>OY757220.1:130000-10130000 GCA_963583965.1 Nomada ferruginata
GCACGATCGAATCATGCGATACGATTCGTCGAAACAGCCGTTCAAGGTCCGACGAATCGATACAACGAAGAGGGGCAGAGTAAACTGTTGGATCAGTCCAGAGGACTTGTAACGCTTTTCGATCGGACATCTGTATGCTGCACGGCTTCCGTCCGTGAATCATCTCCGAATAGTGATCGGGAATCGAGACGGCGAGTTTCAACAGAACCATCGACCGATCGATACACGATACGACACAATTCCGACGAAGCTAGTCGTCAGCCGTGTATCGGCGATACGGGATCGTCCGAGGAACGAAGGACGACGCGCCGTGGTCCGAGGCGACGTCGCGACGTAGCTGTCGTCTGGAATCAGCCAAGGGCGAGCAGGAGAAATTCTTCTTTCGTTGCTAGTTTGGCGCGGGGAACGATCGAATATGGAAATCGCAGCCTCTGCAATGTTGGATGGGCTGAAAAATAATCGAATCGGCAAGTTGGCACTGTCGCGGTTCTTGTCGCAGAGTCTGTGAGTAAATTAACTCGGCCGTTCGTGGAGCACGTAATCGATTCGACGTGGTACGAGTAACCAGGATGTTAAAAAGCATCGGCACGTAGTGCGCGCACTAATTGATTGCCTGGCTTTTTTTAAGCTTCTGTCCCGTCTCATTGGCACTTATGCAATTAGATTCATACCATGGGCCTTCTCGATTCGCCAGCATCGTCTACCGTCAGCATTTCTTTGTCAGTGTGTCTAGAAGTTGATTTTTTTCGCGCGATTTTTCACGCGATTTTTCACGCGAGCAAATTGCCCGCGCTCCCTTCTCCCGCTTCCACGGCCACGCGAACACGAGTTCACGCCGCTTCGCCCTTTTCCTCGCGTGCGCTTTTGCAGCCGCGCATAACCGTTCTCCGACGAAAGCAGAGTGGCTCTTCCCTAGGCACACGGAAAAGAAAAATCCGAAGGGATATTCTCGTCCCTGGCTCGTCTCTGGCTTCACGACGACCATTCCGCTACACCGTTAAGGAAATAGCCACTGTCGGGACGGTTCTGCGTGCGTTTCGCGTATTTTAAGTATCGACCATGTAGAGAAGCGGGACGCCCAGTCGCGAAAGTAACATTTAGAAGAACCGGGACTGACGGAAACTAAAAGTGACGGAAAAGATAGAGAAAGGGAAGAAAGAATGATTCGGCCAAATGATAAACGGGGGCAGATTGGAGAGGTAGAGGGTGCGAGGGAGCGGGTGAGGGAGAGGGAGAGGGAGAGGGTGAGGGAGAGAGAGAGAGAGAGAGAGAGAGAGGGTTCGAGGCGGATGGGATGGGATGGGATGGGATGGGATGAAGAGATAAAGAGAGGGGACAAGAATAACGTTTCCTCGGGTTCCAGTAGCAATTTTTCTACAGCGAAAATAAGATGCGAATTCGGATGAGAAAAATAATACCAGCGCGAAGCGTCGCGACGCTTCGGTTTCGAAGCAGGTGCTGAAAATTTCCAATGGCCGGCTAAAATCCAGAACATTTCTATAATCAGGACTCGTATCGCTCGCAGCGATGAAATTTTCCACCCTCGACACCTACACCAGTCATCTAGCCGTCGTTCGTTTCTCGTCGCTCGGTCAACCGAACGACACGAGGACGCGCTTGCGCGCGCGCCTTCACCCCATTTTCGCTACTACCTTTACGTTCCATCTGAATTTTCTCCCCAGAGAACGAAGATACGAGTAATTGAAAGGACACCGGGGCTGGCCCACTTTGTTTCACGATGCCTCGGGCTATTTCTACATAAAGGAGAAACACGTGAACAATCCTCGATAGAAGTCGCCGTTTCGTCGAACCGCGCGCCCCTACTTCGCGTGTTCTAGCAAAGGGGAAATGTTTGTAACGCGAGCACCAATTGCCGTGCCTTGTCCTTCCGTTTTCGGAAGCAGGGCAGGGATTATGTAGTTCGAAGGACGGTACATAGGAGTTCGCTTCGATAACGATACGGAACGAACTGAATGGAAAGCTCGGTTCGCGCTAGAGGAAGGAATTTATGGAAAGCGGTAGTGGATCGAAGATGAACGTCAAGGGGGCAAACGGGAGGACCAGTGGAACATAGTGTAGCTCAAGGAATAGAGGGGGAATAACGGTTAGTTTGCGCAGGGTGGTGGTGGTGGTGGTGGTGGTGGTGGAGGAGGTGGTGGCGGCGGTGGCGGTGGAGGTGGTACCGCCCGTGGTCGCGGAGTCGGCGGCGGGCAGCGAGGAAGGACACGCGATGTGTAGAGGGGTTGCTACGAGAAGGGTTGGAGGGTAGGTCTGGGGTAAATGGGATGGAAGGGTAGAGCGAGCAGCGGTTCGGAGGGCAAGGAGGGAGACGAGCGTGCGTCCCCTGGTGCGTAGGAGAAGTCTCCTATGGGGTGTCCGGAATGTTCCTTTAGCGAGCATCAAGGTGGCGCCAATGTATCGCCAATGTAGCTTGAAAGCATCGACGTGTACGTGCATGCAACTGGGTCTGCTTCACGCAGGAGGGAAAGCTCAGTTGGTTATGCGACGCGGTTGCGATTGGTAACGGGGGCGTCATTTCTCGCGTTTACAATTCACGAGTCTCGCTGGCAACAATTGTTCGTAGGTGATCGCCGCCGCAATCGAACTCGTTGCGCTTCTTTCTCAACATTTCCGATGATTTCTGTGCGACCTCTAAAGTGGCGGACGGGGGTGGGGGGTGGGGAGTGAGTAGATGTGGCCAACAAGAAGACGCGAGAATCTTTGCCGATAGCGCGTTACGGAAATGTGATCGCGAAACAGCCACGATAGAGATATAAGGAAAGGCGACAACCCGCTCGTCGTGGTGCTTAACGATTCTTACCGTTCTCTGCCCTAAGTCGTTGGCTCGCCGCGTTCAGGGGACGCGCGAACGGTGTAACAGGTGGTTAACGAATTACGCGATTATCCAATTCCAACAGAGACCGCTTTTTTCGTACGAAGCTTCCCGTTCCATCGGACCTGCGCCTCGCGCGTCCACTTTCGAGTATCCCCCTTTTGAAATTGGTCGAAGCGATTGCAACTTTTGGATGCGGATGTTCGGATCGCGCCCGTCTACGAGTCATTCTAGCTGCCGTTAGCTCCGATACTTTAACGGCAAAAGCATGGGCAACAATTTTCGGATGTAGGTATATACGTATAAATTGTAGCGATCGATGTTTGGTCAGTTGGTGGGAAAATGTGGTAACGTTCCGAACGAGAACTGTGCACTTTGTCCGGAGGAACAATACCTGCCGTGAAACGACCTCGATGAATATTTGGTACGTTTACTTGTCGCGTCAAATGTAGGATCCGCGTCTCCTATGTCAACTCGGAACCTGTTGCTCGAACGTTCTTCGGCATTGACCGAGCCGCATCGCGGCCAGCAGGAACTCTTATCCCTGTTGTGCGCGTGCGTTTCAATCGATCGTGCTGCCCGTAATTTTCCTTCGTGCTCCGAGTTTTCGCTTCTGTCTAGCTTCTGACTAGAACGAAAACGATAGGAGTGTGGATGTTTCATTCGTGTCGTAGAGAATAGGGGGCAGTGGATGCTTTTCGGATAGTTGTAGGTACTTGGACCGACGCGACGCACGATCCTGTCGAGTATCGAAATAGAGTTGACGGGTGACGCGACTAGGTTGAACGGTCACCTGAAAGCTCGTTGCTTGCTTTCGTTAATGGCCTAGCATTTTTGGTTGGCCAGATATTCTGTGCCAATGTATTCGATCGAATCCTGTTTGAACGAAAACGTATGCTGGCACGATGCGCGCGCCGTATCTATCGACCTTCGCGAACGCCATTGCCACGCGTGTGACCTAATACATATACGTATATTCGTGTCCTGAAACGGTCGTTCGTTTCTGAAATATCGACAACGACATGGACTCAGCTTTAGAATTGTGCACGGATCGATAGAGGGCGAGCAATAGCATCCAGGTGTAGGATAATTGTTGGCGGTCCCGGTGCTCCCGCTCAGGACTCTCAGGACTCCCAGGAACGATATCGATAATGGTCATTGAAATTGTAGCGGCGACAACTAAAGAGCGGGGTGAGCGGTGGCGGTATCGGTGGTTATGGAGGCGGCGATAGAGGCGGTGGTGGTGACGTAGTAAATGGGGTGAACGGTGGCGGTGGTACCGGCGAATATAGTTGGAATCGATCCAATCCCCTACTTTCGACCGACCAGTCCGGCCAATCCAGAAAATATTTCGGTGTTATTCGGTACACGATTTGCTGCTACTATCGTTCGCCATCGTTCAGAACTACAGAGTATGTTTTCGTTTCGTTTGCAAGCATCGGAAGCTCCGTGTAAGCGAAACCCTAGCGTAACGGGGCTGCTCGTCAAAATTACGTTGCTCGTTATGGTGCGCGTATTTCGTATCGCGTTTCGGTGTTCGTACGACGCGCACGCGAGTGACACTTTTGTCCTTAAACAGGGGAAGGAACAGAGAAATCGCGGAAAGGCTTGGTGAAAGGAAATGTTGCAAACGTAAATAGGAGGACGACGTTTCTCGCGTTCTTTTTCTTCTCGTTCGAGTATCTCGTCAGGCCGGTAATAGGATTGTGAAGACATTTTCGACTTGATCGTGAGCAAAGGTTCCTCCGGGACGAAAAAATCATGTGGTCTGCAGTCACGAGGTCTTTGGAAATACTGGTTGCTTTCTTCGAGTATTACACTACCAGGTAAGAAATTTCTCTTAATTCGGGGGCGTAACTTACGATTAAAGTTGCCAAGCTAACGCGCTCCCCCGAATTCCGAAACTGTTTGTCAAGGCAAATTTGTCTGAACGATGGCTCGCGATATAGGTGAATTTTCTCTCTCCCCCTCTCGCTCTCTCTCTCTCTCTCTCTCGCACACTTCCTCAATCGCTCTCTTTCACTCTTTTTCGATATCTGCCCGCTCTATGTATGCGTACGCAATGTATCTCGTACTTGGATACTTTTATTCCGTGTCTCTCTGTTTCCAAATTTGTTGTCGCCGTCGCCACTGCGCCGTCGCGGTTTTCAAGTGAGCTTTTTCAGAGCACTCGACCGAAGAAACATTTTTTCTATCGAATTCTCGGCAAAGACGAAGGTTACGACGCTGACGATTAAGAGGATGTCGCAATAAAACAGCACAGTACTCATCGGACCGAAACGGGATCGCTCTTATCGTTCGTTTGACCGTTTTCACGAATTCGTGGTCCAGACCCAACACTCATCGTCTCTTTTTCTGATTTCTTTTGTTTCATGCATCTCTTCGACGTTACGAATTGGAAAGCAGAGCGCAATTGGAGTAAGTATCCTACGAGTTGACGATTAGCGAACACTTTTAACTTACCTTCTCTTGTACCGCTTCACTTGATTCTTCTATCTTCTCTTTCACGTTTCCTTCCTAACGGAAATGTCCGTATCGCGGGTGGACGCTGCTTTGTCTGCGTAAGTAGCTCTATCGAATTGAACCTACGATTCCGACGTAGATCCCCACTGTTGCCGAACGAAAGCTGGATCCCATAACACGCGCGTTTCCCCCTATCCTCTGTCGACTTACGAGCTACAATTCATGCACGAATTTGCCACATCGCACGAGCTTCCTTACATGCTTGCCCTGGCTGTACGCTTGGAAACTTTCGCTGGTACGCGTTGCTGACTAGAGAGCCGGGAGTGGGAGAGAAAGAGAGTGAGAATTCGTGGGGAGCCGAGGCAGTGCAAGGGGTAGATAGCTTCTCCGCAACTCCGCAGCCTTGGATACCGAACGCGAGCACTCTAGATTCTAGATGGTAGATCCCGGCCCATTGCACAGTAGATTGGTGCTTAGATACTCAATAGAGTGGTCGGCTTTGCGAAAACGGGGGTGGCCCGAGAAAAGCGACCGGCGAAGCGTTCGAGTCGAACGGCATCGGGACGAGGACGGAGAGATGAGATTGATTGGTTCTGTCGTAGGACGACCGGCAGTCCTGCGAACAAAGCAGCCGGCTCGGCAGGAGGTAGCGGGCAAGTCGGGGCGGGCGGCGCTATAGCGAGCGGGAGCGGCGGCGGTCCCGGATCGGCAGGTGGGTCCGCGTGTGGTATCGGTAATGCGAACGAGCGGCCAGGTACGAGCGGCCTCGGCGCAGGAGCGAGCGCGGTTTCCGCAGGCGGTGCAACCGGCGCGTCCGCTGCGGCCGGCGAGCCGCGCACCCCGACCGCCGGGGCGCAGAACAAGCAGCTACAGAATGTGAAGGGGGATCATCCGTCGGTACGTGCACGCTGCTCGTCGACCTTCGATTCGGTAGCGATGTGAAAATCCATCGGTTTCAGAAAGCGTTCCTGCAGAGCAGATCGATGTCGCTGGTCGACATGTACATCGACAATTCGGAGCCCAGCGAGAACGTTGGGCAAATTCATTTCAGCTTGGAATACGACTTCCAAAACACCACGCTCATCCTACGTATTATACAGGTTGGCTTGGCACTCGCAGTTTCGCGAGAGAGGGATTACTGAACCGGGGTCGATTCGTTGCAGGGTAAAGAGTTGCCGGCAAAGGACTTGTCCGGAACGTCCGACCCTTACGTTCGGGTCACCCTTCTGCCGGATAAGAAACACCGACTCGAGACGAAGATAAAGAGGCGCACGTTGAATCCACGATGGAACGAAACGTTCTACTTCGAAGGTGAGTACCTCTCCTCGAACCTCGGTTTGCCCGCGGCAAAAATCCTCAATCTCCCTTCCGTCGCACAGGATTTCCCATTCAAAAGCTTCAAAGCAGGGTGCTACATTTACACGTGTTCGACTACGATCGCTTCTCGAGGGACGACTCGATCGGAGAAATGTTTCTTCCGCTTTGCCAGGTAATTTCCGTTTCTTGCCCGCCCGTATCTCGGGTTTAACGACGGCCGATGCACCACTGATACCACTGTTACTATTGCGCTCGCCAAAGGTTGACTTCTCGGAGAAACCTTCGTTCTGGAAAGCCTTGAAACCGCCTGCCAAGGACAAGTGCGGGGAACTGTTGTGCTCTTTGTGCTATCAGCCGAGCAATTCCGTGCTGACTTTAACGCTGCTGAAAGCGAGAAATCTGAAGGCGAAGGATATCAACGGGAAATCGGGTAAGCTGCCCCTCGAGACCGCCTTGCCGATGCACCGCGGCAACGCGACAGGGTGCCACAGGGTGCCACAGGTCTCTCTGATTCTCTCTTTATCGTTTCTAACGCGTCTAGATCCGTACGTAAAGGTCTGGCTGCAATTCGGCGACAAGAGAATCGAGAAACGAAAGACCCCCATATTCAAATGCACCTTAAACCCGGTGTTCAACGAAGCGTTCTCCTTCAACGTGCCGTGGGAGAAGATTCGAGAGTGCTCGTTGGACGTGATGGTTATGGATTTCGACAACATTGGCCGGAACGAACTAATCGGTCGCATACAATTAGCAGGTGGGAACACTCTGTTTTCGACAGCGCGATCTCTACCAGCCAGAAGGTAGGGTCGTCGATGTTCTAACGGCTCGCTACGTTTCAGGCAAGAACGGAAGCGGAGCAAGCGAAACGAAGCATTGGCAAGACATGATCACGAAGCCGCGGCAAACGATTGTCCAGTGGCACCGATTAAAACCAGAGTAGACATTCAAATACCTATGCCTATCGATATGTATATGTATATGTATATGTATATGTATACGTGCTCGTGGCTACTGCCTGGCGCAAGCACATCGGAAATCCTCGATCGAACCTTAGCCTCTTCTGTTCAGAGTGCTTCTCGCGCCGTCGATACCCGTCGACAGCTGTGTCCTCCGTTTCGCGCTTACCTTTCCCCCCGATTCCGCGGCTACACTTTCCGTGGCGAAACATTCCTCTCGCGCGCGTCGTCTGCGAATTGTTGTTTCATTTCCGTTTTAGTTCGGTCGATCTTTCGGGGCGGATTAGAAGAAACGGGAAACGGCCTTCTCGTTGCTTCTTGTTCTTACTTTCTCTTGGCGCACAACACAACGACACCTGTCGATCGTGAAATCAGCTCGCGTTACACTACGCGGCCTGTACAAAATTCTTCGGCCGACCGATCGATATTACTTTTGCAATTGCATTCACATTTAACATCGAATGTTATTTTTTACCAGTGTTTTGCATGCGCGTAAATACGTACCGAGTACGTAGCGTCGTTAGTCGGTGCTTGGAAACCCGTTCACCCATTTCTCCCCTTCGTCCCCATCAGCCCCTTTACCACCGTGTACCCGTCTCCGGTGTCTTTGGTTTCCCGCGCCATAAGCTACGGGAGCAAGGGCGAGCGTTGCAGGCTAACTCATCTGCGTTTCCTGCCACGATGGGCCAGCTTTCTCGTCGACTTTGCGCGCGTCCTACCGTTCCTCCTTTCTATCCAATCGATTCGCTCCACCCGTATCACCGATGATTTTTTCAAACGGCCGGAACGGGACACCGGAACGTGATGTTAAATTCTTGTAAGTAGAAATCGATAAAGCAGCGATATTTTTGACCGAGTTTTTCTATCGACATAGTCGGAGATCTTTTGAAAACAATGAAATATTGTGATCGGTGTTACACCTTAAATTAATCTTAAGCGTTACATCCAATAGTGTGCTGTTGTTGACGACAACAGGTAGACAGATTCCCGAGATTTAAATTCAGGTGATGATTTGCAGATTTTTGCATACATGCGTACGTAAATAAATGAATAATATGTGTGCGCGTGTTTGTATACGTGTGCGTGCGTGTGGGCGCGTATGCGTACATTTACGCATATGCATATAGATACGTATGGGCCTGTGTGCGTACGTACACACATGTATATATGGCAGGTACTATTTGCGTTTCTATTTGCGTTCGCGTGCATCCGTGTGTCCACCATTCAAGGTGTATCGCTGGTGCAAGTGCGTATCGGGCGTGGTCAGGACTCGGCGTGCGTATCGAAACTTGCAGCGTATATTACACGCTTGGCACCAAGTCACGCTTTATGTATGTATATCGCAGTGGGCGAATATTTTTCCATTAGTCACGCGAATGGACGCGAGGGGACGTTCTTTCTATAGCGAAAGTTTGCTCTCGCGCAGTCGCCAACACACGCACACACGCAGGCGCATGTCGCGTGTGTCAGCCTATGCATAGAGTTGACCAGAGTACGTGGACGTATGCGCATACCGTACATACGTGTATGCACGCGATTATCGGGTAGCATAGAAACCAGTTAGACTAACGTTTGTATATTGTAGCCTGTGTATTATACCGTTACACGCGAAACGCAAACTGCAACTCGATACGAGTCCGATTTGGCATGCTAACTGCTAGAGCAGACAAACGGAAGAGGAAAAAAGTGAAGCAATTGAAAATGCGAAAAAAGGAGAAAAGTATAAAAAAAAGTGTAAGGGAACGCGTGAATAACAAGCCGCTCGATTCGGTGCGAGATGAACGTCTGCATCGAGTATTACACATCAGATCCGTAGTTTTTCGCGGCTATACGAAGGCGACGAATCGAAACATTGATCGATCGCGGTGTAGGTGGTTTTCGCTCGTTTACGCGATTCCCATGAAAGAATTAGTCCACGATCGCCTATTATGTGCCAAAAGTTCTCTATATTTATTTTTTTCTTCGTCTCCTTCTTCTTCTCCCAACCCCCACCCACCCCCTCCTCCTTCTTCTTCTTGCTCTTCTTCTTCTTCTTCTTCTCTATGTTCCTTCCCGATCCTTTACTTTGCTCGATGCCGCAAGTTTACGGATCGCGATGAGGCAAATGAGCTTTTGCGAATCTCGGAAAACGGAAAATGTCGGTTCGAGGAAACAGTTTCTCTATTCCGGTATACTGGTCAGATCGGTATTCCGGTATCGTAGACGAGGATTCGTTGCGAGAGAGCAAACGGTTCGAAATGTACATGCGACGTTCAAACGCGTTCCGTCCTGCAGATGGGACGCGTGTTAATTCTAAAACCTATTCTAGAGTCAAACGAATCGGTAACATCCATACATAGTGTATACAGCTAAGTACGCGTTAGTTCGAACTGGATGCAAATTGGGCCTTATACCATGGATTACCTCAATCGTAAGCAGCTTGCGAGTCAAGTACGAGTTTGCGATAACGATAACGATAACGATAACGATAACGATAACGATAACGATAACGATAACGATAACGATAACGATTACGATAACGATTACGATAACGATTACGATAACGATTACGATTACGATTACGATTACGATTACGATAACCATAACGATAACCAGCGTTAATAAGATATTCAATTGAACGCGCGTGGACGCCTCTCGACTTTTACGAGAATAACGGACGTACTGTTTTTCAAGTCCGAAATTCAGATTCAGCTGATCGGTGTTATATTGCCTATTTATTACAACCCTGCACTGGGCTCGGCTCGACGTCGCCGACTCGACGACGAGTCGGTGAACCAACAGCGAATTGACACGCTAAACAATTGAATTCACTCTCGTATTCTTCTTCCTTCCTGTTCCATTCGATCAACAGTTTGAGCTGCGAAAGTTCCTCCGAATGAATCTCTCGTGGAAAGTCCACTTTGACTTTGTTCGTGTTCCGACGATCCATCTGGAAGGAAAGCTAGCTAATGGCCGAGGGGGGAAAGATTGCGTGGAATAGGCGAGGCCTCTGCTCGAACGGAAAAATCGACGGAGAGAAGAAACGAGGGAGATGGTGACGCGTGTCGAACGATCGAGAATCAGAGCGAAGCGAACACGTAGGAAACGTAGGTGGGATAGGTATGTAGACGCAGAATGTAGCGAGCACGCGTAAAAGGGCCTTTGCTTAATGGATATGCGCTGGAGCCGCACTAGAGATGATTTTAGCTGAATGTCGAAACAGCGGAGAAAGAGTTTCTCGCAAGCTAGCGAAATTTTGTGTTTTCGTGTTTGACGCCGCTAATCTCGGTCCCCGTGGTCGGCAGGTGTTGATCCCCCACAGTTTTGGGTCTAGGCGGATAGATGCGATGGTTAGGAGGGTAGGAGGGTAGGTGGGTGGCGATGGAGGAGCAGGAAGAGAAAACTTTGGCGATCAATCATTCGGTCGCGTACGAAAGTGACGACTGGCTCCCGCAGTGCACATCTTTTAGCTTCGGGTGGTCGGAACGTTCGAGCTGAATTAATAGAGGGTAGTGGAGAGGGAGAGGGAGAGTGGAAACGTTGAATGAAAGAGAAGGAGAGGTGGGAGGGTGAGAGATTTATCCTCGTATCGTTTCCGTACGACTCCCTTGCTTGCGCAGGGCAGAGCCCCGTGCCCACCCCGCGCAATTCTATCCCGAATCCGCCGAATGACACGGCCCATCCCCCGATCCGAGAACGCGAAGCATCGATTAACTCTTCGCCGCTTAGCCATAAGCTCGATATCGCTGGGTGTTTCCTTCGAAATATCGTTTTACGATGACAAACAGGTTGTACAGAGGCGTTTATTGTTTTCCGAATATCGCTTGATGCTCGTGCGTACATTGTATATCCGAATAAAGTGAGTTTTGTTGGGAAATGGCGTTGTCGTTGAGGCTACTATCTCCCAGCTGCGCTGCGGTACGAATGCACGGATCAGAGGGACATGTTGATAACATTGGTACGCTCGAGGAGTTGCGTAACCGTTGATACCAATTTCAGCGACACTCGTTCCATTAGCAGCCGACTCTTGATTCCAGCGGTGTTGAACGCCAGTTGGTACAGGTCGGCGTACAACTGTAAATCGAGTAGGAAGGAAAGCGGCGAATGAACTCGAAGGACAAGCGGAGGGAGCGGTGGTTTACGGTTTACCTCGGTATCTTGGTCTTCGAAAGGCAAATCGGAAAACTCGGGGCTAACCTCGGTACAACGTACTCGCATAGTTCGCAAAGGTGTAACCAAAAGCGTTGAGCTCGTGCGCTGAACGATAAATTGTCGATAAATTGTCGATAAATTGTCGATAAATTGTCGATAAATTGGCGATAAATTGGCGATAAATTGGCGATAAATTGTCGATAAATTGGCGACAAATTGGCGACAAATTGGCGACAAATTGGCGACAAATTGGCGACAAATTGGCGACAAATTGGCGACAAATTGGCGACAAATTGGCGACAAATTGAAACCAAGTTGGAATTGTGCGTCCCGCGTTAAAGATTTTACCTGCTTGGCGACGCAGCCATGAATCTCTTTCAGCTGCAAAACTATGTCTCGAAAGTCACGCGTCACGTTCCATCGCGACCAAGAGAAAGCGTAGGAAGTGGACAGCAGAGCCATACATTCCCTCAAATGTTTCTCCACGATCGGATGTTTCACCGAGAGCCCCTTCAGATAGCTGGCAGCATCCCTGTCCGGGAAGAGGTCGCAACCAACCTGTTGCAGCTGCTGTGAACAGTCAGCGGGGTAGTTTGCCAACGGTTCGAGCTACACGAGCTACACGAGCTACACGAGCGAGCGACGAACGCATAGAGAGAACCGGTCGCGAGAAATTACCTCGATGAGAGATTCGAATTCGGTGTACTTTCCAAGGATTCCTTCGAGCGGCGCGGTTGCGGCACCGGTAAGCGAGTTCAATGAAACTCGATCGTCCTGCGCGAACAAATGATCTCTGCAATCGTGCCGATACGTTCGGTCGCTGGGGTATCGGAGTTTAGGATACGCACCCTGACAACGAACTCTGCTTGCACGATGGCCGCTGTAACGGTGAGAACGACTCCACCGCGATCGCTACCGCCCTTACCCACGGCTTCCGGCTTCAGTTCCCAGCTCTGAAAGGGAAGGTTCGCGTACTTGTACGCAGCCAGGCCGTGAACGCCCAAACGGCCGCTTCTGAACGCGATCGTTTGCTTCTCTTCGTTGAACTTGACGTCGTGAACGTCCCCGGTGGACCAGATATTTTTCTCGGGTATCCAGTGGGCGATTAACGGTGGCTCGAACCAGAGGACCGACTCGGGCAACCTGCCGGGACACCGATAGAGAGGGAGAGGAGCGGGCGAAAGGCCTTTACTTGGAAATTAATAATCGAGTCGCAAACGAACTTGAGAGTGACCAGAACGAGCGCTTCCATCGCCGTTTCCAGGGCTTTCATTTCAGCCTCGATGATCTCGGGTGTTCTTTCGGCATCCGGCGCTGCTTGGGGCGCTTCGTACGGTCGAAAGAACGGCACGAATCTGGGCTCCTTCGGTAATTGAACTGCAATCGGGGAACGACCAGAACGAATCTCCTTTGTCGATCGAAGGAACGATAAACGATACGGCAACGATACGCAAACCATACGCGAGGCAACTCACGAGTAGTCAGGCTGGTCTCACTCCCGAGGTCTTTGGGCTGCGGCGGTTCATACAGAAGATCTATGCGAAACACTCCGCCGAGAATGCGATACTTTCGCAAATTTATCTCCGTCTTTTCGCACCTGGCGAACAGCAGCTTCCTAGCCTCCAGCCTAGCCTCCTCTGTGGGCAGAAGCGGTGGAAGTTTCTCCCCTACCGTAGGTGACGGTGAGATTTACCTTCCTTCCGAGTCACGATCTCGCTCGGCGTGGGCAGATAGGGTAGGAAATCAGACTTGGAAGGCAGTATCGATTCCATCATAGTCTCGAATTCCGACTGCTTACCCTGCGCGGCCAGCTGCCTTTTTTCTTTCCTGCCGCGCTTCTTTTTCTTCCTCTTGTCGGTTCTCGGCGAAGCCGGCGGATTCTCCATTCTCTCCAGCATCGCTTTCTTTTCCTCGAGGCGCAAGCGTCGTTCCTCTGCTTGTTCGCTGCGTATTCGAAGCTTCTCCTCGTACTCCCGTTTGTTAAATTCCAGAAGCTCTGGAAGAAACGCAGCGAGCTCTTGAGCGAGCCGCTCGGCCAACGATTTATCAAAGGATCGCGCGTAAATAAGCGAGGACGCACCGAGAGAGGGATCCCACAGGCCGAGCAAATGCTGCGGCAGACGGGGCATTCGATAGGAGGCCGCGTCGATCGAGTAATGATCGTACGCAAGCCAAAGGCATCTGATGGCCGCGCGATCACAATCCACGTCGAACGGCATTCTAATCGTCAGATCTATATCCTCGAACGACACTTGGATCGACTTTCTGTCGAAGCACAGGAGTCGTTACTCGTTGGTGCTATCGAGTGGACCAGCCCAGCGTACCTTTGCATGCTGATGGACGGTCGGTCTCTGTCGGTTCCGAGTCGTTTGAGTCCCACGGGCAGCGCGATCGGTAGCCAAATGCAGCACACCGCCTTCCCCGTAACGGAAACGTACCTTGCCGTTTTCGTGTCCTCCCGTATCATATTGGCTTCTATGTTGCGCAACAATCGGTAGCACGCCAGATCTATCCACCGCTGAAGCATGACCCGAAGTTCCGCGCTGATCTGTCGGCGAATCGGACGAGGAAATTGCTGCGACGAGAGTGTGCGCCTCTACTCACCAGCTCGCACTCGGCTGCGTATTCTTTCGTGATACCGATGGAGAAGCGAACGATCTCATCGATCTTGCGCAACAGCTGAAACGAGAACGATTACTATCGCGATCGAGAGTGCGGCACAAGGGTCACCTACGTTCGTGATCACGCGGCACTGTTTCTCCACGGTGTCCATGCTCGCCTCCTCGTCTCTCATCGACCAGAGGAACAAAAATGTATTCATATCGGACAGCGTACCTGGATCCGGCAGACCCTCGCACGTCATGTATCGAGCCCACTGAAATTGCGATGCGCGGTGAGAGGGAGGGAGAGAGGTAGAGAGAGGCGCTCGCGAACGAAAGAAACAAACGTTTTCATCCTGCTGATTGCTCAGCGCGTACTCCGCGCAAGCCGACCGGCACCGTAGCAGAACGGTTCGCGTTCGCTGTAGCTGTCGTTGCCGCGTCGCTGCTTCCTCGGCTTCCGATTCTTCTCTACGTTTTTCGCACTGCTGCTCGAGCCGAATCTCCTCTTGCATGTCTCTTATCATTCGCTCTCTGCAATAGTGCGAAAGAAGAGGAGGAGAATCGAGCATTGCTCGTGCACCCGAAGCTTGCGGCGGTACCTCAGATCACCGGCATCGGAAGTACCGTCCTCGACGGCAGCTCGTTCCTTGGATTTCCCCATCGGTGAAACTTTCCGCCCCTTCTGTCGCTTTTGTCCTTTCCGCGGCATGTCTCCGGCGGCGGCGGCGGCGGCGCCGGCGGTTGCGGCCACTGCCGCTCTCTAGATCGATCGAGAGCGATTCGCACGGAGAACACACGTATCGGGAACGGCCACGGTCGCGTTCCCTATCCCGTGCACGTTAAAAGATCGAGCTCGCGACTCCATAGGGCAGCGGAAGGTTCGCGCCACCGTGGACGTCGAGGCGATTCGCGCGATCCCCCTTAATCTCGGTAAACTGGAGAGCGAAATAACCTGCCACTCCTGCCATCTTTCCACCTGGAATCGATGAAAGGGACGCGTCACGGATCGCAGGGACGAGGACCAGAGGAAGGGAAACTAATCTATCTACCAACGATGAAACCCGTCGCGACGAATCGCCGAATCTTCTTTGCCGCTTGCCCGCGGCTGCTTTTTCCACTTCTTCTTCGTATTCTTCGTACGAAACACGCGATTTGTCGTCCGCTAAATTTTCCTCGCTCGACCCTCTGGAAAATCAATGATAATTCTACCGTATCCATCCGCCCATCTACTCGTTTATCGCCCGATCGAGACCTATGCGAGCCAGATAAAGATGTGTTCTCGTTTCGTTCGCGTGGCCCGGTGTCCACCGAAGTCACGGTGGACGATGGCGACATCGACTTGAAAGCGATCCGGATCGAGGTCTCGCTCATCGCGACCCCGAGGAGCACCGTTTCCCGTCACTCGCGACACGCGGCAAGAAAACGCTCGACTGAGGAAACGTCATACGACGGTGACGATCGACGAAACAAAAGGGGAGCATTTGTATACGTTGCGCAAGTGCGTGCATCGGGTGTTGAAATACAATCCAATGCCGGCGAAGGAAAGAAAGCTAACCGAAAAGAAGGAATACATACATACATACATACATGCGTACGCAAAGTATGGATAATAGGGAACGGTGAATAATGAACGGATGCATATGCAACGTTTCACCCTATGACCCCCGGCGTGAACTGAATAGAATGGCATATCACGGCGTCACTTCCTGCACCGTTACAATGTAGTTGAGCCGAATTTTTGGAAATTCATTCGCGTTTCACTCGGTGCGAGGAGCGGACTGGTATCGTCACTGCTGTACGGCGAAACGTGCGAGAGATCCAGAAGGCAAGGTGCGTCGCGTCGCGTCGCGTCGCGTCGCGTCGCGTCGCGTCGCGTCGCGTCGGAGAGAAACGGATTGCACGATGCGCGTAAGCCCTTTTCGGGACGCTGTGACAAAAATAGACGGCTCGGTTTCAGATGTCCGTCGAAAAGGGGAGATCCGAGGAATGTTCCTCGATAGCCGCGTTCTACGCTGGACGTAGCATTCTTGTGACCGGTGGCACCGGTTTCCTGGGGAAGGTGTTGCTCGAGAAGCTGCTGCGGTCGTGCCCGGACGTTGGAGAGATATTCCTGTTGATGCGAGCAAAGGGCGATCTGTCCATCGACGATAGATTGAGAAAAATGCTTCAACTGCCGGTAAGCATTTTCGTGGCACTAATTAATGAAAGGAACGCTTAGTTGATGCATTTGTTCGCGTTCGCTATCGCGTTCGCTATCGCGTTCGCTATCGCGTTCGCTATCGCGTTCGCTATCGCGTTCGCATCGGCCTCGCAGCTGTTCGATAAATTACGAGAGGCGAATCCATCGAGCTTGGAGAAACTGATCCCCGTTCACGGCAACATGAGCGTCGATGGCCTGGGCATACCCTCGGTCGAGCGAAGGGTGATCGTCGAGCGGGTGTCGGTGATTTTCCACGTGGCGGCGAACGTTCGCTTCAACGAGAATCTCCGAAAGGATATATTTTCAAACACTCGTTCCACCAGAGACATTTGTATCCTTGGCGGGAGCATGAAAAACTTGCTGGCAAGTACAGGCTCTCGCTAGCCAATATTTTTCCAAAGCTATTCGATCGACGCCTTGCTCTAATTCTACTAATTCGTCGTCGCGATTCACGTCCAGGCATTGATGCACGTTAGCACCGCGTACGCGCACGCCGATAAACCGATGATAGAGGAGACCATGTACCCAGCGTTCACCGACTGGAGAAATGCCATTCGAATGGTGGAATCCTTGGACGAAGCAACCGTGCAGACTTTTTCCTCCAAGTGAGTGTTCCGCTGCAACGACGGACTTTCGGTCCGATCGTGTGGAAAATTCGGCTGATCGTTTGTATCGCAGGTACCTGGGCTCTATGCCGAACACCTACACCTTCAGCAAGCGACTGGCGGAGCAGGTGATAAGCGACTACTCGAAAGATTTGCCTTGCGCAATATTTCGCCCGTCGATAGGTACGGTGGCAATTGATAGGCGACAGAAGGCCGCCACTCTCCGCGGTGTGCGGAGAAACGAGGAATAAAAGGAACGTTGTTACCCCTGCCGTAGTGATATCGACGTTGCGGGATCCGGTGGCCGGATGGTTGGACAACTTCAACGGGCCGGTGGGATTGCTGATTGGCGGCGGGAAAGGAATACTGAGGGTGGCTCGCGCCGAAGCGGACGTGGCCGGAAATTTCCTTCCTGTCGACCTGGCCATTAAAATCATGCTGACGGCTACGTGGAAAAGAGGATTAAAAACGTAGAGTAGAGCAACGCGACGGCTGGGGCGCGTATAATTTCGATCGGGCTGGAATAGTACGACACCCCTTCACCCCGCGTGAATGCTTTTCGAATGCTTTCAGCGTGACCAAGGATTCCAGTGTTCACGTGTACAACGGAACCTCCGATGGCATTACTCGGATCAGTATAAAAGAGCTGGTCGCTCTGGGCTTTAGGAAGACCGACGAGGTGCCGCTCGAAGGAATTGTCTGGTATCCTCGAACGATGGTAACGAACAGCGGTCTACTTCATTATGTCCTCACGATGATTCTCCATTTGCTGCCGGCTCTCATCATCGACACCGCCCTACGCGTGTCGGGACGTCGTCCGATGTAGGCCCGTCCCTTTTGCTTTAACCTCTCGCCATGCTACCGCTTCTTTCAAACCTTTTCTTTTCCACCGATTCACGCAGGCTGCTGAATCTTCAAAGAAAGGTTTACTGCAGTATGGTACAACTGAGTTACTTTATGCACAACGAATGGACCTTCCAGAACTCTAAAGCGCTCTCTATTTTGGACACCGAGGTTCCACCGGCGGAGCGTGAAATATTCGGCTACGATTACAAGAATTTTTCAGTCGAAGATTACTTCCGGTGAGTAACGAAAGCGAATGGCAGTCGCGACATCTTTTTCTAATGCGTGCACCTTTCCTCCGACCAGGGACTGTTTGATGGGTGCGAAGCGTTACCTATTGAACGAGTGGGACCCGTCTCGAGTGGAGATCGCTAAACGACATTACGATAGGTAACGTTCGACATTTTCCGTCCTCTCTTAGCTACCGATGGCTAGTGTTCACCCATATTTCCTATTCGCTAATCGGGAACGGTTTACCGGCAAGAAAAATTTCCTCCCACCTGGCGTGTTCCGGGCGACTTGCAAACTTCCAGGCAAATTCTTCCTCCGTCCTCCGTTGCTGCCTCTCTGTGCTGATCACGAGCACTGTGACGCGCGAGAAGTTGGCGACGTAAGGGCGCCGCGAGGGCAGGGCGGTGGTTGCCGTGGCGGCGCGGCGCAACGTTCGATTACGCGAAACCCACCCCGCATTCTCCTCTTTCGTAACTGTATTCCCTCGATTGGTTAAGTCCGATGCCAGAGGAATAGGGGGAAAAAATGGATAAAAGATTTCGGTTTCTAGGATGAAGCGGATCGATCAGATATTCAACGTTTGTGCGATTGGACTATTAATATGGATCGTTGCAAAGGCTGGCATTTTTTCGCCCATTTTCGACTCTCTTCGTTGGCTGGTCGATTGATTGGTTCCCCGTCGCCGAGCAACAACTGTACAGCGGTCGCGACAATTGCTTCGAGACATGCTGGCAACGTCGGTCCAAGAAGCGAAATATAAAAAAGAAACGCAAGGTTTGTTGTTGCTCTTGACGTGAATAAAACGGAAGAAGGAAGACGTGTACAGGAGCGTCGTCTTTACCTGTCAGTCGCCCCGCGACTTCTCCTTTCTTTCCTCTCCAAGAGCGAGTTCGATTCGGTGGCAGCGTCTTAAAATGCGACGACGTACAGTCGACGTACATAACTGTACACTGTACAGTTTTCCTGAGTGCGCGGAAGCGAGAAGCGAGAAACGAGAATGACACCGTCACTTGCCACCACCCACCTACCGTCCACCGTCGCGGCTTGTTTCAGTTTCGATGCCCCTTCTCTTTCGCCGACGATTTTGCGATTTTGCCAGCTCTGCGCATCGATTCCTCCGTCGCTACTACCGCTACCACAGCTACTCCGATCAGTTGGCTCCGATCTTGTTTTCCTTCGCGCTCGATCAGCTACGCAGCACGGCACATGTGCGAGTACCAGCGGATACAAGATACGCGCGTGGGACCAAGAAGAGGGCCGATTCGTGCAGCTATCCGAGCAAGTGAGCGCTCTCATTGCTGTTTGCTTTTTAATCGCAGTGATAACGGTGCCGGTTCGACGCATCGACGGGCCTCGAAACTGCAGCGTAGATAGTTAGCCATCCATTTCTGTCGAAACGACGCAACGGCTCCCTGCTGCCAATTTCGTGTCGGCTGATCTAGATAATATGTAGCCACGACCAGCTGGATAAGTTTTGCGCGAAGCAACGTGCATACCGCATACGCATCCGTATGGAAATGGGGAAGTTGAAACGACGTCATCGGTAGGTGCGCATGCGTGGACGCTATCGCTATTCGGAGAGAAGCGTGATCGTCGGCGGGTCGGCCAACTGGTTTACCGCGTCTCGATTTCTCGCACGATCAACTGCCGTAGCTAACGATTTCGCGAAAAGAAATTGCTGGCGAGTAGCGCACCTGCTTCTGAACGCAACGATCCGGAGCAACACGGACGGAAATAGACGGGTGGACGGGATCCTCTCTAGGTAGGTCGGTGAACTGTGGTGTCTGCTTTCGAGTCGATGCGTCGCGAAATATTTCCGAAACGGTTGAACGTCGGTTCGCGCAGGTGCCGGACCGTTCCAGCCGCCTCCTCCGCCTCTTTCGCGTCACCCGTTCGTTCTGTGAAGCGCGGGCGAGCAACGAGCAGTGCCTCTTCGATTCGGCCATTTCGCGCGCAACAATTGGCAACAGCTGGATCGACGGACTCGATCGGTCGATCGTTTTCTAACTTTTCGTTGCACCATCGCTGATGTATTCATGACGCGAGCGGCGAGCGGCGAGCGGCGAGCGGCGAACGGCGAACGGCGAACGGCGAACGGCGAACGGCGAACGGCGAACGGCGAACGAATCAGACGCCCTGGACCGATTGCGGAACGACCGACAACGCTCGTTAATGCGCAAATACGTGGGCGCGCTAAAGCGCTTCGGAGCGATGCGTGTTACGAGCTGCTGCTGCCGGTGATTTTCCTACACGATAGCTTCTACGTACTACGAATAATATATTAGCTGCACTTTCATCGTCGGAGCATTTAGCCATCTATGTACTTCCTATTCCATATAGTTTTCTATAACGCCCGATTTCCCGCCTTCCAATCCTGCGAATCGTTAGCGTATAAAGTTTGCTTGCAGGTAAGCGGCATTCTTGGACCACAGTGATTTCATTTGTGGCAAGCATGACGAACATTAGCGACGCATCGACGCCGAAAAATCAAAGTATCGGCTTGCGTGCCAACGATATTGGCTTGTCGAGCGACATCGAAGGTGTGATTGAAAAAATTGAATGCCTTCGACTGGTATGGGACCATCGAGGGTATAAGCAATGTTTCAGCATTGATGAAATCGGCAGGAGAAAAGATTTCCGACGATTTGCCGAATATTCCGCCGTTTCCAGCTGTGAAATAGTACCAAACGATACGATAAACGACAGCCACCACCCACAAACTCGAAAACAGGAGCGCGAGTTAGAGCGGGAGCGAGAGCAAGAGCGAGAGCAAGAGCAAGAGCAAGAGCAAGAGCAAGACATTTTAATCGAACGAGGGCCGATAAAGTCGCAGTTTTGTTCTCCGACACGCAATCAGCCTTACTGGTCAACCGCCGAACAGCCTCGGCAGTTTGAAGCAAACGAAACTTTTATGATCGATTACGAAAAGACGGTGGAGCAAATCTTGCGGGACAAAGAGTACGGTGAAAAGCTGAACGCCTGCCTCGATCAGCTGGAAGATTTGGAGAAAGCAAGTTGGGCTTACTACAGCGGAGTTAAAGTAGCAAACGCGTGTCCGGTGAAGAGTTTAACGAGAGGCGTAAGTACAGTATCCCGTTTCTTCCGCGGCACAGGTAGGGCGAAATGTCCATATAGATCGTTGGACAATTTCTAATGATCCATCGCGTCTCGTTTCAGTTGCCTTTAGCATCCACAATTCCCGAGGACTATTCGAGCGACGATACCTTGCTGTTGGAAAATGTGCTGTGCGGCACATTTCAGGAGGCCCAACGCGTGACGAGGGACAGCTATCTTCCCTCGCCGGAAGAGACGGAAGGACCGGAAGGGCAGAAAAGTTGTTTCGATCCTAACACAGGTGGTCGCGCGTCCGAGGCCGAGGGCCGCGAGTCACCGCGGCCGAGCCGACAAACCTTTGGACACAGTTCGGTCGATTCGCCTCGGGTAAATAGCAAGCTTCCGTTATCGACGGTGCATCCAACATCTCTCACGTTTCGTCGACCCTCCAATTTTCAGATCTCCGCCGCGTCGATGTACAGGCCGGCGCAAATCCTGCCGTACACCTCCAGTTCGTCGTCTTCTTCTTCGAATCAGTCGTACGCCGACACGCCCAGCCCGAACAGTTCGTGTCGGACGATTTTAGCAGCGCGAATCGAGCCACGATTCGGCGAGGAACCCGAAAATTTCTTGCCCTGGGAGCAAGACGGAGAGCTTGCTAGGAATAATATCGACGATGACGACCTGTGGTCAAGGGTGGTCGAGGAACTCGTGAACGGAATAGAGGAGGAGGGGCCGAAGGAAGAAACGTGCGCCGATCCGAACGAGTTTCATAGATCCGATGCTAGGAACTGGATCGTCGAGCAGTACGGGACGCTACGTTTGAACGAGCCGAAGGCCCGCGACGCCCGCGACGCCCGCGACGTCACAGAGGAGGACGAGATCGCCGGATCCCTCTTGCCCTGGTCGACCGCACCGCACGCACCGCACGCACCGCACGCACCGCACGCACCGCAGAGAAGCATTCTTGCGAGGGAAACCCGCAGCATCGGAGCGACAAATTCGGGGCAGGCCGATCCCGGGGCCGACGCGGTCCCTTTTCCGAGGTACTCGAGAGACAGCGATGACTTTTCCTCGCTGGTTCGTTCGCTCGGAAACGATTCGCCATCCGCGAACGATCTCCCGACAACCGGCCCCGACGTCGACAATTCGAAAGCTGAACGAACGATAACGCGCACGCGGGACGACTTTGAGATACCAAAAATGGTCGCCTCGTTCGAGTCTCGCCCACGGCGACGATGGTAAGTGGTCTCGTGAGACTCGCTGCCCAGTGCCCAGTACCCGTGCTTGCATCGGCGAGGCTCACTTTCTCTGCAATGCGCTTTCAGTAATTCCGATCGAAGCATAACGCCCTGGCCTTCGTTGAATCTGCCGTCGGTTCTGGCGAGCGAGAGATTGAAGGAGAAATTGAAGGCGAAAGAAGTTGAGAAGGCCATGATCGATTTGCTTAAGCGACCGGTAGAGGAACTCGCGAAGCAGGACAAGGATGGAGACACGTAAGAAGCACCTTGCTCTCGTTAACCATCGTGGATAGTTTTAGATTTCCAAGTAGGCGCATAATTAATAATAAATTGCTTGCCAGAATGCTGATGTGTCTGGTTGGCAATCCGGACGAACTGGTGGGGAAGATGGCCTACTTGGTACCACTGGTGGAACGTTTGAGCGCCGTCACTGGTGCTCTAACGGTTACCAACGACCGGGGCGAAGATGCGCTGTATCTCGCTGCTCTGAATTCTCCGCAATTCCCTTACGTTGCGGGATATTTGGCCGCGACGATGGTCGAGAAAGGGATCGACGTTAGTCAACGATTCTATCACACCAGGGTACGTCTGTCTATCTGTCACTCGGTTCTGCGCCGTGGCAAGGTATCGTTCGGTAAGTTGCGTGAAAACTTGTGTTCGCAGGGCGATACCCTGATACATTCGATCGCGGCTCGGGGGGACACGCACGCGGAGACTCTGGCCGAGCTGCTGGCTTTAACGACGATTCAACGAAACGCTGTGTTCGATTTGTCGAAACGCAATTACGACGGTTAGTTGGCGCAGCATTTGGCGAACGGCAATCTGTATAATAACCTTGTTGTCGATTTCCGTGCAGGAAGAACGGCCCTTCACGTTGCCATAGAATCGCACGAGCCGTCAGCGGGAGGAAGCGTTTCGGTGGAAACGGTGAAGCTGCTTTTAAAATACGGGGCGGATCCTATAATGAAGGAAACGAAATGCGGCGATACCGCGTTACACATGGCAGTGTATCGTCGAAATGCGAAGCTGCTCTGGTGAAGGTACGAGTCTGCTTGTTGCAGACGAAATAGTTGTTACTGGCTGTTATCGGTTCCAATCGATTCCCATCGGTTCCCGTCGGTTCCTGGGCTACGTTTACGGTGGCGGTGTATTCGCACGAACGCCGTTCTCACGAATACGCCGCCACCGTAGACGTAGCCCTATCCGTCCTGTTCGCACGTGCCAAACCGCTCGACAGGTATTGCTGGATGCTTCGAGTTTCGTTTTGGTGAACACGGCCAACTACAATCACGACACGCCGCTGCACACGGTCGCAGCTGCGACCAACAGCGTCCCCCTGGAAAGGCTAAGAGAAGTCTGCTGGCTACTCGTTCACGCCGGAGGTCAAACGAACCTACTTAATCGCCAGGGGAAAACTCCGTTGGCCCTTGTGTCCTCGGAAAGGAGAGACGTCGTGAGGAAGATTTTTTACAGGAGATCGCGATAGCGACGAGATCGCAGAAGACCGGGAGTATCCTCTAACGACCGGAAGCGGCGGCTATTTTTCCCTCGCCCCCGCGTTCGTTTGTTGCGGATGAATTTCATATTAGAGTAAGCTGTGTCGGGACGATGTAATGCTACTCGAGACCGAGAACAAAAAATACACGCCCAAGGTATGAAATAAAACGTTTCCTCTCCATCCTACGACCACTCGCGATTACGATTTGCTCGAGCTTGTTTGCTGGATCAACGAGCCGGTACACAGACGCCGCGTGCCCCTCCGATTAGATGGCAAAGGAGACCCGCCGCAGAGATTTCAATTCGTTGTCCTCTCGTAGGCCCTGATACGCGTGGGTATACCAAGTACCTACATGCATACGTGTACGCGCATGTCGCTTAATAAGTTAAGGGCGGCGCGGAACAAGCGTCAATCTTAATTCCAACGTCCGAATGAACGTCCGAGCGATTTTCATTTGCTACTCGCCCTGCGCGCTACACTCTTTTCTTCGTCGTCGCGTGAACCGCACGATTCTCGCTTCTCGCGTCGAGTATCGGCGATAGACGCGGCATTTTGCTCCTGGTCGAATCAGTGAACACGGTTCGAGAAGCCTGGCCCGCAACGGAGGATAGGGGGAAATGAAAACGATATCGATAGTGATCAGCTACGCGCTGCTACGCTTAACGGGCGCGGGCGATATCAGCGAACAATGCAGAACTCAGGAGGCGACGACAATTGCGTGCCGTTGCACCGGAAACGAGGTAAACGTTGCGCGGTATAACGAGATGTCGCGGTGCAAACCGGAGGACTGTCCTTTATATTCTCCAGGAATTTTCAATGCCGGAAGGATACAACTACGAAAACGTAACGAGCTTGCGCATCACGTCCTGCAGCTTCGCGAACCTCCATTTTGCCAGTTTCACCGAGGCGAGTCGGATCTCGGAAATAATCGTTCAAAATATAAGCGAACGTTTGATCTTCGAGCCGTATTTCACGTCGAGGAGAATGAAGCGGCTGAAGCTGTCGAGAATTCGTCGGATACCATTGATCACGGGCGACACGTTCGTTAACTTGAGAAACATCGAGAGCCTTCGCATCGAAGACACGCGTATCGGCGAATTCCAGGAAAGATTCAGCGACATAACGATTACGAATCTGACGTTGGTGAACGTGACGATCGAACGCGCCGACGAGTTGAATTTCTCGGCGAACGGGGGAACTCTGCGCATCAAGGATAGCGTACTGCAAAACGTTACCGGTTCCCTGAATTTCGCCTACTTCTCCGACATAGAAATCGTTCGGTCCAAGTTTCAGTTGCGGAAACCGGGTTACGTGTCGATCGAAGGCGATCGGGTTCTCGTGGAGAACTGCGTTCTCTCCAACGCCAGTGCGAACATAGTCGCCTTGGAACGTATCAGAATAAACGGCACTTGCGCGGACGGAAAAAGTTCTACGAGACTTTCGTCGAGCGACATCAGGAGCGTGAATAATCGCTCGCCCAGCGAAATCATTTACACGAAGAACAAACGCGAGTCGGAACGTTTTTACAGTCTAAATAACACGGTGTGTATCGCCGGAACGTGCAAGTGTCCAAAGAGCGCCGCGAAGAGCACCCATCTCCCAAACTTTCCGCCCGAGTTTACTCTCCGGTCGCTGTTGCCGGTTGCTATTCTCTGCGAGCAACTCTTTCTCGTCTCTCTTTCGTCGTTCATCGCTCAAACCTTCCACGCGTCTACACTCTAAACTCTGAAATCTGAACGTGTCGTTAAAAGTAAATTCAACCCTACGTCCGCCACTTTCTCAGAGGTTGCCGAACCAAAGCTACTGCCGCAATTCTTTTGCATCTGAACCAGCTGAAACAGGTTTCCGTTTTCCTCGCATCGTTCCTCTCCCTTTACCCGAAACTCGCAATCGGCCACGCCGGATGGCTCGCTTACCGCGCGAAGGAAGACGGGCACGACGTTGCGTACCAGCGAATAAAGTATGTATGTATGTATATACACTCGACAGGATCACTCCTCCTGCCGCGGTATGCCGGAAGTGGTTTCCGGTTGACGATCGGCGGGCGACGGTCGAACAGCGATAAGCGATAGGCGATAACGGAAGCGCGCACCGCACGCGTCACGGTCTTTCTCGATCGATAGAGGAGAAGAGCAGGGGGAAAAATTAGCGCGAACGTTGCAACTCTTTAACTTGGCGAAACGTCAGATGGCGATAGGGGTATCGCGCGACGAGCACTGGACATTCACCGTGGATAGATAGAGGGGGGCAAGTATTTACGTACTTGTTATCGATTCGTCAAGTAAGTAGGTGTATGTTTGCACCATCCGATCATTTCGAAAATGTACGCGGGTGAGCTGAATTTTTCGACAAGGAGAAAGCTTCCGTCGATCGCGGCAAGTCTGGCCAAGTGTGATTTAAAGCAAATCCCCCGTATCGGGTATCGAGTATCGATAATCGAGTTTCGGGCCGTTTGAAAATTGTGAGCGAGCGTTGTCTGTGCTCGCTCGGTGGACTCGGTGGACTCGGTGGACTCGGTGGAGACAGCGAGAGAGGAGCGGAATTGCATCGAGAAAACAATCGTTCGGCTGAAAGTGGCGCGAGTTTTGCCTGGCCACTATTCTTACTCCCGCGGCATGGATATTTTTGGCTAATGTCGAGCAACTCCGGTACATGTTTTCTCGCTTTTCTCCTAATTGCATCGATTCCGGAGGGTTGTGCAAGTGGCAGGGCGAAACCTTTCAACGGACCGTGGTATTTCGTTAGGGCGAGTCGAGTGTTCTCGAAACGAGAACTGTGGATCGTTACATGAGAACAGATGCGCTGTCACGCGTCCCTCGGGAGATGCGCTTTACAGGATGTTTTCAGTACGTGCCGATATTACCACGGACAAAGTCGTCCGTACATAACGTAGCTGAAAAGTTGACAAGCTTTTCGATTTACCGGCTGAAGGGAGCTCGCTGGTTTCCGCTTCTGGTTACTTTGGTCGTGCCGAGCTTAGCGAACGTTTTCCAAGACGCGTCCATAAATCGAGCGCGCCTCCAGCTGTCTCCGCGAACGAAGAAGCGTCGCGTTTCGTTGCGTCGTTAGTCGGAAGACAAGGGACTAAGGGATGTTGCGAGCTCGAGTTTGCCGGCGCATTGCCGAGCAGACGATGGGATCTAGCGATCGCAGCATCTGCTCCTCCTTGGAGCAACGGTTCGTTTCGCAAGGCTAATTGCCATATTTCTTTTTTCTTTATTTAAGCTGTCCTTAAGCCTTGCTGTCCGATGGATCGAATTTATAATTAGTCGCGTGCGTACGGTTGTACGTACATATGTACATCGAATCGATATAACGGATCGGTTGTCGACAAACGAATGAATTGTTTCTGCCCTCTTCTATCGGCGGGCGTGGGATCGACCGAGGTGCGTTTCGCTCGTCGTCCGTGCACGTTCGGCGTTTTAGGAACTTGCTATCCACCCGGTGATACATCAGTTTCATCGGTGGTATCTCAGGAACAGCGGAGGAGCTCCATTCGTCGCGGCGTTACTGATGCGAAGAATGTCGACGAGGATCGCCGCTCCCACGTGCTTGATCGTTGATACTCTGGACGATCATGTTAAGTCGATCCAAGCTGCTCCCACTGGTCTGAGACGACTGGGCCTCCATCGTTGCGTCGAAAGCTGCCGCTAACAAACGGGAACGATCGTTCAGTGATCCGATGCGACAAGGTTGCGCGGCCGCCGGCGAACAGGGGAAGCTGAATGCGCGGTGCAAGGTCGCGTAAAAACCGAGAGGCCTTGGAACGAATCGCGGAAAGATGTATGCACGTGGAAAAGTGAAAAGCGCTTCCAGCGAAGAGAAGCCAGAGCGAGACAAGCGTGGCTCGTGTCGTTCGCCCCGAGCGCATCGGGACGACTTAATTGCATCTGTTGGTGCCCAAAGAGCGCACCGATTCGTTCTTACCGAGTGCGGTCTCGGCGGCGAACACAAGGAACTCTTCACTCGACCTCATTAGGGAAAAACGCAACGGCGACGTAGAAAGCTTGTCACGACAAAACCGCTCTTTGTTTCCGGTCGCGATGCCTCAGATCCCCGATGCGATGTCGCGTCGCGTCGCGTCGCGTCGCGTCGCGTCGCGTCGCCTCGCCTCGCGTCGATTCAAATTCCTCCCTCTCCACGGTAAAATCGAACGCGTTTCTATTACGGAGCGCGACGTGAAAGTTGGAAGAATTCGTATTTCAGGAGAAGGCACTCGAGTAAACGGCGGAGGGTGTCGTTGGAAACGAAAGCATTGCGAAGCATTTACAAATTCTGGATGCGGCAATGCGGCAATGCGGCAATGCGTGTATTTTGGACTCGGTTTCCGCTGCGTTTAAACGACCGCTCCGTTGGCAAAAGGATGGTCCGGCAACGATGCGTCATACTAATGTACCGTGGCAATATATGGCACTTTGGCCCGACTAGAGTTTTCTCATTCTTCGACGACCCGGTGAAATTCGTCGGCGAAGCTTGAACCGTAGAGTACGCGGACGATCAATCGACCGGAAGGGAACGAACAGAACGAATGCGTGCTCTAAGAGTCTAGAGACGAAAACTGGTTGCACCGTCGCGACGTTACAGGGACGTTAACGCGTCGCTCTCTTTCCTCGACCCGTCTCCCTCGTTCCCGATCACCGTGTCGAGCGGAAGCCTCGCGAGGTGATCGCCAATTATTGGCTGCTTTGTTCAACGAGATGCGTGTCTCTTTGAAAACAGCTGTGACAGCCGATAGTGGATCGACGCTAGATGGATATATCGTTAAATTTCCCCCGGGGGTCTGCTTGCCTCTGGAGCTCCTCTCCTCCGCGTTGCGTTGAATTATGCTTCACGCTCGCCACTAGTCAGGTATTCATTAACGCTAATTAATACCGAGTTATTTTAACGATCGGCATACCGAAAAGGCGTTTTGGCTCGTCGAGGCGTTGCAGTTGCTTCTGTTGCTTCCGTTGCTTCGGTTGCCGTCGCGTCGTCGCCATCGGATCGTCGTTGTCACGAGCGTGGCAAACATCCCCCGGTTTCCATTCCGAACGATCGTGTCCGGAATCATTCGTTTCGGAGCCGTGAAAATTTTCGTATCGCAGGTTCGCGCGAAAACGGACACGAGGCGGCTCGTCTATTTTCAGAATGTAGGCCAATTAATTCCGCCGCGTATTCGGTGGATAAATTCGGTCGGAAAAACGGCGAAAGCTCGTCGAATATTGGACGCGAATATAGGTAGATAGCGTCTCGAAATGTGCCAGCCGAGAAGGAGAAGCGCGACTTTAAGCGGGGCAAGTTTGATCGACGTTGAAGGGAAGAGAGTCGCGACGTCGTGCATCGTGACGCGTGGCGCGTGGCTCGTAGTCCTCGGGAGTGGCGAGTGGCGAGTGGCGAGTGGCGAGTGGCGAGCGGCCGACTGTATCGGGAGGACGTTGCATCGTCGGAAGCTCACGGGTGGGCTATCTATAGCAACGAGTGTAACCGAATAGAAAGCGAGTGTCACTCAAGGGTGACAAAACTCATTAATACCGATCTGCTTAATGCTCCGTCTCGTGTCAAGCATTAATCTACTTAAAAATATCAGTATCGCGAGCGATCTACCGTTTTGGAAGCGTCGAGCCGAGCAGCGAAGCCGGTCGATGGATCGCGCGTTCCCTAATAGACGCATCCCGCTTTTCCACGCGGTTTCAGCGTGGTAACGCGAACGAAAATGACCGTTTCGCGGATAGAATATCACTCACCGTTGATGGGTTGAAACCTTGCCAAAGGATCCGAGAACTGCCTCAGTCGTTCCGTCACGTATCGCGGAGAAGCTGCGCCCTGGAAAATAGATATAGGATGCCCCTGCGATTATCGTCGATAGGCGTTCACCGTCGGACGGCCGACATCCGACGTCTCGAGGATTACCCCACGGATCCGATATCGATCGATTCACGCGAGTCGTCGAGTCGGGAAGCTGGTCGGATACTAGACCACTATCGATGGGGCAGCGATCGATCAAAATCCGGGCTCGACGACCGAGTCCTTTCTTTCCTTCTTTCCTTCCTTCGTTCATTCTTCCACTCCATCGACCGCTAAACACCCAGTGCACACATTTTATTCGTCTCGTATTCCTTTATTTGTTTCGACGCATCTATATGCGGCGTCGCGGCCAACTATTCTGGGAGTGAAAGCAGTTCCTCGCCGTGCTGTCCACCGCCTGGTATCGTGCGCGCGAGCGTGCATCCACGTGCATTTGCAACTTGTTACGAGAAACTGACACCAGAAACGATGCGGTGCTGCTTTCATTCTATCGTGGAGTCGAGCGACACCGAGGAAAAAATTGATTCGGTATCGAGTGAATTCGATGAACGAGCTGGACATGGACAACGAAAGCCTTTGAACGATCAGCGCGACGAAGCAGGGGACGAACGGTGGAATTGGATTTTATCGTAAAGTAGGATACGTTAACTGCCTCGTGCTCGCGACTAAAACGGCTGCTTTAAATAAGCGGGATGTTTGCGCTGGAAGATAGGCTCGCGTCCTCGATGCCGGAGGTCGATACAAGTACTCCTCTTTTAGAGTAGAATCTTTCGAGCATACAAAACGTCGAGTTTATCTCTCTGTCGTCCGTCGCCCACAACCCCATCGAATTGTCGATTTTTGTCATTCCTCGCCGTCGAAATTTCAGCGCGAAAGCTTTTCTCTCGAAAATGTTTGGCGCGGCTATCCGCGCATATGTATTTCTATCCGTACTATCGTATACATATGTATATTACATATTACAGTATATCCGTACTGCGGTGCGCGTACGTGCGTGCCTGCGCTTGAACGCTGCGAGCAGGATGAAAAGTATGTACGTATCTAGTATTGTATCGAAAAGGAAGAAAAGTGCGGCCTAACGCGGCACGAATCGACGCGCAGCATCGAGCTTATATTTAGCGAGAATACGAACCGGCTGCTTCGCCACAAAACACCAGGGAAATATATTTCATTGTATAATCCCTTCGGGAGGAGTCCCGACGTAGTAGCAGGCTCGTTTGGTCTCTCCAATTCCACGCGACAAGCTACGCGAGTTCGAGAGCTGCCACCGCAGCGGAGCGCATTCCACGATCGAGTTTCTGCTCGCGCTACCTTCTGCCCACGTATTTTCTACGTCCGCGTGTTGACGGATCTCCGTTTGCTGCCCTTGCACCCTGTGCAATCGCGAGCGCGCGCGCAGCGCAGTGGAATACGGAGGTACAAGAACTGTTCCGTGGACGCGCAGACGTCGGGCGTCGCGCGTCGCCGTCGCGGTTTGGCATTTGCCGGGAAAAAGCGATCGAGCGCGAAAACGGCGTTTCTCGCGGCGCATGCAGGAACACGTGTCGACCATGTGCATTACGGCGTATAGATGTTTCGGGTGAACGGGTGAACGGGTGAACGGGTGAACGGGTGAACGTACGTACCATGTTTTCGATCGAACCGTGATCTCGGATCGTGGAGGTTCTGTTGCTCTGCAGCAACGTTTCGAGACCCTCGATGTACTCGATGGCGTTGCGCAAGATCTCCACTTTCGGTAACCGTTGATTGGGATTGCTGCTGGTCCTCCTCTTCAAAACCTCGAACGCCTCGTTCACCTGACGCAGGGAGAATAAAGGGCATAGTTTAGTCGCGATTACGAGACTAGTAGAAGAAACGACAGCGACGCGACGCGGACTGACCTTTCTCAAGCGCCGTCTTTCCCGCAAAGTGGCCGCTTTCCTTCTATCGACGGTGACGGTTTTCTTTTTGCAAGCTTTGCAAGCCCAGAGCAAGCATCTGCGAGGTCCGTGCGCCGAGGTGGCGCTGTCCAGAGCCGCGTGAGGATGGGGTACGTGCTCGTTCGATTCGCTCTCGTTCGACTCGATACTTGTTTCGTTCGGTTCGTTGGGCTCGTTTGACTCGTTACCTTCGTTGCTCTCCTCGGCCTCGACGGAGCCCGACTCGAGGTCGGCCGCATCGTCGAGCGAAACGATCGACGATGCGTCGTCCGAATCCGCCGCGTACCTAGACCTATCGACGAAAAGGAAACTTTCACTCGCTTGTTGGTTGCGTTTCCCCCAATGTTTCTCCAACGAGAAGGGGAGTCGCGCGTCGCGCGTCGCGCGTCGCGCGTCCCGCGGCCCGAGTAAGGCGCGTTTCCCGATTGGAATCGTTCCAGGTGGTTGACAACGCGGACTCGCGCCGCGCGATCGGTGCGACGAGAGATTGAAGACGGTAAACGCAGTTAGGCGACACGCGAAATACGGCCTGAAAATGGTTTAACGCGCGATAAATCCATCGACGCGATTCCTCCCTGAAAATTGTTCGCCGTTTAAACGCGAGCGAAGAAAACGCGAGAAATCGTACCGGTAGCACAGCGAATTCATCGATCCCAACGTGGCAACGTTCCCGCCGGCCTCGTCCCTGGCGCTTCTCGTTTCCTCGATCGCGATCCTCTCCGAGGTGTATCCTCCCGGGTAACCGCCGATCGCCGGATAAACGGTGGACGCGAGCGCGCCGCTTCGCCGTCGATGATGACGATGATGATGGTAGGAATGATGATGCCGAGAGTGGTGAATGTGATAGCGATGGTGACGATGGTAACGGGCGTGACGAGGATGATGCCGGTAGGCGTCGTAAGACGGCCTGTCGGCCGATTGACACGCGTGAGATATCGCGTCCGTTACTAGAGTCATCCTTCTCCGGATATCCCACAGGCGGATAACTTTGACTTGCTCCTTCTTCTTTTCTGCCCACTTTGGCCCACTTTGGCCCACTTTGGCCCACTATGCCCGCTTTGCCCGCTTTGCCCGCTTTGCCTTGGTTCGCTCGAGGAGATTCGTCTCTCATACCGAGCGGCGAGTGCGCGAGGCGCGAATCCTCCCAGTCATCGCCAACAGATCCAACTATCGCGGATGATAGTCCCGAGAGGCAGCAGGGGTGGCGGTGCGATCCGAGAGGAAGATCGACGGGGCCGAAATTGGTGGCGGAGATCGGAGCGGAGTCCCGAGGAAGATTGAAGCGACGGGCTTTACGGCAGCCGGCGCGTGGCCCTGAAACGTGCGCGCGAGTGCGAGTCGCAAGCTCTCGTAAGCGCTCGTAAGCGCTCGTCGAATTTCGTAGCCGATCGTAGGCTGCTTCTCACGCTGCGTTCGCCCTCGCGCTCGCGAGCACGTTCCTCGCAAGGCGAAGGCGAAACGCCCGCCTAGCCGACACCGGTCGGATGCTTTGCGAGACGCGTTTAGCTGCTGGTTACACCCAGATGGATTATTTTCGACGAGGGGCCGACCAATTAGAATCTCGGAAAATTCACTCGGATTCACCGTCGTCCCGCCTCTTCTCTTTCCAGCGTCAGGTACACCGGTCGCCGCAATCGCCGCAATAGCCGCAGTCGCCACGGGGTGCGGTTTAATCGCGGATAGACCGTATCTCGCGGGCATATTCGCCACTGTTTCGCCAGCTTCTACTTGCGCCGCGACGAAGCTTGAGTCGCAACGTCCATCGTCCATTGCCGCCGCTCGAAGCTGGATGCTTGCCGCAAAGGGAAAAGATCGAGGGGTGTGGGGGCGAAAGGAAGAACAGTTGCGCCGCGGCGCGCAGCGATGAGCAGACATTCTAGCGAGCTTAGTCGAATGGCTAAGACACGACCTTGAACCGATAACCCGCTTACCTACATGGAGAAATAATATCGATCAAAGGAGAGGCGACGGTCGCTTCGGAAGCGGAAGCGGAAGCGGAAACGGCTCGGCACCGTCGCGTCGCACAGTGATACGTGCGCGTGTTGGGTATGCGAATGCGAATGCGAATGCGCAGGGAGGATGGAGGATCCTCGCGGTATCTCGGAACGACTCGGTCGCGATCGTGGCGTAAACGGAGAGGGCGAACGGTCCGGATCGGAGGAGCAAGACGAAAAACGGGTCACTTTCTTCTCCTTTCAGGATTCGGCCGGCTGCCGGGACAGCTCGGCCCGCCATAGCTGAAAGTTCACGAAAGGGCAATGCCTCGGGCATTTTTACGAGAACGCGGCCCGACCTATCGCCGTATGTTTCCCTAGCGCGCTCGCGAGACGCTGGCATCTGAAGAAGCAGAGCGGCCGACGGAGCGCGGAGACGAGTCGATGGCTCGTCACCGGATACGGAAGAGATCCGCTCGCGCCCGCGCTCGTTGCGCGCGCGTGTCGTACGTGTACCCGCACATCGGAGCAGAAACGGGCCACAATAGAGAAGGGGTTGGGGAGAATGGCAATGATCGGGCGAAAGGAGAGGCGTCGTGGCAAAGCGCAGCGGAACATGGCACGGGGGCGAAGGAGTACGGGAGAAAGGCGGGAGAAAGGCGGGAGAAAGGCGCGAGAAGAGAACGAGGGCGGAGGTGGCAGTTGGGCGAGCCGTAACGGCCGATGGCGGCAGCGAAGGGTGCTGTAGGAGAATGTCGTAGGGGCGAGCGGTGCGGCAGCTGATGGCTGGCGGGGCAAGCGCGGGCGAGCGGGGCGCGGAGGACGCGAGGAGGGAGCTGCTGCACAGGAAGGAGAAGAGAATCGGTCGGGTCGTGTGTTGCGGGCTGCTGCGGCTCGGGCGCGACAGTTCTACCCCGACCATTGCCGGCTGATTTTCGCGAGCCGGCGCGGCTGAGAAACAGACCGACCCTTGGAGCGCACGGAAACGCTCGCAGCCCGCCAACTCTTTGGCCGTGCCGTCGCCAAAGTTGTCCGTAGTTGTTTGGTGCGACGAGATCGCGACGTCTCCGATCTTCGAGAGGAAATCTCGAAGCTTCTCGACTCGAGCCGCGACAAAGGGAGTAGACGCGAGGGAGAAAAGTGGCACGACCAGGAGGGACGTGTGAAAGGGAGAGACATCGGACTGCGGCATGTGGAAATGTCTCGAGCCGAGCGTTATCGTTGGTGCAGCTTCGTTCACGCACGCGAACCGTCGTAACGCGGGCTCGAATCCTTCGCGTTCTCGATCATTGCTTCGGGGTTGCCAGCAACTTCGGAAGCCAACTTTCTCCCCTTCCGTTCAGCTCGGGGAAGCAGTGAACGGCAACGTTTCCTACCGCCCCGCACCACCTCGCGATTTAATCCCTCGTCGGGAGAAGATCGGTCGTCGACGACTTAATTTCTTTTCCGCCATTCTCTTCAGCGGCGATCCGCTCGTAATCGAAGGGGCGCGATCGACCCTCGTCCGGACGGACATGCTGGAGCGTGTGTGTATTCCGAGTGGTGCTTTCTGATCGGCGTCGAGCAAATCACGGGATGACGAGTATAGTTTGGAAAACGAAACGGACGGAAAAGAGGGAATCGATAATCGAAAGTACAGGCACGGAGAGTGGCAAAGGAAAACGGCCGCTGTAGAATCGGCACGGATCCGCGCAGCTGACCGTGGCGCACACCCATCGTCGATCGGGATCGAACGGGCGACGCAGCATCCCGGAGCGATGAAACGCGAGGGTGAACGATGCGTCGCCTTACGACCGAATGAGTTTGCCCGTTCAGATTTTACCTGTGGTACCACTGTGTTCGATATGAAATAGCTGCTGCTGATATATATATATATATTTATAACGCGGTCGTGAACATACACAGAGAGGGAGATACATATACCGTTACTGCTGGAAGCGCAGCAGTGAAATGTCTATACGAGTCGTTATCGCGTTACAGATTATAGAACGTTGTTGCATTTATCGATAAGTAGCGGTAACGAAAGTTGGGGAGCGACGTACGAACGAAGCGGAGGAAAGTCTGGCAGTGATAGGTATTCCGAAGTATCGGAGCCTGAACCATCCGAGATACACAGCCGCATCGTGGATTTCACATCCTCTCTTCGCGTTGCGCCATATTTTTCCAAAGGAAATCCACGCGTTTCCTTGGTGCTCAATAAAACGCAAGTACAAAGATTCGCGAGAGTTTCCCCACCACTGCTCGCTCCGTCGACGCTAAGAGAAACTCTGTCCAAGCGCTCCCTGCGACAAACGGCCGCTTAAACGAGCTACCTCGATCGTTTCCCTGCTTTCTGTTTTATCCTCAACCTCCTCCTCGTTCTCCACCTCGTTCTCCTCCGTTGTTCTATCGGCACGGTTTCTACCCAATTCACCGGCTGTGCTGGAATTGGAAATAATCGAAACGATGTACGGTGACGGTGCGCCGCCCCACGTTTGACGTCTCCTCTCGTGGCAATGTCCCGCGAGCGTTGCAGAGGTAATGCCGCTGCCGACGAGGCAAGTTGAGATCGAGGCGAGTCGGAATCGAGTCGGAAATGCCCTTATCGCGGAACTATCGAAGCGCGCATTCCCGAGGACTGAGGTAACGAAGACGAGTGAGCGCAACCATGTCTTGGGAATCCATCTCTTCGAGAGATTACCTTGGGTAAGTACCGAGGAGAGAGCTATTCCCTGGAGTTTTGCCTCCGCTCGTCTGTTCGAAATGGCTCGCGAGAATCGAAACGCGGAAGGAAACGGAGCAATGGGAGGGCGAGGGGTAATCGCCGCGGTGGCACACTCGGCATCTCGGTATATAGGTCAGGTAAAGGGGTCACAGGTGCCTCGCCCACGGTGACTGGGGCACAGGTCGTTTCACCCCGAGCTACCAAACGGGATTCCGAGTTTGAATTGCTGCGATTCTGCTGCACAACCTGTGCTGCTGCTATTGCAAACTGTTTACCTGTACACTCGCGCTACCTACTATGTATTACTATCCGATTCGTGGCAGGCTTGGCGATTCGCGCCATGCCAATGAGCAAAGGAAAGATACGGAGATTTCCCGCGCTAATCGTTGCTGCAAATTTACAGCGGACCGGCCAGTCATCAGTTGTCCGCTACCGCTCTGCTGGGCAGCCCGGATGGATCGCGACATCCGCTGGACGTGTGCGAATTCGCCGAGGAGGACTATCGCCATCAGAATTCCAATGGAAACGGTCACTACCAGAACGCCAGGTCCGGCACTGGGCTATGGGAATGCCTGATTGGCTGTAGACGTCGTTTCGATCAGCATATGGCACGAAGACGGGTAAAACAGCTTTGGTGCAGCGGCGAATGATTTCTCCCGCGTGCAACGACAGTCGTGCCACCCCGATAAATCGATGCGTCGTCGCGTATTCTCGTGCGTGTCCACGGGATCGATATGCACATGCACAGGTGACAAGCGGAGACCGTTGGGAGGTGCACGCTTCCATCCGTATCGTCGAGGTCGAATCGCGCTATTTGCGTTGCACCAGACGTCGCGTCGCCTCGCCTCGCCTCGCCTCGCCTCGCCTCGCCTCGCCTCGGATCTTGGAGCATCGGTGGACGGAAGTTCAAGGCCGAATCGATACGACCTTCTCCGTCCTACCTTTAGTTTCGCGATACGGCCGCGCGGCGCGAACATTTCCGTCACCGTGCTTCGGCAATCACGCAACCTTAAACTCGTTTGCCACAGGTGGAGCAAGGCTTGAAGCTGTATCGCGCCCACAAACAGCAGGCCGCCGTTCGCAAATGGAGGGGGGCGTTGAAGAACATCAGACAGCGGGAGGACAAATTCGCCCTTCTCGGTTATCTGTACCAAGCGTACATGGATTGGGGAAAGTACAGGTACGCTCCAACGTTCGACTGTTGCTTCGATATCGATAGGTCGATAGTCGCGTTCCAAACGGAAGCTCAGGCAAGTTGTGCCGCTTTTCAGAGACAGCATCGACTTCGGGCACAAACAGTTGTGCATTTCCGAGGAGCTAGATTCGCCGAACATGCGAGCAGAAGCTTACTTGAATTTAGCAAGGGCGCACGAGAGGTTGGGCGCCCTGGACCGGGCGTTGGACTACGCGAGGCACAGGTATCCGTATCCGTTCGCCGAGATGCTGTTTTTAGCCAGAATCGATATCCGTTTCATTCCCTCGCAGCTTGTACAACGAGCGCGACCAGTACGCGATCGCTGGTTTGGTTCACCTCACCGTAGGAAGAGTTCATTTGGAGCTGGCAGGATTTTGCAAAGCTCTCGAAGCTTTTCAGCGTGCCCACAAAATTGCTCACTCCATTCAAGACCCTTCGTTGGAATTGCAGGTTGGTTGGCCAACCGCCGCCCCGTCTATATCTACGTCCATATCTAAGTACCCGCGCCTCCTTCTTCGATTCGCAGGTGTACGTAGGCTTGTCGGAGTTGTTCTGCAGATTGCGCGACGCCGACAAGAGCGCGAGGTACGCGGCCAGGGCGTACGACCTATCGAGAAGCTTGCAGCTGGGCGACTTGAACTCTCGCCATCACAGAGCGGCGCTGCTTCAGATGGCTGCGGCACTCCGGAAGAAGGGAGAGCTGGGTGACGCGCACGATTACTGTTCGGTAAGCAGTAATTACACTAATTATCCTTCCTGCAGCCCACGGAGAATTCTTCTCGCGTGTTAGAATAGTGTAGAGAATGTAACGGTGTCCGTTTCGTCTGTTCGTCGACCCGCCGCCGCGCTGCAGGAGGCGACGCGATTGTCCCTCGTCTCGGGAGACCAGGCCAGTTACGCCAGAAGTATACGAATAATGGGAGACATATATAGAAAAAAGTCGGACATAAACGTAAGTATGCAAAGCGCGTAGACGCGAGCTGGGCAGCCATGCGTTACATACCGGATCGACCGTAGAAAGCGTTTCGACAGTACGAGAGCGCGTTGGGTTCCGCCGCAGCGACCGGTGATCGCCTCTGTCAAATGGAGGCAATGGACGGTGCAGCGAGGTGTCTCGAGGCGCTGCGACTCCAGCATAAAATATGCAACTGTCGACCCCTCGAATTCAACACCAGACTACTCGAGGTAGCTGGATCGGTCGGTGCTAAGGTAAGGCAGCTCGTCACCCTCTCAACCACTCTCGCCGTCTCACCGTCTCGTTCTCTGGAACCTAGTTCCTGGTACGAACCGTGAGATCGAGGCTCTCGCGAATTTACGGCTCCCTCGGAGACGAGGAACAGAAGGCTCATCACGAGAGATTAGCCGCGGCTATGGAAGAGGATTTGGAGTTGCGATGCGGTGGCTGCAACGAGCCATTCGGCCTCGAAGCTGATTCCTTGGAAGCGCTGCCCTGCTCCCACATATTGCATGCCAGGTGAAGAGAAAATCGGAGTCGTAAACGGAACGGCCGATGCCTAGATTTACGATTTACGGTGCACTCGTGGTTTACAGGTGCGCGTACGACATACTCAACAGACGTGATAAAAAGAAGAAACGCCTGTGCCCCGACTGTCACAAGTCCGTTAGTTCTCGATTGTATCTGCATTGCGAAGACCCTCACGGCATGAGTACTCTCAATCACAGTTCCTTGAGTCTGGCGTCGTTGAGAGCCAGCAGTCTAGCAGCGCTGGACGACTGTCACGTTACGAGTAGCGTATAAACTTCCAGACTTCTCCTTCTCGTTCTCGAGCGCGTTGCCGCGGTCGATCGCCTTTCCACCCTCGCCCGGTCGCCCAAATCTACTCGGCGCCACGAGCATCTCGTGTCGCCGTAATAATGTACGCGCGGCATTCAGCTCGAGGCCACCTGCCAATTTAACGTTCCGTTACGCGTCCAGCATTCATCGTTTAATCGTTAAGATAGACCGAACAAATTTAAACACGACTAGCACCATTCGACGAGACTTAATGGCAATAAAAGTGCACATTCGACTCGCTTGTCTCCTTCAATCGTCTTCCCCCACTTCTCAATAATCGATCCTGAAAACTCCAGCCCTACGCCGACCACCCGTTTCAAAATAGCGCTCACTTTGCCGCCCTCTGCCGCCCGCGTAACGCCACGCGTCATCGATTCGTTCGTTCTTCACCGCGAACTTGCACCGCAGACCAAACGTACAATAGACCTCTCGCCTTATGGACTTTTCTGCTCAACTTTTCTGCTTCACGTTCGATAGCCACGCCGACATGATATCGTTTGTGGAACAACGTATTTATGTGTTATCCCACCCAATTTTCCCCGCATTTCCACCATCCAATTAACAATTCTATCACAAGAGAGTAACCGATCAAGTTGACAAATCTATGATAAATAACACGATAAAAGCATTGCTCAGGCCTCGCCACGAGGTGGTCGCGCCCCCCCGCCCCCCAACCAACCCACGGCAAACGAATATATTTATTTGCCAATTATTTGCAGCACGCTTCACACGCAAATTAACAAATAAAGATTACAATAGAGATTAGCTTATACTTAGATTCAGTAAATAGGATGTACCTGTTCAAATAAATCAATTTAACGAAAACTGAAATTCAAAATTCTGTTCTCCTAAACATCAACAAGAAGATAAAGAAAGATTGTAATATAAAGTAGCTTGCCCAAATACTTAGTTCATGTAGATAGGATGTGTTCGAGTAACTGATTTTAACGAAGGCTTAAAATCAAAATTATGCTCGGCCACCGACGACCTATACGAATTACGAATCGACAAACCAGCCCAATGTATTCCACGGGCCGACTTTTCCCCATTCCGAGAACCGCATAACATTTCTTTTTCACTCACAACGTTACCAACAGATCATACAAAACGATGTTAACGCTCCCTTTCATAGCAATTGGAGTTAAATAATTTTTCCTTTGCCGCTGGTAACGTTGTCACCGACGAGACATAAGAATAGGCAACACTTTTGTAACTGAACATTTATTTAAACTAATCAATGGAGATACAAGATTACAAAACTGTTCCAATTCAAATTAACAAGCTAATACTTATGAACTATTCTATTATATCTATTTACAATACATCGAACAACTTGTATCAATTCTAAACTAATATTTATGTAACACTAAAAATAGTATGAACATAAATAATCTAATACTTATAAGCTATTCTTTGAAGTTAATATACAATTGTGACGTCGTGCGACGTTTGACTTAGGTTTAAGTTAGGTTAATTAGGAAAGCCGCCCCAAGAGGAATGCTGCCATACCGACCGCAGTCGCCCTCAACCTTCGCCTAAGTGGAATGGAATCACCCTACACCGGGAGCGCCTGCAGATAGGCAACATAGGACCTACAGCCCCTATATAACGCCATGCGGACGCTGGCGGAGAGGCATTCTCCCCTTTGGAGCTATTACGAACGCTTTACTAGAGACTAACTTTTCCACGCGCCTACGCGTGACCAGTTCACCACTTTATAATTAGAGTTACATTCTTTAGTTATTAATACCTAGTTTAGCTTATATTCTTTAGTTTATTTATATCTAGTTAGTTATACGTTAGACCTTAAGAGTTCTGTGATAATAGTTAAAATATATACACTAAACTAAATGTGATTCGAGTCGGTGTATTTCACTAAGAAACCACTCCGTTTCCCGCCACACGGAACCAGCCAACCAGAGGTATCGAATCGTTCAGGTGAAACTAGGCCGACCGTATCTGAAGTGGAACCCCGCGCCTGGAAACCTCAGACATCCGAAGGACCGGTGAGTGACAATCATAAGATTGCGATCGCGTAACTAGCCGTGGTGCCCGATCAGACGCGAACGCACGTGTCGCGTGGATCACAAGGTTGCAGAGAAATCGTCTTGCGCCGTGGTAAGAAGAATTCTGTTCTAAATTCTGTAAAGCCACACCGGGACGTAACACAATATATCTTACAGATAAAACTTATACTAAAATTTACGTGCTTTATATGCTAAAGCTTATTTTAAATTGCAACAATTGTGTCACTAGTGCATATGTAAATTGTTTATTATACCATTCCTTTTATATTTAGGATATTCAGTAGAACTTGTAGTAAAAGCGATGATATTAAATTTTATACAAGATCTACCGAATGCACTGAATATAAAATAGAACATACGTATATGTAGTAGATATACATAACAGTTGATTGCACAATTGTTCTAAATTAACCGAATGCGCTAATAACAGTGACAAACTATTTTTATAAACCAATTTACTATAACTAAAGGATAGCTGAAGCACCGACGAGATATAAGAATAGACAAGACATCTTATGGACTTTTGTGGCCCAACGTGACTGTCATACCGACTCAGAAATCCACCGCTGATTTGAGCGTCCTCTGCTCATGGACAGCGATCACTTGGAGAACTATTCTTTACTGAAGTAGCGGGTACGGGATTCATGCGATTGTTGAATACATGTAAATGCTTTGGGGGGGGGGGGGGGGGGGGGGGTCAGGAAAGCTATTTCTCGAGCAACGTTTCGGTAGAAAAATTGAGCTACGATGCCTGGTCGCGCGATGCGCCTCGGCTCGGCTCGAGTTGGGTCGAAACAACATCGCGATGCATCGGGCGATGAAATTGACAGTGTCACGTCAAGCGTCCCGCCTGTGCTGTCACGCATTCATTGCGCGGCAAAGAACAAAAGAATTCTTTAACGAGGATCCAGCTAAAAGTTGGTCAGAAACAGTAGAAATCCACTGGGCACGACCCTAGGGTCGTAGGTCCGGCTACCGTCGCCGTCGGCGACCGTCGAAGATTTTCGGAAATAGCGAATACCGCCGAGCGCAGCTGACGCGCCGGCGCGTAGCGGAGTGGGGAGGCTTGCGGAGTGTGGTCGACAGTCGCGCGGCGCGTGCCCCTTCTTTCTCAATTGGAGTGTCGCAGCGTAAGGTCGTCTACGGTGTTGATGGTTAGCGACATACCTCACTCTACAACGCAATAGCACCTCAGGCTTTACTTTACCATTGTGTTCGCTTCATTATTAGCCTCTATTAATTAATACGCGTTTAACTAACAATCGTTCTACTATCGCAACAGTACATTAAACTTTAATGATTATAATCTTTCTTGAGTTTCCTTTGCTGAACGAATATGAGATTAACTAGTCGTTTGTTGTAACATCGCGTTAACTAATTTATCAGTTTGAACGGTTCTTCGAATCTTTATTATATTTTGTTACACGATTATTCGGATTCGATGCGGTGTTAAGGTTGCGTTTATTTTCTTTGCAATGTCACTTACATACCCAGTTACATATGTCCTTTCGCAACTTTGCATTCGATTCTGATTTTAGCACGGGATTATCACGTTGCTTTTCTTTTTGTTGCAAGTACAATGGATGATTGGTTGGTAAAGAATAATATATCGAAGCTGCAAGAATGGAGTATTGAGATACAATTACTGCGATGCATAACAATAAGTCCGATGACTTATGATGAAGGATTGGTAACATTTAACTTATTATCCCAACGGTTTATGTATATATGTATCTTGGTATCTGGCGATTGGATTTCGATTGAAAGTTATTGAGTACTTTCATTATTGTAAATAGATTTCAATACTTACTTCTCTCTATTCGTATATCCATGTTCATTAAATAATGAAAACATTTCAAATAGAATTTACAATATATCATTCGCGATTGAAACTACAGTCAGTAAATTTCATTAATTCTAAACGAAAGATTGAAATATGTTCATCTTTCACTGCATTTCGGTCGCGATTTCTATTATAGCTTCACTAGTGTTCTTGTTGACACTTTTATTATCTCTGTGACCTCGGCACAAGTCCAGTCAAATTGTATTTTCGATGCAGGATTGGCCGCGTACTTACGTATTTGTTGTCATGCCCTTAGAGCATGATAAATAGTTTCGAGTCTTGATTTCTACAAGCAGCTACGAGAATTTATAAATGCACGGTATTGCTTATTTACTAGGATCATGATCACTTTTAAAACTCTGACATAGAACAATCACAGTACGCTTTTGATAAATCATTTATATTAATCTATAATAATATATCTTGAATAGACAATTAATAATACAGTAGTACTTTATTAACACACCAAAGCAGTAATTCCTCAACAGACATACAGAAATAAGAAAGAAACAAATAAAATCACATGTGTATTGCTTTAATTTTTACCTCCTCCCCTCATTTACTAACTTGTACAGATTTTCTTTCAGCAAAATGTGGATGACCGCGCCCAATGCGGTTGGTAGATTCAGTGCTTGTTTCGTTAAAGTTCTTCTTATTATTTTTTGACCGCAACCGCTCTTAATAATTATAATTGAATATAAATAGTAGCAAAGATACGCGAAAGTAGAGTCAGTGTTTGCTTCGAAATATTGCTCTCGCGAAAAATAGAGTCACTTTGTTCGTCGATCACAATTATAAAACGCGCGCGACAGTAGTCCTTTATCTTATTCTTTTTTATCGCAATAAGTAGTCCGGTAATAGAGTCAACACCTAGGCTGTTCGGCGAGTTCGGGCTTTCATCCATCAACTTGAAGAGTAAGTACTTCTGTATTTCTTTAATCTTGTATTGAAATAATCATTGATAATTAACACATTCCAAAAGTACTGAAAATACATAGATTTTAATGTTGTTTGCTCTTTTTGAATGTTTCAGCAGCTTCCATGGCTTCGATGGCGACGAGCTTGACCGTACACCTGGTGACTCTGCAAACGGTGAGTGGCATGCTTTAAAGTTCCTCTGGTCACTCAATCATGTCGCAGGGCGAAAGGTCCGAACCGACACGGGTGACTGGTTGTAATTACGTAGATTTTTCTGGCAAGCACTGTGACCATGGGTATATGGAAATATACTCATGAGTAGTAACTTCTTTACTGCTTTATATTATGTGAGGACAGGTCTTCTTGTACAACGCGTTTTTAAAACAGATCATATTTAGTACAAAATATATCACTATATATATATCTTTTTATAATAGAGTATTTAATTGAATACCTATGAAACGATATTTAAATAGTTATTAATTATTGAATGAATATAAAGTAACGTCCAGTATTCTACGTGCATTAGTTTGTAGTGGAGAAGTCGAATACCATTCGACTTCGTTTACTTGCCAATTGCAATGACTGCACAGTTAGAATAAATTGCATAATTATTGCTGTTAGTAAGAGTGTAGTATTTCATCTTTTTCTACTTTGATAATATATAAAGTGAAGGTACTCATTTACCTTATCAATTTGTTGGAACTATCGAATAATTTTATTATTCGACATCCATATTAGTCTTTAGCGTTTAAAGATATCGATACGTTCATTGTTTCCGTACAAAATGTTAATTAAACCTGAATGTACAAGAAGACAATACGCGAACGGGTAGTTTTCGAAATCAAGGCAATCAACTTTTAAAGCAATCTTGCGTTTTAGAATCAATGCTTTGATAACGGGAACGCCCGAGGATGTTTCAATTTAATTCAAAGTATATTAAAGTAGAGTCGTTGAATAATTTCTCTATTAACGTAGAGTCATTGCACAATTTTTCTAATAAAGTAGAGTTATTTAATTTTCTCTTCAATCAAATAGAATCATATATAGATCTGTTGTACATATACATATATGTATTTTAGCCCGTTAGAAAATCAGTATGTTCTTATCATCTTTTTAGACGAGGATTTTCAGGTTTAACCCTTTCCGTGTTCACTGCCCGGATCCCGCTCACGCGCCCCTGTGCTACTTGGGTGGGAAAACGGTGGTAGAGCACGACGATATTTCTTTAGTTTATAAGCCATAAAATGATTTATTGTTGGCGACTGACAGTGCGTTGGTGTATCGTGCACGACGTAATATCCGCATTGTGTGTGTGTGGTTAGGCTGTGGATTTGCGTCGTTCCGTATTAAAATGTAGCTATTATGACCAAGATAAGATGTCCATCAATTTAAAACAGAGACATCATTTTTAGTATTATTTGCTTCAATAATTCCTACTATACTTGGGCACGAAGTTTTTGTCATTTAAGATGACAGAGGCAAAATGCCAAAAAGAATTGAATATACTTATCAATTGCTATCAAGTACCTCTTGTATCGGTGCTATTTAATTATTTTATTAAATATCTATTAAATATCTCAACCGCGACGTGTTTTTTTCCACGTGAACGCAGAGATCCCAGCCACTGTCAGTCGATTTCCGAAGAATGGTACGTACATTAGAGTGTGCAAGTTGTGTGACAGCACTTGGGTGTCGGTGGTGTCCCGGGACGCCTCCCTAGTGTAGGCTTTTGCGCCCAAGTGTTTGACCGAGAACCGTGGAGTGTCGTGTGTTGGTGTGTTTGTTTGCCATTTTTTAAATATAGGTCCAGGTAGGATAGGTAGCATACTTTCTGGTGTGATTGATAGACATAAGTAGGTAGGGCCGGGCAGGTTGACACAGTCTCCGATCGGGTAGGCACTATTTCGCGTGTTCAACCTGTTTCAGGAAATCTGATTTGAAAAGTCGACGGTGAAGCTGTGACGCGAACGAAAGTTGAAAATGCGTTCGCCTCTGGCTTTGCCTATCGATTTTTCGAATCCTTCGCGGTCGTGGTCGCGATTTAGGCTCCGAAACGAAACGCGTTACATTATGCTCGAGGCTGCACGTGTGAACGAAGAACGATTACAATTTTAATCGTAATCTATGTGATTTTCCGTAATCACAATTTTACGATTTTATTTGATCGCCATTCGGCCACGTGTGTTCCATTTAGCTCCGCGATTCAAACTCTTTATTTCACCTTTATAAGTTTTTCCTTGGTTTCCGATTAGAGTCTCGAGCCTAGTTTAAGTTTCAGCTGACCCTTGGGTCCGGCGAAATGGAGAGGCTATATGCCGAAGAGGCCCGACAAACTGTCACTCAAGAGGGCAACTACTAATGGCTCCCCATTCTTTTTAAGAATGGGGAATCATTCTGTGTTACTACATTGTCACTGTGCTTGCATTTTCATTTGTAGAATTTTTATTTGTACTTGGCCGATGCACATTCCGGCCCAACGATACAGCCCTCCCAAAAATATCGCGTTGCTTTAGAGTTGCGAAAAACTTGCGAACGGGTCGTCGAGTTGGAGTTGCGTTGAATGCCACTTATTGCTATTCTTATTGCTAGTTAAATTGTAGTATTTTATAATACACTTTACATTTGAGCTTCTAGTGTTGCGGAAATTGTTTTCGCGTATTGGAACTTTCAGTTCATTTTTCAGAGGATCTTCAATTTGCTTAATTTTGGATAGTACATATAATTTACTGTTTGCTTTCTATTAGTCTTAATAAATAGTGTTGCGAAATGATTGTATCGCGAGTTCCAGTTAGCGTTGCGTTGATTAAAGATCGCGTCTTTAAGTAGAGTTGCGACTACTAGTCCCCATCTGCTTCCAATTGGAAGCCTGTTCCTGAACCAGGAACTTTTTCTTTTCAGCGTTTTATATTAGCCTTTCTTTTTATTTTATTTTTCTTAATAATTATACTACCTGGAATGTCTGTTGATGGAAGTACTGCTAAAAATTTGCATGCATATTAGTAAATTACTGTGTGAACGAAATGAAAAGAAATGAAAGGGAATATAAATGAAAGAGAAAGGAAAGAAAAAAGAAAAGAAAAGAAAAGAAAAGAAAAGAAAAGAAAAGAAAAGAAAAAGAGCAAAGTAAAAAACAGATACAATTTGCAGAATCTTTGATAAATTTATAATAATTCTAGATAGTAGATTTAAATTAGAGTTAATACTAGTGACTGTTCATTATTGGAGTTTAACTCTTAAATATTTCCTCTTAATTGTTGCAATTCTATCTTAACCTTTTTTTTAGTAGAGCCAATTTTTATAATTTTTCGAGCTTGCTTTGTAGAAATTGAAATTCACTCGCGTTATCCGTAAATGTTTAAACAAAAATCCTTGCACGAAAAACGTTATTGGCAGTGGTTGGGTCTCGGCATGGTGATAGTTGAAGTTTGATATTTTTCTTCCGAATAATCGTTTGTCGCTTCTTTGTTGAAGCAAAATAGAATCAATTGTAGTGAAATGTGACTACTTCATTTTGGAGTTTTTAATGAACGTGATACCACCATTCAGTTTGATCTAGAACGTACAAAAGAATATATCACCTTGGCCGAAATCCAATTAACTATTGTTAACAAAAAATAGCAGCATTTTTCATATCAATCCTGATTTATTAACTGCGCTAAAATTCAGTTATTACGAATTAAAAGCAGCTTCATTTCGATATAAAATGGGGAGGCTTGGGGATGTCACTAATCCAATGCTTGAGATTGTTACAGATTCACAGATGAACCCAAATATGCTATATTAAACAAACATAAGTACATACGTCAGAGGCTCAAGAGTGGAATATATAGAATACAGATCCAGAAATATTATCAAAGACACGATTGGAAACTTTAAAATTAAAGAGCCAGCCTCGTCGATTCAATTTGTGAGTTTAAGAATTTATTCTTATAATGCTTTACTAATTATTTCGAGTTTGTGCATGTTTCAGAAGCATTGTAAAGAAGAGGATTCATGAAACAATGTATAATACGAGCACACCCTCACCCCATCCCTGCCCCAAACCCCTGTCCTTATTAACTAATTACAGGTGTTAGACAATTAATTAGGCAGGCCCAAATATAAATCGAACAATACATTTAGCTCTTTATGTAGGTAGGATTTGTCTCAACACACAATCTTAGATCTTTATACTGGCAGGTTTTACACGAATTGAAATTATTAGACTTTTAATTAGGCAGGGTGTATAAAACCAAATATTGTTGGCAGGTGCTGCAATTTTTTGGTTCGGGTTTCTGTCTGTTCTAGGACACCATGGACCACGAGAGATTAATACGGACTAGCCGAAGAGGATTTAAGTATATGTATACTCATACCTACATGAGTATGGGATAGTATCTATTACAGTCCTATGTAGATAGGATATTATTGAAATTGTTCTTTTATTCGATCTGTTAGATGTTATACTAGGTAGGGTGATTCTAGTCTTAAGTTAGCTCTTTAGTCAGGCAGGGCGTATTCGAATCTAATCTAAAATTTAAGAAAGTAGAGTTTATTTTTAAGTTATGTCTTAGCTTTTAAGCCCGCAGTGTTCACCACTGCAATAATATTTCGTTGTCTAGTTTTTAAGATCATAGGATATATTTTTAAGACAGTTTTATTTCAGGAACGTGAATTCTCTTGCAGATTTTCTTTCAGGTTTCCTTCTCATATTCCATTTAGCTTTCGGTCGTGAATTTTCCAACTACTCCTCTTGTTGTCTTACTTGTACTACGATCAATTAATGAACGTTCTATAAATTGACAATAACAGGAGATTTTTCTTTCTCACATGTTATATTAGAATTAGTTTTCGCATAATTGGAGGGTGGAAGGGCCGTGGCTAGGGCGGGTCTCCATGCGCAGTAACCTCCACGTGGTGAGACCCGGGCAATCAATTATTTATCGTATAATTATTAAACGTTTAAGACACGTTTGATAATTATGTGGAAAATAATTCGAGCGAATTGACTGCGTATTGTACTTAGGATACAATGTACAATAATGGCCGCTCAGTGTTCGTTCATATCCCCAATTAATGCTTGCCGAGACATCGCCACCAATCCTTGGACCTACTCCGAATCGGAGTATAAATTTTACTCCAATTATTAATTCGGTATTATACATTTTCAGAAAAATCTCGATTAGTACACTTCGCTCGGGACCGAATACGAACACTAATCGTTTGCAGACACGTTTATCGCAGGAATTGTCTTATATTAGTAAATGATTTACTTCGTTATTGTTATTAGTTGAATATAAATAAGAAATTGCGTCTTTCATTAACGATAAAATTGCTCCAATGAAAAAGATAATGAAAGAATTTGTCTAGTAATTATACAATTAACAATTGTAGTATACAATTATCGTCATTATCTTTTTCATTGTGGCAACTTTATTGTTTGGGTGTTAAAACAATATACATCTCTTGGCTCAATTTTTCTTTTGTAATTTATCAGAAAATAATGTAAAGTATAACTTTAAAAATTATTTCATTTATTGATAGCACAATTGAAATAAGAAAATTGTTAACATGTGTTTCTTTAATTAAAAGATTTTTAATTAACATTAAATGTTTCATATCCTTTGTTGCCTTTCATTGCGGCAAAGAACAAAAGAATTCTTTAAAATTATTCAATTTTCGCATCGTGGCTGAAGCACCGACGAGATATTGGAATAGACAAGACATGCAATGTATTTTCTCGGCCACGATTTCTGGGACGCCGCGTCCCATTACCATTTCCGTGTCACCCGCAACGTTACCCACAGATTATAGAAAACGATGCGAAAATTAAATAATTTCAAAGAATTCGCACGTGTTTAAATTAACGATGTAATCGACGAATTCGGTTTTGGCGGAGCGGAAAACTGCGGAAAAGGGCGCAAACGCGAGATGGCGCCGCATGTCCGATAATCGACATATCGTTACCGACAAAATTTTAAAAAATTATTAACTCGGCTCATGGAGGTTGTTTTTCAGTAAATCGGGTGTCAAATGAAAGGGCGGAAAATAAGGTCCTCGGTAAAAAATATCCCGTTCCTGTAACTATTTCCGGTTGGCCGTAATTCGAACACTTGTAATGCGTTTTTCTTATTAATATGGTCACCGCGGGATCGATATACGCGTATGTATCGAACGGAACTTTTGATGTTCTGCAGGCGACCTGTTAATGCCTTTCTTTGAGCATATCACAGAAATTATTAAATTTCAATGTCTATGATTGAGAGCGCCAACATCTGTTTCTTCTGTATAGTCTCTTGGTAAAGTTCTGAGGGTCATGGAAATTGAAATGGGGCTCTGGAGCTCCGCAAAGCAGGGGACATGATATGACATTCGATCATAGGTCTATTCTATACCTCCTCTGTGCTTGCACGAAACTGGGAACAAATTTCTTGGACATCTAAATAACAAAAATTAAAGGAGGATTTGCGTTCAAATAGAAACGAGTCCGGAGCTTCGCGGTGCGAGAAAAAGGAGCATCTTATACATTTACTATTCGTAAAAACATCCGCGACATCTACAATACGATTCTGAATTCACACGGTATAACCGCCATGACAGCTGATGCTTTCTGTGTCGCTTGACGTTTAGTCGGAACATGTCATTTTGTACATTTAATTTCATCAAATGGCAGACTTCTTTTTCGGTTTTGATGCGGCGCTTGCAGTAAGTAAGCTTAATCCTATCGCGAACGATAGATTTGATTTTGAACTTTGCTACAAGAACATGGAAAACAGCACGACAAAAGTGGTGCAAGTTCGTACGCGATTTAGACCAACAGTCGCGTCGTGGGTTGATCCGAGTGGAAAAAATTAAAAAGCGCTCGCATGATGTCGCGATAGCGTATAACTATTCACGCCATACGAATCGGTGAAGATTATCGGGAGAATTAATGGTACTTGGTATTCACTCGCGCTTCCCCAATGCGTATATTGTTTTTAAAATACGCAGTACGTACCGTTAGTTCCTCGGGTCGTTATGGAGGTACGTCGCATAACCTCTCCGATGCTTCTCCCTTCAAAGGTCATTAATAAGGCGGCTACCCTCGCGCTTGTTATTGTTATTATTATTGATGATATAATAATTGCCATTATTGTTATTATTATTGATAATATAATAATTGTCGTTATTAATGTTATGATTATTGTTGTTGTTGTTGTTATTATTATTATTACTATTGAAATTGTCATCAACGTCACCACTCTTAATTCGTCCTCTTCCCGTTTGTTCCGTTTTAGTTTTAAGCTGGCCGATTCACATGCATGTTGTTTCTTCAAAATTTGCCAATCGAACCATCATCGAATAGCTTCCTGCTATTCGCGTTCCCCTATCATACCCAAATTTTTCTGCTTCCCGTACGAAAAATTTCTTTAGCTACCGCAACTGTTTAGTAATAGTAAGTTGCTGCTCCTCCCATATTTCTTCCTTATTTATTGTGTTTCTTGTTATTTGTACAGAATAGCAATTTAGAGGATGGTCTGGATTGTCCCTTCGAGGAAGATGATATTGTAGAGGAGGAAGAATACGATGCCCTGAACGATGAAACCTTTGGCTCCGAGGCCGCTATCGGGGATTGGGAAAAGGATCACGAGAAGCTTGCAGAGATTACAGAATCCACGCGCCCCCATCATCAAAATGCTTTGAGCAAAAAAGTATGCTTAATTATTATTATTGAACAAACTATGTTCAAACAATATAGTAGCAGAAATTATAATGATTTCGCCTGTAATGAACAATGTTTACGTAATGAGAACAATTATTGCAGAATGGAATTAACGCAGATATCGAGGATAATTTATCCCACTTGGTGCTGGACGACAAGGAAGGTATCGTACCACGTCCCGGAGTATGGGATAGCCCTTCCAACTTGTCACCGTCTAAACTACGACCACCGTTAGCTCTGCCGTCTGCATTAACGAACGTATGCACTGTCGAGGAATTAGAAAAAGGTTTAATCGCGAACAGGCCACCGCCGGGATTGACTAGACCTGTTCAGGTGCAACCACCGCAGCAGCAAAAACCCGATGGCTCGCTTTTATTCGAGTCTCTCTCCGGTCCGCCGCGATTTCCGCCGGGCTTGGTCATTCCGCCTCCGCATCCCGTTGTCTTACCGCCAAATATGAGATTTCCACACCCCCAATTTCTACAACACCCTCGACTGTTACATAGTACGTATATTTACTTTACGTTCACCGTGTCGTTATAGTATGGATATTAATACAAGGCACGCGCGGGTACACCTGTGCAAGGGTTTTTCTTACGACGATAAACCAATTATTCTTACAGATCAAACCGGGAACGTACTAAGATATCCTGTGGCCGCACACCTAATGATGCCGCATACTACGCAGAGACAACCAATTCACGGATCATTCTGCAATAATTTTCCCGTAAGTTTTGTAATGTTCTCTACCAAAAAAATTGGTCCGCTTCTACATTTCGATTGAAATTTACACTATATTCGGAACGATCATGTTTTTGTAGCAACCACCGCATTCGAATTTATGTCCGCCTCCGTTTTTGCGAGCGGACCACAGCGTGATGCCCCCTTTCGCTAGCAATCAGGCAAACCATCACCACCACCACCACCACCACCACCACCACCACCAACAACAACAACAGCAGCAACAACAACAACAGCAGCAGCAGCAGCAGCAGCAGCAGCATCCTTTTTCGCATTCGGGAACTCAGTGGAACCAAAACAGGCCTTTCTATCATGGAGAGCAGCAAATGAATCATCAACCGTTCTTCAAAAACAATCAGCACCATCGTAACCATGATCGAAATAATCAGCGGCACTACAATAATTATCAGCTTCATCATCACTCTCACGGAATAAATGGGATAACAAATTTGGGAGAGTATGATGAATACGCCGGACTCATGAGCAGTCGGGAGAAGCAATGGTTAATTAACATCCAGTTACTTCAATTGAACACAAACGAGCCATACGTTGACGATTATTACTATACCGTTTTCTGCGATAGAAGAAACAAACAAAGTATAAGTCAGGAGCAAAAGGACAAGAAACAGCACAACAGTAACAATAATAACAGCTATCATAGAGATTCCAGGTGAATATCCTCCTCTGCTATCGCGTGTATTTCTCTTCGCATCTTTCGGTTTTTTATTAACATTTTTTTACTGCTTTCTTTCTTTTTCAGAGATCGGGATCAATCGCATCAAGTTCTTTCGAGGCCAAGGTATATACCGACGCAGTTTGAAAATTCTTTAGGAAAGCTACAATTCGCTAGTGTAATCGCACCCCGCAAGGTTATCGATATGGATGTTGTACCAAACAGCGACCCTCAATTAGCTACGCAAATACAGCAGAAAGATACGAAACGAACGAGGCAGTTGTTGCTTGAAATCGAGCGGGTACTATTGTCTCCTATTTGTTTTTTTTTGATTGATACAACGGTGGACACAAGTGTTTCGTTTGTCTGATTAGAAAAATATTATTTTCAGTTGTACATAATCCAATTGAAACTCGAAGATCTACACAATCCTTTGGCTTTGCTTAGCGAACAGCAGCAGCAGAGTCAAGAATGTGAAAATGAGGTGAATAGCCTTAAGAAAACTAGCCCAGATATAATAAGTACAATGTTGACGGGTTTTCTTCAATCTATACAAGACGACAAATTAGCAAGTATGCTAAGCATCCGAAAGGGAAAGGTAAGTGAACTGAATCAACTGTCCTTAGAAATGCAAAACTAGAAGTAAAAGGAGCAAAGAAACTATATCACGATCGTTGAAACATTGCCCGCATCGCAGACGCTGTTGTTGAGGTTCTTGCCCTACTTGAATGTGACGGATCATCGTAATCAATTAGAAGAATTGTGGAACGCGATATTTCGTGGACTGGCTATAATCGGTCGCAGAGATTCGCAGCTGTTAATAAGTCTGCATAGAGAATTTCTACGTTGGTTCAACATCGCGCATGACTTCGATACAGTACTTCGACTGGCCCGGTCACTGTCCGATTCCACTGGCCAGCCAATCAAGAACAACAGTTTAGCTTTTGCTCTCACAAACGAGGTTTGTTCAGTATATTTTTCTCATCATTATCGTCATTGTCTTCCTCGCCGTCGTCGTCGATATTATTCTTATTCTTGTTGTTCTTGTTGGTGTTGTTGATGTTAATGATGATGTTATTACTTTCATGAACAACAACAACCTATCTGTTCAATCATTTCATTTTTCGCTTTTACTTTTACACCGGTTTCTACATTTGAACACTTTTCTGTTTAGTTTGGTGTATCAATAATAGCCTCGATGTTTGAACAAGCAGAAAAGTTATATCCTGTGGATGATTCTTTATCTTCGGAATGGTCATCTTTCATTGCAAACATCGTCGAAATAATTGGCGAAAATCCACCTCGTGTTGCACCTTGCCGACCGATTGCTGCGAATACGCTCAATCAGCATTTAAATCGACTATCTCCTTTGAAGTGCGGGAGGTATACAGCTCTGGAACTTCTACTGACTGATGTTTAAGCCAACCCATCGCGATAGTCGAACGCTGCTAAACATTTTCTGGCATTTCGTGGAAAATTGCTTTTTATTACGTCTAAAGAACGACAAATTATATTCAAGGAGAATCGCAGATATTTTAATACTGTTACATCGTTAAGGATGATCAAACGTTTCCTGCATATGATTATATATTTTAATGCGATCGATATTCGTGTTTGACATAGTGAACCTACGCCTTTTACCCTTAGCTTAAACATAACGGTAGTTCGTCGATTATACACATATGTCCGACTTATCGTGTCGAAAATAACACATTATGCTTGACATCGTATACAATGTTTACAACAAATATCTTCATTATTAATATTAATTCTTCATTATTATTATTATTATTACTATTATTATTATTATCATCGTCATAGTAAGTTGACTATGTAAAGCATGTATCGATCATATTTAATGCATACACCATTCTCCTTATGCCCTTTGTTCGTAGGTTTACCCTTCTACTCCTTTGTTTTTGTATCATACATTTTTAGTTTCATCCAAATGATATTGCAGCCTGATTACAAGTATATCATTAAAGGCAAACCAACGTGATATCATTTCTTTCGCGGGTTATAGTATAATGTCTTGCGATCTCGAAGGTATGTATTATACTGATTGGACTCTGCTTGGACTTTATATCATTGACACTGATCGTTAGTCAAATCTATTGCATCCTTATTGGAATAGAGATGTAAACAAACATTTGCAAATGTATATCCATTTCTTTGTACTCGAAACATTTACCCCTTTTTTGTATTTCTTTCGCTTCACTGTTTTCCTTTCTTTCCTCGTCTTCTTTTATGTACATACATACATACAGATGTATATGTACGTACGTATGTGCATTATTTTTCCTGGCTGGAAGGAGAGAGAGGGAGGAAGACCAAGCATTCTAGTTATGCTTTGCACTCGCGATACTCTATCAAATTGTCGGGAGAGTGTAGCGGTAATTATGTTAAAAAATAAGGATCGTCGAAAAAGAAATGCAAACTGTTAATCTTGTTTAAGTCTTCGAAGAATGAAAAGTGTCTTTTTGTTTGTTTTATAAAGTCAGTTGTTCGGCAGATCGTATTATTTACATAAAGTAATACTTAATGTAAACGCACGAAAAACACACGCAAAATATATTATTGTTCATCCGATGGCGTTATATGTTCAAAAAGGCCGAAGAAAGGCGTTGAAATTGTATAAGCTTTCATATCAGGGCCAAAACTGTCGCAATGTTTTTATGTAGCAAGTAGCGTGCTGAACAATTGCATCCCGCGTAAACGTAATATAAAGGTTACAGAGATACGCGATTTGATCGTGTCCGTTGTCTATACGCAAACTGTTTGGTGTGTGATTTTATGAATAATCTGTAAAAACGTCAAGTACAATTTTACGTACCTGTCTTCTTCCCGTAATAACAGAAAATAGTAGCGAGGATAATTGTGCCCATTAGCAACGGAAGCGTGGAAAGCAGTTAACAATATCTACGACAATATGGCCTTTTACTTACTTTTTATCGCAATGCACATTGAAAACATTCTACATACATATATACTTTTAGCTTGTACATAGGGCAACTCTGATGAACGAACGAATGTTTTTATGTATTTTGCGATCGGATACGAAAGAAAAGAAGTGTTTCACTTCTTTTGCATAAGAGTGCGTGATTTTTTGAAGGAAAGGTAGAAAAGTAAATACAAAGAAACTAGATGATAGTAAAGGAAAAGGGAAAATTACAGTTGGCGTATACATACATATATCAGATAGAACATTGACAACTAGAACTGTGACATCGTGTTATACCTCTGTTCAACGTTAACACTCTCTCCTTTTATAACGTAAAGCCGTAATTAATAGTTTGACGAGCTTCTTATTTCGTATTATAAAATATGTTTTATCGTATCTAAGCGAATCGTCTTTCAATTTTACAAGCCTCTATAATTTTCAATAGAAATTTCTTGGAATCTTTCACTTTTGTATTCGCTATTGTAATACGGTGTGACACAGGTGTGTAGCGTTAAACGCAAGGCTTGCCGTTTACGTTGCGAACCTAAGCTAGCTGAAATTTCATAAGAAACTAAGTACACTTGTAAAATAAAATAACAATCGAACAATAGATAACCGAGTAAAGTAAAAACTTTTCGACAGCTTACGCTCGGGTAAAAAGATATCTGTTGAGACTGTACAAATTTTTTAATCTTTGAAAGTAAACTGTATGATAAAGTTTAAGTCTCGCATTATCCTTTGCATATAATGTCGTAAATTATGCATCTTTTTGTTCTTCTTGCCCAGAATATTTCACAAAAAGTATCGAATAAATAATTTAACGGCGCAAAATTGCCGTGCTACTAGCTTTGCATAAATTTTGCGAAAGAAGGGGTGTATAAAGATAAAGAAATAAATATGTAGTTTCATGTTGTGCATACATACATGCATACAGATAGGTACGTAAGTGGTACTTTTCCACAAAATCGACCACGGAAGAAAGTTGATTGTCAGTCACCTATGACTGACGCGACCTGGACGGAAAGTTTAGTGTTAGTCACTCAACGGAAAGTTGATTGTCAGTCACCTATGACTGACGCGGCCTGGACGGAAAGTTTAGTGTTAGTCACTCAACGGAAAATTGATTGTCAGTCACCGATGACTGACGCGGCCTGAACGGTAAGTTGATTGCCAGTCACTGAACGGAAACTTGATTGTCAGTCACTTATGACTTTTTTTTTTTTTTTTTTTTTTTGTCCCACCACCTCCCTCAGCAAACCCTCGCACCCGTGACCAGTATTGATCCTATAGGCGGTCATTGAATTTGCCAAGCTCTGAGAATCCTCGCTTGGATGGGCAAACCCTACATCCAGTCCGGGTTCAAGTGTAACCCAGAGCCTGGTTCAGGACCCTGCCAGATGCAAACACAGAAGGTGCAGACACCCGACACACCCACCCAGTAGCTTGATTTTACTTTCCTCAAAAAACTTTTACACACGTCCCAAAATACCGCCCCTGTCCTAAGAACAGATAAGCATCTGCAAATTTGGAGTGAGAACTCCTGCTCGTCTAAACTATTTATACACGCCCCTGGTGGATGTCGGACAGACAGACATAACTCCAATCCGCTGCCAACACCCACCTGGCAGTCACCTATGACTGACACGGCCTGAACGGAAAGTTTAGTGTTAGTCACTCAACGGAAAGTTGATTGTCAGTCACCGATGACTGACGCGGCCTGAACGGAAAGTTGATTGTCAGTCACCTATGACTGACGCGGCCTGGACGGAAAGTTTAGTGTTAGGCACTCAACGGAAAGTTGATTGTCAGTCACCGATGACTGACGCGGCCTGAACGGTAAGTTGATTGCCAGTCACTCAACGGAAAGTTGATTGTCAGTCACCGATGACTGACGCGGCCTGAACGGTAAGTTGATTGCCAGTCACTGAACGGAAACTTGATTGTCAGTCACCTATGACTGACGCGGCCTGGACGGAAAGTTTAGTGTTAGTCACTCAACGGAAAGTTGATTGTCAGTCACCGATGACTGACGCGGCCTGAACGGAAAGTTGATTGTCAGCCACTGAACGGAAAGTTGATTGTCAGTCACCTATGACTGACGCGGCCTGGACGGAAAGTTTAGTGTTAGTCACTCAACGGAAACTTGATTGTCAGTCACCGATGACTGACGCGGCCTGGACGGAAAGTTTAGTGTTAGTCACTCAACGGAAAGTTGATTGTCAGTCACCGATGACTGACGCGGCCTGAACGGAAAGTTGATTGTCAGCCACTGAACGGAAAGTTGATTGTCAGTCACCTATGACTGACGCGGCCTGGACGGAAAGTTTAGTGTTAGTCACTCAACGGAAAGTTGATTGTCAGTCACCGATGACTGACGCGGCCTGAACGGTAAGTTGATTGCCAGTCACTGAACGGAAACTTGATTGTCAGTCACCTATGACTGACGCGGCCTGAACGGAAAGTTTAGTGTTAGTCACTCAACGGAAAGTTGATTGTCAGTCACCTATGACTGACGCGGCCTGAACGGAAAGTTTAGTGTTAGTCACTCAACGGAAAGTTGATTGTCAGTCACCGATGACTGACGCGGCCTGGACGGAAAGTTTAGTGTTAGTCACTCAACGGAAAATTGATTGTCAGTCACCGATGACTGACGCGGCCTGAACGGTAAGTTGATTGCCAGTCACTGAACGGAAACTTGATTGTCAGTCACTTATGACTTTTTTTTTTTTTTTTTTTTTTTGTCCCACCACCTCCCTCAGCAAACCCTCGCACCCGTGACCAGTATTGATCCTATAGGCGGTCATTGAATTTGCCAAGCTCTGAGAATCCTCGCTTGGATGGGCAAACCCTACATCCAGTCCGGGTTCAAGTGTAACCCAGAGCCTGGTTCAGGACCCTGCCAGATGCAAACACAGAAGGTGCAGACACCCGACACACCCACCCAGTAGCTTGATTTTACTTTCCTCAAAAAACTTTTACACACGTCCCAAAATACCGCCCCTGTCCTAAGAACAGATAAGCATCTGCAAATTTGGAGTGAGAACTCCTGCTCGTCTAAACTATTTATACACGCCCCTGGTGGATGTCGGACAGACAGACATAACTCCAATCCGCTGCCAACACCCACCTGGCAGTCACCTATGACTGACACGGCCTGAACGGAAAGTTTAGTGTTAGTCACTCAACGGAAAGTTGATTGTCAGTCACCGATGACTGACGCGGCCTGAACGGAAAGTTGATTGTCAGTCACCTATGACTGACGCGGCCTGGACGGAAAGTTTAGTGTTAGGCACTCAACGGAAAGTTGATTGTCAGTCACCGATGACTGACGCGGCCTGAACGGTAAGTTGATTGCCAGTCACTCAACGGAAAGTTGATTGTCAGTCACCGATGACTGACGCGGCCTGAACGGTAAGTTGATTGCCAGTCACTGAACGGAAACTTGATTGTCAGTCACCTATGACTGACGCGGCCTGGACGGAAAGTTTAGTGTTAGTCACTCAACGGAAAGTTGATTGTCAGTCACCGATGACTGACGCGGCCTGAACGGAAAGTTGATTGTCAGCCACTGAACGGAAAGTTGATTGTCAGTCACCTATGACTGACGCGGCCTGGACGGAAAGTTTAGTGTTAGTCACTCAACGGAAACTTGATTGTCAGTCACCGATGACTGACGCGGCCTGGACGGAAAGTTTAGTGTTAGTCACTCAACGGAAAGTTGATTGTCAGTCACCGATGACTGACGCGGCCTGAACGGAAAGTTGATTGTCAGCCACTGAACGGAAAGTTGATTGTCAGTCACCTATGACTGACGCGGCCTGGACGGAAAGTTTAGTGTTAGTCACTCAACGGAAAGTTGATTGTCAGTCACCGATGACTGACGCGGCCTGAACGGTAAGTTGATTGCCAGTCACTGAACGGAAACTTGATTGTCAGTCACCTATGACTGACGCGGCCTGAACGGAAAGTTTAGTGTTAGTCACTCAACGGAAAGTTGATTGTCAGTCACCTATGACTGACGCGGCCTGAACGGAAAGTTTAGTGTTAGTCACTCAACGGAAAGTTGATTGTCAGTCACCGATGACTGACGCGGCCTGGACGGAAAGTTTAGTGTTAGTCACTCAACGGAAAGTTGATTGTCAGTCACCGATGACTGACGCGGCCTGAACGGTAAGTTGATTGCCAGTCACTGAACGGAAACTTGATTGTCAGTCACCGATGACTGACGCGGCCTGAACGGAAAATTGATTGTCAGCCACTGAACGGAAAGTTGATTGTCAGTCACCTATGACTGACGCGGCCTGGACGGAAAGTTTAGTGTTAGGCACTCAACGGAAAGTTGATTGTCAGTCACCGATGACTGACGCGGCCTGAACGGTAAGTTGATTGCCAGTCACTGAACGGAAACTTGATTGTCAGTCACCGATGACTGACGCGGCCTGAACGGTAAGTTGATTGCCAGTCACTGAACGGAAACTTGATTGTCAGTCACCTATGACTGACGCGGCCTGAACGGAAAGTTTAGTGTTAGTCACTCAACGGAAAGTTGATTGTCAGTCACCGATGACTGACGCGGCCTGGACGGAAAGTTTAGTGTTAGTCACTCAACGGAAACTTGATTGTCAGTCACCTATGACTGACGCGGCCTGAACAGTAAGTTGATTGCCAGTCACTGAACGGAAACTTGATTGTCAGTCACCTATCACTGACGCGGCCTGAACGGAAAGTTTAGTGTTAGTCACTCAACGGAAAATTGATTGTCAGTCACCGATGACTGACGCGGCCTGAACGGAAAGTTGATTGTCAGTCACCTATGACTGACGCGGCCTGGACGGAAAGTTTAGTGTCAGTCACTGAACGGAAAGTTGATTGTCAGTCACCTATGACTGACGCGGCCCAGAACGGAAAGTTTAGTGTCAGACACCGATGCCTGACGTGGCACTCAACGTGTTAAATATATCTCACGCTGGTTCTCAGTACATCTCAATCCACTCCCAACACAGCCTAAACCGAGCGTGCCGAAAAGTGATAAGCATGAACAATTCCTTATAAATCACATCCCTGGATAGTGTTCGCTAGCCAGCTTCGAAGCAGCGAACATTAAGTGGGCATTACTGTCCACTGTAGTTATTTGAGCGGAGAGAATCTTAAGTTCTTATTGCAATTACTTTTGAGTTCTCGTTTCTATCGTTGTATCTATCTGCAGCTCTAAATATTGTGTATTATTTATTTCCCTGCTTCTTATGTAGACTCTTCTGTTTTCTGACTCCTTCGAGATAATTCATTAGTAACATAAATCATATATGTTTCGCCTAGAGAATTACATTTTCTTATTTCTCAAGAAGCCTTCTTTTTTATAAATGAAATACCCGTGTATATATCTTTCAATTCATAAATTAATTAATATCTGCAAAGATATACTTGAATCTACGCGGGTCTCTGCTATATCTACAGTGCCTGCTATGGTTTCGCCATCTATACAGAACTCCTTGAAACCACTCGCGCTTGCTATGGTAGTTCCATCTATACGGAACGCCTTGAAACTACTCACACCCCTTACTTACCATAAGTGTAGATATGGCAGAGGCCCGAATAGTTTTAGTCCCATCTGTATAGATGGCTATAGTAATGACTGTAGATAAAGCAGACATATATACAGTTTCGAGCAGTTCTGTATAGATGGCGAAATTAAAGCCCACTTTGAGTTTAGGTAAGACAGGAATGCGAGTGGTACGTAAATTCAAGCACCTGTTTATAAATAGCGCCGCGATAAAGTTCATAAAATGTGGCTATTTATGTCTTCATTCATGAAATTAAGTTAATAATGCTCGAAAATTGTTTTGTAATCTTAGTTACATATCAATAAAGTGGTAGCAAACACGGTGTCACAATCTACATTAAAGTTAATATGTATGGTAACATCGTAAGTTCCATTGTTCATTTTATTCAGGAACAATCAAGCTCTTTAGCAAAGGTAAAAATCATCTTTCAGCACGTAATAAATACATACTAATAGTAGTATTATTCTTTATTTCGGTCTCACAGGAATGAAAGTTTGGTTAGTGTACATATAACCTATCTTTACAATACTATCTCTTGCACTCTCATCTTCCGTTCCGCTCTTCCTTTTCATACCTTCTCTGCCTTACGTATTACATTATTTCTTACCTCTTAATCGCGTGTCTATTATAAATCCTTTCCATAACTTCTTGTTTAATTACAAAATCCTATGTCATGTTTATACACCATTGTATCTTTTTCCATACATTCTGTTAAGAGGTGTTCTAACGTTCCAAATTTTTGTGTGCACAGGTCAGATCCTTTTTTCTTGTTCTCCTCCTAATATTTATTCAATCCTTTAATGCTTTTGCATCTTACCTGTGCTATTAACGGATGATTATGGCCTATTCCATTCTTGCTTTGGTACTCTATTAGCGTTGCTGTTCCAATATATTTACACCGTCCATTATATCTCGCTTATTTTATTTTTATGTTTCGTACCTGATGTTGTATTTCATAGTCTGTTCTTTTAAGGGTCTGCGACAATTCCTTTACTTCCGATCTAATTAAATTCTCTCTTAACACTTTACCGACCGCTAGCGGTTCAACAACATACGCACGTCCAACCGGCCGCTCAGCCACGGATTCTCCCTGGCACCGGCTCTGTTTCGGTTTAGACTGTCGCGCGGGAATATCTGCGCGTTTCGTACGCTCAAATAAAATTGTCTGCTCTCTGTTATTATAGGATAATATATCTTGGCTTGGTGAGCGTCGGTGACAAAAGCCGATTAATCGGCTACCGGTCGGTGAGCGTTGGCGAGAAAAAGCCGATTAATAGGCTACCGGTCGCTAGGCGTTAGCGACAAAAAGCCGATTAATAGGCTACCGGTCGGTAATGTGTTAAGAGACCCATTCCCAAATAATCCTCTCCTTCTTTAATGCTTCTGGTTTGGCCCTCCTTTCTTTCTTCGGTCTCCTTTTACATACTTACTAATATATGTTTTGTGTGTGCAGGTTGTGGAGGCAAAGAGTAACGAGCATCGAGTGACACATCCCATCATGCATAGGAGCAAGAAAGAAAATAGAAGAACTTTTGCCACATACTTTACTTATCCATTAATTATAGTAAATTGATTTATAAAAGTAGTTTGCAACTGTTAGCGCATAAGCTTAATTTAGAACAATTGTGTAGTTAACTGTTCTGTATAATATCTATTATATACTTTATTTTATATTCAGATCATTCGGTAGATCTTATATAAACTTTGATATTACTTATATATTACTAAAACAAGTTCTACTGAATGTGCTAAATGTAAAATAAAAGATATAATAAATAATGTATGTATGCTCAAGTTTACACAAATGCTGTAATTTAAATTTTATAAGCTTCTGCATATGAAGTACATAATTTTTAGTATAAGCTTTATCTGTAAGCTATATATTGTAAATTGACTTTAAAGAATAGTTTATAACTATTGGATTATTTAAGTTTATTGTATTTTTCATATTACATAAACGTTAGTTTAGAATTAATACATGGTTTAGTTGTACGATGTATTGTAAATAGATATAAAAGAGTAGTCCATAAGTATTAGCTTGTAATTTGAACCTTTTTGTGACTTGTATCTTCATTCATTAGTTTAAATAAATGTTAAATTAAAAGAATTCCACTCTTCTTTTTATTTTCACACCTTAACAATCCTTGAAAGAACCTAATTCCAATTCCTTACACAAGAAGTACCGTAGACGAACTTTAAATGCAAAGTCCTGAAGCGAGAAACTTGTAAAAATGGCCCTGTACGTTATTAAATATAAAAGAAGGAAATTGTGGAAACGACATAATTTTCGGTCTTCATTTCTTGCAACATTTGATGGCAGAAGTCTAGAAAATTAAGCGCTCGGAAATTCTTGGAATATGACGTCATTTCCAGGAACTGCTGATGTCGGATACCTCCTCGCATATCATATTCTCCTGATACAAATCCACGATTTTCAGCGAGTTATTTTTGCCAGAATCTCAGAAATTTTGAGCTCGGAAATTCCTGGAACGTGACGTCATTTCCAAGAATTGCTGCGATGAAAGACCTCCTCGCATATCATATTCTCCTGATACAAATCCACGATTTTCAGCGAAATATTTTTGCCATAAACCCAGAAATTCCAGAGGGTCGGATACCTCCTTGCACATCATATTCTCCTGATACAAATCCTCGATTTTCAGCACTTAAATTTCTTCTGAAAATCGTGGATTTGTATCAGGAGAATATGATATGCGAGGAGGTCTTTCATAGCAGAAATTCTTGGAAATGACGTCACGTTCCAGGAATTGCCGAGCGTCAAATTCCTGGTTTTTGGTAAAAATATTTCGCTGAAAATCGTGGATTTGTATCAGGAGAATATGATATGCGAGGAGGTCTTTCATAGCATCAGTTCTTGGAAATGACGTCACGTTCCAGGAATTTCTCAGCGCTTATTTTAATAACGTATAGGGCCATTTTGACAAGTTTCTCGCTTTAGGACTTTGCATTTAAAGTTCGTCCACGGTACTTCTTGTATAAGGAATCGGAATTAGGTTCTTTCAAGGATTGGTAAGGTATGAAAGTAAAAAGAGCACTGGAATTCTTTTCATTGCAAATTTATTTAAATTAATCAATGAATATACAAGTTACAAAAATGTTGTAATTAAATTTACAAACAGATACTTATTAACTATTCTTTTATATCTATTTACATTACATCGTACAACTAAATCTTGTATCAATTCTAAACCAACATTTATGTAATATAACTAACACTATAAACATAAATAATCTAATACTTATAAACTATTCTTTGAAGTTAATTTACAATATATCTTACAGATAAATCATACACTAAAATTTACGTACTTCATATGTAGAAGCATATAAAATTTAAATTACAGCAATTGGGTAACTTGTGAATATGTCAATTATTTATTATATCCTTCATTTTACATTCAGCACATTCAGTAGAACTTGTAATAGTGATATAAGTAATATTAAAGTTCATATAAGATCTACCGAATAAACTGAATATAAAATAAAGCATATAATAGATAACATAACAGTTAATTACACAATTGTCCTAAAATAAACTTACGGGCTAATAGTTACAAACTATTTTTATAAACTAATTTACTATAACTAAAGGATAACTAAAGTATGTTGCACAAGTTCTTCTACCTTCTTTCTTGCATTTATGCACAATGAGAAGTGCCAGGCAATGCTCCTTACTCTTTGCCCTCGAAACCTGCACACACAAAAAATATATTAGTAAGCATGTACCAGGAGAGAGAAAGATTATTATGAGATATTTAGAGGAAGAAGAAAGAAAGGAGGGGCAAGCCAGAAGCATAAAAAGGAGAGGATTATTTGAAAAGGAATGGAATGCGTCAAGTATGAGTGACTTTGACAAAGGCGGAAGGTATATAAGTAATATTAAAGTTCATATAATAAGATCTACCGAATAAACTGAATATAAAATAAAGCACATAATAGATAACATAACAGTTAATTACACAATTGTCCTAAAATAAACTTACGGGCTAATAGTTACAAACTATTTTTATAAACCAATTTACTATAACTAAAGGATAACTAAAGTATGTTGCACAAGTTCTTCTACCTTCTTTCTTGCATTTATGCACAATGAGAAGTGCCAGGCAATGCTCCTTACTCTTTGCCCTCGAAACCTGCACACACAAAAAATATATTAGTAAGCATGTACCAGGAGAGAGAAAGATTATTATGAGATATTTAGAGGAAGAAGAAAGAAAGGAGGGGCAAGCCAGAAGCATAAAAAGGAGAGGATTATTTGAAAAGGAATGGAATGCGTCAAGTATGAGTGACTTTGACAAAGGCGGAAGGTATATAAGTAATATTAAAGTTCATATAATAAGATCTACCGAATAAACTGAATATAAAATAAAGCACATAATAGATAACATAACAGTTAATTACACAATTGTCCTAAAATAAACTTACGGGCTAATAGTTACAAACTATTTTTATAAACCAATTTACTATAACTAAAGGATAACTAAAGTATGTTGCACAAGTTCTTCTACCTTCTTTCTTGCATTTATGCACAATGAGAAGTGCCAGGCAATGCTCCTTACTCTTTGCCCTCGAAACCTGCACACACAAAAAATATATTAGTAAGCATGTACCAGGAGAGAGAAAGATTATTATGAGATATTTAGAGGAAGAAGAAAGAAAGGAGGGGCAAGCCAGAAGCATAAAAAGGAGAGGATTATTTGAAAAGGAATGGAATGCGTCAAGTATGAGTGACTTTGACAAAGGCGGAAGGTATATAAGTAATATTAAAGTTCATATAATAAGATCTACCGAATAAACTGAATATAAAATAAAGCACATAATAGATAACATAACAGTTAATTACACAATTGTCCTAAAATAAACTTACGGGCTAATAGTTACAAACTATTTTTATAAACCAATTTACTATAACTAAAGGATAACTAAAGTATGTTGCACAAGTTCTTCTACCTTCTTTCTTGCATTTATGCACAATGAGAAGTGCCAGGCAATGCTCCTTACTCTTTGCCCTCGAAACCTGCACACACAAACAATATATTAGTAAGCATGTACCAGGAGAGAGAAAGATTATTATGAGATATTTAGAGGAAGAAGAAAGAAAGGAGGGGCAAGCCAGAAGCATAAAAAGGAGAGGATTATTTGAAAAGGAATGGAATGCGTCAAGTATGAGTGACTTTGACAAAGGCGGAAGGTATATAAGTAATATTAAAGTTCATATAATAAGATCTACCGAATAAACTGAATATAAAATAAAGCACATAATAGATAACATAACAGTTAATTACACAATTGTCCTAAAATAAACTTACGGGCTAATAGTTACAAACTATTTTTATAAACCAATTTACTATAACTAAAGGATAACTAAAGTATGTTGCACAAGTTCTTCTACCTTCTTTCTTGCATTTATGCACAATGAGAAGTGCCAGGCAATGCTCCTTACTCTTTGCCCTCGAAACCTGCACACACAAAAAATATATTAGTAAGCATGTACCAGGAGAGAGAAAGATTATTATGAGATATTTAGAGGAAGAAGAAAGAAAGGAGGGGCAAGCCAGAAGCATAAAAAGGAGAGGATTATTTGAAAAGGAATGGAATGCGTCAAGTATGAGTGACTTTGACAAAGGCGGAAGGTATATAAGTAATATTAAAGTTCATATAATAAGATCTACCGAATAAACTGAATATAAAATAAAGCACATAATAGATAACATAACAGTTAATTACACAATTGTCCTAAAATAAACTTACGGGCTAATAGTTACAAACTATTTTTATAAACCAATTTACTATAACTAAAGGATAACTAAAGTATGTTGCACAAGTTCTTCTACCTTCTTTCTTGCATTTATGCACAATGAGAAGTGCCAGGCAATGCTCCTTACTCTTTGCCCTCGAAACCTGCACACACAAACAATATATTAGTAAGCATGTACCAGGAGAGAGAAAGATTATTATGAGATATTTAGAGGAAGAAGAAAGGAGGGGCAAGCCAGAAGCATAAAAAGGAGAGGATTATTTGAAAAGGAATGGAATGCGTCAAGTATGAGTGACTTTGACAAAGGCGGAAGGTATATAAGTAATATTAAAGTTCATATAATAAGATCTACCGAATAAACTGAATATAAAATAAAGCATATAATAGATAACATAACAGTTAATTACACAATTGTCCTAAAATAAACTTACGGGCTAATAGTTACAAACTATTTTTATAAACCAATTTACTATAACTAAAGGATAACTAAAGTATGTTGCACAAGTTCTTCTACCTTCTTTCTTGCATTTATGCACAATGAGAAGTGCCAGGCAATGCTCCTTACTCTTTGCCCTCGAAACCTGCACACACAAACAATATATTAGTAAGCATGTACCAGGAGAGAGAAAGATTATTATGAGATATTTAGAGGAAGAAGAAAGAAAGGAGGGGCAAGCCAGAAGCATAAAAAGGAGAGGATTATTTGAAAAGGAATGGAATGCGTCAAGTATGAGTGACTTTGACAAAGGCGGAAGGTATATAAGTAATATTAAAGTTCATATAATAAGATCTACCGAATAAACTGAATATAAAATAAAGCACATAATAGATAACATAACAGTTAATTACACAATTGTCCTAAAATAAACTTACGGGCTAATAGTTACAAACTATTTTTATAAACCAATTTACTATAACTAAAGGATAACTAAAGTATGTTGCACAAGTTCTTCTACCTTCTTTCTTGCATTTATGCACAATGAGAAGTGCCAGGCAATGCTCCTTACTCTTTGCCCTCGAAACCTGCACACACAAAAAATATATTAGTAAGCATGTACCAGGGGAGAGAAAGATTATTATGAGATATTTAGAGGAAGAAGAAAGAAAGGAGGGGCAAGCCAGAAGCATAAAAAGGAAAGGATTATTTGAAAAGGAATGGAATGCGTCAAGTATGAGCGACTTTGACAAAAGCGGAAGTAAAGGAATTGACGGAGATCCTCAAAAGTGGAGTCAATCAAATGCAACAGCAGGAACAAGGCAGAAAAATAGGGAAAGCAAGATACAATGATACGTTTAAATATATTAGAACATCAACACTACTATGGTACTTAAGTAAAAACGGACGAGGGCGCAATTGACAATTAACAACGCAGGTGCGAGATCCAAAAGCATTAAAGGATGAAATAAATATTGGGAGAAGAAAAAGCATAAAAGATGTGACCTGTGCATACAAAAATTTGGAACGTAAGAGCACCTGCTAAGAAAATGTACGGAAAAAGATACAATAAGACATAAAAATAACTTAGGAATTTGTAATTAAACAGGAAGGAACGGAAAAGATTTATAATAGATGTGCGATAAAGAGATAAGAAATAGTGTAATACGTAAGGCAGAGAAGGTATGAAAAGGAAGAGCGGAACGGAAGATGAGAGTGCAAGAGATAGTATTGTAAAGATAGGTTATATGTACACTAACCAAACTTTCATTCCTGTGAGACCGAAATAAAGAATAATACCACTATTAGTATGTATTTATTAAGTCCTGGAAAATTTATTTAAAGGAAAAAATATTCACAAATACATTTACCCGTGCTAAAGAGTGCTTGATTGTTGTAGAATATAATGAACAATGGAACTTGCAATGTTACCGTACATATTAATTTTTATGTAGATTGAAACACTGTGTTTGCTGACACTTTATTGATATGTAAAAGAGTGTACGAAACGGTTTACGAGGATTATTAACTTAATTGGATGAATGAAGACATAAATAACCAAATTTTATGAACATTATCGCACCGCTACTTATAAACAAGTGCTTGAATTTACGTACCACTCGCATCCCTGTCTTACCTACACTCAAAGTGGGCTTTAATTTCGCCATCTATACAGAACTGCTCGAAACTGTATAAATGTCTGCTTTATCTAAGAATCATTAGTATCGCCATCTATACAGACTTGACTCAAACTACTCGGGCCTCTGCCATATCTACACTTATGGTAAGTAAGGGGTGTGAGTAGTTCCAATGCGATCTGCATAGATGGAACTACCATAGCAAGCGCGAGTGGTTTCAAGGAGTTCTGTATAGATGGCGAAACCATAGCAGGCACTGTAGATATGGCAGAGACCCGCGTAGATTCAAGTACATATATCTCTGCAGATATTAATTAATTTATGAATTAAAAGATATATACACGGGTATTTCAATTATAAAAAAGAAGGCTCCTTGAGAAATAAAAAAATGTAATTCTCTAGGCGAAACATATATGATTTATGTTACTAATGAATTATCTCGAAAGCGTCAGAAAACAGAAGAGTCTACATAAGAAGCAGGGCAATAAATAATACACAATATTTACAGCTGCAGATAGATACAACGATAGAAACGAGAACTCAAAAGTAATTGCAATAAGAACTTAAGATTCTCTCCGCTCAAATAACTACAGTGGACAGTAATGCCCACTTAATGTTCGCTGCTTCGAAGCTGGCTAGCGAACACTATCCAGGGATGTGATTTATAAGGAATTGTTCATGCTTATCACTTTTCGGCACGCTCGGTTTAGGCTGTGTTGGGAGTGGATTGAGATGTACTGAGAACCAGCGTGAGATATATTTAACACGTTGAGTGCCACGTCAGGCATCGGTGTCTGACACTAAACTTTCCGTTCAGGCCGCGTCAGTCATCGGTGACTGACAATCAACTTTCCGTTCAGTGACTGACACTAAACTTTCCGTTCAGGCCGCGTCAGTCATCGGTGACTGACAATCAACTTTCCGTTGAGTGACTGACACTAAACTTTACGTTCAGGCCGCGTCAGTCATCGGTGACTGACACTAAACTTTTCGTTCAGTATTTCGTTTGGTTTAGTATTTCTGACGAAAATAACGGTCATTCTTTAGTTCGTTTCGATGTTTTATATATTTTATATTTATTATAAAAATAACTAATATGTTTATTATTAATTTTAATACTTTGCAACATGAAATAAACGCACAATCAGCTATAAAATCCTTAAAATCCGAAATTACAACATTATTAAGTAATGAAGAAAATTATGAAAATAGATCGACCAATTCCTTACATTCCTAATACAGCAATATTTATATCTACCCTAGGAAAAAGAAAAGACGACTTAAATTTTGATGTAAAAACATTAATTAATGCCGTCATGTTAAATAACTGTCTATCTGATTTTAAATTTCAAGAACTGAGTAAAACCTTATATATAACCTAACTGATTCTCACAAAATATTTAGAACTGTTAATTTTTAAGTGCCGAAATAAAATAGTTTATGACAAATTGAAATATTATCAATTGGTTAAAAAAGAAACTTGTTGACCTTTTACATTTCTGAAATTCTAATTATGAACTGTAATAAATTTACGAAAAGTAAATACACCAATATTCCATGTCATAGTTCAGACTCCAGACATAACCAATAAGCGAAAAACTATCGACTAATTATTCGATAGTATATCGTTACTAATTAGTAATTAGTCGATAGTTTAAATTAGTCGATGGTGCCCATCACTACAATTATTCTTTCAAGATGGAAAACATTCGCAATAGAAGTTGATAGTTTCGTATGATTTGGTACATAACAGTAGGCTAATATACGGAGCTCGATGGAACCGTTTATCGATCGATTTAATAAGAATTGTATACGGAATCTATATAAAATTATTCGAAACAAGTGCTCCAATAAATGTCTTGCATTGCGAACACCTGGTTACTTAATGCTACTTTGGATTCCGTTAGTGCGCGGACACTTATGGATAATATATTTCGCGTCGCACGTGAAGAGCATCGCAACAAGTCCGACGAAGGATGGTGATCGTAGCTAAACACGGAACGGTCCCACATAGGGCAGCGGTAAATAGCGTTAGAAAAATGTCTGCAATACCGACGGCGTTATTTGCGGTGATTGGTGACACACACGCTAGGTTCGTTTCAGATTGGCGCTGTTGTTCCCGTAACGTTTCTCGTGTGCCAGCCGTTGTGTTGCATTATAAATATTCGTTCAACGAATATTATTCGATGCGACGGTTTCCTATCTTGAATAGTCATTCGGTATTAGCGTTTTCTATACAATTATTTGTCGGTGTTGAAATGTAAATAACTCGACTCAATTCAACTTGGTAATTCTTGTTCTTAGGAGGTTGTATCGTTCTGGCAGGTGTTTCATTGTCATAACGGATGAAATGAATATTTTTCTTTGGAAAGGTCATTTCACGTCGCTCGGGGAATCGCAAGAACTCTTTGCTTGTCGTATGACAAACTGTTGAGCTGCGTGGGTCCGATCAATTTAGTACACAACTTACGAATGAATGCGGATAGTGTTAATACAACGGTTATCGGAAGGGCGTCTTGGTAAATAAAATTTCAATCGAAAGCAAGTAAGTAAGAGATTGGTGAAATATGAAATCGTTTGTATTCGCGTGAGAAAAGAAGTAGTCGGGGCTTCTTGCACCGTTTGTTGGCCTTGTCCATTTCTGCTGATATCCAATATAGTGCGGCGATGCTTTTCGCTCGGACCCGAATAGTTTGCTACATTATTATTGCAACACGGTATAGTCGCATTAAATTTCACAAGGCTCAAATTCATGTTCCTCCGGTTCCATGTAAAATCAAAAATTACTTTTGTTTTCACTCGAGTCAACGCATTTCATACGAACCGATAATACAAGGACAGAGTATTGCAATGCCTACGTATTATCTATCAACAGCGAGACTGAACCTCTGAATGTTTCCAAAGTCTTCTGTTTAAAGTTTCGAGACGCGTCGCTATTTGGAATACGTTTCGACTTAAAGAGAAACTTTATCGTAGAGAATGTAAGGTACCCAAGATTTTCGGTGACGGAGTACATAGGCTATTGTTAAAAGTTTAAGGAAAATCGAGTAGCATAGTTGTACGGTATTGTACAATGTATTCTGTACTGTTTACAGGGGAGAAAAATGTACAGCGGAAGGTAACGTTTGGAGAAGATTAAAATATGGCCAATAGAAAAGACAGATCGTCTGCAGGTTTTGTAAGTATTTTGAAATGTTACAATGCACGATGGAATAGTCGGTACGTTTTCGATTTCGCTCGGTTTATACCATTTCACGTTTTCCATTTTGTTGACTGATACGGATAGTATTCGCCGTCGAGCAGATAAATTACAATAAATTTAATGTTTCCGATTGGGAGGGGTCAGTTGACGTAACGATGAGCTAGCGTACGGTAATAAGTGTCATAACGAGTTCGATTCCGCGACTCTGGTTCGAACGATCCGAACGAGTTGTAATTATAATGGATGGATCGATATAGAGGCCCAGGTAGAATTCTATTATATACATATATGTAAATCCGTAAACACGTAGCGCTAAGTGGAAGCGCATTAAACGACAGTTTTAGTTGCCAGCGATACAGTGTACATATGTATACGTACGTTACGTTTCCTGTCGTATAGTTATCGGTTCCTTTCGGGAGCCGCGGGGGGGGGGGGGATATGACGCGATAACGAGGGAAAACGTTCGTCTAAATAGGTTTCAACTTCTCGACGCAAGTATCAAATGGTGTACAAAGTGATTGACTGGAAACACCGTAGGCTGCATATTCCGTCTATGAAATAGATTACGCTGGTTTAGAAAAACCAAGCGAAAATGATGAGATTTCCTGTATATGTATACATGCATACGTAGAGTTCGAAAATAAAATGCTGCCCTATATGAGTCACGATGAATCGTTCAAGGTAATTTGTTTCACATATGGACGGAGACGACTGTATTCGCGAAAATGTAATGCGCACCGTATAAAATATTAGGACAAGGTAACGCGCAACCGGGCACACGACAGCGTAGCTCGTTGTACCTTGACATTATTTTGCTCTTTCCTATTTTTTCTTGCCTTTGGTCCTTAACGTCGTCGGGCCCTTTCCCCTTTGCAACGCGCCTCCGAAGTTTCGAAGCGTTTGCATATACCTTCGACGGTTTCGAAAGGCTTTGGGAGCCGAAAGCTGACAGTGCACGAGCACAGCGTTTCGAATCTTCTTCATTTGCCGAAGATACGCGCAAGAGATTTCCCTTGGACGTTGAACGGGTGAACGTGGGAAATACGAGGCTACGAAAAGAAAGAAATGCGTAACGAAGGCGCGCAACTGTTGGCCGACGTGTAATTACATCATCGACCATTCGCCCAACTGATCTCATCCGTGCAGCGCAATTCCTCGGTTTTAACGACGGTACCATCATCCTTCGTTCGATGACTTTTCGCCAAGTATCCTCGAGTCGTAGCAGTAGCGACCCCTCCTGTACTCGAAGGACGCGAAACCATGAAACAAAAGCATCGTACCGTGCTCTCATTTGATCTTGACGAACCGAATGAACAGAGACAATGTTTTCGTAGAAATTTGTCGAAACCTTGAGCTATTCACGGCCGTGACGAGCACGTTCGAACGAGGACCGCGACGTACGAAATGCGGAACGCGAGTCACCGCGATTCTACCGAGGGTTGTCTCGTTTCTCAAGAGCAAAGTAAAACCGCGGGACAAACTTGGGGGTAGTCAGGAGTGGAAAGTTCGGCGAATAGATCGGGAATGAAAGGAAGAAGAAGTGAAATAGAAAATTCTCGGGAGGTGTAGATGGTCTAGTTAACGCGAAACAGTTCACCGGTGAGGTGGAAAAATCGCGAATGCGATACGCGAGCGAACGTGGGCAGAGAAGCTATGGGTACGCAGGCGCGTTCGCCGCTATTCGTCTAGCCAACGCGATTCCGATCTTCCCTTCTATCGGGTCCCGTACGATGCCGACGGTGATGCCGTTACTTCGGTCTCGCTTGCCGATTCAACCGGTAGTCGTGAAATTTTCGCTCTGCGACGCGAGAGCAATACGAGCGGCGACTCGTTCGGATGACGTTTAACGGTGGGGAGTCTAAGGTCGAGGCGCGCCGCGAAAATTCGTCACAGTTGAAGTCACAGGCGCGGTGAAGGCATCGTAGAAGCTTTTCCGGGGAAAGCAGCCTCGATGAATCGCGCGATCGTACCGCGTCGTCGTTACCGTTGTTGCTTTGGCTCTCTCTACCAATGATCGCGGACTGGGTAAGCTTCCGCGTACCGAGCGTTCGATAAAACAGATCCGGCATATCTCGCGGTCACAGGTGCTCTCCTAATTATCACTTGTTCCCAGCTGGACACATGGTTTGGTCGACCAAAAAAATCCGGCCGTGGAGGTGGGGTGAGAAGTGGCTCGGGAAACAACACGATACCCCGGCCGAATTCCGGCGATGATTTCAACGAAATCGAACAGCAGCGTTGTATCATCGAGAGAATGGACAAGGAAACGGTGAACGACAAGTTCGAGGAGATGCTGGTAAGTAGACAGATAGGGTCGACTTCGATCGAGCGAGATAAGATCGAGTTGCTGCCCTAACAGGCCAACATGAACTTGACCGAGGAGAAGAAGGAACCGCTGCGCCAACAGTCGGAGTCGAAGAAGAAGGAAATGCTGGTGCTACATTACAAGGGTAGCATACAGGAGAACAGGTCAAAGTTCGACAAGCCAGCGGATTACATACAGTATTTGGCGCAGCCGGATTTGAGCGTGAACAAGATCTACAACTGTATCGAATCGTTGAGAATCGCGTTGACCAACAATCCTCTGAGCTGGGTCCAAGAGTTCGGGACGAAGGGATTGAAACAGGTTTTAGCCACTCTCAACGAATGTTATCGGAAGTAAGTATTTTCGACGAAGAAGATGGTTGCGTCGCGTCATGGCATCGCTGCTCCTCGATATCGTTCGACTAACAATTTCTAACGCTCGTGTTGTTCTATTCCAGTGCCTTCATATATTACGATAGGTAATTTACGTAAAAATACTACATATTTGCTTGACTTTTATTAGCGGGCTAGCATTTTCTGCACCGTTTCTTTTTTTCGTTCAGTCAGTATCGATGCGGCCGCTCACGATGCGCGCCTGTCCGCTCGGTTGCAAAGGCGCGCGGTAGGCGGGATGGACGCGCGATCGTAGAAGCATGTACACACATACATACGTGCATTACGTTGGTAGAGACGATACTCCCGAAACTGAATATTCCAAGCTGACATTGCCACTGAGATCGATTCGTTTCGGTGTATCATTCTTATCGCCCGCAGTCTCGTTTCGTAGACTTCCCGATACTTGGCGTTGAACTTCGTGCCGTCTACTTGCTCGTTAATTGCATGCCGATGCTCAGCGCTATAATGTCGGTTCGCTGCTAGTCGAAAATTAGGTGCCGCTCTAGAGCGGTCGGATGGAACGCGAGCTCGAGTTCGGTTTTCGATTCGACGCGTTTCTTTTCGAGTAGTTGGGCAGCTTAACCGAGCTACGTATATTACCTTTCTTTCTTTCTTTCTTCCTTTATTCAATTCATTATTTATTCGTTAGTTTTAATTTTTGCACCGCGCGTTGCGAGTTTGACGCAGCTAAATCAACACTCTTGTATCCTGTAACAGTGACAACCGATACGAGCGTATACAGTACGAATGCATCCGATGTTTGAAGGCCATTATGAATAACACCGTTGGCATAAAGGAGATGTTGGCCCATCACGAGGCGCTCACGATCGTAGCTAGGTCGTTGGAGCCGACCAAGCCGTCCGTCATGTCCGAGGCTGTGAAGCTCCTTGGCGCCGTCTGCCTCATCTCGAGCGACAGCCACAAGAAAGTTTTGGACGCGATCACGATGAACGGAGAATTTAAGGGACGGGAGAGATTTTTGCCGATAGTGCAGGGCCTGATGAACAAGAAGAACGAGAACCTAAGGGTACGTCCTGGTCCCGTTCGCCTCTTCCTCGTCCTCGACCCAGCCCTCGTTTTCCGGCGCCTACCCTGTTATGCTGTTTGCCTCAAATAAAACGCGCATTGTTACGCGCTGCTGCGACAGGTGGAGTGCCTTCAATTGATCAATTCTATCATCTCCTCGGCCGAAGAGCTGGATTTTCGATTGCATCTGCGGAACGAAATCATGCGGGTCGGCCTGGCCGATATTTTGGAGACGCTGGAACGGGACGAATCCGAGGATTTGGCCAGGCATTTAAAGATCTTCAACGACCACAAAGAGGAGGATTACGAAGAGTTTGTACAAAGATTCGACCATGTCCGACTAGAATTGGACGACGTGAACGACTGCTTCGAGGTGATTAAGAATATGGTGATGGAAACGTCCGCGGAGCCGTATTTTTTATCGATACTTCAGCATCTTTTATTCGTCAGGGACGACGCTTTAGTGAGGTAGGAAAAATCGCTTTGATGCTCGAACGAATGGAGAAAGTGGTGAAGGAGGAAGGGAGGGAGACAGAGAGAGACCCTTTTTCGCGTTACTGATCCATCTTTTTCTTTTCTCGGCAGACCGGCCTACTATAAATTGATCGAGGAGTGCGTGTCGCAAATAGTGCTGCACCGTTCAGGCTGTGACCCAGATTTTAGCGCGACTAAGCGCTTTCAAATCGACGTGCAACCATTGATAGACACGTTAGTCGAGAAGTCACGAGTGGAGGAAGAGAGGCAGCTGGTCGAGGTATCGCAAAAGTTGGAGGAGGCCATAGCCAGCAAGCAGGAAGCCGAGGCGAAGCTTCAGCACGCGGAAAATAAGATCAGGGAGCTGGAGCAAGGGGGAGGCAAATCGAGCGGTGTGGGTAACATGGTAGGCCTCTCTCTGTCACTCTATCCCCGTTCCATTGTTCTACTCGCATGGCGGTTGTCGTCCGATTTCGCTGGACTATAGTTGTATCGGTATGCGCGCAGAAATCTGGAGCTGGTCCGGCGGGATCGACGGCTGGTCCTCCGCCACCTCCGCCGCCACCACTGCCGAACGGCGGCGGATCCGGGTTCGGGGGTGCGCCACCGCCGCCGCCGCCGCCGCCCCCGCTGCCTGGTTTCGGCGGGACGTGTCCACCGGCGCCGCCTCTGCCCCCGCCGCTGCCGGGCGTGCTGCGCGGACCCCTTCCACCTCCGATGCCCGGCTCGGGACCGGCACCACCTCCGATGATGCCCTTCGGGATCGTTTCGACCGCGAACGCGCTGAACGTTCAATCGCTCCCATACGGATTGAAGCCGAAGAAAAAGTGGCAAGTCGATGCACCGTTGAAGAGGGCAAACTGGAAGGCTGTGAGTTTCTTTGTGTTTCTTCTCTCTCCAAGCTTCTGGTTGACAGGTATGGTAACGCGACGCGTGTCGTAGATAATGCCGCACAAGCTTACGGAAAAATCGTTCTGGACAAAAGTGCAAGAGGACAAATTGGCGAGTCCCGAGATCCTGGACGGCCTGGCCCAAAAATTCGCATCGAAACCAACGGGCAAGAAGATAGACGACGTCGTCGACAGGTAACGACCGATTTGGTTTCGCGGCGCGGTGGCATAGCCGGGCTATGAACGTGCAATAGGCGTTTCATTTCGATTGAAACCGCGTTCTATTCGCGCGCAGGTCTGCTCCCTCGAAGAAAGTGAAGGACCTGAAAGTTCTGGACGGCAAAGCCGCGCAAAACATCCTGATACTTTTGAACGGTACTCTGAAGCACGTGTCGTACGAGGAGGTGAAATCTTGTTTGCTCAAGTGCAACGGTCCGGTCGTGTCGGACAATATACTTCAAGGACTGATCCAGTACTTGCCGCCACCCGATCAGTTGTCAAAGTTGCAACTGTACAAGGACCAGTACGACGATTTGACGGAAGCCGAGCAGTTTTGCATTACCGTGAGTAGTAATCGATGCTCGGGGCGGGACGGTTTTCGAAAGGATATTTTTCCTCGGTAGATATCGACGATCAAGAGGTTGCTCCCGAGGCTGAGGTCGTTGAGCTTCATGTTGCGCTACGAAGAATTGGTGCAGGACGTGAAGCCGGACATAGTGGCGGGCACGGCAGCGTGCGAAGAAGTAAAGGGTAGCAAAAAGTTTGCCAAGATTCTCGAATTGATCTTACTTTTAGGCAACTACATGAATTCCGGGTCGAGGAACGGCCAGGCGTTTGGATTCGAGATCAGTTTCCTCACCAAGGTTCGTCCTACGTTCGCGACTTTCTACGAGGTGGCCGAGTAGTGAAATGTCTCTCTTCTTCTCCTTCCAGTTGACTAGCACGAAGGACATCGACAACAAGCAGACGCTGATGCACTATTTGGTGGACACGATAGAGCGAAAGTTTCCAGAGTGTTTGAACTATTCGGAGGAATTGGCGCACGTGGACAGGGCGAGCCGCGTTTCCTTGGAAAATGTTCAGCGAACGTTGCGGCAAATGGATGCGAACACGCGAAATCTCGAGCAAGATTTGTCGAACGCAAAGATTCCGCAGTCCGACGAAGATTTGTTCGCCGATGTCATGGGGGTATCCTTTTTTCCGTTCGTTTTTGTCGTCGATGGCAGCCTCGATCTCTGCGATCGGATCCGCGCGAGTGCCGATGGTTTTCCTTAATAGTCGAGTTCTCTCTTTTCACAGCCGTTCGCGAAGAAGGCCCGTGAATCCTGCGAAGTTCTGCAGAACATGTTCAAGAACATGGACGGCTTGTACACAGAAATATCGGAATTTTTCTCCTTCGATAAACAAAAGTACACGATCGAAGAGTTCTTCGGCGATATAAAAACGTTCAAGGACGATTTCGTGGTAAGGGACGTTGCCGCCGGTCGGTGCATCGCGTCTGCTTTCGTTTCTCTTTCCTTTTCTACGTCCCTTGGTATTCCTTTTCGCATTTCTTTTCGTAGCAAGCTCAGAGGGAAATCGTAAAGCTGAGAGAGGGCGAAGAGAAGCAGCGAAGAGCGAGGGAGGCGCGGGAAAAAGCCGAGGCGGAGAAAGCGGCGCGAGCAGCGCGCAAGCGCGCACTCGTCGACATGAACGCGCACGAAACTCAGGAAGGCGTTATGGACAGCTTGATGGAGGCCCTTCAAACTGGTTCGGCGTTCAGTCGGCCGGATCAACGACGCAAGCGACAAACGCGCGCCGCTGGTGGTAAGTTCTATAGGACTGGGTATGCTTCGAAGAAATCGACGAAGAAGGAGAAATTGTTGCTCGCTAAGCTGTGTGAAACGGGCGAAACCGTGAGCCGTGCGGCTAAACGAAATCGGCGAAAAGAGCCGCGTGTTCCGATCGCTACGCCGGTTAATTTCGATCTCGCGCGGTACACGACGCCGGAAGAGAATCCGGAGCTGGTTAAACGTTGGTTGCTCGATCGCGCGACGAGAACGCCCAAGCAAGAGAAGTTTCTCTCCAGGGTCAGCTCGTTCAAGAGAAAGATGCAAAGCGAAATCGCGAGCAAAAAGATCCGCTTCGATCGATCGACGATCGAGGACACTCCGCAAATGGGACGAACGAACCTGGACGATAGCTGGAGGTCCCCGAACGATTCTGTTCGATGCGTTTTTTCGGTCTCGTCTTACGGATCCGTGGTGGACGAGCTGAAGCGACTCGCGCAAACCGTCGGCCAGCATCGAGCTATCAACGCGTGCTCGCCTTCCATCTACAAGACGATCCTGGTCGGGGAAGCCATGAAACTTGACCCGGTGAAACGGAGTCGTGTTATAGTTAGCAAGAAGAAGAAAAGGAACAGTATCGTCCGACGTGCCATCCGGGATCGTAGATCGAAACACTCGAGGTTCGGCCATGGCGGGAAGGCGCGAAAAACGTTTGGCTATTTGGGTAGTCCGTCGAGTGACAGCGTCTCTTTGCCCGCCTCGTCGCTTCGCAACCGTGCCTTTTCACGCGTCACCGATATCGCCCGCGACCGATCCTCGAGATCCACGAGATCCTTGAAATCCGTGGACAATCTCGCGACGAGAATCGGCAAAACTATTTCCTCGCCGTTGCGATTAATCCGCACTAGAATCAATTTCGACGATACGCACCACTGGAGGGACGAAAATCAAAACGATTTGTCGTCCGCACGGTGTTCGAAGGTACGGCTTTTCACGCCGAGGCGTTCCGTTCGATCCCCGAGAACGGTCTCGATCGGATCCGCAACTATAGAGACGAGCAACGAGTCCGATATGTTCCACGAATCGAGATTCGCGACCAATCCGACGTCGCTGCCGTCAATATCGACGGCGACGACGAAACGAGAGTCCGGCGACACGCTGCTGATCGCAGCTCAGAGCGGACGATTCGTTTCGAGGAAGAAGCATCGAAGAAAAATTTGGAAATTTTGGTAGGCGGCTGCTACGAAATTTTCGCGATGCGACCGAGCTACGACGTGACTGCCCCGCGCTGTGATAATCATATTTTCTTTTCTCTTCTCTATATATATATATATATATATACACATATGTACCCGCAATTTGTTTATGCAAAGACTGGACTGCTCCGCGCTGTGATAATCGTATATATGTATAGGTACTCGTAAATTTATTTATACAAAGACAAGACTGACGTCGGTATTTTTTTAATTCGAGCCGATGCATCGCCCTCGAAACGCGAGCTTGCTTTTTCCGCGTGACGCATCGCAGCCTTCCTTTATCTTATTTTATTCGTTTCCCCCCTTTATAGACAGGAGAAAGAAAACCGTTTTGCGTTACATTTTCGAAAGAATTTTTAGGCCGTCTTAGGCCGAGTGTTCTCGATCCGGGGACAACACTTGAAAACGTGTCGGCGAAACCACTGTATCGACCGTTTGTAATCGCACTCGTTGTAAATACCGTAATTTTCGATTCAATAAAGAGAGTTTTCTGCACTTGTCGATCAGTATTCAAAGTAATTTCGTTGGAAAGCTGACTCTCGTGTCTCCGCGCGCAGCGGGTGATTTTCAACGAGATCGGACCCGACTACTGTCTTCACCGGTTTTGAACGTAACGACGAAGCGATCAAACGAAAATATCGTATGCATAGAGAGGTTGAGTGCGTGCGCGTATGCGGGAGCGTGCTTGTCGCGCTGTCGCGCGTGGAAGACGAGGAATACAAACGACGTTAATGTTTCTCTTTTACAGCAGAGAGAAGAGCTCAACTAAATAGGAGCCGATCTCGTACAGGATTAGTCGGAACTGGTTTACTGGGAAGAGAACTTTCGACGTAAGTATTTCGACGTAAGCGTATCGCGTCCAACGTCCGGGTCTTCTCGCGACGATTCGCGTTCGCGTATCGGGTCCCGATACTCGGTCCCGAGTATCGCGGCCGATGCACCCTCGCTGATTGCGAGAAGAGTTCTCGAACGAGAGCGAGATCGGAGATGGGAGACGAATGCAGCGGAGAATGGCCCTACTCTTGAAATAACACCTTGCCTCACGATCATTGTTGCAGAGAACTTTTAAGCTCCGCATAATCCAAGGAACAGTGACTGTTTCCGTCCTAAACTCGAAACTGTGATGGGTCGAATCATTGTTTTCTTGCTAAAAGATAAATCGGCGAAAGAGAGGAAAAAAGAGGATCGAGCGATCTTCGAGACACTGCGAGCCTCTCGTCGCGCGTCGACGATTTATCGGGAATGTATGCGAGTTTCAATTAATACGACAGAGTCTTCCTTTCGCTGGGCCAAAACCCTTGTATTGTCTGCTTCGAAAATACGATACATATGCGTACGTGGCACGACGTTGAACGCTTTAACGCGAGAATCGACCAGTAGATTCGAAATATGGTTCAATTACATTTCCATTTACTTTTAAAATCGTTCCGTCGCTACGACGTTGTACATTAACGACTCGAAACGTGTACTTGGCAATTGCGAAATACGATTACCGTGTAAATATATGTATTTAGTATCTATAGATAGATAGATAGATAGATAGATAGATAGATAGATAGGCAGGCATGGGCATAAATGCGCGTAGAGCGGGTGACGCGCGTGTACCATGTATAGTCGCGTTTAGCAACACATTGACTGCGAAAGCGATACGCACGGCTTCTTTCCCTCAACGTTTGTCTATGGACGAACGATACGAGAACGATGATCGCGATTATCTCGAATCGTCTTTACCCTGCTCGAGAAACCCTTGAAAACCGTGCCAAACCGGCGACGAACGGTCACAAAAGTTGACCGCGCTACAACCTTGCGGATGTCTTTTCCTTTTTTTTTTCCGAGCAGAAACGTCGGATCGGAGCATAGAATTTAGCACGCCGTTGACGCGAACGCCGCTAACGTTAACGTTCACGGGAGACCAAGAAATATATTTTTCTAATGCTGAACTCGCCAACTGTTTATACTTGTATGTATCAACGACGGATCTTAAGACAATTTGTATCTATATTGTGAATATGTGAATTTAGATAGCATCAATACATTGCGATCAATACCATTGAGAGTGGCGTGTTTTTATTTCACGATACACGAAGCACCCTGAAACGAGGCGTGGATTACGGGAGTGGAATTCGCTTTCGCGTTCAAATAGTAGCGGGGATCGTGGAATGCGCCGTCACGGGTTGTATGCGCGTCGATATCGCATCGACCCGATTGCTTGGAGGCGCACAAACGAGATTCGCCCGAGTCGAAGTTGGAGAAAAGCTGCAAAGGTTTCCTCGATTCTTTGGCTCGGCGCTCGCACGAGATCGCGGGAAGTCCTGCAACTGCTACACCGATGCGTCGCGTCGCTTCAGGTACAGCGCGCGCGCGCGCGCGTACACGCTTACGCACAGGCGCGTGACTATGCTTGCACACCTGTGGGAGAACGGTAAATACGTTTGGCAGCAGTGGTCGTGCGTATTCGTGGGGCGACAGTATACCCTACACCTTTCACGGCACACGCGTCTACCGAGTACGAACGAGTGCGTGGCCAACTGGCAGGTATAGGCGCGAGCGACGAGTTTTCACGGCGCATCTGTTGTGTTGCTGCTACTGCTACTATTACTATTCGCGGCCATTCCTCCTCGACTTCCTGCCGCTGTTCACGTTTCGTTCGTTCGAGAGCGCAGGTGACTGTCGCGAGTACCCATCCGTTCGACGTCGTTTCGAACAGCGACATATTATTAACCGATGGATCGCGCCGCGATACTGTTCAATCTAGTTGCCGAGGAGGAAACCACGTCCAATCGTGCGCTGAAAAACGTCGAACATCGCTTGGAAAATTACTCGGCGCAGCAGCTTCTACGACTCGATCCGCATCTCTGTTCGACCGTTCGAGCTAATCGAGACACTCTACGAATACGTTAAGGCCAAAAGGCCAAAAGGATAAGAGGATCGGAGGTACTTGGACCGACCATTGGACTGCAAGCTGGTCGTATCTAGTCACGTTTCCGAGGTGAAACGTGCCGCGCGATAGATAGAATGAAAATAGGATACAATGAACGTACCCATTGTGTCGGGAGATATCGTCGAAGACGATATCCATAAGCCACGTTTCGTTAGGGTAAGTATCGTCTGCAGCCTTTCGTTTCACGGCCGCGCTGCGATGTGCCGCGGCACACGCGTTCCTGTTGTCATACGAACTAACCGAGCCGTAACGAGGCGAGGGCGAGGCAAAGGCGGAACCCGCCTCGATCGAGCAATTTTTCATTCCATTCCGTTTCGTGTCGTATTTAATCGCGCGATACGTCGCAACACCGCAGGCAACGCGACCGCCGATCCGTTGGTCGTCTGTTACTCCGAGATAAGGATAACACCAGAGGGAACGACAGGTAGCCCCGTCGCTGGTCGCTTATCAATTTCATCGATTTTCCTTTAGCAATTGTGAAAACGGAGGAGGCGTCCTACTTTGACTCGAACTCGAATGCCTCCCGAGCGTTTTACGCGAAGAGCATCGATCGTGCCACGTTCCTAAGATTTCCTTGTCGATGGTCTACCACCTTTCCATTTCTAGAACGAACGGAGGGGGCGAGTTGGGTACGACGAGGTTTCGGCACAAGATCGTAGCTAGGGTAGCTTGGAAATATCCGCGAGGAAGAAGGAGCAGTGAAACGGAGGGACGATCAGGGACGCTCCAGAAGGTGAAACGCGGCTTTCCCCGTTTGTAGAGCACAGGAACGCGTGTTCGCGTACGCTATAAAACGCGTACCTGGGCGGTAGAGTCGCGGAGAACGGTCGGGGAAGCAAGTTGCGAAGTGGTGTGCGATTGAATTGCAATTGGTCGATGGGATTAAAGAGGATAGGTCGATTATTCGTGACAGTCCATCGCGATGAGTCGCCGAGCACTGTTGGCGCGAGTACGCGAGGCTGGGTCGCGTGGCCGTGGTACTCGTAGATCCTGGGGTTGGATCACGAAACGATCCAGCCGGTGGCGTCCGAGGGGAAACGAAGCCGAGCGAACCGCGACGAATCGGGGCGAAATGTGCCGAGCGAGCAGCAGCGATCGGTCGGTGACTGGAATACCGTGGAAGGTGAGCAACCGGTGCACCGTGCGTCGAGTCTCGTTCGACACGAGTCAACGGCGATCCGTAAATCTTGCTCTCTTCCTCTCGCGCCGATCTCCGCGTATACCTCGATTCCTCTTCGGCTTCCTCCGGCCGCTGGTGATCCCACCTCTCCTTCTCCCTCCTTTTCACGAGCGCAACACCGTTCGTCGGCCCTGGGAATTCCGCTTTCCCGTAGAAAAGAAACGCATCGCAGAAACATCGAACGCGCGCACCTTTGTTTCGTTGGCAAGTTTGGCAAGTTGGCGGTTTTCGACGTCGAGTGCCGCGAGAGGAACGCGATCGTGCGCAACCAAAGTGTTCACCGTCGATCTCCGCGTGCTCGAAGAGGTGACAGCTATGTTGCTGACAAGTATGGTTCTATCGTCGATCGAGGTGCGCGCGGTCGAGACCGGCCGAACTCTCTGAGCCGGTATTTCGGACGATCGGAATTCCATAAAGCAGGCAGCACCTCGCACCGCGCAGGTGAAATCGCGTGCGCTCCGGAGAGAGAAAAGCAGGGGAGGCAGGAACGACCGCCCTCGATACCGTCCAGAACCATGCTGATCCTTCCGGACTTGAGGTTGCAGGTAAATCCAACTCGTTCGCCGTTCCGAATGTGCATGTCGGATCCAGCTGCCTCTCGTCTCTCCTCCAAAGGTTCGCTCTCTTCGGGAAATGTTTCATTTGTGGCGACGCGGGAGAACGGGTAGAATGGACGTAGTCGCGGACTGGCCTGCGTTTCCTGTTTGAGCGCGAGCATAAACAGCGTGCCACGGATCCGGTAGAGCGTGCCTGGTCCGCTGAACTCTCGATGCGATAGAACGCGTAACCTGTAACACGCAATCCGTAAGAGCGCGAGCAAAAGCGCAGGGCGCGAACGCTCGACTCGACTCGAATCGAATCGGCGGCCCCTTCTTCAACGTGGTAGCTGCTGCCTGAACAGGATCGCCGGGGAATACGATTGAATCCGCGCTGGCCCTAGATCCGTTCGACAAGATGGAATCCCGTTAGTGTCCCGCATCTTCGCATCGCTCGTCAAACTCGTTCTCTCGGATGTCTCTAGCTTGGACGGAGGCGGCGCCGCGCCGTCAAGGTCTTCGACCGCGTTCCTCGCGGGCTCGGTTCCGGCTTCCGGTCCGATTTCTCGCGTTACCGATGAACGTGTAACAGCTGGCCGGTCAGCGACCCGCGGAAGAGAGGCAGGAATTGGGAGTTGCACGCGGCCGGAGCCCGATCGGCTCGCACGAGGAACATGGGCGGCATTGCCGATCGACCACGAGTCGCAGCGACCTTAAAACGATCGTTGTACCTATAGCGGAGCCGCGTTATCCCTCTCCCCCACCATAAATCGTACAGGTTCTCTCCTTTCACCGAGCACCGGGAATCGGTGCGACCGCGCCGAGTCGTAGGTACGCGGTGCCTCGGGCTACGATGTACCGCGCGTGGCAAGCGACAAGTTCTCGGAATCCGTTTACGATTCTCGTGCAACGATCGCGGTGAGCCGCGAGTTTCGCGGCAGAGGGAGGGGCGCCTTTGGAAGGGCCGAATCGGGTGTCGGGGATGGGCGAGCAGCAGCGTGACGAAGAGGCCGCGATCCGCGATCCGCGAGCGAGCGCTACATCGTCTGCCGCGTGTGGCGGCACGCAGAATTCGGTCCACTCGAACGTTCAGGCGAACGATGCGGTTACGGGAACGCGTACTATGTTGAAGTGGACTTGCTACGCGGCTCCGTCGAAGAATCGCACCCCTCGACCAGCGTCGTTGGACGAGCGAGAAGAGAAGACGGCCGGCGATATCGCGTCGTCGGCGTGCTCGCGAATAGGAAAATCTTCCCCCTATCGATCGAAGAATTTAGAACGCGAGCGAGAATCGTCGCCGAAACAGATTGCCGGGGTGAGAAAAGTGACGCTCTTCTGTTTTCGCGGGATCCAGCCGCCCTCCTCTGACCGAGACTGATATTCGCTGGCGCGCGCGCGCACCCTCGTCGCTTCGATTGGCGAGAAAACGCTAACTAGAGCGCTCGTTTGCACAGGGTTCCGATCCTCGCGTGGCCACTTGCCGGGGAAAGCTGCAGAACAAGCGGAGCAAACTGAATCAGGAAATCAACAAGGAGCTGCGATTGCGAGCAGGCGCGGAGAACCTCTTCAAGTAAGATCGTCGCGCGATTTTCTTTCGACCAGTTCGCCCTGCCGATCTTCACGCTCATTTTCATTTCAGAGCGACCACGAACAGAAAGCTTAGGGAAACCGTCGCGCTGGAATTGAGCTTCGTCAACTCGAACCTGCAGTTGCTGAAGGAACAGCTCGCCGAGCTGAACAGCTCGGTCGAGCTCTACCAGAATGTCGACAGGTTTGTACGGAAAATCGTTGGTCCTCGATGCGAATCGAATCGCTCATGTATGCAAAGCGTGTGCATTGTTTTTCAGCGATGAACCGGCGATGCCGATGATACCGTTGGGACTGAAGGAAACCAAAGATATCGATTTTCGGGATCCGTTTAAGGTGAGCGTCTTACCGACCTGGAGCAACGAGGCAGCTGCTTGCCTCATTCGAGCGGGGGCACTTGGGTCGAATAGTCGTCGGGGGAAACTGCCGCGGCTCTCGGCTCGGTCGGCCGACGGACGATCCTCGAGAAATCCAGGTCGTCGGCTGCCGGGCCGATTTCCAAATACTCCCGCACGTTCGTTTCCGATCGTCGTTCCGTCGTCGGGCAATCGCGCTTCCTCCCGGCTAGTTGTCTGTTATCGCGGGGAGCGATAGTTGGTAGCGGGTTCAAGCGTGGCATCGTCACCACGAGCGTACCGTTCGTCGTGTTCCTGCGAGCCGTGCTATCCGTCACCGATACCTCGCCCGGAAGCGTCAGCTGCAGCACCTTCCCCTTGATCGTTACGCGCGCATAGTAGGGCTGCACGTCCACGTCGACGTAGCAAGTGTCCAAGTATCTAGGAAATAGATCGCAGCTAATGATATCCAAGTACGATTCTCTGAATCGCTGGAATCGCCATCGCGTACTTGTGCACGGAAACTTCCAAGACGATGCGATCCCTGTACAGTTGGTCGTCCAGCTTGAACGATACTCTCGGCTGATTCACGTTGCACGGCTTTCCATCTGGGCTGAACAGCTTTTGCCTGTAGGCTATTCGGGTGTCCGGTTCCCGTTCTCTTTCGCGATTTCGTTGCTGCTGCTTTCGCAGAAACCGTTCCGCGATCGCGGCACGCTCCTCTGGCGTGTGACGGCCGGTTCGTTTCCAAAACGTTTCGTCGTCGTCCTCCTCCTCCGGGCCCGTGTCACCTTGGCGCAGACCCGCATCGCCGATCTCCTGGGAAGACGCGCGCAGAGCTATCATCCGACCGGAAAACCGTATCGCCCGACAAACGGACGCGCTTACGTGATTCGACGTCGACTTTGCTCCCTCGCGAGATTCGAGTAATTCCGCTTCCCGGGCCGCCCTGTACCTCGCGCAGCTCCTCGCAATATCCCCCTCGATGCTAGCGTAACCTTGCAACGCCTTTATACGCTCGGATCGCTCGATCGGACGGCCGTCCAACTCGTTTAGCTGCGTCAGCGTCGCGATCGCGTACTCCCTGTACCCTTCGTAGTCCGCGCACGGGTTTCCCATAAGGAACAGCTGCCCCAAGCGTTCGTTGCACCTGCATCGAGGAACAGCGAAACGATCGACGAACGTGCTTCGCCGTTCGCAGCTTACCTTAACCGCTTGATCCCGCGGAGATCGCCGATAAAGTTAACCGTTAGATCGAGCTTTTTCAAGCTTTCCAGTCCCTCCAAATTCTCGATAACCTCTATGTTGTTCAGGGCCAGATTCAAATACTCCAACCTCTTCAGCTTGCTCAGATTCTCGATCTTCGACACGAGATTGTGCTGCAACAGCAGAATTTTCAGATGCCTGCAGGTTTTATCGATCAGCTCGATCTTCTCGATGTTCTCTTGATGCAGCGCGATCTCCTCCAGCGTCGATATCTCGCCCTCGTTGTGCTCCGAACGTTTTCGCAGCAAATCCAACGTGATCCTCGACATTTTGCGCGGCTCTCTGACCGCGAGCTTTCGCGTCTCGCGAACGTCGCTAGGAAACGGTTATCGATTTAACGCGCTTCTACTCGCCCCCTCCTTCTCTGTAACTCGAGCTACCTGGATATTGTCCCTAGGATTTTATCCTGGAACACTACAGCGAGGATGGCGGAAATTACGAAGAGGCGATTGCGGATCTCATGGAAACCAGACAGGTGAGAAAGAGGGGCCAGGGGAGCGAGCGCAAGCGTGCTGGAACGAACGGAAGAGAAAAGATAGTTTTCCTTTGCGCAGGCAACGCGAACACCGACGAGAGACGGGGCGGGCATCGCGTTGCTGCTCCGCTACTACAACCAGCTCTACTTTGTCGAGCGACGATTCTTTCCTCCGGATAGGAGCCTCGGCATCTACTTCGAATGGTTCGACTCGTTGACCGGAGTGCCGAGTTGCCAGCGGACCGTCGCGTTCGAGAAAGCCTCGATCCTCTTCAACGCGGCCGCTCTCTACACTCAACTGGCAGCCAAGCAAGATCGTTTGTCCGCGCGAGGCTTGGACCAGGCGATAGATGCGTTCCTCCGAGCAGCTGGCACCTTTCGTTACATACACGAAAACTTCACCAACGCGCCGAGTATGGACCTTGGACCGGACATGCTCGAGATGCTCGTCCAATTGATGCTGGTAACGTTGCGTTCGTAGATATCTGGGAGAGGGGTAGAGGGGGAGAGAAAAGCGTAACACGCGACCGTCGCAATATTTTCAGGCTCAGGCAAGGGAATGCCTGTTTGAAAAATTGGAGCTCCAGTCCAAGGATGGCAGAAGCGTCGATGTGTCGCTGGACCTCGCGCAGGAGGCGTCACAGGTAGCGGCTGTCATGATTTTACGCGCGCGTCCCACTAGTACGGTTAGATAGTGCGAACCTTTTTACCGAACGTCCAACGATCGCCGATTGCATAGGTTGCGGCCGTCTACAGCGACGTCCACGGGCTGATCGCGCGCGAACCGGTGCGCGACTACGTACCTGAGACTTGGATATCGTTGATCCTGGTGAAACGCGAGCATCACCTGGCGCTCGCGCACAAGCACCTCGCGTTCGGGCTGCTGGATCGACCGATCGCCGAATGGCGCACCGAGACCAAGCTCGCGCTCGAGCACGCGCAGAAGAGCGACGGGAAGACGCAGCTGGACGTGATCGTTCCACGGGACGAGAACGAGAGGAAACTGTTGGGTGCGTAGGACGCCGTCCCCTCCGCTGATCGACCGAACGACCGATCGAACGACCGAACGTTTGTTTCAGGAAAAGCCCATCTCAGGGAAGCGTTGGTGCTGCACGAGGAGAGCCAGAGACTGCAAAGAATGTGCAGAGACTTGAAAGCGAAACAGGCTCTCGCAAAAGTTCTGAAAAGAGTGCAGGAATCGAGCGTGGAGAGTTACAACGGAATCGGGGACGAGGATGACTTTCGAGGGCTGCTGGACCCTCCGGATATCGTTGGTAAGACAGGCGTGGCCGTTGCGAGACGTTGCGAGACGTTGCGAGACGTTGCGAGACGTTTCAAGATAAGCAGGAAAGGTAATGACGCGCTCGTTCGTAACACGCAGCGTCCACCAAGTTTCAACTGAGCATCACTCAGCCGGACTTTGGCCAGCACGGAGTGGACGACCTTTTTCGATCGCTGGGCCCGGTCGCTATATTTTCGGCGAAGAGGCACTGGACTGCCCCGCGATTGATCCAACTCCAGCGAGGGCCGGACGGCGAAGGGTTCGGTTTCAGCGTTCGGGGCGACGCTCCCGTGATAATAGCTGCCGTCGATCATAACTCGCTAGCAGACGTAAGTGCAGTGGGTGCCGAGCTCCGACCGTTTCGTTCATACATGCGATCCTACCCGTTTTCCTTCTTTTCTTTCTTCGTATCTAGCTAGGCGGCATGAAGGAGGGCGATTTTATAGTGGGGATCGGCGATAGAGACGTAAAGTGGGCATCGCACGAGCAAGTAGTTCGGCTGATCAAGCAGTCCGGAGATTTTATCAATTTAAAGTTGGTCACTCCGATGGACAGGAATTACTTGAAGGTAAACAACTCGCATGCGGCGGGTGTCGTTGAAGCATAGAAACAGCCTCTAACCACACTGACTTGCCGCCGATTCTAGAGGCCGGCCAAAGCAAATCAGCAGGACAAGGGAAGCGTATCGGCGAGCAGCTCTTCCGGAATATCTTCCGGTCAGCCGAGCCCCGCCGGTTCCGTTACTACTGCTCACGTAGCTAAGAAGTTACCGTGGAATCCGTTCAAAAAGTCAGCGTCGCAGCGCGACAGTAGAGACCTAACGTTCGAAAACGTTATCCTCAGATGACTGTCTTCGACGCGCGAATCTCCGCGGGCGTCCGCAAGGGCCAAGGTTCGCCTCGCTCTCTGTCCAATTTATACGCGGGAGTCGCGCGGGTTGCCTACGCGGGCGTCGCGCGGGTTGCCTGCGCGAGCGAAAACTTGTCGCGAGCTACATACACCAAAATGCTTCCGCTCGACGAATTGCGAGACCCGTTCGGCTAAACGACTATTAGATACGACGATGTAACAAAATCAAAGATAATAAATGTGTACGCGTACGATACATGCCGATCCTATGTCGTTTGTTCGAGAATAGGATTCACTCCGTTTCTCACCTTCGTTCTCTCCCACCCACCTCGCCGTGCCTCGAGAAAAAGTAAAAGCGTTCCGGTATTCGTATGAAATATCTCCTGAAATCTGTTGCGAGCCAACCAACTCCCCTAGCGGGTGGAGGGCAGGCTCGCGTCGATGCTCCTTTTGTCGCGTTTCATTTTCTCTCGAGTGCACGCGTGCCTCGAACGATTCGAGAAAGCGTGGATAAACAGACGCGCGATCCACGCAAGACGGAGAAGAGTAGAAAGGCGCGACACCGAATGCAGCCTGGAGCGCGACTTTCACCGAGTCGAGAAACGCTGTGGCACGACGTTCGATTACGCAAGCGAACGGGAAGAAACTCCAGTCACGTGTGACGGGCAATCGTACACCTTTCTGGCCTTTCTGGCCTTTCTGGCGGTTCCGTCCGAAACGTTTCGAAAGAATATGTCCCGTTGCGTGAAAATGCATCGGTTCTGGTCGGTTAGGAAACGGCCGACCAAAACGAAAGCATTTCTGCTTTCGACGAGCGACGCAAACTCTCATAGATTCGTCGAGCTCTCGCAAGTTTTTCCTGTAACGTGACCTCGATGTTCAATGGACCGACCGAAACTGGAACCACGGTGAAAGTAAACTGTACAATTACGAGAAGAAAGTGAATCCTTGGGTGGACGCTGTCGGCCACTTGGCGCACCGCTATTCAGCCGCGGACCGCGTTTAGTGTCGCGCGTGCTTCCTCGTAAATTCCTATGGTCGCAGAAACGAACGCGCGTCGAAGCAAACCGCGACAGCGATTCTCTGCCAGGATCTACGGTCGTTCGGAAAATAAACTGGAAGAAATCTAGCCGATACCGGAAGAGGAAGGACGGAGTACGGAGGTGGCAGCCACGGTGGCGGAAGAGGAAAAAGGAAAGGACAAGGAGGAGCGCGATGTACCATTAACGAAAGCAAGAAACGGCGGTAAGAGCGACGCGTGTATACCACGATCTGGCCTTAAATTGATCGAGCGAGCGAGCAAGCGGGCTACTTCGGTCCAAGTCGGTCGAGAAGCAACGTTTCTCGGCCGACGCCATTCGCGCCGCGCTACCGTTCGCATTCGAATCCATTCGAATGAATAGCGTGCCACGTATTCGACACCGGGCAAAGTGCAGCAAGTGTTTAATCGCCATTTCGGTGGGCAAGGCGCGCGGTCGATTAACGAAGACAACGGCCACTCGAGAACGCTGGAAAGCGCCACGAAGGATCGCAAGGACAGCCGTTTCTTCTCTCGCAAACAGATTGACGTGAAACTTTCTCCGCAACGGCGAGCCACCGAATGGCGTAAGAACTCGCAAAGTATCGTAATCGTCGGTGGCTTGCTTGAAATTCGAACGAGAGAAACTAGGTCGCGGGAGCGAAGAGGGAGGAAGGCAAGAAGAAGAAAGGAAAGAGCAGCAGGAGCGTCAGGAGGGGGAGGAGGGCAAGGCCCACCTGGACAAGGAGGAGAAGGAGAAGGAAAAAGAGGAAGTGGAGAGAAAAGGGAGGAGGGGCCGAGAGCGCGAACCGAGGTGTAAGAAAAGCCGTAGGTATTCGTCTAATCCTTTCGAGCAACGACGATGGCCAAGTCGAGAGAAGAGGATTACGGGTGCGCGTTGAGCGAGGCTACCAAAGCGGTCGCCAGCGCTCAACTACGCGAAGACGATGCCATCAGGATAGAAGCTCTGAATCAATTCAGGCACTGGATTCGAAAGCATCCGAACATCAAGAGATGCCGTACGGACGCGGCCTTCCTTCTCAGGTTTCTCAGAACCAAAAAGTTCAGTGTACCGATGGCGGAGGAAATGCTCGAGCGTTACCTGACCATCAGACAGCTGTACCCAAATTGGTTTCAAAATCTCGACATCGATGATCCGGACATCGAATCTATCGTAGACGCTGGCTACTTGGTACCGTTGATAGAGCGTGATCGTCATGGTCGTCGAGTGATACTTTCTTGTGCCGGTGAGTATCGCGGTTCACCGATAATCCTATTTTCTAGTTCTCTATTGCACCCAGCCTTTCGTCTTTTACCGAGTTTCGCGATGCTTTCCGTCTTCTCCTAGGACGCTTCGATCCGTACAAATATACATCCGCTCAAATGGCTCGGGCGCACAGTCTAGTGGTAGAATCTCTGATGGACGACGAGGAGAACCAGGTTCGCGGGTACTCGCACATCAACGACGAATCTGGATTAACGATGGGTCACCTTAGTGCCTGGTCTTTAACAGACATACGTAACATGCTGCGGTGCATCCAAAACAGTACACCAATGAGACACAAGGAAACGCACTTTGTTAACATTCCGAGTTGCGCCATCAAGGTGATCGAGTTTGGCATCTCCCTGCTTAACGACAAGTTGAAAAGTCGCATCTCGGTACGTATTCTTAAACTCGCTTTTCGAATGTCCAATCGAATGTCGAGCCTTGCTTCTCGGTGTAGGTGCACAAGACCTTGGAAGAGTTGGGAAATTCAGTCGACCGAAAAATTTTGCCGAAAGAATACGGCGGGCAAGTTCCGCTCGCAGAGATGATCGGTACGTATAAGTGTTACGACGTTTCGCAACGAACCGACCAACTTTCAGCTTCTCTTCCGTTTCAGTCGCGTTCAAGAAGACCTTGAGGGAGCAAAGGAATCGAATAAAGGAACTCGACGATATGTACATAGAGACTTCGTCCGCGGATTGTCAGCACGCTTCGAACGATAACTTGAGCGGCATATCCGGATCTTTTCGTAAATTGGAAGTCGACTAACATCCCCTTCCTACGTTGAACGGGAGCGGACCCAGGCCACTTTGGACGGAACTCGAATCTTTAATCGTGCTGCCAGATAAATATTTATTTTTTACCTCTATATCAGAATTTTGCACGCCGGTGGTATTAGTTACCTACGACCGTTTCAATTTACGTACAACATAGAGTAAGATGCGACGCGTGCTGCACGCGTTTACACGAATACTGGAATATTTCACGTGGATGCGACAAAGGGAAGATCGGTTAAAGCCCGAACCGAATATGTAGCACAGAACCCTCGTCGTTTTACAACAACGCGACGCGGCGTTCGGCGCTGTGGAGCGTAGCGTGATGGAGAAGCATTCAACGCCCGACTATTTCGAAACAAGTTTCTTTTTACAACCCTATGATACAGCGTGAACCCAAAATTTCTACTACATATGCACGTGTCGATGATTCAGATCGTATAATTTTCAGCGGCGAAACAACGCGATGTAACACACGCGTTTAAATGTTAACACTACTACGATATTTTATTGTTTTTCCACCTGTCGCTCTTTCCCCTCTCGGTTCTCGTTCTTTTCCACTTTATATATTTCTCTCACCGCCACTCTTTCTCACTGTTTTTCTTTCCATTATTGTTATTATTACGTTTACTCCTCGTTAACATTTACAAGTTCGCAATCGCGTAGAATTTCTTTTAAAAACTCTGTACTCGCAGGCGCCGTGGTATAGAGATTTCCTGTAACGTACAGAGGTAGGTATTGTAACCGTGTCGTCGAAACGTACGTACGTCCAGGCGGAACTGACGAACGTTCGACGAAACCACGGAACGATCCAAGTAATATGTATATACAGTTTACGCTTGCGCTTACTTACCGAGAAAGTTTTTCAGATTGTTATTATACGAAATAACCTTACAACTGTTCCTATGTAATATTTTAAATCCTAAGCAACGAAATCTCTCGTCCGTTTTATAAAGGGTACTGTTTTTTTGTAAATTCAAGTGAGGTTGTCCGCTGAATGGGTTGATAAAGTCTGCCCAGTATCCCATCCTTCGCAATTTTCCGCATATATCCGAAGCTGCTAGTACAAACTGTGGGGTTGCAGCGGACAGGGTAGGCGTAGGTATAGGGGTAGTGGTAGCGATAGGTGGTACATTAAGAGAAAAAGAGACAAATATTTTTACAGATCCAATCGACTGCTAAACGATCTAGCATCGGCCGACTATGCGCATTCTTAAATTTCATTGTATCATAATTGCCGGCACTTACATATTTAACCAGTTTCTCGGTCTCCATTTCTTTGTTCCATTTCATAACTTTCGAGTTAATCATCTGGCTGATGGTAATTATGGTAATCTGCGGAGAGCCGACGTCTAAGCATCCTGGAAACAGCTCTTCTATACCTTTTCTCAGCAATAAAGGACAATCTTGCGCAACGCAACGGAGCATCGACTGCTGACCACCGCGTCTCGAGCGACTCGATCGACGAATAGATCTTTCCTTGGAACCATCTATCGAAACTTGTGCATCGTTCCCATACAGATCGAGTAACTGCGTCCTTACTTGAACAGTCGTGGTCACGTCTGACCATCCGGGGCCAATGCTCCCAGGTAAATAAAATCTAAATCCTCTCGGTGTTAAAAGTTCCCAATTGGAATTGATACCAAGAACAGCGCCGTCCACGTCTACAAACGAGTTCATAAATATCGGGCAATGAGATTTAGACGATGAGTTTACCGTATCGTTCATTTACCATCCAAGTTTTCGCCATTGGCCTGAACAACTTTATACGAGTTGGTGCTTTTATCGCTACGTCGGGAGTAGTGACACCTGGAAAGTAGGTTGAATAGCGTCGTTGCATTAGTTTTCCTCGCATGTTTTACGCAAAACATCTGGAAAGTGAAAGAGGAGAGTGACATCGCGAAGGTTATGTTTCACTGAGTGATTTCACAGCAGTTTCGAAATATCCAAGATTGATCCACGTTGCTCCAAGAATACACGAGTAACACAAACTTTACAGAAAAAACGAATGATTACCGTTGATTCGCGATTCACATGCTGAATAGAAAATTTTTGTCTCGAAGATACGCTGTTCCGCGTTTCGATTATCTAACGCTGACGTTCGTTTCGATCACCTGTGTGTGCAACTGTAAGATCTACACCGAGTATCGACTATCGAGTATCGACTATCGGGGGTCGAGAGCAACGCAGTCGATGCTACAGACGAGATGTAAGTTGTGCCGAGTTACGGCACTGACGAGATATACATTTGTGGTGAATATTTTGTAATTACCTGCCCAACTCTTCCCTTCAGTAACTAATTATCCAACCTCTCTCCGTGTTCATTTAACCTCTTTTCGTGTTCACTTATCCTCTTTCGGTGTTCACTTAACCTCTTTGATTTCGTTTCATTTATTTTGTCTATTTCCAGTTTCTATTAACTTATATATCACTGCATTCATTTCCAAATGTTGCGTTTTAGTTCAAAGATGATTCTATTCCGCTTCATACTTATATTTTTTTAAAACCACTGTAAAATATTTCCAATATTATGTATCACATCACCAAACCAGTCCGAGAGTCCACAAAATATATACCACATTTATAACTATTAGTATACTTTAATATCACTTCTCGGTCAACGTTTCGGTAGGAAAATTGAGCTACGGTCACAGACGAGATATATGAATTCCTACATCTCGTCAGTGAAATGATCTCTTATATCTCGTCTGTGTGAAAAGATGCTAGAAAACTATCTGAATTGTAATTTAAATAAAGTTAAAGAAAAACAAATATTAGTTGGACGGAAATAGTTTGCTTATTCTATAGTGCAACAAACATTACAAACATTTGATTACACAGATGCGTTTGTTATTACTAATAAATATATTTGCATCCTACTATTCGACTAACATCCATACTGTAACACGTGCAATAAAAAATATTCAGTTCGATATGATATTCAAAAACACCCGCCGTAAGGAAAGAACATCACCCCCATCGTCCAATCAGCTACCAGCCAATCAGCGCAATCTATTTCAAAGCTCTCCTTCTTTCGACCAAGGGATCTCGTAGTGATTAGACGTGTTCAGAGTGCCCGTCGAATTACGGTATGTCACATAGTCTAATATATTCTTGAAGACAGGAAATGATATACATTGTTTTCGTTTCCCTGTCTTTCAAGTTTTCTGTGCTTTCTTTCTTAATATTAATGAATATTTTGCAAGAAATTAAGTAAATATTGTGCAGTGAACGGAATCACACCGCGCGGCGTGCATTTTCAAATCGACTCGAATATGCATATACATACGTATCATCTTTTACGTATGCGTATACGTATTCCAGCTCTGAATTCCATTATCTTGCAATATATTCTGCAGTTTCTAGCAATATTATCATAATATTGGTGATCGTTAATATATTTATCTCCAATTTCAGTTGGATTCTGTTTCATGGCGTCTCTTTCGCTTGCTTCGAATCAGAAATGGCGCGAACGCGACACTTTCAAACGGGAATGCGCAGGAGCAGAGTGACGCGGCGCCATATTGTTAAATCAAGTTCTCGCTGACAGGTAAGCGTTCCTCAAATTTCTTGTGAAAATAAGTAGAATTTTAGTAATATGTCTCTAGTAAATTATAATTCGTACCACGCATAAAACTTGTATGATATACAGTCGCGTTGTAGATAAGTAGTAACATAATAGAAGCCATTATTTGCGGCCATTATATATCTTGTTTCTGCTTGTGGTCGGGAAGCTTGTTTTTCGTGGAAAATATCAACAATATATCGCGAAACAAAAAAAGCCACATATCGAGTAACGCGTGCGTTGAAATATGTCTAGGAAACACAAGCGATCGTAAAGAAAAATGATGTTTGGTTTTAGTCGGATGTCGAACATAGCCGAACAGCACTCTACTACTTGACGCCGAGCTGACAAAACGTATGGTAGACATCTCAGTGAGTTAAGTATCGAGATGTGTATAATTTGTGACTGGTACTAAGATGAAACAACAACCGTTAAAATACTTAGAAAAACAAATAGATATCTATAGTTGATAACAAACACTCGATAGGATGAACATGTTCTTTTTCAGAAAATTTTGTGACCGCGCGCAATGCGGTCAGTAGAGTCAGTGGATTCTCCGCAGTTTTCTAGTATTTCCAGAGCAAGTGGCTCTGCTTAAATTTTCGTTTACAGTTTACCTACGCGCGATTGTAGAGTCAGTGTTTTTCGCCCAGTAGTTATTAATTCGATTATCGGAGCACCGGTGCTCCTCTTCAATTATTTCAATCGCGAAAGTAGCATCTTAATTTGTTCGCCGATGTAATTTGCGGTCGCGTACATAGTCTTTTATTTTGATTTTTCTCTTATATTCGCTATCGGAAGCAGAGTCAGTGCATCACTGAAGGGGATGTTTTATGCGACACCGATGAAGCGAGAAATGTAAGTATTTTTAAAACAAATCTCAGTTTTCTATGAAGAGTCAAATTCTGTAGATTTAGCAGTAGATTTTAATGTTTTTTTCTTTGCTGTTTAGTTACAGTTTGCATTCTTAATGACGATTGAGCTCAATTGAGCTGCCCCGCTGATGTTCCTGATGTCTTCCACGAGTACTTGCTCTACTTTTGCAATCAACGAGTTGGTGAGTCGCATGTGTTTTGGTTCCTCCGGTCCCCAATCATGCCGTAGGACGATTGGTCCGAAGCGGCACGGGTGACTGGTTGTATTTTTTAGTAGTTTTGCGAGCATAGTGACTACGGGAATAATTTTTATACCCGTTAGTTGTGACGTTATTTTCATGTGTATTATTTCTTATACGAGGTTAGATCTGCCTTCTTGTACTCCGCGTTTTTTAATATAAAAAGATTAAGGACCATAGAAATATTTCTTACTCAAATAAATATTTGATCGAAGAAGCACTGATCCCGTAGGTTCCTCTATTTCGATAAAAATATATGACAGTAACAAATACATTGCACAAATGTACATATATTGAGGACATTGCATTTATAATCAGTTGAAATTTGGTTTCGCTGTTCAGCAGTGCAGAAGTCGGATGCCCCCCGACTTCGTTACTGCAAGTGCTACATGATTATAGCAATCGATACGTTTATTGAAATCAGCATTGAATATGCATAGCCAATGATAGCATTTAATATTAATTTTCATATGCTATAGTCGAGTCCATTTCGAATGAAATTTATTACACATTATGTACAAGAAGGCACTTTGTATACGGGTAGATTTTCAAATCGGAGTAACTCGCTTGAACACGTTACTTCGATTAAGGAATCACCTGAGGCTTATTTCATATCTTGTCTATTTTCCAAATAAATATTTAATTGCATTACTTATTCTAGTAAAATCAGTTTCAATAACAGTCATTTCCCTTAATAAATAAATTATTTATCAGTAATTTTTGAGTCTTTATTGATATTTCATATATTACAAAGTCGAGTCATGTTTAAAGAGATTGAAAATAAAATATACTATTAGCTGTTGCAATTTTAGGTGTACTAATCATCTTTTTAGATCAGGATTTTCAGGTTTAACCCCTTCCGTGTTCATTGTCAGGAACTCACTCACGTGCCCAGGTGCTACTTGGGTGAGCGAGAGGCAATGGGCACGATGATCATATGGTTTTTAAATTTCTAACAATGTTTGGCGGCTGACATTTGCTAGTGCACCGTGCACGACGTATTTTCCATACCGTGTGTGTGTGTGGGTTAGGCCGTGGAATTGCGTCGGCTCGGGAATTTCATAACAAATTACAATACTATGATTTCATAAATAGCAATATGTTTTACAATTGCAAATACACATTGAATGCCGTAACGAATTATGAAAATATGGCAACGAATAGAGTACTATACAAACCAAGCGTACATAGTAGAAAGAAAATGTACAATATACATATTTGAGCAATCAATATTTCATACGAAAGTAATGCATAAGCATATACGTTTGCGCAAATTTACGCAATGGTCGCTAGCCTTTGTCAGCCGATTTCAGGAACTGGTACGTACCCTTAGAGTGTGAATGATTGTATGCCAAGCTCGGGTGTCGGAGGCGTCCCGGGACGTCTCTCTAGTGTAGGTTCATGCGCCCGAGTGTTTGATTGAGAAACGTTGAACGATGTGTGTTTGTGTGAATGCTTTGCCATTTTTTAAATATAGGTCTAGGTAGGATAGGTAGTATACCTTCTGGTGTGCCTGATAGACATAAGTAGGTAGGGCCGGGCAGGTTGACACAGTCTCTGATCGGGTAGGCAATATTTCGCGTGTTCAACCTGTTTCAGGAAATCTGATTTGAAAAGTCGACGGCGAAACTGTGGCGCGATCGAGAATGCGTTCGCCTCTGGCTTTGCCTATCGATTTTTCGAATTTTTCGCGGTCGCGATCGCGAGTTGGTCTCGAAACGAACGTGTCACATTATGCTCGAGGCTGCACGTGTAGGCGATGATCGATTAGAATTTTAATCGCAATCTTTACGATTTTCTGTAATCGCAAATTTTACGATTTTATTTGGTCGTGATTCGTCCACGTGTGTTCCGTTTAGCTACGCGATTTAGCCTTTTATTTAGTTTTGTTTGTTTGCGAATAGAGTCTCGAGCCTAGACTAAGTTTCAGCGAGCATTGCGCCCGAAGAAAAGAAGAGGCTAAAAGCCGAAGAGGCCCGACAAACTGTCGCTCAAGAGGGCAACTATCAATGGCTCTGCATCCTTCGGATGGAGAGTCATTCTTTCTTACTATTTTCTCACTATGCTCGCTTTTGTATGCCGTAGTTGTAGTTTATTGTTTGGCCGGCAGTATTGCCTGGCCCACCGTCATCGCATTGGGCAAATCGCGATTTTTATTAGCGTCGCGTACGATTGAATACGGTTTGCATTAGAGTTGCGAATAAAATCACACCGCGATTGCAACTAGAGTTACGGATAGACCCAGGTCGCGGCATTTTTTTTACAGGTGCGATTAAATATATCGTGGTTTGAATTAGAGTTGCTTTTTATTAAATTGTACTTGCGATACGTACTTGCTTTTAGCGTTGCGACAATAATTTTCGCGTACCTTTCCGACACAGGTTTTAATTAGCACTTACAGTGCTGCGATATCTTTCTATCGCGAATATTTTTCTTACATTGTCATATAGTGTTGCGATGATAAACGGTCGCGATTTTTAAGTAGCGTTGCGACCACAATGAAATGCCCAACGTGGTTCCTGAGTCACGAAAGGCAGCTACTAAAGCTGCATAAGGTGATTGCTGCAATCGTAGTCTTGGATGCGACTACCATGACTCGTTCGTTATTAGTTATTAGTGTTGCGAATTAAAAATGATGGGTGCAGTGAATTATTTTTTCCTATCTTTTTTAATATATCCGAAATACTATATTAGAGATAACGAAGCACCATACGCGATTGACTTTGCAAGTAATGCAGTTAATTAGGGTTGCGAAAGAAAGAGATAATCCACTTACGGGTTTCAATCGGGTTTATAATAAGTGGACGATAATTAATAGTAGAATGTCCCTCTGGCTATTTATTATTCTTCTTCGCCTCTCCCCTTTTTATTAACATTAAAACGAGTTGTTTCATCTTAGTATCCAAGTAAATGTTTGTATTTGTAATTGACAATTATTATTTAGCATATGCTCCCTTTGTACTACTGTATTATTTTTTCACAATTACTATTCTCATAAAAAAGTCTGTTACAGAATTGTTAAGTTAAAGGAGATGTCAAAGGAATAGAATATTGCCTCGAGTACATTAAATAACATACATTGCAATATGTAAGTAACCAGAGGCTCAAAAGTGATGTTGTATGGATGAAATAAATCGAAGGAAATCATATGATACCTAAGAAATATCACTAAATTCTTATGAACATTGATCTGTTTCAGGTTACGCGATCACAATTTTAGCGAAAGAAGATACATCATGAAATATCCCTATCCTTTCAGATTTTCAATTAGATAGGATATTTTCAAATTGAATTAGCTTTTTAGTCAGGTAGGATGTTTTAAGTTGAGATTTAATTTACCTTAATTAAAGGTAGAATGTATTTGAATTACGTGCATGCTAATTTATATTATAATGCTTATTCTTTGGTTTTAGTCAGGTCTAACAGAATTTTTATTTTCAGCTTTCCCCATAATGAATAATTTTAATACCCCCTATTTACTTAAACTAACTATAACCTAATGTGTATTATAATCTCTATTTTTTACTTCAAAAGGTTTAACAGAATTTTTATTTTCAGCTTTCGTTACAATTATTTATTTTAATACATTTTACTTACTCAAACAATGTATAAGCTAATTTATATTGTAATGTTGATTTTTTAGTTGATTTAGGTTTAACAGAATTTTTATATCCAGCTTGCATATCATCCGCGCTGCAAATATACATCAGAAGGAAGTAGCGTTTAATTTGTAAATAATAATTTTTGTAAATTAATGGTGATAGGTGCGCGGGTGCGGCTGCGGCCGTGCGGGTCTCCATTCGCAGCAACCTCCACGTGGTGAGACCTGGGCAATCGATTTTATTTACCATACAGTTACCAATTTTAACACTTATACTTTTGTGATTTAATTGTTAATAATATGGTAAAAATGTCGAGCTAATTGGCTGCGATTTTTTAAATTTCTCCTATTCCTAACATTACAAATTAATTGCCTTCTTGAGTTCCTCCCATATCACATAAATTGTTAAATGTTTTGTTAAATAAAAAAAAAAAAATTGTCCGGAAGAAAAAAACCGCGTATAACCGAAACGCGTTGTTTGAATAATATAATTATTGGAGTTGGTAATAATATACATAATTGACTTGGTACAATATTGTATGCGACACACAGGACCACGGCAAAGTTGTCTCTACACGCCAAGTAATCGCGGCCGGTCCCGACCTGCGATCCCTCCTCGAGAAATTACTGTACTTCGTTATTGTTATTAGTTGAATATAAATAAGAATTTGCGTCTTTCATTAACGAAAAAATTGCTCCAATGAAAAAGATAATTAAAGAATTTGTCTAGTAACTATACAATTAACCAGTGTAGTATACAATTATCGTCACTATCTTTTTCATTGTGGCTTTATTGTCTGGGTGTTAAAAAACTATACAACTCTTAGCTCAATTTTTTTTTGTCATTTATCAGAAAATAATGTAAAGTATAACTTTAAAAATTATTTCATTTATTGATAGTACAATGGAAATAAGAAAACTTGTTATCATGTGTTTCTTTAATTAAAAGATTTTTAATTAACATTAAATGTTTCATAGCCTCTGTTGCCTTTCATTACGGCAAAGAACAAAAGAATTCTTTAAAATTATTTAATTTTTGCATCGTTTTTTATAATCTGTGGGTAACGTTGCGAGTGACACGGAAATGGTAATGGGTCCCCGGGACCCAGAAATCGTGGCCGAAAAAATACATTGGATGACTTGTCTATTCCTATATCTCGTCAGTGACGAGATATAAGAGATCATTTCACTGACGAGATATTAGAATTCATATATCTCGTCTGTGACCGTAGCTCAATTTTCCTACCGAAACGTTGAACGAGAAATAGCTATCCTGATTTCCCCCAAAGCATTCACATATATTCATACAATCGTATGAGTCCTGCCCCACTGCTTCAGTACATAATAGTTCTTCAAGCGATCACTGTCTATGAGCAGGGGACGCTGAAATCAGTGTCGGATTTCTGCGTCGGTATGGCCGTCACGTTGGGCCACGAAAGTCCATAAGATGTCCTGTCTATTCCTATATCTCGTCTGTGGTTACGGTTCACACGCAGAATTGTTGGTACATAATTGTGTCCGTCAACTGCCTTCGACTACAGCAACAAATTATCGAATAAATACACGTGTTGCGCGCTCGTATGGGTGTGTGTACCCGCGAGCGTATGCGTGCTTAGCGAAGGCCAGAGATCCTTTGAATTGGTAAAAGGGTTTGTAGCGGAACGCGAATGTTTTGCTCCTTCGCGTCGTTTCTAACCTAAAATTATACCATGGCTGATTCGGAGCAAGATTCCGCGGATCGTGGTGATAACGAAAATTTGAAAGCGGACAAGCTATTTATCGTGAAGAAATGGAACGCTGTAGCTATGTGGAGTTGGGACGTGGAATGTGATACTTGCGCGATTTGTCGAGTGCAAGTGATGGGTAAGTACGGCGTGCACATTGTTTTTTGCGTTAGCGCCCTTGCAAGAACAGATCGAATTGCGCGTAGACGAGGGCAAGTATCGGGATTAATAAGGGGTCGATGGGGCGATTTGTTTGCTGCGGAAGGAAATGCACACTAGGGAACGTAAGAAGGGGACATAGGATGTAGCAAAAGAAGCTTAGTGTTCAACGCGTTATATTTCAATAACTTATAAACTTACGCGGGAACACAACGCGAACGGTACGGTACAGCTATTCTTTGTCTTCTTTTTTTTCTCCTTTTCCTTTTTCGTCAATTTGGCAAACACCTCGCGCTCAAGTGCACGCGGTACAAGCGTGTCCTCGGGTATATATAATAACAAAGATACAAAGGTAAAAATATAACGAGCGCCGGTCGATGCATCGACCGAAGGATGACAAATTGGCGCACGAATTGGCATACGAAAGAAAAGTTTTCTCGGTACGTCGTTACATCTATAAGATATTATCGTCTCGAGTGTCTCGTCTTGTCCTGGTGCTGAGATTCGGAATGACGTTGCGACCGCAAAGGCAGTTTAATCGCTAGAACACCGAGGAACGGTGCGTACATTTGGTGAAGTTAAAAAAAGGGAGAAGGGAAGATAAAAAAAATGTGGAGATTCGATTGACCGAATCGAAGTGGATCCTGTGAGGACCATCCGCAACCAGGCACGTATATAACTCTATCGCGCCAGAAAATCTAGCAAACAAAATGACGGGGTGTTCCCGTATACTCGAGGACGAATCGTTTTGCTAGTCGCATTTCCTTTGCTGGCTAGTTGTTAGACCAACGTCGACAATGGAAATATAAGCGCGCGTTATTTTTATCTCTGTTGCTTAACTACACGTTACGATTTAAATCGTTTGTAGCTGATGCAATTGTTAGTTGACGCAAATCGGTAACTATGTACATACAAACTCGACGACCGTCGTCGATAGACTTATAAAAGACTCGGCCGCTCGTCGCGTTCGAATTTATTGTCGCGGTGGTTCCGTGCGCGATGCTAATTTTTCTCTCCCAAACTCATTTCGTTCGCGCGTTGATCGCGATATGTAACATTTTTGTACGAGTACGCGTCTCCGCGGGTGGAACGTATCGGCGTACCTACAATATATTCGCAATATATCTACGCACACGTCTAACAATTAAATAATTCACGCCTGTCGTTAACCTATTCGTATACCCTTAGCAAAAGTACTAACTTGAGGTAGACCCTGTAGAAAAATAGCGAATATCGAGAGTAACTGTGAAGCCAGACGTCTAATCAACGTTTCAAAGATCGCTGTTCTCGTTAAGGCTGTATTCGCGACTGCACCGGTAACTCATCGGCCAGTCGCGAATGTTTGAATCCGATTATGAGTAAGTACAGCGAGCCGAACCGACAGAAACGCCGTCTAGGCCCATCTCGTATTTTCTTTTGTTCGTTCGCTCGCTCGCATCCTCTCTTCCTCTCATTGTCGGTTCTTACAATTAGGCAAACGAGATGAAAGCGGCCAGCTCGAGGTGTACGTGTCGCCCCTTCGGATGATAGGCGAATCGCGAAAAGGAAAGAGGGATGGATAGATAGGTAGATAGGCGGATGGAGAAGTAGAGAGAGAAGAAGTGAGAGGGTCCGGAAGACGATTTGCCGCCTGTTTCAGTCGTTCTTAACGACAAGAAGAAGGAACTGATTGTAAGCGAAAGAACGTACGCGTAACGGGATCGGAAGGAAAGTAGAGGAACGATTAACAGGCCATCGGCATGGGCTTCATGTTAGCCACTGCGCTCATTCGTCTCACTGGTCCGGCGAATCTTTTCTCGATTTCCTCGAGCGACCTGCCCCGCGTTTCCGGCACGCAGATAATCACGAAGACGAAGCCAACCATTACGATCGTGCCGAACATCCAAAAGGTACCGTACGGGCCGATCACCGAAACGATGTCCTCGTATGTCTTCGTGACGACGAACGTGCACGTCCAATTGAAGGCCGTGGCCACGCTGGCGGCCGAGCCGCGTATCTTCACTGGCAAGATCTCGCCCATCATGAGCCACGGGATCGGGCCGAATCCCAAGGAGAATCCGATCACGTACACGATCAAACTGACTAGAGGTATCCAACCGAACGCCGATACGTCCGTTCCAACGGCTTTTACGTAGAAGAACGTACCCAACGTGAACAATGTCACGCACATCGATATGCCGCTTATGTAGAGCAGCATCTTTCTGCCCAGTTTGTCGATAACGGCAGCCGCGACGAACGTCGAAATGAAGTTTACGATTCCCACTACGATGGTCGACACGTTTTCATCGATGCTGCTTCCGGCGTCCTGAAACACACACGATTCGACGACGATCAAGTTCCGCTCCTGTTTGCGCGCCTGATCCGATCGGGAAGCGGGAACGCGCTTACCTTGAAAATCTGAACGGTGTAAAAAATGACCGCGTTGATCCCTGACAATTGTTGGAAGAACATCAGTCCGAGGGAAATGAGCAGCGGTTTTAGATGATTCTTGGTGAAAAGTTGCATAAACGCGCCGTGCGAAACGTTACGCTCGCTGTCCACGTGCAACTTTTCGACGGCAGTCAATTCGTCGGTAATGTCGGTACCCTTGCCTCGCAGCCACTGCAACGATTTTCGTGCCCTTTTCGTTTTTCCCTTGGAAATGTACCACCTGGGTGTTTCGGGAATGGTGAATATCAGTATCATGAACGGTATCGGTAAACTGGCACCGAGCAGCGCGAGATTCCTCCAGTCCAGATACATGCCCGCCACGAAGCAGATGAGGATCCCTGAAGAGACAGACAAGAGATGTACGTGTAGCATTCCGAGAGAGGTGGCATCGCATCTGAAAGGGGCGATAATCGCTTACCTGTGTTACCGAACGCTGTTGGCATAAGTCCGAGAGTGCCTCGCACCTCGGCCTGTATCGTTTCGCCCAGATAAACTGGTAGCGAGAGCGACGCGATACCAACGCAGAAACCGCAAAGAGCTCGACCGACCAGCACCATCGCGACGTTCGTTGCTAGAGCGATCAAAAGCCAGGCTGGAACGAAGAAAGAAACGGGTGGTGAAAATGATGGCTCGGTTGGTCGCGCACCGTCCCGTAAGCGATCTTACCTGCGATGAATGGCAAAGCGGTTGCCAGAATGGTGTTCCTCCTGCCGAGGTACTCGATGCACGGGCCACCGGCTATACCTCCGAAAAGTGCGCTCAGCGGCATAATGGATCCTATCCACATACCCTGAAACGAGAATTTCGCGCGACGATTACCTTACGCCCCTGTCGTCGTTTCGATAATCCGACCGCAACGCTGGAAACGCTGATTAACGATTCCGCAACGATCGCGCGTCGACCTTGGAATATAAATCGGCTCGGAAAGAAGCAAAGGATATGCGTGTACTTGGATGCGTATATCGTGGAAGGGAAGGAAGGAAATCTCGAAGGAACGCTGAATGTGCCGCGGTACGCGTTTCAAAGCTGCGGCTGGTGGGGGGATAGGATAGGATTAGATGGAGGGACGAGAGACATGGACGAATGCGGAAGCTTCCTTCTCCATTCCCGGGCGATTAAACCTCCAGGCGAGCACCGCGGGGCGCGCGCAAAATCGATAGAGCGTCGATCCAGAGCAACCAATCGAATCGCGAGGGTCCCGCACACCAGAGAGCCGGAGGAACCCGACGAATTCGACTCGCATTCGACGTTGCATTGACGTATTCCAGGGGTTAAAGTCTCCATCATTCATTGACCTTTCGATAGGAACGATACGCCGACGTACTCTTCTGCGTCGCGGCCCACTTGGAACATGCACGGCTGCGCGGTGTGGCCCCCGTTTCGTGTCCCGGGAGCCGCTATCGCAGCGGAGGATCGTCCAAAGGAATTCGTGGTGAACGGAAACTCGGTCGACGGTCCGAGCGTTCGCGTCGTCGGAATATATTGGAAAACAAACGTGTCTCGTTTAACGTGACTCGATCCGTTCCCCGGATAAAAGGATAACGTTCGGTCCCGTTCCGTCGGTACATTCAACATTGCGCAATCCGCTCGCAGAGGCCGTTCGTTTAAAAAGAATTTCTCCTCCGTATGCGCGGTAAATATTTGTCAGCTTCGTACTTACAATTTCCTTCGTTACTTGGAACGTAGCCGTGGAGTTGTCCCTCATGGACACCAAACCTGGGGAGGTGTAGGAGCTCGAGTAGCCGACCACCATGGAGCCTAGCGACACCGATAGGGCAGCCAACACCTGCGAATCGTTCGAAGCGAAGCGTACGTTAGTCTCGCATGTCCGTAAGCAATATTCGAGTGGTCGAACTAGAATAGAAACCCCGTGGTCGAGACGAGGCAGGAAACGCGAGACTCGTAACAATGACGTTTGCGGAGCACGAATACGCGAATATGGCAGAATCTTAACCGATACCCGATACGAAAGGTCGGGCAGTGGTTAGACGCGCTGGACCAAACCGAGCGAATCAGGGACGCACGGAAACCCCGGATGCTCACGGTTGACATCGCGAGCAAAATCGCCGAGAAATTTCTATATAAAGTCTACAATGTCGTCGATACCTGAGTGAAGGTGCATTTAGCAACTGGCGCGTTGCCCGGCAATTCGATGTCCACATGGGTATCTGCTCGCATAAGAATCTTCATGATCGCGAGGGAGTAATTGGAGCGAGATGAGGAAAAAAACTGGTGAATAAGACACGGCCGTTTGGGAATCTTCCGCGTAAGCGGTCGATTCTCGTTGGTGGTGTCGGGCGACGTCCAACGAGGCAATCGCTCGATAGGGCTCGCACCGATCAATTATCGATTTAACTTGAGCACAACAAACTACTTCTATCGTCTACTATCCGGAGTGGAAGTTTTCGCTCTTGTGGCGCGGGTTAGCGAACCGTTTCCTCTTCTCACATCCGCGATCACAATTTCGCTGTATCTATCTCCTGTTTGCAATCGCGAACGTCCCTACAATGTTAACTTTGTCTTCTGGAAAAAAATAGCTATACGGAGTCCACCTCTTCCTCGTCGTGGTCCCAACAATCGATACTACTGCTACTATAATCCTTGTGCCGCAGGCTCGGACTTGTCGTTGTCGTCGCTATCGTTCCCTTATAATATTGACACGCTATTGGCACTCGTGGACCGACGGGTGGTTCCCTGTTTATATAGGGATACGACGCTGGGGGGCCGCGGCTATCCCTTCCCCTGTCAGCGCATGGTTCCACCGTCCGCGAATCGGACGATTATACGCACGTTCGTATGTATACGCGGGGACGTTTCGCGTGCGCGGCTTACTCTATTCGTGCCATTCCATCGTGCCTTACTCGTAAACGGCACGTGGGACTAATTTTGGGGAACGGACGAGCTACGAATGAAACGACGAGAGGACGAAATAGAAACGAATTTGTCGTATTCGTTTTGTTTTTTCATCGCAACCGCGAAACTCGGCCGATCTGTTAGCCGCAATCGTGCAACTTCGATCGAAGAAACGCAGAAGCGCGGCGCATCGATGGAAGATCCGTGCCTCGAGATCTCGCGGAAGAGTCGCGTTCAATCGATCTTGCTACTCGCGACCTTCTTTCGCGTTGCGTAACCACCGTTGTCGAAGCACAACGCGCGTTGCTCTTCTTTTCCTTTCCCGCGGCCATCGGATCGATGCAATTGTTTCCCGATATTCCCCGCAGCTCGCTTTACCGTTCCCAGTTTCGAGAATTGCGAAGAAATTGAAGGGCAGTGGAGCACGGGTCTGCTAGCAGTTGGGGTCGAGGTCGCGATCGCAGCACACGTAGCCCTCTTCCCTTCCGCCCTGCAACCCGCGAGCGTTTCTACTCTGCGATATACACGTGGAGGGAACATAAGTCGGCAGTTATTATCAGGAACGCGCAAGGTCGCTGCAGTAGAAATGACAAATGTGCATGCACGAATGCGATGCATGCATTCATCTTTTGTTTCCCGTAATTGCTTCTTCCGATGGAGCAAGCACGAAACACTCGCGAGCTCACTGCATACTTGTTCCCGCTTTTTTCGCGCATCTGCTCCATTCGCCCTTCTGCGTCTACCAATCCATCCACCTGTGCATCCGTTCGCCGCATCTTTTCCTCGTCCACTTGTCGACGGCCGACATCTTGCCGGTTATTTATTTTCGCTAGGAACGGACACTTTAGCATTCCGTCGAGAATCGTAGAATTATGCCACGATCAGATCTACTGGCCGACAAAGAAAACGCTTTCGACGCGGTATAACGTAATGCAGAATGTAGAGTATCGCACACGCGCGGTTAGTTTACGCAACAATAAATACAAGGTACGTATATGCATATGTACGCAAGGTAGATGTCGCAAACGCAAAGATCACGATGCTCTCGAGTTTAGCTGACGAACGACAGAACGGAAATGGCACGCGCGGTATTCTATTCGCGCGAGTCGGTTTGCATCCGCGAGGAAGAAAGCACGCCGCGGCGAGGGCGAGAAACTTGGAGATTCGTGTGTCGCGATCGAAGCGCAGCATTCCCTCGGAGTCGCAGAAAAGCGCAGACATTTTCCCATGCAACTAGTACTAGTTTCCGCTGCGAAAGAAATGTCGTGGTCGGATTGTACGAGTCGAACCAACTCGGAAAATGGTTCAAGGATTGTACGTGGGGCTATCCTTGAGGATCGGAAGCGACCAGACACGAACGAGGTCTCTGCCGTTTTCTCGCGGTGCCCAACACCGTTGCGACGAGTCGGCGTTTGTAAAAAGTAACGCACGCCACGTGTCCCTCCCTCTGTCTCTCTGGTTACCGGTTCCTCGATAGTTATCTGCGCGCTCGTCTCGGTGTACAGCCGATCCAGACGAGATTTAAGTTGCCACGAGAATAGGTTCTGCTTTCCTAGACGCAACTTTTCGCGGTAGCCAACGAAATGCGAACGCGGCAGAATCTAGTTCGGTCCATCGATCGTTTGTTCGATATCGCCAAGGGAAACGCCAAGTCTGCGCACCCTCTCCTTCGAAACTTGTTTGCAACGTTCGCGCGATCGGTAAGGCGATCGGTAAGGCGATCAAAGAGGAAGAAAGAATATTGCCGATTATATATGTATGTACCTGATTAAGGAAGCGCATAGCCGACGGCTTGGCTTCCTTTTGGAATTGGTACGTCCCGCGATGCCTTTCGCCCGCGACCGAATCCTTGGGTGCTTTGACATCCTGCGAACTCATGCTGGGTTTGGTGCTTGTGACCCCGGTGTACGGACGTTCGACGGTCAGAAGTGGATCGAGCTGCTTGTAATCGCGATCGAGATCCCTGTCGAGCGGATCGTATATGCGGGACCCGTTCAGGGTCGTTCGATGATTGTTCCTCAGGTTCTGAGCATAGTAACGGTTGCCGGATATGGCGCCGATGTTGCCGGAAGGGACAACTTTCTTCTCCACGATCAGGGCTGTTTGGCTGTTGAACGGACTCGCGTTCGTTGCGAGCGTTGCATTGGACGAACAGTCTAGGGTGATGGCCGAGCCGGCCGTGGCGGATCTCGCGACCGAAGGTACCCTCGAGTAGTACTTTGGCAGAACGCTCCGTTCCTATAACAAAGAAAAGAATGGCAGCGATTGTTAGAAAAGTTTGCAATTTCGTTGCTGCTTTCTTATTCCGCTTTCCGTGCTTGGTCGCGATAGTTTCGGTGTTGACCGATACCAATCGGTAGAATAAGGAACTTACCGATCGTGGAAACGCACAGGCTACAGTTTACCACTGCTTTCGCCTGATATTTTCGACGGTTGAATTTGTCTTCGACTACTTGCCGAATGACGGGCGAGATTGTCGCGTTACTGCGCGGAGACCCGCTACGTTCGTCCGCCGAGTACCGAGCAACGCGAACCCGAACAGTTCGTCGTGGAATGTCCGACTGACAATGAGTCGAGGGGATGAAACTTCAAAGTTTCGTCTTGTCCAGTATTTATACTAGATTCGTTTATCGAAAATTGCAGCGGGAGAAACGGCTATGGGCAAGAGAACGAGGAGGGTGGAGGTAGCGATTATCGTAACGAACCAATGACGAAATGCAACGGATGAGAAACCAGCGTGATTCTTCCTCGCCGATTAGATGACTTTTACCCCTGCTTGCCGATAACCTATGTTGACCCTTGTGACCAAACCGTGTGTTCTTTGCTTTTGCGACTGCTCTCCTCGTAGTTCCGCCGCGTCCTCGAATGTATACAGGGATTAGCCCCTGATGTCTTCACCGATTCACCGAATTTTACTGCTGTCACGCTCGACGCTTGTGTTCGATCACGCGCAACTTGCCTATCCACTGCAACGTTAACGACCCCCTGTCGATTTGCGTTGAAAATGAAAAAACCAACGAATGACGCGGTAAAGCTCATTGTCAGTCAACGTAGATTTGCAAATAATCGTTTTCTCGCATTACGTTTCGAATAATCGCAATTGTTTCTATGCAAACGTTCTTGAAAGTATACTTCCGGATACCACCGATTGCCGCCCTCGCCTCGTTCTCACAAGTATTCTTTCTGCGATTGCAGGCATCGCCTCGCCCGACAACTTACCAAGCAACCTGTTGGCGGATCATCGGCGAAATCGATCTCAAGCAAAGTTGCTCGAAAATCGAGCACGCTTGAATCGACGTTCGCGGCACTGCGCGGTGAACTTCACCCATTGCCGTAGCTGTAAACCTCGTGCCGATTGCCCTAGCGATACCACAGAGTTGACTGGATCATGGTTCACGGTTCACGGTTCATGGTTCAGGGTTCATGGTTCACGGTTTCACACCGTGTATCAATGTTTACGTCTCTTAGGGTCGACTGTTTCGTTGCTTGCGCGTGCTATCGCCTCTCCTTTGGACTCGATAACCGATCGTCCTTGATACTATCGTCTATTTGTCGACGTAACGCGTCATCTTCATCTGTTGCTTCATTGAAACCAATGAACCTGTCTTTCGGTGCTGCATGACTCGTCATCCAACCTGGTCGATTCAAAAATGCCGCACCGCGGGCCTAATTCGATACCAAGGTATGCGAGCAAGACGTCGTGGCGCCATCTAGAGTAAGTGTTTCGCACCGGGAAATGGCAAATACGTGTTGCAAAGGCTGGTTCGATCATTGATCGAGCGGTCACGACGGAGCACACCTTTATCCCCCGAGTTCCGCTCGAAGCTTTCCTCGATACCTCCTCGATAGACTGTTTTGTCAACAGCGATCTCTATGCACTCGGGGATAACTCGTTTTCCCTGGAAATTGTTGACGACACTCGTAGCGGGGCCCAATATCGAGGTCGCAATCTCGTGTCAGTTTCAAGCGCATGTGCATACATATAAACGCATGAGGAGCTACGAGCTACGAGGAAATTATGCAAGTGTCTGTGGCCTGTTTGAAATTACGTTTGAAATTAGTGTTACCATTCCCATTTCCAGAACACGCATTGCCCACGATGTAGGCGCATATTTTTCACGTTTCGCTAGCGTAGCTTGGTTCGTTCGGCGAAACTATTTTCCAGATTTTTATATACTTATGCATTATGCATATGCATGTGTAGTTGCCTTTCTGTACGGCCGCTATAAACATCCCTGATTACGTGTCAATAGCGTTTGTCTAAAGTGGAATGCTTGCGAAAAAAGAAAGGAAAGAGGAGCGAAACACGAGCGGTACGATCGATATCGTGGAATCGTACGATACAGAAGATTTGCACGAAATTAAGCCAGGTAAGGAGTTGACCGTTTTGCAAGCTGAGACGGCGTTCCAATACTTTCATCTAGCGAGAAACGACACGTATTCAAACGACGATGAAATTCCATTTGTTCGTAGTACATATCGGCCAATCCTTGCGTACAGTCACGCATATTTTAGACCATTTTCAGATTTTGGGACTCTTAGTTTTGCGTAATTTCTACGGGACGAAAGAAATACGTGCAACGCCGGGAGTTGACCGTGCTGGTCCGAACGACGATGTTCGCCTGACCGTGAATCTTTTTGCGACGCGCTGCGTGCATGGAAATAGGATTCTTCAAAAGCAAGACGACTACATTTGATCGTGGCGGTACGGTCTAGCGGCAAAGTCAGCGTCAGTAGTTTTGTCTCCGTATCGATTCCTATTTCCCTTTTGCGACGTTGTCCTCCAAGCGAAAAGTTAATCTCTATTTGCGACTCGTGGAAATTGAAATGTGCGATAGCCTGTATTAGCTTGCCGCCTGTAAGATAGAGAAACGAACGGGCCTATATAAGGTGCCACCTCGCAAGGTACAGAGTTCAAATGCCCTCTGATCATTGAAACGTTGCTCTAAGCAAATCTCTCCCGGTGTCACTCCAATTGGGGTGCGGAGTGGGGCGGAGTGGTGCGGTGTGGAGAGAAGGATACGCGTTGCGCGACGAAAGCCCTATCGCACTTTGACTACTACGGCCTACGGCAAGTCATATGTATGTACTCTGGCGCTTTCGCCGAGCAACCGTATGGGTGTACCGAACGATCGGTCGTTCGAACCTTCGTCGATCGCGACGAACCTGGGGTGTCAAGGCAGATCTTCGCCGAGAGAATGGTAGAAGCTATATACCTATGCATTTCAATACGAAACTGCGGTTGACTTAGAGCAATAGTGTGACGTACCAGCGGTGTAGACACTCGTGGTTGACGAAGCATTTTAGCACTGCGCCCGTGACAATTAACGTAGAGATAAGTCGACTGCAATAGCCACATCTTGCTACCAGAAATATATTATACTACGGAAAGCGATATAGCGGGGAATACTAGATAGTAATTGGTAATCTTGGCTATCTAGCCTGTCAGTCTCGGTAATATACGACTCTTTCTCACCGTTATCAACCCATTTAAGCCATGTGGCGTCTTACCTATTCTCTCCTACTTATTTCCCGATTCGCGCTAATTCGTGACAGTGCAGCGATGCCATTGAAGGCAATCGAACGCAAATTTAACTTCTCGTTACTCGAACACCGCTGCGTCAATAAAGATTTCGGCTTGAGCCCTTTCATTTTCTCGTGTCTTCGATAGTGGGTGTCCAATCGAGTGTTGTTGCAACGCAACGCTCGCGCTGTATTCTGCACGTGGATTTGCGGTTATCGATACGAGTTATCCGGAAACCAAGTATGTACACGTACGTAGAGCGTGGCGCGGGTCGAATAAACGCGACGATTCTTCCCTTCCGATAGATACTGCGCGTGAACGCATATGTATAAATGATAGCTTCGCAATAAATGCGTACTTGCATTGTGTATTTGGTCACTTTAACCAGGGCACGATTACAAGCGCGATTACGTGCGCGACTGCAGCGTGGCAGCGAAGCGATTCATTTTTTTCAAGAGGAAGATGCCCGCGGTTTCCATGTGAAATAGCGTTGCAACGATCAACGACGCGTGCTGTTACTTTCGAAACGATTCGTCCTGAATGTTCCGCAAAAATCTACGAAAAGCATACGCGATGCAAGTATGGAAAAAGAGCAACTAAAGAGTATAATATCGTCGATGGCTACAGACGTTCCAATATGAATGGAATGGAAGAAGCAGGTCCGAAAACACTCAGAAACTAATGATAACGATTCAAAATCATTTATTAAAAACTTTCTTTTTTGCGTTACAGAATTTCTTCAATTTTTAGTTTCGGCACATGCCGATCGACGAGGCTGGTGGACGACAAGTCCTAGAGAACAATCCAAACTTCGAAGTTATAAACGTGTATATATGTATATGTATATTCCCCGTCAAAACGATCGCTAGTGCGGGCGGTAAACAATGTTTTGTTTACGTTCAAGCGAACCAGCAGATCGGCGAAAAGAAAGCAGGAACACAGAATGCGTAAATCATGTTTCGCGCGGACACGACAGCCGTTGTGAATATATGTATATCTCATCAGCTATCGATATATCCGGAACGAAAGAGGCGCATTTGTGTCGCACGTTGCTGCGACACGGTCTCCGGGAGCGCGACAAAATCGAGAACAACGAAAAACGAAATAAGAAATGAACGATACTGCATCACTGCATGCACGAAATAGAGAAGGCGCGCGAGCACGACGAAAATCAACCCTAAAGCAAATACGTGTCACTATATACGTATGTATGTATGTCGAGTGGCGTTCGATCGCGTACAATTATCGATATACGATGTACATGCACACAGTAATCCCCGCCGACATGGATGGTGCGTGGTCGCTCCTCTCAAATATGTATACATAGAATGAACAAATTTCTATGTGCAGCAAGAACGTTTGCAGGAGGAGAGCAGAGAGAAAAAAACACAGTAGAGTTGCAGAAGTACTATGGCGAGGCTCCTACCTCGTGAAATCAGAAGCTAGCGAAACTGACACGACTAAGCTTCTTTAAGTACGCTTCTCTGTTAAATCGAATCATTTCCATTGAAAAATAAATAAAAACATTCCAAATGGTTCCCGTCGAATGATATTTTGCTCCGTTTAAAAGCCAGTGTCCTTCGTTTAAGCTGTGAGGAAATTTCGTCACCGTGTTGACGAAATTTTGACGAAATTTGAACGGAATGTCGCGTATAGAGTGGTTGCCTGCGTATCGTATATGGATCGGAAGTAAAGAGTAAAGGAATCAAAGAAGGATCGATAAATGTTGCCAGACACGCATGATTGAAAATTGCAACAATGACGACGAAAAAGCTGTGGGTGTTGGCGTTGATGACGATGACAGTCGCGATGGAGATAGCAGTGACGGTCGATCATGATGACGATGGCTGTGTATAGTGGTCCTGGCGCCATCGATGTTGGAGTTGGAATTGCAGTTGAAGTTGAAGTTGAAGTTGAAGTCGGCGTCGACGTCGGCGTCGGCGTCGGTGCCAGCGCCTGCGTCAGCGTCGGCGTCAACGCTACGTCGACCGCCAGTATATAGAGTGGAACTTTCCAGAAGCACGGGAGAGGGAGAAAGAAAACGAAGCGGCGAGAGTGCGGAATCGCGGAAAGACTGGGGTGAGGGCAACTGAGAAAGAACGCGACAAGAGGGAACGAGAGGACACGAACGGTTGGCTACTGTAAGCGAAAACGAGCCGGCGGAGAACGGTCGGTTCGTCGATAGCAGGCAGTCGAATACGAGTTACGTGGCAATAGAGTGTCTTACCTTCGTTCTTGAAAAGGGTACCAGACACAGGGGCCATGGCTGCATCATATGTTTTCTCTGGGAAGTGGACATTTCGCCGGCTGGTCGCAACTAGCACGCGATGTATCAGCGCCTCGTACGTCGTCACCGTGTCAGCGAGATTCGCGGGTCCACGTTCAACCTGTAGTCAAATTCTCCAAACCGTTATCGTCTTTATTCCCTCCGACTCTGCTACCTTTCTGTCTCGTAGTTGGTTGCGCAGGACTTGTTTTAGAGAGCAGACGATATTTCCTTTCGTATGGATTTTCGCGGCTGACTGATCGCAATCCACTGTTGCAGCGTCGATGGTGCGACGAAACGGTGAGGCGACGCGACGCGCGGCTCCGACTCTGCCTAACAGATAGTCAACTGCTGTTACCCCCAGCCGTGACCTTGCACTTCGTTCACGCCGGTTTTTCTTGATATCAGCCGCAGCAATCGCGTAGTCTATTTTGCGAGTTAAAAGAACGCGCGCGTTTTCTTCCGCCTTGCGTTCCGAGATACGTGCACAACTACCCTCGCGCGATGCGCGGAGTATGGCCAAAGTCCAAGTGATGCCGCGTGGACGAGCCGGTACGTCCCTTGGTTAAACCGAATCCACCACCACTGGCAAGCGGTGAAGCGACAACTGCTACCCTCTTTCCTCCTGCTGCCGTTACCGTTGCTGTTGCGTTGTGTGCTGCTATCGAACACATGCAGAGCTGCCTTGTGTCTTCTTATCGTGCGCTGTGTTCACCTCTTTTGGCTCTGGTGTTTTCTACGGTCGCCCTTGACCGCTCTAATCCTGTCGCGTTTATCGTACCTGCAGCGCACGTCTTTGCTTGGCCAATTGTCTTCCACCAATCTTCCACTTTCGTACTTGCAAATGGACGATTTCTGAATGCTATCGATCGAGCTGCATCCACGACGATTAGATCGACTTCCACACGAATATTTATGAACAGCTCCTTGCTGCTGCCTGTTTTCTGCTTATCGTCGGACTAATTATCGACACGGCCGTCTTTCCCCTCAATCGCGTAAGAGCGCGGCACGTCTGTTGCCGTTTTACATATGTTAGTATAGTCGCTTTTCTTTCGGAACCCGTTGTACCAAATTTTAGGCCGTATAAGGTATGAGTGAAATGCACTTTTACGTATGTTGGGACTTTGCTAATCAGTTCGGGGGGTTTGTCTCTTTTATATAGAGGCCTGTGCGGTCGTAAGCGCCGCCTCCTCTCTTGGGGCGCGAGCCTTTGGTGGGGACACGCGTGCTGACCCCGCGCCCCTGCTTCTACCGCTGATGCCTCCACTGGCGATCCGCGATCCTCTGCGCTCCCCCTTCGCCCATGATGCTTTCGTCTCGGTTCGCCTCTCACCTCGTGTACCTTCCTTCGTCTCGACTCACCTCACCTCGTCTCGCGGCGTGGTGGGGCCCGGCGCGTCGCGGCGTCTCGCTGTGCTTGCCGTAGCTTACCTCGCATTGCTTCGGCTGGCATCATCCGTCTTCCTCTACACAGCTGTATCTACTTCGTGCACCGCATCACTCGCGTGTCGTCCTGCGGCTTCTCACGGGAATTTAGCTGTTCGTGAACTGAAAACGTGACGCACCAGGATCAACGGCACTCGTGCTGCTTGAATTTGCATCATCTTATCGATCATTGGTCAAGTGCATCGCGGCTAGGCATTTCGGCCGTAACCTGTTCATTGCCACCTGTATCCTCATCCTCTTCCTCTGAGAGGTTCCTTTTAGAGGTTCCCATTCCCTTGGTCGAGGCCCTGAACGATCGAATCGATTTGCCTGCCCACGAATGATAGACCGTGCAGATAAATAGTAGGAAATGAAATCGGAACGTCAGGTTTCTCCAACGATCCAACTGCGCGCCAATATCCTCTGGGCTTTTCACGGAAGGTTCCAGTCGTTCGACCTCGTTCGGTCACGACCGTATACAGTCGCCCTCGATCCTGTTCGCGCGCACAGGTAGAACGCGCGATTCCTGCTGCCTTTTCGCCCCATTCGCAATTCATTCGATAATACCATACTTCCCCGCTGCTCGTATACTCCGTGGAAATGTTGTGCTTGCCGAGCTTGATGCACGGGCGCCTCGCGGCCTCCGCGAAGGGGATTACGGATCCGGAGTTGGGAGATTTCGGGCCTGCTGAGTTCTTCGCATCCCATGTTTCTCGATGCGTTGCGCCGCGTCGTAAATACAGTACGCAATCTCGCGGTTTCCGTCAATGAATATCAATGAATACCAATGAATACCAATGAATATTGAAATTATATTTACATTGGGTTAATCGTAAGAGGAGAAATACATCGAATAACCGGTTCGATTTACGTTTTACGAGATTGTTCGTCTCCGTTTCTCTTCGGAAAGAGCGGAGTTGCTCTTTCGGATACGTATGCAGAGCAAACACTGCAAATAGCATGAATGCCCATTCGTTCGTTTAAATTCTCTAGAATAAACGTTCTCGCCTGCTTCTCCCATTTGATTAAGCGTTTCCATGGATATCGCGATGTTAATATGTCGAGTTCGAAATTGTGCCGTTAAAGGTCGTCACGTTTGCCGAAAATTGTTCAAACTTCTTCCAATGTAATCTGCTGGCCACTGTCACATCGCTCCGTCAAAGACTTGTTTCCATCGATGCGTCGTGATGCGATCTTGAACTTTACATTAGCATGCAAAACGCCTTTTGAAAATGACGTCCAAGCGTGAACATAAATTTTCCAATGCAACGTTAAAACAGCGTTAAACGCGATGCTGTTGCATCGCGTCTGAACCACCTGTGAGTTTACTTGTTTAGGAATGCACATGCGTACCTATGTATGCGTAACACGTAATGCATCGCATAATGTATAATACATGCGGGTTACATATTAGCAAATATGCAAGATTTGTCGCGACCATGCAAAGCATCGAACGAAACAGATCGATATCGCTCCATAGCGTGTAACGAAAAGTTTTGGGATGGTTAAGCAACTGGTAAACGAATCGATCGAACGAAGGTCCAATGAGAATTTCGATTTCGAGTTGTCGAAGATTTATGCGTGATTAGGTTACGAGCTTTAGGTCCCTTCTCTTTTCTTTTCTTCTCTTCTCTTCTCTACTCTTCTCTTCTCGTCTCGTCTCTTATCTTCTCTCCTTTCCTTTCTTATGTTCTCTTCTCTTCGTTTTCCTGGTGATCAGAGATCCGCCACAATTGTCGCGTATTGTTACATCACGAAACATGGTCAAGTTGTTGGTCGATGGGGGTTAATCGATGAAGTGAATCGTTAGTATCGCGTCGAAGGAAAAATACCTGGTAGCTCCGGTGATCGATCAAAATTTGTGACAGGACCGAGCGTATCGAAAGAAATTGATGTGCTTAAGAAAACTTTGCATCGATATGCATTCGAGTATCGTTCGAGTTTGTTCTTTCAACGAAAATCCAGGTACATATTGTCGACTGTTCCGGGTATTTGTATCTTTTCTGTTTAACCTATCCGATTGCTCGAACTTTGGCACAATCGACCGATCCATTTCACCGACAACACCAATGAAAGGCATTCTGGTTTCTTAAAGGGAAAGGTATTTCCTATTAAGCTGTTGTCCCTTTCTATCGTACTGTAAATACGTATGGGGGAAAAATATGAAGTGTGTGAAACAGAAATGCTCGCTATTTAATATTGCGAGTGCGACATCGCCGTCACGAACATCGGTACGCGCACACGCCACTCACAATCAGTGGTTTGATCGTGCCTGGCCGTGTTCCGTGGGATGCTCTTATGTTTCCTACATCCGCGAAATTCCAGCGCCGATCGAGCACGACCGACCGTCAGTAATCTTTTCTCATTGGCCAAGAAATTATTCGTACAAACGCGCATGGAGCATCATTCGGACTGTATCGACTGTCCAGTCTCTCTGGTGAAGAGATATCGATGGGGCCCGTTCTTCGAACGTTCGAAAATTTCGTTAGAGCATCGAAATGATTGATGCACGGACCAGAGGCACAAGTGGTCGATCGTAGAGTATCGCAATCCCATCGACGCTTGCGTGCACGGTACGCCCGACGTTTTTTACCAGTCTAAAAACGGAGTGCGTTATCATGAATCACTCGCATTCGTACGTTCGATAAATTATTTTCGCCAGCAGCAATTACACGCGATTACTCGTTGGCGCATCGCTCGAATCTATTTCTAATACCGTTGTGGCGATAAATTGCGGTCCGAGGAAAGTTACCGTAGCTTATGAACGCGTGCGGACTACATATGTAGGTTAGCGGAGACGCAGCCACTGCGAGTTGCTTAGGATCACCTCCCAAACCCAGTGAATTTCGATCGCGGAAACTAAAAAATAGACAGTGAATTGGTTACCGACAAATTCGCAACAATGGAATGCGGGAGGATGAGAGAAACAAGGCAGGCAGAAATGCTCCAGAACGAGCGAAGTACGAAGTTCGATGAAACGTGTGCTTCTGGTGGTTTAGTTTAGTTAGCATCTAGCGTTCGTCCAAGTTAATTGATCCGATGCCCTACTCGTCTTGGGTCTCGCGGTCACGTTTGTGCAGATCCCCCGGAGCGTGGGTTAACGAAGAGGCGGCCCTCGAGTAGCAGTCGTCGAGAACTGGTCAGCCGTCGCGGTGGTTTCTTCGAAACTGTCGCGCTTGCCTCCGTTTTTCTCCCCTTCGACCCTTGGCGGTATAGGAACCCCAAGAACTTTCTTGTCGTTTCTCCACGATTTCTATCGAAACCTATCGTGCCGGTCCTTTTTAATTGACTCGGAGCTAACCGTGTGGCATTGGTTCCGCCGCGATAAGGCGGTGGAATTTTACTGGCAATGAATATGCTCCGCATGCCTAGAACACCACCGTCTATCGCAGGACGCCAGTTATACGGCTTCGTGAATGAACATGATCGCTGCATTGCAGGCGTACGACACATTCGGTTACTAACCTACCCATATGTAAATTCATGTAGATACACACATATATATGTATATGTTTCTTCTTTTCTCATCGCATGCCTCTTAATTTTCAGATGCGTGCCTCCGGTGTCAAGCAGAAAGCAAAAAGGACGATAGCCGGCAGGACTGCGTCGTCGTCTGGGGAGAATGCAACCATTCGTTTCATTACTGCTGTATGTCCCTTTGGGTGCAACAGAACAATCGCTGCCCGTTGTGCCAGCAAGAGTGGTCCATTCAACGAATGGGCAAATAATGGAAACAAACGAGCGAAATCGTTAAACGTCATCTTCTCTCTTCTAACGCATCATTCTAACCATTCCTGTTTCGCTAATCGTTCGTGCACCTATTCTCCCCCGCTTTCTTTTTCTCCACCTCTATCTCTACCTCTACCTCTACCTCTACATCTACGACTCGATTCATTCCTTTGCCTTCTTCTCTTACTTTCGATTCGATTACGTGGGCTTTTATGGTGCAATGAGTCAATCGTTCCACTCGCAACGATCGATAGATTGGCGATGGAAGTTGCTCGAACTCGACCACCGAACAGGGTTACGCTCGCAATCACTTTTCAAGTCGAGTCAAGCAGGATGCTTTTTATTTAGATCGACGTTGAGGGAAGCCTTTCTCACGAAACGGTCTTACTTTTGCAAAAGGCATACAGTCGATGGCAAGGCAGTTTCACAATCTTCTTGATCCAAAGCACGAGGGTTAAATGAAAAAATGATCGAACAGCGTCACAGATTGAACATTGATCCGTTGCAAGCTCCAAGTGCAAAGTGCATTGCAGCTGTACTCGCATTATCGCAGAATCCTATGATTCTTCATTCGCGAAGGATCTTATGAGCGACTAAATATTTTCTCGCGATGCAGTTGGGCCGCTTTCTTGACTATGTACTTCCTTGCAAAGTTTCTCTTAAAATAGTCGCACCAGATTCCGTGGAATCTTTGCAACCGAAGGATCGCCGAGTTTGTTCAAAAGTACATAGATACTATTAAAGTAGCTATCTTTCCGACCAAATATCTTTGTCCGTAGCTCTTAATTACCTACCAAGATAGCTTCAGTCAGAGACGCTTCATCGACAGTCTAGTACGATTTAGCGTTTGGTATTCCGCGATACGATGCGGCGATATACATATGTACTAGTGCAGTCTGCGGTGCGATACGAGTACATAGCCCGTAATCGCGATCCAACGCACGAAGGTCGATCCTTTCTTTCTTCTTCGTTCTTTGCCGGTTTGTCGTTTCTACTATCCTTGTTCAGTCCACTTCGTTCCTCTTTTTTTTCTTCCCCTCCCTCTTCCTCTCCGTCCCGGCGACGCGTCGAGATGTGCCGATTGCCCGTTTTAACGTTGCCTGGCGTGGTGTTACGTGTCGTCACAGGCTCGGAGGCTCGACCGGAGGCTCGACCAATCGGATGGTAGAAGGGTATAACAGCGCTTATATTTATGACCTCGCCGTTGCCGCCACCTCTTCGGCCTTTTTTGCTGCCTTTTCCATGCTCTACCTCGGCCCCTCCGTCTCTTCTTGTACCCCTGTTCCTGCTTCCCCTTCTCCCTATGCCGGCCCCGTCACAAATCGTTCTCCCCACCACCATTGTACAATCCTTTTCCTTGTTCGTTTCTGTGGAATCTGCGGATCGCGTGCACGCACGCACGCGCGCAACTCTCTTCCTCCCTTCTTACGTTGCTACGTCCGATGCTCTTACGCAGAAGAATATAACATACACACGCACGATCGGTAAAATTTGGATGATGTAACGACACATGTTACAACGATACATTCTTGTTAGTATTGAAATTACTAGTGCTAAATGGCCATCAAACTGATACACGATTGCAATGATATTTAGCGCGGATCAACATAAGAGGTAGCCAATTGTCCATTGATAGCGAAATCAACGTTTCTCCAGTCATAAAGTGTCTGAGCGATGCAAAGTGTATGTATGTTGTGATTGAGAAACATTAGAACATGGGTAATATGAGGTAAAGTGACATAAATATACGTTTAGCCGGCTTATTACAGGAGTATATTTTTGCGATCTGTGACCAGTATATTGTACACGTATGTCTAATTCGCCTATAAAAATGAAAATAGATATCGGTAAAGAATGACGCAAAATTCGCAAATTTGTTCGTCACGTTTTTCTTGGTAGGCGGACCCGCGTTGTCGACTCGAGGTCAATTTGGGTCGAGCCTCCATGAAGCCTGACTTTTCATTGGTTCTACTACGATAATATTCGAAGCGTAGCTCACGGGTCTGTATATACCATCGCAGTTTATTGATTTACCCAAGAAACTTTAAATGCCATTATGCTATTCCTTTTTGTGCGAAATTAGAAAATCACTGTCGTCTACCTCAACTGAAGCTCTTTCGAGCATGGTATAACAACGCCGGAATTGCTAACATTATTCTTGTTATGATATTATTAGATTGTTGCAACACTACCGTTTTTCTTTCTTTTCTTTTTTCTTTTTTTTTACGAATCTGTGCGTTTACGAAAGTTAGCCGCTGATTACGCAGTCGTCTACAGTCACGTAGCAATACAGAAACACTATGTACATATGTATATACGTATACCGTCTACGCGCGAAGATTTCGCATTTTTCTCTTTTTCTTCGTCATTCTCCTATCTTGGAATCTCGTAGTGGAATTCGTAGAATAAACTCGTAAGGAAAACGATTCCAACGAAGAAAGCATACCTATAAAGTGAACTCTGACTGTTATCATCGAATCTGCGTTACAATGAAAAAAAATTCCATCATTTTATCAGACAAGTGTTTGGTTGATAAATCTTGCGACGTGACATCTGAACGATGGGATTAATGGAAAAGCCGTCGATTAAATTGGCCGAGAAATACGTGAGTGGCGCCGATGATTAAGCACAACGCGCGAAGGTCACGTCGGTCAAACGGAGGCTCGTCAGTTCCAACCAATCGACTAATAGCATTTCGGAATGCCTTTCAACTCGACTTGCATGTCGTGCATGGGTGGTAGAAAATGGTACTGGCGTCACCGGTGATTTAGAGATAAGGAAACGAATTTTATCTCGAAAGTGTTACACGACTTCATATTGCGTATCGACCTTTTATCGGCTTTTCAACCTTTACGAACTGTACGCTGTGTCTCGCTAATAAAACATCGAATTGATTGGGATGTTGGGACAAATTTATTTTCACTTTTCTCACATATATACACATTTCATTCGCATAGATCATATAGTGCCAACTACTATTCAAACGATTCTCCTGTTAGTACGAATACTCAACATTTGCTCATGTCCATTCAAATTTGATCGAGAGGAGCGCGCCTTTGTTAACTACATACATAAAAATCTATTACAAAGGGCCACCTGTTCAGTGGATGCTTCGGTAATTGCTTTCCATGATTTTCGCATCATAAGTGGTTTCTCCTTAGAAATGGCAGCCATGTATACACAGTTATCTATGCAATGATGATCGCTAATATCTACAGCTTAAAATATTCTGTTTCTACATGTACCTTAAATTACATCATGATCGTAGCTTGTTCATCCGATTTATAGTCCTTATTTTTATAATACTTAGATCGTTTATTCGATCAAAATAAATGGCATTGGGAGCGATTACTAATTGTATTCGGATACCTTGATATATAATGCTTTACATTTTACAAAAGTGCTTGAGCGTCTTTAGTTTTTTATTTGTCTAACGGCACTCTTTTTCCAAGCACAGCTTACACAATTGCGCCTGTTTGTAACCATACATTAATTAGCATCCAATAAATTATTCGCCACAGCTAGTTTCATTTCGCTCGCAAAATAGATGCATAGGTGTATAAGGCGATTTCTTCACCGTTCTTTCCTCCTTTCTTTACTGTCCTGCGTATTGTTAGATTCGGACCCCTTAACGATATTTTTCACCCTATTAAGTACGAATATTCCATTACTCTCCTAAGTACTCGCGTAATAGTACAGAGTTCAGGAAACATTTTCTTCCGTATTGATTACTTATATCCTCCGCAGCTGTTTAAATTAACGAACAGAGGGGGAGCTATTTTTACTATCTCGCAAATGATTTCACAGGTAAGAAACTGTGAAAACCGTAGAAGGGGGGGGGGGGGGGGTATAAACAGAGGCGGGAGTGCAGAAAAAAAACGATTATGCTGACGAAGGCACTTGAGCGCGTATAATGCTCTGTTAAATAACTCGATAAAAGTGAGATAAGGAAGTAGAATAGCTTTTACAAACTAATGCCTATCACAGGCAATGGACAGTCATTTGTGATATGACGGTTCTACTTTAAGGCCACGTCGGAATGTAGGGTCGTTTAACCACCAAAGGTCACTTAAGTGTTTGTATATGCTTTACACATGCTAAAGCTGAACATCTAGTAACCTAAAAAAAAAGATCGTAGACACGATTACTTACGTAATCTATGTCCGTGTTAATATATCAATTACCACACCCGCTGTTTTTTTTGTTTGTATCAGTTTGTCAGCAATTTGTATGTCTGGAGCCCCTCATCAATGGTATCAAGATACTTGGACTTTGGGCCTGCCTAAGAAACGGATGCTGCAACAATTCTGTTGCCGTGGCTCGTTGCGCTGGATCTCGAACAAGCATTCTTTCCAGAAAACCTTGAAGGCGCGGACTCACCTTTGTAAAGACAACAATAAGAATAAGAGGGAAAGAAAATTCTTTGTACATCTAAAATCTAAGTCTGAAGAGAACTTGGCGAGTTTGATATACGTCCAGCTTACTTTATGCGAATTCTTCAATTTTGGAGGTGGCATATCCCTAATGCGTCGCATGGCTTGTAAAGGAGGTTCATTAAAAAAGGGTGGCTCTCCATCGACCATCTCGATAATCATTATACCTAATGACCAAATGTCCACTTCAGGGCCGTATGGTAACCTGAAACAGGACACGCACGCGTGTTGTCGCTATTGTTACAACATTACGAATAAGAAAATAAACTTATTGCAATGAAACAGCGAAGATCTACAAATCACCTTGAAATAACTTCCGGGCTCATCCAATACGGTGTTCCAACGAGAGATTTCCGCCTTGGCAGCTCTTGGGATACTTGAGCGCAAAATCCAAAGTCGGATAACTTGACCCTACCGTCAACGGTAAGTAGTATAGAGTCAGACTTGATATCCCTATGAATTACACCTTGAGAATGCAGATACGCAAGTGGCTTCAAACATTGGGAACACACCGTAGCTATCTGACTTTCGTCCATACGAGAATGCGTAACAATATCCGTGAGTGCTCCACCTTCAAGGTACTCCATCACTACCCACAATTCGTCATCAACCAGGAAACTGTCGTACATCTCAACGATATTTGGGTGATGATAATCTCTCATGATAACTACTTCGTTAAATAGCAGTTCGCGTCTCTGCTGCTTCCTCAAATCCATCTTTTTCACTGCTACTTGCCGATTTGTATTCTTTTCAGTAGCGATACACACTGTCCCAGTGCTACCTTCACCGATCTTCAGAAAATTCTCCAAACTTTCTCTTGGATCACCTCGACTTACCTAAAGTTTTTTAATCAGAGTTTTTTTGAAATCATGCGAAACATGAATTACCGTTTAGCGTTTGCTTTGAAACGCCACAGATAATTCTAATTCGTTGTTTCTTACCACCATCTGTAAAGCCGCCCGAAATTGCTCGTGCGTGAGTCTCTGTTCGGCCGTTTGTTTGTTGGACGCAGCTGAGCCTGAGCTGACCGCTAGATTTCCCGAAGACAAGGCACTCTTCATGTTCTGATTTTGATCGGGAGTAGAACTGCTTCCGGAAAACGGTAGATTAGACTTTGACAAATTGTGCATGGACTGAGACGTTTCCATAGGTTTCTTTATATGCGATTGCAAAACAGATGAACTTTCCGGTGTACTGTATGCTTGAGAATATTTGTTAATATTATGTGTGCTCAATTGACTTAAGGGTCGCTGCGACGCGATGGATCCCACAGGTGAAATTTTCGGATGCAACTTGTGCAAGAGAGCATTTTGACCCATTTGCTGCTCCCTCGAGGGTGGTTCAATATTTGATACCTGAGCACGAAATGTATCACGTATTGTAGAAATGACTAGAATGCGTTAATTCAGCATTGCTTACCTGGAGATTTCCATTGTATTGGCCGGATGCACTGGTAATAAGGGTCTGTGGGTTTAGCCTGTGAAATTCAGAGTCTGCAAGGTGCATGCTACTTGGGTTTTGCGTTGTGGACTGTGGAGTTGTAATTGGACTTAGGTTTTGGAAATTCAAAGACAAATTAGTAGGATTTGAGCAGGCGTGTGTTAAATTTGGAGAGGATTGCATGTTTGGATTAAGATTTTGGAGATTTGGAATCATATTTTGCACATTTTGATTCCCTCCACTCGGAATATTGGACGAGTTCTGCCTTAATTTGTCAAGATAATTATGTTGTTTTCCAAAATTAGAATATCCTTGTACTTGATTAGCAGTCAATGCTATTTCTTGGCCCTCCGGCACGGATGGAGGCAAATTACTGTTGTGCCTAAACAAGATAGATGAATGCAATGCGGCGCCCGCTGCTTAAAATGGCAACTTGATTAACCAAAGACAATTACCTATAGTCCCTTCTAAGTCTCGGAGGGCTGGAAGACCGAAGAGAATTAGACCTGGCGACTGTACCAGTCTTGGGTAATCCATTTTCAATAGCTTTCTCAATCACAGAAATTCTTCCCTTGAGATCGTTGTGGCCTCGTACAATGGTCTTCAAGTCCAAAATTTCAGTCGGAGTAATTTCGCTGGGATCAACCAACGGTAACGGTCTATTTGTAGATTTCAAAATTTGATTATTTCCAACGATAGAAGCCCATTGCAGGGGGAGTCCAATAAATTTCCCCTCGCGTTTGTCAAATCCTGTATGGACACGGTGTTCAAAATTTGTGGGTGTAGATATTTGTGGTTTCTTCTTCTTCTTCGCAAACATTGCACTTCCTGTAATACGAATAAGATTACACATCTGTGAACATAGTGCGTGCCAAATGGTGCCTACAACATTAAAAACATGTACGTGCTCGTATGCTTGCATTGCATGTTGGAATTTCTAAAAAGCAAAACGTTCGAACCTGTCAATTGTGCATTTTGCGAGTGCACGGTTTTCGAAGAATAAGGAACGTAAAGTATTTGAAATTTAGTAAGCGCTGTTCGCGACTTGGAAGAAAATGTAACGAAATCTTCTACTGATGCGTAAAATTTGGAAGAAATAGTAGCGACGATGGGAAGCCAAATGACAGCAACGCCTACCAGTACGTGATGCGCCCGCCCTAAAGTGCTTTCTCTGACCTGTTGCTTAGACCGCCTGAGTATTATTATATTCTGTTAATGTTAAAAGGCTTTGAAAAATGTGGCGAAAATCGATGGACGAACGCCGACACATAAAAAAATTCTGTAGTTAAAATCGGTAAATACGACATTTGGCCTTTCGACAGGTTGCTCACACACCGGCGCTCCACGCGGGGAGCTTACGAAACTTACCTGGCATTTGGCTCGCGACAATTTACTTAAAGGAGCGTGAGGTAGCACCTGCAATGAGATTACGACAAAGAATTTAACGCACAGAAAACTGTGTCGAGAGAAAGCGATTCCCGATCGTGATTTGTGAAGTAAGGGTACATCGTTTTATGAATAACGATGTTATTCATTATTAATAATAAATCACATTAAAAAATGATCGATGCAACACGTAGTCAAATACGAGATATAGCTGGGACGGATACGCGTGTTTTCCTATGGTCATATTAGGTGCAAACGAATATGATAAATGTGTACATGCACAGAGAAGAGAGAATGGCTTTGCGGTGCATCGGTACGGTACACCAATCAAATGTTCTGCTCGGTTCTAAACTGATTTCCTTCCCACCTATGCAACAAGTACAGGGGACCAGGACACGGTCTGCTCCCGCGAACCCTCATATATCTGTCGAACCTAATCAAAATGTATGAGAGAAAGATGAAACCATTTTGCCTGGCTGCCTTAAACTATAGCCGGTGAAATGTTTCAGCGCAGTCGTTTCTATCATCTCTTTTCATTTTTTGCTTTCGTTTCTTTGCAAATAAAATATACATGGTGCAAGGATGTTACGAACAAGTTGTTCTCTTGACACGAGGCGCGATGAAGTGTTAAACGTATAGCTTATGACCCCGATCATGGCAAGATCGAAGAAACCAATCTACATAATCGCCGGGAAATTATTTCCTGTGACGATGCCCAAGTATGTTTTGCAACGTACAATACGTGATAATAATGATAGATCTTTTTCTCCACACTTTTTCTTTACTTACCGTCTTCCCTTTTATTCAACACCGTTTCAGATACTGAAAATCCCCTTCAGCTATATGTCCATCTTACTGAACAAATTATAATAAACTGCTTGCAACCCTTCCAATTTTACACTTAATAATAATAATAAAATTTATACCTAACGGCGCGACGGTGGAAAATGGAGAACACGTGCAAAGAAAATGAATGCGGAAAAAGATTTATCCGTTATATTGTATATGTATGTACTATGTACGGTAATTAACAATTGATTGAAATGGTCACGAAAAGTAAGCGCATTCGAAATTCTCGAAACGCTCGAACTCGCGCGCTGAAGTTGATTCGTTTCAAAGTTTAAAGGATATTACACATCATCGATAGATACGTTGTACAATATATGCATATGTAGATATCGAATAAACGCATGTGGCTTATTAATCCACGCATGCTAAAAAGTATCGCTGCGGGCAAGATCCCGTGGAAAACTTGTTAGACAGTAGTGTGCACGGTTAAGCAACAAATCTTATACATGGATATTTATGTAACGTATGCCTGATGTGTGCGTGGTGGAACGCGCAGTATAGTTTCGTGATACAGAAGTATAAATCGATCGATGGGACAGATTTCATTTTCCCAGGGAAATAAAAAGATATGTATGTGTCTTATCTTAAAGCGTAAAAGAAATCGTGTAGGTTAAGAAGAGAAAAGGGAGCAGAGGAGTTAAGAGATTTTCATTTGCATGTTCTCTGCTTTGTTGCTGAAATGTGTAATCTCCACTCTGTAAGTATAGACGTAGAAGAATCATCATTTACCAATTACTTAACTCGCAAGACCGAAATGAAACGATTCAATTGCCGAATGAAAGACATGCTCTTTCGAACCAAATAATTTCACGTGTCAAAGTGTTGGGAACAATTTGGTTGAACTTGTCGAACATTTAAGGTTACATTGGTTTATTCGGTACTGGTTGCATCCAGTCGTGGGCGACACGATTAGGGTCTTCTATATTCTATATGGAATGACGGAATTATTCGTGGGCCGCGATGGAACGGAATAAACGAAATAACTTCGTTTTCAGGATAAAGCGTAGCAAATGGAAGATTTTAAAGTGAAAGATGAACCAATGGATGCGTTAAACATTGACAGTCAGGTTATGGTAAAGGTTTTCTATGAAACAGCACCACCGTACGATACAATGCTTCTGCGAGGACTCTAACTTAAACCTTACTTTAAGGACGAAAACATTGTAAGCGTTGTACTTAAAGAAGAACCAGGCGATAGATTTGATCCAGACTACATGGAGGACATCTGTTCCGGGACATTCGAGAAGGTATTTTTACCTATCGAAAATAACGAAGTTGACTTCTCTAATGAAATGGTAAATTTCATAAAAAATTGTCTGCGGTCGAGTTTTGTTTATAGAAGAGTCAATCGATCGAACAAATCGATTCTAGGTAAAACTTGAACTGGATGGGGAATCCAGTAGTCACCAAAACTGGACTGCGCATATCACCAGCACAAATCTGTGCGACAAAGAAGATGGTTCTATGCAAAGGTGCATGCCAAGTGCAAACTTTGCGCAAGCGCACGACATTGAAAAGCATTCTGGATTCTGTCCAAACGGACAGCAAGCAAAATTTTATAAAATACAATGCTCCATCTGCAAAAAATGGTTCTTGAACAACGATTCTATGGTTACTCATCTGAGAACGCACTGCAGCGGGAATCAGTGCGAGGTTTGTCAGCAAAATTTTCAGGATAACTCCAGTCTGCATGCACACATGTTGACTCATGTTGGGATGAGTCCATTGGAGTGCAATGTCTGTCAAAAACGGTTTGCGTACAAATGGTGTTTACGTAGTCATATGCAGATGCACGTGCTGGAAAAACCGTACGACAACACGTTACAGCAAGCGTTTACAAAGAGACCAGATCCTGAGCACGACCTATCAATGTGTACGGAGGGAGGGCTATTTGAATGCGATGTTTGTCATATGACGTTTAAAGAAAAATCTAGTCTAAATCGGCACGTGCTTACTCACGCAGAGCAAAGACTGTACAGATGCGATGTATGTTTTGCAGCATTTAGGGAAAAGGCAAAGTTGAATATGCATATGACGTTGCACGTAGGATGTAAACAGTTCAAATGTTCAATGTGCCATAGGTCGTTCACACAAAAAACAGCACTAAACAATCATATGTTAGCGCATAGCGGTGAAAAGCCACATGCATGTAATATCTGCGAAAAAACGTACAAACGAAAGTCAGAGTTAATCAGGCATACAATGGTTCACACCGGTGAAAGACCGTACGAATGTAAGGAATGCTTGATGACTTTTCGGGAGAAAGCAAAATTAAACTCCCATATGCTGGTACATACTGGCGAGAAACCACACGAATGTCATATATGTCATAAGGCGTGTGCCCGAAAATCTGATCTTAATAGCCACATGCTGTTGCATACCGGCGGTCAGTACGATTGCAAAGTTTGTGATAAAATCTTTACACGCAAGTCGGATTTGAATCGACATACTTTGATACATACCGGCGAGAAGCCATTTGCCTGCGAACTATGCGACATGGCTTTCAGAGAAAAGACCAGATTAAATTCTCATATGCTCGTACATACTGGCGATAAACGACATGCTTGTCATATTTGTCAGAAGACGTTCAAAGAGAAATCCTCGTTGCGGAAACATATGTTGGGTCACACAGGTGACAGGCCGTACGAATGCTATGTTTGTCATAAGGCTTTTACTCAAAAAACCACATTAAATAGTCATATATTGGTACACGCGGGAGAAAGACCGTACGAGTGTAGTGCGTGTCAGAAGATATTTAAGGACAAGGCAACATTGAAAAAACATTTGTCTGTGCACATAAACGAGAAAACTCACGAATGCCTGATCTGTTTAAAAAAGTTTGCCCATAAAGCTGCATTGAATAGTCATTTATCGACGAATCATACGTCCTAATCAGGGTCGGTTGGGAAAACGGGCGGGGGGGGGGGGGGGGATCTAGTCTGTTATATCTCGGCTTTTAGTTTCTCTTTTTCAAGCACTATCCATCTATAGATACATGAAGATTATTACATCTATGTATACATCTGTTTTATATACTTCACCGAACCAACGATCATATTTTTTTCTGTATGTCTTTACGTGTAATAAATTAATTTCTAATTAATTTGCAATGCTTGGTTTCTCCTTTTCTTTTTATACTTCCACACTGGCGCTTAAAATGTATAGTTTGCTATAAGTTGCATAGAAATGTATGTAATATTAATTCTACCATCGTGTTACATTATCTCTTTATTAATGTGAGGCTAAACATTTTAAATGTTTGCCATTAGTGATAAAAAAAAAAGCGAAACTGGTCCTATTCTTAATCTCACGGAAATTCCCTAGCCGAAATTTTTTTGCAACTCTTTTGTGACTACATAATAGGGGTATACAGCAATACATATGTATTACACCTGAAAGGTGTCATCTGGTTTTTAAAAGGGCGAGATAAAGTAACAATACGTCAATACCCAATACATGTTGGAAAACACCGCTACGTATAAACGGTCCCCATTTGCGGACAGCACTGGTACTGGCGCAGGGGCCACCAATAACATATGTATACACAGCACTGACACTGTGATATAAAGGGCAACATGTTTAAGTTTTGAGGAAAGCTGAACATGTCCATTGCTTATTGCGGGCTATTTTGCGAGCAAATTGTGATCAAACAAATTGTTTATGACGAAATAATATATCGAAGTATATTAAATTCGTGTAATGTCTGGATTATCTGCAGCCTGAAATCAATGAAAAGCTGGCTTTGAAATGGAATTATCACAAGTTCCTCAAATTTCTTCTGATCTAAAAACAAAAGGATTCGATTTATCAGCCGGCAAAACATGGATTTATCCAGAAAATGATCCTACCAGAGAGTATCAGTTCAATATAGTTGAAACTTGTTTATACAGCAATACGTTAGTCTGTTTACCCACTGGTAATTATGGATATATTTAGGATACTGTACAAATAAAGGGCTATGAAAATCAGTTTAAAACATTTCATTCTGATTTTTATTAGGTTTGGGAAAGACATTTATTGCTGCGGTTGTGATGTACAATTTTTCTAGATGGTACCCGTGTGGAAAAGTTGTGTTTTTAGCACCAACTAAACCCTTGGTTGCTCAACAAATTTTTGCGTGCCATAACACAATGGGCATACCTAGCGTAGAGACTACTGAATTAACAGGTACAGTTACTTCCATAGATTTCAAACTGTAATATCTATGCAGATGAATTATTTTACCTTTGATAAATAATATAAATATATTATCACTTTTGCAGGAGCCGTGAATCAAAAACAGCGAGAAATAGCTTGGTCGAAGAAGAGAGTATTTTTCGCCACTCCTCAGGTTTTTCATAATGACTTGGAAAAGAATATTGTGCCAAGCGATTTGATAAAGTGTGTAGTTATAGACGAAGCTCATAGAGCTTTAGGGAAACACTCCTATTGCGAGGTAGATGCTCCATTGAAATATAATAGTATTTTACATTGATGAAAAGGCTGACGCAAATTATCTACTAGTGTTAATGTAACATTGTATTTTGTGTTTTTAGTGTATTCGAATATTAAGCAAAAGGAATCAGACTTTCAGAGTATTAGCCCTCTCTGCGACTCCGGGAAATAAAATTGACAATGTCCATCAGGTATACTTCACTGATATTAAATATATGCTAAAGGGTACCAGCTCTCTTTATAATTAACAGTATAATTTGGACGAATAAATAAGTAATATTTTCTGTAGGTGCTACAAAATCTACTAATTGCCCGTGTAGAACTGAGAGATGAAACATCCTCGGATATTGTACCATATATTAATCAAAGAAAACTGGATATAATTTTAGTCCCCCTTAGCAATGAGCTAATGGAGTACAAAGAGAGGTATATCTTTATTATGGATCGTCATGTTAAAGTTCTAATTCAAAATAATATTCTTTACGGTCAAGCAGCAAATATCTCGAAAGGAAAGGTAAATTGTTCTGTTTTATATTTCGACTCAATCGTAATTGTAACAGAAAAAAGTCTAGACATTATTTTTCATCATTTATAGGTATTTCACCTATTAAAGGAACACCAAAACAAAACGAACAAGTCGGGAAACTATGGGCAAATTATGAAAGCGCTTAACATTCTAATAACAATGTACCATGCTTACGAACTTATGGTCAGAAATGGACTTAGGGCATTTCATAAATTTTATCAAAGTATGTAAACGTGTATTTTTGTTGCCTCTATCGGGGACTACAGTTGGTCACTTGATATGGATTAAGAGAAATTATTTGCCATGGTATCAACAGCTCATTCTGATAAATTTTGGATGAACGAAGAACCGCAGTTACAAACGTTGCTTGAAGATATCAATGTGTACCTTGGGCCATTTCCGGATGTAAAAACGTTACGCAAGGATGCTTTAGTGGATGTCTGTATAATCAATGTTCTAAAGGATGAGTGAAACCCAGCGCATTCTTGTCTGTAATATAAAAATTTCAGATACCACAAAGTTTTGTATTCGGACATACGAAGTTCAACAAGCTGAAAGAACTGCTGCTGCGTCATTTTAAAAACAATCATGAAAAAGCAAACAATACAAGAGCTATAGTTTTTGTTGAGGTTTGTAGTTTTATGATTGATAGTCAGTGTTGCAATAAAATATTATACGCGACATAATCTGTCCCTTGTTCAGTATCGAGATATCGTGAACGAGATTTATGTTTTATTGCTACAATGCCAACCGTTAATAAGACCGCAAATGTTTGTTGGTCAAGCTGGACAGAAACAAAAGCAACAAATAAAAGCCTTGGATGATTTTAAGAATAATCATGTTAACGTTCTTATATCGACAAGTATAGGTAATGTAAAATGTACTATAATGTAATGCATAGAAATATAATGATTTTGTTAACATAAAGAGTACTACTTGATGTAAGTAGATATTTATGAACACTACGATATTAAATACTTGATAGGAGAGGAAGGATTGGACGTTGGAGAAGTAGACTTAATAATATGTTTCGACGTGTCTCAACATTCTCCTACGCGGCTAGTACAAAGAATGGGAAGGACGGGCCGTAAGCGTGATGGGCATATAATTATTCTGGTTACAGACGGAAGGGAACGCGAGGTAACGAAGAAACTCAGTATCCCGAAATGTAAAGGGTGAATACGATTTCGCTTAATTGAAATTCGAAAACGTTACAGACATTAAGGTCCACGATGGCTAGAAGAGATTCTCTAAATCACAAAGTATTAAATAGAAGTGATATCTTTTCTTCACTGTACCAAAAAAATCCCCGCATGATACCTGACGTTTTTACACCAGAATGTATTAAAATGCATATTAATGTACAACCGAAAAGCCCAATTGTGAAGCGGAAAGATTGTAAAGAGAAATTAGATAAAAAAGAGAATAAGCGTCCGAAAGCACAGAAAGGAATGTTCAGCGTAGGTAAGAAAGGAGAAATATAAAAAAATTTAGATTATATTTTATAATCAGTGTTCTTTGTACAGCATCCGGGTAGAGAATTGTAACTTTACACCTGTTCTAGGAACGCAAAAGGACGGATCGAAATTTTCAATAATGAAGTACATGAAAAGTGAACAACGAAAAGAACATTCGAAGAATATTTTTGAAATATTTAGTTCCGATGTGACTGAAAATGGTAGCAACACTATCGAAAAGTCGGACGTTAAAATTCTTTCCAACGACAATGATGCGGTTGACTTCCTTACCATATGTGCTCTGAGAAACTCTGAAAAAGAAGGGACCGCAAAGAACAATTACGACCTGTCTCGTGTACTGCCTGCATATTCTCTGATTGAAAATGTATTAAATTTCACTGTACCTGATATTACAGTACTTGACTGTTTAAACACTCTAAGCAACATTGTGCCGCAGAATACTGAAAAGGATAAGATGTATAACGACGATGAAGATAATTACGGGGACAATGCGTTTAGCGTAAATGATTGCGCATTCGAGGATATGATGAGAAAAATTGATGAGAAATATATTCCTGAGGAATCCAAGTTCGAAGATTTGCTGGATGATAGTAGTATATCCGACAATGGCGACGGTTTCTCACGAAACGAAAAAACATCCGAGAATCAACACGTATTCGAAGTAATCGAAATAGGGAATAAAATTAATACTGTGCAAATTTTAGAGTCCAGAAAATTTGAAGATATATTAGACGATACGTCCCATAGCTCCGAATCTAATGATACACGCGACAGCGATTTTATGCAGGCACGTGCAACAAGTACAGATATCCTTAACGGTTTACATAATGAAACATCCTACCCTACCGTACGAACAAATGATAACATCAAACGGGATGAGGTGTATTTACAACAGTCGACTTATCAAGGCACGCGAAACGATGAAAATGATGAGGGGGCAAGTAGAAATAATTGTAAACTAAATTGCGATGAATTTGAAAATCGAAGCACATTGAGTATAACACAGGCAATCGATGAGATAGCACGATTAAACTCAAAGTCGATCGTTTTAAAAGCAGCCGACAACGAATCCGACGACGATATATTTCGTGACGACAGTTGTCTGATTAATAATCAAGCAGATCTCGCCAAAGGGACGAATGATTTCTTCGAGTGTAAAGACCAGAATAATCTCGATGGTTCGGAGATTCCAAATCAACGGAAGAGCGTGGCTAACGTCGAATTTGAAAACGAAGAATACGATTGGGATGATGACTTCGAAATTTCAATCGACACTGTAGAAAATTGTACAAAATTTGACACGTTTGAAGGAAAGGGTAAGAAATTAGTTGGACTTGAAAGCAACGATCACACACATCATTCGGATAGCAACGAGTGGTTTTCGGTAAAAAAAACCTTTGACGTCTCGAAGGAGAATGCTGCGCCTTGTACCAGTATAGCGAAAAAAATAGTAAACGTGACGAAGAATTTGAATTCGAGACATTCTTTTAATGATAAAAGTGATACTAGGGAGTGTGACTCGATGACATCGAGCGAACGGGAGATGAGAAGCTGCTATTTTCTCGACGATTCGACAAATTTGAGCGAGTCGTCGTTTCGGAAAGCTTCCGACAGTCGGAAAAAGAGAACGGAACAGTCTGAAAAGTGTAATCGCAATCGAAGGTTGAAAATGAGAAAAAACGAATTCATAGACGATGAGGCAGGAGTGTGTTCCAACGACGATACGACAGACGGAAGCTCTGGTACCGACGAGGATCTCGATGGTTTTGTCAGCTACACGCAGAATGTGCACGATACGTCCGACATGCATGCTCATTATCTGCAGTCCGTTAGGAGCCCTGTGAAGAGACACAATGCTTTCCTTTTTAAGCAATCGCGTATACCGGCTCACTCTCGCATAGAAATATATTCGCAACCCGTAACGCAAACAGATGAAACGTATATAAATGTTAGATTTAATTTTTGATGTTATACATTCTGTATTATATTGTATATACATGTAACCTTATTTTTATGCCGTTCAATTGCAGGATTCGTTTTGCGTCGCAGGTGAGGAAAATGGAGATGAACAGATCAGTCGAATCGAAGAATTATCTGAATTGGAAAGAGCCGAACAGGAGCTCGAAAGGCGAAAGCGTAAACGTAAATACAGTCGCAACGAAGAATCTGATACGAATGCGAAGAAACGAATCAGAAGAAACAAGCGAAAACATATAATTGATTATTCTTGTAGTAGTAGCAGCGAAGATGAGACTGAAAGATTGCGTGAGCAGATAAAGAACGACTCGTTGTTACTGGCACAATCACGTGATCGAAATTGATCGAAATTGATCGACGAGGTTTCAAAAATACCCAGTTTGAATTGCAAAGAATTAGACTGCTGCAATTTCGCTGCGGGGTATTCGTCAACGACAGATAGCAGAGAGATGGGAGGAAAGAGAAACAAGGAAGTTGTCAATGATAACGGAATTGACGTTAGGAAGATCCTTTTTTATTGGTACTACAATTCTGTCGTCGTAAATAAAGTCGTTTTCTATTCACGATACTCTTTATAATTTGTACCTGCTTGTACGATATACATATTGGATGCACACAGGTTTGTAGCTACCGAAGCTGGTGAACAATTGGACCAGCTATGCATAAAAAGAAATGTTTAAGGGAAGGGGGCATAGTCGAGTAGTTAGTTCCTGTGAAAATTCTTTGATTTGCTGGGTGAAAAGAACACGCGATCCTTTGTTAATTGGCAGATGCATATGAAAAGCTTGACTTTCGTTTCGTCCGCGTCGCAAGCTGAGAAATCGGTGCTAATGCTGCTGCGGCGTCGACGGAACAGGTTTGATTTTTTGTCGAATAAGCAGACGGACCGGTTCCGACTTTGGCGAATATTTCATGGTTGTTGGATGAGATCAGCCGTGTCGTACCATTCTATTTCTCTGCTCTCCCACTCTTCGGTACCCCAGCCCCCCCACATTCGACGTCGTTTCGCGTATAGCGCGTAGCTCAGATCGCGTGGATCAGTGTAACGCATCAGAGTTGTTCCCGTTTATTCTACCCGTCCCGGTCTGAGACCCGCGACCATGAAGTACACCGTTGGAATATTCGGTGAGATACTTGATATTGTTGCAAAGCATTGTTAACGCGATCGAGGAGCGAGCTTGTACGATTGCACGATTGCGCGAGTACGCCGGTAAGGCGAGGGCCTTGACTAGAGCGCAGCATAGCAAGGACGCGCGCGTCACCTTGACATTTCGCGAGCAAAGGTTCAAGGCTGAAGAATCTTTCTCTCGTGAATCGGTATCGAAAATGGTGCTCTCGCCTTATTCGTATAATGATCGTTTCCAAGAATATTTATTTTCAGGATATCTAATAATCGTGTACGTTGCGATACTCGCGACAACACCGTGCAAATCCGAGAAAACGAACGCATCTACTAGCGCTGATCCTGCGATCGTGAACCATGATGAGGACGAGGATGATTTTGTACCTTACCAAGGAGAACGCATCAGCGTGTTCGATTGGTCGCTGTTCAAAGTAACGAGTATGAGATTTTCTACTACGACAATAATTTCTATTGTTCTGAAAGTGTTCGATTCACTCTGCCGTAGGCTACAAGCAAAAAGTATTCTGGAAATGTGCTGCTCTCGCCGGTATCCTTAAAAATGGTGCTGATACTGTTGTACGAAGGAGCCCAGGATGAAACGGCGCAGGAACTTGCCGCGGTTATGCAGTTACCCGCTTCACGCACCGCTGTCCGAGATAGATTTTCCGCTATTTTACGTTCGCTCCAGGTAAATCATTCAAATCCCGCTGTACACTTGCACGCGTTTTTCCTTTTCCATTTTTCCATGAAAGATAAACAATGTGCCCGCACCGTCCCTATATTGCAGGCGATTTCACCAGCCTATGCATTGAACGTTGGAACGCGAATTTACGTTGATTCGGGCATAATGATCAGACAACGGTACAGGGCTGTTGTAAAAACCTTTTACAACACTGACGTGATCAGCGCGAATTTATCCGAAGGGCGGCCAGTCGTTAACGCGATCAACAGCTGGGTCAGCAACCTTACCGATGCCAATATCGATCGAATGATAGAGGACGGTAAGGGTCGAATCATGGAGCTGGCCGTGGAGCTTTTCCCAATTCGACTTTTTTCTTTCCAGAAAGCAGCGTCGAGAAATCCTTGATGTTGATAATGAATGCGCTCTTCTTCCGAGGATCATGGCGCCGTAGATACTTTTCTCCAGAAGATACACGAATCGGCCAATTTTCTATCAACAAAGATCGAATAGTGGACGTACCTTATATGCATTCGTACAGACGATTTTACTACTCCGAATCTCCTGAACTAGATGCCAAGATTCTACGAATTCCATACAGCGTACGGCGATTCATCAACTTCTCTGCAATTAACCCCGATTCTTCTTCACCTCTCTGACTTTAGCATAGCTCTTTTCCAGGGACATAAATTCGCCATGTATTTGCTGCTACCGCGCACGTTAGATGGGATCGAACATCTCGCCAACAAAGTAAATCCGTTTGTGTTGACACGGCACGTATGGCTGATGCAAGATTTGCTAGTGAATGTTACTATTCCGAAGTTTAAATTCGATTTTTCCAGTCATCTGGAACCGGTACTACGAGAGGTAACACACTTTCTTGCAGTCCCGCTTCTTCTCTGCTCGTTTCCGTTTATCGTCTATTTCTTTCCATTTATCATTACCAGCTTGGTATCCGCGATATATTCGACGATACCGCAACGTTAAGCGGCATAGCTCGCACGAAACGAACTTCCAAGCATCTGAAAGTTTCGGATATCATACAAAAAGCCGGAATCGAAGTGAACGAGAACGGAACTACGGCTTACGTAGCTACCGGTAAATTTTCTATCAGAATTTTCTATCAGAATCAGCTACCGGATTTCTTCTGCTATCTCCTGTTTTTAGAAATTGATATCGGTAATAAAATCGAAGACCAAACGTTCCATGCGGATCGTCCGTTCTTATTTTACATCGAAGACGAGACCACTGGAACGATCATCTATGTGGGTAAAATAATGAATCCTCTCGACAAGTCTACTAATGCTGAAAGCTCGAATCAACAACACTCTCCGTCTAAATTTGGTCCACCAGTTCCGGAAGCAGGTCAATCTTTTGTTATCTTACTAAATCCTGAGAACCATCAAGCTCAAGTATAATTACTTTTGCGCTGCACTGTCTTTTTTCCTCGACGTCTATAAATAGTAGAGTTATGCTAAAATAAAAATCTCTTTTCAATCGTTAGATTGCAATGTGGTCGCTATGTACGAAAAGTACAAATTATTATTTAATAAAATTACAGAAATATTAATTGAATATCACTATTGTAGGTAACGTACGTAATGCTAACGTTTATATAATTTTAGAGTCGGCCCTACAAGCGGGATTGAACAAACAAGACAGAAATAATCTCTTCAATCTGTACATTTCACAGGTGAGACAAACCATGAAGTTATTGTTAGAAAAATTGATAGCTCCGTTTTACTTCGTTCGCATTGATCGGTGCGTAATTAGAACGAAAGAAGTTTAAGACAATCGGCATCCGGTCTGTTTTTATTTTTACGATTAGGTACTGAGCAAAGAATACGATCGCGGAAACCTGGTGTCGTCGCCTGCTAGTGTTAAACTCGCTTTAACGATGTTGATGGAAGGAGCGGATGGTGATACAAAATTTGAAATTAGTTCAGCATTAAGATTACCGGAAGATGAGTTGCGAAGAAGAGAAATAACGGAACGTGTTCTAGCATCCCTGAAGGTACGATGATATCTCGAGGTTTCACTCGTGTACGTATAAATCGTTTTGAATACTTGTTTCAGAGGAAAGAAAACGGTACGGAAATTGACGTGACTACTCGGCTATGGATACATCGAAATCTACGCGTGCTAGATAATTATGTCGATACTCTACGATCACATTATCAAGGGGATGTAAAAAGTGTAAATTTTGAGGAATCACAAAGTACTGCGCGTCTTATGAGCGATTGGGTTCGGCAGGCAACCCGCGATACAATTTCTTCTATTTCTCTGTTAAATGAAGTTCGACCGGATACGCAAGTTATTTTGACTTCGGCTATTTACTTCAAAGGCCGTTGGTTGAAAGCATTCGATAAGGCGAACACGAGCTTGCAATGTTTCCATATGCCTGACGGAAAATGCAAAAACACATATTTCATGAAACACGAATCCATCTATAGGTATGCCTACATATCCTCGATTGAAGCACACGTCATAGAAATTCCATACTCGGTAAGTTTTGTTAACGTATCGAACGTCATTTCCATATACACACATAAATAAAACCTGCACGTATATTTCGCGAGGTCACAATTATATTGATAACATTTTAGGATGGTAAAACGTCGATGTTGACACTGATGCCAAGGACCAGAGAAAAGGATCCGTACCTGCGAATCTTATCCGAAGATTTAGCTAACGTTCCGGTATCTGCGATCTTGGCCAATTTAAAAAAGCGAGATGTTACTCTTCATCTTCCAAAGTTTACTATTGAAAACAGTCTGAATTTAATGCCCGCGTTACAGCGTGTAAGTGTTATTCGTAAAATTGTGTTACTTGCATTCCAAGCGGGATGCATTTACCTTACTAGCTGTAACGTGTAAATCAATCATATTTCAGTTAAGCATACAAAATATATTCCGATCTAATGCAAATTTGACCAAAATGATATCCGGCGGATCGGTGCGCGTAACCAGCATCTTTCAGAACGTCAAAGTAGAAATAGACGAAGAGGGAACACTGGCTGCATCCAACACAGGTATTTTAGACGACCGATAAAATTGCTGTTTCCTCGAATAGCCTACAAAAATTATAGTTGCATTATATATCTGTTTCTCATGAAAATATCACTGTTCCAGAAATCGGATACGAATTCCTTTCTTCGTTGGGTAACGACGTTAAATTTGACAGACCGTTTCTGTTTATGATCGTCGACTCTGTTACCGGCACAACATTATTCTTCGGCCGTTTTGTCCAACCGCTTTAACAATACCTGCTTACGCAACGATTTTTTTTTCATTACAGGATCAATGCTAATTCCTTTGCTTTTTAGGATAGAAGTTTTGCGTTTTAATTGCAAGCAAATATACGAAAGAAAGCCTCTTCATGTCCACACGAAGCGATTAACATAGTAAAATGAAATGCTATGTACAAGGCGTATATAATTTCTGTCATATATAATCGACTGTTCTTTATTTGTATGACCACAGAAATATAATGTATCTAGTTCATACACATTTATACATACATGTACACATCTAATGCAACATAATTAACAGTTTGCATTTATTCCTCGTATTTGTGTTTAATATCTTTCCAAAGTTTCTGGAACAAAAATTGCGAATAAAGTTAGCTTTAATGTATGTTTATCGTATTCGCAGTAGTTTCTTTCTAATGAAAAACCATTTATTGCATCTCTTTGAAATTTTACGCACGTTCCAACAAAAACAAATTCCTATACATATTTTGGAGTTTAAATCGAATGCCTATACATTTTCAATAAACGCTGCGTACTTACGTAATACGTTATTTCGTTACGTTTAGGTTTGGTTCAACCCAATTATATTACAACCGATACAATGATGGTAGTTTGAAGACATTATACTACTTAAGTAATGTGAAATATTAAATGTTGCAATCATTCTTACCCCTTTATTAATACTTTCAAATATAGTGTCTGAAAGCGAGTCGAACGTTCGTTCGAAGATAAAACTGCCAACTAAAATGGCCACAGCAAATGTAGAAGATCTTTTGAAGATAAGATTGTATACCGCACTAGCCATTTTCTCGAGATGTAATTTTCTGCCAAGGAGAAATCTTCTTTCTAATGTGCAAATTTACTTATTATTCGTCGGCCCTGACAAATTGAACGAAATGCGTGTTGTACCACAAACGAGGTATAAGATAGATCTAACATGCAATGTAAATTTGTGTCTCACCGTCTGGACCCTACGTAGACCCCTTACCACAGACGAGATATAGAATAGATCTATCACCACCGACGAGATATATCTCGTCGGTGCTATCACCTTCACGGGCAACTGCCATACCGATCTTGTAAAAGAGTGATTTGAGCGCCGTCCGTATGTACATGAATGGTGGTCAGTCGATGAACTATTGTTACTGTTCTAGCTTTGCATCAAGAGGGATAGTGATGGGCACCATCGACTAATTTAAACTACCGACTAATTACTAATTAGTAACGATATACTATCGAATAATTAGTCGATAGTTTTTAGTCGATAGTTTTTCCCTTATTGGTTATGTCTGGAGTCTGAACTATGTCATGAAATATTGGTGTATTTACTTTTCGTAAATTTATTACAGATCATAATTAGAATTTCAGAAATATAAAAGGTCAACAATTTCTTTTTTAACCAATTGATAATATTTCAATTTGTCATAAACTATTTTATTTCGGCACTTAAAAATTAACAATTCTAAATATTTTGTGAGAATCAATTAGGTTATATATAAGGTTTTACTCAGCTCTTGAAATTTAAAATCAGATAGACAGTTATTTAACATGGCGGCATTAATTAATGTTTTTACATCAAAATTTAAGTCGTTTTTTAAGGCGTAGCTTAACACTGTGATACCCCGACGCCTGAACGAAAAGTTTAGTGTCAGTCACCGATGACTGACGCGGCCTGAACGGCAAGTTGAGTGTCAGTCACTGAACGGAAAGTTGATTGTCAGTCACCGATGACTGACGCGGCCTGAACGGAAAGTTTAGTGTCAGTCACTGAACGGAAAGTTGATTGTCAGTCACCTATGACTGACGCGGCCTGAACGGAAAGTTTAGTGTCAGTCACCGATGCCTGACGTGGCACTCAACGTGTTAAATATATCTCACGCTGGTTCTCAGTACGTCTCAATCCACTCCCAACACAGCCTAAGCCGAGCGTGCCGAAAAGTGATAAGCATGAACAATTCATTATAAATTACATTTCTGGATAGTGTTTGCTATGCAGCCTCGAAGCAGCGAACATTAAGTGGGCATTACTGTCCACTGTATTTATTTGAGCGTAGAGATTCTTAAGTTCTTATTGCAATTACTTTTGAGTTCTCGTTTCTATCTTTGTCTCTATCTGCAGCTGTAAATATTATGTATTATTTATTGCCCTGCTTCTTATGTAGACCCTTCTGTTTTCTGACCCTTTCGAGATAATTCATTAGTAACATAAATCATATATGTTTCACCTAGAGAATTACATTTTCTTATCTCTCAGAAGCCTTCTTTTGTATAATTGAAATACCCGTGTATATATCTTTTAATCCATAAATTAATTAATATCTGCAAAGATATATGTACTTGAATCTACGCGGGTCTCTGCCATATCTACAGTGCCTGCTATGGTTTCGCCATCTATACAGAACTCCTTGAAACCACTCGCGCTTGCTATGGTAGTTCCATCTATACGCAACGCCTTGAAACTACTCACACCCTTTACTTACCATAAGTGTAGATATGGCAGAGGGCCGAGTAGTTTGAGTCACGTCTGTATAGATGGCGATACTAATGACTCTTAGATAAAGCAGACATATATACAGTTTCGAGCAGTTCTGTATAGATGGCGAAATTAAAGCCCACTTTGAGTGTAGGTAAGACAGGGATGCGAGTGGTACGTAAATTCAAGCACTTGTTTATAAGTAGCGGTGCGATAATGTTCATAAAAGTTGGTTATTTATGTCTTCATTCATCCAATTAAGTTAATAATCCTCGAAAACCGTTTCGTACACTCTTTTACATATCAATAAAGTGTCAGCAAACACAGTGTTTCAATCTACATAAAAATTAATATGTACGGTAACATTGCAAGTTCCATCGTTCATTATATTCTATAACAATCAAGCACTCTTTAGCACGGGTAAATGTATTTGTGAATATTTTTTCCTTTAAATAAATTTTCCAGGACTTAATAAATACATACTAATAGTGGTATTATTCTTTATTTCGGTCTCACAGGAATGAAAGTTTGGTTAGTGTACATATAACCTATCTTTACAATACTTTACAATACAATCTCTTGCACTCTCATCTTCCGTTCCGCTCTTCCTTTTCATACCTTCTCTGCCTTACGTATTACACTATTTCTTACCTCTTTATCGCATATCTATTATAAATCTTTCCCTTTCCTCCTTTTTTAATTACAAATTCATATGTCATTTTTATACCCTTTCGTATCTTTTTCCATACATTCTGTTAACAGGTGTTTTAACGTTCCAAATTTTTGTATGCGCAGGTCACATCTTTTATCCTATTTCTTCTCCCAATATTTATTTCATCCTTTAATGATTTTGCATCTCGCACCTGCGTTGCTAATTGTCAATTGCGCCCTCGTCCGTTTTTACTTAAGTACCATAGTAGTGTTGATGTTCTAATATATTTAAACGTATCATTGCATCTTGCTTTCCCTATTTTTCTGCCTTGTTCCTGCTGTTGCATTTGATTGACTCTACTTTTGAGGATCTCCGTCAATTCCTTTACTTCCGCTTTTGTCAAAGTCGCTCATACTTGACGCATTCCATTCCTTTTCAAATAATCCTCTCCTCTTTATGCTTCTGGCTTGCCCCTCCTTTCTTTCTTCTCCCCCTAAATATCTCTTAATAATCTTTCTCCTGTTACATACTTATTAATGTATTTTTTCTGTGTGCAGGTTTCACAGGCAAAGAGTAAGGAACATTGCCTGGCACTTCTCATCGTGCATAAATGCAAGAAAGAAGGTAGAAGAACTTGTGCAACATACTTTAGTTATCCTTTAGTTATAGTAAATTGGTTTATAAAAATAGTTTGTATCTATTAGCCCGTAAGTTTGTTTTAGGAGAATTGTGTAATTAACTGTTATGTTATCTATTATATGCTTTATTTTATATTCAGTTTATTCGGTAGATCTTATATGAAGTTTAATATTACTTATATCACTATTACAAGTTCTACTGAATGTGCTGAATGTAAAATGAAAGATATAATAAATAATTTACATATTCACAAGTTACACAATTGCTGTAATTTAAATTTTATATGCGTCTACATATGAAGTACGTAAATTTTAGTGTATGATTTATCTGTAAGATATATTGTAAATTAACTTCAAAGAATAGTTTATAAGTATTAGATTATTTATGTTTATAGTGTTAGTTATATTACATAAATGTTGGTTTAGAATTGATACAAGATTTAGTTGTACGATGTAATGTAAATAGATATAAAAGAATAGTTAATAAGTATCTGTTTGTAAATTTAATTACAACATTTTTGTAACTTGTATATTCATTGATTAATTTAAATAAATTTGCAATGAAAAGAATTCCAGTGCTCTTTTTACTTTCATACCTTACCAATCCTTGAAAGAACCTAATTCCGATTCCTTATACAAGAAGTACCGTGGACGAACTTTAAATGCAAAGTCCTAAAGCGAGAAACTTGTCAAAATGGCCCTATACGTTATTAAAATAAGCGCTGAGAAATTCCTGGAACGTGACGTCATTTCCAAGAACTGATGCTATGAAAGGCCTCCTCGCATATCATATTCTCCTGATACAAATCCACGATTTTCAGCGAAATATTTTTACCAAAAACCCAGAAATTTGAAGCTCGGAAATTCCTGGAACGTGACGTCATTTCCAAGAATTGCTTCGATGAAAGACCTCCTTGCACATCATATTCTCCTAATACAAAACCACGATTTTCAGAAGAAATTTAAGTGCTGAAAATCGAGGATTTGTATCAGGAGAATATGATGTGCAAGGAGGTATCCGACCCTCTGGAATTTCTGGGTTTTTGGCAAAAATATTTCGCTGAAAATCGTGGATTTGTATCAGGAGAATATGATATGCGAGGAGGTCTTTCATCGCAGCAATCCTTGGAAATGACGTCACGTTCCAGGAATTTCCGAGCTCAAAATTTCTGAGATTCTGACAAAAATAACTCGCTGAAAATCGTGGATTTGTATCAGGAGAATATGATATGCGAGGAGGTATCCGACATCAGCAGTTCTTGGAAATGACGTCATATTCCAAGAATTTCCGAGCGCTTAATTTTCTAGACTTCTGCCATCAAATGTTGCAAGAAATGAAGACCGAAAATGATGTCGTTTCCACAATTTCCTTCTTCTATATTTAATAACGTATAGGGCCATTTTTACAAGTTTCTCGCTTCAGGACTTTGCATTTAAAGTTCGTCTACGGTACTTCTTGTGTAAGGAATTGGAATTAGGTTCTTTCAAGGATTGTTAAGGTGTGAAAATAAAAAGAAGAGTGGAATTCTTTTAATTTAACATTTATTTAAACTAATGAATGAAGATACAAGTCACAAAAAGGTTCAAATTACAAGCTAATACTTATGGACTACTCTTTTATATCTATTTACAATACATCGTACAACTAAACCATGTATTAATTCTAAACTAACGTTTATGTAATATGAAAAATAGAATAAACTTAAATAATCCAATAGTTATAAACTATTCTTTAAAGTCAATTTACAATATATAGCTTACAGATAAAGCTTATACTAAAAATTATGTACTTCATATGCAGAAGCTTATAAAATTTAAATTACAGCATTTGTGTAAACTTGAGCATACATACATTATTTATTATATCTTTTATTTTACATTTAGCACATTCAGTAGAACTTGTTTTAGTAATATATAAGTAATATCAAAGTTTATATAAAATCTACCGAATGATCTGAATATAAAATAAAGTATATAATAGATATTATACAGAACAGTTAACTACACAATTGTTCTAAATTAAGCTTATGCGCTAACAGTTGCAAACTACTTTTATAAATCCATTTACTATAATTAATGGATAAGTAAAGTATGTGGCAAAAGTTCTTCTATTTTCTTTGTTGCTCCTATGCATGATGGGATGTGTCAGTCGATGCTCGTTACTCTTTGCCTCCACAACCTGCACACACAAAACATATATTAGTAAGTATGTAAAAGGAGACCGAAGAAAGAAAGGAGGGCCAAACCAGAAGCATTAAAGAAGGAGAGGATTATTTGGGAATGGGTCTCTTAACACATTACCGACCGGTAGACTATTAATCGGCTTTTTGTCGCCAACGCCTAGCGACCGGTAGCCTATTAATCGGCTTTTTCTCGCCAACGCTCACCGACCGGTAGCCGATTAATCGGCTTTTGTCACCGACGCTCACCAAGATAAGATTTATTATCCTATAATAACAGAGAGCAGACAATTTTATTTGAGCGTACGAAACGCGCAGACATTCCCGCGCGACAGTCTAAACCGAAACAGAGCCGGTGCCAGGGAGAATCCGTGGTTGAGCGGCCGGTCGGACATGCGTATGTTGTTGAACCGCTAGCGGTCGGTAAAGTGTTAAGAGAGAATTTAATTAGATCGGAAGTAAAGGAATTGTCGCAGACCCTTAAAAGAACAGACTATGAAATACAACATCAGGAACGAAACATAAAAATAAAATAAGCGAGATATAATGGACGGTGTAAATATATTGGAACAGCAACGCTAATAGAGTACCAAAGCAAGAATGGAATAGGCCATAATCATCAGTTAATAGCACGGGTAAGATGCAAAAGCATTAAAGGATTAAATAAATATTAGGAGGAGAACAAGAAAAAAGGATCTGACCTGTGCACATAAAAATTTGGAACGTTAGAACACCTCTTAACAGAATGTATGGAAAAAGATACAATGGTGTATAAACATGACATAGGATTTTGTAATTAAACAAGAAGGAATGAAAAAGATTTATAATAGACACGCGATTAAGAGGTAAGAAATAATGTAATACGTAAGGCAGAGAAGGTATGAAAACGAACAGCGAAACGGAAGATGAGAGTGCAAGAGATTGTATTGTAAAGTATTGTAAAGATAGGTTATATGTACACTAACCAAACTTTCATTCCTGTGAGACCGAAATAAAGAATAATACCACTATTAGTATGTATTTATTAAGTCCTGGAAAATTTATTTAAAGGAAAAAATATTCACAAATACATTTACCCGTGCTAAAGAGTGCTTGATTGTTGTAGAATATAATGAACAATGGAACTTGCAATGTTACCGTACATATTAATTTTTATGTAGATTGAAACACTGTGTTTGCTGACACTTTCTTGATATGTAAAAGAGTGTACGAAACGGTTTTCGAGGATTATTAACTTAATTGAATGAATGAAGACATAAATAACCAAATTTTATGAACATTATCGCACCGCTACTTATAAACAGGTGCTTGAATTTACGTACCACTCGCATCCCTGTCTTACCTACACTCAAAGTGGGCTTTAATTTCGCCATCTATACAGAACTACTCGAAACTGCATATATGTCTGCTTTATCTATTTGCCATCTATACAGACATGACTCAAACTACTCGGGCCTCTGCCATATCTACACTTATGGTAAGTGAGGGGTGTGAGTAGTTCCAATGCGATCTGCATAGATGGAACTACCATAGCAAGCGCGAGTGGTTTCAAGGAGTTCTGTATAGATGGCGAAACCATAGCAGGCACTGTAGATATGGCAGAGACCCGCGTAGATTCAGGTATATCTTTGCAGATATTAATTAATTTATGAATTAAATGATATATACACGGGTATTTCAATTATAAAAGAGAAGGCTTCTTGAGAAATAAGAAAATGTAATTCTCTAAGCGAAACATATATGATTTATGTTACTAATGAATTATCTCGAAAGCGTCAGAAAACAGAAGAGTCTACATAAGCAGGGCAATAAATAATACACAATATTTACAGCTGCAGATAGATACGATAGAAACATACAGATACATACATTCAGTCGATGGTCCAAAGTCCAAACGACTAAATCATTCGATGGTTTTAACGACTGAATTTTGTCGATAGTTTTAAGTAACTACATTCAGTCGACTAAATTAGTCGTTAGCCGATACTACCGATAGTCTTAAAAATCATTCGAATGAAAGTAGTAGTTGGGTATTATCGAATAATCGATAGTTTTTAGTCGATGGTGCCCATCACTAAAGAGGGATGCGTTTTGTGAAAACATACATATGTACTGTATATGCGAGAAAAATAGGAGGTGACTTCCCCAATGTGCATGAGAGATATAACAATAATTATAGAAAAAATAAAAAGAGGCATATAATAAAATAATGCGTTTCTTGTATCGATTATTGAATACTACATTAGCAATGCTTACATTTTACGTTCATGCAAGAAGTCTATTTCAATAGTTTATATACATATCACATTACGCCTCAGTTCTTTAGAAAGTGCGAAATAAAATGCTCACTCTTCTTTAATACTAGTTTCATGGACTATTAGAAAAATCCAAGTTAATGTAATAAATTTTGTTGGTCTATAAAGAGTACAGTCTTTGGTAAATGTATTTAAATATACAATGAACCATCTGCTGGTCCTAAATATCTCATAGAAATAAGCATTACATCGATCAATGTCCACACGCCGAGTCCACCAAAACTGAACAATTTACCAATTCCTTCTTGCCAATGGCCCAAATAGAATCTGTAACATACATTATACTAGGATTAAAGGATATTGCTACCCAATATTACATGTTCCTGAATACAACATACCTATCGGCTCCAAAACCTCCTAAAGTAATGCTTAAGATTAAAGCAGTAGACCAGCGATACCCTACAGTCCAATTACATAACAGGTTTTTCATAAATCTACGCCTGCCTAGGCATAGTATATCGCCGTTTACTGTACAATTGGTTGTATAATACCGGCGTGAAGAAGCTACAGAGCTACAAGAATTTTTTTGATGACATTCATGCTCCCAATGTTCAGTTTGGTAACAGTACCGACATATGTACTTCTTTTGAAAAGTTAGCTCCCCCTTCAATTTTCATGTATTTATTAATGCGAGGTACATGTGCAACAGATAAGATAAAAATATAGAGTATTATGCTACTCACAATACAATCAATATGCTCTAAAATGGTACAATTGGCAATATAGGTAGCTCCATATACACAATTCAGGTTTAGACTACATTTCAAACAATCTCCGCTTAATTCGGAGCAGGCGATGCCACTTGGACATTGTCTTGCCGTCTCATCCTGTAAATAAACTATTTCTTCAAGTAATTTCATTGCTATATAACTATATTACTATATCACGTAGATTTTACAGTACCCTTGTATTGCTATAGGCTGGTGTCGAGTTTGCATTAGCCTCCTTTTGTGCATACTTAATTGCGCTCTCTGTAATCAGAATATCACAAAAGAAGTTACAATCTATCGTTCGAGAATAATTCGTCGAAACGCATTAGTTATTCGTAATTTAGTAATTTACCGTAACCCATGTGAGCTTGTTTCACAGTAGTCGAGAAAATTGCCAGAAGTATAAATATCACATTTCTCGAATTAATACGTACAATATTCATCATGGGTTGTATTTAGTTACCCCGAGCTGATACTCGTCACACACAAAGCACCGTACGTCTAACTTACCGGTTTTATACATATACGAATAAAAATTTGTCCATGGAAAATAATTCTCTTCGCCCTAAATTAAAGTGGAAAACGTTATAACTTTTAATTGAAAAATAAGATAAACGATCAATTCGTTCTTAATCAAAACAAAGCAACGTGATTCTAGGGATTAACGATCCTGAATTTCGGAATTTCTCACAATTCATTCTTTTGACGTTATCTACATTCCTAGATAATGTAGAGTAAATATATCTAAAACTTGACAAAAGCAACGTACTACGATAGTCTTTCTCGCGAAACTCATTTACAATCGAAACACTATTTTTGCAACATTCAATTCTGTGTATACAAACTATGTTAATTATCTTCTATTATCGTAAATGATTTTTTATTAGATGCACAAATACAATATGTACGCATCACCTCGCGATTGGTTGATGTTTGACTTGAATATTAGGACTAAATCATTTATGCACTATATTCCGATAATTTCTGACTTATAAAAGAGGCTCTCTAGATAGTATTTCCTTTCAGGCTAATCATAGACACCACATAAGTACATTACGTACTACGCGCAACGCGCGTGATAACGTTTTGTAAATATTAAAAAGGCTTGACAATCTGGACAATGTAAAGAAAGGAGTAGAAGATTTTCTCTTAGAGTCGTTTGTGCTTGTGTTAATATGTAGATGTGCGGTACGCGATTGCAGCGTATGCTTAAATATTGAAAAGGCTTTTCGAGAAAGCACGTATGTACAAATAACGAAGCTCTGGCGAGCTACACTTGTTTCTAATAATCAGCTGACTTCCGGAACTAATATGGAAGAGAATGTTAGTGAGACGTTTCTTTTCGCTTGACATAACAGCGTTCCTCCAAACAAACAAGTCCTTTATTTTTTGGCACGTTTGTGAATTATTTCACTCTGTGTAATCAGGGCTTGGTTGACAATGATCTGGCAGTAAACCCTGTAAAATCGAGTTACTGGTGCGATATATGTAATTCGAACGGTAAATACTACTTGCTAACGCATTCTACAAAATGCAGATATATTTGTTGGACGGCTGTATTAATTTTATTTAACACAATAATTGGCAGATATACTACATGCGACGTAATCTTTTCTCAATTGCACACCAGTCTATTATACATGTAACTTAAAACGAAGAAATAAAAAATTAATTTAATTTGTTTTTTAATAGATAAGTTACTGCTATCTTAACAAATAATATGAATTCTGAAGAAGGAGCAAGTAACAGCCAGAGCCGAAGTGGAACGAAAATAGAAGGAACTTTTACGAAAAATGTTAATCAATCGATTGAACAGTCAGTTAAATCGTCTAAAGTTATACCGCTTGAAAGTAAAGTGAATGGAGATGAAATAAAATTGAACAATAAACTGGGTGACAAGAGTGTCATGAGTCCCTTGCCTGTTAAAGCTTCTGGTGCATTGGCTAATGGTGCAAGATCTGTGCAAATCAATTCATGCAATACTATCAATTCTATGGACCAAGATAGAAGCGAAGATACGTCAAGCGCAACTGTATCTTCCATGCTTTTAACTGCTAACAACATTAAATCTCAAAATGTCAACACTGTTACAAGTCAATCGAAGCATAAGACTGCAGTGAACGCGAACATTATAAATCTGCCTAAGCCTCAGATGCACTTAAATTTATCTCCTGGTCAGAATAATATGCATAAGGGTTATAATTGCGTATCTAATTCGTATAATGCCGGCGTGAAGTCAAACCCTTTGTTACACTTGAATAATTCAGCACCTGTGTCGTCCATTGTACAGTGTAGTTTATCAACAACAAAGCCAAACGAGGATATTGATATGAAGAATAATTTGGATTATCTTTCCGGAATTGAAAAGTGTCCACCAAAAGTGTCCTGCAGTTCAGACTCTAGTCCCGAAGTTGATAGCACCTGGCCGTCAAGATCGTACGGATCTAACGGAGTATTGAACAATCTAGGCTGTAGTATAGGTTCGACGAGTCAAGGAACGTGTTGTTTTCTAAGACCTAACATTAATGGGAATAGAGAGGTAGCGGGTCCTAGTGGTTTGCAAAATGTAGGTTTTATAACGCAGTTGTAATCTATTAATATATTACAAATAAATTATTACATACTTGACGCGCAGAGTATACAAAGAGAACAAATTGAGAGGAGGGACTCGAGTTCTGGAAATGAGGGTGACATGTCAGATGGCGAAGATTACTGTATTTATACGTATAAAGGAAACGACGACGCAATCCATTTAGTTGAAAAGGAAGAAACAAATCAAGCGCTGGCGGAAGAACATGAAGAGGAAGGACAATGTCCTAGCGGTAGATCAAGTCCAGAAATGGATTTCTTGGAAATGGACTTTGATCCCGGGCCTTCTTGCGAGCAGGTATTTTAGGTATTGAATTATGGGCGCAAATTGAAATATTGCTTGTTAACTTAATATCTTCTATATAGGATACGGGAGACAGTGATTTGGCCTCTATAAACGAAGATATACAAAATATAGCTCTGGATAATGTAGATCCAGATCCAATATTAAATGATTTAAGTGGCGGAAAAGTTGTGGCTAAAGAAACAGTGGCGACTACATCGCAAGGTCCGGAAGAAAGTTTGCAAAGTGTCATTAGAATAGAGGTTCAACAAAGTTCCAGCAGTAATCAAGCAACATCTGAATCAAATAAAAAATCAAGTTGTACTTCGCCTTGGATGCCGAGTACCAGCAGCAGAGGTGATGCATTTTTTTTTGCTGATTCAGTACACTCGAAGGACTGTTCGTTTATTTCAATATACCACATTAAATTGCAATTCTACAGGGAAATGGGAAACTGCAACAGCCTCTCGTAGTTGTCCAGGAGTAAGATGTCCTTTTCGGGAATCGTACGGGTATCACAATACAAGCGGAGATCTTATATCTCCCGGTGACAATAGAGATTCAGATGCAGAATTGTGGACCGAATCGTCATCACCTTCTACTCCAGAAAATTCGTGTTTAAATACTAGGAGAGTGAATCTCAGTTCAACTCTTTATCACCGGATGATGGCAAAAAAATTGATACTCAATAAGCAGGCTGCTTTTAATCAGAGCGGCGAAACAAATCTAGTTAATATGATTCATCATAATATCACGTAGTGTTGACAATTAAGGTCGACTAGTAAGACTTATGCACGCGTTTATCTATATAGGAAAACGAATTAGCCATTGAACGATTAGATGGCCTCTTACCAGTTGAGAAGGTTATGTTATGGAGCGAACAAGAAGCTACAGTGAAACAAGTAACTCAAATTGGAACTTCGGCATGTGGTGCTACTGCTGCAATAAATGCTTTGGTATGTCCATGGTCCTTAAGTTATTGAGTTACTTTAGTATTTCACTGACATACATGATTAATAATGATTTCTGTAGATGGCTTTAAATGTACCATTCTCATTGGAAGTGCTTGTAAAGGGTGTAAACACCCGGCAAAGAGAACCGGGTACACCATTACCGCGCTATTTATATAGCCGATCGGTAGCAGGGTCAACGCATAGAGACATAGCTCATGGTATAGCTTTATGTACAGACGGATTAGTTATAACAAAGTTTTTCGCGTTTTATCCGGAAAGGAAAGTTTCTTTGTCTCATTGGTTACATTATTGGATATCGAGAGGTACGTAATGAAGGAAATATACAAGTGGAACAAAGTAGATGTCTGCTGTGTGTATTTTAGGTGCTGCACCTATAGCAACGTTAAATTTGCAAAATTGTGGAGCGTGGGGTGATATTCCGGATGCGTGGCATCATCAAATGATATTTGGTGTGGGACAAGCGGGAATATATTTAACAAACCCATTAGAATGTTTACCAGAACAGGTTGGTTACAATCGTAATGATTCGTAATGATTCAAATAATATGCAAATCCTAATCAATTTTAGTATGTTTGGCATCAACTTGTAAGTCCTAGCATTTTACTAGTACGAAGAGCGGATGTTTTAGCTCACTGGAATCCCAATACCGATTTAACATCTCTCGCTGCCATGGACCAAAGGTGGCGGAGACTTAATGTTCTAGGTATGCTTGTTTATATTTATGTTTAATCGAATTTATGTAGAAGAAGGTGACATCGTTTTGATATCTTTTACCGTCAGGCCAAGTTGTAAATATGGTACGCGAAGCTATGACCCAGCGACATCAACTCAATAATGCAAGTGCGAGTGCAACGCATATTCGTGTTCCTGCATCTTATCCAGCAGGCATTACATTAGTTATGTGTGCAGATTCTGCAGCAGCTTCCGAATTGTTACATGCTGAACAATTACCATTGCTCTAGTCTTGTTAATCAAAATTAATAAAATCCAGGCTGCTCCTTTTTAATTTGCAATAAATTCAATTAGCAGGCTGGTCCGCACAATGTTATTTACAATAGTTCATTTACTATGTAAGACAATTAGGGTCAGAAATGATTTACATTTTTAAATTTACAGTTTACAAAAGAAGTTTGTATTCAAAGAGAATATTATCGATTAAAATATATTTCAATAGAATATTTCCATTTTAAATGCAGTTATATTTATAAATTCGTACATTAAAGGAACTCTAACAAAATTGAGAGAAATGTAAACTTTTATTTATAATTAAATTTTAAGGGGAAATATTATTTTGCACACAATGTTGAATTTATTTCATTTTCTTTTGTTATATATAATAAAGATAAGTATTATTATTGTGTATCATTTTCAGATAGAGAATTGAGACAGTCTTTAAAAGTACATCACACAGTAAAAACAACTTTGATAATTCATATGCATTTACATCTAATGATGCGTTTCATATAAATCTTAATACAGAGCTTCGTTACAATTTTAAGATAGTTTAGGTCGGAATCGTGCAGAAAATGTGATTGCAGCAGTTTAATTGTTGAAAGCATTGTCGGCACTGTCTCGCACAGTTTCATAAACATAAATGTTTAGTTTATGTACATGTATGTAAGACAATTCATTGTTAACAATTGTTTCCCGTGCTCTCCCGGAGAGTTCACTTGCTCTTAAGACATACTGAAACAAGCAAAAAAAAAAATTAGTCGAAATCTTACCATCGTTGCATGTTAAAACTGATAGCACATTACCTTTCTATGAGTGATGCGCGCATAGTCGAAGTAATAGCAGTTAGAGCCGTTTCATTGAGTTTAAAGACACTTTCGATAACTGACAATTCTGTCGAGGTGGTATCCATACCGCAAAAGGATACCCAGTCGTTTACCACCATGCCTGCCGCTACAACATCGCTGCCTCTGTTTACTGTACCTGCCTAAGCGACGAACAAATTTGATAACTGACTTCTATATTTTCTTTTAGCAAAATCTTTGACTCGTTAGATAAAAGCAAAATATCTCACAGCGAGTGGCACTTGTAATAAAGATGAGAGTTCATCTTGATCTTGTATAGATGTTTTGGGATGTACTAAACCACCGTGGTTCGATAAAACAGAGTAAGAGCCTACAAGAACATTACTAGCGACAGTTTGCCTAAAGACTTCTACATCCAATGTATCGGCTAAAATTTCTTCAGTTTCCTATATAATATTAATTATGAATACGATAATGGGAATGAGATTAATACCTCTTGAATTATATACTTACCCTATCTAGATCGGGGTGCACTAATGCCACATAGTCATTACACGCGATAACATTGCCTAAGGCAGAGAGCCTTTCTTCCACTCTCTGCACTTTAACCTCATCTGGCAAAGAATTTCGTATATGCTGTAATTCTGTATCTGTTGTCGTGTTTGGGACCAGCAGCCCATTTTTGTTTCCTATAGAAGTTTGTTATTCTCGTATAAACATGGTAGTCCTTGTGTACGGCTAATTCGAAATTTCGTATTACGCTTACCAACGCATAGTCGACCAATTATGCGACATCCTGCAATTGATGCGTGAATCACAGGTATGGTTTCAGCTAATTCAGCTTCGAAAACGCTGTAATCATTAACGGTATTTAATTTCTTCAACGTAGATATTCATATTGCCTTTAATGTCAACATATGTTTTAGGTTATGGTACCTAAACTGCTCGTCAAACTATTACACCATTGCACGAAATTTCGATTAGATAATGGTTAGTATCGTATGATATACCTGTAAAAATTCTCGGAACTTCCTATTGCTACGAGGCAGTAAGAATTCGTTAGTTTGGAGAAAACACCGATTTCATTGTTATTTTCGAACTGTACACGTACCGCCATGATCGTAATGATATTAATTTACACTAACGTGTTGTATATCGGATGGAATCTTGACAATTTTCGCGTCGAAACCCAGTCAAAGTTTAAAGCACACGGGTTGATTTAGACAAAATTCGCGTACTTTTTCTTGCTTGCTAACTATTAGCACGAGGTTTATGCTTTGGATATGTACTAATAAAGTAAGAGATGAGAAGGGAAGACTGATGTTTCAAATGCAGGTATCATCTGCCCTCTTCCAAGAGAAAGTTCAAACTCGCTATTCAAAGATTTACCGTTCTGTTTCTATTCTATGACGGTTCACTTTTCATTTGAAATGCGATAAAATGGCTAGAAAAAGTCGCACATCAATTATACGGTTCGACTTTCGAAAAAAGAGTACCGAAAAAGGCACCTACCAAGAGATAAGGACTTTTTCAGAAGAATGCCTTTACTAAACAATTGATCACGTTTTATTTGATTAAAAGAAAAGGAAGTGCAAGGAAAACAAAAATACCGGCTCAAAATATGTTTAGATTTTACGACTTTGTCCTATGTTGCCTTGTGTGAAATCGGCTACCATAGCACAGACGAGATATAGGAATAGACAGGACATCTTATGGACTTTCGTGGCCCAACGTGACGGCCATACCGACTCAGAAATCCGACACTGATTTGAGCGTCCCCTGCTCATGAACAGTGATCACTTGAAGAACTATTATTTACTGAAGTAGTGGGGCAGGGCTCATACGATTGTGTGAATATATGTGAATGCTTTGGGGGAAATCAGTATAGCTATTTCTCGGTCAACGTTTCGGTAGGAAAATTGAGCTACTGTCACAGACGAGATATATGAATTCCTATATCTCGTCAGTGAAATGATCTCTTATATCTCGTCTGTGTGAAAAGATGCTAGAAAACTATTTGAACGCTCACAACGGTAGGAATTGTAATTTAAATAAAGTTAAAGAGAAACAAATATTAGTTTGACGGAAATAGTTTGCTTATTCTATAGTGCAACAAACATTACAAACATTTGATTACACAGATGCGTTTGTTATTACTAATAAATATATTTGCATCCTACTATTCGACTAATATCCACACTGTAACACTTGCAATAAAAAATATTCAGTTCGATATGATATTCAAAAACACGCGCCGTAAGGAAAGAACATCACCCCCATCGCCCAATCAGCTACCAGCCAATCAGTGCAATCTATTTCAAAATTCTGCCTCTTTCGTCCAACGGATCGCGTAGTGATTAGACGTGTTCAGAGTGTCGCGAATTAAGGTATGTCACATAGTCTAATCATATTCCTAAAGGCATAATATTATATCAATTGTTTTCATTTCCCGTCTCCTGAGAGTTCTGTAGTGTTTTTTGTTACTGTTAAGTCATATTTTAGTAGAATGTGAGAAAAAATTGCGTAGCAAGTGGACTCGCCCAACGTGCATTTTTTGTATCTAACACTACTCCTACGTATAGATATACATATTCAGGTCCCAAGTTTCATTATCTTGCAATACATTCTGCAGTTTCTAGCAATATTATTATAATTTTGGTTATTCTTAATACATTTATTTGAAATTTCAGTTCGATTCTGTTCCATGGCGTCTCTTTCGCTTGGTTCGAATCAGAAATGGCGCGAACGCGACACTTTCAAACGGGAATGCGCAGGAGCAGAGTGACGCGGCGCCATATTGTTAAATCAAGTCCTCGCTGACAGGTAAGCGTTCCTCAAATTTCTTGTGGAAATAAGTAGAATTTTAGCAATATGTCTCTATTAAATTATAATTCGTACCACGTATAAAGCTTGTATGATATACAGTCGCGTTGTAGATAAGTAGTAACATAATGCAAGTCATTATTTGCGGCTATTTCTTTGTACAAAGAATTTCGAACAAAGCATGTTCGAGGACTTTTGCTTCAATACTAAATCTTTTGTTAACATCGCGTGCTTACACGTTTGCAAATCGAATATTCATATTTGTTATAGAATTCGAGATGAATTATTGCTTTAGTATATCGCAATTATCATTACCTTCGTGCACTTGTTTTATTTCTTTGTTCCTGTTTGTTCCAGCAGTATGGAGAGAGTAGACGAAATAGAGTAAGCCAATAGCCACAATGATGCGAAATAATTTATTGCAACTAAGGTGTTTGTACGTGAGCATTTTAATCATTTTTCCATATTGGTTTTATATGATCGGAGACGTTATGATATTAAGATGAAACAACAACAATTAAAATACTTGTAAAACAATTAGATTTTCAACCACTCGACAGGATGAACATGTTTTCTTTCAGAAAAATTTTCTGACCGCGCGCAATGCGGTCGGTTGAGTCAGTGTTTGCTTCGAAGTTTTCTAGGTTTTTCAGAGCAAGTGGCTCTGCTTAAATTTTCGATTACGCTTTAGCTACACGCGATTGCAGAGACAGTTTTTTTCGCGTACTAGTTATTAATACTATTATCAGAGCACCGGTGCTCCTTTGCAATTATTTCAATCGGAAAAGTAGAATCTTAATTTGTTCGCCGATATAATTTGCGGTCGCGCACACAGTTTCTTATTTAGATTTTTTTCTTATATTCGCTATCGGAGTAGAGTCAGTGCATCACTGAAGGGGATGTTTTAGGCGACACTGACAAAGTGAGAAATGTAAGTATCTTTTAAACAATTCTCAGTTTTCTATGAAGAATTAAATTATGTAGAGTTAGCAGTAGATTTTAATGTTCTTTGCTTCCTTGTTTAGTTACAGTTTGCATACTTCCTGGCGGTTGAGTTCAATTGGGCTGCCTCGATGATGTTCCTGATGTCCTCCACGAGTACTTCCTTGGTACCTGCAATCGACGAAGTAGTGAGTCGCATGCGTTTTGGTTCCTCCGGTCCCCAATCATGCCGTAGGACGATTGGTCCAAAACGGCACGGGTGACTGGTTGTATTTTTTAGTAGTTTTGCGAGCATAGTGACCGCCATTATTTTCTTGTGTATTATTTCTTATATGAGGTTAGATCTGCCTTCTTGTACACCGCGTCTTTTAATATAAAAAAATCAAGAACAATAGAAATATTTCTTACTCAAATAAATATTTGGTCCAATAAGCACAGTTCACGTAGGTTCCTCTATTTTAATAAAAATATATCATGACATTAATAAATACATTGAACAAATGTATGTATATTGAGGACCTTGTATACTAAATTCATAATTGCACTTATAATCAATTGAAATTTGTATTCACTGTTGAGCAGTGCAGAAGTCGGATACCCTCTGACTTCGTTACTGCAAGTGTTTTATGATTATAGTAATCATGCATTGAAATAAATAAATATAACGATACGTATATTAAAATCAGCATTGAATATGCATAGCCAATGATGGCATTTGATATTAATTTTCATATGCTATAGTCGAGTCCTTTTCGTATGAAATTTATTACACATTATGTACAAGAAGGCACTTTGTATACGGGTAGATTTTCAAATCGGAGTAGCTATCTTGAACAATTTACTTCGATTAAGGAATCACCTGAGGCTTATTTAATCTTGCCAATTTTTCAAGTAAATATTCAATTGCATTAATTTCTTAATTGCATTCCTAATTCTAGTAAATTCAGTTTCAATAACAGTCATTTTCCTTAATAAATAAATTATTTATCAGTAATTTTTGAGTTTCTATTGATATTTCTTAAATTGCAAAGTCGAGTCATTTTTAAAGAGATTGAAAATAAAATATACCATTGCAATTTTACGTATGCTAATCATCTTTTTAGATCAGGATTTTCAGGTTTAACCCCTCCCGTGTTCATTGTCAGGAACTCACTCACGTGCCCAGGTGCTACTTGGGTGAGTGAAAGACAATGGGCACGATGATCATATGGTTTTTAAATTTCTAACAATGTTTGGCGGCTGACATTTGCTAGTGTACCGTGCACGACGTATTTTCCACACTGTGTGTGTGTGTGTGGTTAGGCCGTGGAAATGCGTCGGCTCGGGAATTTGATAACGAATTATAAACAATCGCAAATATACATTGAATACCATAACGAATTATGAAAATATGACAAAGAATAGGGTACTATAGGAACCAAGCCTACTTAGGTGAAAGAAAATGTACAATATATTTTAACAATCAATATTTTATACGAAAGAAATGCACAAGCATATACGTTTACGCATATTTACGCAATGGTCGCTAGCCTTTGTCAGCCGATTTCAGGAATTGGTACGTACCCTTAGAGTGTGAATGATTGTATGCCAAACTCGGGTGTCGGAGGCGTCCCGGGACGTCTCTCTAGTGTAGGTTCTTGCGCCCGAGTGTTTGATTGAGAAACGTTGAATGAGGTGTGTTTGTGTGAATGCTTTGCCATTTTTTAAATATAGGAATAGGTAGGATAGGTAGTATACCTTCTGGTGTGCCTGATAGATATAAGTAGGTAGGGCCGGGCAGGTTGACACAGTCTCTGATCGGGTAGGCAATATTTCGCGTGTTCAACCTGTTTCAGGAAATTTGATTTGAAAAGTCGACGGTGAAGTTGTGGCGCGAACGAAAATGCGTTCGCCTCTGGTTTTGCCTATCGATTTTTCGAATTTTTCGCGGTCGCGATCGCGATTTGTCTCCGAAACGAACGTGCTATATTATGCTCGAGGCTGCACGTGTAGGCGAAGACCGATTACAGTTTTAATCGTAATCTTTACGATTTTCCATAATCGCAATTTTTACGATTATATTTGGTCGTGATTCGTCCACGTGTGTTCCATTTAGCTCCGCGAGTTAGACTTTTATTTATTTTTGTTTGTTTGCGAATAGAGTCTCGAGCCTAGACTAAGTTTCAGCGGGCATTGCGCTCGAAGAAAAGAAGAAGCTAAATGCCGAAGAGGCCCGACAAATTGTCACTCAAGAGGGCAACTACCAATGGCTCTGCATCCAAAGGATGGAGAGCCATTCCTTCTTACTATTTTGTCACTATGCTCGCTTTTGTATGCTGTAGTTGTAGTTTATTGTTTCCAGCACGCATCATCGTATTGGGCAAATCGCGATTTTTATTAGCGTCGCGTACGATTGAATACGGTTTGCATTAGAGTTGCGAATTAATACAGATTGCGGATTGAATTAGAGTTGCTTTTATATTTAATTATACTCGCCATATGTACTTGCTTTTAGCGTTGCGATAATAATTTTCGCGTTCCTTTTCTCCACAGGTTTTAATTAGCATTTACAGTGCTGCAATATTTTTCCATCGCGAATATTTCTCTTAGATTTTTCTATAGTGTCGCGATGATAAATGATCGTGATTGTGAAGTAGCGTTGCGACCACAATAAAATGCCCAAATAGGTTCCTGAGTCACCGAAGGCAGCTATTAAAGCTGCAGAAGGTGACTGCTTCGATGGTAGTCCTGGATGCGACTACCATGACTTCTCCGTTATTAGTGTTGCGATATCAAAATGATGGGTGCAGTGAATTACTATTTTTTTTAATAAATACGAAATACTATATTAAAGATAATGAAGCACCATACGCGATTGAGTTTGTAAGTAATGCAGTAAAGTAGTGTTGCGAGAAAAAGAGATGATCCACTTACGGTTTTCAATCGGGCTTATAACAAGTGGACGATAATTAATAGTAGAATGCCCCTCTGGCTATTTACTATTCTCTTTTGCTTCTCCCCTTTTTATTAACACTAAAAGCGAGTTGTTTCATCTTCATATCCAAGTGTATGTTTGCATTTGTAATTCATAATTATTATTCAACATATTTGCATTTTGGAAGTGCATGCTCCCTTTGTACTACTGTACTATTTTTTCACAATTACTATTCTCATAAAAAAGTCTGTTACAGAATTGTTAAGTTAAAGGAGATGTCAAAGGAATAGAATATTGCCTCAAGTACATTAAATAACATACATTGCAATATGTAAGTAATCAGAGGCTCAAAAGTGACGTTGTATGGATGAAATAAATCGAAGGAAATCATATGATACCTAAGAAATATCACTAAATTCTTATGAACTTTGATCTGTTTCAGGTTACGCGATCACAATTTTAGCGAAAGAAGATTCATCATGAAATATCCCTTGCCCCCCCCCCCCCCCTGTCCTTTCAGATTTTCAATTAGATAGAATATTTCCAAATTGAATTAGCTTTTTAGTCAGGTAGGATGTTTTAAGTTAAGATTTAATTTACCTTAATTAAAGGTAGAATGTATTTAAATTACGTGCATGCTAATCTATAATATATTATAATGCTTATTCTTTGGTTTTAGTCAGGTCTAACAGAATTTTTATTTTCAGCTTTCCCCATAATGAATAATTTTAATACCTCCTATTTACTTAAACTAACTACAAGTTAATGTGTATTACAATCCTTATTTTTTATTTCAAAAGGTTTAACAGAATTTTCAGAAATAATCAGATTTTCAATTAGATAGGATACTTGTAAATTGAATTAGCTTTTTAGTCAGGTAGGATGTTTTAAGTTGAGATTTAATTTACCTTAATTAAAGGTAGAATGTATTTGAATTACGTGCATGCTAATTTATATTATATTGCTTATTCTTTAGTTTAAGTCAGGTCTCACAGTATTTCTATTTTCAGCTTTCGCAATAATGAATAATTTTAATACATGCCATTTACTTGAACTAACTATAAGCTAATGTGTATTATAATCTCTATTTTTTACTTCAAAAGGTTTAACAGAATTTTTATTTTCAGCTTTCGTTACAATTATTTATTTTAATACATTTTACTTACTCAAACAATGTATAAGCTAATTTATATTATAATGTTGATTTTTTAGTTGATTTAGGTTTAACAGAATTTTTATATCCAGTTTGCATATCAACCGGGCTGCAAATATACATCAGAAGGAAGTAGCGTTTAATTTGTAAATAATAATTTTTGTAAATTAATGGTGATAGGTGCGCGGGTGCGGCTGCGGCCGTGCGGGTCTCCATTCGCAGCAACCTCCACGTGGTGAGACCTGGGCAATCGATTTTATTTACCGTACAGTTACCAATTTTAACACTTATACTTTTGTGATTTAATTGTTAATTATATGGTAAAAATGTCGAGCTAATTGGCTGCGATTATTCTACGGTGTAACAAACAGGACAAACATTTTATTATTCAGATGTGTTTATTATTTTCAATAATCAATTTGTGTCCCACTATTCGACTAACATCGATACTGTAACATTTGTAATACAAAATATTCAGTTGGACAGGATATTCAAAAAGCACCCGCCTTAAAGAAAGGACCCCAACCCCCACCACCCTCACAGTTATCAGCCAATTAGCGCAAAATATTTCAAAAATCTGCCTCTTTCGCCCAACGGATCTCGTAGTGATTTGACGTGTTCAGAGTGTCTGTCGAATTAAGGTATGTTACATAGTCTAATATATTCTTAAAAGTAAGAACTTGTTGCCATTTCCCTGTTTTCCAAGGTTCCTGTAGTTTCTTCGTTGATATTAATGAATATACTGCAAGAAGTGAAGAAAATATTGTTCTGTGAATGGTGTCACACCGCGCGGCGTGCATTTTCGAATCGGCTCGAGTATGCATATATACGTATCATCTTTTACATACGCGTATACGTATTTCAGCTCTGAATTCCCATTATCTTGCAATGTATTCTGCAGTTTCTAACAATATTAATATAATATTGGTGATTCTTAATACATTCATCTTTAATCTCAGTTGGATTTTGTTCAATGGCGTCACTTTCGCTTGCTTTGCGAATCGGTTCAGAATTGGCGGGAACGCGGCGATGTCAGGGGGGATGCGCAGGACCATAATGGCGCCAAGCCTTGTCCAAGTGTCAAACAGGTTTGGTTGACAGGTAAGAATTTCTCAAATTTCTTGTGGAAATAAGTCGAATTTTAGCATCGGTATATCTCTATTAAATTATAATTCATTCCACGTATAAAACTTGGATGCAAGCAATTATGGACATGTTTTCATTAAGTAAATTTTGTGACCGCGCGCAATGCAGTCGGTAAAGTCAGTGTTTGCCCCGCAGTTTTCTACTTTGTTTGTTATACTTAAACTACACGCGATTGTAGAATGAATACATACTATCGCCAGAGCACCGGTGCTCCATTTTAATTATTTCAATCGCGATAGTAGCATCTTAATTTGTTCGCCGATATAATTTGCGGTCGCCTACATAGTCTTTTATTTTGATTTTTTTCGTATATTCGCTATCGGAAGTAACTTTTGTAACTAAAAATGTAATTAACCATAGAAATATTTCTTATTCAAATAATTATAAAATCAAATAAGCACTTTCACGTAGGTTCCACCATTTCGATGAAAATATACGATGACATTAATAAATACATTGAACAAATGTATATATATATTGAGGACATTGCATATTAAATTTGTTGTTTTCACTGTTGAGCGATGCAGAAGTCGGATACCCTCCGACTTCGTTACTGTTTGTGTGAATGCTTTGCCATTTTTGAAATATAGGTCTAGGTAGGATAGGTAGTATACCTTCTGGTGTGTCTGATAGCTGTAAGTAGGTAGGGCCGGGCAGGTTGACACAGTCTCTGATCGGGTAGGCAATATTTCGCGTGATCAACCTGTTTCAGGAAATTCGATTCGAAAAGTCGGCGGTGAAGCTGCGGCGCGAACGAAAATGCGTCCGCCTCTGGTTTTGCCCATCGATTTTTCGAATTTTTCGCGGTCGCGAACGCGATTTGGCTCCGAAACGAACGTGCTACGTTATGCTCGAGACTGCGCGTGTAGGCGAACATCGATTACAGTTTTAATCGTAATCTTTACGATAACGTTTAGCCGCGATTCGCCCTCCTGCTGGATTAAAGGACAAGTGAGCTTTGCATAATTCCTTTATTGAAAGTTTTCTTATTGAATAAATAATATCGTTCCGTGAAAGTTCGAAAAAGACGAAGTTACAATTAAGCCACGCACGCGTACGATTCGCAGTACGCATTATGTACATACATTAATAAAACAGGAAAATCATGGCTTTATTAGTAATCTTGTAAGCAATATAAATACGCTTTACGTAGTTCTCGTGTTGATTGGTTCCGTTATCGTACAGATATGCATTTACTGGAACGTACTGGCAGTATTATTTGCGAGGAAATGAATTTTCACTATGAAGCCTATCGATTAACATTAGAGCGACAATATCTTCACGCTCTTCCGTGGCCCTGGATTCAATGTTCTCGTTCGTTCGAGCGATCATCTGCGTCGAATTTGTACATACAGGAAGGGGAAGTCTGTTGCGCGAAAATAAGAAATTCGCAGATGATTCGTGGAGCGGAGCGGAGCGGATACCTCGGCGATGCAAAAAGCCTCTGCATTACGTCGATTCGTTTCCTGACGTTTTTCTACGAATAATGAAGAGGGAACGAATTATAGCCGATCTGTCCACTGTTTAGATCGCGTGCTATTTTTCAGTCTCGTCCCGTCGATTCTTCTTCCGTTCTCCCCTTATCTCCTTCTTCTCCATTTCCGAGAGTTTTCTTCGCTTTGCCCGTAGGACGCGCTCGTCTGTGCGAGAGTGTACATCAATAGAAAATAGAAATAGTACAATCTTCAGTTGTTAGAGCTCGGCTTGAACGTCGTGTACTGTGGCGGTTTCTCGATCTTGCAATGAGGCTTCAGTGTCGCTAAACGATCTGGTTTGAGAAACAGCTGCTCCCCCTGCACAATGTTCATCTTAAAGATTTCAAGAGGCTCAATGTGCCGATTAACAGTTTGTTCGATTTGATATACATGTTAAGGCATTTACAGAAAAATGTTTAGTTTCTTATACACTTTGGTCTGGTAAGAAAGAAATGGATCAATAGAGAAATATGCGTGATTCAAATTTGCATACATGAGCCGACTTCTCGTTTTTGTTCCATGGTTTCCGTTCTCCCCTTGACCTTCCTCCGCGCCTCTTCGGGGCAACAAAGTTGAAATAATAGAAATTGTTATGAGAATGTTCGAAGGGGAATTTTTCGGGCACGAACGGTACAAGGTTTCGGGCAACAAGGTACCGAGGGGAACATAATTCTACGATAATGCTACGGGTTAATACGTGGCAATCAGGGACGGTACTCTACGGGGTACAGGAACGGTTTGTGCACTTTTCATAGGCGTGGAAAAAACAGGACCGCTCGATTCCTATTTGCTTAATCGATTCATTGTTCACTGCGCTATAATTATCTATCGATGCAGTTCATTGCGGCACGTCGACATTAGCTCAACAACATTGTCGAAACTATGTGTTTTATTACGTAAAGACGGTGGTGACGAGCAGGATAATACATAGGACGATTGCCCGACGCAATCACGAAGATGAGGACTGTCCTTTAGCGAAATAGCGAAAACCGGCACGTGCATGACAATCAACGAACATTTTCATATCGTGATTTTCGCCGAGTCTCATTACATTCGGATATCTGCAAATGTAGAATAAATATTGGTGCGCTGTGTGCACGTTAATATTATCGGCAGCAATGCAAGCAACGTTCCAGTAAACGCCTTGGATAAATATTCAAATTGATTCGTTTATCTAAAAATAACTTGGATTAAAATTTGTCTTTCTCCGTTCATCTAGAATCTCGTATAAAGCGGAAATCGAAGCAAACAATAATGCTCGTCATTACCGGAACGTAACACATACTGTACACTGTACACGCTCAAGTACGTAACAGATTCTTCTGGAAAGTTCGTGTTGGTGCGGCATGCTATGATCGTTTTCGATGGAGGTGACTGTATAGAATGGATGGGGTGCGGAAGGGATGTAATGGGTCTCATAACTCATAACAAACGGACAGCACACGCATCTGCAACATCATTTTTTTGTTGTTGTTTTTTAATGACATTATCGTACACGAAAGACAGAGCACTCGAAGTTCGTTCGAGCTGCTTCTATACAGATTCTATAGAGATTGGCGTACAGAGTCGTTTCATGGTGATTGTTCGATTACAGGCATGACAGCAGTGAACCGACGTTGATGGAGGTCTCGGGATGCGAGCGGCGATTAATTAACTGTTACAATGGTTCTGTGCTAGCTATGATAAAATGGCATGTCGTGGTTGGACGAAGCGTGAAAATGTCGAGAGATGCAAGAAACAAATGATGGACGTATCTCGATGGCTTAACCTTAAGGCTTGAAGTATGCACACGCGAATTTTTGCATGCACTCGAAACTTGCAGGGTTGCAAAATCTATAAAGGTTGTCCGGATCATCGATACCTATTGTCGATATTTCAGTACCGTCGCTAATACTCAACGCACGAAGTGGTGGTCACACGATCGCGCAAATTGTTGATAAAATCGTCCGATCGATATTTCAAACAATCACAGACGATCAATTTAACGATAAGGGTCCCCTCTGATGTTCGGTAATATCGGCGGCAACAAAGTATCGACAATAAATATTGAACGCCCGAGTGTCCCTTAACTTAACGTTTATCGAGACATGGGTCATCTTAAACAGTAATTAGCCCGATTAATAATCAGCGATGCTCTACGATTGTTCAAACGAGTGGCACACGGTAATTCGTGTCTCCTGCACGCCGTCCAATTAATCCAGCAACGACAGATTCAACTGTCAACGGGATTTATCGTTAGTAACTATTCTCACAACCGCGTCTATGTATATCTAGATACTATATTATGCGAACTTCCGAAGCTTTCTCGATACGCATGATATTTTTGTTCCCCTACAAATGAGTCAGTCTTTCGTTTTGAAACACGACGCGCGTGGTGACGGCGCGGATATGCCGGAGGCGGTCATGTTTGGATGCAAAAGCAGTGACAAGGGTGCAGGTCAGGTGGACCAAAGGAAACTTTGAATGCAACCCTTTTTACATGTATGTATAGAGTCACTCCTCCGAACGCGACCTTTGAATTTTTGTCTAAATCAACAACTCGCACGTCAGTTAGCTGCTCCTACAGATATCTTTTACACGAAACGTCCAGGTGAGCAGGGCAGGGCTGTGTGATTTTGATAAGGAATCGTTTTCTAGACGTACTCTGACCCTGTCGCGCGAACGGATCGATCCGATCGCGTTATCCGGACTATTGGAGAAGATGGTAATTGGGGTAACGGCAAAGAAGTGGCTGCATCTTCTACTTACTTACGCGTGCCTAAATGACATTTGAAATCACCTACAAGGACGGTTGCGGTAATTGGTGACTAGATGCTACGAAATGCATGCGTAATGCACCCCACTGCCCGCATAAATCACTCAAATGGCTATCTGGATCGGGGAAGGATTAGCGGATGTTGTTGGTGGTCAATACTTGCGCGAGTCTATATTGTTATCGCGGTGTCGTTGCACGTGTATTGCGACCAGTAGTGATTAGTGGAACGTAATCTCTATGTACCTATACGTATAATATGCTCGAATGCGTATGATAATGAGGTGTGGTGCGGAGGTGTGGTGCGTATGGTACATGTATATTTTTGGAAACATTACACACATCGGGTCTCGTGCATACCATGTGTGTTCCAAGTGTTTGAATCGATTCGATTTACACTCTCGCGTCGCGTCGCGTCGCGTCGCGTCGCGTCGCGATGCGTCGTTGGTAACGAAGAAATTTCGTTCTTACTTATTTTTGTTTCGCGATCGAAACGAGAAGATTTTTGGAAAAAATTCCGAGAATGTCCCGAGGAAATCGCGCGTGGATAGATTACGGGGAATGGGAAATTAAAATGCGCTGACTGGGGGATCCTATTGCGGCTCGGTGAAAATCGCCAGAGGAAGAACAGTGGCGGGGAAAGTAGTGCCGCATAGATAGGTACCGTTAGTGCACTCGCGCAATTACACTGTACATCGGGGCAAATCTGGGAGCAAGGAAAAGGGAAATAAAAGAATTCTGCGGGACATCGCTCAGCGACATCGTCACTCTACTTTGTGAGAATAGTTTTTCTCCGTTCACTCTTTGTCTATCAACTTATCTGACCTGAAGCGTGTACTGTGGCCCATGGGGTTGCCCGTGGTGATGGTGATGCCTCTGGTAGTGTTGCTGTTGGTGCGGGGGATCGTGCTGATAGCACTCTTGCACGTACTGTTGCGACGGGACAGGCTTCAGAACATGATTGGAGCGTTTTTCAGACGCGTACTGTTGGCTATTGCGTTCCATCGTATCTGCAGTTAATCTAGGGTCCTCGATCATCGTGTTGGAAGCCTTCGTGCTGAAATCGAAATCGTTCCTCTGATATCAGCGTGCTCGTTTTCATGCAATTATTCGATTCGACTGTTCGAGACAGCTACTTCCTTCGGATTGTAGGAAACGAAAGGAAAATAAATAAATTTGCGTCGCTATCCGACGCCGACAATTACGGTAGGTCGGTAACGAATGCCTGGAATAATTCATTAGCGTGTACGTGGCCCGGGCTTAGCGGGAATATGTCCTCTGGAAAAGAGTTTCCTCGGTTTTCCATGTAAATTGCTTCGACGTTTATTCGTAGAAATCACCGGGGAACGCAATATCGCGTGCTTACCAATGCACTTGCTGCAACGCTGGCACTGTATTCCTGGCCACGCAGCATCTATCCGAGCGTAGGAAACAAACGAATCCCATTACCAGCACCGAGAGCACCGTAAACCCAGCGACAGCCCCGATAACGAGTGGAATCTGTAACAAATACAGCGCACGAAAAAGAAAAAAAAGAAGCTTTTCACTGGGACACAGCAAACATTGTTGGCGCGCAGCACGGAATATTTATGCTTTAGGCCGTGGGCTGTTTTAATTAAATGCCAGGAGGCTTGGTTGAATTATTTAATTGGGCCACCGGTTTTCCAAAAGTGAGGGAGCAAATGCGCGAAGCACGTGAAATATCGTTATAATTACCGAGCCCGGTTCGTCAACTCTCAGCATCAGGGCACGCCGATCGCTTCCACGATCGTTTTCCACGATTACATGGTACAGTCTCTGATCCTCCTTGACTGTGCTAGTCAGTTCTAGAACGGCTGTATAACAATCCTCCACTGCTAACGGCTCTAGATCCAACGCCCGATACCGCGACTCCAGAACCTCACCTGCGAACGTGCGCTGGCTCATTAGGTCCGACGATGCTGGTACGCGGAGGAATAATTGTAAACACTTGACAAACGCTAGATTATTATTTACGATTAAATGAAACGTTCGATCGATGGAAACGAACGAAGGAAAAGAAAGAAAGAGCGAAACAGGATGCAAGGGTGCAAGGTGATTGTGCCGCGGAAGCGAGTCTGTGGTCCGAAGGGGGGAAAGGTAAGGGTGTATACATACATACATATATGTATACATAGTCGGTCCTTGGAGATCACGATGAATCCGGGGAGGGATCGAAGGGTCGCCGCGGAAGTTCGAGTCTCGATTCGAGGTTCGAGGAGGATGCGAGAAAAAGGCGGGTAATTAAAGGGGAGCTCGGAGGCAAAAGGATGCTCGAATTAATTAATCGCGAGTGTACCACTTTTGAGTAATAAGGAGTGCCAATTAGTGAGAAGAGACGTACGTAAAACAAAAAGTGAAAGGGCAAACCAAAGACTGGAATACTTTTGGCGGTAGAGCTAGGAAGCAGTCTAACCGGCGTGAAGTCTGGTGCTGCCCCATTCCCAAGCTACGAGCTGGGGCTTCGGGTCGGAACACAGCCTGATCTCTAATTTCGCTGGGCTCCCTTCGGTCGTTGCCACGACAAACTTCTCCGTGATGGCCGGTTTCACTACCTACGACACACGTCCAACAGCTCTTCAGATCGTTGCTTCACGGTTTATGAAGTTGGAGCATCGAACCGATGCTCGAGTTAGCGCCGACGGATCACAATTTTCGTCGACGTTTTTGCGGAGGTGCGACATATTTCATGGAAATTCCGCGAAAATATAGAGACACCAGAAGTGGTGCTCCGATCACGGATCGCAAACGGTAGCGGCGAATGAAAACCGTGTACCTGACGAGTGTGCCGCGAAAATGATGTTTTATTCTGCCATGCATGTACGTGTATACAGCATGCGTACGCGCACACATTTTTCTTTCAGCCTCTACACGCGCGAGATAAATATGAATTTCTCGGTTGACATTTAAATACGAGTGAATGACCCTGTCGCGGTGAAGCGATGCGACGCCAGATCGACGAATACGCTGGCCGCGATCGGGCAAACAGAATTTTATTCATTATTCGCCGGCAGCAATCGTCTGTTTTCCGATTACACGAATCCCTCGAAACACTAATTCTTCTACTGTCCGCTCGCGAATGCACATAAATATAATAATAGATACATACATATGTATATCCAGGGCTAAAGTAATTCAGTTTAGTGGGCGTTGCTCCTTACCCTCGGCGCGCCGACCACCTGCAGAGACACAGGATCACTTTTAACTTCTCTGACGTTTCCATTGATCTTGTTCGAGGCGAGACATATGTATTGGCCCTGTTGCTCGTACGTCACGTTCGTCAGGATCAATCGCTGTCCGGTGCCGCACTGCAATGGCATCCGGCCATCGGTAAAGATCTGGGCCCATCTGGTTTAGGTGAAAAAGCCATGGTCGCATTTCAATTCGACACGTTCTCCCACCTCGCATGCTACTATCCATCACATGCAACGACGTTTGCAGTTTGAATCGCGCGGGACACCCCAGCCGCTCGATTTCCAGCATACCGAAATACGGATAACATTCGTAATGCGTTATGCAACATACGGAGGTGCGACAAGTAAACGATAAACGACAAACGACCGTCGATTAAATAGCAAAAGATTGAGTATCGGTAAATATAAGCAACTGAAAATAGAATAACACCTTGGACGATTAAATAGACAAGCAAAAGCGATGGAAACGTATTTACAGAAAAATTAAGAGGGCCGATAAATCCTGGGCTTTTCGAAGGACGTAGCGCGAGTGAAGGAAATTTTGTGGAAAAATTCGGGAGATTCGGGAAATTGGAGAAAGTGAAAACGAACAAGTCACCTGTACTCAGCCGGTGGCATAGCATCGGCGTTGCACTCGAACGAGGTTCCGGAGTAGAGTAAGGCTGTGGTCAGCCGATCTGGCCCCACCGAACTGATCCTCGGCGGATCTGCGTGAAAATCAGACGATCGTCTACTGACATTTCTACTGCTGAATATTCCAAAAAACGTTCACTACGCTCGATCGCTGCTTGCGTAGTTTACCATGAAAATCATTTACGGTACGATCGGATACATAGGAAATATAGGAATACATTGGACAACTCTCGTCAGTCGGAGTCACTCGTCTCGATGATCGCGACGCAATAGATCTCGCATCGCAGGATCTCTCGCTATTTTAATTCGCCAAAGCGTTGAAAGCATTCTGCTATTTTTGGCAGGGAGGCCTTTTGCCAGGAGGCTTCTTTTGAACCGAGGATCAATCGAGTACGCCGATCGTTTAGTAGGTCGTCTCGTAGGGTAGAAAAGGGGTTAATCGCTTTAATTTTCAGGACGATTGGTCGCGTGTAGGAAGGGCGGAAACGAGGTCGTCGACACTCACAGTTAACGGACACTTGAACGGACACAGGGTTACTGTCACCCTCGGTGTTGGTCGCCTCGCAGATATAAACGGCCGCGTGATTCCTATAGATCGGCGAGAAGAGCAACGTCTCGCCCATACTGGCCACCTCCGTAACGCCAGGGCTCTTCGTTCTTTTCCAGAGAATCGAAGCCGGGGGATTTGCGTCGGCCAGGCAACGAATCTCCAGCTGATCTCGACCCTCTTCCAGTTGACCGGTTGGCACTCCGACTAGTCTTGTTTCAGGCGCATCTGAAACATCTCCTTCGTTTATTATCTATTATTTCGAAAACAGCGTCCCTGTTTCCGATACTGCTACCAAATAGCAGACATTTTAATTACACCGCGGCGATTACAGTCGGCACCTGGCAGCGTCAGGCGAAGAAGTTCATTTTTTTCTTTAAAATAGTTTCTGCCGACGGGTCGAAACGTGGTTTGACAAACAGGAAGGGGCTTTAATCGAAATCGTGGACGAGAATTGCTATCGCGATTTTAATCACAGCGCGCCGGTTAACGGAAGACTGCGGAAAAATAAACACTGGTTACGGCGCGAGTAAACGCAGCCTCGAGTAGCAAGTTTTCAGATTCAATCCTTCATTAATGAGCGCGTAATTAAAAGTGGACGATGGAGAGAAGGGGAGGGTTCGTTGATACGGGGAGACATGTGGGAAGAGGGGGATAGAAAGAGTTCGATCCGAACGGAGACGTCTTTCTCTCGCTGGTCGCATGGGTTGAAGGCAACACAGGATGATGGAAATGATGGAAAACAATGGAACGTGCAAGCGACACACGCAGCTCGCGTGGCTCCTAGCGGACGAGCTCTGAAATATGAATCAAAGTTGGACCGGCAATCCGCTGTTTCGCTATTCCTTGTCAGAAACAATTAGTTAGACGCGGGACACGAAAAAATTCAATTACACCTGCGCGCAGTTAATCCTGCAATCGCTTTCCCACTGGGCAGGAGCACAGAGAGCAATCGGCCTCCCTGGTTAATCGATGCGTGCGTCCCTGGCAAACCGGGAAGAAATTCTGCCCTGTCATTTCTTCTTCTCTGACCATTTTCCTTTCCTTTCCTTCCTCTCTACGATCAATTAATCGACGTATTCGAATCGATCGGGTGCCCACCTCCCCGGCCCCCAGCCGTGCAAAAAAGAAAATTACAATAGGTGGTCTGGTTCGATGAAAGAACGCGAGGCAAAGGTTGTAACCGGAGTAAAATAATGCGCTGCAGGAAAACGCGGTCGACGAACGCAGTCCGCCAAAGGAGGTGGACGCACGCACCCTCTGTATCTCATTATCGCGCCTCAGTTTCGTATTTTTCGGCGAATGTTTCCGCGAAAGTCGCGTTCCTCGTTGCTCAGCCGCCGCGCCGTTCGCTCGATTTTCGTGTCGGCAAACCTTTCGATTCGAGGGTCTCTGGACGTGGAAAACAATTTACCGCGTTAATACGCAATTACCCTCCCTCGCCCCTTGCCCTCGGGCTCTTCCCGTTGATTTAAACCAATGGAACTGCGGGTCTCTCGCCGTGAAACGTCACAAATCACGGTTAATTAATGTTGGAGTACAGATCCAAATTGTATTAATTAATAATTTCTGCCCCGACCCGTTTCCCGGGGGCCAAAAATAACAAGCTAGTATTCATACTTGGAAATGCGATTACGCAACTCGCAAAGAGACGCGGCTAAACCGGCAAACATCGCCCGCACAAACTCGTCCCGCTTTTCCCTCGCAGCCAGCGACTCGCGAGAACCGAGATACTACGGTAACTCGATTGTAGCATTAATTGTTTCTTTTGTCGGCAGTTGAGCGAACGTTCCGTCTACCTACCGGCAATCGAAGGACCCTTCCATCGTACTGCATTCTAAGAACTCGAGATCATTCGAAATTTATCGATAGTGCAAGCGGAGTAATTTCTCTGCGCACGGTGGATGGCGTTAGAGCGGACAGCTCCAGGACAGAGGGTAGTAAAGATAAGAAAGCCGGTGGACGGGATGCCCCGAAATCGAATCGTTAGTTGCACAGGGAGAGCGCAGATTGCTTGTGCAGCTGTTCATTTCACGTAACAATGATTTCGAAATTCGCGCGAACGAACACTCGCTGACCCATTCACAATTTCACCTACACTCTCTCTCTCTCTCTTTTCTGCGCGCTTTGCCTCCAACTCACTTTCTCTATCCCACTCTTTTCACCTCGTTTCCGAACCTATCGGCGTTTTATAGGGCTACCCGATAGCGCAGTGCGTGGGCGTGGACGCTAGCAGTTTCGTTGCACGGGCATCGGGGTCGGTGCCACCTTGCATTTCTTCGCGAGAATTTTTATAATTGCTTCGTTCTCGTTTCTCGGGAAACGAAAAATATCGACAGCTCGGTCTGTTTGCCCACTTACCAAATTCTGTTTACTGCGAACGCGTCTTGTTTCTTTCGTTACTATTAACCGATTCGTCCTTGCATAGGAACTCTACGTCAGCTGTACATTCGAAAACTACGTGCTCGGTGCATGAATCGCGTCAGCCTCTCTTGGAGTTTTCAATAAATTCTGCAGCCCGGCATTCGTTTTCGAACAATGCTTCATGAATATTCGATCAGCATCGGTGCTAGTAAATTACGAGCAAACGGGCGCAACGTTGAACGAAACAAATTCATTATCGCGCGAGGAGGGCACGGGATGGAGGGAAAATTCGCGAAAGTTCGGCGAAAAATTTTCAATCGGACACTCGCTCCCCCCTCCCCACCCATCGTTTTTTCTATTTCATTTCGAAGCGGCGCGGCGAGTTAAAATAAAGAATCTGCCTGGCGTTTTTGCACCGTCTGTAAATTGCCCAGTATACCATACCGTGAGCGGCAGCACTGCGTTTGCATTTACGTCTAGCTTGTTATTTTATCGTCGGTCCAGTGGTACATATATGTATGTATACCTGTTGGGATATTTAAATATTTTCCGGGAAGTCGGCGATTTTTTGACGGGGCGTGGTAGCAAGTTCCCTCTTAAACGATGCACCGGATAAAGATTAATTAACGAAGTCGCGCACGAGGGCTTAATTAGAGTGGCCGCGCGATGAAAAAGTTCGCCCAAGGGGGAACGGCCTGAAACGAAAATTTCTCCTTCGCAGCACAAAAGATGCAAACTGTTCGTTCCTAGTAAGCAAGTCCTCGAAATGCGAATGCCCACGCTTGTGCGCTTCAACCCTTCCACCATTTTTTTGTCCCACCCTCACTGTCGCGTCGTCCGCGATGACAGATAGTGAGGGAGAGAGAAAGCCGTTCAAAGTTTACCCGAAAGAACAACTGCCGGGAATACGGTTCAGCAAGTAGCCGATGGACATCCGCGTCGCGTCGGCTGCGCATTTGGGACTGCATTCACTCTGCACAAATTCCTTCTAGTCGAATATATTTCTTCGCCCCGTCTATTCTTGCCCGAAAACATATAACTTTTCTACGAACTTCGTTACGGCTGTTTCCGTCCAATGAAATTCCTAATTAATTCCTACATATATGTATACTTGGAGGGAAACATTTCAATTTGCCTCGAAAAGTGCCAGCCGACTAATGCCTCTGATCCATATACGCGACGAGTAAATACCGGGTCCTCATTTCCGCCTCGTAATACTTGTAAACCGCGATGCACGCGTCTACCTGCACCTTCGGTTTCCGCAGGAATCGAGGCGACGGTTCAAGTTCAAACTCGATTTCACTCGGGACGAATTAATCCGCGTCGCTGGGCAGACAGGGGGGTTGAACTGGATGGAAGCGATTAATGGGAGAAAAATTTCCATTCCGTTGACAGAGTGAAACGACGATCGATTTGCTATCCGTTTACGGGGAACAAGTTAAGCGACAGTTTTTCTATTCAGATAAAAGGGGGGCAAAGATTGGAGAACGACTTTTATTTGCGCGTGCATTTTAAACGTCGATCTCGAGTTGCGCGATAATTTTAACAATAATTGGCAATATCCTCTCGGCTCTGTTTGTGCCGCATCGTTTCGTCGGCCATCAGTCATTGTTGTTGGCCGCGGTGTTTCGCAAAAAGCGATTGAAAATTGTTGGACGATGCAGCGAAGCTCGAATTGTCGATAAGGTCGAAAAGCAGGATGTCAGGACGCGGCGTTTTGAGGGAGATTGATGGGGGTTTCGCGGTTAACTGCGTGTATACAGAGTTAAATTGCCGCCTCGGTGGGTGTTGCTGCTTCGGTAGAGGTTGAGGTCAGCGCGCTGCACCCGCACCCTCCCGGTCGGCCTGTCGTTAACACCGATTTATTCGTTGCGCAATGTTCCTTCGCGCTTTTCGCCATGCCAAACATCGTAGCGTGCGCCACCCTTTTTATTCACTTTAATCTCCCTATCCGTCTTACAGTAAGCGGGCCACGCGGCCTCGCGACAGTTGAAACGAATTCACCGGCCGGCCACGATCCAATTGTCGCGGATGCTTTAATGCGACCTACATACCGAGAATCGAGCGGATGCCCGCGATTACTTTGAAATATTAATCTACTCGCTAATCCGTATCGGGAAGGAAAGCGGGCAGGGACGACTTTATAATAAGGAACGCTTTAAGGTAAACCGAAAAGCCGCTTAAATTGCGACACCCAGGGAACAATGTGGATGATTTGTTTATGCCTGCTAGTACAATAGAGGAACGATGCATCTTATAATACTTTGAAGCAATGAAATTCATGGACGCTAGTTTAGTAATAAAGAGAAGAGAGCATACTCACATCTAACGTCGAACCGGACTTCGGTGCTCGAAGACATTGTAGGATTGTCATAGGCTGGATGGATCGCAACGCATCGAATCGGTTGTCCGTAACGCGATCTCTCTGCCATTATCTCGCATACGCTGTAGGTCGCCCATGTGCGGGGATTATCAACTTCCGTCGAGTTTACCTGAGGTCTCAGGGTCCTCACTTCGGCCTCGCCCACGTACCTGCGCTCATTTCCCCCAAAAATTTGCATTTCCAACGGCCGTTCTGGAACAACTCCGCACGGAGTGAAATTCCACGGACACCGAGCCCTTCCTCCGCCGCCACCTTCTTCTTCGTCTATCATTTTCTTTCACCTTTTTTCGTCCGCCTAACTTTCTCTCTCCTCTTCTCCTCGGTTTCGTGCCCCTCCTATCGAGCCGCACAGTCAAACATTTCTTTGCTCTTCGCAGGTGTATCTCTCTGCGAGAGTAGCGATATTTACGCCCGCGGTAGCGTGCTTGCCCCTATCGTCCCCTATTGCCCTCTCCTTCGACGCGTCGCGACGCGCCAATTTAAACGCGCCCGTGCAAACCGGCTGGATCTACTTACTGCCTGGTTAGCCTGGAATATTTATCCCGTAGATGCCGCAGACAGTAGCGCCCGGCATACCAATAAATATTCCAATAAATAACCAAACTAAGCGAACGAACGCGTCGTGTTGGAACTTGCTCCGGTACAGAGAGTGGGTCGATGCATCTGAACGTGGACCGTATTCACAAAGAGATATAGAAATGAAGTTTCCCGCGCGAATCCCCTTACGTGGTTGTAAACGCGATTCGACGAGGAACTGTACAGGGAGGATCGTCGTTGCGAATCAAAAGCTGACGGCGCATCGATCGAATCGTTTGTGCGTATCGCCGGCATAGCAGGCACGAGGCCGTGCGAATTGTGTTAATTCCTAGTGAAAGAGAGAAACGCCGAGGGCAGGGGAATGTCTGTGTGGAATTCGAAGACTGCTTCGCGGCGCGATCCGCGTGAATCGGCTATAAATTAATTAGCATTTCTCGCGCGTTTTATATCACGTTTCGCCGAACCGTTCGCTTGGCGTTTCGTTCCATCCCGAGCTTTCTCTTGTTTCTACGCCTCTGGGGTGCAAGCAAACCTCGGTAGCTCCTTAACTTCGTCTAGATACCGGTCGGAATGGGTCATGATTATTCATGGGCAGCCAATCGAGCCGAGCCACAGGGTGCATTGCGAGCAAGGATATTCGCTCTTGGAAACCTAACTAGCTCCTCGAATAAGTCAGACTATGCATGCATTGGCGAGTCCTGATGGGACTGTTCCCTTTGAATGAATAGTCCTAGACGAGGAACCTTCCTTCTACGATTCATAAAGCGACTCACTGTTAGTCGCGGCGCGGCGGAGAATCGAATTGAAAAATTAGATTCAATCCCCATCGCGCACCGTTTCCACGCCTGCGAGCCAGCCGTTTAGCCTAGACTTCTAGAAACGACAGTAGCAACCGTTCGATTAGCAAGACGACGAAATCGACGCGAAGCCGGCTAATCGAATGAATTCCGAAAAGGAGCAGCGTTTCTCGGCGATGATCGGCTCGCGTACTCGGAGATAGCAGCGCAATCTGAAAGCATTGAAACGTTCCCTGGAAAAGCAACGCTATTACTCGGAACTTGCGCGGGCGGCGCGAGCTAGCCCGTTTCAATTTCCTGCTTGACCTTTTGCGATCTCTTTCGTCTCCCTCGATTCGCAAGAGGCGGCCCTTCGAAACTTCCGCGCCGCAGTCGGTGTTACGATTCGAGCAAATACGACTAGCGGCAGGGGTTGGAATCGACCGCGACGCGGCGCAGCGTAGATATAGTAGCATCGTTTTATATCCAAAGAGGCTTGAAATCTGTTCGATAGAATTAATCGATAGTCTGCTCTCGGCCGGCTTCGAAGCAGCTGCAGGAACTGGTGGGAAAAAGGCCGCGGCGGGAGGGGCTAGCGGTAGATGGTAAGTAGTATGGAATCTACGGTGCAACAATTACGATTACGAACCATTTAATTAGAGGCGAAGGATTCCCGTACCGTGCTCTGCAAGTGAGCGTAGCGATCTCACCTGCTCGGGCTGTCACGTTGCTGCCGGGTAGAATCAGCCGATCCGCGTACTCTATCTGCGGTCGTTGAGGGCTGACTAGAACGAGAAAATTAGCGGAGCTTAATTTCGCCTCTCTCCTCTGAACGTTTCTGGTTATCGTCGTCGACGCGATTAACCTGCGAATTATTTCGTGTACTTTCTCGCAAGCAACGGATATTTCGTTAGGCCTTTCTGTCTTTGCCAGTTCCTTTCGTGCCAACTTTCCAAGTACAATACAATCGTTCGATCGTTCGATCGTTCGATCGTTCGATCGTTTGATTGTCGCGACGCGAACAGTGCCGAAAGATAAAGTGAATCACTCTAATGATAGACGACTGGCTTTACGTTTACGTTCGGCCGAGTATTACAGGATAGAGAATAATGTTGCTTCATTGCCAATGAAATTTTACGCGTTGGCCTAGTTTCTCGTTTTTACGATTGGCCGAACGGAACGATGCCGGCATATTGTATCGCGGTCTGTGGTCCCTGGGCGAGTGGCGCGTTAATTTCGCTAGAATGGAAATAATGGGAATGAAAAGCGGCAAGCGTGGGTCCGATGACTGTGTCAGTTCGATCGAGCAACTATTGTATTTATAATAGGAAGGAAGGTAAGCTGAAAGCTCACCTCTGACGACCAGCCTCGCTGGTTCGGATGCCAACGCGTCCTGCGTCGTGAAATCGCTAGCTGTGACTTGGCATTGCCACAGACCGTCGTCGAACTCCAGAGTGGCGGATCTAACCCACAGGGAGCAATCGCCGATGTCCGGTCGGCCTACCCATTCGTACTTCTTTAAATGCATACCGATCGGCTGGAACAATTCAGATCATTTTCCGATTACTCGTACTATTATTCATTCGGAGCTTAATCGGAGCTTAATCGAAGCTTAATCCAAAGACTTATTCTACTTATACGTTGCACGAGGATGCTATCGCATGGAAGATACGGAGCAAGCTGCGTGGGCAAACGGAGTCGTGGAAATTGAGACGGAAGTAGGCAATGGCCAGCGTATGTCAGCATTTTGCACGATCGCTTAATCGACGAAGGGACGGTGCATCGATCGTCCCTCGTTGCCGAAATCCTCTCAACTTCCTCCCAGCTATCGCCCCTTTCTCTCCCTTTTTCATTCGACGCGTTCGCGTTCCTCGTCCGATTCTAGCACGCTCCCTCTCAAATCAATCATCAGCTCCCGTCTTCTCTTCTTTCGCGTAGATTAATTCGCTGCCGGTAGGAAAGTGCGGCCTTAGCAAGTTCCGTACTCATAATGCGGCCGTAATTCGAGGATCGATTCTCTACCGGGGCGCCCGTATAATCTATCCGCTCGTTTCGCCAAACACCCTATCTTAGAGACCCGCTTTCGCTCTGTTCCTCGCGCTTCATGGCTTAACCATGCCACCGTTGCGCCCTTTGTACGTTATCTGTGCACCGTGTGACGCTCTCGTCTGCCCGGTGCATAGAAATTTAAGGCCAATAACTGGTTCGCTAGTTTTTTCCGGCGGCCCGCTTTTTCTATAATGGAGAATGTTCGGGCAGCTCGTAATTACCAGCATCGATGCGGCAGTGTGCCTACTCGGAGCAACGCGATTCGTCGCAAACAATTGTATTTACTTATTGACACGGACCTCGACGCGAGAAGCGTCCAACATTTTTCTTCGCGATATCCGGAATTGTGTCCCGCGACTATGTTAGTAATGAATACGACGCAACTCCCGAGGGAGCGTGTAGTTTATCATTCAACGGCAGACACAATAATACAATGGGAAATCCTCTCGCGATGATTATTTGCGCGTAGATGGAGGTGCAGTGCGGCGGCACGCCCCCAGGACAAGAAGAATAATGAGTTGCCAACGTGTTGATGTTTACCATAGGGAGGCGAAGCGAGGCGAAGCGAGGCGAAGCGACGCGTACACAATTACACGGATATTACCGTCTTACCCGGTCACGCGTTCGATTTTCCTACGATTTTCCTACGATTCGTCAAGGGTTTGTTCATTTCAATATTTCGCGGCGCACAAACACTTGCACATTTAATTCTTAAAGTAATAGCTAAAGAAAAGATCAGCAGAGGAAGCAACTCGGTCGTCTTCGTGTCGAAGGGTCGAAGTGGAGGATCAGAGTGGGTAAGTCGGCATCGTCAGCGTCACCAGCGTCATTCATTTAAAGGATTAAAAGCCTCGCGCTCGGCGGGAACGTACGAGCGTTCACTTACTTACCGGGAAAGGGCCCTTATTCCCTTTTCTTCTTTCGCGTCGATTCACAGCCGGGTCTATCTTCGTTCCTCCCGCCACCTTTCCACCTTTCCACCTTTCCACCTTTCCACTTTTCCACCCTTCCACCTTTTCGTTCCTCCTGGCCTCGGTGGCTCCTCTATGCTCTCCGGAGAGAGCCGCGGCCAGCAATCAGCGTAATGCACCCGGGGCAGACACGCCCCGCAAACCCTCTCTATCCACACAATCGTGCGGCAACCTACACAGACGCTCAGACACGTGCGTGTCCGTACACGTACGAATCCAGTCGGCGGAGGAGCAACCGGCCAGAGTACATACCCCCTGGGCCAAAGGCCCTGATAACACGAGCAAGAGCTTGAGTAATGCAGACGCAATGGCAATCTCTTCGAGAGCAACGAAATAGATCGGAGGACGTGGGTCGATGCCGCGAGACTCTGCTCCTGCCCCTTTGCAGCGATTCCTTGCTTCTACATGTACCGATACTACTTTCTTCAAACTATCTACTCTCTGTTCTCTACCGCGATGGGCTTCTTCCAACTCTCATCCCCGCTAAACCAGCTTCTTTCGTTCGGTAAAAAAGTTGTTAACTTGGAGATTCATTGCCGACTCTTTGGAGATACGAGTAGCGGCGGTTCCGTTTGATGGAAAGGTTGGTTCGCGGACGAGCAGAGGCGAAGCATCTTGAACGGGCGTAAAAGGCGCAGCAGAGGTTTTTCCCCCCTGTCGGAATTCCTTGGATGTAAAAAAGTGCTAGGGAAAAAGTGGCAAAGATGGTGCGGCAAACGCGGCAGCCTAGAGGTGGCGGTGGAAAAGGAGCCAAGAAGGCTGGGCGTTGCGGAAGAGGCTTTCTGGTAATCCGGTGAAGGCGATTCCGTACACCTATTCCGCTAAAGTGATTTCAGTCTCCGAGAAAAGTGTATCACCTAAAGCACGATCGCGTATCCCGTTCCATTCTAATTCCGGCATTACGCGTCGTAAGCGAAACGACCGTAGCTTCTCGCGGGCGTAGTTTAACCCGAAACAGTTTCGCTTCGACTTAGGCTCCTTTGTATAATTACCCGAATTAATAATACATTCGGCTGCACGGAAGAGGTACGGAGAGACAAACGTGCTCGGGGTTTTTGTCCAAATAACGGGGCTGCGAGGGAAGGAAGCAGAGTGGGCGATTTTAAACGAAGGGAGTCGCGTACAAAGTGGACGGATAAGTGGCGGTCGAGTGGACGAGTGGGCGGGTTGCTTTGGAAATTTATCATTTAATCTTTCCACGTGATGCTTGCGGCATTGTGGTCTCCGTTCCGTGCCGCGCCGGGGGTTAAATACGTTTCAAGAGACTCCACTCGCCAACTTGTATCTCTTACCCAGTGTATACATTTCGTTTGTATACAATGTATAATGCGAAACATACTTATATTCTGCATGGTCTGGCTTGCAACGCGAGGATGAAGCGGGAGACGAAGTCGATGGTGGCCACGTATAAACAAACGACCGACTGGATATATAAAAGCGTTGGGCGCATTAATTTGCATATTCATTCCGCGGGGTAATTTGTTTCGATGGCATTTACCTGGATTAGGGGATACTCGCCATCGCCAGCCAATCATGTTCCTGCTTATTTTAAGGTATCCTCGGTATGCGTGTACATACATATGTGGGAACCGAAGAGAAAGAAAGGGAGACGGGTATCGAAGCCGAGATCTTCCGGTGATAGGCACTGATCAGTGCCACTACGCCGCGGTCCCTTCCCACTCTTCTATGACGTTATGTTCCTCTTACAATTAGTTCTTTGGTGGAGGCGCCCGATCCCACACATATTTATACCTAAATGAGTTTTTCGTGTTCGTTTTCCGGTACATTAGGCTAGGTCAGTTTAACAAACGCGAACTGCGCGTCGCCCGATTCTCGAGACCCAATTTCAATGTTAATTTCCCTCGGTAATCCAACTTACTGACCAGTGTACCCGCGATCCTGTTTTCGCCAGATCCACTTCTCGTGCATCTGGACGCATCGATTGGCCTGTATCCCTACAGTTTAAAGAATGGCATTCCGCTACGCGTCTAGCGTGGAGTGTTCGCGTTGCTCCGTTCAATTATACGAGTCTACAGGTCCACGAGTGGAGACTGTACGCCCGATTCTTAGCCCTGGCGGCCGCGCCACAATGCTTGTGTCGCACATTCGCAATCCAGAGAAGTACGCGTGCAAAGAGAAATTGCATTAAACTTCTTCGCCGAAAAAGCTTGGCCGAAAGATTTACTCGTGTCTGGGGAGCTCGCGCGCCTTTCGCCGTTTTTTCTCGTTTCCCGACGATTTCCGTCCCACTTTCACCCCTTGGCTCGCTTCTTGCGCGAGCGCTGCCGCCTTTTCACAGTGGAGGCGTCGTAACGACTTCAATTTAGAGGTACGCCTGGAGCATACCCGCCGACAAGCAATTCCTATCCCTTTATACCGCGGCAAACGGCAACCAGGCAACTTTTTCCCCATGCATAAGCAACGCTCGAAGCGTCTAAATCGCGGCCCTTTCTCGGAAGGGAGAAAGAGAAGAGAAGGGTAGCGGTGGAAAGAAGTCGAAGGAAGAAAGTGCAAGTAAAAGTGTAAAAGTGTAAAAGTAGGGACAGATATGGAATGGTTCGGGCGTGCTTGCAGAGAAGGAAAAGGGCAGCGAAACAGAAAGGAAGGAAGGATGGAAAGATTAGGGTGGTTACGTCCCGTCTCTTACAAATTTTAGAACGCGCGGTCAAGTATTTCTCTCGCGAACCAGCTTCCTGGACAATACACGGACAATACGGGCGAGAAAAAAAACGCCGCGGCTGGCAATGTAGCAGATTTATATTTTAATTCGCCGCCCTCGATTCTTTATGTCCCCGTGATCGCGGCGAACCAAATTACAAGCTGCACGGAACAAAAGGGCGGGTTTTTTCCTCTCTGCTGCTTCTCGCGTTCGTGAAAATGCGCACTCTTCTTCCAATGCTTTACGGAAGGATTGATCAACATTCGATTGATCGTGTAAACTCGTCGATGAAATCCGATCGAAAGTTCAGAGCGGTTGTCGCGGCACTCGCAACGAAAGGGAATAAAATAAGTAGGTACGATGCAACTTGAAGTTTCACGCAAAACTCGTGCGGCTAGCCCTCGCTGCCAGCCACAACCTGTTCTTTCATCGTCGGGACAGCGGGCAAACGACCGTGAAGAACTTAATTACAGGGAAAAGACGATTACGCGAAACGAGGCTGGGCATGAACGAGGAACGACCGAGAGTCCACTGCTAGGCATTTGTGCAACGGAATAAAACGTTTCATCGGAATTAACGATAGCGATGATAATGAAGCAGAGCGTTAGCGACGGCCAAGACGGACGATTATTGTTCGCCGTCGTACAAATTACACTTGGTCAACGGTTTCGCGTAGCAGTGTCGCCGAGATACGACGCTGTCGGGCGGGTTGCGCCGACTGCGAAAGAATTTTGGCCCTCTGATTTTTGCGGTTTCTCGGATATCCAGCCTGCGTTCATCGTGTTTTAGCTGGCTGACTGATAAATATACGCTGTCTTTGCGTAACCGGCAAACGTTTCTCAAGGACCGCGTTCCAGGGTAGGTTTTGCAAGGACGATTTTCCGGACGCGTGCAATTTCTTTTTCGAGTTCGTTGAATTCGTTCGGAGAAAAATATGGAGGGAGGACTGTAAGTAGGTAATTGTAAGTAAATGAGGTGGACCGCGCGCATGCTTACGTAAAGACGGCTCCCTGAGATTTTCTGCAGAAAAAGAAGAATGTATGCACCACCGCTGAAAAGGTGGCTCGGATTTAATTAAAAAATTTTTTTTAAGCGGATAGCCCGTCCGCCCGCGCTGAATGCCAGTATTGCCCACGGCACTTTCTTTAACCGTAGACAGATTCAGCCGGCAATTTATACAGCGACATATGCACGCTGTGCTCGACACGGGTTGAACAAATTTCGTCGGCCGAATGGACGTAGATATTTCGAAAAGCTGCAAGAATATTGCAAGAATATCGTTTCATACGAATATATCGTGCTTGAGTTTTACATCGATACAGAAATATTTGGCGCAATTTAAACTTGTATGCACTAATCACAATACGTGGCACAGAAGCGAAAGTCATCGACGGAATTTCCATGAAAATTTATTCTCTTATAACTTTTCATTTTGATACCCTGGATAGTCTTTGCCGCAAAGAACAGAGAGCAGCCATTTGATGCCTCTTTCTAGTATCGCTATTTAAAGTTGCAACCATAAATACATCCAGCGATACGGCGCGGGCCGTATACGCTGCGCGGCGCGTAGAGGTGTATTTTACTTAAGTTCGACCGTTACGACTCGGCTGTATCCCAGTCAACGGCGAACAAGTATATATTGTCGGCAGACGCGTAACGTCTACTTTCGGGCAGAACTTGTCTCCGACAAAGTTTACTGGCACCGTGGCGAACGGAGAAAATTTTAGTGCGAGGAGGTTAGCGTGGAGCAGTCTCGGTGACAATGAACCGTTCGGTATCGTGATAGACAAGGCCGAGGCGCCCTCGCCTATATCCCAGTGCTTAGATTGTACGCGCAAACTTGATGTATGCACTCGATGTCACATTTCACTTTAAGTCGTCCCGTCGCTCCTCTATGCCCCCTATGCCTACTTTTTCATTCATCATTTTTGCCTGCGCGCCATTCAATATATTAAACGCGAAGGAACGACGGTGATTTTATTTTTCACCACCGGCTCTTCTCCTCCCACCTCGTTTCAAGCTCTTTTCTCCCCTTTTCTTGTCCGTTGTGTAAAGCATGCTTGAAGTTATTTTTACTTTCCGAATTTATTAGAATCCCTCGCATTTCGAACATGTATCTCTTTAGTTCTATTGTTTCCAATTGTTCCTGATGAAACCTGATGCTCTGAATTTTGTATGCGCCCACGCAGAATGTTGAAACTGCGATTACACGGTGTCGTGGCAAGCAAGACTCGTACCCGTTAGACCGGCGTGCATTACATTCGGACTATCTAAACTATTTTACATGCAACTTACCTTCTGATCCTTTTGCCAGATGCACTGCCCCCTCTTTCCCAGCACGCGGCAGATCAGCTTTGCATCCTGACCAGGATTCACTTCGGTATATTGCGGCGTCTCTTCGAATTGCTGAATGCAGTGGCACACTGCAACCAGAGGACCGAGAAACTCGTTAACCCGAACGCGTGTTCTTTGCTGCCTTTACATAAAAATAGCTTTACCGTATCGATGAGTACCTCGAGCTTTCCCCCGCACAGTTTATCGCTCGATAAAAGAAATTTTCACGTCGCGCCCGAACGAACGGAAAGTTCTGTTTCGAAGCGATGAGAAGATAACAGGATCGAGCGTATAAGCGCGGGTTTATTCGGGTATTAAAGCAGACCGGTGCTCGTTAAAGTTGTTATTTAATTCGCAACTTCGGTAAATTCGTTTAACCCGCTCGATCTACCTCCGTATCCTCGGTTTTCGTCTCCCAGTCTCCTCGATAAATTCTATCAGCGGGATAATCGCGTTCGCCATTGAAAACGACGGCGACGCATCCTTCACTTCCACGCCAATGAATCCTTCTTTAATTAATCGGGTATCGTTCACTTGCCCCTGCTACTTGTTCCTCGCGTTTACACGTTTCCTCGAGGAAACGCTGCCCTAAAACAATCCAATGGTCGAAGGAAAGCGCCATATTTTTGCGCGGTCAATGCTGCATGAAATGTTGAATAGTGAACGGTTGATGCACAGCAATCCCTCCCGTCCATTTGACGTTTCGTTTACAGCGTCGGTGACGCGAACGTTTTACGCTCGCAGCTTTCTCGTTGGATTGCTCCGTTAAAAATTCAATTTTTCACCGAGATTGGAATGATTAATGGAGCGCACCTTTTTCCGCTCCCATGCTTACGCGGCAACGAAAATAACTTTGCAAAATTAACAAAGCTGCGAAGCAATTCAGCTGCAGCGCGGCGGTATTTCGGTTTTGTGGATGCAAGAACGGACGCGGCCATAAGAAACTGCCGTTTTACTGTCGATGGTGGTCATCGCCTCCCCATTCACGGAACATTGAAGCTGTCTCCGAGCAGGATTCACCGGGGGGAACAAATAGGAGCAAGTTCGCGAGTATCTTCGATAAGCTGCGTACGAACTTTGGGAAAATAATTTATAGCCGTGATTCACGGGCGAGACAAAGAGCTTGCTCCAAGTTGCAACGTAACTTCCCTTGGATTATGTATCCCCGCCAACTGGCCAACTTATTTTCACCGACTGACAGAGATAAAGCGGAATTCGCAGAGTTCCGGCTAGTTATCCCGCGAAGGGCTTACGAATTAATATCGCGGCTATCGAGAATACTTGGTGGGAATATTTTAGCGGAATATTCGAGCCGCGGCAAGAGTACGGATCGATGAGAGGGAGCGGTGAAATAAAATCTAATATTCATCGCCGTAACTTTGCCCGTGGAATCTCCGCTCTCTATCCGGATGGGAAAATACGACGGTGCAGGGTGGAAAACGTAGCAATTGCCGACCGGATGGCTATGGTAAAAGCGAAGGAGTTTCGCAACAGGTCGGACGCAGGTTACTCCACTCGTTAATTGGGTTTGTGCATCGTGTTCGCATTCGAGAGTGCTCTCTGCGTGGCTTCAAAATACTAGTAGTAAAATCTTGTGCACCTCTGGACGCAATAATAAGCGGGGACTCTAGATCCTCGGCAAAAGTAGAACGCGAAACGTATTTCCGTAGTGCTGCATCTCCACTTCCTCCGGTCAATTTGGTAGCCAAACGCGAATAGTTACGCAATGAACGATCACGATTCATGATGATTCAAGAGAATACTTTCGACTTGGCGTATAGTCGAAAATGTGCGAGGCTTTTCGCGGGACAGTAAATCAATAGCAAATCGGGTAATAAAATTCTTTGTCCTATCATTAGCAGCGGTTGCTCCTCTCTCTCTCTCTCTCTCTCTCTTGTTGTCTGGTCTCTCATTTTAAGCTGCATACCCTTCTCTCGATCCGTCGCAGCGTCGACGCGTTTTCGGTGCCCGTCCGCATTACGGCTTTCCGTCTCGTTGGTTCATACTGATTGGCTTCCGAATCCTCCAATTATTAATCTCCCATCTGATTTTCCGTGGAAGAGAAACCGGTCAGGTGGCGTGGATAGGCCGTTGCCAGAATTATTGGACTGTGCGTATTAATCAACTTTTACGGACGAAACGCGTATCGAGCCTGCTGTATCGACGCTTCTCACGATTCTATGTTACAGTGTTTCGTAATTTGCTAGGGGTAAATATATTAGAACGCGCACCAGTCAATTGTTTAGTCTCCCGTTCATTCGACGATTGATCCGCAAGCTCGAGAAGATATTGCACGGGGAGATCAGCTGCAATAAGCGGGAGGTATAAAACGGACCGAAGCGTTTAGGCTCGGGCGAAAGATTTTCACGGGTAATCTTATCGGCAGGCACGGTCGTATCGATCGACGTGACGCGACGAAGCAAAAAGCCGGAAGCTTGTCTAGGGGTGAACCGCGTAATGCTGGCAATGCGAGCAATTTCACGCCAAGCGACTCCCGCTCCGATTCGATGTTCGACTGTGCCCGAGGATTATCAAGCAATTACAGCCACTACTCTGGTGTCCGATCGGCTCGGCCGACGTCGTCGATCATTCGTAATTTCTTTTCAACTAGTGCGGTGATCAGGCAGAAATTACCGATCACCGCGCACCTATTACATTTGCATCCCGCCATCTTTTTCATCGGCGAGAAAAGGGAACGCCTCTTTCGTTTCTTGCCGAGATGCGATAAGATACTGGGTGACGTATCGCGGAACTTATCTTCGGTAACGAACCACAAACGCTTTCGCAAACTTCTCGTGGCATGGCTGACGTAATTAATTATTGGCATTAGTTGCGGTAACGAGGTCGTTATATGCCCAGCTTCTTAAAAATATCGCTGAATATTTCACCAGTATCGCCGAGTAATTCCACATAGGAGAGCAATTTGTACTCCCACGCCTGGACATTTTTCGAATCCACTAATACTCTACACTCTACGAGGATGTGTTTATGTGCGCGCGACAAACTGGAAACGCGAAAAATTCAACCACTCCAAAGGTTCTATCCCTTTCTGGACATTGTCCTGTAAATTGTAAAACAGCTGCAGCTTCCGAAATGCTTTAAACTTGCCCCGAAGTTTAGCCCCGCGTCTTTTCTTTGAAATCGAACGGCATCCAGGAAAGTTTCCTCTGTCCGTTTCCAAGGGGTAGGGGGAACAGGGGCAGATTTCATCAGCGACACGTCTTTCAGGTATCGACAGCTCTACAGGTCGCTTCGTAAGAAGCGGTGTGATTTTCGGAATTTTAACTCGCACGATTAACCAACCCTCCACCCGCTAAATTATCCATTTAATTAAAACAGCGTAGACCGGGTAGAGCAACGCCGCGCCAGTAGCGAATTGCGCTACGGATATATTTTCCTCGGCTGCACAAACGGGATCGTTTAAGGAACGTTTAAAAACACGGTCCGCCTGCGTCGTTTAATTCATTTCCCCAGGCCGAAACGGCCTCGACGGAATCACGCGAATAATGAACGTTAGGATACATTTCTTTCCCGGTTGTATGAACCGGCGTCGGTCGAGCGAGGGAGGAAAATGAAATGGTGGCGTCGGGGCAGGAAAGGACAGCGAATTTCAATATATCGTGGACCCCGCGACAGTTTTTAATCGTAGAAGTACGTTACTGGTGACTCGGTGCATTGTGTTTTCTATAGCTTGCGTGCCACGCATATGTATTTTTTTTCAGCGCATGCATGCTCGTCCTGGACCTTTGCCTCTATCGATGCTCAACTACATTCACGGATCTCTATATTTCCGCGGGCCCATATACGTGTATATTGTATCAATTTTTCCTACCTTTACCCCGCTTTTTGGCAAATCCAATCCCTGTTTCTTACATCCATGTGAATATTTTTCATTCTTTCGTAGGATTTGCAATTTTACATTCACCGCAGCATCACCAGCAATAAACGAGCCGGTCGCTCTGCGTCGCGCTTTATCGTGATTAAACATCAACACGATTCTGCCGGCGATATCGAGTTATCTAAAAATTGTCCAATTACGAAACGGCCGACAACGTACGAGGCCACTTGGCCGGGTCACCAGTCCCGTGATCAACGACGCACCGGCACCGCTTCCCCACTCGACGTATCGCCAAACATTTTTACATGCATCGTTCAACAATCGAATAGTTAACCTATGTCGTTTCACCCCTCGCCAATTGTTACATCCTGCTCCCATATCCAATCCATGATACTATCGAGCCCGCGTTTCAACGTTCGTTCATTTATTTGTCCAAGGCGAAACGCGTTGCTTTAATACATGACAGGGGTCGTTGCAAAGAATTGTTGCTTGCCCATTATGCACGGGCGCGTCGAAACTGGTAGAGGGAAATTTTCTTACTTGAAATTGCTAGCGAAAGCAACGAATCGAACGGTAAATGAAGCAAACCTTTTTCATTATATTTCCCCCAGTTTAATGTCCACCGTGTCTTTGCGAGTATCCCCATCCATCTTAATGTTCAGTCGGAGTACAACCTACGAGTTTGCCCATAAAAAACAAACTCGATCCCCAGTGGTTTCAGCTTCGCTATTTTGCAAGCACCAACGACACGGTGCACCGCGGTGGCGGGCAGCACTCCACCGCTCGAGATTCTCCTGTCGCGCGTCGATAACCAGCAACCGTATTTATTTTTCGCCAAGCAGGATACGCTTTTTCCACGATTGATCAGCCCTCGAGCATACAGATTTTATTTGGACGGCCCTTGAGGAAAAATGTTCGGATCCCATGCTGCGAAATATCGTCGACGATTCGACCCGCTGCGTTTTCAACCGTCTCGACTCGAGCTGGATTAATTTATCCGCGACGCCCTTGTTGGACGTAACGCGGACGAGCAACTTCTGCCGCCGGTGAGTTTTTTCCACCGATATTTTACCGTCAAGCACAAAAATTTCCATCTCGGATCCTTTGCGATTCTCATCGGAACGCTTGGCTGTTTGTTTTACTGACAAAACTATTCGAATGGTACACGCGACCGGCAGATTGTGTACACCGGTCGCACGTTTCTGCATGTTTCCGGGCGAACCCCTGGGGCGAGTGTGAAGAATTAGTCGACACTTTCTCCGCGGGAGGTCGTAACCCCAGGGCGAGGAAGGGATCGGGATAGAATCGGGGAAACTTCTGTTCCAATTTTCATTTTATAAGCGCACGAAATTGCCGGGGGTGACGTTAATATACGAGCAACTGGGATTGGGTAGGAAACGTTTCAGCAGCAGTTTCGGGGAGCTTCCGCGGAAATCTAATTAGCGGGAGTCTGTTTTCAGCTTCGCTTCCCGACGGATGGGAACAAATTTTTCGGTGAGGAAAAGCGTGGGGCGGTCCTCGAGGATTTCTAGACCCGGCGCAGCCACCCGATCAAATCCGCTATTTCAATCGATTTAATCCTCTGAATTTCCCACGCGAACGTCATTGCGAATCGTGCAGCCGAGTTTTTATTTATTTATTTATTTATTTATTTATAAACGGACCGAAGCCCTTTTACATAAATGTTGACATAAAGGTATAACTTTATCCGATAATTCTGCGTAGTTGACTTTTAAAGGTGGGTAAGGATCCACTAAAAAGTCAATACGATCATATATAGGGCTAGACTCAGCAGTAATGCGATTTATGGGATTACTTAATCCATATCTAGATCTGGCTTTAAGTTTTTCAAATCCTGCTCTTGACCTCAGCACGCGTTCAGGTGCGTAGAAATTGATTTGCATAATGAGAGCGGGGCAATCAATATGGTTATTAATTAAGTTAAAAACAAAGCTGTGGTCAGCTATTCTTCTCCGTGCAGACAATGTTTGCAGGTTAATTGCGTTTAATATTGAAGAGTAATCATGATCAAAGAGTGACATTGGATTGTTTAGCTTATAGGAACAAAACCTCAGAAATTTATGCTGCACCCTTTCGAGCATGATTTCATGAGCGAGGCTTTTAGGTGACCGTATAATTGAAGCATATTCTAAGAAAGGACGGACAAGGGTAATGTATAATAATCCAAGTGTGTAAATTGAATGAAAATCAGCAGAAAAACGAAGTACGAATCCGAGTGTTCTTGAAGCGGAGTTAACAATATACGAAATATGGTTAGAAAAGTCCAAGGTAGAGGAGAAATTAATTCCTAAGTCCTTAACCTCTCTTATTGAGGGAAGAATGCAGTTATCCAGACGGTAAGGATACAAATTTTCGCTACGGTCCGTTCGGCAATTTAATCTACGACCAGCTGACACTTTGCTTTCTTTTTTTCGACACTGCTTCGAAACAGTTGAACGTATCGATTTCGCAAGGAGATCCGTGCATCAAGCTGTTAGAGCGGTCACCGAAGATGACCACGGTTCGGCATACTCCGTTGACCGACGAAATTGTCATAGCAAATCGGGATTCGAGTTTACCGCTCCACAAAAGATAACGATAGCGACGCGACCGTGAATTGTCCTCGGTAATCATGCGCGGACACGTTCATTGTCTATTGACAAACTTTCCGGCCAGTTTCTTCCGGGCGCTCGCGCAAACAGCAAGGCGGTTCAATCGGGAAAGTGGTGCTCGTGGTTAGAAGTTTAATCATGAAACTTGATGGGCGCGATCGAGATGCGTCGATCTCTGGAGAATTATGGGCCTGCTCTTTCGCGAAATACTTGTGATTTCGAGGGCGAATGACGGGATGTCGGTGCAAAGTTGCAAACAGTTTTTATCCTATCCAGGGAAATGCCGATGTAATGCATGCGACCTGATTTCCGAGGGGGCGCAATCAGCCGTGGCGCCGCGCCCAAGTCCCAAAAGATACGTCTTAAGTAATTGCGCGACTATCTGACTTTTCGTATTATCTACTACGATTCTTGTGGCATCCTGTCGTTTACGGAGACAGCCGTATCCTATGTGCGCTACGTAGGCTGCGAGCTAAGCTTTCTGTGTTTCCATCGTGACGCGAGACACGCGTTGAACGTTTAAGCGCGCGAAAAGATGGGATGTAAAAGCGATTGTTATACCGCAATTGCGTCTTCTCCCTGCTCATTCCGTGTCCTTTTCACGACTAACGAGACACACCTGCAGGCTCGCCGTTTTTAATTGCGTTCCTTCGCAGCCGCTCGTCGCGACTGCCCTCGGCTAGGGCGATTCCGGAAACGGTGCGTGCGCTGGAAAAGCCTCGAATTCAGGGGAAAAGGCGTGGAAGAAAATATCGCGCGGCCCACGGAGAACGCATGCACGAGCCGCAGTAACGACGTTTCCCCGTTTCGAAAGGCACCGCGTGAAAAAAAGGGGCTCCCGGAAAAACCTGGCGTAGATCTCCTCGTTAACGAGGATCGCGGAACCTTTGTGTTCTCGGTCGAGGGAACCGACGCGACGCGCGGAAGGGCCAAGGGGGGAAAAAGGTCCCGCTGCAAATCGTGTAGCAACTTTCTCCTCGTATAGGTTACACGGCTTGCTCCCAAGCCCATGGCTTCCTTTCCTCGATTAAACACCTTGCTGCCTCTCTGCTCCGACCTTTCGCAGGCGCGACTCGCGTATATACGGTGATTCGTGACAACGAAGACGGCTGCCCTTCGTAATTCTGTTTGATCCAATGCGAGCCGTTCGATCGACTCGCCTCGAATGTAGCTCGCAAGCATTTTCCAGCATTCTTCAGAATATTCGCTTCCCTGCATAATTCGTGCCCCCAACGGACATTTGTCGATTCACGAATGCATCGACGCTAATTCGTGGTTGGTTTCAGACGCGACTGTCTCTCGTTTCGGCTAGCCGCGTACGTTCACTCGAACTCGCTTATCTCCCACTCGATCGTTTAGTGTTTGCCATTGACTGTTCGGCGTCGGTTGTCCACGACAGCCGGACAATAGAGCGGCGGCATTCTATCACGATAAACCGTAATCGCGTAATGAAAATGGCCAGCGCAGGGGACTCGGCACGAGCACCAACACCTAGTGGTACACGAAAACGTGGATGCTGGGAAAAATGGGTGAGAGCCCTGGTGGTCGAGGAAAGGGGAACGGAGGATGGCCGGGTTTGTAGTGCGCGATAATTCACTCCCGGTCGCAGAGGCGGCAGCCTCTGGAAATGGAGTCACCACCCCCTGCGAGTCACCGGTCGCCGCGACCCGGCCAACGGGTTGTCGGCTTAAACGGGTTTGTATCCTCGATGAGGACCTAAATAGGTTAGCACGAAAACAGCCTATACACCGCACTCCCTTCTCTCGCGATCCATTTTGTTACCACGGGTCGCCACATTCTACGTGTGTACACACTTGATCCGGCCAACTATTTTCTCTCTGGCAAAGTATTCGCGACATATTTACTCTTGAGAAATGTTGTTCGCTACTTAATCAGTTGCTATATATTGACTGTAGTCGGTACGTCGCGCGCGGAGTGCAGCTTTCAAAGTGCAATTCGTAGAGCGAAACGGCACGTGTAAATGTTAAGACGCTCCCCACAGAATATGTAGGTCGTGTGCAGGTCGATTGAATCAATTTCATCGTCCGCTAATTAGTCGCAGCAAAAGCGAAACCACAGCGAACGCATTCGCGCCGCTGCAGCGCGCTTAAAGGATCGTACAACGGCCATGAGCAATATAAGCTGTTGATTGTGAGCCATTCCTGGGAGTGGAGCAAGCTCTCTGCTGTTTTACGTATAGAACGCGTGGCCGATGACGGATTCTGGAAATACCAGGACAAAGTCGGCGACGTACGCGTTTGCGTCGCGACGAGAATATTCCGCGCTTCGCGTTTTGATAAACGGCCTCCAGAGAATTAAATTCCCTCCCCTTTTCCATTTCCCATTCTGTCAGCACCCAGCAGCCGGTTTTTCTTGTTTTCGACCGGACCATTTCATCCTCTTTTTCTCCGTGCCGCCTGTAACCCTGCCACGGCCGCCGTCCAGAACGTAACACAGATTAATCTGTTTGTTGATCCTATTCCTCTGCACTTTTTTCACTCCTCACCGTTTTCTAGCCGTCCTTTATACCCCTTGTCCACCTCGCGAGCCGAGATTTTCTACTATCACGTCCAGCTACACCCTTCTACCCCCCTTCTTCGTCCCTTCTTCGCCCCTTCTTCGCCCCTTTATTTTTTCTTTCGTCCCCCCGACACTTTTCGACTACATACATACATACATACATACTATACTGAAATCCACTTAGACAAGGTTCTACAATACTTTCGATTCGCCGCGGAAGTACACTTGAGAGGCAGGCCTGCATTCTTATTCTTTTATCGCATTAACAATCTTTGAGAAATTCTTGCAGCCCGTATATTTTAGCGAGTGCGTCTCGCTTGTCCTTCTAAGATGTTTCGCCATCCATTTTAGAAACAGTCTGGACGAAACGCCAGGCTGCGAGACAGCGACACTATTGTTCGCGATTCATCGGTGAAAGATGGGAAACGGGAAGTGGGATAAAAGAAGCTCGAGGTATGCAAAATTTCGGCTCTATCGGCTGAAACGCTTTAATGGCGCATTCTAATGAAATGTTCGTACAGAGAGGGAGGGAGAGAGAGGAAGAGTCGGAACGTCTGCTTCCGCTTCTACTTTTCTTCGAATGCCGATGGCCCACGGCAGAGGAACAAAGAGAACGAGTGAACCGGAAGCATATTCGAAGCGCGTTTCACGGGAAAAATTTATCGTTTTCCACGAGCTGTCCACGGGGAACGAGGTCCGATGCAATTAAGATGAAAAGTTCGTTTACCGGCGTTACCTAATGAGCAAGCAAGCCAGACGCTTTCACCGACTCCTTCTGAAAAGCTGCATAAAGTTAGCGATACTCGTTTCTCTAAGCTAAGCTAATGGTACATCGACGGGGAGCATAATCGTTGCTGGAAATGGTACCTTGTACGCACAGTGTCTCAATATTTTTGAAATTGCGTCGACCCTTCCCACCACAGTGGTTGGCACATTCTTCGTTCGTCTCAATCTCGCGTGTACAGAGAAACAATAGAGGGTCGTCTCAATCGCGTTCGATTGGTCTACGAGTCGGAAAGGATTTTCTCGCGAATCTGGAAAACGTTGGAGGACTGAACGGACGGAAGGTGTAAGGACGCAACGCTGAACGTATTCGTACGTGACGTCTAGCGCAATGCTGACTGTGGTCTTGGCTGGGCCCTACGTTCTGTCTCCTAAATCAACCCCTAACATACGGAGGTCGGCATCCGGGAATCTGGCGGATGTGCGGCGCACGTTTTTAGACCGCCCTGGCCAACCGCTGCACCGTTTTTATTTTTCTCCTTTCCACCCCGTACGTGCGACTATGAGGATTTCTCGATCAACTGTCGCGCGTTCGTTCGCCCCGCGGCGATGAAAGTGCTCGTAAACGCTCTCCTTTAACGTCCGGCTACTTTCCGAACACCGGCAAACTTGCTGGGCATAAAAAAGGACCACTTCCCCGATGATGCTATGCAGTAACCGAGTTTCACGGGCGCCAAGTAATTTTCCAAGTTGCGAGTAAACTCTACGGAAGATCGGACAACTTCGGAGGACCTAGGAGTCGCAATCGACTGGGACGATTATCGGGCAACGTCGACGCGAGAGAATGGGAAGTATCGTAGCGCGGTAAAGTTTTGCAGAAGCTAGACGCGTGTCGAAGAATTTTCAACGTTTCGCAGAAGAAATATCGAAGCACGAATCTGTCCGCTGTCGGTGCCGGGATAGAATACGAGGGCCGCAAATCCGGCATGCGTATTTAACTGGCACGAGCCAGCATACGAAGGATCGCAGTAGTTGCGTTGGAGACCGTGGACTCTCTCTGCCTCTCTCCATATCACACTCTCGGAAGCGCACTCGGACTCGCGGCGCACGAATAAGGTGGCAGCATGTACGGACACGCCGTAGATTATTCGAGTACGCAGGTCGATACACGCGCGGTAGAGGTGTAACGATCTAGCAGCACGCGTGGATATTAATAGCGTTAAATCGCACGGATAAGCCGGCGGCGACGAGTGGGGCGCAAAAGGTGGGAAATGAAAAACGGAGCCAATGCGTTTCGCGGTCGTCCCACCGCGAACGAACGTCGAATTCATCCTCGCCCCCGACCAGCGACTCGTTACTGAGAAATATCGATACAGCACGCCGTTGAATTTCGTTTTCCTACTCCGGCGGTGCATTCACCCTGTCTGTTACATTTGGCATAACAGCTATCCGAGTAACAAACTTAGGCGAGCGCCGGAAAATGTTGTTCGTCTTGCGACAAACCGTGAACGGCCTTTCGCGAGTAAAAGTATTTAGGGAGAGACAGTTGTTTGAAGCGCGATCCCCTTTCGGTAGAGTCGTCGCGACCCGCGGCGACATCGGTAGGCACTTGGGCACGAAGGAAGGAAGAAAGATCATCAGCATCGACGGATGCTTTTAGAAAACCATTAAACCGACAGTCCTTGCCGATGCTTCGGCCCCTCTCCTTCTTCCCCCTGATTTCAATTCTTTCGCAGAGACGGGAAAAAATCTCGAGCACGGTCCGCGAGAGTCGTTGAATATTTATTCGAGTCGCGTTCGCAGTCTGTGCGGCTCGAAATAGATGGAAGTGCCTCCCACCACCTACGTGCGCGATCTCGCACATGGAATGTAAAATAAAAACGTGCGACAATAACGCACGCCGCGCCACGCCGCGACGTGTCGCCGATTCCTACCCCCTTTCAAACTTTCCGTACAGTTCTGCATTTTTCTTTCTACATGTATTAACCAGAGTCCCCTGCAAACTCTCCAACCTATCACTCGAAACGAAACGAGAGGAAAAGGAGTGAAATTTCGAGGAATCGTTGGAGGAAACGAGAGGCCGGTATGTCCAGGCAGATGGTGAAACGAACACGCGTATGCGTATCACGTGCCGTAAGTGTGCATACCTGTATGTAGGTAGGTGGGATTTTCCACGGTGGAACGCTCGGTTCTGTCGGACAAAGGGAGTCCTAATAAATTCCATTCGACTCGGTACAGCACCGCAGTTCGCCTAGGATATTTTTTCATCGCCCCAGCCGTCTCGTTTCTCATCGGTGGCTTGGCCAGCTTTCGTTGTCGAGTCCTCGCTTTCTTCCCTTTTTGTTTTTCGCCAACGACGTCCGCTGGAATCTCGCGGCTCGTTAACTCCAGCCAGCCAAAGATTTACGATTGCCGATTCTCCGCGCCTCGGTTTATTTACGATCCACGTCGAACGCAAACAGAACGAAACTTCTCGAACGTTTTGCTGAAGAGCATTCTGGCTTTAAATATCTTGGGGCACCGAACGCGCTTACGCTGCTGTGTCCCAGTAGCATAGGGCTGCTGGCGGGAAGAGAAACGACGCTGGTGGTCGGTGGAGGCGACTACAGCCACGGCTTTGCCCTCCTCCCCTTTTCTACTTTATTTGCTTTGCTGACGCGGGCGGGGGCACGGGGAAGGGTGGCTGGCAGGGCGAGGAACGACATTTTTCACAGAACCGTATGCTTTCAACTGTTATTTCAACGAAAATTCACCAACGGCTCGCCATTGTCCCAGAATCTCCTCTGCCACACACACGGGTCCAGATATTGCCGTGAACTTTTTCCTCTCTACAAAAATTGCGAATGTATGCCGACACGTATGCACGTGCACGCGCTTCGATTTTACGCGCTAGTTTGCCGGCGCGGCGCGGCGCGGCGCGGCGTGCATTCTACGAAATGCAAATGACGGTCGAGAGCAGCAGGCTAATTTTCAAAACCTATTGCCACTTGTGCCCCCTTTCGTCCTTGCGACTCGAGTCACCGCTTGTACCCGCGGCACCGCGTCGGAAGAGTAAACTGTTTAGTACCATTATCCGTCTAGATGCCGTAGTAATTGTACGCGGGTTCATCGAACAAATACGTTGCCCGGTGGAACCAGCCGTTCCGACAATTCCTGCCCGTGAAATCAATCGCCCTGGGAGAATTCCAGCCGCGTCCGAGGAACATTTCATTTCCTTCCCGATGCGAGCGAAATAATCGATATAAAGTGCTCGTCGACAGCATCGTCTCCTTCCATTTCGCGAGCCTTGATTTGCCTCGACTCAGCCCTCGTTTCTGTCGAGAGGAAACGAATTTAAACGCAACCTCCCTGCTCGTCGGGACAGCTCCTTCGGAGATATTAGTCGGCGGAATTGATTATTGCGAGTAAAATTCGGGGAGCTGGAGGGTCCATGGATCATCGCGTGCCCTATGAAATCGTTTTAAAACGGGAGACTCGTTAAGGGGATGAAAAATCCGACGATCCCGTTGATCGACGAATGAGAACATAGTTCATCCCATAGACGGGATGTCTATGGTTGCGTCTGGCTAGAAAACAAGGGCGGACAGCAACGAGATCTGGTACGGGGTGCATTTCCATTGAAAAGAAACAGACAAGGTTACTCGTCGGCCGGGAAACGAATCGGTGACTCGAGCAGGGATGCACTCGATACTTGGAGATATCCAGGGAAAACGTCTCGGTAAAGGAAGAATTGTTAGAAGCGAAAGACTATCGTTATAAAGATAACATAGGGGTAGCAACAGTGCACGAGCACAGGTGGTAGCGAGGCAAGCCGACGAACGTTCGATCTATCGATTCGAATTGCGATCCGATGCACCGGGTTTCGTAACAAAGATTTACCTGTTTCAGTTTTAATCGGCGTTTCTCGGACGAAGCGGCGCGGCGCGGTGTCGCGCAGTCGATTCGATTGGAATACACGTTTCCGCAACGTCAAGCCGCACAAAGGCGTCGCGTCGGACGGTTGGAATTATTTGATGACGAATGCGTCGCGATAAATATTGTATCGGTGGTTCGCGACGGTTCGCGACGGTTCGCAACGCATCGGACAAAACGGGTGAAATCCATGGAATCGAGTGCGCTTGAATATGCATTGGAAGATAGGACGATAGCGAGAGCAGGCAATTTCGATCGGGGGATCGACGATGAAACGCGAGCAGCTAACGAAGAAGCGATACACTCGGCGAGCAATAAAATAAACCAGATAAATGGGGTAAATAAAGGCCGAGTAACTATTACATAATGGAAAATGTCGCGGCGAGATAGTCCGCCTGCTTGTCCGCGGCCAGGTCGCAGCGTCCTAGATAAGTGTAATTTGCCTATCCGCGCGCGCGATTCAATTGGGAGGGACGCGAATTATACGGTACTTATGGCCACGGTATCGCGACACAGTCTCGCGCTGTTCAATTAAATCTCGCTATTACCCATGGCGTGTTTTTTCGATTCGGGGAAGCAGCCGTCGACCCGCACCATCTCGCGCAACGTGCCGGGCGAAACGCGGAACCCGAGTACGATTGAAACGCAAATAACTCGATCCACTCGACCTCGATTAACCGAGAAATTTCATATCCGCAATGCGTATTTAATTCCATCAATTTATCAGGAGGGTCGATTCCGCTTAATATATTATTGTAATATGTATTATCGTGCCGCAGCGAAAATGAAGGGGTTTCGATGGAAAAATCAGTTACACGGGCGGAGAACCGATACCGTGCTGATATTCCCCTCGATCGTATCGGAGCCCTCGAAATCATCGGGATGCGCGTGGAAATTTATACGTTTCCGAAGAGCACTCACAGGTACGCCCGCGAACGCTTTCTCCGCGGACAGCCGGAAATGGAACGGAACGAGTATGTACTCCCAATAAGCCGCTTTCCCGTGCACCGCAATTTTATTATCGATTCCGATTCTCTTCTTCGATCGAATGCCTTGCGCACCGATTAAAACCAGTTGGCCAGCTTTCTATCCCATTTCTCTCGCAAATGTTTAGCGACGTTCTTATCCGCCCTTTTCGAATCTCGGTTTTACAGAAGCCCGGTTAGCACGAAAGATGAGCAGCGGACGCAGGACTCGCGCTTTCGGTGACGCCCGGTTCGTATTTACGACACCGTACCGTACGAAAGCTTCCGACCACGATTCAATGTCCGATACGGCCTGCCGCCCTGGTTCAACTCGATACACATACGCACAGATAGCCGCGCATTAAGCTTTGAATTACGTGACTCGTCACGCGCAGCGCAGCTTAATGCCTGAGCTTGTTAATTACACGTAGGCTCTTCGCCGCCTCTCGTTCCTCCAGTTTTCGTCGCTCGCGCGGTCAAAATCCAGCGATGCGCGTTTCCCGCGTGTTTAATCATAGAGTCGCGACTTGGAGTACCGGGTCGAATGATCGATCCACAGTTTGATGAACCGATAAAAACGCACTCGTCGAGTTTCTCATCATCTTTCCACCAATCTTCGTTCTCCGCGGTATGCTCGACCGGTGTGCTCGAAAAACTGGGTCGTACGTGATTGGCTTTTTCTCTGATTTTATTGTGCGTATTCGTTGCGTCGCGTCGCGTCGCGATGGTTTGATGAAAACAGCTTAGCTTGGGGCGGTCGTGCATCCCGAGCGTTGTCGCATCAGTTTTTTCCGCGCACCGCAATCCCTCGCCGTTTCTTTCACGGCTGCGACACAACCGGGAAATTTTGTTTCGCAAATTCGACGCACCAGGTACTGGCACACGTGCGCTTTACAAAAATTGTTATCGTCGCTCCTAGAGAATTCGACCGCCCGACACCGAACGACAGACGTCACTAACGATCTAATGGTAACGATCAATCGTACAAGTCGAATATCGTCCGCGATTCATTGATCAGCCCCACGATGCAGCCGAAAATCGTCCAATGGAATTTCAACTATGTACGACGCGGAGGACGAAGCCCTTTTAGCCACGCTCGTTCGAGTTAATGTACCGGGCTGGGAGAAGCGTAGGAAAAGTCATCCCCTGTTGCTTCGTTTGCGCCGAAATCTTTCAGCGATATTAGGAGGCGCAGATTTTGAGACGGGAAACTGGGAAAGTTTGACGAGTATGAAAGAACCAGCGAGAAAGTTTTCTAGTAGCGGCGGGAATCGAAGCGGGGCGGGACTGCATTTGCGATATGAAACAGAGATGTCCTCCTTTTACCAGCGCCCGCTGCGGTTGGTGCATCGAAAAAAATCCACAGGAGAATACGTCGTCAATTATTTTTCCGCTACCCGAATAATTTGAAAGATTCTTCGGCAAGTACACAGGTACTTAACCTAACTGTGCCACTGTGACCATCGTCTCCGCAGTTACGAGTCCTGTACACCGCGCCGTTCGGACGTTGCGTTGTAGCACCTAGCGTCGTCTTCGCAGAATCATTTCTAGCTGCACGGCTTCTTACTCAGGGCTCGGTGTAACGAGCAGAAAATAAACGATAAAATATCGCGGTGAAACGAAGGTCTGGTCGGTGGCTCGTTAACCCTCGTTTAGAGAGCAAGCCTGGATTCCCCAATGGTCGTCCTTCTTCCGTGAAAGGTAACGTGCCGGGAAGACAGGCCGACGCGACGGGAGAGTGCGAGGACCCCCTTGGTCCCATTAGCCGCCACGGAGATTGGAATAAATTGATACGATTTACGGTGGCTTACTCGCCCCGCCTAAAATCAACGCGGCTCGCCAAGATTCACGCCGGGGGATGAACGTCAATTTCGCGACGCGACGGTTCGCAGTTGGACGATAAGAACAGATAGCGACACTGAACGAGATTCTGCGAGAATCTTGCAGCAGACCCGCAAACTTTGTCCTCGTAGCGGCATTAAACAGCGCGGAGAGCCGAATAAATCACGGCCGTTTCTATTGCACCTAATCGCTGGATTACGATACAACACCTCATGCGTCCGATAGATCTGTTCTTCGCAAGTGCGGTTTTCGATTGTGCTTCCAAACGCCTCGGAAGCGCTAGAGAAAATAATAGCAGTGGCAGCTTCTAACATAGCTTGGAATAACTTTCTTTCTACAACGCAAAGAGGTTTCCTCTCCTTTGGAGAAGAATCGAAAGCTAGTAGTTTATCGTTAATTGGATACCAGCGGAGGGCAGGTACGATACTCGTTCGAAGAATTTGTTCGGACTGTGTGCATAGCTACTATGCGATGCGTGGTTACCTGGGCGAACGGGTGCATCTGATCTTGATCGAGTCGGACGTGCGTCGAATTACACCGCTGAGTTTACGGTAACCAGTGATTGCGTATCGTCGGCAGCTCTATTAATTACGCGTCGATCGATTTTCATGAGAAAAGCAAGCAGACTTCCGTACACGCTCCGCGACTAACGTTGAAACCTAGCATGAACTTTTGCTCCCGGTCTGCGCGAAAGTAGAGGAATACAGGAGCGTTTATCGAGACGTTGCACATTTCTTGCCCCGTCAAAGACGTTTCGATGAAACGGCCGTTGGAACATACCCGGGGAAACTTACTCTATCTCCTTAGACGCGGCCAACTACTTTCTTTGGCGACACTTTATCGAATTCTCTGCCCCATTAAGCTTCGTACGATCCGTTCCTTCAAAATTTCCGACTAATATTAGCAAAGACTCGCAAGAGTCGCAAAGCGAGTATACCTGTAGGAGGGATAATTTTTAAATTTCGTTCCAACAACTCGGACATTCTGCCGCCCGATAGCAAGCGAAAGCTTCGAGATTACGATTTCTGAGCCCGCAAAATACTCGGAGCGGAAACAAGATCCAAGATGAACTGTGTAAAGAGTTCATTAAAATCTATGGGGTGCCTCGGGCTATTGCCCCTACCTAGCAATCGATAATCTCTTAACGAATTGTTTTTGCACAAGAGCTGACATGTTGTGTGCAAGATCAAAGGGGAAACGTAAAGGGAAGTCTACCCGTTCCCTCCAACGCGAAATGCTGAACACAATTAGAGGATCACCGAGGCGCCCGACACGGTTACCTTTCTGATGGAGCGTACGGAAAAAAGTCGTAAAGGTATTTTAACCACGCGGTTCGTGTTCGCCACCGTGCAGCCGAAATCGTTGGCCGTCGGGGCAAATCGGGGGAGGCAGAAGAGCGGAATAAAATAGAGCGGAGTGAAAGGAAAATGAACAGCATGGTTAACTGTAAGGAAGAGAGGCAGCCACGCCGTCAGCGTCATGGACACGGCCCTGGTGTTCCGACGCTGTTGTTCTTGCTCCGTTTCCCTGACGCGGGTCGGATGCCGGAAATAGCGGAGGATGAGAGGTTTGGTAGGTGGTGGATGCCAGCCGGAGAACGATGAGCGGCGAATGGGTGCGACTGCAGAGGTGGCTTAATTGGCCGGTAATTGCCACTGTCTGCGCCATGGCGACAATGGGACGCCAAGATTGGAACTCTACCAAATGACATAGACGCGGCCGGAATACGTTAACAATAATTCTGTAATAGGTCGATCTCGCGGAGTCTCGCTATCGTTTGATGCCACCTTGCCACCCGTTACACGGCTCCTTTCCAAATCACTTCCCATCCCCCTCGATAGGGACTATTTGCACGGTTAAACGAACCAGAGATAGCGTTCTCGAGGGCCCCCTGACAAGGAGATGCCAAGATCGTTCGTTGTCGCGTCGAATAATAATTCCGAAACGCGTGGCCATCGATTCAAGGTTTGACAAAGTAATCGTGCATCTCGTTAAACCTGTGCTACACATATTGTACGGTACAGAAGCTGGATACTATAAACTTAATATTCCTTCCCCGGACTCGCGATCGATGCACTGCACGCGGAGGTAGAATTTATGGCGATGAAAAATCGCGTTGCTTAATTGCGTCACGCGTCGATGTAAATCGTAACTCGTAAATCGTCGCAATTCGTTGCTCTAGCCCCAGCTCGGCATCGGGAATATCTGGGTAACGGGGAACGAATTTAACCAGCGGTTGCTAGTCACGAGAGGCAAAATGTAGGAAAAAACGTTCCAACGATCGAAGTGTGATCGTACATGCCGAACGAAGCGTCGAGAATCCGAGGAAAAGAGCCCCTGTTCCGTTGAATTCCCGCAAAACCGAGGATGATTTCGCGGTCGCGGCTCTCGTTTCCATTCGAATGCCGTTGTCGCATCGGCTGCGCGGATCTTTTTCCGGAACCGCATATACGCCCGCTTCTTTTGTTTTTTTGGTCACACAGGGCCAGTTTGATATTTTCGATGAGGGCCACCTGTGCCCAGCGAAGCAGGCGGCCGGATTTGGTGCGCGCGGACAAACTCAAAGCGAACGTTAGAAAACCGTAGCTGGTTACGAAGTTGCGACGCGACAGCGCGGCAAAGAATTTTTCAAATCCGCAACCATTAAAGACCGCTTGGACACGAAAGCGAATTCCTCGAAACGATCCGCGCGAGCCAAGAATTCCTACTTCATTCTGGGATCGCTTAATCGTTCGAGCAATTCACGCATACCTACCTCCCGACAATGTCATTCCGATTTCACTAACGGCAAGTGGCTTATTGAATACACGTAATCGTGTAACGCTTGAAAATCGATTAGGTTACCGGAGGCACTGGTTGCGCGCACGGATCCAGTATATGGCAGCGAGTAAAACAATTTTGCCGAGGGCTGGCTTAAAGACGTGGAAATATTCAAGGCAAGGGTACACGCTGTGGGTCGATGGGATGAATTTTGCGTGCTTGCACGGAAACAGCCGTCTGCAATTCCAGCAGTCCACCGCGACCGTGAAACGCTGATCGATTCGTGTTACAACTTTTCGAAAACAATTACGGACATGTAATATGTACAAATACGGAAGCTATTGTCCTACGCGGCTGGTTGTTTCGGCGCGCTCGGACCGACCGGAAGTGCTTGCGGAGATTCGCGTCTCCCCTATAGCCGTTGGTTCCGCACGATTCGTCCCCCAATTCTCGCGGCCGATTGATTTTGGCATGTAGGTCGTTCGTGATACTCCATCTGCTCGAACCATTATCACGCCTGACTCTTCCTCCGGTTTCTTGCTCCAGAATGACTTTCTTCTTTCATTGGTTCGCGGAATTACCTGTCGGCGAAAAGGGATGGGAATTGAGGGAACGCGGGGAGAACCGACGACGAGCCGCGCGCCTATCAAGAATATTGGCAGAGGGATAGCGCTCCAGATTGTCGATTGTTGCGTTTCATTTTGCAAAGTGCGTGAATTTATTCGTGGAATACGCAGGCAAAGTAGGGAAATGCCTGCGATGATGTCCGTCCATCGTGCCGCAGGGGCAATTAACGCGTGAGGGCGACAAGCGGACAAGTTTCCACGATTAACAGACAAGAAACGAAATAGTAGGAGCAGGGGAGCAGGAGAAAATGTAATGAAATAAACCGTTGCGGGTCGAAGCAGCCGTGTCTCGAGCCTTAAAGCAATTAGTTGGCACGTCGAAAGGTACAGATGCAGATAGAGAGGATATTGAGCGAACGACGAGGAGAATAAAAATGCGGCTCGACACATTCCTTGGATTTATTAGCGCCATAAGAGATATTTTTCGGTGAGCGGGATCGGACGACAAGCAAGGAAAAAGGAACGCAACGCGATTGCGAAGCTGCGATAACAACAGCTACCTAGCTAACGATTAACCTTTGAACGGAGCCCAGCAAAAATATATTATCCGAAATGCCGCGCTCTGCCGCAGACCTTCTGCTCGCTGTTTAGCTTTCTTTCGCGAATGAAACAAGCGGAAGTCCAATAACGAAGCAAGCTGGTTCCGATCGCGTCAGCTGCGATTCGCAGCCCGAAGCAATTAGCCGCAGTGACAAAGAACGACAAGGGGGAAAAAGAAAATTGCGACCAACGATCGGAAAGCAGAACCGATACGCTGCCGCGGTGAAAACAAAAAGAATAAAATGCCAGGGTGAAAAGTTGCAGAGGGAATGCTGCAATCTCCGGTAGACCGAAAGCTATTCGCGTTCGCGACAAGAATAATAGTTGCGCATTAATTTTGCCAAAAAACGGCACGACCGATCGACTTTTCGCGCCGGAAAACGTGGTCCAGTATCGTAAAGGTCGGCATGTACTGGCACTAAAAACGTTTAATTCTTCCGCCTACGAAATTGCACTGGTCTTCTTGGAAAAGAGCCCGCGGCGACCGAAGGAGTAAGATCTGTCTGTTAGTAGAATAACAGCGTGCTGGTCGGGCGGCGCGATCAAAGAAATGTTGGACAATTCGGACCGTACTTTTGGAAGCTGTGCCTGGGAAAAATGTTGCCTCTCACGAGTTGCACGCGTGTCGAACGTAATACGGTACGCTGAACCGATAAAAATAATTAGATTGTGTGCAGAGGTTTAAATTAATTTTATCGCTTTAATGAGCTCGCTTTTCCAGGCCCGAACCACTCGCAGCTGTTCTCGGGGTGGCGGCGCGGCGTCGGCGGTGTGGCGCCGTCGGAGCAACGGCTCCACTTTTTTTCCAATTAATAACGGGCAGGAAACGTCGGCCAAGTAACTAGTTTTCCGCTTCGCTCGTAATATGCCCGCGAAAGATTCGGTCGCGTTCACACCGAACCGCTTGCGTTTCTCAGAAGGCGTAACAGCGGAAAACGCGTTCGACTCTTTCTCCATTAGACGGTCGAAGCGGAACGATCCGCTTTCTCCTTCCCTTCAACTGCATTTCATGCAACGTTTCATAGTTTCACGAATTTTTTCATTCCCCCGGTCCGCAACAAATGCCAACCTCTTTTCAATTTCATCTGGTGTACCTTGAGGACTGTGTAAACGGTACCCCAAGGTAATTCCGAGATTCATTTGCCCCATTCATTCGTTCGGTGTTACTTTAACGTTTCTGAGACCTTTGCAATACCGTGAAACATACGCCAGGCCATAGATATATTAAGTGAACGGTAACGCAAACAAACTATAACGAATCCGTGGGAAATTTGTACACCTGTCCGAAGAAAGACTAGTTGGCGAAATTCACCGACGGCCCCAACTCGTGGAGAGAAAAGAAAATGTTTCGTGACTAGTTAAATGGCTCGCATTGCTCGTTACGTGCTGCGCTCTAAGCATATTACCAGCTTTTCCTGTAATTAAGTTAGTCGTCGTTGGGTCGGGCCATTAATTTTCGCGCGACCTAATGCTCCCGGCGTGCTTCACCTGGTCACCGTGCGAGCATCCAGCAAAGAAGCTCGTTCTTCTTCGGCGTGCCCCGTGCTTGGGCCATGCGAACAATTGTTTTCGGGCAAAGGCACGAACAACTGCCGCGAAATAATTAGCTGGTGTTAATTGAGACGAAAGTCGCTCCCCTCGAAAACAGTTGTTCATTTATTTCTTCGCCGTCCGACCGTCGCGCGATGCAATTTTTCTTAACAATACATCTCCGGTTTGCAACGGGCCAACGATTATCATCGGTCACCGCATGCCGGTGGGCGCTGACAACGAGAAGCAAGGTTCGATGCCTTGGTCGATCTAGTCGGACAGCGCGTTGCAACGCAGGGAATAGCGAAACGATTTCTCCTCTGTCAGTAGTCGCGGACAGGTTCGATCAGACAGCTCCGCGCACGGAATGTACCGCTGCGCTGCGTTTACCAGTAGTATCAGTAGTTTCGGATCGGCTTCGAGCAGACACCGGTGGACCATAATCGGACAACGGAGGAAGATGTATGCGAATCAGTTGACACCGCTTGCGTCGCGTGAAACTATCGCGTCGGCAGATCGCGATTGGACAAGGGTGCTGCTTGGCGAGAGCGTGACTGCGTCGACGACTATGTATGTTTCCAGTTGCCGGTTAGTCGCGACATCCGAGGCTTAAGGTTCATCGATCCGAACGTACGACGATTCCGGTGGATGAGCTTCCGATTAAGTGCAGCCGCCCAGTTCGATGCTCCGTGGAATTTCTTGGGTGCGTCGATCAAGTTAAAGAGACAATATCCCGAGTCAATATTAAACCGAACGAAGCGCGGAAATGGAATTTTCCCTCGAGTTTGCCAGCGTCCACGCGACTAATGAGCCTCGAACTGTCTATGGCGACAGCCACTGGTCAATCGGCCATCCACGCTAGCAATAGCCTCGCTCTTCGGGGTCGGGGGTCCAGACCTCTTTAACGATTTCGAGCGGAAAACACCGTTATAGCGCCATGCATCGATCGGGTCTGAAAATAATCTCCGGTGGAGGAACAAGCAAGCTTTAAGTGTCGCGAACGCGAAAGAGAACTCGACGGACGTGGAAAATTATTTGGCGCGCTGCACCGGGCGGGCGTAAGCGCGGAGCAGGGGACGAGAATAAAAAGTCGACACGCGGCGCGGTCGTGAATTTCATTGGAAACACACTGCCACGCGTTTCTCTCCGCGGCGCGACGTGCTCCTTCTACCCTTATCCCAGGCCAAATAATGTTCCCGCGAGAGCGACGCGCTTCGTCGACAGACTTTTCCACGCGGCACTTACGATCGCCGGGTGCAAACAACGACCAGCACCGTTAATGGATGTGCCCGATAATTGAAACGTTTCATCGATCCACCGCTCGCTTTTTTCGCGACCCTTTCGAGGCAACCCTCGGGGGAAGGGATGTCGGGATGGCGCGAGAGTACAACACCGCAAGCATCGACTCGGAAAGTGCCGGCTACAGAAACCTAACGAAACACGGTCGAACCTTCCGATAGTGCCCCGCGACTGCTCCAGTAACGCTAATCCCGGATAAAATTTCCTAACTTTCCTAATTTCGTTTCATTTCATATGAAACTGCGTATACGAATCAGTGAGCTTTCAAACTCGAGATATCGTTGGAGATTTTTCCGCATTTTCAATTAGCTTTGCCGGTTCCTCTTCGATTCTTTCTCCGGCTCTCCGTCCACTTTTTCCCTCGATATACGATATCTATATCCCGGTAAGAGGGTCCTACCTAGCCCCCCTGACTAATTTCTTATAAATGGCTTCCACTCGGCCGGTTCCTGGCAATTAAGACGTCCTTTGTCTTAAGAGAGCCCGTTCCGTCCCATCCGGAAAGACGGAAGGAGAAAAAGTCCGACGTACCTGTGTACAAGGTGGTCCCGAAGTCCGGCGAGTCGTTTCGTAAAGAATATACTCGGTAAATTTCTATTCCGCGGCGAAGCTCTCGATCCATCGGCGAATAAGTAAAACTGGAATCTGAGAGGGACATCGAATTGGAAATGCAGGTAGCAGGTTGCGCGTGGAAGATATATGTATGTCCCCTCGTCTTTTTTCTTTACGGCCTCGCCACTGCATGGAAACGAGATCCATTGAAACATTTAAGTACAACAGATTGTACTCGAGGGTATACCGCAGGTCGGGCCTTCAAAGTGCGTGTCGTACATAATTCACTTCTGTTCAGGCTTGAATTACGCGCCCACTCTCGCAACGGTATTCTTGGAGAACAATGAGCCAGACTACCACCCCACATTACGCAATCCAAAGAAACGCTTAATGGATCCCAATTTGCGGCGGGCTGTTTCCGATCCGGTTGATCACCACCGGCTAAAACATGCTGGGGCCTCGGTTCTACCGCAGTAGTAGCAGCAGCAGCAGCAGCAGCAGCAGCAGCAGCAGCAGCAGCAACAACAACAACTACGACGATACACGCTTTTGATCTCTCGAAGCAAGAGTTTCGAACAATTCGCGGAATCTTCGCGAAAGCTTCGCGATTAAAGCGGCAACCATGAATCGGAGGTTGCACGAGATAGCCAGCTGGCTCGCAAACTTTATGCGAAAAGGATCGCCGTGTTACGAACGCGCGAAGCAACTCGTTAAAAGGCATGTGGAACGCGGGGGCAACGGCCGACGTATCTCGCAGGAATTCTTAAATTATTCGAGCGCACTCTAGGCGAGAAATGCAGAACGCGGTGCAAATTTCATTCCGCGAAACATTCGACATTCGAGAAAGTAAATTGGATTTTTTCCCGCTGTCTCCCTAATAAGCTTTGTCCGCGGCGCAGTGCGCGCGACGAACGTATACGTATATTAAGGTTCTCGTTCTCGATCGTTGCAAGAGAGAACGACGAGACATTGGAATTTCTGTTCTGCATCCGCGCTCAATAACAATCGCAGCGCTTCGATAAAATCCGCTACATCTAATTTACCGCTGCAAAGTGCTCGGAATTTTGCCCACTTTCCGGCAGGGAAGCGCCGCGAAGCAATCGAACTGGGGTAGAGCGAGTCGCGCAGCAGCATAAATTTCCCGTTTCGAATTAAAATTTAGAGCGCGAGTCATCCTGGCCAGCTTTGCTCTGCTCCTCGATTCTATTATCGAGCGCCGCTGCGCGGCATTTTGTTCACTGAACGGGAACTTGCTTCGGGGCGCAGGGGCGCACTTTTAGTCCTCCTCGTGCCCATGGAAATGTAAATCGAACGGATGCATTCAGCGTACATAATATGCATGTACCTACACACGGGTACGTGCGTGTACGATTCTGATCGTTCGGTAATTAATTAATCGTTCCGGAGCGGCGCGGCGTGTCTGATATTGTAATGCAAGCAGCGCGGCGCGGGCAGAACTGCGAAAAATAATTAACGGCGGAATTGGTGGTTCGGCGTTCTTGCACAAAGAACAGTGCCTGGTGGAATCGCTCGAGGAGAGCCGACTCTGAGTTGGTCAAAAGGAGCAGCGACAGCACCGCCGCTAGAGTTATGAATAAGAGACGCGTAGCCGTGCGAAAAGGGTTTTCCGTGAATTTTAATGGAGATCACAGGCGGCAGCCGGCCCGGCCGGTTCTCGCGCGTTCGCCCCAGCCGCGAGCTAAACAGCCAGCCGATGTGTTCGCGGAGAATAAAGTTTCTCGCTTGTCCACCGAGGCAAACTTTCCCGGAAACTAGAATCTGCCTCCTTTCTCTTCTCTTCTCTTCCCTTCCCGTGAAAGTTCCTCGAGTGTCGGCGAATTCAGGCGACCCTGCTGGCTGGAATAGGTCGGCCTACGACGGCAACGACAATTCTCCCTCGCTTGGCCGATCTTTGCTACGCACTGAAGTAGCGCGCAGTTGGAAGGCCAGAGCACGCTAGTAATCGATCGAAAGCTAGCACCCGTCGTGGAAAAACGTATCGGTGGGTCGGGTGAGCTCGCGATAAACTTCCGCGGAGCGTGGCACGTGCGGTGGAAAATTCACGAGCTTCCGGTACGTCGTCCTTACGCGCGCCGCAGTGCCGGAGCCACGGTGTGTTACCCATCCCCGGCAGAGCGCGGAGCTGGCCCTGGATCTGGCTTCTCAATACGTAGTGGCACGACGTATGCTCGAGACGATTCACGAGTCTAGCTAATTCTTCGCTGCTTATTATTCATCTTTGTACAAATGGAACTGAGCCGCCTCCTTTAGCGAGGATGCAAGGGAGAAGAAAAGAGAGAAAAAAGGGAAAAGCATTTCTTGCAAAAAGCGCTGACAAGCCGTTTTAGTCAGTGTCCTAAAAATCCACGGATAAGCTACGATCGATCGAGCCGAAGCCCCGTGGAGAACCGCGATTTCAGCAGAGAGCAGAATTTACGAGCTCGTGCAGCAAGAATACGAGCAACCGGGCCTACGTGTACGTTCAGTCAGTAATAATCGGAATGTCTCTGTCAATAAAGCGACCGCGCATTATGGCCGACCCGAGGCAGGGTTGGTGGTGCGCGGGCGTGGGCCGAAAATACAGTGCCTCCGGTGTTTCACGGGGAACGAGGGAACAAGGGAAACAGCAGCGGTGATTATTGGCCCGGTTGGAATATAATTTCGCCGATCGGCACACGCGGCAAACAATTCGCCCTCGGAACAAGGTTTCCGGCGGTGCAGTGATTAGCTCGGCTACCAGTATGCCAAAGGAACGGGCGCGTGTCGCGGGGGTAAGCCTGCCACGTGTTTACAATTAGCTAAGAAATTTACCACCGGCGATACACTGGCCGAGCTGGCGCATCTTGGCGCCGTCCGATCTCTCCTGCGCTACAACATTCTCAGAGTCGAGAGCAGAGCGGCCTGCAGTCGGCTTGAAACGCCACCCTTCGGACACTCCACTCGAACGACTGTTGATATATCAAAGCGATTACGATTATCCGAGATTCCCGATGACCGGCAAGAATTGGCAAAGTTTCCGACTACCTGCTATGGTGGTTAGCGGATACGTGCAATCGAGTCCAGAGGAAATTCGGTCGTTCGGTGCAGCAGGGATCCTCGGCGGCAAGAAGTGGCACGCGTGCCAAAATCAACATCGCCCCGTTAACGAACAGTGAAGCATAAAAGCATTTCTCTTTCGCCGCTGACCGGAAAATACAATCTCTCGCCGAGGTCCGTTTGAAACGAAGCTGCTGGCGTGGGTCGGAAAGCCGCGAGACGCATACACGGCGCGTAAATGCAAAGTCTCGAGGTGGGACGGGCCCGACAGACGATAAATATTTATTGGTCATTAGCGGCGAAACAGGGCGTGTCGATTCTCGATATCGGTTAAACGCGTTTATCTATGCAACAATGTTTCGAAGCACACCGCGTCGCTCTACCTTTTTCGCCAATTGGACAAGCCAATTGGGAATGATTATCCGGCAAATCGGTGTCGCTGCGACCGGTCTTACCGCCAAGTTCTGTCCCACCGTTGCATTTCATTTTTTATTCCTCCCGTAATACATTTACCCAATCTGCTCGTTACCTCGCCCGGGATTATAGGCTGAATTGGCGCGCAATTAACGAGCGAAATCATCTCCGAACATATCCTCTGGACGACAATTAATCGCGATCCTCTCGCGCTGCGCTCGCGAATGCGTGGAACCATCAAATTCGCACTCATTCATGAACAGATCAAGATGAATGATGCATCGTAATCGACGAGTTCTTTCTGCGCGCAAACATCAATCGTTTGATCGGAACTTTTCTTCCATCTCCCACCCTCGAACGCCTCGTAGCAACCCTTCTTTTCCATCGTGACCAGTTTCCACGCGAACGCCTGGACGATCTTTGCAACCGGAGCGAATCACGATGAACGTGTACAGCTAAGGTGGAACATATGGAAGTATGTAACCCGTTTCGCGGGGCGAGTCGAAAAAGTCAGGACCTAATTGGTACGATAGCAAGTTCGATCGCGGTTAAATTGATCGAGAGCAATGCGGTGGTGGTCGTAGAAGGGATGAGCAAATCGGTTACAAAACGTCGTGAATTTATCGGGCCCGTAGGCAAAAGTAGACGGGAGCTGCATTGAAATTCGGCGAATTTCACGCGTCGCCTGCGTAGTTCGCGGAGCTTCGCGGAGCATCGCGGAGCATCGCGGAGCATCGCGGTTAATTAATTAAGACGCATTCAGGAGTATCCGGTGATGCGCGAGGAGGAAGACCCGCAGATTGGCTTTGCTGCAGCCAGTTCTCGCTTCGTCCCGAGTTAACCGATCGCTCGCGCGCGTACTTACGCGTGCACGAGCGAAGCAACTCGACCCGCGTGTGTTTGTAGTAGCGGTTTGCACGCGTCTGCCCGATTATCTTGCAATAAGTTCGCTTCCCCCGCGAATAACGGTCGAGAGAGATACCTGATTCGCCATAAGGGAACAAACCATTTGATTCCTGGTGTCTTTGCGTATTTTCTCGGCTTTCCATCAACTTTGCTAATTCCATGCCCGAATGCACCGGCAATTCCGAAACTCGCAAAATGAACGAGCAGAGAATCGCGAGGAAAGTTGTGCACATGTTGAAAGGAACTCCAGTAGCGTCGTCGCATTGCGATCATTTCCAACGGCAATGCTTTTAATGTCCGATGAGGTCTGGTCAATATTTAGTCAGACAGAATTGGCGTATCGCGCTGATGATTGTCCGCGGTGGTGGTTTGGCAGAGGAGTCGCTCGCCGTTCGCGCCAACACATTTTCAGCGCAATGTCCATTAAATATTAGGTGGACGGGCATGGTTCCTCCGGTGCGACGAAAACGATCTACGGGCGCCCTAACGATCCCCGTCCTTCTGCAAATACGCACAGCGACGCGTAAACACCGACGCTAATAATCGATCAGGATTAGCCACGCGTAATAATAGATGCAAACAAAGCGCGCGCTTTCTTTACTTTCAGTGGCTATCAATATCAATGGAATCCGAATGCGCACCGAGATTGCCGACCGCCCGCCGCGCCGCGACGATGAAACCGCGATCCCATTTGAATTTTACGCCCCCGTCCCCTGTGCCAATGAAACTTTGCTCATCCTGCACGGCCGTTCGATCGAAAATGATACCGATTGCAGTTTAAAGTCGGGTCGACGGACGAGGAATTCGTTCGTTCCGATCAGACGAGACCGGGAGACGCGACTTTTCGCGTTACGCATACGTTTTTCGCATACGAAAAAGTATGCGCCCGTATTGAATTACATTCGCGATAGATAGTGATAGTTGAAGTTAAAATATTGATGGAAAAGCGCATCGCTGAAGCAATAATGAATGGAGATAGGGCAACTGCTATTAATATATTAATATTCATCGCGACACACATCGCGAAGAAAGGCGACGATGGGTAAGATGGCGCGAGACCAGGGGCCGACCGAGCCTCCCCCGAAAATTCGAGCGCCGCGAAGAAAAACGAGGGGCTACGACTTTTCCTTCGCCTAGGAGAGATCACGGAGTGGAAAGTTGGACGCCGAGTCATGAATGATTCATACGGCCGGGCCGCGCGATCGAATAAACGTAAAATACGTACACTGTCTGGTCTCTTCCTCTCTTTTATTCGTCTCGAGGCGCACGATTTACAATTCGTCGAAATATCGTCGGTTGGCCGAGGGTGAAATATTCGCTCGCAAGCACGACTTGCGCATTCGGACGCGAGCTCGTTGCGTGGAAGAACCGATTCGCTCTGATTTCGAACGTAAACAGTGTCGTGGAGAATTTCGTCCCGCGAGCGAAAATCTAGGAAAAATCTAGAAGCGATCTCAAGTTGCGCTTCAAGAAGAAGGAAAGGGCACAGATCTTTTAAATCTGCTAGCAGAGATTTTTCGAGCGCGCGTGGCGACAAATTTCATCAGCTTACAGATAGAAATACGCGAGCGAGGAACTAGGTGGAAGGGCAAAAAAGTGGCACAGAGGCAGAGCACAGCCGGCGCGGCGTGCCGCAGCCGCCGACTGATTTATCGACTAACCTCGGCAAACCGAGTCGAGAGGAGTCACGAGTAAATCTGGAAAAAGAAGGAACGATAGGAATTCCGGCAGTGGTCGGCTTTTGCCTCGAATTATACTCGCGAAATGTACAGACTTCGCGATTCTCTCGAATCGTTAAAAGCGACGCGGCGCGTGCACCACGGCGTAGGTACCTCGCGCGCCGCCGATCGAGCGATTTCGCTAACTCGTCGGGAAAAAGTTACAGTCCTCTCCGTTCGATTAAAGCTTTTTAATTAAAACGTTAAGCGAGACGGAGCACTTAATCGTCGAGAACGAAACGAAGAGACCGGCGCGATGCACGCGGCTCCGGAAATCGGCGAGTCCTTCTTCGGGCAAGGGAAGCTCACGATATCCCATAAATGCACTACCCTTCGTGCACCTGCATCGATGGAACGACATTTTTGACCCGATATCGACTGCGCCACCCAGCGCCCGTGTACGCGAGCACCTGCCCCACCGAATAATCGCTCGCGATAAATCGAGAAACACGCGAAGCCCCTGAAAAGGAGGAAAAAAAACTTGCTTCCCTTTTCGATACGGCCAAGTTTCTCGGTAGAAAGAACGAGGTTCAGGCGAGTCCGAAGAAAGGCACCGATACGCGAGAGATTCTTTGTTTGGAGGCTGCAGGGCGATTCGAGTCCGGGTAAGGGCTCGGTTAAGTGGGAAATCTTGTCGGGGCGAAACTGGCGAGGCTACCGTGGTCGCAGAGATGGGGCCCGGCCGACCAAAGTTGACAGCGCAGCGGTTGCGCGAGAGTGTAGCAGGGACAGAGTTTCCAAACTTTCACCTCAGTCTGCTACATCTCGATCGAATTCTATGCGAGCTCCAGCCCTCCAACTCGGCCGCATGCACCCGGAGACCGTTCGGCCGAGAGGGTGTACGCACCAACGATTCGACACAAGTAGCAGACTCGGGTGGTGGTGGACGGCACTTATTGGTACGCGGCTCGTCTTCGCGATTGTATACATACTACTAGAGAATAGAAGGTTCGCCGCGAAGCTAAGCGTCCGTGTGGCGAGGTATGCGCGTGTACCGGGTGTGCAGAATGTGACATATAAGAGCAGGACCGCGGATACATAATGCAAACAGTTTGGGCCAAGCTTCGGTCACAAGTTTAACTTGCTTTGCTACATAGGTGGAGAGTAATTGCATTTACTTTGACGTCTGTAGCGACTCGCTGCGCGATTTCGCCCTTGCTCTTCCATCTCCTCCTCACCACCGCGTCGCGTCCTCTCCTGCTTCTTCTCACCTCCAGCCCTTTCCCCCCCCTGCCCGGTACAGTCGACTCTCCGAGGCCATCGGACCGGGAAACCAACATTTCCCTAGAACTGTGCGCAAGTAATTCCGTTTCTTATCTTACTTCAAGCAAACGTCGCGTCGTTCATTGAAATCATGTATGCAGATACGAAATATATGTGCAAAGTGTCCAGCAAAGAATTTGATTGTTCAGCGTCCGCTTTAACTGGCAGGCCTTTCGCGGCAGGCGTTAGATGTTGCGATATACGCGCGTACCAACTTTCTATCGATTTAATATTACAGCAAGGTAAATGGGCCGTTTAACGAGGTAAACCGCGGGAACTGTGCCGCGCAGAGGGCTATTCTGCGCGGCTCCACTGTAAGTAAGTAAGCAGCACGGGGCGATGTCTGGATGATCGAGGAGCGGAGCATCGACTGGTCTCGTTCTACTATGCAGCCGCATCGAGTGCAGCGGCAGCCAGGCCGGAAACGCGACAGGGAGGGCATCGTAATCCGTTATATGTTAGAGGACGCGTGCACGTACACGGCCGTTCCATTCTGTGGTGCCGTGTAAACTGTCGGCCGATGACACACTGCCCTGTCAAATTCAGAGGGTCCACGACCGGCAAAAAATTCGAGAACCGGGAAAACGGTTGCGTCGGCCGGCGATTAAAAGTTGGGCCAGTTGGAAAACAACGGAAAACGCTCCCGTTCGATAAGTCTTTCGCTATTTCGCTCTTTTCCCGATCGGTCGGTAGCAACTCGTCTGATCGGAAATTTTCAATCGCTCGCCTCGCGTAAATCGTGTCTATCGTTTACTATCGTTGCGCAACGTTATGGCCAATTGATGCGAACGATTTCTTCGACAGCGCCGTGTATTCCGATTTATGCTCGAAAAGGTATGCGCTTAGCCCGTCGGAGTATTCGTCGTTTACTCTTGCGCACCCGTGCAAGCATCGTTCGAATGAACAAACAGGACTGACGTGTCTGGCAAAATGTCACAACTTGCGAATCATGGCACGAACGAACGGTCCGCAAAATTTTGCAAATTTCTCTCTCCTTTTGTACTTTTTCTTCCGCTGGAAATTGTAGCGCGAGACGGAACCGTCTCCGACGAGAGCGGCCAAACCAGACGACCATCGCCCACGGATTTGCTTGTTGCTCGTCCCATCGGCCAGCAAACGAACGAACGAAGGAACGGCCGTTGGCTCAAGCTGAAATAAATAACCGAAGAAAAGGACCCAGGGTCCAAGTTGACGACGCGACGCGGCGTCGCGTCGCGTCGCGTCGCGTCGCGTCGTTTTCTATGGGACGTCGAACAGGAAAGTGCTCTCGAGAAGTTAAAAACGCACAAAGTTAAAGGATCGTATCTACTCGTAAGCCAGCCACCCAAGTCTCTGCACGGACACGCCACCGATGTACTGCATACATGCATCGCTACGCCCACTTTTATCGGCTCTGTTTGCTTGCTCCGTAATTATTACGTTTACCAACGGAACTAAAAGCGGGGAATGCATCGAACACGATCGATACGAGAGGAAGTAAGTATACTTTCTTTTTCATATTACATTTAATAATAACATTTATACATACAAATACATATATATGCATGCAATTTTCTTTTTCCTTAGGAAATTCCATCGTTCAGATGGAGCGAGATCGGGATCGAGCGCTCGTAATTACGTTGGTTGACGCGGGACCGACTACGAATTACTATTTACTATTCTCGAGAAATTAAAAAGAATTTTGGAATATGAAGGCTCAACGAGAGGTCGGTCAGAGCTGAATCTACCACTGTACATGGTCGTGTCTGATTCTTGCTGTCTGCCACAAAAGCAATTATAAAATTTCTCGAGAAGGAATTCTCGCGGAGGCACAGTAATCGCGACGTTTCGATTGCGAACCGAACTAACGAAATCGTATGGTAATTCGAGGCGAGCACCAGCAAAAAAATCATGGGAACTCTTTTCAATTACAGCCGCTCGCTTTTCCCTGCTTCGACTATTCTTCTCCTGCGTTGGAGGATGTTGCACCGATGCGCGTGCACCGAGGAACCAGACACAGCAAAGGAAGCAGAAGCGTATTCCACTTGAATGTTAATTCGATGCGTCGCATTTATCCGTGCGGAATTGAAAGCCGCTCTCGAAAGACTGCGAGCTAAAGCTAGTCAGGCGTTTATTAACCACAATACACGTCAACCAAGAACCACCAAGGTGGTGGCTATGAGCAGCGGTGAATCGCGTTTTGAAATCGTGCGCTCTCCATCCGCGCACACTGAATAAAAGAAACATGAATTAACTGTGCGACCCGTTGGAGCCGATCTCGACGGCGGAAAATCGTTTGGCTGCAGCACGAAATTGCGAATTATGATCGGCGAAGCATCGTGCCTATCAATTGTAAACTGTATCCGACAGCAATTAATTTCCGAAAAATTAAAGAGCGCAATGTTCGTCGGTCGAATTCGCGCTACGCCACGCTACGCCACGCTACGCCATGTTTCCCCGCGAACAAACGTTCTTAATTAACTATCAATTCTCTGGCATTCGACGGCGACCCAGATTCGCGGCTGAATGAATGCCGCGTAACGAACTCGATAGACCGATAGGTGGACGGGCGGACCGGTGAATAAAAAAAGAAACGCGGAAAAAGGATATCTACATAGGTATTACGTCGACAATTGGGTAGGAGGAAAAAAGTTCGTTCGCCGTGAATGGAAATTACTCTATCGTATTAGAGTGTACGCAGCGTGATTGTTCGAGTTCCTACAGCCCAACTGAAAGGTCGCATCGCTGAAAATATCTCACGGATACGATTCGTGGCTGTGCAGCGAATTGCATCGCCGTCGACAAACCCTGCAAACTATGAAACAAATTGACCATATAGCTAGGAAACGCACAGAGTGGCGGTGGTTCGACCACATTCGATCGACGGTGATAGAGGATACTGACGCGATACTGTAGCAAGATTCTCTTCCGATTACTCGAACGATGACCGAACCGTTATCATCCGCAAGGGATGGAGGGTCGAACGAAGCCGGAACGAACCAGTCATGGGGGGGGGGGGGGGGGGGGAATGTTTCAACGCACGATAGGTGGAGACATTGCTCGTCCTAACGTTGCGTATCGAAATGACGAAGCCTGGCGAGGGGGAGTAGCTACTGACTGATATCTTTCTGTTGTCCGTCAAATGAGCAACAAATAACAGGGTATTGTTGAGTGCGGAGTGGGAGCGGCGGGCGCGCAAACGAGAGCTTGTGCTTAACAATGGAACGATGGTCCGGGACAAAACTTTTCAGGCTGGGGGAACAATGCCAAGAGACGGGCGACAGCCGGTTTAATTAAACGCATCGTCAGCTCTGTATTGCAACGCGACGGTACCGCGGGACCATGCGTGGAAGCCGACACACGTCTACGGCAACACGAAACTCCACGCGAGGGTGTACCTACCATCCGCCGCACCGCACCGCCTATGCTCGGCAGATTTTATGTAGGAACCGCGACACGCGTGCACGCGATTCATGCGGCATTGAAAGGGTACACGACGCATCGTACAGATAAGTAAAACAGCGGTAAGGCCGCACCGTTGCGTCGTTGTCACCGTGAAACGCGACCACGATACTGCCGCGCGTCGCCCCTGCTTCGTCGCGATTGTCCAGCAACGCGTTGCGACAAGTGGCGATACTTTGTTATCGACGCGACGTCTTGGAACGGGATCGATGAACCGATATCCTTATCGTTCGCACGTTCTTTCGAATCGAACCGTGTGGCGTCGCGCATTCGTCGATTCTCCAGCAGAGTGGAAAGGAAAAGGTCGCACGACACTCCGTGTAGCGAAAACAAAGGGCGCGTAATTTGGTCGGGCAGGTGGCTGCCGGAGGCACCGAACAGGAACTCGTCAGCGTGAATTTCGACGGCGACCGAGTCGGGGCACGACCGCGTGGCCAATAATTTGCGTTCGCGCGGATTAAGCCGGTGAATTTCACCTGCACGCGGACACCATTCGTACGAGCACCTCGCAACGAACCGAATGCAAAGTTACTTGCTTGCGCGATCGTGCCACTCTCGCAGCCGAATTCTACCTAGCGAGCAGAGAAAACGGGCCGCGAGGAAAAAAACAGTAGCTTCTGTACCCAGACGGTTCCCGGAAATAAGCACCGTGGAAAGTGGTTGGCTGGTCGTAGAAATGTTGGGGAAAAAGCTCGGCAGGAAAGAGAAAAGAAGCAGCAACGGCGAATCGAAAGCTGTCGAAAAAGTTGGAAAAGAGGAGGGCAAGCCACGGCCCTGCGCGGAGCGAAGGAAAAGTGGTTTGTTTCTCATTTAACTAATAATCGTAGATGCGCGTGGAAGCATACGCTAACCAAATGGAAGCTGCACGTAGGCGTAGCTTTCCCTGCGAACCCTTGAATCGCGGCCCGAACGTGGGAATAGTTTGGGAAGATCCGCGTGCTCCGAGGAGTCGCTATGCGCCCCTTGATCGTTTCTTTCTACGCCAAACGCCCAATCACGCGTACAAGACCGTCCCTTGGTCGGGGGCAGCGAGTGCTCCGAGATTCGGTCGTTCCTGCGGAGAACAGCGGCGCATATTTTATTTTCCAAGCCGGCTGCATTGACAATTTCGAGCGGCGTTATGTAAATGCAGCGTCACGTACGCCACCGCGGCGCGCCGCGTCGTAGCGCGTCTCTCCTCGCCCTATCGGAGAAGAATAGAAGGGTGGCAAGAGGCGAGGGAGGGAGAGGGAGAAGGAGAAGGAGAAGGAGAAGGAGAAGGAACGAGGTGTGAAAGTTTTGTCGGGCGTCGATCGTTCGGAAAAATGCAGCGACGCCGACGATGCGCTCCTGCTGCAAGGACGTCACCAGTTCCTGACACGTCCTCCCTTTCTACGGCCGCTTTTATCCCGCTCCTTCAACCACCGAAACGGCGAACGATTGAAACGTTTTCGAGGGGATACTCGAGGGACACGGAATCCCGCGAATCTTCGAGCAACTCGCGCGGAAACGATCGCTCCACGAATTGAACGGGCGTGCACCAGAATGTTGTAGAAGGAAAGTTGCGAAGAACTTTACCGGGCCCGAGTGAAAAATTAAGCGCCACGAAATAATTGGAACGTGAATATACAATAGCCCCGCTAGGGTGGCTAGGGTTTCGAAAGCTGAATCCTTGGAGTTTGAAGAATTATTGCGAATCGCGAATCCGCGTCCAAATAAATATGCAAAACAGCGTGGAGGACAGGGAGCGAGCGGATAGAGAATTAAGGGTTCCAGGCGGAACAGCGAAATAAACGTTAGCAGAAAAGGACGTGGCAGAGAATGCGGGGAGAGAGAGTTGTAACGAGCGAGAGAATATGTTAATCTCGAGACCGATGCTATATACATATGCCCATACGTATGTACATATGGAAATGTCTAGCGCGAAGTCGCCGGACATTTTCTTTAGGCAGATTTTCCGGGAAAAAGCACGAGAATTTTTTCGAGTCGGACACGGCCTAGTCGTCGTCGTCGTCGTCGTCGTCGTCGGGCCTCTGCCTGAAATTTACGCGAAAGCAGCGTCGACGCTCCGCCTACCGATTGAAACACTCGCTGGTCGAATAATTAGCGCGGGATTGCGTAATTACTAATATGACAGGGAGCGAATCGCTTAATTAGAGCGCAGAGAATTGCGAGAGGCAATACGTCGGCGAATAAAGGGTTGAAAGGGTGGTCCGGTTGGCGCACATTTCGCCAGACGCACCGAATCATATCGGTGATGTTCGGGAGAGTTTCATGGAAAAAGGGTAAAGACGGAAAAGAGGTTTCCTCTTTGTCCCAACTTTTTCGTCGTCGCTACCCTCTTTTCTGCCGTCCCGAATCTGCTTTTCACGTTCGGCTTGAAAACCGTCGCGCTGCTGCCTCTTCTATATCGACCACCGATAGCGAGGTCGATCCTACCAAACTCACCGCTGATCCCTCGGGTCTCGCATTGTCTTTCAATCTACGGACGTGGCGCTTTTAGTTTACGTGGAAGCTTTAAAATTGCAGGGAAATACGCACGCAGACGCGCACATAAAAGAAACGGAACACGTTGGCGCACTTTGATCGACAGGGGAGAGGGTACTGTCGCTTCGGGATAGCGCACAGCGTATCAACGTCACCGCGCACCAGGAAAAATATCAGCCCCCTGTGTCTATTTTCTATATCGCCAGCCTCTAACCCCGCACGCGTACTCGCCTCTCCAATACTTCCCTCGGCAACAGGCCCTCGTCCCTTTTTGCGCTCACGGTTCTAGGCAGCACGCACCCTTTCCTCCGCGCCACATCGCCACTTGTTACGGACGGTGGCTCTCGTCGACGGATTCGCGCAACTTCCAAACAATGTTTCACTGCGGGGTGTTTGGGATCGGGAATGGATCGGGAAAGTGAAAAAGCCCTGGAGCGATAGCTCGATAGGGTCGTCCACAGTTTACGGATAAGGTTCGCTCGAATCGTTGTCCGTGTTTCTGAACAAAGCTTCCGCCTATGCTGGGAGTGGTGCTGCCAGGTCCAATTAATAACGGCATATCCGACGAAGGTTCTTTAACCCGCCGAACGGTCGGCTGGCTTGCTTTAATTAAATTTTGCTTTCGCTCTCGAGAAACTTCTTCCCGCCGCTTCTTTTTTCGGAACCCATTAAAACTTCCCTCTCTCCTTTCGCCCTGGCTTTTTAATTCCCTTTCATTTGACTTCTTTGCGGTGGCTAGTCGGCGCGACCACCGCTCGCTTGCACCAGCTATGCGAGACGTTTCCTGCTGCGAGATTAAAATGAAATCATTTCGCTGACCCGCTCCCTTTCCTTTCCCGCTACCTGTTTCACTCTGTCCCGGTCTACTCGATGCCCGATAATACTCCAGCGAATGTAGATCGCAACGGAAACGAGAGAAATTTCTATCGGAGCTTTAATTAAATTCAACCTGGCGATGGGAGCTTCCCGCCAAAAGTTTAGCGGAAAATTCAGTTCGGTAAACGATCGTGGTGCTGGATCGGAAGATCGGCTCGAGGAATAAAAATCGTTCGCGCGATGGACCGTGATACTTTGCCGAAGGAAAACTCCAACGAAGAGTCTGGTGGGATCTTCGAGCCAGTTAAAGCCTCTTCTACCGACTCGAGATAGCGATCCGAATCCCAAGCACCAAACTCCCCGTCCCCTACCGTGAAAGCGCTTCCGAATATTTACGCTGCTGTTCCTATACACTGTTGACAGAGGTGGAAACACAGAAGGAAGGAAGCTACACGCGACAGATACGTGCGTATAAATATGCAGAAGGTACGCGCACTGAACGCGTCGCTTGGTAGTTCATTTTGCTACGAACCGTTCACGCCGATACAAGTCACCGAGGAACGCGCGTTCGACGAAGTCTACCCCTAACGACCTGCAGATAATGAGATTTAACCTACAGCGTTGCTTATACTACTCGAGCGATCGACAACGAGGCGAGAACGTTGATCGGAACGACGCAAAGTTTGGAAACGAGAAGCCCGAATGGTATCAACGGAGGGCCGTCCCAAGACGATGTTCTAGCCGACGGCTAATTAATATCCCTTCTATGCTCCAAGGGGGCAATCGCGTTACCCAACTCCTCTTCTTGTTCATCCGATTCATACCTCCGATACTACTCGGGATGGTGAGACACAGATACTCGCCACAATGCTGATTTACACCCCACGGGAAATGAACCGCTTAACGGACGACGAAGAGCTGCAAACTGCCAGACCGGCGAGAAAACTGAGGCGGTCGGATTACTCCCGATCCAAGTTTCTATTGCTCTTGTCCAACATTGTATCTCGCGCCACCTCGTTTGCTCTAACGAGTTTTAAATTTCCAAACCTGGTGCAATCTATTTTCCCAAACTCTGCGGAACGAGTAAGCGAACAGGGATGTGTCGATGAACGAACGACGCGTAATTGCCGCTATCCGCGGCGAATAGACGGGCTGCGAGTATACCAATAGAAATTTACATAACACTCGACGTCGATGATTGGGCTAGTAGGACAGCAGATTTTATAGAAGCTTATAGAATCTCGACCCGGCCGTGTACGTACGTAACTAGTTCCAATGGAAAATTGCCCGATTGCCTAATTTTCAGAGGATGCATGCAAAGCTGTCGGAACTGGCATCTCTTACTCTTCCGGTTGCTGGTCACGAAACGCGGTTTCCCATTCCGGAAGCACGCGAAAAATCGGTCGATAAACTTCCGACATGGAACTCGTCCAAGAGAAGCGTGTCGCTGGATCTCGACCCATATCGCGAGAAAATCCGGCAAATTGAATGCCGGTTCGAGACGCAGCGAAGCCAGGAGGCGATCATTAGCCAATTTATTCCGGTTGCTGGAACAGAGAGCAGGGAGCAGGGAGCAGGGAACAGGGAACAGGGAACAGGGAACAGGGAGCTGGTTCATGCGTGGTGGGTGGTAGGCGGGAGGGCACAAACAGCAGAACAAACAGCAGCGAGAGTAAGAGCGAGATCGAGGCCAAGCGCGAACACGTGTTTCGGGAAACAGGACGTTTCGATAATCGGCGAAGCGCCCACGACGCTTCTCGACGCCAGCGATTTTGTCGTCGGATTGATTGCTGCTCCGCTCAAAGTACAGCCACTGAATAGTATGCGTTCTTCCCAATCGATTAGCGTGGCCGCGACGAAGCGGAGTTATCGGGTGAAGCGACGCGAAAATAGAAAAGGCGACCGTTCGATCGTAAATCGTGGGGAAACTGATCGGCCTGGCCGCTGTAAAATATTGAACCGGCGAATTATTTTATACGGACGAGGTCGGCGGTAATCGGGCGTGAGAGTTGGTCGCGATTTTTTTCCAGCGAATAAATAAAATTGCCAGGGAATATAAAAGATCGAGGCCGGACAAACGAGCTCGCGCACAGTGACAAAAGTGACAGCCCTTGCGCCCACATTCCTGCCCTCTCCGACGATAAAACATCGCGGTGCAGTCGGTCGATTTGCAGAGCTCGGCAAACACGCGACCCCTGCGAATTTCCACCGCTCCCGATCACCAGAAAGGATTCGATTAACCGACTTGGACCCTTGCTCCTAGCACGGGGCTGCAGTTGCCGCCTCGTCGATCTCTCGCAAGATTTTATTCCGGCTACGATCTACCTCCCGCGGCGCAGCCTCCGCTGCACGTGAAATGCTACGAGGACGCTTCTATTTCTCGTTTTCTACTCCGGGAAAGATGAACGCGACCGGTCGAAAATTTGCGGCCATTTTACGGTTCGGCGACTTATCGATTTCGGGAACGAACCGAACGAGGCAAACGGAAACGAGGCACGCAAGAACAAACATTAAAAGATACGTGCAGCCCGCTGCCGCGAGGCGAATTTCCGGCCGGACGAGTCGCAACGATTCAATTTCGCTCCCACGCCACGCCGCGACGCCGACGCCGACGCCGACGCCGAAAACAAGCTCCGTCGACTGCGAGCAACCCTCGATGTTTGCTAAGAGGAGCTTCCCAATACTATGTTTATTCGTCCAATCCCGCAACAATGGAGCACTCTTTCACCTCTCTCTTCTACTAAACATTTTCAAACGCCGAGCAACGCGTATCCCTTTAGATTCTGGAAAAGGGCGCGGCGACTCGCGAGCGTCTGAGATCAAAATTCCCGCTTCGACTCAGTCGGAGAGAAATTAATCACTAATTGGTATTGTCAGAGTAGGATTTCTCATTGACGGATATCGAGGAACTCTGGTTCACCCTCTCGAGATAATACCACCCCGCTTCTGTCAACAAGGTAGTCTAGCAACCGCGTTCGGAGTTCGGACGGATTGTGCACCGTAAAAACTTTATTACCGCGTTCATTAACGCACTCCATTCCGCATAATTCCCATTAGAAACTTTTTCTCCGACTTCCCCAACCCCTCGTCCCCTTTTCCATCGATTATTCCCCGTCGCTTTCCGTTCTAACTTCAAAAAATAAACGCGCTACTTTTTTACACGATCGCGTGCTTCATCGTACGACTCGCCGCATCCTCGTCGACCACCCCTTCTTGCTGCGTGCCGCGCCGAGAGGCATGAAAACCCACGACACAAGGTAACTGAAAATACGTGCAAGGTGAAGCTAGAGTAGCATACGTTTCGTCTGATTTCGAGGATGAACGGGACTCGATTCTCGAGAACTTTTCGCATTAATAATTCCATCGTGCGTCCTGAATTATAAATCACGCTGCCGCAGCCAGCCCGCCTTGGATTGGAAATCTTTGAAATTCCAAAGCTTTTCGAAGCGGCTGTATATACGTACCTACTTGGCAGTGCATAAAACTTGGTCGTCCGTTATTCTTTATTCGTAAATCAAGCATCCAAGGCTTCGCGCGCCCAGAATTGGATAGCGCGAGTCAAATTTACGTAACAAGAGCCAATTTTTAGCGTGCCGTACAAGCGGCGTTAATTAACGCTGCGATGCTCGTTAGAGCAATCGGGATTGAAAAAAACCTCACGAAATATTCATCGCACGGCTATTGCTTTGCAAAGCCAATACGATAGAACGTTTGGACGGCAAGACTCAGATTTCAGCTCTGACTAGCTTTCAGCTGACTCTACGACTCAAGGGTCGTGCCTTTTACAACTTCTCACCGACCTTTAGTTGAGCCTACGTTATTCCAAGATTTTCCTTCATATCTCGTTTCTCGGGAATCGAAAAATATCGAGAAATCAGAAAGGCCAGCCACAACCCGCTGTCGAAAACTTTCCATTCCACAGCAATGCCACCGCGTAAACTTCCTTCCGCGTTCTTCATCCACTCTACTGACGTTAGCTATGGATACATCCATCCACCACACAGTCTCATCTCCGTTACAAGATCGAAATCTTTCAGCTTTCGTTTCGAACGAAATGTTCTCGTTGCCTGCTACTTTATCGCGCGGATTTCAATTCTCCTCCGCGCGAAACAAAACTTTCTGGCTGCCTTCGCACCATTAGCATTTCGTGGAAAACTGATGCGTGGCATCGGTCGATTGTTTGCTCAGCTGTTGCAGCCGAAAGCACGTGGCGCAAGTTGGAAACTGCAGTTACAGTTTCCTTGAACGTAAACTCGTATCGCGGTGGCGTTACTACAGAGTACTACTATGGAAAATGTATATCGTAGAATCGCGTAAACGGTCCGAAAAGAAGAGGATCGAGGCGTTTCCCTGGGTGGAGGCGTTAGCCGCAGTCGACGTCGCAGTGATTTCTCATTCGTTCTACTGTTATACTACGCTGGAGCTGGGAGCTGCTCATTTTTCGCCATAAAACCCACTGGCCGTGAAAAAACTGGAATAGAAGCTACTCGAGTTGCAGGACCCGCCTAGATTTTCTGTCGACTCGTTGCAGTTCAGACAGAATTCTTCCCATTTCAAGATTCAGGCTAATCGAATACACGTAGGAAAGGCAGAAACTCGAATGTATACGGCACGAAGGAAGCACGAGATACGATTGTTCGGTTGCAGGGCGAGCGTAACAATTACTTAAAAGCTTCCAATTGTTTACGAACAGAAACGCTGGTAGCCGGGGAGTTTATGGGATTCGAATCCCAACAGGTGGCGGTGGCGAAACGTGGAAGGTCGCGCGACCCCTTTCAGAAAAATCACTCCGCTTCGCATTGGACTTTCAAATCGCTGGACACACAGGATAACGCTATATTCCACCCTGGTGCCGTATAACTTACCGCGTCACCAACGTTCCCAGCCACGTAGCAGTTTTCACCGCTCCTAGTACCGCAAGTTTCCGATTCACCGAGCAGCCGGATATTTTCACTACTCACAGTGGAAGAAAGCGGACCGACTGCCCCAAGACTGTTCGTTAGCTGATTAACCAAAAGCGGTGAACGGGAAAGCTGTCGTCCTTCTAAAAATTCTTTTTCACTAAATGGGATCGCGCAGCGTCGGGGACAATGGAAAAACTTTGCTCCGTTTACTAGCTCGCCTTTGTCCTGTCGCGCTTCTTCAAAGGGAATGTGACTTACAATTAGAGTGCGAAGTTCATGCAGACGATGGCGGATTCGCCGCACCACTGCGCCGTTCGTCAACTTCAATTCTGTTCGATCTACAATTCACGCTCTGTCAATCTGTATTGAAGGAGTATGTGGGGTGTTTGAGTATTCGTGGATCGGAAGACAAGTCGCGGTGCTTCTTACACCGGAAAACTGTCTTCGGATACGAAGCTATTCTATTAGGAATGAAAACGAGCAACTGTGCGAACCGTGAAAACAGGGGCACTGGAGTTTCAGAATGAACGTATACCGCGAGAACGTGCGCACTAATCGATCGCATTAACGGCTCACATACGCAGGAAACGTTTAATTGCTATTCCCGCCTGTTTTACCTGACGCTGCAGGACCCTGCGCAGGAATTTCCACAGAAAGCAAAGCCAGCCACCCGCTACCAACCTACTCTCATCGAATTTCTATCTTATGCCGCAAGTCCCGTGTGTCGGCGGTATCGCCACCTAACCGGACTACACATTTCCCTTCGACATCGCCGCGTCATTGAGCTTCCAAATGTTCTGGCGGACCCGGCAAGTTGGGGGGAAACATACGCTGAGACGAGCAGCCGAAATGAATGTTTTCTGAGAACACATGGGTTGGGAGTCACGGACTGCTCTTTTTGCTAAGCGGAAAGGGCGGCTTTTCCTTAAAACGAGCCGGTCCCCGGGAAAACGCGGAAACACTCGGGATCCATGGCAGTGAAGTATCGCTGGAGGACCGCGAACAAAATGTTTGCCGAGTCAACGGAAAGTGTTTTCCCGCCCTGATCGTTTTCTCCCCGTATTTTTCTATCGATGAGAAATATTCCAGCTCGATTCGAGGTGGTTAATGTTTAAACGGTCCTCCCACTTTCACGACTACCGCCAGGTAAACGATGAAAAAGTGAAGGACGAAGAAGGGGAAAGATTTGCTTCGGCTAATTGCATGAGATATGCGATTGTTTCATGCATATTCAGCGAGTCCTCCAAGTGGGAATAGCTGATCACTATTCTTTCCAGCTATATGTACCTTTCCTCCCTACCTTCCCTATCTCGCGCTTCCTTCGCAAGGCCTTTCATTTCCCTTTGTTTTCTTTTTTCACGGAAAATCGACTCGCCTCCCCCACGAATCTCTTCGGACGAATAAGTCGATCCCAAGCCGCGAAGTACGCCCTCGATATTAATTAAGTCTTGCACCCCCCTGCACTGGCCGCAACCTTTCTATCCTTGCAGATATTCCCGAAATTCATAGTATTTATCGCTTTCTGTTATCGATAGATAAACATAAATAATATCTGCGGGGGGAAAACTCTGTACGAGAAAACGGCGTTGCTCTCATTTTCTTGAAATCACGTGCAAGACTGGTCAACCAAGGATACAGCATCTCACATCCGTCGAAGCACTTGCATCGTTTGAGGGGGTTGCGACCGGTTCCCCGTCCACGATCGACTCTATTCCATTTCATTTCCAAACTGCTCAAACTGAACGAATGAGTCAATTTTGATCGCGATCGATACATTTAAAAGGCGGCTCAACAAGTCATGCGAACTGTTAACGATTCATTCGCATACATATGCGTGTACATGTACATTCTAGGGTCTAAAAATTGTGCGCGTCGCGATAACGAACATATTTCTGGGATCATCCGGCCAGGAAAGATTTGCGGACAATAATAGGGGTGAAGAGTAGTTTCGTTCCCACTTGGAACGCGAACAGTTCGGGCACCGAAATATTCTGATAGAAGAATAGTGTTTTCAATGAAACTTACCGCCAAGCAGGATGTGTACGAGGAGCGAAAGAAATCTGTATCGGCGCACTTTCGTCATGACTTCTGATTCTTCTACATCAAGTTTTCTTTCCAACGGCTGTACTTTCGAACGTCCAGGCCCCTGCAATTCGTTCGTTCCCTTGGAGGTGTTTCAAAGGTAAACACAAACCCGCGAATTAGAAGAAATTCCTTCGACCGTGATTAAATAAACGCTAATAATCGTGCGGTGCTCTTTTCACGAGTCGAAAAGAAACATTAGGTTCCAATAACGGGGAACAAACGGGGAACAAACGGGGAATAAACGGAGAACGTGATAGAGCAGCGAGTCGAAAACGTTCGAACGAAAAGGTCGTTCACCAGAAGTTGCGCGGACCAAGTCTCGGCTTCGACTGGCGCGCACCAACGTATCTGACCCCTCTGATAACCGGCCAGCCCCCTCTGGTTCAACCCCTCTTCCAACTCCGTCTCTCACCCGCGCCGGTCGACTCTTTCGTTGCATCCTACATATGAACATGCACATATTGTAGTCCACCATGGGGCAGCAAACCCCCGTATTATTTTGGCGCGTGTTACGTCGCGACTTGGCGCGAATAACGACCAGACAGCACCGCACCCTGACGAATAACTCGTCCAATCCCAGGAACCACGTGCCATCTTTGCGAGCACATTACCGGAACAGCGGCAGAATTTAGGACGTCGCGACAAATCTACCAACCACCCCTACACTCTACGCCTATACGTTTACGCGCATCCCTTTCTTTGCGGTCCTCGATCTAGAATAATCTAGATGCACTTGTAGACGAGTTATTTCACTGGAGGGAATTGGTTGCGAAGTCGTTCGAGCAACACATTCATACGCGAAAGCAGTGCGATGGAAATTTCGAAATTCAGCCGTTATTCCGTTATTCTGATCTATGTATATACTTTAAATCCTTACTCCCTCTTCGTCGAAATTATAGCTTCGTATATCGTTGAATCATCAATTTGCAGACAGGAAAATATGTTCTGTCGAAATTAATTCTGGGAATGAAGAAAAATGTCTTTTTCTTTTCCTTAAGAAATTGTTCAAATTAGTAAGTACGAATATTCTCACCGGAAATGTGTTCAGAATTAAGTAAAATAATGAAGCGGATTAATATGCGGGATCTGTTTCCTCTCCCCCCTCATCGCACAGTTATTCTGTCACTCTCTCTCTTTCTACCCTTCTCAGCCATTCTTCCACTTACCCTTTACAAATCATCGTTAACATTTATCTTTTTATTTAATAAAACACAGAATAGTTTAAAAATAATTGTTTCTTTATACTAACCGAATCCTGGGCGCAACTTGAATGTTTCACCGGATCCAAGTAAACCGGATCGAGGTATATCCCCGTAGGTAGAATCCACGTGGTAACCAGTGAAAAAGAGAGAGACGAAATTTCCGTTACGAAGAGACTACGCTTTGTAGTTACGTCGGAAGTAGAAGTTTGTACGTAGTTGAAAATCAGCCTAAGATATTAAAGTGACCAAGTTTTCTGTGTAAACCGGACGTTAGCGCTTCTCGTGAGTTGCGCAACAGTCGCGAGGTTAACAGCATTGCAACTTTTGGCGCCAATTGAGTTCGAGGCGCTATATATTACAATTCCAAAACAATTACCTTAGAAAATAAGTACGTATATGAATGACGATATTAAAATCGTTCATTTGTTCATACGTGACAGTCATAAAAACAGTTTTACGTGCATGTTTGTAATCATAACCTCGGTATATTTTTAGTGCCGCCAAAGAAAGCAACAAAACGATCAGCTCCGAATTCTGCAAAAGGTCCACGGGAACCGAAACAGATAAGAAGAAAGCACGGTGAGTCGTTATTTCGACAATATTGAAAAGCTTTTTATCCTGATACTTTTGCCGCCAAAAAATGTATCAGTGAAGAGGAGAATTCGTTGAAAAGTATAAAAGCTTAAGGCACATGGATATGTTCCAACGACGTGTTTCACGATCGATGATTATTGCTCCCTTCGATATTGGCAGCTCTATGTGTATTTGGGGTCTTTGAATAGTTTCGTGAAGTCGTAGTAATCATTCTTCTGTTGTAGCATTACGAATTATACGCGTCCCACGACAAACGTCGATGGACGCGAGCGAACTTCGTCCTCCTGATATCGAATACAATTAAACATACTTCCATGCATTTTGCAGAGTTAGTTGTGAAACCTGATTTACGGCAATTTGCGACCGGTGGCGTGTTACTTGTATTTGGCCAAGGCGATGTGGGACAACTGGGCTTAGGAGAAGATGTAATAGAGAAAACACGTCCGGCAGCCATTCCTGGATATCAGGACATCGTAGCTGTAGCTGCTGGTGGCATGCATAATGTCTGTCTAAGACAATCCGGAGAGGTATTAACCTTTGGGTGCAATGACGAAGGAGCATTGGGACGAGATACCTCTAAAGAGGGTTCGGAGACCGAACCAGGTGCTGTCCACCTACCTGGCAAAGCTATTCAGGTGACGGCTGGAGATTCCCATAGTGCCGCTTTGCTAGAAGATGGACGAGTTTTTGCATGGGGCTCTTTTAGGGTACAGTTGTTATCTTTAAATAATACCTTTGCTGTTCCATTACTTATTCCAACTACAAAGGACAACTTGTATATGATTATGATTCTTCAAGGACTCGCATGGTACTATGGGTCTAACGATGAAAGGAAACGAACAATTTCCAATAGAAATACTGCCTAATGCGAAAATAGTTAAAATAGCATCTGGTGCTGACCACTTAGTCTTACTAAATGAAAATGGACATGTGTACACATGTGGTTGTGGAGAACAAGGCCAATTAGGACGAGTAGCTGCTCGAGCAGCTAATAGGAATACCCGCCACGGTATGGGTCCGTTGTTAAACCCAGGATTAGTGGAATTTAAAGTTACTAAAAAACTAGAATTTGTTGACGTGTGGGCTGGCACATATTGTACATTTGCTAAAGAATATCAAAAGGGTGATATATATGTGTTTGGATTGAATAATTATTATCAAATTGGTAAGCACAAGGGAGGAAAGGAAAAATAAATAAGAATAATGAAGCGTAAGTGTAAAATTATTTGCAGAGAATTATTTGATCCGTGCATAATAATTTCAGGCTTAAAGGACCCTGTAACGCATTTTCACCCACAAGTTGCAAAAACATTTAGTGGGAAAGTTTGGAGGCACATTAGTAGCGGCCAGCATCATACCATTGCCCTAGACGATTCTGGTCAAGTATTTGTAATGGGCCGTAAAGAGTACGGCCGTCTTGGACTTGGATCTAATTGTACCGATGCAAAAGAGTTAACACCTGTTCCTAAATTAAGTTCCTTTAAGTGTATCGACGTTGCAGCAGGTAGTGCCCAGTGTTTTGCTGTTACTGAAACAGGTAGCTATCTAACGTTTCGGGATTGACCCCCGCCTCCGCTTAATAGTAATATCGTTGTAAACCTGGTATTTTTACATTTTCGTACAGGAGACCTATATTCATGGGGTATGGGTTCAAGTGGCCAGCTAGGTACAGGACACGAAGAAGACGTTGAGGAGCCTACGACAGTCAAAGGAAAGCAACTAGAGGGGAAAATAGTAATACGAGTTGCAGGTGGAGGGCAACATACGTTAGCGTTAGCAACACCTTCTCAGTTAAAAGAAAAAACTGCTGGTTAATGGCAAATGACTCACTAAATTTAAAATGTTTCGCGTATGTGATAGAAATTTGGACAATGAAAAAAGTCAAATGATTTGGTTCTTCTTACATAGAAATTACGTGTAAGAGGAAAGAGTAACTAAAAATGTTATTACGATATATCGCAAGCCCGACATTGACGCGATACTTGAATCTGTACATAATTCTTCGTGCTATCAAAAATCACATCATTATAATTAATATATGGACTGACTTTTTGATTGCATTGTTATTTTTTCTACTTATGATCGTGTATTACAATGAAATAAACACTTTTCTACTTGAGAGTTATATCCCGTTACAAATTATTGTTAAGAAGCAAAGTTACACCCACAAACGAGATACACTGGATACTGTCCCGCTTTCATTGCGCGGCAAAGAACGAAAGAATTCTTTAACGAGGATCGTAGGTCCCGCTAAAACTTAATCAGAACCCGAAGAAGTAAAATAGACACGATCCTAGAGCCATAGGTCCGGCTAAAAGTTGGTCAGAAAACGTAAAAGTCCAGTAGGTATAACCTTAGGATCGTAGGTTCAGCTAAAAATTGATCGGAAGGCCCAAAAGTTCAGTACGTATGACCTTAGTACAGTAGTACGCACGACTGCAGTCGGAGACCTTCGAAGAGTTCGGAAATTGCGAATACCAGCGAGCGCGACCGAGCGCTACAGACGCGCCGGCGCGTCGTGGAGCGGGGATGACGGTGCGCGGCGCACGCGGTGTGACTATCAGTTCAAGCGTCGTACCGTACGGGTCGTCTATGCTGTCGAAGGTTAGCGACATACATAACCTTACAGTACAATAGCATCTCGGAGTTTACTTTACCACCGCATACGCTTGTCTATTAGCTTCTATTAATTAATACGCGTTTATTTAACAATCGTTTGACTATCACGGATGTACATTAAAGTCTTTATCGAGTCTCTTTTGCTGGACGCTTGACCGGTCATCCGGTACCATCGATTCTTTGATACGCGGTAACTAGTCGTTTATTAAAATATCGGATTAATTAATTTATTAGTTTGAACGGTTTTTGGATTCACTATTATATTTTATTAACGATTACTCGGAGTCAAAGCGGTGTTAAGGTTGCGTTTCTTTTGTTTGCAATGTCACTTACATACCCATTTACATATGTCATTTCGCGACTTCGAATTCGATTCTGATTTTGGCACAGGTTTATCACGTTGCTTTTCTTTTTGTTGCAGATACAATGGATGATTGGTTGGTGCAGGATAATATATTGAGGCTGCAGGAATGGAGTATTGAGATACAATTACTGCGATGCATAACAATCAGTCCGATGACCTATGATGAAGGATTGGTAACATTTAACTTATTATCCCAACGGTTTACGTATATTTCTTGTTATCTGGCGATTGGATTTTGGCTCAAGTTCTTTTCTTTCGGTTGAAAGTTATTGAGCAATTTAAACATTTTAAATAGAACTTACAATATGCCACTCGCGATTGAAACTAGAGTCTGTAAATTTCATTAATTCTAAACGAAAAATTGAAATACTTTCATGTTTCGCTGCATATCGGTCGCGATTTCTGTTATAGCTTCACTAGTATTTATTAAAAACTTTTAATATCTCTGTGACTTTGCACAAGTACGGTCAAATTGTATTTTCGATGCAGGATTGCCCGCGTACGTACGTACTGGTTGCCATGCACCTGAAGCATGATAAATAGTTTCAAGTCTTGATTTCTACAAGCAGCTACGAGAACTTATAAATTCGCGATATTGCTTGCTTACTAAGATCATGATCACCTTTAAAACTCGGGCAAAGAACAGTCACAGTATGCTTTTGATAAATCATTTATATTAATCTATAATAGTATATCTTGAATAGACAATTAACAGTAATTAAATCAGAATAATAATACGGTAGTACTTTATTAAAACAAAGCAGTATTTCCTCAACAGACGTTTGACAGGATGAAGAAATAAGAAAGAGACAAATAAAATCAAATGTGTGTTGCTTCAATTTCTACCTCCTCACCCTATTTACTAACTTGTACAGATACTCTTTCAGAAAATTTTGATGACCGCGCGCAATGCGGTCGGTAGAGTCAGTTCTTATTCCGTCAAAGTTCTTTTTATTATTTTCTGAGAGAAACCGCTCATAATAATTATAACTAAATATAAATAACAGTAAAGATACGCGAAAGTAGAGTCAGTGTTTGCTTCGAAATATTGCTCTCGCGAAATTAGAGTCACTTTGTTCGTCGATCACAATTGACGTGCGCGATAGTAGTCTTTTATTTATTTATTTTTTCTTTCGCAATAAGTATTCCGGTATTAGAGTCAGCACCGATGCAGTTCGGCGAGTTCGGGCATTCATCCATCAACTCGAAGAGTAAGTATCTCTGTATTTCTTTAATCTTATTTTACAATGGTCTTTGATAATTATCATGATCGAAAAGTACTCAAAACGCAAAGATTTCAATGTTGTCTGTTCTTTTGAATGTTTCAGAAGCTGCCATGGGCTCAATTGTATCACCATAACGATATTGTTGGCCGCGCGCAATGCGGTTGGTAGAGTCAGTGCTTCTTCCGTCAAAGTTCTTTTTATTATTTTTTGAGCGCAGCCGCTCTTAATAATAATTCAACATAAATAACAGTAAAGAGACGCGAAATTAGAGTCAGTGTTTGCTCCGAAATGATACTCTCGCGAAAAATAGAGTCACTTTGTTCGTCGATCACAACTATTCCGTTTCCTTTTCCGTTCTCGGCTCGGAGGACTGATGGTTAGGGACTTAGTGTCAGCGAGTTACGATGTGTGGGGGCGTGATTGTGGTTCTGGACCCTGGTCACGAGGCCCTCTGTTAGACCACATATAATCTCTAATTTGGGTAGGTCATCCACCATTCTGGAATCGTGGTCGCGGTTCTTGCAATATCCGGGTTGCAGTGTCATCGGGGGGCGGTGTGTGGGGCTGTGATTGCTTTTCTGGACACTTTGGCCCGCCTAGTAGGAAATTCCTATGTGTTAGACCACGCCAAGCACACCTTGGGGTGGCAGAAGGCATACGGGTCATAATCTAGGATCGTGGTTGTGGTCTTGCATATCCGTGCCTTAATGATTTCTGTGGCTCGGAATCGAAACTGGTGTCGATGCTAAGTCGTTTTACTGTCCAGACTCTGAGCCGAGGGCACGCGGGCTGCTCGGTAGCAGTCACAAAAACAGTAGCAATACTGTCGCGAAATTAGAATCACTTTGTTCGTCAATCATAAGTGTTCCATTAGAGTCAGTGTCCTGTTCGGCGAGTTCGGGCTTTCAGCCATTAATTTGACGAGTAAGTATCTCATTATTTCTTTAATCTTGTATTGCAATAATCATTGATAATTAACACATTCCAAAAGTACTGAAGATACATAGATTTTAATGTTGTTTGCTCTTTTTGAATGTTTCAGCAGCTTCCATGGCTTCGATGGCGACGAGCTTGACCGCACACCTGGTGAGTCTGCAACCGGTGAATGGCATGCTTTAAAGTTCCTCTGGTCACTCAATCATGTCGCAGGACGAAAGGTCCGAACCGACACGGGAGACTGGTTGTAATTACGTAGATTTTTCTGGCAAGCACTGTGACCATGGGTATATGGAAATATACTCATGAGTAGTAACTTCTTTACTGCTTTATATTATGTGAGGATAGGTCTTCTTGTACAACACGTTTTTAAATAGCTTGATAATTTTAAAACAGATCATATTTAGTACAAAATATATCACTATATATCTTTTTATAATAGAGTATTTAATTGAATACCTATGAAACGATATTTAAATAGTTATTAATTATTGAATGAATATAATGTAACGTCCAGTATTCTACGTGCATTAGTTTGTAGTGGAGAAGTCGAATACCATTCGACTTCGTTTATTTGTCAATTGCAATTACTGCACAGTTATAATAAATTGTTAGTAAGAGTATAGTCGTTCCTCTTTTTTACTACTTTGATTATATATAAAGTAAAGGTACTTACTTACCTTATCAATTTGTTGGAACTATCGAATAATAAAATTATTCGATATCCATATTAGTCTTTAGCGTTTAGAGATATCAATACGTTCACTTTTTCTGTACAAGATATTAACTAAACCTGAATGTACAAGAAGACAATACGCGAACGGGTAGTTCTCGAAATCAAGGCAATCTACTTTAAAACCAACCTTGCGTTTTCGAAGCAATGCTTTGATGACGGCAACGCCCGAGGGTGTTTCAATTTAATTCAAAGTATATTAAAGTAGAGTCATTGAATAATTTTTCTAATAAAGTAGAGTCATTGCACAATTTTTCTAATAAAGTAGAGTCATTGCACAATTTATCTAATAAAGTAGAGTCATTGCATCATTTTTCTAATAAAGTAGAGTCTTTGCATCACTTTTCTAATAAAGTAGAGTCATTGATTAATTTTTCTAATAAAATAGAATCATATATTGATCTAGTATGTAACATACATGTATAGTATATACTTAGCCCGTTAGAAAATCAGTTTGTCCTTATCATCTTTTTAGACGAGGATTTTCAGGTTTAACCCTTTCCGTGTTCACTGCCCGGATCCCACTCACGTGCCCCTGTGCTACTTGGGTGGGAAAACGGTGGTAGAGCACGACGATATTTCTTTAGTTTATAAGCCATAAAATGATTTATTGTTGGCGACTGACAGTGCGTTGGTGTATCGTGCACGACGTAATATCCGCATTGTGTGTGTGGTTAGGCTGTGGATTTGCGTCGTTCCGTATTAAAATGTAGCTATTACGACCAAGATAAGATGTCCATTAATTTAAAACAGAGACATCATTTTGTCATCATTTTGTTCAAATGCCAAAAAGAATCGAATATACTTATCTATTGCCATCAAGTACCTTATGTATGGGTGCTATTTAATTATTCTGTTAAATATTAACCGCGGCGTGGTCTTCTTCCACGCAAACGCAAAGATCCCAGCCACTGTCAGTCGATTTCAGAAAAATGGTACGTACATTAGAGTGTGCAAGTTGTGATAACACCTGGGTGTCGGGGGCGTCCCGGGACGCCTCCCTAGTGTAGGCTTTTGCGCCCAAGTGTTTGACTGAGAACCGTGGAGTGTCGTGTGTTGGTGTGTTTGTTTGCCATTTTTTAAATATAGGTCCAGGTAGGATAGGTAGCATACTTTCTGGTGCGATTGATAGACATAAGTAGGTAGGGCCGGGCAGGTTGACACAGTCTCCGATCGGGTAGGCACTATTTCGCGTGTTCAACCTGTTTCAGGAAATCTGATTTGAAAAGTCGACGGTGAAGCTGTGGCGCGAACGAAAATGCGTTCGCCTCTGGCTTTGCCTATCGATTTTTCGAATCCTTCGCGGTCGTGGTCGCGATTTAGGCTCCGAAACGAAACGCGTTACATTATGCTCGAGGCTGCACGTGTGAACGAAGAACGATTACAATTTTAATCGTAATCTATGTGATTTTCCGTAATCACAATTTTACGATTTTATTTGATCGCCATTCGGCCACGTGTGTTCCATTTAGCTCCGCGATTCAAACTCTTTATTTCACCTTTATAAGTTTTCCCCTGGTTTTCGATTAGAGCCTCGAGCCTAGTTTAAGTTTCAGCTGGCCCTTGGGTCCGACGAAAAGAAGAGGCTATATGCCGAAGAGGCCCGACAAACAGTCACTCAAGAGGGCAACTACTAATCGTTCCCCATTCTTTTTAAGAATGGGGAATCATTCTTTGTTACTACTTTGTCACTGTGCTTGCATTTCCATTTGTAGAATTTTTATTTGTACTTGGCCGACGCACATTCCGGCCCAACGATACAGCCCTCCCAAAAATATCGCGTTGCTTTAGAGTTGCGAGAAACTTGCAAACGGGTCGAGTTAGAGTTGCGTTGAATGCCACTTATTGCTATTCTTATTGCTAGTTAAATTGTAGTATTTTATAATACACTTTACATGTGAGCTTCTAGTGTTGCGGAAATTGTTTTCGCGTATTGGAACTTTCAGTTCATTTTTCAGAGGACCTTCAATTTGCTGAATTTTGGTTATTACAAATAATTTACTGTTTGCTTTCTATTAGTCTTAATAAATAGTGTTGCGAAATGATTGTATCGCGAGCTCCAGTTAGCGTTGCGTTGATTAAAGATCGCGTCTTTAAGTAGAGTTGCGACTACTAGTCCCCATCTGCTTCCAATTGGAAGCCTGTTCCTGAACCAGGAACTTTTTCTTTTCAGCGTTTTATATTAGCCTTTCTTTTTATTTTATTTTTCTTAATAATTATACTACCTGTTGATGGAAGCACTGCTAAAAATTTGCATACATATTAGTAAATTACTGTGTGAACGAAATGAAAACAAATGAAAAAGAAAATAAAAGAAAGAGAAAGGAAAAGAAAAAAAAAGAAAACAAAAGAAAAGAAAAGAAAGAAAAAGAAAAGAAAAAGAGCAAAGTAAAAGCCAGATATAATTTGCAGAATCTTAGATCAATTTATAATAATTCTAGATAGTAGATTTAAATTAGAGTTAATACTAGTGAGTGTTCATTATTGGAGTTTAACTCTTAAATATTTCTTCTTAATTGTTGCAATTCCATCTTAACCTTTTTTTTAGTAGAGCCAATTTTTATAACTTTTCGAGCTTGCTTTGTAGAAATTGAAATTCACTCGCGATATCCGTAAATGTTTAAACAAAAATCCTTGCACGAAAAACGTTATTGGCAGTGGTTGGGTCTCGGCATGGTGATAGTGAAAGTTTGATATTTTGCTTCCGAATAATCGTTTGTTGCTTCTTTGTTGAAGCAAAATAGAATCAATTGTAGTGAAATGTGACTACTTCATTTTGGAGTTTTTAATGAACGTGATACCACCATTCAGTTTGATCTAGAACGTACAAAAGAATATATCACTTTGGCCGAAATCCAATTAACTATTGTTATCAAAAAATAGCAGCATTCTGATTTATTAACTGCGCTAAAATTCAGTTATTCCGAATTAAAAGCAGCTTCATTTCGATATAAAATGTGGAGGCTTGGGGATGCCACTAATCCAATGCTTGAGATTGTTACAGATTCACAGATGAACCCAAATATGCTATATTAAACAAACATAAGTACATACGTCAGAGTCTCAAGAGTGGAATATATAGAATACAGATCCAGAAATATTATCAAAGACTCGATTGGAATTTTTAAAAAAAAAGAGCCAGCTGCGTCGATCCAATTTGTGAGTTTAAGTATTCATTCTTATAATGCTTTACTAATTATTTCGAGTTTGTGCATGTTTCAGAAGCATTGAAAAGAAGAGGATTCATGAAACAATGTATAATACGAGCACACCCTCACCCCATCCCTGCCCCAAACCCCTGTCCTTATTAACTAATTACAGGTGTTAGACAATTAATTAGGCAGGCCCAAATATAAATCGGACAATACTTGTAGCTCTTTATGTAGGTAGGATTTGTCTCAACACACAATCTTAGATCGTTCTACTGGCAGGTTTTACACGAATTGACATTATTAGACTTTTAATTAGGCAGGGTTTATAAAACCAAATATTGTTGGCAGGTGCTGCAATTTTTTGGTTCGAGTTTCTGTCTGTTCTAGGACACCATGGACCACGAGAGATTAATACGGACTAACCGAAGAGGATTTAAGTATATGCATACTCATACCTACATGAGTATGGGATAGTATCTATTACAGTCCTATGTAGATAGGATATTATTGAAATTGTTCTTTTATTCGAACTGTTAGATGTTATACTAGGTAGGGCGATTCTAGTTTTAAGTTAGATCTTTAGTCAGGTAGGGCGCATTTGAATCTAATCTAGTATTTAAGAAGGGAGGATTTATTTTTAACCTGTGTCTTAGTTTTTAAGACAGGAGCATACACTGCTGCAATAATATTTCGCTGTCTAATTTTTAAGATCACAGGATATATTTTTAAGAAAGTTTTATTTCAGGAAATTGAATTCTCTTGCAGATTTTCTTTCAGGTATCCTTCTGATATTCAATTTAGCTTTCGGTCGTGAATTTACCAACTACTCCTCTTGTTGTCTTACTTGTACTACGGTCAATTAATGAACGTTCTACAAATTGACAATAATAGGAGATTTTTCTTTCTCACATGTTATATTAGAATTAGTTTTCGCAACAATTGGAGGGTGGAAGGGCCGTGGCTAGGGTGGGTCTCCATGCGCAGTAACCTCCACGTGGTGAGACCCGGGCAATCAATTATTTATCGTATAATTATTAAACGTTTAAGAGACGTTTGATAATTATGTGGAAAATAAATCGAGCGAATTGACTGCGTATTGCGCTTTGGATACAATGTACAATAATGGCCGCTTAATGTTCGTTTTTTTCCACAATTAATATTCGAGGAGTCATGCCTACCGATTTTGGGACATGCACCGATGTATCGAGGATCGAGGTTGCGTCCGAGTTATCTCCACTTGTCATCAGCGAGTGCCACGCCGGTTTTGCCACGCTTTCCGTTTAGGCCGCACGGCGCGACATGCGCGACGGCGCGCCGCGGCGTAGCTTAACACTGTGATACACCGAGGCCTGAACGAAAAGTTTAGTGTCAGTCACTGAACGGAAAGTTGATTGTCAGTCACCGATGACTGACGCGGCCTGAACGGGAAGTTTAGTTTACGGCAACTGAACGGAAAGTTGATTGTCAGTCACCGATGACTGACGCGGCCTGAACGGAATGTTTAGTTTACGGCAACTGAACGGAAAGTTGATTGTCAGTCACCGATGACTGACGCGGCCTGAACAGAAAGTTTAGTGTCAGTCACTGAACGGAAAGTTGATTGTCAGTCACTGAACGGAAAGTTGATTGTCAGTCACTGAACGGAAAGTTGATTGTCAGTCACTGAACGGAAAGTTGATTGTCAGTCACTGAACGGAAAGTTGATTGTCAGTCACCGATGACTGACGCGGCCTGAACGGAAAGTTTAGTTTACGGCAACTGAACGGAAAGTTGATTGTCAGTCACCGATGACTGACGCGGCCTGAACGGAATGTTTAGTTTACGGCAACTGAGCGGAAAGTTGATTGTCAGTCACCGATGACTGACGCGGCCTGAACGGAAAGTTTAGTTTACGGCAACTGAACGGAAAGTTGATTGTCAGTCACCGATGACTGAAGCGGCCTGAACGGAAAGTTTAGTTTACGGCAACTGAACGGAAAGTTGATTGTCAGTCACTGAACGGAAAGTTGATTGTCAGTCACCGATGACTGACGCGGCCTGAACGGAAAGTTTAGTTTACGGCAACTGAACGGAAAGTTGATTGTCAGTCACCGATGACTGACGCGGCCTGAACGGAATGTTTAGTTTACGGCAACTGAGCGGAAAGTTGATTGTCAGTCACCGATGACTGACGCGGCCTGAACGGAATGTTTAGTTTACGGCAACTGAACGGAAAGTTGATTGTCAGTCACCGATGACTGACGCGGCCTGAACAGAAAGTTTAGTGTCAGTCACTGAACGGAAAGTTGATTGTCAGTCACTGAACGGAAAGTTGATTGTCAGTCACTGAACGGAAAGTTGATTGTCAGTCACTGAACGGAAAGTTGATTGTCAGTCACCGATGACTGACGCGGCCTGAACGGAAAGTTTAGTTTACGGCAACTGAACGGAAAGTTGATTGTCAGTCACCGATGACTGACGCGGCCTGAACGGAATGTTTAGTTTACGGCAACTGAGCGGAAAGTTGATTGTCAGTCACCGATGACTGACGCGGCCTGAACGGAAAGTTTAGTTTACGGCAACTGAACGGAAAGTTGATTGTCAGTCACCGATGACTGAAGCGGCCTGAACGGAAAGTTTAGTTTACGGCAACTGAACGGAAAGTTGATTGTCAGTCACTGAACGGAAAGTTGATTGTCAGTCACCGATGACTGACGCGGCCTGAACGGAATGTTTAGTTTACGGCAACTGAGCGGAAAGTTGATTGTCAGTCACCGATGACTGACGCGGCCTGAACGGAAAGTTTAGTTTACGGCAACTGAACGGAAAGTTGATTGTCAGTCACCGATGACTGACGCGGCCTGAACGGAATGTTTAGTTTACGGCAACTGAGCGGAAAGTTGATTGTCAGTCACCGATGACTGACGCGGCCTGAACGGAAAGTTTAGTTTACGGCAACTGAACGGAAAGTTGATTGTCAGTCACCGATGACTGACGCGGCCTGAACGGAATGTTTAGTTTACGGCAACTGAGCGGAAAGTTGATTGTCAGTCACCGATGACTGACGCGGCCTGAACGGAATGTTTAGTTTACGGCAACTGAACGGAAAGTTGATTGTCAGTCACCGATGACTGACGCGGCCTGAACAGAAAGTTTAGTGTCAGTCACTGAACGGAAAGTTGATTGTCAGTCACTGAACGGAAAGTTGATTGTCAGTCACTGAACGGAAAGTTGATTGTCAGTCACTGAACGGAAAGTTGATTGTCAGTCACTGAACGGAAAGTTGATTGTCAGTCACCGATGACTGACGCGGCCTGAACGGAAAGTTTAGTTTACGGCAACTGAACGGAAAGTTAATTGTCAGTCACCGATGACTGACGCGGCCTGAACGGAAAGTTTAGTTTACGGCAACTGAACGGAAAGTTGATTGTCAGTCACCGATGACTGACGCGGCCTGAACGGAAAGTTTAGTTTACGGCAACTGAACGGAAAGTTGATTGTCAGTCACCGATGACTGACGCGGCCTGAACGGAATGTTTAGTTTACGGCAACTGAGCGGAAAGTTGATTGTCAGTCACCGATGACTGACGCGGCCTGAACGGAAAGTTTAGTTTACGGCAACTGAACGGAAAGTTGATTGTCAGTCACCGATGACTGAAGCGGCCTGAACGGAAAGTTTAGTTTACGGCAACTGAACGGAAAGTTGATTGTCAGTCACTGAACGGAAAGTTGATTGTCAGTCACTGAACGGAAAGTTGATTGTCAGTCACCGATGACTGACGCGGCCTGAACGGAAAGTTTAGTTTACGGCAACTGAACGGAAAGTTAATTGTCAGTCACCGATGACTGACGCGGCCTGAACGGAAAGTTTAGTTTACGGCAACTGAACGGAAAGTTGATTGTCAGTCACCGATGACTGACGCGGCCTGAACGGAATGTTTAGTTTACGGCAACTGAACGGAAAGTTGATTGTCAGTCACCGATGACTGACGCGGCCTGAACGGAATGTTTAGTTTACGGCAACTGAACGGAAAGTTGATTGTCAGTCACCGATGACTGACGCGGCCTGAACGGAAAGTTTAGTTTACGGCAACTGAACGGAAAGTTAATTGTCAGTCACCGATGACTGACGCGGCCTGAACGGAAAGTTTAGTTTACGGCAACTGAACGGAAAGTTGATTGTCAGTCACCGATGACTGACGCGGCCTGAACGGAATGTTTAGTTTACGGCAACTGAACGGAAAGTTGATTGTCAGTCACCGATGACTGACGCGGCCTGAACGGAATGTTTAGTTTACGGCAACTGAACGGAAAGTTGATTGTCAGTCACTGAACGGAAAGTTGATTGTCAGTCACCGATGACTGACGCGGCCTGAACGGAAAGTTTAGTTTACGGCAACTGAACGGAAAGTTAATTGTCAGTCACCGATGACTTTTTTTTTTTTTTTTTTTTTTTGTCCCACCACCTCCCTCAACAAACCCTCGCACCCGTGACCAGTATTGATCCTATAGGCGGTCATTGAATTTGCCAAGCTCTGAGAATCCTCGCTTGGATGGGCAAACCCTACATCCAGTCCGGGTTCAAGTGTAACCCAGAGCCTGGTTCAGGACCCTGCCAGATGCAAACACAGAAGGTGCAGACACCCGACACACCCACCCAGTAGCTTGATTTTACTTTCCTCAAAAAACTTTTACACACGTCCCAAAATACCGCCCCTGTCCTAAGAACAGTTAAGCATCTGCAAATTTGGAGTGAGAACTCCTGCTCGTCTAAACTATTTATACACGCCCCTGGTGGATGTCGGACAGACAGACATAACTCCAATCCGCTGCCAACACCCACCTGGTGTGCGGGGCATACTCCAATACCGGGACCGCCACACTACCATTGTCATGATTGAAATGGCTACAGCTGCCGCCCCGGAACCCTACTGTTGTCCCTTGCCAGGAACTGTCAGCAACTAGACCCCATTTTAAACCGACTCTCATACAAACCCAGCATGGCGACAAAGCACACACACTGGTGCAATGTTTATCTAGTGCTCCCTCATTCATAATCAATATCGTCAACTGAGTAGCTAAAATTGATTGCACCTTCCCAAGAAAGGCGCCTCCCTCGCCCCATCATGTACACAAGCATACATGCACACACCATTCATACCATCTGTTTATTTAAACCTCACACATACTTATAAAAATTCACAGTAACGTTGGATAGCCCCAAACCACACATCGGGCCACCTACATGCACGCACATTCACTCTAAATTGATTGAGAGATCAATAGGACACCATTACATGCTACAGCCTTAACATTATGTAACCCCATACACAATCGTGGGTGACACACACATACCCCAAACTGGACAAAGTAAACTAGTCAGGACTAGTACCCGCCAACACACATCCTTCGCACCAAAGAAATGGAACAAATTCGCCGCCCTCGCACTGAACACAACACTCCACTCGCGCACTCACAGCACCTTGCTAAAGGAAAACCTGAGACTTCCCAGCTATGCAGCCCGAAGTCCGTTTCGCACACGATAGCGTTCAATGTATTCCTTCGCCACGAGGACCGCAGTAACGTACTCTACAAACCTACTCCAGTTTGCTGAACAATGGATGGCACCCCTGATTAACGAGGGTGGATCCAGATCTCTGGCCTCCGCCGGAAGGTTCGTCTGCAACCTCCCAAGACGGCAACTTCCGATGGTACTCGGATATAAACGCAACACTATATCCATCTTGCTGCCTTTTTTGCTCAAAAATGGCCTGTGCCACCACACAGTGAATTAGATTGATCTGAATGGCCCTAAGTCGTAGAGGCATTGCGTCGCTGATACACAACCAGATGGCCGGAGAACCAGCGCACCTGACAAACCAAGCGCCTTAACCAACTCAATTAGCTATAACTACTCTTACTTTCTTACCTATCCTACACCCTGAAATTGAACTAAAAACTAAAAACTAAAACTAAACTAAACCAAACTGAGCCGATTTATACTCAACTTTGAACTTTACAAGGCTAATCTAATATGTATTACCTCTAGGATTTAAGCTACCCTACCATCCTATATTATCTTTTGTGTTTTCTGTATTTTTGATATTTTTGTTTATTTTATTTTACGTTTTATGTTTATTTAGTTATAATATACTATACTAAAAAGTGGATGGCTAAAATATACTATGTTGCTTGGATCTCATAATCCCCCCATTAAACTAACTAACTAATTTAATTTCCCTTCTTACACCTATACAGGCTCATGCAATCAGTACAACTACTGCCTGACTTTGTTACTTCCAGTGTTATTGATGCAACTTCATATTCTATATCTTTTGTGTTTTCCCTGTTACCCTTTCTAAATACCCCTGACAAGCCCCAGCTCTATACAACCAGTAGTTATTCTTCCAGTCACCGATGACTGACGCGGCCTGAACGGAAAGTTTAGTTTACGGCAACTGAACGGAAAGTTGATTGTCAGTCACCGATGACTGACGCGGCCTGAACGGAATGTTTAGTTTACGGCAACTGAACGGAAAGATGATTGTCAGTCACCGATGACTGACGCGGCTTGAACGGAAAGTTTAGTTTACGGCAACTGAACGGAAAGTTGATTGTTAGTCACCGATGACTGACGCGGCCTGAACGGAAAGTTTAGTTTACGGCAACTGAACGGAAAGTTGATTGTCAGTCACTGAACGGAAAGTTGATTGTCAGTCACCGATGACTGACGCGGCCTGAACGGAAAGTTTAGTTTACGGCAACTGAATGGAAAGTTAATTGTCAGTCACCGATGACTGACGCGGCCTGAACGGAAAGTTTAGTTTACGGCAACTGAACGGAAAGTTGATTGTCAGTCACCGATGACTGACGCGGCCTGAACGGAATGTTTAGTTTACGGCAACTGAACGGAAAGATGATTGTCAGTCACCGATGACTGACGCGGCTTGAACGGAAAGTTTAGTTTACGGCAACTGAACGGAAAGTTGATTGTCAGTCACCGATGACTGACGCGGCCTGAACGGAAAGTTTAGTTTACGGCAACTGAACGGAAAGTTAATTGTCAGTCACCGATGACTGACGCGGCCTGAACGGAAAGTTTAGTTTACGGCAACTGAACGGAAAGTTGATTGTCAGTCACCGATGACTGACGCGGCCTGAACGGAAAGTTTAGTTTACGGCAACTGAACGGAAAGTTGATTGTCAGTCACCGATGACTGACGCGGCCTGAACGGAATGTTTAGTTTACGGCAACTGAACGGAAAGTTGATTGTCAGTCACCGATGACTGACGCGGCCTGAACGGAAAGTTTAGTTTACGGCAACTGAACGGAAAGTTGATTGTCAGTCACCGATGACTGACGCGGCCTGAACGGAAAGTTGATTGTCAGTCACCGATGACTGAACGGAAAGTTGATTGTCAGTCACCGATGACTGACGCGGCCTGAACGGAAAGTTTAGTTTACGGCAACTGAACGGAAAGTTGATTGTCAGTCACCGATGACTGACGCGGCTTGAACCGAAAGTTAATTGTCAGTCACCGATGACTGACGCGGCCTGAACGGAAAGTTTAGTTTACGGCAACTGAACGGAAAGTTGATTGTCAGTCACCGATGACTGACGCGGCCTGAACGGAATGTTTAGTTTACGGCAACTGAACGGAAAGTTGATTGTCAGTCACCGATGACTGACGCGGCCTGAACGGAAAGTTTAGTTTACGGCAACTGAACGGAAAGTTGATTGTCAGTCACCGATGACTGACGCGGCCTGAACGGAAAGTTGAGTGTCAGTCACCGATGCCTGACGTGGCACTCAACGTGTTAAATATATCTCACGGTGGTTTTCAGTACATCTCAATCCACTCCCAACACAGCCTAAACCGAGCGTGCCGAAAAGTGATAAGCATGAACAATTCCTTATAAATCACATCCCTGGATAGTGTTCGCTAGGCAGCTTCGAAGCAGCGAACATTAAGTAGGTATTACTGTCCACTGTAGTTATTTGAGCGGAGAGAATCTTAAGTTCTTATTGCAATTACTTTTGAGTTCTCGTTTCTATCGTTGTATTTATCTGCAGTTCTAAATATTGTGTATTATTTATTGCCCTGCTTCTTATGTAGACTCTTCTGTTTTCTGACGCTTTCGAGATAATTCATTAGTAACATAAATCATATATGTTTCGCCTAGAGAATTACATTTTCTTATTTCTCAAGAAGCCTTCTTTTTTATAATTGAAATGCCCGTGTATATATCATTTAATTCATAAATTAATTAATATCTGCAAAGATATACTTGAATCTACGCGGGTCTCTGCCATATCTACAGTGCCTGCTATGGTTTCGCCATCTGTACAGAACTCCTTGAAACCACTCGCGCTTGCTATGGTAGTTCCATCTATACAGGACGCCTTGAAACTACTCACACCCCTTACTTACCATAAGTGTAGATATGGCAGAGCCCCGAATAGTTTTAGTCACATCTGCATAGATGGCGATAGTAATGACTGTCGATTAAGCAGACATATATACAGTTTCGAGCAGTTCTGTATAGATGGCGAAATTAAAGCCCACTTTGAGTGTAGGTAAGACAGGGATGCGAGTGGTACGTAAATTCTAACACCTGTTTATAAGTAGCGGCGAGATAAAGTTCATAAAACTTGGCTATTTATGTCTTCATTCATGAAATTAAGTTAATAATGCTCGAAAATTGTTTTGCAATCTTAGTTACATATCAATAAAGTGTTAGCAAACACGGTATCACAATCTACATTAAAGTTATTATGTATGGTAACATCGTAAGTTCCATTGTTCATTTTATTCAGGAACAATCAAGCTCTTTAGCACAGGTAAATGCATTTGTGAATATTTTTTCCTTTAAATAAATTTTCCGGCACGTAATAAATACATACTAATAGTAGTAGTATTCTTTATTTCGGTCTCGCAGGAATGAAAGTTTGGTTAGTTTACATATAACCTATTTTGCAATACTATATAGACTCTTGCACTCTCATCTTCCGTTTCGATGTTCCTTTTCATACCTTCTCTGCCTTACGTATTACATTATTTCTTACCTCTTTATCGCATATCTATTATAAATCTTTCCCTTTCCTCCTTGTTTAATTACAAATTCATATGTCATTTTTATACCCTTTCGTATCTTTTTCCATACATTCTGTTAACAGGAGTTTTAACGTTCCAAATTTTTGTATGCGCAGGTCACATCTTTTATCCTATTTCTTCTCCCAATATTTATTTCATCCTTTAATGCTTTTGGATCTCGCACCTGCGTTGTTAATTGTCAATTGCGCCCTCGTCCGTTTTTACTTAAGTACCATAGTAGTGTTGATGTTCTAATATATTTAAACGTATCATTGTATCTTGCTTTCCCTATTTTTCTGCCTTGTTCTTGCTGTTGCATTTGATTGACTCCACTTTTGAGGATCTCCGTCAATTCCTTTACTTCCGCTTTTGTCAAAGTCGCTCATACTTGACGCATTCCATTCCTTTTCAAATAATCCTCTCCTTTTTATGCTTCTGGCTTGCCCCTTCTTTCTTTCTTCTTCCTCTAAATATCTCTTAATAATCTTTCTCTCTCCTGGTACATGCTTACTAATATATTTTTTGTGTGTGCAGGTTTGGAGGGCAAAGAGTAAGGAGCATTGCCTGGCACTTCTCATTGTGCATAAATGCAAGAAAGAAGGTAGAAGAACTTGTGCAACATACTTTAGTTATCCTTTAGTTATAGTAAATTGGTTTATAAAAATAGTTCGTATCTATTAGCCCGTAAGTTTATTTTAGGACAATTGTGTAATTAACTGTTATGTTATCTATTATATGCTTTATTTTATATTCAGTTTATTCGGTAGATCTTATGGTTATGGTTATGTATGGTTATTGTTATGTCTGGCGTCTGAACTATGTCATGAAATATTGGTGTATTTACTTTTCGTAAATTTATTACAGTTCATAATTAGAATTTCAGAAATATAAAAGGTCAACAATTTCTTTTTTAACCAATTGATAATATTTCAATTTGTCATAAACTATTTTATTTCGGCACTTAAAAATTAACAATTCTAAATATTTTGTGAGAATCAATTAGGTTATATGTAAGGTTTTACTCAGTTCTTGAAATTTAAAATCAGATAGACAGTTATTTAACATGACGGCATTAATTAATGTTTTTACATCAAAATTTAAGTCGTTTTTTAAGGCGAAGCTTAACACTGTGATACCCCGACACCTGAACGAAAAGTTTAGTGTCAGTCACCGATGACTGACGCGGCCTGAACGGCAAGTTGAGTGTCAGTCACTGAACGGAAAGTTGATTGTCAGTCACCGATGACTGACGCGGCCTGAACGGAAAGTTTAGTGTCAGTCACTTATGACTGACGCGGCCTGAACGGAAAGTTTAGTGTCAGTCACTGATGCCTGACGTGGCACTCAACGTGTTAAATATATCTCACGCTGGTTCTCAGTACGTCTCAATCCACTCCCAACACAGCCTAAGCCGAGCGTGCCGAAAAGTGATAAGCATGAACAATTCATTATAAATTACATTTCTGGATAGTGTTTGCTATGCAGCCTCGAAGCAGCGAACATTAAGTGGGAATTACTGTCCACTGTATTTATTTGAGCGTAGAGATTCTTAAGTTCTTATTGCAATTACTTTTGAGTTCTCGTTTCTATCTTTGTCTCTATCTGCAGCTGTAAATATTATGTATTATTTATTGCCCTGCTTCTTATGTAGACCCTTCTGTTTTCTGACCCTTTCGAGATAATTCATTAGTAACATAAATCATATATGTTTCACCTAGAGAATTACATTTTCTTATCTCTCAGAAGCCTTCTTTTTTATAATTGAAATACCCGTGTATATATCTTTTAATTCATAAATTAATTAATATCTGCAAAGATATATGTACTTGAATCTACGCGGGTCTCTGCCATATCTACAGTGCCTGCTATGGTTTCGCCATCTATACAGAACTCCTTGAAACCACTCGCGCTTGCTATGGTAGTTCCATCTATACGGAACGCCTTGAAACTACTCACACCCCTTACTTACCATAAGTGTAGATATGGCAGAGGCCCGAGTAGTTTGAGTCACGTCTGTATAGATGGCGATACTAATGACTCTTAGATAAAGCAGACATATATACAGTTTCGAGCAGTTCTGTATAGATGGCGAAATTAAAGCCCACTTTGAGTGTAGGTAAGACAGGGATGCGAGTGGTACGTAAATTCAAGCACTTGTTTATAAGTAGCGGTGCGATAATGTTCATAAAAGTTGGTTATTTATGTCTTCATTCATCCAATTAAGTTAATAATCCTCGAAAACCGTTTCGTACACTCTTTTACATATCAATAAAGTGTCAGCAAACACAGTGTTTCAATCTACATAAAAATTAATATGTACGGTCACATTGCAAGTTCCATCGTTCATTATATTCTACAACAATCAAGCACTCTTTAGCACGGGTAAATGTATTTGTGAATATTTTTTCCTTTAAATAAATTTTCCAGGACTTAATAAATACATAATAATAGTGGTATTATTCTTTATTTCGGTCTCACAGGAATGAAAGTTTGGTTAGTGTACATATAACCTATCTTTACAATACTATCTCTTGCACTCTCATCTTCCGTTCCGCTCTTCCTTTTCATACCTTCTCTGCCTTACGTATTACACTATTTCTTACCTCATTATCGCATATCTATTATAAATCTTTCCCTTTCCTCCTTGTTTAATTACAAATTCATATGTCATTTTTATACCCTTTCGTATCTTTTTCCATACATTCTGTTAACAGGTGTTTTAACGTTCCAAATTTTTGTATGCGCAGGTCACATCTTTTATCCTATTTCTTCTCCCAATATTTATTTCATCCTTTAATGATTTGGCATCTCGCACCTGCGTTGTTAATTGTCAATTGCGCCCTCGTCTGTTTTTACTTAAGTACCATAGTAGCGTTGATGTTCTAATATATTTAAACGTATCATTGTATCTTGCTTTCCCTATTTTTCTGCCTTGTTCCTGCTGTTGCATTTGATTGACTCTACTTTTGAGGCTCTCCGTCAATTCCTTTACTTCCACTTTTGTCAAAGTCACTCATACTTGACGCATTCCATTCCTTTTCAAATAACCCTCTCCTTTTTATGCTTCTGGCTTGCCCCTCCTTTCTTTCTTCTTCCTCTAACTATCTCTTAATAATCTTTCTCTCTCCTGGTACATGCTTACTAATATATTTTTTGTGTGTGCAGGTTTGGAGGGCAAAGAGTAAGGAGCATTGCCTGGCACTTCTCATCGTGCATAAATGCAAGAAAGAAGGTAGAAGAACTTGTGCAACATACTTTAGTTATCCTTTAGTTATAGTAAATTGGTTGATAAAAATAGTTTGTAACTATTAGCCCGTAAGTTTATTTTAGGGCAATTGTATAATTAACTGTTATGTTATCTATTATATGCTTTATGTTATATTCAGTTTATTCGGTAGATCTTTTATGAACTTTAATTTTACTTATATCACTATTACAAGTTCTACTGAATGTGCTGAATGTAAAATGAAAGATATAATAAATAATTGACATATGCACAAGTTACACAATTGCGGTTATTTAAATTTGATATGCTTCTACATATGAAGTACGTAAACTTGAGTATATGTTTTATCTGTAAGAAATATTGTAAATTAACTTCAAAGAATAGTTTATAAGTATTAGATTATTTATGTTTATAGTGTTAGTTATGTTTTGCATAAATGTTGGTTTAGAATTGATACAAGATTTAGTTGTACGATGTAATGTAAATAGATATAAAAGAATAGTTAATAAGTATCTGCTTGTAAATTTAATTACAACATTTTTGTAACTTGTATATTCATTGATTAATTTGAATAAATTTGCAATGAAAAGAATTCCACTGCTCTTTTTACTTTCATACCTTCCCAATCCTTGAGAGAACCTAATTCCGAATCCTTATACAAGAAGTACCGTGGACGAACTTTAAATGCAAAGTCCTAAAGCGAGAAACTTGTCAAAATGGCCCTATACGTTATTAAAATAAGCGCTGAGAAATTCCTGGAACGTGACGTCATTTCCAAGAATTGTTGCGATCGAATACTTCATTGCATATCATATTCTTCTGATACAAATCCACGATTTTCAGCGAGATATTTTTGCCAGAATCTCAGAAATTTTGCGATTGGAAATTTCTGGAACGTGACGTCATTTCCAAGAATTGCTGCGATGAAAGACCTCCTCGCATATCATATTCTCCTGATACAAATCCCCGATTTTCAGCGAGATATTTTTGCCAGAAACTCAGAAATTTTTCGCCCGGAAATTCCTGGAAAGTGACGTCATTTCTGAGAACGAATACCTCCTCGCTTATCATATTCTCCTGATACAAATCCACGATTTTCAGCGAGATATTTTTGCCATAAACTCAGAAATTTTTCGCCCGGAAATTCCTGGAAAGTGACGTCATTTCTGAGAACGAATACCTCCTTGCATATCATATTCTCCTGATACAAATCCAAGATTTTCGGCACTTAAATTTCTACTGAAAATCGTGGATTTGTATCAGGAGAATATGATAAGCGAGGAGGTCTTTCATCGCAGCGATTCTTGGAAATGACGTCACGTTCCAGGAATTTCCGAGCGCAAAATTTCTGAGTTTCTGGCAAAAATATCTGCCCAAAATCGTGGTTTTGTATCAGGAGAATATGATATGCAAGGAGGTATTCGTTCTCAGAAATGACGTCACGTTCCAGGAATTTCCGAGCGCATAATTTTGTAGCCTTTTGCCAACAAATTTTGCAAGACTTTGACCTGCTTTCGTTAATGACGCATAGGGCCATTTTTACAAGTTTCTCGCTTCAGGACTTTGCATTTAAAGTTCGTCCACGGTACTTCTTGTGTAAGGAATTGGATTTAGGTTCTCTCAAGGATTTTGGAGGTGTGAAAATAAAAAGAGCAGTGGAATTCTTTTCAATGAACATTTATTTAAACTAATCAATGGAGATACAAATTACAAAACTGTTCTAATTCAAATTAACAAGCTAATACTTATGAACTATTCTATTATATTATAGCTATTTACAATACATCGAACAACTAAACTTCGAACAACTTATTGTATCAATTCCAAATTAATATTTATGTAACACTAAAAATAGTATAAACATAAATAATCTAATACTTATAAGCTATTCTTTGAAGTTAATATACAATATATCTTACAGATAAAACCTATACTAAAATTTACGTACTTTATATGCTAAAGCTTATTTTAAATTACAACAATTGTGTAACTTGTGCATATACTTGTTGATTCACGACACGTTTATCGCTGGAATTGCCTTATATTAGTAAATGAGATACTTCGTCATTGTTATTAGTTGAATATAAATAAGAAATTGCGTCTTTCATTAACGATAAAATTGCTCCAAGGAAAAAGATAATTAAAGAATTTGGCTAGTGACTATACAATTAACAATTGTAGTATACAATTATCGTCACTATCTTTTTCATTGTGGCAACATTATTGTTTGGGTATTAAAAAAATATATATCTCTTAGCTCAATTTTTTTTTGTCTTTTATCAGAAAATAATGTGAAGTATAACTTTAAAAATTATTTCATTTATTGATAGTACAATTGAAATAAGAAAACTTGTTATCATGTGTTTCTTTAAATAAAAGATTTTTAATTAACATTAAATGTTTCATATCCTTCGTTGCCTTTCATTGCGGCAAAGAACAAAAGAATTCTTTAAAATTATTTAAGTTTCGCATCGTTTTCTATAATCTGTGGGTAACGTTGCGAGTGACACGGAAATGGTAATGGGACGCGGCGTCCCAGAAATCGTGGCCGAAAAAATACATTGCATGTCTTGTCTATTCCTATATCTCGTCGGTGCTGTAACTATATGCAGTTGGCCGCAATAACAATTTTAATTGTTTATAACAATTGAACTTCACATGGAATAATGTTCACACCTATTGGATATGGTAGCTTATACTTCTAGCTTTAATTTATGTCCTCTGGTCATTAATGTAGCTCGCCGGGAAGTGGCACTAATCGCATTTGTTTATAATTTCTTCCAACTTGTAGAGCCCTCGTACCATTTCCATGTCACTGACAACGTTACCGACAATTGTAATTGTGACGCAGAATTGGTAAGAGTTTGTTGGATCCCCGGGGTTTTGGGGCGAAAAAATACATTGACTGATTTGTGTATTTCTATATCTTGTCGGTGTTACAATAGCCTCACAATCTTTGTTATTGTGTTCACCATTTGAAATATTAAATTATTTTCACTACAATGCAAAATTCAATACAGGACAAATTTTTTATTAGGATTTATTTTAGTGTTTTGTGGAAACCACAGAAATAACGTAACGGCTCTAAGAATACAATCAACATGGCATTAAAATAGACTAATGGAGAAATAGTATTAAATGCATAATGATAAAATTTCTATGAATGTTTGCCTCGGCAACGTATACTATCATTTTCATTAATTCACTTTTGGTTGTTCCATCATTTTGCCTTCCTGTAGAGATATTTGTTGGAGCTTCTTTCCAATTCGCTCTTGCACATCTAGGTATTTGGCAATACAGCGATCAAGGCATACAGATTCTCCTTTACTTAATTCAGAAGTTGTATATTTTGGTGGAATACATTTTCTGTGACAAGCTGCGGTCATACGATGGAACATGTCTGTCATCATTTCAATTTCTATATCTTGTACTAACTTCAATTGTTCGTCATTAAACTGAGGTAACCCAGCCATTTTTACATCAATTGTTTATGTTTTATAATATTATGAGCGCTCAAATTGTTCAATTATCAGTATTCTGATTTTGCATACTTCGCTTTATTTTCATACTTTCTATTCTTCTTTGGGATACATTTCTTCTCGCGACTATAAAGGTATATATCCCTACACCAGTTGCTATAGACCTGTGAAAGGAATTTCTATTGAAACAATAGTTTTTGTACTGTACGAGCCAAGTTTGATAGAGAACGATAACAAGAATATGTTTCAGCAAGAAGAAAGGACACTGAGTTGTCTATAAAAGGACTTATCTGTATATTTTACAAATGATTAACCATCACAAAAAGGTTTGTTACAAGAGATTAGCGATTGCAATGCCTTAAATTTACATACCTACCATCCAATCGCTATCTTCGTTATATTTTGCAAAGCCATACTTTTGCTGTTTTTTATCGTTACAAAATATCCTTACATTAAAAATGAATTACTTATATACCTGAACGTTCGGTCATACAACCATACGACCGCTCAATCATGCAATACGCAACCATGCGACCATGTGACTACTTCATCGTATGTATAATCTTTAGCAATAGTATAGAGAAAGTGAGAGTGCCGACTCTCAGGTTTTCGTTGTCCCGGGGCAAGTGCTGCCCCAAGCAGCCACTTCTATTAAAAGTAGAGATCTACTAGAAATCAGGAAAATTTTCTAGAAATGCTCGATTAAATGTATGTTAATTGATGTTTCATTTATTCAACAACAAAGAACGAAGAAGAAAAACTATAAAGCAAACACAAAATACTTTATCTTTGTAAAAATACAGATTATTGAGAATGAGGCATTTTCCACGTGGATAAAAGCTAGTAAATTTAAATTTCTCGAAGTTTGCAGTAGATTGAATTAACTCAGTATGTGTTCAAGTACGAGTTAGGATCACGAAGCAGTGGAGTCGACGATATTAAAGCGGTGGTTGTAAAGGTAATTGTTGAGTTCAGTTGCAAAAGTTAACAAGTGCAGTCTATTTTACAATAGTTTGCTTCACCCTTTTTTTAATAATAAAGGATGTTCGTATAACGAACAAAAGTTATTTTGACTGCTATTAAAGAAGGGAATATTCATTTATATTTTACTGTTATGACAAATACTTACCAGAGGAAACATAATTGTATTCAATCATCTACGGAAGTTTATATTTTTCACCTCTGTCAAAAATGTTAAAACAAAACTTCTACACGGATAATATCGACATCACGTGGAAAACGTTTGTTCGGGAAACTTGCGATGTTCCTGCAACACCAGTAGAAAGGAAAGTTCATTGCGTAGCTTTTCAAGGGAACTCAGCGAAAGAGGCCTACGAAGAAATTATAAACGAAAAGAGTGAGTCGAACTTACAATCGGAACATAAATATTGCGAAGCGAGTACAGTAATTAATCGAAATCCGCTAGCAAAACCGATTTCTACATCAGAAAAGTCGAAAAGCAAACAGATTTCTAAAAGAAAAGTAACAGTTAATGCTATATTAAATGCAGTGGAACAGAAGGATTTAAATTTCTTATCCAGACACGTGACTCAAGAAAATGTTAACTCGACAGATGATTATGGTTGGACTCCTCTAATGTTAGCCGCATATTGTGGCCACTTGGATGTCACAACATTTTTGTTAGACCTTGGGGCCAATAGGAAAGCAAGAGAGAAATCAGGCCTTACAGCAGCACAGTTGGCCTTAAAAAGGAATTATTTAAAAATAGTTGCTTTGCTAAAGAAGAGATCGGAGCTCGCAACAAACAAAGCACTATTAGAAGCAGATTCAAAGCTGTCAAAAGGAAATGTTGATAATAGATTGCAACCAACGATGAAATCAGAATTGATAAAACCATTAAAAGAAAGCGAGAGTGTAAAGGAACTTATCGACAATGATATAGGATTTTACTGTGAAATTTGCGATGCTACCTTCCACCAGACAACTTGGAAGAGACACGAAACATCCACTCTTCATATTTTCAACACTAAGCCAAAACTTCCTAATACAATGTATGGAATATCGAAACAGAATAAAGGTTACCAAATGCTTCTAAATCATGGATGGGATGAAGAAAGCGGCCTTGGTCCTTCAGGGAAAGGAATGAAATATCCTATTAAAACCTATCTAAAATCTGATAGAAAAGGTTTAGGGCAGACAAATAGAAAGGAATACAGAGTGACACACTTCAAATCGGGAGACAGTACAGCAATTGTTGACCCTAAAATATGTAAACGAAAATGTTTCAAGAAAAAAGATAGAGAAAAATTGCTTAATAGGGAAGCTAGAAGAGATAGGGCATTACGTATGGCATTGTCGTGAGATGATATCTCTAAATTTTCTAAATTATTAAAAATTCATAACGCTTCCAAGACTGAATACGAAGTAATTTTTTTTTTGTAATCCCGTTTAAATATGTGTATAATGTATCTGTTTGTGCGACATTTAATTTATTAATCTTTAAAATCGTGTGCTACTTTAGGTTTAATTCATTTACAGGCAAAGTATCGTTCGAGCAATTTATAGTCATTTTTGTTGCAGATGAAACTTGACGAGCAAAAGGCTCTCGAGCACATACAACAGGTAGAAGAAGCAGCCGGTGAAATTCTTACCGAACGGCAAGAAATTGTTGCCTTGGATCGAAGAAGAAACGACGACAGAGTTAGTCTGAGGGCATTGCAAAAAAAGCACTGCAAGAATGCTTGGGTAACTATTGGACATTTGATACTTAAAATGCCATCTAAAACTGTACAAGAATTACTTGTTAAAGGTAAATTTATAATTTTTCTGTTTGCACATATTTCTTAATTTAATTTTATTTTTGTTTGCATTACAGATCAACGAGAATGTGATGTTGAAATTAATAAAATGCGAAGTAATTTGAAAATTAAGGTAAACGAATTACGGAACCTAGAGCTTAGTCCAGCTGTTCCAGGTCTAATGTTGCAACCCATGTCTCGTCAAGAAATGTCAGCAATAAAGCAATCTCTGGGTCAAAATCGTTAGATATACACATTAAGTATTATACTGATGTCACAATACAAATATTTAAAACAATGTGGACAATACACGCTCTTCCTTACATTACTTATGTATGTACTACATGTAAGTACATACATACGTAACCATTCCATCACTATCGATAACTATCGATGGTCGATGGTCCAACTATCGGATATTATCGATAGTGCTGACTATCGATATTTCTCCACCACTAAACATAGAGGTCGTCGACCAGTAGGGCTTTATTACGAAGTTATTACGAACTGTAGAACCGCCTAATTTTCCACCTTGAAGTGCCGAAAAATGACAGATGTAAGCCTGACACCGCTCAAATATTGATTATCTGTCATGAATGGAATTCTATTTATCCAATCACCTAATAATATAGTTAATAATTATTATTTTAATTGGCTATAAAGAAAGTTTTGTAACGTGTGCGAAAATTTAGTTTCCGTAATTTAATAAAGTTTAATTTTTCCACCAAGCCGAGCTCGTTAACGTTCCTGCCCTTTAAAATTCCCTAATAACGTTATACACCGAAGTTATAACAAAACTTATTTATAGAGCAAGTTTTAGGATGTTGAAACTATAATTTAGTGGAAAGCCGGTTTAAAGTATTCGTCATCTTCTGTATGAAGAAGTCTTAAAAATTTCCGATCATATCGAATAGCACTTATATTAAGCAATTATTGTCATCGATCTCTATATGATTTATGATAATCATGATGTCATTTTGCAAATCTAGGGACATATTTTTCGAAGTGGACGTGCATGTCCAAAGACCGAATGGCCTTTATTATTAATTTTTGTGGAGATGAACAAACTTATTCGTTTCAAATGTATCAATGCATTTTGTCATTCGCATAATTTTCAATGATTTATAAAAGTGATTACGTATTATAGAGTTAGCAAGCGGTATGGGTGCATGGGATAGGGGCGCCACAGTGTACAGTACACGTCTGGTTTATGCTCAAACGTAGTACTCCAGTCATTATTATACGGAAACTGATATTAGATGCACAAAAAGAATGACAACCCGAGAAGTATTAACTATTCAATTGGGTCATTATTCCAATTTCATTGGGACTCACTGGTGGAATTTGCAGGTATTTCACAGGTTAATATGTTGTTCAGTTATTACTTTCGATTAATTGTTGCTCACATATTTTTAGGAAACGAATTTCTCTTACAATCCCGATGTTCCATCTGAAATAAATCAAGACGTTTTGTATAGGGAGGGTGAAAATTTTAAGGTACAGAACTGTAGTACATGTATTTGGAAAAGAAAAATATAAAAACGAATTATGTCTTTCCAGAGACAAGTTACATATACCCCAAGGTTGCTACTTGTAGACTTGAAAGGTGCATTTGGATACTTGAAAGAAGAAGGTAATTTGTATAATGTTTCCGAGTCGGATGAAGCACAGGATTTTCTATGGGACGAGGAAAAGGTTGATGTTGCCAAAGATGAGGCAGCTCCTAAGACTCCATTTGTCAAAAGCTTAGATGAACTTTCTGAGACTTCAGCATCAAGGTCCTTTGACTTTGAGAGCAATGTTAACTCATGGGTGGACTACCTGTCACCCAGATTTCATCCAAGGACGTTAAATATCGTTAGACAGTACAAGCACAGTTGTGCAACTAGTCCTTTCGATGTATTTACTTACGGAACAAATATATGGAATACGGGACAATTTTCAGAAGACTTTACCGACAAAGTAAGAGCTTACATAGAAGAGTGTGATTCGCCACAGGGCTTCCAGGCACGTGACCACTTATGCTAATATAGATCACTTTGCCCTTCTCATCACCCAATATTGATAGCATCTTGAAATGCAGATAATTCTAGATGCTGTGGACGGTTTTGCTGGACTTGGAGCATCGTGTATACAGTACTTGAAAGACGAGTATGGAAAAGCCATATTGTCATTTCCATGTATGGATAGTAAAAAAATGGAACCATCTGTGTCCAATATGATTAAAGTACTGAACACAGCATTATGCTGGCAACACATAGGTGAACATGCTTCATTATTCAGTCCGCTCTGTTGCGGCGAAACAGCGTGGCCACAAGTTGAAGACCCACGTACATTTAGCCATGTAACATATAATTCTGATCTGAATTATCACAGCAGTGCACTTTTGGCAACTGCTTTGGATACACTAAGCGTTCGGTACAGGCGTAAAGAATACCCGAATGTTGTTTTATCCGATTTATGCACGGACCTGAACAAACTCGGACGCAAAGCAGCCGCAACAAGTTTAACGTTACCATTCCCAATGGCCGCGAACACTGATTTGATCGATGCTCTTGACGAATTTGAAGGAACATTATGGACGAGCATGACACCAGGATGTGACATACCGATGGATAAAAATATGCAAAGCATAGTATTGCGCGGAATTCCTGAGGATAGATTAAAACGACCGATTTCCCACGCCATGAAGCAAATGTCGAAGCCGGCATACAGATGTTCTACCGTGCATGAAATGATGGCACTTTACTTAGCGTGCACTTGTCACGCTTCAGCAACATATTTATCTGCTGTTTCATCTCCGCTGATAACAAGGCCTCCGTATCCAAAAATATTCAACAAAAACATTAGCGAAACAGGTGACGTGATCGGGTGGCCTGCAGGGACAGGTCAGCACACAGATTGTAATGGCAAAAATTTGTGTGTTTTTTTTCTTTGTTTTTTTATTCATTTTGATTTTCAGATGTGAAATCTGTGCCTGTTATGGCTGGTTTGCACAGCGGGAGCAGTCTCAGCGGAATGTATGAATCTCTGCACAGTCAATTGAGCAGAATTAGGAGCATAAGCAAGTTCCACGCATTTACAGACTCTGGTTTCGAAGAGGACGAATTCAAAGAGTGTCTCAATCATTTGCTGGATTGTAAAGAAAATTATGAAGATCATTATATTTAAATTTTTTCAATTATATGTGTGTGCGGCTGTGTGTTTGTTTCACCCTGTCTACTTCTTATTTCGTTTCGCGGTGTATACGTTCGAAATTGATAGAAGCGCTAAGTGAAAAAATGTGAGCAACGAATTGGGGTGGTTCTGGTAAATTCCCGAATGAAACATCCCTGATGGTGGGAGCGGCAAGACACACCTTGATTACTAGGTTTCGTATTGAACATTGGAAACGCGAAAACTCAGTTGCGGGCACTAACGGGCATACGAAACACCGGTATCATTTTTATTCGTGAATCGATGTTTGTACGTAGAATAATATTAATTCGTGAATGTTCTTACTGTGAAATAACATGGGAAACAAAGTAAGTACATTTACCGAGGAACAGCTAGAAGATTATCAAGATTGCACCTTTTTTACGCGGAAAGAAATTTTAAGGTACTGGTTGCACTTTGCGTATAGCGTATATATACACTATTTTGAACTGGACGTTTCATATGTGCGTTTTTTAAGAATATTTAAGCGTTTTCGAGAAATGGGAGATCCCGGAGTGGTACCACGATCCATGACGCCTCAACAGGCATCGACAGTTCGTATACCACTATCGTGCCTGACGCGCATACCAGAATTAAAGGTTCTTAGGTTAATCTTTTGAAGCTAATACGGTGGTAGATTGTCGTGTACATTAGAAAGAGATTCCCGGTACGATAGAAGATCTACGATTCATACTGTTTTAGGAAAATCCATTCAGAGAACGCATTTCGGAGGTATTCACGAGATGCCAAAACTTGGGGCAGTCGACGTCCGACGCCTCGAACGAAGGAATCTGCTTCGAGGAGTTCCTCGAGATGATGTCGGTTTTTTCAGAGCAGGCGCCGCGGGACTTGAAGGTCTTTTACGCCTTTAAGATTTACGGTACGGATCGTGTTCCTTGGCGAGAATTTTTCTTGAGAAATTTTATAATTGCTTCGTTCTCATTTCTCGAGAAATGACAATAAGAGTGATTTTGCGTTCCTTGCACGATCCAATATGATCCGCAATGTTTGGGCGGCAATAATCAGATTTCAGAAAGAATTGACACGACCATAGAATAGTAGATTCAGGAAAAAGTTGCTCAGGACCCGTAGATATCCAGTAGGCACAACCCTAGAATAGTGAGGAAGTGTGGAGGTCCAAGTTTGCCGATCCTACGTTTTTCCAAAAATATAAATGTTGCAATTTCTCGAGAATTCTCGAGAAACGAAAAATATCGAGAAATCAGGAACACTAGGTACGGACCACCGCATGTACCAGACAGCCGAATGGAACGGGAAAGAGCTTTGAGGTCGTCCACGATGCACCTATAGCGCCGCTCATACGGCGCGGCGTCTGGACTCGTTACGTGTATACTCCCGTCGCGTCGCATGAAAGGAACACATACATATTTGCATTTGTACGGAACGATTATCGTCCTTCTCAAGAGCACGAACAATTTTAGGCTACAATTCAACCAATTCTTTTCACCGCTTTTTTCCCAACTTTCTTTTGGATTACGACTTCCGAATTAGATGGAACCATTTATCAATTGAATCTCTTTTCTCCTTCTCTTCCAACGACGATCGAAATAAAAATCGTATAATATTCTGCGACTTTCCATGAACAGATTTCGACGAAGATGGGGTACTAGGGTTGCACGATTTGGAACGCACCTGTCGGCAGCTGATTCAAGGTGGTTTGAATGCCGATGAGGTGGCCACTGTGTGCCGAAAAGTGTTGGAGGAAAGCGACATTGACGGCGACAACGTTCTATCCCACCTGGAATTCGAACATGTCGTAACGCGTGCTTCGGATTTTATGGCAACTTTTCACATCAGAATTTAATTGAATCGTGTCCGTTTTCTGGAATGAATAAAACTTACTAATCTAATAAAGCAATCTAAAAGTACGTTCAATTTCCCTCGTTTGACACTTGTGCGTTGCAAAACTTGTTCAATGCAAATTAATAATTAAAAGCGCCGAACGTACAGGTATGGGGATATTAGGACGCGAAAGAACAATACACAGTAGATAGTAGATCGTTGATCCTTTACGTCGTACGTGGTACACGCGTGCCGCGAGCAGAAGGTTGCGCAATCTCGCTATTGATAATTGTTAGTCCTGCGAATTTGTATGCATTTAGTGAAGCGCTAGCATATAGCATATACATATGTAGTTTTGCTCCGAGTCACAGATACACTTTCTTATGCGACCTCAAAAGTTGCCCCTGTTGTGCAATAACGAGCGATGCTGGCTAAATAACCAGGCCATTCATTTTCGTGCCAGACAGAAATCTGCTGCGAGTCTGCGAGCCGAGCATGCAATAACGTTTCGTATCTATGCCGTAGATGTATACCTAAATCAATTTCAATTTCACGTATAACACAGAAGCGACGAGGACAAGGAGAAGAAAAACGCGTCCAAAGAAATCTGATTTACGTCGGAAGAGCTGTTCGAACTGAGATTTAAACGGTATCGAACGGAAAGGACGTTGAGCGCATTGTGCGAGCTCCGAGTACGTAGCGTAATTTGGCGTTTAAGCTAACTGTAAAAACGAGAAGCAGATGGCGAAGAGTAGAGAGAATCGGGAGAGGAGCATAGAAGGACGAAGAGGGTTAGGCATGGTTGTCCATATCTTATCCATAGGTTTCGTTGCTCTAGATTGTCGGTGTTTTCGGTGGCAGTTCGGAACCGTGGTGTTTGGTGTGGCGCGGTGCCGTGGTCCGGTCGTCTTAAAAAGCGGTCGAAATCGGAGATACCGCCCTGTGTGTTACGGACCTCTCGACCAGTTATAGTCGGCCGCGCGGTAACTAACCGAGTCTTGGGACCAAGGCCATCCGGTCACTTCTCATCCTTCCCTTTACCCCGCTCGCATCCCTGCCGTTCTTCTTGCCGGCCTGACCAGAGGCCCTCGGGGTCCGAGAAGGCCCCCTTGCCTCCTGGGTCCACCGACAGCACCCTCAGCGAGCGAGCGAACGAGCCCCCTACCTCGCCACGTCGACACTCCTGCGCTTTCTCGAGAGGATCACCGCTCTCGAGAGAGAGTCTCCCCCTTGGAGATCTCAGCCGACAGCCGACAGCCGACAGCAGACAGCAGACAACCGACCAACCACCTTCCATGGCTTCCATGCTAAGGTATCCCTACACATTCTTGGGCCTCGTCGGAGCGACGAGACGAGAGAGGCGAGACGAGACGCGACACGACGGACGCGACGATGCACGACGCGCGGATCGCCCCTACCCGACGAGTTCGTATGGAGGGATCGAAGGTACGGTGGACGGTGGCGTTTGAGCACGACCACGATGAGGAAAGGAATCGAGGCAGGAGCGAGACGAGGAGTTGAAGAGAAGAGGAATGAGAAGGCAAAGATCGCGGGTGGCGAGCCGAGAGCCGAGAGCCGAGAGCCAAGAGCAGAAGGCGAAGAAGACGAAAGAGGAGTTAAAAGTCATGGCAGAAGAGGGGAGGTTGGAGGATCATAGCGGCGGAGGAGGCCTAACTTTTACGGCACCCTACGTGGGCGAGTTCTCTCGAACCTTCCTCGGAACCTCGACCCCAACATCGCACGACGACATGGTGCGCTCGAAATATTTTTACTTGCACAGTTCCCCGATTCGATTATTGTCCATTGTCGCGCTCGTGCCATTGCCACTGAGCATGTACGTATGTATCTCTTAACGCTAAGCTTTCCGCATAGCTATTCAAATAGGAGAAAGGAAAAAAGAAAAGTGAGAAGTATTTTGGACCGATGGGAACAAAGCACGCTTAACTCGATCCTTCGAACCCATAGCCGAATTATCCATGGACCGTTCGATCGAATTGAACTTCGTATGAAACGTTCCGAAGGAAGGGTGGTCCCGGAAAAAGCACGGCTGATTCTACATATAATGGAAAGTTCCATGCTTGAGGGGCGTTATCGTTAACGTTTCACTTCGTGAAAGCAGCGAAAAAGTGGCTACATAGGGATACACGCGTTGCTCTTTGGCAAGGTTGCGTCGGTGCCTAGTCGAAATAATATTGGCAGTCTTGTGGGCACATATCGCAGTGGTTCATAAGCAGGCGAGAGCTTGTATCATATATAGAGAGAACCGTCTACCAAAGAGGGGGAGGAAGGGTTCCAACCAGCCGGTTGGCCAACGGAATGTGGCTTGACCGGCCAACCATCCCCCGCCTCCTCTTCCATGGATTCATCGAGAATAAAAGAGAAAGAAGGAGAGTCAGATAGAGGACTGGCCCAACTACCTTTGGATCCTAATGGGCCCCATTGGGGTGCTCGAATATTCTTTTGCTATCTTCGGACATCTTTGCCGTGAGATTTGTAATCGAGCGGAACGTTGGAGCGTCGCAGCGTCGCTTTCTGACCTTCCCCTTTCCGAACTATGTACCTGCAGCTCCCCGATTTTCAATATCAACTCTCTCTACACGGCAAAGGACCGGTCTTATTGCCTTGTCCCAGGAAAAGAACGGCGATCGATTTATCCGAAACGTATGCAACTTATGTGTTGAAACTTCGGTATATCTATCCTGATGCGTTGCAATTGTCCAATGCGATTACTATTTTACCGCCACGTTTATCTCTCTGTACATTCAATTGTGAGCAAGAAAGCATGCTTCTTTCGTATCAACGATTCATCGTTCCCTGGAAATCGTTCCACGGAATCGTATGGACTCAACTGTTCGGAAAAGTTTTGCCAATAGTATTCTTAAAATTGCGTTTGCCCGTGTTTGCCGATCAGCGTTTCGATTTTGCAGTTATGTTAAGGTGGAAACTACGAACCGGTACAAGCCTCTCCGAATAAAACTCCACCACGGCGCTCAAAGAAGTTTCGCAACTGGCTGTGGCCGGTAGATCAGCTTTCTGCTCAAGTACCACCGAAATTTATTCCACGAACGTTTCGTACATTCGAAATCCTTCGCGTCGCCCGTGGAATATTATGCGATTTCCACGTTTTTGCCAAATAAACGGGTGTGCGCTACTGGCTCGAATGACGGCAAAGGGAAAAGCGTGCAGGGGTTTAAAAAAAATTGTCAAGATAAAGAGGAGCATGGACCGCACAAGTTACCAGGTGGCAGAGATTTCCTTTCGTTAATGGCCGAAAGGCTAGAGTAGCGTCGTTCTCTGGCGCGTACAGATGTATGTACTATATGCAGCGGTATCATTCGAAATTTCCTTCGAACTTTGGCGAGAGGTGCACGGTTATTCCTGTTCTCTCCTCTGGCTTGTAAAACCGTAATCGTCGAGCTGCACGCCTCACCTCGCAAGCAACCGTGACAAGCGTAGACAGCCACGCCAATTATTTGCACAATAACTCACGTTCTTGGTATCAACAAACAAACTGCCAACATACTAGACCTTGCTTTCGTCGTTCGATTCTTCTTTTATTACTTTTACTATTATTTACTTTGCGCACAAATGTTGAAAACCTGGCCGACGACCATGGACAATTTCTTCGTAATTTGTTTCACGATAGTCATGTAGGCGCACAAGGGAGCTGAAATGATCCATGCGGTCGAGTCGCTCGAGGTATTCTAACCGATATTCTAACCGATTCGTATATGCGTACACAGATGCCTGGCTCTTTTCCCTCGGGAGGTTACGAAACAGGGAGCTGGTTAACGTCGTCGCTCGTTCTTGCGATAATCTAGCCCGTCTTTTCCGTTCGCGTTGGTCGAATCGATCGTTGTGAGTTATCCGCAGCTACTCGAGGCAAAGGATCTACCGGGCCGGATAATTACGATCACCGTGACATTACGATGGCAATATCGTTGCTCCAAGTCCACTGACAGAATGAAATTTATATACCTATACATATGGTTTATCGATCGACGCTTGCAAATTTCGGAAGATCGACAACCTTATCAAACGGGCCGACGCGACGGTAAGGTAGCGATAAGAAAGTTGAATTATGAAAATTAAGTTGCGCGACGAATTCTGATGGAACAGATTCTTGAGAATGTGAAAATAAATAAAGCAAGCAGCAATGCGAATATCTGGAATGTATCGAGCCAGCAAGAAGAATGAGACAGTTGTTCCGATTTAACGAGGTAGCGTAAACAGACTTGGGTGATGGTGGATGGCGGCGATTTAATCGCAGTTCTTTCAACTGAATCGCCGACCTGCTAACGATTAACGCAGCTATTATGTACCCCGGAAAGGATCTGCCGCATCTCAACTTACCGTCAAGAAATAATGTGCACATACATACGTAGCTTTTTCTGTTTCGTACAGCTTGTTCCCTTTTTGCCGTTTGCGATTGCTGAAAAATCAATCCTGGACAATTACATTTCTTGGGGCAGGGGCTGCTGAAATATTAACAAACTCTTTTATTTTCGACTTACAATGGCAGCAAATTTGATGGATAGCCGACGAATACCAGTTTTCTAGGACAAAATCAAACTGCGAATAGCTTCAAGAAAGCCATGCGATATTCGTTCATCCAATAGCACCTTAACCGTTCTAACTATGCTTAGGCTATGCATAGGTTCGAATGGAGCGAAGCACGAAGGGCGGGTAGAAAAGTGGAGAAAGGTAAAGCAATGCTGCGTTGCCGTGGGATAGTGAGATGGGACCGACGTTGGATGCTAGCAATGAGGAAAGAATGACGGTACGAAAGGAAGGTAGAGCTAAGAACAAGGAAGAGTAGGACTGAACGTCGATGAGGATGATGATGCTGATCGTACCGATGATGGTGATGATAATGATGATGATGAGCAGGATGAGGAGGAAGGGAAGAAGAAGAGAAAGATGAGAATATCGATGATGATATTGATAAAGAAGAATGAGAAGGAGAAGTAGAAGAGCAGGTAAGGAAAGCAGAGGAAGGAGAGGTAGCTCTCTGTTAGAGGCTTTACCGTGGAGATTCAGACCAGGTTCCATCTGCATAACCGGTATGTGCCGGCAATGTAGACTGGCATGAAGGTAGAGAATCGAGCATGTCCTCGGCACGTTATATCGTTCGTCTCGTCCTCGTACGATACGAAATGTAGGGGGAGGTTCGAACGGTGGAAAGAAGAGAAACCGAATGGAAGAGTAGAAAAGAGAAACGTGGAGGGGAATAGGTAGTGGAGGTTGGGCATTCGTGTTGAGCGGCTTCGAGAACAAGCACACGCGGTATATGTATAGTACATAGTACGGTATGTATACTAAATTGTATATACATATAGTACATAGTGCATATATGTAGTACTATACGTATCTACCACTGCCAGTGAAACTGGTAGAGGGAAAAGCGTAGGCGCGAGTACCCGCCAACCGATGACATCATCGGTGTTCTGCCTCGAGTCATTCTCCCGGCAGAAGCAACGCTAGCTCTCGAAACTCCATGAAGAATTGTTCACCGTGAACGATCTTGATTTTTCTTCGAATACTCGATGCTCTCGTTCGACACAGTTCATCGCTCCAACTGGCAAAGATATTATAGGAACGCCATCGTTCGGCCGCGTCTTTTCTTTGCGACTCTGCACTTCACCTCTTTCAACTCGGCCTACCCGCTGCCGAACCCTATGGAAGTCCTTCGTTTTCTTTTCTTTGTTTGTTGTCTCGCGAAAGCTTGACGCGTCAAATTTTCGCTACAAATGTAGTCGTTCGCAGAAGCTTTCGGAAAGCTTAAAACGCTCCTCCCTTATTTAGCCGCCCGGAGACTTCAACAGTTTCGCACCCGCAACGGCAATGTCGATTTCTTCTAAGCGCAACATTTTTTACGCATATTTCGTTCGCATTGAAGCAAATCCGACGAGGACGAATTTTTCTCTGGTTACATTTTCGAGAGAAAATCCTTGCGAGATACTGGAGGCCGAAGGGACGGGAAAATCTACCTGCAGGAATTTTTACCTGCAGTTCCCTCGTCTCGTATAGAAGCGCCGCAGCGCGCTCTGGACGTATCGTCGGACTCGATCGATCGTTCCAACGAACACTTCGCAGATCGTTAACGTTCAACGAAATTAAGCTGCTATTCCCATGGATTATCCCTTCAGATTCCTAATCGCACGGAAATGTCAGACGGTGTCACTTAAAAAACGTTATGACACATCTTTTCGTAAAGGTATATATCATCGTGGTCTTTTTGGTTAAACAAAGGTTTCTATAACAATTGTAAAGAATTTTTCCAAAGCAAGTACAACTTCGTTCGACGGAACCGAGCCAAGAAAAATGCACATTTTCAAGTATACGCGTTGCAATGGCAGCTCGAGTACAAATGGTTGGTACGCGGTAAGAAACGTGAGCTGGGGAAATATCGGAGAAACGGATAGGCTCGAGAAATCAGAGGGTTTTGCTTAAACTTTTACCTGAGACGTTTAATCGATCGGACGTTTCTGTGAAATCGGAAAAGGACGGGCTGAGCTTAATAGTACATACAATGTAGGTACATATATTGTAATATCCGTTGAGAACATGCCCAGCATTGTATCTCCCCGCAAATGCTTTGCATCTCTCCGTAGACCCTAATGACTAATGACTAATGACTAACACTCCAAAGTGTGAACGACTTATCGTTCCACTTCTTATTTTATATCTGTCCATTGCGCGACGAATCGAAGAATAATGTTTTATATGAAATGAATAAAAACAAAGGCATACGAAACGAGCCGCAGATACTAACGACGTAGAGAAAACCAAGTGCAAAACGCTCGTAACAGGAATTGTCGTAAAGGCAGGATGTAGTGAGAGCAACCCTATAAGAAAACGCGGGAGCATCAGAAACCTCTCTAAACTCGAAACCTGTGCCAGGACCGTCACGAATAAGGGGCGAGCCGTCCATAAACTTATATACTTTGGACCTCGGGGCTCACAGGGGTACTGGGTAGGTTTTTCTTTTTACCGGGCCAGGCAGGTGCGAACCGATTTCTATAGTCTTCTCCCAGTAACGGCCGTTCTTCGTGCCAACGGTCTACGTTTCAGAGCAGCTTCTGCCGTGCCAATCTCGTCGATTCCAATAGGACAAAAATATTCTTATGCGTGAACGGTTAACTCCTTTCACCTCTACGTTTCGTTAATCGCTAATCGATTAACTGCGTCCTGCCTACTAAATGGTAGTGCCGTGGTTACAGTGCTACTAGCACCACAGTTTTCCGTGCAATCATGAAACATACGATTGAGAACCTCGATTTTACGATTTTTGTAGCGCCTTCTGTCTGTCTGTCTGCCTATTTCTCCCCCCCTCTCTCACTCTCCATCTGAATGTCAACTTTTACAGCTACGGTTTGACAATAAGTTGTTCTTTCATTTCAACCGCTTTTGAAACCTACACGTAGAATAGAAAGTTGTGTATTTGTACACTAATCAATCAGCAGGCAAAAACGGTAGCTTAAAGTAATAAAAAGTCAAGTGCATGTGTGCGAAGAAAGCAGAAGAAACGTTGAAGCAAGGACGACGCACATCCGGCGGAAGTCGAAGGGCGCTAGCTCGTGACGCCAACGCTTGCACGCAGGTCTGAATTAGCTTTGTACCTGAACAGATGCAGGTGAGTTACCAGAACCGCCGCATAACAGTACCGATCCTTTGGAAGGATCCTCCTTCGAGACGAACAATAAAATTCGGCCTTGACCGACCCCCATTGTCGGTTAAGTTTCAGCAGCAAAGCAGAAAGGATCGTGGAAATTCTTGGCCGCAAATCCATGCAGGTATATGTACATAATGCAGACATTTTCCATTGCCACTGCGTTCAGGGATTCCACTGGATTCTAGCGGTGCAACTTCACCTACGGTTACAACAATTCATCGCAACGATCATTGCGGGGGTAGAAAACAGTCAACGACTTAAGAGAAAAGTGAGTGCGTATCTTCGTATCGTAAGAAAATTTGTCCCACGAATCGTAAAGCCAATGACGACTTCGGCCGTCGAGGTCTTCGAGGCACTCTGGGCAAGCCGATACGCATGCGAAATTTCATTCACGTAAGCGTCACGTACGGCTTAACGTTGCAACAACATTCCAAGAATAAGCTGGGGCCCGAAAGTTTGTCGGTTCTTTGTTTCCTGCCCTTTTAACGAAACGGGGAACGAACATTTTTGAAAAACAATCACACCCTTCTACCCGCCCCCTCCAATTCCATTTCAAATCAGCGCCAGGCATAAAATCAAGAGTAGGTAACACTCACGAGTCGAAAGGTTCGATCTGTAGTATAGTCGCAGCGTAGCATTTTTTGACAAAATTCATTTCTTTTTTCTTTCTTTTTCCTTGACAAAGTTCATCGTTCTTTCATCGTGGCCTTTATCACCGCATAAATTACAGTTGCACGTGTATGTATATAAGTGATTTGCCCGCACGACGCTGCCTTTCTGGTAAACATCAACCGGATGACAAGTGTAGTCAAGGATGTAAATAGGGAATCTTTCCTTTCAAAAGATGTGATGCACCTTGCCAAATGAATCGATTTTGGTACGACAATCGGTGCGCTTTTGCCACTTCGTTAACTGTAGGAAATATATACGATCGCGTGGAAAATAATTGCGGTTGAGATTCCGCGACACGCAAACTGCACGTTTGTCCTGCAGTTTAAGCTCAAGCCGGAAATTATATGTTACATTCCGCGCCATGCATCGTCAATTAATAAGCGTTGCTTGCGGGTGGCGCTGAACGATTGCGTGTTGCAATTTTTCCGTAATAAAGCCAACGCATCCGGGTCAAAGTATCGCCCTCGATGAGTAACAATCCCATCCTGTACCCTACTGGTAGACTTCTCGTTCGACAAGTTCGACAAAAAGAGGACCGAGGAAGAAGACGAAAACGCTATGAAATTTGTCGGGGAAACAGTCGGGCAAAATCGATTGCGCGTCGAATGTTCCCAACGAATTTTCGTGTTCCGCTGCTAATAGATCGGACAAGAGTAAAGATAGAGTTTGTTCGCGGAAAAGACGAAAGGTGGAAAATGGCAACGGTTAAAAAATTTCAGGAGCGTGCGCAAGGAACGCTTCGGTTGATTGACGAAGCTGAGAAGCCCGTGCAGGATATTCGAAAAGGGGTGATCACGAGCGATCACGGGCGATCACGGGCGATCACGGGCGATCACGGGCGATCACGAGTGAGCACGGGCGATTTAGGTACATATTCGAGAAATATTCAAGTCGTCGGCAATCGTCGGTGTGACGTCGAGAATTTTCTTCGAAAAATGGGAGGACAGAGCGGCTACGTAGGTATACTTATACGAGGCCGAGCCTTCACCTCGATCGCGGTATAACCGCGCACACGTATACACGTATTTACGTAGAAGTAAACGTACGTAGACAGGTACGCCAGCGAAGCGACCGAAGAGGACGGAGGGTAGAGAAGAGAGAAGAGACGAGACACGTGGAGTCGCGCAAAACGCAGGAGAGAGAACAGGAGGAAGAGGCGAAACCGAGAAGGAGACGAGTTGAAAGAGAAAAGAGTTGAAAGAGAAAAGAAAAGGAAGGGTAGAAAGGAGGGAAAAGGAGGAGGCGCGAGAGATCGGTAGAGGGGTCATTGGTTGTTCGTTGCGCGCTCTCAACGTATGGGAATCGTTATGGACCGACTAGAGTCGTTGGAATGCGTCCTTTTTTCTTTTTTCTGTCTCCCCGTATACCTGGCGAGTCGCTCTCGCTTCGTTGTGGCGTCGATGTTGGCAGTGGTGGTGACGGTGGAGGTGACCACGATGGCAAACTTCTGGCGGACAATCCTGTCGGCCGGCAACCGGTACGGCCACGGCCAGCTACGAGGAAAGGATCGCGCTTCGGCTCAACAGATCCACGCTGTCTTCGGCCTCGCCACTACGTTTCAACGGAGGACCGAAAATCGTGGTCGTGGGCTCCGAATTGAAGCACAGCGCCGCGCCGCGCCCCGCCAACCCGGTCACCGGTAAAACAATCGTCCATGGCTAACGGACCGAGCTAAAATAGCTAACGAAACCGAATCGGAGCGTAAAAGGAGCACGAATTTCAGGCCCCCCGAGGGCCGCTGACAGCGAGGGCGAAGCGAGGGCGAAGCAAGGGCGAGGCGTAGCCGCTGGGGACAAAGAACCGAATAAAAGGCCCACGAGTCAGCGGTTAGCTCCGAAACGAGAGAAACAAGAAGAGAATATACGAGATGACTCGTAGAAGGATCGCGAACTTGTACCAAGGCGAGATAGTGTATATACCGCGAACGAAGAGAACGAAAGGCCGGCACAAGGAAAGCCAGACGAGACAACGCGATAAAGACGGGATCAACCAACTAGAGGGACAGGGACGCCGTGATAATGTTCCGAGGGAGTCCGTCGAGCAAGACGGCTGGCGAAACAGAGGGTGAGACAGAGAGCAGGATCGTGAAAAGAAGAGAACGATAGAATACGGTCGTAGGTAGGACAGGTAGTCGACTCGGGGAAAGAAGACAGGGCATCGAGCCGGAGAGAGAAGAGAGGAGAGCAGAGAGCATAAAAGAGGAACGGCGCGGCTACAAAGGGAGGGGGAGGACGTGGAAAGGAGAGGAAAAGAGACTCGGTCGTTTCCTATGCCTATGTATACCGACGGTTCAGGTCGGTGACGTCACAGCGTCGATTTGAACGAACCAATGGGCCTTCGAAGCGAGGCCGTAAAGGTAAAGAGAAGCTGGAAGGGGTTGCCCCGGCTGCAAGAGGCCCGGGGTGGGGACGGGGAACGTGGGACCTCCTGGTCCCATGGCTCAAGCAGGAAGGGGTAACGCGAAAGGTGCGTGCGGTCCTAGACGTGGGGCGCGGGGCCAGTTGATCAGTGAGTGCGGTAGTGATCTCATCTCGTACCGCGCCAGGTGTGACTCTTCTTTCTTTCCTCCTCTTTCGGTCCGAGTCTATGTGCCCTTGGCAAGACGGAGCAAGCTGTAGCGGACTTAAAATTCACGTATCGACTCGGTCGTGTCCTCGACTCCGAGCAACAGGTATGCTCTTTTCTCTTTTTCGCGCGAAAAGAAATAGGCGCGGCATCGACCGTATGGCCAATTCAGTTCGAACTTTGCGCTTACCTTTCGTTCGATCGATCATTTACACGGTAACTCCGAATTTCGATGAATTCCCACGAGTCGTACGATTATTTCATTACTCCAACGATTTCTCGATAAAGAAGCTGAATTAGTGGTGTAAAATTCCGAGTGCAATTTCAGACCGGTTTCGAAGTAGTCGAGTAAGGGGAAAACCGTTGATCCACGGGCAACGCGCGGCCGACAAGGCCGAGGCAATCCTTGCCGCGTTTGCATTCTCGTATGGGTCTTTGCCTATCTATTTCATCCTTATCGTCTTCTTTGTTCCCCTTCGAAGCTTTGCACTCGTTTTTCTACTCGTTTCTTTCCCTTTCTTTTTTCTCCTTTTTCGTCTCGTCATGCGGTTCACGAAATTAGTGAGTTTCGACGCGGTCCCGCGTTTACAGGCAGCATTTCTTCGCGCTTCTCTGAACCGAGTCTACTCGTTGCCGATTCGCACCGTTTCGCGTGTGAATTTCCTCGGGCCTCATAGCAACGGGTTGTATCTGACTATCGTTGAAAAATAGCAGTCGAACGCTTTTGTACCTCGCATTTTCTCATGCGCTTTAATTTTCTACGCGTCATTCGTACCGCATAGTTTTTCCCATTACGCATTTTGTTATTGAAAAAAAAAAAATAGTGGAAACGAAAGGCCCCATTGACTTATTCGATTAGAACGTAATCCCTCCTTCGCATCTTCAAATTGGAGTTTGCGCTTGAACGTATGTAGTCAGCCGTAACGCGTAATTTAAGGAGCAACTTTTTCACGATCTAGCAAGTTGAATTTTCAACGATCACCTTTCCCCTCTCGATCATCTTTTCTCGAATCGAACCGATTCTCGTGTACACGTTAGAGTGATTGCGCGATAGCTTCTATAAACCTGTTTCGAGCCTCACTTTTGTTCTAAGGGAACGAGCAAAAAGTCGTGTTTTCTGCGTAGCAACTTCGGCGAAGATCGGCATCATTGTGGCGTTATGGCATTGCGGAAGCCTGTATCGCGAACGATCTTTAACGTGCCGGCGAATGCATTCGAGATTTGCACGGTAGAGCGAGCGACCGAGAAATAAAACGCAGATATGCATACGTGCGTTCGACCACTTCTCGTGCATAGTACCAGTACCGATCCGTGAATCCTTCGTTGCCGGTGACAGCGGTTAAGCGGCACCGAATATCGTCGACTAGCCGGTTTGAAGGGGAACGACAGGACTAGGATTAAGAAATATCCATTCTTTCTGCCAGCAGTGTAACAAATTTAACGTATACATATAACGTTGCGAGATAAAGCGAAACGGGTAAGCGTTTCCTGATCGTAGACTAATTTACAAGCTAAACCGTTTCATTCCACAGGTAAACAGTGAGAGGTATATTCTCAGACCGTAATGTTTTTATCCATTAGTTGTCTCGTGCAAATACATATTTGGGCAGAAAGGTTACCTTTTGTTTGGCTTACAATCAGTCGTTGCTTCGCCCTCTAAAATCCGGCAACTGGTATTTAACATTTACCCACGCATCCCGCCTTCTTTCTCCATTGCGTTCAAACATTCAAATTTAAATTCAAACTTAAAATTAAAGCGTCCCACTTGAAATATTCAAATTTGAAATATTTTGTTAGTATGGCGATCGAGATGCTAAATTCTTACTCGATGGAGCCCCTCTTCGATAGCAATAAGTAAGCGTTAACGCGACTGCAAATAGAAGAAACCAGTTTTCATAGCGACAACTGCACGGCACGAAGGAGACGTCGCAAATATGTGCTTCAAGATATATATTGGGAAGAAAGAAACGCCGAGAAGCCGTGCAACGGCGGACTTTTCGTTTTCGTTTTTGTGTCTCGAATCGGACCCAGGGCGGCAGAGAAATTAAATCAAACTCGATAAATACACTCGAAGTGATAATGCCTATAAGTGAAGCGACATTAGCCTCTACTATCTCGAGTACTCGTGCAGCTGTGTTTGCGTAAACGATTGGGAGTCGCGTCAAAAGCCAGCCTCGTTAGGAAACGAATTTACTGTGCGTACGTTCGGCTCGTTAGTTCAGGAAATTTCTTGGTGGTGAGTTTCCCTCGGGAGGGTAAGTTGATGATTTGGAAGACGCGGGTGTCGACAGGAATAATTGCAAGCGGGATCCGTGATCGTTATGCAACCAGCACAGAAACGCCACAAAAAAGTTCTCGATAAAATGTACGGTCAATAAGGCGTATCGTGCAAAGACCCTGCAATGCCTCGAGCGAACACGGGACTGTTAATTAAATCGTAACCTGTTAATTAGACCGGCAAACCACCTAGCTTCGGCATTCGACGCCGAAAATAACTTTGTACAACGAACTACGATCGCAGATTTTTGCTATTCGCGAACCGTATCTCCTTGCATCGATCGTTTATCGTTCCGCCGCTTCATTTCGTTTCGTTTCGTTTCGTTTCGTTTCATAGCTGGCGGAGGTACTTTCGCAAAATCTATGGAATTGTTGCTTTTCGTGCGGAAAGGTGCGATAATTACAGCAGAGTTCAGTTGTAACAACCGTGACAAACAAATGGAACGAATCGAAGGCCGGCTTATCGTGAAAGATAGGTACTCACTCGTATTTACTGTAGGTACGTGACGATGGATTTCGCGGCTTGGATAAGCCATTCGCACGGCAAAGCAAGCTGGGAAACCTCGGTTGCCTTCATCGCTGCTCTGACGGGAGAGGAAAAAGGAGCAAAACAAAATTAAGTTTTAGAAAGTTGAGGATTATCGTTGAATCGAGGCTAAATCTTTCGGGCTAGCCTTCCTGCTACACCCGATACGATATCAAGCCAGAAATAAACCGGCAGTTTCGCAGGTGAGTAGTGCGTCACAGTTCTTTTTTCTTTCCCCCTTTACTCTTTTTGTTAATGGGATCTTTTGTACTTTCACTCGCACGATAAAACGCGTGCACTATTCCGAAGCCGAACGTGTCAGCATCTGTATTCCGGCTGTTCGATACTTGGAGATTAAAGATTCCGTTGTCGGGCGCATTTTTACATTCGCGAGAATCATGGATCAGCTAATGAACGAAATAAAAGTCGTGTCGCAATCGTTGAAATTATCTGTTGCGAAATTTGATGACGCTTCTGAAACTGAAATATTGAATCGCCTATCAGATACGATAAGCGAATTATTTGAATATACAACCACTGTAATACGTGTAATGCGTGAAAATCTACGGATTTCTATCACGGTCGCTGGTAAATTTGGGCTGGAATGGCGAAGATGCGAAAATAAGTAGACGAGGAATGGCGAAGGAAGGCGAGGAGAGCAGCGAGTAGTTTTATAATGAAACAGAGTTCAGCCACGCGCACAATGCAGTGCGAGATGATAACTTTCTCCAAATGGAAGCTCTTACGAAACATCGTACCGGTCTGGTGGTAAGACGGCCGAACGAAAAGCACGGCCCTTTGATATCGCCTTGCAAGTAGAAGTGCACGAACAATAATTGAGAAATACAATCATCAGTTGTTTCTTTCAGCATTGCCAACGGATAACACGTGCCAAATACTTGTTCGAACGTATGCGTATCGTATACGGCCACTTGTTGCACTTCGTACAGTTTGCGAGTGAAATCCAGTTGATCCCTGTGCACGTTACTCCTGCACCAAGCATGGATTTTATGCAAGTTGCGGATTAGTCAACCAGAAACGAAAAGCAGGAAACTCGATGATACCGCAGATGCACGGTTTTAAGCCGAAGTAATTATGACGCAACGATATCGCCTCTTACGCGTTACACGATTCAGCGAAACCGTATCGCACCGTTTCTTCGTCCATTTACTTTTCAGTTAAACAACTCCGAGAGATCAGCACACATTAATCGAATATGTTCGACGCTTTCTCTGCGCTCTGCGGAGCTTTCTATATCGTACTTTTAGGAGGAATGACTTTGGCCTGGAAACGCCACAAGTATTTCCAGGTACACACTCGTGGCCTCTGGCGATCCTGTACAGTGCAGTGTACACCAAGACCCGTCTCACCGACTAACTTTCACTCCGAAATGTCAACCGTTGTGTTTCACTTTTCGAAGCCGTGCGCATATCAATCAATTCGTGGTTACGCGACAAACCAACGATTGTTGTAAAACGATTTTACGATTTCACTGTCTTTCTGTTGCAGACTGGGGCCGACATCGTTGAGACGTGCATGTCATTGTTTGCACCAGGGTAGACTGAAGATCATTGATGATCGATCCTCGCATGTCCTGGCATCGACGTTTCATTTACCAGTCAACCAACGTAAAACAGATGAGCGATGGGCGCGAAGCTGGGATCATGATCACACGTGCAAGCATTACATATCTACATGCATATGTATAGCGTTCAAGGCAACACAAGTGGATCTTGGCGCGGACATTTTCTTTGGTTATCTAGCTGTATGAGTATTATTCGACATCATAAAGCTAGGTTACCGGAGTTAAGCTCCTCGCCATATCAACTCCAACGTTTCTTCTACTACATTTTCCTACGTTTCGGTTCGGCTGTAGCATGTAGGACATACAATAGATGTAAGAAATCTGCACGCGTCAATACATACAGCTGTACACATATATGAGAGAGTAAAGTATTATGTATACTAACGTGCTTCGAATATTTCTACATTGTAAATAAATGTTATACAAATTCTAGAAGAAAAGCATGAATTTCCTAAAACTCCCAAATTTACGATAAATATATACCGAACAAAATCGGTGAATAAACACTTCTCCCTGTCGCGACAAATAGGAAAGAGGGATGGGCCTAACGTGCTCCGAACATTTCTATATTCCTTCTGCATGGAAAGCTACGGCGAAGGCATTTGTAATTATACATACTTGTAGTGTCATTGCCACGCGTCTTGAATACCTATTGAACGCGTTTCAAAACTTTACGAGTATCTATATTATGTTTTACCTGGTCATATCTCGTACTTCAACAAATAGTCCATGAAACTTACGCATTTCGTTATTGGTTATTTCATTTTTTAAATAAATTTAAATACGAACGAACGCGATGGGGTTACACTTTTACTTTTTTAAACAAAATGTACCACAACTGGATGCGCATAATGAAGACCATTGTTCCGTTTAATGTTTGTAAATTTGGACATATGTAACTACAAAAACAGTTTGAAATACGGAGGTAGATACGTGTTCAGTTGCCCAAGTGTCTACATGTCCAAATTTTATAAGAGACCAGGTGCGAAATTGATTATCTTGTAACAAACTTAGGGGGCGCCACGTCCCGATACACAAAGCGTCCGATTTAATACCGGCAGGATTTTCGCGGATTTTACGAATTCTTTTCGTGACTCTTCCACTTGCTGGTAGCTTTGGCCTGCTTTAAAGATTTATCGACAGAGTACATATTTGCTAGAATATACATACAAAAATTTAGTTTTTTATAAATATAGTAAATTCTAATTGTCTTGTTAGCGATGTTTTAAGTTACCGCATCCATATGTACATATACATATGTATGTATCCGCTATGATTCACTGCATAAAGAGTTTTTTTGAAACATTGTATTCATATATTTATGTACATATGTATACGTATGTACTAAAGCTAAATGGCAACAATAATGCACGAATCATTGTTTAAATTATTTCTTTCTTACACAGAAACAACATATAGAAAATATAAACGCATAGAATCAATATTTATATTTGAATACAGCAAAGCGATTGCTAATTACACGCGGAACACAATCACGTACTAGAAAAGTACTTAAAAATAAAATGTTTCTGGAAGGTAAAGGACAACTTCGCGGATACTATCCGACCAAGTACGCCATAAATATTGCATTTGCATATAATCTAATGACACTCATGGAACGGCTGAATCATAATTAACAGGAAGTATAATGATGAGGATGTCTATTCGCGAGTCTAAAAATGTTCGATAACGTTCGATTCGTACACTCGTAACAAATGCCGGAAGTACCGCGCTAAGGAAAAAAGGTTCAATACCGTTCGTGTCACTCATATAGCAAACATTTTTACTCGATTAAAGAAAATTTGAGCGGCCAGTATTTTACGATGTGAATGTTGCAACGCATGTAGATAAAAGCGGTCCATTTGTTAAAAACTATCGATATGGATTCATATTTTACCGGATATGGTGTGTGCAGAAATGTGAAAATGTTCTAGAACGTTCTAGAACATTCTAGAATTTTGGCGAGTATATAAGGGGAAAGGTAGTCGCCGCGCCACTTCATTCAATAAACTACCAGGTGTCCGGTTCTGTGTTCGTGCATTCCTCGGGTGAATTTTAACATCGATTTAACTGAACAGAAAGGTACAAATGTCTAAATTTATTTCCTTACCGACTATTTAGTATATTCTAATTGCATTTTGCACACTTGCTAGATAATCTCTTGCATTTTATTACTTATAAAGTAATAGTACACAACGTGCAAACTTTGACTGTTATACACTTTGCCGTTTCTTTTGTTTGTTTGTTAGTTAGTTATAGTTATAAGTTTATTACGAATTTGCTGTTTTCATTGTAAATTTGTTCGTGTCTATTCCATCCAATTTCGCAATTAACCATTTTTGTCTTTCTCCACCTATTTCAATGTACCACGTGTTTTATTCACGCAAAATTCTCGCCCTTTTTGTAAACTTTGTTATACTTTAGGACCACGTTTTTATCGATATCATAGAAAATTTGGATATAACTTTTCCCTGTTGCGCGGAATGCGAGCGATGATTTAGTAGTAAAGATAGAAAAGGAAGGAAGACTTGCGAAATATTTCATCTAATACTTAATACGATTGAATATACAATTGTCGACGGTTCTTAATTATTTTGTATATTTATTACAGATGACTACAAACATGGAGACGGAGGGAGGAGACGTAGAAACTTTTGCCTTTCAGGCAGAGATTGCTCAACTTATGTCTCTGATTATCAACACATTTTACTCTAACAAGGAAATTTTTCTTAGAGAATTAATTTCCAATTCCAGCGATGCTCTAGATAAAATACGTTACGAATCTCTAACCGACCCGTCGAAGCTCGATAGCGGCAAAGAATTATTCATTAAGATTATTCCGAATAAGAATGACGGTACTTTGACCATTATCGATACCGGCATTGGTATGACGAAAGCTGACTTAGTAAACAATCTTGGTACAATTGCTAAATCTGGTACCAAGGCATTTATGGAAGCTCTTCAGGCTGGTGCAGACATTTCCATGATTGGTCAATTTGGTGTTGGATTTTATTCTGCCTACCTGATAGCAGACAAGGTCACTGTTGTCTCCAAACATAACGACGACGAACAGTATCTGTGGGAATCCAGCGCTGGTGGATCCTTTACTGTTAGACACGATACTAGCGAACCAATGGGACGTGGAACAAAAATTGTGTTACACGTAAAGGAAGACCAAGCTGAATATTTGGAGGAAAGCAAGATTAAAGAGATCGTTAAGAAACATTCCCAATTCATTGGTTATCCAATTAAACTGGTAGTACAAAAGGAACGTGAAAAGGAACTGAGCGAAGATGAGGGAGAGGAGGAGGAGGAGAAGAAAGAGACAGACGATGGTAAGCCAAAGGTTGAGGACGTAGATGACGTTGAGGAGGCAACAGAGGAAGAAGCAAAGAAGAAGAAGAAGACTATTAAAGAAAAGTACACTGAAGACGAGGAATTGAACAAGACGAAACCTATCTGGACTAGGAATCCCGACGATATTACCCAAGAGGAGTATGGTGAATTCTACAAATCGTTAACTAACGATTGGGAAGATCATTTAGCTGTCAAGCACTTTTCTGTGGAAGGACAGCTGGAATTTAGAGCTTTGCTCTTTGTTCCGAGACGCATGCCGTTCGACCTATTCGAGAATAAGAAGAGGAAGAACAATATTAAGCTGTACGTAAGGAGAGTATTCATTATGGATAACTGCGAAGAGCTGATTCCGGAATACTTAAATTTCATGAAGGGTGTAGTCGATAGCGAAGATCTGCCGTTAAATATCTCTCGTGAGATGCTTCAACAAAACAAAATCTTGAAGGTTATCCGTAAGAACCTTGTCAAAAAATGTCTCGAACTATTCGAAGAACTCTCCGAAGATAAGGATAACTATAAGAAGTTCTATGAACAGTTCAGTAAAAACATTAAGTTAGGTATTCACGAGGACAGCACTAATCGTAGTAAACTGTCTGATCTCTTGAGGTATCACACATCATCTTCCGGAGATGAAGCTTGCTCTCTGAAGGAGTATGTAGGCAGAATGAAGGAAAATCAAAAGCACATTTACTTCATTACTGGAGAAAACAAGGAACAAGTTGCAAACAGTTCCTTTGTCGAACGTGTTAAGAAACGTGGTTTTGAAGTTGTGTACATGACAGAACCCATCGATGAATACGTTGTACAACAAATGAAAGAGTTTGATGGAAAGCAATTGGTATCCGTAACCAAAGAGGGACTGGAGCTGCCCGAAGATGAAGAAGAGAAGAAAAAGAGGGAAGAGGATAAGGCCAAGTTTGAAAACTTATGTAAAGTAATGAAAACTATTCTTGACAGCAAAGTGGAAAAGGTTGTAGTGTCCAACAGATTGGTCGACTCTCCCTGCTGTATAGTTACGTCTCAGTATGGCTGGACCGCCAATATGGAGAGAATCATGAAAGCTCAAGCCCTCCGGGACACGTCTACCATGGGATATATGGCAGCCAAGAAGCATCTGGAAATCAATCCAGATCATGCTATCGTTGAAACTCTTCGTCAGAAAGCAGATGTTGACAAAAATGACAAGGCAGTGAAGGATTTGGTAATCCTGTTGTTCGAGACTGCTCTTCTTTCTTCAGGTTTTACATTGGATGAACCGCAAGTTCATGCAGCAAGGATTTATAGAATGATCAAGCTGGGTCTTGGTATCGATGAAGAGGAAGCCGTGCCAGAAGAGCAGACTACCGAAGACATTCCTCTTCTCGAAGGAGATACAGAAGACGCCTCCCGAATGGAGGAAGTTGATTAAACTTAAGATCTAAATGACATCATTCATTAAATGTCATTGTAGTCCTTAAAATCAAGACTGCTAAAAATGGCCACGTTTTATGTGGCATTACTATCCATTCTCATTTTTATTTCCTGTATCATATAATCTTAATTTATCAAACGCCTTTGTTTAAAATGCCAAATATCTTGAAATTAAGTTAGATTTATAATAAAATAAAATTGATTACAGTGCATGCGTTTTTATTTTTTACCGATATCGTTAATCCTTTGAAAATCCCGACAAATTAATATTATATAAGCATAGAGAAAAAAAATGAATAATTGCTGCGCTAGCGACAATTGCCAGAGATAAATGTTTCATAATGTCATTCGTGCCAGTTTGTACGTAATCGAATATTCTATTTAATTTAACAACAATGTTTTGAAATTCAATGTACGGTATGCCACCCTATCACTTTTACGCGGGTATGTACTACGTTCGAATTAAGCAGGACATACTTTCGGTACAATACTAAGTACTTTTAGCAAGTACAAGAGTTACATGTTGACATTGGCGATGCTGTCACTCTGTTTCATTAACAGGAGTCTAGCAGGGCTTTGCATTCGCAGAAGTGTTCGATGATTATTTCGTGCCCGTAAAAGTATGTCAAAACACGCCATCTACTTAAAGGTTTAAAGCGATTGAGAGAAGCTTTCGTTGCAGGTAAAATTCGGTCTTCGTTTAAGACAGCAGATAGTTTTTAAAGACCGATGATGATGGCAAGCAAGGGTTGGAAGGTCAGTATAATTATAAAAAAAAGATATATCATATGCTAACTTGTGCACTGAAATACAAGCGACAGTAATTTATGAAAACTTGAATTTCTGTAGGTAGTGAAACCACACGTGCCTATGATTAAGTTTCGCAAGGGTGGAATTAACAGGGGTAATGTGAAATAAATGGTTTTACTGAGAATGTAACCGCATGCGTCAATTGAAAAAGCCGACTGAAATCCTCGTTATTGGTTAATCACTGCAGGTACGAGTACACCACCATCTGTGCAACCAGGGCCGACAATGTCACAACAAAGGGGTGGTGCAACAGGACCGAATGTAGTTGTTTTACCTACAATAGAAGACATTTATCTACCACCACGGTATCAAAGGCGACCCATTGATGAAAAAGAAATTGCATATATTAATGCAAGTATACTATAATTTTACTACTTCGTTCATATAATCTCAATTTTCCATTCATACATACATATGTGTATCGTACATAGCAGAAGTTCATGCCACATAAATGAACTTGAGGCCTCTAGATTTCTTCAATATTCGTTAATATTTGTGTGAAACGGTAGAGGAAGTGCTTTCTATTAAATGATTATATTTTCTTACAGAGAGGTGGTCCGGAATAAATTCTTCAAGTACCTCAGAGAACATCATCGATCCTAGCAATTCTAAACAAGTCATTTCACTATTACACGCATATCTGTATAATATTCTGTAAATAAATGCAAGCAAAATAAGAAACTGTAGATATTTCTGTCATCCATCTATCGGACAAGGTCTCAAAATGCTTATGTGACATTGCCAGAGGCTGCTATTTCTGGCGTGCTTTTTGGTTTATTCTTGTAACAAGTAGGATGTTAATTCTAGACAAAGGAAACTACTTATTGTTAGGGGGAAAAAGTGATTATTGTTACGTAATATTTGTATCTTACAATTAGTCTTAATATCGAGGGACTGATATTAAATATTAGTCAGCTTCTAAATATAAAAAAACTGTGTACATATTTTGAAATACAGCAAGATCCGCGTTCGTTCTTTCTATTTCCATGATTTCTTTTTCGCGTGTAAGTTGTACAATCGTAGAAAATACAATACTGGTTGAAAAGGATTAAGGCGCTAAAGGATTTGCTCTTTATTGTTTGCTCGTTAATAAAGTAAATCGCGTTAGACACGAATAAGTGGAGTAAAATATTTGGGGAGCTAAAAGCAATAGATACAGCCCTGTCCCATGACAGAAATAGCAGACAGTGCGCTGTGACTTCCATCCGCTCTCGCGATCCCTAGACGTGGTGTAGTGGAAGATCCATCATTATTTTACCTTTTATCGAAGCTTCGAAAGCTACACGAACGACGAATTAACGAAAATGGCCGAAATATCGGATTTTGGTCCGAAAAAGACGGTTTTTATTCTAGCTATCGTGGCAGGATGTTTTGCGGTATTATGGCCGAAAATTTTCTACCCTATGCTCACAGCATCTGTCACTTCGCAACATACATCCGATAATTCTGGTAAGATTTCGCAAACACGTTATACTCTTTAAATATACAACAGGCTACGTAGCTATTCGATTCAGAAAATTCGATTACTTTGCCTTTCCAGGCATTCTATATTTTATGTCTCTGCGATCATTCACTTAAACGTAGCGAATTTATTTAAATATACTTTCTTAACAAGTTAATTATATTCATAAATATTTGTTAGCTTGCTGCGACGTATTCTTTGAGAGTGATGTCAATGCTGCCGATATTATGTACGAAATATGCCAAAATGTTTTGAAGCATCATCAAATTGATCCACGAGTAAGAGATGCTTTGAAAACAGTAAAACTGACACCGCAAAGTGCAAGCTTGTGTAGAGAGGAAATATTATCCAGATGCGGCATAGATTTATCCACATTTCTCGCAGAAAGGGAACGCATGGGCAAATCTTATAAACAAGTTTTAGAAGAAATCAGATCATTTAACAGTTCCCTTTGTCTTAAGACACACTTTGGTATACCTCTTTCTCAACTAGGAACTCCGCATCTTATCAGATATCATATTTTAATGCCGCACAGTAAGATTTATAAAAGGTTCTGCTAAAAATTTGTTCTATTAACTAATAACAAAATAGCATGTACGGCTTCCTTCTAATGTTAACAGACATGTATCATTTGAATCGAATCGCTTGATCGGTTGCTACTACACTTGGCGTAACGGTATCGGTTTGATATTATTAAACTAACCAATTATATATGGAAAGCAGATTCAAGTTATCTCTTTTACTTGGCAAGTTGCCAAAAGAGCAAGTATAACTAGAGATGAGTAGATGGGAATAAGTTTGGCCTATAGTCATAGCTTGAGAAGCAACTGCAATAGTCTCCATTTTTGTAGAAAATGACTAATGACCAATATTTAATTTGTGAAAATTACTAACAATAAATTGAATATTGTAGCATTGTGGACCATGTTTGTTTTGCATATATGTGTCTCAAATAACAGTCTAAACAGTGGAAGCTATGTTTTTAGGTACTCTACGGCAAGAAAGGCGTACACCTCCACATGCAGGTGGTCTTCATCCTGCGTTAAGAGAAAGAGGTAGAGCTATACCTTCCTCTCATATTGTACCAAAGGTTGCAGACAGACCTGACCAAGTGGTGCCAAAAATGAGACCACCCTTGGGTGGCGCGGGGCATGTTGTCGCTGCACCGAAAGGGAGTGGCACCATGGGAATCATAATGCCATTATATACCTTGGGCATTATATTGTTCTTTTTGTACACAATTGTTAAGGTAAAATATTTTCGAAGATGTATGTACAGAAGGACCTGAGATTTGATAAACTTTCCATTTTGATCGCAGGTGTTGAAGAAAAGTTCGGATAGTGAAATTATTTCGGAATATCCGGGAGAGGCAGCGGAGAAAGAATTTCAAAAAATGGTGTTTAGTCCTGAAACCTTTGCTACAGCAGTCACAAGTGGTTCAATGCATCGTCAAAAGGAGAGGTCTTCATCCCCACAGAGACCTGCTCCCTCTATAGAGGAGTTAAAGGATCGTAAGTTCTTCCAAAGTTTAAAAGCTATCGACAACACTTGATTTACATTATCATTAATGCAGTGTTTTCCTTGAAAGCTAGTTCCTTTAAAGAAATAGTGAAAAATAAGGTACATGTTTTTTTGAGTATCTAATCAGATTTTTAAATGGTGTTGCATGATGCAAGGTTTGCACAATTAGAACACACACGTATTTGTTTCATAAATTAAACGAAACAAATGTTAAAAAAGTGAAATTAAAGATATTGTAAGTACTCCAGTACATTCTCTGAACACGTTTCGTAATGTTATACATGCTGGAACACAAGAAGCGGCAGGGGACATAGAGATAGATCAACTGAGGCGACGTTTGGTCGAGACGGAAGCAGCCATGGAAAGAATTGTTGTTCAGATGGGCAACATGTCACGTTCAGTTATGCATAGTCCAAGCTCGCAACAAGAACTCAAGGTTTACTAGACAAATTATGAAACAATTTACATTTTCAGTTCCTTAGTCCTTAGATATGTGCACGTTGTTGTGTTCTGATTGCGTTTCAAGTTTGACCTCTCCTATCGTGTATGTTACAGGCATATCGAATATTCACTAGAAAATTTCTGACAGTTTGCTTTTCCTGTATTCCAATGCTTCTGTATAACCGTTTATACATTATTGACGATTTTTCATATATTCTTCATTACAAAAAGCATACTCATATTTTAGCTGAGTGAAGTACTCGTTAAAAGCATTTAAAATATTACGTTCGTTATACGATGGAATTCATAGTTCTTATTTTTATATTTAAATAGTAGATGGGCCTCCGAATTCCAAAGGCCTGGCTGGGGTTGATCGCTCACCTAAGGTATATTCTTTGCCTCAATGATTTCCTAACAAAAGTAACAAAAGTTTTTGTCGCAAATAAAGAACTGAAAATTTTTATTGACTTTATAAATCGATGGCATATCAAAGTGTGGGCTGCATAATACTGGAGCACCTTACCTTGCAATAACAATGTCCAAGAGTATTTATAACATATCGAAAACTAACACATGTGAAAGTAACTTGCCATGCACACTTTTCGAATGTACCCCTTTTTTCTTAAATTTCGGAACTTTAATGCATGCTGATCATAAGCTGTTGTTTGCCGGAATTTTAAGTACATTTCTATCACTTTGTAATATCAATTTGATTTTAATAGAACAGCATGAATTTCTTCTATTTTTTAGGGTGCTTTTTTTTTTACGCAAGTACGACCTTAGTCATTTAAAAGAGAAGATATCTATGTACATGTTGACGATTTTAGACTATTAACCATTATAATGTAGTACTTATTATACATGCCAATATTACACTTATTTTATGTTTAAACGTGTGCAGTTATCCCTCTAGTAAGCGGAATATGGGTGACGTTTCTATGGGTGAATTAATTTACAGGACAGCACCGTTACCCAGGCTAGTCATAGTAAAGCAGATGAAGAGGTAGAAAATATAGAGAATTCTCCAACTGTTAAAGTCATGGGTATGGAAATGACAGCTAGTTGCGAGGGTAAGGGTAGTAGACCTTCGACTCCTATAATACCGATTCCGCCAAGGTAATGGAGCTGCATATCGGGGAAAATGTATATTTCAGAAAATTTTCGATAGTTACGGGCCAATTCTTTTTTAGTCATGTTGAGAGGGAAAAAACACCACCGAAACCAATATATTTAGAAGGCGCGCTTCCCCCACAATGCGAATTACTTGTAACAGATTCAGAAACGCAAGCTCAACAAGCAGAAGAAGATGTCGAAGCACCTGTTGTACTCTCAGGCAAAATGACACTCTCTCTCATCAGTCTCGACCAAAATGCAGCTGTAAGAAAATATTAGAATTACCAACAGAATCAAATGAATCTGCGGAGCCTTGTTTTATTTGGTGATTCTTTCTTTCATTTAATTGTTTGCTTCTATACAAATCACTTAACAAATGGCAAATCACAGGGATGTTGGCGGATGTAGAACTATTCTTTTCTAAATACATAATTATGTTATTATGCAACAGCAATTACTTACAGTCTGTGATTTGCTCGAAACATTAACATTTAATTTAAATTAAGCATTGAAAATTTATTATTAATACACTAATTTCGATCTAAGACATTTACACATCTCATATTTTCTTGGCTGCCACAAATATTAATACCAATACTACTAACACATTGCTAACAGAATTATCGCAATTATTTTGTTTCACTAAAATAGCGATACACACTATACAATACGGTGTGTAATAACTACACACTTGCTTCATTACAATTTTTGTTCAGTTTCGGTCCTATTTAGACACCAACACACCACCGCACAATAACGATAACAAAATTGCTAAATATTGTCCCATTGCATTAGGAACTTGAAGAAGATGGGCAACGTCAAAAAACCAAAGACACAGAAAATACTCTAAGTAGCGGAATAACTAACGGCAGAGAAGACGTATTACATAATGAAATAGAACTGGAAGAAGAAGATGAAGAAGAGAACGAAAGAATCGAAATAGAATTGATTGAAGAAGAAGAGGAGAGAACAAGGAACAAAGGCGGAGCAAAGAAGAAAATGGAAGAAGTCCAGGTGGAAGAGGAAGAAATCGAAGAGATCGAGGAAGAGGAAGAAGAAGGAGAGGATGATGAGGAAATTGAGGAGAGCAGTGAAGAAGTAACAGATGAAGTAGACGAGGAGGATGAAGAGGTGATGGACGAGGTCGAAGAACATGATAGTAAAAGAAGAAATAGTAAAAATTAAAGATGTCAATGGCATCCAACAAAATGTGCTATTCAAATGAAAGAAGCAAAGGGGACTGAAAAATGGCAGGGATAGAAACAGCAACGAAACGATCGTAAAAGAACGGAGTTGAAGAGATTGAAGATACAGATAATGGGTTGCCTTATAATGAAAAGACAGTTCAAAATAAAAATAATTAAGACGACAAACTATCGTTTGACTAAATCAGTGTTTAACAATCTTTAAAATTCATAGGCCACTGGGGGGGGGGGGGGGGGGGTGAATGGGTAAAAATAACGGCGAATGGTACAGAACTTGGTTGAGCACTGCCAAAGAACTAATAACTTTCGACGCGAATTTAACGCACGATTACCTTATTGCCTGCTGTATCTTATATTTCACAGAATCAAAAATTTCTTAATCAGAGGGGCCAAGTAAGAGGCAGTGCGGTGTACGCGTGTCTGATTCATTGTGCAATGAACATCAGAGAATTTTTCATCCTGTTCTAATATTAATTCTGTATTGAGTATTACGATTGGCAAGCGTTTCTGCACATATCGAACAATTGAGTTTAACGCTACTTAGTCCTCTTTAATATGCCATCCATTTACAAAGCGCTTGTACGTTTTTTTAAATTATATAACAATTTTATATAGAATATTTGAGTTATAGTTAGGTGACAATTTTTTAAATGATTGGGAAACCATTTAGTGTGTACCATTGTCATTTTCATACCTATGTTTTTAATCAGCAGAAATGCTTTTCGTCATCTTATGTATGAACGCGTGAAGAATATAGGAAATTCAAACGAAATTGCAATTCATTTCGTGTAAAGATCGACCATCATGATTTAAATACATTATTCCTCACAACTTATTTGGGCAATGTGTTTTATGGTTTAAACCATTCATCTTTTCATAATTATTACAAGCTGTTAAATTTATCACACGATATCTGTACATGAATGGATAATGTTAATTGCAAAGAAAACGCGGCGAATTGTTAGATTTGTGAATTTTCATTATTAATAGAAACGTGTTACGAGAAAACGATGTAGAAATAACAAATATGTAATGAACCCAATTTCTTCTGGCTTTTTCTACATTTTGTTTCGCATTGAAGAACCATTAGTTTCTTATAAAAGTAGGTGCACTTGTTACAATTAATAATATTTCGTTCACTTTGAAAAATATCGGTCTATTCAAAGGTGAAACGAACGATATCGTTCGGGCTTATGCATTTTGCAGTAGCTGTTACCTTCAGCATTGTTATTAAGGAAATAAAGAGTATTATTGTATCAAATTTTATGCTTTTAAATGAACCCTTCAAATATGAGCAATTCATTGTACAGCGGGACGTATATTTTTATAATAGAATATAATTGTATGACTAATGTTTATGGTAGTAATGTGTGTTCAATCGACGATAAATAAAACTGATTATTAAACAACGTACATTATATATCATTCTCTACAGATACACATTGTATGCTATCTATACATATGTACTTATGTACTTACATATAGCGGCATTAGTTTACAACCTCCAGCCTCAACATTTAAATTATCGTTGTAACCTCAACTCTTTTTGGGTCTTCGAATTATTAAACAACAATATCAGTAAAACACCTTTGTAATTATACAGTCTCCTTTTTGCGAAGATTAAATGGTGTTACGAAAAGCTGATGAGAAAAGTAAATCATTATTTTAAGCTTGTGGGCGCTAACCAATAAAACAGTTATTCTACATGCCTGAAATTATCACACGGGTTTATTCATATTTTCTTCATTAATAATAAAAGGAATATGTGTATACATGAGTATATACATATGTTATATATATATAACCGTAAATTTGCATGCCCCGTCGGAAAATTATATTTAATAAATGTAACAAAACACGTGTACGTTTGTGGGTCTGTTAAACTGATAACTGGTATGCTTATTATTTTCAGTAGATAAATGCGGTAGATGAAAGTGCGGCATTTTCTTGCGGGTGTCCTTATGGGCATCCCTATTGGGATCACTTTTTTGGATACAATTGGTTATATAGCCAAAGTAGAAGGAATCTCTATGCAGCCAACATTAAATCCAGATGAAAGGCATCCCGATTATGTTTTCCTGAATCGCAGAGCAATTCGGACCCAAGACATTGAACGTGGCGAAATAGTAACTGTCAAATCTCCAAAAACTCCCGAACAAATTCTGATTAAACGTGTTGTAGGACTTTCTGGCGATATTGTGCGTACTCATGGATACAAAGCAGACATTCTCAAGGTATTTAGATACTTTTAAACTTTTAAACTTTTATTTTTATGGATAAAATTCTTATGAATAATAAGAATGCGTATATTTATTGTCCAGGTACCTGATGGCCATTGTTGGGTAGAGGGTGATCATATTGGTCGTTCTATGGACTCTAATACGTTTGGACCTGTTTCCGTTGGCTTAATAACTGCAAAGGCTACTTCTATAGTATGGCCGCCTAACCGTTGGCAGTATCTTTATCCTTCTATGTCTAATCATAATTTCCCCCTAAATTTATCAAGAGTACCGGCTGGATAAAGTTAAGTTTGGAGAAAATGAGGGCTGTTAGTTTTGTTAAAAGACTGCAATGGGACCTACCCGGCACAGTTTGTAGACACGGGTTAACAATAGGAGATGTTGACAACGATGGAGATAACGAGTTAGTTGTTGGTACCGCAGAGGGAGAACTTTATATTTTTAAAGTGAGCTGTGTTTGCACGCTAACAATCCTGTGGAATAATCGTGGTGCAACGTTAATGAAAAACCATTACATTACAGGGATCAGAGTTATGGCAAAAGATTCCCGGGCTAGGTCTTGTGACCAGTGTAGCTATAGGAGATATTTTTAATTATGGCCGAAATGCATTAGTTGTAATATGCGGTGATGGTTGGGCACATATTTTTTACAGCCCAAGGTCTGTTAATCCTAGTATCATCAATGCAACTTCCATTCAACAAACTGCCAAGGAAACGGTTGATCAAGATAACGTTAAGACCGGTGAGTTTAGAAATAGTTTGGTAGCAAAGTAAAAAAGGCGGAGATGGAGAATTGTGAATGTTGCAACAGGTGTTAGTATGACAAGTACCCCGAGCTTCGATCAGATAGACGGAAATAATGATGCAGCCGAATTGTCGGGAAAAATGGAATGCGTTCATGTTCAGAGAATTCCTACGAATACAAAGGTTGTGTTGGTAGCAGATGTCGACGAAGACGGTGCAAACGAGATGATACTTGGTTTGACCGATCGCGTTGTTAGATCTTACAGATGGTCGAGTAATTTGGAGGTAGGGAGGGGAAAATTAGTTGGATTGAACAAGTGGGAGTGCGCGAATCAAATAGGAACGGTCACGTTACAGGTACATATCACGAAGTCGGTTAACGATGAAATTAATTATAGTTGTACGATTGTAATTAGTCGATTGTATTAAACTTTTATTTAGCATATGGGCGATGGTACACCAACGTTGTTAGTTGCTCAACCTGGGGGAACGTTTATGCGAATTAAATGCAATCCGGACGATTGCCATTTAGAGGATGAGACACATGAGAAGAATAACGGAACAGCTGCGAGCTGTGTTGACTATCAAACGTTGGGAATATCAAGAATGCGCAATCCGAATATATCGACGGAAATAATCGGAGATCTAGAATCGGCGGTAGAGTTGAGGGAACAATTACCCAAACAGAATATTTCGAGTGAAATTCAGCACGGGCAAAACGTGAAAGCTGTTTCGTCAGGTTCAAGAAATAATGATACGCAAAGGGAAGCGAGGAAAAATGACACAGCGGAAAGGTACAGAAAAAATGCTATGGTAGAAGATTGCAAGGGAAAGAGAATTTCGGAAAGTATTTGTTCCGTTAGTCGAGATCAAGTCGACGGTAACATTTTGGGTGGCAACGTGATCCTCGGTGATTACGATATAAAGTCGGAAAAGAATTCTTTCGTACCTATATTTACGGATTTTCCATTTCAAGATAATAACACTAATGGTGAGATAAAAGGTCTGAGAAAAAAAGATAGAACCGAGAGTGACACGAATACCGAGGAAAGTTCGCTACAAGGAAAACCATATGCTCTTGCTACTCTAGATGGGACGATAATGTTAGTCGAGGATGAAAACATTTTATGGTAAAATTCTAAAATTCTATACCGTACGAAACAATATACAGGACAGAAGTCTCTCAGTTTTTCGTTCTTTTCGTCTTTTTTTGTTTTTTAGGTCAATGCAAGTAGATCACCAAATATTTGCTTTATGTCGATTAGATGTTACTGGTGATGGTTCCGATGAGATAGTAGCCTGTGCATGGGATGGGCAGACATATATTTTAGATCAACAACGGAATAGTGTACGTTTTCAATTTGAAGAACCAGTTAGGGCATTTTGCACTGGCAAATATAATGTTACTCCCGGAATTTCGACACCATGCCTAGTGTATAACAGTTTCAATAATAAGGTAATCTCTTTTTATTGCTTTGTTAGCATAGACGCAGATGAACCAGGAATGCTACAATTACAGACGTTTATTCACAGATTTTTCTTTATTACGACGTTACACTTCCGAGTATGATTACTAAGCCGTTGAATCCTATCGAACTCCTCGACGCTACCGAAGAGAAGGTGTTAGACGACCTCCTAGGAAATTGCACCGGTACAGAGAAGCAACAAAGAGTGCAACAGTTAACGGAATGGCTGTTGTACGGAATACCCTAAGAAGATTTTATATTGTAGATTTGTGTGTAAAGAGGAAAAATATACGCAGGTGGTTGTGAAATATTTCTGTTGTTCTTTTCCTACACGAGGCTACATTGTTATACGCCTTCGATCGAATAAACTAAAGCGTTCTAGACACGGGCGGTGTTTGATTAATGTCCAAGGAATTTATTGCTCGTATTTTCGTATCTTTCCTATTCAGGGGAACAATGTTCTCTTCGTATCGACAGGATACAGCCATTTGTCATAACGTCCGTCGTGATTTCTGCCTTATCGCGAAGGATATATGATCGGTGAAAATTCTTACAAAATTTTTAGCAAACAAGCCCGCAAAGACATGGTTACCGAGTAACTCAAGGTTCAGCCTACAGACTGGTTACAGGATACATAACTATTTACAGAACATTGCGAAAGACAGAACTTTATCTACCTATCGTAAATTAAGCTGATGCTTGACAAAATCTGTTAAACGTATAACATCGGCTTGAAAGGCATGATTGTCAGTGTTAATGTAGTTCTCATTGGATACTTTTCCGAGTACGATATTCGTACGATGAAATTGTTCAGCGGCTATCGTTAAGCGTAAACAGATCCCCCGAAATACGAGATAGTCTTCAATTGTCGATTTACGGATTAATAAATCGGTGGTTCGATAACGACAAGTGTGATAGAAACACAGGATTGAGATGTGAGTGACACAAGAGGTAGACACGATTCATCGTGTTCTGCTTCCATACTCCGTACAAACATTATCGAATTGTAAATAGGGAGAAATAGAGAGGGCATGGGGGAGGGAAGAGAAAGAGAACGAGGGAATAATTGTTTGCCAGTGGCAATAGCTTAACAAATTCTAGGCTCAATTCGTTGGACGCGAGTGACCAAGCAACGTGCTTCCGTAGGAACCTCGGTGTGATATTTAATTTCGGTGTAAATTAGTTTTAGAATGGCAGAAAATGAAACAGAATCGTTGCTTGGGCAGGGATTAAAGCAACTTACTTTTGGATGGACCGACTACACGCTATTCACCTGTCTATTAGGAGTCAGTGCTCTGATAGGGATTTATTTCGGATGCTTCGGGAAAAAGCAGGTTGACACCACCGAATACTTGATGGGAGGGAAGACAATGTCCTGCTTTCCAGTCAGCATGAGTCTGATTGCCAGGTAAAACGTTTACTACAGAAAAATCGACTGCTAATTCTATTATCTAGTCTGGCCGAAGCTGGATCCGTAACTTTTCTCTCTCGATTTGTTCCAGTCATATATCGGCAGTTTCTTTGCTGGCTATACCTGTCGAAGTGTATCAATATGGTACACAATATGCTGCATGCATTTTTACCTCTTTCCTATCGTGCGGCCTCATCTCTCTTATCTATTTGCCAGTGTTTTATCAACTGCAATTGACCAGCACTTTCGAGTATTTGGAGATGAGATTCACGAGGCCGGTTCGAATTTTCGCCTCGTTCCTCTATACAATTTCCTTGGTTTTGTACGTTCCTTTGATTGTATACGTACCAGCATTAGCGTTTTCCCAGGCTACATCGATCAATCTCCATCTGATAACTCCGATAATATGCGCCGTATGCATATTCTATACAACTATTGTAAGTTATTTCAATTGATGTTCTTTCATAGATAAATAGCTCTTAAAGTTCGCCAAGTGTATCGAAAGCTCCCGCGATTTTCAACACTTTGAACGAACCAAAGCATTTCACATACGTACATATGAATATCATGACGCCGACAAAAATCACACGACCTCGATAATAGTGTATATCCTTGGAAAGAAAGAGAGAGAGAGAGGGAGAGAGAGAGAGAGAGAGAGAGAGAAAGAGTGAACGGGAAAAGTAAGTTCAGCACGACTAACTTTTCCAAAGTTAACTTAAGCTTGCAAACATCACTTGCAACGTGGAAAAAATGTGTTGCGTCGAAGAAACGAGTTGACAAAACGTAGAGGAACTGTTGCGAATGTAATGAAGCATTTGATCGAAGACACTGAGCTGACGGTACACGAACTCGCTTCACGGACTCGTTTCACGGTACATCGACGAAGGTATTGATAGGTTCGTACTGAAAATAAATCTTTCTTTCAAAACATTTAGGGAGGTTTGAAAGCAGTTGTATGGGCGGACACTGTACAAATGATCGTAACACTGGGAAGTCTGTTTGCCGTGCTCATCTTGGGTACCATAGCTGTGGGCGGCGTGGCCGAGACTTGGAGAGTATCCGAGGAGGGTAGCAGAATTGTATTTTGGAAGTATGAAAGCCCATTGAACCTTTATTATTCTGGGATAAATCGTTTTTAATTTGTCCCTTCCGTGACAATAAGAGATCGTATATTACGCGTTACAGCATGGATCCCAGCCCATTTATCAGAAATTCTTTTTGGGGCATGTCAGTTGGCATGGTAATGACGTGGTTAGCAGGTCTCGGTATCAGTCAAGTGTCCATGCAACGATTTTTAGCCGTGCCAAATATCAAGGAGGCTCACAAGTGAGTATCAGCTAATATAAAGGTTAAGGGGATTAATAAGCAGTCATAAATTCTCTACTGTAGGGCAGTGGCGTTTATGGGGGTATGCATGGTAGCCGTAAAATGGGTGTCCGTATTTACCGGACTCATAATGTACGCCAGGTATCACAAATGCGATCCCATAAGCACGCACGTATGTATCATCTTTTAGTTTCTGGGTTACACGCCTTGGAATTTATGGCGTCCCCTATTTTCGATAAATTCGAAGGATCAATTCGTTCCCAGGTAATTTCTAGAAGCGACCAATTACTTCCGTATTACGTGATGGACGTCGCCGCGGACATTCCAGGACTCCCGGGACTTTTCCTGGCCGGTCTGGTCAGTGCCGGCCTCTCGACAATGAGCGCCAATTTGAACACAGCCGCTGGAACAATTTACGAGGACTTCATCGATCCATGGTTGCCAGATAGTCCTAATAAAGAGTTGAGGGCGGCAACTATAATGAAAGTAAAGGACGGAAAATATCACGATCGGTCGGTGATTCGGTGAGAAATTCAGGCTAATTAACGCGCTGCGTTTGATTTTCAGGTGATCGTGGTGGTCGCAGGACTAGTTTGCGTGGCACTAGTTTTCCTTGTAGACCGTTTAGGTGACATCTTTCAAATGTCTCTGACTCTTCACGGTGTCACGGCTGGCGCCATGCTGGGTATTTTCACATTGGGAATGCTAGTACCATGGGCGACGTCGAAAGGGGCTGTGGCGGGTGGATTACTCGCCATGCTGTTAATGATTTGGATCATCGTTGGGGCTCAGGTGAACATGGCGCAAAAACGATTATTTTATACGCCTCTTCCTACTTCGACAGAGGATTGTCTAAGTGCGCCGAGCCTCCTGAATCAGACTACGACTAATATGGATTCCAGTTTGTCCAATTCCGAGGAGAAACCCTTCCCCCTTTTCACTATATCGTTCATGCATTACACGACGATTGGTTTCGTAATAGTAATGGTGTTTGGAACAATAGTCAGTTTCATATTTGGCGCTCCTGACTTGAAAGACGTCGACAGAAATCATTTTCCACCGATCGTTCAGAGGTACAGTAAAGTCAAATAATTTTCAATTGCCTTAAAACGCGAACACATTTGCAGCATGGGCTGTGCCCATATATATGAATCGTTCCAGGTTCTTGCCATCGAAAAAATACACCGAGGTACCATTGCATTCGGTGCCAACATCACTGATAACGGACCCGGAAAAGGAGAAGCTTAATTTGTAAAACGAATATATTCGTCTCATTCGTTTCTCTGGCACTGTGTTCATGGCGACGATTAATTTGAATATCTGTATTAAACCCAGCATTTTTTCTTTAACCACAACCAAATATGTACCGCGCAGAACAAATGAATCCTTAAGCGATAAGCATCGGTGAGAGTTTGTCGCAGGAAAGCTCTACATAACTGATTCGTCCCGAGTTGAAAGCACCCATTAGACCCTCGTAGAGGGTGTCAAATTGACTAGATTATATATCTGTCCAACGCATCTCAATACAAACAACTCGCCTAAACATCTGGAGGAACGATGCCTATCGGATTAGGATGAACGTAAATGCGAGGGGTGTTTTTCGTCGAGTCATTCGTCGAGCCGGAGTTGAAAATCTGCGAAAGATCGATCATAAAGTATTCATGATAGTGGTCGCACGTGGCACTATTCACGAAAATTTAAAAAGCACAGCCCATTTGAACTTGAAGCAGGGCGAACAATGCTTCGTTCAAGCTTTCAACATTTATTTCCGCGATATTTTCCTCCAGCCCATAGTATACGAACCGTAGTATGTACACGCCTACATAGTTCAGTGGAACAGTTTCATTGCAAACGTTTAATCGTTATCTAAACGTCGCGCGATGTTGGCGAGCGAACCGCAATACAGTTTGCAAAATTGTGCACGAATCACCGACGAATAGCTTACCGTTTCTGACCACAACGGAGAAGATATTCACACGGGAAAAATCAATAGCGGAGATCGCGTATTAAAATGGTACAAAGGATGCGAACGTGGTGATACTTTGACCACTCGATTTACCCGAAACGACGCGATCGATCAGAATTTTTCAATAGATATAAATAGATAAATAGGGGGGCATAAAAATCTGAGCACGATGCCCCACAAGTTTCCGAGGAGAAAGTTGACGAAGGAAGTAACCCTTATCAAGGATTCGAGATATTATCCTCGGCTTTCAGGAGAACTCGGTGGTCGACAGAGACGATTCTCGGAGAGAAGCAGCCTCGCATGGACGTTACACGTCCAACGTAGAAACGGCACTTCTGTCTCGAACCGGAGACCACATTCCACCGAACCATTTTATTTTATTGGACTGAAAGGTGTCAAATATAGGTGGCAAGGGCCCTCCTACTCGCATTCCTGCCACTTTCCATCCTTCTCTGCCCCTCCGCTCTGATTTCACCGTGTAGGTAAAGTCTTGGAGGGAGAGGACGGACCATTGTGGCCAAGTGACAGATTTTTGACAGATTCTGTCTGATTTGGTGTCGAGTGACAGACGCCCGATAGCTCGATCGCATTGCATTCTCGGGGTTAACTAGTCATACTATGTACATATATTCGTCCCGTCATTCGTCCGCGCGCGATTTATTCATCGAGTTTTCTCGGTTAGTACGTACTCGCTAAAACGAATAAAAATATATAAACTATTGAGTATTACTATTGAGTCGGTTTCGTCGAACGAAAAAAATCGGGCTTCAGCATTCTTTGTTTTGCATCAGAGGGCGTTACAAGCATCTGGGATTAATCGATCCCTTTTAGAGCGGCTGAAAAAGAAGAAGGCGCGCGTCCGCTGACAGAGCAGCGAGGTAATGAAAAAATTGATATTGAAATGTAACAGAGGGGGAAAAATATCCGTTTCCAAGAAGAAATAACTAAGTATAGTTGGTGCAACTACGGCGAGTACGGGTTGGTATACGGCTTGGTATACGGCTTGGCATACGGAGCTGTATACCAACAGAGAACAGAGGTTTGCTTTGGGATCTCTAATCTCCATCTTCTTTCTTGCTCTTTCTCCGTGTATCCTCGAGTGCAACTATACGAGACGGGGTTCCCTGGTTTTTCTAAGGTCACGGTATACGTGCAAAAGCGCATAAAAGCTGAGGGGGCCGCATCGGTGTGGGATACGGCTTATTTCGGCGACAATGCGTAGGGCCAGGCGCGAGCATAAAGGAGCATAATGCACCCTGCTAACGTGAAAATTATTCTGTCAAACATTCGGACGTCGGATTACGGCGGCGACCTCGCGTCCCGCCAGGACACGCTTTTTCAGGAAAGGCACGGCCAATGGGCTGCGGAGATGCCGAAAGGATTTCTCGGTGAACGAGGCGATCGTTGATTTACGCGTCAACTCATTGTCAGAGGATAGCAAATTGGGAGGTCGTCGCGTCGGCCGGACGTGATTCCAATATTATTCCTTATTTAAGAGAAAGGTTGTATCGACTCGATGATACAATGCGCCCAGCATTCGACGATATTTTGCCAGATATTATTGCGTTCCAGATGCTTTGCTCGATCATTGTTTAAACGCCTCGCGCGTCTCGCATATTTCCAAGCACGCGTTTATTTTCGTTCGCGTGTCATACGGTTGCTGGTAGCCGTATCGTTCACCCCTTCTTTGGCATCCAGCGCGTAAACACACCCTATGAAAATGAATACCGGGTCCTCTATGTATTCTCGAAAACGGGCAACGAGCGAGACAGTGCCGAGCGAGAGGGAGGGCGACTGATGGGGAGAGGGCTGTTACATAGAGAAAGACGATGCAATAGAAAGCAAGCTGGGTTGCAGACACGCGGAATATTGTGACATTCCTTTCTTGGCTGACATTCAATTTACAGGCTGGTAACGTCGTGCCTCAACCGCACGCAGCGTACGCCCGTACCCATAGAATGGAACACGATATACCCATCTACCTCCCCTTTCCCTTTTCACTGTACCACTGGAACCAGCCGCACCCCGGGTGCTCGCAGTATATACAAACAAACAAAACACCCGTCGTCTGGTCATGTCCACGAGACCTACACCCGCCAATATCATCGGGCAAGAATGATGCTCCACTGGATCTCCATCGCTAGGATGGCACAGTTTGATCCACGAACCGTGGATAAACATATTTGAATAAGATTACCCGTACGTTGTTCGCTTCGGGTGCACAGAAAATTTGGTGTAGCGTGGAAATGTGCATTGGAGCCGCGCAGGGCCACGCATACCGAACGGTACAAACAATATTTTCATACGAGTCGCAAACCGGCGCGGCGCAGAGAAATGGGCATTTTACGTGGCCGTGTCGCGTCGATCTCGCAGTGGAGCTGAATCGAGAAGAAAACCAATATCGGAGGAAATGTTCATCGTTCGTTGCCCTTCTCTAGGCAAAAAACGGAGGAAAAGCTTACGTGTATCTGAAAAACGCATCTACCGTCAAATTTCTACCCGGAACGATAAAGAGGCGAAAGGGAGAATCGGAGGGGTAGGAAGTAGAAATACGTTAGGGAGGAAATATATTGCTCGCAATTCGAGGATGCTATGTCTTGGCGAGCTGTTGGCTCGACCGCGTTTTACTTCCAATTAGCATCTCTCTTAACGAACAACACCACCGTCCTATACGCGCGCTCGCGTGACGCCCATCAGCGTACATTACCTTGCATATACCATCGAGTGCATGTTCACATGTCCACATGTCCACATGTTCGCGGCTACCGTACGCTTCTCTGTATGCTAAGGCCATATACGAATTCTCTCCACGGTACATTACGCGCGACACATACGCTGTCATAGATGCAGTCGTTGCATTTGTAGATAGAAGGCGCGACGGCGCCGGCGACGAAACAGCGAGAGGGCGAGAAGAGATCGAGAGATAGAGAGAAGCAGAGAAGGATAGTGGGGATCCATAAAAAAGTATTTTCCCCTACCCGCGGAAACCTCACCCTGCCGGCACGTTCGCCCCTCGAAAACGCGTAACGAATGCAACGTGCACCCTGCACTCTCGCGCTCCCTTTTCCACCCTTCTGCTCCCTGCTTCTCTTCGATTCCCCTCCATTTTCATCCCCACTTCCTGCCAGAGATCTTTATTTTTATCGTTGACCGGTGGAAGGTACGCGGCGTACATTCACCACGCCCCTACTGTTTCCAGTCCGCCAATCCGTCTGCTCCCGACCGGCCATTTTGGTCCATATGGAGGCTGCGCGGTTATCCTTCATCTTTGTCTTTCACTGTATACGCTGACCTTCGAGTGTGTGGGGGATGCTCCGAGGAAGGACGCTGCGCGAGTGTGTTCCGTAAAGCCGAAACGCTTGCACCACTGCCACTGGTGGGGTGTGGAACGAACTAGGTGTCTCATTCAACCGCGTTCGGTTAGTCTTTTCGGAAATTTTTCGCAATTTGAGAACGCGAGAGCCAAGGTCGGTTCAAGGGACATCGGTTAACGAAAACGGTGCGATAGTTAATCGCGGGTCGCGAAATTCGGACGGTTCGAGGTAGTCCCGGTGTTTCGTCGATGCTGGCGGGGAGCTGTGGAAAGTAGGAGGAGGAGGTCGTAGCGAACGGTATCGGCTCTTCCCCTTTTTGGTATCCGAGTACGGGAGCACAGAAGCACAGAACACGCATTTACGTGTTCCCCGTCTAGTATCCACCGATAGCGTAACGAGCGGGAAAAGAGGGTAAGCGGACGAACGCGTAACTCGTGCAGCAAAGTTCACTAATAGCGGACACTCTACTTGTCGCTGTTGCGCGAGCAGTGAAGCAGCTCTGCTCTCATTTTCCAATTCGACTAGGCCTTCTGGATAGGGAGAAGCGTCGCGCCCTCGGCACTTTGCTTCGAAACGAACTGAACGCGATCAACTTGCAACCATCTACTGTGCCCAATGTCCATACTTTGTTCGCTGCACGAACGCGGAGCGTCGCCATTCAAATTCTTTGCGAGTGTCCCATCGAAGAAAATTGTGGATCGGAAGGTTGAATAAGAGGCGTGAGGAGCGAATAGGAGGACGGGCCACGAGTCTGCACACACCTATTCTTATTGTCTCTGGCCCTCCACCCACCTCCCTCGCTCGCTCTCTCTCTCTCTCTCTCTCTCTCTCTCTCTCTCTCCCTCTCCCTCTCTCTCTCTCTCTCACCCCCCCCCCGGTTCTTATCGAGAGTCATCCGACTGGGCATTGTGCCCGTGTACACGTGAAAAGGACAGCGGCATCATCGGGCGTACGCGCGTGTCCATCGAGGCAGAGGTTGGTCGCGTGGTTGGTGGGAAATATCGAGGAGACAAGGTAGGAGAACGTGCGAGAGTTTGTGATATTCCCTCGGAGATCGGAGTGTTTCTTTCTTTATGCGAAACACGGTCGCCGCTCCCTGCGCATTCTTCGTGTGTGTTCCGCCGAGCAGCTCGAACGAGGGAGGGTACGAGGACAGGGGGTGCGAAGAGTCGAAGGAGAATACGAGAGGAGTTTGCGCGCGGTTCTCTCCTCGTCTCCGTTGGCCAGCCAATTCACCGGCGTCGCGGGCATATCCTGGAGACGCGAAACACGGCCACAGCAGTACCGGGTGTTCGCGTGTGTGATCCACGGCTGTGGTAGAGAGGCTGGCTCGAAGGAAGCTGGTGGGGACTGAAGGAGAGAAGGTAGGAGGACGAGTCGGGAGGACGAAGGTAGCGCTATCGAGTGGCGGTACCAGGAAGCAGCGGCGTCGTCCGTCGTCACCGCCGCCGCCGCCGCCGCCGTGTATCGTCGCCGCCGAGAGAGAGAGAAGTCCACCGCCGAGAGAGTATCCGAGATATCGCTGCTCTCGTGCGATACACACGAGTCCGTGTTCCAAGTGAATCGAAAGAAATTCTCGCACCTCGCGATCAGTCAAACTTGCAAGCGTAACGAAAAATCCAGTTCCCCATCGCCACGCAAGGTGTAGCCCTGTACCCGGCCGCATTTCATCCGATCTCGCCGAAATTCAGCAACAAGGCCGGAAATCTTGCGGAGCTCTATCGCTACCGATAAACCGTGTCGTGTGCTCGTGATCGAGGACACGTCGAAGACCGTGCGAGTTCTATGCCGGCGATTCGCGTGTGACACGTCCGGAATTTTCCAAGGACGCGACGGGGTTGCGAAATCGCGAGTGACCCACGCCAGCTACGGGGCACGAGGAAGGTCTTCACGATTCGGAAAAGCTTGCCAAGAGGAACCCCCACCGGCCACCACCCACGGATATCCGGCAGGGAGAGATAGAACGAGACGTCGAGGGTTGATCGCCAATCGGAAAGGTAAGAGAAACATCTGCGATTGTTTGCTACTGCCGCTTCCCGATGTACGCGTCTGCATGCACAAGTAGGGAATCCTTCGGCCGATATTTCTCAATGATCGAATTCACCGCCCGTGGTGCGGGGGTTGGAAGCTCTTGACCCAGCGACGAGTCAAGTGCTTCTGTTCATTTCGATTCGCAAGATTCCTTAAGGAAGCGAACTATAGACCCGCTGGCCGTTCTCGAATCCTTCGAATCATAGAAAATTCTTCTATGGTGCTTCTCGTTTCACGCTGAACAACACCACGATACTTTCCTTCTAACTCCTTGTAAATATTTGCCGTTCGCGTGTATGGATTCCTCTAAGAACGAGGACGAGCAGTGTTTGATAACATTCTGTCAGTCAATCATTGTCAAATTTCCAGAAATACGTGCGAGACATAGATATGTAGTATGAAAATGTTTTCATGATTGGATTAGCGTATTATTCTATTCTACAACTGTAGAATACTACAGTATTACATATTGATTTGTATTGCGTTCACTGACGTAAATATTACTTACTATTTGGGAACAATTATGAATGCGTAAGCTGGAACGTGCATCGCTTGTGCTCGCAGAAAATACCTATTTATTATTCCACTGCTGGTGGGATCGGTGAATTGGAAAATCCACGTCCAAATGTGCGGCGACTCTGCGGTTACTTGTATCGCGACACGCCCTGCCTTCGAATTCACCGAATGCTGGACGAAACAAGCTGCGTTTCACCTCTGAAATATTATCAAATCCGTTTCTATTGTTTAAGAGAAAATCCAGCAGTCGCTAATTATTGTGCCACCTTATTCGTGATCAGCAATGGCAGCATTCGAAAGCTGGTCAGGTTCGGCTTCATACGAAGCAGAGAACGCCGACTAGTGTCTATACGGATCACAGTAGCCAATCTCACCATCGGGCTCGTTCTGTTAATTGCGGCCAATTAACGAAACCAACCCATCTCCCTATCCGATGGCGTTTTATCGCTTCGTGGCTCCATTCACGATCGGTTCTGTCCCATCTTTCGTAACGGACATTCTGAAGCAGCGGTGAAGCATCGTATAGATATACTGCTATGCATGCGTTTGATCGAATCGCGCAACGTCATCCTCGCTAATCGTCGCGAGAAGTACGCGCGTATGCGCCTTTTCGATAAAGACTGCCAGCAATGAAGGAAATGAAGAGCGCACCGCGCGCAGAAGACATCAATCTTCCTAATAAAACAAGATTTTCGTTCGCATACGCGTCGGCTATTTCCCCAGACCTTCGCGCTTGTGCTATCGCAAGTATACAAGTTTGGTGCTTGTCATAATTTCGAATTTCGCCAGTGCAATTGGAGCGAAGAGATGCGGCAAGTGGAACGGGAAACGATTTCGATTGCACGCGATGATACGCGACGGTATGCGAGCGTGTGGGTCGGCTTGATTATTTTCGTGGACTTCTCGTCCTGTTTACGGGGCACTTGGTGGCGGCAAGTTTTCTTGGCGAGAAGTGGCCGACAACGGGGGGTTGGCGATACGCGTCCCGTGTCCAGGCACCGAACGAACTGACGGACAAACGGACAATGAGAACGAGGAATGCCCCGCAGAGCCAGACATGAAGACGTCACTCAGAAACGGTAACGGCCACGGCGGGGTCAGGTTCGACCTGACCGTCCATGTTCCGCGCTGCCTCGAACCAGCTGCGTTCTCGAGCGAGCCGAGTGAGTCAGCGACGAACCTGGCAGACCGTCGGACGCCGCTCTAGACGAGATTCCTTCCCAAACTTTCTATCCAAATTTATGTGGGCTAGATCGAACGAATGAAAATGCAAATAGACCGCCAAGTGCGCCTTCGCGCGTTCCACCTTGCTCAAATTTTCTTTCTTTCCTCGAAACGCTTCAGATACGAACGTGCTTTCTTTCCACTATCTTACGCGCTTACTCACTTTCCACAAAAATCACCCATCATCAACTACGCGTAAATCTATCTAATCTTTCGTCGGTGTTTCTAGCACAACTGACAATACAGGACGAGGCATCGTACGGTCTGGTGTTAAAACACGCGTCGAGTAATGTCGATGTTGATAGTGCGTGATTTACAAGCGACGACATGCCGCGGAACAGCGCGTAGGTATGTAGTAACTTTTGTACCGTACTCGTGTAATCGTGTAACCGTGTAACCGTGTAACCGGGCGATTGAGAAAAGTATTAAGGGGAAGCGATGACATCGAGAATGCTGAAACGCGTGGACTCGCCAAATGGAAAGTTTTCCACGACGAAAAGTTTCGTTCAGCATACTCTTTGCTATTGGAGGTATGTCGAATATTCATGTCGAAACAGAATCGCTCGGAAACACAAATTTGTCCCTCGAGGAATTTTAGACAACGAGGAGCTCATTGTTAACAGTACGCGTAATCCTTTCCAAACAAAATCCGATCTTTTTGACAAGCAAAATGGGGAAGAATTTCCGGACGAGTTAAGTAGATCTGTTTCAACGGGCTGGCACCTGTACACGGACCGTGGAATATCCGAAAGGTTTGCAAATAGCTTTAGGTTGTTTCTCATTGCGGTCGACGGTGCACAGCTAGGTATCCATAGGTTGAGCCGCGTACTACGAGCACCACGGGGCCATAGCCACAACAGAGACCCCCTGGTTTGGTTAATAATCAGCCTCATTGTCGTCTTCAAAAACAGCCTTCGGCTTCCTGGGACCGGCTCCACCCCCTCATAGTTCGCAATAAACTGTCCCTGACAGTTTTCGCTTTTACGCTATCCCCGCCACTTTCCTTCTTCTACACCAATTAGTGGTTTCGTTGAAGCTCGCCAGGGGTTCTGGTTATCCCGCAAAAGGTGCCAGCAGAACCCTACTTTGGGAACACCTGGATGCGGTTCATCGCTCGCTTCCTTTTCTAGAAAATCACTTCGCGCTCGTGCCAGCTAGATTCCTTTACCGCGAAATAAAATGGTCGCTCTAATGAGGGACAATATTTGGGCCTCGCAGAAGTTCGTCCGAGCGAGAGGGAGCATAGGAAAGAAGAGTTGGCGGACCGACTAAAAAATGACTCTTATTGGTGCGCGGTACTCTGGATCAGGATGTGACCAGCACAAATCATTATTAACGACCGGCATTGTGCGTCCGGTGTTGTTCGTTTCGTTTGAAATATCGCGAGCGCTGGATCTTTATTAAGCAGCTTTGAGCTAACCTGCGGATCGCGCTGGCTCCTCTCCAAACGAATCGAAATCATTTTCCTTTCATTCTTTTTCTGTTCTAGTGTGTGTGTGTGTTTGTGTGCGTGCATGCGCGCCCGTTGTTGCACAAAGAACGCACCACTCTAATTAACGCGAATATTAAACCGCTTGGGTAGAACATTCAAGTTTCGGCGTTTTCATCCGACACTTGGGAAAACTGCGGTCGATAGAAAAGTTTGCGCACGCAGAGATTCGAAAAGGTGATTCGTCGGGTTGTCGCGAGAAAAATAAATCAAAAGAAGACTACATCGATTTCGTGGACCGTTTTTGGTTCTATCTGTGTCGTTCTCCGTCGGCTCGGTTTATAATAAGGCACTATATGGAACCGGGCGCAGGTGTAAGGAGGTGTCCGGCACCTTAAGGCTTCCAGTAGGGTCGAACGGAGCGGCATATTTCATCCATTGTCGCCCCTCAACTCCGGCGGCGGCACTTTTCAACTTTTTATAGAGATTTTTATACCGCTATATCTATACCGCTCTACGCTTTCGAGATGCGCTTGAACGGACGGAGAGGAAGGTAGACAGAGAGCGAGTGGAGCAAAGAGGGCAATAGGTGGTGGCGGAGGCAGAGGCGGAGGGAGGGTTTGCCACATCGCGCGGCTCTGAATATGAATATAATAATGAGAACGGGTTTCGTCCTCGTTCCGCTTCTCCGCTCTTCGTCCTTCGGCTTCTCTCCAGTTCTTCTCCACTCACGACTAGTCGCTTCTCATCCTTGTCTCTTTCAACCTCCTCTTTTTCCGCTTACTTCCATCTTATATAGGTACTGGCGCACGAGATGCGCCGGCAGCTACAGCAACAACAACAACAACAAAACGAGACGTGTCACTGTACCTGTTAAATTCCCTCTCCGCACCGAACTCATCTCTACGCGCTCCTCTGATGCGAGCCAATCCGTCGCTTTGGCCGCTGCCGCTCCTTCCAGCGTGATTATGCGCGCGTACCGGACGGCCCAATAAAACAATCGCAATTTCAGTCCAACCAGAATAGATACGATACCCTCTTCTACTCGTTGTCAAGTTTCGGCCAGAGACCTAATACTAATTTCGATTCTGACACGCGACGCTCGCGCAGCGCGACGTTTACGAGTGTTCGCCATTCGACAGCGAGCAGTCTCGAGTAACTTAATAAGCTCACAGTTCGATAGCACGTAGGTCGCGTTTCGTTGGAACCTTGGTAGCTACCACTGCTCCATTTGGGATTGATGTTACCTTCGATGTGGTAGCTTTGAAATGGGAGGAACGTCTTCCGCAGAACGTGGCGGTGAATTAGCCGCTACAAACGAAAGTACCTATGTACGATAACAGCGTTGAAACGAAACGCGCTACCGAAAATGTTCTTCCCAGGCAACTTATCGTAATCACCCTGGGCAGATTGTAAAAACCGCGGGGAATCCTTTCTTCCACGCTTCTCTGCTGCTGCTGCTGCTGCTGCTGCTCCTGCTCCTGCTCCTGCTACGGATTGCGTGTATCAAGAGACAGTGAGGATAGAGGGAGGCGGGAGAAGAGAGAAGCTGCGAGCACTAAATACAGTAGGTGGAAGGAGGAAGGCCGTAACGGCCGCCGCGACGGTGGATGTGGGTACGGAGAGAAGGAAGAGGCAAGGAATGTTGTACACAAAGGTGTTGAGGTAGATAGCCGCGTGTACCCGAGAACGGGAGAGCGAAGAAAACGTCCGAAGAAAGGAAAAGGGGAGAAACGCGGGAGGAAAAGGCAGAGCGACAGGGAGAGAGATACGGAGAGATACGGAGAAGGAACCTTTTGCATCGGTGGGTGCGTGTACCCCGCTATCGATATATTACGCGGCTGGGTCGGTGTGCGTGCAAAAGGGTGAAAAGGAGGGACATATTTTATATTTATGGGTATTTGCCGCTACTGTGCTCTCGCGCCGGCGGCTTGTGGCAGAGGGCTAACCGGCCTCTCCTCCTCCCAACGCTTTTCGTTCCACCCTCTCTCGCCCCATCTCTCGATGCTGCCTCCTCTATCCACCGCTCCCATAGAAGCATCCTTGTTCGTTTTACTGGCGACTGGCGACCACAACGTATATGCGCGTTTCTCTCCCTCCGACACTTTGGTCGGCAATACAGGACACACAACCAGCGCAGCGGACCGACCATGTGTCATCTCCCATGCCATCCCATATTCCGTTCCTACCATGATATGCTCAAGGCTCGTTCCACCCAAACGTTGAATATCCTTTATGGGTGTGCGCGATGTCCCACATCTATATATAGACGCGGGGTGCCATACAGGGTACAGCCAGTATCATAAGAAGTTCGCTCCCGAACACCTAACCGACTCGTCGGCTCCCAGTGCTTCGCACTTTCTACAGCTCGCTTTCCATCGCTTTCCATCGGGATAAAAGAAGAAGAAGCTGGCGCTGAGAATACTGGGCAATCGAAGGAAATTTGTTTCGGCAAGGCAAATCGAAGAATCGCTTCGAAACGGATCGTCGCGCGGTTATTAATATCGACCAGCGAGAATTTGTTTCGTAGCTCGAGCTCCCGAATACGGAACGGTCGGACTTTGATTTACGCGTGAATATGTAAGTTCGATTGGAGCCGGTCGGTCAACATAGGACGAGCAGCGAAGATAGACCGATTTCCTACGAGGACTGTACGTTCGTCGGAATCATCGCCGGCAACGGCATCTCCGTTCTCCTCGCTTTCCTTTTTATTTCGATCGCTCTTCTTCCTCCACCGGCTAGTTTGACTTTTTCTGTGCATTTGCCGAAGAATTTATGAGCGTGGTCTGTGACTCGGGCCACCGGGTGCCTCATCCCTTAATTAAGGATTGTGCCACCGATTTGCCGTCCCTTCCTCGCGGTCGGTCCCACCGATGATCTTGACCCGCGCGTGACCCGAACAGGACAAAACGTTCGATACGGATGACCTTAATCTCTTGGTCGGAAGCAAGGTGAAAGTTTCGCGTTATCGCCTCCGATCGACTCTATATACAGCGCGGATAAATTTTTCGATTCCCGTTTTAAGGGAAGCGCGGCCAATGCCCGTGGCTCGTAGCAATTCATCCTCTGCCCAATGGCAAAAAGGTGAATTCCCGTGTTGGACGAACCGACCAACAGGACCAACCAATTTGACGAATGCTCTCGCGGAAAAATCACCGACTAATCCTTCGCCTTGCTAAGCTCGCTGGGCTTAAGGTGTTCTCGCGCATCAATTTTCCTTTACGATTCGAATGATCGAGCTATGACACGGTACGTAACAGCTTCTTTACGAGCCATCTATCAATGGAGCGAAAAGGGCAGGCGGATAATAAAGAGGGAGGCTAGGAGCGAAGTAGCGAGAAAGAGAGAACGCGTCGAGCACATTGCGTGGATCCTTAATGCAAAGCGACTACGGGCGACGAACCGTGAGCACCTCGTCTAATGCCTCCTAAAAGCATCCTCCGAAACCAGACGGGAGGAGAGTCGGAACGAGGTTGTGGCAGAAGCAGAAGCAGAAGCAGAAGCAGGAGCAGAGGCGGTGGCATTGGCGAGAGGAAATTCGAGGAGCATTAGCAGTGAGGAGATTGAAAGAAAAGAGTGAAGCACGGATGGAAGGAACGCGGGGGAAACGAGACGGTCGGGATGCTCGCGAGGGTGTAAGAAGGAAAGGCCGACCGGGAATGAACCGCTGCTGGGGCGAAGGGCCCATCGGGGAGGAAGAATATCGTAGGTACCGTAATTTGTCGAAGCGTGTTCAAGAAGGAAGAGTCTTTTTCACAAGTTTCTCTTGTTCCATGCGCGGCGAATCGGGGGTTAATCTAGCGATGCAAAACACAGCCCCTCCCTCGATCATTGCGGCGCACAGTCGCGTCTGTTCTTATTTAGAGTGTACCTCGTACGTTATGCCTGTCGATTCCCAAGGTGCCTTCGTACTCCACATCTCGGCGACTACGAGAGACTGGTGAACGGTGTCGAATGTTCGGGCTACCGGATCGATAGAACGGGATAATAAAGGAGTCACGCGTTTATCGCTGAGCCTTTAATTAAACGACTCGGTAGTTCTCTGCTGCGAAATAAATCATCATCTTTACGACTTTGCGTTCAATAAATGTAACCGCGTTGAAAAAATATCGCGCGGCATGTGACGAAAGGTAATCACGAAATGCGTTCGGTGCTGGCATACTTTGGCCCAGACGTTTTAAGCCTGAACTGGCCAGCGACCATCTCGACTCTGTCTATCGCGATAGGTTCATAGGTACGACGAGAATGAAACGAGCATTGCTATCAGTTTGGAACATCTGGCAGACACGAGATGAACTAGCAAAGATTATTGAGCGCGAAAAAAGATCACGGATCGCTATAGAAACCTAGACGTTCCGCGATAATGAGCAAGGTTGAATCGTGCGATTTCGGTGCGTCTGTTCGACGGTGTAGAAAGGAGTTTCGCAGGTAAGATTTATGGCGAACAATTAAAGGACTTTCTTATTTCGGATTCTTAACGAGCTTAGAATCGAACCGGTTTCACGGCAAAGCAAATTAGACAAGGTTGCCGTCGTCATCAAGAGTAGCAACACCAATCGGAGATATTATCTGCGCGATATTTACTAAGCAGGGTTCGGAAAACTTGAACACAGCATCGGAAAAGTAGTTGAAAGAATGGTTTAGGTAGAAGCGTCGCAAAAGTGTGCTCTTTCGCACGGAATCTACTGAACAGACCAGCCGAGATTACGAAGGTTTTTGCGGTTCCTTTAGTGGGAAAGCGATGTAAACTCGCTGGGAGATCCAATCTAGAGGACCTTGCATCCCTTGACAACCGACGCCTGCGGTGCGAGCCTTCTGGATACTTACTTAGCTTTCTTCTCCCTCCCCCGAAAGACACCCTATCCCCTTTTTCCTTGCAGATGGAACGAGTGTACCTTTTTGTACTTTGCATCACTTAACGCTTCGTTGAACATTTTCATGTCCGCTGCTCTCCCGAAAACGCGGACAGAAACGACCGCAATGATGGGGCGTGCGGTGTATACGCGCGTATACGGGGCTATGGGGCTAGCAAAGCTTTCGAAAATCGCCAGATCTTTAGGAACGAGATATTTTCCGTCGAATACCATTGCCGATGGAAGACACGTGTCTCGCGAGACGCTTCTACGCAAGAGCGATTCATTCCCTTCTCGCGAGAGGAAGGATCGACGAGATGCATTTTACCGAGAGGTCAATCTCACTATTGGAATTCCTCGGACCGATTAAGATTCCTATGAATGAACGTCCGAGCCACGAACGGAGCACCGCAAGATCGTAGATAAGCGTAGACAAGAACTTCACATACATACGCAGAATGACATAGGTTTCACTCGACAATCTGAATAAGGTTACCGCTTTTCAGTCGATTTCTTTAGCAGGACAAGGTCGACTCACCTGATCGAGGGACAACTTGCCACCTTAAGCAGGAAATATAAATTAATTCGACGCCCTTTGGGGGTAAACGTCGTGACGTAGTAGAGGGTGGGCAACAGTACGGTTTCCATTCATCGTTCTAGCAGGACTATAAATCCTACGCCCTCAGGTTCATTGTCCAATTCGACCTTAGCTCGTGAGAAACGGTCGCATGGTTTTTTCTAGCTCGTATATATATATATACCATATATAATCCTTCGTGCACTTGTCGCGATACGACACACACCGAGATATTTCAGAGATTTTATGGATCGCTATTCAGGCCATTTTACGCCCCATAGCAGCTATTAATCGATCCACGATATCGAAAATCGAAAGAAAAGAGAAATAATAAGAATAATACTAATTTAACGCGAGGATTCGCAACGACCGAGCGTTGAGGTCTTGGGGAGCTTACTTTGCGATAAAATCTCGGTATTTTATTAAGGGCTGGAATGGAGCCGAGTATTATGTAACATCGTACCAATAAACGAGTCGTTTGCCAGTGATTAACTACATAGAGAGACAGGAGAAATCCCGAGGGGCTGCGAAAACCCTACATGATGGGTTTGCGCAGGCTGTTCGAACGGAGGACCGTTTCCAGTCCACGTTTTCTTTCTCTTTTGGCAGCCGCAATGCTCCGTCGGACGAGCACACACGTGGCGCGATATATGCCATAGAGGAAAGGGCCGTTTAATCCCATTGGGAGTGCTAATCTTTGCGCGCAGGAAGCCCCCCGCAAATACCCGGTAAACGCCCCTCGCGGTACAACAGGCCGCTGCCACCAACCGTGAAAATAGGCCGCAATGTCAACCCTCGATTCGTTTCCCTATCACGATACCTCCACTCGCCAATTTGTTGCACGTTTTCGTTAACGTCGTTTACGCCTCCTCAATTTCAAGTGAACAGAATACGTATATATTTCGCCGTTCGATCCGGAGAAGGCTCCGCTTGGAGAACTTGCTTTAGATACGGATTACGTAATTCATTCTGCACTTATTATGTTGTACCAAGTTTGGACAAGATTAGAAAGTAAAAGATCGATCTCGCCTGGGATGGACGAACACGCATCTACGAACCCGTCCCCGTCAGCTTTCGAGAAACGAGACGCTCCGACAGGTTGACGCGTGAGATGGAATCTGCGCTTCACGAGGGACACCCGCAGAACGTATTCTACGTGTCGCCGGTGTCAAATGTTTAAAAGAGTCGAGACACGCCTGGCCGGGGGACACGGTTAGTAGAACGACCATCGTGCCCTCCGTTTCATCCTGACGCATTCGACTTCCGACGTCCCATAAAACCATTTCACTATCGTGAAATACAGAAGAAAAGATCCATTTCTGAAGGTGGACCGTTCACCCTTCACGGGGAAAACGTTCTGCTAGAGTTGTCCCTCACCTCTCCGTACCTGTTGCCTCTACATTAGACGCACCACCTGGACAGGTGGATATTGGAACATTGTGTCCCGCACGAATATAATATAACCCTGGTTGTCTCGATCGCAGTGTCACGTCACGGGGCGCGGCGCGACGACGACGTGTCGGAACGACGTCGCCCTTTCTTTTCTCGATTCTCCGTTTCGTCACTTTTTTAGTCGCACTGCTTTTCAGGCATCCGGATCGGTCGACGTGCCCTCTCGTGTAATACGATAGGGGTACAAGAAAAGTCACTTCAACGTAAACCGAATACGAGAACGCGGACGAGCCTAGTGCGTATAATCCGTCTTATTTTTAATGGATAGATAGCGTGGTTTATGCGAAACAAAGAATTGCGACGATTTCACAAAACGACGAATACTTGTAAATCGATTTCCAATTATTCTTCAGTTCTAATACGAATCGACGAACATTGTCCTCCGATAATACTAGCGGGTTTCGGGGATAGAGAAGAAAAATGTCAAGGTGGGTGAGTGAAAAGGGTTACCGACGTATACGTCAGAGCGCTTGCTTGGAAGCTCTTGCACAGCGAACGACATTCGCCGAAAATGTCAGTGCACAATGAAATTTTCGGAGGTCATAAATTAACTGGCGTCGAAAGCACGTGCAAGCAAGGCGGCAAGCAAGCCGATCGCAGGAAGATAGAATACCAATTACTGCAATGCATTGACGTCCTAATTGGGTCTCCTGGTGGTAGCGAAGAAGGATTAGCCGTTTGTCGAATAACGCCGATTCCGATTCTCCTATTAGTTTAGGGGCTACGCGGAAACCATCCACTCACTGTGGCCGATAAAATGTCCATTTTTTCTATTACACTTAATCTGCCACTCGATCCAGGCCTTCAACTTTCCCTGCTTTCGGCCGCGCATTCGCTGAGTGTAGGTACATTTAGACCGTAGTAGTCTGTATAATTATCGACAACGATTCGCGATACAATTAGGTAATATAAATAATCGTAGTTGGAGACAATGAAATCCCGCGTCGACTAATAGGATTTTCCGCGTTGATAACTGGTACGCCCTAACCGGATTACAGGAGCATCTGCGAAACGTTCAATGCATGGGATGAGGTATTATAGCCCGAAGCTAAGGCCAATACCGTCCCCCAATTACCCTAATTACAAGACAATTCAAGGTGCTACTGATTTTTCCGGTGTTGCCGTTGAATGGACACGTCTTGCGTTTGAAATTCCTTGCGCGGTCAAAGGAAAGTCAATAAAATGGGAAGAAAAAGCGTAGCGAGTTAGATAAGACGGAAGTCGTTAAATCCAAGGTTCGACTTCCTTTCTCCGGCGGTCGGTGATTTTTCGAAAAGGGTCGATCCAAATTTACCGTGAGATCGCCCAGCGGGTGTCTCTAACTCGATGCTCCTCGCACCTACGTAGGATCGCGCACCTGTGTTCACATTAAAAGGAAAGCGAGCGTTCTCGTGGAAGCCCGGAAACGAAATTCGCTTAGCTGCTGGCGATTCTGCCGTGTGCAGCATGCCCACATACCCCCGTGTACAAATGTATACGTACACACGCGGGCGGGCGGGCGGGCGGGCGAAGAATAGGGAAGACGAAGGGCCGGGACACGACGCGTTTTCAACGCTACCAGTGTAACAAAGAAGACTTCGATCCTCGGATCGAGCTCGACACAATGCAGCGCTGACGTGTTTATATAGCTGCAGAGAGCGAGAGGCAAGGCATACACGGGAGACCGTGTAATTTAGTTATAGATCAGTTTGTTACAATTTGGCATTTCGTTTGTACGGGCCCTGTAAACTGTGTTTACCCAGGCCTCTATGATCGACGAGTAAACGGCAGTTTGTTTAGGAGCTGCCCCGGCGCGAACGGGCCCTCTGACACGGCTTGCCCTTTTTTCACCCTAACGCGATCCTTTCCTAGTTCTCTCTTTCGTAATGTCTTGCATGCCGGTTGCGCGCCTCCGATCGAACGTTAGGTCGTGCCAAACTTGCCCCCGCTATAATAGATGGCAGAGCGACCGTAAACTGCAGAGAACAGTAATTGTATGGGGAAAAAGATAGATGCGATTCGAGGACTCGTGCAACTCAATATTGCTTGCAACTTTCCAAATGGCGTATTTGAAAGCGAATTTGGCATAAGAATGGTCAAACAGCAGGTTAAGGATCTCTTTAAAGAGACGCGCGTGCATTCCAGTAGTAACGATACTTAAAGGATCGTCGATGAGAAGCTTTGACCCTTATTGGCGAAAATGCATTTATTCTGGTAGTCAGCTAGTCGAACAATATTTTAGTCGGGTATTTGAAAGCAGATAGGTGTGTATATGGTAGTTGTGCTAATCCGAGCGAGATCTGGAGAATCTCTTGGTTTTGCCAATTAGGTCCTGCTCAAGTAGGACCGAGCGCATGCAAGGTAGCGACCGAGGTCGTAGGGGACGAACAGCGGCTGCGAACAAACGGGAGAAACGAAGAAGAAAGTAGCGTACGAAGAAAGAAAGCGAGTACAGCTCTCTTGTTGCTGACTGGGCGCAGGAGAGAACCCAGTTTAACGCGGGCTTTAACCAATTCAATTCATAGGCTCGGGTTAAGCCAGGATTTGTGGCTTAGCACTGATGGTGTTTGCTACCACCACGAGAGATTTAACTGTTTCTGCGGCAGACCGTCCTCGGACCGCCGCGCCGCGTCGCGCCGCGCCGCGCCGCGCCGGCCAGGTATGTATGTGTTATATGTACGCCTCGTTGACACGAGACCATCGGTTTTCCGCGGCGAATCTAACGAATTGCATCCTGCTCCAGAATTAAGATTACCTTCGACCATGGATATCGGCCACAGGATTCGTTGTATCGCGAAAGAACGGACCTAGCGCCGCGCAATTAGAGGGGGCAAAGTTCGGAACGCCCGGCGAAATCATATCGAAACCTTGGATCGAGTTCTAAACTTTACTAGCATTCGTTTCTCTCGATTAAAATGACACTGGAATTTCGGACAGGCGAAGTAGAGGACCGGAGGCGTCTTAGGGGCGTGGTGTGTAGTTATTAATACGAAATGAGCATTCGAAAGGTCGCTTTCGCTCGCGCGGTACACTGCGAACTAGTCGTAATAAGTACTGCACTCTGCATAATGATAATTATAACTTTAGCTTCAATAAAATGAGGGGCGTTTGCGACACCGCCCAGGTTCCAGCCCCTTTCACCGACTTCCCTAATCAATGGGCCATAAAATAATTTGTGTATAGTGGTCGAGCTTGCCTAACAGAGTTACGGGAGGCATGAAACTGCAAAGGTGTTCGTGCGGTTCGTTTAGAGTACCCGCTGAAAATTTGCAAATTTCTTGTACAATGTTTCTCACAATCAGTACGATTTGTCTGCTTCGATGAACGTTTCGCGCAGTTTCGCAAAGGACGCAGCCATTCTTCTTCGACAAATTGACTTGCGGCGCAGAAACACAAATTTCCTACCTTATTCCACTACAGTTGTTTCACGCTAATTGCGAGCGTACCTTTCCAATGCCGTTATACCTGCCCTTTATTAGTCCGTCATAAATCACTAACTGGTTCACGCGCCCTTAGTCCTTACCACGTACGGCAATTTCGGTGCCTTCACACCCGAAAACTTTCCTTTCGCGATAAATGGTATATCTTGTATTTGCCAAGGATACGAAATACCTGACTGCTTTTTTCACACGTTTCAAAGGTTAAATAATATATGTCAGAAATATCTATCTAATATTCCTTCGTATTGGGACTTCTTCGACGCGATACGCCCGCTGAAAAGCAGGTCCTGTAAACGCGAAGGCTGGCGGCGCGACGGATAGATGCGGAGAGACGCGGAGAGAGGTATCGGTGTGCCGTTGGCACGCCGGTAAATATATGCTACCATGGCACATATGTATTCGAACATAGCAGCCCAGTTGGGCCTCTAATGATGATCTACGGTTAGCTACCGCGCACAGCTTCTATAAACCTCCTAATTTCTCCTCTATAAATTCGTCGAGGAAGACTGGACCCCTCTACCGTGGCTTTCTCGTGGTTTTTACTCTTCCGCAAGGGTCCCCGCGAGCCGACACGACCGATCGGTCCCATCTCTCTTTCCCCACAAGCCGTCGTAAATACGCAAATGTATTTAACGTCTCGTGCGTGTTTTGCTCCTATCCACGGACCGTCTACGCACGATTTCGCACGAGTGCAGATCATTTATTATTTACCGCGGATTATATGCCTCCGCGAAGTCAGTGAGTGGGAAAAGGTAGTGGGAATCGGTCCAACAGATAGAACAACAGGGAGAGAGAGAAATAAAGAAAGATCCTGGCCCCATGGTACATATTACGAGACAACAGAGACAGCAGAAATCGGGCTTTTTATTTCGACCAACTGGAAAAAACAGCTTAGCTATCAGGGGGATTGCTCTTTTTACTATTCTGGAGGTACACGGTTGGAGAAGCGAATTCATTTCAACCGACGTAATGAACCCGTGCAGCAATCGGGTTGTAACTTGATCTCAATCGTTTGATACACCGGGCACGCGGCGGCATGGGAATTCGGCGCTTTTAGAAGAGAACATATCGAAGAAATTTGTGTGCTTGTAAACCGGTTACGCGACACGTTGGAATTCGGGTGAAAGTAATCAAGTCGATGAAACACCACGCGGATCGTGATTGCGAACATCTTATACATACGCAAGGTGTTTTCGGTTCAACTACGGATGGCAATGAACATCTTCATTCTCTTACCGCAATACTTTCGATGTAACGATGTTCCGGTAAAAGTTGCGCCGACTTTAATGATAAAGAGAGGTTCGGTATCTAATCTGTAATAACTGCGTGGAGTACGCATACAGAAATACATATTGCAGGGGTGGTCTCGAGTTCTAGACGACGAATGTTTAATCAAGTTTGTTGTTTTCGTTATTAAATTTGCAGTAGCAATTGACAATAAGTTCCCCTTAAATATTTTCACCGATGTGTAAGAGCGAAAGGCTTTGTTGATCCCCAATACCCACGAAATTAGTTTTCCCACCGTAATCATTGAGGTTGTAAAAACCCTGGTGCGAGGTAGAGTCGATTGTGGGGAACATTGTGGGCGCCGCAATATAATTCTTTATTGCCGTCGCAGGACGAGGTGATTTTTCAAGACAAGATCAACGTAATCCCAAGCACGGATAATATTTTTCTACCGTCTGCACTGTTTTATGATAAAAAGTAAAGAAGAAATGAAAAAGGAAAACCATGACGAGCGTTGAGTTAGCGGTAACCTATCGTCAACGTCTAGGTTGACTCGATTTCGTGAAGTGCCAACTGTCGTATCGAGAAAACAAAGTATGTACGATCCCTTATGGTCCAGGAGGGATCCAAGGGAGAATGGGGAAGCTGGAGGAGGGAAAACGTCAGGGCGGAGCCTGAACGCAGGAGGAGGAATAAAACGCGCAAACTCGATACACGCCTCTCTCTTTCTCTCCCTTTTCTCTCGCTTTACTTTTCCAGCCAACCACCCCATCCGGTTTTCCTTTTTCACTTTTATATAGATTTTTTCTTTTACCTAGTAGAGGCTCCTTCCTTTAACCTTGCTTGCACAATCCTAACCCAAACCTATCGTTTTTCTCGCGTGCCACTACTTCGTAGCTTTATTCTCTTTTATTGTGCTAGCTCAAGCGAGCATTATGCTCAATTATCGTCAAACTATTCCATTTTGGTAGTGAGAATGATCACCGCTACGGATAGATCACCGCTACGAATCGAGAGGGAATAAAGTATACATATATGAATTCATAATTATCTCCTAGTGCCATCTACGGTGCATCGATAGATTTCACATCATGGCGCTTCATCTCCAGTATGCCACGCAACCTTATTTATGAGTTACCATGCTCACCTACCTTGCCTTCGATGATAAATCTCTCGCAGTAATCCATAACGTGGTAGATATCCAAATAATCCAAACACTGTATCCAAGCACTGTATCCATTCTGTATCCATTCTGTATCCATTCTGTATCCTTGGCTCACTTCACTCGTATAACTCACAAGAAATTCGAAATAGATCGCGACTCGCGAATGACTCGTTTCTACCAGAAGGGCCCGAGGGATCGCGAACACGAACACGAAAACCGTTACGCCATGCAACGGCCATCTTTCTTCCCGAGCTCCTTTAAAAATTGAACCGTCTTACCCACCCCCCCCCCTCCCCCTCCCCCACATATCTCGCTGTATCTAATTCCATTGCAGATTAACGTAATTACCGTATCGTACAATTAATTTAACGCTTAATTAGTCGTACTCCCCGGAAAGATACATATTTCGCTCTATGCAAAAATGAAGGCACAATAAATCGCGATCGATGCCGCGGACGCTCGACCGTTCAACCGAAAAAATGGACGAGTCTATTTCGTTGGTATGAATTTCTTCGTTTATACATAATACGGTAAGGCAATTATGAAAACTAATGCACCCACCGAGTTCCTGGACGCTCTCGTATCCTCAGGCACTGAGCACTGCATCCAATTTGCACTTCAACCAAATAAAATGGGAAAATGAGCGCGACCGAAACACTTCGTGCACATCGATGGTACCAGCGAAATGTAACTGACGCGACGGTTCGCGCCCACTATACCAATATGTCGTCAACTCAAACGGTTGATTCGCGAAACCGGATATGCTTTAATTCAAATATTTAAAAAAGTAGATATACAATAGTAAAAAATGAGACGCGCAATAATTATTTATTTTATTGCAATAAATTTAACGTCGTATCGGAAATACTAATGAGACATCGAGAAGCAATTTTAAATGCTCAGTTGATTAGCACTTTGCGCGGGATCGTTAGATAGTCTTATTTGAATCGAATGCAGTAGCTTAGAATTATTTTGGTAATAAGCAGATTGGTAATACCGCGTAAAATGTTTTCTTTAATGAATAATACTTCACATTTTCATGCTACGAATACATTAACCATGGGGAAATTTTAACGAGAAGTGCATCTCCCGGAAAAGGATTTTCAAAGAAAGGCCGAATCGCGTGTCAGAGATGCTGTCAGATCATAGATCCTCAGGTATACAAGGTATTAGTGGTATGTATTCTTACAGACTGGTCACCGACACCCTGTAATGTTTACCGTGGTTAGTTAATACCCAGAAGGGCGCTAACAGACACTGTCTAGCTGAATAGGCAACCGTTTAAGGGTTTTTCCAAACCGAGGTACTTCTGTCCCGTTGACCACAGTCTCCCACAAATCGCAATTCTGTCATGCTGTTAAATTCAACAGCACAATGGGCGTCGAAGAAGAGTCCTGCGCAAAGTGTTATTAATTCCTTGATTAGGGTTAGTATAGGTGATAGTAGAGGTAGAGAATAATGAGTTTCGCGTACTCAATGTTGACACTTGCTCCGAGGATGCGTCTAAAAGTTTTTATTACAAGGCATAGGCATACACGTCGCCGGGAACAGTGTTTAATCACTCTCGGCGCCTGCACAATGATTTTAACGATCTGTTCGTGGTGGTGGATTATAAAAGTATTCAACCACCGACGCGACGGTCGAGTTATTCGTCAACTATGGATGTTTACTGTCGCACTGAGAAATGTGTGTATTTTTACGCTTTACACCGAAAGCGTATTATAGGTGATTTTGGGGTAAAATTTTTAAAGACGCTTCAAATCGTGTCTGTCATACAGAGTTCTGTTACATGTATGTACATTAAAATACATTTATATAACACAATGCATCGGTTAATACCGGCTTGCGTATAATTTGAAGTTTGCTCCTTGTCGTCTATCACGCCACTACTTGCTACACCGAAGTTATCGCGAGGTATTTTTCCTAATTGTGGCGTTTCGCGTGCCGAAGCGTGCGTTGAATGCTCACCGAGGCACGTGCGATACATACTCGTGCAATTCGTTGCACGAGAGTACGAGAGTTCACTATCTCTCACTCAATTTGAGACTCATCCGCCGTAAGCGGATCGACCTGGCTGGCCTTTTAACGTCGGATAGTCTCGCCTCTCCTGGCTCTAGAGCATAGACGCCCATAACAAACATTATCCACCATAATGCCCCCGTGTAAACATACCTACTAACGTGCATCCACATCCACATCCACATCCACATCCTTTCCTCTTCACTCCTCTCCCCTCCTCGCCCCTCCTCACCTTTTCTACTTCTATCTTTTTCTGACAAATCGTGTTTCTCTCTGTCTATGCTTCACTGACCGGATAAAAACTTGGAAGTTTATTTAGCCGTTTAGCATTTAGTGGGAAGTTAAGTTATTCGGATAAGCCGTCTTTTTAGCATGGTATCCCCTTTTCCTCGTTTTCTTCCGGTTTAACACGTGCCGCCACTCAATGCCGACTCGGCTACCGTGCGTCCATATGTCTTTATCTGCTGATTATACAAAACACACTCCATGGTTAATCTATGTGAAAGTTATGCAACATAAGTAGCTGCGCCTTTTGCGACACCTCGTGTAAAGATAGAAATGCGATGGAAGTATCATGAATCGGGAAGTAGTTTGCACAGAATATGTCAGAATCGAGAGATGCAGAATTTTGCACAAGGGAAATTGAGTTACATGGGCGGAACGAAAACCGAGATTGGTCAGTTCGTATTCGCGGGTTTTTCGAGACATCCGTACGGAGCTGGCTAGATTCGAAAAGGCCCTCCATGGGAGGCCATTCATACGAACATCCCCACCCTTGACGGGCCCATTCTCAAATCCCCACCCCCATTTTTGGGTAGGGACTGAGGTAGGGCCTGGAAAACTATTTAGGGACGTGACGGTGGGGGTAGATCACAGTAGAACCGAATCCGTCTCCGGAGCACGAGGTACTCCGGGTCGTTAGTTACAACGTGGGTCACTCAGGACTAGAAATGAGCAGCGCGCGACAGTGATTGCCTATCAGCGATAGAATATTTTCTAATACAGTTCGTTCTGCCCGGCCAGCAATACCAAAGAGAAGGAATGCCTGTGATAGCTTGGATTCAGTGTTGTGATACAGAAGTGACAGTTGGACAATATTAATTTACCTCTTTGATTTATACCAGTGAATGTTGGAATATCTTGAATATTCCGATACGTCCTATCGACTATCGCGTGTCCCAGCGAACGCAATGTGCTTGCGACACCATACGTCAAACGAGTAAAACGTAATTATCTCACATTTTAGTTCTATCTATGCACCTTCGACAGCTGGAGACTTTGTAAAAAGAACATACAGTTTTTTCCCGTCGATGCATCGACGAGTTGTAGGAGATAGGACGCGCGTCTATCTCCTGGAGAAATTGTCGCTCGCAACAATAGAGGCGGTCCTTTCGCTCCGACGTCCATTGTGGCAAAGTTTTCCTTTGCTCGAAAAGAATGCTAATTTCTTTATTGTGCCCGGACGCATCAACGAGGAGCGCTGCCATTCGTGCCTCACGTTCGGGCACCTTGTACAATCTTAAAAATCACGTGCAAATGGAAGTCGCTTTATTGTTGCGATGCATTCAAAGAATTTCGCCCTTGGAAAAATTCCATCGGTCACCGTAAATTTGAACCGCTAATGCAAATGATGGTCGGGCATAATACGGTAACGATTATGTTTGCAGGTGGAGGAATACGAGAGTTACGATTACGCTCGAAACAACAGCGGGTCGGTGTTGAACGAGTCGCCAACGGAGGTGTCCGAGATCAACAGGAAATTGCCTTCGCAATCGAGCCAGAACGGTCATCGGGAGGCGAACAGCTGGTGGTCGGTGGAGGAGGGTAGAGGTCAAGAGATAAGGGAGTGTGATAAGGGCGCAGCGGTGGCGGGTGAGCTGGCTTGCCTCGCGGGTTACATGGCGGGGTACTTGAAGGCGGCGGGCGCAACTTGCGCTCCGACCGGTAGTCCTCAGTACCATCCCCACAGTCATCCGGCGATGGGGGTTGGTACTCATCCACATCCGCATTCACATCCGCACCCAGGTGCACCTCACCCTGGGCTGCCATCGCCCTTCGCCCTTGCGACTCACGGTCATCCGCATCCACACCCTTTGGACCACGGACTCGCTGCATTTCCACAAGGTTGGTCCTACTTCATTTTCTTTTCCCCCCTAGTTATGCACCGGTAATGTTACTCGCGCCATTGCTTGCGTCGAGCCGGGGATAGTTTGAGGGGTGCAATGGGTAATGCAAACAAAGCGTATTCGCACCTTCGAATAGGTAAAACTGTTGAGACAGAATCGGGAGGTGGCGCGGCGGTAGCTATTCACCCTTCTTTAATGGCCGCGCTTCTTTTTCCGTAAGACAACAATTTTTTCAGCTTGCAAGGGAAATGCTCATCTAGTAATTCGTTGGATTTCAATTTTCTTCAGCCTCGACAGTGTAATAATACGAAGAAGTTTAGATTGTATCTCCCTTGCAGCTACTGTTATTACCTCTCTCGACTTTCAAGTACAGATACGAAAGTTCAGATCATCTGGATAGAAATTACTAATAGCCCTGCGTCTCCTTGTACCTGATCGTCGTAGAAATATATAATCAAGTACGGTCGAGAGATTGGAACGATTGAACAAAATTGCGGTAGATTTTTTTGCTTTAACGGTAAACGTTTCGCAGAGGTCTTTCGATTTTCAAGTATGCCTTTTCTTGTTCAACGGAAGCTACTGTATTACCTCGTGCGTTTTGCGAATCGCGGAGAGTAGGTATTTTATTTCCTAGCAAAATTATCGGTCTGTCCGCCATGCGAGCTATTATTGATTGTCATGCAAATCGATGCATCGAGTGAAGCCATACGAGGCCGAAGTAAACTCGGGGCTTCTTAACTATAGCCAGCTTGTACCGTTCTCTGGCAGGCACTCCAACTGCATTTCTCTCCAACGTTGCTTTCGAAGATTTCCCGGAATATTTCATTGGAAAATTCGGCGCAAATTTCGATGGATCCATACCCAGCGAGTACATACTTGGTAAATTCTGTGCGCAATTTTTCCACTGAAATGTTTGCAACCGATCGGCGGACAAATTTCGATTCAAATGTACGGGAAGAAGCGCGTTCTTCCGAAACGAATGATTGTTCGGTCGGTGAAGGAACGCTTGTGTTCTGCCTCGGTACAGTAAGCAACTGCGTATATTTGGAAGGGGGAACAGTGGGTAGAGGGAATCGCAAATGATTACGTCACCTTCACATTGCGGTTGGATTCTGTCAGAAGCGTGATCGGGGCTAGCTTTTTTCCTTTTCTTATTTACCGATAATATGCATAGTATATATATACAGACACAGCGCGAATAACGCGAGTGTACCTGACTTTCGTATTGTCAATTTTTTTCGCGGTCATTCGAAAGGGTTACAGAGAGACTGGTAGGAATGACAGCGAATGTGTTTGCGAGAGGGAGAGGGAGTAGAATCGGGGCAAGAGGGTAGGAGGAAGGGGCTGGAATGCCCCAGCGAAGAAGAGTAGAGAGAACCATGAGAGTAAGCCGCTTATCAGGGTGGCAGCAGGCAGTATAGGTCCAACCAACGCAGATACGTGGGTTTCCATGGAAACACGGATCTGTCCGTTAGGTCTCTACGTACTACGTACCCGCGTCCAGCCGTCTATCTGTTGTAGGCGTATCGGCTACACGAAAAGCCATGGAACGAGAGAGGAACGAACCGCGTGTCTCTCCGCTCCTGTGCGCAACGGTGCGAAAGAGGCAATCGGGAGAGACCAGTGTAGAAACAAGGTTCGTGGCTGCGAGCAAAGTGCAAGCCGGTAACTCGCGGCAAAGAGACCCCGCTTTCATCGTCCGTTTATTAAGCAAATGTCATGGTCTGCTTGTTGATTGCCGCGGCTGAGATTGGATTATGTCGTTGACCGCGATGCGAATGTTTTCGACAAATTCCGCGAGCTGCCCGCGACGTTGAATTAGTTGGTAGTTGTTCGCGCCGCGGAACGGGATTTGTCGTCGTGAAATACGTAATACACGAAGCATTCGGCAAGAAATTTGAAACCGAAATGGAAATGAATTTCGCCGAGCAATCGTCCGCGTTCTCGAACTGGCCGAACGAGGGGCCCGAACGAAATGTTACGGTTGGAGTTGCCGAATTGGCGCGTGCGGCGAAAGAGATAGGTGGTGTCGAGCGACGGCTGCTCGTTCTTTCAACGTTTCGACGCCGTGTATTTATTTTATTATGCAATCGGACAGGGGTCGCGCCTAGACGAGGAAAAAAGTAGTAGCTTCGGGCGGTGTGGAGGGTGGCAAAGGGTGGGGTGCTGAAACGTTGTTGTTAACGCGCCGAGGTTTCATCCCGGTGTTCGGGGATGCTGCTACGTGGGAATCGCGGCACATGCCTCTCCCTTTTCTCATTCGACGACTGCTATTTGTTGTCGCAGAGAAATTGCCCGTCCACTTAACTTCCTCCGCCTTCCGGTGGGATCGGGATGCGCAAACATTCGCTCTTTTGATTTTGCTTCCTCCGGAAGATTTCCAACGCATGCATGCATTGAGAGAAAATGTGTGCGCATATTTGTTTCAACATTCGATTCGCAATAGTTGGCCCCTCAGCCGAGGAGCTGTATGCGTGTCAGTAGAATGACGAGATCTATCAGCCGAGAGGTTGTCGATTCGATAGAATTTCAATCACTCAATTAGGCGTCGAGTTAAGGGTGGCACGCGGCCGGCGCACGTGCACCCACCGTCGCGACGCGTCGTTACGAAGTGGCCAGAAAATATCGAGCTAAACAAGCACGCGTGAAAGCACCGGGGAGAAAATGTTCGACTCGTACCGGCCGACGTGTGTCACGAGCAAATTGAGTAGGTGGACGATATCGTGCTCGATAGGGGGATCCGAATACAGGTCCAGTCCTAATTGCAGAATAAACACTCGAGTCTGATTGTGAGTGAAATATCACGTACAACGATATCGATACTTGAATCTCTCTCCGCCACCGCCGACTGCTTCTATTTTCTGCAACTCGTTCATCGCTGCCGAGCAGGCTGAATGTTTGCCTCGATGGTGTTTTAAGATCGGTGGTTAGGTTATTCAAAGTAGGTGTACCGACAGTCGAAGGACGATCGAAGAGGAAGCGAAAGAAAAAGGCATCAGGTGGAAGACGGTAACACGAAGCTTATCCGATTATTCTCCTGTCCCGGATGTGTGTTGGTATTTCGTTACTTACTTATGCTCCTCTCTGCTAGATTACCACGCAGCCGCGCAAGTATGGCTAGGTTCGAAGGCTATGCGCGTTTCTCTCTGCGCCTTTTGTCGAAAGTCGTGTGCTTACGTCGGATGCAGGTGTTCCGTTCTTAACGAAGCCACTTTTTCTGATACCACAGCTGGAGTCGAGTTCGCCTCCATTCCGCGAAGATATTGTAACGCCAAAAGTGCGAAAGATAAACCTGGTTCAACACGGTTATCTGCTTTGCGCAGCCATCTCGCGGAGGTCAGCCTGTAAACGCAAAGTCGCCGAAATGTTTTCGTAGCTGATGGCCTTTTAGAATTCACTCTCCCATCGGCAGCGGCACGTGCTATCATCCCACGGTCCCACGAATAATCCACCCCTTGGCCTACGTTCCGCGCTGTCTAGCGGCCTATTCGCATTTTAGCTTTTAATTACGTTTCGATTCCCGCCTCGCGCGTATTCGCCTACTGTCGCATCTTTATAATTAATATGTCGCATCTATATATTAATGCGCAAGTAACCACTCGAACGTGCGTCGAGTTTATCGCCGCGAGAGCTACGACTCATCTTCGATTCCACGATGCTCGCGAGGAACGTGCAATTTATGGTTGAACCGGAGGGACGCCAAGTAGCCAGTTAATTTATCCAACAATCGCAGCAGGATTTTCTATTGGATTCGCCGGATCGAGCGATGCAAATGACATTAATTTGCATTTTCTGATTCGACAAGCTCGTCGAATTAGACATTTTTCGCGCTATCACGGTTATTTATCATACAACACGCCTGCAACAAACGCTTGGAGAGGAGTTGCACGTCGGGCTTAATCGCGTTCCTCAGACGGGCCATATTTCATCGCGAGCATAGTTTTAGATCGCATCGCGAGTAAGTTACCGCCGGTCGTATAATTCGTACGGTTGTTTTACAGGAACGTTGCACCATGCCAAAGATAATTAATTAGATTCGTGCCCCGAGATAACTTGAAATTAGTCGCTCTCGTCGGCCGATCTCATGAAACGGTGCAGTTAAATGAACTTGCTTAGACGAAAATTAGATCGATCGGGCAGCGTTTCCGTTCGGCGATACGTAGAAAATCGGAGGATACTTTGCCGAGGCGGGGAGAGAAATTGCTGTGAAATTTTGTTAGCAGTCCATTGACTTCCACGGATTCCGTTCCACTTGGGAGCTCGAAACACGAAAGCCCGCACAGAGGGAAGGAACAATCCAATAAACAGAAAACGAATTTGCTATTAGGGTCGCGTCTGATCTCGTTGTGGACCAATGAGCGAAAGCAACCCTTATATCAACCCTCGGTATCGTCTCGCGCTGACGATAATAAATCGAATCATACTTCAGGACGCAGCGGGTGTTTGCCGTCCCATTAGGATTGCTTAGCTAGTCGACCTTCGGCAAACCGACGCGGCGCGACGCATCAGTACTTATCGCCCCTCGGCCTGTCGCGAGGAAAACTTTCGCTTTTGCGGAGTTGTGGAAAATGTGCAAGTCCGAATACAAAATCCACTCTACCCGTAGAATTGAAGCAAACGAAGGGCTTTTCCTCGCGCCCACTCGCCGTCGCACGGAAGCAGATGGAAGACCATAATCGGAATTCCATTGTCTCGTTGCTGGATAAGGAGCTGGCTTTTACACGAACCGATGCATACGTATAGCTGGCAAAGGCCGTCGTTAACGGTAGCACGAACGCCCACTCGACAATCAAGCATCCTGTCTCTCTCTCGCTCTCTTCTTCCCGCGAAGCCTCGCCCCTTGGTCCCAGCCTCCGTTCCTCAGATCCACCGCGGAGGCAACCCAACGGAAGATACGGATCATAGATTCAATGATCATCGGCGTGGTGTGGCCATCGTTGCGACCGGTAGCCAACCGGCATGGAATTTCACATTGTACCCGGCGTAATCTTTCTCGGCGATCTACTTCGCTACCACGCCGATAGCCCACTCGACCAGTTCGTTAGCCAACGATCACGCGTATGCATCATCGTCGGCCCCATCGTCAACATCGTCGCGTCCCGTCGTCCCGTTCTTAGGTCCTACGCGTCGTTCTTAGCTGAAAGATACGACCGATACGACCGATACGACGACGCTCTCTCGGCGCTCGTGGATCGCTCCTCTTTCAAACTTTTGTCCCGCTGCCGTTTCTCATCGGCGACGTTATTCGCGTGGAACGCGGAACACCCTTGCAATTGTTACTTTTCATTTTCCCGCCAACTTTCGTCGGAGCATTTGAAATGGGGAATGGGAGATGCATAAAGCGCCGAGTTTGCTTTCTCCACTCGTCGTAAACCACTCCCGCGGTAAGAGTTGCTGCTTTAATTCCTCTTTCTCTCTTTCTCTCTTCCTCTTCCTCTTCTTCCTTCTCCTCCTACCCCGGTGAACTTACTCAGCGGTGCTTTCTCTTTTTGTATCGCGTCGCAACTTGCGCGCAGACGACGTTCACGCGCGCTGGAACAAGCATAAATCCAAAGGTTTGGCGACTTCGCGGAGAGACGAAAAGGGAGAAAACAGATATCGTTCGCGTATCTTTATTTCCGTATCGAAAGCAAGTTCCCCATTTTATTTATCGCATTAGAATTCGTTGAAGCAGTTTTCGCCAAACTAAGTCTGATTTTCGAATACTCGGTTCGGCGCGCCGCGGAGCACCGAGCGAACCACCAGACTGGTATCTACCATTCCTTTCTCGACTTTACGATCCAGCTTCCAACCGGGAGACACTGGCGACGCGCAGTTTTCCAGGCTCTTCTTTTTATTGGCCGGAACGTTGTGCGTTGGCGTGTTGGATACCATCGTTTCCAGAGGCAGCTGGGAACGAACCGCGACTTTGGTCCTCTGGATGGTCGTGTATCCCAGGGTGCACCCGTCCTCCCTTTCTCTCCTCATCGGCCCGCGTTCACCGTCCTGTCCCCCCGGCCCCGCTGCCCCCTTTCCACCTCCCCCCAACCGCCGCCCCTGTGACCCCCTCATAAGCGGATTACGCGGGTCCCGAAACGAGCCAAGCGAGGCTCGATGGCACGAGGAAGGTAGAGGAGGGTGGGTCGAGCGGGGGAACTGTTCAAAATTACGCTATCGCGACCTCGCAACGCTCACACCCCTCTGCGCCACCCCCTTTCCCGTCCACCGTTCTGTGCGCTACCGACGCCTTACCCTTCTCTAGTTGAACAACCTCGAGACTCATCTTCGTTCTCCCGCCGCGCGTTCCGTATTTCGCCTCCTACACTTTGGACTTCGCTACGCCTTCGGTCGCGTGAAACATTCGCGAACCGTTCGCGTTCGATTGCTCGTCTAATCGACGATTCGTTTACTTGTGTTTCAGGAATGAATCAGCGCAAACAGCGCCGAGAACGAACAACCTTTACCAGAGCTCAACTGGACGTGCTCGAAGGGCTCTTCACGAAGACGAGGTACCCGGATATCTTTATGCGAGAGGAAGTTGCGCTGAAGATCAACCTGCCAGAATCTCGAGTTCAGGTAACGCGAATCCCCTTGTACGTTGTAAATCGTCGGAAACGTCCGAAGGTTCCGTCGAAATGAATTTCGGCGAGTCGCGGATGTGGCCGTAGGCGTTACGGCATATAACAACGAGCGATGAGAAACGAGTAGAATCTCGGCGGACGACAGTAACGAGTAGGATAGGAGGAGGGAAGGAGAGTGCTTCGTGCTCTGGCAAGCATGGACGAGATTTAAGGTATTTACACAACGCGGCGTCGCACCCTACGTCCTTCCGTTTCGCCATTGTCCCGCGTCGTGGCTACACATTGATAGATGTGCCGACGAGCTCGTTGACGCTTTTATTGCGGTCCACGTAACATCTTTATTTCGTGGCGGGGTGCCTCGACATCTAGAAGTCACGATCGTGACGGGACTCTCGAGATCGCGAATCCCTCGGCGAGCCTCTGCTTCCCCCTGCGGGGATCGTGATAGGACATTAGCGCGACCCTGTTTTCTCTCGGGCATATTCCGGCATCGATGGATAGAAAAATTCTGCGCTAGAGTAGGCGTGCAGCGGGGAGCGGACAATGGCGGGCAAAGTAGCAAAGGATGCACAAGATGGTCGGTAGTTACGGTAACACCGTAGTCGTCGTGAGATATAGGACAAAGCGGGGAAATTCCGCCCAACGGAGTTTCCACGCGAAGTTAAGCCTCCGGTGAATGGAGGCGCAACTGCAAAAGGGTGTAACACACGTGTGCACGATGTACATTGTAGAGGCGTACCAACGCGAACGAATAATATCCAGGGGGGATGGCAGAGATCGGTAGCTCGGGGGGTGGAGAGAGAGGGAGGTGTGCGCGGATCTAAAAGTTTCCGAGAGAGAAGGAGAAGAGAGGAGCTTGGCATGGGGCAGAGGTGTGTATAGGTAGAGGAACACAGAGACACGATGTATGGAGCACAACATATAGTTGATTTGTTCCTGGATTATAGCCCTTCGTTCCATCTCGCTCGCGAGTTTCTATACGCGGTTCACTGCGAGAGAACGACACAGCTGCGCGCGATGTTTGCTACGTTTGAATGGTCGCCAGGTCGTTCGTTCGTCATTTACGATCGAGAAACGCGCCGAAACGTTATTTTCCCGGTGAAAAAGAGAGGAGAGGCTGTCGTCGGGAAAACGAGCAAGCTCTCCTCGCGAACGGGCTCGCTACCAAATTCTGCGGACGACGATTCCGACTGTCGCTGAAAAAACATCCATACTCGGATCTTGCAACGATCTGTCGGAAATTATCGTACGACGTTTTACGATCTGTATGCTTCGTCGAGTTTGTCGGTATACCTTTCCACTTTCCACATTCCGCTTTCCAGCAGCCGACGCGAAGACGAACGTTGCCTCGTTCTTGTGGTAACGTTCCGCGTGCAGACGCCCGAGCGCCCGAGCGACGCCGGGCAATATTAGTAACGCAAATACGAAAGGATATTTGTCGTAACGAATCGTCGGCGAACAGCTGTTCCGACCCGTGGCCGATGAGTTGGTTTACCGCGCTCGATGTTAACCAGATGGTGATGCAATTTGCACCTAGCCATCGATACCCAGAGGAAAACTGGCCGCGAACGACCCCGAGGGCTTCCTGGATCGCGCCACGGCCGGCTCGGTTGGCTTTTGGAGTAGCTGCGATCTCGGGTTGTGTGTTGTCTCTGACGGGGGGTGTCGTTGTGCAAACATTGCGCGGTAATGGGCGTTTTCTCTCCCCTCGACCTTCTTCCCCCGGGCTACCAAACGACCCTCTCTCCCTCTTTCCCTTTTCGGGATGGTTGCCCGCTGCGGTTGATTCGTTGTTTCACGCGCCTCGAGTTTTCGCACCCCATTGACGAGGGATCCGTGTTTGCGAAACAAAGATTCGCCAATCATCTCGGCGTAGCGTAGAAGCGAACGACATCTATCCTCGACATCGTTTCCGCTCCTTTGTCATTCGAATTTCTAATATTTTCTATACTTGGCTACTTTTAACTCGTCAACCCTATGCGCCCTCAACGAGCTACCTTTGCCGTCCTTTCTTCGTTCTCAACTCGACCAACTAACACGGAATTCATGGCGACTCGAAATCCCGTGTCCGCTTCAGCGATTCGCGCTCTTTGCAACAACTGTTACAATGCTGTCGATAATAACAACAATGGCGACGGGTCTCGCTTTTAAAGGCACAGGCATAGATTCATAGGATCGCACCCCTGGCCACATTGTGTTCCAGGATTACAGGGGGTGCACGAGGGGGAGTGAACGGGGGCACTAGGGCCGCGTAAGCTTGCGGCCTAGCGGGGATGCTTTATGTCCCGTTCCCTCTTTCTTGCGGAGAGAAGGCAACGGAAGGAATCTCTCGTCCCGTTTCTATCGTAGCGTATACTTTTTCGCTACGGCGTGCGCGTTCCCTTCTCTCCTTCTCTCGTTGGGCCAGCAGCGTCAAGATATGGCGCATGCGTTCCGCCAAACATCGGCAACGCGAACCCCCCGGGATACACGCACGAGAAGCGCACCACCCCTTCTCGGACTCGCTGTTATTGTTGCGATTTAATGAAATGTTACGGCCGTCCGCCCGCGATTACTTTCCCATTGCACCGATTAACTCCCCATCGGCACGGTTCTATCCCTCGTGAAGGGACACCTTTTCTTCTCGACGATCCCCCGGCCGATGCTCCCCGCGAAATTTTCGCAGATCCCCCGCTCGCGATACGCCGCTCGTTCCAATTTATCGAGACGGCAAATTCAAGCAAACGTGTCCTTCCTTTTTTGCGCAGGTGTGGTTCAAGAACCGTCGAGCGAAATGCAGACAACAGTTGCAGCAGCAACAGCAACAGCAACAGCAACAGCAACAGCAGCAGCAGCAACAGACCTCACCCGCGAAGGGATCCCCGAGATCGAATCAGACGCAGAGCAGTGGCAACAGCGGCAATAAAATGCCGTCGAGCTCGACAGCTACGCCCAGCAGACGCTCCTCGCCAGTTTCGCCGCCGCGCGGAAAAGAAGCACCGGGTTCCAATTCGCCTTTGCTATCGACGACGTCGACGTACCCGCGTCTCGGAGTGACACCGACCGGCGGAAGCGGCGCGAACAGCGCCCTGACCACGCCGTCTCCGCCGCTGACCCCGGGTTCCAGCCAGTTACCACCGTCGTCTTATCCGCCTCCCATGAACCAGATTCATCACGGCGAGTATGGTTTCGCTTGGAGTTCAGCGTCGCCCGGCTCGGTGAACCCGAGCCAATGTTACGCCGGGCAGACTTACAACGCCTACCAGAATCCGTACACCAGCGGCGATTATTATCAGTCCCAGATCTCGCATATGCACCATAGCCCGCAAGGCAACTATCATCATCCACAGTATCACCACAATATGTCGCTAACGTCCTCGATGTCGCACTTGACCACCCACCATCTCAACCCGAACAGCAGCAACGACATGGCCGCATCGCCGTCGGACTCGGATGGATACATCCTGCCCGACCAGAAGTATCAGACGATGGTATAGCGGTCCAGCAGATCCTCCGGAGTCTTCCATCGCGGCCAGGAAGCTTCACCCGCGGCCGGATCATCCGTGGCATACAACTGGCGCCTGAACTCTACCCCAAATTGTCCCGAGATCAGTGGTAATATCGATTCCGATGATAATTCATAGACGCGCGACATTTTAATCGAGACATTGTTCGGAAACGATACGAGCTTCGAGACCATCCAGGATCCGCGACGAAATAGGAACGCTGCTCGGCGGTGCACCTATACTGCATCGCTCGAGGCGGCCTCGCGACCAACGAGATCCATCTTCGCGTGCGCTGCGATGCGAAGGAGGTGGTGACCGACGGTGACCGATCATTTTCTTTTCTATCGAGTTTCGTTCGAGTTGGAGTAACACCGCGCGCGATCAAAAGCGGACCAGTCGCTACGCGAAGTGTTTGCGATTTAAACATCGAACGGTGCATGGAAATGTCATGTCATGTCATGTCATGTCATGTCATGTTCGCTTTCTATGCCATCGTTTGCATGCCGTTCGAAACGTTCAAATCGGGAGCAAGTTCGCGAACACGGTGCGCGACGCCTTGAAAATCTGTGGACGCGAGTAAATAATGGTGAACGCTTATAAGACGGGTTCGGGTCGGGCGCGTCTCATCATTATTCGCGATACGTTCCACGTCGTTTTCATCGCGGTCGCTGCGCTCCGGTCAGAGCGCAGAAATCGACCGCGCGGCACGTTAAACGCGATCTATTTCCGATAGCAAGTGTTTTCAATGGAAAGTGGGGAAACGTTATCGCAAGCTACGCCCATCGCCGAGTCATTCATCGATGAACGCTTTGGCTCGTTGCGGCTCTGCGTCGCGATCCATTTCCCACTTTCCGCTACCTTCCAATGATACGAACGAAGGCTTCGATCCTTCGTGCACGAACAATTTTAGTATTGTCCCGCGACGGTGGTTCTTCGTATGCCCGGTTATTCCGCCGTGTAACGTCTCTTCGCCGCTTCTAGAAATCGACATTTCCAGGGGAAAAAAGAAACCAACGCCGTCGCTTCGCTATCGATCGTGAAACGATTAGCACCGCACCGACTTCCTCTTCTAGTATCGCTTTAATCGAATCTACGGACAATCGGCGGAAACGAAACGGTGCAATAACGTCGGATGAGAGAGATCGAGCGGCGTCGTTGGTCGCAGTAACGCGGTTATCAGCTGAAAAAGCGTTTCGTCCGCCCCCACCCCCCAATCCCCATCCTCTCCTTCTATTTCTATTTCTCCCCTATCATTTTCTTTTCTACGCCGCCGCGAACGATAAGCGTACGGCGCTTTGCGTTCCTCGGTGGTTGACTTGTTGGTTTCGCGGCAATTGAAAGAGGAGGCTCGTCGAACTCGGTGACGGATAGAATAGGCGAAGAGAAGAAGGAAGAAAGAAGAAAGATGCGTATCGTTGCCCGTGTATAATTGTACGATTTTTACGCAATCCTGAGAATTCGCGAGTAACAGTTTTATCTTGTAGTCGATGTGTTGTTTGCAGTTTTAACGCGGAACGACGAGTACTCATCACTGCCGTTATTATTCTTAGTATTATCGTTATGAACTTTATTCTTACGATTAACATTGTATCGATAATCATTCATATCAAGTACGGCTAGTAGCCGAAAGTTTGTGTAAATATGGAAAGCGGAGTGTGCGTATGCGTGCGAGCGAAGGAGATCTTCGGGCGGTTGCGTGGATCCGCGATCGCCGTTCCATTCTTGCTGGCCCGTCCGACGCTTCCCTTTTTCATCGGGGGCCGAGCTCTTTTCGCGTTGCGCTCGACTTAACCCGGGCGAAGTTAACAAGTGTCAAAAGGAAGAAAAAAAAACCGGTCTCGTTATCGTAATGATCTCCAAGCGGAAGAAACGCGAGCAAAGGAACGCAAAATACGCATACTTAATCGTGAGTGTATATTTCGTGTATACAACCCTAATGTATATTATCGTGAACTAGAGGATAAATGCAATTTAAAGATATCGGTAAGTTTAACGATAGCAGATGATAATGTAAACCGTAATGATTATTGTGCGCACATAGAAGTAAGCTACTTTGTAATAATACGACGCAAGCTGTACATAATTATCTAACTTGTAAGGTACACGATTGTCCTATCATGTGAGAGGAGAATCTTCCTACGTCAAAATAAAACATCGCATATTATTAATAAACGATTGAACGATTTCTTTAACCATACGCAACGGTCCTCCCCTCTACGTACGGCGCAGGGCAATTAATCTAGCGTAACATTTGCGCGAACAGTTTGATACGGCGTAAGCCCGTCTTATTTCGTTTCGATACAACGGGCTTATAGATCGCGAGTCAGCCTCCTATTAATCACATCGATGCTCGCAACTTCCCGCTGCCCCGGGCTCCAATTTTGCTAATGCACCTGAAATTAATTAAAATTAAAGCGATCCCGCGACCCTATTATTCGTCCGTGTTGCATATCGATCGCGAACCGTTAAAAGCCATATTAATTACAGGCCGGTGGTCGGCGTAATCGGGAGTGCAATTTGTTTACGCGCGTCGCGTGTTCCTTCCGACGCGATCCTGTTTTCCGGGAAATTAAGAAAACATTTTCCCGGCGAAATAAAGTAACGAATCATCGGCTGAGCGTATCTTCCTCGACATCTCTGTTTCGCGTTCGCAAATGGAAAGCGCTCTCTGCTCGACCAGGGTGGACAATTAGATCCACGCACGATCCACGCGTATCATCGGCGCGTCGTTTGTTATCGCAAAGCGGCCGTGCACCCTTTGGTCACGATCGAGCAAATGTCTGGTCGTAGAAGGGGAAGATACTATAGACAGAGAGGTTGGCACGCGCATAGAGTCCTGTGACGGTCCATCGTCGAGGGATCACAGGTGCACGATAATGCGTACGCATGCGGTACGGAGGCGCACAGAAGCACGCTGGTCGTTAACAGATAGAAGGGCGGCGGAAGCAGCGTATCTCTAAATGGTCTAAGCTCGAGGGACAAAGAACCCCAAGCAGCCGAAGGCACCACCAGGCCGGCCTGTGCCTGGCTAATTGGACAGATCGGGTACCTGTCTACCTTTTGACGGCGTAATCCGGCATCCTTTCGAACTCATCAAATTAACGGGCTATAACAAATCGGTCGGCGTTCCTAAGTACTCCTCGAGCCCTTTGATGACCTCTTCCCATAATCCTTCGCGACTTTCTCTTCAAGGGAGGATCTCGATTCACAGGGAACGCGCACCACCGAATTACCTGTACACTCGAATCAAATCCAGCGAGAACTTGTCGAGCCCTTTGCGGCCGTCGAGATCGCGGGCCCTACTAGGAAGTCTACCGAGCCTACCGAGCCTACCGAGCCTACCGAGCCTACCGAGCCGGGAATAGCTGCGGCGACAAAATACTCCCTTGATTTACCGGATTCGTCGAACCCCGTTCCAGGGATCGCGGTCTACGGAAAGAACAGGGGGCAACGGGTTCGAGCATCCCCAATAAATTTCGAGTAAACGAACACGAGCTCTAGCTGTATAGCGGCGATAAGATTGGAGATTAAATTATATCTATCCGAGGTGGGCCTGCACGCTTTCCTTTTCCCATATTTAATTAAGCCGCACTGCTTGCAACAGGCGAAAGGGACAAACCGAGGCGGAGAGGAAGAAAAGAAACGAGACGAGGACGGAACAGCGGAGTGGAAACGTTGGGGTATTCTTGTTCTGGACGGGCCAGCTGAATGCTCCCGGAGAGATATCCTGGTGACATTTTAGGCGGGTTTGCGAGTGTCGGCCGTTCACTTTCCGCGTGGCGAAGACAATGGCCTTGAACTTGGCCGAGTGCTGCGGCGAAGAGTTAAAATCGGCTTGCGTTTAGCCGGATCCCATTATAACAACTCGGAGCCGGCCGTAAGCTTCATGGCTTGGTTACGCTCACTGTGTCACCGGGCTAAGCCTCGACTTACCTACCTATCCTTGCAAACCGCTCTCTTACCCCTTTTCCTACAGCTTCCCTGTCTATGCCAGTTTAATACTCGCATTATGCCCCATTGCCACACCTACCGAAACTTACTAGAAGAGATCCTGCCGCCAAAAGGAAACAGTTCGCTTTCGCGCAGCGCGCGTTCCACGAATGCTTCCACGGTCGAGCCGACGAGTACTCTACCCGTTGTTTGCCACTGGAAATAATACTCTGAAACAGATTTACGCGGAACGATTAACGACCGACGCGACGCATTGTTTTTAACTGGCAGATTTACGACTCTCCACTGTCGCCTCGAATCGACGAGGTCCGAACTTGGTTGCGCTGCACTATTGGCAATACTTTCCCTGCTCGTTGTCACGGGGAGACGAATGTCCGTTCGGACCCGTTCCCGAGCCAATTCTGTCACTCGTTCCCTCGACGCGCGTCCTTGCGAAAATTAGAATCTCCGCTGCCGCCTCGACGGAGTCGCGGGTCGGCATTTCCAGCCGCGTGTTTACGCGCAGTCCATTTTTCACCCGCGACCGGCTCCAGCATCGAGAATTCGTCGCACGTGTGCAAAATTTCGTGGCCCACAACGACGGCCCCGTATAAATTCTAAACATTTCGGCGGTAATTCGGGAGCGCAGCGCCGCGACGAATGTTCCACGGCTTCTATGTACACGTGTAAATCCTCTCTTGCACTTTTCGCGACAAACCACCACGATTGTCCTTGCCGTCGTCGCGTCTGGGTCCCGCATCGGTGGCAGCGATTAACTATTTCGCCGATAGAAAATGAATTTATTCGCGCCGCGAAGATTCCGGATAGGATTGTCACGCAATCTCGGAGGTTCCTATGGTCTACAAGGGAATTCTTTCTCGATTGGCAACATTCTCCCGACCGGGAAAATGGAAGCGGCACGGCGGAGCGGAGAGAAGGTACAGCGGGGTCGGAGGCGGAAGAATGGGAGCGAAGATGAATCGAAGGGGAGGAGCGGTGGGATCAAAGAGGACAGCTCGCGCTTTCGTAACTAGATTTCTCGTTCCCACTTTGAGGATCGCTTAATGCTCTATAAGCGGCCGTTTTAAACTCGACGAAATCGAATCAGCGACGAATCGAGATCGCGACGCACTGGCAAATTCAATTGGAGGAGTCCGCCAGTGGATGCGCATCGTAAGGTCCGCGGCCTCGATATTCGCCCTTTCATCTCTTTCCACGCGTTCGAACCGCGCGCGTCACGCTTCCTCGACGGAGACGTCCGTGCGTCACGCTTTAAACGGCGCAGCTGCTTTCTTAATTAGCGCTGCTGCTGACGCGAAACTCGCCAGCGAACGCCGCGCGTATTCGTTCGCGTCGGTCCCTTGAAATCCTAATCGCAGGCGTGGACTCCGAGTAACTGGTCAGTTACGAATACACCTTGGGGAAAGCGCCGGCTTTCCGCTACGATTCTCCTGAATACGGACGGGATATTTTTTGCAGCTCGTATCGATTTCGGCGGTCGATCGATCCTGAAAAGGAGGAAGTCGAATCGGTCGATCGCGCGCAAAGTTGAGCTGGATTCTTCTTTTTTTACCGATGCTCGCGGTTCGCTCGACCCAATTACACTCGCTGGCCGGGCAGAGGGATCAGACGTTCCGGCAGGAAGTCAAGGGGCGCGAATGCATTGTTAAGCTCCCTCTGTCCAAACATTCGGCTCGCTCCCGGGGAAACCGGCACACCTAGTTCCCCGTCGCCCTCTCTCACCCTCGGCCATCCCGTTGCCCGCGCGAGAAACATCCGCAGGTAATCCTAAAAAATGGACCACTGGTTTCCGCTGCTGTCGGGTCGTGGGCACGCCAAGATTCCTTCGTCACTCTTTTACGGATCCTAAAGCAGAGAATTCCCGCTGATTCGGCGCGAGCTTCGCGCGGAAAGCGGGCAACTCGATTCGAGTAGAATGATACACGACCGGCTGATTAATCTCGGCCCGTGAATCGTATCGCTGATCAACGTTCGGCAAGTTGGAGGAAGATCAAGTCGTGGACCTTGGGAGTTTTAAATCGCCACCGGGCTCTTCCACAAACGTGTTCTCGCCGGGAGGCATAAGAGTAGATTTCGATACTTTCCTTTTTTACGAGCAGAGATGAAATATCGTTTGAAAATTTCGTCGAAATTGCATCCGTCGTGGAATATTTTCGCCGCTCTTAGGGTGGCGAATTCCAGGGAAATTCGTGTCGGCGGAATACGTAACTCGAACAGGAATCCGCATTTCCACCAATTCTTTCCCATTACCTTACATTTTCTCCCACCGACGGCCAAACCTTTTCCATTTTAAAGGAAGCCGGGGCAGCGTAAAAAGGGCCGAGCACGTATAACTTGGTCGTGCAAAGAGTACGAGGGTGGGCAGAGAGAAAGGGCGGATGGTAAGGAGGGAGCGAGGCGGCGGAAAGATATAGAAAAGAGGGAAAGATGAAGAATGGAGGGAGAGAGACAGGAGAGAGCTCCTCTCGGCAAAGGATCTTCCGTGCACGAGGAGAGAGAACCGGGAGAGGGTCCTATAAATAATTAGCGAGGAGTCGCTCTCCACTCGGCGGGCGTAAGCCGCTTACAACCCCCGTTCGCTCTGCTCCCCTTGCAGCATCTACCTTCCCTCGGTTCTTCGCCGCCCGATTGCTGCCCCTCGCGACCACCGCCGTCACCGTTACCACCCTTCGTCTCATCCCTGTGCCGCCATTCTCTCGGCTTCTCTCGGCTTCTCTCAGCTTCTCCCCGCAACCGGGGAGATTCCCGGCAGCCTCCGTTCGGCCTTCAACGGCAACCCTTCGTCGAGGGTACTCCGTCTCCGGCGATGGCAGGAGGTACTCCTACGCGCGTTTCAAAGACGCTATTCGGTTAAACTAGATCCTCGAACGTATCCGCCTCTGCTCGAGATCTACAATGGATACAGAAGCTCGATACGTATCGGGGGTAGAGCTGCGGTAGTAGCTGCATCGGTTCGGCCCGATCGAGTCGTTAATCGACGCTAATGAGCCGCACGTGCCACCACCGCGATGCGAAGATTAGACGGAAGAAGGCCTCGCAATTCTAGCGATTAGTGCGATTAGTGCGATTACAGCGATCCGTTTCCCGCGCTCTCGATACTAGCGTTCGTGGCAGTCGACCTAATCGTTCTGTGAACAATTTCTGATGGAAGCGGGACGAAGCTCGCTGCACGGTTTCGCGGTATTTTTACTCGCAGGGCCCGTCGAGGACGGATCGGGGGGAAATATCGGCGACTTGGTTGCGCAAACTATGTAGGTCGTCGCGGTGTACAGCTCTCTCGACGGTTCGTTGAAATTTAAGCGGAGGAGGCGCGCACCCCGCAGAGAGAATGGGGTAGGTGGACGTGTGCGCGATTCGTAGTAAAGGGAGATGTCAGGGATGGGTCGGTCGGTGCTACAACGGATCGGCTTAGCATCGAAGGCGCCGATGTTGACTAACTGGGCTAACAACGTCGCTCGTCGCGGCGTTTGACACCGGAACGTTTGCCAGTCGACACGTGGCACGGCCTCTCCGTGGCTGCCTCCAGTCGATTAGCCGAGCTTACGTTTATTTCTGCCTCGTTTGCTGCTCCTTTCGCTGTTTCGCCTCTTCCCCCCTTCTGTTTGCTTTAAATTAAAAGGATCCGTCTCCGTTTTTCCGTTCACCGATCGAGACGCGCACGATGTTCACGGAGCTCTGGGACGATGCGAGCAGAGCGCGCCCTCGGCTTACGTGCATGCAGAACCTTACGCGCAAAGTGAATCTCGGATTACCGGTCTCTGGGGCTCGTGGAAACCCTACACTGGTGAGTCGGTGGTAAAAACAGAGAAGTACCGTCGTCCGGGGAGAGCAGAGCAGGAACGAGGACAGACGAGGAGAAGAATAGAGAAGTCTGGTGTCCGCGATTCGTGTTTCGACAGACGCACGACTCATCGCTCCTCCGTATTAATGGGCCTGTAATGGCCTATTTGCGATCGCTAATAGCCGAAGCCCCGTCAGTTCCCTTCTCGTCAAGATTTTCCCTACAGCGCACCGCGCTCGAGTCCCTCGGGAAATCTGGACTGCGCCCTGCAAAACGGATAGCTGTTGAATCAGGGCGGCGCGCCGCGGCGCAGCGCGGAGCTCCTCGATCTCGTGCTTGCGTCGTCCCTGTCGAATGCTTCGGTCGGTCAACGTGGGACAGATTTCGCACGGTCCCACCTGCAACCTCATTACCAATGATAATTAATTCCACATTTTCACCGAGAAGTCACGCGACCTGCAGCCGTGGGCGTCGTCCGAGCCATAGAAAGGAAGAGGAAGAATGGTCGGAGGAGTCGGTCCCGCTTTGTTCGAGGAAAATCTTCAGCGTCCGGCGGTGTGCTGGATTTCTCGGACAATACCAGCAGGAAGGTGCGGAGAAGAAATCGAAGAGCAGGTAGGCCACGATGGACAACCGGTGCAATCGAGTCTATGGACCGGCACCGCCACCGGCACCGCCACCGGCACCGGCAGGACCGATCAAAATCTCGTTAGACCCGGTTTGACTTCAAGGATAATAAATGTGGGAACGTGGATTACACCCTAGGAACTCCCACTTCTGCAACCTTTATTCGAGCCTTCTTCCTGCCTCCGGTATTACGCGATTTACGGTCTCCGCGCGAGCGAACCGGAACAAGCAGATAAATTTCAAACTAGCTGCATCTCTACTCAGTGCTCGCCTACGCTTCCCTTCCTTCTTCTCTATTCCGTTTGAAAAATACCAGGGTGAAGTCACTCGCCTCCCAAGCATTCTACTATTTTGACAGCGAAGCAAGTTCGTGGTAGGCCGATGACTGTGACGCAGCTGCCTGTCCAGAATCAATTTCTTATTGGTCGATCGGTATCTCGATTCCCGCGAGTATTACGGGGCAGAATTACGTGAATGGGCCACGGGATTGCGCGGCCCGGCGGGGGCCCCGCTCGGTGATCGGCCATTGTTTGGCCGAAACGGAATTATAAACGAACGTCGCTCAACAAGTTACGCGCGCGTAACTCGACCCAGTTGAAACGTTCGATACCCGAGAGGTTCGATGCAACCACCTCGCCGCTCCGGGCAATATAGCTTCGCGCGTCACTTTTCTCCGCGGCCCTTATTCTTCTATCTAGCGCTAGACGAAAGACTGTCACGAAATGTCCCGAAATGTCCCGAAACACCTGCGACACAATCCTTGCTGCGGCGCTCGATGGTTCCCGTGGGAGACGACAGAGATGACCGGCAAAAGTGTCTTCGCATTCGGCGCAGAATCCACTGGAAAACGTCCCCAGATACACCTGAGCGTGACTCTGCCCTCGCGGCGATTCTATCTTCGCTTGCGCGATCAATCACTATCAATGGCGTTCGTTGTCGCCGTAGGTAGCGGGATTTGTTGGGTCGCGGGACGCGTCGTACGAGGATCCTCTGAACGCATAATGCGCGTAATAGAGTCCCTCGTGTCGGTGCAGTCGATCGAATTTACATTACGTCGGATGATTCGGTGAATCGAACGGTAGTTGGACGACGAAAGCCATACCGACCAGATCCCCGATAAAAGATCTCGGGACGATAATCCACGCCGGGATTAACATCGGAGGAATCCAATTAATATGAAAGCGTCGGGCGACAAGTGTGTCCTCGGATCGAAACGGGACCACGGAGAGGAATACAGAGGTGGTCGAACGAAAGAATGTGTCTCAGGATCGTCGTTTCGATCGCAGATATCAGCGATAATAGTTGGCAAGCCCGTGACGCGGACGCGCGTGTGTGCGCGCGTGACCCCGGCAGACTCGGTCGGCGAGCCGAGTAATTCATTGACTTAGTAACTCGGTGACTTTCACCGGTGATTCGCACGAAAGCTTCATAAGCGGCTTGCCTCAGTTTCAAATTCCGTTCTCTCTCTCTGTTCTCTTCAATGAGCTCTATCCTGCGAGACCGCGGGACGGAAAGGGAGGGAACTACCCTGCGATGCTTCGAACGTGAAGGAGCTAGAAGGAGACGATCGGTAGGGGGGGGGGGGGGGGGGGGTTAAGAGTGCCGAAGGGAAGATCGGAGAACGTAGCAAAGGTTATTTGCACCGAGTTGTCTTTTTTCGGTGCTTTTTGTTCGAACCGTTTGTCGAACGGCTCAGCCGGCTGATCTGCGGGATGATGAGCATGAACTACATTCTATATAAAACTCGGGAGTATTTTAAGCCTTGTTCGAATGCGCTTTCGTGGTGTGCCACGGGACACCGAGCATCGATCGCTTAACGAGAGTTGCCCTTCGTCGATCGCGCGTCCGAAGATTTTAGGGCTGATTGCCGCGCGTCGTAATCCGTTGTTATCGTTGCTCGACCGATTCCAATTGCTGTTCGGAGAATCGCGTTACTCCCTCCCTCGTCGATATCGTTGCAATCGAGCGGCGACAAAAAAACCCTGGACGGGTACGAGTTGCGTCGGACCTGATTGTCGCCATCCGTCCCGCTTCGAGCGCTACGCTAGGGTAATTAAGATCGACGGGCCGGGCGCGCCTGACAACGAAGGTGCGAACGCCCGATCGCGTTGCCGTCACCGGACCAGGCGAGCCCCAAGCGAGCGAACGAAACGCCAGATGATTGCGACTTCGCGTCGCTCGATCGTGCTCCATTTAAGAAGAGACGCACGGCAGAATACGCGATGCCCAAGAATGGTGTCTCTGTTAATTATCGGTCCAGTGGCTACTCGCGGCGTTTCGTCGAATCCTCGCGGAGAGCGAGGCTTCCTCTCGGCCGAGCTGCGATCGCAGGCGTCCGGGCACAGAGAAAGGGGGAAAACTTTGGTGGTCGAAAGGCTCGCGTCACGTGCCGGCGAGTCGCGTGACGAGTCAATTGGCCAATGAGGAAAATTGGCTAAGAGTTCATGAATGGGTCGGCGTGAATAAAGTGGCTGCATGTTAGTATAGGTTTATGGAAGCAAGCCGGTTTTAGCTACGCTAATAGCATAGTAATGCTGGCTGATCTTTTCGAAATCCCGTAAGAGCATTAACCGCTCGCACGTGAGCAAGTTAAATTGCTATGTTGTGGGTATACGCCCGGCCATGTAGCTATCACCTGGCTACACACAGGTCGCACCGAAAGGAGGAGAGTATCGCAGCCGGTGATCGACGTTTCGAGAAAAAGAGAAAAAGGGTGGCGCGTTCGTCGAACGGGTTTGCCCTTTGCCATCGGAACAAGATTCACCGGGAACGTTTCGGCGCCCGAGACGACGCGTCACGGCGTAGCAAATCGCGCGACGCGCTTCCCTTCGCGAAAAACTGTCGCTCGCTCCGACGAGTTGATCTAACTGAATTTCGAGCGGCCACGTGGCGGATTCGCGGATCTCGCAGCAAATGGGTAGATTCGGTTGCCCGATCGACGAATCGATCGGGAATGGAAGAGAACGGTCAGCAGCTGTGTCCGTCCATTTTCTCCGAATCTACCTGCGCGTTTCCTTCGAATAGGCGGAAGAAACGGGGAGACGGAAAAATGGGAGGGAGGAAGAGGACTCCGGGCTCGAATATATTTTTAGAGACGCGCCGTATACGTAACGTCGCGACGCGTCGCGACGCGTCGCGTCGAGCAAGCGTTGCCATCGCGGATGGTTAGGTCTGCTCGGGCGGCCTCTGCCGATTGGCGCCCCACTATGTCGGTTAGGTCTGGATGCCACGGCCCTGGCCACGCCAACTTTCTACGAGCAGACGCGGTTCGGCGTCGCTCTCGACCCTCTCTCGTTCTCTCCAACGGTTGCTTGTGCCTTCCGTTCTCCGTCGACTTTTCCTTCTCGTTCGCGCCGGGACGCCACGTCCCTCCTCTTTCTCCGCGCAAACTCCACGGATCTTTCGTCTCGTTCGTTCTTCCCTCGGTACGCTCTCGTTCCTCCTCGATCCCCTGCTCGTCCGTCCTTCCCTTCGGTGGTTAACTTGCCCCCTCTTCGATTCGCACCCCAACCCCTCCGTGGTTGGATACCTCCCCTCGGGCCATCCCTCAACCGGTTCGCGGTCCGGTCTCCCGCGGCGAGAGCCAAGCGACCGAGCGAGCGCCCCCCTCGCGCATAACCCCTCGGCCAAGAGAGCGATCCGTAACAACTAAAGTTCTCGTGAAAAGTTGAGCTGGGCTCTCCTACGCCCTCCTGCTATAATAGCCGCGCTCGCTGCTCTCTCTACCTACCGTCCATCCCTGTCCATCTGTCCCGGGTCTGTCCCACATCCCGCACACGGAACGCCAGGAACGCCAGGAGCGCCAGGAACGCCAGCGGAGAGACAACAAGGGAGAGCGAGAGAGCGAGAGAGAGTGCGGACAGGGGTGGGGGGAGAGAGACGGATCGACGGAAGGAAAAGAGAGGGATCGACGGAGTGACAAAGAGCGAGACGGAGACGCGGTTGGATTAGGGAATAGAATAGTCATTATCGGTCTACATATCCGTCATATACTCTATCGGGCGTCCTCGGTAGTGCGAAACGTCGCGGCAGTAGCAACGAGCGTGTGTGCCGTTCGAGCAACCAACCACTGGATACCTAACCTTTGTTTTCGACCCTGTCGAACGCCACCGGCACCGCGGCCCGACCTAGCATCCAGCCGATTCCTCCGCGAGGATTACCCCTTTCCAAGGAGCGGAACACCCTTGGCGACGTCGCCACCGACCGTATCCACGAGCTACGGGTGAGTACCTTGTTTACCTTTGCACGGAGAACACCCCCGATCCGTGCCAGCGAACCTGGAACCGGCCGTAAAATTCCTCGCGCGAGTTTATTACGCGAGTGTCGTTCGTCGAGTTCGGCGAGCTGCAACCTAGTGCTTTGTTTACGGCGCCGCGTCGCGCCGCGCCGTGCCGGCATTCGTCGCAGCTTCCGCTACGTGCGGCCAGTTTTCTCAACTCCCCGCGGAGTTTGCCGAATTGCGGAAACTTTCGCTGACGGCAAGTTCGCCGCGGTGGCCAACATTCACCAGCGACGCGTTTATCGATCGGATGTTTACTCGTTTCGTAACAGCGACTGGGCTTCCCTTTGCGACTGCATCGGAATTCCTGTGATTTGAGCGCTGCACCAAGCAAACCTAGCCAGCGTTTACCCGAAACCCGAGGAACGCTAATTTCTCTACGCCCGGAGCAGTACCGAGCTGCGAATAGTAAGTCACAGCTTTTCCGTCCTTACGCGTTTATTTTTATCGGAGCACGCGTCGCGGCGAACCGTACCCGAAATTTCGCGGTGAGGCGATATTAATTACATTTCGCGGTAAACGAGACCGAGGGAAAATATAGAGCCACGGGGGAATAGGGGTTGGGGAATGCCCGACCAACGGAATCAACCAGATTCGGGCGCTGCGCCGCGCGCCGCGGTGCACGTAAACCTCGAAAATGCCATTTAATCGTCGAAGCGTACGCGAAGCTTTTATCCAACCAAAGGGAGAATACAAATTTGTGCGTGAACGCACACCGCGAGCTGCGAGCTGCCACATTTCCGAACAGCGGTGGGAATTTTTGTCGGGATAGCAAAACCAAAAACAGCAAAAATAGGAACACCGGATTAGTCTTTTGCCAATGAAAGCGCGCTCTTTTTTCGTTTTCGTTGCCCGGAACCGTTGGGAAACAGAGTCCGCCTCTCGCGAAACGATGAACGTTACGATTAGAGATTTTCACATAACGAGAATAGTACGACCACGATGAAGAACGACAATTCGAAACACTGTCTCGCGCGTGCGTCGATACTCGTTTTATTCGTTGCATTCGGCACCGAACGCTCGTGCCATTGCCGGTCAGCAGCTAAATAACCGTGCGACACTGCCGCGGAATATTTAATCCGCTCTTATCCAGCGACTCGCAAACGCCAAAAAAGCAACCCCCGCTCGAACACTGGAGATGCTCGAAATCACCGACCACCGCGATGCCGGATCGAGAACGCTGCGACGCGACGCGAAGTAACGCGCAGAGGTGCAACGCGTCCATTCCTTTGCACGCGAACGCCGAAGGTGTTGCACATCTCGAGGACGACCTTAACGTCATCGACGTCGAGAGAAAGTTTCCGAGACGATGCGGTGGCTGGTCGCGAGCACGACTCCGAAACGTTCGAGCGTGGAGGCGTGCGGACAGAGTTGGCCAGCAGGATTTCCACGGAAATAATCTGCTTACGGTAATCTTCGTGGCTTGCCTCCCTCCCGGTTAAGGTCCGCCTTCCACGAGGAGGACCTTCGTCTCCTCGTCGGGCATACACTGCGTCCACGTCGACGAAGTGTCCTCGATGGAAGCGGAGAACGCTTCGAATCCTAGTCGTCGTCGGGTTGTCGCATATGTCGCGGATACTCTATCGCTCTGTTCGCGTCCAAACGGCTGCGAGATCGAGAAACGATCTATGCGAGGCGATGTCTGCGTCCAGAGTCGGTGGAAACATTCCAGAGATCTTATCCCGCGCGAATGGCTTTAAGTTGGCGCGAATCTTCGCGGAAGGTTATCGAGAAAAAGCGCGAGCTCTACCGGAACGACGTCTCCTAAATGAACGAAAGTTTGTTGAAATTGGCTCGAAAGTATCGCAGCCAGTTTCACCGATCGGCCCGTCGATTTTAGAGAACAAGGAATAGGGTAAATGCAAGGAGAAGAATGGAGATGGAGGAGCGCGAAGGAAAGAGGGAGAGCTCAATCCCGTTGAGTGGAAGGTTGTGCAACTCCGATGGAATCTTTTTTTCTTTCCACGACCGAGAATAAAAACCAACAATCCGAGTGAGAGAGCGCAGCGTCGAAGATATATATATATATATATATATATATATATCTAGCTCATGGAATTTCCACGGGAATTAAGTTTTACGCTCAATGAACGCCCAACAACAGCGTCCTTCGGGCTAAATTGCATTCAATGCTACTCAGGGAAGGAACGTTTCCCCGTGACTACGTGGATATACCACTTCCTAATAGGTCGTATACAAGTATATGTATATACCTATATACATATATATATGTATATATATGTACGATCCCCAGGCACAAGACGTTCGCGGACAAGTTTTGTTCCATGTTAAAGCTCGCTCTCGACTTTCAAGCTTCGAGGAACAAGGTTCTTTCTTCTCGAAGGACGACTCGTGGAAGCGTAACGCGTCCTGTCCGGTGACATCCTCGACGGTTCGCTGCCCCGACACCTCGAGACGCGATCGCGACGATTCTTCGGTGGTAGGTCGATCGAGGCGAAAGACGGGATGGGTTTTCGCAGTAAGCCGCAATAAGGTCGCAGCAAGAAATAATGGGCCGCCGAAACGCACGTTTCGTGAAATCGGTCAATACCGGCAAGTACTTTCCGACTTTTCCTGCCGCTCTTCCGTTCACGCACAGACCTCCGGTACGCGTCTATTGTGGACGCTTCGAGCGAGAGAGTGCTCTTCAGGAACAATGCGGTTGTGTGCAAACACTCCTCGAAACAATGCGGCCGGAACTTAAGTTTCCGCGATAGCTCCGCTAGACTCGCTCCGCGTGCGCGACCGAATGCAATTCCGGCGAAAATTTTGTCCCCGGAGTTCGCGGAGCCAGCCGCGTTCCTACCGTTGCGGAGTTATCATCGGGAACGATGGTGCTGATTTTGATTATAATTTTCCACTTGGCGGGGAGGCAGAGACGACGAATCGACGCACGTGGCCGCAGTTGTCGGTTCATCGGATTTGCAGATACGATCTATCGAGTATTCGCGTATGAAATTCTTAAGCGCGAACACGCAACCCCCGGAGATGAGCGCGCACGAGGTACGCAATAATGGGGATTTAACAGTCATTAGGGACAACGTGCCGGTATATACGTCGATTGGTAACACAAAGTGTTTGCTGTAGGGCCGGACTGACGAAGGGCGAGGGAGATCGATTCATCGGGGGTGGAAAACTCCGTCTTTCTCCGTCTTCCTTCGACTCGCCGCTTCTCTCTGCCTTTACGCTGCTGCAGGGTCGTAGACTACTCGAGCACCCTCGAGGGCCAATCGAGTGGCGACTTGGGCATTTTGTCCACACTTGGCGGCCCGTAACAAGTGCATTGTCCTGTGCGCCGCACTGCACAAAGATAAAGAGACTTCTGACTACCGCGACTAGAGAGGATTTTCGAGCGTCCCTCTTTCTCTCCCCTCGGACCTCGCAATTTCACCGCGGGCTTTTAATATCACGACAGTGTAAATAAGTGTGGCAGCTTAGTAATACGTAGAGTTGCTCTCCCCTATTGGACTACGCTCTTTGTTTCGAAAAGCGCAGCGCCCCGTTTTCGTTGGCCGAATCGCGGTTCAAATCGTCTCGTGAATTCGAAACAAACTGTTCGCTCGCGCAAATTAAATGTCGGCTGCCGATATTGGTGGACACGGGACCCGCAGCTTTTCCTGCACGAAAACTACAGGTACCAAGCATAAAGTGGATCGCACGGGAATCGAAGCGGCGAATATTGCTGTCCGATGATTGTTTGCACGTTTCTCAGCAGCGCATCGGATGCCCCGTAACGAGTGCTTTGTGGCTAGTGTAAAGCGTACAAGTGCACAAAGGTAGAGAGATTCGCGCCTGACTTACTCCACGAGGACCCTCGAAAGCAGCCGTCCTTTCTTCGCTGGCCTTCTTTTCATAGCGGGCCAAATTTTAATATAGCGGCCCGGGAGAGAGGCGTGACGGGGAAGCTCACGCTTTATGGATTCTCTTTCATCGGGCTGAAACTTCATTTCGAGGGAAGGATCTTGGGCAAAGAACGTAATTAAACATCGTACGAAGTCATTGCGGCTGTATTGTTTCAAGCTGCGCTCTTTCCCCCCTTTCTTCTCGCGGAACCAGTGACCGCCGTTCGAATCCGCTGAAATCTCCGTGCGCGCATCCATTTGGGCGACGCTGTCGGCCGACAATAACTCTTCCGCGACGAAGAGTTTTAGACGTTAAGAAGTTTCAACGACGAACGCATCGGACCACGATACGCCACGGAAGTCGAGTGGTAGTGAAGGGGTGACGCGGGTGTTCCATCCATATTTGCGCGAAGGAACTCACGCCCGAGTAATCGCCCGAGTACCCAGACGAGCGCCCCTCGCGTCGCGTCGTTCCTCTCATACGAAACTCGTGGTTCCGTTGTGGCGACCATCGAACCGGGAACAATGCGCTATTAAAGCCGGTTTATCGATGCGAAATTTCATTCGTGCAAGTGTACCATTGAAACGTGATCTACGATGTTCCGTGAAATTGCTCGAGCCGAGGATACGTGCGTCAGAAGTTTCCCCTCATTGTCGGAGTTTTCTGCCGCGTCGCCGTCTCTTCCGCTGAGCAGCCCCGATTCGCCTCGGGACGGCACAGTTGCCTTCTGCGCCGTTGTCGTCATCCGATTGTTTTTCACGTCGCACATGTTAATTACCGGACGATTAGCTTACTTTAATCCGAAACATATGCGAGGCGGACACCCTCCCTTCCTCCTCGCAGCAACCGGCCGAGTCGTCGACGAACGACGTACCGCGGCTTGACGTCGCCGCAGATGCGGAACGAGCGGCACGGACGTAATAAATGGGAAGGCAAATAAATTAATAAGGCTGATCGCGGAGGTGCGAGATCGAAAGTCGAGCGGAACAGGGCTGATAGACCGACGTTCTTGACTTTGTAATCGGAGAGGATAAAACGCGGCTTAAGTGGCGGCTAAACGTGAAACGGAATGGCTACGACGCGTACTCGGAACCGTCCAGGTTCGCCCTTTTTTTCAAACACCGTTCTCGGTTTTCGAAAGGTCGAGACGTTTTTGGAATTAGTCCACGCGGGAAACGGGGGGAGGGGGTGAGGGGGGGAGGGAACACCTTGGAGAAGCGTCGGGGTCGTGTTGCATCTTCTTTGGATTATCCGGCATAGCCAGCTGCCAACCGCGTCCTTCTTACGTCCATCTTCCGCGATCGTTTTCGATATTCGTGTAAACACACGGTACTCGCGCACACGAGGAAAATTATCGAGCGACGTAGTTTCTATACATATAGAACCAGAAGTCTTGAAAAAAGAAGCAGGCGGCTTCTTCTTGAAATGTCGCCGCAGGCAAACATTAAAACGCAAGTGTGAATTTGAATTTCAGAAGCAGCAAGTCATTTTGAGGAGCGGAGGAGGTTCGCATAGACTCGGCCTCGAGGCGGGGGGGGTGGTCGTGGTGGGGGCCGAGGGGGTGGTGATGTGGCCGAACAGCCTCGGCGGTACTTCCGGCTGCAGCGGAGGCGCCGGCGCCACCGATCTCGGAGGCCTCGCCGCCTCCACCACCTCGGCCTCCGATTTGTTCGGGCCCGCCGCGTTCGGAGCGTCCGCGGCCGGGCCCTACGGGGCCCTGAAGACCAACCCTTATGTCAGCGCCCTGAGCATGCCGCCGATCGAGGCTCTCCACTCCACCATCGGTTATCCCGGTTGCACTCCCGCCGGTGAGTCCTACTACTGTGAGTATCGCTCTTCCTCCTTCTCTTGTATCAAAACTTCCTTCCAACTTCTTCGAATGTTGTGCATTTTTCGCTACGAAAAACGTCCGTTTTTTGTCCGAAAGGTAACCCAAGGAAGCAACGAAGGGAGCGAACGACGTTCACCAGGGCACAGTTGGACGTTCTCGAGGGTCTCTTCTCAAAGACGAAATACCCCGACATATTTATGCGGGAGGAAGTCGCGATGAAGATTAACCTACCAGAATCGAGAGTGCAGGTACGTGGACGTAACTCGGGCGAGAGCGTAAGAACCTTGCCTTCCGCGTGTGGCGAAACGATACGGGGACGCGTTGACCGGTGTCTCGTTACCGAAGGGTAGACGAGTGGGTGTGCAGTGTCGGCATGCAAACACCGCTAGGTAGACGGCATCGATTTTACCGAGCGTTCGCCTTTGCCGGATTCTACCGTACACGCTAGCCAAGTGCAGCTTTCTCGCCGAAACATTCCAACGAATTTTGCGGTTGGGGAAATGTCGCGAAAAGTTTCGGTCGCTTTGAACGTTCGGGAAGGAAATCCCCGTGACAAAAATGGGTGAATAGTGCACGGTGGATTCGTGGAATCGCTGACTTGCGACACTGTCACGAACGACTTCGTGTCGCACGGCTCGACTTCCGATGCCCACGAGGCCCGAGAACGTGTCCATGCATATTCCACCCTGATCACGAGCGGAAAGGGCGCGTCGCATCCGTAATTGCGGACCATCGCACCTGGTCCCAGCCCCGTAAATGAATTGAATGGGTCCAACCAGAGCCATAGTCTTCTGCACGTTCGCTGCCGACTCACGGCTCGTGCTTTCTGACCCCGGCACGGCCTTTTCAATCGGACGCAACCGGTCAACGCGATCGACCTTCCGGTTGAATCTTACCTGTCGCTAACGTTAAACACCCGCAGATCGAATTTTCCGGTCGTTATTCGGCTTTCCTTTATACCGACGGCTAGCTGCTCGGTCGCGCTGCCAAAGCGACGAAGGACGGAAACAAAGTGATAAGATTCCTGGCGCTTTACACCGTGACGCGTTAAAGCAGGAGAATTTTTATGGAGTGCGAAGGAATATAGAAGGTGTACATATGTATTCGTATAGATAGCAGGGAGCAACTTCAGTGGAAGAACGCGGGGTGCTCGTGTCGTTCCCCAGAAAATCCGTAGAAACTCAAGCTCACCTCTCCGCTTCTAACATTGATCGCGCAGGGCTTCTCTAGCTTCCTCTCTTTCTCCCCTTCTTGCCCTCCCCGCCCCCTCTCCCTCTCCCACACCCCCTATCGCTGTCGTTCTCTCTCGCCTGAAGAGGTGAACTCTCTGTCCCCGTTCTTCGAACCGTTTCGTTCACTCGCGTCCTTCTCTAGAGGTCGTTCTCGCGTTCTGGAAATCTAGGAGGGCGAACTGCGGATCGAAGGACGAGCCGAGACTGTCGAATACCTTGGCAAAAATTGAACATTGATCGTCGTCTGGTACCGACTGGAAATGTACCCCTCCGTGAAACGACGACTTCAGGGTGTTTCTTTTCGTGCACAGCGTTCAACATCTTGGAAGTTCATTTTTGTAAAGGTAGAAAGAAAGCAGCGGGAACGGTAGAATGAAAAAAGGAGTGAACGAATTCCATTAAGGATTTGGAAGTTTGGTCACGCACGGACTTGTTTGTATTCCATCATTTCGTTGCATCGGCTACGGTACAGACACCAACGAGGCAGATCCGTGCAGGCTTCCGCTCGCGTTACCGAAGCTGGCTTCATTGGTAATTGATAGCTGCATCGGTGCTGCTTTCCCTTATAATTGGCTATTACGCCAGCTTTATGAAAGCTCTGTACACCATTTCGTGCACGGTTCCCAACGGATCTGTGCTTCGGCGCGATTGAACGGAAAAGCATGGTCCGAAAGCTGCTTTCGGTTATTTATTTTACATACATATCGATATGTGTATGTGTACACACGTGTACATAGAGAATCGTGTGATATGAAAAACGAAAAGAAGGAAATATATGATGGAATGGCGAGTTTCTCAGTTTTCCTACATTAATCGTATCGCTGTAAATATTCGCGCGGTTCTGTACCTCCGATGTTGCGCTTACAAATGATATGTTGCGTGTGCTGCAGGTGTGGTTCAAAAATCGGAGGGCCAAATGTAGACAGCAGCAGAAGCAACAGCAGCAGCAGCAGGACAAAGCGCCGAGGTCAAAGAAACCCTCCGGGACTCCAACCAACAATCCGCCCTCTGGAAAAAGTCCTTCGATTGCTACCACGCCCACGCCTGCCGCGGCGGTGCCTGCCACAACACCCTTGTAAATATCGCTTACATCGATACCTACTTCTCTAGGATAAAGCTCCAATTACCCTGTGTCATTTGCGATCCGCACAAATGAAAGGGAATATATGTATACATACCTATATGTATGCACAATATATACGTAGATGTGTGAACGGGGCCCGCTCGACGGAGCAGCAAAGCGACAACAGTGATTTACCGATGATTTACATCAGAAATTTACATTATAATACCCTTGATTATTGTAGTAGAATCGAATGCAACATTTGTGCCGCATTCTTGTTTATAGAAGTGGAGGTACAGGTGGATCGGCAGCCAGTTCTCCGGCACTCCTGAGAGATTCTCCTCAGTACAAACCCGCGGGAAGTGCGACCAGTTTGCTCTTGGCCGCCAGTACAACCCCGCCAAGCGTAAGTTATCGACCACTATTTCGCCCCGCTCTCGTATATTTACCCTCGGTGGGAAAGTGTCTCGGTGAATGATCCTCGGGTTCGCAGTTGGGAGGAACGGTGTACAGCAGCGGAGGTAGCAGCAGCAGCATTTGGAGCCCCGCTGTTACGGAGAGCGGCGGAGGATTCCCCGGCGATCACCAGAGGTTAGCGTGGACGACAACCGCCTCTCAGCAACAGTGCTATCAAAATTACTCTTCTTATTACACCAACATGGATTATCTCTCACCAGCCACTCACCAGTTGAACGTTGTGGTAAGTCCGGATGCTGTTGAATTTTCAGCTATAAACAAACGGCTGCAACTTATCGATAGTTAACGAAGACTGTACGAATTATGTATAGGACGGAGGAGGAAGCAGTTTAGACAATACATGGAGCAAAACGAGGGACGAGAGTGCTTCGTCGTGGTTTTACAACAGCGCTGGATGGGGAGATCGCAAGTGAATCATAAATTGATGAACGGATCAAGGCTTCGCTACATATCATCGACAATATTCCAGCGGACTTTGCTTCGAAGTAGATAGCCACCGCTGTCAATAGGGTGCGAAGTACGACGAATCGCGGCCCTCTTCGAGTTAGACATATCTTTCAATTGCGACCATTGCGAACTCCGCTACTTTACCGCGTGAATCGTGAGTGTCATAATGGTTGTCCCGCGTTCGACAAAATCACGTCGTCCCATTTCTATTCGCGTATTCGGTTCGAGAGAACGTACGAGGCAGCAGGGCGTACTTCGATTAGATTTACCAATTGTATCCTAACGCTTGCGATATTCCGAAGCGTTAGTCGTTTGATAAGGTTCAATTCCGCGAGCTTTGTGTTCGTTTCGCTCTATTCCTTGAAATGTGCAATTTGGTTACACGTATCCGAAACCCAACTAAAACAATCCTCTGCCCCCGCAGTGTACGTTCACTTGCTGTTACACTAGTCATCTCAGATGTAAAGATCGACGAAAATATTTGCAGCGGAAGATGTAAACGTGGGTGGGGTTGCGGGACGAAGTAGATTTGGTGTCGCATCTGATCATGATAGTAACATCTGATAGTAACTGTACGGGAAAGTACATACATAGTTTCCGGTTTACGTTTGCTGTTTTATGAGTCAGGAATTTGATCATTATGCTCTGGGACGAAGTTGACCGTTCGCCAAAGAACTCAGCCTCTCGATGTAGGGAACTCTGATGTATATAATATAAATAGCCCTGTGCCATTCGAAGCAGTCAACGTATTTAGATAGTCGGAATTTACAGGAAGCGATGAGAAAGCAAAATAGACCCTTCACCGTATTCGTTAAGGATTTCCCCGCAGAAATGATGTACTTACGTATGTGCGCGTGTGTACAAACACCACATGATATACCGTGTACATAAGTTATACATACGAGAGCACGATGTTCTATTGTGTACATATGTACCATTGTTCCGTCGTGCAATACCGCACTGGTAGGGCATTTTAACGAATCATTATTGTTCGAAGGTTGCTATTATTTCACTTTAGGCGTGCTTGTTCAACTTTTTCGGTTTCTTCTCGACTTCGAACTCGGCGTTGTGTAAATAGAAAAATTTGCAAAAGGACTCGAGACGGAGTGGTGTTCAAAATTTCTACGTTCAGTAGTTCGACTCGATTCGGTGCGGAAAACGGCGTTTCTCCACCGAAACCCCACAGGCGCGGAAATCGGTGCGTGCGTAATAAAGGAGACGAGATGAAGTACACATCAATATGTAAAGTGAAAGAAATATGAATATAGTAAATATATAGTAAGTAATATGATTGTTTAGATTGCTATTATAAATACGATCGTAACAATGCTACCTACGACTAAGTACTGCGGGAGAAAACAACGACGTACGTGTCATAAGATGTATGAAATAATATATCGAATTTGAATTGTAATGTTCATAGTTTCCTGAATTCCAAAGATTCCAGTTTTCCTTAAAACTCAACTAATATTTAATGATTTAACATGACGACTGCCCTGGTTGCACACCCGGACCACTCACTCTCATCTCGTCACTGACCTATCACAATTCGCAACGACGCGACGGCAGTGGTCAGTGACAGGCGCTGAATCAGCGTTTTTTTTTACTACTACTATTTGGGTGTACGCATTTCTGCGAAAAAATGTAGGTCAGTGTGTCGCGGCGGTCCATTCATAAACTCCACGCGTCTTATAAGTCATATGCAATATGAAATTATAAGTCATTGTTATTAGTTGAATATAAATAAGAAATTGCGCCTTTCATTAACGATAAAATTGCTCCAAGGAAAAAGATAATTAAAGAATTTGGCTAGTAACTATACAATTAACAATTGTAGCATACAATTATCGTCACTATCTTTTTCATTGGGGCAACACTATTGTTTGGGTATTAAACAAATATACATCTCTTAGCACAATTTTTAATTAACATTAAATGTTTCATATCCTTCGTTGCCTTTCATTGCGGCAAAGAACAAAAGAATTCTTTATAATTATTTAAGTTTCGCATCGTTTTCTATAATCTGTGGGTAACGTTGCGAGTGACACGGAAATGGTAATGGGACGCGGCGTCCCAGAAATCGTGGCCGAAACGATACATTGCACGTCTTGTCTATTCCTATATCTCGTCGGTGACGGCGATACGATTTGCAACATTTTCGATCGTAGATAAGGCAAACCACGAGCAGCTTCGAGCACTTCTGTATAGATGGCCATACGATACTAGTCCCTACACAGCCGCGATACCCATGGGGTGAGTGGCGGGAAATGGTAAGAGGTTTTTAACCCCGGGGAATTCGAGCCGCACGATTGGTCTATTCATATATCTCCTTGATGTACACCGCGTATACGTAGGTAAGTGGAGGCATGGGCCAGGTGATGGTGCCCCCTTGTGGGATCCCATAGACTCAGACCCTCGGTCGCTGATCGTGGGACCAGGGGTCGCTTTGACACGGCGTGGGTTAGCCGCATTCAGTGTCGCGCGTCCTTTCGAGGTGATCGTTTCGTTCGGTCTCGGTATCGCACGGTGTGTTCGTTCGGAAGCCAAGTTTGCACGGAAGGGTATAGAATGACAGCGACGCGTAGGTTTTGAAAAACCGGGACCGTCTTTCTGCTCAGTTCCTCCCGAGTGAATTTCGAGCCGGGCACTTTCCTCGTTCTTCAACAGCCGAAAGGATGCGGCGTCTCGACGTAGCTACGCTTCTGGTTTGCTTTCGTGAGTATCGAATGCATACGTATGTACACGCATCCACCTATCGACGACTCGCAAGATTCTATCCCCGTTCTCCGAATCATCCCCTATTCGCGGCAATGAATCACGGAAAGAGTAACGAAGGGGATAGGTGTTGGGGGTTGGGAAGGGAAGAGGGATGCTATTATAGGTGGAAACGATTTCGTTTCCCGTTGGAAATCGTACACCCCCTGGTTTTCCAACGGATCTCCGCGCTTCGTTCATTTCGTCCGTCACCGGCTTCGCTATAATTACTGTTAATTGGGCTTGACTGCCGCGACTCCGAAACAAACGGGCGCTTTCAGAAATTTGCCCCTTTTTCGGACGAATCGCCTTCTCGATAATACGGCTCTTGGTGTCTTCAAAACCGTATTGGAACGTTTACCCTTGAACCGTTAGCTGCTAAGTAATTTTACCTTTAATTATCCTGGGATGTTCGTGCCCGCATCGAAAGCACTCCACTGTACAAAGATTTGTATAATCGTCTTGAATATATAACCGATGAATCGATATGTGACGAAACGGAGCGAATTGGCAGCGAAAGTATCGAGCATCGGAGGGGGGTCGAAAGGCATCGATGGCCCTTTAACACGGTCGACGTTTTCGTCGGCCGGGCTAGGAAAAGCGGCTCGCGACTCCAATTTGCAATCGGTCGGACCGATCTCTCGCGTGTATCGTCGCGAAATTTTGCATTCGCTGGCGATTCGACGCTCCGTTCCTGATAGCAAGACTGCCGTTGGCGATGGCGGTGGTAGTGGAAGCGCCGACACAACGGTTCGGTGACTGGGTGGATGCTGGCTACGTCCTCTTTTCATCGTTCATGTTACCGGCCGGTAACCCACTGCTGCCGCTTCTCTTTCTCCCTCTCGGAGATGAGAACCGGTTCGATAGCCATGCACACCTAGAAAGCGAATATACGCAGGCTCGGAGTTACCTAATATCGACGATAACGCCGTATATACGTACGGCTGCACGTGTATAATTAGTAGCGATGGTTGCGAGCAGAAATGGGCTAGCAACGGATCGGTGTGTCGTCGCCGAGCGTGGCTTGCTATTTCTTAAACGACGGCTAATCCGGTACGTATTTAAGAAACGGCGACCGGAGGATTCCATAGATAACCGTGCTCCAATTGCGATACTTGGCTACGGCTTTCCTTGTTTCGAAATAGGACGGTTGTCTAGGTTAATATTTTCAAAGAAAGTCCGAACGCAACTCGAATCCCCATTCCAAATTGGAATACACAACGATGAAATGGATCGGCGTTAAAAGGATAGCGATTGAAAGCAATTTCTCCTATTCGAAACATCGGGGTTGTACCGGAGCAGCAGGACCGACCAGGGATGAAAACATTCGTAAATAGGTGGGTGCGATTTTGGAGCAACGCAGCGCAACGCAAGCGGTGTCTCGAATCGCATCGGCACCCGAGTTGGGTGTACGATGCGGCGGCAACGCGGGTCGTTCATTCAACGTCTTCGATAAATGGATCGTGGCGTATCCCCGCTTTTCCTTTCACCGCCTGTTGTTGCCCCATCGGCCACTTCGCTATTCATCTTGGTCCGGTGCTCCTAATTACACGTCTCGGCTTACGGACGAGAAGGGCCGTCCTGCCGTTCGGAGACGTCCTGTGCCCTGAAAAGGGCTGCATACATATGTATACATATCTATATGTACTGCATACATGTACCAGTCCACTCGTGTTTTTTTTCCAGACTCTTCCTCACTTCTTCCCTGTCGCTCCTTGTTCCCTACGATGCTCACCCCTCGTTCCATATTACGCTCCTCGCTCTTTCTCTCTCGCCCTGTCTACGTATTTTTTACACTGGTTGCCGTTGCCACTAAAGGCGCTTTGTCCCGGGCCCAGCGTGCACGGCTATTTTATACGCCGAATGTTATTCAGCCACGGAGTTATACGTACACGTATGTATGTACTTGCAACCACTGGCTCTGTCTTTCTTGGTTCCTTTTCCCGTGACCGTTTCGCCCTGTCTCCGCGTGCAGCTTCTCCTTTCTTCCAAAGCTCTGTCTGAAACCACGACGCGACGAAGAGGTTTGCGCGAGGAGTGGGGTGGTTGTCGCGCGACAGGACCGAGCAGCAAGAAAAATTGTATTAGCCCTTTGATCCCTTGGCTGGTGGAACGACTCGGAAGAGAGCGAATAAAAGCAGAGGACGCTCGTAATGCGGCTATTTACGCATAAAGAGGAAAACGTTGCGGTCCGTTAGAACAGCTCGCGAACCATCCTCCGCGTCTCGTTTTCGCGTCCTCGCCCCCATCGAAAGACCACGGATTTCTCCGTTGCCCCGACGCGATCCTTGGATGTTTCAACCGTTCGCTAAACGCCACTTCGACCATTCCAGTATATTTACATTTTTTGCTTTCTGTCACAACTTTAGGCCCGCGCCCGATCTTCGAATTGTGCGTAAAATAGCATCCGTTCGCGGGATGCTCGCAGTCGCGTCGATCGCAAAAGCTGCAGCTAACGAGCAATCGAACAAGTACGATAAAAGAAAAAAGGGGGACGGCTCTTTTGGAAGATGTCCTGAGAAATAGATAGCGTATCGCGGTCGATAGCGGAATTTCCGGCGGTGTATACTTGGGCAGGAAATGGCTCTTCTGCCACCGTTTCCTTTTTTCCCCCCGGTCTGTTTTTCATTGGGTTGTTGGACCGGCGCGGCGGCGGAGCGGCAGAGCGCATCTGAAAGAACGTAAAACGCTTGGTCGCGGGCAAAAGCAGCGTTTGATGACCCGCGTGGAACGCAAGAGACGCGGATAATATATTTCGAGCGACGACGAACCGCCCGATAGGTCTCTTTGAAATTTGCTCGCGCGTCGTCATTATACGCGGACGACTACTGAAATATACCGCGCACCACCCGCTCGATCGACCTCTTTCGTTCGACGGATTCCCTTTGATTCTTCACGTGAATGCAGCTCTTCGCGTGCATCCCTTTCGTGCCTGCTGATTTTTCAATCTTTTACACGAGTACCTCTCTATCGCGATCCCCTCTCCGCGGAAGCTGCTTTCCTCTCCCAAGAGACTCACGAATTGCCCCGTTCCGAACATTTCCGTCCACTCGTGCTGTATCCTTTCAGCGCGTATTATTTCGGGCTACATCATCGGTACCCAGTGCGCATCGAAACGTTCCTAAAGCGGAAAACAAGCACCTCGGCCAGCACTCGATTCGAATCGTTATCGCCTGGTCCTTCGATATTCTCTATTCCATAAGACTCGTATTCATTCCGACGTATTCGACGAAAGTGGCATCCAAGAAACTCCTGTTAAATGCGATTGTGGCTGTAGCTCATAGCTCGTAGATCAGGCCGCGAGAGAACCGACCGATCCGGATGGCTTCCAAAGTTCGCCTATGTTCATCGTTGTCCTAAGAAGGACTTCTTAGGGGGAAATTCATTTTAACGAACTGCGATTTCCACGCAACACTCACTAATTCGTCGGTCGCCTTTATGCTGGTCACTGCGAAGCGCGACGAAGTAGCGTTGCTTCCTCGCTGTCAAAAGGGCGTCGGTACTCTAGTTCGCTGATGCTCGCGCGTCTTCCCTCGTTTTCTCCTCCCTTTCTTCGTTTCCTTGGCCAGCGCGTTCGTTCCCTCTGCTTTTCTCCTTTCTCTTCGCCTTTGCTTCCTTTTCCCCCCTTTCAAATAAGACTCCGAGTTGCTGGCGTCTTGTCTCGACGCCCCGCGACGAAGAAAGCCAGCTCTCATCGCGCATTCAGACTCGTGAAAACCGTCCCGAGAGTGTGAATTTCACGGTGCTCGGAGCGTCTGGAAGGCGGCACTCCGAACACAATTTGCAGCGAAGCGCTGTGGAGCTTTGGCACACTCGTTGCGGTCAGGACCCCGTGAAAAATGTGCACGCGAATTCGCTTCGCCACCGTGAACTTTTCTTTTCATCGACGCACAGCTCTGGCCGCGACTGTTTCGCCGTGTCTACTATGGCGTACGGCTGTGCGTAAATCATGTTCGCGCAGTTCGCTTGGCCCGAGTCGCTCGGTCCTCGTGCGTGCAACGAATTATGCATAGACGTCGCAGAACGAGGCGCATTTTCTCAAATCGACTTAGGTACAGATTTTTTCAGCTTTGCGTTTCTTCGTGGCTCTCGATCGGATTCTCCAATTCTGAATCGTTTCGTTTATGGACTGCCCGTACGGATAGCGAGACCGCACAGATTCCAAAAAATCGTGCGGTTTGTGTATGTATTATATATAAACGCCATAAAGCTGCGCGAGCAGCTGCACTCGTCGATCAAAGAAGAACGGAACGCGGGCGGCGAGTTTGCCTCGGGAAGGAAAGTAATCTTGGGAGTAGGTCGTAAAAGCGGCCGTGTTTACCCCTGGCGGAGGTTGCAGGATCGGCCACGTGTATTCTTTTTTTAGGATTCGGATGTTGTCACGGATAAGCCCGGTCGAGCATCGAAGCCGAGGCTCGATTTCCTTGAAAGAGAAGAGAAACGCGTCGTTCCCACCTTAGCCCTCATTCTCGGCTGCGAAAATCTATGCGAGGCGGGATCGTCATTAGCAGCAGAGTCGCGCAAGCGCGATCAAGCGACCCTCCGAATTTCGGTCGAAAATTACGACGCCCCCTCGAATTTACCGTGCTGTAAATTACTGGTTCGTCGAGCCCCGCGTCCCATCTTGCCTTCAAATTTCAGGATTTATCTTGGGTCAGCGCGAGATAATAACAGGATCCGCAAAAGACACAGGTAAAATCCGAAAATGGTGGAAGGATGAAGGAAAGGGTGGCTTACCTGGCACCGTAATTAGGTAGAGGCGGGGAGAGGCGCTGAACGTAGACTCGAACAAAGATACATAGAAGAAGGAGGCCTACCTTTGGCAGATTTATGGCAGACGTCTCGAACTTCCGCGAATTCCACGGAACCGTGAAACTTGGTTCCAGTTATGCGCGTTTCTCTGAGAGGGTCTCGGTACCATGTTCATTGTCGGCAAGCTCGAGATAGGATAACAAATTATATGCTATTCCGCGCCCACCTGTATTATTTTACGAATCGACAGCGATACATAATTCGTTACCTTTTGAGAAGCTGCTGAGCCTAAACGCGGCGGGAGCGTGGACGCATAGGACAAACCGAAACTGTTCCCGCTTGTGTGCACCTTTCGTTTCGACCGCGAAAATGTTCAGATCGACTTTCGTCCCGGCACAGACAAAATTTAATCTCCACGTAGCGTCGGTGTTTGCAAAATCACCGATGCGATCGGTCGATACACGAGGAGTGCGGTTCCGAATCGCCAGTGGACTATGGGTCTCCTATGAGTTTCCATCGAGCGATAGCTTTTTACTTGCTCTTCCTATTGCAGAAGCATCGGGCGGTCGACAAAAATATGCTCGCGCGAATGATTCTTGTTACGGCTTCTTTCTTTTTCCCATTTTCCCTGCCCACGTTTCCTCTCGGGCTTCCTCGGCGCAATGCGATTCGCGTAATTTGCTCAACCAACTATGTATTCGCAGCTCGTTTCCAACGCTTGTTCGCCGGACGTTGCGCGGAAGGGAGCTTTTCGTGCTCGATTTAAAAAAAAGAAAAGAAAGAAAGACCAGTCTAGTCCAAGTGTATTTGCTTGAAATGTAACTCGGGACGAATCCGCGTTCCGTTCATCTCGAATCGACTCCAAGTTTCAACGAACTCTCGTCCAAGTGGCGATACGCGACGAAATAAGATCGCGGACTTTACTTAATTAGCTGAAAGAGGTTAAATTGCCCCGTCTCGGTGAGGGAGCTCGTTAACGGGCAACTAAAAAGCTCGTTGTCGAGTAGGCGACGTTCTCGATCGCAGATGCCTGGTGTGCGAGCAAACGAACGTATGTATACGTGTATGAAAAACGGGAGGAGCACGATATTCCGCGAGAAACGACGTTCGGATATTATCATCCCCCCGCCCCTCACTTTTTCCGTGAATCGTCGATGCGCAGATATTCAATGGAATCGGCAAATCGTGTGCACTTGCTCTAGGGAAATGCTTCTACGTTTGCTCGGATTGGTAAAAAAAATGAAGGCAGCGAGCGAGCGTGGTGTACGATAACAAAAAGAATGCAGCAAGAAAGCCAGGGGGTGTTTTTGTCCTCGAAAATCAAAGGACACTGATACAATATCGTTGCCCGTTGCTAATTATCGATCCACTTAACGAGGTCTTCGCATTCGAGGTACCTGCTTCTTGTTTCATGCCCACCGTTTTAGAGCGCTCCCTCGTCGACCGAGCACGATAAGTAGCGGATCTTTCAGCAAGGAACTTCCAACGTTCAATTTTGGGCGTCGAGCTGAACATTTCGAGATAAAATCGATACGACCAACGGTCCAGCGGATTTTCTGTGTCGCGTGTTTCACTCGGTCGGAATGAAAGGGAATCGCCGGAACGGAACAAACGAATTACCTCGATGTCGACAATTTTTCTCCTTTCGGCTGCACAACCCGAAGGGTAATCGTGCCGAATCGCGTAACATTTGATCGATATGTTTGCGCAGTGGTTCCAGTGTTTGGCCAGGACGGCGACCTTTACTTCTCTGTGAGCCCAGGCGAGCACTCGGTCGGCGAGGGATCCCCCGTGCGTCTAAGGTGCGAGGCGCAGCCGAGTACGCGAGTCAAGTACTCGTGGAAGATCGACGGCCAGCCTCTGGCACCGAGTCCACGAAGGCATCAGGACGGCGGCGATCTACGCATCACTAGGGTCAACCGAATTCTCGACAGCGGAAACTTCGTCTGCGTCGCCACCCACGAGGAAACTGGATACTCTATCGAGAGCTCGCCGGCCAAGATCGATATTCAATGTGAGTGCACTATCCTTTTCTCTTTTCGGTTGCTCGGCAAGCGAGATTGTCCCCCGTTATCGTTTAGCGATAACGGAGAGGAAAATATCTGCGGAAGATTCGCAATTAATTCGGCGGCGTCTGTTCCGTCCCGAGACGAGAAATCGCGATCGGGTAAAGAGCGTAGAATAGCGCGGGCGTATTTAATGCGGTGGCGCGTCGCGCGATAATGGAACGCGTTCTTTCGCACAAATGCGGGAATTTTTTAACGAGCGTTACTAGCACGCCGGCATTTAATTAATAACGCGCTCGTGATGGTGGGCGAGACCATCGAGAGATTAATCGCGCAAGTCTCGAGGGCGTCGCGCGAACTTGGCGTTCCGCGTTCGCCGGCGAGCCGGAACCGACAAACCGATATAATACCGCGTTCACGCTCGCGTTGCTTAATCGACAAAGTGCGAGCAAGCGCGGGGCGGGGAACGAGAGGACAGTGCCGAGACCATCGCTCGAGGGATTCGAAGCGGTGCCGCAACGGATTTCAGCATGGCTATGTTATCCTGCTGGCACTTTTTAATCGCCCTTTCTCCGCAAAAGCGCAGATCAAACGCCTCCTGTGCAGAAATTGCACGAGCTAAACCAGCAGAGCGAGGTGCCGAACGCGTTCGAACGGTAGCTGAGCCGGAGACGCGACGGCGAGGGCGTTGGAGGGACGGGGACATAGGGAAGCGCGGAGATAGGAATCGATTCGCGATAGCCTCTGCTGCCCAACTCTTTTACCTTCCCTTCCTCCCCGCCTATCCCAATTACTCGCCAGCGCGACATTAATTAGGCAAGATAATTTGCCCTCGAACCGAGCTGCCCAATATGGCGTTTACCAATGCCGAAGGCTCTGGCTGTAGTCATATTTGCGTTTTAACGATTCGAAAACGCTCAAGGGTTCGCAGCTGCGTGAGTATGGAAAATAAATCCAACGGCGTTGCGACGGTGACGACGAAGGCGACGACGACGCTTAACGTCGGCCAGAGGAGAGACGATGGAAAAGGAAAAAGTATATAATGTTACGCGCGAGATGTACGCCGGTACCACTTTTTCCCCTTTTTATTCGTAGCTGAAAACGTAGCGCGCGAAATGGGTGCTTTCCGCTTGCCGGCCGAGGGGGAACGAGTTAAAGCGCGGAAAAGGTTGCTCGCGATAACTGGGAACGCGCGGCGCGCGGCGCGCGGCGCGCGGATCATGTCGGCGCGATATTGAATGAATAATGAAGAAATTTGCAAAAAAAAGTACATATTATTAAATCGGGGAACGGTCGAGGGCGGCAGATGAAGAGAGAACGAGTGGTGAAACATTCGCGGAGTTTGTTGGGAAGGGACCAGAAAAGAGAGAAACGACGCCGGGACGTCGTTAGCGGCCCGGCACCTCGTTATCATGTATCGTTTCGTAATTATTATTACACGCAGCTGCCAACCCGGTGAAGTGCACCGAGCACGAGTACATTTAGCGCGTGCTTAATACCCGTCGCCCGACTCGATTCCTTTTGATAATTGCGATAAATATAATAATGATAACGACGATGGAATGCTTTCTTCGGCTGGGCACGGATGCCACCGCGTTCCACGTTTTCCGTCGACGAATGAATTTCGCCTAGGTCGTGAGAATACGCGCGATCCAAGCAACCACGCGCCCGAAGCTACCCCGCAGGAGGTAAAGATCGTTGAGAAATATTCCATTGATCCCAGCGTATCGCCATTGCGAACGGGACTCCGCTCGCGCGATAATTACCTTCTCGACCAGTGACCCAGACTGTTTTACGACGGGCGAGGTTGCCGCGGGAGTGGCCACTTGCCACTGCGGTAATGAAAGTTGCAGCCAGACTGCGATCGGTTCATATTTTTCGAGCATCCGCGCCGATCCTTCTTACGCGCCCGGGCGCCAAGGGTTTCGCAAGGTCTACGAGTTTTGAGGTCGAACGAAGAACCTGATACCCTCGGACGATTTCAAAGCTTGCAAAATGTGTATTGGAAAGTTGGCGGGTCTTGCTAGAATTTTTGTCGAACAAAAATAGCACGGTAGCGTTAGAATAGTTCCAACAAAATTCCCCACAATTGCGGGCAATAAAGGTAACCGAACCGCCTTGCGCGTTTCGGAAGCCCGAGTTACGGGCGTTTCCGTTTCAGGTAATCCTTTAAACCTGCTGTCGGGACGTATGTATGCGTATAAACGGGATCCTGCTGCATTTTCATTCCATTAAGTGAACCGTTCGTCCGCGTATCTGGAATTCCAGCAGCCCTGTTTTTCGGAACAATGGGAATGCGATTTTCGAGTTCCACGGATATTCGCGCAAACATGATATTTTTATGCGCGTCGAATTGGCGGGCACAGATGCTAGCCGAAGCGAAAAAATCAGCGCGCGAATTTTGAAACACGTTCGCGATATCGAAGAGCGACGTCGCGTCGACGCGAACCCCGCCTTTTCCACCCTCGAAAGGTCGAGCGTCTGACGAGTGATCTCTCGAACACGCTCGGCGATGACGAGCTGGTCCGCCGTGCATATTCCGCGTATCTCGCCGTGAAAACCATCCCTTTCCCTCTTTTAATTTCCAACCCCTCGGCTCGCGGCCACAGACCGGGCTACGAGGGACGGGCGCACAGGGGGTAATAACACGCCGAGGAGGATCCTTTGTCCAAATAAAAAAATAACATCTCGCTTCGCGACGAGGAAGAGCTGCCTGCTGCGATACGCGACAATGGATAGGAACTTGTTCAGCCCCGAGCTACGGCAACGGCGTTGGGGGGGCGAGGGGTTAGTGGCAGAGAGAAACAGAGAGGGCGAGAGGGAGAGAGGGAGAGGGCAGGTTCCGGGACTAAGGGTTGAATTCTCTGCGATATCCTATCAGATTTATACGCAGCATGCGTACGTAGCGTCTTTCAACGCTCCTACAATTCTTCCCGCCGCGCCGGTTGGCATTAAACACTCTTAGAAGACCGAGCGTGTTTTTCTATGCGACCGTCGAATGTCGCGCGGTACGGATTTCCTTTTCCTCGGCTACCGCGATGTCGAGCGAATAAGAAAGAGGACGGAACACCGTACGATGGTTCGCGAGAATCAGCAGCTTAAGGGCCTGCAAATTGAAAGTGTTCGTCGTAGACGAGTAGATAATGGGATCCGAAAGTGGCTTCAACCACCACGAAAAATTCTGCCCCTCTGGCATCTAATGAGGCTGCGATGCGATTAACGTTTGCCTCCTTCGCGATCTCGTCCGTCCGACAATTAGATCCCACGCATTGTGCGTTCTCGACAATAAGCGCCATCGTTCCCCTCGGAATCTCATTTCCTCCGCCGCGTAAACCGCTACCTTTAGCATCTCGTCGCGTCGCAGCAACAACAGCCGCCGGCAAATGCTTCTGGACATTGTCGCCATTAGTGCGGTTAATCGGCCGCTATGAACATTCGGCTTCGATACAACTTTCGGTTACCCGCTCTGGTTTACCCTTCACACCGGACGTATTAATAATCGTGGCAGAAATTCCTGGGGAAGATAACTCTGTACGTATGTATATTACGTATACGTATCCGTATTCTTGGCTCGCACGCTGCCATCCGCTCCGGTTTTAACCCTACGACCCGACCAGGCGCGCAAGGCCAAATGGCAATTAGGCTTCCTGCATTGTACGCCACAACAATGGGCATTTTTCAGCGGGCACGTATTGGCGGGAAGAATACGCGCAGGGCCTCCTAAATACCACGATGAATTTACCGGTTCACCTCAGGGCTGTGCTAGGGGTGCGCCCCGATCCAGATTCATCGGTATATTAATCACACCTGGACGATAAATCATACCCGCGGAATATTTTACGTACAATAACGTCTTATCCCGGTGGGTTGGACTTGCTCGCGCTTCACGCGGTAACAACTGTCACCCCGTTCGCAGGCAAATATTCGATTCTGGCTGTTCTCCCACGGCTGGGAAAAAGGGCGCACAGAAAAGGTGGAGCGCAAAAGAGAAGGATAAAAGGTAAAACAAAACGGCGCGGCGCGGCGTGTCGGTGCAGTTTCGAATTATATCCCTTTTAAGCGAAGGAAATCCGCGAGATCTCGAGGCAAACCTACCATAGAGATTCTCTCTCGTTCTCTTCTTGTCCCTGTGCTCTCCTCTTTGCTCTTATTCCCGGCCGGTCGCGCGCAGGTGGAGAACTCGATTCAGGAGGGTTTGCTTGCATTTTCATTGTCTCGTCTCCGTGCGGGCTGCATGTTGCCGTCGTCGTCGTCGTCGTCGTCGTCGTCGTCGTCGTCGTCGTTGTCCTCGTCGTCGTCGACGTCGACGTCGTTGGCCCGTCAGAGAGAGAGAGAGAGAGTGAGAGGGGGACGGGTGAAGAACACGAGAAGTTGAAGAGGTGGAGGGATGGAAAGCGTAGGAGAGGGCGGGGTAAGCTAATCGTTGAGGCTGCACCCCGGGGCGACTGCATTTTTTAAAAACACTACCACGAATGCTCCTAGCGAATGCGTACCACGAGAAACGACTCTCTCTCTCTCTTATGCGCGCGCGCCCTTTCCGGCGCCCTTCGTCCTTTCTTTTTTTCCGTTTCTCTCCTCGAGCTGGATGTATCTAGCTAGCTGTGTCGGAGCATTGTGCCGAATGAATTGCAGGAGTGCGGTGTATGCAATGCTTCGCGCCCGTTCACGGCTGTCGAGCTACTCTAGGGTAACCCTAAAAAAAAAGAAAGCAAAAATAAGAAGAACGAGAGATTCCTCCGCAAATTTCGCTTTCACGAACCTCTTGCGAACATTTTATGAGGTCTGCCCCGACTCGAGGGAAAGCAAGTCGTCGTTCTTCCTTCCTCGATAATTAACCGCGACTAGACTTCGATGCTCGTGGCATTATTGCACATCTTCCATGGTGATTCGATGGGGCATAGATTGAAAGAGCGAAAAGGCGTCGCAGATTTGCATTTTCTCCAACATTTTTTTCCCCCCGGTAATAGCGCACCACTCGACAGAGGAGAATTTCGTTCAGAGTTCCCTCGTTTTCCCCGGCTCTTTCGAGGCGTTCCCGGTCGATTTGTTTTGCGCGACTTTTGTCTCGCACGGTGCAACCCCTGTCTGTCAAATTACCGTCATCGAGGCGAACAATCGGGGCCAAGTGTACACGGTAAAGCATTTTAACCAGGGAGCGCCGTAATCATTCCTCGCGCCAAATGAACGCGACTAATAGCAGGGCAGGGAGAAAGAGAGAAAATAAAAAGAAAGAGTGCGAAAGATCATCCAGCGGGGAAATAGAATCGACGACGGCAAAGGGAAGAGAGAGAACCTGAAGATAGATATGGACGAGGAGGAGCGGGAGGAAGAGCGAAAGAAAGGGTGGCAGATGCGGAAAAAAAGTGCACGACAGAAAGGAAAGCGTCACCCCTTGTCACGGGAATCTTGCCGATGAATACGGGAAGATGTTGCGCTTTCCATTAATTACGCTCCTTACTAATTAACCTTGCGCGTTCTTCCCTAATTAGTTGTACGTGTCGCGAAGAAAAAAGCTGGCGCGTTTAAGCGTCGCGAAACAGAAAGAGACACCTGTTCATCCGACAAATTGTACGAAAACGCCGGGCCGCGCTGTCTGAAAAATGAAACGACTCTCGTTGCTATACAGCCACGCGGTTGGATACGAGCGTGTCGCGCGACGATAAAATGAGGGTAGGAGACGGAAAATTAACAGCCGCGACTCGAGGAAACCACCTGCAAAATTGACGCGCGAACGTTTTATTTTCCTGCCTGGGGCTCCGATGTTCAATGTAAACGCTGCGCGAGGCAGAAACCATTGCGAATACCGTCACATCGGATTTTCTATGGGAAATATGGACAGCCACGATGAATTGGTTATTCCGCGGGACGCGGCGAATATATTTTTCATATTACGCTGTCGTCTACCAACCACGCGGATTCGATTTTTCCCCCCGTGTTTCGCTAAACGTATACCGAAACGAGCATGTTCTTGCCGGTACTCGAAGCGGGCCAGCCTTCTGCAGGAGAGCTCGGAACGTCGCGACGCGCGACGCGCGACGCGCGACGCAAGGCCATTAATTTTGCTGCGGTGCTTCGAATGCATCGACGGATGCAGATCCATTGCTGACGGATGCATCTAGATCCTTGGGAATTGCGGAACAGCGCACGCAGACTCTGCTATCATTACGAGACGCTTCTTTGCTTTCTCCCCCCTTTACCTTCCTTCTCTTCCCCCTGTGAATCCGCAACGATACTCGGCTGCGCGGAAGGGAATCATAGCGAACGATCCATTTGCGTTCAGATCGCTTGAAAATGCAGTCGTTCCTTGTCGGTTGGCACGTTTAATGCGCCGCGGATGCACCGGTTTTTACTGTCACGGAAAGCTCTTGGGGACACGATCGAGAGAGAAATCGCACGACTGCACAATTTTTTTTATTTCGTCGTTATCTCTCTATGCTGTTACGAGCTCCTGTTTCTCCACGGCCTCCGCCACATTTTCCATTCCTTTCCATCAATCTTTTTCGACGCCCTCTTCTTACCTCTCGTGTCCCATCCCTCTTTCTTTCGACGCATAGCTATGTCCTACTTGAAAGCGACTCCAGCACGGAGCTCGATTGTATTCCTAAATAAATGGGCGAAATACAGCGATTGCTAAACGACCCGAAGAAAAGGAAAGGGGAATGCGCGCCAACTTCCAATCTACTCAACTCCGTTACGTACATAGGTCTGGCGAGAAAGCTCCCTGCGCGAAACATCGATCGCCGCAGCGCGCACATTGTTTGGCTCAATTTCACGCGAGGAAGCGAGTGGGTGAGCCAGCGGGCACACGACCCTCGAACTCGAGGCCGTTCGAGCACAGCCTAGGGGCGGAAGTGATCTCGCAGTTTCTGATTTTCAGTCGCGACAATGGCCGCTTTTGTTGGACGATCTGGCATCGCGTTTCTACCGGGATCCGCATCGAGAAAGGGTGTCGAGCCATTCGGCGTCGCGTTGCTTCGACGCCGCGTACACCTGTACGTGTGCAGGTATACACGCGAATCATTTGTCCAGGCATCGATACGTATATCCGTCGATATATCGCGTTCAATGCGAAACCGAAATTTAACTTCCGTCTAGGTGCACCAAAGTTATGGTGCTTCAGTTTTCAAGTATCGAGAACAAGGCACAGTCTGGGAAGCGACGATCCTTCCGTCGCTGGCCGCTTCTATTATGCAATAATATGTACACACTTCTGTTGCCTGCAACGTGGGACAAAACGAATCTCGTTGAAGCGCAAAAACCGTGCACGCTTCCGTAAAGAGAAGAAATTTACCTCGGCCGAACGAACGAACCGCGACGCCTCCCAGCATCGTGGGTGTAACGTTGCGTCTGTTCGTAGATACGCGACACTATTTTCAGCAATTTTATCTGCCGCCAACTCGACACCCGTTCGGAGATACGAGCCGATGTACATATATGTATAAACGAGGCGAGCGTACAATCGATGCGCTTCGTGTTTGGATTTTTCTGGATCATCTGCTTCTACCTCTTTTCCTTTATCCCTTTCGATTCCCACGAGATATTCCCGTCGTAATTGCGATATCCGATCCGCGCAGGGTGCCGACGACGGACCCCGTTTGACGCTTCTCTGTTCCCCTCGGGTATCGAAGAGGATCCGGTCGAGTAGTCGAGCAAAGCGCTCGAAAAATAGTATCCGCTGTACTATTATAGTACGTTGCTTTAAAAAAATAGTAAGGTTTGTTTTATTGATTTGCACGTGCTTCGAGCGCAGTGGTAACGTTTACTCGGTAAACAGCGCGACTCGGTGCTTCATCGGGACGTCTGACATACTTTCGACGCGATGAACTGTTTGCCTGCAGTTGTCGACTACCCCGTTGCATAGACTTTGTCTCACTCGACGATAGATTTTGAATTAAAGGCCGCTGTTGACGGTATCTTCGAAATGAAAGCTATCTCCAGCGGGGAGCCTCTTGCAATTTCTTCTCCTCCTCGTTCGATTCCGCCCTAGCGACGGGCGCCGCGCAATGCTTCACAAGGTAGCGCAAACCGCGAGTAAGCTGCACCAGTGAAAAGTTATCGAATTAGAGCGAAGGAATACCGATCGGCCACAACTTTTCTGCAGTGCACGTCGGAAAACTTGCGCAAAAGACGCGACTCGTTCGTTCGCTAACTTTTTAACAACCTTCGCGGGTTCGCGCGGTAAGGAGCGATTTTTCCGCCGATGCATCTTGCTCGTTCGAGGGGGAAAAGGGGGGGACGCGTAATTCGTAGGTATTTGTCGAGCGCGACTACGTCGCTAATAAAGTTTAAGTATTATCCGGCTAGGTAACCCTTGACTTTCAGATGACGGCTGACGACATCACCCTTTTCTCGCGCAGGTTCGACGGTTCGAAAATAATTACCGCGTTTCTCTTTCTCTCTCTTTTTGCCCCTCTCTCCGTGGTGGTGGATGCTCCCCCTGAAAGCTAACGTCGCCTCTCTTGCACGGTTTTCGTATTCCTTCTGGGGTGATTTCGAGGATTGGCACTCGGAGCACGTTCGCGATACACTCTGCCCCCTTGCCTTCCTCTTGGTCTACTAGTTCTCCAAAAATTAGATAACTCAAGAACGGAACGAGACGCAGGTCTGCGTTTTCATCAGACGTGGTTCGCGAACCGGATCCACCTAACCGTTTTGTTTCGAGGATAGGGCAGCGAGAATGAATCGATAAGGGGGGCGCTCTTTGGAAGAGGGCGACAACGAGAAGAAGAATGGAATGGAATTTCGTTTCGCAATATTTGCGTTTCACTCCTTGGTGCCACAAGGTGCTCCGCAGTCACGCGGACACCGTTCTTACAGTGCTATCCGTACAATATCTCGAATAGGCGATTCCTAGTGGATTCTGTACCCTCCGGAAAGCAAACGAATCGTCTGCGGATTCGTCCAGTTTTATTGCCGCGGTAATCCTGAAGCGTTCGTCATCCACCACGGCCGATATCCTATCTCGAACGGCATAATACCTCTCAGTCTTCCCACTCCGAAACGGAATTTATCTCGACCTTTTACGACGCGTCATAAAAATGCAAGAGCGTTTCGGTGTTGGGGCGGAGCCTGCACGCTGTTATCGTCGATACAAATACCGAAAAAATGTCGGAAGCGTTTCGGAGCGACGAAGCGGCTGCTCCGAAAGCATTGAAACTCTGCGCATAGAAGACCCCGGTTCGGAGTTATTCCACGGCTAGGCGATCGATGTATAATGTATAAACAGCTTTGAACGCCGAAGCACGGCGAAATAATTGCGACGAGAAAAGTAACGAGGCAGAGCCCCGTTCGTTAGTAAGTTCGCACCTAAAATTCCCCGCCCGATCCCGCTCTTTCCCTTCTCTTTTCCATTAACGGAATCACTCTGCGCCCCGCGAATCAAATCGAGCCGACACGGAATTATCGAGCGAGTATCGATTTCGCTCGTTAACGACGCGACTCGGACGTTCACGAATTTCTCTGCTCAATTAATACTATTCGCGGCGTAGGAAACCTGTGGACATTTAAAACATCGTACGTTCTTTTGACGACGGCACGTAATCTCCCGCGCTCGCGTTTTCTTTCTCGTTCGCTTCCGCTCCAACAATCGACAGGCGAGTTTCCTCGTTAATCGAACTGTACTTCGATAATCGTCCGCGTCCCGTTTTGCTCCTCCGCTTCTCCCTTTGTGGGCGGTCGTGAAAGAGCCGGTCCTTTCAAAGGAAGTCGTACGATATTCTACCGCGATGTGCACGGGCTCGCATCAAAATTGATTCTCTACGCGAGAGCGATTCGCGTGTCTCGGCAAATAGCCGGCGAACAGAACTCTTTTCCCTCGCTTTTCATTCGGGGTCGTCGATTTTTCGCCAGGCAAAGTTCCATTCGGTCAAGCGAGTAACGGCTGAGTTTGCCGAAACGAAGAAGAGAGCCGGCGACCCAGAGCTGTGGCAGACGAGGGCGGCGGATAGGTACAGTTCTGGAGAGCCGTAAAACTTTATGGTGCGTTTGCATCGACCGACCCTCCCTTCCCTTTCCCTACTTTACTACCATCCCCATGGCAACGACCGACCCCCGAACAGAGCCACCCTGCATCCCTCTCTCTCACTCGTCCCCTCTTCCTTTCTCTCAATCTGCTCGTCCGCTCGCTTTCTTCGTCTTTCGGATAGACGGCCGCGAGGCTCCCTTGTTTCGACGCGTGCGCCCGATTCTACGCCAGCGAACCTGTAGAAAGAAAAATCAGATGCTTACTCGTTCACCAAATATCCTCGATGATCCCGTTTTCTTTTCAATTTTGGGATCATCCTTCCGCTGCGTATCTTCCCGTTCTTTTCGAGCGCATCGTTCGCCCGGACCTTGGGATCCTGGCGGCGCGTATAGATTCGATAGCGCGTAGACAACACGCTTCCGGGGCTTATCTCGCTCGACCGAGTCGCCACGGTGCGTCGAGTTCCTCGAAAGGGTAACACCGCCGGCGATACGGCTCAGTTTAGAAGGAAACGCGATCGAACAGAGTCGTGGCAGCTGATTGCGATGTTTATCGCCAAGGACACGGCCTACGACGATCTCTGGTCGATTAGCTCGGCCCGCGTTCTTCTTCCCTGAAGAGAAAAATGCCGTTCGCGCGGAAGCGCAGAGACATCCGTTTCGGAGCACCCCGGATAAACGGTAAACTTGTCGGCTTTCGAGCTGGCTACTTACAAATTGCTGCCTATCTACGACCATGCGTATCGGGTTGCCAGGGCGTCCCGAACGCACGCATGCACGCATAGTTTTTTCTGACCAGACTCCCTATCGGATTTCACCGAGCTTCAAACTTCGAACCGGCCGGTTCTTTTTATCTTCGTTTTGTTCGCGTTACTCGAGACAAACCCGCCGCTGCTTCCATTCATGAACGGCGATACCTTAAAGGGTACGGGATGCGAGACTCCGCTCTTTCGTGCAAAACGCATTAGAGGCATACAATTTTGACAAAGTGGCACGCGGAGAGCTCCGGCCGCGTGTAATTCTAGCCGACTAATGCCCGAGCGACGCGCGACTCGCCATCCACCGATATCCCATGAGCATCGAAGCTCGAGTTTCATGCAAGGATGGATGAACGATAACTTGCGGCTTCCCAAAGAATCCGGTCCTCGTGGGATTCCGCGGCTGACCGAAATTCGTCAACCACTTTCGCCGGCCGCGGAACTGTTGGGCGAGCTGAACAAATTCCCTTGAGGCAAAGTTTCCAAAGCTCGCGAGAAGAGCAAAGGCGCGTTAGAGCCGTCGCTGGATTCCCAGCAGCGTGGCTGGAAACAGGTACACGCGTATAAACCGGCGGTGTCTCTGGCCGACACTCCTGTCGGCGAATTAGCTCGCCAACCCTTCCTCTTTGCACCGGCGTTCGGAGAGAAAGAGTTCTCTCTGGACTCTTTTATCTCTGTTGCTTCTTGTTTCCCGCTGCTCGCGGGGCTAACGTCCGTCGAGCGCGAAGAACGAGGGCTCACCGGGTTCCTCGACACAACGTAATCCACTAATAATTCAACAGGAGCGTCACTCTTTCTTCCGGCGGGCGGTTTCCAGGGAAAACCGGCGCGGCGCCTCGTGGAAAGGCGGAATGGCTCGGGAAGAAGCGCGTCGCGCGGAAAACGGGGCCCGACGTTCTAGCCCTCCGCTCCCCTGCTCATCGCCGCACCGGTCACGCACCCGCTGCGGTCCGTCACACCCCTTTGCCGGCATTCTTTCATGTCATTTTCGGTTTACAATGTACGTAAACGATCTCCAAGGGGCGTGCTTTGTCTTTTCCAGGGATATTAGATTTGAAACGGGACGCTTTTAGATCCCCGGCCGATGCCCCTTTCGCCGGAATCGTTTCCATTCAGCGAGAAAAGTTATACTCCGTGTCGTTTACGCAGGCCCGGTGTCTCTCGATGCCGCATCTCGCAAAGCATTGTCTCTGCATCGAATTCCTGTTCCGGATCGCAAGCACGCATCGTTCTTACTTCTCGTCAGAATATATTGCATACAAATGTACATACGTACGAAAAAGTAAACGCGTTAAAGCCTTCGACTTCGATATCGAACCGGGGCGTCTGTCGGGAAGCCATCACTTTTGTCCGCTACTCTCTCGACGTTTCTCGCCGCTTTGACGCTACCTCTCTTTTGCGCTTTACGAGATGGAAATCGAGCGTGCAAACGGCTTTCGTCCGATTCCCTTCGAACGCTCAATTAAGGAGAAACGCCGGCCGCTTTTCTCCGTTCATAGGAAATGAAAATCAAAGCGCGAAAATCGCCCCGGTAATCGGATCGTTGATCGACTCCGATAACCCGTGAGGTGAACCGTGTCCTCGGTGATTTACGCGGCACGCTAAACTCGTGCTCGCCGCTCCGCTTCGCTTCCGAAGATCAACAATTTTCCGTCAAACAAACTTGCGCTCGTTTCGGACCGATCCAACCGAAATATTGTATATGCTTTTTTAATTAATGCATCGAGCTACAATCTGGAAGTCCCGCGTCGGGCCTGGAGCCGAGGGGTCCACGGCACGGTAACTGACGCAGCTCCCTTGGAAAATTGCACGCATCTGTTGATACCATTTCGATCCCCGTTCTTGATCCCCCCTTTGCAAAAAAGGTGTATCGCGTTACGTCCAACTCTGACGGACGGTTCGTAAAAAAAGAAACGCGTTCGCTTTCTATTCCACGAACACCGGCCCTCTTTAATTCCTCTAATCGTTATCGTCGTGGGTGCGCTGCTAGAAAGCAGGAGCTGGAAGGATCGTCTTCTCCGCGAACGGGCTGCGCCTCCGCGAGTCAGCTAGCCACGCACGTGCGTCTTTCTCGGTGTTTACACGAAAGTTAATCTCGACTGCGTGGTTAGTGGATGCTGAAGGAGCGACGCGGAACGCCGTCAAAGGAGGGGCGGTCGAACGCTGCCGGCGAACACGATGATAATAATAAACGTTGCTCTCCCTTTCTTTTTGCTCTCACCCTGCCGCCCCCTCCCCCTTTTTGCCCCCACCAGCTGCCAGGCTCCGGTGCCCTCTGCCTTTCTCCCCGGTATACGCGAACGCTCGTTCCCGTTTTCCTTTTCTCCGTTTTTTCTTCTCCCGCTCTCACTTAGCGCGCGCGCGAGCCGCCAGCGGTGCCTTTGATCCCTCGCTTCGTTTGTGCATTTAAACACGGCTTTCCGAGTAGTGGAAAGAGCCTGGCCGTGGTTCGAGGAGGACACGGGAGAAAAGCCCGTGAAACCGGGAGGAAGAGTGAGAGAGTGACAATGATAGGGTTGGGGGGTGGGGGGGCAAAAGAGAGAACGAGTAAAACGAGTCGAGTGGCCGAGCAAAATCTCGTGGAGACCTCGGAGACGTAAAGTGAGTTTCACGATTGCAAACGGGCCTCCCCTGCGCGGTCCACTCGCGTCTTCTTCTTTCATCGCCCATCTTCTCCCAGCTTTGCTCTCTCTCTTCCTCTTTCTCTTTGTCGTCACGGTCATCCCTTCGTGATTTTTCTTTCCTCTTTTCGAGCTTTGCCACTCTTTATCGTCGCTCTGTGCGCAGTCGACGACCGGCAGCCCTCGATTATCTACCTCTTCGAGGATAACCCCTCGAGATTAATGTTCCTTAATGGACTCAATGCCGAAGAAGAGCGCGCGGGTATTTTAACGCAGCCCTTTAATCCGCCTGTGCGGCGGGGAAAGGGCGAGGAAACGAGCAGCACGAATCATCGTAGAGGGGTAAAGGAGAGAGCGACTTCGAAATGACAATCGATTCGGTGGTAGATTCTCAAACTACATGTACTTTCGAGCGAGAGTAGTCCCGCTGGATCAGGAAATCATAGGGTCGCGGAGAGTGCATCGATGCGTCTCTCGAAGGAGCTGTAGAAAGGATGGCCTCTGGACTCGTCGCGGCATTCCAAGCGCACCAGGCTCGACGATCCGACATCGGCGTGACAAAAAGAACCGTTGCGTCGACGGCGAAACTAAAAGGATCGGGCGGACTGGCCGAGCCCAAGTCGACTGTTAATAATGCCACCTCGGCCTCGAGGATGCGTCGCCCGCGCCCAGCAGTCTTCACCGTTTCACGGCTAATCAAGCATCCGCGAAAGTAAAATCATGTTTCCGTCTGGTTTTTCGGCGTTTTGGAGCACGGCTCTCCTTCGCCTACCGCTCGTACCTGAATCGAAACGGCGAGCCCGGCTGGGTGTCACGACAGGGTGTCACGGCAGGGCGTCACGGCAGGCTGGTTGGAACTCAAAGGAAACGGAGGAAAGTTGAGGAGCAAGAGCCGTGGTCCGTTAATGACGTGGCCGTTTGCTGGCACAATTAGCGAATCGCTGGCGAATCGTTAGACGACACGAAAAACGGTCGTCCCTGCCATCGCACAGTGGTCCCAAATCCCGAAAACGCGGCCAAAACTCAAGAAATTAAGTTGTTGTTGAGGAGGTGACGATTGATGGATTGGGTAGTACAATAATAACTCTGTAGGGGGATGAAAGGATATAAGTCATACTTTTTTACCTGAATGGCAATACAGTCCGAACTTCGGTTTCTTTATACAGTCATTTCTCGTGAGCGTAAGCGTAAGTGTGAAGTGCAGACTGTAAGGTGTCTAACTTTTTTTAGAAAACAGCAATCTTAATTCTGTAAAATGGATATTGTTCCTGGAAGTAAGTAGAACATTTTTCATCTCTGAATATATTAAGAATTGTTATCCGTTAACATTGTAAACTGGTAAGTATAGTATGGGAAATAACATGTTAGATTTAATGCATATATTTTAAAGATGTAGAGAAAAAGTTGTATATCCCTCAATATCCCGCCAAAATTCTTGTTGGAGCTTTTAGTTTATACTTTCATCTTACTATATTTACAAAAATTGGCTGCACTTTTTTGCACTTTCAGCCGTGACACCATTTTGAACAAAGTATTACTTTTCACTTTTTTTGCCTTTCGAGAACTGTGAATGATACGGAAAACTGTTTCAGGTAAAAGTTATATCAATTTTGAAGGATCATTCTTACCTAGAATTATTTACACGTAAAAAAAAAATTTCTGCAGTAACAGAATTAATCTACAGTCATCGAAGAAGTCTTCGGTATGGAGTAATAACAATGATCTGACAAAAAAAAATTTCAAATAAAAGTTAGTCAGTATTCAGCCGTCTACAAATTTCAAAAGGAAAAATTAATAAATAATTTTTTTTTTTTTATAACAAATTGAAGGTCACCTCGATTTTTATATGTTAATATATATTTTTGACTTTGTATTATCATACCTGACATCAAGACGAATTCGTAATCATTATAAAAATAGTTTGTAACTGTTATTAGCGCATTCGATTAATTTAGAACAATTGTGCAATCAACTGTTATGTATATCTATTATATGTTCTATTTTATATTCAGTGCATTCGGGAGTTCTTGTATAAAATTTAATATCGCTTTTACTACAAGTTCTACTGAATATCCTAAATATAAAAGGAAAGATATAATAAACAATTTACATACACACAAGTTACACAATTGTTGTAATTTCAAATAAGCTTTAGCATATAAAAAGTACGTAAATTTTAGTATAAGTTTTATCTGTAAGATATATTGTATATTAACTTCAAAGAATAGCTTATAAGTATTATGTTTATACTATTTTTAGTGTTACATAAATATTAGTTTAGAATTGATACAAGTTGTTCGAAGTTTAGTTGTTGTTCGATGTATTGTAAATAGATATAATAGAATAGTTCATAAGTATTAGCTTGTTAATTTGAATTAGAACAGTTTTGTAATTTCTATCTCCATTGATTAGTTTAAATAAATGTTCATTGAAAAGAATTCCACTGCTCTTTTTATTTTCACACCTCAAAAATCCTTGAGAGAACCTAAATCCAATTCCTTACACAAGAAGTACCGTGGACGAACTTTAAATGCAAAGTCCTGAAGCGAGAAACTTGTAAAAATGGCCCTATACGTCATTAAAGAAAGCAGGTCAAAGTCTTGCAAAATTTGTTGGCAAAAGGCTACAAAATTATGCGCCCGGAAATTCTTAGAAGGTGACGTGATTTCCCCGAATTGCTGCTATCGAATACCTCCTCGCATATCATAATCTCCTGATACAAATCCACGATTTTCAGCCAGATATTTTTGCCAGAATCTCAGAAATTTTGCGATCGGAAATTCCTGGAACGTGACGTCATTTCCAAGAATTGCTGCGATGAAAGACCTCCTCGCATATCATATTCTCCTGATACAAATCCACGATTTTCAGCCAGATATTTTTGCCAGAATCTCAGAAATTTTGCGATCGGAAATTCCTGGAACGTGACGTCATTTCCAAGAATTGCTGCGATGAAAGACCTCCTCGCATATCATATTCTCCTGATACAAATCCACGATTTTCAGCCAGATATTTTTGCCAGAATCTCAGAAATTTTGCGATCGGAAATTCCTGGAACGTGACGTCATTTCCAAGAATTGCTGCGATGAAAGACCTCCTCGCTTATCATATTCTCCTGATACAAATCCACGATTTTCAATAGAAATTTAAGTGCCGAAAATCTTGGATTTGTATCAGGAGAATATGATATGCAAGGAGGTATTCGTTCTCAGAAATGACGTCACATTCCAGGAATTTCCGAGCGCTGAAATTTCCGAGTTCCTGCCAAAAATATCTCGCTGAAAATCCTGGATTTGTATCAGGAGAATATGATAAGCGAGGAGGTCTTTCATCGCAGCAATTCTTGGAAATGACGTCACGTTCCAGGAATTTCCGAGCGTTTAATTACCAACCAATTTTGCAACAAGTGAAGACTTTGAAGATGATGGTATTTCCAAGAATTTCCTTCTGCCAACTTTAATAACGTATAGGGCCATTTTGACAAGTTTCCCGCTTTAGAACTTTCCATTTAAAGTTCGTCCACGGTACTTCTTGTATAAGGAATTGGAATTAGGTTCTTTCAAGGATTGGTAAGGTGTGAAAGTAAAAAGAGTAGTGGTATTCTTTTCATTGAATATTTATTTAAAGTAATTAATGAAGATACAAGTTACAATAATGTTCCAATTAAATTTACAAGCAGATACTTATGAACTATTCTATTCTATATCTATTTACAATACATCGAACAACTAAACTTCGAACAACTTGTATCAATTCTAAACTAATATTTATGTAACACTAAAAATAGTATAAACATAAATAATCTAATACTTATAAGCTATTCTTTGAAGTTAATATACAATATATCTTACAGATAAAACTTATACTAATATTTACGTACTTTATATGCTAAAGCTTATTTTAAATTATAACAATTGTGTAACTTGTGCATATACTTGTTGTTTCCAGACACGTTTATCGCTGGAGTTGCCTTATATTAGTAAATGAGATACTTTGTCATTGTTATTAGTTGAATATAAATAAGAAATTGCGTCTTTCATTAACCATAAAATTGCTCCAAGGAAAAAGATAATTAAAGAATTTGTCTAGTAACTATACAATTATCAATTGTAGTATACATAATTATCGTCACTATCTTTTTCATTGTGGCAACATTATTGTATGGGTGTTAAAAAAATATGCATCTCTTAGCTCAATTTTTTTTTGGTCATTTATCAGAAAATAATGTAAAGTAAAGTATAACTTTAGAAATTATTTCATTTATTGATAGTACAATTGAAATAAGAAAACTTGTTATCATGTGTTTCTTTAATTAAAAGATTTTTAATTAACATTAAATGTTTCATATCCTTCGTTGCCTTTCATTGCGGCAAAGAACAAAAGAATTCTTTCAAAATAATTTAATTTTCGCATCGTTTTCAATAATCTGTGGGTAACGTTGCGAGTGACACGGAAATGGTAATGGGACGCGGCGTCCCAGAAATCGTGGCCGAAAAAATACATTGCATGTCTTGTCTATTCCTATATCTCGTCGGTGACGAGGGTAGCAAGGTAAATTAGCGAACGAAGCCTTATCGCTTTGCCGGTCTATGGTAAACTGTTCGCAAGTTGCTCCAAGTATCTGTCTCGAGTTTCCTTCCCGGTACGCAGCCGGATCGACTCGCCGTTGGTCGTTTCGGTAGTAGGTTACCTGTACCTAGTTTCCATCTGGCCAATCTGGCCCCCTTGTTTCACCATATCCTGTTTTCCGTTGTTCCCGCGGCTGGAGCGAATGCGCCGGCGAACCAAGAACCCGGTCGAGAATACGAAAGTCGGCTGCCCGATTCCAATGGAACGCTCCGGGCTGCTCGACCGGAATCCTATCGACGAAGAATGCGGTGAAAAGCGCGATTACAGGACCAAGCGGAATTCCAGAACAGGGAAAGAGCAGCCTAAGGACAATGGAAGGAAAAGCAATCCTCTTCCGAGGACATCGGACGATAGGAGGACGATAGGAGGACGATCGGAGGACGATCGGAGGAGGCGGAAGAAAAAGAACGGGCCAGAGGGTGGAAGCTGCTCTCTGAGAATGTCAGGTCGATTCCGTCCGCGTTCCTTTTTGCTCCGATGGGATCGGGCGGCGCGCTGGAAGCGAGCGTGCAACCAACCGGAGACGGGACCGCTCGAAACCCATGGATTTAATCGAACTAAATAAAACGTCCTGCTCCTTGCCATCTGTGTCCCTTTCTCTCCACCCGTTCGTTCTCCTCGTCGTTGCATGTCTTCTTGCTCCACCTCGGACCTCGGACAGGACTCGTCCAGACGACGGCGAAAGAACGCGTGCGGTTCCCGAGGAAAAAAAACGGGGGAGATGGCGAAAAAGAAAGGAGTTCCTTCAACGTCGACTTTCGGCGATGTCCTTTGGTTTGCGCGGAACAAACGCTTCAGGGGGCGCCTTCCCTTTTTTCTTAATTTACCCAGACTTTGTTGAAAGACGTCGGCAAATAACTTCGCCCGCGTTTTAAGGACTCATGAACCACCGAGACCGCTACCTTCCGCGCTTTGACGTTTTTTTATTCTTTTTTCGAAGAAAGGGCGATCTCCTCTCTTTCGCTCTCCTTTTCTCCGCCACGGCTTTTTATCCACCGCGTAGCGACCTTGCACTTGAACATGATTCTTTTCGATCTGCTACGAGCTGCGCGCGATTCTTTCGCTTGGAAATCCCGGGAGAAAACGTCGCGCCGCGTAGGTTGAAAGATCGTGCGGGGCGTTGGTGCGACCGTGCAAAAGTATTTACCAATATCCTATGAAATTTGTACGGGTACTCGAAGGAAAAGCGGTCGGTGGAAATTATTCGCATGATCGTGGTCTGATCGGTCCGTGTGAATTTCTGTTTCAGGGATCAGCGAAGCAAGCGTGCAACTGCAGCAACCAAAGCTACCCTCCGCGATCCACGTGGGAGGCGAGGTTGAACTCCGATGTCACGTCGATGGCTCCGGAGACATGAAATACGAGTGGTTCAAGTTCGTTACATACCTTGCTGCCATTTACTCGCGCCCCGTGAAATATCCGCCGGGCCCGATAATTCAGGGAAAGCGGCGACTCCGAGGGCGAGTCGCCCTCCTCCAACCCTCCTCCAACCCTCCTCCAGCCCCCCTGAACTAACTTCGCGTCGCGCAACTGACACCCGTCGTTTACGGAACTACCTTTGAATTATCAAGCGACATTTTCCTTTGCCCCTGTCCCTCCATCTATCCATCTATCTCTCTCATATACATATATCCCCGCTAGCCTTGCGCTCTTCGCCGTTCGCCTCGCCCTCGAGAGCTTCTAACCCTCCTCTCGTCTACGCGACGTCGCGTCGCGATCCAAGTCCGCGCCGTGTCTGTCGATGGAAAGTCTGTCGCCCTAACCGCCATACCCTCTCCCGAATTGGTCAATGCGAAAAACTTGACGTGCACGTCTTGCAGAAATCGGGAACCGGTGGAGAGAAGCGACCGAATCGAAATCAAGAAGAAGAAGCTGCACGTTCATCGGGCCGCGCCCGAGGACAGCGGAATGTACAGCTGCCTGGCGAGGAACGAAGCAGGATCGTCCCCGAAGACGGAGAGCTACCCCCTGGTGGTGTCGGGCAACGATACCGCCACGATTAAGGTCGTTCCCAGGAACTTGATCGCGAAACGCGGCGAGCCGGCGACTCTCCACTGCGTATTCGAGGACGCTGATTCCGTTCAGTGGTTCTTCAAGGATATCGGCCCACTGGAAACCGACGACGAGAGGACCGTTCTCGAGAACGGCACTCTGATGATACACTCCGCCGAGCACAGGGACCAAGGCTTCTATTCCTGCCACGGAGAACGCGGAGGCGCCGCCATCGTGTACACGATCGAACTCCAAACAGCTTGTAAGAATTGTCGCCCAGCGGCTGCTGCGCCATGACGCGGTGTAAGGGGGTTGCTACGAAGGAACCGATTATTGTTTTTCGCAGACTTAATGAACCTCTCCGCGGCGTCGTTCGAACCTCTGCTGTCCAACCAAGTGGCCGTCGTTGGCGAGGAACAGGAGCTGCAAGTCAGCTGCTTGGAACCCTCTGGCCTGCCAGTCCCGAAACTTTACTGGAGAGATGCCAAGGGACACATTATAAGCGACTCCGGACCGGTGCGCGTCCAGGATGGCACGCTTATCGTTGCGAAGGCTCGCATAGGCGAAGACGACGGCAATTATACCTGCGTCGCTGAGAATATGGCCGGCGAGACCGACATATCCGTCCAAGTGCTCATTTCCAGTAAGTTACAATTCAAATAAACGTTCGACATCTTTTCCGTTTCTCCGCTGCTATGATTGCTCCGCTCCGGATTGCTTGCTTTCAGCTCCGCCGACCTTGATAAGTTCGCCGGAGAGCCTAAGCGCGATGGAGGGTGACTCCGTGACGATGACGTGCTCCTACTCCGGCATGGATCCGCCGGTGACCCACGTTCGCTGGCTGAAAGACGGAGAGGCTCTGAAAGAGACTGGCGGCCCGACGAGGCATCGAGTAATCGATCACCAGGGAAACGTGACCCTGCACTTGAAAAGCGCCGACCTGTCCGACAAGGGCAGCTACACGTGCGAGATATTGACGAAAGGTTTCCCGTCGATATTTTCGGAACGAGCCAGCCTCACGGTCGAGGAGAAGCTCAAGTTCTCCCCGCAGCCGGTGGACAAGCGACTGGAGCTTGGCTCGACGGCGAAAGTGCCGTGCAAGTCTCAGGGTGCCACTAATCCAATGGTTAAGTGGATCAAGGAGGGCCTGGGCGAGGAATTTCCGAAGCACGTGCAAGATATCAATGGGACGCTTCACTTCAATGGAGTTCTCGAGGAAGATAAGGGACGCTACACGTGTATAGCCAGCAACGGGCAGGGGTCTATCAACCACACGATCAGTATCGACGTAGTCAGTAAGTGCGATATCTCTTTCGCCCAGCTTTTTAGGCTACGGAATCGTGGCTACGGAATCCACAGCGTGAAAACCTTGCCTGTATTTTCTCGTGCCGCAGTCGCGCCAAAGTTCACTATTCAGCCGCAAAATCCAACGGAAGCGATCGAGGGATATCCGGTGATGCTGCACTGCGCGGCCGAAGGTGATCCCAAACCGACCATCCAGTGGGACAGGGACTCGCGAATGAACAACCTGAATAACTCCCGCTTCGAGGTGCTCGGCAACGGAAGTTTGTTCATAAAGGAAGTGTACCTGAGCGACGAAGGAAAGTACGGCTGCACGGCGGGCAACAGCGGAGGCTTGAAGAGGGAGGAAGTCCAGTTGAACGTGAAAGGTAAGTAAGAACGCTCTCTTGGCGACGCGACGAGAGGACGTGCGCGCTGACGGGGGCTGGTTCTGTGTTCGTAGCCGGTGACACGTACAGATTCGACATGGATTTGGATGCGGGGGACGACGGATCCATGATGACGAAGACGGTTACCATCACTCTGAGCGCGGCCGCGGCCTACATGGTGCTGGTCGTGGGGCTTATGCTCTACTGTCGTTACCAACGTCGTCGCAGGAAGCAGCAGTACCTCCAGGAGCAAGCGGAAGGTATCTATCGCGCCGCTGCGCAAGCGTTCCGAAAATAATTCCACTTAATTCGCCCAGAGAAACTGGAGAACGGGGAAGTGCAGGAGGAACAGACCGAGCTAAAGGAGACCAGCAACAGCAAAATGAACTCGACCGGCAAGAAGAAGGAGAACCGTGATTCTCAGAACAAGAGCGACGGCGCGGATACCGCTCAGAGTCAGAGCAGCAACCAGTCGAAGAAGTCGAAATCGAATTACGACAAGATCGCCGCGTCGCGTAGCAACTTGAAAGAACTGAAGCCGCTGGGTCGTGGAGAGTTTGGTGCAATTTACGCGACAAAGTATCAAGTGGACGGCGACAGGGAGTCTCTGGTGATGGTGAAGAGTCTGACCCATACGAAAGACGAGACCGCGCTGCAAGAATTCAAGCGTCAGCTGGATCTCCTCCACAAGCTGAGCCACGAGAACGTGGTGAAACTGATCGGCCTCTGTCGCGAGGAAGAACCGGATTACATGATCCTCGAGTACACCGACTGGGGAGACCTGAAGCAGTTCCTGATCGCCTCGCGAAAGGACAGCGCGTCCAGTCCGACGCACGAGACGAAGCCTCCTCGAGCACCGCAACTGTCGGTCGCGCAGATTCTCTCGCTGTCCAACCAGGCGGCGAACGGCTTGAAGCATGTCGCGGACAATCGTCTCGTTCACAAAGATATAGCCGCCCGAAATTGTCTGATCGCCAGCAACCTGACGATCAAAATCTCGATGCCGTGCATGTCCAAGGAGCCGTACCAGCAGGAGTACACCAAGCACCGAAATCAAGTGATCCCCCTTAGGTGGTTGCCCCACGAGGTTGTCTACGAGGACGAATACTCGACCAAAAGCGACGTCTACGCGTTCTCCTGTCTCGTTTGGGAGATGTTCCATCAAGGCGAGTTGCCGTTCTACAAGATGAACGACGACTCTGTGCTAACCGCGCTTAAAGCTCAAACTCTCTCGTGGAAGCCTCACAAGGCTGCGCCGCCGGCTCTGCAAGAGCTTCAAGCTCTGTGCTGGTCCAACGACCCGAGGGAGAGACCCACTTTCGACGAGCTCGTCGCAAAAATAGGTGAAATCGTCGTCGACAGTTGTCTCTAGATTGATCGAGAACGCCACGAGGCTCTAAATCGGAGATACCGCGATAGGAGCGACGGTCGCACCAATCGAATCGAATCGTGTCGAGAATTTCGCCGCGGTATCCTCTCGCGTCCATTAGATCGATAAGGATATAATTTATTTGTAACAGAAGGATCCGCTCCAACGACTGCCAACGTCTGCCAACGTCGAACTTGCGTAAGAATACGTACGATCCGGCACGCGCTACAATATTATACGACTAATGCAATATTTACTATCCGGTATCATTGTAACGATAGGTACATATGTATATCGATCACCGCACATCGAATACTCGTCGAATACGCTACATTGTCGTCCACGGCAGAAATCTCGAGGCACAGTGTGAATGCATCGTTAAGAAAGTATCACGACCATATCATTATTAAACGAACGACAATTTTTATATCCGCCTAATTCACGTCTAAGCGTTGTATTCCGTTAAGGTCTAAATGCTTAAGGATTTCTTTTCAAAGCGTCTGACACGTACATATAAAACTATCACATAGGAATATAATGTATATGCGTGCGGGAGAGCACAGGGTGAGTCGCACGCGATCGCTCGAATCATTTTCTGTACGCGCGAAAGCGGAGGGGAAAGGAGGAGAAGAATCCTAGGAGCAATTATTCGATATCGGCCGGAATATGGTAAAGCAAACGGCCTTGTACATACCGTGGGTACGAGAGCATGCTTGTTCCTTTCATTTTTATCGGAAGACACGTTCATGGCTAATCGTGTCTGTATCGTTCTCGTTGTTTCTCGTTTCGATCGGAGCCTATTTTTGCATTCGAAGAAGGTTTAGACAGGTTTAGAATCTGTCGCGTTCAGTGTTTTGCCTTCTTCGACAGCGCACGACTGGCTACGTCGACTGTCTATAGTCTATATCACGAAATTCGTACAACGAAGCTGTTTCCTTCCGTTCACTTTTCTTTCGTTTCGCGGCTAAAGTCGAAGAACTCGAAGGGCGCAAAGAACTGCGAATGAAATTTGTTGCCGCACAGAATAATAGACTAACAATTGTACGACACAGTTGCACAGTTCGGAAAGCAGAAAGGATATTCGACGCGATCGTGTTAGGTATATATATACCTGAAAATTTTAATTTTTTAACATGCAAATGCAAATTGAAACATTTCAATACATATATACCGCATCAGATACTGTACTAATAGGAGGACTATCATAGATCACGCAAGAAACAATGTATATGCACGCGCAGAGCTGTCGCACGGTCGAATTTCATAGATCGATTCGACGGAGGAGCAATGAGTGTGCTGGTTGGAACGCGAAGAGAATACGGAACAGTATTTAAAGTATTCCTCGGCTCTGCACACGTATAGGCATATAAAATATATAATGTATTATATACGCATCTAGATGTACGAAATACTAAGGTAAACACTGCCAATGAGTAATCTCTGTAACGTGTTAAAAGTTTTCATAATCATAGCGAATACGACCATTCCCTAATTTTATGCACCCTCGCCGCATCGAAGGCATCGTAAAATGAAAAACTCATTCATTTCCCAACAGGACTATACGAATCACGATTTCGCGAAGGAGGGTCGAACGTTGTCGTCGATCGTTTGCGATTCTACGTTCCAAGTGGAACTAGTAGATGAAAACCGTTTGAGGGGTGAATAGCGGGAAGTTTACGCCGCTTCTTTGCTGGGTTTTTTGTTTGTTTCTCCCAGTTAAATCTAGATGCGCGTCGATCGTTATTTTAATTTCTCGATGGAACAAAGATGACAACGTTCGCGAGTGCGCGTGCAAATGTCCGGCCTGAATTATCGAATGCTTTTCAAATGTTCTTAGTATATGCCGTGAAATATTCTTGTAATATAAAGTAAGTTAGGAACATACCTTGCAGCAATTCGGCTGACAATTCGTGATCGTTGTAAGCCCACTCGAGGCAATTTTTACGAACCTAACTATGCTTATTCGCTGATCGAATTTTCCTGAGCTTGCGATCGCCCCCCCTTGACGCTATTGGCGCAAGACATTTTCTATGCTGCTTAATATGGGAAATGTTTCCTACTAGCCCGAAGAATTTTTCGCGCCAAGCTCTTTAGTCGAATCGATGGCCCAGTTTTGCTATTCAATGGCGCGTCGGGTGGTTGACACCGCCAACTCTGACAGAACAAACGCTTAGTGGTTTTTAACGAAGCGACCTATTACGTCTAATGTCTAGTCATACACAGTGGAAAAAATGTAAGCGAGCAGCGAACGCAAGATCCATTTTTAGACGACGTTTCATATCCCTAGGCGTTTTGTAAACGATTTCTTTTTTACAGTATTTTGTAAATATTTGTACTTTTTTATCTACATCGTACTTATGAATCTTTGAAATAGTATGTGCTACGATTAAATAAAGGTGAACAAAAATGAACAATACGCGTGTCTCGTTTTATTCCAACTCCTTCGTCCTGTGCGCGTCCTGGGCAGGGATCCTGATTGGAAAGAAACGCGCTCTTATTACCTAATCAAATTTATTTTTACTTAATATTTCGTGGTACAGTCTATGTCTATTACGATATATAAAATATGTAACATAGTCGTCGAATGTAAACGGGTAAAACGAAAGAACGTTCGTAACGCCGACTGAACAAGCGCTCGGAAAAAAAATCGAGTCAGAGGCAGTCGTACTGTGACTATTCGATACTTTATGTATATTTATATTTATATATTTTTATATATATATATATATATATATATATATATATTTATATATTTCTTTATATATATGTGTATATATATATATATATATATATATTTTTTTTTTTTCGTATATGTATAGGAAATCAACGTGTATACGAAGAGAAAACCGATAAACGCAGTTTGCCGCGAAGAGTATGTTTAGTAATATTTATATATTTATATATAAATTCTAATGAATTACTTAATTCGTTACTTAGTACTTAATTCATTAATATAGTAGCAGCCTCACTCTCTAAATAGTACTAAATATAATAATGGTATAATGCGGTAATTATCGTTAATGTAGATTATTAACATTATAAATAATCATCGTCAGAATCGTATAATAAACAATAGTACAAGGTGTTTTTGTGATTTTAGTATTTTTTTTTAAATGTTATTATATAGTAGTAATCACAATAGCGTATTCTGAAAAATAGATTAGGGTCCCGTGGGCAGAGAGCGGAGTATCTCGTTATTACCAAGCTACGATTTCTTCCCTCAAATCTGATTAGCTCAGAAAGGCTGATGGAAAGCTGTTCAAACGTTCCTAGTCCCCTCCTCGTCCCCTCCTCGTTCGTGATCGGTTCGTGATCGGTTCGTGATCGATTCGCGAGAAGAACAGCGTGCAAGAACTCTGTAACACTGATTGATCATCATCGGATGGAACGATCTAGCCGTGAGCTTTGTACAATTTCTTTGAACAGTAGCTGTAATGCATGTGTTAATAGCGCGAGTAACAGTAGTGAACAGTGTCACTCGATATTGTTATACGTGAACGAAGAAATGATCACGGTCTTGAGAAGAGTTTACTCGATTCAGCGTTGGCTTTGTAAGTGTTTGTCATCTTCTGTGGCATGTCCTTTTAATTGGCAATCAAGGAAGGCCAATTATCCCTGGATGCGGCGAGAAATTAAAGGTAAGACAGCTCACTACAGAGTGAAGAAACATCGAACGCGATATATCTTACATTGGCATTGAAAAGAAAGCTGTTGATAAGTCGGGAACACAGGTCAGGACGTGCTCGTTCCATCCAATTCCCGATATTTCGTTCTCCAACCGATTTTTCCACCACGCGTTTGTCCTCTTCGTGCCTCACCTCCACTCTTTGTCCGCATCTCTTATTTTCGCTTTTTAATCGCGACTCTGCAGCTCTGCCTAGAGAACCCACTATAACAGGGCACTATGAACAGCAGTCTGCTGGCTAAGTGACTTTCCGAATCCATAATCGCTCGTCTTCATTTTCTCCGACTCGTTCGTCACTCTTTTATTCTCTCATTCGCTCCCGCCCTTTCATACGCATACGCACGCACACACACGCATACACACTATTAACTCTTCTTCATTATTTGCGTCGGTTTTGCTCAATCTTTCACTTCTGCTCGCCTTCACCCCGTCCTTGTATCGTTCCACTGTTTTTTTTTAATACGGTCCACCTCCATCGAGTTCTAAAGCTCGTCGCCGTATTTTTCCGTAGGCCTTCCTTCCGCTACGAGCGTCCTTATCATCCCTTTTCTTTAATAGCAAACTATGTCAGGCATAACGGACGCATTACGGTAATGGAGATGAGTCTCCCTTTCTCTCGCGTTCCCCTCTTTTCCGCCCCCTATTTCTCTCCTCGGACGATTCCTCTTCTTGGGAAAGCAAATGCCCCGAGACGAACACGGCCGCGAGCGTAATATACGAACGCCTCGAGAAGTTCAATGTTATCGGCGACGGCGCATCGAGACCAGTTCCTGCCTGCCTTTGCCAATTAACGCGCTGATATCGGTACATTCGAAGGCAAAGTGCGTGCGGACCATGAAAGGAAAGCGGCGAAGGCGAGTGAAATGTGGCACGCTGAAAACCACTCCTGGCCAACATGCTTCGCCTACGTCAGCATTCACACTACGTGTCAGCCGATAGTAAATCCACTACTGTACCGTTTTTCGCGTTATGATATTTTGTTTACCTTACTCTTTTAATTATTTTTTTTTGTTCGCTAATATTAGACGCGCTTACTGCGAAAAAGACTACTTATCGTTCTTTCCGTCATCCCCGCCACTTTTTCACTCACAGTCTTGCTTGCTTCACTCTCTTTCTAGACCGTGCACTCTATCCTTCTCGTTTCTACTCGCTCTCGGATCACTCTGCGTAATTCTCACCATCTCATCGCGTTATATGATCATCTCCTGCATTTATAAAGTATCGTATAATATCATTCTCGTGTCGTTACAATATACCTTCGGTATTAATGCAGTATCGTCATTATTAGTATCATTAATATTATTATTAGTTATTATTCATTTCCCCGGGACTATATATCTATATATATATAATATATATATATATATATATATATATATATATATATTTCTTTTTCTTTTAAATCGGTTCGACTGTCCGTAAAACGGTCTTAACCGAGTCCGTTCCAGAAAGTCACGTGAAAAAATGTAATTTCTCGCGCCATCGAAACATTGCGCAAAAAGTTTTTCCTCCCTTCTATCGCTACACACTTCGATCTTCTCACTCCCTCACCCCCGTTTCTCTTCATGCCGCGCAACTATTCACAGACACTCACGCATTCCCATACTCTCCGTCTGACGTTCATTAATCTCGTATGGTGTTCTCACTAATAAATTACGGCGGGTCGCACGGTCGTTCGCGTTAATTAAGTCAAAGGCCCCCATCCCATCCCTCTTGCTCGAAAATCGTCACTCTGGTCTGCGAAGTTTGGGCGAGCAATTTTTCGATTCGAGTGACTCTTGCCCCCCAAACTTTCTGTCCTTTTTTTGCATGATTAAAGAAGAATCGGAAGAAGAGTTCACGGACGAAGAGTTGCCAAACTTGAGATAGGACGACTGAAAATTATGCCGCTGATTCCGTTGTAATTGACAGTAAATGCACCTGTGATCCGAAGAACGGGAAAACTTCTCGATACCTTTACGAACGCACGGCTGCCAAACGAATGACGGAGTTCCTCGACGAACGAGGGCGTAACTTCGGTTTAATCATTGTAACAAGTGTCGTCGGCATACCCTCTAATGGATCTCGGCCATGGATCGGTGTATACGCGCCAGAGTCACGCATTTGACAGTCGCGTTTTACAAAGATGCTTGATGCCGTTTAAATTGAAACTCGACTCGCTTTTTCGTTTCGCATTTTCTCTCCGCCACATCTTTCATTCTCACGCTCTCGCTCGCTCGTTCGTTCGTTCGTTCGTTCGTTCGCTCGTCCGTTCGACGAATTGGCGAATATTTGTTGAAAGAGTAGCCGCCGCTCGCCCCCGAATGCTGCGCGTACACTCCTGGCCAAATTGATCTATCAGTTACAGTAAAAAATAGCGTAAACGGCACTGTATTAGGAAGAAGCAAAATACGTGTTACGTTCTCGTTACTTTATCGTTGATAAATACTATAGCGTTCTCGTATCGTTCACCCTTTAAAAATCCTCCGGTTTCGCGAGCCCGTTTATTACTTTAGTTAACAATATGATTATTATTTGGTAGTTTATCGGTAATTATTAATTAACGTTACATGCAGTGATTAGTACTCGCCCGTATACCAGTAGGCGGGAACGAGAGCCCTGGCCGCGTTACAATTTTTTCAGTGGGACTCGGGGTATCCGTGTTTTCGGGCCCTCGTTCTCATACCAAAATTTCTCCCATTCTCTCGCTCTATCGCGCATGCGAAACTATCTTTCGTTCGTTCGCTCTCTTACCTTTGAGAAACTAACAGATGAAAATAGGAGAAGAGAAAATAAACGAATGTTTCGTGTATATGCAGACTAAGTATACGGGTATATTCGCACTCGTTCTTTGGTCGCAGACATTCTTTCGCACTCGTTCAATGATCGCGCACGCTACAAATCTCCAACGCTGGCTGAATCGCACTCCTCGATTCGCACTTAATTACGAAGCACGAAAAGGGCGACTGGTCGTTGCTCGGCCGCTCGATCGGATCGATCTCCTCGCGCCGCTAACAATTTCCATAACGTTTGCCAGGTGTCAGGAAGAACTCGGCGAAGAAGGATCGACAGATTTCGCGTAGAGGCGTCGCGAAGCTGCCCAGCCGACCCTTTTTCCAATGTCTCAACGCTAGTAGTTAAATTTTATAATGTTAGGTACTAATGTATTTCTTCATTTCATTCTTCGGCTCCTCGCCGTTACGCGAATCTCCCTCTGAGTCACTTACAATTCGTACAATTTTGCCTATCATGTAAAACTATGACGTCTAAAATGTTCGAATTAACGCTAGATCTTCGATATAATAATCAGATCGGATAAATTAATAGTCGTTAATAACCGTGTATGTATCCAACTAGGCTAGACTTCGACGGAAAAATATATTTATAAAAAGTTATAATATTAATATACGTTTCAAGCGTTCTATATATATATATATATATATATATATTTTTATTTATTTATATTCATATTTTTATTTATATATGTATATATACCGTTTGCTAATCCTCTACTTATATCTAAGCTTTCATCGTCGAACTCATGTCCCGTACATGCTGCGATCATCTAATCGGAGCGTTTTCTCTCAAACGAGGGACTCCGGTGTATCTACTTAATTATTCTCTTCTCAATTTATAATCGTAATACCTGGCTAAATTCTTCACGCTGAAGCACACGTGCCCTCTCTCGGTCTCGTCCTCCTTATCTTCGTTTCTTCCTTCCTATATTTGCTCGGCCGTAACGGTCTCCCGCGAGAAATGTACAGACAGAGGAAAAGAACCCAAAAGAAACCCAGACAAAAGAACCCGAGCTGTGAAGCGATTGAAATGAAATAATGCATGAAATTATCGCGCCCAACTCTCGTGACGCTCCGACGACGCACATTTTCCCGAACCCTTCTCTCTTTTTCCATCCATTCCTAATCGTTTTGCGATCGAATCGTGCCACAGAGGATCGAAATCCGATGGCCGAACGAAGAATTTCAACTAACGTCCCCGAAAAAAATTCGTTCGTGCAACAAGCGACGTCGCAAATGAACCTTTTTCTCCTTTTCTTCCTTTCTCTATGTTGGATGGAATCCGTTCCTTATTGGCTTAAACAACACGTATGCGCGAGCTCTTTTGAACACGTATAACACGACTCTCCGTTAACACGTTATCCTCCCCTTTTGTCCCTTTAACCCCTATTTCTAATATCGACGTTCGATTATAATATCGTTAAGATTATAGAATTCTGATTTCTCTACCACCCTCCCTTTAGCTCTCCCACGTCCCTCTTATTGTTCCAAAAACGCTGCTGGCTCGTTATCCCGGACTGGAAAAATATCTCTAAAAAATATCTCTCGCAGCCTTTCATGCATTACTTGATTCCAACGTCGCGGGCAATTTCACCGTTTTCCCAATTAAATCGCATTCGCGTTAAAATTCTTCCTTGGCGTCGCGATTGCAGCGTTCCCCGGTCGCTGGAACGTCGATGCAATCGATGAAACCGATTGTCCCCTTCTTTCACCCCATAGTTCGTTAACGCGGAGTAGCTCGCCCAAGTCTACAGTCACGAGTACGAATGATCGATGCGTGAAACGAGCTGCGGTCGGAACAGCGTCACCTTAGAACGATCAGATTTGGCAGCCTTGCGACGAACACAGAACGGGGCCAGTAACACGGTCAACGGAAGAAATTATCGTTGCGATTCTGTTAAGCGTTAAGCAGGAAAATCCGGGGACGCCGAAAAGCGGGGCGAAAGAAGGTGGATGAAGCGACTATCTGCCCGGTTGGGGGCCGTTCTCGCGTTGCCTTCGAACGGGAACTCAGGGTGCGTTGAACTTTGTGCGAGGGGCTAGCACGCCTTAGTCCTTTGTGCGCCTCTAACGACCAACGGTGCCTAGCGTACAAGTAATATCTTTGGTATCGTGCCTGAGTCTTCGATTCGCGAAAAATTACTAAAGAGATTTAGTAGAATCTTAACCGGATAAAACGCGAACTCGATTACTATCGTATCAAACTTAGAAAACGTCCGTTCCTCTCCGATCCAAGTGAAAACAAGCCGTCAGAAATACGCTACCAACGCCGTAGGTGCGATCACGTAGATGCATATTTCGCAACGACGAGCTGTATCGGGTTGATTATACATAGCAGCTTCGAAACGCGCGGGCTCCCGCGCTTTGTGTCTATACATGTGTCCGTGTTAATGTACGTATGCGCGTTGTGTGTGTGTGTGTGTGTTCCGCGTGGGTGCAAATCGAGCACCTTTTCTCGCCAGCCTGTCGTTTCACGCGCCGGCCTCGACGCCCTGTATTCTTCTTCCTAGTCATTCACAGCCCTTTTTTAACAGCAGGACTTTGTTCGCGTCAATATTTCCCAACGCGAGGGAAAGCTGTACGGACATGGTTGTGCAGCCTACACGTGAAACGAGAGGAATTTGTTGTAAGAAACGCGATGAAAATTTGTACCGTCGACAAAAGAAAAGGCGTTCGCCGATGCCGATCTAACGGTACTCTAAAAACGATGAACGGATTGAAGGGGCCCACCCGCTCCGGGAATCTTTTCAGTCTTACCGTTTGGGGTGGCGGGGGTGGATTGAGAGTCGGATGGGCCTTCGTTTGTCAATTGAAAAAGGGTCGATCGATCCAAGTTTGCCGTAGAGATATCGGTATTCGGAGAACGCCGTAAAGGTACGCGCAAGTCCCTTGTCCGCGGAGTGTACTCGGAGTAAACGTGTGCGTGTCGAACATGAACGATGGCAAAAGAGGAAAGAAAAAAAGAAAAGAAAAGGACGAAAGCTACGCGACACCCACGCTCGATTGTTCACAAAATCTCGCGATCCGCCTGTCTCTCGATGGAACCGCGAGAGACGGAGCTATTCAATTAGTTATCGGAGCAAAAGTTGTAAAAAAGTTTAGAAAAGCATGGAAAGGAATGTCGGATTAAACACGATCCCGACTGGATCTCATATCCTTGCGTTGCCGACCATTCTACGAATGTCCATGAAAAACAATCGCAGGCTTCAAACAATTCTTGTGAACAAAAGCTCGTCGAGTTGGTCGTCGTCGCGTCCATGTATCGTACGAAATTCATCGAAGAGAGTCCCATGCCCCCTGACCGTATGTATCTCTCTCACAATTTCCCCTCTTCCTCTCTAGAAAACACCACGTTATATAGTATATATCACATACGCGTTACTTCTAAACACACTGAAATAAGAAGCACTTTAAGATAGATGTCTACGTGTACCATCGGGCCCAGCTTCTAGATGGACTGATTCTCGATTCTCCCTTTTCCCAATTTACCCGCCACAAAACTCGTAAACTCCTTCGTATATGTTATTTTTCTTCTCTTTGTATATATGTGTATTATTTACATACAAGCCTTGCCTGCCTCTCTTATTTTTTTCTCCTCGTCTTCACCGCTTCTTCACTTCTCAACCCCCTTCTCTCTCTTCTTATTTCGCTTAATCTTGAACGTGAAACAGCTCTCGTGCACGCTTGCACTAGCCCCCGGCCCCTCTTTCTCTATCTCGCCCTCTCTATGCTCACTGGCCGTTGCGTACAGGTGCAGGCGGTGAAACGCGTGTTTCCAAAACGTCGACCGCGGGTAACTATCGACGCGGTAACCCCGTTTCGTCGACCTATGTATATTACGCGACAGCAAAAGAGAGTCTGCTCGATTAACCAACCCATCGTAAGGAATACGTCGCGATCTCCGCGATTTCACAGGAAACGATCCAGCTTTTGTGTCGCGATACGGCGTTCGCAGAGATTGGTTGATTTTTTTCTTCACTCCTCCTTCCTTTCTATTATTTATCAACGATCGTCGTTCCTCTATTCAGGGAGACGCGAGAAAATCATGCCACGTTCACCGGATGTGGTATCACATGCGTTCCACGCGCGCAGTAGTATTACGGGCGAACAATAATGGCACTGTCGATCACTCGCGTTAAATATTACAACATTAGAAAAATCGCAAGTCGAGTTCAACGATAGTCTCTTTTAATTGACTTCGCGAGAAGAAACCTTTTTGCCGCAATACTACCGGCAGCTTCACGAATCGAACCATAAAACGGCGAGGATCGCGACGCTGGGCTGCGAACGATTCGGCGCAATATCTCGCCGATCGGCTCGACCAGTTTCAGCTCTATAAATCGCGCACCCGATCGGCAAATCCGACGGTCAGAAAGGGAAGCGATGATCAAATGAAAACGCAACGAGCGTGCAACGAAGAGAAAGGAAAAGAAAGGAAAAGAAAGGAAAAGAAGAAATTTTCGGTACGCTTTGTTCGAGACCGGGCGTCTCGATGACGACTCTGGGACACGGTCACGCTACTATACAGGATTGGAACGCGCGGAAGGACTGTAGAACGGTGTCCCGGCTGCTGGCGTCGCGTAACAAGAAGCAGAGTACGACGGCGGCGGTGAAGAGACCGACGCCGACGACGACGACGACTATGACCTATAGATGAAGCTGCAGGGTGGCGTTGGCGGTGGCGGCGAACCACCGGTCATGGCGATCGGTACGAGGGTGGGCGAGGGTGACGAGGAGGGAGGAGACGGGGAACTGGACGAGACGCTCGAGGGCGGCGAAGGCGATTCTAGCGCCCTCGAGCCCGTGAGCTCGCGGTTCGATTGTCCCCCGGACGTCACAGCGCGACTACTCCTGCCCGCTGTGGTCGCGTTGTGCCGGTTGCGTGCTGGCCGTCCTAAGCTCCGGTGACGGCCACCTCCCTCCTCGCTCGTTTCTCAGAGATAAACCTTCTTCACGCTGCGGGTGGTCGCGAATCCGTCGTTGCGCCGATACGCGTCGCCCTGGTGAGATCGGAGGGTCCCGAAGTTGTCCCTCGGCCCACGGAAACCGTAGCCGTCCGGGAACTGGAACAGCGTTTCCGTCGGCGTCGGTGGCGGCTTTCGCATCGTACCTTTCGGCGAGTGCAGCTTCGGCGGCTGCGGAACCAGCACCGGCTCCGCGTACGTAACTTCCTCCTGGGGCAACAACTTTGGCTCTGGGGCCAGCCTGCTGAAACCGAGAGGAAAGTTGTTGGTGAAATCGAGAGATCGCACGATCGCGCTCCGCCGTTCGCCGTCGCTCACCTGTTCACGTTTTGCCGCTGCTCGAAGTACTCGTACTCCGTGTCCGGATACGGCAGATTGTCGTCCTCGTCTTTTCTACACTTCCTGCCGCACAAGTAACCCGCCACGAAGCCAACCAGTAGAGCCGCCAACGCGCCGGCCACCACGGCCATCACCAAAGTCTCCACGGAGTACTGCGGCGGTGGGGAATCTGCCGCCGATACCTCGGGACCTGCGACAATTCGACATTTATGCACCCGGGCCACTCGCCTACGACCACGACCAAACGCAGCTTCTTCCCCTACCTGAACTGTCCTGCTCCTCGTCCTGCATGATATTGATGATCTCCCCGCCCTGACCTTCCTTGCTGGGCATCATCGAGTCCTGAGGGAATTTGTTCTGGTTCGCAGAGATCGCGCCCACGCTGCCCGCGTCCTTGCTCAGACCCTTGCCCGGCGGACAGGAGGCGTGCAGTCCCGTGGCGACGCTCTGCAAAAATCTGCTGGCGTCGGTGGCCGCCGGGCCCACCAAGGCTCTGCACTTGCCCTCCACCTTGTCCCAAGCGCAATACGGGTCCTGCAGGGCCACGCACTCGCCGCACGACAAGATTCTATCGCTGTAGCAGCGGTGCAGCCTCAGGGCCTGGACCTGGCTGTCGGCGATCACGACCAGCCTGCCGTCCTCGAGGCCGTCGCCGGCCTGCGAGGCTCTCACCACTTTGATGCCGCGCACCGGTATCGTCGAGGGGAACGCCTGAATCTCCTCGATCACGACTGGACTGACCTTGAGGTGCGTGTCCGCCGACTCGGCGTTCACCGCCTTGATAACTTTTCCGTTGTCCGTGCCGATAAACAGCACGTCGTACGTTTTACCTCCGGGCGTCTTCACCTGAGGATCCACCGCGATCTGCGTGAATCTGTAACTGCGCGAGCGAAACGTTTAATACGGCAAGGATTCGTTTCCCTCGCTCGTCGCGTCGCCCTCCATGTTAACGAACTCACTGAAAGCTGGTTCGAATGACGATCGGCTGGCCGAAGAAGCTTGGCACCAGCTCGTCCATGAGGGAGTGCGTGTGGATGAAGTTTAGGGTCAAGTCGGGCAACGAGCGCGAATCGTTGACGCACTGGCCGGGCCTCGGGGCGGGGACCTTTGCGCTCTGCACGGGTAGCCAGTTCGAGTTGATGGCGCTCTGCTCCTTGAAATTGCCCTTGAAGGTATCAGTGATGTCCTGCAAGGAGAAAGCGCAGACGGCCGAACCGCTGATACTGTTCACCGGGGTAGTGAACGTGCCGTATATCAGCTGCGCCGACTTATTCCCGTACTGACCCGATATCAGTTCCGTCGTTGATTCTGCAAACAACGCCCACGGTAAGTTCCGATACCCTCCCCGTGCTGGCTCGCATCACCGAGCGTGCCGGCCAATTCTTTACAGAATTTCTCTCTCGGCTTCTCGAGCTTCCTCTGTTACGAGTAGCATCGTACTTACGTATTTCATTGAAGTAGAAGGGAAAGTCTCCGGTGACGGAACAATTAAGACGAGACTTTAGGAACGAGGTCCACCTATTGCGATATCGATGAGGACCACCACGATCGTATTTGCAGACTCGTGCCACGCGAGAATAGACGGTCTGCGAACGGAACGAGAGAAACGGCCGTGAAACTGTTCCGATCTGTATTCGATCGAACCAACCTGGTACCGGCTCGATTAAACGGAAAGCAAGCGCTTACCTTGCCGCAATTGATGTATTCCACGGCGGTCTCCCGGAAGAAGAAGTAGACAAAGTCTCCTTGGGCCATGGAGCTTACAAAGTTTGGGGCTGAAATTAAAATGCCTGCGCGTTAAGGAAGAAATACGGAAGGATCACCTTCCAACGGATCACATTGCGCCCTCGTTCCAGGGGCGCCGCGATGGATTTGTCGTTAAAAAAATGCATTACCCGTTTCGAAATCGACCGAGGAGGGAGCTAGATTTTCTGCGACCGTAAAAATCAATTTCGCTTTACGAGCAGGGAAGCATCGACGCTGCTATGACACCGAATACCTATAAGTAAGAACCCTTTTATCTCGTCGATTGTTCGAGTGCTAGCGCGGCGGAAAGCTCTCTCTCCCTGTCTTCCGCATCCGTTCTCAATTTTTCTCTCCTCTCCACAGCCACCGCGAGCTTGCTGTTCCGCTGCGCGACCGTCAGCTAGCTCGCACAAGTGCCCGACAAAGTGGGAAAACTTTATCGATTTATTAACTTCACAGGGTTTTCATAAGCTTCTTAGGATTCAGAAAGTAATATTAATCTCGAGCTCCGCGTAGGTATATCCGACCGAGTCATCGTCCCCCGACCCATAAATTTTCTGTTGTTTTCCTTCTCCCTTTCTCCCCCCCAGCCCCTCGATTCTAGCCACTTTTCTCGCCACCGTGCCTATTTTCCTTCTCAAAGGAAATTCGTGCGGGCCGCTGAAACGGGAAGCAGGAAAAGGTCGGAGATCTCTTCGACTTCCGCTTGGTTCTTCGATTAGAAGTGGGCTCGACAAGGGGTAGCCACAGCTGAAACGACAAGGTTCGACGGAAGTAGCCGATGGATGGTCGAAACGCGTGAAGCGTCGACCGAAGCTTTCGACGATCGTTCAGCTGGAAGTAGCAACGATGTCGCTATTTGATCGCGGGGAAAGAAATGAATAATCTGTGCTGCGCATTTTCGCAGAAACTTTTCGACTTTATAGCGGCAACGAGCGACGGAAATTTCGAACGTCGAGCGGAAAACAGAGAGGAACGAGGGGAGAGACATGGACACAAAATTGAATTTCCAACGAACCGAGGGAAAATCAATATTATCCAGGGAAAGGGGGGAGAGAGAAACTTGATTAGCGTACGTACACCGTTCAATTAAAATGCTCCAGCGTACAAGTGAAGCTGTGGAACAAAGTGACACATCCAGTTTACCGCTTTCTCCGTTCATCCGACGCGTCGCGTCGTCGCGACGATCCACCAGACTTTTTCCCGGCTTGTCAGGGTCGAAGCGTCGGGTCGGTATTGCAAAAAAATGTACGTCTCGGCTCCCTATCGCGCGTCATCTCTCGATACCCGCCCTATAATTCATCCGGCTGGGTGACCGTTCCAAATAAAAGTTCGACCTTTCGGCAAACTCTCGGGGGGCCCGTAACTTTCTTCCACCTGGCAGTTTTCTTCGGAAAACGCGCAGAATACATATGTGGCTTGCGAGGACGGTCGAGACGGAAGGTTGGTCGACGGGACAATTAACGGGAATCGGCCGATTAAGCAGTTAACGATAGTAGTCCGCGATAGAGAGCCCGAGGGAGAGTCGTTCAACCGACGAACAGGACGGTCTCTTATCCGGATTAAAATTCCCCATCTACGGCGGCGCGAGACGAATTTGGTCGAGAACGAGAGAAGACGCTGTACGGATGCGAAAGGGCTGCGGGATAATCCCGGCGTTTGGCGCACGGCAAAATCCACGAGCACGCACCGTTCATCTCGGAATTACACCGCTCGCGACGCTTCTCAATAATTTCTTGCCCCGTGGCTCGGGGCCAGGATTTCCAAAGTCGAAGCCCATCGCCGATGATCCGCAGTTTCATCCGACTAACACGGAATCGAACTGCGGCTGCAACTATTGCTGTCGGAGCATTTCGAGCGGGGCGATCGTCCCGAGAACTTTGCACGCGAACGCTTTACGATAAGCACCGTTCGCATAAATACCGCGAGGGTGGTTCGAGATGGTCGACGACCCAGAAAGATAGCGCGCCAAGAAGGTCGAAGCTGCTCCTTCGGCTTGATAGTTTGACCCGCGGTTCGATTAAAGCGATGCACGACAATGGTGAGAAAAATGAAAGGAGTTCGAGGGACCGGACATTACCCACCGTTCAAGCTCTTCGAGTCGTACTGCTCGGTTTGCAGCGGTTCTCTGTAGATGATCGGGTCCATTCCTGCGAAATCGGCCACCGTGCCTGTGTACAATTCTCCATCGACGTAAACGAAGGTGCTGTTGTGCCGAGGATCGTACGGGCACATCGCCTGGCCCCCCTTCTCCTTCAGAATCGTGTAGTTTCCGGCTTGCACCGCGTAATCCCGACACATCGGCTTGAACGCGTTCGTCGCGCATACCAGCAGCGTGTTCGATTCCGACTTCACGAGGATTCGAATGTAGTTCTGGCAGTTTTCCTCGGGCGTGCCCTTCACTAGACACATCTTCACGTCACTGTCGGTCGAGTACCAAGTCAGCCTTTGCTGCTCGGTTAGATCGGTGAGGCTCAGATTGTGCACGAGATTTCTGGAGGAAAGAAAAAGAGGCGGTCGTGAGGTGGTGAACGCTTTCGCTTCCTCTAGCCGAATGGAATCGAGTCTCGTAGGCTTGGAAAATTAAGGATTCTAAATAAGGTTCGACGATCTCGTTAACTAGAAAGGAACGGCGGTCCGCCGCTGCTCGCAGAATTCATCGTTGGAAAGGAGGGAAGAGGTCGCGGGGGGAGGAAAGAAAAGGCGAGGAAGGTAAAATCCATAGAGGCGAGATTTCTCGAGGAAAATAGTCTGCACGCGTAGGGGAGATCGGGGGGCTCCGGGCGTCGATCGCGGCGCGGCGGCAGGGAAGCAGGAAAGCAGGAAAAGAAGAAGCGGTCCTTTAATTAAAGCACTCGCTTCAAATGAATCCTCTATTTACCGTCCGCCGACCAGAAGATAGTTCCCGTCTCGGAGCACCAGCCGAAAGTAGTCTGTGTGCGTCTCGTTCCCCGTAAACCTGAACACATCTTCCGCACCTGGAAAAGAAAAGCAGAGAAACGTTGGTTTGGTTTTTCTTCCCTCGTTTTATTCGTCTAATTAGTCGGCAGCCGACAGCCGGCGGATGGCCACGGTTTGTCATCTGCGTGATATCGATTCAGGGTAATATCTATGTCCAACCCGCGAGAGGCCGACGGCTAAGCCAATCGTTCGCATTCTTTGGTCCATTGACGAGCCAACGAATCGTCTTAATAAGCGTAATAGATTCCTTTTGACTGCTGCAGAGCGGAACAATGCTTCCATCGATCATTAACGGATCTGGTCCCTCGATCAGCCATTTTTTTTCCCCAGCAGGAAGCTACTTCGTTATCCTCTAATTACCTATCTATTAGTTCCGGCATCCTTTTCTCTCCTTCTTTTCCCTCCCCCAATGATCGATCGTTCCTTCCTCCCTCTCGGAATACTCCGCCCCCGCGATCATCTCGAAAAGCGATGGAAGCTCGTTCCATCGGACGCACTTCTCGGAAATTTCCGCGACAATTCGCCAGCCTCGTTGTCGCGTATCGTCAAAGATCTTGATCATCGTGGCGCTCGCGTTAATTGCGATCGAACGATTATTCGCTTCATTCTCGCGGCGGTCCACCCACCGCTCGGTAAGCCGAGGCAGAAACGAAGAAAGTGACTTCGAAGCAAATTCTAATCGGTGCCTGCCATATTGACAGCATTATATTATCAGGCAGTTTCCACGTTTCGACGTCAGTCAATGTCGCTGACCGGTCCTGCGCATCCGTTGAATGCCATTTAGGTCGGAGATAAGCGCGCAATTGCATCTAGGGTAACAATGAACGGACGCTACGGTGAGGCGGGCTATTATGGAAGGGCCGCGCCCTCCTCCGGCCGTTGTTCGCTCGGTCTTTGCAAGACGTTCGGTGAAGTAATTAACGTAATTCCGATCAACTTCCAAGCGAGATTCCACCTCGGCCTTCGTTCATTCGCTTCCGCACTTTTCGCGGCCCTACTCGAATATCTGTTTCAAGTAGAAGAATGGGGACGGCCAGCGATCGAATAGTCTCGAGGCTTTCACGGTGCGCCGGCCTCTCGGGCGTCTGAAACGTTGCTTCTATTTGCTACCAGCTTCGCCAAAGCTTTTCACCGCACGCTTTGGCGAGCGTAGCGTGGCAGAAAATTCGGGATCGCGCCACCATTATTATCCACCGTTCCCGAACGGCCAACGTCTGAAGTGCAATTAACGCGGCCCTCCGACACCGGTCAATATCGATCCCTCGAGCGTCGCGTCGTGTCTCGCGTATGCAATTTGGGTCGCTGATTGCCGCGGAATACGAGCCAACGGTAGCCGGCCATTATCGGAGGATCATACGTCTTGCACTGGAAACGAATTAACGTCACGCTGGCTGGCGTTACATTCGTCGTCGTTCGACGGGAAAGCCCGAGAGAATCGGGGAGGCTGGAGGGCGAGGGCGGCGGAGAGATAGGGGAACTGTTTCAGATAGAAAATCGCAGCGGAATCGCTTCGGGGTACGTGCAGTCGAATCGCTCGCTGCCCGCTTATTAAACGTTTTCCGCGTGGAAACGTTGCGGCAGTATTTACGGTATCTGCTCTCGACTGCTTTTCACCGTGGCCGAACGCGTTGTGTACTCCGATCGATAATTATCGGGCCGCCGCTGCATGTTTTTTCGACCCTTTCCGATTCCGCAATTCCGGGATATGTACGTCGAAAATGAACAGCCGACCACGCGGAATTCTTGTAAGCGGTTCCTAGCATTTAGTCGCGGTGGACGCGAACGGTCGTTTCGTCGGGGGAACGAACAACGTCGAGGAAAATCGTCGCGAAACGCGAGCCACAGAGCAGATATCGCTTTTCGAATATCGCCCAAAGAGAGAGCCGAATTCTGAGCGTGCCGCGAAGCGGTTAAACGTGTTTCGCGACCCGCTGTCTCTTCCTATCCACATTCATTTCGACGCTCGAATTTCTGGCGTTAATTGCACCGGGGCTTGCCCGCCACGCGCCTGTGCATTTTCATCCTGCTGCTAAGTAAGTAGGAGGAAATCGGGGGCCGCGACCAAAATACCAGGCGAACGGTGCCACCTGAAGCAGGGGGAATCGTGTAGCGGGTAGCGGATAGCGCATCGATTTCCAGGTAAGTTTACGGATGGGCGAGTCGCCTCGGTTCTACGGCGCCCAGAGTATCGTGGCAAATGTCCGCCTCGGTAAGAAACCGGTTTCGAAGATTTCGCGTAGCAGGCTACAATATTTCACGGTATCACGAGCGTGCGCGAATCGAGCCGCACGATTGTTCGTGGTCCGAGATAAACATCGAGCGGGGAGAATTCATCTGGGCCAGCAGTGCTCGGGAGGCTAGGCTGCAAATCACGTGTACGCAAGTTTGTCGAGGCGCTGCAGTGACGTGCCCTGGAACGTCGCACCGCGTATTCGGAAATATCGAACGCCTTCAAAGTTACGACCCGGTCGTGAAACTTTGCCGATCGGACTTTGCGAGATCGTTCTCCGCCACCCTTGAGCTTGGCCCATCCGAAAGGGTGCGGGGGAATATGGTAAACGATGAAGGATGCACACGGTATTCTCGAGCGGATCGTTGCCTCGCCCTCGCGCAATTAACACGGAAAGATAGAACAGCCGGGGAATAGCAATTAAATGCACGAGCTTGGGGCCAAACTTGAGCCTCCGCGTCGATCATTTTGCTACCTCTTACAATTAGTGAATCCTTCATCCGGTAATTTCTCCCCGAAACAACACTGTGCTCGTTGAACAAACGCGTTGCAGTAAACCGGCTCTCGTCTACGCAAGTTTAGGAGAGCACGCCGTAGCGAATAAAGTTTGGGTTGCTCCGCACGAACGCGTATCGGTTAGCGTCCGGTGGGCACTTGCAGCGTAGTCGCGGGCGTGCCGGTGGTCGGAAGAAAGGAAGAACACACGGTGAATTAATAAAGAGAGGAGCAGACGCAATCTTCCGAACCGATCGTCCGTGGAGCACGGCGGAGCGCAGGTTCCAGCATCGAGTATTCTCCTAGCCGAGAAGTGGCTTATCTCCGGTGGCGCGGCGCGGCGGTTCGCCACACGAGTGGACCTGCACGGGGTGCACACGCGAGGTCAATCCTGGCCGGATCGAGGAGAACGAGCAAGGGACGAGAGTGGCGTTATGCCGAGCGAAAGTCATTAAAGTTTCGCACGTGCCAGGGTGACGGCTCTGCCAGCCGCGACCCTAGGCCATTATTTTTTTAACACCAGCTACATTTCCACGCACGCACACAGGTAGAACCGCAGTCTTCGACCCGCGGTTAAGCCATGACTAATGAACGAACCCATCAACTCTTTTCGCTGCTTTTATTGCGACCGAAAGGAAACGAAGCAGATAGCGGTTGCGGGCGTTACGCCGAGGCACGATCGATTACTCGAGTGTCTTTACAGCGTCGACCATGAGCATCGACCGCCCTTATCCCGTGGTCCAGATACTTTATCGGACGCGTCCGCGCGGCCATCGCTGCCTCTCGTCATTAAATTGGCCGCGGCTAGCGTTTCGTGTGCGCGCGATAACGCGAAACTTACTTTCTTTGAGAAAACCGTCGCGACGAAAGAGGGGTGAGGGGCGGCTGAGAAGATTTCTACAAAATTACCCCACCATGGAACGGCGACTAGTGTTCTCGAGCAGTCATGCGAGCGTCCCTTGACACCGCGATGTGGACTGTCGCGCTAGCTGCAGTTCAATCTCGTTGGGACAACGCGCGTTTCCTTCGCTGAGGCTACTAGACGAGAAAGGCCGGAGAGGAAACGGAAATAGCGAAGACAGAAAGCAGCGAGGGAAAAACTATCGAGCCCTGAAACATTCAAATCCGACTTTCGAGGTACAGTTTCACTGACCTGCTTTGGAACGCTCTTTTAGAATTCCATGGATTAACCGAATTAGTTCGAGGGAACGATTTCAATTGGTCGCCCGTTTAACCAGTTTTACAGATATTGTATTCGTTGCACAAGTGCAGGAAACGTCGAAGCGGTCGAGCACGTAATTCCACTAGAACGGACAGCAATGGGTAGGGCCGAGCGTTATCGGAAAGACCTAACGATGCGATTCTGCCACAATGCTGTTACGTCGTTGCGAAAGACGTTCCCGGAATGTTCTTCTCTCGTACTTACCCTTTATTTTCCCTTTTGTCGTTCCCGTCGAGGTCGCGTCGTTAACGAGGCACACCAATCGGAGCGGCTCCTTTACGAATCTTATTTCATTAAACATTCTTTAAACGGTTTCGCGCCGCGTGAAAGTAATAAATGTCGAAAGGGAAAACTGATATTATATATTTCTTACGTTATTCCTCCATCGATACCATGCACGCGGGGGCGGAAACGGGAGCATTCGCGCGGCGCATTAATAAAAGCGATAACATTCGGAAGGGAGCTCGCGAGTAACTCGATTTCCGGCGATCGCACAAAATGCACAAAATGGAAGCAGACGTGGTAAAGTTTTATGCGGCATGGCGTCGGAAGAAATGTGGAGCCTGCCAGCGCGGTGCCCGCCAGGGACTACCTAAAAACGTAGCCTACCGTAAAATGCCGAAACTTCGACTCCCTGGTTTTACCCTGGCATTTATCGCGTCCGTGCACATTTTACGAACGTACGATGCTCGCTAGCTCGACGAGATAGACCACGAAGAAAACGCGATACGTAGTTGGCGCGTCCCTCCATGTATGTATTCGCATTGTCGTCTCGTTAATGGCTCTCGGTCGCGAACGCGATTCCAAGCATGTAACGGGTTCCCGAGCCCGTTCATCCCGTTCTACATTTTTCGAAAGGATGTCTAGATAAATAAATAATTATCCGGAGCGCAAAGATCGAACGCTAACAAGATTGGTACGGTCGGGCGAAACAAAAGCCCGGCGCACCTGGTTGTTGGCGCGAGCAAAGCATCGTTAACCCGCCACCACTGACCCTCCACGTAAAGTTATACCGCTAAGAAATACTCTCGATACTAGATTTCAGGCGTGATATTTCTAATAGAAAGTAGGTTCGAAGCCGGGGGGGAAGTTTTCCAAGTTACTTGAAAGCGAGGCATCTTCAATTAGCGGGGGAAGAAAAGCGAAATAAAGAAGAGGCATATCGGAGAGTTCTTTCGCGTGACGGAAATTCGAGTCGACCTAGTTCCCAGATGCACATATCCCAGACTCGCCGGCAAAGCAAGAGGCGTCCTTACCTGGGCGGCATTCGTGTCTCGGTGGACGCGGTGCGGTCGAGTTATCGACGAAAATGTCCGGAGAGCTCGAGAGCAGAAACGACGGCGATAAATGAACGTTACGCGGTTTTGTGCCGTTCTAGGTTGGACTTGAACCGCGACTAGCAATAATTGGTGGTCCGCAGCCGTGAATCGTTTGCGAAACTGCAGCGTGCAGCGTGCAGCGCAACGCGAGGGCCAGCGCAAATGCCGGATTAATCATGCAAGCCGGAATAGTCGCGCGGTTACCAGTTACGGATTCAGCCCCGATGGTTAATTACCAGCAAACGCGGATCGAACTGTACGCCGAATCTCGTTCCGCGTTTACGTCTCTACCGTCTCTTCCCCGCGTTCCTGGATACATGCGATCTTGCAATCGCAGTTAGCAACCCTTCTTGTTCTCCGGCGCATCCGTAATTCGCGCGCCTCGGCCTGCTCGGTATTATAATTCATAGGAATTTATATAGGTGGTTAGAAAACATTTCGACGAATCGGCCGCAGGTCCGATCGATCGAGTGCGTTCCAGCAGAACGCCTGTCCTTAATTTCATCCGGGCGAAGAAAAAAATGTGTGGGCATTTTTTTCGGGTCGAGCGGATTTATTTGAATTTTCGCGTTGCTCGGTGAAACCGGGAAACGAGCCCGTCCCGTGTTTCGTTCCACGCGTTCCCGCGACGATAATGAATTTATGGTGACCGCACCGAACGTTCTGCTTGTTATCGAACTCTACCAAAAAGTCCGTGACGCGAATCGATTTTCCAGCGAAACGGGGGTGAAAAAAGTGGAGGAAGACAGGAGCGTACATTGAATACCGGTGGCGAGCCTTGGTTAAAAACTGTCCAGGTAGAAACAAGAATATGTGCGGGTGGTCGCGAGAGATACGGATCGTATATTGTTGCGGTGGTTAATGCTCTGCCGGCAGTAATGAATTTACGGGTGCCATAGAGATATTTCGATCGTTATCGAATTTCTCGGTGAGCTTGGCCGCTATTTCGTCGGTGAAAGGACTGGGTCGCGGGTCGAGGGACGAACTATGAATTGTGCTATTCGTAGATTACTTGCTGTCCGAATGGAACAAAACCTCGCTTCGAAGCAGCTACATCGAGCATGGGAAGCTTGGAAAATTGAGTACACAATTATACCGACGGGAGAGTATGGTTCTCGTCGACGATAAATCGATCGTCAATTGACGGAACGCGGGAGAACGCGGGAGAACGCGGGAGAACGCGGGAGAACGCGGATCGTGGAGTACCTGCATGTTCGCGTAAACTTCATCCCGATAACGAGCCTTGGCAGGGTTTCCGACGTCGCGGCGCAACGATCGTCATCCCTCGTTCAATGCCGCGTCTTTCACGAGACATTAATCAAGGAGACGAAGGTCTGAAGTTAAAGCGGTGCTACGAACACCTCCGTTTACCGTTCGCGCGCGTTACCACAGCGTCTTTAAATGTTTCCCTTTCAAGTGCCCCTTCGCTTCGAATTTTCTACGAACGAAATTTTCTTTCCTCGCGCGTGAAAGAGATATCGTTACTATCGGTACGTGAAACATGGCGTCGTCCACGCGATCGCGTGCGCGTTCGGCAGGAAACGTACCTAATCATTTACCGGCAATTGTTCGCATCAACAAGTGGCAGACGAGACGAGGCGTGACCAGTAGAGGGAAATGAATATCTACGATACTTGCAACCCTGACAAAGGAACCCTTGTCGATCCTCGATGACAGACGTACGCATGCAACCGCGATGACGGCTGACTACCATTTTGTCGGCCTCAACGAATAATATACCACAAAGCTCTTTCCTCGTAGCTGTTTGCCGAGTTGCTCGACATCTACGCGCCACCTCGCTGTATGACGTCCTGCAAGAAACATACGAGCTGCGAATAGCAGAGCGGTTGACAATTCCGGAGCGAATTTGTTCGAATCCGACCGGAGAAGCTCGATTCAATGAGAAGGGTGGTTTCGATAAGTTATCCCAGCTGTGCAGGATCTAGGTCAACTGTATCTACCGAATCGCGAGCCATATCTCGAGCGCGGTCTCTCGAGCGCGTTCGGTAATGGATCGGCAAACAGTGTCCAACACTCGATCGGGTAAGTACTCCAGAATCGTTGCATCTGCTCGTGACAGAGTTACCTAGCGCGATCGAACCTCGATTGCCCCTGATTCCAGGTTTCGGTTACACCGCTTTACTCCCTTAGCTCGACACATTTTCCATACGGTACACAAAATTGTATCTAGCACCGAGCGAATCGCCGAGTCGCTGCTCCGTCTGCTGTCTGCACCCGACACCTTCCTTGCCTCGACGTTCGCCTTCTCGTCGATACGCTAAACCTGCGACCGTAGCGAGAATGGAGTGCTGTGAACTCACGAGCAACGACCGATTGCGCGGGGGAAACTATTGCGAATTCAAACTCGACGTCGCGTCACTGACACGGCGTTCTATTAGAAATTTCGGGTAACGACGAAACCCAAGGCGCGACACGCGTCGGAGCTGAAAAACAAAAATTTCGAGCCGCGCGTGAGATTGTGGTGTCGCCCGAAAAACAAAAAACGCGAAATAATTGCGAGCCACCCCACGAGATTGCTTCCGTCGCGAGATCGAACGCAGTTATTGGTTTTTCCTTATGCGTACCGAGTGACTGCGGCGATTCACCCCTCCCGCGATGTTTCTCTTAATCGGAAACTCGTTGCGACCGCTGTCGAAATTCGACGAACCGGGTCCTCGTGTAACGCTCCATACAAAATTCATTCCGAATACGAATATTTACGAGAGGGACGCCGGGAAAAAGTTGCGAGAAATACAAGCGTCCCGAACTTTCGAAGCAACGCTACGGGAACTCCTCCAGGACGATGCTAAATAACGTTGATTCCGCAAGAGAAATGGGTGTCGCGTACTCGCGTTTACCGCGATTCCTGATTAACTTTGGCCGAAAAGAATGAGAAGAAAGTTGGAACCGGAAACGAATTTAGTTGCCAACTAATTAGCTTCGCCATCCGGCCGCTCGAAACGGTCGTGCAATTATGCCGGATAATGGCGGGCCAGGCTAGCGCGAATGCTCGACGATTAAACGTATCGAAATGTTCCAACGGCGCGGAACAGTTCGTTGACTCTATTGTGGGACAAACCGCGACGAGACTTTATTATCCCGGGCCGATCGAACGCAATCAAAGTTCAACAAAAGCGGATATGTAACGATTGCAGTTTGCACACGGAACGGTCGAGCCGGTACTCGTTCGGTGCGCGAAATAACGCCATCTCCTGCCGCTTGCACACCGTTCGACGAGAAATCGAGGCGGCTGTTGCGCGCTGGTACCCGTATCTTCCTATATGTATTCCTTAAGAACGATCGGCCTCGACTCCCCCTCGGACGGTTTTATAGCTGTCGACTAAAATTTTCAAGAGGGGCAAAGCCGGTTGGAAGGAAGGCAACGAGCGACGAGCGACGAGCGACGAGCGACGAGCGACGAGCGACGAACGATTACAGGGGCTGTTGGAGGATCGAGTTTTTCCAGGCGATGTCGTTGGAATCGCTCGAACGTGTGCACTCGTGCGGAATGAACTTGCCGCATCCGGCCTCGATGCACGTCCAGCCGGGTATCGTTTCTTCGCCGCTGACGGTGATCGATGAGCCGAGCCCGTTTCGCTGCGAGCGCAGGAAAAATAAAGCCTTCGATCGTATCCGCCTCGATTATCCCCCGGCGGCGCGGCGTTTCGACGGGTCGACGGTTCGACGGTTCGACGTGTCGCGGAAAAAAACTTTGTCGCTGGTAATAATCGAAGCACAGTCGCCTCCGTTGACGCGAGGTCGTTGGTGGAATCCACAACCGTATCGATGGTCGACGATGCGTCCAATCAAAGGTGCGCCTCGACCGAAAAAAATCATCGCGCTCTGCGACCTCGCGGTGGTCGGGACGAGGTTAACGGACTAACGAGGGCGCGATCGTTGGGAAAAACGAAACAAATATTTCGCCCCGGGCGTATCTCGTCGTTGGCGAATGCACCCGGTCCAAGTCCGCTTGCACGCGAGGAGCAATTCGAAAGCGATTCGTTATAATCGAGGTACCTGAGAGCGGGGACTGGTTGCCCGGATTTGTTTGTCGGACACGCGGCCTCTCGCCGTGCAAGAGAATCCCAGGACGTTTCCGTCTTCCGGATTGCTTCGACGAATTCGGCCAGCGGGAACAAAGTACGAGCAGAATGGAAACGAATTTGCCGGATTTCGAGGCGGCCGAGTTTTCATTTATTCCCACCGCGTCCCGTATATTCCGATGCAATTTCGAGGGAGCGGCGCCGCTTCTTCCCGATGGGGAAACGGGCCGACTCGTTCCCCGCCACATTTCCCATGCCGTTCCACCTCGTCGTTAATTTTCAAGACGATGCACAAACGCGATCCACTTCGAGACACTGCGCGTGCATTTGTGCGGATTCGAGGCCACTTCGTTCCGGAGCGCGAACCAAGAATGTATTCCGCTTGAAGCTGCAACTCGCGCGCATGCATCGGGCAGGGCCGTCGATAAGGCTTATCGGCCCCTTAATTTGCCTTCCCTCTCGTACATTAGCGTGCGCCGAGCGTGCATTAGCCCGCATTACTGTTTCACGCGATCGATGATGTTGGCAAGCCTATCGTCGCGACCCACTGCTTCCCAGCTCGAGTCGAACATACCTTTCCTTCCACCTCCGCGGCGCCGCCCCTTTTTTCTTACCGTCTCCTTCGGTCCGCTGGCAGAGCTTCTCGCTGTCTCGCGCGATTTGCTTCAGCCTTTTGACTCTGTCATCGGCGCGGAAATAACGACCGAACAATTGGCTAATTTTCTCCGAGTACGCTTTGGAACTTTGTTCCCTGTACACCGTTGCCCGGGATCGTTCACCTACTCCGTGAATCGTCCTATCGTCGATAGCTGTTGGCCGTCGCAAAGATAAATGTCGTCGATTAGTTTACACCGCGACGCAAAACGGTCTTATTACGCGAGCCATTTTATTCGACGACTCTCTTCAGCGGCGAAATTTGTTCTCTCGTCGCGAAAGAGACGACGCGAAAGGCTGGGACAGTGACGAGAATTAATTGGGAGGGTAGCGCGGGACTAGGCGTCGGGAGTGCATTCATAAAGAGACGCCAAATGCGCCGGGATCCGGGGCGATAAATTAACGGTAAGAATTATTATTGCTCGGAATAACGCGCGAGTGGCGACGGGCCGCGCTGGCAGACGCGATATCGAGCGATCGAGTTTGGAAACCGTCGCATATTTTACTAACGGCGCTAAATTAACCGCGGTGGACGATAACCGGCTGGGGAGCGATAAAAACGAGCTTCGGTCCTTTCGCGTTCTGCCACTGTGTTACGACAAATCGTTGGTCGTTTCGATCAGCTACGTTTTGTCGCGACGCGAGTTGCCCAGATTAATTAAAAATTCCGCCGAATGCCATTTTCCGGCATGAAATTTTTCACCCGTCCGGAATGTTCGCGCGAGAGAAATACGCGCACGACGAGGAGCTATTCTCCTCGGCCACGAATCGAGCCCAATTAGACCGTCTGTGGGCGTGAATGGCGCGTGTCCCACAGCGGCAAGGAACCCTCGCTCCCCCGCGCCTTTATGCAATTTGCGATGCCTGGCTATCAGCGGCGTTGCTCGACGCGTCCGCCAAAGTGCGTCGAGCTCCCTGAGATGTTCCGCTATGCGAAACATTTCGTAAGGGTCGCAATTTTTGGAAGAAGCGGAAGCAGGCTCGCGCAGGGGATGGAACGACGAGCAAGGGTTGCTGTGCGTGGTCGCGCATTCTCCGGGGTCACGGGTGGAGAACAATCGGACGGTCCACAATAGCGACACGTGGCGCACGACCTTTGCTCCCAAGCTCATTGTCGTGTCTACTACCGGAAGCTGTGTTCTCTTTGGTCCCCATACGAGCTGCACACGCGAGGTGCGTCGCTGTCGCGTCGACGCCATCCGCGATTTCCGTCTACAGAACCAGCGGTATACATACACGTATATGCGTAAGTATGGTACGTAGATACCTTTGGCTAGGGGAAAACGCACCGCGTCGCCGCGTGCAGCCGGTGAATCGCGTTTGCCGCGGCGACTGCACGCGCAAATAATCGCGTTTCACTCTATATTTGATTCCGCGGCTGTTTGCACGGCTCCAACCGTTTTGTTGGGCTCGATTAAGGATCGCATCGGCGCGGCCGGGATTCCGCGGAACCGTTCTTCCTTCGTCTCCTCTGATATCGTTTGCCAAGGAAATCTCCGGCATGTCGCGGCATGTCGCGGCATCTCCCGCTGCGCTCCCAGCGAATTTTTCTCTACCTCTTCCCATTTCGCGGCAAGAATCGTTTGAGAAAGATTAAGAGGGGTGGAACGAAATAGTGGAAACAAGTCCGAGAACGATTCGCAGGGAACCGCGTTTCTCGCGGAGAACGCTCGATTGCATCTGCATAGAAAGATAGTTGATCCCGTGTTTCCCGGAAGAAAGGTAGGACGATCCGCGCCGACCTGCGAATTTCTTGGACGAGCATACGCGCAGGTGTATACCTATCGGCTGGGCGGGAGGTATATACGTATTTGCATTTTATTGCACATGCTGCGAGAACGGCTCTTATTAAATTAACCTCGAATTGCGGGCAATTGTTTCCCCCGTGGAATTTTATCTACCGTTGGGGAATGTAACGATAATCGGGACATTCCTGTCGCGTCTTATCTCTGACCAACTAGAGTTCGTTTCGGTGGCGCACGCTAAATCTTGAACCGCCTCCGAGGGAGGGAAAAGTTTATACGACCGTTTTATGTTATCAGTCGGCACTGAACGATCGTAAAACATAACGAAATACGAGGCATAAAACAAATCCGTGTATCCGTGTATCGGGTCACTGCGATACTTATGCGTGTCGCTTTGGCCCGCTCTGCCACGGCTGCCGAAATTGTTCTCAGGGAAATTTTCGTCTGCGCGCTCCACTTGCCGCAACGCAACTCGAACGCGCGATCTTGCATGTTTTTATACCGGCCAATTTGTTCGGTTCAATTTGCAGTAATTCGAGGTCCGTGGACGCTGGAAGCGTGGCACGCGCCGCGAAATCCGGATGGTCCGCTGAATTAATGAGCGGCGGAATATTGCAACGAGAACACATTCACGACTGCGGGACAAGAGAGTTTCGACTTCCAAGCATCTCGCGCAGAAATCCGCAAGCGCGTGTGATAATCGAAGGGTCGGGGATTTCTGCTTACGAGGCTGCCAAATGAAATTTAAAGGGTGCCTTTCGTCAGGCGTGGACCAACTTTCGCCCCGTCCTACATCAATCCGATCTCGTTCCACGAGGGTCGGTACTCCGGCTCGCAGTTAATTGCACGGAATAGCAGCCATCTGCCAGCTCGATATCGACTTACGCGTTTCGAGTTGCTCCGTGCCGAGCGTGCAACGAGCTTCTCGGGCGATTCCAACGGACGATTGAATCGTTCCAACCGATAAAACCACGCGACGATCTGGTTGTCGCGAACAGCATCCAATAAACGACGCGCATCTTTGCGGATCATGATTCACACGTCCAGCCGGAGTCATAAAGCAGCGCGTACAAAAAGGGTGACGGCGGCCGTCTACGCGAGATACGCCGAAAGTGACTTAACGACCGACGGCATTTCCACCCGTTAATCTCTGCCAAAGTGACGCAACTTCCATGCCATTTATACCAGTCTGGCCGAGCGCTTTGTCCAGCAATTTAAAACGCGGTGCTGCGCGTTAGGTCGCCGGTCACGACCTTTTCCTCTTCCTTCGTGGAATCTAGTCTGCGCCGCGACGCTTCGCGAAAAGTCTCCGGCTGTGACAAAAAAAGCCACCCGCTCGATATTTAACGACGCAAAAAAAGAAAATCGCAGGGCAATCGCGCGGAGGGCGCGCCGCTTTCCTACCGGATTCCCGACGAGGATAACGATCGCGGAAGTGGCGTCAGCCGTGCATCCAGAATCCGTGGCCGTGAGGCGGGTGCGGACGCTGGAAAGGGAACGGGAGAAAGATAATCAGCCGCATAAAAATGCATCGAACGAACGCGTAAGTGGCTCCATGCTGAATACTTGAGTGCGACCGATGGTTCCGGAGAACGGCGGTGCTGCTGCGCCGGTCGAGCGACTGTTATTTACGGCCAAGTTCGCCGTTGCGATAGAGAGAGCGAGAGCGAGGGCGAGGGCGAAAAAAGAAAAAAGGGTAAAAGAAGCGATGCTCGTAAATCGTAGCAGGGACGTCGGTAACACGTGTTGCAAGGCTCGCGCGGTACAACGTTTGCCGATTATAAGTACAAGCCTCGCGTCGGCCGCGGAACGCCATCGCTACCGCGACGTAAATTCTTCGTCGCCGTGGAATTGTTTCGGTGATTCTCCGCTGCTGGATATTGCCTGGTAGCTAGCAAAGTATGAAATGGTGGACAAGAAGGAGCGGACGACGACGAAGGTGTCCTAGTTTCGCGCATGGAATTTTCACTCGATCGTATCGAGTACGAGCACGGGCTCGCGGTCCAAGGGTCCTCCGCGCTTAAAGATTAATCGCGCGTTTAACGAACCGCGTAACGGGGCATGGCCGACCGGCAAGTCTGCTGGTAATTGTCGCCAACTCTAGGTTACATTGTTGCCTGAAACAGCGTAGAGGTAGAACTTGAAACTTGGAGGGGGGTGCTCGTTGGCTATGGTGAATAGAGGCTACGAGCTGCCGGTTCCAAATTCACGGAAGGAGAGTTGGGGGTAGGCCGCAAACACAGCGCGCGTCCATTTCTCTCGGGTCGGTGGTTCGCATGGAAAATGCAAACCGGAAACGACGACCCATCGCCATCGCGAATTCCTTTCTTTTCCTGGAAATCTCCCTCGCAACGTCGCTGCAAGTTGCCGGCGGCACGTGTTACAAGCTCGATTACACGGTGCGCCACGAACCGGCATTTGTTCTCAATTTCCAGCAGCCCTGGCCCGGCCTCGTCCATCGGCAAAGTCGGAGAAAGGGAGACGGACAGACGAAGACAAAAAGATCCTCCTCGCATTGCGCATGCATCCCCCGATCCCTCCGTCGCGCCGCGCCGCGCCGCGCCGCGCCGCGCTCGCCCTCCGAATTTTAGCCCTGGCGTACATCCACTTCCGCTGCGACAGCCTAGCCATACCGGGACAGTCGAGTACAGAGAAACTCCAAGATCCCGGAGGGAGGAAGGAAACAGAGGCGGAGGGAAGCGGCGTAGAAGCGTGCGTCGGGAGACAAATGAAAAGGGACGAAGGGGAGGACAGTTCGGGCGCAGACACTAAATAATCTAGATAACGGAAGGTTGGTCCTAAATTCCTACAGATTTGTACAGGCGGCCGACTGATTAGATTGGCTGAAAGATTGCAGCCTAGGTCCGGTGGGCGGAATAGAAAGGAACGAAAGCGGGGAAAAGTCTCCGGTGAATTTTCGATTTCTCCTTCGTTCGGCAGACATTGCCGGTGCGCGGCACACACAGACGGCGACGTTTCGATTAGCCTCGAGCCTGGTATGTACTTGGCATCGATCGGACCTGTGTATTTGGCAAGAGTCCTAGAAAACGGGGCTGCGACACGTGAGGCTCGTCTGCTGCATCCCCTGATACCTGTGCAACCCTCACCCCCTTTTTGCATCGCGCACTCGCTACTCGAGCGGTGGGTTTGCCTAGCGAGGCGAAAAACCTGTCGCCCCGTAAGCTCTTGGAGAACTCGAATTAGAGAAAACACTCTGCGTTCGCGGGAGAATATGAACGAGTGCCCTTGCAATTTTAAAATTCCCTGACAACGAAAGCTTCCTTCTCTCGCTGGAGACATTGCCAATGGTGTTATTGCCCTCGGAGCACGCGGAACCTCCCCCGTGGCCGACTTTCCAATGCCGCGTACGTTTCCGCTCCCCCGACACCCGCGATAATGCAATTAAATATGATTTATAACTTATAATAAATAACTAATAAATAACCCCGCGAGAGAGCATCCCAGCGGAAGCTGTGCTCGGTGCGTCGTCGTCGCCCTACGACATTCCGCCGCACTTGGAGATTCGACAGGAATCGAAGAAACGGTAAATCTGGCGCTCTCGTTGTCACGGGCGAGACTTCAAGTTAAAACGTATGCTCAGCGTTTTCTATGCGAGAGACCGAACTCGCAGTTGCCACGGTCGTTCGCCAGCGTGCAATTTTTGTCTGGCGCGACCGCGACCGCGACCACGACCACGGCTGCGGTTGCGCCGGTAATTGCAACATCTGTTGATTACATACGTTGCTTCTCGTATTACCGTTACAAAGTGATACGCACCAACCGAGCTCGACTTTGAACGTATGCCCGTGAGTCCTGTCGGTCTGGAGAAAAATTTGCTCATCCATAGGTAGTTGCATCGCGAGTTACACGAGCAGCGAAGCACGCGTAATGCAATCTGTTCGCGAGAGATCGAAATGCGATTCGCTGTTTGCAGGTAGCTGCGCTGTACCTGTCTACGCTCGATGTGCGTTTAGGCAAAGCGTTTGCACGCGCGTGTTTGCCCAACACCCACGGACACACCATAGGATAAGCGCATGCGTTCAGAAGCCTGTTACTGCGCATTTGGTCTAGAAAATACGCACAGATACATCGACCGGCTATTCTTCGTGCTCGTTTGTCGAAATCGATATCGCGGCCTGCGTACGTGTACATCGAGCGCGGTACTGATTACGGCAACGTGCAAAATCGACAACTGCACATGCACTTCCACGGGAGGTATTCGGGCAGATCGACCCGTTTGGAAACCTCTTTAAATATCGCAGGTACGTTGATCGTCGAGGAAATTTTCTTTAGCTCTCGCAGCAGTCGGGCTTACGCGAGTACAGGCGAGGAACGCAACGTTCGGGGATGATCATCGAAATCCAGCGACGACGGGAGGGATGCTGCGAGCGGACGAGGGGACACACAAAAACGATTTAATTCGGTTAATTTTCCGGACGAGGCGGGACGAGGCGGGCCGAGCCAAGCCGAGCGTCGCCGTCGAAACGCAGGGGAAACGCAGGGGGCAGTTCTCCGTCGAGTGCAGAAGCGTGTTTCGCCGTCGAAATCGGATTCGAAAGCTGCGCCCGTGGAACGTCCCGTGTTGGCGAAAAATTTTCCGAGCCCGCTGTAAACTCGAGTGTCGAGTTATTCGCCGAGACGCAAGCGCCAGGGATCTATTGCCTGCCACCACGTTGCAATCGTGACGGAAATGCGAAACGGACGAGGGTATCTGTCCAGAGAGCCGTGGAGCGACGGTAGGAAAAGGAAACCGGGCGTTTGACAGACACCGCCTCGTTTCTTTTGATAGTATTAATTAAAAGTTTTCGCAAGAAAATCGGTTACTTGACGCTACAGGAAATGCAATCAAAGGCAACGAAACGCCCTGGATGTCTCGCGCCTCGTTAAGCAATTTTTTTTCGCAAGTCTTAATGATCCGCTTTTACCGATAAAAAGAGTCCACCCTTCCGTTTCTCGTGTCTCGTTCCTTTTCGTCTGCCGCTTCGCAGGCACGGCTTACAAAAACTTGACCCAATCCTAGCCCTGATATTAACCTTAGCCCGATCGATTTAAGAATGAATCCGATAGGGAGAGACTTCTGCTTAACGACTCACCGATCGACCACCGGGGATTTTTGTTAAACGTTTCGACACATCGCCGCAAACTCGACATAGTTGCCTTTTTCCATAAAAAAAAATCCGCATCCACCGCATCGCGTGCTCTGATACTTGGCCGCGAATAAACGCGCAACGAGCTGGCTGAAACATTGAATGATCAAGCATCGGTAATGTAATCGCATTGGAAACACCGCAGGCCGGATCAACGTCTCTGGAACCCGAGTCCTGCTTCTGCTGCCGTCTCGCGTGTCACGAAACACCCCTGCCGATATCGCTTCAAGTGGATAAAAGTTGCAACGAAAGGGAGAATCCCGAGCATTTTGGAGTACGACAGGGAATTCCGTGAAAGGGATGCGAATCGCGACTCTTGAAGCAAGAAGAACAGTCATGCGCCAGGGATCGCGTCGCTTAGAAATTTCTTAGGGGGGCCGGCTCGTAAAGCGTCGTTCCGGTTACGACTTGGCGTGGTTCGCCGAAAGCCATTTAGATAATAAAATGCAGTTCCACGGTGATAAGACACGGGTCGTTTGTTTACGCGCTCGTTCGCGGACCCATCGCGCGACACCCACACTTTGGACGCATGGCATATTTTTATTCACGCTGGGGAAACGACGGCCAGGCCTGTTTACAGCGCAGCGGAATCCTTGAATACATCTAGAGAAGTTGCACGCGACAATGGTGAATTTCAGACCCATCGCGCGTCAGTCGTTCACCCTTCAATTTCCAATTTCTTCCAGTTGCCTCGAGTTTTCCGGAGCGCATTCATTTTTCCGAGAGTATCGCGATCAACCGCCCGAACCGCAACGGTGCACTCAAGTGCAACGTGTTTTATCATCAACCACCGATCAAGGCGAAACAATCACTCGTCAACTACATAGTTCTCGCGGAATCGATCGCTTGCATAAGTCTCCCACGAGAGGGTCGTGTCGTTTCGACAATTATCGTCGATAGAGAATCCAAGGGAAATGGGTAGCAAGAAACACAGAATTGCAGGAACAAGGCACGATTAAATCGGCCGCGCTTGATCAATCGAACGGCCTGGAACGAGTACATAATCCCAGACGTGCCGTAGTTCTTTCGTCCCGCGAGAAATCCAGTCTGTCGGTAGAATGAAATTCATTCGTAAATGAACAACTGCAGCGACACTTTTTTCTCTAGCGATCGTTCACCGAAGTGGCCAGCGTTTTCTCTCGCAACTTCTCTCGTAAAGTAAATCCCACTTCGCGTGCACTTTTCCCTTACCGTCGTAGCAACGTTACTTTCGAGCGTCGCTGAGTTTGTCAGAATCGCCGACCGTTCTCAGCTGTGCAGATTCCAGATGGACGATTCGACCGAATAGAACGATGAACAACGTTTCATCACTCGCACCGTAAACGACCTCTCTAACCCAAATATCGAGGCAGCGCTCGAATGAAACGAAACACGGCTTCTGGCTTCAGGGCTTTCCGATACCATGCGCTATCGTGGACAGATAAATTGGGACAAATTCGCAACACCGCGTCTTATAGAAGCATCGAGCTTTCGACGATTTCGTCCAGCTATTTTAGTCGGAGATCGTCGAACCGACATTCCAGCCAGAGCGGCAGCGAAGTCGCGTTAACCATCCGACCAGGCTGAACGACGATTGACCCTCGTTTTGTCGGGTTAACACGCGTGTCATTTTTGTTTCTCGTTTCGACCAATAATTGTTCCCGCCTACGGATGCCACGCTCGTTTCGCTGGAAATTCGGAATCGCGTGCATTCCGCTTCTTGGTGCATTTTTCCCCCGAACGTCGATTCTGCTTCTCATCGCGCTATCAATTAGAAGCCGGGCAAACTCCTCGGAGAAAGCGGATGCAACTGTTGGGGGGGGGGGGGGGGGCGAACGAGGAAAGATCGAAGCGGCTAACGACGGATCACGCTTTCGGGCAATAGCGTCGGGTGTGACCCGTTTCCGGTCTCGCTCTCGAGAAGGGAAAGATCGTCGAGCGAACAATTGGAGCGCGATGCAATACCAAGTTTCGCCAGGAAGCAACGAAACAATTCGCGAAACGTCACCGGGAATTCGCGACGAACTTCTCGACGACTCGTGGAGCGAGTTGCGAACCGACTTTCGACCCGAGAAAAATTGTTTCCTTCTCGAGGCAGTCGCGGTTCACCGAAGATGAATCCAGTTTGTCGATCAGCAAACGTAATTCTCGACGCATCGTTTCCAACGCGTTCCACCGTGCTCGGCTACGTTGTCGAGACTTTTCAGCGGATGTCGGAAAGAGCTCGAGCTTTTAGAACAGAGAGACATAAGTTTTAAACACCGAACCCGTAAAATCACATTTCAGCTTCGTCGATACTGGCGTAACGAAACGCGCGCAATAAAGGAAAAAAAGAAAAAAAGAGGACACGAGCATACAAAAATGCGGTCACCACGCGCGTATGATCGCACTCTTTCTGCGTGTATCCGTACCGATTGTAGACAAATATTGGACTCGTCAGCTTGTATCGATTTTCGACCTTCCATCAACACGAACGTTAAAAAAATATTACGCAAACGAGCAATGCAACGCGGTGAGAAAAAACAGTCACGGTCCACTTCTTGCTCGCGAAGAAGAAACGCCGCCGTCCCAATTCGCAAATTGGATCTCGGAGAATTACGCAAGCCACGAAGATGTCTGGCCCACTTTGCCCGTTCGTCGATTGCGCTTCTCCCTTGGGATCGTTGCTCAACGGAAAACTTTGTATAAAACTCGAGCCCGTCGGAATCAAAGAACGTCGATAGGCGTCTAGTCGTCTAAAAGATGTTCCTGCGATATAATGCAGCCACTCACTTTGTACGTTGGAGCCGTAGGTCCAACCAGCTTTTCGGCTACCTTCGATCGTCCCAGTGTTAGACACTCGAGAAACGCAGTGCTGGGAAATCAGGCAGCGTGCTTGTACGGGGTAGTTAAACCGTGTCTTCGAGTATTTAATCTATGCCCTAACGATACCGACGCGTTGCTAAACAAGCCGTGCACCGCAAACTCCTTTGATTAACCATTTTTAGAATTTTCGGGACACGGTCGCAGGATGTTTGCGCGTAACGCAACCTTTATCATTTACTCCTTCCTGAGGATTTGGGGTGGAGAACGGTTTATGGATACTGATCGACGATACGCCAAAAAGATAGCAATTAAATACGCGTCCTTCGTTGATTAGAAGCAATTTAACCCTTGCCATGAGGTTCGCCCGGCGAAGGTGCTCAAGCGCCGATGAAAGAAACGGAGGGAGAACATTGCCGATCGAATTTTAGAAATGTATTCCCGTTCGTTCAGGAATTACGTATATAAACCTTAGGGTCGTTCCTGTGTGGCGTGCCAGCAGTCGGCAGAAGGAAGGAAGGAAGGAAGGAAGGAAGGTTCGGACCGAGGGGTGCCGATCAATAACCCGCCGCGTCGCGGCGCTACTGTCGCTGCTCCGATTACTCCTATAGTTACACGTATCTCTCCGTATGCGCGCGTACGAATACGTGTCTTGCCCTCGAGATTTTCGTGCAAAGGGGAGCCCCGAAACGGCGACGAAGTTCTACTTTTTTCATCGAAAACGGCTAACGCGCATAGGGAACGCGTGACGTTCTCTGGACAAAGCGTAGCGGGGGAATGCAAATGAATTCTGTGCGCTCCAACCACTTTAAGGGAAGCCACCTCCAACTTCTCCAAGCACGGACGAATCGAAACGAGACGAGAACGCGTTTATCGCGCCTGCTCTCGCTCGAATATGCACGAGAGACCACCAGAGATGCAGGCGCTGGAATTTCCAACCACGAGCACTCGGTGTACGCTGCGAGAAATTAGCTTGGACAATTTTTCATGGTGCATAATTTCTCGACTGGGATGAGCGAAACGAGAAGCGGAAGCGGGTCACGAATACCCGTCAACCAGTTTCCCGTCCCACAGCGACCGAAGAAATCAAAACTGCCGGGAAAACGGTGAGTTCGCTAGGGTTGCGAGTCGGAAGTAATGTTGCTCGACAGCCAGCGGAATACTCGAGGCTGGAAAATTGCGAAATTGAATTTCGCCTTGCTTGCAAGCCCCTACAACCATCGACTGATTATTCGCAAGAAAAATAACGCATCCCCTGGTTCGCGTCGCTCCCGATAAGAGATCACGATAACAGAACGAATCGATGAGATTTAATTTGCCAATGCCGAGCCGAAAAGGAAACGCGAAACTGTATACCCCGGCGAGAAGCGGCGTGGGCGTTCTCTCTACGATTATCCCATTCGATACTGACAGGATTATATCGCACGAACATCCTTGAGGATTTGTCATAATCCGGGGTGGCTTAAATGTCCTTCCCTAAATTACATAATCAATATCTCCCGATTGCGATATTCTTCTCGCGAGGTGCGAAGAATATCAAATAGATTCAAATTCGATTCGTTCGCTTCCTCCCGTGAAACTCGGAATGGAGTAATTTCGAGGAGAAGAAACGTTGCGCTCCACTTGGCTTTAAAATTGTTGCGAATCGGTAACAAATTCCAGGGTGATTATTTAAATTCAGCGCGGAGGGCGAAACGCCACTTCGCCGCGTAATAAATAGCGTCCGCGAACTCTCGACGATGCGATTAATTATTTGTACGTGTTAATATTCGCGTGACCGGCCATTCATCTACCGCGGACCAGACATGGCATAAACTCCTGTAGCAACTCGAAAGCACATCTCGTTCGTCCTCCCTCTAATTGAACAACAATTCAACAACAGCAATGCCCTCGATTGGCCGACGAATCGCCCACAAAGCAGGACGCATAGTTCACGAGCCAAGTTATTCTCAGCATTACTGAACGATACGCATGGCCTAACGCATTTATGTACAACCCATCCGCACGGCGGTCTCTCCTCTCGGAACATAGAACGTTCGTCCTCGCGCAAAAAATAGTGAAATGACCCGGCAAATTTTCAGGTGCGTATTCGACGTTTCTAGCATTCGACACGGTATTCATTTACGCCGGCTAATCGTGAGCATCGGGAAAATCTATGAGACGAATTTTCCAGCGAAATAAGGCTTCTTGATAGCGGACGTTAAAGTAGGACCGCGTGGAAAGTGACGTCCGCATGCCGGTCGGTGAGGTTGCAGGACGCTCTAAATCGTTGCAAACCGTTTACAAGGGGGTTATACGATCCAGGGCAACGACAGCAGGTTAAATGGTCAGGAGAAACGAGCCGGCAGCGACTGGGAAGCGTGCAAATGAATATATACATACATTGCTTTCGTGATACGGAACGTGCTCGTGCCTCGTAGGTAGTGATATAAATTTCGACGGCCAGACCGACGAGGAGCGTTCGCGAGGACCGTTCCCGGCGGCTCTCCGACACTATTTCATTTTGTCGTCTCGAATTAGAGTTAATTAAAATACGAGCCGCGAGTTGTTATCGCCTCCAATAAAATCTCTCCTTCCGCGTGGACTCGCGTATAACTCTCTCCCTCTGTGCTGTGCAGCCTCAGAAATCGTCGTTAGGTGAAAGGAGAATATTCGTGGTATCGCCGGTCGTACGTTTCCACAGCTAAGAGGATTAATTCTGTTGGCATTCAGATATCGTCCGGTTGGGGAAATCGTGCAGCGGTCTTCGGCATTTCTAGTTCGCCCGTTCTAGCAGACGAGGTCGAGACTCGAGCAATAGAGCTCGGACACCGTCGACGCGACTTTTCTGCTTGAAGAGTCGTCAGGCATTCGTGGTATGTATTCGAAAAAAACTGGCCGCCACTGCGGGCAAGAGATTGCGTGCCAGAGATTCTGGGAGATTCCTGGCATCGAAGGTCAGGTGTGCAGCTAAAGCGTATAACGTCCCGATGCATTGAAATTTTCGCGAATTCGAGACACGTGTTCCTGTACGCGTGGTCGTGCTCGGTGATTCCCGCGTCGTCGTCGAAAGAACGTCAATTATCTCGGCAAGTATTTCAATTCTGACCACGGTAGAGTTGGCGATGCGCGGCAAGCCCGTCAGGAACTGGCGAAACTTTTACGGGCCGTCGATGTTTGTCCGATCGTCGTTCCTATTGCGCGTATTATACATTCCGCTCGCACCTGGTAAATCTCTTTGAGAAGCGTTGTGGAAATTGGAGAAATCTCGAGATGCTCGACGCTGGCAGTGGCAAGTTTCTCAGTTCGATGGAAAACTTGGAAATCGACGTGCAGCCGAGCCCAGAGCCCTCGGCTACGGATATCGGGCAAACTTCTTCCCTCGGAATTTTCAAAACCTCTGCGCGCGAGCGCGAGACCCGCCCCAGGGACCCCGTAAATTTTCCAACTTCGCACCGAGAATCGAATATAACCGAATAACCCGGTCACGGCGTTTGATCTCGAGAAATTCCAGGATAATTCCCCGGGCGATACCTACCTGGCTGCTGTTCTATCTCTGGAAATCTCAACGAGTTCCGATGTTCTATAGCTCCTTTCTCATCGAATCTTGCCGCTACTGCTATGAAAATCCCTCCGTGAAATCGATTTTCCTCGCTGCCATGTTTGAACCGACTGCGTCGTCGATGCTGCAATTTTCTGTACTAATTTTCTGTACGTATCAATCCGTGGCTCTCTTAATTGTTACCACGATTCTTCATCTCCACCTCGCGAAAAGCGGATTCTGCCACTGTCACAAGGACTACCGATAACGCAAAGTCATATAACGAGACTACCGGTGGAATAGCTGAAGTATTCCGCAACCAATTACGAAAAACCGACGCGAGAGGACGCAGAAAAAATGGATTGAATCGCGCGAACCGAGAGCGCATCTCGTTTGTCAACGTTTGGCACCGTACCAGCTCGCCTGAACATCTTCGGCACCGTCGACCCGTCCCTGCTCGCCGCATTTTTTACGACAATTGGCCCTGCTCCGGCAGGACCGATGTTTGCCAATAAAGTAATTTATATTTTCTCCTGCTGCCTGGTGAAATTGAAAAAAGACTTGAATTTCCCACGAGCCCAGCTGAATCCGTCCTCCTGTATTCGCGACGAACGACCGGGTCCAAATATTTCCGTGCAGCCTCAAATTCGGAAGATCGTTTCCAGCAAGTCCCTCCCTCGAGAAACTTTGCTGCGAAGCATTTGCATTTTTGTGGTCGGAAAGCATTAGAATTGGTTCGATACTTGCGGTGAGATTGGACGGGAATTAATGCGACATGGTTCGTGCGACAAATAATTTCACTTTCCACAACTCGTTCCACTCGTCGGTCGCGAGTGGAATTTTCCGCTCGTAAATTTTCCAACAAATACGCAGGCAGTGTCCCGTTCAGAGAGAGCATGTCGGCGCATCAAGTTAACCCAGCGAGACAAAAGACGAGCATCGTCCCGAAAACCCAAGCGCTGTGCGCGCGATACATTCAAATAAATGAGTAACAACCCCTTTACAGTTTGCACCACACCGGTGGCGGTGGCAGCGCCGGCTTTTGTTGCAGGTGTCGGCCAGAGATAAAAATTCCATGCTAGAAAAGATTTTAAATACACCTAGACGCGGAGCGAATGATCAACGAGCCCCGCTCGCAAATTAATTCGAGAAACTGACTCGAGTTTTCTATCGTTAATGACAATCTTCCTGTTCCGAAAAGTCCCGTTGGCCCAACTTTTCTCCAACGAAATTTCTACCTTCGGCCGTGTAAGGGTTCTCCAGAGTTTACATTCTCCTCCCTTCCTCTTTGTTTGCTCCCCCTCGTGGTACACTTCGAATCCCGGTTAATTAGAGAAAAGTTGGCCATTTTCGCGCGAGCAATTTAATCGGTCGTTGCAGTAAAATCCGTGGCGAACACATTTGCAAAAATCGTGGGAAACTGAAGGAATTTTCGTGTCACGCGGCGCTAAAAGTATTCTCCGGAAAAGAGGAAGCATCTCTCAAAGACAATCTCTTAGTCGTTTCTTTGTTTCGGAGCGCCTCGCACGGTTTTCAATTTCCCTTCTCGTAACAGTCGGTGCTTTTCTTTTCATCCACACCGAATACGTCCTCTCTTCCCACCTCTTTCCAGTGCATACTTGCCAACGATGCCACGACTTTTCTCTCGAATTGCATTGCAAGTCCGGAGACCTTGGAGAATCGTGACGAAGTAAATCGGGCTGCATCAAGAGAAATCTCACCCCCCTTTGCCCGCCCTTCTCGACCGTTGCTTCCTTTTCCACCACCCGTTCGGTGCTCTCTGTTCTCTTTATTCCGCGAAGTAGAGTGCCGAGTAACTGTTACCCGACGTCTCGACCGCAGTCGGGAAAACGTTTTCTCGGCCGATACGATATCTGCGTTACCAAGCGAACTGCTGCGACAAAAAGGGGCCTTTCACCCTTTCGCAAATTTCAACCCAGTCATCTCTTCTCGATGTTCGTGTTCGGGCGACTGAAACACTTTTTACGAGTGTCAGCCGGACGCGTTGCCGATAATTTGCAGGGCCGGTCGGTGCAGCGAGAAGATTAAAGAAGTCCCGGGGTCACGTTGCAGGCGTGCACAGCAGCGACGAGAACTTTGCTCGAAATTCAGTTTGACAAACACTCGGCGACGTTTCCAAGGCAGTAACGCCATTTCCGCGAACCTACACTTACCGGGCCGCCTCTTACCTCTGGTCTCGCGGATCGCGAGATTGGAAAAACTTTCCTTTCCGAAGGGCAAATTACGAGCGGCGCGGCGCAACGCGTGGTGCTCGCAAACAGCGTATCCGCGAGAAAAGTCCCGCGACGATTTTGTCCGCGAAAAAAAATCATTGCCGTGGACGCGGTTGTGGAAACCGAAATTATTCGAAATCCCATCAGAAAGAAGACGCTCTCGAACGGAACGGAGAAGGGAGGGGAAATTCCACGAGCCGGCGAGAGGCGTCGGTGCACGGGCAACGCAAATGCCGTTGAAAGGAAAAAGGTTTCGCGAGCTGCTCTTTGAAATAAAGTAAACGTTTCGTGCCGGTAGACGAAGGAGGCAGCTTTCAAGGAAACCCCGCCAGACTCCCCAGGGCTTCCTCTTCGGGGGACAAAATTATCTTTACGAAAACGAGGCTACCGCTCGTGCTTTCTAATCTCTCCGCTTGTCCTCTCGCTCGATCTCCCCGTCGAGCACGGCTTCCACGAGCAGAGTTTTCTCGGTCCCGATAATTAGAGCCGTGGTCGCGTTGCGCCGGTCGTTCGCCGGATCGATGAAATCGTTGCGAGCGTGGTGCGCTCGCCGATTGTTCGCCGAGAGAAATTTACAACTGGCACCGACAAATTAGTACGAAATTCGATTACCCCGATACGCCGCGGCGGAGTCCCTGCATCGATATTTATTTGTCTGGACGCGAACATGCTTTTCGATCTGGCAAGCCTCGATCGCGATGGTCGCCGGTGTCGGCGTCCACGGCATCTACAATTCGGCTAAATAATCGACGATAGATGTACAAATCATCCTCCCCCGTTTGGATTATCTTCATTATTACGCCGGCACTCGAGTTTAACGGCTCGTTATTTGCAACTGGATTATCGAGGCACTCGTATCGTTTTCACCGATATACGAGCGCATAAAAAAAGGGAGCGCCGACGTGTCGCGGTTTCTGATCATTTCGAAATACTCTAGGTATACACATTGCACAGCTAATTTAGCGAGCGATCAGCGTTGACCACGTCGCCACTGCCATAGGCCGATTCCAGGGACGTCCAGATACCCTACGGGATGCGCGATAGAAATTGCGGGACGGTGCTGACCGTTTCCTTGGGCATCGCCGATTGCTTCGTTGGAAGAAAAGGTTTCTTTGCCGCGGATACGATGCAAAAGGGAGAGCAAAAAACGACTTGCAAGAATTCTCGGTGAAAAGCTTTGCATTACAGGGCAGAGAAAAAGCGGTTTCTGCCGGCCGCTATTCGCCGATTGCGGAACGGCGTACATGGCCATTCGTTGGATTACTTTCCCCGACGTAAAAACATCAATTTCCCGAAGCTACGCTAATGCGCTTGGAAGCAAATAAAGGAGCAACACTCATGAATCTTCGCTACCTCGATCGATTCCCCGTAGCCCTGCTCGCCATACACTGCCGCGCTTCTTTGCATCGCTGTTTCTTCCACTGACCCGCACCTACGAATCCTATGCATTGCTTTCACCGCACACGAGCGCATTGGCGATGCACCTCTCGGTTAAAAGGCCAAACGAAAATCACGTCTGTAGTACATATTGGATGCAAATAATTTTCCTTGAAAAAATAATGCTCGCGCCGGGTGCGTCTCGCGTGGCCACGCTGGAATTCAATTAGAAATCGTGTAACCGGGTCTCGAGGGCGGTGCTTCGAATTATGTAGACCGAAAGAAAGGGCAAAAACGCGATTCACGATACGTCTGGCAGGAGCGAAGAATTCCCGACGAGAAAGCGTTGCGTTTGAACGCGTAAAAAGCTGCGACTGGCGTCGAGCTTTGGGCGAGATGCGAGAGGTGTACGGGTATTCGTTAAATTAGGTTCCATTGGCACAAACGCGTTGATTCTCCCGGTTCCATTAATGCCGCGGGACAGAGCAAAATGGAGAAGGCAAAGCCGGGAGCGGTAAAACCTCGCTGGAGCACGGTTGGCCTCGACGCCGCGCCGGTAAAAATTTCCTTTCCGTCCTTTTTCCGTCGACCACCGACGAGATGCAAAGTGCATCTCGCTCTTCTCCCGTGAACCCACCCTCCGCCACCCTTCCTCTTACTTCAACGTCCCCTGTTTCTCTGCGTCTCGTTCGTTTTCAGCGCACATCGACTGCGCTGTTTTTTCTGTCACGCAGGCGACTTGATAAATGACCCGAGAAAACAAAATGAGAAAGATTAAGGAAAGCGTCGGATGGGGGAGGCGGAGAGAGATTCGGCCAGGGGAGCGTCGACTGAAAAAACTGGGGCAAGATCATTCGTCGCGTAATAGCGCGCGTTATTGGCCGGGGAAATTATTTTTCCTCAGCCTCGAAGCAGCGACGGAAAATCTATACCAACGTTCTACTCCTGCTACGTAGTTGCGAGAGTCTGTGCATCCGGATCTGAGCGCACGGACGATTCCAAGGTTCTTCTACTTTCGCGGCTGCATGCAAAATATTGTATAAATTTATTCGCGCTGGCAAAACGCAAAAGTGCTCGCGAAAAAAGGTAAATACCTGGCGAAATCACGGCTGCGATCGCGCAGCCGGTCGGCATTACGATTGCGTCACTTTCTCCTGCTCGCCATCTAAATCGCTAGACAAATTCGAGGAGGAACGTCATTCTCGCCTTCCGTGGGCGAATGGAAGGCGAGACACAAATTGGTGCGCGTAGAGGCCAGTCATTTGGATATTGGGCTTAGAGAAATGGGGCCCCATTCGCGGGCCGAGTAGCTCGATTGATGAAAGCAATCGTCCAGCGAACGAGAGATCCAGCTGGAAATCCCGAAGCTAGGAAACCTAGTAACCCATTCTTGTTCTTCCTGTGGGGGAATTCGCCTTCGTCGTTCCCCCGGAAACAATTTCGAGGAAGTAGATTGACGAGCAACGGAGGTTGCAGACGAAAAGAAGGAGCTCGAGGAATAAAGGTGGAGAGGAAACGCTGCGAGCCAGCAGGGTCCTCTTCGTCAACGGACGGATATGCATACGTATGTATGCACGGATGTATATCACAGTTGGACCGCCGGAACGCGCGAGCAAGATAAAGGGAAGGAAGAAGAAACTGGGTAACCGAAAGATTCTAAAGCGCGAATTCCGGATACGCGTGGAAAATGTAACTAGCGGCGATGCAGCCGAGTTTCGCGTAACCAGCAGCTCTTGGCTGCAGGCAGGTGAAAAGAAAAGCTCCCTCGAAAGGGACGCGGCCTATTTTAGTCTCGTGACATTTCTCAACGGCTCTTAAGAATTTTTTTTCTCGCAACCGCAACGAGCCCATGGTAATTAGGGCCTCGAAAGAGCGCAGCGAATACACGGCCAGGAAACAATGTTCACCCCCCGCTTCCGGTCGCGAGTCTTTCAACCACCCTAGACTCGAGTCCGGCACTTGCCATCCGATCGCGTTCAAGATATCTCTCGTTCTCCTTCTCCCTCTCGAAATATTCGAGGTGCACCGCGCGCTCAAAGTTTCGCAAAATAGCGTACTCTTGGATCCCCCTCGGACACAAAGGACGCCGTTCTCAGAGGCAGGAAGCGTGGGAATAAAAGTGGTCTCCGCCCGTTAGATTTTCGTCAGCGCATCACCTACCGTAGGTAGCTATAATCGTTCGTTGTCGACGTGAGAAAAACTCTGACCAAGTTTGCCGCAGTTCTATTCGATTTCCTCTTGTTACGGTTACACGGGCGAGCTTGTTGCAAACTCGTTTCCGAGGAGGTTCAACATCGAGGGTAAGTAGTCGCCACTTGGCAACGTCACTGGCTTCAAATTTTCTCGGCGTGCGACGGTCGGCCAACCATTTGCTACGCGATAACGAAAATAGGTGCATACGTCTTAATCGACCCAAGAAAATTTCGCCGGAATTGCCGTATTATGGATTACTGGGAATTATTGTCGACGAGTCTGTGGAGGGTCGGGTGTGCTCTCGTGGCTCTATACGTCAGCCAGCTGTTCATCGGTAAATCGGCTTTCAGACCTGCGACACAGGTTTGATGGTAGATTCGCGCAGCGTATGTTATACGTGGCGACGCGAGGCGACTATGTATCGATGCTTCTCAGGCGATAGTATGTACGTCCAAGTACATACGCGACACGATAGAAGCGTATCGAAGTTTCGCCGTGGATAATATCGGGGCCGATGAAGGAGCACGGGCGTGCTTTCCCTAGAGATGTCCTCCGCCGGCTGGAGGACGCTTCCCGAATACAAAGAGAGCGGACCGCGTACGTCTACAGTCTAGACCAATCATCCCCTTCCCGTCTTGTGCGGATTACGAAATGTACTTTCTTCGCGAGCGACGTTGCCCGCTCGATGTTCGACAGATCAAGAATGGCCGAATCGATACTAAGAAAGCAAAAAATTGCATAAAGCTAGCACGCGAACTAACAATCAGACGTCACGAGGGTAAAGCCAAGCAATCGGTTGAATTTATCGGACGACGCTATTATCCCTTGCCGCTTTTGCAAACTTTTGCAAACGCTAACTTCTAAACGCGAAGCTATTAATAACGTTACGATTAATAGCTGGCCCGCGTTCCATTTGCAACTATGAAGTGACACTTTTTAATCGAGCTGCGATTGCTCGTTATCCCCTTCAACGGGATTATTGTAATTGCTAAATTACGTTGCGCGTACTGGCATGCGGGATTTGCTGCTCCGCTGCTGTCGATCGAGGGCGAGCTTAATCGTTTCGCGAAACGAAGGCGATGTAAACGAGGTGTTGAAACGTCTCCCTGCGAGCCACCGCGCTGTACAGGCTGAATTTATTTTCTAGATACACCCTTTGCGCTGTTTCGGCCGTTCGCGGTTTGCGAAATACGTGCATCGTGAAATCATCCGTGAGAAGAGCACCGCTCCGATATTCGGGGCAATTGTGAATTCGTCTTTCGCGTGCACTCTGGACACGGTCTGTCGCGAATCTGCCGCTAAAGACCGAAGCTCCGTGGAACGTGATCTTCGTTCGCAGGCAACCGGTCATGCGATTTTTTCGATAATTTTCCGCGAGCATGCAACAACCGCGGCGACTTCGCGATGGCGCGACGGCAATTTTTCCTCGCCTTCATTACGGACAGCTCGACGTGTGCGGCGGGGGAGCCATCGCCGAACTTTAAGGCCGACCGTGGAAATTGCCGCAAAGTTTCGATAGGTGTCTCAATAGGAGGGAAATGCAAAGGTATTACGCGTCTACTCTGGGCGAAGAATCACCAAGCAGAACGGTGGCGTGCGTTCGTGCCTGCCCACCATTGACACCGTTTCCTTCTTTCTCCGTTAATCGCTCGTCCACAGTCACGAGAGCGTCCAACTTTTTGGCATCGGCGAACGAAGATTACTTTTTCCCAGCTGTATACGGCAACACGCGGCGAAATTAATTACGACAAAGTCCGGACCGAGTTCGACGAGAGATCGGCGGATCATCGATTCTCGCCCTGGGCGTAATTCCGTTTTAATCAAGCGGATTCCACGAACCAAGGGGAAGAGGTTTAACGCGACGCGACTCCACCGACTCGTTCGATCTCGAATATGTACCGACGTGGATGGCTCTGCGAAAACCGAACAAACTCACTCCTATCCTGTGATCGGTCTTGCCGAAAAGTTGAACCATCGGCCAAGTTCGAATGCGAGGGTACGTCGAGCAAAATTGGAGAACGCGCGACGCGCCGATCACCGCGGGCGAAAACAACCGGATCTGGAACAGCGATCGCCTGCGCCAGCCTCCACTTTGCGACGCGAGTCATGTCCGTGACACGTTAGCGATTTATCCTCGGCCACGTACGGTCGATAACAATTTGCGAAGGTGGCAAGGCCGCGAGCGCGTCCTCGGTAACTACATTTCGCGTCTCGCAGCAACCGCGAGCTGGCCCAAAGAGAGACATTTATCTCCCCGCTCTCATCTTTCGGCGTACCACGCGTGAAAATTCCAACAGCCTGGGGAAAACTCGATTAACGGGCGACTGTGTGCTGGTAATTGACGGAAAGTGCCACGACTCGGCTAGAAGTTACATGGAATTCCGCAAACAAGAGAAACGACGCGCAGGCCGGGAAAGTTTGCGGGGCTCCGCGTTGCGAAAACATTCGGATAGGGAAGAAAAAAATCATTTGCAAATTTCATTCGATTACTTCTACGTTCGTGCCTGCTCGTCTCTTTCGTCTCTGCTCGGTCAGCGTTTTCATTTCCCTCGAACGCTTCCTCCGTTGGTCCGGCGAGGGTGCTCCGGTCGTTCGGAGTGACCGTATCGGACCGAACAAAGTCCCCTCCGCCGTGGCTTTTTTAAGGGAGACGCAGCAGTGGCGAGCTGCGCGGGAGAATTAATATTCATGTAATCAGGCAGAGACCGTGGCTAATTGCCTTATTCTTTGATATTAGTTCTGCGTGGTTTTATTACGCGTCTGAAAGTGAATTCGGTAAAGCGAATGTACGCGCTGCCCATGTCGGTTCTTGCTGCCAGTATTTTTGATCAAAGAGTGATAATTGGAAAGGTTTTACTTTTTCGCAAATCCATCGGCGAGAGGAACAGAGAGAGAGAGAGAGAGAGAGAGAGAGAGAGAGAGAGAGAGAGGGAGAAGGACCGTGAGCCTTTACCGTTTGAGCATTTTAACTGATGAATCCCCTTGCGATGTTGCGGATGAAAATAGTTGGCCCAGATTCAGCTGCAACCGCTCGACGGTAGATTATTAACTTTTCTCTCGACGCAGAAAGGATTCTGCTCTCTGTCTGCCTCCACCCCCAACCAGACGTCTGCTTACCCTTTTTTTGCCTCTGCCGTTTCATCTATCGGCCTGTCCCTTTCGCGATGTCTATTTGATTTCGCGAAATGGAAAAATTGTAGTCGCGCGTAGACAGAGTTACCCGCAGATACCCGCGCTCCACCCGTTCGTCTTTTATCCCAAATTTCTCTCACCGGCCCTCCAACATTTTCGCAAGACGCACACATCCGTCGACACGCTTCGCCTGATCTAAACGGTACGCATTTAATCCTCCGCAAAAGATTAATCCCTTCAACTAGGACGATCTGTCGCGGGAACGATCGGAACCGGAGCAAATTATTTACCACTGGTGGTTTTCAGAATTCAAAGGTCTCGGCAGGATGTTCTAGCCTGGGGTATAAATTCGCTCGATTAAAAGTTACCGTTGCAACGCGACATGCGAAGCCGTTGCATTGTTTAACCCAGTTGTCGGGATCGAACTATTAGTCGCGACTAATTAAGAAATACCGCTACCCTCGGCTACAGTGTCTAACCGATCTACTGTTGATATATTTGTGCCTTTAATACATGCCTCGATTACGCGCCGCTGTATTTCATCCATTATCCGGTCTTCCTGTTCTGGCTATAGTTAATGCCGGCATAGATATCACACTTCCGGGCATCGCGACGCGCGCGTCTCCTTTTCTCAACGTTCGTTCGGCAAAGGGCTCTATGCACATACACACTTTGTTTCGGCGATAACGACATTATCGCAAAAACAGGGAGCGACGATCTTGAACGTCGCGGCTCCGCAACAGCGGAATACATAGTCCTTACGGAAGCTAGGTCGAGAGTTGAACTTTAAAAACTCTCGCTGATTGTGGAATACCGGTATCGATGGGTATGGACCACTAGACGTCGAAGAAAATCGATAATCGCCAGGCACTAATACGAACATTTTAGATATTAATAGCGGAAGTATGATACGAGTCCACAACCCTCTAAATTACACAAACCGCATGCAACACGGTAAGTTACGATGTTAGTAGTGCCAGGTTCCGGTTATACTGCCAGAATGCAAACGCAGGGGCTAATAGTTTCACGTTACTCGCTAATAGTCTCCGAAATCACTGCGCTTCGTGACCCCGCACATGGCGCTAGTGACCATAGACGGCAGTAATTTGATGGTGGTGTTTTATTGGAAGAATTCGACGCGAGCGTATACACCTTGAAACGATCGGCGAAAGAAGACCAGAGTATGCACGTAAAGTAATTCACACCTGGCATTGATGATAAAAGGGCAAAACTCACTCTCGCTGCTACGCACCGTAAGAAGTTTTATTGGTGCCCTTGCGGATAGTTACCAGGTGTAAAAATTTCTTAAAATAGTATCTTCCACGAGGGAATATCCGGTAGAACGACGCTCGCCCGCGAAGATGGGTTTCTATGAGGGCAATGATGAACCGTGGGCACAAAATTGCGTTCGAAATTAGCATATTTATCGCGATATTATTCGCGAGAAGCTATTGCCTACCCTGGCTGACAGAACAATTGGCGAGCAGAGGCTTCAACCACAGCAAAGTGTGGCGATGTTTGTCGACGTCCGATCGGCCGAAATCGTTCTCCCGTTATTAATTCGATCGCCGCGCCATTTCGATTAACCACAGAGAAGTGGACGCGAGTGGAAGAGAGAGAGAGAGAGAGAGTAAAATAGTAAAATAGTAAAATGTCGCCAATGGTCCCGCGTGCGCCCGCTGGAATATTGTATTCGAGGCTGCGATATAGATAAAGGCCCGCGGAAAGTTACGCGAGCCCGGAAGATTGTGCTTGAAGGTGCGCGACAATCTTCGCGTTTCGGGAAACAAAGGAGGGCGAGAAAGCGAATCGAAACGTATTCCCGTATTTAGGCCCAGTCGAGCGCCCCTTTTGGCTCGCGTTTAAAAGGCCCCAGGGGGCGAGAGGCTGTCCACAGGAGGTCGCGACCTCGTTTCCGCGCCGTTTCCGCTCGGCGTAACGCGGTTGGCTGGCGCGGCATATGGTGGACTAGTTCGACCCAAATGGTAAAGCGTGCTTCTTATCTACGCCTGTTTCTGACACGGGAGAGAGACATACGAGCGGATGGAGACGCCAGGCCTGTACCGGTGCAGAAAAACAAGAGCTGCGAAGGAAAGAAGCGGGATAGGACGACAGCGTCGAGGTTAGAAACGATGGTTGAAGCTCGAGCACAGGAACGGAAAAGGGTCGCGACAGGAAGGGCAGAGAAGAGCAGGGAAGGGCTGGAAAGGAGAAGAATACGAAGGAGAGGCGGAGAAGAAGGAACGAAAAGGGGCGATGGTTTAGGAGCCGTGGCAGGGAACGAGTCGGAGCTCGTATTACCACGATGCAACTCGATCGCGCGTTTGCTTCCTTCCTTTTGAACGCACGTCTACGTACATGTATACCGCAACGGTGTTCGCTATAGAAACGCGGAACGCCGGATCGTCTTCCGCACCGCCAAGTGGAAACAGAAAGCGACGCGAAGAGAAGAAAAGGTGAAGCGACCTGTCTGGCTCCGGGCGTCGAGCAGATAGGACGGATCGCGTCGACTTGCATCAGAGTTAACTCTCGAATGCCGTAATTGTATTGATTCGTAACCACGCGATGCATATCCCGCGACATACCGCTTGGCCCAGCGCGACGCCGCGTGCATTTAGAATCGCATACGCGATCGGTGAACTGGAAGCGCGTCATCGAACACGTCGTTACATAACGCCCCCTTTGTATACAAGGCACGCGCAATTAGCGGGTCGAACAGCGCAGTGATTTTTTATCAATTTCCTTTTCTCTCCGACGGTGATTGAGAGACCTTCCATTTCGGAGCAACCTCTTTACCGCGTCGGCGTCGATGTCAAGAGACTCTTCTGCCTCAGCTCGAACGGGTCGTTTCCACGACGTTCTTTCTTCGCGACAATGATTCCGCGGCGCAAGAGTTCCAAAGAGATTTCGTACAATTTCGAATCCTCTACGAGTTACCCCTGGAATCGCAACCTCGAGCATAGTCCAGCGTAAACCGTAAAGACACTCGCAGGAACTCTGGCACGAAGGTTGCCCGATCGTTAACCATTTTATCGCGTCCATCGACCAGCGACAAAGATGCGTCAGCCTCGACGTTCAGAAACACGCGGGCGGATAATGGTCGAGGCACTCGAGATTATGAACCACGGCGCCTTCCGTCCAAGTTATGTACATATTCTCGGAACGTCCTGAGCGCCAACTGGAATTTCCATGGGAACAACCGATCGAGGTCCTCGGAAAATCGCCCCTACGCGACGGACACAGTACATCAGAACTTGTGAAACAATTCGAAGAGGACGCCCCATCCGAACTTATTCGTTATCGCTTATTCCTTTGCAACGTTCCCCAAGTACAAGCTGGGCGACCGAATGCTGCCGTTGGGTTTCGTTTTATAACCCCGCTGCGCGGCGTCAAGCCCGATGCGATTTATCCTTGATACCCATTAACGAGCTTCCGATAAACGAAGGAAATTCTTGTCAGCGCTGAAAACGTTTGGTAATCTAGGATCTCCGCCCATCCATCCGTCGCCCGTCCTCCCTTTTTTTCTTTTACAAAACTGTCTGCTTCGTTGAATAAACGTCGCGTCCGTTCTGCGAATTTAGCGTTCGCTCCGTTTCACCTTCGTCGACCAAAATGCGCGGCTTTCGATAGCTGAAATATTTCAGAACTTTTGCTCCGGACTTGCATGCTGCGGAAGATCGGGAAGAAAAATTACGGCTCGGACGCCAGTTCGGGCAAGCGTAATCGCATGGACGGAAGGGAGGCGTTTCTGTTGCCGCGTTCATCAACGCGTTCTAGTTCGCTGTCTCGACGGCGAACATTTTCTGCAAACTCCTGGGCAACTTTCGAATCACTGTGTAGATCGCCACGAGGCAGAATACTCGGAGGAACGAGAATAGCGTGGGTGATGGTGGTAGTCGCCGTCGACGTCGGTGAATAAGTATGACAGTGAACTTTATTATGCGCGTCGAAGCCCGAGCAGGGCTGTCACGCGACTTGGGATAGCGGCAGTAGCGACACGCGAGCCTATTTCAATGGTAATAAGCCGGCGACCAATCATTGAGTATGCTAAATATATATGCATACATATATGCACGACGACAGGGAGCTGCGCCTCGCTCTCTCCGGCGCACCCTCTCGTTCTCTCTTGCAATAGAGACGTGCCAATCAATTAGCGACGCAACTTGACTCTCGATGCTTGCAGCGGAAACACCCGGGGACGATGGGCTCCGAAGAGGACCGGTGGGATCGACGCTAACCACGGTTGCATTCTAAACAGCTGGCGATGTCTCCGCGGTCTCCGCAGAATTGCGCTACGGCTCTAGGCTACGATCCTGAAATCTTGAAGCGAAACGTCAAAGAGATTTTGACGCGCTTGTTCCCCGCTGGCGGAGTAGACATTTCGTTTCGACCGTAAAACGTTTGTCCTGCCGATTTTCGATTGCGGTTTCCACGTATACGCGTAAGACCAATTCCGTGGCGCAGGGCGATGCGCGTAAAGAGGGTCGCCGTTTGACAATAAGGGCCGTTAGTAATGCTCACGTCCCAATGTAATCGGCTCTCTGCAGCCAACTTCGCCGACGATAGGGAGGGAGATCTTGATAATTAGCACCCAGCTATCCGCTACCGAGCTCGCTTCCTCCCTCGGCCTTCCTTTCGCCGTTTCTATCCTTGCGAGACGGCCGAAATGAACCGAGACCCACATACAAGACAAGTTTGCAAGCTCGTCTAAAGCGGAGCTCGAGCTCGGGGGGAGACCATAAAGCGAGGAGGATGCCGGGCTACGGAAGTGTCGCTAATTAGGCCAAGATTTTAAGCTGACGAATCTTTATGGGGTCGAAGCGCTCCGCTCCTTCGAGTTTCACCCGTCTGTTTACAGATAACGCCCTTGTTATCTGAAATGAAGCTCTAACGAGTAGGAAGGGACGAGGATTGTCTCGGAAGTCTCGACGCATTCGTCGGGTTTCAACGGAGTCCGTCTTCTTAACGGTCTGCCGAAGAGATAAAATTGGAGCGATCCTCTATACTCTTACCGCAAACGCGAGTAATCGATATCGCCCAAAATAGATCGAAATGTATCGAGACGCTCGAGCGTTAATCTATCGGTGAATAGCCGCCTTCTTGGCAGCAAGTAACAGTCGTGAATGATGGTAATGTTGGATAACTGGCTCGAGTTTCGAAACTTTGCTCCGATCTACGTGGCTAATTTCTAGAAGGCAGCGTCTGCATCGGGCTGTACATTCGCGTAAATCTGACATAGCATTCGAGTTTCCCCTCCATAATGAAGCCGTGTTTGCAATTCTAAAGAATACTCTGCGCTCTAGCTTCGGCTATAATGGCCTGCTTACGAGATTTTCGTTAACGGCCGCGATAAGCTCGCTCTCGGTTTGCAATTTTTCATCGCACCGCTTATCCAACAGCTTATCCAGCCGCTCGGTTCGTATTTCTCCCGAATATCGCGTTCCTCGATAACCGTATACGTGCTGCATTTTCATCTAACGTGACTCGCGTTTACGTACGCTTAGAGAGAAGATCATAAATGAATTCCCATCCACGATAAATCACGGAATTCTTAAGCCGCCGGCCCGATTACGAGTTCGAGATAGGTCGAAAGCAGCGAAGAGTTACTGCGACCAAGTATGCAATAATATCATGGTGCGAGCGTAGAAAGAAAATGAGCGGGCGCAAAGGCAGCGACAGCGAGATCGAGGATCCAAAAAGGGAAAAAACAGAATTAATTTTATTAAACGCTACCCACGATCCATTGCAGGAGGGTGCAAGTCGCGTCTGTGCCAGGAGGTAATAAACGCCGCTTTCATCCGCGAGAATGTTGGAAGTTATTGTCCCTCTCGTGTTCCATTTCTCCTTCCCCCTTCCGTTACACCTTGTCCCCCCCCCCCCCAATCCTTTCTTCCTTCACCTTGATCTCGTCCCGGATGCTTCTCGCCTCGGTGTACAAGGGATTCGCAAAAATGAGTTACGGCCGCCTCGAATATCTCGGGTTCAACATCTGTGTGCACAAACGCGCACAAGTTTGCTCGCTCGCTGATCTGGGAGAACGGTCGCATAGTCACGCGGCTGAAAGACCCGGCACCAACGGTGGATTCCGGCCTGAATTGGTTGCGCGATGCGAGACGATTCAGGTCCGCGTAATACGAGAATTTATCGCGCGTATTAGTTGCGGCAAAGTTGGCGGGAGTCGGTCGCGAGACGATTTTTGGTACTGGCCAAGAAAGTCCGCTGTATCGGTGCTCCAGATATCTCGGGCTTTTCTCTGGATGTTCGAGATCCTCGTTAGATGCGATCAATGTTATCAACTTGCTTCCCTGTGACGGCTACAGATATTTTTCGCGTTGCGAGATGGCAATTCGTTCTAAACCGTTTAAATCGCGACCCCCGCCGAATCGTGGCAATTCTGTTTCCCTGCTCGAGCGTGCGATTGCGAAGAAGCTTCACAATCAGCGAGCAAAGCGATTCGTTGGCAAGGGCGGCGCAGGAAGGCTGAATACGTACATAGGACGAACCAACGCCAAACCCGACGTTCTTCCCTCTTTCTGCTCATCGCCCACGACCCGCCTGTCCCTGTATCCGGTTCCTTTGACGCAAACATAATCTCTTCTGTCCTTGCTGACCGACCTCCGCGACTAAAACGAGCTACCTTTGTTCGAGCCCCGCGCGCAGGGGCCATAGGACAATTGCGCCAGACATTTTTGAGATAATTGAATAGGATAGTGGGAAAATTTCAGAACGCCTATTGCACGAAATACAGTCGAGTTAATTCACGCGTAGTCACGAGAAATGAGAAAATTTGATGCGACGATTTTTATTCGCCAAGACTGGCGGAATATGGACGTTGCGAAAGAGACTTTGTCTAAAAGCCGAAAAATATCGTACTAGCGAATTATTATCGGCGGAAAATTGCTGCGAGCAGTTAGACTCAACGAACGACTTGAATGAACGAGTAACGGACGCGAACAGGAACCACCAAGGCTGCCAAATTCGTTTAGGGCATTATCGTAAAGTTCGATCAGCGATTATTTCAGAATAATCCTGGTGGGATTACTTCCAGCGAAGTAACTCGGAAGGAATATTGAGGGGATTACGAGGGCTGACGAACACGGGTCACTCGTACGCCACTTGGAACCGTATGCGAGCGAGCATACACTGGCGAATAGCTTTTCAAGCTTATCGTATGCGAGCTTCCATCCGAGAAATTCCGCCATAAATACAAATGTATAGAGCGGCGATCTCCGAACCTCGTATGGGAACGGTGCAGGAAATGAAAGATCGAAAAATATTTCGGGCCCTTGCAAAGCGATCCAATTCTACCTGCATCGGACCTACATTTCGCAAAATGTTATCGCGACGGCATTACCGTTGGATCCCTCAGTGCGGAGAAATCAAAACGGAGTACACTTTCTCGACGATGGAATTTCCACAATCCCGATCAACCGACACATGGACGAGCTCCTCCGTGAATTTCTTTTTCGCAATGGGCACGAGAGTATCGCACGATTTAGGAAGCTTGCTTTTGTTCGGTGACCAGACCGAACGTAGTTCTCCACTATTGTTAGCATAGCGAGTGCTCGAAAAAAGAAAAGCGCGAACGGAGGAAAAGGAGAGTGACGACGAGGCTGGGGACAAGTTTGCCGGCTGAGACAGAATGGGCGAGGAAAGATGGAAGTATGGCGTTCGTCGGGGCGTTGCTTTAAAAACGAGCACGAGTGTAAAGCCGCGACGGGAATTATTATTGCACGAGCGGCACTGCAGCTGCCGTGTTATTACCTTCGACGGCCGTCGACGCGCGAGACGAATGTTTAAGCGTGCTCGGGTGCGCTCGCAGATATTAACGGAGCGCACCGGCTTGCGTAACGCTTAATGTCGTTTTCCTGCCACTCAAACGTCTACGATTCTATCCGGTCATCGTCACCTGTGTCAACGACGCCTCCGCTCCAATTTCGCCTCGCCATATTTCTCTATATGCCGCCCAGGGAAAGTCTCTCCTCGTTCAGCTTCGAAGAAACAGGTGCGTGTAAGTATGCACATATGTACTCGTTCCGCGAGCTTATTCGATACGCTCTACTCGAGGGAAAGTAACATTTTCAAAGTCGCCGGCCAAACAGTCAGCAAAAGAGAAATTGAGTTGCCGTTGCGCTCGCCGAAAATGCATGCAACATCGGAATTCTATTTGCAAATTCCTCCTCGAATTTCCCACGATGACCACGCCTCGAGTGACACTTCTTTTCCGCAGTAGAAACGCTTCCCGAAGCGATGAAAGAGGACCTTTCGCGCTCCGAAATTTCTTCCCCGAGTTTTCCTCTCCTCTAACGACCTACGACCGGAGCGCTGCACTCGGCATTCGGCACGCGCGAGGGGAATGTCGATCAGCGAGACGCGCAGGCTGATCGGCAAAGCGCATAATGTCGTTCTCCCGCCACTCAAACGTCCACGATTTGCTCGGGCAATTAGCGCACGCGAATAAGCGCGTGACTGAAATTTCGCCAGCCGTTAGATATCGTTCAACGGCCCGGGCTTCGACTTCTAATTAACGGTTCGCTGCTGTTCTAAATATCGCGAAAATCATCGAGACCGGGGGGCGAAGGGAAATTATATCCGCACCTTCGACGGAGTTCCCCGGTGCTCCTCGATGGACCGGAATTTTCTGGCACGCTCGACTTCGCGACCGAAGCGAAATTCCGAGCGCGATAACGACCGTTTCGCGTCCGAGCCAGCTATCGTCCTAATTAGCGGCTCATTGTTCGCGGCCATGATCAAAGCGTCGCGCGTCGCGCGTCGCGCGTCGGCCGTTCCGGTGTATGTCAGGGTCGACGCCGCGAAGCCAACATTCCTTGTAACGCCAACGCGACCCGAACGAGGTAACGAGCTTAATGCAATATTTAAATACCTTAAAAGCGATATTAACGACGCGCCAGCAGCCGGTATCACGACCGGCTGTACGCTTAATGCAATTTTCCCATCACTCAAATCAGCGCGGGTCGAAACATTGCCGACCGGCCTGACGATAACCGCGGCATTAATCGCGTTATCGTTAATAACCTCCGTTGTTGTTAATTATTATTACCACTGCAGGCCCGTTATGAACCGACCGCGAAAACGGCGTGCTAACTTTCAAGGGATTATTATTAAAGTTGTTAAAACAGGAGGGATTTCGCAAGGAAATCCATTGAAATTAATCAGCCTGTACTACAATCGCCCACCGCAACGCGCTGCCTTCGTGTTAAAGCTCGCGTTGCGATGCTAATTGAGAAGAAATTCCACCCATCCATCCGGAATGAAAATCATTTGGAATGCTACTAGACGTCTAGCGTAAAAGATCCAAATATGTACTACCAGGACAGTAAACCTGGACGGACCGCTATAACGTTTACCGTCGTCCACCGCGTGATACTGCTACTCAACTTTCACAGTGAATCGAAACGCTGCTCTACGCGTAGAGAAATTTCGCGCCGCGCAGGCGAGAGAGGATAACGCGAGGGCAGAAGCGAGGCGACGCGACGCGACGGTGTCGTGGTATGCAATCACCACGGTAATGAGAGCTGTTAATTATGAAATCCCATAATTAAATTAAATCTACTCGACTGCGTGTCGTGCGCGGCTCTTTTGGCGGTTGCACAGCCAGTGATAATTTGTACCTAGAACGAGTTACGCGTTGTCGTTCGTGGTGAAAGCAACGACCGCAGCCGGTCCCGCGTTCACCGAAACGATCGCCCGTTCGTATTGTTAAACTGCACGAATCGACCTACGATAGTTCGCTGCGAGCGTAATTGAAGCTATATTAACTTCTCCGCCGATCGCATCGACTACCACCGTTCGCTGATCGTCCAACGATTCGAGTTGCGCCCTGCTCTAACCGAGTGCCCATTTCTTTCATTCCACTTATCGTACCAAGACAATTAAGCTGCTGGACGGCAACCGTCGCGGCAAGGGCGTGGCGGCTCCGAAGATAAATGTACAGCAGGGCATGCTTTTTGTGACGCTGAAAAGATGGGAATTTATTATCGCGCGATACCGCGGGTACTCCGGGCGTTAACGTTCCGGCTCGTGACTCCTCGAAACGTTTTCGCTGAAGAGTAGTCGACACCCCGCTCCGCGCTGTTCATTCTATAAGAACGTCGATGAATCACTAACAGCTACCACGATTCGTTCGAACGCGTACCCATGGGTCAGCGGAATTTTATCTTGGGTTCACGCGGCTATCTGGCGGCAAGCATTCGCGTCGCGAAGCGAAAGTGCAATCCCGACGATAAACAGTCGTATCTTGTTCGACACCTCGTGTCTTTGCAAATGAACCCCTCGCTCGTCATCGAACTAATTGAAGGTCGTGCTCCAATTACATCGCAGAGACATTTTCCCGCGATCACAGCTGATTCAGCTTGCAGGTGAAAATGAAGCCATAAAGCGCGACGTTCGAGCAACGAAACTGGCGCTCGTCGAATCAATTAATTTTATCGAACGAACATCCGAGTCCGTCGTCGACGGCAATCTACCTAACTGAAAATCGATTCGTGCTCCATTACTGGATAAGTAACGGCGAGAAAAGGAGAGACGCCAACGCGTCGGTGATAGAGTCGAGACGAAGGTTTCGAGTCGAATACCGCAATATCCATTGGGGTGACATGGTGGACTAGGGTCGCGTTGGCGCTGCATCTCGATTGCGCCTGACGTTAGTATAATCGAAGCGTCGCGTCGTGGCGCCGCATCGCGTTGCCATGTGCGGGCAAATATAGTGATCGGAATGGAAACGCGTGACTTTAGATGAAACGATCGTTTAACGAAGACTCGCTACAGTTTCGGGAGGCGTCGATCGCTCTTCGCGCTTAATTACTCTACCTGCGGTACATCCCACCTATCTTTTCCCGACAATTCTCCGCCGCGTTGTCTTCAATTCGAATCTAGCTTTCGTCGAATGCTTCGAACGTTCGTCTCCCATCCCCGCGATCTACCCTTGAACAACTAGACAAAAGTAATTGTTCCTAGAAAGCTTTCGATCCATCGAACGCGTTCTTTCTGGAATATCCAGACGTAGAGGAGGAAAAATGGAGGTTGAAGTTTCTCCGCTATCGACCCGCCAGTCGTATTCTAAGACGGTTTTCTCTTTACGGACAACAACGGAAATGCAAATCCTCGTTCCATCCCGGACGAACAAGTCTCCGAGTCTGTGGAATCGGAAACGCGAGCTTCGCCTCAGTAACGAAATATGTCCGCGCCATTATTCGAAATCATTTCTCGATTCCGGAGCCAGTTGTTTCCTTGCGAGTGTAACCGTATTCCAGACGGTTCGGTGCTGGCGATTTTCTTCCCGCGCGACTGATTGCGGGCACAGAATATTTCTCGAGTTTGATCAATCGCTTCCTCGAAGCATGCCTCCCGTACTTGCATCTGTGCCGATGCTGCACAAAAATAACACTGCGTGATCGGCGAGGGCATAAGTGCTTTCGAGTAACGTTCTAGCAATCGAATAAGAAAAGCGGCCCACGGGCATCGATATACGTATCGCGTAGCGTGAATTCGAGCAGAGGGGCTGGCGTGAAAAGCAAAAGTGAGTGACCAGCCGTCGAGCGGTGGTATCCTCTTAATTCGATCCAACGTCCCCAGCCACAGCTTCGTCCTCTCGCGCGTAATTACATTCCCGATGATGTTATCAGTTTTATTGCCGGGGCTGAATGGTTAGGGGGTAGCCACGAGGATACGTCGGAGCATGGAGGGGCGGGCAAAGGGAAAGGGGCAAAGGGCATCGCGAATAAAGCGAGGAACAAGGAACACGGGTAGAGAGAGAGAGAGTGACGGGGTGAAAGACAGGAGAAGGAGCACGACATCTACCGTTGCCACGAGGAAATTTGACTTTCAGATTCGGGTTGCGCGAACCAACGTACAAAGAGGGGGGAGAAGGTGGAGGCGAACACGGGGAACCCTAGGAAGAGTCGTTGTGTGTGCCAAGTCGGCGTTCGTGTGTCGGAGGAAGAGAAGCAAGGTACGAAAGGGGGAGGTGATTCAGCACGATAGGGATGGGAGTACTGCACTCGGGTCGTTAGAGCTCCTAATGAGACCTCCGTCCTCCCTCTCTTCTACACGCCTCTCCGTTGCCCGCTATCCAGCAGCCCCTTCTTCGGGCTTCATCCACCTTCGAGTCCGTTCAAACTCGACGTCCCAGTCGTCCTAGCCGCGGTAACGGCCGCATCTTTATTCCAACGCGCCGACAACGGCCGTAACGTAATCGCGCAGCTAAGGGGAATCATTCTCGCTACAGGCTCTACACCTGCGTCGGCCGGCCCTCCCTTGCACACCTTGCCGACAACTCGTCACCGTGAAACGAGCGTTCCGACGTTCCCCCCGGAACTAACGAGGGCGAATGCGCTTTTCCTTGCAGGTGCACTCGATACGATAACCTTGCCCGATCTCGCAGGGCTGCTACTCGGTTGTGCCCGAATTAACCGCAGGGCTTTCGCCACCAGATACACAGCACGCAGTTCCATTCTCTAGAGGGATGCGCGACGCCGACCCGGCGTCCCTTCGAAGCGTAGAAGAAAACTTTTGCTTCCCACCGGAAGCGATTTTCCTCGTTTAAAGGCTAAAAGGGTCGCGCGCTCGTTTCACAGGGGGAACCTTCCCACGCCGGGAGTCGACGAGGGAGGAATCTTTCCCTTTAATTCGACGAGGGAAAATCGTGACGCGCAATACGTAATTCGATATCGCGGCGGACCGTCTTACGGCTGGTTTAATTATCCCCGCTATCGTTGGCCGCGAATGCCTGTTATCTGGGAACAGATAATCGCGGCGACAGATTAATTACTACGAGTGCATGGCGTACGTTGCGGCGCGACCCGTGCCTATCATTCTCTCTCACCTGTAATTACAAGCAGCACTACCACGCGCGTTTACTCCGGTCTTGACTTACCAAAGGCCAGAGCCGCGCGCCAACACGGACCCTGACCGACGTGCGTTAACTTTACGCAGGGGGACATTAAAGGTTATCGCGGTATCTTTATTAATCGCGTTTCGATCCCGGCAAAACGAGTGCACCGAAAAGGGGCAGGCGAAACGGGGACAGTCACCCCTTTTCCCCACGAGAACACTCCCCCACAGTGTTAACAAGACCGGCGCTGCGCCGAGTGGAGGCGTCACGCGACCCAGCAAATAAAAAGCTCTCGCTCGCGCTTTTCGCTCGGGATTTCACGGGGAGAGATTCTCGCCAATCGGAGGCGAGCGAGGACAACGCGTATCGCGTCAGATTGCAAGGATTCCGTGTTCTCCTCTGTAATCGATGTCGGGGTGAAAGTACTCTGGCTGGGCCGTAATTGTACGCCGAACGTGGCGCGTAATAATCGTCGGAGAAAAATTTCGACAACTCGCGAAACAATCGGGTCATCGAGCATCGAACTGGAATGACAACGAGCCTCGGTGGGTCGATTGCATATTCAATTTTCAGGATCGATTTAACACAGATACTCCGAATAGCGGAGGATTTTCATAACAGTCGCGGAACAAATTCGTGTCGCCTGCACAGCGAGATCTTCGTACCACTCACCCAATTTCCTGGGAGAGTTTAATCATGCATCGGCACAACCAATTTGTTCGCTAAATTAATTTCTAACGACGGTTCACTAGCCGGAGCAAACACGCTCCTGTTTCATTTTCGATTAAACTGGCAAAAAGGAGACAGCCGGTGCCGCCGATGTCTCTGCGAAATACGTAGTTCGCTGCGCCCCAATATTCATCCGGAAACCGATGTTCGTTGTGAGCCCGAAAACCGATTTCACTGGCCGGCATATAATCGGCCAATATCGCCGGATCGTTTCACGTTTGTCGCTAACCAACGACTGGCCCGCGACTCCGTGCTTCGCACGAAAATCAGGAAAACCATGATTTCGGGGTTATCGTTGACGTAAGACGCTTCCTCGAACACCGTTGTCGAACATGGACGCAAAGAAGGAAAGGCTCGCGAGGTGGAGAAACACTTCTATCGACCGTTCCGTCTATCGCTGACGAACGAGTTTGGAGAACGGAGTTTGCCCGATGGGAAAATCTTGGTCGGAGCGTGGCCACGTTCCTCGAACGAATCACGGACGTATTCCGAGCATGCTCCGCGGCTTTCAACCTTGTTACGGTTATGTATGAGCGCAGACTCCGCGCGGAAACAAGTCGAGCCGTGTCCGAGGCGGAAAAGTGCGAAACTTTTGAAGAATCGTTCAATAATTAAACTTCCGATGCTTGCGTGCCTCGGTGCATCTGGGAAATCGCGGCGACGAGAGTGTCCAGGACGAAGAACCAGTGCGAAATTGCGCGAAACAGTTCGGCCGCGATAGCACGTACCTATGTACATACATACTTCTTCTCCTTCGCTTCTTTATCCATTCATTCTACGTGAGCAGTTTAGCAAGGAGGAAATAAAGCGAGGAAACTTTCAGCGCGTTTCAATGCGATTCGACGCAATGGAATTTTACCACCCCCTGCCCCACCCTCGACGTGCTCACTTCTTCTCACTTCCATCGTCGCTTTGTCGTCCATTCTCTTGCTCTCCCTTTTCTCACTGTCAGAGACTATTGTCGCCAATTGGAAGGGATAATTGTCCACTCGAATGTATACTAACCACTTATGGAATTAACTCTGAATCGCCCCGCTCGTTTCTCTTCGATACGCCGGTGACAGAAACCGTGTGACAAGAGTTCGACAAACACCGATAAAAGGGTGCAGATTTCGCTCAACTATCGTTAAACGAAACCGGGCAAAGAAGCTGCTTCGGAACTCCTCCACTTTCGCAAACGTCCAGTCTGTATTCTCGACTGTCGCAGGATCGATTTTCTACCTTCGTCTCCCTCTCCCGATCAACCAATGCCATATTTGTTCGTAGAAATCGCAAATAACCCTACCGCGTATTTACCAAATCTAAGCGTCCGCGAGGGTATACGTATCGTTGAACAGAGAACAAGAGGGAGGCGCCTAGAGTAAAAGACATCGGAGCGAGCATCTTCGATGCTGGATATTTTTACAATAGAGATTCCGGAAAGCGGTCGAGAGGGCGGCTTCTGTTTGCCAGAAGAACCATGGCTAATACACTTAACGGCCTCCTTATCCTTTCCACGTTTCTCCGGAGAAACAGCTCCTTAGAAAAGCTCTGCTACGAGCAAGAAGCTCGTCGTCGCCCGCGCCTCCGTATAAAAAGATCTTCAAGTGTTGCGTTTCAGACAGACCCTTTATGTACATATGTACGTATATACTCCCTGGCTACCGTCCGCGAATCTGACGGTCGGCCGGATGGCGTCAAAGCGGAATCGAGGTCAGAAACGCGACGCGGCGGACTATGCAAAAATTGCAGGGCAAAAGGTAGAGGCTGTGTTCGAAGCTGCGTGTACATATACCCACTTGCCCCCAACGCTGAAGAAGCAGTCCGAGAGAGACGACGAACACGCGGCCAACGGGAAGCGAAGAGCCGAGATATTTAGCGGAGCTCGTCGAGATAAATCTGTTGAACGCGCTCGAGTATCGCGGAAGCTGCGATGCTACAGCAGTGTCATGAAATTGCGAAACAAAACAACGGAAAAACGAGGAGGAACACGCGAAACCAGCGAAGAATCCCTTTGACGTTGCTGAAGCCATTAACGGACGCGTTCGTACGCTGGCGTGCGTAGCACTAACGCGTTTATCGACTTATCAAATTGGCCCAACATTTTGCTTTCGAACGAAACGCTCCGAATTTTTTCCACGCGACACGTGCAATCTACATCTCCTCTACCTTTTGTCCATTTCTCGCCCCCTTTTACGCGCATCTCGTGAATACGTGCCATCTCGTGACCAAGTTGCCCGTCGAGGGGTACCATCGAATACGCGCGGGAAGAAAAGGGAAGCGAGTTGGAGCAGAGCCGAGAGAAGCTCCGGAGGGTGGCATCCTTTTTTGGTTCGAAGAAAGATGCGAATTAAAATGCTGCCGGCGGCAGCGAGGCGCACGTGGCGACGAATGCTAATGGGAGTTCCTGCGCACCGGGAGTCTGGTAAATATTAATTACGAAATTAATAATAGCGCGCGGCTGGAAAGAGGCGATGCTCCTGGGACAGCTTTTCTCCGCAAAGATTTACGCGGGACGCGTTAAACGTTCTCTACACCGAGTAAACTGCTTTCTTTCGAAGGCGACCTATCCAGGCCACCTACCACATTTCAGCGATTCGATTTGCAACGAATCCTTTGACACGATAGTCACGCCCAAGACATCGACTTCGGCTTCGCGGTCGCGGTAAATTTTGGTACGCTCGCGTTGCAGGGCCCGATAGAGCGCGAGAGCCTACGAGGCGCGAACCGTCGTCGTTCGACCCTCTTATCATTACGACCACGAGCCGATTTCATTAATTATTTATTCGATGAGACGGCGACGATGAACGTTACCGATATGCCGGCCACGTTTACGTAATATTCACAATCGGGGAATACAAATGCTCTTCCGGCCATGGATAAGAACCGCTCCGTGCCCTCGCGGTTGAGAATATTCGAAACTGAACGCCAACCAGGCGACACGCTTAATCGTGCCGCGAGTAAAGTTTCCAGCCACTTCTCGATACCGAGTGGTCTACCTACTTTCAAACGGAAATAACGTATTAACGCGAACGCCATTACCTTCCAGGTGGGACAAAAGACAAGACGATCCGTGAATAAAGGTAACGTTTTGGCCGAAGTCTTTTGTGCCAATTATAGGGCAGCGCAGCCAGCGGAAATTACTTCGTTATCCCCAGCGTTCTTTCCCGCAGGAAAACCTCGCTATAGTCGCACGAAAAATAATTAAAACTGTTCGCCGTTCTTTGGGATTGCCCGTTCGCCAACTCCACGGCTTTGTAGTTCGCTATCGCTGAAAATCGTAGGCAGGGAGAGATCGATCGGGACGGCAGGCTATCCGCATCGTGGAGAATATTTGCTCCAAAAGTGTGTGGGTAGTGGCTATCGCGCAACAAAATGTGGACAGAAGCGGGCACGTAATGAGTCCGAGTTTTACGTTTCTTCGATGCATCGACAAGTCAATCGAAGCGAGAGATTTTTAGGTCGATTAAGCCTCGCGCGAAGGAGGCTCGCGTTTCCAGGGAGTGAATCAATTGACGCGCGGACACGTGTACGATAAATGAAAAATAATCAAAGGCACGGCGCACTGAAAAGGATCATCGGCCGATCAAACTTTCGCCAGACTGCGCAGAGTTACACGGCAGCTACATTCTCTCCGTGAATTTCATTCCAAGCGCGCACACGTGAAATGCAAATTGTTCTCGCTTGTCACGCTCCAGCTGAAAAAAAATACCGACTAAATTGTTCGTCGCGACATTTTATGGCGAGAGTCTGTAAATTTTTTAATAGATTTACACCAGCCCGGGGGCCCCGATTACTTTCGCTTCCAAATTCAGGTCCGCAAATCGGAAGCCCGGAGAGCGTTCTCCCGTAGCTCTCATCTCTGTAATACATATTTCTCCAATTCTCCGCGACGTTCGAGCGATTGATATTTCCATCGGGCGGCACTCGTCTGCGACAAATTGATCGTCGCCCAACCTTTTATCTCTTTACCCTTGCCGCACGATTCCCCCTCCCTCGGAGAGGGAATCGATCGATCGACGATGCCTCATCGATCTCTCGAATTTAAAAAGGTTCCCCACGAGGGTGCAGCGTGGCGTCGGAGAGCGCAGAGGGGCGATAGGTTACATCGACGAATTTCCCAATGGTCGTCGCGTACCTTCGTACAACCACGCTTCGAACGCGAAGGGTCACGCACACGTATGCAATGTCGGCTCGTGTCGTAGGCGCGCATACATGTAAATTCACGCGACGCGAGACGGTAAAGTGCCACACCCTATAACGTAGGATTTACACACGTATATGCGCAACGCCACAGCCACCGCCGCGTTGCACTAGCGTGCGGTCTGACTGGGGCGGATGCAAATGGGCAGGAGAGACAGAGAGACAGAGAGACAGAGAGACAATGCGTGGCATCGAGGGGGGTCAGAGAGAGGGAGAGAGAGATGCTCTGCACGTGGAAACTTTGCGGCGGAGTTAAGCTCCGCCGTTTGCTGTTTACCATTTGCCGGGAACATACGAAATTCATCCGCCGTGACCACACGCATCAACGACGATCGATATGGACCGACTCTGTTTGTCGAAAGCGAGCAGAGCTTCGCGTGTGGCACATGTCCGAGCGAAAAGCAGCCGCACTCGCAGAATACTAAGCTGCGTCGAAGATTCACCGATCGACGCTCCAACCGGAATCACTATCCGACTGTTTTTCGATTAAGATTCGGTCGAGCATCGATGGACGACGAAAAGTCGCGCCGCTGGGAATCGCTTTCTCGCGCGAAACATACGAAAGCCGAGTCTGGGCATTTGGGTGATAGGCATTTCCTCCCACCTGGTATTTGCGTGCGGCGTACAGGAACAATCAGTTCGACGGAAAAGTCGAAACTCGTTCGAGACGGAGCTCGCCCATATTCCTCTCATTGCCAGATCAGGCGAGATTGCGCCCAAGAAAAGAGGGGAGGGACGTGCGGGAGAAGAGGTATGTATCGCGAAGCCGTGCAGAGGATCAATGGCGGGAAGGAGAACGAAATGAAATACGCGAGAGCTTATCGAATGCAGCTGCAGCTACACAACTTTGCCACGCGAAGTTGCCAGCACAGCTGCGCCAACCCTCTGCCCATCGACGCTCCTCTTTCAGTCCTCTCACGTGCAAACCCTACCACCCTTCGTTCCCCCCCCCTCTGTATCCGTCGCTCTTTTTCGACTCGATCGACCCAATTCTCTAACTTGTTCAGTTTGGGGAACGTCGAGCGAGAAATCGTGCGGGCTTCGACTACTATTCCGGTGCTCTCAGCTCCTCCGCTCGGCCCATGCGTCCATCGTCGAGGTAATCCCGACGTTTGAAATCGTCTGGAAAATTCGAATCACCGTTCGCCGGACGGATCCCTCGGAAGCTGCTCGCCACGAATAGGCTGCGCAACGAACGACGACCTTAATGCGCCCGAAGACATTTATTTGCCTTCGCGAGAACGGAGCGCCGCTAATTTCCATGAGAAACGTTTCCCCGTGAACCGCTCGAAGAACGCCAATCAATTTCCGTGCCGCGACCAATTTCTACGGCTCCCGATCGGGCAGATTTACGAGAAAACTTTGCGCTACCTGCATTCGATCGAATTGGCGCCGGCGTCAAAACTCCGGCCGAAACAATATTCTGCCTTCGGCGGGGGTGCAACCCGTTGCAACGGAAGAAATCCGAAACCACCGACACGCGTTCAAGCAATTGCAACTCCACCTTGCAGCTTCGGGCGATATTTAGGTATAGAATAGTACGCGCCGCGCGGATCTAGCATTTTTAATCGACGTGCAATTATCCTCTGGGCGTAACAATATCCGCGCAGCAATTGCCAATTCCCCTAATTTAATTACACAAACGGGCCGAGTTACATACGCCAGAACCCATTTCCATCTAAAATACGCCGATGCAAATCGCGCGCGAGCAAAGGTAAAGGTCGGAAATTCTAACGCGAATCGATCGACCTAAGACGCGGCCAACGAACAAGCGGGAACGACGAGAAACCGAATCAAAGATCTACTTTGGGAAACGACGGTAATTATTTGGACGGCGGAATGGTTTTTCGCGGCACAATTATCAGTTCCGTCGTGCCACGGAATAACGGTCGAGCATCGGAGCCTGGTAATTAGCTCGCACTGTAATTGAATTATTAATCGAACTGCGATACGTGCTCGGCCTGGCTTGAAACGGCACTCGGCGACAACCAAATATCTACGCATTGTATCGACAGCGGCAGTGCAAAAAACCATTGACGCGTAATTCGACCATATAAGCCCAGGCGCACACTTCGTTACGCCTAGTTGAATCGTACGTGCCTCTGGTTCCGTCGATATAACGGAAGGGCGTGTTCGCCGATGCGCAATAATAATTCGTTAAAATGGAGTTAATTAGACGCCAATTTACGCGTCGCCGTGCATCTGCATTGGCGGAGCAGGTCTCGAGCAGAAAAGAAGAAATCTAACGCGGCAGGGAAAGGAGGGGGGTCGCGTCAAGGCAAACAGAAAAATAGAGGGAAAAAGGGGTGAAAATAAAGGGCGATGGGAGCACGACTCGCGCGTTCATTTTAAAAGGCAGGTGAAAGAATTCAGCGGCCCGGGTAAGCTGAAAGAAACGAGACCAAAGTTCCGCCATGTTCCACCCTCGAAAGGGAATCCTTCTTTCCGAATTGATAGGCCAAACGCTAGTTTGCAGCACACGAGTACGGGCAATCGTTCGAAACACTCCGAACATAGGCAGCCGCGGCGATCGATAGCCAGCAGGCCCTACCGCCGTACAAACTTCCGACCATTTTGTACCACTTCGAAAATAGCGCGGAAAAAGCGTCGGGAAACATTTTCCCTGGAAAGATCGGGAACATAAAAATCAGTTGATCGCAGCGAAAATAACACTGCTCGTAGGTAGCAGGCGAAAAGAACACGATGGCGACGACCACGCGTGACACGCAAACCTGCAAGTCAACTTTCGACGCACGCGACCCCTTTCCTGTGCACCGATAACCGCGGGGGCAACGCAACAGCGGCACGAAGCAGGGGAAATTAAAAATTAAAAAGTGACGAGCGCCACGAATTACTCGAGCCATCGAGTCGTGACTGTTTTATTCGCATAACGGCCCAGGCGAATTATGTAGCCCCGATTTGTTTCAGCGAGAGATATACATGTTTTGGACAGCATTCCGTGCAGCTGCACAGTGCGAGCGACGAATCGTAAAACGGTGTACGTACCGCGAAGAAAATGGCAACGGGTTACGGATGGAAGAAGCGTTGCTATTTTCGTGCTTCCGGTGGGTATACCCTGCGACCCAGATGAAATAGCGTATTTAATTAGACAGCCGTCGAATGCAGTTCCACTTGGAGCGAAAGCGGTTCGATTAAAACCGGCTCCCGAGCCATCTCTCCTGAACGTAACTTCTCTCGCAGTGTACTTTGCCCCTTGGTTTTTCTATCGGCGCATCAGTTAGATTCAAATGACTCGGGTTAGAGCTTGCCGGGTTAACGCTTTCTATCGAAATTGCGCGGGACGTAAAGCTGCAGAGAATAGAAATGCTTGCATACAAGTACATGCAAAATATTTCTATCGTACCAGGTTCAGCACTCGCTCCGGTCCGGACAAAAAAATGGTATAATTTAGAGCGCGAGTATCGTCGGTCTTTTGCGGTAAAGTATGCGAGCAACGTTCGTATAATTTTGTTTCAAGCAGTGGGAATTTACTCGCGAGATATTACGTGCACGGTCTGATAAGAATGTGTATTTTAATTAATGTGTCCACGTCCACAGGAATGAATGCCCTGGGTCAGTGACGTCATCGACCTAGTGCCGACCGGAGCGGCAAGCCTCGCACGTATGTAAGCTAATAATTTCAAAGTAGCCGTGGATCGGTGTACACGTAGCGCCCTATCGTTGCGGCAAGCATTTATTTCGACGACCCTCTTAGTCTGGCTTAGCAGGGGTTAATTCGGGGGGCATAGGAAGCTCGGTTGATTCGGAATGCATGCGTCACCTACCGCGCGCAGTATTATATTTCGAGTGAATAAAAGGAACGAATCCATGTTACGGAGGCCCTATGAAAATTTTATGGCCGGTGGAAATATACGAGTGCCCCGTGGCATTAAATTCCTGCGAAGCGCTCGCGCCATTGCGAAATTATTTTTATGCTTTCGCGGAACATTCGGAGAAATATTACGTGCCTGGATACACTGATTAATTAAGCTCCATTGTGCCTTTAAAAATCGCTCACGGTAGAGTCTCGTTCGAACGGTATGCATAGCGAAGCGAATGAAAAAATAATCCGGCTTAGTTGTCTTGACGCGCGCCAGCATTATTCCGTGCACGAGTTCCCGGCGACGGAACTATTTTTCAGCAAATTTCTCTAGCGCCACACTCCGCCTGCCTCGCAGTCGATATTTGTAAACTCGAGTGCATCTGGAATATAAAATCTCGGGAATACGAACGCGACTTGGAATCACTTTTACTCACGAATTCAGCCAACGTACTCTGAAACGTAATATGTGTTTATACGACACACAGCCTCCCACTTTTCCTGCGCGTGTGCCCCACGTACATAAGCAAGCGGATGGAACTGTCGATTGTTCCTTTCCCGAGGTACTCTCGCATGCAGAATTCGCGTCACTCAACGCCGCGCCGTTCCCGTTCCTAATCCGCCGTTCAAAGCGCGGCTTCGATTTTTCCCCAATAATTTATTCATAAAAAACCCGAAAAATTGCCTGCCGTCTTGCAAACGGTATTGTTTCTTTCCGCGATCGCGAAATTTTTGCGTTCGCCCGAACGATAAAAGTTCCAGTGAACGGTTGTGCAACGACGAAGCGAGCACGTTCGATAGGCATCGATGCACTATTTGAAAAGCGCATAAAAGCGGACGAGATCGATCTAGTTTCGGTCGCGACGCAAACCGAGCGAAATCCAATCGACACCGACAACGCAGAAGTCAAATATTTAAATGAAGTTTCGCCTGGGTCGAGCCTCGTCCTCCCTAAAAATGCCATTAATCCGTGTTTAACTTCGATTAGTTCGTGCAGCGGTCTATTTCACTTTTCCGAATGACATCGCACTGGTTCGCGCGGCGAAGCTGGATCGTTCGACTGTCCAAACGAAAGAAAAAAAAACGGACGCTTGCCGCGAATTCTCGACGCTGCATAATTAAGCATTGTGCCAGAGGCGTAGTGCAACTTTTTTCGGCAAACAATAACGAGCCCCGACGAAATAATTGGGAAATAATTGGGAATATTTCCAGGAGAGGGAGAGAAGAAATTCTGCCGGTAATGGGTCGAAATTGAAATTTCATCCAACCGAGGGTATTAAGAATGATTTTAAAATGGCGCAACCAAAAGGCGGAGAATCGTCGGCTCTGCTTCGTGCCTACCACGCGGCCTTGCCAAATATTTACGCCGACCCTAACACGCCTGACGTCGTGAACTAGTACCTTAGCCTGTAATTAGCACACGCTGTGCTTCGGAGACTGATAATTATGCGCCGAGGCGGCGCAACGACGTCGCTCGTGTACACCGGCCGCAACCCTTGAGTATGTAACCGCCATTAACAGTACATCAGAGACGCTACACCGGCCCCACCAGCCGCAGTCCACTCTTTGAAATAGAGGGAACGAAAAGGAGGGAGAAATAGAGAGAGACAGAGAGGAGAAAAGAAGCGCATTGGAATGAATCGTTGGCTTTTCGTCGGGAATGTTTTCAATACGTTCCGTTCAATTCTACTGTGCGTGTCAAAGGCACAGGCATGCGCATATCCGTGCATGCATTATGAAAATGAAAAAGATGTTTCTCCAAACGATCCTTCATTCGACTAATACCTTTTTTATTTCTACCGATCGACAAAGCTCACCGACACGGATCGCCCGTGCGCGATACGAGCGATATCGAAGCTCCACTTTTTGAAGCTTTTCAAATTTGTTTGCCAAAGCCCTTAACCTTCTATATTTAAAAGAAATTTCCATATTTCTCTTTTGTGGAGTCAACCGATTTGTCCAATGTGTGGCTCGTGTCCCCTAAAAAATATTGCCGAACGTCAATCTTGCTTGCCAAGGCGCGTTGTTGAAAAACGGTTAAGAGTAAAAGCAAAGTATTTGTCCCGACCTCCGTTTAGTCAAAAATGTCGACTTGCAAAGAGAATGAACGATGTCCTCGTTTCGAACGCAATTTCTGTAATTGCCAATAAAATTGATGCCACGTCGACATCCTATGCTCTGTGTAAAAAGACAAGCGCGGACGATCCTGACCGCTCGTAACGATGGCTCGTCGATAGAATAATTGATTGATCCACGATGTCGCCCGTCGTCCGAGGGACGTTGACAAGGCTTGCTCATTCAACGTTACCATCAATGAAACAGTTCGCGCTCCAAAACTGTTTCGTAAATCAAAATTTCGGCATCGACGAAATTGTAAGAATTGCACTTTGGGCTTCTTGCCGCATCAATAGCTTCCGGACGAAAGCTTGGTGCACAAGTACGAAATTGGTGCAGATACTTTTGTGGTCGCGACGTTTACAGAAATTACGTCGTCGTAAAGTGTACGGGAACGGCGCTTTGAGCGGTGGCAGGGACTATTGTCAGTTGACCCAAATGCGTCCAACGTTTGACGAACAATAAATCGGCCATGTTTGTTGTTGAGCGTTTGCCGTGAAATTCTGCGCCGAGGCTTTATTTCTCTACACGCGTGGCAAGTCTCGACGCTATTCGACGAAACCGCGGCAGATTTGTTGAAAATCATACGCCTGGCGGGACCGAGTTTTTTTTTTATTACTGAATTCACCTACACCATTCGCTAGGAACCACTCCGTAAAGAAACAATAAATCCATGCACGTGCCGGTAATAATTTCAACATTTCAGATGCATGCAAAAATATTCATCAACAAACAAGGGCGAAAGAAATTAAAATCGAACAGAAACGGAGCCCACAATAGCAGAGCTTTTCTTTGAAATGTTTTCAAAAGGGCGTTATTTATACGGTGTTCATACGCTGCTCGCATTGCCAATTCCCTACACTCATCGTACGCAATATGTACGCAATGCAAGACTATACCACCAAAGAGCCAATACCGCTTTAATTCTTTGCATCGGTGAGTTTAACTTTTACAATTTTTTCGTTCGTAACACATGCATTTGTTGGCAATTATTTGAAAAAAAATGTTCGCATTCGCAAATGATCGTCCTCTAGTTAAGACACGATAATGAATGGCTACCGCGTCTCGGTCTTGAATCAGACCAAACTACCGAATAGTTTCGCGCGATCTTGAATGAAGCTCGAGCTCCGTATTTCCCCATTGATTTTTCGATCTGTTTCGATCGCGAAAACTACCGTCGTGTGTATTCGTCTGTCCCACTCTAAAAACAAAGAATTCGTGAATGGGCATCGTATTCTCCGAACGAGCCTCGACCTTCTAACATCGGCCTTGTAACGTAGCCAGTTGTTTACGATCGAACGCGTGCATTTGAACGTTTCGAAGTATTTACGATCGAAACGCGCGTATTTGAACGTTTCGAAGTATTTACGACCTGAATGAGTCATTCGCATTTTTTCGTCCTGGCGTAGATCCCTAAACTTTCGGACACGTGAAATCCGTTCCGGGATTGTGTTTCCTCTGCGTCGTCGTATTGGCATTCATAGTACGGTTCCTACTACATGTAAAAGACGCAGTGCTCTGTGCGATCAATGTTTTTGTCCCTGAATATCGTGAAACTCTCGATGCGCACCAGCAATTAAGCGGCTAGGCGGCACTCGCCGAATTGACCGCTCGCCATTTCGCTGCCATAAATTTTCATTAAAGCGATCACGTTTAAAGTGCTCTTGCCTTTTCTTCCCCCCGTAGATCGCTGACCTCTGTCGACGTCCGCGCCGTCCGCCTCAAAGGGCAAACGCAAGGAGAACCGAGGCAAAAGAAACATAACGATAAGAGTAAGAAGAAAAAGGCGAGCGGGAAGAAGCGGATGGTCAGTTGTGGGAGAAGAGAAAGAGAATGGCAAACAAAGGAGGGTAAAAAGAGCTAGCAAAGAGATGGTCGCAAGAGGGTGGCTCAGATGCGACGTCCTTAAAGCGTTAAGTACACGCCACTATTTTCCGTGGGATTAAAGTGAAGGAAACGAAGGAGAATCGCGCGAGAGAAAACTGGAATTGGAGGAGGTAGGATTTTGCAGTCGGAATGCGTAGATGCCGGAATATCGCGGAAGCTCTTGTTATTCTCTATATTTTTATAGAGTTGCTAATTTCAGAACTTGCAACTGCCAAGATCTATTTTGTGCATCAATTTTCGCTGGAATAAATTCCTTTCGAGGGTTGCCTTTTAAATTTCGCCCCCGCGATTAAACTTTTCCTACGAAAACTTGCTCGCGTCGCATGTGCATTCGCAACAATTTCCCTCGACGAACTGTTTTGCTTGCTGTTTCGCCTTCAGCGAATTCTAACGCGATTCCTCGCTCGCGCAAAACGTTCAATCGAATATTCTACTTAGGCGACTTCGCCCGATCAAGCGTTCGTCCGGGCAGAAATATCGGTGTTTGCGCCGACGCGACGTTCCAGCGCGGGGATATCGCAAAGCGAAACAATCGAGAGATATCGATAAAGGTGCGGTTGATACGCACAACTATTGGAGCAGGTAACGCGACCATAGACGGGCGATAGTTGGCGCGAATACGAATATCCTTCGAAAACTATGCTCCGTTTCCAATTAAGGAGTCATTGTTCCCCGTGGAACGGTCCTTGCTCGTGGGATCGCGGTCGCTCGTCGATAGTTGCGTTTGCGGCTGCGTTCCCGAGGAGCAACGTGCGTGGAAAACGATAGCGGTTCCTTCGCTTATCCCGCAGTCGTACAATTTGCATGCGGAGACAGTGAAGCCGGATTGGGCAGGTTCGCCCCGAGGACGGACCCTTCTACCTTTTCTTCCTCGCTCCGTTCCGCCAACCCCTTCGTTCTTTCGCGGACTCTCTTTCGCCGTTTCGCAACAGCCCTATCTCTCCGCGCTCTGTAACTCGTACCCGTACATTCGTTATCTCTCTTCGGGCGCACGGCTTTTCCATAATCTCTCTCAACTATTCTGCCTCCCGGAAGAGACACAGGCAGATATATGCGCCGGCGGTACGGCGAGAAACTCGTAAAGCGGGGGTAGCGGATGGACGGGGAATAGGGGATGGAGGTGACGTGGGGTGACGGGAGAACGACAAAATTCTATCGACACTGGATGCATCGCCGGCACTCGTCTACGGGCGCGAGTGCCGGCGGGTATGTGTATTGGAAATCGAGCAAGGGGAGAAAGACTAGGCGACACGGGGTTAAGTCGACGCGGGCAACTTTTCCTCCCGTTCAATAATTACAGCACAGCGCGCTAGAGACACCAACGAAACGATAGTACGTAGCTGGCAATCCTTTGCGCGATCTGCTATCAACGACGCAACAATCGAAGCTTATCGCTATTTCGTGCCCAAAGGTCAACGCATGAAACAGCGGAGAGGGTAAGGAGCGAATGCGAAACAATACATCTGGCGTTGCTCGGCCAAATGGAATAGGTACTACGCGCGGAACTGCTGCGCAATTCGAAAGAAATGAACGAGATAGCACTAGCGACGAGTCTAGCGTGGTAGATTAAATTAAGGGGATTACTAAAACGGAAAGGGAGTTGGGCGATAGTACGGAACACCGAATTCTATCGATTCCCCGTCGCATTGCCAGCAGATATATACATATACATACATGTCCCATCCAGCATTGGGGAAGATATTGGAAATGGCAATCAAGCATCGTGGGACGCGGTATGGACTGCCTACCACCGCACCGCCACCTCCGAGTCACGCCGGTGCAAATGGAAAACGATCGCACCTCGAATTGCCATGGCCTATGCGAATTTGCCTTCGATTCTGACTGCTTTCGAGTCTCCTTGGAACGCAGGTAGCGGATGACCATCCCTTAGGGGACGAGAACAGATGTGTACCAGCCTGTTTCAATAATGGAAACTATTGCGGTTATTCGCCGCGACCATTTTAGTTTGGCACGTACAGCAACCGGGCTGCTGAAAGGCCACGGTTGTTTCATATTTTCACCGTTCCAGGTCTACGATCGTTTACGAGCTCGCAGTAGCAGAGGAAACTTCATAAACGAAACGACCGATGAAAAATGTATCACTGATTCGAACCCATCACGAATATCTTAAGACCGAAATAATGAAAAACATTGTACATGCATTTCGATTCCGTTTACCTTCGCTGCCGATAATCAAGTTTATCTACTTGCGATATCTCTAGCCGTTCGACTAGTATCCTTAAAAGATCGGGCACTGATAAATTCTCAGCGAGCCAAAGTCGGACAACAATCTCGTTGCCCGCCCTCTTCTATTCCCAACTCCAATTGGACCAAAATGATCAAGACAATCGCGGAACTTTATCCAAGCTGCTTACATGTGTGCAACACTCGAAAAACGCCCGAAACTTTCTCGAATAGTCATTGCAGGGGCACTCTCCGCGCTTGACAACTCGCATCGATTCGATCTTTCATGCAATAGGGACGGCACAGATTCGCCCAATTTCGATTAAATTCGCAGCGGAAAGTGTCTCGAGAGTTGCACGATAAAGCTATCTTATGTATCTTTGCGCGATTCGGTCCAAGTCACCGTGAAACGAACAAGAATGCCAAAGGAGGAGCGGGAGAAGGAGAGGAAAAGAACCCTGATCCCCAAAATGTGCAAGTTTCCTTGGTTGGTGGCAAGATCATCCTTGCGCGTGCACAACTTCGTGCACCGTTAGGTATGCCAGCAGCCGGCAAGGTATTGATCGGCTGAATCCACGAGGACCACATGGCGACTCCACCTTCGTGCGACTTCGTGCGAAATCGGCACCCCCCGTGCTTAACATGGCGCCCGTAGGCGGTCACGTGGTGGCCACCCCCGCACCCACGCAACTACTACCAACACAGCGAGCGAACTCGACCACCACGAGGGACATACGATGCAGCCACCACCAATTCGTCTCTCTTTCTCTCTCCTCATTTTTCCCTTGCTCACGGTTTCCTTTCCCGACTGCCGACTGCCCTTCTCGTTAGCTGCATCTTTTTCTCGCCTTCTCCCTTCTGCACTCTGCCTCGCGAACCGTATCCTCCTCAGGGACGGTTTAAATATTTGCACAATCAGGTTCAACGATATCGCACGAAAACTCTGACCTCATGGCGATAATGCGAAAGCCGCCTGCTCACTTATACATAGTTCGCGTTCTCTTGCGCTGGGATAATGATTTATTCTCCGTTTGGGAATGCGTCGTCTCTGGTCCGTGAAAATCTATCATTTTTCAGGGGTGTTTTTAAGACAGCTCCGAAGAAAAAATACCGACAGCTCTGTCAGCGGAGTCGCATGGCTCGTTTCTCTTCTGCAAAACGATCCAACGACTAAATAGATTTCAGTGAGCAGCCAATCGTCGTCGACTCCGTTCTCGACTCATTTTTCCACGTAACCCCGGCGCGCTTCAGTTTTCCACGAACTTCTCTCGGATCTTCGCGTGCTTTTAAGGCGTCCAGATAGGTTGCCCGACCGTACAGCTGTTTAATGTACTCTCTAACTCTTCGCGGAAGAAACGAGTCAAGTTTTAACCACTCGCCCAAAACTTTGCTTTAATTGACGAAACGAAAGCATCGGTGACTCGGGAAATGCTTGGATATTCAACAATTTTCATACGAACGACAACATACCTTTCTTCTTTTTCGAAGAACTTGTAAAAATCCTAGCAACGCTTCCTTGCATGCGGTTATTATTTACAGGCAGCATACCTGCCACCACACGAAACCGGTCGATCGTATACATGTATACGTGTATTGGACATCTTGAGCAACGATATTAAGAGGAAGAAGTGATAGAGAGAAAGAGGGAACCAGGCAACAGAATGGGCAGACGAGAGGCAGAAATGCAGACGCAGAGCGTCACGAGGACGCGGGAGTCGGAGAGGGACAGGGAGGAGAAAGAGGGAAGCAACGGTGGCCGACTCCGCCATGTACCCTCCGAACACCCTCTATTTGTCCCAACCATTCCCTCCAATAGCCCTCCGCTATCCCACGACTGACGCATCGTCCTGCAGAACAGAAGGGAGACGGAGAAAGAGACAGAGAAAGGACGATCGATCTTTCAGGGTGCCAGTCGTACCGACGACCGATTGAAAAGCTTCTGATTCGAGGCGAAAGATCTTGACTAGGTACGGGGCGAACGGTCAGGGAATACCAAACGTGAATTCGAATGAAAGCGATTTTTTAATCCACCGAGTCCACTCGTGGTTAACGAATATTTCATGATTCCCGCTATGCCGGGATCTACCCTCGTCTACGGAAATAAGGTTCGTTGCACTCGGTCCTAGAAGTTGCGGCAAACTTGATGGGACTGCAGCTTCACGTGTTTCCGACCTAAGCGATGACATTTCAATTGAAACTGACTACTGCGTCGTCGGAAGCAATGCGAAAGGACCAACCTTTGAGCAGATAAATAGGGGAAGTTCCGGAAATGAAGCCAAAGGTCGTAAGCTTATAGGGGGCGAAGTAGCTGAAAGTCGTAATGAAAAAATGATTATTCGATAGATGTGATTGCAGAATAACGTACGATACGCGAGTAATAGTCGATAAGATTCAACGTTCTGACAAAAGTATTCCTCTCGACTAGCAGGGTTTTCGTAAAAACTTGTCGGAGCTTGCGAGTTTACCGTTTAATGCCTCCTCTGGAAACGCTTCCGTTCTCTAATTAACGCACGAGAGCGCAGGCCGAAAGGAATCCCGGCACAATGCAGTTTAAAGTCGCCCTGGGATCCCGTGTAATCCATTCGGGGGAACATTCGACTCTCCGAAACGACTCTTATGCTTTTCCAGCTCGAGCGGAAAAAATCGAAAGAATATTTGCAAGATTTCCTGGCGTGTTCCACGTTCCGACACCCGCGAACTGTATACACGTCGCTCGATTTCAAAGAAATTTCACTTCTGTCTCCATCGTTCGTGGCGAAATCGGGTACGCTCGATGGAAACGATAATAATCGTAATTTCGCGTAAACTTTTCCGACCGGTCGATCGAAAGCTTTTCAAGAGTTTGACCATACTTGCGACGAGGCTGAAAGACGGCCAACTGAAAAGGAGAAATGGAGAGGAAAGGCGGTGAAGAGCTCGGCGAGGGAAAACTCGAAGCGAGTAGACAGAAGCTGCAAGTTTAGAAACGCAATAGAAAGAGAAACAGGGTGAGGAGGGTGGAACGGAGGGAGGGAAGGCGACGAGCCGCTTGTATTGATCCAGCAGATACGCTCGATTAAACCGCAAATTGCAACGGATTGGCGTAAGTTACAACGTACTAAGACTACTAATACGAAGCACCGAGCTTTCACGATGCTGCCGGAAGCGGCTGACAGAGACGGCGCCTGATATTCCACTGACGTATATTCCTTGATGCGTGCACGACGCGCATTCCAACGGACACGCGGGCCCGCGTACGCTTCGAGCCGAGATGAAGCTTCGACGGCATCAACGTTCAAACTGTCGGACAAATTCGCGCAACATCATCTGTAGCAGCCTGCCTGTCGCGATAATTCCACTGTCCGTTGTTTAAAGAATTATTCAGTGCCCCGATAATTTTATCTGAAATTCGCTTAAGGATGTCTAGCGTAAACCCGTGAAACTAAGGAAACGTAGGAACCGATCCGTATCTAATGCAGTTTGCGCATGTAGGAGAATGAAGAGGGACGAATATAGCTCAGCTATTAGGTCACGGGAAAATCGTGGCTGAAAATCAACAATGGAGAAAAGTCAGTGCAATTGAGTTTGCGCCACTGGTCCCCTGGCCGGTGAGATGTCACTTACTTTTATCTCTGCCTCCTCGTTTTTATCTTTATACCCCAGCTCTGCCTTTTCCTTTGCCGCGCAGTGGCCCTTCGAGTTTTTTCCCTAACGACGCGTCGCGCTCTAATTCCTCGTAATATTGAATTAATTACACATTACTTTAACTAGATAGCGAAAGAAGCGCGTTCGCCTTCGCCTGCGATTCAAAACAAGTTTAATATTTAATATCACGGATTCATTAGTCAAAGGTGCAACAACCTGGAACAATTCGTGGATTGAACGAGCTAAATGCTCCGTAAATTATCCTTCTAATGAGAAGAAATTTTTAATGGTCTGTAAAATTGAACGCGCCTCGGACGGCCAGTGGAATCCAACCGGGGTTGACTCGATTTGCGAAAATCCATTTTCCCTGCGCGTGTTGATCTGTTCGCTGTTACAGAACTCGGAGGGATACGCGGCCCCGATCATGCAATTCCATCCACTGAATTTCTGTATCGCGGATACTTTCCGCAGAAACAACAACGCCGCAGTTCCCTACAAGAATCAACTCCATAAACAGCCGACGAGGAAGCATTTGTTTACAGCGTAGACTCTCTACTATCCTAGTAACCGTGTGACGCATAAACAGGATATACTCGCCGCGTAAAATCTGCGCTGCATCAATATTTGAAGAGCAAAGGGGGAGTACGATATCCGAGCATTTTTGTTCGAAAAAAAATATGTCCTACTTAATTGAAGAGTCGGCGAACTTGATTGACAAATACAGCACACGCTGGACGATTCGAGTTTCGCATTAAACTAGACTGCACTACTAATGGCTCTTTTCGTTCCGCCTCGTCGTTCGAGCGAGCTACTCCCCCTAGACTACGTACCGCCACGCTGCTTTCGGACCTAAACTGATTGGACTGTGAATCGTTGGCTTTGAATTATTCATACTTTGTCCGTCGATAATCCAATTTCTGTAGCGGGCGAATCGAGGAGGAAAGGATCGGTTTGCCACGCGACGCACAGACAACCAATACTCGCGCGACGAGGGATGTCGGTTAACTTTGCCAGAGAAATCATCGGACGAAGCGCAGCTTCGTTTAATTCTGTCAATCGAGCCAATGACGCCGAAGCTGCCTTCGAGAAAGAGAAAAGACAGCATCACAGTGCTCTACAGCTTTATCGAGCTACGATTACCTAATGCGACAGAGAAGAAGAACGCGGGAGAATCCCATTAACCTCTTCCTCGTAGCGTATTCCCGCCAAGTCTCGATATCGGCGCTCTCACGGATCTAGGCCCGATGCTATCGATTCAGGGTGAAGGGCACGCGAATAATTAGGCACGAGTCGCAAGCTACGATGATCTAATTACGCGACGCGATAAGACCTTCTTTCCTGGGCTAACAGAAACGAAGGGAAAGACGGAGGAGCAGGAAATACATAATACGGATAAATATATCGAAAGACCGCGTTCGCTTTGAAACGGAGCGGCGCGGTCGGACGTTATAAGACGGTTCGATATAGCTAGGTGGAATAACTTTCTCGACGGCTGTGGCGCTCCGTCCTGATATTAAAAGAATTCTCAAAGTGTCGAGTCGATAATAAAATTACCGTGCGTCTGCGGTTCGTCAGAAATGAAGCGAGTGGAACTCTATCCAAGTTTTGCAAAGGCAATCGCATTTATGGCGGTTCCTCGTCTCCGCGCACGGTCGAGTCAACACCCGCGATAGCAGGACAATTTTACCAGTACATACTCCAACGAAGAACCGCCCTTGGCGCGGCTGTCGCCGCTTTTGACCTTTTGCTTTTCCGGATCGAGCACGGCAAGGGGAATCTTCTCGACAAAAGATTTATGAACCCCTCGGCAATGCCAGTATGCTACTTACTCTATCGTCGAGTACACACTCGATGTTCACAAAAAATGCGCGGGTGGTGCGTACACGCGAGCAATCCTGAAAAAGAAATATTTAAAGAGGGCCGACCCTCGTCTCGTATCGAATCAATCATTTCCAGGCCTGCGAGCTCGTACGCCTCGCCAATTGTCTGGCATTAATCCACGCTGGCGCTGGATTCCAATTCTTTCGTTCGTGCTAGGCGGCCTGTCCACAAATGATCCTACCGTGCAATCGATCGTCGCGTTGTTTTCCCGTTCGATGTCTCCTAAACAGTTCGGAGAAGCACGAGAGTAGCCCGTCCCTTTCGTTTATTTGCAGGGCGATCACTTAAATCGCGCAGCTCGAGCCCACCGAAGTCCTACTGGAGCCAAATTGGAGCCAAACTGGAACTACGTTTCACGGTTCTCAAGCACGGAGTCAATTGACACGATTCCCAGCAATTTTACCTAGGGGTTAGCGCGGAGATGAGATTATTCGTGCCGGGTCGCGTATACGGTATGCTGAAACTAATCATAATGTATCCTCATCGGTTTGGAGCCATGCTGTGATTGGTCCGTTGCGGTATTCCTCGCTACCAGATAAAGTTACCGTAATATCGATTAACTGCCCGCTACAGCCCATATTCCGATCCGACGCTTCCATTCGGCCGTGATGTAGTAATGAACTCGTAACTGGCGCTATTATCAACCGCATCGGTGTCGCGGTACCTTTTAATAAACAATTCGCACAAATGCAAGAGCAACGCATTATCTAGCCGCTCGTCCAATCTATCGATACGCATCTCCACGAGTCAGATCTCGTAAACGTATTTCTGTTTCCCGTGCGCCCGCCTTCAATCTTCCACTTTTTCGTCCTCGAATCGGTCGGCATTCTACGATTCCGAGTCTGTGCTTCCCTCCTGTTATCGATCCCATCGAGTGGGATTTCGGAACAGCCAACGGAACGCCCAATTCCAGGTCAACGATCTCCCTCATATTCGCGATAGCCGAGCGGGCGCCACGCCACGCAACGCGATGTCGATTTCTGAACGCAAGTTCCAGCACCCAGCTATTGATTCGCGACGTTTGGAAAACGCATGGGCATCTTTACATTTTTCAGACGAACGTCAAGAGACGGTCCTCGATGGCGCTTGCGATTCTCGGACGTCTAGAGAAAAGACTCGGACAGCGCCCCGTGCTGGGCATGGGTCGTGGTCCCATGATCGACCGTGGTGAAATATCGTTGACCGTCGATGATTTTTATGTCGCGGAAGCAACGACCCGAACGTCGCATGGAAAAGGACGAGCGCAAACTTTCCAATGGGCATCTATCCGTTAAAACGGGCTGCTCCAGGAGCGGCGTAAAGAGGATTTAATTGGCAGGTAATTGGCCAACGATATTACCGTATCTCTTAAAAGCCAGTCGGCTAAAAATAAGCATTAGCGGCCCGTGGATTCGCAATAAACAGCCGTGGAAAATGCGACATCAGCGAGACCGACTCCCCTAGCGATGCTCCCATAACGGCAATATGCATTTCCCGGTGATTACAATTTCGGTTCTGCGGCGTGGTTTTCCCCGTTGTGGAATTAGCAGAAATTCTGGCTCAGTGAGCAAAACAGTGCCATTGCCACAATGCCACTGGCGTATTAATAACACGTGCTTCGTGTAATTTCAATTCCTGCTGTACGTTCCGTCGCACTGCGTCTCGATTCGCACAGCTATCGGAAAATAATACACGAACGAAATTCATAACGACCTAATAAACTTAGGTTACGCTCCCTGCTAACGCTGCACTTCGGCAATCGAATAGACTAGAGGTACGATTTGCTAAGAAACGCGAGGCTGACGGATATTTGCACCTTTTTCGTATTCCTTCTTAAACAAGAATCGGCATGCATCGCGATGCGTCGCGTCGAAAAATTCCGTCTATCGGTAAGATATTCGTAGGAGTTGCTGTCCGAGCAGTGCCCCTGGTTCGCACCTTTGCCTCTCAACGAGACATTCTGTCTTTCCTCGTGAATTTTTCCATTAAATGTGCACAGTCCACTGTTTCTTGCTAGACGAGTGTAAAAGGAAGCAAAAGGTTCGATATACACGCGAGCTTCCGCGGTATGCCACTGGATCGAGTCAATGCCAGGAGTTCATCGGTGCAAAAATCGATGGGAAAAAAGAAAAGCAAAACGCGTCTAACGGTTTTACATGGGTGAAAGGTCGAAAGACGAGGAAGGCGAGTTCACGGATGGCGAAGCGCGTCTATCGCTCGACTATCTACAAAATGTGTACCGTCACGAAACTTTTGTGTCGCGTGGCGGCATCCACGCACGCTATGCGTGTCACGAGAACGAACATTGCAGTGCATAGATGCATTTCTTTCGGAGCAATTTGTTCCGTTTCTGCTCCGGTCGAAGCATCGTTGAACGCTCGTCGAAAGGATGAAGCAACCGAGGCGCAGTGTCGTTAAGGTCGAGTGCTTCGGATGTGGGACACTTTGTGCTCTTTCGCGTTCTTCTCGTATCTCTCGTCTCGATGCGATGCATCGCCTTTGACAACAATCTTTTAGTGGGATCGTTCCTTCGAACAGATAGCTTGCTAACGCTTTCGTTATTACGCCTAGACGCGCCTAGTTATCGTTTTTTCTCGCATCTCGGATCGCTTCGCCGATGCATCGAAGCAGAGGAGCAACCGAACGAAATTAATCGACCGAACCGGTTATCGTCCACCCCCGACTAGGTAGATCACGGGCTGGGGAAATCGATGCTGTCGTGATACGTGGGCGTCGAATACTTCCAGGAATCCCCGATATATCGCTCGCTTTAATCATTTAAACGGGTCACGGTGGTCGATGGCTGTGCATATTCTTTCCTAGTATCCACCTAGGGTGTACGGTTATGTCACTGATTAGGGTTTGCAGTCACCGAGCTGCACACATAGCTCCCCTCGGCTAAGGGTGAAACAACATCGAGCGAGGGAAGGTCCATGACCCTGCACCCGGTGCAACTTCCGTTCCGCATCGTCGTTCGGCTACCCGACCAAACGAGAATATGCATAAGATCACCTTTTGCGTCTAATATTACCACGATTCTACGAACGTCGCTTATTTTATCTACACGAGTGTAATACACGTTTGTTCGGTCGATAAATCGGAAGCAAAGATTTCTAAATAAAGGCTTGCGCACGTATATAGGGGACGAGTCGACGAAAGCGTCGCGTTGCGTAGAATTCCAACGAGCACGTTCCTTTGCTCGTCGAACGCGCACTTCTGTTATCGTTCCACGTAAGCGTCCATTAACCTTGACACCTGCAAGTAAATCTGGCCCCGGCACACGTTGTATCAACACGAATCGCGGGCAAAAACACGCGAACCGAAAGGAAGAACGACCGAGGACAGTATCGTAGCACATGCATACATATATGTACGTAACGGAGCAAAGCAAACGTACCCAGTTGGACGTACATCTTCGGCCTGATGTTCTCCTGCCACGCTGCAAAGACGAGGGTGACCGTGGCGACGACGCACCAGCAGGATAACAAAGGGTGCATCCTCGTTTCCAAGATGGTACGCCTCATCTTCTCTCGGTTGGTTCGAACGATTCCGTAAACGTGCCAGGGTTCGCAGTCTCCTCCGTGGAACACGCAACGAAAGAACCTCCGTAACTCACGAATACCTCACCAACCACCGGCACTCTTTACTCTCCGTTAAGCACAGGCTCCGTCGCAATAGCGGAAGGAGAAAGGACGTGTTTCTATCACTCTCTTTTCCCTCCCTTTCTCTCCACTCACTGCAGCAGAACGTGCGAGGGTGCCGCAGTCACGTGCAGCGTGTTCCTCGTCGTTGTCGCAATCGTTGTCCTCCAGCTCTGCACACGCATGTTTCCTTGCGGACGACCGGTTTCCTGATCGCGCACATTCACGAGATCGAACGCGGCGTGTTCGCGCGCACCTCAACGGATCCGAAATTCGGCGAACGATTCAAAGGGACGTAGGGAAATGGAACGGTGACACAAACCGCGAACGGGGAGGAGAGAGAAAGAGAGAGTGAGAGAGAGAGAGAGAGAGAGAGAGTGAGAGAGAAAGAGGAGGGTAGAAAGAAAGAAAGCGCGTGCGTGGGTACGCGGCGAACGGTAGATAAGGAATCGAACAACGGTGGACAGGATGATCGTGCGCCTCCGTCTCGATACACACCGTACTCCGAATCAGCCGACAGAAAACACACCACGACACATTCCGTACCCAAAGACGACCGCCGTCACACTGAAACAGCGCAGCGTCACGACAGGTGACACACAACCCCCACTTATGCTGTGCAACCCCCACCTGAAAGAACCGGCTGGTCGGATGCGCAGTCGCGTCGAAAGCGCTGCGCTACACTCCCTCGTGCATTACGGGAAGCGTGTCCGTGTGCGTGTGTGTACGCGCCACCCCGCACGCACGCGTACCTTCCGCACACGTGGGTAGGAGCAAGGGGTGCCGGCAGAGAAAATAGGGGGCAGTGGATGAAAAAAGGGGAAGGAAATCGAGGGGAAGGAGAGGCGCACAGGGGACACCGAGCTAGCGCCGATTTTCAACCCCACCACCCCCGCGACACGATCACGCCGTCGTTCTTCTCGACGTCCTGGTCGTCGTCGCTGGTATCTCGCCGACGGTACTGTAGCGCCGCCAATCTGTAACGAAAAAAAAAATGCAGGGTCTCGTTATTAGTTCCGAACTAGACGATACATCATGAAGAACACCTGCCGGTGTCCGTTAGGCATTGCAAAATGTTAACGCTTTCGAAGAATTTGTCTGACCGTTCGTCCAATTGATTTCTCTTCTTTTTTCTTTGCTATTACGTTATCGTGCGATCACGATCTCGATCACGCCATGGAGGAAAAATATAGCGACACGTCGGTGTCCCTTGATACATATTTTTCGTCGTCCCGTTCGATGCCCGTATTTCTTGACCCGAATTTTAGCCGAGACGTTCGCACCAGCACGAATTTTCGTAACGCTTCATTTCCGCGACGATGCCGAGAGGGTGTAATAAACGCGTGGCTAACGATCATCTCGTTACGTCGCCCACCTATACAAAGTTTCGTGGACGCTCGTGGAAAGATTTAATAAAGGTGCCCGTCCACGCTCGTATTCGCGGATGGCTTCCATCGGAGTTGTCATTCCGAAAAAAAATATTATACCGCGCAATCAAGCTGCGTTCAAATTATTTCTCCACGCTAAAAATGTTGCCGACTATCGTGCCTCGTTGAGGCCCGGACAAATTTTTTGCGCCCAAAATCCTCGACAACTTTAGGAATTACGAGCAGGCAAATGCATCAGTTGCTAAAAAAACGTTCCGTGCAATATTCGCGTGGTTTACACAAAAGTAACAAAAGGACACAGGCGACGCGATGGCCGGTTTTCAGCAACGATACGCACAAAACTCCCCGCTGATTATTCTGTGGCAACTTTATCAGCGGCACGATAACGACGTTATCCGAACACCGGTGGCTGTACGGCAAATTTTCCCTACAGTTATCTGTATGCGACAGTCGCTGCAACGTCGGCGACGTTTACCCTGTTCATTAATTTGCTGAATTAAAAGTAGCAGGGCGTACATCGAACCCCTAATTCCTACGGCCATGATTGGTCGTGTGTGCACCAGAGAGTACATCGTGACCAGGGCTTGACGCGTTTGGCGAGGCCATCCCTCTACACGTACATACGTATCCCGGTACGGTACGTGCACGCCTTTAAACGTTATTCGGTTGGAACGGCCAGCGATGCGAGAGAATAATGGACAATCCTGCGCGAGCAATGAAATATTAATAAAAACAAAAAGACGAGCGAAGCTTTTGCTGACGGCCGAGCAACCGAAACGACTGTTCGCATTTTCCCAAAAAACACAATCCCCCCTCCCTTTCTGTGTCTAAAACTAGCAATTTCACGATACCACGTACATACAGTACATATCTCGACGACGCGACGCGACGCGACCTACCGTTTTTGCTGCGCTCGATTTAAGGATTTTCTACCTAACGTATTTCAAAGAAAACAGAATTACCATTAGTGCCGTGAGAGATTTGGCGTACACTGTCCGAGAACGCGTGCAATTTGATGTTCCCAAAGTATGTACATACATATACTGCAAAGACAGATCGATTCGGAGCTATCACCTCCGATTCGCTTCGGAAAGAATTGCTTTTCAGACGGCACGTGTCACTGGATTATCAGCCTGCGAAATGGAAAACGCGAAGCTCACTTTACGTGACACGTAGAAGAAGCTTTTATTCTTCGCGATTCTTGTTTAGAAGCCGCGCATCCTATGCAAGCCCTATCGAACGCGATAGAAGGGAAGACGTTCTCTGGAGAGGCCGCGAAGGGGTGTATACAAGGGCCCCGTTGAAGGAACAGAAAAGTCGAAGGGTGCGAGGCACAGCCGCAAAATCGTCCCCCGAGACAGGCTTTCTCAAAGTCGGCTATCTCCTGCAGCAACGTTACGCGTTTTTCAGGTGGAAACGCGTGTTGTTGGCAATGGGCAACGGGACGGAAGCAATTAGTATGACAAAACAGTAAAGAAATTTCCTTGCGGATCGATTAATGGATCGACGTGGATGGTGGTTGCTTCTAGCATGTTTTTCCTGCCTCCTCTGCTTTACGAATAATGTCGATGCGCGCGCTTCGGTTGCCTACCAACGAGGCACGGGTTAAGCGTGTTCCATCGATGATAGAGAAAATGTAGGTTAAAAAAATAAAAACCCATAAAATCGTCCAACGGGAGAACTTCCCTCCGAGTCGATTTTTCGCGCGTCGAGCAGGAAGGTTGGGAGGGAGAGAAGGGTACGGGCAGTCTGTCCATGTTCCCAGGAAAAGAAAGGTTTGCCGGATGGAGAAGAGGACGAAAGGGGATCGATAGCCGAACAACGGGGAAAATCCCGAAGGAAAACTCGTGGAAAACGCGGTTACATTGCTCTGGCACTCGTCACGAAAGGCGAGAGAGGGCAAAAGTCGCGGCGGCGGCAGAAGCAGCTAGCCGAGCGATCGAAGAGCGTTGAACAAACCCCAATTAAGTCCGTCGAAGTTCAACTTCCGTCGGGCAGTTACATGAGAAACATTTTCTGGGTGAAACTGGTTAGGCCATTTAACCTGAGTTCGCGTACACCATCGAGTCACCGTCGCATCGTTGAATGCTCGACTGAAAAAGACAAAAAAAAAAGAAGGATTGTGCAGGAAAAACGTTTGCCGAACGGTTAGGCTTGCTTCAACGAAGTCCGCATACGACGGAAGAATCGGAATTTCGACGTGAAAAAAGAGAGGAACGCGAAGGTAAAGAAAAACGAGATATTTAATTGCGATTAAATTTGGACATTTTCCTGCTTGCTCCTAGGAATAACGAAGCCCCTCTCGTTGCAGAATATTTCAATTATCGAGCATCGTTCAGAGCGAACCGGTGTAGAAAAGCGCGCGGGGTTTGTATCAAATGCTTTCAACGGGAATTATAAGCGGCCAACGTTCGTTGAAACGTTCACGAAATGTATTTAAACGGCGGAAAGTGTGCGAATCCATTAACGAATTGTGATTTTATTCAATTTCCCCGACACAATTACAACGCATGATACGTGTCATAACATCGTTGGACATATGTCAAAAATTGAATCGATTCGATTCGAAATTGAAACCTTCCGAGAAAGTAAGATACATACAATATCAAATGAACAAGATGCTATGCGCTGGATCGCAGAAACTGTCACCTACCGCTCTTCGACAAAGTACGATCTAGGTCGAGCATTTGTTTCACCTGCGGTCCCCTTTCGGACATGCATCCCGCCATTGCGCTTCAAGGATTCGACCTTCGATTAAAAGGTTTCGACTGAAAGCGTTCCGCCTCCAGATTCGGCTATAGAATCGATAAAATGCCAAGCCAAGAGAAACCCGCGGGGCGGAATCTCGCAAAGCACGGGCAAGAAAATTGAAAGAGCATAACGTGCCTCCAGAAATCCACTGCGTGTCCTCGTTCGATAATAGTTTTAGCGAACAGATCGGAGGAAGCTTCGCTCAGAATGATTGCATCGTCTATCCATAATATCGTTTCCCTTCGGATTTTTTAGGAAGTTCTAAATTAGATGCGACCGAATTACCGGTTTCATGATATACCGAGTCTTTTCGAGATTTTACAGGGGGGGGGGAACAGTCGCCGAGTGTGAACTGCACGAAACTCCGATTGGAAAAAGTCAAACAACTTCGACCCAGAAAGAAACTGCCTCGTTACCCAACGATTAATTCAAAACGACTTACAATTAGTTGGCGTATCTTCGCGTCGAGTGCTTGCCGAACGAATTCGTGCGCGCTGATTAGGCGGAAGCAAAAAACTTTTACGAAAAAAGTTTTTTAATCCATTACCAGCCGGTGCGAAAGGTAGTCCACTTTTTGGTTGCTGCACCTTTTACCCTAGTATCGTTACTCGGATAACGTATCGCGTTCCCGGGTAGGTGCCCTTTCGCACTTAATCTTCTCTAGCACGTAAATTCAGCAAATAAGAATTGCAATATCGCTAAACCTATCGAAAATTGGGAGTGCCCATGCGAGGCGGAACACTTAGGCGCCGTGTATTTACGCTTCCAAAGATCGCCCGCGGTATATGTATGTAATCCGTTCGTTCGGTTGCAGTTCTGAGGTTAGTGCCCTCGCTAATTAGTTCGGGTACTACAGAATCGGAGAATTCAAATTGATCCGGACCGTTTTATCGGCATCACCCCGTAAACACGTCGGCACATCTAGCTGTGCTAAATTGGATCCCGTCCTGCTTAAATTTGCACGGTCCCCGTTATCCTGCTGGAATACAGAAAAATAAACGAAACAACGATCGGGTCCTCTCTTCCCCATATATTTTCGACCCGACGCTTTCGCTGTCGCCCTTAATTTAACCCTAAAATGATTAACTCGCTTTCTCTTCCTCGGCCCCCGCCTGATATCCGAATCCTCTGTAAGCTGCGATCGCAGGAAAAATATATATTCGTGGAGTTTTCAAACATGTTCGATACAAGATGGGAAATAAGGAGGGATGTCGGCGAAGTTGGCGCACGCTTCTGTGTAACGTGTGTGCACGCGGTGCAACGCACGAGAGCGATGCGCCAGCGAGAGGAAGAAAAGGAATGGAAAGAGATGAGGGGGTGAATGTTGGAGAACGAGCATGATTTGCGAGACAGGACAATTTCCGTTCACGGAAACGTGTAACGCACGGAGAACTTCTCGAAGAGTTTCAAGAGAGATGGAGAAACAGACGGGCGAGGGAAGATCGACGATAGAAGAGGGGCAAAGTTCGAGAGGCCCAGTCGATGAAAAGGAGGATGAAAAGGAGAAGGAAAAGGAGAGGGAGACTCGACGGATCGCATCGCGCTCGTCGCGAGAGGAAAAAGTGCCCTCGTTAAAATTCTGAGATATGGGTTAAGGAAGATCCTCGAATCCGCGGAATATAAATCATTTCCGACGGCAGTAATTCGATTCTCACGCGTCTTCGAATCCCTTCTGGGATGCTCACCCTTTTTATCCTTACAGCTCGAGAATCCGGCGAAATCTCTAAACCGATCTCTAGTAGATTTCAGTGATTTATAAGAATTTCATGAAAATCGTCATCGTCTATTTCCATTCTTCGAAATCTTCCCGAACATCGTTCCATGCTGCTAAATCACAAGAGGTAATTGCACATTCCATGGAAATACGCTTCGCTGTAATAGTGCCTACTGGAAAGGGTACCAGCATCGCTGGCAATACGAATTCGATGCACTTTGAACCTTGAATATCGATTTGTCCCAGTGACGTGTAAATGTCTTCGAACGAATGCTAGAAGTGAAAGGAGTCGAGGAAGGGCGGGAAAGCATAGAGATAGACCAGGAAGGAAGCGTCTGCCGAAAATTCCAATTTTCCAGGCTAACGAAACGTCTTACGACTAGTGTTCTTGATTTCTCGATATGTTTCGCTCCTCGAGAAATGAGAAATCAGACTGTATTTCTCAAGAATTGTCGAGAATTCTCGAGAAATGAAAAGTCTGAAGCCGCAGAAGACCAGTAACAGAACCTGCAAAAGTCCAGACCTACTGGACTTGTACGTTTTCTGACCAACTTCAAGCTGGACCTACGATCTTAGGGTCAGAACTATTGGACTTGTACGTTTCCCGACCAACTTTCACCAATTATTATGAATCTCATTTATTTATTAATTAAGTTTTTCTTAAACTTAAGTTTCTCGAGACGCGAGAACGAGGCAATTATAAAGTTTCTCGAGAAATTCTCGCGAAGGATCACTCCTCAGGACGCCATCGCACGGCACAGAGGATTCTTAAGCGCGCTTTTTCACTCTGCGATACGTGTCCGGAAAATAATCGTGACCAGCTTAGTATGGTGCACGGTGCGCCCATTCAACGGCAGTGGATGCATCTCGGTGAACGAGCTTTCGGTCGACTTCCGTCACGCCGAGCCGAAACTTCGTTGCATCGTTTCCGAGATTTCCGGATATTTGGTGCTTCCAGATTTCTACTCAATTTCTTCCTATCTCTTTCTCTCCGTCCATGTCCAACCCCATCGTGGCTCCTCGCCACTTTCTTCGCATTCACCTTTCACGAAAATCCATCGCTAATCTCTCCCCGGGATAACGTTTCGAATTGCTCGCGTATCTTATGCATGTACATAGGTACTTCCGCGAATTCGAATACCTATATGCGAATTCGCGAAGGCAGGAAGATTTGTGTCAGCCAATCTGCGGGAAATAAAAGCCTGGACGAGATATTAAACTTCGATTGGAACGATCAAGTAGGAGGCAGAGGGGAAAGGATGCAGGCACGGGGTAGAGGTGTAGAGGAGGTGAACGATCGTCGGTGACAAATTGGCAGAAGCAAAGATCAGCGCACTCGACGTCGAATACGCTGTTTGTGTATGTCGTTAATGTTTCACCGAGCCCAATTTCATGACAGAACTTCACGATGCGCGAAGCGACAATTTTCCTTCCTACCTTCCTTTGAAGCGCAAACATTGTTGAATATCATCGCCAGATAGGGACACTGCGAGCATAGAAATAAATTTCGCGACCAAAACTGTCGCCCCCAATCACGCTTCTTTGATTTACTTAAAAAATAATTCGGCATTCTCTCCGCTCGTGTAAAATACAATGTTCCAAGTGAAATTAGTACAAAAGTTTCCTAAACGCGTGAGAAGTTAACCGAGATACCGCCCTCCTCGTTACCCTGTCGCTCTTTTTCTCCTTCCCTCGACGTTCCTCCTGCTCGCATTCGCAATTTCCACGGCTATTTGCGAACCTTCGAAGTATGTACTTCGCTGGAATTAACTGGAAACACGCCTCGAGAGCCGCGAGAAAAAGTTACGAAGAAAGTCCCAATGCATCTGCAACACGTGAGACTGTAAAGCGGCGTACTTTACAGGCATCGCGCAACGAAAGTAGCTCTCTCTTTTCGTGCCAAACAAATTTTTATGAAACTTCCAGAGGACCGTTGTTTACCCCCTCAAAGATATGGAGGGTGTTATCGCTTTTCGAAAAAAGGAAAAGGGAAATAAAAAGGACGAGCCAAGAGGAAGTTTGAAACTTCGGCAGCTAGATCTAACGAAAGCAGAAGGTTGGCCAGGAATACGCGACAGACGAGGTCTCCCACGGAAGAAGCATTAACGTCCGCTCCAAGTCACAGCGTGGAAAAAGGGCGTAGAGAATGTTAGTGGAGGGTAAGAAAAGTGCATACGGTGTGTGCATGGCACTGTGAGTCATCGAGCACCACATGCGCCACAGGCAGCCGAGCTTACACAGATGCGAGAGGAAGGGACACAGATATTTGTCTACGATACGCGGCTACCCCATACATTAAACACGGCTGCAAATGCATACGTCGCTCGCGCAAAAGATCACGGACGCGCAGCCACCGAAGAGCAAGTTTAACCGAGAAATTACTTGCGGTTTCACAATCTCGATTCGATTGATCGCTGCTCAACGTTTCAAGGTTGCGCGTCAACGGGGACGAGACTTGCAATTGCGTATGCAATAATTAGCGTTCCTAATTAGTACCTTTGCGCTCCAAATCTTGTGCCTTTGTAACGCAAATACCGGATGCATCGAGAAATTGAATGCCTACGTACGCTGCACACTCGTAAAGAATATACACCGAGGATGATACGTGTGCATTGAAAGGAAGGCCCGCCGACACGCATACACAGATCGCATAGCTGCAACGCCACACGGAATTCGGTATGGAATGGAGCGCGGCCAAATTTTCTTAACGATGAATTATTCAGTCGCGTGGGCGGATTCGAGGGGGAATAATATTCTTCCGAGCACGAAAATCATCCCGTAACCGTAGGAAAATTGATTCCGTGTTCACTCTTCACGATCGTGGAGTTGGACCACCCCGGCCAAAGATTCGACGACGACGACCTATAGAATCGGCCACAATCGGTACAAAGGGCCCAACGACAGCCGGTAGGCGCGGTCTGACGTAACCGAGAACAGAGAATCCAGAGATGAACGGGAGACCGAACGAGCACGAGCACAAGCACGAGCAAGCAGGAGGCGAAGAGAGGAGAAAGAACAGAAGGGGAAAGGGAAACGCGGGCCAAGAGGCTGCAAAGTCGCCGGTAAGCCGATATAAGCAGAGTCAATTTCCAGCGAGTGTTCGAGCGGGAGGAAGGGATTTTGCTTGCGCGACGACGAAAAGGCAATATTCCGTTCCAGGGCCGTACAATCGAGAAGCAAGAAGCTGTAGTCAGGGAAAGAAGAAGGAAAGAACAAGGGGCGGGGCGAAGGTATCATGCGAGAAGCACTACCTTTGTTCTCCAAGACTTACCTGGATACTTTTCAATAAAGTTAGTTGGCACTCGCCATCGTACCGCTGTCAAAACTTGTCCCTCCGAAAAATCGTCGATAGGAACTATGAACCGTGTTCGAGTATATATACATATAACGACGTACCGGTTCTGCGACTCCAGGCGACGAGAAATGTTTTCAGAAACACCGTGGGAAAGAATTGAACCGCGGATTCCCTGTTACAGTTGTTTGGGTTGTATAGGAAAATTGCGATCACACGATTACAAGTATTTGTATTAAAAAAAATTGTCCAAGTTCGAAGATCTGTTTCATGCAACGCGTCGGGGGAGCCGAGTATGTATTTGGCTAGCATCGAACGTCCCCGTATCTTTTCGCGAGGAACGTTGAATATTTAAAAATTGTAATCTCCGGTGGAGAATCTGGCACGATGCCGAAGCCCTCGGCATATTTCAACTGAGAAATCAAATGCTTGGTTCAGAGAAACGACACGCGAAGCCGTCACTAATGAGAAACTCCGAAAGTATTGCACCGCGAACCGAGGTAAAATAATCGAAGATTTTTTCGATGTTAGTTTACTTTCGATCGCCCTGCTTGAACGCCGGATCGCTGTTTACGCTATCGAGTCAGTTCGACGAGAAATAATTCGCTTCAATTGGACACAAACACCCATCGACCAACAATAGAGCAGCCACGATCGGTGGGACGGGGACGAACGATTGCAAGAGATCGCTCGATTTTTGTGACATTTAAAATTGTCCCTCTGCGCCCCTTTAAAGCGTACAACTTTCTTATCGTGCTCCGATTTCCATGTTCGCCCATAAAAGCGGAACGCGTCCCAAAAAAATCCATCGGAAAATCATTCCGCGCTATTGTTGGGCGAGTACGCGAAAAATCTAATTTATCACGAAACGTCGTATAAAATGTAATTCAGCAGCGTAGATCATTCCGATATTAGAATATCGAGGGAGCGCGGCTGGGTATAAAAGAGAGAAAGGGGGCGAAAGAAAGAAAGCGAGCACGGTGGGTGGGTCGTATCTTCGGTGGAAACGATGCAGTGTTGAATATTTAAAAATTCTAATATGGAAAGCCTTGGTGTATCGGCGATGTTTCCAGCATCGTTCGTCGGTCCGATCTCGTCAGCAGATCCGAAGGGGGAAGCAAGGATAGGCGTTTCGGTTTTCAGCAGGCATCGAGGATGGAAATACGAACGGTTCTCTTGTAAATGAAACCTCGGTACAGATAAAGGGGGAAAGGGGGGGAAATGGCAAAGAAAGGGAGGATCAGGCTACATACCTTGTTGCTGCACGGTGCACAGCAGCTCCGTCGTATCGTGCAGATGCACTCGGCTAACCCGTGCCCTCGTTCAATACACGGAATACTGGTTGCATCGACTTTTCTGCCTGATTTTTGCTCGCTGCTTAACTCTTTCTAGCCCTTTCAATATCTCTTGCCAGTGGCAATCCGCTACGCCTCGCGTTCGCTCGGCTTAATATCTATCTATCTTTTTCTGTGTTGCGCGATTTTAATCCTTTTAGTTCCGAACGATATCGCATAATAACGTGGCTGTTGGCCCTGACGGAGCTAATCCCTACCGGTCACGTATAATTAGTGAAATTAAACGCGACCGGCATATCGAACCGACACGGTGGGAGGGTTAATTACACGGCGTTAATTTTTCGTCCGATGGAAACGGGATGAATGATACGCGTTGTGCCGGTGCGGCGTGTAGCAAATAGTGCGAGAGGAACTGGAAACTCGAGTAATTTTTACTTCCAATTATCTATATTGAACACAGGGCCGGTGAAGTCCTATCGATTCTACGTTATTTGTAATACGAATTTTCCGCGTACCATACGCGACATTGCGAGCGAAAACACTCCGCTGTTTACCATTCTATATTGAAGAAAAGTGCGTTTCTATGTTACGCGTCCCTAAAGGGATACGTACATACGTACCTTGTGACACGCCAGCCACGGTGTCCCTGCAGCGCGATTCTTTTCCCTAGCAAAAGGATGCACCGAGAACGTGCGACGCGAAAGCTACACGTCGCCCTTTAACCATTGCATCAAAGCCTCTAACGAGTGAGCCGCTTCTACGATCGGTGTTTCTCGGACTCGACGGCCCCTTTGTTGGTTTTTTGGAAAATAAGTTGATATGCCCGATTGTTGCTCGAATGGGAAGGATGCGCGCTCAAAGTGAAAGAGCTGTCTCTTAACTAAAACGGGAAGAAGCCGGAGGAGCATGCACCTCGCGAAACTATCACAGCATTTCGCGATCCGCTGCAACGTCTGGCAAGTGAAGAAAATAGAGCGCTGTTCCGTGACACGAAGAACGCGACATCCCGACGTCGAGGCGGCCGCCCGGGCATACCGGAGATGCAAACCTCGACAATGGGGCACGCGAATAAATTCTACACGTTATAACGACCAGGCGACATACCGTGCAGAGGCAATAAACATAGAAATCTATTAACTGAAAGATACTTCGCTGTGGCCAAACATTCGCAAAGTGAATTTATGTTCGAATCGACTTTGCATTGCAAGCTCTATCGGTATAGAAACGTGTCTGCTAGCTGCAACGCTTTCGGGGAAACGCGGACGATCGAAGACGCGTGCAGCAACCAGAGCTCGCAACTTTCCAGCGAATATCAAAGAACGTCGAGGATGCCAATCATCCGAACAGCGGAACTGTTAAAAGGTGTTCGATTACTAAACGTGCAGTCAACGTTTCTATAGAAGTACACATTTTCTTGCCAGTATATGTATATGTGCATGATGCTTGTCCGAAAATGTCATTGCATCGAAACGGAATCAAGCCGACGGTATATTTCGATAACGAGTAATATCGAAGACACGTGTGTCGCAGGACTCGCGGACACAAGGGTACGCCATTCGGGGTGCACAAAGTGTATAGGTTACACGTGGCGTATCAAACTTCGACATCGTGTTCCCTTCCCGAGAAACTTATTCGTACAAATCTTCTTACTCTGGATTTCAAAGTTTCCCCGCATCTCGAGATTCGTGTCACCACCTACAACCCCTGTAGCGGTTCATCGCGTCGTTCTTTACCCCGAATAAATATTTAGTAGGTTCTGCGCTTAAGCGTGCACGCAAAACACACGGGTATCGCGAAGAAACACGCACAACCGAGTTCCATGCAGCGCAGTCTGCTTTCGGAGTACGGTGCAATTGGGTCCACAGAGGCAAGAAAATCTAAGGGTTTCTCAACACAACTGTCGCCCAAAGAGTAGAGGAGGATCGAAGCCGAGGAGGAAGCGGAAAATAAAATAACTCGACGGGGCCAACGACTTCTTTTTTCATAAAGCTTCGTGTCGCTCGGCGGGATAAGACTCCTAGCTTTGGCGTTAACGCGAAATGAATGGCGGAGCGGATAACGGGCGGAGATTATATTATGCATCGTTACGTACGGAGATAACAAAAATAGCAGAGGAGAACGGAGGTCTGTAGAGGCGTGTTTAATTTGATCGTTTCGTAGGCGTTTGTTCAAGCTGTATATAGGTTGGCTAGAAACCTTTGAGGCACGTTGGCGCCTAGCATGATTTCTTGCCTGCAAGGTAATATGTGCGTGATATAGTGCACGATAATAAACAAGGCTTAAAACAGAAAAGGAGATGCGCAATAATATTGGCAAGTTTCACCGAGACGCGTTAACGACTGAAACGCCAACTGGAATTCGTATCCTGATGCGATGAAATTGTGGACAATTCAGCAACTGAAGATAAAAGGTAGACAACAGCGTGCGCTGCGAGCTACGTGCATCCGGAAACGATAAATATACCGTTAGGGGCACGCACACATGCGATCCGCTGCATCTCGTTCACAGCGATGGACCTCTCGCGCAAAGAGCAAGAGATAATTACAGGCAGCGTTCGTGCAAAGGAGTATGCGACGGAAGAGCAGAATATATTACATCTACGTGCACAAGGAGGGAAAAAACATCGGGGTGAATAGGCCTCGACGTTCGCTTGCTAGGCCACAGATCTTTTCCACGAGTATAAAAGCGCAGACACGCTGCGCATCCCTTTGGATATATTCTGTAACGATAATATAATTAGTCGCACAGCGTGGATCGTTTCGAAGTTTTACGGGCACGGGGCAAGCTCTCGAGGGGAAGACTGCGGGAAAAATCAGATCGCTTAACTTCCCTTTGCGCAACAAAATCCATCCGTTCGTCAACTGAATCGCGTGCAATTCTTGCACACCTGTGATACATTTTAAAAACGCATATATGTATACTATATGAAGTACAAAGTGTTTGAATTGAGCGTTGAACAAACGTAATTGAACTGCCGCGAAAACGAATAGCATCGCGCGCCAAGTTCGAGGGTCGAAGATTTTGGGCTCGAACCTATCACGTTCGGATTCCGAGCTGCCGCAGTTCCATGGGCGAAATTAACCAAGTGGTTCAATGGATACAGAATAATCCTGACAGCGACGCAACGTGTGCCAGACGAGATAAAGACTGGATCCTTTCTCGTTGACTGAGGGTACGGAAGCCTTTACGGTGATTAAGCCGCGTCCGAAAGTACAGCGACCTAGCCGTTCAACTATTCCAAAGGACCAAGGGGGGAAACCGAAATATCGATGAAATCGACGTGCCCCCCCGCCCTCACCTGCATGAATGCTAACGCATTCAGCACTGTACCAACCTCCTCGTTTCGTGCCCTCTCACTTTTTCCGTTCATTCCTTTTTACGATGCAGCTCCCAGTGTTATGCCTTCCCGCAACGCTATCGTCCCTACACCCCACGCTAAATCCCTTCCTTAATTTTCCTTCAGGTATCGTACTAGTCTTGGATAGCACGTAATGGGCCCAAAAGAATAAATATATGTACCATCCTGGTTTTTTCCAAATACTTGGCGAACAAAGTCCTGGCCACCCCCGGCGAAAATCGATTCGTATTCTCGGTTGAAAGTCGCTTCCAATATTCTCGTGCAGAGCTCTTCATCGATTTTTACCCGGTACACTGGAACGAGCTGTAAATTCACCAGGTATCGTGATGCACGATCTAAGAACCCGATAAATCCAGCAGCGTGACTTTTCGTTTCTGTTCGTGTCGCTTCTTCTTAGCATGCATTTCGATCCCCCTTCTACGGATTCTTCGAAAGCAACTCCTCCGCTTCCAATTTCGTTGCGTTTATTGACAAAATTCGACGATTTTCTTTTCCCGTTTCCTCCAAAAATCAACGATTCGATACTCGTGAATTTTTCGAACAACATTAACGTCCTACTGTATATGTACATAGGGTATTCGCAACTACCCGCGCTTTCCAGATGCCCACAATTTCTCGTAGAAAAGTATTCTTTGTACTATCCCAAGAGGAACTGCGATTCTACGAACCACAATTTATAGGTGCGCAAAGCGATTCCCTCGTTTCACCTTGGTTCCGTACACGGTTACGAATAAGTTAAATCGATAGTAGCAAGGCTTTCGTTCGCCGAGACTTCTCAGTATGCATATTCTTCCATTTTCTCGGAGATACCTCGAGGAGCTCGTCGACGCCCTGCAAATCGCCGTCTGTTTGCGTGCAACAATCAGTGCACCCTCTTCGTTCTTTCTTTCCGTTCACCCTTCGTATTCCGCGGCCGTAACTTCGTTCGTACGCGAACAGGCAAATGTTATTTACGAGCAAAGCCGTCGCGTCGACAGGGAATCGGCGTTCTTGCTCGTCCTCTTAGTCACGATGGTGGTCGCCGCCGTCGACATGTCCCTAGAATTCCGATTGAAATTCCCTCTGTCCCAATCAAACTCCTATTTTCCGCGAGGCTCTTGTCATGCGACGATAATGGAAGCCAGCAGCAACAGAGGAAAGAGAGAAATCGTAGAGCGAACGAAATATACGGCGTGTCCGTTTCGTCTGGAATCTATCGAAGATTCTACCGAAGCAAAGTTCGGCGAAACTCGCGTTTATATTTATAAATGGGAACTACGTATACATATTGTTTTAATGCGTATTCCTGTAGCCGACATGGAAACGCTAAATATCCGCGCGACATGTCCACTTTCCCGTATTACCCATAGCTTTTCAGATATTTGCATGCTTCCAGACAAAGCTAACGCACAATATAAGTGTATTAGCAACGTGACAGCTCGATTTCCACCGAATCGAAAGGCACCGATCGCGACTAACGTTGAAACACGATTTGTCGCAAAGAGTTGTCGTCAAAGGTAGCAAGCAGGGAAGAGAGATAAATCGAAAGCGGTACGACGGACGAGCCGCGCGGTTCACGAATAACCGAGCACCGCGTACAAGGTTCACCGAACTTGAACGTTCGCGGTAGCCGATTGGAAGAAAACAACGAGCATCGAATCAGAGAGAACCCCGTCGCAACGATAGGTGCACTAGATATCCGCATTGCGGTAACACGAGCTTTTTAACACTTTGTAGGTACCTGTGCATACGCGAATGTGTACGATACGCACCACCGCAGCCAGTAAACATCAAACTTGTGTGCTGGTGACTGCCAGTGGGTGTCGTCCTATGCAAGCACAAAGGGAAGACAGGGATAGGGCGATGATTACGCCGATAGAGGGAGAGAGGGGGGGTTGGGGGAGAAGCGATGGCAGGGTGGTTGGTGGTAAACGGAGAGCTACAGGGAGTGAACGGATGAACGAGCGGGCGAGATATATATGTATAGAGAGAGAGAGAGAGAGAGAAATATATGGGGAGAAGGAGGGAGGTCAAAACACGATATTAGGTTGGACCTGGTCTATGTATACGTATGCGTACATACATGTACCCACGGTGGAAGATCGTGGGACTAAACGCGGGCGGAACGCTCGGTACGCCCCTGGAATTGCATCCATTTTCGAGAGAGACCTCAGTCTCCTCTGATAAGCTATATGTATACATGCGTCTACACTGCCACGGTGTAATATACCGCCAGGCGAGATGCAGGGATGAGATCCGCGATCTCGTGAGAGTCAGAGTCCGATGCACGACCGGCTTCGAAACGGCTCCACGTTGCATCGCGCGAATCCGTTCCCGTACCCGTGACAACATCCTACCGATGGCAAACAGCCCCGTGGCTTGTCCGCGTGACTATTTTCACGGATCATCTGTCGAAAAACCGAGCAACAATTTGGAGAATTTTATTCGGCCACTTATCGATGGTCGACAATCACTGTCGTCGATTGTGCCGTAACGAAAAAGTGAAATTTGCCTCCCTATGTACCGTGAGGCTAATTTCAAACGGCCTGGGTCCTGGGATCCTGTCGCGGCAAGGTCTATAGCGGCAAGATTGGAAACGGTACGAGGGGCAAGCGGAGCAAGAAGACTTCGATTGATCGGGCGACCAAGGACCATCGGATAGCAACCAAAACGACGTAAGTATCCCTGACCGGCCTTGAACGGACGACTTTGATGGAACGACGAGCATCTCTCGCGACACGCTTCCGCTTCTTCTCGGGTGCTCTCCCTCGTTCGCCTTTCAGCGAACAAAGTTTTTCTCGCGGTAAGAAGAATTTTATCCGCTACTCGGTTAACGACAGTTTTACGAATCGCCTCGTCCCGGCCCGACCCGACTCGTTCCAATCCCATGTCCCTGAATGGAGTCGCTTTTTTACGAACCAACGAAATGACTCTAGGTAGAAATCCTGACTGCCGAAAAACTGTTATTGTCGCGATAAATTTTTTCTTTTTATACACCGCTCTTCTTTTGCCACGATACATCGGTCACCCCTCCATTTTGGGGGTTGCACCCCTACTTTCGATGGGCGAAGAGCGTGATTCCGCGAGGGCGTAATTTTTTTTATTTATTCAGCGTTCATCGCAAATCCGTAAATCGCGCTGCAAATCTAAGGCGCGAATAAAGCACGTCGAAAACACGTCGAAAACACGTCGAAAACACGCTTAAAACGGAAGGGACAGAGTCGAGACGATAATCTGATGGCCGGGGGAAAAAACAGAGCGGTCGGTATTTTATCCCTTTAGACTCGATAGAACGTCGAAGAAACGCGGAACACCCCTGCGAGGAAAAGATCGAGAACAAACGGCTTAAGGTGGCCACCCCGCCTCGTTCTGTTCCCTTTGTCCGAGTAGATCGCGTTATCGGTCGACAAAATATTGTTATCGTGCCGTAGCGATGGTGAATCACTGATGCGAGAACGCGGCGCACAAAGGGAGCCGTGCAAAAGGAAAGTCGATAACGATTGACCGGTAAACGTATTGACGAGGAGCATCGACGCGTGAGCCAAAGTGAAACGAACATAAGACTTGTCGTTTCAATGCGCTACGGGACTTGCAACGAGAATGGCCATTCGAAAGTTTCCAAGTAGTCGACATTTACCTTGCCGTCGTGTGGCTCTGCAACGGAACAGCTACGCGTACTGTCCGACCCGGTTTCGCGTCGGTATTGCATCAAATTAATGGGGTCAAAGAGACTCCAAGTTACGTATACAATTATCACAGACAGGGTAACTACCAGGGGAATCGGATGACACGTGTTTCGCTCGGCTAAACGATGCAACTTCAAAACTAGAAGGCTTCGTGTTCATTTGGCGAAAATATATTTAACGATAATCGTAAAGTTCCCGCCGCCGATAATGAATAAAAGACACTTAGAAAGAATTAGCGACGAGTGGTGCGCTTGAAGGGAAGGATAACTCGAAAATTACCTTGAATTTGGCCAGACGGAAAGTGACTTCCTGCTTGCCCGAATCATCAAATTTATCGGTAATCGACTATTACGACGTAATATCGATAGCAAATAGTACACAGCAAAGCTTTTATTCGAGAACGTACTTAAAGTTTAAGATAAAGGTGGCATTCATTTAAAATGAGTACTCCGATAAGGAGGAATGTTGGTTCGCGCATAATTCGTAGGCAAGCTGAACGAAATCTCGCGCAACCCTCCCAGTACGAACTATGTACATACGTATGTCGGAAAAGCCAATATCCACGTGTTTCTATGAATCTCCATTGTCATCGGTTGGAAACAACTTACACCGCACCTTGCGTCCAAAATCAATACGTTCGAAAATCGCGTCCCATTATTAAAGATGCTGGCTTCTGTACACGGATGCGGTTGTCCCCCTAGTTTTGTGCGTTGATAAATATTCCGAGATCGTTGGAGAAGTAGAACAAACAGGTACGACGTTGCGTCGCTTGTGTCAATTTGAACATTGCCAGAGAAAGCGTATGTTTTTTTTTACCAAACAACGATTATAATAGCTGACAAAATTACAGGGGCTCAAGAATCGACTGTCCCATGGTGTGTTCCAGGAAAAGATTTTCTCTTCTCCCTTCAACGGAATTGTCCTGACACGACCATGGCCAAAATGCATGTCCGAAAACCGCGAATCGATTGCAAATATTCTTGGGGCACCAATGCAACGTGAGAGTTCGTCGGGTTTGTTTCGAGTTCAACGCACTTTGCGCAATTCGCTGTGCGAGTGCGCGAAAGGCACCTATTTGTTTCTGCGTTTATTGTCTACCAGCTACACGATATAAACAACTTTATTAATGGGAAGAAATCAATTCGATTTCGATTCGTAGGTGTCTTTTTAGTTGACGATATTTTTCCACCGCCGAATACCGATTTGTTCGCAAGATTTATCGAGAACGTCTTCGTCCTCTGACCTACTCTAACAAGGTCGTAGGCACGATTGGAGTTCACAGTGCGATCGTTGAAACGATTCGCAACTTTTGTCGACGGTGCCGTCGACACCATTGGGGTTTACGTGTGCTTCTGCGTGCGCACACAAATATTTGATGCACACGTACTTACGTGGCCTCGGGTGTCCAAAAATTCGATTTCGTCAAAAGACAGCGAATAAACTTTAATAGTAGAGTGGATGCATTAAGCGATTTCAATCTACCTGGTTGAACGCATTTAACCGAAGTCTTGCAAGTTCAGGTTACGCGTAACGCGACATACATCGCCGAATGAAGAAATACCGATTGGCCCGCTCCATTCTTGTGTTACCCTCGTGTTGCCCCCCAAATCATTGACGGAGGTATTGAAATGGAGCACCATAGACGTACGAACTCGTATCGAAAATTTCGTCGAGGAAATTGTAAAAAGAACGAAGGTACAAGATAGCGTACTCTCTATCCGCTGGTATTGAAATCGCAAACGTACACTATATTCCGTTACAGAGGGTAATGAACCCCGTTCGTTCGTATCATTTTGGAGGAAGAATGGAAATTATTGAGAAATATATCAACGAAAGGAAGATTTAATGCTCCCTGTACTCACCGCAATGCAGTGACCTCCACGCTTGTACCATGCAGAGCTTCCCTCCTTCGTCGCTGTGGGACTTGTGAAATGGGGGTTGTACAAGGGCTGCTGTTCGTGACAGGAACCACCGCATAACCAACAGTCACGTTTCTATCAGCACATCGGTTCGTAGAACAGTCACTTTATACACCGCACCACACGCGTTTCGATCAAACGAACACGGCGATCTACCATTTATCTTTTAGCGTAACATGAGGAGCCGCAAGAAACGCGACAACGAAAAGTTTTTCGAGCTTGCGAGACCGCCGAATCGATGTGCGATGTTACACTTCCCAGCTGTCTTTTTTGATTCTGCGGATGTGCCCGCCTCCATCGCCATCTCACGGGAGCTCGTCCAACTATTCCGTTCACAAATCCCCGGGAATATTTGAACGATCACGCCAACTTTAATAAAAAAGGATAATATAAAAATAATTACAGGACCTGTTACAATCGTCCCCTTAAAAGTAAATTATTGTAATAAAGTAATCTGTGGGATCCTATACGTATAAGGAATAGTAGTTTCTGAAATATATTACGCAGTACAGTATTCTTTATTTTATATTATATAGATTTATTTGGAACAATATTGTATAAGAACATAATTTCATTCGTAGTCTTAAGTTTATTAATATAGCGTTAACGTTTAACGATTACAATGCGTAACCTCGCTCCGTTCCGATAGTATTGAATAATAGCAAGGACTTATTTTACACCTTCTTTACATATTCACTTGTCGCAAGAACAGTAAAAATACGTGTTCTTTGTAATCGATATGATACAAGATATACGTTTCCATATTTACATGCAGAGTAAGGAGAGGTAATTGTAATTGGATTAAGTAACATAATTATTTGCATCAACACATACATATTCGTAACTTGATAAAAACGTTATGTATCGAATGACATTAAACACTTAATAAAAAAGAAAAGAAACTTAAGCCGATTCATCTTGCTCAGTATTTTACCAAACACAAGGAATAGACTCAATTGTTTTGATATCCAGTAAAATATGCAAATAGTAGAGTAGCTATCAGAAAAAAAGCAATTAAGTAAATACCTTGCAATACCACGGTATTCAATTAACATTTATATTCATGTTAATATGCCCAATATACGTATACAATTACATAAGTCCTCGAATTGATAAACACGGATACAAATCCTCGAGTAGAGGGACGTGCACCGTACTCAAAATACAAAGCAATTGGAATTTAAGGCCACAAAATTTCTTCCGTAATAATTACATTTATTATTTACGTGCTAACGCGAGCCAGAGGTATAAAACTATAGAACCAAGTGAACCGACCGGCTGCCAGTTCCCCAAATATCCTGATTAGACTAAATATCATAAAAAAAACTTAGCAATATAGTAATAAAGTTCCTAACTATAACTAATTATCTCAACCATACCATCACCCCCTTTTTCCACATCACCTTGGTTCTTCCTACAAACAACCAGCAATCATACATCTCAAAGTCGTACCTAGCTAGCAACAAAACGTGTAATCGCAAGATTGGATACAATAGCAAGATCCATTACGAACAGGCATCCAGACGCATTATCTATAATCTATGTATATACGACAGTCATACCGCACAGTTTATTTAAATACATTGCATCATCGACAATCAATTCGAGTCTCCTCAATCACCATTAATTACACCATTTATTAAAAGTCACCCTCTGGACATGATTCTGTCGAAAGAGTATCGGCTGATCGCGAATTATAAAACCTGGATCGCAAGACATTCGAGCTGCAACAATTATCTAATGGGACGTATCTGTATACAATAAAATAAGTTGTATATACAAATAGGATGGAATGCTTCGTTAACTTTAAATGCTAAATAGTTTTTAAATGCTCGTTACTTCTTTTAAGACAACGATTATTATACAGAATTGGCGATTATTTGTAAACAATTTTAATCACAACATCCTTGATTTCGTATCATTTTTAACAAAAAGATTGAATACGATCATCATTTGAGATATTGTCAAAGTGCACAAATAAATTTCACTGTTTTAGCAATCGCATTACTTTTACCTTATCCAATCCAATATTTATATGTATAAAACGAACTATGCATATACATATGTATATACCACGCTGTCCATTACTAGATCTCAGAAAAACGCTCTTGCATATGAAAACTTTCAATTTATTATCTGTGCAAATCATGTAACAGATACGTCTAGTTCAAGAAATAATTTACAATTAGTTCAAAGTACATTAAATTAAACAACATGTCTTTTATAATAAATATATGATTCGATCAAAGTAAAACAAATTATGCATTCCTGCTATCTCGTCTAATAATTTTTTTTTTCATTTTTCTTTCGTTTGTACATTATTACGATTACACATATTCTAGCAATGCAATGTAAGAATTTATAAAGTGCATAATATTTTAAATTTCAATATATGATTGTTCTTTGTAACAAAGAAAGTACGAAATTATATTATTTTATATTATTCTTTTAAAGAAACTTAACATTTTATAACATCTACAAAAAATTGAAACGCGAGTTCTATTTCTATCGGGAAATTCAATTTTATGTAAAAGTTTAAATTTATTATTTAAGAGATAATTTTCTTTTAGAAACCGTGTTCTAAACTAAGAAAACGCTTCACCGCCTCGTGAGTTACAAACATTGTACAGGAAACGTGTTAATATCACACTACTATGTAAGATTCATCAGAAATTATATCACCATGATTGTATAGAAGAAAATTCAACAAATTTGAAAAACGTTACAAATATCATACGATGATGTGACTTTTAGCGCGTTTTATGACCTTCGTGTATTGAAAATATGTAAACTCATATTAACTATAAATTCCTCCCAGTAACAAGATATTTAATCAACAAATTAGAACAAGTAATTAATAGAAAGATTATTATCTTATCTTAAAGCTATTTACAATTAATATCAGATTAATATTCTTTATAGTGGCAAACAAAACTGTTTCCGAAAAACTTTATTTGGTGTAACTCCCAAAATGTGGAATTATATTTGGAAAGTGAACAAGTTAATAGTTTGCAATTCATCGATTGCTGGAACAGCACTTGAGATTACTGTCAATTGTTTTTTTTCTATTTTTTCCCTTTTTTTTCATATCTTGTTAAATACAGCTTATAATTTTAAAAGTGCATTATGCGTAAAGTGTTAATTATTAGTAGCAATTATATGATTTCTAAACGTACTTTTCATTGACTTGTCTCAATGTGGTATCTAGCAGTAAAAAGACACCTAAGTCTTCCGAGTGCAGAAAAATGTTTATCCTGTTAAATAGTTAATCATATTAGACAATATACATGGCTGTTTATCTATATGTATATGTGTATATATGTATATATATATATATCATATGTATATATGTACATTATATTACAGATATCGTCATGAAAAGGGGTATTTCGTGCTAATCCACTCCAGCAAAACCTTGAGAACCTTGAATCGCTCTTATCATTTTCTCCCTCAGTTGTTGGTAGCTTTCGTAAGGAGGAAGGTCAATACGATTAAAGCTAGAAAGGAATTATTGTTTTTTTGAAATGATGCATACCCTAAAATTTCTTAATATCTGGATTCATAGAATTTTTGGAATTATTTTATAGAGTCTACGTAAGCTTCCGATTGTATACTTACCACGTGTGAGCCCGCGGATAATTTTCTGGTATACCCCATTTCTCAATTGTAAATAGTTGCGGCCCGTTACTACCGTAAAGTTCTTTAAAACCATTCATCGGTACTCGTGATGTACCAGTAACAAATTGTAAAAGCCTAGACCGCATTTCATTACTAAATGAAAGTACTACTCGCCAAAACCACTGAACAACGATATGGTTAGCATGATAGTCTCCTTTGTATAATGTATTTTGTTTCCAGTCTCTTACGTCAATATTTTGAATTCCACACATTAGCATTTCCAATTCATGTTCGTCAAATATTTTTACAAGTGTCGGTGGAATAAGAGCGTTAAATCCTTCTAAGAATGCATTCATTTGTTCCTGAACTCTCGACACAAATCGCCACTGTATTACTAAAGCTATGTATTCATCTTTATTTTCGTCGGTCAACGGTACGTCCGCACCATCTGGTTTAAGTTCTCTTTGAGATGTATGACCAAAACTTTCTTCGTCAACGCAAAATGTAAGTTCTAATTCACTAGGGTCATTCTCTTTAATCCACAACAAGGAATTGTAATATTCGGAATCAACACTCTCCATATCTTTCAAATCAATCGGTTTTCCCAACATCATTTTATAAAATGGACGAATGAAAAATGCTGCAAGAAAAGAAGAATCTCCTTTGTACATTGAATTTCTGAGTATTTGGTGGTTTTAGTCTAATTCAAATAGTCCGTACCGTCTAACAACTTCCCGTGATAAACAGCCATCCCGGCAATACGCCCAATAAATTTGAAGTAGTTTAAATGTTCTTCATTACATACTCCCGAAAAAGGATTAATTTGCAAAGTATAATTATCCCTACAAATATTTCAATTCTCACTTCAGGTTGTGCATCTTATGATCATTAAGTCAATTATCTTTGTGTACATACATATCTGTATATACTTTATTTATCTTTATATACTTACGTAGCAGAGTATTCAAACAATCCGTAGTAAGGATTAAACATTTCTTTAGACAAAAGGAAAAACCATTCTCGAGCAAGGCCACCGTAATCTAAACCAACTTCTCCTTCAAACTCAACCCACAATTTTGTTTTCAATATTTCTACTCTGTTGACAGAACTAATTATGCGATACGAATCTTCTAAAATATTATTCCGACGAACTTTCAGTTCAAATTTATTAGGAACATTGTTCTAAAAAAGCAAAAACATATTGTGGTTATTCTACAAAATAATGTAAATTCTGCGAAAAAGAAAGATGGAGATTTTTAGTATCGCATACTTACAGGCTTTCTTAGCTGAGATTTAAGGTATTCGTATTTACGTTTATAATCTCGTGAGTACGGAACAGCCTGCGAAGAAAAAAATAGAATTATTTTAACATACCACATTATATTAAATTACAAATATCATTTTATAAGTGAGCAATAAATTTTTGTATTAAACATGTTGCATACCGGTCCAGCAATTTGAGGATTAGACATGCGTGGATCTTCCCATTGAGTAGTTCTTGTATCTTCAGAAGAAAGCAGAAAATTAAAGTCCTATATTCATATTCTTGAATATTACATGTCTTAACGAAATATTAACGTACTATGATCGATGAAAAATATTCGGCCATCTGTGTGAACTCTTTCTTCCCATCCTTCGGGCAGTGGGCCGAGTTGATCTAAATCACTTTTTGGCGTAGCAGAAGGAGCAGTATGATTAGGTATTGAGCTTGGTCGCCCTGTTCGAGGATCGATCCATGTTGTTGTCCTTGCATAATGATTAATAAAAAATACTCTTCCGTTCGGAGCTATTTGCATACCCCATCCAGGTGGCAGTCCCTCATCACTTGACGGAGGAAGCGTAGGGCTTGAACCTTCAATCTAAATACCGAACCCGCAACAAATATTGACGAACAAATTTATTGGTATTGATATACATATTGTAATATGTTATACTAACTTGCTCGGAGGATCGTCTAGATCCAGCTGGACTATCCACATTATCATCGCTCTGCAAATACAATATTAGCAATTTTTCATATTTAAATACTATATCATATCATAACAATAATTAACACAATGAATGCACTGATGAAATAATATCAACCTATTTTATATAAAGGAAATATACATCTTGAATGCTTTAAAAATTTGTTTAATATATACGACCCCTGTGTCGTAATTTATTTTACAATGAATACAATGGTTAGTGACATACATGCAATTAGTATATTAATTCCAAAAACGAAATAAATGCATTAGAAAAAGGATAAAATGTAATGGTAAATTGAAATAAGTAAGAATTGGTTGGAAGCAACGCATACTGTAGAATCAGGTAAATATAAGTGTTAGAATGAGTATAGTTAATTTATCACACGACTGTATGGTAAAGTTTTATAATAACAAATATTCACATTGTGCCAACATTGTAACATACAAAGGAGTACTACAGATACCGATGTACTATGTGATAATTATATTCTCTTCTTGTGAATTCTACACAATTTTCTGGTAAGGAGGACACACTCAAACGAAAGCATTATAAACGATTGAAAATAACCAAGTCTGTGAATGAGTACCTGGTCTTCATATTCACTAAGGTAGCCACGTTGATCAACCGTATGTCCAGAGTCTGAAGATGTATCCCCAATACCCCCTCCCCTATGATTCTCAATCTCATAATCTCTCGCTTCCGAATCTTCACCTTCCTCGCGAAGAACTTCACCATCCTTACACACACATGCACAAAATTGCTACATACTGCATGCTATTTATTTTAATTGTTAGAGGATTATCATACTATTTATGCGTAAATCTTTTTCATAAATATGCGTAAATCGTTTTCATTCTGCACATTATCATACTCTATAAGTTAAGGTACTGCGACACGTTACTGGTTATGTGTTAAAGCATATTTCTATAGTTGTACAAAATAAAAAGCATGTATAGAATAAGCGAAGCTGCAAGGGTATGTATAGTTATAAATTTGTATTAACTCGAAGTTAGATAGGTGTTATAAAAATGGTGGGAGAAAATATAGAATTCTTGCCCTTAATCTTCTGTTTCATGAAAACATGAGCTATCCAAACAATATGCTACGATTCGAAATAAATAAAACCTACGTTTTGTGCGTGTGTGTGTGTATCTGTTTACACACATATAGTCTACATAGTAATCAATCTCAAAGTTAAATATAAAACATAATATTTGTCATATACAGAATTGAAAGCACAGTTCTGTCGACCAATTATTAAATATTTTAGTTTTTGTATTTTGGTTTTATATAATATTTGTTCAATGCGTGTATATATAAAAAAAAAACATTAATCTTACCTGACTAATTGAATTCCTGTGCTTATTTTCATCCTCTGCACTAATGTGAAAACGTCGTTGAAATTCTGTTGCGGCGGCATTGAAATTCCGTTCCATTGTTGTATTTCCACTAGATGAAGAAATACTGTAATTTTCAACTTTTTAACATTCAGCATTTATATTTGCTACCAAATAAAGACGCTGAAATAGATTAATAGTATCTGTTACATACGATGGTACTGGATGCTCCCATTGTGTAGATCTTGCCAAATGATTAACATAATACGTTCGTCCATTTGCATCTTGCCTTTCTTCCCATCCTGGTGGCAAAGGTCTATTAAGCACAACCTAAACAATAGCAATATAACATATTTAATCAAACCATTAAGTTTTACATAAATGAATAGTGCCATCTGTAAAACTTTTAACTCAAAGCATAGTGTATATACACAAAGTTGTGCATACATCTTCAGTATCCTCCACAGGACTATTATTTGCTGGTTGCACCATTTCCCACCCTCCTGAGTCGGATGCTGTATCTACGTTGTCATTGTCTACAGTCGACGAGTCCGAAATGTATGCATGATATACTTCCAGGCTCCCCTTCACTCTTGAACGCTGACTGGAATGTTTACTAGCCATATCCTCGTAAGTTATTCATTTTGCATTCGCAAATGAAAGATACAAAAGGAAATGTTTAATGAACTAAATGCCTTAATTGGTGATACGTAGCTAATGAACATGATTGCATAAAAAAATTATATGAAACATTACAAAAGAGTACATATATAATTAAAAAAAGAAGTAAGGGGAAATTAAAATTAGATATAGCTTCCATCATTTTCATTGCACGCATAATATATATCTATATATATGTATGCATATCTACAATTTAGAGGCAATTAATTTAAATAAGAAGCTGAACAGAATAAACTAAATTATACAAAAATACATAGCATTAAGCATATATCGTAATGATACTTACCTACGCGGTCGAAGTAAATAACGTTTAACAGGAATTGTACGACCTTCTTGCTCTTTAGGCAGATTAATTAACGTTAATTCAACCATTCCAAGGAAATCATCTCTTGTTAATCTATTCTCGTCAAAAACTTGAAGCACCAATTTATGATCAACAGGTTTAACCTGTTAGACAAAGAATACGTACATACTGCACCGAGATTCCACATATTATAAGATTCGTCGTAATCTATTAAACTTACTCTGAATATAAACTCCTCCTCCCAGACGGGATTCAACGTTTTTTTCTTTGTTTTTGTAAGCGCAGAATCTATTGTCTGATCACCATTTATGGTATTTAAGTCAACACGCACATAAGGATCGCTTGCACCAAAGATATCTTTTTTTGCTAGTTGGTGCCCAGCGATCACTTTTAATCTCAACTTGCTGGTAGTTTCATCTCTCTATAGAAGCGACAAAATACCAAGTGCCTTATTTATAACAATTCATATTAAAGAGCATGTAGAACATTTGATATAAATATATGTAATGTTGAAATCATAACGAAAGCGTGTGAAACTACATATGAAATGATAGACAGGAATATATTTCGGTGTGAACGTATAAAGATTGATAATACTACGTTTTATTAAAGCATCACGATGAAAAAAAAAAAATGTTACAAGGCCAAGTTATTCTATAATTATGGACTACATAAAAATTATATGATTGACGTAACAAATATCAGGAATCATAAAATCAACGACTTTCTGAAAGTAACTCCCTTCCTAAAATCTATCAATCAGAAATCCAACCTGTACTTGTCAAACTGTCAAAATAGTTACGTACGGTATTTCCGTCAGCTCCAGGCGTCGGGTTATATCCATAAACATGTTCTTCTGCCATTAACGTTATGTGTAATCAATTTGTTTGTAATGGTCGATTCTTGTTTCTTACAATTTAACAAGGTTCACACTTTCTTATGTGCCATCAAGAAACCTATTTTGTCTTAACCCCCCTCCGTTCGCTATTGCATGAACGAAACGGATATGATATACTCGCCTTTAAATATGGCCAACTTCCTTTTCAATATTCAAACACAATTGAAATATAACTTAATTGTTTCGTACAAGAAAATTCAATTCTAATCCGAAGATAATCTTGTACAATTGGTGGAGTTCATTTCACGCAAAATGTGCGTAAATTCATTGAATGTTGAAAAGTGAAGAAAAGTTCTGCATGCGAAGTATCTACGAAATGATTGTAAGTACCGTTGTAACGAACAAGTCGTAATGCGCCTGCGAACATCTCTCCAATTTTTACTGAATCTTTCGACATCGTTCGTCATTGTATGTAATTATTCAAATCAAACGCCTTTATCAAAATGATGAAAATTTAATTTTTGATCACAGCACGATCAATTTTTAACATTGCTATCATTTTCTAATGAGTAATGCGCAGAAAAGTGACTCATGTTTGGAGTGCACATTTCTTGACGAGTTGCCGATTTTCAAACTGTTGCACCAATATCAAAAAATCTTTACATTGATCAAATGATGAAACAATTACAAGAAAATGTATGATAATGACTTACATTTTTATTTGACCTTTGAAATTGATATTATAAAATACAACAATAAAAATAAATAGTTCTAATGTAATATCTAAAGATAATCAGGGTATTTTTAATGCATACAAAAGAACTTAATCATTTACATACCGCAGGTTCTGTTAACGAAAGGCGACCAGGTCGTCTGTTGACTTGCAATACTCGAGATGCAGACCGATGTTGAGTATTCCAGGTATAAGCACGAGTTCTAGAGGGAGGTGATTCAATGCCAGCATATATTGGGTAGGTTAAAGTGCCTGGCATCTTGTATTCTCAATGTCTCGGTAGTTTGCACATAGCATAAGGATTTTTTTCTATACATAATATTATAAGCATTATAGATTTTCCATACATTACATATATAATTTCATAAGAATGTATCCAATTAGTAAATACGATGGAAGAATAATTTTAGCTGGTGTATTTAATAAGATAAACTTGAAATAAATTAAATTTGATACAAGAGTTATAAGCCTTTACAAAGTCATGTTCATGTATGTATTAAGGTCTTCCTTGTACACTTGCTTCAATAATAAAATTTAATAACGTCTATGCAACTAAAGGATCCCCATATATATTATATGTTATACAATAAATGCAAACTAAAAGAACTTAATAAAAATCTTTTAGTATGATATTACAACTAGATATATTAGATGTTTTGCACAATATAGGGTGAAAATAAATGCTGTAAAGAATTATTACCAAGTAATGTAGAAGTTACTGTAGGTGTATGTTTAATTGAAAATATACACTTATTAAAGGAACTTATACACATAATTCACCGTTAACCAGTTACTGATTCGTTTAGATTTATGCTTTCAACACGAGAAATATAATGCGCGGTTGTCTGTTACTGGAGAATAATTTATTTCCGATGTGAACGTTAAACGTAAAAATCATTGAAGATAAGGAATGCTTTAATCCTCGGAGTGATAAGAAGTATGTACTTATTCAATCAAGAAATTAACTAACACATAGAAACTTTGATAAACGCGCATACCGGTAATTAGTTCACAATTACAAGGAACTAAACTCCCAAGCTTTGAAAATAATTAAATTAGAAACGAGGAAATTATATATCAATATAAAAATAATTCCAACATTTACATATCAAAATATTTGATCTACTATTTTTTCGTTTAATATTATAATATAATCAACTGATGTTATAACATTAAAACGTTTTATTGGTCATTTGAACTAATTTCATTTAATTTAGGTTCTGTGAATTGGTGTGGTGGCGCTTTATTGTTGATGTTGAAGCCAACCTCTGTTTCCAAAGTAACTGACACCGACAAGCAGAAAAATGTTTAAAATATGTTAAACGATATGTTAAACACCTCACGCGTTCGAAACATTGTATTACTGAAATGTGCATGCATCTGTAAATATGTATATACGTAATACCTATGGTCGATAGGACATCAGGGTACAATATATTAATAATTAACCATTTCATTCACATAGACGTATAATTAATTGTATATTTACACGTAACATAGATCAACAATTGACAAATAATTGGTATAAACTGATGGTATTTGGATTAAAAAAATTATTAAAATGTTAAGAAGACGAAATGTTAATATTAAAACTGTCAAAGAATTGGATGCATTCCCCAAAGTTCCTGAACCATACGTTGACAAAACAGCGGTTGGAGGAACCTGTAAGTTTTTTTTATTACATAATATGGTCCTGCGTCTACAATTACATTTTATGGACTATTTTTATTTTCAGTTTCCATATTTATTATCTGCACAATTGCATATCTGATAATAGCTGAAACGAGTTACTTCCTTGATAGTAGGCTACAATTTAAATTTGAACCAGATACAGATATTGATGCAAAGTTGAAAATAAACATCGATATAACTGTCGCCATGCCATGCGGTCGTATCGGTGCTGATGTTTTAGATTCTACAAATCAAAATATGATTGGACATGAATCATTAGAACAAGAAGACACGTGGTGGGAACTAACTCAAGAACAAAGATCTCACTTTGAAGCTTTAAAACATATGAATTCCTATTTAAGGGAGGAGTATCATGCGATTCATGAATTATTGTGGAAATCTAATCAAGTCACATTGTATAGTGAAATGCCAAAACGGTATATAAAATATATATTTGTATGTTAACCTTTGGATGATGGGTCATAGTAATCTTTTTCATAGACAAACTATCCGGTAGTGATATATTTCAAGTAAAAGACAATTATGCCTGTGTGCAAGAATTTGCAAAAACAAATGCAAAATTTGCATCGCTGTAAACACTAATTTTGGAAGGTTAATAAGATTATAGAATCTTATAAACGATATATTTATATTTTCTTTCGCAAGGGGGATCAACGGTTTATAGTAGTCACTTGTATATACAACAAAATATTCTTTCAGAACCAATCAACCAAGTTATGCACCAAATGCATGCCGCATTCACGGCAGTTTAAGCGTTAATAAAGTTGCTGGTAATTTTCACATAACTGCTGGAAAGTCATTGTCTATTCCTAGAGGACACATACATATTTCAGCCTTTATGATTGATAAAGACTATAACTTTACTCACAGAATAAATAAGTTTTCATTTGGTGGGCCCAGCCCTGGTATTGTGCATCCACTAGAAGGGGATGAAAAGATTGCAGATAACAGTATGTATATGAACTGTAAATATAATTTTCCCAGTATGTATAGTCTATTAAAGAAGGAATATATTTTAGATATGATTTTGTATCAATATTTTGTGGAAGTAGTCCCTACGGACATACAAACTCTGCTTAGCACCTCCAAAACGTATCAGTATAGCGTAAAAGATCATCAGAGACCTATTGATCATCAGAAAGGATCCCATGGAATCCCAGGAATATTTTTCAAATACGATATGAGTGCGCTTAAAATAAAAGTTACTCAACAGCGTGATACAGTTTGTCAATTTTTAGTGAAATTGTGTGCTACTGTTGGAGGTATATTTGTTACAAGCGGTAAGAGTTGATTTGCTTAAGTAATTCATGTTTTCCTGACGATCTTTATACCACAAATTATTGCAGGCCTAATAAAAAATATTGTTCAGACTTCTTGGTATATTGTGTGCTGCAAATTTTTAATGTTCCGAGAGAATAAAAATGACCAAATATATTCAGTTCCAACTAAAAACTCCAACTATCAAGCGCTTGGAATAGCAAGTCTACTGAATGTTTCAGCACCAGAAAACATCGATATTATGTTTAAACCTCAATAAAAGCAACATTTAACAATTTTTTCGTTTTTTTTCCAAAATACAATAATAAAATGCTATTAAAATGTACCATATTTTCAAACATAAATGACCAAAAATAATACGCTCTTACGTGTATATGTTTGCCATGTATATACTAATTAATTGAATAATAAATCTATATTTGTAAATTAAGCTTATTTTGACTGAAATGACGTTGCAATCCTAATTATGAGCGATAATGAGAAATATATTTTGATCGAACATGCAGTACGTGGGACAAGCGTCTCTCTCAGTTCCCGTCCAATAGAACGATTTGAATAGAACGTGCAAGAAAGATATAACATGAGGACAATCTTCCCCGAATCATAGGATATAAGTTTGATCGAAACATGACGTACTATTTACATTTGTTAAATCAATGTATTTACCGCTTTGCGTTACTTGTAGTAAAAGCATGGTAGATTGAAAGCCTTCCAAAGGACTCGAGCGAACTATTCGGAAGGAAGAAATCTATTTTATTCTTAACCGTTGAATAAACGCGTATTATTTAGAAATGGCAGACATTAAACCAGATCATAAAGGTGATGATACCGATAATTATGGAATAGGTAATAATGCGGAACCAAAAAATATGCAAGAGCTGACGGAATACGTGAGTATTGCAAAATGTTTGTAACGATACGTGCAAAGTATCTATAGCGCAATTCTATGTTTATATTTGTGCTTTCTTTTGTTTTCAGGTTCAAACTTTGTTACAAAACATGCAAGGCAAATTTCAAACAATGTCAGACCAAATTCTTGGAAAAAATATCCTTTTTTATTATTATGTTAAGAAGTATTATTTATATAACCTCAAAAATAACTAAATTGCACCTCAAGGTTTACATAATATATCCTATGGCAAAATAGCAGCTCTATCTAGAGTTAAGTATTATTTATAATATCTTCCTAAACAATAATGCCAATGACTATAATTTTCCTTAATGCGAAATACTAGATGAAATGGGCAACAGAATAGACGATTTAGAAAAAAATATCACAGACTTAATGACACAAGCCGGCGTAGAAGGAGGTGATAAATGACTTTATTTCTTGCAGCATTAGCTTACATCGTTTACAATATTATTTATTTGTAATTATTGGAGGAGAACAACACCTGTACATTATCTGTATAATGGTTTGGTTACTAAAGAAATAAATTGACCTTTTTTGCAATAACACAGTTAATATAATGTTATTTCTTTTTTAGGTTTCAAGCGAACTTAAGCTATGCATTTCGCAGAGAAATTGGTTTTCATTAAACATATTTAACGACCATAGGCATTGTTAAGAGCTTCTGATATTCAGGGATTTGTGGTACTGCTTTGAATAGAAATCTTGCCGAATCCAGTTGTTTGCCCTTAGTCTGAATTTTAATCTAGAATTATATAAAATATTTTGAAGAAAATTAATTATTTACAATTACATAGACTTATGCCTGGCCCTCACTGGTTTTTCTTTTATAGATTCGGATTCTGTTTCTTCCGAACTATTTCCAAATTCCTCAATTTGCACAGATTCTGAAGAGTTTGTCTTCAAGCTAGACTTTGTTGAATCCTAAAAAACGATACGAATTTATCAGTTTCTGGTAGTAAATTTACGTATTTGATTAATTATTATGAGCAGCAAATAGTAATTAACTTACCGCTGATTCATTTATTCGATTGATTGCTTTTTGAGAATTCATGGGGGATGATGTGAAACGGCTAGCTAAATTAGTAAGAGAATAAGCTTGTCTGAATGAAGTTCGTCCAACGGTAGTTAATCTTGCAACTGAATCTGGCACGTGCATTACTTCGCGAAAGTCCTAAAATTTGTCATTAATTAAATCAATTGCAAATACGAAAATATATCCAGGTACTTGATTTGTCAAATCTGTTTGAGTTACATAGAAAATTAAAATCATTCACGGAGCAAAATTTACCCCATTCATATTTCCTCTCAATATTTGAAAGTCCTGTGGAAAAAGTATCGCAATAACACGGATTTCTAGCATAGGTTTACGCAATATATCGAACGTAGCCGACGATGGAAATCCATATACGTATTCGGTATTCTTTTAAATTTAAATCGGAGAATATTTTTAAATAGATAATAACTTACCTCCAAGTCCTTAATTTCATCGATTTCAGCAATATCTTGGTAGGCTTTCGTCAGTAATTCAAGGGTTTTTGCATGAAAACTTAACTCAATAACGATAAAGTCTAAAAGAACAGTTCTTAGGTCGTGTAACTTGCGCTTCTCAAATGAATCGATTTGCTCCTCTAAGCCTTTTACGACCCTTGAAACTTCAACCGAAGCTTTCATTAGTTCGGATTCAGCCTGAGACTAAATTAATTTTTAAGAATATAAAATAGTTCTACTTTTGCAGCATGTAATGCGTGGGGTGTATAGAATTTTAATAAAAGGATACGATCATTTGTCTGTTCCTAGGATTTCGTTCGCGGAGTCTGTCTAGATGCCTTTTTCTTGTCAATTCTTTATCGCGCGCGGCAAATGTATTTTTCACATCGTCGCGCGCGTGTTTGCAGATCGTCGCATATTGAGAAAGGGGAGCAATTATTTTACTATCAAATCTTTGCACTTCGGCATCTCTAATATCAGGAGGCGAAAAATGTCATAATATTTATATTAAATTCCATTTGCTTGTATCAAAATCAATGAGTAGACACATACCTGTAATCACTTATTACTGACAAAGTTGCAGAGAAGTTTGTCAGTCCCCTCGAAAGCGATCGGTTTACAACTTCCGATTGGGCATACGTTTGAATAACTTTGGCCACTTCATCTCCCTTATCGCGTAATCTGAAAACATATTACATAAATATATAAATATATATATACACAAACGCATCCCAGAGCGAAAGATATAATCGATATATACGACGGCGCAAACAACGGTTGTTATGTGCAAACCTTGCCGCTTTTCTTGTATATGCTGCAAAGGTCGTGCATAAATCCGCAAAATGTTTCTCCACGTTGGATATTCGATCCTGCACAAATCTGGCTTCCTGTTCCCTGAGAAATAATAATGATATGCTAGCGATATAACGATTAAACAAAATAAAGGGTAGCACAAATACATAAAGCGTTGAAAAAGGTACCAAATGCTACTCTGAGATCTTGAACGTAACATTGCTTCGTATGTTGTTTCTCAATTCTTTTTTTTTATACGTAAATCGATCTATCTTCGTATGAAACTAAAGCGAATCTGTCGTTACGTCCGTATAAGCACCCCGCTGATAGTTTACTGTTGGCAGTAAAGTTGGCAGGTGGTGCTTAGGGCTTTGTGACCACAGGTGAGGTCGATTTTCGACTATACTCCCTTCATTCTAACTAATTTTCTACACTCCCTTACGTATTTAAACGAAACCGCTATCTTTCTTTTGTGCGATACTAAAGAAAATCGAATTGTTAAAAAATTATATTTTATTATAATATTTATCATGTATGTACATCTGCTTCAAATAAAATTAATAATTGCTTTAAGATTTTTTTATTACGGCGAATGAATGTCCTGCACCACTCCCAACGAGTATGCCCGTGTAGCTGTACGGAAGGACAAGTTGTTCGGGAAATTTTACATGCGTTGTGCGACCATTTCCACAGTTTCCGTGTTCGTTCCAACCCCAACAAAAAATTCTTCCGTCCTCTGCAACATCACGCGGAATAACGAGTTATGTATTGCGACGAAATTTTCTTCTTTTCCTGGAAATTATTGTCAAGTACCAGTTAAAGCAATGCTATGTTCCGATCCAACGGAAACCTGGCGAATCTTTGTAGGCTTCTCGATTTTCGTTGCCTTCCAAGTCGATTGGTTTTCCAGTTTAGTTCCCAGTTGCCCATACGTATTTCGACCCCATCCAAAAATTTGACCATCTAGTAATAGAATACTTGCGCTTAGAATATGTATATATACGTATATATATTACTTATTTTGCAGCTACTAAACCCGGTTACCATTTAATACAATCATATGCGACCATCCACTGTGTGTTTTAATGGGCGACTTAAAATGGAAATCCGTGACCGTTACAGGGCAATATGTTTTTTGGATTATATCTGTATTTAATCCTAACTGACCGTGTTTATTATCACCAAATGCATACAAATTTCCATCCCTTGTTACTGCGAATGTATGATGTTGACCGCAACTAACATGGTCAATGTCCGTTAACGTTGGAACTATATGAAACCAACCGAAAGTAATTTTCCCTTACTTTATTGGGATTTATTGGCCATCGATTTTACAAAACATTTACCTTCCGTGAAAGTGTGTGCAGCCTTTAAAAATTTGTCATTTTTCGGAGAACCCAAGCCCAGTTGTCCCTTATTACCTGCGCCTGCTATTAAAATTCTATGGTCCTGTGTTACCAGAGCAGTGTGCCTTAGGCCTATGGAAATACCTTTAATATTGCGATCAATTACAACCTCACAGGGCTCTTGTGTCCATTGAAGATCGCTTGGGTGTTTACCCAATTGTCCAAAATAGTTCGAGCCCCATAGATATAAAGTGCCTTCTATTGTTAATGCCGCGGAACAATCCCAGCCACATGCTATGTCCATAACAACCTTGCCTTTCAGTTTCCCATTTAATTCTTGAAACGAAAAGGTATCCGTTTTTGCGGGAAAACCCAATTGTCCCTTATTGTTCCAACCGCAAGAGTAAATGCGACCATAATCATCCAAAATTAATGTATGTCCAGCACCGCCAACGATCTTACTTATTTTTTGTGGTTGTAACGAACAGTTTGATAGATCAACTCCGCGAGGTATGAGACATTCCTCGGATTGAACCCCTTGCCCCAATTGACCATGAGAATTGGCACCCTATAAATTAGGGGTTATCAGTTTGTCTTGATTGTAATAAATCTTAAATCTCTAATTAAATTTTGTAACATTTTGGCGCTTGTCGAATACAATTTCTCCATTTGAAATATTCCCGCTATAGTATTGAATTTCCGACCGAATTCGATTTTCGAAACTATAAAGTTACATTTGTACATAACATGCTGGCAGGTAGATGAAGTTTTTCAATTTATGAATAAGCTATAATTTTATTTGGAAATCAATTTATAGGTATAATAAAATGTGATAGAAATAATTACGTTACCCACGAAATTAGAGAGTAAGACATAGTTACAGTTGTACTTAAAAAAAAAGGACTGTCTTTTCTGAATAATAATGCTTATTTATTTCTTGATATTCGAACTATATTATTAAAAGAATTGTATCCAATACGTCTTTCAATCAAAAATAGATATAACCGCATGCTGATGAAAAAATTCAATAAAATTTTAGGTTAATGTTTTGACAGTGCAATGTAGGTGGCGGCAAAATATAATGTGTATGCGAACTGCTTTTTCCACCCGTTTTGCCGATAAAAGCAAAAAAAGTTTCAATAAATTCCTTGAAATGTACAAAAATATTATTTAATTAATGTTATAGTTTAGAACTTTAAATACTATAGTCGTGGAGTATAATGAACATGGAAGAATCTGTAAAGTTTGACATCAAAGAGGTTAAATCAGATCTTTTGCGCGCGATAAACGAATGCTCTCAGCGTGGATTATTGCATACTACAAAATGGTATGTATAATTGGTAAATTGAAAGAAAGAGCATTTCAGGATCGTGAGAGAAATAAAAAATATATTCTCCCTACAGGTTAGCAGAATTGAGATATTCCCTGAAAGATGTGAAATTAAATAATCATGATATTACTGCCGACTTGTATTCGTCAGATACAAGCGAGGAGGAGGATACGTATATTTTAGCAAAAACTTATTTCGACTTAAAGGAATATGATAGGGCAGCTTATTTTACCGAACAGTGCAAAACACCTAAAGTTAGGTTTTTGCATTTATATTCTCGTTATTTATCAGGGGAGAAAAAAAAGATAGACGACATGACCGTGGTGCCTCCAGATCCGTTAAAAAACGAGAGCTTAAGATTATTATGCGCTGATCTGAGGAAAGATCATCTGGCAGATAAACTTGATGGTTTTGGGCTATATCTTTTTGGTGTAACTCTAAAAAAATTGCATCTTACCATAGAAGCCATGGACGTATTAGTCGAGGCAACGCATAAGCAGCCTATGCATTGGGGATCTTGGTTAGAATTAGCTTCTTTAATCACAGATAGGGAAAAGCTGGAGAACTTATGTTTACCTAATCATTGGATGAAACATTTTTTTATGGCTCATATGTATTTAGAGCTACAGCTAATCGACGAAGGCTTAGCATTGTATTGCGAGTTGCAGTCAATGGGCTTCGAAAAAAATGGTTACGTACTTGCCCAAACTGCAATTGCAGTCCATTATAGAAGAGGCAAGTTAAACTAGAAGAAAAGCTAACGAAAACTCTATACCTACAATGTTATATTAATTTGTAATGCTTCTATTTCAGACGTTGACAACGCTATAGAGACTTTCAAACGAATAATAAAAGAAGATCCATATTGCTTAGACAATATGGATACATATTCTAATTTGCTTTATGTGAAAGAAATGAAAGTTGAGCTAGCATATTTAGCTCATAGAGCAACAGAAATAGATAAATACAGATTAGAAACTTGTTGTATAGTAGGTAAGTTTATCGTGTTTTAAGGAAAAATTAAGGAAATGTTTATTACTGTTCTCTTTAATACAAGTAACAATCTTCAGGAAATTACTATAGTTTAAGGGGTGATCATCAGAAAGCAGTAATGTATTTCCATAGAGCATTAAAATTAAATCCGCAATATCTTTCTGCTTGGACATTACTTGGTCATGAATTTATGGAAATGAAAAATACTAATGGAGCTATTCATAGCTATAGACAAGCTATTGGTACATATTAAATATATATTTTGCATTCATGTAAAGGCATCTATCTATTTGACTATTGCTTTTTTACAGAGGTGAATAAACGGGACTATAGAGCGTGGTACGGTTTGGGACAGACATATGAAATTTTAAAAATGCCATTCTACGCTCTTTACTATTATAAACAGGCACAGTTATTAAGGCCACATGACAGTAGAATGGTATTAGCTTTAGGAGAAGCCTACGAAAAGCAAGACAAAATACAGGATGCCCTAAAGTGTTACTACAAAGCATGCAATGTTGGCGATATCGAAGGAATGGCATTATTAAAACTGGCGACGTATGTATCGATGTTTGGCGTTATTTAAAATGTATCCTTTATAACTAATGTATCCTTGAATCCTGTAATAATAGGTTGTATGAAAAATTGGGCGAGCACGATCATGCAGCAGCAGCTTATACGGATTTTGTGATGGACGAGTTTAGAAATGCGGATAGAACCGATTTGAGTCATGCATATAAATATTTGACACAGTATCATTTAAAACGGGAGCAGTTGGATCACGCTAATCATTACGCGCAAAAATGTTTGCAGTTTGATGAAACAAAAGAAGAAGCGAAAGCACTGCTGAGAACAATTGCTCAAAAGAGAGGAAAATTTGAGCATTCGATGGTGGTAATTATAGAATATTCATTGTTCATCAAAAAATCGAACGATATATTCAAATATTCAATGTTATATATATATATAAATTATAGGTAGAAGATATGAATGAAACGGATCCTGTTATCGAACAGGGAGAGAGAACAGATGCTACACCTGGAAGTCAATTATCGCCAATGAATTTGTCATTTATGCCTACGCCGTAAGATACGGAGAAAGATTCCAATTACTTCTTTAAGTTGTTGCTTTATATCTTGTATATATTTATAATAAATATTTTAAAAATAGTTTGCCCATTTTCTTTATTCTAAATATTTATTTATTGCACATTTCTTTTTACATAAGTACGAAAATATACGAGTACGTGTATAATTTTTATAACAACGATATCACCGGGGATAGTTATGTCTTAAAATATTATTTACAATCTTTGGACACTTAACATTAACAGGGAGGTCCATAAACTCAGGATAATTATAGTAAAGATGGGGCATGGGCGATGGTGCTGGGGGTACGACTGCCGACAAATTTGTATCCTTCAAATATGGCAATGCAAAATGCTTACTATTCCTCGAGTGGTAAGATGTTAACGGGGGATTCTGTGGATTTTTGGGAAAACCTGGTGGAGCACGAGTACAAGCGCGAAACGCGCTTATAATATCGGGGGAGTTTGCGTTCCTTCGCCCTTTTCCAATATCCGTATCCGAGGGTAAGGATGCACGATCTTCGAAACCAAGATCCGTTGAAGAGGACGATGTGCTACACGACGACACCCGTTTGTGTACGTTTCGTATAATTTCGTCGTTGGAATCTTCGTTGTCTGCTATATAAAATAATTCCTGGTCCATTTCTCTGCTCTGTAAAGAAAAATATACGTTACATTTGCTCCAACAACAATATTAACTAATATTCGAATAAAATTTCAAGATTAACAGGCATACCTGGAAGTGACGGATTTCAGATCTGCGCGGTATAGGTTTACAGTACAATTGTTTTTCAGTGTGTTTCATATCAATTGGAGTCATTTCAACATCGTCATCTGAAAAAGCGCTATCCGTCTGCGTAGCCGTTTCCTTATATTTAATATCTCGTCCTTTCGATTCCCTATACTTCACCGACGATCGGGATGGAGCTCTTGAAGACCGCGATTTATATTTACTTGGAGTATCTTGTGGAGAATGTCGTTTTCCCTCGCGCATTTTATTCTCATTCTTACGTTCTGCGTGTCTATCGCTTCTATCTTCTTCGTGTGCGACTTTTCTTCTTTTATTATCAGCAACAGACTCGGTCAATGTTTTCTTCCTTTGTTCCGTTCCATTATCTTCGATGTTTTCCTCCGATCGCGGTATTGTTGGAGAATATTTATCGTACAATTCATTGCGAAGAAAATTCGTTTTTTTTGTCTTCTTAGAAGACGAAGAAGATGGAAGTTCATCTTCGGAAGAGTTGCATTGTTTTTTAAAGATTCGGGCGATTTCTTCGTCTATGGAGAAATTGTTGTATTGTTGTTGATCGCGAGATACCTTTACCACGGGGTTGGTCTTCTCCAGGGCCTGTTCGTCGATCGATATATCCATCGGTTCTTCCAAAGTGTTCAACATAGGTCTGTTCAAACGGTTGCAATCTACCGACCTGTTCTGTACCATCGTAGAATTTGCGCTGCTCCATTGTTCGGCACAGGAATCAGAGTCTTCCTCGGCAGTCACCATTTCGTCACTAGATTCTTTACTATCGTGCTTATCCTCTTGTTTCGAAGTCTGTTTAACAAGCGGTACATCTCTGCTTTTGTCTATGGGACGTGAAATAGACTTGGCACTTTCACATCCTTTCGATGACTTACGTGTATTTAAACTATCCTCCTTCAGATTTTCTTCCTTCCGCTCGCTCCTTTCTTTCTTCTGTTTGTCCGTTTCTTCATCCCTTTTCCGGCTTGATTTTTCTGTCATTAAGTCCTTGGAATCGATGGGTGCTGAAGAGGTTGTGCCGAATATGCAGAAGCGAAGCAGATGTAACGGGAACATGATGTATTTAATGCCATTTTCGATGATACCACCGCTTATCACGTTGGACGACGCGATCATGTTCTCCTTTATTGTTTGTGAATCTCTTCTTGAGGCTTCTCGGAAAAAGGGGCTGTACCGATTGCTTCCGATTGTAGATTTCACCGACTCTCGCAAACTGGTTGCGATTTCCTGTGAAATGAATAAATGTAACGGATTACATACAAAGTTTAGCAAAATGTCCTTTATTTGACAAGTGTCGCGACAGATTTAAAAAATGCGACTTAAAGATACAATCACCAGTCAAGCGTCGAATCGTTGGTATGTTGGAGTGCAAACTATATAAAAAATATCTCTCGTGCGATGAAATCGAATTCGCGAATTTCGTTCGAACTGTGCGCAAGATATACAGTACTTGCCAGAACTACCAATGAGTATTACCTCCAGCACCGACAGAATTAATCTTTAGATAAATATTACTGAAATACAGCCCACTTAGAATATAATGGCGTGGATTCTTGCATAAGGCGACGTCACGATGTGCCAGATGTTGCTTTATTATAGTTTAACCGATAGATATATTAATTGACGAAATTTCTGCAACTTTATTCGCACAAATGATACTGCGGGTATGAACGATGACACTAATTTATCACAAGATCACCAGATTAACGGTCCCTAACTTCACATCACTCTTCCAACCTTTTTTTTTCCTCAACGAAAATACTGTACTTACGTTATCGAGTTCGCTGGACTGACGTCTGCTGCTTCTTCTGCTCGTGTTTTTATTTTCTTTCGGCATGATTGCTGGCACTTTATTCTTGCTATCACTACTTCACGGCCGACAGAAAAATATCAGTTCGTATTCCTATCTAACACACTACTGCACTCGTCACCTGAAAAATGGTAAATGAAGCGGAAAATTAGCGGGCTCTTATATGTAAGGAAGCTAAACACAGGTAGTCTGTTTCCTGATTGGCCGATTGGCCGATTGACCGGTGGGGAAGGAGAAATTGAATGCCGAAGTTAAAAGATTCAGGGGTGATTATCCCTCTCGACAGGTCTTGAACGTAACGTTTTGTACTCCTTTGCTTTCAGGTCAATTGGCTCCCCCCGATACTTTGCCGTTTATTATTAGACGCGGTGATCAGTCCGAGATCTCGCATTAACTACTCGGATTGGAAAACTCGATACTCCACGTATTGTTTAAAATTTCTTTCATAAAATGCAAATATTGTTATATTTTCCTTCAACGATACCTGCATCTGACTTCATGCCCTGCTTATCGGATGAAATTCACTTGCACTGCTTTTATCAATAACATAATGCGATATACATATTAGGTGCATACGTGTAAACAAATATTAAGCAACAAAACATGACAGTGGTGCAATGTTTGTTGCAATATAATATAATATTTACCAAGAATTTATGCCCAAAACATTAAGGGGCAAGCGGTGTACTGCCCTGCAATAAACGAAAAAGGGCCCCGTGGAATCGGCCCCCAACTGCCCATTTAAGCCTCGTCAAGTCTATTCAATGGCCAGATTCGAGTATTGCGAATAATAAGCTTGTTTCGTTAGCAGTTACAGTTAATTCTTTCTTCAACAGTTCTCTATCTTCTAACAATGGAGTTATTAGCTACGGCAAAGGATTTCTTTTTTGCAAGAACAATGAATATATGGAGTCGATTTAACTAATTGTTACCTGTATTCTTGTGTCAGGCACTTAACTAAAATAGCCTCCTTTCCTGTGGCATGTTCCAATGTATAACAGTTATATTATACTACCTGCATATTTATCACGAATTGGATGAACGGATGTGACAAATAAACTCGGAATCTATCAATGAAATTATCGATGCCTTTGAAGTGTAATATTCTATGGGGTATAGAACTTTTCCACAAGTAATTTATACGGTGAAGATGTAAATGTAAAAGGTTAGCAATGATTATCGCGTATTATTGTGGGATATGAATTCATACTAGCACAAAGGCATACGAAAAATTACCCTTTGCAAGCACGGACATCGGTGTTCATGCTCGCCGCAATTGATGGCTATGCTATACCTGTAAAATTGTAAACTTCGGTGTACGCACGCGAATATGAATGCTATGGGGGTAATCAGGGAAGCAATTTCCACAGACGAGATATATGAATTCGTATATCTGGTCTGCGCCTGTGTCAACAAATTCTAGAAAACGCTCTGAACACTCGCTACGGTAGGAATTTTAATTTAAATAAATCAAGTTAAAGCAAACCAATAATTAGTTTGACGGAAATAGTTTACTTATTCTAGAGTGCAACAAACATTGCAACATTTTATTACACAGATGTGTCTATTATTACTAATAAATATATGTGTATTCCACTATTCGACAAATATCCATACTGTAATACTTGTAATACAAAGTATTCAGTTGGACAGGATATTCAAAAACACCCGCCTTAATGAAAGAACCCCACCCTCCACCACCCACTCATTCCCAGCCAATTAGCGCAATCTATTTCGAAAATCTGCCTCTTTCGCCCAACGGATCTCGTAGTGATTTGACGTGTTCAGAGTGTCCGTCGAATTAAGGTACGCCACGTAGTCTAACATATTCCTAAATGCAAAGTATTATATCAATTGCTTTCATTTCCCGTCCCCTGTGAGTTCTGAAGAGTTTTTTGTTAATATTAAGTCATATATTAGTCGAGATTGAGAAAACTTTGCGTGGTAATTGGAATCGCCCAACGTGCATTTTTTGTATCTAACACTACTTCTATGTATAGATACACATATTTCAGCCCCAAATTCCATTCTCTTGCAATACATTCTGCAGTTTCGAGCAATCTTATTATAATATTGGTTATTCTTAAAAAATTTATGTCGAATTTCAGTTAGATTCTGTTCCAATGGCGTCTCTTTCGCTTGCTTCGAATCTGAAATGGCGGGAAATGGCGACACTGACGAGCGGGAATGCGCAGGAGCAGAGTGACGCGGCGCCATATTGTTAAATCAACTTCACGCTGACAGGTAAGCGTTCTTCAAATTTCTTGTTGCTTTAATTTTGAATAATATTGCTTGCCATATTGGTTTTATATGATCTGAGCCGGGCACTAAGATGAAACAACGACGGTTGAAATACTTGTAAAAACCATTATATTTTCAAACACTCAAAGGATGAACATGTTTTCTTTCAGAAAATTTTGTGACCGCGCGCAATGCGGTCGGTAGAGTCAGTGTTTGCTTCGCAGTTTTCTAGTTTTTCCAGAGCAAGTGGTTCTGTTTAAATTGTAGTTTACGCTTTAGCTACACGCGATCGTAGAGTCAGTGTTTTTCAGGTACTAGTTATTAATACTATTATCGGAGCACCGGTGCTCCTTTTCAATTATTTCAATTGAAATTTCAAACAAAAGAAAGTAGAATCTTAATTTGTTCGCCGATATAATTTGCGGTCGCGGGCATAGCCTTTTATTTTTTTCTTATATTCGCTATCGAAAGTAGAGTCAGTGCATCACTGAAGGGGATGTTTTAGGCGACACCGATAAAGTGAGAAATGTAAGTATCTCTTAAACAATTTTAAACAATTCAAATTATGTAGATATAGCGGTAGATTTTAATGTTCTTTGCTTTCTTGTTTAGTTTCAGTTTGCACACTTCCTGACGGCTGAGTTCACTTGAGCTGCCTTGGTGATATTCCTAATGTCCTCCACGAGTACTTCCTTGGTATCTGCAATCAACGAAGTAGTGAGTCGCATGCTTTTTGGTTCCTCCGGTCCCCAATCATGCCGTAGGACGATTGGTCCGAAGCGGCACGGGTGACTGGTTGTAATTTTTAGTAGTTTTGCGAGCATAGTGACCGCCACTATTTTCTTGTGTATTATTTCTTATACGAGGTTAGATGTGCCTTCTTGTACTTCGCGTTTTTTAATATCAATAAATATTGACCATAGACATATATTTCTTATTCAAATAAACATAAAATCAAATAAGCACTTTCACGTAGGTTCCTCCATTTCGATAAAAATATACGACGACATTAATAAATACATTGAACAAATATATATATATTGAGGACATTGCATATTAAATTTATTGTTTTCACTGTTGAGCGGTGCAGAAGTCGGATACCCTCCGACTTCGTTACTGCAAGTGTTTCAATATTATAGTAATCATGTATTCAAATTAATAAATATAATATTAATTTTCATATGCTATAGTCGAGTCCTTTTCGTATGAAATTTATTACACATTATGTACAAGAAGGCACTTTGTATACGGATAGATTTTCAAATCGGAGTAGCTATCTTGAACAATTTGCTTCGATTAAGGAATCACCCGAGGCTTATTTAAATATTTAAATGCATTCATTTCATAATTGCGCTACTTATTCTAGTAAATTCAGTTGGTAATGACAGTCACTTCTCTTAATAAATGAATTATTTATCAGTCATTTTCAAGTTTTTATTGATATTTCATAAATTCTAAAGTCGAGTCATTTTTAAAGAGATTGAAAATAAAATATACTATTAGCTATTGCAATTTTACGTGTACTAATCACCTTTTTAGATCAGGATTTTCAGGTTTAACCCCTTCCGTGTTTATTGCCAGGAACTCACTCACGTGCCCAGGTGCTACTTGGGTGAGTGAAAGGCAATAGGCACGATGATCATATGATTTTTAAATTTATAACAATGTTTGGCGGCTGACATTTGCTAGTGTACCGTGCACGACGTATGTTCCACACTGTGTGTGTATGTGGTTAGGCTGTGGGATTGCGTCGGCTCGGGAATTTGATAACAAATTATAAACGTATTTAGCAATATGTTTTTCAATTGCAAATACATTCAGTACCATAACGAATTATGAAAATATGGCAACGAATAGAGTATTATACAAACCAAGCATACTTACAATTAGTTGAAAGAAAATGTACAGTATATTTTAGCAATCAATATGTTATACGAAAGTAATGCACAAGCATGTACGTTTACGCACATTTACGCAATGGTCGCCAGCCTTTGTCAGCCGATTTCAGGAACTGGTACGTACCCTTAGAGTGTGAATGATTGTATGCCAAGCTCGGGTGTCGGAGGCGTCCCGGGACGTTTCTCTAGTTTAGGTTCTTGCGCCCGAGCGTTTGAATGAGAAACGTGGAATGAGGTGTGTTTGTGTGAATGCTTTGCCATTTTTTAAATATAGGTCTAGGTAGGATAGGTAGTATACCTTCTGGTGTGCCTGATAGACATAAGTAGGTAGGGCCGGGCAGGTTGACACAGTCTCTGATCGGGTAGGCAATATTTCGCGTGTTCAACCTGTTTCAGGAAATTGGGTTTGAAAAGTCGACGGTGAAGCTGTGGCGCGAACGAAAATGCGCTCGCCTCTGGCTTTGCCTATCGATTTTTCGAATTTTTCGCGGTCGCGATCGCGATTTGGCTCCGAAACGAACGTGCTGCGTTATGCTCGAGACTGCGCGTGTGGGCGAAGATCGATTACAATTTTAATCGTAATCTTTACGATTTTCCGTAATCGCAATTTTACGATTGTATTTGGTCGTGATTCGTCCCCGCGTTTTCCATTTAGCTACGCGGTTTAGATTTTTATTTTATTTCATTTTTTTTGCGAATAGAGTCTCGAGCCTAGACTAAGTTTCAGCGGGCATTGCGCTCGAAGAAAAGAAGAGGCTAAATGCCGAAGAGGCCCGACAAACTGTCGCTCAAGAGGGCAACTACCAATGGCTCTGCATCCAAAGGATGGAGAGCCATTCTTTGTTACTATGTTGTCACTATGCTCGCTTTTGTATGCTGTAGTTGTAGTTAATTGTTTTCAGCACTCATCATCGTATTGGGCAAATCGCGATTTTTGTTAGCGTCGCGTACGATTGAATACGGTTCGGATTAGAGTTGCGAATAAAATCAAATCGCGTTTGCAACTAGATATTCGCATAAACCCAGGTCGCGGCATTTTTTTTATAGTAACGATTAACTTATATCGCGATTTTAATTAGAGTTGCTTGTATACTAAATTATGCTTCTGCTATATGTATGTCAGAACCCATAGAAGTCCAGTAAGCACGACCTTAGGAAACTGATTCTTTCAAAGCAACTAAACGCAAATAACGGTGCATACGTTTGCCATTTTAGTTAACGATTACATAATAAAGAATTGCAATACATGTTGAGTTGAGATAGTTTGATAAGAGTTTCTAAGGCCGCGCGCAATTCAGCAGAGTATGGCAGCCATATTGACTATGTACTCCCAACCCAGCACCAAGGATGTTTGTGCGTGCCTGGCACGACGGCTGTTATATCGCGGTTGCTGTCGTCGTCATCGTGTCGTTGACGTTATCGTTATTGTTCCTATTATCATCGCCAATATTGTTACCGTGTTTAAATTCTAATTATCGTTTTCGCGCAAAGGTGTCGATAGGTTCGCAACACGGTGACAACATTCTGACAGAATCGACACACTTTCTGTTTGCGAGATGTCAAATCAAATATGTCTAAAATGGAACAGTTTTTTAAACAATATCGCGACAAGTTTCGAAAGCCTGTGGGAAGAAGAAGGCTTGGTCGACGTGACATTGGCAAGCGATGGACAATGCCTCACGGCTCATAAAGTGATCCTCTCGGCTAGCAGCCCCTTTTTCAAAAAGGTTTTCCAGGTTAGTACCTCGTATTGTTTCCTTTATATCCGTAATTACGTTGGCTTTAACACTTGAGCTTAAGCCGTTTCGAACGGTACATACTACGAATCGAGTTTTATTGCAATTGGAATATCACATTTCTTTTGTTCTCTCCATATTACAGACAAATCCCTGTCAACATCCAGTTATAATACTCCAAGATGTGCACTTCAGTGAATTAGAAGCCTTACTCATATTTATATATAAGGGAGAAGTTAATATTGAACAAAAAAATTTGCCAGCTCTATTGAAAGCTGCAGAAACCTTACAAATTCGTGGATTATCCGGAGGAGATATATTTGCTAAAGAATCTTACAAAAGATTGGTGGAGTTGGAGCAGACGGTGGAAGAGGAAATAGCAGCTACAAAGGAAGAAACTCCAAGAAAGAAGCAAAAGCTCAACAAACATCATAATTCTATTTTAGAAACTGTGCTTACACCAAAAGTGTCGCAATCGGAAGGCACAGACGAATCGACAACTAGTGAACAAAGTAATAAAGAGGGAGATTACTTATCGCAGAAGAGTATACAGAATCCGGTATATCAGCGTTTGGAGATGAAGGTCAGTTCTACATTGGCTCAATTGCATCTGAATTTACATATAAGACAAATAAAAATAGAAGCAAGGTAAACAAAGTAAAGTTTAATCGATTGGCTTTCAGCTAGAACCATTAGAAACAGCGCTACAGAATTCCCAAAAGCAATCCACGTTGGATAAGGATCCGGCGGATAGGCTGGATACAGGGCAAGTCGATGGGACCCAAGGTTAGTACTCTAAAAAGTACTATACATTATAACTTATATTTTATGAATAGCAGCAGAACATTATTAGATATTGGCATGATATTTACAGTATAAGTTGCATTTTGTTTTTGCAATTTACATATATTTTATGTGCCAGTTGCGTATGTACACATTTTATTAGTACTTTATATGTTATATATATTAATATATATATTATTGTATGCCATATTTGCAAAATCTGATGCGATAGGGAAGAATAATTCGCCACGATACTTCATTGGGTGTAGGACAAGTTTGTGGCAGCACGAAGCAATGCATTGTTGGCGATTAATTAATGTGTTGAAAAATGTCTCTTTAGGGTGTGTCAATGAAGTTGCAATGCTTTTGCAAAAAGTTCGAAACAAATGTAAATGATTCGCAATATCTGTCACACGGGATGCACATTCTCTTTCCGATGTGTACTTTACCCGTTAACATCGTTGACAAAAATTCATCGGCATCCTAAAAGATGCGTGTGGACAAACATTGATTGTGCGATAGTGATTGGAATATGGTATAAGCGAGTATCGAGCTTTCAATTTTTATGTTCGACATTATTTTCGGATGTTTTGTCTAATCGTTGAGTTAGCTTTGATGGTTACTTCTGCTTTATTTATGTTGGTGTGACACGTATCCCTTTCACTTTTCGTTTCGTTTCGTTTTGACGTTACAAGCAAACTTGTTGTGGAAATAAACACTGTACGTAGATAATAAAATGTTAATGAAGAAAGTACAATCGGAGAAACTAGAGGTCAAGGCGTTGACTGCGTTTTGTTACCTAGGTAATTAAATGAAAAAGTGGAGGGCAATGATATAGCGATATCGGGTGTTATTTTATCTGCGTTATTCGATACGTGAAGTCCTGACTTCTAGTACTCGGTACTGTGCTCTAGATCATATTTCACGTATACACCTAAAAGTATCTGCATGCGCGATGATGGAAGTGAGGAGAATAATTTATGATGGACCTTTTAATCGGGCGTTACCAAAGTTCGGTGAATTTGCTTGATTGTTCGGCACGCTGCATAATACACGTTAGGGGGATCCGTGTCTAAAGCAGGCTGTGCTCTGATGTGTGTGGCAGGGTCTGGGAACAGCCCTGCTGAAGACATTTCCGGTTTATCTGGGTTATCCGGCCTAACTGGATTCTCGGACGTGAAGCCACTGCTATACGCGTATCAACAACTACCTTACGCCGATCTTCTGCCGAGCCCGGAGATAATCTCAACGTGGGCATCCTCTCGACCGATGGATCATTTGGCCTGTGACCTTATGAAGATCCTCTTTACGCCGGAGGAGAGGATTCTCTGTAACGTAAACGGCAAGATGGGAAAGCAGCAGTTCGATAGTAACAAAATACATTTGATAAGAGAGGTTCTGTTGCACTTTAGTGGTATTGCACCTAATAGCGTCGAATGGGAGGAAACATGGAAAAATTGCGTAACTAAAATCGATACTAGCAATAGGGGTTTGAAGAGGTATTTGTTCCAAAGGCGGTCAGTTTACACTCAATGACTAGGGCGTTTCAGGTCAGGAGTAAAACGGAAACGTTTTCACTGGCTAGAATGAAGTTTTTTCCCCCGCTGATCCGTCGTTACGATCGTTTGCGATCATTTAGGATCGCCTTGGATGCTTCTGTATTCTTCCTTCTTCGAGGAGGATACGAATAGGGGAACTGAAAGTATTCTAGGCATGGTTCAATTACCTATACGCTTCGCATTTGCACGGAGCAAATAGCCGAGCAGTTTTTTTTTATCTTTCCGAGTATTCTGTTGCTCGTGATTGATTTTTTCACCACTGTCTTTCATTTTGGAAGCAATCGCGTGCAACGCGTGCTTCGTGGACTATTGGTTCACGGCTGAGAACGTCGATCGTTCCGTTATCGAATCACTTTGATTTTCTTCTATCGCGTACCTTGCGCAACGTAGCATTCCTCCCTATTATTCGTTTACGATATTCACGCAAATATGCACTCTCGCCGTAGACGATCTACACAACACGTTCTAATACTGTATTAAGCGCGCTGTATCCACACGGACTCGCGGGGTTCTTATATGTATACACTCGAAAGCACACGATACGGGCGTAGATAGATATACATATAGTTGTGCGTTTATTGATTACGCGTGTGTGAACATAATCGTGTCTCGCACAATCGACAAATTGTTAAAAGAAAAAGGACAAACATGTCGTAGCTTTTGCGATGGGAGTAGTAATATAAGGTATACTTGTAGAATATCTAAGGCGTCGGAAATATCGCAACGAGACTTCACGCGAACAATTCGCAGCTATAAAGGGCACGCCATTACTTTTTCTAACTCGTTTATTTTCGCTCGAACAAATAAACGAACAAATCTGTTTTAACTGTTTTCCTGCCTCCCTTAATTTATTTTATCTGATCCCGCGAAGAGAGGAGACGCTTCGAGTTGACTATTATTTAAATCTATAAAATTGTAGACGAAACACATACATACAACTGGTTGCAAATAAACCTATTTTACATTTTTAATTGCCTCATCATTTCACGATGATCCGTCTTCCCTGTACCCGTGTACAGAATGCATACACCTATATGATACAGTGTGATAGTTACGTTTTTCCTTGGTAACTTGTGCATTTGCAATTGAAACATACGTAATACGGTGACAAGAAAGACGAAATTATGAAGGCCGAACATCGCATGTTCTGTGAATCTAACGTCTCCTAGATCCGAAGTTTATCCAAATCACGTCCCGAAGAGAGAAGATCCTAGACAGAGAGAAAATTTCCTTCTATCCTCCAATCCATTCAGTTGGTTCTGTTTATCGATATAAAACACGCAATTATCTCAATGAGAGGAGACGAGTTTAACTGGATGAAGAGAATTTGAGTCGCGGACTGGAATTACTTGCAGGATCATCGAAGCCGAACGTCACCGTAATCGCAGATGCACGAGAAACCTCGACCCTTTCGCCCGAGCCAGAAACACGCCCGAGATTTCCAATTGGACTTTGTCGTACTCCACCTTGGAATACCTCCCAATCCGCCGACGGACTTGACTTGCCGAATCATTCGTATTCGGAAGCAATGGCCGATCACCAGGAATCCAGAAATATTCTTGTGGAGCGGGACGAAAGGGTTCTGCACACCGCCTTTCCAACCTGTCCTGGGACCGCTGGCAATTCAGAATTCCCGGAAGAAGCGGTGAAGGGCGCTACCGCGTATCCACCTTTTCCGTGCCCATTTTGCGACAGGGCATACACAAGTTGGGGTTTTCGACGAAGGCACATTAAAGCCGTCCACACGATTTCGCCGTCCCTCAACTGTAAGTGGTGCTTACAGGTACGTAGACGACGTTCATATTATCCGACATGCGTGAATTAAGCTATATAATGTTTTTTCAGGTTCTTCCTACGCACGCTGCATGGAGACGTCACGTTATATTGGCGCACAATTTATCGGCAAGCGACGCGCACAATGGTCTCTTGATTTTGGAGGAAGCACATATGGTTTTACAAATTGCTCGCCCCACCAGATTGGACACCTTAGTGAATATAATTAAACAAAATTCGCAGCAGAACAGTAATCACGAGAATTTGCAGTCGGATAAAGATTGAATTGCCCCCGGGCCTCGACTAATGTTCCTTCCCGAGAATTTCTCGGGAAACTTTATAATTGCTTATTTCTCAATTCTCGAGAAACTTAAGCTTCAGAAAATTATTATAAATCTCCTTTATAATAATTGGCAAAAGTTGGACAGAAAACGTAAAAGTCCAATAGGTCTGACCCACGGATCGTAGGTTCGGTTAAAAGTTGTTCAGAACCCGCAGAAGTCCACGAGTCAGGCCAACTGCAGAATTCTCGAGAATTCTTGGGAAATACAATCTGATTTCTCATTACTCGAGAAACGAAAATATCGAGAAATCAGGAACACTAGTCGCGACGTTGTTCCCATCAGATTCGTCCAGTCGTAATCGAAGCTTTGTCGTCATGAACGTTTCCACGAAGAAGGTCCTGTTGTGCAGGATTACGTGACGGAACATCGACTTGGTTACGTGTATCTTTTGACAATGTTATCGCCTTTTTCAGACAATCAGCGAGAGTTTAATTGTTTCATAAACATCGAATCGTCAACCAGGCGATAGTTTTTATTTAATTATTTTTTTCAACATGCGTATGTTCTCGTTATATTTGTTGTATATGTATATCGCTTGTTAGTTCTCACCTACGGCCAGTATCACGCATAGCGTGACGTATCCTGATTTTTGTATTAACACAGTTTTATAAAGGAAAGAAATAAAGGTTTACCGCATCGAGGAATAGAAACAAAGGTTTCAGAAATTCCGTTGAATATAAAAGGGGACGAACGAGTAATAAGTTTGAGGTTTATGGAATTAAGTCGTCGCGTGCTTTCTCGATTTTTTTATTTGTTAAAATATTTTTGACAATCGTGCATCAGTCGGTCGAAAATTTTGTAAATGTGTAGTTCGTAAAAGTGATAGTAGTGTCGTGCTTTGCAAGAGGTCCGATCGTGCGGGGTGCACTCTTTCCATAATAGTACGATTCAGCTTCCTTCAGCAAATGAGTACGGCGCGTGCGATACAGGGGCCCGGAAGCATCGCTTTGATCGTCCCAAATACGATGGGTTATGAAAAATGTTGTATGGAAAGCAAAAAATGGCAAACGCGACGTAACGATCGATCACACTCGGGCGATGGTGTTTAATCAATATAAAAATGGTGATGAAAAGTATTGCCTATCGGTCAGCACCATTGCAAACTATTAGCGATGGGAGGCACATGGATAAACGAATCGTTTGATGAAAGTAGTTCTACACCGGACACAAGCGTGCCGACCTCGTTGTCGCTGGGGGTGCGAATGGAAGTTACAAAAGAAGTTTGTCCATAAAACGTTGCAGTTATTTCTCCCTATTTAAAAACGCCGAAAAAGGCAAAGCATTACAAAAATATACGTATGTATACATTTGTGGATAAAAAGCTGAATTCACTTTGAGTCAGCAATGCTTGTTAAAATAGGGTACCGATCTTTCGAATCATACGAGTCGTGCATTTGTCTCCATCGGGACAGCTACAGGTATCTTGCGGATTTCTCTTGTTTTTTTCTCTCGCGACATTAGCAATTCTAACTGGCCCAGTTTTTACAGCGATCCGATCCAAGTTTACAACTCGGCCACGTAACCCTCGATAACGATTCCCGGCGCGATCTCCGCAGTGACACTCTCCGAGGTTCCGGCATGGTGCCCTCCGCTTTTGGGCCGATCCTCTCCCCATGCGCCCTCCTTCCCGTACTTTTCAGACATCCTCACCATTTCATTGGGACTCCATTCTGGAGAATCCCGTCGGCTTCCACCGCTTTTATATACGACGTTTGATTCACTTTCGCGATTTCCACGATAGCCCGAAGTTGGCAGTGGTGACGGAGAATGAGAGTAGCTATCGTAAACGGGAGTGCGCTTCATCGACGCCCGATGATGGCTCGTTTTTCTCAGCATTGCCTGCTCGAAAGCAACGTCGGCAATTAGTTTCGAGAATTTCTCACGGCCGCGTATCATGTACTTGGTTTACTCTCACCTGAAAGTTGAAGGGTGGTTCATCGCTGTCTTCATTGCCGCCGTAGTTGTTGTTTCTACGCCCTATCACCTGCAATTCTTGTATTGGATTGATGCTGAAACAAAAGCGGATCGAATTTGTAGAAGAATTTTTATGAAGAATATCTAATATCGAAGGTGTAACGTTACGTAGGGCGATCGAACCGATTAGCGCTCCCGCTGTTCTTGGTAGTCCTATCGTCGTACTGCCAATCGTGGCTAGCCGAGTCTATGTTGCTTTTACTTCGAAAATCCGAGCTATAGTTGTCGGTGGTGCGCGGCGGGGTTGGTTGCGAATGATCGAACGGAATTGGTGGTGGTGGTGCGTGTTTTCTAGAGCGTATCGACCCAGTGCTATCGTAATTCTGAAAAGACAGACGATCATAAAATACCGCCGGGCATTTATAGGGGCAGAATAGAAACAAGAGGAAGAGCTTTTACTTACTGAGCGAGGAGTATGAGCGTTAGCAGATGGTACGGGGCTACGGCTGATTGAAGAATGCTGAGATCCGGAGTTACCCATTCTGCTTCGGGATGACTCGTCGGGTGGTCGTCGGATCGAGATATTCGGGTCTCTGGAAAACGGAGTGTCGATCAGACTCTGTCCCTCGGTGCCCGAATGCGCCACTCGATGTGGCGAGTTCGTTGTTTGAACCTCGACGTCTGAAAAATGGAGAGCAATCCGATGGAGAGTGAGTTCTCTCCGAGAAAAAGTGTCGCCACTTGGCTCAGGCAATTGAGATTCTCTCGTTTTCTTGTACTTTCGACGCTCAACACGCACCTTTTAAGTGAAATAATCTTACGAAACAAGTATTAGTATAGTTTCCGGCGAATCGAAATCAATTATACTATTTATGCGATTCATTGGGCAAACGTCGCAATTACGACTGGAGAGAAAAAGAATCGGATGAAAATGTGCCGAATCGGACGAGTCGCATGCACGAGCAGGACGGAAATGTTTGCGCACTTTGTCAGATGGCGAAGGTCGTGATTCGGCCGGCGCACCCAGCATGCAGATTCGTCGGACTCGGATCGGGCAAAAAGAAAGAAGAGCGATATTTGAAATGTACGAAAAAGATATGGAAAAGTGTTCCGTTCCCGCGAGGATAAAGGCGTTCGAGCAAGTGTCGGAATCGATGCGCTCGGATGCGACTGGATGAAACAAAATGTGATAGCCACCTCTGGTACGACTGTTCCTGTTGGCCCAAGGCACCGTTTGTCTCCGTAATGGCGCGTCCCAGGCTTCGTGCTCGTCGTCAGACACCGATGACGACGCGGATCTGCGAGAACGTATTTCTCAGTTGACGCCAGAAGTCTCCGAAGAGTTCTTAAGCGACCCTTACCTCAAGATAGAGACGGCACACAACGGAGAACGAAAAATAATGAGAAAACAACTCCCGTACGAGAGCACAACGCGAAGCGCGAGGAAAAGAGACAAGCAAGAAACATCGAAAAACGGGTTTACACGGACTACGAGGCCATTTCGTCGAATTTCTTTGTTTCGTCTCATGAAACTTTCTTACGGACAAGATAGTTACATAAAGGAGAGATACGGAAAAGCTACGGGACAGATACACACGATACGATGCGATGCGATTAATGATGAATGACGTCTAATGATGAATATCGAGACTAGTCTCATTCGAATGCTCTTTCACGTCTAAGCTCTCTATCGATTTGGGCCCAGTGATGGGTTCCCCGACTTTTCTACGATTAACGAAAAAATATCGACAATAGAGTAACGTTGATTCAACTCACCCAAGACCTTTCATCCCTCTCTTCGTTACGGGAAATGGTAACTCATGGTAAAAGTTGAAAGGTAACTTGTGCACTTGGGGCGGTTTTGTCTGGCCTAAATACGCGGATATCGAAACATTTGGGTCGACTTTATCTATGGATATTTGGTTAGTCGTCGCTGCTACAGATGCTACTATCGCTTGATTGAACAGATGCACCTATTCGAAACAAATGGCGGTGAGACCTTTGGAAAAGTTACGCTTTCTTGATCCAAAAAGCGTGGGCGCGCTCACTTGTTGCGAGAATTGCACGAGGTCTTGATAGCGGGCTGCACGGTAACGTAGGAGGACTTGGAATATGCTCTTCGATCTCCATTTGCTGCTGTAGAACTTCATCATGTCCATCGTGTCTGGGTCCATCGTCTCCTTCCCCAGAAGGGGTGCTGTCTCCTTCCTCACTACATGCCCCCTGTACGCTATAGTTTACGTGAAATATCCTTTCATTAAATAATTCAATTCCATGATAAACGTTGCAAGCATAGGATCGATTATATGTATACGTCGTATACACAATTCTTCTCCACCGTATATCGTTTGCCCCGTAGCCTACCTTTCTGAATCATTACCGCTGCTTGATCCTCCGACAAATCCACCGTGTCCTTCTTCTTTACGGACGCTTTCTTCACTGAAACAACACCCGTTATATTTCTCGCAGCGGATCAAGAAAAAGAGTGGAAGCTGCGGCGAAGGGATAATCGTCGCGCACACAATACATTCTGTTTCTCCCGATGGTCAATTTACCTACCAACATCTTTCCTTGCGCTCGTCGTGATCTTCGATGCCATGTTTTTGCGCGCTAAAAAGGACCTCATCATGCATTGAACCTTTATTATCTTTTTCACCTGCGTTTCGTACAAGCGCGAAAGATATTCCTCGTTGTAGTATTTTAAAAACACTTTGGTCTTTCCGATTATCCAACCCTCCATCTTCAACCGGATCAACAGTAGCCGGCAATTGTCCTTGGTTATTTCGACATTTTCGTCGAAATCGAATGCCAGGAATTGATATCTAAAGAGGAAGAATATTAGGGCGAGAAAGGCGTCGATAAATAGGAGAATCCGATAAAAAGTCGCCCCCGAAATCGTACCTTCGAAGAAATTCGTGAAAAGATATTCTATGCGGATATCCACGCTGCCTGGCTTTGGCAGTGTCCAGTACAGCCAGCGCTCTGATTTGTTGTCGGACGACGTCTCGATAAAAGCCACGAGGCGCCCCTTCGAGGTCGGATCTTATACACCTGACGAAATGGATGCCACCACTTCCGCCACCTGTCGAAAGGTTCTTAAGGATTTCAAGGCTGGTGGATTTAAAGGTAGCCGCGCACGTTCTCAATTTCCGTGTTTGGGAGTATTGCCCTCGGGATGCCGTGTTACATCTCTGTTTATAAAATAACAATCGCGGAGTAATCACACTGTTTGCACCTTAACTTTTTCCACGTTCCCGGGTAAAGCCATCGGATTACAGACTACAGTTCTTACTCTCCCGCCTTTCATTCTTTCCAATATTTTATTTCAGTTACATTGTATCGATGCTTGTCGGTGTATAGAATGTTCTTCGAGAAGATAAAAACATGGATAGCGTTATGCTAAGCAATCTTACCCTTGGTTTGGACGTCTCCTGCATCAGCGCGCCCCACTTCCCCTTGCTCGTTTTCTTTTCTGCCACCTTCGGGTGTTCAACGACCATTGTCAGGTTCCCAGATTTCGTCAGTTTGTTCGTGAACAATTCTTGAACGATTTCAATGGTCGATCGCCTCAGCGTTTCGATCATTTCCGCTGGAGCGAAGTCTCGATTCTTCTCTGCGATCTCGCCGGCGTCGTAAATCAATTTTCCTGTGTAATGGGCGACTGTAAATTCATGAGAACTCACCGCTTTTATATAAACGCTATCCGATCGTTGCTGAATTTTAGTCATGACATGTTGATATTCGAGCATGTGTTTCGAGGCGTCGTCAATTATGCTGAATAAACCTCGGTCTTTGCTCATTAGTTGGTCTATCGCATCTTTGTTGTCATAAAAATGCAAACGTTGCACAGGTATATCTTCTTCTTGTTGCTCTTGCTACGAACGACAGATTTGGTAGAGCCACTTCTATCGACAACTTTTTGCACAACTTTCACCAAGGACTCACCATTTCCCAAGCGAAAATCCTTTGATTGTAATAGCATTGCATCTGTTCGTTCATCGTGTTCACCACCAGCTGCTCGAGACGATTTACAGCGAAACATTCGAATCCGAAAAGATCCATCACGTTAATCACATATTTGTCACCGCTGAAAGGCATACGCGTTTTAGACAATTTAATTGGGGAACCGGCGGCTGTGTTTTCAAACTTACAATAAACTTACAATAAAGCACGCGTAACAGTAAACTTTTGGTTGATGGTGTTCACTATCCAGTCGACTAATCGCTGATAGAACGTACTTGCTAATACGTTCCTCGCCTCTTTCGCTTCATCGCATGTGTGCTTTCTGCGCACGACATTTCCCTTAACAATTGCACAGTAATTGAGCAATGCCCAGATAAATTTTTTCTCATCGATATTGAGGAGTTCAGCCACTGGAATACGTGATAAAAGATACGTTTAACCCGAAGCAAGCTAGAGATATGTAGTAGGTAAATATTTTTTACCTCTATTGGCCGCATCATTATTATCCATGTCCGCATCCCCGTTACTACCCTCGACGAAACGAACTTCCCCCAATGTTAAGATCGCCGCCAATATTCTCCAAATTGTATCGCAGTACTCTTCCATTTCTAAGATCTTCAAGTTTTCCTTCAGCTCTTCGAACTTGGCCACGTTCCCACGCGGGTCGTTTCGAACTTTGAACGATCGCTTCCTTTCCGTTCCCTTCTCGCTTATTCTAAGATATCGCATTCTTCGTCCCGGTTGTAGATGATATTGTTTCAATTTGCTCGTGGAGTCGAGGCCATCGTAGAAGTAGTAGAATACATGAAAATTCGATTGATTTCTGTTGGAAATTTGTTAATGTATCGCTCAAGGTGTAATTCAGTCTCGAGATTTTTATACTGCATAGGGGTTCGCGGTCGCGGAAAAGGACAGAACTTGATCTTAACCTGTCGCGAGTAGTAACGCGCCATTTTTCTAGTTGAAATAACCAAAATATGCCACCGGAGGCTTTCCCAGAAGTTCCGTACGTCGTCTCTATTTTCAAGAAGCATCTCGTCGAGTTAGGATTCAGGGGTGTGGCAGCGTTGCTGAAAGCGTGAATCACTTTGATGGCTCGCATCAGCCTTGCTCCGGTGTCTTGCAAGCTCTGAAGTCAAACGAACGGAATCTTGTAGGAAAGTGATTTTTTGCACGTTCAAACAATTCTGTCGACGAAGCTTTACTTTTCCCAGGTACATGAGATGCTGAATAAGGTGCATCATGTTTGTCGTTTTTCCTGAATTGCTCTCGCCAGCTAAAAGAATGTGTTGAGGCTCCTCGTTGTGCAGCACGTCTTGATAAGCACGATCCGCTACAGAGTATATGTGGGGCGCGTTATCCGATCGTGACTTGAATTGATATTTCGTATGATACTGTAAGGAGCGAAAGGTTTAAATTTAATGTGATTTCGTTCATCGCGATCGCACGGTGAACGATACTCACGTCCGGGCCGTAGATGTCTTGCTGCTCGTTTGGATTTAAAACCAAAAGGATATCGCCGATAAAGCTGTGGTGGTAGCCTTGCCGCAATCTTTCGTGCAGTTCGTCCAAAATTGCGTCTTCTGTGAGAGTTTCGAGTGCCGCTAGATCTTCCATGAACATGGGTTCGAGAGGATCCGTTTGATGAGTCTGAATGGCAAAGAAATAATCGCGCGTCTCTATCTGCTTGCACTGCTCTACCACGTTCACTCGACAACTATACCTTTAGAAAACCCTTTCGAACTATTACTTCCGGTCTCCTATCGAGTCTACCTTTCGCGCAAGCATCCATCATTAATACTTTGATCTCTTGCGTCAGCTGGAAACACCAGGCAACAATGTTTTTAATATTCTCTATGAAATTTTGTTTACAACGTTACCAGATAATCGTTCTCAGGTAATTCCGCTAGAAAAGGATGCTCCGCTATTTCCGCCATGAATGGCCTGTTCTCGGGATTTTTCTCAAGGCACCTGGGGAGTAATGGGAATTTGTAGAACGATTTTGATGGAGTCCATCTATGTATTGGAGTGTTGTCGAAAGACGTACTCGGCAATGAAATCGTTGAAATTTTGCGTCCAATTGGATGGTCTGTACAAATTCGGAGGAGGGTTACGAACGATCTGAAACAGTGCTCTAGTGGGATGCATGTCTTGAAAGGGTGGCTTTCCGTCAGCCAATTCGATGGCCGTGATCCCGATCGCCCACACATCGGCTCTGTTCCCATATCCCCGGTCGGAACTGCTCCCTTTGGTCATCGCGACTTCCGGCGCCATCCAGCTCGGCGATCCTATACACGTGTACCTCTTTCCCATTTCGCCTTGAACCATTTTCGATAGCCCGAAATCGACCAGCTTCACCTCTCCCTCTCTGGTTAGTAAAATGTTGCTGCCGCGAATGTCACGGTGCATCACGTTGTTCTCGTGCAGATGAACTACTGCCTGAGAAGTATGGTATGCGATTCGTTAACATTTCAAAGAGGACGGGTGGACGAAGGATCGACAAAGCACGACCGAATATCTTTGCCTCGAGTTCCTTCTCTTTACGCTTCTTCTCGAGCATTTATTTCGCGTGTAATTTGCCGGCATTAAACGTCAACGTGGCCTGATTTACCGCAGGAGCAACCGTGGACGAATCGCTACTGGGTCCATGGAACACGTACCAACGCGAACAAGAAGGCCACGTTGGAGAAGAAGAAGAGGAGGAAGAAGTGGCAAAGAAGAACGAAGGGAAACAGAGAAAGGAGGAGCGCGAGGAACGCGGGAAGCTGAAAATGCAGCAACGCTTATTTTAGAACTCTGCTTAGAATTGAAGGCAGGTTCCATCTACAGTTGATAGGGCGATAGGGCGATAGGGCGATAGGCAAAACTGCAAGCACAGGTACAGACGAAAAAAACCAGGGTATCCTGTTGACGGTGTTCTCACGGCGAAGATAATTAGCAGAACCCACCGCGATTTTGCGCTGTCTCGGGTTTTTCTTGCAGAGAAACCGAGTTATGTACCTCGGCCACGTATCGGGTCTAGCGAACGGAAGGACGGAAGGGAAACGAGGCACGATTCGAAACGGAAACGCGCGATTTACCCCTGGCGCCGATCAGGTTACAACGTTTGACGCACAAATGACACCTGTTACTTCGGTGTTCAGCATTTTTCCTAATTGTTTCCTTCTGTTTATTTTCCTCCCGTGAGCCGCGTCACTCGGAAAAGGAACGGAGTCCGAGAAACATCTCGTGCGATATTACGGTAAATTGTATTCCGAGAGGAAAGAGAAGGAAATTATTGTGACCGAGCGAATCGTTTTCCTAGTCAAATTATACACCTCGAAGCGGGAAACATTTGCCACTCGTCAGCCTCGCGTTTCTCGGTTATTCCCTTAGTCCCATCCCTCGTGCATCTGTTCTTGCGCAAGATCTCGAGTTCTGTCCTTGGCTGTGACGCCGGCCTTCTCTTGGGACGGAGAAACGCAAGAGAATGGGACGGAAGTCTTTGCGCTCTTGATCTCTGCTGGATGCATCCAGAGTCCAGAGAGATGGCTGCGCGAGCAGAGGAGAAGGGTGAACTAGCGGGCAGCCTTTCATTTGCGAGCAGGTTAATTAGCGAGCCATCTCGCCTGTCTTATTTGTAATTTATACTCCGTAGAATGCAGCCCATTGACGGCCGTCTTTCGCAGTCCTTCTTGTCGTCTGATTTTGCGCGCATGTTCGCTGAATATCGGCGAATCGCGAGTTACCCCATTGCGGGAGGCAGCTTCGTTTCTCTACGCCATTTACCGATTCTTCGACCGCGTATACGAAGCGTCCTTTGCACCTCTCTCTTCTTCTCCTTTCCCCATCGTAGTTCTCCTTTCACTCGAGTCGGACAATTTCAGAAAACCTCTTGTCTCGCGACGACTATGCGACGAGTGCAATAATACCGAGCACGCTCGAGACATACCATCGGGCACAATTATGTTATAATACCGTCCACTACCATCGTTACTTGCTGTCAACTCGTTTGTGCTATCGCCGAATGATATTCGTTTCTAGCCAACGCGACGAGCGTTCTGCCAAGCTCCCCGGTAGACCTACATGATCCGCATTTGGAATTTTACCTTGATCGCTTCCCTCAAGATAAAGCCTATGTGCTCCTCCCGTAATTTCTTGTCCATTGCGATAAGGCCCTGCGCGAGATCCATCACAGGTCCACCTTCGCAGAGCTGCAAATCGCAAGACGAAAACAATTATTATTTTTTCGCGATGCACGTACACTGTGTTAAAATTATATCGTAATCATAGTTGGAGAAAGCAATCTTTGATTTGCATCGCCACTTCGGACGTCGCGCTGATAGCTTGGCAGCGCTCGCGAAATTGCGGAAGCAATTTAAGTCGTGTATTCGAGGCGGAGTTTAATTTTCCACACGGTTCTACGTAATTGTCTGTGATCCCGATATCTGGGATACGACATTAACGGTTACAATTCCTACTTCTAAGTTACCGCGAGTCGTACCATTCGTGCTGATTCGACAATTTCGATGCCGAATTCTATAAATCGAGTATTCGATTTCGATCATTCTTCCGGGCAAAGCCGTATCGAGGGCGACGCGGGAACCTCGCCCATTGATATCTTTTTGTACACGCGTATACATATACACGCGCAAGATGTGACCCTGATGCGACACTAAAAGCCATCAGCTATAAATCTACCTCAGCGATCGTTTACCGAGGTTTTTACTCCGATCAATTCGCTTGCAAAATCGTTGCTATTCTCTGCATTGCTTGTACCCGGCCCCCTATTGGACACCTGTTTCTTTCTCCCGGTTCTCCCCTTTCGTCTACACCCAGCTCGAGGGCGCACGATCTCCAGCAATCGGTGACTCGTGAAACCGCTCTATCAACAATTTCGTTTCGATGGAAAAACGACTGGAAATATTAGGATTCGGTCGGCGTGGCCGATATAAAAGGAAGAAAACCGGAATGTCGGTAATATTTGATAAGAGTGTGCGGTCGAACGTGCACGCGTTCGAGTTAATACGAGTATCGCCGCTTTGCTCGAGATAAGTAATAATATTTTGTGCACACCGCGGAGGTCCACGCGTAAATTAGGGCTGCGACGTGGCTGGGTTCACCTGCGTACACGAACGAGTTTAATGATTGTTTAATGGCCGCGTGTGTCGTAAATTATCCGCGTATTCGACCGTCTGAAATACTTGAACGTGCCTCCGGGTCCTGGCATGGCTACGTACGGCATACGGCAACTCTTCCCTCGCCGTTGCCTTTATTTCTTTTTCTCTTCCTCCTCGCCCTCCCGCCGCCCTCGACCACGGGCCCCACCCTCGCTCTTTCTGCGCCGCCTGTTCGCGGTCCCGGGCTTTCCTTTTTTCCTCCGAGGAATTACGATGTTAGAGGAGTGGCGTTACGGATATATCATGAAATCGATGTTCAAACGTGATACAAACGTTCGATGGAAGTAACGCATACATACATACGTCGGCGGTGATAATACCGTAGCCTCGAGACAAACTTACGGGCAGAGGCGGTTCGTTCGCGACGGCGACGAAACGGCGGAATTGCTTTTACTTTTCCCCGACATTTCTTTCTTACCTCCATAACGAACCATATCTGATCGTACTCCGTTTTCTTGCCGGACCGTCTTCGATAAATTCCATAGAAGTCTGGCAGGTTGGGATGAGACGAAAAGTCGCGCAGAACTTTGTACTCTTCGATGATCAGAGATTGCGTTTCGGGCGTGAGCTTTTGAACCTTTACCGCCACTCGCTTGTTTCCTACAAAAGTGCAAACGCGTCGAAAGGAACGTAGCTATTGCATTGTCGATTCAAGGAGCAACGGATAGATCCGGTTAACTATACCGGCTTGTTGATCGATTGCTTCGAAAACATCTCCGCACACGCCGGAACCAATGCACTCTCTAAGGAGATAACGTTTTCCGGGATCTTGTACGCTATCCAGACGCTGGAGAGTGTTTTTTCCGCGATCGTCGAGATCGTCCTCGTCGTCGCCTCTGCCACCTCCACGTCCGTGATGTTCCTTCCCCCCTCGCCTGCCGTAACCGTAATCGTTCATTTTCGGAAATTCCTCGTCGCCAGCTGTAACGCGGAGAAAACCAGTGATTGCTTGCTCGGCTTCGACACAAGATCGAGAAGCAAGGTTGTGCTTTTACGGGGGCGCGGCGGGTCAAACGATTGCGCGGTCGAAGCATATCGAGATAGGGAAGAAGCGATTCCATTGCGGAGGGGAGAAAAAGGGAAAAAGCGGGAAAGGAGGAGGACAGGAATGTGGGGAATAAAATTTAAAAGTTGATTAATTTTCCTCTCGTTTCCAGGATAGAGTGGACGCGCACGGAGAGATCGTCGCGTACCTCTTCACACTCTACGGGACTCACAGGGAGCACCGGTGACTCTTTCCATCTGTTCTCGAACGAGGAGAAGGTCGAGAATGACTCTCTTCCAAGAGAACGCTCTACGGATTTTTTTACGAGAGGCCAGGTTCGGCCGGTCGAGGGCTTCACGGCGCATCAGCACAAAGGTGAGTGCTAATTATATTCTTTCTCGAGTGCCGCGTGAACGAGTGGTAATCGCTAATTAGTGGCTCGCTTCCTGAAAGCTTCGACGAGGGATATCTAAAGGTACGCTGGGAACTCGGAAGATATCGCGCTCGGATCGAGATCGAGAATTATTGCTCTCGCACGCGAGCTCGAGTCTCGAAGCGACTTTCGAATACGTTTTCTCGAAACTCGTGGAGTCGGCACGGTTGTACGCGCATAAGTATCGCACATGCACATTGTTCGGCGGCGTGGCGCGGCGTGGCGCGGCGTGGCGCGGCGTACCGTGGAAACGCAGGGTGGTAGAATTTTCAGTCCGCGAGGCAAAATTGATTCGACGGAGAGTTTTGTTGCTTTTCTCTGCTATCTCTGCTAGTATGTACTTGTAGGGCTGCGGGAACGCTGCCGTGTAATACATATCCCATTTATCGGATCCCACGGATTGCGTAAGAGTATTTAATGGGTTAGGAGAGTCCGTGGGCAACGGGTGGCTCGCTTAGCTGCTTTACAAAAGACACGATCGATCGATGCGGTTCCACCTTCCTACACACCGTGGACCTCATCCTCCTCCGATACAGCCATTGTCGTATGAGCAGTTGATAAGCTTCATTGGCACGAAGCAGCTCGCGAAAGTACCTTGTTATTGGATTATTATTCCAGCTGCGTAATACTTTTGTCAAATTCGTTGGGTAAAAGTTTGCGCGGTGGCTGGTGAATTTGATCGATAAGCAGCTCGTGACAGGTGAACGTTTCCACGGCCTGGCCCGGTGGGAGCGGAGCAGGGAGGCTTTCTCTCGATCCCGATCGCGGCCAACGTTGGTTCCGTAGGATCGCGTAAATCACGAGCCGGTGTTCTGCGAGAAAACGGAAAGGTGGAAAGAAATGGAAAGGGTTAGGAGTGGCGGGACGAGACGGGCTAGCGCGGAGTAGAGCGAGGGGGAGGGCGAGAAACGAGAGGATTCGCGTCGTTAGCCAATTCATTTATTCCCGGTGGGTCGGCGCTCGTCCGGCATAATCCGTCGATTTGTCGGCGCGGCGTGTCTCGTGTAATGCTGCTTCTTGTCGCTTCTTGCCGCTTGTAATCGAAGAGGGAAAGAGAAATGGAAAGGGAAAGGGGGAAAGGGGGAAAGGGCGAAAGGGCGAGGGAGAGAAAGAAGGAGCGAGAGGGCGACGCGTCGCTGACTATATGTGAACGAACGGACGTAAGAAGCTCAGGGTGATCCACGATGTCCACACGGCACACGGTGCGGTTCTGCTCTGCTCGGTTCCACTCCGTTCTCTCGTACTTTTCTCAGCCGTCTCTCCTCCTTTTCCATCTTCCGCTTCCTTTTCCTCGTTGCTGGCCGTCGAGCGGTGCAGGTTTATCGATACGACAGGGCGTTAAATTATTGATGGCCGGTTGCGCGTTGCGAGAAGACGTACGGGAAGAAAGGGAGAAGGACGAGTCCTGTGATTTCAGAAAAAGTTTTCCGTGCCACTCGGTCCATCGGTTCTTTCTCTCTGTCTTTGTTCTCGCGCCAGTCGTCGCGGTCGATGCGCGACCCACGACGCGACTGTTCTCCTCCTTCGGCCGAGGCCGATCGCGAACCTGTGCAGGGCTCGCTGTCTTTAAAAGGGAAGGAGCGTGGGGGCGACGAAACGCCTGTTGTGGGAAAGTTTCGCGCATGAACCCGATCGTCCGTTCCGCTCGGAAATCGGCCATTTTCAGCCGCGGACGAATTCCCTCCTTTCAATCCCGCGGAATATTTTCCCTCGTCACCGATCCAGGTAAACGAAGCGGCACAAGGGTGAGGAGGAGAGGCTGCTTCGCAGGTTTCGAACGCGCTCGGCCCGAAAAGGGCTGGGTGGGAAAGCCGATATTCGTTACCCAACGAATGTCTCCTGCTGTAGCTGCGGAATGTTATCACCGCGAATCCCTGGGAAGAAGCGGCGACGCCGGTAGTGGCAGCGCTCGGGGAAGAAGAAGAAGAAGAAGAAGAAGAAGGGAAAGAAAAAGAGAGACGCAGGAGCCGAAAACGATCGGCAGACGACCGGTTCGGACCGGTTGAAAAGGGTTCGACACTCCTTTCGCCGGAAAGTACGGTAAACTAGCGACAAGTGGCTCGTTTCTTAGCTTTTCTGTTTCTGCGCGGTGTATCGTACCTTTAAACGGGACACGGTTCGCTTCGTTAATCGGAAAAACTAGTAGACGCAAATCTCGATTCGGTTATCGATCTTCCGAGGAAAAAGTGGTGCGTCCAAGTTGTCGCGTATCGGTCCACGCGTCGACATCGAGGCTTGCGATCGATTGGCGTTAGATCGATTGTCATCTTCTTTCCGTTACCTTTTACAGAATCTCTAAGATCGATCGTCCCCGCGGATAACGCGTTCACCTTTTCCAGATTCCCTGACGGAGGTGTCGTTGTTCTCGCGGTCGATCGCTGATCGAAAAATTGCTCGCTCGTTGCTGGTCGTACGTTATTTCCGTCAGAGGGTTAATCGATACCGAGAATCTCGCGTCCGCTTTCCTTCCCCGAAGCTCATGCAACATTTAACTTTCCGCTATATTCTTCTCGAGCTCGCGGCTTCCAACTCGCGGCTCGCGGCTCGCGGCTCGCGGCTCGCGGCTCGCGGCTCGCGGCTCGCGGCTCGCGGCTCGCGGCTCGCGCTTGCGATTCCGCCTTCCCTTTCTTTCTCGTCGTCTTGCCTTACCACAATGTATCTCGCGTTCTTTCTTCATCTTCCTCCTCGGTCTCATTGAAAATACCGATACGTCGGTCCAACTGCCGCGTACTCGCGTCTTCGTCGTTCTTGCGAAACCGAAGTTGTTTCAGACGACACCTGTTTGGATTTTGCTTCCACGCTAGTGGTACTAGACTGCCCCCTCCTGTCCCCAGTCGTTCTCTCCGTATTTACAGGTTTCTCCCTTTTTCCCAGCTTGCTGGCAAAACATCTTGAAACACATGTTCCGGCACCTTCGAGGAGCGCATCGTGGAGCGTAAAGCACCTCGCGCGCGCACTTGCTTCCCTTTCTCCCCTTCCTCCTCTGTTTCTGCCTTCCGTTTCTCCAAGCTGTTTTCCCTCTCGAACATTCTTCTTCGATTCTTCCCTTCCTTTCCACCCGTCCAGCGAAACTTGTTAATTGCGGCATTATTCGCGATCCGAAAGCGATAAGACCTTGGTGTCTCGGCACGGAGCTTTGCGATCTTCTGGCATCCCGGAGGAATCGGTCGCGCTAATGCGGCTCCACTCGACATCGACCACGATTCGGATAAATATCGTGGAATCCTGTTCGCTCGACGGTCGCTTTCCAAATTTGGATCACGCTGATTTGCGGATTGGGCTGGAAGCGAGTTTGCCGAGGCTAGAGCGACGCCGCGCGGTTCATCGTCGAATTTACGGGAATATTTTTAACGGCCGATCGAAGGGGCGAATCGGTACGCGAACTCGTTGATTAGCCGTCACTGGATTTTTTCGACGACTCGTCGGCGAATCGAGTCATCGGTTTCCCGAGTGTAAGATACAGCGACGAACGAAACGAAGGGGTTTCGCGGAAGGTGCAAAACACTTACTCCTAAGAGACAAGTAACGGGGGGTGCTCTTAGCGTGACTCGCGATGAAACTCACCTCTAATTAAAACGTCTGGCAGGTTGTACAGGCCCTGCGGCGTCCACCCTTGCAATGCTCGCAATGCTCGTGTGCCGGCGTAAGAGCCAAGTTCTACGACGCTCGTGTAGGGTGGCAGCCACGATTGCGTCGAGGGGGTGCAGCTGGGGAGGGGTGCTTGGCTTCCATGATCCAATAACGCCGACTTAATTAACTAACTGCTAACTCGCAAGCCTGTTAGCTCATTGATTTCGTTCCCGAGATCGTCGTCTAGCCCCAGCACCGACTCTATCCGTCCCTCTCGCTTTGCCTTTACGGACCTGCCCCCTCCTCTTTCTTCTCCTCTCTTACTCCTTTCGAGGACGCCCTCGTAATTTTCTTTTAACCATTGAACGGGAATTCTTCGGCAAGTGTCCACCTGCCTCTTCCGCGTCGTTGGCTAGAATCCTCCCCTTCGCGAGTTTGCTGCATTGTCTGTCGGCATTATAGAGACGAGGCGTGTTTGGACCGTGTTACTGCCGCGGTGCTTTCGCATAATCGCCGTTGCTTCGCATACGTGTCGCGAATTACGAATCGCGAGGGCACGACAATAATTGTCGTTGCAGCACAGGTATCTAGCGGTAAAAAGTGTCGCGTCGTGCTCCCGCTTCTAATCTCGTTGGCCGGATCGATGCGCCTTGAAAAAGATCTGCCGAGGGTCGCGCGATAAATTAATGCGCTTTATCGCGGCTTCTTCAGGGTCGTCCTGGCTGGAGTGCTTGTCAAAGGGAGCCGCGGTTAATGCGAATACGCGTCGTGTCGCGACGCGACGCGTCTTCTTGTACGACGCTGCCCCGTTCGTCCGATTTAATCGAGATTCTTGTTACGATGACGAATTTTCCAAAGCAATCGTACGAACGAAGCCATGCTCCGTTGCAACCGGAGTGAAGGAAAGTGCCCGAGGTACGCAGATAGGAACGCAGGTATCTTGCTTCATTCGTTTAGAGATTAGATAATTACGATCGCAATCCTTTGGATTATCGGCTATCGATGCAGCAACGGGCGGCGACCCGCGTCAAATACGATTACGAAAGTCCTCGTCCGATTTCGGTGTTAATCTAATCGGAATTCCAGGCATCGCGAATAGAGTCGAAAGCCTAGTTTGCTATTGGTGGATTCCTGGGGCTTTGAGCGGGTTGATACGAGTTGATCGAACGCGCGACCCCCGACTTCTGTCATTACGAACGACAATTTCCAAATGCAATAAAATGTTGACGAAACGGGTCTCTCTGGAGCTCGTTTCTGGAAACGAACTGGACACGAAAGTGTTGTGTGTCTCTGATGTTTCGCAGTAGCGTTGAAATGCCCTTTCCGCTTGATATGTAAGTGGGATTGGCACAGATTTTTCCAAGGTTTTAACGCGAGACAATTTATCGCACGATCGATGGAAAAGAAGGTCGAATGAATCCATCGGCGAAAGGAGAGGAGTGTCGGAATGGCTTCGGTCATCTGTAAATCTGTCCGAAAGACTTACGCTTTCGAGCGATTTCTTTGTAAGGGAAACTGGGCGTAATCGGGCGAATATCGCTCGCGGGTTGATCGCGGGCGAGCCTCCACGCCGCGCCGGCAAGGAAATAAATAGGCCAGGTATCGGTCGAAGGAACTCTTTATTGTACGCGCATCATTAAATTGTATACAATCGCATTCATTCCGAATCTTGCACACGCACATTGCTTCTTCTAATAATACTGTGACGGAGGTGTTACAGTTGCTGTGGTTATTGAAATTATCTACTAATTAAATAGGGGCAACGTGATAAATAAATTATTGGCTCGCTTACTCTACCGATTAAATTATATTACTCGCGTAATTAACAACAATTTTCTTTGCTGCTCATACCTCGAACGCTTTGGCCCGATTGCTAGCGTTCGTAATAATTAAGCGTGAATAAAAAGTACGGTCACCGAATTGGCGTCGACCATATCAGTTACGATTTCAGTGCACGAGCAGCGCTCCCGTGCTCAATGAAAAACCGCTGATCTCTACCGTCCTCTTTGATGATTTAAATGTCGCGATTCTTTGCGACGAAATAACAGATTTTAATTCAATATGATCCGTGTATCAAGCTTTATTACGCACGACTGTGTTCATCGTCTAACGTCTATCGTCTATAGTCTATCGTCTATCGTCTATCGTCTATCGTCTATCGTCTATCGTCTATCGTCTATCGTCTATCGTCTATCGTCTATCGTCTATCGTAAAGTCGAGCATCGTTCACTTGCAAACTGTGATCCACTCTTCCACGGTGCAATTCTGACATTGCACGAAACAACACCAGTGAAACTTGCACTTGCATCTCTCGACGCGTCGTTGCCTTACTACGTTGTAGCCCCTGCCGCAGCACAGGTTGCTGCATCCGTCTCCACCAGAACTCGTCTTGTTGCACCTACGGCCCGCAGTGCCTGGGATGTCCGCGCTGAGATCTCTCTCGCAAAAATTCGGCGACTTTTGGTAATAAAACAGCTGTTTCGTAAGATCTCGCGGCCTTTTCTTACGCCCGCCACCGGTGCCACCCCCGCCAGACGATCCTCCGCGATGTTTCCTCTGCCTCTGCCTATCCGGTCTTCGTCTTCGCGACCCTCTCACTCTGGTTAGAGTGGTGCCGCTGCCCAAGTTGCTCTGCGCGACTAGCACGGCGTTTCGAAAGCGATCCTTGAGCGTCTTCCCAACTACTCGAAAATCCGGCGCCACTTTCCAGCAGGTCTTGAGCTCGCAGGAACCCGACATGCCATGGCATTTGCAGCGCACTTGCATGTTGTTTGCCACTGCCTGAAATTCGATCGATTGCTGTCTCATGATCTATGAATCGAGAGTCGCGAGAGCGGCGCAGAAAGAAGCTGCGCCTCGGAAATTGGCAAATGGTTACGAGCTCGATTGGATTCAGCGAAGGCGCTGATTGTGAGTGGTGAGGAGTCGCGCGAATAGCTAGTGACGAGAAAGGGGGCAATTTCTTTTAGACAAAGAGGTGTCGCGTACAAAACAGTTAATGAGTCTACGGCTGGGTGGTCCAGCCCCGGGCTTCGTCTTAATAACGTCGAGGCGAGACCGAGCGTAGAGAGGTGCACGGAGCAGAGGAACGGACTCGGTTCTTCTTCTACTCTCTCCTACTCTTCTCCTACTCGTCTCATCCACCCCTAGTCACCGCCTTCCTATTCTCTCTTGCGCCCGCCCTCTCTGCTTCCTTTGGTTTTGCGTTGCTTTAGCACGAACCAGGAATCGCCGTTAGAACGCGGAGCATCAGTGAAATCAGGAGAAACGAAGAGAAAAAGAAAGGCCGCGAGAGGAGGTACATTGCCACGGATTAAAATATTTATCGCGAGAGAGCTAGGCTCGCGAGATGGGTGACTAGCGCTGGAGAACAGGGGCGGATGATGCAAAGGAAGATTAATCAAACGGCTTACCAAACGGCCAGCTTGATTGTTGTGGAGATTCACCGTCGACTGTATATCCCCGACTCTCTCGCGCGTGTCTAGGAACTGTCTCGAGAACTCCATGCCGTAGTCGAGATTGTGAGAGCACCCGCTCCACTTCCACTGGGTGCCCCTGGCCTTGGCAGGCGGCTTACCCTTGTAGCTCGACGGGTCGCATCCGCAGGAGAGCAACCGTCCCATGCTGCACGCGCGAGCTACGCTGTGAGCCACCCCCGCTGCAGAAATTGCGACCGCGAATGCAGTCTCCCTGTAACCTGGAAGAAAGCATGTACGCTTAAAAGCTGCCGAGTGGAATAAGGGAACAGTGAAAAGAGAACGATCGAATCAGACGGATGGGGGAGCAAATTGTTGTTTATCCACTGCGACGCAGGATCCAGGCGCGCGAGAATAACATAGGCAAGAATGATCGTGATCGCCACTTTTGCCACTTCTGGCACGGGCGAGCACACGAAGCAGCGGGACATCGTGCAGCCGAGCATCCGTAGAAGGCACTTTGGTAGCCAGTTCGATGGATTGCTCGACAGACAGCCATCAGACAAAGTTCAGAGGTAGATCATTCAGCCGTCCGTCAAAACAAAGCGTGGCTATCAACAGCGGCGGCCGGCGGGCACCCAGCGACTGCATGTATAAACGATCTCACGCTGAGGTCCCCGGAGACGCGATGCCAAACATTGACGGCGGCCAATGCGTTCTCCAACAATCCGGCCGATTTGCGCCAATTTTGCGCCCATTATTCGGCCCTCGTTCCCTCTCTCGTCTCCAGTGACGTGAAACGATTCTCGAACCGCTCTCTGTACCCCAGTCTATATGCACGATCGGACTCGGCTGCTATCGAGATCGAGCGGCCAGTGTTGAAGTTTGACGATGGAAAAAAAATGCGAATACGAAACGGATTTGTATCGACCCCCGAGGTAGAATTTGCAAATTCATCGATCGATGAATAAAAGGCTTAGGTTGGGCCAGTTCGATAAGTAATGCGACGTCAAACGCACTTTTTGTTCGCCACCTACAAGGTCTCTCGTCTTCGAAGCGTCACCGGAGCTGGATTGACGGATGGCCGATCGTCAAACCGCTATGGTGGCTGTCAACTTACAAACGATACGACACACGACTGCCGGTGGGCACGGAATACGCGGTCCGAACTGTTTCCAAACCTTTCTCCTCGACTGCTCGACAATGCCCGCGCATTACCCTACCCTACCTCCTCGTTCCTCCTTCGGAGGCGAGCTACTCCAATCCACGAATACCCGCCGGTATTTGCAGTATTCATGAGAACGAGATATCGGGGAGACACGCTAAAGGCGCATTCGAAAGGATTTGTGGTATTCCTTCTCGACACCCGATGAACCACTGCACTGTCGTTACCTCGGGACGCGACGCGACGCGACGCGACGCGACGTCCCGCCTCGACAAGCAACCCTTTTGTTCGCATCGGCCAAGGAGCCGCGTTTCTGCACATGATTTTCAACGGTTCTCTCTAATTTCGCTTCCATCTCTTCGCATTGAGAGGCAATCGTCCGGCAACGAGTCGGGAGTCAGCGTGTCTCTGGAACTCGTATCGCTTGTTTCATTCGCGATTCTCCGAAGCACGCGTCTCCTTTTGCCGTGCCACGAAAGATGTTTCGCTGGCAAGGAATTGTCTGCGAACGACGGATTCGCGGACGGACAGGTCGGATGCGTTTCGGTGAACGAGAGCGGACAGCCGGAGTTCGATTACGTCGCCCCTCGTCGACTATACGAATCCCGGCGACGTTAAAGAGTGGATGCATTGGCAAAGTATCGAGCGCGCGGTATGTGGATTTTTGTCGAGATCGTTAATACGATAGAACGAGAAGGAGGAGCCGTCGAATTCTGGCGAAGAAAGTATTGGACAGGTTGGCGAAACCGCGTCGAGAGATCCATCGCGGGCTTCGTTTCCGAGGATGATAACCTCCTACGTTCAGCGAGGGCCGACTTTCGAGACGAAAGGGAACGAAAACAGCTCTTTATATGGGCTCGCAGTGGGAGGGGTGGCTGAAAGTTTGCGCTTTATACGGCTATTGGCAGAAACTGTTTTATAATGCAGATAACAGCTGGAGGAGGGCTGCAGCTACTGTTGCTGCTACCGCTGCTTGTAGATGCTGCTGTTGCTGCTGTTGCTGCTGTTGCTGCTGTTGCCGCTGCCGTTGCTGGCGTTCGGTGGTAAGAGGTGCACAAGGGACTCGCAATAAATCCTCCACAGGGAGTTGTACGTCTCTTCTGTTGGACAGTAGGGAGAGCGAGGTGGAAGGAAGAAGAGGACAAGGCTGAGGTGCACAGAGAGCCACGCTGCCTCCTTACTCTTCGGCATCTTGACGCAGGGACGCGGTGACGGATGGCGTACAGGCCTTACCCTGCTCCCCTGTGTCAAGCCCGAATCACTGTTTAGATAACTCAATAGATAGCGGAGCGGGTACGAGGTCGGTAATGTTTATGGGAGCGTGTGCCTTCTTCTTTTTCGTTCCGTCGAAACGACTTTAACGCTTCTCTTAACTCTTCGTCGACGTGCTCTCAAATTATGTACAATCCTTCAAGCTCTTACGGTTCCCTATCGAGCATATTCCAACAGCTACGGTTTAAGTAGGCCGATCCCATTGAACGCCTCGACTCGCCAGGATAGAACTCGTGAGGCGTATTCGCAAATTTTCGAGCTGCTTCCCAGCAAGTCCTCCGATTGTATTTACGACCGTAAACACTGTCACCGTCCCTGTCCTGCGAGCGAACGTCGCGTCGGGTATCGCTTTTGGTAGTAGGCCGCCTTGTGTGGGCCTCTGGGACAGAGCAGAAGCGGAGAAAGACGCGGACCGTTCCCTGTACATTTCATAATACATTAAGTCGTTTTGCCGGGGTTTAACGAATACGTGGCAAAAGTGAGACGTGCCGTGGGTCGGGCCGGGGGGCGAGGAGGGGCTAACGGGCAAAGCTACAGCGAGGAGAGAATGGAAGAGGGAGCAACGGGAGGACCGTGTCCGAAAGATTTAACGACGCCAGTTCTCTTCGAGATACGTAGCCAGCACGAATTTGACACGGTGGATTTCTCCAACGACCGCGGGCCCTCACCTGGCCACCGATGTCGTTCTTCAAAATCTGGAACCGTTCGTAATGGTAAAGTGCGGGCCGTTTCTCGGAAGCTGCTGCCCTCTAACTTGGATGTCAAATTCGAACCACGATCGACCATTCTCTGGGGCAGATAATCGGCGAATCGACCCCCTCCGGCTTTTTCATGGAAATCGTCCAACTTGGGGTCGACTTGGCTTTTCATCCGCTGGAACGTCTCGACCCGAGCGACAGCGAACGATGCGTCGCGATCGTTGCTCGAAATAGCTCGGGAAAAAGTCACGGAATCGACACCTCTCGTTGGCCGGTAAGCAAAAAAAAGGTGTACCGATCCACGGATAGAGATAACGAGAGGACGGACGTGGCGGGCACCGAGATCGTGGCTGTGGACGATATTAAGCTTTCAGGTCAGGTGCGCTCGATGTCGCGCTCTCGCGCACTCCTCCGACACGATATATGTTTCCTCTTTCGACGCACGTACGCGCCACGACGAATTTATATGTCACACTGGAATAGGACAGCCGAGAGGGCAATCTTTTCCCTTCTCGTCTCGTCACGTCTCTTCTGCTGTTCTCGCCCGTGGATTTCGGACAGGTTCTCGGACCTGGCCTCGACTAAAGCGCATACCGTATTCCGATTTAAGGAAGCGGTCCGCCTCTCGCCTGCGTCGCGACGCATGTCGACTTTTCGCCGGCTCTTCTTCCCCCGCGTTCGCGCCCATTTAAATTGTCTCTTACCTCTCTTAAGGAGCACGCTGCTCTGCTGAGTTCTACTGCTAGGCGTCAACGACGAACAGTTCCATCGGTGCCACATGAACTGATGCTGACACTCAGATACGGCCACTTGCAGGCCTTTGATCGCAGCCACAGTCACGTCTGGATTTCTGTGGCATAACTCGACCTGCTCCTTCGTCAGCCCTGGAATACCTTTGCAGACCACGGCATTGCCGCTCACCCAATCGTCCACGGAGTTGCTCATTAAGCAGGTCGCGCTGCAAATCAAACGAAATTTACCAATTAAATTCCCCCTTCGCCACGGAATGTTCTTTTCGTCGCGACGCGCGGAGATGGTTGGTTTTTAGTGAAAGCGGGCGCGTTCTCGATCGCTTTGAGTGATTCTGCTTTCAGGGAATTTAGCCCGACACATTCCTCGTACTTATGGCACGCTGCACGCTCCGCCTTTCGGTCCCTCGTTTCGCTCTGTGCAACTGTTACCACGCGTTTACCTCGGTTATCGAATTCCCGATCATGAACGCGGCTGCTTTTGGATTCATCGCCGATTAAACCAACTCTCTACCGTTAAGTAGCCTGAACGTAAAATCGTTATACGTGTGCCGATAAGGGTTCCGGCCAGACTCATTCCATACATACATACATATGTATATTGCATCTAGCGTGCATCGTCTGCTTTTCTTTAGAGAATTTTACGAGGTCGGGGTCGAAGACGCGATAACTTTCAAAGAGGCGGCTTCGTACCTCCCCTACTCCCGTGTATCGGCAGCTTCGGTTGCTTACGCGCCGCTACCCTTTTACCAGCCCCCATCGTTCTCTGCCCTTTCGCATCGTCGCGATAACGCCATTCACGTCTCCGAAGGAGAGCTCTTGAAGCGCTATCTTAAGCAACAGCTTCCACCTAATGGCTGCGCGCTACGAAGCACCGGGTGTTAATTAATTTCCAGACGAGGAAGGGCGAAACGGAGGTTCGTAGGGGGCATCGGCGCAACGAGTGGCACCAAAGTGTCCCTACTGAAGTGTACATACTTCCGTTGGCTGGCGCGCTCGTTTATTTCCCTGCAGCGAGTCCAAGTGGTCAATTTTTTCGGCGGGTCGGTGGTTATCTCGTGTACGAATTAGCCGACGAGCTTCGCCTAAAGTAAAAGCTGTGTATAGCACCCGCGCGATCGTGGAAAAGAGAGAAAAGGTATCTCGAGGACGAGAGAAAAAGAAGAACGTATCCGAAGGATGCGGACGATGCGAGGAAGAAGGTCTTGTTAGCTCAACTTGTTGCGTAGTGTGGGAAAGGACGGCGGAGGAGGACCAAGATTTTAGGGTCGCAAAGGTTATTGAGGGCTCCCATTACCGGATACACCGTTGCATCGCTGCTATCTTTCGCGCTATTGATGATCTACCGAAAGCAGATTAATGATCCTTGCTCCCCGAAACAAATTACCAAAGACATAGCGTACCTGTGCCAGTCTGCCCGAGTCCAGGGATTCCTACCGTTACACCTTTCTTGCTTCTCATTTTTACCCTTCCACCTCCGCCCCTTTCTTCCTCTCCCAGTGGTGGCCCGCCGGAAACCGAATAGACCGGCCTTTTCCATCGAGTTGGTGCATGCGCGCATCTATGCGCGGATCGCGTTCTCCGAGCTCGTGGGAAATCGCGGAGCGAATCAAAGGTCGAAGATGCGAGAGCGCGTTCTGCATTTTTGCAATGATCCAAGGGGTCGCCGAGGAATCCAAGATGGCGTCGGGGTGCACGTGTTTTATTTAACTTGTCCGTAAGGAAACAGATGGGAAGGAGCGAGGCAGGAAGCGAGAGAGAATCACGGTACGGAATTTCGCGTTTAATGGAGGTATACCCGCGGAGAGAGAACTCGTTACGAGCGACTCGCGAGAATTCCAGCGGCAGATATCGAATCGCTTCGCTTCTCTTATTTTCGCGCGATGCGGAGCGAACGCTATCCACCATGGGTCGTATCGTCTCGATATTTCGGTGCGTACGGCGAATGGAAGTGGAATATTTGATACGCTCGATGGACCGAGATCGACTGCGCGATCGGCACAGTTTACATCGGCGGGGTGCTAAGCGTTCTAGTCGCGCGCAAACTGGTTTATCGAGCATTACATCACGGGAATTATTCGATGCCGTAATTCGTTGCCGTTCCGTAAATACGCTGAAGCGCACGCGTGTCTATATCTATGCGCGTGCAGGCGAGCGGCGTGTCGGTGCACGTACGGCCTTGTTCCCGGATGCAGTTTGTAATTATTTACGGGGGAGCCGCGTGGGCACGAAGGAGAATATGTCGGAGGCTTCGTCGTGGCCGGACCGCGTCGTACGTATATAAGTAAGTACTTCTATCTCGAAGACACAACATTGTCACAGATAGTCGAGAATGTTTGTCTTTTCGTGTACCGAGGACAAGAGCGAATCGTGTTCTCGGAAGCGGCCAGTCAAGGAATTTATCACGATTCTTGGAACCGTTTTCCGTTCGCGAGTCCGCGTTCCGAAAACGCGACCGTTTCTCTTCCGTGTCCGGTTAAGAATGTTGCTCGTCGAAACGGACCAACCTTTCAGCGATTCTTCGCCGCGAGAAAGATTCGATTACAGCGTGCAGTGCCAGCGCGATCAGAGAGGTGCGCAACGAAGGCGGAGATGATCGCAGCAGGATCGTTCGTTGTTCGCACCACGAAGCTGCTCGAAAGGACCTACATATTTGCACTCCGTCATTGTGCTCTGCTCGGAGCCGTCGATGCGGTCCCAACCTCGGCCAAGCGTCTCTATTGACGGATTCTTTCCGCAAGAAGTGGGAAAAGAAAAGCAGAGAGGGCAAGAAAAAGAGGCTGGCCGCCGCGCCGCCGCGCCGCCGCGCCGCCGCGCCGCCGCGCCACCGTCCTCGTAAATTCTTCCAAAGCAAATTAGACACGACAGTCTATGGCCATCGTTTCTTTCTCTCTGTACTCTGTACCCTTCCCTCTCCAATCCTCTCGGAGCGAGGAACCTTCGTTGTCACCCAGTCCAGCTGTGATTTTTTCGAAAGGCAAACACAGCTCGCGATAACGGCTCTTTGTATATCGGAGAGAAGAATTGCGTCGTTCGGCGATCAATCGGGCTCGTCTTCGTAGCGTATAGCGAGCATGGCGATTAAATAAATATTCCGGAGCGGAACGCGAGACTCAACAAGACGCGACGCGAGATATCGAACGTATATAAATGATTTCGTCCAGGAGTCGGACAACGCGATGCGACTGACGAAACAACAAATGGAGCGGGATAAGATAAAACGAGCATCCAGCGGTGATTCGAAGCGGTGGTTGGAAGAGAATATTTTTGGACGGTACTTACCGACGATTCTCGAGGAGAATCAGCAACAAGGCAATCGTCGGTCCGATTCTAAAGGCGATCCTAGACGGTGGTCCATCGTAGACGCGGCCCGATCGAGGTGGAGGCATCCTGTCATCGCCTCGGGGACGTCTCTTATTCTTTGCACGGTTTGCCCACTTTAAAAGAGTCGCGTGCGACCCCTCGTCCACGGCTGCACACCCCTAGCACCCGAACGGAAGGATCCCTCGCTCGAGAGACGACGCCGTCTCTTTTTCTTCCTTTCTGTTTCCGTATGGTTTTTTCCAATCCCTCTCCTACTCTCTGTCTCCCGTATCTGGCGCGGTGCCTGTGATCAGCAGCCTGGCACGCGTCGAGGACTCCTCCTCGCCCCGGGCACCGGCGCTTCTACTTTCACGTTCCGTACGATTCGAGAGCTTGCAGTTTCGCCGCTTCGAAGGGTTGCTCCGAAAAACTACCCCGGGACAATATTCTCGATGACGATCGAACGGTTCGACGACCGACCACCCCAGATTTTTACCCCGTTCTTCCCTTCTTCTCCTCGCAGTCACGGCGAGCAACGTCCACCGGCTCCTCGACTGTCCAGTCGCCGGTCGTCCTCGGACCTCTCGAACACTAGTATTCGGATTGGTAGCACGCCGTTGAGTCCTCTCGTATTTGGGGGGGGAAATACTGTTGGCATCGAGACGCGGAAGGAACTCTGCTCGCCGTCCGTATTAGTCGCGTACGTCACTGACACTGCTGCGGCCGTCGCGAAAGTTGCACCAAAGCGTTGCGACGTTAAACATAGTCGTTCGTCAGCCTTTTCCGCGATAGATCTGTCCCGTGGAGGATGCCACTCAGCATGCCACGAAACGGAAGGACACTTGCAAGATTATCTAGAGAAAGGTGCACGAAGAATTGTTATCCTCGGCCGACCGCGGGATCAGCCGTCGCGGCCTCCTCGTTCGCCACGTTCGCTGTCAGGTATCGTGGCATTCTGTCGTCACCTTTCCACCCTCGGCAACGACGGGGCCAGTCGGTGGTGGTGGCGCGATTCCTCCGTGTCTGTTCTCGATTCAGGTTCGGTGACGTGCTGGCCTTCGAGGCGCGCGACCGTGCCTTGGAGAAAAAGAGGAAAGTCTACGGCCCGGTACTTCCGGTGTGTGAGTGCACGCGTTCACGGCGAACTGTCAAGCTCAAATAAAAGAAAAGTCGCCCTCCGGGATCTCTTACTCCTCCCACGCACACGTCCCCCTCCTTCGGCTTGTGTTCCTCTTCTACCGTTGGTCTCGTTTCGTCTCCCTCTTTCTCGCACGCGTACCACCGCGGCTATCGTTCCGTCCGTGCAAACAGTCGAATAGCAAACTTCCCGCGGTCGCGTTTCGCGCCGACGACGACAGGCACGCGTGTCGTCGGACGAACGGCCGTCGGGCCGTCAGGTCCGCGACAAAGGAGCGCGTCAACGCGAGTAGCTCCCTCGAATTTCGTTCGGTCGACGTCGAGGTGACGCGAGAAAGAGCGGCGAGATCCGCGGCGGAGCAGAGAGCAACAGAGATACGAGAAGGGGCGGAAAGGGCGGAATTGCTTGGGTCGCGTAAGAAGAAGGAGCGAGAAGAAGGGAAGAGCGTTGCGGCGAAGGAGTAACGGATGGTGAAACCGGGAGATCGAAGAGAGGGAGAAAAGGCTGCTCGATACACCGAGACCGGGCGCGATAGCGAGCGCTATGGCCAAGGATTGGCGAGAAAGGGGTCACCGAGGGCCACGCACTTTCGTTATCCTCGTGATTCTATGTTCGCTATCCCGACACGCTACTGCGAGCCGACGAAGAGATGGACAGAATCTGACGATTCCACCTCCGTTCGAGCCCGACGACGAGCTGTCAGGGAGATCGGTCTGTCTATGATGAACTCGGTGCGCAGTGCGCGGCTACGGGGGCCCTCCTCGCCCTCCCATAGGGAGAGAAAGGAGAGATAGGGAGCGGTAGGCACGAAGAAACCAACTACCCCCCCACCATAACCACCACCATCCGGATACGACCACCACTACTGTCGGCCGCCACCCTGTGATTCAAACGGAGGGACGAGGACGCACGATCGCAAGTGAAACTTCGAGAAAGACGCAACGCCGGGAGACAGAGATCGACGGAGACGGACCGAGATGGAGCACGAAGAGCACCAGAGATGGACAGAGAAATCGGGAAAGAAATAGCGAAGGCGTGGAAGGGGGAGAAGTGGAAGAGGGAGCGCGAGGATCGGGCAGAGGATAGCCCGTAGGCTGTTTCTGCATCTCCTTCTCCTTCCTCCCACTTCCTCCCATCTTTTTCTCTCTTCCCTAGGGGGGGAGGGGGTTGCCTGGTTCACCTTTTCCAAAACGCGTGCCCGAAAACGCCTCTGCGAACCACGTGTATTTCGTGTCGATCCGATTGTTTCGCACCTCCGCCATCCAATCACAGTTCCTGCATCGAGGATTCGTCTGGAGAGATTCGTCGCGATGACTGTCTCTCCGCGGAGGGAAAAATGAGCTACAGCTCCAGGAAGTAGGAAGGGAAGAAGCAAAGGAAGGAAGGAAGGAAGGAAGGAAGGAAAGAAGGACAGAAGAAGGGGAGGCTGCCCTTGATCACGTGGCAGGAGAAGTAGGAGGAGCGATCTTCCCCTACCTAGCAACCCTTGGAGGATGCTCAATCGGCATAATTGAGGTTTATCTTGTTCCTTAACTCCGTTTTCCGCCTACTCAACCCTACCGTTCCCCTTCAATCCCTTGCTCGTTCGCGCCGAATTCTGCACGCGCGCGCAAATTCCGTTGCACCAGGGGTTGACGTTGGCTTGCTTCGACGCCGGAAGTGGAAACGTTCGCGTTTGCGCATCGCGGCATCTGTCCGTGTAAAAAATTCCAACCGCCTACCGGACCAGTCGACCGCTGCAGCTCTCTGCCGGCTAAGCTAATTTTTCGCAGCCAATTAGCGGAACTTTCGATACAATGTTCGGCGCTCAAAGATCCTCGTTCGCTTGGCGATTAACAGGGGTGCGTTTAAGGGTACACCGAGTTCCCCTTGGATCCGTGTCTCCTTTATCGTTCCTACGGTTCAGTCGAATCATCCGAAGCGCAGATTTCATTGACGTGGACGCCGAGCTAGCAATTAGTCGCAACGACCCTGTTCGTTCAGCTATAGTTACCCCCGCGTGCCACGTGGTCGAAGATCAAACGACGTTCTGAATCAAAGCGCACCGGTTGGGGTCGCCCAGCGAGGATCGCCGGAGACACGGATCGAAATGCATGGAACTCGTTTGACGATGCGCGTGCCGCGATTCACCTCTGTCTATTGTAATTGGAATTCGCGTTGCGGTAAACGACTTCGCGTCCCTGTCGTATCGGACGGACGATATTGTCCGAGCGAAAGTGGATCTAGATCTCGTGTTCGTTAGTTCGTTCGTTTGTTCAGGCGAAAGGGGATAACTGCAAGCGTGACGCTGAAAGTCGAGGGTCCGCGTTCTCAGGGAAGAGGAAAGCGTCGAGCCAGCCGCGTATCGGCTCGGCCGCGCAGCACCACGATCTCCGAGGAAACGAATATCGCAGCCAATGCAACGGGCGTGCGTCTTGGAAAGCGATATCGTTAAAAAGTGTTTTTCCGACGCACGCGGAACGATGCGCGGCTGGCTTCTTTTTTTATCCCTGCACGCGAGAATCAACGACTACGTTCCATTCGTTTGGCAGTGGACGCTCATTGCCGAGCCAGGTAACTCGTGCCGCGATAAGATCGTTCGTGCTTCCAGAGCAGTTGCTTGTCCCTCTCTGGTCCACTCGTCCTCTCTCAATCTCTCTCCCTCTCCTTTTCAACGTGCATCCTCTGTCATCCTATCTGGGTGCATTACTTATCGGGCTATCGAGTGTCCTGACCATGATCTTGGCACGCGAGCACCGATACCATCGAACCACTCGATCATCCTATCGCCGTGCAATGCGCCCCGATGCACTCCTGCTCGGGAGCCTAATTGGCCGACGTTCAGAAGGGGTTACGAACCTTTTCCTTCTCCCTTTCCTGCTGCATATTCCTCCTCCCCGCTACTCTTTACTCTGCCCTCGTTACTTCGACGATGCGCACTAAAATATCCGACTTTGACCTCCCTTCTATCGCAGAACAGCTCGACCACCGCTGCTGCCTGGACTGGACGTTTCAGAGCCGTGAACATCTCTACAAATGAATTATCTTGCCACTTGTCCCGCTCGCTATGTTCGTCTACTCGCGCGTCCAGCTACGATCGACCAATCTGCACTCCTGCAATTAGTTGGCGCCTTTTGCTTCGCTTCTCTCGCAGCAAAACCGATCGCGTTTCGAGTCTGTTAATCGATCGAGTTCTGCACGATATCGTGACTCGATCTCGCGGGGCGAAAACTAATCGTTCTCGATTGAGTCGCGAGCCGATTAACGAGAACTCCTTTGACCGGAGCATCGGAAGAAGCTCCGCGACTTATCGTTTCGCCATCCGCCGTTTGTCCGCTCTGCTGGATCGATTTAAAAGGAAAGCGTACCGGACCGATGGAAGCCCAGTGGTTCAGGTGATTTGCTCACCATGGAAACGCTGAAAGCTGTGGGAGCTACGTCGAGACAGAGAACTGCCCGGAATGTTTTAATAACATGCATTCCTCCTGCTGGCTGAAAGCTCCTCGGGGATTGTATTGTACCCTTTACAATAACTATGGTTATAATTAACCAGCTATTCTTCCCGGTCGAAAGAATGCGCGGTTTCTCGAACAACGACGACAATGATTCGTCGGAGGGACGCGTAACGCGATACACTTATGAAAGCGATATTAAAAAGAAGAAGGAGAAAAAGAGGGTGCACAGAAGGAAAGTCGAACGCCCGTACGTCCCACTTCCTATTGCGTTTGAGGGTGAACATTGTGCGCTTTGACGAACGCATCCAAGGACGAATTTACTGGATGCTCGCCGGGCCCCGTCATTAAGTATTATGTCGTGGAACGTAGGAAGGTGCGCGCACATCGTCGTCACGCCCCCATCCTTTTAGCGAGGGAGCTGCCTTGTTCTTGGCGATTATTTCGGCCGCGATGAAAGGAAACGTCCGATGCGTGGAATGGAGCGGAAAGGAATCGAAGAATGGTTCGTCGGCCGTCCCAGGAACGATCTCGTTCGATCGCGACTCCTCGTTTGACCCAGATTGTCGCGCTGTATCGCGCGCGCGCCGCGTCCCGTCGACCGGATGCGTCTCGCCATCGAGATCTCGAGCAGAGCGTACAACGTCCGAGGAGGGGCTTGCTCCCTTTGGAAACGACGCGCTTCGAGGACAGACGCGGAGGATCGTCCAGCTCCGAAAGAATGGATCTTCTCGGTATTTTTCACCGGCTCGTTCACTCGGCTATTGCAGGATGAGCAGCCGCGGTGAAAAAGATATCCGTTACGAAATGGTAACGCTCGATCGCACGATCGAGCAGGAGATACCGAGCGCGGATGATCGGCCATCGGTTCCGTTAAAAGCCACTTGTTGGAATGCGCCCGGGCGTGATCGATTTTCCGGCCAAAAGTAGCTCCCGGATAATCTGCTTTCGAGGATCATAGACATTCCCGGCTGTTTGTTATTTGCCAGCACGAGGATGCTTGAGTTTCGCTGAAAAACGAGAGGAACTCGTTTGTTCCGTGCGCCCTCGTGCGTATCCGGGCGCACGCAGCTGTAAAATGTCCCGACACTTGAAAGAAACTTTACCTCGGGAGCAAGTAGAAAATACGGGAGATGCTTGGGGTATGGCGGCTCTTTTCCAACCTTTCGCAACGAGTTTCGCCGGCCGGCGTTGCTTCTTTCGCACGGGATTGTATCCCGGACAATGGTTGCTTCGATACGGAGCAAAGTGTTCGGTGATCCGGAGGCCGATCCACGTCGATCCATCGTAACGACTTAAGAGGATAAGAGGATCTCGAGGAGATTTCGCTTCCGAGCTCTCCCATTGTTCCCGCCACTCGTGCCGCGGCCGATACACGCGTAATGAACTTGATTCGGATGCTTTCGTTTCGAGGCAAACGTCGGCTATCAATTAATGCCAAGGAACCTACGAGCAGTCGATAAACAAGCCTGCGTGAAAAAAAGGAGGCAGTGCGAACGAGGAACGAATAAAATCAGCATTCCAAGGGTGTAGACGAGGGAGGCAGGGAACGGCGTAGCTGAAAGTAAGGAGCATGGATGCACGGATGAGGAATGGTAGCCCGAGAGATAGAGGGAAGGCGGCCAAGGAGGCGATGGGCCACCATGCTCGCCTATTATGGCAAAGGAGCCATGGGGATTCGAAGAGTGGCCCTCGACCAACGGCAATTCGAATAAATAAAGAGGGAAAATAAGATATATGCGCGTGGGTGTGGCGGCAGGCGGGACCGAGGCTCATTGCCACCTCCGAAGCTGTCGGATCTCACACTCCCTGTAGACGCGGCTGTCTTGCCGTGCATACGTATACGCAGGTATACGAAAGCCCAGCTCGATCCTACGGATCCTACGAATCCATAGTACAGATCGTATGGATTCTACGGGCTTGGGAGAACCGCGTTACTGCCTCGAATCTCGAACGGGCGAACGGGCGAACGGTCGCGAGGCGTACAATCTTTCACTGGAGCGATAACAATCAGTGATAGAAGCCTGCGCCAAGATCGAGCAGCAGGAAGGCTAATCGTTCGTGTTCTACTCGTAGTCCCAGCGGATTAAGATCTGGGCACCCACGCCGGAATCGCTGGAGAGGCGCGTTTCGTTTTTTCCCGCCCTCCTCCCTGGACCCCCTTGTCGCCGTTGGAATCTTCTATAGCGTTCCCTGCATTTAGTTGGTATGTTAAATACGCAACGGATGAGTGCTCGAGGTTGCGAAGGAACGTCGGGTAAAACGGAAGGAAGGGTGGGGGGGAGGGGGCCGATAAAACGAGTTTATTGGCTCGTTTGTTCTCGAAGGTGGCGGTTTCTTTGTCGCGACTAGTAACGATCGTTTTACTACCGGTTTCAACGATTAGGGCTATCGTGACGTTTCGCGAATAAGGAGAAAAAAGAAAGGAGAGGCGGCGAATGATTTACCGGTCGTAAACGATCGTAATCAAGCAGAGCCGAGACTCGAGCCGGTGTATCGAGCACTTTGGGGTGTTGGAAAATTACGAGGAGAAATATATTAGTTAATATAATATTGGTACTTTATATTGCGCCGGACGGTACAGCTTCTTCGGGTTTGGCGGGTATCGCGATGATCCGCGCTTTTTATGCCGCCATCGTGGAAGATCGAGGTGGGTGCCATGCTAAGGGCGAGCGAACGCTAACGCGCATCGGCCTCTCTCTCTGCGTGAGCCTTTTTCGATTCGCGACTGCCAGCGAAGACAAGCGAATGGAAATTGATCGAACAAAGAAGTGTTAATTGCGTTATTATGGGCCAACGGCTTATCGAGCCTTCACCCGTCTACCGAAACGCTCGCGATCTTATCGGATCGCATCGGCCATTGTACGATTATTAAATACGATGATGCGGCTCTATTATCCGAGCACCGTTCGATGCGATCGGCGAAAGTCCATTCGATCGTACGAGTGCTACGAATGGATCGAGAGGATGTTAGGAACGGCGCGCGGTAGGTCCGCCGTCCCTGTCGGTGCCGTGATTTCATCGCGGACAGATTTCTGTTGTCGGTTGATCCGTTATTCAAAGTATGCACGCGGCGCGATACGTAACGATGTAATACCTGGTCGTGGCTTCTTATCGCGAGACGCGCGTTCATCTTAAAGTCGAAACAGTTGGCGAGTTGTTGCTCGTGTTTCGCGTATTCAGCGAAGCGGACACGAGACCACCCGCTGGTATACGCAGACGACCAGATTTACGCGTTTCTTCGCAGGCTCCTCGCTGATGTCGAGGCCGAGACTCGCGATTCCTCGATCGATGCTCGAACCACCCGTAGAGTCCCAGGGGATTTCTCTCGGGGAATTTATCGGGAATCATTCGTTGTATTTGGATCGATTAAAGCGAAACGATGCAGGTTTTACTTGAATCGATTTCCATCGAATTTCCTACCTCTGCTCGGTTCGCTCGTTTTTCCCGTCCGTCGCGTCGCGCTCAGCGTCCCAGCGTTTTTTCTCTACATTCTGTAGGCTCGCGAGCTAATCGTTCAATTTGCATAGGCTCGATGTCGATCGCGAATCGCATTGTCCATGGGGCGGAAGGCCGGTTTGCGACTCGCTCTATTCGAACGGTCCCGCGCGGCACTAATCGATACTTAATCGCGAGCCTGGCTCGAACTCACGTACACGTACACGTGCGTGCAGCACGTGCGAGAAACACGTGTCACGTGCTTGCGCCAACCACTACGCACACGCGTGGAATACCTATACGTACGCGCGAGAACGCGCCCGATTCAAGAGCCGGTTCTTTCTCCCTTCGCGTTCGTTCCCTGGCACGGACGTCCGCGAAAGAAATCAGGAGGGACGAGAAACGAGCAACGTTAATAAACGTTTTGTTTGTACATCTCGATTACAGCTAATCGATCCTCCGGCAAAATGAGGCATAATATAGAGCCGCGGCGGGCCCATAAATACTCATTTGTGCGGATACTCGCTAGCTGTATCTCTCTCTCTTCCACCCTTTCCGCCTGACGCGGTTCAGCGACGCGACGGTACCATCGCCGCCCAAGTCGACTTCGTTACGCTTACACGGCTGGCAGATACGAATACACGAATTTCTGTACATAATTAACGATCGTTATTGGCTCGCAGCTATATTTATCGCGGGTCCCCGTGACAGGAGAATTTAATGCGCGATACCTTGTCAGACCGGCGAATGACGAACGATAGTAATAAATGAAAGCGTACAAGCGGATTAGCTTTATAAAGTGATACAGTGGTTGTCGGTGTCGGCGAACAAAAAGGGGCAGAGGGAGAAGGCGGCTGGAAGGGGTTAGAGAAACGACGCGTCGTCGCGTCACGCGTTCATGAATGGATCCGCCGCGACGGTGCGGTGTATTGTTCCGTTCGCGTTGCTGCGCGCGACATCGTTAGTCCCAGGTCCACGGTCTCTATCGCGCGTAAAGCGTTCTCTGACTGCGAGGAACAGTTACTAAATTTCAATTGTTCCGTTCGTTCGAATCGCTAGGTTCGCGCGATGAATTCCATGGTATTACCTGCTTTGCATTTTGCAAATTGACGCGAGGAAGTGGTAGCGCGGCGTCGACAGACCGCAAAGTGTTAAGGAACGTTACAGGTTTTCTATTTCGTCATGCGCAGGCCGCGCTGCCGCGAACAGAGATCGCTCGAGGTTCGGTCCAATCTGCGATTCGTCGCGGCCACGATGCTTGACCCTTTCCCACGCTGCTACCGCCTTCTAAACGAGCAAGGAAGTACCACTGGCTTCAAGCTTCTATTAATCCCGTATAATGATCCCGCGGTTGCGGAAAGTCGGCTAATAGCGGCAAAATGGCGGTCCTACGGGGGAACGTTCCTCCCCGAATGATTACCAAGGAATGCGATCGCTCAAACTCCCAGCTAGACGTCGCAAAACAGCCGAATCATAGATTCGAAGAAAAACAAAGAGACGAAGGTAGGCACCTATGACGAAGCTGTTCTCGCGCGGGCTCACTCGAACGCGGCGTGTAATGCCACCTTAAAGCTCACAATGAGTTGGCCACCTACGGGTATGCAGTCGTAAAAGATGTTTCTCATTGTCTCCCGACCTGTGGGAACCAATTTTCGTCGAAATCCAGCGAGATAAAGGATTTCATGAATGAAGCCGATCCCCCCCGGATCCTTTCTATTTTTCTCGTGGTTTCTCCGTTAGCCTTCTGGTTCCTCCCCGTATCGTCTATTTTCTCTTTCACACGCGCTACAGCTTCCTCGGAAGATCTAACGATCTCCGTTTCAAAAGGTGGAGCTTTCTCCCCGCCTCCTCCTCACTCTCATTCACTCTCACGCTCCCTCCCTCGCTCGCTCAATCGCTCGTGCATCCCCCTTTCCTTTTTCATCCGTCGGGAGCAGCATTATCTGATAATCAACCGAATGATTCTCCCGTCCGTTAGAATGGCACGACCTGCTGAGCACACGTTTCATTCCGTTAATGTTTGCCCACGAGAGTGAATCCGGCCAGCTTGATGTCTTCTTTTTCTCAGATTCCATCGCCCGTAAACGGAGAAACGAACCCTTGCGCCGTGCATGCCGCGCCGCGCCGCGTGGACCGCCGCTGCCCCCGAAGCGAGCGGGAGCTAGAAATTTCGCAGGGGTGGTTAGCGGAATCGGCATCCCGCTACCCCGTACCGGGGCGCACCGAGCAATCCATTTTTATACTCGACTCACCTGATCGCGACGTGTGCGGTCCGTGACGTCATAATTCGGGGTCCCTTCGAGGCGTTCCGCCCTCTTAATGCGGGCTCCGACACCTCTCGACTCTGCGATCCTGCACGCACCTTCCCCTCTGCTTCCCGTTCTCTTCACCCTCATCCTTTCCTTCTTCGCGATTCTTCCTTCTTCTCTCCCGGTCCTTTCTTTCTCCGTATCAGCTACGCTGCAGGGAAAGGGGGGAAAGACCGCGACGAGGCCGAACGAGGGTGAAAGAGAGACGAATCGCGTCCTCTCCTCCTTCCCACTGGCCGTGCCGGCCGGCTCTCGTATATACCTCCTTCTCTCCCCGTGCTTCTCGCAGTGACCGAAGATGCCACGACGGTATATACACCTCGAAGGCGGCCAAGGGGGATATAATGGCTCGGCCGGACTTCACACGATGCCGACCGGTACGTCGGCCTCGAGGATGATGCGGACCACGGTCAGAAGGAGAGACGGAAACGAAACAGCGCTGGACCTCCGGTGGAGGGTTTTGAACCGCGGAAGGAGCCGCTTCTCCTCCCATCCTCGTCCTTTCCCGCGATATGCACGCGCCCGCAACGAATCTCGCGAATTCTGCCTGCTTCTTCTCGCTCGGAGGTACCCGTGGAATGAATCGAGAGAACCGCGAACGTGACCGCGGTTGCTCGGCCGATTAGGAGTGTAGACGACGCGTGCGTGCCCGGCCATGGAACGCGCTGCAACCCGAAAATAGATGGAACGAACGAAGGAAGAGAGAGAGAGAGAGAGAGAGAGAGAGAGAGAGAGAGAGAGAGAGAGAGAGAGAGAGAGAGGCGGGAGTGGCTGTAGAAGCTCGAGAGGAAGATTAGGGTACTCGAAGGCGTCGGAGAGAAGTCGACGGTGGGCCCCTCTCGTGCAGAAGAGTCGGAGGGTGGGCACCGTTAGCCGGTTTTGTACGAGAAGCCGTCGCCGCTGTCAGCCCGCGGGGGCCTTATTTCAAGACCGTACCGAATCAGGCACGACAATCGCTCTAATATCCACACGAATGCCATGCCGGAGGCCTGCACGGTCCAGCGGGCCCTCCGCTTCCCCTCTCTGTTATACCTTCTATCAACAGCCAGACCGTCTTTGCCCACGAGTAAGAGATCTTCTCTCGTCTTTGTCTTTGTCCTTGTCTCTTTCCTATTCCCCCTTCCCCTCGGCAATAATCATCCTATTTGAGCCAGCATTTAATCGTCGTCGCTTTCGAGCTCCTCGTGGGTGCACACCTCGTCCGCGCTCGCAATTTAGTTCCTTCCTTTCGAAGACGAGTCGATTAGCGAATAACTTATTCACGAACGCCGCGTACACACGCACAGCCGTTCCTTACGATCGACGTCAGACCTTCACGACTCGAAAGCTCTTTTGTTCCTTTCGATGAAAGGGGCTCGTGCACCGTGGCGCGGCTGATAAACGGATTAAGAACTTTGGATCTAATTGACCCTCGGTCCGATTGTAAAAGAAACCTTTGCCGGTCTTATTGCCAACGACGAGATTAGGACTCGTTCCTATATACCTTTCGTAGCTTATCTCTCTTTCGCCGTTGCTTCCCAACCTGTCGTGAAACCTGCCTCTATTTACTCACGTATCCCTTGGGCTCCAATCGTTTTACGGTCACGCTCTAATCGTCACTTCCGCATACTTAGCCGACGTTCGGTTCCAACGATGGATCGTTATCGTTTCCGTTCATCGCGAGCCATCTCTTCTCCCCGCCCTAAAAATTCGAAACGTTCGACTTTTCATTCGGCATTCGTTTTTTGGTGCGCGTTCCAGCGATAAGATTCAGCTCGCATGAGAACAAGTTTGCGAAGAATCCGCGGATAAGGGCGAAGATATTCAGGCAGAATTTGCTTGGTGGAAGAAAGGAGCGGTGATGGTGCCGCGGTACCACGGTATAATAACAGAGCACCCCAGACCCGACTAGCTGATGACTTCATTGAACAGCTCTCGCTTGGCCCTGGGGCCCTGGGGCCCAGGACCTCCCTGAAACCGCCTGAAATTATAACGCCAGCCTGCGGCCGGGTCCGCTTTTCATGCGCTCGAGACACGTTTCGAACATTTAGTGGATCCCGGGGCTGCCTCTCTTCGAGGGATGCGATTCTTCGTTCCTGTAGTTCCTACAGTCCCTGCAGGTCCATGGCGAGGGCTCCCTCTCTCTCTCCCTTGTCCGCATTGCGGCGATGCGTGCTTCCGCGTGCTATTCGTCGCCGCGCCGGTTCCGTTCGAGACCGATTCTAGCGCAATAAATCGAGCAACAATTCGAGAGATACAACGCAACGGATGGCGGAGAACACGAGCGTTTCATAAGGAACGGTCGTTGTTAGGCCGTGGCCTATAAACTCGCGACTTACAAGCACGATCGCTTCCCTCTTTCGTCGATGTCTCGTGCCGAACCGACGACCTTCGCGTGGGTTCTCCACGCCGATTCCACGAAATACAATCGCCCCCTGGCCTTTCTTCGGCGCAACACGTTTGCCCGTCTATCCGTTCCCCCCATCCCGGATCGGAACAATGTATCGCGCTCGCGTGGTCCCTTCGATGGCAAAGTTTACATCGTTCGCGAGGCCGCGATCGATTCATCGTGCGAAAAGCTGCCCGGATAGACATCGTGCTCGTGTTCGATCGTGTATCCAAGACGTTCGGCCGTCGCAGCTAGAACGAGAGGAAAACTCGAACATCGAGCTTGACAGTAACGAGAAAAGAGAAACGAGGAGAACGACTAGGGGACAAGTGGAGAACACGGGGCACGCGGAATCGCTTTGACCCGAACGGGTCACCCCGGGTCGAGTTCTCCTCTACGCCGCTGAGTCCATGCGACTTCGACTCGATTGGAACGCATCGATTGCTATACCTATGGGTTGCATGCACGCCAGAGATCCTATGGGAAATAGAAAGTGACTACGCGGTGCTCGCGGTCGACTGTGCGTGCGTTTAGCCTACGTGAAATTTACGAGCGGGCTGCCTCGTAATTACCATTGTGGAAACTCGACGGTGCCTGCGGAAACGATGGAGCCGAAGGCGTGCCAGGGTAGAACGCAGGGTGGGGCGGGGGGGAGTTAATTCAGAAGAGGATCGCGAGTGAGGAGGAGGCAATGGAAACGGCGCGGTGGTGTATGCGCTCGTGAAGAGAGGGACGACAAAAAATGGGGAGCTAGAGATAGAAAGAGAGTGCGCGGCCGGGATAGGAGAGGGGAAGAGAGAAACTACTGGAGTAACTCGAGGCCAGTTCTGTACGCGGGTCCGTAAGTGCCGTGTAATTGCTACGGCGCGTTTACTCGGGCATCTGTTTACCCACTTCGATAGCAAAACGCCGAGCTGTAAACGCCCGTTCGAGATCGTTCGACTCGGTTTCCATCTGGACAAAACTGCGCTTATTACCTGCAAAAACTACCTACCGATCGATATCTGTTTCGTATCAACGACACAGCTCTGCGCCGCTCTTTCGAAACCGTTCGACACGGTGGCCTTTGCGAATTAGGAAGGAAACGCGATTCGTAGAAATTATTAGTTTCGATACCGACTGCACCTCGAATTCGTCGGCACGCGCGGTTAGTTCGCCCCGAAGGTTTCGATAGCGCAGCGATATCTATCAGTGTCCTGTTTGGCGGAAACTCCGGTCCTAGGTAGCCGATGCGCCGTTCGACGCTATCGAAGGAGAATTGCTCGTCGCAGCGTCGCTCGGGCAACACGAAATTCTTCGAGGATACGTCGGACCGCGGATGACAGGGAGAGGCGCAATAAATTGGCGAAACGTCAGGGCGGAGAAAAACAGCCGGATCCAGCTCGTCTCGCTGTTTCTTTGTCGTGGGACCGATGCCGTGTCATCGGTCCCAATCGTGGCTCTCGAGTCTACCACTCGGTCACGAGGTCCCGCTCGACCGTCTGTCTGCGACGCGGCCTTGCCAGATTCGCGACAAAAACTGTTCGCGACTCCCTTCGAATCCCTTCTTTCCTCCTCCTCTGCCTGCATCTCTTCTGCTCCCTGCACTTTCGATAGGATCCAACTCGGAGCCAAGAATACTTAACGCGGCGGTGGCTATCTTCTATTCATTGGAAACACCTCTGAGGCGGAGAGCAGCGTGCGCCTTCGTCGTGGCGAGGACTCACCCCGCGCGCATATTAACACGGCGGGCCCCTTTTCCCTCGATTCGTTCTCGTCGCGATAGAAGAATCCGCCCGTGGCTCCTCCGGCCCGTCCCTATCGTTCGAAGCGGGCCCGGTGGCGAGCGGCCACCGGCACGCTGCTGACCATCCAAGTTCGAGCAGGTTCTCAGGAATTCACGACTCATGCGACGACCGGGTGTCCAAGTGAAACGTATAATGGCATTTAACGAAGAGGAATCGTGGTAGCAGGGGCATCGGGCTTGCTCCAAATTGCTAGGTCAGGCTAACGTCGAAACGACGGCCGAGGACGTGCCTGGTAGTGTTCCGACACCCACCTTCGTGATGATGGCTCGTGGGAACACGCCTGTTTCTTCTTCTCCATTATCCTTTCGAGCACCCTCGTCCGATATTTTCTTCCTTTTTCGAAGTAACCATTTTTTTCTCCCTTTTCCCCCACTTGTCGCGTCCCGACGCGATCGTTCGAGAACGGTTTACAAGAAACACACTCGAGGGGCCCTCTCCGAGAGGGGCAATTGCTAGCGAGACCGATTACGATAAAGTCGGCCGAATCGACGTCTTCTTGCGACGCCGCGTCCGCGCGAATTAACGTTTAAATGCAGTCGTGGGTCAGGGAATGGAAAAGGGAGTCGAAAAAGGCGAAAAAGGTGAAAAAGGGAAGGACGAGCGGCGATGAACGAACGAAGACGAAGGTGGGCTAAGAGAAGCTCCACTCGTCTCTGAAAACTGGTCTGGTGGAGACGCGGTCTTAGGAGCAAAGAAGAGTCAGAGGAGCGGCATTCCCCGGTAATTAGTCTCACCCATAAATTACTACTAGCTATTCCGTGTCTGTGTTGGTCACAACTCGGTAAAGTTCTCTCTTTCCCTTCTCTTCTCGTCCCTCCCCATTTCCACTCTTTTTTCGCGTCTTTTCTCGTCCCTTCTTTCACATTTTTTCTTCGGGCCAATATCCACTGCTACATCGCCTCGAAACAAATGGCCTGCGACAAATGGCGGTTAATCGACGCTCAAGTTTTACGAAAATTTGTTCGCCATCGTTTACCTCCGTCGACGACGGCTAAAATACGTATCGCGAGGTCGAGTAATCGTCGGTAGAAGAAACTAGGTGCCAGGAGGTCTCGGCCTATGGGAACGAAACCAGCTCATCTTTGCCGTAGGTCGAACGCGAGCTCGATCCGAGAGGACCTCTCGGACCAGCCGAAGAGGCATAGGACCCCGCTGCTAAATGAGCTGTAATACGGACTCCCGCTGACCCCTCCCACCATTCTCCTACTCTCCCTCTCTTTTTCTCTCCTCTTCTATCGAGCCGTTCGTTCTACCACTCCTACCGCATCGTCAGCCTGCTTTCCTCCCGGTGCCGCTTAAAACTACTTTTGCTCCTCGGGTAGGATTCGACGGTCATGATACGGCCACACCAGACGATTCCTTTCACCGTCACTCTTCCAAAGGTGCTTTTCCCTCTCCTATACCTTCCATCGTGTTTCGTCTTTCATCGCCGCAGTTATCGGTCCCTTTCTACCCGTCGCCATCGGTTACTCCTTTCGACGCGTGCTTGCGCCGATGAAACCGACGGGAAGCATCGTTGACGGCGCGACAATTGAAGTCGCGAATATGCGGGGGATTTTATTTCTTTTACGCGGCTGAGCGCTGACCCCCTTCCTCGTCCGGACTGCGAAACGGTCCTGGCCGGTTCTACGAACTAACGGAGAACGGTCGAGAACGATCCCTCGGTCAACGAAGCAGTTGACCCTAGTAGCTCGAGATACGTGGTGAACGATCCGTCAATTGGGTCATCCGTCCTCCGGTCTCGGTTACCGAAGGATAGCGAAGCAGAAAGCGGAGCAAGTTCGATTTCCAGGGTAACACGAGCAAGTGCCCGTTTTCCAAATAGGGGCCAACCGAGCTGTTTCTGTCTGGTCATCTTTGAAAATGTCGGGAGGACTCTAACAAAGTTATCCGTTCCGATTGTCAGTATGCCGGTTGTTCCACGCCGACCGACAACGGTTAAGGGAAAACGAAGGGAGAACGTCATTGTGCTAATCGATGCTCGTCGTTCGAAGTGGCGCTACACGAAGCAACGGGATCCTCTTGCCGAAAGGGGCACTCTCTTTGTTACTCGTTGGTCCGCGAAGGAAAAGAAGGTTGGACAACGAGAAGGGTCGTCTCGCAGGGATTTACTCGGCCGAGCGTGTCGAACTGTTCGTTAGGGAGACCGAGCCAGCGACGAAGCGTCGATGGTTGGATGGACGAGCCCATTGATCTCCTTCTGTTGGCTTTGGCGAATCGGTATCGCGGCGCGGCTCTATCTAGGAGGTCGAAAGACAGCGGTGCGCTCGGAAGCTGGTCCTCCCTCCGTGGTTCCCGCGAGGCGGCAGGTTGCGAAGCAGAGAGGAGCCGCGAGGTTCGTTGGAGAGTTAAAAGAGGAAAAGAGGGGCTCGGTTGCGTCCCGTGGCCGCCGAGCGGCGCTCACCTGCCTAGTCCGCAACAGTCTCGTACGGTTCGTTCCGACCGGGAGCCTCGTCGCCGATCACGGACGAACAATCCTCTTCGCCTACCCCTACCATCGGCCACTTTCCACCTCCGCAGGATCGGCCTACGCCACGTGAGCTTTTCGATCTTCTTCCTACTCGCTTCCACCCTTCCTCCACCCTACCCTTGTCCTCTCGCAGTTCTTTCCACTTTTGTCCCATGATCGAGCTATCTTGCTTGCAGTATTTCTTTTTGCAATGCTACCGAAAGGAAATTTTAATTGGCTGGTCCCGCTCCGCTCGATCTTGTCTAAAGGAATGTTCTTTGGGTGGCGTTTTGCGATAACCAAACTACCGATAACGATATTGCAACGGTGGTGACGCCGTCATTGGTGGTGCAGTGAAGGTGGTAATGGTGGTGCCCTGGGGCTCGGCGAACGAGGAGGTGGCGGAGGAGGAGGAGGAAAAGAAAGAGTAGAAGAAGCAAAACTCAAAGAAGAGGAGGAAGAGGAGAAAGAAGCAGATGAAGGTGAATGGTGGGGCTGTCTTCTCTACTCCTTAGTACATTTCTGGTGGGGGTAAGGCAACACTCAAAGTTCGTGGTGACGTACTTCTGGCAGGAACGCAACACGTTTTTGTCCCCGCCGGAAGGAAATAGCAGCTTCCTAGATTCTGTTTTCGTCTCGTCTTCGGTGTTTTCGTCGAAGCGAAGGAAGCAAGGGGAAGGAGAATTTCGAAGGCGAGGATCATCGACGAAAGGGTGCGAAGGGGAAGAAGAAGAAGAAGAAGAAGACGAAGTAGTAGTGGAATCTACTGGAGGCAAACGGGCCGAGAGTAAGAAGCACAGTGTGGGGGAGGGGTGGGGATATCTAGTTCAAGACAACGGAAGCGGAGGATTTCTCTTCCGGGTGTTTCTCGCTTCGTGATAACGACCATTCGTGATTTCAAGCGCGATTACGTCCGACGAGTGAAAGCAAACCAGAAAATTTGATTGTTTTTTCGTCGTTTCATCCCAGCCTGGAAAGAGATTACGCGCTGATTGGACAAGGTCAATATTTGTATTCGTTCCAGTGTTTCAAAGAGCCTCGTTCGCTTTGATCGGTGTATTCGAGGGTGGAGAAGAGAGACGCGAAGAAAGAGGAATAGACGAGCAGACGGAAGAGATAGAGAAAGAAGGGGGCTGTGAACGTGAACGACGTCGAAGAGGAAGAAGCGGAAGAAGACGAAGAAGAGGAAGGAAACGATCGTGGCTCGGTGAAGTGTTGGCAGAAGCGAAGACCAGATACGAGAAAGTAGTCGAGAGTGGACGGTCGAAGAGATCGGGTGCTGGATAAAGAATTTCTCCGTCGAGATCCAGGGAAAGGACCGTCGGATATTTTTGAAAAGGAGCACGTGTGATCTATCGCGCTACGGGCCGCCGATACGACGCGCGAGGCCGTCCAATTTTTCGTCAGCATCCTAGGTCAGGGATCCCGAGGTGTTCCGCTGCGCGTGGCGCGACACTCCCGTACAGACGCGACTGCCCTTCGCCTTCTGGGCTCGGGAACGATTCACTTCCGTTGTCCAGCGAGGTGCGAACAGCCGGAAGGGGAAGCAATCGGCAATTGACCAAGTCACCCAAAGGGGCGGAGGGGATGGAGATGCGCCTCGTTCTCGCGGCGATCTGTCTCCTTCTCGTTACCCCCATTGCCGGGTCTTTTTGGTACGTAGACGACTGTTTTTCTCTGACCATTTGCCTTCTCGTTACTACATTACTGCTCGTACAAACATACCGCCGCGTGACTCAAGTGCAGGCAGATTCGATCGTCGCCGAGCGTGGGTCAAAGGGGACCGGCACCGCGGCCAGCTTCGCCGCTCGGCGCACCGCTGTCCGACTGTTAATCGCGCGAAATAGTTGCGCCTCGAGAGCGATTCGCGACGCGACGGTCACTACTTTCCAAACGTGACGAACTAACGAGTGCTCCACTTCCGAAGCACGTCAATCTGGGTTATCAATTACGCGGCAGGTTACGCGCTCGCGGAATGATTAATGACGCCGTAAATCCACCTTTGGTAGTTACGCTTGCTCTCGTGAGTAAGACCTGTCCCGAGATTTACGGTTTCATTTCGATTCGCTGAAATTGCTCGTTACCGTTGCCGGGAAACCATCGCCATCCTCGAGGCTCGAACCACGGATCGACAGCCCCGTGCCTCGAGATCCACTTGGGGGTAGGCCTTCTCGTAGACGAAGGGGAAGGGAATCGACCTGAACCGCCGCGAATTTGTAACCGGCGCGTGACGCGCTCTTCGCAACTGCGTTACGTTCTTGCGCCGTGTCCCGTGTGCTACGGTAAATTGCTCGGTAGCACGAGCGCGCGGTGTGTACTCCTGTTTATTATGTAAATGTTTGGACGACGATAGACCGTTATCGCTGCCTTGCCATCCGAGACACCTGCATCCAGAGACGAATCATCTCGCGAATGCCTCGTCGCTTCGTTCGCTCGGGACATTTTTTTTACGATCCGCGATCACGAAAATATTCGATCTCGTTCGAATCTGTCGCCTGGGTCCAAGCACGGTTTGTCGAGCGTTCTCGTTGAGATTCCAAAGCGTAGTTTCCGTGAAGCTGGCGAATAATGCTGGTCGCTTCTAAGGTCGAGCAAATGTTTGCCAACGATTTAAAGGGGATTTCTGCGCACAGTCGACACTGTACCGTCGCACCTTGCCCTCTTACCTGTCCACGGCGTGCACACGACGCGACCGAGTGTTTGATAAATACATTAGAAGGTTCGTGGTTTGTTTCGAACGACAGGTATTTAACAGGTATTTAACAGGTATTTAAGTAGGCTCGAGGAATGTTTCCGTGGAGGCAGGGATTTCGGAGTTTTTCTTCGGCACGCCTCTGGCATTTCGCGTTCCTGCGTTCACGCGCGTGGTTTATTCGATCCTGCGAATTCGAGGGCCGATTACTCGATCGAAACCGGATTCTCGATCGAGATTCCCCGATTTTGTCGCGAGGAATACTATCCTACGTTCGTTCTCCTCGTTTCTCCCATCGCTTAGCCCGCTCCGTCTCTGTTTCGCGTGCCGTTTCGCGGTAGCACGGAGACACACGGCGAAGGTGGACGCATAAGATCCAGCCGGAGGACAAAGACGTCCGAGTGAAAGAGTAAAGGGGTAAAGAAGCGAGCGTGGATGGACAATGGTCTCGCTCGAAGCGTCACCCGTAAATCTCGTTGAGCGCGTATAATTTGTAAGTCGGCAGCAGCCCCGTTTCGCCTGTTCCCCCGTTTCCTTCTCGGCCGCGCGATCCCTCTTCGTCTCCGGCCAGACCGTCGCGAAACCGAAAAATCAAGAGCGGCCAAGGAGGGCCAACGGTAGGATTCGGATGCATTCTTTTGCGCTCCTTTCTTCAGAAGGTGCACCGTCTCTCTGACGCGGCCGTTGTCGTGGGTCGCTTATCGTCCACCGGGTTCTCTCGTTACTTTTTCTAATCGTCTCTTGGGCTGTCGCGATCGGCTCCAGCTTAGCCGGTTAATCGTTCCACCGAAACGTTCCTCTTCTCCCGCCGGAGCTGCCCCGTGCCATCGAAGGTGGAAAAGGTGAACGGAGATCGATGATCGGCGGCGGTATCGTAACGAGTAACGAGCAGTTGCCGATAATACGATAGCGTTCGATCGACTCGCGAGGTCGGCCAATGAGCCGCAGTGGGCAGTCCGCGGCTACCCTCCCGCTGGCTGGACAACCCGATACTCCCACCCGTTGCACTCTCTCTCTCTCTCTCTCTCTCTCTCTCTCTCTCTCTCTCTCTCTCTCGTTCTTTCCCATCGACCGTATAATCGTAATGATAAAGGCGCGCAGACTATGCGACGCGATGTTGCCCGTCCCGTTCAGCTTTGATCGGTCCGCTGGCGAACGATTCACGGCGGTGTTGCGCAACCCTCGGCACAACCTGCCGAATTCTGTTATCGTTCGCTTCCGTTCTAGCGCTGCACTTACTTGGCCGTCGTAAACCGCGATCCAGGGTGGATGTTTGCCTCCGACGCTGATCGTATTTCGGCCGGCCTTCGCTCGTAATGCTTATTTTCGTCGCGAACATTTGCCCAAGTTTCGCCGCGGATTAGTACCCCTTTGCGCCGGTTTGTCTATTTGCGGCAGTAAAAGCTCGACCCTTGCGTCGGTACGCGGTGCCAACGCAAACACGGAAAACTCGTTCCCTTTTCGCCGCGGCATCTGCACCCGCTTCCGTTTTCGACCGCTTCCAAACTTCTTACGGTGGAATCTTTTTCGTCCGCCCCGGGGTCAGTTTCGATTCACCGAACGTGCGTTGGAGCGATAAATTTAGTTCCCAAGCCTCCGGTCATAAACGCACTCGATCATCCCCCGACTCGCGGGACAGAAATAATTTTCCCCGACTCTGATTTACCGCCGAGCGAACAACGTTGCAGAGATTCTGCGCGGGGCTCCGAGATGCTCGAGCGCAAAGCGAACAACCCTATGCTGCCGGTGCGGCCTGTTTCTCCCGCACGAAATTTGAAAATTCGCTCGTGCCTCTCGAGCGTAGAATTGCAACGCGATGCCACGCGTACCTACGCTAAACGAGCGCTCGATTTGTCACGATGCAAGGTGTGTCAATTACCGTCGAGACAAAACAAGGCGGAGCTACAGTAACGCCCTGGCGTCCCTCTCCTTGCGTTCGACGATACGCTGGGACCCAAGTTCGTCAAGTGTTTATACTGTATACATATTCGCCTCTCAGTTGGCTCGGCTAATGGCAAGAGGGTAGACGGGCGACGCGACGCAACGAGCGATTAGCCGGTGGCACGATTTCTTTGATGGTACGACAGGAACGATAAAAGTTACAGGGACAAGCCTGTCGGAGTAGTTAACGCGGTTGGAACGCGTGTCCCGTGCAAGCAAAAGCATGGAATCGATTTTCGTGGAATGTTAGGACGGGGGCGTAGCTGCGTTTCCCGACGCTAGGCGTTCCGGGAGAAGAATTCGAAATTGTTTCGATGGCGCGTGCACGACGCAGCCGCTATGCATGGAATTTTAAGACCCTCGCGTTATCCAAGCTTACTCTAATTTTATTAGCCTCTTCCGATTCGATCGGGTTTCATTAAGCCACGTGCCTGAAATAATTCGTTAGGCGCAAATACGCTTTTGCCCGTCCACGGTATAAGAACAGGAAAAAGAGTTTTCCTTCGCTGCCTCTGGCCGATCCACCGGCGCGAGCTCGCGTCGCGAATTCCTCGGGATTCTTGGGAAAAGTTCCCTCGAAACGCGCTACCTAGACTGTTGCGCGTTAACCATTGCCACTAATTTGTTCGGACATTCTCGGGGCCCGTTGAATTCGCCTTTTTACGCGCACCGAACCCTTCTTTCCCTGCACTTGCCTTCCTGTCGCGCGCACCCCTTCCTCGATATCGTCGGTGGATCGCGCCCGTCATCTATTTCCATATTCGAGCAGAAAACGGCCGATCGGAGCTTGGCCGGCTATCGAAGCAGACTCGCACCAGAGAACGCGGTTTCGTCCCTCGCTCTACTCCCCTTTCGCGCCTCGTGCTCGTTCCATGTCGTCGAGCAACAAGAGGGTGATTTAGATTAAGTGCGCGCATTTAACCAGCACGAGCTGTTGTGACTTTCGACTTCCGTTCGCCATACTTTTTATTTACGTTCCCCTCTTGCCGCGCGCAACCCTTCTTTTTCTGTTCGCGTCGGCGCGAGCCACGCGTACCTCTTCCAGCGGACAAATTTCTCTGGCGATCCCGCGACGAGAAACTAGACGAACAGAAGGGAAGAAGCGATGGATTTTGCGATGTCTTTGGTAGCGGGTCGGCCAACTTCCGTCGTGTTTTCTTCCTATCCTCGAGGGTCTCGTTCGGGCGGCGCGAGATATTCGAAGAATTCGCCGATGAACCGAGCGACTGTTCTTCTTCTGCTGGTTCTCCTCATCCTCCTCCGTTCCGTCCCTTCTTCGTCTGAAACTCCTTTCGGCAGCCAGAGGACGGTCCGCCCCCTTTCTCTGCTGCTCTCTATCGCGAATCGTTCTCTCCCTGTCGGACTCTCTCGATTCGAGCGTGTACAAACCGACGAACCGAACGAGGTCGGAGCAACGTTGCGCTCTCGTCACTGTCTATCCGAGCAGACAGCGTGGAGCTGCCTTCGAGCAAAGTGAGTGCGTCTAATGAGGCAATAAATAAGTCGACCGCTCTAACCGGCCTCTCCACGCTTTTCGTTCGCGACGACGCGTCCATCCTCGACTTCTTTTCTTGCCTCTGCATTCGCGGGGACAACCCCTTCCTCGTTCTAGCCCGGATTCCCTTATCTCAGCCCCGAATCTTCCTAATCTTTCCCCGTCCAGCCTGTCGCTTCGAATCTCGAGCTCGTCGCTCGGTCCGTCCGACCGATCGGCCCGCGAAAATCATTTACTTGGAAGTTCGCGCCGCTTGCTTCTCGGCCGCGTCGATTTCCCTAGACTGACCACGAGCTCCGCGATATTAATAGCCGACGATCATCAAACGACGCGACGTGTTTGCATTAATAACGTCGTAACGTTATTCGCGCAACAGGGAAGAGATGTATCGAAAGACCACGATCTGTACGTTTATTTGACTTGGGTGTTTGGCCGCGCGGTCGTTAACGAGCAAGCGCAAATACTCTTTGCGCGAGATCCTTTGAACCGCAAGATCAGCAGGAGAGTGTCGCGCAGCATGGTCTGCTCTCGAAACGGTTTAAACAAAACCCGGTGCATTTTGTTCCCGTGGAATTTCAGCGGGTAGATACAAGGATATTGATCGCCCTATTCTACACTTATTCGTTTCAAAGGTTTCGCCTATATTTAGAAACTCGCGCACGAGCTGGTCTCTTTAAACTTGGATTCGTCGCGGCGATAAGACGAGCGACGAGGGTCGCGTCATAACTTTTCTCTTCCCGGAAAGCGTGCCGTTTTTATCCATGCCGACCGCCCATTATCCGAGCGCGAAGGAGCGAATCTCGTGTCTTTGTCGCATTCCCCAGTGGATTCGCATTCGCCGCGGGAAACTTGCGCGGCGGAAAGACGTTGGAAGGACGATGCCTCGCGAACGAGACCCTGCCGGATTTACACCGAAAACAATGGCGTCGATGGAGAACCGTGCGAGTCCCGATCGGCGAATATCGTTTCTCCCTGGAGTGCGTCCGGTTCCGGGCAATTGGAAGGTGCCGCGTTGCGTCATGGAGTATCGAGAGAAGACGAATGAAGTTCTTGCGCTTTGTTCCGTGCCAGCAGGCCCGGTCGTCCCGCGAGACATTACATGCGCCATATTTTGCTCGAGAACGGGAGCAACGTTTAGCTGTTTTTCTCGGCGAATGCGGCGCGGAACCAGCTCCCGACATCCCGGCCTCGAGCATTTCGATCTCTCTGGTTCGCGAGTTTCACGGGAATTCTTGTCCGCGTAACCAACGTTCTTGTCCTCGCTGTTATAGTCGTCGGCCGAGGCAGGAATCCTCGCCCAAATGACGATGTCACCGATACACGCCACTCCGTCTGCGTTGCCTCGAGGTTTCCCCTCATTCTCCCTCGTCTTCCTCTGCCTTTTCTCCTTCTGCTTCTGCTTCTGCTTCTGCTTCTGCTTCTGCTTCTTCTTCACCTTCTTCCCCTGGTTCGTGCGGAACGAAAAGCATCAGCATCTCTGGTCGCACTAGCGACGTACACGGGCGCGAGCAACCGTCCTTAACGGAATTATTGCCATTAAGCTCGTTGCATTCCCGAGAGGCCGTCGTGTACGCGCCCCGGCATCTTACCGACGCAGAACTAATGATCTTAATTAACGTTTCGTAACGAAGGTCGCTCGAACAGTCCTCCTACCTTCCCCTCTCTTGCTCTTCTTCCCATTTCTCCATCCCGTTCGCGTCTTCTTCCCCGAAGTTTTTGCACCGAGCCGTCGCGACGTCTCGGTTCCCCGTTCGTCATGGCTGTTCTTGCTCCTCTTCTTTCTGGTCTCGAAGGAGGGAAGTCGCGGTTCCCACTGTCCGCGGTTCCCTTCGATCCGATTCTCTTTTTGCTACTGTACGAACGTTTCTTTCCTTCGCCCGTTCGTCCTGACCGTTTCTGGCATGTCTTTACTCGTCCCCGTAGACCGCGTCTCGTTCTGCTACTTTGCCGCAATGAGCGCGCAATGCGTCCGAGATTTAATTATCGTAATGGTACCGGTGAGCTTCAGCCTCCGCGTTCTTGTTCCTCGAACGTTTGGGTCCTCCCCGGATAACCGAATGCTAAGCGTGCCCGTTTGTTCCTCCGCAGGACCGTTGGAAATCAGGTGGTGATGGATCCGATGCTCATCTGCAAAAAGACCAGAAGATTGAAGGGAAAAATGGCGGACATCTGCCGGAAGGAACCCTCGTTGCTGAAGGAAATCGCTAGAGGCGTCCAAGTGGGGACCAGAGAGTGCCAGTATCAATTTCGGAATCGTAGATGGAACTGCACCACGATCAGGAGATCCCTGAGGAAGATTTTGCTGCGCGGTAAGTGGCGTCTGTGGTCTCTCGTCTGTACGCGAATCCGAGGCAAAGGGGGGCGCAATGCGTAGAGCCGAGGGCGATCGCAGGGCGCTTTTGATTGGAGATGAGGCGAGCCGGATGTCGATTACACAGTCCTTTTCAGGCTCGCAGCACGATGCGTTACGGTTAAACGCCGACAATCGGGCGGCGCAACTCCGGAAGCGATTCCTCCCGAGTGCTACACCTCTGCGTTAACCACTCTATTCGAGAGAAATATCGATGCTCGATCAGCGTTACTCGAATTGCCGTGGAACACGCGTCATTATTTTCGAATTAACCTCGACGCGACGGGGCTATCCCCGGCCAGGGAAAGGTGTCCGAGCGAGCGGTTTTTGTCTACTCCGTTGCGCAACAGTCGGCTCCATTAATCACAGAAATTGTTTACGCGCACGTCCGAGTTGTCGCCATAAACGCTTGCCTTCCTCCGCGAAATCCGTGACGATATAAACGCTTCGTTTCTCATGTTTTTTCCTCTAATTCGCGTCACGAGACCTCAGTTTCGTAAGCGGTCTTTTTTCCACCTCTTTCTCTCTTTGTTTTTCAACTGGGGACGTTTTTCAACTTTACGAGGAACCTTCGAGTCGTGAAATTCCTTTTTACAATATCATAAAGATACAGTGCTCGGGAACAATAAGCGTTTCGTCAGAATGATCTCGGTCGAGGTATCTCGGTGGCCATGGAGATACGACACCGCGTAAACGATTGCCCAGATAAATGGAAGAAATTGAACGACGAGCAGGCTCGAACTGGTGTCCGAGGAAAAAATTCTCACGCGGTTCGGTTGGCGCGAGCATTCGAGAACGGAGGAGAGCCGAGCGGACCTGTCCCCGTGGCTCGCTTAGTTACCTGTCCGATAGTCCGATGTATTAATTCCGGGTGATCGAGCCCAACAACTAAATCGAAGACAGCGTGTCCAATAGGCCGAACTGCTCTCTAGCTTGCGCTATCAGATCGGTGCCTTTTGGTAGCCTGACAGATTGACACTGTCCGTCGGATATTAGTGGCAATATGTACCTTTAATTAAAGGCTTCATTGCAAAGCCGGGTCGCCCTCGAGGTTCGAGGTTCGATCTTCTTTTTCCCTTCAACCCTTTGCTTGCCAACGATCGAAAGATTGCACGGTCGATCGTATCGATCGTGATTCGTGGCGGACTCGTAGCGATTCGTCGATAGGCCTCGGCAACCTACACGAACGAATATCGGACACGTGGATTCCAGGCCGGACGATCGATGATCGAATTATATCCGACACTGTCGGCGATGCCTGACAATCCGTGTTCGCCCCCTCGGAGATTCCAGAGATACGGTGCACCGTTTTATACTCGACTCGCCGGTCTCGTTTGTTTCGACGTCGTTCAACCGAGAAACGGGTTAATTAACTCCCCCGGACGAAATTTGCTCCGCGCCGATGTTCTCGCCGCGAGATGGAATTCGCGGAGTCGAGCCCCGATACCGCACACGAAGACGCGGAAAGATATGCGTGTCGTTAACATCGGAGAACCACTGCGGTCCCGAAGCGATCAAGAATCGCGGCACACTGGCACGGGTACACCGACGGGCTTTTAATTTGCGTTCCACCTGCCACTTACGAGTCGGCTCCGCCTCGTAAAAACCATACCGCGACGCAACGACGACAAAGTTCGATTTCATTATGCTTAGTCGGGGAATGGTTGAAGCCCGCGTCGCAATTAAGCAGCTTTCGTCGCAGCCGAATGTTTGCGCGACACTCGCGACCCTTTAATCGCCAAGTCACAGGGGGCATCGCAATTGCGCCCGGCACCGGTTCCTCGACACGGCTTACAAGCCGGTCGGTGGTCGCTCCCGTTTTTCCTCACGTTTTGGAGCGAGACAGGGCGCCTCGCCCGCGCCGGACCCGAGCAGCCTGTTTGGTCGGAAAAGGTTGAGCGGCAGGCACATAAATCCCGGCTGCCGGGTGCATTATTGGTCGGTGCGGATCGATGACAGGGGCGAAGATGTGTTAACCGGTCGTTTCGGGTGACAATCCTCGACGTCGTCATTTATCTGCTACCCCAGGCGAAGACAGCTCGCCCTGGGTAGTCCGCAGCAAGAAATATACGACTTTTCGGCCCACCCTCGGCGATCTGTGCACTGTGCGCGCTCTCGCAATAACGCATTTGTATTCGCGGCCTTGGTGTTTGGCTTCCGTTCGCGCCAATGCCCACGATCTTTCCATTCCACTTTGCACGTTTAATCGCGCGCCGAGTCTCGGCCCGCCTCGCTGCAATTCACCGCGACCAAACCTAACCAAAGGGTATAATATACGACGATGCGCGGTCTTGGAGGAATCTAGAATGATCGGATACTTGGTCTTTTCACTCGAGATCTCGAACATAGATCACGTTTCCATTCCAAAGTATCCTTGACTCGAATACTCTCTCGACAGACGCATTCCATTGAAATACCTCGCCGGAGAGGCATGACGCTTAAAAATCAATTTCCAAGCAAACGATGCCTCGCTACCGGATCACGATCTTTACGATCGGTTGGACATCTCTCGGCCGATTGAGACGCATCTAGGGGGATGGTAGTTAATCGGAAGCGTGTACCGATCGAGGGAGCGGAGGGTCGAGATATGCAGAGGTGGGACGAGTCAGAAGCGTTGCGGAGTTCTGGCGTTGATAGTGGGCGAAAAAAGAGAGAATTCGTGGGAGCGTATCGAACGGTCGGGCGAGGAGGAACGAAGCGAGGAAAAATTCCTAACGGGCGAGCATAGAGGGAAAAAGCGAAGAATAAGCCACGCTACCGGCGGCGCCTATCTTAATTCTCGATTGACGTTTATTTATCTGGCGACGTTTAATTTTTATGGGCGCGATCTGGCCGATAGGTTAGCCTCGCAGGTAGCTCCCGCTGTGTGGTCCGAGTCCAGAAGAGATCCGAAGTTGGACTGGTAGAACATTCGTGGACGTGCAGCACCTCTTAATTGAGGGGTGCCGTGTGTCGCGATAAGAGAAACACGGGCGTCAAAAACCCGTGGAAAGAGCTACCAGGGGAAAGGAAAGGAGGAAAGAATTTATTGTCCTGCCACGACGCGACGCGACGCGACGCGACGCGACGCGTTCGTTCGTTCGGTATCCGAAAGCAAGGATCCACTGCCCCCACGATCCCAGACTCGTCCGATCGATACCGTGCGCCTGCGTCGACCAAATTAAGAGAGTGGTTTTCTTCGTTCACGTACGAAGGAAACGGTTCCATTTCCTCGAAAACATTCTTTTCACCGAACTTTCTCGGCTCTAACGAGGATGTTCACCTTGGCGCGTCACTAATCTCGAGTCACACGCGCGATGGTCTCATCGATTCGCTCGGTCGAGATATTGTACATAGCTGCTTCGCTCTATTTGTCAGTCGCGCAGTCAGCGCGGCGATGCGTTCCATCCATCGATGCGACTAATCGTTTCTTGAACGGCAGCAACTCGTCCAGCATTCTAAAACATCTTGGCGAGAGGAGCGTCGAGGTTCGTGACACGATCTCAGGACGAGCCGAGACCAGACGAAACGAAGCGGGATGGGGCGATAATGAGCGAGGTAAAAGCGATTTAGCGCCACGGCGCTAAGTGTTTTGTCGCCTCGCGAACTCGGTGCTAACTAATGCGGTCGGAAGAGGACACGAACGCATCCCTTCTTTCGCGCCCCTCGCCACCTCCGCGTTGAATACATATTCGTGAATTTGCCAGCTGCTTTCGCGCGCCTACTCGTTCGTGACTAGGAGCTACCGCACACGACGCACACGTCGACGCTTCCCGTCCGGCCGGTCGTTTATTAACGCTACCTTTTCTTGCGGACGCTTCGAGAAAGCTGGAATTTTTATTCGACGCTCCGGTGATGCACAGGTACTTAATGACTGTAGGTAAAGATTGCCTTGGACCGAATCCAGGTCAAATTGAACCGTCATTCCTTATTGTTCGTGAAATTACGCGTAACGCAATTGACACGGTGGAGAGGAACGGAAGCCTGCGGTGGGTCCGAGGAAGAGAAGGTTTTCAAGACCCGCGTTTGGCGCATCAACGGAAAGGTGGTGGCTGGCGTGGACGGCACCCTCGCCGCAGGAAACGACAATACTCGAGCCACGAGTGCCGATTATAGGGGAAGCGTGTCTTCCAGTTGAAAACCTTTCTAGGGAAACCCGAATTTTTCTCGCTTCCATCGGCCGAGGATCCGTCGCATCGCCTGGAAGGAAATTGCCCGTGACTAAAGCGACACCTCTGGTGTCCAGTGTCAGCGAGAACCGTACGCTTTTTTCCTCGTCATCGTGAGATTCTTTTCTTCTTCTTGACGCTTCTCCATTGTCAAGCAGTTTACCGGCACCGGTGCACCGGTCGCATACCGATCCGCGTTCTCGATTCAAAATATGCGCCGCTGAAAATACGAACGACCAATACGCCGTGCTCCTCGCCTGCGCCGCATCGTGAGTACGGTTAATTGCGGGAAACGGAAATTTGTTTCGTCGTGAAGCAGGGCGATCGATTCGCAAGATTGATAACGTCTGGCCGGTACTTTCCCCGAGGAATCGAGAAGATGCGCAGCCGGTGTCTTGCCACAAAGGGTTGACAATAGCAAACAGTTTAATGTCGCGTACGTTTATTGTATCTCGGCTGCCGTCCCTTTAGCTTGGATCGGGGAGCCGGAGAAAGGGTGAAAGGAGGCGAAAGAGTTGCGTGGCAAAGAGGAGGAGAACGGAGAGCCCCGGGACAGATCTGTTATTCCGTTGGACTCTGGCCGTTCTCGCGTGACATTTGAATGCTCGGTCGATTTCACGTTGGCCAAGGGAATACCGAGGGAGAGAGAGTCGGGGGAGAAAACGAGAACCTCCATATCCTTTGCGTCCTCTCGATTCCTCCGCGTGGACAGTGGGCAGCCTCGCTTTTCGCCGGGAATTCCGCGACGCTCGGTCTAGATCCGCGGCCGTGCCGTGCTCTCGGGAGCAGAGGAAAAGAACGATAGACGATTCGCCGTAATTACCACGGTATCTCCGAGTCCGAGGCGCAGAGCGACGGTTGTCTAGCGTGGATGGAGCGAGATGGGACGAGGGAAGAATTTCTGCTGGGGAACGGTGAAAAATCTCGCGGAATCTCGGGAAAAGGCGAACAGCCGTTGCCGCAATTGGTCATTGGGCGATTTTTCCTGGCATTCATGCGTCCGTTCTCGGTGTATTTATTGGAAAGGTTTCTCTCGTAGGATCTTCTATACACGGGGGGTTAACCGAACGCCGTATCTTCTGCCTCTTTTCTCATTCGATATTTCTCTCCTTATTTACGGCCGCTTCCTGCGATTTATCTTCTCTCTTGTTTCACGCCGGCTCGCCTATCCCCCGTCCCCTTCTCGATCGCTGCCCCGATCGAGAGGTGTGCTTTCGAGATCGCAGGATCGTTCGCAATTAGAGCCGACTGGATGAAACGCGAAGGAGCGCGGCATCCGGTCCGCGGGCCGATTAGATTCGAAAGAGCGGACCCGACCGAGCGGATTTACGTACGCGAGCCGATCGAGCCGGGAACGCGCGATCCTTCCACCGATCCAACCACCGATCCATTGCGCACGAATCGACGGGGCCCGATAAATCGCGGCCAGGCCGAACAAATCGCTCCGCGAGACCGCTCGATAGTATCTGGCCGTGTCGATCTGCCGAGCCCGCGACATAATTCCATACAATGGCGGCACACGATGCATCGTCGCAAATTACACGCTTGCATAATTCTCCTCGGAGTCGATTAATCGCCGCGCGATTTACGAGAGACTCGTCGACGCTGCGCGCAGCACGCTTCCAGCTTCCGCCGCGTTCGCAGAGCCGCGCCAATCCCGTAACTCCGGCCGTCGTAATTCATGGTTCCCCGTAATCGGCAAATCGTCACCTGTGCATGCAGAACCGCGCCCCACCACCAGCAACCTATTCGCGCAAAGCTTCAGCCAGCGTCGTAAGTTCGACGTGTCATCCGTTTAAGGTGGTCGTCTCGATTCGCTGCTTGGTTGTATTTCATCGTGACCCTTGGACAAGAGTTACGCGTGTCCCGTTAAGCGAGCGGTAGAGCAAAAAGAGCAACGGTGGCTTCGCATACGGATAAATGCCGCGCGATGAATCCTCGTCACCTTATATAATCGACGAGCAAACAGATTGCGATTGACCGAAGACGATGATGAACGACGCCGAGGAACGGAGCAACGGGGCAACGAGGCTCCGCGGTTCCAAGGTTTTTCTCTCTCGAAGGAGCGCGCTGCTTCGCGAGTAAACGCGAAAATCGGTAGCGACTCGAGTGTAGGAAAAAACGGCCGAGGTGGAAGAGCAAGTGGCGGAGGAGAAGGTGGTTTGGAGGAAGAAGAAGAAGAAGAAGAAGAAGACCACTCGCAATTAAACACGGCGTAAGTCTCGCTCCGAGGATAATGCCCCGGAATGCTGATAATTGGCTGAGCCGTCGGAGCGACCCGAGACGATGGGCGCTCGGTGCACCTGGCAGCACGGCACTGCAAGATCATCGACTCGCGATCCCTCGTGTCTAATTGATTCCAAGTGATTTATATTACCAGCTGCTCCTCTCCGCCTCGAACATTCCCGGCCCTCCACGCTACTCTTTATACTCTTTCACCTTCTCCTCGCCACGAACGTTTCGATACGAACGACTTGCGCCGCACTCTGCTCTCCTCTCTCGCGGCGCGGCGCGGCGCGGCGCGGCGCGCGAGGTACCGAGGGCAGAAGTATTCGGCGGCGAGCTGAACGCGGGGAACCGGAAGCGCGACGGAGGGCCGACGATTTTGTCGCGCAAAAAGATCACGGCGAAGGAAAGAGGGGCTGGCCGTGGCCGGCGGATAAGCGAAGAGAAGAACGAAATCGCGATCGGACGGGCGACGCAGCGGGCATGACGCAAAAGGCTGAACACGGGGGCAGGGGACGCGATGTTGGAGGCAAGAGCGTGTCCGGACCTCTCGCTCTAGAACGTCGATATCAGATCGCTCGTATAAAACTATCGTATCGTTTAAATACGCACTGAAAGGTGAGGCGATGCATCGGAAGATACGCGGGCGGTGGCAGGTTGCTTCTCGTTCCGTCCGTCCGTCCGTTCGCCCGTCCGCGTGTCGATCCGCGCCAAAGATATCCGGCTGGAATCCATGGGAACCACGGCGAACCGAGCTTATACGCGTATAACCCCTTCCCAAGCTCGCGCCTGACCGCGGCCGTCTCCCTTTTATTTCCCTCGCCACCCTGGCCAGCCTCCTCTTGGCCAGCCCCGTTTCCTCTGCTATTTCCTCTGATATTTCCTCACGGCGTTTTCATCCCGATGTCCTCCGCGATTTCGAGGATCGATCCGCGACGCCCCGCGGCATCGGTATTCGCCACTGCTTTTCGAGCAAACGTTCGATCGCCGTCCGATACTCTCGCGACGCTTTAACGACGATCCAGCGCAAGTGGACGCGCGTGTCCAAAGAAATGGATAATTGGCCCGGCATTCCGCCTCACGATTATAAGTTAATCCGTTAGCTGGCCACGCGCAGCCGCCAGATTCTATCTGGCCGCCACGGCGCAAACTTTGATCGCGCGAGAAAGCAGCGATTGCATTCTGCGGATATCGCGGCGAAGCGTAGGAACGGGAGGACGAGGGAGGACGAGGGAGGACGAGGGAGGGCCGTGGATACGCGGGAATAAATAAAACGGAACCGAGAGAATTTGCAAAACCCGGATGCTCGGGCAGGTGAGAGACAATGGGTGACAGGGAGCCGTTGGACGAAGGCGGTGGTAATCTGCCGTTTTGAAAAGGGGTGGAACTCCGGCAGGCATTGTCCGCCTAATGATGGAGTGGAGACGTGACAGGTGAAACCGAATACACACGCCACCGAAATCCGACGTCCTGGCTCTCCCGTTCTTTCCGCCTCCCTCCAAGAATCTCCACGACCGTCCACTTCGAAACGTCCAGCCTGCGTCGCGAAAGAGCCCCGTGCTTTCGAGATCCTCCCGCCTCGAGGGCGCTCTTTCTTTCGCCGAAAATTCCGCCGTTCGGCCCTTTCTTCTTCTTTCCCTCCTACGTTCCAGGCAGGCCTCTCTTTCGCCCGCTCGGCGAACGGTCGATTAATCGGCGCTGTATCGTCCCCTCGTAGTTCCAATTTGAAAATCCACCCGAAATTCCAGAGCCCGCTGATCGATTTCGGACTCCACCCGATGCTTTCAGATACCAGGGAGACGGGTTTCGTGAACGCAATCACCGCCGCTGGAGTCACCTACGCCGTCACCAGAGCTTGCACGATGGGCCACCTCGTTGAATGCTCCTGCGACAAGATGACGTCGAAAGGTAAGCGCCCTTGAAGCTCAAGTTTTTGCCGGTCGAACGCGCCCGATTCCTCGGACAACTGGATCTCGCGAGTAACGCGAAATATGCAGGTAGTCGGCTCGGCAAATTGGCCCGGACCGCCGGAATGGAAAAGAGTCTTCCAACCGAGGGGGACTGGGAATGGGGAGGATGCGGCGACAACGTGAAGTTCGGCTTCAAGAGGTCACGGGACTTTATGGACGCGCCCTACCGAAAACGCAGCGACATCAAGACTCTGGTGAAGCTGCACAACAACAACGCCGGTCGTTTGGTACGCATCGTCGCGTCGTCTCGTTGCGCTCGCAAATTCCCGACCGCCATTTCCTTTTGCTTTCTTTTTCCGCCGTCTGTGCCACAGGCCATCAGGGACTTTATGAGGACAGAGTGCAAGTGTCACGGCCTCTCGGGATCGTGCACCGTTCGGACCTGCTGGAGGAAAATGCCGCCGTTTCGCGACGTGGGAAACAGGCTGAAAGAGTCGTTCGACGGCGCGGCAAAAGTGATACCGAGCAACGACGGACACAGCTTCATCACCGAGGGGCCGACCATCAAGCCGCCGGACAGATTCGATCTGATTTACAGCGAGGACTCGCCGGACTTCTGCAAGCCGAACAGAAAAACGGGATCGCTGGGCACGCAGGGACGTCGGTGCAACTCGACCAGCCAGGGAGTAGACGGATGCGAGCTGCTCTGCTGCGGCAGGGGCTACGACACTAGGATCGTCAAGGAGAAGATCAATTGCGAGTGCAGGTTCCGGTGGTGCTGCGAGGTTACTTGCAACACTTGCCTGGTCAAGAAAACGATCAACACTTGTCGCTAACAGGAGTCGGTCGAGGATAATGTTGGAGCGTTCCCGCGAATAGGACAAGCATTTGTAATATACGCGTCGCGTCTTTGGATAGTTTGACCGCGAGTGTCGTGTCAGAATCGAATCGCGACCGCGCCGAGGTGCGGCGATGTCAAAAGCTTGCCAAGTATCTTCCTCACTTCGCCCGCTTCTCCCGCTTCCGTCCACTTATTTCCGTCCCGATCGCTTTCAGATCCGTTTCGTTTCCCGTCTGTCCCCACGCGCTTGCATTCCCCGCGCTTTCTGTACATAAGACTGAATCGACGAATCTTTATACTATTCACGGCAGAGTGCGAATAAAAACGTGTATCCCTGGACAAAAGTCTCGTCCGTTACTCCCGACACATCCGCGCTACCAATCGCTCCCTCCCGTCGCGAAAGAACGGCGAAACGCGGGCACGACGGCGAAGCTTTTCCTGCAGGTAAGTGAAACGTTCCGCGGCTCGCGAGCGAACGAAAAGGAGCGTGGTAAAATCGGCCAAACTCGACGCGTCGAGTCGCTGGGAGGCCTCGTATATTATCGCGTCGTGTAGAACACAGGCTTTTAGCTGCAATTCGACCTTGTACACGGGAGAGGCCGTGCGAGCAATAAACCACCAGTGTCTACATCTCCTATAAAATAGTTTTACAGCGAGGCTGGGGAGAGGAATTTCGCATAACCATAAAGTCGGAAAGGTGGCTCGCGCTGTATCGCGACGAGCTTGCCACGTTTCGGCGATAGCGGAAGCCATAAACTTCACGAAGAGGAATCTTTCTTCCTCTTGACGCACGTCCCGTTCGTCGACGGCCCGTGTTCGTCCGTCCGGCGTGAAAATTAGCGGGCCCGAGGCCCGCTATTGTACCGAATCCTCGGTTCGTGGGCGGTTCGGCGCGTAGCTTTTCTCACCCGGACTTCTGATCTCGAATCGAGGACCATTGGTCGCGGGGATACCTCCGACGAGGCCAAGGATGCAGGGAGGGTCCACGCGGCAGCACGGCGGCCGAGGACCGAGGGCCCTGCCGGCCGGGAAAAGTCGTTTACACCCTTCAATTTAATACGTGACGCGGCCGCTCGCTCGCGAGAAGAGCTGGCGTAAAGGTCTCTTAATAGAGAGGTCGACCTCCGAAGGGTAGGAAGGTGGTGAGCTGCAATTAACCCCACCAGCGCGCTGGATCGGACCGTCTGGACTCTCCGGAGATTAGCCCATGACCAGGAGATTGGTCTGCTTTCGGCCGACTGGGTGGTCCGACCGGGGTAATTTTCGACTGCCGTCGACGTTCCCCTTTGAGGGAAAAATGGCCCCTCGAAATTGGCCCCGGAGTTGCCGCGCGCGCATCGCGCACCACAAACCCGACCCGTAACTCGTCGCCCCGAGACGCGCCATTTTTCTGCCCCCCGACCGAACTCCCCCGCGGCCCATCCGGCGGCAATTCACGTTCGCTCGACAGAGCCGACCTGTGGCCGTTATTACGGCTTAATGAAAACATCGCCGTTGCGGAAGACGCCCGTCCGGCCGGACGCGATGCTCGGTTTACCGATTCTTCCTTTTTTGTGCCGCGTCGCGGGCCGTACCCCAGCTGTGTGCCGTTCGATTTTCCGTTTACCCCGGGCAGTTGGCGAGCGCGCGGCGACGAAGGCTCGTAAAACGCAAGGAGAAATGACGAAGGTGGTCCGCGCGGGACGCGACAAGTGAATGGAGAGTGCGTTCCTGGAACGATTAGGCACGGAACAATGGAGGCCGCGGAACGCACGTAGGTCGTGACGCGCGACAAAACAGACGCGGTCGCAAAACGCGACCCTTGATTAATCGTCATGCTCGACCCCCGGATAGGTGTAGCCGACTAGCTGCCGCGCGCTCTTCCCTCCCCTATTCTCTTCTCTTCTCTGCTCTGCGCTGTTTTCTCGTCGATGTTCCACCGGTATGTTCGACGCTTCTTTGCTTCGTTAGCTTGCGGCCACGGGAGTGGAAGTACGTACTTACGATAAGACGGCAATGACGATGGACGTTTGGATGAGAAGCTGCGGAACGGATGGTAGGGTCGCGCGCGTATCGGGCTTTTCTTAAACGGGAAAGCGGCCGAGGGAATCGATGGAAATAAAGGGAAAACATGCATGCAGCTAAGGGTGGAGAGATAGAGGGAAAGACGGTGCAAATTGCGCGTGTGCAGGGGCAAGAGAGACCTCGAGACGCCGGAGGTGGTCGGTCGTTGGAGCCGGCCGCGGTGCTCCGACGCCAATATTAATTAAACGATCCCATAAGCGCCTGACAAACTGGCTGTACGTTAGGCGGTTTATTGGGGTCCTCGAGCAGGACGTTAAAATGTTCCAATCTTAATTAGGTAGGTGTTTACAGGAGGATAATTCCACGAGCCTTAAGTCGGTGCACCGTTTACCGTTTCTACCGAACGCGGGCCACCGGCCGCGACGCCTCTTCTTCTCCGCGATCGTCCGTCCTCTTCCTCCTCCTCCTCCTCCTCCTCCGGCAAGATTCTTCGAAAAGATATTCCCCGATGTCCACCAACGTTCTCTCCCCATATTCCTCCTCATTTTGCTTCCCGTGCTCGTCCGGTCCGCGCCCTTTCCTCCAGCTAGCCCGAAGAACGGAGGACGGTACCACGAGGTAGGCGAAGGAGGTCGTTGAAATCTTTACGGTTCTTCCAGCTTCTTGGAATTTCTCCGGCCCACCACCCTTCGTTCTCTCCCTGCGTCCCCCTCGCCTCTCTCCTTCGTGCAGAGGTCTTGCGTAATTAGCCGCGCATTTTTTTTCCGTCTCCCCCTTGGCGGGTCGAGTACTTTTCACGTGGAATGCGCTCCGGATAAGCTTTCGGCGCCTTTCTCGTCCCTCTCGAATCGTATCCGCTCAATATCCTCGCTCTGCTCGCTTTGCTCGAGTCTCGCGAGACCGCGCGAGAGCATCGCGGCTGCCAGATACGCGAACGCTAATTCGCATCTATTCGAGAAGCGTTTAGAAGCGGTTAGAGTTCGCCGCACCGGACGGCCTTCCGCGTTCCTTCCATTCGAACCAGCTCCGCTCGTGCTTTTCTCCGACGCGATGCAGGAGTCCTCTCTCTCTCTCTCTCTCTCTCTCTCTCTCTTCGATACGATTTCTCGACCGAGCAGCAGGCTGCGGGCACTCTCCGACGCTTATCGCGCGAAATCGACGCGCAGGTATAATTCGAGCCGCGCGCAAGATTTACTCGAATCGCGGAAAATCAGTTAACCGTTACCGTTTCAGAGATAGCCGCGTAGAACGGGAGAAGGGTAGAAAATTACCGTCGCGGGGCACTCGCAATTTCCTTTCGGCCCGAGTCGACCGCCGCCTGTCGCAATTACCGGCCGCATAATATCGGTGAATTTATTCCGAAGAATTTGGTTTTTATCTGGCAGGCGAATTTGAAACTCGTAAGGAACTCGCGCGGACAGTTTCGCCACCGTGAAAGCAACGGGCCCGTCCCCACCCCCCTAAGCAACTACCTTTCCCTTTCTCCGTTCGGGGAAAGAGAAACGTCGTCGCTCGAATTTGCCCGACCTTCTCGCGTTAATCGGCCACGCTGTACCGGCCGGCAGCTCTATTTTTCCCCCCTGAATCGAGGACGGAAGCGTTCGGGATTCAAGTAATTCGGTAAAAATCGCGGACGCGTCGCGTCTCCGAAAGAGAGGAGCGGAACGCGAAGCGGGCAGAGGCGAGCCGGCGCGGCGCGGCGCGGCGCGGCGCGGCGCAGCGGCAGCGGCAGCGGGACGATAAATATCCCCGTGCAGTCGCGTTGCGAGCACACGACATTGTGGCCAATGGTCGTAAAGCCCTCTCGGCCCTGGGCACCCTCCTCCTCCTCGGCCAGTCTCCGCTGTGTTTCCGATGCCAGATTATACGCGCTGGTCCGTGGCACCGACAACTTCATCCGCGGGGCGCCTCTGATTTATCCTTATTAATAAAACTTTAAAGTGCTGTTAACATGTGCCCGAGGGTGGCGGTGACGGCGAACGCGCCGCAGAAACCGAGGGGGAGAGAGAGAGAGTGAGTGAGAGCAAGCGGGAGGTTGGGTCGACCGACCGAACGACGAAAGAGGAAGAAGCGGTACACGACCGAGCAAGTATTGCGCTTTCTCGATGCTACGTAGGCGACCGAAAATTTCGCCAACATTTACCGAGCACGCGTCGCTCTTGTCCCTAAACTCTCTCGTGTGTACCTCGCGAAGAACGTTAAACAGTGGAGCGCAGTTCCACGCGAACGTGGAACGTATCCCGAGATTTCGCCGGGGCTGGCTAGGTACGGGCCTCGCGCCGAATTCGAATCCGAAATTGGATCGTGATCGAATTCCGATTCAAGCCGTATCTCGAAAGTGCGATACGCGGCGAGGAATCGCGGAAAGCGCAAAAAAGGGTTCGTGGCGCGGTCGAAAGTTTCTCCGGCAAGCCGGAGCACGAAATCCGCGCGCAGCGGGGTGCCCGGGACTACTCGAGGAATCGAGCAGCGCCTCGACGAGACATCAGGCATTATTAAAAGTACATAAACACCGCGAGGTAAAACGCGAATTATGGCCGTGGCCGGCTGTGAATTAAAGAGGGGCGACGACGCGACGGAACGACGAGAGCACGAGGTAAAAAGAGCCGTCGCGACTCGCTACCACTTAGCCTCCTCGTTCTTCGCGTCTTCTTTCCGCTTTACCAACTTGCTTGCACCTATTCGCGGGATGCTCGCATGCGCGCAACAACGCACAGAGAACATCTATTTGGAATCCTCCGTGTTCCTCCGATGCCTTTGTTCCTTTCCAGAATGCCTCCGTGAACCGCGACGTCTTATTAGAATGTCGCCACGAATCAGATATAAAACAGCTGCTTCGGTCGACGAGGGGAAGGCTGATCGACGCAGTTTCCGTACAGTTGGATAGCACGCATGCGAGATCCGTTAATGAAGCCGTTTTCGTGAACGGACCCACCGTTGTCTCGTGGGTGGGTGCGCGAATCGCTCCTTTATCGCGCACGGTCGATCTGAGATGGACGTTCAACTCGGCGTACATCCACTCGATCGGCCTTCGATCCACGATCGAACTCGAACGTAATTCACGATCTCCCGTCGCCCGTGGACCTCCTCGATCGCTCGATCCTGCGCTACCCCCGATGCCCTGCCGCGCCTACGATTTCGATCTGGATCTGGACGAAGCAGGATGGATTGCGCGTCCGTGAATTCGGTCCGCGAGTACCGGGAAGGGGCACCCGCCCAGGTACTCTCAGGTTCGTTAATCACGGCCCCATTTTTCTGAGGCCGGGCGCGGCGGTCGGTTATGAAAATTCACGGGGAACGAAGCGGCATGTCTCGTGCTTGTCCTCGTGGCTTTTGGTTCGTGTCGCGCGTCCACCCACGATCGGGGGGATATGGATGCGAACAGTTAGTCTAGGGAGCGGGCCACGGCTCTCGGTTGAATCATCGCGAACCGAGCGCACTTCGCCACGGCACCCCGCCTCGTCAGCCTCGCGATTTCTCCAGCGGATCGAGTTCTCTTGGAGCGTTCGGAAAACGCGGAGGTGCGAACGCGGCGAACAGAAGCAGCGCGCCGGAGTTTGCACGGTGTTTAGCCGGCAACGCTAGAGAAGTTTATTGCGCCGGCACGGTGCGACGATAGGTGGAAACGGTCCTTCCTCTGAACGCGTCGGTCCCATCTCATAAACGATCTCGTTTTACGATCCGAGCGGTGGTTTTCGCTGCACTTTTTGCCCACTGCCCGCTGCCCGCTGCCCGAAAGCCTGCCTACGGATCGCCGGGCTCGAAGAGGCGGCCAAGGTTCCTTCTCCGTCGCTCGCTCGATGGAACACCTACCGCGATAATTACGTGACATTTTGTTTTGCGACCGCAGTGGATTTTTTCCTCGCCTCCGTTCCGACCTCGCGCGTCGCTCCGGAACGTCGAACTCTTCCTCGCCTCTCGTTCGATCGACGCGCGGCTTCCCGCCCGCCCGTTTTAATTTCAGCCTTTTTATTACCTTCAAATTATCCCGACCGCCGCGGAGTAACCTAATTTTTATCGTCGACCGCGTAGAAAAAAATTTTATCGCGCCGCGCGTACCTTTCACCCGCTCGAGTGGACTGGTCGTCGAACGGGCGGCGCGCGAGTCGAGTGAAAGCGCCGGACGGACGACTACGCTCCGTCGATTAACCTCGAATTATCGTGAAATAACTCAATACGGGACCGGTGGATTACGTGGCGCGGGCCATCGATAAAATATCAATTTCGATAATGGCCGGTGGGCTGGAGGATCGCGCGAGCAAGCAAAGCCGCGACGGAGAAAAGGGTCTGCCGAGGTGCGAGAAGAGGAGAGGAGAGAACGATTTTCACGCCTCTCTTTCACAGCGGCCTTGCGGTGTAATTACGAGGCTCGCGGAACACGGCGGTGGGTCCACCGGGGGCCTTCGGATCTCGCCTCCTTCCCTCTTGCCCTCTACCCCTTTGCCCCGTGGTCCACTCACCCTCCGAGTCGTTCCACCTTTCTTCACCCTTCGATCGACTCTGCCTTCTCGCCTCGCTGGATCTCCCTTTACGCCGGCCACGTATATATGTACGTACATAAGTGAGACGCGGAAAAGAATCGTGGCGCGCCATATCCCGTTCGCGATGAATCAGAAGCGGTCGTTTATCCGTTCTCCGGAGTGAGAACAAAGAGGCACGAATGCCCCCGAAGTCAGCGATCCGAGCTGCGTATGCTAATTTACCAGGAATCCCTGTTCTGCTTCTGCTTCTGCTTCTTCTTCTTCTTCTTCTTCTGGCGTTGATGGTGCTGTTGGTGCTGTTGCTACCGCTACCTCTCCTTCTTCTCGTTCGTCGAACGTTGGACAGAAGAATGAATCGAGTCCTCGGATGACCAGGTGGTCCGCCGCTTGCGCGTGCACACCCGAGTGCTCTCGACTTTTTCCCTCGCTTCGTCTTCGCTTCCGATGATCCCGACGTCGAAACGAATCTACCGCGTCCGACCGGCCGTAGGATCTCTAGCTAAATAAAGTCGATATGTCGACCGGTAACCCTGTCCATGCCTGCGTTGCGGGAATAGGAAGGCTATCTCGGCGATTTCCTGCCGATTGCGAAGATAGCTGCTTGGGTTCGGAGGATCGATTGTAAAAAAGAAAGGCGCGTATCAGGATGGAAGGATCGAAGCGTCCAACGCGATCTGGAAGGCGGAGATCGACCGTTTCGTTTTGGCCGTTCGAACGGATTCTGTTCGGGTGCCCGCTAGGTATTTTCAATATCGTAAAACCATTAATTACCGAGTGGGACCGGTGTCGATGTGTCGACTCGGTCGGCCTCTGAACCCTCTCCTCGGCCTCGCCGTCCCCGGCACGGTCAACCACATAGGTGGCCGTCGCTGGCCGGATGATGTATTTCGGAGTTTTTGCTCGACATTAATAATAACGTCTCCCATGAAAGGACGTCTTTCCTCCCCCTCGGTTCATTACCAATACCACTTTCCGTCCCTCAGCCTGCTGGCCCTCTCGATCTCTCGCGACCGCCAGTGATTCCGTCGATTAGTCGAACCGCTCGAGTTAACGCAAGAGATGCGCGAGTCTTCTTTCACGCGTACGTGAGATCGCGGAATGAACTCAGCCGCCGCGTGTTCGGCGAGAACCCATCGACGAACGAGCGGAGACGAAAAGAGGAGGAAGAGATAGCTCGCCCTCCTCCTCTTTCCATCGAAATGTCACGGACGAAGGGACGGTCGAAACGGACGTGGCCAGCGAATTCTTGCTCGATACCAGCGAACTTGGCCCTTCGACGAAGCCCGGGGACGGAGGAGCGAAGATAAAGCTAGATAGGATAGGAATCTGGTTGTCGATGAACGCCTCGGAACACGGTGTACGGAGAATCGCGATCTCGTGCTTTCGTTCCCACAGTCGGCGGGGACGTGGATTCCGTTGGAGATTCCCTTTGCTCGTTCCGCGGAAGACGGGCAGAGACGGCAAAAGGAGTAGCAGCGCGCGCGAGCCAATTCGGCCGAACGGGAAGAAAGGAGCGGAGTATCGGCGGAGCCCTATAACACGCCAAAACACCGATAATTCGACCGTGTGGTCTCGAACGTCAGCCGCGATTCTTTCCCACGAATGGTCCTCGGAAAGGACGACGAGATCCAGAACCCGCCAAAAGGGATTCCTGCCATTCCGGGCGGCCTACGGCTCGGCGAACGCGTCCACGACCCAGCTTCCTCCCAGTCGTAAAAACGATAAATTAGTTGATTTACTCGGCCGTTTTTTATCGGAAATAATTCCTGCCGAGGACGAGAGCTCGCTGGAGTGGAAGATTAGGGCAACAGGAAGCACGCCAGACTTCTTCTCCTTCTTCTTCTTCTTCTTCTTCTTCTTCTTCTTCTTCTTCTTCTTCTTCTTCTTCGTCTTCCTCTCCCCTTTCCATTGCCTTCTTCCTTTTATTCCGCCAACCCTCGCGATCGTTCGAGTACTTTAACCTTCCTGGCCCCTTTCACTCTACTTCTACCGATCGCGTCTTCTTTGCTCGCGTTTGATATTACAATCGGCCCCTCGTATCTCTCTCGCTACAAATGTACCAACGACGCTCCGGCAACCGTGCGTTTAAAGAATGTCGCGTTAAGCAGCTTTACGATCGAGGGCAAAGGAGGAGGGAACCGTGAGATAAGGAAATGGAGGGTCCAGAGGACGGGCACGAGGTGTTCCGCTGGAGGCGGAACGGGGGAAATTTTAAGGGTTACGAGAAGTCTGGTAGGAACGATAACATCGAGGCAGGAAGGCGGGCGAAACGGCACGCGGCGCGTCGCGGCCGATCACACGCGCGTGGCATCTCTGATGCGGTCCTGTTCAACGAGTGACGCGAGGGCCCGTCTCTCGGGGCCCCCGATTGTCAACCTCGTGGACTGAATTTCGTATTCGCCGAGCATAATGAGCTCAGATGCGAGCCTCTCGAATGAGACGGATCCTCGCGCGAGACCGTGAGAGAACCTCTCATCCGAGAACCGTCACTCGCGCTGGTCCGGCATCTTTTTTCGAAACCGCCGACCCGTTCGGGGACTTGAACGCGCGCATTAAACGTGTTCGCGATCTTGGCGGCTCGTTTCCCCCCCCCCCCCCCCAATCTTTCTCTAGTTTTTCTGCCTTCGTCTTATCTCGAAAGGACTCCCGCGACAGAGCAAAGCTGGCACGGCTCGCACGATCGATCGAACTCGACGGAGACATTTTCACGCGGCAAAAGTTTCGGCCCGTGGCGGACAGAGGGGGATCGAGGTGTGCCTCGGAGAGATCTCGGAGATGCAGTTCGGGGTCCGGTAGGATCCTTTGGAAGATTCCGGAGCGCGGAACGAGCCTCACGCGTGACGGTATGCGTAATAATAGTAAAACCGAATGTATATCTCGGTGGTTTTCTGGCTCCGTGGAACCGAGCCGTCGACGACGAGACAGGGGGAACAGCAGCGGGTAAGAAGGCTCGCTGCCGGGGGAGGCGGCCGCACTGCCGGGTACTCGAATGACCGCGATGGAGACGAGGGGGTGGTCGGCCGGGATCAAAGGCACCGCCGTGAGAAGTGGCCCGGCTGTAGGAGATTGTTGTCTGCCGGGACGCTGGGAGCTCCACGCGCAACAAGAATTTGTTTCGGTGTCGCGTTCAACTTACCCCTTCCTGGTGCCAGCTAATTCTATCGCACGGCCGCGGCCGGCACGGTGCCCGACGACCATCCTCGATCCGCGGTGAAACGAACCGGGCGGAATCGAACGTCGCGGGCACGATCGTACGCGATCGACGGTTCGGCCCTTTCGGAATGCGCTTGCAAGTGGAAATGCCGATCGTTAGGAAAGAACAAGGACGGGAGCAGAGGCAAGGAGTGTCGGAGCCATTAGCGCGGATGCCTGTTCGTTTGCGGTCAGAATCCTTTTATCCTGTACAGAGATTCCTGCGGGATTCCTTCGTTCGTTCGTTCGTTCGTTATCATCGCGTGCAGCGCGCGGGCAAAGAGAAACGAAACAAGGTAGAGATGTCGGAGGAAGGAACGCGATGGGAAACGGCCACGGGAGAAGACGTGGAAGAGGAGGGTGAGAGGAGGGCCGAACCAGTCCTCTCGGAGGCACGGGCCTCCCACGATATTCGCCCGGCGAGGAGTTATGAAGTCGTCCAGCTGGCGAACCAGTCGACTATATTTCGCGGGGATAGGTCGGCGCGGTGGCGCGGCACGAGCAACACCATCCGACGTCGGGATAGTCTCGCGAGGAATCGCGATTGAGATGCTCGAAACGATCTGCCGTCGATTTCGCCAAAAACGGCTCGCCGTGGAATCGTAGGGAAAAGGAACTGCTCCTCGATATTTCAACTCATTCCTGGTCGTCTTTATTTCCTCTTCTTATGCGTCCATTCTCATAAATTACAAATAGTCTCGTACAAACTCTACTTATGCGTACCTACGAGTACCGTAATCACCGTTCTCTCGCTCGGGGGTAAGAGGCCGAGCGTCCAACACTGGGCTAATTGGGTTTCTTTAAGCCTACGGGATAAAATCGCTGGATTCGTAACGGCGCGAGGGACTGAGGGAATGGCGAAGGGGGTTGGGACGAGACGTACAAAAATAATTTACGCGCCGCTCATAGAGCGTGGGCTTCGTCTCGACACAGTATTTACAGCAAAGTATCCTCGCGCGATACTCGGAGAGAGGAAAAAAATATACATTTATATATAATATATATATATATATACGACTATAAGCTACGCGTACCTATATACAATTACACGATTTAGAGAATTAGAATAAATAACGAATCTAACAAATACCGCGCGCCGGCGGATTCGAAACGCGGAACTCTATACATATATCTAAACGGGGCGCGGGGTGTGACGATCTTCGTATGTACAACATTCTAAGCTTACGATCGGGAACCGTTAGCAACGTTTCTCACCGGCTCAGTCTTTAGTACGCATTCGCGAAACGTCGCGACGAATGTACGCTCTCGATCCTTTCACGTAATACTGGGAGACGAGGAGCGACCCGCTCGAACGGGGCCTCTGCCACGCGACTCGGTTCGTCTCGATTCGAACCGAGCGCAGAGATCCTCGCGGTGGGATCACCTGGACCACCTTGTCCTGGAAACAGACCAGAGACTACGGAAACATCCTTCGCCAGGAAGGAGGTAGTCTCGCGGAGGGAAGAGGAGGGAAGAGGAGGGAGAGGGTTAGGCGGGTGGCCTAAAGGCACGTGTGTATCGTCTTCTTGATTCGGCAGAGCTGACACTTGACCTCGCAGCACCAGTGAAACGTGCAAGCGCATCTCTCGACGATCGTCACCTCCTGCGTCTTGTAGCCTCTGCCGCAGCACATCAAGTCGCAACCGTCCACGCCGATGCTCGTGTCGTTGCACTGTCTACCGTGAGTGCCGAGAATGCCGAGTTTCGGGTTTTTCTCGCAAAACGGTGGCGAGGGCTCCAGGTAGACGAGATCCTTCGGGCCCGGCGGCTTGTGCTCCGGGTTGTACGGCTTCAGCTGGAAGTTGTACCGGTGTCGACGACCCAGACCCTCCCGATGCCCGTGCACCGAATTGCTCGCCGAATTGCTCACGATCGCGTTCCCGTTGCCGCGCACTCGGTCCGTGTTGCTCACCATCACCCTGGATGCGCCGTCGAATCGATCCTTCAGATTGTCCCCGACCATGCGGAAGTTCGGTAGCCTCATCCAGCAGGTCTTGACGGTGCACGACCCCGACATCCCGTGACACTTGCACTCCTGCCGCATCTCCGAGGACACGTGCTACACGACAGATCGAGCAAGCAATACATCTTTTGTCCGCGCTGGACCCAAGTCGGAGCTTGGACCGATCGCGAGGAAAGTCGAAGAAACTTACCGCTCTGCCGACCTCGTTGTTGCGCAGGTTCATCTTCTCGCGCAAATTTCGACCGCGTTCCCCCGTGTCGACGAATTCGCGGGAAAACTTGAAACCGTAACCGATGTTGTCCGAGCAGCCACCCCATTCCCAGTCTCGCGCACCGGACGGTGCTCGCGATTGGTGGGTGTAATCGCAGGAGCACGACTGGATGCTGCCCTCGCTGCAGGCTCTCGCGATGCTGTGAGTCACTGCGGCACTTGTGATGGCGTAGATGAAGGCGGTCTCTCGGCAACCTGTAACAACCACGAGACACCGTTACCCTTTGCTCTCGGACCTTCTCGTTCAGCGATCGCGCTCCCGATCTAGAGGCCGAGACTTTGGCGACGATGACCGGTAACGTGGGAGGCGCGAGCAGCGACGCTGCGGAACGTCTCAATCCTGCGCCGTGGACTACCTGCGCGTGCGAGATCTTTCTCGTGCAGGTGTTGAAAGGAACTTGCTACGACTACGCGGGCGAGGAAAAGGGACGCGCTGCTGGCTTTCGGCGAGCGGAAGAGAGAGAGAGAGAGAGAGAGAGGGAGCGGCGACCTTAACCCTGAGCAGGCTGACCCGGCGGGCACCTCGACCTTATCTGCATAAGGCACAGGTGGCTGCCGGCACCTTTTGCGACGTTCCCGAAATGAGGGGACGTTTCACAAATTGCCACGTTTATGGCCGGCCAGATAGCGCCGCGTTATCACCTATATCGCTCTGGGACGACTCGACGCACGGTCGAGAAAAGGAAAACCGGTGGAAAGAGCGGTCGATGAATTCGGACAAAGTGAGACGTCGAGCAGCCAAAGAGATAATCGATCGCGTCCAATTTCGAAGCGAGATCCCAATTCGTTACGAGCGTTTTCCGCTCGCAGTAGGCAGCGTTCGTGTTCACGCGTAGCCAGGGCGAGCTAAAGAGGGATGCTTCACGGCGAAACGCGAGAATAAAGGAACGAGGAGGAAAGAAAGAAACGATTTTCCCTAATCCCCGAATCCAAAGAGAAACATCGAAGGACAACAGAGTGGTCGGACGGAAGCGATGCGACGGGTCTTTCCAGCCTCCAGGTAACTCACGAGAAGCTACCGAAGCGACGCGACGGAGTGGGGATGGGATGCAAGATTTACGCCGTTCCACCGCGTTACCGCACCGAAACCCCGACCTGTCTCCCCGAAATTTCATCGGTTCCAGATATTATTCCTCATCATCTCGGGCTGCCATGACCGACGGGATTACACGGCCTCCGTCGGTGGGAATTTTTCCCGCGAAAACCTTTTCCAAGTGCCTTTTCACCGGAACGTTCGCGATGAAGCCATCGCGGTACTCGGAATATTACCTGTCGCAATCGTCGGCTGCGAAGCATGCCGGACGCGCGATCGTTTTCGCCCGTGACTTTACGATCGTCAAACAGTCCGCGCTGGAAAGATAAGAGCGACGCGTCGTTATCGGGTCGATCGCGGCCAGACGAGAAGTTGGAAGGAAGCGCGGTGGAGGAAAGAAAAAGATCCTGCGACGGCCAACAATCCGGAGTGGAATTGTTTGTCCTCCGCGTACGAGCAACGCGGAACGGACAGACGCGACGGAGACGGCTTCGACGGTTCGACGTTCGCTTTATCGGCCCGGGCAAATAAAACGAGGGAGGCGGAGGAGCGCAGAACAAACGGTCGGTCCTATCGTTGGAAATTCTTGGCTGGTTTGCGCATCGGATCGCCGCGTTCCTCGTCGCCTAGGCCCTAGACGACACTTGTAACACGATGCCCGCGATAGAAATTTCGCGAGAAACGGGCACGGAGCGAGGTCGAAGAGTCCGCTCGGTGATTCAGCCGAGGGAACATTGCCGCTTCACGACTATGACACACTGACGTTTTACGTGCCGAAATTCTTGCGAGATACAATCGCCGGAAATTATGGCTACCGCGGTGGGAATCCGGAGGAAGGCAGAGGATCGAGAGAGTGGACGCGTGGTTGGCCGACGAGCGGCGTCGATCCTCGAAAAACTGCATCGACCGGCTCCCGTCGCTTGAATGCAAAAGTGGTCATCGAGTCACCATATAGGCCGTGTACTGTCTCCGGGAACTCGTATCGCGGAGCGTGGAAGCAAACAAGATGTAAAAATCACGGAGGACCGTCGGGGGGGCAGCCGGTACATTGGCTCGCGGCTCACGTTTTCGCAAGAAATCGTGGCGTGCCGTCGACACATGTAGCCCATCATAGGCCGCGATTTATGGCGGCGTAACGCCATCGCAAAAACCCGACGACGAGTCTCCGTATAAGACGCGACGCTCGCACGTCACGTCGCTCCGATATCGATCGCGAATTTTCCCTATAAAGGTCGCGCCTCTTCGTCGAGCATCGCCGTGGCCGTGGATCGCGAGCGTTCCACGAGCCGACTCGCCCCGAGATAAGCCCGTGAAAACGCGGAGCCCTCGCAACATTCCCAGTTTACCGAGCAATTAGGCGGCTTCGGAACACACGGCTCGGCGTCCACGCGAGGCCGACACCTCGAACCTCGAAACGGTACGCGCCGCAGGGAAAAGAAGGGAGACGAGCCGGGCCGAAGAAAGGTAGACACCGATGCGGTAGGTGGCTCTTGGCGGCGAAATGATTACAGGCCGCGAACCTACTCAGTACCAGCTATAATATCGAGTACAAACGCCTCCAAAAGTATCGCGCCGTTCTTTCGGACACGCGCTGGACGGAAGGAGAAAAGCGGGGCGCGGGTCGCGACGCGACGGCTGCAATCGTGCAACCCTCCGTGTAATGTGCAATTGGGAAACTACTGTTCGGGTCGGCGCGCGACGACCAGCCTGCTCGATCCCCTCCACGGTCGCCAAGTACGACGAGGACGCGCGAGCATTACGGGTCGACGATAGCGATCTGCTTGTTCCCTCCGCGAGCCCGCGCGAACCTAACCCCGTACAGATCTAATCGGCGAGATCGGTTCGGAGACAAAAGATACGAGCCTCGTTCGGCCGGGACGATCCCGAAGGGTGAGAGGTCGAGGCCCTCCGCGTCCATACGTCGAGGAATGTGAAAACGTGCGCCACTCGATTTTCTCGTTCCCGTCTACTCGCTCGACACCGTCTCGAGCGACCCGACATTCGCGGATCCACGGTGAAACGACTGCCGCGGGGAGGAACGGAGCGCGTCGACGCGTGGCGTCGCGCAAGGGTTGCGAGCTCGTGAGTGCGCCGCGCCGTTTCTCCTCGCTGTTTTGTAACCTGTGATTCTTTTTCGGCTTTACCAGCGCGATAAGTGGCCATATGGGAACGTTGAACGTATCGAGGCGGGAGCGGGCCGAGCGAAAAAGCTCCGCTTACAATCGCCTCGAGCGGATCTAAAAGAGCCGCAGGGGAGCCAGAACTGGTACGAGAAGATCCATTATCAGGTTGCATAACATACATCTGGTCGGTGAGGGCACGTGCCCGGGGCCTTCGGACCAAGGGCACGCCCCTTTCGATCCCCTCGCTCCTCTCCAGATTCGTGCCCCTCTCTCGTAGCAACCCTTCGCGCCGACACCCTGTCGTCTCGGAATAATCATCCGGCTCGGCCGCGCGCCCCGATTCCCGCTACCGAGAGACCGAAAAGCCTGGTGGCCGCCGCTTCGCGTCGGCTCCCGAACCCTTGCCCGTGGCGCCAGCAAAGGGGAAAGAGTGCGCGCGCGTTTTCCTGCTGCGAGAAAGTCGCCGCTCCGCGTATCCGTGACCGATTTACGCCGCGACAAAATTACCCGCTACAGCTAACTAACCGTAATCTAATTACGGCCGTACCTTAATTGTTGCGACCGAAGAGAGGTGCTCTGCTACGGTGCTTCGCGAATCGATCGGCTAACGATATTACCGCGGTGAAACTCCAACACTTTGTACAGACTATTCGGCGATTACGTTATCGCATAGCCGCCAGACGTCGAACGAGGTCGACGTGCCGTGCGATTTTCGTGCACTCGCCCTCTCCACTTTGTCGCTCCAGGCTCGTCTCCTGCAAATCTCTATCGGGAATACCGGTTGCCGGTGACGACCACGGAGACAATGGGCTGGTTTTCGGAACATGCAACTAGTCCATCTTGCGGTCCGTTATACCGTGTGCCGCGTTTCATCGCGAATCTCGATTGGTTTCGGCTAGGCCGAGCACAAACCTGCCTAATCGTTGAACGAAAAGAAGTTACGAACGGGGGGCATTCTTCCCGTTCCAATTAGCGGCCAACTCGTACCGTTAGCAATCTCGAAGCGAAAATTAAGCAAGTTCGCGACCGAAAGAGCAAGCAAAGTGGAAGGAAAGAGAAAGGAAGTTTCGTGCTCACCTCTGTCGACGATCTTGCCAAAGAGGTTTTTCCCACGGTGGAAAGTCTTGGTCGAGCAGTTCCATCGACGGTTGCGAAACTGATGTTGGCATTCTCCGATCGCCTGATTCGCACCCCTGGCCACTGCCATCAGTACTCCTGGGTTTTCCCTGGCTAGTCTACGCTGCTTTCTCCTCAGCGTAGCGTACACCGTGGGGTCCATGTGTAGAGAGGCCGGAGACATTGGCAAAAAATTGTTCGGCTCTCCTGCTTTGGCGATCCCCCTGTAAATGCATATTCCGGGGTAAGTGGCAAATATTCCGAGTGGCCGTTGCTCGGCGTAGAACGGCGCCAGATCGAATCTTTCTCGAGATGGTAGACGGGGGAACGGTGGTACATGCATGCGTACCTAGCGAGACGAAGCCCTGCTCGAGTGATGCGACAGGCGGCTCGCGAAAGACGAGCCTTCGAACAGCGATCGCGTTTTCACGAAGAGTTTCGACAGCGAGCGACTTCCTGGCCCAAGTGGAGGAACGCGTTCGCCTCGTCGCGGCGACGAACCGGGAGAATCGTCGCGCCGGAACAAGAGTCGTGTGAAATCGGTCGTTTCGCGATTCTCGATCGATGTCCCGTCATTGGTATTCGCGTGCGTTCGTTCGACGCTAATTTGGTTTGCGCGTAAAAACGGTGCGCTTTGGGCACTCGGAGAGCGGAAGAAGGAGGCCCCGTGGAACGGAGAGGACCGAGAGGAAAAAAGGGTTGGGAAGAAGGCAGCGGAGAGGTAGGAGCGCGGTGAAGGATTAGTTCGAAAGACGAAACTGGTTCAACAGTTTCGGTCAACGGTAGCCGCGTATATATGAATCAAGCTGCCGCGCGAGTTCTGCGAGTTCTGCCTGCGAGAAGAATTCGCAGTCTCGATCGATCGAGCGTCGCGCAGAAAAACCCTCGAGATCGCTCTGCTCGCGTCCCTTCGTGGGAAGAACGTGCAAACTTTCGAGAACCGTCTCGCGCGAGATCGGGTCCGCTCCGAAAACGCGGCTGATCGCCGCGCCGCTACGCCACCCCGGACGAAAACTCTTGGTTATTTTTCCTGCCTGCGAACGGAGCACGATCACGAAGTCGGGCTGCGTCGATTCGAAAAATAGCTCGCACCGGTAGGGATCGGATCACTCGTCGTCGTGCATAATAAACAGCTAATCACGGTCCTCCAATCTCCGTCAGCGGTCCGTTGTCAACGACTTTTCTGACGCCTGGCAGAAGGAAACGCCAGAGGGAACGCCGGGCCACACCGCGAAAAGACAGCCGGCCGGGACCGAGATATCTCTGGTTGACATTCTCGTTGCCGTGTAAATAAACCGAATCACTTCGTGCTTCGTGCTCGTAAAAGCGATCCACCGCGCCGCGGAGTACACGTTTAGTACGACACAGGCTGCTACCCGAAACATCGAGTAGGATGCTCTACGGTCTCGGACACAGCGCGCACCATTTCCGTGGCGTCATCGGACGGCACTCTCTCGGTTCGTCGATGCGCAAAATTCCTGGGAGCGCGAACGTTTATACGATGCATCCGATAAACGATGAGCGTAAATACGCCGCACGCCGGACCGCGCGTATTAAGATACGTATACACGTAGCTGTGTACCTATCGCTCGTAATTTACGTCTGGCAGAAGGCTCAGGGACGACTCGGAGGATCGTCAACCAGCAAACCACCGCGCCGAGAGGGCTGATTATCGTCCGGTGGCACGCGCTCCAATTGACAGAAGGCTGCATTATTAAATTCGTTGCGATTATCGCCATCGAGTTGAATTCCGGGAACATTGCCACCTTCGAATGGGCCGAACGACGCGTCGTGGCGCGTCCAATGCAGCAGCTCGTCGAATCAGGTTGGGATGTCGCGACTCCGATCCGACGCGACGCGTCGACATCTTTTTCTTTCGGACGACCGACTTCTCGTCCGGTCTCGTACTACGCTCGACCTACGCGTCACCTTTTCGATACCGGCGCATCCGCAGCAGGGTCCACCGCGTCCCGCAATCCGTCGACCTTCGAATCGTCCCGAGTTTGCGACCGGCGCGCTGGACGGGACCACCCAAAATCGCTGTCGCGTATTTCGACTAACGGGACAGGTCGCTAACGCGATAAGTAATCCCCTGTTACCGGCAAATATATTACCGATTTGTCGGAGATATCTATCGGAGAAACAGCGACAGGCTTTCCTGACATAAATTCACCGAAAAGTCAATCCACCTTTCGCCGTCCGGATCGACGATAAATTGCTGCCACCTGTGCAATTCGAAACAGGTTGTGGTACGCGTCCTCGCGGATTATACCATCGCATTAGATTAATTAATTCAAAGGTAATAATTACTTGCGCGGTCGTCTCGCGTGGCGGCGCGGTGCGTTAAATCAACGTGGTTGGAAAAGCAGTCGAGTCCGGCTGATTTATCGCCGGCACTTTATCGTTACGTGGATATTTCCGCGGCTATCTCTTTCGCTTGCAAGCGTGCGCGCACGCACTCGCCCGGGCCCACCGCCAACATTATTTATTACCGGACTAATGAAGTCAGCCATTATCTAATATCCATCGAGCGTTTTCTTGCTCCCGAGACGTACGCGCGGCCGTGCCTACGAGAAATCATTGGCGAATTGAAACGAATGGGCCGAGACTTATGATTAATGAATTAATAAGAAGGCGCGCGCGCGAGCACGAGCACGAGTGTCGTTGCCACCGTTGCTTGGATCAGAGGCTCGAGGACAGGTGTTGTAGCGCGTATCTATCGTTCGTGGTAAAAATCACGATCCTTCACTTACCACCACATAGATCCTCTGCCACGATTCTTGTTCCTAGGAATCTCGGCGACGGACGCGTGGATCGCCATCGCCAGGGCACCGATGATCACCCAAAGTCTCATGTTCCGCCCGTGATCGGATACAATCGTTGCTTCCAAACCGCTTCGCAGCTCTAGTCTATCCTTGTCAGTCGGCGAAACACCACGCACCAATGGTCACTCACCGGATTGCGAACATCACACGGTATTCTTTATTCGAGAGCACACGCGGCAAAACTTTGATATCATTGTCGTAAACGGAGCGCGATCATTGCTCGGGTAAGCTTGCGACGGAGGTAAGGCAGCGTTCAGCGGCACTCGTGGTCCTGTCGCAACGAAGCGCGGCGAGAGAGTCAGCTGTCAAAGTGGCAGTTGGATCGCAGCAACCGTAATGCCGACAGGCCGTCGAGTGACTGTAGTTGGCCGAGCGAAGTGAACGACGTCGAGTGCCGGAAATTCACCCCCCGAAGGGCTTTTTTCGAGGGGTGGGTGTCACCCTTGCCGAGTTCTCGCCGAATCAGAGGTGGTGGGAGAGGTCGGCACGGTACGGCCGAAGGATACCTGGCAACCCTCCTGGATGCTCTCCGCCGCTTCTACCGTCCCGGCTAATAGGGAAGGTGCCGCTCGCAGGCCGGCAGCTCCGAGATCGGTACTCGTGCTCGATCGCCCCGTCTCGTTTCCCGTCGATGTCTCGCGTCTCCTGTCCCAGCCCGTTCCGTTTTGTCTAGTCCCGTCTCGTTTCGTTTCGTCTCGTCTCGTCTCGTCTCGTCTCGTCTCGTCACGTCTCGTTTCGTCCCGTCCCGTCCCGTCCCGTCCCGTCCCGTCCCGTCCCGTCCCGTCCCGTCCAGTCGCGTCTCGACGCGGCAGTGCTGTCCGTGTCAGGGTGCTCTATCGCGTATCGAAGGGCGAACGCGTGCGATCGATCGACCGATCGAACCAACGAGCGGAGGAACGTGCGTGCGAGCGAGCAGCGAGCGAACGAGCGTCGACCCGCGAGAAAACGCGCCAAGGGGAGACTCGTCGTTTCCTTCTCCTTCGCTCGGTCACGGAGGGTACGGTACCGACTTGGAGAACCAATACCCTTCGACGCGGACAAGTATAGGCCTCGGCTAGCGACTGCACGCGCTCCTCCGCGGAAGAACCGATCTCTCTTCAGAGAGAGAACGGAACCTTCTCCCCTCTCCACCCCACAGCTTCTCTACGCGTCTCGCTTCTTCTCCCTCCTAGCTCACCCCTTCTCTCTTCCACTTTCCTCCACCTTTTTTCACCGTCTCTTCTCTTCTCTTCTCTTCTCTTCTCTTCTCTTCTCTTCTCTTCGCCGTTCTTTTCTTCTCTTCCCGTACGTTTTCCTCCGTTCGCCGTCGCGCGACGAGCACCAGCTCCAGCGAAACGCTTCCCCTCGATCGCCGAATCACCAGGCCACTGCAAGAACGATCCAATCTCGCTCCGCCCCTCTTCGTCCAGCCCCGGCGCTTCTCCGGGCAGGAAGTTCTTCCACCCGCGGATATTCTCTATCCTCGCCACCACAATTCTGCTGTTCGATCTTCTTCCTTTCCACGCTCGCGAGACTCCTCTTCGACCTTCCCGGAACGAAAGATCGATCGGACCTGGGATCGAGAGCATGGATAACGGGCGATCGGTCGAGCAGCTGTTCGCGGCATGAGGCACCGACGACGAGGACGATTTTCATCGACGATGGTCCGCTCGCGAACGAAGCCCGTGGAGATGTTGGCTGGCTCTGGCAGACGTTTCCTCTCTGCTCCTCGTAGACGAGCACGTGGCTTTCAAGGGGAACGAGCGGGCGTTCCTTATCAAGGCCACGCCTGTAAACTTCCCCACCGCGTTCCTCGTGGTCATCGCGCACGGAACTTTTGCCGAAGCTCTCCCACTCTTTGAAAACCGTCCCGGATATATCACCCTCCTTTCCCCTAGAGCTCTCTCACGCACCCCTTCCCTCTCGCCTCGTTCGCTCTTCTCCGCTTCGTCTCCGCTTCGTCTCCGCTTCGTCACCGCTTCGTCTTCGCTTCGTCTTCGCTTCATCACCGTTCGCCGCGTCTCTCCTCTCCTCTCGCCTCACCCTTTTTTCATTCATCGGTCCAGAGCAACTTTCCTCGTTCCTCTTTGCTCGTGGCAGCTCGTTCGTCTCCGTCGACCTTGGGCCGACGCTGGGGGGCGTCGGGGGACGACGGCGTCGTCGCGGGAACGCACGGATCGAAAGGTCGGAGATGCACATGCGTGTACGGGGACGCGACACGGAATGCTGGAGGGAAGCGACCCGTACCTATGGAACGAGCAGGAGCCGTTTCTTTCGCCTGCCCTCTCGGACGCGCAAATTTCGCGCGCGGAAAACCTGCGGGCTCGGTCCCATCGGAAAGCGAAAGTTCCCGCGGCGGCGCAGAAACGATCGGGGGGCCGACAGGAGGAAAGGAGAAGAGGAGGCGCGTCGCAAGAAAAGGCAATTTATAGGCGGCACAAAAAGATCGGAACGGTGGATATTCGGGAAGGAGGTCAGCGCGCAGCGGTCGCGATTCCGGCGAAGAGTTACGGAGATTGATCGGCGTAAATCGTCTCGGCGACGAGAGCGCAATTACGTTTTTGCCCGGCCGCTCTCCGGATCGCGCTGGAAACTCGAGCGGAGTCTGCCGCTCGCCCGCAAAATCCTTGGCAATCGCGCCCCGAGAATGTCCCCCTCGCGGATCTCGCAAAACCTTTTCCTCCTTTCGCGTTCCTTCGCTCGCCGTTCGCCCCGCGCAAGCTGAAAATCGATCGCGCGTCCACGGCGAAACGGAACAACCATCTAGCCACGCTACCCGCCAGCGCGATAAGGACGCGCGAGTTTAATTGTCGCGAACGCTCGCGATGGCAGCCGTGGGCGTGCTCGTAAGTTGTTAGCGGGCAGGATCGCCGAGAGCGAGACCGCGGCTTCGCGTGACGGACTGTCCGCGTCGATTGCCCGCTCGGCTCGACGCTTACGGTAATGACTTAATGTCGACGAGTTCCGGGGAGATGCGGGGCCGCGTTTTTCCTTGGCCAGCTGGCGAGATCGAACGCTCGGTCGCCGTGCGATCGTTCCGACGTTTCGACGAAAATAAGCGTCGTCGGCGCGCAACGCCAGACGGGCCCGCGGGGTAAAAATAAGCGCGACCATTCGGTTGGGGTGGTTCTGGCGCGTGGCTTTTCACGCAGACAGCCTTCCGACCAACTGTCCGGTAAATCAACCGCTTATCGTTATCTCGCTACCGATTTAGAGAGCGGCCGCATCGGGGAGGCGAGGCCTCGCGCGCCAGAAAGGCCGGAAAGGGAGGAACATCGGGGCTGCACCGTTGACCTTTGACAGTTCCTTCGGGAACGAGAGTCGGATCGGAAGCGGGACGATCCGACGCGTCGGAGTCCGGTGTCGATCAGGGCAAGATGGTGGGGCGGCGAACGGAAGAAGATGGTGGAAGAGGCGCGGCGGAACGGGACGAGAGGAGCACGGAATCGCGCGGCAGGGCGAAGAGAGGAGAGGGCTGGCGCGGCAAGGCGAGAGCGAGATAGCTCGTAAATCTAAAAGCCGTGTTCAGAAGGAAGGAGGCTGAATAGGTGTAAATGAAGTTGCGGCCTGTGGCCCGCCGCAAACTCGACCGGACCACCCCGCGTATTTTGTCTTCCGTGCGTGCTCGGCCCCGACCATCGGGCCGCTCGCACGCGTGGTGCCCGTGCCTTTCACTCTTCGACAACAATGGCGACGCACCGATTGTTCCCCGGTTCGTCTCCTCTTTTCTCTTCCCTTCCTTCCTTTTCTTCGTTAACGTACGCGACGAAGTCGACACCCGGACGGGTCCGACACTCGCCGAGGAGATTGAACGAAAACCAAGTCCGTTGGCTGTAATCCTCTTTCACGGTCGGCGGACTACCGCGAGTGACCCTGCGAAATGAAGAAACCCGCACTCGATGTCAGCGGGTAGCGGGCGCAGAAATACGCGGCGGCAGGTGGTGGTTCGAAGGATTCGAGCTAGTTCGTCGGCGGACGCCAGCAGCAGCAGCAGCAGCAGCAGCAGCAGGAACGAGCACCGGCTTTCGAAGGATGGATTAGCTTAATATAGGTTAACGTTCATCCTCATTAGCTAACCGAATAAACTGGCAACAAAGGGTCGGTGGCTCCGTTGAACTCGACGACTCGTTTGTTTCGGATGATCAGGGATCAGGGCTCCGTTCGTTTTCCCTTTCGAGGCAGAAAAGCCCTCGATCCTATTTTCTAGATTAGCTTCGCGAACGGTTTCCCTCCGTATCGATGTACACGACGTGCCGACGTTTTGTTCGAGAAGCTCCGAGCTGGAAAAGAGGCGCAGCCCTCTTCTTCCCCCTCGATCCGCCCCGGGGACGAAAAAATTCGAAGGTCGCGCGACTCGCCGGACCCGGAGCGATCCTCGCTTCGGATTCCGAACCACCGTCGGGGATGAATGCAAAAACTCGAGCGGTGCTGGACACGAGTCGACCGACTCTCGATTCGGCGAAAGGCGCGCGAACCCGTGTAGCAGTCGTGTTCGTACCTCCGAATCGGCTCGGTGTGCGCGCGACCGTCTACGACCACCCGGGACACCTTCGTGGAGATTTCTGGGCGGGGTGCGAACGCGTCGGAGGACATCAAAAGACCCGCGAGAGATAATTATTGTTTCTCGAGGCCGGTCGAGCGGAACCGTGAACGCGGTGGCGCCTGCGACACAGGCGCTCTCGTTCTCACCACCACCCCCCCCCCCCCCCCCCCCCCGCGCCACTATTTCTTTATCCGTCGTCCTCCTTGCCCGTCCCACCTTTCCTCATCATTCCCCGCCGTCGCGACGCGAGCTTTCGTCGAACGAGCAGACCGCTGGAAGCGACCACCGGCCACCCTTCCGCGGTCTCTGGTGTCGCAGGGTCGCTCTCCTTCTCGAGGCCAGCACCTTGCGGACCTCCTTCCAGGTGCGCGTCCTAGAGTGCGCGTTCCGCTTCCGAACGAGGAGAGGACGTTTCGTTAACGCCGGACGGCAAGTCGAACGATGCTGTCCTGTTCTAGGGCAGTGCCGCTGAACGGATCCAGGCTTCCTGTTCGACGCCTCGGCCGAGCCGCCATTTCTCGCCACCTTGCGCTCCGGCTCCCTCCTCTTGCTTCCCTTGCGTTCGGCGCTGCACTCGGCTTAATAAATACGTTACACCGAACGGGTGACAGTCCGAGCTCTAGGCCACAGACCGCTTTCACGAGAAAGAAAACGCGTGCCGCGATGGTCTACCTGAGCCGCTGGCCCCCGTGCAAGTCCGAGAAGTACCTGGAGCACCACCACCCATGGGGTTTGCACGCCGAATTATCCCTTCTGTTATGAGCAAACATTTATGTATTTATTGCCGGACAAACGGCTGGCATAATAACTTCACGGACGTGATCGATACGCGTTACTACCGCTTCGGGTCCCTCGCCCCAGGGACCCTGCCCGGACCAGGAGAGAGGAGTACGCGCCAGGTCATGATGGACAATCATCATCCCTTCCGTTGCTGCGTTTCGTCCGCGTCGAATGTTTCGAAAAGTTTCCCACTTTCACGGAAACAGCGGCGAGGAGGCGCGAGCCCGTTCGACACGGACAAGAACTCGTAACTCGGAATAATATTCGAGTGGACTCGGAGCGCCTTCGGCCCATCGTCGAACATAATGTTTTCATTAGGTCGCGATCATTATCTGGCCCGGGCGAACAAACGAGCGAATGCCAGGGGGCGCATAGCGCGCGCGTATTAAGACGAATGGTCGCCCCGGTCCAGTAATTAATTATGGCCTCCCCCAGTGTTACTAATATTAATTAATCCCACTGGCCCCGACTGGTCCGCCCGGTTCCATCCGACCTGGTCGATCTCGCGAAACCGATTTCGTTCGCGCCGCCTCGTCGACATTCCGCGCGCCTGCGACGCTCGTTCCCGGAATCTTTCCTCGATCGTCGTCGTCCAGGAGTTTGTCCGCGAGTTGCGCGCGGTCGAGGCGTAAATTCGTAAACGGCGACGCGCAGTCAGTTCACCTCGAGCCGTCGTTCGAGTCGAGTCGAGTCGAGTCGAGTCGAGTCGAGTCGGCCCACGACTGTTCGTGCAATTATCCGAGGGGCCGGGGAGCGGAGGTAGGACGATACAATATGGAACAATAACGAGTCGTTGGAACCGGTCGATAAATCTCGAGGCTCTCGTCGATCGAGCGCGTCGCTCGTGAATCCTGCACGGAAGAGGAGCGACGAGCTGCGGCAGGGGGCAGACGAAGAATAGGGAGAAAGAAGGGTGCAGGTTGGCGAAGAAAAAGAAACAGAGACGCGTCGACGCATTCTTGGCGTGACGGGACGCGTTAATATCGATCGGTCGATCGTCCGATCTGCCAAGAAATGACGTATAGTCGAACGCAGCGGGCCTGGCGATTCGCGGATCGGGGGTAGAAAAAAATTTACGAGGCGGATCCCGCGGCTGGCGCGAACCCATCTCCCCCGGAAAGACTGCGCTTCTTGCGCTCGGCTGATCGCGCGTGCCGCGACGCGTCGATCGGCTGTCGGCTATCTCGGGGACGGAAACGAACGCGTGTCACTGCGAAACCGAGACGTCTCAGGTGTCCCCTCGCTCCGAATCGACGTCCGTAACGTCGTCGAATCGATCAAAGGTTTTGCCCATTTCTTGAAAACTTGCCACTCGATCGAGCTGCCCCGATCGAATTTCGTTTCTAGTTTTTCGTTTCGCGTGCTCGAGAGTGCCGTGGCCGGCGTCGAACGCCGTGCCGTTTCCCGAGATAGAGGTCGAGAGGAAAAAAGTAACGAATGCCGTGGGCGCGCACTAATAAATCGGCGTGGACGCACGGCGCGTAGATCATCGTGTCGCGGGGCCACGAACCACGCGGGGTACCATTCGATGCCCGGACCCGTGCAGCAAAAAGGGACGGGACGAGAGGCGGATGAAGATCGAAGAGGAAACGCTCGGGTGGCGGGGGGTTGGGAGGGGGGGGGGGGCGAGGGACACTACTCCTCTTCTCCTGTTAATTGCTCCGATTAATTAGCCACCACGGTTTCGCCGGAGCTAATGTCCGGTCGTACGTTTCCTCGTGGCCCCGCGGACGCGCGGATATATACGTTTTAATAAGTTTGCGTTAATCACGCGACACGCGAGGCGAATCGACTAATCGCGGGCCTGCGCCAAGGGCCTGGGGCTGGTTTCGGTCGTACCGTTTGCGACCTCTCGCCGACCCACGAGAGCCCCCGACCGAATCTCGAATCACGAAGATCGTGATCGCGCCGCGCCGATCGAACCACCCAGGATCGATCCATTAGCGCCCCGCGGGACGCGTTCCTCCGCGCTCGTCGATATCTACGATTCCCACAGTGGGTCCCAGGAGGGTCGAAGACCGCCTCGAAGTCACCGCTCGGTACTCTACCGGTCGAGCCTTCGTCCGACTGGTTATCCGGTTGTCCCGACCTCGCGCCAGCCGCGCGTTCGCCAAGTGACGCGGAATCTTCCACGCCCCGTGGGCCTCGCGCCTCTGCGCGGATTCCGCGTCATTTCCGGGGACCGTTCGGTCAATTAGCGCGGGATCGTCGTCTCGGCGAGTCATCTTCGTTAATGAAAATTTGACGAGCCCGGTCGTGTCACGGCGACGGACGATCGCACGAGAGACGGTCGAATGACGCGTGTTTTCGCGGAAGGTAAGAATGGAGCGACGGCTGCGAAAACGAACGAAACGGTCACGGACGGCCATCCGGTGATCGGCCACCCGCGAGCGAACGAAGATGTAGAGGCGCGTGAAAAATCAGAAATGCCTCGGCTACGTGGAATCCGAAGAACAAATAGGTGTAACTACGGTTCCCTGGGCAGGGTCGACCACGTCGACCCGACTTCTTTTCTCGGCTGATCGGCCTCCTGCGACCACCCGTGCGCGGGAAACCGTTTTCAAGCGACCCGCGCATCGAGACTTTCCTCTCGCGTCCTCGGGACCGCGGTGCACGCGATGCAACGGCGCGAGCGCCCAAGTAACTCGAGGACGAAAGTTATTATCCTCGTGGAGAGACGAAGCGGCGAGCGACGCGGCAGAGGTGCCGGCGCCGTTCTCATCCGCGACGAATCAACGACCGTTGCGGTAGGTAAAAGATGGACTCCAGCACCAGATCCTCCCGGGTCGAGTCATCCCCCCTTCCCCGAGAAGGATAATTAGGCGTCCTGTTGTAATTTCGGTGCGAAGAAACGCGCATAGCCACGCTCTGCGGGCGGTTTTCTAGCGGGCTCCGAAGCCCGTACAGAATCGTTAATAATCACGGATCCTCGCGAATGGGCTCGCACGAATCGCCCGACGACGTTCCACCGTTTCGAGAAAACGGGCCCGACCAGGCGGAGGCTCGAAAAGAAAATAGAACGGTCAGAGATCTGGCGGGCACCGGTGGTCCACACGGACGAATTCCGAATTAGCTATCCCCGATGATTTTCCATTGACCCATCCTTTCGAATAGGACGCGCGTACGCGGTGCTCCACCTACGTGGCGTGCCTACAAATATTTCTTGAATTTGTCATAGCCAGGTGAGAGAGGAGGCGAGTATTTTCCCGGGTAGTCGGTCAACCCGGATGCACGCTAGTTAAGGTACGGTCAAAGGGGAATTCGCCCTGCTCAAGTTGGAGCCTGCGACACCCACCGGTTTGCGTGGAACCCCGCCGGCACCGACCTGTCTCCTGCCTGTGAATGGCCGCACGAACTAGTTGTCCCGTTCGTATCGTCTCGGTGACAGTTTTAACAGGTCCATTCACGTCCGCGCACTCGAATTTATTTGTGGGACGCGTACAAAAGGGAGGGATATGGACAGACAGACGACTCTCGAGAATCTCGCACCGCGCTACCGGAATCCCGGGGGTCCATCATCGATCGATTTCTCATCGTCTGCTTTCACAAAGTATTCGACTATAAAGTATCCAATTCCGGCAAATTAATCGATCGTCCGCGGACATAATTTATCGAGCGAACCCGGCCGAGGTAGCTCGAGTGTGGTCCGAGCGTGGTATCGTTTCTCGGTTCTGCCGCTACACGACGATAAATTAATAGCGAAACGACGTTGATGAGGGACGATAACGATCGACGCTCGGTCCCATCGCCATGCGAACGACCCGGTGGCAGGCATCTCGCGCAAAATGCTTAACTTGTGGGACGCGATCTAACCTACGCTCCCACCGAACGGGTCCCGTCTAAACGACCGACGACTACGACAAAGCGATCATCGGGGAATGTCTGTGCGTGACAAAGATGGATCAAAAGGGTGAAAAAGAACGAGAATTTCAGCGGCAGCTACGCAAGAGACGAGAGTCTCGGCGGAGGAGGCGGCGGAGGAGGTGGCGGTGGCGATGGCGGAGTCGGAGTCGGAGAGAGAAGGAATTGCCGGACATGGATCCCTCCGTGAAGGAGCACGACATTCCAGGTGCGCTGTAACCAATTTGTGAGCCGGACGATAGTGACAAATACACGATATTGCCATAACGTATCGCCCAGACACGACTATCGTTCGAATTAATAGTCACCGCCGCTGACTAATAGCCTCGTTAATTAACCATCCGCGGAGCCAGATTAGCCTAATCCAGCTTAATTTAGTGATCGTACCGTCGCCCTGCTATCCACCTACCTGTCCCCGACCTCCGAGCAAACCCCGTCCTTCCGTACAGGTAAATCTGACCATCTCCCTCCGCGTCTCTCGCCCTCTCTTTTTTCTCTCGCTTCCCTATTCCCCTTCGGTTCTCCGCCCCGCTTCGTCGCCGCCGCCGTACCATAGCTGCTGTTCCCCGCTGTTTGTCTATCCGACTACCTTCGTGCCGATCACCGATCCAGCCAACGCGATGGTAGCCGATCGTTCTCTCTAGCTTAACGCGACTCGACGTCCCCGAGATTGTGAAATCGAGACGGCCGAACAACCGTAGCCTGGTAGCCAACGATTCCCGTGAAAACAAAGAATGCCATCCCGGCCATTTTTCCGCCGGTCTGCGCGCGGCCCACCAGCATCCCCGACCTTATCTCCGTCGGAGTAACATTAATACGAATGGTCGACGATCCGGAGAACCGAACGGAGGCCGAACGGAGACGAGCGGTGAAATCGAGGATCGAAGCGTCAACAGGTTGGTCCGGAAAGTGGCACCCTCGAGTCGATCAAGGGTTCGCACAACTCCCTCGAGGAGGCTCGAGCCGGACTTGTACGTCCAGCCGGAGTTGTTTAAGCGGTTGTACAAATAGAATACAAAGCACCGTGCAAACAACGGCTAAAAGGTTTGAGTTGTAACGCGCTCGAACACTCTTCACGCGGGCAAACAGTTATCGGGACTGTCGCGATCCGGCCGTCTTTGCCTCGGACCCGCTCGCTCTCGGCCCTCTCCGCGTATCCTGGATAATTCGTCCCCCCGTTCCGTATTTACGAATCTCGAGAACGGCGATACCCGCGAGGGTGCGAGAGGGCGCAGAACGTGGCGGGTATAAGAAAAGACGTAGGAGTAGGAGGAGTTGGACAGGTATCGGTGCGCGCATCCGTGTTCCATTATCGCCTAATTGGATGAAGATGCACATCCTTTTGTCCCTGATCGGGGGAAGCCACGGGTGCGGAGTCTCGACCGTTTGCTTCGGGTGATTCCGTCTTTAGTGGGCACTAGGCCATATCCAAGGAGGTAACCACGAGTCGCGTTTAATTGTTTTGCCCCGAGATAATTGGGGAGGCAGCGTCTGTCGATTGGCCGTTACGATGACTTAAGCGTTCGCGGCGTTTAAGTGCTCCATTGTTGGACGACATCTTTGAAGTGACGGCTCGCAAGGGCGGAGGCGCTCCTTAAGTGAGAGTTAATCGCTACCAACCCCACCTCTCTGACCCTATCCTTCCTTAAGCTTTCCTCTCCGGCTCTCCGTTCGTGTCTATCGACTCTGTTTCGCTGCTGACACTCGTGGGATCGCTACCTACAGTCCTCCACGCTTTCCCACGAATTCCGCGCGGCCCTCTGCACCAACTTCTGCGCTTCTCGACCGACACGGCGCGGCAGGTCTCGTTCTCGACCGTCGTGGCGCGTCAACGACGATCGGATGTGGATCGTCCACTTCAAATTTTTCTGCACCGATCGATTACGAAATTGAACGCAGCGGCGAATAAATTGATCGTGCAAAATGTTGTGACAGAGTTTCATTGTCGGTCGACGCAGAACCCGGACTCACCGACCTGTGAACGAGCGCGTGTTCGTTTATATACGTTTACTCGTGCTTTCCCACCGCGCACAATGGACGGAAACGTTGATCGTCATCGATCACTCGGCGCCCCGATCCCCCGGCCATTTTTCCATCGACCGGCCTGAATCTTGTCGCGCCAGCGATAGAGCCGGGGTACCGCGCGCGATCAACCGCTAATTGTTTCAAAAGGCTTGCACTTGGCGTGTACCGAGGCGAATAGCTTTCACCGTTAAAAAGATTAGATCGGTGCGCCATAGTTTTTATTGCAGTCTCGGCCCTCCGTGAAAGGAGATACAGAGAGCCGTCCTTGTACCGCGAATGTCTTCGATTTGCCTAAGCAAACGGAAGGGCCATAAACGCGTGCTTGGCCCTTTCGACCCGACATTAGCATCGCTATCGAGGAACCATCGGTCTGTGTGATTGCTTAATCCTGCGTAGCGCGGTTCAGCGCTCGTCCTGGGAACGAAATCTCGGCTTTCCAGTTGCTTCCCCTCTCTCCATCTCTGCCCCTCTCTTTTACCACTTCTCACGCACCTCTTTCGTTATCTTCTTCCCTCCCCTCCAACATTTTTCCGCGTGCCTTTGCTCCGTTTCACCCGGTACCTTCACCTACGAACTTTACCACAATTCTCGTCTTTCCGTTCGGGCCTAATTCTATCTTCCGCTACATCAGTCTCCCCGACTTGCATCACGCTCCAAGTCATTACCAACTTTATGGATTTTCAAGACTAAGCCGAAAGATCGTTAAAGTTATTTTCGGTATCTCGAGGCGCCGATTGCTGGTGGAATTTAAAGAGGACCTCCTCCACCACCTTCCGGTAAATATTTGCCAGCAACGTGGCCGGGAAAACCGCATGTCTGTTCCCGGTGCTGTTTCTCAGCCGCCGCGCCGCGCCGCGCCGCGCAGCGCCGGCCGCTCGTGAGTGCACGGCAAATAGAAAACTCGAACCAAAGAGGTTTTCACCGAAACAACCGGATGCCGATACCGCTTAAAACGTGAAACATCTCACCTTCGCCCTGAATTCGCCGCAAATGTAGGCCAATGGATCGTTCGCTTATCGTTGCCAGATCGCCCGGTGGCACGAAGAGTTTTGAAATCGTGTGGTATATCGAACGCGGGAACGTTACACTTGTAACGAGTGTGTTCTCGGGGTATTTCCTTCGTTCGACGCAGGTGCCGAAAGTAAAGTACACAGATACGCGTCCACGTACCCGATAATATTTGACTTGCACGAAAGAAAAGGAGGCGCGTCTGGTTTGTTCCTGCTGCGGCTCGAACACAGAGGTTTCCACGGTCCTTACACCTCCCCCTCCCTCAGCTTCCTTATCTTAATTCCCAAACAAAGGAGACGTCAGAAGAAGATGCAAAACTTCTTATCTGATCCTTTTCTCACGTCCTGGCCAGTGTTCGGCCACTATTCGATTCGCTTCCGCTTTATCTTCTCCGCCGTGCTGTTCTACTTTGCGCATCCCGTCAAGGTATAACTTGCTCAGCAAAATTGTGAAGAAAATAGCGTTCGCGAGACTTGCGGACCTTGTTGTCTGGGCAGCTGACGAGGGTTGTCCTTACCAGTTCGTGGAACTGGTAAGGACTCGACGATCTGCTGCAGATTTGTAGCAACAGCTCGCTCTCTGCGCATCAGTTTTAGGGTACAATTTAGCTTTGGTTTTTAATTGCAAAGTCTAAGTTCCATTCGTCATTTCGCGCCAGTTCGTTCGCACCACTCCATCGTGTTATTTCAGCGCGCTCGGACGTTCTATAGTACAAGGACGGCGACATAGAGAGAAGGAAGCGTGTCGCCGGTACCGTTCCCGAACGGAGTATGTATCGCGCGTAATTTCCCCAACTATCGATTGTTATATTGAAGATATATCGATGGAGGACTTGTAATGGGAAGCAAGATATCGAATGATTGCAATAATAAATTATTGAAATGCGAACAGTGAAATTTAATGACATTAGTTAAATATATTTAAAGAAAGTGGATGACAATTTTGAGTAATAGAAGAGAATCGTAGATAATTCTACTTTCTATGTACACTATGTGAGAATATCGCATGAGCGGTTCATTTGGTACAAACAATTTAATAGTTTATTTGAGAATCCCGCAGTAACCACACATGAGGATTGTTTTGAAACAGGTAGAGATCGTTCTTTGTATCGAAAGCTTTGCTTTAAGACATCGTTGATTAAAAGCGGCCTAGTAGATCGCGAGATAATCGAATTTGTTTATAGATATTAGAAACAAATGCGATTACTTCGACTTGGAGGCGAGCTACATCAATGATCAAACGACATAAATTAAAGCTAGAAGTATTAGGTACAATCTCCAATTGGTGTAAACATTGTACCATGAGAGGTTCAATTGTTATAAACAATTAAATAATTAAAATTGTTATTACGGCCAACCAGATGAAGTTACAGCAACGGCATATTTTTGACGTGAAGCTTATTCTCTTTCCTTTCATTTAGGACCACGTAGATTAATAAACAATCACCAAGAGCCGAGATAATGGCGATAGCCCGGCATGTATTTTCGCCGATTTTTTAATTGTTAATAACTTTTAAACTATAAATGCCATATTGTTTAAACTGTTGGGGGTGTTAGCTATTGTTAGAAGCTTTAATTTGAGACAAGTCCGGTTAGGAAATACGCACTAGAAGCCGAGAAATGCGCACGTGTTTAAATTAACGATGTAATCCAGGAATTCGGTTTTGGCGGTGCGGAAAACTGCGAAAAACCCCCAAACGCGAGATGGCGCCACATGTCCGGTTATCGACTGTCTGTCGGGCACTAGAGCACCGACGAGATATAAGAATAGACAACACATCTTATGGACTTTCGTGGCCCAACGTGATTGTCATACCGACTCAGAAATCCCACGCTGATTTGAGCGTACTCTGCTCAAGAACGGTGATCACTTGAAGAAGTATTCTTTACTGATGAAGTAGCGGGGACGGGATTCATGCGATTGTTGAATATATGTAAATGCTTTGGGGGGATCAGGAAACCTATTTCTCGGGCAACGTTTCGGTAGAAAAATTGAGCTACGATGCCCGATCGCGGGATGCACTTTGACTCGGCTCGAGTTGAGTCGAAACCACATCGCGATGCATCGGGGCGATGAAATTGACAGTGTCGCGTCAAGCGTCCCGCCTGTGCTGTCCCGCATTCATTGCGCGGCAAAGAACAAAAGAATTCTTTAACGAGGATCGTTAAGGTCCAGCTAAAAGTTGGTCAGAAATAGTAGAAGTCCAATAGGCTCGACCCTAGAGTCGTAGGTCCGGCTAAAAGTTGGTCAGAAATAGTAGAAGTCCAGTTGGCACGACCCTAGGAGTCATAGATCCGGCTAAAAGTTGGTCAGAAACAGTAGAAGTCCAGTCGGCACGACCCTAGGGTCGTAGGTCCGGCTACCGTCGCCGTCGGCGACCGTCGAAGATTTTCGGAAATAGCGAATACCGCCGAGCGCAGCTGACGCGCCGGCGCGTAGCGGAGTGGGGAGGTCTGCGGAGTGTGGTCGACAGTCGCGCGGCGCGTGCCCCTTCTTTCTCAATTGGAGTGTCGCAGCGTAAGGTCGTCTACGGTGTTGATGGTTAGCGACATACCTCACTCTACAACGCAATAGCACCTCAGGCTTTACTTTACCGTTGTGTTCGCTTCATTATTAGCCTCTATTAATTAATACGCGTTTAACTAACAATCGTTCTACTATCGCAACAGTACATTAAACTTTAATGATTATAATCTTTCTTCAGTTTCCTTTGCTGAACGAATATGAGATTAACTAGTCGTTTGTTGTAACATCGCGTTAACTAATTTATCAGTTTGAACGGTTCTACGAATCTTTATTATATTTTATTACACGTTTATTCGGATTCGATGCGGTGTTAAGGTTGCGTTTATTTTCTTTGCAATGTCACTTACATACCCAGTTGCATATGTCCTTTCGCAACTTTGCATTCCATTCTGATTTTAGCACAGGTTTATCACGTTGCTTTTCTTTTTGTTGCAAGTACAATAGATGATTGGTTGGTAAAGAATAATATATTGAGGCCGCAAGAATGGAGTATTGGGATACAATTACTGCGATGCATAACAAGAAGTCCGATGACCTATGATGAAGGATTGGTAACATTTAACTTATTATCCCAACGGTTTATGTATATATCTTGGTATCTGGCGATTGGATTTCGATTGAAAGTTATTGAACACTTTCATTATTGTAAATAGATTTCAATACTTACTTCTCTCTATTCGTATATCCATGTTCATTAAATAATGGAAACATTTCAAATAGAATTTACAATATATCATTCGCGATTGAAACTACAGTCAGTAAATTTCATTAATTCCAAACGAAAAATTGAACGACGTTCATGTTTCGTTGCATATCGGTCGCGATTTCTATTATAGCTTGACTAGTGTTCTTGTTGACACTTTTATTATCTCTGTGACTTGGCACAAGTACGGTCAAATTGAATTTTCGATGCAGGATTGCCCGCGTACTTACGTACTTGTTGCCATGCCCTTGAAGCATGATAAACAGTTTCGAGTCTCGATTTCTACAAGCAGCTACGAGAATTCATAAATGCGCGATATTGCTTACTTACTAGGATCATGATCACTTTTAAAACTCTGACATAGAACAGCCGCAGTACGCTTTTGATAAATCATTTATATTAATCTATAATAATATATCTTGAATAGACAATTAATAATACAGTTGTACTTTATTAAAACACCGAAGCAGTAATTCCTCAACAGACATACAGAAATAAGAAAGAAACAAATAAAATCGCATGTGTATTGCTTTAATCTTTACCTCCTCCCCTCATTTACTAACTTGTACAGATTTTCTTTCAGCAAATTTCGATGAACGCGCGCAATCCGGTTGGTAGAGTCAGTGCTTGTTCCGTTAAAGTTCTTCTTAATATTTTTTGAGCGCAACCGCACTTAATAATTATAATTAAATATAAATAGTAGTAAAGATACGCGAAAGTAGAGTCAGTGTTTGCTTCGAAATATTGCTCTCGCGAAAAATAGAGTCACTTAGTTCGTCGATCACAATTATAAAACGCGCGCGATAGTAGTCCTTTATCTTATTTATTTTTATCGCAATAAGTATTCCGGTATTAGAGTCAACGCCTATGCTGTTCGGCGAGTTCGGGCTTTCATCCATCAACTTGAAGAGTAAGTATACTTCTGTATTTCTTTAATCTTGTATTGCAATAATCATTGATAATTAACACATTCCAAAAGTACCTACTGAAAATACATAGATTTTAATGTTGTCTGCTCTTTTTGAATGTTTCAGCAGCTTCCATGGCTTCGATGGCGACGAGCTTGACCGTACACCTGGTGACTCTGCAAACGGTGAGTGGCATGCTTTAAAGTTCCTCTGGTCACTCAATCATGTCGCAGGACGAAAGGTTCGAACCGACACGAGTGACTGGTTGTAATTACGTAGTTTTATCTGGCAAGCACTGTGACCATGGGTATATGGAAATATACTCATGAGTAGTAACTTCTTTACTGCTTTATATTATGTGAGGATAGGTCTTCTTGTACAACGCGTTTTTAAAACAGATCATATTTAGTACAAAATATATCACTATATATCTTTTTATAATAGAGTATTTAATTGAATACCTATGAAACGATATTTAAATAGTTATTAATTATGGAATGAATATAAAGTAACGTCCAGTATTCTACGTGTATTAGTTTGTAGTGGAGAAGTCGAATACCATTCGACTTCGTTTATTTGTCAATTGCAATTACTGCACAGTTATAATAAATTGTTAGTAAGCGTATAGTCGTTCCTCCTTTTTACTACTTCGATTATATGTATATAAAGTAAAGGTACTTACTTACCTTGTCAATTTGTTCGGACTATCGCATAATTTTATTATACGATATCCATATTAGTCTTTAGCGTTTAGAGATATCAATACGTTCACTTTTTCCGTACAAGATATTAATTAAACCTGAATGTACAAGAAGACAATACGCGAACCGGTAGATCTCGAAATCAAAGCAATCTACTTTAAAATCAACCGTGCATTTTAGAAGCAATGCTTTGATGACGGGAACACCGGAGGATGTTTCAATTTCATTCAAGGTATATTAATGTAGAGTCATTGAATAATTTCCCTAATAAAGTACAGTCATTGTACAATTTTTCTAATAAAGTAGAGTCATCGCATCATTTCTCTAATAAAGTAGAGTCTTTGCATCACTTTTCTAATAAAGTAGAGTCATTGATTAATTTTTCTAATAAAATAGAATCATATATTGATCTGGTATATAACATATAGTATACATACTTAGCCCGTTAGAAAATCAGTTTGTCTTTATCATCTTTTTAGACGAGGATTTTCAGGTTTAACCCTTTCCGCGTTCACTGCCCGGATCCCACTCACGTGCCCCTGTGCTACTTGGGTGGGAAAACGGTGGTAGAGCACGACGATATTTCTTTAGTTTATAAGCCATAAAATGATTTATTGTTGGCGACTGACAGTGCGTTGGTGTATCGTGCACGACGTAATATCCGCATTGTGTGTGTGGTTAGGCTGTGGATTTGCGTCGTTCCGTATTAAAATGTAGCTATTATGACCAAGATAAGATGTCCATTAATTTAAAACAGAGACATCATTTTTAGTATTATTTGCATTAATAATCCCTATTATACTGAGGCACGAAGTTTTGCCAATTAAGACGACAAAGGCCAAATGCCAAAGAGAATCGAATATACTTATCAATTGCTATCAAGTAGCTCTTGTATCGGTGCTATTTAATTATCTTATTAAATATCAACCGCGGCGTGGGTTTTTTCCACGCGAACGCAAAGATCCCGGCCACTGTCAGTCGATTTCAGAAAAATGGTACGTACATTAGAGTGTGCAAGTTGTGACAACACCTGGGTGTCGGGGGCGTCCCGGGACGCCTCCCTAGTGTAGGCTTTTGCGCCCAAGTGTTTGACCGAGAACCGTGGAGTGTCGTGTGTTGGTGTGTCTGTTTGCCATTTTTTAAATATAGGTCCAGGTAGGATAGGTAGCATACTTTCTGGTGTGATTGATAGACATAAGTAGGTAGGGCCGGGCAGGTTGACACAGTCTCTGATCGGGTAGGCACTCATTCGCGTGTTCAACCTGTTTCAGGAAATCTAATTTGAAAAGCCGACGGTGAAGCTGTGGCGCGAACGAAAATGCGTTCGCCTCTGGCTTTGCCTATCGATTTTTCGAATCCTTCGCGGTCGTGGTCGCGATTTAGGCTCCGAAACGAAACGCGTTACATTATGCTCGAGGCTGCACGTGTGAACGAAGAACGATTATAATTTTAATCGTAATCTTTGCGATTTTCCGTAATCACAATGTTACGATTTCATTTCATCGTGATTCGGCCACGTGTGTTCCATTTAGCTCCGCGATTTAAACTCTTCATTTCACCTTTATAAGTTTTTCTTTGGTTTTCGATTAGAGCCTCGAGCCCAGTTTAAGTTTCAGCTGGCCCTTGGGTCCGACGAAAAGAAGTGGCTATATGCCGAAGAGGCCCGACAAACTGTCACTCAAGGGGGCACATACTAATGGTTCCCCATTCTTTTTAAGAATGGGGAATCATTCTTTGTTACTACTTTGTCACTGTGCTTGCATTTCCATTTGTAGAATTTTTATTTGTACTTGGCCGACGCACATTCCGGCCCAACGATACAGCCCTCCCAAATATATCGCGTTGTTTTAGAGTTGCGAAAAACTTGAGAACGGGTCGAGTTAGAGTTGCGTTGAATGCCACTTATTGCTATTCTTATTGCTAGTTAAATTGTAGTATTTTATAATACACTTTACATGTGAGCTTCTAGTGTTGCGGAAATTGTTTTCGCGTATTGGAACTTTCAGTTCATTTTTCAGAGGATCTTCAATTTGCTGAATTTTGGTTATTACAAATAATTTACTGTTTGCTTTCTATTAGTCTTAATAAATAGTGTTGCGAAATGATTGTAACGCGAGCTCCAGTTAGCGTTGCGTTGATTAAAGATCGCGTCTTTAAGTAGAGTTGCGACTACTAGTCCCCATCTGCTTCCAATTGGAAGCCTGTTCCTGAACCAGGAACTTTTTCTTTTCAGCGTTTTATATTTGCCTTTCTTTTTATTTTATTTTTCTTAATAATTATACTACCTGGAATGTCTGTTGATGGAAGTACTGCTAAAAATTTGCATACATATTAGTAAATTACTGTGTGAACGAAATGAAAACAAATGAAAAAGAAAATAAAACAAAGAGAAAGGAAAAGAAAAAAAAAGAAAACAAAAGAAAAGAAAAGAAAGAAAAAGAAAAGAAAAAGAGCAAAGTAAAAGCCAGATATAATTTGCAGAATCTTTGATCAATTTATAATAATTCTAGATAGTAGATTTAAATTAGAGTTAATACTAGTGAGTGTTCATTATTGGAGTTTAACTCTTAAATATTTCTTCTTAATTGTTGCAATTCCATCTTAACCTTTTCTTTAGTAGAGCCAATTTTTATAACTTTTCGAGCTTGCTTTGTAGAAATTGAAATTCACTCGCGATATCCGTAAATGTTTAAACAAAAATCCTTGCACGAAAAACGTTATTGGCAGTGGTTGGGTCTCGGCATGGTGATAGTGAAAGTTTGATATTTTGCTTCCGAATAATCGTTTGTTGCTTCTTTGTTGAAGCAAAATAGAATCAATTGTAGTGAAATGTGACTACTTCATTTTGGAGTTTTTAATGAACGTGATACCACCATTCAGTTTGATCTAGAACGTACAAAAGAATATATCACTTTGGCCGAAATCCAATTAACTATTGTTATCAAAAAATAGCAGCATTCTGATTTATTAACTGCGCTAAAATTCAGTTATTCCGAATTAAAAGCAGCTTCATTTCGATATAAAATGTGGAGGCTTGGGGATGCCACTAATCCAATGCTTGAGATTGTTACAGATTCACAGATGAACCCAAATATGCTATATTAAACAAACATAAGTACATACGTCAGAGTCTCAAGAGTGGAATATATAGAATACAGATCCAGAAATATTATCAAAGACACGATTGGAAACTTTAAAATTAAAGAGCCAGCCTCGTCGATTCGATTTGTGAGTTTAAGTATTCATTCTTATAATGCTTTACTAATTATTTCGAGTTTGTGCATGTTTCAGAAGCATTGAAAAGAAGAGGATTCATGAAACAATGTATAATACGAGCACACCCTCACCCCATCCCTGCCCCAAACCCCTGTCCTTATTAACTAATTACAGGTGTTAGACAATTAATTAGACAGGCCCAAATATAAATCGAACAATACTTTTAGCTCTTTATGTAGGTAGGATTTGTCTCAACACACAATCTTAGATCTTTATACTTGCAGGTTTTACACGAATTGACATTATTAGACTTTTAATTAGGCAGGGTTTATAAAACCAAATATTGTTGGCAGGTGCTGCAATTTTTTGGTTCGAGTTTCTGTCTGTTCTAGGACACCGTGGACCACGAGAGATTAATACGGACTAACCGAAGAGGATTTAAGTATATGCATACTCATACCTACATGAGTATGGGATAGTATCTATTACAGTCCTATGTAGATAGGATATTATTGAAATTGTTCTTTTATTCGAACTGTTAGATGTTATGCTAGGCAGGGCGATTCTAGTTTTAAGTTAGATCTTTAGTCAGGTAGGGCGCATTTGAATCTAATCTAGTATTTAAGAAGGGAGGATTTATTTTTAACCTGTGTCTTAGTTTTTAAGACAGCAGCATACACTGCTGCAATAATATTTCGCTGTCTAATTTTTAAGATCACAGGATATATTTTTAAGAAAGTCTTATTTCAGGAAAGTGAATTCTCTTGCAGATTTTCTTTCAGGTATCCTTCTGATATTCAATTTAGCTTTCGGTCGTGAATTTACCAACTACTCCTCTTGTTGTCTTACTTGTACTACGGTCAATTAATGAACGTTCTACAAATTGACAATAATAGGAGATTTTTCTTTCTCACATGTTATATTAGAATTAGTTTTCGCAACAATTGGAGGGTGGAAGGGCCGTGGCTAGGGTGGGTCTCCATGCGCAGTAACCTCCACGTGGTGAGACCCGGGCAATCAATTATATATCGTATAATTATTAAACGTTTAAGAGACGTTTGATAATTATGTGGAAAATAATTCGAGCGAATTGACTGCGTATTGCGCTTTGGATACAATGTACAATAATGGCCGCTTAATGTTCGTTTTTTTCCACAATTAATATTCGAGGAGTCATGCCTACCGATTTTGGGACATGCACCGATGTATCGAGGATCGAGGTTGCGTCCGAGTTATCTCCACTTGTCATCAGCGAGTGCCACGCCGGTTTTGCCACGCTTTCCGTTTAGGCCGCACGGCGCGACATGCGCGACGGCGCGCCGCGGCGTAGCTTAACACTGTGATACACCGAGGCCTGAACGAAAAGTTTAGTGTCAGTCACCGATGACTGACGCGGCCTGAACGGAAAGTTTAGTTTACGGCAACTGAACGGAAAGTTGATTGTCAGTCACCGATGACTGACGCGGCCTGAACGGAAAGTTTAGTTTACGGCAACTGAACGGAAAGTTGATTGTCAGTCACCGATGACTGACGCGGCCTGAACGGAATGTTGAGTGTCAGTCACTGAACGGAAAGTTGAGTGTCAGTCACCGATGCCTGACGTGGCACTCAACGTGTTAAATATATCTCACGGTGGTTTTCAGTACATCTCAATCCACTCCCAACACAGCCTAAACCGAGCGTGCCGAAAAGTGATAAGCATGAACAATTCCTTATAAATCACATCCCTGGATAGTGTTCGCTAGGCAGCTTCGAAGCAGCGAACATTAAGTAGGTATTACTGTCCACTGTAGTTATTTGAGCGGAGAGAATCTTAAGTTCTTATTGCAATTACTTTTGAGTTCTCGTTTCTATCGTTGTATTTATCTGCAGTTCTAAATATTGTGTATTATTTATTGCCCTGCTTCTTATGTAGACTCTTCTGTTTTCTGACGCTTTCGAGATAATTCATTAGTAACATGAATCATATATGTTTCGCCTAGAGAATTACATTTTCTTATTTCTCAAGAAGCCTTCTTTTTTATAATTGAAATACCCGTGTATATGTCATTTAATTCATAAATTAATTAATATCTGCAAAGATATATGTACTTGAATCTACGCGGGTCTCTGCCATATCTACAGTGCCTGCTATGGTTTCGCCATCTATACAGAACTCCTTGAAACCACTCGCGCTTGCTATGGTAGTCCCATCTATACAGAACGCATTGAAACTACTCACACCCCTTACTTACCATAAGTGTAGATGTGGCAGAGCCCCGAATAGTTTTAGTCACATCTGCATAGATGGCGATAGTAATGACTGTCGATTAAGCAGACGTATATACAGTTTCGAGCAGTTCTGTATAGATGGCGAAATTAAAGCCCACTTTGAGTGTAGGTAAGACAGGGATGCGAGTGGTACGTAAATTCTAACACCTGTTTATAAGTAGCGGCGCGATAAAGTTTATAAAACTTGGCTATTTATGTCTTCATTCATGAAATTAAGTCAATAATGCTCGAAAATTGTTTTGCAATCTTAGTTACATATCAATAAAGTGTTAGCAAACACGGTGTCACAATCTACATTAAAGTTATTATGTATGGTAACATCGTATGTTCCATTGTTCATTTTATTCAGGAACAATCAAGCTCTTTAGCACAGGTAAATGCATTTGTGAATATTTTTTCCTTTAAATAAATTTTCCGGCACGTAATAAATACATACTAATAGTAGTAGTATTCTTTATTTCGGTCTCGCAGGAATGAAAGTTTGGTTAGTTTACATATAACCTATTTTGCAATACTATATAGAGTCTTGCACTCTCATCTTCCGTTTCGATGTTCCTTTTCATACCTTCTCCGCCTTACGTATTACATTATTTCTTACCTCTTTATCGGATATCTATTATAAATCTTTCCCTTTCCTCCTTGTTTAATTACAAATTCATATGTCATTTTTATACCCTTTCGTATCTTTTTCCATACATTCTGTTAACAGGTGTTTTAACGTTCCAAATTTTTGTACGCGCAGGTCACATCTTTTATCCTTCTTCTTCTCCCAACATTTATTTCATCCTTTAATGATTTTGCATCTCGCACCTGCGTTGTTAATTGTCAATTGCGCCCTCGTCTGTTTTTACTTAAGTACCATAGTAGCGTTGATGTTCTAATATATTTAAATGTATCATTGTATCTTGCTTTCCGTATTTTTCTGCCTTGTTCCTGCTGTTGCATTTGATTGACTCTACTTTTGAGTCTATCCCTCAATTCCTTTGCTTCCGCTTTTGTCAAAGCCACTCATACTTGACGCATTCCATTCCTTTTCAAATAATCCTCTCCTTTTGATGCTTCCCTCCTTTCTTTCTTCTTCCTCTAAATATCTCCTAATAATCTTTCTCTCTCCTGTTACATACTTACTAATATATTTTTTGTATGCGTAGATTTTGTAGGCAAAATATAAAGAGCATTGACCGCCAATTCTCATTGCGCATAAAAAGAAGGAGAAAGAAAGAATAACTCTCGCCATATACTTCGGTTATATTAAATTGGTTTTGTGGGATTGGAAGGTGTATGCAACGAAGGCTGATGTAAGTGTAATACGTGTCTAAATATCTTTTTCTTTCAATAAATCTTCCTGCGTGTAATAATTACATACTAACAATAGTATTCCTTTTTATGTCGGCCTCACAGCTATGAAATTTCGACTAAGTGTACATATAACATAACTTTGGATTACTATCTTAACTTATGCATCCTTGTCCTCCACTCTTTCTCTACTTTACACATTATCCCATTACTTATCCCCTTATTTCATTTCGATTATACATTTGGTCTTTAAGACTCTCCATCACTTTCTTTACTTCTCTTTTCATCAATTCATGTTTGATTCATTCCATTCCTTTTTAAATAATCCCCCCCTCTTTCTTATACTTCTTGTGTGGTCTTTCCCTATTTTCTTCTCTTCTAACTATCCTTTAACAATGTTCCTTTCACCTGTTACATACTTACTAATATATCTTTTGTGTGTGCAGGATTCCCATGCAAAGAGTAAGCAGCATTGACGGCCACTTCTCATCATGCATAAAAGCAAGAAAGAAGAAAGAATAACCCTTGCGACATACTTTAGTTATCCTTTAGTAATAGTAAATTGGTTTATAAAAATAGTTTGTAACTGTTATTAGCGCATTCGATTAATTTAGAACAATTGTGCAATCAACTGTTATGTATATCTATTATATATTTTATTTTATATTCAGTTTATTCGGTAGATCTTGTATAAAATTTAATATCGCTTTTAGTACAAGTTCTACTGAATGTGCTAAATGTAAAATGAAAGATATAATAAATAATTTACATATACACAAGTTACACAATTGTTTTAATTTAAAATAAGCTTTAGCATATAAAAAGTACGTAAATTTTAGTATAAGTTTTATCTGTAAGATATATTGTATATTAACTTCAAAGAATAGCTTATAAATATTAGATTATTTATGTTTATACTATTTTTAGTGTTACATAAATATTAGTTTAGAATTGATACAAGTTGTTCGAAATTTGGTTGTTATTCGATGTATTGTAAATAGATATAATAGAATAGTTCATAAGTATTAGCTTGTTAATTTGAATTAGAACAGTTTTGTAATTTGTATCTCCATTCCTCCTGCTTCTTATGTAGACTCTTCTGTTTTCTGACGCTTTCGAGATAATTCATTAGTAACATGAATCATATATGTTTCGCCTAGAGAATTACATTTTCTTATTTCTCAAGAAGCCTTCTTTTTTATAATTGAAATACCCGTGTATATATCATTTAATTCATAAATTAATTAATATCTGCAAAGATATATGTACTTGAATCTACGCGGGTCTCTGCCATATCTACAGTGCCTGCTATGGTTTCGCCATCTATACAGAACTCCTTGAAACCACTCGCGCTTGCTATGGTAGTCCCATCTATACAGAACGCATTGAAACTACTCACACCCCTTACTTACCATAAGTGTAGATATGGCAGAGCCCCGAATAGTTTTAGTCACATCTGCATAGATGGCGATAGTAATGACTGTCGATTAAGCAGACGTATATACAGTTTCGAGCAGTTCTGTATAGATGGCGAAATTAAAGCCCACTTTGAGTGTAGGTAAGACAGGGATGCGAGTGGTACGTAAATTCTAACACCTGTTTATAAGTAGCGGCGCGATAAAGTTTATAAAACTTGGCTATTTATGTCTTCATTCATGAAATTAAGTTAATAATGCTCGAAAATTGTTTTGCAATCTTAGTTACATATCAATAAAGTGTTAGCAAACACGGTGTCACAATCTACATTAAAGTTATTATGTATGGTAACATCGTATGTTCCATTGTTCATTTTATTCAGGAACAATCAAGCTCTTTAGCACAGGTAAATGCATTTGTGAATATTTTTTCCTTTAAATAAATTTTCCGGCACGTAATAAATACATACTAATAGTAGTAGTATTCTTTATTTCGGTCTCGCAGGAATGAAAGTTTGGTTAGTTTACATATAACCTATTTTGCAATACTATATAGAGTCTTGCACTCTCATCTTCCGTTTCGATGTTCCTTTTCATACCTTCTCTGCCTTACGTATTACATTATTTCTTACCTCTTTATCGGATATCTATTATAAATCTTTCCCTTTCCTCCTTGTTTAATTACAAATTCATATGTCATTTTTATACCCTTTCGTATCTTTTTCCATACATTCTGTTAACAGGTGTTTTAACGTTCCAAATTTTTGTACGCGCAGGTCACATCTTTTATCCTTCTTCTTCTCCCAACATTTATTTCATCCTTTAATGATTTTGCATCTCGCACCTGCGTTGTTAATTGTCAATTGCGCCCTCGTCTGTTTTTACTTAAGTACCATAGTAGCGTTGATGTTCTAATATATTTAAATGTATCATTGTATCTTGCTTTCCGTATTTTTCTGCCTTGTTCCTGCTGTTGCATTTGATTGACTCTACTTTTGAGTCTATCCCTCAATTCCTTTGCTTCCGCTTTTGTCAAAGCCACTCATACTTGACGCATTCCATTCCTTTTCAAATAATCCTCTCCTTTTGATGCTTCCCTCCTTTCTTTCTTCTTCCTCTAAATATCTCCTAATAATCTTTCTCTCTCCTGTTACATACTTACTAATATATTTTTTGTATGCGTAGATTTTGTAGGCAAAATATAAAGAGCATTGACCGCCAATTCTCATTGCGCATAAAAAGAAGGAGAAAGAAAGAATAACTCTCGCCATATACTTCGGTTATATTAAATTGGTTTTGTGGGATTGGAAGGTGTATGCAACGAAGGCTGATGTAAGTGTAATACGTGTCTAAATATCTTTTTCTTTCAATAAATCTTCCTGCGTGTAATAATTACATACTAACAATAGTATTCCTTTTTATGTCGGCCTCACAGCTATGAAATTTCGACTAAGTGTACATATAACATAACTTTGGATTACTATCTTAACTTATGCATCCTTGTCCTCCACTCTTTCTCTACTTTACACATTATCCCATTACTTATCCCCTTATTTCATTTCGATTATACATTTGGTCTTTAAGACTCTCCATCACTTTCTTTACTTCTCTTTTCATCAATTCATGTTTGATTCATTCCATTCCTTTTTAAATAAATCCCCCCCCTCTTTCTTATACTTCTTGTGTGGTATTTCCCTATTTTCTTCTCTTCTAACTATCCTTTAACAATGTTCCTTTCACCTGTTACATACTTACTAATATATCTTTTGTGTGTGCAGGATTCCCATGCAAAGAGTAAGCAGCATTGACGGCCACTTCTCATCATGCATAAAAGCAAGAAAGAAGAAAGAATAACCCTTGCGACATACTTTAGTTATCCTTTAGTAATAGTAAATTGGTTTATAAAAATAGTTTGTAACTGTTATTAGCGCATTCGATTAATTTAGAACAATTGTGCAATCAACTGTTATGTATATCTATTATATGTTCTATTTTATATTCAGTGCATTCGGGAGATCTTGTATAAAATTTAATATCGCTTTTAGTACAAGTTCTACTGAATGTGCTAAATGTAAAATGAAAGATATAATAAACAATTTACATATACACAAGTTACACAATTGTTTTACTTTAAAATAAGCTTTAGCATATAAAAAGTACGTAAATTTTAGTATAAGTTTTATCTGTAAGATATATTGTATATTAACTTCAAAGAATAGCTTATAAATATTAGATTATTTATGTTTATACTATTTTTAGTGTTACATAAATATTAGTTTAGAATTGATACAAGTTGTTCGAAATTTGGTTGTTATTCGATGTATTGTAAATAGATATAATAGAATAGTTCATAAGTATTAGCTTGTTAATTTGAATTAGAACAGTTTTGTAATTTGTATCTCCATTCCTCCTGCTTCTTATGTAGACTCTTCTGTTTTCTGACGCTTTCGAGATAATTCATTAGTAACATGAATCATATATGTTTCGCCTAGAGAATTACATTTTCTTATTTCTCAAGAAGCCTTCTTTTTTATAATTGAAATACCCGTGTATATATCATTTAATTCATAAATTAATTAATATCTGCAAAGATATATGTACTTGAATCTACGCGGGTCTCTGCCATATCTACAGTGCCTGCTATGGTTTCGCCATCTATACAGAACTCCTTGAAACCACTCGCGCTTGCTATGGTAGTCCCATCTATACAGAACGCATTGAAACTACTCACACCCCTTACTTACCATAAGTGTAGATATGGCAGAGCCCCGAATAGTTTTAGTCACATCTGCATAGATGGCGATAGTAATGACTGTCGATTAAGCAGACGTATATACAGTTTCGAGCAGTTCTGTATAGATGGCGAAATTAAAGCCCACTTTGAGTGTAGGTAAGACAGGGATGCGAGTGGTACGTAAATTCTAACACCTGTTTATAAGTAGCGGCGCGATAAAGTTTATAAAACTTGGCTATTTATGTCTTCATTCATGAAATTAAGTTAATAATGCTCGAAAATTGTTTTGCAATCTTAGTTACATATCAATAAAGTGTTAGCAAACACGGTGTCACAATCTACATTAAAGTTATTATGTATGGTAACATCGTAAGTTCCATTGTTCATTTTATTCAGGAACAATCAAGCTCTTTAGCACAGGTAAATGCATTTGTGAATATTTTTTCCTTTAAATAAATTTTCCGGCACGTAATAAATACATACTAATAGTAGTAGTATTCTTTATTTCGGTCTCGCAGGAATGAAAGTTTGGTTAGTTTACATATAACCTATTTTGCAATACTATATAGAGTCTTGCACTCTCATCTTCCGTTTCGATGTTCCTTTTCATACCTTCTCTGCCTTACGTATTACATTATTTCTTACCTCTTTATCGGATATCTATTATAAATCTTTCCCTTTCCTCCTTGTTTAATTACAAATTCATATGTCATTTTTATACCCTTTCGTATCTTTTTCCATACATTCTGTTAACAGGTGTTTTAACGTTCCAAATTTTTGTACGCGCAGGTCACATCTTTTATCCTATTTCTTCTCCCAATATTTATTTCATCCTTTAATGATTTTGCATCTCGCACCTGCGTTGTTAATTGTCAATTGCGCCCTCGTCTGTTTTTACTTAAGTACCATAGTAGCGTTGATGTTCTAATATATTTAAATGTATCATTGTATCTTGCTTTCCCTATTTTTCTGCCTTGTTCCTGCTGTTGCATTTGATTGACTCTACTTTTGAGTCTATCCGTCAATTCCTTTGCTTCCGCTTTTGTCAAAGCCACTCATACTTGACGCATTCCATTCCTTTTCAAATAATCCTCCCCTTTTTATGCTTCCCTCCTTTCTTTCTTCTTCCTCTAAATATCTCTTAATAATCTTTCTCTCTCCTGTTACATACTTACTAATATATTTTTTGTATGCGTAGATTTTGTAGGCAAAATATAAAGAGCATTGACCGCCAATTCTCATTGCGCATAAAAAGAAGGAGAAAGAAAGAATAACTCTCGCCATATACTTCGGTTATATTAAATTGGTTTTGTGGGATTGGAAGGTGTATGCAACGAAGGCTGATGTAAGTGTAATACGTGTCTAAATATCTTTTTCTTTCAATAAATCTTCCTGCGTGTAATAATTACATACTAACAATAGTATTCCTTTTTATGTCGGCCTCACAGCTATGAAATTTCGACTAAGTGTACATATAACATAACTTTGGATTACTATCTTAACTTATGCATCCTTGTCCTCCACTCTTTCTCTACTTTACACATTATCCCATTACTTATCCCCTTATGTCATTTCGATTATACATTTGGTCTTTAAGACTCTCCATTACTTTCTTTACTTCTCTTTTCATCAATTCATGTTTGATTCATTCCATTCCTTTTTAAATAATCCCCCCCTCTTTCTTATACTTCTTGTGTGGTATTTCCCTATTTTCTTCTCTTCTAACTATCCTTTAACAATGTTCCTTTCACCTGTTACATACTTACTAATATATCTTTTGTGTGTGCAGGATTCCCATGCAAAGAGTAAGCAGCATTGACGGCCACTTCTCATCATGCATAAAAGCAAGAAAGAAGAAAGAATAACCCTTGCGACATACTTTAGTTATCCTTTAGTAATAGTAAATTGGTTTATAAAAATAGTTTGTAACTGTTATTAGCGCATTCGATTAATTTAGAACAATTGTGCAATCAACTGTTATGTATATCTATTATATGTTCTATTTTATATTCAGTGCATTCGGGAGATCTTGTATAAAATTTAATATCGCTTTTAGTACAAGTTCTACTGAATGTGCTAAATGTAAAATGAAAGATATAATAAATAATTTACATATACACAAGTTACACAATTGTTTTAATTTAAAATAAGCTTTAGCATATAAAAAGTACGTAAATTTTAGTATAAGTTTTATCTGTAAGATATATTGTATATTAACTTCAAAGAATAGTTTATAAGTATTAGGTCATTTATATTTATAATATTCTTTATATTATATAAATGTTAGTTTAGAATTGATACAAGATTTACTTGTACGATTAATTGTAAATTGATATATAAGAATAGTTCATAAGTGTTAGCTTGTAGATTTAAATTGCAATATTACTGTAACTTGTATCTTCATTGATTAGTTTAAATAAATTTTAAATGAAAATAATTCCACTGCTCTTTTTTACTTACACCCATTAACAATCCTTGAAAGAACCTAATTCCAATTCCTTACACAAGAAGTACCGTGGACGAACTTTAAATGCAAAGTCCTGAAGCGAGAAACTTGTAAAAATGGTCCTATACGTTATTAAATTTGGGAACAAGCCCAGAAAAATAAGCGCTAAGAAATTCCTGGAATACGACGTCATTTCTTAGAACTGGTGCTATCGAAGACCTCCTCGCACATCATATTCTCCTGATACAAATCCACGATTTTCAGCAGATAATTTTGCCAGAAACTCTGAAATTTTGCGCTCGGAAATTCCTGGAACGTGACGTCATTCCTGAGAACGAATACCTCCTCGCATATCATATTCTCCTGATACAAATCCACGATTTTCAGTAGAAATTTAAGTGCCGAAAATCTTGGATTTGTATCAGGAGAATATGATATGCAAGGAGGTATTCGTTCTAAGAAATGACGTCACGTTCCAGGAATTTCCGAGCGCAAAATTTTTGAGTTTTGCTGAAAAATATCTTGCTGAAAATCGTGGATTTGTATCAGGAGAATATGATATGCAAGGAGGTATTCGTTATCAGAAATGACGTCACTTTCCAGGAATTTCCGGGCGAAAAATTTCTGAGTTTCTGGCAAAATTATCTGCTGAAAATCGTGGATTTGTATCAGGAGAATATGATGCGCGAGGAGGTATTCGTTCTCAGAAATGACGTCACTTTCCAGGAATTTCCGAGCGCCAAATTTCTGAGTTTCTGGCAAAAATATCTGCTGAAAATCGTGGATTTTTACTAGGAGAATATGATGTGCGAGGAGGTATTCGAACCTTTGCAATTCTAAGAAATGGCGAGGAATTTTTGGGCGCTTAATTTGCTAGACTTCCAAGTCATTTTCAAGAATTTTCGGCTGCCAAGTTTAATAACGTGTAGGGCAATTTTTACAAGTTTCTCGCTTCAGGACTTTGCATTTAAAGTTCGTCCACGGTACTTTTTGTATAAGGAATTGGAATTGGGTTCTTTGAAGGATTGGTAAGGTGTGGAAATAAAAAGAGCAGTGGAATTCCTTTCATTGAAGTTTTATTAAAATTAATTGCTGTAGATACAAGTTACAAACATTTTGTAATTAAAATTGACAAGTCAATACTTATGACTATTCTTTTATATCTATTTAGAATACATCGTAGAACTAAATCTTGTATCAATTCTAAACTAACACTTATGTAATATAAAAAATACTATAAACATAAATAATCTAATACTAATAAACTATTCCTTGAAGTTAATTTACAATATATCTTACAGATAAAACTTATGCAAAAAGTTACGTACTTTGTATGCAGAAGCTTATAAATATAAATTAAAGCAATTGTGTAACTTGTCCATATGTAAATTATTATACAGTAGAACTTGTAGGGAAAGTAATATTAAAGTGTTACATAAGATCTACCGAATAAACCAACTATAGAATAAAATATGTAGTAGATATACATAACTGTTAATTACACACGTGTTATAAATTAAACTTATGCGCTAATAGTTACAAGCTATTTTTACAAACCAATTCAGTATAAATAAAGGATAACTAAAGTATGTGGCAAGAGTGCTTCTATCTTCTTTCTTGCTCTTATGTACGATGAGTAGCGCCGGTCAATGCTCTTCATTTCTTTCCCCAGGAAACCTGCACACACAGAAAATATATTAGTAAGTATGTAACAGGAGAGAGAAAGATTATTAACGGATACTTATAGGAATACATAAGAGAAAGGGAGGACTATTTAAAAAGGAACGAAATGAGTCTTGTACGATTTTATTTGATGAGAGCCGAGGGAAAAGAATTGATGCAGAGCTTTAAAAAAGCAGACTATGAAATGCAACAGCAGGAACAAGACGCAAAATATAATGAAAGGCTTAAATATATTAGAACTGCAACACTACCAGAGTATCTAAGTAAAGACGGAAGTGTCAGTAAATAATAACGCAGATATATTGGGAGAAGGAAATGAATAAAAGTTGTGATCTGTGCATAGATAAGTTGGAGGAGGTATGACGTAAGGTGGAGAAGATATAAAAAGTAAAAACAAAACAGAAGATGAGAGCGGGAGAGTTAAGATAGTATTTCAAAGTTAGGTTATATGTACACTAACCTCAACTTTCATTGCTGTGAGATCGAAATAAAGAATACCATTAATACTGGTATGTATTTGCTACATGCTAGAAAGTTTATTTAAAGAAAAAAATATTCATAGATGTATGTACCTTTGCTAGAGAGCTTGATTGTTGTGCAACATGCAATGTTATAATACGTATTAATTTTAATGTACAACTTAATACAGGGTTTGCTATCACTCTATTGATATGGAAATGAGCTCACGAAATTATTTTCACGCATTATTAACTTAATTTGATAAATTAAAAGGTATACAATATATAACCAAATTTAGCTAAGCCTACAATACCAACTTCAATCATGAACAAGTGCCAGAAACTATTTGTATCTCTGACTTATCTACACTTATAATTGGCTTTAGTTTCGCCATCTATAAATAAATGGTTGAAGCTACGCGTATCTCTACCATATTGACCCACAAAATAGTTTTGACTATAAGTAAAGTAGGGACCCTAGAAGTTTCGCGTACTTCTTTATAGATGGCGATAATATATACAACATTTTCGTGCGTAGATAAGCTAGTGCCCGTGTAGTTTCAAACACTTCTTTATAGATGGCCATACCATATACGCCACTACACAATAAGATACTCATGGGGTGAGTGGCATGGAAATGACAAGGGGTAGTTAATACCCTGGGAGTAAAATAGGTTCAATAAATGTTCAATTAAAGAAATGAATTACTTTTTATTCCTAACAATTCCTATCATCCTACGGTGGCACAATGTATAGCGCGAGGAACTATACCATCGGATAATGTTAATACCGGCACCTCTATTGTTTTATATCTTGGTACCGGTTTACATAAAAGGCACGTGTAGGTAGTGTTTTGAAAACGTTACGATGCCACCTATAAGAATATGTAATTAAAAGTATAGAGTCCCGTTTAAAAGAGTGAGCTTGATGGTCATAGGGCATTTCAAGGATATATGAAGGTCATGTAAATACCAGCATGATATGTCACCACCGATATGCTACAACTTTTGTTGGAATTATTTTTTCGCTTCTTTAATAGTTTTCAAGATATTTAGCTTTTCTCACTTAACTGGGACACAGTGCATACGTGTGTGAGCGTAAAGTATGAATGATTGGTTCGAAGGAACCATTGAAAAATTTGTAGGTGAAAATCCATTCTCGCATGTTACTTATTACACTTAACAATCTTTTAATTAATGACAATTCTCTGGTGCAAAGGAAGACTGTTGGAGCGTCAAGGATTCGCAGCATAGATGTAACAAACTTCATTTGTCCCGCCGTGGTTGAGTTTTCGCGCCCGAAGATAGTCTGGGTCAATGACCTACATGCAAGTGGACGATACCTCCGCCTACAGTTTTCGACCCTGCGCGAAGGGAACGATCGCAGTTTTACAACCTTGCTCCCTCAGCAACCCTGGCAGAATAAATGTACAGTCGTATTGCCGTTTGTCGTGTAGCTATCTTCCCCTCCAACCAAAAACAGAAATACTTATTTGCAATCGAATAAATGGTTACACCAAAAGTAATTTTGCCTCGATAGTTTTCGGCGTCTTTGAATGACAACGCTTGTAAAAATTGAATTACTGATCATATTAGGAATCATACCGCCAAGGTGATACAACGCTTGGCCGTATTCATTTGCAGCGAAAATTGTGCGACAGCGAGAGCCACCTAATCAATAATTTGATCCACTGAAGTTTAGCCAACTCGGAGGCACACGCAAGAAAGGAAAATAGTCGATGTGGAGATAAATAAGAGGAGAGAGTAAAAAATGCAAGGGGGATGAACAGTTTGGAGTGGATGGATCAGTAGCCATCGGTCGGTTGATGGTCGCGAAGAGACGGTGGGGCTGGTGCCGGAGAGAGTCGAGGTGTCCACGTGGATCAATACCATAGAGGGTGAAGCTGCCTCCACCGTCAGCAAGTAGCAGTATGCTCGCACCGCCGATACGCGCTGCACGTTCCTCGCTCGAGCCTTTATACACAGTGAGCCACAGCTCAGGAGTTCAACGACTACGATACCAACGTTCGCGTACTCGAACCAGCACTCGCTTTTTACTTTGCCACCCTCCTTCAGCCAAGTCAGCATTTACAACTATTCTCTGTCTGGTCGTGAAAACATGACACCCCGCTGTGATCCTGAGGGATGCTTGAAGATCTCGCGCGTTTAACTTTCTCGGTGTTTGACCCTCGTCTCTCCTGTTTCTTCCACAGTCTGACACCTGTCACATCCACTTTCCGCAAACAATTAGGCACACTCTCTCGCCTACTCTCTCGCTCTTTTTCTCCTTGTCGCCCATGCTTTGATCATTTCCCTTTTCTTCGAGTAGTGGGTTCAATTTTGACAAGGAACAGTAAGAAAAACAAAGTTTAGAAACCGGGAAGAGCAGTTCTATCGCAAAAAACTAACCGTTACGGCAAATAACGTAAAATCGGCAAATGTTCCTGTGGTTAGACTTGCGATGTTTGTATTGTTGTTCACGGATACAACCAACAGATAAGGGAAACCATATCGCACGACTTTGACGCTCATATTTCTTTCTTCTCTTATCTAAACCGTCTGACGTCCATGGATCATAATTATTTAGATTAAATGACGTGCTCTATTTTTTTACAACTCGTTTTAACAACACCACAAATTGGCAACCACTCGAACAATTTAACCAAACTGACGCGCAATCGGTGCAGCCTATGGTTTGTCAAAGATAATTCCCCTGAGCGCGATTGTTGCAAGAATTTCTGTAGAATAATCCAGCTATCTAACGAGGCAAGCAAACGGCGAGGCGATCAAGCGCGCTGCGTTCCTATTGAACGAGACAAAACAGGGACATGAATTTGCTTTTAATCTGCCCCCCCTTTACAAAACGCGCAGTTGAACATCCTGAATTTTGATACCACACATAATGTATTATAAATTAGCGTAATCTCCGCGCGCTTCTTCCTTTGCATCGCAAACGCCCCATATCTTTTCCCACTTCTACTTTTAGCGTGCAACCTGGTACTCGTGGAGAACGTGAAATGACGTCCTAACCGTGAGTAAGTGATCAAGATCTCGGGGTTGTTTCGATCGGTGCGCCAACGCAACGTGCGGCTCTGCGGGTGATAATAATGCCGGCCGCCTGATACTTTGCGACCGCGTTGCAAGAAGGGAACTCGCGGTCAAAGGACATTCGAGTATTCCAGTTAACCAGAGGGTGAGTAAGATGTTATCGTTAGATCTCGTTGATTAAGATTAATCGAATCAGGCTTCTAGATCCGGCGTATTCCATACATAACAGAGAGTCAAATAGTCGAGAAGATCGTGAACCGTTGGGGGGTGGCAACAACATTTCGAATAATTCTTGCTAGGAATTGAAAGAGACATCAAGCTCGAAACGAACGAGGCGATGTTTCCTCGTTGCCGAGGCCGAATAAGCGACAGGTCTATAAAAATACCCGCGATGATAAGCGTCGTAAAGCGACTTTCATCGAAACCGTAGGCTTTATCCGTTATCGTATTCTACTTAGGCGCGATTAGCTTTCCGCGTCTTACAATATCAGGCTGGGTGTCGAAAAGAGAACCTATCTTGGAGATAGCGATACAGAAGACGAGCAACCCTCGTTCGGCGAATGGCGTAACGTCGTTCGTAAAAGATTTATCCTCGTGATCGACGATCGAAAGATGGGCACGGTAAACGCGTGTTGTATTGCGACAATACGAAATTAACGAAGAATGTGCACACTCTTTGACGAGTGTTTCGCGAATCGTATTATTTATATCGATGACTATCAGCCAACGCGGTGATAAGTAAGACGCTAGGCAACTAGCCCGCGCACTGTGGCGAGTTGCAATCGCGGTCCCCACCTTAGCCATCCCTTCTTTCTTTCGAATATTAATTGTGTCAGCAGTGGATACAAACGTTTACCTGCAATCAATCGAACACGAATCATGAACGAACCAGCGTATACCGGTTAGCTGCGGGTCGAGCTGCTCTCAACGTTTGTTCATACATTGCGAGGCGTTCTTTTGCCCAGCAACTGTGACAGCTTTGTAGCAAACAGACAAATAGTTGCGACACGCAGCTGGTCTTGTGATCGCTTGGTCGCGGTATGCCAAACGACGGACGACCAGATTAGGAATGCTGCTCCGGAACGGTCTCGTACTTCTAATGAGAACTGCCCGTCCGTAAATTAACTGTTTGACGAGTCGTTAGCGAAGAGCAGCAAATGAAGCGAGCAAATAGACAATGCGATATAAATTTCTCGAAGCAAATATTTGTAGATTGCGCGTGAAATGATTGGGTCTATTTACTTGCCACGCGTGGTTATGCTCGCGTGACCGATTTTCTTCCCGGCGCGTCTGATTCGTCACACGATTATCATTCGCCAGGGGTATTTCGCCGTTCAGAGAGCGGAACGAGAAAGAAAAAGCATCCCCTAGACACAAAAGGTTGAAAGAACCGCAAGACCAAGACGGTACCGTTCTTATCGTTCAGAGAGGTATGAGAAGAAGTCGTCGCAATTCCGTGCGCGAATGTCGGCCGAGAGGCACGGCATCCGAAGACTATCTTGCGAGTGGAATTGCCTTATCAGCTTCGGGCCAACGCGTAAGACCGCTTGCGTGGCGATCAGTGGATGCTTACTACCATAACGCACTATGACTGGTCGACCCGTGCTTCTCGACTACTACTGATCATACTATGGAAGAACAGCGGAACACAAACTCACCAATGTTGGGCGGCTGTAAACAGTCTATCGGCGATCATCGCGCTGCTTAGACGTACGTAAACGTACGTGCAACTACGACGTGTGCAAGAGTGACCGCGCGTGCGATCTACCAGTGTGAATCGCATTTACTCCACCCGCCTGTCAGCTTGCCAGCTTGCCGGCGTTTATGCATCACGCCTACATTTCTATCTGCTTGTCGGATCGCCCATAACTCGGCCATGAGGACTACCGACTGATCGACCATCGTCGTTGAACAGCTCAACCCCGTCGGCGCCTGTATCATCGAATTCGCTGTTTTCTAGCTTCCTTCGCGGTTTCGCAGCGATTGATCGAGGGGGAAAACATGAACCATAAGAGCTACAAGTACACTCGATCTTCTTCTTGCTTCGCGACATAAGGCTGTACCTGCCTTCGAAGGTGCACAGAGTCGCGAGAAAAATGTAATTGATCGTTCAATCGAATCGACTATCGCCCAACGAGAGATTAGTCGTGTTCGTGAATTTCGTTTGGAGACGGTCTGCAAAGAACTCGGGAAGAATATAAACACGATTAGTAGGATCGTGGCAACCGTATAGAACCGATTTTTAATGATTTATCGGGAAATTGCGGCATATGTAAAACGGGCGTAACAACTTATCTCCTCGTTACGCGATCTGTCTTTCCGTATCAGGAAGTATTGCCTCGCATTTACTCGACTGGTATCGCCTTTTCGATGAATGTTGCTTTTAAGAATAGCTTCTCAAAGATGTAATAAAAAGGGCCACGAGCAATGGGGCTGTGGTTGCTGAGTTCAGAACGTTAGATAGATATCCTTATCAGATTTCGTTCAAGGTTGATTTTCAACGCATCGTTTATCTTTCCTGCTCCGTTCTGGCCCTACATTGATTACAATTTTCACTCTATATCTACATATGTTCCGTAACATTTTTCTAAGCGTTTGCGAGTACCGTACAGAACGCGGTACACTTATGGCTCGGTTCGCTGTTGACAAAATTGCAAAATCTTCGGCACTATGGCTTATCGTTAAGCACAGCTTTACGAAAATCGATGAAATTACGAATTCATCAAACAAAATTTAGGTCGTCAATCAAAGGAGAGCCTCGAATGCTTTGAATGCGATCAAGTGACGCGACATTCACGATTTCACATTAGGAAGTATAGATGTATCGATAAAAAATGATGCAAGCAAAAGCAAACAGAGATTAGAGTTCGAGTGCGTCAAGTTTGTTATGATGTATTAAAAATGACATATCGGCAAGGCGATCGATGAGTCAATACAACTGATTCGCCAATTTTGTTGGTTTCACTGAAAATTTCGCGAAAGTGAATACGAAGAGCCGTGCACGCGCCTTTCCTTGTCGCGCGCACCTACATGTATACATATATATACACATATATGTATATACATTCCTCCCGTCGTAATTTCCAAGCATAAAATCGTTGCTGGCTCTACATTATGCATTGCAATAGTATTGAGAACGATTTGCGTAACGCGTTATGTTGCGCAATTTTCTTCGCAGCTCGCCACAACAATTTCCTTGTTAAAACGTGTTTTCCTAACCAATATCCGTGCCTCCAATTATAGTACAAAGTGAATAAGTATGGAGGCACGAGAATCAATTGATAATCGTAGGATCGAGTATCGGAATTCGGCAAAAGATTTGCACCGATCGCGAACCTTGTACCGCCCCATAAATCGAGTGTTGCACAATCGACTCGATCCGTGACTTAAATGCTACGACGGGGACACTGTAACGAGCAGTTACATCGATCATTATACTTTTACGTTTCAATTATAAACACCAGTGTCGATGCAAGCGATATAACTTTGTCAGAGACGATACTCACAATTAGCTGCTCGAGTTGAAAAAATGTACGGTATCGCAAGGACTTTGTCATTTGACGTTGTTGTCGCTCGTTAATGCACTCATTGTCAAGCCCTGGCGAGTATCGCGGTGGCGGACGGTTATCACGACTTTCGTACAGCTTTTGTCGCATGGTATGGAACGTGCACTAGCCGCGAATATACCTCGACCCTATCTCATTGTCAGCGAATCATCTGAAAATACAAAGAACTTTGAAGGCAACACCGAAAGTATTCGTAATGGACGCCTGTCCGGCGACCTCCAATAATTAAACAATTATCGCGTCTTCCCCTCATTTATTACACCACTCTCACTTCGCGGAGGCGGTGAACGCGGGGGCCAGACATTATGTAAAACCGCCTAGATAGGTAGAACGGAGATAATCATAGCGTGGTAATTATTCACTTGGCGGCTGTCAATCCTCGGCCAGCCGATTCCTTCGACGTGTACCGCGATCTTGACATTCCTGCAATTGGCCTCCATAGAGCCAGCTTCTTCGAGCATATACTATCGCTTCGATAGAGAGAAAACGTAATAAATTCCCGTGACATAGCGATTTGATACATTGATCGGCGTCGAATACTGTAAACGCCGAACCATCGCAGAAATTGGTATCGCAAGAAACCTGTCGCGGAATATTCGTTATGCATCTCCATCGCGTACAAGGCTAGCGTAAATGAGGCGCATGTCTGCGCGCCGCAGCAATCGGTGTCTGGTAGAAGGTTTAACCGTGGGAAGGTTTAACAACGATTATTGGAAGAAGTGCACCTCGACCTGCTTTCTTCGATTCGTGTTTTTTCCGTCCTTTCGTTCGAGAACATCGTTTCACCGTCCAAAAAAAGAAAACCACGTTGAAGCCGACATACAATATGTACGGTGGACTCGATATAACGACTATACTTGTGCGCACAGTTTGTTCGATAATGAGGCTCGAGCCCTGTTCTCGCGTAGATGATTAAATTGTATTACTCGCATCATTCTATACTTTTAATATCCGCCAAACTATCGCGCGTCCTGTCTACGAATGAACTTCCTCGTTATCCGGTGCCGAACCGTCACAAAAGTGAATTTATCGGCGGGGGAAGACGTGTCCGAGCAGATAGAAGAAGTTCGATACAAGGGCGGAAGAAAAGTTTCTCAGCGTGCTTTTGGTTGGAAAACGTGCAGCGTATCCCCGAGAACTTTTCATAGCGCGAAACTTTCCTGATCCTCCAGCCGTTTACTTATTGTCATTCTGAATGCTGCCATTAACTTTATCACCGCTATTCCCCATTCGCGAACGAGACAGCTATGCGTAGGTGACGAAGTTGTGCCGCCGAATGTGCCGCGCCTTTGCGAAGCTTTATTACGCCAGACACATCTGCGCCATGCACACCGAGTTAATCTGCTTTGGCATCGCGATCGCTCATATCAATGCGTGCGATTACAAGTATCGCGCGCCACCCACTCGCGATTGTCGTCCAATTATTACCCAAGTTCAAATTTAACTGGATACCGTCCGCTCTCGTTAGTACGGTCAATGCGAAAACAAGCGTTTCTTTAAGCTGCCGGATGTCTCGCGTTTTCACCTACGTTCATTGTTCCGCGAAAATCACTCCTCTGCACTGGATGGAGCACCGAAGAGACCGAAGTTGATCGCGTGCCTTGGAATTGCCCCCATTATTTCCTGAATACGTTGTCAAACTTCGCTAACTTTTGTCGCGATTACAATATTTGCGTTGGACAGTTGAAGTGCAGCACAGAGCCATGCATCCGAACGGTCGAACGTCGAGCAACGGTTCATTGTGAGTCTTCTTCCGTTAAAAAGCGAAATGCATTTTGTTCGCGACACAGGGTGCGAACGTTTCGTAGAATGTACAGAGAGAGAGAGAGAGAGAGAGAGAGAGAGAGAGAGAGAGAGAGAAGAGAACTAGGGAGGGTTAGTATGCGTGTACGCGTCGCGGCAGGAACAAAGTACTTCCCGCCGAGGAAGTTTAATTATTATAAAATCGCGTGTAGTGTCGCCGGTAATCGCGACTGGACGGCCGTCCGCGAGTTGCTCGACAATCCCACGCGCGTTTCCCTCGTGGATGTTGCTGAAAGATGAGAATTCGGGGGAAGAATTTACGCGTTATCGGTGACTTTGGCGGCGCGCGGCGTATATTCGCGCGCTGTCGGAGTAGACGTCGAGTTACCATCATTCCGTTCATGCGGACGCCACTTGGATATCGAGGCGCGAAATATTTTTGATCGTGTTGTGACAGCTGCTTGGAAAGCAGGTAAATGCGGCCAACGGATGAACGCACACGACGATCGACGACTCTCTGATCGTCGAGACCGAAAATCCTGCTTGTCGGGGCGATTCTGCCGAGCCTTTGTTACCCTAATGAATTGGTGACTTTACGTGGGCGTTCGATTTATTTTCTAGACCGTGGATGCAGCCGGGTATCGGAGGTGGATGTGGTGCGGCCCACACAGGCGGGACAGGTGACGACGAGGCTCCGAAAGACCCCGGTGTTCGGATCACTCATCAATCTTACACCGAGAAAGACTACGAAGGTACCGAAGATTGTTGCGTTTGTTTCCCGCTTCTTTTCTTTCGCGCGTACGTACATGCAATTTAATCGGTCGGATGGTGCCTATTCGCGCGTACATAGGTCAATCAGATACACGGATCCGGCTTCGGTGTTTGCTCACAGAACGCGGTGCCGGTGCTTCGAAAATCATTATTTCGTTCAGCAACGTGGCGATCATCGTCTGCGTTGAATCGGATTCGAGGTCACCTGTCCCGGTGCGATCTTGAACCGTCGGCATTCCACGGACCACAGAATCGATTCGGATTAGTCGTCGCACTCGTAGAAATTTCTCGCGTCCGCGGCAACGAACGGTTGGGAAAGTTTGGAGAAGAAATGCGGCATCGTGTTCGGAAAGGGCGACGGATCTGCGGTTAAGGGAAAGATCGCGGTAGCTTGTCTTCCTCTCTGACGCGTGCCCGTCGAGATTTTTATTATCGGTAATCGTAGGAACTTGTGGAACGTCGATTCGAGAGACGCTGACGCGAGCCCTCTTTCATCTGTTTCCAGGTCACAGAGCGCACACGGTGTACGTGGGCGTGCATGTGCCAGCCGAAAGGAGACATCGCCGTCACCACAAGCACCATCATTCCCAACGTCAAACGTATAGTGCCGATGAGGAAAATGGCGACCACGATAGGCCCAGTAAGTTTGTCATTTATATTTCTCCTTTCCCCTCGACGTATACTCCCGTTCTATCCTCCTGCGACGAGTCCTAGCCCCCGACTGTTCCGGACCGTCTACTTGCTTATCAGTTCCCGCGTCCTCGTGAAGGGGCTGCACCCTTCCTCTCCTTTCCCGCGTCGAACGTTCCCCTATTCTACTGGACGATCCATAATATTTCACCACGAAAGATCCACGCTCTGCGTTTTGGTAAAACGATCGATGGTTGGCAGCGTAGACGCGGCGGATAGATGAAATCTAATCTCGCGTCCACGCGATGTCTAATTTTCCGCTTGTTTCCCTTTCGACGGAGAACGAACGCCTCTCGTCTCGTAATCGATAAACCTCGTGAACAAAAGCGAGAGACAAATGTCTCTTCGCTGGATCGTGTATTTTTGAGGGGAAAGTAGTCGGGGCTGGTACACCGAACTCTGTTAAACCCTCTTGCCACGGCTTGGAAAAGATCTATCCCAAGTGGTGGAAGAAAGGCTCTCGAAGTTGAGATTCGAAGCGGCGGAATTTCCAACAAGTTTCAGCCCGCTCGATTTCAACTAACAGAGCATGCGAACACAGACGTCTCGAGGAGCCGACTGGTCCGTAAGGATCCCGAAGCTTCGGGCGAAGCATTTTCGCACGCTTTTGGACGTATCTTTTCCGAGTTAAAAAAAGAAACTCTGGACATTGCGGCGAATGGAAGGGTTTTCCAGCAACCAGCTCGCCCGCTCAAAGCCGCTCGAGGCCGTAACACTTTGAGAATGATTCTGACGGTTATTTCGCTCGCATTTAGCAGCGTCCTGTCGCCCAAGTAGCTACCGCAAAACGCGCTTGCAAATGCTCCATGGTATGTTGCACTTTGCAGCATTATTGAACGATATGTGGCAACCAGCCAACCACTTGTCACGGCTTCACCGGCTGTTCACCCTACTTCTGACACACTGGGTATAAGAGGGTGACCGATATTGAGAATCTCGCGAAGGGTTGCCGGCCCTTTCCCCGCGCGATGACATACAGACTACCCCTGTACCCCTTACGAGCAGGTGACAACGAACGTTGCAGGTAGATTGTGGCGAAATATCGGACACTAACTGAAAATAATGAATTTCTCGCACTCTCAGTGTAGGAGCTTGCCACCGCCCCTTGAGCGTGCGAATACGTGTTACAACGTTCGTTCAATTTCTGTCATCGGCAAATCGAAAACTGGTATCGAGCCGATCGTTCGATGGAAGCTCGGCAATTAGCACAACAAAACTGTGCGGCTTCGTCTCCTCTTTCGTACGAACCACTATTATAAGCGCTGTCTACAATCGATGTATTTAATTTTTCCCGAAGCAGGCTATTTAAATCGCAAGCTTTCGATCGGGCGTTAGATAACTAGCGACAGACAACGTTTGATTAATTCGGGAAGGCAATTTCGCCTTCTGGATATTCTGAAAGCCTTGCAGCCGAGCCACGGCAAACTATTAATCGCTCTAAGAATAATTAGAAGAGTCGGATTTGCACCGCGAAGAGATAGAGTGGATGTTTGTTGTCTCGTTGACGTTTCAGGACAATTGCTGATGACTCGAAGGAGTCGACTATCTAGCATCTGCGATCTGGACGGCGAGATGATACGTAAGCTGAACCACGTACCAAAGTTTTCTGTATTTACGAACACTTTTACAAAAGAGACCATTCGTACGTGGAAGTTCTCTCTTTGGAAAAACTCGTATACAATGGTTTAGGCGGCAAGCGGAGGAGCTGTCACTGTATAGGAGCGATACAACCGAATTACATAGATGGAATTTTTCAAGGCTGCAGCAATCGCCTCGGCAATTTGGCCAGAGTGTAATTATGTGTGATTAGATTTGTACCTCGAGTTGTAACGAGATCGTGCCCGAGGAAGATTAATACTTATCGAACGAAATCGGCCGGTGCGCAACTACGCAACTCCCGTCTCGTTACATCGTTTATCGCTGTTACATAAAGTGCAATGCATTCGTTAGCGTCATGCGGCTGCGTCGACGCGAACTATCCCTGTGTCGTAGCTTTGCCGCGAATCGAAATCACGCGACTAGTTGGTTTTTTTTCCAATGCTGCGCGAACCGTTCCTGACATGCAAATTATCAGCCTTTCTAGCCATACGAATGGTCTCGGCAAATATCTTTCGATACACGCGACACCATGAATCATGCATCACTTTACAGCAGCTTGCGTTTATCGGAAGAAACAAGAAAACGCACGTCTCTGTTCGCTGTGCCTTTCCGTTCTCGGTCACTTCCTTAGGTGGATGCATGCGTCATCGATCATTCGGCATGCAAAATTTGCGCTGGTCATTATGCACCACTGATACTACGTTTCACCAAAACAATGCTCCGCTCTGGAAGTGGTTCTCCTATCAACGTGTTTTCCATCAACGACACTTCGTTTTTCGTTCCTCTTCTATCCTTTCTTGCTGTATGCTCGATACGATCCGCACATTTCACATCGGCGACAGTCCAGAATCATTCGAGGGTCACGGGCGGGGAACATCGAGGTCCAACTATTCCCAATTCAGGTCATGCGACTGTCATCGAAGTCGGGCCTCCGAGACGATCGGGGAAGTTCAAAAATACATTTCATCCAAAACGAATTTCGGCTCGACCGTTATGTTAGTAGTATTTCAGTAACAAAGTGCTCGATATCTCGTGTTTTACAAGACCTGTCTACCATCTCTTTCTCTCTTTCTCTTTATATATGTATGTACATCTTTAAACGTTCTTATGCAATTTCGCGGTGCACCGGAGCACTTTTGTTTCACGAAGCAACATCTGAAATTACAGTTACACCCCCGGCCCAGAGGGTGCAGTTTATCCTGGGCGAGGAAGTCGGCGACGATGCACACGAGTCCCATCCACTTTTCTCCGAGATGGAGGAACTCGTTAAGGACGGTGACGAGATGGAGTGGAAGGAAACAGCCAGGTATTCCTGCCTTATATCTCTCGAGGAGGAGCAAAGCTTTTATTCCCCCACGCCAGGACGAACACACGCTCTCGACATTTTTTAGGTGGATCAAGTTCGAAGAAGACGTGGAGGAAGGTGGAAATAGGTGGAGTAAACCGCATGTAGCGACCCTTTCGTTGCACTCCCTATTCGAACTGAGGAGCTTGCTGCTGAATGGAACCGTGATGTTGGACATGGAGGCGGCGAGCCTAGAACAAATCGCGGATTTGGTTCTCGATAGTATGATTAGCAAGGGCACGTTGCCGATCGAATCGAAAGAAAAGGTACGCAAGGAGGGTCGTAGTTAATGAATGTGCAGTGCACGAAAGGCATAAATGTGAATTCTAATGAAAAAGATATCCGGAGCATAGGTCAGAGAAGCACTTTTGGTGAGACATCGTCATCAACACGAGAGACGCAAAGATACCAACATGTCCAGGCTACCCATTATCAGATCGTTAGCCGAGATAGGCCGAAATCATTCGTCTTCGAAGAGTAAGTTTACGATTTATACTAGACCCATTAACGTTTGACTAAGTAATTCGATTTTAGGGAAGAAGGGAAAAAAGAAAAAGGTTTAAAGCCGAAGAAAATCTTGCCCCTTAGTTTCACGACGTTCCCCCTTTTTCTTCTGTTCAAGCGAGGCGTACAATTTATAGCCCCACATGATTAAGTTTCAGTTAATCGTTTACTTGTTACTCATTCCTTTTAATTTGCCAATGCACCGGAGTATAACGAAAAGGGTGGTACGCGACCCAAAGGCCAGAAGTATCCGGAAATATTATACACCTTTATGAGTTAGCACACACACTAAACGCCTGCGAAATGCTCAACATTTTCAGATTACGACTGTACATGTGGTTTGCATGAGTTGTTGACGTCAGATTTGCAGGAGCGCCGCGACGCTGGAGACGCGTACGCGCCCTCCGTCGCTCGCAGCAGCAGTTGTCCGAATTCGAACACGGCTTTGCTGTCGAAAGAAGCGAAAGATCTGAAAGGGCCGTACCTACTGGTTCCAGGTACAACAAATAGGCCAGACTGCTAAGCAGCCCCGTTTGCCTTGGGTTACGGTGCTTTCGCTGCTTTCTAATACTTCCCATTTGTACTTTTACCTACTAAACACCCAAGCGTATTTCACCCTACCAAGCAACCTCGATCGTTACCACAGGAAATTGTACGAAAGTGCACTTCGGAATCGATTGGTCGCGCTCCAGAATTCGCTGCGACGATACAGGGCCACAGTTATGCGGACATAAACGATTACTCAGGCTGCCATTCAGTAGGCATATACGTATTGACGCTTGTTTCTTATTTTTCTGTCAGACGAATTCGGCATTCCTCATGTGGTCGGATTCACAACGTGGTTCACAATGTGTCAACTAAAAGGTTAGACAGTCAGGTGCTTATTGTTCTTATCAATTTTAATCGATTACACACACTCGCGTTTCTCGCCCCTCCACTTACTTCGTACACGTGTCTCTACTTTCCTGTTCTTTATCGACCTTCTTCGTTTTCATGTACATATTATAATCCACAACCGGATGATATCTTTCCGACATTTATTTCTGTATCGATTACCTCGTTTCCTCTCTTCGTTACGTTTATCTCTGTGAATCTCTCGGTGTTTACAGTAGTTGAAAACTGCACAGAATCGACTAATTCACGCCGGGGCCCGTAAGAGTGAACACAGTACGTCCGCGTCTGACGAGTGTCGGTCGTTACTACTGCGGCGTGCCGCGGCACCGATACGAAATATAAAAACCTAAGCGATTCGTAGGAAGCGTACAGTCAGGAATATCCGCAGGGCAATCATCACGAAACTTGTCTAAAGGCATGATCTTAAGCTCTCACTGTACAGTATGCATGCGATTCAATGTACACTTTGTCTACTCGGTACCATACTTTGCACACTACTGTGCTACTAACTGTCACACTTTTCGTCGACTAACATCTGTCTTTTCAGCGTTTCATCTAATTTTCATCTAATTTTCCTCTCCTCCCGGTGATATCAATAATGTTGACAAATTTCCTGAACATTAAGCGAATACGATATCGCGAGGGCGTTGTCGCTTCGTGCCAATCTCGAAGCACAACCGCTCGCGTTGCGTATCAACGGAGCTGGTCTTCCTTCCTCTTTGAACCCTTCCTTTGTAAATAAAGAACGAACCTGGTGTGTGTTTCATGGTCATGTTTAGTGGAGGAATCGAATTCCGCCCCGGCGATCGCTGGCGCAGCGAGTCACGGCAACGGAGCAGCGCTGAATCCCGGTGGCCGTTTCCTTGCCATACCCGGTAACCCCGCTAAACTGCTTTAACTCTGCTTGCGTATTTCTTACTCTCTCACACTCCAGAGAACCCTTTCGTCGCCGTAGATTTTGCGTAGCATTTCGTAGTAACTGTGCTCCCATGTACACGAATGCTCGAAGGTTTCGGAGAACAATTGAAAGGTCTTCTTGTCGGGTGTGAAAGTCTGAACGACGAGAGTGTCGCGAGTTGCTCGAATCTTGTTTCTCAATCAGCTAGAGTAACGCGGAAAGACAAAAACTAGTCTGCCTCCGAGTACTGCAGCTGTGCAGAGTGAATCTACTGGAAAAGCTTGGCGAGCTAGTCACCGTTCGATAGGGTTGAACAGCATGCTCGTGACATTTAGTAGAAACATTATGCAAACGTTCGGATCGGAAATTAATTTTCACGCTAAAGTGGGCCGTGGTCAGTGTCGCGTGTAAGCGGACAGGGTTATAAGACTTCCTCGTAGTTTCGCGGAATACCTGTTATCGGATTCTTGCAACTCGGAAACGCTTTCGGCACGCGAATGTGGGTCCCATCTATCCAACTTTTAACGATCCTGGATAGATGTGGCAATCGAGAGGAAACAGAAAAACACGCAAAACCCCTCGATTACGGTGCCCACGCAGCTTGTCGTTTGAATTTTCCATGGAAAGATGCAGTAGGCGGTAAGCTAGATCTCTTTCAGGCCAAGAACCAGGCAGCAACGGGATGGATCGAAGTCCAAGCAGCGTGTCAATTAGCAGAAACCACAGTTCGTCCGCTCTAGAAAACGGAGACTCGAATCATAGGGTTCGTAGCTTTAACGTCTTGCGAGGTTTTCTCCCAAATGTATGTGCATCATCGAATGTTCTTCTGCGATCACTTTATCAGGGCAACACTCACTTCATGCGGAAGATACCAGCGGGAGCCGAAGCGAGCAACATTCTCGTAGGAGAAGTGGACTTTTTAGATAAAACCCTGTCGGCCTTTATACGATTAAGCCAGGCAGGGATAATGGGCGATTTAACGGAAGTTCCTGTGCCAACGAGATTTATATTTGTCCTGCTCGGTCCTAGGGTAAGATCGTTGTCGTTTATCGTCCACCATCGTACGATTCATTTCGGCGAGCTCTGTTTCGAAGAATGTTCTTTTTCTTTGCACGGTAGGGAGGGATTTCTGGTTTCCACGAGATAGGCCGTGCCATGGCCACTCTGATGTCCGACGAGGTCTTCCACGACGTGGCTTATAAAGCCAAGAACAGAAATCACTTGCTCGCCGGCATCGACGAATTCCTGGACGCGGTTACGGTTCTACCGCCGGGGGAATGGGATCCTGCCATTAGAATAGAACCACCGGCCGCCATACCTTCGCAGGTAGAACACGCGAAAGATATCCTCCAATCTGATAAGTAATTATCGTTCTAAAACCTCTGGATCGATCGGTTCACCTAGGACGTGAGGAAACGACCGAAAGAGGAAAAACCGAAGGAAGACTTGGACGAGGAAGCGGACGATCAGAAACTGAGGGAAGAGTCTGGACTCTCGAGGACAGGGAAACTTTTCGGTGGTTTAGTGAACGATATAAAGAGGAAAGCCCCGTTTTACTGGTCCGACTTTAAGGATGCTCTGGCTATTCAATGCGTAGCTTCCTTTATTTTCTTGTATTTTGCCTGCCTCTCGCCCATAATCACGTTCGGTGGTTTGCTGGGCGAAGCTACAGGAAAACATATGGCCGCTATGGAGTCCCTGGTCTCCGGCTTCGTTTGTGGAATTGGATACGGATTTTTCTCTGGACAACCGTTGACTATTCTCGGTTCCACAGGCCCGGTTTTGGTCTTCGAGACGATAGTTTATGAATTTTGCAAGTAAGTGGACCGCCACGAGCGAACAGAAGCGTTCAAGTATTTATTCGCGGGATAAAACTGTATCCTTGTTCTCGTAGAAAATCCGGCTGGAACTACATGTCCTTCCGTTTCTGGATCGGCTCGTGGATAGCTCTGATTCTGGTGATTCTTGTCGCGATCGATGCTAGTGCCCTGGTGTGCTACATAACACGGTTCACAGAGGAGAACTTCGCCACCTTGATCGCGTTTATCTTCATCTACAAGGTGCGGGGTAGAGAAAGTTCGATAGAATGCAGAAAAGGGTCGATTATGGTTGTCCTTCTTCGTGCATTTCAATTATGTAACCGTACACTACTGGAGGGAGGCAGGTTAATTGGATGGGGTAGTAACTACGTGTGCTTCGCGAATCGCGGAATCAGCGAAATCGGTCGAATTCGGGTCACGAATCGCGGTGTACGCGTCTTATCGAACCGTTCCACTCGGGCTTCAACTGGCCTCGTGTTCGGCGAGCCGAAACTTGCTTCGATCTTGACGAGAAAGTGGCCGCGAAGCGAATCCCCTTAAGCCTCCGTTCAATTCGTCAGTTTTTAATCGAGAATGTTTGGAGAGGGTGCAAGCAAGTACATATTTTTTTGTTACAGGCGATTGAAAATGTGTTATCCATCGGCAAGAAGTATCCACTTAACACTCACGCGAACGACCAGCTCGATTATGAGTGCTGGTGCAGACCTCCGAACGGCAGTCTGCCATCTAGCTATGACACCATTAATTGGACGGCGTTGGATCAAAAAGCTTGTCAGGTTAATCCAGCGAGAATGTCAAACAAGTGCTTGTTAGCTGAAATCACATGCTGCAATGGCCCTTTAATCTTGCGACGAATCGTGCTGGAATCGTTCCATTCATAAGAACGGCGTCAATTTTCTTCCAGGGCTACAATGGTACGCTAGTGGGCGATGACTGCAACCTTCCCCACTATATACCCGATGTGTTCCTCATGTCAATTATACTCTTCATGGGCACATTCTTATTATCCATCGAGTTGAAAGATTTCAAAAACGCTCTCTTCTTCCCATCAAAGGTACGGTATGCGTTAGAAAAATGCATTCGAAAAGTTACAATTGTCGTGTGGACGAAATAGGTCAGGCAAGTCGTCAGCGACTTTGCGGTAATCATCGCGATCTTCTCGATGAGTGCTCTCGATCATATCGTAAACATTCCGACGCCGAAACTCGAGGTACCGGTGGAGTTCAAACCAACTCTGAGCGATCGAGGATGGATGATCTGGCCTTTCCAAAATAATCCATGGTGGAGTGCCGTCGTGGCGTGTCTACCAGCCCTCTTGGGCACCATATTGATCTTTATGGATCAACAAATTACAGCCGTGATAGTGAACAGGAAGGAGAATAAGTTAAAGGCGAGTGTTCCTCTCCCTTTCTTCGGCAGCTCCTTGAATGGTGTCGATAAAATGCGTATATTGCTCGACTTTAGAAAGGGTGCGGCTATCATTTGGACCTGTTCGTTCTGGCGATCCTGATAGAAATTTGCTCGGTGATGGGATTGCCTTGGTTCGTCGCGGCAACGGTGCTCTCGATTAATCACGTGAATTCATTGAAACTGGAATCAGAGTGCGCCGCACCTGGCGAGAAGCCGCAATTTTTAGGGGTTCGCGAACAAAGAGTCACGCATATTCTGATCTTTCTGATGATCGGTTGCTCGGTCCTGCTCACACCAATGTTGAAGCACATACCGATGCCCGTTCTGTTTGGCGTCTTTCTCTACATGGGCGTCGCTTCGTTGAAGGGACTACAATTTTTCGACAGGATTTTAATCATGCTAATGCCTGTCAAGTACCAACCCGATTACATGTTCCTCCGGCAGGTAAGCAAATTGAATACCAACTTCTCGTTGTTTATCCGACGCTGATCTTGTCGCTACACGATCCAATTTCTTTCAGGTACCATTGAAACGCGTACACTTATTTACAACGATGCAACTGACTTGTTTGTCCTGCTTGTGGATCATTAAATCATTCAGCAGCACTTCCATTCTCTTCCCCCTGATGGTAGGTCGCCTAAAAAATGAATCGACGAGTTACCCCAGCTCGCTTAACCGATTGCACTTTCCTACAGTTGGTGGTAATGATCGGAATACGAAAATCATTGGACCTGATATTCACTCAGCGTGAACTGAAAATTCTGGACGACGTAATGCCAGAGCCGAGCAAAAAGCATGCCGACGATCTTCGGCAACTGGAGAACGGCGAGGTTAGCACCGTGAGACGAATACTAAATATCATCATTGGTCGTAAATAACACGCAGCAAGTGATCGCGTGGCGAACATTTGCCCCGTGGTCACAGTAACTATCTGCGACCAGTCCGTCTTTTGCCAGAAGCGTGACGAGCAACGCGATATCCCACCGGTTGATCGCACGAACGCGGCCTAAATTTTTTAACTGCGGCCGATCTGCCGATCTGCCGATCAATCCTTTTCCTCGTTGGCCTTCATCAACTTTCTTTCTAATCGATGCAATAAAAGTTCGCCAGGAAGTATTGTTAAGGTGACGAGAATGACTCGTGTGAAAATTGGTAAAGAATAAAGACGTACACATTCGGTGGGTATGTAAAGCTCGCTATAAAAGGCAAAATTCACACGCGGTCGAAAGAAAACGAATTCCCTCGTCTTTCGTAATTAAGTGTGCCAAACATAGTTGGAATAAGACGATATGCATGGTCCGACCAGTATTAATTAAGTGTAATTATACTGTTATACAAGTAACAGCGTCATCGACGATTGTCTCGATGATTTGCATAGGTAAATTTGTTGCTGTAGTGAAATTAAATCGGCAGGAGGTAATAATATTTATCGGAGGCATTTATACTGTAGAAAATTTCGTACAATATTAATAATAGCGGTGCTACCTTCTACCGATATAGAAAGATCCTATTGAAACGCGGTCGATCCATTGTTTTTAATAAATCTACCGTGCGCCATTATCGTTTCACTACGATTCGCGCAAAACTATGACAACGGAAATGTTTCGTCTACAATTTGATACACATGTATCTGTTCGACCTATCGTTGAACACAGATTGCCTACCTTGACATATGAAAATACATTATTGTTTAATAACACACACAAATATCTCTATAATCCCAACTCTTCCTTGCCTACCATTTACCAACACGTTCGAAATACTACCCAAGCGAAACACACTTTTTCCGCATGCCATGTCCGAAGTCCTTGACACGTGAGAACATCGGGCTACACTCCCGACCTATAGATGGATCGGCGAACATGCAGCACCGAACACGATTCTTTTCTCACGAGCCGCGATGCGTCGACTGCATTTGTAGCAAACACAATTCGAAGTAATAAATTTTAAATACACAGTTGCGGAGTAACAGAGGATATTCAGGGGGGGGGGGGAGAGAGGGAAAGAGAAAAAGTGCCAGAGATATACAGGTACCACTGGTCGTCGAATCCTGCGGCTGTCATCGGTACGTGACCATAAGTGCACGTGCATAGTTCCTCAGCATCGAGTATAATGTTAATATTTTTGTCTACATTCCCTGCTGAAAATCACATCCCCGTTACGCTCAACCTCGGATGTCGTGCACCGCGATAGAAAAATTGATTTGCGATCGTGGTAACGATTTTGATGGTCGTTCCAGCGGCTCGCTCCAGCCACATTGTGATTTCAGTGTAGCGAGAAAAATAGAACTAATCGTCTGTAGGCAAGTCACAAGTGCAACTTTTCCACGCGACATCCGCTCGCTCTCAGCCAAATGCGACTTCCATTTTTCTCGTCGTCCAGCTCGATCGATGCTAATCGAAATATCGCTTTGTTTTACACCTAAATCCATAATCGAAGTCTGTGGAACACGGTAGTGGTGAGACTTTTTTGCTGAGCCCGATGCATGGCTTGACTTATATTTTTCAAAACGGGCAATTAACCAGCATAAAGCTAAATTCGTCGTTTGCCCCCCAGGAACAGAACGAGTCCATGGGATACGGGCCATCGGCAAACATACAAATCTCATTGGCGAATGGCAATATTATGAAGATCCCAATGGCGAGTATCAATATTAGCGAGGAGGTGAATAAATCAGGGATATGGCAACAGGTGAACGAGGGCAACGAAAAAGCTAAGCAAGCTAAATCAACCAAGTACGTGTAATGTACTGATTAGCAATAGAGTAATACCATCGGCAACATTGACGAATAGTTCTGAATTCAGTGCGGGAAAGCAAAAGAAACACTGGAAGAAGGAAAATTCATTGATGACCGACGAGACCACAAGGTTGACTACGATGACCGAGGAGGACGAAGATGACAGTGGGATCTCTATCAAGGTGACAAACGTAAATGACTCTCAATTCTAACCACCACCATCACCAAAATGATATATTACATGGCAAGTTACACAGCAAGAGCACCAATACACCGGCATGCAACATTAACTCCCCCGTACGTTACTGTGAGTAAGAGTATAAAAGGGGGCTGCATGGAACCCTTTATCGACGACGACTCTAGTCGTCATTCATTGCACGGCACAACTGTATTCTCGTTGTTTCGTTTAAGTTGCAGCAGACAATGTTCACCATAAGAAGTAGAAGCGGCAATAAATATTTAAACGGGACACAATTTGCTCCGTGCATATGCAAATATACGTATAATAATCAGATCGAAAAGAAAATCGTCATTCTCGTATATTTCGTATTGTGTATACTCAAATGGACGGCTTTACCTGTCGTATCTACTTTCGTGCGATTGCCAAGCGATACGATCTGTTGCGATAATATAATCTACGCGTGACACAGTTTCCAAAGCTGTGGCGAACGATGCACTTCAATTGCCGGAAGAAATTTTTGCATTCACGGTCATTTCTGGTTCGGTGTAAACGATGCTTCGCTATTAAATCTTCCAAGATTCTTATGCACATATGTACATACGTAGATGAGTTCCTTAGGGCCGATTGTCTCACCTCTCGTTCGTCCCGCGAAATTATGCGGAATGTTTGATTTGATCGTTTCAGGTAGACTTGATACGGTCGAAGGAAAGCATCAGCCCTTTAACGATTAATGGCACTACTTCGGCTGAGACCTCTGTTTAACGGAAACGACGCTTCATCAGGAACGAACGTTCGCGAACTTCTGCGAACGATCAACTAATCGTTCGATTGATTCGAACGTGTATTCAGTTTTCCATTGCGCCAAACTAATCGGCGCAGAGCACACTTTAGTTTCCGGTCCACGTGTTATCGGCCAGCCAAATTAAACTCATTATCAGTATCAGCCATTGTGGTGAGTCATCGAATGGTAATCGTTACATGGACAATAAGCGAGTAGCAGCATATAGAGTACTTTGATATTGTATGAAAATGAAAGCGATCATTTTTTGCTTTATTTTACTGCAGAGAAAGTTGCACGCGAAAATGTCTTATCGAAATGACACGAATCGTTGATTCGTAAAAAATAAACGCACACCACTGGAATTTGAGATGGAGCATTTTACGTTTATAATATTCGATACGAATAAACTGAACGCGTAAATGTACCGTCGTTTCATCTCGTATCTAGTTCTGTCAGTGTGCAGCAATGTCTACTCGTAATCTAGCGTGAAAATGGATAAAATAGTTGGTGCCCGTAACAAATACGCCAAACAAAACCCCTTTCATATAACGACGTATCCTTCGAGGGACACCTCGCAGAGGAATCAGGCCGATACGCGTCGCCGAACATAGAGAACGTAGAGAAAACGTCGAAAGGGTTGCCGATACTACGTACCATCACCTGTAATCCTAGCTATTTTTCTCCAGCTCGATTGATTTTTTATTGAGATCGTTGAAAAGTATTTACCGAATGTTTTCGATTCGTCGAATATCGGCCAATGCTGACAATATATTAATTATACGCTAAATGTACAGCATCGTTTTTACACTCAGAACAGTGCAATTCTATTGTGCAATAAAAGAAAACGCAGGCGGAAAGATTGGTACGCCACTGAGGAACAGTTTTTCACGTTTTCTATCGAAATTTTAGCGCGACTGAATTTTCACGCGTAACGCCGTCCCTTGGAGGATATCCTATTTCTTCGAAGAAAGGAAGCGAGCAATCATCAGATTCTTATCGTGCTGCAGTCTTTCAGACGACGAGTAAAACGATCGCGATCCTTAAAAATTTAGATCAAGGTTCCGCAGATCGATTTACGAATAAACTGTTATTTTACTTTTCCGCCGAGTTCCGACGCAGACTATCGGCAACGACACGATTGGCGCGAGAACATTAAAAGAGAATATTTGATACGATATTTTTCAAACGACACGTTACCTAATTAATACGCGTTGAAATAATCCTGTGAAGCATTCCAGGCCGGCTGAAAATAGTATTTCATAAAGTGAGTTGTGTAGTAGAATAATGAAAAGGAGAGGCGAAGGACGTTAAGAATCCACGTACCGTACGACATGTATTAGAACACTTCTATCGATAGACGTATATGTAGATACAGCAAAGTACGAAAAGTGGCAATCATTTGTGTTAACTGTTACATGTGTTTGTACATATTTAGGAAAGAAAATTATTCACAGTACCATACGTGCTCGCAATGGGGAAATAATGATCGATTCGAACGGCATGCGAGCTATTCCTCATTCTAGAAATCTTTGCCCTGCTGCGTTGCATGGCTAAGAAATAAACTTGTTGTGCGTTTCATCTTTAATCACCGTGAGAGAATTAACTGGTTGTGACATTTACGAACGATGTACATATATACTTCGATAGAAGAGTAATTGTGCTAACCCATCACTTCATGCGCATGAAATACCTGCTTAGGGCAGCATACATTAAGACATTAAGATGAAACAGCGCAGCGAATTGCGTGCGACGTGACATTCCGGTAGAGAGTATATTTTGAATTTGCATATTCCCCGAAAAATCCCGAACATGTTTGCTGCAACTTTTTACAAAGATATCACCAAGAGTGTATTTGTATGTATCAATTAGCGGACCTAGCTTTGTATCCAAGATATTTGTAATGAAGCAAAATAGTCTACGAATAGTCTATGAAAATATCGATCGATGCAGAGAGCGTGTGTCTATCGAATTACTTCAGATACCGGTGTCACAGTAAAACATGTTTTGTTACGACGAGGAAGCGAGCCAATGTATACGCGTGTTCATGTTCTTATTCGCGATATCGCATTGTGCATCGTTTACTTTTCATCGGAAATAAAAATCTGCGTAACGAATAACATCCATAGCAATTGAGTACGATCACGTGTACAAAAAATGTACAAGTCTTTAGATGCTTTCGAGGCCATAATTATACATATGTGCACATTCGAACAAGCATGAAGACTCATTGCGAGTAACAAAGTGTATAATCAATCGCAATCATATAATTCGCTGCCGTGTATGCAATCGATGTATTAGTCCTCTTTAACGGAATTGCCTATAAATCCTGGTTAAAAAATGAAAACAAACGGAGTAAAGCATTGATTATCAATAGAATGCAATTCTGTTGATGTGTTACACTTTCATTTCACGCGCCGCCGCAATGCTCGTATATGTTATTTAGTTACGAGTACGGTTAAATAAATGGATAAACGTATCCTTACCCACGTTCCGTATACATTCCCTAAGCATTTTCTCTTCTTAGTTGTTTTCGTGGCCAGGACAGAACATACAAAATGAGGGTGGTATCGATTTACGATGACTATTGCGTGCAGTTGCATAGATCAATTTGTGGAACCGAAGTTGCCATTTGAAATTGTATAAGAATCACCATGTACGTAGTCACTGTACTGATCACCTAATAACGAGAAGGAAATATCAAAGAAGAATCGATCGATTTATATGATAAAAAACGGAATCAATTAATTACGGCTTTTCCTCACCGATTGAAAAAGTGTATTGTCTAATGTAAAGTATCCGTTAGCAGTAAACTTCATATTTCGGTGTAGCAACTGAAGTGAAAATTGTTTGAGCTAGAAAAATGATTGCATTAGGTAGGGCACGAGAACGTTAAAATAATCGGACACATTTCTAATTGTCACTTACCTCTGCTCTTGCTTTTTGATCGATCGTTTGATTCAATAACACGTGCACGATATTACCGGTCTTTTCGATCTGCAAAGGGAGCGTAGTAAAGTCATCGTGTCGTAAGTTTCTTCTCTCTGTAAATTTGAAGTTCGTACCTCTTTCGTGATCTTGGTGATCTTAGTTGTCAATAAACCGAGGGGATACAGAAGAAAAATAATCCATAGCAAGGTATTTACTAAGATCACGATATCCAAAGATACATTGTCGACCATGATTGGTTTGAAAAGGTAAAAAGTGTTGTACAAAAGTATAAAGAAAACATAGGAGGTTCCGATAAGTACCGGGAAAGAATAAAATTGTGACATTTCATTAGTAATATCGCAAAGGTGATCGTGTAGAGTTCGAATTTGAACAAGAAACTGAGTGGATGAGCAAGTAACGAATACGCGGCGGGATTGTATCAAAGTGTCGGTGCGTGTGTCAGCTGACCAATTTCTGCAAAGATTTTGGGTAAAGGTATTTATGTTTACAAAAATTGCGTCCGCCAAGGTAAGCACTGAAAAATATTGAATGAAAAGCAAACCGACAATCGTGGCCGGCACGAAATGTGCCAACCATAAAATAGGATTTGCATGGAAAGACATGTAGTCGGTGACCAAAACAGCGATGCACAAATTTAACTTGAATATATAGACAATCAGTAGAACATAAAAAATGTGTTTCCAATTCAGTGGTTGCGGTAGGCGGTATAATACATTTTCAATTTGACTCAAGTAATTGACAATTCTTATTAGGACCGACTGATTTACGCAATAACATAATAAAGTGAAGGAAACTACTAAGCTACCTAATATTCCCAGGAAAATTTCTATAATTGTTGTTATGATGCTTCTGTATTCGTATTCCGATTCGTATAGAATTGGTATTGTGATATAATTCGATCCAATCATCAAGCAACTCAATAATAGATTGTAAAATATTTCGAGTTTAGTGCCAATAATAGATATCGTGCGTCTCGAGCAGTTTTTCTTCAATATTGTTTGATTGTTCATGGAAAACGTTGCGAGGCCTATAAATTTGAACATAATAAAAAATAAGAAAAACACGCGATACATATTTCGCAACCCACGCGTTTTACGAGTCATCGCGAGGATTCGAATAATTCCAGCAAGCTCTATCACTTCTCCTTACACTTTCACTTTATATAATAATTGAAAGAACGCGGAACAATTGTCAAATGAATGTTCTTGCAAATCCGGAGCAGATATCAACAAGACACTATTTTCAGTTTGCTACTTGAGGCGTTATTTCTACCACTAACTTTCTCATTTATTCGAAAGAACGACTGCTGCGGTACTAACGATAATAATAATAAAAAAAAGGCAGAAGTCAAGCCGCTTTCGTGAAACGGCTGTTTTTATAGTGCCGCGTATGAAAAACAACATTAGATATTAAATCGTATTATACATATATACATGCATTTTGCATGCAACAAAATTGCTATGCTATTACTGCATCTGTATTATTCGTATTGCGTAAGCGATCGATGCTAATTGAATGAAGTCCTACTACTCGCACTACGCAAAGATAGTTATATTAGCCACGACAATAAATTGATAAAGGCTTAGAGAAAGCCGTAAAAATCTGTAGCAAATTTTTTTTATTCAAAATATTTGTATATTTTGACATTTAAAAGAAACATTTATCTCTTTAATAACCATGGAAATATTTACTTAACATGCATCGTACTTATTCCTTTACTTCACAAGAGACACTCGATAAATCTTAGCGTAACTATTGAAAAACGTATATAACTAAAAATATAACGAAAGTCTCCGAATAAAGAATCTTGCATTTAACGTTGTTGCTTTCAATGCACTTCAAAGGCAATTTTTCCATGAACATGAAAATAAATAAAATGTGATACAAAAACGAAGAAGAATGGTTTTCTTATCACCCGACGAGAAAGGGTGCACCAATTTCCTTTTATTAACAATATCACTCTTACAGTGTTCCCTCTTTTGATAAATGTTTATAAAAGTACATTAATGTTGTTAGAATTAGGTACTGTGCCTAACTTAAATGTAACTATCTGGAAAGAGTTCATTTGACAAGAATAAAGAGTAATTGTGCCACTAATAATTGTACCGAATTTATTCTCCGATCATGATCTTTCAATGATAAGTTCCACTAACTTGAACAGCTTGTGTAAGTGGAAAATTTTGCACATTCATTCATCGATTTTAAATTATTGTCACGTTAAAGTCGTTTGATATTTCTTTGCCAAAAATGCAGCGAAAAATATTACTTTTCTAATTTGTACAATTCGGTATTATAAAGAAATTCCGAGCTGATATCAAACAACTTTTACACAACTAAATAAGTAGCAATTTTTCTATTATTTTCATTTCTAATTTCCTTTAATTTATGCCTTTAAAGTGCTATGAAAGTGCGTACAGTTAAAAGAGTGCAATGTCAATGCCAATCTGCTACCGACATTCTGGTTAATCATACCATATACCTGCATGGCATGTAACGTTTCTGCTGTTCAGATATAGCTAGGTACCGCAATTAATTTTAATTTTTCGTTCCATTCGTATATGTACATCGGTATCTGCTACTACTTAAATAGACAAGTTTAGTGTGACAGTAAACAATCAAGACGCTTATGGAGCATTCGGAAATTATTCCTTTTTTGTTTTGTTTTTTCATATTGCCCAACGACACAGAAGAACTTGTAATTATAAAATAAATGTGTTATCGGATAGAGTAAATAATTATGATATCTATTCTAAATCTTAAGTGCTCTATAATTAACCAATTTTCTTAACATTTTTAACAGAGTAAAGGCTATTTATCCATATAACGGGCTTTCTAATTACACTTATTGCAAGAAAGATGAGTTACAACAATAAGAAAATTTACTAGAAGACCCATCAACTGAAATATAGATATCTGAATTTATTCAAAGATGATATCCAAGTGTGAAAAAGCGAATTTCGTTTGTTTCGGCTTTAAAACACTCGTGTCATGTAGTGTACTGCATTAGTACAAAAGAAAATAAGCATGAATTTCTCGTTATCAGATACAAAAAAAGTCACTGTGTTACTTGGGCTCGGGTTCTTTTGGAGTCTCACTTCTTGTAGGCACTTCTGATTTAGCTTCAACAGGTGCATCTGTGTCTGGTTGACTGCCGCTGTCATCTGCAGGTGAGTCCTCTGATATGGCTGCATCTATAAGTTCGACTTGTGCATTCATCGGAAGGAGAGTAGCCTCTTTCTCAAAGGATATAAAGTAACTTGGCAATCAACGTAGTAAACATAAATTATGAATCGATCATATTTACCTGAACATGCAGGGTCAGACATTAGAGAAAATACTTTTTCTTCGGGCATATCCTTCGTTAATTCTTTGAAATGGACCACTTGGTCCGAAAAGGATTGCCAGAACGATTGGCCTTCGGGTATGGTAAACATAGCCTGCATATTGTTAATTGAAAGGAAATAAATATATACGTTTATCTATACAAATCACGCAACTACATATATACAATTGAATTCATACGGATGCTCTATACGTGTACAATCTTCTTGAACTTAATTACCTCAAACTTGTTGTATATGTGCTCAGCCTTTTGTCTAATTTGTTCTGCTTTTTGTTTAAAAACCCCCTACAAATAAAATTTCAAGGACAATATAAAAATGGAGTTAGATAATAAAGTTGTACTTTACTTTATACTTTTAGATAAGTATACCTCTTCGCCTTCGTTTAATTTCCAATCGGCTAAATTACCGATATATCGTCGCAACTGAAAATTGCGAAGAAAAAAAATGGTTCAAAATACATTTCAATCGATAAATTAATAAAAGATACAGCAACAGCATAATTTATATTTCGTACCCTTTTAACTGTTTCCACGATATGTGGATGTTTTTTTAACATCAGAGGATCGATTGGGAGTGACAGTATATCGTCCATTGCTTGTAAACACTTATCCGGATTTGCTCGATCTAATCCAAGATTAGATTTAATTTGAGCATCCAATTGTAAAAGTTGTGCTTCTATACGAAGCCATCTGAAATCAATAATCATTGTTATAGATTTCCAACTCCGTTAAATAAACAATAACCTTATATACCTTAGCTTATTCGTCTTCCGATGAAGCGCACCATCTTTTACTAACAGTCGTTTTTCCTCATCAGGAACATGTACATTAAAATCCAAACAATCTTTCACTTGTTCTGGTAATATTTCGCCACTCTCCAATTGTGCTTTCAACTTCATAGCATTCCGAGCAGTAGACCACTCCCATTGCGTCCTTGCCTTTTCACTCTCAAAGGATTTTGGCTTATCCATGTCCAACTTAATTCCTACGTATTCACCAGCACACGTTAGCGCCAATAAAAATCGGCCTGGTGTATCCGATGATGTTGTGCTAGATACCACAGTACCTTCCAAGATAGGTGTTTCACCTAAATTATTTTTTTCTGTGAAGTATATTGTACTTGAATCTTAATAATTAAATTGTATCTGCAAAAAAATTATGTCTAAGCTACTCACTACTTTCCAATGTGGCTCTTTTTTTATGTACCGTTCCAGGTGTGGCTTGGTCGCTTGTATCTTCAATTTTGGTTTTAGGCCGACCTCTCGCATGCTCTAAGTAATGCAAAATGTTATATCTGATTCTATTGCAACAGTCTATGCCACCGATAGTTTTAATATATACCATTTTTATCTGCCGCCGTGTCCGTCTCTTCTGAACTTGAAAAGTCAGCAAATCGTTTAGGTTTAATTTTCCTACCGCTACGACTGACAACTTCTTTAGGTGATTCTTCTCCTTGAGAATCCAAGCCAGCGTCCTGCTTCGCTGAATCACTTGTTGAGGCAGACAAAGATTTTGCTTTCCCGCGTCTCTTTTTCACTTCAGGTGTTTCCTAATTTTTTCAAATTTTTCATTGTCATATGGTACAAGATTTTGTCAATAATTATGCCGCTAAAGTAAGAAACATTCATGTAATTGTAAGGAATGATCGCACAAACTATTTAACCTCAATAAAAGTTTGTCGGCAATTCCAAAATTGTTATCGGAGTGTTCAGTACAACAACTGTTTTCTCAAACGATTATTGCAGTGACAAGCAAAAACTCCTAATGTAACGATGCAAGCGTGCATAAACGTATATATACAATTAAATATAAATATATATTACAGCAATGGTAGGAGGAAGGGTTCTCCTTTTCATAGATTTCTTTTTCTCCTCCTCATCAATAACAAGAGATCCTGTATCCATATCGCTGTCTGCGGCGCTAACTGTTGGTAAATTGGTATCACCTTCTTTCGATGTTTCTTCACTAATTCCAGCTTCTTTTTTGTTTACGTGTAAAGGACAAATAAATAAAAATATTGCATAATCTAGAATTTTACGCTACATAAATGAGAGTAAAATTTACCTTTGAGGTCATCATAATTTGACGCTCTGTTTCTGTCATTTTTAAGTTCTTGTTCTAATTGCAACAATCCTTCGTGGAAAAACTTCCTTCTAATTGGCTTGCCAAATTTCGCTTTATTCTCTATATATGTATACAATTCTTCCACTTTACACACAGCACTAAAAGATGTTTGTTTTGTAATTTGTAATATTATTCAAATATGAAACTGAGCGCCATCAAATATTATATATGTACATATATTACTACTTACGTTTCACCTGTGCCATAAAAGTAAACACTATATTTCGTATTTTTTGAATTAGGATCAATAACTTTCTCAACCTAAAAAAGATTTTTTCACAAGGTTAGATACTGTAATACATTGAAGAGGAAAGAAACATTTAACAATTAAAATAACATCAGATCGATCGATTCACAAAAATCACTGAAAATGTAATACACCCCCGTTGGTATCTGCGATTTTTATATAAACATAATTTCAATATATGAAGCTGACATCAATATTGTGCCTTCGGATTCGGCGGGCAGCGAACGGATAAAAATCGAATGCAAAGAAGATACATACACTGCTGCTATAAGCTTAAATACTCATTGCTACGAACCCCATTGGATTTGCGACAAATAATCGGAAAATCTAAAACTAAACTCACTTTAGCTGGCCACGGTGGATAACCTCGAACTTTTGCGAAAACCTTGTCACCCGCAAAAAACTTCTTATGAAGCTTCACCATGTCTACAGCAAACTCTTACAAGTTCAGAAATAAGCAACAATTGCCGTCTCTGTACTTGATATGCACGACGTGTGATAAGAGTGGTTAATTTTTAACAAACATCGAACAAAACATCACGATAGCCACCATTTGCACGATATATAATACCGAAAACACGCAGAATAAGACGCTGCGCGCCAATTCATGAGCCTCTAGCTATGAACATGGCGTACGTTGATTGGAAACTCGCAAGGGTAACCCGAATCAATTGTTTGCATTCATTGTCAGCCATAATGGCACCACATTGGAAAATTATTTTTCTTTCACGAAAACATTGAATTCACTTCTCTAAATGTTATAACAAGCGAAATAAAGAAATCTTTGCAATATATGAGAAAGTAAAATATCTACCGTCTTAATATATTTAATAAACCTTTTTTCCCAGATTTCACAACTATCTGAGTGCATTAATTTTCTTAAATTTCATATTTGCAAGGACGTAAAAAGAAAAAGATTAAAAATAAACATATAACTTACTATATGTATGTTAAAGTTTGAAATAGCGGTGGCAAAGTATTAACTTCCTTCTTGTAGTTAAAAAAACCGAGCGTATTAGGTTGCCTTTACGAACGCGTGAGTGAATTACAATTTAATGGATACGGTTTGACTGTCAAATGTATATAATATTGATACGATATTTATTGTAAATGAAATTTAATTGTTGACCGTGGATATGTGCAATGTTCTTGTTGGTATTCAACATATTTTACCAAAATTTTCAGTCAAAAAACTCGAAAAATTTATACCTTAAAATGTAAGTATATCTCTTTTAACTTCAATGTAACGCATCTTGCTAAACGGTTTTCTTTTTTTATTTTTATACGGAATACACTGCAATTCGTTTTATTCCCCTTTCTATTTGCAGCTACGTAGCTACGTAAAAAACTTCAATCTTTCGATGAAATTGTGTACACAATTATGTTTTCCAAAGATTACTTTCCAGTTTTATCGCAAATACTGCCGCCTGAATTTTGTTGCTTTAATCAAAATCTAGTTCACAATTGACGTATTTCATAGCATTAACTAATACTTGTATTATTAATAAATTTACAGCTTTTCATAAGTAGCAAATGCTTTTAATCATTAATCATTATCGATCCCCATTAATCATTATTATTATTTTGATCAATTATTTGTTTTCGAATTATGCTTTGACATGCCATATCATTTTTTTTCTATTACAACAATAACTTAATAAAGCATTAATATGTTAATAAATATGTTATACATTTTAAATAAGTAATGCATAATTAACAGATGAACATATTGTACACATGGTAGCAGTATACATTGGTATAATCAAAGATGCTAGTTCTTGAGGACAGACGCTTCCTTTGAAGTGTTTAAGTTCAAGAGGCCTACCGAGGCACAATGAAAGCCATTGTATCAATTACATTGATCTTGCTGCTACACGGGATAAACTCAGTACCCAGCAATGCCATTAGAATATGTGCTAGCAGAAAGAAAAATATTGAAAATTTCCCATTAAAACAAAGTATAGCTAGCGTACCTGAAAATTTACCTAATGACAATAGTATAACTCATATTGCAGTGAGTGTTGTTATATGCATGATATATTTGCATAAAGAAATATATTGAGTAATTAAATTAAATCTAGATCACTATATTCATTACAGACAGATGACGATGTTAAATTTGAACAGTGCGCTAATTTTTGTCACGCGCTATGGCAAGAAGAAAGGACTACAAACGGAACGGAAATTATTATTTTATCTCAAGGTACATTTGGTTTCTTCTATCGTCCATTGAGGCCCGATAATGTATAATTCAAGTGATTTCCTATGTTCCATTTAGGATGTTGGAAACAGTCCGGTGAACAAAAATGTGAAACATCTGAATGTATTGCACTCCAGCGTTCTACAAAAGCATTGAACAATACAAAATTTTGCTGTTGCCATGGGGATTACTGTAATCTCAATATCAACAGCACTAACGTTCTATACTCTGAGAACAATGGTCGTAGCTCCCTTTCTGCAGAAACTAATCAACCAAGTAGCTTAACTTAATGTTGAAAATATTTCCCATGAATTTCTCAAGTTTCGTGTAATATATTTATTTGGTTCTTCTTTCGTTAAATTATAGCAACCGAATATTTGGAACAATCGGATTCTGGAAGATGGATTCTTATTGGAACTAGTGTTTTACTATGCATGCTGCTAGTAATATGTATTGTAGCTTTAATGGTATACCGTGTGTATCATACAAATATGTTAGCTAGATTGGGGAAACCGTTTTCCTACACAGATCAGTTCATGGACAGTGCAGCACTAAGAACTGGTACTTATACGGTAGATCATTTGAAACTTACAGGAATTGTAGGTGAGTCCTTTAGCAAGCAATATAGATTGAAAGTGCGAATATTTTTGAACCTATATTATACAATATAATTGTAGGTCAGGGACGCTATGGATCTGTATGGCAGGGCAGCATGGGAGATCAGGATGTTGCAGTAAAAATATTTCCGTCTCATTATCGTAATTACTTTCAAAATGAACGAGATACTTATTGCCTTCCTTTTATGGAACATTCATCTTTACTAAGTTATTATGGTTAATATCTACTGTTCCCTTTCTCTCTTTTAATAAAATCTTACAGGTGTAGAGAAATACTATTGAGATGATTTTTATTATAGGCGTGGATGAAAGAGTTAGCATGGAAGGCAGCGTTGAATATCTTTTGGTACTTAGTTTTGCACCAGGTGGTACTTTAACAGATTTTTTAAGAACTCGTACAGTTGATTGGTCTATATTTTGCAAAATGGGTCTTTCTATGGTAAAAGGGCTTGCTTACTTACATACTGATATACGTAAAGGCGGTAAGTAAAACATACGGAAACTCTTTGATATCAATGAAGAACACCCTTAAGAAATCAGTGATCTTTTCAGATAAATTTAAGCCATGCGTCGCGCACAGAGATATCAACTCGAGAAACATATTAATCAAAGGTGATGGTACGTGTTGTATATGCGACTTAGGACTAGCAGTTCAAATTTCTGGTTCTAAATATTATTCAAACGGAGAAGAACAGCACGCTGAGATAAAATCAATCAACGATGTAAGATACTAAATTAAGGGTAACAAATATAAATTATTGAAGACTATTTAACATTATATTTTGAATCGTCAAATTAGGTTGGCACTTTGAGATATATGGCGCCAGAAATATTGGAAGGGGCAGTAAATTTGCGAGATTGCGAGAGTTCTTTAAAACAGATAGACGTTTATGCAATGGGTTTAGTATTATGGGAATTGGTATCAAGATGTTCAGACGTTTACGTGTTAGGATCGGAAGCACCACCTTACCGACAGCCATATGAAAAGGAAATTGGTCTTCATCCAACATTCGAACAAATGCAAGTTTTAGTATCGCGTAATAAAGCGAGACCATTGTTAGAGGGTAACTTAGTGGACAGACCAGGTGTTCGTTTGATTAAAGAAACAATGGAAGACTGTTGGGACGCGGATGCAGAAGCTCGACTAACTGCTTTGTGTATAGAAGAGCGCCTTTCTGAATTGCAGTCTCATCGTGGTATATCTTAATTACTCTTTCGTACTGGATTACTATTCATGGCTATGAAAAAAAATAACACATCTATTTTCAGTCACGATACACTTTGCCGATGGAAGTCCAATGGTAAATTCCCATTGTACTTTAGTGCCTTCAACTACAAACAGCTTTTATAGCGAATCTTCGCACCACGACAATATTCTCGCTACTCAACTTGCATCCCACATTGTACAGGACAGCTCGAATAACGAAGGTGGCATTGTTGAAAATTTGGTTACATTATCGCCTTCTGAGAGCATTGTCCACGAACATAGCTGTAAGTCTTTCGCTAATAATATTCGGGCGAATTCAAATACTCACCGAATACAATTGATGCATATCGTTTCATTGTATTCCAGTTAAGAACTCGAATGAAGTTGCAATATACAATCACACTCAAACACTTCAACCTTATCAAGGGCGGAATCCTTGCATGGAAAGGAATTTAATGTTACAATCGGATTCATTCGAAGATTTAGGATGCAATGGCAATGTACTCGTTGATAAGTCAATGAAACACGCGTGCAATGATCAGTACAGAATTGCATCGGAAGCACAAGGACTCGTTTCCCATGATTACTTAAGCCAGCATACAACGCAATTAACCCAGCTGAGGCCAGCAACACCTATACCGTATGTTCAAAATGTTATTTCGGACGACGGTACATTATCGTGTGGAAAACGAAAGCAGACAAACGTGCACGAGACTTGTCCACAAGAGGGTCCTAGAAAAAAGTTATTCGGTTGGTCGCATTTCAAAAAATTGCTTGCCAACAAAAAGATGTATCCATATAATAAGTATCAAATAGATCGAGAGGATTCTAAATCTAATCTGTTGTCAAAACAAAACGTGCAGATCAAAACCGTAGAAACTAACGTGACTATATCTCCAGGAGGAAAATACGTAAACGGCATCATTACTAAAACACCTAGCTTTACGACTACATTAGATAAGAATGATAAAAATGCCATACAAATTAGTAAACAGAACTATGATAATGATAACAATACGAATACTCGACCATCTACCTTGCCCCTTGTAAATTTAAGGAATAAAAAGACCGAAAATATCAGTAGGCAGGAGAGTATCGACAAATTCAATGAAGTTTTTAATGTCGGATCAAATGTAAACGTGTTAAAAGATCCGCATATGAGAATAAAAACACCGGGAGATTTACCACCTTCTGTGAGAAAAATTCGTGGCCGCGGGCAATCGACTGCTAGATTCTCCCTTTACGACGACCGTATGATGTGCAATATTTTAAGCGAAGAAGATGATTCAAGTGATAAAGCTGTCTGGAATTCAGTGCCGTTTGGTATGGATCTCGGTGACAGCGATGATAAACATTCGCCGACTAAATTTAATACCAAAAACGTTACATGCTTTTAATCGAATATAATAATAATAATAATGTACTTGTAAAGTTTTCTATAAATAAGCATGGCTGCGGTATAACTTCAGCTTAAATATGTGTATATATACAGAAAGAAAGATATAACTTTAAGACAGATTTTATACTCTGACAGGAAATGCATTATAAAATTTCAAGTACTTAGGGAAATAAGAAAAAGCAAACAAAAAAAAAAGAAATGATAAAGTATACTCGATTAGTGTTAAGGCATTGAACGGGATATTCGATAATTTATACTCATTACTTCATGTTTGCAAGTATACTTTCTGCTTGAAGGATCTGTTGACCCAAAGTTTAAACGCATTAAAAATGTAGCGCTTTCTCACTTGAAAAGGCTCTATATATGAGAAACATATGAATGTTAATAATCATGTCTCATATGTACCGAGCTGGCAGCAAAAAATTCCTTAGGAAATGTAGTTTCGATAAATGTGGTATGTGTAATTAATTATCCTTATTGCCTGCACATATTTATCATGAATGGTTTTTTTTTTTACCTATTGATTTAAGACAATTATTCCAAGACAATCAGTGTCTGTTTTTTTACAAAGATAATATTTTGAGAGAATTATTCTCATTGTAAGTATAAAAAGGTTTCCTCCTAATACTAAAATTATTTACATTACTATTAGAATTTGAATACTATATACTTTTAAGCAGTGCAAAAAAGGTGCTAAATTTTGATACACGATTCCTTTTTAGATACATTTTATTTTAAATTAAAATGATTGCTGAGATGTAAAAGTCTGTGTCAGATTATTGCGATTATTTAAACGCAACATTCGTAATCTCTAGCCCCGTGAGCTCAATGTAAATAGTTGTAGCATATCAATATTTTGATAATAAGTTTATTATTATATTTCATTTGAAGAAATTTATAATCCTATGTTCGCATAATGTGCACTATTTATGTTAAGATAAATTGTACCGTAAGGTTAATGTGAACAAATATGTATAATGGAATGTATGATTATATCGTATACAATAAAAAAAAATTTTCTCTAAAATCATTGACTACTGAATTTTTACGTCACGCGCTTACAGTGATTTCAATGAATGGTTAGCACGTGGTTCAATCCCGTTCGGTTGTATTCGAGCATGTTCGGATGTTAAGCGGAAAACGTGACGACAGATATATGTATATTGACTGTTCGTCAATATAAAACGAAAAGCGTTTGTTATTTAACAAAACGTGTAAAAGGACGTAATCAGCTATTATGTCCATGATAGCAATTTTAAGGAGTAACGTCAACTTGAACCCATCAATATTACGACGTTCATACATATCCAAGGTAATAGTCTTAACCTTCTAGAAAACTATGATTATTAAACAATTACTAACGATGATTTACATAATAATTATTCGTCAATGTTTATCCAATAAAAGAATGTACAGTTATTGTCATCGTATACGAAATATGCAGAACACAAGTCGCTGGAAAAGATTCGAAATATCGGTGTATCGGCTCACATTGACTCCGGAAAAACCACCTTAACCGAACGTATATTATTTTATACCGGACGAATATCTAAAATGCACGAGGTAAGGAGAAATTGATCGTAACGGGTTATTTAATACGCGTCGATATTTGTAATATTTGTACAAATACTTTAAACAGGTGAAAGGTAAAGATAATATAGGAGCCACAATGGATAGTATGGAATTGGAAAGGCAAAGAGGCATTACAATTCAATCTGCCGCAACTTACACACTGTGGAAGGATCACAATATTAATATTATCGATACACCTGGACATGTTGATTTTACCGTAGAAGTTGAAAGAGCATTGCGCGTTTTAGACGGTGCTGTACTTGTATTGTGTGCAGTCGGCGGTGTGCAATCGCAGTCAATAACTGTTGATAGGCAGATGAAAAGGTACAACGTACCTTGCGTAGCATTCATTAATAAGTTAGACAGATTAGGCGCTAATCATAAGAGAGTTTTGGGGCAGCTAAGAGGGAAATTACGCCATAACGCTGCATTTTTGCAATTGCCCATTGGCTTGGAAGGCAACAATAAAGGATTAATAGATTTAATTTATCAAAAGGCATTATACTTCGAAGGGGACTTCGGTGAAATTATAAGAGAAGATGAAATTCCATCAGATATGAGAGCAGGTACACTTTCATACATCGATATCTTTGATTCAGTGTTATTTGAACAGAGGTAAAAGAAAGACACAGAATACTATTCGGTCCGATTAACTGAATCATATATATGTTTGTTACATAGAGGCTCAAGACAAGAGGCAAGAATTAATTGAACATGTGAGCAATGTTGATGATAAGCTTGGGGAATTGTATTTGAATGAAATGCAAATACTCGAGAAGGATATAATGGATGCTATCAGAAGAAGTTGCATAAAAAGGGCCTTTACACCAGTACTTGTCGGGACTGCTTTAAAAAATAGGGGTGTTCAACCACTATTAGATGCAGTTTTGAATTATTTGCCGAATCCTGGAGAAGTACAAAACTATGCACTTCAAATGACTAAGTAAATATTTTATATATATATATATGCATATACATATGCTTGTACAATTTAACGACCGCTTTGCTGTTTGTAGAGGGGAAGGTATTAAAGTTCCACTACACTCCGAAAGAAGTGGGACGCATCCTTTTGTTGGATTAGCATTTAAGTTGGAAGCAGGGAGATTCGGTCAGTTAACTTACTTTCGTTGTTATCAAGGAATGTTGAAGAAGGGTGACCTTCTATTTAACACACGAACAAAGAAAAAGGTTCATAGATTCGTTTTTAATCTCTTATAACTTGCAACTGCAATATTGTGACTCTTAATTTGTGAAACGTCTGCATAAATCAAATATTCTACAGGTTCGAATTCAAAGGTTAGTAAGACTTCATTCAAATCAAATGGAAGATGTGGCCGAAGTATTTTCTGGAGACATATTTGCTTTGTTTGGAGTAGACTGCGCATCAGGCGACACATTTGTTAACAATACTAATACAATGTTGTCAATGGAATCGATTTATGTACCCGAGCCTGTAGTATCCATGTCTGTTCAACTAAAAAATAGTAAAGATAGGGATAATTTTTCGAAGGGAATCGCACGATTTACCAAGGAAGATCCTACATTGAGGTATCATTTTGATCCAGATAACAAGGTAATTTGAACTAGTGCAATATTTTTAAGAGTACGCAGTCACGATCGAATTTGAAAAGATTGTACCCTACATAATGTGTTCAGGACTCCTTAATTTCTGGCATGGGAGAATTGCATTTGGAAATTTATTCTCAAAGGCTCGAGCGCGAATTTAATTGTACAGTTGTACTTGGGAAACCGAAAGTTTCCTTCCGGGAAACATTATGCGAGCCAATCGAATTCGATTATCTCCATAAAAAGCAATCAGGAGGTGCTGGACAATACGCTCGAATAATTGGAATACTGGAGGTACCGATTTATTCTTACCTGAGCTATTCGCTTTTATTGACACCGTACAATAATTTCTATTGCTTGTCATTTTCTGTCTTAGCCTTTGCCCTCTGATAAAAATACAGAACTATTGTTTAAAGACGAAACAGTAGGAACAAATATACCTAAGCAATTCGTTCCTGGTGTAGAGAGAGGTTTTAGAATGATGTGTGAAAAAGGATATCTTATTGGACACAAATTGGCCGGTATCCAATTCCGATTACTCGATGGAATGCATCATTGTGTAGACTCCTCGGAAATTGCATTTTGTCTCGCAGCTCAAGGCGCAATGAAAGAACTATTTCTAACAGGATCGTGGAAAATTTTAGAACCGATAATGATGGTAGAAGTAACCGTTCCTATAGAATATCAGGTAAAATATATGAACTTCTTGTACGATAATCAAACATATTGCACTTTACGTTGGCCTAATTATGTGACTCTGGTTATTATTCAATAAAGGGAATAATTGTGGCTCAATTGACTAAACGGCATGGCATCGTGAACGATACAGAGTCCAACGAAGATTGGGCAAGTTTAAAAGCAGAAGTTCCGTTGAACGACATGTTCGGATATATAGGTGAATTACGATCTTCGACTCAAGGGAAAGGAGAATTTACTATGGAATATGCAAGGTATACACCTTGTCTACCATCAGTGGAGGAACAATTAATAAGAGATTACCAAATATCGCGTGATATAGTCCCTGAGGCGCAAAAAAAGAAAAATTAGTGAATTTACAAGTATCCGAATACATTCGTGTAAGATGTCATTTCATTTTTTTCGTGTGGTCTATAAAATGTATGTGATTTTATGATGAAAGGAATGAGTGAAAAAGATTGTAAATACAACTACCCCATTTAGTACGAAATAAAGTATAAATATAATAATCTAGATCTAAGAAGTTTCATTTTACAAATCTTTAATTAAAAGTTTGGAATTTCTATCGTTCCTTTGCCTTTTACACGAACGCAAAGAGGACTTACCTACGAAACAACGGAGGTTTGAAAAAATCGAACGCAGTTGCGATTCTCGAATGTAATCGAATGCAGCTGACATGTTATTTTGAAGATGGCGTCTGTAGTGGGGGCGCCCCGAGCTCTTGCATCCATGCGCGTTTTACCGAAGCTTAGATCAGTAGCGCAGGAGCAAGTAACGGGTGAAGTTGGTGGGTGTTGTTTTTCATTACTTTTTGTCTCGTCGCCCGTAAGGCGAGTGACTGGTACGCCAGGAAGAATATTCACTGGCGTGCTTCCTCGTATACGTGCCCGAAAAATGTAATATGGCGATGGTTGCGTCGAACATGAGCGGCCACATACAGAAGCAGCTCACCAGAAGTCTCGAGCGAATCCTGGAGGAAGCGCATTTGAGCGGTGAACTGAAGCTGAGCGGTCGAAAACTTAAGGACTTTCCAAAAGTAGGGAAAACGGGGTGTAGCAAGTACAATCTTCAGGACACTGTTTTTGCCGGTGAGTTTTTTGTCCTTGATCACATATTTCTTTTTTCTTTCCCGTCCCTTCCTCTACTTTAAGCTGATTATTTTAGAGAGATGCATGACAAGTATAGGGTATTCCAAGGCGACTGCGTATGAATTATGTACATACTACGCTCCAAAAATTATTTTGATACAATTCGTATTTTTTTATGGAACCTTCGTCCGACGTGTTGCAGTCAAGAGGAAAAAAATATTAATGAATATTTTCATAGTTTGAAACCCTGCAAGAGTTAACCTGGAGCATATACGTATATACATTCGTGTTTATGTCATATTCATGCGCTTATGTGGCGCCGAATGCTACCCTATCTGCACAGGTGCTGTTCAGATTACAGCTGTATGTATGTATATACATATAGTATGTACAGATTGTATACACCTTTCATTTAGCAAGATGCATTTAAAAAACAAACGTCTCTTTTTATTCGGAAAGAAGAAACAGACTTGCATATACGGGTAAGAGGCATCGATTTTCGGAGCGCTATGTAGGATAACTTTTTGATTGGATTTTTCGTACGGCGGCCAACGATAAAATACTTTTCTGAATGTAGTAATAAAAATGCATATGCATTTACATGGCTACGATTTCGTAGCAGTTATCTATCAAGCTCGTTACTAATCTCTAACCAGTCAAAGTGGAATCAGCGTGAGCGCAAGTAAAAATTGTGAACAAATGAAGAGTCGGGCTTATATTGATTTACTAAATGTCGCGAAACAGCACTCATAAGCATGTTTCGAACCAACTAAGTATCAGTCGGGTGTAAAAAACAACCTGTCGTACTCCAATGTTAAACACGATACGCTGCATTTCCCCGTTTAGAAGGATGCAGTGAACGTAGTTTTTACGGAAATGAGGATTCACGGAGGAATATTATCGCGACACACCCGGTGTTTCCTGTTACCGCGATAATCGTGTATATATTCGACATTCGTTGATACTACCGGCACCACGAGAAATTATACGTGCGCAGAAGCGTGCAAGAACTTTTCAGGCTGTCAATACTCCTGTCAAGTATCGATAAGCTTACGCTCCGAAAAGACTCTGTCAAGAATTCCATGGATCCAGGTATACACAGTTGAAACACGAGCGGCGGAGGAAATATACAATAAACTGAAATTTTATTCTGCAAACGAGATTCTTATCGTTCCTGATTCGATGAGACAAGTGGCAGCAGATGCCTTTATCAAAGAGGATTATACATTTCGAGGTTGAGATATCTCGAGGTTCTATCGGTTGCCGATATCGTATATTGAATCTATCTGCAATGAATTGTATATAAACGATGCACATATTTCTAAGAAAATCATGAATCATCGAAGCAATTAGACGGAGCATCCTGGTGATATCGATTGAAACTTCCCTTTTAATCGCGATTCGTCATAAATTGTTATACTACGCGTGCAAACATCGACCCAGATGTCTTGCTTCGCGACGATCGGCAAACATATTTTCTGGATGTTAACGAGTAACGAGAATCTGCTGACTTTCTAGTACATATTTTCATCAGTCAGTTTCCATCGATATTGAAGCGGGTCGAAACTCTATGTTCATCACGGAGTAATTTGTCTCGGTGTAGACTGTAGCGATTATCGTACCTCGAAGAGAACAAATGATTATCGTGGTGCTTCATCGTTGCATGGCTTTATCAGCGAGTGCTTATCGGTTTTCGATGGTGATTCTTGGGTGGACCAAAGGAGCAAAGCAATTTCGTTTGCTGGTCCCCTCGATACATACTTGGGGGATGAACGGCGACTCGGTGAAAGGGAACTTTTATGCTCGTCACAATTTCGCCAGGGTGCTGTCGAACCGTGCTGCTCGTGTCGAGTTTTCTTGCGACGAGACACAGCAGAGGGGGACGTAAGTTCATTAAGGAACCCCAGGTCAGTTCGTGTCCCGGCAAGGGATTCGACTAGCATTCTTCCCGTTGCACGAATCTGTGACTGGCAAATACATGGATTGCGTGGGGAATATCAACTACGAGGAAAAGATGAACACGCAATATTACGCTACTCTAGAGTTCCTCTAGTGCTCCTCTAGAATGGCTAGAGCATGGCTAGACTTACGTTGTCGCCGTTCACCGGAGAAACTCGTGGGTTTGACATGCCAGCTGTGTCGAAGAAAAAGCCGGTCCATTGTCCATGAACGCATACGCGAACGAGTAACGAGAATGCAATGCGCCGCAATGGGCAGTCGAGGAGGAAAGAGCGAAAGGAAATAGGCTGAAAGCGTGAACTGACGGGCACCGAGAAACCCAAGCAAGACGATTAGTACGATGGAACGAACAAATTGTTTCCTAGTGGTCGATTCAACGACCGCTGTCGACAATTATAGTTCGCGCGTAGTGACGGCCAACTGTCTATACGTCGATACGAAACGTCGAAAAAGAAAGAAACGAAGGCAACGACAAACGACGAGCCGACGAGCCACTGTTCCCCGTGGCATCCGAAAATCCTTCTTATCGATTATGCCACGGGGCGCGCAGCGCGCTTTCTTCGAGGAAGTTGAAAGTGGAAAAGGGTGATGCGTTTTTTTCTTGTTAACCCGCGACTCTGTTCGACATTCCAATACGTTAACTCAGCCGTACGCGCTGCGAGGCAGCGAAGTATACATACATATGTATAATACTTTGCGTGTTCCTTGAAAATAGTACTCCTCAGGCTATTCACCTCGTTTCGCGGCGCCAGTTCCTTAGCTTGCCGTGGTATATCGAATGCGGTTGCAACGCGCACATCCACGCTTCGACAGTTTTAAGGAGCAGATGCATACATCGACGTGCATCGTGATCAACGAAAGAAAGGAGGAATTTCGGATAAGTGTGTCCATCCAACGCACGGCCCGATCCTTCTTCGTCTCACCGGTTCTCTTTCTCTCCTCTTTGCATCGCACTGCGCTCCGCTGTATTCGCATCCGAGTACGCGACAGGTGTCTCTCGACGAGAACCGGTCGGGCGAATCGAAAGCGTTTTCTTCTCGAATCGCCCGGGGCTAATTCAGTCTCGGCGACTGCGAGTCCGATTAATTTGTCGCAGGGATCGTCCAAGGATGATAGGAGACGCGAGAGTCGAGGTTGGTCGACTCCTCCGAGGGTGCCTGATTTGGGCGTTCGCGGCGAAGGAACAGAAGGGTGTCGGGTGGTGTTTTTGCACGCGCAAAGTTTGATGCGCGTGCAGGAAGGGAGAGAAGAAACAGCAAGGGGAGAACATCCACCATGGATATGGGAGAGTCCCATGCTATAGGCCGGTCGGAGCTAAAGATAGAGACTCATTGCAGCTGCAGAGACAGGGGTGCCAACAGGTCGATACTCCATAACGCGTTACATCGTTGGCATCACCATAGCGCCACTGCTCGCTTATCTCGCGCTCTTGTCTCTCGGCCAAAGGAGCACTCCTCGACGATGAAATCTATCGAGAGCTTGCCAGCTGGGTAGCTAGGGGCGGAAGACTAGCAGTCGGTGCCGATCGCCGGAGGCCGGCCGTTTCGCGATCGAAGCTCTTAGAGAATCTCGAGATGGTACCAAACAAGAGCCGCGAAATGCTTTCGATAAAAATCGCCCCTGATTTTGACAGATATGTCGAGGACGCACCCCGTTTCAAATACATTGCGTACTCCGTCGACGGTTTCACGTTTTATCGCGCGATGCTCTTTTGCCTTGGGTTTTACGAATGTCGCGTGCAAACAGCGGCATCGTGTCGGGATATCACTCGTCCCCGTGCCTACCGATCGTATCATTTCCAGAGTGCGACGATTAATGTGCCCGACACGACGGTATACGTATACGCCTCGCATCTCGCGCGCTTGGAGCTGCGCCCTGTTTATCTTTTACTTAGGCGACAACGCCCGCAACTAATATGTACTTGGCCGTTTCTTCGTGAATCAGCCGCCTTTCAACAGCGAATCCTTTCAGGAGGAATCGTTTGAACGGCCAATCGATGAATGCTGCGTCGAAGCTTTTACGTAGACGTGTGCCGCGCGGTGCACCTCTGTTAAATGATACATTAATTGAACAGCTCGGTTTGGAATAAGTCTGGGCGCCAATTAGCGCCGACGAGCATGGCTCACGGCTGGCAGAAAGAGGCAGATTAAAGCAGTCGGGCGTAAATTGTCGAGAGCAGCTCCTTTGGAAATCCGTGGTTTTCAGCAACGCTTTGGCCATTTCACGACGCGCTGTTAAATATGCACCAGCTTGCCGTATACAGTTTGCGACTGGCTCGCCCGCTCTAGTCGTGCCGTATGGCGTGGTGTGTGCAAGGCAACGCGGTGGTTTAGTTGCCCAGTTATAATTAGCAGTATCACAGGGCCGTCCTGGCAGCCTCGTGAACCCATCCCATATTTCGAATCGAAACCCTTCGGGCGATTACCATATCGCTGCTTCTCGCGACGAGCAGCGATTTACTCGAACGACGTTGCTCCGTTTAGTGGCGGAGCACCGTGCCGCAGTCTCTTCGTTAACCGTGCGAAATCCGAGAGGGTTTTCACGGTCGCGACCTTTCTGGCCTCGCGATCGGGTTCCCGGCGTTCCATTTCGATTCCACGAGTTCCTGAACTGGGTCAGCTTCCAGAGGGGGGCGAAAGTTTGCTGATTCGCGTGAAAAACCGCGCAGCTACTCCGAAACGCTCGTTGCAAGATAATCCTTGTCGAGATGAGCACCGAGGCGGCGCGACGAGTGCTGGGCAAACTTCCACGGTAAAGGGGGTGAGCGATATTGGGAGATTCCGCGGTATCGAACCCGTGGCACGCGATGCGCAAAGGGTGCGTTATATCGGGCAGCTCGGATGAAAGATGCATGCCGTGCCCTCGTATCGATCGCTTCTAAATACGAGTGCATCGTGCACATTCGGAGCAAAGCTGCTCTTCGAAACAGGTCAAATGGCATTCGCGTCGCTCTTTAAGATGCCGTTAAGGTCGTGATTTTTCCGAGTTTTCCAGAATATCGGCCAGGGGATCTGCTGGACGTGCACTTCTTGCAAATTCGCAGGCGTTTCTCTGCGCGACGCAGCAACCGCGAACGCGGCAAAACGCTTAACTCTATCTCGACAGAAAAGGAAGATGGGTGTGCCGATCGACCGACTGGCTCGACTTGGCGCGGTCGTCCCCGCTCGTGTTTTGTCCGTCGATAAATCCTAGCCGCATTGCAGATGCGAAACGCGTCTGTTCGCCGCCAGAAACGAGCGAGCCAGTGGTGCTGTCCTGACGCAAGATCTTCCAAAAGTGCGCGTCGCTTCTTAGAAAGCAGCGCGCCGATTCGCGACGCGGATGAGCGAGATGAATTGAAGAAGGGCGCTAATTATTATCGTCCTAGGTAATCACGTTTGTCAGCCGATGCACGCTACTTGCGCGTAGCTATTCGATACGAGGCGACAAGAAACGGTGCTACGGTTCGGAGTGCTGTGCGGCTCGAGCTAATGTTATATGTAGATGGTTAATGAATGTAATCAAGTTATTCGTGGGTCGTCGTACGATAAGTCGTCCGGAGCGTCTGCTCGACGCGATCTCACGAGGTTAACGTTGAACCTGTTCGCCGCAAGTTTGTTTAGCTTGAAATACGTATCCAAGCGGTAGCGCGGTTCAAAGCGATACAGGCAACGACTCTCCCGTTTCGTAGCGCGGCGGTAATTTTGAAGAAGGGAGACGGATGGTTAAGCTCGTGACGACATCCACCTCCGGTCGCTCGATGCGACGACTGATGACACGGTTCGCCCATTAAAAATTGTTTTTCCGCGGCACTTCTCTATTCACGACTGCCCTACATTCCGTTGCGTCCCCCTTTGTCTCCAATTGCTCCGTCCTGCACGAAAATGAAGGAAATCCTGGCGCCGCGGCGCGGCAGCGTCGCTTCTCTCGTTACGAGCGAGCATCGGTGAAGAAAAACATTTCTCTTCTCGCGAAGACACGACAGCACTTGCGCGGATCTCTTTCCGTGCCACTTCATACCCTGCCTGCAGTAGACGAGTGGATTTTTCTATTCTCCTCGCTTTGTTCGCGAAACGCTTTTCCTCCACCGAGCGAACGTGTAAATCTCGCGCACGGCGCTTTGTTCGCATATCGCGAGGCTTTGTTGGCTTTCTGGTCGCGGATGCGACAACGGACTGTCTCTCTTCTCTTTATCCTCGAACCTTTGAACCACCTGGGAACAATCGGTCGCCTTTTACCTGTCGCGCAGTCTAGAATCCCCCGGCGCAACCCTAATTCATCTCTGCTGGTTTTCCGAAACTTTCCTCGCCGTTTTGTCCCGACTCCCGACGGCGCGACTCATCGGCGCGGCAATGAAACAGGCCACCGCGAAAGCTTCTGCGTCGGTTACCAACCTCCTCAATCCCTTTGATTTCGCTAATGCATGGGTTTTTCTGCGCTACTGCGAAGGGGAAAGAGGCTGCATCGGCTAGCTGCTACGCTAAACCCGCGCCAACTCCGAAAGTGATGTCCAAGAGATCGAAGCCACGAACGAGTTTCTTCCGTGGACGTGTGCATGTTACTTCCGTTTCGAAGGAACTCTCGCTTAAAGTCTTGCCCGGGCAATTAAGGCGGCGTCGATTACCATTGCGTCGTGTCATACCCGGCTAGTTAGTCGGAGGAACGTATTCAGCGGTGAGCAATGCGACGTTTAAGCGTTAATATTATTTTCCCGCGAATGACGCGCGGCAAAACTACTCGAGCCAAAACTGTTGGTCGTGTTCGTAGGTTTAATTTGCAGGGGATCTTTAAAAAATCTGCGACGAAAGGAACGCGCATCCCGTAGATCGGCACGATGCACTAGGCAGGAAGAATCGATGTCTTTCCTGGTTTCCGGGGGAATAACGCGCAGCCCCCGGAGCATCGAGAGCGTGGATAATTAGTAGGTCGTCGCGCGATTAAGGCTAACCGAATCTGTATCCACGCTTCGTCGTCCGCGGCTTCAATTAGAAGATGTCGGGACGAGAGACGTCCAAATAACTCGCGTGGAAACAAATTTACGAGACCAGCGCTTCGCCTCGATCTCGTTATCCCAGACTAGATTAGCCGACCCGTCGTTAACGAGCAGCCTCCAACGCTATTTGCCACGACTCGTGTCGCCGAAAATGTCAGAGCTTCGCGATTCGCTCCGAGCGGCATGCCATTTTGCAGCAGGTAGACCGCGAGGAAAGCACGATCGATTTATCGACGATGACATCGGGCGAAAGGTATGTCGCACGGTCTAGTCTCTAGGGGAACTAACGTCGGGTCAGTTCAGGTATTTGTTTTGTGGTTACGCAGCATGGTTACGAACAAAGGGGGGGTTTACGATCGAACTTCCTGGCGCCTTTTGCAGCGATCGCGGAACCCCACAATTTTTTCAACGGACCCGAAAGCGACCAGCTTGCACTCCGCATATTCGGCTGGCGACGTTCTCTTTGCCAGCGAGAAAGATTAAAGGCGAAGCAGCCTCGAACTGATAGACGTATCGCGTCCTCGACGGAGAGACAAGTCGTCATTCGATAGCGGCGAGCACGAAGGAAAAAATTGTACTCCGTTTGGGCGGAACGTCGGTTGCGTAGCTGAAACGCGATCTTCCGACACCTTATCGAGCTCTCGTTGCGAGGCGGTCTCGTTACACCCTATGCACCTTTCGACGTTTTCCACCTCGGGTATTAGTTTTTGGGTCAAGGATGACGGGGCTGTGCAGTCTGGAAAGCCGGTTCGCACTCGTTGCTCCGAAAGCAAAGAGAGGAAGCGAGGAGAGATCCTCGAGGAGCCGAGCTTTCGGTAAACTGGTGGAAAGAAAGCTTACGTCGTTGCAGAGGTACTCCGTTGCTTCAGCAATTGAAGCGCCGTCGTTCTTGACGAAGAAAGAAAAGCAAACTCAACTGCCTTCGCGAAGGCGAACGGGGCCGATTCTATAATTGCTCTTGCCCCAATATATTTTCTTCGCCTTCGAGCTAACGAATATATCGTAGAAGATGGTAGGCGCCAAAGGGAGTCGGGATAGAAGGAAAAACGGACGTCCCCTTTGTCCGTCCACCGTGATTGAACTCGCACGGTTCGTTTTAGGTATACGGAGGCGTGCACGCGTACTGCCACGCTCGAACACGCAGTACGTACAATGCAACGCACTGTTTGGCACGCATTGCGTGCCACGGGTTTAGACGGCTGGAGTATGGAAACCGGCTGCACGATACGTATGCACTACCTTCTTCACTTTACCTTCTCTCTCGAACGTTTGCCCATGGCCAAGTTTAATTCGTGCAACGTCGTATGGCCGACTACCAGATGCCTGACACGTCGTCGTTCAGCTCCTTTCGACCGCGCGACGGATCATCGGCTTTTCCACCGAGCCACCATCATCGGCTCATCAAAATTCTACGACGCCCTGGAACACAACGCGTTGATATGGATCAACCATCTCGATAATGAAACACTCCCGAAGATCGTTCGACCGAAAGCTTCACGACCGCCAATTCTCGCGTCGAATCACGGCTGACGCCGTTCGATCCACGCTCGGCCCATACTTGCACAGCTCTGTCCGTCCGATTGTCACTTCGATCGAGTATGCGAGTCGTGTTCGGTCTCGCGTCCTCCTCACCGGAAGTGGTGGCGGTCTCTTGTTGCCCGTTCTTCCTCCCGACCCGTTCCTCGCACCCCAGCTGCTTCACCACGTTTCCCTCTTTTCGTCTTTGACGCGACTGCTTCGGCAAAGACGTGGCACCAGCAACGGTTCAAGGACGAAACGAACGTCGATCGCGTTTCCAGCCTATGCATGGCTCCGCGATCAGGCTTTTCTCTCATTTTCTTTCCTCTGCCCCGCGCTTCGTCCTTCCCCCCTATCTTCGCCCTAAGCTCTCGAAGCGGCGTCGACGCGGTGGGATCCACGGTGAAAGTCAATTACGCACCTCGCGCAAGGTGCACGCGTTCTTTATTCCGATCGACCGATGCGATCGGAGGCTCGCCGCGGCCCAACGACCCACTCGCTTCGCTTTCTGTTGCTTCGATTTCGCTGCCGCGATTTCAAAGAAAGAATGCCGTTGCTTTTTCTCGACGTGGCGAAATTGCCAATAAAACGACAAACTTTCGGACATTATTCCAGCTTCTAGAGCGGATCATTAAGCGCACTAGCGTTTAATAGCGTATCTCGAGTGGAATTAAATAGATTTCAAGCCCGCGGCTCGTGCGCCTCGTTAGCAGCGTTCTAATACCCGTTACCGATCATTAGCTCGCGAAGTGTTTGCCTCGTCTCGGATGATTTTATTTTCCGGGAGAAAGCTCGGAAGGAGGGTGCGCGCTGTTCATGGGACACCTTGCGCTCTCCGCACAGCCACCCCCCTGAACGATATCTGCTACGGGGGCGGTATCGATCGAACTACCCTCTGTTTCCACGGTTTCATGGCAGCCCTTGCGCGAGCTCTTGTAACCCCATAATACCCCCCGACAAGGATAACTTAAGGTCGGTGCAATATTTTCTGCTGTCGTGGATTATCCGCCAAAAATACGGTCGCCCGAATCCGCAATTGCTAGATAGAAAAACGCTTGCCCCCCTTCTAGATTATTCTTCGGTCGAATCGACGCGCTAGCCAAATTTTGCGCGCGGACGTTGACCCTTGGATTTTGTACCGGTAGTAGTGGCCGGTGTTTCGTGACGAGACACGCCCAGAGAACACCACTATTAGTCGTTCTCCGTTCCCGCAAATTGACGGGAAACATGAAACGACGGTAGCAAGGTGTTCGCTCCAAGTGGAAGAGGCTGTTGAACGGCTGAAAAAAATGACGAAAGGGAGCAATCGTTTATAAGACGAAGTTATCGCGAGAAAACGTTGACGCTACTAGGTCAGTGTCCTTTCGCGTCATGCCACGCATACTACCATGGAAATTACTGGGCGAACATTTCCCGCTCGTCCGCCGGCATATAAGTACATCCAACCCTTTACGATTGCGCGTACCGCCTTTCCGGCGTTATTGTCTTCAGCGTATGCATGAGCAAGCGAACGCGCGATAAAAATGCAAACACTTTGATCGCCGGAGCTAAACGCGTACTCCGGTGGTGTCGTATTATTAGCGATTGCAAGAGGATCTGTTAAAGGTAAATACTTTTATCGCGAATACGCGCAACGTGGACAACGGGCCACGCCCATGTGTTCGCGAATAACACTGTCACGCCATACAGTATCGATCCCCTGGTTGCCTGGACCTCGACCTTGGTCCTTGGAATTGTCTAGGGCGTCGACCCCTTCCCAGGACACTCCGTATGTGCCACACTCGCCAACTTTTTCGCTTACGACTTTCATTGGCCCGTTTGTTCAACGAGTCGTGTTCACCGTAGCTACCGGAACTTCCCATAAACTATTCGCGTGTAACGTAGGCTTCCACGATGACTCGTTTCAGACAGGTTGTCAGGTGCAACAGATTTCTTCCGCGAGTAAAAAACCGATGCTAATTTCATTGCGCCAGATACGTTTGCGATAGCTAGTGTTTTTTTTCGTTGGAAAAGCAGCGATACTGACGAGCCGACGCCCTTGCTCGACGATTATGCGATCGACCGTGTACCAATGGTTCCACGCTTTGCTTTCCACCCCACGGACTCGTTTCCATTACGAGCGTGGGCGTGCGCGGGGGGAAACCGTTTCTCGGTGTGCAATAAGTCCTCGAGAGCGATGGGTCTTGGGATTCGCCCAAATGGAAAGGTAACGAGCCACGCGTTTCGAGAGAATTCGTCTATCCTGTTGAAGACCGATTGGCAATTTCCGCACCGATCGCGTAAATAGGAGAGTCGAAACCTAATTTCCGCGGACGCGGAAGGGGAGCCCCCCGAATTCCGAGGCTTCGGTTCCGTGCCGTTCGCGTTATCGATCCTGCGAAACAATCGGGCGATCGATAAGAAGTTAGGCGTCCCGAAAGCTGGCTCGAAGGAAAGTCGTACGGCCGGCTAACGAAGTCTAGAAGGAATCCAAAGAACGTGCAGCCAGTAGTTATCGATCAGAGACGAGGCACGAAGCCAGCAGCAGCTGAACCGCCCTTATCCTTTTCCAACGTTTCGAGGCTGCACGCGCACGTGATCGTCGCACCCCATTCATAAAGGCCCCCAACGAACCCGTCCACCACCCTAACCGGAGCACAGCTGTTGCTACGGAAATCCCACCGATGTCTCCCAATTAAACGAGCTTCTCGACGAGCTACCCGTTTCTTTCCATTATCGAGCTTCTGGCGTGGCGACGCGCGATAAATGTATCGTCTGTTCGTTTCTGTTGCAGATCTCTCCAAGAATCGTTTCGCCGAACTACCGGAAGAGGTGACGGAATTTCCGTTCCTCGAGAAACTGCATCTCTATCACAATGCCATACGAATGATACCGGAAACTGTGGCTATGCTTCAATCTCTCAACTACCTCGATCTTAGGTCGGTTAAGGCAGGAAACGGCGATGCACCGGCTCACAATTGATCGTGGTCGATGCGGGCTGGAAGCTAACGAGTTTGCTCGCTTTCTGTTCGCAGTCGCAACCAATTGACTTCCCTACCCCGAGAGATATGCAGGCTACCCTTGCAAACGTTGCTCGTCGCACACAACAGGCTGGCATCTCTGCCGGACGAGTTGGGCAGAATGTCCGCGTTGGCGGAGCTCGACGCTGGTTGCAACGAGATCGCGAATCTGCCTCCACGGATGGGCGACCTTGCGCGACTTAGGTCTCTAGACTTGAGGAGCAATATGCTCGTCCACCTGCCTATAGGTTTGTTCCATATTTCAACGTATTTCAACGCTTTCAAAGCCATTCGATATCGTTGTGTCCCGGCCGAATCGCTAATCGCAACATCCGCGCAGAACTGACGTACCTGAGACTCGTGAAGCTGGATATCAGCGGCAACCGAATATCCGTACTTCCGAACGAGATGAGGAAAATGAAGAGCCTGGTGGACTTTCGGCTGTCCGATAATCCTTTGACTTCGCCACCTGCCTCGGTGAGAAGACCGTTCTCGATTGAACGCGACCGCATCGACCGATTCGATCGTCTAGCCAATTTTCCACCTGTTCGCAGCTATGCATTCGCGGGCGAACGCACATTTTCAAATACTTGGAGAGACAGGCGGCGAAACACGAGAGGGCCAGGGGCGGCCGTGCGAGGAGAACCCCTCTGGATGTCAGAGGTCATGCGACCTTGGACACGAGGGCTCACAGGCGGCACAACGTCGACAGCGGGTACAGCACCAGCGATGGCGTCGACAAACGCTGGTCTCAAGAAATTCACAGCGCGGTTAGTTTCCTCGTCCTGCTTCTCGCCCTCTTCCTATCTCTTCGCTTCTACTTTTCCTGGCTCTGCGGCAAGCTTTTCGGCTACGGAACGCCGTAAATCCCCGCCACGTAGATAACCACTTTAATCCAGCGTAGAAATTCTGGTATCTCGGAACGTACCCCCCTGTATTGCGACTGCTCCGAATATGTAGAACCAACGCAAATAAACTTTGAAACGCGCGCAAGCACGCACACGGTTTGACGATTTCTCGTAGTACCTCCTGCTGGACACGTTTTTGCGCGCAGGTGCACGACGGCGAGATTCGAGGCATGTGGCGTCAAGAGTGCTCGCCGCTTTCGATCACGTTGCCGCACGAGATTGGCGTGAACGGATCCTGTAGCGGAACATCGACTCCTAGCACCATTTCGCCCGGCGAGCACACGTCTCTGGAGGACGAGCTCGGCAAGGTAGGTTTCGAACTGTACAGTCGCTTATCGTCATCGTTCCAGCCTAGCTCCGATACGCGTTCGACCGCGTATGATACAACGTCTATATTTAGCCGGTGAATAGAACTCTCGCGCCCCTTGAAAATGATATCTGTGTGTTACCGTGAACACCGCTTGGCCGTCGTTCAAACCTCGCCGTGTGACCTTAACCCATTGAAAGAACTCGTCGGCAGCCTCCGTCTCGATTAACGCGCGCGGAATCTGAACGGCGCGCTAGGAATGCGCTCACCTTTAACCCTCTCACTTTCTCTACGCGTCTTTCTCGTTGCAGGCAATGATACTACACGATCAGCTGGAGAAGAGAAAACTAGAGAGGAGCACCTCGGAGAATGGAGCCGATCTCAGAAGACCGATGACCTCTGGCCTCCACCACACGTCGATTACGCCACCCGGGTAAGCAAGCTATTAATAAGCCAATGCGCTGCACGTTGCACAGTGATCCGTGCCGGTTTTATAGTACACGACTCGAACTATGAGATATCCTGCTCGTTTCATTCGCAGCCCCCTCGAATCTGCGCATCTGAATCAAACGTCCCTGGTGTCGACGAACACGCAATCCGTGCAACCGTTGCAAACCACGACCGTGAACACTACCTCTTTGATGAACGGCGACGAGAAGAGGCCGCTCAATCACATTCAAACCTATAGGTACGCGTTTAAAGCTTCACGCTGCAACCACCTGCTTCGGTGCTACGACATTTCTCGATGGATTTTCAGGGAGTACAAGGAGGCGTTGAGGCAGCAGAGGGCCAACGAAGGGCCGAGCGTTTACAGGCCTCGAGAACAAATCACACCGCCGGGAAACGAATCTCAGAGCAACGAGACGGACTCGGCTGGCAACAAAGAAGCATTTACTATGACCGGTAAGCAGATCTTCAACGAGGAGAATGCGACTAAGAGACCTGTGCAAAAGGTAACTCCGTCACGAATCAACTACCAGAACACGCCGATTATCAACGGCAGCAATAACGAGTACAACAATAAGAACGGGAAGTACCTCGAGCAGCCGTACAAAAAGCCTAGCTCGCCGATCAAAACATCATCGAGCATTTTATCCTCGAACGTCAGTCCGGGCCACACTCCTAGACTAGTGAAAACTGCGGTGGGTTACGTGGAAGGTAAGATATTGGCCGACGTTGCGACGTGTTCATAATCAGTGCCCTGTTCCAACGACGATGATGTGCGATAGGTAACAAGAGCCCCAACCGAAACGGTGCAAGTCCAAAGTCTCCGCGATCTGTTACTTGGAACAGCAACGTGCCAGAAAAGTACTCCTTCACCATGCGGAGAGAGTTTGAACGTGCCAAGGAGGAAGCTGACTTGATCGAGCAGCTACGGAATGTGCGTACCTGTCCAATATCCATCTCGCTTCTTTCGCCAAGCTTCACGCAGGGATTTGCAAAACGATTGTCGCGCGATACCGGTGGCACTAAATTTCCATATTCCTCGTAGCATATCGAAACTCGGCTGAAAATGGCTTTACCGGAGGATCTTGCTCCGGCGCTGACGGACGGAGTTGTGCTGTGCCACTTGGCGAATCACGTGAGACCCCGATCTGTCGCCAGTATCCACGTTCCCTCGCCAGCCGTGGTAAGCATTATCGATCGGCTTATCGGTACGGTGATCTTTTTGCGATTAAAGCGCAACGATTAAATTGCAATTCACAGCCCAAGCTGACAATGGCCAGGTGCAGGCGCAACGTCGATAACTTTCTCGAGGCGTGCCGGAAGATAGGCGTCGATGAGGTAAGCACTTGTCCATGATTCTTCTTTTTTTTGTAAGCCAATCATCCATGTTTCGACGTTCGGTGATGGTGTACCGCGGCATGCACTACGTGCGTTACGTTCGGATATATTTTGTTTCCCCTTTTTCTTCCTTCACGTACATTTTTTTCGTAAGGACTGTCGTGTCGGTCGTGCTGCTTCATCGCGAAGGCACGATCGAAATGCACACTTCTCCACAAAATTGAAGGTTTAATATCGTGAAAGAGTGTCTGAGGAGTAAAAAAAAAAATTAATGCGTGAAAGAGATAGAATGGCAGCCGTTCGTACGTCCTTTGGCTACGTCGTAACTAACGCCTCGACAACGGTCGGTACGTCCATGACATTTCCAACAACTACTAGTCAGTCCCCGATTTGCATACAGTCCGCGAGGTTCTCCGATTCGTACTTTTTTCTAAATCTGCCTGGTTTCGGAACGCAAGAAAAGCACACGATATTCGAGGATAGAAGTGGAAAGGTGGCAAGAATGAAGCTTTAGTTGCATGCGCTTAGATTCGTGTCCGCTTTTGTGTCGCTCGTGGCTTCATCGAGAGAAAGAAAACGCTTTCGCACGAGCTAACGATGGCAACGAATTGACATCTCGATCGGAGTACCGTTCGTGCCCGCCCGGTTTGGAAATTGTCCAAAACGATCTGCTCGCGTTTGTCCCGTCGAGGTGGACGCCAGAATTGGGTGGCACACCTGTTTGCGTTCGTTCCTATCGGAGCGTAGCGCGCTGGTAACGCGACACGATACCTAAATCTGGCGCAAGAGATATCCTCGACCAGGCACCTAAATCGAACGATTCGAATCGTTGACCTCGAGGAAGGTGTCGGCTCGATGGGGGGAGGATGACGATAAGAGGGCAGGGATCTGTATCGGAAAGAACCATTCGTAACGATCAGCGACGTGGTAGAGACTGGGACTGAGTAGTATCGTTGTTGGTGTTGCAGGAGGTGTTAATGGACGCGGACGCAATCATGGACGTGGGTTACATGGACGCGTACGGGCTGGAGGCTCTGGCGCGTCTCGTCTCCGCTCTTCTCCTTCTCCGTGACGAAGGGAAGAACGATACCGAAGAATCGGCCGCAGGTTCATCACATACGATTCAAGATCGCGTTTTATCCGCGATGCTTTTTGCCACATTCCTATCCACCCTCGTTATGCTCTATCTCTGCCCGATTCCCGATTAAAAAGAGCGACCAAGACGAGAACGCCAGAGTGCAAAACGATGGAACGTACGACGCTAGCAAGAGAAAAGCACGATCGAAGATTACTCTGGGATAACTCCGATGCGTCGAAACGCAACGCGACGCGGCCCGACGACTCGGGGAACGGCCGTTTCCGTTTCGTAGCTGTTCCATTCACGCTCCCTTCCGTAATTTCTCGATTATGTTCGCCGAGCCGTCGGGTCGTTCGATCGGAATGCTGTACGCCACTCTCTCCACCATTTTTTTCTACGCCATTTAGTATTCTTAGAGCGGCACGATATTTTTTGAAAGTACTCTATTTTTTCTTCACCCCTCGCTTGCTTCGCCGAGCAAGGGACGGGGTCAAGGGTCGCGCGGCACCAGCCTTCCGGCATCGTTATTGACCCGCGAGTTTATTTCAAGCACGATGCGCGCAATCAGGAAAATTGCATCGGAGCCATGCACCTTTGTCGAAAGTGTCTCGTTTCCCTAGGATATATTTTTCCTATTTCTAGTTTTCGCTTTCAATTTTATTCATTTGTTAAACAAATCGCTCTCTGATCGGTGCACTCTACAGTTTCCGACCGAGCGAAAACATTTGTTCTGTAATTAGCAGCCGTTCGTTGGCGCAAAGCGCTTCGCTTTTACGTTCGACTTAGTTGACAGAAGACTACTTGAGCTTGAACAGGGTTATTCGTTTCTTTGCCTCCGTCGTTGTGGCTCGAGAGAGACGCTTTAAAAGCTGACGAATAAGTATACGTAGTCCGTAAGTATCAGAAACAGCAGCTTGATCGTACATTTAGTCCGCCTAGTTGTAGAAATTGCTGTGTAGTGGGTTATGTTAATTAGGCATTTCTGTCCCGATGTAAAACTCTCGACAAGAATTCCAGGCAAGTCTGCCCTCGAGTTCTAGTCGTTTAACGCGAAAGGAAACGCGAAATCAAAGAGCGTAATCAAACCCGCTGGACGCTCGCATATCAAATTTAGTCTCCCATATGTATGTATTTTAATCCGGAAATATATCATCGTCGGGCAGGATCTGTCGAGAAAGTATTTTCGTACGCGAGGGGACGATAGTCGATGTGGTGAACCGATGTCCGATATTCGTTCCCGATATTTTACATCGCGCTGAAGCAAGAGAACGTGTCTGGAGCCGTCGAAAGGATGACGGTGTTCAAAGAGAAGAAAAGGGAAAGATTGTTCATGCATACCTCTGGATGGTAGTATTTTTTTAACGTTCGACCAATATAAATCGCCTACGGCTCTTTCAGGATTGATGGGTCTGTGATAGGTAGCCTTCGAGTACTACAGGATTCGCAAACAAGGTGCTAGAAATCTGTTTAAGTTGAAAGATTTCCTATTTTGGTACGTAGATTTAACGCACATTCGAACTCGAAAGGAATTCTCATTCGGTTTTCTTTTATTGTTTTACGAGTTTACGAGCAGTATTGCGTCCCTCCCTGGCGAGATCGCGGCAACGAAAAATTTTCTTCTTTGCTCTTGCTCTCTCTCTCTCTCTCTCTCTCTCTCATTCGAAACAAAATATATTATACACATATTTCGTTGGGAGAGGAACGATTAAGCGGGAGCACTTATACTTCACCGACCAAGCAATTTGGTCCTAGCCTAAGATACTTTCCCTATTTTCATATAAACCCGTTTAACGAAATGATCGTAGCGGGCGTACGATACGTATATCAATATCACTAGAATATACACGAGTCTAACTTATTCTACATGTACTCTTACGATAAGGATTATATTGTCTATGTTCAGGAGTGTCGAGGAGAAGCGGGTCGCTTGCATCGAGTCTTCGAATTGGAAAAGATATGCTTCCGTTTGTTGCTTCACGTGCACACCTCGAATCGAATATATTGGCCGCGCGATAGTTGAGTGCCAAACCAACCACCGATCACTCCAGAGCCGTGTGATCGACTCTGTTTCGAGATGATCTACATATTAGTATGCCGAGATTAGCATTGGAACGACTAGAGTGAGAACACGTGGCCCGAATGAATCGAAAGCACGTCGACTTGATCGAGAAAGCACAAAGGAATTTTTTACGAGAGAAACCAGTGGCTTCTATTGCGGTCTACAAGTAGAAACGTATATAGCAATCTATTCAGTTCGCGCTAATTCTTCTTACACGGATGTCGCAGTACTCCGAATTGTTCGTAATCTCGCGTGTAGATGAGATAATCGTACGACACAACGAACGAACGAGTCGCTGCTGGCGAAAGTTTAACTCGATTTGCATTCCGGCAGCTTCAATCTATCGGCGGCAGAGCCGCATATCAATATCTAGTCCTTGGTTTACGTATTTGAAATCGTAACTTCGATCCTCGTTTCTAGTCAGCTGGTTTGGTTTTTATCCTCGTCTTCGCTTAAGTTATCTGTAACACGTTTCGCGCGCGCCGATGACTTAACGCTTAATTTGTTACTTAATTTTTTTGTTATTCCTACCGTCTCTTCCATCATTCTTCCGTCAATTTCTCCAACGATATTTCCTCGTTGCCCGTCGATTGCACGAGCGTTATTCGCATCCCAAGTTCGAGAAAAACCGCGACAGCATCGTTGAACGGCGACGGTCGCATCAGTATTATTTCTCCGTTACGATCGAACGAGACGTAATTGCATCGTATTAATCGAAACCCTAAGACTGGTTATTCTACTTTAGTTTTGTCGTCCGTTCTTTACTACCACGTCCTCTATACTTTGCCGCAGTACTTTGCTTTCTTTACAATTAGTTGTCAGCTCCGCGAGGAGCTGCGTTCTTCTATCGGCCCGTAAAAAGACGAAAGTAGAAATGACGCGCGATTAGAAGACCGTACACGAAATCATTCCGATATATTAGCTTGTATAATTGTATAATTTTTGTAACGGGTAGATAGAAAGAGAAAGAGAGAGCGCATATATACGTATACATATATAGATATAGGTAAATATATATAGATAGATGATATTATATTATATTATATATAGATATATATATATATATATATATATATATATATATATATATATATATTATATTATATTATATCATACTGTATTGTATGGACACAGATATATACTACGTTGAAGCTACTACTTTTCTTTGGTTGTTTTTTTGTTTTACAAGTTGGACGTAAACTAACTTGTCGCAAACTACGAGCTTAAATCTCAATCGCTCTTGAAACTCGGTGCTTCGTTTTCACTTGTTGTTTTCTAAGCTTAAGCTTTCATTGCCCAATTATGGAAAAGGCTCCACTATTATTTATGTAATGTTCCTTCGAACGATCGTACCGGCCTATCCAAGCTAGGTGAACATTGTCACGGAACCAGCAGCAGAATCGACATCACGATCGTTTGCAATTCTACCTTTCCACTTTTGTACAGTCGAATCTGAATCGCGATCACGTCCACCGACGGTGTTCACGGGACGCGGTGCGAGGATAGTTCCGCTCACCTGCGCGAACGAGTCCTCGCCGCGTGAATACAGACGGGGTGCTCGTGCCTAATTTATATCGTCGCAACGCACAATAGAAACAAGGTTCCACTGCCAGAGCGAAATCGAGTCGACTCGACACTGCCCATGCATCGCGGTCGGTATTGAATTTTCACGTTTCTGGACTCCACTTTCGACTGCTTTACGCGTAGCGTGAAATTATTTGCGCCCCTGCGTTCCGCAATCTACTCCCGGAACGATCGTTAGAATTTTGTTTGTCTTGCCACTCGTACGACAGTGCTTTCATATTCCATTTTACTTTCTGAGAGACGCGCTCTGTAAGATCGATTGTACGACTATCATAACGATTGTAACACTATTTCTACTGGATAATAAAATATTCTTTTGGTAAAATTGCTGAAACACGATGACGAGCGGTCGCGACCGCCGTACCCCTCGACGAATCGAGCCCACCCCTCGATAAACTCGGATTAATGGAGAACGTACGCGTGCTTATTATTTTCAGAATCTCGTGTGCTGCGCTAGCGACGTGCTGGAGGGTGGTCGAGGAGTGGTTCGCGTGGCCGTCACGGTCTCCGAATTGCTCAGGTTCCATCAGTCACGCTCCCCGCTACAGACATCGTCTTCGTCGAACGTGCCGAACCACGTGCCTGCTTAGCGCCAGACAATATAATTCTCGAAAAAGCTTGTCGACCAGAAGAGAACGGACGCGGTCGCGTTTCACTCAGCTGCGGAGCAAGGAAGGATGGGTGCTCGACAGCGGCGTCGGTTCCTCGCTCAACAAAACTATGCTATATAGAGGATTCATAGTACCGAGACTTTTATACTTATTGTACGCGGCAGGTAATCGCGTGTATACATATAGTCGCGGCCAGCGACCGGCGACTCTTTCCAAATCAAAACGAAGCGACGCGGCCCGAAAGTATTCGACGCAACGTTAGACCGCGATCGATCATGACACTCGATTAGTTGTACGAGACTTTTATATTGGAAAGGCAAGCGCATCTTTGTACGAAAAAAAAGTAGCCGAATCTAGGTTAAAATGGTGTAGACTGATCCTAGGAGGGACAGGCCAGCAAGCGCGAATCCTACAGGCGTAGAGAATTAATAGATGCTGGAGACACCTTTCAAGCAATGACAAAATTTCCTACACGCGTGTAACTGACCCGCCTAACGTTTCATAGGCGTGGAACGTTGTGCTGATCGAGATAGCTGTATGCAGCGATTAGAAAAAGGTGTTGAAAAGTTCAACTTCGAACCCAATGAAACGTCTCCCGTATCTATTAACGACTTGGGCGCCCGCGCTTTCTAATAGCTGACAATTGCGAGACATCTCGATATCGTAAATTGAAAGAGAAATCGATGGAGCGAATCAAAGCACGCGGTGAACGATAACGCGATCCTGTATTCGATCGAAACGAGTTCAGCGAGATTCTATCGATACACCTGGGCGTGTTCCGCGAAAACGAGGATCGATTCGCCTGGAATCGAACCGTAGTCGAATCGGTACGAATGCGCTTCGCGCGCTTGTTCCGCGATAATTTAGCACTTTCGTTCACCCGCAAACAAAAAATAAGTATTCCTTCAATTAACAGGGCATTGAATCGTTGCCGCGTTCTAGTCGACACGGGCTCGATCTGCAGGTCTCTCCGCGCGAATAAAAGGTAAGTTAGTTAGGACGTTTTCAAAGCCACCGACGATCGATGTCGCGTTCGTGTGGCCACTCGGTCTCGATTGCCGGCGACGATCGAGCGGGATTATCGACATATCGGAAAAGATTTGCATGTTTGCATAAGTTTAAGGCCTGTACGCTTAAGGTGTACGCTGTAGCGTGTGCCAAGAGCGTTGCAATTTTATTTCGTCGAACGCGCGGCGCTTGTTGCTTAACTACCCGATGCGAATTCGAATATCGAGCTGTCTTTATTCGTCGAGATACTAATTCCAATTGTTGCCCCGATTTCTGAACAATTCCCGAAACGATAACCCCGTTAGGTGCTAAGCGAAGCAACGTTAGCCGTTACTTCTTGTACCGCCGTCGCGTTCGTTTAGAATTTTTCTTTGTTCCTTTTACCTTTTCTCCCCTCTATTTTTAAGTGCGATTGCATAGCAGAAATACGAAGGATCTCATGTGTGGCGATCGGTGAATAGACGAGCGCTAACACCTCGGTGTCTCGTCGAGGTATCGAGTTGATCGGCGAGACATCGATCGTGCAGCATTGTACTGTGTATTCGTATTTATTGTGCCAAAGATACGCGTTAATTTTTCTCCCCGAAGACGGACGATCTTCGCTGCCGGAACGAGTCCAGCCTTGTTGGACGAGAAGGATTCTTACTTATTTAGTTCGCTCTTACAAGCACTTGTCGTTCGTAGGTACATGTATGGAAATTCGTGAAACGACGAGTCGCTGCGGAATTGTATCGTTCGCTGAAATTAAATCGTGTTCTACGTTTGTCGAGAGTGGAACGCGCTACTGGAAGCGACTGGCCGTCGTTTGGAACTTCTCGATCTGCTCGACGTCACTGTAAACAGTATTACCGATCAGCCCACCGATAGAACACAGAATCTCGAAAAGTTGTTTTGAAAAACTTTGTACCCGCCGCTGAACGCGATTATCGCTCGCAACCGAGTTTGATCGATTCGTTCCAAACGCTCGTCCGCCCGATCGATACCTAAATACATCGCACGTAATATATTTAAAAAATTAACGGATACAGTGTATAAAATAAATCGGAGAAAAATCTGCGTACGTGCAGCGTTTTTCTTTCCCTCTGTCTCGAGATTTCCCCGCCCTGTTCCCACGAAAGAGAGCAGCAACGGAACGTCCAACTCGGAGACGACGATTCGAGCTCGCTCGCGCGTCCTGCTCGAAAGAGAATTCGGCACCCTCGAGAGGAGGGATGCGCTTCTGCTCCGCGTAACACGGTCGCAAAAGCGAACCGCGGAGAAACGACGTGGGTGGATCGCTGTAGGCGGAGTTGTGAGCTGAAGGAAACTCCATTTTGTTCGAGGAGGGCGGTCTCGGTGTTCCACCTTCCCCTCCGCCAGGTGATACCACCTTGGGACACGATCGACCTTCTCGAGGTGGAGGGAATTCGAACGCGAACATTGCCGAACAGGAGTTCGCGATACGCGTGTGCTCGCTGCCGCTGCTCGGTTCCGTTTGTCGTGCTCGATCGTCGCGTGACTGACTGCATGGAATCGCGCGGAAACAATTCCCTCGAACCACGGTCGGCCGTCAAAGTATCTTTCTATGAGATTATCGGCGGGAGAGTTCACCGTTCACCGTTTCGCGGCAGATCGGGAGACATCGATTGCGATCGTCGACAGTGCCGTGGGACTCCCGACGCTTCGTTCGTTCGTTCGTTGACGTTCGCCGACGTTCGCCGACGTTCGCCGACGTTCGCCGACGTGATTTGCATCGAGAAATCGTCGAGGTCCGATTCGGGGGCAGAGGGTAGTGGTGCAGTGATCGAGGGACAAGGTCAGAGAATGATCAATGGTCGAGCTGATCCGCCCCGTTTGCGGAAGCAGAGTAGCTCCGGTAAATTGTCCACCGATGAAGCCTCCAGCGAGTGATAAACACAACAGGAAAGGTCGACGCGACGGCCGTGACTCGAGCACAAGTTCATTGATATTTCTAGGTAACGCGGAACACGCTACGTTGGTATACAAACGGCGTGCACGAAACACTTTTGCCGAACACCCGGTACACCCGATCCCTTCAGTCTGCAATGATACGCGCCGCTGCTGAAGCTCGGCCCGATTGCACCGATCGCGTATTCTCCGCGCTGAATCGCCGAAAGATTCGACAAGTCTAAAGAGCCGAGCGAATCGAAGCGATATGCTCTCGAAGGGGACGGTGACACGCGGCGGTCAGGTGGTCCCACGAGCCGGGGATAAATAACGAATTTCCGGTGCACAACAGTGGAGCTCGAGGTCGAGAGATCTATGATCCGATAGTGATTCCAAATTTCATTGAAAAGACGATAAAGGGAGAGAGAGAGAGGGAGAGAGAGGAAGAAGATCACACGCGCGCGACACCGATATCGCCAGGCGACAAGATCGAGCACCGCGATTGAGTGCTGCGATCGTCCGCGAAATAGAGATACATCGTATCTTTCCATCGACCAATTCCTGATCGAGCGATAGGAAAAGTCGAGCCTCCGCGACACTCCGCGCAAACACGAATCGAACTTTGCTTTCCGGGGGGGAAATCGCGTGGAATCGTTGCGCGGTGATTCTCTCGAGCGAAACGACGAGGACGATTAAACTTTCCGCGCTGGATCGGGCCAGGAGACATCGAATTGCCCTGGGCACCAGGTACGTTCCGTGCGATGCGGATGAGCACGAGGACGGTGGGATTTCGGTGGGCGCCGTGAGGGAGAACTCGTTTCGCTTTGCCCGGTGAAGCATCGCGCTGGAGGAAAAAAAATGGATCTCAGCACAACCCCGAGAAGAACGACGGAGGGCATAGCAGACCTTCAGAAGACTCGCGTGGCCAAAAGTGTCTTCAGCATTCGGAGCTTAGTGAACGTCGAGGAAGCGGAAGTTCCTATCGCCGAGGACACGGAGAATACGCAAAGTGAGTGAACGTTCTATGCAACGGTACTTGGATTTCTTTGACTAGATAGTAGACCCGGCCGTTCGGCTCGCTTACTCGCCCCGTAACGACTGTTGACGGGAAACATCGTTCGCGTATTCGAGTAAACACAGGCTGGTCCGTCGCGCGACGCGACGGTGCCACTCATTCAAGGGAGACTGTCAGAATTCCGGGGCGTTGTCGACAATCCGAATTGGGGATTCGATCTCGCTTCGGGACGATCGAAAGGAGATCGAGATGGTCGCGGGGACGAACGTTCTAGGAACCGCGGCCGGTTCGACATTCCACGAGCGAGAAACGCTCCTTTAAGCGAACTTTTTGCGGACGAGCGCCTTTTGTGCTTGCTGCCTCACCGGGAGCAACCAGTCCTTGTAGAGCAATCGAGTCAATTAAGCCTCACTTATACTCGGTAAATTGCGATAAGACGACGATTAAGTTGAAATTAGTTCCCCGCCCCCTTGCCCCCCGGGCCTGGCAAAAAGTGTATCAATGTCGTTATCGCCGACACGTATCGAAGCTAAATTAATACTCGTTTTCGATCGCTCCAATTAAACGTTACACGAAACGAGCAGCCTTTCTTTGCTCGACGGCCGGACAAAGACGCTCCCCGGACGCTCGTGGGGGTAAAAAGTTGGACGGGACATCGGGCTCGCTAGTCTTTCCCTCGGCCGAATCGAAGCCGATCCCTTGACCGGAAAATCGGCCAAGATTTCGCTTCGAATCGCCGGGGAAACGCGGCTTTCGCGACTCTGCGCGGCCGTGTTTCTACTTGGTCGATATGCAAAGCAGTCCGGGAGCGCGATAACTCGCATTACCCGACTTTCCTCTCTCGGAAAATAAATAGCAAATTACCATTTAGCCGTTGGCGATAAACTGAAACGTGCTCGGGCGATAACGGAATCTCATTCCGCGGGCATACCGTATCGCCTCGTTATCGGGTAATTAACAAGATAGCGTGGCGATTAACAAATTACGTCCACGGGTGTCGTCGCCGAGACGGTGTCGCGTCCCGCGCGCATTAATTCCTCCGCAATCGCCTCGACGGGCGAGCCCCGGGTTTCTCACCGAATACACCCTGTCCTTGCCAATCAACGATCGCCGCGGCAAACAGTTTCCGTGGACGTGGGCCGCGACACAAAGTATGCGAGCGAAGCAGCTCGACTTAATCGGCGCGGGTAATTCTGCCAGCAAACTATCGACTAATCGTTCAACAGTAGCTGCCTCGTTAACGCTAGGCACGGCGCGGCGCAACGTTATCGCGTAGTTTTTATCAATAGAGCCATCGCGTCGCAGCGACTCGTCTCCCGATTCCAGCACTGGCGGCCGGAAACGCCGGCCAAATCGAGGGGTGGGTCTCGCCAATGAGAGCCACCGAGCGAGGGGTTGCAACTGGTTCGCGGTCGATTGGCTTCGAGGGAGGAAAGGGTCGTCGGCAACCGAGGGCTTTTCGCCCCAATTCGCCCACCTTCGAGAAAGAAATGGCGGCACCGCTGCCTCCGTGATACCATTCGATCGCGTCCGGGCAAACGAGGACCGAGAGATCCGTCGGCGACGGCGAGTAAGAACGGGCGGGCTGATTGCGAAAAAGAAGCCCTCCTCCCGATAATGCCCGCCGAGAGAGCCATAAATAACCAGAGTCAAAGTTTTACGCGTGCGTCCACGATAGAGCGCGGAACCCGGTGATTGGTCGGCCCGGCGGAGCCGCTAATTGTGTTTTATTAGCGTTCTGCTTTCCCCTCGCCGCCGAGCATCCGAGATCCTCGCTAACTAACCTCCACCCATGTACTAACCATAAACGACATTGTTATTAAGAGTCGTTACACTGTATCTAACTAAGGCCTACACAGTCGATCGCGTGCGTATGGAACGCGCGGACACGCTACCACGCGCCGCTCGCTACCACTGCGCCTCGTTAGGGTCTTCGACAACCTCCGCTTTCGTCGGTCGCGTCCAACCGATGCGATGGATGCACGAAACCCCGGGAATCGTCGTCCGAGCTTCCATGCTCGGTCGCCCTCGTGCTCTCGTGGAACGAGACGGTACTTCCCCGTCCTAAGAATTGGACGGGGATGAAGGGAAGTCGAATTGAAAGGAGAAGGCGGGAACGAGTTTGCCGATTTCCTCTTACTCTTCTCGCGACACTGTCCGTGGGGGGCGATGCTCGGTGGAAGGAGAATGGGTAGGAGAACGGAGGAGGAGTAGCAAAAGGACAAGGAAAGGGAAGACGAGAGCGAGCGTAAAGGGGGCGAGGGCAAGTCCTTATTACGACGAGCAATCAAATAAATTAGCCGGAATTACGCGACTCGCGAACCGATGCTAGTGTCGGTGCACACTCGTCCTCGCCACCAATTAGCGGATCTTTATCCCGCTCGTGTCTCCGGCATATTTCACCCGGGCTAGTTGGCCATCGTTTTCCGAGAAATTCCTGCCCGCCTGCCTGCTCCTCGGGCTCCCAATCATCCCCTCCAGCCCGACGTATTCGCCAGCTTCGTCTTTAACCGTTTGCGGATGTTTCCGTCCGCGTCGATCGCTGGACAGTCGCGGAGGGCGTTAAAGTTCCCGCCGATCCATAGAGTTACCCTTCGGCGGCGAAACGACGCCATTTATCCTCGGTGCAGCGGCGATCGTAGCACGGATGCTGCGCTCGCGAAGGGGTTAATCGAAAGAGTTCGGCCCGGCGCGGAGCGTGCTCCATTAAAGCGCACAACTCGACTAGGGCTGGATTGTAACTAGTGTTCCTGACTTTTCCATATTCTTCGTTTCTCGGGACGGTAAAGGTCGGAAGCCGCAGAAGTCCAGTAACCTCGTCGTGCTCGTCGCCTAGTTTCAATAGCTCGCAGAATCCCTCTGCTGTAATAAGAGTTGAGCAGCGTGCCACGATCCTCCGGAGAGCGAGGATGTGGCAACTGCAGTGGTCTAGGTTCGGACCTAAATAACGGCAACAGTATCGAACGAAGCGAACGGCCAAGGCGTCGCGCAGCGAAACGCTTACCGCGTATTCTTGCGTGACGCGTTATTAGCCGATTGGCTCATTAATCGCTCCGTCGACCCGAGACAGCACCCCTTCCCCACCCTCTGCACCCATTTCGATACCGAGTAATTGCTAATCGCTAATTGCGAGCTCAAACACTCCATCCAATTAACCCTCCCACCCGATGCTTCGCCATCGGTCTGCCACCAGCGAGCTGTCTATGCACGCCCACCTTTTGCTTCACCCTCGATTTCACCCCCGTTGCCAACTCAACTCGGACCCATTCTTTTCGATCCTAAATTACCGACTTTTCCCGTGTGACGAGTCCATTAGAGGATTCTTCGCCCCCTCCTCGTTTCGACTAGCACACCCCCCCTCCCCCCTCCCCCGAGAGGGGCCCGGAGGATAAACGAAAGGTATACTTCATTTTTATACCGATCACCTGTTAACTCAGCGGGACCGATCGTATTCTAAATACCTGCGTCATGTGCTGTACGGTAAACGAGGGGCGATTTCAACCTCCCTCGCCGTTTACTCCGACGAAACGTCTTCTCTCGATGGAGCGCGTAAACAGCCCCATATGCGTGCGGCTGTTCCCGGTGAACAAAAGAAGGGAAGGGAAAGAAGCGAGAAAGGAGAAAGGTTTGCGTACCCCTTTCGATCAATTAGGCCTAATAAATGGCGTCCACGGTGGGGTCGTTGATGGCGACGGCGAAAGGGAACGAAGAAGGAGGGAAATATTATTCGAACGAGCCGTCGGGTCTGTGGGTTTATGCTATTAAAAATGTAAATATCTGCCGGCGGCTCGTTATCGGATGTAAATATGGCGGCAGGTCGAAACGGCAGATGGGAGGGGTGTATTTCCAGCTCCTTTGTTTCGTTATTTATTGGAATGTGGGCCACGGCTGCAAGAAACCCACGCTTATGCGTTCCACCATATTCAACGCACCGTACTCGTCTCGCCTTCGACCCTACCTCCTCGACGATTCAATCTATCCACCACCGGCATCGGTACCCCTTTCGTCCACGAGGTCTGCGTGTCCGCGGGCTAGTGCCAATTAGAGCCCGGATAATCATGCGAATCCACCGAATGCGAATTCAATTTAATCTTTCCCATTGGCCCATTCGCCCATTAGCTCGACGATTCGATTCTCCGATTTCTGTCCGGTCACCCTAAACGCGTTACCGCCAGCCAGATCGGGAAACGCCTCAATCGATTCGAAACGCATCGATCGGTGTGCACTACTTGAACATTCTAATCCATCGAACCGTTCGCCGTTCCCCGGGTAGGAAGAATTCCGTCGTTCGATTCGAAGGGCTCATCGATGCCACGTTTTCCCTCCCTCTTGGCATTCTCGGTCCACGAGGTTTGATATACGACTCAATAAAACGAGACCCAAGGCGGGCCTGGTGTAAATATCAAACGCAGTCTGTTCACCTCGTTAACTTGCCCTCCGCTCTCCGAGGCCGCCTCGACGTCGAGCAGAGAAGCGAGACTAGAAAAAGGAAGATAGAGCGGGAGGAAGATTGCGGGGACGCCGATCAGAAGTTTTACTAATTAGCGTAAAGTCTGTGCGAAAAAAATATCTATGACAGAATCCGCATAAATGAATGCACAAGTACGAGTCGCGGTGCACGTGTAATTGTTGGCAATCTATGATACTCGATACTCCTCCCGTATCAGCGTGCAACGAAAGTCCCTAAGTAGATACGTATTACGGCAATATTCTTATCAGATCTGGACGTGAGACGAGATTGTTTAGATTATCGGCAGGTGCGTGCTTTAATGACCGGGAAAATTGTAACCATAATTACGCGCGTCCTAAAACTACGCAACGCCTTTCAGATCCCTCGCAAAGATACGGAGGAAAGTGTCGTTTCCGAAACGCGACATTGCTTCGAAGATATTAAAGGCTGTCGGTTGCGCGCCGAGCGTCACAGGTAAAGTTGCACCTCGATGATCATTTTTCCAAGTGCCAACCCTCTAGTCCCGCTTCGACCGCGAGGCAATCTTGCTTGCTTAAATTTCAATCAGGAATTCTCGTTAATAATCCAGAGACAATTAAAGAACACGGAGAGCGTGCGTCGATCGATTTTCTGGCTACACTTTTTACCCGGCACTCGACACGCTTCGACAAACCGCAGGGATTGTGCCTCTTTTTCCGCGTTCGCGACTCGACAATTGGTTGAACTCGTGGCGCGCCTGATCGCTTCTTTCCTTCGATTCAATCTTCTCTCATCCGGTCGGGTGACCAGTGTTTGCATTTTTTTTCACCGGCCCTTGCGACTAAATTTTTCGCTCCCTTCTCGCGGAAAAAGCTTTTAATGGTCGTGCTTGACGGGACACCTCGAAGCGCATTCTCCTTCTTTCTCGTTAACGACCGCGTCAACGACCGCGTCAACGACAACGACCAGGATGATTTCTACGATCCGTCGTCCCATTAGACTCGCTTTGCCGCGTAGATAAATTGAGCTAAAGAAATGCCCTAATTTATGTCCCCGAGAACGCAAGTGGTGATTACCGCGATCTCGATAAATTTCCTACAACGTTGCTGACACATGTTGTCCGAGTGGTCGGTTAATTCGCCCGGTATCTGATTGCGCATGAAACGAAACGCTCGCGATACCAAGAGTTAATAGAGACGAGTCGATCCGGAGTGACGGCTTTTTTTGTCCCGGTACCAGCCCGATTCGATTTGTCTTTTAATCGCATACAATAGAGGCGGCGCAGGTGTTACCCCGGACGAAGACAGCGTAGCAAAACGGCTCGTTTTATCGGATCCCCGGTCTTCGGTTCACCGTGCTGCCAATCCACCTCCCTCGTGGCCGCGCTAACAGTTCTTTTTCGTCGTTCGTCACCGTGCTCGTCATTAGTTCCGCGTCACGAACGAACCGTCCACGCCGCGCGCCGTCGCGTCCTTCCACTGCCGGCTTTCGTTCTACGACACAGGGGACGAACAACGGGCCCCAGCTTTCGACTCGCTTCGATTCGTCGGAGGCGGCCAGTCGACCGAGCATTCAGGATCGAATTATCTCGAAACGAGTGACAGCAACCGCGCGGCGTTTCCCGGCGAACGATTTTTCCGCGATCGCTTCCTGATTGCTCTCTTCTCGGTCGACCGAGAATTTCTCGGCTCGTCGATCATGGAAGAGGAACCGAGCCCGTGAGTCATTCGAGGAGTGAATGACGATTCCGAGAATCCATTAGGAAACACGAGTTTAACACGATCGTCGATTTGGAAGCGGCCGGACCCTCGGCCGGAGAAGGCTGCCAGAAATGCCGATCGTTCGTCGGTGGCAGGACAAGCATTCCTGGCGACGGTGGCCGGCGAGCAAAGTGTTTTCCGTAAATTCGGTTAAGATAGGAGGGCCACCGCGAAGTCGTCCCGCTATTCGAGCTCGATAACGCCGGCCGCGACCCGCCTTGCTTTGTCTTTTCTGACGCGCTCGTCGAAATCTTATTTACCGTCGACTACGATAACAGTTGCCCCGACACGAATAATTGCTTTCCCAATTAGCCCGTGACACGGATTAACCGGGCGATGCTCGCGCTCCCAAATTGCCTCTTTCATTTTTTCGCTCTCGAGATGGTTTATAAATGGTCAACTGGATGGCCGCGATCACCTGTAGACCCGCATTAAACGTTCGAGAGTCACGTGGCGTGGCAAAGCCATTAGGTGGTACGGCCCTGATCGGTTAAGAGCAGCCACCCTTTCCACCTTTCTTTCCCTTCTTTTTTCTACCGAGGTATTCCGCTATCTGCCGGACGGGTGCACGCACCAGCAATGAGGAGGCACTTACGATTAGACCTTTCGAAGGTCCACTTACGCGATGGTCCACTAAAAGTTGGCGCTGCTCGTAAATCGACCCAAACGCGAGCATTTCCTCGGAGAATTTTTCTGTCGGCCCGTCTAGAGTCTAGACGATACACCGACATCGACGAGATAACGGGACCCGTCCTCGCGACGCGTCGCGACGGCCGACGCCCCGGCAACGAATTCAAAATTCGACCAAACGGGCCCTCGTTCGACGATCGGCGATCCATTGGAAAAGTTCCTCGCTCGAATAGAATCGCGATAGAAATCGAAGAGCGACGGGGAACGGAAAGGTACTACATATTAACGAAACGCGATTAATCGTTCCCCGTGTTCGGCTGTAAGTCGCGTGTTGCAAGACAAACAAGGGTCGTTTACCTGCGAATCGCTCGTGGAGCCATTACGGCACTTTGCCTCCAAGACAGAAGGTTTGATTTATATTCATTTTAGCGGACAATCGCACTTGTCGAGAATCATGGATCACCGCTTGTTTGGCCCGTATATAAAGATTCCTAATGACGATATCGGGGAAGCCAGTTAATATGGTCGTGTCCCTGGCCACGGCACGCTGCTTAATGGATTCTCAGAACCTTGCTCGCATGATTAATTTTACATCGATGGTCCGTCAAGAAGTCGAACAACACCGTCTCCCCTTCGCCAATTGTCCCACCTATCGATACTGTTTCCCAATCGACCTTATTAATATATGTATATCCGCTGCAGGAGATAAGCAACGTCCCCGTCAGATTTTCTGCCCCCAAAATTCACCCTCCTGGAATATATCGTTTCGTTAACTCGACCAGGCACGAGACGAGGTATAATAATTTCTACACGGGAAGACTTTGCGATCTTAATCCCGCCGCTTGAAGCGTCGAAGAATATACAAACGAATTGTACGCGTTGGTCTACATTGTGCGGACCGAAAAAGGGTAAGCGTTGGAGCGAGCGAGTGGTTGGTCGGAGAGAAGGAGGGTGAGCAGAAGTATCGCGTGCGGTATAATCAACGCGGAGCAACATTAATTATCGTTATCAGAGTCCTCGGTCTGAAGCGCGGAGCAACGAGCAACGAGCAACGAGGGCTCGTGCGTGAGTTACGCAGTCCCGAGCGAGGCTCAAAGGTACCGGCCACCCTTTGCATAGCTAATCCATTCGCTCCTGCGAACTTGTGTGTACCTCACCTTATCGGTGAAAATAAGGTGCTCCTCGGCCGTTTAAATTTACGATAAGAGCTCGTATCGAATCGTTCCGAGCAACGGATGCAACGCGAATCGACTTGCCTCGTCTGTGATCGATGGATATTAATCTTTCGCTCACCCCTTTCTGCTGTCGCCTCTGGCTTGCATCGACGTAGTTAAATTTCGCTGACGTAGCCGCCTCTGAAATGTAACGAGCAAAGTTTTAAACGACCGCGGGAATTATTGTACAATATAAACGCGGGGTAAAGAAACAAATGAAAATGGATATACGTATAAATGCAGCTGCGTAAATGGAGATAGAAAAATCTGCATCGTTTCGCGTTGCACGCCGGACGGCAAATCCCACAAAGATACGTTTACGAGTCTATTCGCTAGGTATTTTCTTTGTGCGCTCGCAGCTTCTGACGCGCCCGGAGGACGAGCGCGAACTGTAATTACCGATAGATACGCGAATTTCGACGAGACGCGAAAAGAATAAACGGAGATTCATCGCGCTGATTAGACTCGTCCCAAGTAACTGCTACGTCCAATAAAGGGCTTAATTATCGTCCAACCTCTGCGGGAACGTTTCGCGAGTAACGAAAGAAAATCCATGCAATTTTTCCAACGCGTTTTATGCGTTTGCGCGAGTGTTCGTTTCAAAGCCAATCACGGGCATCGGTTTAACGAGCCGACCGTGTACCTACTACATACTCTGCCCCCACGGCTGCAACGAGTTGTCCAAGCAGATTAGAGATTTCCACGAGAAGCGGGTGACAGAAATTTGCAGACGAAATACATACATAGTCCCATGGATATCCGCGGGACGCTCGAGTCCAGATAATTGGCCGCGAACCGAGGGTGGACGTTGCCTTGGACATCGTCGAATCGGTTTGGCACAGCGGGACTGCGCGAAGCGTGTCTTTTTGCTCGACAGGTAGCGGCGCTACGTGATGCCGTCCGCGTCGACTTTAACGAACGATACGTCGAACGGATGATCGGGAATTCGGCCGAACGATCAATTACGAGCAATTACGCCGGCCGGCCCGCTGGCTCGGTCACTCCGAGCATCGAATAGATATTCCAGAATTCTTGCGTTACGAGTTCGCATACCGCCCGGCTCAATCCGACCCGGAGACTGCAGCAGCTCGCTAACTGCTTTTTATCGATCACTGGCACGATAATTATCGGAGTTGATCGTTGAACACGCGAGACAGAGGTTTCTCGTATTCGGGTCAGATTTTGCTCCGCTGTTCGACGGTTGAAAAAGCTGCAGGTATGAAAAACCTGCGGGACGAAAAAAAAATGCGAAAGAGAGAGAGAACACGGAAGAGTTGGCGATGGCGAGCGTTTTAAAGGGAGGAACGGTAAATCAATATGAAATTATCGTGTCCATTTAGGTGTTTAAGTGGTTTCCGAGAAGAGAATAACTGGATCCGGTCCTTTGAGACGGAACGAAGCTTATCGTAAAAAAGAAAATGAGTCGAACGGTAGGCGACAGCGGGCTGGGCAAAGAGTCGCCACGAACGACGAATGAAAAGTGTGCTTGGACGGAAATGATCGGCGGCGAAGAATTGAACGGGCGACATTCCGCGACATTATCGAAGACGAGGCATGCGTGCAGCGTAATAATCGGGGAATAGAATTTTCTATGAAATTCTGCGAGATTCCGTTATCAATAAGACGTGTTACGAGTTCAGCCGTTAGCAGTGGCCGTGGTATCGTAAAAGCAAACTGCAGCTTCGGTTACACGTGTTTCCCCGAAGCTATAGATAAAGTAAAAGGCCATAAAATACTCGGCGTTTCGATTAACGAAAGGCGTAGATAAAATGTGGGAGCTGGGTGAATGGGCGGGGTGGCCGAGGGGGCACCTATACATGTATAAACGCGTGTAAATCGATGAATGCCCGGGCAAATCAAAGTGTCGCACAATTACGGCGATATACGCGCCGGTTAATAATTACAAAACGCGCGACGAAGGAGGAACGGCTCGCAATTAGGAAGTATTACAAGTTTTACGAGTGCATATATAATTCGGATATTGCACACTGGACTGAGCCATTTACTCGCGGTCCTTTTTCCTCCTCTTCAACACGCGAATCCTCCCATCGGGCCGGCATTTTTATCGGTCGCAGCTGTATTTTCCGAAACATCGCGTAAATATTAACGTATTTACGTTCCCGAGTCGTGGGCAGTTTTTTTCAGTTAAGTTTATTACACGTACGGCCGGGATCGCCTTACCGGATAATATAAGTTGAACGTTTTCGTATCTATTTTTCTGGTAAGAACGAGTTAATTAAACTGCTCGAGTGCCTCGATCCCCCTCGTACGGAACGGATAAAACGAGCGACAGCGGTGCCTAAAATCGATGAAAAATGGTCCGCTCGTGTAACGCGACTCGCAGATTCTACAAGCACCGATGACTCAATTACGCCTTGCTCCTTGTTCGGCGCGAAAATCTCGACTGTTCGATCCGTAAACGATGAAACGCAACCTGCTGGACTCGATAAACCGAACGAAATTATGATAAATCTATTACGGTTGCGTGCCTGCCCGTACGATCCATTGCGAGCGTGTCCTACCTTCCTATTACCTGCCAGTCACCCGCAATCGTTGCGCGATATCTTGCTGCTGTCCTTTGATTCGATGAATCTAACGAGCGCGATAGTTTCTCCCTAATTAGTTCTCTCTTCGTCAGCAAAATCTGCGGAATGATGCAACACCGAGGCTCGTGCCAAGAAAACCTCGCTGCTGCGAAAATCCATTCGATAATAGATAGATACATAGTATCGGGAAATGTAAACGAAACGTGCTTCCGTATCTTGTATCGAGTCGCGTGCTTTATTTCATTTCGTTCACCATCAATATAATACCGCTTGGTACGATCCCATTGTGTGTTTTTCTAATGCACCCGGAGCACGAAAGTCTCGCAGAAAAATGTCGATCGTTTTACACGATAAAGCTCGTTAATGACTAGCGGCGGGCGAATAAATTTAATCGTGCCGGTAACTGCAATTAGGAGTATTATTACAAAGGCCCGCGTGCCGTACGCGGATAGCGAAACGAATTTACTATCTCTTCTCTAATTAATCGTCAATTCATTTCAAGATACATGCATCCCTTTCCAGTGCGCGAACGCGAAACAATCTACGAACATTCCTTCAGATTATTACCATTGCTCCTTGAATATTCGAAACAAGGGGTACGATTTTCTACAGAGAAACGACTCGTCGTGCTTGCGATTCTCTGGCGGCAAAGCGATATCGGTTCTTCTCCGTGACCTATGACAGGCACGAATGGCTCGCGGCGAAAAAACGCGGAAGGACTCGTGTAGACCAGGCGAGCAGATAATCGTCTCGGGGCTAGGGTATAATTCAATTGGAGGCGAGGCGAAGAACCGCCTAGGCGTATACAGCGAGGTGGTGCAGGGCAGGGTGCACGGTATAAGGTATACGGTCGAACAAGTGGAGGCAAATGAGAAGCAGTTAAATTTGAGTTTAGTAAGTTAGGGCAAAGTTGGCGGAACTCTGCGGCCCGTCACGCGGACCACCGACAACACAGAACACAGAGCATCGAGCAGCCGGCGATAGCGTACACGCGGTGTAATTGCAATTAGCATATATCACATTGGCGTGGTTCGAGCAGAGAAGGCGAACGCACGCGACCCACCATTGGCGTAACCATCCACCGCACCGTTTCACGCGAGATGAGCGCAATAAATACACCGGCCGAGCGGACCGATGATTGCTCGAAAAAATCACTGTTAATTACCACGCGTTAGCCAGTTAATCACTCCGCTGAAAGCAGTCCCCCGGTCGTTGAAATGCCTTGGTTAAATGTCTTCATCGGGATTGATCGTTTCGGATGAGGGGATGGAACGAGCGCAATTAGAATTACGTTCAAGCATCCGACACGATCCTCCTTTTTTACTTTAATTATTAACTTACTCGAAAGTGCGGGGACGGCCGCCCGATTCGCGTACAGAAGAAGTTCCCCGCGTAACGGGGGAAAACGTTCCTCCGCGTACAATTATTACCTGGGTAATTATCGTGCCACAGCGTTGCTAATGCATGCGACCCGGGGGCGATAAATTTTCCGCTTTTTTGCGCACGTGTGACTCTACGAATTTCGACCATCTCGCTGCACTGCATTTACTTCGCACGATTGCGATGCCATCGATTATGCGCTCTTCGCGCATTTACTTCGCGAACGCTTTACATTCTTGCGTGCCCTGTGCGCTCGCCAACCATCTACAATACACGTGCAGTGTCTTTTGGAAATTGGGCGGGGCAAAAAACCTATGGCCCAGCGAAACACGGTCCGTCGGAAGGCAACGCTTTAGATTACACGTCTAGCTGTCGTGTCGACGAAGTCGTCGCAAATTCGCGATGCTTGTCATCGGAATTAGCGCGCGCTGTAAAACCGCAGAGACGTGGAACTAATTTATAGCAAGGCGACTTGATTAGCGCAACGTTGCGCGGTACAGCGAGTAGAATTTGCGTGTGCGATGCAAAACGTCAGGACTGACGTTTATGAGGTCAGTAACATCGTTGGTCGGCCTGCATGTAGACCATTTCTTCCTTTTTTTTCAAACTCACGAACGGATCCGGAGGAAAAGCCGGATCTAGCCGGATCTAGAGCCGGATAAGGCATCGGCTTAGCTTCGCGTGACAGTGTATCGAAGATTTGCTTATCGTGGCAACACTGTATGCTAACCACACGGCCATCTTTCATGGCAATTACAATTAACAGCAAAACGGGGATGTCGTAAAGTGCAATTAAATATTATTACCTTTCCTCTAATGGGTGCCGCGGCCATGAACGCGAGCCATATGTTTTCTCGAATGTATCAGCGTGCACGCCGATACATTCTTATTAATAATCCGTTAACGCGCACCACAGCTAGTCGCCGTACGCCAGCACCGGTGGACTCGATTGCAATTTTTTAAGGAGGTCGTCGTTATCTACCGTGCTCGCGGCATCCTTCCGCGCTCGCTGCCACCTCGAAAGGGAAACAGTTGCTTTCGCAATCTTCCTTAATGTCGCGGTAAACCGACGGAGAAGCACAATGGCCGAGGACGGCAAAGTAGAAGAGAGAAAGTGATCTAGCGCGCTGTCGCGACGCGGCTAATTGTCAGGGACGCGAACGCGATCGACCTGGTCGGCCGACGAACAAGTCCCGGGGGTGAAAATTAGCCCGAATTCAATCCGTTCTCGATACGACCCGGTATCTATCGGCTTGTAATTCGCTTGAAAATTCACGCCATTATCCTTCCAACCTCCTATCCCCCTTTTTTTACGCCTCCCCGGCGCCTTTTCGGTAAGATCGATTAAATATTGAACGAGATTTATCGCTTCGTCACCTCGAAAAGGTACGCCGGGAGAGCTGTTCGTTTACACGAGCCCCTTAACGAAAGCACACCGCGATGAAAACTGGATTGGCCTGTACGATCCGACGCTTGGCCGGCCGCGGAATAATAATCCTGCAACGCTTTGATCACCCTTTTTCGTGCAGAAAAACGATTCGATCGTCCGGCGGTAAACTAACGTTGACCTTATCGTTGGCGGTGATCGACCGCGGTGAAATCCACGAAACCGAGAGACGCCTCCGTTATTCCACAGTCGGCTCGGCGATTCGCTCGACCATATTAGAGACCGAAGCTTCGATTCCGTGACGTACACCAATTTCCGGTACCACTCTGCTCGAACGTTAGTCGCGCGCGAACAACGAAAACGGCAAACGTCGTTCTTCCTCTTTCGCTCGTTCCGTCCCTTTTCCACGTATCCTGACACTATCCACGGCCGGCTCCCTTCTCATTTCCGGCTAGTGTTCTCTCTTCCTGCGCGCTCTGCTATCGGACGCGCTACCGGAGATCGCGGGGATAGCGAAGAGGAGCGATCGCGGCGAGAGCAGAGGTGGAAAAAAGGTAAAAGAAAACGAAAAAGGAAAAGCAAATCGAGGAGAGAAGGAAAGGGCAGAGATGCTGAACAGTGCTCATTGGACGGTTGCATTTTATGCGCTGGACCGGCCCCTCCTGTAATTGGTCGCCACTCAATTGCCGCTCATTAGGTAACTGCCCGTTTTTTGCGCCGTCTGTCACTACAGCCAGCAATGAAGCTCGAGCAAAAAAAAAATTGATCCCCTTTCCAGCTGACCTCCGTCGTCCCTCCGCCCTTGCTCTATAATAAGACACCTTCCTCGCGCACCGATCGGTACATATGCAATGAATGGCTCCGATACTTGCGAGCGTTCTTGCAGACCGTGCGATTCGAATGTTTCTATTCGGGGAATACGCGGCGAAGGAAACGAAACGGCCAACAGATTCGTTTTGTCCTCCGGTAATCTTCCGTGTTTTGCTGCGAGCATCCACCCACCCCGAGACGAGCTTAGATTGCTAGTAGATGACAGGTCGGCCGCTCTTTGTCTACCTTCGAGGACTACAGTTGCTCCGGCCCTCTTTTTATATCGTTAAATTAGTTGGCCGCGGTTTCCGGTCTCTGATTCCTGTGCCCAGCTCCGCGTCACCGTTCTTGCCGTTAGCGACCGTGGCCGGGGGACTAATTTGCCACTTCCAGGGAGATCGTCGAAAATTTCCGAACAGTCTCTCTCGACCACGAATCTTATGCTAAATTCTTTCGAATCGGTATCTGCCGATCGGGAGGAGTGCATCGAACCTGCGATAGATTCATTATTGAAAATGTTAGCGCGGTATAAATATGGCCTGCGCGCGGCCGGTATTTCCTTTGCAAGCGGCTAATCTCGTAACTTTCTCGACGCGCAACAACCACCGTCCACGATAACAGCAGCAAAAACTTGCACATCCCGTTTAAGTGGAGACCGCTGGTCGCGCAGTGTGTAATAATCCGTGGCCCAGAGATCGATTATTGAAAAGTAAAGCATAGCCTACCTTCCCGCGGAAGGCGCGCGAATTAATTGCTCCGTGGCTCGTTGGATCGTATTTTACGGATAGATACAACGTTCCAGCCTTGCAATTTTCTGTCACCGGTTGACACGGCGCTCGTAACTGAACTTAAGGCGATCTTGATTGCCTATAAACGATCATTACCGAAGGGAAAATTACGTTCGCCGATGCACCGTCTGCTCGTCAGCCGCTCGATAGAGCAACGTCGAGCTTTATTCCTGGTATCGCGAAGGTGACGGGGAACGCATCGTTACCGCCTGCAAATTTATTCGCTCTATCTTCCTCGTATTTTACAGGCAGAGCCCGGTCCTTCGGAGCATTCCGTCGATCGCATAAATCAGCGACGCACTAGCTCTTGCTTTTCCGATTTGGATAGCGACTCAGCTAACGCGTAAAAAAGTTCCCCCTCTCCTGTGTTATTTCTACGTTTCTACGTCTCTAATCCGGTGGTGCTGGACGCGAGCTGGGGCAGATAGATTATGTTTAATGCGCGCCTGTACCGATGTGTCGCCAAGTGAACGAAGTAGAACGAAAAATTATTCGAACCTGACTACAAACGCGAGATGGAGTTGGAGCAAGTATAGAGAGAGAGAAGAAGCAACAGGAGACGTCAGGTTCCTGTTAATAGCCGTTATGGATAAGATGTATAGCAAGCTACATAATTACAGGTTTGGATACATTGCTTACTGGCCGGTGCACCCGAGCACGCCCTCTGTTCTCCTTCATTAAGGCTGCCGAGGACGGTAGCCGCCTGTTACTCCTTCAGTTTCGTCCTCCCCTCTTTTTCCTTTTCCCTTTTCCCTTTTCCCTTTGTCATTTTTCCTCTTTCCCTTGATCTGCCTTTGACGCCACGATTCGTCTGTCAGAGAAAGTCGTCTTTTTTCACGCGTTTAGAAAATTTTTCAATCAACCGTGCGTGCGATCCTTGTCGTCCACGGCGTAACACCCATTATCCGTGCGGGGCTTCACGGAAATCCCGTTTACTTAAATACCATTCATCTAGCAGGCCGATTATAAAACACGGACAAGTGGGAAAGAAATATCGATCGCCGGCGAAAGTAAGCGGAAATAATATGGCGCTTGCAGTTTTGTCGTTAAGGATGAACAAATGCAGCAACGCTCATTGTCGGAATCGGAAGAAAGGCTGCGTCTTCTACCGAGGGAAGGATCGGTAAATTTTCGACCGGAGAATATGCTTAGAAGAGTCGCTGAAAGGAGAAAGAAGCGGCTGCCTATTAATAAGAAACGACCGCGCATCGTGGCGGCGTTTTCCATGCGGATCGGATCGATTACCGATCTGGCCCCAGGTTGGATAGCAGTCTCCCATCTCCTCTGTCCATCTTTATTCCTACTTTTCTCGTTCCCTCCGCTCGCAGGACTATCATTTGTTAAGCTGGACAGCTTAGCCCCGTCATTACGAGCAATCACACTTGATTATTTTTGTCTACAGAGTTGTACACCGTCTTATATACGCCTTCGTAAATGATCGCCCATCGGTTAGACCCGAACGGAGAGGGACTCGGGCGTGCTTCGGGTGGAAGAAGCTGCGACGATCGGCCCTCCATTTCCGTTTGATTGCCAGAGATGCATGTATACGCGAGCGTGTGTGCGCGCCAGAGAATCCGAATGATTTTAAGCGCGTGCGTGTGCAAATTCAAATTGGGGAATTAGATGGCGAGAGGGTCGATTCGAGGAACAAAATCAGGCAGAGATCGTGACTTCTTCCGTTCTGCTTCGATCTCGCTTTCGTATCGTTGTCTCCTTCGCGATACAACAAATATTTTCATACCGAAGGTACCGATCAGCGTTGCCACTTGGAATGGATGAACTAATTGCACGTCTGCATTATTATCGCGCGGTAAAATATAATTAACGCCATCGTTCGTCGATGTGCGTAATGTTGCTATCGCGTGGATACGCAGGAATCGTTTTCGCACGGATCTTGAGTACTTTGGTTTTTCGGTGAAACTGTAGCGATCCTTAAGGATTCCGCGCGTCTGTTTTCGCGTGGCATTGCCAAATGCTCCGCTGGCCGCGACAAAGGCGAGAAAATTCAAACGAAACGAACTTATTAAAACTGGGAATAAGCGTGGCCGCGAATCGATCGACAATGAGACACGCATCGCGCGCAATCTACCTTCTGTATAAAGTGGATAAAACCCTGTCCCATCGCGGTGGCGGTTAACCTGCCGTGAAATTGCTCCAAGTCGGACTGACGCCAGGCAAATTCGCAGAGTCACCAGCCGCTCGTCTTCTGACCTGCACTCTTATGCGATGCACAATGAAACGCCAAAGGATCCGACGCGACGCGCAGAACTTGCATGTTTGTTTTTAAGAACCGTGCCGTCCTGCTTCTCCCTTTTTCTCCCGCCTCTGCAAAATGAGGCCGCAATCAAGATTTTCTTTTCTAATGAATTATTCTCAAACCGACGGGGCACGTTCGAAAGTGTGTTCCATTTCCTGGCCGCTCGACGTAGGCACGAAACGTCGCGAGAAAAATGATAAATTGGCTCAATTGTTGTAACTGCATTGGAAGGAACCGCGGGACAAATGTCGAAACGGACCTTCCTGTCATTTCCCAGTCATTTCCACCGCAGTCATTTCCCAGGAATACCGGGGACCACGAATCTCGATTTCTGTGTAATTCCCGCCCGAGTTCCCGCACTGTTTCTTCCATCTGCTTATTAGAGAGCGTTATCCTTTCTACGGCCGAACGACTCGCTAAAGGAGAGCAGAATTTCTCTATACTCAGAAGAAATCATTGATCGACGTCTATGCGTGCAAGCTGTTCCCGTGTTACCAGTTACCTTTATTCGCGGAATCGAAAGCTGAAATTAATTCGGTTTACAAGCTGATACGGCGACGCGCAGTGAGGGGAAACCGAGAGGGAGAAGGTGGTACGATCGGGTAATCAGAGCCGGCCGCGATGGTAGGAAATCGAGGAGGTTATTCGAGGTTGGGTAATCCGTTCGAAGCGCATAGCAAAAGAAGGAACGAGAGGGGACCGGAGAATAATATTGGATCGTGCTTTCCGATGGAACGATTACTCGACCGATCTAATAGCGTTCGTGGAGCGTCAACTTTCATTGGTATTGTCTCGAGACGAAGACAACCATTACCCTTTCGTTAGTTTCCCCCATAATCGTAATACGCCTCCTAGGAATCGATACTACATACTTGACGATCCGCCTGCGCGTTCTCCGGGCGCCCGAAGGGTACGAGTGGAGTAGAAAATTCCAAATCTCTTTTCCCGCATTACGCGAAGCGTTGTCGACACTTTGCAGCACTTTGCAGCACTTTGTAGCACGCAGTTGGCGAGTGCCTACTAGATACCCTGCCACGAATATCGGAGGCATCGTTATTATTCGTGGGATCGCAGGGACGCCCACCAATTTGAATTTCCATTCGACTGTTCGGTACGCTATCGTACCCGGCGTCGAGACACGATGATCGTCGGAAATCGAGCGTAATCGCATCTTGCGCCTCTAGAAACGGTTTGACCACAAGCAGACAGTTCTATCGACCGGCCGAGCATTATCTCGCGGCCTGAGCGCGCAACGATGCGCTTAAATGGCGCGGATTGCACGTTCCAACGGGGTGGAGAGTGTGCGTGCCGTAGGATCATGCAGGTAGGCTGTTAGCCCAATGAAAGTTCAAAGGAGCCCGTGTTGAAGGATCATCGGTGTGTTTTCTTGCCGCGGACGCACCATCGCTCCACGTAATCTGCACTTGCGGTTTCGTTCCTCGATTCGCATCGTTCTCGCGGACAACAGCCGCACGATCTTGTTGGTTTAGCGATATTATCGATAATTTGACAATCGGCCGGCAGTTCAGCGCCACGTTTACCGCTATTAACCGCGTGTCTCCGCGCTGCGTGCTTCGCACCATCGCCTTTCGATTCTTCCAACGACCGTTTCAGTGGCAATCGAGCTCGCTCGAATCGCGATTACCCCGTTTGCCGCGCTTCTTCTGTTCCCTTTCGTTCGTTCGTTCGCCGTCGCGTCGATTCGAGCGCCTTTCTACCGATGAAATCGCTTCTAGATCGTGCCCCCTTAGCTCTCGGCTACGATAAAGGTTAAGGCGGGACCCAAAAAACGAGCAAACGGAGGAGACGAGAGGCGCAGCTGGCCGCGATGCCTCTTCCTGTTAAACAAACAGGCTCGAACGCGGGACGCGTTCTTTGGCAAACCGCAGAGCACTTCCTTCGGCTACTTAACGAGATCCTCGGTGCTCGATCGTGCAAGTTCGCGCCAATTCCACCCTGATTTTTTCGCCGAAGCGCGACCGCAAGTCCTTCGCCGGGTCGGCGATTCGATATAAATGAGACGGGAACGCTCCGCGAAAATAAAACGGCAGGACCCGTCCAAGAGTACACAACGACCGGCCGGGGCGGATGGAAAAAAGGAACGTGCTCGGGCGTCTAGAAAAATTTCTCGTTCGATAACTTTGTAGCTCTCGACCAATTTTTTCGCTTCCTTCGCCTGCACTGTTCGCGGTTGCGCCGCGGCGCAGAACCCTGGCCATTTCGAACGAAACTCTTCTTGCGCCGTTCAGGTGGACGATGCAGGAGTGAAATCTTTTTCCTGTCGGTTTCGGTGCACTAGGAAATCGAGCGAGAAAAATTCCGCTCGCTTCCCGCGATGGCAGAGCACGGCAAGGTGTAATTAGTTCGTGCTCCGAAACGACTGTGTCGAAATTTCAAGCCTTTTGTCCTTCTTCGATGGCCTTTTGAGAAGGGCGAAGGTGTAGATTGACCAATCAAATGGGTGTTGCTACCTCACAATAGTCGACTTAATGAATGTTGGTCGGTCCCTTTATCGATCGTCCGATCGGATCAATGATCCCTTCCTTTCATTTTCTACGTCATCCTCAGCTTCTTCTTTCGCCACTAACCTCTTCTCTTTTCCATCGTCTCACGGTTCCAGGGTCTCCGTTTAGGTAGCGCCGCTGCTCCATGCGTATCATGGAGCAGCGATCGAGTCGAGTCGAGTGACACCGATCCAACCGGTGTCTGGTACACCGGCCCGAGGTATTCGGCTTTGTACAAGCGTGTGCAAAACGCGATAAAAATCCGAAGGGATCCCGGTGTTTTTGTACGGCGAGGGCAGAGTGAGAGAAACAAAATCGGGCAAAATCAAATCACTTATTAGTCGCTGGCCGGACGCAAAAAGTTTTATTTAATTAACCACTCATAATGGCGGGGCAACCATGCGTACGTACGTGCACGGAGGTTCTCGGGGTTGAAATTAACTCCGGAGTTTCTTACACCTCGAAACGATTCACGGGCAGACGGGCCGGGGGACGAGGACGACGGAGAAGATGCTGTGGCAAATCGGAGAACTCATCCGGTCGATGATTCGGCGTAATGGGGTAGCGCCGTAGGGGGCGTGCCCCTGCTAATGACATCATCGTGACGTAATCGTTTCCTTTCAGTCATTGTGTACCCAGTTGTGTACACGGCAAGAACAACACCGTGGAAACAAGATCACAATGGTCGATGATGGGCCGTCGACGTCGGCACGATACCCGTGAGACCGGACCTCGAATTCGTTCGAAATATCTCTTTCCGAACGGTGCCTTCGATGAATCCCGTTTTTCGTTTACCGAACGATCCACGCGAATATATTGTTCGCAACGCGAGATTAAGCGATAATCCGTGGAATAATCTCCGCGGCTCGATGGATCACGCGGAACCGCCGTGAGGAGCGAAAGTAGCTCGGGGATAATTATTTGTAGCCGCAGTTAGCCGTATGTAATTTCGAGAGTCGGTAGCAGCAATCGATCATGGAGATCGTGTATCTGACTCCGGAGGATAGTGGACCCTCTTCGATGGAGGAGGAGCTCCGTGAATCTGAAGATAAGCTCGCCGCATGGGGTGCTCGTAATTATCGAGACAAGAGCGGTCAACGATCTTCTCGAAGCAGCTCGTTTCGCCGCGTCACGGTATCGCGCGACTACGATTCCACCGTCTTCGGCATTCCGGAGTTTGAACCCGAAGCAGGCCACCGATCGAAAAGCTACCCCTGTCTCCTACCCTCGGAGCTCGGACCGCCGTTTGCTTCAACTTTCTCGTTCGCCAGTTGGCCGGAGGAAAGAGGGTACCCGAAACGGTATCTACCTGTCTATGTATTATTTCTGTAGGTCCCGAGAAATCGGGACTGAGAGGACGCTCCGGATATTAGCTGCTTCGATTCGAAAGTCAGGGAAAATGCATCTCCGAATCCCTTTCTACCTATCTCTCGCGTAGTATCTCTTCGCCGCGTCTGCATCTATTGGCCGAGGCGAGCGAGCGGGCAAGAAGAGGAAATGGACCGGTTGCCATTTTAGGCCTCCGCTCCGAGTGGCGGCTGTCAGTCTGAACGAGGAGAGAGAAGAATCGCGGCTCTGCCAGGGAAAGCGGACGAGCGGCGAAGGAAGGAGAGGAGAAAAGAAGCGAGGAGAAGAGAAGAGAGGAGAGAAGGCGTAGCCATCGAAAGGCGTCGATTGGCGCCGGTACGCTCAGCTTGGATTGGTAGAGCGAGGACGTCGAGGCGGATCGCGATTCGAAGGCGGGCGTTTGAAAACGACTGGTTCACCCAACGATCCGCGGCAAGGTGGACGAGCACCGGCACCACCACGAACCATTCGAAAGTTCCCGCGGCAGTGGGGGAAGTTACCTTGCCGTCTCTTCCATCCAGCTATCCGTCCAAGGAAACTGCCCCGCACACCAGTTCGCGCAGCCGCACCGTGCGCCTCTCGCTTCTTTCAAACGCGATCAAAGCTGCTCGAGTGCGCGTCGATCTCGTCTCGTTCCTTTTCCTTTCTTTGCTTCCCTGCCGCCACTCTCGTTTTCTCCTATGCTCTTCGTTTCGGGGAGACCATCGGCGCCGATTCGTCGCGACGCCGTCGCAACGTCCCGTTCAGCACCGGCGTCGCCGCGCGCGATCCTCGAGGTGCGCGATCCAACGTCGTCGGTTTGTGCGAAGAGTATCAGTGCCTGAGAATTCTGTTCGACACCTGTGCTCGAGAAGGCCACGCGAGGTGATCAGCCTCATCCGGATCAACCCTGTCGACGCATCAAGGTTGGTAAACCCGGCTGCCGTCTCCACTTTCTGCTTATCTCCGCCTCGCCCTTTGTCCATACGCCCCGCGTTTCTTTCATCGATTTACACCTCGGTGATATTTATCGCGAACTACAATGTCGTTAAACGCAAACCGCGAGAAATGCGATAATGGAATTTTACGTTCGCCTTTATTACGACATGTCTGCCGTTAAAATACCTTTTGCTTTTATGACTCGATAACTCAGCATTCTAAGTACCTCCCGCCGCAATCCACCAACTATTTCATGTAACGACCGACACGCGTTTCTTCCCCGATAGCTGGAGCACTGGCGATAACGGAAATGCAATTAATACGATGCCACTCGTTTTACGACCAGACTCGATTTCTTAACTCCGGCCTTGCAATTAGCCCGCAACGTTTATCCACTTACGCAATCCCACAGTCTGAATCAGATATTGCTTGGGCGTCGTTCTACGAGCTGGAACGTTCCTGTTCCTATTTATCCGCACGCTGCGACGAGCAGTTAAATTGTACTCGCGTGTACCTAGATGAAAGAGAAACGCTCTTCCTCGCGACGCGACGGTAAAATCCCGGACGCGACTCAACCGAGCCACCGTTTCACCAACTTATCGTGCACTGTTCCACCGCCGCTCCGTTGCATTCAATAGCGCGTTGTCGTATCGAAAAGTTGTCGCAGCTGTCGCGGCGTTCCATGCAATAATTGCAGGAGTGAAGGGCTGTTGTCCAGAAGAGAACAAAGCACCTGGGCGCTATTAAGTATTATTCAAGTTGGGCGAAAAATTACCGCGGACGTTGGAACGGGGATGCGACCCGCGGTTGCGCTTTGCTCTTCGGCGAGATTATGAGCGATGCGTTCTTTTTTCCACGCTCTCGCTTTCGTCTCTCCTCCGCCGAACCCAGCCCGTGTCCTTTCGGGAAGCTGATAGAGGCCAGGTTCCTCGGCTCGGTCGTCCCATTAGCGTAATGGCTCCTTCATCCTTCGCCAAGGTGTAATTCCTTTCTCCCACCTACGCCGGTACTTTTCTTCAAATTTCATTCCTCTTTGACTCGCCCGTCCTCGTCAGCGGACATTTCTGCTCCGGACCTTCGACGAGGCCGTCTCGAGGCGTGAACATCGTTCGCGCGCAGGGCAATTTAATTTCATACTTAACAACTTCTATGAGCGACTGTACAGCTTGCCAGTACTGGAGTATAAGTTTCGATAGCGAGGGCAGGTTTTAATAAGAGGAGGATTGAGAGGTCCCCCTTGCCGGCACTACCACGAACCGGTGGGCCCTCTCGGCTGTCGCTGGACGAGTATAGATAGCAACAATAAATAACTTGTCCCCGGGCCGCGCTGGCTAAAAGCATCCTACCGATTCACCTGGTGGTCACGTCCACCGGTATACTCGGTTGAATCGACCACACTTATCGCCGCTTGTCTCTCCGCGTTTACCGCGGTACCGTTTCGCGTCGCACCTATTCTCATTGGCGGCCGGAGGAACGAGAAACCATTCCGAACACTCTATGCACGACGTTATTAACAGCGCGATACATTTCGCTTCGATGTTCGTGGGTAACCGGCAACTCGGCGGGGGTGCGATTTTCGACAATCAAGTAATCCTATTGCTTGACGCATTACTCGCGCATGCATCCTAGAGCCAGTGGCAGGTGCAAAGAGATCGGGATTTCGAAACCGCGGATATCGTAGATTATGTCGGAGTGGAACGTTCCGCCAGGAACGGTCGATAACGTATTTGGACGCTGCTCCAAATCGTTTCACCCTTGATCGACTATCCGGAAGCACGAGTAACTGGATACTCGTTGGAATTGGAACCGCGATATCGGGAAATCGGATTTCGAGCTGCGACCTAGGAGTCGCGAGAGTTGGACAGCTTTTTTTCTATCGTACAGTTGCATTGGTTCCCGCGGCAGGGAAAGCTGGGCGAGAGCAAATCGTTCGTTTCGCACGAGCCGATAATTTTGAGCCGCGTATTAATTGGAAAACTGCGATACTTTCGATACACGAATTGGGTTCTCCGTACGAACCTTCGGAATCAGCAGCATTAATCCGTCGCAGGTAATAATAATTATCCTAGCTTATTCGCGGCAATTACCGATCACGATAATATGGTACGGCCACGGTTGTACAATCACTAATCACACACCGCGGCGCGGATGTTGCGTGAATCCGGCAAACTAATGCATCGATATTAGCGCGCGAATTTACGATCGGACGCGTAATTAGATTTCCAACGAGAGCACATTTTCCGATCCAGCGGTCGCCGGTTTCGGTCGAGGAAAGGATACGGCGACTCTGGGACCAGCGAGCGGAAACGGGGGCGGAATAGAAGAACGGGGGAGCAGGTGAAAAAAAGATTGACGGGGGTTGTAAAAAGTTTACAGCTCGGCCGACCGCCCTATTATTTGGGGGATGCTTCGTTCGCTTTCCATTCCGCCGCGCGGGTCTTTGTTCGTCTGGAGCTTTCTTGTCCCCCCTTTGCCTCGTCTTGGCGTCAGAACGAAACGCGCGCATTGAACTTAACTACAGGTTATCGATAACTACCATTTACCGGACTGCGTCACTTCCGCTTTTCGAAGGGACCACTACCGTTTACGAGTTTACAGTCCAGTAATCGCGTTCCGGTGCCCCGTCCGCCGAGAAATACCACCGCACCGATGCTCCCCCGAATATGCACAATTCGTTCGGTCGTTTGACAGCAAATATAAATCGCTACAAATCGGCGAGATAGGTGACTCCCTTTCGCCGAACAATCGGCCAAGCAATTTTGGAACGGTCGGCCCCGTAAAGTTAACAAGTTTACGCTCTAATTGACGCGCTGTTGCGCGTTCGCAAAAGTTCCCGGCTGTTGTTTCACGCGTTGCGTTAACAGCAGATAATAGTTCAGTGGAAAAACAGCGAGAGTAAATAATTCACGCCACTATAAAGCTGTTCTCCGTGGTCCAACGATCGCGTGTTTTTCTTCATCGCGCGTACCGCTTGCCAGCAACCGCAACAATTATTGTTGGCAGGTTTGTATCTGGACCAGAACACCACCGATGGCGTTAACAGGGACCCATTATCGCGCGCATCTTCGCAACACACTCGATGCATCCTCTTCGGTACCGGAGGCCGACCGCGACAGCCGGCAGTCAACCGAACGAAATTAACAAACACTCGAGCCTCCGCTTTTCCTCGCCACCGAATCCGTGTCGAAACAACCAATCACCACCGTGATCGTATTATCGACGATCAAACAGAGAATCTATCGCTACGAATACAAAAGATCCTGACGAAATTTCGATTCATCTCGATCATTGTCCCAGGGACGATACGGCATGTCGACCCGCCCTTCATTAATCGAACGAAAATTTATTCCGACCAGCGCGTACTGCGCCTCGCGATAAACCGGCTGGTTCCCTGCGAAAGATGCACCACCAAGCGACCGTGTGGATGTCCGCGTTCACGCGGCATGGAACGCGCCTTGTTAATCGCGCCTGCTCTTATTGCGCTGCGCCAGTTTTCCTTTCTTTTGGAAGCAAAGCGACACGCGAGAAAAGGAGCAAGGGGATAATATCAGGGGGAGAGAGCGCGAGGTAGATGTAGAGCCGCGATACAGGTGAACGCAATTATTATAGGTGAGGCTGGCTCCGAGGCGGACGTTTGCGTCGTTCGCAATGTCTTCGACGAGACAATGCGATGCAGGTTCCGTTTCGATAACCGTCCACCGCGACCAGCTGTAGAAAAAGTTGCGAGGACATGCGGGTCCTATCTCCGCGAACAGATACGCGTGTACACGTGGACAGAAATGCATGCGCGTCCTCGTCGGTGAAGCGTTACACTAGCCCGATAGAACACTCAATTAGTGTGCGCGCGTCTATATACCCCTATTCGAGGTAATTAATAGCGCGCGTCGTTTAAAAAATATCTGCTTTTCAGCTGGCAGCCGAGCGGTGCGGATTGCGAGTTATTAAATAAATTATCGTCAGCGCCGTGTCAACCGCGGCAGTTGTACCGTTCAAGCTATACTATTAAAAACCTGGTAATGTCGTTGGACGATAGGTAACTAAAGCTGAATTCGTTACGACGCGTATATATTTTACCGATCGCTTTGCATAACTCGGCGCGAACGACGCTCGCGTAACTCCGAAGATGGGAAATACGTTCGCGTGGCGCGATACACGCCGCTTCAGGTATCATCCATTGACGCTGCGCTACGCGCAGGTAATAACGCGGAGCATAGAAGAATCAACGGTCGCGACAAATTGCTTTATAGCTTCGCTCGCTCTAGCCACCGCTCTACGTATTTCCACGTCGTAAAATCTGGTTATTTAAGGCTTCGATTAATTTTAGCCGGTCGAACGGGTTCGCGAGGCTCTTTCATCCAGATCACGGCGCACGGTTGAAATGAGCAGGAATGCGCTTCACCTTCTGTCTCGCCGCGTTTTAGCCCGTTCGATCTGTAAACGCGTCGCACTCATGATTTTAATGCAGCATAGTGGCAACGTTAGAGGCACTAAACGTATGTAGATAAGCTGTCGAGTAGCGTTGCGCGGAAGGGAGGGCAAGGAAGAAGGATGGACAGGGGATTCAGGGGTGAGAATCGAAATGCGATGCGAAATGGCTAAACGAAATCACGAAACTCGGTCGTAAGAAGATGCGAAATGGTAGAGACAGCTGATATACACGGGAGAGGCAGGGCAGAGGCTCGTACCAGGGGTTGTCATTAACTGGGAGCTCACTCGAGAGATAACCACTACCTGCCACCATACCAGCGCTCATTTTCCTCGCTATACCCCTCCTGTTGCCCACTCTCGACTTGCCCCGGCTCATTACAAAAAGCACGTGAGTTCGCTGCTGGCTATTTATTTCCGAATGGTGCATATCACTTTTCGTAATGGGCCCCGCGAAATTAAAAGTATGCCCTCGGGTACCGAATCGTGCACGCATACCGATGCACCGCGCGAGACCGATATGCGCGCCCTTTCCCTTTTGTCTTCTTTTTTTCACTTTTTTCATACGTAGAGCGGTGGCTTAACCACTTTGTACGTACCCCCGGATCTTTCGGCGCACAGTCCTTTTCGGTAATTTAATTTCGAACCAACGAAATACGAATATTAATATCCTTTTTAAAGAAAAGTAACGCTCGCCATCGTTCAACTCAATTGGCATCCTAAACGCGCCGATGAAATTTCCAAAGGGTCTGTTCCTCCCATTAATCGTTGGCTAGTGGCAGTTAGGCTGGCTAGAAGAGGGTCAGGGTTCAGCGTTCAGTTTTCCTCGACGGCAGGTGTGCTCCTTCAATTAACAAACATCCGTGTACCTCGCCGTGCAGCGACTCTCCTCTTTTTCGTTCCACCTAGGCCAAGGAATGCAGCCATGCATGAGAATGCGGCTGTGCGTAGGACGATTACGAGCGGAGGAAATGAAATTTTGTAGCTAATTGAGTTTAAACGCGCGAGAGCCTTTTCGTTGCTGTACAGGTGTTTCCACGAGTTAATGGAGCAGTGGGAACGCCTCCCGGGGAAAAGCTGCGGGAACCAGTGGACGAAATTAATACCGTCCTCTCTTCTATCGGATCGTGTTTCATCGGCATAGAGGATGATCTAACGGTACGAAACGATCGCCTCTCGACACCTCGGAGAGGAAGAAATTGTTTTTCAACGGCTCGGATGAAAAGGCCTGTGCTCGTTTAGCTCGCGCACACCATTGCCATTTGCAATTCTCTTCGGCGAGGCACGCTAATTTCATTACCGCCGCGACACACTGTTCAGCGCGGAATCCGCGCGCGCAAATTGGAAGCTGTAGGAACGGTGTCGCGGTTGTCCGGCGTGCAACGAGCTAGATTATCATTTGCAATGTTGCATATGTAAATGCATAAATCGCTGATCGAATCGATGAAAAGAAGGCGCAGCTGCTAAGCGAGGCCGAGAGCCAATTCACACGTGCCAGTTCCCCGCATGCGATCGTAAACATATTAATTTACGAAGCGCCGAGAGATCAACACTCGGTCGAGATGCACGCATAATTCGCAATTACGGAGGAAACGAGCGCGAAAAATACACTTCGTTCTCTCCCCAAGATAATAACCCGACGTAATTGCGACGCAACGAGTACGAGATATCGCGGCTATTTGCCAGCTAAAGCAACTTTCTTATCGCTTCCGCGTATATTCTCGTCTCCCGGAAAGTTAATCGAGTCCGAGGGAAAGCGACAAAAAATACGCTCGTCCAGTTTCTTTCCCCCTAAACCGAGTGGCACTATCGACCATCCAAAAGACGACAGATTTTTCCCCGCTGCTCTCCAATGCTCCGCGGAAGGGTTTCTCGGAATGCGCGGATGTGATGCACGGTAAGTAACGTGATTAAAGGTATCGTCAGTTTTGTCGGGCATCCGGCCGTTCGAGCGGACGTCTTCATCAAGGAACTACCAATCAGGATGCGTGCTCGTGGACAAAAAGCGGACGGTCCATCTAAAGGAAGGAGCAAACGGAAGAGAGGGAGACGCAGAGCGAAACGAGGCGCAGAGAGAAGAAGGAAAGGATATACGTATGCCGGAGACAGAAGTCGAAGGAGGCGCGGCTGGCTGAAAAGCTCTTAATGGCACGAACGGCAATGGTAAAGCGATCAAGCGTGCAGCGAGTCGGGGGAACAATTACCGCGATACTCGGATGATCCGCGGGGGGGTCGAGGGGTACGAAAGGCCGACAAGAAATCGTAGCTTCGGCTGCGTGTCATCGCCTCCCTCTTTAATTCATGAAGGCAGCGACAACTTGCGAGGGATCACGGGATCCAGAGGCGAGCGATAATCTTCGAGACTTTCTTGCGCCTCTGACCATCGTCACCGCGCAGTTGGGGTACCCGCGTGCGACATCGATCCTATAAGGGTCCGACACGGCCGAAGGAACTTTAGCAGAGGGTTGCCATGTTTAGGTCGAACACCTGTGCGGACGTTTATGGACAGCTTCCCACTCGGGGAACGGCCGCGATCGGAGAAAGAAATCGCTGGCCGAGTGTCGCCAGAAATGATGCATTAAGTGCTTCCGTGGCTCGGGAGTCGCGGAAAAACTGTTCAACGCCGGCTCGATCGTCGGTGTTTACGCGGCAGGTAGAAAGATTTCTAAGGTGCGCGCACGGTTTCCTGCGAATATCCTGCGCCACGTCGAAACGAGCATCGTGACTCAACGTAATACGCAACGGTAGGACTTTGGGGACCGGCGCGGCACGGCGGTGTGCACCGATGCGTTCAACGGCAGAATGGAAGAATAATGTCGGGGACAAAGTACTATTCGTCGGTGTGAAACGGTGATAAGTTGTAAAAGTGTGTCCCGTGCGCGACTGTACATTGCGAAAGATAGTAGAAATAGATAGGCTCCCGAGGTGACTAATTCGGTAAATGGCTTTATTATTGCGAGCACCGACCGCGACCCTAATTCGCCTAAACCTCGTTAGAAGCCGGTCGACGTTGCGAAAATTCCAATATCGCCGTTGCTTTGTTCCTCGTTTCGACTGTAAAAACGGAGGAGAAGCCGAGGAGAAAAGGAACGGGCGAGCGCAGAAGGATTCGCGGCACGTTTCGACGGTCTCTAGAAAACACAGCCTTCTGATTTCGAGGTCCGTCTCTCTGTTCGCCATACGTCCGTCTCGAGCAGCCAGAGAATTCGTTGACCACCCATCGGGTGGTGCTTTCTGCTGTCGGAAGCCGATCGGAACGCGATCGGAACGCGATCGGAACGCGATCGGAACGCTCTGGCGGATCCAGAGAATTGACTCGTCGCGCGCGGATTCTTTCGTAGAGAAAAAAAGGCAGAGGGACGGCGGCTTTATGTTAAACGGATTAGACAGCGGAATGCGTTTCCTCGATGAATTGCTCCCATACGCTCGTTAAACGATCGCATTCTCAGAAGTCAGCATGGAATGTCGAGCGACGGAGAATCGTGTAACGCGTTTGGATTAGACCTCTTCCACTGCCAATTTGCTCGCGCGACCGTTGGTTAACGCTAAACTCGAAACATTAACGTTGCTTAGGTGTTTGCTGGTTTTTCGCTGAAATCTGAAATTCGAATTTCGTGTTCCGCGTTCGAGCCGCGGCCAATTAGACGGTCGCAAGTTTCCTACGGGCACAGACCCGAAGAATGCGTTACTACGAGGAGGCACGTGGCTCCACAGCGTGCGCCAATCTCAGATAACATCTAAAAGGTTGCCGATCCTAATTCGAAGTGTGGATACCACGAGACCTTATTTGTATTTCGTACCTACGGCAACATTCCACGTCACAGATAACATCCGATGATCCTGCGAGGTGGGACGGAAACGACGCGACACCGCAGGACGCATCACCTACAAGAGTCTTCTTCCTCGGGGACCTCCGCCGTGGAAACTACCGTATACCGACGAGCGAGGAAACTTGCCGCCTTCTTTTCGATACTTTCCTACCGCGGCGCGCCGTGTCTACGATTATGCTCGTTCCACCGTAAAAACCCAGATAACACCGGCCAAAGGAATTCGGGCGAAAGATTAGAAAGACAAGAAGAGAAGAACAATCTCCGCGGAGAAAGAAACTTTCCTTCGTCGATATTTCTTTTGGACGTCGCGCAACACCATTTTCTCCTGGCGCAGCGATTTGGCAAATTCGACATATGTATACGTATACACGCTAGCATCGTTGAGCGGTGGTCGGTACGAGAAAAAGATTCGAAGCGGCGCGGCGTTTTGACCGCCACTGTCGAAGGACGTGCACATATCTGTAGCCGAGAGTGGTCCTGAGGACTCGGATTAATCGGGGACAAGGCAAGCACATTACCGCGGCTCCAGATAGCAGTAGGATAGCGCCACGAAAACCACCGTGAAACTCCGAGAACCCGACACCCGGGTTCGTTGAAAGCCAGTGGTGGAACGGTCTCTCGATGCGAGAGAGAGAAAGAGAGGAAGACCAAAGAAGAGAGACGAAGACGAAGACTAAATTGGTCCCTGGGCCTCCACCGAATCTGTGACGGGTTAATCCTCCCGGCTTCCACGAAGCAGGAGAGAAGAAGTTGCCCGCGGGAGAAGATTAAAGAAAAGGAACTGCGGCCAGTAGATGGAATTGGAATCGAAATCTCGTGCTCCCGGGAGAATTTTTGCGACGTCCAGTCGATTTCTACGGATCGCGATCTACCGAGCCAGACCACCGCCGTTTTCTGCCTAAAAATACTTGCTCGATAAACGATCCATCGAGTACGGCCCGGTCGGAATTTGCCATCGCAATCGTTCGGAAACGGCAACTATAATTGTCGCGCGTTTACGTGGGTACTTACTTACGCTCTGCGTACAGCGCACGGCTACGGAGGATATCCTGCGCTGCACACTTGACGACGATTCACGGCCGCCCCGACTAATTACTCCCCTGTGGCGGGAGCCAAGTGTAGAATGCAAGGGTCATGCAGGTTGTCGCCTCGATGCGCTCGGCAGACTTTCGGGATGCGATTAAAAGGACGCATGTCGCCTCGAACGATGACAACGGCCATGGCGATCTTTATCGCGCGACAATTACGGTAGTCGTCTTCTTCCTGAAAAGACCAACAAATCTTGAAGCACCGTAGATAATGGCGGCGGTGGGCGATAACGATGATCGAAATTTGGCTCGCGAAACAATTTCTTGGGAATAACGAAATATGTACTGTGCTGGGCGCTCGAGGGGCGCTACTAAAAATGCCAAGGTGGCGGGTGACTCGAAAATTATCAGCGAGAATGATGACCGCGATCATGCGCAACGCGCGGTGATTTCGCCCATTTTACCGATTTAGTACAGCATGCGAGCGGAGAAAGCGTGCACGCTCGAAGACGCACACACTAATGCGAAACTTGGCTGCGCGATTGTGACATCGTGTTAAGATAGGTGCAGTTACGGAAATTGAATAATAATTGCAGACCTCGGCCACCCTCCTCCCTTCCACGGAACTCGCCAGCTTCCATCCCGCGCCAACAGTTCAACGGAAAAAAAAGTCTACATAATAACCGTGCTCGCCTCGCTAACGTTACACCACGCTCCTGTGCCGTATCTCTCGATCTTCTTAATTAGAATTCCGTTGTAAAGGTGAAAACAATGGTACGCCGAGTGACGGTGGGTCACCCGGAGAAGGTTTAGCCTCTCGCCTTGCTGTTACGTTGCGCAACGTTCGCGCCTTTTCTTTCCCCTGTAACTACGATATTAATATCGCTGGATTCTCCGGTCTTCGATGCTCTATTGCACCGCGACCAAAACGTATTAGCGCGGAATACAGTTGCGCAATCTGCACACCGGTGCGTATTCTCGTACACAATGCGCTCGGTTAGTTCTTGCGTACAGGTATGATCGATGGCTAGATAAAGTATCGCGGAGGTAGAGTAATCGGCCCTTAACCGTCGCGCATAAATCAAACGACTTCATCCGCGGTGAACAGAAACGGCGCTCGCGATGTATACGACATAACGACGGATAAGTGGATTTGGAAAACCGGTAGAAAACCTGATTACCGCTTTCTCGTTCTGTCTTTAGTTTCTTCGTGGAACAGCGGGCGCGTTCACGCACCGGCTCGGACGCTTTAACGAAGTGAGCCTGTGGTTGCTCGACAATTTATGAGCTCGCATTAATTACGGAAATATCGGGCACGTAGGCAGATTGATTTTACTGGCCGATCAAAAAGAATCATAATATTGGTAGATGGAAACGAACGATCGGCTTCGAGACGCGTTGCACGCCATCAATGTTGCCTCGCGAGATCAAGTTAATAGGCAAGGTAGTCGGCCTGCAAAGCGGCCGGCGTCGAACTTGCAAGGTGAAATTCACCAGGCCGCTTCGAAAAAGCTGTCTCATCTCTTGATTACACCGTCGGTACACGGTTCGACAATTATGCAGAACAGCCATCCTCTTATTCGCACCCCGGCGCATCGTCCCGCAACGCTGTTATTATTCTCTTGAGAAAATGAAAATTCGCGGCGACGAATAATGTACTTCCGCCATGGAACTATAATAATTCCACCAGTCGTGGCTTCAACGCGGCAACAAACGAGAGTGCCGTCGCCGAATAGCAACATTATCCTTACAGGCGTTCGATTTTGCCAACCAAGCCGGCCAACCTGAATGCATACCTATTATAAACCGCTATAATTCGTCGGGCGTCAAAAAAGACGGACGACGGTAACCGGCATCCGGCGTAAAGAATATCGTCGTCGTAGTCACGGACGTTGTAACTATACGCAGCTGAGCGAAAACATTCAGCGATTCTTTTCCGTTGCGTAATTCGCCGCGTCAGCTAATGCGATTAAAGAAGCATTAAGATTACGTTCAATTATTAACAATTACAAGGACGGCAAAAAAAAACAAATAATTACCCACCATTAATCAACAAGCCCGCCGAGTCCGCTTATTCGCAACCTTCTATGCCTCTCTTCGTTGCGCATACGCGTCTCCGATTCTTTTTCACCTGTCTTCCCACCGACGTCTATCCGCGATGATTAACTTAATCCGCGAATATCGCGAAATCCTTACTTTGTGGAAAACAGCGTTGAAAAATAGCAAAGCAGGATGAACGCAATGCCACGATAAATTGCCCTACACAGTTTTACATTTATACATCGGTACAAACTAATGCACCGTAATGCGAACGATCGATCAACCAACGGCGAACAGTATCGTTCGGTATTTTAATCATTTCTAATCGCAACGTCTCAAAGCGCCCAACGATAAATTGGAATTTTCCTATTCGAAATACCAGGCTCAATCGGTTTGCGGCAGATAGGTTAAACGCTTCCATGTACGTACATACACTACTATCGTAATTGTCCATTAGGCTTTACTACGCGCTAGCTACGATCGGTCAAGTATTATGCGTTCACAGGTACTACTAGTACAACATGTGTTTGAAATTTATTGTGAGTGCTGCAAGTAATTATCCGTTTCTATTAAACTTTTTCAACGCCTTGTATGTGCGCAATTTTCCACGCACGAAGTCCGTGATACACCAAGGTAGGGAAGCGCAGAAACGATGCAATTTAGTAATTAATAATGACATTGCAAATAATTAACTGCCGTAGATAATTGTAATTGTGCTCAAGTCCTATCCGTTCGCCACGGCTACGCTCGCAGAAAGAGATGGAACGGGTAAGCAAATTGCACCAGTGGGGCTCCCCACATCGGCATCGGTGTCGTGGCGTTATTATTACAAATTATTGAGAAAGAAATAGATGGAAAATTTTTTAAACGGACGTGCATAATTTTTCTAACTGTGAAGACTGCAAAGATTCGCGCGATATACATACATATGTATATATGCCTGCATGCGCGTATTCTGTAATATTCGAAAGGTTAATGAACCGACCGTGAAAAAAAAGGAAACGAGAGGCACCATCGACAATTTATGACAGGGCAAGTACGCGTATCTGTATTTAGATGTAGATTAGGATGCGTGCAATTATGTTAGTGCGCTAGTAAATTGCACATCGATGCCCGTCGTGATTTATCGTGCGTACCACGCGCCTTTCAGGTTTAGCTTAATGATCGTTTGCGGTTCGCTATCGACGATCGACGATCAGAACATTGTGCTCGACGAATCGGTCTAGCTTCGCGATTCTGGGCTAACAGAGCGGCGGATATTTTTTTACGGATCGGAGATCAATCTGCCCCGTGTTAAACATTTTCATTTATAGCGATACGACCGACGCGACGTCCCTGACGTATCCGATCAACCTTTACTGCAATCATTAACATCTTCCGCTTCGAGATACAAACTGATTAAAACTACTTAGCAGCTTGTACGCGAGAAACAAAACGAATAATTCGCCTCGCAGTGTCGTGTCTTTTTTGTTCGCGATATAAATGTAAATCGCACCCCAGATTTCACCCCAATTTATTCGCTTCGCTCGACAAGTAATTTGGCAAGTCAATGACTAGATAGTATTGCGCAGCTATTAGTAAGGCACGCGCGAGCAAGGATTTGTCTCATTAACGATCTGGAGGAAATTGAATTTGAGTAAACGCGTGGAGATCGGGAAATAATACGGGCAATTGCGTATCGAAGGAATTCATAATTACCCAAGCGTCGTATTATAGCGGGGTGTCGGGTTTTCGGTTGCTCGTTACATAATTGGATTAATCGTGCCACACAGCGATGGGTGTCCCTACCTGTTGGAGAAATTCGATCCACTAGCGATCCAATTGAACGTTACTGCCGCCGCACCGGTGTCAGCCAGCTTATAATTAAGGAATTCTCGATGCCGCCATCGCTTCGACATTCGGAGCTGAGTTTATCGCTTTGGCCGCGAATCGAAATAAAAAGAACGTGCTCGCTGCGCACTTAATTACTTCCCTCGATTGAACGAAAGATACCTCCGGAAAGTGTGCAGCGTTGAATGGATAAATGTACATAAATGAAATACGTATTGTAAAAGCAGTAACAGTAGGAAGCAGGCGAACGTCCGATTTCGCCTCTCGTTGAGCCTCGTCGCGAGTCGATTAATTGAGCCGGAAAGCGTAAACGCGTGCGCTGGAGTAAGCTGTGTCCGGAAAGTAAATATCAGCCGGTATCGAGGATGGTATCGAGGATGGTATCGAGGATGGTATCGAGGATGGTATCGAGGATGGTATCGAGGATGATGTCGAGGATGGTATCGCGTGAGCAGCCAACGGCTACAAAGGATTGCCGATAATTCGTAATTGCTTGTTATTATCGTGCCGAGAAATCGAACACGTCCTCCCATGGCCGGTTCTTGTCGCAGGATGCATTGATGCGTCTATTAGCGAGAATTTGCAAGTATGATTCGATGCAAAAACACCTCGGTCGATGTAACGCGTCGCGATACACCGATGTCTAGATTCCACGATTCGTGCACATCCACGAGCACGAGGGAATAACGATCCCGCCCTGCACACCATGACTGGCTTTAACGTTGCCTTCTTAGCTCGTGTATTCCGCTTGAAATTTTCAAGCCGAACGAGCGTCGCAATAGACCGCAAAGCAACACCACGGATGTCGAAGAGCGGGATTGAAAATCGTGGAAAATTCTCGAGGTCTCGGTAGCGCAAGATCATCGTTCTAAAGTACCGTATATACATACGTCGACTCGCCCATTACAACACAACCGCGAGAAACATGCGCGGCCTCAATGAGTCGGCTAATTAGTTTATTACACCGCGCTAATTTGTATGCCCATAAATCGCGGTCATAGGTACATGGAACGCGTAATCTACTACGCGAACGTGTATAACATTCTTATACGGATTGACCATTACAGACACGCGCAAAGCTCGTAGTAGCGTGCAAATATGACAGAAATGACTAGCAGATTTTCAAGCCGCTCTCTCGGAAATCACTCCATCTAAAGCGTCTAATCGAGCGTGACGCATCTAATCGGACACTCGCGATACACTGTAAGAGCATGCAACCGCCTCGATAGAAATAAATTACCATCGTGCATTCTCAATGCGAACGATGAATTTAACGACGAGTCAATTAATGCGAGTGCCAGCCGACATGCTTTTCAACGCAAAGTGCTTCCAACTGTTTCTCCCCGTTCGAACCGCAACTTATTCCGGTTCTCGCTCTAATTTGGAAATCCAATATTAGCTTGTAAACGCGACGAAATGTGAGAAAAGGAAGCGGATTTCAGGCATCGGGGAAGAACGCTCGAGGGCCGAAGCTGGAAGCACGGCTTGCGGGCTGAATATCGACTGCGCGTTGCCCACGAACAGTCGCTTCCTCCCGCCGTGAAATTACAGTGTTTACGCGAATTAGATTTCGGTTTCGGTAATTTTCAGTTAATAACGAAGCGAACTGGCCAACGAACGAACGAACGAGCATTAAGTGCGGCTTCGAGCCCATTAATGCTATTATAATGTAAAAGGCTACCTACGCGTTCCTCTCTTGCTCTCCCTCTCTATCTTTGTACGGCCGGAACACGAACCTGCGTGTACCATGTAACGCGCATTCGATGTTTATGGCAAACGCCAACAAAAATGAGATAAAAGCTCTGCCAGCCTTAGATCGCGCTTGTCGTACGCATTACGTTCAGGCTACCTGCATTATAAACTCATTTCCGATAAATCGGTTCGCCTAAAGACAGCTGCCGAGGTCTGCACAGGCGGCCTCTCAGCCTTGCACGTTCACCACCCTCTCTCGTAGTCTCGATGGATTTCGTTGCGCGAAATGGAGCAGCCGAAAATTCTCCATCGGTCCCCGCCCAATTAATTTCGAAGCAGACACAATTGTTTTCACTTTTCGCCAATCCTGGAGGTCGATTCGAGTCGTCCGGTTTCAACAGCGACGAGCCGACCGGCGACAGGGCTTGGTGAAATTTATTAGGGACACTAAACCGGTTTCGAAAGGTAGAATACCTTTGTAAATTGCGGATACGAATTATCAGTAGCAGCTTGTAAGCACGAGGTGGGATCCTTCGGCTGGTCTGTCCAAGTATCGATCGCGCGTGAAAATGATTCTGGTCGTTACAAGCAAATCGAACGGTGTTACATGATCACTCACAGCATCGAACGTGCCGAAGTGTGGGCTTGTAGAGATCATTAATGCAGCAAGGTCGGTGAAAGGAATGATAGCACTGTCCTGCTTCCTATTACACGGTAACCTGTATCTCTGTCTCTCTGTGTCTCTACGCGCCGTACGTACAAGACGATTCAAAAATAGCCAAGCAATTCAGAGCCGCGAATAGTCGTAGGAAAATGAATAACTTCGACGCCTTCTCAGTCGCATCTTGCACCTGCACGATTTTTGTCAACCTGCGTATACATTTCCAGCCAAGGAGGATGATGTTCCGTACGAAAAATATTTTTTTGCGTACCTGATGCGTCCTATAATGTGCGTAATTGCGTGCGAACACTCGATTCTAGTTCTAAGAAAGTACAGTGGCCGACGTTGACGCGAGGTGAACGGATTGGCTTTTGCAACATCCACTACAAATGTTTACACTTTTCGCCGATTTGTTTTACTAAAATTACGTCGACAAAAGGAAGGAGAAATTTCTCACAGTTCGGTCGAAAGTTTGGACAGCGCGTTGCAGCGGTTTAGATAGTATCATTGATAGATAGCGGTCTGCAACGGAAACCAAACCACGAGGATATCCCTACCCATTCGAGGATTCTAATTTATAGTCCCGATAATGCAACTACGCAACGGCGCGTTTCAGATTAACAAGTCCAATGACATTCGCGACCCGACAATTACGCGACAATGGAGACTCTAGTCTAGAGCATGGCTGGCGATGAAATAATTCAGCGATACGATCGTTTTTCTGATCACAGATCATTCGACACGAGGAGGAGGGGGTGGAGGAGGAGGAGGAGTCGGGGGTTGCGAGCAAACGGTCTCACAGACAAGTCCTGCGAGCAGCACGAGCAGCTCGAGCCAGGTGACTCAGGTGAGCCTGCAGCAGGTGAGCCAGCAAGCTCATCAACAATCGGTACCGCCGCCTACAACGACGACACCTCAATCCACTCAAATGGGAATCTCTACGGAAGACGCGAGGGCCGAGGACGAGAGCAACCACCCTAGGGCTGCGCCAACCAGCCCAGAAAGCGAAACCGAGGTCGACGACTTTACCCCCAAAAGGAAACAACGCAGATATAGAACTACCTTTACCAGCTTCCAGCTAGAGGAACTCGAGAAAGCTTTCTCGAGAACTCATTATCCCGACGTGTTTACCAGGTACGTCCAACGTTTCTCGTGATTCGAACGGTAGCTCGAGTAAATTCACGGAGGACACTATCGCCTAATGCTTGCGATAAGAAAAATATAGAACAACCGACGACCTTCCTATCGGCTACTCCTGAACATCCTTTTTCGCTAACAGCTCGCGCCTTCGTCACGGCTGATAGGAAGCTCGCGTACCTCCCGCCGGTCTAGACGATAGAGGAGGTGTCTAGTCGTGTTGGTCAGGTTTCAAGCTTACCGTGTAACGGGATCAAGATATAGCAGGAACTCGCAGAGACGGCTATTAGTTGCCACCGAGTCCAAATATTTCGTGACGAGCGTCCCGAGCACTTTACTCTCACATTTATGGAACCGTTTCAAACGAGACTCGCTTCATCCTCATCGATTATACAGCCACAGTAAAATTTCGTTTTTAGTGGATTCCATAGCCGAACCAGCTCACAATCGCATAGATTAGCTGGGCCTTGGGCCTTGGGCCTAGTCGTAAAATTCTCCACGTTTTCTTTCACCATAGGATTTACCTGCCAAGTTTCCTCACGGAAAAATATTGCTGCAAGCTTCTGCTTCGCCAGCAAGGTATAATCGAACATGTTGCTATCTAGTGGAATTCACCGAAGGTGGTATATCTGGCGATTGAGATTTTCAAATGGCTGCGGATGATTTCGCGTTACCAAGTTTCCGACCGTTGAATCCAGTTGATCACGGTAATGTGTTGGCAACGGGGTGTAGCGCAATCCATCTGGCTAGCTTTTTCAATCGTCTCCTTCTTTTTCTCCGAGCCTTCTTTCGTAGCATGGAATACCCGGTAGGTAACTAATAGCGGTGTAATCGGCCGTAATAGGTCCGGTCCTGCGGCCACGATATGGCTGCTTGCAATTAACGAACATAGAGGGAATATGTATAGGGAAGCAATAGCTATAGTGCACCATTGATCAAATTGAGTGAAACGAATAGCGAGTATTCGCCACGAATACATCATTGGGTGCGCGTTGACGGCCGCTTGTCCATGGAAGGAAGGAACTTTTAAACGGAGGAATGCACGGATATTTTTGAGTGAAATTTTAAGAGCTATCGCATTATGGTCGCAACGAACGGACGAGTGGGCTCGGTTTATCGGTAACTCTCCAAGTTCAGACTCGCGTTTCGAGATAACGCCTAATGTCCGGGGCAACCGGACGCGACGCGACGCGACGCGACGATGTGAAATCCATGACTGCCTGCCTGCCCGCCTCTGCTCAACTCTGTCCGCTTTTACTTTCTTCGGGAGGTACCTCTGGCAAGGTTAATTTTGCAATTTCCGAGGAGAGCAGCTTCCAATAGATCGCACCCCGATAAAGAAATTGATCAATTTTTGCAAGCAATTTCGCCTCGCTCCGTAATCTATCATTTCCTAATCGTGAACCATTTCCTCTTCGCGTCAAGCCGTTCAATATCTTTTTGCTGTTTTCATATAAATTAATCCCATCCTCGGTCGTCCGTTTCTTGTTCCTTCTCTCTCGATACCGTGTTCGAGTATTAATTTCACACTAATTGGATTTTATGGTCGCTTAGGTTTATTGACTAGCTGACCCAGAGCAGGTAAGCCTCGCTCGATCGCGATGCATATTCATTAGTTGCTTTCACGGAGGAGCGCGTGCGATTGCTTGTGTCCAAAGGTAATTCAATCCAATTGCTAGCTTCTCCGGATCGTGAATAATCTTTTAACCATTTCGAACAAAAGGGCAAATGTCCGCTGTATTCGTCCCCGTAAAGAATAGATCGATCGAACGTACTATCGGCTGGCCATGTTGTTTGGATCAACGAGGCCAAAGAAATCTGTGCGATCGAGTATCCAGATACACGGGGATGTTGGAAGCCTTCGAACGGGGCCACTTACTTTTACGAGCTCTTAAGATCTAATTTAGATTAGAATCGTGTGGCTCGAGCTACCGTACCTCGACTAATCATCGGACACGACTTTTCAACCAGATTGAACGGCTCGCTATTTTCCCCAGCCTTTTCCCTCCCTTCCCCCTACTGTTTTTGTCGCGATACATTCTCGAATGTATCGAGGAGAGAGAGGTGACAAGTGGTAAAAATAATTGATCCTAGAAAGTTTTACGTACTTAGAAAATCTATGGCGAGTTGCAAGTCGCCACAGAAGATCCACCTGTTCCAATGGGGCAAAACACGGTTCTCGGTAAATCATTCCGAAGAATACCTTTATATCCGTGGGGTGGGACGGTGGCGAGTTTAATAAGGATGATTGTTTCCAGTGATCCGTGGAACAGAACCAGTTCCACGGAGCCCTGTCCTTCTCTTCGTCCCTGCCGCCACTCCACCCTTTCTATATACCCTGTCCCGGCTTGTAACTTCTCCTGTCATTAATCGACCGACGAGTCATGCTCCCGATTAGAAATGCCGCCAGCTCCTCCGACCCGTTATTCCTCCCTTGGCAGGCGAGATTAGTGCCCCCGCGATCGGTAATTAGAACGATGCCCGAACAGAATCGACACACGGAACGTACCCTAATTTTCGCTCCTTCTCTTACCGCTAATTTCGTTACACGGGCATAATTGACGATTCCGTTGCGCTCGAACCTTTCCTTCCCTTTCTGCTCACTTTTTGCCAACTTCCAAGCTGAACCGTCATCTTTTCCGCGATTCGTCAAAAGCATGATAGTTGTTGGTTCGATCGACGACACGTCGGTATGGCTAATCGGTAATTGGCCCTTCACGGCCGTACGCGTGTTAAGCGCATATTACAAACGCGGCGCGCGGCGCGCGGCAGCCACCTACCAACGTTGTTTTCTCGCCTCGTTCTATCGCAGTTTTACCGCGCTACCAGACACGCGTTTTAACTCCGAGACATCGCTTTTCCACCAGGTATTATAAATAATTTCCGCCCTACGCTTTTCCGAGGAAAGTAACCGCTGCGATATCGTGGAACTCGTTGCAACGCCGTGTCATTTCTTCGGTAATTACGGTTTTGAAAGCAACGTTCTAACAGCAGTCGAGGCGTGTGATATATACCGAGATTAATGGCAAATTCCAAGGGTTGTTCGTCGACCAACCTGATCGTTAGAGCGGAGATAGATTGCACCGCATTATGCACGGATATTACGTCCTAGCTACTAGCATTTCTATCGTCTCCGTCGTCTCGGATCTGCAAAGAACCACTGCAGCTTCTTTCGCATTCGCGTAAAATCAGCGATCGCTCTTCAAGAATACACGTGTTCCGGCAATTTCAGACGGCTCAAATCGTGGTTCAATTGATATCCGGTCGCGATCCAGGATGAGTATCAGAAAAACGAAGGATGCAATGATGAGACAAGGAGTAGAGCGAATCGGAAAAGGGGGAGGAAAGAATCGTGCCGTGGTATGCTGGATGATGACGGTCGTGAAAAAGAAAGGAAAGAATCATTAAACTTCCGTGAATGAGGGGACCGTTCACAGGGACAATGCCGAGCAGGTTAAAGAATAGTAGTTAAATTTGCGCCACGAGAGACAATCACGATCTCGCCACTGCTCGGCGACTGGCTGATTCGACCTCCGAGGTTAATTAGATAATGTAATTGTCCGGCAATTACTCGAATTACTCGCACGCCAAGCCTCTCCTAGCGTCATCGCCGCACAAAGCAGCACAGCACACGCTACTCGTACGTCGTTCTCTTTCTCTCTCTCCCTCTCTACCCTTTTCTCCCTTTGCCTTGATCATTTTCCTGCTCGTTCGATCGTGCCAGATATATGCTAATATTGAATGATTGTAGATTCATACGTGACTTAATTGAACAGGAAAATACAAATTAATTGATTAGAATATAACGTTTAGTTGCCACGTGGAATACGACTTTGCATAATTCCTAGTCCATTACTTATTTGCAAGCGGTTTATTCATCATTTATCCTGGAAAAACGCAACCTCTATTAATAAGATGTAGCAACAAGCGTAACAAAGTCGTACTAGCTACTCGAGAAAAAACTGTAATACCTTGCGCATGCAAATGAATCAAATCTTCCGACAGCAGCAAAATAGTTAGGTTTACGTGACGATAGAATTACGAAATGCACGATAGAATTGCGCGTACGTAAATTAAAATTTAGCCAATTAAAGGTATCTATCTATATAGAGCGAAAGGAAAGATTTGCCGGGCGAGAAAACGAGCGAGCAAGCTCGGAATGAATCCACTTAGCGGTCGCTTTGATGGTATGTAATAAGCGCGCGAGTCCACCAGTTCTATCACGATGCGATTACGAAACCTCTGTTCCGTTCTCGCGTCGATTCCAAAGTTGATTGCAACCGATTGCTGTTGCAGCATACACGTATTGAATCGTAGGAAACGCGAGCACATTACTTCCTGTCTTACGTACACAGCTCGTTCGCACGATCGCAAACATTATTAACGCGAGTTCACGATACAAATATCCCTGACATTTGTTAAAAAATTGCGCGGCGCTAAATTTGCAAAGAGGATTCGCGTAAGCGGCTGCCCAGCGTTTTTCGCAGAGGTTCGAGCATCCACGTTAACTCGAACGTGGCACGTCTAATCTAGCGTTGCTTGCCTCTCAGAATACCGGCAAGTAGCGCATTTCCCATGGCAAGGACATCGAAGAAGGGGAGATACGTAATAATAACGATACGCGAATCGAGGGTAACCGAGTTTCAGTGAACGGCGGTTGTAATTAGGGACGGCCGTCTAACCGCGAAATTTCGTGATCTTATTAAATCCAGAAGGACGCGCGTGAGTGTGCCGGAGGAAAAGGGAAAGGCTAAATTATTATATTACTCACAGGCCAAGGTGCTCGCTCGGATCTCGAGATCCTGTCGAGACACAGATTTTACTTTAGAAATCGATTCACGAACGAAAGTAATACATATCTGTTATGAAAGAATATTCTTTCGTACCTGGTGATCGCCGTTGCAAATAGATTTAAACGAACCCTAGCTTGTTTTCGATCAATGGAGGAAACAAAAAAATGAGACACCGCGAGAAAATCGTGGGCAATAAGAAAGGTATAATGTCTGCATTATCCGGTGGAAGTGGAAGGAAGACGGGGAACGATAAAAGCGACGAATCCATACGCGGTGTAAATCAGCACAGTCAATTTTCGAGAGCTCGCTTCAAATTCCCTGTAATTTCGAGCGGGCACTGACTGAAACGAAGCTCGTGTACTCAAATGCGCCTAAACACGAAATTGAAGCGGCGGTGATCGGAAAGGCAGCAGCAGCAGCAGCTTCTGTGCGCGATATAATCACCGAGATTTCCTTGCGATTTCGTGGAACATCTGGGCAATTTGCGTGCGAGATGAGAAACCCCGCAGGCCGTCTAGCGAGACAGCGTGCGGGATTCGCTTTCGCCTCGGACACCGATGTAATCGCCGGTCAATCCTTTTCGGACCGCAAAAACCTTAGGAATCGAGGAACGAAAGGCTTCCGGAATTCGTTTTGCGCCGAGCAAACGGTGCGCAAAAAGGATGTTGCTGTAAAAAATCCCAGGGAATTGTATATACGATCTACGACGGGAGTATTACCGATTTCGTTACATAAACTTGTCGATCGAAGACAATCGCGTATCTCTGCTAAATAAATACGTGTATGCAAGAACAGAGTTCCATTCGTTCGATCGACTATGAGCAGCTGGAAAAGTGCTACACTAGAACGCGTTACACTTGCCACAGTAACGTATGCGAACGGCAATTGCGCTGAAAATTACACGTCGCGGAAAACTTAAGGCAATTAATTGATATCTTGCAAGCCTTCTAATTAGCATAATGAATGTATCATTATTTCTGCACGATCAAGTGTTTAATATATTTTCAACGCAAGCCTTCATATCTTCGGTATACATTTAACGCCTCGCGAGTGGAAAATATAATATGGTGCATAATCATACTTACGAATACATTGTGCATTAATTAATTAATTATATCGCTCTGATTTTCCTTTTCTGTTTGCTTTCAGAGAAGAACTCGCAATGAAGATTGGGCTTACGGAGGCACGAATACAGGTTAGTAGAATCGATTAATATTCTGCCGTCTTGTGCATTGAAAATCATTCAAAGAGAAGCAATATATATATTGAAAAGGAAGCACTTACCAAACTCCTGAACCGCCATGATCCTTGCAAAGACCGCGACGCAACGCGACGCGACGCCCATCCGCAGCGTTGGCTGCTCTCCATCGACGCCTCCCGTGAAGCCGTTGGCTTTATCACTCGCGTTGCCACTTTCTGCAATCAAACATGGTTCTGATTATCTGCTTTCCCTCGATAGTCGCCGTTAGCATACGATAGAATACGCGCGAGTGAATATTTCACGCGGTATTAATTTCTCAGTTTATCCTAAAGTATAATTATTTAAAGCGGAGAATTCGTTTGAGGAAGTGCGCAGGTTCCCGTGGCAAAGCAGAGAAGAAAAAGAATCGATGAAAGGGAAAGAGATAGGGAGAAAATGTAGCCAGCGTCCGCGTAATTAATGCGGCACGATTAAGCACGAAACGACTAGGTTCCGGCGGCGAATCGTGGTTGTGTTTTGTTTTAAAAGCCGCAAGTTGGATGTTTAGCTCCCTGCTGGGGGCAATCCTGCTCACCTTGGGGGGTCCTGGCACCCGACCCCCCACACCCATCACCTTTAACTCGCCATACGCCTAGCAACGACTTTGCTCGTCCGGTGCGTCCGACCGATCGTTCAATTCGTCCGTGGAACACACGCGTTATTAATACATTCTTCTTCCTAGTCCGCCCGTTGTGTCTCGTTTCGTAATCAGAGAGCAATTTTTATTACGCAATCCTTTGACCGATCGCATCCAATGTTCCCTTCTTAATTAACGAGCAATCAAGTTGAAAGCAAACGATACGACTGTATTTGTTTCGCTGGGCGTGTCGTGATGAATAGAAACTTTCTAGGGAGCAAAAAATGAAGGAAAACGATTCATGAACAACGGATGGTAGCTCACGATCCATAATCTCACGAGTCATAAAGTGCCTTCCTCGCGTCGAACCATCGATCGGATCGATTTCCGAATCGCAAAGTCATCCCGAAATATTCCCTCCGCGTTCCGTTGTCTATGCAATGACGGGGCTGCATCATCACCATCGCCGCTTGTAATGGGAGTGCCTACATCTCCCGGCGGTCCTTTTGATTTTCTAGCTACAAACGCAAATATAGCTACACCGAAGGTTCCCTTCGTACGGGACAAGCACTCAATCTAATCGAGAAACTTCAACTCGCAGGCGAACTTTCTGTCTTTCGACGCAAACTACTTTTAAACCGCCCCGGTTACAAAGCAACGCGCCCTCCACTCCGAATCGTCTTTCAGAAGCGAGCAAGTGTTTGGAAAAGCGGGTATCGTGATTATTGAACTAGCTGCGTTCTCGTCATTACGTTCTGTCACGACACGTACGAAGGGAACTCGCGGTTCGAGTGGGACCATTTATTTCGTTTCCATAAGACTTGCCGACGATAAACGTGATATCCAATGTGCACACTTTCGTGTTCGTAGCACGACACGAAATCGACCTAACAACAGAAAAGGAGGCCGTGGAATTAAAGTCTGTTGAAAAAAACGAAGGGCAAAAGAATGGCGAAAGGACTCGACGAAGAGGGGCGAGTGGGGGATTGCGAACTGTGGAGACGAGGGAGAAGAACTTCCGTTGAACTGATTAGGGCTCGAGTCTTCGAGGAACCTTCGCGATGGAATGCACTGGAATGGTCGATGTATCACGAACGATGGTTGCTCCATTCACGGCCGTGCGTTCAATGCGAATCAATGGTACCGGAAAGTCCCCTCCCTATATTTCCCCGATGCGCAAAATCGCAGCCTAAAATCGAATAGCTGTCTCCCTTTGAAGCAGTCGGAAAGAATCCTACGTTGGTTTGTCGGATCTGGCAAAAGCTTGCAATTTTCGGGGGGCAACAATGGGTCGGAAGAATGCCAGCTAACGGTTTCACGGTGGCCAATAATTCGTTAATTTTCGGGGAAAAAAAGAGCAGGCGGGCCCAGGTAGGCGGACGACGATGGATGAGAAGCAAAAGAGAAAGGAAGAAACGGATAAAGATCGCTGCCACTGCCTCGCAGCGATCTCCGGCTTCCTTCCATCCTTGACAATAATAATACACCGCGAGTTTCCTGAAAAAGGGAGAATACGTCGGGCTAACCAGAATTCGCACTTCCACGGTTCCCCAACAACTTCCAGCGAACAAAGTATAATACTATTTGCTTTCCGACCCGGAATCGGATGAATAGGTTTCCTGAAACAGAACTTGAAACCGAACCCTGAATCCCTCTATCCCTCCAACTGTTTCTTTGAACGCATCAATGAAGCAAGCAGCTTCGTATCGCAAAAATAGACGGGGGCGGAGAGAAAGCGTGTTGCAAAGCGCAAACTGCTATCAGCGTTGGTTCGCTTCCCTCGCGTGCACGCGAAACCGCGTCGTCGAAAGGAGGTAAAGTAAATTAAAGTCCTCCGTTTGGTTGCAGGTTTGGTTCCAAAATCGACGCGCAAAGTGGCGGAAACAGGAGAAGGTCGGCCCTCAGGCACATCCGTACAATCCGTACTTGGGATCAGGTGCACCACCACCGTCGGCGGTCGTCGCGCCGACCTTGCCTAACCCTTTCGCCCACCTGGGCACGTTTGCCCTGCGGAAACCCTTCGACGCGTTTCGTTACCCACCTCTGGGTCACGGACCGGTCCTTCCCAGTAGTTACACCGCTCATCCCTATCATCGCCCACCGCCACCTCTGCTACCACCTGGAATGCCTCTGCCTTACACGTCGGCCGCGTCCTTCCAAAGTCTCCTCGCGAATATATCCGCGGCGCAGAGGCCGAAATTGGTCCGCGGTTCGCCGCCACCGCCACCCCCGCCTCCAGCAGCACCCGCCATCAGTCTGCCGCACCCGCCGGTTCAGCCGCCCACGCCGGCGGCTAGTTCACCCCAAGGTTCGCCCACGGGAAGCGTCGGATTGCCCGACATCGATAGACGGACCAACAGTATCGCTTCTCTACGACTCAAGGCCAGGGAGTACGAACTTCATCTGGAGATGCTACGCAAGAACGGAGATCTCATCAGTTGAAGGGATTCGATGGTAGAAACGGAAGCTTGCTGCGTTCGCTGCTTACGACTCTCGCCACTACCGATGCTTCTACATATCGATGCTGAATCGCTAATTTCCCTTCGCCTAGATCACGTACACGGAGCCAGCGGAATTGTGCTGCGAAGCGAAACATCTCACAATCAGAGGGTGACGGCGTGAAACTCAACGACCGAGTATGTATCTCTCCCGCCATACCATAGACAGGCTTGCGCCGACGCCATGATAAGAAGCGATATCAACTGCATCCCTCCCTATGCCCGCCCTTTCCTATGTATCGCGCGAGATACGAGCCAAAGAATTTACTCCGGAGTGGTCGAGCACTTTGTACCCCCCATTAATAGCGCGCACGCGAAGGAAGGTTGAGTAATAGTTATCCTTCTTTCTGTGATCACTTGTGCCTTCGTTAATCGTAATCTAATGTTAGGAGCGCCGATTCGATAGTTTTCAATTGCATACCAACGATCCTCGCGTCGAAGACGATCCAAGCAAACCGAGTAGATACTCGAGATATTTCTTATCGTTCTAGAGATCGTTGGCTCTTATGAAATTCGAAAACTCTCGCGAAAACTCTCGTGAAAACTCTGGGCAACCGCGCGTTATACTCGTAACGCGAAACTAACGATTCGAGTGTTGCGTCTGCGTTGACAATTCCAACGATCGTTTGGAAAATTTCGTATACGAATTTTTCTTATGGCCGCTAGAATTGTCACTGCTCTTTGGCGTGGACTGTGACTCAATGAATCACTCAAGCGACAGTTTTTACGACGTTGTTCATTAAAATATGAACGATATACCTGTCCATGTACAAACGAGTTTCTTCAACCTTCCTCTTCGTATCATTCAGAATGTCGACGTTACTTTCAAATAATTCCGACGACTAGAAAAATGAGGCGAACGTATTTCCTTGCGTACGATACTGTATGTAATTTACAGTACTGCTGAAGCAACGTCCCGAGTTATTTGTTCCCATGAAATATTTGATAATGTCTTTCACATCTATCTGTCACGATTCTCATGAAGATTCACGAAAGATTTTTTGCGAATATATAGATTTTAGCATGTCCGTAGATACCACTGAATGAAAACATAATTCGCAAAAAGCGTGGCAAGTGTACCTTCTGAATTTTCATGCAATATCAGATGGACGTTCAATGTGAAAACGATAGACCCGAATAGCAATCTGCGAAACGTTCGGGAGCATAGTTGCTTACCGCGTTGGCGTGTCGCGAACGCCTTTTGCGATTTTATAGTAATTTTTAAGCAAACATCATCGAAAGTTGTCCGTCCAGAAAATGTCTCGGCCTCGCGGCAAAATCTCGTTTTCGAATAGGATTTGTGCCTCGTAGCGACGTGTTTTATTGCGAATGTCGAGGAAGAAAATTCTTGCACAAAAGAACTTGACCATGTATGTATATAAGACGTGAGTTGGCGGATGAGAAGAAAAAAAAAACATTTGTTTTGTCGCGACCGAGATTATTCGATAGGTCGTTGCTCGAAGACCTGCGCGTAATTTCTTTACTTTTACACAAACTGTCGTGCGCATTTTAAATAAGAAAAAATACTATTTAAATAACGCGCCCTTTAATTCTTCAATGTTCAACGATACTACGATAAGTTTTACGACAGATAAGCATACCTAGCGTGTAAGATGCCTGTAAGTAATTAACGACGTATGCGTAATTTTGTCGAGAGATCTTGCGAGTGCTTCTGTAATTGCGCGTAACACGACAATATTACATATTTTTCGAAATATTCCTCGCAATTCGAAGAAGCAATGCCGGTACGCAATCGCGCGACACGATTGCGGGAAGGGACATTAACGTAAGAAATGATCGAAGCTGTAACTATAGTAAGTAGATACGTATCAACGATCTCGAACAAAACGAAGAGCATGCAGCGTCGTCGAACGATTCCTCGTTTCATTTTCCATAAGTAAAATGAACATCGGTGTCCATTGTACTTAATTTCATTAGCCTCTTTACCTTCCCATTTTTGCGACAAATAAATGATTGCAAGAAGATTGTAAGTAAAAGATAGAGGGGGAAAGAGAAGAAGAAAATGAACGGTGTTTTTTATTATACGAACCCTTCCTATCTATTAACCAATGATTAACAGCTGGGATAGCCGCGGTAAAAGTATTAATTTACAGGCTCGTCAACTTTCCGTAAAAAGTGTGCCATTACCTTGCACGTACATTATAACCCTGGCAAAGAGTTTTCAAGAGCTTTCAAGTCCTTCTGGACTGACTTATGACAAGTAATTCTCCTCCGGACACGCCCGTCGACGAGTTATTTAAATATTTTACAGTTTAATGGAGTCCCGAGCCATTAATGCGCGTCAGCTAATTAGGTGCATCGTGAATACCTGGCGTTCCCCACCCAGTGCTAACGATCTTGAGATTGATAAATCGAACGATTATCGACAAAACGATCCGCCGCGCCGATCAAAAGTGATGCAGCCTCGAAGCGCTCTGCTCCGATTCCGATGGACCACGAATGCCGGAGGGTTGAGTAATGTCGCGGACTAAATGGGAACTGAGCACGCTACGAACGCGCCTCGACGATTTTGCGCCATAACGCGTGGATTATACCTTGACAATAAAATCGAGGCGCATTTGGGGAGGACAGTTTCGCCTCTGTAACGAGACGGGGACGACCATCCTCGAACCGCGTATTCAAAGATAAGGGAAAAATGTTACTCGATAACGCGCGGCAAACGATAAGAAGAGGACGAGAACGAGCAGAGGCGTGTCCGAGCGATGATCAAGGTTCGATCGTTTGGGCCTCGTGGTCCGGTGATGTTGCACGATCGAGATGCAGACCACGCAGCCACTCGATCCCAAATTCATCGTGTTGGCCTGGCCATTAGCAAATTACTACGGTGTAAACAGTATCGACGGTGCCCGCGGGTATGCCGGCTATGTGCATCGGCCCGCGTATGCGTACGTAGATGCTTATACATCGCAAGGGATAGCGGAGAAAGCCAGTTAGTTAGTAACTGATCATTATGACGACGTTTTACACCGGCTCTAGCCACCTAATAACTGTCTACATCGGAATGAATTTAGCGATCGGTAGCAACCGGCTTCCAAACCGGCTACGTTCGCCAAAAACGAAATGTTAAACGTCGATGGAAGAATGCGCCCTGAAAACAGTGATTTCCTCGATACCAATTTCCGCACTGCTGATAATTGCTATTCGATTATACGCGGGCAACAATGCGACAGGAAAGCCGTCAATTAACGTACTCCGGGATAACCGGAGCCAAGTGTCTGTCACGGCACTCGAACGGAGCGATATTTCCTGATTTTCGCTTCGCGTTCGAATTCTTCGCGCAAAAATTGCCCATTCTATTGGTAAGCATCGGGAGCCCCGCGTTATTACACCGCTTCCTTTAAGTGTTCCTGGTTTTTTTGTTCTTTCCCCGCGTCCCCTCACGCAGAGCACGCGTAAGGTTTTATCCAGTTAACAATCCCTAATTGCAGGGTTTCCTGTAACTAAGTCGGTTAACGTGAAGGCCCCCACGATGATTCTCCAGCGTTACCTATCATCGCGATGGATGCAGATTAAACAGCCCCTTAATCTCGGCCTCCGCAAAGCTCGCTTAAACTTCTCAGACCTCCCTTGTGCCCCCTTGTGCTTCGTTTAATAGGGTCTAACGATAGGGAAACTGAGCTGTTTACCACAGAATCGTGCCCTGCCTCCCGACATTCACCTTCACTTCGGAACTTCAAATTAATCGAACGCGATCTTGCTTCCTTCTCCAATTATGTCTCCAACATTGTAATTTAATTAGCTACAAAGCGTTCAATTCTCCGTTGGGCAATGCTTGCTGTCGAAGGGCATCGGGCTCCGTGTATCGAGGATCGCCGCGATTCGTTGCGGGAGTAATTTTTGCGATAGCCGATAAAAGATTGATGCGACGAAACAATGCAAGGGTACAGGCGATGGTGGAGAAAAGGAGGGAGGAGAAGCAGAGGAGGACGATGAAATCGACGGTGAATGAAGAGGAGGGAGGGCCGGTGAGACTTGGAGATGAGGGATGTACAGCGTGACGGTCTAATTGAGGCCTTCTTGATTGCATTTACACCGTCGCACAGCCTCCTGTATCCCAGGTATCCGGTATCAGTGTTCCGTAGCGGATCCGCGTCCTATTTGGCCCTGACTGCCCTCGCTGCCTTTTTCTTCCCTTTCATCTTCGCTCCACTCTTCCTTTGCGTTTTTCTCTCCGCGTACCCCATTTTCGTTTCTTTCTGCTCTCATCGTTTCCATTGGCTGGAGACGCTCCCACTTTGGTACGCGTGATACGTGCGTACAGAAGATGTTACGCACATTGTGTAGATTTTCTCGTTAACGTCGACGCGTAACACGAAAAGGAAAATAAATACAAGGGAAGCTGATAATTTATTCATCGCCAAGCATCTCGACGTTATCTCGTGATCTATCTCTTGTCCGTTCCTCGTGGTCTTCGTGCCTTCACCGAGGACCAGATATACTCGATAAACCGTTCAATCGATCATCGCTTAAACGAGCCATTCAGGTTCGATGACACCGCGCGGAATATTAAATGAAACGGCGTAACCAGCAGCTTCGTCGGCGTCGAAAGAATTTCTAGATTTGCGAATAATTTAACCGACAAGATGCCGCGGCGCTCCGAGGGAAAACTAGGAAAGGGGAAGCTAGAAATGCCCGTGAATTCCCGTTGAAAAGGTGGAGAAGTATAATAGGAGGAGAAATTCGGTTGTCCGAGTTTTTTGCGAGTTTACACGCAGAACCCTCGAGACCAACAACGGTTCCCCCGTCATGGCATAAAACGCACAAACGCTGCCATTAGTTACTGGCACGGTCGCGGAATGCTATCCGGTCGGAGCCTTATTAGGCCCATTACGCCTTAATTTATTTCCTTATTCGAAAAAAGGACACGACCACGGCTGGAACCAACAAGTAATGATATAATTCTGCCCGGGCGTTTCGTGGCATTTGCATTCGATCGCGTCGGTGGATACGTAACCCCACTGAGTCTATATGATAAAACTTACGCGTGTATATGTCTCGGCTGATAAATAACGAACGCCCACGATTACCCCGAACGACCCTTTTCGTTCGGATACGACGCTGTCTTTTGAATATCGCGACTTGTTTCTCAAGCATCGGTGTCCGCGCAATGCCCCTCCGTCGTTCTGCACAGCGAGAAAGCGAATAGCAGTGTACGCGCGTAAAAGCGGTGGTCACAATATTGCTTGCGGTTTACGTATTCTCTGTGAGAACATCTGCTTTTTGCGTGTCCACACTCCGTACCTTGAAACGCCGCGCCGCGCCGTCGCGATGCCAATGCGAAGGGGCGCATAAAAAAGTGTTGGCGAATAAAAGGGGGAAAAAGTAGGGAACTATCGTTGGCAAAATAACAGATGCGGATACATTTGAATACTCGCGAAGCTGCGTGGATATCATCGTGCAGGTAAATAGATATTCCGAGTGGAGATTATGTAGGCGCGGGTTGCGGTTTACGCCCTCGGTGGGAAAGATTGCGCGTCCCCCGTCCTTGTTTGCAATTCGCCGCATGGCGTTGCCGTTATTAACGTAAAGGGGCGCGTTAGCCGCAATCGCGATGGGTAATTTGCGCGTTTGCCCAGTCAGTGCCGCCGAGTCGAATTGCGGTGTCGCGTTACCTTACGTGATAATGCGACGCATCATAAATCTACCCCGACGCCCGACGCCCGACGCCCGACGCCCGACGCCCGACGCTGCTCGTACGCGGTAATAACGTGAGAGAAAGGAACGCGCGAGTCGGCCCCCGGTGCACCGCTGCACCGCGGTGCAGAGACGCGATCTCCTCCGTCGTTGCTGGTAGATTATTCGACAAGCACGCCGACCGGGAATTCGGTGATCGCTCGTCGGTGGCTTCTTGAAATTAAGCGTCATTGTTTAAGAGTGAATTCATCTTGATTGTCGATGACTAATGTCCCGCGGCAGCTACGCCGAGTGGCACGAGGATGGATCACAGTCGTACAGGAGTCCGAGTCGGAGTCGTTGGAATGGTAGACGCGCCGAGTGGAGAGACGAGAGAGACAGGAGCATCGGGACGAAGAAGAACTGCCCCACCGGCACGTGAGAGCTCTTTAACGAGCATCATCAATAACGCGTACCGACGTTGAAGAGGAAACAAAAAGGAGCTTAGAGAGTCACGGACGGCGGACAGCGCGAGTCGCTCTCGCTATAGATCCTGGTAAATGGTGTTAATTAGTAAATTTGATTTAAGCCCAAACGAAGCGACCGAATAGGCGGACAACCGTTCACCAGCGATGATGTACGATCTCCGCGAATTACTCGTCGGCTCGCTTCACCCTGGAATCTCGCCCCTTTTAGCCACCAGAACTATCCAGAATCAACGCTCGAGCCCGTTCCCCTTTGGTTTAATCGGCAACGTTAACGCACTCGTACCTTCCTCGACCGATCTACCAGTCTCGCTGGACGCCCGGACAATTCGCTGGGTAAAAACGAATCGCTGGCCCCGAACGCGAGCGCGCGATTCAGAGTTCGTACACCTGCAGAAAATTGAACCGCTGCGCTGCTTTCATTCGACGCTGATGCTCGTGGGACGACCGGTTAAATTTTGGTAATGACGCGTCTGCTACCGTAGGGGTATACCTACCGTGCAAGACAAAAGGGGATCGAGCGAAGGAGAAGGTCCCGTTCGGGTCCATGTTCAGAGGAGAAGAGAACGGATCGGTTGAAAAACGAACGGAAGGATGGAGAGATGGCCCGTTAATCGGAGGGCATTATCTCAATCACGTAAAACGGCAAACGTGCATTTACCTTTTTAAATGAATATTTGGTGGGAGACGCGTTGCTCGCCGCGCCGCACCGCGCTGCAGCCGTCCGCTAAGTTAATTTACCAAGGAATGCCAGGTAACGCCCTGTTCAACCTGCGGACCGCTGGACAACTATTGTCCCGCCCCTATATCAACCAAAACGCGGACTGCGAGTCTCGGGCACCAGATCGAAATGCGTGCATCGTTTGCCACAATCGCTTCTCGCAGCCAATTTAACTTTTCCGGTGTCTTCTATCCGCGATCAATTAGGATTGGCCCTTTCTCGCGGTGGATACCAAGGTGGATACCAAGGTGGATACCAAGATTGGTCAAGTTGCCGTTCGCTCGTTCGAAATTACGAGAAACCTTGGTAGCTAACAGATTCTTCGGGTACTGCGTGATCCACCGCGCTCGTATCTCGGTATCTGATAATTGGAACGGTAATTACGCGATGATTAACAGAGATGGCTCCCGCGCATCGTACCTCCTACGGATCGTCCCCGGTCTCTTGCCATCCCGTCCACCTATACGCCCCTCTCTGTCGTTCGCAAGAGCTCCTCGATCCCGACGATCCAGCCGCTTGCGATTTGCGAGGATCAAAGATCAGAGATAGCCCGGCGCGCGAGCACCCCGACTCTCTATCCATATACCTAGGCACCCTTCCTTCTTCGCCCCTTTGTCCTGGTATCGCGCATCGCATCACCCTCGACGAGCGATAAAACTATGCTCCATTCGTTCACGCGAACGGCGTAAAAATGAATTTGACGCTGTTAGCGTCGAGGGCGAAACGATGCCCGCAAGTATTTCATTGATCGGTCAAGCATAGACTGCCGGATTGACACAAAGTATGTTAAAAGGTGCACAAAGCAGGTAAGAACAGAATTGGTTAACCGATCGGGCGTGGTCACGAGTCGACCGGTCGAGTAACCCTTAAACGTTCAGTTAATTAGAGCTCTGCCTTCTGCTCGTTCCTTTTCCTCTCGACCTGTTTCGTCTTGCTCTCTCCCTTGGATCCCGTGGCCCTCCTAATAACGCGGGCCAACCGTAATGAGGAGTAAACTAATTATTGGATGGTAGTTGGGCAAGACGATATTTCAAGTTCTCGCTGACAGCCAGCCGGCTAAGCGCAACAAGGACGAAAAGTGTTCCGTCCCGCGCAGCCACTCGAAGAGCACCGTGCTCATAAACAACTTGAAACGATCCCTAAATATTCCGTCGTTCTTTCGAAAATCTACGCGTTTCTACACGGCCGCGCATTCTAAAACAATTTTCTGTCGATGCTGGCATCGCTTTTCGTAGGACTTTGAAACTTGCGCACGCTCGACTGCTCTACCACACCTACTCCAAAAAAAGAAAAGGACGAAAATAAGGGATGGGATCGAGCATAGGTGGAACGCAACGCCATTGACTAGCGCGCGTTCATCGAAACTCTACCAGCGATTCTGATTCAGCTTATGTATACAGATTATTCGCGTAGTGGGTAAAGAAGTTTACGTCGAGTAGAAAACAACGACGATTCGTGAAATGGTTGGCCCGGATGACCAAGTGAATGCAAGGATGCATCTGCACGCGAGATAGGGTTAGCTTCGAAATGAAATATCGCGTGGAACGGACCCAATAGGTCGGTCTAATAGGAATAAACAATGTTATGAATTTAAACGGCTCAGCTTGGCGCCACCATAACCCTATATTATCAAATTACGGAGGCTTGTATAAGGCCCCGCGAGGTGCACGCCTCGCGCGACCAGGATGCATCGTAAAGTTGGATGTTAACGGTAGGAACCTACGTTCCACTCCTCTCGTCCTTCTAGAACCCATTCGCGATGCACCACGGGGGGCACTTCGTTCCAACAGAACCCTCGATCACAATAAACAATTACGAAACGAGAATTTTCGAAAATTTTAACCGAACGTCCACCGAAACGAGTTCCAACGTAATTGATGCTTCGCCTTCCATTCTCCACGCGGAACGTTAACGCGACTTTGATTTCTCGATCGGAATAGCCCGCTGATTTAGACCGTCTGGCTTCATTTCTTTTCCGCGAACGCTTTACGTTTCCTTCCAACGACTATTCGAAACGATAACCGGTCGCCGAATTATTATCTCACGTGTATATCCATTACCGGCGACGGGATGAAACTCCTATTGGACGGGCTATTTAAGGTAAAGTGAATTATATTGCAGCACGCTTATCCGAATTTCTCGATCAGTCATATTTCACGGTAATTAACGCGGAGAGGATTGTTCAGGGTCGTGCGGACCGCGGAAGGCCCAGTCCGAGGGAGCCTCGTCCTCTTGGAATATCAAGCGACCCTCGGATCCCACCGCTCCAGCGCAATGTATGAATACAAAATGAGGGCGCATTTGGGACTGGATGCACGCTCGCCACTCCGGTCTCGCGGGAAAAGCTCTCGGTTTCGTAATAAATTGGGACGGAATCGTAAAGAAACAGCAATGGGAAAGAAGAGAGAAGCGTCGACCATGAAACACTCGGCTGGCTGGCGATCGTTAAAGAATAAAGGATGGTAATATTATGCCTCGCGGATGCTCCTCTAGATAGGAGATCTTTCCGAAAGGAGGAAGAAGCTGCGCGCGCGGTTCGTCCAGCGGGACGAAAGGCGTGGAAACTGCTAAGCAAATTCATCGGTTACCCCTCGCCTCGGTATAGATTAATTTACCGCGCATCTATCTGTCCGAGAACTTTCGAATGGTTTTTCAGCACACTGTTTTTCGTGCACGTCCGTTGCTTCGTTTCGCCGACGGTGCCGTTCAGTCGCCGAGGTCAGATTACCGCTAACTCACCGTTGCCTCCGAACGAACATCCCAGACACGCCCTGGAAACTGGCCATGGTGGGCCTCGATGAGAATTTTAATTTAATTAAGATAGACTCGTTATTAAGACCCACGTCCAACCAGGAGATTAGAATTCTTTCGTGAGGCGAAAGCCGTTCGTAGGAAGGACTCGAGTTGGGTCGGGTCGATAGAGTGACGTATGCAAAACTAGCCGGACCGAGTAAGTGGGTACAAGAGAGGAATTGTTTCCAAAAAGACAAAAGCGTAGAAAATGTTTCAGTCGTCCAGAAGTGTTTGCTGATCAGCGGTGGACCACCGTGACGTAATGCAGATGCATCAAATGCAATCCCTACGACTCGTCGTCGTTCATCGCGCCCAGTGAATGCGAAATGTCGGTTTCGTGGCAACGGCGGCATAGCACCCGTTGTATACGATTGCGACCACGGTGTTTGCGACAAACGAAACGCACGATTAATTTAATGCGCGCAGCCACGCGAGATTCGCGTGGGCGTCGCAAAATATCTCCCCGCGCTGCGCCGAGGTGCTCGCCCTCTCGACAAGCGTGATTATTAACGCGATCCGGCAGATATTTTCTAATGAACGCGTCAAACATCGAGTTCAATGTGTCGGAGAGCTTCCTCCTTCTAAGCGTCGTTCAATCGCCAATCGATAAGCCAAACATTTCTGGGTTCCATTCGAGTACAGGATTCGAGGAACGCTCCGAAGCTCGTTGCGAATAGTATTCGCCATGTCGAGGATAGTTGCCGCGTGCTGAACCGTGACGCGAATCTCCAAAACTGTCATTATTTATGTGTTTGGTGAGGCGACACGGCGTGTGGGTGTCGAAACCCGGTGAGCGCCACAGGAGCTCGTGGGCAACGTGCCGCGTGTCCGAGGACGACCATCGGCGAGTAACAACTGTTCTCCAACCACCGACCTTGCTCTTCTCCCCCGTGACCTATACCGAGGGGGTTATCCGTAGGACCAGGGACTCTCCCTGGAACGATGCACGACGTTCGTTGAAAGATCGTTGAAATCTGTTATTCCGGTACCGCGACACGGAAATAAGCTAGACAAATGCGGTAATGATAACGTCACTCGTGCTTGGTCAGCCTCGACTCGTCCCGAATGTAACGACGAGCCGTGAATCACTCGACAAATTTGCGAGAGCCATCGCGTTTGCTTTGCAGGGGCGTGCATTTGAATAAAAACGACAGTCGTGCATCAGAATATATCCCGACGGACGAACCAAGAGGAATAATAGGAGGGTTGGCGCGACGAATACTCGAGTGACATCGCGCCGCAAAGTACCACCACTGTCCCCTTTATATTCAGCCACATAAGCTCGCAAAGTTATTGGCCCATTCGGACCTCCTGCCTCCACGAAACGCCGTCCCGTTTCTCATTCGCGTGTCCGATGGCGTTACTTTGCGCTCTCGAATCATACCCCTTTCCTCCCTATCCTTCACTCGAAACAGCTCTCTCGCCTCTCTTCTCTACGAATTACACGTACACGATCGCTGCGATCGATATGGACATCAGTGGCAAACGAAGGAGACGCGTCGCGACCTGATACTTCTTAATTTCTTAACGAAATCGGATCGCATTATACAGGTAGCTGTAGAGTACGCATCGGAGGCACTCTCTCTCGTAGCTATATTCGATAGAGAACTACCCGCTTGCGTTGAAAGAGGATGTGGTGCACGCAGCCTGACCACGTCAATGTCCCACGTCGCATCAAGGAGGTAAGAAAAATTGAACGCCAACGGTAGTATTTCCCGGGAACGTTGGAAATCTGCGAGGGAGAAATTTCCTCGAGGACGGGCACGTCCGCCGGACGTTCATTTAAAATTCAACACCGAAATGGATGGCTTCAATGAACTTCCAAATTCTCAACCGAAGGCTGAAGAAGATTTCGGTCGGCTACCGAACAGCGTGGAATATACATATACAACGGCTATCCGAGGGCAAGACGGAGAAGAGTCACAGGGGAGTAAATGACAGGCCCCGCTGACCGCCCCGGGCCCAGGAGATGATTATTTTGATTAATTTCTCCCGTCATTCGGTAGCCAAGTTGTGCCGCCGATATATTCGCGAAGCACGATTCGCTTCTAATTCCGTTGTAATTGAAGTCTATGCGGGATCTCACGGGCAAAAGAAAAATCAGAAAAAAATGATTACAGTGGTCGAAACGGAAAGTGCGTGCAAATAAAAATATACTCAACTACCGTGACTGTCGTCGTGGCCGCTCGGCATTTGGCAAGAAATTGCGCGAGCCGCTCGTCTCGCGTCTGTGTAATTCGATCTAATTCCGTGGTCCACCAGCGATTCTGGCTATCATCCATAATCGACCGTGCCCGTAATGGGCCGAAATTTCAGAGGAAACGTGCTCCTCGCTAATCTATTAATTCCTATACACAAAATTACCACGGGGCGTCGGCAGGGACGAGTTTTCACGAAACCACCTCTACCGTGTATATCTTCGTTTTTGTTTCTCTCTTTCTTCATTACTTTCTCCCTTAATCCGTTTTACTCAATGCATGTTATTACGTAAACCGCCATTATCGTGTTCCCCGTTACTTAAAGTTTATCCTGAAACTACGCGCAGTATTGGAAGAATAGACGAATGGAATACCTACACCTAGGTACCTTCGGCCGATTGGTATTCTACGATAGTTCACGGAAATTGCTGACCATGGCCGGAAATCCTGGTTCCTGAGTGACGAAAGACGCAAGATAAAAACGCATTCTCGTAGATTTCGGTCGGGCGGTCGGAGATAGATGAGATTTGGGTCAAGTTTTTCCTTTGTCGACTTATCGCAACTACTCCCATAGTTTCCTCCGACTTGCAGCGGCAAAAAAGCACCCCTCAAATGTACCACACTCTTCCTGTTGCACTAGCGTCAATGGGGAAAAAATAAAGGAAAAGTGGAAATGTCTGTCAATTCGCAGCTACTTGCACGAACAAATCAATCACTCGATTCACGTTGGCTGCTCAAAGTTTGATTCGTGAACGGCATAATTAATGAAAAGGAATAACAACCATTACGAAAAGGCTCCAGACAGAGTACGCGATATCGATCAAGTTCTCGAAAGGCAAGTCGGTGAAGAAAATTGCTCACATTTCTTAAGATAGGGTTGCAGAGAGCAAGATGCATATTTCGTTTTTCGAAACGAACGAGCATCAAGCTCGGGGCCCTAAAGAGCAACAACGAAGAACGGACAGCGGATCCAGCGCTGACGCTCATTACGATGATTGGCAGATTCAATTAACGAGCAGCCGGGCTCCAGCACGGCAGGGTCGCCTCGGCTTAACCCCGGCTAAATATTATTAATAATAATCAGCTCATTACCGGCTCCATTAATTATCCGACTGTATATACGAGTTATCCTGCCTCCAGGAGCGCATCAGATTTCATACAATTGGAACGATACTCCGAGCACAATCGATACTATGCGCGTTTCTCCTTTATTGCTTACAGATTACAGAGCATTCGAATCGCACCGACCGAGTCGAAGGAGAAACCATCTACAGAATACTCTGCAAAGACATTGTCAAATGGATGAAAAACGCGGCAAGCAATTAATTAAATCGCTTACACGGTGTACCCGAGCTAAACCATCCATTCCCCTTCTAAATAATGTTAAGATCAAATATATAAAATTAATATTCCCCGCGTATTTCACAATTGTCTCGCGCAACAAAACAGCTGAGAGAAACGACCAACGAAACGACGTAAATTGCGAAAGCATTTTGTCCTGGATATTGACTTAAATGGCAGACAGGGGGGAAGAGAAAGTAGAATGTTAATCCATTTAACAAACTCATTATCGATGAGATATATCGAACGTTTACTGTGCGCGTCGGCGGCGCGAACGTGCTCCTCCTATCCTGAAGGAACCCCGGTAATATTAGCGGGTTGGCACCCCCGTGGTTTGATTTACGGGCGCGCACTAACGAGCCTCGGTCTGCGTTGAACGCGAAGAGGTGGCGCACCTCGGCACAGCAACTCTTGATCTCTCAACGGATTTATTCCATGCTTATCAACGATATAGACAATATTTTCCTCCGAAAAAAAAATTACCTTTTAACGTTAATTTAATATAGAGAATTTACACGTTCCATTCGCTCGTTTCCTATAGTCCTTAAATTAATTCGCCTTGTTAATTGCACTCCGATAGGGTTGACGCAAACGATACCGTCGATTCTTCGTTTCCTTCGAGCGATCTGCTTTTAACACAGTACGCAATGATTAGTCGTCCAATTCTGTTGGACGATTCTGCCTAACTTTTTACTACTATCTTTTTACTAGTATCATCTACGCTGCGAAAGCTCAGAATCATCCGGCATTGCCGGCCCCCGAGGGCTAACTGTGCCGTATTTGACTGCAATTAACGCACGGGCGGCGATCATTAGCGACCACGAAGCCGAACAACATTGTTCCGCAGGCAGAAACCGAAGCCCAGCATAATGTAGCACGCATATTAAATTGCGCAATGAATCTGGCTTATCCGTTTCTTCAACTTCCCTGTGACGTTTGTGAAAATATCGAGCGGGAATTTTCACGCGAATCGATACAGATTAATCGACCCTCGATACCATTCGATATGCAAGCAGCCGAGATGAAATTCGACAAAGTTTGTCAAGACCCTACGGTGAGCCGAACAAGTTATCGTTAGCTCGCAGAGAGTGCTCGTGAAAAAGTGACTAACAGATCGGAACGAATACGACAACAATACCGCTGGACTCGCGTAATTGACGCCATGGGCACCCGGTGGGAGCATCACACGGTACAGTGAGGTGAGACGCCGATACAGGATGAAGAGATTTACAATGTTCCCGGCCGTAAAATAATCAATAAAATCTGTGCAATGTAAAGAAACGGACGTGCGGCAGTGATTTAGTATGCGGAGCGCCGGCTCCGCTATTCTCTCCTTCCTCCGACTGTTCTTCTGAGCTACCCTTAAGGCCCGATTACGCTGGCGATCGTTGCCGCGGTAAATCGCCTCTATTGGGACCAAAACTGAGATGGAAATAAACTTACAGATAAGGCGCGACGATCTTCATTTGTGATCCTGCAAATCGAATGGTGTTCATTGATTGAAATTTCCTGCAGCTTTTTATTTATCGTCTGACAACCTCGAAGTAGGCACACGCTGCAACGATTTTGTTCGTCGTCTGCCAATCGCAGTAATGCGTAAACAATGATACCGAAGGAGAATCGCGTGATTGCATTTATCTGTGCGCAATAGGGCGTAGAAAGAAATCTAAGGAGATTACCAGGATGGAATGTACATCTAGTACGCGTGGTCCGACAACGAGTGTGGGTAGAGCTTTAGGTCTCTGGTGGGAAATACATACGGCATATCGCCGCAGGGTTTTGCAGCAGGAGCCGACTATGGTGACGAATTTACGAGCTCCTTACGAGGCTGCCTTCTTCGAGCGTAGCGAGCAATAAAGTACGAGGACAGAGGATATTCGAAACAATCGAACGAGAGGCCAAGACCTATCTCCGCGCAACATCCTCGGATCAAGTTTAAAATTGATTTACGATCGATCGCTTATCGACTTTCGCTCGCCCGATCGTCATTATTGCATCGAGTCTGATTTTACTTCCCTACAAGCCACACTTTTGCCCGCGCGTTTCGTAGCACGCGGAAGAACGCAACGAAGTAACAGGTACGGCGAATTGCTAGGCTGTAGCTTGAAAAATCGGAAAGGATTTGTCGTAGAAATGGCAAGGAAGGAAACATGTTTGCACTTACTAGACGGGATTGCAGGAATGAAAGTGGACAGAGGTTGCTCGATCCGGATGAACCGAAGGGATGCAGTTTTACTTTTCCAGCACGGCGAGATAGTTCTCGCTTTGCGAACGATGGCGCCACATAGCGGGTTGTAAACCTTTCGATAGGAGAAAATTGTTCCCGCGAAAGTCCATGTACATATGTATATTTCACACGCCGCTCTTCGTTTCGGGAAAACCAATTTCAACTTAATCCTTGGTGCCCTCGTTGAACGTTGGATTTTTGAACGTCGATGTAGCTTTCTTGTACAACGGATTCTCCCCCTGAATTATTTTCGTTGAAACAATAATAAAGCGAACTACTATCGAGACAATGTGCAAACCAAATTGTAGGATACTTACCCTGTCCCATTTAGCCAGAACACGCTCGCGCTCGAACTTTGCGAACTCCCGCTTATCATGAATCATCGTCAATATCTTCCAAATGAGAAGAACCACAAAACCAAGAACAACGGTGCTTACTATTAACCCCACGGCGACACCTGCGACAAAATGCATAGCGTAAAATTTGTTGCTGCCCTGAAACAACGTATCCCCTTCGATCAGCAATGCATTTACCAAGAACATTAATAGGCGTTGGGCACGTCCTCTCTTTCTCGGCAAGAATCTTGAATATTTTAATATCTCCTCCAGTGCCACCCCGATAGTATTCGTATTTGAACACAAACGTACAACCAGCAGTACCAGGGGTTCGACAAATACGAGCACCAGTCTCTTGATCGTTTTTTGGGTCCTCCTCGACCCTGTCCACCTATTCCGTATAAGAACGCACGAAACGTTAATCATCACTCTGCGTAGAAAAATTAAATATCCATTTGGAACAGAGTGGCTCACGATATCAATTTGGTGCAGGCATTCGTCGCACTTTCCATCGTCGGCGAGGCGCCCAGAATTGTACGCGAAGCATTCGACACAATTCTTCAATTCCTCGCACTGTTGTCCAGGACACACCTAGAAGTACGAAACTCTTATGCGCGTGTACTAAATAATTGCTGAACAGTTGTGCTTTTCTAAAACAAAGGAAGACCGACTGGACACTCTTCGCAGTACTGCCCCGAGTATCGAATGTTATCTTTTTCGTGACAGTGACAGCTGCCGCAAATGCAGTCTCCGCGTCCGCTGCAAATCTCCGCGATTTCGCTGTTACTCGGTATGCATGTACTATTCGTCCCTTTGCAATCACACGTCTCTCCGCCCCATCCTGGCAAGCAATTGCAAGTACCGCATTCGCACTTGCCCCGTCCGCCGCAAACCTTAAGAACAGAAAAACAACGCGCAGATGGAATAATAGAATACACGCAGAGGCACATAATTTATCTACCGTCCTCCTAAAAGACATCGTAACAGGTTTCCTTAAAAGGGAAATTGCTCGAGCAACTTCGCCACGCGAATATACGACGCTGAAGTGACTTTACGAGACGCGAATATACGTTCTCAGTCTATAACTGATAACGCGAGATAGACGGCTATCCAACTCGCGCGTACGTTCATTATACATTTTCCATGCTGAGCGAAAAACATCTTAAGTATCATCGTTCTCTTAACGTGAAATTCCCTCGGATAAGCAATAAATAAAGAATTGTCCTTTCGTTAGACCAGGCGTTCGCTTACCAATCCTTCGCTGCGCTTGCAGGAGAAATTATCGCACTCGCAATACTTCCCATAAAAGACTTCCTGTGGATTTGGACGCTTGGCGCAATCGCACACGCCACATTTGCAAACCCCGTGCCCGCTACAAATTTCAGTAGTTTCGTTGTTTGGCCTGCAGTCAGCCATAGAGGCTGCACTCTCCGCCCCAGCTTCGTTTCCCTCGCACTCGCACTGCTTTCCGTAAAATCCGTCGTTGCAGGAACATAGACCGCAGACCAGAGTACCGTTTCCTCTGCAATTTTCCGATGCCGGCGTATATCCCTATATTTTCATTCGAAGCGTGCGTTAAAAGTTTACATATCGCGCACGATTTTCTAATCGCCATGCAATTACAATTCTTACCGGATGTTCCGGCCGCTCGCAAGGACAATCGCATATAATGCTTATGTCGATCGTCAAGCTCTCGTTAATGCCCCTCGGTTTGATCTGTACGCTCTTCTGCCAGTCGTTGGAATTTTCTGGACACTCGGTCGCCTGTATCCGACAGAGATATTTAAGGCTTCGCGGAACGTGAAAATTAGAAGGTGATAAGATCGGGGAAACCTGCATTTAAACGACAAGCACCTGCAAGGCTATCTGAAATTCGACGATGTCACTCACTCGCAGCCCTCCGCATTCGTGTCGTTCCAATAATTCGCCGTTTTTTTCCAAGCATCGAGAGAAATACTTTACGTCGATCGTTCTCGGCGCATCGTCCGTCATCGTTATGGAGTTAACCAATTTCTAAATGAAACATTAGCGTAATTCGTTTCCAACACCATGCACGGATAAATTCGTAACGATCTATCGTCTGCCGTACCTCGTATTCCCCGCTAACGAGGGCAACCACATTTTGCGAATCGCGTTCTATGGTTCCGATAGAGGAACCGCTGATACTTCTGCTCAGCAATTGGTACGTCCCATTCTTTTGGCTCGGAACCGCAAATATAATATTCATATTATGCTCGCGGGCTATTCGGTTGATCTACGCCCGATCATAAAGCATACACTTAAATAAACACGCAGATTTGCGACGCACGTATCGACAGTGAAGTAAAAAATTATATACTTGAGCAATAGATGGATAATCTTGAAGAAGCGAGTACGTGTAAAAGCCCTGCTCGTCTAAGTGGCAAAGGCAATCATTGGGTTCGATGATCCCAGCCAACTGAAACAAAACCGTGACGCAGGGAAACTTTCGAAGGAGCAGAAAGTAATTTCCGTGTGACCACGTTTTCACATACTTTACCGTCTCCAGCAATATGGAAGCCGGCATCCGTCGAGAAAACAATGAGACGTCGTGCATTCTGCCGCCAGCCAATTTCCGTATTGCAAACCATGACCTGCATCATCGCATCGAGGCCACCCTCGGGAGAGTCCAAGTTTCCGGATACAGGTGCCTCTTGCACGCGAGTCTACCACGAAAATCGCTCGATTTGCATTCGCGTTCTTGCTGCATAATTCGATTACTATACTGTAAATTGATTTACTTTGAAAAGAGCAATGTTCTCGGTAAGCGGCATCTGATTTTTGTAACCATAAGGGGGTGCACACGGTTTCCCCGTCTTGTTCAAGACGCACGGTGATTTTAGCCTGCGTACACGAAGGATAGAATTAAGGAAAACGTAGCGTTACCGGGTCTCCTAGGTTGATAATGAGCGTCAAAGTTTCAAGATACTTGTCCGGTTGCGTACTAGTCATAGGCAGTTCCACTTTATCCACGAAACTGCCGAAACCTAAGCGAAAATTCGAAGTCAATTTTCGCATAGCCTCGGCTAGCTGAAGCCCCAGCTCTGACAGTCGATCCCTATAAAGTTCCATGGATGCTGATAAATCCATCAGGAAATACAAATCTACTGGATAGTCGTCTGCCTGGCTGTATTTCAATGTCAGCCGATATTCTTCACCTGTGAGTCATACGCGAATTAGAGGCAAATTGCATCCAATGAAAAACTGGAGAAAAATCACACTTTCCTTGTCTCAGGGTCAATCGTACCCTCTGAGGTTGTACTTGAACAGGATCCACGCCTTTCGTCGAGGATAGCGGTCGATTTTCGAGCTCCTGCATCGAGCTCGTCCCGTTTATCACGTCTGATGCTCGGCACCATAGATCACCGTCCTTAAAAAATTTCTCCCTGGTCACGCAGCGAACCAATGGACTATTCGTAATTTGGTCCGATACCTGAAACGAGTAATATATATTTTACCACCTCGCCCTAGTTGAAACGCTGTTATTAAGAACGACAGAAATTATAATCACCGCAATAGAGCACCAAACGCATCGTGGAGTTTGTAGACAATTTGCGCAAGTCTGTTGAGACGCGCAAATACTTTCCAGATCTTCGTACTCGCAGAAAATCACTTGAAAAAACTGCAGCAGAAAAAATAGTAGCGGCCACGGCGTCATTTTTCCCTTTTTAATACTGATTTTAAACTAGCTTAAATACGCAACGTTGTGCAGTACTGTCGACTCTAAAGGATATTGTGGCATCCCACGGAAATGACTGCGAGATAAAACGACACCGTGCGTCATCAGGTAACTATTTTCTCTGACAAAGCTAATGTTTTAACCGATTCGAAGGTAATAGTTAAACACTATAATTCATTGGTATAACGCCAACTAGGGCACTATCAATCTAACAAATCATATAATTTGTTTTAAACAATTTCTTTTTAAATCAAATTTAAATTCAAATTTCTCCTATACGTACCAACATCATCACGCTGAAGTGCAATGGGGCGACATCTCTCAATCAGTGTCGAAATATTGCATGGGTAAATACCATCAAAAGATTAGCAGGTGCAGCTTCTGTACCATCACAGACGAGACATAGAATAGACACCTGAAACAGGTGAGATATAGAAATAGACGACCATTTCCGTTTCACTCACAACGTTACCAACAGATTACAGAAAACGATGTTAACGCTCTCTATCGTAGACATTGGAGTTAAATAATTTTAAACCTTTGCCGCAATGAATGAATCTAACACTTCGCCTGCGGCACAGCAACCTGAAACACATCAAACTTCATAAGAATTTGGTGATATTTCTTAGGTACGACAGCACGATTGCTTCTACGATCTTTCCTATTGCTTCAATTTATAATACTCCAATGTAACTCCAAAAATACTTGTACTTATCTTATATACTTGAAACAATATATCGATGAATCAATGCATTTGACAATAGACAGAACTGTAACAAATTATTTATTGAATTAATAATTACGAAAATCATTATTGACTTACATACTGCAATGTACGTTATTTAATACACTTGAGGTAGTATTGACATCTTCTTTAATTTAATAAATCTGTAACAAACTTATTTATGAGACTAGTGATTGTGAAAAATAGTACAGCAGTACAAAGGGAGCACGTTCTTCCAAGATGCAAATGTGCTGAATAATAATTATGAGTTACAAATACAAACATTTACTTGGATACTAAGATGAAACAACTAGTTTTCAGTGTTAATAAAAAGGGGGGAAGCAAAGAAAAATAATAAATTAGAACATTAAACAAATTCAATACCCAGAGGGGCATTCTACTATTAATTATCATCCTTTCTTGGACAGATTATCATCCTTTTCCTGACAGTAGTCACATCCAAGACTACCATCGAAGCCATCATCTTATGCAGCTTTAATAGCTGCCTTTGGTGACTCAGGAACCAGTTTGGGCATTTCATTGTGGTCGCAACGCTACTTAAAAATCGCGATCATTTATCATCGCAACACTATATGAAAATCTAAGAAAAATATTCGCGATGGAGAAATATCGCGGTACTGTAAATACTAACTAAAACCTGTGCAGAAAAGAAACACGAAGATTATTATCGGAACGCTAAAAGCAAGTACATATACACGTATAATTTAATATAAAAGCAACTCTAATTCAAACCGGATCCCGTGTTAATTCGATCTCAAATTCGAACCACGATATACTTAATCGGAACTCTAGTTGCAATCGCGATTTGATTTTTTACGCAACTCTAATGCGAACCGTATTCAATCGTCCGCGGCGCTAATAAAAATCGCGATTTGCCCAATACGATGATGAGTGCTGAAAACAATTAACTACGACTACAGCATACAAAAGCGAGCATAGTGACAAAATAGTAACAAAGAATGGCTCTCCATCCAAAGGATGCAGTGCCATTGGTAGTTGCCCTCTTGAGCGACAGTTTGTCGGGCCTCTTCGGCATTTAGCCTCTTCTTTTCTTCGAGCGCAATGCCCGCTGAAACTTAGTCTAGGCTCGAGACTCTACTCGCAAAAAAAATAAAATAAAAATCTAAACCGCGTAGCTAAATGGAAAGCACGGGGACGAATCACGACCAAATACAATCGTAAAATTGCGATTACGGAAAATCGTAAAGATTACGATTAAAATTGTAATCGATCTTCGCCGGCACGCGCAGTCTCGAGCATAACGCAGCACGTTCGTTTCGGAGCGAAATCGCGATCGCGACCGCGAAAAATTCGAAAAATCGATGGGCAAAACCTGAGGCGAAGGCATTTTCGTTCGCGCCACAGCTTCACCGTCGACTTTTCAAATCAAATTTCCTGAAACAGGTTGAACACGCGAAATATTGCCTACCCGATCACTGTGTCAACCTGCCCGGCCCTACCTACTTACATCTATCAGACACACCAGAAGGTATACTACCTATCCTACCTAGACCTATATTTAAAAAATGGCAAAGCATTCACACAAACACACCTCATTCCACGTTTCTCATTCAAACGCTCGGGCGCAAGAACCTAAACTAGAGAAACGTCCCGGGACGCCTCCGACACCCGAGCTTGGCATACAATCATTCACACTCTAAGGGTACGTACCAGTTCCTGAAATCGGCTGACAAAGGCTGGCGACCATTGCGTAAATGTGCGTAAACGTACATGCTTGTGCATTACTTTCGTATAACATATTGATTGCTAAAATATACTGTACATTTTCTTTCAACTAATTGTAAGTATGCTTGGTTTGTATAATACTCTATTCGTTGCCATATTTTCATAATTCGTTATGGTACTGAATGTATTTGCAATTGAAAAACATATTGCTAAATACGTTTATAATTTGTTATCAAATTCCCGAGCCGACGCAATCCCACAGCCTAACCACATACACACACAGTGTGGAACATACGTCGTGCACGGTACACTAGCAAATGTCAGCCGCCAAACATTGTTATAAATTTAAAAATCATATGATCATCGTGCCCATTGCCTTTCACTCACCCAAGTAGCACCTGGGCACGTGAGTGAGTTCCTGGCAATAAACACGGAAGGGGTTAAACCTGAAAATCCTGATCTAAAAAGGTGATTAGTACACGTAAAATTGCAATAGCTAATAGTACATTTTATTTTCAATCTCTTTAAAAATGACTCGACTTTCAAATATATGAAATATCAATAAAAATTCGAATATGACTGAATATTTACTCGGAAAATTGACAAGCTATTATATTAAATAAGCCTCGGGTGATTCTATAATCGAAGCAAATTGTTCAAGATAGCTACTCCGATTTGAAAATCCACCCGTACACAAAGTGCCATCTTGTACATAACGTGTAATAAATTTCATACGAAAAGGACTCGGCTATAGCATGTGAAAATTAATATTATTTTTATTAATTTTGATACATGATTACTATAATCTTGAAACACTTGCAGTAACGAAGCCGGAGGGTATCCGACTTCTGCACCGCTCAACAGTGAAAACAATAAATTTAATATGCAATGTCCTCAATATATATACATTTGTTCAATGTATTTATTAATGTCATCGTATATTTTTATCGAAATGGAGGAACCTACGTGAAAGTGCTTATTTGATTTTATGTTTATTTAAATAAAAAATATTTCTATGGTTAATATTTATTGATATTAAAAAACGCGAAGTACAAGAAGGCACATCTAACCTCGTATAAGAAATAATACACAAGAAAATAGTGGCGGTCACTATGCTCGCAAAACTACTAAAAAATACAACCAGTCACCCGTGCCGATTTGGACCAATCGTCCTACGGCATGATTGGGGACCGGAGGAACCAAAAAGCATGCGACTCACTACTTCGTTGATTGCAGACACCAAGGAAGTACTCGTGGAGGACATTAGGAATATCACCAAGGCAGCTCAATTGAACTCAGCCGTCAGGAAGTGTGCAAACTGAAACTAAACAAGAAAGCAAAGAACATTAAAATCTACCGCTATATCTACATAATTTGAATTGTTTAAAATTGTTTAAGAGATACTTACATTTCTCACTTTATCGGTGTCGCCTAAAACATCCCCTTCAGTGATGCACTGACTCTACTTCCGATAGCGAATACAAGAAAATAATAAAAATAAAAGACTATGCCCGCGACCGCAAATTATATCGGCGAGCAAATTAAGATTCTACTTTCGCGATTGAAATAATTGAAAAGGAGCACCGGTGCTCCGATAATAGTATTAATAACTAGTACGTGAAAAGCACTGACTCTACAATCGCGTGTAGCTAAAGTGTAAAGTACAATTTAAGCAGAACCACTTGCTCTGGAAATACTAGAAAACTGCGAAGCAAACACTGACTCTACCGACCGCATTGCGCGCGGTCACAAAATTTTCTGAAAGAAAACATATTCATCCTTTCGAGTGTTTGAAAATCTAATGGTTTTTACAGGTATTTCAACCGTCGTTGTTTCATCTTAGTGTGCGTCTCAGATCATATAAAACCAATATGGAAAAATGATTAAAATTCTCACGTACAAACACCTTAGTTGCAGTGAATTATTTCGCATCATTGTAGTTATTGGCTTACTCTATTTCGTCTAATAAACCCTCTCCATACTGCTGTAACAAAGAGAAACAAAGAAATAAAACAAGTGCACGAAGGTAATGATAATCGTGATATACTAAAGCAATAATTAAACTCGAATTCTGTAGCAAATATGAATATTCCATGTCTTCCATGTTTTGTCAGCTCGGCGTCAAGTAGTAGAATGACAACCTTCGCCGTCGTCCTTTGCCGTTCGGCTATGCTCGACATCCGACTAAAGCCAAACACAGATTTTTGTTTACGATCGCTTGTGTTTCCCAGAAATGTTTCAACGCATACGTTACTTGATGAGTGTCTTTTTTTGTTTCGCGATAAATTGTCGATATTTTCCAGGAAAAGCAAGCTTCCCGGCCACAGGCAGAAACAACAGAGAAATAGTCGCAAATAATGGCATTTATTAGGTTACTACTTGTCTGCAACGCGACTATATTTCATACAAATATTATACGTGGTATGAATTATAATTTAATAGAGATATATTGCTAAAATTCTACTTATTTCAACCAGAAATTTGAGGAACGCTTACCTGTCAGCGTGAAGTTGATTTAACAATATGGCGCCGCGTCACTCTGCTCCTGCGCATTCCCGCTCGGCAGTGTCGCCATTTCCCGCCATTTCAGATTCGAAGCAAGCGAAAGAGACGCCATTGGAACAGAATCTAACTGAAATTCGACATAAATTTTTTAAGAATAACCAATATTATAATAAGATTGCTCGAAACTGCAGAATGTATTGCAAGAGAATGGAATTTGGGGCTGAAATATGTGTATCTATACATAGAAGTAGTGTTAGATACAAAAAATGCACGTTGGGCGATTCCAATTACCACGCAATGTTTTCTCAATCTCGACTAATATATGACTTAATATTAACAAAAAACTCTTCAGAACTCACAGGGGACGGGAAATGAAAGCAATTGATATAATACTTTGCATTTAGGAATATGTTAGACTATGTGGCGTACCTTAATTCGACGGACACTCTGAACACGTCAAATCACTACGAGATCCGTTGGGCGAAAGAGGCAGATTTTCAAAATGGAATCGAAATGGATTGCGCTAATTGGCTGACAAATGGGTGGGGGGGGGTGGCGGGTGACGTTCTTTCTTTAAGGCGGATGTTTTTTGAATATCGTGTCGACGCCAATGGAATTACATTGAAATTGGAAATAAATGATTTATACGTGGTACGAATAATAATTTAATCGGGATATATTACCAGTATTCGTACAATTCTACTTATTTATAGCAGGAATTTGAGAAATCCTTACCTGTCAACCAGCTCGTTTTGACATTTCGGCATGACTAGGCGCCATTAGGCTATTGCGCATTCCCGCCTGTCAGATTCTCGAAGCAAGCAAAAGAGACGCCATGAAAAAGAATCCAACTGAAATTAGTGATGAATGTATTAAGAAGCACCAATATTATGATAATATTGATAGAAACTGCAGAATATTTAGCGAGATAATGGAATTCAGAGCTGAAATACGTATACGCATACGTAAAAGATGATATGTATATGCATACTCGAGTCGATTCGAAAATGCACGCCACGCGGTATGATTCCGTTCACTGCACAATATTTTCTTAATTTCTTGCAGTATATTCATTAATATCAACAGAGAAAGTACAGAAAACTTGGAAGACAGGGAAATGGCAACAGGTTCTTACTTTCAAGAATATATTAGGCTATGTAACATACCTTAATTCGACGGACACTCTGAGCACGTCAAATCACAACGAGATCCGTTGGGTGAAAGAGGCAGATTTTTGAAATAGATTGCGCTAATTGGCTGGGAACTTAGGTGCTGGGGGGAGGGGTCCTTTCATTAAGGCGGGTATTTTTTGAATATCCTGCCCAACTGAATATTTTGTATTAGTCGAATTGTGGTATACAAATATATTTATTAGTAATAATAAACACATCTGTGTAATAAAATGTTGCAATAACTCTAGAATAAGTAAACTATTTCCGTGAAAATTACAATTCCTACCGTATTGAGACTTCAGATTTCATATACCCTCGGAGAAAATTCAACTGCTTTAATAAGTATAGGTGGTTAGCGACAGATGGCGTAATATGTGCAAAGCAGTGTGCCGTAACGAAAAATCGACAGTGGCGAAGAAACAATTCGGAACGTAGGACCTCGCACCTCGGTGAGCTTCTTTTCATCGTTAGGTTTCGCACGCGGCGGTAGGTATACTAATTCGGAATGCATTTTTAATTTTTTTTACAATATATTAACAGTAACCTTGATACTTTTCCTGCGATATGTTTAACAAAGTGATAATTGATTACGTAAGAGACCGCGAGGCTAAATTGCATGCATCCTTTCCCTTAATTTTTGTTAAATGCTGCATAAAGGCATGCATCCTTCGCAAAATTTTGTTCAATAAAAATGTCGTTCCAGTTTCTCGACATTAATAGTTGCTGCTTGTGTTTGCATTTTATTTGTTAAAATACAGCTGGCTATTTCTGCTTTAACGATTATTACCCCATTATAAATTTATAGGTTAACTGTTCCGCGCAATGCATTTTCTTATCCAGAAAGAAAACTTTAACTCGTTCCGGTTTATTACAATTTATATGCAGACTGATGCACTTTGCAATATCACCAATAAATCTTACGCTCTTTGCGTATTTATTTAGTTACGTATGTTCAATGATCATATAGGTGTGTACAAATGGAGCGATAAAGCCGCAGACATGGTCGCACGCCTGTACAACCTTCTAGCAGCTAGCTGATATCGTTCCCATTTGGAACACGTTAGTAGTACCTTCTTTACATCCCGTAGAATGTCATGCAACATTGCGCCGTGCGAGCGTTAATATTAATCTCCTCGCCACAATAATGTTATAAAGTTTATTATTTAGACCGTACATAAAATTGGGACACTTTTTTAATTACTGTAACATTTGCATATAACTTTTTAGAGCATCAACGTAGTGTAAATTGTTACATAAAGATAGTGAAATATGTAACAATGTTTTGCAGTCCTTGGCGCCAGGAATTCCGTACCAAATGGAGCGCATTAACCTTGCTCAATGAACGACGATTATAATTTTCCCGGGAACAAATATATCAAAAATCTTTTGTTATGTTTTCGTACACGATGTCTCTATGATACGCAGCATAGCGTGTTCATGTGGAACCTCGACGAAATGTCGTCGCGATTCGCAGGAAAACAAAGGCAAACATATTGACGCAGAAGTCGCATTTAGATAAATACAACGGGTACTATTTTTAATAGAACCTGCGCGCTTGTTACGTCTTATCGATACAACGTGGGTGACACTTATATCACGCACATTTCTCTCGTTCCTAAGATACCGAGAGAATTCCCTTTTCGTTTGAAAAAACTGGGACGACGTATTTTATAAAAAGTCAATGATATTAAGAGAAATTAAAGGATAATAAAATAGTCCCCTCGTGAGAATACACTGTAGTCTCGCCGCGTAAACGTGTAAATCGAAATGTGATTTTAATTACGGTAATAATTAAATTTGAGAATACATCATTTGGAACGATCAACGCTATTCCAATTATCATTGATAATTATCAATTTGGGACAGCGTCCAATTTTATACATGCCCTTCGTTTTTAAACTTGAGGCTTTTATCTTATATAATCAATACATGATGTGCGTGATCTTTTTGTATTTTTCCAGAGTACGAAGCAAGGCCTTGGTATAGAGATGTATTTGACTTCTACCACCCTCTATGCTCTTAGAATATCATTTCAGCAGGTAAAATACATTTCGAGTAAAGACGTTACGTAATAACAGTTGCTACATTCGTCTAACGCATATAGCCATTTGGATATCATTGTAACTTGTTCATTTTCTTCAATCTGTTCGCAATTATTTCGTCTGGAACAAAAATTATAGAACATGTTTGTTTCTTTCAGGGAGCTGTTTCGTCTGTACTCCGTAAGAATATGGTCGAACGTAATATCAAGACGTCAGCGTGTATCCTTGCGACAGTCGGTTTATCTATGAGCATTTTTTCTGTGAGGAAGATGTTGACTTCTAAACATCCAGTACACTTGTAACAACTTTGTTAAAATCAGCAGCAACAAAGCAATTCAGAAAACAGAGGGGGAAGGAGGAGGGGCGTTTTGTTAAAATGATTCATTATATCCGAATCAACCATGTCGCGTATTCACGAAGAAACATTGTCATTGAAGATTAGAAACCTAGCCGAGACCGAAACCGATACGCTCTATAAATAGAATTAAGAATCATGTATCATTGAAGTTCAATGCAAATGGAAGATGATGCTAGTGTTTAAACTATAAATCGTGATCGATTTCGCATTTTAACAATTGCGGCTACGCCCTCGAAAAGATAGAGGTAGATAAAAACCACATAAAAGAGAAATCGAATCATAAATTATTTGATATTCTGGAATGCCTTTGTGTAGTAATTATAGCAGGAGATTAATCCGCGCGGGAGTTCTATTTGTTAAAAATTACACCCGTATGAATGATAAGGATTTTATCGAGAAGCTCGTGCCGAAGAATGAATGAGATTTAACGATGTTGGATACATCTTTTGTAGCATCTCATTTTAAGAATGTGGTTTGTTTCACACAAGATTGTCCTGGCGTGGTTTCATTGTGATTGTTGCTGCTACAGAGTCACAAACACTGACCAAGTTATGTAAGCGCAACACCAGTACACTTGTATAGATTGTATTTGTCTTATCGTAGTGAAATGATACAAATTTTTTTCCACGTAAAACTATTAATCTTACTTTTATTTCTAGATTTACGTTCTTCACCTATCCTGTAATCCCATCAGCTTTCGCGTTCCTGTAGTTGCAATGGAATTTTTCACTCCTATTTAGACACAGAAACCTTCGAAAATATATTGTAGTTATAAATATGCTATACACGTGGCTCTCTCAATAACGTTAGGTACATTGTTTCTTTGCAACTATAAAGTAATAAAAAGCGACGAAATCATGTTTATTAGACTTAACGTGTACATTTATTTATAATTATTATACAGTCTCACACTCGATATTTCTTATCGCGACGTCTGATCTATACTCTTCAACACTCGTCCTTTCAAGCTCTCGATTTCATCTCGTATTCTTGTATAACGATGTCATCCACACCAGGGAAACATCGACGAGATTAACCGTCATCGAATATATATCGTACGGAAAAGAATTTCACGTTTCTTTGTAATATGTAAAAAAATATGGGATTTGTAGATGTTATCCTTCAGTCGATCCTTCCCTTTGTGTGCATGCGGCAATTAGCACACAGGATATATGTATAGGTAGCTATAGAATTACAAATTTCTAATCGTCGGACCGCTCGTCGGTTGTTCGGCAGGGTCAAGACACTAAACATACTTAAAGTAAAAAAATTATGGAAAAAACATAACGACGATTATTAACGATTCGGCGTAATTAACAATGATACCATAATTATTGAAAATTTTCAAGAAAAACGAGTGATCGATTGCGATGATAATTTGAGAATTCGCGCGCGTGTATCGCGACTACTGTGACTAATAAACTCAACGTTTTTGTACTTAAAAACACCTTTGGCAATTGCTACGCTTATTAACATACTTTGGCAAATGAAACACGTTTCACGATGGTCTGTCTCTTCCTTCACCGATGTAGATGTATTTTGATCTTACGCTACGAGTAAAACGAACGTGTAGGAATTTGAGGACGACGAAGAAAGGCGAGGACGAGTTCTCCGGTTCCCCTGTTCGTATCTCATTAAGTTTCTTTTAATACACTAGTGGCAGTCTGGCAGGGAGGCAAGTAGTTGTCTAGTATTTGACAATCCAAATTTCAACTCACATATTCTTTCATTGAATGCGATAATTATCTCCTTACGCGAGACAGTACCAATCCACACGGGTTCATGTTAATGTACATCCATTTGCACGATTCAATTGTTCGAGCTGCCCGACGATATCGCGTTAACATTTACGAGGTACAGAGAAGATGATATTAACTCATGAGTTGGAATAGTCAGATGATCGTTTCGGAATAAACGCCAAATTTTCAAAGTGTCGAGTATGTGCGTTGGTTAAAAGAAGCATGAAGAATCCTCGCTAAAAGGCTAACGGGTTCCCTGGCTACGCATTTATATATTATTATACGCAAACCAATGAGAAATGAATAAAATAACTATATCCATTGAAAATATTTTCTATCTCTTCGACACAACCTACCATTGCTATACTGTCCAAACTTGTCCTCCCTTCGACATTGCTCCAAAGCGGAAAATGCAATCTAATGATTCCAACGTAATACCGATGCAGTAAATATTAGTGATTGATTAAGTTCACTGATCGTCGTCGACGTCACTCTCTTGATATCTTTATCTTTCTGCACGAAAATGGTACATCTTTAAACTTCGACGAAAGGAAGAAGAGAAATACGGAACAATAAAAAGCGCCCAGCTGAACAATACGTATAAAAGACGTTTGAACGATTCATGACAAATGTTGTCTATAATGTATAAGAATCTCCCGCCCCGTCTATAAAAGTGATTAAAAACTTAGCACGTAATTGCTCTTCGTCCGAAAGCTTAAAAAAATATATAGATATCGCACCTGCGATTATTTGAGACGCTCCTCTCCTAATATTAATTATTAACGAAAACATTTAGTTACTCTTGTTTCCTTGGTATAATTTATATAATTTCATGATCGTTAACAATTAAATCAGTTGCTCGTCATTTTAAAGATTAATTTTAAAAAAATCTTACAGATATCGTAACTGGCGAATAATACAAAAGAAGCGATATTTCGAAACGTTTGACGTTCTAATCGAGATCGAATCTCGCATTCTGTGCGTGCAATTGGCCCCCATCGTTCATAAGGACTCCATAGAAGTCGTATATAGCTTAGCTTCAAAAATTGATTTGTTAAAAAAAAAGAAGAAAAACACAACTAAATCCATGCACTTGGTGCAAAGACTGCGATACATCGTTACTAATATATATCTCGTAATATAATAAAATACGCAACTTCGTTATCTTGTTTTCTTTATACGCTCTATGTGAAAGACGTTCGAGTTTTGAAAAACTGTGTCTCCTTTGTTTCGGTTAGACTCGAATATGAAATACCTTATAAAAATTGCAAGAAAATAGAACATTTTTCTACAATTCACTTCCGAAACAATTTGCAAACGAATTTAAAATAGTGTGGAAACAATATGGTCGGCCATATATCTAAAAGCATCTCGCATTCATGGCTAAACCATTATTTCCTTCCATCCCCTATGTTCAAGGTAAAATTTTCTCATGCTTCTCATTTTTTTTGCTCCACCATTCTATGGCGTCGCGACCTTCTTATAAATCTTAAATAGATAATCAAATCGGTCATTCATCGTTACATACAGAAACATATTTTTCGCACACAAAATATTTTTTTTACAATCCTATTGAACGAACCGAACACATCGATTCTCAATGAACGAGTTCTTCGTTACATTGAACACCAACACCAAAATGTGCACGTTAACACCTGTGTTATGCTGCGCGCCATTATTCCGTCAATCGATAGTAGGTATACGTACAATAATGATTTTTAGAGTTGTCAATCAATTTTCTCCGTACTATATCAAGTAAATAGATATTCTGTACTACCGCAGACATCGTGCGCTTATACTTCTATCAATGGTAAGAAATATAGCGATTATTCTTAATAAGAATATCAATTATTCGAGATAAGACACCTTAATACGTAACAAACACTTTCAATTTCCCCTTCAAAAAATTGATATCCGGATATTGTCCGTACTATCTACTTGATGATCCTTCTCGTATCTCGCTAACACCATTCATAAATCTTGCAAACATACAGAAACAACTATCTATACCTGATGCGCCCCTTGGTGAGAATGTTCGAACGTTCTGGTCCATTCGAGAATATATTAATGTTAACGAAACGTGTAAACGATTACGTACATATTGAACGCTGCGTTTCTTCCTTATCATCGTCACTTACGAGAAATAGACTTTACACGTATGTTTTCTTTTATAACATCTTACTTGTAGGAAAAACACTGACGCAAACTCCGAATAGACCAGTGCTGTTAGAAACTTTGCGATAAGATATACACGTTTACCCATTCTATAGAAATTCTTTTCAGCACACTATAAACTGCGTAAATACACATAATATTATGTATTACGTTATAAGAGTTGACGTATACTGTGTAAGACTGGCGGAGTGCGTTGACTCAACAAAGCGATAAAAGTATGCAAACGCCGAGCTTTCCTTTTCACCTGCAGCACGCATACATATGCCTATACATATGTACACACAGGCTGCGTTTGCCTATACTATGGGCTATAGGCCCTATAGCCTTCTTAACTCTGTTAAAATCGGATTCGTAACCCTGGATCGTAAAGCACTGGCCGTGCAGAACTGCGATAAATGTATCAACAATGTCTACTTACTTGGTGCTCTCGATCTTAACGGTCCGATTTACCGAGGGAATAGGTCAATCTGTGTACCCGTAACGAACGTAAACGTTACTTCATACCGGTTTCATCAGCACACCTTTGCTTGCCACTGATCTTTTCCCAATTTACGTAGGAAACGTCGACGAACTATCACGATTCGAGCACTTTGAGCGTTCCTACATCCGACCGATTCGGAGTATCCATTTTTATTCGTCTGATCGAATGCTTTTCTAGCATTTCGATTGTGTAATCAGTTCAACATTCCATGCATTTCTTTTTTTGAGCGAAGATGTGACTACACGCTTCGCGAGATCGATGATTGTAGCTTCCTTTTTTCGGTTTGCACTGTTTCTCACTGTAGTCGGTTGCAGAAAATTCGAACGAAAATTTTCTTCTGCGGTAAGAGAATTAAAATCTACGACGACGTCGACAACAATAACAGCGTGCAAAACGTCCCTGGTTTCCCGTATCCATCAAGGAGGAAAGTAATCAATCTTACGACATGGAGGAGCAGGGCAGGCGCGGCGATCCCATCTGCGTGAGTACCCTATCAAGCCACTGTAACGGACCATTCAAATGCAACTCGATCCAGCAAGGAGTCGACGTCACTGTTTGTCGACGGTACGCCGCTCCCCAACCCTTTACAAAGCTCATTCTGATCGTGCACATCCGAGTCAGCTGGTACACCGCTTCGAATCCTTGCGACACCGATTGGGATAACAGTGCCGCGAATTCTTGGTTGTTGAAGATTTTCAAATTACAGCCTGCAAAAAAGATGGGAGGAGAAAGTAAACGAGAAAGGAAGGATTTTTCTCCGCTAAGATTTTAAACGAGACAACGACGCGAACAGCATCGCATTGAACGACGTACTTACCCGGTGGTATTTTGCAAACGGTAGCCGGATGCCAACCGTAACGTTGATTACAATTAGGACTTTGCACAAAAATGCTCGAGTCGGACAAACATTCGGCAAACACTTCTCCACCGATGTAGTAAAGCCTGGCTCCCTTTCCTATGTGTCGTCTCGTCTGTTCGACGACGGTATTACGATTAACGTTCGACAGTAAACCTAAGCAGAACCGTTCTGAATTGCTTGGATCGGTGAATCCGTCCACCGTTATGCTCGGTTGCGACGCATGGAAGGTCTCGCCCACTCTCGTATTCAATTCGTAGTAACTTATTGAACACCTTGAACACAAAAAATCGAAAACAAAAGTATGTAGGATCGTTCGTGACGGAGCTCTCGCCTTTTCATCGTAACATCGATTCCCGAGATTCGTCGGGAAATGAAAGTATCGCTTACCAAAATGCTGGTTCGCAATACATAACCGGTTGTGCATCAACAGGGCTGGGAGATAAACGCGACAATGACATATTATCGTTGTGATCCATGTTATCACCATCTTCGCTTATATATCCCGGAGGAGGAGTATCAGCAGGGGGATCCATGGATCCAGGAGCTGGATGCGGTGAACCCTGAACGCTTCCTAGGCTACCGACACTTGCCGGACTCGTCGCCTGCATACTCTGAAAGAGCAATGAAAAGTTTTTCACGCGATGTTACATTTCCTCGCCTTCGGCAACAAATCTAAGGAGAGATATTCTCACGGAGCTAACCTACCTGCATTCCCTGATATGGATTATTTGGTTGCTGCTGCTGCTGCTGCTGCTGTTGCTGTTGCTGTTGCTGCTGCTGTTGCTGTTGCTGTTGCTGTTGCTGCTGTTGTTGTTGCTGCGGTGACTGTGGTATACTTTGTTGACTGTGGTGCTGATGATTCAATGTTGCGTGAAAACTCGTGTTCTCTGGAACGCTGACGCTGAGCTCCTCGAGGGAAGTGTTGTAAAGGACCGACTCGTCCCCAGCTAAGTTGTGCCGCGGTACGAGAATGGCTGGTAAAACTGAAAAGTTTCATACATTCGTAACAACGGGGTGCTATATTGAAATCTGTTGAAAGATATTACCAGGTACGACCAATGCTCTCTAATTAAGACAAATTGAAGGACCACGGTCTCGCTCAACCACGCTGGAAACGCGACCATTCGGCGCGCCAGCAGGTAGAAGCTTAGGAAAGTTAACGAAACAGGCCATCCACTTACCTGGTGTCTGTATTCGTTGATAGTGGTACGGATTTACGCAGACTTCGTCCCGTTTCTGCGTGAACGCGTACTCACAATGTTCGATTGCTCTTAGTTCGTGGTGGGACTGCAAATCCGGCCAGCGCCAAAGTCGGCAGTAGATCACGTGCGGCAAACCTTTACCACGTACTCCTTGGACACCGTTGTCTCCGACTCCGCCTGGACTAGGCCTTTTGCGTAAAAGGAAAGAAACAGAACCCATTCGATTAATCATTCCTGTCTACACGGATACAGAGTGATTTTGCGGAGCGTTCGCGATGCTGCATGCCATATGCAATCGCACCTCGGATATAACATTGGTCCCAGAAATGTGCATTTATCGATGGTACCGACCGCAGCGCAAAGAGGGTAAAATTACTTGTACACCGGCGGTTAAGTTAGCTGTGAATCGAATACGGGGCCCAATCGAATAAACCTCTCTCCGTCCGCCTCTTTTCACACGACGTTTGACATTATGAACAGAGCAAACTCGCCAAACATCACCTACGTATTAATCAGCTCGGCCATGAGAATTCGGCCATCGCAACTTTTTCCTATAGCATCCTGCGATTCATCTTCGCCCGATACAATTTAAACAGAGTGATCGAATGAAGCGTCGGCGGGAGAAGATAAATGGGAAAGGGAGCAGTTTTAGCCTACTGTGTTTACGATTTTGCCAATCGAACGGAGATTCTCCAGAAGCTGATAATCCCTCAAAACATACAAGAACCCTCGATGCGGATTTCGTATCGCATCGAATCATCTGTGCTGTAATATTCGACATCCGATTGAAGCGCAATACGTGGCAGTATTTCCCCGCAATGATTATTATCTCTTTCCTCCTTGCAGTCCCAATTCTAGATCTTTCAATCTCGCTCACTTTCACTGCTTATCTATCTATTCGTTATGTATAGCCTACGTGCGTATAACTCTCAATTGCAATCGCACGACTCTACTCTATTCATTGTTACGTAATAATTCAGAAACGCTCGCACGGAATTTAGATGTTGGTCTCAGGCGCGATCTCGGTCTGGATCTCGATTTCTGACCGTGTCGACGATCGATCGTACGTAGAACAGAATTCAGCTTTGAAGAAACATTGTACAGAACTATGCGACCATCTATAAACGAACTATAAATAAAGACATTGTTTAAGCGAAATAGGACGAGCATCAAGCTCGTCGAAATGCGATGCATTTTCTTCGTGTGATTCGGTCTTTCGCGAAAGAAATTATTCGATTTACCCGATGTGCTGCAGCAGAAAGTGTTACGAATACCGGAGCTATCTTTTCAAGGCGTTCGAATATGTTCGTCCTTGTTTGTTTTATGCAGTCGTTTACGTAATAAGAATACGCCGGCAACAGTATTATCGATTCCTCCGCAATATTCTGTAATTCCAATGCCCCGACGATTTATCGATAGAAACGCAAACGCTCGAACATTTTATCGATTGCTTTTTAAAAGGTGGATGCGCGAGACGTTGGCACATCCACACGAAAGCCCGTTGAAACAACGATCGACCGACAGGTAGAACGATCAATGAGATCGTAATTGGATCTCGATAATTCGCGGATCGTTGGCAGAAACGAAGCAACAGTTAGAAAGCAGGGCAGAACACGGTCCGTCTGTTCCGAATGCAGAGCGGAAACGGCGACTGTGTGCAAATGAAACGAAAGACAAGTACGAAATCGTAGCTAGGTGAAATAGCAAAGTTCTCTATTCGAGAACGACGACAACGTAGCGCACCCCAGATCTCATACCTTCTGCAATTTCAGTCATCTTGCTGACGCACCGTTGCTTACCCGAGGACACAGAGTCGTGTTCTCATCATAAAATTCTTTCCACGTATGCATCAAACGAGAGGCGCGACTTAATCGAGTTTAATCGTCGATTGCATGGCCAACCAGACCATGTGCTCTCTCGCGTTTCTTAAAAAGAGGGAAAGGGAGGAAGACAGACGGTACGTGACCTGTACACTTATTTGCACTGTCAACCGTATAGCGTTACCTTTCGGAGCATCGATTCTTGCACAAATGGAAGAGGCACGAAAAGATGGCACAAGGAAGATCTGGCGCGATCTCTAAGCTTTCACGAGCAAAACAGACCCGCGATACAAGAATGGTTTACTCCTGATCCGAGAGATACTTTCGCTTGCAATAGAAACGAGTAATTCCACAGCACGTATGTACACGGCAGGACGAATTTCGTCTTAGAAACTCGGTAAGTTGAAGGAGGGGGTGTGTAGCGAATATTGTAGTAGCATATTTTGATAGCAAGCCAACAAAGAAATGCCGAAGAAAAAAGGAGAAGCGAGGGAGAAAAACGAATTGCTTTGATGAAATAAGTTAGCACGGCGGTTGCGATAAATTGCATCTTCTGGGATGAAGTTGCTCCGATTCCAGTGCGTACTGGACAATTCATACACAGAGAAGTAAAACTAACATTTTGTGGAAACAAAATCTGACGTTTATTCCAACGATCGTTGATCGGTTGGACAAGTCTATCGTAATCCTCCAGATGCAATATGGGAGAGGAAATAAATTTCCCGGAAAATTACGACACCGTGGCGCCGTGCCGCAAGCACGCGACAAATGAAACTGTAATTTTCCCGAAAGACAATCGCGTGTTTTCACACTCGCAAATGATCGGGTGTCCTGCGCGTAATTATTTTAATCGGATTGCAGCATGGTGTAATGTTAGGCAAGCAGGACGAATTAAAATTTTTTCGTCTGCGCGTTTCTGTCCGCGATCTTTTTCTTTGCAAAGAAATACGGAAAAAGATGGGAATTCTCAGCACTGAAATTACCGAATACCTAATACAAAACGATCTGCGAGGCAAATACGTCTCGTTCGACTTACAGAAGGATCTGCCTTTCTCGATGACAAACTTTCCCTCTCTATTTCTCTCTATCTATCTGTCTATCTATCTCTCTCCCTCCCTCTCTCTGTCTCCTTCTCTCTATCTCGGAATATCCTTGAACGCGTGACAACGTGGCCAGGATTACTATTAATATAATAGTTACGAGATGCATACCGAGTTCAAATCGATTCCTATACTCGACTCATTTGCACAATCTACCTCGAAAGCGTGTCCTGACTATAAGATCATTCCATTTAACGACAATCTTATCAATGCTTGTCACGCGATTGAATATCGATCATTACCAGCATCTCTATCTAATCCTGTGGCGATATATTACCGACATTTGCTCGAAGAAATCATTAAATGTATGATGCAAGGAATGAATAAGATATAATAGTGAATAGCCGCATTTAAGCGTATACAACCCCGTTTGTACCGTCTGCTCGAAACTGTACGCGGTACAACAATGATATTCTGTTTAAGCGTATTCGCTTCTAAAAAGCATTAATCGACTATAATGTGAAATTCATGTGAATTAAGAGTGTACAATACTTTGTTGAACGTCGGCAGAAATTCTGCAAGCTTAGAACCGATGGTATAACAACGCGACACACACGTGTCTTTCATGCGATGCAGCGAATCATTTCGATTCAAACGGATGCTGCAGGCACTGATCATTATATACATATGTTTAATCGAAGATGCAGGACTTAGGTGATAAGACGAGTTTCGTTTACACACGATCTCGTAACCCGAACATTCGTTACAAATCGTTCGCCTACTCGTCTGTTCCACTGTCGTATCTTCCTTAAGATTATTACATAACAGTTAAGATAACGACGTGTATCGTGTCGTACCTACAAGAAAAATAAACAACTAAATAAACGTGCATACTAGCATAAATAATAGTAGCATTTATCGTAATACGCGTGTCAATTACTATACGAACGTAAATTAAAAAACGTAATTAAAATTTCGAAAGATCAGCAACATTTGGTCGTTTGGAGAACAGTTTCATACTTAAAGGAAAAACACTGATAATATTCCGTGAAATCTAGCGTGCGAGAAGAAAATGTGAGTACACGCGCAGATGACCGACTTTGTATCGGCTTTCTTTAATAAGTTTAACAACTTAAAGTTAAGCTTGAAACCGATCTAATTCTAATCCTAATTCGAGATTAATTCTTGAATACAACCATTTAGTGTTAACAATCAGAACATATTTTAGCCGTATTCGCAGGAAAAGCTGTCAAAACATTATAGGGGAAATAAGTTCAACGAATGACAGCTGTAAAAGACGTGACAAGGTGATTAAAAATACCCGATGTTATTAGTCTACTGAAAACTACGAAAAATGATTTTTCTGTATTCTCAGTGACGACGGCAAAAAGAACTGTCAACGAATAAACCGTGTGCACATATAAACTCGCTAATAGATAGAAACACGTAAATATGAATGTGACAACCAAATTACCCCATGGAAAAGCCTTTTACTTCTTCGAATTTCTACGCCGGACGTCACAAGAAAATTACGACCAAAGCTTGAAATCTTTATACATGTGACAGTAGTATACACGACCCACGAAATACGTACGCAATCGTGAAAATAATATTAGAAATATACAAGCGACATCGATCGCAATATTTATGCACTCGCAAAGAGATATATAAAGTAAGCGTACCTTGGTATAGTAATACACTTAGTGTTGCAACTTTGCGTAGTAATGGCCTTTTCGAGTTCTTCGAGGCCGGTTGACTTTTTCAACTTTTTAACAAGACTTTTAACAGCCTTTTCACTCCATTTGTCTTCTCCCTCTGCTTTTTTCCAACCCAACAACCGCTTAACGATAGGCGGGTTAAAGCTGGACAGCATCGAAGTCATGATTTGCGCTACAAGAATCGCGCGCGACCTGCATTGGGCTGCCTCGACGTGCGACGACACAAATAAATTTTCACTCACGGTCTCGACTATGTAACCCACAAGCAGGGTTACTTTGCGATTAACGTTTCTGGAATTCGTTTGATTCTTGTCGAATGCAAATTTCTCATACGGGCGGCGAAAACTTTGCCGTAGCCGCCATATTGTACTTTAAGTACATTCGACAAAAGTCGAGGATCTTCGGCCAATTTCAATCCAACCATCGAACACATACAAAATAGAAAGTGACATCGATAACTTTTCTGTTTTATTGGTTATGTTGGTTCGCGTACATTCTATTTTGCGCTATAAATCAACACCTGATACAAGAATCCTTTTAAATAATATGAAAACTGCTAAACATATGGCCAGGGAAATCATATGTTACGCTTTCGTAACAACAGTGCAATAAATATAATCATTGTATACCGAACGTATAAACTCGTATAAGATGGTAGTAAAGATTGCATACAATTTGTGATCCGTAGCGATTGGCTCGTTCTGGAGATCTAACCTAAGAAAAATAACGAGTCGAAAGTAAAGTGGCCAATCAAGCGTATTTCATACATTTTTACTTTATTTCTTTAGTTATTTTAACGTAAATATATTTATCGGGTATGTTTGTCAATCCTGATATATTGTTAAAAACAAGAAACAGCTTTGCAATACAGCAGGACTTTAAGCAAGAATCAACCAGCATTATCGTTTAATAAGGCGAATAATTAATAATAATTATTAGTAAGCCGTATTATTTGTGATTGTATATAAGTGCAATGAATCGTGAAGGTAAATCTAGTTTTTCACTTTGCTCTAAAATTATGTTAAAAAAGATGGAGAGGCGGAAATCTGTTGAGAAACATGATTATGCATCAATTAAAATTGACATTAATAAAACTTACTATTACTACAATGTTGCCAAAAAATATATTTTGTTTACGAAATTCTTATGATTCTAATATATTGATTTCTTTCCAGACGAAAGAAGCGAATCGGAGGAGGAACTTGAAAAATGTAAAAGTCCGTTGACAGATTCTCAAAAATCCAGCAGAAATAGATCTAAATCAAACTCTGACAGTCCTTCTCCAAGGTTTGACAGTTCTATCTAGTTTCCTTTAAAACCTTAAGTACAGCTTAACACGGTGTTTCGCCTTCTGTGTTTAGATCCAATCGATCATCACCTGTACAACCAAGATCGCCAGCATCTGTACTTTCCAATGGCAATTCTCGAAAGTCGTTCTCCAGATCACCGTCGCAATCACCATTAAGAGGACAGTCAACCTCGCCATCCCCTGTGAAAAATCAAAGATCATCTAGATCGAGATCTAAATCGTTTGAGAGAAAAAGCAGTTCGAGATCGCCTTCCAAATCTCCATCACCAGAAGTAGATGGAAAAGTAACAAAGAGCGAATCGCGATCACCCCGCTCGAACCATTCAGAAAAATCACGATCAAGGTCAAGGTCAAGGTCAAGATCAAGGTCCAGAAGTTCATCCGTGGCAGAATCTAGAAAAAGTTCCGATGTAGCATCACGAGGAAATTCACGTTCTAGATCCAGATCGACGTCGGTGAAGCGAAGTAACCCCCCATCAAAGTGCTCTTCCCCAAAAGTAAATTCTCGTTCCTGTAGCAGGTCTCCTTCGCCGTCAGTGTATTTTAAGTCACGTTCCCGATCAGGCACTCGCTCTCCTTCTAGATCGCCGAAGGTAGCTATTAGATCTCGTTCACGATCAGATTCTCAAGCCCGATCGCGATCACCATCAAATAGTTCTATTAGAAAGTCGCGCAGTAGATCCAGATCACCTTCAAATGGAAGAAAATCATCGCGCTCGCCATCCCATGAAGAAAAACACTTATCACCGCAACGGGCGACCTCTAGGTCGCGATCACGATCGCGATCAAAATCTCCTTCAAGAAGAAGTTCTCCTAATTTGCAAGAACGTTCCCGATCGAAATCGGGTTCTCCTCCAGATGGCAAACATAAATCTCGTTCCCGATCTAGATCTGGCTCTAGATCAAGAAAACTGTCGCCATCGATACCTCAGAAAGGATCACTATCCAGATCGCCTTCAGCAGAGCCAAAAGTATCGTCACGATCAAAGTCAAGAACACCACCTGGTTCGAAACGGGAGTCAAGGTCGAGGTCACGCTCATTATCCGGCTCACGAAAATCGGCTTCTAGATCGAAGTCAAGGTCTATATCGGGGTCACGGCAAGGATCGCGATCGCCCAATTCAAGGAAAAGTTCTCGATCCCGATCCAGATCCAGATCCAGCTCTAGATCGTCCAAATCCCGATCACGATCTCGTTCCAGCTTAAAAGGCTCTCGTTCAAGATCACGATCCCGGTCGAAATCGAAATCCCGCTCGAGATCCCATTCAGGTTCACCACCGAGATCACGTTCGCGATCTCGATCAAGATCAATCTCAGCTGCTCGATCAAGGCATTCGTCTCGATCTAAATCAAGATCGAGGTCTCGTTCCAAGTCAAAGTCTAGGAGGTCACGAAGTCGCAGCGAAGAATCCGATGGTACTGTTAGAAAACGAAATAGAGTTTTATCCGATTCCGAAGAAGAAGAGGTAACTGTCAAAGCAACGAAAAAATCAAAGCATGGATTGAGCGATTCGGAAAATGAACCAGATGATGAAGCAACGGAAACCAAAAAAGGTGAAAACGAACAAGAAAGGGAAGGTGGGGAGGAGGATAATAAGGAGTTTGTAGATAACACGATTAATGAGCAACAAGAAAATGAAGATTCCGACGACGGTGTTATCGCAGGTAGAGGATTGTAAGTGAATATGACAACAATATATTCTATGACATAGAGAGATGTATTGTAAATTTAATGCACATAATATTTAATATATGTATGTCTATCAGGAGTAGCCGATATTTGTAAGTAACAATATTCTGTAGGAACTTCACAGCTGTTAAATGGCTTATTGACAAACCGGTGTTCATTAAAGAAATTTGTCCTCATTAAATGAAACTTGAAGTGGTAACATATATGTATATTGATTTTTAGAGATGACACGTTATCAGACTTTGATCGTATGCTGGCCCGAAAGAAAGAGGAACAGTCGCGAAGGCGAAAAAGGAAGGATATTGATATAATTAATGACAATGATGACATCATAGCTCAGCTACTATCTGATATGAAAGGTGCATCGGAGGAAGACAGAAAGTTGAATCAACAAAATAAACCAGCTACTAACAAAATAGCTATGTTACCAAAAGTATTGTCGCAACTTAAAAAACACGATCTTCAGTTGGCATTTCTCGAGCATAATGTATTGTCAGTTTTAACAGATTGGCTAGCGCCTATGCCTGATCGATCTCTGCCATCTTTAAAAATTAGAGACAACCTGCTAAAACTTTTGTGGGAGGTAACTTCATACTTCAATCATTTGCAGTTTAGTACATATACATATATGTATAATAATACCACTATAATGTATTCCAGTTTCCACGAATCGACCAATCTTCTTTAAAACAATCTGGTATTGGCAAAGCTGTCATGTATCTTTATAAACACCCAAAAGAAACTAAGGATAATAAGGAACGTGCAGGGAAATTAATAAACGAATGGGCCCGGCCCATATTTAATTTATCGGCAGATTTTAAAGCCTTATCAAAGGAAGAAAGGATGCAAAGAGATTTTGAACAAACGCCTCAAAAAAAAAGAAAAATAGAAGATGGTAGTACTTCACAAAAATCGCAAGATATTAATAAAGCTTTGAAAGGAGACGCTAAGTATGAATTATTCATAATGCACCCCATTATCAAAAACATCATTATCTTTTGTGCAATACTATATGATTCATTTAAATTTAGACCTTTAAGGCCTGGTGATCCAGGGTGGGTGGGAAGAGCTAGGGTTCCTAGGCCATCTAATAAAGATTATGTTGTAAGGCCCGATTGGAAGTCTGACATTGATATTAGTAGGGTAAGTATAATTATTAGAATTGTAATTATAACGAAATGGGTTTTAAATAAATAATCTGCATAACTTTTGTAACAGAGTACTAAAAAACAAATGAATAGATTTGAGAGGCATATGAAAAATTACACGGATAATAAAAGAATAAAATCAGCTAGAAGAGCTGTGGATATATCTATTGAAGGTCGGAAAATGTCTTTGTAATATTAATAAGAACAACATCGTTCCGGAACCTCATCAAGATACTGTACAATGATGACTTACAAAAATTGTGTCGCAATATACAAAAGCATGCAATTTCTGTATTAAAATACACGATTTAATATTGTAATCGTATTGTGCTCAATAAAACAATTAAATAAAAATGATAGCATGTCTTTACCCCTACAGTTAATAAAATAATATAATGTTTAACTGCCCGATTAAAATTTCAATCACTGTAACTATTGACTTATTTTTGAAATTCCATTGAAAAGAGTGAAAACTAACATTGCCATATTTTTCTTTTATGATAATTTGCGAAGGTAGTTGAATGTAAAATTGATCTCATTGTAATTATAAGTTTTTAATATAAATAAAGAACGGCGCTAAGTGGCAATCGTAAGCATTTTTAAAAAATAATAAGTTTCTTTTCTTTATCGATCGGCTTTGAATAACATTCGAAATAATGTTTCACTAGAAAATTAAATGGCTTCGTTTCCGAGTCGGTCGAACGTAGTATGATCTTTTTCCGGTTTCTCGTGGTATTGCACACACAGCAAAATGAAAGCCAAGGGGGAAGTAAGTATAAACTCGTAGTTATATTTGAAAAAATTACGAATTTGAAAGTTTAGAAGCATCTAAAACAATCGCTTCACGTTCTAAATGATAAAAAATCATTTATAATTGTCAATACCAAGTTAAATTTAGTGTTAAGAGTGACTTAACCTAACAAACGTAGTCGTCGACACATGTCCGAATTACCAATTTCGTACACCAATGCTTGCCATACTTTTTCAAATTTCAACGCGATCCGAAATAAATATCAACATAATTAGATTTTTATTTTAATCGTCATAAATAACATAGAAATCTACATAGCTTTTTAATATGTCAAATCTCGTCACGTGCACATATACACATTTAAAATCAATAAAATGAATGAAATATTCAATATAAACCTAAAACAAATCTTTTCAATTTCAGTTGAAGGAGTTCGAAGTAATCGGTCGTAAATTACCGACCGATAAAGAGAAGACTACACCATTGTATAAAATGAGAATATTTGCACCCGATGCTATTGTTGCAAAGTCCAGGTTTTGGTACTTTTTACGACAGCTCAAAAAGTTTAAGAAGTCCACTGGAGAAATCGTTAATCTCAAACAGGTAATTATTATTTTCGTTAAATCTAGCTACAGCCGTTTATTTATTACATATCTCATTAACCTTATTGTCTTTCAGATAGCAGAAAAATCTCCAATTAAAATCAAGAATTACGGTATTTGGTTGAGATATGACTCCAGGTCTGGAACGCATAACATGTATAGGGAATACAGAGACCTTTCTGTCAGCGGCGCTGTAACGCAGTGTTACAGGGATATGGGAGCTCGCCATCGTGCACGTGCTCATTCGATACAAATTATTAAAGTCGAAACTGTTAGAGCAGAAAATTGTAGAAGACCTCAGGTCAAACAGTTTCATGATTCAAAAATCAAATTTCCATTACCAAAACGCATTCATCACAGGAATCGTATGCCACTTTTCAGTGTTCGAAAACCTCGTACCTACTTCCTCTAAGTGCTGACCTAATTAAATGTTTTGAACATTTATATAAAATACACTGTTCTAAACTGAAATAAAAAGGACATTTATTGCTAATTTGATACCCTGTTGTGTCATTTCTGTGCCAAAATCTATAACCTTATTTTTTATATGTACAGTAGCTTTAACAATTCGAACATTTTTTATTAATGTTTAAATAATCTCAGCGGCCTTTTGCAGGTATTTATACACAAAATAGTGTACACATTTGCCGCAATTAAAATGAGTCTAATTGTCAGAGCGTTCAGTGTATGAATAGAAATATTGAAACGATTGCTCATACTTTTACGTTTGTCATTTACGTATAGTTCGTTAGCAGATGGATCGGTGAAATTGTTTCTAGTCTATACATAAAGTTTCAACTTTTTATATAACTTTTCATAGAATAGCAAAACCAATCAACCTAAATGATAACTTTATTAAAAGGTTGACATATTGTGTTGACTCTTCATTGTAGTTATATTGTATATATAGCGTTTGCAAGGAAGGTTATGTAGTTGGCTTATGTTTAAGAAAAAAGTATACGCAACTCTGTAATTTCTACATAAATTGATTTGCAAACCAGTTTACTTGTCGAAGTATGACGCAATAAAATGAGAAACATTTTTCTTTCAGGTTGTAATAGCAAATATTTGTTCGTCAGTTGTCAAAACCGTTTTTACTGCTTATTTTGTTAGTAAAAATAGAACGATTTGATGACAGTACTATGACCACTCGCGAGGTATTCGATGAAAAAGTTGAAAACGGTTTAATTGTTAGCGGTACATATTTGCCAGAAGAACTTTTGGCAGAAATTCTCTGCTATGTCGATTATTCATCTCTGTCCAAATGTCGATTGGTATGTAAACGTTGGAAAGATTTAACAGAAACTTATGTTTGGCGTAAAAAGGCAGAAATCTCCCTCGGTCGATCATTACTCTTTCGCACCGAAGTGCCTTGGTACTTTTATTATCTGATATGTGTAAAGAAACCCTTTGAGAGAAACTTGATAAAAAATCATTCCGGAGAAGAAGGTACCGAGTCACATTGGGATACTGTTACTCAAGGTGAAAATTGGAAAGTTGAAAACCCTCCGATAGGAGTTCCACTTCTGCCAAACAACGAACCAGTCCTTGAAGGCAAACAATATTGTTTCGTCACATCTTTTCGTCTTTGTATTAAGAGACAAGTAATTCGGTTAGAGGAAGAAGGATTATTACCCTGTATTTTAGACGAATTGCAACCACCAATAGTGGTATTACAAAATTTTGATTATATATATTTAATGTAATTATAACTGCTAATGAAATATTGTTCAAGTAATACAAACCTATACTTGCATTCGTAGGTAAGCGAATGGTACAGTTGTCGTTGGGATTGTCCTGCTAAATTTAAATGTACCGTTACATTAATTGGAGAAAATAATACCATTATGGAGTTCTTTAACTTCAATGAAAATATTGAAGGAGAGAAGCAAAATCAATGGCATTATGTACGTTTCAAGTATATTGCTTGTGTAATTATAAATTAATTGTATATTCTATTATGGCAGTTAATTAAGTCCTCGGTCAAATAGGTATCGCATGAGTTCAAGAACTATGGCCCTGGACTGAGAGAAATAGCTTTTTGTCACGGCGGTATAGATCAGTCATTCTGGGCAGGGCACTATGGTAGTAAAATGGCAGGTGCCTGTGTATATGTGAAAATTCCAACTACAAAGCCTTCTAAAGGGGATATAGCTACCATATCATTAGATTTGGATTAATAGAATACATATTATAATACAAGGTATGTTGTTAATTAAAATTAAAAAACCTTTTATTGCAAGTTTTGTTATAAATATGAACAATATTCGTATGATTAACAAATGTACTTTAAATGTTTGTTCGATGTATGTAATATACATATTCTTATATCATAATGCTAAACTTTTAGATGAAGATAGTTATTTATAAGTATGAATAAAAATATAAATATAAGACTTATCATGTATGTAATTCAGAATTTTGTGTAAAATTTATGTATTTGTACAAATCAAAACGGTACACATTTTGTACAAACTTGTATGTATAAGATACAAATGTAATTATATTGCATGAATGTTGCACAACTATTAAAAAAAACAATACAAATATATATAGTATCATGTATATATTTTGAGAATGGTTAATAAATGAAATGTAAAGAAAAGATTAATTAATGTGGCTGAGGAGTCAATGCATCTGCTTCTTTTTAATTAATACTTTCACGTCAATGTATGTAATGAATGTAACTTAAATGCCATTTCAATTAAATTTTGCGGCGCAGAATCCTGATAACATACATACAGTTCCTTTGGATGCGGTGTGGTATATAGACGACCGACAACCCAGTAAGTTAAACTTTCCCATTCGAATAAGACACCGTGCTCTTTAACAGCAATTAGACTCTTATTAATTACAGTTTTATCCATATCTGAATTTAACATTTTTTTAAATCTTACTGTATTATATAATAATCTGTGAATAATATGAACACATTTGTTGAAATTAACAAGGAAGTTGTGGTCCTTTTCAGCGTGCTCTAAAGACTTTGAGGATAAAAGAATTCCTTGAACCATATCTAAATGTACATAATGATATAAATAATTTTTATCACCCATTGTCAACACTTTTGGTACTAAATACTCAGCTTGATTCAAAAGATTTTCCCTTATGTTAGATATATCCATGTTTACCATTCGGCAGTCGTGCTAAAATAGAGTATCTTTGTCATATATTTCGATATAAGTAATGCAACAATATTACTTACCTTGTATACATCAATATCGGAGTCACTATCATCGGAATATCGCGATCTACCAACAATTTTCTCTCTCGTTGCTCGTCTGCCTAATATAGGCATAGCTTCATCGCTTATTTCGCTAATTCCTCCTGTTCCTTGACTTAATGAATCTTCCGATGTATGTAAAGAATATACTAAAAAGGAAAAATAAGGTAAATTTCGCTCATTTGCATTCTATATGCACCTGTAACCAATTTTAGGAAATACTAAAAAAATTAGGTAATTTATATTTACCAGATCCAAGCATCGCAGGACATTCTTCAATATTACGTTTCTTTAAAATTGAAGGTATTTCTTGTGTTCTTTTAGTGTTGCTCGCTGTGTGTGTCGTTCTTGCAGAAGAATTTTGTATATCGGTTGATTTTATTAGACCAAGAAGGTTTTCTGTGATACTGGATGAAGATTTTACAGATAGTGAATCCTCATATGCTATTACTTCTGGTCTAGTATTGGATGTAATCCATTTCGCTGCTAGGGCTGTTACTCCTATTTTTTGTATATGTTTCAACGTTTCTTGCGCTTCTTCCACATAAAATATATCCGGACCAACAGTTTCGCTATATCCACACAGAAGATTGCTCAATTTAATATTCTAAAGTCAAAAACAAGACTAAAGTAAAAAAAGAGTAAACCAAATACTATGAAAAATTACTCTGCGGTACATCCACCAGATTCTAAGAGCACTGCCAATAAATCATGTCCATATCCAACAACAAGTAAATACCACTTTCCGTTGGGAATGATTGGTTGGTTTCTTTTATTATTTTCGATAATTCCGCGATTGCACGATGTGGGATAAACTTCTTTCCAGATAACAAGAGTTTTTATAGGTTCATTATTTATCAAATGTAAAAGATAGTTTTGTCTAAGGTAAGATTCTACCTCGATCAAATCACTATGGGATAAGTGAGATCCGAGGAGATAGCGTTTGTGATAAATGCAACTACCTAAAATAGTATATAGCCTTTGACAGTCCATAGGATCCTCGTTCTAAGGGAGTAACACTCGTTTACATTATTTATTTTCGTTTCTCATTTGCTATGCATAACGTACCCAATCTCTATAATCCATCGCTTCCATTTCACTTAATGCAGCATCAATTTGAATTTGTGCATCTCTGGACAATTCTATAGAATTCGCAACCGAATACGAGCTTCTGAATTTGTAATTCTCCATATCTTCAATATCATTATAAATTGCCATGGAAGAAGAAATTAATCCCGCATTATTTGTGCAGTCGCTTATGTCTAACAATCGTTGAATAATTAAAATAAAGAAGTGATCTAGGGATGAATGATTTTCCTGAGGTGTAAAACATTTTGTCAGTGACTGATACATAAATTCTAATGTTCTAACTATATCACTCGATATATTGACAGCTTCTTCAAGGCTGCAACTGCAAGTTATTTGAGATAATTAAAATGAATATGTGCACATTAATGCTCATTTTCATCGCTATACCTTGTAAAACTTGTCACTTACCACTTTTTTGGTAAAGCAATTAGAAGTAATTCATCATTTCGAGGCGTATATACAATGTGAGTTTCCCCTTCTGCTACCTGTATCGTTGTACTACAACAATAATGTTATAAACTATTATTCTATACAAATTATGCAGTTTACGCTTATCTACTTAATGTAGTATGAGCTTCAAATTATACCTAGTAGGTTGTAGTCCTCCTATTTCTGGTAATAAATGATTAAGTGTTATAAAAGCTCCCCGTGCTGTGCATAATATTGAGTGCATATTTTTACTCTCTAATCGTGGGAACGTATATAGGACCCCTTGTAGCTCGGGACCTGCTTCTGAAAGTTCTGTTGTTCGCAGATATAGTACACCGACCGGAAAACTTATTATCGAGTGCATTAAATTTTTACTTTCCTCCTTATTCATTAATCTTTGTACTAACAATGATTGCTAATAAATAAAACATATTACCTTTATTTATACAATTTTAAAAGCTTTTGAGAATGATTTAAAATAACAATTACCTTAGGAGAATTTAATTCTGACAATGTTGCCGTAACATCAACACCTGCAACCCTTTGTAACTCTAATGTCACCTAAGCAAATATTAAAAATTCCTTAGACAATAAAGCGTATCATATTTTTCAGATATGTTATGACAATATTCATTCTTACATTTGTCGAGACAGTTATTTCTGATAATATATGATCCAAATTGTGACATGTAACATTATTTGAATTTACGCTTCTTAGCCAATCTCCAATCTTAATATTTTTATTTTTCATTGCTTCCCCATCTGGTATAAATCCGGCAACCATAATTCTTATTTTATCTGAAAAAACACCTGGAATAATTCCAAAATATGCTTCGCACAATGTAGCTCTCCTTCCTAATTTGTGTCTTCTATCAGGGTGAACCCATAATGTAACTTCTCGAATTTCTCCTGCCTAACAAGTTTAGTAGTTTCATATTAAATATATACATTACTATTTTATTATACAGAATGGGTTGTTGTTAATTGAAAGTCTTTTACTTGAAAGTCCCTGAAAGTGACTTCTTTAATTGCATTGCCTTCTTTTCCTGAACTTCCAATATTGTTGACATTAACGCCGAAGTTGCTTTTTCTATTCCGTGTACTGAAGCGTTTACTTTCTTTACGTCTTATAAGTCTCATTAGTTTTCCAGCCCTTGTACTACGTCGTCTTATTAATTCTGGTTGAGGATCATGTTTTGTTTCACTAAATAATAATTGTTCATCATTCGAACTATCCACAGCAGATTCTATGTAGAATAGTTCACCGTTAGGGCTAATTTCGGATTCCCATTCTGCCGCGGAACTGCAGAAATTCATATAAAATTAAGTATTAAGGTATAAAAATACATAGGAATGAATGATGAAGAATTGAACTTCAATTACCTATCTGTGTCCGAATAATACGACCCGGTACTTGATCCACTATCACTTGCCCACCACTCATGTTCGTTATCGTCTTTAGCATTGTCCGAACATAAATTTTGATCGTTGTACTTGCATTGTGACTCCAGTGACAGATTTGTAGAACTTGTTCCGTCCATTTTTTTTGTTTTTTTATTCAGTTCAAGAGAACGAAACAAAATGTTACAACGGTTCGTGAAATCTAAATTTCACATCAAATACGTATCATTTTCCTTTGTAATACTGAATACTAATATGTACATGATGTTTTAATATAGTACAATGTTGTCAAGCAAAGAAAGGTTGGGGCGAAATGTTATTGTATATACATCTTTAGAGACTTCGATGCGCGCATAGAAAGGGTGGGGATGCGTAATTATAAGATACTTTTCTCGCATGGTAAAACAATTTTGATGCGAGCAGAATTCGAAAATAAATTAAATTCGGTGCAGTTTTTATTACTTTTATTGATTTCTTTCGGCACTATGAATGTATTCAATCGCAATTAAAGGAAAATATTTCATGTATTTTATTTTTGTATACAAGCGTTTTTATAAATAACATAGACATTAAATCGTTAGTCTTAGTAAAACTAGCTTGGTACTTCCAAGTATCAATTATCGTAAATTTATTTTAAATACTTTGATGAACCATGAATAATGGAAAACTATACCATAAATCTCTATAGCGTCCATGAACACAGAAGTCACGGATTTTTCACAGAAAAAATTAATGCCGCAGCTTTTGCCGCCTACTGATATTACCGAATTGATTGCTTAAGCCTAGAAGTGACAGATTTTACTTCAGTAACCTCCTTCTTTTTGTGTGGATCTGGCTGGAAACACTTCCACAATCTTAAAGTCTCATCAGCTCCTGCACTAAGTACAGTGGTACCGTCTGGAGACATTGCTAAATGTAAAACTCGACTAGAATGGCCGGTCAATTCTGCAACCTTTGTCATTCCGGGATATTTCCAAATTGCTAACTGATTTTGCGCATATCCGTGACCAGATACAATCTCCTTATAGGTAGTGGACCACAGCAAGGAACAGACTTGCGATTTTGTATCTACCGTACTTAAACACGAACCTGTTGTGCAAACGACATTTATAGGAATAAATATACTTAATAGAAATTAATATTTATACATAATAGTTAACAGTTTCTCCACCTGTATTACAATTCCAAAATCGGATAGTTCTATCGGCAGTACCCCCTCCACTGGCAAGAAGACTATTTTGCCAGGGACACCATGCAAGAGCTTTAACAGCAGCTTGGTGTTGATTCAGTGAATAAATTGGTTGTGTATGCGTAGAATATTGCCCAGCGATTGATGACCATATTTGAAGCATATTATCATTACCACCACTTGCTAAATACTTTCCATCGGGTGACCACTTCAAACCGCACACTTCTTGCGTGTGTGCATTAATTGTTGATAACAAGTGGTCCCTTTGTCTCACATCATGATGCGATATTTGTCCTCCTCTGTATAAAGCATATGCATCAACATATTGCAATTGTTATGTACCACAAAAATTCATACCTGCATCCACTTGACAAAACGTGCGAATTCCAAGAAAGGGACCCTACTCTAGCAGCATGACCATTCATTACACGTACTCTTTTCGTTTCGCTACAATCCCATAATTCTGTATTTCCCGTTGTTGTGCCTACAGCTAAATACGGGCCTTCCTGAATCCATGCAACGGAACAAACATAATCGTTGCCCTCCAATTCAAATAACTGTTCTATAGTTCCTGTTGCTGCGTTCCACAAGTATACATTAGCACCTAATGCTACAGCTAAAATATTATTTTCCGACCAATCAACCAGATTCAAATCTGAAATATATTTATAAGTATTTTAATTGTTATTCGATAAGAATAGACAGATACACATAAAAAAAGAAATCCTTACAATAATCGTCAACAATTTCTGGAGCATCCAATATTCTATCAGGAGTCTGTGGTATATATCTTGTTGAATTTTTTACAGCTGCTGGTGTTTTACTTTGACTATACACTACTCGCAATGGATTTTGATAACCCTCTGGAGGAGCCGGGGCTTTGTTTTGATAAGACAAAACTCTCATATTATTAATATCACCACCGTGCAAATTCTCTCCGATGAGTCGCTGCATTTCCCTCTTAGAAGGACTTACATTGTCTACCTTTTCTTCTTCCGTTTCTGCGTTTGTTTGCTGCTGAAGCTTTATAGAAAAATTTTCATTTTGCATTTACTTGTTACTGTTGTATTACAGCAATGCATTAACATGCTGAAAGGACATACATACCTTATAATAACCAAGGTCAAAGTTAGTAGTTGATCTTGAAGGAATAAATCTATCACCGCCGCTTGGTGTTTTAGCTGATACGGAAGAAATAGAAGCAAATTAAGTAGTGGTTACAACAGTACCTTTAACATTTCAACTTAAAGATAACTATTCTATAATGTAAATACCAGTGATTATAAAAATAATGTCTTACTTGGAGATTTCTTAGCACCTTTCGAAGGTGTTTTCTTAGTCCGCGAATCATTTTTTTTCGTTGGCGTTTTTCCAGTAGTAACGCTTGCAAATGATCCATTCGTAACTTTTCGCGAAGAATTGACACTAAGATTGCCACTGCAACAAAGTAACAATTCTAGTGGTGAACCAAGATATCCACGGTGAAAAATGCTTGGCTGTAAATAATAACAAAAAAAAAGAATAAAAAGAAAATAATACCTTGAATTTGATGTTTCTAAACATTTCTTTTGCCAACGAGGAAGCGGTCCCTTAATAGCCTCGTCCATGCGAGTTAAATTATTCATTTCTTTCATATATTTTAAATGAGACATTATGAATATAAATTATTTAAAGAATGGCAGATAAAAGTTAATTGAGACAATATAAAAGACAGATAAACTAGTCTAAAACATAAATTGAAATGGATGCAAATTTTACAGTACTACTGCATTTCTAGCAATTGAGCTCCTTTTCGTTCGCTCAAAATGTGTTAAATTAATTGAATTCTTCGCAAGACTTGATATGCTTCACAGGAAAAAATACCAAACATTTAGAAGCCGTTAAAATTTGAAGGCAATACTACCATAATACTCCTACAGATGGAACTTTACGAAAAGGTGTATTTTCAAGTATAAAGAATGTAAGTGCTGCTGCGTATCTATTGGTGGATATGGAGCGCTGAATCGCTGTTTGTGGACAAGCGCGGAACGTTCAAAGGAACTTATACTTTGTAAAAAGACCGACTGTTTTTACAAAAATTAATTGTACCTATGCATTTATAAATAGGAAACATACTTTTTCCTCTTACACGTACATTATATTATGAAAAGATAATTACAATATAGTACACTTATAATATTGATAGGATATATTTACAAATCATGTATGTTATAGATACAAATGTTAAGTGATAATTATAGTAATACTGTAAAACAGTGGGTTGATTGACTCATATACATTTCAAATCTTAAGAAAAGCATGAAATTATATAATATATTTATGTGTTGCTAACTAAATCCAATTTCATTAAATAAAGCATTCTTTAACTTCTCCTCAAACAATAAACTTTGCTCTTGTCGTTCCTTTAAACAATCTTCTACTTTCTTTGATATACCAGTCACTTCCATTACTTGGCTGCGACTATTTTCACAAAATGCGGCCAACGGTTCTGCTTCAAAATCGTTTTCTTCGGATGGATAAAACTTTCGTTTCTTTATCATTGGTTCAATAATATCACAACTTTCCTCATTCTCTTTTTCAGTCTTCGGCATACTAATTTTTGTTGGCACAATTTTATATTCAGCTAACAGAGTAGACTTCAACCACCATGGTAAAATACGGAAGTCTTTAATATGGTCCTTGTTATAAATCACTTTTAAATCTTTATCTAGCAGATATACCTTCTCCTTAATAATATACAATAAAATGTCAATAAAGTTTGATACAGTTAAAATCCCACTTGTCAGAAACAAGTTGCTCAATATATTAAAAGATGCTTCATCATTGTCAGAAGTACTTAATGCCTGCTGACAATAACTTGTTACACTTTGACGAAGTGCCTTGCTATCATTTATCGGCCATGTATAGCTAAAATAAATACAAATATATTAATTTGATGAGACACGTAAATAAGATTAAATACGACAAATAGTTTAGATTCCTTACTTCCATGGTGGTAGCTTAAAGCTAGACATCACCTCTTCTAAATTCGCTTTGTAATCTCCATTTTTCCAAATATCATCAAAGTATTCATAACTGCACGGCACCATGTACTGACCTTTAAGAAATTTCGTAAACTCTGGCGGAAATTTTGTATACATATAAGATTCTGGATCTAATATTATATCTATTAAACGCGATACCGCCTCATTGTGCAAATCAATTATGAATTTCGGTTCATCTAGAGCATGTAATAATTTTTTGTTGTACGACGAGTCTTCAAATATCCTGAAAAAAAAATATTAAAGCTTTATAAAAATAGATAAACTTTAAATAGAAAAGATGTATTAGATAATTTTTTTTTAATTACAATACCTCAGCCATAACTCTTCTGTTAAATAAGTACTATAGATATTGTGCAGATAATCCATTTCCAATGGATTCTGTTGTGGTTTGTTTATAGACAACCAAAGTATTGCACTTTGTGTCAAATTTAAAATTGTTTTCTCAGTCAAATTTTCTTCGTGCATAATAGTGTACATTGACAAATACCCAGAGTTCAATAATTTGTCCAAACCAGGAGCAACTTTATCTTGAACTTCTTGGTTTGAGTAGCCTAAGATAATAAATACAACAGGTACAGGCATAAGCCTATCTCTTGATAAGACAGTCTTTGTTAATCGTTTCATCATAAACTTAACTTCTTCAGAAGCATCTGCTATAAATAAAAGAGCATCGGATCCTATCAAATTATGATCACCAATCAATCCTTCAAAATGTCTAATACAGATATGTAATGTTTCAATTTGATTTGGTTGATACAGTTTTACAATAGGATCCACTGTGTAATCATCGGGGCAGAGATACTGGTTCATTATTTTTTTATGATGCCATAAAATGACCTTGTTCTGTAAGTTTGGCCAAGAAACAACTAGTTTCCAATAATAATTGGAATGCATATTGATGTGCGAAGATTTCAAATTATTTTTGATACCAATATAAATGATAACTTCAACTGGCGCCAGAGACTCAGAATAACACTCGATATCTTTCTGTCTCTCTTGTTTCTTACATATATTTTTAATGCCTAAATCTTGTTTATCGGAATATAATAATTTTGCGCATTGTTTGCTGGAATGTTTTTGTAACCATACAGGGGTATCCTCCAATGCTATTCTCTGTTCTTTCCTCTTGAATACATTGAATTTCCATATATTGAAATATTTTATAATTACCCTATTTTTCATTTTCATTGACATTTCGTGTAATTTTTGCATATATATAATTTCTTCGTTTAGTACAGTATCACAAATTTCATAAGTAACTTCATCTAAAATATCATTATTTACATCCTTGCTTAACATATTGCAAATATCAATTCTATCCATTTCCTCCTTTACTATAGGACAGCAATATGCTTCAATTACTTCTGCCTGTAATGCATCAAACATTTCTTTTGCAGCTTTATTAATCCGCTGCATTCTCTGATGAGATTCTTGCTCTTTCAACTTTAACTCTTCACCTGCTTCTGCCTGTGGAATTTGTTTTTCTACATCTGCCGCATGCACAAACGAATTCTGCTTTTCTTTTGAAGACGTATCTCTTGATGTTATAGTTGCTGAATTTACAATCATTAACGACTTTGAATCAGTTTTTACATTTGATTGCACAGAGGAAAATACTGTGGAGGGTGCAGCATTTTTCAAAAACATATTTCCTTGGGAGGTACTTGAAAATATATTTTTACTAACGGTCCCTGCAAACGGAGACACATTATTGCTCGATGATGGCCCAAACTGTTTTGAAAATATATTACTAGTTTTTGAGGTTGCTGGGGTAGAATTGTATGCATTGCATAAAGTAGGAGGTTCGTTCTGTGATTGTTTCGATGTACTAGTAAGCATGTTGAAATCATTCTGATTTTCAGTTCTCAATTTTATTGCTGCATTTGTCTTTGGTGCAAGCCTATTACTCTGTGTTTTAGGTTTATGATCAAGGGAGACATTAATATCAGGCTTCATAACAGTAAAAGCACTTGGATCTGTGACAGTCATTGAAATGGATTTCAATATACCTGCGTGTTCAGGTGTTTGCACATTCCCAATATTATTTTGTATTATTCCAGCGGTTGATGCAGAATTCTCATTATTTTCTATATCTTCGTCTATGAACTCATATGGGTCAATAGATGTAGAATGGATACTTCTATTTTGATCTTCTGCATTAATAGACTTGGGCATTAAGTAGCCATGCAAATCAAAACTGTTGTGTGGCCTATGATATTTGTATGTTTTTTCTGGCATCCGTCCACCTGCTATACATTCTCCGATGGATAAATGCTGTACAGTTCTTTTTGATTCTATTAAATTGCACGCTCTATTCTGTTTTATGTTTAAAACAGGCATTGTAAAATTGTGCCGATTTAGTAAAACATATAAACCATCCTTCGACATATTTAAACCCAACTGTTCGCAAAAGTGTATAGCTTCACGCTCATCTTCAAAGCCTAAAGTATCGATCAATTCATACAGAGGATATGCTGTTGAAGCAGTTCTACAATAAGCTTTAACCAACACTGATAAAGCTTTCAATCTTACTTGATTAAAATACCTTAGTAAGATGCATGCGTTTAAGTATGTAGTTAATTGTACAAGCTTAAAAAATTTATAATAATTATTCGACTCGAGGGCAGCATATATTTCTAATGCAAAGCGAACTTCTGGTGATTTTTGTATGTTTTTTGGTAACCTTTGCAAGTCCCACATAAAATTACCATTGTTTAAATTCAATAAAATGATATATGCCCGAAACTCAGGTTCGTTCTTACAATTAATCTCTTTTACTCTTAGGTCATGATACATATACTTCAAAGATTGTAAACATTTTGTTAAGTTGTCAGAATTGATCTTTTTGTCAAAAACAGATGCTTCTTCAGCGCAGAGTCTCTCAGAGCATACTATATGAAATCTTGCACATTGCTCGACTAACTCAACACTATCAGTACAACATAACTCTTGCTGTGTTATATCTTTTCGAATCCCTCTTGTTCGGTCCCATAGAAAGTGATACCATTCCCCTAAATTTGTACCCTGTTGATCGCATAGATTTCCTATTTCATGAAGCAAATAACTCATGGTCATTTTTAGAGTCTTCACTGGCCTAAGGTCGTGCGCCATTGGCTCTTCCTGATCCGCAGAGGACCTGGAATATTGTTTTACTGCTATCGTATGATTTATTCCATATTCATCACTGTCAATCTGTTCGTACAATGCCACTTGTCTTGTTGACTCGCGCATCAAGCGTTCCTTCTCAGGACACATATCAGGACAAACGCCAATCATTACTTTAGCTGCTGCTAACGTATGCGATTTAATCTGTTTCATCCTTATAAGTCTATCTCTTGCTTCTAACACCTTATATTTGTCTTCGGAAGTGTATGCTGGCTGTTGAATAACATTTTGTAATTCTTCCATACTAGCATTTGGTAATAAATCAGATATCTGACTATCAGATTTATGTTTCTCCGCTTTTACAGATGCTTTTTCTACCCTTGCCACTGATTTTGATACATTTTTTGACTGTAATGTTTTACTTCTTTTAGTCGTGGAGATATCAGAATTAGCCCTATCGTGCATATTATATTCCAGGTTCATCATAGCGTCTAACTCTGATTTGACTTCGTTGTCGGGTGATTGAAAAAATTTAGATACCATCTTTCGTAAAATATTTTTTTGTAGTTCCTTCTTCTTTGTCGGCGATTTTGGGGAAACGCTTGACTTTGTCAATTCTATGTGAAATTTCTCTCCCAAGTATTCGCCACCTTTGTTGTAAGCAATGGTCGCTTCATCCTTAGTAGCATAAATAACAATAATCATCTGTTTTTTAGGGCGAATTGTAATTTTTAAAAGATTTCCGAATTGTGTAAAGTATTCCTTTGCTGCTGCCTTTGCGAGTAACGATTGAGGTACGCTTGTACATGTTATTGAATTCTCCGAACTACCTTTAGCAGCTTGCAATCGTGAATTTTTCTTCAATTGGTCGAACATGGTAGTATCTTTAAGAGCTTGGTAAAATACATTAACAGCTGGCTTGCAAGGATTTCTTGATATTTTTGGTTTATGTTGTTTTTCGTACATACACAAACTTAAATCAGACTCATCTTGGTTAATAGGCTGCGGTATCGCAGTTGGCATAGCGAAAGTAAATACGCTTTTCTTGTCAAGAGGTGCATTTGCTGTATGTTCGAAATCAAACTCGGAATTGATAGGTTTAGGTGAATTGACAATGCTTGGGGCAGAAAATATATAGTCTTTCGGAGTTACATGTTCCGAGGAAATGGTACTTGCTTCGATACTTTCTTGATAGTCCATTTTTCGTTCTTCTTTTTTGTAGTTTAATTCAATTGAATGTCAAAGACGTCATTTTACACTGTGTTTTCTCGCTGCTAACACCTATGTAGGTTTATCTTATTTTTTTCAAATGTAGTTGGGTTAAGTCGCAGTCGCTCTTGTTACACTACCAACAGACAATCAGAGTAGTTTAAGGACGAATAAGGAAATGCAATCGCAAAGTTCAATTTTTTCATATAAACATAAATTCTTAATTAAAAACGTAATGAAAGTTTTTATAAAAGTGCTACAAGCATGTGTCGAAAACATAAATATTTATTTATAATTAAATTTCAACAGGAATAGTAAGAATTTATGAGGGACGTAGGGAATTTTCATTTAGCGGGGTGCGCTATTTTGCAATTAATAGATAATCGTTGTTAGTCCACACCAAATAAAGGCAGTGAAAATCATTACGATGTAATTTTCCTGTAAACACGTATAACGCTAACTGTATCTTAGCCTGGAGGTTTTAAAGCAATATTTGTGAATGTTCTACGATGTTCCTTGTTTTAGACATACAAATCTTACGTTCACATTAAGCTAATATTTCGAGAGCGACCAACATGGCAGTTTGTTCAAAAACTACTTTCCGCCCTTATGGACGATAAAGATGTTGGTAGATATTAAAAAAGAAGCATTTGCCAAATACTTTGTACACGGTGTGACGTCTGAATAATAAGTAAAAACTTCCAATAATGTTTATAAAGTAAGAAACATTTGAATGTATGATATACACTACTGGAAAGGATTTTTCAACGAACCATCACCAATATTCGATCGATCAAGTTTGAATCTTGTAACGGTCATCTAGGTAAGGTATGAATAATTGTTCGCATAGTAAAATCGTATTATCGTTTGCGGTGTTTCAAGTATGAATTTCTACTTATTCAGCATCCAACTAATGCAACTATAACTCTGTGTAGGTAGATGGATCCAGTGTACACTACTGCAGCCTCTCTAACCTTCTATATGTTTATATTTATGATATCTGATTCCGTTAATTAAATTTTATCGTTTGTTATATCGGTTATATCGATGACAAGCAGGCTTAGTTGATACTCGCAGTATCGGATAATATATAAGTACGAATCAACGATGGAGGTTACAAATGATTTATTAGTATGTGCATCAGAATTTATAAAAGGTAAGATATTTTCCAAATGTCATAACATAACCCTTTATCGCTGAATTTAATATTTCAAATTGTTAATTGAACATCGTGAAAGTAAGAGTTCTGCTCTGTTTATACCACAGATCGATTATTTTTTGTAACATTGAGGACTGTTACAAAGCCAAAGAACACCCAGAACACCCATTACTTCAGTATCGACGATGAATTAATCTATGAAAATTTCTACGATGACTTTGGCCCGTTGAATCTTGCTATGTTATATCACTATTGTCAGAAAGTTAATAAAAAACTAAAAGCAGTAACATTGAGAAAGAAAAAAATTGTACATTACACAACTGTGGATCCAGCAAAGAGAGTGAACGCAGCTTTCCTTATAGGAAGTTATGCTGTAAGATATCGGTGCATTAGTTTATTATTATGCGCATAAATGTATAAATATGTATTCAGGAAAATACGATTAAACCATGCGTGTGTTTTCTAGATATTGTACTGCAAGAGCACAGCAGAAGAAGCATACAATTGCTTGACTAGCAGTTCTAACTGTCCACCATTTATAATGTTTCGTGATGCTTCTATTCGTACACCATGGTATGAAATATCTTTGAGTGAATGTCTTAGTGCCATATACAAATGCAACAAGCTTGGATTTTTTACGTTTCAAGATTTTTGTGTTAAAGAGTATGAATTTTTTGAACGCGTTGAAAATGGTGATTTAAATTGGATTATACCTGGTAAATTTATAGCATTCTGTGGCCCTTATGCGAAATTTAAAATAGAGAATGGTAAGACGAATTTTAGGATAAATTATGATCAATACTTATATTTTACCCATTTTGCAGGATTATTATTTGTTTCTTGTCTCTCTTACAGGATACCCTCTCCATTCACCAGAATCATATTTTACTTACTTCCGCTACAACAATGTAACAACGATTATACGTCTGAATCAAAAAATTTATGACGCTTCGATTTTTACGGACGCAGGATTCGATCATAAAGATCTTTTTTTTATTGATGGTTCAACACCAACAGACTCAATTATGCGACAATTTCTTAAGATAACGGAGAATGCAAGTGGTGCAGTTGCAGTACACTGCAAAGCAGGACTTGGTAGAACAGGCTTGCTTATAGGCTGCTACATTATGAAACATTATCATTTAACAGCCCACGAAACAATTGCTTGGATAAGGATGTGCAGGCCAGGTTCGGTAGTCGGACATCAGCAGGAATGGTTGGAAAAGTACATATCGTTATCAAAATATTAACGTCTGTGGCTTTATAGTGAAAAAATTATACTACGTATTTTGTACTGAAATGTTGTAAATTTTATGTTTTAGAAAGGAAGCATATCTTCATTCTTTACTAAAAGAACCACTACACCACCAAAATGGAAATCCAGTGCACGAATATGGTATATATTCTATAATTGGAAGACCTAAGGCATCATTCATGTCCAATTTAAAAAATGCTGATACGATACAGTATAATGTTTCTGGAATAATGTACCGTGTAGATGGAATTACATTAAATGATCATTCACCTACAGCAGGTACTAGTACGACTAAACGTACAACTTTAACTCAAGGTGATAAATTGAATCAAATCAAGGCTAAAAGAAAACGCTTACCAACAAATCATGCTTCTTTTAACACCACCACTGGATCATCAACAGCAGTGCAGTAAATATCACATTAAAACAGTTCGATTTATTCAAATAGATAATACAATCGTATAAGCAGTGATTATACATTCGGTTTCTATTCCTTATTTAAGGCCATTGTTACAAACAAAAAGTCCGAAAACCACAGTCAATATGTTGGAGAATAAAGAGAAAGACTCTACGAAGAAAGTTTTGCCTAAGTCGACTGCAGCAACTATTGCCAAAAGGTTGGTTTACTGAGCTCCTTTTATTCTAAGACTTGCCACAGTTCCAAATATTTTGTTCTACTTCGTAATAATTCTGTTCCCCATTCTTATGCTTTCTTCTTCCATTTTCTCAAAAAACACTTACTAGCTAGCGTGACCAGGTGTTTATCTGTATTAAATGGAAGTTACTAACAATTGCAGTAGTTTGAGATTAAACACAAAATTTTCGTTTCTGTGAAAAATTGTAGAAATAGCTGGCTGGTTAGCGGTACTTGCGATCCATCACCGCGCCGTCTTAAGTCTACTAAACCGACAACACGGGTCCATAATATCAACAATAAGAACAACAACACGTCCACCAGTACCCCTGTTACTTCAATATCAGTTTCCAAACCAGTGACAAGAGCCAGTATAAGAACATCCTGCATAACAAAAACCCACACTACAAATTCGTCTACGAACAATTCAGTTACGCAACCACAGCGAGGCATGAACATGATCCTCAGGTCTGCAGATCGAGTAAATCGCTATCATTCTGTAAGACAGTAAGTCTCGGTAACTGTTACTCTTAAAAATTTGATGAAGTAAGAGTTATTACGTAACTAGCTCTTCGAAGAAAGTTCAGGACATGCACTTTTTACATGAATTTTTCTTTCAACAAATAGCTCCCATTTCTTTCTGTGACTTGCAGTGCGCGTACGACCAAAAGTTATAAAACTGCATTTATCAGATGACTAACCGATATTCTCAGTGGTGTTGGAGACGGCGATCCCGTAATTCGAGCATCCCAACAACGCAGAAGACCTCGCCGCTTAAACCCGATCATTTAATAAATACCTTTCATTGGTCTCCAATCTGCAAGTTAAGTTTGTTTTACACAATTAATGATGATCAGATCAGTAATAGCTCTTACAATTTTTTCAAAATAGTTATTCATGTTTGCACTTTTAAAGTTGGGTTATAAGTTTCTCTATCTGTAACACGCCTTCTAAACAATTCTTCCATATATCGCGATACGTTGAACGTTTTCAGAAAAATAATATGAATTTAGCTAATTTTCATTGACTCCATTATTATTCCTGCTGGTCAGAGAAAAATAATACATTATGAATAAATGTCTTCAAGGAATTGTTAGTAAGGAAGATTTCCTTTATTATTACTTATTGTTACTCTTTTAAAGGAAACTTATTATTATAAAATAATAATTAGTACTACTGTAGAAATGGGAATCTCATAGACATGTATGTTGTTAAACATACGTTTAATCGTTCGTATTAATAAGCACTTGTATGCAAAAGCTTATAGATGAAAATATTTTTTTTTCATTTTGAATCATTACTAATCACTCAATTTCATTTTAATGCTTACCGACATGTAATCAGTTTTATTAAGCACTATTTTTCGAATAAAAGTAGTGATAGATGTTTGTGTAGAAACTTAAACCCCAATGTGCATTATTACTTACACTTAAATCTGCAATTCGAAGAAGGAAATAAGGACCAAAAGTCGAAGAGTTTGAATATTTTTAAATATATTTTTAAATAAAAAAGTATTTTTTAAGGAGATGGTCACTACTACCTTTGCTACAACTGAATCGGACAATGGAAAATTCTTCCATTTAATCATTTTGTATATATTTTGTTTATATATGATTTTATAGTTTTATATAAAATTATAAATTTTATATAATTCTCAGTTTTAAACATTTTGTATAATGTACAATATAATTTTACAACTTTTATCAATTTTCCATTGCATCTCTCCCTGTGCAAACATTATAAGTTTGAGGAACGAAATAAGCCCATCGTTTTATTTTTATTATATAAGAAATAATACTGTAACTAAGCCATCTATGTACAATGTTGAAAATCTTTCAGAATGCAGTTCTAATGTTCAGTCAGAGTTTGGTTTTGATAAAATGAGGAACGACTGTGTTATGTTTTTTAATATCACAAAGGAAAACTTTTGTACGTATTTCCTTCTTCTTCGGTCTACAGATTCAATTATGTGATTAATATACTTTATCTATCTCCTTACAAAATATAATATCTGTGCACGAGTTTAACTTTTATCACTTCTGCTGGGTTATTACAAAAACAGATTTTATAACGCAGGTCAACAATATAAAAATTTGTTATTACATGTATTTGTCACATTTTACACGCAGCACTCACGCATATATATTGTATTCCACTGAAAAATTCGGTCTGCCATGTACTAAAAGAGAATTTATACATTGCATTTGTATATATAGCGTAATTGACATAATTGTGCTACAATGTGTGACAATTTTAACTGTGTCTTCAGATTATTTTATTAATTAATACATATGTAGAAGATGTTACATTTCCATGACAAATCGTATTTACTATTTTACAATGTCTTTTAATGCAAAACATATCAAGAAACATAAGTAATGAAATAAATTTAATGACATTTAATGATCTTTTAAATACATATTAGGTTTAATAATGTAATAGCATACTGAGAAAAAAAAGCAATCATAAAAACATATTAATCATTTTCATAATACATTCACATAGCATAGTTGAAAATCTATGTATATTTGCATATTGCCCCAAAAAATCCGAGGATACAGTTAAAAGTACAAGTTTTCACTTTGCAGCCTTGTGTACAGTGTAAAAGAAAAGCAAATTTAATATTAAAATGCTGTTAAGTATAAATATAAAGATAAGATGATAAGCACTTACCGCTTTAAGTATTTACATATTTATACGCTCCTTTTTCTTACGGCTGTCTTATGTTTTTAATTGTAACAATTTTTATGGAAAGAGTATTCAGCCTAATCTATATTTTCTAGGTACTCTTTCTTTTTAATTGTAGCCCCTATTTAAGTAATAGTGTTAAAAATTGTTCGTGCACTTAAAATACATTTTGATACATACTTTTATTGTAAGACTCGAAGGAAAAAAGCATTAAAATGATTATAAAAAGTGTTTTTTTCTTTTGACGAGTGTAACGGAATTTGTAAATTTTATAATACGATTGATAATCTTTCGAAGAATCTATCGAATATACATATACTCATATCGGTACGCACGATTATGCATAATATAAATTATGTAAAATTATTGTTTGCTTATTCTTATTTGTGGAATATATAATACGGTATCAGCATGTCAGCACTAAAGTGTGGTGTGTGGAAAAAATGAAAAATTCGACTAATGTAGATTTATCTCAGAAGAACACAATTCTATATATATGTATGTATAACATGGAATATGTATAAATACATATTATGTATATGTGTGTATACATAAGAGCAGATAAAATATTTTAATAAAATAACACATTTCAAAAGGAGCGTCACTTATATACAATATAATGATACAAATATTTTAATAATATAAGTACCACATATTGAATGTTAGATTTGAAAAATTATGGCTAGTAAGGAGGCAATCACTTCTCAGTTAAAAATGAGTTAATTACTAATAACTAATAAATTTAGTCATTTTAAACACGTTTATGTTGAATTGAAACTTATGAATACTATTGTGTATCATATTTTTCTGTATAATTTGTAATTACAAGGTAAACTGGCATATGACTAAAATTGTGCGTGTCACGGATAGCTGTTATTACAAAAAATAAGGCAAGGCATATTCTTATAAAAGTACATTAGACACAATTTATAAAGTATAGTGTGCTATTAACTCGTGTGATTAAAGAGGAAACAGCGGTACATATGTTTTAATTGCAATTGTATATGTGTTCAATTTATGCCTTAACTATGCAATGAAGTCGTAGAAAAATGTTTTCACATATTTTATAAAGCAGTCTACGAGCAATTATTTCTAAAATGTATTGCGGACTTTTGAAATATCATTCGGTGTATAAGGTAGTTTATTTTGTAGGATTACAAATACCGCGTTATTTATTATACAACGAGCAATAAAAGTCAAGGTGCAATATAGTCGCCCTCTGATGGAAAAAATACTTTTATTCGCAGTTATGATTATGTTTATGGTTCAGTCCAGACACGCGTGGCGATTGGAAATGCCGATGATGTATTACTTAACAACATTAGTATATACAACTTATAAAGATATATCGAACTAATTGTTTAATATGCTTTATGTATACTTACGAGCAAACACAATTTATATATTATGTTATACGTTTAGTAAAGACTATGTATTTTACATATTTCGTGAATTCAACAGTTATACCCTTTGCCCCATTAATTATTTCGTAATTTTTATATCCCAATATTGTTAATCTTATATTTTGTACAAGAACACATTAAATGCTTTTTTGGTAGGTATATTTTGTGTTAAATCTTACCCAAAAAAAAGGAAAAAGAAAAATAACAATTTATTTTAATACGTTATATGTATATGTATTTCGTTTGAAAAGTTAACACGACGAAAATGTTACGTGTAAATTGTTTTAAAAAACTGAATACAAATGAAATATTTCGGTTATACGTATAATATTATTTAATTAGAAAATATATGCAATATGTGGCAAATACTACCCAGTGGCTAGCAAATCCAAGTTGAGACCATTTCTCAATGGTGTGGATGTAACTGTATCCGGTTTCTTGTAACTCAGATGTATCAAACATAAGACCCAAATAAGCTAAATGAAATACTGATAGTCCGGAAAACATCATATTTGTTAAAAACACCCACCAAGAATTATAAGTATTATATGCATGTGCACATTTATTCTTGGTACACCTTTTTGATGCAATACAAGCATCAAAAATATTTGCCAGCATTAATCTAAGTTGAAACTCTACATAGGTATAAAATCCGAGACTAATCAAAACTGCAGCCAGTTGAAAATTCAGTCCATGCAAAAGGGCACTGACTAAATATGTTATTGTTACTGCTCCAAACTTTCCTAAATACTTAATACTGGGACGGAATATATCTGAAAATTCACATAAAAGATAGTTAGCATAATTATTATATTCGGGATTTAATATCGACAAAACTTCAACGAATAGCGCGTACATGTTTTTAACCAGAAGTGCATTGGCATATTCCAACAAACAACAATGTGTACAAGTGAGCGTGGAAATTCTATTTCTAATGGTCTTACTATTGTACTTGATCCAAACGGAAATCCTCCTAGCAGTAATAAAGTCGACCCAATGTACGAGACAAAGTAGTGTGACATTCTAAATGATAATGCATCCCTGTAAGCTAACAGCCACCTAAAAGTAATTGAAAGAAATTAACATTCGCAAGAACATAGAGGATATATAATTGTATAGTAACATTTGCTGACTTCCAAGAGTTATCCATAATTATCCATGGTGTCCAACAATTTGATACAGTCAAAAAGAGGAAGGACAAAAATGTATACTGAATAGCATAGAAAATCCAGCACTTATCCTATAATTAAAAAGCACTTGCGTCAGCGATAAATTTATATAGTGTATTGTATTAGTACCAATGCTCTTTACCTTGTTATTTATGTAACGTATTGATAAATAATCTTTAAGTGACATCCACGGCCCAAATAAACAGGTGGCACCGCAGAATGTATATCCCATATATGTATAAACAGTGGGTAAGTCGTTCCTATTAGTTTTCTCTATAGCCGTACTAATTGTTTTCATCGCCATGGTCATTACTACGCTTCGTACTTTGTGCCAAACTACAGGTGGCATGGTGAATTCGCTGAAAATTACAACTATAGCAGAGATAAATCGCTGGGTTTTTTTTATTAGAAATGATTTAGACATATATACAACTTACCAATACACGATAATTAAAAGAGACGGTAAAAATTCTCCTATTCCTTTGCAATACTTCTTCGGTACGTGTAAAGTTATATATGAAACGATGCATAGCGTCAACAATGTGTATAAACATTCTGGCACGTAATGATGGATATTATATATACCAATCGAGAATGATAATATATGAAAAATATTCTGAGACACGTATCCTGTAATATTAATTTAGCATTTTTTGTTCAAGCTTAAATATTATGCTTACATATGTATTTAGAAAAAAAACCTTACGAGAATGAGCACATAATCTAAATGTAATCGCCGAAACAAATAGTGGTAATATATATGTCACTATATCATAAACAGTAGGTCGGAGACAATAATGATATAGTTCGAACAATGTTTCTCTTTCTACATCTTCGTATTCGTACTCATACTCCGCATCTTGCAGATATTCGTGTCCTGCAATATCACTTTCATCGTCGTAAAACACCGGTGCCTCTACATCATCCATCACAGTAGAAATTAAATTGCCGGTGTTTCACCGCCATAACAGTTTAACGTTATTTACGATATGCCAACATGCTCGGCTTGTTTCTGCCGTGAAAAGAAAATGATCTTTTTCTTTTCATATCTTTTTGGAAATGCTTCAATTGCCGACAAAATAAAATTTTAGTTGACACGTTACTAGAAATTGTACAATTTTCTTACAGTACTTTATACATGCACTAACCCAAACCTAACAATAACCTCGAGTTATAATTAATTATACTTTGCTTTGCTTCGAAATTATTATCCATGTATTTATTTGTGTATTTTGTGCACATAATAATAATTATTCTTATTCATTAGAGATTATGTACTGTGGTAATGGAATATGTAACAATGTTATATTTATAATACGTGTTTTATTTACATCATATGCATCTGTGCATAAACTTAACATTACAATTGGTAATAAAAATTGAAATATTTAACGCTAAGAATGAGAAAAGTCAATTATGTACATGGTAAAATGAGAAAAAGTAACTTAGTTCTTTTTAATTTACACATTTTATACAGTTTTACCATCTTTTTTGTACGTTTCTTTTAAAGAAATAACACTTGAATTATTGTAATAAAGTTGTCAGAAACTTTAAAGTTTTGTTATAGGTACAGTATTAGGTTCGGGTAATAATCCTAAAGTTTGTAAGCAAATCTGTGCTGCTTCTGCTTTAGCCTGCTTTTTGTTGGGGCTTGCCACGCTTGGTTTGTACTCTATTCCATTTACCTTAACCTGAAGCACAATGCAAAAACGTAAATGATGCATACTATTTGAAAACACAGAAAGGTACAAAAGCCAGTAGAGTTACATACTTTAAAAAGAAAATTTTTCCTGTGATCTGGCCCACATTCGAAACACAGTTCATAAACTGGCGCACCAAGTTTCCGTTTTGAACAATATTCGCCCAACAACGACACCGGATGCTTCCCTGCAATGTTCGAATTTTAGGTCTCTTGTATATACAATAAGTTGCTAAATTGAATAAATTTTCCTAATAAGTATGGGAGGTACCTTCTAAAGTTTTGATTGCTGGTACCAGTGGTTTCGTAGCCTTTCCTATTTTTTGTCCAATATCTTGTTCAGAAACGAGGCCTCGTTTATCCAATTTGACTTCAAGCTGTAGGGGCTCCAGTGTGCCTTCTTTATTTTTCCCCAAACCCTCCCCTGGTCGCCAACCCATCTTCTGCAGTAAAGCCATACCCATCCCACCCGAAACAGGTTGCGCCGATACTAATTGGTCCTAAATAGTTTGTTAGATTAAGACAAACTACATTTGGTAATATTCATGAACGTAAAAGAAAAAAAAAATGGGAGCAATACATGATAAAAAGTAGTAAAGTGATTTAGTTATTTTTTTATGTCCAATATAAGTAGACTGTATAAGAGTTTCTAATACTTTTGAAGTAAAAATACTTACCAATGAAATCATAAATTCGACATCACGCAGCTGATGTTGTTTCTTCTCTGATGTAGCTACGTGCCTGTAACAAACCCTCAGGTGGATTCAGACTAATGCTAAATATCCCAGCTTTATATGCAAAAAAATATAGTGACTCCTGATGAAATCCTATGGTAGGAAGCTGATGATAATTAGCAACAATCTCACAAGAGCCCATTATAGTAATGAAATTTATACATATCTTTTATTGATATGCTCTGAATATATGTAATGCGTAGAAACGTAACTATGAATGCGAGATGGGCAAAATATATATTACTCCAATACAAACTAATTGCTTACTCCAGTATAAAGCACAGTTATGTATATTTTTACCATACAACACAATACTGTTTAAAATAATGGTGCTCCTGTGTCCATGCAGACACAGAATCTACTTCCATATAGGAAATAGTCTGTGCCTACATCACAGTTCCTATCAGATCTGCTATACGAAGAATAGCTTGATCGTGATGGACACTGTACCTGAAAACTTGTTACAGGCAATATCAGTATCAGGCAATGTATTGTTAAAGAAAGTGAAATTACAATGCATATACTACACGCGGGGATACATGCGTCAATATATGCATCGGCGTTTCACATTCATAGTTTTATAATTGCCAATTAGCTAACAAATATTATACTTCTGTCAAATATTGTTATCGTAATTGTTTAAAAATTTTTGAATGGTCAAATAAGCGTAGAACAAAGATATAGCTATTTTGCAAGCAATGCTGTTACCTTACGAGCCCACGCTTGATAACCTGAGGTAAGCTCTGCCGGTGAAAGTACCTTGGCTCCCGTACTGCCAGTAAATTGGCCTGGCATCTGTTTACTTTCAGCCCAAGTTTTCATCTGACGCGTACATAGTATGTAAATTACAGATACACAACGCTTCTACAGCATTAAATTTTTAATTATACATAACAATACCTCATTCTGTGCCCTGTACATTTCATTCTGAGCACACAGATCATTTGGATTCTCCCTTAACTTTCTCATTGCTGCTAATCTTTGAGACACTATCGAACCGATATCAATTGCCTGCAATACACACGCATATCAATGCACTTAAATTATGTTATATTCATCGAATTACGGAAATTAGTTCACATCCTTCTGTACCTCTGTTCCTATCGGCTGGCAAAAAATTGTTTGTTGTACTGGATATTGTATAGAAGTAGGAGGAGACTGAACAGCAGGAGGCTCGGTTGAGACAGAAGCCGGAATAATTTGTTTCTTCGGTTCTACTTTTTTGGGGGCAACTGGTGTCCATTCACTCTCTGAGATAAATGAGGTGCCGCGGATAATTAAATGAATAATAAATAAATAAATATTCCAGAGAAGATAACATAAATCTTACCGCTCTTTCTATGATGCTGCCCACTCGATACAGGAAACTGTAAACGTAATTGATTCGATGATTCAACCGTTTTCTCTTGAAATGTTTTAGTTGGTAATTGTTTTGCATCCTGAAATACAACAATGTATTCAAATTAATACAATACTATTATCGATGTTGCATTAATTTCATTACACCTACTCTGATATTCATAATGATCGAATTAGGTCGTCCTTTGAGTAGAAAAGGGTGATGGAAGGCTTTCTCAGATCCACTTCCGTCCTCGTCCGAAGAAATACTCGAAAGCTCTCCTAGTGCTTCAGATTTTGACAACGATTTACAAAAGTCTAAAAAAAAAGTGTTTTGTCACTTAACAAAAGAATTAAAAACGTTTTTAATTAAATTATGTAATCGCAATAAGGATAAACCTGTGAGCTCATCTACTGTTTTTCCACCAGCCTGTATAGCAGCAATAGCTTTATCTTGTTGCACCAATGGTAATGTCCCTTGCTTAATCATGTTTATTGCATTCCTCCTTGCTATTTCCAACAATTTCTTTTTATCGATTTCTATCCATTCCCTTTATAAAGCATTACCAATTAATGTATATTAATTAAGAACATATGCAACTTCAATTGCGAACTATAAAATATCTATAGACATTTCGATAGAAAAATGATACTAACTTCCGTTCTCTGCTCCTACTCCGTCCTCGTGCATATTTATCTCTACTTCTATCATCGCTACGACTTCTGTATCTTCGTCGTTCTCTACATTTTACAATATCTCGCCTATCGCTGCTTTGACTTTTGTCATGTCTATCTCTACTTTTATCCCTTCGTTTATCTCTACCACTGCTCCTACTTCTATGCAAATTCGAACGTGACCGTGACTCAGACCTTTTCTTTTCCTGCAATTCACAATTATGTCCGTGCTTACCATCCATATACAACATTGACTTTTCCACTCCATTTAATCTTTTATCTACCTCTCCTAGCCGTTTCTTCTCCTTTTCCCTTAAAATTAATCTTAAGTCGTTTTTCACGGTAGCTTCTTCCTTTGGCGAACCATTTTCTGCCTTTTCTGTACAGGGACTTAAAGTTGATGATCTAAAGGAAGTACATTGTATTGGACTGGGACTTAGCGTTGGAGTTCTATTGTCTGTACTACTATCTGACAATTCACCGTCTTCCATTCGTGCTGCCTTTTCCTTTTCTTTATTTTCTATTTCCTTTACCGTATCGTTATAAACTACACTGTTTTTAAGATCTTTAATTAATATTTTTCCTTGGACAGCTTGTTTTGGTCTTTCTATATATAAAGAAAAAACATTACAGCAAAATTGTACTCAATTTTGTAAACATAGAAGTTGATTGTTTGTTCAAAGTAACACCTAATAAATATTGCTTAAGCAGCAATTGTTTTTTTAAAATAAGATTCAGATGTACAATACAAACCAAGAATCTTAGGTATTAATTGTTCTTCGCATTCATCCTGAACTTTCCTCGAAATAGGCGGTAACTGCGGGCTATCTGGTTCTTTTGAAAATGTACTTTCTACTTCTAAATTACTTTTAGTCAGCAACTTCTCATAGTTCTGTGACTTATGTATATTCTTCTTTTCCAATCCATTATCCTTGTTATGATTTTTCTTTCTTATATTATTACATGTATCATCAGCTTTCAGCACTTTAGTTTTGGGCTCGTCAGACTCAGAGGACTTGTTCGAATCAATGTCATGTTTTCGTTTTGATTTTTTTTTATGTTTCTTCTTCTTTTTCACGTCTATGTGTCCCACGAAAAAAGAGAATTACATTTAATTGTACATGATACACAATCTACATATCTTTATTTCTATTATTAGTAATAGCTTACTAGTAGTTTCAACATCGCTGTTACTCTCAGAAGAATTTCGTTTGGTCCTTTTTTTATGCTTTTTTTCCTTATGTTTATGTTTCTTCTTAGCCTTTTTTTTCTTGATCTGCGACTTATTAAGCTTTTCGACTTTAACATTAGCATTTGGGACTTGCTGGTCAGCATTTTCTGACGAAGCTATTTCTTCTTCGGTATCAAATGTACTGAACAATTCTGTCAATATTTCATTTGAAGATTTTTCTGGTAGTCCAGGCTCCGGCTTAATTTTTATTCTATCAACACCGACAGTTGTAATTAGATTTGCGATATCAAATAAGTCCCCCATTTTGCGATTTAATTCATTTAGATAAATTATGGAAAAACAAATATCACGATCAACCTCCTATCAATTCAAAGTATCAATACCACAGACGAGATATAACAATAGACAAGACATCTTATGGACTTTCGTGGCCCAACGTGACTGTCATACCGACTCAGAAATCCCACGCTGATTTGAGCGTCCTCTGCTCATGGGCAGTGATCACTTGAAGAACTATTATTTACTAAAGTAGTGGGGACGGGATTCATGCGATTGTGTGAATATATGTAAATGCTTTGAGGGGATCAGGACAGCTTTTTCTCGAGCAACGTTTCGGTAAAAAAATTGAGCTACGGTGCCTGGTCGCGCGATGCACTTCGGCTCGGCTCGAGTTGAGTCGAAACCACATCGCGATGCATCGGGGCAATGAAATTGACAGTATCAGGTCAAGCGTCCCGCCTGTGCTGTCCCGCTTTCATTGCGCGGCAAAGAACGAAAGAATTCTTTAACGAGGATCGTAGGTCCAGCTAAAACTTAATCAGAACCCGCCGAAGTTTAATAGGCACGACCCTAGAGTCGTAGGTCCGGCTAAAAGTTTGTCAGAAAACGTAAAAGTCCAGTAGGTACAACTCTGGGATCGTAGGTTCAGCTATAAGTCGGTCAGAACCCGAAGAAGTACAATAGACACGATCCTAGAGCCGTAGGTCCGGCTAAAAGTTGGTCAGAAAACGTAAAAGTCCAGTAGGTACAACCCTAGGATCGTAGGTTTAGCTAAAAATTGGTCAGAAGTCGAAAAAGTTCAGTACGTATGACCTTAGTACAGTAGTACGCACGACCGCGATCGGAGACCTTCGAAGAGTTCGAAAATTGCGAATACCACCGAGCACGACCGAGCGTTACCGACGCGCCGGCGCGTCGCGGAGTGGGGATGCCGGTGCGTGGCGCACGCGGTGTCACTATCAGTTCAAGCGTCGTACCGTACGGGTCGTCTATGCTGTCGAAGGTTAGCGACATATGTACATCAGCTTACAACACAATAGCATCTCGGGGTTTACTTTATCACCGCATACGCTTGTCTATTACCTTCTATTAATTAATACACGTTTATTTAACAATCGTTTGACTATCGTGGATATCCATTAAACTCTTTCTCGAGTCTCTTTTGCTGGACGCTTGACCGGTCATCCGGTACCACCGATTTTTTGATTCGCGATAACTAGTCGTTTATTAAAATATCGGGTTAATTAATTTATTAGTTTAAACGGTTCTTTGAATATTTATTATATTTTATTACACGATTATTCGGATTCGATGCGGTGTTAAGGTTGCGTTTATTTTCTTTGCAATGTCACTTACATACTCAGTTACATATGTCCTTTCGCAACTTTGAATTCGATTCTGATTTTAGCACAGGTTTATCACGTTGCTTTTCTTTTTGTTGCAGGTACAATGGGTGATTGGTTGGTGGAGGATAATATATTGAGGCTGCAGGAATGGAGTATTGAGATACAATTACTGCGATGCATAACAATCAGTCCGATGACCTATGATGAAGGATTGGTAACATTTAACTTATTATCCCAACGGTTTACGTATATTTCTTGTTATCTGGCGATTGGATTTTGGCTCAAGTTCTTTTCTTTCGGTTGAAAGTTATTGAGCAATTTAAACATTTTAAATAGAACTTACAATATGCCACTCGCGATTGAAACTAGAGTCTGTAAATTTCATTAATTCTAAACGAAAAATTGAAATACTTTCATGTTTCGCTGCATATCGGTCGCGATTTCTGTTATAGCTTCACTAGTCTTTATTAAAAACTTTTAATATCTCTGTGACTTTGCACAAGTACGGTCAAATTGTATTTTCGATGCAGGATTGCCCGCGTACGTACGTACTGGTTGCCATGCACCTGAAGCATGATAAATAGTTTCGAGTCTTGATTTCTACAAGCAGCTACGAGAACTTATAAATTCGCGATATTGCTTGCTTACTAAGATCATGATCACCTTTAAAACTCGGGCAAAGAACAGTCACAGTATGCTTTTGATAAATCATTTATATTAATCTATAATAGTATATGTTGAATAGACAATTAACAGTAATTAAATCAGAATAATAATACGGTAGTACTTTATTAAAACAAAGCAGTATTTCCTCAACAGACGTTTGACAGGATGAAGAAATAAGAAAGAGACAAATAAAATCAAATGTGTATTGCTTCAATTTCTACCGCCTCACCCTATTTACTAACTTGTACAGATTCTCTTTCAGAAAATTTTGATGACCGCGCGCAATGCGGTCGGTAGAGTCAGTTCTTGTTCCGTCAAAGTTCTTTTTATTATTTTCTGAGCGAAACCGCTCATAATAATTATAACTAAATATAAATAACAGTAAAGATACGCGAAAGTAGAGTCAGTGTTTGCTTCGAAATATTGCTCTCGCGAAATTAGAGTCACTTTGTTCGTCGATCACAATTGACGTGCGCGATAGTAGTCTTTTATTTATTTATTTTTTCTTTCGCAATAAGTATTCCGGTATTAGAGTCAGCACCGATGCAGTTCGGCGAGTTCGGGCATTCATCCATCAACTCGAAGAGTAAGTATCTCTGTATTTCTTTAATCTTATTTTACAATGGTCTTTGATAATTATCATGATCGAAAAGTACTCAAAACGCAAAGATTTCAATGTTGTCTGTTCTTTTGAATGTTTCAGAAGCTGCCATGGGCTCAATTGTATCACCATAACGATATTGTTGGCCGCGCGCAATGCGGTTGGTAGAGTCAGTGCTTGTTCCGTCAAAGTTCTTTTTATTATTCTTTGAGCGCAGCCGCTCTTAATAATAATTCAACATAAATAACAGTAAAGAGACGCGAAATTAGAGTCAGTGTTTGCTCCGAAATAATACTCTCGCGAAAAATAGAGTCACTTTGTTCGTCGATCACAATTATTCCGTTTCCTTTTCCGTTCTCGGCACGGAGGACTGATGGTTAGGGACTTAGTGTCAGCGAGTTACGATGTGCGGGGGCGTGATTGTGGTTCTGGACCCTGGTCACGAGGCCCTCTGTTAGACCACATATAATCTCTAATTTGGGTAGGTCATCCACCATTCTGGAATCGTGGTCGCGGTTCTTGCAATATCCGGGTTGCAGTGTCATCGGGGGGCGGTGTGTGGGGCTGTGATTGCTTTTCTGGACACTTTGGCCCGCCTAGTAGGAAATTCCTATGTGTTAGACCACGCCAAGCACACCTTGGGGTGGCAGAAGGCATACGGGTCATAATCTAGAATCGTGGTTGTGGTTTTGCATATCCGTGCCTTAATGATTTCTGTGGCTCGGAATCGAAACTTGTGTTGATGCTAAGTCGTTTTACTGTCCAGACTCTGAGCCGAGGGCACGCGGGCTGCTCGGTAGCAGTCACAAAAACAGTAGAAATACTGTCGCGAAATTAGAATCACCTTGTTTGTCAATCATAAGTGTTTCATTAGAGTCAGTGTCCTGTTCGGCGAGTTCGGGCTTTCAGCCATCAATTTGACGAGTAAGTATCTCCTTCGTTCTTTAATCTTGTATTGCAATAATCATTGATAATTAACACATTCCAAAAGTACTGAAAATACATAGATTTTAATGTTGTTTGCTCTTTTTGAATGTTTCAGCAGCTTCCATGGCTTCGATGGCGACGAGCTTGACCGCACACCTGGTGAGTCTGCAACCGGTGAGTGGCATGCTTTAAAGTTCCTCTGGTCACTCAAGCATGTCGCAGGACGAAAGGTCCGAACCGACACGGGTGACTGGTTGTAATTACGTAGATTTTTCTGGCAAGCACTGTGACCATGGGTATATGGAAATATACTCATGAGTAGTAACTTCTTTACTGCTTTATATTATGTGAGGATAGGTCTTCTTGTACAACGCGTTTTTAAATAGCTTGATAATTTTAAAACAGATCATATTTAGTACAAAATATATCACTATATATCTTTTTATAATAGAGTATTTAATTGAATACCTATGAAACGATATTTAAATAGTTATTAATTATTGAATGAATATAAAGTAACGTCCAGTATTCTACGTGCATTAGTTTGTAGTGCAGAAGTCGAATACCATTCGACTTCGTTTACTTGTCAATTGCAATGACTGCACAGTTAGAATAAATTGCATAATTATTGCTGTTAGTAAGAGTGTAGTATTTCATCTTTTTCTACTTTGATAATATATAAAGTGAAGGTACTCATTTACCTTATCAATTTGTTGGAACTATCGAATAATTTTATTATTCGATATCCATATTAGTCTTTAGCGTTTAAAGATATCGATACGTTCATTGTTTCCGTACAAAATGTTAATTAAACCTGAATGTACAAGAAGACAATACGCGAACGGGTAGTTTTCGAAATCAAGGCAATCAACTTTTAAAGCAATCTTGCGTTTTAGAATCAATGCTTTGATAACGGGAACGCCCGAGGATGTTTCAATTTAATTCAAAGTATATTAAAGTAGAGTCGTTGAATAATTTCTCTATTAACGTAGAGTCTTTGAATAATTTTTCTAATAAAGTAGAGTCACTGCATAATTTTTCTAATATAGTAGAGTCATTGCACAATTTTTCTAATAAAGTAGAGTCATTTAATTTTCTCTTCAATAAAATAGAATCATATATAGATCTGTTGTACATATATATGTATTTTAGCCCGTTAGAAAATCAGTATGTCCTTATCATCTTTTTAGACGAGGATTTTCAGGTTTAACCCTTTCCGTGTTCACTGCCCGGATCCCACTCACGTGCCCCGGTGCTACTTGGGTGGGAAAACGGTGGTAGAGCACGATGATATTTTTTAGTTTATAAGCCATAAAATGATTTATTGTTGGCGACTGACAGTGCGTTGGTGTATCGTGCACGACGTAATATCCGCATTGTGTGTGTGGTTAGGCTGTGGATTTGCGTCGTTCCGTATTAAAATGTAGCTATTATGACCAAGATAAGATGTCCATCAATTTAAAACAGAGACATCATTTTTAGTATTATTTACTTCAATAATTCCTACTATACTTGGGCACGAAGTTTTTGTCATTTAAGATGACAGAGGCCAAATGCCAAAAAGAATTGAATATACTTATCAATTGCTATCAAGTACCTCTTGTATCGGTGCTATTTAATTATTTTATTAAATATCTATTAAATATCTCAACCGCGACGTGGTTTTTTCCACGTGAACGCAGAGATCCCAGCCACTGTCAGTCGATTTCAGAAAAATGGTACGTACATTAGAGTGTGCAAGTTGTGTGACAGCACTTGGGTGTCGGGGGTGTCCCGGGACGCCTCCCTAGTGTAGGCTTTTGCGCCCAAGTGTTTGACTGAGAACCGTGGAGTGTCGTGTGTTGGTGTGTTTGTTTGCCATTTTTTAAATATAGGTCCAGGTAGGATAGGTAGCATACTTTCTGGTGTGATTGATAGACATAAGTAGGTAGGGCCGGGCAGGTTGACACAGTCTCCGATCGGGTAGGCACTATTTCGCGTGTTCAACCTGTTTCAGGAAATCTGATTTGAAAAGTCGACGGTGAAGCTGTGGCGCGAACGAAAATGCGTTCGCCTCTGGCTTTGCCTATCGATTTTTCGAATCCTTCGCGGTCGTGGTCGCGATTTAGGCTCCGAAACGAAACGCGTTACATTATGCTCGAGGCTGCACGTGTGAACGAAGAACGATTACAATTTTAATCGTAATCTATGTGATTTTCCGTAATCACAATTTTACGATTTTATTTGATCGCCATTCGGCCACGTGTGTTCCATTTAGCTCCGCGATTCAAACTCTTTATTTCACCTTTATAAGTTTTTCCTTGGTTTCCGATTAGAGTCTCGAGCCTAGTTTAAGTTTCAGCTGACCCTTGGGTCCGACGAAATGGAGAGGCTATATGCCAAAGAGGCCCGACAAACTGTCACTCAAGAGGGCAACTACTAATGGCTCCCCATTCTTTTTAAGAATGGGGAATCATTCTGTGTTACTACTTTGTCACTGTGCTTGCATTTTCATTTGTAGAATTTTTATTTGTACTTGGCCGATGCACATTCCGGCCCAACGATACAGCCCTCCCAAAAATATCGCGTTGCTTTAGAGTTGCGAAAAACTTGCGAACGGGTCGAGTTGGAGTTGCGTTGAATGCCACTTATTGCTATTCTTATTGCTAGTTAAATTGTAGTATTTTATAATACACTTTACATTTGAGCTTCTAGTGTTGCGGAAATTGTTTTCGCGTATTGGAACTTTCAGTTCATTTTTCAGAGGATCTTCAATTTGCTTAATTTTGGATAGTACATATAATTTACTGTTTGCTTTCTATTAGTCTTAATAAATAGTGTTGCGAAATGATTGTATCGCGAGTTCCAGTTAGCGTTGCGTTGATTAAAGATCGCGTTTTTAAGTAGAGTTGCGACTACTAGTCCCCATCTGCTTCCAATTGGAAGCCTGTTCCTGAACCAGGAACTTTTTCTTTTCAGCGTTTTATATTAGCCTTTCTTTTTATTTTATTTTTCTTAATAATTATACTACCTGGAATGTCTGTTGATGGAAGTACTGCTAAAAATTTGCATACATATTAGTAAATTACTGTGTGAACGAAATGAAAAGAAATGAAAAAGAAAATAAATGAAAGAGAATGGAAAGAAAAAAGAAAAGAAAAGAAAAGAAAAGAAAAGAAAAGAAAAGAAAGAAGAAGAAAAGAAAAAGAGCAAAATAAAAAACAGATGTAATTTGCAGAATCTTTGATAAATTTATAATAATTCTAGATAGTAGATTTAAATTAGAGTTAATACTAGTGACTGTTCATTATTGGAGTTTAACTCTTAAATATTTCCTCTTAATTGTTGCAATTCCATCTTAACCTTTTCTTTAGTAGAGCCAATTTTTATAACTTTTCGAGCTTGCTTTGTAGAAATTGAAATTCACTCGCGATATCCGTAAATGTTTAAACAAAAATCCTTGCACGAAAAACGTTATTGGCAGTAGTTGGGTCTCGGCATGGTGATAGTTGAAGTTTGATATTTTTCTTCCGAATAATCGTTTGTCGCTTCTTTGTTGAAGCAAAATAGAATCAATTGTAGTGAAATGTGACTACTTCATTTTGAAGTTATTAATGAACGTGATACCACCATTCAGTTTGATCTAGAACGTACAAAAGAATATATCACTTTGGCCGAAATCCAATTAACTATTGTTAACAAAAAATAGCAGCATTTTTCATATCAATTCTGATTTATTAACTGCGCTAAAATTCAGTTATTACGAATTAAAAGCAGCTTCATTTCGATATAAAATGGGCAGGCTTGGGGATGCCACTAATCCAATGCTTGAGATTGTTACAGATTCACAGATGAACCCAAATATGCTATATTAAACAAACATAAGTACATACGTCAGAGGCTCAAGGGTGGAATATATGGAATACAGATCCAGAAATATTGTCAAAGACTCGATTGGAATCTTTAAAATTAAAGAGCCAGCCGCGTCGATCCAATTTGTGAGTTTAATTCATTCTTATAATGCTTTACTAATTATTTCGAGTTTGTGCATGTTTCAGAAGCATTGAAAAGAAGAGGATTCATGAAACAATGTATAATACGAACACACCCTCACCCCATCCCTGCCCCAAACCCCTGTCCTTATTAACTAATTACAGGTGTTAGACGATTAATTAGGCAGGCCCAAATATAAATCGAACAATACATTTAGCTCTTTATGTAGGTAGGATTTGTCTCAACACACAATCTTAGATCTTTATACTGGCAGGTTTTACACGAATTTAAATTATTAGACTTTTAATTAGGCAGGGTTTATAGAACCAAATATTGTTGGCAGGTGCTGCAATTTTTTGGTTCGGTTTCTGTCTGTTCTAGGACACCATGGACCACGAGAGATTAATACGGACTAACCGAAGAGGATTTAAGTATATGTATACTCATACCTACATGAGTATGGGATAGTATCTATTACAGTCCTATGTAGATAGGATATTATTGAAATTGTTCTTTTATTCGATCTGTTAGATGTTATACTAGGTAGGGTGATTCTAGTCTTAAGTTAGCTCTTTAGTCAGGCAGGGCGTATTCGAATCTAATCTAAAATTTAAGAAAGTAGGGTTTATTTTTAAGTTATGTCTTAGCTTTTAAGCCCGCAGTGTTCACCACTGCAATAATATTTCGTTGTCTAGTTTTTAAGATCATAGGATATATTTTTAAGACAGTTTTATTTCAGGAACGTGAATTCTCTTGCAGATTTTCTTTCAGGTTTCCTTCTGATATTCCATTTAGCTTTCGGTCGTGAATTTTCCAACTACTCCTCTTGTTGTCTTACTTGTACTACGATCAATTACTGAACGTTCTACAAATTGACAATAATAGGAGCTTTTTCCTTGTCACATGTTATATTAGAATTAGTTTTCGCGTAATTGGAGGGTGGAAGGGCCGTGGCTAGGGTGGGTCTCCATGCGCAGTAACCTCCACGTGGTGAGACCCGGGCAATCAATTATTTATCGTATAATTATTAAACGTTTAAGAGACGTTTGATAATTATGTGGAAAATAATTCGAGCGAATGGACTGCGCATTGCACTTTCCCCTCTCATTCCCTTTTTGCTTCATTCTCTTATTTGCGTCATTCTCTTATTAGCTTCATTCCCTTTTCCGTTCTCGGCCCGGAGGACGGATGGTAAGGCGCTTTTGGCACCTGTGGCGGTATTTGGGTTGCAGTGCCATCGTGGAGCAGTGTGTGAGGCTGTGATTGCGGTTCTGGACAGGTGACCCGCCAAGTAGGATATTTCTCCTCGTTAGACCACGCCAAGCACACCTTGGGGTGGCAGAAGGCATATGGGACATAATCTGGAATCGTGGTTGCGGTCTTGCATATCCGTTCCTCAATGATTGCTGTGGCTCGGTATCGAAACAGGTGTTGATTGTAAGTCGTGTTACTGTCCAGACTATGGACCGAGGGCTCGCGGACTGCTCGGTAGCAGTCACTTTCGTTATTTGCCTCCCATTTGATCCCACTTGTGAGTTGAAGATTTTTATAATGCTTTACTAATTACATCCACTTTGTCTTTGTTTCAGAAGGACTGAAAGGAATCAGCTAAAGAAGATGAATGCTTAAAAAATGTATAATATGACCACACTCTCACTCTGCCCCTGCCCTGCCCGTGCCCAGCCCTTACCCTTACACGTGCCCCTGCCGCTGCCCTTTTATACAGGCAGGTTTTACACGAATTGAATTTATTAGACTTTTAATTAGGCAGGGTTTATGAAACTAAAAATTGATTCAATCTGTTCTAGGACACCATGGGCCACGAAATTAATTCCTCTTCAATTAGTCCATATTAAGCATATGCATACTTATACCTACACGAGTATAGGATGGTATCTATTACAGTCCTATGTAAATAGGATATTATTGAAATTGTTCTTTTATTCGAACTGTTAAATGTTATACTAGGTAGGGCGATTCTAGTTTTAAGTTAGATCTTTAGTCAGGCAGGACGCATTTGAATTTAATGTAGTATTTAAGAAAGGAGGATTCATTTTTAAACTGCGTCTTGGTTTTTAAGACAGCAGTGTACACTGCTGTGATAATATTTCGTTGTCTAGTTTCTAAGATCATAAGATATATTATTAAGAAAGTTTTATTTCAGAAAATTGGACTCTGATTTTCTTTTCTTTTCTCTGATTTTCTTTCAGGTTTCGTTCTGATATTCCATTTAGCTTTCGGTCGTGAATTTTCCAACTACTCCTCTTGTTGTCTTACTTGTACTACGATCAATTACTGAACGTTCTACAAATTGACAATAATAGGAGATTTTTCTTTGTCATATGTTATATTAGAATTAGTTTTCGCGTAATTGGAGGGTGGAAGGGCCGTGGCTAGGGTGGGTCTCCATGCGCAGTAACCTCCACGTGGTGAGACCCGGGCAATCAATTATTTATCGTATAATTATTAAACGTTTAACCGACGTTTGATAATTATGCGGAAAATAATTCGAGCGAATTGACTGCGTATTGTTCTTAGGATACAATGTACAATAATGGCCGCTCATTGTCAGTGTTCGTTCATATCCCCAATTAATGCTTGCCGAGACATCGCCACCAATCCTTGGACCTACTCCGAATCGGAGTATAAATTTTACTCCAATTATTAATTTGGTATTATATATTTTCAGAAAAATCTCGATTAGTACACTTCGCTCGGGACCGAATACGAACACTAATCGTTTGCAGACACGTTTATCCCAGGAATTGTCTTATATTAGTAAATAATTTACTTCGTTATTGTTATTAGTTGAATATAAATAAGAAATTGCGTCTTTCATTAACGATAAAATTGCTCCAATGAAAAAGATAATGAAAGAATTTGTCTAGTAATTATACAATTAACAATTGTAGTATACAATTATCGTCATTATCTTTTTCATTGTGGCAACTTTATTGTTTGGGTGTTAAAACAATATACATCTCTTGGCTCAATTTTTTTTTTGTAATTTATCAGAAAATAATGTAAAGTATAACTTTAAAAATTATTTCATTTATTGATAGTACAATTGAAATAAGAAAACTTGTTAACATGTGTTTCTTTAATTAAAAGATTTTTAATTAACATTAAATGTTTCATATCCTTTGTTGCCTTTCATTGCGGCAAAGAACAAAAGAATTCTTTAAAATTATTCAATTTTCGCATCGTTTTCAATAATCTGTGGGTAACGTTGCGAGTGACACGGAAATGGTAATGGGACGCGGCGTCCCAGAAATCGTGGCCGAAAAAATACATTGCATGTCTTGTCTATTCCTATATCTCGTCGGTGCTTTAGCTATCCTTTAGTTATAGTAAATTGGTTTATAAAAATAGTTTGTAACTGTTATTAGCGCATTCGATTAATTTAGAACAATTGTGCAATCAACTGTTATGTATATCTATTATATGTTCTATTTTATATTCAGTGCATTCGGGAGATCTTGTATAAAATTTAATATCGCTTTTACTACAAGTTCTACTGAATATCCTAAATATAAAAGGAAAGATATAATAAACAATTTACATATACACAAGTTACACAATTGTTTTAATTTAAAATAAGCTTTAGCATATAAAAAGTACGTAAATTTTAGTATAAGTTTTATCTGTAAGATATATTGTATATTAACTTCAAAGAATAGCTTATAAGTATTAGATTATTTATGTTTATACTATTTTTAGTGTTACATAAATATTAGTTTAGAATTGATACAAGTTGTTCGAAGTTTGGTTGTTATTCGATGTATTGTAAATAGATATAATAGAATAGTTCATAAGTATTAGCTTGTTAATTTGAATTAGAACAGTTTTGTAATTTGTATCTCCATTCCTCCTGCTTCTTATGTAGACTCTTCTGTTTTGCTGACGCTTTCGAGATAATTCATTAGTAACATAAATCATATATGTTTCGCCTAGAGAATTACATTTTCTTATTTCTCAAGAAGCCTTCTTTTTTATAATTGAAATACCCGTGTATATATCATTTAATTCATAAATTAATTAATATCTGCAAAGATATACTTGAATCTACGCGGGTCTCTGCCATATCTACAGTGCCTGCTATGGTTTCGCCATCTATACAGAACTCCTTGAAACCACTCGCGCTTGCTATGGTAGTCCCATCTATACAGAACGCATTGAAACTACTCACACCCCTTACTTACCATAAGTGTAGATATGGCAGAGCCCCGAATAGTTTTAGTCACATCTGCATAGATGGCGATAGTAATGACTGTCGATTAAGCAGACGTATATACAGTTTCGAGCAGTTCTGTATAGATGGCGAAATTAAAGCCCACTTTGAGTGTAGGTAAGACAGGGATGCGAGTGGTACGTAAATTCTAACACCTGTTTAGAAGTAGCGGCGCGATAAAGTTTATAAAACTTGGCTATTTATGTCTTCATTCATGAAATTAAGTTAATAATGCTCGAAAATTGTTTTGCAGTCTTAGTTACATATCAATAAAGTGTTAGCAAACACGGTGTCACAATCTACATTAAAGTTATTATGTATGGTAACATCGTAAGTTCCATTGTTCATTTTATTCAGGAACAATCAAGCTCTTTAGCACAGGTAAATGCATTTGTGAATATTTTTTCCTTTAAATAAATTTTCCGGCACGTAATAAATACATACTAATAGTAGTAGTATTCTTTATTTCGGTCTCGCAGGAATGAAAGTTTGGTTAGTTTACATATAACCTATTTTGCAATACTATATAGACTCTTGCACTCTCATCTTCCGTTTCGATGTTCCTTTTCATACCTTCTCTGCCTTACGTATTACATTATTTCTTACCTCTTTATCGCATATCTATTATAAATCTTTCCCTTTCCTCCCTGTTTAATTACAAATTCATATGTCATTTTTATACCCTTTCGTATCTTTTTCCATACATTCTGTTAACAGGTGTTTTAACGTTCCAAATTTTTGTATGCGCAGGTCACATCTTTTATCCTATTTCTTCTCCCAATATTTATTTCATCCTTTAATGATTTTGCATCTCGCACCTGCGTGGTTAATTGTCAATTGCGCCCTCGTCTGTTTTTACTTAAGTACCATAGTAGCGTTGATGTTCTAATATATTTAAATGTATCATTGTATCTTGCTTTCCCTATTTTTCTGCCTTGTTCCTGCTGTTGCATTTGATTGACTCTACTTTTGAGTCTATCCGTCAATTCCTTTGCTTCCGCTTTTGTCAAAGCCACTCATACTTGACGCATTCCATTCCTTTTCAAATAATCCTCTCCTTTTGATGCTTCCCTCCTTTCTTTCTTCTTCCTCTAAATATCTCTTAATAATCTTTCTCTCTCCTGTTACATACTTACTAATATATTTTTTGTATGCGTAGATTTTGTAGGCAAAATATAAAGAGCATTGACCGCCAATTCTCATTGCGCATAAAAAGAAGGAGAAAGAAAGAATAACTCTCGCCATATACTTCGGTTATATTAAATTGGTTTTGTGGGATTGGAAGGTGTATGCAACGAAGGCTGATGTAAGTGTAATACGTGTCTAAATATCTTTTTCTTTCAATAAATCTTCCTGCGTGTAATAATTACATACTAACAATAGTATTCCTTTTTATGTCGGCCTCACAGCTATGAAATTTCGACTAAGTGTACATATAACATAACTTTAGATTACTATCTTAACTTATGCATCCTTGTCCTCCACTCTTTCTCTACTTTACACATTATCCCATTACTTATCCCCTTATTTCATTTCGATTATACATTTGGTCTTTAAGACTCTCCATCACTTTCTTTACTTCTCTTTTCATCAATTCATGTTTGATTCATTCCATTCCTTTTTAAATAATCCCCCCCTCTTTCTTATACTTCTTGTGTGGTCTTTCCCTATTTTCTTCTCTTCTAACTATCCTTTAACAATGTTCCTTTCACCTGTTACATACTTACTAATATGTCTTTTGTGTGTGCAGGATTCCCATGCAAAGAGTAAGCAGCATTGACGGCCACTTCTCATCATGCATAAAAGCAAGAAAGAAGAAAGAATAACCCTTGCGACATACTTTAGTTATCCTTTAGTAATAGTAAATTGGTTTATAAAAATAGTTTGTAACTATTAGCGCATGAGATTAATTTAGAACAATTGTGTAATTAACTGTTATGTATATCTATTATATATTTTATTTTATATTCAGTGCATTCGGGAGATCTTGTATAAAATTTAATATCGCTTTTACTACAAGTTCTACTGAATATCCTAAATATAAAAGGAAAGATATAATAAACAATTTACATATACACAAGTTACACAATTGTTTCAATTTAAAATAAGCTTTAGCATATAAAAAGTACGTAAATTTTAGTATAAGTTTTATCTGTAAGATATATTGTATATTAACTTCAAAGAATAGCTTATAAATATTAGATTATTTATGTTTATACTATTTTTAGTGTTACATAAATATTAGTTTAGAATTGATACAAGTTGTTCGAAATTTGGTTGTTATTCGATGTATTGTAAATAGATATAATAGAATAGTTCATAAGTATTAGCTTGTTAATTTGAATTAGAACAGTTTTGTAATTTGTATCTCCATTCCTCCTGTTTCTTATGTAGACTCTTCTGTTTTCTGACGCTTTCGAGATAATTCATTAGTAACATAAATCATATATGTTTCGCCTAGAGAATTACATTTTCTTATTTCTCAAGAAGCCTTCTTTTTTATAATTGAAATACCCGTGTATATATCATTTAATTCATAAATTAATTAATATCTGCAAAGATATACTTGAATCTACGCGGGTCTCTGCCATATCTACAGTGCCTGCTATGGTTTCGCCATCTATACAGAACTCCTTGAAACCACTCGCGCTTGCTATGGTAGTTCCATCTATGCAGAGCGCATTGGAACTACTCACACCCCTCACTTACCATAAGTGTAGATAAGGCAGAGGCCCGAGTAGTTTGAGTCACGTCTGTGTAGATGCCGAATAGATAAAGCAGACATATATACAGTTTCGAGCAGTTCTGTATAGATGGCGAAATTAAAGCCCACTTTGAGTGTAGGTAAGACAGGGATGCGAGTGGTACGTAAATTCAAGCACCTGTTTATAAGTAGAGGTGCGATAATGTTCATAAAATTTGGTTATTTATGTCTTCATTCATCCAATTAAGTTAATAATCCTCGAAAACCGGTTCGTACACTCTTTTACATATCAATAAAGTGTCAGCAAACACAGTGTTTCAATCTACATAAAAATTAATATGTACGGTAACATTGCAAGTTCCATTGTTCATTATATTCTACAACAATCAAGCACTCTTTAGCACGGGTAAATGTATCTGTGAATATTTTTTCCTTTAAATAAATTTTCCAGGCCTTAATAAATACATACTAATAGTGGTATTATTCTTTATTTCGGTCTCACAGGAATGAAAGTTTGGTTAGTGTACATATAACCTATCTTTACAATACTATCTTAACTCTTGCACTCTCATCTTCCGTTTCGCTGTTCGTTTTCATACCTTCTCTGCCTTACATAGTACATTATTTCTTACCTCTTAATCGCGTATCTATTATAAATCTTTTCCATTCCTTCTTGTTTAATTACAAAATCCTATGTCATGTTTATACACCATTGTATCTTTTTCCATACATTCTGTTAAGAGGTGTTCTAACGTCCCAAATTTTTGTGTGCACAGGTCAGATCCTTTTTTCCTTTTCTCCTCCTAATATTTATTTAATCCTTTAATGCTTTTGCATCTTACCTGTGCCATTAACTAATGATTATGGCCTATTCCATTCTTGCTTTGGTATTCTATTAGCGTTGCTGTTCCAATATATTTACACCGTCCATTATATCTCGCTTATTTTATTTTTATGTTTCGTTCCTGATGTTGTATTTCATAGTCTATTCTTTTAAGGGTCTGCGACAATTCCTTTACTTCCGATCTAATTAAATTCTCTGTTAAGAGACCCATTCTCAAATAATTCTCTCCTTCTTTAATGCATCTGGTTTGGCCATCCTTTCTTTCTTCGGTCTCCTTTTACATACTTACTAATATATGTTTTGTGTGTGCAGGTTGTGGAGGCAAAGAGTAGCGAGCATTGACTGACACATCCCATCATGCATAGGAGCAAGAAAGAAAATAGAAGAACTTTTGCCACATACTTTACCTATCCATTAATTATAGTAAATTGATTTCTAAAAATAGTTTGCAACTGTTAGCGCATAAGCTTAATTTAGAACAATTGTGTAGTTAACTGTTCTGTATAATATCTATTATATACTTTATTTTATATTCAGATCATTCGGTAGATCTTGTATAAACTTTGATATTACTTATATATTACTAAAACAAGTTCTACTGAATGTGCTAAATGTAAAATAAAAGATATAATAAATAATGTATGTATGCTCAAGTTTACACAAATGCTGTAATTTAAATTTTATAAGCTTCTGCATATGAAGTACATCATTTTTAGTATAAGCTTTATCTGTAAGCTATATATTGTAAATTGACTTTAAAGAATAGTTTATAACTATTGGATTATTTATGTTTATACTATTTTTAGTGTTACATAAATATTAGTTTAGAATTGATACAAGTTGTTCGAAGTTTAGTTGTTGTTCGATGTATTGTAAATAGATATAATAGAATAGTTCATAAGTATTAGCTTGTTAATTTGAATTAGAACAGTTTTGTAATTTGTATCTCCATTGATTAGTTTAAATAAATGTTCATTGAAAAGAATTCCACTGCTCTTTTTATTTTCACACCTCAAAAATCCTTGAGAGAACCTAAATCCAATTCCTTACACAAGAAGTACCGTGGACGAACTTTAAATGCAAAGTCCTGAAGCGAGAAACTTGTAAAAATGGCCCTATACGTCATTAAAGAAAACAGGTCAAAGTCTTGCAAAATTTGTTGGCAAAAGGCTACAAAATTATGCGCCCGGAAATTCTTAGAAGGTGACGTGATTTCCCAGAATTGCTGCTATCGAATACCTCCTCGCATATCATATTCTCCTAATACAAATCCACGATTTTCAGCAAGATATTTTTGCCAGAATCTCAGAAATTTTGCGATCGGAAATTCCTGGAACGTGACGTCATTTCCAAGAATTGCTGCGATGAAAGACCTCCTCGCATATCATATTCTCCTGATACAAATCCACGATTTTCAGCCAGATATTTTTGCCAGAAACCCAGAAATTTTGCGATCGGAAATTCCTGGAACCGTGACGTCATTTCCAAGAATTGCTGCGATGAAAGACCTCCTTGCATATCATATTCTCCTGATACAAATCCACGATTTTCAGCGAGATATTTTTGGCAGAAACTCGGAAATTTCAGCGCTCGGAAATTCCTGGAATGTGACGTCATTTATGAGAACGAATACCTCCTTGCATATCATATTCTCCTGATACAAACCCAAGATTTTCGGCACTTAAATTTCTACTGAAAATCGTGGATTTGTATCAGGAGAATATGATATGCGAGGAGGTATTCGTTCTCAGAAATGACGTCACGTTCCAGGAATTTCCGAGCGCAAAATTTTTGATTTTCTGGCAAAATTATCTGCTGAAAATCGTGGATTTGTATCAGGAGAATATGATGTGCGAGGAGGTCTTCGATAGCACCAGTTCTAAGTATTCCAGGAATTTCTTAGCGCTTATTTTTCTGGGCTTGTTCCCAAATTTAATAACGTATAGGACCATTTTTACAAGTTTCTCGCTTCAGGACTTTGCATTTAAAGTTCGTCCACGGTACTTCTTGTGTAAGGAATTGGAATTAGGTTCTTTCAAGGATTGTTAATGGGTGAAAGTAAAAAAGAGCAGTGGAATTATTTTCATTTAAAATTTATTTAAACTAATCAATGAAGATACAAGTTACAGTAATATTGCAATTTAAATCTACAAGCTAACACTTATGAACTATTCTTATATATCAATTTACAATTAATCGTACAAGTAAATCTTGTATCAATTCTAAACTAACATTTATATAATATAAAGAATATTATAAATATAAATGACCTAATACTTATAAACTATTCTTTGAAGTTAATTTACAATACATATTCTTACAGATAAAACTTATACTAAAATTTACATAGTTTACATGCAGAAGCGTATACATTTAAATTGCGGCAATTGTATAACTGGTGCATATGTAAATTATTTATTATATCTTTCATTTTACATTTAGCACATTCAGTAGAACTTGTAGTAAACGTACTATTAAAGTTTATATAAGATCTACCGAATAAACTGAATATAAAATAAAATATATAATAGATATACATAATAGTTACAAACTATTTTTATAAACCAATTTACTATTACTAAAGGATAACTAAAGTATGTCGCAAGGGTTATTCTTTCTTCTTTCTTGCTTTTATGCATGATGAGAAGTGGCCGTCAATGCTGCTTACTCTTTGCATGGGAATCCTGCACACACAAAAGACATATTAGTAAGTATGTAACAGGTGAAAGGAACATTGTTAAAGGATAGTTAGAAGAGAAGAAAATAGGGAAAGACCACACAAGAAGTATAAGAAAGAGGGGGGGATTATTTAAAAAGGAATGGAATGAATCAAACATGAATTGATGAAAAGAGAAGTAAAGAAAGTGATGGAGAGTCTTAAAGACCAAATGTATAATCGAAATGAAATAAGGGGATAAGTAATGGGATAATGTGTAAAGTAGAGAAAGAGTGGAGGACAAGGATGCATAAGTTAAGATAGTAATCTAAAGTTATGTTATATGTACACTTAGTCGAAATTTCATAGCTGTGAGGCCGACATAAAAAGGAATACTATTGTTAGTATGTAATTATTACACGCAGGAAGATTTATTGAAAGAAAAAGATATTTAGACACGTATTACACTTACATCAGCCTTCGTTGCATACACCTTCCAATCCCACAAAACCAATTTAATATAACCGAAGTATATGGCGAGAGTTATTCTTTCTTTCTCCTTCTTTTTATGCGCAATGAGAATTGGCGGTCAATGCTCTTTATATTTTGCCTACAAAATCTACGCATACAAAAAATATATTAGTAAGTATGTAACAGGAGAGAGAAAGATTATTAAGAGATATTTAGAGGAAGAAGAAAGAAAGGAGGGAAGCATCAAAAGGAGAGGATTATTTGAAAAGGAATGGAATGCGTCAAGTATGAGTGGCTTTGACAAAAGCGGAAGCAAAGGAATTGACGGATAGACTCAAAAGTAGAGTCAATCAAATGCAACAGCAGGAACAAGGCAGAAAAATAGGGAAAGCAAGATACAATGATACATTTAAATATATTAGAACATCAACGCTACTATGGTACTTAAGTAAAAACAGACGAGGGCGCAATTGACAATTAACCACGCAGGTGCGAGATGCAAAATCATTAAAGGATGAAATAAATATTGGGAGAAGAAATAGGATAAAAGATGTGACCTGCGCATACAAAAATTTGGAACGTTAAAACACCTGTTAACAGAATGTATGGAAAAAGATACGAAAGGGTATAAAAATGACATATGAATTTGTAATTAAACAGGGAGGAAAGGGAAAGATTTATAATAGATATGCGATAAAGAGGTAAGAAATAATGTAATACGTAAGGCAGAGAAGGTATGAAAAGGAACATCGAAACGGAAGATGAGAGTGCAAGAGTCTATATAGTATTGCAAAATAGGTTATATGTAAACTAACCAAACTTTCATTCCTGCGAGACCGAAATAAAGAATACTACTACTATTAGTATGTATTTATTACGTGCCGGAAAATTTATTTAAAGGAAAAAATATTCACAAATGCATTTACCTGTGCTAAAGAGCTTGATTGTTCCTGAATAAAATGAACAATGGAACTTACGATGTTACCATACATAATAACTTTAATGTAGATTGTGACACCGTGTTTGCTAACACTTTATTGATATGTAACTAAGACTGCAAAACAATTTTCGAGCATTATTAACTTAATTTCATGAATGAAGACATAAATAGCCAAGTTTTATAAACTTTATCGCGCCGCTACTTCTAAACAGGTGTTAGAATTTACGTACCACTCGCATCCCTGTCTTACCTACACTCAAAGTGGGCTTTAATTTCGCCATCTATACAGAACTGCTCGAAACTGTATATACGTCTGCTTAATCGACAGTCATTACTATCGCCATCTATGCAGATGTGACTAAAACTATTCGGGGCTCTGCCATATCTACACTTATGGTAAGTAAGGGGTGTGAGTAGTTTCAATGCGTTCTGTATAGATGGGACTACCATAGCAAGCGCGAGTGGTTTCAAGGAGTTCTGTATAGATGGCGAAACCATAGCAGGCACTGTAGATATGGCAGAGACCCGCGTAGATTCAAGTATATCTTTGCAGATATTAATTAATTTATGAATTAAATGATATATACACGGGTATTTCAATTATAAAAAAGAAGGCTTCTTGAGAAATAAGAAAATGTAATTCTCTAGGCGAAACATATATGATTTATGTTACTAATGAATTATCTCGAAAGCGTCAGCAAAACAGAAGAGTCTACATAAGAAGCAGGAGGAATGGAGATACAAATTACAAAACTGTTCTAATTCAAATTAACAAGCTAATACTTATGAACTATTCTATTATATCTATTTACAATACATCGAATAACAACCAAACTTCGAACAACTTGTATCAATTCTAAACTAATATTTATGTAACACTAAAAATAGTATAAACATAAATAATCTAATACTTATAAGCTATTCTTTGAAGTTAATATACAATATATCTTACAGATAAAACTTATACTAAAATTTACGTACTTTTTATATGCTAAAGCTTATTTTAAATTAAAACAATTGTGTAACTTGTGTATATGTAAATTGTTTATTATATCTTTCCTTTTATATTTAGGATATTCAGTAGAACTTGTAGTAAAAGCGATATTAAATTTTATACAAGATCTCCCGAATGCACTGAATATAAAATAGAACATATAATAGATATACATAACAGTTGATTGCACAATTGTTCTAAATTAATCGAATGCGCTAATAACAGTTACAAACTATTTTTATAAACCAATTTACTATAACTAAAGGATAGCTAAAGCACCGACGAGATATAGGAATAGACAAGACATGCAATGTATTTTTTCGGCCACGATTTCTGGGACGCCGCGTCCCATTACCATTTCCGTGTCACTCGCAACGTTACCCACAGATTATTGAAAACGATGCGAAAATTGAATAATTTTAAAGAATTCTTTTGTTCTTTGCCGCAATGAAAGGCAACAAAGGATATGAAACATTTAATGTTAATTAAAAATCTTTTAATTAAAGAAACACATGTTAACAAGTTTTCTTATTTCAATTGTACTATCAATAAATGAAATAATTTTTAAAGTTATACTTTACATTATTTTCTGATAAATTACAAAAAAAAAATTGAGCCAAGAGATGTATATTGTTTTAACACCCAAACAATAAAGTTGCCACAATGAAAAAGATAATGACGATAATTGTATACTACAATTGTTAATTGTATAATTACTAGACAAATTCTTTCATTATCTTTTTCATTGGAGCAATTTTATCGTTAATGAAAGACGCAATTTCTTATTTATATTCAACTAATAACAATAACGAAGTAAATTATTTACTAATATAAGACAATTCCTGGGATAAACGTGTCTGCAAACGATTAGTGTTCGTATTCGGTCCCGAGCGAAGTGTACTAATCGAGATTTTTCTGAAAATATATAATACCAAATTAATAATTGGAGTAAAATTTATACTCCGATTCGGAGTAGGTCCAAGGATTGGTGGCGATGTCTCGGCAAGCATTAATTGGGGATATGAACGAACACTGACAATGAGCGGCCATTATTGTACATTGTATCCTAAGAACAATACGCAGTCAATTCGCTCGAATTATTTTCCGCATAATTATCAAACGTCGGTTAAACGTTTAATAATTATACGATAAATAATTGATTGCCCGGGTCTCACCACGTGGAGGTTACTGCGCATGGAGACCCACCCTAGCCACGGCCCTTCCACCCTCCAATTACGCGAAAACTAATTCTAATATAACATATGACAAAGAAAAATCTCCTATTATTGTCAATTTGTAGAACGTTCAGTAATTGATCGTAGTACAAGTAAGACAACAAGAGGAGTAGTTGGAAAATTCACGACCGAAAGCTAAATGGAATATCAGAACGAAACCTGAAAGAAAATCAGAGAAAAGAAAAGAAAATCAGAGTCCAATTTTCTGAAATAAAACTTTCTTAATAATATATCTTATGATCTTAGAAACTAGACAACGAAATATTATCACAGCAGTGTACACTGCTGTCTTAAAAACCAAGACGCAGTTTAAAAATGAATCCTCCTTTCTTAAATACTACATTAAATTCAAATGCGTCCTGCCTGACTAAAGATCTAACTTAAAACTAGAATCGCCCTACCTAGTATAACATTTAACAGTTCGAATAAAAGAACAATTTCAATAATATCCTATTTACATAGGACTGTAATAGATACCATCCTATACTCGTGTAGGTATAAGTATGCATATGCTTAATATGGACTAATTGAAGAGGAATTAATTTCGTGGCCCATGGTGTCCTAGAACAGATTGAATCAATTTTTAGTTTCATAAACCCTGCCTAATTAAAAGTCTAATAAATTCAATTCGTGTAAAACCTGCCTGTATAAAAGGGCAGCGGCAGGGGCACGTGTAAGGGTAAGGGCTGGGCACGGGCAGGGCAGGGGCAGAGTGAGAGTGTGGTCATATTATACATTTTTTAAGCATTCATCTTCTTTAGCTGATTCCTTTCAGTCCTTCTGAAACAAAGACAAAGTGGATGTAATTAGTAAAGCATTATAAAAATCTTCAACTCACAAGTGGGATCAAATGGGAGGCAAATAACGAAAGTGACTGCTACCGAGCAGTCCGCGAGCCCTCGGTCCATAGTCTGGACAGTAACACGACTTACAATCAACACCTGTTTCGATACCGAGCCACAGCAATCATTGAGGAACGGATATGCAAGACCGCAACCACGATTCCAGATTATGTCCCATATGCCTTCTGCCACCCCAAGGTGTGCTTGGCGTGGTCTAACGAGGAGAAATATCCTACTTGGCGGGTCACCTGTCCAGAACCGCAATCACAGCCTCACACACTGCTCCACGATGGCACTGCAACCCAAATACCGCCACAGGTGCCAAAAGCGCCTTACCATCCGTCCTCCGGGCCGAGAACGGAAAAGGGAATGAAGCTAATAAGAGAATGACGCAAATAAGAGAATGAAGCAAAAAGGGAATGAGAGGGGAAAGTGCAATGCGCAGTCCATTCGCTCGAATTATTTTCCACATAATTATCAAACGTCTCTTAAACGTTTAATAATTATACGATAAATAATTGATTGCCCGGGTCTCACCACGTGGAGGTTACTGCGCATGGAGACCCACCCTAGCCACGGCCCTTCCACCCTCCAATTACGCGAAAACTAATTCTAATATAACATGTGACAAGGAAAAAGCTCCTATTATTGTCAATTTGTAGAACGTTCAGTAATTGATCGTAGTACAAGTAAGACAACAAGAGGAGTAGTTGGAAAATTCACGACCGAAAGCTAAATGGAATATCAGAAGGAAACCTGAAAGAAAATCTGCAAGAGAATTCACGTTCCTGAAATAAAACTGTCTTAAAAATATATCCTATGATCTTAAAAACTAGACAACGAAATATTATTGCAGTGGTGAACACTGCGGGCTTAAAAGCTAAGACATAACTTAAAAATAAACCCTACTTTCTTAAATTTTAGATTAGATTCGAATACGCCCTGCCTGACTAAAGAGCTAACTTAAGACTAGAATCACCCTACCTAGTATAACATCTAACAGATCGAATAAAAGAACAATTTCAATAATATCCTATCTACATAGGACTGTAATAGATACTATCCCATACTCATGTAGGTATGAGTATACATATACTTAAATCCTCTTCGGTTAGTCCGTATTAATCTCTCGTGGTCCATGGTGTCCTAGAACAGACAGAAACCGAACCAAAAAATTGCAGCACCTGCCAACAATATTTGGTTCTATAAACCCTGCCTAATTAAAAGTCTAATAATTTAAATTCGTGTAAAACCTGCCAGTATAAAGATCTAAGATTGTGTGTTGAGACAAATCCTACCTACATAAAGAGCTAAATGTATTGTTCGATTTATATTTGGGCCTGCCTAATTAATCGTCTAACACCTGTAATTAGTTAATAAGGACAGGGGTTTGGGGCAGGGATGGGGTGAGGGTGTGTTCGTATTATACATTGTTTCATGAATCCTCTTCTTTTCAATGCTTCTGAAACATGCACAAACTCGAAATAATTAGTAAAGCATTATAAGAATGAATTAAACTCACAAATTGGATCGACGCGGCTGGCTCTTTAATTTTAAAGATTCCAATCGAGTCTTTGACAATATTTCTGGATCTGTATTCCATATATTCCACCCTTGAGCCTCTGACGTATGTACTTATGTTTGTTTAATATAGCATATTTGGGTTCATCTGTGAATCTGTAACAATCTCAAGCATTGGATTAGTGGCATCCCCAAGCCTGCCCATTTTATATCGAAATGAAGCTGCTTTTAATTCGTAATAACTGAATTTTAGCGCAGTTAATAAATCAGAATTGATATGAAAAATGCTGCTATTTTTTGTTAACAATAGTTAATTGGATTTCGGCCAAAGTGATATATTCTTTTGTACGTTCTAGATCAAACTGAATGGTGGTATCACGTTCATTAATAACTTCAAAATGAAGTAGTCACATTTCACTACAATTGATTCTATTTTGCTTCAACAAAGAAGCGACAAACGATTATTCGGAAGAAAAATATCAAACTTCAACTATCACCATGCCGAGACCCAACTACTGCCAATAACGTTTTTCGTGCAAGGATTTTTGTTTAAACATTTACGGATATCGCGAGTGAATTTCAATTTCTACAAAGCAAGCTCGAAAAGTTATAAAAATTGGCTCTACTAAAGAAAAGGTTAAGATGGAATTGCAACAATTAAGAGGAAATATTTAAGAGTTAAACTCCAATAATGAACAGTCACTAGTATTAACTCTAATTTAAATCTACTATCTAGAATTATTATAAATTTATCAAAGATTCTGCAAATTACATCTGTTTTTTATTTTGCTCTTTTTCTTTTCTTCTTCTTTCTTTTCTTTTCTTTTCTTTTCTTTTCTTTTCTTTTCTTTTTTCTTTCCATTCTCTTTCATTTATTTTCTTTTTCATTTCTTTTCATTTCGTTCACACAGTAATTTACTAATATGTATGCAAATTTTTAGCAGTACTTCCATCAACAGACATTCCAGGTAGTATAATTATTAAGAAAAATAAAATAAAAAGAAAGGCTAATATAAAACGCTGAAAAGAAAAAGTTCCTGGTTCAGGAACAGGCTTCCAATTGGAAGCAGATGGGGACTAGTAGTCGCAACTCTACTTAAAAACGCGATCTTTAATCAACGCAACGCTAACTGGAACTCGCGATACAATCATTTCGCAACACTATTTATTAAGACTAATAGAAAGCAAACAGTAAATTATATGTACTATCCAAAATTAAGCAAATTGAAGATCCTCTGAAAAATGAACTGAAAGTTCCAATACGCGAAAACAATTTCCGCAACACTAGAAGCTCAAATGTAAAGTGTATTATAAAATACTACAATTTAACTAGCAATAAGAATAGCAATAAGTGGCATTCAACGCAACTCCAACTCGACCCGTTCGCAAGTTTTTCGCAACTCTAAAGCAACGCGATATTTTTGGGAGGGCTGTATCGTTGGGCCGGAATGTGCATCGGCCAAGTACAAATAAAAATTCTACAAATGAAAATGCAAGCACAGTGACAAAGTAGTAACACAGAATGATTCCCCATTCTTAAAAAGAATGGGGAGCCATTAGTAGTTGCCCTCTTGAGTGACAGTTTGTCGGGCCTCTTTGGCATATAGCCTCTCCATTTCGTCGGACCCAAGGGTCAGCTGAAACTTAAACTAGGCTCGAGACTCTAATCGGAAACCAAGGAAAAACTTATAAAGGTGAAATAAAGAGTTTGAATCGCGGAGCTAAATGGAACACACGTGGCCGAATGGCGATCAAATAAAATCGTAAAATTGTGATTACGGAAAATCACATAGATTACGATTAAAATTGTAATCGTTCTTCGTTCACACGTGCAGCCTCGAGCATAATGTAACGCGTTTCGTTTCGGAGCCTAAATCGCGACCACGACCGCGAAGGATTCGAAAAATCGATAGGCAAAGCCAGAGGCGAACGCATTTTCGTTCGCGCCACAGCTTCACCGTCGACTTTTCAAATCAGATTTCCTGAAACAGGTTGAACACGCGAAATAGTGCCTACCCGATCGGAGACTGTGTCAACCTGCCCGGCCCTACCTACTTATGTCTATCAATCACACCAGAAAGTATGCTACCTATCCTACCTGGACCTATATTTAAAAAATGGCAAACAAACACACCAACACACGACACTCCACGGTTCTCAGTCAAACACTTGGGCGCAAAAGCCTACACTAGGGAGGCGTCCCGGGACACCCCCGACACCCAAGTGCTGTCACACAACTTGCACACTCTAATGTACGTACCATTTTTCTGAAATCGACTGACAGTGGCTGGGATCTCTGCGTTCACGTGGAAAAAACCACGTCGCGGTTGAGATATTTAATAGATATTTAATAAAATAATTAAATAGCACCGATACAAGAGGTACTTGATAGCAATTGATAAGTATATTCAATTCTTTTTGGCATTTGGCCTCTGTCATCTTAAATGACAAAAACTTCGTGCCCAAGTATAGTAGGAATTATTGAAGTAAATAATACTAAAAATGATGTCTCTGTTTTAAATTGATGGACATCTTATCTTGGTCATAATAGCTACATTTTAATACGGAACGACGCAAATCCACAGCCTAACCACACACACAATGCGGATATTACGTCGTGCACGATACACCAACGCACTGTCAGTCGCCAACAATAAATCATTTTATGGCTTATAAACTAAAAAATATCATCGTGCTCTACCACCGTTTTCCCACCCAAGTAGCACCGGGGCACGTGAGTGGGATCCGGGCAGTGAACACGGAAAGGGTTAAACCTGAAAATCCTCGTCTAAAAAGATGATAAGGACATACTGATTTTCTAACGGGCTAAAATACATATATATGTACAACAGATCTATATATGATTCTATTTTATTGAAGAGAAAATTAAATGACTCTACTTTATTAGAAAAATTGTGCAATGACTCTACTATATTAGAAAAATTATGCAGTGACTCTACTTTATTAGAAAAATTATTCAAAGACTCTACGTTAATAGAGAAATTATTCAACGACTCTACTTTAATATACTTTGAATTAAATTGAAACATCCTCGGGCGTTCCCGTTATCAAAGCATTGATTCTAAAACGCAAGATTGCTTTAAAAGTTGATTGCCTTGATTTCGAAAACTACCCGTTCGCGTATTGTCTTCTTGTACATTCAGGTTTAATTAACATTTTGTACGGAAACAATGAACGTATCGATATCTTTAAACGCTAAAGACTAATATGGATATCGAATAATAAAATTATTCGATAGTTCCAACAAATTGATAAGGTAAATGAGTACCTTCACTTTATATATTATCAAAGTAGAAAAAGATGAAATACTACACTCTTACTAACAGCAATAATTATGCAATTTATTCTAACTGTGCAGTCATTGCAATTGACAAGTAAACGAAGTCGAATGGTATTCGACTTCTGCACTACAAACTAATGCACGTAGAATACTGGACGTTACTTTATATTCATTCAATAATTAATAACTATTTAAATATCGTTTCATAGGTATTCAATTAAATACTCTATTATAAAAAGATATATAGTGATATATTTTGTACTAAATATGATCTGTTTTAAAATTATCAAGCTATTTAAAAACGCGTTGTACAAGAAGACCTATCCTCACATAATATAAAGCAGTAAAGAAGTTACTACTCATGAGTATATTTCCATATACCCATGGTCACAGTGCTTGCCAGAAAAATCTACGTAATTACAACCAGTCACCCGTGTCGGTTCGGACCTTTCGTCCTGCGACATGCTTGAGTGACCAGAGGAACTTTAAAGCATGCCACTCACCGGTTGCAGACTCACCAGGTGTGCGGTCAAGCTCGTCGCCATCGAAGCCATGGAAGCTGCTGAAACATTCAAAAAGAGCAAACAACATTAAAATCTATGTATTTTCAGTACTTTTGGAATGTGTTAATTATCAATGATTATTGCAATACAAGATTAAAGAACGAAGGAGATACTTACTCGTCAAATTGATGGCTGAAAGCCCGAACTCGCCGAACAGGACACTGACTCTAATGAAACACTTATGATTGACAAACAAGGTGATTCTAATTTCGCGACAGTATTTCTACTGTTTTTGTGACTGCTACCGAGCAGCCCGCGTGCCCTCGGCTCAGAGTCTGGACAGTAAAACGACTTAGCATCAACACAAGTTTCGATTCCGAGCCACAGAAATCATTAAGGCACGGATATGCAAAACCACAACCACGATTCTAGATTATGACCCGTATGCCTTCTGCCACCCCAAGGTGTGCTTGGCGTGGTCTAACACATAGGAATTTCCTACTAGGCGGGCCAAAGTGTCCAGAAAAGCAATCACAGCCCCACACACCGCCCCCCGATGACACTGCAACCCGGATATTGCAAGAACCGCGACCACGATTCCAGAATGGTGGATGACCTACCCAAATTAGAGATTATATGTGGTCTAACAGAGGGCCTCGTGACCAGGGTCCAGAACCACAATCACGCCCCCGCACATCGTAACTCGCTGACACTAAGTCCCTAACCATCAGTCCTCCGTGCCGAGAACGGAAAAGGAAACGGAATAATTGTGATCGACGAACAAAGTGACTCTATTTTTCGCGAGAGTATTATTTCGGAGCAAACACTGACTCTAATTTCGCGTCTCTTTACTGTTATTTATGTTGAATTATTATTAAGAGCGGCTGCGCTCAAAGAATAATAAAAAGAACTTTGACGGAACAAGCACTGACTCTACCAACCGCATTGCGCGCGGCCAACAATATCGTTATGGTGATACAATTGAGCCCATGGCAGCTTCTGAAACATTCAAAAGAACAGACAACATTGAAATCTTTGCGTTTTGAGTACTTTTCGATCATGATAATTATCAAAGACCATTGTAAAATAAGATTAAAGAAATACAGAGATACTTACTCTTCGAGTTGATGGATGAATGCCCGAACTCGCCGAACTGCATCGGTGCTGACTCTAATACCGGAATACTTATTGCGAAAGAAAAAATAAATAAATAAAAGACTACTATCGCGCACGTCAATTGTGATCGACGAACAAAGTGACTCTAATTTCGCGAGAGCAATATTTCGAAGCAAACACTGACTCTACTTTCGCGTATCTTTACTGTTATTTATATTTAGTTATAATTATTATGAGCGGTTTCGCTCAGAAAATAATAAAAAGAACTTTGACGGAACAAGAACTGACTCTACCGACCGCATTGCGCGCGGTCATCAAAATTTTCTGAAAGAGAATCTGTACAAGTTAGTAAATAGGGTGAGGCGGTAGAAATTGAAGCAATACACATTTGATTTTATTTGTCTCTTTCTTATTTCTTCATCCTGTCAAACGTCTGTTGAGGAAATACTGCTTTGTTTTAATAAAGTACTACCGTATTATTATTCTGATTTAATTACTGTTAATTGTCTATTCAACATATACTATTATAGATTAATATAAATGATTTATCAAAAGCATACTGTGACTGTTCTTTGCCCGAGTTTTAAAGGTGATCATGATCTTAGTAAGCAAGCAATATCGCGAATTTATAAGTTCTCGTAGCTGCTTGTAGAAATCAAGACTCGAAACTATTTATCATGCTTCAGGTGCATGGCAACCAGTACGTACGTACGCGGGCAATCCTGCATCGAAAATACAATTTGACCGTACTTGTGCAAAGTCACAGAGATATTAAAAGTTTTTAATAAAGACTAGTGAAGCTATAACAGAAATCGCGACCGATATGCAGCGAAACATGAAAGTATTTCAATTTTTCGTTTAGAATTAATGAAATTTACAGACTCTAGTTTCAATCGCGAGTGGCATATTGTAAGTTCTATTTAAAATGTTTAAATTGCTCAATAACTTTCAACCGAAAGAAAAGAACTTGAGCCAAAATCCAATCGCCAGATAACAAGAAATATACGTAAACCGTTGGGATAATAAGTTAAATGTTACCAATCCTTCATCATAGGTCATCGGACTGATTGTTATGCATCGCAGTAATTGTATCTCAATACTCCATTCCTGCAGCCTCAATATATTATCCTCCACCAACCAATCACCCATTGTACCTGCAACAAAAAGAAAAGCAACGTGATAAACCTGTGCTAAAATCAGAATCGAATTCAAAGTTGCGAAAGGACATATGTAACTGAGTATGTAAGTGACATTGCAAAGAAAATAAACGCAACCTTAACACCGCATCGAATCCGAATAATCGTGTAATAAAATATAATAAATATTCAAAGAACCGTTTAAACTAATAAATTAATTAACCCGATATTTTAATAAACGACTAGTTATCGCGAATCAAAAAATCGGTGGTACCGGATGACCGGTCAAGCGTCCAGCAAAAGAGACTCGAGAAAGAGTTTAATGGATATCCACGATAGTCAAACGATTGTTAAATAAACGTGTATTAATTAATAGAAGGTAATAGACAAGCGTATGCGGTGATAAAGTAAACCCCGAGATGCTATTGTGTTGTAAGCTGATGTACATATGTCGCTAACCTTCGACAGCATAGACGACCCGTACGGTACGACGCTTGAACTGATAGTGACACCGCGTGCGCCGCGCACCGGCATCCCCACTCCGCGACGCGCCGGCGCGTCGGTAACGCTCGGTCGTGCTCGGTGGTATTCGCAATTTTCGAACTCTTCGAAGGTCTCCGATCGCGGTCGTGCGTACTACTGTACTAAGGTCATACGTACTGAACTTTTTCGACTTCTGACCAATTTTTAGCTAAACCTACGATCCTAGGGTTGTACCTACTGGACTTTTACGTTTTCTGACAAACTTTTAGCCGGACCTACGACTCTAGGGTCGTGCCTATTAAACTTCGGCGGGTTCTGATTAAGTTTTAGCTGGACCTACGATCCTCGTTAAAGAATTCTTTCGTTCTTTGCCGCGCAATGAAAGCGGGACAGCACAGGCGGGACGCTTGACCTGATACTGTCAATTTCATTGCCCCGATGCATCGCGATGTGGTTTCGACTCAACTCGAGCCGAGCCGAAGTGCATCGCGCGACCAGGCACCGTAGCTCAATTTTTTTACCGAAACGTTGCTCGAGAAAAAGCTGTCCTGATCCCCTCAAAGCATTTACATATATTCACACAATCGCATGAATCCCGTCCCCACTACTTTAGTAAATAATAGTTCTTCAAGTGATCACTGCCCATGAGCAGAGGACGCTCAAATCAGCGTGGGATTTCTGAGTCGGTATGGCAGTCACGTTGGGCCACGAAAGTCCATAAGATGTCCTGTCTATTCTTATGTGTCGGTATACAGCTCGCTGCATTACCCGTGTCTACCCCCTTAATAGGGTAACGCGAGAGGCGGCGACATCTTGTGGGAACCCCAGGAGTTCAGTGCGCACTCGAATATAACAAGGGGAGGCATGATCGTCCCGCTACCGGAAATTAATCTTGAAAACAAAACGATTTCAGATTCAATGCATTTACGGCAAGGTATATTACATCTTTTGGTAGTCGATTTACTCAAGAATACTTAAAATCTTCCGATCGCAAGGTGGAGAAATAATTCGATATGGATCATTCGTTTAGGATTTCCCAGTCCAACGGTCAGAGTCCACCATTTTGTCGGTTTTCGAAACATCGACTGCAAGTGAAATTGATATCCAGTGGATATCAATGTGGATATTATCCACATTTATTGCGAAGCTCATCCGAAATTTTCCAAACGAAACAGTGTTCCATTGAAAAGGTCGAGTAATCGGGGATATCAAGAAGGATGACCACGAGCAGGTTCACTCTTTATTTAAATCATTACAGCAACAATGGTAGTTTAAACATTAATATCTGTTGTAGTAAAATATTAAAAAAGGAAGGGAATGTATGTCATCGCCAGGACTGAATAATTTCGGGAATGAAAAATGCTCCTCCCTTTCTCACGGAATTTATCTTTAAGTCCCTTCAGGTGGCACAAGGACCCTTATTAGTTGCGATGCCTCTGTCCAGGCAACATTTTATCGAGGATTGACCCTGTAACATACATAAGGGCCGAGTCTCTAAGAGGACTATGGGCCCGGAGAAAGGGCGTGGAACTCGCAATCGAGAGGAACAGGTTTCTATTCGCATAGGCTTCTCTTACTTACCGGCCGTCGACTCCGGCGTGGTCGATGCTCCGGCGATCTGGTTCAACGACTTTCTTTCGGACCATTTCTTTGATCTTACATCCAGCCAACGAGAGCGCGCGGGCGTACGCAGATTACATCACATTCCTGTAATCGCTTGGGAGGCTAGCTTTTTTTTGTTTCTTTTTTTCGCCTGGAGAAACGCCACGCGTTGCATAAAAGAAGAGTCGAAATGTTGGGCATTAGGGAAACCGAGCAACGGCGTAGGAGCCAATCATGCCCCTTATTTCTCTACCACGTTTCAGATAGGTTTTTCCTGCTGCTTTTTTTGCTTTTCTATCGAGAGGTCGTGCGTCCGCGTAAATATTACGTATTATAACGCACACAAAAAGAGCCCGCGACATTTCTTCTCCGTTTTATGTTGAACATTTTCTTTTGCCCCTCTCCGGCTCGCCACCCTGGAAAAATTATTTTCCTCGTTCCCGACGTTACGCAACACGGACGTGCACAAAATGGACTCCGAAATGCATCTCCCCCGTCCACAACGTGCTATTCTTATCTCCCTATCCACCACACTTTCGCACAGTACGTTAACGGCATCTACAAAGGACTCTCCGCCACTTAGTCAGGCGTGTACTATTTTCGGCCGTATGCCCGCTGCAGAGATATATACATATGTGCACGCGTAACGGTGGTCGAGAAAGAAGGGAAAAAGAATGGAGGAGAAATAATGACTGGATCGCATCTGATGTGCACATTAGGCGTCGCGAAGAAAAGAGCAGCCGATACAACAGGTGCCTCGCACAGGAAACACGCTGGCATTGTCAGGGCCCAAGGACATGTAGCTACCTATATAAAAAAAAAAAGAAGAAGAAAAAGAAAAAAGAGAACTCCTCTATCCCATTTGGTCGGGCTTAAAAAAGGGCGCAGGGGAATGAAAAAAGGATGACCTTGGAGGGTAGGGTTGTCCAAGAACTGGAGGGAAGAGCGCGCGCATAGATGCGTAAATTATGCGCCACTTTCTAAACGAGCTAGGGACTACAGTATTTCTATCTCCCTTTTTGTCTTTCCTTCTCTCTTTCTCTTTCGTTCCCCCTTCGATTCCGAAAAGGTGCTTGACCAGCTGATTTACCGTTGATAAGCCCGCAGGAACACGGTCGAGCTTGGGGAACAGCAGAAAGCCATTTACACGATTTTTCGGCACAAAGTATGATTATCGCTCGAGTATTGTTAAATAACAATTAACTGTATAGAACTGGAATTTTCTATCTGCTTATTATATGATTTGTCATTCTTGTAGGAAGATTAGGAATTTAATAGTTTCGCCCGTCCACGGAACGGTTTGGTAACAGTGCAACGACCTCGTGGTGGAATGCAGCAGTAAAATAATAGGCAAATTAAACGGCGCGCCTATGACATGTCAGATGCACGAGTATGTTAAAAAGATTGTCACGTGGTAAATTCTGATGCGGTAGACGGTTAAAATATTGCTCATGATTCCATTCATATTTGGCAATTTTATCGACCATATTTAATATTAATTTATTCACAGGCCAGTGACTACGTGAAAATAGTCCGTAATCGATTATTATGGTGAAACGGAAAAGACTGTATAACCAGTGCGTAAAAATGCGCCCGAAGGAAAATTGACTTCTGGATGCATACATATATTATTTTAGCGTCTGGTTAGTGAAACCGGGCCCCGGGCTCTCACAGTTTTCCCAAAATCGTACGAAAGACAGGAGGGGAGAGTGTGCGTGCACGCGTGTTGCGTGCAGCAGGCCTACGGTGGATGCACTTTTGGAAAATCATGCATATAACGTGGCAACGTCGCATTGCGGGCTCACATTCCACGTGGTCAGGACCGGTTTGCGGGTGTCGACCCACTGACACTCGGGCCCACCATAGATAAACCCGTAGGCCTGCATATTGGCTACACCTTACTTTACGGCCCTTTTTTATTGCAACTCTTGAAACGTTACGGCCGTTTGATTTAAAACGCCCGTACGCGAGGGGGCGAGCAATAAAACTGGCCGTTCGTTCCGTCGTTTTTTTTACAACAATTAAAAGCTTACGCAAAAAAAAGAAAATAGTAGTCCCAAGTATACAACGGCGTGCATTTTGTATGTACACAGTTGCAATTACATATTTAGCTTCTTCTTTCTGTAAATATAGGTCAGGACCGGCATCAGCCTCCGCAAACAGATCAACCATCTCTACGGCGGAGTCAAAGATGTGTACAAGGACAATGATTTACCCGTAGGCAAAGCAGCGGTAAACAAACGGCGGAGGGAAGTCAGCAGGGCGGATTCGTTGATTCTTCCAGTTTCCAGCGGGTAAATAATACGCAAGAGGGGTCAGATTTTTTACATTAACACCTTGTATATAGGTGCACGTGAAAAGAGCTAGACGCGCATTGCAGGGCCATTGACCGCGGAGGGGTCCACCCGATCGATGATCGACGGCTACCTGCTGATACATTGTTGCTTATACAATAGCGAAAGTATTGTCAGTCTGGTGGGAACCCCTCGGGCGTCAAGTGCAATTATTCCGTGTAACCGAGTGCACTTTTGTTCCTAGCGTTCAAGATCTGCTTTTCTATACCTTGCGGCGAAGGCCATTCATTGCATCCACTGGGTGTAACGCCCCTGTTCACCTGTACCATCGTAAACTAATCGCGTAATTCTATGCCCTGCGTCCTTTAACCTCAAAGGTTTGAATAATACTCTTACGTCGACAATAGAGAAAATGACATTTATCGTTCGATCGGAGAGGATTGACTTCACGAAAATTTTATCTCATGGTTTTTTCTTCTGTTTTTTTTTCTTCTTTTTGCCACAGCGCCATCGTTAATTCAGTTGGACGCGCGTGGAAACAAGGGAGATATCCTCGGCCGGATAAAAAAGATTGAACATATCGCGCAATAAAATATAAACGCAACAACAATAACGATTGTTGCATTCGATTCAGCATGCGTGTCCGAAATATCTTTGACAAGTTCAAATTTATTCCTGTCAATTAATTCCGGGCTCAGCTTAATCCGAAGCCCGATCTTCGGCTTGAAATACCAATTTTTCGTATCTCGAATTTGGACAGGTGAAAAACTCTGGGAACAAGTTTTACGAATCGGTGGTTCCTTTCTTTCACTCTGACCATCGAAGCGAAAATTCGGGACGGTTTTCCAGGGAAGTCAGAAGGATGTGAAGCACATGTGAAGAGAAACAGGTTCCACAGTGGGGGGGAAGGGGGGATTGAAAGCCGCTTGCATCCACCTTTTCAGCCTAGAAAGGTCTAGGCCTAGGCCCATCTAAAAGTCTTCCCCTCTCCCCCTCAGGCCCCATAGAAAGCTTACACCTACGTAGTTTTCCTTTTGGCATTTTAAATAAGACGTAGTCGTACAGTAAAACCGGCGGCACGATATTTATTTGCAATTAATAATTATTAAACTGTCCTGCTTGGAAATGAAGTTTGATTTCCTTGTTTTTTATATGTACATAATACATATATACGAATAATTATTACGATGGGCACGGTAGAATCCGATATAGAATTTCAGAAGCAAAATACGCGAGAATACGGAATCGAAGCTTCCGTGTTATCTGTAAAAGCGATAAGCAAGCAGTCGGTATCCCTCTATCATCGCTTTGCTCACGATAGATAATATGCAACGTTGCTATAGTTATCACTGATACATTACTCTCCCATGCCCGGTCTGTTTTTTCTTCTTTTTTTGCTCCCACTAGCTTCTTGAAACACGCACGCCAGCCGTTGGATGCTTTTCGCTCGTCCTGCGTTTTTTCCAACGAAAATCCGGTCGTCCTAAGACAAGAGGGAGCAGCCTGCTGCTAAATCTGGAGGCTGGGGTGGACGGATCATTAAGTGGAACTGCAACAGCACAGGGCAAACACATGCAACTTGAACTGGTAGGAAATTTGGGAAAACATATGCTGCAGACATGTTTTCGGGATATTCGATTCTTCACTCGCATAAGGAATTTTGTACAGTCGAAACGTAGCAGCATTATGTTTACGGGAAATTTTATTTGCATCTTGCTGTTGCGATAAGTGGGCTGGATAGATTGAGCAGCAATTTTCAGGCCGCTCGAAGGCCGCAGCGAAAACCGAGCATTTCTAAATCGGCACGGGGGAAAAAGTCCACGTGGTCGAAAGCGTAGAAGAACTCCTGCTGTATACAGTCGGGCGACGAATATGGAATTCTTTCGATGGCGCAACGGTATACGTGGATTCACCTTAGCAGCTTCGCATTCCCCCCTTTCCTTCGTCTTTTTCTCCTTCGCCCATGGGCCTCGGTCCCAAAGGCGCACCAACACGCAACGCCTCACCATAGTTCACATCCACGTGCATGCGTGCTTCCATGCACGCGAAGAGAAACGATTTTCTTTTATCGTTGCCCGTTTTTTTTATCGTATATCGTCTTCCTCCTCTTTCGCTGTACGAACTGGTCTAGATAAGGCGAGAATTGAGCCGCATATTTTCGTCCCGCTCTCAATGCGCCACTTCGCTAGCCCATAGTAAACAGGAAACGGAGTCCACGTGTGTACGTTTATGGGAAAGAGACCGATGGCGGATCCAGTAGCATTTTTAGCCATGTTTCGTCCCAATCTTACCCATCGTGGTATGAATTTATATTTTCGTTCCTTTTCGTTTCATTAGGTTGCCAGGCCAAGATTTTGGTTGCCAATCGAATGATTATTAGCGTGGCACAATTGTTGAATGAACTGCACGGTGGAAAAGGTTCGATATTATTTTTGCCTTTCTGCCGCAGAGAATGAAGGGGGAAATTGTAGGTTGTGGGTTGGCGGTGGAGGGGAAAAAATTGTTTGATTTGCGTGGCTGCACAGTGGACAAGCTAGAAGCATGGGGAAATTTTTTGGAAGATCTTATAACAGGGCGCAGGCGCAATCAGCGGTCGCATCAAAGCCAGGGCGTGGTGGCAATTTTCGGGGACGCATACGGGCACGCAGGTTTTCTCGTTTCTTGTCGCACATGGACAAACCTACCAGTAGCGATGGCTTTGAAACGCCAGCAAGTCTGAACTTTTATTATTTTTCGTAGGTATCAAGCGGTTCGAAATTGGGTTTGAAAAATTATTAACAGAGAGAACGCAATAATAAATTTATGACGGACAACAGATTTGTTGCTCTGAAATTGCGAACAGATGATGGATCAAGTGTACCTTGGTTACCGTAGATACGTTGCTGTGAGACTTAAAAAATATAGGCAGCGGTTGCGTTAACGATTTTCTAATCGAGTGTCCAATTTTTTGGCAGCCAAGTTAATATTTCAACGCGGGGGAAAATAGTTTCCACGCTGAATTAGAAAACTCGTCATTTTTCAGAGTTTTAATAGAAGCCCCACCTTTGCTAGGGTATAATTTTGCAACGATATAATTGCAACAATGGTTCGCCGTGGAAGAGGCGATGGGAAATATTTTTGGAGAAGAATAGAAAATGCTGAGCAATGTTTAAGGCTTTCCATAGAAGCTTGCAAGAAGAAGGAAAACTAATGGCCATCGCTAGGTTTGATACGCTGGCAAAAGACGTGGGAGTACGCACACGGCGCCGCACAGTCATCTCACACACAGGCATACACGTGGCCATGCACTAGTGCACGTGTATGCGTCCTACCCCGCAGGATATTGGCCTAGACGATACGTGATTGGCCGATCGTGCAACCCGGGACGACGTTGCCTCCGCAAGTCTCCTTGTGCGTGCTATTCAGTGGCGTAACTTCGCTATCTCCGTTCCTCTCATCTTTTCCAACGCGCATTTTCGTCTCTGGCATTTCTTTCACGCGCCACAGCACGTGTATTATTTAAAAAGGGGCAAATAATCCCAACAAAGATTAACAACGTAATGTTCGTTCATTATTGTTAATTACAACAATAGTATCGCAGCAACAATTAACTATCGGTATAGCCCGTGAAAATTCAGGGGGGCAGGCTTTCGAAAAATACCGCACACGTCATTCGGAGCGTAGACTTATCAGCGGGCTATAGTTCGCGTGGCGATAATCTGCTCGTTAAGCAAACAGGCTAATCGGCCGTCCATTTGGTCGGTTCGTTAAGCAAAGATATAACGGTTTAATCGGTCACGAAGTTCATTCCTTATAGTTTATTGCTAAACGTTTTCATTCAACCTCAGCGTAGTTTAAAAGTCCCATTTGGCTTGAAATAATTTCGCATCCAGAGACCCACCGGTTACGCCACTGCGCGCAACGCACACAGCATCGCGTGGAAAGAGGGGAAAACAGTGACGCACCAATACGCGCGCACCAGGCCACCCCTATGCGAACGTAGCTCCGACGGAGTGCGTCTTCCACGCACGAATCGTCAGTGGTCGCCGAGTTGGCCGTGAGAGAGGGTTTTCGTTAGTGTTTTAACTTTGCTCTGCTGCGGGCGTGCACTCGTATCACGTCCACGTTGTTGCGAACAGAAACATAGTACACAGTCCTGAGTACCGAAAGTGAGTCAAGGTAGATACATCGAAGTATCGAAGGAAGTCAAGATATATTGAAAATACTATCATATTCCTTGGTGAATCGTGACATCGATTCGGCGCATTCAGGGCAATCGAAAAAGGGGTTGCCAATAAAGAAGGATGCAACAGTCGTGACGAAAGGTTTGTTTTGATCGACGGTTTCGCGCACACACGTGCCCCCATACGACATGCGTGGTGACTAAGGGGTTGAATTCTCGGCGGCAACGTTACTCGACCTGCTGTTTGCGAAGGATTTATCGACGAATGCGAGTGCACACACATGCTGAAAAAATTCTTCGCCTCTTAACGTATCCCTCGGCGGTCATTTGAACATCTTCGCCACTCAGCTGCTGCACCCCGTGCAAGGAAGAACGTTTCTACGAGTAAGTTCATACGATACTTTACGTCACAGATGTTTTTAGGGTTGCATCAACCCTTCATCTATCTTGTCTAATATTTTGCGCGGTGGGATGTTGGTTCCTTACGGTTCATAAATTATTAAAAATCTTAAACGATAAACGAATGCCTGATCGATATAATTATAAAATAATTGTATGCGCTAAAACGTATGTAGCAATTTATGCCGATGGATTTCTTGTCAATTAATTTCAAAGTATTTACTGCGCATTTCTATTTTCTTTGTCGGGGAAGTTCTTTTTTAGTTTTTCTGTCGCAAGCGAATCATTGGAGTTGGTTTAAATTCCCACTTCCGCATATGCGTTACACGCACAGTGTTTGCCACGCACATGCGCATGCTGGCTGGCTTTTACGCGCTTTCTCGGAACTCTGTTTAACGAGGGGGTAGTTTCACATGGTTGACTCTTGTGTCAGCGAGAAGCGTAACCATCCATTAACTTTAATTTGCAATTAACGATCGACCCGTCAGCAAATAATCGAGCAACGACGATTTCCTCGTTTGCAAATTTCAAGTGATAGTTTTGTATTCGAAACGCGGTAGAAAACAGATTTTCACCATCTTTTTTTATTATCTTTGCAGGTCTCATTTCAAACATCGAATTAGCAGAAATGGCGAGCACGTCGCAACAGTACTGTCTGCGCTGGAACAACCACCGTTCCAATCTCCTCACGGTGTTCGACGAGCTGCTGCAGAGCGAAGACTTTACCGACGTGACCTTGGCAGTGGACGGCGGGTTGTCCGCGAAATGCCACAAGATGGTGCTGGCTGCCTGTTCGTCCTACTTCCAGACCCTCTTCATCGACCTCCCGTGCACGCACCCCATAGTCATCCTGAAGGACGTAAAGTACTCCGAAATCAAAGCCATACTCGATTACATGTACCGTGGCGAGGTAAACGTAGCCCAGGAGCAATTGGCCGGCCTGTTAAAGGTCGCCGAGGTGTTGAAGGTTAAGGGCCTGGTGGAGGAACACGGCCCGCACAGTCGTAGGGAAGAAGTGGAGACGTCTATGTCCCCTCCGCCGGCAATAAGCACAAGCACAACGAGCAGTGCTGCCCACAGTAGCGGGCATATATCTCCACCTCATTCCACGGGAAATTCCTATAACATCTATGGCAAATCGCCGCACGATCGAAGCAGTCGACTGCCTCTGCCCATATGGCCGATGTCGGGACTTCCCATGCCCCACACGAGTCCCAGCCATCATGGTGCACCGCATCAGCACTCGGTCCTATCCGGTTCCTACGACAACAGCTACGAACACACATCCATGAAACGCAAGAAGCTGTCCAGCATGCTAATGAGCAGGGACACGCCGATCCTAAGAACGGTGCTGGGTCAAGGTCAGGCGGATAGCTCTCAGGGAATCCCACTGCTGCACGCGGACAGCCACGAGAGTCACTTCAGAAACAGCAGCAACGTCTCGTCCAACGATAACGATAGACGCAGCAGCACCGATATGGCCCACGGGGAGTCCGCGCACAGCCCTTACACCGACGTGTCCATGATGGACGAGGACGATAAGCAGTCGCCGCCGCAGTCCTATTCCACGGACGTCAAGTCAGGTGAGAAATTGAGCAAAAATTAATTTATTATTATTAATATTCCTGCGACTTGTACGAACGAGGCAGAGCGTGTACCTAACGACCGCCTTTATTGCTCCAGGAATTGTCAACTACGCGCCAGCCCAGAAGCCAGAGTGGAAGCGGTACAAGCAGTACACGAGGAACGACATCATGTCTGCGATCGAGGCGGTACGGTCAGGTATGAGCGCCTTGCAGGCTGCACGAAAGTACGGGGTACCGTCTCGTACCCTGTACGACAAAGTGAAAAAACTTGGGATCACGACGTCACGGCCGTTCAAACGGGGAACGAACGGCAGCAGCGCCTGTTTCCCATATGGGATCGGTGGTAACGCGAACGGCAGCATCTACAGCGGCGCCCTGTCCGAAAACGAGAACGAGAGCAGCAGTCTGATCGAAAGTCCCGGGACCATCCTCGACTCCTACAAATCCAGGGACGATCCTGTAGGGAGGGAAATGGACGACGGCCGTAGCACCAGCCCCATGATACATTCGGCGAACCAGCAGACCAACGAGGACCAAGTCGAGGACCTCTCTGTTAGTCGTAAGTCTGATGTCCGGGTGATTGTGCCGCCAACGACGGTCATTAAAACCGAGGATGACGTCGACAGCGAGTCTTGCAATCATAATTAGTATAACGTCGATCATTTTCGCTAATTGCTCGGGGGACTTTTTCTTCTGGAAGTCACTTAATCGTACTATTTCTCAGTTATGATGGATCGCCTCTCGGGGGCGGACTGTTTAGGAAATTTGTGCACGAAATCGGGCGTATTATTTCTCTGTGTAACAGAGTGGGAGGTAGACAGAGAGAGAAAGATTTTAAAGACGATTTACTATGCCAGAAAATGACTCAGGGATTAGCAGAATGTTTGTACATTCATAAGAATATAGGGGGTTGATGGAACTCCGTTCTGAAATTACTTTGCACAAGACTGATACAAACTTTGCGGTTTCATGAGACTGAAGTATAATCAATTGATTGAGATTGTGTTTTAAAGTTGTTGAGGCCTAATGTCGGCTGTCGTGGAATATAATGGTGGAATATAATGACGCCTTCCAGAACCATTTTGCCTGGCGAGTATATAGAGCAAGGGAGAGAGAGAGAAAGAGAGGGAAAGAAAATATCAAATAATCATGGCGAAAATTGTTAGTGAAACAAAAACCACACTCGACTGGATTTAAGGGATTCCCATTTAGTAAACGATTATGTATATCTCCTCATTTTTTAATTGTTTTTTCTTCTTAATCGTTTGTCTATAGATACGAGGGAAATGCGTTTAAACTATTAATTAGATGGAAAATAATTTTCTAATGCATTAAGCTTTACATTTTCGGACCAGTGACTATGCACGTCTTTTTTTTAAATTAATTAATTAACTGTAATCATTGTAATTCGATACTCCAATCTTTTTCTATTTTTTTTTTATTTGGCAATCTACGTAGTAGTAATATTTTTTAGAATATTAATTGATTTTTATAGATCGTACCGCCACGCGAATGGGAACGGCAGGGAAAGAGAGATATAGATACAGAGTGTTTATTATTTTAGCATATTTCTGTTTTCTTTTAAGAGAAAAGGAAACAAGAAAGAAAGATATTCCTATCTTTAACATTAAATGCTGTCAGCGGGACATCGGATTAGATATATATGTATATGTATACGAGACGTATATGTATACGATCCGAGAAAAAAGCGAAAAGATAAAGGAGAGAGGGGCGAAATGAAGTGAGAGAGAAAGAGAGATTAGAGATTAATTTCGTGTTATCGGCTGATAATAACGCTGTTAATTTGTTAATAATTATAAGGTTACATTTATCGTTACTGATCAATGGCCCTGGGATACAGCTGCAATATTGCTCAATATTAATGCATAATAACTAATAACATACAATAGAACGAACCTACCTCATTGTACAACGGAACGGTTTACAGATCGTTCATTTTAACGTTAAGACTGATAGAGCAAAATCCGCGTTACCAGCTCGATGAATCCACCGTGTGTTTTATTTTACAAACGCCAATATATGTATACACAAGACAAGAGTATATACATATACACACATACACACACATATATAATATAAGTTATGATAAGTATATTAAAATATGAGCAAATTTAAATGTTTCATTTTGGCGTCGGTATAAGTGTACAAGAGTTTTGCAGTTCTCTTAAGTAAATATATATATATATATATATTATATTTTATATATATTATATATAATGCCGTTCAACGGCTGAACACAGCAATTTATAGGATCACTGTACAAGAGATTCACAGACCCTTGTGATTTCTCTATAGATTGCTGTATTCGAAGTTAATGTCATGCGTACACAAGAAACAACAGATTCTAAATCGACCTGTTATTCTACACAAAAATCTACACCGAATGGAATGGAATGAAATCGCTGTTTGCTACATTGTTGGTCGATTGTACGATCAGTTTCATGCATCTGATTGTTTCTTGTAGACGCGATCGTGTATCACGTACTACATGTTCACCATAGATCTCAGACTCGATGGAATCAATTTTAATTACTTTTTAAGGGTCCATTTGACGCGGAGACGACACTAGATCGCGCTACGTAATTAATGTAGGATCGCGCAAAGTACAAATAGAAGTATAGCGAGAATTCGTCTTCAACAAAACCAGCAATAATGTCTCTGTTAACAAAGACTGATCATTGCTATTATTTTTACTCCGAACAAGTTCCACTGTACCTGTTAACTATACCGCAGGATACTCATAGATAAGTACAAACCAAAGTTGCCTTAAAAACTGTTTACCTCAATTGAATGGTGATAATAATAACTTGTAACAAGAAGCTTCAATTTCATCTGAATATTTTTAACACCGTTTTTATGATTCTTTTCCTGTTTTACTTTTATTAATACCGCTCAGATGAAATTGGTGGGCCTTACGATAGTTCTATAATAGAATTGTAGCAAAGTACCTGTTCACTGATCGCTATGCGATTTACGAAATAGAAGAATGATATTTATATACAAAAAGGACTGATTCAACGTCGACGGACGCTTGATACCGTATTATATTGTAGAGATGCGTAGCAATAGTTGGATGTGAAACGATCGATACAAAGCTTAAAGGCTTAACAATTAGACTGTGAGAAATAAGTAAGAGAATATATGAATATGATTATACGGAAAAAGTGTGTTCAGAACATGGAGAAGGAAATATGTAGCTGTAATTTAAAAATAGATGAGAAATAGAGAATATATGAAAGAGATGCTGAAAGACATATCGATATGAGAAAATCCGTGGTCAGAGAGATGCCTTAACATTTCTACGAAGAGTGAAGGGTGGGAAATAAAGGAAATATAAAAATTGATATCAATCTGCTGCATGTTCCAAGTGAAAAAAGAATCCTTGTAGAAGGGAAATCAATTTCGAGAACTATGTGCACGGAGAGTACGAAATTTGACTTCGGTTCTGATTGGTACGTAGACGCAATCTTTGATGCCTTAATGAGAATTTATGACTTCGATTAGATATTAATTGTCGAATTAAGATTGTATATAATTGTGATTTTCAAAATTCTTCTTTTTTATTGGGACAGGGCGGGGGTTGGGAGGGGAGGAGAGAAGAGTTGCCTTTCCATTTTTATTGTAAAATTAGCGTCGTATTATTTTTTAAGACTGATTTTCCCTATTGGCATCTACGATGTGGCACTTTTGATTAATTGTAAGTTTCTATGTTCACACTTTCCACCTTAAACTGTACTGATCAATCCCAATCTCCATTATGGGGACATATGTTACGAGGATTGTACAAGCCTGTTATTAAAATATATTAATCAAAGAAATTTCGAAAGAACCTGCGGTTGTTTTGTTTTTTTTCTTGATAAGTCGTTTTATCCTATTATCCAGTTCTACTGCGATTAATTTAACGAGCACCAGCAACAATGATAAAAAATGGTGAAATACTGCACATGCATGGATTCAGCCTTTGTCGGCGTCTTTTTTCCTGCTCCCCTTTACTATCATTTCCACTTGTCTCTCGAGCGAAGTTCTCGTTTGATCGCCGCGATGTCAGAAACAGTACACGGATATCGCCTCAAGGAAGAATTTCAAGCAGGCCACGAGACTTAATAAAAGAAGCAGCGAACTGGTTCTTTATTGCAATTGGATGTAAAAGTAAGATCCCTATTCATTTCCCGCGGAACACATTGTGGATTGCAGGTGAACAAATTGCTTTCTATATAATAGAGGAATTGACTGATGCTAAAATCAACGTTATTCCCAATCCTTGATTCCAAGTGCAACGTTCCCTAACTAACAACCCCCATTTCCGTTTCAGCCTGGATGCCGATTTCTGGCCCATATCCGCCCACATTGGTTTCAAATCGACTCGCTACGATTCCAGAAACCGGTCTACAGTAACACAGAATGGTCAGAAAGGGGGAGAGACGACTGTGGTATAAATCTATGAATGAACTTCGGTAGCGTTTCTATTTGCTTTCCTACGTTGAATTATGTATTCTGAATGTTAAATGAACACCAAATACTTAGGGAAAACCGACAACAGTCAGGAGGAGCCAAGGAGAGACAGGGAGATCCACCTGCAGTTCGGATCAATGAACAAGCTCCGCCACTTTGTGATTTACTTTGTAACATCCAATTATGTATCCTCCATGTGAGAAAGCTGTGAAGTACCGAGGGAGAATCGAGGATAGCCAGGGAGAGACGGGGAGAGACATGGAGGTTCCCCTATAGATTCATCTCGCCGAACTAGTTCTGGTACCTTGTTATTTCCATTCTAAAAACGGATTATTTGTATTTTATATATAAAATAAACGCGAAACAAACGATGCGGGCCAGGGATAGGCAACTCTGGTTTTACGCCAATGAATAAATGACGTCACATTCCAAGAATTTCCGAGCGCTAAAATTTCTCGGTTTCTGGAGAAAATATCTGCTGAAAATCATGGATTTGTATTAGGAGAATATGATATGCGAGGAAGTATCCGAACCTCGGCAGTTCTTTTATCCAAGAATTGGGGGCTTTTTCGCAGTTTCCCGCACCGCCAAAACCGAATTCTTGGATTACATCGTTAATTTAAACAATTGCGTATTTCTCGGCTTCTAGTACATATTTCTTAACCGGACTTGTGTCAAATTAAAGCTACGGACCATAGCTATCTCCTCTGACAGTTGCAACAATATGGCATTTGTGGTTTAAAAGTTATTAACAATTGAAAACTCGGCAAAAATGCACTCCGGGTCGCTGCAATTATTTCGGCTTTTGGAGGCGCTAGATCAATGATCGAGTGCTCAAAATGAAGGTAAAGGATGCCCCTACGCGACAATAAACGACTTACAAATGTTACTTGCGTCATTCATTTTTTATAAACAATTTAAATATTTGTTGGAGAATTACGCTGTAACTATACACGGGAGCTACTCTAAAATAGAAAGAGATTGTTCCTCGATTCAAGAGCTTTCATTTCAGACGTCGCTGATTAACATCGATCCAGTAGAACGCGAGATAATTAAATTTGTTTAAAAGAATTATAAACAAATGCCATTATTTCGCCTGGCAGGCCGGCTACATCAATGAGCAGTAGACACAGATTGAAGCTACAAGTGTAAGGTACCATCTCCAATAGGTGTGATCATTATTCCATGTGAGGTTCATTTGTTATAAACGAATATAGTGTTTAAACAATTATTACGAGAATGGGGCTGAAGGCACAGCAACGGGATATTTTTTTCTCAGTAACTTATTCTCTTCCCTTTCAATTGAAACTTCGTAGATTAAAAAACAACCACCAGGAACCGAGATAATTGAAACGACCCGGCGTGCATTTTCGCCGATTTTTCAATTGTTAATAACTTTTAAACCACAAATCCCATATTGTTGCAACTGTCAGAGGAGATAGCTATGGTCCCTAGCTTTAATTCGAGACAAGTCCGGTTAAGAAATACGCACTAGAAGCCGAGAAATACGCACGTGTTTAAATTAACGATGTAATCTAGGAATTCGGTTTTGGCGGTGCGGAAAACTGCGAAAAAGCCCCCAAACGCGAGATTGCGCCACATGTCCGGTTATCGACATATCGTTACCGACAAAATTTTAAAAAATTATTATCTCGGCTTATGGAGGTTGTTTTTCAATAAATCGGGTGTCAAATGAAAGGGAAACGAATAAGCTACACGATAAAAAATACCCCGTTGCTGTAACTGTATGCAGTTGGCCGTAATAACAATTTTAATTGTTTATAACAAATGAACCTCACATGGAATAATATTCACACCTATTGGAGATGGTAGCTGATACTTCTAGCTTTAATTTATGTCCTCTGATGATTGATGTGGCTAACCTGCAATACGATATAATAGCATTTGTTTATAATTTCCTTAAACAAATTCTATTATTGCACGTTCTACCGGGCCGATTTCTCGATTCGAGGAACGATCTGTTCACGTGTTAGAACGACCCCCGTATACAGTTGTGCTGGAATTCTTAAATGAATTATTACGAAATTTAAGTTCATGAAAATTCCTAGAATGCAACATCATTTTTAGGAACTGCCAGGGTTCAAGTTATAATTCTTTAGATATTAATCCTTTTTTTTAATTTTTTTTACGGGGTAAAAGACGATTCACAAATTCAGTGTATACATAGATTATATTTAAGATTCTGTGCACCTGGATTTTATACCACTTTTGACAATCTCAATTAATGTAACATTCGAATTGTTTATGAACATACTAATTGATAAAAGGATAAATCGCAACATGGTAGACTATATTTCACTAGTTTCTAAACCTTTCAACCCCACAAATGACTATTGCAATTGGATTGATTATACATATGCAGATAAACTGTTTATATGATGTAATCTAATCATGATTACGATATTCAATAGAAAATTTGTTTAATTTCATTTAAATTTGGAAATAAAATAGAGTAGATAGATCAAAATTGTTTCAATAAAATTTAATTAGAAATTATAGTCTGGCATTTGTATATTATAACAATGATTTAATAGTAGAAAATAAATCATTGATGTATCAATATTTTCATCGAAATAATACCAAATAAAATTAATCATAGCTCTGAGCAGGAGGCTAGAAAAATGTCAGCATTATACACTCATTGAAGGTGAATGCCTATAATATTTATTGTTTTCTGTATGCATTAACGACAAATTTTTCTTGCTCTCGACGACGTTATATATGTATATACTTACGCATCCGGTTTTGTAACATGAACAAATTTTGTTGAATTTTAAAGTGCTAATTTGTATTAGGCGGAACACGCAGATACTATTACCCTAGATTAATTAAGTCAAATAATTATACATTTGAATGTAGCTCACAATTTAGACGTGCTCAATTACTTTTGAAAGCCTATCTTATGAAATATATGTCCCAAACGTAAATTACGGATCAATAATGATAGACAAAACTAAGCTAGGGTAATGAAATAGACATTAAATTTATTAGCACTATAATAAAATTATAAAATGGTTATTCTTCATACGATTTTTATAACTTATAGTTGTAAACTTTTACTTATTGTTTGTCATTATGTTATACTAATGACTAGACTTCATGTTTTGTTGCTATTTGTACTATGTACCAAGCACGTTTACCCCGTTGTCTCTTTTACTGATTGAATGACAGACAACATAAACTTGTGAATGTGCAAATAGCAACATTCAGTTGCAGGTACAGCTTATTCGAGATTCAGACAAAATTAATCTGAAAACGTTCTTATCGAAGACCATTTTATGAGCAAATATCTCATCATCACTCTATTCATGATATGTTACGTAATTTATCAAAAATACTTAAATGTATTTAAATTGTTTATTTTAATACTGATCAATTGTGGGGAAACTTTAGAACATGAAGGAAGGAGATCCTTTGATTTCATTAAAATTATGAAACATATGGATTATCATCCATTCTATTAGAGTAAATCATTTTTCGCCCTGGTTAAACGTGCGATGCGAATATCGTATAGAGCTTTTGATAATCTGCAATAGAATTCTTATAGCTTGTACCCGCAGACTGGTATGCTACATGAGTCATGTCATTTAGTGCAGTTCGCGATACAATTATCGCTACCAGTCGTGGATGATTGACATAACAGAAATCATATGTAAAGATGTAATTATTGTCTATCACAAGCTATGAAATACTATGACAGGAAGGCTCGAACAGTCATTGTAACAGGTTCTCTGCATACCGCACAAGTTGTCATGCCAGGAGCACATTTAACACAAGCAACCATATGTCCGCAAGGTAAAAATACAACCCCTAATTCTCCATTGTAACAGATTTTACACATTCTTGCATCATCCGTGGATTTATGACTTTGCATTTTTGTACTCGGCGAGTGTTCTGCAAATCCTTTTGTGGATTCTGCACCGCTTACTATATTCCCCATCCCGCTATCTTGAGAACTTGAACCAGGGTTACTTCCTGCTCCTTCCTTCTTTTCTGCTCCTATACTTGCGGGTTCTACTTTCTTAATAAAGCTGGGTAAGTTCATTTGCATTGTTTCCTGAAATAGATATCAAATAAATATTAATAAATATACAACGTAACCATTTGTTGTTTGTATAATAAGAAATATGAAGTTTGAATAATTACCTCCTTGGAAGGAGGGGATACATGCTGGCCTGTTATTTTATTTACATAATCCTGACCCTGCACCATTAATAAATAATAGCATTTCGAGAACCATTTTGCGTGTTGCTCCCAAGGATCGTCTTCTGGTTCCCAATCTTTTAAACCACCTCCACAATGGTAACACAAAGTTTGATCACCTTTGCCAGTGTAATAAAAGCCTGCATCCGCTAACTGTTCTTTCGTTTTCGGCATAGATTTCGGCCATGTTTCAAATGTATGTAATCTAGCATCGTAACTGGCATATTCAGGATGCACCGGTCCCTTAGGTCTTCCTAGGCCCAAACAGCCAAGCTTGGCGGTGCTCGGTAGTTGTAAATCTGTTGAAAAATTATGGTTGTCTGGGCCAGATGTAGGTCGATATTCTAAACCATAAGGGCCGCATACGTCTCTGCTCCTTGGCCTCGGTTGTAGAACTGTAGCTGGATCTACTCCAATCGGTACATTACCGCAATTAATTTTCCGAATGAATTTACACCTCGCCGACCAACGTTGATGATCCGCCATAGGATCATCGCCTTCTACCCACTGGCATATTTCTACTTGGCATTCAAAACATCGTACTTTATCACCTTCGCCAGTGTAATAAAAGCCACTGGCCGCAAGCTTTTCAGGTTCAATATACGATGCAGGCCAGTTTTTAAAGCTTTGAAGCCTAGCCTCTTCGAAACGATAATCTACGTTATCTACTTCGTCGCACAATACAGGCGTTAGAGAAACCGGGGATACCAGATGCGGATTTGCTGAAGTTTTAAAATTTGCGTCGCTTTCCAAGTCTCTGTGTTTGATAATACCAGTCATCTTATTTGAGTTATGATTAAAGTCGTCTGAGAACCTGCCAAAAGGAGAAATTCATTTTATTAAGTGAGATTTAAGTGGATAAGAAAATAAGTGAATCTAATTTTAGTTTTACGTACATTACGAAACTATGAAACATATGGTACATGTACATATATATAAAGGAATGTTATATCGTGCACACGATTGTGTTGCCCATTTATGGAATACTGTATGTATTATAAATGATGCATATTGGATGATATCAGAATCGGGGGAAGGGAGAGTGGGTGTGAAGAGAACTCCAAACCTAAACCTTTGCTAGTCGATTGGTAATGCCGTTGTGATTCGTGAATGACGGAGTATCATGGACTTTTCACAGCACATAACGTTGAAATGATGCAGCCTACGTATCACACACAAACAAGAAACTTCCGAGAACGACCTCTCTGTCTCTGTCTCTCTCGCTCTTTCTCCCTCTCGCGCGCGCGCGTCGTAGCGTTACGCACACATAAAGCTGGAACGTAGTACAACCTTATACTGATCACCATCCTGTGCAACGTTGCCGCTTGTATGGCCTGTATTTTAACTCTTCTTGTTACGTTATACCACTGCGTGCTCGCGGGAATGAAATGTATCGACAAGGGCGTAGTTTCTCGTATCACTTATATCTTTTGCATTATAATTTCGTCTAAACACGCGATATCATAATTTTCATTGTACTAATATTTGAATTCCATCGCGGAAGCTTGTTTATATGCAACACGAAACCGGTTTGTACGCTTCTGTACTGGAAATGTACAGTGCATTATTTTCTTTTCTTTTCCGATTAAATATATTTTCCTAATATTTCGTTTAGATAAACCGAGGATACAATATGGATTATTGGAATATTTTATAATTATTGATATATGTACTATGTAAGTTAATAAAGCGGCTGGATTAAATTGGAAAATTGGATTACCAATTTTGTCGCACTAGACGCAGAGTTTGCTGATAAAAAATTCCTTAACGGTAATATTATCGTACCTAAGACGTATTTACCTTTCTTGCGTGATATGTATTTTTATACTGTACAAAGAAATATCGACAGCAAATTAAAAAATTGATTATAGTTGCATATTAGACATAGTTGATATATCATTTCTTAAATATTATTTATAAAAATGATGAAGGGAAAAGAGAATACGAGACCTTCTTTTATTTAATTGAGGAATGTGATCTTAAAGTCTTTAAACTTTCACATCTGGTCGTGTGTACCACTTGGCAACACCGTAATCACGAGTAGAAAAAGAGAGAACACAACGGAAGTTGGAATGCCAGAGAGATAGAGACTCACGAAGCAAACATAATTGATGAGTTTTTTTGAAGCATAAAATAAAAAATTCGTCTTTACGAATAAGATCGTATTCAGTATCCTTGTACTGTTAAAATGCTATTTCATGTTTGGAATAAATGATCGATATATACAACTTTTATCTATGTCAAGTTCTTTGAACTCACAAGATTGTATGAACACCTTCGATTCGCAGAATCAGCAGAGTATTATGTTTTAATGGCAAACCAGTAACAATATCAGTTAAAGTTTTTCGAAGAATTAATATTACTATTGCACGTTTAGTAAAACAAGAACGTATTACGGACGTAACATACCGATGTCAGGATAACTGTAATATCCGTGATCATGGACGCACTTTGTTCTCGTTTTATTATCCGATAAATGTGTGTTCTGTTAATCGATAAATTCTCGCGCGCACAAATCAACTTCTTTGTATCAAGAATATTATCTTTTATCTCAAATTCAATCTTATCTCAGATATAAATCCAACAATTTGAAAAACAAAATGAATACCTTGTTTTCCTTTCACTAATAGTTCCTAGAGGTGCGGCTATCGATACAGGTATCGATAAATGTCGACAATTCGTGTCGATAATTCGATATATCGATAATATTGTCAAGCTGTCGATGCAGTATCGATAATCGATATCAGCATCTCTAGTAGTTGCAGCAATGAGATAAGGAATAAATTTACACACGCACAATTCGCGCGACAGTGGGATGCACTTTAATGCAAAAAACTATATTAATGTAAACCGAGAAAAGATCGCAAACGAGAAACACAAGTACACTTCACATTTCAGTATCGACTGGCGTGACACAGGAATGGCGACGTTTCTCCGTAGGCCCTAGTCCCCACTCGACGCGACCTGACGAAAGCGTAATAATAGCGGAGGCCGTGGAAAAAACCGTCGCATCAGTCTCTATGCTGTTAGTTATATGTATATATGCAATTTCATGCGCAAATTTCTTGGAAATCTTTGATCAATATAGTAGTCACAGAAAATGAAATTACACATGACTTTAATATATTAATCTCGGATAGATCACAATAAGTTAAATTAAGGACAAATTATACAAATTCAACAATGAGTCATGACAGATAAACCACGAGGAACAAAATGAAGAAGCAAAATGTGGATGCGCTAAAAAAATTAATTACCTGCTGCTGGCACAAACAAAATTCTATTTTATATATTTATTTTTTAATGTAAGGTATTGACACCATAAAATCCACGGCAAAGTAACACCACTTCTCAGCTGCAAAGTGGGAGGCTTATAATGTCGTTCAGATAACTTATCTTAACAATTTCTTTGAACTTTCAATTACAATGAAAATGTACTGATAAATGCTATTTTCTAACAATCGAAACATTACTTGAAAAATTTTTTACAAATTATAGATTATACTTATAATTTTACTTGTACTTCGAAATATTACATTGCCAGGTCTGAACAAACCTTGCATAAAAAATTGCAACATTATATTAGAATATTAAATTGATACAGAAATCGAAATTATTACCCCTTATATACCAAGATAGGAAATTTTATTTACATATCTATACACATATTATATTTTCATTAGCTACTTTAATCATTAAAACTAGTGACTCGGAGTGTCTTTGACATGTTCTTTCAATTTATGGCGCTTAAATTGTATGAACAATAGCATTTGTTATTTTACAACTAAAATATTCTTTATATATGTTCTAAATTATTAAATTACTAATTTTATATTAGTAGATTAATAACACATTTAAAAGTTACCACTTCGTATCCTGCAATTTGGTTACGATAGAAATGTACGAACAGTAGCCCGAATTTCTTGTCGACACATTGGACAATATGTAAGAGATGGAGCACAGTAAACACAAGTTGCTAAGTGCCCACAAGGTAAAAATACAATTGCTACTTCTCGATCCATGCAAATTTTACATAAGCGAGCTTCCTTTAAATTCCTATTTTCTTCTTCCAAGGATGCTAAAAAATATAACATATGCATTATCTTATATTACATTGTGTATAATTCCTTAATAAATCAAACTTCTGCTAACAATTTCGCAGGAGAAAATGATAAAAGTTGCAGTATTGATTAGATTCCTGATTAGAATCCTTAGATTGATTAGATTCCTGATTAGGATTTTGTCGACGATAGGCTGTTTCTTTTTCGTCATTATTATACATTCGTGAGAAAAGAATTTAATCGAATTTACTGGTAATCCACGTTTACAAGTTTTCAGGTACTTACTGGATTCTTTAGCGTTAAGATTTTCCTTCTTCTCAAGAGTAGTATCCTGATCGTTGGATGCCGTTTTAGAGTTTTCTTTTTTACTTGAGCACATTTCGTATTCATTTTTATCAATATCATTACATTGGTCCGCACTAATTTTTACAATTAAATTATAAAACAATTTAAAGCTCTGTTATTTTGCGGTTGTTCTATTAAATGACATTTCAAAATATATGGTTCTATTACTGCCATACCTGCTCAATTCTTCTGTAACTTGGTTAGATAGAACATCTTCAACAAGCTGATCAATATCTGTATACGGTGGTCCTACTTCTTCAATTCGTTTTTTCAAAACCCTTTTTATTTGTTCCGCGTCCAATCCAATTTCTAAGGCCATCTGTAATTAATATGAAAGAGCGATCATAATTCACGTATAATAGGACACACACAAGGTAAAATACAAAACACTAAATACATTTCAGACTTATCGTTAGTTAAACACATGTATGGAACATTACCACAGCTGGTGGACTTTGTAGCAATTTTTCCAACTCTGCTTCTGCAACTGGTAAAGCTGAAGATGATGAAGCAGCTGGTTCTTCAGCTATATCTATGTTTTCGGCCTCTGCCACACCCTCAAAAATCTGTAGCACAAACGCAGAATAAATGGAAAAATAAACAGAAAAATGCAGTAGACTTACAGATCTATAATATTTACCGATTGATCCAAAGGTGGTCTACCCTTAATGCATTTTTGGATAAATTCTTGTCCCCTTACAGTGTTAACAAATTCACATTTCGGAAACCATCTAGCGTGTTCAGTCCATGCATCGTCCGTTGCTTCCCAGTTCCGTAAACCACCATCGCAATGAAAGCAAGTAACACTATCACCGGAACCTGTTCCAAAACTACTTGTTTCAAAACCACTACAAATTGTTGCATTGGAGCTGACAAAAAATATTTACCACCATAGTAAAATCCTGCACTAGCCAGCATTTCGGGTGTTTGTTTAAGATTCTTTGGCCACCCATTAAACGTAAGTAATCTTCTTTCATACGTTGCATGCTCTTGTTCTACAGGTGTCATATGCGTCTGTATTCCTAATTCTGAGAGATTCGACATTGTACCAGGCCATAATTTTACATTCATTAAACGACAATTATCTAACAAAATAGAAGCTATAAAATATAGAAATATAAAGTGATCATTACAGAAGAAAAATTTCTTATGCGCACACTCAAATTCGTACCATCTTCGTCTAATTGAATATAAAAATCGCAATCTGGAAAGTGTTTTCTGTGTTCATCGTATGGATTATCATTAGCCACCCATCTTTTTAAAATTCCTTTGCAATATGCGCATTGCACCTATAAATAAATGAAATTATATTCATACTGGGTACAATTATTATGTAAAATAAAAATTGCTTATTATGCATTTATATTATTATTCGTACTTTGTCTTCGTGACCAAGATAGTAAAATCCAGCTTTTGCAAGCTTCTCTGGCGAAACAACGGCGGAACTTGGCCAATGGATAAAAGTTTGTAGCCTTTGGGCTACTGTCTTATATTCCTTCTGATGCTCTTTATTCTGATCCGATCTCGGAGTCTGATTTTCAATTGTATCATTATCTTGTGACATTTCTGTTGACGATGACTCAAAAGCTCGGCTATTAGTAGATACCGATATTAATGGTACATTACAAGTAGCAGATGGATTTAGTACAAAAGGACAATTTGGTTCGGCTAACCGATGGCGAACTATCGCTTGATCACCATAATTCCAATCAGATATTTTGACACCGCATAAAAAGCACTGTGCTTCTAAAGCACGTCCAGTATAGTAAAATCCTGCCTTTGCTATTCGTGCAGCATCGACTGCCGCATTTGCTGGCCAATCTTTAAACGTACTTAACCTATTTTCTTCGATATTCATTTTGAAAACGTTATTTTACATCTGTCCATCTCAACTTAGCCGTTAAAAGGATTAGTCATATTTTAATAAAAATATATGTATGTTTAACTTCTCGTGTAAATGAATGCTTTGCATTGGAAGCATCATTATCGTGTACCGAGGCGTACTGATTTTATACAGTATTAGTTACATCGCGCATCAGAATTCATTGCCTAATAAAAGTATCTACGTGAAATGTTCATATGCATCACTGCGCTTGCGCGATATTAAATCAGGACCGTCTTTTCATGGGGTGCTTGCATTTTATTCCAAAACTTAATACAATATCAATATATCATTAGAATAAGTTAAAATACTTTTCGGTTTGATAAAAATAAATTTGTTTTAAGCTACATGAGAGTTGCATATATGCAATCACATTCATTACAATTGGTGAAGTATGAGTGTTCCATGATTTCAATCCATATGCTACTTATGTACTTATGTACTTTAGAGTCTAAAGTTTAGACCTTTTTTATGCGATGAGTTGGAAGGAAGTACACATAAGACATATGCATATGTATGTGTAAACACTTTGGGGCTCTATGTAAGTTCTAACAAAATATTGTTCTGATTGTTTTTAGGTCCCTATATATATTAACGTAGCGTTTGCAACAAATTGTTATATTCATTACAATGTTGGTCTCAAGAAACATGGCAAAAGTAAGTTATGTATTCACTCAATTTGCTTACAATCAGCTAAATTAATATGTGTTTTATTATCTTGTATAACTAAGAATTATTATATATTGAAAGTGCATTAGAAAGTTTTCTTCATTTCTTATTCATACTTATGTTTAAATTTCTATATTAAATATTCTTTATTGTAACATCGCGATATGCGTGAAATTTTGTTTATAAAATATCTATTTTTGTTTAGAATTTTTTTTTTGTTCAGATTCATCTGATTCACTTAAGACTGTACAGTTCTAAGGTAAAATTAAACGATGTCGTTATAATTAGTGCAAGTAGAACGCCAGTGGGATCATTTCGTGGTGGATTATCAAGTCTCTCTGCGCCAAAGCTCGGAGCTGTGGCTATACAAGCGAGTATTAATACTGTCCATGACGACTTTCAGTTATAGAGCAAAAGTAACAGTTACCAATTATGTTAGGCCGCAATTGAACGGGCTGGAATTGCCAAGGAACAAGTTGCAGAAGTATACATGGGAAATGTTTGCCAAGCTTACTTAGGCCAAGCACCAGCAAGACAAGCAACATTATTTGCAGGTCTTCTTTCTATAACACTATTTCATTTTTATTATATCTTACTTTATTGTTAACATTTCTAGCGGTACATTTGTTTAATTAGGCTTGCCGAATTCTACAATATGCACAACAATTAACAAAGTTTGCGCTAGTGGAATGAAAAGTGTTATGCTTGCTAGCCAATCGTTGCAATCTGGACATCAAGAAATTGTTCTTGCTGGTGGCATGGAATCGATGTCTAATGTACCGTTCTATCTTCCCCGAGGAGAAACTAAGTACGGAGGAATGAAACTGGAGGTAGAATAAGTACTTTCAATTGCATTTATAAAATGTACAGCCTTTGTGTTGCTTTTTACGATCATAATTTGCATGATTACCATTTTCCTCCACACTTATTTGTATGCATTTACCAATTGCATTTTAACAGGATGGCATTGTATTTGATGGATTGACTGATGTATATAACAAATTTCATATGGGTAATTGTGCAGAAAATACTGCAAAAAAACTGAAGATTACACGGCAAGAGCAAGACGATTATGCTATTAGTAGTTATAAACGCAGTGCTGCTGCGTATGAAAATAGGGTATTCCAAGATGAACTAGTGCCTGTTACTGTTCCACAGAAAAGAGGCAATCCCAATATAATATTTAATGAAGATGAAGAGTATAAGAAAGTGAATTTTGATAAATTTGCTACCTTAAACACAGTTTTTCAGGTGCAATTATACATCCATTTTAAACTATCAATTAAAATTTCAAATGTTAATATATGTATACATATACTACGTATATATGTGTCTTCATTGTAGAAGGAGAATGGTACAGTAACTGCTGGAAATGCATCGACCCTCAATGATGGTGCAGCCGCATTAATTTTAACTACTACAACTGTTGCTGAACAAATGAATCTGAAAGCTCTGGCACGTGTTGTTGCATTTCAAGATGCTGCAACTGATCCCATTGACTTTCCTATTGCACCGTCTTTTGGTATTTCCAAAGTAAATGTTTTGCGCTAAGTACTTACGCTTGTATAATATTTAACAAAATTGTAATTCTGTCTATATATCATACTTATTTTTCTTGTATTACTTACATGATATGATAACTTTTAGTTACTAGAAAATGCTGGAGTTAGTAAGAACGATGTAGCGCTTTGGGAAATTAACGAAGCTTTTAGCGTTGTTGTACTCGCGAATCAAAAGCTACTCGATCTCGATCCTAATAAAATAAATGTCCATGGTGGTGCTGTATCTCTTGGTCATCCCATTGGGTAAGTACTTCTTCTTACGCCAATGAATACGAGTGATATTTAAGTCGCAAGTTTTAATATTTTAGTATGTCGGGAGCTCGTATCGTGGTGCACTTGGTGCATGCTTTAAAAGCTGGAGAAAAAGGTCTTGCATCAATTTGCAACGGAGGCGGTGGTGCTTCGTCAATTTTAATCGAGAAATTGTAAGTTTGCGATATTTGCAAAGCAATGTTTGTAAACATTTTAAATGCAGAAATCCATTTTTTTTTAAATTATACATATAATAGAGCATAATTGTATTGCTTTTCATATTTATACAAATTATTTTTTATACTACGTTGTTATTATAAATAAATTACATCGAAAATGAAAATTCTCTTTCATTCTGTAGGTGTCACACATTGTCTTCTCCACCGATACTAACATTGTACACGAAATATCCTTGTCCTCTCTGTGATATTTTGAAAAATGAATTGAGATTACGCTTTAGTGGTCGTTATCAATTACAGGAAGTTGATATTACCGCACCAGGAAATGAACGATATTTTGAACTTTATAAGTACGAAATACCAGTCCTCTTTTTAGAGGGCCAGTTTCTTTGCAAACATCGTTTAGATTCAGAATTATTAGAAAGGAAATTGCAAGGCATATCTTCAAATGGGAAGCAATAAATGCATTTCGATAACGCACCTCGATTGCGTAGGACTTATTCGAAGATACCTATCTGTATATATGTATACATCTTTAATTATAGCCTTTACTATGTATACGCTAAATATCCCTAATGGATGATTGCATCATATGCGTTTCAAGGAATTCAATATCAATCATTAAAAGGTGTTCAGAAATAATTATAATAACAATATACAATAAAAAAGAACATAACTGCTGTAAAGATCTAACCATTTGTCATTTACTGTAGTCAGTTGGCAAATCTTGAATTTTGTGCGTCCACTTTCGCCTATACATATATGTATAGGTACTGTATCTACTTACTTGTTCACTTTGAGTCGCTTACTCTTTTTCACCCTCTCCCTGCTGCCCCTTTTCCTCTTGCTTCCCTTTCTCTCCACCATAAGGTCTACATACTCTCTTTCCTATGGGTAAGCAGGCAAGCACGCACACACAGAAATGCCGAAGATCGGCAGTGAATTGGTGAATGCACGCATCGGCCTCTCCTTGCCGTCGGTCGTTCTTTCTCAGTGCGTGCCTTACGCGGACACCGTGAAGTATCTGTTTGTTTCGTATCATCTACGTGGCGGGCTGTGGTGAATACTTTGTTTGAACTCGTCAAGCGCGAAAAGATAAAAAAACAGGGGATTAATAAGTGCTTATAAAAATCGTGAAAATCAGGAAGGAGAATGTTGGGTCTGCAGCAAGTATGCTATTGGAATCGCGCAAGTGCTCGTTTGATTTTTGGAGTGACGACGTAACCAGTCCCAAGAATAACGGAGCAACCAAATGCAAAAGGAATCCTGAATTTGTTCAGAGATAATGGCATTATTCCGTAATACAAGCGTTAATAGATCTTTTTAATGCAGATAGAAAGTGCGTTCATTCTTGATCTTCAAAAACAGCTTCAATTAATGTGAGTTTCAAATTCGATGAATCAATTAAATGCAGATACGTGAAGCAGCGTGAGATTCTTTTTAACTTCGTCAACTTAAAACTTTAAATTTTACGCTAGGTATAGCGTCGGGGAAAAGAGAATGTCAATCGAACAACGACTGTCTGGAACCAGAAAGATATCTTATATTTACGGTTTCGAGTTAATTTTTGTAACATAATATAGATTTCCTTCGAAAGACTGTGGAACAGGAAGAAATATAGAATACTTTTATTATTTTCGTAGACGCGCTTTGAGCTAAGTAAGCTTGCAATATTTTTAGATGGCGTTATGCTCAGTTGCGATCGGTTCACGAATTGTAGAGAGCTGTTGCACCTCGAAGAACAGCGGTGGCTTCCAGCTTTTTAAAAATATCTGTATGCATACAATCTTAACCATTCGTTTAGTAATATGCATTCCGTTTCCGCATTTCACACAAAGCAGTAATATAATGAATAGAAGGCGTGGAATTTTAATTGAGTTGGAGGAAAGTCCGGAATCATGATAGGAGAAATGAAATCGCTTATTATTATGATGGAATCTCAGTGATATTCATTTCTCTGGATAAGTTACCGGAGAAATCTGGAATCAGTACAGGTACGCTAATATTTTGGGCCCTTTCATATTCGCTGTTCCTTTTAACGAATTGACAAATAGTTCTTGAAAGAATTACGAAAATTACAGTAGGAATATTAAATATATTCACTATCGAAAATATGTGATAGATGATCCTCAAATATAGATAAACAAACAACACGTGCTTGCTTATGGAGAGTGTTACTCTAATCATGTTTATAATAGAAATGTACAGGTACGAACCAAAGTATAGGTGGGGCTGCTTAAGATTCCTAAAACTCGCTTACTCTGATTGAGAAAATGTATTTATAAATACATATAACACGTGACCCAATATTAATTTATACAAACATTATTCGCAAATTCATATTTGTTTACAGGCCATACTAAGATTCTTTTATAAGTTTCTATTATTTTTCTAGCAACTTCGCATGGAATATTAAAAAAATTCCAAAAATTCTAAACGTGGCTTTAACAAGGTTGAATGTAAGCTTGAATTTTCTTCTCCAACGATAATATTTGATTAGATTTAGTCCCTATGGGAATATTCTCGAGACGTTGTCCTGGTTTGTGATTCACGAATAAGCTATGTAGAGCTGTAGCCAGCTGAGAGGTCCGGTTACTGGTTACCTGTTACCTGGACAAGTGTGCTGGCAACGGGCTCGTCTTAAAGTATCGACCGTGACAGTCGCTCGATTCCAGTTAGGACGTTCAGAATACTAAATTTCTAACAAAAATTCGAACTCCTCTCCCTTTGTGTTGAAAGGGTCTTATTTCTCACTTTTCGCAATTGTAATACCAAGAGCTTTGGTATAGACGTTCGATCGAAGAAGAAATAACCGAGAAACCTTCATTTTTCGCCTAGAAAAACCAATGCAAACTTGTTATGCCGAAGATTGAATAATTAAAACTATTTACAAATCTACTTTCTACATTTTATTTTGATACGGTATATGTATTCGGTCAATTACAGCTTTATTTTTCCACTTTATACGTTAGTCTTCTCTTTTAATTTTCGCTTTTACTTGCAGAAACTTTTTGCCTAACGCGATCGAATGAAAAGTCCAGCAAAACGTGTACTTTCTGAGATAGTAAAGGAAGGACCTTTTACAAGCATGCAGATCTATTTACTAGTTAGCAGTTTGGATTGTTATCGATCATCCACTAAATGATAACTGCGATGCTACAATCGAACCGATCAAAGCGAAACGCTATTAAATGATAATGCAATTGATGATATTATAACAACAGAGTATTTATTCTCTGCTCGATTCAGTATAAACGAGAAGAGATCATAGTAATGTCCTGTTCCTTTTTTTTCATAACTGTATAATTGTTATAAGTATGCGGTCTTTATAAATAATCGAATCTAGCAAATTGTCTTTAGCACTGTATTGATAATGGTTCCTAACGATGTAACGTCCTCGACGAAGCTCTGGGTTATTTTCTTGAGTGGTCCAGCAGTCGTGTGCATTCTTTTATTCAGTAAAGTTGAACATGATCTTTAATCGGTAATTATTGAAACATAACGTTGGGTCTCTCCGATACGTGTGAAATAATATGAATAATAATATAATATGAATCAATTGTAGAATCGGTCATCGTGGCGATTTACATTAACACGATTTACATGGTTTTCGTTACAGCAGATAATCGGTGCAAAATGTCTTCGAGCGAAGATGGAGATTTGATAGACCTTGGTAATGATAGTTGCGTGCCACGGGTGCCGATTCGGGAATTATCAGCCGATGAACAGGAACACCTTCTCGATGTATGTCCACCGAAATTAGAACAAACATTGTCATTGACCAGAAAGCAGGAGCAGGTGCATTGCACAAACGACAACGGTGACGTGCTAGTCACTTTGGGTCACGATCAGGTGGTGCCGATTCGCAAGAGAATCGACGTTGTTTCGTCCGATACGATAAAAAGAGTTCGCGACATTACCAGAAATTTAGAACCGGTCATAAGGAAGACTTGTTCTGACATTAACGAGGAGCATCAGGACACGGTCGATTACGGGACAGCATCGAGTCAGATAGACGGAAATTATTCCAACGCAAAGCACGAAGAAGATACGTTCGAGGCGCAGGAAATCAATATCGCCTTCAATTTTCTCAGAGAACTCGATGACACCGACGATCAAGAATCCAAATGCAACAGTTGCATCGAAGTTGTGGATTCGCAAGGGTTAATGTTGTTAAGCCCGTCTACCGCTGACGACGAAGACTTGTTGAGCTATCAGTGTGCAGGTTCTTCTCAAGCTTTGAACTGTTGGAAAGCTGCAGACGAATATTTTCCATGCAACAAAGATCCAGCCTCGTTTAAGGGCGATGCAGATTTAAATAATACCGCTTTTGAGTTATGCTCGAGCAAATCTGCGGACAGTATCTCGAGAAAGATTAGATCCGATTCTGTCGATTATGAAAAGGGTACAGGTGGTAAAAAACGTTGCGATGGACAAATGTTTGTTCGTGCAGCCAAAAGAAGATCGCTCCAGAATGTGCATCGCAAATCTTGGACCGAAGGAGCTACGTCGAAGACTACAGCACAGGACACGGTATCCGGTTTTGATAGATCAACTAGTTTAAGAGAATACAATTACGCACCACCAACCGTCAACGATATACACCGGCAATCCAGCTTTATTTCGAGGTACGGCAACCTGATGTTTCTAACAATAAATTAGGCGCACTAGGGACCATAGGATCCATATAAACAGTAACATAAAATAATGAACGTCGACATAGTGCTCTAAACTCTAAATGGTTAAGTAATCGGCACGTTCGACTTCTCATTTTGGGCACGCAAACGATTCGTGCTATTCGTCCCCGGCGGGTGAATAATGTAATTACGAAAGATGCGTAACGAGGCGAGAGTAATTGTTGCGTTACACATTTTCAGAGTCATCGAGAAAAATCTGTCGTCACGATGCATTAGGAGAACGTTTCACATTAATAGTTAACAATTCATGTAAGCGATTTTTGAAACGGCACTTGCTCATTGAAATGAAATTACGCAATTCTGAAGACACTGCAAATGGAGGTCAGCTTGTCAGCCAAAATGCTACCTTGACAATAATGTCTCGTGGAACTTTATTCCATTCAGATGTTATTATAATAATGCATTACCTTTCGATTATTCGGCAACAAATTTGCCCGCCAGTTATTTGCATGTCTTAATTACCTTCGTTGTTTGTTGGTGTACAAAAACACGTTCAAGGGATTACATAAATGTTTTTTCAGCTATAAGCATAAGAAAATGAAACGAAGCTCTCATTCTCTTGAAAGAACCACCGCCGTTGTACAAGTAAGGGTCGTTTGTGCTAAATAGTATAATACGTCGTAGTACTAAGTCGGATATATAAAGATTCTTTAAAGTGGCACGTGCAGCCACGCATGAGAAACAAAGGATTTGTTCCGAACTTTCGCTGCGTGGTCTGTGATTCGTATGTAGGTGGGTATTTTTTCCTAGCGTTGCCGGTGGTAGATGAAGCTTTCGAAGTACGTAGACGTGCAATCGGAAAGTAATACATCGTTCGATATATCGGCCCGCGTCTCGAGCGAAAGAGGATGGTAAATTAAAGCGAACGGATCATTGTTCACAGCTGTTCAACAGAGAATGACCTGGAAAGGAATGGGGAGGACCAAGATGATGGGTGTTCGGACTGTTCGGATGTAGACTGGTCGTGGCTAGAAGAAGTAGAGTGTCCACGGGCCGTGGAGTCATTAACACCCGGTGTGGTTGACGCTGTTCAGAACATCGAACGAAGAGGGAGTGCATCATCCCCCACCAGTGAGAATACAAGGCGCAGGCGCGGCCGCGAGCATCGTGCTACCGAGGCGGGCTGCAGTGCCGCGATGTCTGTCTCCGGAACTGTAAAGTCCCTAGTGGATGGTGGTTCACGATGGTCAACCTCCGACCCGCTATCGGGTCCCAATGGCAATGACCAAGATGACACTGTGCAATATAACACGAGCAACGAAGCCATTGATCGCGAACCATGCGATAACACGACGGTGGTTAGTTCTTGGGTGCGAGCCTCGATGAGGCGTTTGCGGCACTTGAGACTACCGGAAGGAACTGAGCGACAACGAAATGCCGATTCGAATAATCACCGCGGGACGATCGCGTCCGCGCCAAATTCCTTGCCGGATATCGCTTTGATCGCTCCAGAGATTTTGGCGGCGCAAACGAATGGTACATCCGCTACCCTTCTGAGACCATCCAGCGCCCCTGTTAGAAATGCGAACAGCTCGAACCTAGTGATACCGTCGCGGAGAACTGACAGACAATTTAATAATAGAGCAACCCGATCGCAAGGGGCAAGGAGTCGGGAAATATCGTCGAGGCAGAGTAGCGTTTTGTCAACGGTTACGGGTAGTGACACCACAACTACTGGATCCACGACGTGCTCTACCTCCTTCGCCGGCGCTTCCACGAGCCCACCTTCCAGCACGGCGGCAAGTCCGCAGCGCGCTACTTCCAGAAGGTGAGTTTCAGTTTACTTTGTAATTTCATGCTATTTTCTTTGCATTCTCGGGACGAAATCGAGAAATCTAACGTGGTATTCGATCCAAGAATCTTCGTTACTCATTAACGATTTCAAAGGTATTGCCGGGCAGACCAATTAAGTGTTTACTAAAAGCACGAACTGCATCTCCAGTCCTCTTTCGTTCAATCCTATTGCACCACACGCACCGGAAACTGGAATCGGTTTAACGAGTCGGTTGTTGGTCGTTGCTCATCCGTGCTTGACACTACTTGCGCTTTAGATCTTTCTTACGCAAAGAGTTGATACACTTCGGGGGCAAAATGTTGGGAAATTATGTATTTGTATACGGGTTTCCACCGGTATCTTTACAGTATCCTCTTATTCTTCTTAGAATCCACTTCGCATAGAAGCAATGCTTTCTTTTGGGCGACCAACGTATACCAAGTAATATTAAAGTACCTCTGATTAATTTTGTCTAGTTCCCAAATAAACGCAATCTGGAAAAATTGTGTAAATATCTGTAATTGCAAAGGGCCCAATAAGGGTCGACGGACAAAATATAAATTGCATTTTGTCAAAAGTTCTTGAGAAAACTGTGAGCGATGGTTGCACGCTACTCGATCAAGTTTAGAAGGGTCGATGATCTCGATCACTGAGAAATTCTTTCGCCGTCGATGAACCGTGTAACCTGTTGCACAATCCGCATTCTAGTGTCGTCGAACAAGATCTTCTGAGGAGAAGTCGAATGAACTTCCTTGCGCGACCCTTTTACGTGGGAAAAAAGGTCATTGCTTCAACCGAGCCAAATACACATTAACTGCGGCAAGTTCGTCCGAAGCAACTAGTTATTAGTTTAGTTAGTTCCGCTTTACTCCCCTGATAAGTTAATTCGATATTCATGGTCGATTCGAACTCTACTATCAACGGAACCATTGCAATTTAACCTGGTCGCTTTCTCTTCTAACTCGGCGATTGAAGTAGACATGTATGCGGGAACGAGCATGAAGTTCTAGTCGACCTGGGGAAGCTCGCGAAATCTTTTTTTCTGCTGGTGCAAATCGCAAGCGCGTGTTTCTTTTTATTGTCACAGACTTTCTGGTTTTGTCGATAATTCAATTACGGTAACAGGGCTTTCTGCGAATCGAGAATATTCAAAGAGACTTGTGTCCTGCTTATTTTACCGACGCTCCATACACTTCTACGTTAGGTGCATGTACGAGTACCTCGTAACTTCGTGCAGTTGCGCTGGTATACCGATTTGTATGTTAACACCACTTCCTCGCGTGCAACAATTTCGTTTTTCGAACAATAAGAGTTGCTTTTGGGTCGGTGCTAATACGGAAACGCGCAAGTCCAGGCGAACGGTACCGCCTGACCTAGCTACTTTAACGGTACAGCGGTATAATAATTGCGTTATTCTCTTCACAGTTTTATAATTGACAAAATGATTTCACTCGAGTCGCCGGAGCATTTAGTATATTTGACCCGTTTAATTTCAAAGAAGTTAAACATTGCATAACGCTTGACTTTCTGTGCCGCTATGGCACCAAATTTCTATACATTTGCTCCGGGGCGAATGTGTGGTCAGGGCGAGCATTATTACATTGGCGTGGACGTATATGTATACACACAACCAACATTTGTTCTTATTGATTATTTCCCAAGCGAAGCCATTGCCTTTATTCGTGTCCACCGCGACAAAACAGGCGAGTATTTGTAAGGCTGGTGCCAATTATCATATGTATTCTAATGGTTTTTTCATACCGGCAAAAAGAAGAAGAAGAAGAAGAAGACATGGCATGTCTCACGGTGATGAATGCAGAAGAATGTGTGTTAAAGAATAAAAGAAAATGCACGAAAGTTTTCACTGCTACAGAAATATCTGATAAGCATAATGCTATTTGGCCCTATTATGAGATCTGTTGTAGAAATCAGAAAGATTCATCGTATTCTTAGATGTGGTTTACAAGTGAACGAGTAACCGGTTTCTCTTATCCTTGTTCTGTGTCTTTCGTTACACGACTTTCCCTGACAATTTTAAAGCCTTTTTCGTTTTGATTTCTAGCTACTGCAGTTCTTTCTAATAAGGCGATCATTCGACAGATGATATAAATAAGAAATCGAATGATGAGGAAAAATGCGTATATGTACATAAATGATACAACTGTTGACGGTAATTTCAATGGTTGGCACGATGAAAACATTTTCCATTTTTTCGTACTTTGAAGTTTGTACACATTTTGATCATTATTGTGATACAGACAAGCAGGTAGCATCGAAACTGCATCAAGCCTTGCCGAATATAGGGATACACGTTTGCTTTTCCTTTTTCCCTTTTTTCTCGCTGTCATTTCTCTTTTCTCTTTCCTTCGCTGATGATGTAGTGGTCAGAGTGCGTGGCTCCGGTTCACCCTTCCTACGCATTGTTATCGTCCATTCTATGTTGAATGCAAACGCATATATGTCCGTGTTCCGTATGCAGGTATGGCCATCGTTTATACATGAAACACTGACCGAAACTTGATTTACCAGCAACCGGATATGATTGAAAAGGGATTGGCAAAATTTGCTCCGAAGAGCAAGTAGACTTTAAGCATAGCGAATCTAGCATTCTCAGTGCTGATCTGTTATTGCTCGCTAATTGCAGCAAAAAGATTTATCGGGGGAATATTTGTAGCGTGCACGCAGCATTCAATTTCTAAGCATGTTTCGAACGAATTTCATTGCGGTCGAAATCGAGACGAGCCCGAGATGAAAGCTATCTCGAGTGGGTTCTGCGGTATTATTGTGCATGGTTGAGGAATAAACATGAAATGATATTTTGTTGTACCAATTGCGGTATACTGAGAGGGACACTAGTAGGTGCCCCGCGAAAGTATTTTGCTCCTGGTTCTTCAAATTTTGTAAAATTTTATTCGCATCACAAGTTCGTAATCACTCAATGCCCGTACGAATGTCATTTATTTCTGTTATCGCAGACCATTTATCTGCGACACATTGGCGTCATATTCGAAAAAAGTTAACGCTAAACCGCATTTTTCCCTTCAATTGCAAGTTCTGCACGGTCCATCATACAACTTGTTACACCATTCGTATTCTCAGTTACTAATCCGCATACGATTTTCGCACGCACCATTACCCCGTGCATCGCGTAAATTCTTCTTCTCGCTGTATTAATTGCAAGCAATGATAATTGTTGCACTATGAATAAAATTCACGCCGATTCCCGCACCGATGTAAACTTTGCGCAACAATTTATGTACCTCCTCGGTTCACTACCATCCTGATACCGTAGCGCAGATGCACCTCCGTATCGAATTATTTTTGCGAAAACAATGAAACTGTCCGAGGATAGATTAAAATATAAGTTGGCGCGTGCAAAACGTGACGTTTGATACAAGCGTCCACAGTTGCAATGATAAAAAAGGAAATGATTCCAGATTTCCTCTGACATTTTTGAAATTCTAAAAGCGAACGTCACGAACTATCAATGGCGATTTATCGTAATACCAGGTATTCTGATGAACGGTGGTGTAAGGAGCCGTGATAATACACGTGCGCTCGTCTGCCTTGTTCATCACGTGACTCTAACCGGGTACAGTTATACATCGACTTTGGAGGGATTGTACGTGCATACGTACAGTCCACCAGCAATGGAGTATTCAGTATAGCAAGCTGTTGAAAGCACGACGATTGTGGAATCTTCAAGGACTGTTCGCGATCAACGCGACTTGCTCCAGAGATCAGCGAATAGTGATCGGGTCGTTATTTCACGACTGTTCGTGCGACGTTTCCGTGTGCTGTCTCAAAGTAACAGCCAGACCTCAGGATCTACCTTAGTGGTACCGAATACTTTGTGAAGAGGAATATTGCGTTAATTCGACGGCAATGTTGCTCGCTATACATACGTCGTGGCTTACCGGCCTTCTGGTCGATTATTCCCACAACGGCACTACGGTTCTCCGGAGTATTATGGTATATACTTGAAATACCGCCGAGTGATTCCATTCTTCTTTACAAACACGTCAAAGAACCACGGACAGGCATACCTTTATGCTGGTCGAGGTTTAAACTGCTTGCGAAGAGGTTGCATGGTGCAAAGAGAAACGCATAAAGTACGATATCAATTGAATTTCATTTCGCAATGTGTCGCATTGTACAGGCGAAAATTCCTTTCAACTTTGTTTCTGGCAAATGTAAGCCTGTGGTGGAATTAAGAGGAACGAACAATATCGTTGGACATGTACGAAACGATGACGGTCTTTCAAGGATTATGCCTGAAGCGTCGTATTAGTCGTTGGTAGATCTTGGCGAGCGCAAGTTGACTTTGCCGTAGGATCGATCGTCGTACCGAGAACCACGTGCCCGAATAAAAAGAGTTTCTACGAGTTTGAACGCATAAGGATTCCGTCGTGAACAATTTGTCCTACGTGTTTCGGAAGTTTCTTATTTACTCCCGTATTTGAAAAGACGTTCACTGTTCTCCGTGGAGGAAACGAAGGATCAGGAATCGACATAGAAGTGTCATCGATCATCGAATGGGAGAGGAACAACCGCATTGCGGTGTATTTAAGAGGGAACACACGATCGATCACACGAGGCAGTGCCCTTTTGCAAAGATAAATTTTAAGAAAATCTTGGAACGCTAGCGCGGACCGAGGGTATTCGATCTTATTATAGTTTGGTCGGCGAAAAATGACCAGGACCGAAGTGGATAAACACGATCCTAATCTGAAGCTTGAAAAATTAAGCTACGTGACGCATGGACGTAATTAAAATTAATGGACGATTAATCAAACCACTCCGGGAAAAACCTGTCCGAGCATTGTGATTACGTGATTATGTCAATACCGTCGAAACTCTGATTGTATTCTTTCTTACACAAAAGAACGAGCACCAGCATAGTAGAGAAAACAAGACCAAGTATACCGTTTTGCCTGAATGCGAAAACAGGCCAACAGTTTATCTTACGATCGAGAGAATAGGCAGGAGACGAGCGAAACCGTAAAATCGTTTCTCGAAACACGTACCGGAAAGATACAGTCTTGAAATTCGATTGTTCTTACCGTCGTTTAACGTGTTACCGTTGGAATCTTAAGCGGGAGTGAATTTTCTTAATCTCCGCGGACGCTGCTAACGCGGGCAAAGTGATAGAGGAAGTCAGTCGTTTTTACTGTACCACATTATTATTTGCGGCTCGGTGTTGAAAACGTTGGTGAAATAACACAAACGCCCAAGGAAAATCGATCCTAACACCGTGGAAACGAACGGTCATTGACATTGTTGGCGTGACATGTGTCCAGGATGAACCACGATCCAGCGATTTGCCGCCAGTATTTCTACTGTAGCCAACGTAGGCAGCGTGTCAGGTATGCACGTATATGTGGCAGTTGGTAGCTATTTTTGTTATTAAATATGTTTTATGAACGCGGCTGCGTTGCTACTTTAATAACGAACACATCTAGTTGCTAAGGCAGTCGATCCTTTTTTTACCATCTACGTACTTCATTAGTCACGAGGATAAGCATATACAATTTTGCTTACTTACGTGATGTTGTGCGTTATTCCCAACATGACATAATGCTAAAACTTAATTCAATAGCAAGCGTGGAATGTATTCTACGTACATCACGTAGGTACTATATTCCAGATTATCACTAGCCTCGCCATTACTGTAATCTAATAATCCGACTCTCGGTGTCAGATTTGATCATTGCTAGATTTAACGAAAGCGAATTACCGCCTATCGATGACTTGTTTTCCTTGAGAAATCAGGATAAGTCCCTGAATCCAGACGGCGCTATTCACAAGGTCCCGAAACTCATCGCGGTTGATTTATTTCTAAACGAAACGTAGGATAAGCAAAGAATATTTATTGCTTAATGAAAAGACTTGAACGCTGTTAAATGCGAATGAAGACTGTCAGTAAATTAACTATCTGCCTATATTCCTAGCAGAGAACATGCTACCGTTATGCGTATAGCAATAAAGGCCTTTACTTGGAATACGAGTTCTCATATATGTATACACATTCACGATTTAATTGAAATTCAGCTCACGATGTATACATGTATATCCGAATCTAACTGCGTGTACAGTTTTATGGAATACAGAAAATGGAGGCGTTTAACGTTAGAGTATTTTTATATTGTCCGTGTTATACAACAATGTTCCCAGCAAGCAAAATAACTCCCTTCGCTACAATATAAAGCTATTACCGGCCACCGAATCTACTGTTCGCGTGTTTCAAATCTTATACATTATTAGCATACACCATTAAAACTGTCGTGGTCGCTAGAAGTGGCCAGTTTATTGATTAATCCATAGAAACAATTCTTGCTCGTTGAAAACGGAATCGATTTCTGCGTGTTCTACGCCTGCGATAGTTATAACTGCTGCACGGAACATGAAAATACGTCGGTTACCCCTTTCAAAATAAATTTCGAAATAAATGAACATAAGAACACGACGTTCGGTATTTAGGGAGGTTTCTACCTCGATGAAATAGCACGGTAATAAGGTTTTGCAATGCGAAATCGGTATGATTTTTCTGCTCGTGCCTATCCGTACGAATATTTCACGAATATTTCACGTCGCTCAAAATATCAAGTCAGGTGAGAGATTGCTGCAACGAAGGTGACGGAGTGATACCAAGTTTCTATATTCTCCACGTAAAACAAGGTCGAGTCGTACCTTTAAGGTGGAATCACGTAGGAGCGTTCGGCCACTCTTATGTATTCGTCTTTCTATCCCACGATAACGGTACATTGGTGATCCCAGATTTCTTATCGACGTTCATCCAAGATTCGTACCATCTATATCTTTGAAAAGGGTTTGCTTACCCTTAGCCTTCCACTTTGCTACACATTTATTAATATACATTCTTTACTAAATGACATATGAGAAATTGTCTTAGAATTGTCACTCTTATCGGCCCCAATCGATCGTCAATTTTCTTTGATAAGGGCGACAATTGCGGTAGAATTATATTCGACCTAGTCTTGCGACAAATCGATACGACCTTCAGTATGATTATTTTACACATCCTTATCGGGATTGCGTAGGTGACATGTGCAATTGCTCATTGTTAGTGCTCGCCTTGAACAAGCATAACATTATAAATTCCTTATAATTATTATTATTGTTCTCTTGCTGACTAAAAAATTATGTTTGTTTAGAATATGCGAACGACAAAGGGATGTTGATAGGGACGACGATAGGGGCGAAGATGAGGACGAGGATGCAAATCCTTTGGGGAAGTGGCCGCACGCCCTTAGTCCAGCCTTGGCGTGTCTTAGTTGCACCCTTGGCCTTTTTAATATAAGTAGATTCTCCATCCTAAGTGTACAATTCGGAGGTAAGTATCGAGATCTTTGCGTGAACTTTTGCAGCAAAACACAATTGTATATCTTTCATTTTTTTTCCAGCAAACTTCATTGTACAGTTCCTGATTTTGTCGTTGATATTGGGCATTCCACTTTTAACGTTGCACGTGTGCCTGGGCCAAAGGCTAGCTGCTGGATCTGTAGATATGTGGAAAATTTCACCCCTGTTTCAGGGTGTTGGAATAGCTCTTTTAATTGCACAAGCATTTATCGGTATTTACAGTATTGCTGGCGTATCGTGGATGTTCGTTTACTTTAGGTATATTGTACTGTTTCTGACGATACGAAGAAAATATTATTACGCGTTAAGGAGACGTTTGATAAAAATGTTGAATTTCTAATCTTCGCAGAGATTCGTTCATAACGAAGCTGGATAAGTACCGATGGGCAGAACCGTTTGCGTTGTACAGGGACGACAAGCCGACACAGAATCAAACCAGTTCAAATAAATTGTACGAAACAGTACCGGATTACTTTAGCGGAGTTGTTTTACAACGGCATCATTTAAACGATTCGGATTCTGGTGCCGTCACCTTAAAGTTTCAACTAGCTTTTAATTTAGCTGTCGTATGGATGATTGTGTTCGTTTCATTAAGTAAAGGTGCTTAATCAGTTTAGTAAATATTTCGTTTACACTCACAGATAGATGGAATGAAACTAGTACAACATAAATTGATCATTTCAGGTTTAAGATCTTATGGTAAAGTAGTGTACGTTTTTACACTGGTCCCTGTATTTGGCACCCTAGTCCTCTGCACGAAATTGCTTGGTCTCACACCACCAGGCTCCATACATCAGCTCTTTCCTGCCACGGTCGGGACCGAGTTTTTTATTAATGGAAAATCATGGGTGGCAGCATCAATCGAGGTTTTCCTTACCTGGGGATTACTGGGCGCTGCCGCTATGCAGGTGATTATGCTATGCAGCACAATAAAGAATACATATTTATATCTTGAGGACGAAAAACTAAATCGACAATATTATTACTTTCTCCAGATTGCTGCCCATAATAAGCACAAACATTTGTTGCAACGGGATACAAGCCTCGTGATACTGCTAACCATTGTTGTTTTACTTCTCGCAGCATTCCTGGCGAATACTTGCGTACAGGTTCTCAAGCATCACGGATATATTTATATACCGAGTTCGTTTGGTAAATAATTTAGCAACGTTACATATAGCTAGCGGACCATCTGCCAAAATTAACGTTTTTGCATTTCGTTCGAGCATAAGACATTTTTGTTGCAGAAAGAATATCTACGTATGCATTTATGAGACCAGTGAATCAGCCGGCACCGGCTGGCTATAGTAGCACGCCGGAAAGATTTATGGCACACGCGTCGTTTATTGTTGGAGAACGTGTTATACGCCCTGGTGTGGATGTTAGTGTCGAATCTGGTTACCAAGCTTTGAGACTATCGACGGAATTAGTTCCTGCAACGTTAGCATTACTAGGCACCGAGCAAGTCTCACCATTCTGGGCGGTCCTCTTTTATTTCACCCTTATTCTGTTTGGCATAGCACAGCAGGTATGTAATTGATGCTCAATGAACGCCACAGCAAGGCAACAAAGTAAACCTCGTCGTTCGTTTTAGCTCGGATATATCTAATTTTTGTAATGTTACAGTTAGCGATATGGCACTGCGTGATAAGCGGCATCATGGCGATCAATGCAAAAATGATGAAACTGTGGGAAACCACCATTACGTTCTTCAGTTGCGCTTGCGCTTATGTTCTCGGGTTGCCCATGGCTACGGAGGTAAATATAAATCATTTGTATTCGTTAGTATAATTTATTAGAATATTTCGAACTGGAAATACCATGCAAATGAGTTTACGCCGAACCAGTTTTCGAGGGAACATAAAATGCTGGTTCCGGTGATGCGCGAGACTCGCAGTGTCTTCCCTTTTATCAGACAAACCCCACAACACTCTATTTACACAGATAACGATATCAGTCCGGGTACTAAATTGATTAAGCGTTGAATCAGTATCGTTGTAGACACCGCGCGAGATTTGGAAAATGAGTAATCGTGTTAATTTTGTACCACCGCAAAAAGTATCTTGCTACTTTTGTAATAATTTGCTCGACGAGAACTATCTATTCGATCATGTGAAACACTGCGGCTCGGTTTTAGAAGAATGTACCTTCAATTGCGGAGTTTATGTGCCCCGAAAAAATATGAAGGACCATCGAAAAACGTGTAATAGAAACATGTCTGATGGAAACAACCAGCCACTAGAAGTCGAAGATTTTTTATGGAGAAACAAAGTGTTTTCTGCCCTCGCGTTGCTTCGTTCTACAATAAGCCACGAAGAAAAGGAGCGTAACAGTCTTCAAGATAACATGTCTCGATGTTTAAACTTCTTGTATTCGCAACAAGAATCAATCGATGCGTTACGATTTCAAATCGTGGATACGATGGAAGAATCTCGGCGATATAACAGAATGTTAAGCCAAAGGTTAAACGATTTAGAAGTAACATGCGACAACATTGAACAGCGTACCAGCGTGAGTTTCCAACAGATTTCGAAGCAACTGAGCATTCTGCACGAAGAACTGAACGGACAAAACAAGCACGGCGAAGTGTTCGACGATTGGAGTTTAGAGTTAAAGGATACGAAAACATTTTTCACCGCAGAGTGCGCACGTATTAACAAAATGTGGCAGGAACAGCAGCAGTTAATTCACGATCTGAAACTGGAATTGGAAATGAGATGCAAGAGTTCGAATGATTTGATGGAACGTCAAGAGCATACAATGGATAAGATAAATAATTTAGAGGAAGAGGTGCAAGAGCAGTCGGCGAATATTACCGATGAAAAAGCTAATATCAAAGAGTTAAAGTTCCAAATGAAAGAAAACTTAAAATACCTGGAAGGACTGATTAGGGATAACGCAAAGGTCAACGTTGCAAGATCCATCGAATGTGCCCACGAATGTTTTAATCGATATCCAACTAATGGTCGACTCCTATGGAGAGTCGATGGATATAAAAAAAAATTGGCAGATGCAAAGGAAAATGGTGGTGCACTTTACAGTGAACAATTTTCAAACGAGGAGTACGGGTATACCTTGCGGATGGAATTATTTCTAAATGGCATAGGGCAATGGAAGGACCGACATATCATCGGATGCCTTCGTGTCGAAGCCGGACAGTGGGATCCGCTGTTAGTTTGGCCCTGTGTCCTTAAAGCGACGGTTACGTTAAGGAATCAAGAGAATCCAGCAAGCGAAATAAAAAAAGTCGTCAAAGCAGTAGGACAGGACAAGTTTAATTCGAAAGACGTGACTAAGGAATCTGGAACTTATATGTTCATCCCACATACGGCTATGGCCCGATACTCCGGATACATTAAAGATGACGCAGTCTTTTTAGATATCCAAGTGAAAGATATAAGAACCAGCGCTTCGGCATCATCTTTAATGTTATAACTTATCGGAATGTTAAGACGTATTGCTAATAGAAATGTTGAAGCAAATACACGCCTGTAAGCTGTGCAATCCATTGACCGGGGAGCAGAGCATGCTATTTATAATTTATTATAGTAAATGTAATTTTTCGTTTACAGCTGGGCATACACGTCGTATATTATCTAGACTACACGATCGGCGGCACGTGGTGGATAATGCTTTTGTACCTGGTGCAAGTCGGCGCTGTGTTTGCCGTACGCGGACGTCCGCACAGTGGTGAAGCAGTAGTTGCCGAACTATTCCCGCCGACCGGCCGGTGTCTTCGTCATTGGGCTGGGCCTCTTTTATCGTTCATATGGAACGTTATACTGCCCATAATTCTCATGGTATGTATTTACAAGAACTTGATTAGCTAGGAATGATTGAATTAACGATACGAAATCAACAGGTGCTGAGCATCGCGGTATTTAAGAACGGGGGATTTCGCGAACTCTACTCGTATCGACGAACAACTAAAGAATATTGGACTGTGTGGGCCAGGCAACTTGGAGCAGCTATTCAACTAATCCCAATATTAACAATACCAGCGGTGGCTATCATACAAACATGCCGGTATTTGAACAACGGACCGCCAGATATATTTGATGTAAGGATCCGAGTGAGTTTCAGTAAATTAATAGTACAGAGCCAGGACGACACCTGCAACTAACAAATTTGATTTGCTTCAAATCTTTCGCTGTATTAGAAACACAAGCGTTAAAGGACAATTATTATTTTGTTTGTGCTAACGTTAGAACAATCAAGCGGATGTTAATGTAAATCATTGCGAGCAGTGTAATGGAGTAAGTTTTCCTTTCTAATCCTTGTGCGTTTAACGTCCCTCATTTTTGTAACACCAAAAGAATGGTACACGTTTTTCTTCTGTATCTGTATGACGCGACAACGATCGTAGATGCGATATGACAAAGTGTGTTAATTTCACAGAGAATTCAGTTACTGTATCGTCCATCATTGGAACCGGATGATACGCGAGATTCGCAAACGCACACCAGAAACGATATAAGCACCAGTATCCACGGGAACGGCATTGTGTCCCCGACGACAGAAGTACCATTTGAAGATCCACCGCCGAAGTACACACCGCCTCCGAGCTACACCACAGCGACAGGGGCACGAATAGCGAAAATGTTGCGGCAAAGTTTTCGAAGAAGTGTACGAAGAATCGCAAACGCTCTTGGGGAGAGCAGCACACCGAGACAGAGACCAGCGTTACAACCTCCGCCGCCGGATTACGCCACTGTTCTTGTAGAAATGAATCAGGACAGGCAAACGCAAGACGTAACGATTCAAGTTATCGAAGCGAGAAACGAAAATACTATTCGCAACGCACGAAACAATACTGCAGATAGACGCAGGCCTAATACGATCGACAGAACAACAAGAATCGGTGCGATAGGGTGTCCGATAGAGAGGGCACATTCAACGCTCGAACATCCACGTCGATCGTGTACCACTGTATCGAGCAGCTCCAATTTAACAGTGGTCGATGTGGCGAATTTACTTCGTAGCAGTATCAGAAGAGGGTCCACACGGACCCAACAGTCCCTACGCAGAAGTTGTTGCCACGACGAACCGACGGTAGCGGCGTCCGTCGAAAATCTAGTCGAGGCTGCAGCGCCGATCGGCGAAGAAACCTTGGTCCTTCCAAAGGACATGTCTCTAGTCTCCAATGAACAGGCTAACGATAGTAGCGACGATAAAAAGACTGCCGAAGGAACGGACAATTCCGTTTCTGTGATATAGACCGTATCCTTCTTTCGAGTTCTTATGATAAAGCAGCTGGAAGTTATTTAATTTCTGCTAGATAGTGCTAGTTACAGTGATCTATTCCTCGTTTTTCATCGTGCGGGCTTCAACTCGCGTTAAAAGAAATTCTCTTTTTAATCTTTAATGGTATTGATACACGTTCATGTTATGCTATGAAAGATGGACAAGTTCGTCAATGATTTTATCGATTGACGAATAAAGCAAATCAATTTGATAATTTAGACTGAATTCAGTATTTTTTTAATCTTGTCACCCTTGGAGAATAATTGCATAATTTCATTACTATATTTATCACGACGATTGTATGATGCCCAGGCGGAAATCAGATAAAGATAGGCAATAAAGCGTACGACGATATTGTTTTGTTTCTATACAGAAGACTTTGATTATTTCGCGAACCAGTGTATTTTAATTTTAGATGTAATATATGCTGCTCTATTTTTTAAATAATTTTATCGTATCAGTGTACATAGGACTTTAACAAATCATGTTAACGTAAGTTCGGTTTGCTAAGAATTTCCTTCATTAATCGTACTGGCTGTTTAATGTTACAACTATGTAGTCCGTCCAATATCCTTCAAGACCTGTGCATTACTCCCCGGAGAACGTTCAAGACCAATATGGTGTATGGATTTGCTCACCATTCTGGGGAGGTAAAATTCACGCTGCTGTGAGAATGATATGCCACGCAATATATAAATATATACAAAACGAGCAATCGAAGAAACAGAATCGGCCGAAACGCTAGTTTGTTAATAAAGTTTCAGACAGTGATAGAGCTTGCAATACTGAAGCTACTGTTATATACATATATATATATGTAAAAATACTGTTTGAATACATGTAAATATTACAGTCATGTACAATAATTGAATAAAGCAAAAATTACCTGAGATAAAGAAATAAAATATCAGCTTATAATGCGAACTTTCTCCGGAACTCGATGGTCCGTTGCAAGTTCTATGTTTGCAGAAATAAAACACTTGTAAAACTTTATCATTAAATATAAAAAATAAATTTTCAAAACTGTTCATCGTCTATACTGAAAATCATACATTAGCAGTTTCAATACTTCAATATCTATCGCTGTGCAAAACTTCATTAAAGATGATCAGGATGCCGTCCGAATCTGTTTCCTTGTAAGATCGAAAAAAGAGAGTTGTAAAAATGTATTGTTATTTACATGTTCATGTAGTTATATAATACCGCGCAAATATTCTAATAACATTTCATACGTGTAATTGATATTATGGTCCATAATAAAGTTTTTATGTTCTTTTTTAAACTTAGTACTTTTATAACACAGAATTTAGTAACGGTAAGATTCAAACCACAACTACGTTTTAAATATTCATATTATATTCAGTTACGCATCATTACAGAAATAGATGTTACCATTTTTGGTCGAAGAAACATAGTACAAAAAAAAGTACGGAGCATTTCATTGAGTTCCATTTCACAATTTTAATAACGCTTGTAAACCACGCATGAAGTTTTTCATTAGATACCATTGAAATTATATAAATCTTACAGTACTTTAGTACTTACACTTAAGCAAAACGCAACGTAACTTTGTTACAGAAGCCAGCCCCTTAGCTTTGAACGTGTACAAAATTAAATAAACTATGTATATTATACAACTTCGATATCGGAACATCGACTCGTAAATAGATGTCTCGCATCTCTTCTTCAATTATGCTAATAATTATTAAATAAAACAATCCGTTTTAATGCACTTTTATAGAATGCTGTGCAGACGAAACGTTTTGAAGCGTTAAATAATCTTGTTTATTATATGTCAGTTAATGTATCAGCAGAAATGGGCAAACATTTCGTATTTATGTTCAGCTGTGAAGCTAATTAATCGCTAAATACTCGAAGATGAGAACAATTAAATAAATATCTGCAAAAACCATTATACTATGTGGAGACATGAAGTAGCAATTCTGTGGAATTCGTTTGCCCATTCCTATATTATATCAATATTAAATTGCTGCAAAGTAATTTTATTGTTATACTATTTGTTAATTATCGCATTTCGATATAGAGTTACGTTCAAGAGACTTCGAAGGCGATAGTGTTCTCTAATTTCTAAATTATTAATTCAAAGCGGTAGATGTAAGAACGGCGACTCCCCTTTCGTAGAAACTGTGAGGATCTTGACTAGGAGCAATATTTAAATCCACCGTAAATAGTAATTCCGTCCGGGTGCTGTTCAAGTAAACTGGTAAAGACAATTTGCCTCTCCGCACATCATCGGTAGCGGATCGTGTCCACCTCAACATAGTAACCGGTAAGTCAGTCATTATAGTTGAAGTCAAATACAGTTGATTATCTTTACACTGAGCTCCTTGTAATTTAAGACCAGTTACAGCAAACGAGCAATCGTCTGTTGCAATGTTATCACCGTCTCCTATTGTCACGTCTAATTGAAGTTCCTCGAGTGACCAGCTATTCGCTTGTGCTATACATTGTCTCGTTGCCGTAACATACGCTTCAGGATTTAGTAACCCGCCAAGCCAAACGGGGAAGCTCTGGAAAACACATAGATGCCGCAATTATAAATAATTGATTATCGCCAAAAAGAAATTCATGTAACAAACCTTGATTTCTTTAGCTCCTCCTTGAGATACTAGACGTGAAACCTCTTGCAACTGTGATACTCTATGACTAAAATCTGTTATCCACTGTATGACAGTACATCCTCTTGGAACGGTGTATCGTCTCCATCCACCTGGTAAGATGCCCTTTACCAATTCCGACAACATAGTTCTGTGATAATTGGTTTGCTTCTTTTTAGCCTAGAACGATAATAAAACGATTATATTTATTGAGCCGTACAGAAACTTGTTGCGATTTCCATACGATTCTGTTTAAACTAGTAGGTTGAAATAGTACCTGACAAATTAAGACAACGTCTTCCAAATCATGAATAACTTCTTGCAGCAATTTAGCACCACTGTTAACTTCCCTCTCAAAGTATCTATAGAGCGGATCTTTTATATTTTCTACAGTTCTCTTTAGGGTTGGTAGATTTTTCGGAAGTAATTGTAACCATGTTGATGCCGAATTGTGTAACGTTCTCATCCACGATGGTCGTCCATCAGCCTCTGCTTCCCTAGGTGTGTCCAATGATTCATCGTTAGAGTAAGCTAGTTCGTCTTCGTCTTCTAGTTGTTGCATCTTCAATAACTTTGACACCAAGTCTGTTCCTCTCGTAGTAAGCAGCACTTTCTCTGCATTATTCGGTAGACCGAGCCACGAGGGAGTTTGTCTATCGGTTAACGATTCGATCCATTTGAGGAAATGATCCCGCCTGGTACCATCTGGCATAGTGATATGTCGTTGTGCACCTTGGAGGCCGTCAATATTTGCGACAAGTGCGAAATCGGCTTCAAAGGATCGCGGAGTAAAGAGTTTTCGAAGGAATGATGCAAGCAAACGTTGGTCAAAATCGTTATCGATTTTACCACCATATATGCACTGAGAAAGGAGAGTTACCAGGGCATCCCATGGCACCTTCTCAGGTGGTAAGTTCGTTCTACCCATAGCGGTGGTCTCGATCCACGTATCCAGAGTATCACAGGCTACCCTCAAGTCGCTCTCGTTGAATTCGTAATGCTTCGCCCATCCTAACGGTGCGTATCGAAGACGTTCCTGCACAATAGCGTGGAACCAGGCTAGCAAGAAATAAAGACGAGCTCTTTCGTGTGGTGCCTTCATCATCCTTGAGGCTGGCACGGTACTGAATGTTCGCAACAAGTTTGCTCTAATTCCAGGTGGTGGTTCGAATACAAATATTCTGCCAGCCCTGAGTAAATTGACTGGTACCTTCGGATTAATCTCCATGGTCAAGAATAATCGGAAACTAGCATGTGGCTGTAGGCTATGTAGTTTCTTCTCAAGCTGTACCAACCACTGTGGTGCTAAGTGAACATTTTTCAATAGCACCCATCTGCCAGCTTTAACAGCCATATTTATTGCCCTGTCGGCCTGATTGAATCCCTCTGCAGAACCTATAGCGATACTGGCTATTTGTTTACCCAATTCAGCTGCTAGATCGTCTACGCGACCAGAGGCATCAAATCCTGGTACTGAACAAAGCAAAGCTGGTACGGTAGCCTTAAGTTCATTCTCAACCACAGAAGTGAAGTCGAGTTCTGCTTCTGCAGTAGCCATGAAGGACTCTCCCAGTGCCGAAGTTACAACTAAAGATGCTGCAGCTATCACGCGATCTGGACGAAATGCTTGTATGATCAGTAATTGGTGTATGGATGTTCCGGTTGGTGTCAACGGCTTCTCTTCGTCCCAAAGTTTCGGCACACAGGTTTCAGGAGTTGGTGATTGCAACCATGAGTTGAATTCTGCATTTTCTTGTATTTTCTCGGATAACTTTTTGAAAGCCGGCAGTCTAATGCTCAGCCGCATCATAGCCTCTTGTTGTTCGGAACTCAAATTGGGTAGAATAGGTCCTCGTATGTTCAGTACACCTTCTTTTCCTCGCAAGAAGAATGTAAATTCGCTGTCGTAAGTAGATTCTGTGGTGATACCTTTCAAATGTATTTTACATAATAGCAACGCGAATGTTAATCTGTCAGTGTGCAACATTCCACGGGCCACGCATTCGTAACAAGCCAAGAATAAATCGTTCGTGATAACTGATAATCTTTGCGTATGGTCCGATATATTAGACAGTCTTGGATTTTGAGATAAAACAGATGTGAAAACATCTAAGAACATTTTCAATGAATACTGGTATAAGAAGTGTACTTGATTCAAGCTATCCATTGTGAAGTACATGTTCGAGCAAGCTTGAGACAAGGGCAAGTACTGCTGCGATACTGTTTCAATTTCTCCTATCACTTTATCTGTCTCTTCGACCTTTTTACTAATATCAGCCGCTTCCTGTTTCAATGTTTCAAGCGTAGTTATCACAGAATCATCATCAAGGATTTTTCCCTTGGCGTCATTCAATGCTTGCAATAAAGATTTCTCGAGCTGCCTCAGCCGTAAATGGAATTCACCCTGCAACTTTAGCAAGTCGGATCTCTTCTCGTCGATGTCTGGACGTTCAGCTTTCAGAACTTGGTTCAAGCATTGGCTTTGCAGGGAACTTCTGGTAACGGTGAAGTTCACGAATGTAACACGAGAACAAATATCTGGTGGAAATTCTACCGTTGGGTCTCTCGTAGACAAAAATATAACGAAAGATGGCGAAAGATCGATATCTTGATCCCCAAGGGTGATCAAGACACGTCCGCCTGTCCTTCTTAGTTCTCTGTTTAGGACAGGATTCAATATCGGATCATAATTTTCAACATCCTGTACCAATAGTGGATTACCAAAGCGTAAAGCGCTCTCCAGATTTTTTCTGAAAGAGTCGTCGAGAAAACTGGTTTTCGTAATCTTTCGGTCTTTAAATTCATTCATTATAAATTCTGTTGCTTGTCCGGACGGGTCGATAATTAGTGGATATCTGTTGAATCGCTTCAACATAATGGCGTTTTCGGTACAAAGATCATCTGTCGGTAGAGCATTAGCTTGCCACCTCAAACGCTCATCAGGATTCGAGAGATATTCTGTTCTGGCTATATCTGGCCGGAATTGTAGATTGGCATGTTGTAAATGTTGACACCAGGTACTGAACAAGTTTTGTCGGTACTGAAAAAAGGAGGTAAAAATCTTATTGCGCTGTACGAGAGAAATGAACGTGATAGCTATTACTAATTAGTAATTACTTACATGCTGATCGAAATATCCAGCATACGCTAAGAACGCAGACGATAACAGTACATCTCCGATGATCGTAGACATTTGACTCTTAAATGTTTCACTTGTCGCCTCCCAACGTTCCCTTTCGATCACTAATGATTTCAGCAAAGCAATAGAGCGATCCACTTTAGCTTGCACACTTTCCAGGTCAGCTTTGATAGCTTGCGCCTGAGAAATAAGCTGAGCATATTCTTCCTTGTACGAAGCAATGCTCTGTTCTAATTGTGAAATCAAGTTTTTCACTTCTTCACCCTTTTGCTTATTTGTTTCAGCCTGTCGCTCTAACGAGTGAAGTTCATCTCTTAAGGGCTCAACTCTCTTCAACATGTCCGCATATTCGATCTAAAATGATTAAATGCCATAGAATGATTTCGATTATGGCATACCCCTTTAAGGAGCAACGATAATAAACATGTACAGGTGTACACCTTTGCAGATATCTCACCTGTGCGATAGCCCATTTAACGAGTGGCCCACACGCCATACTAGCTCGATTAACTTTCTCGAAATTGTAATCAGGATTACTTAAGTAGCGACCCTTCATCTTCTCTCGCACTTCATCCCTAATAAATATTAAAAAAAATTGATTAAGATTTGACATTCAACTGTGCCATTTTTAGCATACTGCATTGTACATGTAATTTCAGTTAGTAACACTTTGTCAATTTGTCATTTACATGCATTAAGTAACATTTGTGCGTCGTGAATTTTGTGGAACATTTGCTCAGGTTTGAGACCAGCAGGCAAAGAAATTAGTTGTACATTTTACATACATACAACAGGTATTAGTATTTTGTTTTTCATTAATTGTGATATTCTACTCAACGAATTCTCTATACGAACGGACCGCGTTCACTGATGCCTAGATCAAAAAACTAAACCTTCTGTCAAGGTAAAACAAACAATGAAAGCATGCTTACGTAATGTCCTCGGTACTGAAATTAGAGACAATAGTATTGATAAAATTGTCTCTCATGATGACAGCACGGATAGATTTCCAATCACTGGCATTTTCACCGAGCAATAAGCAGATAGACTCCAATGCAACCTTCACGATCGCCGGCGGATTCGCCATGGACCGAACTTCGACTAAATGCTGTTTCTTTATTGATTTCACCGCTATACGAAAAACGAAATCATTGTATATAGTACAGGGTAAAAAAAGAGGTGCAGGCATGTGGAATTAAAACAGTTATGTTGATGTTACACGGAAAAAGCTCCGTAGCAGGCAGCGCATCATTTTAACGGACCTATATGTATAAAGTTAGAGATAAAGGCCACGATACATTTTATTTACAGTAACAGAGATTTTACGTATCATTCCACGTCCTTATAACTACCACTAATTGAAACAAACAAAAAAACTTATACGAATCATTTGTATTTCGAATAAAGCATCTGAATTTCTGGAAACAATTCCGTATAAAGACATTCCATATCAATTTCTTGACAGGAAAGTGTAAAAACTCTTATAAGAACGTATGCTGTACGTAGGTGAGTATATTATTGCATTTAGCCAAACGACATAACATACATATGTCAAGCTGTTATAGAATTTTATTTGCCTCGGTAAGTTCCCACGCGAGTACTAAACATTCAGCAGGTCCTTAATCATTTCTTACGTGATGTTCTCCGTGTTGAAGTTGACGATGGTTGGTATGAAGCTATCCTTCATAATAATAGCACGAATCTGTTTCCAATCGGTAGCATTTTCCTCAAGAAGCAGACATATCGATTCTAAAGCTACCTTTACGATGTTGGGAGGATTTGCCATCGATCGAATTTCGACAAGATACTGCCGCTTAATCCCTTTGACGGCTACACTTATCGCAAACGTTTCAGCGAAACGCGCAACACGTTATATCACACGTTCAAAATTACGTACACAATTATGCGGGAAACGACCTTTTTGTAATCGTTGGAGCAATGAAAAAACGAACATATAAAAAATACATACCGTTTTGTGCATCAATAACAGCGGGTTCGACTTGGGCTAAATCAGCCATGACATCCTCCCTCTTCTGATCAATAGCCACGGTTTGTATTGCCAATTGTTGTTGTATTTCTTGACTCTGCACCTTCTTCTTTTCCGCCTCCTGCTGATCTTTAACCATTTGTCGCAATTTCGCATTGGCGGCCTCGTTCTTTGCGTGCAGCTCCTATACAAACAGACCGTGTAAGAAAAAACTGTAAAAAATATTTAATCTACTCAATTACTTTACCTGAGACTTGATTGCCAAACTTTTCTGCATTTCTTCTACTTGTTCCACTGTTTCTGCAATCTTACTTAAACCGACGTTCAAATGTAATTGTTGTTCCTCCAAGTCGCTTCTCTTCTCTTGATACAGCTTTACAAAATGATTGATGAAATCCAGATAATGACGTGGAGTGATAGCCATTGTTCTACCTCCACGTTTCGCGAGTCTAGCATTCGCTTTATGCAACGTTTGATGCACGTAAACGCAAGCATTTATCACGGCATCCCTGTGAGAAGGCAGCTGTGGAATTAGAGAACAGACAGAGGGGAAGAAGTCTGGACATTTCCAGTTAGGTCTTTCCAAATCTACACGATTAGTGAACTCTTTGCCAACTTGGAAGAGCGCGTTGTCTGACCAATCGCCGAACCAGTTCAACACGCATCTGTTGAACAATGCAGGCGAGGTTGCAGCGCGATCTTTCAGACCATCCGTGCTAGGATTCATCGTAAACACCACGTGCAAATTCTTCATAACTTGACCAGTAAACCATTTATACAATTCTTCATTAGAGTCTAACATAAGACCCTCGCGCTGTGCACCTTCTTTACATTGGGTCATAAGGGTTGTGTATTCGTCGCCTTCGAACAAGCCAGGTACTTCTCCGTTTGCAAGCAGGGTATTCATTCGTTCGAGGAAGCCAGAATCCAGGACATTCGATTCGTCGAGAATAAATGCTATCTTCTCATCCTTGCAGCCAGATCGTCTCAATACTTGACGCAAATCTTCATCGAAATCTTCGCCAGTGTATTTATTATGAACCTATGGCATAAAGCATAGTTCCACTTGAGTGTAAGTTGGTACGATCATGTAAGTAAATATAATAAAATGAAAGAATGCAAGTTTGTACCTTTATTTGAAATATGGACAAACCGTTCATCCAGGCAACGAATCTGGACAGAGTTGTCTTTCCAGCACCAGAGACACCAATAAGTAATAAGTGTCCCTGGGGCTGTCGGAAAATTCTGTCAATCCGTAGAACATGTTCGAGTACTTCGTCAAAAAGCACCAGAGGCACATCCAATTCTTCTTCGTAGAATACTTTTAGCCTTGCTCTTACATAATCTCGTAATTCTTGTCTATTTACTGGCACATAATCTTTAGATAACCAATTGCTGTATAAAATTGGTCGGGTTAGCGCTCTTTCTTTGTCGACGCCCAGAAAATGTTTCATTGCAACGGTGTCTATGTTCTTGTTGGTCCAAGCCCTTTCAGAGTCTTCCACCAGCCTGTCTTGGAAGAGGCGAAGAGCTTCGTGAGCCCACAAACGTACTAAACCTTCTACAGATAAATTATCAAGTGGTCTAATGGCTTCACAGATACCGCGTACCCAACGCGTCATTTCACGGGGAGAATAAACATAATGTGGTTGCATGTCTTGAGTAAATCTTTCCTGCGAAGCTAAATAAAACTCTACCATTGCGTTCGTTAGAGGTTCTGCGTAGGTTCTCAAAGAAGGTGTCAGCCTGAAGAAATGAATTATGAATTGTGGAAGTTATTTTTTCCCCTTTTGCAATATAAACATATCAACACTTACAACTATGTAGCGTAATTATTTTTACTGACCTGAGCATAGCACGCGTAAATGTACCATAAATTTGTTTCAAAGATGTTTCTCCCGGATAATCGACATAAATGACTGGAACGTGTCGTAAAAATCTGTGACTCAAAGGTTTCCTGCCCGGATCTGTTGGCGGATTACAAGCACCGACAAATTGTATTCTTTCCAAAGTAACCCATGCTTGGTCGGTAGTTCGATAAAAACCCCTATGTTCTACTAACTGTCTCAAGAATGAGATTACACGCTGCGTTCCATAATTATCCATGTCGGGTAAATTGATTTCGTCGCAGAACAAGACCAGCCACTTGCCCAATTGAACTGGAGAGAGGACAACACCGTTAGGTGTTTTGCGGTACTCGCAGTAATGATCAAAAGTCTTCAATAATAATTCAGGTGTAGTGGCGGAGGAAAAGTTTAGCCCAACGACTTCCATATCTGGCAAAGCACGTAAAGCGGAGAACAGGGTCATGGTTTTTCCAGAGCCTGGCGGTCCGCAAAGCACTATAAAATTTGTAGAAATTTGCTGTTTTAGAAAAGGGCCTTACAAATTTGTATAATCATCAGTCTTGCATGCATTTCTTAATATTACCTATTGGTTTATGTTCTGCAAGCCACGTGTAAAGAAGGATCTCGTGTCTTACGGTGTCCAAAGTGGGCACTACGATATCCGGACTGGCGACTTTATGCGTTTCAACTTCGATCTGTGGAACTTTATTACTCCAAGGTAACCACTCGCCGTGGATGCTCACTTCAAAATCAATAATCGGTATATTGCTTTGCGTTGGCAGAGGGACAGTCGTAATAGATCTGACGAAATCTCCTAAGTCAGATCGAACTTTCAGCTTCGCGTCACCTGCGAAACTCCACAGTAACGCATACACCAAGCATTTTGGCATGTAACGCTCCAGTTGTTCACTTGGCAATGGAAAGTCAATGTGAGAATGGTTATATTGCAGAACATTCCGTACAGCTTGGTTTAACATGGAAAATAAAGAGCTTAATGCTCGCAGACGTGTGAAGTCCATTATGTGTTCTTGTTTCATGGCATATTCTAAACATCTTACTACTAATCCATCTGGGGCAAAGTAACTTTGTAGAATGCTGGCAACTTCTCTTTGCACAGTTAGTGCGGGCGACATGGTATCATCCTTTTCCGATGCTTTCTTACCAAGATTATCTTCCTCTCCGTCTTCAAGTGGAATGTTTCTTAAACGTAGCATGTAGTTTTCAAATATCATCTCTGTGGACAGTACGTCTTCGGAGAACCAAACCATACCGCACCGAGAGACAGTGGCCAACGTGGCGTATTTTAAATCTTGAACTTCAAACATGACTCTCACGTTTGGTGGTAAACTTAATCGTTCGCCATTTGGCAGCGTGAGCAGTTTATTATCGTCTAGTACGGAATTTAAATTCTCAACCCATTCTGGATCGACATCGCCGTCAAATATGATCCATTGCCGTTTGTTGATTTCTCCTCTCACGTTGTCTATAATTTTTCTAAGGATATGCGTGAAGAGGCCATCGGTCCATTCACGTGTGTTCGGATCTAACACCCCGTACAATGTTTCTTTGCTAATGGCTTTCGGATCAATCACATGGGCAACACCTTCCATGCCTTCGAATCTTTCCAAAGCTTTCAAAAGTACTTTCCACGCCATCGTTTTTCCGGAACCGCTTGGCCCGACCATCATCAATCCATGATTCAAATTACAAATTTGGTAAAGTTGCAATACCTGAATAGAAAATTATTAAAATTACTAAATAATATAGATTAAAAGTAAACAACAAGCATGCGAATTTGTGAGGCATGATATCATCTATGAACTTAAAACCGGACATGCAATTCTAGCCACGGTATCATTTTTATCTCACCTTTGCTACCCAGGTCTCACCGACCATTTCCTGGGGTGGGAGAGGGAACGCATACGATAAACAATTAAAGAATTAGGGAAACATTGTCTATGTTGTGTAACGTGTTTTTAGCAGAAAAATTTCCTAATGTTGTTTATACTATATTTTTTCGTGCTACTATTTCTAACAGTAGAATGATAATATAGTACAGGGTGATGATTCTTCGAAATTGCATCATTGTGAAATTTTATTACCTTTTCCTGCCAAGCACCTCCTTGTTCGTCACCCTCGCCGCACACCAGGTACTCCTCCATGCATACCTTCCTAATCTGGTCTTTCAGCCCTATAAATATATATTTTGCTTATAGCAGTAGAACTACTGGAAAGGTGTAAAATACTGCTTCCAAAGCTACCCCTTACCTTTCATTTCAGCGCGTGTGTAATTTACATTCGGGAATACATCGTTAAGTAAACTAAATAGCAATGGAATGTCTTCGGCGACCAACTTTGGAACCATTGTTTCGCAAACAGATTGAATGAGAATTTCTTGTTCAGGTAAATTTTCGGCGATAGAAGCTTCATCGATGTTAGTTTCACCGCGATTCTGCATACCTTCCTTAATTTTTTGTATTCGATCACGTTTAACATTTCCGGCGGAAATAAGTACAGATTTAAGTGCTCGAAGACCGAAATCATAATGGGATTGATTAGAAAGCTGTTCATCGCACAACCTAATAAGAATATCACGTTCTTAGTACAGAAACACGTATTTGAAATATTAGGAGGTCTCGAATACTTGCTTGAAAAATGGAACAATCTTGCATGCTAATTTTTCCGCCGATCTAAATCCTTGACTGAAAAGCATAACTTCTGCAATTAACTGTCTATCCGGAGTAGTCATAGCTAGTGATCTAAAGAGTTTCTTTAAGTTATCAGGAAGATTTGATCGTCCAGCGTATCCTGGATTCATAGTGATAAAGATTGCCATATCCGTAGACACTTTGACTTGTTTCCCAACAAGTTCTACACAAAGCATTCCTTCCTTCTTGCCCTCCATTTGGCTTTTCAATGCTTCCTGAATAGTTTGCACTTGCTGGGAGACAGCTGAAAGCATTCGCTCCTCGAGACGATTAAATTCGTCGAAGCAACCCCATGCTCCAACTTGACAGAGGCCAACAAAGATACGACCCATGGCCTAAGAAATTCAATGAAAGCAAACATTAAATACATTTCGTTAAAAACAGCATCAATTATTTGTTGCAATAGTGTTCATTATTCACCTGAAAGTCGAATGTTTCATCGCAATTAAAGACCAACACAAATCGTCCAAGTTGATGACCAAGAGCCTTAACTGATTCAGTTTTTCCTGTTCCGGCCGGTCCAAACGGAGAACCTCCTAGACGAGCTTCTAAGGCCTGAGTCATCGTTAAGTAACATCTATCGGTCAAAGGTGTTTGTACTAGCCTATCTTGTACTCCAAGGTATTCGAACCCGTAAAAGAATTTCGCATTTGCCATATGTATCGTAAGTTGTTGCAAGACTTCAGTTTGTTTTGGATCGAAGTAAAATCTCATTTCGCATAGCCATTCAAATGCTTTTGGGTTCGACACTTTATTTGCAATTAATCTCCTTGTTACTGTGCGTTTGTGTACGAATTCGTTAATTAAATGTTCGAGCTTTTTCCGCCTCAACGCAGGTTGTTCTTGGAGAACAGAGTCTGCTAAAACATTTAATGTGCCCTCGACTTGAAGCAACACTCTTTCCAAAGGATTTTTACTTGGATCACTTTGCGCCTCGTGTAAAGCAGCTTCAACATCTTCTGACCATAAAATCTGGGCAGCCAAGACTATAATTTGAGCCTGGTAATTATCACACCATGTCATGAATGCCTGAGCATTTATATTTCCATCTTTGAATTGTTTAATATCCTGCACCGCTCTTGCCAGGCTCGATGCCAATGTAACTCTCATTTCTTTCTCTACAAGGGTCAGCCATTCGTTTATCTTTGGGTGATCAACAGTGGATACTGGATTTTGGAAAAGTATTTCCTCTCCTTCGCGAGAAGCAATACCTATAATAATTGTATTGTCTTCGTTTAAGAGAATAGCTGCCACACCAGCAAACATTTTTTTAAAATGTTTTTGGAGTCTTGCGATGTTTTTGCTGTTGCCGATGATTTCCAACAAATCCTCGTCACCCACGAAATAAAATCGTGGAAACGAGGTACGTTCTCGCTCAAGGTATTCTCCCAAAGCTTTCTGTATTTTTCCAAGTAGATCCGCCAAACGTTCAAGCGCTCTTTGAACGCCAGGAATGTTCAAAACATCCATGACCATTGGAGATTTAGAAACTTTCTTCATCAGACCAAGGAATTCGGAGCTAATACTTTGGAAGCGAGATGTTTCAACCGGCAATAACGTTTTGATATCAGCACTTCCTGAAAAGATGCCTTCCAAATAAACCCAACGTCGCTGAACGTCTATCCATACATCGAACAACGCATTGATTCTGTTTAATTTTTCTTCCCAAGTTAATGCCTCCTCCTCGAATACTTTGTAGTAAGGCGATAGCTTCATTGCAGCCACAGAGTTAATGTGCTCTTTAACTTTATTGAAGAGATCATCCCAACCACGAATCAATCTGCATTTATTCTGGTAGTTTATTAAATCCAGTTCGTACGTTTGCCAAGACTCCCGAACTTGCTTCAAGAATTCTTCCAATGCCATTTCACCTTGTGCAACAAGAATAATATCTTTTACTATTCCTTCGTTTTTCTGTAAGTTAACGTCCCACACTTGACCAAGGGTAAGTTCACTCAGCACCCAGTTTACACGCAACTGCTTTGTTAATTGTTTCCAATGTCTCTCCTTCAATGCATCAGACTTTAATTCAACAATTAACATGTTGACCTTAGTATAACTTTGAAGCATTTTCTTCACATATTCGTACGAAGAATACTGTCTAAGCCTAGCGGGTAGCTCTTTGAGTTGTGCCATCATTGTGTCCAGTTGTTGGCGTAATTTTCTTGGTTGAACAGATAGCCATGGCTTTTCACGTGTATCATCGATCTGCGCCCATATTTTCGACAATTCCGACCAGACTCCTCTCAAATCTTGAAGTTCTTCGAATACAACTTGCATTCTATCCTCGCTAGTTGAAACTACTCCTGGTTCCTGTAACTCTAAGGCCTCCTTGGCCTTCGCCACGTTGTCCCTCTCTTCTTTTAATCTGGCAAATTTGCTTTCGAATAATTGCAACTGTTGCAATGCATCATCGGGCCGTAAATGACCCTCAACTGGTTTTCCTTTTTCCCAATCGCTCAGGAAATCAGTTGTCCTGATTTCGACGGCTTTATCTTCAGCTACAATTTTCATTTGCAATGATGCAACCTGTGTCTGTATGCTGGTATCTTTTCTTTTGATTATTTCGTTGAATGCACCCCATTCACCCTCTATATTGTCTACGTGCAACCATGAAGATGGAAATTGATATCTTTGACGTTCCAATATTCTCTGACCTTCGCGATATATATCAACCTGTTTCTCCCAGGCTTTCATTTTACGTTTCAATGATTGGACGTAAGTTATAAATCCAACTGCATCCGAAGTACTAGCAGCCTCGATAGATTGTTGTTCAAGATCACTTCTGGACCTTGATACTTGTACGTGGAAGCTTGCCATTTCACTGCCAAGAAGCGAACCGAATTTACCCAATGTTTCCTTGTGCCATGAATCGTATTTTAAGGATACTTTGCTTTGGACTTTTGCAAAATCAATGATAACAGGACCGAACTCACGCCTAGTATCCGATGTATCAAACGTAGCTCTGCTCTTTTTAATATCATTCAAACATTTCATCCACAAGTTTATATATTCGCCCAATTTGCCATACAAATTGTCAGGCTGTAGATCCCAAAGAGCTTGATAACGCAACCACTGGTCCACATAATCAGCAACGTCTTTCATTTTCGATTCAACTGCTTCATAAGCAGCTTCAAGGGGTTGCTTGCCACCAGGTAGTTTTGTGAGTAGATTTCTGTATGTACCTGATTCAGGCTTGTCTAGACCTACTTGATATCTCGAACTTTGAAGACGAATTTGAGAAGTGACAATGGCTTGCCATGCAAATAATTGTTGCATTATTTGAAATCTTGCATCCTCGATACTTGGATACAAATACATTGTCTGGTTTGTTATACGAACTTCGTGTATTTGATTCTGAATCTTTGGATCACCACCAGGCTTGTGAGTGGGCTGTGAAGGTGCGTCCGTATCCATACTAAAATCTACTTCTTTTTTCTGACCAGTGAGCGCATCCGTCCATGCTTTTACTCCAGCTTCTAATCTGGCCGCCAAGTTCTTCTCTACCTCTTCGTCCAGTCTAGACACCCAAATCGTTAGATTTGAGTAATTTTTTAGAGACAGTTCGTCCACGGCTTTTTGAATTTTAGACAGTATGTCGGCAAATGTATTTGCCGAATATGGGCATGTTTCAAGAGAGCGAACGTCCACATCCAATTGTTCTTCAACCACGACAAGGTCCTCCACTTTTTCTTGAAATGAAACAACTGTATCGGAAAGACGCTGCACATACTGATCTAGTTTGTAACTTTCCCATATTAAAGCAATGCCCTATTTTCGGAAAGAAAAATATGTTTAAAATTGGAATGAAAAATTACGAAAGTTTATAACACAATTGTATAATTAGAACTTACTTCAGAAATAAGAGACAGCACGTCGTTGCGCATTCCAGCAACCAATGGTATGATACTGGCTTTATCCTCGATCTGAGAATGAATACGAATTATTACGTAAGATTTAAAAAGGTAATACTAATCAATATATCGATACAATTATACGACATTAATTACGATTTACCATTCAATAATATACAGACAAGAAGGCAAACGAAACTGTTACATGTTCATAGCTGATGCTAAGAAATTATATGACAATTTTTATTTGCGTTTCATGTATTACACAAAAACGGAGAAATGTAAGATATTACTATATCAATTACAAGCAACCATCGGAATGTGCGGACAGCCAAACTCCTCAAGTCAATTATGATCGCACAATGCAAGTTTCATGAAATGAAAGTCATGAATTTGGAAAGAAAGTTTGTTCAATGTGGTTTTCAAAGGTTCTCAAAGGAATTCAAAAGCCAACACGAAATTATAATGGTTTGAAAGCGTCGAAAAAACTGAAACTACCTTGAGTAATGAAAAGTGGAAAAAAATAAAAAAACACAGGTTTCATCGTATTTCCCGCACATCCTGTATCCCTACTTATAATACTTTAATCGACTGTATACTATTATCTGCCAATTATTCGGATTACTAAAATAAAATCGTATCATCTTGCAGTACACATTTTTCTACAAGAACTAAGCAGGCATACAATAATAATTTGCAGATGTAGGCAAGATGCATAATTCCTGAAAGCATCATATATGACTACCTTCAGTGGGGGGCAGTGGGGGCTCCGATTCGTAAGCTAAAAATATTGGACATCCAAGGAATTAGAAATATCAGTATTACTATTATGCATTCTTTACCTGGGCTTAGCCCTATCATTGTCTATCTTTTCTATTCATGATTTAAAAGCTTTGAATTGCTTATAGATCCATAAAGATAATAACTATCTTGCAATTACGTTGAAATGCGATCATAGGAATTTTCGTTAAAATCATATACTATTTTTTAATAGTGAAATTATTGTTCAAGGAAATCTAACAAATTATTACCTTTTCTAGCGTTCTTTCATAAGTTCTGATGCTCTCGATCAAACTGATAGCAAAGGGGTACAGCTGATTGGCTTGATGTGCTCTATTCACAATTGAGAGTGGTACACGGAAACCGAGATTTCTCAAGTTTCTTACTTCCTTTGATAATGTAATAATTTCGGGAAGGAAGTTTACTTTCAACTTCAATACGTTGCCGCGACCGGTCCGTGATCGTACGTTTTCTATTGTGAAGATCCTTCCAGTAACACCAAGATTTCTTTGTTGCACCTTACTTGCCCAATCATCAAAAATTTCCTGAGTCGATAGTTTCATACGAAAACTATCCCCATCAGCTTTCAACTTTTGACCCTCTATATGACATTCCCATCCCTTTCCTAAAGGAAAACAAATAAATCAAATGTTTGTACCGCTGTGCGGAAAAATTTTAATAATTACCCAAGACATCCTCGACTCGTTTTAAGTACATTGTAAGTTGATAATCTATTTGTTTCACCCAAATGATAGAGCCAGCAACAGGTGGTAGATCTCTGACTATACTCATTCTGCAGCATTTGCTTTGGGCATACTGGACCTGAATTGGTAACACAGTTTACGACCATTAATACATGCTATATGAATCAGGACCAATGAATTATGTGTTTGTTTCATATGCTTATACCTTGAATTTTTCATGCAATGCTTCAATGTCATCTTTCACTCTCTGTATTAATTGCGTCTGGTACTCTCTAATAGCGCCTCGAATATGTGGTCGTACGAAAAGCGCATTAAACCGTGAAAAAATTCTGAACATTTCGTTCGCATTCTTTGCAGTACCTAGTTGATCTCGCAGATGTGCCGTAATTCTCGCTTCAACTCTTTCAATACGCTCTTCGTATCTGCGGACCGCAGCCTTCCAGGAATCAACACCTTCCTTGGTGATATCAAGGCAATCGATCTCCTTGACGTTTTCATATGCCAAATTTACTTCACTAATGGCATTTGCATCGGCCGCATCTAATGCAAACTCAATCTTTCCATTATCGTTGTCAGTATTCTCAATTGCGGCGTTGTTACTATTTTGACGAACGGTAGGTCTAAGGGCGCGAACAATAACTGTCCTAAGTTGTTCATGCTGCCGACGAAAATTTCGCATCTGCTCCATTCTAGTCTGCAATTTCTTATGCGCCAGCGAGACTCTCCATACCATTTTCATATGTTCGTCACGCTTTTTCTTTACAATATCTCTTAATAAGCCAGTTAATTTTTCATACTCGTCGTCCCACGTATTAAATACTTCAAAGCACTGCTCCATAACTTTTTCAAATTCATCAAACGGAATGTGCATCAATCTTCTTGTACCTAACACTTTAAGAAGCTGCTGTCCTAGATCGCGCGAAATAGCTTCTATCAACCTTAGTACTCGTTGAATAGGATACTTTGTGCTCCTAATTTTTCGCAAGTGCATAAACATTTGCTGGACGCTAGTTCTTATTCTTTCCAGTTCTGTAGCCGAGAGTAAATCATTGATCGGGAAATCTTTCATTAATGGATTATAATCATTGACAGTAGCCAGAGCTTGCTGTAGGCCAGTATCTATATCAAAACTGACTGTTGCATGGAATCTTTTACCATGCTTAAGTATATCAAGTGTCAAAGTAATTTCTATGCTCTCCCGTTTCTCTTGTATTCGATGCAATGCTCTTTCCAAGTTCAGCCAAAAAGAAATTTCTTGCAAGGCTGTACCTGATTCTGGGTCGCGATTTAATTTGGTAACCTACAAAAAGCAATTAATATACATACGTACAACACATATTAAACAGGAATGTTAAGAAGCCAACCTTTTGAATTTCCTTTATCCATCTATTAACCCCGTTTTGTAGCTGATTCAGAAATGTTGAATCCTCTACTTTATCGCCGAAATCAGCGACCTTGGGCTTGCGATTTTCCTCTGCGCACTGTTTAATCACCGTCGCAACAACTGGGTGTATTTGAAGCGATATCTCGGGGATATCTATGTTTTGTTGCAAATGCAGTAATCCCATTTCAAGTTCTGCTATTTTCTTTTCTACCGATGGTGCCATTTTGTCGCCGTCTCTGTCCGCGCGTCCAGTCTCTTTTACATAGCTTTTGAAGTACGGAGCCATAGTTTTGCTTATTGCATGCAACGTTTCGTACGGTGGGCCATCAGAAAATGTAACTAATCGTAACTGAGAATGAATAGATTTGTCAGCTTCAACTACTGCTCCACGCTTTGTTAAGACTAAGGAGGCCATTTTAGGACTAGTGAAGTGTATCTCGTTTGTAATGTAGAAGACAGTGTTTTCCTTTTCTTCGTCTCCCTCATTGTTATCTTCCTCTAAAATGTAATAAATTTCAAGTTTAAGAAAAAATGGACCAGTCAAAAGTTATACAATATTTAACATAATAATAGATAACACTAGTTTCATAAAATACAAATTGTATAAAGATGTATGTAGACAGAAGCATTATTAATTTCTGTAATTAGCTCATAGTATATAGTTAAAATATAGTATATAGTATAAAGTAAACATTCAACGAATTGGTATTGATTAAAATACTAAATGTATAATAATTTAACTTTATACTTTTCGTTGCAACAGATTAATTCGGAACCGTGCGACGTTCATCGTAAAAGTTCGAAGATAGGGGGGCAATTGGTACAAAGTACTGTATTACGCATATATTGATAGATATTTTTAATACGCTAATTATGTATATAAAAAAATATGAGCCGAGAGGAATGTAACAACGGTGTTACGTGTATCGATTATATTAACGTGTGAGTCATATTTAAGAGAAATTGAATGCAGCGAACGGCAGAGACCGCAATAATGTACAGAATACATTTCCTGTCATAGCCTAATGTACCGTTGCATCGAAAGTCTGCAATGGAGGGTATCATAGAACAGCGGGGTAACAAAAAATGATCGGCAGCGAATTAATTACTAATATATATCATGAACTAATTCACGTACCTTTGCTGCAACTTCTTTGTATGTAAAGCGCCCACACTTGAGAATCGCTTAAGAATTTTCTTATACACTCTTGATTGATCTTATCGTCAAGAGTGGAATTGAATGCGGGTGGTACAACATCTTCGTCGGGTAAAAGGACTGTTACGACCTTTTTTAAATAATTAGCGAAATCCGAATATCCTACAACTATAACAATTTGGGACCCCGGGGACGGGTCCCCGGCGCCGTCCAAGGAGTCACCCATTCCACGTTAATTAATATCGCAAAGGTTTTCAGATCTTGAGCGGGTGATCAGTCGATCCCCGCTCTAGGATGAACTGTCACACGAGCGATGACGAGCTATAGTAGGCATAGACTACAGCACAAAGGTACTTACAATACAAACTGTAACGATTCTCTAGTTATAACGCCATTTTCTTACTCCCTATTTTATTCAACATTTTGGCCAGTTTTCATGTTGCCTTAACTAAATCACAAATTGCACAACTTTACATCTCCTCTGTGGCTGTTTTACGCGTAACAATTCAGGTTTCGGAAACGCTTATTCATCGAATGGATTTATAAGGATCGCACTGCCGACTAATGGCATATCCTTCAAGTATGATTATTACGAAAAATGATTAAGTTTTATCGCACAAACTGGTCGTACTTTGCACGATAGAAACGATACTTTAAGCGTGCGATTTGCGGCGGTCACGTTAGGATGTGTAAAGCATCATGCATGCGCACGCGTATTCGTTATGGAACTCTGAAAGGGTGGTTGTAAGCAGTGAACAGCAGTTGTAGAAGTCTTACGGTGCAGTTAACGGAAATATTATCGCTGTAGAAATTAGTGCCCAATAACAGTGACATTTGAAAAATATTGTATCTTTATTAGAAATATCTTTAATACAATTGGCGACGTATGTAATTGCAGGTCCACCTATAACAAAAGAACATTTTGCACCGGCTCGTACCGCGTAACTGTCCCTATCGATTTACCTTGCGTTTATTCTGTTACAATGGAAGCTTTGATACCAGTAATAAATAAACTGCAAGATGTATTTAATACGGTTGGCGCTGACGCTATACAGTTACCTCAAATCGTGGTACTTGGTACACAGGTCAGTTGACACTTTTCGTAATGCGAAATTAAAGATTTGTGCTTTTGCAATAGCACTCTGAAATTTTTGTTTTCTGGAAAGATAAAAACGCGCGCTTTGTCATATTTATCATTTGCATTGTTGCATTCATTAGTATACATGTTTGATTTATTCTAGATAACAAGAGAGATCTATTCTTATGATTAATTAATTGTAGGCAATTTCAAACTCATGTATAATCTTAAAAAAATTGCGTTGACTGCAATATTTTCCTTTTTAGAGTTCAGGAAAGTCGTCTGTAATTGAAAGTCTGGTCGGTCGATCTTTTCTGCCACGGGGTACCGGCATAGTTACCAGACGACCTTTGGTATTACAACTTGTCTACTCGCCTAAGGACGATCGTGAACATCGAAGTGCAGAAAATGGAACATTAAATTTAGACGAATGGGCCATGTTTCTACACATGAAGAATAGAATCTACACTAATTTCGATGAAATTCGTACTGAAATAGAAAACGAAACAGATCGCATGGCCGGTTCTAATAAGGGCATTTGTCCGGAACCTATCAATTTAAAGATATATTCAACATCGGTCGTTAATCTGACTCTCATTGATCTTCCTGGTATCACAAAGGTTCCAATTGGCGATCAACCCGATGATATTGAAAGTCAAATACACCAGCTTGTATTGAAATATATATGTAACCCAAACTCAATTATATTGGCTGTTGTAACCGCAAACACTGACATGGCTACAAGCGAAAGTTTGAAACTTAGCAAGAATGTAGATCCAGATGGAAGACGTACATTAGCTGTTGCAACCAAGTTGGATCTTATGGATGCTGGTATATTTTCCAAACTATTGTTAATCGCTATTAGCCACAACCTTCAGTTTACTTCAACAAGTTATAGCAAATCTTTCCATTCTGTTCTGATTTAGGTACCGATGCCATAGATATATTATGTGGAAGGGTAATACCTGTAAGGTTGGGAATCATTGGTGTAGTTAATCGCTCTCAGCAAGATATAATGAATAACAAAAGCATTCAAGATGCATTAAAGGATGAAGGTGCATTTCTGCAACGTAAATATCCTAGTTTGGCAAACAGAAATGGAACACCTTATTTAGCCAAGACCTTAAACCGATTACTCATGCACCATATTCGAGACTGCCTTCCAGAGTTAAAGGTAGTAATAAGGATTTCAGATAGTAACTACGATTTACAGTATATAGCTAGAAACACTAAAGTAAGCATAATTTGGTAGAACTTATATTTTTTAAAAACAGACGAGAGTAAATGTGATGGTTTCACAATTCCAAACCATACTGAATTCGTACGGTCAAGATGTTGGAGACAAAAGCCAAGCATTGCTACAAATTATTACTAAATTTGCAAGCAGTTACTGTTCCACGATCGAAGGAACGGCCAGAAATATAGAAACGACGGAATTGTGTGGCGGTGCCCGAATTTGTTATATATTTCATGAAACGTTTGGTAGAACACTGGATTCGATACACGCACTGGCGGGGCTCACAAAGATGGACATTTTAACGGCCATTCGAAATGCAACTGGTCCAAGACCTGCTCTATTCGTGCCCGAGGTGTCTTTCGAATTATTAGTTAAACGACAAATTCGAAGACTCGAGGAACCATCTTTGCGGTGTGTGGAACTTGTACACGAGGAGATGCAAAGAATTATACAACATTGTGGTACTGAAGTGCAACAAGAAATGTTGCGTTTCCCGAAGTTGCACGAACAGATTGTCGATGTTGTAACTCACTTATTACGGCGACGTCTCCCACCTACTAATCATATGGTTGAAAATTTAGTTGCTATAGAGCTTGCCTATATTAATACTAAGCATCCAGATTTCCATAAAGATGCGGTTCTTGCATCGTCTTTATTAAAAAATTCTGACTTGGACCATGTGAAACAAAATAAACGACACCCTAGTGCTACAACCAACACATCAAACACTATATTAACAAACGACACGGTAAATAATTATTTGTAATCGTTGCGGAATATCTTGTATGTAGCGATCTTTTACTTTTTCGTTATATCTTGATAAATAATATATTATTAACTAATTAATAATTGTATATTGCACTGCAAGATATAAACGCGTTGAAGAAATAAATAATACAGCAATTGTAATATCAAATGTTTCCAGCAGGGTGCAAAAGCAGTTAATAATCAAGACGAAATGGGACCGTATTCCGAACAAAGTAAGGATCAACAAGGACATATGTTAAGTTATTGGTTATTAAATAATCTTAAACCTCAAGGGAGAGCAGACTCAACTAGTTCGATGGATGGTTCTCCAGTGAGATATTATGAGAGCAGCGTGTTTTCCCATCCGAATTCAATAACGGAAGCACAGAGAGGATCCCCGCATCTAAAACCTGTAAATATACTGCCAGAGGCTCCAGCACACACTTCTCGCAAATTGAGCGACCGGGAACAACGAGACTGTGATGTAATTGGTACGGATAAGAATGCGTTAAATTATGCCAATAAACTGTGGATTATTTTCTTTATATTTATATACACTTTCATTCATTACAGAGAGACTAATAAATTCATACTTTTACATTGTACGCAAATCTATACAGGATAGCGTACCAAAAGCTGTCATGCATTTTCTAGTTAACTATGTAAAAGATAATTTACAAAGTGAACTAGTAACGCATTTATACAAATCAGACCACGCCGAGGTTCTCTTAAACGAAAGTGAACACGTTGCCGTAAGACGCAAGGAGGCTGTCGATATGCTACAGGTATATGTACAAAGAATGAAATGCTTTTCTATTTTACGAGTTAAATCAACACATCTATCTATTTGCGTTATCTGTTACAGGCCCTAACACAAGCTGGACATATAATTAGTGAAATTCGAGAAACGCACATGTGGTAACTGAATTCACACATTACTCATGCGATCAATTTATAGTTCAATTTAGACATTTTGGTGGTTTACTAGAAAAATTGACATATAAATTCTCGCGTATGTCAAACTTCTGTATAGAATTCGTATTTTTCATGCAAACAGTGTTTACAATTACAATAAGGTTCACGCATTTCCTTTTAGTTTCATTTGATAGACATAAAGCAACACAATATCGTAACAACAAGTGCATTTATAAAAAAGATATACGAAGACCGTGCGATCAGAGTACTGCTGATAACTATGGTGCTCATATCAGCGCTCTACGTAAGAAGCTTTACTATAATTATGCAAATTTCCATCAGGACATCAACTTTTTTGATGACTGAAAAATGTAAGAACAAGTGTAAACGATCGTGAAGAGCAAAGCAGTATGTTATTCTTTTGTAACATTTTGCACTGCACTTGAAGAGTATTTAATACAACAACAAAAAACCAGTGACGTAAATAATTTTGCTTTTGAGTACTTGTGATATGAATCCCAAACCATGTGTATGCTCTGCGTTGTCGCGCATGTACATATAATATAAACACGTACACGTATATTATTATTTCTGTTGACTTATTGTTATTGAGAGGTGCAGCCAAACTGATTGTAACATTGAATGATACATTGTTGTGTTTTTATAGTCTCCATGTTGGGTGCAGTAAAACATTTTTCAATAAATTGTATGTGCTCAAGCAATAGAGGCAGAGCATTTTCATAATCGCCTTCATACATTTTATAAATGGCGTTTAATCTTTTCTCTACAGATTTTCGTAATTGGTTCCTTATTTTTTTGTAATCTATTTTCTCAGTACAGTTTGAACATTTGTGGTTCAATGCACCGTGTGAATTATCATTTAGTGCGATCGTAGCAATATTTTCTGAACAGGACCTGCACTTATAATTCATTGTATCGGCCAACGGATATTTCCAATTCTGTGTGCAAGCTTCGCATGAACACAAAAAACGGTATTTCTTCCATAAATATTCGCGTCTTGCTAATCTCTCGTCGCTGAGCCAATGTGGTCCATAGCAATCCAAAATTTCGGTACCCTTTCCGATAAAACGTAACGCTCTGACCACGACTATTCCTGTGAAAAATTGTTTAAATTGGTCCAAAGAAAGTTGATTTTTAGAGAATCCAAAGTAAGAAATTTTTCTTTACCTGATGGATAAGTGTGACGTACGATATTTGGATAGCAACTATGATTTACAAGACTAACAGAGGGGTAAATTGCACCGCCTACGACCCTTGGCTCCCAGACATGTGCATTTTTATCATAAACGTTTTCAACAATCTCGTAAGCATTGCAATTAAGAGCCTGCAAATGATGCAATGTTGCTACAGCCAAAGAGATAAAAGTTTCTCTTAAACAAACAACGTCGTTTTTAGTTAAAACAAAGGTCAAGCTATTTGCCAAAAATATAGCTTCGATAGCACGGATAAGATTTAAGTTTGGTTCCGTTTCCGCGCAATGAGTTTCTAAATTTAATATAGTACGGTAATCATGGGAGCTGTAGGCTTCGTCTATTCCTAAGTTGTTACACCCTCTATCTGTGTTTGAAACATGATGCTGAAGAAAATTATCATTTAGAAAAGTAGCTCCACTTTTCCCTGCATCATTGTTAATTGTTTCAATAGTTGAATATAAGAATGCGGAAATTGTCATTCTATAAGCTAACAACAAGTGTGAGTTATGTAGTTGTGGTTCTTCAGAATCGTTTTCATAAAAAGCATCGAATACAGAGCATTCATACTGATGATAAGATTTCCAAGCTTCTCCGCGACACTTTTCCGAACAGTAAAATACCTGTAGAAGTACAATAAGATACCTATAGAAGTGTGTAGAAAAATATTCATATACTTTGCCAATGTTAAGTGGCAAAGACAAATTAGAATTGTTCGAACTACTAACTGTTTGGCAAAAATAGCACGGGATTTTTATACTGTCGTTCGATTTAACAGTAACGTGACAATGTAAGCAGTTCTTATTAAGTGCTTCGTTGTTCGTACTAAATGCGAATGATCGTTCAACTATAAGAACACATCCTGGTCTGATGTTTCTAGTAGCTACAAGACGTCGACCGCGTTCCTCGTCGAATTGTAAAGTCACCGCATCCGAACAACTTTTAAGGATGGCATGTTGCTTCCCATCGACAACAGGTACTGATCGTATATAACTTGGAATTAACTTGTTTTCAGAGGAAACTCTTGGATTATCTTTGCATTTCTTGCGCAATTTTTTGTCCTGGGAAGATGAGACCTTCAACTTTTTGGAGCATTCCCGCTCTAATTGTATACATGCATTCTTGTATTCCAAAAAATTGTTCATACTTTCGACGCTTTTATTGTAAAAGTTTTCAGGAAGTGCAAGCATGCATTCGCAATACTTTAAGCATTTTACGAAAGCTTTCGAAATATAACAGTACTGAGCACAATCTAAAAGCGCATCCAAAAACAATCTACTAGGTACACTGGCCGTAAACAGTGTTTCAGAAAGGATACTACTCTTATCTTCTTCATCGTGCATCATACCATTCTTATCTACTGTCGTGCGACTTTTTTTGTACAATTCAGCCGCTTTAATGTCATCCTTACCCCTATACGATTCGGAAATTTTTATATTGTTTATACACGATATGTCTAGGAGAACCTTTATCATTCCTTCTCTATCTCCATTTGCAGATAATTCTTTGAATTGTTTTGCATACGGTTCTGCAGTTGCAGCTTTATAAGCGATTTTAAAAAATTCGCTGAATTTCGTGCACCTGTGAAACAATAAAATATACGGATCATTACAAATATACGTATGAATGTACAGGATAATCAAATTAATGTGATGCTTGGCCCATAATTCCAACGACTGTGCATACGTAGTCCAGACACGCTTTAACATTAGATTTCTAAATTTACCAATGCAAGTTAATCGAAGACTGAAATAGCTCCAGCATTAGATTTCCATTTTCACGTACACGCTGTGCTATTATACACGCATTATTCTGTTACAGCTTGAAACATTTTAATAACTTATGAATTTATTGATGTCGCTATTTATAGCCGATGGAATAAGATGTATCTAAATGCATTATACTTTCACAAACCTTGTAAAGATTTCTGAAAAAAACTTACGTACTCTTTGTTAAAAGGCATGTTTTCTTAGAGATTATCAAATTTGACAATTATCATTATATTAACACACGCACGTTCATCGCGAGGTTTAAGACAAGACGAATGAGCTGTGACGAAATCTAAAATTAGATTTTAGATTTCGCTCCGATACATGGCGTGTTATGTCGTTGCATTTTTAGTTTACAGACAGTACAAAATGTTAAGTAAACGATGTAAAATTTCGTTTCGTGTTACTCTATTTGCGCAAATAGGCACGAAAGACTTTAAAGATTTAGTACAATTTAAATAATATCATGGATATAACTGCGCATGGGTTTGTAAAAATATAAAAAAATAATAACGCAACCAGGTATGTTTTATTATTTTAAGTGGTTTATACGAAATACTAATATACTCTTATCAGATATTTCAAGCATATAAAAAATCCATCATCTTCAAGTTCCATTGTAGAGATTTAAACATTGATTTTTGATACTATTTTTTTACGAATGGTGTCGCTCGTGAGGTGCTTATAAGCATACTAAACGTCACATGATAAGCAAGGGTGTGAGTCCACTTCACTGAGTTTCTTCGTCAAATGTCCTGTTCATTAAAATATATAAGATTCTATCATTAAGTGATATTTTGAAGTCATAACCAATTATTCATTAACGAACATTCTATTTCTTTTAAGAGATACACGTAAGGACAAAACTGAAAACAGCGCAATGAGATACATCTTAGGCACTACTTTTGCGGGCACTGCTTCCGCCTCTATTCTAGTATTAGGTATAAATCGCCTTTTATTTATTTTTTTTTACGAAAATAATGAAGTATAATAGAGATCCGTAACTTGAGTTGCTAAAACTCAACTTATTAAACACCCGTAATAAGAAATTAGTAATTTTCTTTATGTCAGTCTATCTTTGCAAATACGTGTATGTTTAAATCATATTTTGTTACAGTATTGTATCACTTATTTACTGGAAAGGGAGAACGTGTTAGTATTGCATGGTATGTAGAAATTCGGAGTTTCTTCATGATAATTATAATTGCAAAGATACATATATACGGAAACCATATGATTATAAATAAATCATTTTAGGTTCCTAGAAAATACATCGCCATATATGTGGGCAACTCTTGGTATAGGACTTGCAGTCGCTCTGTCCGTAGTTGGTGCTGCATTGTAAGCATTGCATTTCGCATACGATTATTTCACATTTTCAACATTAATATAAACTCAATGTTTTAGAGGAATTCATACGACAGGAGTTTCTATCATTGGAGGCGGTGTAAAAGCGCCAAGAATTAAAACAAAAAATTTAATTTCCGTGATATTCTGCGAAGCCGTCGCTATTTATGGGTTGATCACTGCAATTGTATTATGCGGTATGTTGGAGGAATTTAAATTCTCCGAAGCTGCTATGCACAGCGAAATTCGTGATCAAAATTGGCTAGCTGGTTATTTAATGTTTGGAGCCGGTTTGTCTGTTGGCCTTGTCAATCTATTCTGTGGTATAGCTGTTGGTATTGTTGGTTCCGGAGCGGCCCTCTCAGATGCAGCCAATTCGGCACTTTTCGTTAAAATTCTCATTGTAGAAATTTTTGGCTCCGCCATTGGACTTTTTGGACTAATTGTAGGAATTTATATGGTAAGTTACGTTTCTAATGTAACATTAGTTTGTCATTCGAAATTTTAATCACATTGTTCATGCTTGCAGACATCCAGGGTGAAAATGGGAAGCAAGTTATAGATTTAAAATGATCCATCCTATGTTTAGCGATGATTGAAGAGAAAATAAAAATAGAAGGAAAATGTAGAATATTCTTTCCCATTGAATCAATGTAAATAAGTTTCGTACTGTACAACATTGGAATCCTGTCTTCATTTGGAACAAATGCAACTTTATCACAAAGTAATCATTGACTTATATAGTTATTACAATTTAGTGTTCTCGTTATAAGGATCTCTGTGTATTGAACGTGCATATAAATAATCATTTATAGTAGTATAAAATTTATTACTATAATGCAGACTTGTTAATAGTAATCTGAGTGCGTTATAGCGCTCTCTTTCAGACGCATCTACTGTATATATCTTTCTGAATTGAAATGTTGTATTGAATGAATGTAATATTATGTCACATTCATATACATATATAAATGTATGTGTGCGTTGAACGCATGTATATAAAGTACACTGCGTAAAATATGTGTGAGTTGAATTAATTTTACTCAAAAGCATCGAAAAAGACGATCTTTATTCCTTTGAAAATAGTATAAAATTTTGTAAATAATTAACTGGTGATATAAATTCACGATTGTACATAATCAACAGTAATAGAGATTCTTTTCGCTATTGATGCCGTAGTATAATTGAATAATTGCACATATGCAGTAGTATCACTTCTCATTACCCGCGATTACCCGATGGATACTTTTAAACGCCTCCCCCAAGCAGTTTACATATTCGCTTGCGTTGCAATTGCTTTTATAGCTTGACACAATAGCTCCTAATCTTTCATCTTGTATCATGTACCTAAATACCAAAATTATAGAATCATTGTCATTTAGAAGTTTACTATGTCATGGGCAATATATTTGTAAGCATAGTGAAGAAAAATGATTCACCCAATTCCATATCCATTGTTTACTACTGGTCCAAAACCGCCAGCACATATGGCTGGATCCGAAAGGGTCGATGTCGATAAAATATTATGATTTAGGGTATCGTATGCTGGATCCTGGAAAATAGCTGGTTTTGGACTATTTGAACGTTCCCAGATTTTTCTTAAAGCAAACAAATGTCTATCAAATCCCTGTCCTATAGTAAAATAACATAAAACGAGTTCATCAAATTATTTCTTTGTAATTTGTCGTAATTGTGTACCGACGTTAAAGATCACATTCAGTGACTCTCGATACTTGCCCATAACAGCTTCCTTAGAAAGTTTATTATGAACATTGCTACACTCGATTATTAAATTTTTCAAGTCAGACGCAGATAAATTGCAGTCTTTTTTGGCTATAGCTTCACATGCTTTTTTCGTTTCCATGGTACAAGACCTAAGAGTTTCTGTTCGTCCGTGTTTAAATGCAGCAGTACTGGAAGATTCATATGTCGCTACTACACGATTTTCTTTATAATATAAAGCTAACTGGAAAGCTAACTGCATTATTGAATCAGGACTTATTCCAATCCTTTTGCACTCGTTTTTCCCAAATTCATTAAATATTACATGATCAACGCTTAATTCCGTGGTCCATGCTTCAAATTTCTTCTTCTCTGTATCGATAGCATTTTGCACTTTATTATCTATAACAAACTCAAGTTTCCTGACGTTCGTTACTCCTTTTTGAAGTTTATAGACATCATCGGGGGAGAATTTTGGCCGACTCGTTGTATCATCTTTTACATCCTGCAAATAAAAAGGGAAAAGATAATGAGACTAAACATCACGATAGCTTAATTTATCATCAATTCACCTTAAGAAATCTTAGTACAGCCACTCCATCGCCCCATGAATGCTCAAAATTTATTCCAGCAAATCCATCTTGTGTAACAATTACAGAGAACGATTTATCGAACCATCTGTTTGTTCCATCACCGTGAAGATACGTTTCGATTAACTTGTTATAGTCAGTCCCAATATTTACATCGTCCAATACCATTACAAATATAGCAGAATCTATTTTTTGTAAAGCTTCCCTATTACCAATCTGTTCCAAATGAGCTCTGGTTTCAGCCCACAGATCGCGATTCGATGTTGTAAGTACACCAATAGAATTGTCATTGCGTGGTATGTTATCTTCTAAAATGGATTTTAAACAATCCGCTATAGCATTGGGTTCATAAATATAACCATTTTCATCCATTACATTGAAAGAGTAAAAGTGCCCCTTTCTCATGACAACGATATGCCTTCCAGAAGCGTTTTCATAAATTTCATCTTTCTCTGGCTTTGGTAATCTTGTTGTATTAAACAAATTGTGATATTGCGACATATCCAATGGAAAGGCCTAAAATAATAATTTCTTGTCTGAAATGTCAAAATGTTGTCTCTTACAAGATGAGGAAACATTAGACTGCGATGCTTCTGTTTATCTCTTAGATAAGAGTCGCTAATCTGTGCTAAAGCTTGGTGCCTTACCTTAAATAGATAAGCTCCGTACCAACTAAATTTAGGTGGCAGAGCTCTTGTGACTGCATGATATAGATTATTATTAGCTGTTTCAGGGTTCAGATAAAATATTTCCGGCAGTAGAACGTTCTCTTTCAACGATTTCATGAATCTTAATGATGATACAATGATATTAGTACTCTTTACTAACTGCTCGTTATATTTTGGATCGGATGCTGGCTCAAGAACTATGAAAGGATTATAATTGATAGGAAGTGGTTTACGATCTCTCAAGTACATATCAGACCAAGGTCCACTAATGTAACTAGTGTTACGATTCTTAGCATCCGTTTTAATAAGTTCGTCTTGCAAACTAGTACCATCTTTAGACAGAAACTCATTTACATAAGTTGTAGTTTTTTCAAATTCATCTTTAGATAACAATGGCTTTTGTGCATTTAGATACCTCCTGCATGTATCCTCTAACTTTGGAATGGGTAAACGCGGTAGAGATGGTTGATAATGCATTGTCGGAGTTTTACTTTTTTCAATATATTGATAGTCATCGTTGCTTCTTATAGATAAACCTCTAGAAGAAAGAAAAACAAATGAAAAAGGACAAATAAATTTATGTTAGAAGCAAATTTCTGTTGTTCCAGTCTAAAATATTATTTACCTTGAAACTTGTAATAGCAATTGCACATTCCCATGAGAAATCTGCGACACGAATGTATTATTAAATTTATGAAACATAGTTAATTATACATCGAATATATGAAGCTTACGAATTACATACCAGTTCTTTTTTTAAATAGTTGTACTTTAGTACAAGAGAAATCATATTTCTTCAAGTTTTGTACAACACTATATTATACACTAATGTATAAAATATTCTTATAAAATATAACAAGTTAAAGAACAATAGAGAAAATATATGACAGAATTTTGCTATTATTATTGTTACTTTTAATGGAACGCGTATGTATGTACAAACAAGTGTTAATATGGTGGCATTTCCCCCTTTTCAATTGTAGTTAGAAAAAATGCATAAAAGTATATACAGTATACCGCTATATGCATTCATTCTAAATTATCGTTCTGCACGTCATTAAATAAGTCATAAATATTTATACACGTATACGTGTCATACATAAATTCATGTCTGTATAGAAGTAGAAATTATAGTTTGTGCGCTCTAAATATTGGGGAGTCAATTAAAATTTTATTCCATGTAAGGGTGCATTCACAACGATTGTCAGAAAATAATTTATTTAGGAAAACAGGTTTTCTAGCCAATGGAGAAATGCCTTCATGTAACATCTTCACTGTTTACGATTGGTTATTCTAGCCATTTCATTAGTTTCCCGCTTTTTAGAATGCTGCTAAAGGTTAATGGAACGTTTGCTGGATATAAATAATGTATTGTGCGTTTTACAGATTGTTTGTTTCAATTTTTATAACAACTTATTCGATCTCTGTTGTCATCGTCGAAAGAGTATTGCCAACGATTAAAATTGTGCCTTAGAGAAATGTTACATATGTCGTAAACATTGTGTTGAAAAAATTTACTATTGTTTGCAAAGATGTATCTTATAAACAAAGTTTTTTAGTGAGGTGAAGTGAAATTGCGTACAGTATGCAGTGTCGGTAATAGAAAACGTTATTAAATCCTGTTGATTTGTATTACATTGTTTGGTAAAAAATTGAGCGGTTACTGTGAACGTCAAAGCAGCATAAACGTCATAAAAATTTAAGGTTAGGTACGCGTCATAAACTGCATATTCTATTTTGGTCAGGATGCTGCATCGTGTTTGTACAATAAAAGTGTTCAATTAAATCAATGAAAGCAGAGATAATTTGTAATGCAGGTAGAATAAGGACATTCACGCCCAAGATTTTAATTGTGTGTTTTGTTCAGTGTGTACATTAGATACATTCCTCGATATCTACGTGACATGTTTCTGCTTGGACCGCTACAAAACATTTAAACATGTTAGTGTATATACGAATTAACGATTAAGAACAATTTGATTTGCATGGCCACTTAATATTCCACTTAAACCGTTTGATAGGGCTGATCGAGATTACGATATGGGCCCAGCTACAGAAATGATGGTAAATGATTTTGACGATGAGCGGACACTGGACGAAGAAGAAGCTTTAGAAGGTAGTGAAGATTCTCACAACGAGTTGTCCAACTTGCAAAAGGTATAACTCTGAGGTGTCTGAGCTCGATATATTTAACATGCACAATGTTCACTTTGTAACAAGATTCTGATCCCAACTATTCTAGGATCAAGCCTGTGAAATGAAAAAATCAAGCCCATAAATAATTACAATTATGATAAGTTTCTACAACACTTTGGACTCAAAGTGCGTTCTCGTAGTGAGATTCGTATGTTTAGTCAGTTTGTTATACGTGGCATGGTAATCATTTCTGTTCTTGTCTTCTTTCAGGAAGGTGATATGCCACTAAAAGATCTACTTGCGATGTATGGATACGGGGATCCTTCGACCGAAAATTCGAACAGTTCGGACCAAATGTTAATACCATCCAGAAGCGGCGATCCAGAAGTTGAAGGACAGTATTCGGATAAGGGAGATAACGACGCGGACGACGACGATGACGACGATGACGCAGATGGAATCAGCAACGAGCCAGATCTCAAACAATTTTACACGGAAATGTTGGTAAAGGGGAAAGATTCCACGTCGTTAGTATCAGGATCAACCATGAAAGGAAGCAATGCAAGTGTAGATACAGGAGATAGTAGCAGACGACATAGAATTCCTGATGACAACGACGATGACGAGGATGGAGAAGGCGAAGAATGTTCCATGGTCGACGGTTGTAGTAACAATGAAAACACGAGGGCAGTACCAACAATAGGCAGTACTAGTACCACAAAATGTAGTGGTATAAACTCCCTTCCTGATTGTACAGCGAGTTGTACAGATAACGTTGTTGGTGGTGTAGAAGGCAGTGTCAGCAGCGGTACAGTAGACGGTGGAGAAGATGGGATAGCCAGCGGTGCTATAGGTAGCGGCACATCAAGATTACTGCGAAGCGTTTCACGACCTCAGAGCGAAGAAGAAGAGGACGATTGTGATTATAGTCCGGACGAAGAGGAATGGAAAAAGACAATCATGGTTGGTATTAATTACCAAGCGGCCATACCGGAAGGTCTATGTCACTACGATGACGCTCTACCTTACGAAAATGAGGACAAGATGTTGTGGGACCCCAGTCACATACCCGAAGAGGAAACTGAAGAATTCTTAGAAAGAGCACAGCTACCAGCTGTAAAAGGTGGTTCTCTGCCTACCGGGTCTCATATTAGAGACGACGAGCAAGCTTTATATCTATTGTTACAATGTGGCTACAACCTTGAAGAGGCATTAAGAAGGCGCAGAATGAACGTCGTACCACCGACGGACGCAGTTAGCCTATGGTCGGAGGAAGAATGTCATAACTTTGAATCTGGATTGCGGAATTATGGCAAAGATTTTCATCTTATACAGAAGAACAAGGTGTGTGCAGTACAATTATGTGGCTAGGTGTAGCGAGACAAAATTAAATGCAATATAAGCATCGTCGTTACAGGTTCGTACACGATCTGTTGGCGAGTTGGTGCAATTTTATTACCTTTGGAAGAAAACGGAACGTCACGATATATTTACTTATAAGGCTCGTTTAGAAAAAAAGAAGTATGCTTTGCATCCTGGTATCACGTGAGTATCTTCTTTATCTTGTAATATTTCATTACTTTCCGACTCTAATGATTTCTAATTTCTCCTTCGCTACATAACATTCTACTAAATTCTGTGCTACTATCGAAAACTTGAAGTATGACAAGATCGTTGAATCGTAAGCAGGGACTATATGGACCGATTCCTGGAGGAGCAAGAAGGTGTTCGGGATCGCAGCAGCTCGCCGAACGTTCACTGCTTGTTATACGGTGACACGAAACGGCAAAGGTTAACTGCTAGTGCGACAAATATCGAGGAAGCAAAATCGTCGGAACCATGGGATGGTGTTGCAGCCGCATGTGATCCCTTGGCAGACTTGAATGGACCTGCATCAACGCAAGCCTCGACAGCAGCAGTACCGCCACCGTCGCCACTCCCACCTCCACCGCCACCTCCACCTTTACCGGTATCATCAGCTTCTGTGACTGTATCATCATCAGGTTCAGTTTCAACTACATTGCCAGCCTCCATGTATTGCACTTCGTCGGCCCGTCATCCCGACTGTTCACCGTCCGACGCAGGCTATGCTAATCCATCTACGTGGGCGAACTCCGCGTCTCGAAGTCACTGCTCTTCCTGTATTGTGACGACGATTACCATAAATACGACAACAAATAGTACCGCTCCAATGGTCACTGCCGTTGGAATTACAAGCACGGTTACAACCAGTTCTACTGTCACCTCCGCTGCTTCTAGCAATTTTTATAACTCGCGAATGACGTCTAGAAGCAACGATGTGCACGATTCACCGTCACCAGAAAACATTTTACCTCATTTGCCTCCTTAGCGTCAAACGCGACTTTCAGGCTCTCAGCCTGGAAGGCGTCAAATATCTTTGCGCGACTTGTTTTCTCCAAAACTCGCGTCATCATTATCATCGTAACATATAATATTCGTTAATATCACGAACTATATTTTTATACTGTATCGTAATATGATTGTCGATTGCAACAACAGAGACAACAAAAGAGAAAGGGAGAAAAAGAAGTGTTCTTCGTAAAATCGAAGTAGAAGAAGCAGTATGTCATGTTAACCGGGGAAAAAACGGGATGGGTATAAGTGGCATGTGGAGGTAAATTATTCTAATTTTGTCCACTTCCTGCTTTCTATTTTCTGACAATTATTATATGTAAAATGAATGTAAATGATCGAAAACTATTTGCACTTTACAAATCTGTAAGTAATCGTGTTAGGAAATTGAATGAACGATACATTGCAGTGGCAAAGTCGTAGCGCCGGACGCAAATTAATAAAAAAATCTTTATACTGTTGTCTTGAGCACGCGTTCGATTAGTGGTGCTTTAAGGATCACAGAAATACGATTTGTAAATTTGACAAAATAAGATTTCGGTAATCGTTCGAGGTGGTTAAATTAAATGAAACGTGATGAAAGTTTACTCATTTTTCTTTTATTTATATTACGAATGTACAACACAAGCAGGTATCGATTAACACTTCTCCATTATAGTATTTTCCTGCTACATACGAAACAGTTTAAATACCACAGTTCTCTACCCTTGCATTCAGCTCCATTCTCCTTTACAGCACCAAATAGAAAATCCAAGATTGTAATAAAAATCGTTAATTTGTTGTAAATTCGGACATAGGTGATAAATAATTATAAATTCTTTCCTCTTTTGTGCGATGTAAAATATTTTCTTTCCCTTTTTTTCTCATTTCAGTCGTTCTTTCAAACAAAAAACAGTATATTTTTCGTAATTCGGCTTGGTCATCGGTACTGCGACAAATCCAGAGACTCCACAACAGTTTTCAATAGTTTCCCCATCAGTGGCAAAAATGGTACGCTACTAATATCAGTCGTAAATTTTCCTGTAGTATATGTTGCGCTCTCTTCGAGATTTTTTCCTTGTATTTCTTTCAATCTTGCTGGCAAATCAGTTTGTACGGCGTCCGTAGTTTGTTGAACAGTCCTTGCACTCTTAGCATCGGCGTTGATCAACGATCCCTTAACTTGCCAGTCGTCGGGAGTGCCCCGATGTTCGAGAAAGTCGAAGAACACCCCCAATTCGGTCACTGTTTCCCGCGCTACCAGTTGACGATCTCTTAGAGCGATTCTTGGACTTCTGACACCTTCCAAGGCTTGGCACAATATTAGCACGAGATTAACTTCAAGAGCAAATCTCGTATTATTTTCGTCCATAGATTCGAACCAAGGATCGTTGATTTTTTGATATTTCGCAACGACGGGGCTGTCGCTGTTTCCGGAAGTTATCCCGCTATTGCCACCTTTTGTAACGTGTCTACCGCTCGTTAGGGCCGTTGCTCTCGATAGAATGGTGTTTTCGCAAATCAGCGGGTCGTAAGGTCTCCGTACAAGCCTTGGACTACTCAATAATGGCACAGTTACGTCCAGGCCGCTCACGTATACCAAAAACTCGCCCCCTGCTACATTGGAAGAGGATCTCGACGCGGAACCGGATGCCGCGTGAATAATTCTTCTCAGATCTTTGCGCGAATGCATCCGCCGATTCTCCGGTGTAGCATGCTCCCATTCTCTTTTAGCGGAGTCCGTTTTATCGGACTGTCCACCGAAGGGCACGGACGAGGAGCTTACGGGTTGTGACCGAGAGTGTAGAGCTTGCGTAAATAGTTGCGTCGAACTGATGATCGTGCCGTATGTTAATCGCGGCCCAGAACACATGCTCATTTGCGGGGGACCGAAATTCATTTCCGCCATCGGAGTGTACCAGAAATCTTGCGTGTATATCGTATCTACGAGAGTGTTCAACCTCGGGGAGAAGTGGACGAAGCTTAGCGCGCAAGTTGTATTTACCACGATCAGCTTGTTAACTAGCAACTTTAATTCGCCACTTGGCGATCGTTTGTCGCACGATTCCAGCTCCTCGGCACTTTCCACGCTAATACCGTCGATGATGAATTTGAGAATTCGTGGGCGCAATAATAAATTAACAGTATTATCGTACGCCAAATACATACACTTGATTAAGGTCTCGCAAACATTCGGTTGGATCGAACTCCAAACGAATGGTTGCGTCGCCATGGTATGTATAAGGGCAACGAGCGATTGCACCAAGTCCGCGGCCAGCAGGTCCGCGGTGTGTCTCAATAATGTCGAAGCAACCATCAGTTGATATTCGTGGGAATTTAGGAACGTAATGATAGATTTAATGTACACGGTGGGTGTTTCCCTCGTGACTAAACCTGTTACAAACTCGAGACCAAGCGTGTAAAGCGGCCACCAATCTTGGCACCGCCACGTTCCATTAGGACAATCGTCGTACAAACAATCCAGCATACTATTTCCAATCTCTGTAGGGGGTATCAGGCTCAGCCATAGTTTCGCGATATCATTCTCGCTGATTGGGTGCAGTGCATAAGGCGAGCGTATTATTAAGTTGAGCAAGTTGAACGCCGCCGTACTAAATCTTAAGTACGGATATTTCTGCAATGTGATACCAATGCACATCATCAGTTCCGGCATCATCTGTCGAAGCTGTACACAGCTAGACCGTCTTTGATGCCTCGATTGCAAGCAACGTTCTATATAGGAGCGCAATAGTTGCGCGACCAAGCAGACGGCCAAGGTTGCTGGTAAACTTTCCCTAATTCCACGAAGGGTCTCCGCGTTACTTTCATCGGCGTACTTTTGAGCAGCCACGCTGTCTATCGCCGCTGTTTTCTCGTCCACTTTTCGATCAGCCGATCGCTGCTGCTGTTTGCGTTTTTCAAACTGTGTGGCAGCTTCCCTGAGCTCCTCCAATTCGCTCGTGGCGATCGTACAGGCGCACGCCAAAAGATATTCGAGACTAGTTGGGTCGTCGCGTAGGGTGCTTTTTACGCATTGAACGCATCCAAGAAGCAGAGAAACTAGAGTTTGACGTAAAGACTTTCCATAACTGCGATAAGCTTGTCCAGTTTCCTGCATCAGTTGCGTTAATCCTGCTATAAAGATTCTAGAGTCGTCCACGCACATTTGTTTCCAGGAGGTGATGCACCGTAGCGACAAGGAAGCCAGCAACATTGTGACTTTTCGGTTCGAAGCAACGCAGGGCTGTAAGACTTGTTCCAGTAACGTTTCCAAGGAACGTTGAGTGATGAATTGCGCTTGAGAAACATTGATAGGATAATTCGTTGCTATTCTTTCGTCAGTTATCGTGACGATAAAGTTGTACCAAGATTCCAAGTTCGTTTCGTACAGTGAATCTGTTACGTTTGTATCCCGTTTCTCGTAATTGTTCGATTCGTCGTTATCGGTGTGCGTATTGCCACTGAGTATATACATTGTCAGCTTCTTCCAGTAATCTTTCGATTTATCCAAAAGTTTTCTCAGATTCTTTGCGAAATCATCCTCCAGTGTGGCACTTTTGAATAACTCTAAAGTAATTATGTCCAGCAGGTGAGAGTAACCTTTGGCGCACGGTACTAGTCCCCTAAAGAGTGGAGCGAAAAGGTGAGTCCAAAAGTTCTCACGTTTTCGGAAAAAGTTCACAAGAATTTCGTTCCTGTGATACCACATTGCCCGTAGTAGCGCCATCGTGCTGTTGTACAGTTTATCGCACACGATATTGCATTTTTCGTAAATTCGGAAGAGGTATTTAAGTAAAAATTGCCTGCAACCCTCTGTGAAAAATTCTTCTACGGATCGGGGAAAGATACGCTTGCATTCCGCTGGATGTACAATATTAAAGAGGGCTTCCGTCAAGCCAGGTTGCTTCTCCAAGCACACGGCAACCAGTTCGAGAATAGCAACTTTGACATCCGCTACGCAAGTCGGCGACATAAGACCTCTCCGAGAAGCAAACGTTTCCCGTATAGCTGTACCGTCCATGCCCATACAAACTAGGAGCGACATAGATGATCCTTCGGCAAATTTTTTCAGCAGTCTAACAGCCATCGCCTGCAGAGGTGGACTGAACCAAACGTACAGGTAATTCACGATCGTAGGTACAATTAAAAGCCCGTTTGGTACACGCGGTGAAGAATACAAGGCAGCTTCTAGGGGTGATCTGTGGCCCATTTCTAGGCCCAGTGATTTTCTGTATATTAGTAGTCGGTTTACTACAGAAAGGGCTAGCTGTACACTTTTGATCGCTTTAAACCCTTTCCCCCGAATCCAATCTGTCTCAGCCATCATTTTGTTATGCAAAGTACGCTCGCCGGTGCGGATTAGCTTGAGCAACGCGTGTCTTGGTTCCAGATACAGCAAACTGTATGCAACGACAAGTTGTAATTCGTTCCGTATATCCTCCTTTGGTAGGCTAGATTCTAGGGCTCTGTGAAGACAAAACATACTCTTCAACCACAAGTCGGTTCGCTCCGCGTCCGATTCGAAGTACCAGGAATCTAATTTTGGTAAAACACCTTGCAATAGAAACACCATTCCGGGTATTTCTACAGTGTACAAGGCTTCTTCGTTGTACTTTCTGACTAAATATTTGGACAAAATGTCCAAAAATGCATTCAAAATTGGATAAGAATGGGAAATTGTTTCTATAGCAGACAACCAAGATGCAATTATTCCACCGTCGAAAGAAACTGCTTCCGCGAAATCTAATGTCTTTTGATACCGATTATTGAACCTTGGATAAATACCAGAACGCGTTCGCGATAAAATTTCTTCCGGATACTCCAACACCAATTCGGATGAAATACTAATACAGGCCGCAACTATTTTGTATATATACATCTTTTCCTCTGGCAATACTGGATAGGAAAATCTGTTTATGATTTCGAAACTCAACTCTGTTGGAATTGCCATACTTTGCTGTATTCCTATGTACTTGGCTAATGTTTTTAACAATTTCAAGCCCTGTGAGACGTGCTCGGGTAAATTTTTCTTCATTTCATTGGCACTTGTAATTCCACCACCGGCTTGAGAAAAAAGCTGTTCTATTTTGTGATGGAAAGCGTCCCAGTAACTCGCCCTTTGCCGAAATATTACTACTTCACGTTCACTTGATAATATGCGTATATTCTCGCGTAAACAATTTTCGGATATTGTGTAAGAATTCTTGTGAATTGTACATTCCTGTTCGTATGGTTTCAATGGTTTGTAATGTTCCCGTTGCCGCGGTACCTCTAACGTTAACGACTGAAGATTATCCAGCTCTACCGCAATCTTTTCGGCACTTGATTCCGAAGCACTTGCTAATCCGATTGCAATGTTTGTTAACGATTCAAATTCGTCTGGAAATTGTTCAGCTGCGAATTTATAAATTAACCACAAACCGTCGTTCTGCTCTTCCCAAAATCGGGCAGCGGTTTCAGGATACTGGACTGTAGATGCAACAGCATCGAAGATACCATTTAGCGCTGGCAACTTTTCTTCGTCTACAAAGGCACACACCAATGTAAGCAGGTTGTACACGCTGCTCCGGACAACTTCAGCATAATGGGTCTTTTCGCAAATCATTTCACTATTCATTAAGTCTTGCAAATAATGAAAAACATTTAGCTGTATAGCTTTGATACCAAATGGTTTGAATCGACTCATTGTATCAATGTCTTCAGGATCGATAGCATAGTTGGCCAACATCCAGGACAAAAATAGCGGACTATCTTGAGGTGAATTATCACGAATGCATTTTTGTTCAAAAGTCTCCTGCATAGTATTCATCACACTATGTATCCAATCTTCCATGTTAGCGCTACAAAGAACAAACATTTTTACTATCAAAATTAGCAAATATAAATTCTAATAGAACTGCAATAAAAAAAGGGACATACTGCTTCCGAACATCCAAGGTCACTAAAAGCAGAGCTGCCTGGCTCTTTTGGATATCTTTGATCTTTCTAGCAATTGCTTTTTTGTCTTCGTGACTTTTCGTGCTTGCCAGACGTCTTGGTTCTCCCTGTAATAATAAAATTAATAAATGCTATTTGAAAATGAAAGCATGCTCCATTAGAGAATGTTTCAACTTGGCTGCTATACTTACACCAATGCTTTCATACAGTTTCATAAATTCAGTGTCTGCAATATGTATATCATGAATGATAATTGTTAATATGTGTAGCAATTCTCTCATTTCGATAAGACTACTGTTGTATAATCTGTGCAAATATTCTTCTGTACAAAGTTGCGATCTTACAGGCGCGCTGACAGTCTTTAACATCTCTATCTGTTTCTGAATGGATCCCAACAGTGTTCCAAACAAAACATCGTCAAAGAATTTTGCAAATTCCTTTTGATAGCGATGTTCCTTGTCTTTGTATTCTACCATAAGCTTAAGGCACTTTATCAATGTCATTCTTTCAGAGTAATAGAAATCCCAAATATCATCGATCAATGCTTTCATCGATGTAAAATCTATAAGTTGAGACGCAAAGGTTTCAGCACAATTTCTATATTCGTATTTTATAAAATTGCATACTAAATCCCACGTTATCATCGCGTCCAAATTCTAAAAGCAAAAATAAGTTTACCAATTGTCTTCTAAAACTCAGAGGGAAAATTAGTAACAGCTTTGTAATACGTACGAGAAGCGGGGCCAGTTTACTAATTAATTCGTACATGCGAGGTGACGGATCATTTTTGGGTATATTTTGAAGAGTTGCCTCTGTATACGGTTTAAAAAACAATAGCCCTTCCTTGAGAAGTTTCGTTTCCTTTTTGATTTCATCTTCGACGAGTTGTTTCTCGCACCGGCACACCGTGTCCGATATTAAAAACCACAACTCCTTGCAGTATCTAAATTTCATATGGATTTTAATGCAGTGACAGCCATCGGATAAATATCGATGTGCAATAGGAACAATTAAATCTCTGTTAATAAAATAAAAACAAACGTTATGTACTTACGGTAAACTTTCTACAGTAGGTACTTCCATTTCCAATACGCCGGTTTATACAAATCATATGAAGTAACTTGTAAATCTCTTACGAGATATTTAAACCATACAGAACTTCAATAAATAAACTATTTAGATGCTACATATCTACTCCAGTAACAATTAATCATTAAATTGTGTAAACAATGATGTATACATAACCCTAATTAATGTTTAAAAAATATCGACAATTGGAACGTGCGCGTAATTCTCAACCAACTGAATCGTTTTCACGAATGGTGAGAAATAATGGCACTTCACTCTGATTGGGGAATGAATAGTAATATTTCTGACAATGCAGGGGACTAGCGGATAGAGAATACTTTCGGTTGGTTAAACTGAGACCAGTTTCCCGCCAAGACTTGCCGCGATCTTTCCAAGCTTCCGTCTGTTAAAGTGCGAAATAATTAATCAATAGTAATTAATTACTAATTCAGTAATTTATTAGAGAGACTTTATAGTAATTTAGAAGCATTCCAAGCTGGATCACAATGTATTCGGCAATTTAATTGTTTGTGGTCAGTTGCCGGCAACGTTGAATTTGCAATAACCGAGCAACAAGAATATAGCAACAATTTTTATTAATTGTAAGGCAAGCAGGTCTATAATTTATTCTAAATAGTCATAATTTCCGAGATAGTTAGACATTTGGTGCAGATATCGTTCTGAATACAGACAAAGAAAAGAAATTACTGCACGATGTACTCGTGATGTAGACGCCAAGCCATGCAGAAGTGTCAAATGATCTGGTTGCAGGTAAGGATTTCTCAAATTCCTGCTATAAATAAATAGAATTGTACGAATAATGGTAATATATCCCGATTAAATTATTATTCGTACCAGGTATAAATCATTTATCTCCAATTTCAATTTAATTCCATTGGCGTCGACACGATATTAAAAAAACGTCGGTCTTAAAGAAAGAACGCCCCCCCTCCCAACCAGTTACCAGCCAATTAGCGCAATCCATTACGAAAATCTGCCTCTTTCGCCCAACGGATCTCGTAGTGATTTGACGTGTTCAGAGTGTCCGTCGAATTAAGGTATGCCACATAGTCTAACATATTCCTAAATGCAAAGTATTATATCAATTGTTTTCATTTCCCGTCTCCTGTGAGTTCTGTAGAGTTTTTTGTTAATATTAAGCCATATATTAGTATAAATTGTGAAAACATTGCGTAGTAATTGGAATCGCCCAACGTGCATTTTTTGTGTCTAACACTACTTCTATGTACAGATACACATATTTCAGCCCGAAATTCCATTATCTTGCAATATATTCTGCAGTTTCTAGCAATATTATTATAATATTGGTTATTAATATTGATTATTTATTTCAAATCTCAGTTGGATTCTGTTCCATGGCGTCACTTTCGCTTGCTTTGAATCTGAAATGGCGGGAAATGGCGGGAAATGGCGGGAAATGGCGACACTGACGAGCGGGAATGCGCAGGAGCAGAGTGACGCGGCGCCATATTGTTAAATCAACTTCACGCTGACAGGTAAGCGTTCCTCAAATTTCTGGTTGAAATAAGTAGAATTTTAGCAATATATCTCTATTAAATTATAATTCATACCACGTATAATATTTGTATGAAATATAGTCGCGTTGCAGACAAGTAATAACCTAATACATGCCATTATTTGCGACTATTTCTCTGTTGTTTCTGCCTGTGGCCGGGAAGCTTGCTTTTCCTGGAAAATATCGACAATTTATCGCGAAACAAAAAAAGACACTCATCAAGTAACGTATGTAGTAAGTAAGTAACCCTCTATTACCACTGCTGTTTATTGAATACAATTCTAATTACCACTTCGCATAGTATTACTGGATTAGACTAAAGAATATTGAGGACTTTTGCTTCAATAATAAATCTGTTGTTAACATCGTGTGCTTATACGTATGCACATCGAATATTCATATTTGCTACAGAATTCGAGTTTAATTATTGCTTTAGTATATCACGATTATCATTACCTTTGTGCACTTGTTTTATTTCTTTGTTCCTCTTTGTTACAGCAGTATGGAGAGAATTGATTAGACGAAATAGAGTAAACCAATAACTACAATGATGCGAAATGATTCATTGCAACTAAGGTGTTTGTACGTGAGCATTTTAATCATTTTTCCATATTAGTTTTATATGATCCGAGACGCACACTAAGATGAAACAACGACGGTTGAAATACTTGTAAAAACCATTAGATTTTCAAACACTCGAAATGATGAACATGTTTTCTTTCAGAAAATTTTGTGACCGCGCGCAATGCGGTCGGTAGAGTCAGTGTTTGCTTCGCAGTTTTCTAGTATTTCCAGAGCAAGTGGTTCTGCTTAAATTGTACTTTACACTTTAGCTACACGCGATTGTAGAGCCAGTGCTTTTCACGTACTAGTTATTAATACTGTTATCGGAGCACCGGTGCCCCTTTTCAATTATTTCAATCGCGAAAGTAGAATCTTAATTTGCTCGTCGATATAATTTTTTTCTTGTATTCGCTATCGGAAGTAGAGTCAGTGCATCACTGAAGGGGATGTTTTAGGCGACACCGATAAAGTGAGAAATGTAAGTATCTCTTAAAACATTTTAGACAATTCAAACTATGTAGGTATAGCGGTAGATTTTAATGTTCTTTGCTTTCTTGTTTAGTTTCAGTTTGCACCCTTCCTGACGGCTGAGTTCAATTGAGCTGCCTTGGCGATATTCCTAATGTCCTCCACGAGTACTTCCTTGGTATCTGCAATCAACGAAGTAGTGAGTCGCATGCGTTTCGGTTCCTCCGGTCCCCAATCATGCCGTAGGACGATTGGTCCAAAGCGGCACGGGTGACTGGTTGTATTTTTTAGTAGTTTTGCGAGCATAGTGACCGCGGGTATAGTTTTTATACCCGTCAGTTGTAACGTTATTTTCTTGCGTATTATTTCTTATATCAGGTTAGATCTGCCTTCTTGTACTCCGCGTTTTTAAATATAAGTAGTATAAGTATAGTATAAGTAGTATAAGCAAATAAATATTTGGTCCAGTAAGCACAGTTCGTGTAGGTTCCTTTATTTGGATAAAAATATATGATGACATTAATAAATACATACATTGAGGATATTGTATATTAAATTTATAATTGCATTTATAATCAACTGAAATTCGTTTTCCCTGTTGAGCAGTGCAGAAGTCGGATACCCTCCGATTTCGTTACTGCAAGTGTTTCATGATTATAGTAATCATGTATTAAAGTAAATAACTATAACAATACGAATATTAAAATCAGCACCGAATATGTCTAGCCAATGATAGCATTTAATATTAATTTTCATATGCTATAGTCGAGTCCTTTTCGTATGAAATTAATTACACATTATGTACAAGAAGGCACTTTGCATACGGGTAGATTTTCAAATCGGAGTAGCTATCTTGATCAATTTACTTCGATTAGGGAATCACCTGAGGCTTATTTAATAGCTTGTCAATTTTTCAAATAAATATTTAAATGCATTTATTTCTTAATTGCATACTTATTCTAGTAAATTCAGTTTCAAGGACAGTCATTTCCCTTAATCCTTAATAAATAAATTATTTAGCAGTCATTTTCATGTTTTTATTGTTATTTCATAAATTACAAAGTCGAGTCATTTTTAAAGAGGTTGAAAATAAAATGTACTATTATCTATTGCAATTTTACGTGTACTAATCATCTTTTTAGATCAGGATTTTCAGGTTTAACCCCTTCCGTGTTTATTGTCAGGAACTCACTCACGTGCCCAGGTGCTACTTGGGTGAGTGAATGGCAATGGGCACGATGATCATATGTTTTTTAAATTTCTAACAATGTTTGGCGGCTGACATTTGCTAGTGCACCGTGCACGACGTATTTTCCACACTGTGTGTGTGTGTGTGGTTAGGCTGTGGAATTGCGTCGGCTCGGGAATTTCATAAAAAAATTATAAACGCATTTATTCCAATACCGATACTACGATTTCCCGAATAGCAATATGTTTTACAATTGCAAATACACATTGGATACCATAACGAATTATGAAAATATGGCAACGAACAGAGTACTATAGGAACCAAGTATACTTAGTTGAAAGGAAATGTACAATATATTTTAACAATCAATATTTTGCTGATACGTTTACGCACATTTACGCAATGGTCGCTAGCCTTTGTCAGCCGATTTCAGGAACTGGTACGTACCCTTAGAGTGTGAATGATTGTATGCCAAGCTCGGGTGTCGGAGGCGTCCCGGGACGTCTCTCTAGTGTAGGTTCATGCGCCCGAGCGTTTGAATGAGAAACGTGGAATGAGGTGTGTTTGTGTGAATGCTTTGCCATTTTTTAAATATAGGTCTAGGTAGGATAGGTAGTATATCTTCTGGTGTGCCTGATAGATGTAAGTAGGTAGGGCCGGGCAGGTTGACACAGTCTCTGATCGGGTAGGCAATATTTCGCGTGTTCAACCTGTTTCAGGAAATTTGATTTGAAAAGTCGACGGTGAAGCTGTGGCGCGAACGAAAATGCGTTCGCCTCAGGTTTTGCCCATCGATTTTTCGAATTTTTCGCGGTCGCGATCGCGATTTCGCTCCGAAACGAACGTGCTACGTTATGCTCGAGACTGCGCGTGTCGGCGAAGATCGATTACAATTTTAATCGTAATCTTTACGATTTTCCGTAATCGCAATTTTACGATTGTATTTGGTCGTGATTCGTCCCCGCGTTTTCCATTTAGCTACGCGGTTTAGATTTTTATTTTATTTCATTTTTTTTGCGAATAGAGTCTCGAGCCTAGACTAAGTTTCAGCGGGCATTGCGCTCGAAGAAAAGAAGAGGCTAAATGCCGAAGAGGCCCGACAAACTGTCGCTCAAGAGGGCAACTACCAATGGCTCTGCATCCTCTGGATGGAGAGCCATTCTTTGTTACTACTTTGTCACTGTGCTCGCCTTTGCATGTGTAGAAACATTTCAGCTTCGCCGATGCCCATTCCGGCGCAACGATTTCGTTCCCTCCCAAAGAATCGCGATTTATTAGAGTTGCGTAAAACTTGAGATCGGGGCGAATAGGAGTTGCGTAAAATTCTCAGCGGTTTTTTAAGTAGAGCCGCGGAGGAATATGGGCCTCGCGTATTTTTAGAGCTGCGAAGAGTTTCGCGGAATCTTCATTATTTTATATATTACATACAGTTTCTAGCGTGGCGGTAATTGTTTTCGGGATTTTTATTGCAGATAATTTTTTATCGCGAATTAGTGTTGCGCTGATTAAAGATCGCGTTTTTAATTTAAATTAAATAAATTTGTTTTTCTCAGCTTGCGAAGTATGGAAATAACCGATACTCGCGAAACCATGTAACTACATGTCTTCCAGTATACGCGCAGTGCGTGTAAAGATATGTAGGTGATAGGGGAAGCAAGCGCACTAGGGGAGAACGTGGCTGTCCCTTATTCGTAGCGGAGGAATTAATTTTTTTTATTACTCATCTACCGCAATTAGTTACGAAGAATCAATTTAACGATGGAAATCATAAACTTTTGGATAGTTCACGATGTTTTCCATATATTATTGATACAAGTTTGAACAGCGCGCGCGCGCGGCGGTTGCACCACTGCATGGGGGGCACTATTTTGCCTCCCTGGCGTAGCAAATAGTCTAAACTTTAATCATATTTTTAATATACTTGCAGTTCACGATAGATGGAAACAGTATGCACAAGCATTACTGGTATCGTATACTACATACTGGCAATAAAGAGCTGGGCAGCTCGACACCTTGTCAGGTATTTACACTTCCCTTTGCTGGACGACTTCCATCGATGTTCCTTGTACGACAGTCGATAAAGAAGGACCGAGATCGTCTCGATATAACAGAGTCGGGTGGAGAAATGGTACACAGGAAGAGAAGCGAGGGTCGTTAGGGCGCCGACGCGAAGGGTTGAAGCTGCCGACGCCGCGTTCTGAACGCCGATCGTCGAGCAGTGCACGTTTGTCCTGAACATTGAGTGTATCGCGTACTCGCTGTCAGCGGTAGCAGAAACGTTTTGTTCGGTTGTGCACGATGTTCTTGTCAGCGTGATCGCATCGATGAACGAGACCGCGCGTTTTCCACGATTATTATGCGAGCGACCACGCGACATCGTTGCAAATATTTTAGTTTTCTGGAAAAGTTAGTCCGCATTCGATGTAACCGAGCATGAGACAAACTCCTTTTCGCGTCAGTCGTTTATTTGCCTTTCGATTTGCTTTTTCTTGTTTTTCGCGGTGCGTGCATCGGCCAACGAACAAAACCTCGTACCACTCTGCCTGTTGATAAACGTTTCCGAGTCTCGTGGTTCGCAAGCTCTCCCTTCCTTTTCTTTTCCTTTTTTCGGTGCCGATTGCTTGCCTTCGTATCTGCGATGTCTTTCGAGATATAGTGAACGCAAAAGTAGCGGGCGCGTATTCGAATACGGCGAACGTTGCGACGCAAAGTTGCACGCAAAGCGTTGAATCATCGAGGAAAGTACGAATATCGTAGAGGTCCGGAAGACCGGTTAACAAGTAGAATATTTCATTTCCAGCTGCACTGGCCCGCCGCGTAGTCTTCTATAATGTATGTACGTCGCGATTCTTGTTACCGTGGATGTGTCCGTCGGGAAATACAGTCACGCGAACGCTAGAGTATCCTCTGACTGGCGTTGAAAGTATTCTCGCGCTGAACGCGGCGCGACGCTTCGAAATTCGAACTCGTTTCACCGCGAGTATACGGCATTGCGGTTTTCTCCTATTTCGCAGTCTCGGTTCGTAACGAAATCGTGCGACCGCGGCGTGTCTTTGCAAACTTTTCGTCTGGAATCACGAGAATCGTGCAGCCGTTTTCCTCCGTTCCAATATATTATATCAGTCTGCTTCCTGAATGCCCGATGCCGTTTAACCGTGGCCCTACGACAGCAAGAGCAACCAAACCCTACGATCCCAGGCGATACAAATGATCCGTGGCATCGGACAAACCATAGATCGTTACCGGACACTTGCCTTCTCTGTTCGAATTTCGATCCGCGGCGTAGCGCAGTTGGGGTGCAAATTTTCCGCGTAACCCGACGTCCAATATTCGTAGAACGCCCGGAAAATATTTGTCGCGCATTACGATCGCGCCCGAAACGTCTCGATACTGTAAACCATATAACCGACAAAATTATCGGGCAATCAATCGGCACCCTGGTACTTTATACGCATCATCCAAAAGCAGAGCGATCACGCGAGGCCGACTTGAACGTATCCGCTACTTGCTTCATAGCCTGCAAGGGTGTTCTGCGCTATAGCGCCAATATGTAGTTGGTGATCACGGTTGTTCTCGAGTTATCGTAAAGCCATTACAAGCTACGATAGAACGCTGGCATTTAGATTATCGTATTATCGGCGAGTCGGTGGTGAGATGCACACCGAGACGAATCGTCCCGCGATGGACTGAATCGACGATACGGAGGACGGCATTTTCAATTTAGGCCGTGATCGCGTACGGCCCTCAGGAAAGACGGACGAGATAAAGGGCGCAGAAGAAAGCGACGGAGGGGTGAAAAAAAATGAGGGCCTCGTTGCTGTTGCTGGGGGGCATCGTGGTACTCTCGGTCGCGGTCGCGAGAGCTCTCTCGTGTGTGTGCTCGCCCTTCGAGTGTGATATTCTTACGGAGGAGGATTGCCCTGGAGGCCTCACATGGGACCCCTGCAGGTAAGTCGGATTTTTCCTGGAAAATTATTTTTCTTTCGGTCGAGCAACGAGCGTGTATTATTCGTCGTTAGTCTTCGAAGCATGTCGCGTCGAATCCATGGAATATCCTAGTCATGAGACACGAACGATGCAACAAAGTCCTGCCAACGGCATTGCACCGTAATAGCGTTGCTGACACTAGTCCTCGAAACTCGTTTGCTCTACGTGTCAACGTCTGTAGCGAGAAATCGTGTCTTCATTTCTGCAACTTCGCCCCTACGAGCATCTCTGACTTTTCATTCTGGCCACTGTACCAACCCAACGCTCATGATCCTTCGCCCCCAACTATCAAAACTGTTCGTCGAATGTATTCTCTTTCTCTTTTCTTCTCTATTTCCACCTATTTCCACCAATGAACAAATTTTTGTCTCGGCGGACATGTTTCGCGTTGACGTCGTTAGCTACTACTGCCGACAGAAAACATCCATCTCGATTCTTTTGCACGGCGAGTTTGACGCTTCCTCTCGTTTCTCTTGTGGAAAAATTGCATGCAAGTGAAATTCGTCATGGAATAAAGATTCGTCCCCTTTTTTTATTTTTACAAAGTGCAAAATATTCTGCTCTTTGTTGCCCAGCGCTCTTTGTTCGAGATCTGCTAGCGAATTTTATCCCGGTATTAGCGATGCACCGATAAAAAATAAGGTTTGATAAAGCGAAGCTTGAATATTCAAACTGGGAACGAACAAAAGCGTCAGTCATTGAAATTTTATACCGCTTTTTCGTTCGCATGTGTGATCGACGAGTGCAACGATCGCTTCTATCCCAAACCATCACATTTCCTCTTCATTTAGCAATAAGCATAAAGGCAGTTAAAAATTGTTTCAATTGCAAAGTTTGGCAAGCACCAAATTTTTGTCTTCAATCATTTATAACATTCCAATTGAATTACCGTTCGACCTGAAGGCCCTGTTAACGCAGGTAAAAAAGGCAAAGGGGAAAAATTGTCCACCTGTGACGTTGTTCAATCTCAAATTTTTGTTGGCATACACTAGCATCGCGGGCACATATCTGGACCCTACAGTCGGAACGTATTAAGCCACACTTTTCAAACTTTGGGGGAGAGCCAACTAAAGCTGGAAAAACTTGTGACAAGATATGAACTTAATCTCATTTGTGCACTATTACATTAAAAACTAAGCAACTTGGAGCGAAATAATTTGAGCAGTCGGAAAGAGAGAAAAAATTTGATACGGGAACCTTGTAAAAGTCTTCTTTTTTTTAAACTGATCTTGGGTCCAGATACGTTTAATTGAATCAACGATACATTGAATTCCATAGATCGGAATCGAGGTTGAAATTCTCCGAGGCAGACTCAGGCAGTTGCATAGCTTTCTCCCTTCCTCGCCCAAAGGGGATTTTTAAATTCAATACGCGTACCTAACGTTTATCGCGACGAGAAAGTCTCCGTGAGTTTTTCAGCGCGGTCGAAGTTGGTTGGCTGGTTGAATCGAATTATTTGGTGGAAACCAACTTTGCTTGCAGATTTAGTGTAAGGTAAACATTTGACGATCTTCGGTCTCTTCTATCCGGAAAGAAACTTGATTCTATTCAAACTATCGCCGCCAACGTTTGGAACGCACGGGTGTACTCGCGAAATGTTTCTTCTATTCTGTGTATACGATTCTGATCGTTCGCACCAATTATTAGCGTATGGTTTTCACGCTATTAAAGCGACTAGCACGTTTCTTTTCTCGCGTGGTCCAAATGAATTCCTGCTTTCGCCATTGCTTTGATGAGAGAAAATTCCGCTTTAAGGCGGCACGATTGTAAATGTACTTACAGGAACCTTGCTCCGTATTATTCTGGTACCACGTGTCGAAGGAGAAAATTGTTTTATAGCGGAGATGGTAGAAACGCGGTATAAAAGGATTGATTGCGCTTGATCCTACGGTTAGCTGAAGTAATAAGGTTCTTTGTTGTAGTCGGAAATTACCGGTTCAAAGCAAAACGGTTTCTTTTGTGATGTCTCTTTTTTTTCTATTTCGTGCTTTCTACTTTTTTTCAAGTCACTGTCTTAATGCACGTAGCTATTGCAAGCGTTGCCTTTAGTCGACCAAATATGAAACGAGTTGAATGTCGTTTGCTTGCAGTGGCATTACTACGTTCGAATATGTTTTTATGAAGGCGACGCACGTGATACGAAGAGGCAATCTAGTTTACTGCGATACAATTCAATAAACTTGCCCAGTCGTTTCAGCTGCGTTGCTGTTGCAATAATGGATAGACTGACTGCGGCAGAAAAATGTCATGTTCTTTCATATATGCACAACTGTCTGGTGCTTGTTTCCAGATGCTGCAAGGTGTGCGCCCGCGTCGAGGGAGAGCCGTGCGGCGGTCTGTTCGGCTTTTCTGGAAGCTGCGCGGACGGTTTGCAATGCGTTATAAAAAATCTGCTGCCCAATACACGAGAGGTGGACGAAGGAGTCTGTACAAGTGAGTCGAATCGATATTCGTGGAATTATCAATGTTATTCGAATCAAATACATGTTCGCATCGGGAAAGTGAAGCAGAGCTAGCAGGGGAAGAATAATGACGCGTCAATTTTAGTATCCATTCGAGTTTCTTTGGGAATCGATATTTCGGATCGGGACGATTAATAATAATAATAGGCGAGCTCTCGAGGAGCTTTGAAAAATGAATTTAGTGTATCAGCGCGAAATGTTTCGTCCATTTTTTCACGGTGCAACGCCATCGACAACTTTGCGCAAAGGGTACGACGATTATCTCATCGAATCTATTAGTGCAACGACGTTTGCATTTGACGAAAACTGCGGTGTCGGCTTGTGTAACAGCTTTTGTCGCGGGTCAAGGCAATTTCGTTCTCCTTTAAATGAGCACATTTCGCAAGCAATGCCTTCAGATTCAATAGGTGAATAATTCAGTCGACATTTATACGCCGCAATATATTGCAAGGAATAATTGTAACGGGCCGTATTAATAATTGTCAAACGAAAAGAGGAAGAGAAAGATTACTCCGATTTGCTGATCGCTTCCAAACGACGTTAACGAGGACAACCTTCTGCGGTCGGGGTGATCGATGTAGGGAGGTAATAATAGTATTTTGCCGAGGGCGTGGAGCAACGCATGGAAGCATGTACAGATACATTATTTCTGGATACGTAATAAGACGGGAATAATACAATTTATTCGTAGAGATTCTGTCGTAATATGGTAATATCTCGTGACATTATATTCGAAATGACAAATCGTCGGGCGAAGAATCTTCCATTTATAAATTACCATGTTTATTAAAGAAATATTTCGTTCAGTGTACATTTGATATCGTTGGACTTTGGTTACTAGGTGTCCATATTTTTCTGAGAATCGTTTACAAGTGCGAACGCAGCTCAGTGACTTATATTCGAGTACGCAATATGCAAGTAAAAGGTTTAAATGCATTCTGCAGTGTCAATCAATATCGCTCGGTTCTCCTCGAGCTTTCAAAGCGAAGATTCTTCCGTGTGTTCTATAAACGTTTCTGGTGGTTCTCGTTCTCGACGAGCATCCTCGAGGGTTCGAGGATAGTCCGCGGCAAGAAATGATTTCCGGCGATAAGCATTTACAAAATCTTTACTCCGATTTTGTTTTCTATTCACATGCGCCATGGCAATCCGTAGCAGATGTTTCGCCATTCTGCTTTATTTGTATTTAATAACCGATTTGCAGCAGCGCACATTTACAAGCGATATACAAACTTTCAGTCGTTCCCTCGAAACTCTGCCTGCCGCCTTTTCTCTTGACTTTTCCCTTTATTTCCTCTCCAAGCTTCGACTTGCTACCCCTGCTCCCTTCCCCCTTCTTTGAAAGTTCTTAACACTTTGAACAAGTCCAGCCGTGGCTGTGTACCCGAGAGAAACGAATGAAACCGCCCCGGCCGCGAATTTAATTGCACAATTTTTCCACTGCGGCTTTCCGTCGTTATTACTTCGCCTTCTTGCACGTCGCGACTCGTAACGAAAGCAACATTAACATGCCGCAACTTCGAGAACAAAGTCTGCTGGATTCGTTTCGAGCATAAGAAGAACGATGGGTTCTTCTGAGGCACGCTCCTAGTTACGCTCGTACTCTGATAAAAATATTCGAAATCTTTAAGGCCGTCCTACGTTATCGTCAGGCCCGCGTAGTCGTCACAAATTGTATTGGACGTTTATGGTGGACGGATAAAGACGTCCGCGATTTATCGATCGCGCCTCGTCGCCTAATCGAAGCTCCTCCGGTCTCTCCTGGTGCGTCCTTTTATCGTTCGTACGGCACAGTCGTTGTGTAATGTGCAAAAGTGCGAGAGCAAAGTAACGATCCGTTTAGAATCCCGGCTTTTGTTAACGCTTTCGCATTAGCGACCGTAACGTGACTGCCGTTGCAGGTGGCATCCAGCCAATTCCGTGCAACAGTGGCTCGAATTTTTTGGAGGCTGAGCGCTGTCGGTAATCGTGTTAAGTGACACTTGTTTCGACACGAAATCGTTGATACTTGCATTGCGATAACATTTCTTCATAAGATGCAACGATTGCATCGATTATATTCCTGCGACCCTTGAAGCGTCCCCTTTGCATTTGTCATTTAAATTACATACTATTCGCCGCCGGTTGTTTCGTTGCTTAGGTAATCGCAGCATGAGTCTGCAAGCGGAATCACCGATTTTTTAATCGGGGGCACCATAATTGGAAACTCATCGGGGGAGTTTTTTCTTGCTAGGTGGCAGAAGAAAATAAAGGAATGGTTGAACTCGAAATTTTGTTTCCTTCGGCTGAACGCTCTCGAGATTCGTGATCCGCGATCCTCATGAACGCTTCTATACTAATTACTCGCACCATCTTCTCGTTATTATCTTAAAGTGGCAGGTAATTGAATTACCGTGATTCAATTTCCTCGAGCCGGGAAATCACTACTACCTTCTCTTTTGTACATGAAACGGCTCTTCTAAGAGGTCGACCTAAGAAAATGCGGTTGAGCAATTTGACTTTCGTCTCTCGAGCTCCGATATTCTTCCTCGTCCTTTCTCCCTTATACATACAAGGCTGTACTTCTCTGTCGTTCCCTATGTATGCTCGAATTGTTGTTTCATCGGCACTTTTAGTTTTTCCCCGCTGCCGACCCAGGCAAACATAAAATTCACTTGCGCGCAAATGAAGATTGACAGTATTGCGAATGTTTCAAAATTCGAACGCTAAAGATGAGACGAAGTACGGCAAGGAAATTTATCGGCCATTGAAACCTGTGCTTTACATAAACGTTGAACACGGTAGAATGATTGTACAAGTTGTTAAAATCGATTTCCGTAACAATTTGGTTAGCTAGATTGGCCAGAAGGGCGGCTAGAAAGCGTTTAAGAAATGAGCTGAAAATATTCTGACAGCAGATATGCATATACCCGTTGAATTGAAGTCGATGCATATGCACTAGTGCTTGACGTGGAAGCTCAGGTACTCAGTATTCATGGAATATCGTTGCTTGAACGCAAGGTCGTGACGAGGGGGAAGAACAAATTAGTTTAGGTCTCTTATATTTACATTGCCGTGCTTTCATTTAAAAAACACCTGCACGGGGCACGCGCGCATCGTAAAACTCGGATGCACGTTTCGCGGAACGTTAGCTTGGACGATAATATACTTTCGTTATCGTCTCGCAATCTTTATCGGGGAAAATAGAGCGAACGATAGGGTCGTAATGAAAGCATTCCAACGAAAGCAATTTGGCGCAATACGAATGAAGATATACGAGACGCAAATGAATGTTTAATCGCCGGAAGGAGGAAAAAAAATTGGTTGCTGTTGGAGAAAAACGGAAATTATCTAGCTATTTTAGGGCAACGCCAGCGGATATGCAGAATTGTTAGTTTCTATGCTGGTTTTATTATGGATGAATATCGCTTCGGCCGTTACAAATATTTTAAATTGATCGATTTTCCATTTGGAAGGTACTGCGAGTCGTGCACGAATAGTTTATGCTCCCCGAATTTTGCGCTTAATGTAAATGAATTACAGTGGGTGCATAAAGTTGTTTTGCTTAACGGAAGGAGGGCGAAATTCTATTTGGAGGGAAAAAAGTTTCGCTCGATACAACACGGAGACCGTACGTTCCGCGTGTATCGTGTACAAGCATACAGATGATTACACTTATAAATTGGCTAATATCGGATATACCGTATCCGCGCGATTCGGTGTGCCTACTGGTGCCCGTGCCACATATAATCGATGTTTATTACTCCGATTTGTACAACGTGCAACTCAATTAACCTATGTGATTTACTTTAGCTGGCCATGAGCGTAGCTCGAGCAATGTGTCAGTTTATTGGACACGTTTGGAAACATGGCCTGTACGTCGATTTTGGTATTGTTGCTAAAAGAACGATATTCTTCTAAAGCCAATGTCTTTGTTGCCGAATCAAACGGAAACAGTTTGTAATTACCATAATCCGCTTTAGTTCAATTTGGGCAGCTAAATGTCGCGATAAATTGAAAGTCGAGGCAGCACGAATCGATCGAGTCTACGATGCAACTGATATTGTACAGTTCACGAACGCAATAATTCGTCAGGAGAATTTCAGGGTAATTTCGTTTGCTTCTTGGACCCGAAGGTGTATGCGTATATACACATATACATATACTACGTAAATTACGCAGGCGTCTCCTTTTTGCCTATTATTCTTCCAAAGCACAGGCGAATAAAAGGAAAAAATGTCGGGATTCGTGAAGAAACGGCGAAGCGCGATGGGAAGGTGATCATTATCTCGGCATAGGACGCGTTGCAGTTCGTTGAAACGAGAACAAGGTAGTTTCAACGATCCCAGGGTGGTTAAAAAAAAGAAAGAGCCAAAAGAATAAGAGAGCGCAGTGAGAGATATCGGAACATTTACGGGCCATTTCCTCGTCGCTGCGCATAATGATGTTATTGCCTTTTGGATATTCGGTTAGTTGGAGGTTGGTGGGAAACCGTAGCTGAATTCGTTAACCACCGACATTATCGGTTTTCGGCCGATGCACCAAAGATGTAAATTCGTTGTAACGACGGGGCATTTGCGACAAATATTACGCTCCCCATTCTCCTCGTCGACAAAGAAGAGTAAAATTCGTTCTGTGGCGTGTATTTATTCGAACGATATCATTGTCACGGATGATCTAATTATGGCCCATCTAAATTTAAATACATTTTCGGTTCGCGAATCTGTTCTGCCGCTTACACGATTCCGCGATAATTCTAGGTATTATTTAATCACGGTAGCTGTACGATTTTGCACGGGGAAAAATGATAATCGAGAAAATCTGCATCGTGTTCGAACGGCAACGCCGAGCAAATTGTCGAAATGTTTCCAGGGCACGAGTGTATGCTTGTACGCGCAGTCCACGAGCCATGTTCTACGATAGTCGTAAATCTGTAGAAGCACAGAGGGGCGCAACGTGCACCATGGTCGCATAGCGCAACGTTAAGTAAACGACGTTAGTTTGCTTCCTTCTTTTCGTGCGGTTGCGGATTAAAAATTAAATTAAGCACGCTCGGGGAAGCCTTGCAGTAAAATATTGACGGTAACGCTATCTGCACGAACCATGTATCCTATACGTGTACATGTATATGCATATGTACGTACACACATAATAGCGTGTACGCATCGTTTGCATGGTCGCAAAGTGATATCGAGCTCGATTAACCGGCACGAGTACCTCGTACCCTCTTACGAGTAAGGTGAGATCCTCGGTCAGCCATGAACAACGTTTATGCGATAAATTAATCACGACACTTCAAAGCTCTGCTCTGCGAAAGATAATTCTGTGAAAGCTCGTCGCACCAGGTGGGGGGGAAGGGCGATTTTCGAAACGAATATAGGATTTTTCGTATCGCCTACCATTTTGTAACGAATTATCATTTGCGCATGTTCCCCGATACAACTCGTGTCACTTCGATCAAAATGCTATGAAACATCGATGAAAATGCTTAAAAAAAGGGGAATATCCGGGTGCAGTTAAGACTGTTGTGTTGACTCAGAGGAAACGCTGCTCGCAAAACATGGAATTTCGCGGTAATGGCTTATTACCTGTTTAATTTATTTAGAAATATTAATTAAATGGCATGAGCTGGGAGCGGTTGGTTTTTTCTTGCGAGCGGGAAAACATGTTTAATTAATCATGTCACAAGGGGTAACGATGTTTGCGCGAAAAATGATATTAAAGTTGGAATTTCACATAAAACGAAAGAAGGTTGGCAAACGCTATCGCGATGCTCGAGAGAATTCTCGGCCGTGGATCGCAATTAATTTCGTTTAAGCCTTCCGATGAAACTGATAATCACCAGGTCGGGAGGAAACTCGTCGTAATTTAATAACGGTTCTGCCGTGAAAACGTACTTTTAATCAAGATACGCTGAAACAACAGGGGAACAGATTTTCCGCGGACCACAAATGCGGTGCACGAAATACGGGAAGAATAGAATTCAAATGTGGGTACAAGATTGCTCATTGAATCGCGGCATATCGATTGATGTAGAACACTGAATTACCACATAATGGAACCGTATCGGAAAATCGTTTCGTAAAAGATTTCGTTTGTGACCTAATTGTTGGACACTGAAAGGAATTTAAAACTATAACGCGTCACGAGCAAAATCATAGAGAACGGATTTTTCTTCGTTGAGTAATAAAACGGAAATTATTGTCGCTATATAATATCGTAATTTCCTTTACCACAGCTGTCGGAAATCGATGCCAGCGGAACAATTATTCCAATACAAAGCTCGGGGGTTGAACAGTTTTAGAAATGTCGATTAGTAAAATACGAGACGCGACTTTTGTCCATTGCGGTCCGTTCGTCTAGCAACATCTGCAGTCGTCGATCATTATTTATTTAGACCGACGTAGATTATGGCGTACGGCTGTGATAAAAATTCCTCGCCCTCGTTCAACTTCAAGGAGATGCATACACACGTCAGGAGTACACGTTTCCGGCTGGATGTTTTATGCAGCAGCGCAGCGGAGATGATTCGTTTTCCACGAGAAAATCCTTACCGCGAGAACACGATATACCCCTGAACGGTGAAAGTGTCGTTGACGAGAGCGATGTGGTGGTGGCGGCACCGTTTCCAAACATGAATTCGTTAAACTTTGCCGTCGCAGTTCATCGCCCTCGAGTTTTCTATTTCAACTGTGCTCGTATTTTGGCATTACCTGCACTCTCGAATGACTGCTCTTGCACTTGCCACTAGTTATTCCGCGAAATCTATTGTACCACGCGCCGGTTGAGATACTACGATCCCGTTTATAGCCGCGTGCATCTCGTTTTCTTCGGATATTCATAAATACGTACGCGTAGACGAGGCGCGTTATACAGTTCGTTCGCAGTTCGCTAGCGTAGCTTCGCGTTTTCTTATTGTCAGTGTTCTGCGAGAAATCTATGCACGCGTCGTAATTTGTGTACCCACGGGCACGCATTATTCAGCGACGGGAACGCCGCGGTACGACAACCTGACATCCGTTCTTTAGATTCGAATCGACGGAAAGCAATAAAAAGGTTGAAGGAGATCGCGTAGAAGTATGTATCTCGTCGCAATTTTAGTGTTTGATCTCGAGCGACGCCTGAATCGTTGGAAAGGGATGAACGATGAAAAATCTCTCGCTTTTCATCGAATACACAAATATCTCACGAAAGAATGAATCGTTGAGCGCAGCCCCATTTTCAAAACATATCGCTATTCGAGGGAAACCAAGCGGACGCACACGCATTTCCTCGTAAATGTGTACTTCTCTGTTCGCCAGCAAGTAATTACGAAGTTGAGTCGAGCATGGAGAAAAAAGGCAGACGCGCATTGAGCTTGATTTTACGGTAAAGCATATTATTCAAATTCAGGACCGTGTATTTCTGCTGTTGGCCAAATCGAGATACACTGGCATTTCGCAGCAGAGGTGGCCGATTGTGCGACGATAATATCGTGTCAAACATCGAAATGAATTTTCAGTTTATTGGTGCAATACGATTGAGTTCGAATCTAGCTTCGCGGTGAAAAATTAGAGGTTCGGTACCAGAATTTCCGAATATCGGTTTAATTACATCGGAGGGGCGGCGTTTGCAAACTGCAAAATAAATATCGGTTTCATAGCAGTACGCGCATAATCGGTTACCAATAAAGATGACAATGCAATTGCAAGGGATTCGCGTAGAGGTTGATCTGCGTTAAAGTGCGCGATACGATACAACGAGGACAGCCTTAGATCATTCCCGATACCGGGAAAGCGTGTTTCGAATGAAATAAACCAAGAATAGTCCATTTTCAGCGACGGATGTTCCTCTGTAGAAGTGCACATAGGTTGCGACCGCGTACACCGCACACGTGGGACATCAGCGACCGTAGTAGACCATGGTATGAACAGCAGTGTGCCCGGCTCTTGTGACTTTGCTACGTGCAGGTACACGTTCCACGTATGTTTTACGCTTGCAGTTTATATAGATTTATATACAGAGTAATGTAGACACACTCCCGCACTTTTGCATGAAAATATACGTATAGCGCCAGCGACAATGGTGCTCGCAGTCCAATGAGAATATTTTGATTTTACGCGGGCTTTTCGTGCTTCGCCTCTCGTATTTTTTTTTCCCGGCCAACTGGAAACGGGGAAAAGTGTTGGCCGCAAAAGAAATCCGCTGTTTAAAACACGCTGCATTCGATTTACACGCTGCTAGAGAACGAGTCGGTTTGTCAGTTTGTTGCCTACTATATCACGCGTTACCTTGCATTTACCTCGTCTCCTGAAAGGAAGAAGGTAAATTAGAAACGGTGAAAATTCCATTTTGGTGACCCGACTTTCGACCAGCGAGAGCCCTTTTCGAAAACTCTCTGCACACTTCGCGACTTATCCATTCTATTTTCTTCTTTGCATTGGGTGGTCTTTACGACCGGCCGAGGTAATCTTCCGGTTAGAGGGACGCGATCGAGAAACACAATTCGGAGGAAAGTTTGCTGCGTCGGCGTTAACAAATGTACCTGACCAGATTACGATTCCGTCGAAGAAAGAGAGGCGCGAGTAGCTATTCGAACTTTATATATTTCACGGTTGGCGTTCGTCTGTTGACCGAGTTGGTGTGTGTTCCGCGAACGCAAGGAAGGAAGCTCAGTTTCTCAACGTCAAGCAACAAATCTTGAGAATGGCTCGTAAGCGAGCTCTGCGGTGCATAGCATTCCAATGCAACGCTTCGCCTACAGGTATCTACTGCTCCGTAAACGTATCCAACCTACGAATTCCGTCTGAACGAGTACGCCCGGCCAAAACCCATAGATCACGACTGCGATTCGGCCTGCGCGTATAGAAAGTTCGATCGCCCTAACGTATCGTACAATCGAGTCTATTTTCCACTAGTAGTCCCTGCAAAAGAAACATGGCCGGAGTTACGTCTGGTTGGAGAAGCGTCGTTTAAGAAGAAACGTTCCCCTAGAATGTACGTGAGAGGCCGCGCGGAACGAACGTCGATAAACGCTTAATGCAATCGCGTAGGAATTAGCAAATTATATCGAGTACTACTAGGGTCACAGGTAGAGTAGCGTAAGCCGAACAAACATCTTCGAGCATTGTTTAATCGGTGGCGGTATAAGATACGCAACTGAATCATCGCTGATAGAGGGCCCAGCTGAAGAGACGTCGCCTATTATTCGCGATGCTGCGAGCTTCGTCGGAAAGCGCTCAAATATATTTCGGCTTTCGCGGGTGCACATGTACAGGCTGGTTAAGCCAAGGATTCGTTGTGTATCCTGCGACATCTATAGATACGCCGATAGACTGTGCACGGGTGCAATCGATTACTTGCTTTATTTTGCGTGAGCCGTTGGGACTTCACCAAGCTGTGTTATTACTCTGTCAGTCGCGATGGCGTGGACGAGTGCGTACACCGGAATATCAAGCCGGTGCTTGGTCGAGTAGTGTGCAGTTCGCGACATTACGCGAATCGGTAAGAGAGACAGTAGATCCGACCCGATAGATACGCTATGTTACAACATCGATGGATGCATGGAATGACCCGAATGCTTCGGATAGATTTTCGGATTTTAAATCTGATAGGATACCGATCGAGAAAAAACAAACACGGATAAGCTGGAATTTTTGTCATGCTGCGAAGGACCCTGTCGACCTCGTGGAACGCGCTGGACAGGCATTTTTCCGTCGCGAGCTTTCATTCTGTCTCCCCAAAGGGGATGTAATCGTGAGTACATATTTCAAAAGTATTATGCTCGATGTTAAAATCGATCCCTCGTCGTCCGCGGTAGGGTTGTGCCGTTGTCATTTTCAACCTTCTTTTCGCGACTTATCGCGTAACAGATTCTTCCGATTGAAAATTGAGCAACGCATCAACGAAAACGGTCGCTTTATTGTAACGTGGTACGTGGATATCGGGGTCGTCTCCTGCTCGTTGAATTTACTATAATTTTCTGCAGTATCGTATATTACGTATACTGTAGAAACAAGCTCGCGTTTCCCCAATGGCTGTTCTCTCGGTGCTTGGAAAAATAGGAATTTCGAAATGAAACGTACACCGTGGGAGAAGTATAGCGCTCTTGAAACATTTATGACCTCGGCGAGAATCTTTTTGCACGCATCGAATAAAATCGGGCGACTGTACGAAAGATCGCACCATTTTTATTGTTATATGACCAACAGACGCATTATACGTGCATATATTTTACTTTGTACAAACGATACTTTCTTAGTGGCAGAAAAACGTGGATGTAATTTTTATCTGCAGACACGGCCGATTCGGATTTTTCCATTAGACACGGAGCGAGCGATTTCATGGGCTTCGCTGCATTGTAAACCATATTTGCTCGAACTAGAAGTTTAATTCGATGCTCGATCCAGCAATAAAAGTCTGAAATTCGAGGCAAAAATTGTGTGTTAAAACTATTTATAAAATATATAACAAAATAACGGAACGCGTTACTCTCGCAGTTGAATGCACTGCGAGTACAACCTGCCCATTATACAATATTTCGGACAGTAGGAAAGTTGAGCACATAGATCTATCCAAATACGACCGTATGTACGAGTAAACGATAATAAACGTAACACATAATTGTCCCAGCTCATCGATCATCGTTCGCTGTGACAGGTAATGAGAAAGCATAGTTTTAGTTTCTGGTTCGCTTAACTGGTATGGAAGCTCGCGCGTCAAACCGGAAAGCAAATACATACACAGTTGTCAAGCTGGACGGTGTACATTTTCATGTCGTGATTTTTTCATCACCCACGCGAATGGTCTTGCAAAAAATCTGCAAATCTACGTTCGGATGACTTCGCGTTCTTCCATAGAAGATGATTATATCGCGAAGAATCGAAACGCTCGTACATTTGCTAGACATTGCTCATCCGCTTCAGCTAATTTATGTAGAATTTCGGATTTTCTTGCTCGAAAGAAAGCAGGGGCTGTAGTTCGATTAGGAACGCTCGCCCTCTTGGTGTGTACTCGGCGTACCACGGTCAATTAGCCGGAAGCGTATTCAGACCATTAACTCGAAATGAATTCGCGTTTAGGGTTCGCTTCGGTGCAGAAGATCGACCGGTACGCCGATCGGCAAATTCGATTTCTGGGTCGCCCGGACTTGGGATTATTAAAGTTATCGATCGTCCCAACCATGCTGAGCTATCTCCGCTTCGCAGTTTCGCGTAACACAATCGCCCCCGCTATACTAAAAAAAAGTACTCACCCTTTGCTGTCCCGGCTGTTCGATTTGACGAAACAGAGGAGGCAGACTTTTCCGGCCTGCACTATGTCTATGAGCGTAATGGCATTTCGGTCGGTTCGACTCCTCACCGAAATTGCAGTTGGTCCTTCCTTGTCGCATAGTTCTCGGTGGTCCCACAGTCTCGTTTCTCGTATTGCTTGTACCGAATCCGAATAACGTCGTTAGGGTACATAGGGAGTATCATTAGGAGACCACATTGCATCCTCTCAGGCGCGATGGGAGTCTCGCAGTCCGATCTGACATACATCGCACCTGTCCTGTCTACCGATTCTGGTAACCGCGTAATTGTGCGGCCCTTCTTCGGGGCTGTCCCGTTCCTGTACCCTTCCGACTCGAATAGAAAAATTCCAAGCCGCTATAACTTGGTTTCGCGGTTGCGTCTTTCTTTCAGAAATACCGGGCAGATGGTGGAGGCATTGTTCGCACAGTGTGACAATGTCGGAACCTGGATGCAACTTGGTATCTGAGGGAGCCACCGGAGTGAATGGAAATACGGTGTCGACGGGAAAATGCGTTTGCGGACCGTCTGTGCCTTGGTGTCCGCACGAGCCGCGGCCATACGCTTACTCTACCCCACACGAGTGCAAGCTCAATTTGGCCGCAAAAATGGGTTACGGTAAGCTAACAACGTCCTTTCCCTCTCAGATTAATCAACGTATCGGCCCCTTTAAGTAGCTATGTTACGTATGTATGTACGCATGGTATACATGTAGGTAGATTGCGCATAGAAACTGAAAGGATACAAACGGATCGTTGAAATAGTAGATTGTCTTTGCTCAAACGCGCCTTTCCTTGCTTCCTCGTTTATCGAAGGCGAATATGAATACGCAAAAATTGCGATACAATGGACAAATTTCGTCTTTTGTCATTTGCACACGTTGCGTACTACAAAGATTTCAATTTTGCTCAATTTAACCGCGTACTCGATTTGTATGTAGAATGTTCAAATTGCGCAAGAGTATTGGAGAGAGTAAACGGTCTTTCATTACAGATTGTCAATCCATGGGTATTGTCGTCGGTTCTCGGTTATTGCAGTTTCATAAAATGTCGCATCGTTGCGTTCGATCGCGAAGCAAAATATTCTGTCCTTTCGTATTATTTAATTGGCTTATATGGAATACATGTATGCGTCGTGTATACGAAACAGAGTGGTTGGTGTTTTAGTTGTTAGGCACCAACGATAAAGCGTTCACGGGTGAAAGAAAATGAGAATCGTTAAAGTGGATGAAGTACGTGAAAGGAGAGCAGAGTTGAAATAACGAAACTGCGGCAGTTCCCCGTTAATGAAAAGAAAACATAAATAGTAGCAAAGGAAAGAACAATGGCGACTAAGAGAAACGAAAGGTCAGGAAGGCGAGGGATGCACGGTGGCGTTAATGAGAAAAAGACATAGACTAGGGGTATGTTTCGTGACGTAACTCTTACTCTCTTTGCTTCTTTGCTTTGATTAAAGTCACCAAAAATAACGCTCGCCAGCTTGACTGGTACATTGTTTAGGCGTACACCTTTTCTACTTAATCATTTTACCCCGCTTAATTGGAAGTCTAATCATTTGTGAATCGCTGAAGTGTAGAGCACTTTGCCCGATAAATAAAACAGCGAAGCAGGCTAAAGTTACATTGCTGTTCATTCGCCGCGATTACGGACTATCAAATAAGTTTGCGATAATCATAGTTGTGGACTCCAGTGTCGTTCCATACATAGAATCGATAGTTGTCTCGTGCTTTCATTGAGTACAACTTTCAGCAGACTATACCAGCCCACTTTGGCGGAGAACATGTAACGAAGTTGTTAGTGAGTGAGTGATAAAAGTAGTTACCTGCACCGGTGCAGAAAGTTAAATTCGATTCGTCGGGAAAAGTTTAATCGCGTACCTACTTTGAAGGTAGAAATCAGACGGATTGTTCTTTTGTGGAGTTAAGTACACGACTAAAATTTCTAAGTCTAAGTTGCCTCCCAAAGAAGGGAACAAAGGAGTGGACGACGAAACTTTATTCTGGTTTGTTTCTGGGCGATAACTTCCAGCTTCAAAATCGTCTCGCTTTTTCTAGTATTTCCTTACGTGAACCATGAAAAATGCGCGTGCTTTGAACAGAGGCTACTGCTGCTTCGTATATTCTAATTCCAGCGAACAGCACTCCGTATTGTCTTCTCTGCTTGCAATACTTATTCTCTTTCCGTGTAATCTATCTTTGTTGACATCGCCAGTATGGCAGCTTATTTGGAAAGCATTTTTATCACGCATAAGTAGTGTGTAGTATTTTATGCAGCGTTCAAAGAGAGCATGCTAGTCATTTGTACTCATGTTTGCTGGCTCGATTGACTTTATAACAACGTTAGTTTCACTTTATATTAGTCTATTGCCACGAGTTCATTTCCTGTCGTATCTCAACATTCAGTTGCCACTTACAGCTTCTATGTGGAAACTAATATTGCAACTAATCGACCCACACTATCTTTTGCGTTCTCGAAACATTGCATTTCGGATATTTAGAGTAATCGTAATCGTTCAGTGGTTTCAGATGCTTGCAACATTGTTCTCAGAATTTTTGTATTTCTTCCAATGCTTCCAGAGGTATTATATAATATATAAATTGTTGAAAATCCCTGTGCAACATTGCTGAACAGTTGTGGTATGCGTTTTGATGTTCTATAAAGCTGTTCAAGAATATTGCACAAACGGAAAACGGTACTACAAACTTTTGAGAACTTGGCAAGATATTTTGCAATGCTCCGCACTTGAAATTCCTTGAGCTATTTAATATCTCGAAGTCTCGGGAGAACATTCGTACGTGACTGCAATCATTTTTTTCTAAATACACAAAATTAATTACCGATAGATTTGCTTTACCAACACAAGTCGGGAAAGAAAGTCGATGGTATATATTATTGCGAGATTAGAATAAATGTATGAGGCACCTTCTTTCGTGCACCTGAGAGGCCAATAACTTCATAATTGGGTCGTTACACGGAAGCTTTATTGATCGCAACATTCAATTTAATCCCTTTCCGAGACTTGGTCAGGTATGAATTCACACAACTGCAAGCTGGGTGCAAAGGATACCTCGCAATGGAATACCCCTAAAGTTAAACAAGCTTGTTCGTGCGTACGCGCAGTGCTGCTATTCTTTTGCGTATAAACATATGCGCAATGTAATTATTAAATACAAACTTGATCATCATATCAACGTTTAAGAATATATTTCATAAAACATTATTGCGCACTGAAACAGGCGTAATAGAAGGTTGGTTGTGGCAAATAGTAATTTCACATACGAGTAATCTATCCTGTTTCTGCAATAAATATTTCTCGAATATGTTTGAGGTATATCGAGATTTTTTCAGTAATATGTACATGGATATAAATTCACAATCTATAATCTATTCGTTACGTCTTTGCGTGGCTATTACAATACCAGTTGTGTTTACCACGATAAAGGTGTTTCTACGTCTTGCGCGTAATTGATAAGCCACAGAATCATTCTGAAGCTCTGTGTATTAGTATTAACTAAAATATGAATGACTATAATTGACTTGAGGCAGACAGTCGCAGTTTCTTAGTTCTACTTGATTGCTGAAATTCTCGTCGTTCCACTTTCAACGCAACTAAATAATGTCATTTCGCGAAGACGTAGAAGGGATTATTCACTTGGGTGTTTAATCTCGCCACTTGTTTATACAATCGCCTGGTTACGTAATGTAATGAAGCCCATTAAGAACTGCGGAAAATGACGATTTAATTGATTTGCGTTGAGCAAGTTCTGCGACAACATGGAGCTCCTTTGACTGATATTGTTCATAAACTTCTGTTTCAGATGACCTCCTTAATTCCGGAAACACGGCAAGCGGCGATGCTGATGGTGAGTCACTTTCAGTCAATTTCGAAAGTTTCTGGGACGAGTTTTAATTGAGTGTGTTTAGTATTCATCGACGATTGAGTTTAAGGGATTAAAGTGAAATTACACGAGTACGCTTCCGCTAACGAACTATACACACTACTTTAGAGTTTGCGCAGGCTTTTACCACTGCATTATCGTGACGATGAGTGGTCGAAAAAATATTTTCTCGGGAAAAATATAAACTTCCAGTAATGCTTGTTAATACGCCACGCAGTTTTTCATATTATTATATTTTCATCGTGCAGTTTTTTTAATTTAGGAAATTTTCATAAGGACTCAGTCAACCGCATGGGTGTTAAATCGAGGTGTCCTTTTTTAATGAACAAATAATGCCGGTAATTTCGTTAGGCAAATTGAAATATCGATTAACCGCTACTGCAAAATTTTATATTTAAACGATTTAAAGTTTCGGGTTTCTGTTTACGATCGGAACGAAACAACCCCTAATCAGCGGTATTATCGGAATGACAAGTCGGCCGCGGCTTCTGGCATGCAACAAGGAGAAAGAAAGCGTAATAGTTGGGCCGGTTTTTAGCTAGGAGGGCGAAGTAGCGGAAAAGGTAGGGTGTCGGGGGTGACAGCCGAGTCGCATAAGCGAGGAATTAAATTACTCGTAGGGACGAAGGGAAGCCGTCGCCGGGGTCAACCAGACAGCAGTCAGATCCACGAGACGCGAGGAACTAATTGAATTTGGTAGGCGAGTGGTCCGCCTCTTGCGAAGCAAGAACGAAAAGGCAACAATACCACGATAAGAACTTCCCCTTTTAGGCGAAACGCGTTTGCCTCTTTCACGCAGTACATTAGAGCCAATGAGAGGAGGGGCTAAATCTTTCCAACTAACAAAAGAAACTCTCTGTGTACTGGATAACGTTCGCGGAAAGGCAAAATTGTTACGTCAGTTACTTCTTTTTCTTTTTTCTTTGAAAAGTCTCCGACATCCCCGGCTCTTCTGCGAGCTTTTCTGAAACAGACGTATTTACATTGTCCGCGGTTTATTTTAAACAAGTTCCTATCTAAATTTTCTTTTCTTTCGGCAATTCTAATTCGCAATTATCTTCCGACACCTTTTGATTTAAAGATATGGCGCATGTTTCAATGAATTTTTAGAAACGAAATCGAGAGCGATCAATTAAATTGTTTCGCTTATTTAAGACTCGAGGGTAGCTTACTTTCTAATTAGTGTCTATCAGTTTGTTCTGTTCCCTACGAAACGAAACGAGGTAAATGAGAATTTGAAGTTTTGATTTCATACTGGAAACGCGATGTTAGAGTATCCTAGATTCCAGAGAACTATCCATTCGAGTTTAAGACGAATTTCTGTGCACCCGCAGTATTGGATCGATCCAATGAAATTGGTTCGTCAGTGTTGGAAATGCAGTTATCGAGTTAAGAATGTCCTCGTCGGATCTCTGCTCCTTCCTCGATATAATTGGCCGGAAGTTGGAAAATTTCTGGTTAGAATACTGCGAGAATTAACACGGTTGCGATGAGGAGTTCAATCGAGAAGTCGTAATAAAAGAATTCACATTATTTCAGTAAAATCATGCGGTAGTTGTGCAAAAGGAACGAGTAAGTTGCTTTAACTGCACGTTAGCTTTACCGGCTGCTGTTGTACTTTATTGAATATTTAGAGGAGGATTTCTTTTGAAAAATTGCAGATGTGTAGCATTTGCTGTGTTTCACGTTAAAGTAAGTACATATCGTCCGTTCCTAATGGAAACCTGGGAACTTTTGTAGCTCTCACAATCTTTCCCCCTATCTCTCTGCTCCTCTCTTTTCGTCACTCTTTTGTAAGATTTCTTGTAGCATCGTAGAATCCCTGGCAACTCGTTAGTATGTCGCGGATCCAAACACGGTCGAAGACTTTTCGTAAAACACAATTTCAGATCGGCATCCTTTTCCAGTTTCGAGTTCTTAACAAATATGTGGAAGTCTACTAAACGTCTTCACGCTCTTACAAAGTTCTGGAATGACTCGAGTTTCTGTAGTCGGTAGCAACTTGGTAGTTCTTTTACTTCTCGCTTTTCAGCGGAAGTAAAAAAGCACGTTACTCTAAATTGTCCCTATCCCCGTTTCCCGAGTAACTTTGATTCTTTTTTATTAGAAAATTATGAATTTGCGATAGACTCGGATGCTTACGATTTCGTTGAACGTTTGAACGTTTGAACGTAGCACAGAACAGCTTGGATGTACTAAAACAGTGATGGTAGTAAATTTATCGATGCACATGTAGAAAATGTACACTTGGCTAGTCGGATTCACGTTTTTCCTGTTGCTCTGGGAGGTAGTAATCCTCGGGAGAGGGCAGTGCGCGAGAACTGTTAGCTCCGCTTGCGGACTTGGAGCATATTTGCACCGATAAAACGAATAGATTGTCCCGAGTTTCATGGCAACGACCCTTTTTATCACGAACTCTCGTGAAGAGGCACAAAGAGGATAGAAAAGACGGTTCCACTTCGACGCAGCGAAATAGAAATTGCACGGACGAACCGTTGCCCCCGGCATTGTACTTGCGATGAAAGTTCCAGCATGTTTTCGATAAAAAAAGAAAGGAAGATAAGAGGGAAAGGAAGAAAGAAAGGGAGATGGAAATGAAAAATAAAGGACGCAGGGCGAAATATCGAACAAAAAATAGGGTGGTTACCTATACGGTGAAAAATGGAACGGGGCCTCCTGTTAAAAATGATTCCAGGTTTAAGTGAATCACGAAAGTTCCAGCTACTCGTTGGAAAAGTCTCGGGAATGTCGCCCCTACACAGATTAATTTACCTTCCTCCAGGGGTATACTTTCTTTGCGAGTATTAATTTCATTAAAAATTTACTTTCAGTTCTAAACGGTAGTCAAACTTTACGGTAATCTAAGAAGTTCAACTAGCGTTGTTAGCCACCGAATCAATTTACTCTTCTTTTTTTAGCCGAGAGCCGTTTTCTATAGAAATTAATTTCCTTTCATTTTTCTTTCTCCACAGAGACACTGCGTTTCCCGCGGTCTTCGTGTCTCCCTTTGTTTCGCGAAAAGAAATAAATAACCTGTCGTCGATTTAACAACGTATAAACCTTTGCGGTGTATTCGGCAAAGTAATTTGAAATGTGCGAGTGGCACTCGTATCATTATATCAGTCTCGAGGGAAATTTCAGTGCTTCGTAAAGTTGCTGTGTCGTTCCGGAGAAAGGAGTCCCGAGTAGAACAATGCAACGAATCAATTCGCTAAATGCTTAAGTCTCATGAATATTAATCGGCAATTTATCGTCGACCGGTCATTACGGAAACGAAGGGAGCGAACTGGCTTGACACGTTACACAAATTCGAGGAAATGTGAAACACGTGCGTGGACTCTACTTCGGTACCTTCTTGTCCGTAATCTGGTGATTTTCTCGTTATAATTATCGCAAGAATTTGCAGCCTATCCGACGCAACTTTCATCGATATCTAACCCACCACCCCGGGTGATCGGGGGAAATGAGTGAGAAATATCTAGTTTCCGCACACTTATTTATATTTGCATTTGCTAGGCAAAAGCTCTTTCGGTGGACGCGCGTAATCCTATTTCGGATGGTAATCTTCAGCATAGAACGGAAAGAGCCTCGAATAAATTTATGGGAACCGAGCGAAAGCAATTCGCAGGTTTCGAATTTGAGGCACGTTTTCAATGTAAGTGCATTAGGGAAAGTTGGGTGGTTCTCGGTTAATGGGCTTTCGATAATTCAGTTAATCGGCCACTGAGGCGAACGCATCGAATTGGCCTGCACGTTTGTACTTTACTTTTCGAGATAATTACTGCCGATCGGCACCGAGCGCGGCTTCGTTTCCCAGCTTACCAGTGGGGACACAGTTGCAAGTAAAAAATAGTTGCCGAATAAACTCGGCACGCAATTGTCAGCGTGTAGTCACTTTGAAACTTTTTCGATCATTGACATCCAATTAACTTGCCGAAGGAAATTCGGGGTACGGAGGGGAATCGAGATCGGTTGCCGCGTGTGGAATTCGATTCCGGGTCACGAATTGCGCTTGCTCGTCCCGCGAGTACATCTATAGCTTGTCTTTGAAGCAGGCGAGGGTGAAAGGAGCAATCAATCTGACCCTGGTGTTTCCCTCTCTTGCTTCTTATTCTCTTTGACTCGATCCGTGGAAACACCGTCGAAGGAGCAAAACACTTTTCACGCCTCTGGAAGTCTGTTGAACCCCAGAATCCTTTCGCAGCGGTGCGCCTCCTTCGTTCTTTTTTCCCGCACCTCTTGTCCTCTCCTCTGTCTTATTTCACTTGCTCCACACGTCGCGCGAACAAATTTCTATTGTATATCGAGAACGGTTCTGTCGCGCCGCGTACGTCCAGGACATAAATAATGATGGCACAGCCGGAGGGCCATGGACTCCCTTTTGCTCTTCACAGTCATTCCCCTTTCCTTTTTGCCATTTGTAAATTCAATTTTGATAACGTCTGCCAAGAGGAATGGATTGCCGAATTTCACTCGTATGCTTTCTCCTTTTCACATTGTTTTCCTCTTCCTAAGCCTAAGCTATCCTTCTCAGAGGGAATAGTACTCGTCGTTACTGATATCGCGACGCGGTACACGTCACCGCCACGGTTCAAAAGTGTACAGCGATTGCATCGGACGTTGCAACGATGATTAAAATAGTGCATCGTTGTTGTCACACGTCTTCCTCTAGAACAATTAGATTAGACAGCAGCGCTTGAACCAGTTCGCCCCTCTTCGTCCCCGCATACCATCGACACGAATGCGGATTTACTTGCAAATATTTATTTCATTTATGTCATAAATCTGGAATGAGCCCTCCAGTGACAGGAGTGACATTTTGTTGATAGATTCCGAACACCGGGATTAATTGGGTCAAGCAATAAACCGAATGGATGACATTATAAATAAGACTCGCGTTTCACGATATCAATTTCTCATACATGCATTCTCAATACGTACGCAAAGCTTAACTCCTGGACATAGTAGTGCTGTAGAGTACCCGTTCGATCGCGAACACGGTGAGTCCCCCCATTGGAAATATGTACGTACGAAAGAATTACGAATTAACCTGCCGGTTGAATAATTAAGCGAAAACTAGTATTCTCGAGGTGTGGTGGTAGTTTGCGGTTGAAAGTGTGTCATTAATATTTCGCGACCGCGGCCCGTCGGTTCTATCTAAATTCAAGAGGAAAAAAGATAGCGTCGCGGTGTGATGGATAACGACGAACCCAAAAACGACTGTGATTATAGCGATCTGTCGACATGCATCTCTATGCTACACAGCTTACATATACGTAAATGCTCGGTTAATGCACCGTACCGGGTTCGCCTCCAGTAGAATGCACCGCAGGAAGTATCAACTTCTCCTCCTCCACCTCCTGCTTCGCTGTTCCACCGTCCTTCACATCCTGCGTTCCTTATTTGCTCTCGCGATGGACCTACGTCCACATCGTAAAATATGAAATATACAAGCACAGCTAGGGGCTCTGCTGCAATTTCCATGAACGCGCAAGACTGAGCTTGATTATTCTACCATAGTCCACGGGGATTCACCGAGACATTGTCCGCTGGTTGTTTCGTGTAGTTTCACGACGACTCGCTTCGATTGCTAGTTTTCTTACTTTTTACTACCCCCTTAAATTTCTTTCTTTCCTAAGTCGTTCCCTTCTATTGGTTAATGCCTTCCCGTGGACCCTTTCCTCGTTCGTCCAACTTCGATACCGCCCCGCCTCGTATCAATCGCGTCGCAATGGAAATAGTTTGCGCTAGGCTGCTTTGCTACTTCACCGAATATGAATAATAATTTAGACACGATTGCAAGCATATTGTTGAAGCCACTCGTGTAGCTGCAAGGGAATAACGTACGCGCGTAAGCTTTGCAAACGACACCTGGAACTTAGCTTCGAGGACACTCGAAATCGCCCTTTGCGCAAATAGAACCGGGTGGACGGAGCGATGCGACGCGTCGCATCGCGTCGCGACGTATGGAAAAGGTAGACAGAACGCTGAAGGGGAACTGGATGCTTTCTTATGGATGAATCTCCTGGCCGACGCTCTTCCCATTCACTTAGCGAAACATTCGTGTTCTCCGGAATTCAGCGCAGAAATCTTTCTTATCTTATCAAAATTTCAGCTCGCCGCCCTTGTGTACATATTTTTGATCGCGCATAATTGCCGTGCCAACAGCCATCCGGGTGGTTGCCGCTTAATTCGAAATTATATACAGTAAGTATGATTTAACCGCGATCAGGCTAGAGAGATATACTAGGGCAATTTAAAAGCGCCAAAGTGGTCCGACGCGACAGAGCATGATGGTGCATAGTCGGCCTGGAAGCGGAAAATTAAACGCGAGTATGATTTTAGGTGGGCAATTTATATGTAAATGGCACCGCGACCATTCTGTTCCAGCTACATTCCGGTTCTCTCTAACATCTCAGCCTCCCCAGGACCCTTTCCTTCCGTCTCCTCCCTTTTGGCCGCGTCTGGTACTTTATCCGCGGCAAACATTTAATAACGCCGGTTGTTTCGTGTCGCGACGATTTGTCGCCAAGACCGATCCGTCTCGGCGGACACCTTGCGAGTTAAATACCGCTTACCGTCCACCGGGCGATCGGTCCCTTTTCTACCACTCTCTAAAAATAAACTACCACCGTTTGCAGACGAAACTGCCCGCGTCTGTTCAAACAGCTACGATTTTGATGCAGCCGTGTCGCTTACGTCCCATTAATTTTGACATCTGTTGCATCTTGCGCGGTGCATATTGTACGTGTACCGTGCATACGCAGCAGGTGGAGTACGCGGTATCGATCATCTAAATTTACGCTTGGCTGCGCGGTTCCTTTCTTATCGAGAGACGAGTACCGATTGTTTCGAGCATTTCCATACTCGAGTCGAGCAAAGTGCAATGCGAGCCGCGGAGAATGGTAAAATTCCGGTTTAATAGCGCCGACCAGGGGGTGGGGGGGGGGGGGGGCAAAGGGCGTAAGCGCGTTTTTGAAACGGGAAACATTTCGTTCGAATTTCATTTAACGGGCCGCCCGTGTGATAAACGAACGGGTTTCAACGTTGCTTTAATTGAATCGACGAGAGCCGGGAGTTTATATCACCGTTGCCTATATGCGTTGCTTTCGGCGGGAAAGAAAACACGCTAGGATTATGCCCCGATTCAGAGCGAAAAGGGGGTTAATCCGCGAGTGAATTAGGAACGCGTTGATTTAAAACGCGTTGCTGGTGCTCTTTCGCCCGCAGACAAAGGCCGACAATAGTAATATCGGTTGCGCCCAAGTTTCTTTCCACCAGTTCCTACAAATCATTATCGTGGGCGCTGAAAGAATTATTGGAAAATAAAAGTTGTATCGGCGGGACTTCTTTTCCGCGTAAATGATCAAATGACAAGGGGTACCTCATGGTTTTCCCGTTCGTGTAATGCACGCGCACTGTGACGCAGTTTCCTTAGAACACTCGGCGCTTTGATAAGCGGTTTGAACATTTTTCTTCTCGCTCGTATGCGCTCAATGAAGCCAGCTATGTTTCTGCGACAAACGAGAGAGGAAAAACGTATCTTTGCTCGTCCCTCGTCTTTTTACTCGCGGATAAAGGTGACCCACGTATCGAGCAAAGTCACAGAGCACACTGAGCACGGACACGTCGCAGTGCACGCGAAGCGCAACAACCGTGGAGAGTAAATGATTAAGAGAGTAAACTTCGGAAAGCTTTATACGCGAAGTTAGTAATTTTCAGATTTTTCCTCTCAACTTTTAAGCCCGCTCATGTGAGTGTAGCAGGGATAAAGCATGCAGATGCGTGCGTTTCTTGTTCCGTTTTACGAGATGTCCAGAGTCGACGGACAAACAGATAAAAGGATGCCCGGGGAAACGAGGAGCGAGAAAGAAAAAAAGAGCCGACTTTCCTTTGAAAATCTCCCTATAATTAAATTGTCTTTTATATTCAGGCCAGAGCTGAAAATGAAGCTAGTCCGGGATAAACCTACCAAGTCATTTCACCCGTCTTCCTGCCCCCTTCTGTCGCGTCTCTCCTTCGTCGTCAGCGCACCTTCCTTTTCCACCTTTTTTCCTCAATCTCCGTCTTCTCATCGGAGCGAGCATCTCGAACCCCCTCTGTCTCTACTTATCCCCCTAGTTTCCTTTCTTTTTCCCGGATTCCAGAGAGAGGAGGAGAGAAGCAATGACACATTCTCTCCACCGATTCGTTTCGTTTTCCATACCCCATTTCACCCACTCGCAAAATGAACCTTGCCCCCCCTTTCTCCCCGGCAGTTCTCCACCCCTTCGCACCAATCGCAGTCTCTTCAGGCTCGTTTCAGGCGCTTCTCGGGGCAACGCAAGTTCGTTCGACCGATATCCCCTCATTTTTTGTCTTCTTTTTTTTTTCGTCCTGGCTGCCACTTTGACTCTTTTCTGATACCTATCCTTTGAATGTATGTATATACATGTATATACATATATATATAAAGTATACATACCATCTTGTCGACTAGCTCGTTTGACTTGCAAATGTAATCACTAAGGCCATCCCTTCGACCTGATCCTTCTATGACCCGACACTGGGATCGTTCCTCCAGTTTCCATATCCCGACGAGAAATCCTACCTACGTGCCGTGATTCATTAGCTATAGTCGATATTAGCTTCCGCGCACCATCGTAACTCCTACGTGTACGCGTTTCGTCTCTTCCGTTTCTTCGGCTGCTCGTTTGTAGCTGCTGTTACACCGATCGCTTCTCGGTCTAGGTATGTTTGCAGTTTTCGAGCGAGCCTAGCCGGGAGGGTTCGCGAGAACGACGCCGCCGTTGCACGCTCAAGTACCTACTACATTTTGTTTACTGATGTCGTGCAAGTGTTTCGCGAGCAAACGTCCTTATCTCAAAGCGGTGAGCTCGCCGGACGTAAATATTTCAAACTCTCCTTGGTCGCTGCACTCTTTGCTTGCTCCGGGCTGCTTTTTACCAAACTCATAAATAACCGCGTATGTTCATTTAACTTTTCGCGAGTGTGCCTCGTTTCTGGGAAGAACGATTAAGAACGTTGCTCATCGAACGCGCGACGTTCGTGCAGCTTTTCAGCCGCCTTATCTTGTTCCCCTTGCACCAAGTGGCGTCGCCGTCCACGAATAAAGATGATCTTAACATGGAGGTTTAACGCGAGGCACTCGAATGGCAAAAGTGCTCTCGGCGAATCACCCTTGCCGGATAATGGAAAAATAAATCTTAGTATGTGTATACTGATCCACGGGGGTGCGGCTCACAAGGGCGCCCTTGTACACGCTCGGAAACATTGAGACGCGAATCGACGAAAACGTCAGCAATTCGTATACTTGGCAGTGCTGCAACAGCGTGCTAAATGAAATTCGAGGGAAAGCAAATCGCTCGCGTCCGAATAAACGAGCGGTACATGTTTCCAAAAGTTGCAAGCAGCGACCAGTTTCGACCGGCGTCGAGGGAAATGTATCTCACTTGCGAAAGATGAAATTTTGACCGAGTTTTTGCCTGCTCGCGAGCAGCAGTGCCGGGCGTAAAAATTTCACAAGCAAAGCGAAAACTGGCTTCGCGTAAAGTGCGAACCATTAACAGAGCTGGAAGAATAAAAGTTTAATCAAGGGTCGAATTAAAAGGTGGATAGGGCTGTGGGGTATGCGTACTTTACCGTGCAATTTTAATCCGTCCGCGGGCAGGTTCGGCTTTATCGGAAACCGATGTAAAAGACAAATTGATACGTGCTCCGTGCCCCGCAGGCCTCGCGAGTGCGTAATATGTATTTGTTGGGCGTCGATGCAAGTTGCAAAGGCGGCGGGTGAAACATCGCGTTCGCTCGTTTCGCGAGACACGGCTGCTCGAAAACCTGAAAGTCAGCGAGCCCATTGCGGTTTTCGCAATCACAAAGTAAAATAGCTGCTGGTCGACCGCCACGGCTCGGCTTTGCGAATCGATCCGCCGTTCGCGAATGTCCCTCGCGAAGCGATGCAACCGCACGGGCCGAATCGAGAGCCCGAGTACCTTTGAATTTCGAACACGCGCCACACCCGTTTGCCACTCACCGTGTGTCCGTGCGTTGCGTAAACTCGCGCAGAATATAAACTTCCTTGAGTCTTTTTAGGTCGGTCAAAGCTTACTTACGTATTTCTTGTTCACCTCGACCGCCGAGCAAAATTGATCCGACTTTACTGCTCAAACGGGGAAATAACTGTTAACAGTCTCGCGTCTGGAACATTTCTATCCGTTCACGAGCGATTCATGTTCCGGATTGGCGCAATTTACCCGGAACACAAAAATCATCCCCGGCGATGTTCCTAAGCGTATTTCCCGATATTGGAAGACATCCGATAATCCCGGATTACTCGAGCTCCCACGGATACAGAACTGCGGCTATTCGATATCGGTGCACGTTTCACCATACACGTATCGACGTGTTCGTCGCTGGCTTTCGTAGCGTCTTATTGCAAAACGCCAAATTCCGACCTATCAATTATCTCGTACCACGGGAATTTGATGCCACTGTTATCTCCATTGATATCGTATTGCATCAGACGATATCTATAATACTTTGGACGATAAGAAATTTCGAAAGCTGCGAATTCTAAAGTTCGAACGTTGCCTTTACAATATTCAAACGTGGAAGTTTCAAAGTAGCAAGCAGCGAGCGTATCAACTATGCGTGTCCATCAGTCAGGAAGTAATATTCGCGAGGCGTTTCGATGCAAGCTTTAATGATATTTTATTCGACAGCCGCAAAGCTAGACGATGGTGCTTTTGCATTACTGTCCGCTTGTTTGGACTTTTAGAGGTTCTGGCGTTTCAAGGAAACAAGAACTATTTTCGCGCCCATTCCCTCGTTTTCACATTCTCGCGGTGCAACCCTTTCGGCTTGAAGGAGCTTATCCGGCGTAGCCTAGAAGAAGGCAGACGGCCATTCGATTCTATCGTACTGTTTTTTTTCAAATTTAGTCGCACGCTTGGATACGCACCGCAAGGAAGAACAAAAATAGTAAACGCTACTCGCGAAGAAGAGTTTCCGGATACATTCTGTTCGCCCCTTTTATTAAAACACGTCGAACAGTTGTGCTCGAAATTTCGTACTTGTCTAAACTCGGTGCACGCCAAGTATTTTCGTCTGTCGGTGGTGCACGTGTGCAGGTAATATTCTGAAATCGATGTCGCGATATGGCGGAGCAACGGTGCAACACAGTAGGCAAAGTGCCGTTCATAAAGAAGCTTTTGTATCGAACGTAAGACAAGGCTGCGGACGATTTAAGTCGATGCCGCAGTCCGCGGTGGGTCGAGATTAAATGGAAAATTATATCCGGACCATCTGCATACCCGCATAGACATTTCCGAAAGGTATCTCAAAGTTTCGCAGTCGCGATATATCGGAGCAAGGCGTGACGAGGCGAGTTCGCTCGCCGCTTGAATTCTCCCAGGCATCGTTATAGAATTACTCTGAAACGAATAATGTCGAACACTGAAAAAAGGTGGAAAGAACGAAGGGAGTCGAATGCATTGCGGACAAAGCGCGCCGGGTCAAGCAGTGCTATCCCGGAGATCTCGTGCGGACGCACACGTTAATCCGCCTTTTGAAAGTTGAGGGCGCACGAGCTTCTCTCGCGGCAGTAACGCGGCAAGATATCTTGGCGTATAACATGTTATGTTTGTCGTAATACGTTGAAGGGTTAACGCGTTATGCACGCGTCGTCGCGCAAACGTACAAACGGGCATGGCGGACGACCGCCCCAGGTAGAGCAGGAAATTAATATTCCGCTTATTTCCAAGCATGGTAAATGCGTTGCATTCCGTGTGCACACGTCGTTCTACGGATTCGTTCTAGCCCTATGGTTGTTTGCCGAAGATGTGTACATGATTTTTAGGGTGTCGTTCGATTTCGATGGAGGGTGACGCCGTTTGATCGCGTACTCGTCAGTCGGCAAAATTGATATCGGTATGTATGTACATATTTTCCCTCGTGGTTCCTCTCATTTCCGCAGATATATACATATATGTACACACAAAGGTGCGGGTATATATAAGTACGGCTGCACAGACTAGCTCTCTTGGTGCACGCCAAGGCAATTTTCCGTGAGTAAACTCGGCGCCTTTGGAGGGCTCTGACGCGCGTTATCTTACGACTCGAGTCAGGCTACGGGGACTTGAGATCTTCGCAAGGATCTGGCAGCAGCAGGATCTGTCTCGGTTAGGTCGAGGATATGGATTCTCCCTCTTCTTACCTCCACGATGATTTCTCGAAGGCGGAATAGCGGGAGATAGTCGAGGAAGAGAGAGGGATAGATGCTCGACTGCAAGCTCGAGAAAGAGGGTCAAGTGGAGTACCTTGCCTCCCTTCGGAAATTCTCTAGAATGTACTAGCAAACGGCCTAACTTTTCCCGCGACTCTAATAAATCGTTCATTTAGTATCGCGGCGAGTGTTCCCCGTGCCCCATGCTTTTATCACACTTTTCTCGAACAACCGCCATAAATGGCGCGGAAAGAATAATCGATACCAGGTTACGAGTCTTATCGAAGTTCCGAAACGGGGTGCGATCGAAGGGATCTTCGCCGGAGTAAGGTTCGGGCGGCCATCGGTGCGAGTTAAATCGTACCGATGAGAGACGGAAATGAAATTACGGATAGTCAGGTGCAGATAATTCACATGGTGTCGCGACATGGAAATACTCGCTTTTCGCCCCATACAAAATCAACCGTCTGCCGTCTACCCCCTCCGCGAACTTTGATTGACTGCATTCACGGTTGCGTCGCGTCGTCCCTACCCTGATTCGCCGGCCCTTCTCGCGCGCGAAATAATAAAATCTGAACGACGAATGAACGATAATTGGCTCGCAATTAGAAATCAGCGACCTGGGCCCGTGTGCGTGTCACGGAAGCGACGAGGTACGTCGGTCGCACTCGTTTGGATTTATTAGTTTGGCGTAAATTGTTGGATCGGTGGTAGAAGGGGTCAAACGAAGCATCCTCGCAGGTAACGTCGTCGGTGGCTTCTCTCCGGTGCGTATATGTGTACGCATCGCGAGCGTACCGTCGCGTCGCTATCGGGGGGAAACCAGTCACTCGTATAAAACCGTCGAGCGAGTCACGGCTCGAGTCAGTTTCGTTCGCGCCTCGCGTGAGTTTCGATTGGCGGTTGCTGAGATAAGAACGCGCCGTCGTTTCAACTACTCTCGCCGAATTTCGGCGTTCGAGCGAAAAAGTGTCACCGACGAATTCGCGACAACGCGCGACGTCGCGCGCCATTCCTTTCGAGGATTACGTCCATCGTGCGCCCAAGTGAATTCGCCACGGACTTTATTAATAAACGCTCGTGTTTGTGCCGCTCTGTGTACGCCAGTGACGTAGTCGAGTTATTATCATGTTTCACGGCAAAGATCATCGCGATAAGAGTCCACAGTCTTCATTCGTCGCCTTCGCTCGGCGTTTTCTAGCCGAAGAAGACCGGTAAGTGGTTATCGCGTTAAATATTGCCGGTGCCCCCGCGACCCGATCGAAATTCAGCTGGATTTTCTTCGCGAACAGCAACGATCGAAGGACGATCTGCTGGTGCGTAGACGAAGGCCGTCGAGTAAGCGACTTCTTTCTCTCTCTCTTTCTCTCTTATTCGCTGTTGGACGATTACGACGAACCGCGCAACTGTAGAAAAAAAGGCCAGCGCAAAGGGGTCGCTCGAAGAATTCGCTTTCCAGCTTTCCAGCTTTCCAGCTTTCTCGATTGGAGCGAAACACTATTTCTGGTGACTTTGGTTCCCCTCGCGTCTCCCCGATACGTCGGTAGCCAGGCTGTACGGAACTGGAATTTCAGGATTGACCTTGGGGACCGCTTCGCTTATCGGTCCGGAGTTTATGTTTATTTTTCACGAGACAACCGCTACGAGGCTCGACCGACCGCGCTGGTTAACCATGCCTTTACGAACGTAGTTTCTCAGGAATTCGCGGTAGACGTGAAAGACGAGCAAAGCCACAGGTGGCGGTCAGAATTGACTAATGGAGCAAGGGAAAGCCGGCGGCGTTATAGTTCAGGAGGCGGTGCCGATATCGCGTCGTTTTTCTTTTATCCAGCGCAACCTGGATCGAACTATCGGCGTTCGCCAATTTTGCGCCCCCCTTGGACAGCGCATCGACGTGCCTGCATTTATTTCCATCGTCTCGCGTTTCACGCTCCGGCGTTTGCACGAGGTTTAGAGACGTCAGCGAAGGCTCGCAGGCCGAGGTCGGGAAAACGTTTAGTCTTCGGTGCACGCTATCGACGAAACGATTTGGCAGTGTTATGCAAATGGAGCAGCTCGGTCGAAGCGATAGCAACTCCGTAGAAGGGGGGACGGGCACGCGTCGAACAGCTCCACTTGGAGCGAATTATTTGCCGGTTCTGGCGTACCAGCTCTAACTAATAATTAGAACGCGTTAGGGAAATTCTATCGGAGCGTTCCGAGTCGATTATCGCGGACGTGTTTTCCGCGAAGAAGCGCACACGCGTATCAATTAGCGGCCCACTCGGAGGGAAGCTACCGTTTAATAAAAGACGATGCTCGGGCACGAGGATAGATTTAAGTGGAAGGCAGAAGACGCACGGAGGCACGCGCGTCGCGGTTGTCTTAGGTCGGGTCGCGAGTCGCGAGGCAGCCTCTAGTATTTTGGTTCGAAAGTTCGCGAAGCACGTGGCGTCGATTTAACGTCACGCCGGATATTTCAAGCATGGTCGAGCTCTGCCCGCTGCTCGATTTTAAAGCAATTATGAAACGGAAGGTCGCCGTGGTCGTGAGAACGGAAGAGAACGCGATCAGCTTGGAAACGAAACTTTTCCCAGAGAACTGGGAAAAACTTCCGCTCGCGTCACAGCTTCTAGACGTATTGTGTTCGTTTCATGCACACTCAAAAGTACGCTTCCCCGAAAATTTCAAGGATCGTTAAATTCTTACGGAAGACTTGTGTTTCCTTTCAATCGATTGTAGCTGCGCGAAGTAGAGACGGACAACAGTCCGCCCAGGCTTGCTTTAACGGCTGATTCTACTTGCTCGTCGATGCAGCCGTTCATTGTTGGACATCGTTCGACGCGTTTGATTTCTTTCCACCGCGTTTCTTGCTCTCAGAAAACAGGGGGGAGAGGACGGGTCGCGTAGGTGAAATTTAGTCGCGTCATTTATCTTATCGTGCTACGTCATCCTTTTGAGAATGCCAACCGTCGGGTCTCTTGCCAAGTGCCGGGTCCAAAAGCAAATGTCAAAGCGTTTGTGCTCATAAACGATTCCTCTGCCGAACCTTGCAGCTGAAATCGAACGAAACGAGATGATATCGAGATGCGATCAACGACGCCGCGTTTCTTCGATCGGAAGAAAAGAATACGCGCACTCGTGTTTGTTTTTGCCCGGTGCTGTTGAATAAAATTATACGTTGACTTTCACGCGCGGGACACACGCGGCAAAGAATTTTTAAGCCATCCGGCACAAATGTTGACGAAAAGCTGGTATTTTTGTTAGACATTCAAGCGTGCTACAAAATTAGACGAATGGAAATAGGGAACAAGAAAACATCGGAAGCTATATAAAGAGACTATCTCTGTACAGATTTATACGAGCCCTCGTCGCCTTGAAACGATATTCTTAAAATCCCTTCGAGGTGTTTTTGTCAATAACGACTACTAGACGCGAGCAGCATTTTCTTCTTCAGTCGCGTTCCACGCAATTGTTTAAAGGTAGGTCGTTTTCACTCGTGTTGGCCGGTGATAGTTTTTTCTACCACCCCGACGAAAATGGACAACAGACGAAATCGCTGCCAGATGGAATTGCAATCCATGCACCGTCAATGCCAGACATGTTACCCACGAGACGCAATGCGTCGAGTAGGCGTTTGACGGTCTGCCTGTTCTCGTCATCTCTCTTTCTCCCGTTCTCTTTCCTTCCCTCTGTTGGGGATTTGTTAGAATCGAAAAGGCCGCACGGATGAAACGCGTGTGTAGGTGCATGCGGTCGGAACTCCGATAACGGCACTTTGCACGAGGAAACCGACTATTCGCGCTCGTGCCCGCGGATAACGATCACTTTAAATCAATAATTCAGTCGCGACAAGCCGCATCTGCCATTTTCAGTAATGGGCGATTGAAATGTGCCAGGCCGTTGTGTAACGAGATGTATCAGATTTTTCTCGAAACTTTTCCAAACTACCAGCGTGGCCAGTGATTTCTGAAAGGGGATGCCGCCCTTGGTCGAGAATTTTTTTCTTCAAACGGAGCACGCGAAAAGTTCCCCACAACCGTGTCGTCCCGTCGAGCTCAATCTGTCGTTAGGCGTAGTTAGCGTGGTTTTGCGCGTCGTGTTCCAACAGAAGAAAGCACGGCGGGCAAAAAGTTAACGAGTTATTGTTACACCGAGGCACACTGTCGCTGAAAAATGTGCTTGCCACTCGGCTCTTGTTCCCCTGCGCCAGCTCTATCGATTGTGTCAGCTCAGACCGCGGAGCGTTGCCGATAAAACGGATCGTAAATATTGCGAGGCTTTGTACGCGGCCGATCGACTCGATCTTGTTATTAAGAAGCTTCGAGATTCCACGGATCGAGGACGCAACTCGATTCCCGCGATCGCCGTTATTCGGATCGATCGAACGTTGCGGCGATAGGCCCGGCGACGTTCGCGTTCCTCGATCGGCGTCGACCAACTTTGGCGAACGCAATTCCGCCCTCGGATTTACTTTCGTTGTCAGCGACGCAGTACGTACTCGATAAAGCGAGCATGGAGGAATCGTCTCGCTCGGGAGCGTTCCATTTCTCCAGTCTTTTTGCTTGCCCGTGCCTCGCGGCTTCCGTACCAGCGAGACAATACTTCCGCCCGGCGAAGACGAATCGGTCGATCCTGGCCCAAATTGTCTATCGAAACTCGCGCAACGTGCGGCCCGTTCTCGTCCGCGCGATTAGATTTCTTTTGTAATGGACACAGAGAAAATTTCAACTTCCAACTTCGGTTTTTAAGAGATTTTATTAACACTTGGACTTAGAGTATGAAGTGCGCTTGGACTTGTATGATAATAATGAGACGGGAGTCGGGCAACCTTGGGTTTTTAAAGGGTGTTGGAAAGGATGTAGTAGGGATGGTGAGGGCGAATTCCAAAGGACTGCGGATGGGTAGGGATTGTAGGCAGTACGGCTGGTTGTTTTGGAAGCGGTGATGCGATAAGGTTCCGTGACGAGTATTTGTGATGTCGGAACTTAAAAATATTTGTACGTATGAATCCTTAAGTGACTAGTAGATAATGGGTAATACAGAAATATATATCATAAGGCTAATATAGATATTTGGGGGTGAGTACATTACACTTTTCGTATCTTTGCCGCACGTTCCCCGTGACACTCTCGTCTGACGCGCACCACAGGAAGAGACCTCTTGGAATCGCTGTCTAATGGAAACTTTAATTAACCGCCTCGGATCGAGGCGTTCGATAGCCACGTATTTATAGCGCGCATGAGAAGAGGGTGTTATCGATTAAAGAGAATAACTTGGATTCGGCGTATCGGTTAGTCGCCCCGATTGAGGCTTAATGGGAAAACGAATCGCGGGGTCGATTGTCGTTCAAGCAAACGGCAACAAGTTTAAACGATTTGGGGTAGAGGATCCATGTTGATTCAGTTGGCGACGAGGACCCATCGATTAAAATAGTCGACCGGATTTGCTGCTTCGTCAAGAACAGCCGACGTATATAGGTACGTTCCTGGCTAACCCCGCCTCTTGTAAGCCGCAAATTCCAACGAAAGTAAACGAGCTTCGCCTACGTCCTCTTCTCTTTGCTGACGCGTTTCCGGAACCACTAGTCCCGAGCGGCCTACGATTTTAATCGCTTTCGCAAGACACCGGTATTCGACCATGTGCTGATCTACCTGATTCGCGATCTCTGCTGTGCCAAAGGAAACGGTCTGTCGCGATATCGATTCGCCGATTGAGCATCGTTGATCTGGTCGAAGCGAAATCAATGGTCTTCGCTGGTTTGCCTATTCTACTGAATCTTCGTCAACTCGAATTTCCTTTTGTCAAAGGTGTACGGTTAGAATCGGTCTGCTTGAAAAAAAGTAGCTTGAACCGGGAAAAGCGACGGTCGACCTCGCAGATCTCCCAGCGATTCCTTTAGATTCCTATTGAATTCGATTAGAAATCGAATATCCGAGTGGACGACTAACGAGGGTTGAATCGTTTCGCGCAATCGGATACGAATCTGCTCCGGCATAAATATGTTATCGAAATTTTCAATTACGTGCCGTGTATCGTTGGACAAAGTTGTTGCACATTCGCCAGGTACTCGTAGGCACCGCGATATTCGCTGCATCCCGTCTGGTATCTGTTCGGAAACATTAGCGTATCAATTTTTGACAATTTGGAAGGAAATCAGGATATTTTATCTGCTTTCGAAACGTTAGTGGATAGAACGATGCGATAAAATGGTCGAAGAAGACGTTTGTGCGCGCTGGAATCACAATTCTAGGAAGCCGAGGAAGATGGCCGTTATATCGTGAAATATATCTAGACCCGAGGCGAACTGGAAGGCCGACTGTATCCTGCAGGGATTGTACGGTCACGAGTTCATACCCTGAAGTACCATAAGTATCTCCCCTATCTGGCGAACGTATCTGACTCTTTAGCGAACGTGCCTAGACACCCATCCTGCTTAGTGCGCCCCGGAAGCGCTGGTAACATAGTCTCCTGGGGATGGAGGCGGGACGCCGGAGATTCTGTTTCTTTTTTCGCCGAAACCTTTTGTTTTCGTCTAATCCTTGTGCAATTTCTGACATGTTCGTAATTTTTTAAAAAGAATTTTTTATACTTCGATTCCCTCGCGACAAACAGCAAATGGTACGTTTCTTGGCGAACCTGTACCGTATGTATGCGCGTACGTGCGACGAGTGTTTACGTAGGCTAATGTAATACGGGTGGTGATGTCAGAGGACTGGTGGTCGGTCGGAGGTGGTCTTATCGTGCGCCAGCCTTGTTCTCTAGCCGCCATTGTTGAAAATTCACAATCCTGCATCACCCCTTCGATTCATTTTCCAGCGAACACGTTGCAGCGACGAGCAGCGCGTAATACGAAACATGGCAGGATACCGGTGCACGCGTACCCCCAGGTACATACACTCGTTCTCGTTATCGTTCGCGAAGAACAATAGCCGGGCGAGCTTGTTTCATTGATAAAAACCATAACGAAAGGAACCGTGCGGCGCTTGCGAAAGGAGAGCAGCGACGGGGATTTGTATGCTTCCGTCGTTGGAACGGCCTCTAGAGATTCTTCCTGGGATATACTGAATTAGGATCGCGTTTGTCGAGAGCGGCTACTCTACGATTTCCCTTGGCGATGTAACGCGTATAGACCGAGCTATAGTGCCTCGTAGCCATGTAATCTCGGCACATTGAACGGGCGTACGTACGCGTACACCGGTGTCGTTTCCTGACGGCCACGACGAAGCCGGATCTCGTGGAATCTCTGCAGGACATCGCGTCCCGCTTACCACTCGGACCCACGAATCGATCCAACCCTTCGAGTACCAAAACGATTAACGCGCAATTCTTTCGCGATTTCTTTCGGAGCATTGTTCGATCCCCGACGGAAAGTTTCGCTCGTGGAGATATCTCGATTCACGTCCAAACTCTGTTTCCCATTGCGGCATCGATTGAAGACGAACAATTTTCTCCTCGAAACGCGACTTATTTGCATTCGCAGTTCGGCGAAACGGTTCGACTCGATTAATGACTGTGAAGCTGGTACGTACAGGTAGTTTGGACGGCTGCTCGGACGGCTGCTCGGACGGTTTTGTTAGGACGGCCGGGCACAGCTGTTCCGTCAAATTAACACGTATCTACTAATTCAGCGCCCCAAGATCGGCAGACGGTTTAAAAAACAGACGACTCTCCGCGTTTTCAGGAGGGTCTCGAGCGAAGATTTTTCCACGAAATAAACGTACGCTTCTCTGAATAGCCCGAGGACGTAGACTTGTCGGTGGTAAATGCAAATGAATTTCGCGAGAATTCATCCCGAGCATTAATTAAGACGCAAAATGCTCTTCCCCTTTCGCTGTGTCATTTCTTGAAAAAGAATCCGGGGCCGTAGGGGATGAAAGAAAATGTTGGGCGAACGGGTGAATCGCGTCGCACGGGTCAAATAAATTTGGGCATTCGCTTTTCGCTTGTAGGCTGTATGTACGTACGTACTTACGCGTTCGTACGTACGTACTTATGCGCCCAAAGATTGAAAGACGCGACCCAATTTCAGATAGTGCGCGATAAGGTGTCCACGTTCGGACGTGCACCTGAATTATTACAGGAATGCTTACACTCGACCTGGCGCCACGTATCGTTTCACGCGATAAAGCACGTTCGAGTTATAAAGATAAACTTCGAATTCGAAGATACATTTCAACCGAAAGCGATCGCGCGTTCACGTTGCAATCTCGCGAACAAATAGAATCGAACTATCATCTCGAATCGTCCGTTTCGATCCAGCCCCGTCCAGGATCGACCGAGGGCGAAAAACCTGATTCCAATTTATTTGCCTTTCTTGCCAGAACTTTTGTCTGGCTAGTTGCAGATCGCGCCCAATCGTCTTTCATCAGCAATTGTTTCGCCGTGCCGCGGCAATCGAAAGGGACGGTGGCTGGAAGAAAGCAGCTTCTTTCTACTTTGTTTCTTCTCTTTAAAAAATCGATAAATAAAATCAATAAGATCGGTTTATTTGCGACAAATAACGGGGAGGGGTGAACGTGACCTAGCATCGGGGCGATATCGCTAATAGCCTGTAACCTTTGTTTGGTTTCATGAAACGCGGCTCGATCAGATTGCAATTAAGATAACTAATTTATCGGCACGATGTATCGGCGTAACGTGGAAAGGTAAACTTTTGAAATTGGAGTAACGCCTAATCTCTTGGAATTTGATTAACGCGTAATTTGTGTTCGTGCATACGATGCTTAACTTGGACGAGTTTCTGGCGCCGGGAGTGGCGTAAATTTTAGTGCAGTCAAAAAAAGCACGAATGTACATATTTCGAGTTTACGATTCCCGCTATTAATTGAGTTTCGAGTTAGATCGTCTAATCGTCCACCCCTGCCACCTACTAACGAAAATGGCACCGGCAATATCAACGCTCTACTCGAAACTTTAGCGCATCTATTTACCAAACCATGTTCAACTTTGCCAGGCAATAACGACGCTGGATATTAACTGTACAAAGAGTGGAAGGGGAGAATTATAGGAGAGGAAGGCCCGGTCCAAAGAAAGGAATCATCGACCGATAAATTTTCTGCGATTATCCAAGCTACGAACGGAAGTAAAACCGCAAAGTTCCATCGATTTCCACGTCAAGCAGTATTGATGAACGGCGAAAACGATTGAAAAAATAAAAACTTTGTCGGGATCATTTAATTAAAGGAGCAGCGACTAAATCCAAGATTACATTGAAGCACGAGCAAGCAGTTTCCGCGATAATGAAGTTTCAACCGACGAATCGATAGATCTCGGCGAACTTTGGAGGGAGCGTTGGCTTGGAAAAGCGATTGTCGAACGACCAGCCTATTAATTACCGGAATTTCAGAGGACAGTTCCACGGAGGTATAGAACTGTATTGAATGGAAGCGAAACGACGAACACTGTCACGGACATAGGAAAACGGAGAAAAGGAAAAAATCAGGGGAATCAGCCCGTCACGGCGAAGACACTGCGCCGTGTTCACGCGACTGAGAGAGAAAATCGTCTTCCGCACGTTCGTAGAGCGTAATTGTCCTCGACGTTTTCTCGTCGGAAAAGAAATATAACGAACGAACGACGACACATCGAGGAACGAGAGTTTGTTCATGCACGCGGTCGCGTACGCGTAATTGCGGTGGCGAAGCATTTCGAAAGTCGAGGAAGAGAGGAGGAAGCCGAAGCAGCGAGGAAACTCGTCGAACCAAGTTATTAGCGAACAGCGTCGTTTCTAGTGGCGGTGTGAAAGAGTGTTAATTACCAGCGGCGTCGGTGGGATATAATGGCGGTTCGTTGAAAGAAGGAATACCCGAGGAAAGGTCACGACGATCGTTCGCGAGACGTTGTTATGACGTGACAAGTGGGAAAAAAGCTTTGGTGTACTTCCGTCGCGAGTATTCCGGAAAGGAAATCCACGATGAGAGCGTCTCGAGTAGCTGCGCTGTTGATCCTCTGTTACACTATCGGTGAGTTGAGTTCCTTAACATTATGCGTCTCGACGCGGCCACGGATTTCGCGATAATTTCTTCACGCGCGACAAACTCGAAGCGACCTCGAGCTTTCCTCGCCCGCGAGCCTCTCCAATTGCATTATGTTAGAATTAATTCGTATAATCCCGAATCGCCCCGCGAGACTCGACTGCGATTCTTAATCCACGAATGCCTGTTGCCGGCTGATCGCGTCTCTCAAAGAAGCTGGATAAACCAAGATTAATTGCGCGCTCAAGGCAGATTGTGATTGCAGCAGCTTTGTAGAAGAAATTAAACAGTGATTTATGCGTCTGATCTCGGGCGCATCTACTGGCGTCGTCCTTTTAAGGACTCGCTCCAATCAGGACGCTGTTTTAAGGCCGTTTACTTTCTCGGCTGCGAGGTAAACTATAGAGCGCAGCTTTGGCGCACGCGGGCGTGCGCGAAATTAGGTGAAAGCGAGTATGCGAATCCGAGAGATTGAATCTTTTTACCAAGCAGTGAATGCTTGGCCCAATTGGCGATTAAATTTGCACGGGAGCATCGCGTATCGTTCGACGCAACCTTTCGATTAGGCCAACGAGGAGTCGATGCTCGGCGGATAAATTTAAAGCGAACGGAAGGCGGTGCAGTCTGCGTTCCAACTCCACGGACACACCGGCCGTCATCTCCGTGGCGTACACGCGTATACCCATCTCGTAATTGTTGGTCGTTACGTCCGTTGTGTCGTGTGAAAAATCGGAGCACCGGTTTCGCGCACAATTTCCCATCCGGCAAAGGAAATTCTCGATAGTGAAAAATACCCCTCTGCCGGGACTAGTTGGCGAGCAAATTAATCGGTTCGAGTGTAACCTCTTGTAATTGGCATCGTGTTTTCCGCTCCCGTCTGCACTCGGGCAACGGCCTGTGCTCGGTTCGGTTAGCAGACACGCGCGAATTAGAGCGAACGATTTGTTTCCAAAACGAATGGGTGCCCGCCCAAAGGTGCGCCGTCGCCGACGCGTCGTTGCTCGCGAAACAAGCAACGTTTCGCCTGTTCTTTTCCAACGCTTCACCTTTCTAAGCGCAACGAAACGGCTGTTTGCAAAAATAGCACCGCGAGAAATTCGTTCTAGGAGTACGGTGTAGGTGCAATATTTTCCGACGATCATCCCTGCTACCACCGTCAATATTATTCCGTTTCCGACGATGAAAATACGCGCTTACGTCGAGCACGGTGGCGATAATCGGCATACCGTTCTGGCATCCACAAGTACATAAGGTATAAAAATATTTTCGTGTTCGACGTCATGCATATTTTTAACAGCAGCCACGGTCGTTCGCGAACCGTTCGCTTTTCACTGCGAGCCTGTAACAGCGACGGTATATGCGACTCGCCAGATTACCACGTAAGGAGTATTGAGTTCTGCTACGTTTGAAACGAGAGGCCGATAATGCCCAGAGTACATCTCGGATTTCGCTTTGGCTCGCAATGCTTCGCGGCGAGCACGCGAAATGGAACACAGGCACGATACGACGCGCAACGATCGGACAGGGTCGATCCTTTAGTACTGTTACGCCTCGCGCGAATACTTTAACCCGATCGAATTGCATCGGTACGGAAAAGGTGTGTACGCGACTCGGGCGAGAATTCTTGGCCATGCCTGGCGATGATGAATCGCTGGATACGGTTCAGTCGGGCGACAGAAGGGAAACTAAAAAGCGCAACGACCGCTTCGAAAGCGCGCCATGGAAAAGAGGTGGATACGTTTGATCAGCGTTGTCCGTCGAACGGGGAACTTCGTCGTTGCTCGTGATTCTCGATCCGCCCACCCCTCCGACACGGCCGGGCGAAACTTTTCATCGTAGCGTGTTAACGACCCGGGGATTGCTGGAAATTCAACCAGAACCGGATCGCAATCGGTATAAAGTTCGCGGGAAGTTTCGCGTTATCTAAACTGCGAATTCTGACAAATTCGGACACTCGTCAGCCGGATGCGAGTCGCGTTCAACGAGAGCACGAAGTTGCACGTTTCGGTAACGCACAGAGAATGGCGGTCATTCGATCCTACTTTTTGTTACTTCACCATGCGAAACGAAAGTGGAGACACGAACTGCAGATGCGAAGACTCGCTTGTCAGCTACGATAAGTTAATTAGCGGTCTGGCGTGGATCGGATTAATGCGCCGAATCTCGGTTACTCTGTACCTAAATGGTTTTAAGATGTCAGTGCTGGTACGCTGGCTCGAGGTTTACTTCGCGATGGGCTGCTTGTTGCCTTGTCACGTTTGATACATCGTGACGGCTCCCAGAACTCCAAGCTGCCGCGTAGGGAGTTGTAGAAACTGGCTCGTGGAACGGAAGTTTCTCCGCTAGGATCTGCGCCAGTTCCCCCTCGCTTTTCGCGAAAATCGTCGGAGGTACCTGTGATTCGCGAGAAACTCGACTGTATCGTGGCCGATCGTTTATGCAAGTCGCGCGTCTCGTTCCTGCCACGTCGAAAAGCAGCCAGCGACTTTTCGTGCGAGCTTTAAAATTCCACCGATGATCTCCGCGACGATCGTTATCTGGCGACCGATTACGTGGATTCACGGATCGCTCGTGTGTGACTCGAATCGACAATTAACTGTTACGGCGGCCGTGTAATTCGCTAAAAATTGTCCGGAAAATCCAATACAGTCTTTCGGGCCGCGCCGTCATGTATCTTTCATGAAAGGCCGAGATCTTTTTCGCTGGGCCCTCTTTTTTCCCCCTTTCTCTCTCTCCCTCTGTGCACGGTCGAGCCGAACGATTATTTCCAAGAGCGTTCCAATTTCGGTCGGACTTCCTGCCAATCGACGTCTCGGCGCAACACACGAATCTATTTTCCCCGGAAAGATGGGGCGCCATCGTTCCATCGCGCGGGTTGCATTTAACGCGCGTTTAAACGCCCGTCAGCAAGCTGGGCCATTAAATCTGACCTGCTTGTTAGCGAGCTGCTTGCGTTGCACCTTGGAAGCACTTGTTAGAACCGGGACCGATGCCGAATCGGGCGCTCGTCCGCGTAAAAGTACCAATCGTTGTTCTGCGCGATTAATGCACGGAACAATGGTTATCCCGTGTTCTCGTTGTCCGGCGGCCACCTCTATTTTACGTTTCATTTCGCGCCGCCTTTTTAATCCCGTTATCCCGACCCGTTTGCCCCGCGATGCATCCGGAATTCATTTTTCCACGACCCTTTATTCCGAATCGCATCGTTGACGGCTAACTTGTACAATTTTCTTGCTCATCGAGCGTGCACCGTTGACGGGCAAGTTTGTCGGAGAGAGCCAGGCCGTGCTCTATGGAGAATACCTTTAAGCTCGTTGAATCGGGAACTTTGCAGGGCTACGTATGGAACAGCGACGGAGGTGCTTGAACGCTCCTCTTGCACGTATAGATTCGGCGAACCAGGCCACCAGTTTCATTGTGAACAGTCGCGGGAGATAAAAGACCGCGGAAGAAAATGCGAAAAGTTTCACGATGTCGGATAGCCTGATGCTAAGAAAGACTAGGCGCCGTTATAACTGCCGCGGATACGCGTGGTTGGATGTGTGTCTATGCGAAACGGCGATAGTTTCGGAAGCAGGCGGCAGTTTCGCGATTTATAGTGTCAGCCTTTTAAATAACTCGTGGCCGTAGGTGTGGATATAAATTTCAGGGGCACGGTGCGTTCTTCTTAGTCCCGCCCGGCGAACTCTTTAAACTCGTTGCCGGAACGGAGCATAACATTTTCCGAAGCTGCGGCATTAAATTTCCGACGGTCAACGATGGAAGCGAAAGTGAAGCAGCTGGGACTCGTTAAATATGCCCGACACGATTGTCACGATTCGTCGTGTCGGCTCGCCGGGAAACGCGGCGCACCGATGGTGGAATGCGAGCATTTTCCGATCACGCTGTACGATACCATCCGTTCCCGTGATCGATCGTGTTCCTTTTCATTCGCCTCTCCGCGCGGCGTGATTTTCCACGACGCCGAGCCGTTCGTTTTCAATCGCTGAAATCGACCACGTTCACTCGAACGTCCATGTCTGTGGTCGCATCGAGAACACGAGTCGTCGGCGTTAAACCGTCCGCGTACTCCGTTTATGTCCGGTCTTCTGTCGAAGGAATCGAGAGAAATAAAATGCTGCCCGCGCCGCATTTCCTTCCCCGCCAAACCGCTTAATTGCATCTCGGCATCGAGCCGTTTATGAAATTTTTAATTCACGCCGGAGAAAACGAGCGCACAAAGCGAGGCAACGGGCTGACACTGCTTTGCATGAAACGAAAGCATTATTTAAGCCGACACTCGGGTCGAATTTTATATCTGTCGTTGGCTTCTACGATTAGCTCGTGTCCGTTCGATTTCACGTATCATCTGGAATTATCCTATAGGTGAACGGTGACAGGTTGCATAAGAATTTCTCGCTGATTTATAGCGAACAGTAGAAAAAGAAGGGCATCGATTGCTGCACCGGGGGTGCAAATAGACCGCAGCCTTGACACTTGAGTCCCCTGTAGATATCGTTCTGCCAGCCGGCGGATCGACTATTTATCATCCTTAACGTAACACCGCTCCCGCCCAAATCGATCGCGTTTACTTTGGAATCGCATATCCAGCGGTGTATGCGCTAGGAATCGGACGTTGAATGCCACGAAAGCTAACATTTCTCAGCGAGGAAACATTTGTCGAGCTGGGGACGACAACGGCGGGCTAAGAGGAAAGAATTAACCATCCAAGTGAACCACGAACCTTGCTTTTCATCGGTGCGAACGAGAATTACTTTCACGCTCCTTCCAGCATCGTCTTCCCTCGACAATAGAGGGAACATCCAGCTCCTCGTCCTTATCGTCGATTCGTCTTTCACGGGCTCCCTTTCTTGCTTGCAGGGCAAACGTCAGAGAGCGTCGTTAAGTCGAAGTTCGATAAGTAGGCTGATTTGTAGCGCATTTATAACCGCGACATGGAAGGAAGCGGCTCGCTGGTCGTGCTGTCGACTGGATCAGCTTAGTCTAGTTTCAAAGGACGAACGCTGGAGTAACAGGGAACGGTTGAAAAAATATTTCCGGCAAGCATCTTCACGTCGAAAGAACGCACCGAACGAACGTTACATCGTTGTCAGTTATCGGTGTGGCGGATTTCGCCCTCCTCCGCGAACAAACGACGCGCAAGCCGGTCGTGGGTTTATCCAATTTTTTGTTTTCTCGTTCCGTCACGAATTTATTCGATCAAGCTTTTTCATCGAGTTTCGCGACGCGTCGTGTATTCGGGCGACGTTACACGGTAGCCCGGGAACGTCCGATAACCGGTCGACATCAATTTTAAAGTCCCCGGGACCGAGTGGCGCGGTAACAATATTAATAACACGCGAAAATGGAGTTTTCGCCTGGCGGTGCTTGACCGGGCGACACGATTCGTGCATACATTAATTCGATAAAGCGCGTTGTAACGCAATCGTTGCACGGTAATTGCGGTGAAATCGGAGCGAACGTTCGCCGGCTCGTCGCGTCGGGACGCGTTTTCAACCTCGTGATATGAAACGCTGGACGAAAATTTAATATCGATCGGACGGTGCGCGGGTGAAGTCGGATTAAGCGGAACCCGACTCGAGCAGGGGACAACCGGCCCCTCTCGGCGACAAACCGAATAGGTCCACCTTTCTTGTCGGCGATTACATCGACGTTAACGATGCTGAATTTCATCGGCGAACGTCGCGACGTTTCGCGCCTGCTAAAGCAAAGGAACAATAGAACGGCGCAAACACGTGATGGCTTCTGACAGGAATCGCGAGAATTACGGGAATGCGTTGCACCAGCAACTTGGCTTCAACTCCGCCAACTTGGTTCTCGTGTTACCGCTTCGCGAACTAGCTGTGCATGCTTCGTTCACCGCTGCGGGTCGACGAGACGCCGAGCAACGCAGGAAACGTAGAAAGAAGCGGGGAAAAATAAGAAGGGCATCGTCTGCATCGAATAACAATTCTCGACCTATCTATTTTTCTCGCGAACCAGCGTATTTCCGTCGTGGCTGAAATTAGAATGACTACCCGGCAGCGAATTTTTTATCGAAGAAAAACAGGCGTCCCTGTCGTCGTTTCTGGGCGACAAATAACATACGTGTCTCTATGTATATCTGTTATCCGCATCGTATATCACGTATGCATATTGTTCCGTCCGTGAGTTACTCGCGGCCAGTTGGAGTACCGTGCGACGGTCGGGCCGGAGCGTATTAAGTAAGAATAAATATCAATTCGATCTTTATTAATGTCAGCTTGAACGACGACGGCCGCGGGGCGAATTTTCGAGTTCGATTAATACGCAGCGTTCTCCCTCGCGGACTATCGATGCTCATCGTTCCCATCGTTATCGAGTTCGATTGCGGACTTGCCCGTACAGCCGGGGCAAACTTTAACGATGCAGTCGTTGGTCGGGGGCCTGTTTAGCAGTGGCTATGCTCGCGACGCGAGAAATAATCGTCTCGTAACGGCACCGGTCTGCCTGTCAGCGTGCACGAGCAAAGTATAATATGCATATGTATAGGTATATACATGGTGAATGCGATTTATCGAACCTGAACGAGATAAGGCTCGGGAGAGAAGTCTGCATTGTCCGAGGCGCCGAGCGTCACGGGCCTATTGATTTTTGGTCGATTCAACGAGACGGATTATCGCCTGGCCTAGATAGAATTAATAGCGATATGGTGGATCCGCTGATTCGGTGAACTTTGTATACAGTAGGTTCATACCTTTGGAGTTACGTACGCGGTGCGGTTCCCTTCGCGTTTTTCTGCGCAACGTGCCAGGTGTGTGCGCGTATGCATTTTATTTTATTTCTCTCTTCAGAGAGTGGAGACTTTTGGTGTTGCTCTTTTCATCATCCTCTGCTGATTGGTATTATGGATATTTTTAAGTTCCACACTTCCAGGATTTTTGATGTCCCCCTGTGTAGGTTACCGGGTTAATATTTTTAGCCCTGCGATCGTTTCTGAAGCCTTCGCTTATGTCTATTTTGATACGAAACAGTATTATCTGTTCTGCGTTGAGCTCTTCCAATTTCGCAGCAACGAACCTGCTGCATTAATTTGTAATCTCAATCGATCGCAACACTCGAAGTGCTTCAAGGCTCGAATATTCGCCACGGGAACCGTCTTCGTTTCAAATGCGAGCAAACAGTTTCATTGAATCGACGATAGATCGCACGTGTTCCCGCATCGCATCAAAACGGAGACAATCGGCTCTCGGAATTAATGGGTCAAGGTTCGTGTTCCTGGCTCGCGTTGCGGTTTCATCCCGTCCAGCACAGATTGTCCGTTTCGACGAATGTTTCTTTCTTTTGTTTTTTACAATTGACCGGGAACACGTCGAGGTACCCGCGCGACTGCGAGACCAAAAAGTTTTGATTTCCGATGGACATCAGCCATTCAAAAGCCTGAGACTTTCCACGGTTGTCCTGTCGCGCTAACGCTTTCGCTGCTGCACTTACCCACGTACGACCGGCTTGACTTGACTTGACTTTCATGAACCGGAAGTATTCTCGCGAGCGTTAAACTTCTTGGTTCTAACTTTCTGCATAAGTTTCCTTTTCGCTACGTGTCACGGACCCGAGCAGCTTTTCGTCTTCCTCTTTCGCCATTCTTCGCGGCGCCTGCTCGCCGCCTCTCCCATCGCCCATTGTCCACGCTCCTCGCGACTTTTCATACATCCGTTCCACAATATTGCTGCAACTGCTACGGCTACCGCTGCTGTTACCGTTGCTGCTCTCCCGACATAGTAGCCGTGCACAACGAACGTCGACGCTTCGCGACGCGAGCCATGTTCGTTTTTACCTATCGATCGGCCGCGGAAGCGACGTTCGTGTCCGCCCTTGCATTATCGATGCGATTCGCGCGGGTCACCTTTGAACTCCCGTTGGCCAGAGTTTAGCGGGCAGGCATTTGGCAATGTTCCCTTTCGCCGCTCACCTGCCGGCAGTCCGAATTTTCTAGCGTTCCCTATCATCTTCGCGTGACGCTTGCCAGACACGATTCGCATCGAAACGGCCGCTCCGTTGCGTCGCGTCTCGTCGAGAGGTATCCGCTCGGGGCGATTGCATTTTGCAGCGCGTTCGCACGTTTCCGACGGCGCGGTGTTGGCTTTCGAATAACACCCCGTCGTCGGTGGTAGTTCGGTGCACGTACGTACATATTCCGAAACGACCGTGCCTTGCGACGCCTGCTCGTAATTCCATGGTCGAGGCGTGTTCGCCAGCGAAGGGAAAATGATCGTTTCCGTTGGTATTCGGAGCGGGTTCCACGAGCCCGCTAACCTCGACGTTTATCACCGGAAATGGGTGCTTCAAACTCGGACACGAGTCCCGTGGAACGCTCGGTCGCGGAGGTGGAAAAACTTTCGCTTTTCGTGGAAAGTTGAGTCCCTTTCGTGGAGGGACGCGAGACGCGATTTACTCGGGCGATCGTTGCGTCGCGGTGGTCCGGCTGGACGAAAGGCAACAGGCTGAGACGTTGCTTCGCTCTGTCGCGCGACAACCACGCGAACTGCAATGACTTTTGTCCAATTTCCATCGCCGCTTTTTAACTCGACATTCCATCGGGCCGCTGTTTTTCTAATTGACCCCGTTTCGCCGGCTCGTTGGCTCGCAAAGTTCGTATCTCTGGACGCCGCACAAGCTTCGCAGCTGTTTGCGCGTTACATCATACCGTTATCTAATTGCGAAGGCATGCCTTCCTCTAGCACGGTCCGAAGACTAGAATTCGTTTCGCCAACATCTTTTTCCCTCGCTCGTCTTTAGGAAACATCCGTGCACGTCGAGCGGTGGGTAATGGCCACGACTCGGTCACTGAAACGTGTTCGCACGAGCGACGAATCCTCGAATATTTCTGCCAGACTGCCGGCCTGGAATCCTTCCTCTCGTCGTTGCACCGTATTCGCCTCCGCCCGAAGAGGGCAAAGTTCACTTTCGAGAGCATCGTTTTCAACCATCCGCTGTGATCCTCCGCGTTTCGCCAAGCTTCTAATCGACAAATCGCAGCGGCCGAGAGGCCATTACGCAACGCGTCGCGGCTGGACTGGTCCGGGCGCGACGCGAGTGACTCGCGGAACGTGCAACCGAGACAATCGATAGCCCACGAAAAGTATAATACGTACATAGTTTTCCCCGTTCCCGATCCATCGTCCCGGTGCCTTTCGATTTTCCGCCGTTCCTTGCGCGATAAGGGGTCGGCGAACGCGCGAAGGAACGCGTCGCGTCGACAGCAAGGAAATGGACGCGTCAAAAAGGGGAAATTAAACAGAAGACGGATAAACAGCGGGCAAAGATTAATGCTCGGTACGTGGAACGCGACGATGCGTCAAATCGAGTGACGCCGTCTCTGCGTTCTGTGTGCGCGCCCGAGGAGTCCCGACGGGGAAGAGTCGTCCAAGTAGGAACATCGAGTCGCCCAGATTGCATTTGCAAAACACGTTTCTCCCGTGCTCGTCGCCATGCGAATCTATCCATCGAGCAAACGCAATTGCCTCGACCGACACCCGATCGTTTCCCCTGTATCGCCGCGATAACAACGCTGGCCGTCGTCGACGCGATGGAGTTTTATCGTTTTATCGTTTTCATCGCGGCGGGCAGTTTTTCGATAGGAGGCGAAGCGAAGAATCTCGATCGCAAGCAAGCAACGCGGAGCAGAGGATCGCGTATAAGGTTGCGGTACGTTTCGTGGCGAGTCGAGGTCGCGGCTAGCGGTTTTCATTCGGACGCCAACCGGTTTGCCTGCAGCCGCCTGACGTCATCCTACCTGCATGCGATTTTAAGGCTGCCGAAGGACGGGCAAGGCAGGTGAAAACGTTGGAGCGCCGAAAACCGTGAACTCGCGACTTTTCTTTCAACATCGATGGCGCAATCGCCGCGAAAGGTATCGATCGATCCGGCGATCCACTTTAACCGATGGAAACGGGAGATCGAACTTGCCTCGCCGACTCGTCGATCCGAGACCTCGGGATTCAGGTCAGCCGTGCCGAATCGAGAAACTCTCCCGTATGTAAATGCTAAAAATACCTCGTTAATTCGATACAATTACCCTTAATCGTCGACGCGCTCCGGCGTCAAGCGGCGCTGAACTTTCATTCGAAAAACCAGCATTTTCCCGCAGAGGTGTGTACGAACCGCGTTGCACCTGGGCGACCAACCCCCCGAGCACGTCGAATCCGGGGCCCCTGTAAAAAGAGTTAGACAGTTTGCGTTGAACGACTGGCCGCATCGAACCGGGCTCAGTTCCGCGGAACGCGGTGATTACGTGCCACGCTCGGTACTTACGGGCCGTGTACTATCTACTTAGTTAATAATACGCTCAACATTTAACTCGCGGTACAATATAAGCAGGGAGGGTGCAGCTCGGGCAGTTCTCGATTCTCGATTCTCGATTCTCGAGTTTGCCGTCGGGGGACCGTACTTAAGGTTAATTCCGTATTCGATTTCTTCATTTTCTTCTTCTTCCGCCAGCGATAGCGTTTTGTCTTGGGTCTAGCCTACGAGCGTGCATGGGCGACAGCTTTATCGAGCCGCTCTATAAATAACCTTGTATCCGGCGTAGGCGCGAATTCGACGATGAAATTTCCACCGATTTCTAGCGAACCGCGAACAACTGTCTTTATCGGGCACGCTTTTCCTCCCATTCGTTGGAGAAACTTTTCTTAAAATCGGCAGATCCAAGGTGCAAAGGGTCGCGTGGACGGCTTCTGGGCTAACGACCCGTTTACATCGCGCTACGTTGCAAAACGAATCAATCCACGGACCTGTCCGCCGGATCGACCGGTCGTTTATTACACGAATAAAGATTGCCCGGTCCAGCGGACCTGTTTTGGGTGTCGCAGAAATTTTCGACAAGCGCTTTTTCAACGCGCACCATGACGCACCATCGTGTACCATCCGACGAGCCATTAATTACGTCCGCTTAAAGCGCAGCCGAAGATAAATGAGAGTTACGGTAAACACGACGGGCCGAGCTCGCGCGTATACGCGCGATAGAATGCGAGACCCAGCCGGAGGTGCTGGGGCATTGATTTCGTAATGCGAACCATAAAGTTGCACGAGGCGGGCGAAAAAGCGCGAATCAGCTTTGAACGGGAAAGGAAGGGAGAAAATGGGGCGAACGACGCCGTCCTCCTTGGATGGCCGAACTGGATCTGCCGTGTGAACGCCTGTAACGATCGCTTCGATGCCAGCGAGCTTTCCGTTCGAAGTTAAGCTCCTTTTGTTCGCGTTGCATTTCGCAGTCGATCGATTTCTTGCCGCCGGGGAAGGTCTGTCGCGGTCGTTGCGAGAGCAGGCGAAAAAATAGCGCGGGGTGAGCGCGCCCGTCTGCAGGGGAAATGGCGAAACGTCCACGGTTGAATGTAACAAGAATTTCCCAGGCACCGACGACCCCGCGCCGCCGTCGCGTCGACGCTCGAAATGAATTTTCTAATTAAGATTCAGTCGTATTACTCGGCGGTTTGCTCTCGACCCCTTTATGCGATAATACTCCCGCGTTCGTCTTCTAATGAAGGTAAATTACGTCCGCGCCGTTGTTCCGCTACACACGCGCTCGCGTTACACGCTTGCCGACCAGAGCTTCGCGAAGATGTTCGAAATTGCCGAAAGTTTGGTCGCGTTCCGCCGGGCCGCGCGGAGAGAAATCACTTTGCCCGATAATACTCTCTCCCGCTTGCGTAGAAAGCGCTCGAGTTTCGGTAATGAGTTAACGCGACTGGCACGCGGGGGATTTCCCCGATACCGTCACGGTTCTGGCCGATCGCGTCTTTCAGACCCACCTGATGTAATTATGTATTTATAGAGCGTTTCGTTGTCGATCGGATCAGCCGGGAAAGTAAATACTCGGTGCGCGATCGTGTCTGCACCGGCATAAAAAGGTTGCGAGTACTTTGCAAAGGGGCGAGCACGGTTTTATCTGGTTCGGTCCGACCAGAGTTTTACAAGTTCTTCTAGCTACTTGCGCGCAATTACTTCGGGCGCAATTTCCCTAATTATACCCGCAGGTACAGCGGTTCGCGAGGGAACAGGGAGCGAGAGAGAGGATAAGCGGCTGGCAAAGAAAAAGCGGAAATGGTAAGCGGAGCATGATTTTTGTCACGATCTCGTCGAGGGTCGTCTTCGCGAGCAGCGATGTAGCCTTTGACGTTTCCTGAAAAGCTGTCGCTTCGCGTTTCGAACACCTGCTATCTGGTAACTCGTGGACGAGTATGAAATCCGTATGAAACGTGTGTCGTTATAAGGTACAGGATAAAAGCTGGACGAATCGATGGTTTCAGCAGCGAGCTCAGCCAACGGTGTAACGTTTCATCGGCGATCTCGTGTCCTTTTTCCGCGCGAAAACGTTTAATCCCCGCTTCAAACATAATCCTTCATCCATTATGGGCTGCGCGCGTATTTGGCGTACGATTGTACGCGCTAATTGAAACGCAATCCGAAAGCTTCCATCGTTTCCGGGGTCGTGCGACATTGCGTGCGCGAAACCGTCCAAATTTTCGATGATACGTATACACATTACATGCATATGCGGCTATGCAGCCGGATGCCAAAATGCCAGGCGACAAAAGATGGCACACAGAAAAAGACGAGACGCGAATCCAGTGCGCGGCAGAAGCACTCACGATCGGTGAAATACCGATGATCGCAAATGTATTTCTCGTTCGGGGTTACACGGGCACGCCCCTTGCCGATGTAACCGCTTCTGTTTGAACACGGGATTACACGAGCCCGCATAATTCCGACCGCGTCGGATTAATCCGAAAGTAATACCGCGACAGGGCTATAAGCGTGCACTGCGAGAACCATAATCAATTCTGCACGGATAATTGTAAACTGGCTAGCTTCGCGAGCGACCCTTTTTCCCGCAAGAATTCCACTAACACCTAACGAGGGATGGTCGTTGGGCAAAATCGGTGCAATTTAGCTGCGCCTGCGGAAAAGAACGCAATTAGTTTGGGCAGTCATGGTCGCGTCAGGCGCCAACCGAATCGAATCGAATGGAATCGTATCGCATCGCATCGTATCGTATCGTATCGTATCGAGCACCATTTAGGAAGAAACTTAATCAACGATCAACGAAGCGAGAAACCGTTCTGCGCGCAGAATTGCGTTTCCGTCACGGTGCAGGTTCGCCCATTGTGCCTCGTGTTTCGAGCCATTCATCGCGGGAACGCGTAGAAAAGCCGCGGACGGGGAAGCACGGGGAAAAAAGGGGGACCACGACGATAGACGTCGACCGACGAATAAACGCTGGCACAGCTGATCGGGTGCTCGTGTTTTTAGCGGATGCATGCAAGCTACGTCTATTAGTGGCGCCGCGATTAAAATGGGTGGTTACGCGAGCATACCGGACCGAAATAGACGTCGAGGAAAACACGCGATGCTCTTCACCCGTTTCTCTCCTCTGACCCTTGGCCGATCTCCTCCGGTTCAACTTGAAAGGATACAACACGAGTGTCTGAGATTTGTTTCCCGCGCATCAGGTAACCCTATGCTCAGATCCGATCGTAACTACGAACCGATCCTCCGTGGTCTCGGCGCGTCCACCTTGAAGGACAGAAGAATTCTCTTCGAAATTACTAACAACGCGGCTTATTTGCGCCGTTCTCTATTATTAAATCACGCCACGGGCAACGCTCGTATCATTCTCGAAATATTTCAACCGCGTCATCTCGCGCGCCAATTATTTCTGGTGTTCGTTAAAAGCGCGCGTACATACCTTCTATTTCTGCGTCTGCAGTCAGCCAGCGGTCGCTTTCTCGTACGTCAAAGGGCCTCCCGATACTTCTGTCTCGGCGAGATGTATCGCGATGCTGGACGCGGATAAATCGTCGACTGGTCGGGGCTGTAACGGAGGTGGTTTAATTCGCGAACGAAAAATTATCCCTTTCACCTACGCGTTTGCAGTACTTTCGAAGCAAATTACGTTTCTCGCGGTATCGTCTGTTCCAGTGGAATCGAATTACCTTTTACCACTCGTTCGCGTCTCATTTGCCCGTTTTTCCTCCCCGGCTCTTTCTACTGGGCGCTTTCCTCCCGCTTCTCGTTCTTCAACGCGTCCAGCTGGTCAGGTCATTTCGCTGCATTTACTCCCACCCCGGCGAGAGACGCGGTATTCCCCGGTATGCGTGCACGTTAATAAAAGCGCCGCGGGAAACTGGAACGGCCACTATTTAAAATTATAATTAAGAGCAGTTGTTGGTATTACCGGGACCAGTGTCGGCGAATCGAACCGCGTTACCTTACAGAGACGAACGCTCGCCGCGAGTCTTCTGCATTGCGGCCAGCAGAGAAACGAGTATTAATATCGAAAGCTTTCTCCCGCAAGATCGGCTTTCCTGCTTTTACAGGGATTAATAATCGTCCGCAGTTTTGCGTTCACCGATCATTCGACCCTTGCCGATTATGACGATCCACGGATCTCGAGATCCGCAGTAATTGGGCCGGAAAGTTTAGAGATTTCGGAGCTGTCCGCGTTGCGTTAATGGAGAATCGACCGGATCTCGGAAAACTCGAAAAGAACGAACTACCCATGGTGTGTGTACACGGTACAGCTGCACGTGCACATCGATAAGAAGTAGAAACGGCTGGCTGATCTCGCTTTAACGAACCTGCCTCGGCTGGTCTCGCCGCCCCTTTGAAACCGGTGTCACGAAAAGTTTCGTCCTCCCATCGAAAACCACCGGACGAAGTTTCTCCGCAAGATCGAGCGGCCAAGAGGAACGGTTCCCAGCGTTCCCAGATAGGCCAGCAGCTTTCTCCTCGCGAAAAATTACATTCGCCGAGCCTTTCGTTCGCTAGAAGAACGCGACACGGTCGAAACGTTTCCAATACCTCGAGTGTTTTCTGGAAACGATTCCGTCCCACGGCTGAAATTGCTCTTGGCCCGCTAGTATCCACTCTGCTAGTAAAAACGACGAAACTTTGCGAAAAAGAAGACAACAGCATCGCGAATGTAGCGATGAAACCCGACGAGGATGAATTGCCTGCTCGCCTGAACGCGGGATGGACGTTCGTTTACGCGTATCGGGATGTTCAGCTAGCAGTCGAAAATTTCTCCGAATATGGAGGTTTCTCTGGGAAAACCGGGACCCAATCGCCGACGATCCTTCGAGGTGAAAATATTGGCACGAAGACGCGTTTAAGGCAGCGATCAAAAGCACACCCACGGTCTGTCGGGTTGATCGAAGAAGAAATCACTGCGGGCTCGCGCGGCAGCGTGTTTCTCCTCAAATTTGAACAGAAACCACGGGAAATCTCGCGCGCTCTCCATAGAGAAGCTCTCGACCTAGCGATATCCGTTAGCTTGCAAACGGCAAACGGTATTCGAAGAACGCGTGGTAACATCGGATGCAATTCGCGGTTTCCTTTGCGCTGCTCTATTCGATCGGCAGAAAGGAGCCGGCGGAGAAGCTTGCCCGGATCTTTGAAGCGACGTTTGCTTAATGAAATCCATTATTTGGTCGTTCCCCTGACGCTGCTAATAAATGGTCCAACTGAAACTTGAGGGGAGCCCGGCCGAGTCGTCCGGGATAATGGTATCGGTTATTAAAAGTGGACGCAGAACGATGAAGCGCCAAGTACATATTCGAGTTTCGAAATTTCTGATGGAATCGCGATAACGTGTGCCACGGATTCCTGTCATATTACGCAAGCGATGCAATTTATAGTTGGGCGTGCCGAATAAATACCAGACGACGAACGTCTCGCCAGCGAAATTCCTTCGCACGCGAAAGATTCTCGATTGTTTCTCGAGCGACGCAAACAAATTTTGGAAGGCCGACGCGCCCTTCCGACGGTGGTTCTCGTGTCTCGGATCTCTTGGAAAACCGTGCCGATCCTCCGAGAATACGAAGAGGCGCGAGACATTGGGGCGTTTTTCCAAATTGTACGCCGCCCTGGCACGACACGAAGTATGTAGGTACCTTCTCGTTTGCAAAGAAACGACGAATTAAGTCAATGCCGTCGGGGAGAGGGACAACTCGAAACGGGCGGCAAGTAAAAGAGTTTCCCAAAGTTTTGGAAAATGTGTCGCCGCCTGTGCGACAGCTAGGAAATATGCACGCAACTCTGTAACTCGGCAGACGAGGAGAAAAGGTGACGCAACGAGATAAATCGACGGTGAAATAATTCCGTTCGAAGGCCGACTACGCTAGTGCACTCGTTAAAGTGCGCGCAGTTAAATCACTCTTAACGATCGCCCCAGTAATAATTATACGTCTAGGTCGCGACTGAAATATCGTCCCGTTCGCCAGATGTCTCGATCTCGATCGGCTCGCGTATTCTGCACCGGTCGACCCCACTCGACTATCTCGGCTATCCCGGCTATCTCGACTCGATAAACCGCATTAATGCAAACGAACCTCGCGTTTCGTTTTGCCCGACGATTTCGATCGCGTCGCTGACCGCGAACCGTTCTCGATCTCCGTGCGAATTCCTATTATCGGGCCGATCGATAGCCCTGTATATTAACGGGAGGCGGATGTTGCAAACCGCTGCCGCGCCAATCCTCCGTCTCCCCGGCGTTTCCCGGAAATAGCCAAACTGGTTTGCGAAAATCTAACGCAGGCCTAGATCGCTCCAGCGCGAAACAATTCTACTCTCTGCGCGATTGCCGTAGGCGTGAGTGATTTATCGGGACCATAAGTGATCTTTAAAGTTCACAACGGCAATGGAGCGCGTTTGCTAAGAACCGCCGGGCGGGGGATCTATTGGAGCAGGTTCGGCAGATAAATCGCGGAGCCGGCGAGTGTCGCGAGCGGATCGGACGACGACGGGAGCGGAAGAGCGCGTGGCCGGGGCAAAGTCGGATGAATGAGCGTCGTGTGTCTGCTGCGTGCGTATACGCGTAGTACGCGAGAGAGCTGTGCGTGCCGCGAGCAACGCGCGCGAATGAATGAACGAATTCATGCCGCGTATTTTGGTGGCTGCGCGCACGGAATCTGCACGGCTCGTGCCTTAACGATGCTTCGCGAAATCGTGATTCCCATCCATATTGGAATGAAATGAACCGCGGCTTCATTCTGTGCTCGTTAACTGGATAAATGGCACCGCGCGGCTGCGATAATGAAATTGAAATACCGTAACGACCGAGCGGATCGATCCGCGTGCACTTGGCCGCGTTGCTCGCGTGCATTTCCAACCACTCCTCCGTTCTCGCGTTTAGAGACTTCTTCCGGTCACGAAGATAGGGGCGGGTGCAAAAAGTGCTAACCTCGCGTCGTAATTCGTTTCCTCGCTTTCGAACGGAACCGGCGGAAAGTCCCGCAAATAGGTTGGAACTAGAGTTAACGAACAAAAAGGAGGAACCAGTCGCGAAGACGGAGGCGAAACAACCGTTCTTTTTCATTGACTTTTTTCTGCCTTTCACGAGACTCACACTATAGAAGAACGTTAACACGGATACACGTGGATTCGTCGGGGTTCAAACGAGAAAAGTGGCAGGCACATGGAAGCCTTGCCTCGTCGAGCTATGTATGTACATATATACATATTTCTTCGCACAGTTTCGCGCCACTGCTCGAGTTCTACCTCGCAATTTTTCGGCCTCGTCGTAAACGAATTCGGTTTTGTAGTCCGATTAGCACCCGCGAGTGTTACGTCCTAAACGGGGAATGATGTCCCGACAAAAGTAAAGCAACGAACACGCGCCTCGCAACTTTTTCGCGGGCTCTGTACTTCATTTTTCGAGCGTGCCGCCATTTCGACAGCGTGTTTCGATTGGGGGCAAAAAATTGGACGATCGAGTTTTTTAGTCGGCGGAACAGGAACAACCGTTCAAACGACGAAACAACGTTTGCCACTATCAAATAGTATCAGCGGCAGTCGAATAAATACAGCGGACGGATTTTCGGCGGATGCAATTTTCAAGCGGCGAATACGTCGGCGTTCCACTCTACCCGAGCATGTATTTATGCATAAAGTTTCCGCGTGACGATTGCGCGTCAAAGAAGTGCTGTTTGCCAAGATTTGAAAAAGTCTCGGCGGCTGTGCAAAGCGGAGGCGGAAAGTTACAGCACGGTCTAAAGTTCTCTGACCGAAAGTTTGCGTTCGCGATATGGAAGCTTGCACCCAAAAAAAAGGAAAAAAGAAGAAAGAAGAAAGAAACATGTAAGGCATTGTTGATGTTACGCTCGCTCGCTGGATTATCTCGATCGATGATAAACCGCTACTTAAAATTATTTGCCGTCACTATCGACTCGGTACTTTCTTCCCGATGATTCAGCGCTCTGGCACGCGGTGATGTCAATCTTTGCACAAGTGAGGACGAAAAATACTACCGAGCCTCACCTTCGCGGGCAAGCCGATCTTTCCCCACCCTCGCATTCTTTCGAGCCATCGCGCTCGACTTTGTCCCCGTGACGCGCCAGACACGAAATCACTCGATCGACGTGTGTCTCACCTACCCGAACCGTGTTCGATTCAGAAAATATCTATTCGAAGTTAAGTAAAAGCCGCGAACGGTTTCAGTGTGTGTCGACGTTTTCTTTTTCTTTTTTCTTCTTTCGGAAATTTTGCTGGGACCGGCGGAACAATGTCGAGCGGGAGGGCAATTCAGCTCGAAGGTTTGGGTTAGGATTGATAAATCCGTGCAATCAAAGATGCAGCGCAAAGAAACGCCCAGACGATGTAATTTGGCGCCAGCTACATTTTTTCACGCCCCAATACGGGAAGTCTAGATGATTCTGGAATTGCGGGCTAATGTTCCACAGTTTTCCCGGAATTATTCCCGAGCGGTTTAAAGGCCGCGCCGTTTTTTACTATTTACACGCCGAGGCGGAAAAATGAATATTGAAGCGCAGCTGTTATGAAACGCTATTTCATCTGCTTCCAGCGTGCCGCTATTTCAGGCTCGTCGCTGCTCGCTATTTTTCGGCAGATATGTTATGATCTTGGACAGCTCCGCACACGGGAGTCGATCTGCGTACCGGCCGTAACAAACACCAGTACCCGCGTATAAAAAGTTCGACTGCTGGTGGTCGTAGAAAAAATTTATTCGACTGTTTGTCCGTTACTGGTACGTCGACCAGTCTGAACGGCATATTCCGCGATGTGTAGCCCTAAGAGCGAAGCAGAGGGTGCTTCAAATCGCGAACAAACAGCCAGCGCACTTGTCCGCGCTGAAATTCCATCAGACTTGAATCATCGGAATAGAATGCATCATCCGTTGACGTCGAACGCGAATCGATCTTCTTCTTCTTCTTCTTCTTCTTCTTCTTCTTCTTCTCCTTCCTTCGGTGTCGAACAGTCGTCTTTTTATTTAAAGTACGATGACGCATCGCGTAGCAATTGAACGAATTCTCGCGCGTGCATTCCCGGAAAACTTCGTGAACAGATCCGTGAAAAAATGATCCGTGAAAAAATGTCCCTTCTAGTTACAACCGTTTCCGCGGAAGCTCTCTCGCTGTCGAAGAAGAGTCGCATTTAATCCCAGGACAGAAATCGTTCTGTTGCGCGCGGGGGAAGGGGAAAACGATGGGAAGGCAAAATGGCAAAAGCAAAAGCAGAGACATCGAAGATAGAAGAAAAATGGATCGCTGTGTCGGTCCAGCCGACGCGGAGCACCGCAACGCTCCGCGGCAAATCGCGTCGCGTCCGAGAGATTTAATGCTCGGTGTCCGTCGCGCTGCGCTTGCAATTGCAAAGAGCTATCGCGAAATCGCTTGCTTAACGACCTTAAATCATCGCGGCCGCGACCAGGCGTCTGCACGCGCAGTCCCCGCGAAAGAAACGGAAATCCCGGTAAAATACAGGAGCGTGGAATAATTTCGCGGGCAGCGTGGCTTTCGATAAATCTGCACTCGTTTCGAGCCAGCGACCAGCGCGGTCCCAGCAACAACATCGCCCAGATATGCATGCCTGCGCGCAATTTCGACTCGCTGCAACGTTGTTGGCCGGTTTGCGCGAACGTGGTTCACCTCTCGATATTTATCGCTCGCGTCGCTCATAGCAATTCGCCGGTTGGTTGCTCGTTGCGCAATGCCCGCGAATTGCGCTACTCGCGAAACGACTGCGACCCCGCTGCGAACGAGCAATCGATGTTTAGCAGCCGTGCCGGCCTCAGCAGCTTCCATTTCGAATGCTTTTATTTTATTTTCCGAGAACAATCGCACTGGCCCCGACCGGTCGTTCGATAAATACGTCGAGGGCGCGGTGCCGAAAGAATACTTTCGTTTAACAATACCGAGGTAGCTCGGTGGTTGTCGCGCGATCGTTGCTGCACGATTCGCCCGTGCAGGTCGGCCGAGTGCAACTCGGTATCGTCCAAGATGATAATCGTTTCGCTCGTTCGTTGAACCGCTTGCTATCGAGCGAGCCTATCAATGCTTAACCTTTCAACGGGGGTCATTAATTGTGCAACCTTCCAAGTCTTTGACAGACTTTGCGTCGCGATATCAGGTCGAACCGGTTCCGAAGTAGGTTACCGCGCTTTAGATAAAAGTAAGCTGGCCGCGTGTCACCGAGCGTGTCGCACCGTCGCTAGCTAATCTACGCGATCTTAATTGAGCAACTGAAATTCGAGCGCTCCCCGCTTCGGCCCGATCCTAATTGTTCCCTTCTCTTTTGTTTCAGGTAAGTCAAAGGAGGGTGCACTCGCGAAACGGTCACCACTGTAAGTAACGCGTAACGAGAAAAGATAACTGCGCGTGGCACGGCGCGTAACCGTGCGCACGAAGGGGATAGATCGGGGAATGCGACGTTCCACCTTTGGCGCGGCATTTGTCGGAAAGGGAACGGCGAACACTCTAACGAAATTAATTAGTGCAAATGACGAGGAAGTTCTAACGATAATAGATACCAGGATGTTCGCGGTCGCGCCCGGCTTCCCTTTGTAGGTAAATTAATGAAACGCCGCGGTGGGCAAAGCCCGCCGAAAATAAACTGGAGATCCTTTGCCGAAGCGAAAACCAACGGCAACTTGTCTCGCCTCAGTCGGTTCTTAGCCCCCCACGAACAGGTTTCTGCATAGGTGTACCCCGTGGCGCGTGCAACTTTGGCGTATGGGCCACCGTGCCCTGTCGCGCTTTTAAATTGCTCCGGCCAATTATTCCGCCCATTCGGGGTAAGTCCCGGACAGATGACGGGCATCGCTCGGCGCCGAGAGTTTCGCCGGCGAAAAGAATCAACTAGTCGAACGTTTATTTCATTACGACCGATTAATCGAACGTATCGATCGCCCGTCACCGACTGCACTTCAGTTTAATCGTATTCGTCGTAATCCCGGTCGAATCGCTTCAGCGACAACCAACCCGGCTGCATTCATTATCCACTGTCCGTTTAGAATATGGATGTAATTAATTCGGCACGCAACGGTGTACGATTTGCCGGGGCAGTGAATCGCGTGAATCGTAGCTGCCATTACTCGGCACGCGGCGCTTCTTTTTCGTCGTCCCTTTTTCCGCGCCCTCTCGATCGTTTTTCACCCCTTTGGCCGGTTCCAAAAACGAGACTGCAAAAAGTTTCGGCGCTCGTTGGACCTGTTGACCGTTGGATTCCTGCAACGAAAAAAGAATCCCGCTTTTATATCCACTCGAGAGGCCAGCTCGAACGTCAGCCGCGGAATCGAGAGGTCGTCCAATTAAAAGCATCGCGCCGTTTCACGGCGTACCGCGACGGCACATGCTCGACCATCTGGCCCGAAAAGCGCGACAAACTCCTCTACCTCCACGATCGTATGCTGTAATTTATTCGGGGCACGTTGCAGCCAATGGATCCGGAGCAGAGCGGGACAGACGAGGTGGCTGTAACAGCTGAGCGGTGTGAACCGATAGAGGGGGAAAGCGCGTGGCCGCTCGGCTGATCGGAAGAAAACCTGTTGAGTGATTATTACCCTCCTTGCTGCCGACTAGCGACCACGTTTTCCTGGCCCCGTTGCAAACACCCGTGGCCGTTCCCGGCGACCGCGATCTCCCGTGGAATTACATGTACGTGCTAATGTTCCGCTGGTCTAATACGTCGTACTCGTGACCCGTGATCCGTGATCCGTGATTCTCACCTGGTCCCCGACCGAAACACGTCGAGGAGCCGCCGCGTCACGCCTCGAGCACCTGCACCGTTATCGCTGGAACGATAAGAAAGTTCGCAAGCACTCCGAAACGCTCCTCTAGAATATTTTCGCTTAAAAAAAAGTGTTGCTTCTGCGCATGTAGGCGAACGTTATCGCGTCGAGTGGTCGGATTACCGATATCTCCGAGCGACACGCCGCATGGCAAAGGAACGCGAGTTTATCATTGTGCCAACTAGCCGGGCGAATTCCTCGCGAGATTAACACTCGCGCGCCGCGCCGCGCGAATCGGCGTAGAATGGCCGAAGTGCTCGGCGAAACGTCGCCGAGTAAATATTTACCGAAACGAGCAAACGAATGGATGGACGGGACGATTCCGCTTCTCGCCCGGCTCCTCTCAACCCTTCCCGTGTCCCTCGAATTCCAGTAATGCCTCGCGAGACGATATCCTGCGTCGCGTGCTCGAGCTTCCAGCGAAACGCCGTCGCCGTGGACGGAAATTGGATGCACCCACGACGACGGCGCCGTCGGCCGTTTAATCCGATATACATACGTGTCGCAGTTTTCTCGCCAAGCGAAATCTTTGCGATCGTTCTTCGCCGATCGTGTCCAATCTTCGGGGCTTCGGGAAGCGTGTCAAGGCCGATAGCTCGTTTCGTCGCCCGTGAACGGGTTTCCGCCTCCGTAAACTCGCGTTCGTCGGCTCACGGAGCACTCGAAGAGACGGAACGCCGCGCGGCCTTTTATGGTAATTAAAGGTAAACGTCGCTTTTCAAATGCTAAACGGACGGCGACGACGAGCACGGCAATGATACCGTCTTGAATGACGCCGATTTCTCGGTTCCTCGAAAACAGGGAGCAAGGTTCGCCCGCGATAACGAGAAGCTCCACGAGTTCGGTCGTAAGCCGAGAAGCACCGTGGTTTATCAGTGTCCCCGGATCCGATACATGTCTCGACGTTCCCCGAATCGGTGGCTACCGGATTTCCTTTGGCCGGCTGCCATCCTAGGCGCTCCATCGTCCTCGACGTCCAAGCCGGTGAGTTATTATTTAATTACGCGCTATCGCGCCGGCCCTCGATTCGTTGGAACGCGAACGTTTATTATTTAACAAACGCGACGGTGCAGTCGCCCCTGCTGCGAGCACCAATTTCAAGCGGGCAGAATTTTTATCCGCAACGAAGGATCGTGGTCTCGAGGAGAAACGAAAGTGACGGTACATCGTGAGTCTGTTTCTACTTCTACCTGAGGGAGACATTTTTTCCCCCAAGTTTGCCCATCGCGTACTCGAGGCTCCTCCTTTCCCGTTCGCTGCAGTGAACGCGGAATTGCATCTCCGTAGAATCGAGCCTCGTGGACAGAAAAGGAGGCGGCGAAATTACTTTCCGTCGTGTCGTTGGTAAATAACGCGGGAGCCGGAGCAACGGGAAGCTATTCGAACGTTGATTCGACCGTGGAGGCAAAGTTTTAGATCGAGCAAAATATTTGCTCGATAATTCTGGAATGCGCGGACGAGCGAAGCGTCGAGCGGAAGTGTCGTCGCTGCTCGTCGATCGGCAGACGCGATGGAATTTCTCGAGGGCCGACTTGTAGCCGGTTTCTCCATCGGCCGGCCGAAGATCGAAGGAAACGCGTCGTTGATCAAATATTTTGCGAAGACCCGCATTGCAGGAACTCGCAGACTTGGAAATTTGCATACGTTATACATAGTAGGCAAACACGAACGGCGCCGTGGCGCGTTTGTTCCCGACCGTTTGCAATTAGCAAACAGCACGTTCCAGCTTTCGTATCCCATTAAGATCGTCCAAAGAGGACTCTATCGGATGTGCGATCATTTCTCAGCCAGCCGGGAATTGCAGCGTTTTTCGGCCCAGCCGACGGCCGTGGTGCTTCATCTTCGCGCTCCTCGTTTCCCAGTCAACGAGGCCGGAAGAATACGCTCCGCGGGATCTCGACGGAAGCGTTCGGAGCGAGGCAGATATCGTCGGGTCTTTGTTCGCCGCGGGGCGGCAGTCCCGAGCACGAAACGCGGCACAGTCGTCGGGCGAAAAAACGGAGTGCTTTTCGCGCGAGCCGGTGAATTTTACCAGCGACGCGATTACTTCCGCGCTTTAAAAAGGCGCCGCGGAAAAATTGTTTGCCGCTTCCGCGTCTCGTATCCGACTGCGAGTAACGCGATGAGTTTTTTTCCTCGCGGAGCTAGTTGCTTCGGCCGCTGCTCATTTTCCTACCTAAAGAATCGTGCAGTTCTGACTTTTTCCTCCCTTCCTCGAGCGTGCTCGATGCAAGTCAAGGTATTATAACATACATACATATCTTGACGCATATAAAGATCGTTGCACCTTTCACCCTCCTTTGCACCAGGTGGTCTTTCTTCGCGAACGTTCAGTCGCTGACGTTGCGCAAGGTATGCAGTCCCGATAGTCGTAATAGGTGGTCTTTCGATGGCGCAAAGAAGCTCGTCGCTTCTTCTCCGTCAAAGGATTTGCTGTCTCCAACGTTGCACGCTGCGCCTGTTCCCGTGTCGATCCTCCCCTGAAAGGGGATGGAGGAGCCGCCTCTTCGCGTCGCGGAGTTTGCGTCACCGATAAATCACCACCGGAGAACGTACCAAAGCACGGCGGGAAGTGCCCTCCCCATTTTCCGCGAGCCCTAGGGTGTTCTGGTTATTTTCAGAGCCGCGCGATAACTTTGTCGCTCGGTGGACCGCTGAAGATTCACCCTCCAAAGGGTTTAAAGGGTTCGAAAATACCGCGAGCAAGCGGCACGCGCATGCCGGCGCGTCCGTGAAACCTAGAGGTCTCGACCCCCTCGCGACCCGTGCGTCTCGGTAATTACGTTTGCTTTAATTATGTCATTTTCACGAGCCCGCGAGCACGACTCCGGGCCAACGAAATATCCCAGGCTCCGGCGAAAAGTCGCGATTGCTTTACGCCACGACTAGCCTTGCCTTCCTTTTGATCCTCGAACCCGCGTTTCGTGCGTGAAACTCTCTGCGGATCGCATCGAGTTAATTAAAAAACTACGGAACGTCTCGTCCGCGCCTCGTTTGAAATGCGCCAAATTTCAGGGACGTGGAATTGTCCGGGCGAGACAATTGCCCGAAGAGTCGCGCGCTAACGAGAACGAATTGCTCCCTGATCGACTGCGCTCGTACCTGCAAACGAAGACGAGTGCGCTCGCTTTAAAACGGTTTCATTCTGCTCGTCTCCCGCGGCTCCTCTATTGCCGCCGCTGCAGTCCTGCTGTGCAATCGCGTGCAACGTCGAAACGCCTCGTCCCGCGCGATCCGCCGATTTTTCTTCATTAAGCAAAAGCATCCCGAGTTTGTTCCAGTCAGCTTGTTATCGCTGGAAACTGGCGAGCGAGAGACAGACACGGAGGAACCGCGAAGCACTCGTTAACTATGACCGGGCTATCCGCATCCGGATGACACTGCGCGTTGTATCGGTCGCTGGACCAATCGAATTCGGTAACTCGGTACCGCGACGGCAAAGTTTCTCGACTCCGACAGGAATTTCGTAACACGGCCGACGTTCGTCGATACGCGCGTCATTCTTGTTCCCGTGGAATGTACATTTTTTCAAGCTATCGCATCGTCGAGGCACTTGCGCTTAATTAAAAACGCAGGATCCCTCGCTTATCCCTCGTCGACGAACTCGCAGCTACGGCGAACGCTGAATTTCAAAGTGGAAAACACAAATATCGAAGTTGTCCAGGATTCTGCAGGACGCGGACGCGGCCGGGGTCAACCGAGAGCACGAGCAGGTGTCGTGAAACGACTGGATGGCGACATTCTTTCGGCGGCGATGCCTAGATGATAATAAACTGCGCGAGCCCGTTACCATCCTCGTCCTTTTCGCCCCTTCCTTCGACCCGGTTGCAGAACGAAATAGCTCGTGCAGCATCTCCGCGTCGGCAAAATTACCAGCCCGCCCGACGGTTGCGTAAAATGTTGCGGCCGTTCGGTCGACCGACACCGCCTACCGCCAAACAGTTTGCGCGATTTTAATAATTAACCAGCTCTCACCGGCGAAGCAGCACGCATCTGCGGTGGAAACTGGCCCGGTCGGAAAGGGGTGAGGTGCTATACATTTGGCGGTCGGCGTGTCGCGAATCAGAATTGTATATTTGTCGACGAAAGGTCGGGCCCACCGAATCGGCTCGATAAATCGATGCACCCTCCGCCCTCATCCAATATTCCGAAAAGTCAGCGTCGTCGTTTTTCACGGTTAACCGTGCCGGATTTCCCCGTTTCTCCTTCTCGCGAAATCATGGATTCGCAGCGCGCCAGCTGTACGCGTCGCGTTACTTTATCGTTGATCCCGGTGCTTCGGAGCCCGTACTTCACCGCGGCCTCCAACCTTATTCTGGAGATGTTCTGGAGATGCGAACGAATTCGGCGCGCAGTCGTTTCAGGGGAGCGCTCGGTTCGAAAAGGGGGCCCGTGGTATCCGGCGATCCTTATCGTGCACTCGCGCGCGCGAGATTCACGCGATATCGGACGGGAGCTGTTTCGGGTTCAGCTGTCGAGGTTGGAACAAACGAACCGCAATTTATCAAAGTTGGCGCAGCCTGGGGCGAAACCCGATCCGCGCGACGCGACGGTGAAACTTGGACCAGCTTGCCCGTCTCGAAGGTATCCAGTAATTAGTTCTCGGTTGCTGCGCGTAGACTGTATCTTCTTGGCCCTCGACTTCCGGAATATCGTCGATTAATTAAAGCAAACCTCTGGCGAATTCTGAGCGGAGTAATCGCCCATCCCCGGAAAAACGGACCGGATTCCTCGCGTTTAGACGTAGCTACGGCGAATCCTCTACCGGAACGTGTTCTCCCGCGAAGATAAAGTCCTTTATCCGCAACTATTTCGCCCTATCCCTCGGGGGGTGAAAAAGGTAGCTGGCCGGGACGCTAACAGTCGTTCGGTGGGTTCTAACGCGTTACGGCGAAATTGAGTTTGGAAACGGATGGGTCGACGGTAAGCGAACGGACGAAGGAGCGACGGACGATAGCTGATCGTCGTTTCGATTTTACGACACGGTCCGTCCCACGAAGTTCGTTGCCTCTTTCACGAATTTGCAAATTGCCACGCGGACGATACCGAATCTCAGGATCGAACGGACGCACAATGGCTGACGCCGCAGCGGCGTCGACAACTACATTTCCATGTATGAACGGGTGGATTCGTCCGAGACTGGACAGAGGTTTGGCCCGGGGCCAATGACAGACCGCTCTATTCCTGCGGAGCTACCTCGGCTAAGTGGTCGCCCAGGTAAACGGTCATCGGTTCGTTTGCGTTGCGTTGCGTTACGCGGAACGGGCGAGTTATCAAAGCTGCGGCGTGTTCGCGCTTCTGTGGCTTCATCCGGGCTAATTAGGATACGGCGTGCCGAGCAGCACGGCGAACTTTTGCGACGTCGCGACGCAGCTGCTGCCCGCGTCGTCGAACCGTTTCGCGATTCGCTTAGGGCATTAATCACCCGACTAATCGGTAGGCGGTAAGTCGAAACGAATAATTACGACGACGTACACCGAACACATACACGTATGTATTACGCTCGCGTGACTTCGAACCAAACGTCATGGTCCCCGAAGCGGGAGACGCATGACGAGCGTTCGGCTACTTCTTCCTTTTGGGACGCACCTGAACCTGAAGGTGCGATAGCTGTGTACCGGAATTTTGCCCGCGCTTCCCGGACGAAAACAAAGCTGGAGCGTCTTGGCTGAAATTGCTGAACTCGTAGGGACAAAGTGTGTCCGGGCCGGTAACTCGGTTGCCTGGCTTTGTCGTGGATGAATGGCGAGCGGCTGGACGGAGACCGCGCAGGCCGCAATTCATCGTTCGCGTTTGTCGGCCACTGATTACCGGACACAAATTCGAAGATCGATACCCGATACACACGGCCGTCCTATCTTGGTCGGTATGTCCGTGCCTGTCGGCCACGCGAATTCCTAGCTGCTGCTCCGCTATCGATCGTAGACGAGGCCGAGCGAAAACGCGTGCTCGCGTGCTCGCGTACTCGTTCCCCTAGGAACAGATGCTAGGCTCATCCGTGATTCCTCCGCGATAAAGATAGGGGGACGCGGGACGGCGGATAGCTGCGGGAAAGCTGGCACGGGATATGCATCGGAGGAGCCATTAGCGCTCGCATCGAGCTGCTTTCAGCTCGGGGAAGAACGCGGCAGATATTTACCGTGGCGCCGCGATCTCGATATTCCCGCTTTTATCGCGTCAGTGCCTGTCTTCTCGCGTCGGGGCAGGCTACGCTAAAAAGATTCGCCATCGGAGGAAGGTTGCTCGACCTTAATCGCCGCGCGGTCCTTCTCGCCCCGGCTGACTTGGACTTATCGACGATTCCGACAGACGGCAGGGAAAGTGTCCCTCGCTTCCCCGACGATAGGTCGTTGAGCGACGCAGCCCTATTTTCTAAAGCTCCGTCCGGACCGGCGGACTGTGCGGAAACAGCCGCCTCTGGAATCTGCGTAAATTCTGAGGGTGGGCGACCGGCGAGAATTCTTTACGGAGACAATATTGTTTATCGTCGGGCGCGCAGAACCCGAGCAACAGAGGCGACGCTGCAGCACCGGGGCTCGTATATTCTCGCCGGTACCGCGCTGTTCGTAATTCTGTTCGTCGAATCTACGCGTCCAACGGGTCGGGGGAAGGAAAAATCGTGGGCTGCTCGCACAGAAATGCAAAGATTCCGCGTGCTCAACGTGCGGACGCGCGAGGGCTGTGGAACGGAAGGTCGGGACGGAAGGAGGGCACGTATCCTCGGATATTGGCCACGCCTCGGTAGGCCCTTAATGACATTTCTGAAATTGCTCGCGGCAATGTTCGGTCGGTCGATCAAGTCCCGTGGGTGTCGCGCGTAGGGTCGAAGACAAATCTTAATGGATATCGGGTTAACATGGTTCCGGTAAGAGATACACCTTAACCGAATTCACCGGCTCTCGGCGACCTGGCCGCTACGGTGGCGTATCCACGAGCAAGCTAGCTCTCGCGCTGCCCGAAGCCTTCCAGGGTTTAGCCTAAATCGCGAGAGAAGATTTAGGGTTCGTTGAGGCGAGATTAACCGGGGCGGTGGCGGTTCCCATCGTCGTGGTACCTCGTATTTTTTAGAAGTCGGCCGCGTTGGCAACAGGAGCTGGCAACCTTGTCTCGGATAGCGTAATTACCTCGCACGACCTACCGAGTCGTTGCCTCGGACGTCGAAGAATTGTTTTCCCCGCAAAATACCGGGCGACCTCGCGTGCTTAATCGCGATTACTCGCGAGCTGGCTCGCGTGGTCGACGGAGTAGTCGGTGTGCTATCCGGTATCGATCTTCTAGGCAAATTGCGCAGCCAAGCGCTGATACGCGCGGTCGTAAAGGCGAAGAGCAATGGGAGGTAAAAAATCCATGGACGGTTGACAGCTTTCTCCGGGCGTCGAAATTTCACCGCCGCCTCGCATACTCGGGCTTGCTCTCGACAGCCAGGATGCCGCCTGACGAAATTGAAGCGGTGGAAATTCGGGTACCGGTCGCACGGTGAGCGGAAAAATCTGGTTTGGTTTGGCGAAAAGAGACCCTGCCGTCTCGATTCCAGCGTGTCCCGTAGCGAGCACAGTCAATGGAGACTCGACACTCGGGCGAACGCGTCTGCGAACAGGTGTCGATTAATCGACGGCCCGACTTTGCTCGACCGTTAAGTCGACGCGTTAAACAGGTTTCGACGAATCCGTGAGTGCTCGCCGATGCCTGCGCCGCATCCCCTGCCAGCGTTTCCGCGCACTTACGTTAATGTAACGAGCTCTACGGAGTGGTAGCTACCCTCGAAATTGTACCTCTCCTCGAGGGAAAATTACGAGTCGAAGCGTCCCTTCGTTGTAATTGCTCCAACAGCCGGCCTGACAGTGGAACAGCTTTATAGGGTAATTTCGTTTTTAATCGCCCCCCGTTGGAGTTTCGCCTCTCGTTTCGGTCACGGCCAGCTCGGTATCTGCACCCGACTACCCGTCAAGTGCACACCTCCGGAAGAAAGATAGAATCCTTTTAACGCACCGTTCTCGAACACGCGCGCAAGATTTTCGATCGCGGCTTTACACTCTGTATCTCGTTGTCGCCGCATCGCTCCGGGCCCGTCGACCTAATTTTCCACCGCTCCGTTTCCGTTGATCCACTCCGCTAAGAGGGAAACGAGGGGATCCGGCCGAACTAAATCGGATAATTCGTGGATGGAAAAAAAAGAGAATTTTCAACTCGAAGCGGATTGATTCTCGGGGAGCTGGCGCGGTCCGCCGGGATTCCACGGATCGCTCGAATCGTTCGGCTCGTTCGCAATGTACTCCGACTAAAATGGCTTTCATGCACGCGCGTATATAGATTTTCATCGCCTCGAACCTGATCCCGCGCTACTTTCTCCTCTTTGTCGCGCCACGTGCCTCGTCTCTCCGCCGCCACTTGTTTCCTCGACGAACTTTGCGACTCGCTCCCACTGCGAACCAGCCACGCTTCGGGCTACTTTTCTAATCTTCCCCGGCCCAATTCCCTCGAAATACTTGCTCCCGGTTGTTGGGAGCAGATCCAGCGCGCGAGACCAAGCGGGCGAGACAAAAATGGAGGCGCAAAGATGGAGATGCACGCGAGTATTCGATGAACCGTGCGCCGATTCTACGACAACAGGAGGCACGTTCTTGAGAGGCAACCAGCGAGCTTGTCGCGACACTTTCGACCGAAACTTTTACGCACCGAAGTTTCCCCGCATTCCGCGAAACTATCCGACGGAACCGGAGAACCTTCGCCGGGCGATAGACGCGGCGTGAAATCGCGACTCGAGTGCTCGAGGGGGGAAGGAAAATAGAAGGAGGAAAGCAGGTGAAAGATGATCGGATTCGCGTCCGTTCGAGCAAGGGGAAAAGGATGAGGGAAGCGGCGGGAGAAATGTGGCTACGGCCAACCGGTGTACCGAGAGCAAGGCGCCGGAAGTAGCGGAGGAGAAACTGTAGCGCCAGTCGATCTTCCGGAATGGGCCCATCTCTCTTCGGCAATGTATGCTCTGCCGACTTGAAAAATGCCGGCAGTTTCATACCGCGAAAGCGTTTTCATCTTGACCACTGGCGAGCCCGCGTGCTCCATCGGGAACGCGTGCCCGTCGACGAACTGCTGCCGCGCCGCCCTCGTCGATGTTCGTCCCTGCGATATTTCTCTTTCCCTTTCATCCCGAATCGCAGTTACCCCCCCCCCCCCCCCCCCCCCCCCGCCGACGATATTGAATCGAGCCTGCGCGAACGTTTCCCTTTCGCCGAGATTCAATCAGTTTCCTCTCGTCCGACAACTTTGTACACCTGTGCCTGTCAACGCGAACACTCCGCGTCCGTCCGCGCGCCAACACTGTCAGGTGAGATCGCGCGTTATTCTCGGCGAGATTGTAACGGGCATTGACAGGAACGGGGCCGTCTCGCGCCCGAGCGTTCGCAAACGGAACAAGCCCGTAAAGCCACGGCGCGGCAGGTGTTGGATCCGGATCGAACGCAATCTCCTCTGCCGGCTTTCGATGACGTCGCGTCATTTTCGCCGCTACGCACCGAACGCGATTACGGGGACACCCTGTCGAACCGTGCGTCACAAAGTGCGGGGCTCAAATGTATTTCGAGTTTCGCGAAAATGAAATTGCAAATGGCGTTCCGGCAGTGATCGATAGCGTATCGACCGGAGCCAGCCGAGAGATTCACCGTCGAGCGGTGTAAAAAAAAGCGCCACCTTTTCCCCGTCGAACTCCGCGAATTTCCCCCGCAGCTGTTCGAATCCCCTCCCGTTGCCGTCGCTCCCGACTACGTGTCCGACCTGTTCCGTTCCGATACTACTCCGCGTAACAGTCCCGAAAGCTAGGGGATTTTGTCGTTGGTGGTCAGCCGGGCGGCCAGGCCGGGCGCAAGCAGGGGAACCGATTGTAGCCGCGAAAAGGGCCGATACGGTCGAACGATGTCCCCTTTAATTTATATGCAAAGCGGTCCATTGAACATATTGTTATTTTAATTGATCGAGTCTACGGGACCGCGTAGCACAGAGCATCGACAATTCGATTGCACGCGTTCCCCGACAGTTTCGGGGATCGAACCCGGCACCCGGAAAGATTTATCCCGGTCGCTCTCCCGCATTCTCGCCGATTATCTTCCATCCGCGGTTCGCTTGTCCCTTTTTCCATCGCACGGTAGCTCCACTTTTTTCCGATATCGCCGATTCGGTGCCCGACTCGTGCTCCTCGGTCGGCTTAGCGAATATAAACGCGCGGGCGATCAGATTCGGTGTCGCGTTTAATATCACAATGACACGGTCGTTCGCTCTAACGTATTATCGTAATTTATGGTAATCAGAATCGGCCGGAGTATCAGCCGTGTATCGCTCGGGTATCGAGCTCGAGCCACGGCACCGTGTTTATTTTCATTGCACGCCTATTACGATGAAACGACTGAGCGCGTTAATTTCCTGTACACTGCCTGCCGTTATAGCTTTTCGATCCTGGTCCCTAGACGCCTTCGTTCTACGCTTCGAAAGATAGTAAACATTTTTAGGGCGGGCGTAACAATTTCGATGCTATCCGGCTGGTTTCAGCATTCGGATCCGCGATGCTCGATTCTGCGCGTCAAATTCTCGGAGCTGTGAAACTAGCAATATCCTCCGCCGGATTGAGACGAAGGCGAAGTGGAGGAACGTTTGGTCGGATCTCTCCCACATGCGAATCGCTGGACGAAAAGCTCGATTCGAGCGTACCGAAACATGTCTAAAATACCTACGAACCGGCGACTAGAAAGTTTGTATTCCGCTCGGGATAAGCTGGGCGACTGTCGGAGCAGCGAGACGTCCAACGCAAACGGGACACGTGGTCCGTCGACTTGTTCGACCCACATCCCCGTCTCTCTCTCTCTTCCCTTCTGTTTGCCCGACTCCCGCTTCGTCGTTCTCGCATAGTCGGCACGAACCTCGCACAGCTACGTCGCGCTCCTCGGGTCGCGACCCCGGCGATTTGAACGCCTCGCTAGCTCGCCACCAGCCTGCTCCATCTCGGCGACCTTTCATCGTGCCCGATTTGCACCGGCGCGGCGGCGTCCGCACCAACCGCGATCGCCCGTTCGAAGCCCGTTCGAATCTCGGCTAAGCTGGTCACAAAAATCGCGAATCTCGCGAAGACGTTAACCGCCAGCCACCGAGGACCAGCCACTTTCCTTCTAGCGCCAGGGTCGCGAGAGTAGACGGGATAAGTTGCAAGGCACCCAACCTACCACGTCGGCTGATTTCCCCGGTGGCGTTGCGTCCTCATCCGACGCACGGCTCGTCCCGTTCGCTCTAGCAATTTTCCCGGCGGTTCGTTTCTCTCCCCTGGCGCGACGGTATGCTCGATACGAGAACGCGTACGCTCGTTCGCTCGATAGACTCGCGAGGCATCCCCGAAATTCAGCCTCTTCCCCGTTCATCGTAGCAGAGAGATAGGCGACGGAATGCTCGTGCTGTTCTCGTCGACGGATAAAGATTGGACAGCGTGACGCCGTTCACCCCGACGACAGGAACTCTAACCAATCGACCATGCGAATAAAGGGCGGCTAACGAGCCCGCGATACCACCCCGTTCTCTGTGCTTCCCGTCTCATTTTTCCGGCGAAACGATAAAGAGGTAAAACCCGTCCTCCCGCTTCTCCCTTGCCCCTGGTCGACGAGGATCGCGTACGCCGTACGGTATCGCCGACGGGTTCGCTTATCATCGATGCTCACCGATGGAAGACGCCAGGCAGCTGCCGTCGAGATAACGAAGGATTATATCGCGGAGCATCTCGGGATCGTGGCAATTTCTGGGTCGTGCCCCTTTCCCCGTTCGCCCAGCGTGGATGAGATGGCAACGCGCGAAGGAAAGCGAGCAGATCGAGCAATAAAAAAAACAAGCAACCCGATCTTCCTGGCTCCATCTACTAAATTAAGCAGGGAAATTTTCATCGATCGAGAAGCCAACGCACCGCTTCGTCCTGCCTTTGCTCGCTCTTTCCTTCCTCCCTCTGTCTCTCCCTCTCGCCGCCCCCTGGAGCTCGTTCCGTTCCTCGCCGGTTACCTCTCGTTCGATTCCAATTTTGCTCGTCAAATATTAGCCGAATCTTGGGACACCGTCGAATCCTTTCGGTGGCGTAATTAAACGATCCGATCGAAGCGGTTCGCGTCTCGCCACTATCGCGTCGAAATTAGTTCGCAGTTATAGAGACTCGAGGGCCACCCCCGCGCTGACGAAGTGAGCGCTGAACGGCCTATTCGTTCTTAAATCGAGGATAAGATGGAAAAGACGGATGTACGCAATGCCGAAGCCGCTACTTATAGGCGCAGCATGATTCTAAACAGAGTGTCAATTTGTCGCGGTTCGGCTCGACGTCGACTTTACGCGAAAATCGACAAACAGCGGGCTCAATCCCCAGCGAATGCCCGCGTAAATTGGAAGGCTTAATTAAACGCGCATTGATGCACCGCGAGTGCGCCAGGGGCGAGCAAATAACGAAGGAGTTCGAGACGACACCACTTGCTCTCGCTAAACCGTCTTAAGCCTGCGAATCCTCTCTTTCGATATTCACGTTTCCATCGTCGACACTGCGAAACATCTGCCGGCGGGATATCCAGCAGGGAGTGACAGCGGTGCGATATCGACGATCGACGCCGTTTCCGCGTGCATATAGAACGGTCGGAAATCGAATCCCTCGCCGGCGGAATGATTTAAAGTGCAAGCGCGTCAGCGATCCTCGATCGGCGAGCAGAGTCGTGGTCTTCTTTGAAATTGGCGGGGCTCGAAAACGAACGGTCGGTCGTCCACCGGATACGAAAGCCGAGCCGCACCGGATCTTCGCTCCGCGCAATCGGACCTCGACGAGCGGAGCGGCGCCAGTTGCGTTGCATTTTTCATGGCCAAAGGTGTCTCGGTGTTCGCCAGCAGACAGGCTAATTTGTTTTTATCGCGATCGCCCGGAAGAAAGAAACTCTGTGGCACGCGCGGCTCCCAGCGTAATTTGCTAAAACGATCTGGGGCACGAAACGGCGCAGAGGTAGGAAGCAGTGCACCAGCGAAACCGAATCGAAATGCAGCCCTGGAAGCGACCTACCCCGAGATAGGTTGGACCCTTGGAAGCCTCGGTCAGGGGCCGTGGCGTCGCCGCGATCGAAGCGGTGCAGGAATTTCCTTTGCGATTGGTGTTACGCGAACGGCCATTGTTCGAAGCGTTAATTGCCTCCGCTCCGATTTCACGCGTAGTCGTCGTCCGCCGCTGCACGGTATCGTCTCGGCCAGGCTTCCGTCGAGTTCGATCGTTCCATTGCGTTCCTCTGTCGCTGCACATTGCCCGCAATACTTTCCGCGGGAACGGCAAGCGTTACTAGCCGAAGCACAAAGCTCCGACGCGAATGGGTGGACGGTTAACACAGCATGCACGCGTGTCTCCGTGGATCGGAGCAGATTAAATCCCCGAGAGGCAGGGCAAACTGATGCCGTTCGAATCGGGAGGATAAGCTTTCAGACGTTGGTGGTCGATCGTTGCCGGCCCGGTAATGGAAAATGTCGGGCAATCCGATAACCGTCGAGGACGCCGAAGACGCGTGCCTAGACGAACTCCAAATTGAATTTCCCGAGGAACGCGGATACTCGATCGGAGCTGCAGCGAATTGTAATCGGAGGAACTACCGCGAATCGTGGCGCGACGCCGAAAAACCTTCGGCGTCGAAGCTGACGAGGAGCGCCGCTACCGTTATCCTTCGAACCACCCTCCGAATAGACTGGAATACCCGCGCCAGAAATGTTTGCAACTGCAGTGGCTGTGCTACGGAGTGTCGAGCGCCAAGGGGGTGCATTAGGAAGGATTTCTAGGGCACGAAGACAGATAAGGGAAAGCGCAGTGGAACAGCAGCATGCAGATAGCGCGTGCCACGTGCATTACACAAGCGACCATTTCCGCGCGCAAAGGAGAACGGCGAAAAAAGGAAACAAAGTACGGTCGAGAGAATCGTGGCCGAATGGAAAAAACACCCAGCCAGCTCTATTGCGGCTTCTAAATTTTGCACCGAATCGCGCTCGGTTCTGCGGACCACGCGTTTCCAAAATTGTTCGTTGCAAAACGGAGGAGGCGCCAGAATGTGCGCCACGCTCGGCCAGCTTCGTCTAACGTATGGGACGATCGTTCCCCCGATAATTTCGCCCATTAAATCCTTCGATCGCGACGCCAGACATATTTCGGCGTGTCCGACGTTCGAACGAGTACGAGCAGCACGAAAGACAAATCGGGGGACGGGTTCGAACGGTCGATCGCGTGCGAGCTCGTGTAACGCGCCACCTCTGGCTATGACACACAAATTAAACGAGACTCGGAATGTTAATTGCTCGATTACCGCGGCACACGTGCTAGCGCCGCGCGTGATTTACGACAGAGATGCGCCGCGGTAATTGAGGCTTCGGAACATCAACGGCGAAAGCAGAATCGCCTCGGCCACCGTCCCGTCGCCCCTAATGGGGAGAACTTTATTAGACGTTGTTTCTCGTTATCAATCGCCGGCTTACGCACGCGTGCCACTTCCAACTAAATACGCCCGCCAGACCCGCGTAATTTATGCCGACTGCATTCCGCGTTTGTGGAATCGCCCGGTTGCTTTTGAAGGGCAGCCGAGTCACCGGCGAGAAAGGTGCGGCCGAATGTAACGCGAATTGATCCGCGTTATCGAAGCGGGCGCCGAACGGCGCCAAAGATAAGCCGGTTCGCTGGAATTAACTAACTCGCTCTGGTCCCCTCGCTCGTAAAATATTGCGACGTTTTTATCGTTATACCAGCCACGTATCTCCTCGCCGAGAATTAATTGCTTCGTCCGGCGGGCCGGTGAAATTCATTAAATATATTAAAACGCGACACCTCTGTCCCAGCGGCACGAATTCTCCGGGGACGGGAATCTTGAAAGCCCCCGCGAATTTCCCGAACGTTTAAACGCCCGACGCTTTCTCGAAACGAGAGAAAGGAGCGCGATTCTAATGGCAGAGCCCCTTTTCACCTGGCAAAGGAAAGAAATGATAATGCGAAGCCGGCGATGGACAGCAAGCACGAAACGGGGGAAAAGAGATGTGGAAAAGGGCGAAACGGGAGCGGCAAGGTGGCGCTCAACGATGGCTTTCAGTTTTGAGGACAATGGCATTAACGAGAATCAAACGATCTCTCGTTCGCTTCACGCTCGTCACGAACTGTGTCGAGACGAACGAATTATCCCTCCTTCGCTGCGAGCTTCCGTGGAAAACATTTTCCGCGAGAACGCACCGGTCTATCGTCGTGATTAAAATCTGTCGAACGATTCGCGACACGAAAGGCGTGCGCGGGAAACGAAAGGTGGAGGAAGGAGGGGAACGAGTTCGACGAGAAACGCGAGAAGGCGAGCGCGTGTTATCGATTCCAAACGACACCCCGGAGAACAGCGAACGAGTGCGTTGGGCAACGTTATCGAGATCGATTTAATTACCGAAACCATTACGATGATTGCTCGCGGACGTGTAACTCTTTCGCGAATGATTCTCCCGAATCGCGAGTTCCGGAAATAATTTCATTTCGATATCAAAGGTGGCTGAATATCGCGGGATCACGCGGACTTTCCGTGGAGGTTGGGGGTGGAAACAGTGTCGGGCGATAATTGCAGTGGCGCGTTGGCCGCGCCAAAAAGTCACAGAGGACAATTAACCGACGAGCTTTTTATCGAAGGCGATGCGCAACGTTTCGGCATCGGCTCGGGTTCGCCACGATTTAGCCGTCACCGACGCGACGATTCACCCGGTCCTCGATGGATTTATCGCACACAAATGTATTGTTCTTCATAATTTTCTCGATTTATAGGGGCGGCATCGACGAGCATTGAATCGCCAGTGTTTTATGCTGTCCTGCGTTATAAATTTCAAAGAGTCCAATTCAATGATATTATGCGAAAGCGATGGGCGCTGCCGGCGTCGATACGCGCGTGATTTAACGAGGAACGTGTTACTGAAATTTTCATGCGGTATGCATATTGCCCGGTCGGTAATTAATAAAGCCGCGGGGTTTAGGCGAACACGTAAATCGGGAGGGGTGAATCGGATCGAACCTTTCTCGTCTCGTCGAGGAGCTAGCTTCGAATCGGCGCGAAGGAGGAATTTCGCAACACGTTCACCTCTTTCCTTCCTTCCTTCCTTCCTTCGTTTCCAGACGAGCTTCTTCCGGTCTGGTGAAAACTAAAGCCAACAACCCTCTCGCCGTGATGAGCTCCGATCGATGGTAGCCGCATAGTTGGATGGAGTCGTTAAAGAAGGATCGCGAGCGAGACGAAGGAAAAGAAAGAAGCCACGTCTTCCTCGATTCGCTGTACCCGCCGATTTCTGTATCATCGCAGATAACGATTGGAGTTCGATTCCACCCAATAGCTATCCGTCCAACCCTGAATCTTCCTTCTTTCTTTGACTTTCGGCCAGGAGTCTCGGATACCTCGCCGGGCGCTTCTCTTCAATCAGCAGGAATTCCGCGCTCGCGAAGGCACACACATTTCGAAGGAACGGTTTACCTTGTATACGAAAGGAAACACAAGTTGCCGAATAAAAATTTCTTTCCCTCGCAAAGGTGAGGCACCCTAAATTCTCTGGCACGGCAAGGGGTTGCTATCGTCACCCTAGCGAAAGCGTACTCAAGTACCCGCGAAACTTTCCTCCGATTCCCTGTTCGCGGTCTCGTGAAACTCCGATACGGTTTCCCCGTAATTCCGTGACATTTACCGTGCTCCGTTAACCAGCTAATTAGGCACGCCCCCTCCGTCCATCTTCGGTCCACGTCCACGACTCCTACTATCACTGTCGTCGTCGGCGTGCTGGCATGGCGTTGCCGTCGCTGCCGCGAGCTTTGCTCTCCGCATTCGTCACAGACTTTCCCTACTTTTCGAATCCTTTTGCCTCCTCTCGTTTTCCGGCTGGCAGGGGACCGTTATTGAAACGCGCGAATCGTTTAATTACACGTCGTCCATGTTCCTTTGAGCTTGGCCAAGCTTTTCAACCAGCCCGTCGAATCTCAGTTAAAGCAGCTAACTTCTTGCCCGTCGACCTCGCGATTTTCATCAAATCCGTCGCTGCGCCGCCTCCTGGCCTTTGCGAATCTTTTAATATTCAACCCTCCGCGTGGGCAGGTCGGCTTTCGATTGAGTCGATCCGCCGCTGTCCTGCGCCGATGCTCCTCGTGTTTTCTCTCCCCGCAGCCCGGGAATTGCGATCGCTTTGTCAGCGTCGCGGTCTCTATACCAATTGCAGAAAAACGTGCTGATATCCATCACGGCATATGTATTACGGGTAATAGCCGATCGTTCGACCGTGAGAACGGTCGCGGAATGTATCCTGTTCGCGTAGTATCGGTCGAGAGGTTTCTGCAATCCGGCCGACGAAGAGAAAGGAGGAACGTCGATCACGGTAGCTCTCGGCCATTTCACGCGGCAAGAGGGTAGATGGCACAGAATCAGTAAACACGAGAGCACGCGTCTACGAACCCATCGACCGAGCTCGTCAAATATCTTACGAACCTTAAGGATTACCTACGAACGACCCCGAGCGTTCTCTACCCTCTCGCAGAACAGGTCGGTAAAATTTGTCTCGACCCGACCGCTCCTGCCGTTCCTTGCTCCGTCGCTGATAATTCGCTTCCGAATTACGCATCGTGGTCGCGATAATCCGTGGCTAACGGCCGGCCGGAAATGCTGCGCACGGATTACATCAGACCGCTCGGTTCCCCGAACTTGGAATAATGAAAAGAATCCAATTGCCGTTAACGCGATCAGCGTAGTCGTTGAACATCGATGGCACCCTCGAAACTCGCGGCAACCGCTCGAGCATTTTATTATTCGCGGACACGAATGTCTCGAACACCGAGAAATACATAGTATCCCACTCGAAAGCTCGGCCGTCCTCGGCGAAACAAAAGCGGAAACGAGCGTGGAACGTTGAAACGCGGGACGCGAGGACGGCGGACAAAGGGGTTCGAGTGTGGAGAATGAGTCGAAAGCGAGGGGAAAAAGCTAATAACGAACGCCTTCCCTTTTCGCGTCCGCTACGATGGCGCCAATAATGGGCGTCGTTCCGGTGCACGTCGCTGATCGGGGGACCGGGAAAATTGGATTCGAAATCGAATTTATTCGACTTTATTCGCGGAAGACGGCGAAATCCCTCTTTCTGGCGTCCGTCCTCGTGCCCTTTTTTTCTCACGGCGCGGCGTCGATATTTTATTTCTCGGCGTCGCACGGATTAACGGAACGCTCCGAGTGACCGACGTCTTCGGACCGAAAGATAGGATAATCCTGTTTCTCGCTCGAGCGGAGTACACGGTAGATAAGCGAAGCGAGGGTGGAAAGCTTCTTGCACAGAATCCACTGCTTTCCGTCGCTAATACACCGATGGTGGATTCCAGATGCGACCGCGGCACATTCCTCGCTTCGAATCTCCAGATCTCTTTTCTCTCCCTGGGTTTTACGATCCGTCGTAACTATCCGCAACGCGTCCCTGCTAGCCAATAGAACCCGGCGACGAGCGTCTCGACGGTGACACGTTTGCCGAAATAACGACCGTCGCGGCCGCTGGACTTTGTAGAAAATGCAACGGAGATAATGGCCGAAGCAAGTAATATATGTATGCACGGCCGCATCGGGGACGGGTGTGACGCGTTCGATAAACTCCGGGGAAGTCGATGGCGACCGGCTCGAATTTAACTCGACCAAATTGTTGGATATCTGCCGGCTGAAACTCACGTATCGCGGTGCAGAGCGATTTAGCACCGCGAATCTCGCAGGGGATTGTCCGGCCTGTCACCGTCTCGTTGAACCGTATCGTATCGCTGAATCTCTTTCGAGCTGTGGAAACAAAATGAATAAAAACAAAAATGGCACGGTCCCTCTGCAACTTTTTATCGCTCGAACGAAAGATCGTAACGCCCTTGGCTCGTCGGAGAATTCGCCTCGATCGGACGGTCGTTCGTTATTATCGGTGTTCCGGTGAGAAAAGTCAATGGGGTTTGCGACGAACGCGTGCGGCGCGGCAATAAACGAGAAACGCGGAGAGATAACGTACGATACGGTATTATCCGCGGGTATCGCTAAAAATATGCGGCTAAGCGGCTTTGCCCGTGGCCACGTTTGTCCCGAGATAAAATCCCGGCTGATCTTCCTCCCATTCTCTCTTGGCAAAGATCTTGCTCGGCGCGACAGCTCGAGTGTTCCGTTCCCGTTCGTTCCCTCGGTTAAACGCAGAGACCTGCGATGTACAATATAGCCGCAACCTTTCTTCTATCGAAGCTTTCTCCGATGGCACAGTCTGCCGAATAGCTACGCTTGTGCAACAGCTTATACCGGCCAATCGTTTTGCCAGGCCATGCGGCAGCTCTGTCGGAATCGAACCGAGAGATTTCTGTTTTGTTCCGAATCGCATCGCGCGAATTGCACAGTGAATCGAAAAATAACATCCGCGCGATGCGCTTTCGCGTTCGAAGTTGCCTAACTGTATCAAGGGATGCGGTGGAAATTGTCTAAAACAAGAAGACTCGCTCTTTCATAAACGACGGACCGATCGTTTCGAAGACATCGTCGCGGTGTATCGCGGGTGTCCCGATGAAGAAGACGGCTCTCCTCCAGGAAAAGCGTAGTCGAATAGGACGAGACGGCGATGCCTCGGTATCGCGAAAGACATAAAGGCAAGCTGACGCGTTCCATTATAGCGACGTCTACGGCGTACGTAGCTATCAGCGGTAACGGGCCAGCTGACGCGGCGATGCAAACACCGGCTTTCCACGTAACACCACCCCGCACCCTGGTGCTCGTCTACTCGTCTGTCCGCCTACCCGTGTGCCCGTTGTATCGACAATATCTACGCGGTCTCGTCTCCACCCCTCTGTCCTCCACTCTCGTCCCAGAACTTCATACGTCTCCATGAGGTATCGCTATTTGCATTTCGCAGCTAGCCGCAACGTCGGTTGGTACACCGCATCTGTCAGCTGGCAGGACAGCGATCCAAAAGGCTATTCGTTGCTCCATTTTTCTTGTCTGCTCCATTTCTGCGGGATTCGTGGCTTCGCGGCAAAAACTCGCCTATCGTTTACCGGCCGAGAACGAAAAAGCTACGATCCCAAGACGGTCGATCTCGAGGCGATCGTCTCGCGTCCAGCAGGTGTTTCTTTAGCCGCCGCCGCGAATCCAATTTGCGGGGGAATGCGCGAAATAAGGTATTTGCCGGCACTGCTGGAGAAGGCAAAGTCGACGGCCTTTGTGCCGGCATTTGCTCGCTAACTTTTCGACGCAAATTCGACAGCTATACAAGATCAAAGCCCTCCCTCTCCGGCTCGCGTGGGACTCTTCTGCTCTTTATACCTTGTCGCCGTTCGTCGAGGGGAAGCTGCCGTCGACGGTCAACGTATTCGCGTTAAAGAATACACCTCACCGCGACATTAATTGAACGATCAACGAAACGTATCCAGCGCACCCGACTCGCATCGAATGCTATCCGTTCTCCGAAATCTTATTTCGTGGCGCTAGCAGTCCCCGCGGAACCCCGACCTCGCCAAACTTTTGGCAGATTGTTCGATCGTTGAGTAGAATGAATCCCTTGTTAAAGTAACCGTGGGGTATTACCAAGCAAGTCGATAACACCGTCCCGGTAATAGCTTTTCGCTTCGAGTCGGGTTCCGTATTTGCCAGCACAAATTGCGTTAGTGGCCATACACGGGTGCAAAATTTCCTGCGGACTATGCGCGAACCGCAATAGCGATATCCCCGGGGCTGCGAAGGAAAGTTCGGGTTTACGCAAAGCACGTGGCTATTTTCGGAACGTCGCGACGCTCGAAGGGGGTAACGTTTCAAATTTCACCTGTATACCACCGTGGTCTCGTCGTCGTCCGGGCAGCTCGCGTTTCGTACGTTGATGGATGTAGAGCGCGGCTCAAAAGGGTCGGAATGGAAGGAGAGGGAACGGAATCGTGGGTGGAACGATTGAATCGAGGAACGAATGTTCCCACGGGAACCGAGACATCGTTCGGAGTGTGGGATAAGAAAATCGATGGAAGATTTGGTGGGAATTGGCCTCGAACCGTTTGGCTTCGGGCTGCCTCGGCGAGTTTTTCCACTCACGAATTCCGGAGAAGGATTCGACGAAGGTTTCGACAAATATCGAACTCAGGTCGGCGTCAACAGCCGTCGAAATCCTTCGGGACCGACGGTGTATCGCTTGCCCCGTCGTCTGCGGGCTCGTCCTTTGCTTCGGAGTCCAGACGTATCGGCCTGGCCTGGCCGCGAGACACGAGTTTTCGATCCGGCGCTGCTTTTTAGTCGAGCCCTTTTACAGATTTTCCCGCTAGCCGCTTCGTACGTTGCACAACGCCGAGCAGATTTATTTCTCGCGCTTGATGAGTTCTTTCAGACGAAATGAAAGGGGTTAAGCGAAACGAAGCTCCAAATGAGAAAGGTACGGAATATATAGCGTGTACATGCGCGTACGCAGCCTTCCGTGGGTGCGTTCGAGCGGCCGGGCGAGTTTCATTTCCCTAGAAAAGCCGTGATTAGGTAACACGGGGCACGCGAGCAAAATTTCTGCCGGCGGCGATGAAACGGCGAAACTAGTGATTAGAAAAGGTCGCGGTCGCGCTACCCGGGCCTGGCGAATAAAATGCCGTTCGCGTCGTTGCTCGGACAGAATTAAAAGTGTCTTGTCGCTTGCCGGCCGTGCTCGTCGTCGCGTATATCGGGGTGCTTTTTTCCCGCGCCACCCTTTGGTGCCGATCAATTGCGTGAATTTCATGTAATATCGCGCGTCCGGAATTAGACACGCTTCATCCGTGTATCCGATTTCAATTAAGCTAATGATTTCACGGGAATATATGAGAGTTTCGTCGAGCAGCTTTTTGCGCGGAATATTTGCCGTGCATTTACGCGATTGGATTAGCGCCTGTATCGAAAGCTTTTCGAGACTTTTCGATATCCGTGGAAGCCTTCGATGCACGCACTCGACGCGCCGACGCAATTTAGCGTGCCGTCGCTCGCCGTCCCAAGACTGTACGCCACGGATATCTTGCGGTGCTTCGAAACTCTATGCGAAACGTTTCTTCGAGGGCTTCAGGTTTATCGAGATGAAGCGTCGACGACTAAGAAACGCGTTGCCAACACAGCGGCAGAGTGATTCTTATTTGTCTGCTACTGTAGCGGAGCTCTTTAGCCGCCGCGTTCCGGTTTCATCGGCGCAAACGAGGAAACAGCTTCATAGAAAAGTAGTAAACCTCTGAATCGAGAAGGGAAACGGGTGGGAATCGTCGGACGGGGTTGTTCGCGCGTTGAAAGAGGCGACGCGCTTGTTCGACCAGTGTGATTCATAGGGAAAAGAATATCGGGAAGCTCTCGAGTCTATCTTCGCATCCATCTTTTCGGCTCGTTCCGTTAAAGGATACCGTTGGCGAATTTACGATTGAGCCGTGGCACGGATAGGGAGACGAGGAGCAGCGGAATTAAGTAATTTCGTTACGACGGTCGGCAGTTTTCAGTCTTCTCCGCCGGCGATTTAAGTAGCTCCGATAAAACTGATTTATTAAAAGGAGGATCCGTCGAGTCGTGAAATCATTGGCGGATAGAAGGGAAGATCTACGCGACGGAACCGTCGCGTCAACGTTCGAGGAGTGAAGGCGGATCGATCGGAATCGAATTAAAGGTAACAGAGTTGGATGGAAGGGGATAATCGACGATTGAAAATTCCGACTTTCACTCTACTGTCGGGGTGGTCTTTTTATTCTCGCGTCGCATTATAACCGAATCGTCGTTTGCAACGAAAATTCGCGGCCAAATAGCCGACGAGATTACAGGGTGAACGCGGATGTCTAGAAAATGAAACGCAGCTTCTTTGCAGAGCGAATGATCGCCTCCAAGTTTCATCAGCTACGTTGCTCGAGGCAACGTCTCGCCATAATGATCGTCCTAGCTGTTATCTGTCCCTGTGAACAGGAACACTCGACGTTTCTGGCACGCCTGGCGACCCTCGATCAAGCGAAACGATGAAACTTACCAAAGTTTGATCATCGTGAACCTCGCGATAACCGATCGGTCTCAACCTCTCGTTTCTCCGAGAGCTGCACCCGCGCGGCACAGGAAGGGAGCACGCGTAGACGAAGGAATCGAGGGCATACGAAAGAAAAGCACTTCGCATTCGTGGGTAAAATTGTTCATCCAAAGTTGCGCAAAGTATAGAAAAGAGAAGTTGAGAAAAGAGAAACACTCTCGATAAGCATTGCTTCCGCAGTACCACGACGCGAAGGGAGGCGCGAAATAATTTTACTTCGTTCCCGTTGCTAACGTTTGGCTCGTCGAGGCAGCGTCGAAAGGTCGAGTCAATTACGCGGAAGCGGATGCTCGATTACCTGTCTCAGTACCGAAGGGTTCGATCGATAATCCTAGCGTACGCTTGCGAGTCCGGATACCAAACGCTTTCATTGTTTAAAGGTTGAACGAGGATTACGGGCTCTGCTAAACGAGTGCTGTACGCGCCACGCGTTCCAAAGGTTTTTCCACGCGGACGCGTTGACGATGTCCTAGAAGTCTGGCGGAGCGGCAAGGGGATGAACCAGACTGTTCGAGGTTGGAAAGTTGGCCTCCGATTAATAGCTTTATCGAACATCGAACTATCCGCTGCAGAGTAGCCGCAGCTGTTTGCCCATGTTCCGAGGTCTCGCTAACACAAGGGCCTGCCTTGGTGCTCGTTCCGCCAACGTTTCCGGAAAGCTCTAGGCTCGGATGAGTCGAGGCCACCCGTCGCCACCGCGTGCATGCTGAGCATCGAAACCATTAGTTTCGCACGCCGCGGTGCAAAGATAGCTTTGGCGAATGCATCGGCGAATTCCAATCGCGCCCTAGGGATCGAATCCGTGCGGGCGGTTGCCTTGGGTCTTTGAACGCGTTCTTTCTGCCAAACGAGCGTGCGAGATTCGGGATGGAATCGCAAGCGATCCGGGAGTTCGCGATTACAATTGAATGGGACGTTCTCCGACGGGACTATAGCGTGCACTAGAAATTCTATTAGCTCCGGCTCGGACAGTGGTAGCCCTTGCATACGAAACGAAGTTATCGTTAGAGCCGTGCGAGGCAGCGCGGCGCCAACGTATCTCCGATAGTGTCCTCCACTTTCCCGACGTATTCCCGACGGGATTAACGTCGATGCCTCGTTTGCCGCACCGATTCTGGTCACCTCTGTTCAGCTTCCGTTTCACCTAGAGGCCACCGACACGCGGACTGGAGAACGCGTTTCTCCGCTACGATGTTCCGGCACGCTCGATCGGTCAGCCAGCGACCGACCTCGACCCGAAGGCCAACCTCTCGGACTCTTACCTTTTTGCCGTGCATGGTCGACGCTGACACCGAGAAACCGTGCGCTCGACGGCCAACTGAAAGGGGGAAATCTTCTTGCTCCGTTTCCGCGGGTGAACGAGAAACGGGATGACGATTATTCGTCGAACCGATTTCCTTCGAAAACGAGACGGAACTGTAGGGCACGGTGAAAAAGTTGGTTCTCTTCGAGCGAGCTGGAGCGAAAGCGATCGACGCTGATTGATTAGGTCGACGCGTAATCTGAATGGAAAGCAGGTCGTTTCGTTATCCGTCTCTAACCAGAGTACCCACGTCGAGCACGTGGCACGCTCGCAAACTTCGAAGCCGCTGCCCCACCGTTCGTATCGCCCCTGCCATAACCAGCCCGACATTATCGAGACCCGAAATTTCCTGGGCGAAATTGCGGAACGCCGACGAGTAATCGACGGAAACAACCAGATGCTATCATCTGGCCGGCGAAAAATATCGTCGGTGTTTTGGTATAAATTTCACCTGCCCCCGACAGCGACGATTCAATATCCTGGTAGGCCGTTTGCCCGGAAGCCCGCGCCTATAACCCTTTTCGCTCGACATTAATTATGTCAACGTCAGCTCGAACGAAACTCGGTGTCCGACAGAGAATCGTTGACACGGAGAGCCGCGTCGGGAAGCGCGCGATGGCTGGACCACATATCCGCTCGATCTAGAGTTATTTAGGTAGCGTGCCGTAAGCGAGTAGATTCGCACGGCCTTCGTTGGTGCACGGTGCACGGTCCAGGGATTATTGCGAAGATTCAATTTATCGCGCCTTCCTTTCGTCTAGCCATTAACCCTGGATTCTGACTTTCCTCGGCTGGGTACCGACGCGACGCGACGCGACGGCGCACGCAGTTTTGCTCGTTGCTGCTTTGGCAGGGAGCAATGCGCCGGCAGCGGTACCCGAAATATTCTTGATCGCGCAAACGAAATTGCTGCGAGCGTATCGATCGTTCGAGAGCGGTCGAGAGCGGTCGAACGTTGACGGAAAGAAAAGGAATTTCGAGACTCGAAAATGATGTGTCGTTTGTATTCTGTTCGAAGGAGAGGCGAATGGCGCCGAGTGTCCAGAAGACAGCATCCGCGGGGAAAGCGGCGACTGCAAATGCGCAGCCGACTGTCCACCGGTCCAATGCCCAGCAGGTCAACGTCCGGTCCAGGTGAGGCCAGCGGATTCTGAAACGCCTGGTAGCTGCTGCGGTCATTACGAATGCGTACCCTCGGGTAAGGAAATTTTTATCCAGCGCCCAGTCAGCGTCGCGATGGATCGATCGGTCTCGTTTCGAACCGATCGTGCTGCATCTGTCCATCGTTCCGCCGAGCGTCGAACTAACGGAGCCGCGTGTCGTTTCTGTCACAGACTCCCGAGGACCCGAGCCGTGTCCCGAAAACAGCGTGCTGACCGAAGATGGAAGGTGCGAGTGCGCGCCCTGTCCACCAGCCAGCTGTCAACCTGGACATCGGCCGGTTCAAGTGAAGGCGGCCCACGATCGCGAGACACCCGGTAGCTGTTGCCCCCTGTACGAGTGCAGACCCGCAGGTGATTTCGACGACCCGCAATCTCTCTTCCCACTGCCACCAGCTTCATCCATCCGATCGTTACTCCGCGACGAAGCAGATGTCCCATCTCCGTGGCTGGCGTCGGCTCGCGATTGCGATCGATGGCCGAGCGACGGCCCCTCGCGCGACGCAAACTTTCGATCAACCTGTTGAATTTTAATGAGTCGGACCTCGGTAACGTTCGTATCGATGTTTAATAACAGTCGCAGGACCACCGCGGGAGCAATTGCCGATTCGATTGCGGCGACTATTCGCCACCCGAGCCTCCTTCCACCGCGAAATCCCTCGAAATCCCTCGGCATCGTCGATTATTATCGGTCACGCGAGGAGTGCAAACAGCAAACAGCTCACACGCCCGCGGGACTTTGCGTTACAGAATCCGTGTCGTGGGTGAAAGTGGCGACAGAGCGGACGAAATCGATCAAGTATTGCATTCACGAGGAAAAGGCGAGGAGGCTGGGCGAACGATGGCAGGAATCCGACTGCGTCAGCTGCATCTGCCAGGAGGACGGGGTGTCCTGTCAGGAACCGATGTGCAAGTCCTGCGAAAATGCTATTCCCCCGGATCCAGGCGAGTGTTGCCCCCACTGTCCGCCGGCTACGAACGCCACGTTCCTCGAACCGGAACCACCCTGCCGAACTTCCATGGATGGCTGCGCGTTGACGTGCGAGCACGGTTACGCGAGCGACGAGAACAATTGTCCCGTTTGCAGCTGCACGAATCCCAAGGTACAGAGACGGGAGAAGACGTCGCAGTAGAACGTCGTTTCATCCGGAAATTCTTGTTTCAGGAGGTCGACGCGGCAACGGAACACCCGGTCGACAACTTGGACGACGCTTGTCCACAGCTTCCAGCCTGCGGCGAAAACTGCGAGGTGGTGAAGGACCAGGATGGTTGCTCTTGCGTCTGTCAGACCCCGCAGACGTTCGAGCAGCCTATCAATGACACCGTGCTGATCGATGAGGCGGGCAAGAAGATTTGCCCGGAGGTGAAGTGCGATTTGCACTGCGAGCGGGGTCTGGTGATGGACGAGAACGATTGCACGTTCTGCAAATGCAGAACCTCCGACTCGACCTGCCCCCCTCTCGTCGGATGCAGAAAACGATGCGCGTTCGGTTACAAGACGAACAAACGTGGCTGCCCCGTAAGTGTCGCATCGGTTCGTCCGTTCGTTGGTTCGTCGACGCGATCCAGCTTCAATCGATACGATCTGCCGTAGGTGTGTCGCTGCCGGGCTTCCTGCACCGACCATCTAAACGGGACGCACCCGGAAGGATCCACTTGGCACCCGAACTCGTGCGCGTCGTGCACCTGCGAATCGGGAGGAAAGCTCAGCTGCAGAGAAACCGTTTGCTCGGTGGCCTGCAACGATCCGCTGCCTCCGCTGCCAGGAACCTGCTGTCCAGTCTGCCCGATCGCGGTAAGCTTTCTCTGTCGCGGACGGTTTCGATTCTTGTATCGGTTTGGTCCATCGACTGCAGTTTGCTGTTTTCTTTCAGTCCGCGAAGGGAAACGGGACGGGCAGCTACCACGGAGGTTACCACGGAGGCAAAGGCTGGGGCACGGTGCCGATCACTCTGATCGCGATACTCGCGCTGCTTTGTCTGCTGTTGATCGTTCACATCGTCAGGGGTCGGTTCCGCGCTCGTCTCTCACCTGCCGAGGGCTCCTATTCCTCTTACCCGCCGCAGTACTACAAGTGCGTGCCGGCGTACGACACGCCCGTGCACCGAAACGAGAAAATCGTGCCACTGTAAAAGACTGCACGGCAATTCGGAGGGAACGCGAGAAACGCTGTAACACGCGGCGCCGTCCTCCTGTGCCTCGTCCACGGAGAGGATGGATGCGAATGAATGAAGAGTGGGATGGCGGACAGGAAACGAAACGGCGCCGCAGCTGTCAGCGTACGAAAATCTGACGTTTCACCGCCTGAGAATAACATATTGTAGATTCAGTATTATTTGTAAGTAGCGGACGGTTTTGCAATCGAGAGTGAAGAGGATTCGGAGGGTTGGACGGAGGCCGCGAGGGACGGCTGTCGCAATCTTCTCGAGTCTCCCCGCCCCAATTCGATGCGATGTTGTCGTGGTGTAATCTGTAAATTATATGAGAAAAGCTAGTGTAATTACCGCGAAGATGTAACAGTAATGTATGCTAAAGATAAGCTCGATAGAACCCTAACTCGAGAATGGAGAATCGTAGGAAAGAAAGGTAAAGTATTGTTAGTCGTAGTATTTAGTTCCCTCGATCTCTGGACCATCGTTGCGTTTCGCGTTACGATCACGGAGCTTCGTTGTTTCTCGACAGCGCGTACAATTTTCTAAGAGCGGCCGCGCATTTTCGTTGCTCCGCCATTTTCCGATGCGCTCTGCAATTCTTTCCTCTTCTGTCCCCCTCGCAAATGCGATTCATCGCTTGGCGCTTCCCTCCTTCTTTCCCGCTCTATCGTTTCCTCTATTAGTGGAAAGCCTGTCCGGACTTATCGATACCAGGGCAGAGAGTGTACAAAATTAATCCACGTCCGACGCATCGTTTGTCACGTCACAGTGCTAACTGGCCTCTCCCCTGCTTCCTTACGCTCAGCCCGAAACCTTTTGTTTCATCGTGGATTAAATCAGGATCTCGTATAATTTGTCGTGGACGACAGGCATCGCGACAGAGAAGAAGAAACGCTTTTACCCCAAAGCTTCGTCTTCGATTCACGGCTTGGCGCGACTTTCCATCGGCACAGCCCTGTACATATCCTCGTTTCCTCGATGTCTGCACCCCCGTCGCTACGATATCCGGATGCGAATGAGTGTTGCGCGTTCCACGAAATCGTCGCCTATGTCGACCGCGCGTATCGCGCGGCCAAGATAACGATGCAGTTGCAACGTAGCCCACTGTGTGCGAACCGAGGGAAAATGAAGAAGCAGGAAAAGAGGGAGGGAGATGGAATAATTCGCCCACGTACGCAACTGCCTCTGTATACGCGTGCGGTACGTGTGTCGCGCCTGCGTTGAAAAACCCGGACGAACGAGAGGGCGAGAACAAACGTGGCGGCGAGCGGGCGCAAAAACTGGTAGAAAACGTGAAGAGTCAGTTTCGAGGGGATATACGTGGCCGAAGAAGTGACTATCCGATGAAAAAGTTGGCGGCTTGCTTCTCGCTTGCTAACGCTGATGATCGACGTATGAATATATAAGATTTGTCACGCGAACGCAAATCAAACATATCCGTGTGCTTGGACGCAGACGCGTGTGCGCACGTAGAAGATCGTCTTATCATTCCTTCTCTCCTAAATTAACGCGTACATATATTTTTCCAATGCGACACCCTTTTGTCTTGTTGTACAACTTCTCTAGCCGCGCTTATCGTCTAGCTGTAATAAAATTGGCCCGCGTGCACGCGTTGCTAAACGCGAGCATCTAACGGATACTACGGTCACCGTCGATGAATCGCAGACTTCATTTCGTACGTGTACATGCACGTTGGAGACAATATGTATCGACGACAGGTTCGTACGATGTTCCCAAGATACGCGACAGCGATGCGCGAGACTCGATCGTTTCTCGTTGTTAATATAATAATAATAGTAATAAATTTCGTTAATCAACGGGCTAGAGAACCCTAATGCCGTGCAACGTGTAGAGAAATTGCGGTGACGTTCACCAGGGAAAGCGCGACAATTTAGTTTTAAAAGTTTAAAAATCGATTAAAAAGCCGATCTCGGTATGGAAAATGTCGCGGTGCGAAGAAACAAGTCCATTTCCATATTCTTCTATTTTTTTTTTTTTTAACAAGCTAAAAGAAATTGGGCGCGGCACACCGAAAAAGAAGTGTGCTTGGATCGTGCACAAGGAATCGCGGAAATTTCCAGATGCTGAGTAAAATTCCTCGGAGCCGGATAAAACTAACGAGAAACGAATTAGTGTCTCGTGTTAGCGCGCTCTTTCTGTGTACAGTTTCACCGTAACGAAATATCATATCAGTGTAACCTAGACTTATTTAACATGTGCGAACTCGTATGCGTATTGAAATCGTGCGTCACGTTTAAAAGATAGCTCTTGTATGTTAAATAAAACGAGACTAAATAAAATTGTTGATATGTGATATATTGTATATAACACGTGTGCAAGCTAGCAAGCAATTTACTTGTTCACCATAGGATTTTTTCTTTTACGCGATTATAGGGACAAATTGGAACAATTTTTCGCAAAGAGAAGAAACGAAATGAAAATTGTAGCTAAAACTGTATTGGAAATTTTAGAATTGTCGGACGCGTACGCCAATTAATCGCACTACGTCGTGGACAAATGCCGCCGTCAGAATACTCGACCACCGAAATTAAATAATTTCAGAGGTATGCTTTTATTCTTTGCCGCACTGAAAGACATGAACACGGCGCCTACGGGACAGCAACCTGAAACACACCCCGCGTAAAAGCAGAGGCGACAAAAGACATCAAAAGTCTAGTCAATAGTTTTAGATACACATCAATGGTTTCTAATTGTTAGTGCGTAAGCTTAATTTGGGGTAATTCAGCAATAAATTATTGTGTATATCTGTTATATGTTTTATTCTAAATTTCTTTTGTAAACTCCCATCTTACAATCTGTCGGTAACGATATCAGTGAATTCGACACTTACGTAGACATACACGTGGGGCCATCTCGCGTTTGAGGCTTTTCGTGCAGCTTTCTGCACCACGAAAACCAACTTTTTTTTTCCAATTGCAGTGACCCGTAGTGCATTTTTGCCGATTTTTCAATTGTTAATAACTTTTAAACCACAAATGCCATATTGTGGCAACTGCTGGAAGAGATAGCTAAGGTCCGTATCGTTAAATTGAGACAAGTCCGGTTAAGAAATACGCACTAGAAGCCGAGAAATACGCAATTGTTTAAATTAACGATGTAATACAGGAATTCAGTTTTGGCGGTGCGGAAAACTGCGAAAAAGCACACAAACGCGAGATGACGCCACATGTCTGATTCTCGACTGTCTGTCGGGCTCTAGAGCACCGAGGAGATATAAGAATAGACAAGCCATCTTATGGACTTTCGTCACAGACGAGATATAACAATAGACAAGACATCTTATGGACATTCGTGGCCCAACGTGACTGTCATACCGACTCAGAAATCCCACGCTGATTTCAGCGTCCTCTGCTCATGGGCAGTGATCACTCGAAGAACTATTATTTACCGAAGTAGTGTGGGGCAGGACTCATACGATTGTGTGAATATATGTAAATGCTTTGAGGGGATCAGGACAGCTTTTTCTCGAGCAACGTTTCGGTAAAAAAATTGAGCTACGGTGCCTGGTCGCGCGATGCACTTCGGCTCGGCTCGAGTTGAGTCGAAACCACATCGCGATGCATCGGGGCAATGAAATTGACAGTGTCACGTCAAGCGTCCCGCCAGTGCTTTCCTCTCTTTCATTGCGCAGCAAATAACAAAAGAATTCTTTAACGAGGATCGTAGGTCCAGCTAAAACTTAATCAGAACCCGCAGAAGTTCAATAGGCACGACCCTAGAGTCGTAGGTCCGGCTGAAAGTTGGTCAGAAAACGTAAAAGTCCAGTAGGTACAACTCTGGGATCGTAGGTTCAGCTATAAGTCGGTCAGAACCCGAAGAAGTACAATAGACACGATCCTAGAGCCGTCGGTCCGGCTAAAAGTTGGTCAGAAAACGTAAAAGTCCAGTAGGTATAACCCTAGGATCGTAGGTTCAGCTAAAAGTTGTTCAGAAGCCGGTAAAGTCCAGTAGGGACGACCCTAGAGTCGTAGGTCCGGCTAAAAGTTGGTCAGAAAACGTAAAAGTCCAGTAGGTACAACCCTAGGATCGTAGGTTTAGCTAAAAATTGGTCAGAAGTCGAAAAAGTTCAGTACGTATGACCTTAGTACAGTAGTACGCACGACCGCGATCGGAGACCTTCGAAGAGTTCGAAAATTGCGAATACCACCGAGCACGACCGAGCGTTACCGACGCGCCGGCGCGTCGCGGAGTGGGGATGCCGGTGCGCGGCGCACGCGGTGTCACTATCAGTTCGAGCGTCGTACCGTACGGGTCGTCTATGCTGTCGAAGGTTAGCGACATACATAACCTTACAATACAATAGCATCTCGGGGTTTACTTTACCACCGCATACGCTTGTCTATTAGCTTCTATTAATTAATACACGTTTATTTAACAATCGTTTGACTATCGTGGATATCCATTAAACTCTTTCTCGAGTCTCTTTTGCTGGACGCTTGACCGGTCATCCGTGACCACCGATTTTTTGATTCGCGATAACTAGTCGTTTATTAAAATATCGGGTTAATTAATTTATTAGTTTAAACGGTTCTTTGAATATTTATTATATTTTATTACACGATTATTCGGATTCGATGCGGTGTTAAGGTTGCGTTTATTTTCTTTGCAATGTCACTTACATACTCAGTTACATATGTCCTTTCGCAACTTTGAATTCGATTCTGATTTTAGCACAGGTTTATCACGTTGCTTTTCTTTTTGTTGCAGGTACAGTGGGTGATTGGTTGGTGGAGGATAATATATTGAGGCTGCAGGAATGGAGTATTGAGATACAATTACTGCGATGCATAACAATCAGTCCGATGACCTATGATGAAGGATTGGTAACATTTAACTTATTATCCCAACGGTTTACGTATATTTCTTGTTATCTGGCGATTGGATTTTGGCTCAAGTTCTTTTCTTTCGGTTGAAAGTTATTGAGCAATTTAAACATTTTAAATAGAACTTACAATATGCCACTCGCGATTGAAACTAGAGTCTGTTAATTTCATTAATTCTAAACGAAAAATTGAAATACTTTCATGTTTCGCTGCATATCGGTCGCGATTTCTGTTATAGCTTCACTAGTCTTTATTAAAAACTTTTAATATCTCTGTGACTTTGCACAAGTACGGTCAAATTGTATTTTCGATGCAGGATTGCCCGCGTACGTACGTACTGGTTGCCATGCACCTGAAGCATGATAAATAGTTTCGAGTCTTGATTTCTACAAGCAGCTACGAGAACTTATAAATTCGCGATATTGCTTGCTTACTAAGATCATGATCACCTTTAAAACTCGGGCAAAGAACAGTCACAGTATGCTTTTGATAAATCATTTATATTAATCTATAATAGTATATGTTGAATAGACAATTAACAGTAATTAAATCAGAATAATAATACGGTAGTACTTTATTAAAACAAAGCAGTATTTCCTCAACAGACGTTTGACAGGATGAAGAAATAAGAAAGAGACAAATAAAATCAAATGTGTATTGCTTCAATTTCTACCGCCTCACCCTATTTACTAACTTGTACAGATTCTCTTTCAGAAAATTTTGATGACCGCGCGCAATGCGGTCGGTAGAGTCAGTTCTTGTTCCGTCAAAGTTCTTTTTATTATTTTCTGAGCGAAACCGCTCATAATAATTATAACTAAATATAAATAACAGTAAAGATACGCGAAAGTAGAGTCAGTGTTTGCTTCGAAATATTGCTCTCGCGAAATTAGAGTCACTTTGTTCGTCGATCACAATTGACGCGCGCGATAGTAGTCTTTTATTTATTTATTTTTTCTTTCGCAATAAGTATTCCGGTATTAGAGTCAGCACCGATGCAGTTCGGCGAGTTCGGGCATTCATCCATCAACTCGAAGAGTAAGTATCTCTGTATTTCTTTAATCTTATTTTACAATGGTCTTTGATAATTATCATGATCGAAAACTACTCAAAACGCAAAGATTTCAATGTTGTCTGTTCTTTTGAATGTTTCAGAAGCTGCCATGGGCTCAATTGTATCACCATAACGATATTGTTGGCCGCGCGCAATGCGGTTGGTAGAGTCAGTGCTTGTTCCGTCAAAGTTCTTTTTATTATTTTTTGAGCGCAGCCGCTCTTAATAATAATTCAACATAAATAACAGTAAAGAGACGCGAAATTAGAGTCAGTGTTTGCTCCGAAATAATACTCTCGCGAAAAATAGAGTCACTTTGTTCGTCGATCACAATTATTCCGTTTCCTTTTCCGTTCTCGGCTCGGAGGACTGATGGTTAGGGACTTAGTGTCAGCGAGTTACGATGTGCGGGGGCGTGATTGTGGTTCTGGACCCTGGTCACGAGGCCCTCTGTTAGACCACATATAATCTCTAATTTGGGTAGGTCATCCACCATTCTGTAATCGTGGTCGCGGTTCTTGCAATATCCGGGTTGCAGTATCATCGGGGGGCGGTGTGTGGGGCTGTGATTGCTTTTCTGGACACTTTGGCCCGCCTAGTAGGAAATTCCAAGCACACCTTGGGGTGGCAGAAGGCATACGGGTCATAATCTAGAATCGTGGTTGTGGTTTTGCATATCCGTGCCTTAATGATTTCTGTGGCTCGGAATCGAAACTTGTGTTGATGCTAAGTCGTTTTACTGTCCAGACTCTGAGCCGAGGGCACGCGGCTGCTCGGTAGCAGTCACAAAAACAGTAGAAATACTGTCGCGAAATTAGAATCACCTTGTTCGTCAATCATAAGTGTTTCATTAGAGTCAGTGTCCTGTTCGGCGAGTTCGGGCTTTCAGCCATCAATTTGACGAGTAAGTATCTCCTTCGTTCTTTAATCTTGTATTGCAATAATCATTGATAATTAACACATTCCAAAAGTACTGAAAATACATAGATTTTAATGTTGTTTGCTCTTTTTGAATGTTTCAGCAGCTTCCATGGCTTCGATGGCGACGAGCTTGACCGCACACCTGGTGAGTCTGCAACCGGTGAGTGGCATGCTTTAAAGTTCCTCTGGTCACTCAATCATGTCGCAGGACGAAAGGTCCGAACCGACACGAGTGGCTGGTTGTAATTACGTAGATTTTTCTGGCAAGCACTGTGACCATGGGTATATGGAAATATACTCATGAGTAGTAACTTCTTTACTGCTTTATATTATGTGAGGATAGGTCTTCTTGTACAACGCGTTTTTAAATAGCTTGATAATTTTAAAACATATCATATTTAGTACAAAATATATCACTATATATCTTTTTATAATAGAGTATTTAATTGAATACCTATGAAACGATATTTAAATAGTTATTAATTATTGAATGAATATAAAGTAACGTCCAGTATTCTACGTGCATTAGTTTGTAGTGGAGAAGTCGAATACCATTCGACTTCGTTTACTTGTCAATTGCAATGACTGCACAGTTAGAATAAATTGCATAATTATTGCTGTTAGTAAGAGTGTAGTATTTCATCTTTTTCTACTTTGATAATATATAAAGTGAAGGTACTCATTTACCTTATCAATTTGTTCGAACTATCGAATAATTTTATTATTCGATATCCATATTAGTCTTTAGCGTTTAAAGATATCGATACGTTCATTGTTTCCGTACAAAATGTTAATTAAACCTGAATGTACAAGAAGACAATACGCGAACGGGTAGTTTTCGAAATCAAGGCAATCAACTTTTAAAGCAATCTTGCGTTTTAGAATCAATGCTTTGATAACGGGAACGCCCGAGGATGTTTCAATTTAATTCAAAGTATATTAAAGTAGAGTCGTTGAATAATTTCTCTATTAACGTAGAGTCTTTGAATAATTTTTCTAATAAAGTAGAGTCACTGCATAATTTTTCTAATATAGTAGAGTCATTGCACAATTTTTCTAATAAAGTAGAGTCATTTAATTTTCTCTTCAATAAAATAGAATCATATATAGATCTGTTGTACATATATATGTATTTTAGCCCGTTAGAAAATCAGTATGTCCTTATCATCTGTTTAGACGAGGATTTTCAGGTTTAACCCTTTCCGTGTTCACTGCCCGGATCCCACTCACGTGCCCCGGTGCTACTTGGGTGGGAAAACGGTGGTAGAGCACGATGATATTTTTTAGTTTATAAGCCATAAAATGATTTATTGTTGGCGACTGACAGTGCGTTGGTGTATCGTGCACGACGTAATATCCGCATTGTGTGTGTGGTTAGGCTGTGGATTTGCGTCGTTCCGTATTAAAATGTAGCTATTATGACCAAGATAAGATGTCCATCAATTTAAAACAGAGACATCATTTTTAGTATTATTTGCTTCAATAATTCCTACTATACTTGGGCACGAAGTTTTTGTCATTTAAGATGACAGAGGCCAAATGCCAAAAAGAATTGAATATACTTATCAATTGCTATCAAGTACCTCTTGTATCGGTGCTATTTAATTATTTTATTAAATATCTATTAAATATCTCAACCGCGACGTGGTTTTTTCCACGTGAACGCAGAGATCCCAGCCACTGTCAGTCGATTTCAGAAAAATGGTACGTACACTAGAGTGTGCAAGTTGTGTGACAGCACTTGGGTGTCGGGGGTGTCCCGGGACGCCTCCCTAGTGTAGGCTTTTGCGCCCAAGTGTTTGACCGAGAACCGTGGAGTGTCGTGTGTTGGTGTGTTTGTTTGCCATTTTTTAAATATAGGTCCAGGTAGGATAGGTAGCATACTTTCTGGTGTGATTGATAGACATAAGTAGGTAGGGCCGGGCAGGTTGACACAGTCTCCGATCGGGTAGGCACTATTTCGCGTGTTCAACCTGTTTCAGGAAATCTGATTTGAAAAGTCGCCGGTGAAGCTGTGGCGCGAACGAAAATGCGTTCGCCTCTGGCTTTGCCTATCGATTTTTCGAATCCTTCGCGGTCGTGGTCGCGATTTAGGCTCCGAAACGAAACGCGTTACATTATGCTCGAGGCTGCACGTGTGAACGAAGAACGATTACAATTTTAATCGTAATCTATGTGATTTTCCGTAATCACAATTTTACGATTTTATTTGATCGCCATTCGGCCACGTGTGTTCCATTTAGCTCCGCGATTCAAACTCTTTATTTCACCTTTATAAGTTTTTCCTTGGTTTCCGATTAGAGTCTCGAGCCTAGTTTAAGTTTCAGCTGACCCTTGGGTCCGACGAAATGGAGAGGCTATATGCCGAAGAGGCCCGACAAACTGTCACTCAAGAGGGCAACTACTAATGGCTCCCCATTCTTTTTAAGAATGGGGAATCATTCTGTGTTACTACTTTGTCACTGTGCTTGCATTTTCATTTGTAGAATTTTTATTTGTACTTGGCCGATGCACATTCCGGCCCAACGATACAGCCCTCCCAAAAATATCGCGTTGCTTTAGAGTTGCGAAAAACTTGCGAACGGGTCGAGTTGGAGTTGCGTTGAATGCCACTTATTGCTATTCTTATTGCTAGTTAAATTGTAGTATTTTATAATACACTTTACATTTGAGCTTCTAGTGTTGCGGAAATTGTTTTCGCGTATTGGAACTTTCAGTTCATTTTTCAGAGGATCTTCAATTTGCTTAATTTTGGATAGTACATATAATTTACTGTTTGCTTTCTATTAGTCTTAATAAATAGTGTTGCGAAATGATTGTATCGCGAGTTCCAGTTAGCGTTGCGTTGATTAAAGATCGCGTTTTTAAGTAGAGTTGCGACTACTAGTCCCCATCTGCTTCCAATTGGAAGCCTGTTCCTGAACCAGGAACTTTTTCTTTTCAGCGTTTTATATTAGCCTTTCTTTTTATTTTATTTTCCTTAATAATTATACTACCTGGAATGTCTGTTGATGGAAGTACTGCTAAAAATTTGCATACATATTAGTAAATTACTGTGTGAACGAAATGAAAAGAAATGAAAAAGAAAATAAATGAAAGAGAATGGAAAGAAAAAAGAAAAGAAAAGAAAAGAAAAGAAAAGAAAAGAAAGAAGAAGAAAAGAAAAAGAGCAAAGTAAAAAACAGATATAATTTGCAGAATCTTTGATAAATTTATAATAATTCTAGATAGTAGATTTAAATTAGAGTTAATACTAGTGACTGTTCATTATTGGAGTTTAACTCTTAAATATTTCCTCTTAATTGTTGCAATTCCATCTTAACCTTTTCTTTAGTAGAGCCAATTTTTATAACTTTTCGAGCTTGCTTTGTAGAAATTGAAATTCACTCGCGATATCCGTAAATGTTTAAACAAAAATCCTTGCACGAAAAACGTTATTGGCAGTAGTTGGGTCTCGGCATGGTGATAGTTGAAGTTTGATATTTTTCTTCCGAATAATCGTTTGTCGCTTCTTTGTTGAAGCAAAATAGAATCAATTGTAGTGAAATGTGACTACTTCGTTTTGAAGTTTTTAATGAACGTGATACCACCATTCAGTTTGATCTAGAACGTACAAAAGAATATATCACTTTGGCCGAAATCCAATTAACTATTGTTAACAAAAAATAGCAGCATTTTTCATATCAATTCTGATTTATTAACTGCGCTAAAATTCAGTTATTACGAATTAAAAGCAGCTTCATTTCGATATAAAATGGGCAGGCTTGGGGATGTCACTAATCCAATGCTTGAGATTGTTACAGATTCACAGATGAACCCAAATATGCTATATTAAACAAACATAAGTACATACGTCAGAGGCTCAAGGGTGGAATATATGGAATACAGATCCAGAAATATTGTCAAAGACTCGATTGGAATCTTTAAAATTAAAGAGCCAGCCGCGTCGATCCAATTCGTGAGTTTAAGAATTCATTCTTATAATGCTTTACTAATTATTTCGAGTTTGTGCATGTTTCAGAAGCATTGAAAAGAAGAGGATTCATGAAACAATGTATAATACGAACACACCCTCACCCCATCCCTGCCCCAAACCCCTGTCCTTATTAACTAATTACAGGTGTTAGACGATTAATTAGGCAGGCCCAAATATAAATCGAACAATACATTTAGCTCTTTATGTAGGTAGGATTTGTCTCAACACACAATCTTAGATCTTTATACTGGCAGGTTTTACACGAATTTAAATTATTAGACTTTTAATTAGGCAGGGTTTATAGAACCAAATATTGTTGGCAGGTGCTGCAATTTTTTGGTTCGGTTTCTGTCTGTTCTAGGACACCATGGACCACGAGAGATTAATACGGACTAACCGAAGAGGATTTAAGTATATGTATACTCATACCTACATGAGTATGGGATAGTATCTATTACAGTCCTATGTAGATAGGATATTATTGAAATTGTTCTTTTATTCGATCTGTTAGATGTTATACTAGGTAGGGTGATTCTAGTCTTAAGTTAGCTCTTTAGTCAGGCAGGGCGTATTCGAATCTAATCTAAAATTTAAGAAAGTAGGGTTTATTTTTAAGTTATGTCTTAGCTTTTAAGCCCGCAGTGTTCACCACTGCAATAATATTTCGTTGTCTAGTTTTTAAGATCATAGGATATATTTTTAAGACAGTTTTATTTCAGGAACGTGAATTCTCTTGCAGATTTTCTTTCAGCTTTCCTTCTGATATTCCATTTAGCTTTCGGTCGTGAATTTTCCAACTACTCCTCTTGTTGTCTTACTTGTACTACGATCAATTACTGAACGTTCTACAAATTGACAATAATAGGAGCTTTTTCCTTGTCACATGTTATATTAGAATTAGTTTTCGCGTAATTGGAGGGTGGAAGGGCCGTGGCTAGGGTGGGTCTCCATGCGCAGTAACCTCCACGTGGTGAGACCCGGGCAATCAATTATTTATCGTATAATTATTAAACGTTTAAGAGACGTTTGATAATTATGTGGAAAATAATTCGAGCGAATGGACTGCGCATTGCACTTTCCCCTCTCATTCCCTTTTTGCTTCATTCTCTCATTTGCGTCATTCTCTTATTAGCTTCATTCCCTTTTCCGTTCTCGGCCCGGAGGACGGATGGTAAGGCGCTTTTGGCACCTGTGGCGGTATTTGGGTTGCAGTGCCATCGTGGAGCAGTGTGTGAGGCTGTGATTGCGGTTCTGGACAGGTGACCCGCCAAGTAGGATATTTCTCCTCGTTAGACCACGCCAAGCACACCTTGGGGTGGCAGAAGGCATATGGGACATAATCTGGAATCGTGGTTGCGGTCTTGCATATCCGTTCCTCAATGATTGCTGTGGCTCGGTATCGAAACAGGTGTTGATTGTAAGTCGTGTTACTGTCCAGACTATGGGCCGAGGGCTCGCGGACTGCTCGGTAGCAGTCACTTTCGTTATTTGCCTCCCATTTGATCCCACTTGTGAGTTGAAGATTTTTATAATGCTTTACTAATTACATCCACTTTGTCTTTGTTTCAGAAGGACTGAAAGGAATCAGCTAAAGAAGATGAATGCTTAAAAAATGTATAATATGACCACACTCTCACTCTGCCCCTGCCCTGCCCGTGCCCAGCCCTTACCCTTACACGTGCCCCTGCCGCTGCCCTTTTATACAGGCAGGTTTTACACGAATTGAATTTATTAGACTTTTAATTAGGCAGGGTTTATGAAACTAAAAATTGATTCAATCTGTTCTAGGACACCATGGGCCACGAAATTAATTCCTCTTCAATTAGTCCATATTAAGCATATGCATACTTATACCTACACGAGTATAGGATGGTATCTATTACAGTCCTATGTAAATAGGATATTATTGAAATTGTTCTTTTATTCGAACTGTTAAATGTTATACTAGGTAGGGCGATTCTAGTTTTAAGTTAGATCTTTAGTCAGGCAGGACGCATTTGAATTTAATGTAGTATTTAAGAAAGGAGGATTCATTTTTAAACTGCGTCTTGGTTTTTAAGACAGCAGTGTACACTGCTGTGATAATATTTCGTTGTCTAGTTTCTAAGATCATAAGATATATTATTAAGAAAGTTTTATTTCAGGAAATTGGACTCTGATTTTCTTTCAGGTTTCGTTCTGATATTCCATTTAGCTTTCGGTCGTGAATTTTCCAACTACTCCTCTTGTTGTCTTACTTGTACTACGATCAATTACTGAACGTTCTACAAATTGACAATAATAGGAGATTTTTCTTTGTCACATGTTATATTAGAATTAGTTTTCGCGTAATTGGAGGGTGGAAGGGCCGTGGCTAGGGTGGGTCTCCATGCGCAGTAACCTCCACGTGGTGAGACCCGGGCAATCAATTATTTATCGTATAATTATTAAACGTTTAACCGACGTTTGATAATTATGCGGAAAATAATTCGAGCGAATTGACTGCGTATTGTACTTAGGATACAATGTACAATAATGGCCGCTCAGTGTTCGTTCATATCCCCAATTAATGCTTGCCGAGACATCGCCACCAATCCTTGGACCTACTCCGAATCGGAGTATAAATTTTACTCCAATTATTAATTTGGTATTATATATTTTCAGAAAAATCTCGATTAGTACACTTCGCTCGGGACCGAATACGAACACTAATCGTTTGCAGACACGTTTATCCCAGGAATTGTCTTATATTAGTAAATAATTTACTTCGTTATTGTTATTAGTTGAATATAAATAAGAAATTGCGTCTTTCATTAACGATAAAATTGCTCCAATGAAAAAGATAATGAAAGAATTTGTCTAGTAATTATACAATTAACAATTGTAGTAGGTATACAATTATCGTCATTATCTTTTTCATTGTGGCAACTTTATTGTTTGGGTGTTAAAACAATATACATCTCTTGGCTCAATTTTTTTTTTGTAATTTATCAGAAAATAATGTAAAGTATAACTTTAAAAATTATTTCATTTATTGATAGTACAATTGAAATAAGAAAACTTGTTAACATGTGTTTCTTTAATTAAAAGATTTTTAATTAACATTAAATGTTTCATATCCTTTGTTGCCTTTCATTGCGGCAAAGAACAAAAGAATTCTTTAAAATTATTCAATTTTCGCATCGTTTTCAATAATCTGTGGGTAACGTTGCGAGTGACACGGAAATGGTAATGGGACGCGGCGTCCCAGAAATCGTGGCCGAAAAAATACATTGCATGTCTTGTCTATTCCTATATCTCGTCGGTGCTTTAGCTATCCTTCAGTTATAGTAAATTGGTTTATAAAAATAGTTTGTAACTGTTATTAGCGCATTCGATTAATTTAGAACAATTGTGCAATCAACTGTTATGTATATCTATTATATGTTCTATTTTATATTCAGTGCATTCGGGAGATCTTGTATAAAATTTAATATCGCTTTTACTACAAGTTCTACTGAATATCCTAAATATAAAAGGAAAGATATAATAAACAATTTACATATACACAAGTTACACAATTGTTTTAATTTAAAATAAGCTTTAGCATATAAAAAGTACGTAAATTTTAGTATAAGTTTTATCTGTAAGATATATTGTATATTAACTTCAAAGAATAGCTTATAAGTATTAGATTATTTATGTTTATACTATTTTTAGTGTTACATAAATATTAGTTTAGAATTGATACAAGTTGTTCGAAGTTTGGTTGTTATTCGATGTATTGTAAATAGATATAATAGAATAGTTCATAAGTATTAGCTTGTTAATTTGAATTAGAACAGTTTTGTAATTTGTATCTCCATTCCTCCTGCTTCTTATGTAGACTCTTCTGTTTTGCTGACGCTTTCGAGATAATTCATTAGTAACATAAATCATATATGTTTCGCCTAGAGAATTACATTTTCTTATTTTTCAAGAAGCCTTCTTTTTTATAATATAAATACCCGTGTATATATCTTTTAATTCATAAATTAATTAATATCTGCAAAGATATACTTGAATCTACGCGGGTCTCTGCCATATCTACAGTGCCTGCTATGGTTTCGCCATCTATACAGAACTCCTTGAAACCACTCGCGCTTGCTATGGTAGTTCCATCTATACAGAACGCCTTGAAACTGCTCACACCCCTTGCTTACCATAAGTGTAGATATGGCAGAGGCCCGAGTAGTTTTAGTCACATCTGTATAGATGGCGATACTAATGACTCTAGATAAAGCAGACATATATACAGTTTTGAGCAGGTGTGTATAGATGGCGAAATTAAAGCCCACTTTGAGTGTAGGTAAGACAGGGATGCGGGTGGTACGTAAATTCAACCACCTGTTTATAAATAGCGGCGCGATAATGTTCATAAAATTTGGCTATTGATGTCTTCATTTATAAAATTAAGTTGATAATGCTCGAAAATCGTTTTGTACTCTCATTTACATTTAAATAAAGTGTTAGCAAACGCAGTGTTACAATCTCCATTAAAATTTATATGTACGGTAACATTGGAAGTTCCATTCATTTTATTCTACAAGAATCGAGCTCTTTAGCAAAGTTAAATACATTTGTGAGTATTTTTTCTTTAAACAAATTTCCAGCAGGCAATAAATACGTACTAATAGTAGTCTAATCTGTACTTTATTTCGGTCTCGAAGCATTCAAAGTAGAGCTTAGTGTACATATAACCTATCTTTACAATACTATCTCTTGCACTCTCATCTTCCGTTCCGTTCTTCCTTTTCATACCTTCTCTGCCTTACGTATTACACTGTTTCTTATCTCTTTATCGCACATCTATTATAAATCTTTTTCGTTCCTTCCTGTTTAATTACAAATTCCTAAGTTATTTTTATGTCTTATTGTATCTTTTTCCGTACATTTTCTTAGCAGGTGCTCTTACGTTCCAAATTTTTGTATGCACAGGTCACATCTTTTATCCTTTTTCTTCTCCCAATATTTATTTCATCCTTTAATGCTTTTGGATCTCGCAGCTGCGTTGTTAATTGTCAATTGCGCCCTCGTCTGTTTTTACTTAAGTACCATAGTAGCGTTGATGTTCTAATATATTTAAATGTATCATTGTATCTTGCTTTCCCTATTTTTCTGCCTTGTTCCTGCTGTTGCATTTGATTGACTCCACTTTTGAGGATCTCCGTCAATTCCTTTACTTCCGCTTTTGTCAAAGTCGCTCATACTTGACGCATTCCATTCCTTTTCAAATAATCCTATCCTTTTTATGCTTCTGGCTTGCCCCTCCTTTCTTTCTTCTTCCTCTAAATATCTCTTTATAATCTTTCTCTCTCCTGGTACATGCTTACTAATATATTTTTTGTGTGTGCAGATTTCGAGGGCAAAGAGTAAGGAGCATTGCCTGGCACTTCTCATCGTGCATAAATGCAAGAAAGAAGGTAGAAGAACTTGTGCAACATACTTTAGTTATCCTTTAGTTATAGTAAATTGGTTTTTAAAATTAGTTTGTAACTATTAGCCCGTAACTTTATTTTAGGACAATTGCGTAATTAACTGTTAAGTATATCTATTATATACTTTACTTTATATTCAGTTTTTTCGGTAGATCTTATATAAACTTTAATATTACTTATATCGCTATTACAAGTTCTACTGAATATGCTAAATGTAAAATGAAAGATATAATAAATAATTTACATGTATACAAGTTACACAATTGCTGTAATTTCAAATAAGCTTTAGCATATAATGTACGTAAATTTTAGTATAAGTTTTATCTGTAAGATATATTGTAAATTACCTTCAAACAATAGCTTGTAAGTATTAGATTATTTATGTTTATAGTATTTATTATGCTACATAAATGTTAGTTTAGAATTGATACAATATTTAGTTGTACGATCTATTGTAAATAGATATAAAAGAATAGTTCATAAGGATTAGCTTGTAAATTTGCTTCAACATTTTTGTAACTTGTATCTTCATTGATTAGTTTAAATAAATATTCAATGAAAAGAACTCGACTGCTCTTCTTATTTTCACACCTTAACAATCCTTAAAAGAACCTAATTCCAATTCCTTATACAAGAAGTACCGTGGGCGAACTTGAAATGAAAAGTTCTAAAGCGGGAAACTTGTCAAAATGGCCCTATACGTTATTAAATTTGGAAGCAGCAAATTCTAAGTCCTCATTTTCAGCGAGACATTTTTGCCAGAATCTCAGAAATTTTGCGATCGGAAATTCCTGGAACGTGACGTCATTTCCAAGAATTGCTGCGATGAAAGACCTCCTCGCATATCATATTCTCCTGATACAAATCCACGATTTTCAGCCAGATATTTTTGCCAGAATCTCAGAAAATTTGCGATCGGAATTCCTGGAACGTGACGTTATTTCCAGCAATTGCTGCGATGAAAGACCTCCTCGCATATCATATTCTCCTGATACAAATCCGCGATTTTCAACGAGATATTTTTGCTAGAATCTCAGAAATTTTGCGATCGGAAATTCCTGGAATGTGACGTCATTGTTTAGAACGAATACCTCCTTGCATATCATATTCTCCTGATACAAATCCAAGATTTTCGGCACTTAAATTTCTACTGAAAATCGTGGATTTGTATTAGGAGAATATGATGTGCAAGGAGGTATTCGATCCCGCCAGTTCTTGGAAATGACGTCACGTTCCAGGAATTTCCGAGCGCAAAATTTCTGAGTTTCTGGCAAAAATATCTCGCCGAAAATCGTGGATTTGTATCAGGAGAATATGATATGCAAGGAGGTATTCGTTCTCAGAAATGACGTCACATTCCAGGAATTTCCGCGCGCTGAAATTTCTGAGTATCTGGCAAAAATATTTCGCTGAAAATCGTGGATTTGTATTAGGAGAATATGATGTGCGAGGAGGTATTCGGCTTCACGAATTCTTGGAAATGACGTCACGTTCCAGGAATTTCCGAGAATTAAAATTTGAAGAGCTCCCGTCATTAATTCCTTAACAATTAGCGCCAGCGTTAATAATGTTCAGGTCTATTTTTACAAGTTTCTCGCTTTAGGACTTTGCATTTAAAGTCCGTCCACGGTACTTCTTGTGTAAGGAATTGGAATTAGGTTCTTTCAAGGATTGTTAATGGGTGAAAGTAAAAAGAGCAGTGGAATTATTTTCATTTAAAATTTATTTAAACTAATCAATGAAGATACAAGTTACAAGAATGTTGTAATTCAAATGTACAAGTTAACACTTATGAACTATTCTTATATATCAATTTACAATTAATCGTACAAGTAAATCTTGTATCAATTCTAAACTAACATTTATATAATATAAAGAATATTATAAATATAAATGACCTAATACTTATAAACTATTCTTTGAAGTTAATTTACAATACATATTCTTACAGATAAAACTTATACTAAAATTTACATAGTTTACATGCAGAAGCGTACACATTTAAATTGCGGCAATTGTATAACTGGTGCATATGTCAATTATTTATTATATCTTTCATTTTACATTTAGCACATTCAGTAGAACTTGTAGTAAACGTACTATTAAAGTTTATATAAGATCTACCGAATAAACTGAATATAAAATAAAATATATAATAGATATACATAACAGTTAATTACACAATTGTTCTAAATTAATCGAATGCGCTAATAACAGTTACAAACTATTTTTATAAACCAATTTACTATAACTAAAGGATAACTAAAGTATGTCGCAAGGGTTATTCCTTCTTCTTTCTTGCTTTTATGCATGATGAGAAGTGGCCGTCAATGCTGCTTACTCTTTGCATGGGAATCCTGCACACACAAAAGACATATTAGTAAGTATGTAACAGGTGAAAGGAACATTGTTAAAGGATAGTTAGAAGAGAAGAAAATAGGGAAAGACCACACAAGAAGTATAAGAAAGAGGGGGGGATTATTTAAAAAGGAATGGAATGAATCAAACATGAATTGATGAAAAGAGAAGTAAAGAAAGTGATGGAGAGTCTTAAAGACCAAATGTATAATCGAAATGAAATAAGGGGATAAGTAATGGGATAATGTGTAAAGTAGAGAAAGAGTGGAGGACAAGGATGCATAAGTTAAGATAGTAATCCAAAGTTATGTTATATGTACACTTAGTCGAAATTTCATAGCTGTGAGGCCGACATAAAAAGGAATACTATTGTTAGTATGTAATTATTACACGCAGGAAGATTTATTGAAAGAAAAAGATATTTAGACACATATTACACTTACATCAGCCTTCGTTGCATACACCTTCCAATCCCACAAAACCAATTTAATATAACCGAAGTATATGGCGAGAGTTATTCTTTCTTTCTCCTTCTTTTTATGCGCAATGAGAATTGGCGGTCAATGCTCTTTATATTATGCCTACAAAATCTACGCATACAAAAAATATATTAGTAAGTATGTAACAGGAGAGAGAAAGATTATTAAGAGATATTTAGAGGAAGAAGAAAGAAAGGAGGGAAGCATAAAAAGGAGAGGATTATTTGAAAAGGAATGGAATGCGTCAAGTATGAGTGGCTTTGACAAAAGCGGAAGCAAAGGAATTGACGGATAGACTCAAAAGTAGAGTCAATCAAATGCAACAGCAAGAACAAGGCAGAAAAATAGGGAAAGCAAGATACAATGATACATTTAAATATATTAGAACATCAACGCTACTATGGTACTTAAGTAAAAACAGACGAGGGCGCAATTGACAATTAACAACGCAGGTGCGAGATGCAAAATCATTAAAGGATGAAATAAATATTGGGAGAAGAAATAGGATAAAAGATGTGACCTGCGCGTACAAAAATTTGGAACGTTAAAACACCTGTTAACAGAATGTATGGAAAAAGATACGAAAGGGTATAAAAATGACATATGAATTTGTAATTAAACAAGGAGGAAAGGGAAAGATTTATAACAGATATGCGATAAAGAGGTAAGAAATAATGTAATACGTAAGGCAGAGAAGGTATGAAAAGGAACATCGAAACGGAAGATGAGAGTGCAAGAGTCTATATAGTATTGCAAAATAGGTTATATGTAAACTAACCAAACTTTCATTCCTGCGAGACCGAAATAAAGAATACTACTACTATTAGTATGTATTTATTACGTGCCGGAAAATTTATTTAAAGGAAAAAATATTCACAAATGCATTTACCTGTGCTAAAGAGCTTGATTGTTCCTGAATAAAATGAACAATGGAACTTACGATGTTACCATACATAATAACTTTAATGTAGATTGTGACACCGTGTTTGCTAACACTTTATTGATATGTAACTAAGATTGCAAAACAATTTTCGAGCATTATTAACTTAATTTCATGAATGAAGACATAAATAGCCAAGTTTTATAAACTTTATCGCGCCGCTACTTATAAACAGGTGTTAGAATTTACGTACCACTCGCATCCCTGTCTTACCTACACTCAAAGTGGGCTTTAATTTCGCCATCTATACAGAACTGCTCGAAACTGTATATATGTCTGCTTAATCGACAGTCATTACTATCGCCATCTATGCAGATGTGACTAAAACTATTCGGGGCTCTGCCATATCTACACTTATGGTAAGTAAGGGGTGTGAGTAGTTTCAATGCGTTCTGTATAGATGGGACTACCATAGCAAGCGCGAGTGGTTTCAAGGAGTTCTGTATAGATGGCGAAACCATAGCAGGCACTGTAGATATGGCAGAGACCCGCGTAGATTCAAGTATATCTTTGCAGATATTAATTAATTTATGAATTAAATGATATATACACGGGTATTTCAATTATAAAAAAGAAGGCTTCTTGAGAAATAAGAAAATGTAATTCTCTAGGCGAAACATATATGATTTATGTTACTAATGAATTATCTCGAAAGCGTCAGAAAACAGAAGAGTCTACATAAGAAGCAGGAGGAATGGAGATACAAATTACAAAACTGTTCTAATTCAAATTAACAAGCTAATACTTATGAACTATTCTATTATATCTATTTACAATACATCGAATAACAACGAAACTTCGAACAACTTGTACCAATTCTAAACTAATATTTATGTAACACTAAAAATAGTATAAACATAAATAATCTGATACTTATAAGCTATTCTTTGAAGTTAATATACAATATATCTTACAGATAAAACTTATACTAAAATTTACGTACTTTTTATATGCTAAAGCTTATTTTAAATTAAAACAATTGTGTAACTTGTGTATATGTAAATTGTTTATTATATCTTTCCTTTTATATTTAGGATATTCAGTAGAACTTGTAGTAAACGTACTATTAAAGTTTATATAAGATCTACCGAATAAACTGAATATAAAATAAAAGATATAATAGATATACATAACAGTTAATTACACACGTGTTCTAAATTAATCTTATGCGCTAATAGTTACAAACTATTTTTATAAACCAATTTACTATAACTAAAGGATAACTAAAGTATGTGGCTAGCGTTATTCTTTCTTCTTTCTTGCTTTCATGCATGATGAGATGCACTGGTCAATGCTCCTTACTCCTTGGATGCAAAACCTGTACACACAAAAGATATATTAGTAAGTATGTAACAGGTGAAAGAAACATTGTTAAAGGGTAGTTAGAAGAAAAGAAAATAGGGAAAGACCACACAAGAAGTATAAGAAAAAGGAATGGAATGAATCAAACATGAATGAATTCGATGAAAAGAGAAGTAAAGAAAGTGATGGAGAGTCTTAAAGACCAAATGTATAATCGAAATGAAATAAGGGGATAAGTAATGGGATAATGTGTAAAGTAGAGAAGGTTGGCAAGAAAGAGTGGAGGAGAAGGATGCATAAGTTAAGATAGTAATCTATAGTTAGATTATATGTAAACTAAGTCGAAAATTCATAGCTGTGAGGCCGACATAAAAAGGAATACTATTGTTAGTATGTAATTATTACACGCAGGAAGATTTATTGAAAGAAAAAGATATTTAGACACGTATTACACTTACATCAGCCTTCGTTGCATACACCTTCCAATTCCACAAAACCAATTTAATATAACTGAAGTATATGGCGAGAGTTAATCTTTCTTCCTCCTTCTTTTTATGCGCAATGAGAATTGGCGGGCAATGCTCCTTATCCTTTGCCTACGAAATCTCTGCACACAAAAAATATATTAGTAAGTATATAACAGGAGATAGAAAGATTGTTAAAGGATATTTAGTCGAAAAAGAAAGTTAGGCGGGCCAAACTAGAAGAATAAGAGAAAGAGTCTTTTAGAACAAATGGAACGACTGTGAGAATACCAAATTTGATAAGAACGGAACTAAAGGATCTAACGGAGAGCCTTCAAAGAAAAATACAAGAAGCAAGATATAATAAAAGGTTTAAATGTATTAAAACGGGAGCAATACGACAGTACCAAAGTAAAGAGGGAACAGGAAAGAGTCAGCAATTAATAGCGCAGAAATGACTTGGGGATTTGTAATGAAACGGAGAGGAAATGAAAAGATGTGTAATAGACGTGCGATAAAGAGACAAAAAATAGTGTGATGCATAAGATAGAGAAGGTACGAAAAGGAAGAGGGAAACAGAAGATGAGAGTGCAACAGTTAAGATAGTATTCTACAGATAGGTTATATGTACACTAAGCCCAACTTTCACTGCTGCGAGACCGAAATAAAGAATAATGCTACTAGTAGTATGTATTTATTATATGCTACGAAGGTTATTTAGACAAAGAAATATTCACAAAAGGATTTACCTTTGGTAAAGAGCTCGATTGTTGTAGAATAAAATGGGTTATGAAACTTACAATGTCACTATACTGTATTAATGTATGTGTTTGCTAACCATTATTGATGTTTAATGTGAATACGAAACGATTTTAGAGCACTATAAACATAATTTTATTATTCCATTACGTTTATTGTGCAGCTATTTATAAAGAAATACTTGAAATGTCGTACCACTAGTATCCCTGTTTAATCTACACCTAAATGGCCTTTAGTATCGCCATCTATACAGAACTCCATGAACTACTCGCCCCGCTATGGTATTGCCATCTACACAGAACTACATGAACTACTCGCGCCTGCTATGGTATCACCATCTATGCAGAAATCCATAAAACTACTCGGCCCTCTACCATATCTACACTTAAAGTAATTAAGAGGCGGGAGTAATTTCAAGGAGTGCTGCATAGATGGCAATATCATAGCATGCACTGTAGATATGGCAGAGACCCGCGTAGTTTCAAACACATGTTTACAGATAATTAATTTATGAATTAAATTATATACATGGGTATCTCGTTTATAGAAAATATCGTTTCTTGAGAAATACGAAAATGTAATTCCCAAGGCGAAACAAATATTATCTTGCAGACGAATTATCTCTAGTGCTTCGGTAAACAGAAGAATCTACATAAGAATCAGGATAATAAATAATACATAATATTTATAACTACAAATAGATACAACAATGGAAACGAGAATTCATACGTAATTGCAATAAGAACTTAAGCCTCTGTCCACTTAAAGAACTACAGTGGCCAGTAATGCCCACTGAAAGTTCGCTGGTTGGGAGCTGCCTAACGACCAATATCCGGTGATGTTCTTACCAGTAATTACCAGTTCATCCTCATAGCTTTTCGGCATGCTTGGTTTAGACTGTGTTGGTCACACTTCTGTCCAGATAACGAGAGTGAGATATATTGAGGGCAATTGCTGATCACAAGTGCAGATAACCCGGACGCTCGCTCCATCCGATGCGATGCATCGGAGTAGATCCAAAAATGGGTGGCAATGTCTCGGCGAACATTAATTGGGGAAAAGAACGAACATTAAGCGGGCATTACTGTACATTGTATCCTAAGTGCAATACGCAGTCAATTCGCTCGAATTATTTTCCACATAATTATTAAACGTCTCTTAAACGTTTAATAATTATACGATAAACAATTGATTGCCCGGGTCTCACCACGTGGAGGTTACTGCGCATGGAGACCCACCCTAGCCACGGCCCTTCCACCCTCCAATTACGCGAAAACTAATTCTAATATAACATGTGAGAAAGAAAAATCTCCTATTATTGTCAATTTGTAGAACGTTCATTAATTGATCGTAGTACAAGTAAGACAACAAGAGGAGTACTTGGAATATTTACGACCGAAAGCTAAATCAAATATCACAGAAGGAAACCTGAAAGAAAGTCTGCAAGTGAATTACTGAAATAAAACTTTCTTAAAAACATATCCCATGATCTTAAAAACTAGACAACAACATATTATTACAGCAGTGTACACTGCTGTCTTATAAACCAAGACACAGCTTAAAAATAAATCATCCCTTCTTAAATACTAGATTATATTCAAATGCACCCTGCCTGACTAAAGATCTAACTTAAAACTAGAATCACCCTACCTAATGTAATATCTAAGAGTTCAATTAAAAGAACAATTTCAATAATTCCTACCTAAATAGGAACGTAACAGATACTTTATCATATTACTGTAGGTACAAGTATGCATAGACTTAATTCCTCTTCAATTCGTCCATATTAATCATGTGGTCCATGCCTTCCTAGAACAGACAACTGGCAACTGGGCAGGGGCTGGGCAGGGGCTGGGCACGGGCAGGGGCAGGGTGAGAGTGTGATCATATTAAACATATTTTAGGCAATCCTCTTCTTCAGTTGAGTCCTTTCAATCATTCTGAAACAAAGGCAAATTGGAAGTAATTAGTAAAGCATTATAAAAATCTTAAACTCATAAATGGGATCAAATGGGAGGCAAGTAACGAAAGTGACTGCTACCGAGCAGCCCGCGAGCCCTCGGCCCAGAGTCTGGACAGTAGAACGACTTACAATCGACACCAGTTTCGATACCGAGCCACAGCAATCATTGAGGCACGGATATGCAAAACCGCAACCACGATTCCAGATTAGGTCCCCTTATGCCTTCTGCCACCCCAAGGTGTGCTTGGCGTGGTCTAACGGGGAGAAGTATCCCACTTGGCGGTTCACCTGTCCAGAACCACAATCACAGCCTCACACACCGCTCGTCGCTGAAAGTGCAACCCAAATATCGCAACAGGTGCCAAAAGCGCCTTACCATCCGTCCTCCGGGCCGAGAACGGAAAAGGGAATGAAGCTAATAGAGGTGAATTGAATAAGAAGGAAAGTAACGAAAGTGACTGCTGCTGGCCGAGAGCAAAAAAGGGTATGAAGCAGAAAACAAAGTGAAGCAAAAACGGAATGAAGCAAAAAAGGGAATGAGAGGGGAAAGTGCAATGCGCAGTCAATTCGCTCGAATTATTTTCCACATAATTATCAAACGTCTCTTAAACGTTTAATAATTATACGATAAATAATTGATTGCCCGGGTCTCACCACGTGGAGGTTACTGCGCATGGAGACCCACCCTAGCCACGGCCCTTCCACCCTCCAATTACGCGAAAAGTAATTCTAATATAACTTGTGAGATTAAAAAATCTCCTATTATTGTCAAATTGTAGCACGTTCATTAATTGATCGTCCTACAAGTAAGACAACAAGAGGAGTACTTGGAATATTTACGACCGAAAGCTAAATCAAATATCACAGAAGGAAACCTGAAAGAAAGTCTGCAAGTGAATTACTGAAATAAAACTTTCTTAAAAACATATCCCATGATCTTAAAAACTAGACAACAACATATTATTACAGCAGTGTACACTGCTGTCTTATAAACCAAGACACAGCTTAAAAATAAATCATCCCTTCTTAAATACTAGATTATATTCAAATGCACCCTGCCTGACTAAAGATCTAACTTAAAACTAGAATCACCCTACCTAATGTAATATCTAAGTGTTCAATTAAAAGAACAATTTCAATAATTCCTACCTAAATAGGAACGTAACAGATACTTTATCATATTACTGTAGGTACAAGTATGCATAGACTTAATTCCTCTCCAATTAGTCCATATTAAATTTGTGGTCCATTCCTTCCTAGAACAGACAACTGGCAACTGGGCAGGGGCTGGGCAGGGGCTGGGCACGGGCAGGGGCAGGGTGAGAGTGTGATCATATTAAACATATTTTAGGCAATCCTCTTCTTCAGTTGAGTCCTTTCAATCATTCTGAAACAAAGGCAAATTGGAAGTAATTAGTAAAGCATTATAAAAATCTTAAACTCATAAATGGGATCAAATGGGAGGCAAGTAACGAAAGTGACTGCTACCGAGCAGCCCGCGAGCCCTCGGCCCAGAGTCTGGACAGTAGAACGACTTACAATCGACACCAGTTTCGATACCGAGCCACAGCAATCATTGAGGCACGGATATGCAAAACCGCAACCACGATTCCAGATTAGGTCCCCTTATGCCTTCTGCCACCCCAAGGTGTGCTTGGCGTGGTCTAACGGGGAGAAGTATCCCACTTGGCGGTTCACCTGTCCAGAACCACAATCACAGCCTCACACACCGCTCGTCGCTGAAAGTGCAACCCAAATATCGCAACAGGTGCCAAAAGCGCCTTACCATCCGTCCTCCGGGCCGAGAACGGAAAAGGGAATGAAGCTAATAGTGGTGAATTGAATAAGAAGGAAAGTAACGAAAGTGACTGCTGCTGGCCGAGAGCAAAAAAGGGTATGAAGCAGAAAACAAAGTGAAGCAAAAACGGAATGAAGCAAAAAAGGGAATGAGGGGGGAAAGTGCAATGCGCAGTCAATTCGCTCGAATTATTTTCCACATAATTATCAAACGTCTCTTAAACGTTTAATAATTATACGATAAATAATTGATTGCCCGGGTCTCACCACGTGGAGGTTACTGCGCATGGAGACCCACCCTAGCCACGGCCCTTCCACCCTCCAATTACGCGAAAAGTAATTCTAATATGACTTGTGAGATTAAAAAATCTCCTATTATTGTCAAATTGTAGCACGTTCATTAATTGATCGTCCTACAAGTAAGACAACAAGAGGAGTACTTGGAATATTTACGACCGAAAGCTAAATCGAATATCACAGAAGGAAACCTGAAAGAAAGTCTGCAAGTGAATTACTGAAATAAAACTTTCTTAAAAACATATCCCATGATCTTAAAAACTAGACAACAACATATTATTACAGCAGTGTACACTGCTGTCTTATAAACCAAGACACAGCTTAAAAATAAATCATCCCTTCTTAAATACTAGATTATATTCAAATGCACCCTGCCTGACTAAAGATCTAACTTAAAACTAGAATCACCCTACCTAATGTAATATCTAAGAGTTCAATTAAAAGAACAATTTCAATAATTCCTACCTAAATAGGAAGGTAACAGATACTTTATCATATTATTGTAGGTATAAGTATGCATATTCTTAATTCCTCTTCAATTAGTCCATATTAATTTCGTGGTCCATGCCTTCCTAGAACAGACAACTGGCAACTGGGCAGGGGCTGGGCACGGGCAGGGGCAGGGGCAGGGTGAGAGTGTGGTCATATTATACATATTTTAAGAAATCCTCTTCTTCAGCTGAGTCCTTCCAATCCTTCTGAAACAAAGACAAATTGGAAGTAATTAGTAAAGCATTATAAAAATCTTCAACTCACAAGTGGGATCAAATGGGAGGCAAATAACGAAAGTGACTGCTACCGAGCAGCCCGCGAGCCCTCGGCCCAGAGTCTGGACAGTAACACGACTTACAATCGACACCTGTTTCGACACCGAGCCACAGCAATCATTGAGGAACGGATATGCAAGACCGCAACCACGAATCCAGATTATGTCCCATATGCCTTCTGCCACCCCAGCACCCAAGGTGCTTGACGTGGTCTAACGGGGAGAAATATCCTACTTGGCGGGTCACCTGTCCAGAACCACAGTCACAGCCTCACACACCGCTCGTCGCTGAAAGTGCAACCCAAATATCGCAACAGGTGCCAAAAGCGCCTTACCATCGGTCATCCGAGCCGAGAACGGAAAAGGGAATGAAGCTAATAGTGGTGAATTGAATAAAAAGGAAAGTAACGAAAGTGACTGCTGCCGGCCGAGAGCAAAAAAGGGAATGAAGCAGAAAACGAAGTGAAGCAAAAAAGGGAATGAGAGGGGAAAGTGCAATGCGCAGTCCATTCGCTCGAATTATTTTCCACATAATTATCAAACGTCTCTTAAACGTTTAATAATTATACGATAAATAATTGATTGCCCGGGTCTCACCACGTGGAGGTTACTGCGCATGGAGACCCACCCTAGCCACGGCCCTTCCACCCTCCAATTACGCGAAAACTAATTCTAATATAACATGTGACAAAGAAAAATCTCCTATTATTGTCAATTTGTAGAACGTTCAGTAATTGATCGTAGTACAAGTAAGACAACAAGAGGAGTAGTTGGAAAATTCACGACCGAAAGCTAAATGGAATATCAGAAGGAAACCTGAAAGAAAATCTGCAAGAGAATTCACGTTCCTGAAATAAAACTGTCTTAAAAATATATCCTATGATCTAGAAAACTAGACAACGAAATATTATTGCAGTGGTGAACATTGCGGGCTTAAAAGCTAAGACATAACTTAAAAATAAACCCTACTTTCTTAAATTTTAGATTAGATTCGAATACGCCCTGCCTGACTAAAGAGCTAACTTAAGACTAGAATCACCCTACCTAGTATAACATCTAACAGATCGAATAAAAGAACAAATTCAATAATATCCTATCTACATAGGACTGTAATAGATACTATCCCATACTCATGTAGGTATGAGTATACATATACTTAAATCCTCTTCGGTTAGTCCGTATTAATCTCTCGTGGTCCATGGTGTCCTAGAACAGACAGAAACCCGAACCAAAAAATTGCAGCACCTGCCAACAATATTTGGTTTTATAAACCCTGCCTAATTAAAACTCTAATAATTTCAATTCGTGTAAAACCTGCCTGTATAAAGTTCTAAGGTTGTGTGTTGAGACAAATCCTACCTACATAAAGAGCTAAAAGTATTGTTCGATTTATATTTGGGCCTGCCTAATTAATTGTCTAACACCTGTAATTAGTTAATAAGGACAGGGGTTTGAGGCAGGGATGGGGTGAGGGTGTGTTCGTATTATACATTGTTTCATGAATCCTCTTCTTTTCAATGCTTCTGAAACATGCACAAACTCGAAATAATTAGTAAAGCATTATAAGAATGAATTCTTAAACTCACAAATTGAATCGACGAGGCTGGCTCTTTAATTTTAAAGTTTCCAATCGTGTCTTTGATAATATTTCTGGATCTGTATTCTATATATTCCACTCTTGAGCCTCTGACGTATGTACTTATGTTTGTTTAGTATAGCATATTTGGGTTCATCTGTGAATCTGTAACAATCTCAAGCATTGGATTAGTGACATCCCCAAGCCTCCCCATTTTATATCGAAATGAAGCTGCTTTTAATTCGTAATAACTGAATTTTAGCGCAGTTAATAAATCAGAATTGATATTAAAAATGCTGCTATTTTTTGTTAACAATAGTTAATTGGATTTCGGCCAAAGTGATATATTCTTTTGTACGTTCTAGATCAAACTGAATGGTGGTATCACGTTCATTAAAAACTCCAAAATGAAGTAGTCACATTTCACTACAATTGATTCTATTTTGCTTCAACAAAGAAGCGACAAACGATTATTCGGAAGAAAAATATCAAACTTCAACTATCACCATGCCGAGACCCAACTACTGCCAATAACGTTTCTCGTGCAAGGATTTTTGTTTAAACATTTACGGATATCGCGAGTGAATTTCAATTTCTACAAAGCAAGCTCGAAAAGTTATAAAAATTGGCTCTACTAAAGAAAAGGTTAAGATAGAATTGCAACAATTAAGAGGAAATATTTAAGAGTTAAACTCCAATAATGAACAGTCACTAGTATTAACTCTAATTTAAATCTACTATCTAGAATTATTATAAATTTATCAAAGATTCTGCAAATTATATCTGTTTTTTACTTTGCTCTTTTTCTTTTCTTCTTCTTTCTTTTCTTTTCTTTTCTTTTCTTTTCTTTTCTTTTCTTTTTTCTTTCCTTTCTCTTTCATTTATTTTCTTTTTCATTTCTTTTCATTTCGTTCACACAGTAATTTACTAATATGTATGCAAATTTTTAGCAGTACTTCCATCAACAGACATTCCAGGTAGTATAATTATTAAGAAAAATAAAATAAAAAGAAAGGCAAATATAAAACGCTGAAAAGAAAAAGTTCCTGGTTCAGGAACAGGCTTCCAATTGGAAGGAGATGGGGACTAGTAGTCGCAACTCTACTTAAAAACGCGATCTTTAATCAACGCAACGCTAACTGGAACTCGCGAAACAATCATTTCGCAACACTATTTATTAAGACTAATAGAAAGCAAACAGTAAATTATATGTACTATCCAAAATTAAGCAAATTGAAGATCCTCTGAAAAATGAACTGAAAGTTCCAATACGCGAAAACAATTTCCGCAACACTAGAAGCTCAAATGTAAAGTGTATTATAAAATACTACAATTTAACTAGCAATAAGAATAGCAATAAGTGGCATTCAACGCAACTCCAACTCGACCCGTTCGCAAGTTTTTCGCAACTCTAAAGCAACGCGATATTTTTGGGAGGGCTGTATCGTTGGGCCGGAATGTGCATCGGCCAAGTAGAAATAAAAATTCTACAAATGAAAATGCAAGCACAGTGACAAAGTAGTAACACAGAATGATTCCCCATTCTTAAAAAGAATGGGGAGCCATTAGTAGTTGCCCTCTTGAGTGACAGTTTGTCGGGCCTCTTCGGCATATAGCCTCTCCATTTCGTCGGACCCAAGGGTCAGCTGAAACTTAAACTAGGCTCGAGACTCTAATCGGAAACCAAGGAAAAACTTATAAAGGTGAAATAAAGAGTTTGAATCGCGGAGCTAAATGGAACACACGTGGCCGAATGGCGATCAAATAAAATCGTAAAATTGTGATTACGGAAAATCACATAGATTACGATTAAAATTGTAATCGTTCTTCGTTCACACGTGCAGCCTCGAGCATAATGTAACGCGTTTCGTTTCGGAGCCTAAATCGCGACCACGACCGCGAAGGATTCGAAAAATCGATAGGCAAAGCCAGAGGCGAACGCATTTTCGTTCGCGCCACAGCTTCACCGTCGACTTTTCAAATCAGATTTCCTGAAACAGGTTGAACACGCGAAATAGTGCCTACCCGATCGGAGACTGTGTCAACCTGCCCGGCCCTACCTACTTATGTCTATCAATCACACCAGAAAGTATGCTACCTATCCTACCTGGACCTATATTTACAAAATGGCAAACAATCACACCAACACACGACACTCCACGGTTCTCAGTCAAACACTTGGGCGCAAAAGCCTACACTAGGGAGGCGTCCCGGGACACCCCCGACACCCAAGTGCTGTCACACAACTTGCACACTCTAATGTACGTACCATTTTTCTGAAATCGACTGACAGTGGCTGGGATCTTTGCGTTTGCGTGGAAAAAGACCACGCCGCGGTTAATATTTAACAGAATAATTAAATAGCACCCATACATAAGGTACTTGATAGCAATAGATAAGTATATTCGATTCTTTTTGGCATTTGAACAAAATGATGACAAAATGATGTCTCTGTTTTAAATTAATGGACATCTTATCTTGGTCGTAATAGTTACATTTTAATACGGAACGACGCAATTCCACAGCCTAGCCACACACACAATGCGGATATTACGTCGTGCACGATACACCAACGCACTGTCAGTCGCCAACAACAAATCATTTTATGGCTTATAAACTAAAGAAATATCGTCGTGCTCTACCACCGTTTTCCCACCCAAGTAGCACAGGGGCACGTGAGTGGGATCCGGGCAGTGAACACGGAAAGGGTTAAACCTGAAAATCCTCGTCTAAAAAGATGATAAGGACAAACTGATTTTCTAACGGGCTAAAATACATATATATGTACAACAGATCTATATATGATTCTATTTTATTGAAGAGAAAATTAAATGACTCTACTTTAATAGAAAAATTGTGCAATGACTCTACTATATTAGAAAAATTATGCAGTGACTCTACTTTATTAGAAAAATTATTCAAAGACTCTACGTTAATAGAGAAATTATTCAACGACTCTACTTTAATATACTTTGAATTAAATTGAAACATCCTCGGGCGTTCCCGTTATCAAAGCATTGATTCTAAAACGCAAGATTGCTTTAAAAGTTGATTGCCTTGATTTCGAAAACTACCCGTTCGCGTATTGTCTTCTTGTACATTCAGGTTTAATTAACATTTTGTACGGAAACAATGAACGTATCGATATCTTTAAACGCTAAAGACTAATATGGATATCGAATAATAAAATTATTCGATAGTTCCAACAAATTGATAAGGTAAATGAGTACCTTCACTTTATATATTATCAAAGTAGAAAAAGATGAAATACTACACTCTTACTGACAGCAATAATTATGCAATTTATTCTAACTGTGCAGTCATTGCAATTGACAAGTAAACGAAGTCGAATGGTATTCGACTTCTCCACTACAAACTAATGCACGTAGAATACTGGACGTTACTTTATATTCATTTAATAATTAATAACTATTTAAATATCGTTTCATAGGTATTCAATTAAATACTCTATTATAAAAAGATATATAGTGATATATTTTGTACTAAATATGATCTGTTTTAAAATTATCAAGCTATTTAAAAACGCGTTGTACAAGAAGACCTATCCTCACATAATATAAAGCAGTAAAGAAGTTACTACTCATGAGTATATTTCCATATACCCATGGTCACAGTGCTTGCCAGAAAAATCTACGTAATTACAACCAGCCACTCGTGTCGGTTCGGACCTTTCGTCCTGCGACATGATTGAGTGACCAGAGGAACTTTAAAGCATGCCACTCACCGGTTGCAGACTCACCAGGTGTGCGGTCAAGCTCGTCGCCATCGAAGCCATGGAAGCTGCTGAAACATTCAAAAAGAGCAAACAACATTAAAATCTATGTATTTTCAGTACTTTTGGAATGTGTTAATTATCAATGATTATTGCAATACAAGATTAGAGAAATAAGCAGATACTTACTCGTCAAATTGATGGCTGAAAGCCCGAACTCGCCGAACAGGACACTGACTCTAATGGAACACTTATGATTGACAAACAAAGTGATTCTAATTTCGCGACAGTATTTCTACTGTTTTTGTGACTGCTACCGAGCAGCCCGCGAGCCCTCGGCTCAGAGTCTGGACAGTAAAACGACTTAGCATCGACACCAGTTTCGATTCCGAGCCACAGCAATCATTGAGGCACGGATATGCAAAACCGCAACCACGATCCGACTTGGCCCCCTTATGCCTTCTGCCACCCCAAGGTGTGCTTGGCGTGGTCTAACGGGGAGAAGTATCCCACTCGGCGGTTCACCTGTCCAGAACCACGATCGCAGCCTCACACACCGCTCGTCGCTGAAAGTGCAACCCAAATATCGCAACAGGTGCCAAAAGCGCCTTATCATCAGTCCTCCGAGCCGAGAACGGAAAAGGAAACGGAATAATTGACGAACAAAGTGACTCTATTTATCGCGAGAGTATTATTTCGGAGCAAACACTGACTCTAATTTCGCGTCTCTTTACTGTTATTTATGTTGAATTATTATTAAGAGCGGCTGCGCTCAAAAAATAATAAAAAGAACTTTGACGGAACAAGCACTGACTCTACCAACCGCATTGCGCGCGGCCAACAATATCGTTATGGTGATACAATTGAGCCCATGGCAGCTTCTGAAACATTCAAAAGAACAGACAACATTGAAATCTTTGCGTTTTGAGTACTTTTCGATCATGATAATTATCAAAGACCATTGTAAAATAAGATTAAAGAAATACAGAGATACTTACTCTTCGAGTTGATGGATGAATGCCCGAACTCGCCGAACTGCATCGGTGCTGACTCTAATACCGGAATACTTATTGCGAAAGAAAAAAAAAATAAATAAAAGACTACTAACGCGCACACGTCAATTGTGATCGACGAACAAAGTGACTCTAATTTCGCGAGAGCAATATTTCGAAGCAAACACTGACTCTACTTTCGCGTATCTTTACTGTTATTTATATTTAGTTATAAATATTATGAGCGGTATCGCTCTAAAAACAAGAAAAAGAACTTTGACGGAGCAAGCACTGACTCTACTGACCGCATTGCGCGCGGTCATCAAAATTTTCTGAAAGAGAATCTGTACAAGTTAGTAAATAGGGTGAGGAGGTAGAAATTGAAGCAACACACATTTGATTTTATTTGTCTCTTTCTTATTTCTTCATCCTGTCAAACGTCTGTTGAGGAAATACTGCTTTGTTTTAATAAAGTACTACCGTATTATTATTCTGATTTAATTACTGTTAATTGTCTATTCAAGATATACTATTATAGATTAATATAAATGATTTATCAAAAGCATACTGTGACTGTTCTTTGTTCGAGTTTTAAAGGTGATCATGATCTTAGTAAGCAAGCAATATCGCGCATTTATAAGTTCTCGTAGCTGCTTGTAGAAATCAAGACTCGAAACTATTTATCATGCTTCAGGTGCATGGCAACCAGTACGTAAGTACGCGGGCAATCCTGCATCGAAAATACAATTTGACCGTACTTGTGCCAAGTCACAGAGATAATAAAAGTTTTTAATAAATACTAGTGAAGCTATAGTAGAAATCGCGACCGATATGCAGCGGAACATGAAAGTATTTCAATTTTTCGTTTAGAATTAATGAAATTTACTGACTCTAGTTTCAATCGCGAATGGCATATTGTAAGTCCTACTTAAAATGTTTAAATTGCTCAATAACTTTCAACCGAAAGAAAAGAACTTGAGCCAAAATCCAATCGCCAGATAACAAGAAACATACGTAAACCGTTGGGATAATAACTTAAATGTTACCAATCCTTCATCGTACGTCATCGGACTGATTGTTATGCATCGCAGTAATTGTGTCTTAATACTCCATTCCTGCAGCCTCAATATATTATCCTCCACCAACCAATCATCCATTGTATCTGCAACAAAAAGAAAAGCAACGTGATAAACCTGTGCCAAAATCAGAATCGAATTCGAAGTCGCGAAATGACATATGTAAATGGGTATGTAAGTGACATTGCAAACAAAAGAAACGCAACCTTAACACCGCTTTGACTCCGAGTAATCGTTAATAAAATATAATAGTGAATCCAAAAACCGTTCAAACTAATAAATTAATTAGTCCGATATTTTAATAAACGACTAGTTACCGCGTATCAAAGAATCGATGGTACCGGATGACCGGTCAAGCGTCCAGCAAAAGAGACTCGATAAAGACTTTAATGTACATCCGCGATAGTCAAACGATTGTTAAATAAACGCGTACCAATTAATAGAAGCTAATAGACAAGCGTATGCCGTGGTAAAGTAAACCCCGAGATGCTATTGTATTGTAAGGTTATGTATGTCGCTAACCTTCGACAGCATAGACGACCCGTACGGTACGACGCTCGAACTGATAGTGACACCGCGTGCGCCGCGCACCGGCATCCCCACTCCGCGACGCGCCGGTAGCGCTCGGTCGCGCTCGGTCGCGCTCGGTGGTACTCGCAATTTCCGAACTCTTTGAAGGTCTCCGACCGCGGTCGTGCGTACTACTGTACTAAGGTCATACGTACTGAACTTTTTCGGCTTCTGACCAATTTTTAGCTGAACCTACGATCCTAGGGTCGTGCCGACTGGACTTTTACGTTTTCTGACCAACTTTTAGCCGGATCTATGACTCCTAGGGTCGTGCCAACTGGACTTCTAATGTTTCTGACCAACTTTTAGCCGGACTTACGACTCCAGGGTCGTGCCTACTGGACTTCTACTATTTCTGACCAACATTTAGCTGGACCTACGATCCTCGTTAAAGAATTCTTTCGTTCTTTGCCGCGCAATGAAAGCGGGACAGCACAGGCGGGACGCTTGACGTGACACTGTCAATTTCATCGCCCCGATGCATCGCGATGCGATTTCGACTCAACTCGAGCCGAGGCGAAGTGCATCGCGCGACCAGGCACCGTAGCTCAATTGTGGTTAAACCAGAAGCATAAGAAGAAGGGATGATTTATTGAAAAGGAACGGAATGATTCTTGTAAGAATGAATTCGATGAGAGCTGAAGTAAAGGAATTGATGGAGAGCCTCCAAAGGTTTAGATATATTAAAACATCAACACTGCCACAGAACCAAATTAAAGAAGGAACTGGAAATCGTCGGCGATTAATAGCGAAGGAAAGATCTGGAAGCACTCAAAAGTGGAATATCTATTGGGAGAAACAAGAGAATAAAAGATGTGGCATGTGTGAAGATAAATTTATAACGGTAGAACATCAACTAAGAGAGTGTAGGGAAACAGCTAGGGGGGTTACGTTACAGGACCTGTGCGTGGAATAAGAGATGAAACGGTCGAAATTCGAAAAAGAAAGATATATATATATATATATAATAGAGGTGCAATAAGGAGACAGCTACTAAGAAATAGGGCAACGTGTAAGCTAGAGAAGATACGAAAGAAAGTCGAACAGAAGAATGCGTGAGCTAAGATAGTAATCTAAAGTTAGGTTATACGTTCACTAATTGTAAGTAATTGATGCGGGGCCGAAATAAAGAATACAATTGTTAGTACGTACAGAGGACAATTTATAGACACAAGAAAATATTCAGAGATGTAAATACCTTAGTTAAGATGCTTGTGAAAAATACTTCGCGCGCCGTTTGTTTGTTATAAACAATATTGCGGGCAACTGGATAAAGTTACAGCAACGACACTATTGCAGGTGAATAACTTATTTCTATCCCTTTCATTTGACGCCCCACAGATTGCAAAATAATAACCAGAAGCCGAGATATAAAATTTATAATTATCATCGCCTTTTATAAGGGGTCGGTAACATTGTCAGTGACATGGAAATGGTACTGGAGCTCTAATGCCCGACAGACAGTCGATAATCAGACATGTGGCGCCATCTCTTTTAAACGAGAAATGCCATATTGTTGAAACTGTTGGAGAATATAGCTATGGTTCTTATCTTTCATTTGAGACCAGCCCGGATCAAAAGTACCTACTAGATGCCGAGAAAATCGCACATGTTTAAATTAACGAAGTAATCCAGAAATTTGGTTTTGAGGGCGTGCGAAACTGTTAAAAAGCATCAAACGCGAGATGGAGCCACATGTTTGATTACCGACTGTATCTGAGGTTCTCGAGCCTCCGTACCATTTCCATGTCATTAACATCGTTACCGACAGATTATATGAACCTATGTTAATTAAACATTTTATTTTCAAGCGCTAATCCGCGTTAAAAAATCACGTACCGCGTTCTAGGATGAATGATTTCTTTTTCTCGCAGCAATCATAGGCAAAACAATTGTAGAGAAGAATTTCTATTATTATGTACAATTATATATTCTATAAGCGCATCGGTTCTGCACAAGGATCGCACAGATATATGCGATTTTTATCGAAAAACACGTACAAACTTTTGCTGCAATGAAAACCAAGACACGATTAATAGATGCACGATTTATTTCTATACATCCAACGCATCTCGCACAATTGTACAATAAATTTTAGTCAAAGCGGTACATCGTTTACGTGAGATCCTTCGTTCCGTTTCAGGCTGCGAGATCGAATGGTTCATGGCGCACCTTAATCGCGCGCACGATACTGCGATGAAAAATATATTTTTACGCCAGTTATGCGACCTATTTACACGTACACCTCGAACGAGTACCAAGAGTCGTTTTGCTCGCGCACAAATACTATCTTGGGGTGAAAGAGTGCACCGCCGCGTGTTCTCGAATCGACTGGCAATCGCTCCAGCTAGAATTTTTAGTTCGGTCAGCCCATACGTGCTCGAACAGAATCTAAAAGGAAAGAGAAACAATGCGAAGGGAAGCGCTGGTCCGCGCACGGGAAGGGGAAAGGTGGGGTTCTTCGCGATCGGAAGGTGAACACCTTTAACGAGGGGTGCGCGCGTTCAACCGGTTCTTCTTCGAGAGAACGCTCCTCCCAGAGGTTTTACCGGCGAGCTAGTCCCTCTATTGGCTGGCAGACGCTCCCATCGATGGTACATCCGCTGGCAAACGTGAAACCCTTTCGCGTTCGAATCCGTATTGATCCGAAATTTGAATAAAGTTCGAAAGGAATCTTCCGATTCCGCAGAGTCTTTTGTTCGTTCGTCTCGCGAGAAATCGACTGGACCCGATCGCGCTACAACGAGACGGTCGATTCGCGACGCGGGAGGAGCGAAAGCGAGCGGCGAACTTTGACACGCGAGCCTGGGCCGCGAAAACGGGATCGCCGTTGAGTCAAGCGAACGCGTGAACGCGTGCAAAGACATCGTCGCTTTGGCTTGGATGAGCAGCGTCGTCCCGTTCGTAGCCGGTTGGTCACGTCGAGTGTTGCGGGGGTGGTAGCGCCAATTCGTAGCCGGCCGGCATGGTCTGCTGGTGGTGCTGATAGTGATGAGCGGTGGACATCATCTGATGATGCGTCTGCTGATAATACTGGTGGTGCATGCTCGAGTGGGTCGAGTAGTAGCTCTGCTCCGCGTCTTTGGCTTGGGAAGGAAACGTTAACGATTAATCAACGACATCATTGACCCGGTCGTAGAGCGGCAGGCCAGCGAATCGTGGCGATCGATAGATACTCACCGGTTTCGTAAACTCCGCGACCGTAGCAGAGCGCTTTCACGTCGTTCATGGGGCTGAGGCCACCGCTGTGGGGATGCGCGGTGTGCACCGTAGACGGGGTGACCGAGGGCGCGTATCCCGGGTGCCGCGGGCCCATGGTGCTCATGCCCATCGGGCTGCACGGGTTCACCGCGACCGGCGACATCCCCATCGTCGAGAGCGGAGACATCGCGAGATTCGAGCCGTCCGAGTCGATGCTCTGCAGCGACTGAATACTTCCTCCGTTGCTTACGGCGCCGCCGATAACGTTGCCCGCGCTGTTCTGGCAGCTCAGAGGAAGCATGTCCCTGAAAGAAAGAAAAAGAAACTGCGTAAGATCGGCCGCTGGACTCGCGATGGTGCATGCACATATGCGGGTGCAGCGTACAGGAGGAATGCTACGCGTCGGTATTCTCGTTCGGTGCGACGAGATAATGCACGTGCGTGGACGAAAACCGTGTCGTTAAGAGAACTTGCCCCGGACCCGCAATAAATCTCTGTCCGTTCCGGAGGGAAAAGTCGAAGAAAAGGTTCAAACCGAGAAGCACATGCGAGGTACCTCATTGTCTTACGGGGCCGAAAAAAAATTCGAGTCCCTCGGCCTAGGAACGACCGGACGATTAAGGGGTCGCCCGCACACACGCTCGGCCATACGTTCGTTCGTTCCGAGAACTTTCTCGGCGGTCTCGGAAAAGGATGACGAAGGAGCAAACGAAGAAGAGCGAGAGAGAGAGAGCGGCTCGTTCGCGACGCATTGTTCCGGGCCCTGCTGGGAAGAAACGCACCAACCGTTTGCGAACGTGAACGTTTCTTTCCGTCTCCCACCTTCGTTGGCCTAATCTTTGCACGGCTAGTCGTAGCCGTGCGTGTCGCGATACGCACGATGGTCCGCGGGTCCGCAGCTCCGCCCCCGACCATTCCTCGTTCCTGCCGCACCTTTGCGCTCGACCTACCATACGCGGCAGAATTTTTTTACGGTCGCCCTCCAAGGTCTCGCCTCCGTTGACCGCTTCCGATTCAATTTCTCCCGCGACGCGGGCGCGGATAACGAAAATGTTCCGGCAAGTCGACTTCCTCGAGGAACCGCCGGGGAGGCCGGGCTGGTCTCGATCGTGACAAAACGAGCGCGGCGAAAGAAAGACTGAGCAGGACGCTCTTCGAGATAAATGGAGGCAGCGGCTGAGGGCCGGTCGTGGCCTTTATGTAGTAAACTATTGGCAGTGCGAACAGCTCAATGGTGAAACGAGAGACGTAACCGAAGCTGCGTCATAAAACGGTAATGGGGCGTCGCGTTTCCTTTTCGTAGGGAGTTTGCCGAGGGAGGACGTTAAGGGCGGAACGGGGGATGAAGCTCGAACGGGCGTCCTTCGGCGTTGAAGAATTTTCCCGGAGGACCGCGTTCGACGAACGATCCCGCGAAAAAGCAAGAAGCTAGGGAACACGGCCGGCTGGTCAGGACGCGTACCGTCGAGCGAAGTTGTCGCGGACTTCCGAGTGTGCAGCAACGCGTCGCGTCAGCGCGCGGTCCAAAGCGGACCGTGACCGAGCCACGACGTAGCCATAACAACGCTACTTCGCTTTCTCGCTCTTCGTGCGACCCTCCCGTCCCTCGTATCTCCGTCGCCCCGGTTGTTTTTTACACTCACACGCTCCTCCCGCACCCGGCGTGCACGAAATTCGGCCGAAGACGGTCCTGGACAATCTTCGAGGAAAAGAGAAATCGAGAAGCTGGACGATAGCCGATGGAAATAGCGAGACGCGAACACCTCCGCGCGATCCGCCGGCTGGGAAAAATTCTAGGCGACGACCGACGAGGCCTAATCTTATCGGAATTCGCGAGTTCCGCCGTATCTATAAACGTCCGAACACGCGTTCGGCATTATCTAAGCGCGGCTCGATCGTCGTTCCTACCCGAGCTTATCAGCGCGATTGCGAACAGCGAGGTAGGTACGTATTCATTGTCCGTCGAGTATTGCCGACGCGCCGAGCCCCGAGGAGCAGCGTGCGAGGGAAATTAGAGATCCGGTGGGTTTTCCTGCGAAAAGCGGCAGGGGCCCGTGGACCTCGATGATTTCGGTCGGGCCGGCTCGTTCGGGAAATGATTTACTGTCGCCCCGGCGCGGTCAACGCGTCCCTCGAAGACGAACGACACTTGTTGCGCGACGGAAAAGTCGAGACCCCCCGTCGGCACACGTGCGTGCCCTGCATGCAGGAAATTTGCCCGCGGTCGGGAGCCGTCCCGGGGCGATTTTCGTCGCGAGAAAAGGGCGCGCGAAGAAGATGGACTTACGTTCTCGCTTGCGGCGTGCGATCCCTCTGCCGCCGATTCTTGAACCAATTCGACACCTGGGTGAGGGTCAGCCCCGTCTTCTTCGCCAGGTTCTTCTTCTCCTCGGACGCTGGATACTTGTTCCTCATGTAGCACTCCTTCAGCGCGTTCCTCGAGCGTTCCTTGAAACAGTAGACGACCTCCTCGCCGTCCCAGATCGTCTTGGGCAGCGGATACTTTTTCCGGAGGCGATACTTGTCCACGGCACCGAGCGGCCGGCCGCGGATCTTCTCCGCCTCGCGGTAGTGCGACTTGAACCACATCTGCTGGAGGTCCGGGTGCCGTCGCGGCGAGAACGGATGGCTCTCCAGGATGGAGTAGAGCTCGTGGTACGCCCCCCGGTGGAAGGCCACCGTCGCCCTCGCCATTAAAACGCTCTCGCCACCGCGGAGCAATTCGCCGGGCGGCAGGGACCACAGAAACCTGGCATCGAAACGGGTACTAACTTTAGATTACGACTGATCGGACGGTCTTCGCTTTCGAGCGACCGCGAGCCCCTCGTCTGCGATCGACGCTTCGCTAGTCGACGGATCCCGATCGGAACCACCCCCTCGGTGCTAGCCGAAGCGCGAATCGCTCGCGACGGGAAAAGGAAAGGAGCGCGGACTTACCTCGTAAGCTTCTCGATGTCCTGACTCTGCGATAACGCCTCGCACATGCAAGATATCTGTTCCGGCGTGAAGTTACTGCTCGTGGTTCCCAGCGAAAGGCCGCCGATGTTCCCGATGGCGGTGGCGGCGTTCGCCGAGCTGCAACTGCCCAACTCCTGCGGATACTGGGGGCTGCCGTTCGACGCGGGCGTCAGGTTTTGCGAATGAGAATGATGATGCGTCAACGCGAGTCCCGTCATCGTCGAATCGCTGAACTGCCCGGTGGACGCGTTTCGATGCATGCCACCCATCTGGCTGTTGCACTCGCTGTTCGGTGACGACAGTGGATCCGAGCTGTCGGGCATTCTCGCGGCGGATTCCTGCGCTGGTCGCGAATCACTCCACGCTCATTTCACTTGGCCGCTGTCGCGGACGTGCGACCGGTCGGGGGTGTTAGCGCGACTCGAGCTCGCGATACGCGCTGCGTGTCTACGGGTCGGACAAATAGACCGCGTCGAAGGTAAGCATCCGCCGGACGAACGATCAACGTCGCTGAACGATTGTTCGATCGCTCGCGTTTTCATTCATGTCCTCGTCATCCGAGTCGCGTCACCATTCATAAATCCTCGTGCTTGATAATCGCCGGGGATAATTCTCGGTCCGGCTCCGCATCCAAACTTCACAGCCCCGATCGGACACCGGCAGTTGGACACTTCACCGCGACGGTACAGCGGTCGGAACACTTTTCTCTCGTATCACTGTTCGAAACGCACGCACCTCCGCACCTCTCGCAATATTCCGCGAACGATTTCCCGTTCCACGGGAGTTTTCCTTGGCGAAAAGGCGGCCCGAGGAAACGCGGTAAACTCGGTTCGCCGCTACTCGCACCTCGAACAACGATGGTAGTGGTGTGCTCGGCGACACTGCCGATCGTATCGGACCGATGCCGATGTCGTTGCTGGCGGAGGTCGTCGGTGGGTGCTCTCTCTGTTTCTCCTTCGCTCCGGCTGCTTTTTTCTTTTTTGAGGCTCGCTCCCGTGCGAGAGGAGTGGAGCGCCGAGCTGTCCACCGCAGCCGTTCCCTGCCATTGGTCGGCAGGGAGCGCGCGAGCTCGCCCCATTGGCCGAGCTCGGGGGCGGCGCAAACTTCTACCCCCGGCCGAAATCTACCCCATACCGGCATCCTCTCGCCGCGCCGGTGGATTCTCACCTGCGAACGTCCTCGACGGCTCGAGGGATCTCTCTGCTCGCGTTCGCTCTTGACTTTTCTCCGGAAAATTCGGAGCCACCCGACACCGGCCAGCAACCCTTGACCCTCTTCCGCGGCGAAAACAATCGCTGCCGTGCCCCGCGAGTCTCCCGCAGCGCGTTACACGAAACATCGTCGGGTCGCGTCGCACTCGGAACGCTCTCGCGTGGTCGCACGAAAGGAGGCCTCCCGGCGAACTCGCGGGGCGTCCGAGAGCACGGGAGGTGAGCGACAAACACCGGAAACGGAACGCGACAACGTTACCGTACACCGTGTTGTGATTCCACATGCTGCTATCGCGCCTCGCGTTCAATTAACTTCACAACAACCGGCAACAATTCCATCGCCTCGCCCGTCTCCGTTCTTTATCGCTGGTAACGCGAGCAATTTGCCGAACGGAAGTCGCTCTATTAACAGCGCTCGATGCACCGCCGGGACGCGTGCCCGATTCCTAAGAATCGGCGAATCGCGGGCCAGATTTGTGCGCGCTTCTCGCGATCGAAGACAAAGCTGGTCGAGTAGTCCGTCGGCAGGAAGTCGATGAAAATAGCCGAGCGACGAGAGAGGACCACCGGCGTTAGGTAGATCAATGAGAGCCGTGATACTCTCGACGGCAGAGACGAACGGGGAACTTGTCTCTTAACGGACACGAAAATCTCGATGTCCGCCACGCCTCGCCAATCCTTTGAATCTGCGCCCCGCCTTTTTCGACTAATTGCCGTCTCTCGAGACGCTGGAACGTTACGGTGCGGTGACGAGACGCGTCGCGTTCACGGGACGTTGACGAATTTTCGTGACAGGCGTGACCGTGTCCCCAACGAGATCGGTTTCCTTTGGAAAACAGCCTTACCCGTTCGAAGCAAACTTGGCTTCCGCCACCGCGTCCGATACCTGCGTTCAATTAACGTTAACCATCGAGGGTCACGCCAGCGCCGGGGGAGGAATGCTGAGACGGTTTTCTTGTTTTTTCGTCCTCGCCTCCACGGGGAATATTGTTTTAATTTGGAGAGCGCGCGCTAGGCAGAACGATGACACCCGCGGCGGCAAGAGCCAATGATAGAGGGGCGGTGCCGCGCTTTGCGATGGCGTCTCCTTCGATTTGGTGTCGGATTTCCTCCGAGCCGCCATTTTCCACCTGCATCTCTCTCTCTCCTTCTCTCCTCCTCTCTTCCCTTTTCCTCCTCGGTCAACGTCACACGCACTCTCTCTCTCTCTCTCTCTCTCTCTCTCCTCTCTGAAGCATCCCCGACTCACCCCTGCTAGCATCCCTTTGTATTCTTCGGCACTGTCCGTGTAGGACTTTCTTATCGAAACGGTCGTTTCCTCTTCCTCTTTTTTCCACGCGCATCCCTCGCCAGGGATTACCAGGAAATTCGTTACGAATCCGCAGCCTCAATCACTTCCGTTTCGCTCGGTCTTTTCGACAAGATTGCCCGCAGCGGAATAAGCTGAAAGATCGCTGAAAATGGGAAATTCGAAGGAGACGGATTTCGGCACGGCCCGTCCACGGGCCGAACAGACGAGGGTGTATTCGTAGCGCGACCTGCGGAGCGGGCACGGGGATGCGAAGGTTCGTCGCGGTACAACCGTGGGAGGGTGGCAGGAGGTGGGAAGTAACGGTGCGAAGCAAAGCGGAACAGAGCGGACCACCGTCACTGGTAGCAGCAGCAGCGTCGTATTTCGTTGTACCGCGTTTAATTGCATTCCAAAATGGCTCTGGGCAGAATCGACCCGGGGACGATTCACCGTTTGTCCTCGTTCAGCCACTTCACCGGCAAACGGGCCGCTGGCATCTTCACCCCCGGAGTGAATCCAGATAAATTAAACCGGGCTGCCTCCCGTAGATTTCAACGCGGCGTCTCTCCGTGGCGATCTCGTTGCGCTTTTCGCGCGACGTCAACTGTCTAGGATTTCAGCTGAACCGGCCAGGACAAAGGGCGCGAACTACGCGTTCGCCAGGGGCACGAGTTCACCGTGGAGAAACGGGAGAGACGTTCTCGAGCCTCGACGGCACGCGAACGGCGCAGCGGGCACAGCACGCAAAACGCATTCCCGGGCCTTCGAGCTCGAAAGGGGTGAAGCGTCGGGGGGCGTCGCGCCGTTTCGGATGAACGAGCGGAAGATGCTCGACGTTTGGTAAACGAAGGAGAACGTAGAGGCTCGCTCGACGGCCGCGGCCGATATCGGGCCGTCGCGACGCCGCGACGCGACGCCGGTCGAACCGAGCGCGGCAGAAACGCGGTCGCCGCTGCATCTCGTATTTCCGTGCAAACGGTGTCGGTATGCTTGTACACGGGTGTACGCGTTTATATCTCTAAAACGAATATCGGCGAACAATAAGCCGCGCGGTTGCCTCCTGCAGGCGGGGATCGAAAGTGTTGGTGGCCGACATCGGACACCGCCTCGTCGAGATAGCTGCTATCTTCGAGCGGTCGCTCGTTACGCGTGCACACGTATACGCGTATAACGGCGAGGCGACTGCGTCGTCCACGATCGGTCGAGCGATTTATTTTTAGAAGCTGGCATTCTTCGCGCCTCGCAGGTGAGCGTAGCTCGTCGAATCTCGACGCTGTCTGCCTCGCCGGGGTCGCGAATAACCGGCCACCCTCGTTCCAACGAGGCTGGCCCGTCTCGTCCTCGGTCGCGTTATCCGTTGCGCGACGAGTCCCAATTTCGGAGCACGTATATCGGTGTTGGGATCGCGACCCCCGTTCCCGGCGCGCCAAGGCGACGCGATGAAAGAAACCGGGCGGAAAATCTCGAGGGCGAAGAGAAAAGGGAACGCGAGAATCTCGCTCGATCCTCTCGCGACAATGAGATCGCGTTAGCGGGAGGATTAGGCGACGTAATCCGTCGGTTATTTGGCCATTAACGGGTCGACGGGGAGAGATCGGAGCGGGAGATTGTTTGGCCGGAAAACGCGAACAGGCGTGAACACAGGTAGCTAGTCGGGGTCGAGGCATGGGCCCGGGGGCCCTTGCTAATGCTGGAAAATATGCTCTTTATGTGTCACTGGCCACTTTGTGCCGCTATTTCCTGACAGTGGGCTCGCGCGTACGCTCGAAAACACGACGGCACTGCCTGCCGTTCGAACAGGTACGCCGAGAACCCGATCGGACCTTTCTTCTCGTTCCCGTCTCGTTCCCCGTTGCTCCGATATCCAGCCGAAATTCACCTACGATCGACGCCATCCGTCATTGCTGGAGGTCTGTCGATTTTAAGGCGCCGTCTGTTAATTGTCGTTATCGTTTCACAGGTGTGCGCAAAGACGCGCCCGAACGTAGCTTACGTTCGGGATGTCGACGTAATAGACTGGAATTGGCGATTACACGGTTAGTTAGGTACGCTCGGTGATTTGAGGGTAGGTGAAACGGTGGACTGTCATCATCCCTGTTGCGACGCGCATCGACTAAACACGCCGCGCGGGAAACGCGTCCGACGATAAGTAATCCCTGGATTAAAAGGGGTTGCGACAAACATCGCCGAGGCACCGAAAGGAAAGTATCCGCTCCGTATACGTATTTACCTTGGAAACAGTTTACCTCCTTCTTCCCGTGTAATCGTGCTAGTGTGTCGTTCCTTTCGGAAAGAATTTCGCTTCCGCGTTATTGTGTATTTTGGTATTTTAATGTGTCGCCAGCACGTGTCGCTTACGCGGAGAAACCGTTCCCAATTTGCGCCGCCTCGCATATTCGTCGTTCTCTTATCTGGCCGGCCTGTGTCAGGTGAGTTTTGTGGGAAAAAAAGGTGGACGCGGGTCTCCGGCTAGAATCGTCTTACGCTGACTCGCACGATTTATCTGCAGGTAAAGTACGACACTTGCATCGCGCGGTAAATCTGCCGCGCGCCAGAAACTCGTTCTCACACTCGTATTTTCGCGTTCGAAGCTTTCGTCGGGGCTTTCGGAGAAAAAAGACCGAGGGGGATGAAGTTTGAACGGGCCGGTCGCTCCGAATTCGGGCGAGTCGGCGAATTTCTGGAAAAAATTCCCGTCCCCGTTCGCTTCCTGTCGCGGCCAACGCGTCCGCGCTCGCGCACCGAGCAACAATAAAGGCTTGACGCCATAGAGGTATTGCCACTGTTATGTCGACAATATGTTCCGGATCTTTAATAACGTCGACGGCGAGCGGTATTAAGAGGTATTACAAAGCGGCGACACTTGAATGCGTGTCGAAGAGGGTTCACACTCTTGAAAAGAGCATCTGAACACAGAGAACCCTGTTGCCCCCTCGATGTTATTATGAACTGCCACCCATTCACGCCACGTTCCTGTCTTCCCTGTAACCACCCTTCCGTCTCTCTCTCGCCCTCTCTATTTCTATGTCTGTCGTCCCTTAGCTCTCCACCTCTGTATCCATCCTCTTTCCAATACGAGAGACTTTCTCTACCTTTCTTTCCTCGTCGCACGCTCGCAGGCCATCCGCCGGGAGCATGGCAAAACGCGTACACAATACTCCGTGCGTATTAACGATTCGATCAGCGACCGAACCGGAAGTTCCTTTGCTTTTCGGAAACGTGTCGGCGGCACACGGTCGCATTTGCATCCAAGAGTCGAAAACTTTCGAGGACTCGACCGCGGGAAAGTTATTACGCGTTTCACGACCACGAAAACGATCTTATCGTTGATCGTGCGCAGCGCTGGGTCGAGGACTGGATAAAAAAAAATGCGAAACGAGGGGGAAATTTCGTAGGTTTCGCGTTACATCATTGTATCCGTCCAATAGGGGTAGGTAGGCTGGCACGCACGTAGGCGATGAACCACCGCGTCGTCGCCCTCCAACATTTTCCGTGCCTGTGTACGTATCATCGTCCCCTCTTTCCATCAGGGGGTGGCTATCAAACGATCAAATTGTCTGTGCCGCAACCAAGATTTATTTAATTAGACGTTCCGTTCCGCACTCTCGGTCGCGATTCGTGCCCGATGCACCGACGCGACGCGACGCGACGGCTCGAACGTTCGTTCGGCTTTGCAGCTTTTACGCAAAAAGTGTCGAACGAACATTTGCTCGGGGTAGAATCGTGGCCGCCACGGGCGTCCAAAGCGTATTTGTCCCTAGCGCGGAATAAATTGCACCCGCTGGCGGAGAATCGTTGGACGGGTACGAAGCGGAACGCAACAGAGGCTCACGAGACTTTTTCAGAGGGCGGCACTCGAATAGACGGGTGACGTCTCATGGACGAAAGCGAAACGCTGCTACGGCGATTCTTCCTGCTGACCGTGCAGACACCTCAAGGCCGTGCCATTCGTTTATCGTCTTATCACCTCCGACTTGTCCAGGCTGCTCGCCACGCTGTGGGAATTGAGTAATTATCGCGTCATACCTCCAGGAGTTGTATTTATAGCGGCTCCAGGAAGCGTCTCTCCGGTCGTTCCACGAGCACCACTGATTCAAACTGGGAACACGCTTGGACAAGCTGTTCTCTGCGAACCTGTCTCGACTTCGCTTTTAGTTACAGACTCCAGCGTCGCCTGTTTCTTCTATCGGACAAATACCGACACCAGCCCTTTCGCAGTGATTCGCGCAAACTTAATCAAGCCACAATGAACTCGATGGGAAGAAGAACCACCGGCTTGTCAAAATATAGTTGCGATTCGTTTCGCGCGAGGCTCCGAAAAGACGAGTCCAGGTATACAGCTCGAGCAGTATTTGTCGGAACTAAGTGGATTCCCGGCGCGCTATTGTCGACCGATGCGTTCTTCTCGCCTGACGAGGTGCGAAGCACGCTTTAAGGGCGAGAACCGCAGGCCAATCTGTCCATTAAGATCGCGTCCTACGGAGGGTATTGGGTTGTTTCCACGGATACAATCCCGACGGGCGAAAGATACTGTCCAACGATTGTCACCGCAGATGCGTTACTTTCGCGCCCCTAGATACGCGCTTATTAATTTCCCTGACCACGCGAACAAAACGCGAACTCAAGCGTGCTCGGAAAATGATGGCAACCGCTTCGGCGATGCGCGGCGCGGCGGAGAGGGCAGAAGCCGCGATTTATTACGAGAACCCTCGCAACGGTGTCACCGCGCGTGACGTAACTTATGGTTGGACAGCGATGCAAGCGATACAGAGAATAGCCGTATATAACGAAGGTTATGGTGTTACCGGTGGATGGTGGAGTGGCACGGTGTCCAGTGACTCCCATGTCGGCTTGTTATCCGGACCGCCCCATCGTTATCTGCAATTATCCCAAAACAGCCCCTAGTTTATAAATTATAGACCATCCCCGTTCCCCTGCCTTCGTCTCTCCGCCCTGCCGCGCGCCTCTCGAACCCCCGCCAGGATTGCATCTGTCATCAAACGTACCCAATTACGCTCAATTATGTTGCCAACCACCCCTTTCGCATCGTGATCACTGCCATCTCGAAATGTTTTCCCGTCGTTACGCGCTGCCGCGGCACTTTCGTTCGTCGCTCGGTTAATCGCGAATCATCTCGACTCGAAGGTTGGGACAAGATTCGAGTCCTTGCGTGGCAGCCGATCTCTTCGGGTCTCCGGACTGCGCATCCATCGCAGGGTCCCGGGATGCACGCGGTCGACAATGCGGTAGGCCTGCTTCGGTCATTGTCGCGGAGATTTCAATGGACATCGCGACAATGAACTATCGACAACTGTACATCGCTTCGGCTCGCGTCGCGTTGCGCAAAGCCCGAGGGGCTTCGCACGTCGGGCATAAGCCTGCTTGACTGTACTTTTCACGCCCTTTTCCACGGACCACCGCTCCGAGTTATTATGTCACCTAACTCTCTGCACCCCGCGACCAACTACGCATCTGCTATTGTGCCTCGCGATATCCGTGCAAATTGCGACCCTCCGTTTACGAGTGCAGGGCTAATTGCCACGATGTTCTCCGTCGGTTCGGGACAAAACGATCACGCAACAAACGAACTTGTATAACAGCCTTTATTTTTATCGATATGATACAATTTTCTTCGACGCGCATTGCCCCACCGTTCGATTCATCTCCCCGTCCCGCGTTGCAGTTTCTGGTGTGCCTCGCGTTACATTTAATCCTATGCGAGTCTTAAAGTTACAGAAATAGGTCAAGCGATATGATTCACAATTTGATTCCAGTTTCGTCGAAGCACTCGCGACTCTGCACTTTTATACAATCATCGCATCCTGTCCGGCGTGCTCCTTTTCCCGTAAGTGTGCGTGCGCTCTTGCGAACCGCCGTGCATTCGGCCGACGTCGATGTTGGCGCGTCGCGACGGAAAACTCTTCGACCTCTCCCCGTTAAACGCTATTTATTAATAATGTTTACAGGTAATAAGATTGACTTTAGCACAAAAATACATTTTCGTAATTACGTCTAGACCATCGTTTCGATGATACCGATGATATCGCACGTGTAACTTTATTGTGTCTTGGAAAGTTCAAACGAATATCTCGTGGCTCTACAAAAGGACACGATTCGCGACGAGCCTTCCAAATTCATCGAATCGGACGCGTAAGAAAAAAAAGAAGGAAAAAAACACGCATTCCTCTATTCTGCCGACGCGACTCGCCAATCGACCGCGAACCACGTCGACTTTATTACCGAAATGCGATATCCGTAATCTTCCTCCGCCTCTCTGTCTCTCCCGCTCTAGCATGCTACTATCTCTCCCTCTCAACCCTAACCCTCTCTCTCTCCGTTTCTCTAAACTCTAAACATATTATATTATGCATGTATATTACGTCTATGTATAACGTGTATAGTACGCATACGGAAGTACACGCGAATGTATATATGCAACACGCGTGTGTGCGTGCGTATATATAAACGTATACCCACGTATCTCTTTACGCGTACAATCATGCATTCAGATATGTGTATGCACACACGGAATATATATATTTACAGACGAAAGTTCAACTTTAATATGCGCTTGGAAGACAGAGGTTCGCGTTGTGCGCGCGAACCTTAAGATCCTTAATGTTAAATATATTTCTGGAGTACGCGAGCACGTGACACGCACGCGGGTCAGACGCTCCATTGCTCGTTAATCGGGCGGGTTACGTTCGATGCGTTCCTTTGATTTTCTCCGATGCCGCCCTCTCGCGCCAGGACGTTCGTTTCTCCCTTTGCGTGTACCTGCTTCGCCTTTGCAGTACCCCATGGCCGAAGGTGTACGCACAGCCGATGGTAGCGCATGTACACCTTCACCCCCTTGCCCATCGAAAAAATCGATCTTATCCCATCGCCTTTGGAACGAGTTCACGCAATTAAGATGTCGTTTGAAGCCTTTGACTGCTAACTGCTCCAAGTTGAAGCGGTATGGGTTTCGTGGGCGACGTACTAACACATTATAATATGGAATACAATCCAATTACTATTACTTTGCCTACTGAATGAAAACAAAACAAACAAACAATGATGAACATTTGTTTTTTCGCCGAGCGCGCATTTGCGCCCATAGTCTCGCCTGGCGCACATATGCGTGCATAGGCCATAGCCTTTGCCGGACGCATATATGCGCCCATAGCAGTCAAAGGGTTAAACGGGACTATCCGCGAACGACTATGTATACGGTACACGCAGCACGCACACGCTCCTGACATATTAAATCAAATTAGTTAGCTCGATCGTCGAGGCCCGCGAATCACGTTCGCGAGCGTACCGAACGCCGAACCTCCCTTGGGAAACGAGAAACGATCGCCAAGTCCGCGAGCTTCGTCCACCGTTCTAACGTATTTACACGATATGTTACACCGAGAATTAGAAGACAAAAGTGAAACGACCTATTCTAGAAATCGGTACACGTGTAAAACGTAGATGCAGAACTTTGTGATCGCCGCGCCGCAGCTTGAAAGTAAGAGACAGTTTCATCGTCGTTATGGCGAATCGTCTGGTAAACTAGTATGCATACAGTGGCGCAGAACGTGTATCGTTCATTGAAACGGGCAGATACTTGTTCCGAAGTGAATTATTCCGTTCGAGTCCTGCCGTTCGTACGCTAACCCAAGATCCAACTGATTCGGCAACGTCACCGGAACTATGTACATTTTCAAATACAAGAAATAATGGAAGTTTAGCTGTAGGATCCGCGGCCGACGTCAACGACTTCAACGCGCGCGTCTATTCTATACGTTCCTCTAAATTTTCAGCTGCCTGGCAGGGCTCCCTTTCCTCCGCGTTTCGGAGAAACGTTTCTCACCTCCTCGTTACTGTTAAATAGCAAAATGATAGATGCCGACGCTTCGCGAACAACCGAGAGCCGTTTCTATCGATTCGGAAAACGGTGAAGCGTGGCAATGCGAAAAATCGATGCTGCCATTGTCGTCCCTCCGACAGGAAACTTTCGTATGCCCGGCGCAAACGTTCGTTGCACGACGAGGTTCCCCGATTGCCTCGTACAGTCTGCAGCTTTATTGTTAGATCGATTAGGACTCGGACCGACGAAATCCGACGGTTTGACGCGTCGCGCCTACGCATCGTTTCGCGATCGATACGAGCCTCAAGATGGACGACACGGGCATCGCAAGTTACAAACGACTGATATCGCCACGGCTTCGTGCTGTTGTTCTGATAACTGGTTAGAAAAATTCCCTAGTCAAAATGTTCCTCCATAATCGGTGGATGGTTCCTTGGGGGGGTGGTACTCGGCACGGAAAGGTGTCGTTGCAGGCATCGCAGGGAAATGAACGTTCCATCGGTCGGGCGAGACAGCGTCGCGATAGCCAGCCGAATATGGAGAAGAACATCCCGTAGAAAAGGTTGGTCGTTCTCGAGGTATCTTCCAGCGGGGGTCATCGGTGTCGTCGCGTGACTTTGGCATCGTCGTAGGCGGTGTATTGTCCGATCTTTTACTCCATAGTGTCGTACTTGACCTTCTTCACTTTGAAGTAACGATAAGCCGCGTAGCCGGCGATAGTGAGCAGGACGGCGGCAGCCAGCGTTGAACCAACGGCAACGGGCGCGGTTTCGTCCCGGAAACCACGCGCGCTCAGGGACGTGCAGGAAAATTCCGCCGCGAACTCGTTGTTCTTGAACTTGAACGGCTGCAGCTTCATGTCCCTAAAAATTTCAATGCAAATCGACCGCTCCGTAAGTGGCCAGGCACAGTGGACGTTGAATGCGCACGTGTTTAATAATATGGTATACCTGAGGAGTACGGTCGCATGATTTTTCCCATCGGTTAAGGGAATTTCCCTCTCGTCGTCGCAGGCGTACGATTTCCCGACCGGTGTCGGGAACAGCATGGAACTGTGCTTCTGTCCGGTGCTCAATCTAATGGTCTTGTCTTTGGGGTGAAAGAAATTGCGATTATCCCACGGGTCGAGAGCACAATTAACGACGAATGTTTCATTCGACTGGAAACTTACTTGGCTGATCGATATGTTCGAAGTGTCGATCGCTAGAATTGTAAGTTAATTCGATTTTCTCGACGTACCACCGTTCGCCGCCCGGGGTCTGAAAGGTTTTAGTTTCACCACCGTTAATTTAAATCGATCCAAGAGTACATACGATAGGCTACGCCAATATCTTCCGGAAGATGGATGGCAATATCTTCTCGTGCCTGTTACGCTCGGTAAATAATTTACGGCTCTAAGGGTCAAGGATAGTCGAGGGACAGGGTCGTATAGTTCGAGGTCGTGTGCAGGTTTTACCAGTGTCGCGAATGGTTGCGACGAAGTCGTCAAACCCTTTCTCTAGAACTTTGCCCCGACTATATTCAACGTTCCTCTAGCGATTTTATTAGCGATTTAAAAAATCTTACCTTTGCGAAGCTCCACGACAGCACGAATGCCTTCCACTTCAGTGACATTGTCACCGTATTTTCATTGTCGCAATTGCCGGTCACAATGGCGTCGTTTGGAACATAAATGTTCGCTTCCTAAAGGGAATAGATTATTAAAAATTTAGATCTTACATCGGTAAGATGGAGTCTTACTTGGTCCTCTCCGGTTTTAGTTCGATATTTCACGGTGATCAGTGCGTCTACTTGCAGAAGTATGCACGCTTGTCCGTTGCTACCGTCTAGACGGTACAGAGGTTGCTCCGTGGAGAACGATCTGTGCGTTGTCGAGGACTCCGACGACATCGTCGTGGTACTCTTCAGCTCGAAGTTCACCACTGGCTGTAGGAAACATTATGAACGCTCAATATTCGAAGCATTAGGTTGCTCGACGGAAAAGAAAAACTACTAATCGCGTAATTTACGTTTAACCAGAATCGCGCGTTTCTGTCTACGTTTCATTAATTATCTCGACGAGTACGGTCAAATCTCGTGGCGATGTTTCGTGCTCCCTTGCGTGTCGGCCAAAGAACGGGTGCTCCTCACGAATCCACTTAGGTAATTGTGCACGCTTACATGCACGTACATATATAACATATGTACTTACATATACGTATCGATCACGTGAGAACATCGGACGCGAAGGTGTACGCGTTTAGGGAGACGAATTTCTTCTATGCTATTGTTCCCGTGGGTAAGAAGGAAATGCATTTTACATCAGACGAGACCATTCTTACCAATGGCTGCCTGGGTTTTGATACAGGCAAGTCGATGACAACTTTCGGCGTTCGACGTGTCGTGTACACTTGCTCGTCTAAATACTGCGGTGTCACCGATGAACTGGGTATGCTGAACGCCGTACTAACGACACACCCTGTAGAAAGAAATGCTCGTTAGAACGCGAGGTAAACTTTTCGATCATCTCTCTGCAACTATATACGCCAGGGCAGTAAGCGCGCCCCTCTGTTAAATTGGTCGAGGTGATTGACTTTATGAAATTTCTCGAAGAGATTGCAGAACACGCTATTCGTACATCGTGTTGGAAAAGTTCGTCTTTTATTTTTCTAAAAAACCGTACGTCACGCAAACTCTTAAACATGCTTATGCTACAATACTCCGCCGAGAAGATAAAGCTGATTAATGCTCTAAATATAAAGTTGGCACTCTTTGTTGTTAATTTTTGTAGAACCGCTGCACCGTGGCTCGTCGACGCGAGCAATCTGTCCGCGATTGCGACGTACAAAATTAAGTCGCACCGAAATTAGACTAAAACCAGCCTTAAGCGCGCACTATCGCGTTTCAATCCAGTGGCTTGGATTGTTGGTCTCGCGACGAGCAGATTAAACGCACAGTTGCCTCGCTACAGTCCCACGCAAACAAGCAGCCAATTAACCGAGAAAACTCACAGAATATGAAGATCGCCTTGCTATGATCCGTGCGTCGTGCCATCTTTTTGCCTCTGCTCGATGCAACAAACGGAATGAACGGAATACGTTTTGGTTTAGCAGCGTCGATCGCGCCCAAAACGAATTTATCTAGACCACGTTCACGAAGGTTGTGAGGCTAACGAGAAACCTCGGGCGCAGATGGATCGATAATAGAAGCTTTCAGCATGCGCTGCGATGCCTTTCCTTCTGCGTATACGTGTAAAAGCACAGGAAGAATGTTCGTTCGGTGGTTCTCGACAGGGTGGCGTTGTGGGTGACATCGACGTCGGCGTCGGCGTCGGCGTTGGCGTTGGCGTTGGTGTTAGTGCCTGTGTGCGGTACCATTCATTCTATGCGTTTTAGATACACATTAGTATCCGATAAATTACTGTCCCTCTTTCGAATTATCTAGACTCTAGACGATGATCAAATAGATGGGCCAATCTTTTCTACGTGGATTGTAATATCCACTTTTATGTTAATGAAACAGCCACGCTGTCGTATTTCATTTATGAATGTTGATGATGTTTTTCGTTGACCATAGCATTATTGAAATGTTAATTTGGAGACCAAGCGTAGGACGAAATATCATTTCACCCTTTCTTCCCACCTCCGCGGATACAAATGAGAGGGGTGGCGATGTAGGCGAACGGATGAGGAGCATCGAAACGTTGCGTGACCTAGCGGGTCAAAGAAAGTTCGCATCGTCATCGTTGCGCAAAACTTTTCCGTAGTGTTTCCTACCGTGTAACGCGGAAATAAAGCAAAATCAATAGATGTTAGGTCGCTTTGAAACTGGAAAAAAAAATGTACCGCGATAGGGGATGCTGCATTGATCCGTAATCGTAGCTAATACAGTTTCCCACTAATTACTCTTTATGCATTCTAGTGCTATTAAACGGGGTCGCGACCCTCGTTATGGGTTATACTTCCACCTACACCGCACCCTTACTCGAGGCAAATCATAGTCATAGGTGCGTCAGATGTTCCCTATTGGAGTAATGAAAACTGCGCCCATCAAGAATGGCGCGATTGAAATCGTACAAGAAAAATAATTTACACTACAACCGCATAGAGTTCTGCGAAAGTTTAAGGAGGTATTGAGGAAATGTGGAAAACTTGAATGAATTGTGCGCGCGAATTATTATTCAAATTTAAATGCACCAGCGGATGAATGGTATAGATGGCATCCTTCGATTGCAATGGCACAGACGAGATATAGGAATAGACAGGACATCTTATGGACTTTCGTGGCCCAACGTGACGGCCATACCGACTCGGAAATCCGACACTGATTTGAGCGTCCCCTGCTCATGAACAGTGATCACTTGAAGAACTATTATTTGCTGAAGTAGTGGGGCAGGACTCATACGATTGTGTGAATATATGTGAATGCTTTGGGGGAAATCAGGATAGCTATTTCTCGGTCAACGTTTCGGTAGGAAAATTGAGCTACGGTCACAGACGAGATATATGAATTCCTATATCTCGTCTGTGTGAAAAGATGCTAGAAAACTATCTGAACGCTCACAACGGTAGGAATTGTAATTTAAATAAAGTTAAAGAAAAACAAATATTAGTTGGACGGAAATAGTTTACTTATTCTATAGTGCAACAAACATTACAAACATTTGATTACACAGATGCGTTTGTTATTACTAACAAATATATTTGCATCCTACTATTCGACTAATATCCATACTGTAACACTTGCAATAAAAAATATTCAGTTCGATATGATATTCAAAAGACCCGCCGTAAGGAAAGAACATCACCCCCATCGCCCAATCAGCTACCAGCCAATCAGCGCAATCTATTTCAAAGCTCTCCTTCTTTCGACCAAGGGATCTCGTAGTGATTAGACGTGTTCAGAGTGCCCGTCGAATTACGGTATGTCACATAGTCTAATATATTCTTGAAGACAGGAAATGATATTACATTGTTTTCGTTTCCCTGTCTTTCAAGTTTTCTGTGGTTTCTTTCTTAATATTAATGAATATTTTGCAAGAAATTAAGTAAATATTGTGCAGTGAACGGAATCACACCGCGCGGCGTGCATTTTCTAATCGACTCCAGTATGCATATACGTATTATCTTTGACGTATGCGTATGCGTATACGTATTTCACTTCTGAATTCCATTATCTTGCAATATATTCTGCAGTTTCTAGCAATATTACCATGATATTGGTGATTCTTAATACATTTATCTCTGATTTCAGTTAGATTCTGTTCCATGGCGTCTCTTTCGCTAGCTTCGAATCAGAAATGGCGCGAACGCGACACTTTCAAACGGGAATGCGCAGGAGCAGAGTGACGCGGCGCCATATTGTTAAATCAACTTCTCGCCTACAGGTAAGCATTCCTCAAATTTCTTGTGGAAATAAGTAGAATTTTAGTAATATGTCTCTATTGAATTATAAATCGTACCACGCATAAAACTTGTATGATATACAGTCGCGTTGTAAATAAGTAGTAACATAATAGAAGCCATTATTTGCGGCTATATCTTGTTTCTGCTTGTGGTCGGGAAGCTTGTTTTTCGTGGAAAATATCAACAATATATCGCGAAACAAAAAAAGCCACTTATCAAATAACGTGTGCGTTGAAATATTTCTAGGAAACACAAGCGATCGTAAAGAAAAATGGTGTTTGGTTTTAGTCGGATGTCGAACATAGCCGAACGGCATTCTACTACTTGACGCCGAGCTGACAAAACGTATGGTAGACATCTCAGTGAGGTAAGTATCGAGGTGTGTATAATTTGTGACTGGTACTAAGATGAAACAACAACAGTTAAAATACTTACAAAAACAAATAGATATCTATATTTGATAACAAACACTCGATAGGATGAACATGTTCTATTTCAGAAAATTATGTGACCGCGCGCAATGCGATCAGTAGAGTCAGTGGTTTCTCCGCAGTTTTCTAGTATTTCCAGAGCAAGTGGCTCTGCTTAAATTTTCATTTACAGTTTACCTACACGCGATTGTAGAGTCAGTGTTTTTCGCCTAGCAGTTATTAATTCGATTATCGGAGCACCGGTGCTCCTCTTCAATTATTTCAATCGCGAAAGTAGCATCTTAATTTGTTCGCCGATGTAATTTGCGGTCGCGTACATAGTCTTTTATTTTTATTTTTCTCTTATATTCGCTATCGGAAGCAGAGTCAGCGCATCACTGAGGGGGATGTTTTATGCGACACTGATGAAGCAAGAAATGTAAGTATTTTTAAAACAAATCTCACTTTTCTATGAAGAGTTAAATTCTGTAGATTTAGCAGTAGATTTTAATGTTTTTTGCTGTGTTGTTTAGTTACAGTTTGCATACTTCCTGACGATTGAGTCCAATCGAGCTGCCCCGGTGATGTTCCTGATGTCTTCCACGAGTACTTGCTCTACTCTTGCAATCAACGAGTTGGTGAGTCGCATGTGTTTTGGTTCCTCCGGTCCCCAATCATGCCGTAGGACGATTGGTCCGAAGCGGCACGGGTGACTGGTTGTATTTTTTAGTAGTTTTGCGAGCATAGTGACTACGGGAATAATTTTTATACCCGTTAGTTGTGACGTTATTTTCATGTGTATTATTTCTTATACGAGGTTAGATCTGCCTTCTTGTACTCCGCGTTTTTTAATATAAAAAGATTAAGGACCATAGAAATATTTCTTACTCAAATAAATATTTGATCGAAGAAGCACTGATCCTGTAGGTTCCTCTATTCCGATAAAAATATATGACAGTAACAAGTGAGAGTAACAAATACATTGCACAAATGTACATATATTGAGGACATTGCATTTATAATCAGTTGAAATTTGTTTTCACTGCTCAGCAGTGCAGAAGTCGGATGCCCCCCGACTTCGTTACTGCAAGTGCTACATGATTATAACAATCATGTATTAAAGTAAATAAATATAACGATACGTTTATTGAAATCAGCATTGAATATGCATAGCCAATGATAGCATTTAATATTAATTTTCATATGCTATAGTCGAGTCCATTTCGAATGAAATTTATTACACATTATGTACAAGAAGGCACTTTGTATACGGGTAGATTTTCAAATCGGAGTAACTATCTTGAACACGTTACTTCGATTAAGGAATCACCTGAGGCTTATTTAATATCTTGTCTATTTTCCAAGTAAATATTTCATTGCATTACTTATTCTAGTAAAATCAGTTTCAATGACAGTCATTTCCCTTAATAAATAAATTATTTATCAGTAATTTTTGAGTCTTTATTGATATTTCATATATTCCAAAGTCGAGTCATGTTTAAAGAGATTGAAAATAAAATATATTATTAGCTGTTGCAATTTTACGTGTACTAATCATCTTTTTAGATCAGGATTTTCAGGTTTAATCCCTTCCGTGTTGATTGCCAGGAACTCACTCACGTGCCCAGGTGCTACTTGGGTGAGTGAGAGGCAATGGGCACGATGATCATATGGTTTTTAAATTTCTAACAATGTTTGGCGGCTGACATTTGCTAGCATACCGTGCACGACGTATTTTCCACATTATGTGTGTGTGTGGTTAGGCCGTGGAATTGCGTCGGCTCGGGAATTTCATAACAAATTATAATACTATGATTTCATAAATAGCAATATGTTTTACAATTGCAAATACACATTGAATGCCGTAACGAATTATGAAAATATGGCAACGAATAGAGTACTATACAAACCAAGCGTACATAGTAGAAAGAAAATGTACAATATACATATTTGAGCAATCAATATTTCATACGAAAGTAATGCATAAGCATATACGTTTGCGCAAATTTACGCAATGGTCGCTAGCCTTTGTCAGCCGATTTCAGGAACTGGTACGTACCCTTAGAGTGTGAATGATTGTATGCCAAGCTCGGGTGTCGGAGGCGTCCCGGGACGTCTCTCTAGTGTAGGTTCATGCGCCCGAGCGTTTGAATGAGAAACGTGGAATGAGGTGTGTTTGTGTGAATGCTTTGCCATTTTTTAAATATAGGTCTAGGTAGGATAGGTAGTATACCTTCTGGTGTGCCTGATAGATATAAGTAGGTAGGGCCGGGCAGGTTGACACAGTCTCTGATCGGGTAGGCAATATTTCGCGTGTTCAACCTGTTTCAGGAAATCTGATTTGAAAAGTCGACGGCGAAACTGTGGCGCGAACGAGAATGCGTTCGCCTCTGGCTTTGCCTATCGATTTTTCGAATTTTTCGCGGTCGCGATCGCGATTTCGTCTCGAAACGAACGTGTCACATTATGCTCGAGGCTGCACGTGTAGGCGATGATCGATTACAATTTTAATCGCAATCTTTACGATTTTCTGTAATCGCAAATTTTACGATTTTATTTGGTCGTGATTCGTCCACGTGTGTTCCGTTTAGCTGCGCGATTTAGCCTTTTATTTAGTTTTGTTTGTTTGCGAATAGAGTCTCGAGCCTAGACTAAGTTTCAGCGAGCATTGCGCCCGAAGAAAAGAAGAGGCTAAAAGCCGAAGAGGCCCGACAAACTGTCGCTCAAGAGGGCAACTATCAATGGCTCTGCATCCTTCGGATGGAGAGTCATTCTTTGTTACTATTTTGTCACTATGCTCGCTTTTGTATGCCGTAGTTGTAGTTTATTGTTTGGCCGGCAGTATTGCCTGGCCCACCGTCTTCGCATTGGGCAAATCGCGATTTTTATTAGCGTCGCGTACGATTGAATACGGTTTGCATTAGAGTTGCGAATAAAATCACACCGCGATTGCAACTAGAGTTACGGATAGACCCAGGTCGCGGCATTTTTTTACAGGTGCGATTAAATATATCGTGGTTTGAATTAGAGTTGCGAATTAATACAGATTGCGGCTTGAATTAGACTTCCTTTTGTATTAAATTGTACTTGCGATACGTACTTGCTATTAGCGTTGCGACAATAATTTTCGCGTTCCTTTCCTACACAGGTTTTAATTAGCACTTACAGTGCTGCGATATCTTTCTATCGCGAATATTTTTCTTAGATTTTCATATAGTGTTGCGATGATAAATGGTCGCGACTTTTAAGTAGCGTTGCGACCACAATGAAATGGCCAACGTGGTTCCTGAGTCACGAAAGGCAGCTACTAAAGCTGCATAAGGTGATTGCTGCAATCGTAGTCTTGGATGCGACTACCATGACTCGTTCGTTATTAGTGTTGCGAGTTAAAAATGATGGGTGCAGTGAATTATTTTTTCCTATCTTTTTTAATATATCCGAAGTACTATATTGGAGATAACGAAGCACCATACGCGATTGCCTTTGCAAGTAATGCAGTAAATTAGGGTTGCGAAAGAAAGAGATAATCCACTTACGGGTTTCAATCGGGTTTATAATAAGTGGACGATAATTAATAGTAGAATGTCCCTCTGGCATTGAGTTTGTGTTCAATGTTCTAATTTATTATTCTTCTTCGCCTCTCCCCTTTTTATTAACATTAAAACGAGTTGTTTCATCTTAGTACCTATCCAAATAAATGTGTGTATTTGTAATTGACAATTATTATTCAGCATATTTGCATTTTAGAAGAACATGCTCCCTTTGTACTACTGTACTATTTTTTGACAAATACTATTCTCATAAAAAAGTCTGTTACAGAATTGTTAAGTTCAAGGAGATGTCAAAGGAATAGAATATTGCCTCAAGTACATTAAATAACATACATTGCAATATGTAAGTAATCAGAGGCTCAAAAGTGATGTTGTATGGATGAAATAAATCGAAGGAAATCATATGATACCTAAGAAACATCACTAAATTCTTATGAACTTTGATCTGTTTCAGGTTACGCGATCACAATTTTAGCGAAAGAAGATTCATCATGAAATATCCCTTGCCCCCCCCCCCCCCCATCCTTTCAGATTTTCAATTAGATAGGATATTTCCAAATTTAATTAGCTTTTTAGTCAGGTAGGATGTTTTAAGTTAAGATTTAATTTACCTTAATTAAAGGTAGAATGTATTTGAATTACGTGCATGCTAATTTATATTATAATGCTTATTCTTTGGTTTTAGTCAGGTCTAACAGAATTTTTATTTTCAGCTTTCCCCATAATGAATAATTTTAGTACCTCCTATTTACTTAAACTAACTATAAGTTAATGTGTATTACAATCCTTATTTTTTATTTCAAAAGGTTTAACAGAATTTTCAGAAATAATCAGATTTTCAATTAGATAGGATACTTCTAAATTGAATTAGTTTTTTAGTCAGGTAGGATGTTTTAAGTTGAGATTTAATTTACCTTAATTAAAGGTAGAATGTATTTGAATTACGTGTATGCTAATTTATATTATGTGCATGCTAATTTATATTATATTGCTCATTCTTTAGTTTAAGTCAGGTCTAACAGAATCTCTATTTTCAGCTTTCGCAATAATGAATAATTTTAATACATGCTATTTACTTAATATAAGCTAATGTGTATTATAATCTCTATTTTTTACTTCAAAAGGTTTAACAGAATTTTTATTTTCAGCTTTCGTTACAAATATTTATTTTAATACATTTTACTTACTCAAACAATGTATAAGCTAATTTATATTATAATGTTGATTTTTTAGTTGATTTAGGTTTAACAGAATTTTTATATCCAGTTTGCATATCAACCGCGCTGCAAATATACATCAGAAGGAAGTAGCGTTTAATTTGTAAATAATAATTTTTGTAAATTAATGGTGATAGTTGCGCGGCTGCGGCCGTGCGGGTCTCCATTCGCAGCAACCTCCACGTGGTGAGACCTGGGCAATCGATTTTATTTACCATACAGTTACCAATTTTAACACTTATACTTTTGTGATTTAATTGTTAATTATATGGTAAAAATGTCGAGCTAATTGGCTGCGATTTTTTAAATTTCTCCTATTCCTAACATTACACTCAATTGCCTTCTTGAGTTCCTCCCATAACACCGCGGTTGACCGCGGAGGTTTGTTTCAGGTCAACGTTTTCACAGAGTGCTAAACTGTATTGTATTGTATGCCCTTTGTATTGTAAGATACCCATGATTATTGTAGTGTTTCTTTAAGATTTTTAATTAACATTAAATGTTTCATATCCTCTGTTGCCTTTCATTACGGCAAAGAACAAAAGAATTCTTTAAAATTATTTAATTTTCGCATCGTTTTCTATAATCTGTGGGTAACGTTGCGAGTGACACAGAAGTGGTAATGGGACGCGGCGTCCCAGAAATCGTGGCCGAAAAAATGCATTGGATGACTAGTCTATTCCTATATCTCGTCAGTGGCAATGGCACGAGGCCGTTTCTACGTTGTTACAGTAGATGTCGGCACGAACGTGTTTGGCGACGCAGTCGATTGGTTCAGGAGTTTTGACGAATCAATAGCCGTAACGGTTAGGGGAGAAATTGCGTTCAGGGGAGAGAATAATTATTATTCATCAGAAAAGAAGCATTAGCATTAGCAATTCACCAGGCATCCCGTCCGTATTTTGTATCCCATTGAATAAGAATACGTTTTTCATTTCCTGTCAAAAATTGTGCCGGTTTTATTCTGTTATCGACAGAGTTCCCAACACGTGTGACAACCAACCATTCGTTTCTACGTCGCGCTGGTCACGATCGCAGATCTTTGCTGGGACAGAAACAAAACACTAGCTCAGCTTGCGTCGTGGATAAGCTTAGACACGTTTAAGCGGTAAAATAGTTTGAACTTCGTATCGTTTAAGGAAAGGGAACTCGATGACTTCTAAAAGTCATTAACGCATTTTTTGTGTGGGTTACTATGTTTCCTCTCAGAGTAAGGGTCGAGGGAATACGAAGGAACGACTGAACTGGCTCGTGAAAGAGGAATTTTTTTTTGCAGACTAGCCTCGCCGATCGTTTCGTAGTTACCAGCGTATTTCGTACAATCGTGCAGAATTTCTTGGTTGGGAAGAACTTTGCTGCCTCCGCATATCCTGAAACGAAGATGTCATTCGAAACTGAAAAACGTAAGACATCCGATCGCTTTGTTTATCTCGGTAGTTACGTAAACATGGGACGTTTTAATCGCATGCATTATTATTAATAATATGATAGATTCAAACTATAGAAATAGCGTCATTTTCCAATGCCAAGCATGGTTTATTCTTGTACAAGTGGTAGGAAAAAGAATGGCTTGAAAAGTTGTTGATCCTAGTTACTTCTGTTAAATAGAAAAATTCTTGACCATGCCGGTGGAAGAGAAAAGGATATTCTACAAGGGAAGCGTAACCACTTTGGATGAAATCCCGACATGGTTTGAATATTGGAACATAAATGAAACACGTATATGCGCAATGACCATAGAGAAAGTTGTGCCAGTCGACCAAGAGACGGCTAACAAAATTTCGGTATGGCAAGGCGATATCACGTCCCTCGAAATAGATGCAATCGTCAATGCTGCGAATTCCAGCCTTTGCGGCGGTGGCGGAGGTAGATGGGAATGTTTCCTAGAAGTAGGGAACTAGGCAGAAACAGATGCGCGATATTAAACGATGTAAACTTTTTTCTCTAGTTGACGGAGCTATTCACAGGGCTGCTGGGCCAAATTTAAAGAAAGAGTGCGTTACTCTGGGAGGCTGTCGCGTCGGACAAGCTAAGATAACCGGGGGTTACAAGTTGCCAGCCAAGCGTTAGTATGTCCGAATAGGTTCGACGAATACCTTTTTCACGGGTGTGTAATGTTTTAGATGTCATTCATACGGTCGGTCCGCAAGGGAAACGCCCGGAAGAGTTGACGCAATGTTACGAAAACTGCCTCGCGGTAGCCAAAGAAAATCAGTTGCGCGTTATCGCTTTTCCCTGCATATCGACAGGAATTTACGGATATCCCCAAAAATCGGCTGCCAAGGTAGCTCTGTCAACAGTAAAGAAGTTCCTAGGCGACAACAAGGATGCAGTAAGGCTCCGTTTCGATAACTCGTGGCTGGGGAAAGGAGGCTTACGAGCATTAATACCTGTTTGAAATTGCAGGTAGATAGAGTGATCTTTTGTCTGTTTCTGAACAGCGACAAAGACATATACTTGGAGTTGTTACAAAGATATTTTGCTATCGATGGAAATACCAGCTCGTAGAGGTACTTTATATTTTGAGATTAAACTCGATAAGAACGAAGCAAAGCTGTATCAGTGTATAATTCGAATAATATTGGTAGAAAAATAGTATAACCACGCATCTTTCCTAGACACATCCTAATCGATCGTGCCCAGTTAATTCGGGAATCTGCAAAGATTAACCGGTCCTATTTATACGTATCGTAATTCGAAAATTCGCTGGGCAACGCGTGTGTTGAACGCCGCGGGGAGTGGATGATCAATGCGACGGCAGCGCCGCGATTTAACGGGTCGACCGCATCGTGTTTCGGCCCGACGACGGTGCGTCGCCATCTTGAAAAATCGAAGTGTGGTAATGTCTGTATGTGGTAATAGGTGGGGGACGGTCGTTAATGTGGTGCGTCTCGTACGGAAAATCTGTCACAAATGGGTAAATATCTCTTGTATTGAAGCAACTCGAATCAAGGGTCGTTCGGTTTTGTATATCGTTTGGTCGAAACGTGAAACACTGAGCAAAAGAAGCACACCCATGGCTCCGTAGTGCTCTCGCCGATCTGTCGTGGCGAAGGTGAGCTCTCTCGAGCGAGATCGCGATTAGTGTGAGAAGTGAGTGCGTCCAAGTAGTACAGTGTCATTTTTGTGGATAGTTTGTACCATTTTACGATTGATCAGTTAACCAGGATCGCATTTCTGTTGATTCGCCGCGAGCAACGCGCGAAGTCGTCGCGTCGTCGAACATCGAGTACGGAGTATGTGAGTATGCGCGCTCGCGCGGTGAAAATCCTCGGGTTTTTCGGAGCCGTGCTGTAGAAAATGAACAAAGCGGGGAGGAAATTAATGAGAAATCGACGTCGAAACGGGACATAAGTTCTACCTCGTCGGTAGCTTTCGTTCTCTCGCTCCGACAAGGCGGACGTACGGACGGAGTCCCGTAATCCTGAATGGCCGCCGCCACCGCTTTCTAGGTTACTGACGGACACCCAAAGAGAGCGACAGAGAACGAACGAAAGGGTGATAGATAGAGGGGTACGAGCGAGAGAGAGGGAGTGATGTGTGCGTGCGTGTGCGTGTGCATGCAAGCACAGTGTAGAGTGCGAGAGCGAGAGACTCGATAGCAAGGGGATATAGTGCGAGAAGGATCGAGGTATCGCGTAGAGAGAAAGATACGGAGCAACCGCGAGCGAGTGAGCGCGCTTGCTTGCGACTCCATAGACGAGCAAGTACCGATGTGCGGCCACCGAGGTACGCGATCACCACCGTCTCCCGGGTGTGTTCCTCGCGTTCGTCGCCGATCCCGGATCGGAGACTCGCTGCATGGGGCAGAGGAGGCTTGAATCGCCTTGTGCCGCTACTGCCGCTGGTGCTGCTGCCACAGCGATCGCCACCGCTGTCCTCGTCGCGCGTACCTCGCATCAACGCCGAGACTCTTTACCTTAGATAAACGCGTGCTGCTCTCGTACTCGTACGCGTATATGCATCTCGACACGTACGTATCTCTCAGCGGGCAAGTGATATATACCCGAGCGTGTTGCGTCCAACCTAGCAGTACAAGTGGGTGTGGGTTCGTTCGTATGGCTGATGTGTGTATGCGTGTGCTCGCGTACGTGTCATATGTGGCTGCGCTCGCGCGTCCCGTTTCCATGTCGCCCGATCCTTCGCTTATGTGCACACGTCGTGTAAGCATGGTAAGTATAAAAAAAATCGGGCCCGTGGGGAAGGGATTGTCGCGAGGAGTCGCTCCGCTTTTTTCCCCCCCGTTTCTCCGCTTTTTCGCCGCGTATCTCCCCGATTTCGCTGGTGTACCTACTCCGAAAAGGTTTCCTCCCCACAGGTTCCGGCTTCGTCTCCTAATTTCGTTGGGGCGTTTTTCGCGGTCACACAGGCTGCCCTAACCCTACATTTTAAAAGCTCGCTCGTCCTCTCCTTCACCTATCGTCCACCTATCGTCCAATTATCCGAGCATTTCCCTCGCGACTTCTTCACGCGTATCCTCCGCGCCGCGTTCAGCGACCGGCTAGGGTGCACGGAAACAACTCTCCGAGTAAACGAGCGACCAGTGTCCACTTGGCGGAACAACGCGAACCGTATCGCGATCGTGCCGTTTGCCAGCTCGAAAGCGTTTTCAAGACCGCCCACTTCCTCGTGCACGGCGCACACCGTGCCTTGCGAAACCTCTTGCCGGCAGAAGCGCTTTTTATATTACCTGTCTGCGCACTGCGCGTCCCTTGTTCTTTTCGGCGAATGGTTGCTCATCCTCCTCGATGCTACTGACCTTGCACCGAGGCTCGAGTCGTTGCACAAAACGATAATCGGAGATGGTATCGATTCGTCTGTATTTAACGCGGTCATTCACGAATCGTCACGCCTGTCCACTCGCTGCGAACCTTCGCCACGCTCGCGTTTATCAATTCCAAGCCCCGCCGTAGCTTTTCTTTCCGGATTAACCGATCGAACAGCATCTATCCATCTTCCGAGCTATCCGTTTAAACGCCAACGATTCATGCTCGATAGAGTTTACGCGCAACACGTTCGAATGCTGTTGCGAAAATCGACCTTTTTTCCCCCCAACGGGCATTGTTCTCCGTACGATGCACCGTTTGTTAAAACGTAAACTCGGTCGTTCTACGCGAGAAGCGTGGCGTTTTTATCGCCAGCCGTGTTCCGGTTGTGTACCTGTCGCCCCAGGTATTCTCGCTTATTATCAGATAATGCAACGATATTGTCCCCGCTTGTGTTCCTTTGCCGTTCCTTTCTCAGCGCGATCGATCCCGCTGCTCGATACGCACAGATCGGGCAAACAAATTTTTACCTCAGCGAGCGAACGATCGACTAAGATAGCAGGGCAAAGAGGCATAGAGAAAGACTGAGCATTCGTCGGTACACGTTGGCCAACGATTTATTCTTGGATTACATTATGGAATTCTGGTTCGCGGGTTTATGTAATAGACTTGCTTCGAGGCTTGCGCGCTACCACCGACCGAAAAGCGAAACAAAACACACAAGAATCTTTCCTCTTAAGTCGTCCAATTGTTCGTCCAAGCCGAAGTAAGGAAACTCGCGTTTTCCCCGCTCTGCGCAATGCAAATCGTTTCCACGTTCGGCATTCACGGGCGAAGCGATTACGTGCGACGTACAATATGTAAACCGCTGACGAGACTTCTGCTTGCGCGTAGAAGTGGTCGAGGCTCCAGTATCCCTGCCGCTCGCAATCGGCCAGGACCTTGGAGGGTGCAATTTCTCCCCTAGTTCCTAGTAAATCGAGGGAGTACAGCCATTGCAACGTTCGCGAACTTTACGACGAACGAATTTCGCGCGTCCACGATTTCCCGAACCGCAGTCACGGCCACAGTCAACAATAGCGCACGCGCCTTTTCTGTCCCGCGAAATTTGCTCGCGACCATCGATACTATTATTAGTCGAGGATACCTCGCAGGTGTCGGCTGAACAAAAGTCCATTCGAAACACCTGTTTGCTCGCGGGCCCGAATCACGATGCCATTGGACGCAGTCGAAAGTTGCGCTCGACGCGTTAACATTATCGGGGTAGATCGGCCTGTGCGTTATATCTGGACACTTGCACGTCGATGTTGTCTGCCTGCGGCTCTTGTGTCGCAAGGCGGACGACCAAACGCGGAAGTGTGTCGATCCAAACGCCGCGTTTGGGCAAACTGGGCAAAAGGGGTGCGCGCTACAGCGAAAACAAATTTGCATTACGCTGCGTTAAATGTACGTCGCTCGTTAAAACGGTTGACGTTAAATCACTTGGACGAGATAATGCTCGGGGTGGATTAATAATCCAGATGCCGAGGCGCGACTTTCGTCAACCCTGTTTCGCTCGGACAACTTCTTTCCCCAGGGTTGATCCGTTCCCAAGGTCCGTCTGACATCCCTGAATTCATTCGGGGAATATCCGCGATCGTTTGTTCGTTTCGGAGTGAATACAGCGTAAATTACCGCCTTAGTGGAACGCGCTTACAGTTTTCTCTTTGCTGAGTAGCGCCGCTTTCCGTGACGCGCCAAGCGTTCGCGCGTTGCACGCGATTTTCGTATTTTCCTGTACCGCGAACGATTTCATCGCGGCATACCGCGCGAGAAGTTTCTCGCGAGCCAGACAAGCGAGAGTCAAAGTTGGCCCGATGTTACATTCCGATGTACAGCCGGCAACAAGGTATGATTCACTCTCGCCTACCTGTATAGGTCCGTTTCGATGGCTGACCTAATGCAACAGGGTCCGTGTCCTCGTTCGTACCTGGTCGTAAAATATCGAGCGCTGCCGCCAGAGAGAGGCGAATTTACGTTGGATCGTTTTTTGTGGGACGGGCGAAATGGAATCGAAGCTCTGCCCTTCGAGTAAGAAGTATTATAAAGAACGTAGCGATTGAGACTCTCCGTGGAGAACAGGAAGGACGGAGCTTTCCCGTTCTCCGCGGAGATACGTTCAGAGGGCGTAGCCACGTGGAAAATTGCGGGCCACGCGTTTCGACAGACACGAGATCGGCGCTTAAGAAAAAAGCGGACGCCGTTACGGAGTAGATTTCTTCAGATTTTACCGTTCGAATCGAACGCACGATCGAGCACGCTCGCGAACGGGCAGCAATAACTAAAGAGCATTTAAGCGATCGTCGATGGACCAGGTGTATCGTTGTTTCGCATCGAGGCTTGCCCGCTCGAACGAGAGAGTCGGTGTCCGACTGGCGATCGAAACCTTGCGTAGCTATTCGAGAGGAACCTTCTCGACAGAGAAGCGCCCGGCGAAACGAATTTCATCGAGTTCTAATCGTTTGCATGCACGCGTTCTGTTTCAGGCGTAGGGGGAGAGGGTGCATCGTCGAAGCGTTGGAGGGTTTGAGGCAGTGAAACTGGCTAGCCTACAATGTCCGCTAGCATGCGGAGCACTCTGCAAACCGTTCCAGAATCAGTGCCGGCCGACCACGTCACAAACTCCAAAGTAAGTTGGACAACAGAAAAAACGCTAAGCCCGTTATGCTCGTGTAATCGTAAACTATCGTATCGACGACGAAACGGCTCTCCGACTTTCACGATCCCGATTCGACGTACAATTGGATTCTGTCCTCGACGGTCCATAGTTCAAAGTATCACACGGGTGGTCTCGCGCGACCACTCGATTTGCGTGGTCCAATTTTTGCGTTTCATTCGGCGCTGCTCGAGATTTGCCGTGCTTCTCTCGGGGCGAGAACAAAGTCGCGCGCGTTCCGCATGGATTTGCCACGGGAACGACACGGACGCCGTTTCGTCGATCGATACTGTGTCTCGTCACGCAAAACGTGCTAAGGGTACGGTTGAACGATTGCGCTCGGAAGAAAGGGTTACGTTTGCGGTAACCGAGGTGCGCAACTTTTTCGACGAGCGAGGGAAGCGTCGACGTGGCCGTTGGTCGAAGAAGAACGAGCTCGAGAAAGCGAGAACACGGTTGTCGCGAACGCCACCCCCTGTCCTCTCCGAGCGCGAGCGTATTTGGTAATGTTGCTCTTTTGTGACGGTCGCGTAATTCAAAGGTGCTTCGTGACGTCCTTGGTTAACGGTTCATGGTATCACAGTCGTGTACACTAACGCATTGCTTCTCGAGAATAATCGATCGAGAGATCGACCGTGAAAAGTAAGATAACCGCGACGCCGATTACGACCGACCACGCGGGATCGTTAAACGTTGCCTCGTGAAACGAGCAACACCCGACGACTCGTGGTTGCTTTCCAATTTTCTCCCGGGTGTGACCGGCGAGCGCTGAACCTTTCGTCGCCGACCGAATCGTCCCTATTGACGCGTGGATGCGAAACTCGCCGATCGTTGACCGGTTCCGCGCCCGGTGAACCTTGGATAGGGTTCACCGAGCGCACGGTGAACGACACTCGGGCATCTAGGACACATCCAAGACAGATAGACGCGTAGTTAAGGTCAGTCGCGGGGCAACATCCCGCCGGATGCGTTTCGCGTAACCGGTTCGTCGAATCGCGGCGAATTAGACTCGAGCGGAATTGTGCGGTCGTTTACAAACGGTGCGCGCGTACACAAGCCACGAGTTCAACTCGACTCACGAGGCTCTTCTTCTTCCCTCTCTCTTTCGGCCTCCTCGTTCCCCCGTGTCCCGTCAGAGTTTCACTGTTTCCGTCGAGAAGCCACGCGACACGGACGCGCCCCGGACGCGCCCGGTCGTTCGAGCTCGATTCCAGCCGACGAAGAGGAAGAGCAAGGATCGGGTCGCGGCCCATCGGTCACCTCGCTCCGCGCTCGCCCGAAGAGAAATGGCTCGCGAAGCTTTCAGTCTCCGCCCTATTTTCTTCCGCGAGGTCGACCTTCGGAGTCGTCCTCGTTCTCGAAGCGACGTCTCGAGACGGCTGAACGCGACTTTCACAAAAGTGGAGCGACGGAAAGAGAAAAGTCGCCGCTTTCCACGCGCGTTTCTCGCGCGGCGATACGCCGATCGCTCGGGTCCCTCGCGGCGCAGAAGCGTAAAAGCTTCGCAGCGGACAAGCGGAGCGGCGACCATAGGTAGAATCGAAGATAGAGACGAACGGTCCGGGAAATACCGCCGCCAGTTTTCTGTCTACGGCCCGTTGGTTCACCTTGATTCGATTTTTTTTTGCGCTCGCCAGCTGACGACTAAGTTTAGCCACTTTCTTAAACGTCGTCGTATATAATTATTGGTTAAGCGTGAATTTAGTTCACGGCATTTCGCCAATTCGCCGGACCCTGACTCGTTCGACGGAGCCCCGCGAGCCAAGGCGACCCCGAATCTTGCGCTTCTTTGGCGATTCTACTATCCCGCTATGCAGTTGCGGAGTATCGAAATTGCTGCATCGATCGTGCCTCGGAGCTGTCGCTCGGGTTGCAGGCTCGTTTCCGTCCAACTCACCAGTCCCGGATGAACTCGCCATCCTTCAAAATTGTCTGCCCCGCTCGCTTCGGCGGGAGGCTAATTCGTGCGCCAGGTAGATGAAACGCCGGTAAAGTTTTACGTTCGTTTGCAAAGGTAACGCTAGATGGCGAGCGCTGCCTTTCCGCTCGAATCCGCGCAACGCGAGATGAAAGTGCGAGCGAGCGAGCGACCGTGCACATGTATGGAAAGAGACGGAGCGAAAGATAGGAACAAAAGGAGAGAGGGGGACGGCGCAATCGACGATGCACTTTGTTAGCTGCAAATTATCAAACAAATCGCGGTGCTCGTCGTGTGCAAAGCTTCCTGCACGCATCCGACGCCCGTTCGCCCGCAGGTCTGGAAAGAAACGAACGCGATTTCGATTCGGATTCGAGACGAATCTCCTTGTCTCCGAGGTAGAGCGTCGTGGTCGCGTTTCGCCTCGGCCTCCTGGGTCCTCCGTGGGTTCGTAAAAACGTGGAGAACAGCTGCAAGGAGGGCAGAGGCGTTGCGGCGAACGCCATAAATGGTATCGTACGGCCGCTCATCGAGAATCAATTGTCCCCGCTCCGGGCTACCTCTCCTTGGCCTTTACGATCGCCGCCCGTGTCAATTGTTTCCACGTCGGGATCCACCTACGAAAAGTCGTTTGCCGTGACTAGCTCCTCGAAGCGGCAAGCGCATAGTAAACGAAACCAGTTGCTGCATTAGTCCCCTCCGTGCGCGACCGGCGATTGAAATTTCTAGGATATACAAATGCATTTCTCCGTTCGCTGAACTTTCATCGCGACAGAGAAGAGTCTTCGAGATTTCGCCGTATCGCGGGACGCGCGTTTCACTTCTCGCGAAAACGCGACACCGTTGTCGATGCGAGCTACGATGAAAGTTGGAGCTCTTCCTCGTCGAGGCCTCCGCGGCAGCTGTGGAAGATGGTGGTAGATGGTGGTCCAGGTGGTCCAGGTGGTCCAGGTGGGCCGGCAGCTTGGTCGTCTGCTCCGTTTTGTCGGAGGACGAAAGCCCCTCTTGGCGCTGCGCTGGTAGCACGTGGAAGCGTTTATCGCTGATCTCTCGATAACTTTGAACAATACCCCGATGAGTGGGCTGCGTCGTGTCACTCGAGGCGCGGCTCTCGTGTCGTGCCGGCACGGGTGCATAATATTTTGCGGATTAATCGAATATTAACGAGATCGGGGGACAAAAGAGCGCCGGGCTCGGGATGAAGCGGCGAGCAGGAAATAGTTCACGTTGAAAAATAAAGGTCCAGCGAGTAGAAACTCGCAGGAAAGGAGTTCACCCTTCCCTCGCTGCTTGCCCCTTCCTCTGGGCCGCGTCGGACGAGTGGCTCGTTAAGGGGAGGCCGCGCCTTAGAAAAACTTTTTTCGCGGTTATATAGTTCTTGCTGCAATTACGTAACCAAGATCGACTCGGCTCGGCCGGTCCCTTCTCTCGGAATCTCTGCGGAGATCGCGACGAGAGCTGCGCCGCGAGATCGATTCGAGAACTCTCCGCGAGCGCTTTCTCGAGTTTAATCTAATCTCCTTGCCTGGCAGCCGCCCCTCCAATCAGCTCCGATCGATCGAGAACCAGCCGTGAGCATCGACGAGCCGAGAGCAAACGTTTTTCCGCGAGAACCACGCGTTGCCTCGTCTGCAAAGAACGCGGATGGATAACGTAATCGCCGCAGCCTTGGCACGCTCATCGATGAATTCGAGGCACGATATATCGATCGGGAGCACCGTCGCGCGGCGTCTTTGTTTGCTCCTCGAATCGACGAATGGAACGAAGAGTTCTCCCGCGTCAAATCGAAGAGCGACGCGATTAGACCGCGAGTGCACGGCTGTTTTTCGCGCATCTAGCCGGCCGCCAAAGCCGCTCCAGACGCGTTCCTTACGGTGTGGTCCGTTTCGAGAGCGCGTCTATTCTTAATACAATGCCAAGGACGCGCTTCGCCCACTTCGCATTGATTATACGGGTTTGGGGGATCGATAAATCGAAGGCTGGACACACGCGGCACGTGTGTAGAGAATAACGATGGCCGAGTCGCGCGAAAATCCCACGATGGCTGCAATCTTCGACGGAGTGCAAGGGTCCCTTTGGCCAGGCACTAGATACTTGTCTCGTCGATCGTTGCGCTGTGAAATGCGAGCGGACGAGGTTCGCGTGGAACGGAGCGACCGCAGTTCGCAAGGACCTTTTCATCGGAGTGACGTTAGCAGCAGCGGCGGCGAGTGCGGTACGTCATTTTTATAGAAACGATCGTGGCTCGCAAAGTTCTTGGAAAAAGGTTGAGGTGGTCGGTGCCGTCAGCCGTTGGTCGTGAGTCAGAAAAGAACGGGCTCGGTAAAAGTCGGACTCGAATGATTCGCGTTGCTCCATAAGCGTGCAAAGTCCTGCGCTGGCAATTTTTCAACGAAACCGTGCCGCTCGCTTGAACAGAGAGTCAGCCTGTTTTCGCGGCACTCCTCGTTTAAAATTAAATTCGCCCTCGTGTAATCGGTTCACCGCGAGATCGTAGTAAGGCTGCGATTAACTGTGTTGACGTTTCAGCGCGTGGCAAAGGGACGGTGTCAAGGATGCCAACGCGAAGCTGCCTCGATTATCGATAACTCTGCTCGCTCGCTCTTGCTATCTTCGAGAAAGTTAGCCCGCTCGTTCGGAAATTTGATCGCGCCGTGCACCAGATATTCGAAGGAGCGATTGGAGAAGCGCGTAAACGTCCAGGCAGTTTACCTGCGACGCGAAATTTTTCCAACGACGGACCAGCCTCGAAACATACGACCCGTGCATCGTGTAGAATGCACCGAGTCCCAGAGTCAATTAATCTAATGGATCCAGCTCTCTACCCCCGTGACGAGTATTATTCCCTCCTCCCACCGCTCTGAAAATTTCCTCAGCCCGATCTCCCTTCTCGTTCTCTCCTGCTTCCTCGCTCGCCCGCTCGTTTCAAACGCATTCGTTGCACAACGAATGTATCTAGGCGCGGTGCCGTCCGTTTAATTCCTATTCAAGCGGCGGCATTCGATGCACGCAGAAATACATGCACGTACAACGACGTTATACGTGACTGGAGTAAACGTTCGATGCACAAAGGAGGATCATCGCGATCGGAGTCGCGAGCGCGCCTACTGACCTCATCGGCTAGCCGCCGCGACGTTCAAGCATCGCCGATAGCGCGTGAACAGGCGCTCTTTCCAAAAATTTGCAGCGATGCCCGTGCATAGCGGTCGGGCGACGATTGTGCGTGCACGCGTTGACGCGAGGCAACTTGTATATGTAAAGGAGGAAGAGAAAGAGAGCGAGCGAAGGGAAGGGAGAGCGTATCGACGATGTAAGATCCAGTAACGAAAGAGCTCGGCTCGAACGGAGCTCGCGTGTCCCTCTCACGGCCGTTCCACGCTCAGTTAGCAGGAGACTCGCGATCGAGCAGCACACTCGCGCGACTCGTTCGCAAATATCGTCGCTCCCGAATACGAGCCCGGGTGTCGAACCGCGATCCGCTCGACGCGAGTCGCTCTTCTACTCTTCCGCTCCATCTCGCCAGGCCGACACGGTAAACGGAGCGGGGAACCACGTGGCAGCGCGACGACGTCTCACCTTTTCGCTGGTCGTAGATGCACCGAATCTCGATCACCCGTCGCGCGAGTTTGTGCGGCTCGCGAGTGTCGATTTGCCTTCGCGCGAGATGCGGCGCGTCTCGGTGGAAGGTAAACCAGTTTCCTCGTTTCGTTCCGATCGGTTGCTCGGCGATCCAGGCGGACGAGTGCACGGAAAGTGAAGGTGCGCGGAAAATCGAAGCCGATTGTTCGAGACCGTAGCGGAGCACGGACGAATACTTCTCGGTACACGGGACACGTTGAATGGTGCAACCAGATTGGTGCGCGATACACACGGCGAAACCGCAGCAGCATTCGTCCCGTCGACGAAGCGGTCCTTCGCGTGCCGGACGTGAACAGCCTCCGATCTTCGAGACCGATCGAAGTCGAGTTCTTGTCCTCTTTGGGATTGCCGGTGATTACGTTCCCCGTTGCCATTTGCGACGCGACACCCTCGGCCCACCCTTTTCTAAGGGTCGCGCAAAGCGAACTCGATCGGTCGTCCGGTTCGCCGCGGGAAAAATTGACTTGTCAACTCGTGACTCACCGGCGAGCAGGTTTATCAATTGGACTAGTAGCCGCGAATCGCGAGCGGTGAGGAGATGCACGACAGGGGTGATGATCGCTGACATTGCGAATCGCGCGTGGCCGGACGATATGCGCGTTACCTTCGCCGTTTAATTTGCGCTGCATCGGTGCAACAGGTTCGCGGACGACCGTGGGCCAACTTTTCCCTTTCTCAGCCGCGTCTTCTCTGAACACGAAATCCCGAGTCTCCTGCGTGACTCGACGCTGGAATCTAGCGAAACCGGTCTCTCTATCGATATACGCACTCCCGCTCGTGCAGCTATCTCTGAACCGACTCGTCGTTTCCGTCTGGCCCCGTGCACTGACGATTCGAAGCATTTCAGAGACAGCTACGCGTTCGTGGTAAACGCGCGAGCAGTTTCGCACGCGTTGCCGTTGCGTTAACGGTCGTCGCGCGGCGATCGTTTAAAAATCGTTAATCGTTACCTGACCGAAAAGTAGCGGTCAGTCGAGCCTGCCTCGAAGTTCGGCGATGCGTCATAGCCGCAACGGGAAACTCCGTTCACGCGACTATATAGACTAAGGTTACGTGCTTGTCCGCGTATCGAAGAGCTGGCCTAATTCGTTTAACTTAACGACATTAGGAAGTCGGACGCGCGTTCTCTCCTTCTCCATTTTCCCTCTGCTCCTCTCTGCTACCCCCGTTGTCCCTCTTTCTACCTGCCTCCTCTGTATTCCTCGAATCTACGGTGTTGACGCCCGCGGCGTAGCGCGTTCGCGATACGATTCGCATCGACGTCCGCGTAAAATTTGATTACGTTCCTGCGGTCGTTAGAGCGTCGACGACTACCGTTGTTGCTATAGTGCCTGTGCGATTCGACGTTCATCGGCTGCCTAGGGCCGAGGAAGCTTGCGAGACAAACGGTCGACATTATTCTGACAGTAGGCGACGACGATTACGACGCGCTGCGTTTTCCGCCTGGATATGGTAGCTTGCAGCCTCGACAGCATCGAGGACTCCCAGGTATAGCAGAACTCGCGCCTTCGAGTTGTCGAGGAGAACCACCCTCGGCGTGTGTCGTACTTTAAGGATGTTTCCAGTGCCGTTGTCGAACGTAGGAAATGTTGACGAATAGCGACGATGGGACGTCACCTTACCTTCGTATTTAACGAGATTTAGTTTGGATCGTATCAACAACCTCTTTCGCGTTTAGATCGCGACGTCGCGTCGCCCTGTCGGACGTCCTTTATCGTTGCTCGATAGGAGCACGAGATTTCTTTTCTCGGCCGAATCGATAGAAAACCGATGTTTCGAGCAGATTGTGGCTCGGGAAGATAAACTTGATGACGCGACTATCACGGAACTAGGATTGAGTAATATCGTAGAGACAAAGTCGAGTAGCTGGATTATCTTGTATTTTGTAATTTCGTTACGTCGTCTATTTGCGCTCGCTGTGGCGAGAGTGGCAGCTTTTCCAAAAAGGAGGAAGCCCAGTTTGTTGTGACGTTCGGCGCGACGCTTACTTGTTAGGAAAGTTACAGGCTTGGAGTAATCACGTTTGTGAAAACTTCCATTAACGGTGCCGTGTGACGAGCGACCAAAACATTTCTTCGTCGGTCAACAATCACTCTCTCTCCGTCTCTCTATCTCCCTCTATCTCTATGCCAATTGTCGCCTAAATAGGCTGGAATCGTAGGTTGACTCAGTCTGCGCGAGTGATATGTCTCGGCTTTTTCCTGCCGCATAAATATTCGCGAACCGACCGATCGGGCCCCGGACTTCCAGCTGCTGCTCCACCAATCTGGCAACACCTGCACCATTGCGAAGTAATCGCCCCTGTCCGTGCAAATTCACTCGTCCCTCTGCCGTCCGGGCAGCCGGTGTCTATGTAACAAGAAGGAAAAGAAACATCCGCGCACGGTCCGACGCGCTGCCACGAAATTCGCTGCACTCGAGTTCAGTCGTTGATCGTCGAAGCAACTCTCCTTCTTCTTCTTTCGCAGAGATAGTTCCGCGCTTCGAGATCGCCGACTTTCTTCGTGGACGAATTTCGGCGAACGCGAAACGATTGTCCGCTCGTTGCCAGTGGACGGAAAGCCGAAGCGGTGATCCGTGAAGTCAAGTGCACGCAACGACTTGGACGATTTTGTAAAGCTTCCCCGATTTCCGGCTCCGCCGAGGAGCGTCGCAGGATCGTTCCCAAAAATTCTGCCCCCCTCCGATCGTCTGGTGCTTCTGTGACAAACGAGCGGCGCGCGTTCCGAGTGTGAAAGCAAAGAGCAAAAGGAAAGAGAAAGAAGCTCGATTATCCAAGTTCGAGCGTACTTTTGCCAAAGATCGGCACCATTGCGCCGCAGGTGCGAGACGCGATCGGCATGTACGTAACGGAGACGACGCGTAGCCACAAGGTGGCACCTGCGCCCACAGCCAGAGCGAAAATGGTCGAATACAAAACGATAAACGAAAGCGGCGAACGCGGCGGCGGAGGTGGAGGCGGCGGCGGTGGCACGCACCTCGCCGCCACCGTGAAAAACACCGTGCGCCGATTGCTTCGCCGGACGAAAAGTCACCGGGACGCGCCGGCCACGAACGCCGCTGTGATCACGCAAACGGCGAACGGAACGCACGCGAACAACTTGGCCATAGTGAGGAACAAGACGAACAACGCGAACGACCCCAACGCGAGAAGATCTCAGCCCCCCGTCCTGCCATCTTTCGAGCAATATTCGAGCAGAAACCAATCCAGACGGCACTCCAAGCTGCGGGTCAGACTTCAGGTAAGAGAACGCGTCGTGCCACGGACAAATCCTTCGACTCCTAATGATCCTTGCCACCCGTGGAAACCAGCTGCGCGAGTCTGCGTCCCTCGAGATCACCGATTCTTCTTCGTTCCGCCAACCCCCCTGCCCCTCTGATTTCTCAGCCCCGAGAGCTTCTCGCGGATACGACGGACGTCGCGTTTATCCGTGCCGAAAGGCTCGCCTCGAATCCGTCGACCCTCGCGCTTACGTAACCGCGCGGCAAACAACTTCTCCATAAATTTATGATTTATTCGTTTCGCTCTCCGCTGTCGCCTCCGAGGATCCCGTTGACGCTTACGCAACGAATCGACGTAAGCTGCGCGGACCGAGAACGTTTCTGTGCGGCGAGCGTCGCGACCTAAGGTAAGGACAAGGGGAAGCGACGACGTCGGAGATAGGGCAACCTTCTCGTCCTCGTGGCTCGAGTAGCTCGAGTAGCTGGAGTAGCTCGTGATCGAAACGTCCCTTCCTCGAACAGCGAAGTGGACGAGGATTCGACGAACTCCCCGCAGAGATCTGTGCCGAAAGGGGCACCGCGAAGAGGAGGCTCGTCGTTAACAGCATAATTGACTCGAGCTTAATTGTTCCTCGGATATTCGAGCAGCGAGACGCGCGCTCGTTCGTGATCCATCGAGGAGCCTCCAATCGAATAATGGCATGCGCGCAACTTGTCCTTCAAATTTCCTTCCTTCCCTTGCTCCATCGTCGGTTCGCTAAAGTTAGGTTACGGGTCAGACGTAGCGTAGCATCTTCGACGCCTCCGGCCATGCTAATTGCTTCCTTCGTAATTCGAAACAATAGATTCTTGTAGGCCGTTCGTACCCTGTCGGCGCAGCGTTCCATTGTTCGAGGGAACGTTGGCCGATCTGCTGACGATCGATCGAGCGGGCGTTGAAAAAGACGAGTCTCTTGCCGCCACGAATGACGTTCATTTCGCGTCGGGCCACGTATTCACCGAGCGCACGACCATGGCACATGCTCCAGCGATTCTTTTTCTACAGAGGCCACTTGCACGACGTACGCGACATTGACGATGCACACCCGCTATCTTATCTATCGGAGGAGCCTCCATTTTTCTTCCACACTTGCCAAGAGGCAGTGTACTAACGGTTCGATTCATTAGCATAGCAGCGGCAACGGTGGGAAGTTACTTCAGCTGCATATACATACGTATATCCTACGATATCGCCCAGCAATATCTCTTTGCCTTCCTTTCACCGTTCAAGAACGATCGGCGCACGTTCCAGCCTCGGGATAATGCTTACTAAGAATTCGCATCGACATCGTATCTAACGAATGAATCGGTATCCATTGATGCGCGTACGTGTCCAGCAAAGGAACTTGCAACTCGTGTCTCAGAGGTCCGTTTCGCTCTCGAGTCTTGCGCGACGCGACGAAGAAAGCTGCGTTTCGAGCCGTTTACGTAATCCCGATGAAACATACACCGAGTCGTTTTCGCGAAGATAGTAATGCATGGTTACGCAACTCACGACCTTGGTAGACGGTGAACTGGACTCGTGATTTTATCGAACTATTAAGTTAGTGGAACGAGACGCATATATTTGGTAAGCACGGGTCCGAAGCTGCGCTGCTGCATTTCATTAACCGAGCGCTGCTCGTTTCGCAATGCGAAACACACGTGCGTGCCTCTGCGCGATACCAAGCCGGGCACACGGGTATTCGTTGACACGCGTACAGATGGTTCGCCTTCGCGAGCCCGACATTGTACTCGCAGAGATTATTGCCTCGGCTTCGGAAACAAATAAATACGGAATGTATACGAAACGACTGCGGTATCGCGCGGTCACAATACATTCGAGGAATAGTCTGCCGTGGAATATTCGTGTTACGGTCCCGAAGAAGCGCGGGTTATCGCGAGCTGTTCTCTGCGCGTAGCCGATTTTCGGACGGCGAAAAGAATCGCGGGAACGAAGAACCCGAGCAAAAATTGGAGCGCTCCGTTTGATTAATGTTTACGTAAACGTGACCCCTTTCGATGCGTTGACCCGATGACTCGAGAAACGTGAACCATCGTAACAGCGTGCCATCTACGCGTTATCTGCGCGATAGGAGCGCGAGGTCGAAGAAAAAAGCATTAGAGGGTATTTCCTAGCCGGCGAGACGCAGAAAGGTCTATGCAGCGCGAGCTCGTTGGAGAATTCCGCAGCTGAAAATATTGCCACGCTTATCGTAAAGATATCTTACGTTCGCGGGCGAGGTGACGTGAAATTATTGAAATTCGCTCCGCTCGCGTTTATCGTCAGAGGTCAGGGGACCACGGCGAGCCATTGATATTTATTTGAGAGCGAAACTCTTTTTTCCGCTCCGTCGTCCGATGTGACGCGAGGTACATCCAACCGTGGTTCCGGGTTTGCAAGGGTGTCGATGTTGGGGTGACGGTAAATATCCTTTGTCGACACTCGTTGACAGCGACTCGAATGTAACTTTAAATGATTCACTTCCGTGATAGCAATCAGGGGTTCGTCCGTTCGTCCGTACAACCGTCCATGCACATAGGTGTACGAGCGACGCTCGTGTGGACACTGGATCACACTTTTATCAAGGCCGTTCCTATCTAACTGGTCGACATTCCCCTACAGCAGCGTGTCCAATTATAGTATCGAAAACTCTTTTCGACAGCGCTCCTATCGTCTCTAGGCCGAGCAGGCAGAAAGCTGTGCGACTTCGTTGGTCGCTGTCGCGTGCATACAAGTGTGCCGTTGCTCGATCGATCGGCAGTGTGGACCATTAGCCAATTATTAGAGGAACAGGGGAAAAGGTAAACACGAGTGCGCGTCGGTCATTTCCAGTTAATCAGGGTTGCACGATTATCTGGCGGTGGCATGGTCCTCTTATCGAACCGCTACGTCCGAACGTTTCGACGCAAACAATTCGTGCAAACACGTCCATAGAGAGGGAACGCGCGTGGAAGAAAGTTTGGAGCAGCCGTGCTCCGAAAGAACACGGCGCACCGGGAAGCTGGTGCTCCTCGAGCATCGACTCGTCCGCGACGATTACGAAGCGAAAATTGTTGCGGCGATTCCGACTTTTAACTGCGTACACTGTAGCGATTAACGAGGAATTATGTAAAGTGGCTCCAATATTGTCATTCACGAGGCTCGTGCAACTAGAACCTGGTGCTGGATCGTGACGAGCGCGTGGCCGCGCATCATAAACAATTAAAACGAAGGCGATCCTGAGAATAAATTTCTACGCGAACAGCAATAGTTTCGCGCCTACGTACGCATTCCCCTTGCTCGGCTTTTCACCCGTCAGGCGTTACATCTCTGTCGGAGAAGTGAAACGACTCGAGTCGTTATCTTCGAAAAGCTTTATCGCGAGCAAGAGAGCGACGGGAAAGGCTTGGCAAATACGTGGGCGCCGACGGTATGAAGCAAAAGCTTTGCGCCCACAGCCTGCGACAGCCGGCGACTCGATTTCCACCAAATCTCTGGTTAAACAAGCGCGTCGCTATATCGGGCGCGTGACACACGCTAGACGTGTCAATCGTCAACGCACAACACGCATTGTTTCCCATTCAACTTTGCACGGTTAGCCGGCAAACTAAGTTTGCTTAGCTCGTGGAATTGTCGAGTGCACGCGTGTCATCCTCTCGCTGCGAAAACAATTCGACGAGTCGGCGGGACTGAACTGAAATATCTGTTCGCATCGAATCTGACGGGGGTTTGCTTACTTTGAATGCGACGGTCCATTTGGTGGGTGGGAACAGTTACGACAGCGAAGGCTAGCGAAGCGTTCGTCGACAGGTGCGTCGCGGAGCACCTGGATTGCTACGTGCACGAGTCGGCTCCGATTGCAAATGCGCTCCAACTTTTCACCGACCGCTCTCTCGTTCGTTCTCCCTCCATCCCCTGCGATTGACTTCCCTTCTCCAAAATCTATTCTAGTCGCGACAGGTCGAACTTTGCCAGGCTTGTTTGCCAATAAAGCGGGCAGAAACACGTTTTCCCCGATGCTGCCAGGAGCAACGGTCTGCCGACAGGAAGTGGCCGAGATCAGCTCGGCCACCGATCATCGTAACTGTTCGTTTCCGTTCTGCATCGGTTGTCGGTGTCCCGCAACCCAAGTTCGGAGAATATTTTTCCCCGTCGATCGTCCACTGAACGGCGATTAACCCCTTTGGGGCGTCGTTTGCGAACATCAATCCGCTTCCACTACTTCGCGGAACTCGCTTAATCGACTCTGGACCACGTATCTATTGTACTTTCAATACGTACTTTCTCCGATCGGGCGCCAACTTCTGACCGCAGTTCCGATCGACCCCGGGGTCGATCGGGATTCGCTGGCCAAGCCGAGGAGGGATAGATCGGCACCCAGGTACCGAGCCGGTTAAGCACAGGCCTGTGGTCGACATTTGCTCCCTGAGCTCGCGGGCCGTCCGAGTGACTCACGGACGTGGCTTTCGTCGGCCTCTGCGCGCAGTTGACCGTAATTGCTGCACAGCGCGTGCAGCAATCGCCAGAGGCTTTCGTGCCGCGACTTGGCCACGTTGCGCTATCCCAACCGGATGCAATCTCGCGAGGAATCGGCGGAATCGGGGAGCGCAGACGGCTCGACGCGCGAACCGTTTCAGCGGTCGCGATTTCTCTGCGTTTCCGAGCCGACGGGGAACACGCGTGTTAGCGACGGCGCATTTTGAATGAAGGGAAAGGGACCGATTTATGATAGGGACCTAGCCTGGGTACGTTTGGAGAGTGTTTTGCAAATGGGCAATCTGGACGACAGACGATGGCTGGTGGCCCGACGCTATTCAACTATCGAATGTCCAAGGATTGCCTGTTTATTAGGGATGCTTTGAAAGTGAGTGAATGAGACTGAACATCCCGTTGACCGAAGATGGCTGTCGACCAAATTGGGTCTTCCAACTATCTGGTGTCGAGTAAAGAATACATGTGGCAATCTGCTTGTAGCCGTATTACCAAGGAATAGGGACTCTCTTCCTGGAGGATCTGGCCACGGAGTGGGGAAGGTTCTGCCTTTTGGTAAATGAACTGTGATTGACCACTCAGTCTTTACCCCAGCATTGACCGGGAAAGAACTACGTAACTTACACCCCCTCTTACACCTCACCTTTAATATCAACAAGTTCTTAACACGCGTTGGGGGAAAACGAGAGTCGCCGCTGGAAGCGCAGAGTGTCGATTCGTGTGAACGCTGAAACAATCGCCCGACTCGACCATAGGTTCCTCGAACTCCTTCTTGGCCCTGCTTGACTTTCACCTGGTTTCCGGTCGAGCGATGCACAGCTGACTGAAATTTCGTAGAGGGACAGACACGGGAAGCAGGATCGTCGATCCACCGTTGGCGACAAACATGTAACGGGACTCGAAAATTCTGTAGCAGGTTACCGTGTGCGTTCGAAGCGACAGGTAATTGTAAGTTGGAGCAGCGAGCATTGTTCCATCGTGCGCGTAAGAATCACGGGTTGTCTATGTGGCGGTCTATGGTGAGCGCGCGGCGAGTTCAGGTGGGCAAAGCGCGTGACCGATTAGACGGATGTGTATTTTTCTCGGCGTTGGCCTTGTCGGCCACCTGTTCGATTCTTAACCGCGACCGACGGCCTCCTGCCGCTACATTCGAACGCGAAACAGAACTCGCGAGAGCGCTGCTCAATCGGTTCGATAACGAGCCTGTCCCGCAGAACTTGCACTCGCAGCGAGCGGCACTTCGTAGACGTCAGACTTTTCCTCCTAGAATACAAGCTTCTGACGACGATAAGCTGTAGCGATAAAACCCTGACCGACATCGATTCCAGCCGTGCCTGGCTGATTCGATTTCGCGGTTCGACGTGACTATTTTTTTCATCGACGAGCGACAAGAGCGAAGGCCGATTGCGAGTGATCGAAACCGCGGACGCAATTCTCGAAGGTATGCAGTCGCGAAAATCACGCGTGCGCCAGAGTTCTAAAAACCATTCGTGCTTCTTGTTACAAACGAAGGTGCGGATCGGAAAATACATATGTTCTTTACGCCGCACGGCCGCGTTTCACATTCGCATGGCAGAAACGCCGGAATCCGGTCCGAGTTAGCTAGACGTCATATCGTTTATCGATATCTGCCGCTGATAACGGTCTAACGAAGTCGAGTTGGACGGTCGCGCGCTTATCGTTCAGGGGAAATGGACCCAGTACCCCGTAGTCGGCCGTCGACGCGGAACCTCTGTCACTCGTTCCCGTCTTCCTTCGCCGTCGATCGATCCGCGTTTCTTCCGCCACCAAGACACCGAGTGTCCACTAGACCCGAGTCTCGGCAAGCCGTCCACCAGTGACTCACTCTGGCCAGGAATACGCCGCGGGTTCCCGATGCTCGCTCGATGCCCCGCGACGCCAGCTACCAGCAAACGTGTGCACACCGTCCGAAAGAGCGACAGACTTTCTCGAGCAACATTGTGCCGACGTCTCCGTCGACGAGGTATTAAAAAAACGGTCGACTCGAATCGAGTCGGCGATCCTCTCCGCCCAAGAAATCGGAGCGCACCTGCGTATCGTGCCGCCGTCGAGGCCAGCCGAGAGATTGCCACGACGAAAGAAACTCGTTCTTATCGCTTTTACTAACCTGCACTCGACAAAACGATTTGTCCAACCTGACTCCATCGAGCACATCATCGCCTGACACGACGACACGGCCTGCCGTGCCTACTGTGTACGAGGTATACACATATGTACATAAATACGTGCACATATCGAGATCGTTTCGGGAAAATGGACGGCCTGCGAGCGCGCAATCACCGTGCGATAAGGCAGTGAAAAAATAAACTTGGAGACCGACAAATCAACACTTCGGAAAGACGCGTGCGTGGCACGCCTTTATCGGACGGGCTCGGTGCGTATGCTACGATGCGGTAGCACCGCTCGTTCTCGCCAATCCATTTCCTGCCTATCATTCTGTAAATCATTGTATTTTTCGTGCTACCCTTAACCCGTTTCCTCGTTCGTTCTCGTCTCATCGGCCAGAGAGATTCGCCCCAGCCAAGGTTCTTCTCCTTTTTTTTCTTTTTTTTCTTTTTTTTTCTTCCAACGTTTCCGTTTTAATACTCCGATCCGCGAAGCATTCAAAGTCGCTCGCGTCCACGTTTCGGAGCGTCGAGAACTTTGCGAAGCGAAGGGCTCGGCTGCCAAGGGAAGCATCTCGTTCGCGAAACGCTTTCGTGTTCTCATCAAATGTGCCTGTACGCGTCGCTGCTTTCTGCTTGTCGATACATCTACATAAATGTATATGTCATTTGTTGCCAACGAGAGAATATCATAGGCCGGCGAGAGCTGCCCGGCTGGATCGTGTCTCGTGCTGTGGTTTTGGGTAATAAATGTGAAACTTGTCGAGAGTGATAATCGTTCCCCCCGTCGACGAAGATCGTCGTCCAGCGATAGAGCCAGCGGATCCTTAACGAGGATAACACCTGTTTTTCTAACAGAGAAACCGAGCCGCCAACCTGCCAGACGAAGTCGATCCACACGGTGGATGAAGAATCCACGCTGAAGAGTTATCGCTGCTGACTGTACGAACGTTTTCCCAAAGCTTGCCGACCTCGTTTCCCGTGCCAAAGGTAGAGGCCGCGTTGATCTCCGAGCGTTGCCCAAAAATGGAGGAGGATCGGGAAAGGACGTTCTCTCGAACGCAGCCGAGCAGAAGCACGATTCGATCGCAGCCCGGTCGGAAGTTCCTCGACACGAGCCCCGTAGCGACGTCCAGAGCTAGTGCAGAAGCTACGGCACCGACCCGGAGCCCTGTCCCGGTCGGAAGGTACGTGGCGTCCCACGCGCCAATGGACAATCTGAAACAGTGGGAATTGGTAGAATCCGATCGTGGCCTGCGAGTAGTGGAAAAGAGGGGCGGCAACACCCCTGCCGTCGCTAGGAGAACCCTCCCGGCGAACGCGATGATCGATTCGAATCTCGAGGAGAAGCTGAAGGCCTTCAAAGACTCGAAGATCGTTCAGCCCATTATGCCGCCGCGGCCCGATCGATCCGACGATCCGAAGATCCCGGTGAATCTCGATCTGATTCTGAGACAGCGAAAGGGCTCGGCCGTAGAGAGCACGGATATGCTTCAGCGATTGGAGCAGCAGGTCAAGGCCATCGAAATGGACACGCTCGCAGCCAGAACGCGTCAGTTGGAGTTCAGCTCCGATTTCGAGGCAGACACTCGATACAGGGACCTTCGATACAGGGAACACGAGGATCTACTTCGAAACGTGACGGATGACGAGGCCGAGGGGTAACATTTTGTCTCTTCTCACCATAAGAAACGCGAATTCCTTCGCGTACGTCAGAAACTGTTACCCTTCTGCAATTTGCCATCACTTCTCACCCCCTTTTCTCGTTAGCTTCCTTTTTTTGTCTTTTCTACTTTTTGGTCGAAATTTGTTTTTTCAGTTACGTTACCTTTACAATTTATCGCACACCCGTTTCGCTTGTTTCTTATTTTTTAACGCTCTCTCTCTCTCTCTCTGCTCCCCACACCCTTCTCGATCCCCCGAGAAATCGCGTACGAAATCGCGCCTGGCGACCGATCTCGCGAGGATAACGAGCGAGCGCCTCGCAGGCACGGCGATCTAATATAAAAATGAAATTCGTAAAAGAAGCTGTAATGACCACGATGAATTAAAACCATCAAGGGCCTCCCCGTTGCACCGGGGCGACGCCACGAGGAACTCGACGGGGAACGCCGGCGTCGCGACGAAGAAAACACCCACGAAATTATCCAGGACGGCCTCGGACACGAGGCGAGGGCAGGAAGCAGAAATGCCCCTTCGAGCGCAAGCTAAGCTGCAGCAAGCTCGCGCGAACCCGCGGCCCATCGCCTCGAAGAAAGATCACCGGCATCAGCAACAGCGACAGAGCAACGCGGCCAGCGGCGCGCTGAAGCCGCTCGCGGACATCATGCAGAAGGGTGGTCAAAGCGTGAAGGAGGTAGATATTCTTCGTAGCGGGCGGCAATTGACTAAAGATAGTAAGCTCGCACGAGCCTTGTTTCTAAGCGGCGAACTTTGCGAGGGGTGTTAATATTCGGACGAGGAATGATCGTTGTATCGAATGAGTTGTACCCAACGAGTGCGAACGGCATTGTTTCGTTCGTCGACGTGATCGTGGACCCTCGCCGACCGGCAGGGAGCAACGACGATGCTGTGTCACGCATACGATTCGCAGTCCCTCTACCCCATCCATTCGAGCTAGAATAACCCGGGTGGCTTCTCCCTGCTCGCTCGACCATGCGAAGGCGTATCGCCTAACGATCGTGAGACCCGTCGAACCCGATTAACCGCCTTCGCGTTACTCGTTACGCGTTACGGCCTACGCATCCGCTTCTTATTTTTCCATCCGCCCCTCTGTTCTCTTTCTTTTTCATTTCTCTTTTATTTCTTGCTCGCGTCATCGGCACAGGCGAGCTTCGTGCCAAAATGTTCATCGACGAATGGCCAGAAAACCTGCCTCCCAGTGTCCCAGTATTCCTTGCCAAGCACCGAGCCGCATGGTATTCGAGGGGCAAACGACATCGCGCTAGGATTCGAAACGCTATTGAACTCGTATATAACATGCTTAGCAACGCGGTTCGATCCGCTGCGAACATTCGACTTTGAGTTCGGAAACGCGAAAACTACTGGAGCTGGCCCGTGGGTGTTGGAAGGTTGATTCGAGGGTGATCAGCTGACCAGACGAAAACTCGGTTTCGATCGCGCGGTACAGAGAGCGACGGTGTTCCGAGAAAGTCAGTGAAAGGGGCTAGTGGAAGGCGGGGTGGCGCATGCGTGAGTCGTGATCGGCGTCGGCGTCATCGTCGTCGTCGTCGTCGTTGTCGTCGTTGTCGTCGTTGTCGTCGTTGTCGTCGTGGTCGTCTTCCTCCTCGTCGTTGTCGCAATCGTGGTCGCGATCGCGGTGGTTAGCCGTCGTAGTAGTAGCAGTAGTATCAGTGGTGGTGGTGGCTGCTCGAGGGTCGCGTCCGTGTAGCTGTAGAGGGAGGTAGAGTGCTGGAAAGGCTAGGCTTTCGCCAAGGGTGGTTCGCTTGCACGCTAGCAGAGCAGGCGGTGGCGGCGTTACGCGCGTATTGATTCTTCGCTCGCATCCCTCTCGGCTGTGCACAGCTCTGGCCGACGAGCAACCGTGCAACCCCCGAACGAGGACGAGGACGAGGAAGAAGGCAGTCGCGGGAACGTTCGATCGGACAACGAAAATGCACTTGCTCCGTGCATCCCCCGACCCAACTCGGAGACTAGGGCCTTCGATTGTGATCAATGACGTCAGACGAGTCCGCGTTTGTGACACGCTTCCGGAACCACTGTTTCAATCGTCGATCGCCGCTTTCTTCGCTTCCTTTCGAGCGTTGTCGAGTCATCGGGCTACGGAACGGTTCGTTTAACGGTTCGACCAACGCGCATGGGGACTCTGTGTTATTCGCCATCGTCGTGCATCCGCCGTTCCATCGCGTGCGACCGGTGGTCGATCCAAGTGACTGTTCTCTGGAGAGCGATTCGAATTCGCCGTGGCGAGTGTACGAGTTGACGCGCGTCCACTTTGGCCGTGCTCGGGCATCGAGGCTTCGATGCAAACGCGGCAACCAGTGTGTCCAGTGATGCGCGCCGAACTGTAGACAATCTTCTCCCGGCGATTAATATATTCGACGTCTCGCCGCTCTCGAACTGGTTTCGAGCGTACACGGAAGGAAAGAAGGAAGAAGCTCCGCCGACGATCCGAACGAGCCACCGCAGCGTCCCGTTTCACTTTGGATACGCGCGCGCAGTTGCACGCTATCGGATCGCAATCTTTTCCTCGCCAGTTTCGCCGAAAGTTAACGCCACGCTGTCATCGTTATCGACGTCGTCGTTCGCGGGGAGCAGCCTCTATTTTTGCTCGATAATTCGGTTCAGGCGCACTGCCGTTCCGGATAGATCGATCACGGCTGCATCCGGTGTGCTTGAATATGCGAGCCGCAAGGAATCGCCCGGTCTCTTTACGCTAGCGGGGCAGAAGGGCAGCGGCGACGAGTTCTGGTAGAGATCCTCGAAATTCTGATACATGCGTGCGCGTTATCGAAGCGGCGCGGGGAACGTGCGTGCCGCGACGAAAAGAACATGGCCAGGAAAAGGAACGAAAGAGAAGCGAGTGATCCTCGTTCGGCCGTCTCGATCGTTTCGACATTTTCGTGGTAGCCACGAAGCAGCAGCCGCATTTTCTTCGTACTTTCGTCGAGCGAGTCGCACGAGCAACGCCTAAGCTGCCGCTTGCGCTCCCGAATTGCGCCACTGCAGCGAGCGATTGATGCACGCCCGATCCTGTCCCTGATTTCACGTCGAATAAATACCCTTGGCTTCTGAGGCGTCGAAGAGAGACCGGTCAAACTGGCGGCCTCGAAAGTTGCCGCAGCCACCTCTTGCAAGATGGTCGCTCGTGGCCACACGCGGGTAACTGACCCTAGAAAAGTTTCCGTTATCGATGCCCCCTTTTCAGTTCTCGTCCCAGCGACTCTTGCCCCCTCGTCGCTTCGGCGAAAGAAGCGATTTTATTTTCGGGGTCGTTCATGCTCGACGAACTCGCCGGGTAGATTTGTCCCGGCGCTAATTACAATTCGTTGCGCGGCGTTCCGCGCTTATGTTTATTTATACCGCGAGAAATCGACGGCGAAAGCAAAGTGAAAGAGGCGTGATTTGCGTTCGCTTCTTCGATGAGGCGCAAAGAAATGAAGGCTAAAGGACGTTGCTGCCTCCTCTCGCGTCGAGACGCGATCAATTTGTTGCCGCGAGCACGATGAAAAATCGAAAGTCAATTTTTATTGCACCGTATGACGGTTACGAGTCGCGCAGCTGCGACCACGCGCGACCGTTCGGTGTGTACCGACCCGTTCATTTCGCTAACGAAAATTGCTTGCGCTTATTGCAGACTGGGGATGGCGTGGGAGTGTCGAGTAGCGGCGGTCGGCTGTCCTCGCGAAGTCGTACCTCGGAGGAGCCTCACATCGGCAAGTACAAATTACTCAAAACAATTGGCAAGGGTAACTTCGCCAAGGTAAAACTTGCCAAGCACGTGCCTACCGGGAAAGAGGTGGCCATCAAAATTATCGACAAGACACAGCTGAACCCAGGCAGCCTTCAAAAGGTAAGCCTTCAACAAAAGGTTGAAGTTAAGTTTGCCTTCGCTAAAATCCCGTTACGCGTTTGCAGCTGTTCCGGGAAGTGAGGATAATGAAGATGCTCGACCACCCGAACATAGTGAAGCTTTTCCAAGTGATAGAAACAGAAAAGACCCTGTACCTAGTAATGGAGTACGCGAGCGGCGGGGAGGTGTTCGACTACCTGGTTCTGCACGGTCGAATGAAGGAGAAGGAGGCCAGGGCGAAGTTCAGGCAGATCGTGTCTGCCGTGCAATACTGCCATCAAAAGAAGATCATCCACAGGGACCTGAAGGCGGAGAACTTGCTGCTCGACAGCGAGATGAACATCAAGATCGCGGATTTCGGATTCAGCAATGAGTTCACGCCGGGCAACAAGTTGGACACCTTCTGCGGATCGCCACCCTACGCAGCCCCCGAACTGTTTCAGGGTATACGTCTAGTATCTTCTCTTTCCTTTCTTCTGCTTATCCCTTGCGTCCTTTATCCGAGCGTTTCGCGTTCCCGGACTTGCCGGAGAGATTGACGTTGCTCGTTTCTGACTTAGGTAAAAAGTACGATGGACCCGAGGTGGACGTCTGGTCGCTGGGAGTAATATTGTACACCCTGGTGTCTGGTTCTTTGCCCTTCGACGGTTCGACGCTGAGGGAACTAAGGGAGCGAGTACTCAGAGGAAAATATCGTATCCCATTTTACATGTCCACGGACTGTGAAAACCTGTTAAAGAAATTTTTGGTGCTCAATCCTACGAAGAGGGCCTCCTTGGAGGTATGGTATCGCGCGAGAGATTGTCCAGGTGATTCGCAACCGTGCTCTACATCGTTTTCTCTTCTCCCTTCCTTCTAGACGATAATGAAAGACAAATGGATGAATATGGGATACGACGACGACGAACTCAAACCGTACTTAGAACCCGAACCCGATTACAAAGACCACAAGAGGATAGGTGAGTCTGCCAGTATGTACATAAAACTTTCTACTTATTTGTTTTATATATAAAATATAAAGTTGCACGAGTTACGAACACCCTCTGTGGGATACCCGTCGACAAGCAATCCGAATGAATCGCGACACATTGGTGTCTGCGCTCACAATGACGTTATCCTTCCTCACGTTTTCTTTCGTTTCGCGGCGCACGTCGACGATTGGCAAACCATATTGAGCGATCGTAACTCTTATCGCACCAATAGATACGTCGGACTATCTTACTGTGTACGAATTGCCCATCGATTCGATTTCATTCGCTGTACGATGCCGTAGAAGTAGCTGAATAATGATAACGATAGCAAGTAGCAATTTTAGTAGCGCCAATTAGTAAGCACGAGGGACACAGATGCCGAATGCGCCGTTCCTTCTCTCGCACAAGCAAAGCACCGTGCTTCCTTTCGTAACGTTTAGCCCGCGCCGCTCAATGATGCACGCGTATGAATGATAACGCGAATACTCGTAGCACTTGTTAGAGTCCCTCGTATCGAGTCGATCGTATAATTCTCATGTGTTTAGTGGTTGTGACTATGCCGTTACGCCTGTTTGTTTTAGAGGCCCTGGCTAGTATGGGGTACACGAGAAGCGAAATAGAAGATTCCTTAGGACATGCAAAGTACGATGACGTGTTCGCCACGTACTTACTGTTAGGAAGAAAGACAACCGATGTGAGTAGATAGGCTATCGGCGATCTCGTTCGACCGTGTATATACAAGATTAATAACGAAACGTTCGTGAGACCGAGTAAAAATTCAATTTGTTCGTTCCGCCGTAGCCTGAATCCGACGGCTCGCGGTCAGGCAGTTCATTGTCGCTGCGCAACATTCCTCCGCAAGCTGGTTCAGGTGGAGCCGGAGGTGGAGGCGGAGGTGGAAGCGGAGGAGGCACGGGTGGCGCCGTGCAAAGTCCGTCGCACAGAGGTGTTCACAGAAGTATTTCCGCTAGCAATCCAAAACCAAGTAGAAGAGTTTCGACCGGTCTTGAAACGCTTCGTAAGTGTGAATGCTGATGCGTTGTCTTCTCGTCAGGCCGTCTCGTTCGAGGCAGGCCTCTTCTAAACTTGTCTTCTTTCATACATTGCGAACGTGTATCGGTCGATCGAGTCGAGAAAGAAGAGGAGACTTGGTTTGTTCTAACGTGAACGCGTCGAAAGTAGAGAAAATTGCTGGGCATACTGCTAGTACGTTAGTACGTTCGGACTAAATCGGTCTGTGTTTCAGCCGGAATATCTTCCATGATTTTTCAGTGCTCCCAGCCTCACGGATTAATAATAACGAGGATGATTTATAGGGGAGCGATTAGTAACGATGAGAGGGGACGTTCATAACGCGTCCGACTAATTTTATTCGTATTTCGTAAACGACGTTTGTTACTCGTCAGGAGGAGCACCAAGTCCAGGAAACGCAACGAACCATAATCACGCGAGCGCAACAACCGGCGGAACAGTGACGACTGGAAGCAGCGGTAGTAATTTTAAACGACAAAATACCTTGGACGCGGTAACGATGAAGGAAAATAGCGCTCGCGTTTCGGCGAGCCGACCCTCGGCTCCTAAAAACAGCCCTGGCCAATTAGATACTAGTGAGTTTTATTTCCGTTACCCTGTCAATTGGTTGTTTTTTTTGGGGTTTTTTTTATGTCAACGTATACACCGGTCAATATTTGTCTCGATTGTTCAATATTGCGGCGCTGCAATTGTGTAAAGCTTTAGCGAAAGTATACCTGCTTTGGACAAGGTTATCGTGATTCGTACTCTAATCCACATCAGTCTTTCCGTTAATTCATAATTTTATCGTTCACGTTCTCACTTTCACCCATCGATCGTTCCTTGTATTATAATTTTTTTACCCATTTTTTATTTCAACCCTTCCAAACCGTCCTTTCACGGCACGTTACATGTGGTCTTTATTGGTATACATCCCCGCACCCATGGGACTCGTATCACCCTGTTACCCGCTAACTGTAGATCATCGTAGCGTTTGAGAAGAACGTTCGTCAACGGTGTACACCGATGACGATACGCACTCTACACCATTGATCTATAGTTAGAAGCTGCCTATCGTAAATGTGTATAATATCGGCGTCGTATCTGCATCCCTTTGATCCCAATGCGAGACGTTCACTCTCCGTCATTGTGCTGTTTTGCTTTCGGTTAATGGTTAAAAACGCATAAACCTCCGATTCACCCTTTCTTTTAGACGGAAGCAGATGAGACGTTGCACCAAAGTTGACGCGTTTTAATCCCCCTTCTTAGCATTCGTTGGCATGCCATGTTCGTTATAATTTAATAAAGTACGCTGCTTTGTTTTGTGTTGAACTATATCTAATGAGGCTTGCAGTGACAATGTTCATTCTAGGCGTGGGCACAAGTCCCGGTGGTAGGGCATGGGCAGGCAAGAGCAACACGATGAATGCAGGGGTAGGTGGTGGTCGGCCGCTCACCTCACCTGCCCCTGGTTCTGTTGGTCGACGTAGTACCATCTCCTATGATCAAGCGAAAACGTCATCCTCGTCCACCGAAAGAACCAACGACGCACCCAGGTATAGTGATATCCAATTGTTTCTCAGCTCGTACATATCGATTCATAGACTTTCTTTTACTTTCAATTTAAAGGACAAGGGAGAAAGTCTGTGGTGTACACAGGCGACTAAATTCTCCGCTTACTCCAGCCTCGCGTGGACACTGGACTCGTGCGATCGGCTCGAATAATCGATATTCCAGCGATTTTTTAATAAATACTCAGATACGAGAGAGGTATCGCATCCGTGATCCAGTGTCTGCGTCGATTGGAGCGATCAAGTGAATTTGATTAAACTTGACAATACATATATATAGAAAGGAACGGATACGTTCAGCTCGTAATCGCATATAATTTACAGTTTCTCGTTAACTAAGCAACAGAGTTTTCGTTGTACCGTCTACTAACCGATTTAGAGAGCGACTTGGCAAAAAACCGAACGATCGATTCACAAGTATCTGTCATTATAAGCCTTAGGGAGTTTCTTTGTTTGTTGCGTTGCTCTAGCATGTTGGCTGCTGCCTGCCGATCGTTCATCGCCGACCACCTTCTTTATGGCTCGACAGATATACCGAAACAGATAGTCTGAATAAAAGTCTATACGAATGCTTGCTAAAGTGATCACATATGACAACAGTTACATTCACATGCCTCTTTACTCTCTATACTGTTTTGGTTTTTTTTAATTACTAGCATATGTCTAGATTTACAAGCGTGCGTGTATAAAGACGACTATTAACATCATCATACATACGTTTACATCATTGTTTATGTTTTGCCGTTCACATTCTGTTTCCCTTGTCGATAGAATCTCTCGCGCGCTCAAGTTGCTCGCAACGCAAAATGAAACGTTCATTTTCACCCGTCCATCTCAAGTCGACACCTTCTTCCCTACCGTTCCCGTGACCCACGCGTTCAGCCTTCTCGGCGAACTCTAATCGCGTGCTCCTACTGAAACATACCCGAACTACAAGTAGCGTAGATCGTTCAACATTCAGAGCGCCCTCCAACATCCGGTATCACTTGACCAACCTGTTTCTCTTCACCTCTGCAAACACACGGCCCGGACACAACCACCGTCTCTTCCACCCCCGATCGTGTATATACTTCCTCTCCCTCCACCTTCCAAAGATTCGCGGCAAAAGTTACCATCGCTATCGGCAAATGAAAATCGCGCGCCGGAATTGCCGTGGACTTTCCTGCGGAAATTCCGACGCGCGAGACGAATGACTGGTCACTCGTGTTCGCGGAACGGAAATATCGGTGAAAGCGGCGGCGCGAGTATCGCAGAACAGAGAACGAAAACGGCAAAAAGAAAAGAAGGATAACCGAATCCGATCTACGGGAGTACTTGTAGAGCGGTGGCAAAAAAAAAGATGTAGAAAAGTAGGACCGGGGCAGCTTGCTGATTAGTTTTGTACACAGCCTTGGCGAGGGCACTAGACCAACGCGGGGTCACACCAAGTCTGCGAGCATCAGCGCAGGTCACCGTTCCTCGAGTGGCGTACCCCCCAGCGACCATTCACTACTGGACCCTCAACCACGCAACGCCCACAACTCCTTACTCGCCACTGCTGACCCTCTTAGACAGAGGTACAGATCCCCAAAGCCTTATACAGCCAACCTGTATACATTCCTCTGCTAGATGCTACAAAAGTCTAGGGCGCGTACCACCGATCGATCCTTTCTCGCGACGCGTCGTCACCTCCGCGGGGATGATCGACGGAACTTTTAGTGCGTGTACGTGTTAAAGAACGAGATCGAATCGCTTCCCGCGCGCTGGACTATTGGAGCGACCCTGTACTGCGAAACATGTCGAGATACATACTTTCCATTCGTTCATTTATTTACTTGTTTATTTTCATCTTTTTTTTTTTTTATTGGGCCATTAACTTTCTTCGGGTAACGAGAACTTGATTCGCGTCCCGTACGTCGACACGCGTGAAATACATATATGGAAAAGAATTTGTCGCGGGGCAAATTCTCTAGGACAGTTTCTGGTCGTGCATTCGTGATCTGTTTTTCGGTTTGCCTAACTTTTGTTCCTAATCGCATGAACGTCGCATTGTTGATGCTGTAATCGGGCCATCTGCTTTGATCACCTTTCTTCTAATTTACTCCAAGGTATCTCGGAGCTCGCGCGTTTACGATCGTGGTGCCGATGCGAACACCATTTTTCCTCGCGAAATGCAACGACACGCGTTCCATTGCATATACGCGAAGCGTCGTCAGGTTGTCGGGTAAAGGTCGACGCGACATGACTCGCGGGGAACGTTTCGACGAGGAGGCAAATTTATTTTCGCGTCCAGTGTCGAGATGCAATCTATACTATACGGTATCACTGTCTTATCGGAAGTCTATCGAGTCGAATAAATTTTTCCGTACCTTGTGCACACGTATCGAAACGATCCATGACCAAATCTATTCACCGCCACTCATTCGTATGTATTTCATTGCGCACCAATAACGACAAACTACCTCGATATAAACATGTCCGTTTCATCGACGAATACGCTGGACAAACGCAAAACTATTTCAATACTTCTCATGTTTACTCGGCAATAGTTTCACTCTAATTAGCATAAACTAATATTTCATTTCAAAGTTCCGCTTCCTTAGCTCAGTTTGTCGAAGCTTGTCTTGCAGAACGTAGCGAAAACTGCTTGCGCATTATATATAATTATATATATATATACTTGTCTTTACAACTATCCCCTAAAATCTTGAATTTTACTCGCGTAGATAGTAAGCAATTTTCTTTACCTTTTAATCTTATTTTGCATACTCTATCCCTCGCTTCTTCTGTAACGATAGGTTTTACGATAGGAAAAGTAAACAATCTCTTGTATCGTTCAAGTGCACTAATTGTTTTAGCAAAATATCGACACTGGCGAAGCAAAGATTATTTATACTTGTATACACATATTATAATGATATATATGTATATAAGTATATGCACAGCTAGATATACATACTTACATGTATGCATATCTGCTTACCTATTTATTTGTTTATGCATTTGTTCATTAATTTAGTTATTTACTTATCTATCTATCTATCCATCTATCTCTTTATTCAAGTATATCTACATACACTCGCGCGCGGTTATTTAACACAGATTTAATAATAATACAAAAATACCCTGTTTCTAACTAGCTTGGGTGTATCTCCAAGCAATAGACTGGCGACGCCTACAACACCAGCATTTCCACGAAATGTTCCAAGTCGTAGTACGTTCCATTCTGGCCAGAATAGAGCACCGCGAAATCATACTCAGGTTTGTACGTTTACATCTTTCCGCGATACTCTGTACGCAACGCTGTCGTAGCCCCAAAAACGGAGGGGAAAAAAAGTGGTCACCGTTTGCTTGCAATCTGTAACCGATACCCATTCGAATGTTTTGCCGCCGTACATGTATCGCGCAATGTATAATGGCATTCGATGAACTTTTTGCAGGGTCACACGCATACACAGGACACAAATGCAATTAGCCCACTAACGAGACCGTCCTTCTTCTCCAAGTTATCCTCGAGGTTCTCCAAACGGTAAGTTGACTGTCGATTCGTTATACGTGCATTGGACAAAACGTTTCCTCACATTCGACAGCATGCTAGTACATGTACCACTGTAAAGTACCACCGTTCGTTCACGAATAATATCTATAGCTTACGATCGAAGTTCGGCCAAATATTTCATGATATAGCATCTCGATGAACGGCAAGCGATCAATCTTGTACGTTACACGATGAACGATCTTTCTTCTACGGTAACGCTATTTCTACCCGGTTCCGTGCAAACAACTTAATACACGAACGCTCTTCACGTTTCATCGCGTGAAAGCCTAATCCCTCGCCAGGATACTGCTAAATGCTAAAGACAAAAAAAAAAGGGAAAAAACAGAAAAGAATACCGTGATACGTTCAATTGCAGCTCTTTCTCTCTCTCTCTCTCTCTCTCTCTCTCTCCCTCTCCCTCTCTATCTATCTCTATCTCTCTACTTTTTCTCATTTTTCTCAAGATGCATCGTTTTTTCGCTGGGCGAACTTGCGACACTAATCCGTTGTGCGACGTATGCGTATATGCGTAGCATAACGAAAACAGCATACAAACACGACAGCTTGTGCAATGGGTTCTCGATGCATGCGTAGATATTAATCCTGCGATACCAAAGGGTCTTTGGATCGCGCCCGTTACTTTCATGCTACAGTAGCTTAAAACGACGTCGAACTTATCGTTCTGCATGAGATATGTCGTTACTATTTTAAGGATGCACAATGACTATGTAATTCTTTTGGAAAACTTCTTACCGGTACGACGTACAATTCTATATCGTATCATACTCGTATGCATAACATAGTACAAGAACGATTACGTTATACAGAGTATATCGATTAGCAGACCGATGAGCGAGCAGCGACCATTATCTGTGAAAGCCACGAAACATGTAGCTCATTCACGATATCTCGTAGTTGTGTTTATTTATGCGCCATATTTTTTCCACCTTGCAAAGAAAGACGCGTTCACGTAATATTTTTATATATATTCTTTTTTGTCCCATAAACGTTTGCCTGAAGAGTTTCTAGCACCCTTTAGTTCGATTGTCTATGTAGACCGAACGTTGTAGTATTTATTCGATATCTATCTCTCTGTCTATCTCTCTTCTTGTTCTCCACTCTCTATCTCTCTCTCTCTCTCTCTATCTATCTCTCTATATCCATCTGTTTATACGATTTTCCGCCAAAATAAAAAAAGAAAAAATCCAGTATTGCTCTTCAATGTAAAATATGCGACTCGATGTCGAAAAAGAATGCAAGCAACAAGTATAGCGCCTGCCTGCTGACGAAACGTATTCAAAAATCGTTCTGTATTCAGTGTTGGCGATTTTATCGCCGTCGTTATTCGCTCGACTTCGTGCGCTCCTATTTGCAAAGGGCACGCCCTAATTGTTGACCGGATGAATGTTATTCATCCGATCGGGCTGTTCTCGAGTTCAGGCTATCTCGCATACTCATTGTGCATCCCTTTTTTGACTCGGCTGTAGCGAGGCATATCCTTGACTTAGTACTTTACCTGCTCTCTATATGGGACACCGATCTTGCCGCAATAGAACGGTGATCCGTGAAGCGGCAATACGTGTGTTGCGCTGGACGCGTATTAGTGCAGGGAAAAAAAAAAAGCGGACGCGGAGAAAACGGTTCGAAGCGAGGACGCAAGGCCACAGAATAACGAGGGCGACTTGCTGATCGCCTCGGCGTCAACATCTTTCCTACTTTCACGATATGGTCACTGTACGCATCGTCGATTCGTAACCATCGGCACAGACGTTAAAATGAAAATAAAAAAACAAAAAGCGAAATTGTCCGACTTGCCGATAGAGAATAGCCATTGGTGCATCGCTCGCTTCTTCACATTTGGACTAATATGTATACCGGTGTATTGTATGCTACAGGACGTGAACCGATTAAAGCTTGACTTCGCACGAGTTCCGTCAAACTATGGCCATAGAGACGCGTGAAACATAACGACGAATGCGCGCAGTCGAACTCTCACGCAAACCCAGCGGGATGACCATACCTAACGCGCCGCGTTCGATTGGCCTGGAAGAATGGTAAAAACGACCGCATAACGGCCAACGATCCATGGATAACGGATTGCGTTCGAGGAACAAACGAAACGAAATCGAAAGGAACGGAAAGGGAAGGAAAAAGTGTGGATAGAAAAGGAAAAGGAAAGGAAAAGAAGGGGAAGAAGTGATTGCCCCTTCTCGCTTCGTTATTCTGTGGTACCATCGTCGTGGCGTGGGAACCGAGGGAACGCTTATGGAAAATGAATTAAACTCACGAGACGCGGTGATCTAGCGTTCGCCGTTGGGCGAACGATCCGGCGGAACAGGTGCCTCACCTGACGCTCGACGGTACAGAAATTAGGCTCGGCTGCCGTTGCCTCTATCGCGCAGACTATACATACGTAGCATCTGAAATCGTGCCTTTCCTAACTGCCTGCCAGCTATCAAATTCGTGCACTCCTGTATCGCTCATCTTTCAAATGAAATACCTGATCACTCTCTATTTTTCTACGTGTATCAATCCATCGTAAGGTGCGTCGACTGTCGTATCTTCCCCTTCGTTCTCTGGTATATTCTTACTCGTAACGATTATCCCCTTACCTTAAGGGATGGCTTATCACAAACGCGCCAAAACTTCCGACCCTTTGAACGATCACGGGTCGCGTTACGGTGTGCCTGTTCGATCTATCCTCCCTGCATCCCTCTGTGCCTCCTTTCTCGCATTCTTTGGCTCTATTTCTTTCTCTCTATTTCTCCCTCCCCTCTCTCTTTCTCTCTGTCTCTATTTCTCTCGTAGTTGACCTTTCGAGTTGTGAAAAACCGGTACAGAAGAAAAAGGAGAATACGGAGAAGAATAAAAGGAAGAGAAGAGTGAGATTAAAGGGAAAAACAGGGCGGAAACGGAAACGAGTGCCTCTTCTAAGTGCGACATTAATCCTCGGCCGCGATACACCGATAAGCAGTGCCTCTGCAAGAGTATATACCACGCGTATATACCGTAGTGCCAAAATCGCGACGGCTACAGTTTCGAACGAATCGCGTTTTCTGTTCTGTCCTATATTCTGTTAACCAGTACTTGTCACGACGAATATGACAACGGGTACTAGAGGTAGTCCTAGCACGTATTTTTTTTCTTTTTTTTTTCATTTTTGATCTCGCGACACCTTTCGCGAGATGTATCGTCGTTCTTTCTGCACTCTGTCCGATCGGCTGACCGGTAACGTCTACGTCTGTAATATTATATTACCGCCGGACGTATCCGTGATATTGACAACGATCGTCGCGGAACAACGTGAACAGTAGTGGGATGCAGACCGAAAGCGTAAGAAAACGCGTTCTCGAAACGTTACCATGGTGGTATAATTGTGCTAACAAGCGCCTCGCGGTTCATTTCGCAAAGATAATGGAGTACATGAAAATTCTTCGTACGTTAACAGGTTTTCTAAGTGAAGGCTGAAGTGTCTCGCCTTGTTTCCCCCGAGCCGAAATGAGAGCGAGCCGCACGCTGAATACTATCAAGCAACGGCAATGTACAGACGTTTTTCCGGCAAAGTAGTTAAAGTTTGACCGAGTGGTTAATCCTGACTTCCCGCATAGTACATATTCTTTTTATTTCTTTCCTTTTTCTATGACTCTTCTCCTTTTGTGGTTATCGGTTTTACAGAGGAATGCGTCGAAAACGTAGTGAAAAAATATTGTCGTATTGTAACGCCGCATTGCCTGGCGAATCCGAAGAAATATGTTGGATAACTTGACGATTTACCTGTTGAAAAGTCGAATTTTCGCGGCGGAACCGGGCGTTCCGAGTTACGACGGGCCAGACGCGCGTTCTTTCTCGATCTGCTCCCGGAAAGCTGGAGGCGAAGCTAATTGTTTATATCTTTTTCCGCGCGCCAGATGCACTGATCGTCGGTCGTTTCTCATCGGTTTCTTTTCTTTTTTACGCACTGATATCCAGCATATTCATTCCCGGTACCGAAAAGGAAATGCGAAATTTATGTTTCATTCTGCGATCCCCGAATATTCATTATACGCCAGCCCATTCTTTTTCTTTTTTCTTTTTTTTTTAAGATAACGTTACAAAACTATCATCTGTGAAAAAGATTCTTATATCGATTCTTTAATTCAATTGAGAATGCATTTCTTTGTACGAATGTACATGTATATCGCCGTATACATATGCGTGTAATTTATGTAAATATATTTGTCCCGATATATACCTACAGTATTTGCATTCGTAAAGTATTTTGTACAGCTTCGTATCATGAAAATAAACTGTATTTCATCAAATGAAAGTCGAGGACAATTTAGTTAGCGTCGAGCGTGCGAGAAACCAGCGGACGAGTCATCAAAGAATCGATATCAGATGTCCATTCTCCTTTATCGATGAACGCAACGCTTCCGCAACTTTTATTTTATATACCTGCCTATAACGATTCACCTGCGTTCCTTCGTATCCAACGTTCGCGTTTCGCAGTTTCCTGTCGTTTTGATTATACGCGGGGCATTTCCCTTCTTCGATCCAGCATCGTTACCAGACACGACAAAAGGCATTCCGTTATACTTCCCTTCCTTCGTCTCCCTTTTAATGTAAACAAATAGCAAAATTCTTTACGGCGCTTAACATGCATTTTCATCCCCTTTATCGTTGTACGCTTCATTCTTCGATGGAACGAAAAGTAATTACGAAATACAACCAGAGGTACAATGAAGAACTGAAAGCATTTGTTTCCCCGTACTTTAGAATAGTACGATATCGTTCCAAAGCTGATCTCAATATCGATTAATTAACCCGATTCAAACGCGTGCACGACGCGGTGCAGAAATTAAGAGAAGTATTAGAGAAAAAAAAGAAAAAGACAAGCTATTTGATTGCATTTGACCGACAACCGTTGCGATTTTATTCGATTCTTCATTTAATTTATTACGCTAACAGATTGCATGGTTTGCTTGTTTTGTAAGTAGAACGGAAGAACCGCTTAGAGGCAGATATAAAGGAAACCATTAAGACACAAATGATTCATCGCGCGTTTTCTTACACATGAATTATTGTATCGCGATCCACGCTGTACTGATTAATCGATAGAAATACACACATTACGTACACACATGAACGTCTTACACTTGGTGGCAACCGCGTGGTAGCAAGAGGAAGAACAAAAATTGCTTACTCTTCCAGCGTGTTCCTAAATAAATCAATGTTGTTGCGTTCGATACAGCGTCGCCTAGTTCACGAAACTGATCGGGAACACTCGTTGGTCGTTTTTTTCCTTTTTTAACCGCGATCAATCACTACTTCCGCGCATATCCATTCGATTTCCAAACCCATAAGAGGAGAGTACGTAAATAATCAAAAGATAGAACGAACAAACGTTCAGTGTCCTATATTTAAATGCAAGTGTGAATTTTATAGATGTAATTCATCGTACAAACGTTGCGAAAGACGGATCGTTATCGAAACTGCGTGCCTTCCTCTTTTCAATGTTATATACATTTCATGCGTATTTTACTACAGATAATAAGGAAGGAAGAATGAAAGAAAGTAAACAAAAAAAAAAGAAAAAAAAGAAAAACCGGGAAAACAGAAAGAGATACCGGCCAAGTGGTACTGCAACGGCCGATCCGAATTTAAACGCGATCTCTGGTCGAGATAGATGCAAATGATGCACACGTCTGAAAGAGAGAAAAAGAAAGTAAAGTAATGATTGTTTGTAACATGCGGTGGAAATCGAGGCAGAAAAAGTGAACGAATGACTGAGGTGAAAGAGTAGAAGCGAAAAAGTAGGGAGCGAGTGCCCGACAGGGGAGGAACGCGTGGCCTTAGGGTACTCTAACGATTGAGTTTTCCAAAGTTTCTTTTTTTCTTTCATTTTCCCACGTATCACCAGCTCATTGGGGTTCGAGCGCACCCACGGCGCATAGACCGTCTTACTTTGTGCATACTCCGTTTGTAATAACGATAAATTCGTTGCCTGTTTACGGATTCGCGATTGCTGCGTTTCTAAAATAAATTTCGCTTTGGCTTTGTAGCTTTTGCCGAGGTAACCGGCAATCTGTCTGATTCCGTTTAATAACCTCTGGTTCGTTGTACATCAATTTTCGAGAGAGATCGGAATCGCTAGTTCCGATTCCTAAGGCCACCAAAGAACTGTATAATGTACGAGCACGGTAAGAAATAGTCAATGATATCCGAGCAACTTTTATCCTCCAATGCGTTGTGCACACGTGATGCGTGTAGAAATGGGAATGGAAGAAGAAGAAACAGAGAAGCCACGGAATAACGTGTTGTTTTTAAAAAGAAAGGGCTCGCGAGCGTAGTATACGTGTAGTATTTTTAAAACGATCAACGCTTTTTGCTGCACTCCATCTCCCGTCCGTACGTTCAAGGGATCGTTCAGCATTTGTCTTTTCTCTTTTTTCTTTTTTTTTCCCCTACCGTCGATGAGTCATTGACCGAAACTAATTATTTAATAAAAATCTGTCCTAGAGGCGTTTACTTTAGATCGTTACAAATACGGAGGGCAGTAAATAGCCGATAGAGGGTGAATAAAAATATTATTTAAAATAATTTTAAGGAGCAATAATAGTAATAATTTCGTATTAATAAATATGTTGAAACTGCCTTGTACATGGTGTATCAATTTATTTCTGAATCCTCTGTTCGAAGGAAGTTTCGAAATCGTTCCGACGTGTTTGTCGTGTATGCGTCTCTTTGGTGAAAAGCTTTGCGTACAATTGGCCCTGTTTCGATCAACAGACGCGCTACATGAACGTCTTCTTCTTCGTGCCTCGTCAGAAGGAAACGAAAAGAAACGAAAAGAAACGAAACGAAAAGAAAAGAAAAACGAGCACGAAGCACCGCGATGATCATAATCGTTACGAACGTCAAGCGTCATGAAGCGTCGAGAGCCTTGTCGTTATTAGCTACCGGATCGACGCTGCATTTACGCGAGACCCATTGTTGCTCTCGTAACTTTTGCCATTGTTCCGCAATAGGTGTGCAGTGGTGATAGAATGGTGGTGGTTATACGTATAAATTGAATTTCATTTGATAATTTGTCATGTTCAGTGTTTGTTAGCAACTACCTTTGTTTTGTTATTTCAGCCCCATGGACCCATCCGTACCCTCCAAGCACCCAGTAGTGAGGTACGTTGCTGCATACCATAATACCATGATCCATGCGTTCAGATTTCACAATTTGTCCCGTCGTTCAGTTCTCTCAATTTCTCTCTCTGCTTTCATTTCACATTTTATTTCCGCTTTATCTCACGTACAGCATCACGATCGCTCGATTCTTTGCGTTCACCCTACGAATACACTTGCATCGAAGTAACCGCAACGTCGGCCAACGAAACATAGCGACAAATTTTGCGTGACTGCTTGTCGTTCACGCGAACACTTCGAACGCCCTGGCATGGCGAATTTCTCGTTCGGACAAAGAATGTGTTCGCACCATATCAGGATTGTACGTGGAACTCTCTTGTCCTCACATTGCAATCGTTTTATAGGGACGAAGTGTTTCGGATTTTCTCATTGTCAGCTTTTTGCTCCTTTAATGTCTGCCTGTGTCTCTCTCTTTCTCTCTCTTTTTCTCACTGCAATTTCTTCCTCTCTATCTCTACTCCCTTACAGCTTTACCAATGTTGTACTAGGCCGGAAAGATTTTTTCCTTCGTTTGGCTCGCAATCCTTCAGTTGCGAGACAAAAAGGGGAACGATAACGATCGGTTGTTTCGAAGGGTTTCTTCTTTTTTTTTTAGCAGGAAAAGTTTCGAAGCCGCTGCATTTCCGTGATTTAGTAGATATCTCATTCCAGTAAACGTGTAAATATGTATGCGATCGAAATTGCATGTATGCACGTGTGTTACGTTTTACACTTTCCTGTCCTTCGAAGCATCGAGCGAGCAAACGGCTTTTTAGAGAATCTTAATGCACGCGTTGCGCCAAGTATGTGTACGTATATCGGGGCAGAAAGAAAAAAGTAACTTCGAACGACGAGAGGAAAAACGATGGAACAGATACGAACGAGACGCTGTGCGACGCCGCTAAAACGCAAACGGAAGACCGCGGGAGCTAACTATCATAGTTTCACACGAATTGTATGCGCGTCTCCCTCGCGTGTGTTTGGCCGCCACTTAATCGAACAGATTTAAGACATTCTTCTGTTACAGCGGTGCAACCACTAACGATGAGCAGGTTAAGCCACGGAGTCTACGTTTCACTTGGAGTATGAAAACTACGAGTAGTCGAGATCCGAACGAAATCATGTCCGAAATTCGAAAGGTATTACATTGGATATCTTGCCCCTGAACCGTTCCTTTTCGTGTCCGTCCTAGAGGAAACGAAAAGAAACTGGCAAACACGCGTAACGTGTTTCGGGGGAGAGAGCGAAATAACACTGTGCACCATAGTGTCAGGTAACGAGGGACAAATTGCCGCTTTCCTAACTAATGTGTATCGATCGGTCCTCCAGGTACTGGACGCCAATAAATGTCAGTACGAGCAACGCGAAAGGTTCCTGCTGTTGTGCGCGCACGGGGATGCTGCGACAGACAGCCAAGTACAATGGGAAATAGAAGTTTGCAAATTGCCACGGCTCTCCCTGAACGGCGTGCGGTTCAAGCGGATCTCGGGCACGTCGATCGGCTTCAAAAACATTGCTAGCAAGATAGCGAACGAGCTCAAGCTGTGACTGCCGACAACGGGCGCCCTAGCCACACGCGCCAACCCATAACGCTCTCGTGATCGATGACACGGATTCACGGTTACCGACGACTTTCATTCTTCCTTCTTCTGGGACCTTGATCTCGTCGACGACACCGAATCCGAATTTGGTACCGTCACCGATTCCGATTCAGACTCCAATTCCGACTCAGACTCTGACGTTGACTCCAATTCCAATTTCAATTCCAACAGTCGTGAGATCTTCGTCTGATCAGCCCCCTTCCAACCGTGTCCCAGACGAACCGCGAAAGTAGCGTCGGTCGAGCCGGGCCCTCGCCGATTAACCGATCATCGATCTAATCAACGTGTTACACGCCGTCGACCTGTTCCGCTACCTTGGAACCCACGAACCCACTGTGATCCGTGACGGTTGACCGCGCGCGTAATCAAATACTCTCGAGTGCCAAAGCTAAGAAAAACAGCTGATCGGTTCCGTGTGAAATCTTCCCAATGTGATACGAGAGACAGCCAGGTGAATTGGATGTGAAATCGGGAAGAGGATAGGTGAACGGATCGCTAGAGAGGAGAACGGTCGACGGACCGAGAGAAAGAAAATGGAAGAAATGATGTAAGAAACGAACAACGGGGAGACACAAATCGATCGGCGGGCCGACTAAATCGCGCATCCTATCGTCATCGAGCGCGTCGTAATGCGATCGCGGTAAATAGTTTGCAATTGTATTCGTTGGCACGCTGAAATCGGAGTACGATAGTTCGAACGAGAGTATATCGTCTGTGTCGTCGTACAAGTTGCTCTCGAGCCGATGCTGCTCGTCCATCGTACAATCACGATCGCGCCAGAACGTTCGCCGCCAAGTTGGAACGATCCGCGTTTGCAGTATTATGTATTCGGAGGAATTTTCTCGATGTGCAACTCTGCCGGTGGTGAGAAGCAGAAACACGGCCCTTTTCATGTAACACGCGGCGGCCCCACACATTCGTCTCTTGTCTGCGCGCGACCTTCATCTCTTCTTTGTCGTTTTTTTCTTTTCAAAGATTGGCAAATTCGAACGTATTCGAGACGAAGGGGGAAGACATTGCACCTGTGCCTAATGATACGCACCAACGAAAATAAAAGAAAGGAAATACAGACTTGCTTGTACGAGCGAAACGATGGTAGAAAGGAATGGATACGATTGTGGCCGTGCGGGGCGAAACAAAGAGGAGAAGGAGGATGAGAAAATGCGAAACGTAGAGTTCGAGGATAGGACGATCGGAGCAGAGACCATCGGAAATGGTTCGATCGTGCGCGTATCTGTGCAGAGTATGAATAAACGTCGAGAGTCTTTCTTTTCGTAACGTTGTCTTTTCGAATTATGTTTTATATGTAGGGAAGCACTTAAGAAGACAGGCGGTCTGTTTGTACATAGTCGATCAAATTTATTCAACAAACCTGTAAAAGAATGCATAGACTTCTACTCGCAAAGGAACTATCTATACACATTCACCATTTGTTGAACGTTGAAGGAAATTCAACCGTTTCGAAATGCTACACGAGCGAATTTGTATGCACGCACCCAATCATTTACCTTTTCGAATATTTTTACTATACATTACTTTTTTATATATATATATATCGTAACTTTAAAACTATGCAGTACTATAGGCGCCAGCCTATTAATCAACGCGTTATTATTATTATTGTTATTATTATTATTATTATTATATTTTTATGAATAGCATACCTAATAATATAATATTGCGACACAATGTTAAACGAGGACGGAAAAGGTAGAAAAAAAAATGGAGCTACTAATTATCGTAACTTAACGATTATCCTGAAGCGAATCTACTCGTATCTAGCGTGAGTAACGTTGCAAAATATAATACTTTTGCTCCGAAACAATTCCGGGATGTATCTGGGAAATGTGCACGCGCGTGCAACATCGTCGATAACGAGATCTGTTATTTCTACCAAGAATATCATGTAAGATTATATTTAAGTACTGTAATTGGCTATACACTATTACGCTATTTAACCTTTTATTCGCAGATATATTCGCGGTTGAATGAACTTAAATTAGAAATTATTGTAAATGTAGAGGCGACTAGAGAAGACTTGGTGTATATACATAATATAATATACGAAGGTACTAAATTAACCAAATGAATGAAGCCTCACACCAAGAACGTGAACGGGATACTAAAAGGGGGGGAAAAAAAAGAAGGCACGAACATAAAATTCGGCGGCGAAGAGACGAAAGACGATGGAACAGATGGAAGGGAAGAAGTGTGCAGGTGGAAAGAAACCGAACAGATCGAATAGAAGGATAAACTTTGAGACTCGAGTACCGCGATCTTTTTTATATATTTGCCTAAGATTAATCTGGCTATGTTGGACAACGGGCAATGACTAATTTAATTAAATAAACACAAAACTCGAACGATTTTATTTAAATAAACACAAAACTCGAACGATTTTTTTCACGTTTTTGACCACGCGTTTTAAACACGAACGTGCCTCCAAGTGTCGAGTAAAATCTTCGATTCCGATTTCAATTCGATAAAGTAGTCGTTGTTTCACGCATGCTTCTTCGGTGTATAGCCCATCCAGGTCGCCGATAAACCATCGATAACAATCATTTATTAGTATCAATCCGATGGCCCGTGCGAAAGTAGATCGGTGTAGCGGGAGTCATGTTTTCGGTCTACAGTGAACAATTGTCATGCGTGTAACGTTTAAATGTAACAACACCACGAATACTTTTCTCCTCGTTATCTGACCAAATTGCGAAGAACAATTATTCCTCGTTCGGCCAATCGCGAACGGAGCAAACGTATGATTCCTGATACGAATAATTCTGTAACGTGAAACGCGATTGCGGATGAAATGCGTATGCGTACCAAACAGAAAATCGTCGCGCGGCAAAAAGGAAACCGCCACGTGGACCTACTACTCTGCCTTTCTTCGTTTCTTTCTGTAGATATGGAAAAAACATGGAACAGCATCGGAAAGTAAAAGAGCAAGGGAGGTGTGAGACGGAGAACATTATAAAGGGTAGCAAAAATAAAAAAAAACGAAGAAAATACATGGAAATATTGAAGAGTGTCCGCGCAGTGATCGCGTGTGTCGATGAAACAGCAGTGCTTGTAATACTGAATGCGGGCGCAACAATACGAAAATGGACACGATACACTGTAGAAAAATGTATCTTTACCATAGCGATTACGAATTAATGTTATAAAGTAAGGTCCTCCGATAGCATCAGTGATATACCCCTGTAACGTGCAAATAGCCGAAAGAAAAACGGCTCTCCACTGTAACAATATAAATACACATTCGTTCGTTCGTTCGTTCGTTCGTTCGTTCGTTCGCTCGTTCGCCACTCGCTTGCTTCGTTAAATAAATATGTAAATTAATGATCGATGATGCTTGGCAAAAGGGACTAGAATTTAGGATGGAAAACTGGTCAAGTGAATTGCAAGCTCTGAAAGCTGAACGGATGAAAGCAACGATTCGGGACGGCGAGCGCGTGCCATGCTCGTGCCGTGGTCGATCGTGCCTCGCTGTACCGGCGAGAAGCTTTTGTGATTTTTCTATTATCTATATAAGTAGTGACACACCATGAAAAGAGAAAAGTGCACCGAGTCAGGTTCGATTCGGTACGGTTCCTCATCCATCCAGCTACATTATTTCGCTCTACGCGCGCGCGTACAACCGCCAACCCACCCACCCACTCACTTACACACGCGTGCGCGTGTCAGACACATACACACGCCCACATACAGTACATACTACACATGACAATTTGTAGATAGGTATACGTACATATACATACAGCTTTGCTAAGTGTTTTCTGGTGATCGGTATCTAGCCAACAGAATGTAGCAGAAACGTTTATAATAAAATGGTAACACACATTGTTTCCCATTTCACATTCTTTTCGAGATTCTACACAAGCAGCAACAGTGCAAACGTTTCACCGTTTTAAATGTTAAACTGTTTAAGGCTTAGTTCAATGTGCAACCAGCATGTTCTGTGATACGATCGGCCGAATATATACACGTGATAAATTAAGGGGATGCAGAGGAAATGAAAACCAGGGCAGGAAAAACTCGAGAATACGCTAATATACACTTTTATTTTCATTTACAAATTTGCATTTTCATTACGAATATTTGAAACCTTAATTTTATAATCGAATATATGTGGAGCACCTCCTTCACGCTGATGAATAAACAGAAGTGTCTATATAGAAAACAAAAAATTGATACATTTCTCGATCGATTAATCACAAGAATGCGATAATGTATTGGACATCATGGTATAAAACATCTCTTCCATGTACCGCGAGGGTTTCATTCAAGATGATCCTTACAACAGGTAGCGCATGTTCGCGGGCAAGCAATCCTATTATAACCTTCGTTCGCGCCACTTTCCCGCCAGTTGCCGGGCAGCTCGCACTGCGTACGTATCGCGGAGCAGGTTATGTAGTTCGACGATACCTTTCCAAACGTTACGCACGATGACAGCTCGCGCTTGCGGTTTCGTTGTATTTCGCCGTATTCAAGGAATGATCGAGTATCTTTTAATGCAAACCTCTTATGGCGAGCATCATTGGACACCACCAAAAGGTTACAAAATAATTCTTTTTCACGTGACGTTACAACCTATCCTCGTAAACGCAGCACAGATATTTCTTCCATTAAAAAGCATATAAAACGCGATGCGTTACCCTGCACACTCCACGAATCTGTCGTTTTGTTATTATTCCACATTCTTTTGACAGGTCATGTCGATCCCGGTGAATCGGACATGGAAACTGCACTACGCGAAACAAAAGAAGAAGCGGGCTTAGTGGCTAGTGATCTAAAAATCTTTGAAGACGCGAAAGAAGAATTGAAGTACGATGTCGGCGGGCAGCCGAAAATTGTAATTTATTGGTTGGCAGAGCTGTTGAATCAGGATAAACCTATACAATTGTCGGCGGAGCATCAAGCATTTAAATGGCTTCGCGTTGATGAAGCTTGCAGCGTGGCGAAATATCAAGAGATGCAACACACGTTGAAAAGTTTTCACGATTATATACATAAAAATATCTCGTAATGCAGTATGTTCAAAATATTCTTACAATTTTTAGCGTACTTTTTAAACAGATGCAATTCGGACAAGTTGGTGTTTGTTAGGTTAGATTAGGCATTTATGTATTTTCTTTGATTATACAAAGGTGGCGCTTTTGAAGCTCCTTTTGCCTAAACTTGAGCCTTCGTTAAATTTGTGTAGTTTGTTACGCTATCGCGTTAACTAGGGTTAATATCTAGTGATATCGAACCGATGATCGACAATATAAATATAACTATCGATAGCGATAGTAATTTAGGAGCGAAATTCGAAGTTAGATGAACATACGCGATACACCGATCAGTACATTGTTAATTATTGTACGCGTATTTCTACAACGCGCTGTAAGATTCCTTTACCCTCGAGGATTTTCTTAGGTTTTTTTCCATGATTCGCTACTTACCGTTACCTCGCGACTTTCATGCACTTTCTCGGGTTTTTCCCATTTCTCCCTTGCGCCCCCCCCCCCCCCCCCACGTCCTTACCGGAAAGCGAAACGATACCACCTCCACGCGTCCAAGGACGAACCAAGGCCCAGCAAGACTCAACCCCATTGGCCACTACCTGAAGACAAGGGGAAACCAAGGACCTCAGGAAGAAGGACCAGAGCCGTAATGGAAAGAAGAGGAAGCCACATTCATAAGAAGAACTTCGTTATTTCTCGAACTAACAGTATCTCTTACGCTAAATTCCAAAGTAAATAGTCGTTCTTATTAAACTCTAAATTTGTGTTTGATTCTTCCGCGCTTCTCCACAAGCAGAGCGGCCCAGCGCTCCACGGGCAACCGAATCTACACAAAGTCCCCATATCCCACCAACCGTGACACAACAAGTTCAATGTTGGATACGTATCTTTAAAGGTACATAACCTGTTGTACTTGTTTAATAAAAACCTTTTGTGTAGTTACGACCATGATTAATCCACTACAAAGATTGCTTTCTTTCATAAAATATTGGTACTTTAGATATACGCTCGTTACGGAATTGTACATGGTGGAAAAATGGGAAAGAAACTTTGTCAGTATCCTTTTATACGTGTAAACGAAATGGAAAACATGCTCGGTAAATCGCTTCATGAATCATTTTAATAATACGCTTGAACGTCAAGATATTTTTCCTATATTGAATTCAGATATATTCCTTGTTGCAATGTTCTTTTCCTTTTTTGTGTTTAATTGGAAAGTCGTGCTGCCAGTTGTGCAATATACATTACATACGAATAGCTTAGGTAACATTAAGAATTCGTAAATTATGACAACCATTCTATACCAAAAGGGAATGTTACCTTCAAACACCTATCGTTACCTTAATCTATTTTGATGTATTCAATTAATCCAACATAATTTACTAAATATTCTTCCATAAGAATGTTCGTATATTGTTCTGTCTATAATGCACATGATTAAGAGCAAACATTCACGTAAAACAATTTTGGTTCCTATTTAAAAGAAATGCATTCCATAGATAACTAATAAATTATCATATCTATGCTTCTTGTAATCCCTAAGAGAAATCAATAAATACTATATGTATACATATGCAATATCTATGCTTAATAATTAAGACATGACTAGATTAATGAATAAGAAGCTCCAGTCTTACCGATCTTTGACATGTAACTTCTATAGACAGACACTTTTGGCCACTCGCGTAACTTACACTTTAAGTTGCAAGTAGAAGTCATAATGCCATCAAATTATTTAAAAGCTCGAGCTTAACGAGCAAAGATCATAGTACAAAGTACCGCAATGGGTTAGAGTTTAGGTATCTTCTGGTATTAATGAAGACGAAATAACTGTATAAACTAGATTTTATTTCAAATGAATATTAATTAAATTAAATTACAAATAACTGTTCAGAAATGTAGTAAGAAAAATTAAACTGCTAAAATATAGAAAACTTGTAATATGCTATATACTGCAAGCCGCTATTTTAATGTATTTACACGTTATTCTTGTTTAAATCATTGTATTGCTGTACTTGTGATGCAATTGTAAAGGACAACGATAAAGTGGAAACAAAGCGACACCTACTAATTTAATTGTGCTAACGTTCCATTTTTATACAGAACATGTATAATCTGTTTGCTAGGGTCGCGGTTCGCGCTTTTAATCAAAAAAGATTGCTGAACAAAATTTGAATCTCAAATGTTGTAACGCGCAACAGTGTGTACACGGAGAGTACCAGTTTCGAAAATTAATTATTCGAAATGTTTGCCAATATATTGATACTTAACAACGAACAATAATTCTAATCGCAAGTCCGTTAATACTCTGAATAAAATAAAAAATTATCCTAGACGATAATGTCGAGAAACAGAGGGACGGATATCCAATCGTAGGAAAACGAAGGATATTGTATTTAAAAATTTTGCAACGCTTGCGAAAAATGAATCATTCCTTTCATTCGTATCAACACTTTGTGCAGTGACAGTAATTCCATTACTAATGCATAAATCGCATATGACGCTAATCAAGTTGATAGATACGAATGCGAAAAAAAAATCGATAAAATAATACGTGAGAAATTCTATGAAATATGAATATTGAGATTCATATTAAAGGAAAATATGATATGGACTTTCCGTCTGATTGTAAATCATTCTCTGTATCTAATCGCCTAACCCGTACCCTTTGCTTGTAATGGTATTCCTTCAGATAACTCTTAAGCGTCTTTGGCAGTTGCAACGTATTTATACCATCGTAGGTCGTTCGTGTAGTAATCACCGCCCGACATAAATGTTGCAAGGGAAAAGCAAAATTTCGATGCAACGGTATTGTAAGCATAGGTTCAAAAAACATGGAGCAAGACGGATCTTTGTAATGCTCGATCAAACCGCATACCTGTGAAAACAAATAATTAAGAAAAGAGAATACGTGCTGAATGTTGCACATTTATACAACCCGCTTATGTTTTATTCTTTAAGAAGAAATGTTTACTTCATACCGTTTCTGAGGCGTAAACACCAGGATCGTGGGAATCGAAACTAAACTTATGATTCCATTGCTCGATTCGTGCATGCAGGGATCGCCCATACTTTCGGAAGCTAACGGAAAAATTAAATTCCTCCTGGGCCGAATCCCGCAGCAAGAATGTACCTTCTTGCTTACCCTCTAACAAACGTTCAGCCTCGTATCTGTCAATTTTACCCCAATAAAAGGAGCAAGCTGTAATTGATCTAAGATCTGGCACAAGGCAGTGAACATAATCAACCTGCAAATAGATACAAGTGCTAGGCAACCATTACCATACTATCGGTTGTTAGTTCCGCGTAGAAATTTAGTTAACTACCTGTGTATGCGCTGGTCTTTCGATATTCGGAATCAACGTAAAGTCGATTTGAGATAATGCTGTAAGAGCAGCTGCTTGAATTCCAGCGTGCGCTTGGAACAAAGCTGCTAGGCTATCTACTGTTATTCCATTCGGATGCACTTGAATCCCCGAAGGATGATTAGGCTTATAGCCAGGCGGAGGTTCAACGCCTTCTTCCATTTCACGTGCACGCTGTAATCGAGCCCTCTCGTCGCAGTCCTGTAATGAAAATTCATTCATATTTCACAGAAATACACATTTCGAACGATAATAAAAAGTAATCGCACATACCTCCATCGGGAATTCTTCTGGATTGAAACGTGAAAGATCGATTACAGGGCTGGGTGGAAGCGGCCCGAGCACTGGACTTTGCGGAGCTGATCGGCTATTAAAAATAACACCGGCTCCCATGGGGTGTTCCTCGGTTCTTCTGTAACCAGTGCACACACACTCTGGGCTATTATTCACCTGACCAGGAATAATGTCTGTACCTTTAGAATTTTTATTCTTGGCACAATTAAACTTTAATACCCAGCTGCTTCTCTTTTTTTTCGAAGACAAAACATGAGTGCACACTGGACTTTGATCCTTATTACGCTGTTTGCCTGAGGACATTGAAATTATTACGGAAGGTATTAAATTTCACTCGTATAATTCGAATGAACATACATGTAAACACAAATAAATATATTACCTTTTCGTTTTCCAAATGATAAAGTTTTCGAAGATCTTCTTAAAGGAGGAGGATTTATAGGGCTATCTTCTGAACTACTACTAGTATTACTACCACCGGAACTACTGCGATAGACTTCCTGCTGCTTGAGACATAGCTCGCTAGTAATGTTTCCATTACTACAAATTGAGTCCTGAGCCTCGACGGGTTGACTATATAAAGTTTCAAATCTAGAATTATGATTATCTAATTCCAAATTCAGACGAACATTGTCCAAATTCCCGTCCGCCTTGCACTCGTCGTGGAGAATTAAATTTAAGTTCAATGCGGGTGCATTCCCATTATTCTCATTGTTTTTAAAATTTTCTGTACCATCTTGATGCATTGTTTCTAATTGTGCTGGTTGAATAACATTTATGGATGCTTCTGAAGACTGTCTTTCACCATCCATTCTAAAAAATTCTCTGAGACTAGCGAAATGCTGTCCCATTATTAAACGGATTGACAGGCATCTTATTGCCTCAAAATTTCTCCATTCCTGTCTGCCTTCTACAGGAATATGGTATATTCTTTCACGTTGCACCGAACCATTGTATTGTATCGCTTAAATCTGCCAATGAGTAGAAAGTTTCAATTATCTATTACGATGCGCACCATTTGGAAATTTATTAGAACATCAAATTTCTATAAGAATGCCTACTTGAGATAATTGGCAAACTGCTATAAACTATAATACGTTATACATTTTGCCTGTTCTTTATTTCTTATTTCAGTTTGTATTTAAACGTTTGCCTAAACAAAAATATTCAAATCGAACGAAATTCTTCTCTTTTGCCACGATAAATCTGACTTGGTTATGAACATGAACGTAGACGACAAACGTGTATTTACCAATAGTATAAAAGTATAAAACGGTATTAAAAAATATGTTCAAGTGTTCATCATAAATATTCGCTAATGGCAGCTACTTGAAACACGTCCAGACAAGTTGTTGATAAGATCTTCGTGGATCTAGACACACACAGCGACAGATAGTTCCTTTTTTACTCCTTATCGAAATACGTATTTCACAATGCAATTAAAATCATATTTCAAAATATAACACACTTTCGTCTTAGCGATTATAATCGAAGAGGGAAAATTGTCAAAACATGACCTAATACATCGTCAGCCATTTTCCCCAACTGATTCTCTCTCCGTGCATCGTTGGTAAAGTGCAAACTAGATAGCGTTTTACGCATTGGAACAAGAAAGTACATACTACGTGCATACGTATGTGCATGCTTTTTAAATAGATGACCACTACTGTGTTAGGCTTTTATTCGTTTATAGAATTCTCCATGCGCGCAAGGAATTATACATACATAGGTATGCTTGCATAAAACCTTCATCATCCTCAATAAGGAAATAAACTAACCTCTTTGTCCACGTAATCCAGACTTTTATATGCATGTACATCGTACGTATATACATGTACATATAGTCATCATAATGTGATTATCAAGTAACGCGATATCAGTGACAGGGTGATGACAATAGATTTAATTATTGCGTAACAACGTAACAATATTCAACAATGGAGAAACACGAGAAATTCACAGTTTTAGTAACCGGATTCGGTCCATTTAACAATCATATTGTCAACGCCAGCTGGGAGGCTGTGAAGGAATTGAGTAAATTATTTGCTAATTCAAAAGAAATGGAAGATGTTAGAATGATTGCGAAAGAGATTCCAGTTTCATACGAAAATGTAGCCACGGATATACCTAAGCTTTGGGCGGAGCTCAAACCTATAGTAAATCTGAATTTGTAGAATAATTATGTTTGCTTTTCTTGAATGCATAAGTAATTGCTCCTTTTTTTCTTTGTTATTCCCCTTTTGCAATAGGTAGTTCTTCACGTAGGTGTATCCCACAAAGCTAAATGTTTAACAATAGAGACTCGCGCTTGCAACAGTGGCTACGTTAGACCCGATGTATGCGATAAATGTCCAGACGAATGCGACATCAATTCTACCAGTAATATTTTAGCAACTGATGTCGATGTTAAAAAGCTTTGTGGCATTATTAACAAAAACGCAGGTGAAACTGATTGCACAGCTTGTATCTCACGTGATGCGGGAAGATACTTATGCGAATATATATATTATAAGTCTTTGCAAATTGCACCTAGCAGAACACTGTTCGTTCATGTTCCCGATTTTGATAAATATTCGAGTGAGCAAACTGCGAAAGGTTTGTACGATATTTTGTGCTACATAATAAGGGACGCAAAAGAAAATGGTAAAAAATGTTCGTAATATAATTTGTACAAAACGTAACTCAAATTTTTTTTCTCTTTTTTATATAACACATAATAAGCTTATTTCTTTGTAAAAAAAACTGATTGATTAATTTTAATAGTAAGACTCCTTTGGATACAAAAGTTACTGACATTTTGCATAAACGTAATTGTATATCACAAACTTTGTTGCTCAATAAACCTACGATCCACCGTGTTGAAATCTGGTACGAGCCGGTGGTATATTATACCTAAGTTCTAAGAACTCGGGTTTCCTAATCATAGACGCGACGTGGCCCATTTGAATTGTACAGTCAGGATTTAGATTCGGCGGTAACAACGTACACTCTCGTTCTAAAATGCATGCCAATCCTTCTAAAAGTTCAACAAAACCCATTGACGCAGCAGCTCTGCGCAAGCGATTCACCTCCTGCACAAAGACGGAAGTATTATTATTTGTATACGTGTTGTGCATGTATTTTTAAATACAATATTACTATGTTACCTTATAAAAGTTTTGCGTTTTCTCCGGTAACTTTCTGGCGTGCCTTAAAATTTTCTGAATGTCGGACTGCAGTCCAACTTGGCGAATCCAAGAAGGAGCATTCTGCGTGTAGCTTCGTTTTTCATTTGGCCTAACTGGGAAGCTAACCGGAGCAGCTTTAGCTGCATCTACTGGACCCAAATTACTAAAATTACCTAACCAGGGTACAACATCTAAGCCTGGCTCTAATACTGTTAACATCAAGTTCGATTTCTTCTTCGTGTCTGCCCATGAATATATAAAACCATACCACTCATTGTTTAACAAACACAAAGCTACCATATTCTCAACCTGCCAAGCAATTGTCCAATTATACAAAATTGTAAACGCCAATATTTAATTATAGACAAAAATTTGATTTACTGGTAGATCACCTTTAATGCTCCATGTAATAGTACACAAAAGGATGGCACTTTTCCCTCATCCCCGTTCTCATCTGTATCCGAATCTTCTTCCAACGATATTCCTTGCATACTCAGGCTTTTTTCTGTAGATAAAGGCAACACCAAATGCCTGGATATAGCACTTGGACTACCAACATCTGCCACTGATATGTAACCACAAATTTCTATTGTTTTTGATATCATCAAGCCTGGCACTAACTCAAAGTCTGTTTTCTTAGTGTATGGCTAAAATAAAATTGTATTATTTTTAATCCGAAGCATATGATTCCCTTGCACATCGTTTAATACCATTGGCGCTGGTGACAGAAGTATACGAGAGCCCAGGTTTCCACATTTCAAATACCCTTGAAACGAAACATAATTAGTCTCTGCCACTTTTTGGAAACAGGCAGTGACTGAATTTTGCGATAGGGGTGCTTCTGGAACTATTACAACGCTATCCCCACCAGCAAGCTCAACTAATCTTTGATAAAGTGGTAAACCATTACGTAGACCGGCATCTGATAAAAAGAATCAAGTCATCAATGAAAGAACATAAAGGAAGGCGCGGCACGATTGATGGTAAAGAATGCTTACATTTAACATACCTTGTAGCGATGCAATGCATACAACACTTAGCTTTCCTGGATATGGGAAAGGTAAAGGAAATGGATTTACATCTCTAGTTACATTTAACGAATTCAAAGAATCTCCTAAAGACATTGGACCTACACCAGGATTACCATCGGTGATCAGTACTACTTGACAAGCTGTAGTATTACCCCACTCTGCCATGATAACATTGTTAACGCCATGAAGCGCAGTTTCAATGCATGTTTTGTCGCATTCCTCGATATTTTGCAATTTTGCACGTATGCTATCATAATCACGAGTGAATGGACAAACGACTTCATATAATGATGAAAAAACAATCTAAAATAAAGATGGATTTATTTAATTCTGTTATTCGACTCAAACGAAGGTAATGATATTTAAAATCCTATCGAAAAAGCATTTACCAATGCTACGAATTCCAATTTTGAATTTGCTTGTAGATAATGCAGCAATGCATTTATACCGTGGACGGCTAAGTGATGCCTTGTTAATAGTTCGTTTTGATTATTTTCCGTGGATACACTCCCTAATATTGGACGCCTCATCGATAGAGACACATCTAATGCTATGACAGTTGGCATTCTTCTATATGAGGATATCCAAATTTTTATTTTCTTTACATCAGCACTATTTCTATTCAACTTTTGCCAGTGGTTTCCTGTTAAATGTAAATATCATAATCATTCAAGAGACTTTAGGTTAGACACGTTGTTTACTTCGATGCTATCCATACAGCATATGACATATGTATATGTACTATGTATATCAAAAGTGATATAAAAATTGCTTTCTTATGATTTTAATATGACATTATAGTAAATTTAATATTACGAATTATTCTTCAAACTATTTTTAAGTTGTTTAAATTAATTGTATATATAATAAAGTAGTTTAATTTTTTTAAATACATGGTGCTACCACCTGTACACAAGAGCATCAAACTACTTCTGTCTCTTCCACATCGACACATAAAAGTGGTCTCAGACGAGATATAGGAAAAGGTAAATCAATGCCATATTCTTGAAATTGTTGGATGTAGCTGTGGTTCGTAGCTATAATTTGAGACCAGTCCGGTTAAGAAATACCCACTGGAAGTCGAGAAAAACGCAATTGTCTAAATTAACGATGTAATACAGAAATTCGGTTTTGGCGGTGCGGAAAACTGCGAAAAAGCCGCTAAACGCGAGATGGCGCCACATGTCCGGTTATCGACTGTCTGTCGGGCTCTAGAGCCCGCGTACTAGTGGTGGAGAAATATCGATGGTCAGCACTATCGATAATTTCCGATAGTTGGACCACCGACCATCGATAGTTATCGATAGCGATGGAATGTGATATATATATAGTAGTTCTCTCCTGAAAGCGGGCAAATACAATTCAATCCTGAACAAAGAATATATAATTCTTGATATTGCATAGTCTTTCGTACGCAAGATCACACAGAAAGCCTTTAATGACGAAATACTATCGCTATCGTCAGTTATAGAACAAATGCCTATCATGAAATTACCAAACATTTTTAAATTCGCGGCATTGCGAATATCGACCCACATTTTCGATGACTATCGATAGTAAACAAACATATATTATCGATAGTTTTCGATAGTAGCAACCATCGATAATATCGATAGTGCCATCGATATTTCTCCACCACTACCGCGTACCATTTCTATTTCACTGACAATGTTACCGATACCTTATAAAATACAATGATAATTATAAATTTTATATCTCGGCTTCTGGTTATTATTTTTCAATCTGCGAGGTGTCAATAAGCTATTCACCTGTAATTGTCTCGTTGCTGTAACTTTATCCAGTTGCCCGCAATATTGTTTATAACAAACCAACGGCGCGCGAAGTATTTTTGACAAGCATCTTAACAAAGGTATTTACATCTCTGAATGTTCTCTTCTGTCTATGAATTGTCCTATGTGTAATAAGTACGCTCTAACAATTGTATTATTCTTTATTTCGGTCTCGCAGCAATGAAAGTTTGGTTAGTGTACATATAACCTATCTTTGCAACACTATCGTAACTCTTGCAGTTTCATCTTCTGTTTCGCCCTCCCTTTTCATACCTTGTCTACCTTACGTATTACACTATTCTTATCTCTCATCTGTTAGACACCTTTCCTTCTCCTCCATGTTTTATCATTTCTGCATTTCAAACTCTTAAGTCTTTTTATATCCTATTATATTAATTTCTGAACATTCTGTTAACTGGTGTTCTAATATTCCAAATTTTTGTCTGCACAGGTCACGTCTTTTATTCTTCTCCTTCTCCCAATATTTCTTCATCCTTTAATGCTTTGTCGTCTGTCACCTGCACTATTAATTGCTGATTATGCCGTCTTTTGTTCTTACTTAGATACGTTAGTATGTTTGCTGTTCTATTATATTTACACGTCTCATTATATCTTAATTCTTTTGTTTTTCTGTCTTGTTCCTAGCAGTTGCATTTCATAGTCTCTTCTTTTAAAGCTCTCCGTCAATTCATTTATGTCCGCTCTCATTGAATTCATTCTTACGAGACTAATTCCATTCCTTTCCGATTAACCGCCCCTTCTTCTTGTACTTCTTGCTTAACCGTCCGCCCATCATTTTCCTGTAAACATCCCTTAACAATTTTTCTCTCTCCTGTTACATACTTACTAATATATCTTTTGTGTGTGCAGGGTTCATGGGCAAAGAAATGAAGAGCATGGACCAGCACTTCTCATTGTGCATAAGAGCAAGAAAGAACATAGAAGAACTTTTCTCACTTACTTTAGTTATACTTTAGTTATAATGAATTAGTTTATAAAAATAGTGTGTAACTATTATCGCACAAGTTTATTGTAGAACAATTGTGTTGTTAATCGTTATCTAAGTCTACGTATTATATATTTTATTTTATGTTCAGTTTGTTCAGTCGATCTTATATAAATCGTAATATTACTTCTATTACAAGTTCTACTGGATGTACTAAATATAAAATGAAAAGTATAATAAATAACATACGTATGCGTACGTTGCACAATTTAAATTTATAAGCTTTGTTATATAAACATATAAAAATGTGTGGGGCATTGTGAATTAACGTTTAAGTTTATTCTATATTTTATATAGCATAAATGTTAATTTATAATTGATAGGAGATTTAGTTGTAGTATGTATTGCAAAAATAGATTTTAAATAGTAGTTCATAAGTATTAGCTTGTAGATTTAAAATGCAATATTATTGTAACTTGTATCTTCATTGATTAGTTTAAATAAATTTTAAATGAAAATAATTCCACTGCTCTTTTTACTTTCACCCATTAACAATCCTTGAAAGAACCTAATTCCAATTCCTTACACAAGAAGTACCGTGGACGAACTTTAAATGCAAAGTCCTGAAGCGAGAAACTTGTAAAAATGGTCCTATACGTTATTAAATTTGGGAACAAGTCTAGATAATTAAGCGCTCGGAAATTCCTGGAACGTGACGTCATTTCCAAGAATTGCTGCAATGGAAGACCTCCTCGCATATCATATTCTCCTGATACAAATCCACGATTTTCAGGGAGATATTTTTGCCAGAAACTTAGAAATTTTGCGCTCGGAAATTCCTGGAACGTGACGTCATTTTTGAGAACGAATACCTCCTTGCATATCATATTCTCCTAATACAAATCCACGATTTTCAGTAAAAATTTAAGTGCCGAAAATCGTGGATTTGTATCAGGAGAATATGATATGCAAGGAGGTATTCGTTCTCAGAAATGACGTCACGTTCCAAGAATTTCCGAGCGCAAAATTTCTGAGTTTCTGGCAAAAATATCTCGCCGAAAATCGTGGATTTGTATCAGGAGAATATGATATGCAAGGAGGTATTCGTTCTCAAAAATGACGTCGCGTTCCAGGAATTTCCGAGCGCAAAATTTCTGAGTTTCTGGCAAAAATATCTCGCCGAAAATCGTGGATTTGTATCAGGAGAATATGATATGCAAGGAGGTATTCGTTCTCAGAAATGACGTCACGTTCCAAGAATTTCCGAGCGCAAAATTTCGGAGTTTCTGGCAAAAATATCTCGTTGAAAATCGTGGATTTGTATCAGGAGAATATGATGTGCGAAGAGGTCTTCGATAGCAGCAGTTCTAAGAAATTACGTCACGTTCCAGGAATTTCCGAGCACTTAATAAATTTCAGGGGTCCCATCAAGACTTTGTATTAATTGCTGGAAAATGACGCCAAATTCAAGGAATTTTCTGGTTACAAGTTTTATTAATGTACAGGGCTATTTTTACAAGTTTCCCGCTTTAGAACTTTACATTTGAAGTTCTTGCGCGGTAGTACTTGTGTAAGGAATTGGAATTAGGTTTTTTCAAGGATTGTTAATTAAGGTGTAAAAATAAAAAGAGCAGTAGAATTGTTTTCATTGAAGATTTATTTAAATTAACTAATGGACACTCATACATATATACATGTACATATATATCTCTTACATAGTTTATTTACTGCTACGAATAATCATTACCTTATCGACTACACAGCTGATTTAATATAACCTTGATTCTCCTTTCTGTAGTAAACAAATAAAAAATCGGGTTTCCTTTTAATATGTTGTTTAAACAACAAAGGACTAGATACTTTCGTAGATGATTATTTATCGATTATTTGACAAACGCGAGATGCCATAGTCATTTAGTGAAATACTCATAATCCTTGAATTTCATAATTGTGAGAAATATGCTGTGTGATTGATTTCCAAATGATGTGTCATCACTGATTTCGCATGGTTAACAAGATCAAAACAACCAATATTTGACGCAACACTTTGTGTTTGTTCGTCGCGGAAGTTCATTATTGTTTCAAGCTGTGACTCTAAATTATCCTGTTAATTGAAAAATATAATTAAGTGTGTGATATAAATAAAATTGGAGGTTTATTAAAAGAAGGCATTCATTATAAAATGCGTTTGGATGATCTTATCGTATGTACAACACTGTTCTTGTGTTATATCGTGTCCGTGGAGTCGTGGCATATCAAAAATAAGCAAATATCTCCAGTAATATTTGGTAATAACTTTGTATTCCAACCAGCAATTTCATAATATATATGTTGCGTGTCCATTTATCGCGTTTAATGTTGTTATGTCAAAAGTTCCAGGAGATGGAGGTAGTCAAGTTGAAGCAAAACTCAACAAAACCACGGCGGTACATTATTTGTGCGAGAAGGTCTCTTCAGAATATTTTAATATTTGGTTAAATTTGGAATTGCTCGTACCAATTATCATAGACTGTTGGGTAAGATTATGTTAGTTTGCAGCCCTTTGTACTTTAAGTAAATCGGACCGCAAGATTACTTAGCACGAGCTTTGTTACAGATTGACAATATGAAATTAAGTTATGATAATGTTACAAGAACAACAAGCAATCAAGATGGAGTTGACATACGTATACCGAGTTGGGGCGATCCGTTAGTAGTTGAATATTTAGATCCAAGTAAAGCTTCCCCCGGAACCTATTTCAAAGACATTGGTAATACGCTAGTTAATGAGCTTGGATATGTTAGGAATCAATCTTTACGCGGTGCACCATACGATTTTAGAAAAGGACCAAGTATGTACTATTATTATTATTAATATTTCCATTGCAACTGTAATTGTAATAAATGGCTGCGTGTTAAATATATCCTGTTGCAGAAGATGTTTGTTTTTAGATGAGAATGAAGAGTTCTTTACTAAGCTAAAAGGATTGGTCGAAGAAACATATTATGCAAATAAAGAAGTTCCTGTAACGATATTGGCGCACAGTATGGGTGGACCAATGTCGCTTATATTTTTGCAACGTCAACCTCAAAAATGGAAAGAGAAATTCATCAATAGTTTGATTACTCTTTCAGCTGTTTGGGGCGGTAGCGTTAAAGCGCTGAAAGTGTTTGCAATTGGTACGACATACAGTCAATCCGTTCTGTATATGTATATGTATCTCTATACATCTAATTATATTGTCAATGCAGGCGATGATTTAGGTGCGTATGTTTTACGACAAAGTATTCTCAAAGATGAACAAATAACTAATCCTAGTTTGGGCTGGTTGTTACCATCAAAGTTATTTTGGAAAGAAACTGAAGTATTGGTACAAACTGAGCAAAAGAATTACACAATGGCCACATTGCGTGATTATTTAATGTACGTATTATTGTACACGTTAACCAGTACTTATATTGTTTTGTCGATAAGAATTATATCGATGTTTCTTTTCCGAGGAAAATAATAATCGTATAATGAATCTTACAGAGATATTAATGTTCCAAATGGCTGGGAATTTAGAAAAGACAATGAAAAATATCAACTAGATTTTAGTGCTCCTGGTGTTGAAGTGCATTGTATATATGGGACTGGCGTAGATACAGTGCAAAGGTTTGTTAATTATGCTCAAGTTACTAATCTATTAGTACTGTTTCATTCGTGGTTTGAATGTCTACATAGAAGCTTTTGCAGATTATATTATAAGCCTGGTACATCGATAGAAGGGAGTCCACAATTAATTCTTGGTGACGGTGATGGCACTGTAAACGTAAGAAGCTTGGAAGGTTGTAAATATTGGCAGGGCAAGCAGAAGCAGAAAGTTTATTCTCAGGCCTTCCCTGGTGTAAACCATATGGATATTCTTAGGAATATCAATGTTTTAAATTATATTAAGACTCTTTTAACAGTTTAATGTCTCTAACCAGACTACGATTCTGTGTGGCATTTTCAATGCAATTACAAAACCGAACAATTTATAAAAGTAACAAATAACGCTGTAATTCAGTACAGACATATGTTGTTAGTGACATTTCATGATAAAAAGTCAGCCTCGATTGATTTTGTGTACATATGTACAAATTTCTACCGTTAATGCATAATTTAATAATAATTAAGTGTCGCCCCGGTCAAGGATTTTTATTCGACTGCGTGTCAACTACCAGACATTTTATGGTTCTCGTTTATTGTATACTTCTAAAACTCTGACATACTTTTTAATTTATATATATTATATTATATTCATAATATTAATCTGCATGACTGAGTTGTAAAAAATTGTCTTTATTTTCTACGGTAGTGATGCGTGTGTATGTTGCGTAGTGTATCCAAGAATCCGCTAGCACAATTTTTCTTATCTATATCTTAATATCTCAGGTACAGATTTGCTGAATATACTAGAATTAGTATTTATTTATTAAAATTGAATTCAATCCGATAGAAGTTAAATAATAAGTAGCTACTCAAAGGTATAAATTGGTCACAGCTGCGTATAGTATAACGTGTTAAAACTTTAGTAAAAATAATACATGAATTATTGTATACATATAGTTGAATACGGCGTATGAATAGGAGTAAATAAAATTGCGAAATTATGATCCCTTATTAAGTGTCGGTTCTTTACTGCTATAATGAGTAGATGCTTGCTCGTAAATTTTAATAAATACACACATATACTTGCATCACAGATGTGAACACGCAACGATAATCCAAGCAAACATATATCTTTTCCATTTTAACATTTTTTTTTTAATGCTTGAAGACATACACAATGCGGAAATGTTTCTTTCATAATCAATGTGTAATTTGCTTTGCCTCTTCACTCATCCTTAGATTCTTGCTTGCACTTTTGCCATGTAAATATATACATATATGCATAGAGAATTCATGACGACTTTGTAGAACACAGCATAAAGGCAATAGAGAAATGCTCGAGATCCTTCTTGTAACATATTAGAGAACAGCTTCGTTTAATCGCTGTCCAATAGTATTGCCAACGGTCATTAATATCACGCATACTTTGCGATATTACGGCATTTCGTCTGCTCCGCAATTATTATTTGCCGAGCTAATGTTGTGTATATGTATCTTTACGTATCCCTATATATATAAAACGAGATTTTGTTTCAAGGACACGTAAATGAATCCATTATTTAAATAGGCTTCTTTAATAGAAATTCATTTAATGTCAGTTGAGGCCAGAAGAAGATCTTAGAAATGCATACAATCCTAGGGCCAGTATTGTCACTACTGTGATGGTTTGATAACGTCTAATGCGATACGTTATTTTCGGGGTCGATTGTGCAACTCTAAGTTGAAGCTGTTTCTGTCTCTCCAGACGATTCGCCTCCGCCTTTGCTTTCCATTCTTGCTCTTTACATTTTCGCTTTCGATCGTATTCCGTAACATCGTTGCTTATAGATTCAGGTGGATATTCGCGATATAAATTTGTTGCTTCAACTAGAAGCGTTTCGAAAGGCAAATCATCCGGCAACTGTAAAGGAAAGTAAGTCTTTTGTAAAGCAAATTCGATCGAGCTTAATGCTATTTTGTTTGTATGTTGTAGTAACAATAGAAAAATTGTTACTCACAGTGCATAAAACTTTATATGTATGGCCCATGTCTGGTGTAGTGTTGAAGATTTCTGTTGCTCTATGCGCTACGATCACAGTACTCAAATATAGAGGCATCAATGAGGGACTACCAAGAAAGTAATCGAACAATCTGTGCAACAGCTTCCTATTTTCTGCATATTTGTGTGCATACCATGTTGTATACTCGGCCAGTGCAAAATGTGGAAATAGTTGTACACTACAATATCGAATAGACTAAGTAAAAGATTCCTGTACAAACACATATAGAAGGTATATTCCCCTTTTTATACTTACTTTTCCAAGTGTTCCAGCAGGGTAGGATGCACTCTTTCCAGGAGTGCAAATATATAAAATAATTCTTGGTTTACCCTTTCCATAGTTTTCTCCATAAATCTTTCGAGGAATTCTACGGAAATACTCTCAAGTATGCGTAAACCATTTTCTAATCCCATGACAAGGAGAACAGTTGCTGCTATATCATTATATCCTTGGTAATAACTAAGTACGTATTATTTTATTTTGCATTACTTATATACATGTGTTTATAGCTAAATATTTTCATGTGGTAATAGAAATCCATTTCATGGTGTAATAAATATTCATTTGATACTAACTTTAATCTAGAATGTTTGTGAAGAACCCAACAGATTATTTGCGTCAGCTGTTTGTGAAAATGATCTATCTCGTGTTGCGTGGCATTACAAGAAATATGACTGCCGCTGCGAGCAACATCGTTTAATATCTGCTGATAGACCTCGTTGGGTATAAAATTATGTATTGTTTCTAATCCATTTACAGAAGAATTATCCTCCTCTGACAATCTCAACAGTTTTGGCCATAGAACCCTTCGTATATCATCTACAGATGATATTTATGATTTCGAGATTTAAATTACGAGTGCACAAAATTATTTTCAATAAGGAACCCATAATTTATATTGTTTATAGTATCTCAAGCAGAATCGTATGCTTCAGTTTTTCTTTAACGAAGGGTGCACAGGCAAGCTACAATGGACATCGCCCGTGCAGAGGTTCCTTGTTGATAATAATGAACTATCGTAATCGATGAAATACCATTGACTAGACCCTCGCTACTGCAGCCCAGTAATTTCAGTTCTCCTAACGTCAGATTTGGATTGACAATGCTCGCCCGAATAACGCTTATCTTCATCCTTTCTCTGTTCGTCAATGTCTCTGTATCGGGAAAATATTGTTCTACCGAGCTGCTATCGTCTTCATGATTCAGCACTCCGTTTTGTTTACCTGACGAACTAATGTCCGCGTTTTCAGGTATTCGTGGAATAACGTTATCATACCATGCCCTGGTAGAATCGGATAGTTTTGCGAGATGTATGCCATTCTTGGAATTGGACGTTTTGACTTCTTTCGATTCAACAATCACATTCCTCCGCCGAATTTTCAGGTTATGCTTTTCCATAGGAACTGACGTTTCCGTGGACGTTCCTGGTTCACCAAAATCCAAAGGATTTTCGTCCTTTTTGGGTTCCATGTTATTTGACATAACGAATTCATATCAAAACCTTCGCGAAAAGTTTCATAATACAGAGAATTCTCACGACTTTTGACGGAATAACCACCATATGTCAAGAATGACAGTTATGTTACACATTGACGAACGGCATTTATTTGTAAGTGAAGCTGCTTATTAAGCGAACATTGACTTCGCCCATAATTTCTTTATATTTTGCGTTGTTTCAAGCATTTTTTTAATGATCTTACACACCTAAGATCGAAGTGTTATCAGATGCATTTTATCGTATCTCAATGCCAATCGGTTTCTTCAAAAAAATTCATTTAGCATTTATCTCCTTCCAATTTAAAATATTCTTTCCCGTATATTCATCCTCACTTATTGCTTCAACTATTATATACTGTCTTCTTGCCAAAGTTTCCTGGATATGATATATCGCCACAAATGAATTTTACAGGGAAGATTTAATATTTTACGGAACTAGGTACGTGTCGTACGGCCTGAAATACCGACAATCCGAAGTAATCAGTGATACAGCAAGGCATAGAATACGTATCGCAATTTTTCGTCACAACCGCTCGAGGAGCTACGTAGCTGAAATGATAATTTTCGTTTCTACTGGGACGGCAATATTGCGCCTGACTTTACCATCATATTTAATTCCTACTCCTACCACCTCCGACTGTTTAAACAGCGCTGTAGTGTTCACTTGATCCACGTCGATAACGTCGCGCGTGTCAGAGGAATGGTAAAGGTGCTACCTGTGCTAAAAATTCTTACTCAACGATAGATCTATTTTACACTTTTTCCGTGACGACTGTTCAGCTGCTTGATAGTGGTTGCGAAGTTCTTATTCGGAGTAATACAAAATAGTTGCGCTCGGTCGCGAACGAGAGGGTACCAATTATTGAACCATGTATGTATATAATAAATAAGAAAGAAAGATTTAAATAAATATAATACAATTTCGTTTCAGGCATATCTGATCAATTTTTTATTCTCTTAACTTGCATATAGTAATATATATATATCGAATGTTTTTATACACCATAACCGCGACCGAAAATGTCTAATCGTAGGAAGGACAAAAGTCTGTCAAAGCTTGACAGTATGGCAGATGTACGCGATATATTAGATATCGAGGTACCTACCACCAGCGAACTCACAAAGGAATCAATTATAGGCAGCGACAAGAAGAATAGAAAGAAATATGAGTACAAAGTACCGAAGAGGCCAGAGGGGATGCATCGGGAGGTTTTTGCATTGCTCTGCAAGGATAACAACGATGTACCGCCGTTATTTCCAACAGACACAGCTAAAGGATATAAGCAAGTTAGAGCTAAGCTTGGTATGAAAAAGGTCAGGCCATGGAAGTGGACACCGTTTACTAATCCTGCTAGAACGGACGGCGCCGTTTTCCACCATTGGAGACGAGTTGCAGATGCCGGGAAAGAATATCCTTTTGCTAAGTTCAATAAAAGGGTTCCTATTCCGACGTATACGAACGCAGAATATGTTCAACATTTGGTTACAAACGGTTGGACAAGAGCAGAAACCGATCATCTGTTCGATTTGTGTAGGAGGTTTGATCTAAGGTTTATCATAATCAAAGATAGATGGGACTGTACAAAATTTCCAGCAAGATCTGTGGAGGATTTAAAAGAGAGGCAAGTAGACATTGCAAATATATTTTTTATCCGATTCCTATTTGTATCCGAACGTTATTGTATAGGTATTATCAAGTGTGCGCAACTTTGACAAAGGCAAAGTCTCACAGTGACAAAGTATATGTATTCGATGCCGAACATGAGAAACGGAGGAAGGAGCAACTAAAAAAGTTGTTCGAGAGAACACCCGAGCAAGTGGAGGAGGAGCAAATGTTGCTGGCTGAATTAAGAAAAATCGAACAAAGGAAGAAGGAGAGAGATAGAAAGACTCAAGATTTACAAAAATTAATAACAGCTGCAGATCATCAAGCTGATCCAAGAAAGAACGAAAGGAAACCTGCAAAGAAGAACAGTGCTTCCTCTAGGAATAGACCAAACAAGGCCGATACATCTCATGTACTTAGTTTATCAATAATACGACCTTCCGTAGAAATGAAAACCGTGCGATTGAAATAAACGAAAATTGATATTTTTCAGACGGTGGAGTCGGCCGGAATTAAGTTTCCAGATTTTAAAAACAGCGGTGTTTCGCTTCGTTCTCAGCGAATAAAGTTGCCAAGTAGTTTAGGTCAGAAGAAGATGAAGGGTATTGAACAAATGCTTAACGAACTTCGAATAGGTACCATTGAATTGGATTTCAATTTATTTCATCTGTATTTCATTTCTCCTGTACTTTAACTCATTCGTTCGATTTTTCTTTCAGAATTAAATCCACCACCCACCGAGAATATATGTCAACAATTTAATGAATTAAGGAGCGATATCGTTTTACATTACGAACTTCGAAGCGCGTTATCGACGTGCGATTATGAATTACAATCGTTGCGACATCAATACGAAGCTTTAGCACCCGGAAAGGTACCTGCTTGATATAAGCACCAGTGAATCTTTATTTTCCAGAAAAATGATACCAATATCCAATTTTCAGACATTAACGATACCACCCGCATTGCTACCGAAAACAGAGCCCGAAGTGAAAGCAGATATAATAGACGTGGTGGGTTCGCCCAGTATGCCATCCATTACTCACTGAATTTTTGTATAAAATAGACTAGACGAACTTGTAAATAATTTTCTGTACATTGAAACGCGATCATTCAATATATCGGATACGCTTATTAAACGTTTCGAAGCCTGTATAATTTTTTACGTTGTATTAGACAAACAATTAAAAGTATATAAGTCAAATTGATCTCCTTTTCTGTTACATCCTGCCGCAAGGCAACGTTTCGAACACGAAGAAATGGGATAATTCACACCAACGCGTGACTTACTTATATACTGTGTATTTTATATTGTCGACAAAAAGTAACAATGTACGGTCAAACCGTATAATTTATCTACAACAATCTACAATAGATTACAATATGTTGTCTTGTTTTTGTTGAGGTTTAGAGGGGGAGGCAGGGATATTAGAATAACGGGAACAGGGGTTTCTCGGATGGAACGGGAAATCGGGTTAAAAGTGTGGAGGAAAGATGGTCGATGCAGGCCTTTCTTCGTTCGTGCTCCGTTAATCGCGATACAGTTGACTGTTTTAATTCTATATTAAATTACTCGATAGCTCTAGTCGTACTTGGTACGGAATAATGCATATATATATATCTGTTTCTTAATGATCGATAACCTACCGCCCGACTTTCCCATCTACGCCGTGCCGTGGGGACTCTCTCGGTCAAAGTTAAGTGTAAGGAAAAACTGGGCGCAACGCTGTGGCTGGCATCGTTGACCCGCATATCCGATCTATTGTTCGCGGATCGTGCATCCCCCCGTCTCTTTTTTCTCCCTCTAGTTCTCTTTTCCACTAGGAGAGTCCATGTGCTGACGCTTCGATCGGGGCCACCCTGATAACACGACGCCTTTTATTTTTTGGGGCAATATATATATATATATAATATGTACATATATATACATATATGTACATATTGCCACCCTTTTCCAATTCTCAATTTAGAGAAATACTCGAGCGACATGACCCACCGTGAAACTACACTGGCAATATAATTTTCTCTCTGCAGCAGGGGATAGTATTTTTCGTTCGTCGTTGGAGATTGAATTTTTTCAAATAATAAAATCGCGGATGTAGCCGGGGGTTGAAAGAAACAAGAAGAGAGCTTTCATACAAATTATTTTACCGACCGCATTGTGCGGGAGAGAAAGGGGTGAAACGAATTTCAAACGGATCAATGTGTGGGATGTTAAATTTTTCGGGTCAGTAGATCGAATGATACGATCTTCGATGTACGATAAGAAAAATGGAGTTCGGAAACTTCGAACGTAGTTTCGGATGAACTTTCCCGAAGACATCCCCCCGCGGGATGCCATCCCTTAGAGAATGGCACATTTTTATAGTCTAGCGATTTAAGCGGATGTCGAGCGGAATATGTATCAAGTGCTGCTGGTAGATCATTTTCATATTGAACGAGGAATGAAGCAAACTTTTGGGAGAACCATCTTTTGTTCCCGAATGAAACATTGAATGCGAATGGCGAACGATTGGCCGCGTCAGCCCACGTCGATGTTGCTATTAACTGTACTTTGATTATCATTATTATTTCCATTTCTTTCATGCTCACTTGGAAAATGCATCGATTCGGAAATATTTCTCGTACGACGAGGAACGCACGAACCATTTAATCTGGCACAGCAAACGGGTCGGGTGGAAAGAGAGAAAAATGTTGAGCCACGAATAAAGGAACACAGCGGCTGGCAAACACACGCGTAATACGTGTCTATATGTATATATACACAAACGCTATACATGTATACATATATACACATACCTGTAGCAGTAATAGTAATAATCATAATAATCGTATAACAATAATAACAATAATAATGAATACGGACAACTTTTAATGTACAGAGTGTATGCGCACGTTCGTCAACGAAAGTTCTCTTCGCCTTTCCTCTCACGCCTTATCATTCTCTTCGAAACATCTTTTTACCTCATTTATCTTTATCAGTTTTTGCACAACGCGAAACCGTCCGCAGGGTTATTGATTCGACAACGTTCTAGCGATCCTGCAACTGACCAGAGAAGAGTTTTGTCTGGTTATTCTTTTTTTTTTTTAACTTACTTTTGCTGCTTCGTTTTTTTTTGTTTTGCTTCTTGTAACATGTAACATGAGAAATCGTTTCTTATTCGTTAAAGACATTCCCTACACAACACGGCTACGGTAATGCGTTATGGATATGTGCGCAAGTGCGTGTGAAGAATAATGGAGGGAGAGACAGAGAGAGAGAGAGAGAGAGTGTGTGTGTGGGTGGTTGGCTCGTAGAGAAAGAAGGGTGGTTAGATAGCGTAGAAAGGGGTTAGAAGAGGGACGGGTTACTTGTCAGGGTTGAGAAAGAAAGGGGTGGATGATGGAGCAGGAGGCAAGAACCGGATGGATTCGGGGCTGTTCGAGTGTCCGCACGTACGCGCGCGTACGCACGTGCGCACATAGGCACACGTTTTTTTTTTCGTTTTTTTTTCAAACTTTATATGTATAGACTTCTGTATATAATGTTAATCATTGATTTTTTTCTTTTCTGTTGTTTGTTGTTGCTTTTAAGTAACTAGCTTTCTCGAGTATGTATATATATATACACATAGGTATATGTACAGAACATATATATGTGAATATATATAGTCGCTATTACGTAATAATAACATGCACGCTTCTGACAGATGCATCGAATTTTCTCGCCTCTCTTTCGATCGTCATTCGCGCCTCTTGCTCTCCGTCCCTTTCTCGCTTCTTCAGGTTCGCACGCATTTTCACTGACTCTCTCGTCGGACTTCACACTCGCCTCTCGCTCTCCCTCTCATTCGCTTCGACTTGCCCTATAATGTTCTACCTGTATTGTATATAACTACAACGCTATGGTAGACAACAACAAGTAATATTATCCTAAACTTGTTTCACCTGCTTTCTCTACATCGTATTCGTATATGCCGTAAAAATGTTGTATATAATGATATTAATATTGTTTATATATTCTGTTTTATTGCACACGGTATTGGCCGCGATGATGCCGCTACGTCGAACGAAAGCCGAGCACCCGATACCAACTTCGACGATCGCTCACCGATTTTGTCGGGTGATCGTCGCGCAACAACGAATGACGTTTAATTAAAATTCTTTAACAAAGGCTGACGTGTTCCCCTCGCCATTCGCGTGGCCAGTAATTACTGTACTTTATCCCTTGGTTAACGAAATACAACCCGTTGGTTCCATTTCGAATACAATCTATAGAGGATTAATAATGTGCCTTTTACATTTACAGTTTTTTTGGGGGAGGGAGGGGGTTATGAATTAAAAGGAGATGCACCGCGCAATGGATTGTATACGTTCAAATACCGATCCTGGACCGTCGTTCGATATCGGCTCCAACGCGACCACGTTTTCATTTTAACATCAGCCTGTTATATTTTCGTTTTTTTTTTGTCATTTTTTTTTCTCTTTTTTCTTTATCCTGCGCGTAATCCTCGTTAACGCTTACTCGCACGCGATCAGCGATTTCTCTAGGTAGAAGCCGAAAAACATCCTGCGTGAGGTGTAAATAACATGGTCGTTGGTGCAACATTTGTCTTGCCCCGCTGAAAATACGCTCGTACCGGCGTTCGTACGAAATTACACCGTGACTGAGACAAACGAAAAGCGTGGTCGTCTATCGAGAAGATCGATTTGCCGTTTATATATTCGACAGGTATCACAAAAATCGTCAAATCGAACGCTTGTCGAGACCTCGTTGTTTCTCGATCAAATTGCACGCGCGCGCTGCAATCCGTAGTAAAATTCATAATATTTATATGTATATATTATGTATGTATATATACGTACTAGGCTGGTTTCGTCTAATCGCATGTACCCTAAATATCCGCGAGAAACAGAATCGACCCTTGTGCGTTCCAGTTTAACCCTCTGCCTTTTATGATCCTCCGACTCCATGTTCTCGCTTTACAAAAATGCAACGCATCACAGCAATGTCCATTGCGCTCAAAGCTGTCCTACGTAGATTAATAATTGAACAGGTGTATGATTTTCAATCGAACCTACTGTACCGGTTGGTAGGAAAATCGAAGAATAATGCATGGCACAAAAGAACAATCGTCAGACGGCTTTCGTGATCTTCAAGCGCAAAGGATTTGCGACACGTGCAACGATTATTCGATTAAACGGCAACCATAGGAATGAGGGCGGGAGGATTTACTTTAACGCTGGGAACTATGAACATCTAAAGGGGAACGAGCGAAGGGCGCACGGAGTGGATGCTCAAGGGCAGAGAAAGGGTTAAAAACGGAACGACAATGACATATATTTGTACGCACGAGCGAAAGAAAGCGTTACCGTAATAAAATCATTCTATCCGCGGACTCTCTCACCCCGACGTATACAACGTTAGAACCTTTACATATTTATATGCGCTTGTATGTATATGTATAAGTATGTAGATAATATGTATATATAATAGTTGTATCATTTATAATATTTGTTATTTAATCCGTTTGTCATCTAAAGTTCTGCGGTAACCTAAAGTTCTCTTGTTTTCTTTTTACTTCGTAGAATCCGGATCTCTCGATTACGTCGTATCCGGTACGTTCACTACTGCGGCGATGGACGGGGGTAAAACCCTATGTAATGCGACGAATTCAACAACAACAATCATAAAATATATATATATATATACAATATATACGCGAAAAAAGAATCGGAACAAACGACATCGCACGTATATATGTATATGGATGTGTTACATCAAGCGCGTGCGCGAGCGCGAGCGCACGTTTCACAAACGAGCACCTGTGTGTGGTTTGTATCGTGTAATTCATCACAAGAAAACATGGCATACGTCGAAGATCGATAATTACCTGGCCATCTTTCACGCGTGCAGCTTTCGCACGCGCGCACACACGTCTTATTAGTTATACGTAGTGCGATGTGCGTGTGTGGGTGTGTGCGCGCGAGTACGCGCGCGCGCGCGCTCGATAACGCGTGACCAGCAACGATCTGCACACGATCGAACCGTACGACAGGCCTGATCACGACCCAAACACATTATATATATATATATATATATATATATATATATATAATATATATATGTATACGCAATACGTATTTAATAATAATAATATTAACAGTAATAATAATAAAGTAATGATAATGATGACGATATAATGATAATAACAATATAATCCTCAATCGTATAGAAACTTTGTAACGCTTCATCTTCTTTTTATTCTTTAGTTGCTCCTAAGTATCTTACGTTTTAAGTGTCTAATAATACCGCTATGTGATCAGTTACTTTATTAAATCGTCAACGTCTCTTTTCTCTTTGATATGTGCGTTCGCGTCTTGTCACTGCCAAGAGAATATTTTTTTAAGCCTTTTGTAAGCGGAATTTTCTTCCCCCTTCTCTGCTCCTTCTTCTTGCTCCCACCCCTCACCCCCTCTGCCCGTGCACATCGTTCCCTTTCACGCATATTACTGCACACACCTCAATCACTCGATCTTTTTTTCGTTCGCACTCTCACGCATACTTGTACGCGGACTCGTCTCTCCGTCTACCTTTCTTTGCGTCTAAACAATGATACAACAATAATTAGAATAGCATTGGTCGGTCGGATGGAAAAGCAACGTTTCCAACGCAATCGATCTGCACACAGGGAGAACACATTTGTCCGTTTGCATCGCGAAAAAAGCGAACTGCTCAACAAGTTTACACTCCACTGACACTAACACCGCGGGATCGCATTCTGCACGAGACCAGTCTTCGCATGTTCGATCTCTACTATCTGGCGAGCCAAGGCTCTTTTTCGCGCCCTTTTATCTGAACACTTACGCAAACTCGAACAGTCGAACAGCTGTCGCGTAAATGATCAATCAACGAAATCCAATTTGCACCCTCCTTACTTTCCTCGCTGCTGCGTGTCGTGCGAGCTAACGATGGCAACCAAACAACTACATACGGAATGAACAAAGGGAAGAAAAGTTACGGCAACCGTGACGGCAATAAAATTCACTTGGACGAGATCGTATTCCGCTTTCCCGCGTACACCGTTCGAACGTAAAGAATCCTACGAATAATTCCTCCGTACTCGTGGGGCACCATTCTCCCCTATCCAAGGGAAAGTTGAAAATCGCGTACGAACAACGAATGAAACCGAAAGGGAACGTCAGTCGAACTATGAACACAATTCGCAACGATCGCCTCGGCAACGCGAGTTTCACATCAAACGACCCCCCTTCGCTCCTGTACCTATATAAAAATGATCCCCGAGGCATTAAACATTGAATCTCGGGCGGAGGGCACTACGATCAGAATCGAGACTCGATGTTCCCCTTCGCTCTCAACGATGTTTATCCTAAAGTATTATAAAGTATAAATTTCAAGCGCGATTATACCCCGAGCCTCGAGCTTTCCTCTGGCTGAACTTCGACTTATCACGCGATTTCTCGTTCATCCGCTTTCGTTCCGACGAGAACAATGCGACGTACTCTCTATTCGTCCCTCCTGAGAACGCGAGCGTGCCAAGCCTTCCGCGTCCGCACGATTTGAAGTCGAAAGAAAAACTACTCACCCTTGGCGGCACGAATTCGCGACGACTCGGTTTCGTTCTTTTCCCTGGCCGTGCCATTACCTCGGTCGCTATCGGTGAGCAAGTGGAATTTTCTCCAGGGAAAAGTCAGAAGCTCGAAGGATTGGCCTTCTTCGTTGGCGGTCATGCCTGCGCTCGATGCAGGTCTGATCGTCTCTGCGACGATCGAGTGTCTCTGGCGTTGATCCTGTCGCGCCTGCGGCGCGTGTGTCTATCAAAGTTTTCACGAGGTTCGTTCGGATTACAAGTACAACGGTTGTCCGGATTCCGATCTTCGATTGCCGACTCGGAACATGGGCTTGATCGATCGCTACGATCTTGATACGCGTTACGGCAACAAACGTTCGACTGCAAACTCTTACAGCGGTCGAAAGCTACACGGAATCTCTCACGCATCACATACACTCCTGTTCTTTTTTGTTCTTTTTTTTCTCGGCGCGGTGCAAAAAACGCTAAATCGCAAAAAAGGGCGCCGCACTTCGTTTCTTTTCTCTTTTTATGTACGCGCGTGTGTCTCTGTGCTTGTGTGTATGTATCCTCTGGTGTCTCTTGAACGTTTTGTTGATCAATGATCGATACTTCGGGAAGATCATATTGTGCATCTTTCGCTATTACGGAGCTACTAAGAAACGCTACGCCCTATCGGCTACTCCGCGCTAAAGGTTTCCTTACTGCTGCCGTTTCCATTATATCTATGATACATTCTTGCCGCACCTCTCCCGTGTCGACTCGCCGCGCGAAAAGAACACCTTCCTCGTTCCGCGGCACTTGCACGCGTCGAGAAACGTCGCGCCCCTTTATATTTCCTGCACGCAAAGTAGGTTCCAGTTTCAAGTAGTATCGGTCGACGATAAGGCGAACGGCTGACAATTAGACGCGACGCAGCGTAAAAGCGCGACGACCGGTTATCGAACAGCTCTCTCGGGAACAATTCTTTTACAATTCGAAGGTCTCGCGTCCTCGAAGTCGCATTTCCACGGCCGATCGTCGCGATCAACGTGGTAGTATTTATCGTAGTAGTAGTAGTAGTAGTAGTAGTAGTAGTAGTAGTAGTAGTAATAGTAGTTGTAGTAGTAGTAGTAGTAGTAGTAGTAGTAGTAGTAGTAGTAGTAGTAGTAGTAACAGTAGTAGTAGTAGTAGAAGCGTAAGATTAGTTCGATGCTATAGATGTAAAAGTTGTTGAAACGGGCGAGTCCAATAGCAGACAGCTACGGACGTGTTTCGTACGAGTCCAGCAGCAAAGAGTGAGAACGATAGGTAAACGTAGCAGCGGCGAAAGGGGTAGAAAAGAAAAAAAGAACGACGATCGTGCGTTGCGGGAGAACGCGCCGCAAGCACGTGCCCGCTTGTGGAGCGTAAGCTGCTTGAACCGTGAACGCGAGATGGTGTCAACTTTTCTTCATTCGAGAGTATACAAAAGAATGCTGCAACGTTTGCAGTGTGTGCGATTTTGCGTCGAAGCGGAGTCCCCGCTTGATTTCCTCGTCGAATAAGTTCACCTCCTTTTTCCGTTTCGATCTTCATTCTCCACGATCACCGCCGTGAATTCCCTCCCTTCCCGTTACGATTTCATTCGCTGCGTCAGTTTCTTGCGTCGTGCGAGTATTCTTGTTTTTTTTGGGGTTTTTCTCGTTTTTGTTCTTTAGTAAAAAGCTAGGCCGCTGTTAGGCGTTCAGGCGGTTCCGGGTACCCACGTCGTTCTCCTGTCCTCTCGACGGGCAACAGCCACGCTGCGATCACGTTCTCTTTGCTCCTAGTGTTCTTAATTTAATCGATATCACGTTACAACTATTCGTATATAATCTACGCGCTTAATGTGTAACGCACTTTGAAACATTTGATATAATACAGAATGTTTTGTCAACGTGAATTAAAAATTTCATACTCGCTTTCTACCGCACTCGTTTCTTCTTGATCTCGCGTAATTTCCCCATTCACACTCTAGCCCCGGTCTCTGTACACGGCTCTCTCTCTCTCTCTCTCTCTCTCTCCTGCTCTCTCGCTCGCTCTCCCGTACCCTCTGTTTCTCCTCGCGTGTACATGTAACAACGATATAATAATTATTCAACGTCGCCCGACGGCATCGCCGTGGCGTGTCACAGCGTGACATCGAAAACTCGAACGAGTGCTTCGGCGAAAAAGATAGCCTCGGTGAGAATCGCTTTCGACCTGAGATCACGGAACAACCCCGTCCCCCCCGAAAAAAGTTTGTCGCCGGTTCGACCGCCACGAATATTTTCTCGCTCCGTGATCCGACGTGCCCGAGTTTCGCTGGCGTTGCTCTTCCGCGAGGAAAGAACGACGCGCAGTGGTCCGAATTGTCGTCGGGGGATGTGCAGAGCAAGCGTCGTGGGTGTTTCGATTCGAAGGGCTTGCGAAGCTGGCTGCACGACGTTCTCTCCAAGAAGAAGGTGTCCGCCGGTGTTCGTCACGCGTTCAGGAAGGATCGATCTCTTCGCGTGCCTCTTACGTAGACTGTCTGCTGAATGCAGACGTGCTTTGGCAATCGTTGATTCGAGCAAAGAGTTCGATCCGTTTCGAGACTCGGGCGATTACTTGGATCTCGGTGGCCGACAGATCCGATCGAATGTGTTATTGAAAATTGCACAGCCCGTTTGGCAAGCACTCGCGGTGTTCGTCGTTTCCCAAGGATCGATTCAGGACACGAAATCTCCGATCGAATCCGGATTCGAATCGACGTCACGTTTCTCGGTTCGCGCAGGGTCGAGACACAGCCACAAGCGATCGGCGGGCACACGTTTTCGTCGGCGAAAAAGGCGACGTCCGGTCGATCGATGCGACGACGCGAGCCGCGGTTCAGACGCGCATATTTCCGTCTGGCGCTCGCTCCTTTTCTCCTGGCGGCTGTTTTCGTTCGCGAGACAATGCAGCAGCTTCGCGTTGCCGTTTGCGCATTGAAAGAAAAGAGAAATAAACGGCGGCAAGGGAGGCGCTTAGGCGAAGCAACGATTCCCGAACCAACGCAGACGGATCGGGCGGACGTGCGCGGTTTCCAACGATTGCTCGAGCCGCCACGCCGTCGTCCAATTAACTGGAACGCTCGTCGTTTATGTATTTTATCCCTGAATAAGTTGCCTCGACGTTGTTCCAATTCGCCGTCCGTGCGCGGTTGAGAGAATGCTGGACGAGGAGAGCAAAAATGAAAAGGGCAACAGTATCGTTGCTTCGCGGCAGCCCTCGGGCCACTGTCTCGTCGAAACGTCGGGTCGTTCCTCGAAAGGAAACGAAGCCAGCGAAGAGGCGGCCGTGAATACGTCGCGATCGCGATTAGAGCAAAGTCGCTAGATCCTACGTTTAATAGGCGAAAGGAGAATTTGGTTTAGAGACAGAGAGGGAATTCAGCGAGCGGCCAGGTCGTCCATCGTCTCTAACGGGTATCGTCGATCGATTTTCCTCGGATGGAATCGTGCCAAACGATCGAACGCGATCGACCCGCGCGGGACACGTTCGATCGCGTGTACTTTATTTTACACAGGTAGCGAGTCCGTTTGTTCCGTCCCGGAACGATTTGGCAGTTCGACTAACGCCACTTGGAGGGTCGCGGAATGAAACGAAAGCATCGACGAGTTCGTTTCGCCTCCTTTCCTGGTTGGCGGGCTGCATTTTTTGATGTTGCCTTTTTTGTTTTCACGCGAATAATGAGCTCAGTCAGGTATTCGACTTTCCTCGAAGAAGGTCGCGCAGGAAACGAGGGTAAGGTGTTTTCGTGTGTCCGAAGTATCGGCGGCGCCGAGTTTCGTACGTGCGAGAATCTAACGAGTGGCGTCGACGATCAAGTTGTCTGAATCGAGACACTACATCTAGGATAAGTATCGCGGAGGAAACAGTGGTATTTTGAATAAAGGTAGAAAGAGGTAGAAGGAGAAGAAGAAGAAGAAGAAGTAGTAGTAGTAATAGAAGGAGAATAACAAGAGGAGCAAGAAGTACAAGACAAGTCAAAAGGGAATGGAATCGTTAGGTGGCAAGTGGAGGTGCTTACGTTCTCCTTAGATTGTACAAAGTATAAGATAGAATTGTCTCGATCGTTGGCACGATCGGCCGACACGCTCGCTGAGTCTAGATGAAGCGGCGCGGCGGCTTCTGGTCATCCAACAGAGCGCCGCTGGAATTCTTAACGAGACGAGTATTTTGTTTCAGGTATTTCAAGGTTTATACAATATGTACACGTATGTATCTCGACTAGAACAAAGACGATTCTGGTAACCTGGGTGACGTGTAATAACCGTACTATAATAATCGGCGATGGGTAGGGGATAACGAGGTTCATGAGGGACGGGGGAAGGGATGGTGCATAAACACAGTTTCGATAGTTATTTCGGGAAGGCTGTTGTCTGTCGTTCCTCTTCCGATCGATGATGCGGTGCACGAGGAAGATTTCTTTCGTCGGCCGTGGACGACTCGCCGACGACGATGACGATGACGACGACGAGACCCGTAAATGCGCGTCCATCTACCGTCCTTGCTGGTCCCCTTGCTCGCTTGTCCCGTTCGTGCTCCTAGACCGGACAGACCAGGATCTCGTACTCGAACATCAGCGACACGGCGACGAAGACGAAGTAGAGGAGGAACATTGTGAACCCGAGGCCTCTGTTCATCCGCCATTTGAAGCAGGCGATGCTCATTATGACGAACAGCAGCATGCAGAACAGAATCGCTATGCTGCATACCATGCCGACCGAGTTCACCTCGACGGGTCGTCCGTAGATCAAGCCGTACAGCAGCCACGGCACCGGAAGCCTGCGGGCAGAAACGTAACGGAAAATCGAGTCGAACTTACCTAACAAGTATATGGAGGCTTCAGAAGCCAATCAGCGTATGTCCATTAGCGTTCAAACCGAGATAAATAAGGTTTCTACAAATTACTTGGAAAAAAATCACAGACAATTTTATCGACAGAAAGTTTTAACAATAAAGAGGTTTCTGAACTACGAAACTCGTGTTCAGGGGAAGTTGGACTTACACTGATTGGCTTCTCAACTCTCCACGTATATTTTCTGTACATTCTTTTTCGCCGAATAAGATACAGGAATAAAATCGAGTTTCCTCGAAAATATACGCTTCAACTGATCGAGATATCTGGGCTAGCAGAGAATTCTCCGCTTCCTTCTCAATAGTGATATTCGAGGGCGAGGGCGATTCCTGCCTAATACACTTTTTAGCGAAAGTAGGGAGGGTGGGAAGTTCTTTCGACCAAGTGGCCCGTGACCTCGTTCTGTCTCTCGACGAGGCAAGTTGAAACCGTTCGGCTCGGAAAATTTTTGAAACATCCTGTACGTCATCCGCGAACCGAAGAACCCGGCTTTTTCTTTATCCTGTTGCTTGTCAGTTTACCTCTGGGCCCCGTTTTTCCCCCATCGCCAAACAGAGATGCTGAAGGGGAACCGGGCGCCAGGAAGCCGCGATGCGTTCAGACAAATCGCGTTCCAAGCTCTTCTCCATACACCGCCGTCCCCGTGCATTATTTTCACTTCTGACTGCTTCTAATCGCCATCCCCGAGGCGCGATTGCGTCTTCAGCGAATTCTATGCGCCTTTTGGCAGCCACGGCAGTGCTTCGAACTCGATGCAAGCGTTTCCCTGTTTTCCCCTTGGGAACCTTGCCAGCTGGCACCGTCGCAACGGTTGCGTGCAGTCGAATCGATCTTCGATCGAGTCGATTGCCGAATGGACGAATTCCGGCCGGGAAATTGTGCGTGCAAACGGGTGCGCAAGAAGGCGAAGCCACGAAGCGTGGGTGTGGACGCGTTTAAGAGTGCGTTCACGTTTCGGACGATCCTGGACAGCCGAGTCGATCTGGATTCGACGAACGTAATGCTCGTCCGTGAACGTGAAACGCTCGGGGCTTAAGGGAAGGGAGCGGCCCGGCTGGGCGGCTCTTATCGTGAGGAAAAATTCTCTGACGCGGCTGCACGAATCCTCTGTTTGCGTTTATTGCTACCTGCGGGCACGGATATCCGTGGTCACCTATTCCACGCAGTTATTGTCGCCGAGACGATTATCCGGCGCGGCAATTCGGATGCCGCGAATTAAACGATAACCGACCCGGGACATCGTTGTTCCCAACGGCCTGCTCGATTCTCCGCGTGCACGGATCGCTATCGTCCTACTTCCCAGGAAAATGTCGCCGGGCGGAATTTATCCGCCATTAAGGCGATTAAATTAATTAACTCAATTACCCTGGGAGGCTTGCATCGTAGTCTCTGTTAAACTCTCGCGGTCCAGCCGTAACTTCATCCCTTTCTCTTCGGTCCCGAGGAAATATTATTATCGTCGATTCGAGGAGCGGTGGCCGATGGGTCGACATGGAAAATGAGTCACGTCTGGCTCGGTATTTCTGCTATTTCGCGCGCCAACGATATAATAATGCAGCCGTGGAAACGAATGGCGTACGATATCTGAGGGAAATAGCGAAAATACCTCAATAGACTGGCGATAGGACCGGTGCAGTGGGAGAAGCTCTCGGTACCATTAAATCCTCGGTGAAATTTCAATTCGTACGCTCGAGTCCTGCGCAGTCCTTCTATTTCGAGTGGGACAGAAGCGTCGAAATCTCGGCGAATTAAAGGGTCCTAAAAAATTCAAGGGACACGGGAAGTTTTTGAAGCGTCCAAAACTTTGCAACCGAATTGACTCGCAATTTTAAATGCCCTTTTAGCTAGAATGAAGTAATGGATATTTAAATCCCATCCTACTAGTGCAACGTTTAAAAAACGTGAATGCATTTTCCCTGTTTGAACAACCGTTTCTTCCTTCTAACAGACAGATAACAGAGGTATTCGAAGAATCTTCCTTTCGACCAGGCTATTTGTCTCCAATTATGTACGCGTTTCTCTTGGCAGCTAAATGCGAATGAGTTTGCTACGCGTTTATCTATACGGAAGACTTTATCGCGATGACGTTAACGCCACCAGCAGTCCAGTTCCTGCGCCGGAACATTTTACGGCCGTCGAAAGCAGTTTCCAGGCGATTTAGGGGCCTCCTTCAAGGCGATTAAAACGCTCCAAGTTTTAAAATTCGAACGAGACCAGATACGAAACTTTTATTATTGGCGGCTGCGAGGGCGCGTTTAGATTTAATAGACACACGACTGCACCTGCTGCTGGCTATCTCCCTGTATATTATCCAATTAAATAGATTGTGCCGGTGCACACGCTTCCGATATTTCCAATGGCTGGCCGATTGCGAATCTGTCAGAAGACCGTTTCTTTAGCCCCCTTTCAACGAGCAATCGTTCCAAACGTCGTGCAATTTCCGCTCCCCGAAGATACCCTCTTTCTCCGCGGCGGATCGATCGAATCCGACACACGAAAGGAAAAGTTCCGTGGCGGCGCGGTCTGCGTCGAGATTACGCCCGAAAAGTTCCGCGCGATTGATGCTTTCAGGTTCCCAACGAGGATAATCGTGCGCCCGCGTGGCGCGTAACAAATTCGAGTTTCCCTCGCCCCGCTGTAATTAATGGTAACGATGAATTTCTATCTCTCCGATCGAGATATCTTCCGACCTTCCATAATCGCATCACGGACCAACGCTGCAGAGGATCAACGCGAGACAAACTTCCCTTCTAAGCCACGACGTACCGGGTAACGAAGTTCTGGCTCTCTCTGCAACAATCGTGGACGCGTAAGGGCATCCGATGAAAATAGGCGAGACGTCCCTTCCCGAGGCTAGCGTCGGTTAACGAGAGATTCCGCTGGTTCAAAGTGACGTGATCTCGTTACTCGCACCTTACCCGCCCGAGGAATAATATACCGGCGCGGATCCAATGCGCAATAAATTCTTCACGATTCTTTATATAGAAGAGGGAATCGGCCGGCCAATATTTTTATAACCGCGCGAATTGTTCTCGCGGGACTGTAAAATTACCGGCGACTTCTATCAAGGTATCCCGTGACCCGCGCGGTAACGACATCCCTGCAGGAGCTTTTATATCGCCGGGAGATTGTGTGTCTCGCGTGAAAATTGCCGTAACCGACGTCCTCGATATACGCCAAGCGATGGCCGCTTATAACCGAGCCGCGTAAATCCATACGCGACCTACATAGGACTGCAGAGAAAACAAACACCGATAAATTATCTCGTCGGATCGGGGCGGGGAAACGGAGGTCTTGCTATTAAGATCCGATTCATTGTTACAAAAGGAACAGGAGAAAAAACGTTGCTCCGCCGCACATTTGTATCCGACATAATCCTAATGGTCCTTCGATTACCAGCGGGAATCACGGAAATGTTTCGCAAAGTATAATGTATCGAAAAGATTGCCGGGATGCCCGACGAAATTCCCCCTTATTTCCCACGGAGCAGACGTCCCGTCCTCCTCGAAGCTGTCCCCATGGAAATACCGGAAGGAGACACAAAGAGGGTCTCCGAGGCCAAGCATAAAATGGAAAATGTAGTGCTCACCCAACGGTCACGTCGAAAATATTGCTGCCGACGGAGCTCGACACGGCCATGTCGCCGAATCCTTTTCGCGCGACGATCACGCTGGTGATCAGGTCTGGGATACTGGTGCCAGCGGCGAGGAACGTCAGGCCCATCACTTCCGGTGGAATGCGAACCGTATCGCCGGCGACGTTCGCCCACCAGACCATCAGGTACGAGTACGCCGCGATCCACAAGATAGACCCGATGAACGTCACCGCGAAGAACTTCTTCCCTGTGTGAAACATATGCAATTTTCTATATTTTATATTTGATAATGTGGTATTGGTGGATTTTAGAATATTAGCGTATAGGTCTGTTGGCGCCTTTGGTTTAAAGTAGGGTCTCGAGGTTTGTCGACGAAGTTATAAGACAAGCATGGTGTGAATGAAGAGTATTAGGAGAAACGTCGAACGTGGATCGAGTGAATGTTTAGCTCGAGGAAAGAGTGAATGGTTTCGGGGAATGCACGTGGAGTTTTTGGTGCATGGTGACCCGTGGCAAGGGGGTGTGTGTCGGTGCGAGTCCTAAATGAGTGAGAGCAAATGAGAGATAGAATGAAAGGGAAACTGTGAGTGAAAGAATATATGGAGTGGCTGATGCGTGCGCGAGGCAGAATCGAAGTAGAGTCGAAGGAGAATAGTTTGGGATACGAAAGAGAATAGAAGTGCTTGCGAAACCGAAGAGATTATTGTTTAGAGATTATCGTGCGACGATACTTTATATTAATAAAATAGTTAGAAATACAAGGAGATAGAAGTCTCATTAGCCTGATCTGCGTTTTGCTTTTATTGGCAACGAAGTTTACTAAAACTAACTTCTACAATATTTATATCGTTTCTGCTAAAGTATTGTTTCGTTCCAATTGCATTAAATGCCGTCGGTTCCTCTGCGCAAAATTATGATCGATCGGTTCCTCCTTTTCCCTCTCGCAGGTAGTTCGATGGGATATCAATACGCTCGCGAGAAGGGGCAAGAATTGACCAGCGGTGTACCACGCCCAAGACTTTCCGCGGGGACGAAGCAGACCAATGTTTTCCATTACGGACTACTGTGAAAATCGTTGTTTCGCCAACGCGCCGTCAAGGCTAAAAAGGGAGTGAAACTATTCATGAATAATCCGGCAGCTCGAGCGTAGGCGTTCTAGGCGTTTAGCTTCAACTCGCCCCTAGCCAGGCAAAACATTTTCTATAGCGTTTGCTGAAAGAAAAAACGTTTCTTGCGTCGCCCCTTAATTATCGGGGCCGATATCTGGCCCGATACGTCGAGGATCCGATTAATCATCCGACCCGTTTATATTTAACGACCCGCGATGATAAATATTTCGCGGGCGGCGAAACGAGCTTCGACGTTCACAGACAGTTTCGTAAATCCAGCAGGGGAATTTCTCGGGCGAAACGTCCGACGTGCACTGGATGCTTTCACTTCGACGGTGCACGACGACACGGCAACGATTTCGAACACGGGATTCGTCTGGTCGATTTTGAACGGGCGGCGGAGAAATGCCATTTTTCCCGGTTGTCGCGGGCACAAATTGAAATTGAGAGGCCGCGTCGCGATTTTCTGTAACAATGAAAAGCGAGGCTGAATGGCCGCGTCAGGCAACAATCAGTCGTCGATTCGAAATTAGCGTGTCAATATCATCTTTCGTCGCTGCATTGTGTCGCGTTGAAATACAGCCCGTTAATAGGCCGTGATAATGCAGCACGTCCGCGATTGATGGCGGGCCGCAAAAACGGTTTTGAATAACAGACGCGAGTGCCGTCTACGTCCATCTTAAAGGCTCGCTTAATTACGCTGCTGGATTTCGATAAAGTTCGAGGGGTATAATAAGCGCTCCACGTACGCGACATTGAACTATCCGAACGTTGAAACGCCAACTTTTCTCTCCTAATCGAGGATCCGATATCGATCGACGAACTTGCAGGCGGGCAAACGTTTTTACCTACTTGTAGAACACCGAAGGAAATAAATTTCTCTGGGAAAATTATCTCCCTCTCTCCCCGGCGAAGAAGTTAATAATTAAAATTCCTTGAAGCAGCTGGCCGAGCATCGCGTATAAACCGATGGCCGATCCGTGAACCGGCGATGCGAACGTTCTCGAAGCCAGTGGAATATTTCTGCGTGGTTCCGGCCATCGAGCGGTCGCGTTAAATATTGCAGCAGCAGGACAGAAATATCCAAGTCCGATTATTCGCTGCATCGTCCAGAACGAAAGAAACTCACGTCGGCTATTTTCGGACAGTTTCATAGACGCGCGAGCACGTTCGTCTACCCGGGCAACAGGGGGGATGAAAATGGCGAGCAAAGGGGAAACACCGTCCATTGAGTAACCGCTCTAATCCTTTACACACCTGGCAGTGATATTCGCTGGGTCGCGAATCGGCGAACCGCTTGTCTGCAAAGATTACATTCCGTATGCCAAATGTTTCAGCGAGGCACACAGCGCTGCTAATATCCCTATGTACGAGAAGCGTATCGCTAAAATTGCACGTGTCCCTTCTGTGGTATTGGTGGGTTTTAGGATATGTATATTAGCGGATAGGGCCAGGTTTGTTGGCGCCTTTGGTTTATAGTAGGGTCTCGAGGTTTGTCGAGGCAGTTGTAAGATAAGCATGGTGTGAATGAAGAGTGTTAGTGGGAACGTCGAACGTGGATCGAGTGAATGTTTAGCTCGAGGAAAGAGTGAATGGTTTCGGGGAATGCACGTGGAGTGTTTGGTGCATGGTGACCCGTGGTCGAACTGCGACACGTGGCAAGGGTGTGTGTATGGTGTGAGTCCTAAATGAGTGAGAGCAAATGAGAGATAGAATGAAAGGGAAACTGTGAGTGAAAGAATATATGGAGTGGCTGATGCGTGCGCGAAGCAGAATAGTTTGGAATGTGAAAGAGAATAGAAGTGCTTGCGAAGCCGAAGAGATTATTGTTTAGAGAGTATCGTGCGACGATACTTTATATTAATAAAATAGTTAGAAGTAGAAGAGGAATTAGAAGTCTCATTACCCTGACCTGTGTTCCGTTTTTATTGGTAAAAAAGTTTACTAAAAATAACTTCTACACTTCTATTCAGACAGCGAATTCGCTGTACCGAGGTACTACACGAAATTCGCTTCGAATGTGTCAATTAATGTACCTAATTGAACTGCGAGAAAATCCTTTCCTTGACCAGGCTGAATCGGCGGGACCAACAATTCTTGTCGGAGAATTGAGATTGAGCTTGCCCGTCAGAGAATCATTCGGGCGAAACCGAATAGTAAATAAAATCGCGAGGATCCTCCTCTACGAAAACCAGGGCGGAGTATAAGCCGCTCCATTGGTACCCGTCTATGAAACGCAAAACTAGAAATTTGCCGGCTCTCAACGGAACAGAGGCACAATGGGCCGTTTCCCTTTCGTCCCACATTCGAAACAATACAGGTTCCTTTCCGGATAATTGAAACAGAGTCTCGGCCAGTGGTAGGTCAAAGGATCTCGTGGAAACGACTCTGCCTTCCGTTACACTCCACCCTGTCCTCGAAATCTCGAGCGTCCCTTCTCTCGGCATAAATGCCACTTACCCCTGGGTGTTCTTGTGTCCGGCAACGTTAGCCACAGAGGAAACAGAATTGGCGCGACCAAAATGTACGTTAGCCTTTTCTTAGGACTGCTGGGCCAGCCCATGTCCAAGGCCTCCGGAGGTTCATCCTCGTCTCCCTGAAACGACGAAAGGGAATAAGAAAAACGATTTTCCAAGTGGAGTATCGCATTAACGTGTCCGGCCAGGTCTGCCGCGATACACTTGGGCCGCTGCTTATTGTTTGGGAAATACAATAAAGCTTGCGGCGGGGGAGACAAGCCTCTAAAAAGCCACGAGCCACGAGCCACGAGGCAGAGACACAGAGCTGCTGCAGCGGCGGCAAGCCCTTATATTCATCCTCGGCTAACCGCGGCACAATGGCCTCGCAGGTGTTCGGATTTCCCGGCTACGGTCGTTTCGCCGCGGATAATTGCTGTGGAGCACAACGTAGACGAGTAATTCCGGCCGAGTACACCGATAATTTCTTCGTTGCGCTCGGGCATGCGTACTGCCGCGCCGTTTCTACTCGCCCGTCTGACCACGCAATTGGGTTCTCTGCTGGCTGCGCCGGTTAAGTAGTCGATGTCGACGTTGCGCGCGACATCGACGAGCGAAAGAAGTGCGAGACGAGTGGCGCAAAGGAGATTTGCAGGGATTGTAAATCGGCGTGCGAAGAGTCGGACGAAGATACCGCGACCTTGAGAACGACGCGGCAGGCAGAAATGCGAGACCGACTCGTCGGGGAACACGGGACACGGATGGAAAAGCCATCGGCTGGTGTCTTCGCTTCGATTATCCGCGGGTAAAAGAGGGCCTGAAATAGGCAATGTGTGGCGCAGCGACGCCGAGTGTAGCCAGAATTGACCCAGATTCGCGGTGCATTCAAAATGAAAAGGCCTTCTCACTCATTTAGGACAAAGAGGTTCGAGAATCCCCCGCGCGGCCCGTCCCGTCAGCTAATATCGGGGAAAAGCTCGGGCAGCCAGTTTCTCAGTGGCGGTGCATCGGTTCCTCTCGAATTAACCGTCGCTATTATTTACTTGGAACCGTCTGCCCTACCTTCCGACTGTCGAATCGCGCGAAAGAGACGGCCGTGAAAATGGCACGCAATTTCGGGCCAAGATCGAGACGCATCGCAGAACGTTCTGCACACGTGTGCATGCGTATATACGATCGGGAATAACAGGTAGCAGGGAGGCGCGAAAGTCTCGACGACATGCTGCTCGAAAAGGACATTAGGCTGAAGGCTGTTCGAAACGAGCCAGCAACTTTGACGGCGAATCGTTCGAGAACAAGAGTCTACCTTCTCGGGGGGGGGGGGGGGGGGGAAGCACTCTTTGCAATTACCTTGTTCTCGTCCCGATGTCCTTCTCTATACGAGACGACCCAATTCTGGGGCACTCGCCTATTGTCGCACTGTTTCTCCGCTACGAATGTCTTCGTTACCGGGGCACAGAGAGATTCTAGACGGGACGAGACGAAGATCTCGTTTGTCAGCGGTTGACCGATCGGAAAATAAGAAGCTCGCCGGTTCATTTCTCCTATCGGCGAGCCGCGATCGGACGAGTTATAAAGCATCTATCTCTGTTCGCGGCCGACCGGACAGAATTTCAGATAGCACGGGAAAAGCGGCGATATCTATGATTGCGTTTCCCCGTTGAACGACAGCCGAGCGAGACCGGTATGGGCGGTATCTCCGTTAGGAAAATCAGCAAGAAATATTGTTATCGGCTCGCGACGAGATAAAAATTTATCGCTTCGGATGGGCCACTCTCGTTCCAGCGAAGCCGAGCCCAATACATCGAATCGACCCGTCGACGATTCACTTCGTCTTCGCAAAGCTTTCTCGCGTGACGGAGCGGCAACGGGGAAACGATGGCGTAAAGTTTAAAGCTCGTACGGGAAATCCACGTCGGACGGTCCGGTCGGTTGATTCGCGGGACTGGCGGTCTCGACTCGATCGATGGACGATAATTGGCCTGCTCGTCGAGTCGGGACCGGAGTTATTTTACGACCGGCCTGGGGGGGAAACGAGATCAGAAAACGGGCAGATTTCGCAGCCGACTGGTCAGGCCTCGTGACAGGAAACGAATTCAAATTGCAACCCCGTGTCCGTGGATGGCCGGCGAAAAAACGCGGATGACTTTTTTTCGCCGAACACCGGGCTAGGAGAATGATACCGCGACGGACGCGATCGAACTAACGTTCCAATTGTTAACCATTGGCCGTTGCCCCCGTCGCTGGACCAGCCAGCTTCTCAGTCGCGACTCGTGGGAACGTCTACGCGGAAATTCGCGTCGACGTTTCGCCGGCATTGCGGCTACCGTCGTTGAACCAGAGTTGGCACGGACAAGGAATGCGGTCGCTAACTATCTTCACGAGCCGCACATGGACCGTGGATATCCGGGGCTCGAGCTCTTAAAATTATAGTGGAAACTTTTCATGGAGAAGCTCTCCTCTCCGATGGTGCGATTATTTAACCAGAGGGCTCGGAGCATCGCAAGGGTCGAGTTCGCGGGGAAGCAGAGGGAACTAAACTTGCAGAAGACGAAAGCATTCGTCGAATCTGACGATTACCGATTCGAGGCCCGCGTCGAGGCCCGCGGCTATACCGCCGTTGGGAAGTTCCTGAATTCCAGCGGTGGTACAAGCGGTGGTCGTCGTCGTAGTGGTGGTCGTGGTCGTGCCCTGGGAGCCCTGCTGCAGTTGCAGGGTGGTCTCTTTCGACGAGGACGCGGAGTAATGGGCGGCGGTCGACGTCGCGGCGCCGTTGTGCGGCCTGGTTGCGTCCAGCAGCACCTTCAGCGATGCTATCGCGTGTAGCTGCGTCGCTTTTTCGTCCACTTTGCCTGAACAGTAACAGGGGTACATGTTAATGGGGAAATAGAACGAATCGCGATCCATCGTCGTTCGAATCCTTTGCTTTTTTATCCGTTCCACCTACTACGAACAATTTCGGAACAAAGGTCACGGGTGTCTGGGCTCCGAGGTAAAAATGTTTGCGCGTCGCTTGTCGTATTGTTTCATTCGTAACAAAGCGAGAGACACCGATGACCATTATCTACGAACGGCACAAAGTGTAACTGGCAAGCAAAAAATATTTCCGCAGCCCATAATAAATTTCCAACGCCCAACGGGGCTTCCCCTTTGGTGTCCTCCCTATCAGCTATATGCATAACAGACGCTGGATATTTATCGCAGGCTTGGCGAATGCGCAACACCGCTGGATATATATCGCCGTTCCATTTAAGCGTGCATTTAAAATCCGGCTGAAGCTGGAACTACGAAATAATTATGAGCAAGAGTCATTCAAGCCTTTCTCGTGCGCTCACTGCCACGTTCTACTTCGCGCGATTACCTCGAACAGCCTTGCGTTATGTAACAGTTACCATTTTTCCGGTCTATTTTGCGTGCCTGCCGACCTTAAATGCTAACGATCTGCAAATGCGCTGTCTGTTCGGCTGCGAGTCGATGAGAGCATCGATTTCGCATCGTTCTACCACTGCCAGTCTATAACGGGCTGCTACGTCTAAGAATTTTTTACCAGTTGCGCCGAGAGAGCCAACGACAGCGCGATGCAAATTTAAACAAAACAAAATCGAGTATCCTACCGTAAGATGAGAACGAGACAGTAGAACCATTTGTCGCGCGTTCAGCCAGCTTAACACGCACGATCGTCCAGAAATTGGATTGTCAGAGTCAAATGCTGCCGTGCGCGAATAGATCGGCTGTTAAATCGCGTTACAGAAAATTACAGCGAGCAGATTAGCGTTCGCGTCGACGAAATCGCTTTGTCGAACACTGGCGCGGGGTTTCTGTGATCGTAACAGGCAGAGAGGTGGCCGCTATTTGCTAAATAATATCTGTGCGCGTAACGCCAGTCTTTCAGTTTCAAGAGAACGCAAAGGCGCCCATTTGTCGGCGTTTAATTTTTGTTTTTAACGTTTTAACGGCTTCAACTCCCCGGCAGAACTAATTTCAGCCACGTGATTTTCTTCGCTCCTCAGGGGGGACGGCGTTAATGAATAGAGGATAGAGAGGAAAACGAATGCGACTCGTGGATCAACCGAGACTTCCGTTTCGTTATCGTTGGCCGTGGTAATTTTCAAGGAAATTCGCGCACCCTCGCATGGTGTCGGCAATTCTCGCCGGCGCGAGACACTCCGCTCCGGTCTTCGTCTCTCGGAAATATTTCTAGAAATTACGATCGCCTTCTTCGTTTATACTTTGCGCCAGCTCGTTGGAGAAACGAAATACGGCCTGGCAGCCAGCTTCGCGTGTTTCATACACAATGTTCTTATCTGGAACAACATCTCCATGGGAATTACACTGTTACGGCACTTCGGCACCCCCGGCCAAGGGAAAGGACGAATTTCATATGGTTGAATTGCAGTTGTCTCTCCGCTTGGAGGAGGGAGCACGCAGCATCTGCTTCGTCAAATATTTGCCCAGCCTCTCAAAAGTAACATTTCCACTGTTCTTCTGCCTGGCACACAATCTCGAGGGTGATTCACGCCGCTTAATTCGGTTCTGCAACCAACTTAATCGCGACGCCCGTCGCTCCGATGGCGGAGGGTGCAAATTGACGGCGAAACAGCTATAAACAGCCGGGAAATTTCGTCGCTGCCGTGTTTAGTCTCGACTTACACCGAATCTGCAGTTGTTCGCGCGATACTGGGTCAAAGGGGAAACTCGACGGGTCGGGAAAGAATGGCGAGGGGAACACTGAAAGTCGAGACGATATGAAAGTATCCGTCTAGCCGGAGGCTACCTCATTTGCTATTTATCTCGTCTCCTTTTGTACGCTTCTCCACCTTTACTTTTTTACATATTATATATTACATCACATGTGCCATATAGTATACATGACGGGCGTTGAATACGCTCGCCTCTTCGCGGTTCTTCTTTTAACGTGCTTCATTAGCCATGTCTATCGATCAACCCGTCCGTGGTCAGCGAGGAAAGAAAAAGCTCTTTATTTAACTTTCTAAATATTTGAATGCATGGTCACATTGGTCGGTGGCGGATAAACGTTCGCGTAATCGATAACTTTATCTCCCCCGGCGATCGTGGGTGCTAGATCGTTGGAATAATTAATGCGGACAGGGCGCCAAGAAGCTATCGCCGCGAACGTTAGGATCGCGGAGAGTAATCGTCAACGTTCGGGTCGTCTTTCATCGTCAGTGTCGATTTAAAACTAGGCTCTCCCGAACGCCCATTCGGCGCAATTCTTCATCGCATCGGCCTGAGATACACGTGTGAAATATTGCGGAGACTCTGATTGGCCTCGCGAAAGCATGAAAGCAAAAAAGGAAAGAAAGAGGAAGCCACGTGTGCGAGGAAGAGGAGCAGGTCGTAATTTGGCGATTAGTTTCGTCCAATCGCGTGGGTTCGAGCTGGTAGCACTAGGTCAAAGAGAAAAAGCCCCGGTGAGTGGCCTTCATTCTCGAAGCTAGAAAACGAGGCGAGAAACGAAAGACGAGGTGCCGTCGGCAAGAAGTCGGTCTGCGATGAAAGTATCGACCCCCGAGCCGCCTCGGGCGGAATGGAAAGGAATAAGAGAGAAACGCGCAAAAGGGTGAGGCTTGGCGATAGAGAACACCGGAAGCAAAGAGGGAAGGGGTCATTGCGTCACCCCCTTCTGTAACGACACGCACGATTTCTTGCGCACGAAACTGGCAACGAATTCTGTAGAATCGTGAACAACGAACACGCGGTAGAAAAATCGAGAAGAAAGCATGCATTCAATTAAGATCGGGCTGCGGACAAAGCGTTGAAAAAAATGAGTCGCAGGCGGAACAAGAGAAATTAGCAACGCCGCGTTTGATAAATTGCACAGCGAGTAATATGTTACACAGTCGTTGGCGATACGGATCGCGACGAAAAAATATAGCCTCCGTTGGATTCGAGGGCGACAAACGGAAACGTGCCACCAGGAGAGGGCGAACGTTCGCATATCGAGACAGAGAAGCATAGCGAAAGCCCTGTTAATTTCTTCGAGTACATAGATTAAGGCACGGAGGAGCAACGGAACATTCAGGTTCTCCGGAACGGAATGGAAATTTCAGTCGCTGGCTCGAAGGAGGGGAAGATAGAGAGGCGCGGCGGATCGAGTAGAATAATCCCGCACAGGTCGGACCAAGTGTTACCTATTAACCTACAAAACTCGATCAGCCGAGGTTTGCTCAGCGGACACGCTCCGGTTTTGCGAACAATTAAAATCGAACCCCCGCCGCCTTTCGAAACCGGAACGAACGAATGAGAACACGAATGGTAAGCAACCGCGTTTCAACAGTTACGAGCTCGAAAGGCAAACAAGTGCCTCCACTCGTTGAACGTTAAAACGGCCTGTATAATAATAAATACGCGGGGAAAGGACATCGGGCAAAACGATCGTTAAGAACGAAGATATAGATCGGAGCGCGTCCTTCGCGGGGCCGTAAAAACTTCCTCGTTAATGGAGAAAATATTTTTGCGCTCGCTGGATGCGGTAGGTCGCGGAGGAAAGGTTAACCACGACGAACGAGGCGGAGTAGCTGCTCTGGTAGCGGCGTAGCATAATTTCATCCGGGCCGAGGAGACATTTCATTCGACTCGTTTCTCTTCCTTTTCTATTTTTTCCCTTCTTTTTCGTCTCCCTCCCCTTCGTGGCAGGAGCAGTGTCCCTTGACTTCTCGATATATTATTTCGTTGCAGACTGTATTTCTCAAGAACTCTCGAAAAATTCAAAGTCAGAAGCCGCAGAAGTGCAGTGGGTATAACAATAGACCTTCGGCTCGGAGTTGGTCAGAACCTGTAGAAGTCCATGAATCGGACCTCCTGGTTCTACCTGGGGACCTACGATCCTTCCTGAACTTTTACGGATTCTGAGGAACTCTTAGCCGAACATACGATCCTTGGGCCATACCTATTGGACTCACGCGTCTTGACTTTTAAGACCTCTAAGTTGCTCGAGACATATTGTAATTTCTGAAGAATTTTAATGAAAGAATTCTCGCGAAGGAACCCTAGACAGGAGTATGCGATACGAGAGCTGAAGTATATGGGTCCACGTGGAACGTGGAAAATTTCTTGAGAAAAATAAGTCGCTAGGCAGCTCTGTTCTGCGAAAGAGAGTTTCCTCACGATCAGTGTTACCTACATAAGTCGAGGGTCATTAAGTTCCTCAAAGGACCAGCGGCGCGAGATTTGATCGGGGAAGATTGTCCATAGCCGACGTCGTGGTGTACGTTTCAATAACTCTGCCTCTATTTCGTATCGGAGGCTAATCTTCCTTGAAATTCAAAATGGCCAAAGCAGCCTTAAGAGATAACGAGTTCCGCTGTCTCTCGGCGTTGTTCGGCAAATTGTCCAGAAAATTAAGCCAGGCTTCGAATATCGCCGCTCTCCTTCCCTCACTCTCGCCACCTGTAATTTTCATTTTCCAGTGTAAAAACGAGCTTCCACGAAGGGATAAAGCGGAGGCAGGAATAATGATTTCCTGGTAGAAACGCGAGAGCCGAGGAAAATATCAGAGACGCGGAAGCAACAGCGACGTCTAATTTTAACTTCCCCTCGGAGGGGGCGAAGATATTGTAGCACGAAATTATTTCGATGGAAAGCAGCCTAATAGCGCGCAAACATTGTTCCACCAGTCACGATAAAAGATTCGCCATTAAAGTAATGGAATATTCTGTTATTCCGAAGAATAACGAGATATCGATCGATATCTTTCACCCGAGCCCCTCTCAACGTTGCTGGATTCCTACGAGGGTTGTTGCGTGTAAACGATTAGACCCGGGCGCCAGATCATTGCAACGCAAAAGCTCACGTGATTGATGAACACCGATTTCCCCAACCACTCTCCGGGTCACAAATCCACGACGCCTTCGCCCGGATGTTCCACACCATCTAACTCGCTGATCTAGGTTCCCGTTGCCGCAAATCTTGCAGGGTATCCGCGGGAACACTTGAACGTTCGACAGCCAGCCACCCATTTGCAGTTTCTTTTTTCAACAGGAGAGTGGCGGAGAGCACGAAGTGGGGGATCGAGGGCGGGATTGACATTTAGGGCAAACTCGAAGCGCTCTTCTGTAAATGGAACGAAGCCTGCAAACCGGGCGACTGGAATTAAGTAAAAGTATAAGTGTAACATTAACGAAGGGAGACGAGTTCGGGAGGGAAGATTAGGAATTGAAGGTACGCTGATCAATTTGTTAATATCATCCCCAGCGGACCTGGTAATCGTGTCTGTAACTCACGGGATGTGGGAGGGGTGGTTGAAAGAGGGCGAGGGTGGCAAGGATTTCGATAAAAATGACTCCTCGCTATATACGTGCAAACGTCACCGGGGATTTCGATAGGCCTTAGGCTACAATGCGGCTCATCCGCCTCGCATTCTCTGCGAGTTATTAAAAAAACCTGGCGAACCGATGCGCCGCGTTCATTATAAATAACGCGTTCGACGTCGACAAGCGATGCACGTACAAAAGCTTCGGAGGGGACTACTCTGACGCACCTCAAAAATACTTGCGTCGCGGCAACAATATGATCCGGCACATCTCTGTTCGCAGAGACGCAAAACAGAGACGCGAAAAGATTGAATTATTCGCCCATCTTCTGCTCGTCCCTCCGAGCTCTTTCGAAAAGATTTCGTGTCGCTGGAAGGGAAGCCCTGTCGCTCGAGCACGTTCGGAGGAGCGGCTCGACACGCAAAACTCTGTATGGGTCGGTATCTCGACTATCTGCGCCAGAGATGCATCGTATCGCGGCGCCGTTGAGCAGAATCGTGCTCGTTTACAAGCGGAGAACCCGGTGGCGAGCAGAGAAACGAGGTTTAAAGAGTATCAGCGAGCAGCGGGCAAGGGCGGCGGGCAGGCGGGAAGGATAGTTTGATTCGTGATGAATATCATCTCGAGTAGCGGTGCAAGGTGATGTCCCGATGACGTTAAAGGCGCGGAGTTAAAGGAAGGGAAAAGGAAGGGAAAAGGAAGGCGAGCACCAAGTGTGGATTCGCTAGTTACGATCGATACGCGCCGCTTTCTGGGTCAGGGTCCCGATACATACTCGCCACTCACCGCTACTCAAGGATACATGCTCGAAACGCGTCCCGCAAATTCATTCGCAACCAACCGCCCAGCCTCTCCCTCGCTCCCTTTCAGTCCCGTGTTTCCCACGGAAAGCTCGCACTCGGTGCCGCTGCTTTTTCCCCTCTTCTGTTTCACTGACTCGCGAGTGTGCCGGAGAAAATCGAGGGGAAGAGAAGAAAGGAGGAGAGCGGACCGAACCATTGAACGCTCGGGACACGAGAAATACATAGGTGGCTGCTTCTCGCGCAGACCAGAGCAAAAGGAGGGAAAAAAGGGAAGAAAAAGTTTCTCGATTCTTGATGAACCGACTGGAACGAGCGTGTGCACGAGCACATACGCGCACATACGCGCACATACGCGCACATATGTACACGCCACTGTGCGAGGGTATCGAGTGGAAATCGCGTATTGAACGTTTTTCCCAACGCAATTGAGATTAATGACGTCCTTTCGCGGCCATGCTCTCGTGGCCAGGCAGGAGAGAATGAGAAGATGCATATAGCGTTTCGTTCGACAGACTCGAGCGAGAATCTGGGATGAGGCTATCGCCGAAGAATTATTGCTCGAACAGCGCGCGAGATGTCGGCTGCCTTGATTTTTCGCGAGTATCGCCTTGCTGCCGTGATTAGAAACGCGATGCGAAACGAGGGGAACATCCGATTAGAATAATCCGACGAAACGAAGCTCGCGAATGTTCCGTTTCGCGCGACACAGTTAAACTACAGAACGGGGCCATCCGGGGAACCGTGTGAAAGAGTTGTCTAATTGATGATCGCCCTTTTCTTTCCATTCGCGCGTCACCTGACCCATTTATATAAGCGACACCGTTACACGTGCCTACGTGTGCAGGCCGAAAATCAATTTCGGCGCCGAGATTACCGGGTTACCTTCTGTATTAAGATTCCTATCGATCACGCCAGCCGCGATCTCCGTTTCCATTTCGTTCAGCGATAAACAAGCGTTCGTCTGGACACTCGTACAAATTTCATCGGCTACCTGGCGGACGAAAATGCACGCGATTCGCTTCCACCGGGTGGTGAAACGATTCGTCACCGGCATCGCGGCACGGTTGTATCGATCGTTCGATCCGAATTTCACGCGGAACGTCGGTGCCATAAAGGGATCTACGGTGTTCGTTTCACGACACCCTGGCTTTTATACGAAAGGGGGGCGAAAGCTGGCGGAATACACACAGGTGGGAAGCAAACGTTTACGGCTGTGCATCAGCTGGATGGGACACGTATTCGTCCTAAATTTCCACGCCGCCTGATCGTTTTAATGTTACCCGGGCTTGCAGTTAGGGCTCGAGTGCGGTTCGAGAGACGAGGAGAGAAACTCGAAGCAGAGTATAGTTTATACGTGGTCGTAAATATTAGGTCGTCCCATAAGTTCGTGCCGCGGATGCGTTTGTGCTCTGCTGAGGAATTTTGTATTTTGAGTTTCTTTGCCATTTATTTGGATTACCATTTATTCCAGTCAGTGCAACATTTTTTAGCCGGAAAAAAATTTAGTCTAGTCCCTAAAAACAAACATTGAAGAGTACTTTAACGAAAAACCACGGAAATTTTATAGCGACGGTATAATGACTTTACCAAAAAGATGGGAAGAAGTTGTGGAACGGGAGGGTGATTACGGTTTTCCATAAACTTTAAAGGTATGTTTCATACATTAAGTTAAATAGCAAAACATTAAGTGGCACGAACTTATGGGACGACCTAATATAAGGCACAACTAACTGCACCAATAATGACCAAGATCGCGATCGTTCTTCCTCCCGCACGATTCCCAGCTGGTTACAAAAAAAATACTCCGCTTCTCGGAACGGCGGGAAGGCTATCCTTTTATCGCCACCATCTTTCATTATTAAACGTCCGCCGATAAACATTGACAGGCCGGACCTTCCACGCGCCGATGAAAAATTCTACGATGAGGCCGCGCTCTATAAATACCCGCGAAGCACAGAAAACAGAGAACGTATTCGCGTTTATTTACCAGCAACTGTCGAATAGTCGAGCTGGCGTTTAATCTGCCGACCCGATCGCCATTAGTCTATACGTTCCATAGCTTATCCGCTGTGCTTGCATTCCTATCTCAAGGTCTCTCGACGTTCGGCGATATAGCGGAAGACGTAGGAGCCATTTAATACACGGAAGCCATTTGTACCGCGAGCGAGCTGTCTGACGACGCCGGCGACGGGGATCATTCTACTGATTTCTAAGCGGTGCGTGGAGCGGACGAAATATCGTTCGCAGGCTCCCGCACGCGTCGTGCACGACATTGAACTTCTACCTGGTTATCTTCGAGTACGCGGCGCGTTTGATTACTTCGACCAACTCAGTGGCACGCAGTCATCGGTCATGCAACAAGCCAGTACAACTAGACGAGCAACAACGCAAGTGCCACTACAATGCGTTTCCCAAACTGGCAAACCTCGTTCCACGCGACAGGCGGTTCAAATTCGGAAGCGACGCGTCAGAAAACGAAGACGCGATCGGTATGTAGGTTGATCGAGTTAGGAGCCGAGGCCTTCGGAACAACTTACACCGGATTCGAATGCATTTCAATCGGAATTTCAAATTCGACCGAGCATCGCGTAATGATATTCGTCCGCGGCCGACTGTCGCTTAATTAAACAAAGTTAGTTTGGGAAACTGTTTCACGGCGTAGCTACTTCTACAGTTATAAATACTATCTGAAACTCTGCGCGGACACTTCTCGAAGCGCGTTTCCAAGGTTTCGCGACGCGAAACGAACGTTCCCCGATACGTTTCGTCGGGGGAGTTTAAGAGTTACAAAACTTGACCCCGGCTGTGGATAAAAAGAGAGATAGAAAGGACAGAGTACTAGCCCGGAGGTCTTAATAAGCGTTCCCGCGGCTTTACAATTAAAAGCGCTTATCTACGACGCGTATTATCTACAAGTACCAATAAACATCCCTCCGGGTCCTACATGAGAATCACGAGCGGAGAAATAGTCCGAACGGTTCGTCGCAGGGTATCTAGAAAAGAAAAGGAGTAGAGAAAACAACGAACACAAAAACGAAAAGAAACGAATACATAACGCAACGACTACCAGCTAAGAGCGTGCTGTCAGCGCTAAGGCAAAGCGGCAAGCGAGAGTGATAGAGTGTGGAGTTGGTATACCGGCGCGGGACTGACCGTCGTGGAGCGGATCGATCGTGTGGATCATAAGCTGTAGCAGGCCGTGCCTGAACTTGGCGTGGCTCTCCCTGGAATGGGACGAGGGGCCACCGTGGGCTCCCTGCTCGCACCCCTGTCCGGCCGTGCCACCGGCACCGCTGCTGCTGCCACCTCTGCTGCTGCACCCGGCCTCTCCACCCGCCGGTATGCCGCTGCTTCCGCATGCACCCGACACGCCACCCACGCTCGTCTCGCTACTGTTCGTCGCGTTCGGATGCTGCTGGAACACACACGTCATTTCGTCTCTCAATACAACATCGATCTCCTTCTTCCACCCGATTTTTAATGCTTTCATTTTGTACAATTTTATATCACTAATTTTCGTTCTTTTCCTTTTTTTATTAAGATTGTTTGGTGTTTTGTTTGTCTGGTATTGTTTGGCTCTGACATGTTACAATCCGTGGTGGGAAACCCTCAACACCGTTTTCGCCCTTGATACGAGAATACTGTACAAGTTATTTTTAAGTAAACTTCTTTACCAATAACAACGGAACACAAATCAGGGTAACGAGACTTCTCTTTCCTTGTATTTCTAACTATTTTATTAATATAAAGTATCGCCGCACGATAATCTCTTCGGCTTCGCAAGCACTTCTATTCTCTTTCGTATCCCAAACTATTCTACCTCGACTCTACTTCGATTCTGCTCCCTTTCACCTCCCCAACTATTCTGCTTCGCGCACGCATCAGCCACTCCATATATTCTTTCACTCACAGTTTCCCTTTCGTTCTATCTCTCATTTGCTCTCACTCATTTAGGACTCGCACCGACACACACACCCTTGCCACGTGTCCACCCTTGCCATGGGAAAACCATTCACTCTATCCTCAAGCTAAACATTCACTCGATCCACGTTCGAGGTTTCTCCTAATACTCTTCATTCACACCATGCTTATCTTATAACTGCCTCGACAAACCTCGGGACCCTACTTTAAACCAAAGGCGCCAACAAACCTGGCCCTATACCACAATACTGATGTCCGTCGCCGAGTCACGGTACCAGTGACCGGCACCGGAATACCTTTTGGAAAACAGAGGCGGAATAATATAACCGGGCGCGTCTTCCACCGAGTGGAAGTGCCTCTGTCCCGATCCGGTGAGCATGCTGATCAGATTAGACGCTCGAGGCGCGCAAACTCCGGTTCGAGCCGATGAACCTTCCGCTGGTTAATGGGGGTTGCGAGATCGAGACCTCTACACCTGGGATTTATACAGGACACGGCTCAGGTGTCGCTTACGTTCGGACAATATACTCCCGGCCGAACGATCGTGTCGAATGACTTTATTTCCCCCCTTTTTCCTCTTTTTATTTCATCGAAGCACCGAACGAACAACTGGCACAACTGAGAAAATGGTGTCTCCCCTCTGGTTTCCTATGCATGGAACGTGAGGATTCTCGACGCGTTACACCCACCACTTCGCTTTCCGCTTTCCAAGTCGCTTCTGGATAACCGTGCAACAGCTTCGGTCACGGATCACCTATACCTCCTCCGCTACGTCAAGGGTATCCTTTTGTTCGTTTAGACGCAGACGAACCGACGGTACAAAGGCAGGCCGGTTTGAAGCGAGGAACAATGAGCGCGATACGAAACATTGAAACGATCAATCGACTGTGATCCACTCGATTTTTATTCTTAGCTCGATGGGACACTGCGCGACGATTATTGCTTCCCAGTCGAGCGTGAAAACATTCCGCCCAGAGATTCGGATAATCGAAACACCTTGGCGACCGCGTTTCGAGCACGAAAGCCCCGAGATGGAACTTCCCCGATATATTTCAGCGAAACAGAAATGAGAAACGTCGCCGTCGTTTAACGACAAATAACTGTAAGCTCGGCCCCGTCTCGGGCTCGCGTTACCCGATAAAGCGCGTTGTTTGTTAAGGGTATACATATTCCTCGAGAGGCACCCCCGGAGCTGAATAAACCAGGAGCTCGAATGCGCGCGACATGTTGACGCGGAAAAAGTAATTTCGTCCCGACGAAAAATCCCCAAGAGAAGCTGGAGGGCAGAGGCGGGGCCGTTGAAAATCCACGAAAATCGTGCACGTATGAATTGTGAAATTTGCGTGGAAATTTGGATGCGCGGGCCAAGTATGTATATCCGCCCTGCTATCCCGTAACATTTCCCCGTCGCGAGCTTCCCATCAAAGTGCTCGCGTTACTCGTGCCCGTATTAACTGAACTTCTCGTGCCTGTTACGTGCCGCAATAGCTCGCTGCTTTTTCTGACTTCTGGCGAAGGCCCGCGTCGTTATTTGCACGGAACCGAATAGGCGAACGCGTGCACACTCTGTGCCACGAGATAACGAAACGGTCTGAGCCGTAAGAAGCTGGCCGATTCTCAAATCCACGATTCTTTTTCATCCGGTCGCGCTTTTTAAATCGCTTCGTCGTTGACAGGGGAAAGATGTTGCTCCAAATTGTTCCCCGTGCTTCACGTCGGAGCGACGCGAACGGTTCGGTGAATCACAGCGAACGGTGCAGAGGTTGTACAGGCTGGTTCCACGAGTTAGGCTAACGTTGTTGCGGAGAGCGTACGAGAGCTCGTAAATATCGTCCGGCGGAAAGTTTGACGGGTATCGATCGACCGGCAAAGTTTATGCCGCTGGCGGCACGGAACGAAACACGGTCTTAAATTTTAATTTATGCGCCGCTGGGCCGAAAGTTCTACTTAGGCGGCGTAAGAGTGGCTTTGGAAAGCTCGTTAGCTAACACAGCGGCGAGCGTTAAATTTTTGTTTCAAATGAATGTTATATTTTTTAAAGGGTTTAAAGCCGCCTTTCGTAATTTCCCAGCCCTGTACATGCGCGCGGGCGTATGTGTGTCGTAATAGGGGGCAGAAACCAATGCGGAGGAGATTCCGCATCGAATATGAAATTTTAGCGAAGCACGGAGAACTAATTTTTTGTACGACTGTTGCGCGAAGAAATTTTTCAATGACCGTCTGCTCTTCTTTCCGACTGTTTTCCATCGCGATCTGTGCGCAACTTTTCACGCAAGCCGCAAAGAAAGGGCAAGCCCGCGTGTTCCCGTTTCCATCGATGATTTGTGGCCGGGTTCAGGGATTGAAACGGCTTCGACGTTGATCGAGATCAGATTGACAGAGGCCACCTAGCGATGATACGGACAGGCGTACATAGTCATGAAGCTGAAGCCATGAAAGGCAGGTTTCGGTTTGGCCACTGGCTCACCCCTGCTTGCATACGGTGTACACGTGCGTGCGAGTGCTCATAGCTGTCGCATCACGTCAACGAGGTAATGAACTTTGTAATTAGCTGGGCGAACTGCAAAGACGATCTCACCCTTCCCTCGAATTTCTGGGCGGCCGATTCGAAGCTGCGCGTGGAAAACAGTCACGAATTCGAGGACGAAAGAACGAAACTTGTGGAGTGAACTCGGCTGTTTCAAATGGCAGAAGATATTAATAGCTAGGGGGGAAAAGGAGTACAGACGAAAGCTGAAAGCCGCAAAAATTGATCCGCCGTCTACGAATATTTCATTTCGTGAATGCAAGTGGCTTTAATGGGGGTGACTTTATTTTATTTCATTTTATTCTAAAAGCCCGGATTTAATGGTTACTCGAGGCCGTAATTCCTATTGATACACTCTGTGTATTTTAATAACGGTATTTGTGCCCGCGAAAGATGCGGCTCGTTTGGAAATCAATAATATCCAGTTTGTTCTAGCCCCGCGAGCACACGGGCGGAATATTAAATTTTCTTCCCGCCGATGTCGCGGATAACAACGAACCGTATAAACGTCCGTTGCGGCGTGAAAATTTTGCATCGCCGCGTTTCGTTCAACGCCGACGAATTCATGGTGCACGCCTGGGAGGCAAATTTTCCTCCGAGAGGAAACTACGAGGGGAGTTCTGGCGCTGCATAACTTGCGACTCGTTCGGGAAACGGAATGTCGAAATAAACCGTAGGTCGCGCGAGGAATTGTTTAATCATTTTCAGCGAAGCGGTGGCAACACTTTCGAGATCATTACGCGTTACGCGAATCTGCCAACCTTCGTAATCGCAACGAAGTAGAAGCGAAACGGAAAGAAAGAAAGGGTGAAAAGGTGAGTACTTTGCGCTCGTTGCTGACTTCCACTTTCGCGAAAAGTGCACTCCACCCGGGGGCTTTGTTGATTTATCAAGAGTTCCGTTGCGTCTGAGAGCATGAGCTTGGCAAATTTCCTTGCGTGCCGTTCCTTCGATTGCGCAGGGTGTTTCGTAGTCCCGGACGCAATCGTCGGGGAACAGAGAAAAGTGCGGCACGCAGCTCGCGCGTGGAGAACGACGAGACCATGCACCGCAAACTTGCCTCACCTTCGATTCGCGTAATTATATTAAATGGATCGCTCTCGTGGAGGTCGGCGCCCGAAAGAAAAACGCTCGAAGCTCCTGCTAGGCGGTTCGCTTCTGGCAGGAAAACTTTCTTTAGCGGATTCGTGCCAACGCGGAACGTGTTCCGGGTTCGCCGACTGTCCCCGCGGCGGTATTTGCTCCCGTTGTTAAAAATTGTACAAGTTCGGCCAGGCTGAAGGGGTTTCGAGCGGCGGAATCGGCTCGAGCCTTCGGGGGTACGTCGCCAAGAGCTGGCAAAAGTCCTGCCGCTTGCACCTGCATATTTCCGCGTCTGCAGAATACGAACTCCTGTGGCAGACAAAGTGGGGCTATCGAGATAAATCTTTGCCAGATAAGAGGATTGTTTAAGGCCCGCCTACTCGCGCCGCGGAGGGGGTCAGCGTTAAATATTTATCAAGCTCCGGAACTCCGAAGGGGAAACGAAGAAAAACGGACAGCGAAATTAGCCGACCAGGAAGAACTCATTAAATGCACCTTTACTCAGCTGGACGGCGAGCAGCTTTTTCTCCTGGAAACGTCGCGGCCAGCTTCGTTGCTATCGTTACATTTTATTGCGATCGTTATTATCCGCCGCAAAACTCTACCGCGGGAGTAGGCGGTTCGTTCCAGAAAATTCGAGCAACCCTCGACAACAGGCGAAGCTGCTTCTCCTTCGTTGAGCGTTCCGGTTGAGCGTTCTGGATGGGGATGTATTTGCACGCGAAAACGTCGATGCGGCGCGAGGATCGCGAGCAAACGTTTCGGTCCAAATAAAACGCGAACGGCCACGGCACTGTCGGCGAGACAAAACTACCCTGCAGGGGTAGACGCGACCGAGCACAGAATCGAGGAATAATAAATAGGGCGGAGTAACGTTCGACAGACGTATCGCGACGCGTTGCATTTACTCGGATACGAGAATCAACCACGTCGCGGATGCTGTGTCACGGGCATGGGCGTGGCCTGGTTTTCGGGAACGCTCGATAAGCGAAACGAAAAACGACAAATTGGCATTCTTAATTGCGACCCGCCACCGGAGGGGCACACGTGAAACCGGCTTGCACTCCGGCTTGCACTCGGAGGGTTGCGTGCTAAGCCGAGCGCACGAGAAGTAAGCAGCTTACTCGAACGGCTGACAAATTTATACGAGTTAGCGCGATTGTTGCACCCCACGTGTCTCGCCTCCTCAGCGGGCGACATTCGAATTGCGGGTCGAGAATTGATTTCCAGTCGCGAGTACTCGAACGATCGATTTCGGGTTTGCTGGAAACGTCGAGGAGGAAAGAACAATCCTGCAGGCTATTCCTCGGGTTCACGATCAATCGACGGCGCCTCGTTCTTCAATTCCTCCGCGTCGATCGCCTCTTATCGTTCGACGATCCACGCGCCAAGTTTTTAACGCCCGTTCCGGAAGATAACGTCGATCGTTCGATTTCGCGTGATTCAATCAGCCCCGAAACGACCGGCCGACGTCAGCTGCACGAGCAAACCGAGAATAATTGAATTTAGAGCCGCGCGTAGAAACAATTCCGAACTTCCTAATCGGGACGCGTCATCTGCGCTATGAAATTCGCCGGTCGCACGGAATTGTTAACGCCCGGGGGAAATAAATCAACCGTCCGGGTGTATGCCCATAAACCTTGGCGTCTCGTTAACTAGCTTTCCGAAGCGAAAATATTCGGGGGGCGGCGAAGCTTTTGCCGCTCGTAGCGTGTAACGGGTATCGCGGCGGCCGAGTCTACGTCTTCGAAAGTTTCGCCCGCATATTTCCCGGCCGGTTGTAAACGTCGCACGATTTTACGACGCTACCAAGCGGTTTAGCGTGCTGGCGAAGCATATCCGCGCTCGACGTGTCCTGCGAACGTCAGATAGGGGAGCCCTGACCTTAGCCCAGATTCGCGGAGAATAGAAGAAACCGCGAGCCTCGCCCGCAACGAAAGGGAAGAATAACTGAGAAGAGCGGCGGACAAATGAGTCGAGACGAGCTTGCGTGAGATCTCTGGGCGCAATTAACGTTGGCCATGTGTGCGCGTGGTTGTGTATGGGTCTCGACGGACGAGGAGATAAGCTGGGAAACGAGGAACAGCCCGAGAAGCGAGCGGTGGCAAAGGAAGTACAGAGACAGTGAGAGAGGGCGAGCAGAAGACGGAAATCCGTGGAAGAGGGGCTCGTCGATTTATTTAACCGTGTAAATAGCGGCTCGAACGTTCGCCGGAATTTATAGGAACAGCGTCTGGAAGAGCGTAAAAGCGCAGGAGGATAAAAAGGGAAGCCCGAGAGCGTGGATGCTGCGGGCAACAGTCGACTGTTTGTTATCTGCAGGATAATTATGGTCGATTGTACGCGAAGTTATTCGATAAAAGGTGCGGCACCGGCGCGGCGTGAAACCGTGGATCGTGTGCCGAGTGGCAGAAACGCGGGCCCCGAACGCGATAATTCCCGAGCCACAATTCATCGCGGTTCTGCTTAATAAAAAAACATTTCCTCCCCGGACTATTCCAATTACCGCGAATCCTAAATTCTTGCGGCGGAATGCGATCGACGGCGAACGAAACGGAAGTCGTGGAACGCGATGGAAACGCGCGGAAAGTTTGAGACGGGCGATCGCGTTGCGCTGTCGATACGTCAATTCCGCCGGTAGCGAACTGGGTGGCGCGGTTAAAAGCATAGAAGCGGTCCCTCGGAATGTTCGGAACGAATAAAACGGGTGTTCTAGCTCTGCAGCGATACACGCGTCCCTTTTATCCCCGCTGTTCTCCCGTTTCGCGCGTAACAGGGCCGTTCAGAGCGGAACGTAGTCGCATTGAACGCGGGGACGCGGCCGTTTATCGCGGCTGGCAATATATCAAGAGTGCACCGTTAGGCAAATGCAGCGAGTAGGCCAAGTGAGCCGGATTCATTTGAACTCGCTTCTTCGTCGCATCCGAACAATGGCGAGACGGCTCGCGATTGTCACTCGCGTCTTTTGCGCCGGCTCGCGAAGGACGACGTTGTTTCGAGCGAACAAAACTTTTTTACCCCGCTTCTGAGGGAGGCGCCGGTCGAACGGGACGCGAAAACAATTCACCACGTCTATTTCCGCGCTTTCCGATCCGACGAACGAGCCAGCCGGCCAGAAACGGTCTCGTTTCTCGCTCCCGCGTAAGCTCCGCGCTTCCACGAGCACTCGATGGAACTTGGACGTCCTTCCCGGCGAGTTCCGAGGATCGATATCGTTGGAAAGACCCTGCCACGTTATCTCGCCACTAGTTTTCATCCTCTGCGACGAGCCCTTAAGAGATTAAGGTCGAAACCTTCGATACCCCTATGTTTGACACACTATTCGTGCCTCTGATTTAACGCGCGGCCTCGATACAAGTTAGACGGTCCTTGAAAATTCCAGCGAGACTCCCGGGCGAGGAAATGGGGGAACCGGCTCTATAAGCGAATAAACTTGAAATTACCCCGGGTAATCGGAGGAAATAAAAGGGATCGGGCATGCATGGCTGTGACAGATGTCGCCGGATGACGCGGCACGAGGGTATCCCCGGGGTTGTCTCCTGGATCTTTTGTCTCGAAGATTAGATTGACGTAATCGGACGGGCGCGACCGCTAAAATATTTCAGCGAAGGACGGCAAGTAGGTCAAACAGAGGAAAGCAAGCTACATTCAATGAGGTGGTGCTCGAATCAATTAAGACGGGGACGAAAAAGTTCGTAATTATTTCGCGGTCGTTAACAAGAAAAGTGGGGGACGAGGAATATTTCTTCCGTGGATTGGTGAAAACTGAAAATAATTCGCATCGATCCTTGCGGAGGCGACGTACAAGTGTACCTTTCGCGGTATAACATATTCGTTAAAGGGATAAACAATTGGACCAGTGCCTACGGATCGGGAAAGCCTCTTTGTGGCATGAATGGGACGGCGACTAATATTCAAACGGCGGACAGACAGTGTGCATTAGCGTGAATCCGAGCTCGCATGCACTCAGACCGAGGTATGGCCGCACATTCGTAAATAAATGATAGGCCGGCTTACTACTGGCTTCGATTCACTACTGCTGCCAGACAATAGACACGTTCACGGTAGTGCTTTAAGGGGCTGGACGCAGTAAAATTTGTTTACACAATCGAATTTGAATGAGAGTTTGAAGTCTTGAAAATAGAATAAAAAGGGTTTGGTAAAAATCGATCATCAATGCCTAATAAATATTGTAACAAAGTTAACTATGAAATTTCAATGCGACTGGTAAGGTACAACTTGAGATATCTGGTACGCCGAGCCGTTCTGAAAACCGCGGTTCTGAACAAATTTTTTCTAAAAATCCAACACATTTCTAAAATCTAAAAATTGAAATCTGGAATCGTTAATGCCTAGGGCATACATTGTAGTTTACACTGTTTACAGCATTGATTGGTCCATATGATATATAATAGTAAAATAAAATACAAAATCTTACATTAACAGACTGCTTTACTTTTTCTCGTACCGTTCTTTAAACATCGTACACTTTGGTGACCCGTCACTGTGTCCCAACCCCCTTAAGCCTTTTCTCCTGAATCTATTCTCAGCTGCGACGTTGAAAGTCCAGTTTCACAATCCGCACGATGCTTTCCCATTCCGCGACACCGACTACTCACGCGCATGTAGGTACACACCCGACATTCGCACACTGCACACCTTTTTGCGATTCATCGGAGCAGCAAGAACAAAGTTAGCACGCGCCACGGTTTTTATCCACTTCCGAAAGTTTTGCCACCGCGTGTTGGACGATATTGCGGCCCATGATCGACAGTTTCTCCGCGAGCTGAACACGGTCAGCGGTCGCGGCGCTCACGGAGCAATAAACATCACGGCCCGTAGCCGGCGGAACATTATAAATGATATTAACCGTCACAGGTTATACGTATCGCGGACATTAATGCGGGCCAAATTGCCCCGGGGACACCGAGGTTACCACCGCCGTGGGTCGCAATTTCTTTTCCCGCGGACGGAAATCCACGAGGCGTCCATTACCACGATCAGAGCGTCCCATTTTTGTCGCCCCGATCCAGCGATCCGTATGCAATTACTTGATTCGCCGTTTCGAGTTGTTAAATTACAGCCACGATAATAGAGGAGCGCTCGGTATTCCCTGGGCAAACAATCGCGGATTAAAGTGGTCGAGAGCGGCGAGATCTTGGTAAGCATTAAATGAATCCGGGCGGCACTCGAACGGCTCGACGAAAAGGCTGGATGAAACAGGGACGGCTGAGAAAACGAGCGATCAAGCGAAGGCAAGGAGGAATTAAGAGACGTGGAAATGGACCGGCGAATTGAACTACCGAGGCGCGGTAAATATTATCGTCCAACCGCGTCGCGGAGAATGCAGAAACGGGAAAAGAAAACGCAAAAAAAGCTGGCAGTGTTTCGTAAGGAAACGATGCCCTCTCGAACCCGCCCGATCACGACCCATGCCGTCTCATAATGCACCGACGCGCAAAAATTTTGCAATTGTCTCAATTTTTTCGGGACTTCCTTCATATCGTTCAAGCAATCCGTTTTAATCGCGGTAAATTGTAAATCGTAAATAGTTATTAATTTTTCCGTTTTTAGGAATCAAGGACTATCTTCTCACTGTATCCCATTTCACTTCATTTTATTTTATTTTATTTTACTTTACTTTATTTTATTTCATTTTATTTTATGTTATCTTATTACATTATACTTTATCTGATTGTATCTTACTTTATTTCAATTGTCTCAATTGTTATTCTTTTCTGAAATTCTGTTCTACTCTATTATTATTTTATCCTATTTCATATGATATTCTTCTCTGTAATTCTGTTTTTACTTTATATTGTACATGATACTATTATTCTCTATGTGACACAATCCCCTGTATACTAAAGGGTTCTCTAGTCCGTTGATCAATGAAATATATTATTATTATTATTATTATAATAGGATTTATCGCGACGAGCTATCAAACGTTATTTAGGTTCGAGCGAACCACTCGACAGAGCTGCACCGGAGGAACTTTACGCCAACTACGGCCACTTTGGCTCGCGACACTAACTGCAGTCTCTCCCTCGCGCTACGAAGAGCCTGTCTCACTTGGAATCGGCTATCGGAACCGATAGAGGCGCAATTACACAACTTTGACTCGCGACCCAGTTTGCCGTTCCTTGGTAAAATCACTCGCCGCAACTTTTCTCATACAGAATATGGGACAAAGGACACCAGCCCCGGCTGGCTTCCCGTGGAATCTTGTCTGAAAGTTCGTTTCGAGCCTGCACTCCGATCGAACCGTTCGAATCGATTTGTCCCGGCCGAAGTGGAAGCAGCGTGACCCGAGCGCCACGAGTTAAGTAGAATAAGTAATTCGAATTGTTCAGTGTCAAGGGAGGACGACTCCATTTCCACGGGCGTACAGAATTCGACGGAAACAGAGAAGCGAGCTAACTACCGCCGCACGAATCGTTGACATTTCCTGAAAGCATCGCCTGAACGTACTGACAGAATCGCCGGAGCGACGAGAGCGCTGTTCAAGAGCAGGAAAGAAGCACCGATCGATGCTGCTTGAAATTCGGTCGGGCAATCAGAATTTCAGAAACGTGATTGCTGTTCATTTTGTTTTTTTTATCGAGCGTCTCGATTCACGGGGACTAATCAAACGGGAAACGCCGACGCGCTCGTCGCTGTCGGTGCGCGCATAAATTGTTGCATTACACCGAACGAACCGAGAAATTCGAGCTGCCCTTACTATTTCTGAACACGCGGAACTATTTGTTGGAACTCAGGCTGGTCGTTTGTTGGAACGAATAAACGTACACGATTGAGGCGCTTTCGTTCGGTTGCCGTTGGGTACCCCCTTCTTTTTTTGCACGTGGGAGGCCTAAAGTGCCCTCGATTCGTTCGTACTTACCGGAGCAACGATGAATGTTGTTATCGAACGAAACGAGCGCACGTGCACTTTCAACCGCGTCAGAGCAATTTCTTTTTTCCCACTTCTTCTTCTTCTTCTTCTTCTTCTTCTTCTTTTGGAATCTTACCACGTGTGAGTGTGTATACGTGTGTGTGTACGTTTGTGTGTGTGTGACCGCAGCACACGTGTCTACGTATCTATTATGCGAAAACGGGGTTGAGGGCGTGGATAAACAATTCTTTTTTGCCGCAGCTGCCACTTCTCATGCGCGGAGCGACTTGGCTGCACCGGTGCATCCCGAACGACCAAGGGTGCTCGATGAAAGAGAGATAGATCAGAACTGCAGCGGCTGAAATCGAAGGTGAGAATGAGGCCGCGTACCGAAATCGTACAGGGACGAAGACACTTCGGCCTTCCACTCTGTAAGATACTTATGCTGCTGCCGCCATTCAAGTTTCATTCGTTTCTGTAATCGCCAGAGTTATTCAATCTGGGATTCTCTCAAATGCTCCCACCGATTCAACCCCTCCATCCCTTAAATTCTGCCGTTAATGCGGCGCTGCTTTGAACAGCAGTTCCCGTTCCAAAAGTCGCGCGCGATCCGTGCGAAATATCCGTCGGCATGAATGGAGGATTCTGCGCGACTTCTGGAACGTTCGTGTCAATTTGATGTTGCTACGAATAAGTACATCGATCAGAGGCACATGACGTGGGTGAATTACGAGGCACAGAATCATGCATCGCGTCGTCGTGCCGGGTGCTAAACTTGCGCGACAAAAGGGACTCTGGCCGTGGCTCGTCACTGGCTAGGGGATGGCCAATTTCTCGGCGCAAGTTTCGCCACCGGCAGAAACTTCGCCGACGATCGTGAATGAGAATCGCAGGACAGGTACGGTGATAGATATAGAAAAGTATGGAAGAGAAAGAGAGAGAGAGAAAAAGAGATAGAGACATGCAACTCACCAATGCCTGGGCGGCGCTCTGGTGCTGCAAGCAAGAAACACCCAGTTACAATCACAATAACGACAATCGAGTAATTGTTTTGTTTAGATGATTCGTGATTTCGCAAGCGGTTCACACAGTCACACGACAATGCAGTGCTCGCGAAAGCGTATTCACATCGATCTTGTGCACAGAGATCACGCGGTTAAGGGAAAGAGTATGCGGCGTCGTAAGCCCAGCCGAAGGTCGCAGGTCAATTAGCAAAGAAAGGGGGAAAAAAGAAGAAAAAAAAGAGAAGAAGTGCCGGAAGAGGTACGAGAGAAAGAATAAAAAAAGAAGCGGAATCCTTGGAACTTACTTTTTGGCCGTGGCAAATAATTGCGACCTTCGAATCGATACGACGGCATCCCGTTTTTTCCTCGGCGTAATTGGTTTCAATTTTTTTTTTTTCTCTCTTTGCGACACCTTGCAAGCTTGCGGGGGGGAAAGCAGGGGTGGCCCTTGTCGCGACCGACAACAAGCGCTTGGTTCTGTAGTAATTATGAGGTACGATGATTGGTCCTGGTGTTCTGAGGTGTTCGACGCTGATCGATGGAGTAATTTCGAAACTGCCTTGGCCAGGGCGGCGACCAGAGCGCAATTAAAACAAACCGATCCGAGAGATTTTGCTGGTGGATTTGCGTCGCAGCATGTTTCAGCGCTGCCGAACGACCTACCTCGCACGGCTGCGCCAAGTTCGACACTGAAAACAATAATAATCGCGTGGCGTACTCGTGCCGAGACACTGGGTGGGTCCTAATAAGGATGGGGACGACGATTCACGAAAGTGACTCCGATCGTCAGTAAATAATGCAGCTGGGAAACGGAGCTATTAAAATTTTCCCAAGAAGAACCGTTTCACTCGTTTACCTTGCGGAGGGACAGGTTTAAATTGCGAATTATTCGGGGGGGGGGGGGGGGAAATCATCGCCGTCGGAGCGAATCGGAATACACAGATCTGGGAAAACGTTGTCGACAGCCACTGAGTCCGATACAAGTCCAGGTCGACTGTTGTCGATAACGAAACAATTTCTCGTGCCCGCGCCGCGGCGTAATTCCAAGACGAATTAAACGTAATTTACAGGCCATCCCGTTCGAAATAAAATGAAAAAGTGTCGCGGCGGTTTCGAGGCCGGTTAAACGTTTCCACGACCAGATTGCGCTATCATATTCGAGGCGAGAAGGTTTCGCTTTGAGCAGAAGTTTCGCTGCTCGAAGCATTCGTGCTTCTTCCGCCCCTTAACGAGGACGGGGAATTCCTTAATTGCGTGTTTCCCCGTTGAGACAAACCTGGATGAGATACGTACTTACATACGTATACGTGCAGCGCACGTACACTCGCCGGGAACGATCCGGCTGGGTTGGTGGAAACGCGACGGACCGCCGAAGTCGATCATTTTGTCGCGAATCGAGTTAGCTACGGCCGGAGTGCAACGCTGGGCGACAAAAGGCCGAAGCAAACTCACTTCGAACGTGCGCGCAACTTCCTTCGGGGGTGTACGCACTCGAAGCAGAACCCGTCCAACTATGACAATGCGCGAGATTTAATTAGGAAAAGTTGCAGGCTCCCCGCGCGCAGGACGATCAACGTGTTCCACTTATTCGCGACGACGTAAATGTATCGGAAGCCTCGGAAATTCGCAGGGTTCGGCGACGCGTTCTGAAGTACGCTAATAGCCGGCATCTTCGCAGGCGAAATTCCAGATCGAACTGTCCTCGTTGAACTATCGCAACGGCATAATCCGCGGCGAACGCGTTTTCCATTTGCGTCGCGCGACCTTTGGCGTTCTCGAGCTTGCACATTCCTGGAGGGAGGAAGAACAGACCCGCGAATATTTTTCCTTCGACAAACGAACGGTCGGGTGAATTATCGCGAGCAGTATTGATCGATCAATTTTCCGAATTGAAGAGGGGAGCCACTGGAAGGGCAACGTTTGCAGAAAAACGCTGGAAATGTCGCTGGTCGATGTGACAAAAAAGGGAAGAAGCAGAAACGTTTCTCCTGCTTTCGTTTACCGAACGTGTGTCTAACGATTTAACGAGCGGCCAAGCGGATAACGAAAAAACGATTGCCAGGAAAGCTTGTTCTCGTAATTACGGTCGAGGTAATTTTACACGTCGGACAAAGCGAAACGAGCCACATAATTCCGGCCGCATTACACCCAAGGAAAATCTAATCAAAAGTTACGCTTAGTTCCGCGCGACAGGCATCCGTAATTCGAGGGTAAATGAAACTTTCAATTGGCTCTCGTACACGGCGAGGACAGGAAATCGTGCCGCGGTCGTAAACGTTAATCCTCCGCGTCGCAGAAAGCTCTTTTTGCAAGGAGCTTCGCCCTGGAAAGAACTGCCGGCCCGATTAGGATATAGATCGCCGCAGGAAACGGCAAAGAGAATGAAGCGAACGAGCGATACAATTTACTGCATTAGCGAAACGAACAATCGAAGAACGAAGGGTAGCAGCGGTCAATACTGTAATGTCAAGAACACGCGCCTGGAAAAATTCCATTCGCCAATTTAATTTGCTTCGTGCAGCACAGAGCAGCGACTCTCTGGAGATGTGTCGCGGCACGATGTTCACTCTGAACCATCGCCTACTAAATGTACCTTCATGAATTTCCCTGCTTTATCCGCGCTACACGATTGCAGAGGACAACAGCGGCGTTGGCCCGGTTCGTCGTACAATTTGTCCCGCGCTGTCTCGCGAACAGACCACGACCCGGATTTTCATATTCTCGTGACGGAGACCCTTGCCCCTCTTCGAGGGTCGCGAAGTCGAGCCCCCTGGAAAATTTCGGCGCCCCTTTCGCGAGCATTTAACGCGCCGTGATGGAAAACGACGCTGTCTCTGGTATGCATCGTCATCGATTTTACTTTCGCGCACCTTGACCAGCGATCACGATTTCGCCGGGGCTTTTTTACGTCCACAGACTCGCGTGTTTTCAGCGTGCGAGAGTTGCCACGCGGACAACGAGAGGGGAGGTTAATTATATTATTAGCATCCCTCCGTTTGCCGGCACTCTCGAAAACACTTTAGATCCGTCCGGTCAATCGGGTTTTGTGGGCAGATTGCTGGGCAACTCGAGCGTGCATTTCACCACCATACGTATATACGTATGTTTTATATAACGCAAAGAGGAGGAAGGAGAGCGTGCACGAGCTCGGCCGTCGGTGGTTGTATATCGTCGCGACGAGGTTAAGCGTGGAAGGGCCTCTGTCGAATCGATTCGACGATGGGCGAGGGCCTCTGCACACTGCAATGCCGTAACTACCACGAGGAGGAAGATTTCGAGAAGGTGACAGTACCGACGGGCTATCATTGAGAGCAGATGGGAACGATAAGACGGGGCAGCAGTGAGCGTCGATCGAAGCACCGGTGAACCCCTTTTCCGTGGGCACGCTGGACCTCGTCTCTGGAAATTGCTCCGAAGGGCATGAAATGTGAAGCTTCCGCGGGCAATCCCCGTATGTTAATTAATTTAATCGTTTCGAACGATCTCCAACGTGTTTTCTGCGGCGTTACTTTTCGAGGCAGTACTTCAGCTGCGCAAAGCTTTCGGATGCAACGACGAAATGGAATTTTCGTATCACGATGACTCGATTCGGATACGCGTCCGGAATAAAATGTCTCTGTCTAAACAAATTCGCGTGACCCTCGCCAGATCCTGCGTAGTTTTCGCTTTGTCCCGGATAAACATTTTACGCGACACTTCGTTGGTTTACATTGAAACAGAGACAGCTAGCGTGTTTGCGCACTGCTTCATCGAATTTTTTATACGCGAGGCGCGTTACGGTACACTGTGGCGCGGATTACGTGCGCGCACTTTGTTCCAAGAAGTGCAAATAAAGCGAAACGCGGAACAACTTTCGTAATGGATTCGAACCGAATCGTCAACGGCGCAGCATAAATACCAAACGTCGACTCTATATGCACTGATTAGCGCGTCGACCATTCGTTTTATATCACGAATTATATCTCGCACCGTCGCGTCGGTGTTACGTCTAATTGACAGCGGGGTTCCAGTGTTTAGCTGCACTAACAGTGCCAGAGAATCGGGACGCGAAGGTGAAGCTTACACGGCGTCGAAACAAAGACAACGAGCGTAACACTTAGGGATGTGAAATGACTGGCCAAGAAACGATCGCACTCAAGGGAGACCCCGTTAATTCGCCGCTGGAATCGTGGCTGGCATTTTAAAAACGAGTCGTTTGCTTTTATACGCGAATCGCGCCGCATCGCGTTTTATCGGCCACGATCTCGATAACGCAATTAACGCTGCGACAGTCCCCGCGCGCGATCCATCTTCCTACCGCGTGACAACAAAATTTTTACACACCGCGAACCACGCGCTCCGCTGCGAAAACGTAATCACCCCGAGGAAACGTTATGCAGCGTTTCCCATTATTAATGGCCCTCGTTGCGCACCGTAATTGAAAGTCGTTTGGCAATGTCGCTATAACCATTCCGACACCACGGGCAGACTATGATCGATCCTGCGCTTCCGTTTCTTACTTTATCCCCGATCTTCCGGGCTCATCGAATTGCGAAAAAACCGCGATGCCCTAATTTGTCGTCCAAGTCGAATCCGCTTAAGAATCTGCCGCCTGATACGGTAAAAATGCATCACTGCTTTATCATGTATTTTTTTTTGCATCGAAGAAAGACGATAGACGCTTTTATGCGACCCGTGAAACACAAAGTGAAGTGGAATCGTGTTCGACTCCACCGAATTTCTCGGGGCCGATAAATCGATGTGCTTCGAGGAGAGTATGAAAAAACGCTTCCCAGGTCCCCCACGAGATACATCTCTGCCCTACTCGCGACGCCTCCGCTATGAATCTGTTCCGGAATCGCGATAGCGGTGAAGCGTGTCCTCTCGATAACCAATTTCACCCGAAACCCTGGTGGATTTTGTTCGATTTCTGTAATCGATCCACGTCCGGTCGCCGAACCGTCCGCACGGTAAATCCAAATTTCATCTAATGCGATCGCAAATCAGTCGGTCGCGGAGAATTCGCATTCGAAATTGCGCGTTTAAATGTTTGATTCGCGCGTTTCTTTATACTCGTGCAACGCGCGTGATCGGGCGTGAATCGCCCGAGCTGCGGAAGAAATAATTTCTGCAAGTTCCATTGAAAGTAGCAATCGTCCGGGGAATGAACTACGATTAAAATGGGGATGAAAACGTTTTCGGTTCTGGAAAATAACAAGGGTTGACGGTGGTGTCGAATCAATGCTAGCTGCGCTCGATTGTTCCACGACACTTCACCGATGCCGCTTACTAATGTACTAATGTACAGTGTACTAATTAAACGCGTCGTCGAACGCATCACGCGCAATTGCACTATCTTGAACGCATCTAGGCGCAAATACTTTTCTTCCGACGAGGCAGATTGCAAGTCACTTTCATACTGGCAATGCCGGATGAATGCGTACAATAATAGTGACCATTCGTAATAAAACAAGCCCGTTCGCAAATCCTATTCTATTTGGCAAAGTGCACGGAAGATAGCCCCGTTGCGCGGAGGAAATCGGGGCACTCGCTCGATTAAGAGCGATCCGAGGATAAAGAAGAGTGGGATAGAAAAGGTGGACGACGGTGTCGAGAGAGCGATAATTGGTAGCGTGGCCAATGTCGCGACCCAGACGCTCGATCAACCTGTATCCCTGAAGGAACAGCGAAAGGAGAAGAAAAAGTGGCGTCGATAAGAACGGGAATGCGGCGATGTCCGTCAACGAGACAAAGCACCGCCCACGGGTAGCCGTGCGAGTAGGCGAAGTCACGCGACCCTTTTTCTAAGGACGAGGCGGAGTAGTAGCGAGTGACGCGATTAAGGAGGCCCGCAACGCGTTTCAGCGTAGGGAGGTTGGTCGAATAGCGATCTGAAGTGAGGATAAGAGCGAGAGGGAACGCGTGCGAAAGGATAGTATCGGTTCAAGACAAATCGGGTTGGGAGTTACGGGGAACGGTTTGGTTTCAGAGGTGGACCGATTCGACGTTGGCATCCGTGTGCATACACGTACGTATTTAGGTTACGTGCGAAAACAGAGTACATACCGAGGGCATCAGCTGATCGGTAGACCTCACCCGGGTCACCTTGTTCCTGTAGATAATTCTTTTGACGAACTTCTCCATCGGTTGATTCCACTTCATGAAGCTCACGTAAGCCAAGTAGAATCCGAAGAGCACGAGTGCCTCGTACCAGTGAATATAATTGTCACGGAAGAAATAGATCAGGGTGAGCAGACTAGCACTATAAAAGGTGCAGTCGCGGAACAGAGGCCACCATGTGAGGGAGAGCACCGTACGCGAGAAGATAGCGCACATGCCGATCACGAAGAGAATATTGAAGACCGCCGAACCGACGATGGTGCCGATACCGACGTCGTCGAAAGACACGAACACGCCGATTATCGATGTGAACAGTTCCGGGGCAGAACCACCGGCTGCCATGAAGGTAGCACCCGCAACGTCGTCGGCGATCTCGAGTTTCTCGATGATCACGTCCAGAGACGGAACGAAGAACTCGTCGCAGACGATCGCCAGAGCGACAAACATGTACACCACACCCATTATGTGAAGGATCACGGCACCGCGTCGCCGTTGCTGGATGGTGAAGAGATCTTCGGGAAAGAGGGGCGCCTTTTCCTCGGTCATGTTACCGCCGACCTTCTGATGATGGTGGTGATGAATAGTACTGTTGTATCCATCCTCCCCGTGCGGATCGAGCTCGTTGTTGTTGGCATTCGGTAGGAGGCTACCGTTCGCAGAATACGCGTACAAAGGCGTAGCTGTTGTGTTGACGCTTGTTTGAAGAACGATCGGATTGTTTGGCGACGGCCTGTGTCCTTCGATGGCCACGGGGCCCATCGCTAAGGCCAGCAGTGCCGACATCACTACCGCGACCGCGTATCGGCGCCTCCTCCTCCAACATGTACGTCGTTCGTCGCCTGTCGCGATCATCGTCGTCGGTGGTGTTGCTGGTGCTGGTATCTCGCACCCTCGAGGACGTTCGCCGCCGTTAGCGAGTCCTCCGTCCTCCTCCTTCTTCTCCACCTTCGTCTTCTTCTTCTCCGTCCACATCGTCCTCCACTCCGTCCTCCACCACCTCTCTGGCCACCACCGCCGTCGCCTCCTCCGCCGCCACCACCTCCTTCTGCGTGTCGTATCGTGTCGTGGCGCGGAGGGTGTACGCCAGCAGAGGTACCCTACTAAGGCTGGGTCATGTTGGAACACCGAGGAGCTGCTCTCGCATGCTCCTCCACCTTCGATTGCTCCCCCCGACGAGTGGACCTACCTTTCACTTTTCTCTTCTTCTTCTTCTTCTTCCTCTTCTCTGCTCCGTCGCTCTAACCTCTGCCTCTCTTCCCACTGCTCCTCTACACTGTCTTTATCTCTTCTCTTTCCCCGCACCACGTCCTCCTATTATCTTCGCGCAGTCTCTGTTTCCGTTGCGCTCGTTTCGCTCTTCTTACCCAACAGGGGCGCGTTGTTCTTCGTTTGAAAACAATGTCACTGGGCGATTAACGTTCGCGACGTCCGCAGGGCAACGTGAATCGCGAGCGCACGTCCCCGTCGCGTACTGCGATTTCTACTGAAACTCTACTGGTACTAAAGTAGATACTATGCCGTCAACGCGAAGAAGTCACTCTCTACGCTTCGACCGATGTCGCTGGATATCCTGTTTCTTCTCCTCCTCCTGCTTCCCGGCGGCGTCGTCGCCGTCGTCGCCGTCGTACGCCGTCACTATCGTCGTCGTCGTCGTCGTCGCCGTCGTGGTCGCTAGGATGCGGTGGATGGTGCATATAACCCTGGATGGATATACAGGAGCAGCAGAACGGCGCCCCCGCCGCGATGCCCGCCCGCTGCACACTGGAACAACCCTGTTCCGTTCCGTTCCGTTCCTCTCTCTCTCACGTTCCCCCCACCACCCTCGACAGCTTTTCCACCACCTTCCTATACGTTCTTCCTTCTCCGTCCATCGGTCTTATTCGCCCCACTACCGCCGTCTCTCTTTCGCTTTTCACTATCGGCCGAGTAGCTTCTCTCTCCCTCTGCCTCCTTCCTTCCCATTCGTTCCACCTACATTTTCGCATCGGCTTCTTCTATCTTCTTCGTCGACATTGGAGATCTCGCGTCCCTCTCGCCGCTCTCCCTTGACTCTGCTTCCCTTTCCTTCCATTCTTCCACCCTCTTCGTTCTTCCCTGGACCTTCGTACGAAAGAACGACGGCCAGAGTACCGTCTCTCTCGCTCTGCACCCTATACTCCACCCTGTCCGCGTCTCCCTTTAATCCCCGTGCTTTATCCCTGTCCCTCGACAACGCTGCCCCCCGATCTATCTTCCGCCCGAACCCCTTTCTCCGTCGACGGAAAAGGAGCCACCCCCTGATATCCTTCGTTTCACTCCGTTACACCCTGCACCCTACTTTCGTCCTCGTTTCACCCGAAGTTCCTCCCCGTTCTCGCCACCTGCTGGAGGTGGCAGGCCACAGAGGTGGGAGTCTGCGCACGTGTACGCTCGTACGTAACGTACGTGTCCACTGCCTGGTCGAATGTGTGTACAAGTTGCGCGCGCGCAACCCTCGCAGGGCCTCCCGCTCGATATCGGAGAGTCGACTCTACAACTCTACGCTACGAATCCACGTATACCGGGTGTCGTCCCGATCATCCTGCTTCGCGTCCGCGTTTTTATTGCGTCCCGTTCCACATCGCCATTCTATTACGACCCACGGCCCGTGACAACGGAATCGGACCAGCTGCGGGAGCCGATCGTTCCGTGAATTTCGAGGGTCGTCGCGATTATCCGAAGCCACCCTTTCAGTGCTGGTTATTTCGCACGCTACCCAGACACGCCGGTGGTCATTTGTTCTCAAGGGAACGCTCCAATGACGATTCCCATTGAAATAAATATATTTGGAAGTATTCCACCGGTGCATCGTTTTCCTCGCAGGAACACCGCTCGATTCGCGATCCAAGCAGACCCCGTGTCGCAAGGGTACGAGCAAACTGATGTCTAATGTCGAAACTTTGAACGATGCCGTAAGTACCGCCTCTCCAGTGATTCGACTTTCAAGCTCTACTTACAGCCAGGAGAAATTCGGCCTCTCCTCCGCCTCGGTACCGTACAACAGCGGCGATCGATGGTTAATAGACAACGGTCTATTCCAGCGATGCAATTTTACCGCGTCGTTGGTAATAACGTTGCCCCCGAATATAAATCAGATACGCTCGCTGAAATAACAAGCATCGTCTCCGTTGCGAACTTGCTGGCTGTTCGCAACCGTAGCTATCTCGCGCATTCGCTTTAAGCGACTTAACATAACCATTTCAGCGTTGCTCTAACTACGACAATAGCGAGCTTAGCGCAAAGTTTGCAATCAAAGGAACACACTCGAACGAGGTGTAATTACTGCGCGCAACAATACCCGCGGCCACATTCCCTCGTCGTACCCTGTAAAACGGAATCACGTCGCGTAATACGCATTTTTCCTCGCCTGCTCCGCGTTTCGAAACTACGGCCAAGCTTTCGCGGACCGTGCGAGGATTTCGAGCGGCGGAAGCTCGCGAAAATAACCGGCGTAATTTCGTCGTTATGTCTTCGGTTCTTTGCGCGCTCGACAATTCGCGCTCTTTCGTTTGCAGTCGCGTCGTTGTGTTCCATATATCGTTACAGCTATCAGAGAGCGACGATGGACGTTTCCACAGCTCCCGATTTTCCTACCAGCCGACACGCGAGAGAGAATTTTGACAGAAAAGGCGGGCGACAGCTGAGTTGTTAAATCTGGGCGATATAATTAAAGTGTATCCCGTCTCATACCTCCCGAGTTTTATTCTTCTTGATTTATGAGCGCAGCTAACGATTTGTGAACGCTTATCGTTGGGCAAACTTTGCTCGTCCATGACAAACGCCATGCAGCGTCGGTAAGAATTGTAATGGTCAACGAGGGGATGATTTATTTAGGGAGAATTGGAGCTGGCCGGTGTTTTGCTGTCGGTCCCGAAAACGATAACACGATGCGGCCCTGGAGCAATTACTGGCCGAAGAAAAAACGTATCCTCGATTTTCCAGTTCAGCGGAGTAAAAGTCTGAAACGGAGCCACCGCTGCTATTGAGTCGGACATCTAGCCACAAGGAAATACATCGCCTCTAATATTATAGCATCGATTTAGGTCGACTTAGGGGCATTCTTCCCTCGCCGAGCGTCGACGATATTAGCATACGGCGAATTTTCGTTATCGTATTTGATATACGGTATTATTATGTTGTGCAGCGCAACGAGCAACAGTGGGGCAAAGCGGGAGAGAGAGAGAGAGAGAGAGAGAGAGAATGTCGTCCTAAAATACTGCCGTAGAGATTTAGGAAGAGGATCCCTTCCTCTTATCGGAAAATAACGAGCAGATAATCACGGCCGCCAGAATGCGACGAATTATTGCAGCCAAAGTGTATCATTCTGTCGGCCAGGTATAATTACTCGCCCATCGCGTCGAGATTCATTAGAGTAGCGCAATGAAAATAACGATACCCGTTCGAGGTCGCCGTGACGTAGGAACGCCGGTGCCACCCCCCGAAACGTTTCTTCACAGAATGTCCGGGTGGAAGCGCGGATCTATCGACCGATTCGAAAAATTCCAAACTCCTTTTTCATCCGTTTGCGGCCGGGTCGGTCAGCTTTAGCGTCTTCCTAGGTCTATTCCCGAGTATCGACCACCGAAGGAACGAACGCACGTTAAGTTCGCAAGCTGAACGACGCCCCGAAGTTCAATTGCCGCGAGTATCATTCCCGAGAAACGAACGTCTCTCCGCGATTGTCAAATTTACCCTCCGCCGGAGTTAATGGCCGTCGCCCGTACCACGTGGCAGCACAAAATACGTTTCACAGAATAGGAATCGAGTCGAACGGCAGAGATGGAAAGGTGAGCATGGCCTGTGCGGCGTTAATGAAATTAAAGGGCGCATCGAAAACAGCACACAGGATAGCTCGTCCTCGACGAGGGAGGACTTGTGTACAGACTGTACACAGAGTGTGTACAAGGGGCCAGCTAGTACCCACGGATTAGATATATACGCTACACCATCCTCGAGACTTTCGACGTCTCTCCAGCCGAAAGGTGGGACCACCCCCATTATCGAACGTCCTGCTACCAGCCAGCAGTGCCGCGCCAATTCACCCCCACGCTAACAATAAGTACGGCTCCCGAGGAGTTTTGAAACACCTCTCCGGTCGGCAAATCCCGAAGAGTATCCACCAGAGGATTCGTCCTCTGCCCCAGGACACCGGGGATGTCGCGGGTAAGTCTCGTCCGATTCGAGGGACGATTGCGCCGTCCTTTATTATATACGCAACGGAGCGTCCCGGAAAATCCAGGAGATCCTTGGGTGACCGATAACAAACGCTGACCCAGATACGTTCCCGCCAAACCATCGTAAATCGTGCCGCCGCGATCTAAGGTACCACCCAACTTCGTCCTGCCCACCCCTGTGTTCTTCCCGACATTTTTCACCGATTCGTTCCTCCCTCTATTTCGCCCCATCGCTCGTCCCTTCCTTGCGATGCCCTTCCGTCTTCTTCTCCTCGGCCGCTACCTTCTCGCGCTATTCCCGTCCGAGTCCTCCCCCATTCTCCCCAAGTTGAAACGAAACGATCCCTTTGTTCCCCGAGGAAGAAAAGGAGGGAAGAAGAACGGAGATCGCATTGGCCTCGCGCGGCTGTACGCGCGATTAGTCGAATTTTCCAATTCCAGATACGACGTTCCAGGCGCACGGAGCTCTGGCTCCGTTCCGAGTTTTTTCAGCGGCGTGTGCACGCCTATGTGTGCGAGCCGCGTCAAGCACAGGCACGGTCGAGAATCTGGACACGTGTAAACCGAGAGGACCCTGTGTGCGCAGGCGAGAATAGTTTTGTGCGGGTAAACGTGGCGCGGGCGCAACGCTTGGACGGGACGGGCGCACGCGCTTCGAAATCGTCGCACGGAAAATCATCTTCGTGGTCGCACACGTTTCGCTGTCCGCTGGCTGCACCGGCCGCCGTGCACGGACCACGAGCTCGATTGCAGCCGTTTTTCCAGGCCAGCTTGATGGAATGCCAAGGGATGCAACACGTACCCGAGGCTGACGCGATACGCGATACTATCGTTCCAATTTCTGCGCGTTCCGTTTCATCAATGACCGCGATACGCGGAAATCTATTTGCAGCGCGTCATCGTCGGGCAAATTCAAACTTTCCGCGGCCGTTCGATTTGTTTGCAGAGGGCGTTAATTGGGCGGGGGAAATTTTTTCGAGGAGGGTTATACATTATCGACGGCGAGTTTCACGCGAACGCGCTCGCGAGTTTTACGTGGGCGTGAAATTGGCCGAAACGCACGCATGCGTCCACGCTGCTCCGCGAATGTTTCCCCGGCTCGCTTTCCCACGGATATAATTTCCGGGACGAATTCCTCGGCGAACGGGTTAAATGGAGGACCTTGGGACAAATGTAAATGAGAGGTGAACGCGCGCTATTTGTTATTCACCGTGGGATCCTCGCGAATACTGTTTCCCTAAACGCTGCGCGCCTCGAATTACACCCCCGCAAACGATGATCGTGGATTAGCGGGGCGTGAATTACGCTAAAGCCAAACATCTGCGGTAGGGGGCCGCATCCCCATAATTTACACCGTTTCGCGGTGCCGGCTCGTAGTCACCGATGCCCGTGCCTCGTTATCGTATCCTAATGGAGTTCTATTTGCGGCGAAGACGTCGCGAAACACACCGGCGCATTCGACATCTGGCACGCCTGTTATCTACGCGATTGCAGTATCAGATAATACGCGTGGCAAGATGCGGTAAACGAGATGCTCGAGGTGGACGGAGAATTTTAATTAGCGGTGTCTGTACTGAGAGTTGCACGCTGTGAAAGTTATCGAGGTTCGTTTTAATTTCTTTGATCGATAGGCGATTTCGGTAGTTGCGATTTTAAGGGTATCGATAGCTTATCTCGTGGACTGTCGGTGACCTGTAACTAACGATAAGCGATCATTGATTCCTTCCGTTCGTGTGACCTTTGATTCTTCTAGGCCAGTGATAGGTATTATTTAGGGGTGGATTGCTTCTCGGGGATGAAACGATCACAAGTTTCCACCAAATGGTAACACAGTTATGAAAGGATTAGCGTTATCAGCCGATGAACGTTTACCATCGGTTGTAAATGAAAGTTAACAGAAATAGTTAAGGGGGTAGACACGGGTAATGCAGCGAGCTGTATATCGACATAACGAACAGTGCATATTTGACCAAATATTTATATGCTTATACTACTTACACAGTACTTATTCTACTTGCACTGTACCAATACTACTTATATTAAAGAACGCGGAGTACAAGAAGGCAGATCTAACCTCATATAAGAAATAATACACAAGAAGATATTGGCGGCCACTATACTCGCAAAACTACTAAAAAATACAAATACAACGTGTTGTCTCATTTTAAGCATACAAACGTTATAAACCTCCGCGGTCAACCGCGGTGATATGGGAGGAACTCAAGAAGGCAATTAAGTGTAATGTTAGGAATAGGAGAAATTTAAAAAATCGCAGCCAATCAGCTCGACATTTTTACCATATAATTAACAATTAAATCACAAAAGTATAAGTGTTAAAATTGGTAACTGTATGGTAAATAAAATCGATTGCCCAGGTCTCACCACGTGGAGGTTGCTGCGAATGGAGACCCGCACGGCCGCAGCCGCAGCCGCGCACCTATCACCATTAATTTACAAAAATTATTATTTACAAACTAAACGCTACTTCCTTCTGATGTATATTTGCAGCGCGGTTGATATGCAAACTGGATATAAAAATTCTGTTAAACCTAAATCAACTAAAAGATCAACAGTATAATATAAATTAGCTTATACATTGTTTGAGTAAGTAAAACGTATTAAAATAAATAATTGTAACGAAAGCTGAAAATAAAAATTCTGTTAAACCTTTTGAAGTAAAAAATAGAGATTATAATACACATTAGCTTATAGTTAGTTTAAGTAAATAGCATGTATTAAAATTATTCATTATTGCGAAAGCTGAAAATAGAAATTCTGTTAGACCTGACTTAAACTAAAGCATGAGCAATATAATATAAATTAGCATGCACATAATATAAATTAGCATACACGTAATTCAAATACGTTCTACCTTTAATTAAGGTAAATTAAATCTTAACTTAAAACATCCTACCTGACTAAAAAGCTAATTCAATTTGGAAATATCCTATCTAATTGAAAATCTGAGAGGACAGGGCGGGGGGGGGGGGGGTGGTAAAGGATATTTCATGATGAATCTTCTTTCGCTAAAATTGTGATCGCGTAACCTGAAACAGATCAAAGTTCATAAGAATTTAGTGATATTTCTTAGGTATCATATGATTTCCTTCGATTTATTTGATCCATACAACGTCACTTTTCAGCCTCTGATTACTTACATATTGCAATGCATGTTATTTAATGTACTTGAGGCAATATTCTATTCCTTTGACATCTCCTTTAACTTAACAATTCTGTAACAGACTTTTTTATGAGAATAGTATTTGTGAAAAAATAGTACAGTAGTACAAAGGGAGCATGTTCTTCTAAAATGCAAATATGCTGAATAATAATTGTCAATTACAAATACAAACATTTATTTGGATAGGTACTAAGATGAAACAACTCGTTTTAATGTTAATAAAAAGGGGAGAGGCGAAGAAGAATAATAAATTAGAACATTGAACACAAACTCAATGCCAGGGGGACATTCTACTATTAATTATCGTCCACTTATTATAAACCCGATTGAAACCCGTAAGTGAACTATCTCTTTCTTTCGCAACCCTAATTTACTGCATTACTTGCAAAGTCAATCGCGTATGGTGCTTCGTTATCTATAATATAGTATTTCGGATATATTAAAAAAGATAGGAACCAAATAATTCACTGCACCCATCATTTTTAATTCGCAACACTAATAACGAACGAGTCATGGTAGTCGCATCCAAGACTACGATTGCAGCAATCACCTTATGCAGCTTTAGTAGCTGCCTTTCGTGACTCAGGAACCACGTTGGGCATTTCATTGTGGTCGCAACGCTACTTTAAAACGGCGACCATTTATCATCGCAACACTATATGAAAATCTAAGAAAAATATTCGCGATAGAAAGATATCGCAGCACTGTAAGTGCTAATTAAAACCTGTGTAGGAAAGGAACGCGAAAATTATTGTCGCAACGCTAATAGCAAGTACGTATCGCAAGTACAATTTAATACAAAAGGAAGTCTAATTCAAGCCGCAATCTGTATTAATTCGCAACTCTAATTCAAACCACGATATATTTAATCGCACCTGTAAAAAAAATGCCGCCACCTGGGTCTATCCGTAACTCTAGTTGCAATCGCGATGTGATTTTATTCGCAACTCTAATGCAAACCGTATTCAATCGTACGCGACGCTAATAAAAATCGCGATTTGCCCAATGCGTTGACGGTGGGCCAGGCAATACTGCCGGCCAAACAATAAACTACAACTACGGCATACAAAAGCGAGCATAGTGAGAAAATAGTAACAAAGAATGACTCTCCATCCGAAGGATGCAGAGCCATTGATAGTTGCCCTCTTGAGCGACAGTTTGTCGGGCCTCTTCGGCTTTTAGCCTCTTCTTTTCTTCGGGCGCAATGCTCGCTGAAACTTAGTCTAGGCTCGAGACTCTATTCGCAAACAAACAAAACTAAATAAAAGGCTAAATCGCGCAGCTAAACGGAACACACGTGGACGAATCACGACCAAATAAAATCGTAAAATTTGCGATTACAGAAAATCGTAAAGATTGCGATTAAAATTGTAATCGATCATCGCCTACACGTGCAGCCTCGAGCATAATGTGACACGTTCGTTTCGAGACCAAATCGCGATCGCGACCGCGAAAAATTCGAAAAATCGATAGGCAAAGCCAGAGGCGAACGCATTCTCGTTCGCGCCACAGTTTCGCCGTCGACTTTTCAAATCAGATTTCCTGAAACAGGTTGAACACGCGAAATATTGCCTACCCGATCAGAGACTGTGTCAACCTGCCCGGCCCTACCTACTTATATCTATCAGGCACACCAGAAGGTATACTACCTATCCTACCTAGACCTATATTTAAAAAATGGCAAAGCATTCACACAAACACACCTCATTCCACGTTTCTCATTCAAACGCTCGGGCGCATGAACCTACACTAGAGAGACGTCCCGGGACGCCTCCGACACCCGAGCTTGGCATACAATCATTCACACTCTAAGGGTACGTACCAGTTCCTGAAATCGGCTGACAAAGGCTAGCGACCATTGCGTAAATTTGCGCAAACGCATATGCTTGTGCATTACTTTCGTATAAAATGTTGATTGTTAAAATATATTGTACGTTTTCATTCAACCAAGTATACTTGGGCCGTATAGTACTCTATTGTTTGTCATATTTCCAGAATTCGTTATGGTATTCAATGCATATTTGCAATTGTTTATAATTTGTTATGAAATTCCCGAGCCGACGCAATTCCACGGCCTAACCACACACACACATAATGTGGAAAATGCGTCGTGCACGGTACGCTAGCAAATGTCAGCCGCCAAACAATGTTATAAATTTATAAACTATATGATCATCGTGCCCATTGCCTTTCACTCACCCAAGTAGCACCTGGGCACGTGAATGAGTTCCTGACAATGAACACGGGAGGGGTTAAACCTGAAAATCCTGATCTAAAAAGATGATTAGTATACTAATAGTATATTTTATTTGCAAACTCTCCAAAAATGACTCGACTTTGTACTTTATGAAATATCAATAAAAACTCGAAAATGGCTGATGAATAATGTATTTATTAAGGGAAATGACTGTCATTGAAACTGAATTTACTAGAATAAGTAATGCAATTAAATATTTACTTGAAAAATTGACAAGCTATTAAATAAACCTCGGGTGATTCCTTAATCGAAGCAAATTGTTCAAGATAGCTACTCCGATTTGAAAATCTACCCGTATACAAAGTGCCTTCTTGTACATAATGTGTAATAAATTTCATTCGAAATGGACTCGACTATAGCATATGAAAATTAATATTAAATGCTATCATTGGCTATGCATATTCAATGCTGATTTCAATAAACGTATCGTTATACATATTTATTTACTTTAATACATGATTGCTATAATCATGTAGCACTTGCAGTAACGAAGTCGGGGGGCATCCGACTTCTGCACTGCTGAACAGCGAAAACAAATTTCAACTGATTATAAATGCAATGTCCTCAATATATGTACATTTGTGCAATGTATTTGTTACTCTCACTTGTTACTGTCATATATTTTTATCGGAATAGAGGAACCTACAGGATCAGTGCTTCTTCGATCAAATATTTATTTGAGTAAGAAATATTTCTATGGTCCTTAATCTTTTTATATTAAAAAACGCGGAGTACAAGAAGGCAGATCTAACCTCGTATAAGAAATAATACACGTGAAAATAACGTCACAACTAACGGGTATAAAAATTATTCCCGTAGTCACTATGCTCGCAAAACTACTAAAAAATACAACCAGTCACCCGTGCCGCTTCGGACCAATCGTCCTACGGCATGATTGGGGACCGGAGGAACCAAAACACATGCGACTCACCAACTCGTTGATTGCAAGAGTAGAGCAAGTACTCGTGGAAGACATCAGGAACATCACCGGGGCAGCTCGATTGGACTCAATCGTCAGGAAGTATGCAAACTGTAACTAAACAACACAGCAAAAAACATTAAAATCTACTGCTAAATCTACAGAATTTAACTCTTCATAGAAAACTGAGATTTGTTTTAAAAATACTTACATTTCTTGCTTCACCAGTGTCGCACAAAACATCCCCCTCAGTGATGCGCTGACTCTGCTTCCGATAGCGAATATAAGAGAAAAATAAAAATAAAAGACTATGTACGCGACCGCAAATTATATCGGCGAACAAATTAAGATGCTACTTTCGCGATTGAAATAATTGAAGAGGAGCACCGGTACTCCGATAATAATCGAATTAATAACTACTAGGCGAAAAACACTGACTCTACAATCGCGTGTAGGTAAAACTGTAAACGAAAATTTAAGCAGAGCCACTTGCTCTGGAAATACTAGAAAACTGCGGAGAAACCACTGACTCTACTGACCGCATTGCGCGCGGTCACAAAATTTTCTGAAATAGAACATGTTCATCCTATCGAGTGTTTGTTATCAAATATAGATATCTATTTGTTTTTGTAAGTATTTTAACTGTTGTTGTTTCATCTTAGTACCAGTCACAAATTATACACACCTCGATACTTACCTCACTGAGATGTCTACCATACGTTTTGTCAGCTCGGCGTCAAGTAGTAGCATGACGACCTTCGCCATCGCCCTTTGCTGTTCGGCTATGTTCGACATCCGACTAAAACCAAACACCATTTTTCTTTACGATCGCTTGTGTTTCCTAGAAATATTTCAACACACGCGTTACTGGATAAGTGGCTTTTTTTGTTTCGCGATATATTGTTGATATTTTCCACGAAAAACAAACTTCCCGACCACAGGCAGAAACAAGATACAGCCGCAAATAATGGCTTCTATTATGTTACTACTTATCTACAACGCGACTGTATATCATACAAGTTTTATGCGTGGTACGAATTATAATTTAATAGAGACATATTACTAAAATTCTACTTATTTCCATAAGAAATTTGAGGAACGCTTACCTGTCAGTGGGAACTTGATTCAACAATATGGCGCCGCGTCACTCTGCTCCTGCGCATTCCCGTTTGAAAGTGTCGCGTTCGCGCCATTTCTGATTCAAAGCAAGCGAAAGAGACGCCATGAAACAGACTCCAACTGAAATTAGAGACAAATGTATTGAGAATCACCAATATTATAATACTATTGCTAGGAACTGCAGAATATATTGCAAGGTACTGAAATTTGGGGCCCGAATATGTATATCTATACGTAGGAGGAGTGTTAGATACAAAAAATGCACGTTGGGCGAGTCCACTTGCTACGCAATTTTTTCTCACGTTCTACTAAAATATAACTTAACAGTAACAAAAAACACTACAGAACTCTCAAGAGACGGGAAATGAAAACAATTGATATAATATTATGCCTTTAGGAGTATGTTAGACTATGTGACATACCGTAATTCGACGGGCACTCCGAACACGTCTAATCGCTACGAGATCCCTTGGTCGAAAGAAGGAGAGCTTTGAAATAGAGTGCGCTGATTGGCTGGTAGCTGATTGGGCGATGGGGGTGATGTTCTTTCCTTACGGCGGGTGTTTTTGAATATCATATCGAACTGAATATTTTTTATTGCAAGTGTTACAGTATGGATATTAGTCGAATAGTAGAATATAAATATATTGTATACAGAGTTGCATGACACCTGTCTAGAACACTACTTCAGTAAGTAATAGTGCTTCAACTGATCACTGTTCATGAGCAGAGGACGCTAAAATCAGTGTCGGATTTCTGAACCGGTATGGCAGTCACGTTGGGCCACGAAAGTCCATAAAGTGATTTGTCTATTCATATATCTCGTCTGTGGTGAAACAGAGTGTTGATCAGTGGTGCCACCTTCAATGTTCTTCTTTCGAACTACATCGGTAGAAACAAACCGCTCATTAACAAATCATGCGATAATCAACGTCGTTCTAAACAGGTCACTTCGTAACTTAAATTACCCTAGGTCAGAGAAAGCAACTCTGAATCCACCTTTGAACTGCCTTTACCTGCTTGTGACACGATTTGTTTCAACGACCCATGAAAATATACAAAGAAGTAGCATATGGAGAACGGGGGAATGAACTCGAGAAAATCAACAAGCCTCCCAATTATAGATTGCTTATTAAGTTCGACTCGACAAGCCTCTGCCCTTAAGTCAACAATTACAGAGCAGCTGCTTTATTAATCGAGAAACTACGTATATACATATTATCTAAGTTATATCTTAAGAATCTCTAATTGTAAGTTTCGCCAGCAGCTGGCTTCTCGCAGCGAATCTCGCGGACGATACCGTGTAATAGAAGCGATGATAAAGATTTATGCCGCATTTCACGGGTATTAAGGGGGGCGTATAAGAGAAAAGAAAGAGAAGAAACGGGCAAACCGAAATAAAGTTCGAACTGGCGCGAAGCTGATCCCCGCGAGGCGAGAAAGCCGGAGAGAAGCGGAGGCGTTTAAAAAGGGAGAAGATTGGAAGAAGGGAGCCAAGGAATTATGTGTATTCTCGGAATGATTCATAAATAGTTTATTTTCGTACCGACTACCGGGGAATCGTTAGTTACGAGCCGAGGTTACCGTCTCCATGTGGCGCCGCTCGTCTCTTCGTTCCGCGTCATGTGCGTGCAACGCGACCGGGAACTGCAGCAACGCGGATCAATTCGATATCCAATATTATGAGCCGTGTTCTTTTCTTTCTCTCCTTTTTTTAATACATTTATGTAAATATAGACGGGAGACGATAATAAAAGATAATCGAGCGAAGCCGTTGAACCGTGGACAACGTTCGTTCGCCGCTCGAGCATTTTTGTAAAGGAATATTCAGAGGCGAGAGAACGGCGCGCGTATGTTAATTTTAATTTGAAATGCAATGGACGAGAAATTGAAATAGTTTCGGCCGCTCTGTTAGATTTTGATGGCTGTTTTGGAGCGGTAGAACAGCATTGAAATATCGCTAAACGATGTGCCTACGATGTATCGTTTCTAGCTCGCGTTACAGTTTACAACGACTAACCGGCAGGATTTATAGTTAAGTAAATCTTCGAACATTAATGTACGCGCACAACGAGTCCACAAAGAGGGCGGAAAGTTGAGGCCGAAATCCCAGATTAACGCCTCAAAACAGCGGCACTGCCGATAAATTTCGTTCGCCGGCTGTGAAACAGACGATGCTCTCAATAATTCCGCGCGTATATTAAACGAACAGTTACACCGATAATCGCATTAGCAATATTTTATGGTCGCGTTAACGACGGATTCCGAGTGGCCTGAATAAAATTATCTTGCGGGCCGCAATCGTCGCCGATTCCTTCTCTTTTAATAGCTCCCTCCGCCGTAAACACGTCCGCGTTATCGTTCAATTCGCAAAACAAACGGCGCGGCGTATCGGACTCGATTTTTCCGAAAAATCGTGTAATCTATTTTTCTCGGCCGGGTCCCGCTCGTGCACGCAGATATGCATTTCCAATTCATGGGGAAATTGGAAGGGCTCGTTGTTCCGGCTGAGCGAATTCTCCAAAGAGGTGACGATTTCCTTGCCCGCTCTCGTCCAACCGTTCCCCGAGAATCGAATAAGCAAACGTTTGCAAAAGCAAGGGGATAGGACTGTTCCAGCTGGTGCGTGGATCGGCCAGCAACGAAAGGAAACTGGGACGAGTTTAATTTGCATATTTTCCGAATGCACAAACGTGTCGGCGAAACGACACGTAACGAAATTTTATATTTCAGCCGCGATAAAGAGTGAAGACGACGAGTGGAGAGGGTTTAACCCCCTTCGGCTGCTGAGATCTCTCAGCTTCGTTGAAATTTCTCAACGTCGAAATATTCCACAAGGCAACCTAAGTTTTCTAATTATACCCTAAGAAGGTTTACCTTTTTCGCTTGTAATACGGCCCGGCGACGGATTTACGCGTTCAACCCTGGAATGTTGTCCTGTGTTTCCGCCGCTTTCCCGCACGCTTTCCCTCGTTGCTCGTGCCATTTTTTCGCCCAACAATTATGCACAATTTATGTATCACCGTCAGCAACGAAATAATTTTCGAAAGCATTTCTCAAGGTCCCGGGGAGACGCGACTGCGTTGCACCCTGTGATAAAGTAGCGTCAAAAAACTGGAAAGACGTTGCGAGAGACGAAAGGGACACCGAAAGAAAACGAAGAATAGAACTGTAGCGGTATATATATAAGCATTGTTTTTCACGAACTCCTAGCGGTGTTAGCGAATTCAATCGAACAAGAAGAATGGAGAGCAACGCGAGCTCAGGTCCCCGACGAAACAAAAGTGCAGGTATCGTCTGGAGAAATGTTTTCAATTACGTATTCTCCAATTATAGCTGTAGAAACGACGATCAAACTAGAAGAACTCTTTCCGAACGCGAATATCCTCTCCGTGGATTTTCCGCGAATTCGAAACGCAAGCGACCCAGGTAACTTTCGTGTTTCCCTCCCCCTGCGACGGGGAAAAAGTTAAACGGGAAACTTGCTTAATAACGTGTAAACGAAAGGACAGGAACAAGTGTGTCGCAAATTAGGTTCTATCGTCCATTTTCCTCACCTGGGAGGATCCTTTAAACGTTTAACGACGACCCGTACAAAACCGATCTCACCGTTGAAAACGCTACGTACACGTGTCCCGTGGCACACTGTACCCTGCGGTTCTGTATCGTATCGTATCGTATCGTTACATCAACGACAAGTCACGTAATACTGCAATCGCAGGTGTACACGGCCCCGTACTTCCGGATGCGGTTACGACTGTTCAAAACTAAGGTACAGATTCACGTGTGTGGCAATGTTTTACTGCTGCTGCTGCTGCTGCTGCTGCTGCTGCTGCTGCTGCTGCTGCTAGCTAGCGGTTCAGTAATCGACTTCCGTTCCCGTTTTACCAGCATAGACATGCGCTTCGTGATTATATCAAAATCATAGCCGAGCTCGCGGAATCGCGTTCTTCTTTTCCTCCCGATTTCCTCGAATCTCTCTCGAGCACGCTTAAAAGGCCGGAGACAAATGTAATCGCGCGATCTCGACGTTGGCCGTTTTTACATCGCAAATTCGTAATATTAAGAAACGAATATAGCTTTCGATCAAGTGGGTGCCACTTCAAAAGCCACTTCCGCCGACAGTCTCTCCTTGCATCTCTCTCCTTCCGTCGTTCCATCGCCCCTGTCCCTCCCTTCGTTCCCGCCCCGTTCCCTTTCACCGCGATGAATACCCCGGCCGCGCAATAAAGCAGACAGTAATTGAATCGGTTACACAAGAAACCCCTGGTGTTCAATTTTCTCGGCACGCTAAGCTAACTAAGGGTTTCTCTTTCTCGAGGATGGTTCTTCGAGTAGGCGAACAAGCGCCCAGTGATTCGACGTCCACGCCGCTGCGGCCACGAATGCTCGCGGAAAGTGGCTGGAATTTTTCCCAGCTGGGGCGAAACTTTCCCAAGCAACCGACGCACAGTGGTCCGAAACCGCAAAAACACGAACTAAATTCAATTTTTCGACCTCCTTCGAAATGCATGAAATTTTAAGCATAGCTTCTTATAATTCCAATGATAAATTGCATTGGTACTGGTAATTGCCTGAGACACCATCAAAGAGGGGGAAAATATGTCCACTTTGGAACGATCTCATTTCTTTCTGAATTTCCTATACTTTGCGGTGCTATATTTCTTTACAGAGTGGAGCCGACTCAAATCTGTTTATATATTTTTAAAGAGTGTTCTTCCAGCTACAAGTACATGTAACATGAAAGTTATCTAAGTATTTATACCCTTTGAAAAATACCTTTTCGCGAATCCGTCGCGACGGCCGTTCAAAAGACAAACAAGCTCGCGTCCGATTTCGCGAGTGGGCCGTCCGATAATTATCGCCCCTCTAATAATGAATGAGAGGGTGGCACGCGTGCTCCTTGGCGTTGCGGTCGAATTTTGTTTATCGATCCCGCGGCCCCGGAAGGGCCGGCGAGCCTACACTCCGCGGCCCATCCACCGTCCGACCGGAGCTCCGACATTATTTTCTGACGCGTGCCACGGAGGGTCGCGAAACCGCAAAATATTTATAAACTCCTTCTTCCTCTTCTTTCTTCTGGACGCGAGGTCGACGAACAAACGCGGCTGCGAGCTCGCGTTCGCCCCACGTGAATATGTTTACGCCGGCATTAAAGTTGCCAAAAAGTCGCGGCTGACGAGTCGCTCGCATTCCCGCCACCGCGGGCCAACTGTTTCCAGGTCGAAAGCGACCCGACCCGCCGCGATCGCGCCCTTTGCAGCGGAAGAAAAACGATGGCGTAGACGGGCGAAAGAAACGAAAGAGAAAAAACCGCCACGGGACACGTACACGCGTGTGCACACGCTCATCCGCGGACATCAAAGGTGCGGAACGCGTTCCATAATTTCCGCGAAAGAAATGGAGGCAAGCTGCTCCTGGGCAGGGCCCGCGTGGGACGCGCGTAAAAATTTGATAGGGGACGGATCGAACGTTGGGACGCGAACGGCAAGAGTTACGTTTGAGGACAGTCGGAATCGTAAAAATATTTAAAGCAGCGCAAACAACCGTTACCGTCGCCGGGCAAAAAGACTTCCGGCAAAGCAAAGTCATATCGTGGAAACGGGCGCGTATTCCTTGTACGGCGCGTTGGTTTACATTGGCTTGCTCGTCGTTGGCCGGGCGGCGCATCGCTACCCCCGGAGGGTGAGTCAATTTCAGAATGGGAGAACGAAAATATCTGTTCTTCCGTGCGGGCAAGAAACTACGCGGAGCAGCGCACGGTATATAAATCAAACCGTTATGTACTTTGCCGGCAACATAAGGCGATCTGTTTGCGCGACGAAAGTTTCGCGAGGGACGATAGTCGATAGTCTCCGGGTCGCGAGGATCGGCGCGGCAAGAAGGGCAAAGAAGAATCACCCGCTGCAGGAGGCGCGCGAAAACGATTTCTTGTTTCGATCGTGTCGCGGCTTTCGCGTTGCTCGATCGTACATTCGCAGTTACGGAACGTGTACATATTTGCGAATCACTTTGTTACGTATTGCGACGTGTTAATTTCGGTCTGCTACAAATGTCCCGGGGCGCGCATAATGGCGCTCGTTAATTTCCGAAAAACAGGCAGTCGCGTCGAGTGACTGCACGCGTACTTTCAATATGCGTGTCGCGTGCTGAATATTTCAAACACCGTGGACGATCCGGCGTGTTATCAAATGCATAGGACACCGGGTCGTTCGATTTGCCGCGGTGATTTAGAAACGCAACGAAATCGAACCGATCGATGGGCCGAATAGAAATGCAATAAACGTTGACCGCGCTGGCGTTTGTGTCAGATTATTTGTAGACACCGGAGCGCATTGGACTGCAGAAAGCACCTGGGCGAAACGTGCGGGATGTATTTAATAGAAAGGTACAACGGCCGTCGAAGCACGGAAGGCGCGCGAACACCGTGTAACACCGAGGGAAAGAAAGTGGAGCGTTCGCAATAAACCGATTTGCGAAACTCGAATTGCTTTGATCCCGGGCAGAGCATCGCGAAGCGGCGTGGATAAGCTCCTTTTCGGGCGCTAATAGGCTCGTTTGAATCCGCAGACGGTCCGCTGCAAACTATTTGCCTGAAATTGCCGTACGTGCGCGATTCGTGAAGATAAGCACTCGGGAGAACGGAAATGGCCCTCTTGAGAATGCGAGCGAGCGTCATCTCGGTGGGTCGCCGGGCGTCTTACAAAAATTTCCCTCCGCGTTGCTTTGTACACTCGTAAAGTTGCGCGAAAGTAGGAAAATGGAGAGAGACGGAGACGCGAAAGTGGTGACGGCGGCCTCTACTTAGCCTGGAAATCGTCGAATTATCATATCTCGAGGCTGAAAAGCGGAAGCGGAGGAGAAGCCAATACAATCGACGGTTATCCTTCCGCAGTTTACTTTCCGACCGGTTCGGGGCTTCTTCGTCGAAGCAGAAAAAGATCATTGGACAACTTTCAACAAGTTCGACCCCGCGGATTGCCTCCACTTTGTCGAGCAACTCTTTCCATTCAAACGAGCCGCATTGTTGTCAAACGCTTATTGTCGACTAAAGTAAGATTAACCCTAAACGAACGACGACAGCTGAAGGGGTGAAACGGGAAGGGGGATGCTCGATTTTCTCGTGCAACGAGCCGACGGGGGTAGATAAACATAATTGAAAAAGCGTGCACGCACGAGACCGACGAGCACGGATCGTCGTCTACCCCCGACCTATCCCCGGCGAGTTTCTGCTCGGCGATTAATCTCGGAGTCGAGGGAGGAAAACGGCATAAATTTTGGAATAGTAGAAATTCATAGACGACCTTTTCATAAAAAAAAGAGAGTACCGCTGGTATTCGCAGTAACGTGGCTAAAAATTCCAGCTGCCTTTGAACCCGAGATAAACGCGTCTTTCTACAAAGAGAGATCCTAAAAGTTAGCAGCATCCCTGTCTACCCCGCGGTTCGACCCACCGCCGCCTCCATCGCACCACCGCCGGAGCACAACCCGGTAGGAAAGTGGTAGACGGAGAAAGAGAAACGAGACAGACAGGACGAACGTGGCGGCGCGGGAACGAAAGGGGGAGAACAGCGGACGAAGGAATCGAGAGAAAGCCGGGGAAGAAAGAAGAGAAAGGTACCGATGGAAAAGGAGACGAGAAAGATGCAGGTAAACGAGACACGCCGATAGAAATAGAGAGGAGAAGACTCTCAGAAGAGGCGAACGATGAAAAAGGGGCGAATAGTGGATCGAAGAAAGAAGGAATATGTAGCGACAGACTCGATGCTGCGAGCGTGTTTCGCTCTTGCGACCAGAGTTTCAAGTTGCTTTTAGAATTCAATTGCACGGGTCGCGAATTTTCAAAACTGGGAAGATTAAAGAAAATACTTGAACGCATACTTCGTCCTTAAATAATTACCGTTCGCAACATAGATATCATTTCTTTAATACATCGTGACCCGCGATCCACTCGAAACGACACAGCACTTGAATTTCGTCAAACTCGTCGCCGTGTCTGCCACCTTCCCCCCCGACGCTCTAAAACTCGCGCAACACCGGGTCCTCGTATATCGTTAAGCAAATTGCACAAAAATTCGCAGCGGGGAGGATCGAATGCCCATCGCTACAGAGGAGGAAACGTCAAGTAGACAGATAGAGCGACGAGGAGCAAGTGGAGGGCGCGAGACAAGGAATGGAGAGTTCGGGAGAGGAACAGAGAGCGGCGGGAACGAGAGGGAGAGTAGCGGAGCGAGAGAAAGAGAGGAGAACCGGGGTGCCAGAACGAGCAGAGCCGACCCTGCGCGCAGCCTCCCCAGTCCACCCTGAAGATTCAGTCGTCGTGCGGCAGAGGAGGACCGTGGAACGCCCGGTCGAAGCACGCTGCTCCTCTCTCGATTCGTCCCTCTTTGCCAACCCTCTTTGTCCGTCTTCTGGTCGGTCGAACGCACGCTCGTTGCCTCCCTTCGTTTCGGTGTGTGCCACGGCGACGAGGAGAATCGCTGCCGCGGGGACGCGTCGCTGGCGTGACCGCGGTACGCAACAGGACTGATATACACGGTAAAATCGCGGCGGCGAGGAAAATATTCGGCACAGACGGTGGTGAAGCATCGGGATTCGAGGGATCGTGCACGAAGCAGGATCCCCGAGTGCGTTCCGCGACTACTTGGACCGTTTGCCAACGCGTGCCTCCTTCGAGTCTGCTTATGCCTGCTCGTACGTTCGTTCTGTGCTCCTCTCTCTTTCGCTGCGCGGTTAAAGGGTGGGTTAGTGACGTATCGCCGGATCGCCGTGGAGGTGTTGACGACGGTGGTGGAGGCAGGCGGTGGTGTCAGCGATGCTGGTGGTGGTGACGGTTTAAATTTCAACCGCGTGCTCGGGGCTCGCGTATGCACGTACGCGAACGATACGACACGGTTTCAGGGACTTTCCCGTCAGCCGTGTACCTGTCGCGGCTCCACCGGACGAAAATTGCCCTTCGACGAGAATCGCGACGCACGCGGAGAATCCGGCAGCCGGCGTTCCTACGCGAGAATCGTAGCGAGCGTGGGACGTTCAATTGACAGATGCCGTATGGATTTCGCGTGTGTGCCTCTCCAACAGAATCCACGGCCGCTGCGAGCGTGTCTCGCTCTCGGGCCAGACGCGATCGCGAACGAAGCTTCGGCCGAGCCGGCACAAAAACCGAGGATGTATTTTGCTCGAGCGATGCCCCGATCCCACGGCTCTTGACTCTCGAGTTTGCCATTCGATGCACGTTCGTGTGTGACGGGCGGACGACCAGTTGCAGAGTTATCGCGATTCACGATGACAGGAAGGAATTGGCAAGTTCGACGGGCGACGTATCCAACGTTGGACGGAACTTTTGCGAATCGTAGCACGGTGAAAAGTTCGCTCGCGGGACGTCCGTGCGATGGAACGAGACCAATATTTACGTCGCTGTGATTTATGCTTTCAAACAACGCTTCCTGAAATATCGCGAACCACGAGGGCTCGCGGCCGGCTTTGTAGACGAGAATCGTGGCTCGTGGGCATCTCGACGGGCGAAGCTTGGACGTTGATCGTCCCCGAACGTTTCCAACATTTGCGCGAAGGAAATCCCCGGAAGCGATAGCTCGTTAAAAAGAGAGCGCACGTTTAGTGTTCGCGACTTTAAATCGTTCTCCTCCTCTGATCGCGTTCAACCGAATCGCTGTTCCAAGGACAGCTCGTAATAGTTCCATTAGTTGTTCGAAACAGTATGATCGATGGCACGACACGGCGAGACACTTTCATCGACTGTGCCGGCACTGTCTCCTTCTTCGAAAGCTCGATCGGAAGGAGGTAAAGGGGAGCCTGTCTTTCTGCCAGACAGACCCCGACCGCGATGCCTGGGCTCTACTCTACTGCGTGTATCGTTTGGAAACTTGTTACATTAGATGAAAGTAGAGTAGCATCAGCAGCGCATCTCTCTCCGCGTGTCTCGACTTCCACCGAGGTAGCGAGAGAACGTAAATACGCCGTAAACATCGCCGTTTCCCCTATACAGGAGTTCCGTTTCAGCAAACAAAAAAAGAACGAAAGAGAAACAAAAAGAAACGATAGCCGAGCATATAGGAAGTTTTGCATGTGCGTGCACACACATATGTACGTATACATACGTAAGTACATATGCGTCGGGCAGCTTTGCATTATGGAAATCCACAGGACTTTACGACTTTCCGAAGTTATCGCGTACATTTCCTTATCTCGGTTTAAGGCTCTCCGGGAAACGTTTATCTCCGTGGCGTAAAGAGGATAGATAGACTCCGTAAAATCAGCAATGATCTCACTTCGCGGCGAGATATACCGCGATGCCCTCTTCCCTTTTTCCCGTGAAATATTTATATCCCCGCATAAAAAGGTCGAGGAAGAGGGAATTTTTCGGCGGAAACGCGGACGATTGTTCGATTTACAACCCCGACAGACGGTGGATTCTCTCGCGTCCCTTTTCCTCCGCCTCGCCTCTACGCGAGTGCGTGCTCGCGTCGCGATTCGATCGCGACAAGGGGTGAGAGTATCGGTAGCCGGGGAACAAACGAGCACAGAGGGACGATGGTTCCCGTTGTACTTCGCTCTCTCGTTGAACAGCGGGGCCGGCCACCCTTTTCTTTGTTCCAGCAGTGGGCGTTGTGTCGAAACGAACGATTCGGGGGGGGGGCAAGGAGCCGGGGGAGGAAAGGGGGCGAGAAAAATATGGCCCAAGTGCTACGTCGAACCAACTTTTCCGTTCGTTTCTTTTCATCTTTCCTTTTTTCCCTCCTCTCCTCTTTTCTTTTTGTTGCTCGACACTCGGGAATCGTCGACCGTGTCGAATATCGGTCGCCGCAAATGAGATTCGTGGAAGCCGAAAACCGCCGCGACGACGCGCCCGTCCGACCGAGACTTTCTTCTTCTACTTTTTCGGCGCGAAAGCGCTTTTGCAGCTCGAAAGTAAACCGAACGGGAGCGCGAAAGAGAGAGGGGGTGAGCAGGCGAGTGTGCGAAGAAAGGAATACGAATAAAAGGGGTGGCGAATCCTGGAGTAACCGGCTTGTTTAAATGTTTAGATTGCCGGCCGTTCTGGCCCATTCGTCGCTATTCGAGTCGTTCGACCGCCGAAAAAATCCGCTCGCGTTCGACGATACCGTTATCGGGCGAGGAGCTTCGGGTTTTTTTAACGGATTTGAGCCCCCGTCGATTCTGGCCGGAAAATAAACGCACCGGTGCTTTCTCCCTGGCATAATAGAGGAGCGAAGAGTAGGCACTCGAATCTGTTTCGCGTAGACTCGAGTGAACAGCGAGATTCGCAGCGAGAGAAAGGGGAAATAAAACGTTGAACCGCGAACCAACTGTTTTGTAGAATTTATAACTTTCTAATTCGTTGAATGAACGCGCCGCCAGTTCGAGGCGGAAACTCCTAACTTAAACGGTGTCTGTTTAGTAACGATAAAAGCGGACGCGGCTCTGAAGCGTCTCTCGAGTAGCGAATCGGCGGAAGCGTGCGATGCAGGTCGCGTATCAGGAAAATCGTTCCGCTGATTAAACCGTGTGCCAGAGGGAACGTAGGTGTCGTTTCACAGCCGTTGCCCGGTATCCTTTCAGAAAGGAACGAGCTCGCCGGCGCAGGAAACGAGGAGGGTACGTGCACGATGCCAGCCAGCACCACGCCAAAGGATAGAGAGCAGCCAGAAGCGAGTGGAACCACGTTGGACCGATACTCGCCGGAGCCCTGTTCGATTTTGCACTTTTATACGAAACGAGTAGCGCCGGTCAGCGGCGTCTCCGCGTTGCTCGGGCCAGCCGCCGTCTTCTGATTCGTGCACGAAAATAGAGGCGACCAGAGTGCGGTGAATGCTGACTTCGTCGTCGCTACGCCCACGTGGAAACCGGCACGGATTCGTTCTTGGCATGCTCCGTGCTGTGCGTGACGAGCAACACTGTGAAATGGATGAGAAAACGCACGCTCGAGTCTTTGCCGACCTGTAAATACCCTATCGCGATTCCCGTCACGTGAAGTCGATATCCCTTAAGTGGCGATATCCCCCCGGCTGGGCCGTTTCTTAGGGCGAGCAAACTTTTTCACCCTCGCGACCGGCAAGAATTGGCGGAAGCTACGTCGACGAGGAGGCAAGAGTAACGTCGAGATTCCGGTTGGGAAGAGCGACCGGAGGATAAAGGGAAGACGTCCTGGAAGGAGCCTAATGTTTCTCAACGACATGGGGCTGCTAATGTTCTTAGCGGTAACGGCCTCCCTCCTGGGCTACTGCCAAACGGATGAAAAAGGTAACGTGTAGCCGTCCCATGGACGGTGACGAAAGAAACGCGCGCTTTGCTTTCGCGCGAACGTAAATCCAGCGCAGACGTGCTCGATAGAAAACCGACAAACACCGAGCGGTCGCCGCGTGATGCGCTTATTAACGAAACCGTGTCTTACCAACGGGAAACGAATTTCGAGCGATCGTTCGTAGATCGTTCGTAGATCGTTCGTAGATCGATCGTAGATCGAAGGTCGAAGGGAACGGTGCGCTTTCAGGGAAGTAAATTGCTTCCCCGCGACGCCATCACCGGCGTAAATTTTCATTTCGGCAGCAACGCGGCAATCGTCGGCCGAACCCATCGAGACAGAAGCAAGTGAACAATGCCGGGTGGAGAGCTTGCAACACGGAATCCGGTCGATTTTTTAATTAGACTCATCAATCGACGCGGGCCAGAAGTATTTCGCCGGGACTCGATTCTAAAGCAAACGAGGGTAGCAAATATGGAAAGGTTAATTACGAAATTAACTTCGCTCGTCCGCGTGGTAGGGAACAACGAAAATAAATTGAACCGGGCTGGATTAATGCGGCGATACGAGACACGAGTCGCTCGGCGATCCGACGATGTAGATGCAATACGAAAACACGACGGCTAGATACGTTTTCGATCATCTATAATTGCAACGATACCATTCGCGATCCCGTGGCCACGCGCGACCATTTATTCTTCGCAATATCTCTCTCCCATTTCGCCCGCGCCCAGCCTCGGTAAATTCTGTTTCAACGATCCGTTACATAGAAATACCCGGGCGTACTGCAATTTATAAATCGACATAGAAAATTGCATGTCCGTTCTCCCGCGGAAGTTTCCTTTTTAACGATAAAAAGAGCGAAGGGGAGAAGGGCAGACGAGGCTCGAGCGTTGAATCGCGATTTTCCGCCTCGATAAGACCATGATGGACCGCGTAAAAAATGATATATACCCGGCCACGATGTCCGTCTCTATTCGAGGACGCGCTTCGCCGCTCGGCGATCGATCCATCGATGTAGAACCGATTAATTCGCGTATCAAGCATACGTGGCGGTTATCCGGGAACGATCACCGGGACTCGGAAAACTTTCCCGAAATGTCCCGAGGGTGCGGCGCCTATCGGCCCTGCTTACAACCGCTTACAACCGCTTACATCCGCGAGAGTTATCAGTTTTACGCAAACTGCGCTTCGTCAGCCCTTCGTGGCCCCGGGTAGATTCTACTCGACGCTCAGTTTCCGGGAGGAAAAAGAAGAAAGGATAGAGCGGGCTTCTCCCGTCGACCGACACGGTGTAATCAGTTTTTCATTTAGTCGGCTAATCCATCGTTCAGCGGATGCGTCGAGCACCCGACGATCGCATTATTATACGAGGTAGAAACTTTGGAAAACAATTGCCCCCTTCTCCGTTCGCGAACCGAGTCGGGAGTGTCATTCATCGGTATCAATTTTACGTGAACCGTTTTTGATACCGTGCTTCGCATTTCTATAATGGCGGTACGCTGATGGCGTACCGGTCAAACATCGATGTACCACGATTGGAATGGCAATACGTAGTAACGCGGGCGGATACGTACAATCAATTTCCTGTTTATCCCGCGTTCCATTTCTCTAATCCGTCGATGCACGCGCAAATTAATGTTGCACCAGCGCGGAACGCTGTTCAAGAATCGTCCTTTTTCCCGGCGAAAGGGCACGTATAGACAGAATTTGTTAATTAAACGCGGCCGCCAGCTTAACGGCAGATCACTGATCACCGATGAAAAGCCGAAATCTCTGTTGAATGCGACGCGTAGAAATTTCGCGCATCGATTTCACCATAATCGCCGATGCGGTCTATTAAAAAGTGAAATCCGTGGACATTGGTAAAAATGGTATCGCGATTCAAGATCGCTATTGCCGTAATCATTCGCCCCGTTTGCCTGTCTACTCTTTTCCATTTGGGACACGCGCATAAACGTACGCTCGGTTACTAGGTGAGAAATTCGAGCGGACAGATGTGTCACGGAGTGAACCGAATTCCTTCGGCGGTATACGTTCGGAAGATGTTTAGCATGTTTCCCGTCTCGTCTGGTATTCGGGTGTAAGGTGGGATAACTCGGAGAAGAAGGAGAGCAAGCTCGAATACTTTGCTATCCGCGAGTCGCGTATTTGAGACAGCAGCGAATTGGCACGATTCTGCGGCAGGTCTGACGTCAGGTCGTTAAGAACGCCATTTATCGGCCAGGGCAGGGTGGTTCGAGGAATTGTGCCCGCGAAGCCAGCGATACGATCGTTTCTGCGCCCTATTATCCCGCTAATTAGCGACCGATGAACATTTCCGATAGCAGAAAATCTGCTTGCGATTGGATAAGGACCTCGACCCCGTTATTCCTGGCCCGCGCCTTGTACAGATAAACACGGGAACATAATGAACTGCGAACGGAAAAAGGGGGAAATCCATGAAATCCGGTGACTGTTATGCCGATGGGGATCGCCCTGTATCATCGGTATATATGTTACGCGATGGATACTGAACAACATTTACACTCGCCACGAATATACATACATTCGTGCGCGTATATCCGCGCGTGTCCAAATATGACGATTTGCACGCTAATACGAACGTAATGCCAAGCTAGTAACTCCGTGAACAGGTGAGCTGCAGTTCCATTGGCATACAGGATGCTTATTCGGAATCGACTCGATCGATTCGCGGTCGACGTTAATGCTTCTGTGCGCTGCTCCGCGGCGCTACTACATGCATTCGCCTCGACAGAACAAAAAAACGGAGAAAGACCGAGCGGAAAGAGAAGAAGAATATTATTTGCAGTGAATGTTCCGAGAAGGTTGTTCCGCGTATACCAGCGGTCTCTTACAATTAGATCACTTACACAGGCCACTGGGAAATCGAGTCTTTGGAGGTTCCAACGTGTTACGCGCAATGTCCGATTTCTCGGTAGACAGCTTGATGCGAGATCTCTTCTTGAACGGTCGTTTGAAGGAGTTGAAGTCGCTCATTCATCGGTCCTGCCAAGCTTTTCAATCGCCTTCTGTGTATTCTTTTCGCGTTTCTTTCCTCCCCGCTTCTACGCTTCTTCTTTGTTCGTTCACTCTTTCTCTGTGATCGGATTTAGTCCGCCAATGGAAAATATTGTCGCCGGAGTTTTATAAAGATCAGCGAAACATCGATTAAAATTCTGCCCGGTTCAATCGTTTATTTGTCACGACTATGCACTTCACGCTGGTATATTTTTTTAATATATTTATTTCCGCGAATACTATGGAATTCCCGACATTTAGGGATGCATGGCAACGATTCGATGAATTAAAAAAGTAAAAATCTATTTCAACGCTCGCGCGAGAGCTCGTTGGATGAATGTTTGATGTCGACAAAATTCCACGACCTCTTCATTCGTGGCTGACCGGTAAAGCATTTAGAAGCGCGCACGTTTGCCTTCGTTAAAGACGATAAATTATAGAAAAATCTGGCTGGCCGTGAGTAAAAGCGACCGGTTAAACTCTCTCGATGGGCAAACAAGGCGACGAGCTTGCAAACTTTACGAGATACGCAGAATCGTTCCCGCCAGTACACATCTATCTTGCACTCTCCACACGAATCATTTGTACTATGTATATCTCGCTGCATATGGGAAGTTTTCATTCCATCGGTCTGTTCTAACTCGCCCTGCGAAGTGCGCCAAATAAGCGGAAAGAAACGACGATGAAAACATATAATGTAAAAGACCGTACGTATCAAGTGCGAGGGATAATTTACCTTGCGCGTTACGCAACCCTTCGAAATAATCAAAGTCGAACGAGGCGCGAGCAATGAATTTTTCCATCGACCAACCCTCACTTGTTCGGCCGTCGCGAAACAATTTTCTATTCGGCATTTTTTATCTTCCCCCGCTCGTTGGTGAAAACCGTTTGATCTTCGCAATCGTCGCGGTGTCTCTTCCACTTCGAAATGCCCCGAAACGTAATCCGATCGATACTTTTCGAGCAGGCGGCACGGAGAAGAGTGGAAACCGCGTATTTCACGCATCGATAGCCGAAGAATCGTCCAACGGAATGACCAATATATTTTTCAAACCTATTGCAGTGTCATTTTACGGAGCGAGCTACATTCATCTTCCGGTTCAAGAAGCCAAGGGTGCGACTGACATCAGCTTCCGGTTCCGAACTCATCTCGCGGACGCTATGCTGCTATTGGCCGTTGGCAAGACGGATTACTGCCTGATCAAACTCGAAGCCGGCAGATTGAAGGTTCGTTTGCCCTCAATGCTTACTTCTATTAATAGGCTTTCTGTTTCGGACCCGTGCTCGTTGGTCGTTAACCAACCGCACGTGCTACACCCCTGCGACAGTCAGTCTGTACTCTCTCCTCCTCTCATTCTCTCTCGCCGAGCCGTACTCGCTAAGAAATTAGGCTCGCTTTGATACATAGAGAAAGGGACGAAAAAGGGTGGAGAAAGCGACGGGTCGAGGCACGTGACCGCGGACGCTGTGGAAAAGAAAGGGAAAGAAAAGGGAAAGAAAGGTGAAAAAAGAGTCAGAGAAAGGGAGAAAATGGAAAATCACAAAGATTTCACGCACACGATTAACAGCGACGCTTCACCGGCCAGTTTTATTACTTCGATAAAAACTCTCCCCTGATTTTAACAACGCCGCGTCGCTGCAGCATTTTTTTCGACACATTAAGGCTCCTCCAGCAGAAGCATCTTATTATCGCGAGAAGCGAGAAGAACAGACGAATCCACCGTGGAAAATAATTTCATCGAGAAAGGAGAAAACAATGATTGGTGTTTTCCGCGCTGTCGCCCCCCCATCTTTCACCCTTTATCGCATTGAATCGAAACCGATCGCAACACTCGTTCGAGCATAGTTAACTTTAATCGCACCTGCGTTCTCTCGTAAATTAGCGATCCGAGCGGCGAAGCGTCGAGCCGATAATGAGTTCCCGTGTAAAACGTTGTTATGCAATAAACGGCGACGATATTTATCAGCGAAGCTTTTTTCCGCCCAAAGTTTCGATCTTATTCTGTTCAATGGTCTGCCACGTATTTTACCGTACCCGTGCCGCGTTGAAACGATTGTTTTATTGGCGGACGAAAACCAAACGACGCAGCATTACGACCTGTCGAACGATATTCTCGCCGCGAGAAATTTCCTGCGACGCGTCCGAAAGAATACAACCCGAGAGCGCGCACGGTGCCGGCAGGATTTTTAATTGAATTAAACACGCCGCGTTCAGCTTTCATTCTCGGCTATTGTAATTTATTCCGAGGTGACGCCCGCCCGGATCTGAACTATCCATTTGTGAGCAGCCGAGAGAAATGTCCACTCGGAATCGCCGTCGGTACTCGATCGAATTTACTCTTTCGAAGAGAGAAAAAAGAGGACGAGGCAAATAACACCGGCATCGGTAGAACCGGATAATCTGTACAACCGCGACGACCACCGAGCCAATACTCTCGCCCCGGCAAACGAGAAAGAAAGAGGAGGATCCTCGCTGTGTTCTTACTTCGACTGCGTTGGCGCGAGACTATTTATCATAAGTTTTCCTCGTGCTCGTTTCAACGACTTTCGGGGCAACGCCGACTCACCAACCTTTCCACCTCGTCCAGATCGATTTCAATATCCCGTCTCCTCTCTTTTTTTATCTCCCTTTCTGTCCTGACGCAGCGTCGAAAAAAAAGAGAAGTACGTACCGCCGATCAAACGGAACAGCGTGGCGAAAATTCAACGACGTGGCTCTGTGTGCGAGGATATTAACGATCGCCGGTGACGCCGAGCCGTGGCGCCAACGAAACGAATACTCGTTACAGCAGAATTAAACGGCCCCGTTGAGCGTACCGGTTGCATTACGAAGAACAACGACTCGCCGGGGACGACGAAGCCCAGAAGGGCCACTTTACTCTTAGGTAATAATCGTCCTCGAGCTCCAGTTACAAATTACGATACTGCGAGAAGAATCACGGCGAGGTACGCGGGCGGCGTAAAGGCGGACGCGAGATACGCGGTGCCTGGTAACGATTAAATAGAACCGCTCGCCTATCCTGTAACACTCATTGCGCTTCATTCGAATGTATTATATCTGACGGCCGCGATCACGAGACGACAAACGCTGGGGCGAGTGGCAACTGTTAGATACCTGACCGTCCACCCCGCACGTCTGCAGGACGTTATACCTGTAGAACCACGGAAAAACCCTAACTCTGCACACGTCTGGCAAAAGCAACCATCCTTCTCCCTTTTTATTACCACGTGGAATTTTCCTCAAAACATTTGCAAACCATGAAATACCTCCTTCCCTAAAAATCCTAAAACTCCTTCCAGTTCCACTTCCACCCCTATCAACCACCACTACGATCTCCTATTCCCACTCCTTCGATAGTAATAGTTTACAATGTAAACTTTACATTTTTACTTACAATACACCGAGAGTTCAGAATCAATCCTACAGTCGGACACTACAGATCTAAAAGAATAGATCCTACAATCAAACAGTATAGACCTAAGATAATCAACTTCACTCACAACCAAAGAAATAAAGGCGATATATATATACTTTTAAACTTGGCTCATTTTTCACTCCTACGGGTTAACGACACAACGAACGCCCGGCCCCTCAACCGTGTACCACGGTTTCGCTATTAATCGCAAGTCGACTGGTGTATTGTTATCCGCTCTTCCGGCTGGCAAGCGTTAATATATTCTTTGGCGGAAAGGAGTCCGGGGGCGTTGAATCGGTGACGCGTGGCCATTTGATTGAACGCTCCCGGAGTGATTTCGGCATTAATTTCTGTTTGCTTGATCAGTGGAAATCTCGATGCTTCGTGCGTCGAATGCGTGTAGATAGGACACGGGATTAAAAGATTAAAAGTGTCCGCTCGAGGGGAACGTTATTAACGTTCGACTGGGCAACCAAGTTTCTTTGCGAAACGATCACGAGAATGGCGGGCAACGATGCGCCTATCAATTAAGGGTTAACGGGGTGGTCGGGTGTTGTAAAGTGCGCGGCTTACGGTTGATCGAGAAGAGTCGAATAACCTGGGACAGTTAGATAAACAAACGCTTTACGATTCCGCCGGCTGGCTCTCCTGTACTTCCACGGGGAGATTCAGCCTCTGATTGCCACGGTGGCCGAATTATCGTGATCGTGACTGGAAGGTTTCCGAACGACGCTCTAATTCGTCTAATTCGGCGGAGCGGAAGAAACGAGGGTAGATTCTGGTCTTGGCGAATTCTAATGAGTCCAGAAAATTGCGGACCAATCAGTCTATATTCAGTTGGCAGGAAGAAGAATCCGGAAGCGAATTGATCCAATTCAGCTGAAAATGTAGAAGCTCGCGAAGGAAGAGAGTTTCCTTCGGTTCCTTTCATCGCAACCTTGAGACGGTAGCCGAAGTAATTCGGTATCGTGATATAGTACTAAAATATCGTCCAAGTGCATTAGGGGTGCTGGAGAAACGCCGCGGCGTATCAGCTTAGAGTGCGAGGATTCAGCGTGAAAACCGCGTGAATCTAATTTCACGAAGGGCTAAGTCCACAGGCGGAGCCGCGAGAGGACGGTGTCTGAGCTTAATTAAATTTGTTAAGAAGATCGTTAAGGAGGATAGGATGGAGATAAACGGCTGGGCGGGAAAAAAGGAAAGTTTAAAAAAGTGCAATGAAATCGTTTCGGTCCCGTGTACCTCGGCCCACGGAGCTGCCTCCTCTCGACGTGGTTTTAACTCGCCCGAAATCTTTTTCCATCTTCGCGATTAGTCCTGCCGAAAGCAGGATTTATAAACCAAATAAACCAAACGAAAACAGACCGATAGATCCGGGCGCAGTTGTCTGCGATTGTTGCTCGGCGAACGTATTCAATCCGTATAAAAGTTTCTGCTGTCGCGCATTATAGTTTGCGCAAAACGTTTCGTCGATTTAATCGAACGTTGGTCGAAAGGATTCAACGTTCGACGAGGCACACGTTTATCCGATCCGCGAGGAGGAACGCAGCGACGGAGAAAGACGCTTTTCCGTTGCCGCAACCGACGGGCGAAATATTTGTCGTTGTTCACTTTCCAATCGCCGATAACTGCATCGGTAATGCCCTCGACGCGGTCCCTTCGATCTTTGGAACTGTATATAGGTTCGCTGTTACACCCAGTAAAGTGTCGGGTCTCTCGCGCTTATACATATTAATAGAGTTCCGCATAGTCATCGGACAATCGCGCTACCGTGGCCCAAGCTTGCAACTCGCAAAAGCTCGCACGCCTTTATTACCGAATCGATCGGTGCCAGGAGAAAACTGAAGCGTCACAAGCATGATTGGCCCCGATGCCAATCGCGTTCCCTCGTAATTTCGGTCCGTCCGCTGCGAGCGATCGACTTTTCATTAAGATACGTCGCTGCCGTTAGTCATCTTGGTGGGTTCGCTCCCCTACGCAAGATCACCGAGAGAGGATCGTTGGAAGGTATCGTGGAAGGTACCGGCAAGACATCGCTATATATATTTAGGTCGCGATTAAAGACTCTTTATCAGACGGTGTCGCTTCAACCTCTTGTACGCCGTGCCCTGCCTTTCTAACTCGATAACGCGTTACTCGAACCAGCCTTATAATGCCGGCCCGAGACACCGCAGGACCGACGGGGAAGAAAAAGAATTCCGCGTAATCCTCGGTCGTTTGCGGCATCGCGACGCCACCCTGTGTGAAAGGGTGGAGCTTTAGATTAATAAAATACAGTAGCTGCTACGTCAAATGATTCTTCTTTTTAACGGTAGCTGGATTAACGGCGTCGCTTTTTTTCTATCTCGCCAGACGGAATATTCTGGGGGACTCTAAGCGAAGTAAATTCTTCCTTAAATAGATGCTAATTCTTATTTTATTTTCCTCAGTCCGACTGTGGACGGCCCTTGAGTGGATTTCTTAAATAAGAACGAGATTATACAGTGCGTAGCTTATCTTCTGATACAAAGGAAGGAGGACTGCAAAAATGTGGATCTTCCAACTGCTGTAACTTGGGTACTATTTGGGTATAACTCGCGCTCATCTTAAAGAGCGAATCCTCGACTTTCGCGCCCCTGGATTGCATTTTTTGGAACACCCTTTGTATGAGAAAAAAGAGTGAGGAACTGAAGACTGCGCTAATACTCAACGCGTTTCAGAAGCGATCTTTTATACCCCAGGCGCATAAATAATACATAATCCTTGAAAACAGGGGTAAAAAGTGAGACGTCAAATCGTCGTGATCGTTTTAAACGTGAACTGGAGGGGAAAAAACCCTGCAATATTTGCACGCTCGCGTTCAATCCCACCCCGAATACGCCCAAACGTTTGTCGTTGCATCGAAAACACTTTAGCCTTCGCGCATTATCCGTCATCTATCCGAATATCCAGCACCGAGTAATTATCCCGGTGAGAAACTTGCGACGAAGTTCAGGTACATTATCGGTGCATCAAAGTCCCTGGAACTTCGTCAGCCTTTGGCCCGACAATTTAACCAGGGCTTTTTCCTCCATTTTTCCACAGGTTCACATTAATCTAGGCGCGGGCGAAAGCGAGATGGCCAGCGATCGTGGGCTGAAATTGAACGACCTGAGCTGGCACGAGGTGAACCTGACGAGACGGGAGGCGAACATCACGTTACAGATCGACGTCATACACGCGACCAGGTCCCTTCTACCAGGACGTTTCTTCGAACTGAACATACACTACGGCGTCTTCATCGGGGGGCAGGGTGACTTCAACGAGCTATTTCTAGGTAAGACGCAAGCTTGACTCACTCGGAGAAATTGCCCCTCCGCGTGACTGCACTCGCTTTAAGACGCTTGGTTACTAACAAGAGGGCCACGAGCTACTGCGCGTCGGTTTTGATCAAACTTGACGAGCAGATAAACGAAAAAGGGTAAACGACTCCGATGAGATAAGTGCGGCAGGTTTAAGAGATCGAAAAGAGTCGGCGTGCCCGTGTTGTTTTACGGAAAAACGTAAGAAAAATTCCGCGCAGAGTCTCCTTTGCGAACCGCGGACGTAAATCGTGTGTACACGTATCTCGCAGTAAAACGGATTGTTATTTATTTTAGAATGACTTCAGAAATTCCCCTATGGTTGACATTCTCCGGCGAACTGAGATTCCCTTCTATTCGCTTCGTTACGCGAACGAAGAAGGATCCTAAACATAAATGGAAAGTACCGTCGATATTCTGCTGACGTCGAATTTATGAGTGTCATCTACTCTCGAGTGTGATTTCGCTGGTAGATTTTTTCCCCGGCGATAGAGCTCGACGCGGTTGAAATAGAGATAAAGAAAAGGAAACAATATATAGGAACATTCGGTGAGAAATATTACAGTGGATGAGCTTCGGCCCCAAAGTATTGTGCATACCCTGCGTATATAAAAATTCATATTTTCGTCACACCCAAACCGATTGTACAGGGAACGAGCGGAGGCACGCGTTACGTGGTCACGATCCCGCTGCAACCAGCAGCTTCGAATATTCGTTTTGCATTTGTTGCGGTAAAACGCTCGCTCTATTACAGGGATTTTGTCGGTGTACAATAGAAACGATAACACCCGCGGTTCCATGCCACGATTTGTTGTTTCGCGCGATGTCAGCGGTACCCGTAAATACTTTAAGTGTTTTCAATTAGCCCCGAGATGATCGAGACCGCTGGAAATACTATCTCAAAATAAGCGAAACAGCGGCACGCTGTTTCCGCCCAGGAAAACTTCGTACGGCGCGAGTTTCTCATCCGCGGCCTTTTTTATTCTCTTAATATCCTCGGAATGTTTTTCAATGGTTGTTTCACAATGTTAAACCAGAAGGTAAAAAGATTAAGTATCCCATTTACGATGAGCAATACGAGGGCAACCTTAAAGTCATATCTACCCCCTTAAGTTACATTTCCACTACACAATCTTCCACGCGGTAGCGTAAATCTTTTATGGCAGATGTACTTCCTTGTGCCTCTGAAAATGACAATACTGTACCGTAAAAAAAGAAATAGGAACGCTTTGTACCGTGCGTCTGCAAGCGCGTTTAAAATAGATTAGAAAAATTAAGACCCGGACAAACGACGTACGTCGAATCACCTATCTCTATCTTCCGACATCGATCGAGCGAAATATTATTTAGTGCTGGCCACAGGGGATATTTGCCCCATCCATCACTGACACAGGCTATCACCAGCGGTCATTGAGCAAGATTAGCACGGAGAATATTCTGATGGGTCCGCGACAGTGGCCGTTATCTCTAAACCTAATTTCGCGCCATTCGATCGTCGATTTCCTTCCTCGTCAAGATGAAATTACACGAAAGCAGTACGTAACTGGTCGGGAAGCTGTTTATCCTGACCGTGAAATCGTAAATCGGATGCAGAATGCGTTGCCGGCGTACCTGGTGAAAACCCTTGTTACCCCGAACAAGACAATGCCCGATGAAAGCCATTCAAGTGGCAAACATACATGAATTACGAAGCCGAAACCAGATTCTCTTCCATCGTGTTTTACCGCGTCTAGTCTGGTCGAGCGTCCGTATATCTCGCGGCTACTTTCGCAGGTTCAATCAAAGCGTGCGCAATTACGATTTGTTTTACGAGGCAAGGGGTGGATGGCAATAATTTCTGCCGCGAACGTACGTATGGTCGCCGCGATAGCGTCCATGGAAAAAGCAAAAATTCATCGGAAGGCAAACCGAGGTGACGCGTACCAAATTGAATACGACCAGGACAAACACAGAGAGTGTACCGGCATCGCACCGCCGTTATCCCCGCGAGCATCTCGCGCAACGCTCGACGACCAGCTCGAAATTCAATTTACATATTCATGACAATTCATTTGTACCCCATGGTACGACATAGCTCTAGCCGCCGCCCCTTCAGAAGCTCTTATTAATTCCTGCTGCCCTGCGAGCCCCGCCAAATGCCGCGAACCGGGTTTTTCCCCCGCGAAGGGTCCGTGCATCCGTGCGCGATTTTAATAAGGGATGGAACGATCCGTCGAAATCGCAACGGGACGAAACGGGCGAACAGTTTGCGCAAACTTGGCGTCGACTCCTATTCGTCTTTCATTCGTATTACTGAAATATGCATGAAACCGGCATCGAGTGTTAATTTCGCTCGAAGGCGTTGACCGTCATTCGAGGGTCTGCGCGTTAAGGCGATAGAAGAAATTGTAAATCGTTATCGATGATAGAGAAAGGGGACGCGAGAATAATGTTCGACTGGTTTTGTCACTACGCGACGTACCTCGTGAATTTCGCTTGCCGTATGGCGTTCCCGACGCCGCGTGAAAATATAGAGAACGCGCTCCACTAGACACACGTTTGATACCGGAGAATCAATAAAGGTATATATGTACCGAGATGGCAGTGCCAATGTTCCATTGTGAAACATTCGATCACGGTTTACGTCCAAATAAATTGAACCGTCTTGAGCGCGGTGACACACGGGAAATTATTCATTTTATGACTCCACCGTTTCACGGCCGCGAGCATCGCGAATCGTTTCAACCCCGAACGTTCCGATATTACTGTCTTCACGGCGACGAAGAATCGCAATACACCGCGTCGAATATCGGGTCGTGCGTTTCGTACCGTCTCGTCTCTTCCGCCGATATTATTTACTTTGCACGGCGCTCAAAGAATCCCGCATTCCGGTATTAATGCGGCCGCGAATAAAGCCGAGCTTGCCACCGCGAAGAGTTTCATTCGCAGGCACGTAGACGAAACCGCGTACCATCCTCAGAATTCTGCCAGGCAGCGCCTGGTTCCTAACTGGAGCTCGACCCGAGCCGAGACGCAGGAAAAACGATACTCTAAACTAGTTCGATTAACGCAATCGCGAAGCACCCGGGGCAATCGCATAGAACGGTACTTGCGGCAAGATTGCAGGAATGAACGATTTACTGCGATACAACACCCTAGACACGGTTTATTGTCGTGCCGCTCTGCCGGAAAATATCACCGCGATCCTCTACCCGTAAGCATCCGCTCGATCCTCCCTTATTCGCCCCCTGTTACCTTGCCGCAGGTACGCCAGCTGCTGTCTTACCCATCCGCGCGGCTTCCGAGCTTATGCAACGACACGGAAATACAATCATCCCCGTCGAAACGCGAAGCAATCCTCCGTTATCGACGAATATATTACCATCCGACGGAATTGCTATTTGCATCGTGCTCGATCTAATAAATTAATAGAGTCGCCGTGCTCGATTATCTTGCCGAATTACATGTACATACGTACAGGGAAGGGGCGAGACAGGGAGGGAGGTAGCGGATGAACTCGATAGCCTAGTTCGCTCGCTGGCAGACTCCGAAACTGAGATTATCTGGCCATCAACCCCGGTGCGGTTTGCAACTGACGCTTTCATTCCAGTACTCTTTCATGAAGACCTCCGCCGTTAAATGATAGCACGCGAACGGGTGCCAAAGTGTGCCACCGCGTTTCGAGACTAAGGATCGTCTGGCTATCGAGTTTAATATCCCCCTCGTTTCGCTGTTTGCCGGCGCGAACACTTCGCTCGAAAGGAAATTGCGAACGTCGATTCGCGAGCCTCGCAGCTCCAACGGCTCCAGTAAAATGTTTGATGGTATTGTCCCTATGTATCGCGGGCAATCCCACGGTTTTCTTTCATACGCCCGCGCTACGCGGGGCCATAAACAGTGTCATAAACCCGCGACCCACTCTCGATAATAATCATTTTTCCGCTGCGCTTTTCTCCTCCCCCGTAGGGCACACGGATTACTTGCGGGGCTGTATGGCCGACATCGTCTACAACGGGGCGAACGTGATAAAGTACGCCAAGTCTAGGAAGGGCCAGTCGGAGGCGACCGCCGTCACGTGGGGATGTTCGCCGGAATTCGACGCCACCAGGAGCACGGAAGTCAGTTTCGTCGAGGACGGTGCGTTCACGGCGATTCCAAGACCCATCCCGCGCTCCGGCTCGAGGTACGTAACTAAAATCGCCTTTTCATCCTGCAAATTATACCTGAGCGTGTACCTAACGCGCAAGGAACCGGCCCCCGCTCGAAAGACGCCCTCAAGCATTTCGCAGGCAGCCGAATTAATTGATATTCGAGCTAGCTTGGCCGTAACAGAAACGTAATTGGCTGCGCTGAATGGTAAATCTTGCCCTTTCATCCTTTCGACCCGCGCAAACGTTCATCGGCGGCGAAACACCTGTAATGTTTAATTTTCGCGACGCGAAACGAATCGCGTTAACGAAATTACGGGCGAACGCGTTCGACACGTTTGGCCGGCCGAGCAGCTGTTATCAGCGGTTTCAGAAATTTCTGATCGACGGCCAAAACCGCTACGGATACAAACTGGCGACCAATATTTGATGTGCGACTGTTTAAAGCTTTGAGGCAAATATGAAATCTAGTTTCCAAGTCAATTTTAGTAGCGGCTCATGGTACCCCGAGCGTTGCATCGAAACTGTCCAACGGGCGTGACTTTACTGGCTGCACCGTGTTGCCGGGTTGCAAAGGTATTAATTATCGGGCATAAGCGGCTTATGGACGTAAAAAGTAGATGGTAAAACGAGCCCGGGGTGATTTAATTTCCCTTGCGCGTAAAATCGTGTTACTTCCAAGCCGATATGCATTGGAATGCATTAACGTCGAGAGACAGCAACAGCATCGACGGGAATACGCTTATTATTACATTCTGCCTTGCATCGAATTCATGGCAGATATTGTCGTGAACCTTCGACCGAGTGCTTGCATTATTTTGAAATGGCAAAACCCTGTGAATGCATCGTCGATGCGCATCGGGTAAGTCAAAACAAACACCGCAATCGTGTTACGACGAAGACGTCGCTAATAGTTACAAGGAGGACTCCGTTCTACCCTCGATGAAAGCGCTACGAGCCCGCTTTTCAGAATAACAAAGGCTTTCGGAGACAAGACGTTCGATTGGTTCGACGAATCACAATGGTAAAGCTCTCCCTGTGCCAGATGAAAAATGATGTTTGCGAAATTAATGCTATTGAGGGCCGTATCCGTAACGTGTCGCCCGAGCTGGGGTATTGAATAAATATTGAGAGACGTACTCTGAAAGACGATCTCTCTCAGCCATCGACCCATTGTGCCGGATAATAAATTCATCTGATACGCGTGATTTGTAAGACGCGCGTCGAGCGAAACAGGATTCCCGCGGTATTTCTATCGATATCTACATTTTTAATTAGCCAGTTTTTCCGAACAAATCCGGCGCGATGCACGGAGAATTGATCGCGACATGCTACCTCCGTAATTACGCCGATATTGCTGGAATTCTCTGACCAATAATTGCGCAACAATTATGAATTCTCCGAGCAGCAACTAAAACGCGTTTAATATAATTATCTTTGTCAGTTAACAAATATGCGGGCAAATATTTTTCCGCTATATCCTCGGGTCCGTGCTCCACCAACGGAATTAATTCCTCTTTCCCGTGGGATTCGAAAAGCAATTTCGCGTGTTCCGGCTATTCGCGATACGCGCTGCACACAGAGGTAATGGGAGACCCGAAAGTCTTTGTCTGGACAAATTAAAAGCGCACTTGTCGTGATTCTTAATTCGACGGTCGTTTCAGGAAATACACGTACAGTGCCTGTTGCGTATCGCGGAACGTTATCGAAACAATGCCAGCAACCCTGTCCCCTTCGCTCCTCTCTATTGTACGTCGAACATCATTGGACATCCACAGCTGATGAACTCCGTTGTAGCGTCGCGACGCGCCGGTGGGAGCGGCGTCCACGGCAAATAACCTGCCGGAAACGAAAGCAACGATGTCGTTTAGCCAGCCCTCTGTTCTTAAACGCTCTGATCAAATTCGACCGGGGGCGTGCAAACAAGACGTTAATGGCGATTAAACCCAACGACGAGCAGTTTTCACCGTTGATTATCTCGTGAAAGTTCAACGTGCCGCTCATTAATTCCACGTAGCCGTCCGCTCGTTGCCCTCCGCTGATTTTCCGTCGCGTTTGCGTGACGGTGATTTCGAGCGCTGTATTTAACCTGCGCTGTCCATGCGAAGCGCGAATTTCTTTCCCAAAGCAATTTGTGAAAAACATTTGTCACGGCGCGGGACGCTTCCGAATCGTGAATTACGCGGGGTTCCATTTAACTTCCCCCGAAATCGATCCCGCGCCAGAAACGTTTCGGTGCGCTTCTGATTCGAAGAATTTTTCGACTTCATCGAAATTTACCTGACGCGTATCAATATCGAATGCGAACCTATTACCGTTTCACGAGCCGGCCGCCACTTTATCAACTTTTTAGCCGAGCATTTCCCAGCTATTCGTTAAATCCGGCTCGGTCGATCTGAATCAATTTGGAATCGCATTTCCGCGGGAAACGTGTTCGTGCACCGCGAACGATGAAAGGTGCAAACGGCCGAGCAACTCCGCCGGGGCAGTTAAGAAACAGGAAATTTCGCCGAGCCACCCGTCCCGTTTTAGGTTCCAGGACGATTCGGAGGGACGATAGCCGCGGGTCGAACAGGGCAACTTGGAAATTCCAACTCGATCGCGAGTAGCCCCGGCAACGTTGTTACAAAGTTTTCATATTATTCTATAATACCTTGACTGCAACAACGATGTCTTCGCCCGTATCCGTCTCGACAAGCTGCAGCCGCGTCGTTCGATCGTCCCGCGTTCGACGAACGATTATCCCCCTCGATTTTACCCAATTCGAGCAGCACTCCTTTTTGCCCGTTCGTCTCGCAGATGGGAGTTCGAGTTGAAGACCGGCGCCGAGGGCGGCCTGCTGCTGTACAACGCCGGCCAATCGTCGTACGCCGATTACCTCGGGATCGAGTTGTTCGAGGGTAAAATACGACTTCTGATGAACAAAGGGAACGGGCCAACCGAGTTGATACACGGCACGCCGGTGGCCGACGGCAAATGGCATCGGGTGGTCGTCGATTTCAACCCGAGCGGAATCGGGATCACCGTGGACAGGCAAGAAAAAACGATGATCCTGCCGTCGGGCGGGAATCGTTATTTAGACCTGGCGGACACCCTGTATATCGGCGGCACCGAGCTGAACAAACGGGCCAGGGCGTTGGGCAAAGGCCTGAGGTCCGGCGACGTGAGTTACAAGGGTTGTCTGCGAAATATGCTGCTGGACAACAAGGAGGTCGGCCTGCCGGACGTGAAGATCAGCCAGGGTATTGTCGTCGGCTGCGTTTGGGGATTTCCTTGCATCGAGGATGATCCCTGCGTTTCCGGTGCAGTTTGCTCTCAGCTGGGTGTCAGCTCGTTTACGTGCAACTGCGATCAGCCGTTGTGTATCAAGCCGAACCACGCCGAGGATTACAAGGTAAACATTCCGTGGATCAATCCCTTGTTACGCGACGCGTTGTTTTTTTCTTTGTTACCTGCATTGTGCACGCGCCGCGTGCACTACTTTCTTTAAAAGAGCTCGATGCACTTCCACGCGCGCCATTTGTCGACCTGCGAAGGGGGTAATTTTCAGCGAGGACTCTATTTCCAATTCCGCAGGTTCACTCGAAAGCAAATTTACCCGTGAACTTGGAGATACTCTCGCTGAGTCCCCTACTGGTGTCTGAAGGGGAGCACGTGCCGGTGACGAGCGATAACATTGCCATGGTGTTAGACATCGCTAAATATGGGGTGGAAGAGGACGGGGTTATCTTCACCCTGGTTACGCCGCCCACATACGGAACCCTGGCTCTGCACCTTTTAACGTCCAGGACCGAGCATTCGTTCACGCTACAAGACATAAAGCAAGATAAGGTAACGCCCGGCAAACAGTTATCCACAAGCGGAAAAAATAGTTAAACATTAAATGTGAAAGAAGTATCGTGACAACGGCTCGTCGATACGATCGTGTCGATAAACGAAAAGAAACGAAGAATGTCATGTGTTCTTCCAGTTCGTCATGGGGCCACGAGCTATAGATAGTTTCTAGCATAAGGACTAACTTTAGAACCGTGGGGGGCCGCGTCAGAACTCTCGGTCGTCTGATCCTCTTCTACTTGCACTCGATTTATCCAGTGACACCGGCCTATTTATAAACACCACCGCAGCTCATTAATGGTTTTTTGGGGATTTACATCGAAGCCGGATCGCTTAAGGATCACTCGCGTTGCACACCGATTCGTCACGGATTATGCACCTTTTCTCGGCGGATCGTCGAACGTTCCACCGCTGCTTCCGACGAGTACACTGCGAGGGAAGCGCGGCGAGAACGAAAAAAATATGACGTCGATTCGGTATGCTAATTGTCGATTTATAACATCGCCCCCCCCCCCGGCGCTTTAATTAATTTTAACTGGCCGAGCAGCTGGCGGATTTAGTGCCGGGAGTGATTCACCGACGGAGAATATGAAGGGAATCTTTAAAGAAGTTTAATTTTATAAACGGCGAGTCACGCGGAAGACTCGAGTTTCAAGATATTAAAGGAGTTTATTGGTTCGTTAGGAATACCGTCGCATCGCCGTGAGGAAATTGAAAATTTCACCCCGCGAAGGCTTCGTGAATAAATCGTGGAACGGGACGAAATAAATGTCTCGTTAGCTTCGAATCTTTGGACCCGTAACTTCCATTTACCATCGTCGAGGAAAAGAAAGGCGCCGTCCTCGTAAAGAAATACAAGCGCGGCGTGGCGTAGCGTTGGCTGTTTCAGCGTCGCAACCCTTTTGCCGGGCATACATATTCATAAGTTCTAGAAACATTGTTTACCCCGTGCACCATTGTCTCATTATTGCGATCGTACTCCTTGGCAGATACTGTACATGCACGACGGCAGCGAAACCACAGAGGACAGTATGATTCTGGAAGTGACACTGGTGGCAGGAGCTGGTTACACGTTGCCAGGCTACCTCCAGGGGCGACTTAGGTTTCCGCTTCACGTCAACGTTACACCCGTTAATGATCCACCGTTGCTCGAAATATCGAACGCTAAAGTGCTACGCCTGGCTCAAGTAAGACACAGAAACACCATCGGCTCTCCCGTTGCGCCGAGAACTTTTCTTTTCCATCTCGGAACCCACCGCATTCTTGGAACTTGAACGCGCGTTAACGCGATTAACACGAAACGCCCTGTAATACATGGCGCGACCCCGCTAATTCAATTAATAATGAATTGAAGGAATTGTGGCCTGCTCGCAACGGCGGTATCTTGGACGTGGCAGTCGAGTCGTAACGAAATCGATTAAAAGACGCTCTAGTCGTTGCCCCTAATTAGCCACTTAGTTTAGACCCCCAATCTTTTTAAACGAAATCATTTCCTTCGCCGTGAAAGTGATCGACGGCCTCGATGGTGAGACCGTCGCAGAAGCCGAACTAAGAATCTCATTAACATATCTCGGTCAACCGACTCGAACAAAACCGCATGTTTCACCCAAATATCTCTAAATATCTAAACCCTACAGATTTTTTTCCCTTACCTCGAAAATACCTACGAGAGATGTCCGCGATAGAAATAGAAAAAAATCCCTCGATCGAAAGGGAGAAACAGTATACTGTACCGTGGCGTTTAATTGCTCGCAGGGCACGAGAAAAATTTTAACAAAAGAATTAATCTGGGCGATCGATGCCGACACGCCGTCAGACATGTTGGTTTACACGGTCTTACGTACCGACGCAGATGCCGGCTACGTGGAAAGAGTAACGCATCCATCCCGACCAATCGACACGTTCACCCAGGCCGAATTAATGCAAGGACTAATCGCATACGTGCACCGCGGAAACGGTAACATTTTCATCGATATTCCCTATGCAAGCGAACATTACTGCCGCTTAATCGCCACCTGTTTCGCAACTGGTTTATCAACAAATCGACGGCCCGGTCCAATTACTGTTTTCAGCGAAACCGAACGCGAAGCTCGATCTCCAGGTGAGCGACGGAATCGAGAGCAGCCAGCCGGCAAGTTTAAGAGTAGCGGCCCACCCTTTGGAAATCAAACTGATGCACAACACCGGCCTGGTCGTGGTGCACCGGTCCTATTCATACCTCACGCAAGCTAATCTATCGTTCACCACCAACTCCGACGACAACACCATCGATATACGTTACGATATCGTGTCGCAGCCACATTTCGGTACGATCCAGAAGCTGAAGGACGTCTCGAACAGCTGGACGAACGTGGATCACTTCACCAGCAGGGACATCGAGCTGCACGCGATACGTTATCTTCACAACGAGGGCAGCCCGAATCAAGACGAGTTCAAGTTCCACGCGAGCGTCAGAGAGGCGAAGGCTCAACACGCTTACGATTTCCGGATCACCTTTATCGATCTGGAGCTGAGAGAATCGAGGAGGATTCCCATTAACTTTACAAATATAGCAGAGGTGACAGTGAGCGGGCAAAACCTGAGGTACCAAACGAATCCCCTGGTGACCACGTCGAATAAGATAACGTTCACCGTCACAACGGGACCAAGGTACGGTGATCTGTTCCTGTCGGGTCGAACGCTAGAAATCGGTGATACGTTTACCCAAGAGGACGTCGACTCCGGCAAATTGAAATACAGACTGTTCAAGAGGGCCTATTCGACGATACTGGACGAGTTCGCCTTCCAAGTCGGCGCGCCCCAGTGCATCGATCTGCACTCGGTCTTCAAGTTCAGACACTACCTCAGCAAGAACACGAAACCTCTGGACAGTGTCGAAACGTTAAGGGTGGACGAGGGCTCGAGGGTTCCCGTAAGAATTCTACGGACGAATCCGAGGGATTACGGTGTTACGTCGTTGACGTACAACCTGACGATAGAGCCGCGTCACGGTTGGTTGACCGTCACGAACAACTCCAGGTCTCACTCCAGAAACAACACCTCGTATTTCACAACGGAGGAACTGTCTTCCCAGAGGGTCTATTACGTGCACGACGACTCTGAAACGAAGGAGGACTCGTTTCAGTTCGTCGCCGTTGCCTCGGACGCCGTGGACTTCATGTACGTCGGTCTGTTCCGCGTCGAGGTGACCATGAAGAACGACAACGCCCCCGAACGAATAGTTCACAAGGTGTTCCACGTGGTGTCGAGGGGCGAGAGGCTCCTCACTAATAAGGACATCGCCTACGTGGACAAGGACATAGACACGAAACCTAGCGAGCTGATTTACACGAGAAGGGACACGCAGAGGAACGGCGTGTACAGGATATCGAATCCATCGTCGCAGGTACACGAATTTAGCCAGCAAGACGTCAACGATGGTCAGATATTGTTCAAGCATCAGGGCGACGATCGGGGGAAGTTTGAGTTCGGTGTCAGTGATGGACATTTTTACACGCCCGGCGTTCTTGAAATCGAGGCCAGCCCGCCTTACGTGAGACTCAGGGAGAGTAACGGATCCGTTGTGCAATTCAATCGAACCGTCGCACTCCGGCCGAAGGAACTGGACGTTGAGACGAACGTGTACACAACTGACAAAGATATTAAGTACACGGTGCTGGAGAAGCCGAAGCACGGTGTGCTGTTGAAACATGGTAGAGAGACGAACAGTTTTACCGAAGAGAATTTACGTTACGGTATAGTACTGTACAAACACCTTGGCGGCACTTTGGCGAAGGATGAGTTTAAGTTCAAAGTGATGACGAAGGGGGCAGAGACAGAGGGTGTCCTTCCAATTAAAATTTATCCGGAGAGCTATTGGCAACCACTAGTAATACAAAATAATAAAACAGTGTTCGTTGAAGAGGCCACCAGCATTCTGCTGAGTAGAAAGAGCCTGGAGATCATGCATCCTAAGATACCAGAGACTGAAATAATTTATTTCCTAAAAGAGTGGCCGCAGAATGGATACTTAGAGCTCCAGGTTCACGACGAGCACAACGACGAGACTCGGGATGATTACATCGGGAACGCCGTGAAATCCTTCAATCAAGGCCTGATAAACGAGGGACACGTTTTCTACGTGCAATCCGTGGTGAACCAAACGAACGACAGGTTCGTCGTGGACGTGACAAATGGAATATCGTGGCTACGAGATCTAAGCGTTAATTTCGTAATCGTCCCGGAGAAGCTGTACGTCGAAGCGAAAGGTTTCTCCGTTGTCGAGGGGAGAAGTGTCTGCCTCGACGAGAAGAACTTCTCGATTCTTACACCGTATTATTCTGGCAAGGTGACGGACTATAGAATTGTCGAAAAACCGAAACACGGCGCCGTAATCGAGTCGACGAAGAATTCTCAGGTGAAAAAGTTCTCCCAGAAACACCTGGCCGCGGGAACAATTTTGTACAAGCACAACGGCGACGAATTTTCTAAGGATTCCTTCAAGATGGTCCTCGTAGCCGGGGACAAGACCAGCGAATCCTTCGAAGTCGCGGTGACGGTGCAACCGGTGAACGACGAGATACCTGTGCTCGTTAACAGGACCAAATTAAACGTTTGGCAAGGTGGCTCTGTCACCTTAACGTCTGACGGTCTGGCAGCCGTGGACAACGATACCACGGCGAACGATATAACGTTCAATGTGACGGGAGTTAGGAACGGATTTATCTCGTTGAAATCTTCCCCGGAAATGGAAATTTATAATTTCACACAGGAGCAGATCGACCGATCGAAAATTATTTTTACGCATACAAGTAAGCGATGCCTCTGTCTTTTTCAACCCTTTTTAGAAACCGTCTCGTTACTTGGCACGAAGTTTTCTTAGTTTGTAACAAGATTTTACATTCCAGATGGTTCGGATGCGGAGTTCAATTTCGCGTTGCACGACGGAGTGCACACGACAGAATCGTACACGATACTGGTGTCGACCAAGCCGGTACGATTGTCCATCGAGAAGAACGGGGCGTTGAACGTTTTCCCTTTAACTAGGAAAATAATATCGAGCAAATTGCTGTCGACGAGTTGCTTGGACGGCGCGCGTGAGATAAAGTACACGGTGCGAAATGGGCCGCACCTTGGGAAAATCATCATGGAAACGAACGAGGGTGCGTGGCTGAAGGTGGAACGGTTCACGCAAAAGGATATCAACAGCAGCAAAGTGTTTTACGAGCACACCAAGCAGTTCATGGATCTAACTGCCAACGATTCATTTACGTTCGACGTGGAAGCACACTTCGCGGAATCCTTAACCAATCAGGCGAGTCTATGCTCCGGAAACCCGTGAAACGAATGACGGCCATTCCAACCTGCTTCTCAATTTCCTCCGTTTTCTGTCGCAGGTGTTTCAAATAGATATCTCCGTCTCCAGCGGCGGATTGGATAGATACATATCCGTGAAGAGCGTAAGAGTCGAAGAGGGTAGCTCAGCTCAAGTTATCATGAATATCAGCGGCATCGTCTCGTTTCTTCAAACGCACGCTGGTATCGAGAACCCTGCCGTGCTTTCTAGGCTGGTCAGTCAACCTAGCCATGGCCACGTGATGATTCTACCGGACTTGAACGTCACTACCTTCTCCCAACCCCAAATCGAAGGCGGGAAGATCGCCTATTACCACGATCACTCGGACACCCTGGAAGATCGAATCAATTTTTCGCTTTACCTAACGCCTGGTCACATTCTTTTATGCAATACCAGCGTCCCAGTGATAATCGAGCCAGTGAACGACGAACCCTTCAAATTAATCACGAATGAACCGTCCATCACGGTGGTTCAAAATCAAAATCAGACGCTAACCAGGGAGAACTTATTAACGATCGACCCTGACACTCCGCCGGAAGAGATTATATACGATGTAATATCCGGGCCGACGTACGGTCGCCTGTTGCTCTTGCCGTTCAACGATAATATTTCGGAAGTTCGCCAGGTGAATAAATTCGCCCAGCTCGATGTCGACTCGAACCGACTGGTCTACGAGCACAACGGACCCCTTCAGGCTGCATCTTTCTACTTCAGAGTGTGGGACGGCCGTTTCAATCCATCGTACAAAGTCTTTAACGTGTACGTTTTACCTATCAGACTGAACGTAACCGTCCCAGGCCCGGTGAACCTTCAGCAAGGATCGAACGTGGCCCTAATTACCGAGAGCAACGTGAAACTGGACACGAACGCGCGGCAGGATCTAGTCATTTACGAGGTGACGACCGCCCCAAAGTACGGCGTGCTGTACGTGAGGGACGAAGCGGCGGTCAGTTTTAAGCAAACAGATTTACTATCGAAGAGCGTCGTGTTCATGCAAACGGACATGGCCATGTCGAACGACAGCCTCGTATTAACCGCGCGACTGAGCGGATTCGAGCAGAAGCACATAAGGATCGATATAAACGTGGTGCCCCTGATGATTATGAATCCTATGATCGCTCTCGCAGGGGAGAAGACTAGAATTACCCTGCAGCACATGGACGCGACACCGTTGGCCAAGCTGACTAGCAGCAACCCCGTGTACACGGTGCTTAGAAAGCCGAAGTACGGCAAAATAAAGCGAATCATCCGGAGCTCTTCGTCGTCCGGCGAGAAACGAGGGACGCGGGAGAAAGAGGTGACAAAGTTCACCCATCAGGAGGTGATGTCGGGCGTGATTTACATTGTTTGCAGAAAAATACCGACGATGGAGTACGAGGGGCTGGTCGATAGTTTCTCGTTCACCTTGGAGGTCTCCATATTCCAGCCGGCGGTGGGTGAATTCGAGTTCCGCGTGAAGCTCGACATGGACGAGTACAACATCACCCTCGGAGGCCCGATGGACCCGGTTGGGCACGAGGGTGAAATGGCGATCGCGCCGAACATGAGCAACGATTATCTATTGATCCTGGGTATGCTCCTTGGCGTATTCCTGCTCGGTGTGGTTGTGATAATTACCATTAGATGTAGGCATAATAGATACAAACACGCCGAAGAGGAGAAACCAGAACCGAGCCCAGCAGTTGGCGTGATGCCACTGCCAAGACCGCCGGACCACTTAATGCCGGCGACACCTCATTTAAAGCGTTTCGCCAACGACCACAACAGCGTCGCTGCTAGCACACCGTTACCAGTGCTACCGACGATGACATCGACGCTGCCCCAATGCAAAGTGATACCTCTGAGTCCCCTGGAGAGCATTACAGGCTCCGAGGTAGACGTATCAGCGAAATATCCGTACGGTGTCGCGGACGGCGACGAATGGAGCAGTTTCGACACGTCCGACATGCCTTGTCAATCAGCCACCGCACAGAGGACCAACAACCCCTTGTTAAGAAGAAATCAATATTGGGTCTAGCAAAAGGAGGGCCGTTCGCGGTTAACGCGCAACAGGCCGTAACACTTTCTCACACTTGCAAGACTGTTTTCTTTACGAAACTTCGAGACTAATTGTCGATTACCTATGGTCTTAATGTGCCTAAAAAAAAACAAAAGAATAATAACTGTCTCTGCGATGAGGATATACCCACGACCTCGATTTTATATCAAAACTTTTTTCACGGAAGCTCTTCGTTTCCCGACGACTCGCGGGTGATCGAAACCGAGCATCAGAGTTTCCATCAATCTTTTTTCTTCCTTTTCATTCTATTCTTTTTACATCACAGACACCGGTCTAGAGGACGCTAATTATACATAATACTCGAACTAGTAGAAGGGCGCATTTTTGCGCGGTCTGTACGTGATATGTTTCACGGTGTATCGCGCCAGTACTATAAAGTCTCGCAATTCCACGAAACTCGTTAAATGTAAAGGAATACGAAACGGAGACTATCGTCGCTATTATGGATCGAATGTGCCTAAGATATTACCGAATCTTGTAAGAATATTTCCCACGAGGCCTGCACCATGTCGACTTCGCTGTCTTTCCTCTCGGTTGGATGTCGATTCGAAACGATCTTCAATGTAATCGAGATTGTTTACGTAGCCCGCTACAGCCAAATCCATGTCATACAGAATAAGTCCTTCTTCGGCGCTTCATGGACGATACTTTCACTAGATAGGACCTCGACGTATCTAAAAGGAACGAATGTCTCATTGAAACGGCAAAATACCGAGGGTAAATGTCACGGAAACGTTTAGTCGAGAACGTCGGAAGTATATCGTTATACATAATTACATGTAAAGTTTTGTAAAGGAAGAGACTACAGATTGGACTGCGTATTTCAGATTTATATACATACCAGTAACATATAAAGCAGTTTGTGCGCGACTTTTCTAATAACGTGCGCGTTCAGTAATATGCAGTACGACAGGAACATTCGAGTTTTCGCACCACATATCTTTTTACACGATTCCCGCGTATTTCTACTGACTCGCGTCGTACAGCGTCGATCTCTTGAATTCTTGCGGCGTCACACGAGGTCGCTCCCGTTCCTTTCCAGACAGACGATCTTACCACTCGAGTAAACTTTCTGCGGATCGAACAAAACAATTTTTTACCACACAATTGCGTTGCCAAATATAGAAGGAAAACAATTGTTTTTCTACTTCCTAAGAAATAGCGACATTACTTTCGGCGCACTAATTGTAATACTTATCCTGTTGACGTTACACACGGTTCAAATTGACTAGATCGGCGTCGATGGAAGAAGACCCCTCACCGACCCTCGAAATTCGCGAATATTCTATGACATTGAAGGAAATTATCATATGTATATGAATTTACAAACAGCCGCGTCGATTTTCGTTCGAACGCGTTCCAAAACTTTTCATCGATGTATCGGGAGACACATTACAACGATGGTTCGCTCATTGTCTTCAGTATTATGGAAAATGGATAAATCGCTCGACTGATCGATACAGTGAATTAATTCGCGCGCTAGTCGACTTTTCAATGGATATTTAACTTTACGTTTTTTAGGGCTGCGCAAACTCACAGTGACCTTAACCAGGTTTTCTTTAAAAACCCTAGGAACGTATAATTAAGGAAACGCTCTAACGTCGATGTTAATATAGTGATAATGATAATGATAATAAAAGCGGTAATTATTATTATTATTATAAATAAATATATAAATATAAATATAGATATAAATAGGAATATACTATGTACACTCCTACATAGAAAACACTGTTTCATGAATTCGCAGCATATGCATTAATGTAATAATTCCGATCGTGTGGCAAAAAAAGAGAGATAAGAAGACGTTTTTAACAGAGATACGTGTGTTGATTAATGAATATGCTAGAAACAAACAGTTAGGCTTTTTTACATCCCCAAAAAATGAACCGACCCGAGTGCCAAACTTCTATATTGTGTAATATATAGTTATATAGGACTGTATTTTCCCTGCCGACTGAATGCATTACTCTTGTAATTCAAATAAACTGAATGTGCGATGTTATATAAAGAAGATGCGTCATAAAGTCATGAATTTACCTGTCCATAATTAATTTATTCGTCCAGCAATTTCACTCATCGACGATATACGTTCATTTGCGAACAATGGCAAGAAACGGAATCGTGAGAGATAACGCCGCGTAACTTTCAAACTTTTTCCCCTTAGTTTTGGTAGTTTGTCCGTACTAAAAAAAAAACCAAGCGAGTATTTCGAATGAAAATAAACGAGCATATAATAAACAAAGTTTTCAAAAAAAACAAGCATAACTAAACAAAAAGACGTTATCGATGACGATTCGAAACATGCGGAGCTCCATCTATAAAATCGATTCTGCCTTGTATGAATTAGTAAGAACGCGGCATAGCAAAAGTTACTTTTCAACATGGCCTCGTACGTGCGGTAAGTTAATTATTTGCGGCCTTGTAACCTTCAAAAATCTAAGGCTAATAATTTGTTAACGCGGAAATACTAAGTTACAAAATGTCACGTATTCGATTGATGTTCCATATACATGGTTACAAGCTCTATAATATTTCTAATGTTTATTTTTGTAATGCAATCATAATCACGCTGACGTGTCCATGATAATACCGTGTTTGATATAAATAATTTTTTTTCGAACAGTACGGCACATACCACTGTTCCGCTCTAATCATTTTATTTATGAAACAGTCACTATATACTTAAGATCGCTGAACGAGCAACTTTAACATAAAAGAAAAAAAACAGTGTAGAACAAATTATATTACACATCGGGAACGATGTTCTTTTATTACCCTTCACGGTTAACCGAAAGTAAAATGTAATTCAAATTAACGCAATAAATATATATGTATGTAATAAGAGATTTTACAACGCGTGATTATTCGCATTACAGATTGGGTTTATTAATATTATTAGTCTGCTCCTTCCTCTTTGTGGATGCAGTTAATAGAGATACATTTAAGACATGCGAGCAAAGCAGCTTTTGCAGGTAAGTGTTCCACGTTATTTTTATGCGTATTCATTTTCTTACTCGGAAATTTAATCGCACGTACAGCCGATATTAATGTTTCACGAATATTCGACAGACGTTGCAGGAAAGTTGAACCTGGCAAAACACCGTATCAACTTGTACCAGACACATTAGTTCAAAATGAGTCCAGTATAACTATAGATTTATCTAACAAGGATACCGGGGTTCTATATACGTTACAGTTAACTGTATTAAAGGACAATACGTTTAGACTTCACGTGAATGAAAAGAATCCGTTACATCCGAGATACGAAACAGAATACTCGCTTCAAGATCAACCTCAAACATCCAAGTTGACATTGGTTGAAAAAACCGCAGATCATATAACTATAACAAACGAGGGAAACAAAGTTATATTATATGCTAATCCGTTCAGAATAGACTTATATTCTCAAGACGTATTGGTTATATCTGCGAATGCCAGAGGTCTTATGAGATTTGAACATCACCGTTTGAAACCAAAGTATGTCCTGTTGTCAAATATTATACCGCTATATTTTACGTACTAGTGATTTAATAATCATGTCTGTGCACTTTTCGATAGGAAACCGGAGCAAGAGGAAAATGCGGAGAATGTTGAAATACAGAATAGTAACGGAGTTCCCGGAGATGGTGCAGAAGACGATCCCGGCGCTTGGGAAGAAAATTTCAAGTCCCATCATGATTCGAAACCTTTCGGTCCGGAAGCAATTGCTTTGGACTTTACATTCCCTGGAGCGGAGCACGCTTATGGTATACCGGAACATGCCGACTCTTTCGCACTAAAATCTACGAAACAAGCGCATCCCTACAGATTATACAATCTAGATGTATTTGAGTATGAGGTCAATGAAAGAATGGCAATCTATGGTGCAGTGCCCGTTCTTTATGCTCACGGCAAAGAAAGGACGAGCGGTATATTTTGGCACAATACTGCAGAAACATGGGTCGATATTGTATCAAGCGCAGATAATAACATTGTGAAAAGCATTGTAAATTTGGTATCTGGCTCCACGAAAAAGTCGCAAGTCGATGCCCATTTCATGTCGGAATCGGGTATAATCGACGTGTTCTTTATGCTAGGTCCTAAACCTCTGGATGTATTTAAACAGTTTACCGTCCTAACGGGGACAGCACCTTTGCCGCAAATGTATACATTAGGATACCATCAATGCCGTTGGAATTATAACGATCAAGAAGATGTTATACAAATAGCGGAGAACTTTGACGTACACGATTTACCGTTGGATGCTATGTGGCTAGATATCGAATATACCGATAGTAAAAAGTACTTCACCTGGGACGAACGAAAATTTCCAAATCCAATCGAAATGATACACAATTTAACGACGAAGGGCAGGAAGTTGATTGTTATCATTGATCCGCATATTAAACGAGACGCCAGTTACTTTGTCCACAATGATGCCACGAAAATGGGTTACTATGTGAAAACAAGAGACGGAAAGGACTACGAGGGTTGGTGCTGGCCAGGAGCAGCGTCCTATTTAGATTTCTTTGATCCAGCAGTACGAGAATATTACATAAGTCAATACAGTTTAGATAAGTTCCATGGCACTACTAACGATGTATACATTTGGAACGACATGAACGAGCCAAGTGTATTCAATGGTCCCGAGGTAACTATGCCAAAAGACCTGATCCATTACGGCGGTTGGGAGCACAGAGATGTTCACAACATTAATGGACTTCTCCTCACCATGGCCACATACGAAGCTTTGTTTAAAAGATCCGGAGGCTCGTTGCGGCCATTTATTCTGACAAGATCATTCTTCGCTGGCTCGCAACGGTATGCTGCTGCATGGACAGGTGACAACATGGCTGATTGGGATCATCTTCGCATAACTTATCCGATGTGCCTCAGTATGGCCGTTTCCGGAATCTCGTTCTGCGGAGCCGATATTGGTGGCTTCTTCAAAAATCCAGACTCCGAACTGTTCATCAGATGGTATCAAGCTGGAGCCTGGCTTCCTTTTTATCGCCAACATTCTCATATCGAGACTAAACGACGCGAACCATGGACCTTCAATAAGGAGACTGTTCAAATCGTTCGGGAAACATTGAGAATGAGATACTCGTATCTGCCATTGTGGTACACGCTCTTCAGGGAGCATGAAATAAACGGCTCGCCGGTTATACGGCCATTATGGACTCACTATCCAAGCGAAACAGAAACATTCGCCATCGACGACGAAATACTAATTGGAGATTCGATACTTATACATCCAGTGTTTCAACCATCTGCCACTGATGTGAATATATATTTCCCTGGCGAAGGCAAAGTAGCTTGGTACGATATTGATACCATGCAACCATATTTCCAACCGGGCTTAGTTAGTATACCTGTAACTCTGCACAAGGTTCCTGCATTCCAAAGAGGCGGCTCCATCGTTCCACGGAAAATGAGAATACGTCGCAGTACAGTGGCAATGAAAAACGATCCTTACACTTTAGTAGTTATCACAGATGCGGCGGGCAAAGCTAACGGCACGCTGTACATCGATGACGAAACCAGCTTTGAGTACCGTCATGGAAAATACTTGTATCTAAGACTCAATTTTGAGGGAGATAAATTAACTTCAACGTTCATAGATAAATTAGCGTCATATCAAACGGAAAGTTGGTTGGAAAGGGTAGATATTACGAATCCACCTAAGGACGTTACATCTGCTGTGTTAACATCTCGCAGTAAGTAACGACGATTAAGCTAAAGACTATACTACTGATTCCTTTTAATTAAAGCACGAAATTTGTTCTGTTCCAGGTTCGGGAAAAGTTAGTTTGGAGACTAAGTACAATCCAAATAACAATGTATTAACCGTGCGTAAGCCGGCTGTAAATATGGGTGAAGAATGGACTATTGAATTAATCCATTAGAATTGCAATCTAATCGACGTTGATTCAGTAATCATACAATAATACCAATTTTCTATTATTCATGTACTTTTTCAGCTATCTGTGATCGAAACATCATTGTACACTTTTAACAGAACAAATACATAATAGAATTAATGTAAATGAAATACCGAGCAATTTAGGGAATCAAAGATCATTTCCGTTCAGTTAAATAGTAGACAATATTCCAACCATTATTCGATCTTTGAGCCTTATAATTATGCATGTCAACTTTGATAAAGTATATGTATTAGAGATAGAAGCAGTAAACGTGTTTCTATAGACGAATATTTATATACTTAATACATCGAATCTATTGTTTATATATGTTATAATTCTCCTTGAGTTCCATCTGATGTATTATTTTTTTGAAATCAGAACAATTTTATCGAAGACAAATATTTGTAACTAAAGGAACTGTAAACAAGGAAATATAAAGAAACTTGATTTCATTAAAAAAATGTTTTTTTATATTAAATACGTTCTGCGGGCGCTTGCTTATGAGCTAAATACAAAAACACTATCGATGATAATGCGGATACTAAAAAGATAACATCGAACCACCTATGATAAAAATTAAATTGTAGTTCGCCTAGAACTTGAGTTATTATAATCCGATATTCAGCAGGCATATTCATTCGCATTAAAAGTACAGAGGACACAAAATACATGCCCTGTCAAAAAAGAGAAATGATATCACCATGAATCATTGCTTTAGATTAATTAAACAAACAATGATATTCTTCCTAATATAAAGAGGGAGCACTTACCATTATTTGTGCCAGTATGAGTACGATAATATTCGATGATTTGCTGCTCGATATAGCGTAAAAGAACTGAAAGAAAATGAAGCAATACTACATGCTTAATAAATGTTTCACAGATTCGAATCACAGAGATCTGTCTCATATATCTACCTTTGTAAGTGTCAATAGCAAACCGCGAATTGATGTTAATACGATACAACCAATGAGATAAAATGATATATGTTGCGACCAGAATGTAACATCGATATTAAATCCAATCCAGTGTACCGCAATTTCAATGCCCCTAGTCACAGGGTCCTTTTTACCCACGCGATCGAAAACTATGTTAATTGTTGACTGAAAAAAATAAGTTTAAGGTAGTAACGCTGTATGGTTTTTCTTTCTTTCCCTATTCCTTTTGCATCGATACTTACGATAAATATTTTCCACGTACAATACCCGGAAAAAAAGTATCCCAAAACATTGAAATATTTTCCCTGCCAAGTGGCGGCCCATTCTAAACGTTCCCGGGCATTTTGAATATCGTGCGCCTCAAGAAACAATTGCCTAGACAATTCTTCCAGTGCTGTAACTTCTGTTTGCAACTGTTTAATACCTACAAATATTTGCCATCACATATACACATCTATGTACGTTCCTATTTCACATCTTAAACGTGTAATACACACTTTCTTGATTGCTTTTAGTGCCGCTTAATGGTCCAAGCATTCCCCATAAACGGGAGCGTGTTTCAGTTTGCCCTACGACCTCTCCCTTTTTAGCTAATGCTATTCTCTTCTTCTTGGCCACTATCATGTCCATTGTTTGTAACAATCGACGCTCTATAGCCTGTACATCGGCGTACGTTACAGGTCTCATGAAATAAGCCATTGATGTATATGGATAATTAACAGCGCCGAATCCAGAGAGTAGAGCCATTACGGTAACACCAATAACACCTATGCGACTAACACCTTGTTCAATTGATAGTAGGCCCTTTTTCGGACTCAAGATTGGGAATGGATCGCCCACTTTCCAAAACAAGTAAAGATAAAAAAGATAAACAATGATAGTCAAAGGCCTTATTAATTTCAATCTTACTGCAAGAAAAGAGAACCATTGATAAGATCGCGTATTAAATATTATACATTGATGATGCTGAAATATGTACATACCAAATCTTATGTTACTAATGATGAAGTACGCTATGTAAAATGGAATCAGAACGATTACCATAAACAGAAGCATATAGAGGCCAACATTCCAATGAAAATATCTAGAACTAAATATGATGCGTATTATTAGCGTTCGCTTTCATAAACAATGTCGTTCGCTTACCTAGTATCAAGTACTCCAACTATTTCAAAAATAATTAACTCGAACATAGTACAAGACAAAGAAAATGTTGTGGAGAATATGAGTTGCACTAATCTGTGATGGACTTCGTAATCCCGAAACAACTTTTTTACAAAAAAAACCCATCCTCCGAAGAAGAAAATGACCTGAAATGTGCAATACGGATAAGTAAAAGATATTGCCAAATTGTATTATTAAACCCGGTAGTACACAATGCGGCTATATGAAACTTGATAGATACATTTGTCAGTTTAAAAAATAAATTACACAATTTCGAACCACCAAATTTATTGCAGTATTATTGATATCAGTACAGACGATATAAATGCTATACACGCAGTACAATTAATTGCCTTAATGAATACAATAATATACCACATTGCAAAACCTCCAATATAAGAAAATAGCTAATATCTGATATAAAACTAATACAGTTTTATAAGTCTCAAAGTCATCGGGCAAGAAGATACTCTAAATGGAAAAACGGTATCCTTAATCGAATTAAACGATAAAATTAACAGTATAAATAATGCATTTACAACGCTCTAAGAACGAATTAATCATTTATAACCTAATTGTGTAATATCTGCGAATACCGGCAAGAACCTATTTATATTAGTGGAAATAAATTTCCACCTGGGTAATAAGTATCACGAATGTATCCTCCAGGAAACCCATGTTTTAGCAGTGTTAAAAGCGCTTCGCATTGCGAAACGTTAAATTGGTTTTGTCACTGTCAGAACATACGAGAAAGACAATTCAGACGACAACGTAATGCGGCATTTGCCACGAGTTCTATTCTATGAATCTCATAAAGGTTTACCCCACTCTTATGTCTCGTTTAATCTATTATAAATATTTATGTACGCTGAAATATTAATGAAATTTACGGTGTCGCTATTTATTTGAAACTATTATTTACTGAAGTAGTGTTGGGGACAGGAGTCATGCATAGCTTTCGTAGCTTTCTTACTTATTTTGATTACGAGACACTACTTTTTGTCAAGCTTAAAAAAATGATTTATTTGCATTCTTGCTTGTAAAATCACATTAATACAGCTTGAAAATCATACAGCTACATTTTTGCTATTCTTCTTAGTATAATCAATTATCTAAGACTGCAAGGTTGACAATTAAGTTCACCTCCGCATTCACTTTTACTCCCTTGCAACCATTTTTGCTCCACTGCAACCCCTTTTGTATACGACAATCCAGTTGCCCATAATTACTATTTAAATTGTTTTCTTTATTATTTCTTTTTCTTTCATTTGACACCTCATGCATTCAAAAATAACCACCAGAAGCAGAGATGTAAAAATTATAATTAACATCGCTTTCTACAATATGTCGGTAACGATGTCAGTGATATGGAAATGGTACTTGGGCTCTTGAACCCAACAGCACATACGAGATATAGGAATAGACAAGACATGCAATGTATCTTTTCCCACGATTTCTGGGACCCCGGGTCCCATTACCACGTCTGTGTCACTCGCAACGTTACCCACAGATTATAGAAAACGATGCGAAAATTAAATAATTTTAAAGAATTCTTTTGTTCTTTGCCGTAATGAAAGGCAACAGAGGATATGAAACATTTAATGTTAATTAAAAATCTTAAAGAAACACTACAATAATCATGGGTATCTTACAATACAATACAGTTTAGCACTCTGTGAAAACGTTGACCTGAAATAAACCTCCGCGGTCAACCGCGGTGATATGGGAGGAACTCAAGAAGGCAATTAAGTGTAATGTTAGGAATAGGAGAAATTTAAAAAATCGCAGCCAATCAGCTCGACATTTTTACCATATAATTAACAATTAAATCACAAAAGTATAAGTGTTAAAATTGGTAACTGTATGGTAAATAAAATCGATTGCCCAGGTCTCACCACGTGGAGGTTGCTGCGAATGGAGACCCGCACGGCCGCAGCCGCAGCCGCGCACCTATCACCATTAATTTACAAAAATTATTATTTACAAACTAAACGCTACTTCCTTCTGATGTATATTTGCAGCGCGGTTGATATGCAAACTGGATATAAAAATTCTGTTAAACCTAAATCAACTAAAAAATCAACAGTATAATATAAATTAGCTTATACATTGTTTGAGTAAGTAAAACGTATTAAAATAAATAATTGTAACGAAAGCTGAAAATAAAAATTCTGTTAAACCTTTTGAAGTAAAAAATAGAGATTATAATACACATTAGCTTATATTAAGTAAATAGCATGTATTAAAATTATTCATTATTGCGAAAGCTGAAAATAGAAATTCTGTTAGACCTGACTTAAACTAAAGAATGAGCAATATAATATAAATTAGCATGCACATAATATAAATTAGCATACACGTAATTCAAATACATTCTACCTTTAATTAAGGTAAATTAAATCTTAACTTAAAACATCCTACCTGACTAAAAAGCTAATTCAATTTGGAAATATCCTATCTAATTGAAAATCTGAGAGGACAGGGCGGGGGGGGGGGGGGCAAAGGATATTTCATGATGAATCTTCTTTCGCTAAAATTGTGATCGCGTAACCTGAAACAGATCAAAGTTCATAAGAATTTAGTGATATTTCTTAGGTATCATATGATTTCCTTCGATTTATTTGATCCATACAACGTCACTTTTCAGCCTCTGATTACTTACATATTGCAATGTATGTTATTTAATGTACTTGAGGCAATATTCTATTCCTTTGACATCTCCTTTAACTTAACAATTCTGTAACAGACTTTTTTATGAGAATAGTATTTGTCAAAAAATAGTACAGTAGTACAAAGGGAGCATGTTCTTCTAAAATGCAAATATGCTGAATAATAATTGTCAATTACAAATACAAACATTTATTTGGATAGGTACTAAGATGAAACAACTCGTTTTAATGTTAATAAAAAGGGGAGAGGCGAAGAAGAATAATAAATTAGAACATTGAACACAAACTCAATGCCAGAGGGACATTCTACTATTAATTATCGTCCACTTATTATAAACCCGATTGAAACCCGTAAGTGGATTATCTCTTTCTTTCGCAACCCTAATTTACTGCATTACTTGCAAAGGCAATCGCGTATGGTGCTTCGTTATCTCCAATATAGTACTTCGGATATATTAAAAAAGATAGGAAAAAATAATTCACTGCACCCATCATTTTTAACTCGCAACACTAATAACGAACGAGTCATCGTAGTCGCATCCAAGACTACGATTGCAGCAATCACCTTATGCAGCTTTAGTAGCTGCCTTTCGTGACTCAGGAACCACGTTGGGCATTTCATTGTGGTCGCAACGCTACTTTAAAATCGCGACCATTTATCATCGCAACACTATATGAAAATCTAAGAAAAATATTCGCGATAGAAAGATATCGCAGCACTGTAAGTGCTAATTAAAACCTGTGTAGGAAAGGAACGCGAAAATTATTGTCGCAACGCTAATAGCAAGTACGTATCGCAAGTACAATTTAATACAAAAGGAAGTCTAATTCAAGCCGCAATCTGTATTAATTCGCAACTCTAATTCAAACCACGATATATTTAATCGCACCTGTAAAAAAATGCCGCGACCTGGGTCTATCCGTAACTCTAGTTGCAATCGCGGTGTGATTTTATTCGCAACTCTAATGCAAACCGTATTCAATCGTACGCGACGCTAATAAAAATCGCGATTTGCCCAATGCGAAGACGGTGGGCCAGGCAATACTGCCGGCCAAACAATAAACTACAACTACGGCATACAAAAGCGAGCATAGTGACAAAATAGTAACAAAGAATGACTCTCCATCCGAAGGATGCAGAGCCATTGATAGTTGCCCTCTTGAGCGACAGTTTGTCGGGCCTCTTCGGCTTTTAGCCTCTTCTTTTCTTCGGGCGCAATGCTCGCTGAAACTTAGTCTAGGCTCGAGACTCTATTCGCAAACAAACAAAACTAAATAAAAGGCTAAATCGCGCAGCTAAACGGAACACACGTGGACGAATCACGACCAAATAAAATCGTAAAATTTGCGATTACAGAAAATCGTAAAGATTGCGATTAAAATTGTAATCGATCATCGCCTACACGTGCAGCCTCGAGCATAATGTGACACGTTCGTTTCGAGACCAAATCGCGATCGCGACCGCGAAAAATTCGAAAAATCGATAGGCAAAGCCAGAGGCGAACGCATTCTCGTTCGCGCCACAGTTTCGCCGTCGACTTTTCAAATCAGATTTCCTGAAACAGGTTGAACACGCGAAATATTGCCTACCCGATCAGAGACTGTGTCAACCTGCCCGGCCCTACCTACTTATATCTATCAGGCACACCAGAAGGTATACTACCTATCCTACCTAGACCTATATTTAAAAAATGGCAAAGCATTCACACAAACACACCTCATTCCACGTTTCTCATTCAAACGCTCGGGCGCATGAACCTACACTAGAGAGACGTCCCGGGACGCCTCCGACACCCGAGCTTGGCATACAATCATTCACACTCTAAGGGTACGTACCAGTTCCTGAAATCGGCTGACAAAGGCTAGCGACCATTGCGTAAATTTGCGCAAACGTATATGCTTATGCATTACTTTCGTATGAAATATTGATTGCTCAAATATGTATATTGTACATTTTCTTTCTACTATGTACGCTTGGTTTGTATAGTACTCTATTCGTTGCCATATTTTCATAATTCGTTACGGCATTCAATGTGTATTTGCAATTGTAAAACATATTGCTATTTATGAAATCATAGTATTATAATTTGTTATGAAATTCCCGAGCCGACGCAATTCCACGGCCTAACCACACACACACATAATGTGGAAAATACGTCGTGCACGGTATGCTAGCAAATGTCAGCCGCCAAACATTGTTAGAAATTTAAAAACCATATGATCATCGTGCCCATTGCCTCTCACTCACCCAAGTAGCACCTGGGCACGTGAGTGAGTTCCTGGCAATCAACACGGAAGGGATTAAACCTGAAAATCCTGATCTAAAAAGATGATTAGTACACGTAAAATTGCAACAGCTAATAATATATTTTATTTTCAATCTCTTTAAACATGACTCGACTTTGTAATATATGAAATATCAATAAAGACTCAAAAATTACTGATAAATAATTTATTTATTAAGGGAAATGACTGTCATTGAAACTGATTTTACTAGAATAAGTAATGCAATTAAATATTTACTTGGAAAATAGACAAGATATTAAATAAGCCTCAGGTGATTCCTTAATCGAAGTAACGTGTTCAAGCGAGTTACTCCGATTTGAAAATCTACCCGTATACAAAGTGCCTTCTTGTACATAATGTGTAATAAATTTCATTCGAAATGGACTCGACTATAGCATATGAAAATTAATATTAAATGCTATCATTGGCTATGCATATTCAATGCTGATTTCAATAAACGTATCGTTATATTTATTTACTTTAATACATGATTGTTATAATCATGTAGCACTTGCAGTAACGAAGTCGGGGGGCATCCGACTTCTGCACTGCTGAGCAGTGAAAACAAATTTCAACTGATTATAAATGCAAATAGAAATTTAATATGCAATGTCCTCAATATATGTACATTTTTGCAATGTATTTGTTACTGTCATCATATATTTTTATCGAAATAGAGGAACCTACAGGATCAGTGCTTCTTTGATCAAATATTTATTTGAGTAAGAAATATTTCTATGGTCCTTAATCTTTTTATATTAAAAAACGCGGAGTACAAGAAGGCAGATCTAACCTCGTATAAGAAATAATACACATGAAAATAACGTCACAACTAACGGGTATAAAAATTATTCCCGTAGTCACTATGCTCGCAAAACTACTAAAAAATACAACCAGTCACCCGTGCCGCTTCGGACCAATCGTCCTACGGCATGATTGGGGACCGGAGGAACCAAAACACATGCGACTCACCAACTCGTTGATTGCAAGAGTAGAGCAAGTACTCGTGGAAGACATCAGGAACATCACCGGGGCAGCTCGATTGGACTCAATCGTCAGGAAGTATGCAAACTGTAACTAAACAACACAGCAAAAAACATTAAAATCTACTGCTAAATCTACAGAATTTAACTCTTCATAGAAAACTGAGATTTGTTTTAAAAATACTTACATTTCTCGCTTCAACGGTGTCGCATAAAACATCCCCCTCAGTGATGCACTGATTCTGCTTCCGATAGCGAATATAAGAGAAAAATAAAAATAAAAGACTATGTACGCGACCGCAAATTACATCGGCGAACAAATTAAGATGCTACTTTCGCGATTGAAATAATTGAAGAGGAGCACCGATACTCCGATAATTAATCGAATTAATAACTACTAGGCGAAAAACACTGACTCTACAATCGCGTGTAGGTAAAACTGTAAACGAAAATTTAAGCAGAGCCACTTGCTCTGGAAATACTAGAAAACTGCGGAGAAATCACTGACTCTACTGACCGCATTGCGCGCGGTCACAAAATTTTCTGAAATAGAACATGTTCATCCTATCGAGTGTTTTGTTATCAAATATAGATATCTATTTGTTTTTGTAAGTATTTTAACTTTTGTTGTTTCATCTTAGTTAGTACCAGTCACAAATTATATACACCTCGATACTTACCTCACTGAGATGTCTACCATACGTTTTGTAAGCTCGGCGTCAAGTAGTAGCATGACGACCTTCGCCATCGCCCTTTGCTGTTCGGCTATGTTCGACATCCGACTAAAACCAAACACCATTTTTCTTTACGATCGCTTGTGTTTCCTAGAAATATTTCAACGCACGCTTTACTCGATAAGTGGCTTTTTTTGTTTCGCGATATATTGTTGATATTTTCCACGAAAAACAAGCTTCCCGACCACAGGCAGAAACAAGATATAGCCGCAAATAATGGCTTCTATTATGTTACTAATTATCTACAACGCGTCTGTATATCATACAAGTTTTATGCGTGGTACGAATTATAATTTATGAGAGACATATTACTAAAATTCTACTTATTTCCATAAGAAATTTGAGGAACGCTTACCAGTCAGTGGGAACTTGATTCAACAATATGGCGCCGCGTCGCTCTGCTCCTGCGCATTCCCGTTTGAAAGTGTCGCGTTCGCGCCATTTCTGATTCGAACCAAGCGAAAGAGACGCCATGGAACAGAATCGAACTGAAATTTCAAATAAATGTATTAAGAATAACCAAAATTATAATAATATTGCTAGAAACTGCAGAATATATTGCAAGATACTGAAATTTGGGGCCTGAATATGTATATCTATACGTAGGAGGAGTGTTAGATACAAAAAATGCACGTTGGGCGAGTCCACTTGCTACGCAATTTTTTCTCACGTTCTACTAAAATATGACTTAACAGTAACAAAAAACACTACAGAACTCTCAAGAGACGGGAAATGAAAACAATTGATATAAGATTATGCCTTTAGGAATATGTTAGACTATGTGACATACCTTAATTCGTCGGACACTCTGAACACGTCTAATCACTACGCGATCCGTTGGGCGAAAGAGGCAGAATTTTGAAATAGATTGCGCTGATTGGCTGGTAGCTGATTGGGCGATGGGGGTGATGTTCTTTCCTTACGGCGCGTGTTTTTGAATATCATATCGAACTGAACATTTTTTATTGCAAGTGTTACAGTATGGATATTAGTCGAATAGTAGGATGCAAATATATTTATTAGTAATAACAAACGCATCTGTGTAATCAAATGTTTGTAATGTTTGTTGCACTATAGAATAAGCAAACTATATCCGTCAAACTAATATTTGTTTTTCTTTAACTTTATTTAAATTACAATTCCTACCGTTGTGAGCGTTCAGATAGTTTTCTGGCATCCGTAGCTCAATTTTCCTACCGAAACGTTGACCGAGAAATAGTAATTTGTTGCGCCCCATCATCGAAAAAAACGCAAAAAAACAATTTGTTTATATTTTTCGACATTATAAAGTTAATTACCGAGGTTGAAACAATTATTTGATAATAGCCCAATCCTTTGTGAATAAAACCAAAAAAAGTAGCTCAATCGGACTAACAGTTCCGGAGATAAAAATTCCTAAAAAAAGCCCGTTTTCGCGAAAATGGCAAAAATTACAAACTTTGAAGGCCTGTATTTTCTAAACAAATTGTCAACCGCAAAAATGATGACTTAAACTAAAGACACAATTGAATAGAGTAAGAAACACTTAATGATCTATAAGATTTGTCGCAGTATCAACATGATACTTTCAATTTTATTTCGTCGTTGAGCTTATCATACAGTTTAAAAATTCACGTTTAATGTATTCAAAAATAGTACGTATGTATATCGTTGTGAGTTATTCAACAAGGTCAATTTCTCAGCTAGTATTCGCCGTTTCTTTTGTCGGTGTGTTGTCGTTCAATGGCACTATAGGCTAAACGAAGGCAAGATTAAATAAGTAAAGCATCCAGCTCGATCATTTAACTGAAATTAAAATTACTATGCTAAGGGCTTACTTCATTTTCGGCTTGTTCGATATCTTCAAGGGTTTCTCTGTACCTTTTGAGAATTCGTTCGTGAGGGGACGTTCTAATCAATTGTCTGGTATACTGAAAATCCTTTCTCGCAGGAGTTAAACCTATTTGTTTTAAGAGAAGTACGTAGGTCTTAATTTCTTAACGAGTAGACATACTACATACGATGGAAATGAAGCAGTATATACCTGTCGGTGTATCACGATATAAATCTTCTGTGAAGAATTTGTCAACTCGATTAAGTATTGCTTGCATTTCTACAATAATTTTGCTATTCATATTATCTGCTTCCATATTTCCGTTGTCGAGCTTTCGACTCATTTCCAGAGACGCATTTATAAATGCAATTTTGCAAGCATTTAAACATTGTGCATGTTCATTACTTGCATTGTAAACTCTCATATATACATCCTGCAAATAAGAATATTAAAAATGAAGTTATAGCTAAGATTAATTTAAACATTACGACGGAAAAAATTTACATTAATCGCTGATAAAATAAAACTCTTATCTCCTTCCATCTTCAGCTGCATAGTCCTCATATTACGTTCCACGCAATTTTTATAATTCTTTAATGTATCGCAATTCTTACACAAATCTTCTTCGAATTGTTTTATTAACATTTTGCCTTGTACGATAGCATTTTCTGCCAACAACCGAGACTGTGAACAAAAATTAATTACGAATTGTATGACAAAATGATAGAAAGCTCCTCCGTTAAGAAATACAGTGTATTTTACCTTATTTGTTCCCTCAGCAACTACTTGCTTTATGATTTGTAAATCATTGTGAATCATTTCTTGTAAATCATTTCCCTTTTCTATGCTTATTTTACAAGTATCAGTAACTCGATTATTTATAATCTTACACGTCTCATCAATATTGCTTAATGTGTCGGATATCGAAGAACAGTTTTCTTCCTCCTCTGCTTGCACTTCATTGAAACAACGTTGCAGGTCTTCCATCATCTATGAATATAAATGTAGAATATCAGAACTGTAAGAGTCTTGGTTCATTGATACTTTAGATAAAGTTATTGTACCTTTGCAAAATTTGTTCTTTGCTCCTTAATGCCATTTTGATTATGTCGAATCTCTGTGATACGTCCTCTAATTTCGCATACATTATTATTTAAAGAATTGCGTTTCTCAAATGAACATTCGGAAACCGATGATACCAATTGTTTCGTACTATCGACCAAATTGTCAGCTTTGTTAGAAACGTCGACATTAAGAGCTTGAACATTTTCAGCTATTTTATTTTCCACCACTGGCACAATTTTCTGAACAATGTTGCATAAAATATTGTTCAACATATTATATTCTTCCTCTGTCACGGACGTGACATTTCTTATTTCATTTTCGAGCCATTCCTGATACCTTAAATGCTAGAAAAAAGGCAGAAGTATTCCAATCACCACCATGAATCTCAAACCAAATTGAATAATATTCATTTTATTTTACCACGTACAGAATCATTGATATTCGTCGTCAATTCCTGGGTTATATTTTGCTGATTGTTAAGAAGTTCCCCCGATATAAGTTGAATGGATTTATCGATGTCCTCGCTAAGTGATTCAGTTTGCACACCTTCAAAAATAAAATAATACATGTTTGATATTGAAGTTTACTCTTTCCATGGACATGCAATAGTTTACTCACCGACGCGATCCTTTATAGACGTGCAAAATTGCATCAAACTTTCAGTATGCGTTGATATGTCATTTTCAATCTCCTTAATTCGTTCTTTAATATTGCTCTTAAATTGTTGCCCCAAACAATTATTCTGTTGTCCTATTTGGCTGTAAATATAAACGAACGATGTTTAAATCACAAATACGATTTGTGACTCAAAATATTCAATCTTAAAAAGAAGGACTTACATTTTACGATAGACTTTATCATGAAGTTTATGTACATCAGCCGTAGCTGTATCAGCAACATCTAGAACTGTTTGTACTTGCGATAAGAGAATATTTTCAGTACATGCATGTTTCTCGACAAGATGCTTCTGCTCCTCCTTTTCTTGCTCCGATATCGCCAAATGAGAAGATGTTACCATTAAAGTATTTACAGTGGTTTTCAATTGGTTTTTTACATTTAATATTTCATTCGCTTGTTCAGAGGTTTTCGACTTTAGGTCATTAAATATGTGCTGAAATTGGAATATTGATTATTCATTACTAAAACGATGAGAACAAAATCGAATTCAACGAACTTTAAGGGATAACTACCTCTTTAGCGTTCATAGATTCCTCGAGAGCATTAATATGATTGACTTTTTCTTGTATCTCTTTATTTTGAAATTCGATTAACGATTGCATTTCATTGTAACTGGCTGGAGTTAAATATGTACCATTTCGTTCACGGCTTGCCAATAAGTCTTTCCTTAATTTCTCAATTTCTTCCATGTACTCTTGAAGTAATGCCTTTTTCGAAAACTTCTCGTTAACTTCTGGTCGATTCGTTATATTTTTCGCACGGTGTGCATAATCCAAAGTTGACAATGTCTCCTCAAGATTAATGCTGGCAGGAGATATGGTAGCAATTATTGAAGTTCTCGTGCGCCCGCCTAATGATTCTTGTAGCAGCCGCGTTAGTTTCGACTCTCTGAATGTTACAAATGAAAAATATATTTACAAATTTCGATATACTACCTTAAATTGGACAAAAGATTTACCACATATATTACCTATAAGGCACGTGCGGCGATTTCTCGACAAGCGCCGTTATCACACGACCTAAAGTTAGTAGAGACTGATTAATATTGCCCGCTTCTCTTGCTCTTCGATCAACAGCTCCAGATCTTCCAATATTTTCGCTACCAGCTAAATCAACTAAATTCAATTTCCCAGTTTTTAACAATTCTTCGCCGTCTATTGTATTCTCCTTTATATGAACAGTAATAGAAAATATTGTGTGGGATCGACTAAAAAACGATTAACAATTATATAAAATATTATAAACTGAGATATCGAAGCTTATAATATACCGAACCTTGAATTTGCATTCATTAGCGTAGCTGCTGTCTGCCGTTTCTCCGAACCCTTTTGAAGAATTTTAAAAACCTCACTTTTATTATGTATCCCTATTTCTTCTAAACCGTGCACTATTACTGCACCCTTTTTTGTCGGATCGTCGTATATCCTTTTCGAAGTACAACACGCATTAGTAATTGTGAAAAGCGGCAACGTATAAATGAAAAACAGAAAATTACCTTATTTTAGCAGCTTCTTGGCTTGGAGATAATAAATCAAATACTTCTTCGTTATATAATTCTAAAAAGCTCACTCTTATCGAGTATTCCTGGTCCCCTACCATTTTCAATTCATCGAACAAATGACTCAAAGCGCGCGGTATAATTCCAGCATTGCTTTCCTATTAAGTGATATTGTATATTACAAAGTATAATCATATATAATGTTAACACGTCGAGTGCCATGCCGCTTTTGCCTCGCTTTCCGTTTAGGCCACACGACTCGACATGCGCAACTGCGCGCCGTGGCGTAGCTTGACACTGTGAAACACCGACGCCTGAACGAAAAGTTGAGTGTCAGTCACCGAAGACTGACGAGGCTTGAACGGAAAGTTCAACGTGTACCACCGGTGGTACACATGGCGCGGAACGTGTTAAGAAGCTATTCCTCGGACAAAAGTATTCCACTGACCGTTTGCCAATGCATTGACTCAAGGCGATCGTCCCCTTCCATCGTAAATGTTTTGCCAGTTCCAGTTTGCCCGTAGGCAAACACTGTACAATTGTATCCAGCCAAAACTTCCTCCAACAAAGGATTAACAACTGCATGGTATACCTCTACCTAAACAGGACAAGTTCATTAGCTGTCATTTATTTTGAGCTTCGCAAACATAACACGAGGCGTCAATTAATCTGGAGATAATATTTCGCTCGGGAACATACCTGTTTCGACTGTGGTCCGAATACTTTGTCAAACGTGAATTTCTTTGTAAACTTATCGTGCGGCCTTTCACGAACAACTAACTCTTTACTGGATGGTATGTCAACTACTGTCACCGATTTGCCATTCTTCTCCGTACTGTTTGTCGGCCTATCGTGCGATAAAACAACATCAATGTAATATTAGAGCGTCAAATGAATGTGTAGTATTTGTCCGGTTATTCGATGCACAGTTACCTGACACGAACGAAGACTTGAATTTGTTGTTTTATATCCTTCTTCGAGAAACGCGTGTCGTTCATTTTTGACGAATTCATGCGTTTAACACTTTCAATCGTTTTCAATTCTTTCCGGTCAAACATTCGTGCCGTTTTCCATATAACAACTCACCACTTTTCATATTGTGTACAAACGCTTTCTTACAATGCTGACCGTTGAAGGATTTAAATTTACACTTTTAATGAATCTCGCCAGAGGTCTCGTGCATCGTGTCTGTACATAAAGGCACAAAGTTTTTACGCGTCCATCGAAAATAAATACATACACACTACGTAATGCCATCTAATTTATATGGGACCCCTTTTATCGATAGAATTGTAGACAAAATTAACCCAATGATTTAATAAACTTTACGAAAAGATGCACGATTGTACGACGTTTTGTTTAGGTTTACCCATTTTTGCCTTGAAAGGGATCAAAGAACGAATACCATCTTTGTGGTAAATTCAAATGAATCGATCTAAAAATCTTCCTACTAATTTATAATTCATATATGTGTAACAACCACGATTTATTTGAAATTAAAGAATTATTCGACTTACTTTGTGAAAATAAAATGTTTGTCCGACATCAGCTTGAAAGAAGTATAAATTTCTGTACAAATATATATTTTATTGTATATTTTGATCGAGTATATGTTGTCACATTACATTATTTGGATAAAGAGAATAAACATGATTGCAGAATAAATATGTTTCAAATCAGCATTAAGTACACTGCCTATTATGCCAATTATTCAAAACTTCATTGCCTATTTCATCTATACATTCATCAATTTTCCTACAGTATTGAACACTTAAATATATTCTCTTTGTAATATTTTAATTCTTGTATACTTTCTTTAATATCAGACATAGCTCTGTGATTTAATACTTTCTTGGGTTTACATTTATAAGCATTTGGATTCCACCTCCTGAAACAAAAATTATATAATTTTTAATACTATAACACCTTTAAACATCGTAGCGTACATTTAATAACAATGGAAGTATGTACATACCTGGCAAGTTCTTTAATTGAGGTAACATCGATAATCCTATAGTGTATGTAATCATCAACTAGTGGCAAAAGTTTGTGCATAAATATACGATCCATATATATGGTGTTGCCGGCTAATGGACAAGTTTTTTCTGGAATGTATTTCATTAAGAATGCCAGCAACATTTGCTGTGAGTCTTCTAATTTAATTTTGCTAGATCTACAATCTTCTATTAAACCTGTCTAAAAAGATAAGAACATATATCGTGTTAGATAAAGTGTACATGTTATAGATAAATGTTGCAATTAAATAGATCTACTTACTACAGCATGTTGATTCATACACCACTCATCCATATTTTCCAATATCGCATCTGGCTGATTAATTATAACATTAAATTCGTCGCTCACGACATTCAACTCACTGTCGCTTATTAAACATGCGACTTCCAAAATTAGGTCTTTCTCCATATCAAGTCCAGTCATCTACGAAGGACATAACTCACATATGTTATGTTATTTTTTACAGATGATTAAATACATACTTCCAAATCTATCCATACAATCCGGTCTTCCCTCTTTCCTGGCATAATTCCGCTTAACAGCCCGAAAATGAATTTATTTTGGAAATTACTTTTTAATATTATCTGCTCCAAATTGAAAAAGGATAAACGCGTAAATGAAACATAACCTATTCGATCAATTTTCACGTTGCTAAATGCAATTGGAAATTAAATAATTAACCGTATACTATACTTTTCGCATATAAATTACCCCGCACCTCTGTTAAATATTTTATTAAAGATTAAATGTGAACGAACGATATTAAATATGTAACACAAATATTTATGTGTGTAGCTGCCTTAACCACAAAGTTCTACACCTAATACGACAGAAAGAATCTATTTCACGGATAAAGTAACGAAACCACGTTCCCCAGAATTAATTATTAAGCGTATGCGACTAGATCCTCGATATGCTTCGATAATACATTTGAATTTCAACGAAAGTTTTAATTTTGTCTATGATTTTCATTCGCAAAATTGCAGGAATCGGGACGCCAATCTACATTTTTATACTCTGCATAATTTTTATATTTGTCGTCTATACTAATGACAATGATTTTCATGGGACATGTATGAATAGGGAGCGTGCAGTTTGTTCTTCGAAATAAAATTTGTTGGCCCTGAAAAGGGCCGTTTATTTTTATGTTAAGAGAACAATTTAAGCTCTCTCTCCACGAATTCTGCGGGCGAGTTGAATATCTTTTGGCATAATAGTGACTCTCTTGGCGTGGATGGCACAAAGATTCGTGTCTTCAAACAGGCCAACCAGATAAGCCTCGCTAGCCTCCTGGAGTGCCATAACTGCTGAACTTTGGAAACGGAGATCAGTTTTGAAGTCTTGGGCGATCTCACGTACAAGCCGTTGGAAAGGCAATTTACGAATCAAAAGTTCGGTACTCTTCTGGTATCTTCTAATTTCACGAAGAGCAACAGTTCCAGGACGATAGCGATGAGGTTTCTTGACTCCACCAGTTGCAGGCGCACTTTTACGGGCAGCCTTTGTTGCCAATTGTTTCCGTGGAGCTTTTCCACCAGTCGATTTTCGAGCGGTTTGCTTGGTACGAGCCATTTTTCTTTATTACAAGAAACGATCGATGTGAACTTCTACGTTAATCAATCAAATATGCGCCTCAATTCCCAACGGGCGCCGTTTATATGCCCTGAGAGCGCGAACTTCGAGCGTCTGATTGGTTCGTTATCATAGTGGAGGGGTGGAAGCGCAGAAGCAATTCGCGATTATAGATCATAGAGGTGGGGAATAGAATACCGACGTATGTATAAATGCGAAAGTTAGCCGTTTTTATTCAATCTTGCTTCAACTGTATCACGACGTTAATGTCATCTTGGACACGATGGCTGGGCAAGGAACACGATGGAAAGGATTGAGGAAGGGAGGTGCGAAGAGATATAGAAGAAGGAAAACCATAACGAGGGATTTAGCTTACCCATTTAAACGTTAAGGCAGAACGTTGTATTGTTTTGGGTGGCTAAATACCAAAGGTATAATCAATACCGCAAACGGTTCTTTTCAGGGCCAGTAAATCATTTGAACCTGAATTAACTTTCATCTTCGACAATAAAATTTCCCATGATATAGAACCGTATATAAACGGTTAGCTCCCGTATACCTCCATAAATATGAAAAACTTTACAACGTGACTAGGCAATAAATTATGTATCAGATATTAACCTTTCTTCCATAGGCAAATATACTTTTCAAAACGGATCGTTTATGTCTAACAGTAAGCCTAATTTCATTATTGGCCTAAACTGTGAAAGAAATATGAAAAAATTGTAAAATATTTATCAAACTCTCGCCTATATTTAATAATTATCCTTGAAATTAAATGTTTGATACATTTTTCAATTAAAATACAAATTTCGAGGAAAGGAAAAGCATTTGTTCATTATCCGTCTCAAAGCAATGAAACCTAAGAAAAACATCGTGCGGTACTCAATGCGGTTTAAGCCACTTATTTCCCATTGACCGCCCTTTCCCGACACTCGAAACCTGAGTACATATTTTCACGCTTCGGTGATTTTATGGCCTTGTTACACTAATCACGGTAGCTCGTACACCGTCATTAGCATTACCCTCTTCAAAAAGGACTTTCCCAAATAGGACGAATGAGATTTGATACCTGGTCGTCCCAGATGCCAGTTCCAATACCGAACATGCACATTTAACGCTTCTCCGATTTTACGATAATCTATGGGTATATACCTGCGGATTAGTAATAGCGCGTACTTGCAAGACGTACACTAAAATAAATACCCGGCGACTAAAATAATGGAGAGTCAGGAACGAAAAAGAAAATATAACAACATTAATAAATTCTATTTGTATGTATATACATATACGTGCATAAACTTTACGGACTGTATTTCCACTTACGGGAAAAGAAAGAGGCGACTGTTTCGAGTTGTACTTTTCATACATCTAAATGTTAAACTTTATTACTGCGCCTATTTGAAAGAAATTAGCAATTAGGGAAAAGGGAAATGAACTGTTGAACGAGTTCCAACGAAAGAAAAATTGTTGGCCCTGAAAAGGGCCGTTTGCGAGGCCTGGAACACAGGTTTTGTCCTTTGTAATCTATTTACTACTTGTATATTTTGTGACTGCTTTTGTACCTTCGCTGACCGCGTGCTTAGCAAGTTCTCCGGGCAGTAAAAGCCTCACAGCTGTTTGCACTTCCCTGGACGTGATAGTGGACCGTTTGTTGTAATTTGCCAGACGCGAAGCCTCGGCAGCGATCCTCTCAAATATGTCGTTCACGAAACTGTTCATGATGCTCATGGCTTTGCTCGAAACACCCGTGTCTGGATGAACTTGCTTCAACACTTTGTAAATGTAAATCGCGTAACTCTCCTTCCTTCGTTTCCTCTTCTTCCCCTCGGATTTGCTTATACTGATATTCTTCTGAGCCCTCCCGGCTTTTTTCATCGCCTTTCCAGCAGCTTTCGGAGGCATAGCTATGAAATATGTACACACGACAAAATATGAACACACAGAGTATCTATGCTGGTCTGACAATAACTCAACGAGTTCGCTGCTTTTATAGTGGAAATGATAACAGCGCCCGAGCGAATCGCGTGTAAATAAATTGTCCAATATGCGTACCTTAAATTCCCATTGGCCAGAAATCGAACGCTTATACGTTGACTCCAGTGTTTCCAACGATGTCAACAGCCTGATTATTCAAAACAGTAAATACAGTATGGAGCGGTGTGAAAAAAGAATTACCGATGATGCTACGACGAACGAAAAATTCCTTCTTCGACGAAGCGAACACCTTTTGCCCGTAACGTATTGTAATAACGTTTCCCTCGCAAAATGAACGCGTCCACGTCCAGGCAAGGGCTGAAGCAAAAGAATGGACGGAAACCCTGTTGATCGTTACCAGGAAAAGCGGCGATTTTCATCGATGCACAGATAATCTACGATGTTGATCTACCGATAGGCGAGGAACCTAATCCGCTAACCAAATGATCACGATATTAAAAATCAGGGATTAACTCGGAGGATTTTCCTAATCACCTTTGATTTTCCGTGAAACGGCCATTAAGGTTTAATCACCTTGCAAAGGATATCGAAAGAATATAGGGTATATAAAGGGAAACTATGGATGCAACTTTTCACAGTCCACCATGGCTTCGACAATGGTCAAGACATTCGTTTGCATCGTCGTTGCTGTAGCATTGAGTACGAACGTATTCTGTGCTCCGGCTTTGAACGCGTTCAGGATCGTGAATAGTTGGATACCAAACTTGCAAGCCAATAACACTTACAGTTATTATGCACCTGTTCAATACTATCCCGTAACGAGAGGTACGTAATCTAACACTTAAAAATATCGTTTCATAAAACATTTAATACATTTCTTGTTCGAACAAAAAGCAGATCTGGATACGCAGAGGATCTCCGGTGGACAATTCGCAGCGCCGTACCAGTTTCCATTTATGGCAGTGGTCCATCGCTTAATTGGCGGGGGAATGATCTCGCAATGCGGTGGTTCAATTATTTCGTCGAGATGGGTGTTAACAGCAGGCCATTGTGTTGCACCGCAACCACGCCAATTTCTCGTAGTGTTCGGTATCATCGATAAATCGAACATCGGTTACGATTTCAACAACGGCCCTGGCGTATCCATGTTAACGGATCAAGCAGTTCTCCATCCTCAATACCAAGTAACCGGAAATGACGTTGCTGTGTTGCGTATGCCGCGCGATATTCCATTCGGAGGTAAAGTTTTGTTTTAAAACAAAAACAAGAATATACACGGAGCATAGGGAGAAAAAAAGATTTGAATCATTGGGAATATCGCAATTAATTGTTCTGTTTTCTCTTATTATTTTTAGCAACCATACAGCCGATTCGGCTTGCTGGATACAACGAAGCCAGAGAAACGTTCGCTGGTCTAACCAGCATGGTTATCGGATGGGGAAAAGATGGTCCGACTGGATTCGGAACGAAGAGGTTGAAGTACGCTACTTTGCCAATCACACCGAATGGACAATGCGCAGCATATTGGAGAGTAACCAATAATCACGTGTGCACCGCCAGTGGATACGGCCAGGACGCCTGCCAGGGTGACAGCGGTGGTCCTCTGATCGTTATGGGTAATGGAGGGCCCCTTCAGGTTGGAATTGTCAGTTACGGAGACGGAGATTGTCCTAGCGGTAAACCAGGTGTATTCACGAGGGTGACTAGCTATATCAGTTGGATCGAAGGTGCTACTGGTCTCCGTCTCTAAAGAAATCTTGTATCATAATTAGTAATTTTGTACAGAAGACGACTCAGGCAAATTCTTGTAATATTTTATACACAAATTTATGTAAATAAAAGTAATTGATTTTTTCGTACATGTGACAATTATTTACCTTCGTTTATTTCTTAAAATATCCTGGCGGTTTTGTTATTACGCGTTTCTCTATTAAAGAAGAGAATAAGCAGTCTGGCTGCTTACGGAACTGCCCGTTGTTCTGATGCAAAAATCGAACGATGCACCTGGCTGGATACAAGGCAAAGGTATACATTGCTAGCCTGCGAGTGGCCAGGATAGAGAACAGACGAACACGACAGGCAGGCACAAGTGTTATAAAATACAATTTTTACCATGTTAACGGATTGAATGAGGTAGCAAAGTAATATACAATTTATTATTGAATGCTCAATACAAAAGTACAATACGATTATAACATATAAAATCACATTTATTATAAATGCAGTATTTATTGTGCAAAAAAGGCGTTCCGAATGTAACGCGATAACGTAAGGTAATAAAGGAATTTAATGAAATTATTAGGCCCTGAAAAGGACCGTTTATATCCTTTTTCTGCTTCAATTTTATCCATTTTGTTTGGATATTTATATTTCAATGAATTATTTATCTTCGTTCTGTTGAATATTCTGTAAAATTCCTCGAACAAGATCCTCAAAAGATTTCTTTTTAATTAATAATTTTGTGCCCTTTTGATAACTGCGTATTTCTCGAATGACATTGTTTTCCGTTCGAGGTTTGGTTTTCTTTTTAGTTTTATTGCATTGATTAATGCGAGTCATTCTTTGCCGAGAGAGCGAACAATGCACCTTGAAGCTATTCTTTAAAATGAAGCAGATGTTCAGTTGACTTATATATATAACCTCGGTTAGCTACGTCGTAGCCTCTGATTGGCTGTAGGGTGCGAGTGGTGGGGCTGCAGCGATCTAGGTATATAAAGGGGCCAAAATCTGAGTACGGCGTCAAACGTACGTTGTACTCCGAATAGAACGAGTGTCTTGTTCACTAAACTTCAAAATGACTGGCCGTGGAAAAGGAGGAAAAGGATTGGGAAAGGGAGGAGCAAAGCGACATAGAAAAGTACTTCGTGATAATATCCAAGGTATCACGAAACCAGCAATTCGTCGGTTGGCTCGCCGTGGCGGTGTCAAACGTATATCTGGTTTGATTTACGAAGAAACTCGAGGCGTACTAAAAGTCTTCTTAGAAAATGTCATTCGTGACGCAGTTACCTACACCGAACACGCCAAACGAAAAACCGTAACAGCTATGGATGTCGTATACGCGTTGAAGAGGCAAGGACGCACTCTTTATGGTTTTGGAGGTTAAGATGGAGATTACCGCCTATGGCTGACAATTACCGACGACCATGAAACAAAACGGCCCTTTTCAGGGCCACACATTATTTAAAACTGAGAAAACATTCATTCAACTTCATCTTGATTCTAATATATTATAATTTCCATAAATGTGATGGAATATCTTATTGAAAAAACACATGTTTCTTAATAAGTTGCCGTGTATTGTCTACAATCTTGAGAGAATTATAATAAAGAACGAAATTACTAAATAAACTCAATAATACTTTGCGACATAAATGCTGTACTGCGATTGTAATGTAGAACAATAAAACTATATTGTGGTAATAGGATTAGCTGTTCAAAAGTCATCTATATTTTTATTTTCTCAAGGAAAGTTCTCGACCCCTTCGTAAATTAGAATTAGAGTATTGACTCGATGTACATTGTAACGAAGGAACGGCTGGGGTGGCAATACAGCGTTGCCATGTTCTTCCATGTCTCGTCCAGACTGAAAGACAATTGTCCACAGACAGTAAATTCACGGTGTGCGCGATTAAAATACGTGCTACAGGCTGTCCATGGACAATGAGTGGCACTGTATTTCGTTTTCCATGGAAATGCTAACCAAGAATAATTTCTGCAGGCTTTTTCCGGCGTCCAGGGATACAGACTGCATTCATGTCCGTTAATGTAGACAAAGCTTTAGTTATTTCCTGTGAGATACAATGTTGCCACGTCTGATCTCATACGAACAAATAAATACGTTTATGGATTTTCATTTTATTAGCACTACAAGAATTCATACCGATACCGTAATGGTTTCTTTGTTATATTAAATACATGTCTTATTTTAAAACAAGATTAATGGATAAATGTCGGCAATAATTTTTACACATATTTGGCACCTTATCCTAACCTATCCCTGATAACTTTACGATATCAAACTTTCATTTACTGTAATAATTAATGTAGAACGTAGAAGTTTAAATTATATGAAATAGGAGATTGTTCCTTCGATTTAAAAGATTTGGTGGCCCTGAAAAGGGCCGTTTGGTGTCATTCGAGAAATGGAGATTACGCTTTCTTTTCCGTCTTTTTTGGTAATAGTACAGCTTGAATATTTGGCAGAACGCCACCTTGTGCTATTGTTACGCCAGAAAGCAATTTATTCAATTCTTCGTCATTGCGAATGGCCAATTGCAAATGTCGTGGTATGATCCTTGTCTTCTTGTTATCACGAGCAGCATTACCAGCCAACTCTAAAACTTCAGCAGCTAAATACTCCATTACGGCTGCCAAATAAACCGGAGCACCGGCACCAACACGCTCAGCATAATTTCCTTTTCGTAATAGGCGATGGATACGACCAACAGGAAATTGTAATCCAGCTCGGTTCGAACGAGACTTCGCCTTTCCTTTAACTTTACCACCTTTTCCACGTCCAGACATATTGAAGAAATAACTAAATGCGTATGACCCAACGATAACGTTCTCTGACGAAGTTTCGCTCGATATTAATTTTTCCTTCACCCTGCTGGTCTATTTATACAAATCTAGATGTCACTGTGAATGCACGAATCAGATCACAGTACTGCAAACCTCGTTGGCCGAGTACTCTGATTGGTTCGTTCCTGGTACTCTATTGCCTAATGAAAGCATGTTTGAACAATTGCTATTCATTCGCAGCAACGTTCGTGTACGAATTTGCGCTAAAACAAACGAAGAATGCCGCCAAAAGCCAGTGGAAAAGCGGTGAAGAAGGCGGGCAAGGCTCAGAAAAATATTAGTAAAACTGACAAGAAAAAAAAGCGTAGGAGGAAGGAAAGCTATGCGATTTATGTCTACAAAGTCCTGAAGCAAGTGCATCCGGATACTGGTATATCTAGTAAAGCCATGAGCATCATGAACAGTTTTGTGAACGATGTATTCGAGCGCATTGCGGCCGAAGCATCTCGCCTTGCTCATTACAACAAACGTTCAACAATTACATCTCGGGAAATCCAAACTGCTGTACGTTTGCTGCTTCCTGGTGAATTGGCCAAACACGCTGTCAGTGAAGGAACTAAAGCTGTTACCAAATACACCAGCTCAAAGTGAACACATGATTTCACTGATCGGCCCTTTTCAGGGCCACAAAAGTTTCATGCAATAACAGTCTCTGTTCTTGACATTTACCAATATTCATATTCCTAATTATATTCCTATCCTATACTTGTATTGTAAATATTAAATGGGTATAGCTGCACACATTAAAACGTGTTGGATTTAAAAGCAAAAGTGGATTAAATATAATTTTATATAGAATTAAATTCATTATGTATTTTGAAACCCTTTGAAGACTTTTATAATAAGATTAGATAGGATTGCTGTGTAAAATTAGTTCTAAGCATATATGTAGATAGATTTTAAATTTGACTTTAAACTGCTGAAAGTAAATAGCCACTTGTGTATTCTGTGATATTCTAAACATAATTTGGTTAAAGGTTACACGCTTAGGAATATGTTTATCGTCGCACTTTAATGTTGAGTTTATATTTTCTAAGTACTATGTACAAAATCTATAAAACTTTGCTCCCAGATACAAAGACTGTTTGTTAAAGTATCATCGAGAAATGTTTCTTGTATGTATTTCCAGGATAAATGTTGAGATTATAAAATGATGAATTTTGAGAAAGTATCCCGAGTCATTAAAGTTTATATAGGTTATGTTTTCGTTTTTAATTGTAATGAATTAAACATTACAAAGTAATAAAATGGGAATATATGGTATATGTCTATGATGGACCTAGATTAACTGTCATGTAAATAAAGTAGATTGTAAAGAAGATAATTGTCTGATAATTGGTCTTTGTTAAATCTGAATTTGTGGCCCTGAAAAGGGCCATTTGTTGGGAAATGGGGTCCAAATATTGTTCTGGTAATTACTTTTTTGCTGCTGCTTTAACCGATTTTGCTGCTGTTTTAACAGTTTTTGTTGCTGCTGCCTTTTTCGGTTTCGGCGTTTTTGTTTTTGCTGCTGGTGCCTTAGCAGTCTTTTTGCTCTTTGATATTGCTTTAGATTCGACTGCTGGCTTAGGTTTCTCGGCTTTCGCAGGCTTCTTCTCAGTGGATTTGACAACATGCTTTTTCACAGCTGCCGTCTTCTTAGCAGGACTTTCGGTAGCTGCTTTCTTGGGTGGAGCGGCCTTCTTCGATGGTGCAGGTTTTCGAACAGGTGAACTTTTCTTCTCGACTTTCTTCGGTTTAGTTACTTTAACAGCTCTATGGATCTTCTTTGATTCAGGAGTCTTCGTCGTAGATAGCTTGAACGATCCAGAAGCACCTTTACCCTTCGTCTGAACAACAGCGCCGGTGGTGACGGCGGTTTTCAAATATCTTCTGATGAAAGGTGCCAATTTTTCACCATCAACTTTATACGTTGACGCAATGTATTTTTTAATCGCTTGGAGGGACGATCCCTTACGATCCTTCAGTTCCTTGATGGCAGCGTTAACCATTTCAGAAGTTGGTGGATGCGTGGATTTTGTCCGTTGAGTTTTCGTTGACTTTACTTTCGACATCTTCTTCGCCGGACTATTGCTATTTTCTGTACTTTCTGCAGAGCTGTTTCCAACGGTAGCTTTATCCTCCATCTTTTGGTTGTGCCAGGACATCTCTTCCGTACAAAATCAAATGACAGCTTGACGGCAAATAATATTTGGCCGCCAATGGGTGGTCTTATTCCGTGCTTGTGCGGACCTTGTAGAAAGACCCACTGAATATGTTGAACGTTGAATTTCTCTAAAACCGGGGAAGCGGTAAATGATCGGTTAAATTCAAGCACGATTTCTCGAAACGCTTTGTAGATGTGGAAATCAAAAATATATGAACAAATAGCCAAGTGTATCTACTTTTGCTCAGTAGCGTTTATTTTTCGTAGAATGTTATTGGCTTTCGTGTACGGTTTGATTTTTCAACGAGTGTCTCTTTGCGCTGGCAGGGTAGCGTGCGGAAAAACAGCAAATTTCCACAGATTGTTGTAATATTCACTTGTAATGTTTATTATAAATGATTCTAGTAGACCCTGCGCTGTTCGCCCTCATGTATTTTACGAGGAAATTTAATGATTGCCTTAAGAATTACAAGTTTAATATAGGCACCGCCGGAATGTGTACTTCCCTAGAGAGTGAACGGTAAAGCCAGTCGTGATATTTTATAAGTTAATGATCTATGATATATGATTGATGCAATTTTAGGTGAAGCGTATAAAGATTATACGATATACACAAAAAATAACTGGTATGCATAAAGTGATAAAAGAAATGCATTGTTCTACTTGGTAAATATAGGCACACGTACATATATGTATATTCCATTTACAAGATAGGATGAGGGCGTTTAATACATTATTCTTATTAATATAATAATCTTCTTGAATGGTTGAAGCATAGCTTTCGAAAACACTGTGCCTTTGTATTCAATTCAATTTTTTGCCCAAAAAATTAAATAAAATGAAAATGAGTTTCGTTTGTTGGTACGCGAGTAAGATATCATTTATATGTTATATCTTCACGTTAAGGTTATGTCAATTGAAAATCCATTAAATTCTGATTTAAACAATGCCCTAATACAAATCTATAATAATTTGTACGACAATCTTAATGAATTGCGAGCGTAGACTGATCGCTAATGTTTCACGTACAAGACACGGAAAAGTCACGTAACGAAAAGAAAAATGGAAATGATCTATTGTCTTCCTATCTCCTTGTACGTTTTAATTTACAGATCATTTTAAATGAACAGAGATTAATCGAGTGCATCAGTTGAAGAAGTAAGCATTCCCCTATTCGAAAGCGGGAAAGCTTACGAGAACGGAGCAGCAATAGTAGTGACAAAACGTTTTGAAGCGACCGGTTCCTTTGGGTGGGGAAAATCAATAGGAAAACGCAAGTTTATATTACAAGTTTGGGTCATTAATATTAATCGAATGTCTTTCGTGGCGATATTTTTAAATACTGCGACGCATGTACGACCGTGTGTCTAATTATGAAAACTTAACAATGACGCTTCCGAGATGCGATGCTTCTTGACGCAGACGGAAAATTTGAGTGTACATGGTGTGTTACACGGTTATCTTTAACAGCTGTGCTCTATTAGAGGGAAATGTTAAGGAACTCTATGATTGATAGTTCTTGACATACAATTTCGAGAACGCAATATTAAGTTCCACTTAATAATGTTGACACTTCGAAAAATTTTGTTGATTTGCCTCACATTATCAATCGTAGCAGAAATTAACTATGTTAAAAGCACACATATTTCGGGTACTTTTAATACGAGAGAATTCTTTCGTTTTCTCATCAAATTTGGTTTCCAAAAGACTGATCGTCATCGGCAAAAGGATTCATGCGGATATATTTTCGGCAATGTAACGTCGAGGAAGAACTTTTCTGCGCCAATTACATTGGCAGTCTTGAATCGTGGTCATTTCTTAGAGTACTATGGTAATCGTACATTAAGGGACAAGAATGCTGCTTGCACTCTTATGTTTAATACATTAAATCAAAGTTCATACGATGTACATTGCAACGAGGAAGGCCAAGATTTTTTGAGGTACGTTGCGCCTTTAAATTACCATTGTTTAAAGGGAAAGCGTAGATACAAATTGGTTAATTTCTTTGTTTATAAAGGAGAGTACCATGTCCGAAGGGCAAATTATGTCCAGACGAAGATTCCGTATGGAACATTGTAAAGGGACATCAATTCACGTACGTCATACAAGACTTTTGGCAGCCACGCTTTTGGTACATGAGCTTGGTGGCGTGTTACAGAAATACGACCACTTGTCAGTGGGAGTATTACGATAAACACGACGAATTAGAATATGACATTTGGCTAGTAAACGGTAATCCAAATACTAGCGGCCTAAATAGTTTAGCGTATCAGTTCTCGTACGACAGACAAAATACGATAGAACTGTACTTGCTGTTTTTTATGTGCTACATTATACTCGTACCGCTACAGTTATACGCAGTACGATTGCAGAAACATCCTGTAACACGATTATTCACGGCTAGTTTACTGTTAGAGTTCATAGCGCTGTGTTTAATTCTGATACATGTATTGAAGTTCGCCCTCGACGGTGTGGGCTACGAACAATTAGAAGTCGCTGGAGATATTTTTGATATTTTATCAAGAGTAAGTTTCCGTGGGCAACTTTATTTTTATATCGACACCATTTATTTTAAATGGATTTTAACAAGGTTTTCGATATGCGTAGACATCGTTCATGTTACTCCTGCTGCTGCTTGCCAAAGGATGGGCTGTAACAAGAATGGAATTGACATGGAAACCATTGGTTTTTGCTATATGGCTGTGTTACGGAATAGTCCATATTCTTTTGTACGTGTGGAATATGGTATGTTTTTCTCGATATTTAATTACAGCGGGGCATCCTATAATGATCCAATTTGTTCTGCAAAATATAATTTCAATTGAATTCTGATATCCTGAATTGAATCTTTTTAGACCGAGGTTGATATCATTGAGGATATCGACGAATATCAAACATGGCCAGGATGGTTTATACTTTTGTTCCGTAGCGCAATAATGATCTGGTTTTTATGCGAACTTCGTAACACTATGACATACGAGCATAATACTCAGAAATTAAATTTCTTACTACACTTTGGCGCATCCTCGTTGGTGTGGTTTATTTATTTACCTATTATAGCACTTATAGCACTTCAAGTGAGTGCATTGTGGAGGTTTAAACTTTTACTGGGTAAGTACATTACTACGATATTTTTAAATATAATTTTCCATTGCTACATGTATGAAATATTTACAGGTATTACCTATTCCGCCGATTGTTTCGCGTATTGTGTTATGACCCATTTACTGTGGCCAACGAGAAGTGAGCAATACTTTTTGCTCGCCCAAGGAGCGGACAACGGAGACGAACTTGATGAATTCAATGAAGCACCGCACGTATTAAATAATTATGTAGAACCACCGGAACTTACTAAAATAATTACTTAATGTCGGAACTCGGAAGGCAAAGGGGGTACATATGATAGGAGTCAAACTTATAGTTTCACGCTCACTGTTTGCCAAATAACTAAATTCGATAGGGTTGATAATACTCTGCTACATGCTACTTGAGACTGATATATTCTGCACATTGTGTAATTAGAGATATACTAATAATCAAATTTACATATGTGATAGGAAGTCAATGATTGGCACAAAAAAAAAAAAAACATAAAACGGGTGAGTATGATATGAGTATCTTTAAGTAATTCTTTCATTCTCATTTAGGATAATCGTAAATATATGATTGAGTTGTAGTATTTTGTAGATATAAAGAGATATTGTTTTGTTATCTAATGTATAACTTTTATGCCAATGTACATAATGATAATTAGGTGTGTGGTATCTAACATTTGAGGGATTACTGTATTGTGTATAGTGGTACTGGTATATACATAGTCTTTATTCGTATTTTCTACTATCTATTTGTAGCAAGTTTTGGAAACAGTTGTAATATCTATTTCGGTTCTTAAAACAGTTACGAAGAATCAATATTCCGAATAACTATTAAAAAGGACCATAATCCCTCGCTGTAAGGTCATAATTCCAGTTCCTACATTACTTCTTGTTTCAAATATTATTGAGACTTTTGAGTTTAATTCATGTCTAAGTGATTCTGAGTTTCAGCGCATCACGAGCACTGCAGCCAGCTCCTGTCAAAAAGTTGCAATCCAGAAACACTAGAACAGAGTTTCAACCCCAAAAACCTCATTTAATATATCGAACAGTTCAAGCTATTAAAGCTGCAAAAACTCTTACTTTACATATCAGTCACAAAGCAATTATTACATCGCTTTTTAATATTGGAAATTTCGATTCTCCACAGCAGTTATTTAGAATTTCCGTTCCTTATGATTGTTTCATTAAGAACTTTTATACAACTGTACGAAACAGTTATCTTTAGAAGACTTTCTATCCCTAATTTACAGTCCCCTGACACACAATACACCTGCCATATGATATAACATTTCAGCTTTGATTTACTCGTGTCATACTCTTGGTTCATACGAACTCAACGTTGACAAATAACTTACTCGTTAATCACTGCTATCCATTAATTACATGTAAAAAAAAATGAACAAGATAATCATACAACTGTATCTACAAAAGTTTTTAATCTTGTACTATTGTATGCATTTTTCATGATACCTGTGGTTTTTGCATTTTGTACTTATGTACATTTGGCTTGGATGAAAGCTATTTTAATGCATATTTCGCAAAGTATGAAATCTGATGATAAATAAGTACAACTTTCTTCGTATTAATTTTAATGGAATATGTTTGTATAGAAAATTGTACAATTATAATGTGTATAAGTGAAATTGTTTATCAATATACTATACACAAAATTCTCAAGAAAGACGATTTTATGCATTTGTAATTTTGTCAACATTACAGTAGATGCTGTATTAAAATTTGAACGACTATGGGAATTATTATAAATATATATTTTATATGTATTTTAATAACAGGTGTTCTCGCCTCAAGATTTCTTTCATCTGCAATTGAAATTTGATCTGCAATATTCAAATAAAAGTAACACTAAAATACTGATACTCGAAACATATGGTAGTAGTATTTTATGCAAATTTTTTGTTTTCTAATACTCATTCATGCACTCATTAACAGATTCCTATAACTTTTTTGCTCAATCTTGTAAAAAAAAAATGAAGTATTAGAATAATAAAATGTTTACCTAGTATATTCATAAGTTGTGTACATGCGTATTGCAAGTTTAGTATATTTCTAACAGGATGTGTACAAATTTTTATGATGTTTTTAAAGTAATACCCGAAAGTTTATCAATTTGTGTATGCGAGTCGGATTTTAAAACATCAATAACTAGTATGGGTATTCAAGGAAAAGAGAATAACGTGCAAATTGTGCTGGCATAAGCTTGCATGCTGTAATTCTATGTTATTATATTACAAAGAAGAAAGTGATAATTAAGAGTGTTGTAATCCAGAACATGTTGAATGTATGTTTTTTAATAGAAAGTACATTAAACAAATAGATTTTGTTTATATCTTATTGTATAGAGCTAAGTAGAGGAAAGCAAAGCTTTAACTACACAATAAAGAATTAATTGAAATATTACGAGAGTTCTGATCCAATGAAAAATTTATTAAGATACAATCTATGAACTACTCCTTCGTACATTTCAATAATGATAATACATATCAAGACCTATAATAGTTTTAATTTCGAAGTAAGATCGTCTATCAATTTCTTCGGTCCAGGCCCAATGCCAAGTGTAGATGTTGTACCATGTTCCAATTGAGTTCTTCCAGCGTCTTTGATTATTGAGATAATCAAACCAGCTTTACGAGCACTATGGGCTAACGACATTAGTTCTTCCTCGTTTGATATTTTTAATACAATTTTCGGTTGACCTTGTAATAACCAAGAGTGAAATATATGTTGAAACTTCGCGTTGGATGATAATTGTCTGCAGCATTCTACTGCAGCGTGCGCACATTGAGCAGCAGTCTTTCCGCGTCCCATAGATATATCAGATCTCACGATAAGTACCATTTTACAAGGTTCATTTTTTCCGTATTTAATTGGACGAATAAATATGCTTCTTATTAAATTTGATATTGTCATAATTATTTATTTATCTATTTATTTATTTATGTACAATTCCTCTCTCTTTCTTTGATACTCGTCCATGCACGACCTGAATTTTCTTACTTGTTCCTGACACTTTCGCCAGTCTTGTGTCTCTACTATACACTCCTGAAATCGTTGAAGAAAATAATTAATTTTGTTCGGTATACGTTATTAAATATATAAGGTTCATACTTGAACTTGATAATGCAGTTCCATACATCCAGTTCTCTTTAACATCTCCTCCACAGGATCCTCGATGTCTTGCTGTTGTGTAGTTGATTTAGGGATCATCTTGTATTTAAATTGGTCATGTAAAATACTAAATAAAGCTTAATGTTTAATAAATATATTGTTAAATTAGAGGTTAACCGTTACATGCCTTTACTATGTTGGTATAGATGAAATATATAACATGAATATGACCACGGTATGACTGTTAGTCGGGATCGGAGACATTCAATGTCTATCTTCAAGTCATTGGAAAACTATGTACATAAACTTAATTACTATGAATTAAAAAATTGCTCTACTTTTCCATGGCTTTGAACCACAAAAATATATGTGTTCTTTAATACAACCGTTTAACGTTAATGTAATAGGATACATGAATTATGTGACCTAAGTGAAGTTCAATTGTTTTCGGTATTATAGTTGTAATTGTTATTAAATGTTAATTTTTATACAAAATTCATATTTCTACACTTAATATTACCGATGCTAAACGGTACATTAATCAATGAAATACAAAACTGTAACATTTTTAGGAATAAAACGAACAAGATAGTCGGGTACGAAGTACTATGTAAGGCGCTAGTTTCGACATATGGCTGCTGGGTATGCGCGTTCTCCAGCAGACGACAGTAAGGCATTGTCCCGTAAAGTGAAAAATATGAAGGATATGATGTGTGATTACGTGTTCCGCCAAAATTCCGTTCTTTGATATTTGTCCCTTACTGCCTGCTCGTCAGACAAGTATAAGCTTTAAAAAAGTGCTCATGATCGTGTACTGGAATATTGCTCAAGACTGCGTACACACTGCGGCGTGGATTGTACCTGCCAGCCGTCAGTTATAGCATTTTCGTAAGTATTTAACGTATTTTTCACATTCCGCTGACTTAAACGACTTTTCTTTTCTCAAAAATATGTTAAATAGTCGAGAGAAACTGATCGCCAGTGATATTTCATTTATAATTCGTGTTTTTTTTGTCGTCCTTGCAATTCCTAAGGTAATGAAGCAATCCCATAATTCCATCGCACGTGGATGATGTATCTTGAATACGAATGTTCATACGTATTGTACGAGGTTGCTATTTTATTAGATTAATTTATATTTGTGTAAGGTTTTGACTTTCTCTGTTTGGTAATGGTATGGTATACATATTATTAAATTAGATATCTATATAACAACTGAATTTACTGCATAGTATATTCTTCGGTAAGATTAGAAAGGAATGTAAGGTTTGGTGTTTTCTGCGAATCAAGATTTCGTCAGTTATAGTTTGTATTTTGGTTTCATATATTGTTACGTATAAACATAATTATTGAGGTGTGTCCTCGGGGAATTCAATTACGTCACAAATAAAATTAGAATAGCAGATTTCATTGATAAAATCTAAACAAGTTTCGGTTGAGACTATGATATTCTTCTTTTAGCGCCAAGTAGCATAGCGACATCTGTCGAAGAGTAGAAATCTCGATTAGCTTTCATGTGGCCGCCAGGTGGCTACGGTTGTTCGAAATATTTCTCGCTATTGCTTAACCATATGCCTGATTCATATATAAGAGAGGAGCGAAATAAGTTATTTCGGATAGTCTGATGCTTCCCGGGTAAAGTCCGCCGCAGTAATGCCGCCGCTCAATCTTTACAGATCACGCCATGTGTTGTCCGATACTACACGTTATTGATAACGATGTGTCATCATCGAAAAATAATTGTGTTTACTTTGTAAAACATTTCACCGTGGAAGTACCTTGTGACTATCTTTTTGCTTGCAATTTTTATCAATAATCTGAACTTCAAACTTTCTCTCACCATTATTATAATACATTTGCTTCTTTATCATAGTATTTGTAATAGAAACGAACACGTTGGCCCAATCTTCTATCAACATTTATTGCTTGTACTATTTTTCACAACTTACGGTACGACACCCTTATATTTGCAAATATACCTACGTAGTTGCCATCGTATTCTATTATATCCCGATAAGTTAATTATCGCTAAACCAAGCGTTTAATTATACCGCAAGTATGAAACGCTTAACGCCTGTATGTACATTTGACAAAAATAGCCTCCTAATTGCCTAATCCTCATATCAATAGGCTCGTTTCATCAAGCCGCCCCGCAACACATATTTTTCTTTGGACTGCAATGTCAATTATCGATAACAAGTATGTACATAGCTGTAACCACATTTCTGTGTCGATAGAGGACCTTGAAAAGCGCGACGACTTTTCCTCGTTTCGCGATAACTAATGCTAATGCGATCCGTCGTTGGGGTGCGGTGTCGCGTGTATTACGATGAAACGCGCGGGGTTGAACGGGCAAGGTTAATTTTAGAGCGTTGTCGCCGCTGGCCATGACCACGGTAGACGGACGACACACGTCTCGTCCGAAACGAGAGCAAACGTAAAACGATACGTAATCGGTTTAGGTGGGACGAAGCAAGAGGTAAGGAAAGCGGAAGGCGAGCGTGCAAAAGCACGTAGCGAATCTCACGCATTCCCTCTGCCGAAGTGTGACCGGTACACCTCGAAGGTGCGCTTGCAAGCCAACATCGTTTCTGTTCAAGTGCCCTTTGCTCTGGTGATTTTTGTTCTTTTCAGCCGGTAGATCGGTGGGGTCACACTAGTACCGCTACAATCGTGGACGCAGAAGGTCGTCAGCGTGCTTGTCGATTTGGAAGGGAATCCACGTGCGGTACCACTACAACTGGAACATTGATCGGAGATCATGGAACAGAAAGAAGTCGCCGGAGACATGAAGAACAAGACAGTCGAGGAGGACGACCAATTGGAGCAGGACGAGAATGGAATGTTTGACGGGTCCAGCTTACCGGAGCTGGAGCGCACGCAGACAGGGCGCAAGACCAGCATCTTTAAATATTATTCGTTCAAAGAAAAAGGTGAGTTGGCACGATGTATCCATGTGGGAAATAGGGTACCACGCCGCGAGATGTTGCATCATAGAGCACTTTGGGGAGTCATTGAAAGAAAGCTGCACGGTTGAGTAAGCAATGTTGCGGGTGCGATCAATGAAATCAGAATCGCCGAAGCAATTGTGTCCTCCAAGTTCGTTTGCACAAGTGTGTCTTGTGTCAATCTATTTTTCCCATCGCTGATTGTAAATTGGAACTTCGAAACGTTTACTTTCGTCCGGCGCTTATCGCAGATATCTTGGTCGCTGCTTACTTGTACAGAAAACTTCGACCTCTAATCGGCACGATATTTATTGCACTCCAGGAGAAAACAAATGTTCCCTTCTTAATAAAAAGCAAAAAATCAATGGTTGCACCGAAGCACACGCAGCCACTGAAAGGTGTGCACTCGTGTTCGTGTGGTGCATTACTAATCTCGCCAAAAATAAGTAGCTACACAAGATGACCAATGATATGCGTGCCATGTGTCGCGCGATTTACTTGCCTGTGTATGTACATAGTAAATGTATATTTACATGCATGTAGCTTAGCATACAAATAGCATATGTATGCACGAAACACGTGCAGACACTCGATAATGATCTTGTAAATTCGGTTGTATGCTTAAAGCCGTATTTTCGTATAACATATTCAACTATCTAATTCGATTATTAACTTTCACGGAGTTCTATATATATGTTCTTGCTTAACACACTAATGACCCCGTATCATTGTGGATATACTATTGTCGTTTCGTGACTACAGCTTTCCAAATATGTATTCTTCTTCTACCAGTGTCTATTGTGAAAAAATTTCGGCTTTATTTTCGGAAGGCCTCGGTCATCGATCGACACGAAATTTTCAGGTTTACTTATCCGTAAAGTTTCAAATTTTTGTCCGTCATCTCTATTGAAAATCGTTTATCGCTTGTCCCTTTATTCGTGCCGATGACATTACGAAATCGTCTCAATACCACGGGGCAATGTTCGTTTTGGCGACTAATGATAAGATTGCGAAGGTATTTGTGGCTGGACATTTTGCTTACCCTCCAATTAAACGAGCAACCGTTGGCCATCGTATATGCAATGCCAGTTGGTATACAAATAATGCATCTCGTGTCTAAAATTCTGTGTTGTCTGCGTATCGATATGCGTACACATATTTAGCGTTATTCAAAAGTTATTTCAAAAAAACTATCCGGATTCGCGATATGTAATTAGTACGAGTAAGTAAGCTTGCTATACACAGCTGTTACGATTTCGCCAAGTGGTTACTCTTATTCGGCCATTAAAGAATTGATACGGCTATTAATAAACAATATTCTACAGAGAAAAATACCAATCAGAATTCCTTCAACGATCGTACGATATATCTCGTTTCCTCAAAGTCTCGTCCGCATTTCACTCGTGTAGAGAAAAATCGGGGCCCTCAACTTTTCTTAGATAGTGGGAGGAATAAAGAAGTACACGTGCGTACACGTGTACATGTACACATGATAGGCAGTTCCTTGTAGAAAACGGGAGAAAGATCTTTGACCAAGGTAGACCGCTCGATAATGACGCATCGTGTATGTAGATACATGTATGTGTAAAGACGGACAAGCCCCTTTCACTGGCCAATCCGGTTGGCCTTAGTCCGACGACGTCACGGTGCAGTCTAAAAGTCGGCTCGACGCGACGCTCGCGTGTATGCATACGTCACGCTGCACGTGTATCTGAATCCAATGTAAGCACGTGCACGTTTCAGTGGCCGCTGCATTGTGGAGTAAATTGGAGCAGGTTGCGGTGGGACTCGCGGACCCAGTGTTCTTGTTTTTGGTACACGGTCGAAAAATTGGCACGGAAATTTGGATAATGTAAACAGAACAATGTAGATATAGAGTAAGATTGAGAAATATGGTTCGCAAATTTATTGAGGAATAATGGCTATGGAATTTTTTCAGCGCACGCTTTTTATTGTATGTGTGAAAAGAGATCGGTGGGCAACCTGTTACGTAAAGTATGCTTAAAGAGCAGATAATGTCGAGGGTCAAACATTAGCTATCGGTTCCCCGTGGTCGTATCTACTTTCTACTGAACATCTTTATAAATATGTTTTTTCCAATTGCAGGAGCGAAATTTCGTCTACGTGGAATTTACGTAACAGGCGGGACACTTTGCAGCAAATGAAATTACAGATAATAGCAAATCGATCGAGAGATTCAATATCACGCGATTTAAGTATACTCACCTTTACAATCGAAAAAAGAAATCCGCGGGATTAGAGCAAAAAGGCCGGGCTGCTAGCATGATTTTCGCTGAGACGAATTATATAATACACGTATTGTAGTATTTACGGTGCTTGTAATCCGACACGTTTGAACGGCAGGAGGGAACACATAGTTTACATGGTATGCATTTGCGCAATTCTGAACTAATCAACGTTTGACGTATGTAAAATACTCCCTCATTTTTCTTATTCGTGCACGTCGTAAAACGTGTGCAGTGTAAAAGTGTCGTTTCTAGAAAAAATTCTTCCGTCACTCGGTGGGCAGTAAATTCACGCAGAGAGAAACAGATAAACGTCTCTTTGCCGATAGACACGCAATAAGAGAATCGTTCGTCAGTTTGAAGTCCGAGTGCAGAAGAATGATGTTCCGTTGCAGACGGAAAAGTTATCCCCGTGTGTTAATAATTCGAGTGTCCAAAGCTAATTTCACACGATGAAAAGTCTTTTTCATTTGTGCACGCTTAGGGTAATGGGCATTTTACACGAAGGTGTCGGCAATGTTTCTATAACGCATATATGCTTATCTCGAATTCTCTGCGGCTGACAACGGGTCAAGAGGAGGGGCACGGATAATGAGCCCCCAATATTAACGAATCGAATTCCTCCAGTTTTCGACACGCATTTCGCTCTACTCCGATTAAAGAAGCAGACGCGACGCTCGTACGATCATTCTCGCTTCTTTCGTACGGTAAGAAATGTCGCGAGGAAATCCTGCAGTAACCGAGCTCGTCGAAACGTCTCTTGGATTATGGTAGAGAGTTTGGTGGAGTGAAAGCAAAGGTAGTGGACGTATTCGACAACCTATATCCCGATGCACTTAAGAGTGTCGGTCTCGTTAAGTCTGTCGATCAAAATAATTTAGTTGCACTCCGTTGCATTCGATTAACAAGGATAACTTTGTACTTCGCGAGAGAGCACGATACGGCCGGTTGTGGTAGATCCTGCCGAAAATTCTAAAACAGGTCAGTAAAAATAATACTTTTATCGGCGGGCAATTTCCTGGTTCAAAGTTATACGGATTTATGATGCAAGTTTTATCTCGAATGAGTGGCGGTCTTGGGCGAGATGTTTGGATTTCGGAAAAGGAGTTATATATTTTATCTCGAGAAAGTTCTCGGGCCCGTGGCTGTTCTACTTGTCCCCGGTTCAAGTACAGTTGAAAGTTGAAATGGACCAACAGGTTGCATGAGCGATAGTGTCCTCACGATTTAAAAATAGAAATCTTGCGGCAGCATATATACATATGTAACAAGGAAAAGTCGATACATTTAGGGGGCCCATTAACTTAAACGTTGGTTGCACAAGTATACACAAAATGGTAAAACATTTTAACGAAGCACATAGCTTGTAGATAAATTAAACGAACACACGCTGTTAAGGAGTAACCCAGTCATTGTACAAGGGTGACAAAATACTTTGCACAATGGAAGCTTGATTGCTGCATTATTGGATGTAACAGATTTTACCGAGCTTGCCTCCTGAACCACGTGTCTGGAGTCTCATCTGTAATCTAGCCATTATCACTTCAACCTACGCGTGGCGTCATCGAACAACTTAATAAAGCACGATAAAATGGATCATATCGTACATTGCGTCATCAATTGTTCGCCTCGACGCTTGAACGTGACATTGTTCCGATGAAGCTGTACGGGTTTCAAAGCCGCAGTCATCTCGTCATCTTTAAGCAACCGATCACCTTTATCTTTCAGATACCATGTCGAGCGCCCCTAAGAAACCGGGCCCTCTTATCGGAGTAATTGATGTCGGCACGCGGACCGTTCGCTTTGTGGTGAGACATAGCTTAAGCTGTACCAGTCGTCTGCACTTTGATCATGCCTGAACTCATTTTCACCTAGGGTTCTATTAGAGTCGTTAACATTAATGTTCTCCTACGGACACACGCAAACCTTTTGTCGACGGCGAGCAGCGGGAGATTAAATTGCATTGTATTGTAGGTGTTCAACGCGAAACACGTAACGGAGGTGGCGTCCCATCAAATAGACGTGGAACAAATAAATCCACAGGAAGGATGGACGGAACAGGATCCCAAAGAGATTCTATTCGCGGTGAAGGCGTGCGTCAAAGACGTACTCCGGAAGATCGACGTGCTCGGGCTGAAGGTGGCAGAAATAATAACGATCGGTATTACGAATCAAAGAGAGACAACTGTGGCATGGGATACAACGACCGGCGAACCATTATATAATGCCATAGGTATGGTCCGAGAGTAGTAAAATTAGTTAAGCTTGTATCAGATTCGTAATTAGCCGCTCATTAATACCATTATTATTTCAGTGTGGTCCGACATAAGAACCAATTCGATCGTCGATCAGATAATAGCCAAGTTTCCAGATCAAAGTAAGAATCACATCAAGCCGTTATGCGGCTTACCTGTCAGCCCATACTTCTCCGCACTGAAAATTCGTTGGATGAAGGATAATGTGCCCACTGTTAGAAAAGCAATGCGAGACAACCGATGCAAAGTGGGCACAATGGACACATGGATCGTTTGGGTGCGTAAACTGTTCGGCGATTGTGCGTAGAAATTGCTTAGAGTGTGAAAACAGTTGTTATACATTACAGTAAGAGGAATGATATGATGATGAACATTGAAGATCCAGAGAATTCATTGAAAAATGGTTACAGAACTTAACTGGAGGCAAAGACGGTGGATTATATATCACTGACGTTACGAACGCGTCGAGGACCATGTTGATGAACATAGAAACTCTCTCGTGGGATCCTACGTTGTGCAGATATTTTGACATTCCTATGCAAATTTTGCCGGAGATCAGGAGCAGCTCCGAAATATACGGGAATATCGCGGTCGGTCCGTTAAAGGGTATCCCTATATCTAGTGTAAGTTATGTTTGCAGATGTATATACTCGAAGAGATAGAATGCACAGACCCCATATACAATTTTGCAATTTGCTTATAGATTTTAGGTAATCAACAATCTGCGTTAGTCGGGCAGAACTGTCTACAAAAAGGTCAAGCGAAAAACACGTACAGAAGCGGATGTTTCTTACTCTGTAATACAGGAACAACGGTACGTGTTATAGAACGAATCGTGAATTACTTATATGCGTTCGTTCAAGGATAAATAATGTTAAATATTTTTTTAGAGAGTGGATTCTTCCCATGGTTTAGTGACGACTGTGGCGTATCAGTTCGGTCCAAAAAATCCGGCTGTTTATGCTTTGGAGGGCTCGGTTGCAGTAGCGGGTGCTGCTATTAAATGGTTACGAGATAATATGAAGCTTATAAAAGACGTTCACGAAAGTGAACATTTGGCTCAAAGCGTTTTTAGTACAGGCGACGTGTATTTTGTACCAGCTTTTACAGGGTTGTATGCTCCATATTGGAGAAAAGATGCTAGGGGGTAAGTGGCATATTATAAAGATTTCTTTTTACGAAGCAACATTAGCGCAGATCTTTTGTACCCAAACTATTTTCTCTAGAATTATTTGCGGTCTTACCGCATTCACCACAAAACAGCATATAATAAGAGCATCACTGGAAGCTGTTTGTTTCCAAACGAGAGATATTTTAGAAGCTATGTATAAAGACTGCGGATTCCCTCTGACCAAGTTAAACACAGATGGGAAAATGTCGACTAATAATCTTTTGATGCAGCTGCAAGCAGATCTTTGTGGAACGCCAGTGTGTAAGTACACTTTGTTAAATGTCTTACGAGGCACAGATGGACATACGAATCAATACTCTGCATACATTAACAGTCAGGTCAACGATGCCGGATATTACGGCATTGGGCGCTGCAATGGCAGCAGGTCACGCGGAGGGTATAGGTGTGTGGCAACTTGAAGGAGAAGAGGTAGAAACGATGCCGACTGACACATTTTTACCTACTACAACACAAGAAGGTACAAAATTTCCGAACGTAATCGTTTTCGTATTATGCATATCATATACATATAGCGATTTCTATTTTTTAGAGAGAGATGCTAGGTATAAAAAATGGAAGATGGCAGTTGAGAGGAGTTTAGGGTGGGCGGCTGTTAAGAAATCTGATCAAATGACAGGTAAATTGATAAATATTGCGCAAATAAAATCTGAGATTTCAGGCATGTTTGAAGCTGCGTTTCTGAATTACTCGTGACCTGCTTCCTATTACAGTTTTGTCTTTCACCTGCATGCATTATTTTATATTATTATAAAATTGTAATGAAAAAATAATTTTCCTATTAGAGGTACTGTTGAGTTGCTTGGTGATGGCTTGATATTTTGGTATGGCTTGTTATCCTATTTGTTTGTGCCAGTTGTTTATTTAAAAATAAATGATATAATCTTTCCCATCCTCTTGGTCTTTACACCCGTTTGTACCATCTGCGTGTGTAATAATCTCGATTTAAGGTCCTTTATTTCCTAAGGTGATGCATGCTTCCTTACTTCGGAAACACATCGGAAAATCATAACAGCATTACTTTTCTAATGTTTCAGATGAACGATACTATGTTCTGGCGTCGATTCCTGCAAGTTGGTTCATAATGACAAGCTTTGTTTTACTACGACTAAGTTACTATTTGAGAAATCGGTGACAGCATCTTTATAGTATTGGAATAGAGAGTCAGTTAGATAACAAATAGCCTATATTGTAATACAAAAGCGTATAGAGACAAAAGGCTGTTAGGTCTTAATCCTCTGTAGTAAAGCAAAATGTGGCCATCAATAACAGGTTGCAGAACGATACATAGAACAAAATACTGCTTCGATTCAATAGGTGTACTCGTACTTTCAATCTTGCCGAGCGAAACCATCGTACAATTAATTGAATAAAGCGCGACAAAACATCGAGTTACTGATTTCCGGAGGCAAGCGTCTTAAAGGAGAAAGTATTAGAAACACTGCACACATAGATCAACTTAAAATCTTTCACGTTCATTCGCTACCTTTTATCGATCGTTGATACAAGATAACGTGGTATTTCGTGAAACGTTACTTGCCAAGTACGCAACTAAAGTAATAGAGTTTTTTGTACAATGGTTTTTAGAATCGCGAGCGTATATAATATGTTTAAGGACGTTTAGAGGTAACAAATTCTTTATATAGTTTAATCTATTTTCACCCGTTTCTTTTATATTTCTAATTTATTTGTCCCGCTATGAACAATCCTTGTATGTACAATGTTCAAACTTGTATTGTAAAGGCAAACATTGAAATACACGTTCGTCTTGTTTTAGCAATGCATTTGTTCCTTTAATGTTGAAGCTCGTACAAGATGTTCGTATATCTAGAATCCAGAAGATTTGACATAGAAATGTTTATCCATTAATAAGAACAAATAAAAGAATAAAACGATAACTGGAATGTTTCCAAAAGAAGAAAGGTCATAGTAGAAGTTCAAATAGACCGCGCTACAGAAGCGCCACCGAGCGTCACGCGGACAAGAGTGAAAGCACAATTAACGAGCCACGGGCACGCTTGGCCGTGTCAGTGTCGTCGATTCGTTGTGGGTGTCCGCTGTTGTCAGTACGGAGTAAGTAAGACTAGAATGTGGTATCGTACAACGTTATGGTACATCTCGTGGCCGCGACTTCGTGAGAAGGTCGTTGAGTTAGTGAATAACGCGACTCGTTGATGGAAATGCGGTATATCGTATTACGCGTATGCAGGCCAAGCTAACCTAAGCGAAGAGGTGTTAGGTGGTTTTCACAGGTGAAGTGTAAAAGTGCGCGGGACTCGCATCGAAGGCGAGCGAGCAGCACCAAGGAGTCCCGGTGCTGCGGGATATGCATGCACACGTCAAGATGTCGTCAGGAGGTCATAGCAGTCGTACTCGTGCTGTACACATAGGTTCAATTTTCCAGAAGCTTCACGGTCGCTTCGCTGACCCGATGACACTGCCGAAACTTTCGACCGACAAGCGAATGCTGGATAAGACTTGGAAGCTTATGGATAAGGTAGTGAAACTGTGTCAACATCAGAGGATGAACCTGAAGAATTCGCCACCGTTTATCCTGGACATCCTACCAGATACGTATCAACGATTGAGACTGATATATAGCAAATACGAGGACAGGATGCATGTGTTACATAGTAATGAACACTTCTGTGTCTTCATCAACAATCTAATGAGAAAGTGTAAGCAGGCGATCAAGTTGTTCAAGGAGGGCAAGGAGAAGATGTTCGACGAGACTTCCCATTATCGTAGAAATCTGACCAAGCTCAGCCTTGTGTTCAGCCACATGCTGTCCGAATTGAAAGCTATCTTTCCGAACGGGATTTTCGCTGGGCACAAGTTTCGTATCACGAAGGCGGATGCGGCCGAGTTCTGGAAAGAGAGCTTCGGTATCAGGTGCGTACCGTTTTAACGATCTCTTCGCTTTTTTTTCTCCATTCTTTCTGTTCGATTCTGATCGTGTAAACAGGGGGCCACCTGTCCCGTCACCTGTGTTTTCGGCACTGACGTGCGTAAAAACGAATAATAAACGCGCGCTTAGTGACTCGCACGTGCGCACACCTAACCTAAAAACGCGCTCCACGTCTCATTGATACTGACATTAGTGCATCGTGCACAGAAAAGCAGGACGCGTTGTCGGCTCGTGTGCAGCTGACGCCATGCCGTGATTATGTATTTCATTGACCGGAAGTATTCCTTTTTCACCTATGAATCGCATTGCGGGGGTGAAGACTTGTCTGCTTCACACGACCTCGAACTAGATGAAAAGCATTCCTTTTCATCTGTTGGTTTTTACAGCAATTTAATGTCATCCATAAACGCGTTACAACCTCCTGTTTTATTAAGAGTTATATCCAGTTGCGTGTACGCGACTGTTCGAAGTTCCCTTGGAGATAATGCTAATTTTGCGCAAAGTATAGACGTAACAACGTTATCGTCAGGTTTTTTCATGAGGTGACCGAAAAAATAAAATTACTCGTGAGCTTCGCGTTTCCGGTTATAGCTAGAGATATCGGTCGTTCGGACGATAATACGATAAACACCGCCGTCAATTTCGTTTGAAATATCGAGTGGCACACGGTGACTGCTGTATTAACCACAAAGCTATACTTCCGGTGCAATCGGAATTCCATTTATACTAGGTTGTGGAGCGCCGAGCCGTGTAAATTGTCCGGATGAACCGTTACCGGGTTTATTGTCGCTACCCGGTTACTGTCCATTGACTGCGGTTAAAGTATCGCGCCGAGCCGGAAGAGGAAAAGAAAGGAAACTCTTGGCTATTCGAAATCTAGGGATTCACGACAAAAGATAGAAAAAGGGGCGAGATAGGAAGAGAAAGACAGAGATAGGCGAGTGGAGCAGTTTAAAGCTAGAGAAGCTGGTTGGGCGAAGTATCGACTGGTTAGATCCATTTCCTGGTTACTATTCTTGGGGGGGCTGGGCGGTGTTTAGTATCGTTTTACCGAACTGATACACCTACTTTTACTGGAATACGTCATAACGCGGTATCGGGAGGCGTGCGGTGCGTTCTGGGCTACGTGCCCGCGTAGCGATTTATCAGCCGGTATAAATAAACGGCCAACAGTCCGAGCCAATTCATGAATGACGGACTGCGGGTACTTACTGTGTCGCGAGGGGTCGTCACGATTTGTCGGGACACGAGACTCGCGGATGGATAGCCTACCGACACACGCGTTGCGTTTGCCTTATTACCATGGATTTTGCGTACTAATTATACATATATAAGATATTAAGTGTTCGCGGTTATCTCGCCTCTTCTTCTCCTCCTTCGCTGTACCGTATTTAAATGGACTTACGCACTTATCGGTTCATACTCAATCGCACGCATATGCCTATCATCGCCCATAAATTAATACGTTTCGGAATACTATTTACTTGATTTACTCTCATAGTCGTATTATTTTTCCACCAAAGCTTGCTCGAAGGTGAAATTGGAAAATATACCGTCCGAAAATAGAACAAGCTTCCCGAGAAGCGATCAAATATTAATACTTTATGCGGGTCGGAATCGGTAAAATTAAACACCAAGAGAGATTTCCTCTACATGCCTCTACCATTTCTCCCTCGATCAATTTCTTGAAATCGTTTCCATCGGTCGTTCTTTTTCTTCTTCCATCTTCCTCTTCGGACCGAGCGTGTACCACGCACGTACAGACGAAGAACAAGCCCACGCGTTTTCCAAGAAGGCTAAACAAGAGTTAGAGAGGTTTTATCGGGGAACCATTCCTGTTTCGAACGTAGGATGCGGGCGATTGCAGCGTGATTAACATGCGGCGAGCCGACTCGATTACGACGATGCGCGAACTTTCAGTTTCCGGTCAAATGATCCGCGGACATCCGGTGTTACGTGTACACTGCGCGTATACACACGATCACCGGCCGGCCCTTTAATCAAGCAGAGCTCCGGGGATTCATGCGTATTTAATTCGGCGGCGATAAGATAAATGTAAGCTCCGTTTTGTCGTACCGGAAACAATATTTATCGTTTCTGCGCCGCATAACGTATCTCGAAGAAGATATCGGTATCGCGATATTTTTAGTCGACCTTACCGGCGTTACTCGCGGTCGTTCAAATAAAGCAATTAACGTAGGAAATCACAGAAGCTGCCTGCGAAGTCAGGGTACAACACCTGCGTACAAGGTAGAGAATTTCTCTAGCGAGATTAGACGTGACGCCCGTGCATATCTAGGAAACTAGTCTGCGAAAATTCGCGATGCACTTTTCCGCCTTCTTTTATTGGAGCATCGGTATTTAACTCGCGATCGAACCAAGAGAAATCCCTGTATTCCTGTTGCATGTACGAAGTCGCACGGGCGCCTCGCTAATGGATGTTTTGAGTGATGAGCGCACCGGAAACGGTGGCAAGGGGTTGAGCTTTTATCGAAGAGGAAAAAGGAACAGGCGAGAACGATAGCGGAGCCGTGACACCGGCACATGTATACATAGTTGTGAAGGATCGTACTTTGTGCCGCCGCCTTGGACAGACAGAATCTTCTCTCTTCTATTCCTCCGCTACGTTGTACACGTATAACGATTTCCGGATGTGGGTTGGGAAAGCCGTATGAGAAAAAAATATAGTGGCGAGGCAGAATGGAATTCAACGAGGTTGAACATTCCGGTTTCTTGTCTCCTACATACGATTATTTCATTAACGTGTCTCCGGCTTCTCGACTCTCCCACCCCCCCGGTGGAAATAATTGAACGTGAGTCTCTGCTGTTCGGGCACAAAGTGGCCAATGTTCACAGCAACTCTGGCGCATTATATTTTACACGGTGTCGGTGTATCAAACGTTTTGGCGGGGTGAAAGGGAAAGGGTGTGAGCGAGCGGGAGGAAACAGAAGGGAACTGAATCACCGAATTGCCGCATCCGGCCTTTAAACAAGAAGGGAGGAAAGTTTTAATTCGATCCATAGCGTCGTTGAAACGATCGATATGTTTGGAATTCCATTGGTAGGAATCTCGATGCTTTTTGCGTGCCTCTGTTTATTCTCGCGATATCGGGTATCAGGCGCAACAGTCCTGGTGTCTCGTACATGGACGCAATGTTACGACACGAACCCCTATCGACTTATTAGCATCACGATGTAATATCAAAGCCTTCAAAGGACCACTCTGCCGAGAGCTCGACCGTGTCGAGCAAGAAAAAATGTTGTACAACGTTCTCGGGCGGTGGAAAACATTCCACGATGCATCGGAAACTTCCTTGCGCGTGATCCATAAAATCCATGAAACTTCATTCATCATATTTCAACATAAGCTCGGAGATATTGTATACATATTGTATCGTCCTTCATTCGAATGCACATATTTCCCCTTTTTAGGAAAATACTCAAACACTGCTCCCGATCCACTGTGAAAGGAAATATAGAAAAGAAACATTGCAGAGCAGAAAATGCATACGCCGTGAAAGCTGTCGAAATGCGTTTGCTTCGCGGCGCAAGTGGGAAAAAGTGGCGCGGGTGGCCGAGGCGTTCGTCCCAGAGGATATTTCGCGCTATGTATATTAATTCCGGTCGGCAGGGGTTGAACCGCATTGATAGAGAAGGCCCGATGCGTATCAACTATACGTGTCTCTGAAGAGTTACCACGAAAGAGGCCTGTTACTCTCCTTCCCTTTAGCAGTCGACCAGTTAAGCTCGCATCCGGACGTGAGCCGAAGCGGAAGGAAGGGGACGTGACGTCGCGATTAAAGCGAATTAAACGGACCGAACTGTATATACGAATCGGCGTGGCCACGCTCGGACTCGTCTTATCAGTTCGTGCGAGTTCGCTCCTTTCGACTCATTTGGAGAATCGTTATCCTTGGTCAAAATGCATAGCTTGTTTCATCCGCCGGTTAAAGCTTCGAACGGTTCGAATCCGGAAATGGGGGGTTGCTGGGGTGATTCTGAGCAACTTTTTATCGAAGGGGTTAAGCGAGATGTCGAATCTTTCTTTCGCCCAAATTGCGTAACAATCGTCTCACGCTGCGAGTCAAAGATTAAAGGGATATCCCGGGCTTTGCATAATAGATCGTTTGTCTAACGACGAAAGGCGCATGGAAAGTTCTCAGGGTAAAACAGATGAGATGTGTGTGCACGGTGTGCAGTTCCGTTTGTCGTTAAAAGCAACTTTGGCCCCGTAGGACGATGGCAATGGTGTTCTATATAATGTCGATAATACGGTTAATGCCATGCGTCCATCGTCAAGGGAATCGACGAACAGATTTACACGAGCGTACACAACCTTTGAAACGAGCCGGAGCATCCTTGAAACCCGCCACTCCAGCCGTTCCACTGACATTTCCCATAGTTGTATTTTCGCTGTGCATTACGTAATTGCATATAACCATCGATGGTTAGAAGTCTTGCATCGCGAGATGTGTGCGGAAGGTAGAAAATGGAAAAGCGTGTCAAAGGTGCCTGGTTCAGGTAGAGTTGCTCTCGTGCGTTAAATAGGCGAAACTGGACGAAGTAGGACGAATTATTATTTAATACAGCGGTGCATTACGCCCCTTTTTTTCTTCCGTTTAACGTGGCTCCGCTCGGCAGACGTTTACTCTTGCCTCGAGATTAAACAATCATCGGCTGCTCGTTTTAGGGACGACGCTTCTTTATCGGAGCACGCACAGGTATTCGACCGTGAGGTATTCTGTCAGATAACGAAGCGGGTTTTCCTTTCCTTTACAGTCGCCCTCCAACTTTTCAATGATTATGCACTGCTGTGAAAACCCCCGTACTCGTTCTAAATAGGTTCGCAGCGGGGATAGTTGTGAAATTGCGTGCAATATAGATTGCACAACTCGAAGGTATGACGTGTCGTGGCGAGACCGATATTCGAATCGGGCTTGCACAAATCAGAAACGTCACATGGAAATACGAGTGTGGACGCGTCGGAAAAGCAGCGATCTATGAATGGAGACGAGCCTCGGATCTGTCGGCAAGCAAGGCCGACTAATTATAGCGTTAGTATCTCTCAGCTTCGTTTTGTACGTTAGCCACGCACCGTCGATGCATATATGTATGTACGCCTGTATGTACATACAGATATATCGCGGAACATTCAATTCCGAGATGGTACTCCTGCAATAGAGAACGTGACCCACTTTAAATGGTGACGTAAACCAGCTCAGGATTGAAATTCAGGAAGGACACGCGACTCGCGTATCGTCTCTCTTCTTCTGTCTCTTCCATACCGTTACTCGAATCGAACAAATGTCTACTTTCGAAATATGAATATTAAATGCACTACGAGGAAGAAGGGAGATAGTCAGAAAATTATTTGACTGGAGCGGGTCGAGTATTCGCCATTTATCCTTGACCCGCTCGGGAGACGGTGGCCTCTAATTATGTCATCGTGTTACTTGCGAATACGCCTGGGATACGCCGCACAATTTTTCCAAGCAAGAAAGCTGGTATTCATTTCTCTCGCTGAACGATTGTGAGAGCGATAGATTTTCGCATCACCTGAGTCACGCTCGACCGTGATTTCTGATTGACTATATGAAAAAAGATAGGACGGGGCTCATCCGATGGCTGAATGAAAGGCACTAATGATACTAAAAATAGACAAGGTCAGGAACGAATATAAAGTCCGTGACGTTGTGGTGCGAAAGTACGCATGGGACATATTTGTAGCCATAAAGGAAAAAGGCAACGAACGATGCGTCGTAGAACATTATAATTGAACGTCAGTTCGGCCTTAACGCGCGGTTTGAGACGAAGAATTAAACGGCATAACAATTGGACTTCGTAGTGGGCATTGAGAGTGGGCGTGATGTAAAGTATATCCTTTTTATTATCATCCATGTACGTACATTTAGTTTCATGTTTCCGAATTTGGAAAAGTGCCCTAATGGTCGATGATATTATAGTTAGATAGAACATATCGTTAAATCAAAGAAAAAGCTATCTATCGTCTTTTGTACATTCAAATAGAAATGATCGAGTTCACCTGTTCTCAAGCACGTTAATTAATTTGCAAAGTGCATATACTACTGGTGCGAATCTTCGCGTACATTACAAAAACAACAGTAGACAAATATTTAAAAGTACTTTTCGAAATTGCTTTTCAATTTACTGGGATCCACATTGGGGCCATGGCGTTCCACCACTTTGCCCTCCTTGTTCACGATGAATTTGGTGAAGTTCCATTTGATGAAATCTCCCAAAATTCCACCTTGCTCCTTCTTCAGATATTTCCAAAGCGGATGGGCGTTTTCCCCATTGACGTCAATTTTCTCGAACAGGTCGAATTTAGTCTGGAATAAAATGTACGCGGAATAATTGGACAAAATTAAAGGACGGCCGATACGGAGCGTTGTGTCTGAATAAATTTACGCACCTTTTGTCGATCGGCGAAACTGCATATTTCCGCACTGTCTCCCGGTTCTTGTCCATTGAACTGATTGCAGGGAAAGGCCAAGATTCTTAAGCCTGAAGTTAGAACGGTTTTTTAATCGCTGCGAATAGTAAATTACCTATCATTTTTGTTCACCTTTCGATTCAGCGTACTCGTCGTGCAATTCATTTAGTTCCTTGTAATTCGTTGCGGTCAGACCACATTTTGAGGCCACATTTACGATTAAACATACGTGACCTTTGTAACTGCAATTTCGATAAGATCGATGATATATTCGTATGCTTTTCAAGATTAATTTGAATGAAAGTATTACTTACTTCGACAGAGGAACATCTTCACCCTTGATGGATTTAGCGACAAAATCATAGATTGATTTCGCTTCTTTGTAATTGTCGTTTCCGCTCATAGTTGCTGCGACAACTGAAATCGATCGAGGTTTAAAATATCTCACAGTGCTACAAGTGTTAGATGAAAACGTGAACTAAGTCGCAACACGTGAAAAATAAATTCAGGGAGCACAATCAGTATGCGTATACGTAGTTGCGATCAAACGTTTGTTAGTAAATTCGCGATAACTTTGAAATGTATGAGGCTAATTAATCTGAATCTCTTATTACATAAAAATGTGGATCCCTCAAATGCTAAATATTAATTATGGGTACGACAAAATTTATGTCTTGTTGTTTATCATGCTAATCTGTAATCGTTATGATACAAAGGCTAGATAAATGTGTACTAATTTAACACCAACCTCGCTCATATAACGATTACTTGCAACTTCAACAGCAATGTATGACGTGGCTCAATATAGATTGTATTGTCATTGACGCGAAACTTTATAGTATTGATTGCGCGATAAAGTTACGTTTAACACGTACTGTTTAAACGTATAGTTTCCTATGCAGCTAATAATAATAGTTGCAATACTTTTATTCTATACAAAATAATACTAATGATGATAATAATAGTACCATCATTAACTTGCAGAAAAAAAAGAATAAATCCTTGGAACTAACTAGAACGTGTTTCAGGCGAATTTTTTAAAGAAATGACCAGTCATGGTACCTCTATATGTATAACTGTACCCGCCTATACTCCACGAGTGCGAATCCAACCCGATATATGAGACGCACGTCGTTTCAGGTACATTATATACTGCACGTTGTAAGATGAGCTTCCGCGTATGTACGTGAAAAATAAAATCCTCCGTACTTTACAAAAGCCAATGCACTTCAAAATTACCCGAATGAAAGTATTACAAGTTCTAGCGATAATATTTCCATTCGCTTCAGACACGATTACACTCTATCTCAATTTCAAATTGCGCAACGAATGTTTCATGCACACGTTAATAATTAATATAATTATACATATTAGCGCGGTCTTTGAAGCGGTCGCCCTATTGAATTACGATCTTGAAATAAAAAAAAATCCATGCTACATCTTTTTTATTCGCACAGCGGGGAGGGGAAACAGATGTCGTACTTATTGAATTACGTGCCTGAACAATTTCGGATAACATGAGCATAGCCCACCGGCAGCAACAATTTTTTTAGAAAATGCATCACCTCGTTGTGCAACGTGTGCAGCGCGGCATAGAGTACAGGATCGTATTCCTGAAATTGTCAGGGCAAACGCTACACATTTTTGCGACGTGAGAAATATGAAGTAAACAATGGTGTACTTTGGAACTCATAGTGATACGCCGCTAAGTTATCACCAGTCATAGGTGTTACTATATACTAGCTTACGGATTAACTGTAATCTGAACAGATCTTGCGACAGGTTATTCTTGCTCGAACGGTTTTCGGAAATTTCTGCACCACCGTGTAAAATTATGCCTTTCCCCTTTGCTAACCACGCTATATATTAATTATACTTTAGAATGATAAGTCACACCGGAGAACGCAGAGCAATTAAACGAACATGCTCCCAAAATATTAAAGCACAGTTTTTATGACCACAGCAAGTTTAAATCGATTGCCATCTGCCGTTCGCTGTGCAAACCTCGGGGAATCTAAACTATCAGATTGCACGAATCGTCTGATATTTTACGCTGCTGATCATTCTAAAATTGAATACGATATTCTTTTCGGTGCACGTAGAAGGTTTTCGTGAATGGCCGGGATATTTGATAGTATGCTTGAATCTTACCAATATTACGTTGTTCGGGAATTTCGCAAAGAGAAAATGACGAGTAGGACCGCACTCCAACAGCTCTGTCTTTACACTGGCGAGCCGGTAGTGAGTAGTGAATTTAGTAGTGTTTATCGGCTCGCCCAGAGAAGCACGATATATACGTATATCTGTATGATGACATACTTGCTATCCTGCTATAATAGAAAGCGTCATCGCCAATTTATATTCTTATATTTATTTAACAAATGAATGGGCACGCAGAAAGATGAGAAAATTACACATTTCTTAAATAATGTAATGCTATAATATAATGCAATAACGTAATGTAGAGGTTATACTCGAGTTATTGGACCAGTCCACATTACTGACGAGTAATTTTTATTTTTATTTCAGCACGTTGGTCCCGTGGAAAGTATTCAAAGATAAATTAAATGAGGTTCATCCGATTAGTTCTGGATTGCAAGCCATGGCATTGAAATCAACAATTGATCTTACGTGCAACGACTATATTTCGAACTTTGAATTTGATGTATTCACAAGGTAAGATTGCAAATATACGAAGGGAGTATTTCGCACACCGTAAACAAACCTTTAATTCTCGCCTATCCGTAGGTTATTTCAACCGTGGTCTACGTTATTGCGTAATTGGAAAATTCTGGCTGTGACGCACCCTGGTTACGTAGCTTTTCTCACTTACGACGAAGTGAAAGCACGTTTGCAAAAGTATTGTAGCACTAGGCCTGGAAGTTATGTATTCAGACTAAGTTGCACGAGGTTAGGGCAATGGGCGATCGGTTACGTTACATCTGACGGAGATATTCTTCAAACGATACCGCATAATAAAAGTCTTTGCCAAGCATTATTGGATGGGTATCGGGAAGGATTGTAAGTACACTACTGCATTCATAATGTGAGGAAAAGAATATGCTAATAATCTGTTCGTTCTTGCGTCTATAATTTTGCATTCAGTTACTTGTATCCTGATGGACGTAATATAAATCCAGACTTGACGTGGGCAGTCCAACCGACCCCAGAGGAGCACATAAAAGTCACAGCGGAGCAGTACGAATTGTACTGCGAAATGGGTAGCACATTCCAGTTGTGTAAAATTTGTGCGGAAAACGATAAGGACGTGAGGATAGAGCCGTGCGGTCATCTCCTTTGCACTCCATGTCTAACTGCTTGGCAGGTACTTACCGTGCTCCGTATTTCTAGGCTTTTTGAATGAAAGTTCCACAGATTTGTGAAACAAACGTGTATGTCCTGCAGGATTCCGAGGGACAGGGTTGTCCGTTTTGTCGGGCCGAAATTAAAGGAACCGAACAAATAGTAATCGATCCCTTCGATCCTCGAAGAACACATCGACCGGGAACACAATCAACGTCTGCTAGTAATGCATCGACTCCTACGCGGGACCTTGACCCAGACACCGAGGTATCCGACTAGGAGTAGCACCTACCCCTCATTATATTAAATGTGCTCTATGTATAACAACTTCCCAGCAACACGCCTCATTTTTAAAGAATGCTTCACGCATTTTCATGTAAGATCTCGAGTTTATACGATCGTCATGTCATATCATTTATAGGATTAGCATCAAACGTGTTGCCCCTAATGAGGCACGAAAGTTTAGATACAATGGTAAACTATGAAAGGTAATGTTTCGAAGAGCAAATCATGTAAAAAGGGACCAACTTTTTGTCTCTATATATAAGCTTCTTTCGAATCGTATTTTTTTTTTCATACTTCTCTTTTTTTTAGTCTGTTTTTTTGCATTACTTTTTTTTTATGTACATAAGAACGTTAGGAATGACTCGTGGAATAATTCTGTGAAAGTTTTATGTTACGAACGATTGATATGAATGCTTTTCTGCTGTTCACGTGTTTACTCAAAACTAACATATACGTTTTTAAATTTGTATGTATGCTTGAGTTTCGAAAATTTTTCGATTTATGGAGACCTTAAGGTAGGTTGCTTTTTCGCAATACAAAGTCGAGGGCCTGTTATACGACTCTTGTGTTCTTGTTTCATTATATTTACAAAGCGTTTGTATTCACAAACCCGTACTCTCGTAAAGTGGATCTTCGTGTCGTTTAACACTTTACTAGCGTTGTACTTGTTGTACAACGATTTATTTAAAATAATGGGACTTACATTTTTACTTACGAAGGCATGTAATGTTTAGGCGTAACAATGTAGCCGATCTCCATATCAGATTTATGATAAGGATTACCTACGGATCGCTTTTTATACAATAGAGCAAAGAGTTTTCGTTCGTGTACAATGAATTTATAGCTGACAGTGTCACCTTTGTGGTGTATGCACACAAGACTTGAAGTTATCAATATTTCACATCCGTATGCAGTATTTTGCCAAATGGGGGATTTGTAAAATCAGATCTACAATTTTTTTTTTATCAGAACACTAATTTGCTTATGCGATAAATTCTATCGCGTGGAAAATCGAACAATCGCGTTTTTTTTCAGCAAACAGAGCCCATTTAACAAAAACCCCAATTAGATGTTCCTCGCTTTATATTTTTTTATATTTTTTTTTTTGTAAAAGAAATTAAATTCTTTTTATTAATTGTTATTCCATTAATATATATTACATTACGTTCACGAATATAAGCAGTGACGTAGTAAAAGTATAAGATAAAAGGAAATGGTGATTTTTGTAATACCCCGATGAAAAAGAGAATTAGATAAAATTAAGGGATCTTCGTTGAAATGAACGTAGGCTGCACCGAGCAATAGAAGTGCTACGTGGTCCATAGATGAACGATTGTTCGTCGTTTTTTGTATTTTACTAGAATTAATTACGTACCTGTTGGCGATAGAAACAATGTAATAACATGCGACATCTTTACCAGGGAAAAGATGTTATTATTTTCTTTACCGTAGAATATTTATTATTTATTCCGTTCACGTATAAAACAATCGTTAAGAAGTTTCAATAGTTATCATACGGTGGCACTTCCCACCATACTTGGATGGTGTGGTACATACGTCCCTTCTTTTTTGTTTTTTTCAGTGCATTAAGGCCACAGATTTTGTATGCATTAATGCATGCAGGAACAATTAAAATATGTACTCTTTCTTTCAAAGGAGACTTATGCTTTCTTTTTGTTTTTAACGTACGGATTGGCAATTAAACGATCTGCAAAAAAGGGAGTAGCAATATCTTAAGCGTAGTATTAGGTATGCTATTTACTACAAAGTCTACTACTATATCTTTCGCTAGGAACTCGAAATTAAAGGATAGATTTTTTTACTGCGTTCACGTGTAGCCGTTAGTGTAATTTGTACAATGAATAGTGCTGCTAATCGATCAGTCGCTTAGATCCATTCGTGCTGCGCGTAACCGGCAGTAAAAGTGGTCCAAAATAAATAATTCATAAACACTACAAACTGTAGCGTACGTTTCTTCCTACTCATTGTATAAGACTATTAGCACTCTGAGAAATATGTTCAATCTTTCTCTATCGTTTCTTCCCCCTTCTTTCTTGTTCCTTAAATAAATTTATGTTATCATTACATCGTGTTACTTCTGCACACTATATTACATGCAGCCTTTTTTTTCTGGACTCTAATTTCGTTCGCGGCTCATGTTGAATCAGTGGTTCCAGTAACAGGGACTTTTGACGAAAACCCATGGTGTCTTATATCGTATTGTTCGCATGATCGTTTATCTTTATTTCATAACGTTATCTACTGGGTCCATTGCTCTGCCCGCTGCATGATCGAAAACTAATCGGTAATGTACATAGCCGAAGGAAACGTGTTTTGAAACCACTGTACCGCAGGTAAGTGATCAACTGCATTACGGCCCTCCGCTTTAACGCTTTGTAATTATGCTCGTTTTTAATTGTGATGTTCCGCCCGCATATAGGATGTTTTTTTACCACGTACTTTTTATTTACAAACGCGTCGACTCTTTTGCATCTCTAATTTTGATTACAACGTCGTCTAACTTATAAATAAAATCTATCGTTATCTAGACGCCAAGTCGAATATAGTATGCTTCTCTGTACGCGTTCATATACATTCCCTTGTACTTCTGTTTAATAGCGATGCTAATTTGTAATCTCATCCTTCTTCTTCTCTCGATGTTATAGGAGATCATGGATCTGTGCAACGGCCATTGCGGTTCGATATGCGACGACACTGACGAAGAAGAAGATTCCAGTCCGGCAAATTCGCCGGTCTCCACACGAAAAATTGTGCCAAGTCCGCCGCTACCACCTAGACGACCATCTCCGTCGCCCACGCCCAACAACCATACCAGAAACGGTCGTCATTTAACTGTACCAAAGGAGAACGCCCCGCCGCCACCCTCGTCTGCGTACAACTCCAACGCCACGGACAATCAGCCGAAAAATAACAGTAAGTTATGAACAATCGAAAAAAGGAATAAGTTAGGAGACAGTGAACTTCGTCATTTGCTTAATGTTCAAACTGTGTTCGCTCTATTTTACCAGTGAACTCTGAAGCAGGATACGATATGCTTCATCGCGCCTCTTCGCCCTCTTCGGTACCACCGATACCCCCGGCACCGTTTGCGGTGCCAAGAGGTGGTCACGTGCGTAGGTCCCAAGGAAATCACGTTACCGCCACGCAACCACAACCGCCGCCGATCCTGCCTGAAAAACCTAGTCGTTCCGGTGGTGTGTCGTCCACGATGACGTGTCAGACCCCCTCGAGCAATAACGTCGTGCCGCCGGTACCGCCGCCGTTGTCTGTACCACGACCGCCGAAAACACCTGGCAAAGAGCACAACAGACAGGATCATCATTACGAGAATACGATCGTGATACCCGGCACGAGACAGCACGTCGTGAGGAACATTAATCTGGAAGCGAATACAGCTCGATTGTCCGCCCTGATGAGAGGTAAGGACGATCCTACCGGTTCCGCTAAGCCAGAATCCGCGGCATACGAGAACGTGAACGTCGAACACATTTCCAAGCTGACGGCACTCGGATTCGCGCAAGACGCCGTGATTAGGGCGCTCGGTATTACTAGGAACGATCTTGAAATGGCTTGCGACATACTGCACGAATTTGCCACGAAATCGTCTTGACCAGGTATGCGTAAAATGCAAGCCTAAAGAAAAGAACAAAAAAAAAAAAAGATTATGATAGAGACTATATTCATGTCTGAGATTTTTCAATGGAGGCTACCTCACTAGTCCATTAGTTCTGTTCAACGATAGTGTCGTTTTATTGGAAAACAGAGCCCAGTACACACATGTGAATTGAATAAATTTCATCGCGGTAGAAAACATGAAAGGGAACAGTAGTCGCATTCTTCTTTCTTTTCTTCTTTTTTTCTTTCTTTTTATAGACGGACTTATCGTTAGTCATAGTTCCCTTTTTTTTGTTTTTGTTCCAGGGTCGAATACCGAGGGCTCGTAACTGGCTCTACTTGCCGCACTTTTGATGAACATTATGCGCAAAAACGTGTAGAACATGTTATTACTGGCTGCTGGAAAAACTGTGTCTTTCCCCCGAGCTGAAACGTTCTTGTAAATTCGAGCAATACGTAGCGCCGAGAGTCGGCTGGCAGAGATTTCCTGTCCATTTGATCGCCAATATCCTCGTTCGTTTTTGCACGCGACATACGTCGTTTCCTCTTCAGCCTTTTGTCACGCGACCGAACAATCTCTTCGCGGAGGAAGTCATGAAATACCTGTAGGGTGTTTCTTTTACCTCCGTACATATATGTATACACACGTACAGATGGGCCGCGCTCGTAAACATACAAAACACACAGCACCACAGAAATAAAAACAAGACTGCTTCAAACTGCGAGAAGGCGCGACGAATGTTAAAAATGTAAGTAAAAATTGATAATCATCGGGTTGGGAATCGCGTCCCTCGAGTACAAAGTCGAGATTTCGTTTTCCAGCGGCCGATTGTAAGGGAAAATCGCTATCGTACATTTCTCGAACGGTTCTCCGCCTTTCGTATAGAGCGACTAAATTTTTCAGTCTATTTGCGGGAAAAATTTCCATGGACGTTCTTTTTTTAAAGATAAAATCCACATGCGATTATATGATTGCACTTGCTTTTTTCTTTCTTCTAATATTTTTAATCGATAAATATATATAGCCCTTCTCGTTGCTTGAGACAAGGAATATCTATTAGATTTTTACGAAGTATTTATTTAATTAATATATATATTATATGAAATTCCTTTTAACTACGAGCTAGACATTATCGTTTCAATTCGAGAGTAAGAGGGAATGTACTTTTTGAATTCCTCGCGTGCTCTTTAGAATTGATATTATTGCATAGGAAGTCTTGTCGATCCCTGTACAGCGATTAGCGTTATTTATCGAATGTGATACTTATGTTTTAATAATCCTCGACTACACTGCATACCCCAGTCGATGCATGAGAAGTAAAACTTGTTAATTGATATATATATATATATATTTAACTACGTTTCGTAGCGTGAACATGAAGGAGAATATCGTAAAAAGAAATTCATTTTGAAATTTTTTCCCGGTAGTTCGGATTTGAATAAAGTTGTGGAAGTTCGGGGATTCAAATACTCGTAACTTTATAGTTTTATCTCCTATAAGATAAATTAACATATATTCAACGACGATCCCCCGCGATTTTATGGCTTTTGCCGTATCGATTCATATCTTAAGGATTGTAAAAAGGAACAAAAATCTTGAAGGTATATACATATACATATATACGAGTAATTTCTTCCCGCATAATAAGTTCGTTACTATAAAGGGTAAAAAACAAAAATCGGTCTACACTAGAACATCCTAATGGAATTACATCCGAAATCAATCCTACCTCGCGATCACACCAAAGTAATATCATCGTTGTTCTGTATCGAACGAAGTGCGTTATCGAGTGCCGCCTGTGAAACAGGAATAATTCATTACTCTAGCCTGTACATTATCGAGTGTGCAATTAAATTGTGATCAAGTAGGCGACGGAGTCACAGTGTTGCACCGCAAAATTGCGAATGACCTTGTGTCCGGAATAAAAAGGATGATAGTTGTTTAAACCACACGGTTTAAACGTTCACTGATTGGTCACATTTAGGGAAAAAAATAATAAACATTTATCTCGTTTACTGTCCATTCGCATTCGAATAATCATCTAGTTCCATTTATAATAATCTCGCGACCACGACAGAAATGATTATTCTTACAAAATATCATAGTCCGATATAAGTATTTAACGAATTTCGCTATCCCAATTTTCTACATTGTATAATATATTTAAATATATCATCGTCGATACGCGCATTTGTTTGAAAGATCCTGCTCTCGAGATAAACGTTTTAGACACTCGGCATAGTCGCAGTCGAGATAATAGCGCGCCCGTAAAAGTGAAGAGGCGCTTCTGAGCAATTGCCTTCGTAGCCGGGACAAGAAAATTGACAGAAGTACGAGATGCTAAGGATTTCGGACCGTGGTCGGTGGCGTACGGAGACACCTTTCATCCGGTGTCAATGTATCTTATACACTGCATTATTTGTACATGAAAGTCCAAATTCACGCTCACACTTCAATTTCGGATAGAAATTAATATTTACATTAGTATGGGAAATACCATTTAACAATTGAAATACCAAAACGCTTGCCACCATTTAATTTCTTGCTAGATTTCTATAACAGAATGCAACGCACTGCCCTGTGTGCCCCAGAATCAGACGAGGGTGTTATATCTTGGCTGCGACTATACGTTCGTTGTTGCGCACTAGCTTGTAAGATTAACCGTTTGGTGCAATATATAGGATAAAACGTAGGTGTATATCCTCCTTGATTCAACTATTTCGTTGTAAAAAAATTGTTTTACATATTTCCTCAAATAAAATGACATGTCGTTCATAAGATTAAAATATATTACACCTAACGACTCGCGAGAAAGGCATTTACAATGTTCCAAGGTGTTACAATATAGGAGACAATTCCATTTCCGTATTCCTGTATCTTTTTATCTCTTCTTTGCTAACCGAAGGAACCAATTCGTGTACAGCTTCTATAAAGTCGTTCAATTCTACGGCAATGGAATCGTTGAATTTTACATCATTACCACTATCGTTCGAACGGTTCAAAACTCTACGCGCTGCGTTTAGCCACGCGTTCGAACAGACGGAGTATAAATCAGCACCAGTCGTGTCGTCCGGTAACTGATCTACCAACTTCGTCAATTCTTCCCCGTTCTCGCGGAACGTGAATTTACGTGTCAATGCCTTTAACACGTTAAGTTGTGAGTCACGATCGGAATGGATTCCAACGTACAATAGTTTATCGAATCGGCCAGGTCTGAGAAGAGCAGGATCCACGAGATCCGGCCTGTTCGTAGCACCTATAATAAATATACTGTTGGAACAGTCAAGACCATCCATTTCGGCGAGCAACTGGGATACTACACGGTCCATGACACCACCGCTATCACCACTTCGCCCACGGTTGGGCGCCAGTGAATCCAATTCGTCGAAGAATATTATACACGGTGCTGCGGCTCGTGCTCGTTCAAATACTATGTAAAAAGGTTGCATCTCTTTCATTGATCTTTAAGCAATGATTTTCGCGCCTATATCTGTGATCTTACCTTGCCTAACATTTTTCTCACTTTGACCGATGTACATATTTAACACCTCGGGGCCTTTGATAGATATAAAATTAAGTTGATACTCTGTAGCCACTGCTTTAGCGAGAAGCGTTTTTCCGGTTCCGGGTGGCCCATACAGTAGCAACCCCGACTGGCCAAATCCTAGTGCGCTCATCAGCGGCAACTGAATTCGACGCATTATTTCGTGCTTTAAATTTGTTAAGCCGCCTATATCTTCCCAGTAAACTTTTGGTACCCGTGGCGCACCTTCGCAATCGGTATATATCGACTGCATGTACTCTATAAATGGAATTAAGATTGTTAAACGAGCATAGCGCAGATAATAATTATGTTTTACTATATTCTGTAGAATCACCGTAAGCTCTATCGAAGTCTGCTTGCGAGAGCGTCAATGAATTGAATTTCGTAGCACTGTCTTTGCATTGAAATTTCACTGCGTGCGACATCAACACCAATAGATCTAAATATCTATAGTCCGAGCACATTGCAGAGATTTTCGATAGATTCACATGATGATCGAGATTCCGTTTCGCGAGTAGCCACGATATTATATCTGTCCTTTCGTTCTGATCTAGATGTTTCACGTGAATTGTTTCAATAAAAATTCTATTCAACTCTGCTGGTATATCGGTTTCGCTTGTTGTAGCCATTATGATAACTGGATAATTTAAACGTTTGTTAAATAGTGCGTTTATCTCGTTTAAAAATGTCGATATGATCCGTTCGTCCTTCTGGCCTTCTGCATTTTTTCCGATCACCTACAAATTTTATCTTAAAATATTTGCAAGCATACGTAACAGTATTGAAAATACCTTTATATCATTCAAACAAAGTATACACGGCGCAGAGTTCTTGGCATTGTGTAATACAATACGTAGCTTTGCCTCTGTTTGCGCTGATGTCAAGGCTTGAATTTCAGCCAAGTCCACGTTAAAAAAATTTACACCAATCTTTTCGGCCAATATTTGAATTAGTCTGCGTTTATTCGAACCCTGCGGACCCTTAATCAGAAATATTGGTTTTATTGGTAAATAAGTATCTGGAAGAAGTATGAAAAATTAGCTACATTCAATAGAACTGTTTTAGTGCCTTCAAATATTGCAGAATTTATTTTTACCCGATTTCAAAAATGGTAATACGCAATGTTTCAAATGTTCCAGAGGAGCTTCTAAACATGGTGGATATGATCCTATATATTTTGCTTTGGTTTCATCGCAATAAGTATGCTTTTCAGGTAGATAACTGTGTACATTCGGTTCTTGGATAAGCGTGGTTTCACCGTGTAAAATATAACAACTATCTCTATCCGTACAATGATTACTATCATTGACTATAATAGACTGAACTTTAAAATATATCACGGGGATCAAAATGTTAGTGTGCAAATAGGTTTGATCCAATATATATTCCTTTACATCAATACCGAATAAATCATTCCTCCTCAGAAATCTAGGCTCAGAAAAGTAATTTTCTAACAGAGAATTTGTTAATTTATCGGTGCACTCGTATGGATTAGAGACCATAGAAACTTTAACTTCTTTGGCAAAAGTAACAGTGTCGTCTTGTACGGGTACTGAAAATAATTATATACATTTATTATTATCGAATGTTGTATTGTTTGAAAACGTTTCAACCTTGACATTATCTTTTTATACTCACACAAGAAACATTTATCAACGGGGCATTGGAGCGCATTTTCTACATTACATCTTATAGTCTCTGATAGAAATATTTCATTTGTGCTACATTGGTTTGAAGGTGCAATTAATACTTTATATTTCTTCAATGATATTGTAGAACAAATGTAATACCAAGTTGGTGTAGTGGCTTTAAAATATTCTATGTTCCCCAATAAACAGGAATTATAATCTATGTAATAACTTTTCTCGTTGTAATATTGTTCAATCAAATTCCTCAAAGCAAGATCGGGGAAAATGTTCCAGGAAAGTTTGATACTTAGTAATGCTTTTAACTTTAAAAGCGTGTAATGTACGTAAATGTAAAAAAGAACGTAATTAACATTCTTTTCCTTCAGCATTCTTGTTAGGTCGCGTAAAGAATTCATATAAAAATGTAAAGAATTCATGTTGCATATGCGTTTGGTCTGAATCATTTAATTTGAAAGCGATTTACGCGCTGAAAATGAAAGAAACGGTCAATTTTCATATCGTGAGATATAGGATCGTTTATCGAATAGTAACCACGCTGCGTGGAAATATAGTAAATTTCGTAATGTCATGTATGCGACATATAATAAGGATGTATTTTAAACGATAGCACAGTATTGAACGTAATCTGTGACTAAACTTCCGACGAAACCTCTTAGCTTCGTCGATCCCTTTTAACAGTCATTTAAAAAGCGAAAGAAAAAGAGAAACGAAAATAAAGATCGTCCGCGTACCAATTTTGGACCAATCTGCCCAAGTTACTATAGAAACAGTAGCGAAGTGGAGGCTCGAGGCTCGGAAGATCATGCGAGGTCCCTCTGTAACAGCTGTCCTATTGGTAATTTTCAATAGGGATTCGCGTGAAAACTGTATTAAGCGCAGTGAATCTTTCGTTGTATCGGTTTTCGTTTCTCTCGTATACATATAGCTGGTCGAATTAAAATTCGTGGTTCAGCGAAACGTAACTCTTGCATCATTTCAAGCGCAGCATAGCAGAAGACAGTGAGAAACCGTTGGTGGTCGTAGCCGTTAAGTGGAAAACTAACCTAACCTAGACTGATAGCGTCCTTATTGGAGTTGTCGAGCGTAGATTTATTAAAATTTGAAGGTCCGCCGCTATACAAAGAATATTATGCAAAATTTTGGTACGTGCTAAATGTTATTTGTCACTGGTGGAAACGTCGCTCACACTTTGTTCCACTGTCCGACAAATGTTCGAACGATTGTTTGCTTTACGTTAAAACAGAAACTACATCTTCAAGTAATCGCGAATTCGTGGTCTCTTTAATCTTTCCGCATTGTTACACAGATTGCAACACATCGCAACCATTAATAATGCAATTGCTCCTTTTTGACACATTGAATGACAAGTAATTCAAACGTCCAATGTACTTTCTTCGTGTTCATTTTTCGTCGAATTTAAGATACTTTTGCAATAGCCACCATTTAAAAAACAGCCACAGTGAACTTTCAATTCTACCTGTATGTTCGTTCCATTTTTTTTTAGAACATAAAGCGGTCTGATTAATAAGAAAGTATAGAATTAAGGATGGATCCTGCGACAGTGATTGCTCTTTGCAAGGAAAACATTCAACCATTGCGTTACGGACGAAATGCAGTACAGTTAGGAACCGCTTTGAGAGCACAAGAAGACACGGATGCTCAGCAATTATTATTACAGGAGAAACAGTGGGTCTTATCGCGAATGTCTCTTATTCTTATGTTAATTAAATTTCCTTGACATTTCCAATGAAATTGTTATGCACGATTCTGTTGAACATAAATGAGAAAATTTTATATTATTTTTGCAGAATGTACGAGGACGCAATAAAGAACTACGACGGAGATGATCCCTTAGAGTGTTGGTACGAATATATAATTTGGGTGGAGCAAAGTTATCCAAAAAGTGGGCACGAATCGCACATTGGCAAGCTTTTACAACAATGTTTAGCTATATTTGAAAAAGAGACCAAATATCATCAAGATCGTAGATATATACGCCTTTGGATTAATTATGTAAGGAGTTTTAAGGAAACGTTTACAATGGAGAAAAGAAATGCTGTGTTAGATGTCTTTCAGAACAAACATTTCGTTGTAGATAAATATGCAGAAAAATCCATTAGAATTATACCAGCTTTTACATAACAATGGTATCGGGACTATGGTTGCCGATATGTACAGAGCGTGGGCCTTTGAATTGGAACAAATAGAGGATTACAAACGTGCAGATGAAGTTTATTTAATGGGCCTCTCTGCTTTGGCGGAACCGCGAGAGGAATTGGATTACGCTCACAAGTATTAATCACAATATATGCTTCTATCAACCAAATTTATTAAGAACATGCACTGTAGTCTGATTGTTCGTTCGTTCGCAAGGAATTTCCAGCTTGCAGTCGCGCGCCAAACACTCGGGCGCACGGACGATCGTAGCGAAGTGGCATTGCTCGAACAACGGCAAGCGTTTAGTTCTTTAAGAGCGATAAAAGCCGGCAAAAAAGTTAGCAGCGTACGTACCGGACATCGTGTACGCGAGCACTATCCTGGCACGGTTGCGCAAAATTCATCGGCGATGCACAATAGACCGAATGCCAGGATACAAATATTTCAGGTAGAGAAATATTTATCGCACTATTCGATGCACAGCAAGATAAAATGCTAACATTAATATGTCTCTAATAGGATGATGGGTCAGGTGAAATGAAAGGTTCGAGTATTCTAGACCATGTACCGATAGAAGATACGATACATAAAGAGAATACTATTAAACCCGGTCCATGGAGCAATGCTAGTAAACGATGCCCCTTAATGGCTTCTGCTACGAAGGCAGCTTTCAAAGGTAGAATTCTATTTCGATAGAAAATATTATTTATCCCTCCAAGATACAATCGATGTTTTTGGGCATCGTTATTGTTTTCTGAATTATAGTTCACGAAGATCAGGTGGATGACTTTGATGTGGAAAAAGTAAAATTATTCCCGAACCATACATATTTTTTCGATGGCAGTAAATATCCAGAGCACTTGACTGTGCCTGTTTTTGTACCGGATGCTCCGAATCCAAATACTATATTATTGACGCACTATCCCAAAAAGTTAGTTTACGCTAATAATATGGATCAAAGTATGGAAGAAGTGAGGGCTCAGTTGTACTTTCAGAGGTAACATATTTTTTCTTGACAATTGTAAAGCTAATAGGAACGTTTTGACTGATCAATAAGTGATGTTTTAAACTATATAGACTTCAAGCTTTAGAAAAGAAACATGAGGTATCTGAGATAAGAGAAGCTGACCGTCATGTGCAACATAAAAGTTTCGAATCTGACCATCAAAGACACGAGATATCCTTGCAAGAGTTGCAAAGACAACGAGAAGAATTTGAGCAACAACAGTTGACAGCGAGACGGAGGAAACTGGAGCAGCAACGTAGAGAAGCCGAGCAGCTCGAACTAGACAGGCAGAGACTTGAAGCTGAACAACAAGAACTCCAAAGACAACAGTACGAAGCCGAAAAGCAAGCTTTAGAAACCCAAAGACGCGAGGCAGAGCAACGCGAATTGGAAAGATTAGAAGCGGCAAGAATCGAGGCAGAAAGAATTGAGGCAGAGAGGCTCGAGGCACAGAGAATGGAGGCAGAATTGAATACACAACGAAATTTGCAATCCACTTTTATGCATCAGCATCACACGTCATCATTAAATACGGAACAGGAGGAACATTTACTTGGACAAAGCCTTACGGTTAATACGAAAGAAGCAATGTCGGTCGTGCAAGATATGTGGCGTTCTCCCGATACAGTACCATCGGCGCACAATTTTCGCACCCCCATGACACCTAGAATTCCAGACGCAAAATCTAAATTATCTTTCGACATACACATGGACAGTTCGATGACGCAGCACGCGATGTCAAGTAGTAAACATCATTATAATATGCAACCTTACAATGATCAAGAAAATCACCAAAATTACTCTACTCACCAAAGTTACACTAATCAAGAGCATCAAAGTTCCTATGGAAACCCTGGATTACACAACTCGTACCAATTTCAAATGCAGGTATATAGTACAAATAAATTATCACGAGGGTATCTTATCTTGTTTTATTGATAAAAGATTGTTATGTAATAATTCACCAAATACTTGATTGCAGCAGCATCATGAACAACAAGTGCAGCAACCACATTCCCGACTGCATCATTCGCAACATCATGAACATTTAATGCAACCACATGAACCGACTCACGTGGTTCCACATCACCACACTCTTCCTCATGCATCACACTTGCAATCGCACAGTCCAATTCAGCCTCATCCTCAACAGCATCAACCATCGCATAATCAGCACCTCCATCATCAACCACACCAACCACACCAACCACATCAAGCACATCAATCACATCAACATGTTCCGCACATACAACATCCTGTTTATGGAAATATGATGCCGAATGATATTGCCTATCATCAGTACCCCTCACAAATGGAACCAACGTTATTGCAGCAGAATATAGAACCCCAGAAACCGCTTCATTATCCTCCATATAACGAATCGGGCATAGAAACCAGCAAACCGTATAGAATGCCCCCAGAATTACCGTATATAAAGTCGCCGGGGATGAATCGTAGAGATATCAAGTATCTTGAAAGTGCCGAGAATAAAGAGAATGATATTGTTGTTGATTATAATGGACCAGTAGAAGAAAATATGACGCCAAAGCCAACCGAGGAGAACAATTTATATATTGACGAAAGTCTTGGTATTACACCGTTGTCTGGAAATAATGATACCTGTTACACGGAAGCATTTAATATACAATTAACTAGTTCTACACCTATGACTAATCATTTTAGACAATCTTACAAAGTACAAGAAGGAGCATCACATTACCCGAATCAATGTGCCGTACCTCAAACGTATGTGTATCCTTTAAGCTCTCCAGGTGTTTTATTAACCGAGAACATTTCGCTGATCACTGTTTCACATTTCGTTTTCAGCAATTCAGAAGCGCCCAACGTTGAAGCTGACGACAAATTAAGTGTCATACTAGAATCGACTAGAGAATATATTTCGAGCAGTTCTGGCAGCAGTACTCATACAAGAAATACTGCATTGGGTTTTACATTAACGAAAGAAGATCTGGTTCCTATAAAAGAACAATCTATTAGCAAAAGTATACAAACTCTGCCTCTTTTCTTCTTTCCCAATGTATCTTGTACGTTTAAACAAAATTCTTCGTTTAATCAGGTGAAGAAGATGAATCTACAAACATTACACTTTCTGCCAATCAACCTTACGAACAAAAACTTCAGGCCCATATTCAAGCCGTGCACGCTCAAAGCCCACGTACAGTGCTACGAAATCTGGATCAAATTACCTCTGAAATTAAGACGAATTGCGATTTACGAAAATCAATTAACTTTAAACTGAACGAAATAGAAGAGCAGGAAAAAGTTGATTCGATGGAATGCGAAGAGCATCACGAATCTGTAGAAGAAGCGGAAAAAGAAAGTTTCCAATTACCTTCCGGAAACATAAACCCTTTCGATAGAAATTTGATAGCTGGTCTTTTAAAGAATATTAAATTCCCCCAGCCTCACCATGCAGAGGGATACGTGAGATTAAATACTAATTTAAATAAGCTTGTGCCTTCTAATACGATTACGCTTGGTCAGTGTATTTCAACGTAGACAAATATTATTGTGGACGCAAATTATTTACAATCTTGTCGATACTTATTATTTCTGTTTCACACGTTCAGGTACTGAAACGTACGATTTGGAATCGTGCCTTGGAAAGGGAACGTACGGTACCGTATTCAGAGCAATGAATCCGCAAACAGGTGAAACAGTTGCCCTGAAAACACAAAAACCCGCTTGGGTGTGGGAGTTTTATATCACTAGGGAAATAAAAAGCCGTCTTACTAATCCTCATATGGTACACTATTATGTATTACTATTATCGTATAATGAATCATTCATTGCAGCACGACGTTTACTATATTAGTATATTTTTTCTCTCTTCCAGTTGCGTGGATTTATGGACGTCTCACTGGCATATGTTACGAATAATAGTAGCGTACTAGTTTCAGAATATTCGAAGTTCGGAACATTGTTAGCGGTAACAAATCAAATAAAAATTGCCACAGGTAAACCGTTACAGGAGCCTCTAGCTATATTCTTCACGATTGAGATTTTGCAAATTGTGGAGTACTTACACAAGTGTCAAATAATCCACGGTGATATCAAACCGGACAATTTTCTCTTAATGCGTTTGTAGGTATCCTATATTTACGTTATATTGGTAATTGTAAATCTCACAAAATCAATCGAATTGCATTGAATCTTTTATTGCTAATTTATAGACCCACGGAAGATGTAAGGCCAACGATTCAATTGATAGATTTCGGGTGTAGTATAGATATGAGTGTTCTGCCGGAGAAGACGACGTTTAATTGCGTCATAAAAACAGAAGATTTTACGTGTATAGAAATGCAAACTGGAAAACCATGGACGTATCAGACTGATTTGTATTGTCTAGCCGCGACATGCCATTGCTTATTATTTGGTAATTATATGCGAGTTTCGAACGTTACCGGTCGCTGGTTTATCACATCGAAAATACCAAGGTACTTGCACAATGATCATCGTCTTTCTTTTTATTTAAGAATTTATGCAGAAGTTCGTCCGATTTATTATAAATTTATTATAAACATAGGTACACCAAAAGAGCTGCTTGGGAACAATTCTTTACAGAACTATTAAATGTCGAGTCTTGCGATAGTATGCCAGATTTATCAAAGTTGCGCAATACTATGGAAGAAACATTAGCACAGATGACGGATACGCAGCAAAGATTTAGAAATTTCGCCAATATTTTGACCAAACGATAACACTTACTGAATATATTGTATCAATCGTTGTGTCCCGATGTGTGCACATATTTAGTAAAGAACCAACATTTATTAAGAACAATTAATGTTACTATGCTATTTATTATAAAAGTTAATACTATGGTGATATATGTAATACACGGTTAATAATACATGAAATGCACGTTATGGCCTGCTTCGTGGAGGCTTTAATTAAATATATTGCTTGCACATAATCAATTACATTAGAACTACTGAATATTTGAATCGATTGAAAAAAGAAAAAGTGGAGAACTTTCCAAACTGATATTATTGACATTTTATGCGCCATAAGTTATAAAAATGTCTTTCAAGATACCTCGTGACGCAGTACCTGGATGTTAGCATCTGTCACGTAAATTATGTAAAGGCAGATTTGTATAATAAAGTTGAGTAAAAACGAAACATTGAAAAAACGAATATGTAAAAAAAAAATATTTATAATATACAATGCGCGTGTGATAAATGCGGGTTGATTACCTACAATGTTTTATAATTAAAGTTGGAACAAAATTTGTGTACTGATGCATTATCAAGTACACCATGCAAGCTTGCATACTTTATTTAGATAATATATATGTAGTCTTTATATCGTATATATACATATATAAAATGACATAACTTTTTGTTCCATAGACATCAAATTTCTTGCAGGTATATACACTTTAATATGATTGTATTTAAAAAGTTTAAAAGCTCTCGCATGTCCTATAAGAGAAATAAAAATATTTGTGCCCGATTAATTGATCTCAATGCTGATACTTTATTTTGTCATAAATATTTTTTAATGTCGCTTCATTGTTAAGAAGATATGCAAGCTAACAAACTGCAAACAAGGTCGGATACAACGTGTAGGCAATTTTGCTTTCATAAAAAATGTAATCATTGTGCGATTTGTTATTTTATTTCGATCAGTTTTATTTTTGAATGTGCAGGCTTATTCGCCAATATCCACTAAACAGGCCTTTATGTAGAATATTTTATAAAATAGGATCTATTGTATCTATTACACATATACGATAGAAATTTCAAGTTTGTGTTCAAACCATTCGATATCAGATTTTATAAAATGCACAAGAACAGTAGGTTGTCTAGTAATTAAATAATAATAATATAAATTATATGTATAGAATTGTGAAACATATTAATAACAATGGACAGCCTATTGTTCTTATTTAGCAATTTCTGAGAATATGCCTTATCTTATTTTCAGAATGCAACGTGAAAATATTTAGATTCATATGAAATATATATATATACAATTATTCAATACATCCCTTATAAAAAAGAAACGAAAAAAATGCAAAATGGTACATCATTGGATTTAGGTTTAGTTACACAAATAAATCGAGGTGTATTATATCTCAGTAGTAGGCGATATTTACTATCATTACTTTAATTATTTTTATAAAAGTTAAAAAAATATATTTCTCTCTTAAAACCGCTAATCATATTTAAAATATTTTGTTCTATAGACTTCTGTGTGCATTATTGTTAAATATAATATCTTGCAACATGAACACTAAAATTGAAGCCAATTAAATATTCGCAGGCCATTTCACGCCATACGTAAATTTATAAAATCTCATTACAGTTTATATATCCTTGTTGCGATACACAGACCATTTATGACATTACATGCAACATACCAAGGAACCTCATATAATTATTTACAAAGATTATTCGCATTTTAATGCTTATTGTATGGCAGCAGCGAACTATGCAAATTGGATTTAATATTTTCGCAAGCTATAAAAAATATCTGTATCGCAATACATCTTCGTTTAAAAGTCCATAATTACAACGGAACATTGCACAAGTGCATAATTGTCATATTCATGAAAATACGTTTGATTTTTTTGTTCTTCAAGTTTTACCATAAAATTTTCGATTTAATAAATATAACAATAAATTCACGTTAACCTTTGCTTTACCAAACATATCCATAATTGGTGCACCCTCGAATTGTAACTCAAGTAACTTTTGTATATCGATGTCAACTTTCTCCATTTCTACACCCATGAATTTACAACGCACGCTAAACAGACCACTATGTTCCGTGGGGCTTATTTCAAAAATCACATTCTTGAACTGCGATTGCGGAAGTCCATCAACTTCTAACAGTACCCCCTTTTCTTGTAGTTTGGCAGCGGAATATTTCAACGTCATTTTAGATCTTAACTTACCATGACTGTTCTTCTGAATGGCCTTGAATGCCCGTAAAGATCTACGCATAGTTTAATACCGTTAGAAGGAAAAAATCAAAAGTAATTACATGCATACGTACCCTTTCCCCGTGTGCAAGTTTTCCAAACAACGTTGTATATATTCATTATAGTACTCCACTTGTTCTTGATAATATTTACACTTTTCTTGTAGCCTCTGTTTCGTTACGCGTAAAGTCTGCAATTCTTTATTTCGCATAATTCGGTATTTGCCTTTGTTACAGAGATCTTTAGCCACCGCAGTTATAATATTTTGATATCCATCCCCTTGACTGACCCATCCTCCAAGTTCAAGTTTGTGGAGATACGCACGTAACTGTAGTTTACAATCGTTTAAGGACGAACTGCGAAAGAAATGTTTTTTATTAGCGCACTTATTTCTTAGCTAGATATAAATTGTTTCAGTGAAATACCTTTTATGAATAATATTTATCGTGGGTGAAAGGCTGGTGCATTTTACGTCGTACAATTTTTCTTGTACGGGAGAGCAAGTAGTATCCAAAGCATCTACTAATGTTTGACCCTTTAAAAATTGAAGCACAGAAACTAGCAATTCCTTCGTTTTAATAAAGAGTTTGTTTAAACTGGCATCTTCATCTTCAGGCACTTGAAATTTGTTGGTGAGTATGAGGCAGACCTCGGTCTTTCCAAATCGCGTTAAGTTTGTTTCGCAAGTGGTATCAGCTAATAAATAATTGAAATATAACATTCCGTCGATTTAATATATGTCACAGAGGCAATTAATTGTTCCTTACGAATTCCAAGTAAAGATGCAACGGTAGATGCTGGTCCCAAATCATCTAATAAATCGTGCAACGGATCCATCGGATCTGGCGCTATTTGATCTTGATATTCTAACATGAGACAGTGAGTATCACAAATTTCCTGCAATTTATACGATTAGTAATATCAATAATGTAACATTCTTAAGTTACATATGATTCCTGTTTCTTACTTGCAAGGAAATGTAAATTTCCGGCTTCTGGATAAGAGTGGCTTCTGTGTATTCATGAATAGAAAAATGTTCTTCCAAATCTTCGACTTGACAACAGTAACGGAAGAAGCATTTAAATTTTTCGTGGCATTCAATTATAAATGAATTCAAACATACTAAATGAGTAGCCTCTTCTCCGAACTAAAAAGAAAAATTGGTGAGACTCATAATTTGACCTACTTCCGATATTATTTAAATAAATATATGTACCCCTTTTTTCGAAGCAGCAAATTGCAATATCTTTGCGATACTGGCTAAATTTCTTCGTTGATCGTTTGATAATGATCTATCAATTGGTAATGTAATGATATCGAAAGCGTCGGGAGCTACTATAGCTGCGTTAATAAAATGATAATAAATTAAGTTGCCGACTACTTTTAAAATGTCTTTCTCCGGGGCGTTCGGGAATTTTTCTGTTAAGGAATCATGTAAAACTTTCGCCATGTATAACATTCCATATGGTATTAAATCTCGAGACTCCGTTATTTTGGTTAAAAATTCTAAAACAGTGCTTTGCAACAATTGTATTCCTCTATGCAGTCTGATTCGTACTTCTTCATAATTTAAGGCCTGCTGTTGCGTTACCGTATACGGCAAATCCCTGTTGAAAGAAGTAATTGTAAAAAGAGTACTACCTCGCAACAATCAATCTGAAAACTTACAATGTTTCTCCCGTTTCCATTTCCAATTGATTTCGCCAGCACTTATAAATATCGACCGGATTAGTCTCTATGTTTAACGTTCGATCCGCCAATACTTTTTCAATAATCGGTCCAACAATTTGTCTCAAAGCCCTTTGACCATTTAATTGACGCGCATAATTCACCACCATTTTTAAGACAAGAGGATTTCCAGTAACAACTTCCGACGGTTTTTGAAATTTACACCTGTGTATTAAATTGTATCATTTACTGCGTCGATGTAGTTTTTTATTATTTTTCCGCGCGTGGCTGGATATATACCTGATCTCTTCTTGCAAAGCGCTTCCGAATAGTTTTAATAACAAATATTCCTCCCGAATGTTTGAGCCAAAATTAAACAACGTTAGGATTACATTTTGGAGAAACTTGTTCGTTTTACTTTGTGGTAAAAGAAACAAAAGTATGGAAAAGTATGATGGATTAGTTTGCAACGCGTAGAATAAATGCTGATATCCTTCCAACATTTTCCGACCCTCTTTTGTTAATGATTTCAGGCCTTTTTGTGAGATAATACCATCCGATATAGAGTTTCTGTGTTCCCTGTTAGAGTGTCTCTGTTTTGCAAGTGTTTCTAAGCTCTTCCCATGAGCTACGACATCCTGTAAATTGTTTTTTTTGTTAATATTATACTTTTAAGCAATATCATCTTGAATCTTTTAGCTTTAGAAGTTTTGTTCTCATTACTTGTAACGTAATTCTATTTTGTATAAGCAATCCAATTTTTATGTCCATACTATCCAGTTGTTGGGACAATGTTTGATTATGTCGGATGCTTTGCACCACCTCGTGTTTTAAATGCTGTAGCAATAAATTGATCGTGAGGAATTGATTTATGAAAATTGTATTTAAAAACTAAAGAGCTTCATACTTGTAATTGTAAATCTCTGTCATAATCCTCCGCGTTGAAGTTTAAAATTGCGGAAAAATGACGGACCACGGGGAATGGTATTTTTTCCATATATAACAACGAATGGAAAGCTCGTCTTTCTGCACGACCGCGCCACAAAGCTTGTAGCTTTATAATCTTTTCCTCCTAATAAAATATACAAAAAATAATACATAAAATAAACTGATACATCGCTTATTATTTCTGAGAACAGTTTTGAATAAAATAAATGAGTATTATTTACATGTTCTCTGTAATAATCCAATATATTTAAATATCTTGCTTTAACTTTTAAGTATTGAATCTTTGATTTTTCTCCATTACATGTTCTTTTTTCTAATAATTTAATATATTTTTTCCGCTGCACCATACTCCTCCACCACGCTTGTATTTGGACAATTTTATTCATATTATCGTAAAGATACGCGAATCGTTCAGAAATCTTTTTCCGCAATAAATGTCCTCGTATACAAGCTTGCAATCGAATTATCTGTCTACTTATTTTGTGCTCTTCGTGTTCTCTTATTGTACTATTTTTTATTATCCCCTAAAAATAATTAAATGCAATCAACCTTCGATGCTTGTTCAGCTTAGGGAAATTAATTAGTTATGATATACTTTTATATCTTCCATGCTGATGTAGAATGATTCAGATATATTTTTGGGGCAGTCCCAAGTGTAATTGTATCTTTGTAAATCTAAGAACGATTCGTTTCCCTTAGGTGTCACATAACGAACGAACGCACAAACGTGATTTTCATTCTGAAATGTAACAGTATTATAGAAAAGAAGTTTGTAATTCATTAAGCAATACAGTTTACTGTCAAGTTGTACCTTCATATTTTGTAATTCGCATAAACTTCGAAAACAGTCTGTCTTATAATTGTTTGGTATTTTAAAGCCGAATGTTTGAAGGCAATCGATTGTAAACAACATGTCATTTCGCTGCAATCCTAGATTAACTTGTGATAAAAATGTGCACACTAAAAAATATTAAATTCATTATTTGAGAGAAAACAAAGTTAGTAACGCAAGATAGACAGACCATGTGTTATACCGTTTTGAACATTTTCCGCTTCCGCAGCTACAACCTTCGTAACGTTTTCTACATCTTCGAGCCACAATTCAGATCCATCAAAATGTTTTTCTTCGAGGCAATTCTTAAATAATTTCAGATAGAGACTTGCATTATCTGGTGAAGTGTGTTTTTGTAACATTAGAGCAGTATCTTTTAAAGCAGTTATAACACCGTCTCGATCGTTTTCCACGACGGCCAAGTTTAATTGACGCAGTACTTGTATGACTGTGAAAACGATAAAACAAATACTATATAATAATATACACACAAATTATTATCATATACTAGTATTAATTCGAGAATTATACAAAAAAATGTATGTAATATACCTTCATCGTCATTTTGACACTGCTGATTTACAACGTCAATGCATTCCTGTATATCAATGTATGTTAATAGAGGACATTCTTCGCCTATTGCCTGTTTTTCACAGCGGACTGCCGCCAATGCTCTGTAATATTTTACCTTATGTTCCTGCTCTATTCCCTACGGTGTAATACATGTAAAAGCATGTTCTTACTTCAACACATATGTATATAAAAAACAAAATTACACTTACAGAAACATGACATTCTGGTTTTGTCAATGCTTGATAAACCAAATCCGGATTGTCTGTGTCCACCGCTTTGGTAATTTCTGCGATCGTCGACAGAACTCGTAAACTAACTACAATATCGCTGTATGAAAGGTCGTTCTATTAAGAATATTGTTCATATTAATAACAATTTATATCATATACGCGTGTATAATCGTACATTATTTATGTTTCGTTTCTACCTGAGATTCAGAGCGATCGATTTTCATTTCTTCGTAATATAATGGCATGGCGAAGTCATCGATTTTTCCTATTAATCCAAGACTAGGATTTTTTAAAGCTTTATAGAAATCATCTTGCGCAGCACTCTTCAATGTCAGATTTAAAAGCTTCACACTGTCATCACCTGTGCGGCAAAAGATATGTTCATAATTGCACTCGTTTATACGATCTTCAGTATTTAATACTAACGTTTCTCCGATTTAAGTGCGATTTCATTTGTCTTATCAATCTCTTTTTGAAGTAGTTGCTTCCAATGATGATGATTGCTTTCAGAATATATACTGTTCCATTCGGAGCTCTCTAATAACTGCATTAATAGTTCTTTGTACAACTGGGCATTTTCACTTACAATATTCTAATGAAAAAGAAAAGAAATGAAGTTCGTAAGTAAGAGAATTTCCGACGAATTAAATGGATAAAAGCAATGGTATAAAATATACTTTTAAGCATAGAGTCGATGTCTTTAATGCATCCATGAATTCTTTATTTTTACGATGGATAGACTGAATTATGTTTTCTATAGCGCAATGAACTGAAAAGGACATATGTAATTAAAAAATGGTTTAATCATAAAATAATTATTCCTGCTACAACTTACCATTGACATAATTGATATGACCCTGAATTTCTGCCTGAGTCAGCAGTTCATCGTACACGTCTGGCACGTAGCTATCATTAAGAGACTGTTAAATTTTTATTAATTATTAGGCATATCGACTAAGACAAGTAAGACAAACGAATTAATACTTACTCTATTAAGTGCAACTTGTGCTTTAGATTCTTTGGCTTCGTACAAAGTGTTACTGTATTCTCTAATGTAGCAGGGCACGATACCATTTAACCGTACTACATTATTTTTTAGCGCACCCAACGTTTTGTCATAATCCTTGCAATACAAAAATGCTGAATCAGTTAAGTTATTCCAAGCGCTTTTTAAATCCAAAAGCCTTTCTGTACCTTCTCTGTAATGGCTTGATTAATCGCTATCACCGCAGCATGAAGAGTGACCGCGTCGGTTGCCATGCTGTCCGCGAATAAACCGCCAATCTTTTGGAACGACGGCATTTGGATTCCATATTTCTTCAATTCTCTGCTTACAGCGTTTATCTCCTCCTCTAAAAAGGTTCACGCATCGTAATAATAATAATACAATCGATTCTACATATTTTCATGCAGCGCACAGTCGAACAATTACCAGTAAAGTTCACTTTTCCATACAAGTCTTGAATCTGCGGCGCTCTACCCAATTTGAACAAATGAGTACTCAATGCATGAATACAATATATGACACGTGGCATGTTCTTCTTGTCGTAGATATCTGTTGTCTCCGGTCGAAAGGTCTGTTAAGAAATGTTTGTGTACACAATATTTTCCCTTACTGTATAAAGAATACGTACCAATGGTAATTGCATAGATTTTAAAGATTTCAAAAAGTGATTGATGTTATCCGTGTGCCTGAATTGCAGACCAACTGCTGTGTAACGCTTCTGTTCAGAATCATAGATTTTGTTAACGGCCAGAGATTCGGGAGCCATAAAACGTGCGAGCTTCGCCAGGTAAACTCCGTTTCTTAAATTCTCCTCCAGGTCGGTCGTAGGTGGAAGCGTTTCTCTGAGGCACGCTTCCAACCATCTATAAAAATTGACAGAACTGTAGTACCTCGTATGGATGAAAATTTACGCCGATTTGTTCGAAAAAAGAATTTACTTTTTGGCTTCCTCCAAGTGACAGAGGTACTCGTAGGCGAGTGTCTTTTGACGTTGCTCATCCATCTCCTGTGCCGATTTACGTATATCACCTCCTGTAAAACTTTGTATTCTAAATAAAGGATTAAAAACTGCATGCGGAATACGAGATGCTCGTATTAATTAGTGAAATATTCGATGCCGCGTACTATCAAAGGTCCACTTTGACATTTATGTTAGGCAAAGTGCGAGATGGAAATTAAGCGTCGAAATTGTTCGGCAAAGTTACCTCGTTCATGGTTAATTAATTTGTCATCGGTATCACTCATATCGGAACAATTGAAAATGCAATTAACAGAGAAAAAAGTGACAATGATACACGATAATGGAGTAGTACGTTAAATTCGACGAATTCAAACCTGTTCAAAAACGCAGGTACGGTGGAACACTGTGTAGTCGTACCAACCGTGGTACATTTCGATTGCGAATCCTATTGGAGGCTAAATAAGTGCAAATCTTTCCATTGGTGATTTTAACCGCGAGAAAAGTACTCGCGGCTAACTTCGTACCCACCTTTGTTCGTCAAGAACCGCGACGGATTCTTTTAAAACAAATAAAACAATTATAATTAACTCATGTTGACAAATGACAGATTAATTAATTCTACAAATGAATATTCCAAATACGAACATCGATACTTCTTTAACTCAAACACTTTCGTATCAGGCACTTCTGGTATATAATAACTTTTATATTTATTTATTTCATTTATCTTCCGAAATCTATCAGACATTGTACATATATGTAGTCAAGAAGGTATTATTCGACGCAAACAGAAATGAATTGTTTCGAACATTAAATGAAAGCTAAATTACTATGCAAATTGTACGGAAGCATAACTTAAGGGTTTGTCAATGAATTTAGTAACAGTAAATGATGTATATCTTGTAACAAATGCAAGATAATTAGAATGAACGCATTTTTCGGATATTCTACATATATGTATATACATTTCCCAACACATCTTTCGCATATCATTGTTTCTTTCAGAATTATCGTTTCCAGAATGAAATTCCCATGCCGTTTGCGGTTCCACGAGGAGTAGAAATTTGTTTACTCAATTTCATGCGTTCATTCATTAATGAGACGCACGCGATATGTGTACGTTAATGCCAGTGAAGTGGTGCAGAATTAAGGGGAGGCTAAGGAGGAAACAACGCAAGAATAAAGGAGGGGGCAAGGGGGCCCAGATAAAGTGTTTGACCCTCGCCCCTTCAATGACCCGGGAGATATCGTTCCACTAAAATCACTGACGTATCTCCCAGTCGAATGCGAGGTCTGATCTACTGCGGGTCACAGTCGTCGCTATTTCTCACCACGCTCGCTCCTTCGATTCAGTCTCAAAACTGAAAATGCAATTCGCAAAAGTACTTGTACTTCTTTTCTGTTTTCCCGTGATCGGTCGATGCAGCGACCAAAATTCCAGCGGTGAGTTGTTTAATATATTATAAATAGAAAACATACTTGTTCTTCTGTTACGTTTCTGACATGAATCGTTTTTGAGCGATTTTCCGTTCTTGCGCAATCTAACGTCAAGATCAAAGACCGATTCATCGATAATATAAGTATAAGTATGTAACACGAGCGTCGTAGAAGTGGTAGAATGCAAGTATAAAATTATTTGTGCGATGGAAAGAAAACGTTTCCGCTATACTAATAATTGGGTATAGCTTTCCATTGAATTATTCATAGGATTGATACGTAATATTGTTAAGTATAAATTGATATTAAAATGTAGCATTAATGTTTAAATTTTTTTTTCTATGCATCGTCTAACCGAGAATATGTTTTTTCTCAGGAAAAAATGATACGACAGCACAAATCGCGCTTGGCGAGAAACGACTCGGGGATCATATTCGCGCGATCTTGAAGCACTATCAGCAAGAAGATCCGATAGGACTACCGGGGGCGCCAGTACCAGATCCCATGCCTGTGCCTGATATGAAGCATTCGTTTTCTATGTACACAATGAATTTCAAGGAAGTCAAAGTCTACGGCCTCTCCAAATTTCGAATAGTACATATGGAGTCCGAATTGGCACTGATGCAAGTGAGAGTTTTTCTCTCCCCCCAGAAATAGAATCAAATATGATAGTCGTGGACGTGCAAATTGTTTAGAACATCGTCAGTAATGCATAATCAATGAAAGTTAAACGTTCTAAGCTTTAAGCATTCATAACAAACAATTCATGAATATTTTTCTTTATACTCATCACAAATGCCAATACGGTATATTGAATCCATTTATTTATAGATTTCTCTATTTAAAGAATAATTATTCGTTGGCTCTTCGCTAAACTGTTATGCATCACTTCTACGTTTAGTAACATCTGTCGTTACGAAAAACGTGCGCTAATTATACAATTGTAACGCGGAACATGTCACAAGGATAGTAATTACGGAAACGTCTAATTAAATTGCCTCCAGAGTCCCTGCCAAATCGGTTCGCATAAGAATGAGCTAGCAAGCATTAAAAGATTTGCACGATTACGACCGTTTATGCGATTGCAAAAAAACAAATTGGGATTCATTGCTAATTGAATATATATTTTTCGAAGGTAACCGTGGCGCTGAGTATTGAATCGCTGGATATTCGTGGACTGTACACCCTATCCTCTTGGTTGTCTCGATCGGCCGGTGATTTTACCGTGAAGTTAACAGGGGTGAACGTTCAAGGAATTGCCAGACTCACAGTTGGTGCCGATGGGAAATTGCAAGCGCAAAATATCGATATGGACCTGACGTTCGTGAACATTGATATGGATTTCAAAAATTTGGGTTTCCTTGGTTCTGTGTTTCAAGGATTAATCAATTCCGTAGGCACCTTCATTTTCGACAGCATTAAACCCTTCATATTGAAGGAAGTGAATACCAACATAAGGTAATAGATCGAGCAAATTAATGCCGGTAAACACAGGAAATGGAAGTGATCCGAAAACTGATTTTCACGTTCTAGGGGCGAAGTTAACAAACAAATCTCTCAGCTGCCGCAGTATTTCCCAAATTCCATATCACCCTTCGACATGGCAGTAGCTGAGGCACGCAAACAAGTATCTGACATGGGCTATGAACCATTTAAAGTAAAGGATTACAGCCAAACCGTCGGCATATTTACCGTCACGTCGAGTCACACTTGGATCACCGGTCTGGCAAGCTTCTACCGGATGGGGAACATTACATTAAGCATGGAGAACGGAACAGTAAATAATCAATCGCTTCTCAAGCAAACAGTTCCATTCCAGATATCATTTACCGTATCGGTTGTCGATAATCCAGTTTGCAAAGCAAATTAGTTATTATCGTAATTACATCACTTATTACGTCGTGTACGTTGCAGACCCAAAGCACGATGATTAATCAATCTTAATCGGGATCCGTAATTGTCGTATCTGTTGCGCAATCTGTTTGTAGGCGTCGATGCATCTGAACATTCTTCCTTCCCTTTTAAAGGTATACGCAACGATTGACGTCGGGACTCAAGAAATCGAAGGAAAGACTCACTGGGAAATAAGCGTGATCGGTGGTTTCTTATCCAGGGCTGGTACTGTTTCCTTTACCGTACAGTATTTCAGGGTTCAGATAAAACTCAGCCAACCCTTGGACACTCGAAAGAAGCCAAGCGTGGAGGAACTTGACCTTGAGTTGGGTAATATTCAAGCGAGAATTCATGGCGCCGGTACAATCGATTACTTGGTAGAAGCTAGCGTTAATATACTGCCAAACCTTTTAAGGTTCGATGCTGCTGTTTTTCTATATCGTGCAAAAATCAATGGATTCTAAGTCCGTCGATTCGTGACGCTATTTAAATGAAAATCTTTTTTTAAACAGGTATCAGATAATGGATGCAATAGAAGGGCCGCTTGAAAGGCGCATACAGACGGAATTAAATAAAGTGGACGTTGAGAAATTGATCTACGAAAAGATTCCGGATATAGAAGAACAGGCCAGGTATATACAAGGTTTAATTCCAGCAGAGGAGACTATATTGGAGGAAGCAGCAGTACCTCCAGAAGATCAGGATGGACAGCCGTTCTCAGAAAGCGAAGAAGATCGTGGACCTTCGTAAAAATTGAACACATTAAATGATACGCCGAGCATTTAGGACGTAAGGCTCTGCATTTAGATTATTAATGTTCGATGCGAGGATATGAACGTTTCCGCTGAGACCAGGGTTGGTTAAATTGGTATGCATCTGATCGTGATAAATGCACTGCGCAGCACCTCACTTGTGTGCCTTGTATATATTTTTGTGTTTTATAGAAATACATTTTTTTGAGGAGATCTTTCGCCATTCGTTACCACTTAGAAAGTATACACACACGATTTTGCTATTTAATATTCGTTTATTGAAAATATACTGATAACATATACAGTAGCGTGTATATTAAACATTCATTACACATGTATCATTTGGTAAATTATTCGATCGCTCTAACTACCGTTAATTCTTCAAACGCGATCGCAATACAATCTTATACATCTAATACAATAATCAAGTTACACGCGTGTAACTTAATTATTACTAAACAGTGTGTAATGAGAATGAAACCAGACTAAGCAAGAAAGAATTGCTGTGCTTGAAAGTGAACAATGCATGCAACTGTATAAAAGAAATATAGTGAGACAATAATCGGCCCGGCGTTCACAGATTACGCCGTTTTAATTGCTAGCGCGTTAACTCGCTCGATCGGTACGATTCTTTCCCCAGGAGCTGGTAAAACGAGTCTTGGTGCAGTAACTGTTAGAACACCATCGCACGATAGACTTGGTCTAACGTGGCCCATATCATATCCTTGCGGCAGCGTGTATCGACGTACGAAATGTCGCGACACGTATCCATGTTGATCTTTCTTCTCTTCGTGTTTTGCCTCAATTGTGATGTTTTTGTCATCTGTTCTGACGGTGATCTCTTCTGGTGCAAAATGTTGCATATCGACAATCACTTGATATTTATCTTGTTCCCGTTCGACGATAGTCGAACCGCCTACTTGGTGCTGCAATTGTTCCATCATGTTTTTCCATGGACGGAAGCATTCATTGAAGGATGGTATTGGTGGTGGTTGCCAAAGATCGCCCCTGGTACTGAGGCGTCTAAAATGGTCCTCCAATTCTCGGTGATAGAGGTCCATGTCTGGCCACCAGTTGCGGAAAAGATCTCTTGATACCAATGCCATGTTTACCGGCGATCGATCTGTAGAAATTATAGTACGCAATATAAGATACACGCCAACACCTATCGTAAATGAAATAGCAGAGAACAATTTGAAAATTGCATGTACTCGGTTAGTGTACCGGTAGTTTTTGGAGCAGGTATTCGAAATCGTTTTGCATCAAATGCATTTACATATGTCTACTGTCTATTTTTAGATGCCCGAAACAAATGCGTAAAACGTAATTTAAACATCGCACTCATATACTCAAATTTCACAGAAAATCACAAACGCAACTCAAAAAATATATATATACGTATATAGAAATTAAAAAAAGAAACGAAAGAAGCTTCGATATACCGGGATTGAACAATTGTTTATGTCACTGACAGTCTTACGATAAAACTGTATAGCGTGAGTGCACATACCTTTTCTTAGAAAAGCTTTATCTCGTTTTGCAAATGTTTCACTGGGAACAGAAATCGTTTGTTTCGTAAAAAGTCGTTCGGTTTTTGCACGAAGCTGCAGCTTCGATTTGCACTTTGTGACTACGCAGTATCCCAGACCACTGGCTATATATTTGTAGCGGCGCGCTTTTCGAGATTTTTCGAAGCGGGTATGCGCATGCGTATATATTGCATACGAACTGATCATGCGCAAACTTCTATCCCTGGCGAACGTTCGCGCAATTACACCGCGGCAAATCAGCGTACTGCTTTAGTCTCACGCAAGCTTCTGGCTCGTTCGGGTACTTTCCATTATAGGTTTTGGCGTGCACCTCAGTAGTTTATTCTACTATTATATATTGCAATATCATGTAATAAGATCATCGTATAACATTCATGCAAATATATCGTCCTAATGTTTATGCCAGACATTACATAATACGACGCTTAAATTAATGTTACTATATGCTTTTTGTAATGATTAAACTTCAAAGCATTCTAATCTGTTTCCTATTGGCGCCCTGCTTTTCAATCACTGTTTTATTTAATAACACCTATTCTTTCTAAAAAACTTCTGCAACTGATTTCATCGACTATTTACGAACTTTGTATCATTCTTTATTTCAAGAGCTCAGGTAATCTTTACCGATAGTTATTCAAAGGAAATAGTCATCAAATATAAATTCGAAGCCAATGATGCACGTTTAACGTTTAGTATTCTAAAAATACAGTTGATGATGAATGCATTTATTCTAGAACATTTAAATATCCGATGGTGCACCTCCTTGCAGTGTAGATTCAGCCATTGTAGGGTCATACGAATTTTTAGTAGTAGAAGATAGTTCTTCTCTTGAACATTTCTCCTTGAACAACTTCTTTTTTTAAACATTCATTCAATGTATTTCATGAAGTGAAAATTATGAAATTACGTTGCTGTAACTATATGCAGTTCGCTATAGTAATAATTTTAATTGTTTAATTGTTTATAACAAATGAACCTCACATGGAATAATGATCACACCTATTGAGGATGGTAGCTTATATTTCTAGCTTAAATTTATGTACGGTGATCGTTGATGTAGCTCGCCTGCAATTCGAAATAATGGCATTTGTTTATAATTTCTTTAAACAAATTCAATTATCTCGCGTTCTACTCGGCCGATTTTAATCAACGACGTCTTAAATTAAAGCTTTCGGTTCAAGGAACGATCTGTTCCAGTGGTAGGGCGACCCTCATGTATAGTTGCTGTGGAATTCTCAAACGAATTGTTAAATTGTTTAGAAAAAATAAACAGCGCATGAAGCATTTGTAAATCGTTTATAGTCGTGTAGTAGGATCCTTTACCTTCATTTTAAGCACTCGTTCATTAGTCTATCACCTCCAGAAGCTGAGATAATTGCAGCGACCCGAAGTGCATTTTTGCCGATTTTTCAATTGTTAATAACTTTTAAACCACAAATGCCATATTGTTGCAACTGTCGGAGGAGATAGCCTTGGCCCGTAGCTTTAATTTGAGGCGAGTCCGGTTTAGAAATACGCACTAGAAGCCGAGAAATACGCAATTGTTTAAATTAACGATGTAATCCATGAATTCGGTTTTGGCGGTGCGGAAAACTGCGAAAAACCCCCAAACGCGAGATGGCGCCACATGTCCGATTATCGACTGTCTGTCGGGCAGTAGAGCTCCCGTACCATTTCCATGTCACTGACAATGTTACCGATACCCTATAAAATGTAATGATAATTATAAATTTTATATCTCGGCTCCTGGTTATTATTTTTCAATCTGTGAGGTGTCAAATGAAAGGGAAAGAAATAAGCTATTCACCTGTAATAGTCTCGTTGCTGTAACTTTATCCAGTTGCCCGCAATATTGTGTATAACAAACCAACGGCGCGCGAAGTATTTTTGACAAGCATCTTAACAAAGGTATTTACATCTCTGAATGTTCTCTTCTGTCTATGAATTGTCCTGTATGTAATAAGTACGCTCTAACAATTGTATTATTCTTTATTTCGGTCTCGCAGCAATGAAAGTTTGGTTAGTGTACATATAACCTATCTTTGCAATACTATCGTAACTCTTGCACTCTCATCTTCTGTTTCGCCCTCCCTTTTCATACCTTGTCTACCTTACGTATTACACTATTCTTATCTCTCATCTGTTATACACCTTTCCTTCTCCTCCATGTTTTCTCATTTCCACATTTCAAACTCTTAAGTCTTTTTATATCCTATTATATTAATTTCTGTACATTCTGTTAACTGGTGTTCTAATATTCCGAATTTTTGTCTGCACAGGTCACGTCTTTTATTCTTCTCCTTCTCCCAATATTTCTTCATCCTTTAATGCTTTGTCATCTGTCACCTGCACTATTAATTGCTGATTATGCAGTCTTCTGTTTTTACTTAGGTACGTTAGTATGTTTGCTGTTCTAATATATTTACACGTCTCATTATATCTTGATTCTTTTGTTTTTCTGTCCCGTTCCTAGCAGTTGTATTTCATAGTCTCTTCTTGTAAAGCTCTCCGTCAATTCCTTTACGTCCGCTCTCATCGAATTCATTCTTACGAGACTAATTCCATTCCTTTCCGATTAACCGTCCCTTTCTCTTGTGCTTCTTGCTTAACCGTCCGCCCATCATTTTCCTGTAAACATTCCTTAACAAATTATCTCTCTCTTGTTACATACTTACTAATATATCTTTTGTGTGTGCAGGGTTCATGGGCAAAGAAATGAAGAGCATGGACCAGCACTTCTCATTGTGCATAAGAGCAAGAAAGAACATAGAAGAACTTTTCTCACTTACTTTAGTTATACTTTAGTTATAATGAATTAGTTTATAAAAATAGTGTGTAACTATTATCGCACAAGTTTATTGTAGAACAATTGTGTTGTTAATCGTTATCTAAGTCTACGTATTATATATTTTATTTTATGTTCAGTTTGTTCAGTCGATCTTATATAAATCGTAATATTACTTCTATTACAAGTTCTACTGGATGTACTAAATATAAAATGAAAAGTATAATAAATAACATACGTATGCGTACGTTGCACAATTTAAATTTATAAGCTTTGTTATATAAACATATAAAAATGTGTGGGGCATTGTGAATTAACGTTTAAGTTTATTCTATATTTTATATAGCATAAATGTTAATTTATAATTGATAGGAGATTTAGTTGTAGTATGTATTGCAAAAATAGATTTTAAATAGTAGTTCATAAGTATTAGCTTGTAGATTTAAAATGCAATATTATTGTAACTTGTATCTTCATTGATTAGTTTAAATAAATTTTAAATGAAAATAATTCGACTGCTCTTTTTACTTTCACCCATTAACAATCCTTGAAAGAACCTAATTCCAATTCCTTACACAAGAAGTACCGTGGACGAACTTTAAATGCAAAGTCCTGAAGCGAGAAACTTGTAAAAATGGTCCTATACGTTATTAAATTTGGGAACAAGTCTAGATAATTAAGCGCTCGGAAATTCCTGGAACGTGACGTCATTTCCAAGAATTGCTGCAATGGAAGACCTCCTCGCATATCATATTCTCCTGATACAAATCCACGATTTTCAGGGAGATATTTTTGCCAGAAACTTAGAAATTTTGCGCTCGGAAATTCCTGGAACGTGACGTCATTTTTTAGAACGAATACCTCCTTGCATATCATATTCTCCTAATACAAATCCACGATTTTCAGTAGAAATTTAAGTGCCGAAAATCGTGGATTTGTATCAGGAGAATATGATATGCAAGGAGGTATTCGTTCTCAGAAGTGACGTCACATTCCAGGAATTTCCGAGCGCAAAATTTCTGAGTTTCTGTGAAAATTATGACGCTGAAAATAGTGGATTTGTATTAGGAGAATATGATGTGCGAGGAGGTCTTCCATCGCAGCAATTCTTGGAAATGACGTCACGTTCCAGGAATTTCCGAGATCTTAAATTTCTAAGTTTCTGGCAAAAATATCTCCCTGAAAATCGTGGATTTGTATCAGGAGAATATGATATGCGAGGAGGTATTCGACCCCGAGCAATTCTTCGGATTTCACATCATTTCCAGTAATTTCCGAGATTTTAATTCAATCTCTATTAGGTGAACAATATGATAATCGTGGGACTATCCGAATGTAATTTTCAAATTTTCCTCACTGGACAGTAGTGATCTCTATGCACACATCTGTGAACTAATTGGAGAAACTGTAGAATCGATACAGTGGAGCACAGTTCTCTTCTTTACCATAAAGTAGCTCCGGCAGTTTTCTTTTTGATTCTGCGCATGCGCATAATTAGGAAGCGCGACCACTTTAAACCCTAATAATATCATCAGTTTCTACTAAAGATTTAGACGAGAATTGTTTAATCAATTATTTGTTTAACCAATTATTTGTTTAGTGAAATGGTATTAAACGGCAGGTCAAGGGTCATTTTAAAAGGAATAAAGAGTACGGAAGGAAAGGGTTATGTAGTAGAAAGGTAAGAAAATAGTAGACAGATATATCGTAAAAGTTATTTATTGTTCCTGCTGTCCCTCGTACACATTTTACATATTTATATCAATACGTCCATCACATTTTTATCCAAAACACAGGAATGCTTCGATTGTACGTCTGTTACCATTAATTATTCCAATTATTATGCGCTCCCTTCAAATGGTAACACCTTGTACGGATTAAGGATACCATTCGGATCCATCAATTGCTTCAATTCGTGCATAAGCTGAATTTCAGAGGCAGTTCTGCTCATGTGTAGATATTTCGTTTTCATGAATCCTATCCCATGTTCGGCGCTTACGCTACCACGAAGACTCGACACGAATTCGAAGATGAATGGCTGCAGCTGCGCCGCGATCTCAGGTTCATAAGACGGTATGGACACTTGTACATGAATATTTCCATCCCCTATAAGCAAAATAAACAAGAATTAATCATGCATACACTAAAATTTGCTTTAAGTTACGTTCAATCATACCTAAATGTCCGTAACCACTGATCCTTAGAACATGTGGATCGCGCAATCGTTCTCTAAGCACCTCGATAACTTTGTAAAAGGATGGAAGAGGTATTGAAATATCGTACTTAAAAACGTATCCCTCCCTCAGTATTCCTTCGCTAATTCCTTCTCTCAGCGCCCATATATTCTACGCAAAACAAACGAAAATATCTGATTATCCGCGGCAGAAATTGTCCTGCGATTTATTAAAACAAGTGAACCGATGTTATCGAAAGAGCCGAAAATAAATTGAACCGCGACGTTGAAGCAAACAACGATTTTCGCATTAAATCAAGAAAATGGCAAGTTGAACCTGCTCTCAGGAAGCACCATCGAGAAGATAGCACGCATCGCGAACAATCATTGCATAGTACCAACTTTTACTTTAGCCGGATCCGAAGTTAGAGTGCCGTCCTCGATGATGTCATCGGCGAGTGCCTTTTCGATGAACGAGGCAAGCTTCTCCCCGTCGTGGTTCACGTTGCTACCAGAAGTCTCCATCAGCACGTAAAACTCGTGGCCGTTCGACGCCAGCGGACTTTTCATATCGAGAAGACTGGTCGAGACGTCCAACGCCAACTTGTCCATCAATTCGAAGGACGATAGAATCTCGCCCAATTCCATTTTCGCCAGTCCAAGAGTCTTGAGCACCTTGCCGAAGCTGCTCAATCCTGTAAACGACAAGGAATTCTTACGTACAGGTGCGCAAGTCATCTCTAGGACTTCGCAGTACCTAGGAACGCAACGTTCACGGCCTTGGGAAGTGGCGGGCATTGAATGGCGACTTTGGTCACGACTCCCAAAGTGCCCTCGGATCCTATGAACAGATGCTTCAAATGGTAGCCGGTGTTGTTCTTCTTCAGCGTGTTCAGACAGTCTACAACATCCCCGTTCGCTTTCACCTAGAATGTGACGACTGAAGAACACTCGGGGCCGATCAGGGGAAGGTGTCCCGACTTTTTCGCGACGACTCACGGCTTCCAAACCCAGCACGTTCCCGTGAAGATTGCCGTACCGAAGGAGCCTCAGCCCGCCGGCATTCGTGGACACGCAGCCGCCTATCAAACAGCTACCCTTGGCGCCGAGGTCGATCGGCATCATCAGATTCACCGTCGCCAGATGATTGTCCAGCTCCTCGAGGACGCAGCCGGATTCGCAGGTCAACACCCCTGGCGCGAACGATCGCGGGACAAAAAGAACGTTCCGATAATCTGGTCGTTTCGGGATGGCTCGGCATTTGGAACAATGTCCCTTCGTTTCGGAAAAATCGACCCTTCCCGCTTTCACTTCGCGCCCATTATACGCGTTAATGGGCCGAGCCCGAGCGTTCACCGACCTGCCAATTCGTTCGTCTCGATGATCTTGTTCATCAGTTTCATGGAAATGACGATCTCGTCGAAGACGGGCACGCTGCCGCCCACCAGGCCAGTGTTCCCGCTCTGAGGGCACACGGCCAATCGATTCGCATTGCAGAACTTCAATATCGCGGAGACTTCGTTCGTATTTCTCGGTTTCAACACGAGGTTGCTCTTCCCTGCAAGCAATTCGAGTGTTGCTCAACGCCGAGCGATATATCGCTCAGGAGGATGCCGACTTTCTTTCGCGGTTGGACGGTTCATTTGTCGGGTAATGACGTTAATGTATCAGAAGCAATGCTGGCGCGATGCTCCGAAGAATTTGTTACGAAAGATGAAAGTGGAGGAGGACCGCCTCTGCTTACCTCTGACGATCTTGGAGTAATCTATATTGTATCCCTCGCATTCTTCTGCATTCGTGATTACCCTGCTTAATCCTAGCAGCTCGCTGAAGAATGCCACGTGCTCCTTAGTAATGTTCGCGTACGGACCTCTCTCTACCTTGTATCTGTCGCACGTGAACTCTGGTCTCGCGGAGAAGAACCGGAGACTCGACGTGCGGCGAAGCGCGCCGCAAAACGTTCGCGAGGCCATTTTCTGCAAAAGATTTTCCCAATCGATACAAATCGATCGGGCCACGGTCTCGCGGATTTCCTTCGACTTTTGGGCGGAGGGCGTCTGTGCGTGCGAAATCGGTATTTCTGGCGACGCGTTCCGTGATTAATCGGCTGATTGATGTTCGTGAAAAACTGTCGACACCGCCTCTTTAAAATGTCTCGTTCAGCACTTCCCACCGCCCATCGGGGAAGCTTAGTACGGCGGGTATTTTCGTTCGGCGTGGTATAAATCATGAAAAGCGGCGACTAATTGAAGCATGATATTTATGTAACTCGGACGAAAATCGAACCGATGGAAATATCTGGCCGTGGATCGAAGCGATCCTAAACTGTTCCGTGACCGACGTGATTAATTGATGCATATGTCTTATTAAACGTCGATCCCATTTTAAAGATAAAGGTAACGCGCGGATTACGATCGTGTCGGGTGGGTCATTTTATTGAGTGCGCTGCCATTTTAAAGGTTCGAATCGATGCATTAACTATCAATCACTTGGACGCTGATATCGTGTATACTTGACTTGTTGCAATGTTGAAAGTGGCCGCGTGTTAATTTGCGAGATTGATAAGCTCGTTGGGAAAAGGGAAATCAAAGAAGAGGGCGCATAGAACAGGTGCACGGTATGAAATTTCATGACTGGCGAATGATCGTGGAAGCATGGTAAAAACCAGGCGTGGCGTAATTATGTGCTCCCGGCTGCTACCATTTTCTACACGCTAATTCGCCTCTGATGCCCGATCGACGGACATCGAATATTATAATCCACGATGAATCTTGATGGCAACTCCCCTCCTTCTCGCGCACAGCCCCCTTCACCCCTGTCGTTCAAGAGGATTCGCGGCGACGCGTGGAAGAATTACAATCCTACAGAGCGGTGGGGAAAATAAGGTCAGGGGTAGAGGGACCAAAAGAGCAAAGAGAGGAGATGAGTGAAAAGGAGAACAGATCGACCGAGAAAGACGTAAAAGCGCACGAGGAAAGAGGAAAGAGAGAAACGAATGGTAACAGAGAGGGTAACGAGAGATTGGAGTGGGAAGGGGACCAATCGTCGCGACGACCAACATTTTACATCTCCACGAGTGTGTACGAGCCCGATTTGTTGGTGTACGTTTTGTCTATGTGGAAGGACACGCTCTCCCAGAGCGCGTACGTATACGTATAGCCATGCATCTGTGTGGAACTCTGGGCCACAGAGAAATTCTGCCGCGATAAGCGGGAAGGGAGTGTACGTATGCACAGAAGGCGCCGATATGGTGTGAGATGTGGCTACATGAAACGGAGGATACGATGCCGCGAGTTCTGAGGAAGGGCGCATGCGCGACACCGCCACGAAGTAAAGCCAATTTCTCAGTGGCGGCTCGAATCATTAACTTGTTTCCTTGGCAACCCCGGTCGACCTAAACCATTGGCTGTCGCTTAACCCCCACTTTCCCCTCGCACGCTCTATCGGTAGAAGACCAAACTACGCACGTCTCCACACTTCTTTAGCGGAATATTGTAATTCTCCTAACCTTGCGTGAACAGGACTATAGACTGTCGCTGTTTCCCTCGACACACACATACTCATGCAAACGAAATATCGTTGTGTGCGTCGACATGCCACCGTAGGGACGTGATTGCTGGGATTGGCGCGGCCACGACTCTTCCTACCCTCTGCTTGAACATCCTACCGTCTCGCTCTTTGCCGAAATCCGTGACCGGTATTGGAAGATGACCGATAAATTGCTAGCGTTTCACGCTTCACTATAGATCTTTTCTAAGATTTCATTCCGAATCACGACATTTTTAAACGGAATTCGTATTTATAGGAAAGTTGAAATATTTAAAGAACGGTTTCTGTTTCATTATAATATAAGAATTGTTCAAGAAAGCATACATAGGTTAATGAAAAACAGCAGAATTCCGAATTGCATTGATGGGGTTTAGGTGCCATCGACCCAGATCAATGGTTAATGATAAACTAAATTTCGCTTTTGTAATCAATACTAAGTAGAAATCATTGCACCATAACAGCAGGCAGGTTAGCATGCCACTCAAATTACAGTTTCAGCATTTTCTATCGAAAGTCATCGTGCATGTCAGCAGTTTCGGAAGAAAATATATTTGTTTAACTAAAAAATGTAGAATATTCGTTTGTCAATAAATATTTTGTAAGTATACGCAAAGGAACAATCACAAGCGAAATCGTATTACGGGGTTTTGAACAGGACGGTATAAGCTCAACTTAGAAACAGCTGTGCCAGGACCGTAACATCCACTCGCCAAATTGGACCAAAGAGTATTGAGAAATGACAAAATTTGCAAATATTATGATTTACATGGATGTAATCATTTTTTAAATGCAATATCACAAACTTGAATATTTCACTAATACATATCTATTTGTGTTACGTTATTTATTACACATTTATATACAATAAACTCCATTTTTTAAACCTGTACATTTTTTATTGGTTGCCATAAACAATTACAGTGTAATTTGCCATTAAAATATTTATATTGTATAAAGCTATATGGTTAAGTACTTCCTTCGTATGTCCATTTAATATATTACTCATTAAGATCTTGCACGCTCCATTTATGTAAAAAGCAAGATTGGAAATATAATTGCAACATTAAAATAATCTACATACTTGAATGGCAAATTAAACTGTTTATATGAAAATTATAATTATTTTACCAATTTGAAGTTACAACTTTTAATTAGTCAGTATTATAAAGACTAAATAACAGGGTTACGTGATTGATATTTTAATAAAAAATGTGGCATAGAGAAGCACAGAAAAGCAACGGAAAAAAGTACGCGGAAAAAGCACAAAATATATTTTTTAATATTGTACTAGCAGTATAACAAATTCATGCAGGTACAAGTATAACGTATGCATGTTTGTTAACAATATAACTAAGTTAACAAAATATAGAGTAGCATAATAGTGTTATGAAATGCCCGGGGGGACATTTGGACTACGTTCGTTCCTGATGGCATCGTAGAGTTATACTGCGAAATATTCTGCAGACTATATTCACGTATACATACAGTGCGCTACATGAAATTGTGTTAGTGAAGTGTGTATGGGTATGTAGAAGTAAGAGTATGAGTACCGTTACGGGGCATGCGCCTGCAGCCACCATATCCAATGGCCCCGCCTTTCACGGTGCAAACGATGCCTTTGGGATTTGTCCTTCCTGGACCAATGGGAGCCCGAGTTTAGCGTGCGCGACGGGAGAGGTGATGTTATAGGGAGGAAATGGTGGGGCACAGAAAGGATGAAGGGAAGAGAGGGGAGGGAGAGCCAAGAGAAGCGAGGGGTTCTGTAGATCGTGTGGGAGCAGGGAAGCAGACAACGAATGCGACCACGATTGCTTACGAAACCTCGCTACGTCAACGTATAACAAAACTTTGCTTGGATCCCTTACAGTGCTTTTAAAAAACTAATAAAAAATACAAGTGTATAAACAATAGTTTGGACAAGCTTACAGTGAAATTGTGCAGTGACAGTGTCTACGGCGTGTTCGAAAACGTGATAGGTGTGACTGCGCAGTCGCCATGTGAGTACCTGAACGAGTATCTGAATCTCCCTGTAATATCGTGCACCCTGAATGTTCTTAGTTTCCTTAGACCTATATCGCCAACGTTTCAATGAGAATCACCTTAGTTTATATAGTATTCAATGATTATCGACATGGGCAACAAGTACACAACACACTGCTTTATATCCCGCCGGATCTTCGAACGTGCTTTATTTTGTAATCCAATATGTCGGCTTTAGGGACGCTGTTCGGTACATACTGAGAAGTGATTCGTCTACTGTGCGTATCGTACTTTTCAGTATATAAGCATTGAAGAGCCAGTTCTCGAAGAACCGCGTGTGTTGTTATTATCATCATCCTCGTTATTACCATTATGGCGAAATCCATGTTGTCAACCGCCCCCTGGTACGGTTGCTTCGCCCCTTCTCTTATTTTTCTCTCCCCCTTCCTCTTGCTTCCGCCATCAGCCCACCTTTCAATCGTATTTCCCGCTCAGAGAGAAACATTCCCCCTTTCTCTTTGAACCCCCCTTATCGTGCTACTAATTATGGTGGTGCTGGCAAGACGACATTTTGTACAATTCTACCCAAAATCCAAGATGGATCGTGTGTTTTTCAGTTTGTCGATACCTTGATGCCTATTCCGGGATACAGATTTCTTCTTTACCGTTTGAGACGCGTTGTATCTGTTTCGAACTTATTTGATGTTTTTATAATTTTTTAGTTGAGTTATTAGTTAATTGAGTTTATCAACCAATTATTTCATATAAAATCCATTTTTAGGACGTAGCGAACAAATAAATGCACCTTGAACTATTATTTTACAATAACTTAATTTCTGAGGCTTGCGTTATCAAATATGCCGGTTATCAAATATGTGTAATAATCAATAATTACACACAAACGATTAATACTTAGTTTCCAAATATTACAATTAGAGAAAATGTACACTTACGTTGTACATGCGTGAATCGTTGTAGAAACGACGGAAAATGTTAGGTTAACCGAGTTTCACCGATATTGATTTTAATTTTATTTTATGCTGTTTTCAATATTCGTTAGTTTCACAAAATATGAATTAATAACATATCATTGCAAAGTAATAGTCCAAATAATTGCATTTTTATATTTACGTGGTGAAACTATGCAATTATGACTTTGTTATTTTAATTACTAATTGAAATAACTTCCTAATTATAAAAACTGCATATCGTTGCTGATAATAAATGTTTGACCCCACACCGCACTTAATAAACAATATGCATAATCGTTTTCTTAATAGCATCTGCAATTTTTTTGTTTTTGTAGAATGCATCTATGATCTACTTTTTAAGGTTATCCATGATGCATAATGTATAGAAGTTGATGATGAATGCATTTGTACAAAGTAAATAATACATAGTATGAACTACTCATTCTTAGTATGCGTTAAGTAAATGATTAAAAACTTACTTTACCGTAGATCATTCAATTCTACTAAAAAGGAGCCACCAAACAGCACATGCTGATTATTGTATACATTAATACAAGATTTAAGCGGGATTATTTTGTAAAGTATAATGAACTGTATTATTCTATAAAAGCACTTACACTATTAATAAATATTTTCCACTTCATTCTTTCTCGTTCTCTTTCTCACTTTATTATAAGTATTCTTCGTATAATGATGAAAGAAAGATCGATTGGGAATCCCAATCTTCCCATGCAAGGTGATTAATATTAAGGTTACGTACAGTAAATATTGCATAACCTTTTCTTTATCTTGGCCTATGCAAATATATTGCCATTGGCGCTTCAATAAATTAATTGCTGACCCACATACGCGAATATCGATTTTTTGTTATTGACAATTTCTAGAAAATTTTATGGAATTTCGGAATTACATTTTTTTAAAAATTATACGAGTAAAACGGAAACAAAATTGAGCAGAATTCGAAATAAATTAGAAGATATACAAGCAACTGCTCTTTCCAATGTAATCTACTATACACTTACAGATTTACACGCATGCATAATTTTCACTAAACAATTTTTTTCAGGTGCTGCAAGCTAAAACGATATAAAGTGAGATTTGAATAAGAAATCTATATAAAATGGCAAGGAAAAAAGACATTGAATTGCTAAGAGTATAATAGAGGGAAGAGTACTTCTTTGCATAAAGGAAGTTTAACTTTAAATACTAGAAAGGTGTAAGAAAACATGACAGATGTTAAACCAATTGGAATATCTCAAAATCAACAACCGCAACAGCAGCAGCAACAACAGCAGCAGTCACAGCAACAGCAACAGGCTCAGCCACAGCAAATGATGATCTCAACCCATGATTTACAACAACAGCAAAATGTACAGCAGCAACAGCATGTTCAGCAACAACAATCTCAACCCCAACAAGTACAACAGCAAGCACAGCAACAAGTTCAGTCCCAACAAGTTCAACCGCAACAACAAATTCAACAGCAGGTGCAATCGCAGCAACAGATGCAAGTGCAGCAACAAGTGCAACAGCAGGTTCAACAACAGGTTCAACAACAACAGCAACAATCACAATCACAGCAGCCTAACAGCGGACAACACAACGTTGTTCCTACGCAAGTGCAAGTGCAACCACAGGTAGCAGCGATCATGCCTCAACAACAGGTAAAACTTCATTTAAAAGCATGTCCGGGAGGCATAGTCTTAAGCATCGGAAATTGGTCGTTTTTTTATAACTGTAAAAAAATATTTTAGGGTGCTGTCGCTGTGTCAATGCAGCAACATCAGCAGCAAGGAGTTGGAGGCGTATCTATGACTTTATCTGGTCAACAAGGAGCAACAACAATAACCACTATGGCTGCACATCCACAGGCAGTGCAAGTTATTCAACAACCTATGCAAAATCAGGCATATCATTTACAACACCTGTACAATACTCAAGGAACTCCGTTATTAATGCCTGGGAATTTAGCTCTCCATCCGGCTGGCATTAATCCCTCTTCTATACAGGTACATAAATATATTCATGCTGCTCTATATTATTAAGCTACATAGATTGTCCTCTAACTAGGGTATCTTACAGGTAATAACTGCTGGGAAACCATTCCAGTCCGCTTCGCCGTTGACACCTCATATGTTGACTACAGCGTCAACCCCCGGTCAAGGTGGTGGCCATCCAGCACCAGGAACTAAAGTACAAGGGTTTCCTACTGGCTACTTACCAGTGCCTACATCTGGTACACCAGGAGCAGGACAAACCTTGGTATTCGGTCAACTGGGTGTACTGGGTTCTCCACAACCACCTCAATCTCTACAGCAACAGCAGCAGCAACAATCTGCCAACAAGCAGGATCAAGTACAAAAGGTGTTTTACATAATTTAACATTCTTTGCCATAGAATCTTACCTATTTATCGAATCTCCGTTCAATTTGTTTATACAAATATTATATTTTCAAATGCGTAGTACACTACGTGTACTGCAGCTACACCATCCGGTGGACGAGGTGGAATGCAATTTGCTCCATGGCAATTTACACCGCAAGTAGCTTGGACTGGGATACAGTCACCGGCACTCCTTACGAATCAAATATTCATTAGAGGACCTACTCAATCCGATATGTTCATACAAAGCCCGCAGCCAATTCAAGCTCACAACGGTTAGTTTGATAATAATGTTAAATAAAATCTCGCATTGCCAATAGACTCATCGCATTATTTGTACAGCGTTAGCTACTCAACAACAAATTCAAGGAGTTCAACAAATTGCTGCTGCTAGCGGTAAACCAAAAGTAATGGATATGCAACAGCAGCAGCAGCAACAGGGTAAACAGAACACCGGTGGGCAACGACCATTGAGTATTTTACCGTCCTCTTTGCAAGCTGTACAAGCTGCCAATATACGAGCTGCCAGCTCTGTTTCTACGCAAACCGTTCACGGAGTACAAGCCACGGTACATATACAGGTTACTATAGTTGGGTTAATAATGATTGGAAGAACCATTTCAATTGCTGCGATTTGAAATCCATTTTTTGTTTTCGTATAATGAAGAAGAAGTGTTCTTCTTTTATGTTTTATAATGTAGAGTGGAAAAGGAAGCGGCAGTGGCGGGAAAGGCCGTGGTAAACCATTGCAATCGCCGCAACAAGCGCAGCAACAGACACAACAGACGATGCAACAACATCAACAGGTTTTCATTCAACAAAAACAGCACCCGCAACAACAACAGCAGATGCATCAGCAGTATCAACAGCAGCAAGTACAACCATCCCCACAGCAAATACAGCCAAAACCGATAATGAGTAAGCTGATGTTCCTTATCCTTTCTATAAAATCGATGTAAAGATTTTGTTTTACGTAACTGTAATATTTGGTTCTTAGCGAATATGGCTTTGCAACAACAACAACAAGGTGTGGTCCTTGGCGGAGAGCGTCCGATTATGCCTGTAGTCTCGGTGGGCGGTGTTGGAGTGGGTGTTGGGGTTGCTACATCTCAAATGAATCAAGTACAACAATCTTCCATGTCCGCTGTACAACAAATACCCTTGCAGGTAATTTGATGTTACTTTTGTTAAATAAGTATCCCGTAATTTATACTCTACTGGTCGTATCATGTAATACAATTCCTTCAGGCAATTAATTCGACGATAATTGGTAGCCAAATAGTTAGTGGAACCCAACAGCTTCAATCAATGCCAATTCTAAATCATGCACCAGATCAACAGGCGCACGATAACAATAGTTCTACGATAATGATCACGTCGCCTGATCGTAATCATCAACCTGAATGTTCCTTAATCATACCAGCCGCTACAAGTACTCCAATACCAAACGACGAGAGTTCCAAAACTCTAATGAAAAAAGATGAACCAATGCCAGTTACGATAGAAGAAATTTCTGTAGCTCAACCAGAAACAACAGGTCCGTCTACGTTTATATAATTGAGATGTTTAAGAAGTGTATAATTGTCCGTAGCATCTGTATAACGTGTTTCATTTTACTTTTATAGAGGGGGACCAAATGAAAAATGTTACAAGAGACGAGGAAAGTTCATTGGTAAAGGCTGAAGATAAATTATGTAACAATCCTTTGGCAGGATTAGCGAATACAATTAATTCCATTACGAACGGTGTTAGTAATGAGGAATCTACAGCAATACCTATTTCTGTGCCAATTACTGCAAATAGTAAGCACGTACCTCCAAAGGCAATGGTCAAACCACAAGTTCTTACACATGTGATCGAAGGCTTTGTGATACAAGAAGGTAAGAATTTAATTAATTTCCATTATATTTAAAATCATAAATCATGCACGTATGTTTGTATTGTTTGATTGATATTAACATTTCAGCATCTGAACCATTTGCTGTTAACCGAACGTCATTGAATAATGCGGTTAATCAAGAAGCAAGTAACATATTAAACCGAAATAATAATTCATCATCGGAGAAGGAAAATCACGAAGAACCTCCAAGTAAGATGAGCAAATTATTAATTTCTACTCCTATCCATTTCTATACAATGAATACATGAGAAACATTAAATATGTCTTTGTTATAGGAAAGAAACATGCACCTAACTACCCAAGCGACGAGGACGGAAATAATGTTTCTACTGGAAAATGCGAAGCTTGTGGTAATTTAGTAGACGACCAAAATACTAAGTTTAAAAAGGAAAAACGTTTCTGCTCTTCTGGTTGTGCAAAAAGGTTGGTAAATATATGATGCACTTAGGAATAGATAGGTATAAAATATTAAGGTTTCGAACGCTATTTATTATCATATTGTGAATTGAACAGCAAAAAACGAGAACTCAGGGATCGCGATGGTACTGAGAAACAGTGGACTGAGATAGAGACTGAATCGAAAAATGAAGGAGACATGAAGAAAAACGGAGAGGAAAAGTCTTTGTCTACTACAACTTCTTCCGTTGAAGAAGCACTGCCGAAAATTAATCCTGTAAAATGGACGGTAAGAATATAGCATATATAAATTTGTAGAAAGAAAGAGTAACAATGAATAATGAAATAAATATGCATACTTTACATAGGTTGGAGAAGTATGTGACTTTATACGTGGTTTGCCGGGATGTGCCGATTATGCAGAGGACTTTGCTATTCAAGAAATAGATGGTCAAGCGTTAATGCTACTCAAAGAAGATCACCTTATGTCGGCCATGAGTATCAAGTTGGGCCCCGCACTGAAAATCGTAGCCAGAATTGATTCGATGCGAGTAGAGTCGTTATCGAACTCTAATCCATCTAATAATTCTTAAATGTTTCTTGTTTACGATTTCTACCCGCAGAACTTCTAGTTGCAGCCTATGGGCTACAGGGTTTGTGCAAGTATTTGATCGAATCATAGACTTAAGCTTTCTAAGAAAAACATAAGATGTTTTTATACAAAATAAAATTATTTTTATTTCTTCTTCTCATTCAACTTGATCAAAATATCTCTTTCTGTGAAAAACAAAATTTTGTTTACAAATTTCTTTCTACTTTTCGTTGCAGTCCTACGGTTTAAAGATCGATCTATGTAAGACTATTGTACGTTTCGTACTACTTTGTCAGAGAAAGGCACGGTTTTTATTCATTCGATTTTTATCATCAATTTACTTTACCATATTGCGCAATATACATACATATAGAAATTGGTATCACATGTTATTAAATCTTACACCGATCGATTTTTACACAATGTAAATAGAGTGAAATCTTTTGTCCTTTTTAGTTTGAAAGTGTATGTCTCTTTGTTTTCGAAATTTTTGTCTAAAACAGTGCTCTTTAACTAGTACGATCAACAAACTGAGTACAAATTATGTCCACTACACAAAAAAGAGAAAAGAAGATAAAACATTGTATATAAATTATCCGGCACATATACGATGTATTTTGTACTCGAGAATCACTTTTTGAAACTGTACAAAAAATGATTGCCTTCAACAAAAATAATTTCGACAAATATCCGGCATTTTTATGATGTTAGGCTTTGTAATGAATAGCAGTTTATGTGCATGACAATTTCGAACTGAGATATAAGGTGTCTGGCGCAATGTGATTAACATCCTTGACCATGTATTTTGTAAATGTATCATGTGCACTCAACTTGCATACGTGTAAATATTAAACATAAAATGTTTATTTAATATACAAATTTTATAACATAAAAAATTTAGTTGTTAACAGTAGTTATCCTTCCATTTAGAGAGATACGTTTTTCCTTTACAATTTATATATTCTAGGAGCAAGATGAAATATACTTTGTTTGTGTGAAACATACATATATGATGTTCAGTATAATGCCAGACATTATTCTCACCTCTACTATTAAACTTTATAAGTGTCAGATATGTTGATCATGACGTGAGTTCTAATGTATTAAAATGTTACTTAATATTTCCAATTACCAGCAATACAAAAATATAGTATTTAATTACTAAGCATTTATTCTATAAGTCCGTTTAATTCTGCATTTATTATATTGTAGATTGGCAATTATTATAAAAAATACTTGTTTTTATAGAAAAAGGAAAAACATTTTCATTTGCAAAATGTGTAGCATTTTCAAGTAACAACTTACATTCGAGTATCGTTTATAGTAACAGAAACAATAAAGATACAGTAATTAAAATGATATGTAAATTACATTTCAAATAATACTTGTTATTCCGTTTGTTCTTTTGAAATCACTCGGGGCATAGTCTCTCAATATACATATATCTTTTGCTACTATGTACTCTGATTGACGCACGAGTAAAAAATGTATGTATACGTAATTTCGCAAATGGAACGAATCGTTAAGAAACGCAACAAAAGAACCCATTGCGTAACAAAAGAAAAAAATGCTATTGCATTAGCCGAAGGTGTTCGTATCACTTTATACTTTATTGTTAATAAATTACAACATGTTAATTTAGATTTATTTTATTATATTAGCCAGTAGCTACCGCATACTTTCCTTCGTCTAACAATTCTTCATCAGCCCTAGATTTTACTTGCTTCATCGCCGGCCTTATATACTTATAATAATAGTAACCTTTGTAGACTAAAGCTCCAAAAGAAATTACAGTAACGGCCATACAGGTTACCACGACTCCTCTATGTAATTTATCTAAGATAAAACTCTTTTGTTTATATTTCGGCAACATTTCTCGTGAATATATTTATTCGGGTCAATCCTTAAATATATAAATCTGCAAAGCGTATAAATATTACGTGAATGACATAACTCTCTCAATAACTGTTAAAGTATTAATTGATGATAATTATATAACAGAAGCACCTGCCACAAATTCCGGAGCAAGTTATGACACTGTTATTAAAATTGCGAGGTTTTTATTGCGTATAAAAATATCAATCCATTCGCTTTTGAGGTTACGAGCGAACTACAGTGCTCTGTGTACAAATGTTTACTGAAATGAAAATTCCTTATCGGTTAACCTCACATTGAAAAGCAATTAATAAAACCTGCAAGTATCCCAAAATATCGAAGATCAGATGACATAGCTAATTAAATTTATGGGGATAAGTAACATAGTTGGAACTGCAGAATATAAGTATAAATTATTAATGCGACGAGTAGTAAATGTATCACGTATGTATAATAACACGTACCGACATGTGCATAGTATGTATGTAAGTACGTAAGTACGGTACATACATGCATTATTAATGGTGGGTACATTTTTATAGATTTTTAACAATAGTTGACTGATGTAATATTATTCACGCAATATAAAAATTGTATTATTATAAACACAGTCTATTTGTTGAAAACGCTGTACATGTCATTTTTACACAATGATTGATTATATATATCTTTAAATATTTACACTGCAAACTATACAATCACATTGATTTGCACTCCCCGGAGAAGTAAAATTGTGGATTCTCAGTTTTCCAAAAATTCATCAAATATCGTTGAATCCACATCCAGAACTATCTCGTCTAATGATGGCCCTTGCTGTGTAACTGATAATTCTAGAATAAAATATTATTAGATTCACTTGGGATTATGTTATCGGACTTTCATTTTTGAAATATTTGAAACATGCTTGATATAGATCCTGTTGCCTTATATTCTCTGAGTTCCTCTTTAAACACTTGGTCAAATGTTTCCCGTCTCTCCTTCATCACTTTCTGTTGTTTCTGTTCGTAGCTGGATACTCTATCAATGTGTTCGTTCGCCAACTTTGCTACAATTGGCATTCATTTGTAATGTTCAACTATAATTAATATTTTTCAGAACATTGTTGAAATGGTACCTTTAACGATATTCAATTCTGCAAGCTTTTTCTCCTTGTACAAAGCTAATTGAAATCTGTGATCCAGTTCTCGATTTTGCAATTCTAACATTTCATTCAAATCTTCTAATCGATATAGCGCGCCTTCCACTTCTTCAAACATTTCTTGCAACGTTCCTTCGTTTTCAATAGAAATTTTGAATTAAGCTTTGATACATGCACTGTCGAGTTTCATTTTAGAATATGCTTAAAATCAAAATACCTATTTGATCCATAAGATCTTGTATCGCGCTGTTGATTTTTGGAATATAAGCCAAAGAACTATTCAGACTGGTAATATTATTCCATTCTTGCTCCAGTTTTTCATGAATATTACCCACAAGTTTATCAGCCTCTTGGGCCTTTCCCGCATTCTCTTCTGCAAGCTCGTGTAATTCATTCCATTGCAATTGAAATCTATGTAGCACATCTGCTCCCGCATTGTAATTAACATTTCTGATATTGATGGACTTTTTTTGTTTAGGAGTTTCAACAGCGGTCAAGCCTCTTATGCTAAGAATAAGATGTACGTAAATAAATGAGATTACACGATACTATGTTTTTCATTATATTTATCATTTATGCAAAATTAGAATTGTTACCTGGCCGATATGCCCTCTTGTACTGTTTGAAACTTATTACGCAAAGTGCCAAACATGATTACACGATATTATAGATTGTTTATAGTTTCAATCGATTAAGAATTCAAATTAATGGTAATACATAGAATAATATAAATAATTCAATTCAGTGTACTTTCTAAATCTATCGCGCATACGATCATTAAGTATGTCATGTTTGTATGAAAAATATGCTCCTTGCAAACGCGTAAATTGGTGTACAATTCTATTTGTATTATTGTTGGACAGCGTATATCAATTTAAGCATTGAATTACGGCACAGGATTTTATATTTCACGTACAAATATAAGACGGTACTGGTAGCGTTTCACGATATTTATTAGGGACGTATGTGTTAATATAACCTATTCATTTTAGTCACTGATAATATTTTATCCATACTTGTTTCCACAGACCATTGATTATGGACTTTAAAGTGTTTAAACAAAACTTTTAAGATAACGGGTTTTTGAAATTGTGCTTTTGATAGTTTATCTGCCAAAGGATAATGGATCTGTAATTTTATTTAAACGAAATATACAATAGAAGGAAGAATTTATCGTTCAACATTTAATTGATGCTTTCAATTGGTATGAAAATCTAATTAATTTAGGAACTTTATAATTACAGCACGATATTTATGTCTAATCAAAAGTAGCGACATTGCGCAGTCGTTCCTTTTGTTGGCAACAGTGATGCAGAGTTCACAATGTGTGGACTTGAATTAATTAAAAGTAATTATACTTGCATTGCCTATTAAAAATATTGAAAAACATCCTACAAGCAGCGAATCGTCGCGATATAATAGTGCGAAAAGATATTCGCGCTATTAGTAATTGTTTATGTTAGACCAACAAATAATAATAAGTTCATATCAATGTAATCTACTATCGATGCGAAATATAATATTTATGTTTACTAATTTGATACTGTACACATTGCGTACAGAAATGTTATTGATTTAATCACATTAATGCACTAACATGTGAAACGAAAACCGTGGTCGTACATTATGTAAACTGGATTAAAGAAATGTTTTATTTTTTAGGGCGATTTTTTTTGTAATTAAAAAATTGTAATTATATATATTTCCCACATGAACCTATTTGGCAACATCGCTAAAGCTTAACTCCCTCCCTTTGACAATATGCTTGGTGCCTAGCAACCATACTGAGGTCAACAAACGAGGTCAAATTGCAAATTACCTGTGCAAAAAATCGGTAAATGGATCTAATGAAATGATGAATGAAATTAATTCTAATTCATGGTAATTAATGTCGGCTATAAATAGAAGCAACGTCTAAAAGAATCAACGAACAATTAGGTTCACCGTTTCTTAGTAACATAAAATGAAAGACCGGGTAGTAACTCAATTATGTAAATATAAAACAATACGAGTTTCGTTGCTTCCCGTAATATGAGCAAGAAATAATTTTCTTACAGTAATATTAGTCAGATACGTGAAAATCGTATTTTTGGTGCACGATTTAGTAAATTAACACGCTATAAATATCAATTATATCAACCGTAAGGTGGATCCAAAAGAAACATACAATTTATGTACGTGCAGGTATAATGATATATATCGTTTCTGTATTGTATAAACACAAAAGAAATTGGGGGTGTTTTGCATTATTGTCATGTGGAAATAAATCTTGGGAAGGTGTACACACGGCGGAATAGTATATACAAGTGGGTGAAGGTATCCTCTACGTTGCCAAGTTTCACACTGCCTCCATATTGAATTCCGCAATGCTTTGTACAATGACATTCACAAAAAATCTACCCTTATCCCTGTATTTCTTTAGAAACGTTGCATTTTTTCTAGGAAGACTTATCTCTCACCCTGGGAACTCGGTCAATTATTTTTACATCAAAATTATGTTTTCAACAGCTGAGTAATATTTTAGACGATCATTCAATCTTCAAGCTTATCTTAAAATGGCAATCTCAGCTTAGATCTATTAAGTTTCGTATGATATGGTATCAACGGGCAACGTATCACGCTACACAGCTTGATTATCCTGGGATCGCGGGTGCTTTCATTAATAACCTTGAATAAGCTCGTGTAGACCTGTTAACTGCAGCCTTTATCAAATCATTATATTTTTCTACCCCCACCACCAGCGAAATGATCATAACTTGAACGAATCATGTCAGACGTGATTCGAGCTTAGAAAGTTGTGCGCAACTCGCAGTGAAATCAGATTTCGTGGTAGGCGGTGATGGAGAGGAAGGAGTAGTCTGCGATGTTGGGTCATTGTACGTATCCAAGTATCCCCTTTCTCCTTGCATCAAGTTAGACCACTACTATATCGTGGTGAACTCGTCTTCTCCGTAAAGGTGATTACCTTTCCGCGCATACTAGTGTGACTGCGGCGCATACTAGCAAAAGTTGTTAACCAAAGGACGAGGTGGTAGGGGTGAAATCAATAATCAAGTATTCCGCGGAATGAGAATGTCAACTTATACATATAACCACTCAACTGCCTGCTTGAGTTTAATTCGCCCCAAATAAAGTGGCAAAAATAGTTGGCGGTCAACCGTCAATCACGACATCATTGGTGCAATCCTATTTTTTTTTTATTCATAAGTATACCTGAAAACATGTTAACGATATAATGCGTATTCGTCGCGAACAGCGCTTAATAAATAAATCCTCTAAGTATTTGCACATCACGTTACTCAACATGCCGTCGTGAATATTCTATTAAAGATCAATGTGTAAAATGAAGTAATAGGTATTTATTAGCGAGGACTATAAAAAGCCGTATGCTGAGTTGTGCTTTAATATGTGCAACAAATCCCCACGCAATTGCATATGATCTAAATATAGAATACCAAACCCGGGTTGTTGAGTATTTTCATCGAAAATAGGACAGGACTTGTTACGATCAATAGAAGCCAGATTCGGACGTTTTCGACTTGTTCCGTTAAGTTCCCCTACTATATCCGTTCCTGTTAGCCTCCAACAATTTATGCCACGCCTTGTTCATATATATTTTCCTGGCAAAACCGGTTATTCCAGATGTATGCACGTTTGGTATAGGTTTTACCATGGAAAAATAATATGTGCAAAAGAACATCGCATCAGCGTCAAGACTTAATTTCCCGCCTACGGTTGAAGATATTGAATCTCGAGTCTAAAACATATAATATTCTTTTAAGCACGTTGCATAATTTATGTACAATATAAATTAAAAGCATATGATTCACTCATACAAAGCACGATATTTTTTTATCATATTCTGGATTGGATCTATATGTGCATGTGTCTTTTGCAGAAATATTTATCAGTTGCATTATTCAATAACAGCAGAGTTGCGTGATTCTATGGTATCCGCAAAACCAGGAACAGTGGCTAAAATTATAGATATAAAGTGTGGTCACAGCAGCGGCAACTTTAGGGACAATGGTTGACAGGTGGCAATTGGATAGCGTTGACTTTTTTGTTGGAGAATTGCATGGGCTGCCAGTCACCATGGAACATTGGAAGGGCGACGAAGAAAAGCTACGAAAAGAGAATATCATAACAAAAAAATAAAGCAGATAGGTTAGTTGAGGAGGGAAGAAAAGAGATGGCTGTTTGAGTTGGGTATGGTAGGAGAAGCAGGGGAGAAAAAGAACGAGAGGGAGAAGAGTTTCACGGTGACATTCGTGAATTGCGCCTGCGTCGGCAGAACTTGCTATGAGCGGATTGGTTCCCTACTCATACTTGGGTTGACTTAATTTCAATTCGGGCTCCTTCACTACTTCTCCCTTCTTCTTTTGGCACCAATATACATTCCAGTTGGTCCCTTTTGTTTCTTTTGGGTTTTGCCGGAGGGGTGCGTGCGATGCTACGCTACACATTTACCCTGCATTACTAGGAACATGCAGCGAAAGTGAACCCCTTGATCTTTGATAAAGAAAATGCAACGCTGGAGGAGCTGAAGAGATTGAGGAAGAAAGGAGGGAGAAACAAATAGTGAAAACGGAGAGGGCAAACAAAGTGGATGAAGGTGGGTGACGGTGTGCAGTGGAGGAGAAGTTGGGTACGAAGTACGAGACACTCACAAGAGAAGAGAAGAGAAGACAAGAGAAAAGAAGAGAAGAGAAGAGAGGAGAGGGAAGCTTGGCGTTTGCAGCGATCGGCGCACGCTACCCCGCGCGCGCGCGCGCGCGTTCTTACAAAACAACGCATCTGAACACTCTGAACCCGCCGCTGAACGCGCCTCAACAGTTCGGCACGATTCACATTGAGTTGATTATCCTGTCAGACGCGCGGTTTCATCGCGTTGCCGCCATATTGGCGGCTCGATATAACACGTACTAATAATAAGTTCAGATTTGGTACGGTAGGCATCGTAGTTGACACGCCGATTTCACCTTCGTTGAATATTGCTACTATGAAATGTGCAACAAACAGCGCAGTGATCACGGCATAACATTGACAGCCACGCTTCATCTGTAACAAGCCGGGAGAATTTTATTGTCTACATATCAATAGAACTAGATGTTTTTTCCTCGTCACTGAATTTGATCCGCAATGAAGAAATCGTGACATGGTTTTGTTTTCAATTTGACTGACAAGTACAATATCGATGTTGGATCAGTTATCATCAATTAAAATCAACTTCGATGTTTAATTTTACTTATGCAGTTAAGTTTGATTGTATGTTGATAGTTTGGTGGTTTGTTTGACGGACCTTATTTCCATACAATACTTCGATAATAGTCGAGGATGTTAATGACAGTTTGACGAGAAGTTCAAACGAAACAATACATGTTTAATGGATCACTTTTACCGGATCCTCGTCAACATTTCCTGTGATTAAAAAACATGTGAACTGTTCATTAGGATGAATTAAAACATGCATCTTTAATTGATTAATAAACATTAGCAACGTATTTAATTATAAATGAATAATTATTTCAAGAGAAATTTCAAGATACGCCTTTGTTCATGCACTCGTGACAATTTGCATTGTTAATGACAATGCCTGTAAGTATGATATTCAGAATAATTATTTATTTTTTTACGTAATTGTAAATGTAATGTAATTTATGTGAATGTAATAATAAAAGAAATCAATGATCATACTTTCAGATTGGAAATGAACAATTCATTGGATCAAGACTTTGAGGAATTAAGTTTTTCTGACCAAAACAACTTTTGCAAAGGCGATGCGGCAGAGAATTTACAAAAATTTGGTATGTTTTTCTGTGAAACAATGTGCAATATAACATGCATAATAACATTGGTATAAAAGTTTGATGTCATTTTTATGGGTCACCTTTTTGAAATTTAATATTTTATTCCTGTTTAATTGGATATATTTTTGTCTTAAATATAGGAATATGAATCCCTAAATAATTAAGATAAGAATTTCATATTTAAGGTACAGTCGTAACTAACCTATGGTTCTCTTATCAGTGTAAAGCTCTCCGATAAATTCATCCATCCAAATTTTGCCATTGTTTACGAGAAGATATTTACATCATATCTCATTCATATAATATTCCATTCTTCGTTTAATCGAACATTTTCCTTTTGTATAAACAACCGCGGGCACAGGTCTGATTTTTTAGAAAATATCGCGCCAAAGCGTTTGCCTGAAATTCTTGAGAAAAGGTTAGGATTCGTTTGGTAGTGGATAGCACGAAAGAATGCAGAATTTATATTGTTACTATTTCGGCGTCCGAAGTGTTTACTTTAATTTATGTCCCCTTTAATAATATTAATCGAAGACAAATTGACATTCATCCCCGATCGAACATTATACGATTAAATTTTCGATCCCTGTGCCAGCAGCGTTTTCGATACCTTCATAACCTGTTCGGTTGGACGATTAACAATATACCACTGATTCCGTTGCGAAATAAAATTTTGATAAATTATTTGAATCTTATACGACCGGTCAAAATCACTTTCTACACGTTCCCAATGTATGCACTTAATTACTTGAAGTGCATTTCAATGCGAACCATATCGTGGCGGGAATGTTGCGCTAATATAAAGTGAGCCAATGATATTCGTCCTTTAGATAGTATCGATTGGAGAGGGACCCGTTTTCAATTCACGGCAAAAGCAAAGACAATTATCTCGACTCGCGTTAGGCTGTCTGCTACTACACCATTTTCCCTGAACACTTGCTGCTGCTGTATGTATAGTATATACATCTGCATCGATTGTTTACATTCGTTGTAACACGACGTATAGGGTTGATATACTGAGTTGGTGAACGTTCGAAATAAGAAACGTGTATCGATGCATTACAATACGCGTCTTTTACACATGTTTCGCGGTGCACGATAACAGTTCGATCGATTTGACAGAAGATACGAAAGCGCGGCAAATTATCACGCTCTACACATTTTCTTGAAACTTCCAAACGAGAAGGTGGTTACATGCCCGGTCTGTTTGTTAGTTGTTTGTTTTCAAGAGGAAAATAGATTTCCGTACGACTACGTACACCGAAGTTGTAATTTTCCAAATGGCATTGCGATTGTTTGAAATACATTTTTCTTGCAGGCAAACATACAGACGATCAGAACTCAATATTTTCCCTACGACTACCGTTACTGCGCTGCGAAATTTGCAGAAAGCAATTTGTGACGAAGAAGCAGTTACGCACGCATATCCATACGCATTTGAGAAGGCCGCGCATAGTCCTGAGGAGGGTAACGAATCTAAAAAGTCTCAAGAAGAAGAATACCAACACGTACTGGCTAGATCCGGAGAAAAAGGGTTCCCTGAAATTAACGTTAAAAAAGCAAAACTTCACCGATCCTCTGAAGCTTAAGCTGAAAAAGTCGTCGGAGTCTGAAGACTTTACCGTTGTGAAAAGCAACATTAATCTGGGAACAGAGAACAACAGTCGAGAAGAAGTGGCTGGAGCGAGAGAGAATGATCAGAGACATGAAAAGGATACGGAAAGTTCAATTGATCAGCCGTTTGAAAACGTGATGGTAGAGCAACAGGTACGTTGTAACGGTAAATGCAATCGGTAACGATTAATGTAAGTCTATAGAAAATATTGATTAACAGGATGAATATGGGAATGCTAAATTCAATGCCGATGAACATAATCCGTTGGAAGAAAACGATAGACCACCCGTAGACACGAATGAGGGCGATTCAGGCGTGGGGAGTGATATGGCAAATCCGTCTGAGAAGGAAGATCAAAATGTCGACGACCTACAAAATATAGAAAATTATGATAACACGGACAAGAGACTCTCCGAAACAGAAGATCACGAAGAATCGGATGCACTGGAAGCAACATGTAGAGAAACAATTGAAAACTTGAAGAAGCTTGGCGAACAATCTGGGTAATATCGTGGGTTTGAAAATATCTTTAGGCGATGTAGTTTTCTTTTAACAATCGGACCTTTTAATGTTTCAGATCGAGATCTATCGGCCAATTAATTGACAATTCAGGCATCGAGGAAGACGATGACAGAGATAATGAATCTAATATGATTCATGAATTAGAAGAGAATCCGGCTATTAGTATTATTTCAAAGTCCTCTTCATTCTCGAATCATGCGATAGATTGTACAACGGTATGCGACGAGGAGGATAAACCCGAAGAATCCACAGAAAGCACATCTGGTTTTAATTGGAATCAATTGTCCACTAATTTATCAAATAAGGACAATGATATGTCTAAGGAGGGCGAAGAGCAATCCGATCATGGGAGTGATAGCAATATTGAAAATACTGGATCCCTTTTACAAAATTTGATTGAACATCAAAGACATAATCAAAATGAAACGTTGTCGAACAGTTTGCCGCCGGAAACTGAATACGTTTCGCTGGAAAAGTTAGCCGAGACTGTTAATACTTGTCGCGTTTGCAATGAGAAATTTAAAGATATCGCTCATTTGGACGAGCATCGGAGTAAAGTTGGACATTATCAATGCAACATTCCAGAATGTATCAACCTTATTTTTCATTCACCACTGGAAGTGTCCATGCATAAAGCTCAAATGCACGGGACGCCGCTTTCTCCGAGCGTGAGCCAGTTATCGCCCCATATGAATCAGAATTCGCCCCATTTGAGCCAGAGTTCACCGCAATTAAATACACATTCGCCTCATGCAGTCTCAATGGGGTCACCGACGACACAAAATTCCCAGCAAATAAATAGAAATTCCCCTTTAACTTCTCCGCATCAAACGAATTCTCCTACGTATAACACGGTGGCTAGCGCTGGACAACAAATAATGCCACCTGTTAATTTCGAACAATTACCCGCGCCCGTTCAACAATTAGCCCAACAAGTACAACGTATGCCACTCCCGCAAACGCAGATGCCACCAAGTCTTCCACCAGGTGCTAATACAATGATCCACAGTCCAAATTACTTCGTACAACCACCAGGAAGACCACCGATGTACCGAGTCCCTGGTCCGCAGGGCATGCATTATCCACCTCATATAGCCCATTTATATTCGCAGTACGGGGCAGGTCCATATCCGCAAATGACTGCACCGCCACAAATGCATCCACAATTGTCCCAACAAATATCACGTGGAAGGTACCCTACTGTTGCACAAAGTAGTCGGCAAGTACTATTGATGGAACATGCGTAACTTATTTGTAATGGAAAACAAATGTACAACGATAGGAAAGATTATTAAATCCCCCGTTAAATCAACTATTAAGCAGTTTAATTTGCGTATATTGTATTGTAGAGCACCGCGATTACCACAGTCAGGATCATCCGTGCGGCAACGCATGAAACGCCCTATGCAACAAGCACTGCAAGTACAACAGCAGAACAATTCTGCGATGAAGCAACGACGTATGGATGTTTTATTGCCGGATAGAAACGAAGACGCGGATTGTCATGTTATTGCGCAACAGAAAAGAAACGACGGCCTGCCCGTTATACAAAATGTCCAGGGCGCTACCACGCAACAAACAAACAGAAATGATTCGACTATACATCTCACGGATTCGATAACTCTTAGTGTTAGACAACCAGGTACATACCAATATTTGATTAAACGTGTTCACCTTAACAAGAATCAGACTGTGTATATTATTTCTTTCATTCAAATACCTCTTCTAAGAATTAGTTTAGTTTTTTTTATAAATTATTCTATCTTTACTTTCTTGCCTTAATTTATTTGTGCTTACTATGCTTTTAAATTTACTCACGGAAGAGGTGTGTGCTCGGTAATAAAAAGATATGTTTTACTAATCTGAAGGTTCCGCTCCAGCTCAAGTGCAGAATGCATCGGGCGCTGGTGGCAAGAAGTCTGACGCAAAGGCTGTGGCTAATGTACTGGCAGCGAGAGGTATTACTGTTACTCCAGCAGCAAATAAAAATAAATCAAGCGAACAAAGCAAACAGCAGATACCTCCTCAGCAACAAAGGACTATACCTTCACAGCAGCCTTTGAATGTTACAGCGCTCAGTCTGAATTCTGCTATTTCTATCATACCTGCTAGTTCGCAAAAAAAGCAACAGGATCAAGGGCAGTTTGTTGTTCCCCAAAATAAACAGAATAAAACAGCTGTGAACGAAGTAGAAAGACCACCGAGACCACCAACAGTGGATTTAACGCAAGACGGACCGCCGCAAATGCCAGTGGTTAGGCGTGGACGACCACCGCGGTAAGATAGAGTAAGAGATAATTGAGAAAGTAGAACGAACGAATTTAATAACAGTTTCGTTAATTCTTGCAGGGCACTGCTTATTTGTCAAGTATGCGACAAAAATTTCCAGAATCAAGAAATGTTGAATCAACACATGGCCACGCACCGTGCGCCCAGTAAACTACTTCACAAGTAAGTCCATTTATGTAGATTTCCTTCTTGTTTTTCATACAATAATGCGAATATTACACGGTTTATGATAACGTTTGGTACTTAGGTGCAATCTATGTCCTGCCCAATATCCAACAGCCCAAGCATTAACGACACACAAACAGGCGTATCATAAAGAAGTTGATACCGTAGCACAAAATGGTGGTGCCGAGTTAGCATTGCCGGTAGTAGACCTAAAATCTCCTCACGTGTTGAATCGTTTATCAAATCTTGGTATACAAAGCTACATTCCGCTTTCGCAGCTTAGTGCTCAAACAGGCGGATACTTTGGATTGCCAATTATTACAATAGACGGCGCACGAAATCCTAACACTTGTAATTTAGGTGCGCTTGGTGCTACATCTATTCTAAGTCTGGGCCCCCTTAAGCATTTGTCAAACAGGTAACTGTGGACAATTTTACATTTGGTCTACGTTATGTACAATGTTCTTATCATCTTTATCATTTTCATCAGCATTAATTGCGTGCAATATACAGCAAAAGGATTTTTATTTCGTCATTTTTTGTTAGATAAATTACTTAATACATCATTTATGTTTGCACAGAATTTGATATAACAAATGGTTTAGACATTTTCAGTCATCGGTCTGTTATTTTGGTTCTTTTAAATTATCTCCATATTATCTGTTTAATTCACCTAATTATTAATAATTTACGTAATCCTAAAGCAATACAGTATTTGTAACGGGGGTTGAAGTGGCGTTCGTGTTACTTTAGAATAATATAGGACAAGATTCGGGATACACAATCATTATGAGAAGATAGTGTATATGTATGTATATGTTATACATCATTATGAGAAAAGTTTTTAACGCGCAGTTCTAACTGTGGTCAAATTATCGACACTATCAGTATATTTTTTTTAACAAAAATATGAATGAAAAGAGCAGCCGTATGTAGTCTTTGGAAATAACTTGAAAATACATGGTACACGGATAAACGATGGTTCCAAAACGTAGTGCCACCCTTTCATGAAAGTATCACGATTTGTTAATATCACGCTCTATTTGCGTATTTACAATTCAACAAATATACGATATTGTTTGAATTCTTGCGTATAGAAATGTAAGAAAGGAATAAAAAATTTGTTCAGCTTTTTAAGTTAGTAATATTAGTTTTTCTAAATGAAAATACCATTTTGTTGTAATTAATACTAGAGATTATAATACATTATTTCAAATCCAATCCAAGTATTATCAAAATTATTAAGATGCCAAAATTATTAGATTAACTCTTCTGACGAAGTATGACGTATCCTGGACTTTAATCGATTCTCCGGACGTTGAACGATTATTATCATACATTGTTGTTAAATCACGTCCACTTTTACTTTAAGCAGGAACGACGTTAATGGGTTACAATCGTAAAAGTTTTTTTCGAACAGTTCAATTTTATATCTAAACGAACTATTGAAATATATTATCGGTTGTAAATATATTTTGTAAAAAAGATTATAATTAAATCATACGCTCGTTTGTACTGGAACTTTTATGAAGATATTAATACTTATGTAAGTGCTATTTAAACGGCTAATGTTTATTTCTATGAAATCATACCGCGATTTTTATTTATTATCATTCCTCTTGAAACACTGCTGCATGTAAATATATACCATTTCTGTGTATATTTTAAAATAAGCGATCCGTTCTGTTTAGATTGTAGAGAATGAAAACGGTTACTAAAACGCGCCAGAACTGATTTAAAATAATCATATTGTATATATTTGTATGATAATAAAAAAGTGAAGTACATGATCATTTCAATGAAATCTACTTAGTCACATAGCTAACAATGGGGCATTATATTGTTCTTTGTTTACAATAAAGACTGCAAAAATTACGAGCTTAATTAGTAGATGTTTTAAGTTCTGAAGTTGATTTAGTTGTTGCTTTTTTTTGAAGGATTAGTTTAACAAACAAAAATGGGAGAGTGCAGAATTGTTGTGATAGTAGAATTACGTGTGCATTTACATTTAATTTTTTTGAATGATGGCGCGCGACGTACAAAATTTGAATGGTCTAACTGTTGTTAATCATACCACTGCAATCGTTGAGACTCATTTTTATCAATTAAAATTTTCTAGGATGCGTAAGTTTTCGTGAAGAATGTGTTTAATTATTATAGATTTATTGTCAACAAACAAAATATCTTGTTCCTAACTGATAATTATTATTTCAATAATTAATGTGCAAATGTTTTATTTTAAATATTTCATTGTATGAGCGACATTAAAAAATAAATAAAAAAAGAAAATAAAACAGCTTGTTATTATGTATTCTTGTTGTTGCTATAATTCATATAAAGGAATCCAATTAGTGTAAATAAATTTATTTTAAGCTTCCTTCCTATTGAATTATGACTTCAGCATTTCACTTCCGGTAACGATTCGTTAGTGCGCGGTTTCTCGAGTGTTGTAAAAGAATTCTTTTCCTGCCGATTTTTCCATGTAAATATTACAATTTTTAGTTTCTAATACTTAATTTCGTATTTCTATGCACTTTGTAGTATTAATTATGTACGAGGTGTACAATATTTGTGTAAATAATTTAGTTTTTGGATTATATTTTACTTTTGCTCCTCGCGGTAGCTACGAATGTTCGATTCAATTTTGAATCATGGCGGACTGCGCATACGCGCGCCATGCAGTTAAGATATAATTCGATTATTAAATAATCCAAGTAATGAATTTCGTGAATATTTATTCTAAACATGCTAAAACATTTATAAATTATCGCGCATACAGTAGAAGAAGGGGATACTCTTCCCCTCCTCCTACAAACTATATGTCAGGAACATGTGTTGATATAGATTTGCATACATATACACTATCCATACGTCATTGCACGCTTTCTGTCACTCAATGCATAAGAGACGCGTGAAAAGAAATCTTGTTGACGTTCTTACGTGAAGTTTTATTTCATGCAATTTATACCCGTTAATATCGAGCATTTTACCACTTGCATACTCTATTGTATGCGTAATTTGTCGGTAATTTATTATTTCTGGATGGTATGGTAACCTATACTTAGATTTTCCCATAGTAAATTTTCTGATGCTTTCTCTCGCTTCGCAATATTCATTATCGTTCTAAAATTTTGTCCTGATTGAAGCTTACATACTTTTATTACAGATATTTGATACGCGTTAGCCTGAAAATTTCGGTATGAGTGCTGCATTGAATTCAAGAGCCGAACAATATTTCTACAGTATAAATCCATTGGCGGGAAGGATAGGAGAAGATATAACTGCCACGAAGGAAGCCTACGAGGGATTGTGGAACACTTTAAGCACAGCGGAGAGGAATCAGGCAATTAACGAAACTATAATTCAACCGGAAGTAGCGTTGAAGTATACTTTGAAGAAGCCAGAGATTACTAAAGACTTGCCGGAATGGTATCCGAAACTGCGCATTCAAACTGGGATGAAATATGTCATCGATGAAACCGGCTCTGTAAGTACATTATTATATTGGTAGTTATTAAGATTATCTATTAAATCCTATTGTCTATTCTTTGTTGCACGATCTTAATTAATTCTTGTATATCAAAAGTATACGATACTTTGAATCCAGGAACACCGTCACTATGTATATTACTTAAATATCTTCAGGTTTAGCGTACTAATTTAAGGTTCGCTTGTTAAATGGAACTTGTTTTATTATAATATTGTAGACATTGCGATGGCGCGACGAGCATTCAGCTCCATTCTCATTTATGACTCAGTCACAAATGAATCTCAGTATAATAGATTCAGCCGAGGATACAAAGTCGAAATCGATAAGGGCTCAGTTTGGAGAATCGCCACGCTTTACGAGTCCAGGAAAGACGCAGAGAAACAATTTAAATTCCCTCAATGATACCTATACGTCGTCTCACACGGTTAATCGCTTTCAATCCGATCGTTATCCGAGTGGGGCTTTCGCGGATGACCAATGTAATAGTTTGTTGAAAGGCAACATGGATAGTGATCATTCTGAAAGTATATTTGCGAAATTAATGAACAAGACGGCGTTGTTAAAATTACAGAATAATTTGGCGGACGATATGGAGAGTTTAGTTAGAGAGAGAGATTCGGATACTGATAAAAGTCAGTCAAATACATTGGTGGTAATGTCGCGGACAAAATCCAGCGATATCAATGAGTCCACAGCATTGTTAGAGACCCCTAGCTCTTACAGTAGTTTTCAGTCGTCTCAATTGAATGAAGAAGAAGAAGAAGAAGAAGAAGAAGAGAGATCTATACCAAAAACTGGTTTCGAGTTCCTTGATAATTGGTAGCCCGATTAGGGTCAATAAGTCTTGTATTTTCGTTTGCATTGAAATTGATACTGTAATTAATATAAAATTGCGTTGAACCGTTTTCGTACAATTCTAGTTCCTAAAATGGTAATGCCAGGTTGGCGTAGATTAACATTGATTTAGATAATGTCTGCTTCTTAAGATATATCGTTCAGTATTTCTATATTATGAATAATTATGATCTCAAATTATGATGTTTTTGCGGGCTAATCTCATTACATTGAGCGCATTCGAAGGGTAAAATGCATGCATATCGAATATTAATTAGGTCTCGTATAATGTATGCACGAAAATTCTTTCTTATTGATTCATAGGTCTCTTCTATAGAGATATTATAAATACGAGAATCTTTATATGTATATGTATATAAAATTATTCTCGATAGAAGAAATGAGAAGGGTTAGAAAGCACGTTCTTTTTTATAGAAAGATTCAATATTTTTAACAACTACTTTTTATTACTTGTGTTTCTATCTATAAAGATCTTTACAATTTTATATTACGGTTTATCTTCCAAAGATAATCATCTATCGACATTGCTTAGAACATAAAAAATATCATGAGTATTAAATCCAAGACTGAAGAGGCTATTTCCCCTGATTTTTTTACTACGTTTATAGTTGATGTAATTCATCGTTAATATGAAGCTTAAATCAATTTTAATACATTTTATACAGATTGCTATTCAGGTTCTACAATTAATTATGTAACTTTCATATGATAGAAAAAGAGGAATAGATTTAGAATAATTACTGTCATTTGCTCTCTACTAATTTCGTTCGCCTGCGAATCAAATTATAATGAACAAAATAAAACGGATGTGTGGTTGCGCGAGCTGGGTTGTGTTCGTGTGCTTAGTAATATGTTATTATAATTAAATATATGAATTCGTGTATTATAAGCTGTGTCCTTCAATGAATATAGCCCGATAAGGATTCATTCCTATCCACGACGATCTTCCCGAAAGTCCAACCTTTTTTATGTGGTCCAAAAACCCGATAGCCAGACTAGCAGGAAAAATGTTAAAAACCTATTATTGTTTTTCCACTTGGAACTTTCGAAATGATCTGTACCTTCCGTTCTTGGAGATTGGATAATGGTAATATTCTCGTCCCCACCGCCAATTTGTCCGACTTTCGAGTTATTGTAATAGCCGAAGATATTTTTATTCGCCTGTGCGATACAGTAAAATTCTTCTAGATCGGTCGATCTTGTTAATTTGGCATCTGATTCTTTCTCAAAGGGTGACACCAGTATCAGACGCCTTTTCAATGATGTCCGCACTGAAACTGGAACGGTTCCTTCATCGTATTTTGTCATAAAAAGAAAAACAATTTGAGGATCAAATTTCTGGAATTTTCTGAATTATGTTTGCAAAAACACGTGCATGCACCACCCATCCTTTGTCTATAAGAAGACAATACATGATCCTCCAATTGTTTCGAGCAGCGTAGTATCATTGATATCCACGTTAAAGAGCTATCCATAATTTTCATTTGTCGATTACTAGTATTTACCAGTTTTATCGATTTTATCACCTGATGCACCCTTAGCTGTGTTTTTCGATCCGCAAGATACATTCTGAGACAACGCGGTCAAACTTTTCGACAGTACACTCGTACGACTATTTTTATCCGTTAAAGATCGACCAGTGTCGTCCGTTTCGTTTTTACTCTCCTGCACGATATTGCCTTGATCTTGTTGAAAACAATCTAAGAAGTTCAAAGACCATGCCCGTCAACTAATCATAAATTAATTACTCAGAGTTTAATAATTGTCGGGCAGGGTCGCGGATAAATGGCGAAAAAAATATTTAAACCTCTCTCGTCCTTCTCGTCCACATTCGCGGGGCTGCACTTCCCGAAACCAGAACACTTTTGCCCGTCGATGCAGCCCGGTTCCTTGAATGTTTTCATCGAATTTTCCTCCAACCGTTTATCATCCTCTTGCACGCTACCACCGCAACATTTATACTGCTCCATTGCCTGTCGCTCGAGCTCCTGTAAGAAAGTCGTCCTTCGTTTTTCCAAAACATTCGTGACCGCGTTCGCGAGCATAGGTCAAGTTTCATTCCGTTCTTAGTCGTCGTGCTATCGTCGTAGAGCGAGGTTGTGACGCGGACGCGTTCGGAAACGTTCTGATACATTATGGTACACTCGTGCGAATTTGTGAAACGACGTGCCGTATTTTTGGGCCTTTCGAGGGACGATTGGCGATTCAAGGTAAGCGAACATTATAATAAACGATCGTACTTGATATTTAAGGGCCAGTGACTCCTCGGATGTTCTATACTGTTCCATAGCTTGTTGCTCCAGTTCGTCGTACCTAATATTAAGAGCATAATTGGTATATTTAGTGGTTTTATTCAGCCAAGCGTGTATTAGGTATTAGTTAACCAGCCTTTGCAAACATACCTTTTCTCGAACACGTTCTCCAACATGGCTTGGTTCGCTGAAGCGTTGGTCAGAACGTCTCTGTACAATCTTCGTCTTCTTCGGGTATCTCCCTTTTCCCTCTCGCTGGACGCTTTCGTGTTCGCCCCTTGGGCTTCCGGTTTCAGGCGTTCCGAATTTTTCAAACCGTCCTTCTCCCTCCTATAGCTGGTCGCTTTCCTGTCGCTTTTGCTCTCGAAATTTCTCACCTCCGTTGTCAAATTGTTACTGGTAGTAAATTCCTTCGTCCTCGACGTGCAACTCTTGTCCAGCCATTGAAGTACCTCCGACTCGGACTTGGAACCGCGATTCTTCCCCTCCAGAACGTAAGGGGGTTTCTGTTGCGTGGCTTTCGTTTGACCGCGGTGCGCTTTCATAGCGTTTTTCGTCAACAATATCAGGTTCTTAAAATCGACACCCTGGTTCTTCCTCTTCTGTCCGGCCTCGTGGTACAGTTCTACAGGGTGTTGGTAGACTGGTATCGGTATCGGGCTGGCTTGTAGAAATTTCTCCTGCACCTGGAACGTTTCTTCCGCGTTTAATGAATCGTTGCTCGGCGTTTCGTAATGATCGTTTGTTTTCGCACCTGTAGAGGATGATGAGTGATGGTAGCGGCTCGCAAAGGTTGTATGGAGGTGCACATCGGCGTCGAGGTCGAGCTGGATATTTGTATTTGTGCCGGTGCCGGTATCCTTTGGTACCATTGTTGCGGGGGTCGAATGAATGCTGTCGCGTCCGTGGCTGGCAACAGGGGTATCCCGGTGGTCTGAAATTTAGTCGCTTTCGTTGTTCTCATACCCTTCGACCGGCGATAGCGGACGAAAACTTATCGCAAACAAACGGGCTAGGTAACATTCTATTTGGAACCTGATATATAGCACCGGCATTCTCGTGGGCTCTATTGTAAGGAAACAATTCGTTCTGGTAGCTCCTCTCGTTGAGAGACGGGAAGTATTGTACACGATTGGTGTTCTGCTCTTTGTTGCTGCTGCAACGCGTCATTGGGACTTTTGGGAAAAATTCGGGCACTTCCGGGCTGAGCACCGGCGGCAAATGCTTTCTCATCCCGTACGTTTCCGTTCTCGCCGTTTGATACTCCGTTCTCAGTATCAACGGCCGATACTGAAAAGCGTAATAGAATTGTTGCTGGCGTTCCTTGTTCTGGCAACTTTGCTCGCGGGGTTGCTGCAGCTGATAGCACTGCAAACGTATTTTCTGATGGGCGAACTGTTGCTGGACATTGCCGCCTGGCCTCCATAAACTTCGCACCGCCTCGCTGGTCAGACGATTGTGCAGCTGCATCTCCAAGGTGTTTTCGATAGTGTAACGTCGATGCTCGTGGTAGGATTCCGATTTGTCGGTAGAATCTGATTATTGAAAGATGTGGATTTCAATTAAGGAAACTAAATGCAGGCAACGATGCGAAACACGATTTTCTTTCACCCCCACAGTTTAATCAAAGCATTTCTTATCTAATCGCAAGTGAATTACCGATCAAGTTTGCCTCCTTGCTCGACTCTAGGCTCGTCCTAACTTTTCTCCCCGTCGAACTCAGTCTGTGCACGCGTTGCCTTTGAAAACAGCTCTCCCAATGGGACTTGAGACCGCATCCGATCTTCGGTGTATCGTCAGGTTCCGGTATCCTTGTTGCTGAGCTTTGCAACATCAATTTCCCCCGCGAACGTTATTGCGAATCATACAATTAGTTGCTTAACGTCGGATTATATTAAGGGGCTAACAATTCACGACACGATCGCGCTCCGCTCTTAGTTAACCAGGCGAAGTGTTTCTCGACTTCCGGTAGCATCCACGGTTCCGTGACCTCCGTCCAGCAGAAATTCGGCAGTGGTGTCGGGGTCGAATTGTCGTTCGGTTTGTACATGCTCTCGCGTTCCTCATTGTACTCGTAATTGCTGTAGGCGGCCAAACGAGAATCAGGAATAACGTCGCGAACGCGTTTTGTTCGATAGGTACCATTTTCTTTATACTTTGCAGACAGCTTATAATTCTGTTAGTGGAGATATTATTAAACTTTGCGTTATATATTCCTTCCGTTTTCAAATTAAACATACTCGGCGCGCATAGAATAAGGGGGCGCGTATTGACACGGGGAGGGCGGGGGTGTTTGAGAAATTTGTACCTGAAGCGACAAAGATCGATTCAATTTTTGAAATGGATCTTCCTGGTCGAAGGTCCAAGCTTTGTCGGCGATTAAATTTATGTTCGCATAGGCGCTGTTTAAAAGCTCCTCGTCGTATGACGGGAATGAAGATATCATTATCTGAACATTCTAACCGGTCGTGTGTATGTTAGTAAGCAATTAAATGACGTATCGATTATCTCGTTTGCCTGATAATATCCCCGTTCTAACGTGCTCTATTTTTTCCATCCAATTGGTAGACTCGCGAACGGTTATTTATTTAATTGTCCTGTCTTCGAGACGAGTATCGAATCGATAAAGAAATTGAAACTTGTTCAGGGGAAAGTGAATGTCTCTCAGATGCCTTCATACTTGTGCAATTTATCTTCAATTGAACGTTTCCATTCAGCGTTTAAGGACAGTACGGGTGGGAAGAGATTGCACGATGCTGCGATTATTTTTCTTTTTTTTGTTTTCTTACAAATGTCTTGTTTATTACAAATACGATCGACGATAAAGTAGTACAGGCGCTTCATTCACACATTTTGTACAAATCAGGCGTACGATATTTACAACGGGCAGTTCGCGTAATTTACAAAATTTTGACGATCGACGGTGTTGCGATAGCTTACGATTAGTGTCTCGAAAATCGTGGAAAAATCAGTCTGGCAATTACGCTCTGTCCAACAATTTCGATCGAATCCTATCAAATACACGGTGAACGTTAATTCGTTTTACGAATTTTATTACTCGACAATCGTACGACTGGATTGGACGAAAGTGTTGGACGTTGTAGTCATTGCGACACACAGTTACCACGAGGAACGCAGAAAGGCGCAAACATCGATGATACAATCGATGAAAAAAAGAAAAACGTAATTTTATTCTCCATTAATCATCACCGTTCGCTTTTGTGCGGCTGTATCGTGATTATCTGGCACAGAATGTTAAAATACTTTATATACAAGACAGTCGTTCTTTAACAGTTATTTATAATAATTGTCGATACAGTCGCGCAATACGATTTCCATCAGCGACGAATTCTCAGCGAAAACTCGTCGCGAATTACGAGAAATCAAGTACGGTATAAATTCGTTGGCGATCAATACAAATTACGTACACTACGATCTGAATTTCGAACGCCGAGGGCGTCTCGTTTCGCTTGCAAAGAGAATGGCGAAGTATTTACAAAATTCACAATTTCGTCCCCACGTGACACGCAAATCGGAGTTCTCGATATTGTTACGCGAAACGATTACAATCCTCCTATTATTATGGCAAGATAATGGTCACGTACTCGGTACACCGCCAATTTGAAATAATCGTGGAAACCCAGAGTACGTGACGATAGTTGCTTACGAACCTAGAATCGTCCCTTTCGTTGTCCTTTCCCTCCGTTTCCACAAATTCACAATTAAAGCCTATTTCCACGCGCGCGTATGCAACGTTAATCACTTTCAATCAACTATCTTTTTGGTTATCCGTGCACACTACCGTTTCAGCATCTTCGCAAATATGTAGGAGCCGTTCCATAAAGTACCGCTCATTTAATGCTAAGACGATCTTCATACATATTCCTCCGATGGCTTGGGTATACTAGCTGGCAATCTAAGCGTACTTGGTACACGATTGGCACTGTCCGGCAGCTCCGCGATGTCAATGAACACACCGACCAGACTGTCGTAATTCAATCCCCAGTTCAACAGATAATCCCAACTCAGCGCCGTCGTCGTCGTCGACGGTGATCCACTGTTGCTCGGCCTGTACAATCCTCCCATGTGCGTCGATAGATCATCGTCGGACGCCACCAAGGTGCTCAGAGATCCCCTGAAAGAACTATCGAATCCGTCGTAATTCACATTCGGCGGCAAGGGTGGCTTCGTCGTCTGCGACGATTCGATGCTCCTCTGGTTCACCTCTTCGTCGTCTTGCTTCGCGAACGGATTGTCCGATCGTTTATCGCCGACCAACGACGTGTTATCGTATTCAGAGCAGGTGAAACTGTCGTTGCCACTCTCGTCAGTGGTCGACGAGTTTCTCCTTTCGAGTCTCTCGACCGGGGGCGTGTGTCGTCTGTGAAGATGCAGAGGACCGTGGGTCGGCGGTCCTCTGGCCTCGCTGGACGAACTCACAGCATCCAGGGTGGACACGAGACTGGACGTTCTTGGTCTGGAGTTCAGCCTCTCGATTTTGTCCGCGGTTAGCCTCATGGGCCCAGAGGACACGTTGTTCACGGAATTTTCGTTGTTCGATTGGGGCGCCTTTCGACTGGCGGTTGAGCCCGATAGTTGGCTCATTATCGGCGAATTCAAGCTTCTTTCGCTGTTCGAATTCAGAGCATCTTTCCCGACGCCCCCTGAAGAGGAGGTTGTAGCCAGGAGCGCGGTCTGCAGAGGTTTCCCGCTGATATCGTGAAGCGTTAGTATCCTCGGTTGTTGGGCAGATAACTCGCTGCTGGGCGATAGCCTGGCCAGCGGTGTACTTTGCAACAATTTCTGAGCTGGCCCGGATGGTTGGCTCACGTTTGGCGGCGGTAAAGCTCTGGGCGGGAATGGACCGGTGTGTCTATGCTGCTGTCCTGTATGCTTGTGATGGTTCGCGTAATTATTTATAGGCGGAGGCGTTGCCTTGTACTTGCGCATCCCATCCCGATAACCTTTGTAGTGATAGACGATGTCGATATCGCTGGGCGCGATAGAGCTTGCGTTTTCCAGATCGTAATGCTCCGGCATGTCGGGCTCGGCGTTATGTTCGTGCGAGTGTAGAGAGGTTTGAGCAGGCGGAGGCAGGGGCGGATGCTCGTCGCGGATCGGTGGCGACTTCGTTACTTCCCTTTCGATGATATCCGGCCTCTGTGGCCGGTGCTCGGTGGTAGAATTGATCTCCCGTTCTTTGTACTTCTTCGAGATCAACTCTGGACCCATATGACCGACGCCGCGTAGATCAGACGTGTCGGAAATATAGGTGTTCTCGTGTCGAGACATGAGATTGTCGTTACCCGAGCCGACCAGTGGGTTTCCAGTCATTATAGCGTTCGTATTCTTGCTCACTACCGACGGAGCGGATTTCTCCTTGTTCTGCCTCCGCAAACGGAACACTATGAAGCTGACCAGAATAGCGATTAAGAGAATAACGAAGAAAACTATGACCAGAGTGATTCCGATGCTCAGGGGATCGGCCGTGGCAGCAGCGCTGATTCCAATCGGTCCTCTGCAGCCTGTGCTCACTTTTCCATGGTTCAATACCTCCTTGAATATCGAACCGGACCCATTCAATGGCTGGATCTCGTTGTTGATGGTGAAATTGGCCAAACAACCCTCGAAGCTCCTGGCGCCAGCGCTGTGAGCGTAGTACAAGTCTTGGCTAACTCCGCCGATCGATAAGACGGACAGGTATGGGTCCAGGAAGTCGTGAACACCTGCAGAGTCCAATTCCTCGCCGGTTTGGACACCGTCGATGAGCAATCTCAGTCCTCGGAAGTAGGAATGCAGAGTTAGATTGTGCCAGTGGCCATCTGCTAGGCCTCCGTCGATATTGGCGGACATATTCACTGGAGATCCGAGGAGGGACGCGTAAAATAGTTGGCCGTTGCGAAGCTGTAATATAATTCAATTGTGCTTGAAATAGTTGCATTTCATTTCATTTCATTTCATTTCATTTCATTCAATTACGGAAGTAATCCCGAAGAAGACATTATTTTCGTCTAAACCGAATCGTTTCTTACCTCCACGGATGTGAAATGTTTGTCGGTAGCGGCGTAGATGAGAATACCATCGGGCTTCACTGTTCTGAACATTAAACCGATAGTTTTAAAGGGCGACGGGTTGGCTATGAAGCTCGTGTCTTCGTTGGCGGCTCGTTTCGCCCGATTCTTGTGCCACGCCGTCGAGCCTCCGTAAAGGTACTCCAATAATTGCATTCTCCTGTGCTTCTCTGAAACCTATTGCCCGGAAAGCTATTAGAAACCTACCCCAGGTGTAAGAATGAGTTCTAAGAAAACTAGGAAGCAGGCAGTACTTTGAATTCGATGTATCCACCCTCGCTCAAAGTGAGAGGCTCGAGGGCACCCTCGCAATTGGGAGCTGTTAACGTTCCACACTGGCAAGTTATTTGCTGCCACTTGTCGTAACATTTAGCATTGGCCCCGCAAACGGACGTAGATTCACTTCCGTCCCTGAGGCAAGGATTCTTCTTCGATCTGACGCACGTAGGTCTCACTCCTCTCGAAGCTAGCGGATACGACAGGTTCAGTGCCCTTCCATTTATGGAAACCGAATGAACGCATCCGACAAAATCGTCGGAGTGCACTTGGCCTGGCCTTTCGAGTACCGGGTCCGCGTTTTCCAGTCCTCCCACCAGAAGTGGGTTATTATTGAAGTTCAAGGTTCTGCAGAGATTACTAACGCATTAGAAACACGGTCGTCTTCGCAGCAGAAAATATTTAACCGGTCCATCTACTAACCCAGTTGGTCCAACGTCGTCCGCGTAACAGGTGCCATCGCCTGGTCTGCAGTCGTCGCAAATATCCCCGTGTTCCCTGCACATGGAGACGCTCAGAGACACGACTCTACCGTTCCTAGTCGCCGTCACTTTCCTCCATTCGCCGTCAGCCACAGACATCTCTGTTTTTATAGTAATCGAAGTGATGGCACTCCTCGCGCCTCCATACGAGAACACCACTTTTCCGTTCACCAATTCCAGCACCACGAAATCTGAACGTCCACCAGTCTGCGGCGCATAATTGTACAATAACAGCGCGTCCGGTTTCGTGGTCGCGAACACGATGGTTATGTCGTTCGTGTTCGAATCCAAAGCGGGGAAGGCCATGTAGGATAGCTCCTCGAACCCAAAGGTGGATCGTTCGCAGTGTCTCCCGTAACGACCACCGGGACAGCTGCATCTGTACCTGAGTTTACAAAGCAAACAGCGAGTTAGTTTGAACAATGGTCAGAGGTGTCAGTTGCTGATTAATAACTGCACGGAGGTGAGGCGAAGCTTACCCCGGTTTCTCCCCGACGCACAAACCTCCGTAGAGACACGGATTTGGTCTGCAGGAGTCCGTGACCGCCTCGCAGTGGTTTCCTCTATAGCCAGCACGGCACAGACAGAAGAAACTGAAGCTGTCGGGACTCTTTCTGCACGATCCACCGTTTCTACAAGGATTGCTGGCGCAGGCATCGCCCCTTTCTAACTCGCACAATTTCCCTTCGCGGTCGATTGGGCAGGTGCACTGGAAATCGTAGCCCAGTCTTCTGCACTGTCCACCCTGAATATTGGAAGCATAGAAAGCATTGATATTACGAATGAAAGTTACGTGTATCAATTGATAGGCCGGGAAGTGTCGTTAGAAATATTTACCAATAAGCAAGGATTTGGCGAGCAAGGGTCTTGCCTCCTTTCGCACCTATCACCGGTGAAACCATCGCGGCACTTGCACGTCATTTCGTGCATCATTCTCGGCGATGTGAGTATTATTGCTTGGCTGTCGGTGATCCTGGCATCGTCGTAGATGACTAATTTGTCGCTGCAAGCGCCGCCGTTCTCGCATGGAACATGTTTGCACGGCGAATAACCGATGGTGAACGTTCTTCCCTCGAGTATCGATCGGATTTTGTCTCGAACATGGTTCAACAGTTCGATGACTTCGTACTTGTTGCGATATCCTGTAGGATGGAATTAAAGTATGCATGTAAATCGGAATGTGTGAACCTCTGAAACGAAAATTTCGGGCGAACAAACTCTTCGAAGTATAATAATAATAATAATAATAATATATTTCATTAATCAACGGGCTAGAGAACCCTTTAGTATACAGGGGATTGTGTCACACAGAGAATAGTAGTATCATATACAGTATAAAGTAGAAACAGAATTAGAGAAAAGAATAACAAATGAAATAGGATAAAATAATAATAAAGAAAGAACAGAATTACAGAAAGAATAAGTAATAAAATAAAATGGGATAGAGTAAGAAGGTAGTTCTTAATTCTAAAATTAATAACTATTTACAATTTGCCGCGATTAAAACGGATTGCATATAATATAAATTGTCGAATTGTCGAATATTACCTTGAGGGGATTCCACGGCCAGGTGAATATTCAAATCGTTCCCATTGTCTCCAAGGCTGAAGATCTTGAGTGTGTTTCCTACGACAATTTCCTCTTGCAGAATATCCAATAAGGCGCGATAGTATTGGCTTAAGAAATCCCTCGCGCTTAATTTCGACACTTGCAAAGTCACGCTATTCTCGACCGTGCTATTGGTAAAGACTTGAAATTCGACGGTGACTTTAGACACCACATTAGGATGGCGGCCATCGTTGCCGGACACGCTTAAGGAATATCCAAGGCCTGTAAAAAAAGATTGAGAATCGCGATTACATGTCATTCATGGTTTTGAATTTGTTTTCGCGGTAATTCACTGTGAACGACATCCCCGATTAACATACCTGGGGTTATCTTCTTCGTATGAAGATCGCAGGCCGTAGGAATGCTAAGAATTTTCGGATTCGATCCTTGTAGTATCTTACAAGAATAGCTTCCAGTAACGTCCGGATCGTTCGGATGGACATCGGCAATTTTTCCCAACGGAATCTGCTCGTTGAACGAATGCACTATCACGTAAACCGATCTCGGCGACGATGGACTATCGTTTTGATCCGTAACAATTACAGTTATCGTGTGCTCGCTCTTCATTCTGGGCAATCCAGAGTCCTCCACTTCGACCTGCAAGAATTCAACGAGATTACAGAACATCCCGATCAACTGTATGTGGTTTCGCGGAAGTAACATATTTCTCTCTTTTCACTAACCACGAGATCCAATTGAGGCATGACTTCTCTGTCCAAGCTCCTCGTGGTTTTCAACACTCCTGTGTGTTTGTCCAGTGTAACCATATCGCTTTGCCTTCCGCCAATCAATTTGTACGTGAACGGTGCACCATTTGGCGGTAGATCGGGGTCGGTTGCGCTGAGGGTCGTTACGATAGTCCCAGCTGGTTCATTTTCGTTCACGTAGCCGATCACTTCCGGTGGATCGAAGGTAGGCCCGTTATCATTGACGTCGAGAAGCTCGATGTGAACAGCCGCGGTGCCGGTTTGTGGCGGTGAGCCGGTATCAATCGCGCCGATGGTCAAATCGTAAACTGGAATCGTCTCTCGGTCCAATTGTCTGGCAGTCTCTATGTCGCCGGTTTGCGGGTCCACTTTGAAAGCTTGCCTAATGTTCCCGCTGATTATCGAATAAGAGAATTGGTTGTTCTGCGGTTTTATATCCTTGTCGACGGCTCGAACGGTCAAGACGCGTGTTCCATAGATCGCACCTTCCGACACCGTCGCGTCGTACGCGTTTTGCAAGAACTCCGGCGGATCGTTTCCATCCTGGATCGAAACAATCACCTGTGCCTCGTCCGTGTCGTTGCCACGTATCCCACCTCCGTTTTTCGTCATCACGGTCAGGACCACTCTGTTCTGTGTCTCACGGTCCAGTCGCCGCGAGACCCGTATTATCCCGGACTCGGAACCGATAGAAAATCCACGATCGTTCGAGGAACCGACAAACAGATAATAAACTCTGCCGTCCTCTCCTGCGTCTTGGTCTGTCGCCTGAACAAGACCCACGGAGGTGCCGACCTCGGCGCTCTCCGACACGTCCATGTGAAATACAGGTTGAATGAACTTTGGATAGTACTCGTTCACGCCTGTCACGTGCACGAGGACTGTCGTGAAGCCAACCATCTGAGGATTAGAGTCCGGGTTAGCTGCGACGATGTCCAGTGTGTATTCGTTGGCCTCCTCGTAGTCGAAGCTGATCAGAGACGTAATATCGCCGGTGTCCTCGCGAATTCGGAAGTGGTCCTTCCCCGTTCCCCCCAGGATTTTGTATTGAACCACCGCGTATTTGGGGGAGTCGACGTCCTTAGCAACGACCTGAAATCGCGACGCAAGATGTTATCAATGAATTATAAATCGCGGCAGTAATGAAATTCGGCTGAAAAGATAGAATCATGCTTGATACCTTGTAAACGAAACTGTCGGGTGGCGAATTTTCAAGGAGGTAAGCTTCGTACACGCTCTGGTTGAACGTGGGTGGATTGTCGTTAATGTCCGAGACATTTACAGTCAGGGTGGCGACAGCTTGCTTCGGCTCGAACCCTAGATCCGTCGCGGTGATATTCAATCTATATTCCTGTACCAGATCGTAATCCAAGGGCTCGAGTATAGTCACTGCTCCGGATATAGAGTGTACAAAGAATTCGTTCCTCTCGTTTCCAGCTGATATCGTGTATCTTATCATTCCGTTCGGTCCATCGTCACCATCCGTTGCGCTCACCGTCAATATAGTCGTGTTAACCGGCTCGTTTTCGGGTACCCGTACCTGGTAGCTAACTGCAGCAAACGTGGGGGCGTGCCTGTTTCTGCCAGATATCACCAAAGTTAAGGAAACTTCGTCCTTCTGGGGTGGAACACCTTTGTCGATCCCTTGGGCTTTCAGCAGGAACGTAGTTCCCACGGGTACGCTGCTCAAACTCTTTTGAACGTAAACCCAGCCAGACTTTTCGTCGACAGAGAAGTATTCGCTTCCGTTCACGTTCACCAGGAAGTAACTGATCTCCGCGTTCACACCGAAATCAGCTTCGTCCGTGGCGATTAGTTGCACGACTTTTCTACCAACTCCGTAATTTTCCGGCACCGGGTACAGGTACGCTCTCTGCTCGAATCTTGGCGGATTATTATTCGCGTCCACTACGTTCACGTAGACCACTGACTTCGATGATAAAGGTGGCTTTCCATTATCAGTAGCGATCACCGTCAGGGAATAAAGATTCTCCGGCGAGGATGGACGATGGGTGTGCTTGTACTTGAGAGTTTTCTTGCTGAACACGTCACCGGTGGCTGGGTCCACGGTGAACAGATCCGATGGTTGCAACAGGCTGTAAGATATCACCGAGTTCGGACCCTGTTTGTCTCGATCGATGGCTGTCACTTGGCCCACGTGTGCAACAGGTGGCTGCAGCTCTGGGAAATGAAAGTGATAGGATCCCTCGTCGAACTCTGGCGGGTTATCATTCTGATCTTGAATAGTTATTGTCAGGGCGGTTGCCGTTCTCCAGGCGCCGTCCGCCGCGACCAACTGTGGAATCAATGATTCGTTCATTCAGATTCTAGGGTTTGAATAATTCGAACGAGGATAATTTTATTATCCGAAGACTATACGAACCTTTAATAGATATTCATCTTGCTCCTCTCTGTCCAAGTGTCCGTTTACGGTCACGTTGCCACTTAGAGCGTCCAGGGCGAACTTTTCCCCAGGATTATCGGTGAAGCTATAGGTGACGTTAGCGTTCTGCCCGATGTCTGGGTCGCTGCTGGTAATTCTAATAACGAACGTTCCAATTTCCGCGTTCTCCGTGACGTTCACGCTGAACAGCCGAGTGAATTGCGGCGGATTGTCATTCTTGTCTAGCACCGTGAGCAAGACAGTGGCTGTGCCCGCTAGGGATGGTTGTCCACGGTCTTTCGCTTCCACGATTAATTCGTAGGAAGCAATCTGAAAAAAATTCACCGCTCGTTTTTTATTTGTCCTTTCTTAATAGCTGATGCAAAATGTAACAATGCAATCACCTCCTCGCGATCCAATTTCGCATTCGTGGTGATTTCCCCGGTACCAGAGTCGATAACGAATGTCTCGGAGAAGTCGTTCACCAGGTAATAAGATACCTGCCCGTTCTCGCCGGAATCGCGATCTCTCGCTGAAACTTTGCCGACGAACAGGGGTGGGTACTCGTCCTCGGGCACCGTGGCATTGTAAATCGATGCTTCCATTATCGGCGGATTATCGTTCGCGTCCGTAACGTTCACGAGCAGTTGCACAACGCTTCGCAGAGCCGGTGTGTCCGAATCACGAACCTCGACCCAGGCTTCGTAGAACGGCGCGGTTTCGTAATCGAATCCAGAGGCGACCAACACCTAAATAAAACGATCGACCATGTTACCTTTCGACGGCCACTATCGACGAGAACAATCAACTAGACCTTTTCATTTTACAAAAGGGAAAAGACATCCTATGCGCATTGCATCGTGACTCGCTGTTCCCTCCACGCGTTCTTAATTTTATTCGGGGGATGGAATTTTGAGCTAGAGTTTCGATACTTTTCGATCGTCAGGCGATAAAGGTTATATAGAAAGGTGTATGCAAATTGTTCAGAATTTATGCGTAGAATTTTCTGCGTGTCATCTGGACAAATTGTCTCGGTATTTCGAATTCGAATTTGTTCCAATTATGCACGACTCGAATACACACCTCTCCGCTGTGCGGGTCGATCTTGAGCGCGTCCCCAACATTTCCACCGGCCATTCCATAAACCAGAGTACTCGTTGCGCCGACTTTCGGCGTGGCTGCGCTCAATTTCGTGATTACCCGTCCCTCGGGCACGTCTTCTGGCAACGTGAATCTCGTGCTGGTAGTTGAGCGGAATCTAGGAAACAGTTGCCTCTCCCAGAGATGTATCACCAAGTCGGCGGTGACGGATCGAGGTCTTGAGCCACAATCGGACGCTTGAATTTGTAATTGGTAGGTGGTTTCGTCAGTGGCCAATTCCTGAGTCGCTCTTATCACGCCGCTGTTCGAATCGATCACGAACTTCTCCGCGTCGATTCCCTGGAGACGATAGACGATCCGGGAATTCTCTCCGTCGTCGTCGTCCACGGCTTTCGCGCCGAACACGAAATCCCCTTTAATGGAAAACGTGCGTTTAAGTGACGTTGCGTTAGGAGCCACGTTAGGCTCACTGGTCACTGTTATTCAGGTGTTACCTGACGCGTATGGACTCGTGTTAAGGGGTTACAGAAGTCCAGTAGAGAGTGGAAGGAAATTGGAAGTGGAATCGGAGGAAGAATTGTGCGAACGAATTTTCATGCATTTCTTCCTTGGAAGGATATTAGAGAATGTTGTTTCATAGTTTAATAATATTTTTTCCCGAAGTGAATTTTTTTGACGAAGACCGCCGAAAGTCGAAAGAAATTTTTACGAGGAATCATTGCGTCGGTCCTTTAAAAGAATAACCATTCCGAACTCGTATATCTTCTTAACGTTTTCCCGGAATCGGTCAGTAAGCCATAAACTCGTAATCTTGTATAAACCCTTTACCTGGTTTGGTTGCACCTGGCACATAGGCCGTGTATCTTGGACTAGAGAATCTAGGGGCATTGTCGTTCACGTCTTTCACGAAGATCGTTAGATTGACGGCGGACGCTTGCGGTTCTGTGGGGCTCGAGTCTTGTGCAACCAACGTTAAATGATAGACAGCGGTCTGTTCTCGATCCAATGGCACCACCGTGAACACCTCGCCGGTTTCGGGGTCCGCGTGGAAACGCTCGGAATATTCCCCCAATAAACTGTATCTGTAGAAAGTGTTGGTTTTTTTAATGATTCTGTGAGACCCGTACAAAATTCCTGGAAGCGTATAGAGAATTGGACGTACCTGATCTTCGCGTTGAGGCCGTCATCTTTGTCGGTGGCGTGCGGCTTAGTCACCCAGGTACCGGAAGCTGAATTTTCGGTAACCGCCGCCTTGTACTCTTGCCTGGTGAATTCCGGAATGTGATCGTTGACATCCAGCACGACGATTCTAACTATGCCCGATCCAGTCAACGGCGGAGAACCTGTTGAACAGGTTCGCTAATCGTAGATTGATCGTTCTATGATTACGTGAATTTATTCAGGCGATTAAGCTTTATAAACAGTCCGGTCTTGAATCCCTCAGAGTACGTATCTCTTTCGCGACTCGACTTTCCCCGAAATTAAATCGAACGAGTTATTCCGTCGGGCAAGTGTTGCCCGCTGTTTTTGCCCCCTTTCAAACGAACAAAAGAGCATTCCAAAGCCGCTTATTAACTTTTTACAACTGTCGATGCTGACTGAGAACGTTTCGACGATTCGATCATCGAGCATCGGAGAAGACAAATTACGATTTCACAAAGTATCAGACGGCCGGGTGTACCGCCGAGTTAATTGCGCCGTCTAAAACAGCCCATTATTCTTTGAGGTACCCGATTTCTCTGCTTGCAACAGGTACAACGTGCGCGTTGGCGTGGCCCCTGGGCCACGCGTCTCCGTGAGGGTATATCGTTCAATCACGTGGACCACTCACGGGGAGGATCGCAGGCACAACAATCGCGGGGCACAATGGTGTGGTCCACCATAGGCGGGTGTTCCCTGGTGGGCAATCAGGCAAGAATATACTTACTTACACTAGTAGCGTGTTCTCCTTATTCGTCTGCTTAATTGATGCGAAACAAGAGGAGTAAGAAACAACCTCTTTCTCTCCCAGCACCCATTCTTGTATGCACCCTTGTATTCGATTTGCGTTATTAGAATAATTTCAGACGAGACCGCGAGATCTTAACGATCGAAGCATATGCGTGTAGCGCGAGCCAACAGTACTATCCGTGTCCCTCTGTATTCCCTTATTAATACCTTCGCGGAAACGATACTCCGCATCGACGTTGACCATTCGAACGAACCCTTCTCGTAACGCTACGCAAGGTGGATTCTCGCAGTTAACCACAGGTAGGGACACGCGTTTAATCGTGGCCACGGACAGAGTACGCGCTATAGGTGGCACATACACGCGACACCCGCAAAACGTATGAATAAAATAGGAGTACATACATGCATATAATGCAGGAGCCCGAGCAAGATCTCGGGAGATGCGCGTTTGGCTACGAAGAGAGGGTCGAAAAGGTCCGGCAAGCGAAAACGGGTGGGGCGAGGGGAAGCGATATAGAGGGAGTAGAGGAAGGAGGAGGCGGTTGAGGACGAGGGAAGAGAGTGAGAGGAAGAAAGCGAAGAGAGGGGGGGGGAGAAAGAAAGTGCAGCGTCGAGGTAGAGGAAGGTATTTGAGAGCGATTATCATAATCGCGCGTCATAACTCTGCAGGCTTGTCTACCTCGGTGGGGACCGATTGGGCCATCCGACGAGGGGCACCCTCGAATGGGACTACTGGCTTCGTCAGAGGGACGTAACGATAAAAAAGACCTCGACGAGGAACTGCCCACCGCTTAAAGAATCTCATCGAACAACCCACAAATTTATATCCAATTTGTATATTACCGCTCATTACTTAAACCCATCCCATATATCGTCTATTGTTTCGCCTATTCGCCGATGGGGGGGTTGCGTGACATTTCCATGCGACGGGCCCTGCATGCCAAACGTTTGCGCAATCGCGGCCCGACGTTACGGGGATTTATGGATGCAAAAATGGAGTGTACGAGCGTGTCGACGGTCGTCGCATGCCTTCGTCGTTTATATTCCCGTGTGACATTTGCTGGCATTTTCGATCGGTGCGTCGATGGGGCAGGCTTCGATTTGTACGTAACGTGTCGTAGATTTGTCAAAGTGAGTTCGGTGAGTTGATTGCGAGACGTATGCACGTACTCTTCGATGCGCTCGAGGAGTGGGGCACCGAGGCGGCTTACTTGTTCCTTTTGTTTCCTCTCGCCGATTCCTTTTTGGTCACACGTTCTTCAATTCACCGGTGGGTTTTGTGTTTTTTTGGAAGTGCCAAACGCGATATAATTAAGTCCTTTGTCCGTGCTAATTCGCAACCAGTTTACATAGAAGCTGAGACCGGTTACTAAGATGGCCGGAAAAATATTCACTCCGAAGAATACTGACTACCCTTTCAATGCCGGTCTTTGTGCAGAACCTAGCCAGGTATATACCTATTTAGCTGTTCCCCTAAGGTACGCTCTAAAGAATCTCCTGGGAATACCTCCTACCCGCGATTTCTTTACCCCTTTATTTCCACGCACGCGTATTTATTCCCGTGTTGTGCTTCCATTTAGCCATCTCCTTTTTATATCCCCCATAAGCAATTATAAATTAGCCTTTAACGCTTTATCTAAGGAGCGCTCGTTAAGAATTCTTGAAATAACTTACCGGTGTCCATGGCCACCAAGGTGAGAGTGTATTCCGGCACCAATTCTCTGTCGAGAGGGCGAAGCAGGAAAATGTCGCCTGTGCTCGCGTTAATTCGGAACAAATCTGTGTCACCCTCTTTCAGAAAGTATCTCACTTGATCGTTGTAGGGTGGCGTGTCCGCGTCGTAAGCTTTAACCTGCGCAGTCGAAGAGAAATTTTTGTTTTTTTCGGTATGGAAGCTTCGATCTCAATTACGCCAGGGAAGGTGTCGCTAATTTTCTTAATTACCTGTATCACGAATCCCCCGCCAGGCGGCACCATATTTTCCATAACGTGTGCCAAATAGGGCGAGTCCAAGAAGACAGGTGCGTTATCGTTTATATCGAGAACAGTGATGGTAACCTGAGCAGTGTCACCGCGCGTCGTTTCACCCACTTCCGAGGCGCAGTCCTCCCCGCGGATAGTCAAATGATACCTGGATTTTCGTTCGAAATTCAGATTCTTCGCCACCCTGATAACCCCGCCGTCCTCCGAAATAGTGAAATCCCTGTTGTCGTCACCCATGGCGATGCTGTATCTCACTCTGCCGTTTGCCCCCTCGTCCCGATCCATGGCGGACACCTGTAACAAATTAATTAACTCGTATCGATCCGAAGCTGACGAACGCCCTGCTGCTCGTCGACATTACAATTCGCTAGGAATCGCTTGAATGATTATTTGGTTCCGGTTGAACGTAAATTATCGAACGGCACGCACCTGTAAAACACTGGCGCCAATGCTAGCATTTTCGGCGACAGTAGCCGAGTACTGTCTCGGTTCGAACACCGGTGAATTGTCGTTCTCGTCGAGGACCGTGACAGTGACTGTCGTCGAGGACGATCTTGGCGGTTCACCGCGGTCTTTCGCGGTTACTTCCAACGTGTAGTTTGACCTTAATTCGCGATCCAGCGAGCCAGATACGCGCAATAGTCCATCTACGGTGCCCACGGTGAAGGGAAGCAACGTGTCCTCGAGGGAGTACTCCACGTATCCGTTTCGTCCTTCGTCCCTGTCCACGGCCTTAATGGCCATCACCACCGTGTTGCTCGGCGCGTTCTCTATTATCGAAATCTTGGTCGGGGATATGAACTCTGGCGACATGTCGTTCACGTCCAGCAACACTATCGTCACCTGTCGATTAGACCGCGTGGAGGTTTGATTTATCGATGCCAATAATAATAATCGTTATTATATATTACATTATAAACTAAAGTGTCGCTCACGGGCGACAAGAAAATTGGTGCGCAACATTTCAGCTGTCCCATTGTTTCGTATATACGTATACGCGGTGTACTCGTAATGAAGTAACACGCGCGTGCAAAAATGGAAAAATTGTTGTCGCAGGAAGCATGGACATACCTGTACAGTGGAGGACAAAGGGCGAGCCGGTGGCAGAGGGCTGTCCGTGGCGCTGAGGATCAAATTGTAAAGGGACTTCTGTTCCCTGTCGAGCAACTTCCGTGTAAAAAGGGTGCCGTTTGGTGCCACGCCGAATTCACCATTCTCGTCACCGCCGGCGACAGCGTAAATTACCCTGCCGTTATCTCCGGAGTCGAGGTCCTGAGCAGTCACTGATAGGATTGAGGTGCCGATTGTCGTATTTTCAACGATATCCACGGCGTGTGGGCCCGCCTCGAAAATGGGCGCGTTGTCATTCAGGTCGACCACGTTACAATACACAGTCACGGTCGAAGAAAGGGCCGGCACACCACCGTCTGTCGCTTGGACGACCAGAATATAGTGTTGCACCTGTGAAGGAATCAAGGTAGGTGCTCTCTTATCTAATCAATGGAATTTCTCCGCGAATCTTGTATTTTTCGAATCATTGCGATTCATGGCGGATCAATACTTTAAATGTTGCAAAATATATTTATATATATGTATGTATATTAGTTTGTCCAGAAAATGAAAGGTACGTTCAGTTTTCATTAAATAGTTGCCGATGTTTCAACTTCGTGAACAAAAATCGTGCAACAATCCACCTGGGCTCGTTTGAAAGGGTAAAGTCCCTGCTTTCGCAGCCCATAGCTCATTCTCCCGTAAGAAATTTATTGTATCACGGGATGGCAAATTTATCGTCAATATTTTGTTTTCTTTTTACAAATTATTTTTTAACAAGACATTGATTAAACCGGGAACAAAGAGGTATTATCCTACAATTAAAATAGGTTCGTTAATAAGTATTCGGTTGCGAGAAGAAGCTTTTAGTCGTTCCGAAGAACAAGTTGCCCCTGCCGTGGCTTTAGGAGGGACTTTTTGCTCCCGCTAGACAAGCTCCTCGGTTTGCACCGGCTTCTCTTACGAGCGGTGCCTAACAATTTTGCAAGGACTAATGCGAGTTTCCTGGAAGTAACGTGCTGTTTGTCCGTTTCCGATGCGTTCAGATCTACTCCACCCATCTGTGAAATGCTTTCGCGGTGTTGTAATGATACCGCCCTATATCTGGCAAGGCATTACGATGATGAAGGGTTCTATAAACTACCCTCTCTCTATGCAGCGGCCCCTCGTCTTTGTGCATTTCCTATTGCTTCTCACCGAAACGCGACCGTACCTCTAGATTAGATGCTATTATACGTGGTACCGTAAAATATGGCCAGTGGCGTGGCGAAACGTTCTTAATAAATCTCTCGGCTACTTAAAGATCTATTTAAATAGCCTGTTCGAAATTGATGAAACAGAAACGAATATTTCTGTTCAGTAAAATAACTGAGAAATTATTTCAACAGTTCGGAGATCCTGCGGTGTAAAATGATTTCACCAGACAGTTGAAAATGACAATTGTTGGCGACGCTGTTGAAAGAAACGAACGTGTATATCCGCTCCGGTCCGAGAATAAGTATGGCTTGTCTTCGAAACAAAGCGTCAGACTGGCATTAAAAAATACGTCTGTCGATCGATCTGTCGGACTGTTAGCGTTAAACCCTAAATTCTAGCGTAGCCTTCCAGTCGATAGCTGATATAATAGGTGCGTTCGAGCTTGAATGTAGAGGCGTGTTCATGGTTATAATCGTTGCCTCGGGCAGCTATGCGTTTTACCGTATGTGGACGTTTCGCGTGGACGTATCCTGTGTCGATCAGACCACGCTAGAAAAATTCGACTCTTTCCTGCGGAGGAGCAAGTGTTCGTACGAACTTTCATTTATCTCTCTGCCCCTCTCTTGTAAGGCTAACGCCGAAATTACGAGCGATCACGATCATTAATAATCACCCTTCCATCCTTCTAGTTTCTCTAAACGTTGATTCGATTTCCCTAATGACGACGAAGCTAATTACAATGATGTTTCATGATTGAAATGAAAGTGTGTATCAACCTTTTGTTTTCTATTACGACAGTGCGGGGGGATATCGATTAATTTTCGGGGAAATATCGAAGGATCCTCCAAAATCTTTTTAAATGCATTTCAAATATACCACGCGATTGATAATAGGTATCTTACCTGCTCGTAATCGAGGCTAGCCGTCAGGGTAAACACACCGGTGCTTGGGTTCAGGGAAAAGACGTCGTTGGCCCAGTCGGAAATTAATGTGTAGCTCAGTTGACTGTTGGGCCCGTCAGCATCGGCGTCTGTCGCGACGACCTGGCCTATTCTACTTCCTCTGGGCATGTTCTCTGGGACATCGAACGAGTAGGCCGTGCTCTGGAACGTCGGCGCATTGTCGTTCGTGTCTGTCACCTGGAAAGGATGACAAATTTCTTATTCGCGAGAAACAACGTTTTATTTCAACCGACTTTTAAAAAATATATGAAAAGATGTATTCGTGAAAATAAAGCTCTTTTCTGCTACTGCTTGCTAGTATTTGAGAAATACATTTTTTTAGCAAAGAGCAGCAGAAATGAGTGAATGTCAAATTCAGACGAGTCTGAATAATAATCAATATACGAAATATGGTTAGAAAAGTCCAAGGTAGAGCTAATTACAAGCGTCTTATTCGTTCATTTTAAATACAGGGACCATCAACTGTTTAATTCTTTGATTTTAAATGAAAAAAAGCTGATTATTTATTTACATAAACATTTCATCTTCAAATGCCGATCTGAATTCGTTTCCTGCGTTACCAAGCACGAAGATATTAAAATGAGGGGAAATGTTATTTTTATCCACATTCGCCTATCACTCGACCAGTCGGCTGCTCTCCCTCAGTTAACAGGTTAAAGTTTCCTTTCGGAGTTTCGGTACGACTCGTCGCGACTGGAAGAATAATCGATGCTATTCTTGATCATACCCGATTCATCCTTTTCGAGGAGTGCTCGTTCGATCGAGGGGGAGAAGAAAGGTAACGGGGCAGTATAAACAATTCAGAATCGACGCTAACGCTTCCTGTTCCTTTCGATTGTACTCGACGTCGTTCCTGAATAAACATATTTCAATCAAAGGCCGAGAGACAACCGGTCGTGCCCGCGGTGCTCGCCCTCACCTTCGAACCGCGCGTTACACCGCGCCTTCGAGGCAAGCTTCCCTGTTGTTTTTACGCTGCCGGTGGAACCTGGTGGCTCGTCCTCTCCGTCGAAGAATTTCGAGAATGTTTGTCCAGAAGATATTTTATGGAAGCTCGATTCACTAATGATACACCGCGAGCAAACGGGGGATGTTTGTTTAGGAACGTTCAAGACATGTTCGAGCAGAACGAGAATAAACATTTGGAGAGTGACAGAAGGAATATCGTTTTGAATATAGCCTGCGACAATATCGCGACGTCACGAATCCGGAGCCCTGCAAGGGAATTGGACCGTTCCGTTCTGCAACGTCTCAATCGCAAGGAAAATAAAGGAAAAACGAGAAGAGGACCTGCGTCGCGGAGATAGTTGGCGGGAACGGTATGCGGATTTTTCGCGTGAATAGTCGACGGTAGAAAAAAATGGTTGCTCGCCGGGCGAACTGGTTGGAAGTTGGAATCTATCGGCGGAGGGCGGCTGGAAGATCCACTGCACCTTGGTCGGAAGTGAGAGTGCGCCCAGTCGTGAATAGGTTTCCAGCGTCGGGAGGGATCGACACGCGGTGGCGGTATAAAAGAATAAAGCGGAGGTGGGCACGGTTTGATTAAGGAGGGTTCGGAGACGTTTGCAAAAAGTGACGGTTGCCCTGAGACGCGGTGGATGACGAGGAGAGGACCGAAAGCAGAGTAGCGGTGACCACGATGCAGGGACTGGAAGAAAGAGGAAGCAGAGAAGGAGGAGAAGGTTGGAGCGAGATAACGCGGCGGAGAGGTCGACGAAAGGAGAACGAGTACGAAATGGAAGAAGAAGAGGAGGAGGAGGAGGAGGAGGAGGTGGAGGAAGATAAAGAAGAAGGAGAGCGGCGAAGGAGAGATTGCTGACGGGGCGGAGGGAGGAGAGGTCGGATGAGAGAAACTCTTCTAAGGTCGAGCGGGGAGACGAAGGGGGTATATAAGGGGCCAGAAGGGGCAGATTCCGCAACTGTCGGCAGCGGGCCTCTTTCATGGGGCCCGAAAGGGCCGAGCTATGATCGGGTCTGGCATTCCTTTTGCCTTTAAGAGACCCGGATAGAATAGCGGACGGCGGGCAGCGAGAACCTTAAAAGAATTCCAGCCATTACACGTCATAAGGATAATTTTTGCGATTGTCTCCGAAGGATCCCTGGCCAGGCTTGCCTTCCCCTCTGCTACCATCATCGTCGTGGCTTCCACCTTCGTTAAACGACCGCCAGCCCTTCGTCGCGTTTTTTATCGCCGCGAATCGTTTCGGTTGGCCAGCGTAATGAATTATAAGGCGGAACGCGGCGAAACCGCGCGGCCACGACGCTGTTGCCCGCTTAGAAAATAATCATACGGTGGAAATTGAACCCTCTGTCGCGGTTATGCAAAGTTATTATTATTTTCTTGCTTGATAATCGCTCGCCTGGATTTCATTATATTTCCCAGCAATTTCAGCGGAGCAGGATTCCTCCGTCTGCCTATATGGCACGCTATTCGTAGAGACGCCGTGTCGAACAATAGACGTGCCTTGGGATCGATTTGTCACAAATATTGTTCGATTCCGCGGCAATCAAAGTGGTAGAGTAACGGGACGGTGGATCGCGGTGTCCAAGATAACAGTGGCGTCTCGATAATTGCAGGACAACTAGGCTCGCAACGGGACTCGAAGGATTCCCATAGATACGCGATCGTGTCCCTTATTCGTTGCATCGGCGGCTTTTTTTCACGGCGAACAGAATTGCGCGATGCGAACGAAATTCCGTTCGCGACGTAAAGAAGGCTGTGCAATTTTCAACAATTGTTAATCATCGAACCGACGCGACGCCCCGATCCGAGCGAACTCCATGAATAATTGCATCGAAGATCGCGCAAAAGGTTTTCTAATTAGATGCACAATCGTTCTCGGATAAAAAATTACGCCGAGTCAAGGGGGATGATATATGGAAATGAAAGGTACCTGAATGGTTAACGCGATGTCCGTGTGTTGCAATCCATCATCGGCCCGAACTTTCAGGACATATTTCTCTCTGGCCTCTCTGTCGAGGGCCTCCGCTAGTGTCAGTTGTCCTGTGGTCGGATGAAGCCTGAACTGACATTCGGTTTCGTTCTGAAACGCGTCCTGGCCGTCCGGATTGCCGGGGCCAGGGCGATGATTCGATACCAGGGTGTAAGTCAGAGTGCCGATCGTATCCGGATCGAACGCTTTCAGGACTGTGACAACGGTGTTAGGCGGTGCCTCCTCGGAGATTTGGAATTTCCAGGTGCCAGTCCCCCAGGTCGGTGCCACGTCATTCTTGTCTAGAACCGTCACGCGAACCTGCAATTAAAAATTTTTGTTCGATCTTTAGTATTGCCTCGTAATTACACGATGGTGCCTGATTGGTACCAGCGTAAGTGTATGCCCCTCGCTTCAGATATATTATAATCGTTTCGCCGTCGTTTTTATCGCCGACGGGTTAATTAATTAATTAATTAATTGAATTAATTACGAAACGGTATCGCGGTGAGATTGCTCGCCGTTACGATTGCTGAATGATCGCCGGGTTGATTGGCGCATTTCGACCGGTGTGATTTTAATGGATAGAAGAGTCCTGGATGATCTCACGCGGAGCGCTGCGTGTTAACGATAAATCGGGACGGTAAGGAGAGACTCTGTTTTGTCAGTCCCCGGGATATAATTATGTGCAATCAATATAAATCTACGGGCCGTTGTTGCGCCGAAGTCACGGTATGCATGCGAAGAATCGTGAGAAAGTTAGTTTTTCGATCCGACTTGTGCATGTCTCATTTCATTAAATTCTCAGTCACGTCAGCGGCCAAGGTTTATGTGACTACCAGAAGCCAGTGTATCGAAACGTTGGCCGTGGCAACAACGCTGGAACTATTGGAAAAGCATCGGGCCAGCAACCGGGCCAGCCTCTCGATCGACAAGCCGATCCTCGTGATCGTTGGCAAAAATTAATCGGCCCTGCTGCCTGTACGAAATTTTGTATTCCGAATTTCAAAGTTTCACGTCGAATGCCAGTCGTGTTTCGCGCGGCGGGATACAGTGATACGTAACAGTTTCTTCGAATCGTTTCTTTGCAAATTAAAATATTTGCTTTGCAACCAAAAAAAAAGAGGAGAAAGAATATAAAATATCGAGAGGTAGAAGAAGTAACTGGAAGAAGCGTTGCCTCTTTTTTCTTTAATTCTCCCCACGATTCGGTCGCCCATAACTGACACGATCTCACGTACGTCGAAGAATACTAAATATGGAAGTATGTAGGTGATCTTGAAAGCTCAACGCCAATCCCTGGTCGGGGCGCATCCATCTTCCTAGCAATTAGTCCCGAAGCGAGGCCGTCATTGACAAAGTGTGCACCATCGATTACTGGCCCGAAATATTTAGGCGTTGCCGCGGGACCGTCCGTACGTGCGCCCCGAAACGGCGAAACAATAGAGATCTCCGTCTCCAGCGAGAGTTAACGTTTACGATTTCAGCGTGACACGCGTATGAATAAATTTGACTTTTTAATTATTTTGCAATGCCGGATCTGGCTGCCTTCCCTAAGTAGCTCGAACACGAATACAATTAATCGTTACGACCGCCGATCCTGTTCGTTCGTTATTAAAATTCAAGCGAACGGGGTTCCTGGTTATCGTCGAAGATCGAAAATACCGATATTCCCAGACGTCCCCGACTAATGAATCCCACATTCAACGCGTATACGCAGGAACACGAAAACGCTTCGATTAGATTTATGCAAAGTCCCTTTGACCAGACTTATCTGGCCAGGCGACTCTATAGGAAGCCACAGCGTGTCGTTAATGGCGTTTCTAGCAATCGACAGCTCGAGCTAAACGATCCTTCCCTATCCTAAGGCATAGTTCACACGATCGGCTAGATAGCTTATCGTGTAGCGTGTTAAACCCGGTAGCGTTTCGATAACCTCTGGCGAGCCAGGAAACCGTACGCTAAATTCATTCCCGTGGAGGCATCGATTGCTGTAGTAGCTGTTCGTCATTCGGCATCCTTATCATTTACTCCGTCGCGAAGGAAATGTCTTTCGAACATTGACGAGTTTATTTAACCGACGCTGAATATTCGCGCACACGAATACCCGGTGACGCTGTATTGTGTGCACACCGTAAGGCATTCCATCGGCTTGACCACCAAAGAAGAAACGATGGAAACGATCGAGCCATCGGTTGATCGGGCTGTACGTGCACACGTACGCGCATACGTGTGCGACGAAGCGGACGACCCGCTTCTATCGTTTAGCTTGTTACGTATTATCGGTCGGCAGAAGGGAGGAAGCGAATCGCGAATTTCGCGGGAAGAATGTCGTTGGACGGTCGCGTCATCGTCGCGATCGGAGAACAAGGAGACGGGAACGGCAACAATAAGCAGACAAATCAGTGCGGTCATATAGCTGTCTCGGATAGAATATTCCCTCTTCTTTGCTCCTCTCGTACGGCAGGAGAGAGGATGTATATGGGCGGTAAGAAACGCCCGGAGAGCATTCGGAGTGCAAGGAAAGATGGTATCTGCGTCAGCGCGGTCGGGGATCAGCGGATCGGATCGAGTCGCTCAGCGGGAGTTTCTTTGGGTCATGCACGAAGTGAGTCCCATTCTTCTGTTTCCCCCTGTACTCTGCTATGCCCCACGCCCCCTCACCCTTCCTCCCCCTCTTCTTCTTCGTCTTCATCTTCGTCTTCTTCTTCTGCTAAGTTCGTCGCCTTTTCCTTCTTCGACTCCTTCTAGGTTCCTTCTTCGCTTCCTTTCTTCCATCGTTTCTGTCCCTTTCTCGAGTACAGTCCTCTCTCCCGCTCTCCCGCTCTCCCGCTGTTTGCCCACCTTTTTCTCCCTCGCACGCTTCTGTCTTTTCTCAGGCCTGTATATACACTCTTTAGGTCCACGAGGGATCTCTGCCGCCTTCCTTGTTCAGTGTTCGAACCGATACCAAGGCAGCTCAGAGTCCACCTCCCTTCCACGTTCACCTCGTTGTCCCTTTTACCGATGGTTCTCTATGAGGGGTCGAACCACTGACATCGGCCGGTTAATAACGTATCTTCGTGGGGTCTCCATAGACCACAACGACGAACAACGACGTGTATATATATGTATATATGTACAAGGACTGCGGTGAGGACAGAGGGAGGACTTTAAACCTACGGAATTCTGTATACCCGACGTGGACAATAAGATATATATCTACTAATAATTCCCCCCCGTTCTGTCCGGCATTTTTTCTTCCTGTTCGCTTCGGTGTCTGACGAGATAGAGATATTTAGTAAATGGAGGTGCATTAGCTCCGATCGTTTGCGTCCGGCCGTTCTTTTATTTCCACTGGCCGAGATTCAGGGACAACCCTGCGCGTCCGTCGGCTACTCCTTTGGTTGATCGCTTTTGTCGCGATCGCCGTTTCGATGGTTCCTTTTTTTCACGCAACACAGAAAGGACTTCTTTTCTTTTTTCAAACGCGAAGAAACTTCCAAGTCGTAACTGCCTTCGCGGCGGATGGAAGAACTCGCGAAACCACAGAGTGGAAGAGGTGCCCATTGTCGAGCCGATCGTATGCATAGTTTCTTCGTGGCTGTTTAGCGAACGATGTCCCGTGAGACTTGGCTGCGTCAGGTTAATAACGTTCCTTCGAATGGATTCCCATAGGGTACGCGGAGTTAAAGGGTACGCTGCACGTCTAGCGGCTGGAGACAATAAGATATATATCTACGGTTCTTACGACTAATAGCTTTGTTTTCTCTCGACTGCCACGACACCATGAGCCCGTCCGTGGACGGTCCCGACTTCGCCGTAGATATGTCTACGTCAAAGCAGCCTCTCGCCGATGAATACTTGCGCTCACGTTCGAGTTAAGTTGTCTTTCGATCATTTATAACTTTCTGTCGCACCGAATGCAAACGCGCCCCCCCTTGTAGGGCACGCGGTGCCGTATGAAATATGGCGGAAAAATAATCCGAAAAAAAGGCACGGCCGAGTCTCGCGGCCGGTAAGCAGACGAGTAAACATAAATTAACGAGTGACGTTTCATAAATAATCGGCCATTCGCCGAGGGAATATTTCAAAGGGTACGGGCCGTGATCGAACCGTTCGTTCACTAACATTTCTACCACTCCTCCAATTATAACGGCGATGATAATGTTAATAATAGGCAATAATATCTGGCGGAGCGTGTCCCCATAAAGTTAGAAAAGAATTTTCAAACCGTGGATCTACGCTCCCGATCGTAAAACCATTTCGAATTCCTCTCGAAAAACCAGACGGCAATCGTGGCCGTGACTTTGTCACCCTTCGGTATAATTTCGATGCTATGCCCGTGTGTGTGCGTGTGCGACGCGTAATAACCTCCCCGGGGAAAAACGTTAAAATGCATTTGCAATTCCGATAAAACTCGTTAAACGTAATCACCGGTGTTTCTGTCCTTGATCTTGCGCCGTTAATATATCACAACGGGGCGAAGATTTTCGCCCATAATTTTCCGCGGTGAAATTAAGCCTGCCGGGGCACGGGATGCGTAATAAAATACAACGATCATCGGGCGAACAACAACGTAACGCGTATTAATGAGCATTCTTTATGCACGGACGGCTCCAGATCGTGGGCAGCTTCTCTCTTATGTAACCGTCCGCGCAACCAGTTACACACTCGGCCGCGTGTAAGTATGTATCTTTATTACGAGTGATATGTTAGTTAGCATAAGCGCGGCGTACGCTTCGCGGTTTTCGCATACTGCGAGCCCCCGTCGGAGGAATTCTACGCGAAATGCGGCGTAACTGTATACACATTACATGTGCACGTATAAAGATTCAAGATATATCGAGTTACCGTACGATTAACTCGTGAGTGGTGACGTTAAATTCTCCCGCGACACTCTGCCCCGCGATAAACATATTAATTTATGCGCGGACGAGTGGGCATAGTAAACGCGTTAAATTAGGAAGCTCAAGTAGCCAGTGTTTCGTTAGGGGCACGAACTGGCCCGGTCTTCGGTCGGTCGGGGATGGACGACTCGATCGACTACCTTTTTTCTCTGCCCCTCGTACACGCCTGTGCTCGTTTTCCAACGACCGCGTGGGAGACGCGGAATTTTTGTTTCTGCATTCTCCGCGAACGTCGGGCACACGGACGTTTCATTTTTCTTCGGCGAAAATTCCACGGGCGCCGAGGAAGATCGAACGGCTGATAAAGAAGGATCATCGGCAAACGGGAACGGGCCGCGGGTTCGGCGGCGGCGAAACAGTTTTTCCGGATAACGAGAGGATCGTTTACAATATGGAAATCGGATTCGATCGATCGTAAAAATGTCAGGCTCGATTCGCGTCACCGTTCTCCCCCTTCGAAAGTCTGTCGTTGCCGTTGCGGGGCAGGGACGACGCACCTTGCCGAGGCGTGCGCATATGGGATCCTGTGACGAGCCGTTTTTTCCCCCCGATTCGAGGATGCAATTAAAACCAAAAAGAAAAGGAACGAGAAAAAATATCCCGAGGAAAAAAAATATATATGTATATATATCGTCGCGAGTGGGGAGAAAAAGAAGAGTTTGTGCGCCTAGTGCACGTACACGCCATCGGCGAAGCCAACAAAGTTTCTACTGCGGTCAGTGGCTCTCCGGCCAAGCTGATACCTGTATAGACTCGCTTTGTTTTTCTACCCTGTCGTTCCTCCCTTAGGAGAGAGGCCCCCCACCGCCCCCCTCGTATCCGTGGACTTTCGCCCGATGGCCCAAGAAGGCGGCCGAAGGATATTGAATTTATACCGGGAGACGTGGCCCCTCCTAAGAGATGCTACAGTCGACCGCAGCTTGCGGGTTAAGTGTCTGTTACGAGAGGAATATGTCACGGAAAATAGCCGTAAAGAAATTGGTGGATCGTCTTTTCTCTGGCACTTTTTTGTCTTGCTGCTCTTTGTTTTAACTCGGTGCACGTTTCACGAGCAGCGTCGAACGATCAATCTTTTTTCTCCTTCTTCCGTTTGGCTGGGAATAATATTCGACTGCTCTTATAGGGTATTAGAAATGTACTGTTAGGTTCGTTAAACTGTGCATCGGTGCCATTGTAAAGTTTCTTGTCTGGAGTTCAGAGTTCCGTCCGCGCGATAATTGAGGTAGACGCGGAAAGTATAGATTTGTGGGATATTTAGTTTGAGACTATAATTTTGCATCGATTTTTAATAGGCGAATGTATAAATGTAAGGGCGCGGGGATAAATGTCGCAATCATTCTTTTCATTACCGATATGTACACCGAATCGTAATTTAGCGACGATTCCCCCACTCTCTCGCTCTGTACCTGTATCGTTCGATTCGGAAAAGAGAGAGGGACAGCCAGAGAAACGCCGGTTAGGCAGATGTTCTTTGTGCAAGATCCGTCAGGGCATCGTGATGGATCATCCTTTTGAAAATCCCCGGTCGATTCTTATTTTTATTTCGTGCCTTCGCAGAATTCGTTAAAATTATATTACAATACCACTCAAACGAAGAGTAATGAATACCGTTGCCCCGGGGCGATAAATGCGCGTCACGACGATCGAGAGACGCTAAAAAGAGGAAAAGGATCGTGGAAGAAATAAAAAATGCTTCCGCCGAGAGAAAATGGTAATCACGTTTGGCGAAAAAGAGAAAACGAGAACAAGATAGAACGCGAAGGAAGGGAACGATTCGCGGGCCCTGATGACGAGTAAAAAATTAATACATCAAATCCTGTTTCTTTGACAAGGTTCTTCTGGCAGGAACCACCCAGGGCGCCAAACATTTAAACAGATGATCACACCTCTCTCCGATTCGCCCGGTTTCACTGAATCACCTGCCTCCTCGAACTACCAAACGAAACCAAACGAAACCAAACGAAACCAAACTTGAACCGAACTAATATGTATATTTCAGTGAAATTTAAATCGTACAGTATCGTCGTACAGATCACCGGGCCGATTAAGAAAGCGGCGGGCGACGATGGGCGAGGGGGAGAAACGGAAAAGGAAGAGGAAAGGCGACGAGTGATCTCTCCGCGTGGCAAAGGTGGTAAAGCAAAAAGGGGGGAAAAAGAAACGGAAAGGAGAGAACGAAGAGGAGGAAAAGGAGACGATGAAAGAGGACAGTGGACGGCGATGAGAACGGTGAAAAAAGGGTGGTGCAAGGTAAGTGGTATGACGTGCGTGGAAGTAGAATAACGGGAGAAAAAGAGATAAGGGGAAAGAGATGACGAGGTGGGGATTGTCTGGCGAAGGAACCAACCTAACAACCTATGATCACGTTATTAATTGAAAGAGGACCGCCGATGCTACCGGTTACGCCACCGACTTTACGTGCCGTCTTATGGCCATGCGGCACCGGGCACGAGGCCCATTTTTTAACGGAAACATTCTCGTCGATACATAAAATCTCGACGAACTGCCAGGCCCCGGTAAAACTTCCGCGGTTCCCGGTAACCGTGATTCTTAAGCGCACCTTGTCATTTCGCGTCCATTCGTGTCGTATTTCACGCTGACTTCTTTTCCGTGATACACGTACAATACAGACGCGGGTAACGTGCAGTATTCACTTACCAGCGGACTAATAAGCAGGAGCGGAGACTGGCTAAATGGGACGAGGAATTTTTCCAACTCCGTTGGAAAAAACTCTAACTCTAACGAGATTGGAAAAACTCTCGGTATACTGAAATCGTCGGGCCGGCATCGAGATATATCGTATTGGCGGCATTCCATCGGAATTCCAAAGCCTGCGTCTCGCCTCGCGAGAGTCGGCTGACATTTTCCACGGCACGTCACTCCCGACCGACAGGGCCTCGAAACCTTCTCCCATCTTAAACTGGTCGATTTATTTTAATCGGTGGACACGCGACATTGCCGGGGAACCGCACGATTCCATGCGGTTTACCTCTTAATCCGTGCTGAATGGCAGCTGCGGTTCTCGTTCGATCGCCACAATTTCCCGGATTTCCTCGTCGCTCGTCCCGCGAGAACGGACGGGGACGCATAGACGGGAGAATTGGAATTTCATCGCGCGAAGGACTGCGACTTGTTTGGCCAGGGTGGGCTCGACGATGCCGAGCTTCCACGGGGAGAAAGTCGCGTCGATTACACGAGGACGTGGCTTATGGCAGTACGTGTCTCCAACCGTGGTTTCTCGGTGTGTGCACTTTACTTACGTGGGATATGACACGCGGCGTTCGTGCCAGCGGAAGAGAAAGAGTCCCTTCCACGGAGGGTTGCCGGACCTTTTTATTTTCCACCCTTTTTTTTCTCTCTTCATTGGTCATTTCTGTCTCCTTCTCCTTCTTCCCCTCACCCTTGCTCTCTCGCACTGTCCTTCGCGGAGTCTCCTTTTCATTCTTCCTTTCTTTCTCGCGGGCTCTTTCTGTCGCGCGGCCGCTCTCTCCTTGCCGCGGAGCGAGAGCGAAGGAGAGTCGAAGAGAGAAAGGGCGAGGGAGCGATGCCGGGGAATAAAAAGAACACGCCGGTCGAACAACTCTTGCACGACAGTCACGAGTGTAGGTACGTACGTATGCGTATATGAGCGTGCAGGCGCGTAGAACACGTTCCTCTTCCCGGAGGGGAAATGGTAGTAGTTATCGGAAAAATGTCTGGTATGCGCGCTGTCACTTTTTCGTTAGTCCGACCGCTTCTTTTTGGGCCTATCTCCGTTTCCGATTACGCGCCCATTATACGCATGTATATACGCAAGATCGTCCATCGGGGCGCTCCGATAAGGGCCATTTCGATCCATCATCATCGTCATTGTTCCTCACCGCGTTCCTTACTCCGTTTTAAACGATCGCGATCCGTTCGGCGGCGCGGGACAGCCGATCGCTTTGGTGAAAATCGACGCAGCCTCGGTTGGTCCCTGACGAATTTCCAAGGGAGAAACACGGGGACTGCGACTGCATTCTTCCCGTCGTCTAATAAGTCTCGCCCGCGAGACGATCGCTCGAGCCAGGCGGTTTCTCGGCTACGCCCTTGCGATACGTATAGCACGTACATACAGTACGTACGTATATACATATCGGCTGGTAGGTTTCTCGCATTCGGCCGGAGGCTGTGGGCTGCGCGATAATGCACCGACATGCACATTCCTCGATTTTCTGCGTCTCCAATAACGTGGGTAGCCAGCCTTATATTCGCGCCGGCGACCCGGCACGTGTCCCGACCCTCTCCTGGCCGAGCTTTAGACCCAGCTATATTCGAATTGCGCGTGCACATACATACGTACCCCGTTGCATCGAGTCGGTACACGTACATATGTATATCCGTTCTCTTGCCGGACGATTTATTGTCCCGACATTTTTCATAACTTCCCGCCGTTAATTTCGCCTCATAGATCTTTCGTCGCTGCACGGGTCATAATCCACGCGTTATCCTTCTGCGGATCGAGAGTACCGGGACAATTCCGATCGTTTTCGCGATTGGCCTGTTCCCCGAACTATTGCGGCCGGTTGCGAACCCGGCCAAATTGTTCGACGATTACGCGATACGCGCGTTATCAATGCCTGCCTGGCGAACCTTGACCATAGCAATAGCAACGAATTCGAGTGACGCGTCTAGAAGCGTCACGCACGATCCGATATGCATATTGACCGGCATAAATCGGGCCGAAAGGTTAATTGAAATTCCGGGAAATCCGCCGGATAATACGGCGGCGTTATCGTGGACGATATCGCGCGTAACCGGTCGTGTCGTTTCGATTGCGCAATTCGACTACGACCGCGTGCATTCTCCGCGGCCGATCTCGTTGCGTGAACCGGTAACCCGCGATAATCCTGGAATTTCGCCCCCTTTGTGCGAACTATATTTAGAACGCTGTTTCACCGGAATAAACCCGCGTTTCCATGCTGCCCGCGCTATCATTCGATTTCACCGCGGCCGCCCGAGCCCTCGGGGATAAATAAGTTTATCGCCGTTCGCGCGATAAGTCCCGCTCCACTTTCACGGTTAGACAGGGCTGGGAAGGCGGCTTTCAAAAAATATATCCGCCCTGGAAAGGACATTAGAGTGTTTCTCTCTTGCGGTTCGTGTAGCTGCCACTTTTTCCCCGGCCTTAGTTACTATCATTAGCCGAGAAAATCCGCTAATTTTCTCTGAATCGTGCAACGCGAAATCGTTGCCTCGTCGTCTATCATTACGAGTTCCGTTCGAACGGCGTACTCGCTCTGCCCGAACAATTAAGAAAAATTGCCTGCCTCGCGTCGCGAGCTCGATATTGCCGCGAACAATGCGCACCGGGCGGCGAAATCGTCTAGAAACATCGTTCTGCCCAGTTATCGAAGAGCAAAGTTCAGAGGGCCTTGTTCCTCTCAAGGCTATTGGGCCGGCGAGGCAGAAGAAAGTGGAAGAGTGAAAGGGACGAGAGCGTAAAGCGTAAATCATCCCGCGCGAAGTGTCAAAGACGTTTCGGTGTTGGCAAAAGTTGGCGCCCAGAGGGGGAAGTAGTCTGGTCGACGGATGAAGTCTTTCAGAAGTTCCTCACAATCGATCGGCTATCTGATCCTAATCTTGTTCGGATCGAAGGAGGAGTCGAATAAAAAGGAGACTTATCTATACGACTCAATTAGCGTCCACGAACCGCATCTAAACTATCCGTGAAGCAATCCCCGACGAAAACGAAGAGCTGGAGAGGAGATCCGACAGGAAGTCCGAAGGGGAAGCTGTCCCGAATCGTTTCACGGACTGCCGCGAGGCTAATGAAATATATACAACAAAGGCTCCGTCCGAATTTCGGAATATCGGCGGAAAAGAGGCCGTATTTTTCAGCGGGCACCAGACGGAGGGTCGCGAGCATCGCCGGTGGCAGGGGCGAAGAAGGCGAAGAGGAGACAAAAGGGAGGACCAGGCTGTGCAGCGTGGCACGAGGAACCGAGGACGAGGGCCACGGCGAGAGGAGAAACAGCAGAGGAGGCAGAGGACAAGGATGTAAATCATAATATGTAAATCCGTGTGATTTCGTTTGACTCCGGCTGGCTCGGATGACCGGCGCTCCGAACTGATGGCCACTTGGCGAGAAACTCGAAAAGGCATTCCAAGACTCGCGCCTCCTTCGGTTCGTCGCTTCTTCCTCCTCTAATCTTCCACCCCCTTTGCGTGTCTCCTTCTCGCCGTTTCTGTCCGGTGTCCGGCGAGTCTTTCGTCGATTCTCTTTCTCTACTGGCGTTGCTGCTGCTGCTGGTCGTCGTAGAAGAGACGTCGTTCATTGAAGGAAGAAACCTCGAAAAACGCGTCGAGGAAACCGTGAAGCGTCGTAAATAATCTCGTTCGGGCTTCTACGCAGTCCCCCCCGTTATATTCTTTCCCTTCAGCGTCCCTTTCTTCGTGTCTCTACTGCTACTTCTTCCTCTTCTTGCTTCGCAATACTTGCACAGCCGCGGGGAGTTGCTGGCGCGTATTAGACGATTTTTCTTTCGCCGCTCTTATTTTGTTGTTTTTATCATTAATTATCGTCGAGGCGGTTTCCAGCAAAACTATCGGCGCGCTCTAAGATATCATAGATGCATCATCTCGAGGAGGGCCGGGGATACGTGTTGCTCTCTCGTGACGGCCGGGCAAGGGGCCACGGAGCATTATAAATAATTTCCTGGAACCGATTACCCGAAGATAGGAGGGCTGTTCGCGCGGTTGTGGCGAGCCAAATAGAATTCCGTTTAAAGAAAGCCGTGCGCCGGGCTTTTTATCTGGCCGTATTGATCGATAAATGACGGAATGGAATTAATATAAATCAAGCCAGCCGTGCCTACCGGCCGGGTTATATTGAAATTCCGTTATCGGGGAAGGAAATTGCGTTTCGCTTCCACGTAGCTCGTTATTTAATTCCGTCCGATAATTTCTTGGCCGTTTGAGAAGTTCTGCGCCGGGGCCCCCGACAAGAAAGGTCGGCTGCGTTTTGCGCCACCGAGGGGCTTCGAATACTTGTACGGACTCGCACGTACCTCGCAGCGAGCAAGTAGCCAAGGACAACGTGGAATATGGAATTCAATTCCAACGAAGGCGAAGAACTTTTAGATAATGTTCATTGAAAAGAGCCGATCGTGCAGCGTGGCGAAATTAAAGCGTATCTCGATCGTGGGCGGTACGTTTCCTTCGCAACTACCTGCGCATAGATGCATACGTACACTTTGGAGCGAATAATACCATTCGCTTTCATTCATGAGGAATTTCGGTCTGCACCGCGGCCGCTGTTCGCGTTTGACGAATTGCGGGCGGAATATCTTGCGGAATAAATATGCACGAGGCGATAGAGATGTAATGGACGCAGAGAGAATTTAAACTTCGGTTTTTAAGAGATTTTAGTAGCACTTAGACTTACAATTAGAGTATGATGATTGACTTTTTCGTATGCAACGAGCTTGGACTTGTAAGAATGATAATTGTAATAATGAACCGGGAGTCGGGGAACCTTGGGTTTTTATGGGGTGTTGGAAAGGATGTAGCAGGGGTGGTGAGGGCGAATTCCAAAGGACTGCGGATGGGTAGGGATTGTAGGCAGTATGACTAAGTATTTGGAAGCGGTGATGTGATAAGGTTCCATGACGAGTATTTGTGATGTCGGAACTTACAAATATTTGCACGTATGAATCCTTAAGCGACTAGTAGATAAAGAATAATACAGAAATATATGTATATCGTAAGACTAATATAGATATTTGGGGGCGATGTCGCATGCGAGACTGGAGGCCGGGTATTATATTGGTGATCTCGCGCGAAACGTTCGATAGATCCAGCAACGAGGCAACGGCACAGCGACAGCATCGGAACGGTAGGGTACCGTCCGTGGCAGAAGCAGAGGGGCAAGGAAGGTAGGATGGCAGAAAAAACGATATCGGTCGAGTGGTATCGTCCATGGAAAGACGTCGAGAAAATTATAATCACCGGCGGCTGCTGGTCTAAGGAGTCACGTACGAAATGCAGCACACGAAATTCAGGCTGTCAGGCAGCAAGATGCATAATTAAATGTTGCCCCTCCGTGGCGAGGTGCGGAGAGGAAATCGTGCGAGGGCGATCGCGGACGAGCACGGGTGCGGACGCGAGAGCCGGATAACACACATAGGGCGGAGAAGAAAGAGGCAAAGACGGCGGGGGAAGAAGATGTAAACCGAAACGAGGAAGAGGACGACGAAGAAGCGGCGGAGGTGGATAAGGAGGAGTTGCACGAACTCGCGTGTCGCTCATAGCCAACGGCTCGCATAGTCAAAGGCAATATAAAAGCTATAGAGTGTGGAATTCAGCCTCTCTCAGCTTGAGACCCGGGGTCCGTGCTTGACTTGCTTCTTCGACTCGATCCTCGAGACTCTCTCGAGTCTCTCGTTCCCGGCTGATGGTGGAACGAAGCATTCTGGTTCCCGTCATGCTAGCCGTAGGCTTCGTGCGGCTCTTTCGCTTCGCATGCTTGGAAGTCGGCTCGCAAGCGGGGCAAGCGAGAGACTTCGGCCGGACAAGAAGAGGATCCCTCTCTGTGTTCGGGCCTCCGGTACGGGTTCGTTTTAAATTGAACGACGACCCAGCGTCCGGCGTATCGTCAAAAATATCGAGATTTAAAGTGGACGAATAGATTACGACGGAATGTCTCGCACGCCGCGATCCTTCAAAGAATTCCAACCATTTCTTTATTTATTCCTACCGTCTTTCCTTGCGCGCTCCTTTTACTCCTGCTGCGCGCACCTCTTGCCTTTCGATATCGACGACGTATCTGCTCTTCGTGTCCGATCGTCACGGACACGTTTAATTCTTCCCCGCGCTCGTCCCCTTTTTCTCGATCCTTTTTTTCTTCCTCCTCATTTTCGGATCGAATTTGACGATGTTTCTGTTCGTTTCGTTTTATCGCGCCACCTTTAAGCAAAGCCGTTTGTTTCTGAGAACCGATCGGAATGCGAGAACGCCGCAGATTATACTAAAACGAGCGGCCGCTAAATTATTCCCATCCCGGAGATAAATGTATTCGAGAAGATTGGATATCTGCGAGCGGAACAAAGTTGTCGAATGGGACGAAGGAAGAAAGGCTCGATACGAACTGCAGGGAACCGATAATGCGTGCGGCATTGCCGAAGGAAACCGCGGTCACTCCGATTACCAAAGAGAAGGAACAAAAGCTCGCGGAAAAATGCCCACTTTTCCGTGGCGCCACTTTCTAAACCGCCGCGGTACGGTTGCGCGGCTTATTTAGAGCACGCTGGGAAACCACGGTGGGGATATTAGAAAGGACGGAATGATAATCGAAGGTCAAGTACTGAATGCCCGATACCGGTCCAACGAAAGTGCACAGCCTGCGCGCCGCTGTTTCATCGCGCGAGCGTTTGCTTTACCGTTGCACGCAAAAAAGAGATGACCACTCGCGGGGAACGGTGCCATCGTACGGCCAAGAACAATCGCGATGAATTTAATTATCGTCCGGACGATCGGTCCGAGGCGAACATTAATATTGGCCGGGAAGAAAGCGAAACTCATCGATGAAAACGACCGCGAATCGTTTCGCCACGGACGAGCGGACACGAGCGGTGTCGATTAATCTTTGGATAAGCGTGAGCGCGAGCAGCGCGGAAAGGAAAGCAAGAAAATTGTACCTCGAGTGACAGTCCGGGTGGGGAACGAGATTCGACGGTGGGTCTCGAATCGGGGAGAAAATCGAATCGGCACGCACGCGCGCGTTAATTAAACTTTGCCGCGATCAATGGGAGTGATCGATAAAGAGGGTCGAGCGTTGCGTCGACCCCGCGGCCAGGTGAAACGCAACGAGGAACACGGGATCCGTTGTTAATCACCTGGATGCAGTTACGGCTACGTTAAGTCGCACGAATTCGCCGGGCGGATTCCTTTGCCCACGTAACCGGCGCAACTTTATAATTATTAATTATATCTAATTATTTTATATAAAATTAATAATTATTAATTTAAATTCCTTAAATAATAAATTAATTACTTTAATTCATATAATATTGATTCGTCTAGGAAGGCGGTGTCGCGGAGTATATAAATCGTGGCCGTAATTGCGCGCAAAGTAATGAATCCTAGCGTCGTTTTATGTCATAAAACGAACTCGTAAATATGCAGCCGTGTATCTGACCCTGCGCCGCGACCGGCCATAAAGTATCCACAGTTTCTACTATCGTCGAGGCGTTTGCCGGTTAAGCAAGCGCAAAAATGTTGAAAAATCGCGCACGTGGGCCCTCCTGGCCGTTGCGAGGAAAACGCTATCGATACTTTCCAACTCTTTCTTCGCTTCGTACAGCTTTGCGTACGGCGTCGTGCAGCTGCGATCGCGTTTACAGCGGAACGGTTGCATCGTCCTATTGTCGTGCATTTCTTGCTTCACGATGCTCCGTTGGACGTCCACGGCGAATAAAATGTCCGGCGTGTGGGAAATGAGCGAATGGAGCCCAACGCGGGAATAAAGTGACACTTTGTTCGGATAAATTCGAACGATTGCGTAATTGAGGCGATCGCTGCTTCGACGTCTGTCTCCTTCGGAGAACGAATTGCGGGTAACCCTTTCGCTGCGATGGACGTACATATACGTTTATGCAAATGTTCTGTGCAACGGTTCATTCGTTCGTGCAACTATTCGTACAAATTAAACCTTGGATAATTAAGCAGATTAGTATCCTTTTGTAAATTATTTTGGTGTCCAGACAATTATTCCTAAAACAATATACACGGATACGAGGCACATCTTTTACACTTTAAAATAATTTAATTTAATTCAATATGTTTGTTAATGGAGGGGCTTAAGAACGCATTAGTATACAGGCGTTGAAATACGCACAGAGCAGTAGTATCATATACGGTACAAAGTAGAAAGGAAATACAAAAAAGAATAACGAATGAAAAATCATGCAAGTGAGACTAGTGCACTGTGCGAATCCTTTTTTTGTCCCACTGTGTAGCCCTTCTCGATATTAATGAAATCTGTACTGTTTTCTAGATCGAGGGCACGGTTAAAAGCGTCCTTGCGAACGATCCAAGCTCGACGAGAGACCCAGTGGAGGATCCGTCGAGTCGAGAAAACGATATTCGATACACCCGGAGGAATTAGTCCGTTTTGTAAGTAGCCGTACCATAAGGGAATTCTTTTTCAACGTGCCCGTCGGACGGTCCTCCTTTCTACAATTGGAAAGTCTCGTTTGGCACAATGGCCACCGAGCACCATTGTACCGATTGCACATTTACCGAGAGCTTTTTGTCTCGCGGCTCTCTAATTCATACCTGGACAAAAGTTTGCCTCGCGTCTACCGCTGGATGACCTTCAAAATGGAGCCTTTATTAATGAGGGTATTCTCTATTCTACCCCCCGATCTTTTTCCTTCCCTCCTTCAACCGTCTTTTGCTGGCTGACACCCTTTCTACCCTCCCTCGTACAATCAGCACGCTCTGCTCGCTGCTTCGAGGGATCCTATTTCCTTTTTACCGATGCGCTTCGGCCGTTTCACAAACGAGGGGCCATTTTTATTAGGATTTATTAGCCGACGAGCGTTAATCTTTGCCGTCCCCGTATTTAGTAAGTCGATCTACCCGCGTTCGGTATTTCCGGCAAATGTTGCGTCCATCAACTCTGCTCCATCGATCAGCCTAACGTTAATTAACATCGTACAGCCACAGAGGTGTCCAACGATCACAGGTGGAAATGGGGAACAGATAACGAGGCCCTTTCTGCGTACTTTCTACGATTAGCAAAGGGGTGAGAAGGTCCGATTCGCAGCGTGTCCCTGTTTCGCGGTGTCCCAGAAACACGGCCGCGGGAAGACGGAGGACCATTCGTTTCGAAATTCTGTCGCAATTCGCAGCCCGCTCGACGGGTGTTACGTTTGTCGCGGCTGCGAAACGTCTCGGTGACGAATACGAAGGTAATCGGCGGTCCGGCGAAACACGGCTGGATGTCAAGCGATTCTGCGGGCCAGTATCGGGCACCGTTCGCCAAGGCCCCGTGTCTGCCAGTTCCACGAGGTCAGCTTCGTCGGCTTATGCCTCTTTCAGGCCTGAAAAGAGGTTCGCAACAATGCCCAGTCCGCGCCTCTGCTATATAGCCTCTTGAGCAAGAGCTCGCCGTATCGCCGTTGCCTCTGTATCTGCGTTTCTTTCATTTCCCCTCTCTTTCGCCGTGGTATACCGGGTGTGATGGCACTTTCCGCCCTGTCACCCCCGGAGCCGTTTTACTCCTCTTTGTTGCCGCCCGTTTGTGCAAGGTACACGCATGCAGCCACGTTAATTTGTCGGCGAATGATATTGGGGATAAAATCGCCGATACCGTTCGCACGGCATTCGGAAATTGATTGTCAGGCTTTCGTGAATTTACGATAGGACGCGTATACTTAGCACGGTAGCCATTGGAGAGGGATCTTAATGCATCCAGTAGGCCGTAAAGTGTACCTTAATTTTTCTACTATCCGTCGTTTCAGCGACCCTCCGCTCCTCTGTCGGGCCGAAATGTATCGCTACATTAAAAGCATAATAGCACCGGCGCCGTTATTATGATATGATAATCATATACTGGAGAACTTTGAGGAATCAACCACCCCTTTTCGTTCCCCGATAGTCCATAACCGGGTACGCCTAATATCAACCAACACCCGTGCACATTCGGTCCCGGCGTAAAACGATGGCAATGGGAATCGTCGGAGTTTTCAGAGTCAAACAAACAATAGCCAGTGCCAACCGGTCGGGACTCGCTGGTACTTTCCCGGTTTAATAAATCAATGCATCACCAGCGTCGCCGTGGAAATGATCGAGCGTTTCAGTAAAAAAAGGGGATTCGTATAAAACGAGAAACGGAGAAACGGTGATTTACTGTTCGAACTCCGATATAAAGTTCGGTTTACAACCGATGCGTGGTGGGCAGTAAAGTCGTTGTTAAACCAAACGTAACGCTCGATCGTTTACGAACGTTGCACGACCCCTGTGCAGCTCCCTGGCGTTATTCTCGCGTCCAGAAGAGACGTCTCGTCTCGCCTCGTCGTGGTTTAGAAAAGGATCCCAGGTACACCTACATGGCCGACTATTACCCGGCCGCAGAACAATGCTCTCGCCCCACGGTTCGGGCTAAAAACAGGAATAGTAATGAACGTGATTGCCGGTGGACGTAAGAACTTCGTATATAACAATTACGCGCGCGCCACGCCAGACGCGAGTTGAAAGCAAAACGAGCGCCGCCGGAAGACCAGGGTCGTCGTTCGGCCTCGTGTCCTTGAAACCCACGGAACCGTTTCGTTCCACGGCCAGGAAAGCCTTTCCTAAGAAGCTCTCTATTGTCTTTTTTCCGTTTTTTTCCTTCTTTTTTCCCTTTGCGCAATCGATTATCTCTGTTTCGCGCTCGAACGAAACGCGCCCGTTTCGTTTTGCGCGATCGCCTCTCGCGCACGGCAACCGAGACGGAGGATTCGCCCGCGCAAGACACACCGAGATCCCCTCGGTCCTTGCCGGCCACGACGATTAATATTCCAGTCGTTTCTTCCCGGGACTCGTTCCTCGTACAACTGTATCGCGAAACGTCGCGTAGCTTCGTGGACGGGGACGAATCTCTTCTCGCGATCGCGTCACCGGCTAACGGGGATTCGCTTGATAAGCGATTCGGCGGCTTGTAGGAAGATTTTTTTTCCTTTCGTTTCCTCGTGTCGGAAGAAGGTCCTCTGTGTCTAAGAGTGATCGATTCTGTGCGCGCTCCGCCTGATTGTTTTTTTCATCGCTGGATAGCCTTTGGAAACTACCTGGTCCATGGAAATTTGTTCTCCACGGTGTAGTACGTTTAATGGCAGGAAGGTTGCTTCTTTTTCGTTTCGTGACAGGTGTCGATAATCACTGTTCCGTGGAAATAGCGACACTGGCGTCCGGGGAACACGATGTACAAGGAATAGATAGAGGAAGGATAGAATGGATAGGGTGAGGGGGGGGGGGGGGGTGGAGAACAGACAGACGAAGAAAAATTTACACGTGTTTACACGGTGTTTGGCACGATCGAATAGCTGTGTTTCCGATTCAATTAAAAGAAGTGGGAGGAAGAGAAAAAAGGCGAGAGCAGCGAGTCGAGTGACCGAGCGGGCTCCGCCCTCGACGTTCTTTCGGACTTCGCGGGCAAGTATACGAACTAGCAAACGAGTTTAGGAGAACCACCAGTGTGGTGGATAAAAAAACCCAGAAAATAGGGTTCTTGTCTTAAATAAACACGTAAATATATCGCTGAAGCATTAGAGTAGAGTTCGATGAACCACGCTCCACAAAATTAAAGGGTTGCCGAACTTTCAACTCCTGTAACTTCGTGAAAAAAAATCATACCACAGTCTGGCTTTGCGCATTTTAAAGCGCACAGTCTCATATTTGACGACCCGTAGCTCATTTTCTTGTAAAAAATTTACTGCATCATGGGGGGATGGCAAAGTGTAGGTAGTTTTTTTGCAAAGATTGTACAAATTCAAACGTCTGTACGGACCGTGAGAAATTTTTTTCGCTACTAAAATCATTAGGGATTTGAAGCTTTGCATCTCCTCTTTACAACGACCACAGATAAATTGGGGCAAGATTTTTTTTTTATCATTTTATCGCACCTTGAATGAAAGTGTTTGCGACCACCCCATGGTGTACCCTAGGTTACTCGAACGCCATCGGCCCACTTTTCATTCAAATATCGTGGATCAAGTTTTCTAAAGTAAAGATCTCGCCCTGGTAGACACTATTTCTGTTCACGAAGTTCCAGCAATTGAACGGTCGAGAATTTTTCAGCAAACTCGACTGAATTTCGAGTGAAAAGTTCCTGAATTTTGTGGAGCACTGCAAAAATATTAATGCTGGCCCTTACAAGATGGTGCGGCACAATTTTGCCTTTTTAATTCCAGCACAACGGATTGAAAAAAATACCGTTTCGGTGCAAAGAAGTCTCGAATAACAGTTAGATCAATTAGAGCACCGACTACGCTATTAAATCGTCCATTTTCGGAACGTATTCATTCGGTCCATCGATTTATGTTAATCCCCGTTCTCACGAGAAACGATCGTCATTAAAGATGCACGTGTCGGCCGTAAACTAAGCTTTATGACTCTAATGTTCCCCGATGTTTAGACGGTATTAAAGTTTTGCAATTAAAGTCTCCTCCCAGTCGGGCTCGAGCGCAAGAGTTCAAGGGAGATTTAATTTGCTCGCCGAAAGAATGACGCACTTGTCGCTCGGAACGTGCAATCGGTAAGTGGAACTTTCACGCGACTTGACGTCCGTTCGCCTGTTTTTAATTCGTCGCAGATATCGATTCATTTCGCGGGCGCGCGTAAATTCGCCGTTGACGTTTAATTGGTCGATTCCGAGGGAAGCATGAGCATTCTTCGATCTTTTCCCTCCAGTTCTTGGAAGCCGTATTATTCGGCCGAGGAAGCTCTTTCGTATAAAGTATACCGTGTCCCCCGAAAGAAAAGGAGAAGCGCAGCACGAAAGCGCTGCCTGTCGAAGAACAAAGCACTCCGGTCGCGTATAAACGCTGTCATATTTTTCAGCGGCGATCGGCCGGCCGGCTCGTGGCGATTATTAAACGAAAAGCAAGAGTCGAAATGACAAAGGTAAATTTTAGAGAGGAACACAGGGCGTCGTATCGTGTGCCTGCTTTGGACACCCATTATCCCTCGCGCGACGTGAGATTACTTTCAGTCGATCCGCCACTTCTTCCCCTTTCGTGACACCAGTTATGCGTAAAATAATCATTTCTTAATAATAATTCTCTTCTTCTATATTTTTGTCCTCCTCTCTGAGTTACGAACGCGTCGCCTGTTATTTTCGTAGTAGGAAACAGTCGGATTAACAATAATTATGCCAGACGTCGATAACACACCCGGATGAACCGCGATATTCAGAAAAAAGAGCAACGAAACGTTTTACTACACGTTTACGTTATTTAAGTCGTACCTCTTGCGCAACGATAGAAACAATTACACCCGCCTTTCTCTTGCTGTCGCACTTCCCTTCGCGGTCTAAATCCGTCGGGTGATCAATGATTATTTGCATAAAATTATTAGCCTCCGCGGCGGGGAATTATAGTGCTCGGCGGGCAATACAGGAAGCATCGGAGCTGCGAGGAAATTTTCAAACGAAATATATATGGCGTATAAAATGCAACCACGGCTGGATACATAAAATAAAGTGGCAATTAGAATTTATTCTCAAGCGCAGTCCCCGTGTCTCGATATAGACAGTAAAGCGGAAAATTGGTGTTATCCGAGGCGCGTTATACTTTTGCTGCGCCACGTATGCGCGCGCACGGATCCACGTACCAATGGAATCCCTTACGATTCATATATTTCGAGGTTTACTCGGGACGATCGTGAATTCCGTACGGAGCGTCGTATCAGTCGACAGCAATCGAAGATTGAACCGTAGGAACAGGGGTCTGAGAAACAATTTCAAGAAGCTGCCTAAGTCGGACTAAAGTTTTTCTAATCTCTGGCTCGCTGCGCAGCAGCCGAGTGCGAACGCGTTCGCATTGAACTCACCGCGGGGAACGATCGCGAAACGACGGTGTCGCGGGAAACGACGAGAAGAGAGGAAAAGGAGAACGGAGCGAAAAGAGTTATCCGGCTCTCGAGATCGAGCACCGTTCGCTTTGTCCTTTGGGGCCCGCGCTTCGGATCCATAAGCGCCGTAATGCGTAATACTTTCTTTTGGCGATCTCTGCACGGAGATCGATTTATGTTAATTTCCGTGCGTGCACCTTCGTTTTATTCCCGCGTCGAGAGAGGCAGTCGTTGCGCCTCTCACTCGGCGTGCATACACACGGACGCGTCTCTCTTCTTCCCACCTTCTCTCTCGTGATACTCGCGCAGGCGTGCATTTTCTCGCGTGCTCGCCAAGGGTGCTAGCTTTTCAGCTAGACGGAATCGACACGCTCCCAACGCTCCGTGCCTTCTTCGTAGCTTCTTCTAGCCAGCGAGCGTATCTCGGGCTAAGTGAAGGATGGCCGCGAAAAATGGCGAGATTTACGCTTGGTCACAGTTATTGGCTCGGCAAGTGGAAATCGATTAAATCGCGGTGGACTCGTTCCAGGAATTTTTACCAAGCTCGAAGCGGCCGTATCGCCGCTTCACTCTACTCGCTCGATAGCGCTATTAATTAATTCAGCCGGCCAATTTTTCCCTCGGCGAATTCTTCCCGAGCGTCGCTCGCTCCTCTCCCCGAGTCGCGTACACGCCGCGCCGGTCTCGCGATTTTCTTTTTTCCCCCCTTTCCTCCTTCTTTTCGTTTTCCTCTTTCCACCCTGCGCGGCGTTGGCCAGCGCGCACAAACACAAACGCAACACGCGCTCGCCCGGCTACGCATGTTTGCGTAGCGCAGAGCAGATACGCCGTGCACCTTCACGTGTGCCACGTGTGAGTACGGGCTCTAAATCCGGCGTCGTGTGTGAGCGTCGAGCGTGTTCGGCGCGCGTGTGCGTGTAACACGTAGGCAAGAGTTCCCGCGGGGCTCAATCGTTATCGCCGGGGCCTTATCTCGTCTTAAGACTTCTTTGCAAGAGCAACGCGAGGGGGCCCTTCTGCAATTATCCCCCTGTCCTCTTCACCGCCGCTCCGTGCTGCACACTAAGGCCGCTCATTCTCTCCTTCTCTCCTTCCCCCTTTCTCCCGTTCGCCCCTCTCTTCCTTCCTCTTTCGAAACGCTTTTGCGCCACCGCCTCCTTCCCTCCCTTAGTCCCGGCCTCGCTCGCCGCTTTTTCATCCCCCTTCCCGGTCCGGGAATTCGATTTTTCCGGGGCCCGCGCACGAGACAGCGTCGACGCCGGATAAAGACGTTCCCGTTGGTATTTGTTTAATTTCACTCTAAACGCCGTACGCGCCGGTCTTCAACGGCGACCCCTCCTCCTCGTCTTTCCTCGGCGAACGTCGCGGCGATTTCGCGAATGCGAGACTCGCTATCGATAAGACCCCTCATTTCCCCCCCCCCCCCGTTCACTTCCAGCTTGGAAGCTTCGCGACGCCTCGCGTGTACTCGTGCCTTATTCGCGGAGGTTATCTTAGATCGTTTTCCAGATAATCGCTCAAGGTTTTGGATTCGACGGGCATTTAAAAGTCTAGCTCGAGCCCTGCCGACGAGCCGAGGCTTCGAGGCGCGTGTACGCGATATACACTATTCAGCAGAGGTCGCCGAGATTCCTGTAGAACGACGCTGCCGGCAAAAAGTAACTGCACTTTGTGTCTGACCACCGGCCGCCTCATTCTACTTGGCCGTCTCCGCGACGATTGTCCGCGGAACACTTCCTATGAAGAGCTAGACGCGACCGTAGCGTCCGTTTGATCGGCATTCCCGTGGAGTGTCGGATACCGCGTTCGTTTTTCTTTATTAACGCTGTCCCTGCGATCTATTTGCCAGGTACCGCCAACCTCCGGCAGGTATGCTCGTATAAATTGTCGAATATTCGTCAATGAATATACGGGGCCCGGGCTTAAAGCGAGGTCGATTTATTACCGGCTCGAATCCGTATTTTCGCGGCACCCCGTGTATGCGCAATGCACACGAGGGGTGCGGCAGTTCTGGGCTGGTCGGCGGAGGGCCTGACAGTCACTCAATGAATTATTGGCCATAATAGCAGTGGCAGCGAGGCTGGGCCTGTTTCTCTCTTGCATCTTGGGCCCACGACTCGGTTCCCGGACCCTGTAACCCGTTGGCGTTCTCCAACACCAGACGATACGTATTGTTGCTGCGCCACGGCTCTCAGTAGGCCACACTCTTCGCGCGTTAAACCGTGGAATTCCGCAATCGGGCCGGAATTTCGCCAGGTGAAACGAGCCGTGGATTATTGTCGAGCCCGTCTCTGTCGCGTTTCACGAGACGAGCGAAATTCGTGGCTTTCTCGTCGTTGTTTCGCGAAGGAATTCCGTCGCGAGTGCCCGCCCTTCTGCATCGAAAACCGAACGCCTCGCAGGGAGGACGTTATTATCCGCGGGGAGGAAATGATTACCGGTCCCTACGGTCACCGTGTTTCCGGTTCCAGTGACACATTATTACACGCGGCCCGGCGACAATTACGCATAGATAATAATCATGGTTGCGGCCGTTGTTATTGCTATTATTACTATCGTTATTGTTATTATTTTATCGTCGCGGCTGCCCCCTCGGGTGTCCACGGGGGCTGGTAGGAACGAGGCTGTTGCGATGGTGATGAGAATGGTGCTCGACTTGAGAGCCCGACGAAGGTGGACGAGGTGGTTGAACAAGAGAAAGAGGAGGGAGAGGAGGAAGAGGATAAGAGGAGGATAAAAAGAGGATAAGAAGAGGAGTGAAGAGTAGACCGGGGAGAGAAGTAAAGAGGAAGAGCAAGGTAGCAGAGTCGTGAAGGGAGAGCGAGTGAGTTGCGGTAAGGCGAAGAGGGGAAAGGGGAGAAGAGTACCTACGCATTGCAGCAGACATTATGCTAATCTGCGAGCGAGGATGTATGCCCGATAAGCCGGCTGTGCCTCGGTATATAAGTCCCCTTCTGCCAGCAGTGAAGCCCAGGGGCCCCACGCCCTCGATCTCACGTACGTGTACATTACCGGGTCGGTGTGAGTGCGTGCGTGCCTTACATTACGTTACCTTGCCGTTTCGTACCCCGGCGTTATCTTCTTTTAACGAAAATCTGGAAGAGCATTTGGTTGTCTCTCGAGGTGCTCGAAACGCGTCCGACTTTTCATGCCGTTCGCCCCTCCACCCTGCTCCCTTCGCGTTGCTACACCTTCCCTCCGCGTTTCGCTTCCACGTACTTTTGTTTCCCCTGTTAATTCTCCCCCCCCGCTGTCCGTCGCCCCCTCCGTCTCGCCGTTTACGAAAGCGACAAGAATGAGCAAGCACGTCGGCTCGCATAGCTCAGCTCGGCCCGGCTCGTTTGCATCTATACGTATCCCGTGATTCGTAAATAACGGCTGATTACGCGCGCATCGTAGAGTCACGCGTGTAACCGCGGCCGGTCCGTGCCGTTCTGTTCCAGCGTGCACCAGCGACGCGCTCGTTCGCTCGGGTGTCGCTTAATTTGCCAAAGATAGCTCGTTAGATATCGCTGGGAGGTCGATCCCTTCCGGAGGAGTTACAAGCCGACGTACGGTACCCGCGAGGAATTATACGCTCGGCGTGGCAAACTCGCGGCGCTTCCACGAAACGCGTTTTCGAATATTTCAATACAATGGGCCGTTCGCGAGAAATTGAACGCTTCTATTCCTCGCGCGATCGCCGGGGCCAGCTTTCTTCAACGCGCCCCCTCGAGCGGGCGGCCAACGATATTTGACGCCCCGTCGACGCAGTCTATTAGAAACGCCCGGGTCCGGTTATTCTATCTGTCTATACTCGCGATACTTTTCACTCGGTTGCTCGTGCAGGAAGCGAGATCGTGTTCTCGAAACATTGAACCCTGGGCTATGGTGGCCGAGCTGGTGGCAGCAGGTGAGACGAACCGGGCATCCTAGTTTTTCGTAGCAATTCCGTTCGAAAACCTTCAACCTGGTCTCGGTAAAATTGGCGATAAATTAATACCGCTGGAAGATATGTGAGCAGGACATTGCGAGCTGCGTTGTTATACGCTCCCATTGATTACACCACGCCACATCGTCTCCGCCTTATCTCGTTTCGACGAAATTTCTGGAAGAGCATTCGGCTGTCCCGGGGACTTGAAATGTTGCGGCCCCGCGTGTCCGGCGCCTGATTGTGCCCGTCGTTATCTTTTACGCGCGTTCGCCGCTCCGGTATTGGAAGCGTCCCGCGACAATTGTTCGCGGCGTGTACGAAGAATCGTTATGCTCGGCGACGGGCATTCCATGGATATTTTTCATAATTCCCTCGCGGCGTGATGCATTCGTGCGACCAGCGTATGCGATTCTTCCGCGACAGCGAATTAAACTCGCCGCCACGAGCGACTCAGCATCTCGCCTCTTTCTATCTCACCCGGTCTAACTCGGGGATGAGACTCGCTGGCGGGACTATGATTTCGTTAAAACCATTCCAATAAAAATTTGCACGGCTAACTATTAGACTTTCTGGGAACGTAAATATAAAAGACATTGCAGAACAGTTTCGAGACTTTAAGAGAATTTCTACCTCATCGTGAGAAAAATATGAATTAAATTCATCAAATTTCACTAGTACATGTTTGCTGTACAATAATGGAAGACTTAAAAAATCAACATAATAACGTAGAGGCAACCAAATTTTCCTTTTTAACATACGCGAGCCTCCTTTCCCTCATCCCGTCCACGGATTGCGGTTCGTGCACCGCCTAACGGGCAACCTGGGTGGTGATCGACAAATTTTCATAGACACCGCCCGAAATCCCGCGATACCGTGACGTACAGTGGCGCGGCTTCGCAGGCGACGAGAACTCGTTCGAATACAATGCGATTCGAGTATCCATCTTCGCGCGTCCTCTCGGCCGCGACATCCCGTGTCCACGACTCCAGCCAGCGGTTTCCCCGCGACATTCGGGGACATCGATGCCCAGGAAATTCGGAGGCGCGACCGCGGGTCGATGAAGTCGCTCGGACGAACCGGCGATGTGCGCGCGTGGAAATTGAATCGTTCCTCGTGAATGTTTTAATCGTCGAATTCGGTATACGCGGCCGCTATCGTGATCTATTTATAACGGCCGGCAATACGTCGACGATTTCTCACGATTAGCGCGCGGAGAAGGGTTCCCAGGGACTCCGATCATCTTTAATTCATCGATCTGCCCGCCACCGGCGGAACATTTTCGATCCCTCGCGAGATTTCCGGCGGGGGCTTTTCGTCCCTAATTTTTCTGCCGCGGACGCGCTCGGAAAGTCCGCGGCGAAGAAGAGCAAGGGGGAGGGTTTCGAATGGCCGTGGTGGCTGGCAGCGAGAGGGAGAGAGAGCTTGTTCCCGCGTTGAGGAAGGGCGAGAAGAGGAGAGAAGGGGCGAAGGATCGGGAGAGAAAAGAGTGGCCGTCGCGCGCGGCTCTCGGGAGGGGGGGCCCAAATAATATTTCAAAATTAATGTCATGCGGAGCCCTCCAAAGGGGTCCGGTGGGTTCCGCACCACCTTTCTGCATAAGATAAGGACCCGTTGGCCACCGCGCGAGAGAAAGAGCAGCCTTGCCGAGGGAACGAGGCAACGTGACCACTCTGCGGGCTCGCCAAGTGGGGATGGATATATGTCTGTGGAATGAAAGAGCCTCGAACGAGCGTGCCGGACAGAGAGACACTCGAGTAGCAACGAATGGAAAGATGGAAAGGAAGGAGAAGAAGAAGAAGGAGGAGGAGGAGGAGGAGAGAAACGTGGAGAAGAGAAAATACAAGGAGAGAGAGAGCAAACAGACCACCGAGGAAACGGAGAAAGAAGCGCCAAGAGGGAGGGACGACCGGCGAGAGAGGAGCAGACAGAGAGAATGAGAAGGAAGGGAAAGTGTGAGAGAAGTAGAAGGAGATGGTAAGAATGCGTGAGGAAGAATGTAAGAAGTGAGTAAGAGTATCATGCCGGAGGAAGGGTTAGCGTGTAAAATGAAGAAGGAGAGGTGCGCGAGATGAAAAGGACGAGCAGGAGGAGAGCCTTCGCCGGCGTGCAAGATGGAGAATAACAGTGAGTAAGCGTGTAGGATGAAGCGAGTAGAGGAGGATAAACGGAACGACGACAACGCCGGCGACGACGGAGACGAAGAAGACGACGACGACGACTGCGAGCAAAGAGAGAGTATTCTACGTGCAAGGTAGACTAATACCAAAGGCGTATATAGCAGCGGTGTCGGTCGATGGAGAGGATGACGCGCAACGGTGACTTAGGAACGAGAGGGAGAAGAGAGGAAGAGGCTGCAACGAGGGAGACAAACGAGACTTCTCCGAGAGTCCTCCGGAGAATCTAAACTCTCGGGGTTAACGCGTCCCTTTGCCTGTCTTTCCATTTTTCTTTCGCTGCTCTCTTCGCCATTCTCTCGCAGCACCTCTCCCTTTTTCCTTCTGCTATTTCCGCCATCCTCCTGCACTTTTTCTTAAGTGCACTTTTGTTGCCCGCCTTCGTTATCTTCCTTCTCGAAGCTTTATTCTTCTTTTACGCTTTCCCGATGCACCATCGCATGTGTGGTCTATTTGGCCCCAAAAAGCGGGCAAAATTCAATTTTCAAAGTTCTGCGAAAGACAACAATTTTTGTTGTCTGAGATAGTTGAATATGTGAGGAACAATGTATCAATATTTTTTTTTTTCATTTATGAACTCAGGGAGCGGCATTTTTCGTCGAAAGTTAGCAGATTTGATGGCACGCATTTCTTTCTTGACCATTCTCTAAAACATCGTTGCTTATTAGCGATTTATGAATCCTATATGGCATTTATGTAAATTCTGCCGTTATGAAACCATTTCAGGTAGGTATATACTACACTTTCCAACAGTGCATCGGCGCGTGTGTCCCTTTTTCGCGATTTTTACTGCTCGTCCACCGATCGAGTAATAATCGAGCAGTGGAAAAACTCGATTTTCTTTCGCGCGATCTTTACGCCAGTCGATTCTTCCGTAGCTACCGTTCTTCCTTTCCTTCTTTCTTATGTAGGTATATGCGCGCTACCAGTCTCTCTCTCTCTCTCTCTCAATCCATCTGCAGTATCTCTCGCCGTCCTTTCTTCCCGGCGCAGTTGCATTCCTGGTGCATACACACGAGACGCAAAGGACTCGAAGGCGCGTACGTTTCTTTCTCCATCCCCCTAGTCTTTCGAACGCTAATTCACGCTGACGTCTCCGCGCGTTGAACAAACCAACGGACGGATGACTGTTGCCTTTTGGTAGCGGGACGGGCGTGCCATGAAAGCGAATTCCCTCTTATCGGGAGCCGCATCTCTGGAAAATCTCGCCCGAGTATAATTGCACGCGCAATTAAGATTCTATTAATAATCGACGGGCCGTTTCGCGCGATTATCTTAATTAATCGCCGCGCAATTATTTTTTACGCTTCGAACAGACACCGAGGCAGCCTCTCGTCGCGACGTCTCCTCGGTCCCTTATCGATCGGTATCGCACAAACGAACGGAGCGTACTGTCATCTACGATCTTTCAATAAATATCCTCACATCCTCCCTCGGACGATTTATCTTTTTCGAGAAAGGACTGCGTGGCACCAAGGTGGTCAACGATGATTAATCAATGATTCGTAGAATTCGGAGAAAGTGGAGGGGAAAAAAAACAGAGGGAAGAGAGAGAGAGAGAGCCTGTGGGAAGGGACTTGACAAATGGAATTACTTTCGGAGACCGGTAGACGTGTAGAGATTCGTGTTCCCTGTTCGAGTGTTTGTCTAGGACTTGAATAAATGTAAATCAGACGCGGTAATCTCACGAGGAGTAGCCTCACAGCGGGCAGAAGGAGAGAGAATTTCCGATGCCATGCATCATTCGATTTTACGTTTGGACGACGCGACGCGTGGTCCAGCGGACCGCAAACAGCTCGACCTTTCCGCTACCTGGCCCCTTTAACCGAGAAATCCAACCGCGACGATTGCGCCAAGGATTTCCGACGAATTCATTCCAGTCATCGAGTCCGCCTTCGATAAGAATAGATGCCGAAGCCGCGCGATTCCCGAGCCCGCTTCAACATCGTCGCGGCGGGGAACGAAACGTTACGCGCCCAAGAATTCGTTTTGATTTATATCGAGGAGGACCGCTGGCGCGGCTCCATCTGCTGGGCTTGTTTTCATCGGCGAAATTATGCAGGGGACGAGAAGGAAAGAAATCGGGGACGAGCGACGAATAAACGTTATACAGCGTGACGGAATCAGACGGAAAGACTGAACAAGGAGCCCGGCCATCACTTGCCGGCCGAAGTCAACTTTTTCGTCGGCCCGCGAATAATAATCGAAGACCGCCCGTATGCGATTGTCAATGCTCGTTCTGTGTTCCCCTTTGTGGCTGATTGAAAAATTCGTTCGAATAAACGGCCAACCCTCTGTCTCTGTGCTGCAACGCGTTCAACTTCCACCGGTCCAATCAATGAGTCACGATGACGGGCGGAATTTTCGGCTGGTCAGGTTAAAAGAATACTTTGTTTGGGGCCGAGTGGACGAGGGAAGAAAAAGGAGACGAGAAACAGTCGGAGATGGTTGAGAATTATCGGGCTTGAAACACGCGGACGATCGAAACGGAGGATAAATGGTGGACAAAATGGAAAGAGGAAAAGGAGAGAAAAGAGAAACGTTAGACAGAGTCGGTTAATGGACATTCAATCCCGCGATAACGGGAGGTGTTCGTTCGGTTACATTTTAGCGCGAAATGGAAAGCCGCGGGTAGGAAAAAAATGTTGCCGAACGGAGGGAGGAATTATCGACGGGACGACGGGCACGCACACGTTCGAAGCTTCGCCAGGGTCTGAACGATACCATGTGTTGGCCAGACGGCGGAGAGTTCCTTCTGGCGGGTAAGAGGTCCGAGTCCGCTCGAAAACGCTCGAACCGTATCTGACGGTCATTAGCGAACGCGCGCTTCTGAGCCGCGAGATAAAAAGCGGAGGACCGACCGGGTATTATTTTACGGCGGGCATAGTTCCCAGGAACGATCACTATGCGAAGGACGAGCGAATCGTCCTTCCCGCCCCGTCTCGCTTTCCATTTTCATTTCCGAGCTTCGCCCGCGAATTCGCGACCGGCCGCGCGAAAATCGATCTGGCATTCTATCGACAATTAATATTTCTCCCGATTAAGCGGACGTCGATGCCCGGGCCCACCCCGATTCGGGGCGATAGCCCGGCAAGCGTTGTAAAAATATGGAATCCGGCGATACCGAGCCCCGCTAACCGGCCGAATATATTCCCTTATCGCGGCGAATATGGCAATAAAGACGGGGAAACGTCCCGGCGGGGTTAATTCCCCTTTTTCGTAACGGCGATGCGTAAGTTCGGGACAGCATAAAAGTGTTTATACGACGAGCATCGAGATAACTTCATTTGCCACTTACGCTTAACGCTGCAGCACGGTTTAATATAAATTTTTGCGTTAAGTACCGTGCGGAAGTTTTCGTCGAATTTCGCGGCCGCCGTTCGCCACGGCGACGGGGCCCAGTGGATCGGGCATGCCGGAGGGTTGGGAGGAGGGGGGCTACGCGTTATTTCTGGCCGCGTTTACGAGTGGAGAAGAACAGAAACGGGCAGAAGACGGTAAAACGTCCCGGAAAGCGCAACAAGCCCTTAATGATGTCATAATTGAATAATGCCCATAATCTTCCGCGGATCTCCGACTTTTTGCCCGTTTCTTCCCGTCGCTTTGCCGCCGATCGCTTTAAATTGAAGCAGTTACACACGTAAATACCACGGGCAAAAAGACGTTGATGCGGCGTAAAAACGTCGATGGCAGCAAATGGGTATTAATTTGTAACGCGTACCCTCGTGCCGATTGTTTCCGCTTGTTCGGCGTTTCAACACTCGTGAACGGCCGCGAAAAATGATCCCGATCGTTCCGTACGCTTAACGCCGCCCCCTTCGGCCGGCGCGTATTTAAAACTGGGGGGGACACTCGAAACAACTGCCGATGGAAAGTAAAATACAAATTAGGAGGGACATTAGTCCACGCCGTGGACACAATGGGACAGAGAAGAGGGAGAATAAACGAGGCTCGTTAAGCCCGGGTCTGTAGATATAAATCCGAAATCGGTAAACGGAATCCATAAAGTATAAAAGAGCGGGGAAAGAGAGAGGGAGAGAGAAGGGGAGAGATGGAGAGGGAGAAGCACAGTAGCAGACGGTCTGCGGTGCACGGCGAAAAAATTATACGGTAAAAATACCTGGTTCTTCGAGTGCTCGTGTGAAATGTCCATCGGGACATCGAGACATTGGAAAAGCAGGTAGAGATTACGAGGAACACAATGCGTGCGACTGGTATACCTGCGCGTTTTCGAAACGACGGAAAGGAGAGGAGAGCGTGTCGCGTCGAGAGGCGCAGGTCCTTTAAAGGATCCAACCATGGGATAGGGGAGGACGGAGCATCGAAGGGGGAGAAGGACGCCGGTGCGCCGTGGAGATCGAAGAGAGATCGAGAAGATATGCCCACGGGGCACGGGACGATCATCCGTTGGAGAAACGGTATGCGGTTCTGGAATTTCGTCCTTTTTGTGCGACCGGTGATTTCAATAGACGAATCTCGAGGTCGGCGCTGGTCCCCGCTGCGCGTATTCTACGGTGACATTTCCAGGGGACTAACAAGTGTAATATTTCAAATGGGGCCCATACGCGTTTGGACGCTCTCCTCGCCGCGGCGCGCACGGGAATATTATTGCATCTCGGGCGCGGAATCTCGCAGGCGCATCTGCCTAGAGAAAATATATCGACACTAAAGGCCGCATTCGGAGCCGTAACGTCTATATAGATAGCGAGGAAAGATAAAATCCTTTATAACCCCCACTGCTTCCCCGAGTCGCGTTGCGTGCACTCCTCCCTCCCAGATCTTTCTCCCTTTTCCTTTTTTTTTTATCGATTTACGGTATATCCTCGGAAACTTTAGATAGGCCTCCTTCTCGCGGCGTGCACGACCGAGATCGATACGCCGACTTTCGTTCGAATGTGCAAGCTCATCCAGGATCATATCTCTTGAAATATCGTTCGCGGCGCGGTGGGAGAGGGCGCGGGCGGACCGAAGCTTAAACCTCCCTCGTTAAGTAACTCTGTCCCTCTGTTTCCTTTTTTCCACCTCCTCTTTTTTTCCATTTCTCGTCCGCACGCCGACGACCGTCCGCCTTTAAATTGTCTCGTTCCTGCTACGATTAATTTCTCTCCTTCCTCTTTGCTTTTCTCCCCTGTTCGTTCCCGTTCGTTCCCGTTCGTCCGTTCACGGACGATTCCCTTATCTCCCGATTGTAACTCCCTCGGCCTTATAATTCGATCAACGAGCCCCGATGAGGCCGTCTTTTTGCGCGCCCGTGCCCGCTTCCTGTCGACCCGCCGTCCGGTTAAATGCCCCGCGAAACTTTTAAACGATCGTTAAAAATTTATTTTACAGTCGTCGCCGGCCCGGTCGAGATTGTTTTAATGCGGGCCGGCGAGAAAAGTTTCTCGGCGAGCGAAAACCGCGACGCGGAGAGACGGCGAGCTCGGCGCTTCCACGTTGCTCGCGATTCCTCACGCCCACAGATTTCATTTCTCCCTCTGATGTCGTTTCGTTCCGATTCTTCGCGCTGCGCCTTCTAAAGAAGACGTTGAAAAATGAACAGGATGACGATTGTGATTACGAGGGGACGGTGAACAGCGACGGAACGAGAGGGAAGATGATGATGATGAGCAAGTAGAAGATTAGCGTAGCATTAAAGGTGCCATCCCGCTTCCTTTATTTCGTGCCCCGTGAAGATCGGCCGGCCGGAATGAACGCGACGAACTTTATAAATGCGCCCTTGTAAATCATTTTCTGCGCTGCCCTCGCGTCCCCGCGACGCTGGAAACGCTTTCGTGCAACCGCATTCCGCTCGCGAAACCGTCGAACCGCCCGAACAATGTTAACCCGTTCGATTTTCACCCCGCCTCGAGCTTCACGTCGAAAAGGTACTGCGCGGGCGGCCGATTATCGTGTTCTGGGGAAACTGTACGACAAACGAAACGCCAAGCGAACGGATCCGCGGTACCGTTGCTAACCGCAGAGCGATACAGCGAGGCAGGAACGTTCGATCGGTGGTTTTCGTGTAGCGATCCTTTTTTTCTCCGGCCCGTCGCCTCTGGAACATTGTTGCAACGGTACAGGCGCAACGACGACCAGACGCAGAAAAAACGCAGGAAATAATGATGATGAGCGAGCAGGGTATTAACGTAGACCTTTCGCCTTTGGAGCAGCTTTCCCGTGGATTGTCCGAGGAGGTGTGACGATTCCCCCGCGACCGAAATGGACGTAGCTTCGTGTCGCCCGCGCGACGAAGGAAACGACGAACAGACAATTGAACGGCGTCGGGACAGTTTCGTAGAGCGAGCCAAATAGCGGACAGCAAGAAACATAAGTGGCAATGATAAACGGACATGTTTATTAGGTTTAATAGGCGTTGCTTTTTGCGACGCTAATGCTATCCACAGTTCTATTTTTTAATAGCGATCGTAACAGATCGAGCCGGAGTGGACGACGAGGGATGTTATCGATGGCAGAGCATCCGATGGTAAAAACGGGGCGGATCGCGGTCAACGTTAAAACTTTTGTAAACGCTGAAATTACCAGGAGATCGTATCTGAATAATTAACCAGGCCGGGAAGCGGAATAACGAAGCAGAATTCCAGGGGATCTCCTCGCGGCTACTTCCGCCTGTGCGTGTATCCGTTTATTACGTGGCCCGTTTCAGAGAAACACGCCGATCAAAGAGCCACCGATTTCGCCAGAATGACGGGAATTTCTTTACTCGTCCCTTTCTTTCTTCGCCGAGAACTCTGTCTAAGCAGGTCGCATCTGGCCATCGATAAGCTAATCGTATAATTCATAGCGGGATGGGACAACGAATTTATCGTGGCCACTATCTCTTTCTCTCTCTCTGTCGGGTAAATTAATTTGAACGGCGAACCGCTATCCGGCATTGATCGCAAGATGGTTAATCGTGAATAGTCGCGCATCCTCCTGAGTCGTACGTAAGCGCGTGTATACCCGATGTCCACGGCAACGAGAGTTTCGCACGGCCACGGTTAACGGAAGTCGTACGGAATTCGAATGATCATCGATGAAATATTAAATTACGACCCGGTAAAAAATTGCCTCGCAGCTCGCCGTTCCAAATCTTTAATGCGGCAATAACGATTCGGCCGCGAGTACGGCCGCGCGTTATTACGCGGCAATATTTCAGGAAGGGCGAAAAAATCGGCGCAGTTAATTGACGGTTTATCGCGGTTAAACGAGGGCTATTAATCGGACACCGACGTAATTATCATCGACTATTATTAAATTCCCTTGGTCCGCGCGTGTGCCCGCGCGATCCGTACGGCACGGACGGACGGGTTGGCGCGCGCTTTACTCCAGATATATTTATCTAACGTGGCCAGGGGACGGGTGAAGAGGAGGAGAGGACCGAGAGAGGAAGAGAGAGAGAGAGAGTACAAAGAAAAAGGAAAAAAAGACGAAGGAAACATTACGCCTACATTTCGCACGAGCTCTCCGGACCCACCCATCGGCGCGCGAGTGTGTGGGTTTGCCGTTCCTTGGCTCGCGCGCTCGTACATCAAGATCACGTTAGAGCCACTTTCTTAAATCAAACGTCGCGCCACTCTCTTCATTTATCCACGTTTCCACCGTTCTGTCGCGCGGGATTATCGTATCGCTTGGGAAATCGAAGCTTTTCGACCCGGTCGAGCTTTCGTCACCGAGCCTCCTTTATGCGCGCCGCGTTCACACGATTTTCCCTTTTCCCCTTGACGACTCTATCGATGCACCCAGGCGATCGGGCTTACCCGCGGCGCTGTCCAGCCGTCGGGGTAGAACTTTCCAACATTAGGCGTAGGTCGAACACGAGCGGGAAGTTACGATTAACGGGCGGTCGATGCGCGAACCTCGGAAAATTTTCGGTGGTTCGATAATAAATCCGAAGGAGTTTCATTGCTCGGATGCATGCGTGTGCGCGCGTGCGTGTAGCTGGCGACGACGAGACGAAACTATCGTGAGACGGCTGGCTCGCGACCGTAGTTAATTTACCGGTTTATTACTTAACATTAATTGTTTTCATATCATTAGTCGTTCATTTAACAGATACGGAGCGGCCGTAATAACACCGTATTACGAATACATGTTACCAAGACGAGTTTAATACAGGCAATTAAGTCCGTTAACATCGCGATCCTAACGAAGGAAATTGAATAATGCTCGCGCCGCTGCACGAACGATCGAACGATCCCTTAATTTCTTTTTCTTCGCCTGGAAACTTGCCGGTAACCCCTGGCTGTGTGCATAGTAGACGCGAACGGCGTGCTAATGAAATCCGTCAACAAGGTGATCGGTGAACGAACGACTCTAACGACACATCGTCGACACAAAACCGACCACTCGCTCCTCGGCCAGGTGAGAGAAGGGACAGAGAGCAAACGGATCGCAGGCCTGTTAATTTTTCACTGGAAACTCGACGAGAGCGAAATGGGCCGCCGCGCGATGCAAATACAATTACGTCGCTCGAAGAATGTTCTAATTGACCGGGCGCGGCGGGGCTTGACAAAAATGCCGGCCGATCCGAGACGGCATCGGCTACGAATATATACCCGCTTTCATCCCCGTGCAATTCGACAAAAAGCCGATGATACGAAGTCGATGGCCGAGCGAAGAAAAAGAACGGTCGGTCCTCGTACGAAGGGGTGCGCGGCGCACACCGAAACCAGCGGAGAAACCGACGAAGAAAGGCCGGGAGAAAGATAAAGCGCGGAGGACGAAGGAAGAAAGGACGAAAGAGAAAAGCAGAATAGAGAGCGAGCGAGATCAACCGGGTCTGGGACAAAAACGTCTCCGAACTGCAGTCGGTTCCCGAGGAGAGTCACAGATCCCACAGCGAGCGATAAAGATAGGGGCCAAGCGAAACGACGAGGACGGAGACAGACGGAAGAAACGGGAGATAGGAAGAAGAAGCAGAAGCCGAAACGGGGGGCGAACGGGCCAGAGAGCAACGAAGGGGGACAGAGAGCGGCCGACTGGGAGAGAGAATCTTCAGAAATGAAGCATCAGCAACAGCAGAAGCAGTCGCACCGGGGGTAGAGATGGACCGACTTTTACCTACGTCCAGCTGTTTGTATGCGTTCACCCGGGATCAAGTTTTTCTCGAGACCTGAACCTCCGGCAGCGACGCGGCAGCAGCAGCAGCCGCGACTCGAATCCAACTCGATTTCCTGGCACGCGGTTCATCTTGTCGTTTATTCCTTCCCACTACGCGAGCGCGTCTTTCTAGCTCTCGCTCCTTTTTCATTCGCCTTTTCGTCCTTTCGCTTTTGCTCGATCATCTCTCAGCTATGTTGCTTCGCAGCGCTGGACCAAAGGAAGGTCTCGCGCTGGGAACACGTGCCTCGTTCCAAAACGAACAACTACCCCATTATTTTCCATCCTATTCGGAGCATCTCCTGTATTATTCGTAGATCATGCGCGAGCAAGATCGCACCAGGAACCGCGCACAGATTAGACACTCTGTGGTTGATTCGCCAAGATAAATGTTTTAAGTAGAATGGGACGTTTCTGGGCAGACGACCGAAGAGAAAGTGATACCGTTTCACCGCCGTTTGTATTCTTGTTCGTTGATTGCACAGGCTAATGGTCTCGAGGGAGGAATCACCTGGAAGGTATCGATTTCTCCCACCATCTTTAATAGATCTGTTCGTTCGAACCGCTATTACGAGTCGTTTACTCGTGTCCCTTTCTATCTGGAACGTATTGTTCCTGTCGATGCTCCGGTCTACCAGATTCCACGGTGCAACTCTCTATCGTTGACCCTAATTACGTTAATATCATTCTGTTGCGTAACACAATTCCCAAGCAGACGAATTATCGTGCCTACCGTGTTGTAAGACGAGAAGTAAACGTACATACGTGTAACGTGTCTTGACGGTGGATTAATAAATCTATTCCGTCGCGTTCCCCCCCGGTGATAAACGAGCAAATCCCCCCTTCACCCTGTTTCTTTTCTATTTTTCTGCGCCAATCGAGACGGAAATTCCAAGGAGAATTTTCAGTTCATATCGCTCAATCGCTTCTACTATCCGCGATGCTTAGAATTTTCGATATTTTTCTCGTTCTTTCAGGTTCGTATCGGTCGGGCTTTCGCAACGACGAAGGAATTTTACCCCGTCGACATGTTGCGCGCTCTGAGAAAGACATGGAAATAAAAAGAGAAAAAAAAAAGGCATGCTAGGAATCGCTGCCCGCGGTTCTGTAGCCGCGCGGAAGAAGGAAAGGAAGAATACGCACGAGAGGAAAGACGGACCCGGTCGACAAAAAGCGGCGAATGACTTTCAGAACGCAGCGGATCATTAATATCACAGAGATGATCAATCAAAGACGTGAACTTACTTTGGTAGACGCCGTACTGGGCCTGGTACCACCAACACCGATGGCGTACAGCTCCACCTCGTACCACTGGATTCCCGTTTCCCTGTCCAACGCTGCAGCCGTCGACAATACACCTGTCTTCGTGTCGACGTCGAACAATCTGTCGACCTGGGGACCGCCGCTACCAGCGGTCACGTTCGTCACGTAATACTCGAGGTCGATATTCGATCTACGACTGCGGGCGCTCACTCTCAAAATGCTTGTGCCGATCGGCTCGTTCTCGTACACGCTACCCTCGATCTGTCCGCGGTGTTCCCAAATCGGTTGATCGTCGCCGTCCTCCCCGGGCACTATCAGGGTCAAATAGGTCTCCGTGGACCGTCGTTCGGCCTGAACAGCCTCGTCTGTCGCGCGAAAGCCCACTTGGTACTTTGAGACCCGCTCGAAGTTGCTCTTCAGGGACCTGGGTGGCCTCATCGTCAGGTGACCCGTGTTTCGATGGATGCGAAACATGTCCGAATAGTTTACGCTGGACCGGAGCAACTCGTACGTGACCAGACCGTTCGTGCTGGAGTCTAGATCCCTGGCGACCAATTGGGTCACCGCGATCTCCTTCTGAAGCTGATAGTTCCCCCTCAGTGGCAGGACAACGGCAGACATGCTGACGAATATTGGCGCGTTGTCGTTGATGTCCTCCACGATGACGATCACCAGCTTCTCCGCGGACAATCTGGCGCTGGGTGGTTGAGCACTGTCGGTAGCCACGACCACCAGCTTGTAAGTGTCCACCTCCTCCCGATCGATCGGCAGCAGAGTGTGTATGACGCCGGTGGAAGGGTTTATGCCGAACCTTCGGACCTGATCCTCCGGATCTTGGCTGGCGATAGAGTAAGTGACCACTCCGTTCTCGTTCGAGTCAGGATCCTCCGCGGTGATGGTCACTATCGGTGTGTGCACGAGGATCCCCTCTCTAATTTGTCTGGCGATCGCGGTGTTCGGGAAAACCGGCGGATTATCGTTGGCGTCGATGACCTCGACGATCAGCGTGGTGACCGAGCTCAACCTCGGATGACCACCGTCGCTGCAGCTCACGTTCAGAGTATACTTCTCCAGTTCCTCGTAATCCAGCGGCTTTCTCAAGTATAACGTGCCTGTCAGGGGATCGATGTAAAAGGTGTCCCTCCTGTTGCCCGCGGATATGGCAAAGGCTAGCTCGCTGTTCGGTCCCAGATCGTTATCCGTTGCTTTGAATCTAAGTAGTTCCGTGTTGGTCGGTGTAGTTTCGAGTACGGCTATCCTTGATTTATTGTCTACGAACCGGGGAACGTTATCGTTCTCGTCCAGGACCTCGATGTGAACGGTCGTGCTCGAAGACAGACGGGTCTCCAGACCGGCGTCGTGCGCCACCACGGCGAGCACGTACGTGTCGGAACTCTCGCGGTCTAGTTCTTTGGTCAAGGAAATTTGTCCCGTTGCCTCGTCTATGGCGAAGTGACCATGTTGATTGCCGTCCTCCAGCGAGTAGAACACGTCTCCGTTTAACCCCTCGTCCGCGTCCGTCGTGTACACTCGCAGCAGCTGCGTCCCTGTCGCTGCACCCTCGTTCACTTGCACTCTATACGGCAGCCTTTGAAATTGCGGGACATTATCGTTCACGTCGGTGATATAGATGACGACCTTGACTCGATCGCGTAGACGATTGACTCCGTTGTCGGTGACGGTAGCCTCCAAGGTGATATAGCTGCTACCGGTGTTGGTCACCAGGAGTTCTCTGTCGAACACTCGCAGCGACTTGATGAAACCGTTCCTGGGATCGACGACGAAGTCCTGTTGGCTGGCGGGAAGGGAGAACATGAGATCCGCGTTGCGACCCACGTCACGATCGGTGGCCAATAATTTCCCGACGAACGTGTCCGGTGGCTCGTTCTCGCGTAGGTGGAAGATGAAGCTGGAATTGGTGAATTCCGGCGCGTTGTCATTTTCGTCGATTATGTGGACGACCATCGGGACTACCGAGCTTCTAGACGGGCTGCCTTGATCGGTGGCCGTTACCTCGAGCGCGTAGTAGTCCTGCTCCTCGCGGTCGAGAACGTTCTTCACGTACAACTGGCCGTCCGGGAATATTCCGAAGCGACCCTCGGTATTTCCGTCAGTGACGCTGTACAACACACGGCCGTTGGCCCCGAGATCGACATCGGTGGCCGTTAGAGAGAAGAATCTATCGTTCACCGGCGTCGACTCTGGCAGGGACGTCTCGTAGCTGGTTAGCTTGAACACTGGCGTGTGATCGTTCACGTCCTCGATGGTGACCCTGACTTGATGCTGCGCGGACAACGGCTGATTTCCGGAATCCGTCGCGGTCACTTCCAGGTGTAGGACCGTTCCCGGCACGGCCCTGATCGGTTTGCCCAAGTAAATGATACCGGAGTTTTCGGCGACCCGGAATTGACCGCCCGGATTGTGCGTCAAGGAGTAAATGATCCTGGCGTTGGCACTGGCGTCGCGGTCACGAGCACGGGCCAGGCACACCTCTTGGCCAACGGCGGCGTTTTCCTTGAGGAATACCTCGTCCCCGATTTCGCCCTTAGGAAATCTCGGTGGATTGTCATTGACGTCGAGCACCGTGATATTTACAGACGTTTGCCCGTAAGCGAGTCCAGCTCTGGCCGATAATTGCAGACTGTAGTAGGCCACCTGTTCCCGGTCCAAGCAGCCAGAAGTGCTGATCGTGCCGGTGCTCTCGTCTATTTTAAAGTTGCCCTTCGGATCGCCGAACACAATGGCGTAGGAGATCTTGGAGTTGGCGTATTGCGTGACCTGAACGGTGCCGACGTCTCTGCCGAAAACGCTCGACATCGAACTACATTCGCCTCTGTCTTCGGCTATTCTGAACTCGTAGCCGTTGTAAGTGTCGAACTCCAAGTGGCCGAGGTCTTCCTCACGAATTATTTCAACCAGGGCGTTTCGATTCGCAGTTCTGTCCCCGGTGTCCTTGGCGGATATGTTCAATTCGTAGAGAGTTTTGTGAGCAGCTCTCAGCGAACCCTGAAGAGTGATCTCACCGGTTCTTTCGTCCACTGCAAAAAGTCCTTCGCCACCGGATTCCAGCGAGTATCTCACTTGGGCGTTTTCTCTGGCATCGGCATCGGTCGCCGTCACCTTGCCCACCGAGCTTCCTGACGGGGCGTCCTCCGGTATGGGCATCAAGTACCTCCACGGATAAAAAACCGGTGAATTGTCGTTGACATCCTCGAGAGTTAATATCACCGTGGCCGTGGAAGATTGCGGCGGGCTACCCTGGTCTCTGGCGATCACTAGGATTCGATATTCGGCCGTGGTCTCTCGGTCCAGGCCGACTTTCGTCGTCAATTGACCGGTCAATCCGTCCAGGGCGAACGTTTTCGGATAGTCCTTGGTCACACTCGAATGGAAACTGTAGGCAACGCTGCCGTTCGTCCCTTGATCGTTATCCACGGCAGTCAAAGTGGCGACCAAACTCTGCGGAGGTGTGTTCTCCGACAGCGTGACCTCCACGACGTTCTGCGAAAACCTCGGTGCCTCGTCGTTCTCGTCAAGGATCGTGACCTTCAGATGAGTGGAGGCGTACTTCGGATTGGGACCACCGTCCCTGGCGGAGACGTGCAGCTCTATGCTACCCTGCACCTCCCTGTCGAGCGTCGCCGCGGTGGTGACCAAACCGGTGTCCTGATCGATCGCGAACCAACCTTGCTCGTTGCCCGAATCGAAATCGTAATAAATTCTCGCGTTCAATCCGGAATCCGCGTCCGTTGCCGAGATGCTGGCCACGAAGCTGCCGGTAGGCGAAAGTTCCGACAGCACCGCGGAGTATTCGCTCTGCTGGAAGACCGGTTCGTGGTCGTTAACATCGTTCACATGGATCACGAGGTAGGCGGTTGCCGATCGCGGCGGCGTGCCTTTATCAGTTGCGACCACGGTCAGGTTGTATTTCGGTATTTCCTCGCGGTCTAATCGACCGTTCACGCGAACTATGTCGAAGCTCGGCGTATTGTCCAGCCTGAAGTGGCCCAATTCGTTGCCAGCACGAATTTCCACGGCGGTCTCGCCGTTCAGACCCTCGTCGTTGTCGATCACGGTGACCGCCGCCACGATCGAATCCTTGGCGGCGTTCTCATCCACGGTCGCGAAGCCCGGCGTGGACGGGAAATAGCTGAACTTTATTTCAGGATCGTGATCGTTCGCGTCCAATAGATTCACCGTTACATAGGTTCGACCATCCTGCCTAGGGGAGCCATGATCTCGAGCAAAGACCGTTATGACGCAGCTCTTTGGACAACCGTCGCCGAGACGCGACGCGATCGTGCAACTTTGCTGTGGACAATCCAGAGGTTCCACGGTAGTAATGGTACCGGTCTCCGGGTCTATGGTGAACTGGCTCTCAGTGTCCGGCAAATAGTACGTGAGCTTGGAATTGTCCTCCGAATCCCTGTCGGTCGCGTGAACCGTCAACACCTTCGTTCCCACCGGGGCGCTCTCGTTCAGGGCGACCACGTAGTCGCTCTGCTGGAACATCGGCGGATTGTCGTTCACGTCCAGCACGGTGACGTTCACCAATAGATAGCCCAACCTCGACGGCCGTCCTCTGTCTCTCGCGCAGATGTTGAGCGAGTAAAATTCTACCTGCTCGCGGTCCAATTTGCCGGTCGTTTCCAAGTGCAAGTAGGAGGTTTCGCCGGTCGGATTGCCGGTCACCTCCAAACGGAACTTCCCATCGGTGTTACCGTCCACGATAAAGTAATCGTCAACGACACCGTTCTCCAGCGTGTCCTTGTCCGTCGCGGCGTCCAGCAATAATTTCGTCCCGACCACAGCTGACTCGGAGAAGCTCACAGCTATACTGGACTCCGGAAACTCGGGATCGTTATCGTTGATGTCCAACACGAGGATCCTCACCTCGATCGGATAAGTCGGCTGGCTGGATAGCACGACCAAATCGAACCTGTCGCTGCTCAGCGCTTCTCTGTCGAGCACTTTGGCCGTTCGAATCTTCCCAGTCTCCGGATCGAGCACGAATTCCTGCGGCGGCTCGTTGAACCTATAAGTGAAGCCAGGCTTGACCGGTATTAGACCGACCAGGGTACCCTTTGCTTCACCTTCCCTGACCTCCAGTTGAACCCTCGTGTCGACGGCCCTGCTCTGCATCGCCAGGCCCATCGTAGCGCTGTCCTGCGGTAACATCGGTGACCTTCGTGGCACTAGCCGCATCACCCTTTGAGGTAGGTTGCGGGAAAAGTGGTCGGACGCGTGTTTCTCCAGGCCGTACGGTTGGCCGCCATTTTGGTCCACCGACAAGAGTCCCAGGACCAGGGCTAGGACCATCGATCTCCTTATGATCATCTCTTCTGTCCCTTCGACGCGCCCCCTTCCTTAGCCAAACTCTTCTCGATTCGACGACATAAAAGTTCCCGCGGCCGGTTCGTTACTACCTCTCGTTCTTCTTCCTCATTGTCGGCGGCAATTTCATCTTCATGTGGGCACGTGGTTCACGTAGCGACTCGCACATGGAGCATAGCACGGTCCATGAGGACGAAGGGACCACAGATTAGAGGAGTTAACGCGTCGACGTGCTGCTCGAATAGCTAACGGATTCCATGCCTTCGGTTCCTCTGTCTCTCTCTCTCCCGGCCTGCACGTTTCTCTGGCGGGTTTTCGTTTAAATTGTTCGAGCTACGCTCAACCGGACGCGACTCGAAATCGGTTCGAGGATGCCTCGAAGGTGTGGGCGTTTTCTTTTTTCTCTCGGTGTGTGCTCTTCTTTTTACTCGTTGCCGCAGAAAGTCAAGTGAACACAAGAGACTCGAACCGACAGAGAGGGCACTGACCCGCGGAGCCGCGCCTCGCGAAACGCGTCCGCTGATACTCCCTTGCCTCCGATCCTCGATACCTTTCCACCTTTCCACCTTTCGCGACCTTTCCCGATCGTCCCCGAAATCGATGCCGCACGGAAATTAGTCGAATGCACCGCACGTTGTCGTCGTCCTGAATCGTAACAGGATAAAGGTTTTACCGCGCGACGTCGCGTTCCCCTGTCACGCGAAACGTTAATACCGATACCACGAACGATTCCTTTCCCACTAACGTCCAGGAGCTGCTCCTTTCGGCGACACTTCGGCTATTCGACGTTCCCGTGGACCAGCATTACGAAACACTTGTCGCGTCCCGCCGATATCATTCCTCTCCACTCAGTCAAGAATTCAAAGACCCGTCACCGATGATCGGGACGACTCGTCGACTCGCGGCACACCACTAACGGCACGACGACACTCCGTGTAAAGGCGCACGATAAAGACGTCGCCGGTAAACGAGAACCAAGACCATGGATGATGGACGAGCACCAACGTGATCTCTAATCTACCGCTACTGTTTCCACCAAGCGTTTTTAAATGCTACACAGCCGGTTTCCTATCGTTCACTTCATCGAGATCCATCGAACCGGCATGGCAGTCCGTGGTCACACATCGTAGTCGAAGTCCGTCACGACGGGATTCTCACTCGCGTACGACGTTGATTCGCGTGTGCTCCCACATACGAAACGCCCGTTTCACAGGGGGTGAAGAAGATCGTGGCGGACGGAGGAGACACACGGAAGAAAGAGCGAAAAGACGCGCGCGCGCGCGACGCGTACGAGAGATGCGAGCGACGAGCGAAGGAGAGAAAGAAATGAAGGAGACAGAAAAAAACACGGACACACACACACACACACACACACATACACTCACGCTGGAGGAGCGAAAAGAAGGAGTAACGTGGGCCGTGAGCGCGACGACGTAAGGCCCCGAGAACGTACGACGGCGAAGAATATCACCTTCCCGAGGACTGACCTGACTCGACTGAACCGAGACGGACCCAGAAACTCGCCGCTGCCGGGAGAAGCATTCTTCGGCCTGGCTGACGCCGTCCCTCTCCGATCCATCGGGCCCAGCGCATGCTTCCGTTTCTCTCGCTCCTTCCTCATTCCTCTCTCCTCTCTCACCTTTTACCCCCCGCTCCGTTGCCCCGCTCGCACACCTTCCATCGATATCACCTTTTCTCTCTCTCCGAACAAACCTCTGGGCTCCCCTTTCTTCCTTCGGACACTGTATTTCGCGTGTCTTCTCTCTCTCGCGCTTTTCAAACATATCCCTGCCCCCCCTCTCTTTCTCTCCCTTTGGCACCCTTTTATCGTTATCTTCCCTCCTCCTTCGATTCTCTCTCTCTCTCTCTCTATCTCTCTCTCTCTCTATCTCTCTCTCTCTCTCTCTCTCTCTCTCCCTACGGGTGGTTCTTTCTTATTCTTCAACTCTAGTCTCTGCCCGTCCTTGTTCGTTTCGTGATATCATATCTGCCCGCTTCGTTGCACCTTCTCTCTCAGGTATTTAGGAAAGCCTCCTCTGGGTCCGCGTACCCTCATCTCTGTTCAATTTTCGCCGACGACCAGCCGACATCGCTTTTCCACTCCGTCCATTCTCCTTCTCTCTTTATCTTTTCCCATCGACTCTCCCTTCCCTTCCACACTACGACGTGTCCATCCCTCTCCAACTGGCGACCCGTGCCGCGTTCCCTCCTCGTCCAGCGAAGCATTCGCGGGCCCTTCTTTTCCCGATACACCGATCTCCGTCCTTGCTCACCTGGGACACACCACTCGATCCGTTCTCTCTCTACCCCGCCTGTCTGTCTCTTTCTCCGCGTTACTGTCCTCTCTTCCCCTAATCGTACCACCTTTCTCCAACCACCCATCGATAACGCTTTCCCTCCTCGTCTAAGGAAACATTCACTGCCTCTCCCTCTCCTCCAGCTAGCCCTCTCCGCTCTCTCTCTATCGCTCTCCGTTCCGGTAGTCTTTCCATCTTACGTATACATATATACTTCCCTTTACCTCTTCTCAAAGGGTCTACCAATCGACCTTTCTTTTTCCACTTAGCACACGCTAGTCCTGCCAAGTGCTTCTTCCCCTCCGTTTGGGCCCTACATGTCCCTCCTCTTACCAACGTGTCCCCACCGTAACGCGCTCGTTCACCGTCTCTGTCCCCGCGGCCGTTATCCTCCCACCTTGGACTCTATCCTCGCGCATCCCAACGTCGTCTCGCGCCGAGATATTCTCCCTTTTGCCCTCGAGGAGCGAGCAATGCGGAGGCTCAGGTATGCAAGATGGCCGCCGCTGAGAAGCGTTCGCGACGAGGACCGCTTACGGGCGAACGAGAGAAAGAGACCGGCCAGCGGGACGGGGAAAGGGTTGTTTGTCAGAGAGAGATGTAACCTGGCTCGAGTCAGAGGAACAAGGTGGGCAAAGTTGAGATGAATAATGCGCGGGCGAGGAGGGGTAGCGAGTCAAGAGGCAGCGAGGAGAGAGAATGGGGGGCGAGGTGGATGACAGAGGTACGGGGCAGCAAGGTGAAGAGGAACGGGCGATAGAGGGGCGAAGAAGAGGCCCAGAACCACGATGCCGTAGATATACATCCGCGGACCTATAGCCAGTTTTATAACTAATCCGTTACCACGATCGAACCAACTTTCCGCCTCTTCTTCCCGTCCCTTCTTTTGCTTCCTCGAAACAGCACCGGCCCCCGACTACATTCTCCCTTTGGTGTTTTCCTTTAATCTAGTTTACTGGGTTCCGGTCGTTTTATGGCCACAACGGGCCCAGATATATGTGCCGATCGCCGTAACGATAGGTAACCCGATTCAACGCGTAACCACCCGCCTCTTCGTCCCTTTTCACGTTTATTAGTTCGTACCCTTTTTCCGCCTCTACTTTTTTCTTCTTTTTCCCCTAAACAGGGGTAGATGATTTCGCGCGGAACACCGCCGCCTTTGGGTCGAATCGTTGTCTAACGGAAAATGCGAAACTCTTGTACACTTCGGACGAAATGACACGAATAAAATTGATGACTCAGCGTCGTAAGAAAACGTCGCTTTATCCAAGCAACCCTCCTACTTGTACCATTCGGAACGAAGCAACCCTCCGTTGTGAGACTGTTGAAAGAATTTCGTTGGAAATCTGTCGCCAGTTTTCAGTAGTATAAATACGAGCGACGACTCGTTTCTCAGGTATATATCGACCGAATCATTGTATCGTTTCCCGGTTGGCAAGGGTTAATTGGGAAGTATTTGTCGCGAGGGAGGGTGCGGCAGGATGCCGGTGTTACCGTGTGATTAATATCCGACGTTCAACGACACGGCACGGCGACGTGTATGCACGTACCATTTTATTGGCCCGTGATACTCGAAAGGTTACGATCCGAAAGACGACAGGAGATCCTGACATTTATCGAAATGGTGGCGGTGGGGTTCTTGGATACGTTGAATTTGACGAGGTGGTCGCCCTACTGTATCACCATCCCGGCTAACAAGTGACTAAGTGAATCGTTTAGCTATGTTAAACTTGATTTTCTCGAACGCGGCTGTGATTAATTGCACGCGAGATATATGAATGAGGGTATAAGATGCAGAAAACAAGTAGTAATGACCGTGGAAAGTCAGGCGAGAAGACTCACGGTAGGAATAACTAATCTCGACACAAAAGATGATTTATCTGCGGCGCGCTTCCTATAAATGAACGTGATAAATTTAATAAGAAAGCGAAGCAATCGTGATTATTCCCGGGACATTTGTACGCCGTTAAATCTTTCGCGGTTCTCAATAAAACAGTTACATGTATTAACGTGCCCGTGTGCAACATGTCCCCCGCTAATTGTTATCATTCTCCGAATATTTATCGTCGGTCGTACTTAACGCCTCCCGTAATTTCCATCCGACCGACTTAGAGCTGTAATCATGCACGATGGATGGCTCGATCATTGCAACGCATTACCACGGAGGGCACACTTCATGAATCTTATCGGTGGATCCGCAATGGTACGGCGCGTCGCAATTCGTCGAGAAAGCAACGATTTAAGCAGAAATCTGATCGCTTTCCGCGTAGGTAAGCGTAACGATCGCCGAAGCGGCCTTTATCCGGTCGCGGTATCTTGAACCGAGCGCAAGAAGGACCGTGGCGAACTTCTTAACAACTTATTTTGCGGGGCGCAGCCGTAATAAATTCGCCGGCGATCGTTCCTCACGCGAAATGGCCTTTCGCGCCCACTTGTCTAACGTTATTTCGCGGTGCTGCCATATACGGGGGCAGGATCATTCGCAAAACAGTAAAATTCTATCGGGTTGCAGCGTGCCACGTGGGCGTTACACGCAACAGCTTCATTGTTTCACCGAACAATAACTGTAACACATTCGGCCCGTGTTTATCTTCGGCTGTTCAACGCACGTGGAAAACATATCGATTGTTCGTGGCTTCTGAATTGCCTCGAAAATAAAAGCAAAACGATAAGAAAAGAAAGATAGAAAGAGAATGCCCCTTCTCGTAAAGCATGGGGGGGGGGGGGGGTTGTATAATTGAGACAGACTTATCAGCGGTGCAGTTTCTTTTTAGTAGAATACGTGTTTTATTATATAGATCTGTACAATAAAAAATAATAATTCTAAGGCCGCAGATTATTTTTTAGGCGCTCCATACGCGTCTGGCATTCTCTCTATCGTATACCTATGCTGGGAAACGTACATTATAGGTACTCCAGGTATCTTTCGTATTCTCCTCTTGAGGTCTTTGTCATTGGTTGCAACAATGTAACACTTGTGCTGAAAGATCACAACGTTATATGTATCCGGAATAACTGTTAATGGAACTGGTATTTTAAGAGTACTCGCATACTCACTTGAGTCACCCTATTGACCAGACAGTCGTCCGCGTATGTGCCTTTGTGTATGCAATTCAATCTCTCGAACCTGGGATCTTTTATAATCTTTAACGCTATTTTATACTTTTGCCCTAACTTTTCCAATTCGCCCATCACGCAGTCCGTTATGTATGGAATACATTTGGCGTAAAGACACTCCATCATATTTTCTATGATGTCCAGTTTATTCTTGACGGAAAAATTTATAAAGTTCGTGTCTATTAAGATATGATAGGGTGGTCCCAGTTGCGTATTAAATTGGAAGAATAATGCAGAGGATTGTTGAGGCCTGCAATAACATACCGTAGTGTATTTCATATAACTTCTGTTAAAATATAAATAGACGCGCAATAGTACTTACGCTTCTGTTATCTTAATTCGCGATTGATCTTCCTTTTTAGCTTTCTTTGGAGGTGCCCTTTGTTCTGGTTTTCTAAAAGTAATGAATCGATATTTTGTAAAAAAAATTGTATATAACAATTTGCTCCTTGCCCCGGTATAACAATAACAATAGTGTCCCCTAGTACAAAAATTCACTCACATTCTCGAGTCCCTCAGGCTTATCATTTTCTTCATTTGGGCGAACCTCTGCATAACAACCTTGCGCGTCTTTTTATTCTTTCCCTGCGTTGAAAATTAATAAAAGTAATAATTCTATATTATTCATCCGAAGTAAACTAAATTATACGATATGAAATATTAGAAACATAACCAATAATGTTATATTTTTTACGACGACACAATTTTGTGTTCTTTAATGCTGCGTTTACCATTTTCGCGTAATATTTAATATCCTTTTGTATTTGGAAAACAATTGCGTCGAAATATCAATCGTTCGATGTATCGAGTCAAAACATTGTAAACCACGTGAGACCTTCGTTCACTGCCACAAACAGTAGTTATTTATTTCTTTTACTATATTAGTACCAACTTAAAAAGTTGTATACACGCGCGTCGCAAGGTGGCTCTGTCCGTAGTGCAGATTTTGGCGGTAAATATAATTAATCGCAGAATTGCAATTGTAACTCGGGCAACGGACAAAGGAAATTCATTATGAATTTATTTATTTGTTTCAATTCCGCGAGGAACACGCAACAGTATATATAAAGTCGCATCGCCTTAGTAATCGGAGAAGTATTCGCATATTGTTTAACGCAACTGTTCCTCCATTGCGATAATTCATTACAATTCACGGAGATGGGCGTATCACTGCTGGTTTCAAAAATTCCATCTTTTCGCGCCATTCGTGATCAGTCGGAAGTAAATCAGAGCGTCTTCTGTGGTTGACCCCGCCATCTTCTCTTCAGTCCACGGGCAGAAAGTTGTAATTCTTGAAACGTAATTTGTACAGTTCGATAAAAAGAACGGATTAGATGCTAAGAGAAATACATTGACCACTGTCGATTATTGAGGCGTTACCGTTGCTGCCAGTATAGGTATAAGAAAACGTAATTTGACTATGTGCATAAAATGATTATTAGTTTGTAACCTATAAAAATTTGCCATGAGCGTTGCGTTTCATTCATGATTATCTGTTGCGTGACCTAAAGACAATGCCAAGAAAAACGAATAAGTCCTCTTGGGGTGGACGCGGTGGAAGACCAGCGAACGTGGACGATAAACATTATTTCGGTAAATTGCGTGCTGTTAAACGTCTCTTTGTTATGGCGCGCTTGCTCCGTGGTGCATCTAGAATGTTATTAATTATCCTTTGCATTCTCGTGCGACATAGCTCACGATGATCGCGTGCCAAGAAACGACAGGCGTTCGTACCTGGGAAACAGGCCAAGAGTATCGTTCAAAACACAAGCCAGACCAGCAAGAGATATGCCGAGAAGTTTGGCGTTGGCGTGCTTGGACGAAGATGTACAAATGGCGACGAGTTCCACTAACAATAACAGACAAGCCATGACCAGGGGAAGGGACAGGGGGATGCAGCGTGGTAGAAATAGTCCTTTACCTCATAGAAGGTTTAGAGGCGGCCTGGCTGCGCCTCGAGCCAGGCTTCCGATCGGGGAGCCAAGTTGGTATAAAGTTACTGTAAGTGAACGGGACTGGAATTTAAATGACATAGTTCGGCACAATACAAATATTTTCCACTGAAAATTCAAACGAACAATTTCTTCTTCAATTGCAGATACCCTACGGTCATAAATACAGTAAAGATTATGTAATAAATAATCTGCTTAGTTATATTGCGCCAGAAACATTCGTTCCAATAAAGGTATACGTGAATTGGCAGATATTTCAATGATATTATATTGTGGAACAAATTGTGCAAATCTTAACCGTATGAAAAATATATTTGTTAACAGTACGAGAGAGTCGGAAACGAAGCGAATTTTTATGTCGACGATAACAAGGTGGCGGTTGCGCTACTTAATTGTGATCGCAAGATTACAACTACCGATGGATTCAAAATGCAGCTGTGGGTTTCGAAACCTGTATTCCCGCAATGTGAAATAGACGATAAACTGAAACAAAGATTGAAGCAAGCCATGGCGAAGCGATACGTGCACGAAACAAATGCGTTAGATTTATCAAAGTTCCACAGAGATCCGGGTTAGTGAGCTTTTGGAATGTAAACTTTTCTTGAAAGATATTAATGAAATTCTATTCATTACAGATCTCATTGCGGATTATTTCTGTGCTCTATTCCGACCTGTAATGTTAAAAGCCGTGCTGGATCTCGTATCGGAGCACATACCAAATTTAGAAGCACTAAATCTGGATGGAAACAAGTTGCTGCTGATCGACAAGTTAAGCGTTTTAAGTAAGAAGTTCACTAAATTGAAGATACTCTACCTTGGTGATAATAAGGTAATTGATTCAACAGGAAATCTACTACATATATTTTGCCGCTTATATCGCGATCTATTCACGGATAATATTTTACAGATAAAAGAAATAAATCAACTGGACGTCATCAAAGATTTGAAACTCGAGGAGCTGAAATTGGCTGGGAATCCTCTATGCAACAAGTATAAATCTCGACAAAATGACTACATTAGGTAATGTATTGTTTCAATATGATCTTCCTTTTCATGATGATGGAATTCTTCAGATCTGGATTAGGTCGATAAGATTTCGAAACGCTTTGGTTACATCAATAACCATTGCATTATCCTACTAACAGTATATTGAATTATTCATTTACTAGAATATAGACAGATCAATAGAACTTTCTTATCGTTTGATAATATGTGTCGATGGTGATTGTTCTTAAACGCAAACGTAATCGATCCTGAAGGTTCTAATCGATCTGTGTATTTTCTTCTTAATTAATGTTCTTTCAATAATAAGGCAAATATTTCTGTTATTACGACTAACTTGGAGCTTCCGGGCTTCTGGCTTTTCTTTCCCGACCATAGCGACGTGCGGAAATGGTTCGCCAAACTTCTACGGCTGGTAAGCAATTATCAATAATCGTGCTACTTAATAATTATCGCTCTTGAAATTTAGTGCAAGCAATTTTTTTACACTTTGCAAGGATGGTATGGAGCTCCCAAAGCCAATCTTATTCGACGTAGCGGACGAAGGAAATAAAATGCCCTCGTGTCAGCGAATGTTCGTTGCAAACGCTAAAGCACAAGAAATTGCTAGTCAATTTCTGCAGCAATACTTCCTAATATTCGATAGCGAAAATCGTCAACCATTGTTAGATGCGTATGACGAGCACGCATGCTTTAGCATGACCATATCTCATAATTCCGCTCATAATTCCAGCAAGTACGTTAATGTATTTCAATTAATTTCCAAGTACAAGTTGATTGATATATGTATGGTTTACTAACGAACCAAATGTTACAGATTGAACGGATACTTAATGGAAAACAGAAATTTGTACAGAATAAATGATACAAACAAGAGACAAAAATTATTGAAACAGGGACGATTACCCGTCGTCTCATTTATTTCGGAAATGCCACAAACTAGGCACTATTTGAACACGTTCACAATGGACATCAGTTTAATCTCGGTAAGATTGTACTTCCTTACGGAAGGAAATAATGTCAGCTAACTTTTGATTTCCTTGCGCAATTGAAATGTTCTGTTCCTCCAGACCGGAATGATGTTGATCACAGTCACTGGACTATTCAAAGAGCTCGACAAGAAAGAACAACCAGTTCGATTCTTCAATCGAACATTCATAATCGTGCCAGAAGGAAATGGCTACTGCATTCGAAATGAACAATTACATATCAGTCACCCGACAGACGGACAGTTGAAACAGTTGAGCAGCCAAACAGAAACCCAGATGACTGAACCAGCGAGACAGGCACCTTCGACTAGTGGCATTGAGAAAGTATTACCAGCACAATTGCCCGAAGACGTAAAACAGCAAATGACGATGACCCTCAGTCAACAAACAAACATGAACCTAGAGTGGAGTTTGAAGTGTTTAGAGGAAGTGTTATGGAACTACGACAATGCAGTCACTGCGTTCCAAGAGTTCTACAAGCGCGGGCAAATACCGGCAGAAGCATTTAACAAATAAGAATAGAATACGCGGATAGAAGTAAGATTCAGAAAAAATTCTAATTCCATTCATTATTCATTTCTGCTGCATGTGTCTTTACAATACATGGTTTTTTTCACATCGCAATCTGAATCAAGGCCATGGGTTTTGGGGTGCTGATTTATTCTTTTCTTGAATTACGCAAAGGTTATTTGAACGATTAGTTGTTAATTATGTCTCGCGCATTTGCGTATTTTCATTTTTATTACCTTTCTCCTGATAGCTGACCAAGGCCACTGCTTGTCGATCGACAGGAAAAAGAAGATTGTTGTACCATACAGAAACAAAAAATTAATGCACTTTTCCACAGAGTAATCCAATTTTTTTTTTTACAACAATCTTCTTTTCCTGCTCTTCATGCGAGAATCGTTTTAGTTTGTACCGTTCGGGACATTAAGTGTACACGCATACTGTACGTTTCGCAAGCAGTTGCCCTTTATTCAGGTTGTGATGTGCGTAAGGAGCGAGGCTGAGATTTACCGACGATTCATAGGTTTAAAGAAATTTCAGGGAAAAATAGTTCAAACGCGATACGATTAGCTTTCACTTTCATTTTTGTATGTTGCAACTTGTTAGTTTCGGTGAAATTGAATGCTAGATGATTGAACTTACATGTTTTAATAGTTCATAACGTAATATGAAAGTTAATGGCATTAAGTTCATATAGGGTTCGAAAAGCAAGTGATGTTTAGACTCCACATGCTCCCAGTTCGATTATGTTTCATACGTGTACAGAATAATGTTCATTTCGCATTATTTGTGCACAAAATTATAGCCCACCAGTTTTAAATCGATAGGTATAAAATCGCGAGCAATTCTTTCGTAGTAGAATGATTGTGCCTTTGTTGATATAAAGTTTGCTTGCGCTGTTTCAAATAAAGTAACTTCACACAACTACTTTACATTAAATTGTATAGGATCGTAATGTAATAAAAGGAGGTATGATATTGGGAGGTATAATCATACTTCCCTTTGTATCGTGCTGGTTGATCGTATTTATTATAAATTCTATAATTTCTTCGATATATATATAAAAAAAAAAAAAAAAATATGAAAAAGGAGTAGTTCCATTGTACTGTGATTTCTTGTTTTTTTCTTTTTTAGTAATGTTGATATTGAAACTATTGTGATAAAATTTTAATATTACAAATACATTGACATTAGGAGAGAACCGGGATAGAAAACGTATCAGCCAGCTTGCAATGTTTGTATAATTTAATATAAGCCGGAATATCATACTAATTTTCCACGAAGAAGGAGAATCCTTGTAAAATTGTACGCGCGAACGTATTGTTACTATCTGCGATTGTGTTTATGTCAATTCAGTTCATTGTGCAAATCCAAGGATTAACTACAATATGTGAGCATACATTATTCATCGATATCCGTAAAGAAACCGCGTCTAATGAACAGATTCAAAACACCCATTACCCTACGAATATCCAGGGAAGGAGAGCAACGAAACCTCACAACTTGTAAAGCTGATTAATTCATTCATCATTGGAAAATCATTTTTACTCGCCATGGTTTCTTTGTGACGAGGAAAATTTTGATAAACGAACGAGAGACTGCAGTCCTGATGGACCAGTTGGATGCCTAACAAACGGATGTGAACTGGAGACAAACTTCGAATGTTTGGTCCCCTCTATTGTCGCAGCCTGTCGAAAGATGACAAATTGTGCTACGACAAACAGTCACACGATGTCCGTATAATGTTAAGAACCAACAAAAACATCAAAGAGGACGAGTTTCAGTCGAGCTTGTCAATTGCTCCGGCGAATTGAATCCACAAAAAACCTTTTGTGCGACGCTGTCGTCGATGTAGACAGAAGCAACATCCGCACTTTGTGTCTCCTCTGAGAAGATACAATAACATAATACCTATGAACAGAACCGATCTAAAGGCATAGCAACGGAACTAGAGAATGAAAGGAAATGTATGCGACACAACATACTTTATTTAAAACAACGATTTTATTTAATACAAAATAAGCTGTGTGACATATCTATATAAAAATAGAAATGCTTCGTATACAATCGAAAGAACAGTTTATGCTCACATACTGTACAGAGATTTTATTACATTTCCTAGGACAAGAGTATTTTTAGCAGTACTGTCGAAAACCCCATAAAATGGTATATAAAAAGAAACTGTTGGATTTTCTTTCGGTACATTGTAAAAATTGAAATACGATTTAAAAAATTGTAGAAATCATATTTTGCTATCGTTGTGCTGAATGGTAAATAGAATCGGCGATCTGTCAATGTACTATAAAGTTATGGACGATGTGAATGTGCATACACTATTTCTTGTTTTCTTTTAAGGAAAAAAAAAGTTGTAAATATTTACATTGATGTACATGTTTAAGATACAATTTTTCATTATACATTCTCGTCGAGTGAGTCGTTTGAATAAGATATCCGATCTGTAAATACACAACATGTAATTAATAAAAGAAAACACGTGTATACATACATGGGCGTTTTTCATCGAAGTATTTTTAGTAATGTAAATAAAAAGTAAAAGTTTATTAAATATAGCTACATATTTTACAGAATATATACTGCATGATGTTTAACGCCATCTCAATACTTTTTAAATATTTTCCAGCCAACAATTATCACGTGTTTTCGGACTTTGTAACCGCGATCGCTGTTCCATTCTCTGTAGTCTGCAATCGGAAAATGAATTAATTGCATCTCAATTTGAAGTTATTAGAATGATAGCAAATACTTACTTCATCGTTTTGGGGAACTTCCACGTTTTGTTTTTCTTTCCGTTTAAAGAAACCCATCTGGAAAGATTAAACCAAAATGAATACGAGCTATATATTACAAAAATATTAGCGAGATAACAAAATTTACCGTGCTTAAGATCGCAGCAAAAATGAGTAATAATAATAATCCGACTAAAACAGACACCATTGCAATCCATGTCTGGAGTTTTTCCACTTTTGGAGCATTATAGATCATTGTTGCGACTTCCACTGTAGATCTGAAACATAATTTTGTAAGTTATTTTTAGAAACATTGAAACGCAGATATTGGAAGAGTAATATTACTGAGTTCCATTGATGTCTAGCCTTAAAGCAGGCTGTATTATTTCTACACTCGCTTCGGTGCTGAATTTTAGAACGGCTCTGTCTTCCTCGAAGTAATCTGAGCGCGTTAAAAAACAAAAATTAAGCCAACAATAGGCAACTGTAAGTTAGCATACATAAATGAATAGCAACAATTACCTTTTAATTGATCAATATCCAAAACAAATCTGATCACCATTTTTCCAATATCTTGAAGTGTTTTCAATGCATTCAAATTGCACACTATAGTTGTGCAATTCACATCAGGTGTCGAGCAATTTATATAAATAATATTCGAGCCCTCGTTCATAGTCTGTGGAATTGTAATACTCCTAAAACCATACGACCATAGAATTGGTTCCTCTATATCTCTTTTATCTATTGTATGAGATACATTTTCTTCTAACTCATCGGAGTACAAAGACATATCGGTCTCATCTAACGACGGTTCTCCCTGTACTTCGACTAGCTGAGTATCTGATAGAATATGTTCGTAGGGGCACTCGAAATATTCCCCTGATATATAGAGCTGAAAATATATTTTCTATTAAATTTATTCGAGACCAAACGTAAGGTAATTGTTTTATACCTGAGGTTTGTACACGTGTACCAAAGCTTCAGAACCTTTAATAGACAATGGTACTTTCACGACGAGCCGCGCATCTACTATCGATGACGCCCCAAGTTTGTACACCTGATAATTATGTTGAAAACTGATATTCGGTGTTACCTCGTTTAAAGTGGTCAAATAATAGGCCTCTTCATTTGCCTTTCTGAAAAATGAAATTATTCAAAATTGATCCGTATTGTTGTTCAATGTAGAAAGCAAGATACTATTTGAAGTTACGAACCCGTGCAAAGACAACGATACCTCGCTAACTAAATTCAGTACACTAATCACATCAGTTGTTCCATGATTTATACTACGAGTATTTATTGTCGTACGAAAATATAATTTATAATCGTCGGACGAGATATTGCGTAAGTGTCTGAGATCTAGATCTAATTTAATATTTTTCTATAACACAAAGAAATTCTAATGTTATATGATGCTGCATCTTATATAAAACAAAAATAATTGTGATATACCTACTTCTTCTCCTTTCCAAATGGGATTACCTGCATCACAAACCACTATTAGAGTCTCTTGACACATATCTTCTAGACAGGAAGGTAGAATGCTACGTAATACCACTCCTTCGGGAAACATGAATTCAAGCGTAGCAAGATACGCTGGTTCGCCATGATTTTTCAAATTAATTTCCAAACTTATATCGCTTGAACCGATGATCCAGGTATTATTGTTTCTAAAATAATAATTTATATGCAGTAACACTGAAAAGAACGGCAGAAAAAGTTGTGCGATGATTCTACATTTACCTTGCATTATGAAATTTTGAAGTAGCAGATATATTAGAGTTGCAAACTTTGTCTTCCCCGCAATCAATATTAAAAGGAAGCAATGCTTGGGCTATCTGCAACTTATCGTTCTTTCGTTCTACAGGACAGGATTTACAAAACACGCCCGAACCATTATCGTATATGAAATCGTGCTTTGCAACAATACTAATTGGCTCGATAAAATCTCGTATGTTTTTCTATAAAATGATACACTCGATTAGACGAAAATCATTGTAAATTTACACGAACATACATGTATATATCGATCGCTACCGAAATATTAACTTCAGCTGACAGACAAGTATCTGACGTTGAATTGGAATACTTCAGCTCCACAACGGTTTCCTTAGTTCGTTGATAGTTTTCATCTATGGTAACTGTAATCTTAAATTCTGTAGAAATGAAGTACAATTTATTAAAAAATATAAACAAATGTGCGTCCGTAAGAAAAATTGTAACACAACTTCCCTTGTGTTGTTTGCATATTAGACCCAGTATACTTTGGACACATCTTGACTAAAAATTGTTTGGCATCCCTTTGCAAAGTTTCGGGCACAGTTTCAATAACAAGTTCTGTTTCAACCACTGGTTTACTTCGAAGTATTACAGCCTGTTGTGACTTGTATGCGCCGACTGCGATATCCAAATATCTATGAACGAACAAATAGTGTTTTATACATTGTACTAAAAAAATATATTATTATATGAACAGCCTGACTGACCCGTTTCCGTCAATATCGACCGGCTTCGATATTGAAAATCCAAACCTCTCCATTTTCGGCATTTTCTGGGATAAATTGAGGTCAGCAAATTTTTTAGCGTCGATTCTCTGTGATATTTGCAGATTCGCGTTTTTCAAGTCCGGACCCCCATTATATATATAAATTACACCATCGTCTTCCCACGGTGCCCCCACGACAATATCTATTCCGATATAAAAATATATTTTATAGAATCATAGATCTTTCATTACGAAACAATTACGATTACCATCGAATCCATCGGCATCTAAATCACCGCTGGCTAGGTCGTATCCAAAATAGCTTCCCTCTGAATATCCGTGCAACGTTAGAGCGGTATCAAAATGACCCTATAAAAAAATTGGAAAATTGAATAAATAAAGTAAATTAAATACGCTTTCCTCAGGGGCTGTACTACGGTGCAGTACGGGAACTGGCGATCCCGGGGACCTTAGCCAATTAGGTAGTACCAAGATTATTCTTCTCATTGTCAGAATCTCTATGTGAAATCTAGTCTCACCTTAGAAGTACCGAGATAAGCGTACACTTTGCCATTATCGTCGCCCCAATAAGGAGCACCAATTAAAAGATCGTCCAAACCATCGTTATTTAAATCACCCACGGCCAAACTAGCTCCGAAAAATTCGCCAATGTCGGTACCATGGAGCTTTGTAACCAGCGATACATTCGATGCAGGATTAATTATTCCTACCTGAGAAAATATTTTCATAAATAGTACACTAATTATAATTCATAGCATGCATCGTAATATCTATAATTACCAGGCCTATGTAATGCCAACCGGGCGCGCTACTGGCAAAAAGCAATTGGTTTCTTTTAAAAAAATGACCCGACTCGACGCAGTAACCTGTGAATACATTATTAGATACCTAGAATCAGAAATTAATTTCTTCAAACGCAATAAGCCTACCAAATTGAGATAACTCGTCGCTTAAGGGTAATTCGACAGTCTTTCTCTTGTTCGTGTACAGTATATCGACGGTTCCATAGCTCTCGTGTCTCGGTTCTCCTATGATGCGATATATTCCGTGCTCCTTTTTGTCTTGATTGTTCTATATTTTATTATAAATTAATTATTTAACGATGACACGCGCATTGCTGTGCGATGCAATTTGTACACACCTTTGTTGAGCCATAATGTACAGAGAAACCATGCAACGGGTTGTACCAAAACGGTGACTTGAAATCTAATCGATTCAAATAAACAATTATTTAGTACACCAATTCCAATTTCAAACAGACGTGCCGTATTAATTATATACCGTGAAATTTAAAATCTCTGTCTTCAAGTTTCAATGCATTCGAAGAGATTAATCCACTGTAACACATTCCCTGCATGGTCTCCAAATTAACATCTATATAGGCCTCCAAACTCACAATTGTTCGCGGCGCACACACCTAAAATTAATTGCGCTATTTAAAGTCCGTGGCGAGTTATATGGAAGGCTTGTTAATATTCCACTTACTGTTAGGATTCCATGCGACTCGTCTATAGAAATCGCGCTCCCAAACCATCCGTGCTGCTTCCTTATGAGTATCTTTGTTCTAAGTTGCGCTATGTATCCTTCCTCGTTTTCCACTATTAGCGGCATAATTTCTTGGCAAGTTCTGTTGTTAATCGAACATCGATAAGCCACACCAGGTTCGGCCTGGGATGATAATCTCTGCTTCGAGGTCGAGGAGTAGTTTCCCTTCGGTGCTCCAATTATCAACCTTTTTCAATGGCCGGTTAAATAATATTAAATAGAACCCCGAGAAAATTAATTTATCCTACACCCGAAATAGAAAGACTAATGAACGTTACCAAGATGTATCGTCGCCCCGGTCAAAGTGCAAATGCACAGTGTAACCGAAGTAGGTATAACTGGTTTTAGACTTGCCTTCTTGGTGGAAAATTATCGGAAAATCGGTATCTATATTGTAGGTGTATACCGCACCAGCGAATAACAAAAATATCCCTTGAACGAACATTCTGCAAAGCTTCGTGGCAAGTTCAAACTTGACGTGTTTCGCGCAGAAAAACCATAATATCGCGGATTTTTATTCAGCGACAGGAAGTCAGACGATAAGGCAATCGTTGAGAAATGTATCATCGCAATTCTATTTAACAGTGACTAATGAATTATTTATTTCATTAGACTCATTGTCATGCTACAGAGTTCTACGCCAAAAATTCGCAAGATTATTTACAAACGTATGCCTAAAAATTTGGGCCCTTTATGCAAGTAATTTTCGATATCCTTTTTGTATATCGCTAGATTATCTCGGGGGTCTCTGGCTGGCATTGGCGGGCACTGAAATCCATTTTAAGTTAACGTTCTATTCATATAGCGTACTGTGCTTCTGGACAATTATCTAGACTAATAAATACTTTGGCTTTCCTCCTCAATTCCATAGCCCTAGGTATCATTTGAACAGTACTTCTTTCCCTCTCTTCTAAGATAGGGTGCTGCATAAAAATTGGTACTTGAAATTTCTTTTGCCCGCTCAGCTCTTCGAACGTCTTCATAATTTCCCAGAATACTAAAATCTCTCTAAAATCCATGCAACTCTGGAAAATATAATGTATGCTCTTACAATTGAAGTACAAAAATTCTAAAGAAATAGTGGAACAGAGTTGCACACTTTTGCCGCCAATTTCAGTCCAACTGCGTCAGCCTCCGCTTCGGTACACCTTTTGTACCATGAAAAGGTGAGCGCGGTTAGTACATACATGCACGAACATAACACTGCTGCCGCTCCTCTTGAGAATAATAGCCAAGACGCAAACGTGAATGTAACAGTTACAACATCAGATATTAGTCCCAAAGATAACGTTTCTGACTGAGAATAAGTGTATTTTACGATTACTCTATCTGCACTTTCGTTTGAAAAGGATTTAAAGTAACATAATTATGCAGTTCAGTCGAAACTACTCACTGTATGCAGGAGCATTTCGTGGGACATTTCGTGGGCTAAAATAAACATTAGCTGGTCCTTGCTTTTAATGAAATTAAAAATATCCGAGACAATCACAATGTTTTTGTCCTAAAACATTTAATAAGAAATACTTTAGATCATTACGCGATTAGTTTCAATTCATTCCTATATGCGTATTTGATCATTTTACGTACTGGCAAAATTAAAACATTAGGGACTGCTGCTATATCGAACATTCGATGAATTATAGTTACTTTCCATTCGGTGTCTTTAAATATTTCTTTGTTACAACTCCCCAACTTCCTTATTACTGCCGCTGCTCTTGAATACATGGGATTACTCAGTGGCACCACATTATCTTCGCCTTGTACCACAAACTATTCAGGTTTATGAAAATATAAAACATTATTTCGCTACGGACTTTCTCTAAATACATACTTTAAAAAGAATTTTAGCATTTTCCAATCGGTGGGTTTCGTCGAATAAAATGAGACGTGGCTTCTTTACTATCGGATCCCTTTGAAGACATGATAAACAGTAAACAATAAAAATAATAGACACGAATCCCAAAGTACCTAAAAATACAACGCATCAAATATTCTTTCTGCTATCGTATATCCATGAATTATAAATAGTCTACCATGAAAAAATTGTCTTCTTTGCCTATACCATCTTCTAAAACTTTCTTTATTTGTCGGATCTTGTCTCAACCACCATTTCCTTATATAGTAACCACTTATAATAGATCCCAAGCATAGGGTCAGAGATGTGGGATAATATAGCGTCCGTGTTGTATGGAAACTTGATGTCTGAAGCTTTAGAAAATGCCATTTTCTTTCAGATCTTTTATATTGAAAATGAAACGGTTCAGTAAACCTATTAGACAAAATAGTTTGCCTTGCATGAGTCAGAGTTTTAGTGGTTGATAGTTGAAACCATTTGGAGTACAGAAGCCGAGATATAAAATTTATAATTAACATCGCCTTTTATAATCTGTCGGTAACGTTGTCAGTGACATGGAAATGCTAGTGCCCCATAGACAAATGCCATTATTTCGACTTGCAAGCGAGCTACGTCAATGATCAGTGGACATAAATTAAAGCTAGAAGTATAACCTACCATCTCCAATAGGTATGAACATTATTCCATGTGCGGCTCATTTGTTATAAACAATTGAACAATTCAAATTATTATTGCTGCCAACTGGTTACAGTTATAGCAACGGGATATTTTTTATTGTGTAGCTTATTCTTTTCCCTTTCATTTAAGACCGCGTAGATTAAAAAACAACCACCAACGATCGAGATATTCGCGATGGCCCGGAGTGCATTTTCGCCGATTATTTAATTGTTTATAACTTTTAAACCACAAATGATATATTGTTCAGACTGTTGGATGAATTAGCTGTAGCCCGTAGCTTTAATTTAAGACCAGCCCGATTGAATAATACGCACTAGAAGCCGAGAAAAATGCAATTGCTTATATTAACGATGTAATCCAGAAATTTGGTTTTGAAGACGCGGCGAACTGCGAAAAAGTCCGCAAACGCGAGATGGCGCGACATGTCTGATTATCGACTGTGATAGTTGCCGATAAAATTTTAAAAAATTATTATCTCGACTCCTAGTGGTTGTTTTTCAATAAATCGGGTGTCAAATGAAAGGGAATCGAACAAGCTACGCGAAAAAAAATACCCCGTTGCTGTAACTATATGCAGTTGGCCGTAATAACAATTTTAATGTTTAAATTGTTTATAACAAATGAACTGCGCATGGAATAATGTTCTCACCTATTGCAGATGGTAGTATATGCCTTTCCCTTTAATTTACGTCCTCTGGTCATTTATGTGCCTAGCCAGGAAGAGACAGTAATCGCATTTGTTTATAATTTTTTTAAACAAACTCAATTATCTCGCGTTCCAGTTGGCCGATTTTAATCGACGACGACTCAAAACAGAGGGAAGCGAATAGGCTACACCATAAAAAATACCACGCTGCTGTAACTATATGCAGTTGGCCGTAATAACAATTTTAATGTTTAAATTGTTTATAACAAACGAACTGCGCATGGAATAATGTACTCACCTATTGCAGATGGTAGTATATGCCTTTCCCTTTAATTTACGTCCTCTGGTCATTTATGTGCCTAGCCAGGAAGAGACAGTAATCGCATTTGTTTATAATTTTTTTAAACAAACTCAATTATCTCGCGTTCCAGTTGGCCGATTTTAATCGACGACGACTCAAAACAGAGGGAAGCGAATAGGCTACACCATAAAAAATACCACGCTGCTGTAACTATATGCAGTTGGCCGTAATAACAATTTTAATGTTTAAATTGTTTATAACAAACGAACTGCGCATGGAATAATGTTCTCACCTATTGCAGATGGTAGCCTATGCCTTTCCCTTTAATTTACGTCCTCTGGTCATTTATGTGCCTAGCCAGGAAGAGACAGTAATCGCATTTGTTTATAATTTTTTTAAACAAACTCAATTATCTCGCGTTCCAGTTGGCCGATTTTAATCAACGACGACTCAAAACAGAGGGAAGCGAATAGGCTACACCATAAAAAATACCACGCTGCTGTAACTATATGCAGAAGGCCGTAATAACAATTTTAATGTTTAAATTGTTTATAACAAATGAACTGCGCATGGAATAATGTTCTCACCTATTGGAGATGGTAGCCTATGCCTTTCCCTTTAATTTACGTCCTCTGGTCATTTATGTGCCTAGCCAGGAAGAGACAGTAATCGCATTTGTTTATAATTTTTTTAAACAAACTCAATTATCTCGCGTTCCAGTTGGCCGATTTTAATCGACGACGACTCAAAACAGATGGAAGCGAATAGGCTACACCATAAAAAATACCACGCTGCTGTAACTATATGCAGTTGGCCGTAATAACAATTTTAATGTTTAAATTGTTTATAACAAACGAACTGCGCATGGAATAATGTTCTCACCTATTGCAGATGGTAGCCTATGCCTTTCCCTTTAATTTACGTCCTCTGGTCATTTATGTGCCTAGCCAGGAAGAGAGAGTGATCGCATTTGTTTATAATTTTTTTAAACAAACTCAATTATCTCGCGTTCCAGTTGGCCGATTTTAATCGACGACGACTCAAAACAGAGGGAAGCGAATAGGCTACACCATAAAAAATACCACGCTGCTGTAACTATATGCAGTTGGCCGTAATAACAATTTTAATGTTTAAATTGTTTATAACAAACGAACTGCGCATGGAATAATGTACTCACCTATTGCAGATGGTAGTATATGCCTTTCCCTTTAATTTACGTCCTCTGGTCATTTATGTGCCTAGCCAGGAAGAGACAGTAATCGCATTTGTTTATAATTTTTTTAAACAAACTCAATTATCTCGCGTTCCAGTTGGCCGATTTTAATCGACGACGACTCAAAACAGAGGGAAGCGAATAGGCTACACCATAAAAAATACCACGCTGCTGTAACTATATGCAGTTGGCCGTAATAACAATTTTAATGTTTAAATTGTTTATAACAAACGAACTGCGCATGGAATAATGTACTCACCTATTGCAGATGGTAGTATATGCCTTTCCCTTTAATTTACGTCCTCTGGTCATTTATGTGCCTAGCCAGGAAGAGACAGTAATCGCATTTGTTTATAATTTTTTTAAACAAACTCAATTATCTCGCGTTCCAGTTGGCCGATTTTAATCGACGACGACTCAAAACAGAGGGAAGCGAATAGGCTACACCATAAAAAATACCACGCTGCTGTAACTATATGCAGTTGGCCGTAATAACAATTTTAATGTTTAAATTGTTTATAACAAACGAACTGCGCATGGAATAATGTTCTCACCTATTGCAGATGGTAGCCTATGCCTTTCCCTTTAATTTACGTCCTCTGGTCATTTATGTGCCTAGCCAGGAAGAGACAGTAATCGCATTTGTTTATAATTTTTTTAAACAAACTCAATTATCTCGCGTTCCAGTTGGCCGATTTTAATCAACGACGACTCAAAACAGAGGGAAGCGAATAGGCTACACCATAAAAAATACCACGCTGCTGTAACTATATGCAGAAGGCCGTAATAACAATTTTAATGTTTAAATTGTTTATAACAAATGAACTGCGCATGGAATAATGTTCTCACCTATTGGAGATGGTAGCCTATGCCTTTCCCTTTAATTTACGTCCTCTGGTCATTTATGTGCCTAGCCAGGAAGAGACAGTAATCGCATTTGTTTATAATTTTTTTAAACAAACTCAATTATCTCGCGTTCCAGTTGGCCGATTTTAATCAACGACGACTAAAAACAGAGGGAAGCGAATAGGCTCCACCATAAAAAATACCACGCTGCTGTAACTATATGCAGTTGGCCGTAATAACAATTTTAATGTTTAAATTGTTTATAACAAACGAACTGCGCATGGAATAATGTCCTCACCTATTGCAGATGGTAGTATATCCCTCTGGCTTTAATTGATGTCCTCTGGTCATTGATGTACCTAGCCAGGAAGAGGCAGTACTCGTACTTGTTTATAATTTCTTTAAACAAATTCAATTATCTCGGCTTCTGTGTGGTCGATTTTAATCAACGACCTCTGAAATTGAAGCTCTCGGATCAAGGAACAATCTGATTCACCATTAGATCGGTCCTCGTGTATAGCTTCGGTGCAATTCTCAAATGAATTGTTAAATTGTTTACAACAAATAAACAGCGCATGCAGAATTTGTAAGTCGTTTATTGTCGTGTAGGGACAGCCTTTACTTTCACTTTGAGAATTCGATCATTGATTTAGCGCCTCCAGAAGCCGAGATAAATGCAGTGACTCGGAGTGCATTTTTGCCGATTTTTCAATTGTTAATAACTTTTAAACCACAAATGCCATATTGTTGCGACTGTAGGGGCAGACATCTATGGCTCGTAGCTTTAATTTGAGACAAGTCCGGTTAAGAAATACGCACTAGAAGCCGAGAAATACGCAATTGTTTAAATTAACGATGTAATCCAGGAATTCGGTTTTGGCGGTGCGAAAAACTGCGAAAAAGCCTCCAACCGCGAGATGGCGCCACATGTCTGATTATCGACTGTCTGTCGGGCTCTAGAGGCCGCGGACCATTTCCATGTCACCGACAACGTTACCGACACCTTATGAAGAGCGATGTTACTTATAAATTTTGTATGTCTGCTCCTGGTGGTTGTTTTTTAATAAATGAGGTGGCAAATGAAAGGGAAAGAAATAAGCTATTCACCTGTAACAGTCTCGTTGCTATAACTTTATCCACTTGCCCGTAATAAATTAATTTAATTGTGTAAATGTTTCTAAGAAATATATATATTTCAAACATCGGAATATTATCAATACATTATCAAACATATGTTTGATAATGTATTGATAATATTCCGCTCTCATCGAATTCATTCTTGCGAGATTCAATCTGTTCCTTTTGAAATAATCCTCTCTTTCTCTTATCCTTCTGGTATAACCTTCCCCCCATCTTTTTCCTTTAAACATCCTTTCATAATGATTTACTAATACTTACTAATATATTTTTTGTGTGTGCAGGTTTCATGGACAAAGAAATGAAGAGCATGGACCGGCACTTCTCAACATGCATAAAAGCAAGAAAGAAGAAAGACGAAAGAAAAACACTTGTCACATACTTTAGTTATCCTTTAGTTATAGTGAATTAATTTAGAACAATTGTGTAATTGATTGATATGTATATCTATTATATATTTTATTTTATATTCAGTTTATTCGGTAGATCTTATATAAACTTTAATATTACTTTTACTACAAGTTCTACTGAACGTGCTAAATATAAAATAAATATAATATATGTAATAAATAATTTACATATATGCACAATAGTTATACAATTGCTGTAATTTGAATTTATAAACTTCTTAGTCAATTTTTAGTGTTAGTTTTATGTGTAAGATATATTGTAAATTAACTTCAAACAATAGCTTGTAAGTATTAGATTATTTATGTTTATATAGTATTTGTTATGCTACATAAATGTTAGTTTAGAATTGATACAATATTTAGTTGTACGATCTATTGTAAATAGATATAAAAGAATAGTTCATAAGGATTAGCTTGTAAATTTGGACTACAACACTTTTGTAACTTGTATCTTCATTGATTAGTTTAAATAAATGTTAAATGAAAAGAACTCGACTGCTCTTCTTATTTTCACACCTTAACAATCCTTAAAAGAACCTAGTTCCAATTCCTTATACAAGAAGTACCGTGGGCGAACTTCAAATGGAAAGTTCTAAAGCGGGAAACTTGTCAAAATGGCCCTATACGTTATTAAATTTGGAAGCAGCAAATTCTAAGTTCTCACTTCTTGCAAAATTGGATAGCAGAAGTCCAAAAAATTAAGACCTCGGAAATTCCTGGAACGTGACGTCATTTCTTAGAATTGCTGAGATCGAATACCTCCTTGCACATCATATTCTCCTGATACAAATCCACGATTTTTAGCGAGATATTTTTGCCAGAAACTCAGAAATTTCAGCGCTCGGAAATTCCTGGAATGTGACGTCATTGCTGCGATGAAAGACCTCCTCGCATATCATATTCTCCTGATACAAATCCACGATTTTCGGCGAGATATTTTTGCCAGAAACTCAGAAATTTTTGAGAACGAATACCTCCTTGCATATCATATTCTCCTGATACAAATCCAAGATTTTCGGCACTTAAATTTCTACTGAAAATCTTGGATTTGTATCAGGAGAATATGATATGCAAGGAGGTATTCGTTCTCAAAAATGACGTCACATTCCAGGAATTTCCGAGCGCTGAAATTTCCGAGTTTCTGCCAAAAATATCTCGCTGAAAATCGTGGATTTGTATTAGGAGAATATGATGTGCGAGGAGGTATTCGACTTCACCAATTCTTGGAAATGACGTCACGTTCCAGGAATTTCCGAGAATTAAAATTCGAAGAGCTCCCATCATTAATTCCTTAACAATTAGCGCCAACGTTAATAATGTTCAGGTCTATTTTTACAAGTTTCTCGCTTTAGGACTTTGCATTTAAAGTCCGTCCACGGTACTTCTTGTTTAAGGAAGTGGAATCAGGTCTTTTCAAGGATAGGTAAGGTGTTAAAATAAAGAGAGCAGTAGAATTCCTTTTATTGAAGATTTATTAAATTAATTAATGAAGATACAAGTTACAAGAATGTTGTAATTCAAATGTACAAGCTAACACTTATGAACTATTCTTATATATCAAATTTACAATTAATCGTACAAGTAAATCTTGTATCAATTCTAAACTAACATTTATATAATATAAAGAATATTATAAATATAAATGATCTAATACTTATAAACTATTCTTTGAAGTTAATTTACAATATTTCTTACATATAAAACTTATACTAAAATTTACACGGTTTACATGCAGAAGCTTATAAATTTAAATTGCAGCAATTGTGTAAGTGGTGCATATGTAAATTATTTATTATATCTTTCATTTTACATTTCGCACATTCAGTAGAACTTGTAGTAAACGTACTATTAAAGTTTATATAAGATCTACCGAATAAACTGAATATAAAATAAAAGATATAATAGATATACATAACAGTTAATTACACACGTGTTCTAAATTAATCTTATGCGCTAATAGTTACAAACTATTTTTATAAACCAATTTACTATAACTAAAGGATAACTAAAGTATGTGGCAAGGGTTATTCTTTCTTCTTTCTTGCTTTTATGCATGATGAGATGCACTGGTCAATGCTCCTTACTCCTTGGATGCAAAACCTGTACACACAAAAAATATATTAGTAAGTATGTAACAGGTGAAAGAAACATTGTTAAAGGATAGTTAGTAGAAAAGAAAATAGGGAAAGACCACACAAGAAGTATAAGAAAAAGGGGGGGATTATTTAAAAAGGAATGGAATGAATCAAACATGAATGAATGCGATGAAAAGAGAAGTAAAGAAAGTGATGGAGAGTCTTAAAGACCAAATGTATAATCGAAATGAAATGAGGGGATAAGTAATGGGATAATGTGTAAAGTAGAGAAGGTTGGCAAGAAAGAGTGGAGGAGAAGGATGCATAAGCTAAGATAGTAATCTAAAGTTATGTTATATGTACACTAAGTCGAAATTTCATAGCTGCGAGGCCGACATAAAAAGGAATACTATTGTTAGTATGTAATTATTACACGCAGGAAGATTTATTGAAAGAAAAAGATATTTAGACACGTATTACACTTACATCAGCCTTCGTTGCATACACCTTCCAATCCCACAAAACCAATTTAATATAACTGAAGTATATGGGGAGAGTTTATCTTTCTTCCTCCATCTTTTTATGCTCAATGAGAATTGGCGGGCAATGCTCCTTATCCTTTGCCTACGAAACCTATGCACACAAAAAATATATTAGTAAGTATATAACAGGAGATAGAAAGATTGTTAAAGGATATTTAGTTGAAAAAGAAAGTAGGGCGGGCCAAACTAGAAGCATAAGAGAAAGAGTCTTTTAGAACGAATGGAACGAGTGTGAGAATACCAAATTTGATAAGAATAGAACTAAAGGATCTAACGGAGAGCCTTCAAAGAAAAATACAAGAAGCAAGATATAATGAAAGGTTTAAATGTATTAAAACGGCAGCAATACGACAGTACCGAAGTAAAAAGGGAACAGGAGAGAGTCTGCAATTAATAGCGCAGAAATGACTTAGGAATTTGTAATGAAACGGAGGGGAAATGAAAAGATGTCTAATAGACGTGCGATAAAGAGACAAGAAATAGTGTGATGCATAAGATAGAGAAGGTACGAAAAAGAAGAGGGAAACAGAAGATGAGAGTGCAAGAGTTAAGATAGTATTCTACAGATAGGTTATATGTACACTAAGCCCAACTTTCACTGCTGCGAGACCGAAATAAAGAATAATGCTACTAGTAGTATGTATTTATTATATGCTACGAAGGTTATTTAGAGAAATAAATATTCACAAAAGGATTTACCTTTGGTAAAGAGCACGATTGTTGTAGAATAAAATGGGTTATGAAACTTACAATGTCACTATACTGTATTAATGCATGTGTTTGCTAACCATTATTGATATTTAATGTGAATACGAAACGATTTTAGAGCACTATAAACTTAATTTTATTAATGAAGACATAAATAACTAACTTTCATTACGTTTATCTTGCAGCTATTTATAAAGAAATACATGAAATTTCGTACCACTAGTATCCCTGTTTTATCTACACCCAAATGACCTTTAGTATCGCCATCTATACAGAACTCCATGAACTACTCGCCCCGCTATGGTATTGCCATCTACACAGAACTACATGAACTACTCGCGCCTGCTATGGTATCACCATCTATGCGGAACTCCTTGCAACTACTCGGCCCTCTACCATATCTACACTTAAGGTAATTAAGAGGCGGGAGTAGTTTCAAGGAGTGCTGCATAGATGGCTATATCATAGCATGCACTGTAGATATGGCAGAGACCCGCGTAGTTTCAAACACATGTTTACAGATAATTAATTTATGAATTAAATTATATACATGGGTATCTCGTTTATAGAAAATATGGTTTCTTGAGAAATACGAAAATGTAATTCCCAAGGCGAAATAAATATTATCTTGCAGACGATTATCTCTAGTGCTTCGGTAAACAGAAGAATCTACATAAGAAGCAGGATAATAACTAATACATAATATTTATAACTACAAATAGATACAACAATGAAAACGAGAATTCATACGTAATTGCAATAAGAACTTAAGCCTCTGTCCACTTAAAGAACTACAGTGGCCAGTAATGCCCACTCAATGTTCGCTGGTTGGGAGCTGCTTAACGACCAATATCCGGTGATGTTCTTACCACTAATTACCAGTTCATCCACATAGCTTTTCGGCATGCTTGGTTTAGACTGTGTTGGTCACACTTCTATCCAGATAACGAGAGTGAGATATATTGAGGGCAATTGCTGATCACAAGTGCAGATAACTCGAACGCTCGCTTCATCCGATGCGATGCATCGGAGTAGATCCAAAAATTGGTGGCAATGTCTCGGCGAACATTAATTGGGGAAAAGAACGAACATTAAGCGGGCATTACTGTACTTTGTATCCTAAGTGCAAAACGCAGTCAATTCGCTCGAATTATTTTCCACATAATTATCAAATGTCTGTTAAACGTTTAATAATTATACGATAAATAATTGATTGCCCAGGTCTCACGACGTGGAGGTTACTGCGCATGGAGACCCACCCTAGCCACGGCCCTTCCACCCTCCAATTACGCGAAAACTAATTGTAATATAACATGTGACATAGAAACATCTCCTATTATTGTCAATTTGTAGAACGTTCAGTAATTGATCGTAGTACAAGTAAGACAACAAGAGGAGTACTTGGAAAATTCACGACCGAAAGCTAAATGGAATATCAGAACGAAACCTGAAAGAAAATCAAGAGAATTCAATTTCAGGAAATACTCATTCTTAAAAATATATCCTATGATCTTAAAAACTAGACAACGAAATATTATCACAGCAGTGTACACTGCTGCCTTAAAAACCAAGACACAGCTTAAAAGTAAATCCTCCCTTCTTAAATACTAGATTAGATTCAAATGCGCCCTGCCTGACTAAAGATCTAACTTAAAACTAGAATCGCCCTACCTAGTATAACATCTAACAGTTCGAATAAAAGAACAATTTCACTAATATCCTATCTACATAGGACTGTAATAGATACTATCCCATACTCATGTACGTATAAGTATGCATATGCTTAATATGGACTAATTGAAGAGGAATTCATTTCGTGGGCCATGGTGTCCTAGAACAGATTGAATCAATTTTTAGTTTCATAAACCCTGCCTAATTAAAAGTCTAATAAATTCAATGCGTGTAAAACCTGCCTGTATAAGAGGGTAGTGACAGGGGCACGGGCTGGGCACGGGCAGGGCAGGGGCAGAGTGAGAGTGTGGTCATATTATACATATTTTAAGCATTCTTCTTCTTTAGCTGATTCTTGTCAGTCCTTCTGAAACAAACACAAAGTGGATGTAATTAGTAGAGTAAATTAGTAAATCCCATAATCAAATGGGAGGCAAATAACGAAAGTGACTGCTACCGAGCAGCCCGCGAGCCCTCGGCCCAGAGTCTGGACAGTAACACGACTTACAATCAACACCTGTTTCGATACCGAGCCACAGCAATCATTGAGGAACGGATATGCAAGACGGCAACCACGATTCCAGATTATGTCCCATATACCTCCTGCCACCCCAAGGTGTGCTTGGCGTGGTCTAACGGGGAGAAATATCCTACTTGGCGGGTCACCTGTCCAGAACCACAGTGACAGCCTCACACACCGCTCCACGATGACACTGCAACCCAAATACCGCCACAGGTGCCAAAAGCGCCTTACCATCCGCCCTCCGGGCCGAGAACGGAAAAGGGAATGAAGCTAATAAGGGAATGAAGCAAATAAGAGAATGAAGCAAAAAAGGGAACGAGAGGGGAAAGTGCAATGCGCAGTCAATTCGCTCGAATTATTTTCCACCCAATTATCAAACGTCTCTTAAACGTTTAATAATTATGCGATAAATAATTGATTGCCCGGGTCTCACCACGTGGAGGTTACTGCGCATGGAGACCCACCCTAGCCACGGCCCTTCCACCCTCCAATTACGCGAAAACTAATTCTAATATAATATTTTCGGTGATACTGGATGACCGGTGAAGCGTCCAGCAAATGAGACTCGAGAAAGACTTTAATTATTAGAGTTTAATGTACTGTTGCGATAGTAGAACGATTGTTAGTTAAACGCGTATTAATTAATAGAAGCTAATAATCAAGCGTACGCGATGGTAATGTAAAGCCCGAGTTGCTATTGTGTGTAGAGTAAGGTATGTCGCTTACCTTCAACAGTGCGGACGACCTGTACGCTGCGACGCTCCAACTGATACTAACGCGTCGCGAAACGTCCCCACTCCGCCGGCCTCCCCACTCCGCGAGGCGCCGGCGCGCTGATAGCGCTTGGTGGTATTCGCTATCTCCAGGTCAGGCAGATCTCTGCCCCCACATTTCCGTCGATAAGTATTGCTCATTGGCCGATAAGTATTGTTCAAGATGTGTTGTCGGTCAGACAGAACACTGTGTCCAGTTTCCCGTCGGTAAATTAAACTCATCGGCCGTGCTCAGCTGTTTCAAAAGGCTATCATCGATTTTAGTTCAAGATCGGTTAATAATAGCTTGAGGATAATGTCAATTCTTCAAAACATAAGTTTTATTAATCAATTAACCTGATCGGCGCGACATTCATTTATAACACAATTTATTGTCCTACGTAATTTCGCCACTTTTTAATGCGTGAAGTATTTTAAGTCTGCTAGCATCGTGAATTTTGAAAGAGCGAGTAATAAATTAGAGTACTGTGACCTCGCGTTTTGATACCTGCCCCTTAAAATAATTGCTTTTTTATTAATTAGTCGAACACATTTGCAATTATGTGAGCTTAACTCGTTTCTTTTGACCGCATAATCAACTAACGTGATTCTGATTTATCAAAACTTTCCGCTCCGCTTATTTTTATCTCGAAAATGAGATTTCTTTTTATTTCGGTGCAGTAAAAAAAAAGTAAGAAATTCGACCGTGGCCTAACGGGAGGAAATACTCTGGCTATCGTTCGTATGCACATGAAACACCATGCGATAGTGTAGTAATAATAATTGTTGAAAGTCCATCGGACTGGAAGAAGTCCGTCGGAGTTCAAATTAGGAAGGTTCGATTGTATGTTGAATATAACAATGGCGGGGGTCCCGGGAACAATACTGATACAATGTACATAGTAGAGAGCACGCACCTATTCGTGCTCCGCAATAAGGGTTTCGATGTGATTCTCGGTGCAGCTCGCGGCCAAGGATGCATGTATTTGTGCGCGTTTTCATGTACAGGCGTTTGCGCGTGCGTGCGTGTGTAAATGGACACTGGTGTGGGTGAACGTGCGTGTGTATAATACGTCCATCATGAGTCAGAACCCATGGTCGGTCCGCGTTTCGTAATTAATTTCTGCGGCGACGAGAAAAATGCGAGTCTAGACCCGGGACTACGACATCTGCTCACTCCCGGGCCGCTCGTCCTCGGTGGACATGCCCGTTGTGCCCGGTAAATCGCGCACATTTTTATCTTGCTCCCGCTCCGTTCGTATCCATTATGTGTGTCTAGTGTTGTGTGTTTTCTTCTGTTGTTTCTCTCGCTGAACCTTCTGTATCCCGGTTCTCCTCCTTCGTAGGACCAACTCGCTCCTTTCTTTCGGCTGCAAGGTACATTAATTATCATTTGAAACGGAGCCCTGGTACGGTTCCACGGACCTCCCACGGTTCCTTTTCCAATCGACCAAAGCGCGATTTATTTCCTGTTCTCTTATATGTTATGAATTTTCATGCTGCAGCGTAGGAGAGGATTGCATCCGGGACGGCGTTTTTAGGCATCGAAGTGTGGACACGAATGCTCTCTGGCCCTCACTTTTGGCTGATTTGAATCTCAGCTTTCGATGTCGATCGAACATTCGTGAGAAAGAATGGCTTGTGAATTTTTCGACGGTCTCGTTCGTCGGGCTTACCGTTTATTTTATTTCCTCCCATGTGAATAAAGCTGGTCGATTCAGGTATATTTACTTTTCACCCTTGTACTACTTTCTGTTCTCAAATTCCCTTCAGCCTTTAACGATAAATCACCGTCGCTTTATCATACATAAATAAGACATGCTAAAGGGGGTGGATTATATTTTAGGTAAATCAAATCGTCGTGGACAAAAATTAATTGGAGCAACATGGATCAAAACAGGAATAGGGCTAGCAGACCGCGTCTTCGCTCTCATGGCAATTCTGCTAGAGTGCTCGTGTTTGACCAGGCCGAAAGCGAAGAATCGGCCTATGGTACAGAAACAGAAGTACAGAAACGTCCAATTCCATCCAAAGTGGAGAGCAAGGAAGCTCCAGTTCGGCCTGGTTAATAAAATTCTATGCTGTTTCATCTGTCCTCCCTATTAAATGTTTTGCAGTGTTCAACCGTTTCATATTTTCAGTTAGCGGAGAATTGTCAAATCTAGTTCGAATGAGGAATTCTGCAATTGGGAAGTCAGCGCCTTCTTTGTCCGTTCATGTGGTTAGTAAGATCGTATATGCTGTGCTAGTGTTACTGTAACTGTGATTAATAATAACCGTATTAATCTTTTCTAGCGTGATTTTAACATTCCACGGCGTGCTGCTAAGGCGGCTCACCGTAAGTCCTTCATCGCGACAACATCTCCAACTCTACCGCGTTGCCATTCACCATTGTCGGGTATGCGAAACATTAACGACCGTATATTTATTTCTTTGCAAATGAGTTCTTCCCTAATATTTCACGTATCGTTTGTCTAAAGAGTATATACGGCAGGTACAAATTTGATGATAATATTATATAGGTATTCTGGCACACTTTTATTCAAGATTTTTAGATATATGAATGTTTATATATACATATATGTAAGTATTCATGTACGTAAACATACGAATGGCAAATATTTCAATGCAGCTAATACAATTTACAATTTGTACGCAACAACTTTAATTTCTGAATGTATTAAGTCTAGAAATTTTATCTTTTGTCCTGAATTAATTATCCTTGAAAGAAAGTTACCTCTGGCTCACTTAGGAACGTCTGTTTTATATTGTTTATGCGTTTCAAATATCATAGAGAATTAATTCCTTTTACTGCTTGTTTCCTCGATATAGCGTTCGTCCCGATTGTAGGCAGTCCCCTAGAGAGTCCTCGGATGTCATCCAGTCCACATTTTGCTTTTGCTCCAATTAAAAGGTATCTATCACGTACCTACTTCTAGTGTATTTAAATCTGATCTGGTTACCTATGTGCAAGTAGGTGTCGTCATTGCGACCATTATATTTTTAATAGATTATTAATAGTAAAGAAAACAATTGCCGATGCAGAAACTGAGCTGCGAAATCTATCATAAAAAGCGAATAACGTGGCTGTAAGATCCTTTATTACTACAGCGATTGCAGTTAATATTAGTTGCATTAAATAGTATTAATTTGGTATTTTGAAGTGCATATTTTATATTTGTGCGAACATGGTATTTAAGGATCGGAGGCGGTGCCACAGGAACTGGAGATGGTAGAAGATGGTCAGTTGCCAGTTTACCGTCTAGCGGGTATGGAACAACGCCAGGCTCCAGTAATGTCTCGGTTAGTTGTGTTTCATTGAGTAATCGATGCCTAAAGGCATCTATCAATGATTGACAAATTCACTGACAAATTTACTCAATTAGTCGCAGTACTCGAGCCAAGAACGCTTGCATCAACTTCCAAATGTTCCGACCAAGGACGAATTGCGCATGCTTTCTTGCCATTTCTCTAAACCTGGTACACCATGTTCATCGCATCCAGGGTTTCCAGGCTCTAGTATTTCTAGTATTCCAGGCTGCGTGTCTCTCAGTCTCGATGAAGAGGGTCGTAGGTCGCCATTACACAGACCACGTTCGCGAAGTTTAAGGTAACCACCGCTAATATCGTTTCCGTGTTTCGATATATCTGCAGGTGTATTTTTCGTAATATAGTGTACTCAATTTTCTGTGTGCTCTTAAATTACAGTAGTCCAAGTCGATCACCCGTATTAGACAGCGAAATTGTTATGATGAATACTCTTTATAAAGAACGATTCCCAAAGGTATTCATTTAAACGAATAATCTGTGAATACCGTCACATGCTGTATTAGAATGTTGTTTCAAACGAATATTCTGTGTTTAGGCAACGCAACAGATGGAGGAACGTTTAACTAATTTTATCAATGAAAACAAAGAGTTGGACGAGTATGAAGTAGTGGCAAATATGGCTCAAGATTCTCTACCAATTTTACGATTTGTGCATCATCAAGTAATTGAAATGGCAAGGGACTGTTTGCAGAAGGCTCAAGAAAAATTGATCACGACCAGATATTTTTACGAAATGAGTGAAAATTTGGAACACTTGCTAATGGAGGTAACTTAAAAAAAGAAGAAGAACGTGCATGACTAAATTAATCCATATCGACGTATCCAAATAATCATTTCTATTTACAGACAAAAGACAAGTCGCTTGAAGCAGCAACGAGATTAACGGGGCTTATTAAAAAACTACTGTTAGTAATATCGCGTCCGGCACGTCTATTAGAATGTCTAGAATTTGATCCAGAGGAGTTTTATCATTTACTCGAACAAGCAGAAGGACAAGCCAAAATTGCTGCAGGAATAAAATCGGATATACCTCAGTACATTATTAGCAAGCTCTCCCTTAACAGAGATCCAATATCGGGTAAATTTTATTCCGTTCCCCATTCAAAGTTTCGTAAGGGTAACAAATCTAAATGCCATTTTCAACATTAGAATTGCAGGAAGATTTAAATAAGCTAGAGGATTCGGCAAGCTCGAGTGACAGTAATTTACAAATCACTTCGAGTCCAAATAAGGACGAGGAGAGATCTCAGCGTGTCCCTTGCGAGGGTGACTACGAAGTATTGAAACTGATCAGCAATGGCGCATACGGGGCAGTGTATTTGGTCAAAGAAAAAACTACACGGCAAAGATTCGCCATGAAGAAAATAAATAAGAATAATTTAATGCTGCGAAATCAAGTAGAACAAGTCTTTGCGGAACGGGACATAATGAGCTTTACAGACAATCCATTTGTAGTTTCTATGTATTGCAGCTTTGAAACGAAAGTGTGTATATGTTTCTTTCAAGGTTCTTGCAGATTTCAAACGATACTCATTGACAATCATTTAATTTGTAGAAACACTTGTGCTTGGTAATGGAATACGTGGAAGGTGGAGATTGTGCGAATCTTTTAAAAAATATTGGTCCACTGCCACCGGACATGGCAAGGTTTTATTTCGCCGAAACCGTTTTAGCCGTCGAATATTTGCATAATTACGGTATCGTTCATCGAGATTTGAAGCCTGACAAGTAAGTAAAATAATATTATATTCATTTCCCGCGTACTTCATACATCAACATTTTCTTTCAGTTTACTTATTACTGCCCTCGGTCACATAAAACTCACTGATTTCGGTCTCAGTAAGATGGGTCTTATGTCCTGTAAGTAACAGAGAAACTAGTGCATTTGAAATGCGTGCGAACTATTATAGGAATAAGACTGACCTTAATATTCTTTCAGTGGCAACAAATCTTTACGAAGGATACATCGATAGGGATACGAGACAGTTCTCCGATAAGCAGGTATCCGGTACACCAGAATATATCGCACCTGAAGTTATATTGCGTCAGGGATATGGTAAACCTGTTGACTGGTGGTCTATGGGCATTATACTGTACGAATTTTTAATTGGCTGTGTACCATTCTTTGGTGAAACCCCTGAAGAATTATTTGCTCATACTGTTAATGGTGAATATTGCAACAAGATTACATAAATATACAGGTATTGTATATTCTAAATGATACATTTTAATGCAGATGATATCGAGTGGCCAGATGAGGACGATTGGCTTGTGCAATACGAGGCTAAAGATATTATCACAGCGTTACTACAGCAGAGTCCTCGAGATCGATTAGGCACAGGTGGATCTCAGGAGGTCAAAGAGCACCCATACTTTTATGGAATGAATTGGAACAGTTTGCTCAGACAAAAGGCTGAATTTGTACCGCAATTGGACAACGAGGAGGACACAAGTTACTTCGACAGTATGCATTTTATACGTGCAATTCAATTTCTACCATTTCTCTCCTAATATCAATACATGACGAAGCTACTATATTTCAGCTCGTATGGATAGATATAATCATGATATAGGCGACGATACCGACGATACCGATGATTCGCCTCTGTTCGGATCGTTTTCGTCGTACTCCCCGCAATCGCGAAAGATATCACAAACCCGTCCACCGCTAATAAACCCTGAATCAGCGGAATTGGATGCATCGAAGAAACAACTATTCCGTACCGAGCTTGAACGAACAGTCGCACAATTGTCTCTCGGATCAAACAGCTCAACAGCGTCGCCATCCAAATTAGCTGAAGCCACACCTACAGATAAGGCCCGGCCATCTTTGTCCATTAAGAATATCACGTGCTTCGAGACACCTCCAAAGATGGACAAGTCCAACACGTCGTTCGCAAGTCCTGCCACGGTGACCAGCGAGTCACAATTGACTGTCATTAAAAATAGTCACATAGAAGGAACGCCTATCTGTTTGAGCACGCCTGATTCCTCGCAAACAGAGTCTGAGGATATCAGTCCGCAGATTCAGAGAAAGCGGCACGTGCACTCTCGTGACAAGCTGCCCAGGTTCAGTATATGCATTGATGATGAACACATGTGAGTCATTCAAACATACATGCTCCCAAACATTATGATCGTTTTCGTACAATTAGCGTCACTCATACGGAACTCGATCACCTTCACACGCACAAACTCATTGATATTCCTTTTCGTGCGCGATCGATAAAACGCTACGCAGGCACGCGTGTAACGAGCGAACGTTGTTCCAGGTTGGATCTGATTGCGGCGAATAGAGAAGCAGCCGAGGAGAACAAGCATAATTCTAGTACCGATTCTTTTGAATCGTTTAGCGCCGTACCAATTTTATCATCCGTGAAACAAAAATCACGGTCCGTAATTAAATCCGCGTCCACTAGTGGATTGTCATTGGTAATACCAACCAGTGATTTCTCCTGTAGGTACCGCTATGGAATTATTATGTGTCTCCATTTCGCTTCTCTCTTTTATTTATCGAGCAACTCGTTTCAGACGATGCATCACTAAATACTCAGCCAATCGAATCACCCGGTGGATCGTCCACCGCTTCTTCGAGAGATACATCCCCTTGTCGCGAACTGAGCCCATTGGTGACCAGTTTAAAGCCGCCTATTATAATTCGAAGAGGACCGTGTGGCTTTGGATTCACTGTACACACTATTCGAGTTTACTACGGTGACAGTGATTTTTACACGATGCATCATCTGGTTATGGTAGGCTGCAAATAATAGAACGACGACAGCAAGTTAATGGATTGTGGTCTAATCGAATCCGTTTCGTGTTCCATAGGCTGTCGATCAATCCAGCCCAGCGTTCGAGGCTGGCTTAAGACCAGGAGATCTCATAACGCATATAAACGGCGAGCCAGTCCAGGGTTTATATCATATACAAGTACTTCAGTTGATGTTGAGCGGCGGTGATCATGTAACATTGCGTAGCACACCGTTAGAGAATACTAGCATAAAAACTGGTGGCCGAAGAAGGGATTTAACTCAGAGCAAAATGGCACGCAGAACGTTGCACAAGCAGCGCAAACCGAAACGCGACCACTCCGATAAGAAACGAAAAACGTCCCTCTTTAAACGAATTAGTTCGAAACGAGCTAGCGTAGAGATGCAGCAGGTATAGAAGAAGTGTTTTCCCTTCTCTTCGCTTTGTAATTTTGTTCTTTCTTCAGTCGTAATGAATGTTCGCGGCCACTTTTCACATCACTTGTGAACATTTTCAAAGTTCCGTCTTCTTTTTTCTCGTTCTCTCTCTTTGAACACTCGACTACTACTGTGCGTGGCATAAATACTAACGCACCGACAATTTCTACGCAACACACGTTATTATGTTAAGTGTTATTTTCTTTATTGCAGCCATTAACTATCAGTTGTCCATTGTCAGCACCCATTCTATCCAGCGACAGCAAACCTCCACTTATGGTATGATTTTTCGTGAACTTCTTGCTAACATCGTTTCAGTTGCTGTTTCTTTGATCAGTACTCATTCGCCCGATGTAATCACGTGGCAAGCTTTTCAATGCATTTTTTTTGTTCAATTGTCCGCGACAATATTGAAGCTCAACACTATACACCGATCACAACAGCTAATTGAGCATTAGATGGAAGAGAATCGATGATGCACCATCCGGAAAGATAACAAGTCCATCATCGAAGTAATTATATAATCGCCCTTCTTGCAGATGGCTGCTGGTATTTGCTCACCGTCGATGGTAACGCCTAGTCGATCCTTCCAGTCGTTTACACGGTCGCAGGAGGCGTCACCGTACTTTGCAGCCTGTACAAAATCCGTTTGCAGTCCTTCACCGCCAACGAACCGCGTCAATTCTGATTCCTATCACTCCACTGGGAACTCGAGTCCCTGTTCCAGTCCAAACTCTTCGTCTCCAGGTTCTACAGCGTCCGCGGCGAATCTGCCGACCATTTCGAATCAGTCTCACTATCAGCGGCCAAGCACCCTTCACGGTTTGAAGCACAAGCTGCACACGGCGGCGAAAAATATTCACTCGCCGAATCGGAGGAAGTCGGTGGGACATATACCGTTGTCCCCGCTGGCTAGAACTCCGAGTCCATCGCCGCTTCCGTCCAGTCCAACTAGGAGTCCTAGCCCGTTAGCGTTCCCAACGGGACACCAGCCTGGTAGCTCAAACACCACGCAGTCGTATAGTCCAGGTATAAATAATTGCGTACAATAAAGCTCATCCATCTTGAGCGACTCTTGATATCCAATTCATGATCCGCAACACCTCGTGATACCTTCGAACTATTTGAAATCCCATTGTCACGACTTAGACGACGACGTGCAAATGATCCTCAACTGTTAGTCGTTCAAGTGGAGGGATATAGGTATGTTCTTTCTGCCCAGGTGTCTGCTTATCAACGCCTAACAGTCAGAAGAAAAGCTATGGGCGACCAAAGTCTGCGGAGCCAGGTTCACCGTTGCTGAGAAGAGCGCTCAGTCCGGACAGGCTTCATCCTCGTTCCGCGGAGAACAAGACGTCGATGTCACCGTTGGCGAACACGGTGGTAAAAGTAACTCCACGCGTAACCATTGCGCAAACCTCCTACACGGAAACCTCCGATGAAAGTGGCGAGAGCTTCAAGGACGGAAATGACGCGAAAGGGGAGAAAAAAATGGCCGTGGAACAAAAGCCAGAGTACCCGAAAATAACTCACGGGATATCGATCAATCTGGGGAACGTTGGAATGTCCAATTCTTGCGGTAGCACGCAGCTGCCGAGAATTGCCGAAGAAAAAGATTCACCGACTGGCTCCAAGGCCGACGATTACGCCAAGGAAGTGCCGCCTTGCGACAGATCAGAGACCGCTTGTATGAATAAATCGATCGGGCCAGAAGGTACAGTAGAACGTCGTCATCGAGTGGAATCGAAAACAGAGGGACAGAATTCATGTGCGAAGAATCCCGGGGCCTTGTCTGTTAATAAAATCGAGGAGTCTGTTCGGTTGGATAATTTCTCTCGCGTGCAGCCTCGTAGTTTGCAGAGCGCGTCTCACAAGCAATCTCAGGGCACCGAAAAGCTCCCGCAGCCTTTGCCTCAGAAATTGTTGTCACAGAGCAACGAAAAGAGCTCGCAACCCTCGTCTCACAGGGCGACGTCGCTGAGCAGCGAGAAAATCTGGCAACCGTTCGGCCAGAAAATTGCATCGCAAATCAACGAAAGAGGTTCCCCTCAGGTTGTAGCTCAGAAATTATTCCAAGGCAACGAGAGGGGTTCGCAGGCTGCGTCGCAGAAGCAGCTTCAAAGCAATGAGAAAGCAACTGCGTCGCATAAATCGGCCGAGCAAAAGGCAGCTGGGAAGAAGTACAAAGTGGATAGCTCTGAGGGCTCGGGTAGCGTTTCCTCGACCACGCAACACTCGTGCACGTTCGAACCTATTGGATCGGTAAAGGATAAGAAGAGCAATTGAACAAGTACGATTCGGATGATCGACTAGATGTATGGATTTCACGAGAAACAATGTCCGCGTTGAGCAATCCAACGTTTTCTCTGTTAATGAAACGAATTATCTGTTGTTGTTGTCTCTTTCTTCTTTCTTTTGAACTTGCTTCTCGTCAGTCGTATCTTGAAAAAAGAGAGGAATAGAGAACAAACTTGAGGGTCTTGATGGGGGGATGGACGCGTACATTGTAACTCGGACAACATCAGAAGAATGATAAATCAAAAGGATAAATTGGTTCGGAGTTGACAACTTTAAAGGGCAGTGATTTGTACTCGAATCAAGTATTTATAGGCTTCCATCGAATAACATACCTGGACACATAGCTTTAGCTGGTATTTCTGATATCTCACGATGGTGTATAAAAGGAATGTCATCGATATTATTCTATAGCCGTAATATCCTTTGTCATACGATTATTGAATTCAAGAAAATCGTGATGAAAGTAGAAGATGGCTACGATGAATTCATTTCAACAATGGTTTCGACGAGCGCAGAGAATAATACAAACGAAAGAAATTGGAGTAATTTACACTTCGGGCTACAGTATTTACACGATCTCATTTTACATTTATGTCTAATTACTATTAGCACATCATATATGGATCAGCATATAGCAGTCAGCGAATCGCGTACAGATTTATTCTCCAATGCGTGTAATATTCACGAGGGCAAAATGAAAGCAACACGTATCGTATATACTCGTGATTCAGTATACAATTTTTAACGACTAATAGCTTTTTGCTTCTTTTTTTTTTATTTTGTTTTAAATCTATTATAAATATTTAAGGGTACAATTTTCTAGCGTACAACATGAGATAAAGGCTGGACCTATAAGCTAGATATTAATTGCACGAAGAAATAAAGCCAAAACCAAAATTCGTTTCGCCCTAATTTTTCTAAGACCGTTCTTTTATATGCAATCGGCCTATAACGCGAGTATATACGGTAATCGTTTATCGCCGCAATTATTAGCGTACAAGATGCTCCCGTATGCACAATAAAATTCACTCTCCTTCATTTCATTCGAGCACACGCTGTGATGCATTTAATCAAGTTAATGCGAATTGGTGCTAACATTTATCGCTCGGGTATCCTCGTGTGCGAGAACTGGTGCTCCTAAAACAAAAATCATTCGCTCCCTTAAAAGCAAACGAGATAAAAGAATATAGGTGATAGAATAAAGAAACGGAAAAAGGGCGAAAATGATAAAAAAATAAAAATAAAAAAGGAATACAAAAAAAAAAATGAGCAAATAGACGAAACATTAAGAGCTAGGAATGAACAAAAAAAATGTAAATGTTTAGCGATGTAGTTAGAACGGACGAACATATCGCATTGGAAGCATCTTGAAGTTTTTTCAGCGATAAAGAAAAAAGAAAACAGAAATTTCGAGCAGTCCTGGAGATCAGAATCGTGTACTCCGGGTTTTAATCAGTTGTTTGTTTTTTCTTCTTTAGTATTAGGTATTTGTTAATTTATTCTGTATATATAAAAAGAGGTGTATATTAGTTAAGGGCAAAACTGTATGCTTTAATCGTGGAAGAAAGTGAAAAGAGATGGTAACCGGGACGAGGCGCCGTTTCCGGTTCCTGTAAGTTGTTCTGCCGCGTTTGTCCGCGCTTTTCTCGCGCGAGCCCGCTTATTGTACGAACTGGTAACTGCCATAAGAAGCGACACGATATATGTGTAACGTATGTCTGTCTTTGCCATATCTAAGAAAAGAAAGAAAAAAAAGGAAAGGTACATTTCGTCAAAATTGGCATCGATGATCATTGTAATAACGATGATACGAGCGGCTGCGACCGTAATGCTCCCTTTTTTTCTTTTTCAATTTTCATTCAACCGAATGGTATACACATATACATGTAATAGTGTCGTATCGAGTACGTTTGCCATTTATAAAGTGGGGAGTAAAGGGGGAAGAGAAATAATTTAGCCGCGCGGTTAGTGCTGATTGACAGTGAAACACGAGCTCGTTTTGCGTTTTGTGAGTTGTACGACGTTTTAAATGTAATAGACGATAAGCGAATACATACTTAAGGAATGAAGCAGGTTTTAGAGAAATAAGGAGCGTAACAAGGCACGATTCGAGCATCATCAATTTTTTACACGTCTCTTCACCGGGGGTCTCTTCTTTTTTTTTTTCCAAACGCGAACGAAAGACTTTCCTACTACGTGACTAATTCTAATCGAACACTGGTTTGCCATTCCCTGCCTGCGTCCACCAATATTATCTAGTTCGTGCGCGAGGAAATTCGTATTTGCTATAAAAAGAAAAAGAAGAATTATACTTTTCGAACAGGTGAATCGTCACGAGCATGACAGAACAAGCAATTCCTTGTGTCAATGATCCGATGTCTGGATGAATTCCCTTTGTCGTTATTGTATTAAGAATTTTTAAGACAGCCATTATCGCGCCTTGCCCCCAATTTGTCTGTATGTATACATTTTCTCTGCTTAGCGTACGGTTGATATACGATCAATATTATAGCGTTGATGTCGTCTTAGTTAAGGTTCCGGTAGTGTATTTGCGTTTCCCGATGGATTTCGAGGCAGCTTCGACGTTTTCTCGAATCACGGCGAAACCGGCGAGAAAAAGAAAGACAAACGAAAACGGAGATTGTAATTGGTGAAAAGGAAATTCCAGAGCAATTCTGGATATTTCTAACGAGCGTTTCACGCGACGTTAACATTTTTTTTCTCAAACACGAAAGTGGAACGATTAGCCGCAGGTTGTAAGAGTCTTTCGGAATTGATTTGTTGCAACGAAGGGAGAAATGACACGAATACTCGATGAACGGGAGCTTCGTTAAAAAATAAAATAAAAAAAGACAGGGAAGAACAGCAAAATTGACGTTATCGTCCGGAATATTTCGATGGCCGCGTAATATTAATCTATCGCATTAACCTGTAGTATATAATTAAAAAAAAAAAGCTAAGAAGTCTGTAGAATCGTAGAGGTGCCGCGATGATCGTTGTTACTTTCGCTTTATAGTCTCATTCTCGTTCTGCACGTAGACGCGTAAGATGACACTAATTATTAGCGACGTACGACGGTCGATGAAGAGCAAGCAATTTCCGGTTCATAATTGTTGGAACCGATCCGTAAATGAAAGAGTGAAAATTTGAGAGCTATCGCAATAACCGATTCATCGGATCAGCATCGTGTCGAATGAATTTTCAAGTGCGTGAATTTGTTACAAGTTAAAAAAAAAGAGAGGGAGAGATAGAGAGACTTTCTTTGCGTATTGTACGTGTATTGTGTGATGTACGGTTCGAGATGATCGGCGCTTTGTTTGTTGGGCATTGTTTCGTTACGTTTTCATATAGGTTGTGATCGCTGTAAAAAGATTAATGTATTCGTTGGAAATTGTTTTGAAAGGTGTGCAAGCGTTAAAGATGTTTCTTTTGCTGGCGTTGAAGTGTCGTCGCGTCCGATAGGTCTACGAATCCTTGTAACTTTTCATCAATTCGTTGACGAGCAACGTGCAATATTCAAGACCGTCTCGAGGATGTCTAGCATCGTTGGGCACGTTAAGTTTTTCCTGTATCGTGCGATAAAGCAAAAGTTAAAGAAGAAAACAAAAATGTAACCGCGTAAAAGTAAAAACAGACGGAACGTTTGTATGCAATTGTTCAGTTTACATTCGTGAAGGATTAAAAATAATTTCCGAAAAACGTAGTTAGCGGCGCTTCGCAATGATCGATATTCAAGCACTCTTTCATTTTCTTTCTTTCTCTCCACTCCTTTTATTTTTTGATTTTTTTAAATATGATCGATGAATTGTCTTGCTCGTTTTATTTCGTTATTTTCTTTGTGATAAGCAAACGAATGTTCTCCATGAGAATGTTTATTAGCGAACTCGACGAGCGTTTGATAATAATTATATAATTATACTCCCCACGTGAAATACAGTTTCGTTTCTTATTATAAATATGGTGCTTCTGTCCTCTCAGTTCTGTTCGCATCGTTTCGTATCGTTGTGCGTGTATATAAGTATTTCGTCCTCGATCGAACGGAGCGAATAATGAAAATTGGAGCGGCCCGAGGGTCAACGTACTTGGGTGACATTTTTTTATATTAATATTCAGTGCGGTCAATAGTGCCATTAACATACATTAAGTTCAAGATCTCGAGGACCTCGGGGGAATTGATAGTCTGAAACGTATCATTAAATGCATATGCATATTCGGCAATTTAAATGCTAATTTTTTTTTCGCGCCTGAAAAGGTGGCGATATTACTTAATTTTCATTTAAAAATGTTCGCTTGCTTTGGCGCGCTTTGACATCGGCCATTTGCATGGCGCGCCGGAAGGTGGTTCGGTCACTCTAATCACTTCCATCTATGAAAAAAAAGAAGAGCAAAACAATATAGATAACGGAATACATGGATGGCGCGTTTTCTTTCACAATTATTAGTTCGTTTTGTACGCTATGGAATTATTCGGCGTTGCTGTACTATGGCTGCAAGGAAAAGATTAGAGTACAGTCGTTTGAGCGGTGGAGTAACTCAAGGAAAGCTCCGAATGAACTGTCCACATGCCCCGAAAATTGTATAGTGCACCCTACAATATACGAACTTAATTTCCAAATGCAATCCTACAGTCTATTCTTCAGAAAAATGAAAATCCTTTTCAGCTTAGAAAGCTTTAAAACTTTTGCGCAATTCGAGTTCTAAAAATCGCTCACTTCGTTACAAGGTACGATACAGGATCTTTGTACTGAAACATTTTCTAAATTATTTCCATCCTGATCTTCCCCTGATAAAAATATGATCAAAAAGCAGCGTCCATCAGAGAGTCAAGTGACCATAAGAATGGTACAGCACTGAAGCCCCATATGGAGACTTGGAGAACCATGGAGGGGATAAGCGATTACGTGTGCCTCGTGTGTGGATCAACATCTCGCAGAGAGTTCCATTTCAACTCTCCTTGAGAGGGCTCAGTATGAATCAGGACAGTTGAAGTAGAATCCACGATGATGAGGTTCGTCATTCTCTTATTTTTCTGCGGCACGATCACCGGTAACAACCACACTCTGAACGACGTGATCTCGAGCGACGGGCGGCTGGATTTGGCGAAGCAGAACAAGGAGAATACGTCCGCGAAGAATAGAACTGTGAACGAGGTCTTCAGGGATGCTGTTCAAGCTTATCTCGAGGAAGACTGGGATCGCTGCATCGAGGATTTCAATACAGTTTCACATAGGTACATCTGAAATCGAAGTAAAATATTAGAATGAGAGAGTTTTAAATAAATGTAGCGACGCATGCGTGGGTGAACAAGATTTGTATATTTTTATGGCGCATTTAGTTAATGGTATTTGAAAAACGAATTGAGCTTTCGTTTACTGAAAATAATACAATTTTTAAAAAATTCAGGCGCCTTTGGTCATTTACTTTTTGTTTGTGTACTTTTGCAGGTATAAAGCTTACAAACGAATGATAATAAACTGTAGACAGAAATGCCGGGCACAAGCTGCCGGTACGGCACCAATGCTGCCGGAGAATATCGAAGATTTGCACTTTTATGAGAAGAAAGTAAGGGAAACGCTGTGCCTTTTGATGTGCAATCGGGAGTATCGCGAGATCGCCGGTACGAAGTCATTGCAGAAGCTGAGGAGTGACATTGAGGATAAATTGATTGAACACCGCGTTTACGAGTACCTGCACATTTGCTACTATCAGGTATTCGTAATAGTCCATATTATAATTAAAAAAACTGTTCTTCACCGATTTGTGGTTGAAATAAAAAGTATAGAAATTAGAATACAATTTCTTAAAAGTAATGAGTACTTTAATCGACAGAATTCAGGCGGAAAGATCTAGAATTTTTGTTTAATTTCGCACGCGTTTTTGCAATTTCACAAGCAAGTGAGGCGAACTCTAATAAGGGTGCTAACGCAATCGAGGCATTGCTAATCCGACACCGCCAACTTTTTAGTAAATAATGAGTTTAATGTTCGAAACGGCCAGCACGCTCATAAAGCTCGGCCTACGTAATCGGTGCGCCGATGTATCGGTAACATAACGCATTCTACGTGTTACGATACAGCCATAAATTATCCATTATAATTGATCAAATAGTGGCGCGAGCTATGACACCGAAGTAATTCATACGTGCAAACAGCAATGAGTCTTCACTTTGACCCTAACAGTTAACGCCGATAATTTTTATTTAAAAAATGTCCAATACTTTTAGCAGAAATTATTCTAATTACTTGATTAATATTTTTTTGACTATAGAGAAAATATTACCAAGAAGCAGCCAATGCGCTCTTCACCTTTCTAGTCGTGCACCCGGATCACGAGCCCAGCGTAGAGACTTTGAAACGCTATCTGACACTGCCAGGCGTGCAAGCAGAGTCCGTGATAAACCTAGAAGCCCCAGCTTATGTCAGCATTTATTTCAAAGGCGTCACGGCTTATGAAAACGAGAACTATGCAGACGCCGCTGGATTCTTCGAGACGTCCGTGAGATCGTTCTACGACGGCGAGGAAGAATGCAGATCTTATTGCGAGGGTCCTTTCGACCAGGGCTGGCATCCAGAGTTCACTTCCTCCATCGCCAGTGAGTGGAACTGAAAAGTAAACCAAGCTAGTCCTGTGCACACCTATGTACATGCTGCGTACTAATAGCAATCATCACTCGTTATTTCAGATCATTTCGCGCACTGTTTGAAGTGCAAACGAGGCTGCATGCACATGTTAAACAACTTGAATGGCGAATATCGCAAGGATATGCTCAAGAGTCATTACAACTACTTGCAATTCTCTTATTACAAACGTAAGTATTGACTCGAGGGAATATATATTATACTGTTATTGTAACATGTTTTACACGTGTACAATACGTATATGTATATGTATATGTACTTGTATCTATTCCAAATAGTAGTATAAATAGACCGGTCAATGTTTATCAGCGGCACGTATCCTGTTGAGTAAACAGAACAGGGCTATTTCTGAAAATTTCGTGAGCAACAGATGAACGTGGTTTGATAAAGCATGGGCATACGTTAACTTCGCATAAAACTGGCAGATAACGAGACTCCAATGTACCGGTGTTTATCTTGCAAATTGTTCGTCCTTCTGGCGATCGTGGTAAATTAATCATCGTCTCGAACGAAGCTCGTCAGGAAGCTCTTAGTCATACCTCGAAGGGGGATTAATTGGATTAATCTCGCCTAAGTAGTCAGCTTGTTTCATTTTGATGATCTACGTCGTGATCCATGAAAATTGTACCAAGCTGTTGCCTAATGAAATTGTCCCTTTTTGCTGCTGATCTAACATCTCGTTGACCCAGTTCATTTCGCGGTATGCACATTCTTTTGGAACATTGTCCTAAATTAGTACGGCATCAAAGTGGCCAGTAAAGTCGCATGTTTTTACAGTGGGAAAATTGAAGCAAGCTTGCGCCGCTGTTGGGACTTACTTGCTCTTCGATCCAATGGATGAAACCATGCAGCAGAACAAAGAGTACTACATCGCTCAGCCAAAAACGTTGGAGGAGTACTTTAACCCGAGACAAGTGATTATTTGTGCCTGAAATAAAATATATATAAAATGGATGAATATTCCTGTAGAAAATTAGCATTATATATATTTTTTTAGGAAGCACTTCTTTATATAAAGAGGCAGGAATACGAAGCAGATCTTCTGCGTTACATCTCTAGCGAATTTACCATAATAGAGACTAAATTCAAGAAAGAAGCTAAAAAGAAGGAGCTTGGCAAGGTAACGAATGAGAAATAAAAAGACTGAGAATATGATACTTAATGTTCGCAAGGTGATTGCCTATTTATCAATTTTCAACGCACCGAGCTTGGGACCAATGAGATTAATAATATAGAATATATATCCTTTTTTTACTTCTCTGTACCTTTTGTAAGAAGAAACAATAAAACATCCCAAAGAACATATTTTTCTATCAATAAACAAGTTAATTATTTTTTATTCGAATTATTCGTGGTTCTATTGGCGTCACGCTACTCGATTCCTAATCGGAGCGCCTGCGGAATGCAACCGGAAATGCATCTATGCATCGGTTTCGAACGGCCCAGGCGGTCATAGATTTTTATTTCCAAGCGAATGTAAATCATGTATGTGAAGTGATAGTATTTAAATATTTGTTTTCTTCCAGAAAGCAGACATAGAGACAGTTTTGCATCCACCACCGGGTCATTCTTATTCGTCTCACGCGAAATTGTCGAGCAATATTTCCATGATACGCGACGAGGGCCACGAGATACGCGATATAAAACAATCTACGGTCAAGGACGACGTCTATGTAATAGCAAAAGAGAAAGATCTTGGCGGGAAAAATCGCTACGTGGCTGATGGTTTTTTAAATTCGACAGAATGTAAATCTTTAATGCAATTTGCTTCTGTACGTCATCGTTATTAAATACTACCCCTAAAAATTCCGGACCGAACAATTATTTTAATTGCTTTAATTTACGTTCGAACAGATGACTGCGGTAGAAGGTGATGGATACAATGAGAACAAGAGTCCACACTCGAAATACGAAAAGTTCGAGGGGCTAACTGTTGGAAGAATAGCATTGGTGAAAATATTTACGTTACACTAGATTGGATTTTGACATTACGATAATACATCAGCGATCATTATAATTATTCTAGATGGTATACTTTGGGCAAATAGAGTCGGAATGGTTGGAACTGCTTTTAGAAAAAACCGAGCAAGCCCGTCATCACGTGGAAAGGTATTTCGGGCTAGATCGACACCTGTATTTCACCTACACTCATTTGGTCTGCCGTACGGCTCTACCTGGTAATTTTCACCTGATGCATCGTCGTGCTTCTGGCCCGTTTCGCCGCCGAAATCGCGTTACACCGATTCACTTGGTACGGCTTGTGAGTAACGGTGACCAGTCAATCGTAGAGTTAAATAATCTTCCAAATGAAACAACGGAGGATAATCCTTATTCTCCATCAATTTGAAATACGTTCTTCGACTTCTTTTTCAACCTAAAAAAAAGCACATCGTAGGGAGGAGTATCTGTTCTACAAATGATTAAAAGAATCTTCCTTACTTATTTTTTTTATAGATTCACCAGTGGATCGAGATGACTTGAGTCATCAAGTTCACGCGGACAATTGTTTATTGAAAGACAAGGATACTTGTTTCCCAGAAAGCCCAGCTTACGTCTGGAGAGATTATTCTGCAATTCTGTACTTAAACGACGATTTCCAAGGCGGTGAATTTTTTTTCGCCAAAGATCGGGCGATTCGAGAATTGGATAATTTAGTGACGCCTCGTTGTGGTCGTATGGTGGCCTTCTCTGCTGGTTCGGAAAACCTCCATGGTGTTCGAGGTATTTTAAAAGGTAGAAGGTGTGCCCTGGCACTCTGGTTCACTCAGGACGAAACATACTTGGAGTACGAGACGGTTCTGGCGTGGGCTATCTTGGAAAGAGTTCGATCGGTTGGACCTTATGATGGAAAGAACGTTGAGGTACCATTAATGTGAGTAACCACTGATCATACTGCCAGTGAGTGTCTTGAATATTGTGTTGGTAAAGTATACCTTGAGATGCTTGTTCAACCCACAGGTACGAGGATGTTCTTACCGAGTACGCTTTCAAAGATGAATCGCTGAAACATTTCCTGAGGGATTCGCCGTGAAAGAGAAGTATATGGTTGTGGGAAGACAGCTGTACCTCTTGTTCTTTAAAAGTTCCAGAAGCATATTTATATAAGGATAATAATTTAAAGAGTAATATATGTATATCTATATTTCTTTCGGTCCGTGACCGAGTTTAAAATCAAAAGTGGGTACCTGAAGAGACGTATTGTTAGTAATTAACAATTGCAACAGTTCCTAGTAAACGTAGGGATAAAACTAAATACAACTGTTTCTTTAATTGTAGCGGGTGTTGCTAAATGCTTCTGGTTTCCTTATGCGTGCCGAATAGTTGGCTTGAACGAAAGCGCGAAAATAATTGAAAATAGAACGAAGACACTAATTCGTTCTGTCCATTATAATGGGGGGATAGCAGAACGTGCAATGGAATCGTATGAAGTGTTTGATATACCGATTTCAATGAAACCTATGTATGTAAAACAATCGGCACGTTCCTTCTGTTAGTATAATACTTTTTATTTTTTTATACACGTCCCCATCGCTAGCACTCTCTTTTGTTCCATTTATTTCATTTCGTTTTTCTTTTGAGCGTACAAAGTTTTGTTAATCTATTCAATCGAACTTTGTCCAGATATAATCCGTCTCTGTTAAGCATATTAGACCGACAACTTTATACATTACAAATAGAATGTCAAATATATTTATATATACGTATGCATGTCCGTATGGATGTCCGTAGTCGCGGCAACGAATACTTTATTTATATATATATAAAATATCCTAATCTTTATTAGAACATAGACATTACATGTCAACAGGCTTACATAACCATCCTATGTATTGTGTAACATGTATATCGTATTTAACTTATTTTTCTTTTTCGTATTTATACTATGTATAAGAGTCCATTACGTATATGCAATTTCATTGCAATCCTTTCTTTAACGCAACTCTCTTTCATCCTCTCCCTCCCACACTCTCTTTCTCTCGCTCACATAATTTCAAGCCCTGTACACACGACTGCCTTTAACTTTTTCCATTTATGCATGCCGTCAAATCCGTTACAAGAAAGAAAAAAAGAACGGCCACGAAATGCGCGTATTTTTTTTTTTAATGCATATGCACGTAAATGTGTATTCTCGTTCGTCGTTAATGTGATAGATTCGTTTTCGTCGTCGTTATTGCGATAATACGTAAAAAGCGAGCTCGCATAAAATCTAATCGTTATATATGTTTCGTTTCGGTGTAATTGTACGCATAGGAATCGAAAGAAACGCACACTCGATCGCATATACGGTATCTAGAGATTAAAAGCAGTGGTTGAGCCACGATCCTTGAACGCCTTGATCGGTGTTGTTCCGGGAGTTCAGTCGGGAAGAGAGTGAACGCGACCATATTAACATTAATTATTATGTTTCGTTACAAACGTTTATTACGAAATTATAGTGACATCTGCGTATCACAGGAGAGCTCAGTCGATTTTATTTTGCAGGAACCACTCCATAATAGTCGTATGTGCTCATTTCTATCGATCATTCAATTTTTCTTTCAATTACTTTTAACGCCGCCTCGCACTTAATTACCAAAGGTAGATCGTTTGCTTTTTAGATCGACAATTGATTCGATTAGAGACTATCGTTCTTGGCTATCTAAACGTAGCACAGGTACGATTACCTGATTGAAAATTAAAAAGAAATATATTAACGGTGTCTATTGATTGTTAAGGGAAAACGAACAACATTTAATGGAGTGGTCACCAATTTCATCGCATTACTTTAGATGGTTTCATTTGTATTGCTCTTCGTAGACCTTCGCTTCGATTCTCGTACGAGTGTATAATAATAATAGTATTAATAATAATAATAATATTACTAATCATAATAATAATAAAAAGGAAATGTAAATTCGTAAAATAGACGCGGAGCATTGCAGTTGAACGGTGAACAGTTTTCTTATAGTGTAAAATGATATTACGGTATAACATTAGATGAACGATTGGTTCCAAAAAAGTTAATCATGTTTGTCATCCATTGACCGGAGAAAAAAAAATTATAATAGTTCACATCCTCTACGAATTACGTCGCAGCTTAAAGCATAATGCACTTTTAGAGCCAGGTAACGAATACCTCGCAACAAGTACCGTAACTACTCGTGTATAGATCAAAATCTAGCAATTGTAAATCTCCCAGTGTATCAACTAAACTTGCCTAATTCTATCACATGGTCTTGCACAAAAGAAATTCTAGAAAAATAAAAGACAACAGAAAACAGTAACGTAGATTTTCGTGCAACGTAAAAGGAAACGTGTCCGTTAAAACAAATATGCATCATATGTTGTGGGTTAAAAGAAAATTAAGTAAAAAAGAAGAACTAAAAAATTACATAGCGAACTATGCACGAATGTAGACGGTGTCTATTCATCAACTTGTTGCCGATATCTAAATTTACGCATAAGGAAGCATCGTGTGTGCTGAACTATACATATATGCACATATATGTATATTCACATATATATATATGCATATACAACGCAATCATTATTATTTATATATAATATTCGAGTTCGTTTTCAGACTTATTTTTAAAGTTATTACTTCGTGTTTTTTTTATATACACTTATACATATACCACACACAAACGAGATGTATGCACATGTACTTCGAACAAAATGGCCTGTCTAAAAAAAGATCGACTACTTGTCTCGTGAATCGTATCGTAAAATCGTAGCAAAAAAAGGGATCAGAAAGAAGAAAAAGAAAACAAGAAGAAAACCTAACTATAGAATACGTCACATCTCGTTATGGGTTTTAGAAGACTCATTAGCATCTCGAAGTTAAAACTTCTATCTTTTTTATTCGATAGTTACTTCTAGAGATAAATGTAGGAGAAATACTGGATTACTTTGACAGTTTTGGAAATAACAAAACGATCATCGTAGGACCGCCATAGAATTGTCTTTCAATGGTTGTCAAGGAAATTTGCAAAATTAATATCGCGAATCATGGAGAACACGTTTCGCTCGTTACAACGCTAAAAATCTCTGCCGAACGTTTCCGCAAAGTTCTACATTCGCGAATCGACGAATTTCACAGAGCAAAGTGGATTAATTATTAATTATCGATCGATCGAACATCTTGTTCCCAACGGTCTCGCTATATTCTCGAATTCGGAGATAAAGCAAAAACTACGCGGCGATTTATTTTACATTTACGCAGCATACCTGCGTAGAAGATTTCAATGAATGATCACAAGATAATACTACTTTTTCTTGTTGTTGTGATGCATCGCATTTTTGCACCTTCTCTGCCTATGCAACTAACATATTCTGAGATGTTTCGCGTGTACAAGTAGTGAACAGATCCATAAGTATACGCACGAGAACACTGTTGAGAATTTTATAAAGAAATATTGACCCGCCGTGCAAAATTTAAATGCTAACGTATAGACACGTACATACTTAATTGGCGTTGCAGAACCCTCAACTTCGTTCTTGGAATTCTTAACGGTGCGATAGCAATATAATAATTGCATTACAATTAACGCAAAATGTAACAATAGATTAAGAACGTTGTACTGTCTTGATGACCTTTTTTTGGTGCTTTTTGTTGTTGTTGGTGTTGTTGTTGTTACGTAAAAAAAGTCATAACGTATTTTGATTATATATACGTATATATAGACACAATAATATGGCGAAAATATCGTGGTAAAAAACATGTTGGACACCAAAGAATTTACGCGAGATAGGGCTATCTGTTTCCCGACGTTTCAATAGTTTTTAATCGTCATCGTAGTCGTCCATGCACCTCGTTTCCGTATCACGTACAAACTTTACTAAAAATAGTACAATCTAATCGAGGATGTATAGAAAATATGAAAAATATACAAGTTACAAAAACATATAGAACGCCATTCATCAGGTAGCGAGTGATTCACGAAGTCCAACTACGTTTCTCTTACGCCTCATCTAGGATCATATTGTACCATACTTAATCTTTTTTTCAAAGGTACGAATTTCCGTCCTAACCCACGATCCTTTCATTGTTTTATTTTTAATTTGATTTCTTCTTCGCTCGTAAAAGGAATAAACTTTACATCCGGCTGCATTCGAAATCGCACAACGCCGAGACGTCTGTCTAAATTGTCCGTCTACAAGACAAATGTTTTTTATTGTATCGCACTCGTTCTTTGGTATCCAACAGACTTCCTCACATCGATATCGAGTTTGAACGGACATTAGTCGTCGTATGGGCAGTGAATGGACAAGCAAATACCAATATTAAATGGGCAGGCTCTCCCATTGAAGCGCCCATTCTGGAAGTCGTCAATCCACATTGGATGGCGGAGCAGCGTATCTGCCCCGTGAGTCAGAATCTCCGTCGCAAATATATTTTCCTGAAACGAGACAAGAGGAAAATGTTCGCATTCTGAACACGCCGCACATTGCCAATTTCTTTGCGAAAATCAACACTAAAACTGTAAAAGACAGTAGCAAATACTGCAGGAAGCCGTTGTAGTTAAAGAAGCTAAAGAAATGGAAGGAAGAAGGGAGAATATATAACTTACCGGATACGAATCTACGCTTTACTAAACTTAATCTATATCCAGGGCCTAGTAGTTCGAACTCAATGCCAGATAACGTGGTTCCTTCGCAATTGAATTGTGTGAATATCGTTCCTTGATTCCCTGGCCCGTGGGCGAGTTCCAGGCGAGCTTTAAGAGAGCCCACACCGTTACCCTCGCTGTGCTGGGATAATTCTGTGAATTTCCACAGTACCCGATTCGTGTCCGGCAACCATTGAGCCTGGGGTTTACTGTTCAGAGATTTAAAGCCTCCGTCTATGGGCGCCGCAACGTGGAGATTTAACAGCGGACTGGGAGAAGCCATTGCCCGGCTGTTGTATTTATAATCGATCTGGAACACACGGCGACGAGACGTTTAATGACAGCGCAAGAACGGAATGATAGCAAGATAAATACCTTAAGATCTGTATGACTCGTCTCGCATTTCCAATACGCTACCAATTGAAAGGGACACGATCCCGCACCCTCTTTGCACTTGATCTGGTACTTGAGTATGTCGACGTTAAAATACGAAGCCGAGGGATTTTGTTCAGCCTGTTTGCGCAGCAACGTGGTTAAGGCACTCATGTTGAATTCAAAAATTGTACTGTCGACGGTTGTCTGCGTGGCGTCCCTGTAAAAAGGAAAAAACATTTTGGGCCACTCATCCTTTCTTACCTTAATAGCTGAACGAAACACATTTCAACCATCGTTGTCGTCGTCGTCGTTGCGTCGCAACTTTACTTACATGGTGACGAGCTGATTATTGGGAAACAATTTCTCCAATCTATTGCTGTTTCTCACGCGAAACGTTAGCTTCGCTGGACTGGGATTGTTCGCCAGCACGGCGACGATACCAGCAGGGAACGACAGCATCATGTCGCCGCTGAGTTTCACCTGGCATCGTGTTTCATCGGTACCCCTGAAGTAAGAATGTACTATCTCGTGGAATGCGACTGCCAATGGAATGGTGTCTGCTAGACCTATCGTGAGCGGAGACGGGCCCCTGGACGATCCCACGCCCACACCAGCTGTACGAAACTCTAAGCTTGCCACGCTATCAGCTCTAGATATCGTCGCCGGTGACATTCTACCCCTTGGAGAAGGGCCCTCTCCCCTTCGGGACGGTGGTCTAGGAATGATAATAGATCCTGTCGGAGTGGACGACGCGGATTGTTTGGGTGGTAAGGCTGGCGTGATGTCTCCAACTTCCGAGAACAAATCTCCATCTGCGAGAGGACGAAACATTTTCAATCCGTAGACATCATTTGTATTATCTCATGCACCCTTACTTCGGACAGGTATACACGCGACGGCATAATGTATCGTCCGACAAAGACATAAAAAGCGTTCTGCCGATGAGCTGAGAGTGCAACGATGTGACAGTGTAGACTCACCGGGGAACCGTGAATGAGGCTGTGTAGGTGGTGCGGATTGTGGCGGCTGTGGTTGAGGCGTCGGTGACAAAGACAATGGCGGAGGACTTTGCAATGGCGCGTACGGATGACTACCGGTCGGCGTTGACGCGCTCGATGGTGTACTGCTGGGATTGAACAAGTTTAGGCCAAGTAAATCCGAGCTTGGCTTACCTCCTAATTGCTGTGACACTGACTGAGACCTTTTCATATGATGATCTGAATCGGTATTCGATCCTCTGCGTCCCTGTTGTATACACATACATGCCATTGAATTAAGCACAATTAATACTCCCAATTGAAATCAATGGATAAATTGTGGAACGCACCGTCGGTGCAGGTGATAAGGATAAATTCTCCACCGTTGCCCTAAGTTCATCCACGCTGGCGCTCATCGGTGCTCCGCCATTGCTAAGCGGTTTTATTTCTACTCTAATTTTTCGTTCCCTCTCGTCCTCGGAGTCGGTGTCCGAGCTGGAATAAAATCCTTTCTCATTCTCCCACGTTTCTGCCTTTGGTCTGATACAGAAACCATCCTCGTCTACTTCCGGTGTCGGTGTCTCGGACTTTCTACTGTCATCCTTATCCTCCCTATTATATAGAAGCAGCATGTTTCAATGGGATATACTTTCGTTAGTTCCAGCAGGCCCAGTGCATCATATGTGTAGAATATTTTTTTTGTTGGTTGAAAAAAGAAATTGCCATAAAACGCTTTGGTTTCGGATGTTACGGTGTTATTGTGTTTTAGTGAATGGGCCGTGCCGATGAAGATTACGAAATGGAACTTCAAAGAAATGTGTAAGATCAATTCCATGATTAAATGTTTACACGCGAGATATTTATTTCCGAATGGAAAAATTGCTGTTCCCCAACGGATTGGTATTTGATGAAAGTTTGCTCACGAAATTGATCTTTGGTGCACTAGATCTGCTGAACGTGCATATACTGACAGGTCAGACTTTTCTTCCTTGTTGCTGCTTGTTTCCACAATATCCTTCTTCTTTTTCGCTTTCTTTTCCTTTTTCTTTTCTCTCCTGCTGCGAAGAAACCCTGTTGATCGTGGACACACCGTATGTAGAAAAGAAAACTGCTTTTCGTTATATTTCGTGGTAAATCTGAGAATGCTCGACTTTTTAAAGTTCAATAAAAACTGATAAATTATATGAAGACAGTATCTAATGTCTAAGCGCAATTCTAATACTAAAGTCGATAAAAATTATCTTTCTCTTGTGCGTATAAAAATGGGAAGGACGAACTTTTGTTTTGCATATCGAAATTAATAATTTCTTTCTACTTACAGCGAACACTATTTATCTACACACGTCGAAGATAAATGTATTTTATTATGCGAGAGAAATAATTTTTGTCGGCCTACTATCTCGTTGATTATCCTAATGAAAATAATTCTACTCTTATTAGCGTGGAGCAAGACAACGTAATTACAAACTAAGGACTAAGAAGCGGAAAGAAACTACGTTTACGGCGTCAACGTATTTGTACGAAAAAAAGGTGAATGGTTCTGAGATCGAGAAATTAATGTAAAATCTGCTGTTCAATGACAGATGGAAATCAATTTACTTTCCAAGTGTTTAAAGGCATAGCGCAACGTGATCAAATATTGTCTACGGATCGAACAAAGTACATAATAATCACCGGGTCAACAAGTAGCGGATGCAATTTTTACGAGCTTTCTATTCAAGTCATTCTCACTAATTATGCCGCTATGCATTTCCATATCAGTCGCAATCGAATTTTTAATATTTTAAACAATTCTATGGATGACGGATATTTGTTTTGTTGATTTTCTTTCAAATTAATTTTCTGGAATAAATTTACAAGGACATGAATAGGTACGCATATCGGCATATTATAAAAATGCCAATAATGTTTCGATGCCTGCATTAAATCCGACAAGACGATAAATAGGGGAATACAGAAAATAGCAAAAAAGTAATGCACGGTACATCAGCAGAGGTACAAGAAAACCCATACACCATCACCATCAAATCCTATATAGATCTGAAAAAACCCAGTCTCTTCTTTAAATTGTTTTTCTAACAATAAAATACGTCCTACGACATTAATGTTAGGGCACGATTATTTCAAGACAATTAACGAACATATGAGGTTGCGCAATCTCTTCCCGTATAATGTCTTATATACTTCTAAGAATCGGTAGAGCATACGATACACATGTTCTGCAAGCAAGGATATTAACTATCGGCATGCAGAATTACGACAAAAAAAAACTGAGAGTCCGAAAACGAAGAACACTAATCTACGAGACTTTTAAAATGTGGACAGATTGACCGTTTTGAATTTCAGAGCCCAAAAGACATTCATTTAACTGGAAAATAAGAAAAAAAAGGAGAGGAGTTGTCGCGGCATAAAAGGAATATTTACAGTAACTACTTTGGACAATGATGCGGCTAATAAATAAAAAAATAAACAAAGGGTTGCTTGCAGAATCACATTACGCTATATCACGTTTGATATCTGCACTTGGAAAATAAATACAAGTTACAAGTGAGCCATGCGGTAACAGACTCATAAAACTGGCTCACCTGAGGCCCCGTCAGTAGCCAACCCCACATTTGTATTTCAACATTATCCAAGTCCAACTCCCTTTATTTAATTAATTCTATGAGAACACGTGTATAAGGGCAACAGAGAAAGTTTCAAAAATTAATTCACAACTGACCATCGTACACACCGTTCGTGTATGCAATTATGTTTGCACATCGATCTTTAATTATTATTAATGGGGGGGTTTTTTTTTAATTGAAGGAAAAGGTCAGTCCACGAATAGATCTACATGGCATAAGAACACCATCATTTCAATTACACCACGTGTAATTAAAATTTTAGAAACTTTCCAAAATGCAATTCTCCTTAAATCTAACGTCCGATTAAATGAACGATATCTATTCCATTGAGTAATTATAAATAGAAATAAATATGTGTAAAAAAAATTGACAGTGTGTCGTGTTGATAGAAGAACCCCTTGATAGAAGATTACACAACAGATTGTTAGAAAAACAATTTATATAAATATAAGTTCATGTAAAGACAAAATTATATTACCTGTTAGATTACAAAGTAATTCTAGAACTAGAGCCTATTGTCTAAGCAAGCTTGTTTCAGTGTTAGTCACACACGCGAAAAAAAAAAATTTCTTCCCTCTAATACGAAGTGACTCGAGAATACTAATGAATCTTTAAACTGGCCACTAAACATACCTGGAATGAAACGACCTAAATGCGAATTAATTTATGTTAAAGCGAAGAAATATTCGAAATGTGCACCAAAGCAAAGAGTAAATCAATGTTACATAAGTACGTATGTTCCTAATTATCAGTGAACTAGCAATAAATCGTCAGTTATCTTATAATGTGCCTTTAGGCATGTAACATTAATTTATTGTGCTCAAACAAATGTTAGTATACATACACTGCTGATCTAAAAGAGTGCAGAGTGGAGGAACCATAATACTCGTTACCACTGTAAGTCACCAGATATTTGATTTAACCACATATCCTGTATGGCCAAAGAAGATATTATATTGCAAGAACTATGGTAATGAAACTGTTACCAAATACCATAGATAGAAAACAACCAGGAGAGCAAGACAAAGATAAAGGTTTTTAAAAAGGAGTGCTTGATTGAAGTTGGTCATTTAAAACTCTATTAGAATATTTAACTACAATATAAGAAGTAATTGATAAAATAAAATAAACGATCATGTTCCAGCATTTCCATCGTAATTAATTTCATGTATCTGGTAAAAGAAATATTCATCAGTGATATATTAAATTAAACGAATCATGATACTCATAAAAAGACCACCTAATTACGAGTTGGTGTCATTAGTAACAATGTAAATTCTTAATATTTTTCATTAGAATACAAGACTAGTTTGACTGTAACTACTGATATTTGACTAATATTTTTCGAAAAGTTCAGAAAATTCAGAAAAATAAAAGAAAAAAAGAACTGTTTTAAAATGCTATACGAAAGCCGCAGCTATGTACTAATGATGTACCCTCACCTTAATTATTTCGAGCTAACTATCAGAGAAAGCAACACTTTTATAAATATGTTTTTATGTGTTTGTGTGTATGTAGAATAGTACCATGTAAACCGAGAGTCTAATAGTTACTCTAAAATGCATATAGTGGATATGGTAAGGGTATAAGGTAATCACAATGTAAGCAGTTACATTTAGATCCTCTGAGAGGGTTCCTGGAGATGCTGGGAGGTGGAACAGCAGGAGGCAGGTTGTTCCCCTGAGGAGTTGCAGGTGCCGAACCAGACCCTGCTTGCTTCTGTTTGTCTGAAACAACACTCATTGCTTATACCTTTCAATAATCTGTGCCTCCAATGGCCCTTTTTTCTTCATCTTGCTATTTTATACATTACGTAATATCGATTAAAATTTCATTACAGTTTGCGCTTTCAGTGGCATGAATAGCACTCCAGAGGGATGTCGCGATCTTTATAAACTAACGAGTTTATAAGTTTTAATTTTTGTAAATAATGTATTAAAACGGAAATGGAAAGCTATAAAGAGGTGAATTCGAGTAAACGATATATCTGTTTCGTCACAATGTATAATACTCTATACTCTTTGCGTGTCGAACATAGAAAACGGACAAATACAACTGTAAACCCCCTGGAATACACAATAACTTGTAACTTCATCCTCCACCTATTGTTAGATTATTATAATGCGCAAGCATTGTAATACAACCACATAAGCATAAGTCAATAGTTTTTTCGCGTATGCCTAGATCAATTCTGTGATCGAGTGCTTAAATTAAATCAGACAAGTCGTGAATAATAAAAATGGAACTGATATGACAAATCAAAACTGCAAAACATCTACCAAGATATAATGAATCCTAATTAGAAGTTAGCCTTAGAAACTTCCAAAGGAGTATATGTATCTGATTATCATAATCCGGATTGCGACATTACATCGAGGTAGATAAACACTATCGCAATTAAAATGAGAATATGCGTCTTTGTAAATTCTATTCAACATTGAAAAACCTACCCTGGGAGTTGGACATGAACAGGTTGAGTAGCGAGGTAGTACGGCGGGAAGCCTTGGTGGCTTGTGCATGTGACAGTTCTCTGTCCCTTTCATTCAGTCTTTCATTTTCTTTTTCTTCTACCCTCCCCTTCTCCTCATCCACCTGACCACCCACCCCCTTTAATCCCTGATCTTTTTTTGTAGTGTAAGTGTTACCAGCAACGCCTGTTTCTCCGTTGGCCCCCTTCGATGTTTCCTTAGGTGTTTCGGCGTTACTTTCCAACTGAGTATGACTGGCCACTTCTCCTAAACCTGTTATGACTTCCTCGTATTCAAACGTACCTATTATACGGGACAATTATGTAGAGAATTATAGGCCTCAAGGTATATGATGAACAACTATTTATTACCTGGCTTTTCAAAACCTGTATATTTGCTTTGCACAAATTGCTCTAGTAGTTTGTCCACTGTCATGTCGAAGCATTGGCGTTTGAAGTCAATATGAACTTGGCCAACTTGTTCGTGATTCGATTGCAAAACATCTGCATAGATATTTAAAAACTCCTTCATATGCTTTAAATGAGTTTCCTCTACATCTTGGAATCGCTTTGCAAAGAAAGAATGGACACATCATTATTAGGCTCGATACATTAGAAACTTTTATGGCAGATTGATAAGTGGAATAAATACCCTGCAGGCTTGTGTCATTTTGCTTTGAAAATCGTTCCTTATTACCATGTACTTGTCAACCAAAGTTTTATAATCATCCTGCGCTTTTTTGAACTTTATCTCTGCCTTTTCCAATTCTTTTTGGCTAGCGTTGTCCTTCTTTAATTTTTCCAACTCAAGACCTTTCTGCATGCGCATATCTTTTGCCTTATGTAAAGTTACAGTGATATTCTGTATACATTGTACAATTTCCAAGGTGGACGATTCCTCTTCTTTTACCTAGATATTTGTATTTGTTTAACACTATCGATCTTTAATTACAGATGTACAAATAAAATCTAACATTTAGATCGATTGCAAGGATTTGCATTAATTAATTATGTATTTATTTGGAATATTTCTTATCGCTTTTTTTATTCAACGTGCATTATCATTATATCTTCCAGACACTACTGCCTGAGAGAACCTAGTGACCCAACTGTGGGCGGATACTGATAAGGTAAAAGATATACAAATTGATTATATTACAATATGATAGACAGTTAGAACAAATGCAACGAAATTCAATAGGAAGGAAAATATATAATTAGACTGTTATAAAAGTTTTCCCAAAAAAACTTCTCTTCACGGACTAAGAATAAAGATTAGAAAAAAATTGTTACATACGGCCTTGTGCTTCTTATGTAATTCGTCAGTATATTTTGATACATCTTTTATTAGTTCAGTGACCCTTTGGGCCATCTGCAAGTGCAGGCCCGCAAGTTTTTCTGCCGCACCCCTCAAAGCAGCCCAAACAGGTGCAAAGGTTCCTTGAGTGCTACTGCTATTGCCAGCTTGTTTGGCTAGTTTGCTCAAGACCTTATAATTATTTTCCTCTATGGTCGATCGTTCTTTCAAAAACTCTGCCAACTCCTTGCTCGCAACTGCACCATGCTTCATGTTATGATATAGCACGTCAAATCCATTATTCTTTTCGCCCTTAAATTATAAAGAAAAATTCATCCGTCTTTTATCCTTTCAATTAACAATAATTCATTATTCTACAGGTCTTGCATTTTCGTTGTTTTCTATTTTGAATGTCTGTTAAACAAATATATAAGACAATACTTTTGTTGTTTACCATGGGGGAAGTTTTCATCAAGTGGACAAAAATTTCAATTTGCAATTAGAATATCACGTTTGAAAGTGATACACTAAAACTATACTTAAGACCACTTAGCCACTTAACACTTGAACCTTGATCGTGCTGTAAACTCGCATACAGTAGAACTCTTGAGTGACATCGGCACAATAAGCTGTCATTATATATTATTGCTCTTGTCATCCTATTGTACGTGTTACGTCCCGCTCATGACCCGTAGTTTAATTTTTTAACGCAGATTGCGTTAACGGTAACTTGTTAACAGTAGGAACAATAAAAATTGGCAAGGTGGCGTCAAAAGACTATATTTTTGTTAACTCGAATGTCTCTGTTTTAAATGCATTCGAAACTAATTTTAATGTTTTTTTTACTACCAAAAAATAAGTAGAGAAGAAAATATGGAATCACTAAAATGAATTTTATTTCAACAACACTGCAATGATAGGAAAAGACATTTACTTCAGACATTTATTTACGAATTGTTCGAAGTCTGTACTGTATATCCGACACATAATCTCTAACAGATAAAAGTTTAAGGGTAACGGAAGGAAGTAGCAGTTATCTTATCTATACCATGCTTCTGTCAGGAAGGCAATGTCATGACATTCAAAAAATATTCGGAAGCCTATACCCATTGAAATAACATCGAAGGCGAGATAAATCGTATATTCTTAAAATTCTGTTCCTTAATGGAACCGTTCGAAAATTACAACAACCTGTTTACAAACGATATGTCTCATTCAGGTCTCGTTCCTGTGTGTTCTATATAATTGCGTTCGTAAGACATATATAAAATTTTAAGTGAAGAAAAGGATGGTACCATTCGAATATGTGAAACAATACAAAAGGACATGTAAATCATCGAAAGTTAGCAGCATAACTAAACGTAGATACAATCGAAGATAGATTTTGGTAATCCTTGACTTATTGTTAGCTAACAGTTCCACTCCCTTCTGCGCTTGAACTCACGTACAGATGAACGTGGTGCACATGTCAACGTGCAATTATACAGGAATCCTTTGATATTCGGTGCTTTTCTCGCTTTGTTCGTGTGGATACGATACGAAAACGAGATGACAGGGGAGGTGAACACCGTAACCTTGCGTTCGCAACAAGAGCGAAGAAGACATACGTTGTCGCGTAATATGGAGAAAAGGAGAGGAAGGAAGATGAACGTGGCGGTAAAGCGAAAAAAGGACAGAGGCACCAAGCAATTTCATTGAGGGAAACGTTATATTTTGTCGTTGCGAAATTGTTACGAGTGGCGTAACGTACGGACGATCACCAGGGAAGCTCGCCAAGAGTTTATGCTCCAGGGGGAACGAAAAGGAAAGGACAGAGAAGTTTCTCCGTACCTAACCTAAATCTATCGAGGATGACATACTGGGGGCAAAAAAGCGAGAAGACACTCACCCAAAAGTAGTCGGCGAAATCCACAGTCATGTTGGAACCGCGATCAGACCATCATAATTTATCTTCCGATGTACCAGACGAAACTGCACCGTTAATAATGTATCATTGACAAACACACATACACATACACACACAGGAGTTACACGATGCAATGTTCCGGACCGTACGACAGGACACAACGAGACGTAACTCAATTTACGACGAACCAACGTAACGTTTCGTGATCCGACGTTTCGAGCAGAACGAGCGCGCTCGACCGCGGAGACACGGGTCAACTTATATCCACTATCTCCTTTGCACGCTACTGTTTCTCTTCCTCTCCTTCTCACAAGTGGCCGCCTGTCGCCATCTTACCGATAGCAGCGGAAGGTATCGAGAGTCAAGGTAGCCGGTAAAAAAGACATTCTTTTTCATCAATTTTCGCGCTGCATGTTTTTATTTGGGAAACCGCAGGATAATAATTTGCAGGGAGAATGCTGATAATTATAGAACGATAGAACGGCGAACGAAGTTTTGTACCTTTTGTTGCACTCGTTTGAAACTTGCGCAGTAACCGCATACTTTCGTCGGACGCGTTACCTTTAGCATTAACACTCGAATGCTGTACGGCAGGAATAATACCAACTACAACCAGCTTCGTGTAGTAAATATTCGGAGACATATGTCACTAATTTATTAAACAAAAGATATTTAAGAAACATTTTCCTAGACAATATCAACCACTCGTTTTCAACAGGGGCCGAACGCGCTGATTTCTGATACCGGAACCGGAAGTCAACTTGTGGTCTACGCATCCTGCAACAAATAACCTTTATGTTTCCATTTGAAACACATTATCAGCGCGTCACGTAGTTAAGTGATTTACCACTTTCTGATAGCGGCGCTACTAAATGCTCAGGGCCGAGCATTTTTTTGGTATCTAACAAACAACCCCCCCATTTTTCCCTTAGATTTCCCTACTTTCAAACGTCACGACAGAATTTGTGAACCGCGGCCGCAGCGATGCGCTCGCGGAATGTATCGAAATAATTGAACAGATAACAGGATGATGGGAAAACGATCGAGATAACAGGTTGTTCGCGTATTTGAAAAATTCGAAAGGGGCGGCAGCTACGTGGAAGGTCGGAAGACGGGAGGCGTGGCCTCGAATAATCAGCTCAGGGTAGTCCAGTGTCCTTGCGCATATCCAGTAGCTATACGTACACATGTACTATCTGCTCACGTGTGTATCGTATATTACGAAGAAGAGAGAAGTTTCGAGCGTTATCAATCACTTTCGTCGCTGGACCGAAAGGTGCATCTGTCTCGGTGGCCGTCGACAGGTAGATCGACCCAATTTCCGTGGACCGAGGATTATACAGCGATGCCCGCGAACAAGGGGAATCTGTCGACACCTCACAAAGAAAAGCCAGGAAACGGTTTCACCACGGGTGCCTCCAAAAAGAAGAAACGCTGCACCGTTAAGCATAAAAGACATTGCAAGCAATATCTGGTGAGTGAGCGAAACGAAACGTTAATTCCTTGCAAATGAACGAACGGCCATGTTGCGGTCGGATCGAGTGCGATACGAGCGTCTTCGACAATGAAACATTTCGTGCCTAGAAATCTCGATACGGACATGATTAGATCATGGGGCGATGGAAATTAGTTAGAACGATCAATTAAGTTTCATTTTGTTAGCCGTTCTTTGTTTGGAGAATGTAAAATACGAGAGCGATAATTGGCAGAGACGCGACGGCAGAGTAGGTTATGTGGCGCAGATGTCTCGAGTTGAAACACGTAGGGTTTGTTCACCTTTACTGATGCATGATCGAGGTGTTATGGGTTGCAACGATCGATCGGTGCCCAAGCATGTTTCAGTGCCGGTCACGATGCAATTCTCATTTGACGTTCCTCCAGTGATTTAATGCACCACGTCGAAACGATCAAGCAATTTGCATATTTCTCCGGCATTCCTTAAACTTAATGCGCGATATTCTGGTTCGTTCCCCTCTCTCTTGCGCGTGATAGAGTATTCATCCGGCGGTAGTGTTTGGCAAACGCTTATCTTGCACCGATTCGTTCTTCTCTTCGGTCCTCCGCTAACTGATACCGTCGTTTTATCAGTAGCTTGTATCTCTAATTACTTCTATAAAAATTTCTTTCACCGTCAGCGAAATATTTGTATTAATTTTTTATCAATTCCATCGTAGCTGTAAACGTGTATTTCTCTTACGCGCTACGTATCCTCTTTGTAAAAAGCGATCGAATCGCACGGCGGTACTTTTCATTATTTTTCGTAATGCTGGGGAATCGGTACGTGATGAAATTTCCTGAAACGGAGAAAGACGATTGTTATTTTTACCCGCGTTCAATCTGCAATCACGAGGGACATCAAACGATGTATTGCACCGCGAACAAATGGACGAACACCGAGAGGATAAACTTTACAAAAAAAAGAATAAAAATAAAATCCTACTGTATAATGTGACAATATATAAAAACAACGTTTCTTAAAATACATCAGTTGAATGTTTTATTTTTTAACGGGCCCTGCATTTGAACACCCACCCTATCCCTTAAACACTTTCAGTAGATATGTACCTTCCTAGCACCTGTGCAATTGTTCCTTTACACGTTATACAAATTAGATACGATTCAAGTTTGCGTGCTTCCATTGCTAACTGTACCGTGACGCATACATACGCAAACATGGATACAGGGAGAGAGAGTGAGAGAGTGCATATAAATGTTCCACCGTAATATACACGACCGAGGCACGAAATCCTCGAATTATTTCATCAGGCAAATTGGAAAGAAGCCGACAGATCGGATTTTCAAGGAAAATCGACGATTGCTTGGGAACCATGTGTGTGTGTGTGTGCATAATATAGTCTTGCGGTAGGCTTGCCGTGTATTAGCAACTTAGGAAGCACGTATTGATTTCTAACAATGCCAAGAAAAAGAGGTTGGTGCTGATTCGGCGAGAACAAAAGACGACACCAATTCCACTTCTGCAGTCCACTTGAACCACTTGCTATTATGTCTTGCAGGTGCAGAAGTTTGCAAAGCCGTATTGGCTTACCTGTGTGAAAAGAATCTGGGGAGACCTTTTTATTTTTATAATTTCATCGAATAATTTTAAACCACCGCGCGTCGTCCATGTCCTTCGTTAATTAATTGAAGAAAAAAGCTTACTATAATCGTTAGCGTAGTCGACACTTACGATCTCGATTGATAACGGTTGAAAAGGAAGGAGAAAAACGAGCCGATGGAGCATCGAAAATAAATTCGCGGCATATGGCGTTCCGTTTTTTTGTGTTTTTTTTCCATTTGACAGAGACGCGCACTGGACGCGACGTAATTCATGCAATTCGAGCAGGTGCCGTACGCGCGGCCAAACGTGGCTACAACGAACGGAAACGGAAGTTCAGCGTAACTTATCATCGACGAACGTAGAGTACATATAACACATGCGTGCGCGCGGACGCGTTCAACGCCAATGCTTTATTCAACTTCGCGTGTCGGCATAACGTTTCTGTCAGTCATAATTTCACTCCCCCATTCACACCCGAAATAAAAGCGTTTACTGTATCACGGATCGACAAGAACAATTTTTCTCACGTTTCCAAGTGTGCCGCAGGGAGTGTAATTAATTAACGTATACCCGTTGATTCAATTCACGCTGCGCGCTAATATCGGAGCAAGACTTGCAATTACACGAGCAGCGTACAAATATACTCGGCGATCCCAGAACAATGTTGTTCCCTCTGGAAACTTTGGAAAACAATTCGAAGCCGGTGAACTACTGCTGCAGAACGATTTTCACCTCGTCCTGCATCACGGTCCCTTTGTCCACCCTCGAGGTCCGAGGACGGTGCCGGTTTGTCGGGCGCGATAAGTTGCCAGGAAGTTTCGGTCATTGTTCGGCCGATTATACTAATTCCCGAACCGATCGGCGATAAGCCCGTAAAATAAGCATAAACCGGCGAGACACTTGGCTGAAGATTTTAATTAACCCACTTGCGCCTCCATAGACGCCGCGCCGCTTCTAGGCTCGGCTCATTTTTAACGAGCCGCGTGGGTGGTGCTGGAATTCCCGCGGGAAGGGAATTAAATCGAGCCACCGACGTCTGCTCTTTGTTGGATATCATAATGTCCTATAATTTCATTATTTTCCCTCGGCCGCTGTTTCGGCTTGAAATTTCCACGGATGAAAAATCGTGGCGCTTCCTGTACCGCGCGGCGTCTCGTTCGTCACTTAACCGGGAAAATTAGGACGGTTACCGGCTTGGGATGTAACCAACAATGTGAAGCTGCGCTTCGCGCGAGTACGCCCGGTGCACAATTCGTTTTTTTCTTCCTTTTTTCGTCCTCCGTTCTTTATTTTTTTTTTCTTTCCCGTGGAACAATTTTTCTGCTCGGCCGTATATTTCTGCCGCGTCGTCGAGAATGCTGGATGTACTCTCCGTTTCGGCACAATTACACTAATTAACCGCAATCAGTTGGCTGTTCCCGCGAAGATCAGGCGGACACGGAAATCGGACCTTTTTTTCTTTTCCGTCCGCGGGGTTACGTCATTGGTGAACTGCGGATTTGGTAGGCGAGACGAGAACGGGAGCAAGGCGATTAGAGAAACATTCTTCTTTCCTTTGGATGTATGTGAAAATCGGTGACGAGATGCCGTGCATTCGATGGTCCCTCAGAAATTTGTAATTGTAAACCGTAGAAGTAGTGAAATATAGTAACTGTGTTTCGCGTAGAAGAGGATGTGGTCTGTTGGAAATTTATTTTCAGCCCGAAGAAAATAATGTTGCCCAAGCTGAAGGGGTTGAACTGCATCCGAATATTCCATCGTAGTGTTCGTACCTCCGTGTCTGTGTTCCATAACCGTACGCCCATGTCTTAGAAGCATGTCGAGAGCCCACAAATTCGTGCCTGCATACGTGATAAACCAGCCCCTGTATCCCTAGACGCAAATAGTTCGCTGGCGGTACATAAATATATTTATTTATTTATTTAAAATACAACGCTTCATCCTTTGGCATACACGTCACACGGTACGACCGCGTGGAACCATAAATATTTATCCCACAGGTAAGTATAAATTTCGCGTGTCCAGCGTATGCACGTACGCCCGCGTTTCTTTCCCGCGAAATCACTGGCTACAGATGACGTCCGGAGAAAATTCGCGATAATTGCTTACCATTAGTTCCCCTATCCTCGGGCGCACGTTCGTGGATTTCGAATCGAGGAATTTGAATACGAATCAGAGGCACGTGATTCATGGAAGGAACAGATATCGACGTTCCCTGGAATCGTGTACAGGATTTAGCCAATGAATCGATTGATCAGCGAACGCTTCAGAAATTATTGTTCCATTCACGATACTGACAGTATTACCGGCGAACGGAAGGCAAGCATTTTTTTATACGACCCGAGCACACCGTCGCTTTCCGACCCTGATTCCATATTACCTATCAAATTTCTGCCCGAAGCATCGCATTTTAAGGGATGGCTCGCGTCCCCATTACCCTGGCAAGTCTGCAACCGTGCCACGGCTCGTATTAATTACAGAACGAGCTAGACGTCTGAATGGAGACTGAAGGGTAGAGCCGACAGAAGCGCGTTAAACGGTAGACTTCATCAGGCAATAATCGGGTCGTAGCTGTACCCGCTGCATTGTTGCATTCGCCTATCAGCCTGGTTCTACCAAATCATCGGGGACTTCGGCATACCGTACCCTTTCACGGCGTGTGCACTTGCAAATAGGAGGCGGATCGAGGGGGCGAGCAATTGAAGTAACAATTCAATCGGGAAGTCACTTAAACGAACACTAGGAATCGCTAGGTCTGAACGCGATCTAAGACACGTTAACCATCTATCTGCCTGTTCGAGGATCGATCTATCGTTCAGGTCTCGCGGCAGAAAGAAGGACGCGGCTCCTACGAGATGTAGATTGAGCATTACCATTTTCATTCGATATCTATTGCCAGGTCGTTTCTTACGGCAGGACACCGGCGCTATTATTTGGCCACGGCGAACGGGAGATAGAGAAATTCTATATTATTTAGGTCACGGATATGTTATTTAACGCAAGACGAGGAATATCTACGTGCCGGCGGATATCGTTGGAAAAGCGACTTCGGGTCGATGGAAACGTGCTGGTAGGGAATGGTTGGCAGGCGTGTCCCTCCAGCCAACGGAAATAAGTGTTTCAGGGCTAAACAGGATCTATTACGTAGCGTTACGTAACGTCCATCCCGCCGACAGATATCTCGGATCGTATCCTTTCCACGTGCCATGTCAATGGAAGCCCAGCGCAACTGTGGAGTTTGTTTGCAGTTCGAAACATATGTCGAAGTTTGCAAACTGGCTGCGGTTGATGGCCGGGTACTCGAAGCTTTAAAACATCTTCTGCCTTTAAGTAGTATTATCCACCCGGTGTTGCATTGTCCTTTTATCAAAACGACTCTGCTCTTCGTCGCTCATATGACGGACGCACGAATCAATCCTGCTATGCACGGCTTAGTCCCTCGCAGACTCTCAAGTGTTGCTGTTCCAGTTGAATCCCAGAATGTTCGCAAGTCCCGGACTATTCGGGACCGTCCAAAGCTGTCGACCGGCTGTTTCTCGCCGGGGCAATATGCAATATCGGTCGGCTGTCGTCGAACACAGATTCGGCTGTGCACAGGCGAACGCAATATCGAAAATGATCAGCGAATCGCCGCGAATCCCTGAAGCGTGCCAGGCCCGCTTTCAATTCGCGCACCGGCCGAGCCTTTATCCATCGATACGAAAAATCAGCATCCCTTGCGACCCGTATCACCGATTGCGTTTCCAAAAACTTGCTACGCGAATTCCACCCGTCCGATTCTCCATTGTTTCCCCGCTGGGAATAACTGGGAAACAAAGGGGACGAGCCGTCGCAGCGGCGCGGAAAGTTTAAAAAGGCATAGAGGAAAGGGGTGGTAAAAGTTCTAGGATGGGGCATTAATAGTGATGAATTTTGCCGGTCGAAGTTCGAAACACCGCAAACGCGCCTATAGCTGCATCCGCAGGAAGGTTAGCAGCGTCGCGACGCTGGCTCGACAAAGTGGCGCCGGCTACGCGAACGGGACGACTAACGAGCGCGAGGGGAAGAGAGACGAGCGATCGAGTGCCGTCTGTCTAACACGCGCGATTGCGGCTTGCGTGCGTGAGAGAGAGAGGTACGAGAAGGGGGAAACGTCGCGGAAAAAATGGGAAAATTCGCGAGCGAACGATGGAGTAAGGTGGAAATTCTGCAGAGGAAATCCTTTGGTCACTCCTTGGAGAACGAGAAGTGGACGATGTATCGACAAATGCATATATGTATATAAAATCTGTAGAATCGTGTAAATCCTTTGGTGCAGGATATTGTTGTCACATTAAAACTCCCACCGATATTGATATTACATTTGAACACGGGGGTAAGGTACCCCCGTGTAGTAAATGTTAGAGGTGGAGGTAGAACAAAAATAGGCTAGAATAGACAGCATTGAAACGACGAATGATAATTGTGAATGTAGACGAATGAAACGCCGGAGGGTGGCTTTCGTGGCGGGTGAAAACGCATTTCGAAAATGTACGTACCTGTTGGGAGGGACAGGTGGCGACGAGACGAGCTATCGAGGGGTTTCGCCGTCGGGGAACGGAAACCAAAGGGAGACAGAGAGAGAAACCGCGAAGTATATCAAAGGAAAAAGGGAGGACGAGAGAACGGGAGAACGGAAAGAGCGCTACTGACAGGGAGTACACACGAGCAACCGAGTACAAAGACGGAGAAAGAGAGACAGAAACGCGTACCGTTATGGGGGGTGGTAATCGCACAGAGAGGGAGAGAGAGCGAGCGAGAGGGGCAAAGGAAACGATCGTGCAAAGGAAAAGGAAGAAGGGGGAAGAAAATTCTGAAGGGATGCTCGGCAAGGATGAAAGAGACATGCTGGCCTGAAGGGAGTGTACATTCGCGATACACAGACGAAGGTGGTCGAGGGGTGGAAAAACAAAAAGGTAAGAGAAAAATACAAGCAAAGAGGAACGAACGTGCTAGGGGCTGAGGAGGGGGCAGGAAGGCTGAAAAGAAGAAACGCAAAAATCGTAAAAAGAAGTCGCGGAGTCGAAGTCCGATCTGGAGGGACGACGAAGACGACACGGTGGTAAGGTGAGACGGGAAAATCCAAGGGAAAAGGCGATGCGAAGTAAGGGGGCAAAGGAAAGAGAAGTCGTGGTACAAGTACAGAGATACAGGGGGTCTGAAGGAAAGAAAGAGAGAGAGAGGAAAACAGGGAGTAACGTTGCGGACTATCGACCCGATCTGGTTGGGCGCCTGCGCTCTGGCAACCCCTTCTACCGCCAGGCCGTCTTGCCGGCGACGCGGCGCTCTACGCAACGTCGTCGGTGCGATCGGTGTGACGGTGGGACCAGTGCCTCTCACGATTCCGTTCTCGCTCTGCCCTCCGTCTCGTCATTCCGTTCGTATACGTGTTCGAGTGATATTTCGCATCGTCGATACATAGTACATATATTATAAATATATACACACACGAATATACATTTATATATACATATAGATATATGTATATATATATGTACGTATATATATAGATATATATACCTTCCTCTCTGTCTCTCTATTTCTCTACCTCTCTGATTCTCTCTTTGCCACCTTTATTTCTCTCTCCGTTGCCTCGGCTTTTCGGCCGATCGCAAGAACCATTGAAATTAACCGGAGTTCACCGCAGACATACAGAGAGAAAGAGGGATAGAAAGAGCGAGGGGGAGAGAGAGAGAGAGAGAGTGTGCGAGTACAGACACCGGTGCGTGTGCCCGAACGTTTTCCCGTGTGCCTTCCATTCTTTGATCCGTGTATCGTCGCGTGTCGAATCGAATCCACGGCCCTTCTACCAAGGCCGCCGTTCTCGTTCCGGGGCACACACGCGCACCGGACACGTACGCACGCGAAAGATTGCTTCCGGATGCGGTGAATTTCAGCCGGTGCAACCACGCCGGGCAGCTCGCTGGGTGCGCGATCCACGAGTTTAACGAGCCGCTCGAGGACACTATCGCTCAGCAGAAAGGGAGAAAGGAAGGAGAAACGCGCGTGAGTGGTGAAAGTTTTGGAAGAAGAGGACAACTCGAACATTGGTCGACGAAAAGGAAGCGGAAAATCTTAACGACGGAGACGATGGAGTGGTAGGCCTCCAACACCGGGCCCACCCCTTCTTCCTTCCTTCCGGTTGTCGTCCTCTCCTCCTCCAATTGCGTTTCTGTTCAATCAGCTCCATTCCCATTTCTCTCGTCTAATCGCTTTACGATTAAGCTGACGAAACTCCGACAGAGTTATCGTGCCCCGTGATGGCGTTCGTTTCTCCTTCACCGAAGAAAACATGAACGTCCACTCCCATTTTAATTCAATTACCTCCGACCGTTCGTTTGAAACGACACTGTGCCAAAGGGCGACCCTAACACCCAAAGTCACCAACCAGCAAACCTTACGCCCAGCTCTTAATCCAATAATCATAAAGCAACCCTTTGCGCTAGTCCCAGGAAGACTACAACTTCCAGCGAGAAAAGCTAGCCCCCGTACCTGCAACACCATCGATTGAGCAAGTAATGCAAACTAGTAGAATTCAGTCCGGCTGCGACTGCGGGCAGACGCACTAGTGCAAAGGGTTAAAGTCCCGCTAAGGCTGCACCCTCTGACGAGGTGGTGCACGCGTCCTCCAACCCTCTCGTCGTCGTATTTTCTATCTATTCGATACACGACACTCACTGCCTGTTTCTCTCTCTGTTCTCTTTTCCATTCTCTCGTTACGACATCGCCACGCTGCTGACGCGCATACCGGCGCTCCGTCCGTCGCACGCACTGGAAATTCGCGCGCGCGCGCCCTCTCGTCCGTCCGTCCTTCTTCCTCTTGGACGTACACGTACGTACCCGCGAACAACACGTACATGCATGCACGCGACGTACACGAAGAGGTAGCACAAGCCGGACGACCGACCACCGCTCGCGAATACTGTCCCGAAGGGAGAAGAAGGAGCAGAAAGGAGCTGAAAGGAGCGAAGCCACGGGTGAAAGAAGAGGAAGAGGAGAAGGTGGTGGTCGAGGAGGAGGTAGGAGGAGGTGATAGAGTGGCGGTGGTGGTAGAGACGAAGAAGGAAGTGAAGCAAGTGTAGCCGCATCGTTGACGCCGAGGAACCACGTCCTCGGGAGGAGATCAACCTGGCCTGACGACCGTGTCCGTCGTCTAAACGGCCCCGTCGCTACCACAGCGACTGTGTGTCACTACTGTTCCACTGCCCCACACACCGCGGCCTCATGATTGGTTCATTCTGGAACCTCTGTCGTGCGTGCCCTTCAATGCCGATTGACAAGGTGAGAGAGAGAAATCCACCGGGTGATAGATCATCGCGTGGCTCGTGAAAACGTTTTCCTTTTCGGTCTGGCACTTTCCTTTTTTCCGATGGGGTAGATCCGAAGGGGAAGATAGAGGTATAATTTAGTACAACAGAGTCCCTTTGAATGTACTTTCGATCGTATCTATGCGAGTGGCTTCAGTTCGAGGTACGTTCCGTCGATCCCTCGAGAACGTTTTCAGCATCGATGCGGCGATACTTTTTCATCTCCTAGGTCGATAATCTAGCGGGTCTGGCGTGTTGCCTATCCGCAGGGGAAATTGTTGCAGAGTTGTTGCGCGTATGCGGGGGGTTATTAACGAAGGGAGGACTCGATCATGCTGCTTCCATCGTACCGATAGAGAGAACGGGCGTCGCTTAGAGAAGTATGTACAACTATCGTGAATTGGAAAGAGCCGTGGCTTTGTCGGGAGGACCGGAAAGTAAAGTGGTTCCTGAGCTCCTTCCTTGTCGATTCTCGCGAGTTTGCCATTCAGATTCTCTTCCAGCCACCTCGCTATACACTTTATCTGACTGATATTATCCGTGTATTGGAATCTCTATGCTCGTCGAAGGTTTAGCCGAGGGGGATTTGCGGCTTTATCGGATCGGACGAGAAAGTTTGACTATCATTCGGGCTCGACGATCTATTGTCTTCCTAATCGAGACAGTCGGTAGCTCGATAGTTTGCCTTCCTCCGACGGCCAAGCCGAGCTTTCAGTGTTAAAAACATCGGGATCGTTTGCGATGCAAAGGTTTATTTGCGTACCGTCGACGTTGAAATATTAATGAAGGCGGTACTAGACCTTTCGATTCATCGATTCGTCCTGCTCAGCCACCGCTGGATGATTCAAGGTTAACTGTACGCGTGCCTTTTCCTCGGGAAATCTCAAAGGCAGTCTGCTGAAGCTTTCCACGCGTGAACTTTTTGTTCCACTCGCGTTCATAGAAACCGTCACACCGCATCATCGATCGTTTCCACGAAAATCGAACTCCTTTTATCCGTGTACGCCCGAGACAACACGTGTTTCCGCAACACGAATGCGTTATCGTTCCCGGCCGCCCCGGCGTTATCGACTGATCGTCGCCGGTCTTATCGAAAGCTACAGGGCGTTTCAAACGTGCCGCTGCCACCGGTGCAGGCTTTCAATTAAAAATATTCAATAGCCACGTCCTACAGCACGTGTACATTCTGCAACGCCGTAAACTGCCTCAACGAAACTTACATATCCACCAGACACTCCGTATGCACCCAGTGCGAGGAACTCAAGGACTTCCCAACAATTCCTCCGTGAAAGTTCACGAACTGTGTACACACGCGGCTACACAGCACACGCAACAGATTCTTCGATTCGTGCAAGCTGCCGTGTCTCTCTAGGCTGCCCCGATTTTTCACTTCGAGAAAACGTCGACTCGCCTGAGCCCGAAAGTTTCTGGCTAAACTCGAGAGGCTCCTTCCTCGAGTCTATCGGCGAACCAGACGAATTTTAAGCAGAGGAAGAAGTCGAATCCGTTCTTCGGCAGATGTCGAGAAGTTTCTCGCAGGCTATTCCTCGTAGAATCACCGGACGTTTCGGAGTAACAAATGGACGCTCGATAAGTAATACGTATTACGGATTATCGGCCGAAGGAACCAATCATCCGCGTGCACATTGTTAGAGCCGAACAATACGAACTTCCTCGTAACTTGAGCATCGATCGACGGGGGCGCGTCTGTGCATCAAAATTATTTCGCCAATCTATTTTCCTTGTCGATCGAGCAATTTCTATCATTCGCAGAATCCGCGGCACTGCTCGGGCATTAATGTCGATAATGGTCCGGCAGGAACGCGCTCGGATTCTATTTCGTTCGCGGCGCAAACCGTTCTGACGTGCATGAAAATGTATGCCGGCGAAAATTCGACAGAAACGGACCGCGGTTTCGCGTCTCGTCGTCCACCCCGTCAATTCTCGCATCCCTTTTATTGTTCTCCACGGATAATAAAAATGACACGGTATCGGGCCGCGACTCTCGACCTTCACGCCTCCTGAATTAACGCGTGACGAGGCGCTAGAAAGGGGCTAGAATGTTCGCACCGTGGTTTACTTCCAGCCACGGATCATAAATCTTCGAGCTGGGGAATCGGCGTGTTCGCGTGGACGGGTCGGCGTTCCCGTTCGCTCGCTCCTCTCGTTTTCTCGCGGCGAACATATCGTTCATCGACAATTCGCGGAACAATCGCCAGCAGGACGGAAGCTATATATTTGGTTAATCGTGGAGCGCACTGGGATCTCGCGAAGCGCTTCCGGTTAATTTTCTGAATAGCTGAATACAGCACAGAGAAACGAGTGCCTCGCTGGGACAGCGATAAACCTGATTAGCCGTGCTCTGTGGAAATTGCAAATTGCATTCCGTCGAATCAACGTTAACCCTTTCGCGTTTGTTTCTCAACCGGCACCACCTCGAGGGTGGAGGGGGGCGAGGAAGATTAACGTCTCGCGAGAGCGGCGCAAAATTCTCTAATTGCACATCTCGTCTGATTCTTATCGATCGCGTGAGCAGGCAAAAGGCGGCAAACGTTCTTGGAAGGCTGGGTGTATCCGGAAATTCGTCACAAACGCGAGACTGTAGAGCTTGAAAAAGTGTATAGAAACGTTTTCCTATTATTCTCATCCGGTTGTTCCCCGGCGTCCAATCCCTTCGATAGAAAGAACTTCCTTCTATCGTGCTGATAAACATCTCTCTCTCTCTCTCTCTCTCTCTTACTTTCTGTCACCCTCTGTTTGAAAGTAGAGCATCGACTGTGCTTCCATGCACCGATAGCCGATTACACGGCGAAATTAGTTTAATGTCAGTACGCGACACGCGGGGACAGCGACGACCAGTGGAATATTTTCGCGGTAACGTCGTTTGTTTCCTGTTTCTTCCACCCCCGACACGTCAACTCGCTTTCATGCAACCAAAGAAAATCCATTCTCTCTCCCACGCGGACGGACGGCAAGATGACAGGAAGATGCGGTATATCGATTTTTCGACGAATCCGCACGGTCACCTTGTCGGCTGATAAAACGTTGACGTTATCCCTTCCGCGAAATTCGAATCGGCAAATGGGGTCATGTCGGTATGTATAATACGTAGAACCTCGTTTCCATAAATTTGTCCCTTTTTTTCCACGCGGCATAATTGAAATCCCTTCCATTATGCGAGATTGCGTTCGGGTATTCGAACGCCGCCGAACCGGCGCGGTGGAAAAATTGATCGTCGATTTGTCAAATCGTATCGGGGTGAATTGCCGCGGCTACCGGACGTTTTAAGGTCGATCGAGAGATAAACGGAGTTTTCAGTGCGGCGTGCTATCGACTTCGAGCGGTGTCTCGCCCCGTCACCTTCCGTACAATCGTTCAAGAGAATTCGCATGGTCGAGCGTCACGAAAAGTGGTAGGAGAATACCGGCACTGCGCCACTCTCTTCGTTCGTCGATATGCACTATCACGTGCACCACTCTACGTCGGACGTACGTTGACTTTTACTACTTGGTCTCGCGACCGCGGCTGCAATGCGCAACGCCGGCTAAATTAGACGGGGGTCGTTCGCCAAACGACCCTTTCGCCAGTCACAGGGAAAGGAGTAAATAAGCTTCGTTTCCGTTCAGGGAACAGGGGGAAACATCGGGGAACGCGTCCTCCCTTTGCCGAGGCGTTTGGAAACAAACGTTGAAACAATCATTATTTCATTCGCCTTTTCACGTAGACCGTATATTTTCGCCAGACATAGTTTGTAGTGCATCGAAGCGTAATAGCGAAGTAGGCGGTAGATCGATGCGGCTGCGATTCGCAAACCTTGGATAAAACCTTTTGACCAGGGAAATATTTCAATGGATAGCAGGTGATAGAAATCGGGCTAAGGCTGTAGGCGTTTCAGCTTTGAAAACCGCATATAGAATTAGGTCTCGCGTGCGAGCGATTCATTATTTTTGTGGCGCAAAGTCCACCCCGAAGTCCACCTGTGCATTCGCGCCGTATTTATTATCATCCGATCCAGGAATAGCTGCCTATTGAAATGCGACCAACACCCCTTGCCCCTGTTTCAAAGCTTCACCCTCCCGAAATTCATTCGCCGTCGTGAATTTTCCATTCCGCAAGAAAATCGCCTGCCGCGGAAGGGCGAAACACGTCTCGATGTTTCGACTCTGACACGCAGTACTATTTCACCGTCTGCATTCAGCTGGCACGAGGACAACAGGGGTAGTAGGAGAACACCGGCACTGCGCCACCGTTCCTCTCCTTCATCGATATTCCCGGTGTAGCCGGTCTGAGTGCAATAGTACGTTGACTCCTACCACTCGGCCATATGCCCTGCGAGCGGCCGTTTACAACGCGCAATCGTGTTGATAAGCCGCATGTACAGCCGCAGACGGCCAAGTCAACGGGCCGTGCCTCTGTTACGTCACGACCTGCGCCGCAATTTTGCCCGCCTGCCTTTTCCAACTAATTCTTCTTCCTCTGCTTCTTCTGCTTGGCACGCGAAGTGGAACGATCGTTCTGCTTTGCCGGGATACTTCGCCTCCACCTCGGCGAAGTCTGGAAGGCGCCGCCGGTTTCCTGCCCGCTTGCTTCGCTTTCTTTTTCTTTATGGAGGGGCGCCCGTGGGTTGCGTAACGTTTTGTTTTCTCTTGCACAGACCGGACGGGAAGCGCCTAGGGACAGACCGGGACTGTATTCGGTATCGAGCTCCATTTTGAATTTGCTCGCGAAGCAAAGTGATTCAGCGTGTCGCATAGTCTGGTACATCGGGGTGGAGGGTTGCTCGATTCGTCTCGGTGGTCGAGGGTGCATCGAGTACGATGATCTTCCGTGTTGTACTGGATGTTTTAATATCGTGACTCTGGGCGCAGAGAAATCTTGTTGAATTGATGGGGAGCTTGGGGGATTAGGGGAGCCTTCCTTGCTCTTCGACGAGGGATTCGTCGAGCGCTGAATCTTGTCTTTATCTGTGCCTCTCATCGTTTCGCTATATTTATCGAGATTCAACAAATGCTATCGTTACTCCATTTCACGGTGCAATTTTCTTACTTCTCGAAAGATTCCTCTTCTTCTAGCTGAATTATGCACAATTTCCACAAAGACGTAACTCCATTTCAGGCTTCGTAATTCCGCGAAAAATGCTTGCGTTTGCAATCTCCAAGAAGAAATCTGTCTCTTGGCTGACTATCCGCGGCTCGGTTTGCTAATACCTCTCCTTACGTAAATAATGATCCGCGGAGTTACTATTCGGACACTGTACAACTATGTATATACCCGGCCATCTCGCGTCTGTCCTTTCATTCACAATCGGGGTCGTGTTCCCGACGGTTTTAATTATTCTTTCTGACACGGTTTCGCGTCATTATTTCCGCCGCGCCAGTAAGACGTTTCCACGATTTTTTCCCTTCGATTGTGTCGGACGCGTCCGTCTTTGTCTACCGGGATTCATCTGAATTTTAAATGACCAATTTTCTCGCGCCGCGACCTCTCTCGTTTCCATTTGTTTTGCTCATACGCCACGCTCTCCGCCTATTTCGTATTCACCGTGATTCATGGGAGCTACGTGGGGAAGCAAGCTGAATTATATATCCGATTCACTCGAGCACTTGTCGAACTGTATTTCAATTTGATTGCGCGGCGGTATCCATCTTTTGTTGCTGTTAAAAAACGTGCAGCCAAATATACGAGGCACGATTCGAAGAAATTTCCTATGAAATAAGCGGCGTCGCCGAATTCCCACGTCGAGTACAGAGCGAATTCTCCAAAGCAATGGTATGCGGCGGAACGGGGGCAAGGGCGTTTCGTCGGTTCGGCCTGGAACCGTTTCGAGGGCCTGCTGCATTTACGCATACTGCGTCGAGTGGCTCGTAAATCCTCGAGTTCACTTCGCTGACACCAATGACGACGGCGATGATCATCGCTGTTTACCACAATACCCAAAAGCAATCGTCCGACACGTTCCGTTCTCGCGATATCGCGTTCACGACTTGCGTCCTCTCTCGTTTCAACGTTATCTCCTCCACCTTATTGCCTGCCCGCTCTAAACCCCTCCGAGCATGCATCTTAAATAGCACTCAACGTTTCACGCAATCGTATGCAAATTTCCAAGGAACATTTTGCGATCAGCGAAGAGTTTTATTAAAATCAGCGAACGTTCGAGGACCGGTGATGCCGTATCGGGGTATCTCCGCGGGAGCCACGATAATTGTCCGTGACGTGTAACGCGGGGGTAGAAGGCAAGGGGTGGGTCGAGGAGATAGGATCGTTCTCGACGATCTCATCTCGACGTCTCATCGGCACGCAGCCGCCCGGAAAAACGGAATCCCCTCCGTTCTCCGACGAGGCGAAGAACCTCCGATAGCTCGAGAATTACCTCGCGGACAGATGCGGTCTGGGGGAGGGAAAAAAGTAGCGAGGATTCGCTGTGGAACGCGTCGACGAAGCGTGGAAGATTGGGAGAACGCGAAACCTGGCTACGTCTCGAAATTCGGAATAATCCCGACGCGGTGCGTCGCGACGCCTCGTCTGCGAGGATCTCCGCCTGTTTAGCCCGCCTACGCTTTAATGACGAAAACGGGCGAGCAATTAAAAGTTTAAATTACAGATCTGAAAGCAATCATCGTCGAAGTACTGGAAGGAAGTTTACGATTGGGATCGGAAAAACTTGCGGCACCGTTTAGCGTCCCTGTGCATTCGGATTGATGTCGTTAGGTTAATTGACGACAATTCGGGGAAATGGGTGCACGGAGAATTTCGACGTTTCGAAACTAGGCAAAGAAGAATACGTCAATGTCTATGCTACCGTGAATAGCAATGTCCGGCGTCCATCTTCTTGCAGGTGAAGCACCTCGAAGCTGCCGAATATTCGCGTATATTATCCATTGCGACTGAACATTCTCGAACTTCTCTATTAAAGCCACATTATATTCTCCGTCTCCCGGAGTGGCTGAAAGATCATTGCCCAGCTTCGATTCGTCGCGACGAATGTTTCATTCACACCTGGTCCCGTTAATGAATCCGCGGACGTCGTCGCGTCGTGCCGTGGAAAGTTTGCGAATTGGATATTCGTCTGGTCTCGCCGGATCGATACTCGACGTCGAACGGTCCCGACGACCAGAGTACTCGGGGAAGCCAACGTATTCGTCGTTTCGCCAAATTCTCTACTCAACGAGCGTGTAATCGACGAACCATTCGAACGATCGTCGGAATTGTCAAATGGACGAACCGTGGGCCCTTTGCGTGTTTGCACGCGTTTCGCCAGGTCGAGCGCATGAAGCGCAAGTTTCTGCCCGCTGGATCGTTTGCAATTAATGCGACGGCGTTCGCAGCCGATTGATCGCGCGCGCGATATCCTTCGATGCAGTTTTCTCCTGGTCGCAGGGCGACGATCAATTAACCCGCAGCCTCGTTAAGTGGAACCTATGACGACATTATTCCGCGGACCTTCGAGTGCATCGAGTTCGCCCGCTGTTATCTAATTTCAATCGAAGCAATTACGTCCGTACTCGTTACTTCGAACCACTCCCTTTTTTCGACATCGTTTCTCACAATTTTTCGGTGCAGTAATTCTGCCGCGTCAATCTCGACGACAGAACGATCGCCTCGGGTCAGGTTTATTGAAAGTTTTCAGACGATAATCGAGTTCGAAGTAGCTTTATCACGGCTCGTCGAAAATATCGATGGGCTCGCGTGGCGTGGGCGCGGCGACATATGAAAAGGTTAACGGTGGCCCGCATCGCCATTAATAAATGAACGTGCAAGGATCGATAGGCGGCCATAGATACGAGGGTTCACAGCACTGGTCGTAGGTGCTGCTTCCTCGCTGTATTTTTGAGCGAGCCAATCCATTTTTGATCCGGCCACTCTAAAGTTCGCCGCCTGTAGCGCACAGACGGAAGAAATTCCATCGACATCCGAAGCGAAGACGCGGCTGGGAACACAATTTGCAACGAAACTCGAAACGCGCACGGAATACCGGCGTCTAAAGTTCGCATCTTTTTTTTCCACTGAAAAGAGAACACAAACGAACAGGAATAAAATACCTCGAGCGGATGAAATTTCACGGGATCAAAAAGTAGACAGTGTCGCGGCCAAAATAAAATAATTATTTCCCAGCGCGAAAGACATATGAGCCTAAAGCTTTTGCAAATGGATTATGGAAGCCCCATGCATCGACCTGTCTGTCTATCTATCGAAACCTTGCAGCATGTTTTAATTGGTACAATGAACGCCGGATAGGCGACGTTGAAACTACCTTGGCGATACCCGATTCTTTCATCGATCAACTCGCTAATAGCTACTTTAGAAATTTCGAAATCAACGCGCGCAACGTTACTGCAACGCCTTTGCACGTTTGTTCGTGCATCGTCGATAGGTGTTCCCGAGAGATCGGGATACGTTTAATCGGCCTCGTGTCGATTTAACGTCCGTGTTAAACAGTGTTAACTATTTCACGGTAATAGTTATTCAGTTGCGCTCGGTGCCAAATGATTCTGTGGAGTTTCACGAATAAAACGATATAAGTAGCTATTAGATTATGAACATTGAAATATACGTAAATAATGATGAAAGCGAAGAGGACACAGAAATTGCCCTCATTTTGGCCGGCAGATGAAAAATCGAAGAAAAGTTGAAATTTGTCGAACAGTGTCACTTTTCTTTTTACTTACTTTACTTTCCTCGTCGTTAGAAAAATACTGACCGCTACGAAATAGTACACAGAAATGGAAGGAAGCATTGAGCAATCTCGGCGATACGCAACGTAAAGCACGTTGTTCCCGTTGTGTGTTCCCGGACACACCGAACCGGCAGTATCTGGGTTAAGTAACTAAATCAATCAACTCTGAGAAAACAGGACAACGCAATTAGCGGCGTCGCTGCGAATCTGTCAGGTTTATAAAATCCCGTGGAAAGAAGCGGTTTCACCGCCCAACCCGTTAATGGGATAAAACGCGAGGCTCGTTCCTCGTCTCAAAGGGCGTCATTTTTTGTCCCCACCCCCTGGACACCTGGCGAGAACGACTAATAGGTAATTCGCGCCTCCGGGAAGCGAAGTCATTTGGTCCGATTTTTCTTTCCCCTTTCTATTGACACCTTTGGCGAAGCCACATTAACGTTCCTCCCCTTTATACCGGCCACGCGCACTCGCCAAGGGAAATCGATCGACGTTCGTTGAAACTTTTTCGCGGTGATAGAAAAAAAAGAGGAAAACAAAAAATGAAGCGAGATGGGATAAAATTTGTCGGAGAGGGAGTGAAACGTGAATCGGCGGATCGAACCGCCTCGTTATTGTACTCGATTGCACGCGGAACCGGCTGACAATGCCGGCCAGCTCTCTGTTTTATGCGAAACGCTCGAAGCGAGCGTTCTTGTCACCTGCAGATACGATTGATCCCGTGTTCTGTTTGTCGGAGAAAATACACCGGGTATCTAGCTCGAGGAGTGTCTACGACTGGACTTGCGCCCGAGTTACCGTGGACAATGAATTTGACGAGTTTCGTTGCCGTCTAGTGCCACGAAATGTACACGAGCATCTAACGACTTCACTCGGATGATACGTATTGAAATTTCTGCACTTTCCTTTCGAGCGTCCCTGTCATTGGCTGCTTAACATGTTAAAGGGAGACCCGAAATTAATGAATTCTGTCGAAGTGGTAAGGGTTGAAGGGGGGAACGAAATTTCTGTTCGTGTTTTAACACAATGACGCGCCACGCTGGAAAGGAAAAGTGTCCGCGCATTCTGATGTTAATATTTTGAAGAATTTCATCCACCACGATCGTTTCATACTAACTTCTACTGTTGTATTGTGTTTTCCAGCAGCTCCATTCAGAGTATAGGAGCACCTACACATGGCACGAATACACTGGGCCGTACCAAGAACATACGGTCGTACGTCGGGCTCCGCAGCCACCCCCGACGTCGAGTAAGTTCACTCAATTTATTGTTGATTTTTTTTTCCATTTATACATATACATATATATCCATTCTTTCCACGATCTAGCGAAATCAGCCTTTCGATCTGTACGATCTAGACTTTTTAGATGTATCGTCGCATAGTTGATTGGCTATGCTGTCTGAGTAAATTTAATCGCCTCGCCGAAAGAAACGAACTTTTCTTTCTCGCGCGAAGTTCTAAACGAGTTACAGCGGCATCGGATCGGAAGAATCGGCTAAATTTCCTCAGGCATCCATGCCGTGCTATTTTAAGGGTTAATTGTCTCCATAAAATCGTTAGAATCATATCAGCAGCCGCGAGCGTGAAAAAAAAGAAGAAGAAAATAGCAGCGCGTACCGCATTTCCATTGCAATTACGTTTCACCGAGTCGCCAGACTGAATAACGTTGTTAGTGCCACGATTCACGCGCCACGGCCTCGGCATTTCAGCGCAGAAATCTCGCCGTGGCGCGGTGTTTCCGTTTCGTGTTTTCTGCGCGACGCGAAACCGTATAAATGGCAAAAAGAAAAATTAATTACGCACGCGTTAATCGACGTTTCGCGCGACGAGACGTGTAATCTGTCGGTATCCAAACGAAATGTCGGAACGAAACGCACGTTTCTTTTTTCTTTTTCTCTTTTTAGAAGAAAGCATAAGAGATTCACGCTCGTATCGCCCGAATGATTCATGATTACCCACCCAACATTCTTTTCTCATCATCTTATTTCTTCCCCATGTTAGTATCTGTAAAAGGTGTTTTAGTGAATTTACTTTTCCGTTACTTTCATCGTGCTACTATATTCATATGAAATCTGGTCTCGTTATATCGCACACGCTCTGTCGTCACATTTCACCCTCCGTTCTCACATCACAGCCATGTCTCTCACCCCCGTGACTCGTACATAGTCGTACCATAAGTATGTACAACATTTTCTTCCACTACGTATGTATTACACTTCAAAGTATATCTCACTGATTTCTATATTAATATATATATATATATATATATATATATATATATATATATATCTGTTTGTTTGTTCGTATCGATGTGTTGCGGATTATATTACTATTTTCATCTTCATTGTTCCCGTCTTTCTTAATTGTCGATGCCTGTGTAAACTTGTAACCAAGAAATAACGCTTAATCGAAACATTAAACAACGATGTTACTTAATTTCTCTTTGAAAAGAACATCCCATAGAACCCGCCCCACCCCCCGAAAATTGCGAATCAGAGATCCAAAAAGCGTCACGAGACACGTACGAGTCGATCACGCAAATTTATCAACCCCATCACGGCTCGCGAGCTGCCGTGAAAATAATTAGCCGTTGGGCGTCGTTATCGGGTATCGATAGCGGCCAGAAATTTCCGAACAATTCACGTTCGATTTGGCAACGAGTTTTGTCCAGACTTGCCTGCGAACCGTCCAATCTATATTCGTGCCAGTTTTTTCCTTCAAAAAAAAAAGAGTCAGCAACAAAAAAAACAGGAAGGAAAAAAGAACGGCATACAAATCGAAACGGGTCACTAGACTACAGAATCGAAAGAGATTGTGCATATAAAAAGAAGAAGAACGAGCGTTAAGTAAAGGGAGAGAACGAGCAAAACGAGAGGGGGAACAAAAGCAAAAGAAAAAGTTTGAGCGAAAAGAACGTAAAAAAAAAACTAAAAAAAGGAAAAAAAAAAAGAGAATACGGTGCCAGCTGCGAATTTTGATTGCAGCGAAGCAACCGACCGCGAAGCTACAATCGGCCAAGTCAACCGAGGATGAGAACAACGAAGGTAAGACGAACGATCGGTGCTATGCAAACATCTAGATTATTACGGTTTATTTCGCTCGTTTTAGCCCCTTCTGTTTAACGCCCTGCGCCCTTTGATAGAACATCCCGCCCCTGGCCTTGCTCCGTCTCTGTCTAACCGCAAGACCCCATCCATTTTCTTACCTCTGCGAGAAGACTCTCCGAAGTAATTAACCCTTCTCGCAACTTTCGCTTTCATAAACATCACCAGCTGACTTCCATCCGCTCTGACGCAATCCCGTCGATGCTCGTCGCCGGTGTTTCGTGCGCGACGTTTCACGGTTAATAAAGCATGCCTGCTTGCGGTTATCATTCGTTCGACCTGGTTCGCACTGATACTCTACGCACTTCGCTCCTTTTGCTTCCTCTACGGAGTGATTGGGAAAAAAGAACAAGGTAAAGGAAATTATACTCTCAGATTGCACCGTGAAGAAAAACTACCCCTTATACCGGAGAACGGTTTCGTACGACGTTGTAATCACGGTAATACCTCGAAGGCGAAGTTGTGTTTAATATGGAAAGTTTATGCAGCTCCGCGACTAACCTTCGAGCTCGGGGAAATAGCACACGATTGAAATGCAAGTGCGAGCCAGGTCTAAACGTTTCAATCCGAGGCAAATTACACCCTCGCGCAGCTTGTCCTCAGTTTTGCGACAAATCTCTGCAAGTGCGAACTTTCTCTCATCTTTCACGCCGACGTGTGAATGCATCCCATTGTGCTGGCTATGTTTAGGTTGCATCGACTGTCCTTAGGCATACTGCCTTTCTTTTCTGTCTTTTTTTCTGTTTTGTTAAAATGTTACCTTGTACATGGGACTTTTGTGGCCGTCTGCCCGACGGTGTAATCGATCGAGATACTTCTCGAGGAGGCGCACAATGGCGCTGCCATCCGTAACAATTGCGAAAGGGCATAAAAAGAAAAAGGGGAAAGACAAGGAAGAATGTATTTCATCGAGGAGCGTGTCTCTCGGTGTTACGTTAAGGCACACGAAGATGCGCCCCTCGCTTCATTTCTTTTCGTCGCATTCTTCTTTAAGCGATGACATCGCTTGGAAGAACGTTTAACGAAGTTTCAATTTTACTGTTTGCCCTTTACTTCCGACGTTTTTTCGACGCACACGTATAGATAGAATTGCCAGGCTGACAGTGCCCGTTACTTTGGCCCGCTTGTGAATTACTATACCGGCAGCCTCTACCTCTGGCCCGAGTAGATATAGCCTAGATACAGCACGATGCGCCTCTGCATTTACTTGCACGAAAGTTTGCACAGCGTTTCGCCTCTACGCGCGTCGCTGTATATGCAGCATTGAACTTTACACAACTTGTTACAACTTGTTCCAGAACTCTCGAACTATCAGCTCCGCGATCCGCGCTAAAAATAACGAGGCCCCCGGTTCGACACAGAGTCTCGTGTAAGAAGTAAAAAAAAGAGAAAAGAAAGAAAGGAAGAACGATGCTGTAGCTTGCGATTTTTCTAGCAGCCGACTGTCGTTCGGCGTGCACCGTGTGCAAATCGATTTCCTTCACCCGCGCAGATACGCGTTCCCTTTCCACTTAAGACAGGACTATAACGAACATAAGTTTCCAACCTCCGCCACTTATCTCGCTCCAAGTAGAAGATGAATATGGAGAGGGTAGAAGAAAAGATTTCAGCTCTGTAATTACTTTTTCCTTTCGGAGTAATGCGAGGAAGAGCTGCAACTTACAAGGGAACATCCCGAACTGTCCGTCGGTTCACGTATTCAGCAGGTGAAAATAAGGGACAAGTATTTCTTTCTGCGTGAAAATGATTTTGGAAGAATTCATTTCTCAACAAATTTGCTTAAGCAGTTTTGTAAACGCAATAAAGCGATGCAAGTTTTGTTTAACTTTTTTTTAATATCTCTCAGCGTTCTTGGGATATTTCACGGAAAACATAAAGGCTTGATTTCTTCCCCTAAACTTACGATTGTCAATTGCGTCCCTTATGTTCACCTGCTTAATGTATCCACCGAGTTGCATCGAGATCGGCGACGGACAGTTCGCCACGTTTCCTCCTCAGTTGTATCTGTTCTTTTTTGTTATCAATTTTGTTTATTGTGCGCCGCGTTCACCACGCCTCCACAATCGTAACCTCATCCGATCTCTAGTGCAGTAGAAGCGCAATTTCAGTTGAGCATATTCGCCGTCAAGAAGCTTCCTTTATCAGAGAGAAAAAAAGAACCGAAAGAATCGTCTCTAGCGAACGATCTCGCGTACGTTCCCTTAGATTTATCTGCTCGCCGCCATTTGTTCTCGCCTGCACGACTACAGATAACATTCTTTCACGCCGCTTGGCTGTTCTTCTTTGTATATATGTACGTGTGTAGGTGGTGCGCGACTCCCTTTGGACTTCAGGCCGATTGTAGCGATTAATCGTTGCAATTAGACCGCAGCAAATTCATTTTCGATCCAGGTCTTCCGTCTCTGTACTATTGGGCCGCGCCGTCAACCGTTATACCGTACACGCGTGAGTACGTGCATTGGCGCGATCGAGACGCGGCGCCTCCGCGACCGTGCTCGAAAGAGTCTCGATCGTGAAATTGCGACGATTAATCGTCCCTGCGATCAGGCGAGACAATCACTCGAGACAATTAATCCCGTGTCGCATACACGAGGGGTGGAGGGTAGGGGGTGGGCAGGTGACAGGCTAATCGTGTCACCGGCTAATGAGCAACGAATTTAATTATCGCTCGGGGAACACGAGTCGCCGCGAATATTAGATGAAATTGTGGCAGATTACGGCCATGCGAAACCACCGACTTGCCTGTCCGATTAATCAGCGTGTGTAACGTAAAACACATCGCGGTCTGCTCTTTTTTCGCGCGGGTTTCGGTTCTGCGTTCCGTTCGATTCGTTCTTCAATCGCGGTCGTTGACATTATTCAAGCAATTCCTTGGCGAATGTAAGTTTGTCTGCGCGAAGTGGTTCTCCCAGAGCGACGTAATTTTATCGTTAAATATCGCGCAGACTTTGCTTCATTTCCTCTCTTTTTTTTAGAGGAGGGATACGGGTCGGAAGATTAATGGCGACCCATATTCCTGACTGCTGTTACCGATTTACTGTACTTTGTTTGGTCGGAAAATTGTTCCCGTCTGACCCGTTTTTCACTGTCAGACGCGACTACTGAACGCGCGCCTATTGCGTACCGCCCGCAGAAGCGGTTCTGTTCTCCACTTTTTCCGTTAGAAATTATACACGTGCCTCAGAATTCGATGGCTACCGGGCACCAGTACTAATCGCGGAGAACACCCACGAAAAACAGCTTTCGAGGGCAGATTAGATAGTCACGCAATGCTACCGCAGCTGCAACCCGACGAGCCTTTTGCACCATTGTTCTTGGTGGTTACCTGCTCGATCCGATCACGATCACGAATCGATCTATAGGTAGCCGTCATCTCTGTTTGAGCGCAGCAGGCCACGCGTAATCACACGATTCCGCGTGTTTACCCGGTCCACGATACGGTGGACCAATCCTCCCGAGCGCACGGTCCAAATTGTAATTCGCTACGCCGATTAACGTCCACGTTGATTACTCGTCCACGCGATACTTTCGATCGCCTCGATTTCAATTATCCGGCCGCCGACCGTCGACGTGACGCAACTCGACGGATGCGAACTTCGATTGGATTTCGCGGACGAAAATACGCGAGAGGAATTCCAGTTAGAAAGAAGAGCCGCGAAGGAAATATCAGCAGAGCGTACATTAATATTGAGGGAGTACTTTCCCGAGACGGTGCGCGGTCGGTCTGACGTGACTAATTTGTTTGCGGCCCACGCCGGGACTCGTCGAGGCGTGATGCGAAAAAAAAGGAAAGAGAAAAAGCGAAACCACCCGCCTCTATCCGCTGTTTCTTGCCTCCTTCTCTGCCCGACCGCGAACTTTTACTTTCGCAGACCTTTAGACTCCTCGCGGTTGCGTTCGTGCTCAACTGGTTACACGAGTTACCCCATTGGCGGGAATGAGAACGCGAAACTGGCGAGAAGATAATTGATTCATAGCCGACGCGACGAGGGACGCTTGGCGGGCAATAGGAGGAGGAAAAGCGCGAGCGAAAGGCCGAGAGAAAGGTGGGAGGGAGAGGGAGAGGCAGAGGGGAGGACGGGCTTATCAGTTTCGCGCCGGCTATTGATACGCGCCGGAAATCCTCCTGACAGTTTTCTGGACCGAACTGGAAGCGACGCACGGATGACCGAGAAAGCAGGCTGATAATGAAATTAACACGACCGCGTGTCGCCCTTCGATGGAATTCGAATTAAATGAGAATGGCGTGGAAATGGATGGCGATGGAAAATCTTTGCCCGTGACACTTTCCTCGGTCACCTCGTTCGTTCTATTTTGACACTAGAACTATCAAGCAAGTCAAGCTGACTCGTATAAAAAATGTTGTTTTAGAATTATTAGTATATAGGTATCGTTGTAGAAATTTGTGATGACTTTTAATAAGACAGAATGACAATTGTATAATATGTCTAGTGTTCGGTAGTTGTACTACTAATGAACCGAAAGGTTCGAATGGCGAACCTTTAATTGTATCTCTCGTGGTTTTTCGTTGCGTCACGAGTTCCCTTTCGGGCTGAACGAATTACATAATCGTGACGCGGCGAATTTTAGTCTAGTGCTATACGTATATCTGATTAGACCAGGAACGAAGCACAATTACAATAATTTTGTTCCACCGCCCTCCTGCCGCGCGATCTGATAATTCGCCGGCGTAAAACGAGGCGTTCCGTTGCGAACAGTTGAACGAAGAGCCTCGAACTTCATTCAGCCTCCGCAACTGGGGCACAGAGAGTCTGAATTCATCCGATGGCATTTCCTTTGATCGAGACGCCCCACGAGAATCGTCGTTACCCTTTGCGACTTCTTCAAACGGACCATCCACGAAGGCGGCACAATTTTCCTAGCCACCAGTAAACTGAACTTTACGAACCATTTTGGTGAACACAATCGAACCGTGCTCGTTCCCCAAAGTGGCTCACTTTCGTCGACGCTTAGCCGTTCGAAAATGAATCCACAACACCGCATCGAAATTTCCACGACACTTCACGTTGCGAACCGCGTTAATAATCCACGCAGCGTGGCCCACGTGCACGCACACAAAACACACGCGCGCACACAAGCTGCATCAGTCGCAAACGAGAGAAGAGACGAACGCGTAGTGGCATAAACGCTCCACGTTGCATCGATCTTTCGCGGGCACATTGTTGCCTCCCTCTGAGCTATCGTCCAGCGAGAATGGTCGTTCTAAAAGCGGAATCGTCGCGGTGAATCGGTCGCTCGGCCAACGGAAATGACGGCGTGCAACGGAAGCGCGTTGAAAGAATCGGCCTGTCCCTCGAACGCCACCCCGTCGTTCTCTCGCGAACAGCATCGAAACTTTGAACCGATCTACACTCGGAGACGATCGAACGTGTTTCCACGCCCGCGAACTTTTCCACCGGCCAACTTGACCTCGTGTCCCGTTCAACTTTAAACCCGCCCGCGCTCGACGGTGCACGCCTCTCTGGAATCCGATTTCCATTGGCCTTAATTCGTCCCGCCGGGCGTGCAAGAGTTGAAGGGAGAACGGCGTTGGCTCGATTCCATCGATGGACGATCGCTGACAAAAGGGGCTATTAAATAACGCTGCTTTAAATACGTCGAGATTGTCACGGAAACGAGACGCGTAGGATCGTCGAGCGAAGAGGCGAACCGGGGTTTCTTTCGCGTGGATTCGTGACCTGCCAAAACCCCCTCAGTTGTTTCCATCTTCTCTCATTATTTTCGTCGCACGTAGAAGAGAACGGTTGCGAAAATATGAGCCACTCGAGACGCTTTCTTCGCTTTCGCCGCTTATAATCGTCTTTCAGCAATGTTCCGCGTTCGAGCCGAGAGGAGAGAGTGCTCCTCCAGGTACAGCTGTTGGGCGGCTAGCGAAAATAGAGAGCTAATTATTAGCGAGCGTGTTGGTAAGAAAACGGACGACGCTTGCTTGGAGCCCTGCGCGTGGACGCGTTTGCCGCAGAAGAGACCCCTTTTCTTTTATTTACTTTCTTGTTTTTCGTTCCCTGCTTCTCGTAGAGAAACGCTTTGTCCGTTTTCCTTTGTGTTTCTTTGTCACGCGCATCTCTTTATATTTGGAGCGATACAGTAGCTTCCGCTTACTCCGTGCTTTTCGCCTTAAGAAGTTCGCCTCGTTTTGTAAGTTCGTTTCCTGTGACACCGTGCACACTCTCGACCGATGCTTAATTACCGCCATCATCAGAAATCGATTTCCGCCATCGAACGAGGCCTCGAGCGTCTCTGTCGACCACTCGAAACTTCCTCGAGCCGTGCAAAATTGCCGCATAGAAAAAGACGACGGAGAAAAGAAAGAATAGCTGGAATCGAGGATCGAAAGATCGAGGGCTGGTCGGGCTTCCCGATTTCTCGGGTATGGGGAATTCGTTTTCGCTCCCCGAGAGACAGGCGAGAATGTGCAGCGTGTCGTCCGGCGCGGATGCGACGAACGGATGACTTGAACCGGTCGCGATGTTCGTTTCAGGGCCAACTTTGGAACCGCCGTTGCCAAGACGAAAGAAATGTCCGGAGCTCGCGTACAAGACGCACGAATTCATCACGGCGGCCGACGGAGGCGGCATCGACGCTGTCGATTCGAACGTCGTAGCTGACAAAGTTCGGGTACGTGTGGAAATACGAGACGCTTGTCGAATCTACAGCGAGCCGAAGGAGCACTCGTACTTTATCATTTCGGTGAAACTAATGAACAGCTAGCGTTCAGTTCTGGACCACTGTGCTGCGTGTGTGTCCAACTATGTTTTTTCTACGTCGACGACGAGGACTTGTCCGAATAATCGGCCGATCTATAAATACGTTGTCGGCCCGTTTCCACTTTAATCGGGAACGGAAAGAAGGAAAACTTTTCATACGCGCGGCACTCGCCCGTGGCTTGCAGGCCACGTTTTCTCAAGTTCTCTGCCAACAAGCCCCTCGTCATCGAGTTCCCTCTCGCTTGACCTGTTTTCCGAATGCACACTGTCAACCACTCCTCGCGCGTACGAGTGCCCCTTTTCTTACGCACAAAAAAAAGGTGGCTCCAGTTGTCCATACTAATTGAACTACAATTGCAGGAAGTTACAGCGCAGTCGGGTCTGCCACCCAGTCAATTGAGCAAAGCGATATCGCGCATCAGTACCGAGTATCGGCTGCAATTCGCCTGGCCTAGACGGCCTCAGCTGACGAACGGCGAGACGGTCGCAGCTGGATTTACAGCAGGTGGAGTTCCGGCAGGTACGACAGGGCCGCCTAGAAAGTCTCTCAGCATGGGAGCTCTTAAGCAGGGTATCGCCCCAACGGGACCAGCCCCGGTTCACAAGAAACGACCCGGCGACGTCGATCACAAACGCGACGGTAAATACATCGCCTTAAGAAATTTGCTTCACCCAATTGCTCGTCGCTGAGAAAACACTTTGCATCGTTTAAACGTACCGCAGACGATAGCCCGGGTGTTCGTGGTTAAGACGAACGGGGCACGATTAATTTATTGAAACATTCTTTTGTTTTTTCGTTTGTTTTTGGTAAATATTTGATAGGCATGCAAGCATCGGAGCTGGAACCCTTGGTCGGAGGAACTGGGACGGACACTATCGACGGAGTGGTGCCCGAGGGCGACGAGCGAGAGGAGGACATGTCGGACTTGAAAATAGCTTTCAGGTCAGAGATTCAAGACGACACATAATTCGAGCTAGTGTACCTAGTGTGCGAGTACCGTGAATACGTGTAGATGATGTTCGAAAAAAGGGAAGAACGAGAATGCACCTACGACGATCCTAGAACGGTGTGAAGTCTCTGTCGCGCGCGCGCGTCTATACATGCATAGCTCTTTTAAACGACACTGCGAGAAACGCAGAGATGAGAGGGGAGTACAATCGTACCCTACAACCACGATTGATTCTTTGCAGGGGTAAAAAATCAGGTAGAACCGTAAGGATATCGGATGATAAAGGGCTGAGCAAACCGCAGGGGAAACGGTTTCCGACCGCTGAACTCATCGAGCTCAGACGTCTCGCTGACGAGTACAAGGTAATTCGGGAACGAAGATGTTTCTTACACGCGGTTTCAGTTCTACGCGTTCAATGGAAATGGTACGGCCACCCTTTCCTTCTACTTCGATCTCTTCCGCTTCTCGTGCCGTTTCTCCCACAGACCTCCGTCATCCATAGTACTCTCCATCGCTGTACATGTGTGTTCTTGTAAATACTCTAAGTGTTACACAAATACCTACAACCAAGGCGAACAATAGTTTCGCCGTACAAATTCGTCGGAACTTGCATGCGTTTTACTGTACCTCCCGTACGCGCACGACAAATCGCCATCTTTATGGAAACGATCTCCGCTCGGATCGTGATCGTTATCGATCGCGAGGAGGCTCCACGCGATCGATCCCTCAAGCTGAATCATTCATCGTACACGTGCATGCATCTGTTCCTCGTGTGCCCGTAAAATGTCGATGGGGATGTCGTTTGCACTCGAAACGTGCTGCGACACGTATCTATTCCATAGCATGCTCTGTGTTCTACTATAGTGTGCGTGTGTGCGTTAGTGGCGCAACGAGCGCGTTAGATTGCATACCATAGGAGTTTGAGAACAGAGAAAACAACAGAGTGATCCGTTCTGATTTACATTAGCATCGCGACTGGGGTTGCGGTCTGGCAGCCGAGGACGAGGCTTCGCTGTGGAAACGTGTCTCCAGTAACCACGCTCTCAACGCGCTGTCCCTTGCCAGGCCAGTACACTACTCCACTCAAACATCAACCTTTCCATGTCAGTTGACCGATCGGGGTCGACAGTAAAAGCGCGGGGCTATGTTTCGCGACGCGGCGAATGGTAGAGTGCTGGGGGTAGACGATGATCGATGGGAAACGTTAAAAAAAGAACGACCTCGGCAAACCTATCGCTGGCCGTACGAATAATAGCCGAAACGATCAGAAATGAATAACGCTCATGGTTAGCTTCAAGTAGTTAAAGTCGACCATTGTCGGGCGATGCCTAAATTGTGCCCGCCTTTTCACCTACGGTAGAATTGCGGCCGATCGATTGATTCGCATTGCTTCAAATTGCACATAATTGCCGAAATGTTTCTGATTCGAACGGTCCATTGCTGGCGCGCTGTAAGTAACGAGCGGCAGTAGTATAGGCGCGCGTATAGTCTGACTGTCCGTCTGGCGACTGGCCCATTCTACTAGCGCCAATTCGTCGTGCACAGGGGACCAGCGTCGATGAACGGGATCGTACTACTCCTTCGTAACATTCGCTAGTGTGATTGTTGCAACGACAGCCACATCCATATTCATTACACACATTCTACTCGCAAATAGAAAAGACTCAAGCGTAGTGGTACGGGGAACGAATTGTTCGAATCTTCACACGGGTTTTGTCGTAGCTGCCTTTTATTTCTTCCGCGCGATTGTGCCCAGCGCAGTGCCGCCATTTCGATGACAAACCAGCGACGTGTGATTGCGTATTTAGGTCAGTGACGAAGGAAGAAAAGGAAAAGGAGAACACGAGGAAGGTCGGCCCGGTTACAACGACGACGACCATGCCTCCAGCTGGCCGACCGTCTTCGGAGCAGGCCAGACCCATGTATGGAATTTTGCACGACGATTACAAAACGGTACGCGTGAAATGTAGATTGATGGAGCGAGAACGATTTGACTGTATCGCAATGTTGCTTCGCAGGACCCCGAAAGAGCCATTGCTCGCGCAGGAAAAGATTTCTTGATCCGCCATCATCTTGATCGTACTACTGGCGTGGGTGAGTGTGTTGAGAAGACGGGAACAATTTAAATATTTTCTGTGTGCTAATTCTTTTCGTATTACCGCAGGAGACGGCGCACTGCTTCCCTCTCCAACGAGAGAGAAGCTGGAGCCCGCGATACCACGACGTCGAGAGGACACGAAGGAACACCGCGAGGAGATTCAGCCTAAAACCAAGTCCAGTCCTAAGAACAGTCCAAGAACCGGACGTTCGCAGAGCCTTGGTCCAACTATGACCGAACGTCGATCACCTAAGCGTCAACCACCGCGTGCACCGTCCGTCACCAAAGATGCTAAGGTATTTATTTTCTACCACGTAACCAAATTGATTCTCGCAGTAAACAATTACGGTTTAATTTTCTCTGGCCAGGAGAAGGAAAGAGAACCGAAGGACAAGGAGAAGGAGCATAAGGAGAAGAGCGGTGAGCCCGAAAGGCATCCACGACCGAGTAAGTAAGACGAACATGCAATCGATACATCCTTTGCCATATTTCTGTATCGATACAGTCGATCGATTTAGTATCCAAGAGATCGTACCCCAAATCGATTGGCGCTCGTAATTTATCACGAGTTGCGTTTGCATTTTCGTGCATATATCATTGAACTTGAGTGGATAGAATTCTTTATTATATATATTATGCGATTTTGGTCTGCTGTTTGCTCTTGTGGGACCCGAAAGCCAAAACGTTCGTTATATCCAATCGTATTTACCCTGTTCGAATCGCGTTGCAAGTGACATTCACCGCTTCTAAGAACTCTATCGAACGTTTCTCGTTGATTATATTTCTATTTGAAAAGAGAAAAGAAAAAGGGAGCCAACGAGTTGCACCATTATTCTATTCGATTAAATATTAAATGAATACTTTGAGCGGTGTGTGTCAAACGTGTCAACTGCCAAGTGGTCGTTAATGTTTCGGCAGATGCATGATACTCCTGTTTAATCGTTTCTATCTTTCTGCCTCTGCCTTTGAGTCCACATCTATAGTAACCAGTATGTAGTCCTATTGATTGTCCGCGCAGAAAGTTTGGCGACATGTTGTTTCCCTTTCTTCCCTGAACGGCCTCCGTAAACCGCGAGTAGCCTTAAAGAAAGTCTCTCACCGTTTCCCGTTCATTAGATACGCTCTGAAATATCGATCGAATGAATCGAGCCTCAAACAAAGGTGTTGGTCCACGAACGCCAAGCATTGGCGAAGAAAAAAACAAAAGAGATACATCGTCCTGTTCGTTCCAACCATCATCGACAGCTAATCTTCCCGTGTTAACAATAATATTATTTCATATATCTTCACTCAGCACCATGATTTTCATCCTTCGTGACGACTCTCGTTCACTCGTAACCATCACCAGTCACATCTCTTCGATCCGCCATCGTCCTCGTCATGGTCACGGTCGTGTCTAGTCAGCCAAATAGTCATCGTCATTTCGACTCATCCATCCATCCATCTATCGCCGAGGCTAGGCGGTGAGCAACAAGCATTCGTATATCAGTCGTAGATCGGATCGTCCGTACTTCACCTCATCTCGGTTCATTGGAGTTCGTGCTCACGAAAACGAAAGAAATTATCGACGATTCGATTGTCTGGCGTGTTGCAAATAAATAGTCACGGTTGAAATCACTGGACACGCACCGATGGTAGCTCATTCTTGCGAAACAACTTATCATCCTCACTGCGTCGTTCATCCAGCCTGCATTGCCCGCTCCGTCCGAACCTTTTCTCCCCCCCCCCCCCTCTGTCAGTGAATATCCGTTCAGTCATTATAATCAGGCTATAAGTTGCTCGCGCTAGATCGATCGCGATCAGATCGACGATCGTATCGAGCATCGTGATCGGATTGATCAGGAGTGGTAGCGGGTGTTTCAGTCACGGGCCCTGGCCGCGTGCATTGGAGCATACGGGAACCGTCGACGGTTTCCTCGACGGGTTCGTCGTCCAGCGTGCCGCCATTACCGCCACCACCCTCTGGCCCAGGGCCTACTCCGTTCTACAGGAGGTCCCCGCAGGTCCATCGAAAATGTACGTTCTCTGTACCACGTACCTGCTGCCCGCTAGCCCAACTTTCACGTATTTCAGATATCTCTATAACCCGTCATCCTGCACCACTTGCCATGGTCACTCAACCCTTCTAATAACCCTTTCTGCCTAATCTTTAACCCTTGAACAGTTTAGATAGATTGCCATAGGATAGATCGCCGAGAACAAACGTATTCGCGATACGTGCGTGTTCTTTGATCTCTACTTGATCTCTAGCAAATTCTTGTGCTTCTTGAACCCCTTCTCGTTAAACTGTTAAAGGGTTGCAATCGCGTAACGAATTCTTAGTCCCAACGGCGATAGAGCTCGAGCGAAACGTTAGGTTTAAAGTCGAACTTCAATGCGCTATTATCGCTGGGCAATTGAGCAGTTCTGTGTGGACGAATTTTTGTTGTACGAAATTTTGCCTCTCGTCTAAACGTCTCGATTCGCGAACGATTCAGCAATATATCGATCGAACGCTTGCCCAACCACTTTTTACCGACCCCTCGAAAACTGTTCAAGTTTCATCTATGCTCGAATATTTGTTTTGTCAACGCCGCACGCGACCGTGCGCGTCTAATTTCACGCGAGCGGCTGGAATTTTCGGAACAATCAAGCCGAGAATATACGTATACACCGCAACGAAATTCCGCGGTTGATTCGCCCGTCTATTGTGACGCGACACCGTTGTGCACCGCGGCTACTGGAATCGCAATTGCAAGGAAAGCTCGATATTCGAGTGTGGACGTAATTCTGAGCGGGCTCGATATACACCGAGAGACCCTTCAGCCCTCGGGAACCTCTCCAATAACAATGAACCTCAATGAAGCGACGCAGCCTTGCTTAAAATGTGTAACAATTGCAACGAAAGCGTTCCGCCGCGCGCGAGACCGTGAAATCGAAATCAATCGTTTCGATTCGAGCGTTTGCACTGAAAACTTCCCCCGCGCCAAGGGGAACAAATTCAAGCACAATAATGTATCTTAATACGCCTCTGCCGAACTCTAATCTGTCGTCCGCAAAAGTTGCAAAGCTTCCTCGAAGGAATCACATTTCAAGCAACGGCGATAGGCTGTCCTGCGCGCGTAAGATCCCTCGACGAGGCACGGTGGGGCTTACTCATCATTGTACTTTGTGTACGGTATGTTCTAGCCTTCCTCGCAACCACTGCTCCCCCCTATCGCCCCCTTCATCACGCCAAACCCCCGACCACTATCACACATACCACCACGAATACCGCCACTACAACCACCACTACAACCATCACCACCAGTACCACTACCAACACGACAAGTACAAACGTAAAACCCTCGGTAAAGCATTCGGTTCATACGAGTGTCCATCACCCACCTACGTCGAGCGCTGCCGCCGCGGCCAGGCCGGACCGTGTTAAAGATATAAACCGGTGCCAACAAGGTCCGCACGAAGCTCGGGCAAAAACGACCCGCGACCAGCCAGCTGCGGCTGCGGCCGCAGCCGCCGCCGCCGATCCATCCAAATCATCCTTCGATAGTCGATACGCGTCAAACCAAGCCGCTACTACCGCCGACCAACCTAGTAAGTAGCATGCTTTGTGCCAGAAAAGAAAAGAAAACAAAACAAGGCCTGTGTCTTCTCCGTTGCTATTTTTGTTCGCTCGAACACAACGCTTTCCGTGTGTTCCTTGTTGTTGCTGTCTTACAACATCTTTTCTCTCTCTATCTCTCTTTCTGTCTCTGTGTCTCTTACTACTACATATCACGCTCTCTATTCTTCTCGTATTTCTCCACCCTTCTACGTTGTCCCCGCGCCTTTCGGACTAACTCAGCGGAATCGCCCACGGCACGATTTCCCGGGGAACTAGTTTTCACAGTATCTATATATGCACCCCTTTCACACGCGCGTGAAAATAGAGCGCCGCGGTTCTCTCACGTGCTCCACCTTTCTCTCGTCACGCTTTCATCGTACAGATTACGCGCGTACCAACGATCCGTTCGCGTTTTTTTTTCCCCTTCTTCTTTATCCGTCTCGCCGACGTCCGAATCACGCGTCTCCCCCCCGACAGTGTAGAAACATCGATCTCTCTCCAGCGTGTCCATTCACCGTAATCACAACGACTGCGTCGTGGTCTCGTTGGCGAATCGAGGAACTCGACGATATCGCGCCTCTGCGAGTGCGTGCACGGCCAGGTCCGACGATCGTGCGTCAGATCGGCATTGTGCACAAGGTGTCACGATTTAGCTGGATGTCTCGCAGACGCGACGGCCGTGACGCAAAATAAAAAAGGCGTCGAGGAAAGACGAGCCAGCTCGACGGCGAACGTAAGTGTAGCATCGCAGCGGACGACTCGTCCGTTCGGGGGGCAAACAGTTATTCGCGCACGAGACACGATTTTTCACCTGGCTCGATGTATGCGTAACCATTGCGACACGCGACATCTTCTTTCCCATCCCCGACTCGTCCAGCAGCGGCAGGGTTTCGCTTCCCTCGCCGATCGTACGGGTCTACGAGGAGAAGCAGAGAAAAGACGGGAGCGATTATCCGCGATGTTTCGCCGGCCGGTCGACGTGCAATCGAGTAAATGTTTCTGCGGTAGAGAGAGAACAATAGCCTGTATGCTAGAGCCCTTTGTCAACCTGTTGCGTGGCCGTGCAACACAGCCGCACATGTACACACATTGTTTCTCTATACCTTCACTTATATATGCATATATATATATAGCATATATCCATGTATATATATGTATATCTATATAAATGTATATATACGCATATCTATCTACCTTGTCTGTCTCTGTATCTGTATATATATATACGTGTATCTCTCCTGCATTCTGAGTACGCTAGTGTACTTTTTTTCTGGGATGCTCTGTACCCTCTGTGTAGATCTCTGGTGTAACCGCGAGTCAACCGGTTTCCGATATGTATGCGCTCGATGGCTCGACCGTCGTCCTTATCCGCATTGATTACCGATTACCCGGTTCAATTCTTCCGCAGGGGATCAAATGAAACGATCCCTGCCCTTTTCGTTTTTTCAAAATATCGCACCATGTTCAACGTTCCGTGGACACTGCGCGACACATCCGCGTGGAGTGTTTCGAAATTGAAATTCCGCGACGGCCTCGAAGCATCGAGTGCAGCCCAGCCCGGTCTCGGGCATGAAACGGAGCAGCGTATATCTCGTCCGCTAAAAGCTTCGGTGAAACGTTGCAGTGACGGCAGAGCCGCAGGTAAACGGGGACGTGACCGGAGGAGAGTCGAGCGTCGCGTCGACGCCGCCGTCGCAGACGCAGCCACCGGTGGCGGTCACAGGCGTAAGCCCGTGGATCGACGACGAGCCGGTGGTGAAAAGTCCTCCGGAGCCGACCAGGGTAAAGTCGCCGGAGCAGATGATCATGCGCTCGCCGGAACCGGTCAATTGGACCGTGCCGTTGGACACGGGGAAAACGTTCACTGTCACGCAAAACGTCAGGGAAGGTAACTGAACAAATTCGATGTGGGTCGAAGTGATTGAGCCGCTGCATCAATTATTCCGACTATCTTATTTTTGTAGAGCCCCTGACGCGTCCGCACAGCGAGGCAAAGAGTTGGGCAGCCTCGTCGATAGCATCGGCCCCGCAATCGACACCGCCTGAACTGGCCGCCCAGCACAAGTCGCAGCACTCTCAGCACTCTCAGCACTCTGGTTACAAATCGCCAGAGAGCGAGAGCGTTTCAATCGGTATCTACAGCGGCATAAACGGGCACAAGGACATGGACTCCGAGAGGGACAGCCCGTTGCCCCCGAACGTTCACACTGCCATCACCCCCACGCCGGAGGAGCAGGTAAAATTGTATAAAATTGATAATAGCGATGATAATAATCCTTGAATAAAAATTGACCACTTCCGTTCCTGTCACCAGGAACCAGGCGGCGTCGAGGAAGAGTCGAAGGAGCAGCCGAAATCGGATCCATCGACAAAACCTGTAGCAGGAACGAACCTGAGATGCCTGGAGGATCCGACTTTCGAATACGATAGGAAGAAAGAGGGTGGTCAGGCGACAACGACGGCGACCATGACGACACCGTCGTCGTCGACGACCCCGCAGCAGGGTTACCGTATCCTTGAAGCTGAATCGCCCCAGGGTGGCGCGGGCGGTGGTAGCGGCGGCGTGGGCGGCGTGGCAAGCAGCAGCGGGGGTGGTTATCACGTGCTGGAAGCACCGACGGTCGTTCCGGGCACGGCGCAACGTTCCGCGGCGAGTGAAGTGTTGGAAAAAGCGCGAAATCGTTTCGACAAGTTCTGGGGGAAGGGCAGCGGCACGGAGAATTAAAAGTGTTCGAACGGAGACGGAACGTAGTAGCGACGTCCTCGAAAGCGGAGGGGAAAGCAGAGACGAAAGGGAGAGAGGAGGGAGAAAGGGAGATAAAACAATTCGACGTGGTTCCTTGTGGAAGCCCTTTTCGTGGTTCGTCTTCTCGTCCCTGTTGTTTTTCATCGGGGACGAGATCTCGCTGGTTCCTTCCCGTCTTACTCGTCACGTGTTCAAAGTTTTTCGTAACGAAACGTTCTCGAGGAATGCCCGACGCCTGTCGACTTATTATTATTCCTAAGCAAGAGGGAGAGAAAAAGAGAGGAGCATTGGGATGACCGGGATGAAGAAAAAGAAGGGAAGGGGGCACCGTTTGAGAAGAGTCGCGAGATTATGCCGTCGATATCGACGAATTGCTTTTAACTGCAGAAGAAAGGGAGAGCTTTTAGTACGCTTTGACGAGTGCTTGGATTTACTTGGTGGAGGAAAGAGGGACGAAAGGACGTCTCGGGGACGAAGAATTAGTAGACACCTGACTCGTAAGACGATCGAGGAGAACGAAGACGGTGCGTGCGGGCAACGCGTCGGTCTCGTTGAAACTCGAGGAATGGTTCGAAAGATACATTCGATTGAACATACACACATACGTACACGCGGACACAGATGCTTCATTTCTAACGAGAGAAATCCTTCGGCTAGAAGAGTGATCGTCTGTGCCGAAGTCATGGGGGAAAAAATGTTAGAACGAGAGGAGTAAATTGAAAAATCAGACGTACACACGGATACACAGAAACACAGGCAACACGATGCCACGTGAGACACATAGAAAGACACGCACCTAGAGGAACACACGCGAGTCAGTAAGTTTCTAGGATATTTCAAGTGATCTCGAGGGATCCGCCGTAGTTAAGCCCGAATTCTTTTTCCATTGACGAAAGAACAAGAGGATGAAAAAAAATAATAATAAATAAATAAATAATAATAACGACATCGTGACGAATCGAATCGAATCGAATCGAATCGAATCGAATCGCGAAGAAACAAAGTACGGCTTGTCGCTATAAATAACGAAGGAATACAATAGCCTTCAGTCGCTTCGTGCGTTTTATATAAGTCTATATACGGAAAACAATTACGTACGTATACACGAATATGAATGTATACAATTAATGGATGTCGCACTTGCGGATTCGCGTGAACCGCGGTACCGACAGAATTCCATAGATCTTTTGACCCTTTCGCCGCCAAACGAGCGTGCTTCGGAGAAAGAGAAATTTCGGGGGGAAAGTAGATCTGTACAATTGTCGATGGTACCGCGGCAAGATTAATTTCCTTTAAATACAGAGCGATTTTCTCCTGCGCGTTTGCCGACCTGGAGACCGAAATTCATTCAATTCCCACGAAGAATCCCGACCGTTCTGTCAGACAATGCAAATGATGTCTAGACCATTCCACAAAGCTAACTCCAGCTCAGTTCAAGCAACAACAAATTGTCGTTTACTTGATGTCCGATACTCTGAGCGAAGGAAACCTGCAGCTTCCCTTTTTATCCTAGAATAATCTCGTCGGAATTCGGACGAAAATTTCTGCGAGAACGATCGAGATACATTGAACGTGGATCTCCCCGGAAAACTCGGCAAACGGAAACCGCATGGCAAGCGAAACAGAATTACTGTAGTGAGGCGTAGTGTTCTTTTTTTTCTCTTTTTCACACGACTTCTCGAGGTTCACGATTCAGACCACAAACAAAGAAGAACAGAGAAATAAAACAAACGAACCGAGGATAATCGAGAGAAATGAGCGAAAAGTTCATGCCCGCGGATCCTTCCAATTATGTACCCCGATTGACTGTTCGATTGGGACAGAACGAGTCACAATCTGCAATTCCTTCGAGTTTCGCGCGAGAATCACGCTTTCACGCGTCGCTTGGATTTACGACTTGAAACTTGGTGCTAGTCGAAGATGCATCGAAGACGTTGGAGCTACGAAAACTGGGGAATAAAAATGTTTGATTGGCGAAACGAGATGAAGGAAGGGTGGACGCTACCTTCCCGTTGAATGCTGCATTCCGTCTGATTTGTTATACGATAAAACCATTCGTGCGACTCCACTTTCCAGCGTATTGAACGAGATGAAGAAGATGATGATGAAAGGAATGAGGAAAGGCTCGATAACGAAGGTGTTCCTAATGATATCGAGCTTGTGCGAGTGTTGCGATTGATTTTCCGATGGAAAAGAGCAAGAGGGAGGGGTAATGGCTTCCCTTCCGATCGAGGAAAGAAAAAAAAAGACTGCAAGAAGTGAAACGATGGAACGCGAGAAAGTAAAAATGGGATACGAGGAGAACGAGGCTGAGAAAACGAGGCACATTTCCTGATCACTAAAACAAAAAAAGTAGATAGGATACCCTTGTTCTCACTTCGAGGACGTTGGAACGAACAGAAAGAGAAATAGATAGAAAAGAAAAAAAAACAAAAATTGACTAAAAGTATCAAGCGACGGAGCTTTTTCTCTTTCACGCGCATTTGGTACACCGGTACACCACACTCCATCCAAATCCACGTCCAAGAGTCAACCAACCGTAGTGAAACAGTATAATGATAATGATTAATATGATAAACGATACTCTAATAATAAAGAAAAGCCGTAAACGGGGGGCAAAAAATGAACAAAAAAAATTATCTATGGTAAAAGAAAGAAAAGAAGATTACGAAATGTGAATGACTGACAAGGGACGACTGAAACTTTAGAAATCAGAATGTCGACGAGAAATTATGGCTGACTTTCTTTTCCGGAATGACTCTCTGAATGGTAGTTAATCGGCGACGATGATTGCTATAGTTTCTTGTTTAACGCCAGTTGCTTGCATAAAAGGGAACACGAAGGAATAATCAAAATGGCCCTAGTCGCATCGGGAATCAAAAGAGGGGCTCTTTCATTCGTTAGATCATTCATGTCTACGTCTTAGTTTCCTCATTCTTGCTCGAAATTTTTAACGACGCGGCCTATCCACTACTTTTTCACGGTATATAGGATAATTGTAATTTATATCTCGATAATACGAAAGATGGAAATATTGAAATGTGTCGTCGATTGAACTATCGTTGCAGAAAAAAGCTCGAGATTGTTCGTGCGCTTTGACAGAACTGATTGCACTCCGAGATTTCCTCGTTTTTTTCTCTACAAATTTTACGATCCCATCCCCTGTCTCCCCTTGATTCTCCCTTTCCCCCTTAATCGTGTTTGAAAAAAAAAAGAAAATAAGAAACGTTACCTCTGCTTACACCGATCTGTTTGACTCGGGACAGAGGCAACACACAGTTGGATGAAGCGAGTGGAAATATGATATAGGAAATGTGTTACTTTGATTAAAGATGTGTGAGATTTATTGTTAAAATCTTCGATGTAGCGGCGAGTTAATAGGATATATATAATAATTTCTATACTGTGAATCGTATTTGTTATCTATGTTCTAAGATGTCGAACAACATTTGCCTGTTTTCCAACAAATTCACAAGCAAAGCCTGCCTCAGCTTCGACGTTCAATTTTGCGGCTCTTGTCCAAAATATAATTGAACCTACTAGCTTTTGCTTCACGAACCTGTGTTAGAAATGGAAGGCTGTTTTCGATGCGTTCACCGCTTCGCGAGCGTAATTTATTGTGATAAGCGTTCAATTATTCCATTCCGCGCCCAGTAGCCTTGCAAAACACGAAATACTAATTACTGGATAATTAATTAGAGCGATGAGAAGCGTACGACCAAAATACTGTTGCGACAGCCCGTTGAATAGTTCCAAAGTGAATCGTCTCGAAACGATCGCGTTGCGCAAACAATTATTATTGTTCCGTTACCATGATGATTATTCGTATTGCGTCATTGCGCCGATTGTAATAATATATATTCCCTTGCTGTCACGATTAGAGAAGTGCACAGGAAGGAACTTTGTACTCGCCAGTGATCCGACGAATTTTCTATCCTTGTTTCTTATTTTTATTAAACAAAGACCAAAGATAAGATGGAAACATAAAGAGGAGCAAGCTTAAGCAGTTTGGTGTAAGCAAGTGAAAACGAAAAGCGGAAACGTAGATAAAAGAAAAGAAAACAGGGTTCGTAGTCGTTTTAAACAAGTCGGAGAAGCACCTCGCAGAAGCTTACACTGCCCATCCGAATTTAGAAGCTGATTTGTCCTGTGATTTCCAGAGTTGTTACCACACTTCACCGTAGGGCTACTACACCAGTACTGGGCCTCGACACGAAGCAAGAAACGCGAAACAAATAAGTAAACGAAGACGCAGCTGAGGAGAAGATGTAACAAAATTTCGCCGTCACTTTGTCCGCGCGGATTCAAAGACTGTTCCTGTTTCCAAACGGGATGAACACGGTGACCACCGTGGCGAAACCAATGTAGAGCAAACATTTACTTATTTTTATCTTGTATCGATGAATCGATAAACGTCGACTTACGTACATACATACATGCATACATAGGTACATACATACGTGGAATTTGTTAAATCGTTCGTGAGACTTTTCGCGAGAGTAGGAGCTCAACACACAAATTGTTTTTTCTAGTTACATGCGACTAAGTATAGAGAAATATATGTACGAGACGAGAGAAGCTCGGAGATTCGCGGAAAATATCGTGATAATGTTTTCTTCTGATCGGCGATGTCTACTGTTTCTTTCTATCTTGTTGTACCAACATTTTCTCATTCGCCCGGGCCTCCAAGCTTTTCTTTTCTCTTCGCGTGCGTGCGCGTAGACAGATCATGGATTCTACTCCTGTTGAAGTGAATTTGCGAAACCATCGACGAACGGGCCTTAAGAGAAACGGCTGTTGCGTGAACGTGCTGGCCACGTTCAGAATGCGCGCGTTTTTTATTCGAAGATTCGGGACGCGGAGGAACGATTGAGTGACAAGCAGGAAAGAAAGAGAAATAATAAGATACCTTAGAAGACCTTTTCTACTATTCAGGGAAGATTGGCTGGGTGGAAACTCTGATAGCAGGGATTACGATCGTGGGGGCTACACATTCGACAAAGTGATTTTCAGGCACGCGAAAATCTTGCAATTAGATCACCTTCCTTTCACCGGTTTCAAAAGGAAATTCAACTTGCGACAGACTTTGGATCCAAACAACAAATCTCAGACGATGATACAATAAATGAAGGAGATTCTTGATTTTTTTTTTTCTTGTTCCATCGATTCGATCTGAAAGACGATCGACAGAAAATTCTTTTCTTTCGACAGATAATTAGACAAAAAAAAGGGACAAAAAATATTGAAGGAAATGTAACACGCAAGCGACTACTGTTCGGGGTTTCGCCTGTATTCTCGCCTCAGTCTTTATGCCTACTTATACATAGATAGGTCGTACTATATTAAAATACGACGATTATATACAAAGTATATATATATACATATAAATATATCTATATACATTATATAGTATATTATTAAAAAAAAAAATGATGCGGGAGGATAGAAGATGATGTTTGAACAACGATGGCATTAAACGAACGAAGTTAAAGGGTGGACCGATGCGAGCAAGCTGTTTTGTCAGAATAAGAGAATCGCGTGAAACGATTAAGGATTAGGTACGCAGGTAACAATGATGAGTATGGTTTATGATACAACGAATGAAGTGAACGATCGTTTGGTAGGATTTCTGGTACCGATTGGATCTATTCTTTGAGTTCCTTGGAATATTCATAACGTTCGATTGGGAACGATTTTCTTTCCTTTTATTAGAAAGAACGTGGAAACGTTGATCGGTTGAATTGAAACGGGGGGGTGGCATGAAATGAGATTTCTCGTATTTTGCAAAACAGATCGACGGACAGAGAAGAGAATCGAACGAGTACTGCAAAGTTGAACGATCGTGATCGAGGATGATTGAACTCTACGGAAGCGACATGTTTCACCGTTTATATTTTGTCATATAAAAGTCTATGTCGCGCGTTTCTTCTATCGATGCGTAATCAATCGATATTCGATGCCGGAGCGGATCGTTTGCCGTAACGTGGACCGTCTCGTCCATTTCATCAGCAATCAGCACGAACGACGCGAACCATATTGAGGAGATGAAATTTCGTCAACGATCGGTCGAACATTCCAAACCCGTGCGCGAAATTTATACGAATAGTTTGCTCGATTTACTGCCAAATCGTGACACCTAGCCACACGTAGTTAAACGATTTTTCTCGTCCCCGACACTTTATTGCAAACGATCCGATCGCTTTCACGTCGCCAATTCTGCGCACCGATGTTTCAATTTTGAATTGAATCGCATAAAACTAAGGAATGGGTAACGTGATGACGAGCAACTGGAAATTTCAGGAGACCAACTTCTTCTTTCGCGATCACTGACTGTCTTTTGTTTTTCTATGCTTTTCTTTGCCTTATTCTTCGTTTACCCCGCATCCCGCGCTCGATGTGCACACATTCCGAGAACGACGATGATCGAAATAAATGGAGATTTGTTGCGAACGGAGGCAAGAGAGGAGGAGGGCGGATAATATAAGTTAATGCGAGTTGTTTAGAGAAATTATCACGGCGAGCGTAAACGTTTAAGCATTACGTAACACTACGGTACTTTTGCGCATCCCCTTCTCGTCCAAAGTTGCGTTTTTACTCTCCGATTGCATCGTAGAGGAGGATCATTTATTACAATAATTGCAGACTATTATGGCTATATATATATTATATATATAAATATATATATTATATATTAGAAATTGAAATACTCGTAATAAAGAACACGCCGACGCTTCCTGTGACCCTAGACTCTTTTAATTTGTTCTAATATTGAATTTCCCCCTTCTTGTTACACCACCACCATCCCTGGACGCCAGTCTTCTTTGGAAAATATAATCGATACGGGGAATGGATACGCGTGAGCGCATAGGAGCTCGTCGTTGTTTAAACATTGTGTGATAATTTATTGTCTGTACACGCGATTCGGTAAAAATACATACATATATACATTTCCGTACAAGTGCTCAACTTGTAAGCTTGTAAGTATCCTAGCCCAAGCATCGAGAGCAGAGAGGAATTTCCGATTCTTATAAAGGGTCGTGCGTTAATAAACAGGTCCATCGTCTAAATTATCGTCTTCGTCGTCGTAACCTTCTCCATTGTCGAAGTAATTGTTCACGTAATCGGTCCCTTCGTCCATTTCCTCGTCCAGTTCCTCTTCCTCCTCCTCCGCGTGATCATTATCCTTCTCCTCCGTTTCTTCCTCCTCTTTCTCCTCCTCCTCGGCGTCGCTTTGCTGCGAGCTCTCCTTCTTCTCCAATTCTTGCAGCTTCGACTCCACGTCGACGTTCTTCTGCTTCTTCGCGGGCTTGTTACTCTTCTGCCCCTTACGTTTCTTTGGCTGGGGCTTCAACTCCGCCGGCATTCTGCTCCAGTCATACCTGGATTCGTAACTGGTTTTATCAGTAATCAGATCTTGATACCGATCAGAATATCTCTCAATGTCTTTCTTAATTACAACGGGCAAAACATTATTAGGCGATTCCCGCATGAATTCTGCGTACTCTCTCTTTAACTCCAACAAGTAGCTCATTTCAGTCGTGATATTTAGAGGTAGCGGTCTGTACTCCAGTGGAGGATACTTTGGTGGCGGTTGCAGAACAGGCGGCGGCAGAGCTTCCCCCTTGGAGAAGCCCAGCTGTTCCGTGCTAATCGACATAGAGGATTTGCCCCTCCCTCTACCACGTCCGCCCATATTTGTAACAATATTTTATTCTGCAATAGCGATAGCTCGTAGAGCGAAGGATCGGCGATAGTTTATTTATAATCTGCTGGTCTGCGATCTTTGGTTATTCCGTAACTCAACTCGGCCTTAAATGCGGGCACGTAAACAGAGTATCGATACATAAAAATGTATGGCAATTTACCTCAGGCTCTCTGCACGACGAGCTCTTTTTCCTCGCCTCTGGCAAGCTCTTCCAATTTCGCTGCAAACGCTTCCTTATCGTAAATCACTTTAATAACTAAAGAGCACGAAGGGCATGTGGCCTCTTCATCTCCGGCGGCCAATTCTGCTTTAGATATTTGGAATTGATCACCGCAAGGACATGGATAATAATATATTTCCTCGTCCTCGTCGTACTCAAAATCCTCGATTTCTACTTCGTCGTGATACACAGACATAATTTCGATAACACGCGAGCAACAATCCTTCGTGTTTTTTAAGGTTAGTTAGAGGTTAGAAACACATGGTCCATGAGCGATCGTAACCCTAGCAATGGGCATGCAATAGAGAGATAACTCTGTTGAAAGGGAGATCACGCAACTTCTATTTTGCATTCAAATATCATTCGACATAGTTATCTATTGGTTTATCTCTGCTCAATAAGAAAATTATGGGATTTTCCACGAGGAACAGATAGCTGTTTTGCGGGCAAATTTCTGAGAAATATGCATATGTAATATATTTTCATTGAATAGATTTCAGTCGATATTTTTATACAATGCCCAGCGGATCCTTTATTTTTAAGTGAGAAGATGTAGTAAACGTGAAAATATATGCAATTAATAAAACTGAGGAAATATGCTTGCCCCCCAACAGTTAACAAAAAAAAAAGTTGAATTATTGGACCAACTAAATAATTTACACGTACTTTTCAATTTTCGTTTAAGAAGATATAAAAGATATGTTGTTTAGAATTTTAAAAACATTCAAGATTTTAGCGATATCTTAACAATTCAGGCGAACACTTCTGGTCGAGCCCAGCTGTCTTCTATCAGGTGATTTTGACACTCTTATCTTGTTCGAGATTAAATGAAATCATCTGTTACAACATCGTCCCATCATACGTTTGGCATGAGAGTGAATAAGGTACACATAACTCATGCGCCAGTGTAGTATCTGTTGGTGCAAACGGCTACAATAAGGCCCTTTAACAACTTTGATATTTAACTGAAATATAGAAGTATCAATGCAGTCCTTTTGATATACAAGAGTGCAAAGGTGGGTTGCAGATTTCATGCGAATCGAACGAAACGAACGTAGCCCTCGTTGTGACACAGTATTTGGAATTTTATCAAAATGTTTACTAAACATCACAGGAACATATTTGTCGTTGATAATATAATGAAACACAGTGGCTCAGTAACCGTTTCCTTTAATATTCCCAAATTATTTTTCCGCCCGGGGAAATAAATCGATTATTTCAATATTGCATCACTTGTGCAAACTTTAAAGTATATTAGAAAATCCATTGTTTCTATCATTGAATGCATATTTTGTTTTGAAATTTTGATTTCTCGCTGTATCCGTTGGCGAAGCAATAATATGTTTATTTTGTGTTACACTGTGTCTTGATGTCTATTTCCGGTAAATTTTTTGAGAAACTGCTGAACATTACAAGGTTACAGAAATCAATATGCATATGCATGAATCGTATGTTGAATAAAATTCCTGCAATACGCGTAACGTGAAATATTACTTTTACAATGACATAGAAATGTTTGTGACACAGATGTCCGCCGAAGAATATGACACAGAGATGGATTACTCCGATTCAGATTGCGGAGATCCAGGTTATGAAGATTATTATAACGTTCAACCGTGGGATGGCGAAGGAGACAACGACATAGACAACGATCAAAGCAAAAGAGATCCAGAGTACGCGGTGTACGATTGTCTTAGAATCGAAGAAGTGGAGAGACTTTTAAACGAGGACGTAGAGATGTTAAGTAATAGTCTCCATGTAACGCCGTCCCTAGCCAAAGTTTTACTGCACGCGCACAATTGGGCGCTGCAAGATATTATCGCGAAATACCGTACCAATGCCGCCAGTTTATTAATCAATTCGAAATTGAAGCCATTACCTCCGTTGGATTCACTGCCACGATTAAAGGGTCAAAGGGGCGGACTATGTTCAGTTTGTGTAACAATTTATTCCGCCGATAAATTTTCAACTTTGACGTGCGGACATTCTTTTTGTAAAGAGTGTTGGTGCATGCATTTCGAAGTACAAATCACTCAAGGTATTTCTACGGGTAAGTTCATAGAAAATAGAGAGGTATCGTACAGTCAACGCCGAGCTTAACTATTTTAATGTAAACTAGGAATAAGTTGCATGGCTCAGGATTGCAATGTTTTATGTCCGGAAGACTTTGTTTTATCTTTACTGACAAAACCTAACATGAGAGAAAGGTATCAACAGTTTGCTTTCTGTGACTATGTGAAATCCCATCCACAACTAAGGTTTTGCCCCGGACCCAATTGCCAAATGGTTATGCGCTCGAAAGAACAGAGAGCAAAACGAGTGATGTGCTCGTCGTGTAAAACTGTATTTTGGTACGCATTCACGGTTGGAGAATACTCGCGAAATTTCGTTACGTTTTAATTAAAAGCTGTAATAATTTCAGCTTCCGATGCGGTATCGATTATCATGCACCCACGGACTGTAATACAATGAAGAAATGGCTCACCAAGTGCGCAGATGATTCAGAGACAGCTAATTATATTAGTGCCCACACCAAAGATGTTAGCATTTGCATATTAATGCTTATACATATCGAATAGATATTAGAATTTCATAATAAATTACTTTCAATTTTTAGTGCCCAAAATGTCACATTTGCATAGAAAAGAATGGTGGCTGCAATCATATGCAGTGTTACAATTGTAAGTACGATTTCTGTTGGATGTGCCTTGGAGATTGGAAAACACATGGAAGTGAATACTATGTATGCTCACGGTACAAAGAAAATCCAAACATTGCTCATGAGAGTGTTCTTGCACAAGCAAGGGAAGCTCTTAGGAAGTATCTTCATTATTACGAACGGGTAAGTTATTCTATTTAAGATTTAATTTCGTAAGTAACTTATAAACTGGGAATCTCTTTGCGCCTCTTTATAGTGGGAAAACCATAGTAAATCATTGAAGTTGGAAGAACAAACCTTGGAGGCTATAAAGATGCAGATAAATAAAAAGGTGATGAACTCTAGTGGTACCTGGATTGATTGGCAACATTTATTCGTGGCCGCATCGTTATTAACACGCTGCCGTTACACGTTACAATACACTTATCCTTATGCTTACTACATGGAACCTGGGCCACGTAAAGAATTGGTAATATCATGTTCCAATGCTCATTATATCCATTTCGTATAAACAACAAGCTTTATAAACAAACGAATTTTTAAAGTTTGAGTATCAGCAAGCCCAGTTGGAAGCGGAAATAGAAGATCTTTCGTGGAAGGTAGAACATGCGGAGACAACAAATCGTGGAGACCTAGAGAATCAAATGGATATCGCCGAAAAACGCCGTGTTACCCTATTAAAGGACTTCCTCGAAGTATAAGCACCATGGAGATGTAAATGTTGTTCCAACATCTCAATCGCTCTTACATTCAGGCCAAACTTATAAAACGAGTACATACATAGTTTAGTTCTTAAAATAATTACCTACATATTTCCATAGGTATTACTTTCTACATGGTACACATTAGTTAATCATCCACCCCCAAAAAAAAGAAAGAAAAAAATATAATTCAGAACAGTAAATGGAATCATTGAATTGACACTGTTTTACGTAAAGAAAACTACGAGGTTGGAAGTATAATTAGAAACAGCTGTAGCTTTAAGCGTTCTCCTTCAGTTAAATAATTTTTAAATTATAATTTTTATTCAATAATTCCCTCATTTTATTAGACCTAATAACTATGGAGGAGAACATTAAATTTCGAGATTTTCAATGTTTTAAATAAGCGTCTATCTGTTATTTATGTAATCGTACATAAACCGAGAATTGTGTAGATACTTCACCTAAAGAGCGAAAGAGGGAGAAAGAGATAGATAAATAGATAGATAGACAGATAGATAGAGAGAGAGCGTGAGAGAGTGAGAGAGGGGGGGGGGGAGTAGAGAAGTATTAATTTGTATTGACTGATTGTTAAATTTTGACGTAGAATGTATAATAATTTCCTAGTCTAAGAATATTCCCATGAATATTGTATCATGGCAGCGCTTTGTTCGAAAACTTATATAGAGAACTATTTTTATCGACGCTTGCAGCACAGACAGGCAGGCGATATAACACGATTAATTAATTTCGCCAGCACCTTCGTACTTTATCGAAGAAGTTTAAACGCGAACTTCATTTATGCTTACTCGACGAATTTGTTAATTTCCCATAATCGGTTCGAGAATTGTTATTTTTAAGAAATGTTTTACTTCTTCAATTGCCTAAAAAAGAAAAAAGAAAAAAAAAAGAAAAAAAACGTGTCCTAACCGTTTTATTAGGTGCTAATAAGATGGTACCCCTCATTGTGTAAATATTGTGGTAATGTAAAAGTAATGTGAAAGAATGTAACATTTTCTATAATTAAATTTACCGTGCATGCAACGATCACAGACATCCATTAAAAACCTAGCCGTATTAAACTTTTCTTTCGACTATTTATATACGATATATTAGAATAGATAATTTTCTGCGAATAAACGTTCGTTTAATAAAGTGTTCCGTTTCAAACTAATGACCGTTATTCAAAATGAATGTAATAACTGATATTTCACTAAGAGAAATAAACTTTGTCGCAGCGATTGTACCTTTTTTTCGTTACTATACAGCATACTTAATTGTCAGTACATGACAATGTTACGAACAAATTATTGGAACCAAATATACTTTTTTTAAATATTGTAAACAGTTGCAAAAAAAACTCACCGGCCGTTGATCTGATGCCAAGCATTCTTGTGCGTAGATTTTTCAAAGGCGGCGATTTCCAAACCAAGAAATGAGCTACCTTTTCGTGTTTCTTTCGACTCCGACGCCGGCCATGCACATGTTATGTTCTATTTGTTCACTACACGTTACGCCACTAATTTTTCATAATAAAACTTTGAAACTCGCACTAATAATTGGAAAATGTTTAAAAAATTACGGAGCAACTTTACTGTCTCCCAAGCCTTCACTTTTCAAATTCCAATATGGCGACCCAGACTTTTCCGTTTACTTTGTCATGTAGACCCCGTAAGAATACACGTTAAAAATAGTATTTCAAACCTTTTGGCCACACGTAATTAAATTATAATAAGAACGTTTCATCTAAACAATATATAATAAAGATTTTTTCTAATGGACAGTGAATTTATTACTATGTTAGAGAAGTTTATTATGGCGATTTAATTTTAAAATAAACGCGGCTCAGTCGCTCGAAGCGTGAATAATCGAACCTCGGTCGCAATACAAACTCGATTACTGCTGGTATATCGAGTATTGCGAGATTCGATTGGAGCTCATTCAACCGCGCTGAATTACGAAATTTCAAATGCAATTAAAATTGCAAGTTTTATATGTTATTCATGATATTTAACAACTGTGGGAGTTGTGACGATTTGTTTAGTTTATAACAGTACTCTGTTAAAAAAATATTCTATGTTTGGGGGTAGTTTTGAGGTTGTTTCATACATTTAAAAGGTGCATTCATTAACTTGTTCGAAATTAATTCAAAATTCGAATCTCTCCTATTCTTAATAATACTTAAATTTTATATTTCAATAAAGCTTGCAAAATTTCTAACCCCTTGGCAATATATCGCACGCAATTCCGTCTAACGTATCATTAACAACACAAAACAGTGACTCAAAGAAGAACAATTTATATAAATTAATTAATGATTAATCGTTTATAACAGTGGCTTTAACAGAACAGACATTAATAGCAATGAAGTATACAAAATTGAAATCCCCGGTAAACTTTTCTAAGCCTCCACGTGTTACCGCTAATTTCTATTAAAAAATAAACCATCATCTCCATGGTGTCGCATTAAATGATCCACATTGAACGATTCCGGACATGCGTAAGGTATCACACGCACGTCTGGCGGAAGTGAAAAGCTCGTGGCAAAGTTACACCGCGCAAACGTGGTTCCCCCTTTCTCTCTCACTCTCTCTACCAGCTCTTCCTATCTCTGTGCTTCTCATCGGTTTTTCACCGTACGTACTTGCTACTACACGAACACACGCCAACGACTGCTGACCCGTCATATTGATCGACCTGGATCCGCGTTTCGCCTCTATCCGATTGCGCGGCTCTGGCGGCGCTTCGCGGGCCGCGTCGCGACGCTGCCCGACGCTTAAACGCGCTAGCGTAGTCGCAAACACTGCACCTGCTTACACCGCATAGCCCTCCCTTACGTGGGATCGTCCACCGCCATGCTGATGGTGCAGTGATCACTTAAACCGGTCGAGGAACACCGTATAAACGACGAGTGTGACTGTGATTTGCCTTTAACGACGGCAGAGGTTGGAATTTAGTGCGCTGTTTTGTCCCTCCTCGTCGAGCTTCCCGATTTCTTTGAACGGTTGAGTATTCCGGATCTTCTTACGAGTTATGTACGTATTGACAGGGGACAGTTTTTTTTGTTTCGTTTTCTTCGACATCTCTGGGGGCTGTCACTTGGATAGTTTTTGGCTGGGGATAACTGGAAGGGGTTGATTTGCACCGCAAGGGTGTTTGCGGTGTGTAGCAATCTTTCTGTAGGAAGGAGAGTAGTGTGTCTAGTATCGTTCGAAATGTAGGGCTAGTTTGTGCAAGATCAGGGACATTGAAACGGTGTGCACGTTCGTACAACTCGTTGACCGGTGTACTGTTACCTCGGAGTGGCTAAAATTAACAGCAATTTACGTGGTTCCAACTTGTACCCTTGCCAATCGTTTATGTTACTTCTATTTTGTATCCCCCGGTTTTAGATTCTATGTTCGTCATTTGAAGGACAGCGTAGGAGTAATTGTTGCACCTCGTGATGATTGCAAGTAACGAAGGCGCAATTAATATTAATTGCAATTTTGTCTTTCCATGCGTTTCGTTGTTTATACCATGGTGTACAATATATTTTTTGTATGCACACACTGAGGTTTGTTTAGGCAGTGCAGCATTTGTATAATACTCGTCGTTTGTCTGACCGTTGCAGTCTGTATCTACTGGGAAACTTCGTGTTACAAAGTTGGACGATGTTAAATTGTGACGTTGCTTTATATTTCGTACAGGGTTTAATAATTAGATCGGTTTGGTCCAAAGCTTCCGTATATTTATTTATCTAAGTGGAATATTGTTTCCGATTTATTTCAATTATAAATAATAATTCTGGTTTAACGCGGTGGTGCTTTTACGACGCGGGCATTGAAGCCACTGAAAGAGAATGGAAACCTATAAACATCCAAGTTTATAGTTAATCAGGCGTATTAAAATTGCATCAGAGTTGCGGAGAAGATTATAGCGACGTTTACGTTCTGACTATCAACGTAGACGATTTCATACGTCAAATGGCCATTTAATTTCCTCTCATACAAACATTTATGTATGCGACAGTGATCCGGTTATCCGATCATCGCATACATCTTCCTACCGATCAATTGCTTTGTTTGAAGAAACAACGCAAATGCAATCGGGCACGCGATTTACTAGAGTACAGACACAAGTCACTCACCTTATTAAGTATTCTTCAAATCAACGGTAACATTACATTAATGAAAACACATTTTTAATTAAACCATTCAAGCTTCGGTACAATGAAAAATATTCCAAATAGACCCGAATATGCTATTTGTACGCCTTATTAAACGAAACGTTCGTGCAATGTTTTGAATGTCTCCTTCAATTGCAAGAAAATTGCGAACTTCCCTTCCAGCTCGTACTCGTCCATTAATTAACAACCACGGTTTCTTTGAGAGCGAAGTCTGCGCGCATCGCGACGCAGGAAAAGAGAGAAATTTAATTGGCGTTGAATGGCTTTAATGAACGATCGATTCGAAAACCTACTCATCGAAAACGTCGAATCTTTTCGCTTGAAATTATTTCAGGAATCGTCGTCCCGTTCTGTCAAGCACGGTGACGTAAGATCGGCGGAAGATCGTCGTTCTGTTTGATGTACGATGTGCCAAGCAGGAAGATGAAATCGTTGAACTGCGACAGAAGACATGGATCATATTGGGATGATCGTCTGTTCTCGTAGCAGTGATCTATAAATCCGAAAGCTTAAATCGCGACGCGGTCCACGTAGTCTTTCGAAACTTTTCTTTTTCTATACGGCAAAGAACCAAGAATCTTCGTCAATGTATCACGGAGGTAAATCGTAATAATGACTTGAGTTTATTTGCAGCTTGTATATTGCATTCTAAACAGCTTTCCGAGCTTCATTTGTTGAAACGGTGTGCCCCAAGCGACAGATTAAATATTTCATTCGATACTTTTAAAACATTTCTTGGATAGAACTTTGACAAACCATCGCATTAACGATGCATTGTTCGTGACAGACTACAAGTTCAATAAACTTCTATTTATGTACTTATTTATGAACACGATGCACGCTATGTCAGCAAGTATTCCGAGGACTACTTAACCCGATCAAGTAGTATATCTTATCCTAGAATATAGACAATGAGTTATCTTGTTCCGCGTATCATGTTTAACAATAATAATACTACAACTACTACTAATAATAATTTTCTGCAGGAGCAACTTGTGGTTAAAATAAATAACGATTAATCGTTTATTTCTTTGACCGCTTTTTAAAAAAGTTTCAAAAAAGTATCATTTGCGTTAATACTAAAATTCCTTGCGGCGGTAATTTTTCTGAGAGTAATATTCATCGAGAACATCGTATGGGCGAAAGCTGTGAAAGGTTTAGAATAAACGATCCTCGAGACAAACAATCGACACAGCAACTCCAACGTGGAATGTAAATGGCAATCCCTTTTAATGGATTAGACGCTTAGCGTCGCTTCTATCGCCGAGTACTTCTTCATTGCACGAGCGAACAACATACTTCGCTTAGGGAATCGGTGTTACATAAAGGAGAATAATGTCCACGAAGTATCCGTCGCTTTTTGCTGCCGATGCTTCACTGGTTGACATTTATTAGAAAATCAGAGATAACGCAATCGTTTTACCTTCTTATTCAATTGCAACTGCCGCAGTAAATTCGTAAATTACGATTTTTCACGTTGCAATTATTCGAGGCAATTGATTGAACGAATTATTTCATCGATTCTTGTAATCGTTTGCTAGCAAATTACGTTTAACCGAACGCCTACATGTGTTCTCGACACTCGCTGCGTCCATTTATACTAAGGATGCTTTATAAAATATTGGACATGCAAGGTTACACAATCGCGGCAAGAGAAAATGCGGTATTTTGTTGGCTCGAGTATGTACCGCAGTGTTGCTTGACGCAGGATTGCTTGAAAACTAGAATACAGTGACCCGAATGCTATTTCTAATTACTGCAATCCGTTGGAGCGCGCTCATTCATATTCACGGTTCCTTCAACCCCGCGTTCACGATTCCGTCGAATAGCAAATAAAACTTCGTACGAAATGGAAATTATTTTCTTGTTCGCATGCTTACACTAGATTGTATCATAAAGGAGGACCACACTCGACGGACTTTGCGGCACGCATGACTTTTTTGCAACAGCACTACTTCAAGTTTTCACGAATTTTCCCAGCCACACTTTTCGTTGCACTTGTTACCGCCTTGCTGCAAACCAGAAATTTATTTTCCGGCTTCACCTGCGTTCGCCGTTCTGTACATACACGCGATGCAATTTCTGCCACTTTATTTCACATTTAGAAGCATTGAGATCTTGTTACTTGGAATGTTAAAGTGGCACAGCACAGGGTAGATCGTTTTCGTTTGATGCCAGTGCATAGTTGTATACGCAATATTGATTTTCTAAAACGGGCGACTCTATTTCAGCTCTAAGACGCCTTGTTTCGCCCTCCACCCTGATTTGCATTCGGGTAGCGCATAATTAAAGGCGGTCACTTGTTAATGCTGCATAGGTGTGCTGCCACGATGCTTTGAATTTTGTTATTTCCTTCCAGTCGATCGCCTGACGGGCGAAAACAACTCCGTCAACCGCGTCTAACGAGCGTTTCTATTGAAGGGGTAAGCTCGTGTTACGGTATGAAGGTGGACCGGAAGTAAGAAGGAAAAGGTCGCGGAAAACATGTGGTCGTATCACTGGATAGCGGGTGAGTTTTGCGAAACGTATTTTACTTTAAAAAATCAGTTACTTTCGTTTATGGTGTTCTCTTGTGACGGAACGTACATACGAATGAATCAATGAATTATGTTTTATCGTATTTTTATAAGATTAGTGGGTGTCAAACATTTTTTAATCGCAAATCTGGAACCACAGTTTTATTCGTCGTTCCAGCTATATCGATGCCCTATATGCGTTTAATCTCACAGAAGAAAAGTAATTTTATTTTAATTTGGAAGGGAGTAGATTCTTTCATTAGGTACTCGTTAAATTACAACGGAGCCACTAATTGCATCGATAGTAATGCAGCGAATTTTTGTTCGTTTAATTTCTGTTACACAGCAGTGCCAGCGATAGGCTGTGCATTGTTCATAAATGTATAGAGAGTAGCAGGTGTAATTAGTAATTATTAATGAATCAATGTAACGAATATATTAACAAATATTTGTCTATCAATTGGCGCGCAACACTTTCCAACATCCGTACGCATTTATAAGTCTAGAACTGTTTTTGTTTTTTTTTAAGTTTCTAAAGTTCATAAAAAAAGTCGAATCAAGAATAAATTCGCGTCGCGTATCGCATTACGCTTATCGAGCCCCGTAGAACTTTTCCATCACCGAAAGAACAAACAGTACCTGAATAGTTATATACGAATGGAACGTGCTTTATCGATTGCCTTGGAAGCGATCAAGCGCACTACCCTGGGTGAGTGTGCAGGCGACGAAAGCAAAAGGAAACGTAGCGACAGAAGTCGAGCTTACGATTAGCGTAGATAAGGGTGGACATACGCGACACGCTGTTGTCGATAAAAGTGTCTCTCCTCTTGATTTCATCTACTCCAATGAAGTAAATGTTTGCTCAAGTCCCATCAGCGCAATCTTTCATTGAAATCGAGAATATCGTTTGAATAAAAATGACTGCTTGCACAATATTAAGTTAATTTAATTTCCAAACTTCAAGTGCCCGAGATGTAAATTTAAAAATAGCGTGCTCTATAAATTAGAATGCAAGGCTCATTATCGGGAAACGCTGACGTTTACCTGTTTTCGAATAGATTTAAAATGTAAAGAATATTGAAAGTTTTTTTTTTTTGTCGCCAACGACATGTTGCAAATGTGTAACCTCGTTTTGTGTTACATACGTTCTTCCATGGAACGACACCGTAGAATTAATAATATAAGTATTCATGCGTACGATCGCTGCCCCGTGCACGAGGTACGTACCAGTTAGTTTCTAAAAGTTCACGAAAATGATGGGAGTTACGGCTTCGTTATTTATTAATTTGTTAATCTGATACTTTTCGCACACGCCACAACAAAGTCACAATAGAAGGTATGGGAATGGAGTGAAACTGCATTCATAATTTCTAATAACTTGCATACAATTAAAAATCCTTCGAAACGAATGAATTTGGTGTGGCTTAAAATAGGATGCTCTGAATCATGGTACTAAAGAAACTTGAATCAGGTAATTTCCTGTCACGTATAGCTAAAAACAGAGTGCACGTAACGCGAGAAAATTTATATGATCGTATCGTTGTTATTTTATAACGCGAAGAGCCAAGAATGTCTGACACGTAAGTCGCCAAGCGTTGACCTATTCTACTTACGCGTGTATCAATCGAGTTTCGCTGAACCGAATGGTCATACTATTTACATCGCAATGTTATTGCACTTATTTTAGTATCTGACATGAAATCAATGATTAGAGTGAATCAAATCCTATCGAGATATCTGGATATTTTAATCGCGACAAAATTATTACAATTGAAAACAAAGTTCGGAATCAATATGGGATAGGTAATTATCGCGCGAGAAATAAACCGCCCAAGAAGAAAGTGCGCGTCGACAATCGTGTGACTAATAAAATATTTGGATATCAAGATATTTTAATATTTCTAGTCACGTGTGAAACTAGATGCAGTCGTGACGATAAATAGTCGTTGCAAATAGAGAAGATAGTAGTAGTAGGAACAATAGTGGGTAGTCCTAGAAGTGTGCACCCTTTTCCTTTTTTATTGTACGTGATTATCATTTCGTAGACATCCACAGTTAAAATCATCGTTACCATCGTCTAAAGCAGTGGCCAATGTTTCGTTTCAGCGGCAATTGTACTCGCGGTTGCCACCGTCTGTCGCGCTGAGTGCCAGAGTGAGTGATCAAATCAGCTTCACATCAGTGTCCTTCTTTTATCATCGTTGCCTGTTAACATTACACCGCGGGACCTATTGTCCGAAGATTCAGTTCGTTCATATCGGCATCATCTTTTCTCGTTCTTTTTAAAAAATTTAGTTGCGCACAATCGAGAAGATAAATCGACCTTACGTTGACTCCACTCTGCCCATCCATTTTTGTACATGCTGTTTTTCATTTGCTATTTTTTGTTCTTCTGTTATTGTTTAATGAACGACGGCGTTGTACTTGATATACATCGTCTCGCTAGATGCACAACTATTATATTTATTATGGTGCTTAATTATTTTTAGCTTCGTCTATGTTTCTTTCGATGCTCTGAGATCCAGGTGCACAAGTGACTCACGGGCACTGTGTTTCACAGCTCGTTCCATTTATTGCTACGAATGCGACTCGTGGACGGATCTAAGGTGCAAGGATCCCTTCAATTACACCGCACTTCCAAGGGACCAACCACCCCTCATGACTTGCAATGGCTGTTGCGTTAAAATGGTACGCAACGCAAAGTCCCGTGAGTACTCCTGTTATTTCAAAGCTTCAAATCACACTTCTTCATTCCGCATTCCTATTTAGATTATTTCTCGGCCCAATAAATAAATGCCTTTTTTGTTCATACAAAAGCATTGAATTTTGCTTAAAAAAAAAAAATTATTCAAGCCTGCAATTTATAAAAATTTCAGTAATTCGTTATCTGTCGATACACCAATGCGGACGAATCAATTATTATAGAACGGCAAGCCTTGCAATCAGAATTACTTACAACACACAGCCGCTCGCGTGAAACTTATTCTCCATCCCCGTGACGAATAAAGCAATGATCCGTAAATTTGTATCTTCTTGCAGCGTACGAAAGCGTGAGGCGGACCTGCACCTCGCAGCTACAGATAAACTTATTTATGGTGGACCACGTGTGCATGATGGAAAGTACCGGCACTGGTCACATGTGCTTCTGTGAGGAGGATATGTGCAATCGTGTCTCCCAGACCTCGTGTTCGAATCCCGTACTCCTGCTCATCCTGTCGACCATCCTTGTACTACGCTCGGTCATCTTAGGGACCCCAGCTTGCTTTGTAGAACGTTGCAATGGTCACGTCGTATAACACTGATTTACTCGATTCACCCGCCAGTGATTTCGATCATATCCTTGCGCAGAGTTTTAGTTTTAGTCGGCGACTAGAACTCTCATCGGGACGGGCGATTCTATTATGCATTCATGTGTCGCGTGCACGCAAACCGATCGGATTAAGCGGCCCGTTCTCTACCTTTTCACATTCGCGGTGAAACGGCAGGTAAGATGTACATGCACGTTCTTCGCGGGGGCGGGGAGGATCGATCGATCATTGAAAATCACGTCAGACATATTGTTAGTGTATAGTGTATAAAGCGTAGATTATCGAATAGTGATTTGTCAATTGATATGATCAGACTGAACGATTCTCCTCCTTTGTCCTCGAAGATCGTTTTTCTAGTTCGCACTGCGCATCGCTCGTCCCGATCACCCCTTACGGCATTAGACAGTAGCGAAAGATTCCGACCGTGTTTTGTGTAGACAAATCATTCGTCTCTCTATCACTATCACGATTTTACCGTCCCTTATAACCGGCGGGCCCTGGAGAGTATTAGTAATTTTATTGAAATGAATTTGTGATAAACGCTGTGGCGAACAGCTTTGACTTTCCCTCGGTAGATAGAACGCATCGGAACGAGTAGTCGCATCGGGAAGTTTCGCCTTTTATTGCATTGAATTTTTGCCTTCGCTCAACGTATCTGGAATATTCGACGCTCTTTTTCGATTACTCTCGTCGAACGTGCTGTAGACTTAACATTTATTGAGCGGACACAGAATTGAATTGGTCAAACGGGAAACGACGAATCAAATTCGAACTGCCAGAAAGTTACGGTTCAAGTGGTACAATTTGGATTCGTTTCTTGAATCGCGTGTACCTGTGATCTTTCTGTTCGATCGGCGCGAGGAATATTCTTTGCGGCGGAATTTGAATTGCATGCACCGAAGAATCGATTAGGAAAATGTTCATCCTTTTTCAATTATCCCCTTCTAATATTTTTTGTTCTCCACTACCTTCTAAAATTCGATGCATCACTTTTCCTTCTTCATCGTCATTTATTGTTGAAAATGTCAAGCATCGTTCCTTACTTCTTCGTGAGCACTTTGGCAACCTAATCGAGATGATCCTGGTGTATAGTTCATCATGATATTATCGTGTTCTGGAATGTTTTTCATTCAAACTTTTCACTGGCTTGCTGTTTCTCTCTGTTCCGTGCGGACTTTATCATGTTCTTCGGCGAACGTAGATCACGAAAAGAACGTGGGTGTAATATTTGCAACATTGTTCGATCATTGCAAGACTTAGGAGTTGATATGTGTTGTAGCTGTATTACTTCACACATTTTACCGCTTTCCCGTTGTGCGCACACTTTGCACAGTGACGGAACACCTCCGTGGATATTCTGAAAGTGACGAAGAATAATCGGATCCGGACACAGAGACACGCGATAAATCATCGTTCCGGCGCATAGAGTTCGACTGTCGGAGACTTTTCGCAATAATTACCTTTGAAACGCGCTAATCGAATCGGTACGTCCATCTTTAAACGTATACACATATTAATCAGCCCAGATTTGATACGCAACGTTTGTACTATGAAAAAGAAAGAAGCAACGTATCGCTAGTAATTTTCTTGCTTCGAAGGGTCTTCAACTATCGCGAAACAGTGCTTGAACATTGGAAACTAACACTGTATGCATTTGCTAAGTGAATAACGAGATTTATCAGAACATACGACGCACAGCATACGACATTCGATATCTATGCACGTACTTTAATTCTTATTCGATCGAACGAGTCATGATGTATTCTATAGGTAACTGTAACTATCTCTCTGTCTCTTGTTACACGCTCGTGTTACAACGATGCAACGCATTCTCCTCGCTGTTCTTCGTCACTGGCACATTCGTGACAGTTTCCCCGCTCGCCATTCTTCACGAGACCCCGGTGTTTCGCGCCGTATGCAGCCATAAGAACGAGAATGGCCCATGGTACACACTGAGCTTAAGGTAGATTACGGCCAGGTAGCACGGTCTCGGCATGCCAAGCCCCCAGCAACGTTACGAAAAAGCAGCGACAGCAACCGGCGAGCATCGACAGCAGCATATCCGAGAACTGTGTATTTCAAGTTTGCTCGCCTGTGTGTGCCTCTTCGACCATCACTGAAATGATTCTTCCTCGACACAGAAATGTGAACGACGAGGAATACGTAGGGTGCCAACAGTGATCGATATTGATTGATTTGTGAATGCTGAAGAATAGAATTGTTGAGAAACAGTTGATTGCTGGAAGGCACACACAGGCGGATGTAACACGGTAGGTGTGTACTCGCACGTAGAAAGGTGCGAATTCGAGTGCATGGATTGTAGCACTTTCAGTAACATGTAGTACGTTGAATGTCACGACAAGGGAAACCTTATGAATGCTTTGCAGTTGGATAGAATTCTGCGTACTTATCTGCGTATACATACCTTAGAGACTTTGTTCACTCCATTGTCCTCTGTCCTGCGACTTTTGTGCCGCTGTGCAGCAAACACTTTGCATGACACTTTGCATGAATCTGTGGGTAGAAAGGCAGAAAATTCCCGGCCCGTAGTCGTTGCTTCGACGGGGAACAGACTTTGAAATATCAATGGAAACGTAGATTCTTCAGAACCCGGCCGGCCGTTTAAAGCCATGAAAGAATAATCGCAATATGAAATGTGACGGATAGTTCGACGAGTCTGTTTCCTAAATGAGCATGATGTCCGGCTCTAACGGAACAGCAACCCGTATACGAAACCCTCCACCCTGACGAATGCAACGCGAGGCAGATCGAATTAACAAAAGCACAGCCGTGGGCCTTCAGCTTCGAACGTGCCACGCCATTCCGACGACGAATCGGTCGCTTCCAAGCTTCGACAAATTTCATACGATCGCGAACGATCTTGCGGCACGCAACGAGAAGCTCGATCGAAGAAAGCGACGTCGACTCGCTCGAGGGGTGCTCGTTAATCGAAGCTTTCGACCGCCACGCAGTTTCAACATTTTTTTTCTCCAGGATCTGGCTGGCACGGCCAAGTTGAACGCGCATGTCCTCACAGAAAGGCTTCCGGTGCGGAGCCTCTTGCCAAACAAGCTTCGGTGCTCGCGAACAAAAAGCGAGCTAACCGGTGTTTCTCTGGCAAGCCATGCGGCTCGTGTCGCGTCATTTGTTCATTGTCGCACGCGCGGCTGCGAGGCTATATTTTATCCACTTTTATTCTCGCGTATTCTCTCTTTTTTTTATTACTTCTTCCCGCAGTTTGTCATTGCGCGACCGTGCCGACAGCGCCTGCTACGCCGACGTTGACAAAATCGTTCTGATAAGCGACCGTGCAACGGCGATCGAACCGTTTCTTCGGATAGCGAGAATGTATCGCAGTTTTGTGAAAGATTATAAATTAAACGAGGCAGATGGGAATAGAATGCTGTAATGACAATACTGATTCGGCATGTAACGCGAATAAACGATGATTTTTAAGTTTGGCCTCGCAGCTGGAAAGAATCCACGTATCGCCACCGGTGCGGATAGTGCGCGAGGTAATTGCGGACACGCAGTGGCGAAACTTGAACAGATCGACCGAACGTAAAGGTAGATCGGACGTCGCAGAATTTGTTGCACTCGCGTAATATTTTAGAGGATTTAATATTGTTGCGCAATGTCGGACGTCCGATCTCTCTGTTCGATCGAGGCTGTTTCGGTTTCGAGAACGAGAAGACACAGAAACGATGGTTTCTATTCTTTTCTTTTGTTTTCCTTCTTTTTTGCCAGCCTGTTTACACGAAAGCTCATGTCCAAGTGCTTGCATAAGAATCGACGAGATTACTATCAATGTACACTTTGTCTGTTGAAGATCGATGTTTACATGCGCCGAGATGTCAATCTATGCATCGATATGCTCTATACTTTTATCTCGATGTTGATGAACATTGGGCATCGTTTTATTGAATGGTGTATGATGGATATATTATATTTTACGGTGCAAGTGTCGGAGTTTCCCCTTTTCGTTTCTACGTGTCGATGTGTATCGGTTTTGTATGATCGTTGCCCCGGGATGTTCATTTCTTTCTGATCTCTTGGTTCTACGTTGCTGTGAGTTACATTGGTTTAAAACGATTCTAGATTCTAAAGTATATTCGATGGCATGAAGTGATGTGTCGATGGCAGAGTAGCGTTTTAGATATAACTTTGGCACGTAATTTCGTTGTCCCCTCCCCATTTTGCTCCAAACGGACACGATTTTCTTTCAAGCTCTTCGATTGTTGCCTTAACGTTTGTATTTAAATATATTTCTGTTGTTTCGTACGACGAGGCGTACAAAATGAAGGGACGAGTATCTATCTTGTAAGGAAATGGAAATTTTGTATCGGACGTTTTCTTGCTTCGATGCTAAATTGCGAAAATTGGTAAATCGCTAAGGTGCGTGGGTTTAACCCTTTGCGCGATATATTTAAAGGTACAACAAATAGCGTGCAACAAAATATTAATGAATCTTTCGCATAGTTGCAATCAATTAATTAATTTCCATGCCTGTCCGAATATTATACGCCCAAGGCTTTTAACGATTTACTATGCTCAACGCGGCAAAGGGTTAACATTGCGCTCAGCTGCGGAAAGTTTAAGAGTTCAAAGTGTTTCCGATCGGCGTGTCCGATGATTACAATGCGGCATTATCGTTCACTGTCGCAGCATTACTAAGGAAGAGGAGAGTCGGAATCGCAAGTGATAGAGTGAAATAATTTCCCTTAATGCACATATCGTTGCCTCTGCGGAGTAATACGTTCTCTATAGTAGTACAAAATTATCAGGACGCTGGCACGTTGACTAGTTATGCGCTATTTAATGGTATGCGTGATAGTAGGGAATGTATTTATACAAATCGAGCTTACGAGAAGCTCAGCGTGCTTTATGAAAGCGGAAGTGGTTGACGATGAATTGTTTGCCCCCGGGTTTATTAATTTTTTACCGGAGTTAGTGCGATAGCGATATCAGACCACAAGGTAGTGTAAAGCGGTGCTTAGGTGTAATTGAAACGGTAACAATTGAACGCGTCACGCTAATGTTGCGCAAGTGGTGTTAACATCTGCACACTTTCGTACAAATATTATGGATAACGAATGGTAAGAGGGAAGGTGAATGAGTATCAAAGGAATCGGACCTTTCGTAATTGAAAATTTAAAAAATCTGTGTATATAATATTTTCATCGATCGGCCAGATATTCGGTCAAACAACGTGTCATCCATGCGAACATCTATAACGACGTAAAGGTTCTTTCAATGGTGCGATACGAATCGTTCCAGCCATAATTTCGGATGCTGAAGGAGCGGTGTATGAATGTTATAAACGTTATTGGACAAACGTGTTCAGGTTGTCGAACAAGCGAAGCGGTGATAAACGATTGTAAAAGGATATTGTCATTTAATTAATAATTGTTGATACGATTAAAAATGGTGTATCAAGTCGCAAGTCTACGATTGTGTTATACTGTCGCGATATAATTGTTAACGCGAGATATAATAGAGTATCTGATGCAAAAATGTGATACTTTATTGGCGTACCTCGATTCAAATATACCTGCATATGTACATATACTTTCTACCCTGTCTTTACGTCATTCAGAAGGAACCGGTGGATATTATGTCGGAGCGATATTTTCGTCAGGCGAATCGTTATTAACAATCAAACGAACAAACAAAATTATAAGCTATGGAATTGTTAAAAATGACATAGGTCGTGCTGCAAAAAGAAGGACGCGAACAAAAAAGAAGAAAATAATCGTGGCCTCGATCGGTCACAGCAATTGTCATGTCGTATCATAATTCGCAATAAAGTTTATATGTCATTGAATCTCCCAGGTGTTTTACTACTCTGTCAACCCTTTTATAATCGAGAGGTGGAATATTTGATAAATCGCCTCGACTGGACGAATGGACGAACGAAGATACAGGGATTAAAGAAAATTAGTCAGACCTGACAGTAAATTCAGATTTATTATCGCAGCGGGTTACTTTCTTTTCAACAATATGTCGCGTGGCCTACGAGGCGCCACGCTTAAAAACTGAACAACATAGAATCCATGGAGAACACGAAGGAGCACGCTCAGACGGGAGCTGACGCGATAACAGGTATGATTATTCAACTAGCTTTATTCCTTCTGCATACAATGGCCGCATTTTCTGCAGACACCCGAATCCTCTTCGTTGCCCTCACTCTCTTTAGCAGGATTTTCCTGCTGCCCGTGAATCGCCGATAAATCGCCAGTGTACGGACGATGTCCGATCGCAGCGATTGTTTCGCTCCTCGGTATATTAGCCTCCGTCGAAATCATCGGGTCTATAGCGTTCGAGGCATCTCGGGATCCAATTTTCGCGGATCCGTTCATGGTGTAATTTGAACGAGCGTGGGAAGTTTGGCGTCTCAATTGCTTGTCAGTTTTATCAGAACTTTGCGACTCTTGCTGATCTGACGAGCATTCACCAGGTATGTCTGATGGTGTAAAGTCGGAAAATGTTCAGCACGCGTTGAAGTTGATAAGACTGTAATTAATATCGGATAACGTTACTTGCCGTTAATAGATTCGGCAGCGCTGGACCCTGTTTCATAAGTTCCAGGATCTTCGTCTTCCTGGAGAGGCAACTGGGATGCCATTTCAACGGCTGGACGGCAGCACGCGTATCCCTAGAATTTTCAATGAATTTTAATAATTCCATCCTCACGCGACAATGGGATTGTTGGAAAAGCAGCGTTCTTTGTTTACTTGTACGAGATCCATGCGCGAATCCAGAGAGAATTGCTTTCCCGACATCAGTATTCCTCGAATTCGACGTCGCATAGCTATGAATTAGATTAAATTAATTACATAATAATTGTTTCTTGGCGTTGCTATCAATGCTGTTACGATTGAACCGTGGTACACTTGAATTATTATTAAATGTACCAGTTGAGAATATGTAGAAATATTCTAATCAAAGAAATATTAAATTTGGAAGTAGCGTAGATTTCTGGAACGCGAGCAGGAGCTCCATTTGAATTGCAGACATTTTCGCGGTAGTCGCCGTGATTCGCTCCAGTTGGCGAACCATTGGCGACCAATCACAGCGACGGGCGCCATTTTACGGACGCGCGAAGTATTCGCGAGCGTCCCTTGAAAGTCAAAGTTGTGCTGTTCAGTTTTTAACGAAATTCAGTGAAAAGTGTGGCGATTTAGGCGTGTAAAGTGGCCACTTCGAATATGCGAAGGGCCTTCGAGCGATGTCCAGATATTGGTAAGTCATTTTCACTTTGCTCTACGTAATATTCTTTGAATGTACTCGTGTTGCTCAGGGGACGCGCCAAGTAATATGGAATACAGTGTCGCACGTTCAAGCATTTTATGGCGCGAGAGCATTCTGTATTTTATCTTATATTACTTCCAGCGAGTCCACATTGTTGCACGATTCATTTTACTACAATGCAATTAACGAATAAGTTTACAAAATTGAACTGCAGGGGACTCGCAATTAAGTTAACTTGTAACCTAAGAAAGGGCTTAATTGTCATTAATACCGAATTCCTTCGCGACAGAGGGCGCCTCTTGTTTCAAATTCCATCTTTTACATAGTAAATCCTTTTGCAATAAGAAACAGCGTATTTTTTTTTTTACGTTACAGTTTATCGTTACATATTCTCTATTTACCTGGACTGTCCCTAGCCTCCAGTCGTAGCTGACCAAAGGCTTTAGTGCATTCTCCAAACACATCTGCAGTATCGTATATAGCAGCAAAGCTGCCGTTAACAATTTTCGGTGACATAGGGGAATTAGCCAGTAGCAAACTCGATCCAAAATTTTCATTCTTTTCTCGAGTATCTGGAAATTAGAAGATCTGCTTAATATATCCGCACGCAAGCACGCATCCTTTACTTTCAATTATTAGTGCTTTGAAAATGTAATCGTTCAAAACGGTAACATCGCATGCATAATATAAAATCATAAGTATTGGGAAACTCGTCTTACCTGAGCATTCTGTACTCCAAAAAATTATAGACATGCGTTTTCATAAAAAAAAAAAGGAAAAGAAAAGCAAAACAGAATGATTAGAAATAAAATTGCGTATCGTTGTTATAGAAATCGCTTGGTACGTGTCATCGTATACAGAAGATAAAATAAAGGTTTTCAACGTAACTGTAATAGCTGTGTAGGCAATTTGAGAAAAGACTATCTGAAATATCAAATCGACTTAAAATCTAATCACACGCGTGTATATTACACAAAGTACAGCATTTAATATCTACTATAGCGTGCGTTTATAGTATTTATATTCAATTGGTAACAGTATCCATTCTTAATCAATCTTTTTACATAGAATTTAAGCCCGTAAATGATAATCAATAAATACAGCAACAAAAATGCCGCTTATCTAGAAAAGCTGAAACAGAATACTACTTTTAATAAGGAACAAGCTTATGGCCTTGCATCCATTAGAGCAGAATACAACATTCATGTGCACAGTTTTACCTCCACACTTGAAAAATTGCACATAATCGGTTGTATCGAGATCTACCATTCGATTCAGTGTTACCTGCGAGTGGAACTCTTGCTCGTACAGGTGAGGCCGAAGTGTCCCCAAGGATTTCGTTCGCAGTGTTTCGAATTTCGGCCCAGTCTCTCAATATATCCTCATTAGTTGTGCTAGACACGCGGCGAAGCATCAAGTAGCATCAATTCAAAACTAATCCACTGTATGGAAAGTCTTCAGATATCCACCGTAAAACTTCGTACACAACTTACTTGGTCGACGTGACGGTGAATCTAATTACGTATTTTCCGTGCAAAGCAGCCGGCACGCAATGCACCCGCCCCTTCGAATTCATTTTTTTCAACAATCGCTCGGTTAAACTGTTTTCACCACGAAGACGAAATACGACGAGGCCCAAGTGCCTCGTCGCTGGGATTTCGAAACGGGCGTCGGCCAAAACCAGCGCCTCGAATTTTTGTGCGAGTCTGACGCCCTGAAATACACGGTTCAATTAATGTATAAAGGAACAAGTTAGATGCAGCTCGAAGAAACATTTTGAGCAGGCAATTAAAGTTTCGACTGGTAGCAATAATCATTTTTGATTTTCTTCCACTGAAGCAGCATCATTGAAATTTTAAACCAAGTTGAATCGAGAATTATTATTGCAAGTTTTGCAAGTGTTCGCTTATAGTAATACTTGGAATAGATGACGTAATAGAAACCTCGCGTATATGCTTCTGAAGGCCGGTGATTCCGTAATTCCTAATGACGAACCACAATTTCAATGCCCTGAATCTCTTTGACAACGGGATTTGCCAGTGCTGAAATTATGAACAAAATTATTTCACACGTGTTGTAAAATAATGTAGGAAGTAGGTGATATCTGTTATAACTTGTAGACTAGTTTACCATATAATCAATCGCAAGGCCTGCAGATAAATGAGATACCTTGTTCAATTAAATGTTTCAATTCACTTTCCATGCTTAACAAAATTCTATTCTGTCGTTACCTGAATTTTCGTGCTTCAAATACAACGGATCGACGTTGAATGTTCTGTGCAGGGCTTGGCTACTTTTTACCCTGAAAGTGCCATTAAAAATTGTTAAAATTAATTGTTCTATCAGTATCCTATTTCGTATCGATTCATTTCAATTTCCTGTATCGTATGACAATTTATTTGAATGAATTGAATGATTAATATTGAAATTCCGCAGCAATTTGCGCCTTAATTAAACGGGAATCGTTGGTAAATTAATTTGATTTAGAACTACATATATCCCGAAGAAACATTTTCGGAATAGAATATAATTTCAAAGGAAATTAATTATGAAATATTACAATAAATTCTCCGTAATCGTATTCGTTTCTCGCTCTATCGGCCTTAACAGACGCTCAAACATCGATCTTAAAGATTGCGAATTATGTCGGGTCAAACGAACGACTCGACGGAAATTGCAGGAAGAATGAAAAAACCGCTTTTGCATCCGCAGTTCAACCTATAAGCCATGAGAAAGAGAACGACAGATGATAATGTTCCGCGTTTATGAATTTATCGGATCTTCAGCGATTTGCGCATTTGCAAATTTCCCCTTTAACACGCTTTCCCCCTCGAATTACAGATTTCGCTTATCGCCGATAAAAATGTCAGTTAACTTCGTTAGAGTGAAGATGATATTTTCTTTTTCCCCCTTCGCTACTCACCACATTGCAGTGCAATCGAAATGCACCATTAACCATTTGCTAGGATTGAACGCAATCGAATCGGCGTATTCTATTCCTTGAAGCCAACCACGAAACTCAGGGCACACGAATGCACTGCCTGCGTAGGCAGCATCCACGTGTAACCAGAGCCCATTTTGTTCACCTGTTACAGGAAACGTCGATGAAATCGAATAAAACGTATAACGTTTTAGCGATCGACTCTATTCTGTACAGAAATTTTTGTCGAGAGTCATTTTTCGTTTTGATTGTTCTATTAGTAACAAATTGTTAGCTAAAGTGTTTAAAACATTTAAAACAGCAAAGCTTAAGCTTTAGTGTAGACTATATTTTGGATCTTTAGGTATTTGTATGTCTAGTTGATTATGGCAACGTTATCGTAGTTTGCAGAGTTTTTAATATTCTGCTTTGTATAGGAAATTATTTTACTTACACACTTGACCAACTTCTTTAAGATTGTCAAAAGCACACGCCCCGGTTGTACCCAGAGTAGCACAAACCTTTGCAAATAAATAAAAGCATAGATTGGAATAATTGAATTTATTGCAAATTTTAGCGATATAGTATGCACTTTTAAATCCACTTCTCATTTGTGCAATGAAAATTCATTTTCAACGTCGCATCATGTAACAGTGAAATCTACTTTTCCGTACTTTGTTCTGCTCGTTTAAAAAATAAGGATTGAAAGTCGACGTCCCGAGGGACCAACTAGCGAAAAGACAATCCGCCTTCCAACATTGTCTCTGCCCCTCTTTTTTTACTGGAACTACTTGCAACTGCGACAAGGTTAATTGGCGGGTCAAAGATTTTACTTTACAATACCGATATCCGTTCTGATGATACTAATTGAAAATAGAGGACGCATGCACTTTCTAATGGATATCCTTTTCCTAGCCCTATACAGTACGTATAGGTTTCATATGTTTTCAAAACGTAATTTATAAAAATAGAAAAAATTTGTTCAATTAACAGAGATTCACAAATTATATCTAGCAGACTTTTAATAAAACAGAGACAAATATTTGGCGTTGGATGCATATTAATACTCACAAAAAAGGGCAGTAAACCTTCAGCTCTATCGTGCGTTATTGCTTCGAGTAGTGTCTCCCCTCTCATACTGAGTTCCTCGTCGGATTCGATGTACCTCATTCGAACCAAGCCAATCAATCCAGCCTTTTCCACACTGGAATGAGCCTGCGACACGTAAAACAAATTAAACGATCCTCCATACTCTATGGGCATCGAAAATTCCCTCGGCAATAGAAAGTATCGCCCATGAAGCAATAAAAGAACGACCAAAGTAGAGTGTTTTAGCCTGTGACGTAAATAAACGAGCAATAATAATGTGAAGAGCATACGACTTGAGTTACTAGAATATTCACGGGGAAAAATATCCGAGGAAAGAATGCGCTTAAAAAGCTCCGGGGAAAAGATTCGACAAGAAAAATGAATCCAAAGTGGAAATACGTACTTGGTCAGAGCAGTAGGCGACAAGGCGCGAATTAATCTCAGCTGGTAAACGGTCTGGCTCATTTTGTTGCACGTCCCTAATGGCTCTGGTTCTTGCCGCCAGTAAGCAAACGAGGGTGGCTTCTGACGCGGTTGTCTGTATCACACCACCGCCACCAGATCCACCTGAACGATGCAGGAACTCTTCCGGTAGGCCAATCATTTTACCAAGCCAGTTCATCACGATGGTTTCTAGCTCCGTGCAAGCAGGGCTCGAGGCCTTTGAAAGTGTACAATTGTAAAAGCTTTTACGATGGCCTTCCATCGCGATACAAGTATAATATTTCACTTGAATGTTATTGCGCTGATTAAAAATGCTACGAATAGTTTCATATCAGCGTATTCGTGGACACAGAATCGAGTTTCCATGAGAAACGACTGAACACCCCCCGTTTTACTATTCATTAGCAGCACAGTCGCATATTAACAGCGGCAGACAAAACGGGGGAGTTGAATGGCTGAACTTCGGAACTTAGCTTATGAGGAAGCTTCCAATTCAGAACGGAGACTGCCATTACCATCCCTTACGAAACAGTCGAATAATTGCGCGCCCCTTTATTCGCGCTTGCCAATCTTCCATTCATAATATGGAAAGTTCTTTGATTTAATATGTATCGATGGAACGCGGGCGGGACGTTACAGGAGGATGGAAAAAGTTCAGCGTCGAACGGTAGAAAATTGAATGAACAGCGTCGCCCTTTTCTCTTCGCGTCTAGTATTCGCATGATTGTTCTTACCCAAGTAAATCCAAGACAATTGATCGCGTCGGCCAGCATGTCGGCCAGCAGGCTGGCAGGTGAATTCAAGGCTGGAAAATAGGCGTGCATGTGGGGACTCTGCCAGTGCGTCACACCTGGCATGATGCACTTTTCGATGTCTGCGAATATGTCCTCCCAGGGCTCGCCGTCTACTGGCGCCGAGGCAGGTAGAACGTTTCTCAAGTAGCCAGGTGAGACAGCCGGGTAAACGCGTCTGGACCTGATGTTCGCCAGATAATCGGCGATGTAGTCCACCATTTCTTTTCCTGGTGATTTGAGGTCGCGTCCAGAAATTTTAATATATAATACGATTTCACGAAGGAAGAAAAGTTCGTGGCATTAAGAAAGGATCCTAGCACCTTTAATTACATCGTTTTCCGTGGGAGATAAAATCGTTGCGCTTGCATTCGCTCGAGGGTTTAGTTAAACGAATTCGCGGAGGCTATTAAAAATGTCAAGACCAATGACAATTTTCGAGGCGAGAACCTTCGACCGATTGTCTCCGATTTTTCTTTATTCGAGGGTCACCAGTCTTGTATTGTCAGGGAACCACCGTGAATTCAATCGTCGCCGCAAATAACGCCCTTATTCTTTCTCCAATTGATTTTGTTGATTTACATTACGCGGCAACAATGAGATTCGATTCGTGTTATTTAACAGTTCCTATAAGTCACGGCTCGATCGCGATTCGACGCCAATCCTGTCGCTGTAACTTCTTTTTATTGCGACAACGGGAGTCCACCATGTATTATGGGTTTAGCATTTTCGGCCAAAGTTCAGAATGTAACGTACGTTTGTATAAGCGTCAATTTTATTGACATTTGAAACACGGGCTGGACAAAGGGATCTATTTTCCGTAGGAAATTGGATTTAAGGAGGATGGGAGATCCCGGACGAATGCTTTATCTAGGATTCAGAGGCTTGGATTGCGAGGGCGGAATTCTAGCATGGCCCGTATTGGAGACTGTATCGAATCCATAAAATTCCCATAGACTTACTCCCCCCTACAGTGATCCCCCTTTATTGGCATCGTTTTAACACCATGAAACGTATCTGATGGGATATCGTCAGATCACTGTGTCATGCTTATATATTCATTCGCGTGAGGCGATTGCAACAATCGTAGACGTTTATACTAGCACGCTATCGTTCGCCGTTCGTCCAGAAAATTATATTACCGCGATGATACGTACGCAAATTAAGCATGCATCAGTGACAAAGTACATTCTTGTTACTCACCATGTTCGCGGTACTCTTCTAGATTCATATTATCTGTAACGAAAACAGTTGTCGCACTGTAATACCCATTTCTACGTGTACAACTTATAGTAACAAATAATGCATGCACGTTCGTGTAAAATTCCCGTTTCCCGATTCGGACTTCGCACGTGCACGAGCAATGCTGAATCGCACGACGTGTATACAGTATCGGTAAATCGTTCGGCGTATCGTTTAACGATCCCAGCACGCCGCCTCCATCATCGCGCGTGGATCGATTCGCTCACCGTTGATCCTCACAACAGCCAAATCTCGAAATTTCGGTGGCACCGTATCAGGCGCATGTGGTGTCGTTTGATTGATATCACCGTGTCGAATCCAAATTCGTGGGCGACCGGAATCGTGGAACTCGCGACGTGTTACGCGGAAGCTTAGGGGTACGTCGCAGCGGATTTGAACGAGCGAGCCGCGTCCAGCAGATACGCTTAGCTGGCCTATGCGTGTTGACCTAGCATCGAACTTTAACGCTACGATAGGTTTGCCGCGAATGATTTGTACGGATTCATCATCGATCGCTTGTCACATGGGCCCAGAGCTTATTAGGCTAGTGTCACAAGGCTCCCCGCGGCCTAGAACTAGATCGCAAGCTTTCCTGGATTCACCTATCCGCTCTGACCTTCCATTTGCATCCTCTCGCGTTTCACGCGGACACCTTTATCAATTTCTGCGAATACAATTCGATACAGTTCGTATCGGTGGTCACTCGAGTCCATCCCGAGGAATCGCGCGATGGCTTATGTCGCATCGGTGTACGTAAGTCGAATGGACAGGCATTACTTAATCTTGTTTCGAGGAACAGAGGATCTCACTTGCGCGTACGAGAGAAATGCAGTGGTATTTGCGCCTTCCCCAGATGTGTAGCGTTAATGGAAGATAGTTTTGGGTCAGGTCGAGACAGCCGACTGGTCAAGTTAGCTGATTTCGCCAAGTTCGTGCCCGTTTGGCTAATTAAATGACTGAATAGCTCCTCGTTTCTTGCGATATTAAATTCTTCAAAGTTGTGCTACCGGATCGAATTATGTCGTTCGCATATTACTATAGAGATTGGTTGGAAAATAATTAGCAAACGCACACGTGATAGCTATTCTTGCATTCGCGAGTAGCGAGGAATTATGAGCTACGCGAAAAGCTGTCGAGGGCGCGAATTATCGAGACGTTATCGCTTGCTGATTGCACCCGAGAAAATAAAAGATCCGTATGGGCGCAGAATGGAAAATCGAACATCGACAGTCACGAGGATCTCGAGCTTAAGCCAGAATGACGCTCAACGATATTAAAAGCTCGTCCTTCCACCGTTTCCGTTTCCGACTTTTGTAATTTCCCGTAGCTTTCAGTATTCGTGCGCGATTCGAAGGATTTATCAGCGATGCCGACTGCTTATGTGTGACACGAGTCACCAGCGACCGGTACCGATTCGCGATTTCATCGAGAAATAGTAATCGCACGTGTCAGAAAGTCCGAATTCCCCATCGCACTCTCCTTACTAATTCTATCTATAATAAATTGACCGATGAAAAATTGTTCAGCGTCGTCGCCCAAGCGTGATATATTGGCTTAATTCCGAGAGAGTTTTATAAATTATACTTTCATTGTTTCATATGAAGCTTCGTATACTGGAATTACGAATTTATTCACTGCTATTGAATGCAGGTCTGTTTTGTCATTTTTATATCTCATTATTAATATCGAATAGAATATTAGTCCATTGAATTTCTCCTGATAGTAACATTGATTAAGGCAATTCTTCAATTGTCTTTAGATTATGAAAGTTGGCGTAGCAGCCACACGATTTTTATCAAAATTGCGAAATGGAAAATGACAAATTCAAAGAGCATTGACCACAATAATTCGATTCGAAAATATCTTTAACGTGCTGCAAAAATATTCTCGAACCTTTCCAGCTGATTTCTTCGACGCAGAAAAAGAATGTACAAAATAGGAATGCTATAATTATGAAATAGCGTGCACAAAAAACTGACCTTTTTTAAATCCTCGAGTCCTACGATGAACGAAGGCAGCAGGCTTCTGAACGGTTGAAGGAGACGCGGAGAGTTGAACTTCTTGACTGTAACACTTTGCAGGGCACACGGAGGACAGTTTTTAGGGTTTCGAAAAAACAGATATATCCACGGTGGAAGAGAATCGGTGGAATGCAAGTCGTTCAACAAGTGGCCGCTTTTATACAGAGACGCGCTAAGTACTAGCTGCTTTAGCGCAAGCGTACCCGAAGAAGAAGACAGGGCAAGGGACAATTTCTGTGACTAAGCTTTGCGATCTTAAGGGACTACCGATGCACAATCCCATAGAAGCTTCGATTAATTTTGTTGAATGCTAGTCGCCTTTTCAATCATCACATATCTATCGCGATCGCACTTCCTAAATGTTATTTAAAAGTATTTTCATGTTACTGCAATTTATATTTATTTTTCTTTTTTTTGCATACTACAGTATTGCATCGAATTGAGGATAAGAATATTAGAAAAAATATATATATAATTATGTATTAATATTACTATGCATCAATTTTCTTATATTTTTGTATGAATCAGCGTTTATGAATTAATTCCGTTTTTAATTCTTATAGCGTATTAAAATAGGTATAATTTTTAATAATTCTGCGTAAGCGTTTCAGTTATTATACTTATATAATAATCTACTTGCATTCCTTCAATCTATCTTGAAATCTATTTAGAGTCTACTATTTAAAAGCTAAGCAGAACCATAAGCAAATTTATAATACACTCAATCTTTAAATAATTTCTGTATAAATCTTGATTTACAAACTAAATACTATTTCGTTTCCACATCTTTCAATTAATCGCATACATACTTTTAATTTTTCACAGGCTACTTAAATGATATTTGCCAAGAAATAAAATCGCATTATCAAAATTTTCATTTAATTTATATTTGAACATTTGTGTTCCATTGGTAAAGGATGTTTGAACAATTGAATGCGATGAACTTCTAGTATTTCTCAATTATCCATAGTCGATCAAGTAGGTCTTCCATCAATTTAGGAGAAACTTTCCCTCAGATAACGTGACTGCCATACCGACTAAGAAATCCGACACTGATTTGAGCGTCCTCTGCTCGCGAATTATTTACTGATTTACTGAAGTAGGGTTAGAGACAGGAGTCGTGCAATTATGTGAATATATGTAAATGCTATGGGGGGAAACAGGAAAGCAATTTCTACAGACGAGATATGTGAATTCTTATATCTCGTCGGTGTCTGCGTCAAAAGATTCTAGAAAACCATCTGAACACACTACTGCAGAAATTGTAATTTAAATAAAGTTAAGGCAAGACAATTATTAGTTTGACGGAAATAGTTTACTTGTTCTATAATGTAACAAACATTGCAAACATCTTATTCCACATACGTGTTCATTATTGCTAATAAATATATTTGTATCCCACTATTCGACTAATATCCATACTGTAACACTTGTAATACAAAATTTTAAATTCGACAGGATATTCAAAAAACTCCCGCCTTAAACAAAGAACGACACCCCCCACCACCCGCCAAGTTACCAGCCAATTAGCGCAATCTACTTAGAAGATCGCCATCTTTCGCCCAAACGATCTCGTAGTGATTTGACGTGTTCGGAGTGTCCGTCGAATTAAGGTATGTAAGATATTCTAATATATTCTTGAAAGCAAAAACTTATAAACATTGTTCGCATTTCCCTGTCTTCCAAGTTTTCTGTAGTTTCTTTGTTGATATTAATGAATATACTGCAAGAAATTAAGAAAATATTGTGCAGTGATCGGAATCATACCGCGCGGCGTGCATTTTCGAAACAAGTCGAGTATTCACATATTTAGCGACTCGAGTATGCATATCGAGTATATCAGCTCTATTATCCATTCTCTTGCAATATATTCTGCAGTCTCTAGCAATATGATTATAATATTGGTGATTCTTAAAACATTTATCTCTAATTTCAGTTGGATTCTGTTCAATGGCGTCTCTTTCGCTTGCTCCGAGAATCAAATCAGAATTGGCGGGAACGCGACGCTGACAGCCGGGAATGCGCAGGAGCATAATGGCGGCAATTCATACCGAAGTGTCGAACGATCTGGTTGACAGGTAAGGATTTCTCAAATTTCTTCGCGAAATAAGTAGAATTGTACAAATACTAGTAATATATCTCGATTAACTTATTATTCGTGCCACGTATAAATCTTGTATGATATACAATTGTGTCGTAATCGTACATCACGATTATCATTACCTTCGTGCATTTCTTTTATTTCTTTGTTAATGTTTGTTACAGGAGTATAGAGAGTGTTGATTAGACGAAATAGAGTAAGCCAATAATTACAACGATGCGAAATAATTCATTGCAACCAAGGTGTTTGTACGTGAGCATTTTAATCATTTTTCCATATTGGTTTTATATGATCTGAGGCAGATACTAAGATCAAACAACAACAGTTAAAATACTTGCAAAAACAATTCTATTTTCAATATCAATTACAATTGAGTTATTGGAATTGGAATGTTTCGTTAATGGTGATAACTAGTCTCCGGATGTTTATGCAAATTCATATTTTTATGGGAAACAGCATTTTTTATTTTGCACTTTTTGCACAATGCATATGTTTTTATATTTTATATTTAAAAACATATGCAATATGTTATTGCATATGCTATTTTCCCAGTATATTTCTTCCTTGTGGAATGCCACAATAATCGTAAAATGTATTGTTAATCTTGTAAATTTTCCTTGCACATTTGCATATTTTTAATGCAAACTTGCAAATTTTTCGTGCATATTTTCATATATTTAATGCATATTTTTATTGCATACTTACATGTTTTCATATTTTTAATGCATATTTACATGTTTTCATATTTTTAATGCATATTTACATGTTTTCATATTTTTAATGCATATTTACATATTTTGAATGCATATTCACGTATTCTTAATGCATATTTACATATTTTTCGTGCATATTTATTGTTCATACATATCACTGATAACACACACTCGATAGGATGAGCATGTTTTCTTTCAGAAAATTTTGGGACCGCGCGCAATGCGGTCTGTAGAGTCAGTGTTTGGTCCGCAGTTTTCTAGTATTTCCAGAGCAAGTGGCTCTGCTTAAATTTTCCATTACACTTTAGCTGTACGCGATTGTAGAGTCAGTGTACTAGTTATTCATAGTATTATCAGAGCACCTGTGCTCCTTTTTAATTATTTAAATCCCGAATGCGGAATCTTGCAATCAACGGGTTGGTGAGTCGCATGCTTTTTGATTCCTCCGGTCCCCAATCATGCCGTAGGACGATTGGTCCGAAGCGGCACGGGTGACTGGTTGTATTTTTTAGTAGTTTTGCGAGCATAGTGACCGCCAATATTTTCTTGTGTATTATTTCATATATGAGGTTAGATGTGCCTTCTCGTACTCCGCGCTTTTTAATATAAAAAAATATTAACCATACAACTATTTCTTATTCAAATAAATATTAGATCAAATAAGCACTGTTCACGTAGGTTCCTCCATTTCGATAAAAATATACGACGACATTAATAAATACATGGAACAAATGTGGACATTGCATATTAAATTTATAATTCACTTTATAATCGATTGAAATTTGTTTTCACTATTGAGCGGTGCAGAAGTCGGATACCCTCCGACTTCGTTACTGCAAGTGTTTCGTGATTATAGTAATCATGTAGTAAAATTAATAAAAATAATATTAATTTTCACATGCTATAGCCGAGTCCTTTTCGTATGAAATTTATTACACGTTATGTACAAGAAGGCACTTTGTGTACGGGTGGATTTTCAAATCGGAGTAGCTATCTTGAACAATTTACTTCGATTAAGAAATCACCCGAGGCTTATTTAAATATTTAAATGCATTCATTTCATAATTGCGCTACTTATTCTAGTAAATTCAGTTGGTAATGACAGCCACTTCTCTTAATAAATGAATTATTTATCAGTCATTTTCCAGTTTTTATTGATATTTCATAAATTCTAAAGTCGAGTCTTTTTAAAGAGATTGAAAATAAAATATACTATTAGATATTGCAATTTTACGTATACTAATCATCTTTTTAGATCAGGATTTTCAGGTTTAACCCCTTCCGTGTTTATTGTCAGGAACTCACTCACGTGCCCAGGTGCTACTTGGGTGAGTGAAAGGCAATGGGCACGATGATCATATGATTTTTATATTTATAACAATGTTTGGCGGCTGACATTTGCTAGTGTACCGTGCACGACGTATTTTCCACATTGTGTGTGTATGTGGTTAGGCTGTGGGATTGCGTCGGCTCGGGAATTTCATAACCAATTATAAACGTATTTAACAATATGTTTTGCAATTGCAAATACATTGAATACCATAACGCATTATGAAAATATGGCAACGAATAGAGTACTATACGAACCAAGCATACTTGGTTAAAAGAAAATGTACAGTATATTTTAACAATCAATAGTTTACACGAAAGTAATGCACAAGCATATACGTTTACGCACATTTACGCAATGGTCCCTAGCCTTTGTCAGCCGATTTCAGGAATTGGTACGTACCCTTAGAGTGTGAATGATTGTATGCCAAGCTCGGATGTCGGAGGCGTCCCGGGACGTTTCCCTAGTTTAGGTTTTTGCGCCCGAGTGTTTGAATGAGAAACGTGGAATGATGTGTGTTTGTGTGAATGCTTTGCCATTTTTTAAATATAGGTCTAGGTAGGATAGGTAGTATACCTTCTGGTGTGCCTGATAGATATAAGTAGGTAGGGCCGGGCAGGTTGACACAGTCTCTGATCGGGTAGGCACTATTTCGCGTGTTCAACCTGTTTCAGGAAATCTAATTTGAAAAGTCGACGGTGAAGCTGTGGCGCGAACGAAAATGCGTTCGCCTCTGGTTTTGCCTATCGATTTTTCGAATTCTTCGCGGTCGCGGTCGCGATTTGGCTCCGAAACGAACGTGCTACGTTATGCTCGAGGCTGCGCGTGTAGACGATGATCGATTACAATTTTAATCGTAATCTTTACGATTTTCCGTAATCGCAATTTTTACGATTGTATTTGGTCGTGATTCGTCCACGCGTGTTCCATTTAGCTACGCGGTTTAGACTTTTATTTTATTTTTTTGTGCGGATAGAGTCTCGAGCCTAGACCAAGTTTCAGCGGGCATTGCGCTCGAAGAAAAGAAGAAGCTAAATGCCGAAGAGGCCCGACAAACTGTCGCTCAAGAGGGCAACTACCAATGGCTCTGCATCCTTGGGATGGAGAGCCATTCTTTGTATTAACTATTAACTATTTTGTCACTATGCTCGCTTCTGTATGCTGTAGTTGTAGTTTATTGTTTTCAGCACTCATCATCCTATTGGGCAAATCGCGATTTTTATTAGCGTCGCGTACGATTGAATACGGTTTGCATTAGAGTTGCGAATAAAATCAAATCGCGATTGGAACTAGAGTTGCGGATAAACCTAGGTCGCAGCATTTCTTTACAGGTGCGATTAAGTATTTTCGCAGATAAAGTGGAGTATTATAAGTTGAAGCAATAGGAAGATTATTTAACACGACTTAAAGGAAATGATAGAAACAATCCCGCTATCATACCTAAGAAATATATAATTGCCATTGCTGAATGAAAATGCTCGATTTTCCGGTAAGACCTATACGACAATACTAATTTCGCTGTCAAATTTTCATTAACTTTAATTGTATAATAAAATAAAATAAATTTCCAGAGTGTTTCAACCAGGAAAATATTCCGCGGTAAACCTGCCTCAGCCCTCTGCCATCAGAGTAGCTATAGCAACGTGAGTAACTCGAAACTTATTTTTCTGTCGAATTAATACAAGAAAATACTGTCTCCATTGTAACCCATTACGCGTGCGCTTATTGCGCCGACGTTCGAGTACAGATTTGTCTGTCCCTTGCGACTGCATTCGCGCGACAACAATTGGAAGCGTTAAAGGGGTGAATTAATCCCAAAATCACAGCGATTTTCCGCCATTGCAGATATTACGATGGTAACAACCGTGTACACGTACATCAACCGGTCACGATAATTACAAGACCGAAAACTCCAATTAATCGTGCCCAGGGATTTCGATGTTGCACTTCTTGGTTAGATTAATTTGCGTGGATGCATTGAAATTCGCCCGATAATCGCATCAACGTGTATTCCATAATTATTTATTTGCACGCGGGGCTTCTAATTAATCCGGATCTTAATCAAACAACTGAATCCGGCCGCGGTGCTTGTTCAATGTTATTTAAACGGACCGTCAATCGATGCTGGCGCAAAAGAATGAAAATTCCCGCCGAATCAACGCCGATCCGAAAACGTATCGTCGCACTCGGAATAAGGGCGCTGATTCGAACGAATAATTGTTTCGAGGTGTTATTTTCTCGTCGCAAAGGAATATCGGAAGAAAACGAAAATGCCAATCGCGGTTACGATTTTCCTAACGCAACAGTGTGTTCATTTCAATCTTTGCGAGAGATGCAAATTTTGACGCGCGTTTAACACGCACGCCGATGGGAAAAACGGAAAAATGATGCGAATAACTGGACAGGCAATCAAATGTTTCTCGACCGCTCGTTCGCTCCAAGTGAATTTCGTCGGTGCTGCATACGCTTCGATTGCCGAACTCCGCTTGTTTATACGTAAACCTGTTATTTAACATATATTGTTATACATACTTACACAGTGCAGGCCGTTACCATGGAGTGCAATGTACCGCTGATTGCCGTGGGCGTTGCAATTCCCCTTCATCCCGTCTCGTACCGATCGTATCCCGCACCGTTGGGATATTACTCTTGATCGATTCGACGAATCGAACTCATCAATAATATCGGGCCATGCCCGAAATTACACGTTGCAACGGTGTTCGTTGCGGTTTCTCTCCTATATCGTTTTACGCGGCTCGCTTTCTATATCGTGCATTGCACTCTGCTCCATCGAAATTTGTCTGATTTTTTTTTATTGAAAATACAGTGATTCTGGGCGTGAGGGTTTCGTAATTAATTAACCGTTTAACACTTTGCGACGATAGTAGTAATAACAATAATCGTGATAAGGTTACGTTAAATTGGTTGCATCGGAGTATCGGAGGTAACAGGCTTGCGCAACTGGAAAATTCGAAAAAAGGAATGTGTAAAGCATCGCTCATTTAACTGTAATGTTACCTAATCTTCGTGCTCGGTTTCACTAGCAGGAAATAGAGTCGAAGATTGTCGAAATACGTATTTGTCATCCCACGTCTCTGCCGCTTGTGGAACATTCGTGCATACCCATAGCCACCTTCCATTTCTTAATCGTTTCACGGCTCCATTTACACGTGGACGGGCATCGAGGAGGAAACGATCTTTATAATAAAATAACGAATCCCAATCGCCTGGTCGCGGCGTATCGTAAAAACGAAACGGTGAAAAATAATTTCGAAAGCCGCGGTGACGCCGTGTCATTGAAATTTCACATTCCAAAAATCTCCAGACGTGTCGCGCGGATCGGCTCCTAAACAATCGGAGCCCATCAACCATTCGTCTCAGTCCTCCCATCACGAAAGTAACCACCTACGCTTCGGCGGCGAAGTGTCTCGTGAAAAATGCGTGATTCATCGCGATGCACGAGTCAGTACCGCTAATAGAACAAAACGAGCCGCCAATGTATTGACTGCTTTAATAGATAAGATTACCGGCATGAAGTACCGGTTCAGGGGGCTATTGCTCGATAATACCGGTCCCACTGTTCCATAGAAATTCGAAATGAAAGAAATGTGACGCGGGAGAAATGATGGGAAGGGGGGTGAGAGAGGAAAAGAAGGAGAAAAAGAGCGGGAGATAGAGAGGGAGGAAGAGATAGGAGAAAGACGAAATCATCGGCTCCATACACACGATAACCACGAATTACGAGTGTCCATGAACCTCGAAGGATGATTTTACGAACGGTGGGGATGCTGTACCGCTATGTGGCAGTGTTACATCGTCGATTTCCCCTACTACGTGCACTATCGGACCCTCCTGGTCCCTCTTTCTTACATCATTGCGATCCCTCTCCAACCTGCTCTCACGAAGGCCTCTCGCAGTCGGGGGTACAACGGTTACGTTTTACCGTTGCAGGCCGTTCGTTTGCTCACTCCCGTGGTATTCGTACAGCCCGCGTCCGGTACCTTTATTCAGTTTATTCTATCGTACGCCCACATGCATTGCATATATTGTGTAGGTGATCACGCACACGATCGTAGCTGAGAACCTTGATTCACAGATAGAGTGGCCAATAGGGCTAGGAATAGCCCTCGCATCGGAGACGCCATGTCCATACCTTTGCCTCTGCCCCGTTTTATTCCAGCCCCTTCGATTTTCTTCATTTTACGACAGATTGCAGGTACCGTTGAGAATTTGGGGGAGTTAAGCGTGGTTTACGATGCCGGAGGCTTTTGGTATCCCTAGCTTTATTACGAAATGTACATTTTTTCCCCCCAAGGAATCTGGAACTTTTCTTTCGATGTTTTCAACCTGCTGCACAGATTCTATATATGTATACGTTTTCGGGGATGAATGCAACCCTCTAGAAAATTAAAGGATCAGTAGATTTTCACCGAGAAATTGCTGATCTTTGAACTGCTGTAACTTTGTGAACAAATATCGTAGAATAGTTTGCTTGGGCTCATCTTAAAGGGCGAGGTCCCTACTTTCACGCCTCTGAATTGGACTTTTTCGAAGGCTCTTTTATATTAGAAAACGGGATGGGGAACAGAGGGTTGTTCTAATGCAACACTGAAATAAAACAATCGCGCAGATTAGCTTCAGTCTTCAAATTAGCGGCGATTCGAGCCACGAACAAAAATTGTTGGATCTCTGTAGAAACGTTTGGGCACCTGGGATTGTGCAATTAATTTTCGCTAATTCATTTTTAACAGCCTCTATCGCCAATTGTGATCTTGAATTCCGGGAAGTAACGAGCATTTCAATGTCGCTGGCTCTCTCGACTTCGGTGAACTTCATTCCGTTGATGCATCACGTCTCGCTGTCCGCGAACTGCAACCGGTACTTTCATGCTGTTGCACACCCACGTGCATCATCGATCGTAAACATGCAGCTACGCAAGAGCAAGTTTAAATGGAGAGGTCTCAGAGGCCGCGAGCTTCCAGCGTATATCATAATTAAATCGTAAACAATCGCAAGAAATCTTTGTTTCAATTTCATTTATTCCCCGGATATGACCGTGCAAGATGAAAAATTGGATAATCGTTACGCACCGGATAAAACGGTCCTCCGTTACTCAAATCGTGGCTTCGTTACCGACATATCTTCCTCGTTTATTTATGAATTTTTATCCAGCGAATTGTCAGGATACTGTCGGGTACAGATACGATCTCGATTATTTAAATGCGGCTAATTGGCATGAACGGCGGAGTTAGTGGAGTTACGAGTTCTCGTGGCGAATACAAGCTCGATTTCGATGGTGGTAATTCAGCAGGGATTATTGTTAACGAATTCAATTGCACACTTGTGGCGTCGGGCAATTTCCATCCGCTATTCCCATTCGCGTTGATCATTTCATTTGCGATCAGAGATTATCGAATACCGATTGTTCGACTCGGCAATGAACTTTTGTTGAACCAATAATGTAGTACCAACGATCGCTTGGCTGGTATCAGGAAGGAAAGGGTTGCGTCAACGTGGGAACACGATTGCCTCAGTCCACGTCAGACGAACGAAAGTGTCATAATTCGTCCGGTGAAGCATGAAAAGCGAAAGATGACTATTTCTGGTAGGGCCTTCGGTGATCGATCATCGATCAATCAAATTGAGCATCGTGGCGATCGTAAAGCGGACAATGGACGAAGTACAACAATCGTTCGCTGTTCGTGGTGTAACGCGACAGAAACTGAAGATCGGAGTTGGATATAAGAAAAGAAATGTCCGTACGTGCTTAGCAAACAATAGGATACCTATTTAAGCGACTCCTACGCCTATGTACGACGACGTGTATACACGAATGTTGACGCACCTGGACGCACGTTCGGTTTATTCGAAGAAAGATGGTGTACCGCCGTGGACGAGGGCCGCCTGTCGAAGTAGAGGCACGTCGAGGTTCTTGACTCCAAACCTGAAACATCAAGGACTGGAGTACGTAACGGCAGCCCTGAAGAAAATCCGTGACGCAACCATTACTCTGCCAGGGTCACAGCGCCAGGATCTTTCGTGTGAAGGGCATTTCACAAGCCGTGGGTTCATTTTTAGGAAGTCATCGACTCGTCGATGTGGTAAGAGGTATACCGCTTCACGGACTTTTGCTTACATCATTTGGGGGGGCTGTTGCAACCCGTGGAATCTATTACGATAGTCGACTTTACAGGGAAAGTGTTTCCCCGTGTCAGACATGGCAGGTCCCAGGCTGACATGATTCGTAATGCTTGCGTAGTGGTAGATTAAATATATTATTAAAGTTTACACTGTTCGCTGCGGCGCTAAGGAAAAACAGCATCCTTCGCGTTATTCTTTGGGTTAATAATATGTGGGAAACATCATTAACAGTATTTTAAAACGTATGATTTCCATCGTTCAAATGGCTTCGTAATTAATTAAAGAAAACGAGGAAGAAGAAGATTCATTCTTGTGGTACAAATGTAGGATTCGATTTTCTTTGTAACAGATTTCTCGCGTTCCTTTCTTTCTTTCTGCTGCAGGCATAATGGCCGATCGAATGGTCACAAACAACTTATCCAGATGGGAGGATTAGAGAATTGAGATACAGTTGCTACGACGACGCTTGAGAATTAATCTGACGAGGGTTGATGGAGGTAACGTTTAATTTATTTTCCCTAAAAGTTGATCTATGTATACATATCTATATTTCTTGTTGTATTGCAATTGGATTTTGGTTATGGGTGATATATGATTGATATGTATTTTACACTGCGTGCTTCGCAAACAATTAAAAGGGTGAAAGGGACACTGGTGGGGCAGGTCTCCGTTCGCAGCAACCACCCTGTGGCGAGACCCGGGCAATCAATTGTTCATCGTATAATTATAAATCGAACCTCTGCATTGTCGCACAGGACAGTTAAGACACGTTTAGTAATTATATGGAAAATAGTGCGAGGTCAAAGTTAATTTTTAAACACACTTTAAACTTAATCCTCCCCCTCGTAAAATCTGGTCGCAAATGATTAATTAGCGTATGTGCTAAATGGAATTCTATTCGAGAAAAGACGATGGTAATGGTTGCAGGGTATAACGCATGGGACACCATGGAACAAGCGAAATAGAGAGAGGGAAGGAGTGTTCCGTGTTATTTTTAGCAACTCACGTGGGAGTATGAATGAAAATCATGTCCTTGGGATTACAATGCGGAAGATATTATTTACAGCGGGAGAATAATTCACCTGGTCGTTTAAGTAGGCGAGCAGGAGGATCGAGCGACAAGAAGTCGGGCCGGATTACGAACCGGAAGTGCGAAAAAGTCTTCGCAACGAGATGCAATAAAGCTGCTCCATTCTTTCCGAAACGGGAGTCGTAAGTCGAGGAAATTGGTGAATCGCAGATGCAACTGGGAACAATGGCTTTTGAGGAGTATCGTTGGTGCTTGTGCAATTCTTTTAACCTAAGAGCACAGTAAACGTAGGAAGGAGGCAATTACGTTCAGGTGGAATGTCTTTGCGCGATAGGAAGTGAAGCTTGCAGTGCCGTTGAACGAAACTAAACATTTCACTTTTAATCTGCAACGTTTGAAACACGTAGGGAGTGTCGTGAGCGTTGTGGGATTCAAAGAATGTCAAATAAAAAAGGAATGCGACAGTAACGGCAGGACGAAGTGTGAAACGATAGGTCAAAGACAATTGTAGGCACTTTAAACAAAATGAAATAAAATGCTTCTTCGTGAAAGATCGACGAATAGCAAGTGGCCAGCTCATCGCGATGGGGTTGCGCGCGGTTAAAATCGATCGGTGTTTCCTAGTCGTTTCCGGCAATACCATCGGCTAGTTTATGAAACCTACAAACAATTTCCTTTCCGCGAAGACCTCGCACCCAAGGGGACTTTGGATACTGTAAAATTGAAATCTGAATGGCATCGTGTTCGAAGCCGACCAGACGATTGTTCAATTAAAAATGACCCGCGTACACGTTCGTCGCGAGCGATAAATTTCTAAAAGAAGAGAAACAACTTCTATCGAATACCTAACGGTCTCTAGATATTTTATCATCGTGGCTTCCAATGGAACACAGTGCGCTGCGCGATGTGATCAATCGTGACCAATTGCTTCACGATGCTCTGCGTCTTTTTTTCTTCGCGCAAAGAGTCGCAGGAACGTAACAGGCGCAAGGGGGGCACGATTGTGCCCGTTAATCGCGTGCCGATTTGTTCAATTCGATCGGCGCACAATTTTGCCCGAAATCGCTGAGTACAGCGCTCTATAACTAAATACCTGTAGCTCCCACTTTACGAGAGCCAGGCTAGCCTTGGGTTCGGCGCCAAAGACCGGCCCGAGGTCAATGACCATCGGAATATTCACGTTCGGTCGGCAGGCAGTCGGGCTTGGCCTCAGCGATTTCTCAGCTTTTCCGATTATTGCATATCTGCGGATTTGTTAAATATATCCACACGTGACCAGCGTCCATTCGATCGAATTTATTGTTTAGCAACGGAACGAAACGATCACTGCGACGTGTTTAGTATGGATATTCGTTACGAGTTGCGACCCTTCGCGGCAGGATCGTTTCAGGGATATCGGTAGACCATGATTGAGATAGGATTCTAGTTGAGATAATCGTTTGGTTGAATACAAATTGGAGCAAAGTTTATAGGAGTTGTGTTAGATCCTTTGTCAGATGAAATTGATTTATTTATTTATTCATTCGCAGGTTTGACGTAAGTGGGAACGGTGTATTAGAAATCCAATGAACTGTTGACTATTACTATTTTTAATAGCCGAGAGATTTCACAGTTTTTGCTAATTAAAAAATTCAGAACAAGATACATCGTTTCCACGTTTATCGTAGCATTAACAGGCGTGAAGAGTGATTTAAAAACGAAGTAAAAGATTTTGCGACCAATTAAGAAATAGGATGATTAAAATATTAAAAGAAAACAATTAAAAATGTGCGAATTACAAGGCGTAACCCCCCTATATACAACTTATTTAGATTGAAATCTGCGTATCTCGTTCCACTTCTTCTTTTTTCGCAGCGCCTGATTTTGGTACCGCTACGATCCTTCACGCGGCTAATTGGCATTACGCGAACGATTCATTAAAGGAACGATGCGCGCTCGGAATTAGTTAGGCAATCAGCGTGGCCTTCTTCCGAATCGTATCGTTGTTTTACAAATAACTGTACTGTTAAGGCGTTGACTCGAGAAAAAATCCATCGTAATCATTGACTTCGCGCGAAGCTTAATTAAGCAGCCAGCGAAATTGATTAACCGTCCGCGAAACGGGCGGAGCGCCAAATCGAAAACGCAGAGTCCCGGAATGAGGCACGATCAGCGTCGAATATTATCGCCCGTCTCGCACGATAATCAGCAAGGTATCCATCACCTTGTTTCCAGTAACACGTGTTCCTGAAAGATCTTAACGGAGTACAGCCGTGCACGCCCCGTCGTAATCCCATATCGAAAAACTGTTTCACCGACATATCTTCGGGACGTCAACGCGTTCCCTTTTCACAGCGACATTCCCCGCCAGCGCGAGCGACGAAGGAACGGGGGTTTAAACGGGGAACCCGTGCAAGCGTCGACGTTGAGGAAGAAGGGAGGAATGCGAAGAGGGTGCCGCGCGAGTAACGGTGAACGATGCAGCCGGGTGACGAGCACGTCGCGGAAGAAAGCTGTGTGTACCTCGAAGAAACAGGGGCCGCATCGGAGCCTGGGGATAAGCAAAAACCGGATGAAAGAGACGAGAAGGAATACGGCGTGGACGGCGAAGTAGAAGTAGAAGTAGAAGTAGAAGAAAAAGAAGGAGGAGGAGGAGGAGGGAAAAGAAGTGGTCGAAGAAGAGGAAGAAGAACTTACGCTGTAGACTCTTTAGGAGGGAACGAAGCGAGACGACGATACCACTATGTGGAGAGGTTCCGTCGCAACAGAGCACAGCTTGGTAGGGGTACGAGAGAAGGTGGTGGAGGCGGAAGAGTTGACTATGGAACGCTGGAGGGGAAGGGGTTGGTGGTAGTGGTAAGGGTACGAGGTACCGTGCAAGCACCTGTGGATCTCTGCGCCGCGGTAGAGTCACTCACCGGCTACCACCACCGGACCACCGCCGAACCTTGGTTCACCGGTAGAGGACAAAACAGATAACAGCCATTCGTGGCCCCGCGAACCCGAAGGAACCATCCGGTTACGTAATTTCGTTGGACCACTTCTGGACTGGATTTTGTCACCTGGAGGACCAGTGCGAGCCGAAGTCTTGGGGCTAACGGAACGCAAGGCGCGGCGGTATATCGAAATATAGTGTGCCGATAGAGAAGAGGTTCGCAGGATTCTCTCGTGACATTTGGCTGCCGTCGAATACTTTGCCTCGTTTTTTCGTGCACTATAAAACCAAGTAGAGCCAGGAGCAGAAAGTATTGTCTGGAACGTCGTGCTTGTTGTTTGTGAGATAAGGAAGGGTTGGGAGAGCGTGTAGAAAACTCGTCGGGATCGTTGAGTCGCGTTGTTCGGTGCAAGAATAGGAAATAAAAGGTGTATAGATACGGTTGGACGCATGCACATGAGAAGAAACGTTAATATCACCGATCGATCAACAGGGATTTGCAGTGAGCGTGTTTGACACATACGATAGCCGCGAATGTGCGAAAACGACGGCGCCTGTCGTCGTAATGCGTTGGGAGCGCGTCGTTTGACTCTAGGTAACATCGTGGACGACGCGACAAGGGTGTCGGTGCAGTTGAATCAGTGTCGAACACATAGAAACACACGAGGTTTCGATAATTCGATTGTGATTGATCGTATCAGTGAATATTTGTGGGCATAAAGAATCGAGGTGTGAATCGTATATCTACCGTTTTGGATACCAGGATATGTGATCTCGGACAAAATGCCCAGCACAATAAGAGGTGAGTGAATGATTGAATTTCCATTCTCCTAGAGCGAAACATTAATCTCGCGGCTCGAGTAACAAATTTATTCGCACCGGGTAAAACATTGCGCGATGTTGTGACCGCGATGGGCAGGGTCACGGGAGGTCAGTAACACACTGGCGATTAGACAGGAATCGAACGCATCTACCTGCCTTTTCCAACAAACTTGCGCATCTGTGATCAATTATGCATTCGATTGACTCACGATCACGGGCTCAGCCGACGCTTCTAAACAAATCATTAACGTTTACGAGTAAACTAATCTAATCTTATCGCGCAATTAACAAAGCCTTTTCGTTAATTGCATTTAGCTTCACGATATCGCGATGAAATAGCAAATTCGAATAATTTCCATCGGAATGTGAACGAATTCTTCGAGCCGGATTGCAAATGTAAATGTTACTGGAAGAAAGGAAATCAAAACTGTCGCAGTCTGTATGGAAAGCGATAATCTACGAGGAAAATAAATATATTTCTGGAAGCTAACAGTACGCGGAGTTACGGTCGCGATAGCAGGGTCACTCGAGGTCAGTAACACACTGACAACGAACGCGAGTCAGTCAGCGTCGTTCCTCTAGTTCCTAAACTCATCGAACGTTTCTTCTCTTTTCCCATCGTCTTCGTTCGATCGACCCCTCGTTTCATTTGGGATTATCGTATCAAAAATAACCCGCTGTTAATTGTGTTGCCCTTTTTCTTTTGTCCCGCGTCGTCGACAGATTCACGATAAAAAGCGACAACCGTGTCTCCCAGGTGACGTATCTGGCGGCTAGCCGCATAAAAAAAAGGAGTCAGGGGAAATTGAAAGTTGGTCGCAATTTTCTCAAATCAATTATCAGACCTTGCAAGTTGGAAAACTCGCGGGCCGGCGAGTTTTCTCAAAGGATAAATAGCACGAGCCAGGGCAAGGCTGAAAAATTAAATCGCCCGGATCGCATTAGCTTCTCGTCTCTGTCTGTACGAATTATTCAACGACCTTCGTGAACACGTATCCGCGAGATCATCGACCCCCCTGATCGATCAGAGCCATCGAAGAAACATAGAAATGTAGCGCGACCAACGATTCGTAATAGCCCTCGTTTCGACTCGATACCTGTGTAATCTGCCCGGGAAATTGGATAGCGTCAATGTCGGGAAATACGCGTGTGTGCAATAGAAAAGGCGCACAGGTGAGGCAGTAGGGGAAGCAGAGAAAAGAGAAAAGAAGGAGATGGGTAGAAAGAGAAAGAGGAACTCCGTCGAATGGAAAGAGGGAAGGGGGGGAAAGCAGGTAGGAAAGCGAGATACTCTTCCTGTGACAGGTGGCAAAGACCTTGGTAAACGTAAGGGCGTTGCGATCGATTACCCAACCGGACGGTCGGGATGGATTTTGGTTTCTGACGCTGGCCCGAGAACCGGCGCCCACTGTCATTTTTTCCAACTAAGCGTCGACGGACTCGCCACTTGGGACACGAACAAAAGCTAAGGTCGTCGAACCCTGCTTACACGTATGGTTCAACACGCGGGCCGGTTCACGCACACCGGCCTTCTGCACGCCTCTGTGTACGTACACGCATTCGTTTACTCTCTCATGGGCCACCAGGTACTTTCGTGGTACCCGCGATGGCATGGTCGGTCAAGTCCGGATTCCGGTGACTAAAGTGCCTTCGCCCGCCTCGTCATTTACATAAGCACGGACCTGACGAACTGCTGGTACCTTGATAACGTTGCTCATCCTCGCGCGGTCGTCGTTTCCTTTTGCGAAGCTTTCACTCCGATGCCCCGAAATTCGACGAAACAAAAGATCTCGTTAGCAAGTGGGAATGATGTTGCTTGAGTGAAATTTAATTGGAAGATGACTTGGATGATTTTCAATGCAGTATTGCTCGCTACTGTTTCTCGTTTGCCACTGTATGGGTCGCGTGGAAACACTGTCACGTGGAATACAGGGGGTTTATGAATTCTCGTAAGATATTATGCAAGATACGTGAGCGAGCCTCCCGTGGCTCTTGACTTTGGGACCATCAATGGCATTCACGTACGCTTTGTACACATGTCGATACCTAGGCGGATACCTGGGACGTGAACGAACTCGTTTACTCGTATTGGTGTAGGTAGGTCGGCTGAAATGCTGTAATACGAATTCTGAGTCCCGTAAGAGTTCTGTCACGGCCACGTTAACACTTCACCTTGTGGCCTGTCGTTGTATCAACTAGACCTTGCAACATGTGCACATAGTAACGGAATGTTCTCGCACAAACAATATTAGTTTCGTCCAAGTTCCCCGCCCGATTCGTAAACGAAAAATCCACCATTTCAATTATTCGTTGCTCGAATAGCTTCGATCCTTCCGAAATTCTGCGGCGCGAAACAGCAGTAGATTTATCCAGCCGTCACTTCCACGCTGATCCAAGCTAGCAAAAACGCATTTCATCTGTTGCAATGTCGTTCGTAGGAGAGAAAAAGAAGTCTGCGCAAGGAGTCGATTGCGTCGCGGGACGACACAGGAAGGGAGATAGTAGGCAATGAACCGAGGTTGTATAAGTCGATGGGAGGTTCTACCCAAATTACGTTCGAAGGTACCGTTACGGCAGGCTCAATAATCGAAGCCACCGTTCGTGAATGTCTTACATCGAATTTTAACCATCCCCACCCGTCTTTTCGATCGCGCATACAATGTGCCGCCGAAATTGGTGACAAAATTTACAAATCTCCACCGAAACAGGAACGTAAATCATACGATTCTTCTAAAAAAATATACAAGATATCCATCGGAAACGTTATCCTAATCATCCGCGTTGCTCGATTCCCGGAGTCCCAAAATTCCAACGTCCCACGACTATCGTATTCGATCGAGCAGCAACGCATACACCTGGTTATTTCCCTTCGGGAAAGGGTTAATATCTCCACAGAAAATCTCCCGTGGAAACAAAGACGTCTGACTTCTCTCGCTATAGCATTCCACGTCCAGGAGACAACGATCTGAAGCTCGCTGATGTAGGCTCGTTTCGCGGCTCGATGGAAAACCCCGCGAAATCCGCGTCGATCGTTTTACGCTGACAATGATCGTTTCGGTTCTCGGTCAGCGTAAAACGATCCACACGGATAAGCCAATAAGGGAAACCGTGAGTCACTGCGGATTCCGTTGCTCGCGAAAGTCGAAATTGCATGGCGTGTGGAGACAGTGATAAAAGTTGCGCGGTGTGATAGTTTTTCGACGCGTATACTCGCGTATTCGCGACGAACGTATGCGTCCACGCAGGTAAACGTGTATCTCCGCTTGCCTATCTACCTACCTACCAACCTACCTACCTACCTACATACCTACCTACCTACCTACCTACCTACCTACCTACCTACCTACCTACCTACCTACCTACCTACCTACCTACCTACCTACCTAACTCGAAACCTGGCTTGCTTCTTCGTTCTCCAGTCATTGAACTCGTGGCTCGTTCAACCCACCAGCTGTTTCTTACTACTCCCCTTCTGTTCTCTTCCTACTCCCCCTACAGACACTCCCCACCGGGCTTCCTGACCGTGGACCATGCCTCTTCCGACACTCCTAGGCCTTTAGGAGTCTCTCTATGCTACTCTCGATACCGACCGGCCGAGTGAAGGTGGCAGGGCCTTTTCAAGGTTCTCCTTGAATATCGATTCGGCTGGGCGACAACGGAAAGGAAGGTCGAGTTTAGGTTCAACGATCTAACCGAGCTTCGTCGATGCTAGCCGTGGCCCTCCCACAGCTTCTTGTTTTGTAATTTCTAGATTGTGCTCATGGTCACTCGTTCCATACCATTGACCATTCGGTTTGGTGAATATGTAGGTCATTGGAATTTATTTTTAAATGCTTCCTGTTCATGCTAATTCATTCTTATTTTATTGAGATACACCGAGAATGTAAAAGTCGTACATTGCGCACGGTTTGTTTTTCTCCTTTTTTTTTTTTTTTTAGCGGATATTGCGTTTGTCGCGCAATCGTCATGCCGCCGTATGATTCACCTGACGAATATAATCCGCTTACTCAGAGATTAATGCAGGTTTTTGAACCCGAGCAAGGGAAAAGTCTGAGCACAAGTTCAACGATCTAAACATACGACCGTCGTGGAGTAGTTGAAGGTCTGAGAGCGCTGTGCAGATTGTTAAATGGGTCACTGACGATTACTGTTACGAAAGCGACGCGACGGTGCGTTTGCTAGGAGCGAATTCAATTGACGTTTCTGATGATTTGAAAATTATTTCGTTGCTTCTATGGTGAGTTATGTTTCTAGTGTTCACAGTTCGGAAAACCTTTCGCTTCAGCATCCTCCCTGGCTTTAAATCATCCCGGCTATAACAATGCCGGGGTATCTACCTGCTAGATGCATCTAATCTTGATTATAGCTATCTTACGAGGGGTAGCTACGTTTCCCAGGTTTTCGTTACCTATTAATACAGCTTCTCGAATCTCAAGGGGGGAAGATCAGTGGAGAGTTCGTTGAACCGACTTGTACATGTTACGTGTGTTGGAACACGATCGGTCAAACTTTCCAGGATTTATCTGCCGTCCTAGGATAAAACATTCCTCGACAAAATTATTGACCGCGAGGCGGTGAAAATTTTCTTCGATGCGCATATGAGTAGCAATCGGAATGCCGGAGGATGAGTTTGTCCATTCTTTGGAGGGACGCGAAAATGTTGGCCGGAACTCGTTCGTAAATCTGAATCTGCCCGTATCAGCTTGCCAAGTGCTTGGAACTTCCAACGACTGCAAAAACTTTTGCCGGTCATCTACAGTGTCTGAATCGTTGTCTTTAACGAAGTTCATTGAATTTCCCGCTTCGATATACCTTTTTATGTTTGGGAAGAATTTCATTTTCTTGCTCTCTTGCTCTGCTGAGACACGGCTGCGAAATATGGCCGACGACAGCAACGTTTTCTAATTAAAAATATTGGTACAGCTTAATTGTGCATCTGCGGGGTGATGCACGCGATCGGGAGCAAATCCGATTTCACCGGACCTGCTTACGCATTAACGCATAAGATCGTCCAACGTACGCCGAGCATTTCCACCGGTCCATTCTAGACCAAACAATTCGCGATCTACTTGAAAGTGTTTAAAATTTGTCGAACTAAACCTTTGAAAACATTTCGCAATTATTCATCGAGTGAAGTCTCGTCGATCGACAATTATCGCGGTTCATCCTCGCGCACGTTTCGCGGTTTCTATTTTCTTCCTTCGATTAATCGACTTCCTGGGCGAAGCGTTTGACGGGCCACCGAAAGAGCGAGGCGATCGCGAGCGAGCAAACGAGCGGATCGTCGTGTCGGCAGGTATTCGATAGCACCGCAAGGGTCGTCGACCGCAGGTGCTACACGCTCGTTCGCTCGCTTGTTCGGCCCGCTCGTCCTCTGTGCGGTCGAAACTCACGGCCCGCTGCTCTCTCTATCTCTCACGCCTGTAAAAAATTTATAATCCACTCTATTCATGGGCCAGCGGCAGCGCCGGTCGTACTCGGTTAGGAATTCGATGTTCGACTCTAGGAATGCCCGCTACGAAAGGAAGAGTACTTCCCCGTCAGAATTTCGAAACGATAAAAACGATCTTGCGGCGGCTTCCTCTCGTTCAATTGCACAATACGTTCGAGCAGGAGAGAATTCCAAGCGTATCAATGTTGTCGATGTAGAAACTACTCTAGGTAGGTCGACACCAATAGGCGGTATTATACTTGAAGAATATATATGGATAATAATAATAATATGTCGAGAAATGGTCGAATCGATGCACGAAAGATCGAAGAGAGTGCACGATATCAGTAAGCCAACATCCGCTTTAACGCGAGAGGCAGGAAGACCTGTAGAAATGTTAAGCCCGCGCCTTTCTCGACGCCTTTTTCGACCGGACGCGGCGTGTTTCCTGAAACACATTTATGAAGAGCCAGGACAATCGAAGAAAACCAAGCGTCGGATGAATAAAATTCTGCCGCGGAACGAGGGTCGAAAGCAGAGGGAATTTTCGAACAAGTGCCCAGTTCCCCAGTCGATTCACCTCGACAAAGCTTGGCCGCAGGACAATGACCCTCGAGCTACCACGTGGCGAGTGATGTCTCTTTCCCGTCAAACCACCTTACCTGCCTGATTTAAAGCAACCACCCGGCCGTGAACCTTTCAGTCCTCCTAGGGCCTTTTACCGTACGCTTTTAACTTCTTCGTTGCTTGTTCCTTCTGACCCTACTGGAATTTGTATCTATCTCCGTGCAGACAGGACTATGGCCGGTGTGCTTGACTCCACAACAATAGCGTAAAACACGCAAGAATGGGATTACCCTGTTTGGGTCAGGCGGGGTAGGTGTGAAACGATACGGCTGCAGGCTAAGGAGGGTGTTGGCCGTAGCAAGTTCGCCATTGGGTTTTAAATATATCTTGTGCTCCCCTAACAACAGGAGAAATAGGGTAACGAGAGTTTAGGAAAGAGTATGTCAATGTCAATGCTAAGAGTATCGCTTTCACTTTTTTTAGCACCGCTCCGTTACACTTCTTTGGGTTCCACACCTTGGTTCCTTTTCGGGTTCAATGCTTCGGCTACGTAGCAAAGCCATCCTTGGAACGGATCGATGGAATTTTTTACGCGACGATAATATATAGCTAACCTAACTTCTTCGGAGACAGAGTTCACCGATTCTTTCGAACGCGGCGAGAAAAAGAAGGTGCAAGTTCAGCGACTGCGTCCGCGCGTTGCGCTTCCGTATCGTGAACCTAAACATTCCGTCAGCCAGTGTCATCGACACGAAGATCGGACGTTCGTTTCCATCGGTGCGACACGAGCCTCGAGGATGAACGATCTGTGCTCACGTTGCATCCTTTTGTCTCCGATTTCATTGTTTCGAACTTCACCGTGTGTATATCGGCGTCTGTACGCGCAAGCATTTTTAGATTCGCCGCGATGGTCGACGAGCGAGTAAAATTAAACCTCATTCAAGCTCTAGTGCGGTGCTCGGAACTCCGAACAGTTGCATTCTAAAGATACATTTAAAAGTCCAGGTGAAAATGAATGAACAAGTTCTATAAGAATGCATCAAGGCTGTCGTTTGAACTCCCCGCTTCTATGGTTCACGACTTTTTATTCCATCTTCGTCGACGGGGTCGACGATCCTTAAAGAAAAATTGATCAAGCATAGTCGTGTTACGTGGACCTTCGGTAAACGGCCGTGGTTCGTGCAGCAAGGTGCACTGACCGCGGATAGAAACACGTGGACGCGGACCGTGTCGGTGACGGTGGTTCCGTGGAAGGGAAGGAAAAAGGGGGAGGGGACTTTGGAAGGGCTGATGATTTCACGTGAAGCCTCAGCAGTCATCGTACGTGACGAAATAAACGAAGCCCCTTACGAAATATCCGACGAACACGTGACGCATCGTTTGCCAACTTCGTCGAAAGAAACGGGATTTTATTTTCGAGACGCTTCGTGGGGGGATTTCGTTTTATTACGAAAGCCTCCAGAAAATTATGTTTATTTCTGTTGCTAACGGAACATTCGATTAAGTAAGCATGGGACGCATACGAGGCAGTGTACGCTTCGCTCAAAATTCCAGCCGGCCTTCGCCTAAACCTGCGCGATGTTAAATTTTGCAAGCGTCGCGGCAGCTATAACAGTAACATATTGTGCCGTATATTTAGCCCGGCCGGATTTATTTGAATGCACAACCGAACACTGGGTCGTTTCGACCAATTCACACGTCTAAATTTACCGTGAATGTACACCAACGTGTAATTATTACTTCATACACGCGTCTCTTATTTTAGAAACGTTCTCGGCTTCGGGATATAGTTAGATAATCACTTTCAACTATAGCGTACACGTTTCAAATCCAGCTGGAGCTTCTGTCCCTTAATTGCAATTTCTCTGCACCTCCTATAGAACTCTGCAAGTTTGAAAAGCTTTTCGACAGAGCGAAGAAAAGTTGGCAGAATAGTTGCTCCGAATCCCCTCAATTCTCGGCCACTCCAATATTGCATAAAAAATCATAAGCTGAGTATTAATAATTAGGAATTAATGAGAACGAAAATAATTGTATAGACGAAGGAAATTGCGCCGACGAGTTTCCAAGAATGGGGAACGCACGGGGGCAGAGTTCCTATTTTCTTCTCCACCTTCCCGCCGCGGCGCGCCGGTATCCTTTTTCTCCTAATCATGCGGCTTCTAGTGACGTAACAGCAAGGTCTTACGGTATCTCCAGCAACGGGCCCACATTACGTGGGTATCCCTACACGCGACCCGCACGTACGCATACATATACTTACGCGTATACCTGCGTAGAAATCCGCTACACGTTGTTTGACTCGAAGCAACCGTGAGCTTCTTCTTCTTCTTCCTCCCTCTTTTCGTCCTTCGTTCTCTCCTTCCACGTTTCCCTTTGATCAGCGCTCCGCCCTGAGAGCGGCTCATTGAAGCGGGATTCTAGAAACGATTAACGGTCTGAACCACCGTCTCCCTTGACGTTCGATCGTTTACTTTAATGCATGCCCGATTGTTCCTTAATTGTATGCAACATTTGTACCTTCGTCGATGCCGACTCGTTGCGACCCGTTCGAAGGAGATCCTCGGATGACGGGTACCGTTTCCATCTTGATTGCTCACCGTGCGCGAATAAATCGGCACCGCGTCGGTGCATCGCGAGAAAATCATTCGTCAAGCGAAATTAATCGCCAAAGGATTGTTTGAAACAGTCTTCGGTATTATCCAAACCGTTGCTCGCAGGGTAAATTTTCTGGGCCAGACCTCTGGACCAGTGGGTTGCTTGTTCGAGGCGTGTCGTTTTCATACGAGTGCCAGCAATCGTTACCATCCGCAGAATTAATTTGTTCGTTACTAATTTAATTGCTTCGCCTGCGATCAAATCGACCAGGTTGTTTCCCCTTGCTTCCTGATCGGTATGCGCGGGTGCTTGGTCGCGACGCCGACAGGTGAGCAGCAACAGACGTCTGTACACATGTATGTGTATACGTGTGTAAGATACAGTTAGGAGTACCGTTCTGGAAATGCAGCGGCTCGTATCGAGCAGAAGAGAGCGAGGAGAGTGTGCTCGGTGTGGTCTTCGCTTGTACACGGCTCGAACGGCGCTTTAACTCAAACGGACACGGCAGAAGGCGGCGGGGATCCAGTCGAAAGGGGTATAACGGTAGCGATAAATTCAATGGCACGGAGACGACGAAACACGGAATATGAGCGTGGTTGTATACGCGCGATACCTACGTGCAAATAATTATAATCGATAAGTAAAGGTCTTGGGTTCTCTGTCGACACGAACTACAGTTACGTTCGCTGGCCACACTCGTGGAATTTATTTCGGAGAAATTTCGACCGAGTGGAAATATAAATGAATAATCAGGCGGGCCCGTGAGCCGGGTGGGCGGTCGTCGTTCGTAACTGTAAGGATCGTTCCTTCGTTGCTATATTTTTGCAACAGGAGCCCGCGAACGGATCGACCCACAGTATCGACACTAAAACACAGCGACCCACTCCGAATGGGAGGAAAAATCTCGCAGCGTGCCAAGACGAATATGTTATCGTAGGGGCAACCTCACCTTTGCTAACCTTAAAGGGGCGCGATCCTTCCTGCCCACCGACAACTCGTTTATTTCCGTTCCATCGTTGACCCCGTTTCCGTACCCGTTGAAAACCGAGAGAAAAAATTCGAGCTGTCTGGAAAGATGTCTGAAAGCAATCCTAGATTATCGTCCAACGGACAGAAGGGATCGCCGGATACGAGTGCAACCCTATCGTATCGAAGGCGAAACAGTCTATCTGGCCGAGGAATAGAGGCTGGCAACGGATCGAACGAATACTAGCCAGAGCGCGCATAGGCAGCGCGTGCGCGTATCATCCCTGAATCGCGTGAACCAATGAAACTCCCTCTTACACTGGCCCCAAGGGGTAGAACATTCCGATATATATATTTCGGGCAATTTCTATCGGCGATGTGATTGTACGAAGTTCATTGTAAAAGCGCAACAGAAAGTGATAAATATTGGCACGGGACAGTGGCCGGGTCCAGTTGTCGGGAGATGTTGACAAGGGGTGCCATCGAAGACAAGGGAAAAGGCTGTATGAATCCGGTGCAATTCGGGCGGGGTGGTAGTAAACTGGTGGCTCAACACCGGCTGCCATCTGCTGACGGTCGTTTTAAGCTCGAGCCACTGATTCCCCGTGAAGTGCATAGCCGAAACGAGACGTTCGGCTCCGAAACGTCATCAGCAAGAGCTTTTTGCGAGGATTAAAAGGGTACCTGTTCGTGACGCGAGCCACGCGTGTCCGAGTCGTGAGCGGTGTTCTCGTACGAGTGTTGTTTCCGTGGTAGCGGGGTGTGCTCCTGCCAGAAACCAAGGGACGAACGGTCGCGTACCAGCGAGCCAGGACGACGGTGACGAGAATGACGTAAAACCCACGAGGCCAAGTGGCCATCCGACTGGCGGTTCGATTTGTTTCGTGCTCGAGTGTCCTTGGATCGTTGGCCAAAAACCCATTCCGGAGCGTGGCCGAGCTCAGGCTTGCCGTGTGATCCCAAAAGCTATGGAAATCCAGCGGATCCTGAGCCCTGGCACCTCGGTCGGGACCTCAAGTATCGGACAATGATCGATTTCGAGGTGACGTCGTTCGAGCGTGCGATGATCCTACGCATTGGTCACCTGTGCGAATACTCGAAGCTAGGAAAAGGGCGTTCGACAGATGATTGAACGTTTGCCAGATTCGCCAACAGGGACAAGGTCCCTTTGCCGCGCTGCAACTTTTCGCGAGAAACAGTCGGAGAACGGTGGTGCGCCGATTGCTGGTTTAAGTGACGTTGCTCGTTCGATTAGTGGGATGTAAGGTCGACAGAGGAAAGTTAATCGACCAGCGAACGATCGGGACTAGGCGAAATGTGAAGAAACCGGGGACGTCCTCGCGGGATCCGAACTATTCCATTGCGTTGTACGATTTGAACGACGCGTTTAACGACGAGGCTGGTTGTTAACGGAATATCGACCGAGGACCGTAGCTAACGAATTAGTTGTAGCGAAGGTCGCAAATTAAACGCGTGCACTTCGTTCTCGGAGATCTGGATCAAGCACCCCGAGGCGCACCTACGTTCCCCACCGTCGAAGGTTAAACCTCCACCGAAAGTATAGTCGGTAACAATTTGAAAGAATTTAGACGGGACGAGCTACGAGTCGGCCATTCGTGCAGAGTGTTTTTTCTCTTGGTCGCATTTAAAAAATTCGACGTGACGTGCGTCAAAAATCCTTGCAAAGACCGGAAGACAAACACCCGAACGGCAGGACTGCGTCGATGATCGGTGCGTTCCTATTAACGAGCAGAAACGTTGAAATCGAAAGTGAGAACTGGATGAAACTCCTTCAAAGAGCAGCCCTCTGAACGAGACCTACTGACCTATCGACTCCGACGTTCCCTCCTCTACTGTTGCCACTTTTTTTTACGTCAACCCTCTAATCCGCGAATATCGAATCGAATAGCTAAATTCGCGCATCAGGGGACAGCGACCGGTGGAGGAAGTGGTATTTGGTGGCAGGAGACAGTGAATCGAAAAAGAGTCGTTCTTTGAACGAGACCCACTGACCTATCGACTTGGCCGCTCCACTCCCACCCTCGGCGTCTTTCTTTCCACGCCACCCTCTTTCCACATTTCTCCCCTGCATTTGTTGGCGTGTCGCGGCGGGACATTCGTAATTCCATTTCGTGTCTCCCTGAACGAGGGGGGTAACGTTCGAGGATACGAAAGGGTCGATAACGACACAGCGCCCATACATACGAGACAAACGAGTGCCTAAGTATTTTCAATCGGTAATTCGGACTGATCCAGCCGTATCAATTTCAAAGAACAGTATCACCCCCCTCGCCTTCGACAAGCTCTCTCTCTTTGTTGTTCCATTTTGGGGATTTTTTTACTTCTGTTTTCTCCCCCTTTCTTAGCAATAATCGCCAAGCTGTCGTGTTCAGTGTATACCCTCCTATCTTTTACGATTGTTCGCGCACCCCTCGGTTCGTCGATTGACTCGTCGCCGTGGACGACGAAGTAATTAATAGGGTATCGCTGATACAAGGTGAAGAGTGCCTAAAATTGTATGCCTTCTCGACTGATTATTGATACGCGATCGAATACGTACGATATCGTGCTTGCAATCCCTGTGTCTTGTTCTCGCATTTATCGCACTCTATTCTTTCCGAACTCTTTCTCGGTGTGACGAACGTCGACAACGCGGTTGTCGTCTACGATCGATACGATAAACAGTGCCTCGAGATTATTCTCCTCTCTCGACTGATCGACGAATAAACGTATACATTGCTGTATTTCATAAGCTTCCCTCATTTTACGCGACTTACGCGACTTTTCGCTTGGCGTCCGAATTTCGTTCGCCTCGTGTTCCCCTTAGTTTTTCAAAGGGGGCTGAAGATAGATTAAAGAGGCAGAGTTTGCAAAAGCCACTGTGAAATCATCTCCCTTTCTTCCCGGATTTCTATCAACTTTCGTCCAACGCTGCTAAACAACCCCCTCTTCTCAATCACCCCGAAATCCACCCTCGCGATTAATAACCACAGACTGATAACGATCGACTAGTTCACGAAGTAAACGTACAAAGGGTCAGGTAAAACTGATCGTTCGCCAATTATACCACCACGTTCTGCATCCCCGATGCATCAGGAACAGCATCTTCGAAGCTTCCCGTGCCGCTAATTCGGTCGCATACACGCCGGTTATCGTGGAGTCAACGTTTCCTATTCAGCAGGTTGCCAATCGAATAGAACCGTCGAACTTTTACCGGGTCGGCGGGCACCATCGATCGAACGGCACATCGGCAGCCCTTGACAGTGCATCTGCAATCTCGTTCGCGGAAGAGATGGCATCCAGATCGCGACTCGGAGCCGCCGTAATGTTCTCCGACGTCAAAAAGGATTGGCCGACGTTCGCCAAGGAATTTTCTCCTTGCAAAAGCGTAGCGTGCCGGTGCAGGCCGCTGACAACAATAGCCTGATCGTAAAATCGAGGACGCACGACCGAAGAGAGGGAAAGTATCGTCGGCAATAAAAGCAGGGTAGGAAACGAAAAATAAGGAGGAAAGCAAGGACAGCCCGTTCGAACGGACACCTGGCGAAAGGGACGAGGGAAGTAAAGCGCGAATAAAAGTATCCTTCCGCCAGCGTAGAAAAAAGAAGCGCCCATTCGTCTACGATCGAGTGTTCACGGTGTGAATAAATTCGTTAATCGAACGGAAACACGGCGAGCTGCGCGCAGGCACGGGCCCGGCAGCAATTTTCTACCTGCAAATCGAAACGTGTCCGATCCAATTCGTGCAGCATCTACTCGCCTGATCGCATCGAACCATCGTGTCTCGGAGCGAAACGGGAACAGTGTGACAGTCGATCACGTTCGAGTCCCGTGCGTTCTTCCCACCCCGAGCGTCAGAAAGATGTCGCGGCCGTCGTTGATGGAGGTTTGAAAGAGCTGCGCGCGAGAAAAAGATATTGGAAAAGCCGACGCGAATCCGAGAGAAACCGAGATTAAAAAAGATGGCGGAAAGCGCGGCCAGTCCGGGCTCCGTACAAGTAGCTGCGAACAGTCCCCAACAACAACCGCAACAACAACCACAACCACAACCACAACCACAACCACAACCACAACAACAGACGCAACAACAGCAACAAACGCAACAGAACCAACAGCCGCCGGATATTAGCAGCTCGCAGTTGGCGTCTCCACCGATCACGGGCACAGGTACGAATAGGAAACGATCGAGATCTTCCGGTAGGGTAATATTTAAGATCTATGGGCGTCCCTATTTAGATCGTTCTTTTCTTTTCATTAGTTGGTTCACCCCTGAGATACAAACGTATTGCCCGTCTGTACAGAAAGAGTGATCACGTTGCCTCTGGACATAGATATTATGCACTAATCGTATGTTCGTAACTCGCTGGCAGTAGTACTTGTAAAGGTAAAAGGAAGGCTCGGCGAACTTTACCACGTTGAACACGGTTTGCCAGCGAAAGACGATAGCTGAGGTCGACCGAGCTTGTAAATTCGAGTTGATACCCTTTAATGAGAGGCCGTTACACGGCGCATCGCAGGGTGGAACGGATCGATATCGAACGCGCGATACGTTCCAGGGTAACGCCACGCTTTAATTAACTCAACTAATTCCCCGGACTTCGCGGAAAGCTTGAAACAATTTCTCGAAGCACGATGTTCCCTTCCATTTTCATTCATCTCTTCCCCCCACGAAGCTCCGTTTCCCTGCCAACAAAAGCAATCGAATCTTCGACGCAAGCTACCGACAAGTATCAGTCAACTGTCGACGCAGGCATTGCAGCTCCCAATTACTCGAGCTCTGATCAGCGTGTCAGGTTTCGTAAGGTCGGCCACGTCCTTAATACCTAGAACGGCGACGTCCGCAGGGCTCGTCTGGTCTAGCCGTTGCGAAAACGATCAGGCCCGCAGTGGAAGTAGGAGTGAATCAAAGTTCGCGAAGGAGAGGAGACGGTCGAGGTCGGTTGTTCGGCGTCGTTCGTGTAATGAAGGGCCATTACTCGTCGCGGTTTGCACGGCGGTGCAGCGGGGCGAAGCGGGCCGGTGTGCCGGCGCTTTTCGTGCACGCTTCTCATCCCACGGCGAGGCGGGCAGAAGAGAAAGGTGTGTGCGCAGACTGCGGGTAAACGAAGAGAAGGAGAGAGCGTGATTCGCGTTAGCGGATCTGTCGGTCGAGTAACGGAACGCTTTCGAGTACCGCTAGTACCGGCTCTGACGCGGTTACCGGACACCGTTACTTCGGTGATCCGCGAGTACCCGCCACGTGCTGTCTCACCGTTCTCTTTGAAGCGCGCGGCGCGCGGCGCGCGGCGCGGCGCGTCCGACCGGCATGAAAACGTTTGCGCGAGACGAGCGGCGCGAATTCGCCGAACCGTGGAAAAATTGCGTACCCTGCGCCTGGCCTCCGGGATCCACGATGGTTTTACAGGTTTCTCGGCGGGCTGATGCCCGTCGACTTGTTCCCGCGAAACGACCAGTTCCGTTTGCATTAGCCCGATTCATTGTTACGGCTCGTACGTAGAGGTGATCGCCGTCGCAGCTGGAGTATCAGGAGAGGTATATACGCGGCTCCGTTTTTTACTCGAACGGGCAACGGTGAATCGAGTCTCGCTCGGAGGAGCTGTAGAGGGAAATCGTGGAACTCGGTTTCGCGGTACGGAGTTTGCGATTCGTTTAGATATATTGGTAGCAGAAAACTCGGCTACGCGTGCGGGAAATGGTGAGGAATATGCAACCCCTGTTTGCCGGATGAAATCTCGAGCAACCTGTACAATATAGCTTACACGCTCGACCTATAGATCGGTCGTTTGTTTTCTTGCAAGTTCGTTTCTTTATCGCTGTACCAAGTCGATACTTCGTGCGATACGACCTGCACGAATTTCACCGCGAGCGACTGTACAATATGTAGCCGGTGTAAAAATTGTTCATTGTTTATCCTCGAGTGAATCGCACCGCCAACACGAAATATTACTTAACAGTGCCGCGGCGTAGCGTTGACGGGCTTGTTATCGTAATACCCCGGTCGTTCCATCGCGAAACCATTGAAACTCGGTGCTCGAGAGATAATGGAACCGGTCGGAACGAAGATGTGGGGGCCACGATCGGGTGCTAGAATCACAGTTAACCGCGCAAATTTTTTACCAGCTTATTATTACGATATTACGATGGTGCTGCGCGTCGAAGCTTCCGCGCGTTAAAAGCGCCGTTTTAATCGCTCCGCCAGAACCAAGGCGATGTGCGCGTCGTCATGCACGCGTATTACGCATAACGGAAAAGGAAGCCTTCAAACGAGTTGGTGCACACGCGAACCATCTCTCGGGTACATCTCCCCGTCGGGTCTAGAGGTTAGGAGGCCAGGCACATCGCCGTTCGCGGCTCGTGCCCGGTTCTATGGGAAAATTTACGAGGCAATATTTGTTGCAATATTCGCCGTTCATTAAACTATCCGCGGACGTTTGCGCGTGTGTCGGTTGCGCGAGCATAATGTTTGCCCAACGTCGAATCCAACAGACAGCCGCCCCTTGTTAGCGGCCAGTACCGTTGTTTTAACGATCGTCGATTCTTTTACGCGCTTGCATTCCGTTCTTACGCGTCGTTCGTTCTGCTTTCCAACGTTTCCACGCCGATTCGGCAAGGATTTTTACGCTTTTCCCGATGTCCGCCTATTGTTTCCCGGCTGTCGTGCAATCTTTCATCCCCTCGCTGCAACGAACTTGCCCGGTGTATCGCCTCTGAACAGGAAACGGAAGACACTTTTCCGGGAAAAATCATTTTTCACGGCTCTGCGTGCCCGACGCAACGACCGAGGGGATGAGAGTATGTCGATTTCTCGGGTCACTCGCCAGTTTGTCTCCCAATGGGGTGAACGATATTTATTTCTCTGCTGGACGACAATGGTGACGAGGTGAATAGGTTTTTTTTTCTTTCTTTCTTTTGGTTCACCGTTAGCCTTCTTCCTTGCAATTATTGCAGAGGGTGGAAAAGGAACCCCGTTTCACCTGGCTTGACGTAGGTTAAGGTTTCTCCGCGTTTCTGCAACTTTGCCGTCTTTCCTGTGCGCAAACTACGTATGCACACAGGGTACCGAGATCGCGAAAGAACATCTCTCGGATCTACAGGTCACGAGGTCAGGCACTTTGCTATTTACCGCGCGTGTTTCGTGCATACCATCGATATACGATAACCGGGAGCTCTGACGTTCCGTGGCTTGCACATTTTTCGAAGCGTTCTCCTCGGAGATTATGCCTGAACCATTTTAAAAGGGCTTCACATTTTTATACATCCGTGCAATTTCATCATTCGATGACGCTGTGAAATTATGCATTCGTATCGAGAAGATTATTCCTTTATTCCCAGCGGAGCCTCTTTTTCTATTCAGGTTCGTGTCCGTGTTTTTTAAACATGCCGATATCAAAAGAAGTGGAATACCGAGTGCCATTGTCCATCTTCAAGCATTGAAATCCCGCCGTTTTAAAGGTCAAATTAGCATCAATTTGCGTTATTTAGCGTCATTGCCGCTTGGTCGATAAACGCCCCCGCGCGATCGCTTTCAAAATGGGGATGAAAGGAAATTCCAGAGAGGCCCTGTAACCTGTATGCATATTTTTTCACCCTGGAAAACATAATTTTGCAGGTGAAGAAAGAATTTCCTCTTCCTCTCTCGATTAACTAAATTTCGAAACATCGTTTGATCGTTTGCATCCGTTAAAATATATCGTACAAACGGAACGCAACATTTTGCTTTTCGACTTTATTTGTCAGGAATTACATTTCTGCTCACGAAATGGAAGAAAATAGCTGGCCATCGAATAAAAATTGCCGCCCCGCGTTGACTAACGTTGTTGACGATTACGTTTAGATCGTATCGTACACGTGTACCCGGTGCACCTCTTTTATAGAAAAGGGAGACCTCGTAGTAACGTGTCCAGCATTAATCATACAAGTATATACATCTGCTAGGTCTGAGGGTTACGAGGTCAGGCACTTTGCCATTAACTGCTCCTGTCCAGCACACGCGAAACAAACGTGTGTTACACATTCTATCGATGCTTATCGTTTATCGGTCCCTGACATCTGTTACGAAGCGTTAAAGCACAATATTAATAAGCCGCGCACCCCCGTCTCCGCAATTTTCAGAAAGTTTTCTGAAAGAAAAATCGATTCGGTTGCTCGTCAATTGTTCGAGGAAACGCAACATTGAGCGTTTTCAGTGATCCTCGTCGCAGGAGGGTTGAACGTCGATCTACTGAACATTCAACCAACAACGAAAGCTCGAATAATTTAAAATTCCACTCGAATATATTTTATTGACAGAAAGAACATTGGCCAGAGAAATATTGGCGACAAGTTGCGGTCGTAAAGCCTAATACGAATCGATGTTCTGTGACAAGGAGACATTTCCGCTGCACTTTATTTCGAGGGTTAGCTGGTAAGAGTCTCGCGATTTCCTTCGGGACGCATCAAACAGGCCAGCAAGCAGTACCTCGTGCAATTCGAACCTAGTTTGGTAAATAGACATAAACAGATGGAAGCCACCAATGGGAGAGGAAATTCTGGCTATGTAGAGTGCGTTTTCCTGTATCGAGCCTGTTTACAGTTCGGTTACTACCATGAAAGGGCTTCCTGCATACCAATTTCTTTCTTTACTTCATACAATACGTACCACGCACAAAAACATATTTCGAACCATTAAAGATTGCACGAAATTTGGGAAGAACGTATTACAGATTTTCCATCGAACTTTCATTCCGTGTCCGGCAATGCAATCGTTATTACAAAACACCATAAACACAGTAACGCAACGAAGTATCCCATGAAACGCCAGATTCTTATCGCCACGAGGAAAAAGAAAACACACGATATGGAAATGAATAGTGGTAGAAATGGGACGAGGGTTGACATCGCCCCCGGGGAAAACATATGTTCCACACCAAATTATTTTCCTTTTACACGCGTCGGGGATAATGCGCCATAAATTGAATGAGAACGTAACGGGAGAAAATGTGTGTAGTACGGCAGAAATGAATTTTTCAACGCAGCATAGTAAACGTATTTGCCCACAAATTATAATCGTTAACTCCCCACTGCTGTCGGCGAACCGCGTTACAGCCACCAAATTATTTTCCACCTTGAAAAAGGAAAAAAGATACGAGGTGCAAAAATGTGTACCATTTTGAACGGGGCAAAATGTCGTTCCATTAAGGTGAATGGGGGGTAATTCTCAGCCCGGCAGTTTAATTTCTCCATACGATCAGAGGTGCGCTCAAGATTCGTCTCGTTAACGAGCTTACAGTGCGATGTAGGGTAAAAGTGCGTCCGGCAGCGAAGCCCTTCTTCAAAGTGCGACCGTGGCACGGTTTGGCCTCCCGTGGTGCGCTTAAAACCGACTGATACCTTGCATTCTAGCTATATGATGAAATTCCTCGCGACGATGTCACCACTTCCTCCCCTTTTCCAAGGCATACCATGCCGCTTCCCCATTTATAGAACGAACCTTCTCTCGCCGGCTGAAAGCTTTTTTATACGTGTCACAGGAATGCCGGCTTGCTGGATGACGGCGAAATATTGCGGGCAACGAATAACCGCGGCAAAAGGCACTTTGCGTTTCGTTCACTTACGGATACGTTACCAACGCGATTTCTTGTTTCCCTTTTGGATATTACAGTTTACTCGACGTGGGGGGGTTGAGGGTTGCTGCGATCGGGCGCATCGATTCATGCGAATGCGGCAATGATTCTACTGAGGTATCAGAGGTATATTTTCCAATTATTTCCATCCAGTCTATTAGTGGCGAACTTTCTTACAATTCTTAGATCATTCTTATCGAGCCCATTGTTATGAACCCCCGCGTACAATTTGTATTACCGAAACTGTTACAATTGTTCGGGCAAGTGAAAGTTGATTTCTCGAGGTACCATTCAATTAATGGTGCGCTGGATAGAGTGGGTTCGAACGAAATTTTCCACCACTAGAAATGCAAACACCACGATTATACGGCACTGGTCACGCTGCTACCCCTCTTTCTGACTTTCAGAGTTGGGAACCTCTCCCACCGGAACGCTCGTCCTTTTTCCCCTCTCGCGTACCGGTTATCCTCGTTCTCGCGCATCGTATACACGTATTACGTGGCTGGCACGTCAGTAGGCCAAGAGTTCGATGGCCTGCAGCCTTGCAAGGCCGGTCGTCGCGATAGTACCGAATACCACGTCAGATGACGCTGCCAACGCCACGTTTCATCGTGGACCAATCTTACGACGCCGACTGGCGATTGGAGAACGGCAGCTGTATCGACCGGACCGTTGATAACAACCACGGAGTTATCGTCGATGCTCAACTTTACCGACTAAGTCGACGCACTGCGTCGCGATACTTGGCTATTTCATTGGTCGAAACGGTATGCCCGGGTCGAATTCGAAATTTGACTTTCGCGGTCTTTTTGTTGGTGACGAGTTTCAGGGTTTTGGAAACCGTATACACATTTGGCGATTTTGAAGATTTTCAGATTGCCGCGTGTAGAATTTACTTGATTGGAAATGTGTTCGAATGTTTCTGACACGAGTATAGGCGGTACGGTATGTTCGATTAGGGGAAACGAAAGTTCGATGCGCTTTGGGGAGGAGTATTTAACGTTCCTTTGGAACGCACAAAGTGTCTCTGTGGTTGCAGTGTATGTCAAGATAGTTACGTCTATAGCGTAACGTAAACTAACTGTTGCGACTTTCCCTGGATCGTGTACACGCAGCATAAAACGCCTTATACGCTCAAGGACACCGGAGTGGTTAACGATCCGAGACCTATTTTCCATTGGCTTATAAATCAGGGCAAAGTCCGATTAAACTTGTATCGAGCACGCCTATTTTCAGTTTAACGATTTTTATTAGAAGCGTAACAGACTGTCCGCATTTAGCTTCTTTTCGTTTCCATTTTCCTGAACAATAAGTTTCTTCAAGTCTGACGTAAAACTGATCGCAATTCGTGCCACTTCTCGTAAATACAAACAGGGAACATTCTCACAGCTCTCAACTGCGAGCGTACCTCATACCAGAATCGTCATTCACCCAAATAACTTTGCACGTGCTCACGCTCTTTCCGACTGATGAACTTCCCCTGACAAATGACAAGCTTCTCGTTCCAAAAAAAACCTCCCCCACGAAAAATGTAGGTCGTTCATTCGCTACAAAGATCATCCACCAAACAACCCATCTTCGTGTTCCGGCCGAACAATCAACCCGTTGCTTCCGTCGAAAGAAAAAAAAAATGCCCGCCACAGATCTCGAGAGATGGTCCCTCTGTCTCTCTCCAAGCGATTCCAGTGAATCGTTCTTGCGGGATTGTTGGCTCTCGCGGTCTACCGAAGCGAAACGGCCGAGCGACGATTGCAAGACGAAACTTCCGATTGCGACAGCCTATTGCCGACAACAATCGCACCTTACGTTAGGAGCGTGTACAGTCTCGCGGCCAGACGAACAAACGCAAAGAAACGAGAAGGTCTCGCGATGCACGTTGATAGTTGCATGACGCTGCCTTTTAAGAAGAAGAAAAAGAAAAAGAGCCTGGTTTCACATCGACCGAGACGAGGACGGCTCACGGCTTGCGCTGCCTTTTCCTTGTAAAAGACCATGCTTCCGTTTTGTTCTATGCCCCATTGGCCGACGGGGTGGTGGGGGGTTGCGAACGGGCGAGTAATAATAGCGGCGAGTTGTACTCGCGACGTGCGACCAGGTCTTTTGATCGCGCGAACGAGAACGGCGATGAAAGGAACGTTTCGACAGGGAAACGATGCTCGAAGGGAACGATCTACCGCGAACGGATTGCGTGCACCTTCGGTGGCTTGGCTTTCCGCCGAGTCGTGGAAGTTACGAGGATACGGGCGTTGATTAACTCGAACGACACGGGAGAAAAATTGGGGAGACGTTTCGTTACGATTCTTATTGATCCAGATGTGCAATTCCAAAAATGAGCTGCTAATACAAGAATTATCGACCGCAATGATTGTAGTTAATCAACGTCTCATTATGCTTTTATTTTTTCCAATTTTTGTACGAATTCTCTTGTACAGTTTTATGCGATACCATGTGCCGCTTCCTAATCGTTGCTTCTTTCATTTTTCAGGTGAGTCTTTCGCCCCTATCCCCGTGTTTGCGCGTGCCCACGCAAAATGGTTCGGTGAGTACCTTCAAGGAATCAACGAAATAACACCGATACATCTAGTTAAAGATTCCCCGTAAGGCCGCGGCGTGTCATCGACGCTTTGCATCGTAGCCCACACAGAGAAAAATGTATAATTCAGCGGAGCGAATAAACACGCTGTTACCAGTGATCGGAGCCGTTTGACAGGCCGGTCACGAATTTATTTCACAACTACGTAACTTTCCTAACGCTTGGAACAGCGTAGCCAAACACGCAGCATTTGCAATCCCGGGATTTGTTTTGAATCCAAACGTGTATTATACACACGTAGAAGGCCGTCGTTAGCATTTCTAGCTAAATGAAGTATCCGAACATTTTTCTCGGTGTGAAAGTCCCATTGTACACGCGACACGAATTCGCGTGGCGTAATGATCACAATTATTTCCCCGTCGCGAGTGCAACGCAATACTCCAAACTAGCATCGGGTCGGAAAAGACCGGGATCCCGTATCGTTGACCGTGGACAAGGGAAACGTGAGGTATGCAAACGCGTCGTGGCAATTACGAAATCGAAGTTGCAAAGTTCGCAGAGATACTGCAGATACGATTTACTTTTCCGCGCGTAACGGAGACGTTAACAAAATGGACATCCTTGTCCGATCGACAGCGAGAAATCGTCTATAGAGGGAAAAGTTCAAAGGGTTACTGGAAGAGGTTCAAAATGAACAGAGGAGGACTTGAAAATTTCGCACTGCGTCGCACTGGTCGAACGCGTATTGCATGCGAGTGCACGTAGCGCTCGTGCAACCAATGCATCGCGCAGTGCACTCTCACTGTCCTCGGGGACGTTGCTCGAGGACGAGGATAAATTTTCCTCTTCGCGCCGGTATCAACGATTTCCAGTCCGCGACGTGCGCCATGGCAAGAAGCGGCGTTCATTGCGCTCGCGATAGCGGCAGGTTCGTGTCCGCGAATCGTTAAACTGTTACATAAGACCCTCTCAAATTGTTCGCTGGAACGTCGATTTTTTTGTCCATATCCCCCGCGGATAGCATTTCTATGCATTGCTGTGCCCGCTCGTTAATCGTCTCGACAATTATGAAAGTGCATTCCAATTGATTACGCGTATCGTGCCATTTGTCGCCATTGTCCAAATACCGAATGGGATTCACACTTTCTTCCCCCTGGGAGGCGAAATTTGAACGGTCGGTAATGGCTGTTGTCACGGTATTTCACTTGCGAGAAAAGGATCTGCTCCGATCGTTAATTGCCGTTTGTATCGCAAAAATTGCAATGGGATACGACAACTGTGATCGATAAATGCGCGATGTTTAACGAGCCGCGTTACGTTGAGATATCGAGACGAGCTTGACTACTCTGCAACGTGTTTGAGCTTTTAACGCGAACGTTCGAGCAGCGTGGACAAAAAGAAAATCAGCGCGCATCGAGGGCGATAAATCATCGTAATTTCGTGTTTTACGGCGAGCTGTTGCTTGGGCTGTACCGGGACGCCGGTGTGCACAAATCAAAAGGTATTACGTTGTCAATTGTAACTTATACTAAATTACCAGCATCGCGTCGCCGGTCTGCGCGCACTGGAGGCTTCGCCTGCGGGCACGAAGGCAACGGAGAAAGATCGGGGCCCGATAAAATGCAAGTGCGCGTTGCCGTATCAAAGATTTGCGCAACGATCTCGGATCGTACCATACAAGGATCGCAAAAAAATCTTGGGCATGTGTTAGGCCGTAAGAAAAAAGCAGGAAAAAAAGAAACGTAACGGCCGTCGATTAATTAGAAAGCCTTTAACCTTAAATCGTTTCACTTTCGCCGATGGAACCGTGAATCGCGAATAATATCGGCGAGGCCGATACAAGTTGCAGAAACTATACCCCTCGGCAAATATTTGTTACACTCGTGCGACACGCACCGTCGACGGAAATTCGGGAAAGATGCTACGAATATTGGCCGACCCGAGGAATAACCGCGGCTCTGACAGCAGGCTTCTCACGGGCAAAGAAATCGCTGGAAGAAACATAGTACGATACAATTACACTGCAGCGAGGTAAATATTTTACGCAACGGGGGCACGGATAACTGTGATCAGCATAATTAGCGTCACGGGTTGTGCTGTCGCGTTGCTTTGCCCGTCGTGTTGTAAAAACTTAGCTCGGGAATGGCTGCGCTATCATAAATCGCCTATCGGCAAACAGTAGTGCGAAATGCGCAAGGGGCATGTTCGCCATGTCGTTAGGCGTAAAGAAATATGGGGAGGAAAAAAAGAGAAAGAAGAGGAAGTTCGTGTAGAAACGCGCGCTCCATTTGCATTGCGCCATAGACGCAGCGGACTCCTGGTTGTCAAAAGAATATCGATTTGCTCGAGTTTAACGGCAAACAGAGTTCTAATGCCGGTACTCGGTGTATCAAGGAACGGCAGGGTGGAATCGATACACTCAAATTCGGTAACAAACCCCGGTATGTTTGAATTCGATATCGAGCAGCAGCGATTCATTCAAAATTCGAGAGCAAACAAATTCGCTGGCGGGTGAGGCTATGATACATTTAAAGCCCGCAGAGGGAAGTTGATACGCTTGGTGCAAGAAAAAAACGAAGTTGCGCTTTGATTCGATCTACGAAAGTAGAATTGAAGTGTACTTTTAATTCATCGTCTGTTTCTACAGCTTGGAAAATGTAAATATTTCAAGCCTGCACAGCACGCTTCTCGTTGCTTCTTCATTTGCAGCGGATACTTGGATACTTCATTGAATGTACGCACAGTGGTGTACAAAGAATAGATACCAATGAAATTTAATCGACGTTAAAATATTCTTACAAACTTGACTTTCATTTATGAACAGCTTATTATCGAAATTTCGAAAGATCTCCAATTTAAAAGACTATAAGAACAGATAAGCTATTCGGAGAAACTTCAAAAGGACCGACCGCTACCCCGGCCCTATTGTGAACGATTTCTCGTACACGAGTATCGGTCGTTTGATAAATTACAACGCGTGGAAGAAGAATGGACCAATCGATCTGCATAGGATAGTCACCCACGGCTTCGCCTATAGCGGTCGTGACGACTGCCGAAACTCTTGCCGAGAATGGAGAAGGCGCGATATCGCGAAGGGAGAAAACCATCTGTCAAGTTGTTAGCCGTCACTTTCCCCGCCCGAGGCGTCCAAATCGTTTCCGGGCCCGGACCCATAGCCGCGTCGCGTCGCCCCTTTTTATTTTTTCCCTCCACCTCTTCACCGTCGCGTTAATCCGTTCCCTCTCGTCTCACGCTGCCCTCGCGGTTGGCCGCTTGCCGAACCTTGGCGATGCAAGTCCATCGGTTGCGCAACTCGCGAAAACCAGCGTCTCGTGCACCCCGCGTGCTTCGCTGTGTAATACTTTCGCGCGGTCGCGACCGTGGACGTCGAGCCGCGCCGTGGAGTCTCCTGTTGCATGGGAAACCAGTATGGTGCCTCGTGGCGAAGATACGTGAGGTATATATACGATAGTGGAGCACTTGCTTGGTCCTGAACGCGAATCTGCGCAGAGAATATCAACGTATCGCTATAAATTGGCTTGAACCGGTGCTCGGAAGAGCGTTCGACATGTTTGCAATCGTGTAGCCGAGAACGGTGGATAGGTGTAGCTGTTTGTATTTGGAGAAGCCAGTTACGTCACGACCTTACGCAATAGTTGATACGTTTATCCGAACGTGCGGAGTACGAACGTAAAACGACCGATTATGCGATGATTATACGTTGTTCAATTACACGTCGATAGAGGGCTGCGTCGGAGTTACGCGAAATGGTGGTGCCGGTAAATTGTTCTGCGATGAGTTTCTGCATCACGCGATCTTGAGCAGTCAAGAAGCAGCACGGGATCGATCCTCTGCACCCTACATTTCACGCCTAATTGTTTACAGCCTGCGAACGATCAAAGGTTTATCCGCGAGTCGGTCGAATTTCGCAAGCTCGAAAACTTTATTCCGTCCGTCTTGTTCGCGTTATACAAAGGGATTCTCTGGAAACCGGGGAAAGGTTTATCGGCCAGAGAAATTTCAAAACGTTTCAGCCTCGACTCTTCTCTCGTCCGCCCACGTGTCCCGAAAGCCGCAACCACCCCTAAATGGAACGAGCAGCGCGAGCTTTTCGCTTTGGTGGCCGCCTTTATCGCGACGGAAATCTGCGTTTTAGCGTGGACCAAAAGCGGACGAAACAGTGGAACGTGGACGAGGGAAGGGCAACAGTCGAATTCTCGGCTCTGGTGCAGGTCGCGTGCATACTATATATCGAGTGGACGACGTTTTAGCATTGGCGACGATCTCCGAGAGACCAGCGGTAGAATCGTCGACGGCGAAAGGAGGAGGAAAGGGTGAAAGAGGGAGAAGGATAGTTTGAGGACGGGAGGGAGAAGGGAGAGAAAGAGAGAGACCCAGATTTCATTTTCGTTGATGAGCTTGGCGTCGGTCCAACTCGACTAAATATATACTCCCTTTTTCTTCCTCTCCCTTTCTCTCTTTCTCTCTCGTTCCCCACCCCCTCACCCTTTGTCCCGGCCTACACCTTTTCTTTCTCATTTTCGTTGGACTCGCGACTCGATGCGACCAAAAGCTCCCCGGTTCGAATGTGCACGTACCCGCGAATCTTGCCAAAATATTCTCAACTTTGATTGATTAATAATAGACTCGCGCTGTGTGCAAGGGGGAACCGAAGCACACGCGTGCTGGAAGTGATCGGTCGAAAGCTGAACGTCGGAATTCAGTGAAAGTCCAAAGCATCCTTTCACGACTGTTTAATCAATCGAGTGTCGCCAAGAGTACTATTATTAATTCACTGCCGTTTCTGCGCGCACGGGGACGGGTTCGCATAAGTCGCTAGCGACTACGCTAAAATTCTCCAACTTCTCGGATCACGTAACGAAATAAACGCGAGGTCAGAGAAATCGCTGTCCGTTGAAAAGCCTCGAGCCACCATGAGCGACGAAGGAACAGAAGAGAAGAAAAAAAAAAAAGAAAAAAAAGAAGAAGAAGGCGAGCGAACCAAACATTGTCAGAGGGGGAACCGCATGAAAAAATTGAGCATAAGGAAGTTCAAAGACACGTTTACGTCCGTGACGTTCGAGGATTGACCAGGTCTCGGCAGAGGGACGACAGCTGAGACCGCGGTCGAATCCGTGTTCGTCGCAATTTAATTTACGACCGTGCTCGCTGTAAATTTCACGTCGCGTCGCTCCTCGTAACGGTGCCGAAACGGCCGCCGCGGCGCAATGAACCTGCTTGCCCACGAGAAAGCTGCCTACGACAATGTCTCGATTCATTTCGCGGCGAGCAGGTACCGCTGTCTGCAAATGGCAATGAATTTTCGAGCGGCGACTGCTCGTTTGGGACTTTCGTTTATGGTCCTCCACGGGGGTTGGAGAGAGGAAAGGATCTCGTCAATCGCCCTACTTACTTAGTTAAAGAAGCAGGCGAATCGAGCCTCGGCAAATAGTCACCGAACCGACTGCAATGCATTTGTTGCATAATGGGTGGATTATCGACCAGAAATATGGAAGGGTTGATTTTCTTTTCCTGGTGCACCCTTGCTGGTAAAATTTACAATCTTCTCTGGCAGTTACCTTTGAACCTTTTTTTTCCTGGGACTATTCTGCGCGTTAATCTCATTGACGCGTAGTAAACAGATGCAGTTATTTCAAATGTTTCTTGCGTTTCTTTGGTTCTCAACCAAGGGATAAAGAAAGGCCTTTCTTAATGTGTTTGTTGCAGTTGTTCGTAATTGCTCACGAATAATCGCCCCGTACACATGCAGTGACTGGTCTTTTAATGAAAATTCTCTCCCATATGTTTATACACTTTACACGCGTCTGTTTTGTGCACACGCTGCGACAATAAGCAAAGGAAAGAAACGAGGTGGCGAAATTTTCTGATTCCCCCCGAAAAAATTCACGATGAAGTCACCGGGTTCAGTGATACGTAGCTTTCACGAGCAAGACGATTACGCGATCGTACCTACCGTGTCCCTGCCGTGAAAACAATCCGGATCTTTCGAGTTGAACGCTGATTGGATCGTGTTCAAATGATATTTTTAATTTAATTGGGTTGCACTTGTAATAGCATTGTTAGCTGACCTCTGAAAAGCAAGTTAATTGTCCGTTTTATCTCAAGATCTATTCCGTACAGTGTCTATACCCATTGTCAGAAGAATTTCGAGGCGCGCGCACCGCATTCGCACCTCTTCGTGCGCAGCTGTTCCAAAGAAACTGCTCGAAAATATTGCAATCGCGTCTTCGAAGTCGCTCCAAACCTTTGGTCCCCGGCTCCCACGATATTTTTTCTCAAATTTTCGCAGCACCCTCGCGATGCTACACGACGGCAAGTACGATTGCACGATCTCTCGCCGGCAATTCCACCAGTGGAGCTGCTCGTTTTCTGGTGACGACAGGAATTTCAATGGGCATAGTCATATATCGACGGGTGACGCGGCCAACGGTACATCCCTGCACGCTTTCAATGGTCTACCAACCTACCTACCTACGTACCTATATATCGCTCATTCTCATAGCACCTAGGCCCGCATCGATCGCGGCTATATGCATAACGCGTACATACATACATACATACATACCTATCGATCGCTTCGTTTCGTCGCTCGACTCGACTCCCCCACGCTCTCCTCTGTCTATTCGTCTTCTTCTCCTCTGCACAGTGCCACGCCGTCAGACTTGCTCTCTCGAACGGGAAGAGACAGAAAGTATGCACTCCCGTACTCATCTCTGCCTTCGCAATCCGCGAGGCTTTGGCAGTGGAAGGTCTATTTGCTTCTCGGTAATACTTTCCCCGTCCTCTTTATTCCATTCTGTTAATTTTCATCGCTTTTTCGCCTCTACTTCTTTCCCCGCCTTTTGTTTCCCTGCTTCGCTTCGCTTTGTCGAAAATCTCGGCGTCCGGTTAACGAGCAAGCCTCTGCCCCAAGAAACGAACAGGCGCCTCGCCTGTTTGTCGAAATTGGAGAATTCCCGCTTAGTCGCCGCGAAGAGACCTAATTGTTCCCCGAGATTTTTCTACCCGATCGTGTCGCGGCGTCTGCTACTTTTTACTTCGTCGTAAAGGGTTGTCGCCCTATTGTGTCCAACCGTTGTCGCTCGCGAGATTCTTGTCGGCTCCGTCCGGATAGAAACGGTGTACGTCCACGCTTCTCCTCTTATCGACAGGTATAATTTATTCGACGAACGCTGCTCGCTGCTTTATCCGTTTAGCAGTCGCGTGTACCCAGGCCGTCAGGTATCCCCCGACTAAAATTTCCAGTCTTCCATTTGCGTAATAGAGTCACGACGAGTGCATAACTCCATTAACCGACTGATTGCTTTTCTGTGGATGGTCGGGAACGTCGAGGCCGTTGGTCATTGACAGTGACCGCGTGTGAATAACTGTAATCCGTCGTTTCACCGTGTGCCAGCAGAACCGGTAAACAGACGTACGCGTCAGGTACCCCGATGAAATTCGGTCGTTTCCACGGAGGCGCCAAACACCCGGTGGATAAAAAAAAAAAAATTGGGCAAGCCGCCGGTGGGACGAAGAACTTTCTAAACGATTTATGTAAGCCGGATCGCCCCGTTATCGTCCTTGATAACCCGAATTTTCCCGCGGCCAACCGTGACCGAGGTTTAGATGTCAAATCGTCCACTCGATATCCACTGTACCTGCTGCGACGCTTTTGTAATACCTTTGGACCGCCTCGTAAATTTTCGATTATCCCCCAATGATACAACGTATCGACGATAGCGAGCCGTTCTGCACAGATTTCCTTTATTTATTTAATTTTTCTCCCACCGCAAAGGAGGAGAGTATCGACTATTTTCGTTAAAACATTTTTGCCCCGGTACATTGGAAAAACACCGACCCGGAATCCACGTTGCTCCGTGCTTCGGAAAGAAATATTTTTCCAGCGTGCATAAACAAGAGCGTGTGCTCTTTCGTAAAAATTGCGAAACAGTGGACGATTCTCAATTTGTTTACAGCGCAACAAAAATTACTGTTTTCCACGAGCCGTTCAATTCAATCCCGTGCACCGTTCAAACGAGTACATACGCGCTCCTTGTTCCATTCGAGTTGTAGAGGGGCGCAGTCGAACAACGTGCACGTACAAATATAATGAATACATACGCGCCATAAGGGCAAACAGTTGGAGGGTACAATAAACGCATCTCCTCTTCCGTTTTCCGCACGGCGGCCGCTGCAGCGGAAATCTTTCGCTGTTATTGAAAATCATACGAGGAGAGATGCGCCGTCCCACGCACAACCACGCTGACTCGAATCGAGAAATTTTTTTCCTCCCCTTCTGTCGAGTCCTTATTCATTCGACGCGCACCTTTGCCCGCGATCTCGATCGTGCGGGCCCTTTTTACCTCTGTTTCGCACAATAGTGTGCGAGTCCTCTTCTGGCACGGTATTCGATCGTATTCGATCGATTTATCTTCCCACGTACCTGTACAGAAATGCCTGTATAGTACGCGGAACAACAATGGGTACGGCAAGAGGGTGGCCGACCTAACGGTACGATATCGTGTGTCGTTCGATTCTAATTTTCATGGTGCCCCGAGGGTAGCCGTGTGTTACCCTTTATACATTGCCCTGGAATACTTCAGCAAGGATTAATCGTGCTGCTTAACTCCGCGGGAATTGCAGAGGTAGACTCAGTTTCTTGATTTTTAATTGTCTGGCAAAACTATCGCGTGGCAAGAACTGGGTAAAAAGGTAAAAAGGAAAACATGTTTTTAAAGCGGTGAAACGGGGAAGTCAAAGGGGGAGAATGAAGGAGCGGAGAGTAGAAGATAGGGGTGAGATGCTCGAGAGATCTAAAGAGTTAATAAGAATATAGACCGAGGGATTTCGGTTCAAAGTAATTTTAAATTTCAGACACACCGTCCGATATTGTCCGTCTTAAAATTCTCGGCTAAAATTCTAGCGCACGATTGAGCGCGTTTACGTAACAACTATTGTTGCTCGCTTCCTAACTTTTGTAGACGATAATGGCGTAAGGAGGAGAAACGTGTCCGCGTGGAACATAATTCTGTAGCATCTTCGAACGGCCCTTTACAACGATAATGTTCGGGGAACAATGGGGAATGTAATGTGCACGGGCTACTGCTGTCACGGTTACTTTCTATTATTACGAAGTTCAACGGAATGACGGACACTGTACAATATCTCCAGTACCACTTCGTTGCGTATTTTCCGCTACAGATGTCACATGATTCGGGACGCCAGGTCCGAAATAACATTGAATTTATAGCAGTACTGTCTTTCACCCCCCGTGCCGTTGCACGAGCGTTGTTTAGCGCAGCTACGATGTATTTATACATTTAATAAAAACATTTTCGTGCCGAAAAGCCGGGCCGGAAATTCGGTAGCTGCCGCTTCGCTCCATTTACATTATTTATATCAAATGTCGGTGCACGCCCTTCATTCTTCCGCACGCGGGTAGAAAATCGTGCGAGAAACAATGGTTTGTAAAAAAAAAGTAGGTACTAAAATACCTACTAAACAGGAAGGTGTTACAGGTTTGTATCATTTCGAAGGAATCATATTCTGTCCAAGTATATGCTAAATACCTTCCAGCAACGTTATTCAATCTATTTCCCTCAACCTCGTTCATCGACTCGCGTGACAATAGCATTTCTACGTCCACCATTACGCGTCCGCCAAACGGCGAATGCAATCAAGCGAGGAGCAGATGATTGAAAGAAAAAAAGGAGAGAGAGGAAGAACGCAAAGATCCTGTTCCCTGGTTCTTTTCATCCGGACGTTTCAGTATTCACGCGGTACCGCGCGAATCTTTCATTGCTGAACGTACGAAGAAGCAAGTACCGTTCCGCGTAATGTTCCACGGGTGTAAAAGAACGTCTGGTTCAGCGCTCCTTTGCATTCTCGTCGGCGATTGTTGCACGCCTTGTTCCGCGTTCGCCGGTTAATTCAGATCGCGCGGCCGAACAACGGCCAGGCTTCTTTGTATTCGTCGCGGTACCTGGACTGCTGATTAGCGTTAACGGTGGTAGCCAGTCGATGGGTGTACCTTCCTGGCCGGTGTATAACGCCTATAGGCGTTATCCCTGCCGATCGATCCTCGGTAAGATCGATCGTCGCGGGGCAAGTGCGTGCGCCGCGACGCCCTACGAGCGTCGTTCGCTCGCCGGAGGAAAAGCGGACGGCGTTGCTATGAAAATGCTCGAAAATTCAAATAACACGCTCGGCAAAAGTGGTCGGAGGATGGGCAGGGAGAGAGCTGGGTAGGAAGTTGTGAACGAGGAATCCCCCGTTTCATAGGGTGGATGAACCTTTTACCGAGGGGTTGCAAGTAAATGTCGAGGGTTGGCTTCCGATGACAGAGGAAAACGTGTGTTAATTAAGTTCGTTGGCTGGCCACATTTCGACCCGATGCTCTTGCTATCTGACTGCCGTTTCTGCATGGCAATGAGAGTTAGTATTGATTCGATGGAAGTTTGTGTATCGGGGTGCCGTCTTATTGTTAGAATGGAGTCACGTAACGTCTGCGAGTAAATAAGAGAACGGTGCAATTGTGCCGAGGATGGCGCAGGAAAAATGATTTCACGCGGTTCAACCCTACTATGGTTCTATTTACAGCGAACCGTGGGGCATTAGCATTCGCGGTGGAAACCCTTGGCCCTTCCATATACCTGCCAGCGTCATTTTTCGCCTCTCGTTCTTCTCGTATTAAAGGGGCAACGTTTCCATAAAAGTGGTAGAAGAGAAATGGGCGAGACAGAGAGTGAAAAAATACAATACGTCGCGGAGTTAACTTCCATGCCGAATTGTAATTCTGGGGAAAGTATGACCGCGGTGTGCTCGCGGTGCTTGCTACGCCAAGCAATTTTATTCGCTCCCTTCTTTTTTTCGCCTCTTTCGCCCCCCCCCCCCCCCCCCCTGTTCGGTGTCCTGTCTGTCCTTTTCTGGAGGAGCGAAGTTTTATAATATCCAAACTGAACTTTGCTATTTATCGTGCATTCGTCCATCGTAACTGAGGCCCCTCCCTTTTCCGTTTCCTTCGGAGTTCCGAAGAGCAACTTCTAGCCGCGTCGTAGATAATTTTATTCTCTCCTCGTGCTTCATGTCAATGAAAACTTTGCGAAAATTGCATCTTTCCCGATTGCACGACCCCCCTTTGGTACGAAGGAACGATGCGAATCGAAACGTCCGAGACTTCTTCTTCGAATCCTAATTTTTAAATCATCTTCGATGAAAAAAATATGGTATTAGCTAGTCTTGCTCGACACGACATTTTTTATTGGCGAAATGCAAAGTGCATAGCGGTAATACGAACCGAGGGGTAAGCGACCTACCCTAACGTGACCCTGTTTCACTCAGTTTCTCCTCTTTTTTTTCTCTCAGAACACCGTATTACGATCACTCACGGAGGCTCTTCAGCTTCCTGCTCCTTTCCTCCCTTTTTACGAGGCCCTTTCTTTCATACGCGAGCTTTCCTTCCCTTTTTTCGCCGTTTCCCGCAGGCGGGCCATTTTATTTTTATTTTTTCTCCATTTTGTTTCACATTTCGCGAGTCCTCAGCCGCTCGCAGGTCCGCTTGGAAAGTTCCGCCTCCTCCCTTTACTATTATCAATGTTTCAGTAGACGAGCACGAGCTCCGTTCCCTGGAATAATCGCGCGGCACTTAGCGATGGATCGAAACGTTAAATTAATTTTGGTACTCCGGTCAGGACAAGTGGCGACGCTTTCGGGCGGATTCAACGACGTCGCGATAGAGGGTAGATACTTTTCGGATGTATCAAAACGGGGGAACCTTGCGATCTCGAGCGGCGGCAGCTTCTCCGGTCGCGTCGTCGTAACGAACGCGAACGGTTGTCGAAAGAAACGAGAGGCTGGCCAACCTCAGCCAACCCTGCTTCCCTCCTTTGAGAATCCTCCTTTCTTTTGCGGCCGCGCGGTACTTCATATTTACAGGCACCGCGAAAAGCATCTCGTTTGCTTCCCGTTCTCCGCGGTCCACGCTTCCCCAGTTCGCTCCCTTTTTTCTTCTTTTTCAACTCTTTTGAACTCCCAAGTATCCACGCTTCCATTATACCTCCGCCATCGTCCCTCTCGCGCGTTTCCACTTTCTCCTCCACCCAGAAAGACTTCTAAACTCGCGTCCGCCGGGAACGCCGCTGAAACGCGGGCTCGCGCAACCGTATCTCCAACCGCTGGCATCTCGCGACGGGTCCCACAAAGGACGGAAATCCAGGTTTTTCGCGCACGGGAACAGACGACAGACGAAAGTCGACCGATCGTACGGAGGACGAAACGAGGCCAGGGGGGCGACCTACGCCAACCCTTTCCTGTTTACAGCGTTCGCTCGACCCGCGAGTGCGGTGCCCGCGACCGTTCGAAAAGCACCCCGGCTCCCCAAGCATTTTTTTCGCCCTTTTCCTCCCCCCGCCGCCATGCCCATCCCTCTCGGCGTTTCTTAAGGCAGACAGCCCCGCGTACGCACGCACACATCCACGCTCGTTCTCTGTCCCTCTTCTTCCTTCGCTCTCGACCCGTCCCTTTCGATTCTCCCTCTCTCTACGTGGGAGTCTCCCTATCGCGTCCCGCAACCCCACTCCGTGCCCTCGCCGTTCGAACCCTCCTCTGCGCTTACGCTTTCTCTCTCTCTCTCTCTCCCGCTCCCTTCGGTCAGTCGGAGGGAGAGACACGCAAGGACCGAGCGAGAGGGCGATAGCGACACGGTGGGGCTGGCTCTCTCCGGTCTTGCGCGGCGCGCACCAGTCAACCCGGAGCCACGGTAGCGCAAGTACTGTGTGTTCGTTCACGTTCAAGGGACAGTTACATCAGAACGGGACGGCTGTTTTACCGGTGTTCTGAGTAACGTTCGCGAGGAAAGTGCGTGGTTCGCGTCGCGACCGATGTAACGACAACGCGGACACACGAGATTCACCCCCGCGCGGAGAGAACGTGGACGGTTTCGTTACGCGGTCACGTTCAACCGACTCGAGTGCTTTAAAACGTCGTGCCTATATACGTGTACATAGATATATTATTGTAGGGAGGTATCGGAGAACGAGGGAGAGGAAGGGAATAAAAAGTTTCGCTTGATGAAAGATCGCGAGTGGTATTGTGCGACATAAGACGCGGCCGCGTTCAGTTTACACGCGACGAACGGAAGCGCTGCCCGCGGAGAACCGATGGCACGCGAGACAACGGGATCATCCCCTTGGTTGGCTCGGTTCGATCGCGCTCTCAGCGATCCTCGTGCGTGGAAAGTCGCTGGGATGGGGTCGTGACTGTCCGCGAGTGTCAGTCGACGCCCCGGTCCGCCCCGCGACCCGGCCATACACGGCCGACAGTCCACGAGAAGGAGCATCATCGTTCACGGATTCTCCTTGGGAGCGTAGCGAACGGTTCGGCGGTCCCTTTATCGGACGCACTGTGTTCTCGCTGCGAGTGGCGGCACGAGAGGGGGAAGGAAAAAAAAAAGTATCGACGTTTCTCTGGAGCGGAGTGCGGCTCACCCCCTCGCGTGGCGAACGTTTCGTGACGAGAAGCGTGCAGCAACGAGCGTGTGCACGGCGGTACCCGTGGCCGGTTCACCAGTGAAAGTGAACGATGCGTCGAGACCACCGGCCTCGACACACGCGCCGCTATTGCGACAGGGTTGCATTTCTGTGATAAGGGAGGTTCGCGCTGCACCGGCTGGTGATTCGAACCGACGAAACGTATTTCTTGTGCGTTCGCTGGCTGGCGTGCGGAGGGCAGCTTGTGCAGAGTGGTGGGTTCACGATTGCATACGTGTACACGTATGCGTACATGAGTTTCTTGTTCAGCTTTACCATCGTTTCGCTCGGTTCTGATATCGGGAGGCGCCCCGTGGCTAGTCGGTCCCGATTCTGCGGCTACGACACGGTACATGGGATGGTTCGTGCTTCGTTCGGTCATTTCACGCGGTATTTGGGACGCGGCGATACCGATGATCCGAGTGACGTTTTCGCGCGTATTATTAGCACCGATTACATTCACCGGCTAACGATGCAGGATCGGCGGAGCTCCCGTTTGCGCGTAGCCGCGTTCGCGCGTCGACGCCGGTGCAAAGTACCATTTCCCACTGTGTTTACCGTGTGCCGTTCGTCGATTCGTCCGTGTCGAGGAAACTGCGCGCAAGTGAAACCGAAAACCGGTGCTTTTCCAACCTTGTCCGGCTCGCCAATTTCTCCAATTTCTCCTTCCCCGTTGTTTTTTTTTTCATCCAGCTTCTCTTACTTATTTTCCATGAAACAATACTTTCACTCCGCTGTGAACGAGCGTGCCCGTGTTTCCTCTCCTCTGCAAGTCTTTCGCTCGCTTCTCGTTCTTCGTCGCCGTCTTTCGTCCTCCTCGTCCCGCCCACGCTTCCGTTTACCCCTCGGTTATGGATATTATTAAGTAATACCTACGGTGCGCGCGCGCTTGCGATACGCTCGCGCGTATGCAAGCATACACGTACGACGCTGGTGCGTGCGCTCACCATATGCAGGCGAACGGGAAAGCGCGGGTTCTCATCTCCATTTTCGACGCTGTGACACGCACGATGTTGCTCGCGATACTCGTGTTTCCTCGCGAATCGAAAGCTCCAACGGTTCGCTGGGAACGGCGGCAGCGAGATTAAAAAACGGAAGCCAAGGGTGCGGCAGGCTCGCAGACTTTCTTCATTCAACTGAGTTCTGTGGATTTTTCTTCTCCTTTTCGCGCTTCTTGAAAGATTCGCGTTGCTGTATCTTTCAGTGTTTCGCAGTCTTGGTTAGCGGATACGCGAGAGGGCAGCGGGTTTTATTCACCGGGTCACGATCCGTGGACGTTAATTGGACGCCGATCGGGCTGATAGTCGAGGAAACTTTGTTCAGATATGGCGGTGAAAATTTGATACAGATACAGGAATTCGTGAGCCAAAATTGTGGTGGGATCATAACCGCGAGGCGCGTCGCAGTATTGCGCAGCGCGTGTAGGAAATATTTTGCATAATTAGAAAGTTGTGGAAGTAAAACGGGTGAAAGGTTAATTCCTGAATAATCCTGGCGCGCTGCGATATTCTTCGCGCGGTCTATAGTTATTTGAGAAATTATTGCACTCCGTTTCGTTTGAATGGTGGAACTCGGCGTTAGACTTTGGATGAGCAACCGAAAACGGCGACGAACAGCGGCCGTTCGATTGAATTTTAAAACGAACCACGTCATCCACTTTCTCGTTTCCGATAAATATTGCTGGCCCACTTGTTACGCAATTTCGTGTCGTTGACGTCTGAATGAAAGTCAGCGATACACCGCCACGTGCTCCTCGGTTAAGTCGAGGGGGCATCATTCTTGCGCACATTAGAACCTGGAACACTCGTGATTCTCGTATCTAACGATGTCTCCGCGATGCAATCGGAAATACCCCCGTGCCGTGCTCCGACACGAAAAAAGCAATGAAAATACTCTGCGAAGGTGTGCAACGGAATTCGTCGATAGAAATACTGGACCGCAGGTGCACGAGTGAAGAAATTCGCAAACATTTCTGGGCCAAATTATCGTCCATCCCGTTCGAATTCGTCGGGGTAAAACGATATTTCACCTGCCATTGAAATATCATTCAAAATCGACAGCCTTTTTATCCAACAGCAAGCCAGAGAAAGGCGAATTCTAGAGATATCGTTTTCATCCACTTCTTTCAAATAGCCAGTGATTATCTCTCAATACGGGCCATTAAACCATCAAACTTTTGGAAGCAGCACGTTCGAGTTGCAGTTGAAGTGCGTAACAACTCCCGCGTCAATTCCGTTTCCCCTCTCCTGTACGCCGGATTCCCCCGATCGTTACATCGACTCGCTGTCTCGACACAGTCGTCACGAGAAACCAGTAACCCCGATATCTAAACAAAATAAAACATACTTCTTCCACGATTCATTCGTGCCAGCCCGCTCCGTTCTTCCTTCGCTCGTGCAATTATCGATCAGCCGCCAGGTCGCTTCCTGCGCGGCCACCTGTCCGCGATTCTCATCGATGGACCGCCGTGGAAAGTGATTATCTGGCCGGTCGTAAAACGCGAGCGAGAAACTCGAGTGCCCCGACGCGGTGCAAAGTGCACGAGTCACCTGCGCCCCTCTGTGCATCGCATAGAACAGCAGCGGCGACGGCGATGCCGTAATAACGCCGGCGCGCTCGTGCCAGAACCAAAGTATACGCTCGGTGTACACGACCTAAATAAGATGCGATGCCCCCCGGGGCGAAAGTAATTCACAGACACACGCGTGCACCGGCCGGGCTCGGGCCACAGTTTACCAAGTGCTCGCAGAAACGCGTCGACCGCTTTAGACCGCCGTCGTCCCGCCTTTTTCCTTCCTTTCCCTCTTTCTCCGTTTCCTTTTTTCATCGCCCCCGTGCCGCCGCCCGCGTGGAATGCGCGGAATCGGCGCAACGATAGCCGTTAATCGCGCGACAGATATCGGCGCGCGTCCGCTCGCACTTCCATCGATGGCACAGCGACCGCGGGTTTGCACGTTGCTGCGCGGCATGCCTGGGGACCGCGCGGTAATGAACACGTAGAGCAATCGGAAGATCGATATGTAGCTGGCGATGGACGAGGCTGCGTTCGGCGGGTTGGAAATTCGGATTGTTTTCGATGTTCCGGCGGTTTGGCGTACGGCTTGGCGCGGAATGCAGCGGTCGTGTCAATTTGTGTTGAGCGTTGCAATTTTGAAGGCAGCTCTGTTTCCTCGGGCACTTTTGCCTGAATTCGAAATCGTTGGGTGCGAAATTATTTTTCATAGAAAGTGGGGAATTTCATTCTAAACGGCAGCTGCAGCGACATCAAAATTGTAAGGTTGGATTAGTGGGTTATAAATTTCCCTCGGTCGAAGATATCGGGGAATTTATCAACGTCGTAGTTAGCTCGTTCCTAAGTAAGCAGCAGGACGAAATATTCCGAGAAGGAAAGTACGAAAAAGAAAGTGAAAGCAGCGTTGCCCGACCAGGTGTGCTCCGATCGATCGACGCCCACCAAATCGAAAAAACAGATTTCCATGAAATCTATCGCGCTCCGAAAAAGAAACAAAAAGTCGGCGCTCCTAAAGGATTCCACGCGCGGTCGGTCTCCCGCCCGGAACAGCTGGAAACGTGAAAAAAGAAGGAGAAAAAGGGACGGGACATTCGATCGAGCGGTGGTATTCGCGAAAAAAAGTGGCGCGCACGAAATTGCGAAAGGGGTTAGCGGTTCATTGTCGCTCCATTTCATCGACGGTGGGGCGGGTGAAAAAAAATCGTCGGGCGACATAACGACGCGCAACGCGTATCACCTACGTACCGTGCACCGTATGAGCGTGAGCACGTTCGACGGGACGCGTGGCGAACGAGGAGGAGGTCCGCTAATCGCGGAGAATAGAGCGAGAAAGGAGGATAGAGGAGCGCGCACCTTGGCGAGGGAAAGAAGGAACGAAGAGTGCACCGAGTCAGTGGGCTAGTGGGGCCGACAGAATGTAGCCCGCACTACGGTACACCGTCTCCCTCTCTATCTCTCCCCCGTTCCTTCCGTTCTTCCTTCCTTCCTTCTTTCCCGCCGCACCGACACTCGCACCCCCGCCCGACTGCCTGTACGTACGTACCTCGACCCGTCCTTTCCTCCTCTCTATCCGTTCTCCGTTGCGAACCGTATATAACAGCGGGTTCGCTATTCGTCTCGGTGTGTAGGTCGCGGTGCTCTCGCGTAGCGGCTTCCCTGCGTACACACGCGCAGATGCATGCACATACGCGCAACGAGAAGGTACGACGCTGGAACGAGACTAGGTACACGCGTCGATCGTGGACACCGCAAAGCGTATGCTCTTTTTTGCACGATTATACGATGATAGCAGCGCGCAACGGTATTCGCGGATCAACGTGGCAGAGTGTTTACCCGCGCACTAAATATAGTAGCGATACGGTTCATTAGCGCGATCCCGTGTACGCCGCACATTGCGTGCACACGTACATACGCGCGCGTAGAGCGGCAATTTTTTTCACGCGCACATTCGTCGCAGTTATTGCGTAACGTTGCCATGCACCGGCCGTCGTCACCTACACGTGCACCCCGGTGGCGCACGAATCACGGTGACACAGTTCATTACACGGGCAGCGGTGTGTCGCCTATGTACCTACACGTATGCACTCGCTTCGGCGTACCACCGGGGCACACGACGAGCACCTTGCGTGTGTAGGCCTCCACGGAGTAGGTCCCTGCATGCAGGTGTGCAGAAAAATAGCCGCATGCACACGTACGGCAGGGAGGGCGACGTGTGCACCCTTGCGGGCATTCATTCCCCGGCACATGCACGCGTCGTACGTGCAAATAGAGACGCGTACTGGTACATAGCAAGTGGAACTAGCGAGTGCAGGCGCATCGCTGCGACGTTTCCTTCCACGGTGAATCTCACCCTGTCCCACTGTGAAGCGGCATGGAAGCACGGAATAGGCTGTCGGTGGATGTGCTCTCTCGCCCCTGTGTGTACAACCACGAGCGTGTGGACGGTGTACGTGTGGGGACGGGTGGGTGGGTTTGTAGGCAAGGCGAGGCAGCAGGCTCGGCTGGTGGTCGGTCGGTTGCGAGGTTCGCTCGATAGCAAAGTGCGGTTCCCCTCGACACGAGCTCTCTCGTACATACTTGCAACGCGGCAGGATTAAAGGGGAACAGCCCGTGTACGGAAATGCACGATCGATGCGCACATGTCTGAATTTTCGAGTCGAGTCGTGACCGATCGACCACGGTCTGCGGCAACTCGCCCCCAGTGACGAGTTGCCATTACGCTCGATTCCTCCTCGTTCGATACGATTCGTTTTCTTTAGGGAAACTTCTATTTATTTTCTCCGGAGAAATTCGCCGCTGCACGATGACGCTCGCATTTCTTCCCGTTTCTTCGCGTTTCCAACTTTTTCCCTTCGTCTGGATAGTTCGAAGATTGGACTGCGACGTCGATGCAGGGGTAGCAATGCTTGTTTTGCTTTTCACTTTCGTCGCGCGTCCGCCATGATTCGTCGCAATCGGATGCAACGTGTTAATTAGATTGGCGATTTAACGGTGCCAGGCGTCCGTGTGGCAAGTGCACGAAGCGTGTGCGAGTGGATGAACGCGTCAACGTGCCGAACACGATACCCATCTCGGAACACGTGCGTGTCGCCTCTGGTTTATCCTATCCTCTTACACCTCTCGCTTCTCATCTCGCGTCACTCTCTTTTTACATCTCCTACACGTGGCACTCGTGTAATTCTTACCTCTCACCGTCAGCAACGTTCCGATCGGGCTGAATCGAAACTCTCTGTCGCAAAGAAATGCAAGCTCTCCGAAATCTACCCTTCCTCAAAATCCTTCCACGCGAGACGTCCCAAAAAAAATTCGCCACCCTGTCCCCCGGTTCGAAAGTACTGTCACTTTAAGCATTCTCGAGTTCCGCGCCCCAGAAAAACGAACAGGGCCGAGCGAAACGATGGTCGGCAAAGGGTTGGCCAGAATGCTGACCAGACTGTTTGCAGATCGACGATCTTCGAACGTGAGACGCCCGTGACGCCATGTCACGCGAGGTGCCGGCAACGAAAGCGACGACAAAAGCAAAGGGGACGATCGTGGCATCGACGATCACAGCGAGTCGACTCGGCGTGCCCCGACTTCGTGGCGATTAAAGCTGGTGGCCGACAGCCGTCGGGACGTTCATTAGCCAAGGTGCTGACGATACTAATAACAGTAGAGAGGTGATACACGGTAAACCGTGTCACGCAGTGGCGTAAGGCGAGTCGGGGTGGCGTGGAGGAGGCGGAAGAGGAGGTGGAGACGGAAGTGGACGATGCCGACCGACACGGTGTTAACGTAGTACCGGCGAAAAAGAAGACAAGGGAGTGGGAAGTCGAGCGATTGTTGCACGCTTGAATTCGGTTGACGATACCGGAAGTGATACGTAAATATCTAAAAATATAAATAGAAACAAATCTATACGTATACATATAATAATTGACGGTGTATCGTTAAGATTAAACGAAGGTAGAAAGGAAACGGGTTTCAGTGCCGTTCGTAACAGTGCGTAAAAGGAGGGCAGAAAGATATCGAGCTTAGTAAATAATCGATAGGAGAGTAGCGAAGAGGAAAGTGTTGCTAAAAGATAATTTTGTTAACGAGCATCGATTCGACAATATGCAAGGCTGAAGCAATCCGAACTACGGTTCAGAAACAGGATAAACTAGAGACAATTAAACGTATAAAAATAGCGTACGAAATATTCGTAACTAAACAAAGGTACAACCGCGGGAAGTGGGAAGGCCGCGGGAAGCTGTAGTAAAACGTGGTGGTGTTTAATACAATGGTACAACGTGTACGATAACATAGTGAAATTAAGATATCAACGATCGAAGCCTGCGCACCGAAGAAGCAAGATATTTCGCGCGACGCGTGGACCGAGATAGATCTCCGTGCGAAATATATTCGGCAAAAGGGTGAAACTCGACGAAGACGTCCTTTCGGGTGGCGTCGCGGTGCCCCGCAGCGGATGTTACGCCGAGCTGGTAAAGGGCGCCGGGTGATCCACGGTTGTAGCAGCCTGGAAGTGACGAAAGGCCATCACCACGGCGTTCAACATGTTCGAGATGTGGAGCGCGGTGAGTTCCAAGTTGGAACACTCCGCGACCTCCTCGGGTTCGCCTTTACCTCTGACCTCGCACGCACCGCAGACGCCCCATACCTCGTCCGGGAGTATAAAAGGTAACGAAAACAAAACAGCTCCGTTAAGATCTCTATCTGTGAATATGTGTGCGTATTATAAAAACGTTCCGTTCCCACGGCGATTGTGAACGATCCAGAGGAAAAAGAATCACGCGTACCTACGGCCGGCTCGCGATGGCCTCACGTGAATTTTCTAATTCCGCTCGTGTCGGAGAACCGTTGTACGGCCACCATGGAATCGCCGTGAACCGAGTTTACATAACGTCCTTTTCAGAATAATGCGCTCCGTGCTTGCTGGTACTTCGGCTTGCTCCCTCTTTGGTGTGCATCGAACAACTATGGATGCGTATGTACATACGTATATTTCTATGTGCGCGTCAGTTTTTTTCGCTAGTAAGTAGGAACAGTTACTTGGTGGAATCGCGGGGCACTTTGTCCGCGGTACTTTTTTCCCCGTCGCGAGACGAAGTAGCGAACGTTACCGCGGACTATGGAACTTTTTACGAAATTCTCGCCACTCGAATGGAAGAACGACTGACACAGACTTCAGCGGGGAGTACAATTGCACGCGCCCCGGAAGCTTCGGTAAATACCGCTTTAAAAGTCCCGCTGTAGGGAACGTCGGACAACTTCGCAAGTATCGCCCCGCGAAATTGCCTGCTCAACTTGAACCGTCCGAGAACTCCACGGTGAACTCGGCTTACGCGACGTACTTTTCGCACGTTCAAAGTTCGCGAACTTACGGAATTTGCAACTCCGACGAGTGGGAGCGGTTCGTTGAAACCGCGCGCGTTTCACCGCTAACCTGCACGTGGGTTTCACTTGCAGTAGTCCGGGCCGTTCGACGTCAGACACCGTCGCCGAATGTACAGTTGGCGCGGTTAACGACACCCGCCGACGATCGCTAACCCGCTGGACAAATTTTGCCGGCGAATTAACGCCTCGGAAAAGTTTGCGCATATATTTATCCGACTTGTACTCGAAATTCGTATTCCATCGCAGGCGTTGCGGTTTGCGTCACGCGAGTCCTATTCGCGGCGCGTTCATAATCTCAATGCAAATGCAGCGCGAAAGTTTCGCGGTGAAATTTTCAGCGGCGACACCGCGGCGAGGTATTGAAACGTCGTTTTCAATTATTTGCACGGCGATTACGCGGCGAATTAATTTCAATGCGCGAGCCGCGCTCGCTCGAGCGGGCGTTCCAGGTTGCGTCACCTGGGAACGAGTCCTTAAAAATCGTTCGAATTTTTCTTTGCCGCGGCAAACTCGAAGTGGGTATTCCCGCCGAAGTTTCAGCTATCGTTGGAAACTTTCACGCCCGACGAAGGGTGCCCAAATTGTCCGGAAAGGGACGTGCAACTAGCGACATCGATTGTTCGAGCCCGTTATCGCGCAAGATTGCTGGAATTGATCTGAAACATTGGTCGCATGATTGATGTAGCTTCTGAAATGATCGGGCAATCGGATAACACAGATACGTGTGCGTAAATATGTATCGATTCGGGAGAGCGTGTACTCCCGGTATACTGTCGTTGCCGAAGGCGAACGTCATAAGACTGTCGAACGTGTATCGATTGGAGAAATCTTTGGAACAGTTGGGTATTTTATGGGAAAATCGTGATGAATTCGTGCAACGTTTATGTCATTAGTACTATTATTATTATTTTTATTCGCAGATCATATTTTTTGCGCGATGTCGATTTGAAGTTGTGTTAATGTGAATCTTGTCGGGACAAAATTGGGGAGATTTTTCTACGTTGTAGACGGATAGACGATAAAATGTAAGAGAGAGCCGAGGCAGTTTAGAAACCGGCAGCAGGAATACATACGTACGGAAGGTTTCAAAACTGCTTTTACTGTGTCGCGAATCGCGCATGTACCCGTGCCGAATACAAATACAAACTGGAAAGCACAGATTCGCCGGGACCCTGTCAGCGCCATGATTTAGTAGTTTCGTTTTAAAAACGAATCGTCCACAGTTTCTTGCTTCTTCTATAATATTTCCAGTCAAGTCTTATACCTCTCTTCGGATAATTGCAAACTCAGCCCGCTAAACACTGCTGATTACGTGACTAATTGACTTCGAATGGGTAAATAACCATCGGACGTGCGAGCAACTATTCACGGATCGTACGTGTAGCGCATACACGTGGCGTAAGGACGAATCGCTAATCAAACTTCGAAGCGTGAACGCGCTGAATGCGTGCTCCTTCTGCCGAAACTACGGAACTTTGTCGGATCGGAGGCAGAAACTCGAGAGGAAGGGAATGAGACAGACAGACAGACAGAGAGTGAGAGGCTTGAATCTTGTCCACGAGTTTCGTCGCGATCAGCGAAATCGTTTCGACCGAGGCAGACGCGTCGCGACGACGTCGTCTCCACGGAAGCGGCCAAAGGATGGGGAACCATTGTAAAAACAAGTGGACGATGTCGCGAGAGTCATATCCGTCCCGAATACGAATACGCGATCGAAACGCCGCGAGTAAATTATGCAAAGCGAAAGTACCCACGTAAGAACGGGTTGCGCAAATGCTTCGTAAGAAGAACGCCCGTAACGTCGTCCTGCATTCTCGACGGCGAGACACGGCGGCGAATTTCGCGTCGGCAGTGTCTGCCGGTGTTACTGTGTTAGCCGATCAACCCCTTCGTCCCGCTAGATTTTCCCTCTATACCCTCTATAGCGAAAGGGTTTCCGGTTCCTCCGTGCGACTCATCTGTGATCGTTGGCACCCACGTTGGATGCTACCCTTTCTTTCTCGTATTGGATGGTATTTTCTTTTTTGCCCGACTAATAAATCTAGCAGATCGAATAGATCTTACCGTCTTGGATTTAGCGACGGTTATATCAACGCGAAACGCGTAACGCGGGATAGCGGAGCTTCATAAATATGGATTTTTGTCCTTCCTTTTTCAAAATGAACGTGGGCAGCCCCTTTGAGCCAGAATGTCTGTGAACACTTATTGCTGGTAGCGAGTTCAGTAATATTCCGATACCAAGGTAATAATAGTGGGTGGAGCGCAAATTGCTGGGGCAAGTTTTAATCCTTAGATTGCAACCATGGAGCACAGTGGTTGAACGTTTGAAATACATTGTTCGGAATAATTGGTTCGCGTTTTTTCGTCAATCAAGAGAGTGTCGAGCATTTAACGTGCGAATTGTGGGACGCATAGCCAGGGAAGTATTTAATAACTTGTTAAATGAAAACCCCGATATATTCTTGTATTAGTTATTTAAAATATCGATATCCTCGTTCCAAGTGCTATTAATATATGCATATGACAGCTACAACTATATACTATTATGCTGCCTGCCGCATGAAATATGCAACGCCTCTCCCGAGGATAAAACGACACGGCAAAGAAATTTTCGATATTACAATTTCGGCGTGCATTGCCGCCTTCTCGATTAACGTAGAGCAGATTTCTGAGAAGGCAATTTAATTATTGACTATCAAACCGACATCAAGCTTTCATCGTATTCACGATCAAGCGACAAAATTAAACAGGCAAACACCGGTGTCCTAAATATCTATCATATTTACTGCGATGAAAAGTTAAACGAATGTTCGCAGGGTCGTGTACAGTAACGGAAACGCCAAACTAATACAATAGCGCATAGGATTGTTTCGTGGTATTGGCTTTTATTTAAAACATCTCGTCCTTAATAAACAAGCGAATCCTGTTAGCTCGATTATGAAATGTGTCTTGAGAAAAATGTTTCGCAATTAAACGCTGAATTATTCTTACGGCGTTTCTCTGCACGAGCGAATATTTTGTCGGCTTTGTCATCGGCGGGGTTTCTCGTATTTTTTTCGCGAGTGAAAGCCAGAGCGGCTACGCGGAGCAGTCCCGGTGAACGGCGCTCGAGCACGGCAATCCTTCGTCTTCCCCAGGTCGGCGTGTTTCCAAAGCCGTCGAACGGGTTCGAAGGTTGTCGTTACGAAATCGATCCACGTCTGTCGTTTTGTCGTGGCCGCTCTCCGATTCGTACTTAACGCGCGCTATTATGATCGCCGATACGACGGTTACCGTCCGGTCACCGTCGAACTTTCTACCTGAACTAGTTGACCGAACGCGTTTCGGCCTAAACGACGATTGAACGAAATCTGTATCATCGTGCCGTATCTGGAATAAATTACACCCGCGGTTCGGCTCTCGCAGAGTTTACGATGGATTTAACCGGCCGCGATTTATCGATAAAGTTCCAGAGCGAAGTAGTAGTTCCATGAGCGTTCGCGTCGACGCACCATTTGATACAACTTCAACTTCGCGTTGAATCTTTCGTTTCATAAGCGTGCATTTGTCGCGGGTCGTGTCCAGGACAAAATAAATATTTCGCTTCATTTAAATTGCGAGTCGACCTGGATAACGCGGGCAATGTTAATGCTATAAGAGTAATCGTATTAATTGCGAGTTGGATTTAGCAGCGAATGCCTGCGCTCAACTATAAATCCCGCCCGTCGTAATACGTTTGTCGCGAACTATTAACTGGTTCTGCAATAATTGCCACATAATTATTCCCATAACGAAAGGAGTATGATACGATATGCGGTCCGTTTGCTGGTATGAGCATGCATGCATATGTATACATATATATGTATATGTCATTCAAAGATCATCGACCTTATAGACGTCACGATACGATAAGATTATAGTAATAGGTACAACTACTTTAAGTAGGTAAACGCTTCAGTCTTTACACCATATAGATGCCTGGCATAGAAGCTCTATCGCTAGACTATTTTCAGGAAAAAATATGAAACGCAACGAAAAGTCGAATGGGGATAACCAGTAGGTTTAATAACCTGCTGGGCGGTAGTTGGATGTCGAAAGGCGAATGAAAAATTCAAAATTGCCAGCAGAATAAATTGCATTCCATAATACATAATACATATGGTACAATTATTATTATAATAATCAAAACCGGGAATGTACATTCGGATGAATTCCGCGTGCAATACAGTTTCTAAATAACTCCGCTACCTGATACGTAACAGCATGTACAACAGATTCGCGGTTGCAATTAAATTGTAACAGAGAAAAGTGGTAAAAGAAGTGGATACGGAAGAATAATTCGCTGCCTCGCGGAGAAGCCTTCTTGAAATTTCCAACGATTCGTTACACACGCAATCAAAAATATCTTCACCCCGCCAAAAAATAAAAAATAAAAAATAAAAAAGACGCGGGCACACGACGAATCGTGAAAATCGTAAAACATTCTCGGTTAATCATACGTCAATCATTTATATATATATATAAAAAAAAAAAAAAAAAAATAGTCTGAAGCGTCTCAGAGAAGACGGCCCATTAAAAGAAACTCGCCACGGGCCGTAGATCCGTTCAACGACGCCGCTTAAAGAGATATTAATTATTCGACTTCTAAGCCCTCTATTATTCACATAACTGGAACTCCGGGTGCGCGCCTGGCCGGAATACGCCTCGAAGACAGAGGGAACGACCGGACGAAAGAATCGCAGCCAACTGGTGGTAGGGATTTGCCGTGTGGAAAAAAGGGGGGGTGGTCGAAGAAAAGAAAGAGGAACACCAACCCTTTAGAAACGCGCTCCTCGCTATAGGCGCACGTGCGGCGCGGAAAAAGGAAAGAAAGAATGCGAAAGTTGGGAGTGGCGAGAGGGGGATGAGAAACGGAGGCAAGGAACGCGAAAGGAGACGGTCGAACGGGAAACGGTGAACGGGGAAGGGAGGAAGAGTCGGGGAGAGAAATAGAAAGAAAGCTAAGAGACGCCGGAACAGGTACATAAAGGGAGTGAAAAAGACCGACGGGTGAAAAGAGAGAGTCAGTGAGGAGATACAGCAAGGTAGGGGATGAAGTATCAGCACGGCGAGGGTTGGGTCGCGAAGCTGCTGCAGAGATGCAGCTGCAGTTGCAGAAGGGCGAGGCGGGGTAGAGGACAAGAGGAGAAACGGAAGCGTGGGTTCCCAGATCGATAGCAGCGCGCTCGTGCAACCGAAGCTCACCTCGCGTCGCCAACCACGGCGACGATGTTGTCGTCGTAGTCGTGATATCGTGGTCGTCGGCGTCGTCATCGTTTACGTATGCCGTACACCGTTCCGTGGCGCAGACGTCGATACACCGCCTCGCACGTGCAACGTTCCCCCATCGTTCGAAAACGCGAGCTTAGTCGTAGAAACGGCGGACAATGGTCGAGCCTCTTTCTTCTACCTCGTCTCTTCTTTTTCTTTTCTTCCCGCATTTTTTGTTCCGCTTCCTTTTTCCCCTCTCCCTTTTCGCTCGCATTCGTCCACAGTTTTTTTCCGCCCTTTTTGTTCGCCTCTTTCCTGTTGCCTTTTTAATGGACGCGCGTTGTTCGCCCCGATGCGACTTTAACGACTCGATCATTTCAACAGAGTAGATGCGTTTCGTCGAGGATGGATGGAGCGGATTAACGCTGGGAGAATATCGTTGGGAGCTTTTAAGCACTCTTTATTGCCCGGTATTGCTTTCGATCCCACGAGAAAAGTGAAATCGAACGTGATTTTTGGTACTCGCGAATCTCTCCAACGGCGATTCGATTCGATTCGAGTCGAGTCGAGTCGAGTCGAGTCGAGTCGAGTCGATTTGCATCGACACCGCGAATTCATTGTCGCGAACGGGAATGAACGAAGCTCTGGTGCGTCGCGGACGTTGTTTGTTTCGTAACAGATAAAAACCGATTGAGCGACGAGGCGTGCATAAACGACGGCGATAATTGAACGATGAAGCGAATGGGGATAGATGATTCGACAAATCGAGACACGAAGACGTAATAGGACGTTGATATCGTGCAGTGGGTATTTATAAATATCCTCGGCCCGATAACAAATATTTGCCGCTTTGTTGCCCGTTTAAAAAAATATTAACACACTGTTGTGGCTACGTTATATCGCATCCGATGTATCGTAACCAATTATGTAATACATAATGCAACTGTATCAAAATATTACGATATCGGCCAAAACGTTCGCGTTAATTGACAGGTACATATTATGTAATGTTATTCGAGCAAGTTACATTCACGAAAATTCGTCATCCAAAGAGCGCGCAAATATTTACACACCGTTTATTTCGATAACATCGTAGAAGCTCAACGGAACGCCACAACCCCGAAAATGTTTCAACCGACCAATGAATTATATAAGACATCGTGTATTCCAGTAGCTCTTATCAATGCACAAATTCGGAGCTTGTGGATTATTCCTACCTTCCTCTTTAAAATCTCAAACCTGCCATTCCTTTATTATTCATTATTCTATTACATTATGCGCATAACCGTAACCCTCGATTAATGTATTCCATCTCTTCAGCATAAATTCTTCAAAACGTCTACGATTCGACCTATCTAAAATGCACAGCCAGTCGCGAGCGTTCCACTCGCCTCCGGAAACAAGAGCCCTTATCCCGCTTTCGACAATTTTTAATCGCAATATCAACGCGCAAAATTCCCCCATGTCCCGCACGGCCGCATAGAAATTTCTATGGAAACGCGGATCCGGTGTTCACGAATTCCAAGTTACCGAGGAACGCGTTCCCCTCGAATGCCAAACGAGATTCAGTGCTCGAAAGATCGATACACCATTAACGATAGGTCAAACGATGAGAAAAACAGGTGCACAGAATACGGTGCGCTGGCGGTGCCTTTCGTCGACGAGGAAATGGCAAAGATACGTGCACGCGGCTGGCTGACGGGGTAGCGCTGAATCTCCTTAAAGCAGGATATCTCGATATCGCGGTGCCCATTGCCGGACCAACACGGTACGCTTCCACTTGCGATCACGTTTGCAACCTTTGCTCCTCGAGATCGTCTTCCTGGCTAAAAGTTTCACTGCAGAATCGCAGAAGGGACCCTTGTTTCTTTAATTTGTTTTTTTTGTGATGGACGATGTGGGAATAACTGTACGTCCGATGAGATGAAAAATTTCGTTTCACGTTTTACAAAAATCGACGACCCGGAGGACCAATTTTTTTTAGTCTTCATGTATCGCGATTAATTATAATACCAAGCGAGGTTCGCTCGTGGTATTCGTAATTCAACGCAGAGAAGCGTTACTGAATTCTTCTGCGATCCAGCCTGAATGTTCCAAACTTCGACTCAACTCTTTCCTTTCCACTGTTATTATCTTATAGCTGCGGTGTGCAACGACGCTTTGCTATCGCCGGCGGTATTTCAATCTGACTAAAACGTTCACTCCGATTCAACCGTCGTAGATGATTCTTCTTCCAGCGTTTTGTTCGTGTACACCTTAACAGGTGAGCAAGAAAAAGTGGAATACCACGTGGCCCGTGGTATAAAATCGATCGGAATAACAGGCGACGCGCTTTATCCCGAGGAAAGTTCAATATTTAAGCGTAACAGGAAGGCGCTGATAGGAAGAAAGATTATCGACCGGCGATTCTCGAGTCGGCCCATTGCCATGTTGCGATTCGATGTAGGGCAGCATCGCAAAAACGGCACTCTTGGCTCGTCACACTCGTTACCAATTTAGATGTGTCCATTCGAATGCCTTTATACGCGCGTCGCCGTGTCGTTAGACTCATTAGCGAGGCGATCTTAAATGTATCGAGTGGACGGTGTTCGATTCGATCCGCTAATGAGTCCAGGGATTATTTTTTTGTTTTTCTTGTTTTTTTTCTACCCGCTACTCTCGACGCGTCCGAAGAATGTTGCACCGAGTTCCACGTGCTCCGCCGCCGTGAAATTCCAATAACGTTTTCGTAGAAACGGCTGTTTAATTGTTAATTTCGCCTCGCAATTCGCGATACGCGCAGGCTACTTGCGCCCGTAGAATGCCTGTAATAGTAATTAATTTTTGCTCGCATTCTGTCGCCGTTTTATAATCGACGTATGCATTTCTACCAAGCAAGACTTGGAACTTGGACGGCATCAATTAATGGCAGCATCAAAATGACTCTGATCGATCAATTTGTCTTGGCATTGGAATCTTGACCGAACGCGAAATTGATACTTCGGCCTTTCTGTTAATATCGACTCAGGAATTCGCATTCGCGCTTGGATTCGCCATAATTCCCCTGTTTTGGACGACAACGAGACTCGATAGACTTTTTTACAGCGCGCTGGAGACGCGACGAAACGTTTCCTCGGCGTCGAGACGAGGCACGATGCCGATTCTCCCAATGTTTCGCAAGAAGCGTGGATGTTTGAAAAATGACCGAATGTGGAAAAGACAAAGGCGAGGGCATTGTGAGCTCGAGACGAGCGATAGGATTGCGTAAGGCGAGTCAGACGGGGCTATGACTACGACTTGACTCTTGCTATGACGTGATCACCATACAACTGCGATCATTAAGGCCCGCGACGTTCCGACACGAATTGTAAAGTTAGAATAATGCCTCGTTGCTCCAACGGTTTCCCGGTATTTTTAGCGCGCTCGTCCTAAAATTGTGGGAAAACGGCAGCTTTCGTGTAAACAGGAACGCGCACACCAACGCGAGGCGCATCGCGTACCCACCATTACAGACCCGCTAATCTCACCGATATTAATATTAGAACCGCGTTAAAGCGTCAAAATGCTGTCAAGCTCTCGGCAAACATCGCGAATACCCTCTTTATGGTATCTGTAATATGTTTGTTCATCGATATTTAAAGAGGCGAGATTGCGATAGAGCAGCCAGTTTCGATCGAATCACCTGCGCGTCGCTTACATCGATCCACGAAAATTTCCCACTTAAATTCTCCAGAAAAATCTATCCCAACGATCGTTAAACACACCCGCCACCCGATGATCCTAGCGGAAAATGAATCTGCCGAAAAGACCGAGGCGCTTCCCTTGAAACTCTCTCGGAGTAATATCCCCTTGAAATTCGCTCCAACTACCCTCGCCAGGGGAACGAGTTACGTAACGCGACAATTATGCCGTCCACGTGTCAGCGTTTCGTATGAAATTGAAGTTCGATTAGGCGCACCGCCCCTCCGCCCCTCCGCCCCTCCGCCCCTCCGCCCCTCCGCCCCTCCGCGAAAAATTCCTGTCGCGGGACCGTCGTGCAGCGGTAAAAATAAAAAGAAACAAAAAAAAGGGAGGAGAGCGGCGCGCAAAGTTTTTATAGGGCTCTTCACTCGTGCGGGGTAGCGTGGCCAGAAGTTGGGTTGGGCAGGGCAGGGCAGGGTGGAGAAATCGATCGTCGTGTTTACCCGACGGCCGCGTCGCGACGCTGCGCGTTTCGTCTCGACGAGGCGCGCGATTTCGCGCTCGAGCACCGCGAACTTCGCGCGCCGCAGCTGAAAAAGAGAGAGGGTCGGGTTTACGTAATCGCATCCTGCGTGAATACGATAGTCGGGTCTCGCGTAAACAAGTGCCGACGCTCGGCGGAAAGCGAGCCGCTGGAGAATTCGCGCGTTTTCTTGCGATTTCCCGTGCGGGGAGGAAAACTCGCGACGCAACCGCGTCCGTGTAGGCTTCGAGGGGACTTTTTCTGGGCGGAGAAATTCCGTGGAAACGTTTCGTTGCTATTTTATCGACGCGTACAGGTGCACGCATGGAATGATTTTGTTGTATCTTTGGTGGAATTTCTGTGCGCCGACGCGCGTATGCATGCATTTCGTGATGTTCGCAGAAACCTAACGAGGCATTAAATTGATTAGAGGTGAACAGTTACGGCGCGTTATTACAGAACGTTCTCGACGAATTAATTAATTGCCACGTATCTAGCGGTGGAAACACGGCGATGATTGCGTGCAATTACTCGCCTCAAGCTAGAGAATCTCTGTTAATCAAAGTTATTCTCCTTTTTTCCTTTTGGGAAACAGTTCAGCTTTTATACTAAATTCCCTTGCAAATTTACGCGAATTTATTTTTCATCGAAAGTTCTTCTTCGCTTGAATATTTGATTGGCCATCCAAGAGATTAATCATAAAAGGTGCCATTCTCGGTAGAGAAAAAGAGACAAACAAAATCTCCATCTCGGTTTAAAAATCTGGAAGGACGAACTCAGTCAATGAATTATCGAGAATTACGCGGCGCGGAGAAGGAAGGAAGCATTGCGTTCGCTCAATTTCAGCAATACTTTTAATACGGCAATAAAATCGAGGAAACGATCAACCAACACACCAGAAGGGTATTCAGATAGCATCTAGGATTCAATGAGTTACGTCCGCATGAATTATGCTCCGCGTGTCGGGGGTATTTTTAATCGTCAATAAACGAAACCACCGTCCACTTCGAAACGCCGTATTCCACGGATGTCTCGTCGAAATCTCGTATCCCGACGAATTGACTAATGGCACACTTGCAATCGTATCTCGGCGCCTTGAAATTGCTAGAAATGCTAAGCAAAAAAACTTGTACAACTTTCTGTCAGACTTTTCAATATCCGTACAAAAAATCTGCGTCCAATCGGTTTACCACGGTAATCAATTTATTCGGCATACCTGTTTCCCGAATAAAATCAAGATTCTCCGCTGTATGCATACTTCTTTCCACTGGTTTGACGAACAATGCCGTGTCGTCGATCCCCAATAGCGCGGCGGGTTAATAAAAAGAGCATGCTTTCGTGATAACGCGCGGCCGCGACGCAAATTTTCCCGCTGCATTCCCGGTGTTCTGTCTCCTTAAAGCGACTCGCGTTTGTTTGCGCGAGCCTCGTTAAATTACGCCGCCAAGGTAACCCTAGGCGTGGAAACTCACGGCTACCTGTCGTACCTGTATCTTATCGCCCCTCTGCTATATTCGATCTTCCTCGCCGGACGGAACCAGCAATCGAATGATTTCTTCTGTTTTCTTTTCCTCCACGGGGGTTGGGTACAAAAATTGCGTTCCTCGCGTTCGATTAGCGTTATCGATTGCGCAAAAAAGTTAGTTCCCGGTGGACGATCAGGTGTTGCCATCGTGGCGACGGAACGTTCGGATCGAGGGACGGCGAGCGCACAGGCTGGCTTGCCCGGTTGATCGAGTTGTCCACGAGGATGGACAAAAGGAGGAAGAAAAACGCCGGGACGTTCAGGCAGCAACGTTCGCGGCATCGTGTTTCCTCAATTAAGTCTGGCAAGGGAAAAGGGAAGCCCGCGTTCGCGTTGGATCGCATCGGTCGACGTATACTACTTACCCGCGAGCAGTGAAACGCGTGCACGTGGCCGGTTATTTTTATCGTGATTCGCGGACGCGAATTTTCAAGCGCAGTTGGAAGCTGCGAGTTTCACTTGTACACAACGCCGGGCCGTTTAGCGGGTCCGAGCGTTACGAAACCGCCGAGGTAACACTTGGGATGAAAGATTCATCCCCTATTTCGCTTTAATATTCTGTCGATACTCTTCGAAAAAAAGAAAAAGAGAAATAGCGAAGCTAGTTCCCGTGAAATTTCGTTCGACGCGCGGGAAGAAAGGGAAGGAAAAGAAGGAAAAGAAAAAGGAAAAGAAAGAAAGCCGAAGATGAAAGGGAGGAGAGAATCGGCAGGGAAATCGCGTAGACACGAGCGACGAGTGAGAACCGCTGCGCGAGCAGCCTTGGCTGAAGTTGTCGAACCCGCGACCCAGTTACACGCTCGTGCCGACACAAACGCGTTTCTCACCCACACCTCTCGGAGGTGCATGCACTGTGCAGTGCACGCCGATGCGCGCAACTCCCCCTCTTCTCTGCCCTCCTTGCCCGTCACTCTTCTCGTTTTTACCCCCTCTCGCTCTGTCCTTCCATTGCACCCGTATCATCTGTCCCTTTTTTCCGCCGACGTTCTTCGGTCTCCCTGCTTCCCTCTTTCTTCGCCGTTTTCCCCGTTCTCCCTCTCTCGCACTCTCTACATTTTCTCTCCCCCGTCGTTTTTCCCTGCCTCCACTCGCCGTGTCTCTTCGCGCCGGTTTTCTCGACCTCCCTCTTCCTTCGACGATGCTTTTATCTCCTTCTGCGAGCCGACCGGTCGCCGTCTCTGTTGTAACGCGGGGTTCTCCCTGTGTCACTCGCTGTTTCACTCTCCGCTTCGATGTGTTAACCCCTCTTCGAGTTCGCCGCGCAGAGCAGGCCCACGCATGCACATGCATATCGTCGTCGTCTTCGCCTTCGTAGGACGGTGGTGAAACGCGCGGAATTAGACTAGGAACGCACCCTCGAGCGCGAGGGTGGAGTTTTCGTTGCGCTGCGTGCAAGGGTAGATGGGCGGGTTTGACATTCGGGTTCTCTCTATTTGGAATCAGAGGATTTTTATTTGGACGTCTGTTTCGAGACACTGTAATCGTCGTTTCTTCTATATTATAAATCATGCGGGATTTATCGTTAAACGGTCGTGCGTGCAGTTCCTTGCATCTTAAACGATCAACGGTATCCGCGAACAGCGGTATTTCTTGTACACTTTGTCAACTACCTCGCGCCAACTACTTTCTCGATATTTCTTTTCGAGTCTCGCCGCAATTAAAAGGGGCAGCAACCAGAAGCGCTCGAGAAACACGGCCGGCAATAAAATTTTCAAGAGCCACCGCGAAGCAAGCGTCCCGACGGAATCTTTAAACAATTATCTACGACCAAAATAAACCCTCCTGGCTGTGCGGTTAGCAGGTACAAAGCGATCCTGTCGCCGTTCAAATAATTACCCTCCGGTAGAAAGTAATGTAAACTTTTCCGTCGCATTCAACGATTACAAAACTCTTGGACGGTCTGTGTGCACGCAGACGAGCCTCGAAATCGCGAATGAAAACGGCGGCCGGCTAAGAAGCAGGAAGCTTCTTCCTCCTTTTTCTTCTTTTCCTTTTTCCAGCCTTGCACGTCCCGCGATTCTCTTCGAAGGCGCGTCGAGCGTGCAACGTCACCGACGATTCGTTACGTCGAAACGTTATCGTGTGTTCGTTCCCCTTTACGTAACACGGCCGCGCCAAGCATCCACGTCGTCATTCTGTTCCGTGCAGGCTGTCACCTCGAGCACCCAGGCGAGATACAAATTACGCGATACGATGTTCTTCTGCAAACATTTATCGACTTGCCACATTCTGTGTAGCGTGTCGTTGCACGGTGCGACTTTTCACACGACTTTCCACGACGACATCCTCGAGGTTGGACCTCAACGTCGCGACATGCCCGGCGTTATTGAAAATGCAAACAATGATCCCGTTTGCTTCTTCGTCGTCGTCTGTGGCGATGCAATTTACGGCGATGCAACTGATTTTTCGAGCAACTGCGTTGCCCCGAGATCGTCGAATGTGCATCCAAGAGTGTGGAGTACATTTAAACGCGAACATTGGCCGAATTTTGTAGCACTTAATATATATATAACGCGACCCGACCGATGCAGGTCAGTCGGTCAGAGCTAAAATTTTCAAGATAAACAGTGTCCGTGATTGCGTTTTCCAAAATTCATATCCCCAATCCATTTCCACCGCGTAAATGTCAAACATCGTGCAACCTTTTCGCGCCCTTTCAAACATCCCCCAATTCCGCCTTATTTTTTATTTCTGTAAAACCTTGGAGCTTCACGAAATTCTCGCGAAAGCTTATAAATTTCGTTTCCTTGAACGTTTACCTTATCGCTGGAAATCTCGCTGCTTCCACCATTTCTATCGCGAACTTTACGCCGCCCTTTTCATCTCTACTCGAACGAATCCCGCGGCGTTTACCCCCTCGGTTTGAATCGCGGGGTCGCGTCTAGCACGCCGCATCGTGGCTTCTGTACGAGAGATCCGCGCGTCTAAGCTCGCCGTGTTGGCGCATTAACGAGACGGAAAAACTGGCCGGGAAAACACGTAGACGCGTTGAAAACAGCGGGTAAACATCGCGTGCAAGAAGCACGCTCGTCCAGTAATCCTTTCATCAGACGTGCACAACCGGCGGGGCGCATCGGAACGCTGTTTACCGGAACTTTCTGAACACGCCGTTCCGAAGCTTTTAATGAGTTTTGCAATTTCAGGTTTACGCGCTGCCTTTGCGCGTGCCGCATATGCGCCGAAAGCTGGATACGTTTGATAAAAGAATTCGGTAAAGAACAGATCTTTGTGCGTCTGTGCAAGAGGGATATTGATAATACCGTCGATACCGGGGAATCTCATTTAATGCCTGAATTGAATAATACAATTGTTCGCGACATTATTCGAATAATATGGGAAAGTTTCGCGGCTTGCAACCGTATGGTTTACGTTGAAATTACCTAGATATAGAAATCGATGTGGAGTAAAGCGATAATATATAACGACAAAGTTCGGAATGGTGAAGCAATGAGCCATTTTGAATATAGCTGCGCGGTGTGCACGATTGACATATGGCTGACACAATTGTCCGACATGGACAGCGTCGCGAGACTTCCGGATATGAAAAGTACATACGTACATAGCTACCAGAAGATTGACCCGCTGTCGTTCCCCACCGTCGTGATTACTAAGTCGATGCGGGTTATTTCGAGATAATCGATAGAAGCACCTTTGTTCTCACCCCGCAGAAGTCGGGACATTTACCCGACTCGTTCGAGTTATTTCTCGTTTGCGAAATACCTCGACCGGGGGCACCGAGGAAGGGAATTTTTATGATTCCACCCGTCAACGTGTTAAACGTTTAATAATCGTGGAGGCTTCTTCTGCGTAAATGTTCTGCCACGGGAATTACCATTGTCGTTCGTGCGACCGTTAAATTGTCCGCTATTTACAAATTGATGGCGACTTCGGTGCAGGTCAGTAACGTTTCACGATTACCGAAAATAATATCAGCGTCCATGAAGTTATCGATTATTTCATTATCGGCGGAGTTTTCGTGTTCCACGAAGCTGCGAGTTGCACAGAAATGCATTAGCTCGCGTACGTGTAATTGTATTTAATGGATCGTACAGGTTTAGCGTGAAATATTACATTTTTCAGTGAATACAGACTCCCGTGCACAGACACACGTGGATCAATATCTAATATTAGACTGAAAACTTTGTGCTCGCCGACGTGCAATACTTTCCTTGTCTCCGATACACATTTTTCTATTAGTACAGGAAGCCGCACAATTTTTTCCACATTTTAATAATCTGTCCAGGCGCCTCGAAGAGGAACAATAATAATATCCGACGATAAATTCTAATTCGGTGATAAGAGCAGCCAACGAACAGACGGCAGCAAGAAAATAATTGCTCGATCTCTACTTTTATTATCGCATTCCGCGCCTAAAATATCGCACGGCACTTGGACCATCGCTCAGCGATACAATAAACCCGACGAAGCCAAACACGCTTCTACACACTTTTCCTTTTCGGAATGAAAATACCCGGCACAAATGCCGAATAACGAAGCTCTCTTCAAAATAATTCCATCTCGAATTCATTTATCGAGTACTTTCATTGTCGCTTGAAACATCGCACTCGAGACGATATAACTCATTGAACCGAAGTTGATAGAAAAATGGCGAAATGAACGTCCGCGTGGTCGTGAATGGAAGGAAGTTTTCGTACGAAAAACAATAAACAGGCAGGATACACCCCGCGACGGTTCACAAGCGAAATCGTGAGCGTTTCGCAATTCAATATCGATATCGTTGCGTATCAGGATCTGTGCGTTCAAGCACGTTCAGACTTCCCAAGGAAAAGCAGTGTATCGTAACGATGAAATCGAAGGAAACGTTAATGCAGATTCCATTCTGTCTTTTTTCTCTCTCTGCGTGTGTTTCTTTTTCCTCTTCTTCTGTTTCACGGCTCTTTTTGTTCCCCTGACAGCATAATGATTCGCGTGAATTAAAGCGTGAGAGCACGGCGGGAGCGAAGCGTAGGCGGATTAGGTATGTAGATATGTGAGAATCGACTAGTCGTAGGCGAATGGTCGGCGCAACGTTGATTGCAATTTTACATTGTAGCCTCTACGCGTTGTGTTCGCTGTGTGCGGCGCCTCCAGGTAATCCTGCAACTTTGTAATACCTGTATAACGTTGTCGTCTTTCACGGGCGCAGCGTGTGCTTTTCTACCATCACGGGACCGGAATTTTTGTTTGCTAATTGTCGACGTTGGGCAATAGTTGTTTCGCGTATTAGTATAAGGATTCTAGCGGTTGAATGATTAATTACGGGCAAATTTTCATCGGATGTCTTTCATCCGCGAACAGTGGTGATTTCTTAATCCGGTCGTTAAGAACCGTAGATTAGAGCGTCTTAATTATTCCGTATACCTTCTCAGCATTCGTGCAGGTAATATATTGCATAATACGAGTCTCTGTATGTAATTCGTATTCTTACGTTTAAACGTATACTTTGCCCGTGGGGGCCTAATAAAGCAGTGCGTTTAATAGACGCATTGCGTGCACTGCCTTTTCTCTCAGCATTGCACGAAACACTGGGTTAATGTTATAGTTGTGCATTGTGGGTATTCGCAGTCCAGTTTCGATCAGCCCCACAAAAATTCACTGTCCGCAAGGTCTCCTTTGTATCGTCTTTCGCGCAACTCGGCTTTAACATTTTTATATTATTTTGTCAACCCTTTGCAAACCATCTCTCGTTTAATTACGGAACAGCGATTAAATCCCCCAAATTAATTATTTCCCATTATCTGGAAGAAATCGACAGCAACAACAACAACAATAACACGGCCCGTCGCAAGAGAATTCCAAACAGTCCGACAATTCGCTCGAGTTGGCTGGCTTTCGCGGCGTTGCTCCTAGGATCCATCGCCAGGAAAAGTCTTCGTGGAAACTCGGTCCGCTATAAATATATGCACGTTCGATGAATCGACCGCGTCTGCCGCGGTGCTCCGTACAGTTCTCGTCTGGCTATCGCGACCGCCTTATCGCGCGACGAATGGCGAAATGTTAACGTTCGACCGTTGATTTCCGCGTGAATCTCTCGATTAACGGGCGAGCAAACGCGAAAAGCGGAAGCTCGAGGCATCGGGCGCGATGAAAATGGACTCGCACTCTCCTAGATGAGCACGCTGACGTCCCAGGCGGCTCCGGCAGAAATGAAACCGCGTTTTCTGCAACATGTCGTGGCACATGGCGCGGTCGGAGATGAGAATTTAGTTGGTCGGCGTTGGATAGCGAGTGCAGAATAATGGCAACAGACGTGGAACTTTGCGGCGAGATTTTTCTCTGCCCGAAAATGCAGGTGCTGAGAAATTATAGAGGTGGAAACGGAAGTTGAATGGACTCGAGGTTCTGCCTAATTTCTGAGGGGAAATTTCCGGCGTGCACGCGACGCGCGAGAGGGTTGCAGAAGGGTGCAACTATCTTTCTGTTTATCGAGAAAATTTAACTGGCAGTAGACGAAAACTACTCCGCGGCGGAGAGCTGTTTTCGAAATTCGCCGGGGAAGATAAAAGGAAGTTCCGGGGAAGAGCCGGATGCTATCCTACGTACAAAGTTTTGATATCTCTTAAAAGACCGTTCGACGGTAAAGTTTAAGCGGAGATTTAGAAAAATTTATGGCCGCAGTTTCGAATAGGGGCCTGCGCGATACATTTCAGGAGCGCGAAGTTATTTCTTCGCGACGCGCGCGAAGTGAATTTTATTGAAGGCATATTTCGTCGGCCGCCGGTGACGGAAGCTAGTCAAATTTATTTCTCCGGATATTGTCTATTCTTGAACGCTCGATAGGAAAAAACAGCTATCGAAGTGTTAATTAACGCATCTGATGCATACAACACTTCATAATTTGCATGAAAATTTCCACGCATCATATATTCGAAATTGTCTCGTAATTCACAATTCATTCCATCCGCGATAATAATTCTTACGCAACCGTATTCGTCCGTCCCGAATGAATAATTGAATCCGCTGTCAAGAAACGAAATTAGCAACAACCATCCGCGAATTTTTGTATACGATTTCACGCGAAAAATCCTCCTCGCAAGTATGCTGAAACCCTCGGCGCGCGTCGAAACCAGCATCGCCGAACGAAGAAAACGAACGAGGCGAAATCGTATAAATGCAAACGGAAATTGATTCCTCCTTCGTTGACTTGCATTTCGAATGGTGGATATTTCGATGCATCACGCCGGTGAATTCGTGTCCGACGAACGTGACACGTGGAATACGTATGCATCATTCGACAGTCTGTCTTACAACGATCGCCGACGGTCGTACGATCGATAAGATCGTCATCGAGCCGCGTTTAACGATCAGGGAATAATTAAGCTAACGGCAAGATGCGTCGCGGTATCTTGATTCGGAATACCGCTAATCGAGAAGCCGCTTTAGGCAGCAGATACGCCATTCGACAGTTAATCGATTAATCGACTGATCCGTTCGGCCAATTAACCATTTCAACCGTGTAGAAACGTGTAGGGGAGTAGCGAAGGGGACGATTAATCGACTTTTTTCACCGATTATCGGGTAGGCCGTGTTTCCCAGTAATTAAGCCGAGGAAGTAAGACCACGTGACGAGGATTTTTGGCTCGACAGCCTCTGGCGATTCGTCTGGCAGACGATGGAACTACGTTCGAACCATCATCAGCGTGAATCAATAGGAACAGCGTGACGTGGTGTCTTGTAAATGGATTAATAGAATGAGAGTGCCGAGTGGCGCGTTAAATAATGAATTTTTGACGATCAGCCGATTGTATCGATCGGCGGGTTGTTAAAGGGACTCTGCCTCGATGAATTTAAATGTATGCAGTGCTCGTTTTGACACCCGGACGCATCGAATGCAAAGCAGCTTGTTAAGGGTTCGTTACGGAGGAACGCTAAATTGTTGCTCCGCAAATTGTGGGATTAATTATTCTTGGAAGACTTTTGCAATGGAGCGTGCGTACTATGCATGCACGGGGTGAGGAATTTAAAACAGGCCGCCTGAATAACTCGGTTGCTATTGACGATGGATGAAAATATGTCAGACGAATAGTAGACATATTATAGTTTTTTTCGTGGGAGTATACTTAATGGGAAATAGAGGCGCGATTAAAAGCAAGGAAATCCCCGAAGCATCCCTCATTGTCGCTCGTGTGCAGCCGGGTATCGACTGTCGGCCGATGCATATTCAGCGTGTGACACACGATCGTGCAGATGCGGGCGTGCTTTCTAAATTTCACTGCAAGCATTCCGGAAAACGTGTGACGCGTGCCGGTCTTTCGTCAAATTGAATAAAGGCTATTGTCGCGTCGATCGCGCGACGACTAAAAATAAACGGAACTAAATGACGAGCTCGTTTTGCCGGCGCGATGTTAAATCGCCGTCGTTGCGCCAGTTCGCGAGAAAGATGGTTCAATTACGCGACAAGTTCGACGCAACTTCCTGCCAAACGAACCGATGCTGCTTGTACAAACTTTTATCCTTATGAAATAACAAAACCACCAATTGCCCCTCCGTTCGTGTAAAATGCTTTTATTACCGCCCGGCTCGTTAGTTTACCGCTAAACGAAAATGGAGGAAGAAGAAGAAGCAAAAGAAGGAAAAGAAGGAAACCGAGAAGAACCGAGAGAGGAAAGAATTCTGAAGGATGGTCGCCTCCTCAGGGCCACTCGAAAGCTAAAGTCCCCTCCGTGCCGTTTCCTTGGGGACGAAATGAACTTCATTACGGATATTCTTTCAACGGGATCCCCGGAAAAAGAAACGACAAAGCTGAGAGGAATTAATTTATTCGGTTGTAACCGGTCGACCCTCCTTCTCGCTCTCCCTTTGCGAGCAAAACTCGCGTTTGGCGAACGCGAGAGTGCCGCATTAAAATCAATATGCCGTAACTTGAAATAACGGGCATCGACTGCGAAGTGAAATGGGACCGTGCGCCACAGACACGACCGAGCGGGGAAAAAGAACGGAGGAAGCGAGAGATAATACTGACCGATAAAGGTGTCGTTAGACACCATGGATAATCGCAACTGGCGATTAATAATCCTGCTCGCCGGTTTCCAATAATCGCCGGTCATTAATATTGTTAACCACGTGCGATATCGCGACAGTGTTCACGGTACCTCGACTGCTTTCAACATTTTTCCATTCGTAGGTGCGAGCAACGAAAGAAGTGCCAGACATATGTGAACCTTTTCCCCTGCGAATCGTTGCAGCCTGATGTATCTCACAGATAACGAGGAGCGACGCAAAGAACGAGTCCCCTATTAATTATACGTTCTAATTCCACGGTTTCGAAAGCGCGACAGCGCTGTGAAGTCCCGAGCTTGAAACGAGCTTCAGAACTTTTCTCCGAAAATTCGATACAAATAATTTGATGGAATCTGTTAATGCGCTGGCGACAGAGAGCCCGCGAATTGCGAACACAGACCATTTTTCAAAGTATCGCTGCGTTCCTTTTCAACGATAAAACAACATTGACACCAGATACGAGCAAAAAGGTAGTGGAATTCAGACGAGTGGTAGTCACGACTGAGCAACGCTTCAGTGAGTCAGTTTCAAGTAGAGGCACACCGTACGTGCCTTTTCATATTTCAGAGATCCTCTCGGGCCCTCCAATTTCCCTCGAATCACGAGTGCCACCGTCTCCCGAATTTTTAAATTATCGTTGCACACGTCCTTCTCGTACTCTTTTCCGCCTGGTTGTCCTCTAATTACAGCATGCAAATTCATGGCATGCTTATCCCCTCGAAAGAATCCTGACATTTTCTTTTCAACTATCAAACGAAGGCGCACTCAATTTACTACGTCTAGGAGTTATACGAATTCGACGAGCAACAGTCATTGTTTCATTGCTACCCCAATGTTAGCCCAAACTTCCTAGTTCGCCCGTTCGATTTTCATTAAATCGACGCCAGTCGTCATCGTCGTCGGTATCATCATCGAATCCATTCGGTTCTAGCGAAACGCCCAAAAAGCTGTCGGGACGGTGCAAAGAAATGCGCCAACAAGAAGGGAAAGAAATGAAAAGATAGAACGAATGGCGCGAACAGCGCGCGAATGGTGGCGAGTGCCGCGAGTAGCAGCGATGTGGGTCAACCGCGAGGCGACCGCGAGAGGCCCCGAGGGTCGCCGAGAATCGGCGAGAACGGCCGAGCGGCAATCACATTGCGCGCATCTGGGTCACCGGCGTACTGGCGCATGCGCAGTTCCCTCCGTCGGTCGTTCACCGTTGACCAAGTTACTAACCTTCCGACACCCGGTCGCCAGTTAGCTTCGCGTATTGACCGCTGGAAAAACGTTGACTTTCCTCGCATGAGAAACCCGTTCGGAGCTTTTCGTCGGTTCTCCAGAAGCTCGAGAAAAGCAGCCCGACAAAGCCATACAGCGAGCCGAGAGGGCGCGAAATGTTGCATTCGAAACGGTGCTTAAACGTTTTACCTGCCGCACAGGCGTACCTGGTAATAGACATTAACTCGCGATCGAATCGACGCCGCAAGATATAGCGCGGCTATTAGTTGCCGCTAATAGGGTAAACGCGCTTCAACGTTCGTAAAATCGATACGCTAACGTAGACAGATAGCATCGTCTGAAGTAACGGGAAGTAAATTTCAACGCGAAGAACTGGATACGCATCGCGGTACACGCTTTTTCATTGCTTTTCGAAGATTTCCCGATTTTCGTACAGCAGATATCCCTACTGGGTACCCGGTCTCTACGGCTGGCGTGCACCATTTCCGCGGCACGAGATATACGTAATGCACCGATCGATTCTCCCAGCCGAAACTAGAAATTGCCGTAGGCTCTTCCCGAGCTCTCGACGAGTATCGACGAGTATCGACGTGGAGAGTCGCCGGCTAATGACGCGCGCCTGTTTTCTTTTGTCTTTTTGTTTTTTCGGCAAATAAAAGAGTATCGAACGATCGTGCAGCCGATACACAGAGGGATTGGCGATTCGCGCCGCTCGCTGAGCCGGTCGCTGAGCAGATGCAAATCAGTCCCGTATCCGCGACCGGTGCTGCACCGACGCGTCGCGTCGCGACGTACATAGCTGACGCGATAAATCGGTGCGCGTAACGGGCCGCAATTTATCCGCGGTGTACGCGTCCGCGGCAGACCGCGTGCGACGAAAATACATAATGAATGGCCACGAGAAACGGAAGATAATGTTTAACCGGTTGAATCGACCGCGGCGTTTCCGAGCTATTCGCGTACTGGCCGGCCCAAATTCAAAAATCTTTTCGGCCCGACTTTGGCACCGCTCGACCGTCGATCGACCACCGTGTCACGCTGCTGCCTGCCAGTACGCTATAGCACCACGGTCTGTCCATGCCGGTTTCGTGGTGTCGCAAGCATTGCTACATCTGAATTCGATTAAGGAAACTGTAACGGTCATTCTTGTCCGCGAGACCGTGCAGGACTTCTCCGTCAGTTGCGAGCTACGTGGCCCCAAGGGCCGTTCGCATCTCTCGTTCTCCCGCGAGAACGCATTACGCAATCGACGAGATCGGCCATCCTCGGTGATCGCACCGGTTGCCTTTTATCGTACCACGTTGCGTCCCCCGGAGTGGCGGTCGTGAAAACGATCACGAGATCATCGGTAACTCGGACAGCGGAGTAGAGCCGAGCCGCGTTTGTCGCCGATGTTATCCGCGCTGCGTCGGAATCTCCTGGCTCTGTGGCCAGTTCCTTATTTCCGGAGAATCGCAGCGCTATATTTAGGTAGCCGTCCATCGGCGTAGGTGAAGTAACGAATCCACCATGGTCTCGCCCGATATGCAGGTCCGCGCCGCATTCCATTACCATTCCATCAACTCGCGGCGCGCACCGGAGAAATTGGTAGCCGCAGCTTGCATTATCTTATCGGCGCCGAACTTTTCTCGCCTCGGCACAGACGTATTGGGTGTATCTGTACGTCGACGGGTAAACCTTCCGCGATTCCGTTGAAAAATCCACGCCGCGTTTTTCCCGTCCAGCCCGGCGTTGCAGCAACGTCAAACAACATGTTGTCTCCGCGACGAGATAACCAACCGATAGGGAACGTTTTATCGGTAACCTCGATAGAATCTGGCGATGCGGCCGAGCGACGCGACCGCCCGTCAAATCCTAATCGCGACGGCCACGCAGCGAGACGCTCGCGAAAAAGCTCAGTCCGTTGGAGAGCGTTTCCGCGAATATGCGGCGCGTCGGCGGCGCCGCCAGACCGCGAGAAAGAAAGGAAATATTAAAAGAGCTCGGAACGCTTGCACTCGTTCATAAGAATCTACCTCCATGCTGATTATTCTATAGCCTGACCTACATTCATTCCGAGATTCACGCCGGCTCGCGACTACCCGACGACAAACCCCGCGCGCTCGCTTCAGCGGCTGCACGCAACGTCCGTCTGCACTGCCGTGGAAAATAAAACGACAGAATTATTTGGATGAACGGAGTGCAGCTCGCGTTTCGAACGTGAACGCAGATACGCGAAAGAGCCGGGGGAAATTGCGATTCTCGCAGTGACGCGGGTGCATCACGATTGTGGTGAAAAACGATTCTAGTTACGACGCGTATGGCGCGCCAAATTATTCCGCGTCACCCTCTGCTTACGTCAGATCGAGTCACCAGTTATGTAATACTGTTGTTATTTTTTTTTTATTTGACTGTTAAAAGTCGCATCGACTGCATTAGCGACTACGATGGAATTATGGAACGGTGAACTTTGGGGGTTGAAACATGCGTTTAAAATCTATGCCTATGTTGGACCTATTTTTTTAGGTGGTATCCGAGCCACCAGGACCACGGTGTAAAGCACATTATTATCCCGATCAATTTAATATTAATCTTGTATTACAAATAGCCAGGAGATTTTGCGATCCTATCGAAATTTCTCCGCGCTGAGAATTCAAGCAGCTGACAACGAGCGAGATAATTTCGTTCGCGCGGATGATCGACGGTTCGGAAAAGTATATTGCGGACGGGGTTGGCTGGTAAAATGAACGTTGTCACTCCGTCGCGTCGTTTCCGTCGTTGCAGTGTCTAACATCGTTTAGCAGGCCCGCCAGGGGACAACAAACTTCGCCAGCCAGTCGCTAAGGGTCGTGGAAATAAACATCAACTTCGGCCGAGCAATTTGCGCCAAGTCTCCAGTCTTAACGGAGTTACGGCCGGTCGAAGAGGTCCCGGCGTCTCCTGGTGCCCTCCTATGGAGCGCGCGTCGCGACGCGCGTCCCTGCGCCACGGAGAACAGAGTTCTGAATCACCTGGTGTAAATTTACCCGACAGCTGATCGCCGGCGTGTCCGCGATTGGCTCTCACCGCTCATCGTTCGCGATCCAGAGCCGGTCGCGGCGGACTCGGATCTGGCCGATTTTTCTCCATTTACGGAGCAGCTTTCGACCTCGTGCTTCGCATAAACGGGCATCGTGTGCAACGTGCCGGAGCGCCGAATGCTCCTCTTCTTCTTCGGTTGGCTTATGGGCGAGGGAAACGCCGAATTGACGAGTGGGACGAACGCGAGGGCAAAGAGAACGAAACTGAAACAGGTTTGCATTGTAAAGCGGCTTCGGTGGTTCCTCTTATGTAACTAAGCGTCTCTCAACTCGAGCGTTTCAACAGATCGGAGTATCCCAGGTGCTTTCCCCGGGATCGCGAGAATTTTTATTGGGGACGTACACGTTGTCGGATCGAAAGCTGCATTTGAAATCCGATCGACGATACGCATCTCGTAGATTACAATTGTCCGCTGGCTATTTAAAAACGAAAGCAACGTCGACCCGGGACGCCCGACCAGGAGCAAACGTCAATTCGTATTGCCGAATTGCATAATACAGCGCGGTCGATCGATAGCCATCTATGCATGCACGTCGTCCGCGTCGCAAACGCGTCGCACGGATCGAACAGTTTAAAACGTCGACGAACTGCCGACGCATTGCACCGTTTGCGTGTCGCCGCTCGTAAATAATGTTAACGGCTAGAGGAAAATCGCGCGACGTCAGTCGTCGGATGTGTGCACGCATCTCGGTTTCTCTCCGCTGTGCATACGTGCATTTCGCGGCATGCGAGGCTCGTTATCGACGACCGGCCCCTTATCGGCTCCAGCTATCGGGCCATTTCATCGTGTAAATTCCAAGCGTGGCAACGACGACGACGACGCGACGCGGCGATGCAGTCGTGCCGCTGGAACAGCGCAAAGGGACATATCGCCGAGGCGATTATTTATTTGTGAAACTTATTTATAGAGTATTACGCGGCGCAGGTTGGCAACCTCGTGCGCGGTTATGCAATAAATGAGAGAAGGAGAGAAAGGGACACTGCAGAGGGGGAGGACGACCGAGGGAACGGCTTGAAGTGAGAGGCGGTGATGTTCGAGGGACGCGGGGGCAGAGACAATAATACGTGGCGAAGCATGGAGGGTGGTGGCAGAATGAGGGGGAGAGAGAGAGGAGAGAAGGATGGGAAGTAAAGCTGAGCAGGGGTGGGAGATTTTCGTGACGGTAGGGAGAGGCGCGCGCGTGTCCAAGGAAAAGAACGAACCTCTGAAGGAGTGATTCGACGATAGAGGGGCAGAAGGGAGAGCCGGGGGTGAGAGAAAGAAATATATATGTGGAAAGAAGGGTGGACGGAGACGGGATACGCTGGGGTAAAGAACGTTTGTGGGACGGGAGGAGGACGTGGAAGGAAAGGGGCGATAATTAAAAAATTCATGCTGGAAGAGAGGATGAAATGGAGTATACGGAGCGTGTTGAGGGGTGAAGCTTCTGGAAAACGCATGGATGTGCTCGGTAGGTGGATGGAGGGGGAGGGCGACGAAGCTGGACTTCGCTGGCCGATGATAATGTCAATATGGCATGGAAAAAGGTGTCCGAGCGATTGCTGCTTGACGCGGGTGACAGTTGTAAGTTCGATAGCGAGAAGGAGTTTTGCCGTGTCATTTGTGAACGGCCAATTACGTTTAAGCTTTGTTGCATTGATTGCATTATAACGGACGGGATGGGGAATGGAAAATGCAATAGCGCGTGAAAAAGGACCGAGCGTTGAATCAAAATACTTTCAATGGGCAGGCGGTGCACGTTGCATTAAGTGCATTATGCTCGGAACAAAAATGAAAGTGACCTTGGCATAAATGCCTACAGCGTACGCCGATCGTGGAATCGCATTAACGCTGAATATAAATTAAAACCGATTGTTACGCACCGTGCAGCAATCTCGCGCCGCTCGAGATGCAATAGTTCGATTGAAAAAGAAATTGTGAAACACGAGAACTTGGAGTTACCCGAATAAATGTTGCATTCCTGTCGCGTAACGACTGAAAATGGTGCTCGTGAGACTATCGAGTCAAGGTTACGTAAAGGTATTTTACAAGCCGCACCAATCTGCGCGCTCTCATTTCTTGCAGGTACATATGCCGTTCAATTTTTTGTTTAACGAAACAAAAGTATTTTGCAACGACAGTGCAACATCTTCCCCTTCTTTACGATACACTCTGTTCGAGATATCTAATTACGATATCCATTTAACTTCTTTTTCATTTAACCGACCCAAAGTCGATAAAAGTGGCGTACCTTTATTCCCATTAAATTATAGTGACGATAAAATACGAAGGCGTTGCTCGTTAGTTTGAAGGGGAAAAAACTGCTCGTAAAACGCCGCTGGTATCGAGAGAATCTCTGAATCCATTATCCTGTTCCCAAATCCAGCTAACCGCAGCGCGCCCCCGGCTGCTCAATCAAAGTTGAAGTCGTAAACGGCTGGAGTAAACGGAAAACCATCTCGTGGTTCTTTAATTAGTCGCAGCGGTCGTGGCGGAGGCGACACGACATCGCCGTACCCAAAGGCTTACTTTCCGGGTCCACAGTTTCCAAGCATCGTCGAGGGAAACACGATACGCACGCTTATTTAGGGGCCGGTGTGCCCTTAACGAGCCGCGCTAATAAAGTTAACGCGCGGCCCATCCGGGACAAGATCGGAAAGCCCGCGTTGCGCGCTCGTCGTTCGTTTCGTGCGTTTCCGTGACGGGTCGGGGTTGCGCAGTCGACGTTCGTAGCGCAGTTGGAGCCGTCGGTGCAGCTCGGACGTAATCGGAAGCGGTCGTGTTTGCGCGGGTGGTGGGGTCGTTATCGAAAGACTATGGTGGGGTGAGCGAAGGGTGAGGCACTCGGCCATCATCGGCGGAGGCGCGCACAGTTCAGTGACCCGACGCAGCGTCATTCTCTGGCGGGGAAGCGCGGGGAGTTCTGACATATTGTGAGATGCCAACTCGCTAACGCCGGTCCCCGAAAAACACCTCCGCTCCCTCTCTCTCCCTCGCTCCATCTCCCTCTCTCGCTTTCATTCCCTTCTAACGCTCCTTCTCTTTATCCCCCCTTTTTTTTCTGTTTCCGTCTTTTTTCGTAGCCATCTCCCCCCTATCTATCTGCCCTTACTTCTTCGGTGGCTTTTTTCCCTCGGATACTCCCGCACTTCCCCCTCTATAGCATTTTTCTATCTCTGTCGTTATATCTCTCTCCCCCACTTTTCTTTGTTGCTTTCCTTTCTGGCCCCTCGTGCTCGATAGTTTTTCCATCTTCGTCCGTTTCACTATCTCGCCGCTTTGTTCGTCCCGCTTCTACGACAGTGACTAGACCGTGACGTTGCGTTGCTGGCTTCGTCGAATCCCCGAAATATTCTAATGCGACAGTCGCACGGTGTTTCCGCGAGTTTTCCCGTTCGGTCACGGGCAGGAAGCGCGACTTCGGATAAGAAGGAACGCCGTACCGCGTGTCGTTTTCGCCGCTCGAAACCGCCGGTCGATTGGATCGTGGTGGAGTGTATACGAGTTGGTGCGCGGAGACTCCCGAAATTACCGCGGAGGAAGGAAACGTGGAGGCATCGTGGCTACGTGTGCGCGTGTACTTTCAGTACACGTGTGCGTGCGTGCATGCGTGCCTGCCAGTGGTCCCGCTTCGCCGAAGAGTACGTTCGCCTTCCTCGTTTCTTCGTGCGCGTTACATCAGCATTTTCCTCCTTCGGCTCTCCTCCTTTCTTTCTTCGTGCTACCCGTTCTCCTTTCTCCCCTTTCTCTGTTTCCCTTCGTGCTTGCTCCAGCGCTATACTCGTCACCTCTGCCCGAGTGCACCGTGTGCCCGATCGGAGTCGAGCCTGGTTCACGCCTCGAAATTCCTCGAGGCTCGAGGCTCTAGGCTCGGGACTGCCGGGACCCCAGGAGACCGCAGCGTTTTCGTGGTTGGCCGTCGTTTGAACGCCGCACGGGACAAGGAAGAGGCGAGAACGACGATGGTGTCGTCGAGGTGCTACCGAGACAAGCTGGCCCCGTCGTTCAACGTCGCATTCCGTGTGCGTGCGTGTTAAGTGCAGCCAACAAAGTGTGATCACCGTGGCTGGAAAGGCTCCAGGTGGAAAAACGCGCGACCTCTTCCCGTCTGTGCGCGTTTCCCCGTGTGTGCATGTGCGTGCGTGCGTTCACCGATGCGTGTAAGTACACGCGTGTCTCTGTACGTGTACGCATTACATACGCTTCATACGTGGCGCTTGCGCAGTTCCCGAACGACGATTCACGCGCGCCTACTCGCGGTGTGGGAGTTTCTGTCGCGGTGAAAACGATCGGCTATTTGTGAAACGTTCACGAGCCGCTTCTTCGAGCCACGGTATGCCGAAAATCATCGAGAATACCGGCTCGCTGCGTTCGAGATGCTTCTCGCCAACGGGTCGGGGATGCTCAGCTCGATCGCACGGCAAATCGAGCCGAATGTTGACGGAACTGTCGGGGCTAGGTAACACGAGGAAGGCACTCGTCGACGACTCTTATACGGATACGTCACAACGATAGATGCCGCGAGATAACGATACGCCGATTACGCTCCGCGACAATTGGACATTACAGCTCCGCTAGAGTTGGACCGTGGCGACGCGTTGCTCGCGTGCACGCGGCACAATGTACCCGTTCCTTGTTTCTCTTCGTCGTGCGACGAGTTTCTCTCGATTGGTATTCCATGCTGTGTCATCGATACTTGCTACCACTTACGTTCCTAATTTTCGCGCGCCAAGTCGCGACTTCATGCCCGGCTGTGACGGACAGCCTTTGGCAACTTTCTACCGAACGCCGTGCAAAAGACCCGCGGATCCCACTCGTCGGATGATCCGGCTCGCGGATAGCAGGGGACAGAGTGAAATATCGGTCTAGGGATTACCCGTTGGCGTTGAATATTCCTCGTCGAATTTCTCTTCCCGTCGATTCGATTCGCACTCGGATGAAAGCACGCTTACGTAAGGACGAAGACGTGCGAGCTTCCCTCGAACGATCGGTCGTAAATAAGAGATCGTTGGTCGATCGGTGAGCCGATCGGTTTGGATTTATACCAGAAACTGTATTTACACCTCGCTTCGTTAATTCCCATCGATTCTCAAATCCATCCTCGACTCCATCTTCGTCTGCAAGCAGCACGAAGCGCAGAGTCAGATTTGTCCGCCTTCGGCTTCCTGATAAAATTCTATCGATTATAAGTTTTATCGGTTGTCCAGCTATTTCGATCGCTCGCAGTGGCTCGAATTTCACCAAAATCTCCGACAACAGAAGTATCCCAAATTGGAGACTATTAATGGCTCTGCTGGCGATAAACGCATTTAACGGTCTCTTCAAACGGGAGGCATTTTATTTATTTCGATCTTCCCCTTTCTATCTGACGTCGTAAAATCCAATGACTCGCCTGTTTCTCTGTATAACGTCGCTTTAAGGTCCATCCCGAATAGACTCGGCCCAGGGGCGAGTGGAAATGGCGCAAGGAAATGCTGCGAAATTTCGTTACTTCCGGATGCGTTAGCCCGAAAGCCCGTTCTAAAATTCTCACCGACTTATACCCGCGCGAAAGCAGTCAACTCTGAGATTCGATTTTTAGATTTCCCGGTGCACGTGACTCTTTCCACTGTTTGTCTCTTTCCGTTTACTCCGGCCCTCGTTCCGTTACCCCTGGCCGCACGAGGGAACTCACGGAAGTGTCGGCGTGATTAACTGGTTTCGTCTTCGCGGGTAGCGGTATATCTATTCGCTCTCCATCTCGATTTACTTATCCCCGGTGCGGTATCGTTCGAAGCATTGAAAGCTCGAGCGCGGTCACGACTCGACGGAGAGCTTCGACTTCCAGGACAGGGAAACCTAACGAGACTCCTTTCCTTCAGGATCGTCTTCGCCCTTCCTTCCTCGCCGTTAACTCGTTTACAGTGTATGGGCCGTAAAATGATTCTAAAAATTCCTCCGTCACGGTAATTCCGATAAGTCCGCTAGTCGCTCAGTTTGTAGATCGACGGAAGATACCCCGCTCGATTCCGTCGTCCCCGATACGATCGGGGCGAACAGAGTCTTATTCGTATCGCGATTTACCATTCGAGAGGCCCGGAGAAGTTTCAGTCTACCTCGCGTAATCTAACGTCGATCGCCTGCCTCCGTTTCCACTGTCCAGCGGAAATGCAAACGCGATCCTGCCGCCTGGAGCACGCGAATTTCGCGCGTTTTTGTCCGGTTCCGCTGGCCGCGTGGAATCGCGGAAAAGCGGTGGATCGCACGAGCGGGCAAGGCGTGCAAACCACTGCGCAAAGTGGCTTCGATTTCGGGAGTTCCGGGTATAGTAGCTGGCGCTGTGCACTCTCTTCGAGGCAACGGCATGACGCACATCAAAGATGCGAGCGTGCCGGGTGACTGTACTCTGGGTTCATCGTTCTCGGTTATGTAATGTTCGACCGTATGGTGCAAGCGCCTCGACGCTACTCGTGGCGCTAGAGTTGTCGGACGAGAGAAGCACGATATACAGACACGGGCCGCACCGAATCCTCTTCGCTCCGATACAGTAGGCCTGCATGCACGTGCATACACACGGCTGCACACGCGCAACGCTCGAGCGTGTACGTGTACACTCGCGTATACATAGATGCATGTGAACAACGCGTCCCTCTTGCTCCTCCCTCGCTTCTGCAGCCCCGATGCATCTCGTCCCCTTCCTGTTCTAGCGCACCCTCCTTCCTCTGTCTCGCTCTAGCGCCCTCGCAGCACACGATATAGACGCCGCATTACCGAGCTGAGAACGAAAATAGAGGGCAACGGGAGCCACTGCAGCAGCCGCATTTCTTCTCTTTCTCCTCGTTCCCCGTCGCGCTGCCCGCTTTCTTCTTCGCTCGCGTATACTTTTCGTCCGCTCCGAGCGCGCTCCCCGATCTTGCTCGTAGGGGATGAACGATCCAACCGTCCAGCGGTCATTTAGCATCGACAATAGTAGTACAGTGTACGATGGGTCGACCAGCGAGTGTTTTAGCTAGCCGAAGTAACGAGTCGAATGATCGATGTGCTTCGAAGCGGCGGCGGGAATTTGTCACGCGCATTCCGTGCGTGGTGGCGGGTTCGAAGGCGCAGCCCGTGAGCCACGATTGATTTAGGGATGCTCTTCGAAGGGATCGGGGTATATTCTTGGTCGAAATCCAGGTTAGAAGGCGTATAAATAGGCTCGCCTGGAAATTGTTTCGGGGAACAGTTGGAATCGAGATTTTCAGCCCTCGTCGGGCGTCCCCTCGTCGTTATTGTCACGCCGATAATGTTTCAGACTTTTCACGGTCGATTCGGGATTGGACAGTAATCTCGCACTTTCGCTGGAGAAAAAAAGAAACCCCGAAACGTTCTAAGAATAGAACTTCGTTTTAGAGCGTCACGGGGGAAGTGCCTTGTTAGCGACAGTGCGAGACATATTCGACGACACCTCGGAGATTGCGCTCATGCAGCTCCATCGAACGAGCCTGTTTCGGTTAACCGTTGGTACTGATTTCCTTCGACTTCGGACACATGGATGTATCGCCTTTCTCGAAATACCGAAGAAAGATCGTTCCAGCTTGGTGAAAGACCTATCGCAGTGTGATGTGAACTGTTAAGCGCGATAACGATGGACAGTTAAAGGCAATGATTGCCCCCGGAGCGAAAGAGAGCCACCGCAATGTGTTCGACATGAGTTGTTAGTGAAGTTTAAATGAAACACCTAAGTGAAGAACGTAAATGGAGGGAAGTCTCTCAACGTTTGGTGGAGCAAGTTGGGGGGCGGATAGTACGAGTCCTCAGCCACCGGAAACATCGAGAACCAGGGTGCCTGTGCAAATTCCCAGTCCAGAGAACACCATCTTGGACGATCGTAGGCTTCAAGTTAACTCCATACGAGGTACTCGAGGTTACAGAACGAATTTGACGAAACGGTTCGACCGGTGTCATCGTGCCTTTATTAGAGATTAATCTTGTAGAAAAGCGAGCATACCCTTAAAAATAGATCTCCTTATTTTTAAATATGCATTGGAAGACAAATTGAATGCAGAATGGTCGAGTGATATTTTATCTTTGTTCCATTTCTGATTCCCTATTTGGAAAGCTCAACCTCATCCGGGATACTCTCTCACCCTCTCTCCCTCTCTCTCTCTCTCTCGCTCTCTCTCTCTCTCTCTCTCTCTCTAGATAGATAGATAGATAGATAGATGGATAGAGAACCGAACGACACATTAAAGAAAATACTGGAATTTTAAGTAGCTTTCTATTTCACGATCGCAGAATATTTCATTGAAATTAAGATTACCCGAAGATGCGAGCAGAAGTTCTCACCGTAAGAGACAGGAATATCTTTTATATTCGTACGAGTACGTCCACGGTTATATTTGCAAAAACACTCATAGATGAAAGACGTCTTTCTGCCTAATCGTGCTCGCCGCGTGAAGTACTACGTACTCGCGTCTTTCGAGCTTTCATTCTCCACGGAGAAACGTTGGCCACGTTTATCAGTCGGTTATCGTGGCACATTAAAACGATATGAAATCTCTGCCGAGACTCTCTGGAAGATATGTAGTTCGTAACGCAATTTAAACAGTTTGCCGCGGTTGCATCGAGATACATCCCACCAGACGTCTAGTATTGTCTACCAATCGAAAGGTTATCCATAAATATACGACCGATGGTGTGATGAACTTCGACGTGCCAGAAGTAAACTAGCGGCATTGTAAAACGGCAGACGTTTCAGATCGTCTCTGGAGAATACTCCAGACTTGGTTGAAAGAGCGAACGAATATTATCTTCATTGATGGAATGTCGCGAGATTTCGTGGGCTTCGAGTCAGAATAATTTGTTCCACGCACAGAAGCGTGCAAGTTGTTGCACGGGGGGAGAAAGGGGCAACGTATATGTCCATTTAAGATTTTGTGTAAGAATGAAAGGTCGTTCTTCGATTCTCGAGCGACTTTCAGTTTAATTTGTTCGTGATTGTTCACGATTTGTTCAAATTAAATTGGACATAAATCGACTCGCATCGAGGGCCCAGGCTATGTTTATTGCGTTGCATTTTTCACATTGAACAAGCGACACCGCGCTACGGGAACACCTTCCAATCGATACGAATCGTTTCAACCGGCAACAGAAGCGAAAGTAACTAGGCTGCGTGTGCAACGTGCCGCCGCGTACACGCGTCGACCCTCAATTATCTTATCCGTATCGAATCGTCACGCGGAACTCGGCAGCGAAATTTAACGATTTCTGTGTTTTATGCTTTCAGCCCAGATCGAAATAATCCCGTGCAAGGTGTGCGGCGACAAGAGCAGCGGCGTTCATTATGGCGTGATCACCTGCGAGGGCTGCAAAGGCTTCTTCAGGCGGTCCCAATCGTCGGTCGTCAACTATCAATGTCCACGGAACAAGAATTGCGTGGTCGACCGTGTAAACAGAAACCGGTGCCAGTACTGTCGGTTGCAAAAGTGCCTACGCCTCGGCATGTCCAGAGATGGTGAGTGCATATCGTTGACTCGAGCCTCCGTTTTCTTGGCGAACCTCAAGGCTGCCAGGGGGATTCGCGTTAAGTCGACGTCTCCGACGAACGACGCGCCTATGCGCGATACGTTGCAATTGCTGTCGCTTGGAAAACGATGTCAATCTGTAGGCAACTGATTCATAATTATCCGCCGCGGTTCATTGTCTCATCATTTTTTGTCTCAATAAAAGACAGAAATTGCTGTTGCCCGTCGCTCGTTAGCATTCGCCAGGCCGCGGATAGGCGTAGAGATTGATCAGATTTTTTGTTAATCGCTGTCGAGGGATGGAACAAAGGAGGATGACATACAACCAATATACGATAATAGTGGCGGGTGTCGCTCTAGCAAATAGTTCCAGCAGCGACGCGGCAAGTCGCGAACGCCGATACGAAAAGGAAATTTCTTTGTTTCGAGCATTATCGCGCGTTATGTTACCATACGCGACAAGCAAACGTGTTAACCCTGCGGTTGGCGCGCGCGCATGCAGACGTATACGTGCGTCTTTCGTCCAATCGAGTATGACCGATTACGTGCAACGAATTATAAAACGTTGCTCGGACACCGTAAAGAAATATTTCTGCCCGTGTCGCAGTGGACGTTTCGATCCAACCCGACCGATCGGTTTTGCGAATTTGCGAAACATATTACCGCGACGACGTCACTCGTAAACATTCGATTCGTAGCGTCAGAGCGGAGAGAAAGCTCGTCAAATCAGATACACGAGGATAGCAGCGGCCACGCGTGCCACTCGGGGTGCACGACCCTTTATCTGAGCCTGCCCACCCCTCCTCTCGACCCGTACCACCTCTGCGTCCCGACACCCCCGCACGTTTCGTTCTCTCCTTCTCTCTCTTTCTTTCTTTCCCTCCCCTCTCCGCCTTTCATTCTCTTCCCGATGCAGCTAGACCCCTTACCGCGTTGCTGCATCTTATCGGGCTTCGAGTACGCGGGCTGTCTCGGCCACGTTAACGACATTCGTGCTCTAGGAATTCCTGCCTGTTTTTTGGACAACCGCGCCGGCAGGTAGCATTCGGGCCACCGCGTGGCAGATAATATGTAATCGGATACGGAGTTGCATTCGAGATATCGAAATTGATGTTAACGTTGCTCCAGAGCCATTAAACAGTTCCGATGGAACGAACAGAATTCTTTCGGAATTTTCTGTCGCAATATTCTACACAATGTGGCTTTCGTAAGTCGCACGGAAATTTGATTAGCCTTCGGTTCGCAACGATGCATCGCGGAACGCACGGCAATAGGTGCTGCACGACAATAGAGTAGCAACGTTGAAATTAAAATAGCAATATTTCCGGAATCTCAAGTTGAAGAGAAGAGAGACAAAAATCCTCGCACTAATGTATTGCTCGCGATTATTTTGCAACGAAGAATCGCCCGCGCATCTACGCGCGTTCAAGTGTTCCTATGGAGGCTGTTCTAGCAGTTGGTTTTTGCGAGTGCTTGTAAAGTTTTTTCTACCGAACACTCGGCCGGTTTTCAGGTTTCTGCTGTCAGATAAAAAAAGCCACGCTCGATAAGTGGCAGCCGAAAAGCAGGACGTTGCGGTTGCGATACATCCAAGGAGAAGAATTTCGATGCGCACACTCGTTAATCGAATATTTTCATACTTCAGCGTTCCGTATCGAAAAACCAGTATGCTCGGTGGAAGCATGCTGGGTCGGAGATACAGATAAGAATCGAATTTGAGGTATTAAATGGATTAGTTCGACCGTCGCGAGATTTCGAAACATTCTAATCGCGCTGGTCGGTCCCTCGTTGCTCGACCGTTTCTCCACGAGCCATCGTTCGCGAGTACATGCTCGATAAGAATCCAATCGGTTCTCCTCTCGTCTGCATGCGACGCTTCCTTATCCAAGAACGTTCTCCTTTAATCGAGAGATTAAAATAGCATTAATCGTACGACCGATCTGAATTATTTTCCTTCCTTCTTTATCAGTCGACCATTACCTCCATCGCTCAAATTCTCTGCCGGTTCTCAAACGATTCCATTCCCCGCTGCAAAATATCGTACAAAGTCCCCGCTACCTTTCCGCATACGTATTCCTGCAAACCCTGCCAGTTGCCAGTGGATGAACCATCTCTCCCCCTTCAAAATCAGTATTCCCATCCGTCGCCTCCGAAAGAAAAAAATCTGTCTACCCTCCGCGCCCCCTCCACCCTTGCCCGAACCCAAACGTCGAACACCACGCGGACCAAAGTTCCGTCGCTCGGGTCATCGACACCTTCCCCGTTGAATCCTACCGCGAAGGTGTGTCCGCCTTCGCGGTCCCAGACGCGTCGAATCCCTCCGAAACCGTTTGCCGCGTCGACGAGAAGAGACATCGGGCGCACCGAGAGCAAATCCTCCACGGTGTAGATCCGACGCGATAATCGCGTAACTTCTCAGCCGGCGCGTCCGGGAGTATTTACGCCGGTTGATAAGAAGCCGGTCGCCTCTCGGTGCAGCGTGCACACGCTTTTAGCCGAGAGTGCATGGTGTGCTACCGGTGGCGCGCGCATAGTCTTCCTGTTGTCATCTTTCTCTCCTTCCCTCTCTCTGTGCGCCCGGGTGCGTTTGTCGCCGTGTCGTCACACCGATTCTCTTTCTCTCGTTCTGTTTGCCTCTCCGCGATCCTCCGTAGGCTCTCTTGGTCGCTCGTTCTCCGCGTTCGGTCGATCACCCTCCGTTTCTGCCTCTCGCTCCGTCCAGCCAGACCTTCTCTCTCTCTCTCTCTCTCTCTTATTTTCCTTCGATCCTGATAGCGGTTCAGCTGGCAGCTGACGTCGCGTGTGCCGGCTCTTTTCTCTGTTCCCGCGTCTTGCCCGCTAAGGTGGCCTTCTCTTTGCACGCGCTCGCAGCACCCTTGTACACGCTTTGGTCCACGGAAGCAAGTGGACGAACGTTTTTTCGATGTCGAACTCGGTTTCTCGAGGCGTCGATCTAACGACATCGTCGCGAGTGCATCGATGCAACGAGCGAAGGGTTACAAGGTTCCGTCCGTTTATATAATAATGCGCGTCCGCTGGAGATTTATTTGCAGGCTGTTCGACATCTCTGTTATGACTTCGTAAAATGACAAACGACGCGCGTCCCGTCGTCGAATTCCTCCCTCGGGATTGCCCACGAAATTGCCCCTATTTTTAGCGCGCCGAAAACTCCGCATCGGGGTAAACGAGAGCACTCTTAACTGTTACGCGAGGGTCGTTAAAACGAACCGGCCCGTCTCTTTTTAAATGCCTCGCATCTTCCCGACTGTAGCTGCCGCGATCTGTTCTTAAACGGTTGACGAACAAACCCCGAATTTCTACCTGGGCGCGCGCCATCTTAATCGAGATGAATTTTCGAGGGAATCGAAAGTCGCGGCGAACAATAGCCCGTTGAAACAGGAGCGCCTCGGTTGAACCCGCGAATGAACTTGAGAAACTGGAGAACACGGAAGAAAAAGGAAGATGAATGATTCAGGTTCTAGCGGTTGTTGAACGCTCACGTGACGTAGCGTATCGCTCGCACGCTCGCCAGTGTATTCTTGCGAGTGTGTTCGCGATACGGTGACGTCACGCGGATGGGTGGGTGCATCCGAGGCAGCGATAACGACGAAGAAGTCCGAGAGATGCAAAGAACTTCCGCGTTCTTCGAATCAGAACGTTCCTTTGGATCGTCGACGAGCGACCACTTTACAAACGGGAGCGGTAGCGTGTTCTCTCTTCGATCTTCATTAAAGTCACTCTTCCGAAGTTCGATCGAATCGATGCACGCCAATTAACCCGTATACAAGCAGGTCAATTCGGTCGACGATGGAGACTACGATCTCCGAGGCTGATCGAGATGCGATGGATGAAAGTGTCCGTCAAAAGCACCGCGCGTTCGCATTTTAAATCGTCTTCGAAAAGATTTCTCCTGACTGTAGATTAATGATCGGGCGAATTAAACGCTCGTAGATTAGCGGCGTTATATTTGCAAGGGATCGCCGTGGGACAGTGGCCGGAGTGGTTGATCGAGAGTTAGGTACTCGAAAAGATCGGATCGTATCGCGCTGGGATTTTATCATCCGAATTTGCATTGCGTTTGTTCGATAATGAGGATGTTCGAGGAGAAATTTTGAGGATCGATGTGGTTCGTGTTGCAGCCGTTAAATTTGGGCGCATGTCAAAGAAGCAGAGGGAGAAAGTGGAGGATGAAGTTAGGTTCCACAAGGCACAAATGAGAGCGGCCTCCGAGACAGCGCCCGACAGCAGCGTGTTTGAACATCAAACCCCAAGCAGCTCGGACCAACATCACCCTTACAATGGCGGGTAAGCGATGCAAGACTGATTTTTGTTTTACCAGACAATCGCGGAAAGATAGTTATTCGAATAGATAGCGCTGAAAGTTTAAGTTGCTCGATGGAATTCATGTACGCTTTATTAACGCATCCGAATTCAATGGATACAAATATGACGGTAGCGATTATAAATGACAGATACATTTCTCTTGGAGTGTACTATTCTTAATATATCGTTGATTCAAGTTTCGTTCGATAAATTAGTCACGCTGATAATACTAACTCATTAAAAAACCATCCTGTTCTGTAACGAAAGATTAACAAGATTAGATTTTTAAGAAACCATTTTAATCAGATGCATGATATATCTACCCGAATAAACGTCTATTTTTATTTCACCCACGTGCCGTTTGACAAACAATTTCGAACTCAGCATCGGTAATTTTGCAATTTTCAATAACGCAAAGAGCAGCCAAATTTCGCAGATAAGATAAGTTAATAAGGCATACCAAATTCAACGCCAGCTGCGTTTCTATATCAGATACGTCAATACGTGTAACTGTATTCATTAAACGAAAGATGCATACCAGAAATTGCACATTTATCTCTTAACAATTGCCACGGTACGCAACATTACCGGTCATACGTTCTGTAAATACGCAACAATCGGGCCGATGCAGTGGTTCCGTTCCAGGCAATGCAAATGCATTAACGATAACACTAAAATCGTTATCACTGCACGCGTGTCGATGAAAAGCAACGATGCCATAAATCTACTCAAACATCAGTATCACGTCCCAATATTTAAAATCATAACGAGCCAGCCAACAATTGTACTATTTGTATCCTAATTTCCCTTCCCGTTTCCCGAACCAAAAATAACGCGAGAAATATAACGCGTATATTGGAAATTATCTCCTCTCCACTCGCAAAGATTCGCGTGAAAAAATTGATTTAATCAGAGATCTGTTACACGTTACATAACATTGACAAACAATCCTCGATCCTCGTTGTGTTAAATTCGTGGAGCGTACAAAGGGGCCCTAAGTGCACCTCTTCATCCTCATTTCGATTTGTTGATGCAGGTACACGTATGGTGGTAGTGAATACGCTTCTCCCGGTCCCGGCACGGGTGGGTCGGGTTATTACAATCATCAAGCGATGACGAACTACGAGCTTAGCGCCGATTATGTCGACAGCACGACGACCTACGATCCACGACCGACGCAGACGCAGGTAGCGGACACTGTCGCCCCCGATACACCCTCCGCAGTTACCGCGACTGGGGTACTTCCCAGCGTGGTCACCACCGGTGAGTACCTTCCTCCGAAACCGTTTTACTATACTTATTCTTTCCTTCTTTACAAGAAAATTAAACGGGCATTGGGGTTGCTTTTAATCTATCTCCTTTCGCCCTCCTCTTTCTCACTCTCTCACTCTCTTTCTATCTCTTTCTCTCTCTTTCTCTCTTTCTTTCTCGATGAAATTCGAAGGAAGCTTAACATAATGTAAGGGCAAGGGTGTAGTTTTAGTATTTATTGATAAATTAAAAATTGTTACGCCATTTGGTACATGAATTTCTTACATCGTGGCAAGGTTTAAATTGAACGTGCTCTCTGCTTGCTTTCCATCTGACCCGTTTCGTTTATCCCGCAACAATTCCGTGGGATTTATTTGTTGAGGGAAAATCGTTCGCGCACTTTCGCCTTGAAACAAATAATTGTTTGCTCGATAAAATGAAAAATCGCCCAGGATCGCGATACAATGATCGCACAGGATAGAAATTTCTCGCGCGTGTGTGTGTGTCTTTTCAATTTCGATCGAGCGTAGCGTGAACCCGTTCGACTGGCAGACGCAGTTGAAGCCGTGCCAAGCCGAGAGTTTATAGTTCCATTGAAGTTTATTGTTAACGAAAGAGCGGTAACAAGATGTCAATCGATGAACAAGCAGCGCCAAGTAGCGCCGGTCCCTTTCAGTGGCACACGGCTGATACAATTACTGTGTTTATCACTGCCAGTTGACTGCACGCCGCGTATTCCGTGAACAGTATTGATACTATAATTCGAAGTAACGCCACACTCATAGAGATACGATTCACTTGCCGTTTGAGAAACCCTCGCGGTGTCGCAATCAATATATATTCCGAACGAAGGAAGCGTAGACCGTTGTAAAATAATGATCCCCATAGACAGATAAGTACACGGTACCATACACGAACGATACTTTGTACAGAAACCTTATCTTCCTCGAATACTAAACCGATCCAAATCTAGCAACCTATCTACAATACCCCTCCTTGTATCACTTTAGTAAGAACAAATGACAGTAACCCCTACACACGCACCGACTCTCTTCATCCGTCTCGGAAAAGTTGTATCGATCGCACACACCACACCACTCATCCGCTCCACCTTTAAATCCTCTACTAAATCCTGTGCCGTCCCCACGAACCAGCAAGCCAGCAAAACCCTTGCCCAACTTCTACTCCGCCGAAATCTCGAGAATCCGGCCAGGTCCGAACCTCGAACGTATAAATCCTCTCGCCCCCTTTACTATGAGAAACAAAAAGATATGAAACACGAGAATAGAAGAAAGAAAGAGCGAGTGGCACAAAAGACCAAGTGAACTTTGACTTTTCGCGTACCTACCAGGGAAGTCGCTGTCTACCTCGACGACCGGAAGCAGCACGGGTGGCAGCAGCGGGGGTAGCAGCGGCGGCGGAAGCGGAGGAGGCGGCGGTGGAGGTGGTGGCGGTAGTAACGGTGGCGGATCCGGTGGTGGTGGCTCGGGTGGTGGAGGGAGCGGTTCTGGTACCGGTGGTGCGGCCACTGGTGGAGGCGGCGGTGCCGCATCCCTTAGCGGGGGTGGAATCGTTGCTGTGAAGCAAGAGACCACCGTCGAACTGGCCAGCTTGGGCCACGGCTCGTACACGATGGTCGACTCGACGACCTTTCTGAACAGTCAGCAACAGAGGGTCAGCAATCCATCCGAGGACGACGAAGTGCCGAGTCTGCCCAGTATGTCCCATGCGAGATGTGAGGTTACGTTTGTGTCCCTTTGCATGGGCATGCTTCGCGCTTCTTCTTTCACTTCTTCGCCTATCTTTCTGAATTTTTTCTTCTCCTTTGTTTTTGTCTTCACTTACCGGCGCCGTGGTGTGTATTTGTTGAACGGGTGTTCGATCGCTTTGCGTTCTGTCGACGATGGGCGAGTACGTTTTTCTTTCTTTTTTAACGAAAATCATCGACGATTAGTGTCCGCTGGTTGGTTCGTTGGTTCGCGCGAGTTTATCCTGGCAAAACGTACTCTCCCATTTGTACTCTCACGACTGATTGGAACTGAGAAATGGCGACGGCAAGGCAATTAACTAAATGCAATGGTTTTTTCTCTTCTCTCTTGACAATCTATCGCTTGTATACGTACATACATATTCATTTACGATGCTACACGTGCTACGGCACAGTTATTTTCGTCTCTGTGCTACATTTGGTAACGATCTAGATGTTTGAAAAATTGGATAGAAATGTTTGGATGTTTCACTTTTAAATACACTGTTTGTATCGAATTGTTAGAGAGTAGCGTGTCAACCCGAAATTCCGATGAATTTTCATAGATCCAGCACAGATCAGCGAGCTGCTGTCAAAAACGATAGCGGACGCACACGCAAGAACGTGTTTGCTGTCGACAGAACAGATCCAAGAATCTTTCCGGAAGCCGCACGACCTCTCCAGATTGATCTACTACAAGAACATGGCGCACGAGCAGCTATGGCTCGAGTGTGCCCAAAAATTAACCACCGTCATCCAGCAGATCATCGAGTTCGCCAAGATGGTTCCTGGATTCATGAAGCTCTCGCAGGACGACCAGATTGTTCTATTAAAGGCCGGTGAGTAGTCTAAGCTGAAACGTATACTTATCTGCCCGGTTTTTGTCACAAGAAATTGTGTTGCCAGTTAGATTTTTACGCGCTAACGGAATATACGTGATAACGATACAGTTTGGTAAACAGAAATTATTCAAAAGTAAATTCTAATTATCCGCCCATGCGACGATGCAAACATTGCTTCAGCTAAGCAAATATTCGCGCAGTCGCGTGGTCTTATCTTGGAGAAAAGCGAGAACCATGCGGCCACGCGAGTGGATAAAATTTTTACTCGACGCATGTCCCATTCGGATTTGCCAGCAATGCTATTAACTTTTCGATACTTGAATCGGATTTAGGTTTCGTACAGAAACTCGCGTATATTTTTCACAAATCGTTTCATTGCTGTGCGCGATGTTTTCAGGTTCCTTCGAGTTGGCTGTGCTACGTATGAGCAGGTACCTCGATCTCCAGCAGAACTGTGTTCTCTACGGTGACACAATGTTACCACAGGATGCGTTTTACACGACAGACACGGCGGAAATGAAGCTTGTCTCTTGCGTGTTTGAGTTGGCCAGGAGTATTGCCGAATTGAAGCTTACGGAAACAGAGCTGGCACTTTATAGCGCAGCCGTTCTCCTTAGCCCCGGTTAGTAAAGTCTTCTCGACTCTCAACCTATTTGCATGCAAACCATTTTCACCAATCGTAGAAAAGTTTCAAAGTGTTCCACCTAACCGATAATCCAAGACGTTCCCATAGTTCATAGAATACGCTTAGCCCGGAAGACAAAGTCGTGGAACGCCAGTGTCCCATTAAGCAGAGTCAATACAATTATATGCTTTGAACCTTTTTTACCCGTCGGAGTTCAAAGAATCCATTTGCTCCGTAGTCGAGCGACTCCGCTGGTAATTGATTCGATAGGTATAGGAAGGATGAAATTAAAATGTTCACAGGGAGTGAACTACGATACAAAGAAACCTCGAATCGTTTAAAGAGATCGCCGACTCGCTCGATGCACTTTAAATTCAGCTGCGATACTTCTTCCCTAATTACCTATCCCCTACGTCACATACAGCGTCCTTTACGAGAATTAATCACCGTATATAAATACACCATTCTTTCTTCATTCCTCCCTGTTGACAAGTCCACGGAAAGAATGAAACACACTCGCTATTCATAGCGCGACGCCAGAAATAAGCAGGTCCAAAAATAATTTCAGATCGACCGGGACTGAAAGGGCTCGCGGAAATCACGAGACTGTCGCAGGCGGTGATCAGGGCGCTCAGGTCGGAGCTGGATCGTAACCACGTGTCGCCGATAAAGGGTGACGTGACGGTGTGCGATGCGATCCTCGCGAAGATCCCCCAGCTCCGGGAGATTTCTCTGCTGCACATGGACGCTCTGGCGAAGTTCAAACGGTCGCAGCCGCACCTCGAGTTCCCGGCCCTCCATAAAGAGCTTTTCAGCGTCGACAGCTGAACGATCGACGCGGCGCAGAGCGTCCCGACGCTGACGAACAAAGCGGTACGCGAGTAGCGCCGGGCCTTGCTCTGTCAAGGTGAGTTCCACCGTCCGGAAAAGAAAGAAGGCAACGTGTGTTGACGACGACGACGACGACGACGACGACGACGACGACGACGATGACGACGACGACGATGACGACGACGACGACGACGATAAACGACGACTACCTAGGAAGTTTCGCTCTAGCACGCCGGAAACGCGTTCTTTTAAGGGCTGATCGCTCGCGCATGTTCACGCGACGCGTCGAAGGGTTCAGAGAACGTGGTGCGAGTAATAGAAAGGCTGTCGCTTGTCGTTTTCTTCGGTTGCTAGCTATCTCGTTTTTGTTTTCTGCTCGTTCGTTCGCGAGCAACGCACAGCTTCCATGCATGGATCGTCTTCGTAACGAAGGAGCAGAAAATTACTACATTCTTCCCTCTCTCTCTCTCTCTCTCTCTCTCTCTCTCTCTTATTCTTTCTCGCGCTCTTTTCTTAAATCGTACTATTGAGAGTATTTTTACGCGTCTGTTTTCGTAGCTTTAAACGGAGAATGTTCGGGGAAAGTAGGTACTGAATGAAATATGTTAGATAAATGACTATTAATTTATGATGAATTTACTCGTTGTATTTAATTCCAGCTCTCCTAGTTTAATGTTCTATCCTTCTTATTTCTTTTTTTTTTTTATTTGTGTGTAATTTAATGAAGCGACCAGAGACATCGTTGTGTAATTAAGTACAAAGAGATTTATTTTTTTTCCTTCTTCTATATTCTTTCCTCGTTAAAGAAATGGATAGGCACGGGTTGAATGCATATATACGGAGATTCTGTTGTTGTTGTTTTTTTCGCTCGTCGCTTGCACGATCTTCTTTCAAGCCCTTCGATTCGGCCAACGATAACTCGAATTCGCGAATCGTGTCGTAGACGCGATCGATCGAGGTGCGACACGGAGTATGAACGAACGGTTGTTTGGGGCGACAAGCATTAATTGTACATAGATTCTCTTTTGGTCTCGTCCGTATTGACGATAATGTATGACGATAGAGCAGGGTCATTTCGTAACCGAGATAATGGAATATCTTTAATCTTATCTGTGAGACCTGTGCAACCCGATTTCACGATTGCCCAAACAACCGGCTTCGTTAGGAGATCGTTAACGTTTCGAATTTTAGATATATATATAGATAGAGATATATATATATATATATATATATATATATATATATATATGCAAGCGGACCGGCTTTAAAAAAATACAAATTTCCATTTTCGAGCGAGAAACAAGTAACTGTGCGTAGTTGCGATCGTTGTAAGTTTCTTCGTTTACTTCTTTTTCTTTTGTTTCTCGTTATAGAAAAGAATGGCATATAACTTGTATGTTTTCGGTCAGAAACTGCGTAGTACTGTTACAATTATTACTATATTATAATTATTATAATTACTATTACTGTTACTATTACTACCACCATTATTATTATTATTATTATTATTAATATTATTATTATTATTATTATTACGATTATTAATATTTCTTTTATTTTATTTTACTCTTTACCTTTTTCTTTTCTTTTTTTTTTTTAAGACGAAGCTCTCGTTTTTTCTTCCCCCCTTTCTTTCAACGTGTACAAACCGCTGTAGGATAATTCGTGCTAGAACGTCCCCCCCTTCTTCCCTCCTCTCTTTTATATTGACCCTCTCGTTTACGTTTTGTAAACATTCATTAATCGTACTCAATAAGTGAAAGTTACCTTGTTGTTTCTGAAAGAAAAATACAGGGTTCGCGATAGAAACTGACCGTTCGGTGAACGGAAACGATGATAACGCGAACGAACAGAGTCTACCGGGTTTTTATGTCGTCATTTTCGACCACGGATTATCGGGTTCTTCATAAATCTTACTAACTTATTTTAAACTTGTTACGTTCTCGTACGATCGGAACGATAAACGGTACTTTCGTTTCCTTTTTTTTTTTTTTTCTAAACTGTTGTTATACGAATCGACACGTTATTGTGTAAAGTAAATTCTGAATTATACACGTTTAAAATGAGCCCATTTTAGGGTGAACTTGTAAGAAATAATAAAGTATTATAAGCGACTTAATCGTCACGTGATTTGCTTTCAAACCTGTAAAAGCCTGCAATCACCACGTTAAATATTAAGGATCGCGTTGTCGCGAACGTTTCAAGCGTATAATTTCATTACATTTTAAACACGATCGAGCTCATTCCAGAATTAATCACAGTTTCGACCCGCGATCCTTTCGGCGATCTCGCTCGCCGCAGATGCGTGCGCAATCGCAACGACGGCGGATGTAAAACAAACAAAATTGCGTGTCACTGCGTTCACGTGTAAAAAATTGTGTAAATTAATCGTGTTCGAAACGACGGTGGTGTTTCACCGCGTTCACTGTGTTCATTTGTTGCGTTTCATCGGGCGTCTCGATGCCTTCTTAAAACCCCGGTAGGCTGGCCGCGACTAGTTAGCGGTTAAGTCGATCACAGAACGTCGAGTTTCATGCTTTCTAAGCGCGCGAATAGGAAGTTACTTGTTTCTGATCTACAGCGATCCTTCCTAGGAAGCGTCGGGACACGGCGGCGTGTAAAACGTGCGCAGGATAACAAAGTGGGTTGGAAACGAACGCGTCGAGGCAATCAGAACGGTAATAGATGACCGCGGAGGACCGTTTACCTGCGACGATTCTCCGCGGAGAGTGTACATCGATGAGGCGAACGCCGTCGAAAGAAGTTCTCGGTCACATTTGTCGACGAATATTTCAAGGAGAATTGTCAGCATCACGGACATTGCGCGCGTGTGACGAGAACATTTTTCGCCAGGGAAACCTCGTTCGGAAACGAATTGTTCCACGTTCAAAACGAGCGGCCCCACTCGCGGCAATTTTTCTATGCAGAAATAATGTATCGCGTAAATTATTTTGTATCTTAAAATTATACCCAAGATTTTCTATTCGACATTGGTGGGGAAACGTGGAAGTGCGGATCGATTTTAAAAACTAAGGAATCGTCTGTCGCTCCGAGGCGACCCGTTTCGCTCGGTCTGACCGTGCCGGGGCGCATCTACTTGCGTTCTTTTAGCCTCGATCGGAGTCGTCGCGCGTCCAATGGTGGCACCGAGAACTGGGGGAAATGTGAGAACACACGCATATGAGAATAATATAAAATAGTAAAACAAAAAAGAAACACTTGGGCTCGTCTCTATCGACTGAATAGTTCTATACTCGCGGTGCTTACGACAGGGAGCAAAAGAGGTACAAGCGTTTAACCGTATAATTCGTCTCCTTTCTGTTGCAGATTATTTCCTTCGTAATGAACGTATTGGGCCTTAAATAAACATAACATTGTTATATATAAAGTATACATAAAAAGCAACATAAAGTATATATATATATATATATATATAAAATATATAGAAATATATATATATAGATATATATATATAAAATTTATTATATATAGAGAGAGAATAAGTATGAAATGTGCGTGTGAGTGAGAGAGAATGTGTATAAAATAATTACGTGCGTGTGAGGGTAATAGGTAAAAACGTGTGAGAGAGACCGTGGGTGAAAGAGAGTTGAGAGGATAGACAATTTAATGGTAAATAAAAAGAAAAACCTGTGGCGAAAACGAGAAAAGGAGCGAGCGAGAACGAAAGAAAGCTGCGTGATAATAGAATTAACGAGAGAGAGAACTGAGAAATATCGGTTGTTATGATGATAGATGCATAAAGAAGTATATATATATATACATACATATATATATATATATACATATATTGTATTAATTAAAGTAAAGTAAAAAGTAAAAGTGGTTAAATAAGGGCCCCGCCAGGATGGTCCACGGACGACGTATATAATAATATATACATATATCTATATTACGGGGGACTGGCGTGTACGAAAGAATGTTGGTCGGGCCGTCGCTCAGCGACATAGAAGCCGATTACATTTAAATAAAAACGCAAGCGGTGCAAAAGTGACGAATACCCAAAGGAAATAGCGTCGACGAAGTGGATATCGGTGTCGCGTCGAGTTCGGAGTTCGCGTCGAATTTTTCGAGGTACATGGTCGGTAATCGCTGCCCGTGCAAGACAGAAATTACAATGAGATGGAGTGAAACGAAATGGCAAAATAGAAAAAGGAAAAGAGCGGCAAATAGAAGAACGATAAACGAAATTGACGCGAAAGCCGATTGACCGCGCTTGTTCAACTTCGCGTTAGTGGTTCGCATAGTTCCCTCTGAGCTACTTTAGACACTGTATGTATATGTATAAACACACACGCATATATATATATCATAAATATATATACATATTAAAAAGGGTGAAAAACAAGCACGCTTCGGCGGCACGGCCAAGATTCGGCGGTCCCTGTGCTTAAAAGAGAAGTTAAAGAAACAAATAATAAAAAAAAAAAGGAACAGAGGTAAACCGCGAGAATGAAAATATAAAAAAAGCGTTATAGAGACCTATATATATATATAAATAAATAAAATAAAGAAAAAAAAATGGAACTTTTGTCCCTGGACCGGCCTGGCCGGCTCACGGACGCAACACGTGGAAATAAAAAGAATGGGGAAACACAGGCACACGGATACGTACACACGATACACACACACACACACACACACCTGCAGCGAGACTAAAATGATACAACCGAAATGGAACACTTTTGCATACACGATGCCTGCGCGAGCGCGTAGATAGAGATTAATCGAGGTAACATTATGTGCGCATTATAAACGTTTTGGTACTGTTACGGCACTGTATGACGCGTCTCTTTATACGTAAACACGTACTTCTTAACTAAATAATAATCCAACGCCGCGGTGAAGCCTCTCGAAGCGTTTTTTACGCACCGTTACCGGCTTTCCTCGCTTTCGTCGGCCAGACGACGCCGGCCGGATCATCTATCGTGCCCCGATCGAGCGGGAGCCAAGTCGATTTCCGTGTGATCCGTATCTGGATCATTCAGATCATCTGCCACTTCGTTCTTTTGATTCGCGACGCGCCGACGGAAATTTCCGTGTGAAATTTCCACCATCTCGAACGTAGTATTTTTTTCTCCTGCAAATTGAGACGAAAGACTTGGAAGTATCCGTCAGATTTAAGGTAGCAATTCGTTTGGCGATTGAAAGGGATCGCTCTAGTACGATTAGATATTCGTCACCGTATGGGCGGCTGCAATGTAAAACATTGGAATTTGTGTTGATTTTTTAGAACGCACACTTTTATCGTTCACGCCTGGTTGTTTGCGCTCTTGGGCCGTGTGTGTACTACTTCCCCACTTCTTTCCGCAAGCAGAATATAGAGAATTAATGTTAACTGTCGACGGCGTGTCGTCCCCGTTTTTAACGTAGCAAGTAATAATCACGCGAGCTTAACGCAAATTATCCCCGACAATAGGAGCTGCGAATCTTGACGAACGCGGTGCAGCAGCGCAAGAAATCAAATATACAAAACGCCCGAGGGTATTTCAAACTAGACGGATCTAAATGCATCCCCAAGTAACTTCGGAAGCGTGCGTGAACTAAAAATTAATAAAAAACGATCAAACGAACTATCCACACCCGCTTTCTTTCTTCTTCTGACAAAGTGAAAATTCCCCGCGCCCGTTACCATCGCGAAATCACGACAATTTAACGCGATGGCACGGAAATCGGGTTGGTTTCGGTGCTCGATGCACGAGTTGCTAATGGATCGTGAAGGGACACTTCGTGGATTCAGTATCAATGTGATGACGATCAACGACCAATGGGTTTCGTTCTTTTCTCTTTTCTTCTTCTTCTTCTTTTCGAGAGACGTCGTTTGTTGCGGCCGCACGTTTCACTTCGCTGTTAAGTCCGTTCTTCTTTTGTACGCGATCAACGATTCCGGTTTGGAAACACACACGTTAGCTCGTTAGGTAGTTATTATTAAACGTAGGGCCGGCTGTTTCCGTTTGCGGAAAAAAAAGAGGAAACGGTCGGATCGTCGATGAGATAATATTGTTGGCGACTATTGTTAGACACTTTAAGGAAACGCAACAACTGCCGGGCGACACGTTCGCGATGATTTTTTCTTGGGACGACGGCGGTCTCGCTTTTCATACTTTCTATATGGATCGCGAATTTTAGCACAATTCTGCAAAAGCATCGTGGTGTACCGTGAGTTGGTTGCGTTTTCGACGCTCTTCGCGACGGCGATCGATCAGACAATCGAGCAGATTGTACGCACTGGCGCCGATCGAGCAGAGAATGTTTTATAGTTGAATAAATAATAAATTGAAACGATTCCTTTGATCCCCGTGAAAGCGTAATCTAAAGTGTAATCTAAACGAATAAGGAATTCGGGTTCATTGGAATGAAATTAGAAACGCTCGAAGTGTTCGATTGAATATTAGGGGAATTTTATTGGGCGAGAATTTACAACCCTGATTCGACTGAAATTTTAATGAATTAATCGTAGTCTCGGTGCTCGAATTTCTCGCGCCTTGGCGATGAGCATTTGTAAATTTTTTTAAATGGTTGCGGCAGCAAGGGACAAAGTAGACGAACGAGCGCCGATTATTCAACTACATATATCGTTCCTTTCGGCGCGTGCACAGAATTCGCCGGCTCTGGCGAACGTCGACGGGACGCCGAGTTTGTTAAGCCCGCTAAGTTTGAGTTTTGTAGCGAAACGGAAGCGTCATCGATACTTTACAAATTACAAAGAGTCCCACATTTTTAGCGCAGCTTAGCAGACCGCGCAGCGTGGCCGTAGTCGATAGACGTAACAGAGTTTACAGATAACTTCTCTTCGCCGTAAAGTATCGTCTGCGCCTCGTAAACAAAATCACCTCCAACCCTTTATTGTAATTCGGCGCGACCCTTAATCCCTCAAGTGGCGGCTCAGCTGTTCGCGTCGCCGGGCGCATTATTCTTTTTGTACTCACGAAATAAATAAAATTAATCATATTGCTAGATTTCTACGTCGTTCCGCCGCGCCACCGTTAATTGTATTTGCCCCCGGGGCGTGTTGCTTAAGGGATTATTCGGTTTTTAATCATCACTTCGAATCCTTCGAGGGGGTCGAGCAACGTGTCGAGTGCAAACATACGGAGAAACTTCGAGATAGCGAAAGAAACGCAGCGACGATTATTCGAGAGGGAGCGGGGTGAAGAACGTATGCTTCCCTACCTGGGAATATATTATATTGAGACATGAAAGGGCAAAAAACGGGAAGAGAGACAAAGGTGAGGAAACGATGTATGGTAAAGGAAAATGGGAAATGAGATAAAGCGGAAAATCTAAGGGAGAAAAGGAATTGGTGAATGAAGAAGGTTCGACGAGAGCGATGGCGAATCCATCACGGTGCGCCGACTGACACGTTTTCGGACGGTTTAAATATACTTATAGCGAAATTAAGAAATGCATATTATTCTGCCGATTAACGAGTAAGTGCGTAGAATTCGTTTAACTGTAGATAAAGAAAAACACGTACACAGTCACGTACGCGCGAGTGCAAGATACATTACCACCTGTAATCGTTCAACCATAACCACCTACCCACCCACCAATCAACCGACCGACCGACCCAAATGTACAACAGGGTACAACACGGGTACCAAGTGTACACGTACATGATAACATACATACACGTCCGATACATGCGTACATATACATACACAGACACGAAAGAAACACAGTTACATTACTTAGACGTCGGTGATAAACCGAGCTACGGTGTAAGAAACAAAAGAAAAAATATATAAAAAAAACGAAACGAATGGGGGAGAGAAAGTGAGAAAGCGAGAGAGAGAGAGAGAGAGAAAGGAAGAATTATGAGAAACAAATAAATGCAAAACACACACACACAAAGGCGCAACACGTACACGCGCACGCACGTTGCAATTAGACGTTATTATCGCAATTTGGAGTTAAATTTTATAATATATAATATATAAAAATATATATATAATAAATAAAAGTTGACGGATAATATAGAGTTATATTAAATATCGATTAAAAAAAAAATGAGTGAGAGAGTTATGTTTTTTAAGGTGGCGTGGTTCACGCGCTATCGTTACTCCTTTTCATCTTTAATCCTTCCCGACTTTGCCAATACTTTTAATAATCTTCAACAACGATTCCTCTCGAGACAATGCTGTCTGCGATTGTAAAATTTGCCCGCAGTCTGCAACTTTTATTGCAATCAAGTCCTACAAGAATTAAGAATTGTTTTATCATAGTATAGAAGAAAAATGAAAGACGAATATCTGTATATGTACAACACCTACGTTACAGTGATTATTTAGATATTAATATTTTCTACATCTGTATTACATCCTCGTCTATGTTAATTGCATAGAGATTGATTTCCTTTTTCCAAGCAGGCTTTCAAATACAAAGTATAAAGAAGTAAAGCTTACGCTTTTTTAAATATAATTTCTATTTTTACAAATTTTAAAATACATTCTCGAACATCCGCTTAGTCTCCCACGATCAGCAAGGAAATATTAATTTTAAACCCATTTGCTGAAAGTTTAAGTGATTTAAATCTGATCCGCGCCAAGTTGTTTTACAGAACCACCAATGAGAGCGCACTTGGGCGCATAGTGTCAGCTAGTGGTGGAGAAATATCGATAGTCAGCACTATGGATAATTTCCGATAGTTGGGCCATCGACCATCGATAGTTATCGATAGTGATGGAATGTGTTATGTATGTATGTATATGTAGTACATACATAAGTAATGTAAGGAAGAGCGCTCTCTCTGGCAGCCAAGGAAATAACGTTAGGCGCAGAGGAAGAGAGCGCTCTCGTAAAAGCGCGCAGATAAAGTTTAATCCTGTACAAAGGATATAGGATTCTTTAAATTGCAGATTCTTTCGTACGCAAGATCACACAGAAAGCCAGCCTTTAATGACTAAATACTATCGGTATCGTCAGTTATAGAACAAATGCCTATCATCAAATTACCAAACATTTTTAAATTCGCGGCATTACGAATGTCAACCCACATTTTCGATGACTATCGATAGTAAACATATATTATCGATAGTTTTCGATAGTAGCAACCATCGATATTTCCCCACCACTGCTGTCAGCGCCTTAACAATGAGCTCGTCTGTCAGTCGACGTGCAAAGTGAGATATTTATTAATTCTTTTCATAATTACTTACATCTCGGCGGTTCTAATCAATCGTATATTGCGAACAGTTTAAGAGAACGATAATAAATTTATTAGGGACAAGCTGTTAGCTTTGTTGAAGCTGTCGTAATATTTTGGTTTTGAGGTTAAGCCGAACCTCAGTGACGATTGTTACAGCCTAGAGGGAAAAATAAATACACGTAATCCTCGTATAACACGGTACAGGAGGGTTACCTGCATTCCCTTTCCATGCAGCGTAACCAAATTTTACCTTACCATGTAATCTAACTTTGATCTTTCCATGCAGCGTCAAAATAGCAGCGGGCGCACTAGTATGCGAAGAAAGTGTATTAAAGGGGGATATCACTATCGGTCCAAAAACCATAGTTCACCCGAGGGTAAGCATCATAGCTGAGGCCGGGCCGATCGTGATAGGCGAGGGAAACATTATCGAAGAAATGGTAACCATAGTGAACAGGTAAACTTGGAGTAAAGCTTATATTTTCTATCGTAGCTCGTTGCATTGAATTGTAACCACTTTGTAACATCGATATAGGTTACCGCCGGGGGCTCCTGAGCCTGCGACAGTTCAAGTGCAAATAGTAGGCAATTACAATGTATTCGAGACTGATTGCACTTGCGAGGCATTCAAAGTTGGAGATAACAACATTTTAGAAAGCAAGGGTAGATATTGAATTGATCGAGATTAATTGTTACTGCCAGGATTGATAGTAATTATGTTTATATTTTTAGCACACGTAGGACGAGAAGTTGAATTGACAAATGGTTGCGTTATTGGGGCGTCGTGTATGTTAACAGAACCAACTACAGTACCTGAAAATACCATAGTTTATGGTACTCAGGGTCAATGGAGAGAAATGCATGATAAACCATATGTAAGTTTACTGTTATTTTTTTATTAAATTACTGGACCATGATCGACGGTGTCATTTAACTTTGATGTTTCATTCCAGCACTCGCTAAGTCAAATAGAGTTTTTACTGAAGGTCTTACCAGGTTATCATCATATCCGTAAACCTAATATGAAAGCGATGAAAGCGATGAAAGCTGACAGTGGAATATAATGGACTACATTTTCGAGTTGATTGTTCGCAATATGATGGTTTAAAAATATTAAGAATAAACTTTTAATTCATTATAAAGAATAATCAGTTCAATATAAGTTCTGAAAACGAAGAGGCAAATATATTGTATTTAATTTATATATATTGTATAGCATAAAAGTATTATTATTTAATAAATTTCTAACAATTGTATATTCTATGCGCACGGCATGTTTGCAAGACCTTCGTAAATTTAATACAAAAATAATTAGTAAATAATAATAAAATGAAATAAATCCCTGTCTCACCTGCACCCAAAGTGCTCTTTAGTATCGCCATCTATAAAGAACTCCTTGAAACTACTCGCGCCTGCTACACTATTGCCATCTTTACGGAACTCCTCGAACCTACTTGCACCTGCTATGGTATTGCCATCTATACAGAACTCCTTGAAACTACTCGCGCCTCTTACTTACCATAAGTGTAGATATGACAGAGGCCCGGTAGCTTCAAGGAGTTCTGTATAGATGGCAATACTAATAACTCAAGATAAAACAGACATACATGTAGTTTCGAGCAGTTCTTTATAGATGGCGAAACTGAAGCCACTTTGGGTGTAGATAAGACAGGGATACGAGTGGTATACGTGATTTCAACCACTTGTTTATAAATAGTGGTACGATAAACTTAATAGTTGGTTATTTATGTCTTCATTCATAAAATTAAGATAATAATACTCGAAAATTGTCTCGTACACTCAATTACATATCAATAAAGTATTAGCAAAGACAGTGTTACAATCTACATTAAAATTAATATGTACGGAGACATTGTAAGTTCCATTGTCCATTTTATTCTACAACAATCAAGCTCTTTAGCACAGGTAAACGCATTTGTGACTATTTTTTCCTTTAAACAAATTTTCCAGCACGTAGTAAATACAGAGTAATAGTAGTATTATTCTTTATTTCGGTCTCGCAGCAATGAAAGTTTGGTTAATGTACATATAACCTATCTTTACAATACTATCGTAACTATTCCACTCTTCTGTTTCGCTCTCCCATTTCATACCTTCTCTACCTTACGTATTACAATATTCTTATCCCTTTATCGCTCATCTATTATACACCTTTCCTTCTCCTCCATGTTTTCTCATTTCCGCATTTCAAACTCTTAAGTCATTTTATATCCTATTATATTAATTTCTGTACATTCTGTTAACTGGTGTTCTAATATTCCAAATTTTTGTCTGCACAGGTCACGTCTTTTATTCTTCTCCTTCTCCCAATATTTCTTCAACCCTTTAATGCTTTGTCATCTGTCACCTGTACTATTAATTGCTGATTATGCAGTCTTCTGTTCTTACTTAGGTACGTTAGTATATTTGCTGTTTTAATATATTTACACGTCTCATTATATCTTGATTCTTTTGTTTTTCTGTCTCGTTCCTAGCAGTTGTATTTCATAGTCTCTTCTTTTAAAGCTTTCCGTCAATTCCTTTAATTCCAATTTCATCAAATTCTTTCTTATGAGACTTGTTCCATTCCTTTTCAATTAATCCTCCCTTCCTCTTATGCTTCTGGCTTTACCGTCCACCCATCTTTTTCCTCTACACATCCGTTCATAATTTTTTCTCTCCTGCTATGTACTTATTAATATATTTTTTGTGTGTGCAAGTTTCATGGCAAAAGAGATGAAGAGCATGGACCGGCACTTCTCAACATGCATAAAAGCAAGAAAGAAGAAAGACGAAAGAAAAACACTTGTCATATACTTTAGTTATCCTTTAGTTATAGTGAATTAATTTAGAACAATTGTGTAATTGATTGATATGTATATCTATTATATATTTTATTTTATATTCAGTTTATTCGGTAGACCTTATATAAACTTTAATATTACTTTCGCTACAAGTTCTACTGAATGTACTAAATATAAAATGAAAGATGTAATAAATAATTTACATATGCTCAATAGTTGCACAATTGCTGTAATTTGAATTTATAAACTTCTTAGTAAATTTTTAGTATTAGTTTTATGTGTAAGATATATTGTAAATTAACTGCAAATAGTTCGTAAGTATTATCTTGTAATTTAAACACTTTTGTAACTTATGTATCTTCCTTAAATTAATTTAAATAAATCTTCAGTGAAAAGAATTCTACTGCTCTCTTTATTTGCACACCTTAACAATCCTTGAAAGAACCTAATTTCAATTCCTTAAACAAGTACTACCGTGCAGGAACTTTAAATGCAAAGTTCACAAGCGGAGAACTTGTCAAAATAGACCTGAACATTATTAAATTCGGCGTTAATTGTTAAGAAATTAATACGTCTTGATGGGAGCTCCTTAAATTTAAGTTCTCGGAAATTCCTGGAACGTGACGTCATTTCGAAGAATTGCTTCGATGAAAGACCTCCTCGCAGATCATATTCTCCTGATACAAATCTACGATTTTCAGCGAGATATTTTTGGCAGAAACTCGGAAATTTCAGCGCTCGGAAATTCCTGGAATGTGACGTCATTTTTGAGAACGAATACCTCCTTGCATATCATATTCTCCTGATACAAATCCACGATTTTCAGTAGAAATTTAAGTGCCGAAAATCTTGGATTTGTATCAGGAGAACATGATATGCAAGGAGGTATTTCGGAAATTTCCGAGTTTCTGCCAAAAATATCTCGCTGAAAATCGTGGATTTGTATTAGGAGAATATGATGTGCGAGGAGGTCTTTCATCGCAGCAATTCTTGGAAATGACGTCACGTTCCAGGAATTTCCGAGCGCTTAAATTTCTAAGTTTCTGGCAAAAATATCTCGCTGAAAATCGTGGATTTGTATCAGGAGAATATGATGTGCAAGGAGGTATTCGTTCTCAGAAGTGACGTCACATTCCAGGAATTTCCGAGCGCTGAATTTTCTGAGTTTCTAGCAAAAATATCTCGCTGAAAATCGTGGATTTGTATCAGGAGAATATGATGTGCAAGGAGGTATTCGATCTCAGCTATTCTAAGAAATGACGTCACGTTCCAGGAATTTCCGAGGTCTTAATTTTTTGGACTTCTGCTATCCAATTTTGCAAGAAGTGAGGACTTAGAATTTGCTGCTTCCAAATTTAATAACGTATAGGGCAATTTTGACAAGTTTCTCGCTTTAGGACTTTGCATTTAAAGTTCGTCCACGGTACTTCTTGTATAAGGAATTGGATTTGGGTTCTTTCGAGGATTGTTAAGGTGTGAAAATAAAAAGAGCAGTAGAGTTGTTTTCATTGACAATTTATTTAAACCATTTAATGAAGATACAAGTTACAAGAATGTTGTAATTCTAATTTACAAGCAGATACTTATGATTTATTCTTTTATATCTATTTATAATACATCGTACAACTAAACTAAAAATTTATGTGCCATTTTATATTCGGCACATTCAGTAGAACTTGTAGTAAAAGTAATATTAAAGTTTATATAAGATCTACCGAATAAACTGAATATAAAATAAAATATATAATAGATATACATATCAATCAATTACACAATTGTTCTAAATTAATTCACTATAACTAAAGGATAACTAAAGTATGTGACAAGTGTTTTTCTTTCGTCTTTCTTCTTTCTTGCTTTTATGCATGTTGAGAAGTGCCGGTCCATGCTCTTCATTTCTTTGTCCATGAAACCTGCACACACAAAAAATATATTAGTAAGTATTAGTAAATCATTATGAAAGGATGTTTAAAGGAAAAAGATGGGGGGAAGGTTATACCAGAAGGATAAGAGAAAGAGAGGATTATTTCAAAAGGAACAGATTGAATCTCGCAAGAATGAATTCGATGAGAGCGGAATATTATCAATACATTATCAAACATATGTTTGATAATGTATTGATAATATTCCGATGTTTGAAATATATATTTCAAACATCGTTGGTTTCTTAGAAACATTTACACAATTAAATTAATTTATTACGGGCAAGTGGATAAAGTTATAGCAACGAGACTGTTACAGGTGAATAGCTTATTTCTTTCCCTTTCATTTCCCACCTCATTTATTAAAAAATAACCACCAGGAGCAGACATACAAAATTTATAAGTAACATCGCTCTTCATAAGGTGTCGGTAACGTTGTCGGTGACATGGAAATGGTCCGCGGCCTCTAGAGCCCGACAGACCGTCGATAATCAGACATGTAGCGCCATCTCGCGGTTGGAGGCTTTTTCGCAGTTTTTCGCACCGCCAAAACCGAATTCCTGGATTACATCGTTAATTTAAACAATTGCGTATTTCTCGGCTTCTAGTGCGTATTTCTTAACCGGACTTGTCTCAAATTAAAGCTACGAGCCATAGATATCTGCCCCTACAGTCGCAACAATATGGCATTTGTGGTTTAAAAGTTATTAACAATTGAAAAATCGGCAAAAATGCACTCCGAGTCACTGCATTTATCTCGGCTTCTGGAGGCGCTAAATCAATGATCGAATTCTCAAAGTGAAAGTAAAGGCTGTCCCTACACGACAATAAACGACTTACAAATTCTGCATGCGCTATTTATTTGTTGTAAACAATTTAACAATTCGTTTGAGAATTGCACCGAAGCTATACACGAGGACCGATCTAATGGTGAATCAGATTGTTCCTTGATCCGAGAGCTTCAATTTCAGAGGTCGTTGATTAAAATCGACCACACAGAAGCCGAGATAATTGAATTGGTTTAAAGAAATTATAAACAAATACGAGTACTGCCTCTTCCTGGCTAGGTACATCAATGACCAGAGGACATCAATTAAAGCCAGAGAGATATACTACCATCTGCAATAGGTGAGAACATTATTCCATGCGCAGTTCGTTTGTTATAAACAATTTAAACATTAAAATTGTTATTATGGCCAACTGCATATAGTTACAGCAACGTGGTATTTTTTATGGTGTAGCCTATTCGCTTCCCTCTGTTTTGAGTCGTCGTTGATTAAAATCGGCCAACTGGAACGCGAGATAATTGAGTTTGTTTAAAAAAATTATAAACAAATGCGATTACTGTCTCTTCCTGGCTAGGCACATAAATGACCAGAGGACGTAAATTAAAGGGAAAGGCATATACTACCATCTGCAATAGGTGAGAACATTATTCCATGCGCAGTTCGTTTGTTATAAACAATTTAAACATTAAAATTGTTATTACGGCCAACTGCATATAGTTACAGCAGCGTGGTATTTTTTATGGTGTAGCCTATTCGCTTCCCTCTGTTTTCAGTCGTCGTTGATTAAAATCGGCCAACTGGAACGCGAGATAATTGAATTTGTTTAAAGAAATTATAAACAAATACGAGTACTGCCTCTTCCTGGCTAGGTACATCAATGACCAGAGGACATCAATTAAAAGGCAATAGGTGAGAACATTATTCCATGCGCAGTTCGTTTGTTATAAACAATTTAAACATTAAAATTGTTATTACGGCCAACTGCATATAGTTACAGCAGCGTGGTATTTTTTATGGTGTAGCCTATTCGCTTCCCTCTGTTTTGGGTCGTCGTTGATTAAAATAGGCCAACTGGAACGCGAGATAATTGAGTTTGTTTAAAAAAATTATAAACAAATGCGATCACTGTCTCTTCCTGGCTAGGCACATAAATGACCAGAGGACATAAATTAAAGGGAAAGGCATAGGCTACCATCTCCAATAGGTGAGAACATTATTCCATGCGCAGTTCATTTGTTATAAACAATTTAAACATTAAAATTGTTATTACGGCCAACTGCATATAGTTACAGCAGCGTGGTATTTTTTATGGTGTAGCCTATTCGCTTCCCTCTGTTTTGAGTCGTCGTTGATTAAAATCGGCCAACTGTAACGCGAGATAATTGAGTTTGTTTAAAAAAATTATAAACAAATGCGATTACTGTCTCTTCCTGGCTAGGCACATAAATGACCAGAGGACGTAAATTAAAGGGAAAGGCATATACTACCATCTGCAATAGGTGAGTACATTATTCCATGCGCAGTTCGTTTGTTATAAACAATTTACACATTAAAATTGTTATTACGGCCAACTGCATATAGTTACAGCAGCGTGGTATTTTTTATGGTGTAGCCTATTCGCTTCCCTCTGTTTTCAGTCGTCGTTGATTAAAATCGGCCAACTGGAACGCGAGATAATTGAATTTGTTTAAAGAAATTATAAACAAATACGAGTACTGCCTCTTCCTGGCTAGGTACATCAATGACCAGAGGACATCAATTAAAGCCAGAGAGATATACTACCATCTGCAATAGGTGAGAACATTATTCCATGCGCAGTTCGTTTGTTATAAACAATTTAAACATTAAAATTGTTATTACGGCCAACTGCATATAGTTACAGCAGCGTGGTATTTTTTATGGTGTAGCCTATTCGCTTCCCTCTGTTTTGGGTCGTCGTTGATTAAAATAGGCCAACTGGAACGCGAGATAATTGAGTTTGTTTAAAAAAATTATAAACAAATGCGATCACTGTCTCTTCCTGGCTAGGCACATAAATGACCAGAGGACATAAATTAAAGGGAAAGGCATAGGCTACCATCTCCAATAGGTGAGAACATTATTCCATGCGCAGTTCATTTGTTATAAACAATTTAAACATTAAAATTGTTATTACGGCCAACTGCATATAGTTACAGCAGCGTGGTATTTTTTATGGTGTAGCCTATTCGCTTCCCTCTGTTTTGAGTCGTCGTTGATTAAAATCGGCCAACTGGAACGCGAGATAATTGAGTTTGTTTAAAAAAATTATAAACAAATGCGATTACTGTCTCTTCCTGGCTAGGCACATAAATGACCAGAGGACGTAAATTAAAGGGAAAGGCATATACTACCATCTGCAATAGGTGAGTACATTATTCCATGCGCAGTTCGTTTGTTATAAACAATTTAAACATTAAAATTGTTATTACGGCCAACTGCATATAGTTACAGCAGCGTGGTATTTTTTATGGTGTAGCCTATTCGCTTCCCTCTGTTTTCAGTCGTCGTTGATTAAAATCGGCCAACTGGGACGCGAGATAATTGAATTTGTTTAAAGAACTTATAAACAAATACGAGTACTGCCTCTTCCTGGCTAGGTACATCAATGACCAGAGGACATCAATTAAAGCCAGAGAGATATACTACCATCTGCAATAGGTGAGAACATTATTCCATGCGCAGTTCGTTTGTTATAAACAATTTAAACATTAAAATTGTTATTACGGCCAACTGCATATAGTTACAGCAGCGTGGTATTTTTTATGGTGTAGCCTATTCGCTTCCCTCTGTTTTGAGTCGTCGTCGATTAAAATCGGCCAACTGGAACGCGAGATAATTGAGTTTGTTTAAAAAAATTATAAACAAATGCGATTACTGTCTCTTCCTGGCTAGGCACATAAATGACCAGAGGACGTAAATTAAAGGGAAAGGCATATACTACCATCTGCAATAGGTGAGTACATTATTCCATGCGCAGTTCGTTTGTTATAAACAATTTAAACATTAAAATTGTTATTACGGCCAACTGCATATAGTTACAGCAGCGTGGTATTTTTTATGGTGTAGCCTATTCGCTTCCCTCTGTTTTGAGTCGTCGTCGATTAAAATCGGCCAACTGGAACGCGAGATAATTGAGTTTGTTTAAAAAAATTATAAACAAATGCGATTACTGTCTCTTCCTGGCTAGGCACATAAATGACCAGAGGACGTAAATTAAAGGGAAAGGCATATACTACCATCTGCAATAGGTGAGTACATTATTCCATGCGCAGTTCGTTTGTTATAAACAATTTAAACATTAAAATTGTTATTACGGCCAACTGCATATAGTTACAGCAGCGTGGTATTTTTTATGGTGTAGCCTATTCGCTTCCCTCTGTTTTGAGTCGTCGTTGATTAAAATCGGCCAACTGGAACGCGAGATAATTGAGTTTGTTTAAAAAAATTATAAACAAATGCGATTACTGTCTCTTCCTGGCTAGGCACATAAATGACCAGAGGACGTAAATTAAAGGGAAAGGCATATACTACCATCTGCAATAGGTGAGTACATTATTCCATGCGCAGTTCGTTTGTTATAAACAATTTAAACATTAAAATTGTTATTACGGCCAACTGCATATAGTTACAGCAGCGTGGTATTTTTTATGGTGTAGCCTATTCGCTTCCCTCTGTTTTCAGTCGTCGTTGATTAAAATCGGCCAACTGGGACGCGAGATAATTGAATTTGTTTAAAGAAATTATAAACAAATACGAGTACTGCCTCTTCCTGGCTAGGTACATCAATGACCAGAGGACATCAATTAAAGCCAGAGAGATATACTACCATCTGCAATAGGTGAGAACATTATTCCATGCGCAGTTCGTTTGTTATAAACAATTTAAACATTAAAATTGTTATTACGGCCAACTGCATATAGTTACAGCAGCGTGGTATTTTTTATGGTGTAGCCTATTCGCTTCCCTCTGTTTTCAGTCGTCGTTGATTAAAATCGGCCAACTGGAACGCGAGATAATTGAATTTGTTTAAAGAAATTATAAACAAATACGAGTACTGCCTCTTCCTGGCTAGGTACATCAATGACCAGAGGACATCAATTAAAGCCAGAGAGATATACTACCATCTGCAATAGGTGAGAACATTATTCCATGCGCAGTTCGTTTGTTATAAACAATTTAAACATTAAAATTGTTATTACGGCCAACTGCATATAGTTACAGCAGCGTGGTATTTTTTATGGTGTAGCCTATTCGCTTCCCTCTCTTTTGAGTCGTCGTTGATTAAAATCGGCCAACTGGAACGCGAGATAATTGAGTTTGTTTAAAAAAATTATAAACAAATGCGATTACTGTCTCTTCCTGGCTAGGCACATAAATGACCAGAGGACGTAAATTAAAGGGAAAGGCATATACTACCATCTGCAATAGGTGAGAACATTATTCCATGCGCAGTTCGTTTGTTATAAACAATTTAAACATTAAAATTGTTATTACGGCCAACTGCATATAGTTACAGCAGCGTGGTATTTTTTATGGTGTAGCCTATTCGCTTCCCTCTGTTTTGAGTCGTCGTTGATTAAAATCGGCCAACTGGAACGCGAGATAATTGAGTTTGTTTAAAAAAATTATAAACAAATGCGATTACTGTCTCTTCCTGGCTAGGCACATAAATGACCAGAGGACGTAAATTAAAGGGAAAGGCATATACTACCATCTGCAATAGGTGAGTACATTATTCCATGCGCAGTTCGCTTGTTATAAACAATTTAAACATTAAAATTGTTATTACGGCCAACTGCATATAGTTACAGCAGCGTGGTATTTTTTATGGTGTAGCCTATTCGCTTCCCTCTGTTTTCAGTCGTCGTTGATTAAAATCGGCCAACTGGAACGCGAGATAATTGAATTTGTTTAAAGAAATTATAAACAAATACGAGTACTGCCTCTTCCTGGCTAGGTACATCAATGACCAGAGGACATCAATTAAAGCCAGAGAGATATACTACCATCTGCAATAGGTGAGAACATTATTCCATGCGCAGTTCGTTTGTTATAAACAATTTAAACATTAAAATTGTTATTACGGCCAACTGCATATAGTTACAGCAGCGTGGTATTTTTTATGGTGTAGCCTATTCGCTTCCCTCTGTTTTGAGTCGTCGTTGATTAAAATCGGCCAACTGGAACGCGAGATAATTGAGTTTGTTTAAAAAAATTATAAACAAATGCGATTACTGTCTCTTCCTGGCTAGGCACATAAATGACCAGAGGACGTAAATTAAAGGGAAAGGCATATACTACCATCTGCAATAGGTGAGTACATTATTCCATGCGCAGTTCGTTTGTTATAAACAATTTAAACATTAAAATTGTTATTACGGCCAACTGCATATAGTTACAGCAGCGTGGTATTTTTTATGGTGTAGCCTATTCGCTTCCCTCTGTTTTCAGTCGTCGTTGATTAAAATCGGCCAACTGGAACGCGAGATAATTGAATTTGTTTAAAGAAATTATAAACAAATACGAGTACTGCCTCTTCCTGGCTAGGTACATCAATGACCAGAGGACATCAATTAAAGCCAGAGAGATATACTACCATCTGCAATAGGTGAGAACATTATTCCATGCGCAGTTCGTTTGTTATAAACAATTTAAACATTAAAATTGTTATTACGGCCAACTGCATATAGTTACAGCAGCGTGGTATTTTTTATGGTGTAGCCTATTCGCTTCCCTCTGTTTTGAGTCGTCGTTGATTAAAATCGGCCAACTGGAACGCGAGATAATTGAGTTTGTTTAAAAAAATTATAAACAAATGCGATTACTGTCTCTTCCTGGCTAGGCACATAAATGACCAGAGGACGTAAATTAAAGGGAAAGGCATATACTACCATCTGCAATAGGTGAGTACATTATTCCATGCGCAGTTCGTTTGTTATAAACAATTTAAACATTAAAATTGTTATTACGGCCAACTGCATATAGTTACAGCAGCGTGGTATTTTTTATGGTGTAGCCTATTCGCTTCCCTCTGTTTTCAGTCGTCGTTGATTAAAATCGGCCAACTGGGACGCGAGATAATTGAATTTGTTTAAAGAAATTATAAACAAATACGAGTACTGCCTCTTCCTGGCTAGGTACATCAATGACCAGAGGACATCAATTAAAGCCAGAGAGATATACTACCATCTGCAATAGGTGAGAACATTATTCCATGCGCAGTTCGTTTGTTATAAACAATTTAAACATTAAAATTGTTATTACGGCCAACTGCATATAGTTACAGCAGCGTGGTATTTTTTATGGTGTAGCCTATTCGCTTCCCTCTGTTTTCAGTCGTCGTTGATTAAAATCGGCCAACTGGAACGCGAGATAATTGAATTTGTTTAAAGAAATTATAAACAAATACGAGTACTGCCTCTTCCTGGCTAGGTACATCAATGACCAGAGGACATCAATTAAAGCCAGAGAGATATACTACCATCTGCAATAGGTGAGAACATTATTCCATGCGCAGTTCGTTTGTTATAAACAATTTAAACATTAAAATTGTTATTACGGCCAACTGCATATAGTTACAGCAGCGTGGTATTTTTTATGGTGTAGCCTATTCGCTTCCCTCTGTTTTGAGTCGTCGTCGATTAAAATCGGCCAACTGGAACGCGAGATAATTGAGTTTGTTTAAAAAAATTATAAACAAATGCGATTACTGTCTCTTCCTGGCTAGGCACATAAATGACCAGAGGACGTAAATTAAAGGGAAAGGCATATACTACCATCTGCAATAGGTGAGTACATTATTCCATGCGCAGTTCGTTTGTTATAAACAATTTAAACATTAAAATTGTTATTACGGCCAACTGCATATAGTTACAGCAGCGTGGTATTTTTTATGGTGTAGCCTATTCGCTTCCCTCTGTTTTGAGTCGTCGTCGATTAAAATCGGCCAACTGGAACGCGAGATAATTGAGTTTGTTTAAAAAAATTATAAACAAATGCGATTACTGTCTCTTCCTGGCTAGGCACATAAATGACCAGAGGACGTAAATTAAAGGGAAAGGCATATACTACCATCTGCAATAGGTGAGTACATTATTCCATGCGCAGTTCGTTTGTTATAAACAATTTAAACATTAAAATTGTTATTACGGCCAACTGCATATAGTTACAGCAGCGTGGTATTTTTTATGGTGTAGCCTATTCGCTTCCCTCTGTTTTGAGTCGTCGTCGATTAAAATCGGCCAACTGGAACGCGAGATAATTGAGTTTGTTTAAAAAAATTATAAACAAATGCGATCACTCTCTCTTCCTGGCTAGGCACATAAATGACCAGAGGACGTAAATTAAAGGGAAAGGCATAGGCTACCATCTGCAATAGGTGAGAACATTATTCCATGCGCAGTTCGTTTGTTATAAACAATTTAAACATTAAAATTGTTATTACGGCCAACTGCATATAGTTACAGCAGCGTGGTATTTTTTATGGTGTAGCCTATTCGCTTCCCTCTGTTTTGAGTCGTCGTCGATTAAAATCGGCCAACTGGAACGCGAGATAATTGAGTTTGTTTAAAAAAATTATAAACAAATGCGATTACTGTCTCTTCCTGGCTAGGCACATAAATGACCAGAGGACGTAAATTAAAGGGAAAGGCATATACTACCATCTGCAATAGGTGAGTACATTATTCCATGCGCAGTTCGTTTGTTATAAACAATTTAAACATTAAAATTGTTATTACGGCCAACTGCATATAGTTACAGCAGCGTGGTATTTTTTATGGTGTAGCCTATTCGCTTCCCTCTGTTTTGAGTCGTCGTCGATTAAAATCGGCCAACTGGAACGCGAGATAATTGAGTTTGTTTAAAAAAATTATAAACAAATGCGATTACTGTCTCTTCCTGGCTAGGCACATAAATGACCAGAGGACGTAAATTAAAGGGAAAGGCATATACTACCATCTGCAATAGGTGAGTACATTATTCCATGCGCAGTTCGTTTGTTATAAACAATTTAAACATTAAAATTGTTATTACGGCCAACTGCATATAGTTACAGCAGCGTGGTATTTTTTATGGTGTAGCCTATTCGCTTCCCTCTGTTTTGAGTCGTCGTCGATTAAAATCGGCCAACTGGAACGCGAGATAATTGAGTTTGTTTAAAAAAATTATAAACAAATGCGATCACTCTCTCTTCCTGGCTAGGCACATAAATGACCAGAGGACGTAAATTAAAGGGAAAGGCATAGGCTACCATCTGCAATAGGTGAGAACATTATTCCATGCGCAGTTCGTTTGTTATAAACAATTTAAACATTAAAATTGTTATTACGGCCAACTGCATATAGTTACAGCAGCGTGGTATTTTTTATGGTGTAGCCTATTCGCTTCCATCTGTTTTGAGTCGTCGTCGATTAAAATCGGCCAACTGGAACGCGAGATAATTGAGTTTGTTTAAAAAAATTATAAACAAATGCGATTACTGTCTCTTCCTGGCTAGGCACATAAATGACCAGAGGACGTAAATTAAAGGGAAAGGCATATACTACCATCTGCAGTAGGTGAGTACATTATTCCATGCGCAGTTCGTTTGTTATAAACAATTTAAACATTAAAATTGTTATTACGGCCAACTGCATATAGTTACAGCAGCGTGGTATTTTTTATGGTGTAGCCTATTCGCTTCCCTCTGTTTTGAGTCGTCGTCGATTAAAATCGGCCAACTGGAACGCGAGATAATTGAGTTTGTTTAAAAAAATTATAAACAAATGCGATTACTGTCTCTTCCTGGCTAGGCACATAAATGACCAGAGGACGTAAATTAAAGGGAAAGGCATATACTACCATCTGCAATAGGTGAGAACATTATTCCATGCGCAGTTCATTTGTTATAAACAATTTAAACATTAAAATTGTTATTACGGCCAACTGCATATAGTTACAGCAACGGGGTATTTTTTTTCGCGTAGCTTGTTCGATTCCCTTTCATTTGACACCCGATTTATTGAAAAACAACCACTAGGAGTCGAGATAATAATTTTTTAAAATTTTATCGGCAACTATCACAGTCGATAATCAGACATGTCGCGCCATCTCGCGTTTGCGGACTTTTTCGCAGTTCGCCGCGTCTTCAAAACCAAATTTCTGGATTACATCGTTAATATAAGCAATTGCATTTTTCTCGGCTTCTAGTGCGTATTATTCAATCGGGCTGGTCTTAAATTAAAGCTACGGGCTACAGCTAATTCATCCAACAGTCTGAAAAATATATCATTTGTGGTTTAAAAGTTATAAACAATTAAATAATCGGCGAAAATGCACTCCGGGCCATCGCGAATATCTCGATCGTTGGTGGTTGTTTTTTAATCTACGCGGTCTTAAATGAAAGGGAAAAGAATAAGCTACACAATAAAAAATATCCCGTTGCTATAACTGTAACCAGTTGGCAGCAATAATAATTTTAATTGTTCAATTGTTTATAACAAATGAGCCGCACATGGAATAATGTTCATACCTATTGGAGATGGTAGGTTATACTTCTAGCTTTAATTTATGTCCACTGATCATTGACGTAGCTCGCTTGCAAGTCGAAATAATGGCATTTGTCTATGGGGCACTAGCATTTCCATGTCACTGACAACGTTACCGACTAACCGTAGTTAAGGCACCGACGAGATATAGGAATAGACAAGACATGCAATGTATTTTTTCGGCCACGATTTCTGGGACGCCGCGTCCCATTACCATTTCCGTGTCACTCGCAACGTTACCCACAGATTATTGAAAACGATGCGAAAATTGAATAATTTTAAAGAATTCTTTTGTTCTGCCGCAATGAAAGGCAACAAAGGATATGAAACATTTAATGTTAATTAAAAATCTTTTAATTAAAGAAACACATGTTAACAAGTTTTCTTATTTCAATTGTACTATCAATAAATGAAATAATTTTTAAAGTTATACTTTACATTATTTTCTGATAAATTACCAAAAAAAAATTGAGCCAAGAGATGTATATTGTTTTAACACCCAAACAATAAAGTTGCCACAATGAAAAAGATAATGACGATAATTGTATACTACAATTGTTAATTGTATAATTACTAGACAAATTCTTTCATTATCTTTTTCATTGGAGCAATTTTATCGTTAATGAAAGACGCAATTTCTTATTTATATTCAACTAATAACAATAACGAAGTAAATTATTTACTAATATAAGACAATTCCTGGGATAAACGTGTCTGCAAACGATTAGTGTTCGTATTCGGTCCCGAGCGATAGTTGAATCGAGATTTTTCTGAAAATATATAATACCAAATTAATAATTGGAGTAAAATTTATACTCCGATTCGGAGTAGGTCCAAGGATTGGTGGCGATGTCTCGGCAAGCATTAATTGGGGATATGAACGAACACTGAGCGGCCATTATTGTACATTGTATCCTAAGTACAATACGCAGTCAATTCGCTCGAATTATTTTCCGCATAATTATCAAACGTCGGTTAAACGTTTAATAATTATACGATAAATAATTGATTGCCCGGGTCTCACCACGTGGAGGTTACTGCGCATGGAGACCCACCCTAGCCACGGCCCTTCCACCCTCCAATTACGCGAAAACTAATTCTAATATAACATGTGACAAAGAAAAATCTCCTATTATTGTCAATTTGTAGAACGTTCAGTAATTGATCGTAGTACAAGTAAGACAACAAGAGGAGTACTTGGAAAATGCACGACCGAAAACTAAATGGAATATCAGAACGAAACCTGAAAGAAAATCTGCAAGTGAATTAAATTTCCTGAAACAAAACTTTCTTAAAAACATATCCCATGATCTTAGAAACTAGACAACGAAATATTATCACAGCAGTGTACACTGCTGTCTTAAGAACCAAGACGCAGTTTAAAAATGAATCCTCCTTTCTTAAATACTACATTAAATTCAAATGCGTCCTGCCTGACTAAAGATCTAACTTAAAACTAGAATCGCCCTACCTAGTATAACATCTAACAGTTCGAATAAAAGAACAATTTCAATAATATCCTATTTACATAGGACTGTAATAGATACTATCCTATACTCGTGTTAGGTATAAGTATGCATATGCTTAATATGGACAAATTGAAGAGGAATTAATTTCGTGGCCCATGGTGTCCTAGAACAGATTGAATCAATTTTTAGTTTCATAAACCCTGCCTAATTAAAAGTCTAATAAATTCAATTCGTGTAAAACCTGCCTGTATAAAAGGGCAGCGGCAGGGGCACGTGTAAGGGTAAGGGCTGGGCACGGGCAGGGCAGGGGCAGAGTGAGAGTGTGGTCATATTATACATTTTTTAAGCATTCATCTTCTTTAGCTGATTCCTTTCAGTCCTTCTGAAACAAAGACAAAGTGGATGTAATTAGTAAAGCATTATAAAAATCTTCAACTCACAAGTGGGATCAAATGGGAGGCAAATAACGAAAGTGACTGCTACCGAGCAGTCCGCGAGCCCTCGGCCCATAGTCTGGACAGTAACACGACTTACAATCAACACCTGTTTCGATACCGAGCCACAGCAATCATTGAGGAACGGATATGCAAGACCGCAACCACGATTCCAGATTATGTCCCATATGCCTTCTGCCACCCCAAGGTGTGCTTGGCGTGGTCTAACGAGGAGAAATATCCTACTTGGCGGGTCACCTGTCCAGAACCGCAATCACAGCCTCACACACTGCTCCACGATGACACTGCAACCCAAATACCGCCACAGGTGCCAAAAGCGCCTTACCATCCGTCCTCCGGGCCGAGAACGGAAAAGGGAATGAAGCTAATAAGAGAATGACGCAAATAAGAGAATGAAGCAAAAAGGGAATGAGAGGGGAAAGTGCAATGCGCAGTCCATTCGCTCGAATTATTTTCCACATAATTATCAAACGTCTCTTAAACGTTTAATAATTATACGATAAATAATTGATTGCCCGGGTCTCACCACGTGGAGGTTACTGCGCATGGAGACCCACCCTAGCCACGGCCCTTCCACCCTCCAATTACGCGAAAACTAATTCTAATATAACATGTGACAAAGAAAAATCTCCTATTATTGTCAATTTGTAGAACGTTCAGTAATTGATCGTAGTACAAGTAAGACAACAAGAGGAGTACTTGGAAAATTCACGACCGAAAGCTAAATGGAATATCAGAACGAAACCTGAAAGAAAATCAAGAAGAGAGTCCAATTTCCTGAAATAAAACTTTCTTAATAATATATCCTATGATCTTAGAAACTAGACAACGAAATATTATCACAGCAGTGTACACTGCTGTCTTAAGAACCAAGACGCAGTTTAAAAATGAATCCTCCTTTCTTAAATACTACCTTAAATTCAAATGCGTCCTGCCTGACTAAAGATCTAACTTAAAACTAGAATCGCCCTACCTAGTATAACATCTAACAGTTCGAATAAAAGAACAATTTCAATAATATCCTATTTACATAGGACTGTAATAGATACTATCCTATACTCGTGTTAGGTATAAGTATGCATATGCTTAATATGGACAAATTGAAGAGGAATTAATTTCGTGGCCCATGGTGTCCTAGAACAGATTGAATCAATTTTTAGTTTCATAAACCCTGCCTAATTAAAAGTCTAATAAATTCAATTCGTGTAAAACCTGCCTGTATAAAAGGGCAGCGGCAGGGGCACGTGTAAGGGTAAGGGCTGGGCACGGGCAGGGCAGGGGCAGAGTGAGAGTGTGGTCATATTATACATTTTTTAAGCATTCATCTTCTTTAGCTGATTCCTTTCAGTCCTTCTGAAACAAAGACAAAGTGGATGTAATTAGTAAAGCATTATAAAAATCTTCAACTCACAAGTGGGATCAAATGGGAGGCAAATAACGAAAGTGACTGCTACCGAGCAGTCCGCGAGCCCTCGGCCCATAGTCTGGACAGTAACACGACTTACAATCAACACCTGTTTCGATACCGAGCCACAGCAATCATTGAGGAACGGATATGCAAGACCGCAACCACGATTCCAGATTATGTCCCATATGCCTTCTGCCACCCCAAGGTGTGCTTGGCGTGGTCTAACGAGGAGAAATATCCTACTTGGCGGGTCACCTGTCCAGAACCGCAATCACAGCCTCACACACTGCTCCACGATGACACTGCAACCCAAATACCGCCACAGGTGCCAAAAGCGCCTTACCATCCGTCCTCCGGGCCGAGAACGGAAAAGGGAATGAAGCTAATAAGAGAATGACGCAAATAAGAGAATGAAGCAAAAAGGGAATGAGAGGGGAAAGTGCAATGCGCAGTCCATTCGCTCGAATTATTTTCCACATAATTATCAAACGTCTCTTAAACGTTTAATAATTATACGATAAATAATTGATTGCCCGGGTCTCACCACGTGGAGGTTACTGCGCATGGAGACCCACCCTAGCCACGGCCCTTCCACCCTCCAATTACGCGAAAACTAATTCTAATATAACATGTGACAAAGAAAAATCTCCTATTATTGTCAATTTGTAGAACGTTCAGTAATTGATCGTAGTACAAGTAAGACAACAAGAGGAGTACTTGGAAAATTCACGACCGAAAGCTAAATGGAATATCAGAACGAAACCTGAAAGAAAATCAAGAAGAGAGTCCAATTTCCTGAAATAAAACTTTCTTAATAATATATCCTATGATCTTAGAAACTAGACAACGAAATATTATCACAGCAGTGTACACTGCTGTCTTAAGAACCAAGACGCAGTTTAAAAATGAATCCTCCTTTCTTAAATACTACATTAAATTCAAATGCGTCCTGCCTGACTAAAGATCTAACTTAAAACTAGAATCGCCCTACCTAGTATAACATCTAACAGTTCGAATAAAAGAACAATTTCAATAATATCCTATTTACATAGGACTGTAATAGATACTATCCTATACTCGTGTTAGGTATAAGTATGCATATGCTTAATATGGACAAATTGAAGAGGAATTAATTTCGTGGCCCATGGTGTCCTAGAACAGATTGAATCAATTTTTAGTTTCATAAACCCTGCCTAATTAAAAGTCTAATAAATTCAATTCGTGTAAAACCTGCCTGTATAAAAGGGCAGCGGCAGGGGCACGTGTAAGGGTAAGGGCTGGGCACGGGCAGGGCAGGGGCAGAGTGAGAGTGTGGTCATATTATACATTTTTTAAGCATTCATCTTCTTTAGCTGATTCCTTTCAGTCCTTCTGAAACAAAGACAAAGTGGATGTAATTAGTAAAGCATTATAAAAATCTTCAACTCACAAGTGGGATCAAATGGGAGGCAAATAACGAAAGTGACTGCTACCGAGCAGTCCGCGAGCCCTCGGCCCATAGTCTGGACAGTAACACGACTTACAATCAACACCTGTTTCGATACCGAGCCACAGCAATCATTGAGGAACGGATATGCAAGACCGCAACCACGATTCCAGATTATGTCCCATATGCCTTCTGCCACCCCAAGGTGTGCTTGGCGTGGTCTAACGAGGAGAAATATCCTACTTGGCGGGTCACCTGTCCAGAACCGCAATCACAGCCTCACACACTGCTCCACGATGACACTGCAACCCAAATACCGCCACAGGTGCCAAAAGCGCCTTACCATCCGTCCTCCGGGCCGAGAACGGAAAAGGGAATGAAGCTAATAAGAGAATGACGCAAATAAGAGAATGAAGCAAAAAGGGAATGAGAGGGGAAAGTGCAATGCGCAGTCCATTCGCTCGAATTATTTTCCACATAATTATCAAACGTCTCTTAAACGTTTAATAATTATACGATAAATAATTGATTGCCCGGGTCTCACCACGTGGAGGTTACTGCGCATGGAGACCCACCCTAGCCACGGCCCTTCCACCCTCCAATTACGCGAAAACTAATTCTAATATAACATGTGACAAAGAAAAATCTCCTATTATTGTCAATTTGTAGAACGTTCAGTAATTGATCGTAGTACAAGTAAGACAACAAGAGGAGTAGTTGGAAAATTCACGACCGAAAGCTAAATGGAATATCAGAAGGAAAGCTGAAAGAAAATCTGCAAGAGAATTCACGTTCCTGAAATAAAACTGTCTTAAAAATATATCCTATGATCTTAAAAACTAGACAACGAAATATTATTGCAGTGGTGAACACTGCGGGCTTAAAAGCTAAGACATAACTTAAAAATAAACCCTACTTTCTTAAATTTTAGATTAGATTCGAATACGCCCTGCCTGACTAAAGAGCTAACTTAAGACTAGAATCACCCTACCTAGTATAACATCTAACAGATCGAATAAAAGAACAATTTCAATAATGTCCTATCTACATAGGACTGTAATAGATACTATCCCATACTCATGTAGGTATGAGTATACATATACTTAAATCCTCTTCGGTTAGTCCGTATTAATCTCTCGTGGTCCATGGTGTCCTAGAACAGACAGAAACCGAACCAAAAAATTGCAGCACCTGCCAACAATATTTGGTTTTATAAACCCTGCCTAATTAAAAGTCTAATAATTTAAATTCGTGTAAAACCTGCCAGTATAAAGATCTAAGATTGTGTGTTGAGACAAATCCTACATAAAGAGCTAAATGTATTGTTCGATTTATATTTGGGCCTGCCTAATTAATTGTCTAACACCTGTAATTAGTTAATAAGGACAGGGGTTTGGGACAGGGATGGGGTGAGGGTGTGTCCGTATTATACATTGTTTCATGAATCCTCTTCTTTTCAATGCTTCTGAAACATGCACAAACTCGAAATAATTAGTAAAGCATTATAAGAATGAATTCTTAAACTCACAAATTGAATCGACGAGGCTGGCTCTTTAATTTTAAAGTTTCCAATCGTGTCTTTGATAATATTTCTGGATCTGTATTCTATATATTCCACTCTTGAGCCTCTGACGTATGTACTTATGTTTGTTTAGTATAGCATATTTGGGTTCATCTGTGAATCTGTAACAATCTCAAGCATTGGATTAGTGACATCCCCAAGCCTCCCCATTTTATATCGAAATGAAGCTGCTTTTAATTCGTAATAACTGAATTTTAGCGCAGTTAATAAATCAGAATTGATATGAAAAATGCTGCTATTTTTTGTTAACAATAGTTAATTGGATTTCGGCCAAAGTGATATATTCTTTTGTACGTTCTAGATCAAACTGAATGGTGGTATCACGTTCATTAAAAACTCCAAAATGAAGTAGTCACATTTCACTACAATTGATTCTATTTTGCTTCAACAAAGAAGCGACAAACGATTATTCGGAAGAAAAATATCAAACTTCAACTATCACCATGCCGAGACCCAACTACTGCCAATAACGTTTTTTCGTGCAAGGATTTTTGTTTAAACATTTACGGATATCGCGAGTGAATTTCAATTTCTACAAAGCAAACTCGAAAAGTTATAAAAATTGGCTCTACTAAAGAAAAGGTTAAGATAGAATTGCAACAATTAAGAGGAAATATTTAAGAGTTAAACTCCAATAATGAACAGTCACTAGTATTAACTCTAATTTAAATCTACTATCTAGAATTATTATAAATTTATCAAAGATTCTGCAAATTATATCTGTTTTTTACTTTGCTCTTTTTCTTTTCTTTTCTTTTCTTTTCTTTTCTTTTCTTTTCTTTGTTCTTTTCTTTTCTTTTCTTTTTTCTTTCCATTCTCTTTCATTTATTTTCTTTTTCATTTCTTTTCATTTCGTTCACACAGTAATTTACTAATATGTATGCAAATTTTTAGCAGTACTTCCATCAACAGACATTCCAGGTAGTATAATTATTAAGAAAAATAAAATAAAAAGAAAGGCTAATATAAAACGCTGAAAAGAAAAAGTTCCTGGTTCAGGAACAGGCTTCCAATTGGAAGCAGATGGGGACTAGTAGTCGCAACTCTACTTAAAAACGCGATCTTTAATCAACGCAACGCTAACTGGAACTCGCGATACAATCATTTCGCAACACTATTTATTAAGACTAATAGAAAGCAAACAGTAAATTATATGTACTATCCAAAATTAAGCAAATTGAAGATCCTCTGAAAAATGAACTGAAAGTTCCAATACGCGAAAACAATTTCCGCAACACTAGAAGCTCAAATGTAAAGTGTATTATAAAATACTACAATTTAACTAGCAATAAGAATAGCAATAAGTGGCATTCAACGCAACTCCAACTCGACCCGTTCGCAAGTTTTTCGCAACTCTAAAGCAACGCGATATTTTTGGGAGGGCTGTACCGTTGGGCCGGAATGTGCATCGGCCAAGTACAAATAAAAATTCTACAAATGAAAATGCAAGCACAGTGACAAAGTAGTAACACAGAATGATTCCCCATTCTTAAAAAGAATGGGGAGCCATTAGTAGTTGCCCTCTTGAGTGACAGTTTGTCGGGCCTCTTCGGCATATAGCCTCTCCATTTCGTCGGACCCAAGGGTCAGCTGAAACTTAAACTAGGCTCGAGACTCTAATCGGAAACCAAGGAAAAACTTATAAAGGTGAAATAAAGAGTTTGAATCGCGGAGCTAAATGGAACACACGTGGCCGAATGGCGATCAAATAAAATCGTAAAATTGTGATTACGGAAAATCACATAGATTACGATTAAAATTGTAATCGTTCTTCGTTCACACGTGCAGCCTCGAGTATAATGTAACGCGTTTCGTTTCGGAGCCTAAATCGCGACCACGACCGCGAAGGATTCGAAAAATCGATAGGCAAAGCCAGAGGCGAACGCATTATCGTTCGCGCCACAGCTTCACCGTCGACTTTTCAAATCAGATTTCCTGAAACAGGTTGAACACGCGAAATAGTGCCTACCCGATCGGAGACTGTGTCAACCTGCCCGGCCCTACCTACTTATGTCTATCAATCACACCAGAAAGTATGCTACCTATCCTACCTGGACCTATATTTAAAAAATGGCAAACAAACACACCAACACATGACACTCCACGGTTCTCAGTCAAACACTTGGGCGCAAAAGCCTACACTAGGGAGGCGTCCCGGGACACCCCCGACACCCAAGTGCTGTCACACAACTTGCACACTCTAATGTACGTACCATTTTTCTGAAATCGACTGACAGTGGCTGGGATCTTTGCGTTTGCGTGGAAAAAGAACCACGCCGCGATTAATATTTAACAGAATAATTAAATAGCACCCATACATAAGGTACTTGATAGCAATAGATAAGTATATTCGATTCTTTTTGGCATTTGAACAAAATGATGACAAAATGATGTCTCTGTTTTAAATTAATGGACATCTTATCTTGGTCGTAATAGTTACATTTTAATACGGAACGACGCAATTCCACAGCCTAGCCACACACACAATGCGGATATTACGTCGTGCACGATACACCAACGCACTGTCAGTCGCCAACAACAAATCATTTTATGGCTTATAAACTAAAGAAATATCGTCGTGCTCTACCACCGTTTTCCCACCCAAGTAGCACAGGGGCACGTGAGTGGGATCCGGGCAGTGAACACGGAAAGGGTTAAACCTGAAAATCCTCGTCTAAAAAGATGATAAGGACATACTGATTTTCTAACGGGCTAAAATACATATATATGTACAACAGATCTATATATGATTCTATTTTATTGAAGAGAAAATTAAATGACTCTACTTTAATAGAAAAATTGTGCAATGACTCTACTTTATTAGAAAAATTATTCAAAGACTCTACGTTAATAGAGAAATTATTCAACGACTCTACTTTAATATACTTTGAATTAAATTGAAACATCCTCGGGCGTTCCCGTTATCAAAGCATTGATTCTAAAACGCAAGATTGCTTTAAAAGTTGATTGCCTTGATTTCGAAAACTACCCGTTCGCGTATTGTCTTCTTGTACATTCAGGTTTAATTAACATTTTGTACGGAAACAATGAACGTATCGATATCTTTAAACGCTAAAGACTAATATGGATATCGAATAATAAAATTATTCGATAGTTCCAACAAATTGATAAGGTAAATGAGTACCTTCACTTTATATATTATCAAAGTAGAAAAAGATGAAATACTACACTCTTACTAACAGCAATAATTATGCAATTTATTCTAACTGTGCAGTCATTGCAATTGACAAGTAAACGAAGTCGAATGGTATTCGACTTCTCCACTACAAACTAATGCACGTAGAATACTGGACGTTACTTTATATTCATTCAATAATTAATAACTATTTAAATATCGTTTCATAGGTATTCAATTAAATACTCTATTATAAAAAGATATATAGTGATATATTTTGTACTAAATATGATCTGTTTTAAAATTATCAAGCTATTTAAAAACGCGTTGTACAAGAAGACCTATCCTCACATAATATAAAGCAGTAAAGAAGTTACTACTCATGAGTATATTTCCATATACCCATGGTCACAGTGCTTGCCAGAAAAATCTACGTAATTACAACCAGTCACCCGTGTCGGTTCGGACCTTTCGTCCTGCGACATGCTTGAGTGACCAGAGGAACTTTAAAGCATGCCACTCACCGGTTGCAGACTCACCAGGTGTGCGGTCAAGCTCGTCGCCATCGAAGCCATGGAAGCTGCTGAAACATTCAAAAAGAGCAAACAACATTAAAATCTATGTATTTTCAGTACTTTTGGAATGTGTTAATTATCAATGATTATTGCAATACAAGATTAAAGAACGAAGGAGATACTTACTCGTCAAATTGATGGCTGAAAGCCCGAACTCGCCGAACAGGACACTGACTCTAATGAAGCACTTATGATTGACAAACAAAGTGATTCTAATTTCGCGACAGTATTTCTACTGTTTTTGCGACTGCTACCGAGCAGCCCGCGTGCCCTCGGCTCAGAGTCTGGACAGTAAAACGACTTAGCATCAACACCAGTTTCGATTCCGAGCCACAGAAATCATTAAGGCACGGATATGCAAAACCACAACCACGATTCTAGATTATGACCCGTATGCCTTCTGCCACCCCAAGGTGTGCTTGGCGTGGTCTAACACATAGGAATTTCCTACTAGGCGGGCCAAAGTGTCCAGAAAAGCAATCACAGCCCCACACACCGCCCCCCGATGACACTGCAACCCGGATATTGCAAGAACCGCGACCACGATTCCAGAATGGTGGATAACCTACCCATGTTAGAGAATAACGTAGTCTAACCGAGGGCCTCGTGACCAGGGTCCAGAACCACAATCACGCCCCCACACATCGTAACTCGCTGACACTAAGTCCCTAACCATCAGTCCTCCGAGCCGAGAACGGAAAAGGAAACGGAATAATTGTGATCGACGAACAAAGTGACTCTATTTTTCGCGAGAGTATTATTTCGGAGCAAACACTGACTCTAATTTCGCGTCTCTTTACTGTTATTTATATTGAATTATTATTAAGAGCGGGTGCGCTCAAAAAATAATAAAAAGAACTTTGACGGAACAAGCACTGACTCTACCAACCGCATTGCGCGCGGCCAACAATATCGTTATGGTGATACAATTGAGCCCTTGGCAGCTTCTGAAACATTCAAAAGAACAGACAACATTGAAATCTTTGCGTTTTGAGTACTTTTCGATCATGATAATTATCAAAGACCATTGTAAAATAAGATTAAAGAAATACAGAGATACTTACTCTTCGAGTTGATGGATGAATGCCCGAACTCGCCGAACTGCATCGGTGCTGACTCTAATACCGGAATACTTATTGCGAAAGAAAAAATAAATAAATAAAAGACTACTATCGCGCACGTCAATTGTGATCGACGAACAAAGTGACTCTAATTTCGCGAGAGCAATATTTCGAAGCAAACACTGACTCTACTTTCGCGTATCTTTACTGTTATTTATATTTAGTTATAATTATTATGAGCGGTTTCGCTCAGAAAATAATAAAAAGAACTTTGACGGAACAAGAACTGACTCTACCGACCGCATTGCGCGCGGTCATCAAAATTTTCTGAAAGAGAATCTGTACAAGTTAGTAAATAGGGTGAGGCGGTAGAAAATGAAGCAATACACATTTGATTTTATCTGTCTCTTTCTTATTTCTTCATCCTGTCAAACGTCTGTTGAGGAAATACTGCTTTGTTTTAATAAAGTACTACCGTATTATTATTCTGATTTAATTACTGTTAATTGTCTATTCAACATATACTATTATAGATTAATATAAATGATTTATCAAAAGCATACTGTGACTGTTCTTTGCCCGAGTTTTAAAGGTGATCATGATCTTAGTAAGTAAGCAATATCGCGCATTTATAAATTCTCGTAGCTGCTTGTAGAAATCAAGACTCGAAACTATTTATCATGCTTCAGGTGCATGGCAACCAGTACGTAAGTACGCGGGCAATCCTGCATCGAAAATACAATTTGACCGTACTTGTGCCAAGTCACAGAGATAAAAAGTTTTTAATAAATACTAGTGAAGCTATAATAGAAATCGCGACCGATATGCAGCGAAACATGAAAGTATTTCAATTTTTCGTTTAGAATTAATGAAATTTACTGACTCTAGTTTCAATCGCGAGTGGCATATTTGAAGTTCTATTTAAAATGTTTAAATTGCTCAATAACTTTCAACCGAAAGAAAAGAACTTGAGCCAAAATCCAATCGCCAGATAACAAGAAATATACGTAAACCGTTGGGATAATAAGTTAAATGTTACCAATCCTTCATCATTGGTCATCGGACTGATTGTTATGCATCGCAGTAATTGTATCGCAATACTCCATTCCTCCAGCCTCAATATATTATCCTCCACCAACCAATCACCCATTGTACCTGCAACGAAAAGAAAAGCAACGTGATAACCCTGTGCTAAAATCAGAATCGAATTCAAAGTTGCGAAAGGACATATGTAATTGAGTATGTAAGTGACATTGCAAAGAAAATAAACGCAACCTTAACACCGCATCGAATCCGAATAATCGTGTAATAAAGTATAATAAATATTCAAAGAGCCGTTTAAACTAATAAATTAATTAACCCGATATTTTAATAAACGACTAGTTATCGCGAATCAAAAAATCGGTGGTACCGGATGACCGGTCAAGCGTCCAGCAAAAGAGACTCGAGAAAGAGTTTAATGGATATCCACGATAGTCAAACGATTGTTAAATAAACGTGTATTAATTAATAGAAGCTAATAGACAAGCGTATGCGGTGATAAAGTAACCCCCGAGATGCTATTGTATTGTAAGGTTATGTATGTCGCTAACCTTCGACAGCATAGACGACCCGTACGGTACGACGCTTGAACTGATAGTGACACCGCGTGCGCCGCGCACCGGCATCCCCACTCCGCGACGCGCCGGCGCGTCGGTAACGCTCGGTCGCGCTCGGTGGTATTCGCAATTTTCGAACTCTTCGAAGGTCTCTGATCGCGGTCGTGCGTACTACTGTACTAAGACGCTTGACGTGATACTGTCAACTTCATTGCCCCGATGCATCGCGATGTGGTTTCGACTCAACTCGAGCCGAGCCGAAGTGCATCGCGCCACCAGGCACCGTAGCTCAATTTTTCTACCGAAACGTTGCTCGAGAAAAAGCTGTCCTGATCCCCTCAAAGCATTTACATATATTCACACAATAGCATGAATCCCGTCCCCCCTACTTTAGTAAATAATAGTTCTTCAAGTGATCACTGCCCATGAGCAGAGGACGCTCAAATCAGCCTGGGATTTCTGAGTCGGTATGACAGTCACGTTGGCCCACGAAAGTCCATAAGATGTCTTGTCTATTCTTATATCTCGTCGGTGGTTAAGGCAGCGACCTCAGTAGTTTCAAGCAGTTCTGTATAGATGGCGGTTTGATCAACGGAACAAATTAATAATTCCGCCTATTTTTGAATCTAATATATTAATGTATTAAAAATAATACATGGGTTTGTCTAAGACACGTAGAAACAATAACTATCTAGGATCCCCTTGCATTACTATCAATCGCTATCTACATTCTGTTCCCCCTACGTATTTCAATATCCCATGAAAAAGAAAGAGAAATGCCCAAAGGTAACTTCAAATATTGCAGTAATGCAATTAAGATATTGAATGAATTGTTTTTGACCAACAATATTATTAGCTGAGGGTAGTAAATCGCGTGGAGGTAAATGAGACTAATTTTCGTCATTCATTTGGACCAGTTATAGCGTACAATGTACATACATATACATACATGGCCATAGGTCCTCCTACATCGATACCCTCGCGTTTGCATATACATACTCAGGATCTATTATGAGGTGTAGGCATGTCAAAATTATCATACATATTGGTTGGTCAGATGCCGACACGAAGATACTCGCTAAGGCCCGGAACATCCGATTATTTAAACAAACCCACGCGATACGATCGCGGTCTACGGTCACACCCATCTTAACGTGCCGGGCATCACGGAATCCTTTCAAGACGATAGATCTCGAACGAAACGAAATTCACTTTAATTTTTCATCAGACACGAACGACAGAAATAAAACAGTCTGCCTCAAATCTATCTCTAAATTGATCCACAATTTCCAAGGTGAATTTTATTTCCTAGACATCCCGATGAAAACACTTGCAAATTATTCAATATTACTTCTTTACAAATATTCCTTGATACGCGAATCACGATTAATTGTTGCTCGCGAAAGGTATCAATAACCGGAATATGCTCTACCCCAGCCCTTTCGAAGCAGACAAAGTAACAATTGCGACAAAAGAATGACGGTCACGTGTAATGCAGGCCTTAATAATGGGTTAAATTACCACGCTATCATCGAATATTTTTAAAGCGAAGAAATTGGTGAAACACAATTTTACAGTCGACCAACCGCACGCACATTCAAGTGTCACTGATTCCCATGAATTGCACGTGAAATGACGCACGCGTCATCCAAATTTACCGCCGCACCACCACCCCAACCCCCTGGGCACAAGGGTGGCGAGCAAAGACCGTCGATTTCCCTTCGTCGCGCGTGCACGCGACCAAATTAAATGTCTCGCGCACACATAGTATCAGCATTACATGCGCCTTACTCCTCTCGCATATGAATAATAAAAGAGTCGGCAATACGAGTGTTCGATACCCTTATTTGGCTCTTAACTGAGTCGGCGTGCCTGCCGACCACCGCCGTACAATTCGAAATCGTCGCCGGGAGGCCTGGTAATTTATGTATTGTTTCGCGCGCTAATTCGTCGTTGCGCACTGCCGATTAGTTTCACAGTAACGGTTTCCCGGTGGACACTTAAACGAACTCACCGGGTACGTGCATGTCGATTCTCACGGGTCTCCCGACGGAACGTTTTTCCACGATCTCTAATAATAAGGCTGTCGAGCGATTGGTAACGATGGCAACGAGTATTGTGCACGCTAATTCTTTACAGCGATATCAATCGAACGGGGAAGGCAATTGCGTGGCATCTGTACGAAGTTAGAAAGAACTTATACCAACGATAGGACATCGAACGATTATCGGGATAGGCGTTACTAGGTTTGCTTGGGCAACTCGGGAATATTTTGTAGAAATCTATGATGGAACGTGCCACCGTAAATAACGCCGCTAAAAATCTTTACGAAACTCTACCAAGACATTCGCTTCCTCTCCAATAATCGACGAGGAGACCCTCGAGCAGCCGCGAAACGTGAAGAATAAAGTACAGAGCACTCCCCCCGTTCGCCGAGTCTTCCTCCCTGCCCGACGTGTAAACGCGATTAACACGTTGAGTGCCACGCCGGTTTTTCCCCGCTTTCCGTTTAGGCCACACGACGCGACATGCGCGACGGCGCGCCGCGGCGTAGCTTAACACTGCGAAACAGCGACGCCTGAACGAAAAGTTGAATGTCAGTCACCGATGACTGACGCGGCCTGAACGAAAAGTTTATTGTCAGTCACCGATGACTGACGCGGCCTGAACGGAATGTTTCGTGTCAGTCACCGATGCCTGACGCGGCCTGAACGGAAAGTTTAGTGTCAGTCACCGATGCCTGACGTGGCACTCAACGTGTTAAAGCCTACACGTCGCGCGCGATTTCTTAACTCGGATTTCGCGCGATTTATCCAGCACGCCGATTCGCCACGCCGTTTACGCATTCACGCTACGTGGAAAATGCCGGAGGACGGTATTAAATAAGTACAAAAAGGTAACAGACTGACAATGAGCGACGTACGTGGCCGTGCAGGGACGGGAGGAGAGGGCACGGCGCTACGGGGGCGTCTTGATATGCAGACGGCGTGCGTCGCGGCGGCATTGCCGAGCAAAGAGCATCGGGCCTCGGTTACGAAACGATTCTCGAAATACGGGATCGGATAGCGGAATACCAGCAGCCAGTGTCCCCGCGTTCGATAAATTTTTAAACGGCCACGACGGATCGGCGCGGAGAAAGCGGTGACTTCTTTCACCGCCGCCGTGGAGAACGGGAACGTTCCGTCGAGGACGGAATGCCTGGTCGAAAAGGATCGTGGGGGCGTGTAGGCGTTTAGTCTTGCGAGAGTGAATATTGTCGGGGGTGGTTGGTAGCGATTGAGGATCGTCGTGTACAGTTTGTTGGGCGAGGAGTGCATTGGCGTTCGCGTATGGACGAGTAAGCGTCGAGGTGTGAAGTTGTTGGGCGAGTTACTGCTGTGGGTGATAATTGTTTAATACTATTGCATGTTATTTAATGCACAACGATCGGCTTGTAGGAGTATGGGCAATTCGAGTGTTCCATGCAACAAAGGGTTCTCCCAGTCGATTAGTGGCGAATTATTATTACCATTTGCGGTGGGTTGTGTTTTTAGAAGCTGATTGCCGGACGGAACGTGTTGCACGATCATTTACAAGTTAGATGCGAAGAGTGTCTAGCATCGTTCTGTAAGAACTTCTGGCACACGTGGGTATATGTGCATACTGATATACCTGCGAACGAATGCATAAGGCAAACTAGGCAGGCTGACTTTCAAATGTAATGCTAGATTCCTAAGCCTCTTTGATGCTCAAGTTTCTTTAACCCCGCGGTTCGATACGGACCATTATTTCAATTATTTCTTTATTCACAAAACAAAACGAAACGCTAAACTCTTTAATGAAATCAAATTCATAGGACAATATAATTTCAAAGATCCGTCCATAAACTAAGAATGCAAGCAGCATTGTTTCACGACGGACGCAACACAGAGTCCAGAAACGAATTTCTCTTCTCTCGATTCAATCCGCCAGATCCCACGCATAGATTGCGAGTGGCAGACAAAATCTCGACTAACGAACACCACGACTGGTACTCTCGGCTGCACAACTGTTTCGCGTTTATTTCGCCGTTATCGCCTCTTGTTCTCGTTCTCCAAAGGTATCGTTCATCTATGCAGGAACAGGCACACCGAGGCGGACCCGGTCCCGATTTCCGCCAGGTCATCGAGTCTCATTTACAGAAGGGTCGTCCCTCGTTAAACGGCGAAACCAAGATCTCGACTGGTTGACCCTCGAACGGTACGCCCACTCGATACCACGATCTGATCCACGAACAAATCCCCAACGTCGAATCGATCTGATTCGCTGTTTTCTTGCTAGCGGTACCCCGGATCGCAGGTGTGAAACGAATACGCGATTTCTCGACCGTTCCCGTTCATGAATACCTTATCGGAGTCTCGTGAAGAATTTCGAGTTTTTCTTATACTCGTTGAAGGCAATTCGACGGTCCCCTATGTATCTGTTTCTTTCGTTGATTAGGTTCCTCTTTTAGTTTGACTATTTTAATCGTTATCATTAGTATTAGTACGGCGTTTATACTTTGTTCTACTGTTTAAGACATTTTCGCAGGAACGTTTCCAAGCGTATCGAAAGAAGGGTAGTTTGGTATTATCGATACGGTATAGGCACAGGTGGAGCAGCAGGCATCGCGACAGGTTACATTGTTCATATATGAAGTAGCAAAGAACGATCGCTAAATATATCGCGGGATATCGATTGAGCGAGGAGAAGCAATAAAGAATAACGCGGTCGCTCCAATGGATATCCACTGCGACTGAAATTCTCAGTACGAAAGCGGAGAACGCTGTCACATTGCCTCGCGATAAATAATAATTAATGAGCAGGAAGTGTATGATATTCGATTAGTGCTCGCGTATAAAAGTCGCCATTGAAATGGCCAACTCTCGTGTTATCCTCGACTGGATCAATTCTTTCATTCACGGCGCAGCATACATAAATACAGCGGGAAATAGAGCAGCGCGTTTAAGTTTCATGTGTTCCACAGAATTTTCTCGTCGATTTTTCCAGCCGTAAAAGTTCACCACGTAAAAAGTGGCCAGCCTCGAATTCTCGAAACTCGAAACTCTCTCGAGCATCGGAGGGGTTTCGAGGTTTCGAGAAAGCCGTCCCTGGCAAATACGCGATGCGAGGGCGCGCGTACAACGCTTAGCAAACCCGCCGCGCTGACTCGAGCGTTTACTCGCCACCGACATCTCCACCCACTTTGCCCTTGCTTACAGCTGCAGGCGTATCTGCTGGACTCCGCTTCGCCAAGCCTCCCCCTAGCCCCGTGCTCGATTTTTCCCAACCGGATTCCCATTTTCCGTTCTCCCGTTCCGCGTGTCCCCCGAAGAGAAGACAGAGAGCCGTCCTGCGGTCCTGGGTCGATCTTTCGGGCGCGGCGGCAATAAAAAACAGTCCAGTCAGCGGGGCGTGGATCGCCAACGGCACCACCACCCTGGCACAGCTTTCCTTCGTTTCGCTGGCAATCACTTGACGCGCGCACTCGTCCGGGCGAATCGCGCGATAAAATTCTGCGAACTTTCTCTCGGCGTTTCCCCGCGATTTTTGTTCTCCGCAACCGATACGAGGGGGAGGTGTTCGAAGTCGGTGGAGTATTTAGTAAAGAGCGAAGAGATTTGTACTCTCGAGAAAGTCCGTGTCAGGTAAGAAGCGAGCTTTTAATAGCGCTGCGTTGGAAAGAAGATAGGAGGACGAGGGGGTTGAATTTAGAATTTCTGCACTCCTGGCAGCTGTCCACGCGATATCAGAAAGAGGAGGTTCCCTGGCGAGCTTTGATTCGATTCCTTCGCGTTCGCCGATATCGTAAATTCGTAGCCAAAGCCGAAGGAAGCGTTGGGCAACTATAAATGGTAGGAGGCCACGGGAAGGAGAATGAAAACGCTGGGAAACCAAAGGGGACGTTCGAACGGCTGTAAAAACGGGGACGGATCGTTCGAAGAAATTAACGCGGCTGAAATGGAACAAACGTGTCCGTTAAATCTATCAATGAAATAATTGTCGTACATAAACTCGTGACAGACTGTCTTAGGCTACGTTTACGGTGGATGCGTTTTCGTACGAACGGCGCACAGTGGTCCGGATTGGGGTTAAGTGTGCCTTTGCCTTATAACTTTTTATTCGTAAAAGGTATAGACCCGAAAATTGGGCTGGACAATGCAGTAATGTCGATTTAAGTATTGGTTAAGAAAAAAAATATTATTATTATTATTAGTAGTAGTAGTAGTAGTATTATCATTTCCTGTCATTTAATTACTAATTCTGGAGCTTCTGGATCTAATTCCTTAACTTCCTTAGTACCCGATTTTATTCTAATAGTGCTCATGTATGGATCTGATGTGAAAAAGAAGCGATATAATAAAAATCATAGTCTGAACAGGGGGACGAGGGGGGAATTGATTCTTTCATAGTTATTTAGAGGAAGGTGTCCGGAAAATGTTCCACGTTGCTAAATTCCGGGATTCTTTGGGACTTGCGAGATATTTCTTGTCAAACACAAAACATTTCGAGAATTTGTAATAGTTCATTCGACAGTATTGTTTAATAAACTTTATATGGTAATTATTAATACGAAGAGTGAATTTCTATCATGGAAGAATACCCTTTACTGCAAAAGGAGAATGAACTAAATACATGTAGAATTGGGACCTCCAGATCCAAAAGAATAATAGGCCTTTTTTCGAGGAAAAACACTGCCCTTAGGAAGTCCAACTTTAAGTTGTCATTTCTACTAAAAAAATGGCATTAAATTATGTAAATGTTTTCGTTTTTGAGACTGCTGGACATTTAGGAAGTAGTAAGTATACATATATTCGAAAAATATCGATTAATGAAAGTTCATTTTTTGGTCATATGGCACACGTAACCCCAATCCGGACCACTGTGCGGCGTTCTGACGAATACGTTTGAACTTTTTAAACTAATGCGTTGAAACAGTTCGGAGACCACAGTTCATCCACCGTAAACGTAGCCTTACATATTTCGCGGACATGAATCTAGTCGCTGGATCTTGTATCAGGCCAAACTGGAGGGCCACAATTCTCCTCGCAACAAAATCATAACAATAATAACAGCAACAGCATCAATGTATCAAACCGCCCTCAACAATTTCCACCCCCGAATCACTGTCAATCGAACTCCCCACGGCACCGTTCGTCCCCCCATCCTCTTATTCACCCTTAAACCCACCTTCGTTCCTCTCACACCTGACGCAGCAGCCCGATGAAGCCGGCAGCGTTGCCGAGGTACGCGTGACTTCCGCTCGTAATTGCCCCGATCGGAAACGAATGAAGAGAAGGCTCGGTTAAGGCTGACTTCCAACTCTCCTCAATGTCACGGGGCGAGTCGAAATGGTACTCCAAAGCGAGATTCAGAGATACAGCTCCATGACCGACACGGTCCGAAAGCGGAAGCAAGCGTCTACTCGATCGCGGGGTCGATCGAGTAGCTCGATGGATTCCCGGGCGACCGGCGGCGCGGCGGGAAAAGCCAGAGGTCGACGAGGGGTCGCGGGAGGGGTGCGGCCACGTCGCTGGTAGCCGAGATATCAGTATCAACGCGGTGTAATCAGCGAACCACGCCCATCGTCGCTGTACCCGCACCGTCCCGCCCACTACGGCAATTACACCCTCGAGTCACCCACTGGAGGGGAACATTAAACTCCGTTTCCCCTCCCCGACCCGTCGCCGACCCTGCCGCAACGTCTCTTCGGGTTTCATTCGCTCTCTGCGCGACCGTGGCTCTCCTCCTCTCCTCCACGGTGGCAGACGGCGTGCACGAGGCTGCCACGAACCGATTCCGCCGTGGAACGATCCGAAAGTTGTGCTTTTTCACCCTCTTTTCGGCCGACGCGCCACCACCGTCGTCCCTCTATGGCTGGCGGCGATTCGACCGTGGTGGGTCGCTTTACGAGTAGGCGCGGTAATGAGAGCGTTTAACGGGTTCTCTCTGGACGGCGTGTGTCGGGTGTGTCGCGCTTTGAGAACGCGACCCGTGGAGGAGCGCAATGCCTCGCTTCGGGCGGTTGGGTTTTCTTTCGATTGGGCGTGGATAATTAGTAGCGTCGCAGGGTGCTCGGGGAGTTTTTTGCTGGAACTTCCGAGGGGTTGTAGGTTCGTTTCGGTGGAGGGGGAGGTGTATCGGTGTTGCAGATTACTCGTGATCTCGCGCGATGGTAGTTGGATGATCGCAAATGTAGGTTTAACCCTTACGTTGGCAGCCAAAATGGTCGCGAAATTCGGGGCTCAGTTATTTCAAATATCTTGCGCAGATTGTTTTCGCGAATCGTGAAATGACGTAAAATTGTTCGAACGGTCGAGATCTGGAGCGGTCTTGACATATTTTATCAGGAACGGACGAAAATGATTGAATGAAACATAGAAATGGTAGCCGGTGGCTAGCATAAGTGCTAACACGTTCAGAAATACAATCTTCGGAATGTTCGTTGCAAAATGCATAAGCAGACTCTGCTTGTCGAGTATTCGTTTTGTACGCTTTCCGGTAACACATGTCGAAACAACCGAGAGCCTTCCTTGCAGCGGACAAGTAGAATGAATTAATACGTTCCACTAATAACGGCGGGCTGGGAAGAGGGAGGGTCGCAAGTAGACGGTGACAGACGTTGTGTACTGGAGCAGAGGGCACGGCCCGGTGAAATTCGTCGCGCTCTCTCGTGCTGCGATTTGTCTGCCCAATTTCACGGCCCTTTCGGGAAAACTGGGAAAATCGGCCGGCGCACTCCACTGCAGTGCCGAGTGTGGGAAATAGACCGCGTCGGTTCACCGTTTATATTCGCCACTCTCGTTCCACACGGGTGTGAGAATTATTTCTGTCCCGGAGCATTGTACAACTTCTGCCAGCTACGCAACGAAATTGCGCCCGAGCCCGATCGGCTCGCTCCACCGATGATTAATTAACAGACGAAATAATTCTACCGAGATTCTAGTCGTCGTTGCTTCGAAGCAAAATCGTTGTCCGATGAAACCGCGCGGGATCGTTCGATAATCGCCCCGTGGTCGTCTCGAGGCCGGATCGACCGCAGATAGGCCGAAAGCATCCGCAGTCGGTCCATCGATATATATTCCGCCCTGTGGCAGTGACTGTTCCAGAACGGATATCCGCGGCGAGGGATTATTAGTTTTCCGCTCCCGGGGTCTGCGCTCTCATCGAGCGGCGTACACGTTACGTACACACGGAGAGCTGTATGGCGAATGTCTAGGCAGAGTATTATACGTTACTCTCTGGGGGAGCCGCTTCTCTGTCGTGCGGTAGGCGTGGCTGGAATCACGAGATGATTTATCCTTTGCGAAGCGGTAACTGCCGAGATCCTCGGCTAAACGACCGCGGTCCTTCGTGTATTAACCGTAATGCACTCTGCCGTTGCCATTGTGCGCACTGTGTATAACTATACCCACCCTGGCTAGAGTCTTGCGACCCCTCGACCGTGATGCTCTTTCTGATTTCGGGACGAGATTTCATCCTGCGCGACGCGTATTCTCGTCGCGCAAAGTTCTTCGGCGATAATTCTCCAGCGGGCGTTTTCTTGGGAAATTGAAGGAAATATTTTAATGCTTCGTCCTTTTGCTCAGAGGCGTATCGAACGGAGTATCGCGATGGAGAATTCTGCAGGTATCGGAACTGTTCATCTGCCGCGCTGATATTGAATCGGAATGGTCGGCGTGCAAATATTGGAGCGGGGTAAGGAAATTATAGCGATGATAGCTTTCATACGAGGTTCGGTGTTTCGTGCGCGACGAACCCCACTCTATTGTATCCCATAATTTCATCCCCCTTGTCGCAACGCCCTAAACCGAAGTCACTGCACAATCCTCACCGAACTTCCTACTTTAGCGCGCGGGTGGTGCACGAGCGTATTGAGATCCGTGTAGTCGTAAGTTTTAATCGATCGGTCGTTTCTTTTCAGCAGAAATGTAACTACCAAAATTATTATTTCTACTCGAACACATTGCGTGCCGCCGAATTATTAAAACATCTTTAGCTCGAATAACGTTTGAATACGTTTCGCAAGTATTGCAATAGAGAAGGAAGAAGAAGGTTTTTGTTTCAGTAACTATCGTTTCGACGACAATATCCTCTTCGATCGATAAGCATCGCTTTTTACCTCGCGGTACCACTTTTTTCCTTCTTCAGATCGCCCTCCTAATCGATTGTCGAGTTGTTTTGACAATTACGTCGAGTCAGATTAAGGGGTGGCGGTGGTGTCGCTTTTGTCGTGTCCCGAACGAGATCAGTGGCTCCCGTGGGATCACCTTGACGTGGAAAATTGCAGGCTGCTCACCGCGGGCGGGGCCCGACCAGCGTATTTTCGCAGGCAGCGGCGCGTGCTGGTCTTTCAAGGGTACCATGGAAAAAGCCATGGGCCCGCGATCGCATCCCTTAAACGCCTCGGAGGCGTGACGCCATATGCCACTCTCGGCTATGCGACCTAACCGCTCGTCGATATGCATTGGCGCATCGGTGCAGCCAGCCAATTTGTCCAGATGATGGATGCAACGAAAAGGCACGCGCAAGATTCTGTAGCCCGGCACTGCGGAAAGTGTTTCTTGGACGGGAAAGCAGATGCGGCGTTAAACGGCGTGCGGTCTTCGGGGACGGACGGGGGACGGAAGTTTCTTTGTTCCCCGTGGTCTGTTAAAATTCGTCGAAGTTGCCCCGCGTTTAACTTGCTTCGATGTTTCTAATCGCTCGGGCTTTCGCAGTTCCATTGACGGTCAAAGGTGGGACGAAAGGCGTTGGAAAGATTCACGATGGTTTTTGTCGAACGTCCGTGCTCTTAATATTGAGACTACTAAGGCTAGTAATAATAAGGCTATTGCTTCGCTTTTATATTTCTATTCGAACTGTGTTTAGCCAAGGCATGCCCGAAGATGAATTGAAACTGATACTCGATAATCGAAGCGATTGTTCAAGCTGCTCAGACAGTCATTCCTCAACTTCATTTCGCGAACCATTCGTCAAGTTCCGTGGAACGGATTGTTCTGTCAACCAGCGTCGAACAACCGGCGCAGCGGTGCAAGCGAAAGTTGTATCACTTACCTTCGTTCCGATGGGAATGAAAGCATTCGTGCCCCGTGTAGAGGGTGCTCGAAATAGCCTCTCGATATGCAAAGAGCCTGCTTAATTCGCCTTAACTCGCGAATGAATAATTAAGGCGAGCGCCCCGACACGATTGTTTGATCTATAACTCCCGAGGAGCAGTGTAATTGCGAGCGTCCGGTAAGTGCTCTGCGACGTCGAAGTTGGCATAAAATAAGGCTGGGAACTGGTGGCATGGTATACAATTTATATGTATAGATATATTTTACACGCGGCAATATCTATTCCACATGATATTCGCACGTTTTATTGCCTCCTTGATATACACTTTTCTCAATGTTCTTCCACTCCGCGGTTTTGTTGCAGCTGCGGGTAATCGCACGCCCGATCGATAGGCCATCGCCGTAGCGCAATACGCTTGGAGCGGAGCGGAGAATCGCTTAAAACGTAAAGAAATTATCTACAAGTATGTACGACCTACGGCTCGTACACGGGGAATACAGTCTAGGCGGTACGCTGTCGCGAAAGCTATTCACAGAGTTCCTTGCTACCAGGATTGATACTCCTATTTACAGATCGGTCGACTAATCCCGGGTAGCAATTGGCGGAAGCGATCGGACGCTGACAGAGCGAATTGTCACGATTGTTCAAACGAACTTCGCCATTTGCGTGACGAAGGAAACATTGGATGACGCGTTCCCTCAACGGCCAACCCCCTTCTCACCGTGTAGCGTTCTCGGAGCAACATTCGCGCCACCGTGCAATTCGGTGAATTCCAATGTTCCTGACCACGTTCCGCGACTAATCTCAACGAACCCGGCAATTCCATCGACCCCGGAATTCACTTCGCAGTGTTCACTACCTGCCAGAGGAGCTGAGCCCGCCGCGATGGGACGGCACTGTGAACGCTCTCAGTCCGACACCGACACCAATTCCGACCCCGCTGCTCAGAGGACTCTGCACCTGTCCGCTCAAGTTCAGGGAAGAATTCACCAATCCCAGTGCATCGCCTAGGACGGCGGGCGAACCGCCAGACCCTGGACATTCGTTAGCTGGCCTAACCCTCGGCGGTCTGGCGCACTTTTCCAAATGATGATGATGAGATCTCACCGCCAATCTGCTGACGTGCACCGGAATCGGCACGACGATCCTCGTCCCGCTTCCGGCGTGCGGCCCGGCCTGTCCATTGTGTCTGCTGGAAACACCAGCGGTCGCCATGCTGCTTGTCCCAGAACCGACGCCCCCGCTGCTCAGCCCTGCCTTCACCCTTTTCCACTTGGCCCGTCGATTTTGAAACCAAATCTTCACCTGGACCTCGGACAATTTCAGGGCGTGAGCGATGTGCGATCTCTCCGTGAGGCTGAGGTACTTCTTCGCGTGGAATTCCCGCTCCAGTTCCAGCAATTGTTCCGATGTGAACGCCGTCCGTCTGCGTCTCGCCTTGTTGCCGCTGGACCCGCTGCTCGTTGCACCCTGCCCGTTCTCCACGGATCCGCCCGGGCTTATGTTGCTGGACGCGTTGCTGGACACTGTGTCCGCGACGTCGTGGGCGTCGCCAGCGACGCTCAATCCTCCACCTTCGTCCTCGCTGTCGGCGGAGGCGCGACCATTCTCGGAACCTGAAGAAGAACGAGGTTGCTTGGTCAGTAAAGTTCATGCGATTCATTCGTCGGCTGAGTTTGTAGAAAGATTGTGGAAAATTTATTGTTTTCGCAAGCTTGGGAACGTCGGAGAGCTTACGGCTCTCTTCTTATTTATACCCTGTCGGTATAAATTCTGGTTCAGGCTGCAAGAAGTTACGGCTTGGTGATATCTCGATGCATGTATATTTGAAAGGAGGGAAAATGAAAGGCCCTCGACTTTCCATTGCCATCCGGACACGAATAATTAATATCTGCTTCGAGTAATTACATGGCTGCGCCGAGTTCCAGTGCCTATAAGCTTTTAAATGCAATGGACACACTGAAGGTAATTGAGACCATGTCGAAGTATGTGGTCTTCTTTTGGAGAGCATATTTTAGGGTAGACCTTGCTCGCGAGTTCTCTCAGTGCCGTGTCATTAATTCATCGAACAATTGCACTGCTCCTAAAGGAAGATAATTAACGTCGATGCAGTTCAAGTGGAGGATTCAATATGCGGGACATGTAATTCACTCGACTGTAAGGCATATGTGCCTTTCGATCGAACTTTCCCTCGCTACCTGTTATTTTCCACGTGTTCCATTTCTTTATTCCTTTTCTCTGGCTTCTTACGGACCAGCTGGTCACTGTACCTACCTACCCCCGACCGATGTTCGACAAAGTAGAGTATATTATAACTTTACTGCATTTTGTGCACTTCGGTTGACACATTGCTAAAATATTGAGGGGGCTCGAATAAAAAGTTTCCTCTCGAAATGGTAATCGAGAAGTAAGAAGTAAGTTTCCGTAAGAAACATTGCAGTTGACAGTGCGAGTTGTCGCAACTTCAAGCCCGATCTTACGTATTATTCAGTAGCATTCGCTGGTCATCGAAATTCTTTATTCGCTCAAATGCACAACAACGAGACTAGCAAATGAAAAGCTTGACGATGTAATGTCAAATGAACGGCAAATGGCACGAAATATATGATTTCGTTCCTTTCAAAACATTCGATTTTTCAATATCTCTAATAAGCACTGTCCAAAAGATTCTCATTTCCGCTAAAACCACGGAGGACAAAAATCTTTCCAATTCTCACTTTCCCTCCGATCAAATTAACAGCAGCCAACGAGAACTCGGCTGCCTCTCAATAGCTGACGTCTCTGAGTCGTCTAGTTTATAGTTATACCATCCGTCTTTTATTCAGTTTCGTGTTCGCGGCTGTTCCTCGCGTCGGGCAATACCGCGAGTTCCACGGCGACGTTACCGAGTTTGATGCACCCGTCTCTTTATTAATTCAACGAGTTTCGATTGAATGGGCCATACACTTCCGCGGCTAGAACCGCTCTCCGGCAAGTCCCATGGACAAACGTTCGGGCGTTGTCCCCTGATAGTCTTTACACTTTGTGCATGCGACGGAAGAAGCGGTTCGATCGATCCGCTGAAACGATACTGTGACATCTTTATTTCGCGCTACTTCCTCGCTATTAAAGCGGCGCGGAGAAACTGTTCGATTCCATGGCGGAGGGAAATTTCTGTTCCGCGACTCAGGAATTGGAGAATTGACGCGTGACCCCTTGGCCGCGACGGAAGCGCCAGTGAAATGTTATTTAACCCCTTCGCACCGGCGCACGAGATATCTCGCCGCGTGATTTCGTTCATGATATGCTATGGACGAGATATCTCGCAACGCAATGTCTTTCATGCGATGCTATGTACGAAATATCTCGCGACACAAAAACGTTCATGCGACGCTGTGTACGGAATATCTCGCAAGCAGGACGCGAACGGTGTTGCTTCGCGAGATATTCCGTACACAGCGTCGCATGAACGTTTTTGTGTCGCGAGATATTTCGTACATAGCATCGCATGAAAGACATTGCGTTGCGAGATATCTCGTCCATAGCATATCATGGACGAAATAGCGCGGAGAGATATCTCGTCCGCCGGTGCGAAGGGGTTAAATGATCGCGTTCGGTTATGGACGTGGAAGACACTTTAATGAGACCGGGGAGGGTACGGCTGGTTCAATTCGAAACGTTTTCAATTGTTAATTGGGAAACAAGTTTGAAGTGGTTGCGAGGTGAGTGTTTTGTTGGAGAAACGCCAAGTTGAACTTGTTTTAAGACAATTGCCGATATTCATGGGAAAATTGAAAATTATGCAGCTGGTTATTAGAAGACACTTTGCTTCTTACTTTCAGACCGCTACGATATTACAGTACGAACTTTTTTTTTGCCTTTTACGATTCTTGGAAAATTGCTGGTTAACGGTGTCGTATGAAAATAAATTTCCCAACTAGGCTGCAATTCCCTGACGAGTGAGTTGAACGCGAGCTAGACAGCTGCAGCAAAAGCTTGGAGACAGCGGGAGCAGCGCAAAATCGCTGGAAACTTGTTAGATGTGTTAATTGTTCGCCGAATGCCTCTAAAACGAAACGCGTTCCATAATTTTGAAGTTTAGAAACTCTCGTCGTTCGTTCCTTGAATTGGATAGGTTGATTAATCTCTGCGCAGCTTAGAATCTTCTGGAGTTTAGAATTTGTTGAATTTTCCTTATCTTCTCCGATTAGCAGAGGAATATGTTGTGCGGTGTTTATGACCTTCTGACAGCGCCGTTCGCCGAGACACTGGCGATTCGCCAAGTCGGAGGTCGATTCGGTTTCTGCACCCGACGGAATGGCGCTGAACACTCAAAACGATGTGCCTTCATATATTCCCGTTATTGTTCCTGATTTCTCGATATCTCTCGTTTCTCGAGAATCGAGGAATCACATTGTATTTCTCAAGAGTACTCGAGAATTCTCGAGAAATTAAGAACAATATTACGACTTTATAATTTTGGAATAACGCGGGCTCGACTGAACGTCGGACAGAAGTTGTAAAAGTCCACTAGGCATGACCCCAGTAGTTTAGCCGAACCTCGTTACAAAAAATAAAATATATTTATATTATAATAATTCTCGTGAGCAGCAATTTTAAAAGCAATTATAAAATTTATCGCGATATTCTCTCGAAGGGACACTAATTCACGTCTAGTGAAATGTCTCGAGGAATAGACAGAAATGCATTTACCTGGCGAATTCATCTTTTCATGACGGTTCGCCGAAACACTCTAAATGATATATTTTTGCCAGACGTGTCACTCGAAACCCATAATAATTTCAAGATAATAATGCTTGACTAATGCAGCGCATATCACGGTCCTAGAATTTACGTTTCGAACTAAATCGAGATGGAACTGGCGAGATGACTCAAACGTTAAATCGATTCATTTATTTGTTAATCGGGAGATTAAAAATATTTTTTCTTCGTCGCAGATTTGTCCATTTTATCTCAATCGTCCCCGTCTTAAAAAATATGCCTCGCTTATTAGACTCTCTCGAAAGGGCGCTCCTTCTCGCGCTTCCAGAGATGAGAAAACGTGTAATTAATTCAACGACAGGAAATTTCATATCACGTTCTGTCGATGACGATATCGTCGAGTTATAAATGCGCGAATAATTCACGCGCAAAGACAAATCTGGGTTACAGCGACGAAGTTGAATTTTAATAGAGACCACTCGCGAGATCCTCTATACATTAGCCAATTTGCTGCTCACTGTACGTGTCTTTCGTTTGGTTCGCCACACAAATTGCACGGATTCTCGAGCGAGCAGCGAATCGATACGCAGACGAAACGGGATCTCATTTTGGAGGCGTATTAAGTTCGTCTATTGTTCGATTAAAAAATGATCGATGTCTGCTTAATACTAGTTCACTTCAAGTACCATCACAGACGCGGAACCTGGACTATTCTTTATTCGCGAATCGCTTGGGAAAAAATGGAATTCTTTACTTTGTAAGATCATTATCTGCGTTGACTAATCGAAGGGTCCAATTCTGGTCGTGTTGTCGCGAGGGGACAAGACTTTTTTTCGCCAGAATTTCGGTTCTCCGTTCGAATAGCAATGCGACGTGATCCTCCCTTGCCATGTCGGTCGCCACGGGGTTCACGATGGGTAATGAATAAGAAAAAATCGTGAACCCCGAGATTCTGCTGGTAAAGCGAAACACTCTATTTTTCTGTTGCCCGTTGATAAGAGGACGTTCGAAGAGGACGATGCAAATTTCAACCGTAGGAAAAGTAATCGCCTCCGCGCAATTAAATAATTTTCTATTAAAAAATATCTGAGGAATACGTATTTTAATCGAACGATAATTTGACAGACGAGAGACGAGCGTGATATATGCTCTTGCTTTAAACTGGAAATTGCGATTCGGCTGTAAGTTCAATTAAGAGGGCAATTACTGAAACAGCGGAGAACAACGTTCAGTCATTTTTAATACCTTGTTCCGCGTATTTCTGGCTCTGCCGTATAAAGTTTGCATTGCTGTTATTACTTGTCTGACGTCACTTCCAGATAAGATCGATGCGACTAGCTGCTGCTTAACCGCGTCGATGTTAAATGAATGATGCGGCTTAACGAACAGACGACATCGTTTACCAAAATCACGAATTACCATAATTTTATAATCACGGCGGGCAGCCATTGGGACAACTATTTTCGTTGTACCTTTCGTTCTATTTACTTGCGTTCCAAGTGTCTATATTTATTCGAAATTGCCCAGCATTAATCGACAATTGCATCGTGCTGCATGATAATTCAATTCGAAGATCAAATGAATCGCGCATCGATTCCAATATTAAATCAATTCCGAACGCGTAACCCCTGTGCTCGATTTAATTTAGAAGTTCGCGGAATAAAAAGGTTGAATCAGATTTTCCCGGTGTTAATTGTGGACGAGAGCTATTTTCGATGTCCAACGAAAGAATGCATTTTAGACCTGAATCTGTCATTCGGATTGATTGACAGCTGTGATACGAAAAATATTGATTTACAGAAATAATAAAAATACCTGAAGAAAGAGGCGGTCGGCTAATGGAATCTTAATGTTTCTGATGTCGAGGAACGAGGTTGGGCACGTGCCGGACGAGTTTATGAAATAAAAGTCGGAAATTCTAAGTCGACTGTTCGTCTTCGGTTCGTGTCGCGATAATTGATTCATCCGCCAATCTTATCGAGCTTCATTCTCACGTGTCGGTGTATTAATCAGCCCTTCCAGATGCTATACATTTTACAGGAGCCAGAACATTCCATTCACTTCGTCGGCGACACACTGTTCATTTTTCATTTAGCTCGCGATCGATAGGTTTTCTGCGGGCAGAATCTCGCCCCGCTCCAAATTAATTAACCGGCCATCGTCAAATGCGACACGAGCCATATCTTTAAACAGGACTGCTCCCTTACACATTTCGAACGAGCAACGCGAACGAAGATACAGAAAAATCGCCCGATAGAGTTCTAGCTGCGCGATTCATTCACACGTCAGCCATACTGCGAACTAATTATAAGTGACTCGATTTAAAATTTCATCAGTGAAATCGCAGCTATTTCCAGACTCATTGCGACCTGTTAATGCCAGCCAGACGGCAGGCGCGAATAGAACGATATAAACGAATCAGTCATCCCTTAAGTGAATTTCACGTTGCACCGCCGGAGCAACGTTGGTGAATGGAAGCCGCGAATTCAGGATTGCTCGCACAGTCGCACAATGGAATTTCGCGTAATGGTACAATACCGAGAGTTAAGATTCTGCTTCAAACAATTCATGCGAGGAGTAATGACAGGAGTAATGATATGACGCTTCTGGCGGCGTCGATCGACGGGCACAGAAGCGAAAGACCGTTAAAGAAAGGGGGGGGGGGGAAGGATTTGTAAAGAAACGACGAAAGATTGTTAAAGAAAATTCATAGCTGGACGACTCCGTTTCCTATCGACGAGGGCCAGAAATAGAGAGGGCATACGTCCCGATCGGCCTGTACGTTGTAACGATCGACACACCGGTTCGGCACGGTGCGTCATAAATGACCGATGACAGATTCCTCGAAGCCATTTCGTTGCGCATACGAAATCGCCTCGGTCGGCGGTACATCAATAAAAAGTGATCGGCCACGAATAAATGCGCGCGACTTCGTCGATCGTCCGTTCGCCCCGCGCCGCCCTCGGTGATACGTGATCGGCGAGTTTCGACTTTCCATCGAACATCGGCTCCCCCTCGTCCCTAACACCATAGCCGAACTATCGTCGTTACCCATTACGGTTCTATTCGCGAGCATCCAAAGAATAATTAAGCGCTGCCGTTCCTTCACAATTATTATAGAAGGTGTACCTGTCTGTTCATTCTAATTGGATTGTATATATATTTTTTGGGGGGGAGATACAAAGATGAATGGTGTATTCAGTTTTTGGAGTGAAATTGCTGTCTGCGAGGAAATTGCAATTGGATTATAGAGAACTCCGATTAGTCGATACATGTTTAACACGTTGAGTGCCATGTCAGGCATCGGTGACTGACACTAAACATTCCGCTCAGGCCGCGTCAGTCATCGGTGACTGACGCTAAACTTTTCGTTCAGGCGTCGGTGTTTCACAGTGTTAAGCTACGCCGCGGCGCGCCGTCGCCCATGTCGCGTCGTGTGGCCTAAACGGAAAGCGAGGCAAAACCGGCGTGGCACTCAACGTGTTCAACGAAACGGCGATGCGGTAGTTTCTTGTCTGGCAACGAAACATTCCGAACGGTGCGGCTCCGATTTTGATAAAACTCTGTGGATATATTAAGCAGGTGAAAATAAGGGACACGTATTTTTTTATAGCATCCCAATCGCAAATTTAGGGAGCGAAGTCACCCCTTGAAACAAATTAAGAATGTTCCTTTTCGCGGAGTATCTCAAGAAGCTGAGAGATATTTAAAAAAGGTACAAGCAAAACCGCGTAAAAATTTTTGTTGGGGAATCCATGATTTGTTTCATTTCTGTTTTCCACGGATTGCTCAAAAATAATTTTTACCAAGTTTCATCGAAATCGGAGGCGGACAGTTCCGGATGTTCCCTCGTGAGTGTAGCAAATATTTTGAACATTTAACGGCAGATAATGAATTGTTTTAGCGTGCGACGAGGGTATGAATTTCAATTTTCGCGACAATAGTTGGCGAACCTAGGATCCGCGATAATAATTCCTCGATTGTTCCGCGCGGCGTATTCTAGCGAATGAGCGGGTCGATAAATTAAATGAAATGGGAACGAAAAGTGATTAGTAATCGGGCGGCGTGTTACGTGACTTGGTTGTTTCGTGATCAGGGTTCATTGATTCGATGGACGCTGTTTGGAGCAATTATAACTCGCATTGTCATTAACAAATATTTATTCCCCGCCGTTGAAAGGCCATTTAAAGGAGTTGAGAATTTCTTTCGCATTGGAAATGGGAATGTAGTGCGAACCGGGTGGCTGGGGAAGCTTGCAACTTGTCCTTCGGTCGCGGCAAACGAAAATGGGGGGAAGGGTGAAACGAGACGACACCTGTATCATCCGAGAAATGCAAGTCGAAAAAGAATCGCGATGAACGTTTACGCATTCCAGGAGCGTATCATCGGCTACGATCGCAGTCGGCAAAGGGCCCCGAGATCCACAGTAGCGTGCATAAATAATAGTCGTCCGAAAGTCGAGTCCTGGACAGCGTGCGCGCACCTGTAAAATTCTGCGCGCACACGCGTTTACGTACGCGATACGGTACCCGGTAAATCCTGGCCGAATTTCAAACGCCCGACGATCCTTCGGGGAAGAACCCTTGTTCCTCGAACACCGGGGGGACATTTGGAAACCCCTTCGATGCGAACGATAAATTGCCGATTATATTTTCCGTCGACGATGCGTCGCGCGGAATGCAACGTCGCGATAAGGAATCGCTGCGGCGTTTTACTTTTTGTTTCTCTGCGTGTCGTTTCATTTCTGTGCATATTTCGGACGGATAAAAATATTTTGAGGCACGTTTCGTATCCGTGTACATTGTTTTGGGTGAATAATTGTTTAAAAGGTTGAATAATTGTCTGCACGGCAAAGTAGAGAAGGTGCAAATGAAACTATGCACAGTACGAATACTTTTTTGACCCGCTGTCAACATAGTATAATAATATCCTTGTTAAACAAAGGTGTTCACAGGCGCACCGTGTTCAGAACGTACCGCGAGCAACGAAAGGAAAGTAACGGACCAATTCATTGCGGGGCACGGTTCATGAATGAAGCGTGTACGTAATTATTTTTCTCGACGCGTCAATCACAGTTTTCATTGAGAAACGTTCATTGATAAAGCAGCCTCGAAAACGGACCGCTGCTGTCCCGATAAAGCTCTTATCGATCGGCGTTTATTTTAATTACTAATTACCGTCGCATTTCGTCAGCCCGTGAAATAATTGAAACGATCACTCCCGCATCCTGTTAACGCTAACAACCGTCAGACGACGAGCTATGCTATAGAGCCTGGCCGTGCCTCGCATATAGAATTACCGGTGGCTGTAAGTTAATAGCAGAATATAAATAAATAGGTATTCCATGGTCCCGTTCGCATGGTAGTGCACTGTCGTTAATAAACCATTCGGATCGAAGATGGTGTTCAATCTTCAGTTGCATAGTACGTGCATCGAATAGTACAATTTGCCAGCGGATAGACACACGTTTACATCGAGTATCACGAGCCGCAACTATGTACTTGCACGTATGCACGGCGGGGAAAATTTCATGCAATTACCGTGGTTAGACGAGAAGGCTGGGCCACGTTTTAAAATAAAAAGAAAATTCTGCCTCGCAAAAAGACGATGAAATTCTGTTTAAGCTAATCGGAGTTGAAGCACACGAGAGTTCCTCGTGGTTCCTAGGTCCTACACTATCGAAGAATTTGGTGATCCGCAATACCATCGAATCGACGAATATTTGCAATTCGCTTGGGAACAAATCTATCCGGACGAATTATTCAGCGATAAACGGAGGAGAATATAAGAAGTCGAGTAACCTATCCGTGAACTTACCGTGTCTCGATTTAGAGAGATCGTGAGCAGGTGACGCCGGGGAATCGATACTATCGTCCTCGCTGTCTGTGAAGCTGGTCGAACCGCGATGAGTCGAACCGCGTTGAAACACAGCTGGATAAGGCGCTCCTTGAAGATGATTCGTCCCTGGGCCCAGATGCTGCGACAGCCGACTTTGATAAAGATCCTGATGAGACGGATATGTGGCTGAGGTGTGCGGCGGTAACATTGGGACACCGGAAGTGCCGCCGCTACCGTACATCCGCATTGGTAACCATGCACCGTACAAACCGAGTGGCACTCCAAAACCTGAACCATTCGAGGATTAATGAAGTTTCGTAATTGTCAAATGTTAAAGCATTATCGCTTTCACTACTTATATAATTGTGCAACATTGCCACGGGAATTTGAATAATTAAATATCGCGTATTTTGCAATTATCCTTTAAACTATTGGCTTAGTTAGATTCGCGATCTACGAATTATCGAAGGAGGGATACGTACTGGCTAAGACGTCTTGGCTGAGTTTCTCTTTCAAATTAACCGAGCACAATTATTAAGCGTATGTAAACTGTCGGTGTTATGATAAATCTTTCAATGAATAATTTTGGTGGGTGACGCTTGCTATGAATAATGCAGAGGGGACATGCTGGTGAAAAGTAATATTTCGTCGGGAGATTATTTTATATGTTGGGCCGAATTGCTCGTTTTTCTGTCGATTGAATGGAGAAGGTATCGGCTCGTCGAGGGCGATTAGTGTGAATTTGGAACCTATCTGGATCTCTAAACGACGGACCTGATACTCGAGAAGAAGTTCAGTGGAACTTATTTTCAGAAGCAAGTGGCGCATGCAGGAATTCAATTATTCATCCAGCATCCGGTAATTGCACGATCTCGAATGAAACCGACGGTGCAAAATGTATAACGGCAAATTAATTATTATCGAAGCCCGGTTAGTCATTCCTTGACAGTAACGAGATCAACGCTTCATTCTAAAATCGCGAAGCTGGAATAAATTCGGAGATGGGTGAGAATTGAAATCATCGTTTCCCTTCTCTGTTAGGAGACAGCATAATTTAATGCTTCGCGCAATCCGATGATGAAATTAATAGGAGGAATTTATAGATGCAGCGACCGACGATCCTTTCTACGTGGAGCAATTTTTGAACATCGAGGCGAACGACTAACATCTAGAAGGAATTTAAATATTAACACGAGAATGATTAGTTGCGGTATTCGGTAAGTAAATATCGATATCAAGCTAATTCATTTCGTTGCACGACAATTCTTCAAGATAAAGGTATAATCTATTATCAATTACGATCACCGGCAAGTGATGAATAAAGGATTAGGCCATTTAATCTTTCCAGAAACTTCCACGCTCTTATCACATAAATATTCAATATTGCAATTTATATCAACTAAATCGAATGCATCGGAAATATTGATGTCTTTCAAGTATTCGAGGAAGAAAGAATATCCAGAGGTAATTGAATTAACTCTTAGATAGGTCAACAGATTTTACAAACATATATGGAGGGCTCAGGAACCACCCAATTTCCCTGAGCACGAGTTTCGTAGTTCGAAAGCCTCTTTATTGTTAAAACTTTCAGTTGATAACTCAATTAAGTCACTATTTTCATACGGAGGCAATAGACGACGGTACTAGCATTGCAATTTCTTTCCAAATAATTTGCAACAAGATTATTTATCTTGAACTTACACTGATTTGCCTCTGAGCCCTACATGTACAGGGTGAGTCTCCTAACATGACGACCTCAAATAACTCGTAAGGTATTCGTTGCACGAAAAAATGTTTCAAACAAAAGTTGCATGGTATCTAGGGGGACATACAGTGCTCTAATCTGTTTTTTATTACCTTACTTTTTTAATGAGATATTAGGGTCACCTTCAGTTTTTTAAATGGAATGTCTAATATTTTTGTCGAATTCGGATAAATCATCAAATTTTGCGTAAAAAAGTATTACACAAAGTGGGACTTCAAATGAATAATTACTGAGATATCTTCAAATTAATAATCTTCTATTAGGAAATACGCGTAGTCAACGCGATTCTTAACACGACTTTGTTTACGACGGCAGGTTATGTCTGTAAACAAGTTCCCTGTTAGATGTGAGGAATCACGATGTTCAGTAACAGTGAAAAATACGATATGATAATTGTTTATGGTTATATGGATAATTTGAGGTCGTCACGTTAGGAGACTCACCCTGTATACAAAAACGTGTCTAGTTATTGAATCCGCTGTACATTGAAAAGCGTGAGAGAATACTTTGCATGCTGTTGAAAACACAAACCAACCGGGAGGTAGCGCGTTGGCAGCAGCTGTCGCCAAATAGTGTCTCTGATAAAGATACTCCCTATCTCGGTCCGTATCTTCTTCATTCTCGTTCGCCCTATCTCCCTGGGTGGCCGCCTCGAAATTTCTTTTCTGCGCGCCGCAATTGCCGATCAGACTCTCGATCGTGAACGGTTTCGGCGTTGGTCGTCGCGTCAATTTCGACTCGGCGATCGAAGATTCGAGCTCGTCGCTCGCCGATCCGACGTCCAGCTCTGTTTCCTCCACGTTCGAGTCCATTTTCGTTTGCCGATTTAAATTCCGCCGGAACACTCAACGATGATTTATCATTTCTGGAACTGTCGGTGTCTGCACTCTGTCTGTTTCTTCGTCGATTTTCTTCACACTGCGCGACGTTTGGCGTAAGATAGTAATCGTTTCGATATCCTGAGATTCGATCGGAACTTTTTGTACGCTTGTTCCTCGTATGTCGACTACTGTTCGAATCAATCAAACGCGGGTGCTTCGTTTAGGGAAACTTTCGTTCAAGTTGCCCAATTTTTATAACACACCGTACTGTTATTTTGTAAGATACACAGTAGGTACTTCTGACAGTCGATTCGTGTCGAATGAGTCCATCAAAGTGCATTCATAACTCCTCTGCGCTACTATAAACACGATAAACTTGTGCCGCCGCGAGGATCTTCGAATGTATGAAAATTGCATACAGCTCGAAGCGTCAAACTTATCAACTTCGAGCGATCTTCCACACTTTTCACCGAAACAAAGCGACGAAGATTCTGTTCCTCAATGCCGATCCGTCTCATCAAACTGCATCCGCACAACTCGCGAAACCTCGGAGAACCACAAGAGGGCCACCCCTCAAACTTCAAACCTCTCGGCCTCCAGGATCCACTCTTTAACTCCAAGATGCCGCTCCGTGAAAATCAGATCCTCTCGTCGAAGCTGGGCCAACCCCATCGAAACCACTGCCGCGTCCACAAAGTCCTCGACGATTAAACCGCGACACCCTCGATCTCCATTAGATAAACCTTCTCGCTTCTCGTTGCCGTGGCGGTGGTTCGCGTACGCTTTCGTGCCGCGATCAATGGAGTCAATGGAGCCGCACGGGAGAGACAGAGAGGGGCAGCGAGATGCAGCGAGAAAAGAGGGAGAGAAGGGAAAGCACGTGGTAAGAACCGCGTCGAGCACGGGTCGTCGGGCAACTGGCGGCTGGCGGCGGGTCGCGTTTCAATTCCCCCGTCGTCGCCGTCGCCGTGACGCGCCGCGCCGACTCGCGACGGTGTTGCAGCTGGCGTGGTCGCGTAATCGCCGGGTCGCCGTTACGTCGCGACGCGGATTGGTCGCCGCTCGGGCCAACTGCGTGCGCGGACGCGCCTACCGATCCCACGGACCGCCATCTTGCAGCCGTGGACGCTTTTGTCCGTCGATGCCCGCGATCCGCTGGCGCGATCGAACTTGGACCAGGGGTGAAATTCGCCCCGCGCGTAGACGGCTCCGTGTTAATTGCCGGCGGCGTCCGACTCCAACGGGACAGGTTGCGGGGTGCAATGTATCCGGTGGTTTGCGAATGGGTTTATTTCAGTCCTTTCCCCCTCGATTTCTCGCCGCTGCTTCTCGTTTCGAGTTTCCATTGCGGGATTTCGGGAAGCTTTTCGGTCGACGTAAGCCTTGAACCGAGTTCTTGCACGGACGACTGAATTGTCTGACTAAAAAGTCCACAGACTAGTCCACCTCACTGTCCGTCTTCGGGCATTCCCGTCGAATCGTTCGCAATTCCAATATCGCAACGCCGAAACGAAAGCAACTGGTCCGCAGTTGTCGATCGATTCTCGCGAACGAAAGCCGTGGAAAGGGTTCGGGATTATAAGAGAGGATCGTTTCGCGTGTCGATGACGTCGATCCGATTGTCACCAAGAAGAGGCTACATCATTATCCAGCGAGTGGATTGGCTCGAGCCAAGATCGACCGGATAAACCCGCTCGTTAAGGTGGCAGGACGCGGGGGTGGCACGACGAACAGCCTAATGGGAAACACGTTCATCGGGCACGCTCGCTCGCTCGCGATAAAAATACAAGGGACGCGGTTGGTGGGCTTATGGTAAGGCGTACCGTGCTGAAAGCGAGCTGGATCGTTAACGCTGATCGCTTTGCATACTCGTTATGACGTAAATACACCCACCTGACCGGCCGTGTCTAATAACGCGTCGATTATGCACGGGGGAGGGGGCACCCGAAATAGCTGGAGCGTTGCACCGTGTTACGTCGGCGAAAGGTGATTCGACGAGGAGGAGCAGCGAGCTGGTAATTGCGTTCAAACGAACGGGACCAGGACGGAGTAGAGGTTCAAGGAAGTTTGCGTTTTAGTGGGTAAACATTTTGTCTTCCGAATGGCAAACGATGCGATGCTTCGATGAAACTTTAGTGCCTACCTGTTTGGGATAAGCTCGAATATTTATTCGCGTTTACAATTAACCCCTTGACAGCGAAAGACGTGAATGTACTATTGGATAGACTAGATTATTAGGAAGTTTGATATTATGTAATACACAGTTCAGTTTAATGAAAAGTACTTTATTTGTTCCGTCGGTTATTGGATAGACTAGATTATTAGGAAGTTTGATATTATATAATACACAGTTCAGTTTAATGAAAAGTACTTTATTTTATATCGTAATAGAAGGCACGTCCTTATTCAAAAGAGGAACTGTAACGAATGAAATAGGAGAGAAGCGAGGAGCATTCGGACCCTATCGGTCCGTCTTAATATGAACACTTTTGTATAAGCATTGGAATTCTATGCGCCAGTATATTCTCAGAACTATAAGAGATAATTTTTGTTTAACTGGGTTTTATAAAATGCATAAAACCATCATGTACGCCAACTACATTTTTCTGAGGACGAACTACAGTTTCCTAATAAAACATTCTCCTCGTCTGACGAAGGGAATCTCATTGCACAAAAAACAAAAGACAAACGTTTCACGATCGCAAAACACCTCACCAAGAAAATTCAAGTTCGAAAATACACAATTTTGATGCAAAAGATTCTGGATGCAAAGCAGCCCTGGGTAACGTGTCCAAAGCTTTAGACTATTTTCAATTACCTTTTCCAGAATCTTTGGCGATTTTCATTGTCCAAGAAGCAAATAAATATCACAATTTTTTGAAAATGCTCGTACAATACTTTAACTATATAACACCTTGGTGGTTCCAATACTAATGTATGCATCGACGGTCTGGAATCCGTATACCAATACCCAGATTTCAAAAATAGAGGGGGGCCAACACAAATTCCTACGATTTATATCGCACAAATTAAACTCTCCTATGACTCGCTATGGCCATGATTATGTACCCTTGCTTAACCAACTTAATTTGAGATCTCTCGCCACAAAAAGAATTACACAAGACCTGCTCTTTTTACATGATATTATGAGCAGCGGCTACAACTGCTCCGATTTGTCGGCGGTAATTAAGTTTTGCCTACCGGGAAGGACCCTAAGGAGAAACAAATCTCTATTTCATGTTCCTGCGCATAGGACACTTTTTACCTCGAAGTCAATAGTTACTGGGATTACCTCTTTAGGCAATAACTGTTACCAATAGGCAATCGTTATTATTTATTTTATTATTAGATTTATTTATTCTTATATAAATTCAATAGTTATTATTCTACAGTGTTGTTAATGTCACGCGTAAAAAAAAGTTTGTTCGGTGAACGACCAGTCGAGAGAGCGCGCCGCAGTGAAAGGGTTAAGGAGCAGAAGGATTGAATTACGTATAATTTCACGTTCGTCATAAACAATCTTGTGGCAGGCTCACACCCACGCGTCGCTTCTTCTGTTTTGTAGGCGTTTCAAAGGCCGGCTAATCGGTACCATCGCGCTAATAGTGACGCTATTTCGGCACTCGTTAACCCGACACGACTCTAATTGAGCCTCGCAGGATCTAAAGTTAAACGGCTGGTCGTTACGCGAAGCACAAGGCAATGTATCTTCGTGCTCGTTGCGACGACAACGTCCTTTATGGAGCTCGCAAATTATTTCATTAATTATTATGGTCGAAAGGAAATGCTCGATTGGAGCGTGATTGACTTTACGTGTTTCATTGTTGCCAGGATGAATTACAAATATAACTGCGCACGAGTTGCGCGATATTTTATGATATATTAACCCGGATCTGCCATTTGTGTCATATGAATTTAACAGAACTTCTGTCGTCTCCATTTCTATCCGCTTGATATTAAAAATACCTTGGTTCGAGGAACGTAGAGTCGAGGGAAAAAACAGCACGTTTCACTGTATTCATAGATGTTTCAATAGCCTCTAAATAATGCGAATATGTTGCTTTACGAGGTGCTGTCGGAAGAAGTTTATCGCGCGAGGAAAACCGTTCCGCGGAAAGTGATTCGCGTGACAGCGAAGCGGAAATGAGTATCGACCGGATCTGCGAGGCGGATACGGAGTTCGGCAAAGTAGCACTTAACGGGTTGTAAAGCGAGATGAAAGTGCTGTAAATAAGACTCGACAAAACGATTCGCCCAGTCGAACCGCGGCGAAGACAAATTCCCTGAACTTAAATCTATATTTATCGATAAACTTGATCATATGCTGACACGAGCATTACACTGTCCCAAAGTTCCGTAGCAGCAACGCAGTTGCACGGTTGCTGCCTGAAACAGCAACGTGACCTAAAATGATAAACGCGTTCCTCCAAAGAATTGAATAATACCGCGGTGCGTAACGAGCTCCGGAAAATTGAAACTTTTGGAGCATTCCCGCAGAATATTTTCCTCGAGAGATGCACGGGCAAATAAACGATAAAATCAGACGCCTCTCCCGCCTGACATTCACGGGACATTCATTCCTGCCGACGTTTCTCTCCATTTCACACGCGCCGACGCGCGCGGCGCGAATTTCCCCGAGTAGGCGTTGCGGGACCAGTGGAAGTTACGCGCAAGGAGATTCAGACGGGAATACTCAGACGGCCTTAAATCTTGTCTCGCGAGGCGAGCCGGTGGGCTCCACTTTATTTTCCTTCGCGTCAGAGGCGTCGTTGCGCGACCCGCGAGCTCTCGTTACGCACGTGTGAACGGAAACGTCGGCTCTTTAAACGCTTCGGTTCTTAGGCACGTCGCGACGCTCGCGGCGATTTTTTAATTGCCTGCTGTATAGAACCGTTTGGAACTGCGGTGCCGGAAGATGAAGCAGTGCCTATCTTTTTTTCCTCTCTTTCATAGACCTCGGTATGCACGTGGCGTGTAGATGCTATTGCAGTTGACGACGAAGCAACAGCTTCGTTTAAAGGGACTTTAGTTTGTATTGTTTTTTCGAACGAGTTCTAAGGTGATTTCGTGGGTGAATTCGATTTTATAAGCGGGGAAAGTAGAGCGTGTAAATTATGGGGCTTTAAATTGGAGACGAGCGAACAGTACTGCCCGCTCTGAACGATTCATTCTCTTTGCAAGTTTTCCTTCCTTTATCTTTCTCAGACGATTTGTCCCTCCCGCGTTCCTCTTCCGCCACTCTGTCCTCGTGCTTCTCTTTCTCCCCCCGTCCCACGTTTATGGGGCATTACCACCGTCGAGTTCTTTCATCTGATTTACAGTCCGGCGGGGTGTTTATGGTTCACGATGATTTACAACGAAATGTGGTACAAAATTTCGCGGGGAACAAAATGAACGTACGAACACAGACCGAAATGTGCCGGCTAATTGAAAAACATTAACGCAAACAGATATCCCTCTGCAAAGGCGATTTGTAATTGTAACCAGCTCCTATCGAAGCAACAAAAACTCGGGCAATTAATATTTCGAAACTCGTGCAAGCGAAGATGGAAAAGTGTAACAGCAGAAAGCTGTGCATGGTTCAAAGGTACGATTATTATTCTTTCTTTAAACTAACATTGTACCATCTGTCTCGTTTACATTACATTACGTCAATTTGTCCGTCGTATCATTCGGTGGACATTTCATATTGCTTCCCTACAGCTCAATTATTCCTAGCGCCAACGCCAGCACGTGCAACTCAATTATTCACGTTTCCACGAAGGCCTCGGAGTTCTCTCCGGCTTCCAACAACGGCGGGACCACGCGAATCCGTCAAGCGAGCAAGAGAAGCGTAACGCCGAAAGAGCAGAAGAGACTACGGTCCCCGGCTCCGTCAAAAGGGACACGGTGGTGCGCCTGCGTTTCTAAAGATAGCACCAACACGGACGAAGGAAAAACGCCGCTGGAAAGGGGTGCAGAATTCGCGATTGGCGGCCCGATATTATTCGCGTTCACGGTGGCAGCGTGGCGAGGGGGCACGAGCCAGAAATCGATGGCTAGCAAATTGGTGGGCGTCGTGGAAGACCAAGACGGCGTGAACACTTTGTCACGTTAATGGATTGACCGGGTGGTTTTTGGCCGGTCCTCCGCGGGATAAATCGTGCACGGCGAATGGAGAGACGGTTGTACCTGTCGCGAAACCGAATCCCACCTTCGTGTCACGAGCGTGGGGCCTGGACGTTAGAAAGCGTGTCCGGCGGGAAACTTTATCACGGCACGCCACATTAGTGCACAAGTCGGACCACTTTGCGGTGTTCATTCGAGAGGCGCACTTTGGCGCAGGGGTGCGCACACCCGAGGCATAGAGGTTCGAAGTAAAATCGGCGTTCAGTTGTCTATTGTTTTGGAGCAGGGCTGCTCGCGACGAAATTCTTCGGGTCCAATAGTTTGGACATGGTGCGCGTGGGAACGCGAACAGAAGATACTTTGGACATCACTGAACGCAGTATATAAATTTCAGCTGCCACCTTTTGCCCGTTTTTAAACAATTTTTTAAAGAATTGTATTAAAGAGACTTCGGTCTGGAGTGATAAAAATAATCTGACAGAAAAGTGTTTCAGACAAAAGTTAATCAACGTTCAGCTTTCTACAGATTCCAATATAAAAAGTGTCAAAGAATATTTTCTTTTTATAAATAATGCTAGGTCTCCTCCGTTTTTTACATGCCATTATGTCTTGAGACAACGCTAAAATAATTTTTGCCGCGATAAGCGGGTTCCTGGACCACTGTGCGACGGTGGGCATTTCGCGATTGTCTCATTCCAGCGATACTATGCATGAGAAGCAGAAAGTATTCTTTGATTAAATCGTTCTCTTGTTCCAAGCGGAAGATCCTCGCCTAAAGTATATCTCGTGTGTGACGCAACGGAGTTAGTTCATTTAAATCCGCGCAATTTAAAATGAAACAGAAGTAATCTCCTGCAACTTGCGTACGCGCGTTCAGCCAATTCCTTATCACCGGAACACGCGTTTAGGAAGCGCGGGAACGCGCGGGAAAAGAGGCCGCTCGAATTGCGGCGGACGTTTTCGTCGAGACGTTAAACGGGGCCCGATGGCTAAATCACGTTAATCGTACGGGACACGACTAAACGGGTGCTATCTTGAGAGAGAACGGTCCTCGTCGCTAAATGGGACGTGCCTTCAATTGTGCGTGAAATGAAGGCGGCGATGCGTGCGTCTGCCGGTCGACAAGCTGCGCGAGAATCGCGACGGGAGCGTAGATTTCACAGGAACAACTCCAAAGCGTCCGCTACCGAACGACCGTCGAAACGAGTATAATCGGACTTTAATTGCGCGTGGAGAGTGCGGCCATTTGTAAGGCATGACTCTTGCTGTGAAATCGCGAGGCTTTCGGGCAATCTGTATGTATGCACATGCGAGAGATGTCTCGGAGATGTTGTTCGATAATTACCGTAATGCATATACGGTGGACGCGTTTTCTCGCGCGTCGAATAAATAAGTTTGAGTAAGCGACAAACAACGAATAATTTAACGCTTCGGTATCCTAAATCGAGAAATTTAGAGACATTTTGGTATGACTTCTAAGCCACTTCTAAGCTAATTCTTGCAGAATTAAATAGGAGAAAGTACGTTGAAAATGTTCCAGTTTGCTAGAATGCAGGACTTTTTGGGACTCAAAAGATATTCCATGTCAATTGTTAAGAACATCGAGAATTTTCTTTCCTGCATTCAGTGTAACATTTTTAATACATTACGAATAGTAATTTTTTGATAATATACCTTTCAGTTAAACAAAAATTGGAGGGAAGATATTAAAAAGAATCGTAGCGGCATCTTAAAGAAAGCAAGCAATTTTTTCCACGAAAAGTGCCATCTTCGAAACACAATTCAGGCGTTAAAGGGTTCACGAAAAACAGAGCCATAAAGGGGTCAAATGTGCCCCTAAACCAAATTCGACTTGTGAGGTATCATTCGATAGCTTATCAACAAAAAGCAATTCGTACCAAGTTTCAACCCTGTAGCTCGACTGGGAGGGTAGTTATAGCGAATAAGCAAAAATATAATAATAAATTCAAGCGAATAAGCAAGCTTGAAATCCATATGCATTTCACCGATCATAATTATGGGCCAATAATGAGTAAAATCAACTTGAGGTCACTCGAGAATCGAAGAATCATAAATGATCTTCTATTCTTACACAAACTCTTGAATGGACATACATATATCTTGTCCCCTCCTGCTATCTTACATAAACTTCCATGCTCCATCAAGGCCTGCAAGATCGCCGCGTATTTTCGTTCCGCGCAGGTATTTAACCAGGTTCATTCACTCTGACCCCATAACCAGAATATGTAACACTGCAAACCATTACAGCTCCAAGTTGGACTTTTTCAATACATCGTACAACTCATTTAAAATTGCCGCGCACAAGTTATTCTGAAATCCTCCTCACGCCGACTGAAGAACAAGCAATAAATGTATGTTTCGTCCGTTAGTTTCTATTGCGCTACCACGATGTTCAAATTGTTCATTGACTTTGTAAAATTAATGGGTTATTCCCGTTCAGATAAATAAATAAATATAGTTTTTGCTCAGTATCTCCCATTTTAGCGCAGAAAAAGGTCTGAAAAAAATCTGAGACATTGCAATTATGGAGGCACATGTTGTACAAGTTTTGCAGATTTTTGAATCGGAAACTCGAGCTGCGAAATCGTTTGCTCCGTTTCGCTTCCGCTGAATTATTCATTCGGCGTGAAATTACTCACGAACTATCGACGATACTGTCCACCTCGAGCCCGCGTGTAAAAAGGAATATCTGTACAACCGGCACACAAATACCTTCTAGCCTCGTCTGTGCTTACGCGCAAATAGACACGACGCGAAAACGTCGGAGTTCGTTCGTGGCCAACGCTCGCGCCGCATGGCAATCACGAACTCGATTGATTAGCCGACAAAGTGGAGCCGACAAATTAGAGGAATGCCATCTACGTTCCTGCTCGACTCCCCCTCGTCGAGCCACATATGCATACTCGCTTCTGTCCTGCGAACGAAGCGGGGAAGATTATCTGATTCGACGTGCGCGTGTAAGCGTTGACTTTTGCCTGCACGTAGGCGCTCCTCCGTCAACCGTGAAGCGGGACACGTTTCGCAGCCAATTGCTGTCGAAATATTTCTGTCGCTCTTTCCGCGCGCGAAGACGTTTCTTTACTGCCCGATGCGTACGCGTCGATCGGTAAAAATCAACGCGCAGATACACGATCTCTCTAATCGTTATGCAAAGGAGAATAGAGAATAGTTTGGGTGGCAATCAATTGTATCGGAAAGCAGGAGACGGGTGATAGCCGACGACCGTCTTCGACGACGATCGAGCGAGTACTGGCATCAATGACACTATCGACGTCGATCCAGCGGCGATATTGTTATCGAGAGTCGGCAGGCGCGTACGAAAGCATCGCCTTGCTTACGGATTTCTTGATAATGAAATTAGAAATTCTTGGATGCATAATTATTGTCCAGAATATAATTATTGTGTGGCTGCGGGACGTTGATATTTTCTGTCGAATTTCAGTACGCTAATATACGGAGGAATCGTCAGGAGTTTAAAAAATTCTCTCGCCTCCTCCGTTGTATTAATAAATCAAAGGAGTAGCGGAAGTGCTAGAAGCAAAAGGGCCGCTGTTAATATCCGCGTTTACTAAACGGAGCACAGCTGCCACTGTCGGCTAATTAACTTTTTCTCATCGGCGGCTATCACAGTGGCTAGAGAGAATACTTGTATACACGGTGTCGTCGGTGTACTTCAAAGAGATCGTCGGCCACATTCGGATTCAGGGGACCGAGCTGAATGGGCCAGCGTTCGTAGGGTGTCGGCGATACATAGATTAGATCCGAGCAAATATGAGTGAGGAATTCAATAGTTGGGATTCGTATCCCTTTGGTTAATTAGGACGGAAGAACTTTGAAACGTCACAGGTGAAATGAAAAGGACGGGGGCGAAGTTGAAGAGCGTGGACACGCGCAAAAATAGCAAGATGAATATCCGGCCTGTCCGAAACAAGCCTAAATACGTCCCCAAAATATTCCATTGGCGAATGGTACAAAGGATTCGGCGGAAACGTCGAGTATACGGCTGAATCCTACAAATAATCCTGTTGAAGCGTCGCCACGCATCGATGGACACATAAATGCCGTGCTCGTTCGAGCATTTCTTGCGTCAGGAATCGCCCACGCTGATCCCTTTCCCTCATTTTTATGACGAAGACACCGAAATTCGACCAAACGTTAACAACAGATTCAATGGAAAGTCCGTGGCCTTTGAAATAGAAGCGACGATACCAATGCTTGCGCAATTGTAAGTTTCCGAGTTGAAAATTGGAGCAGAAAGAGTAACCTACCCTCTATGGTTCCATTCTTTCTGTTATAAAATTCCTCAGACCCTGAGAAACTATAGAAAAATATATCGCCGCGAAAGAATTAAATATTCCTCGACGCTATCGACGCGTGCGAGGGTGGCGGTTGTTGACACGAAAACGCGTACGTTTTCACTGGAACGAAAATGCATGCACATTAGGCGGACTTTTGTCAGAGAAGGGAGCAGAAATGGCGAATCCATGAAAGTATTAAGATGCAAGGGGCATAAAATATATTTGAAAGTTAAATACGAGTCAAGTGGCGCCCCGGTAGGGTGTAACCAGACGCGAAGTAGTCGGGTCCCCTTCTGCCCCTCGTGTATCCATTATGTTTCGATGGTTTTGCCGAATTCCCTTTGCCTTGCGCATTTCCCGCAAAAGTATTTCCATGCTAATCTCAAATTTCTCTATCGCCAAAATAAAATTGAACGATTAAGCTCTGCCACACGTGTCCCGAGTGAAGCTACGAATTATTACCAATGCCCAAGTGCAATCAGGTATTGCGAATTGCGTGTAATTAAAAAATTCTGAACAGTCCCAATATACCCAACTCGGACCCAAAGTTCTCAACCATCCCCCACTACCCCCCGTTCGTTCCCACCTTCCACCTTTCGTTCACTACTTCCTTTCGCCTTCGGTTCTCCGGTAGCCATCGAGCATCGGCGGTGTCTCCTTTTCGAACAGGGCGTACAATGGCCTCGCGATTCCCGAGGATTCTCTGGCTCGTGTACGACGAGGAGCGGGTTGGAGGGGTACGCGGCTGCTATTGTTCCGGTGTAGCCTTAATGCGCGCCGTTGTAAACAGCGTTACAATGGAATAACTTCGTTAGCATAATCGCGTCACAGAGTCGCCTGGCGCCCCTTGCCGCTCCCGCTCCACTGCACCCCTTTTGGATTTTACGGGTGGTTTCCCCACGGACATCCTCGTGGGCGGACCCGATCCGATCCGATCCGCTGCCGCGTTTAACCGTCGCCCGAGTATTATTCATTGTCGCGATTGAATCGTTTATCTAGTCGGTGCTCGGACGACCACGATACGATCGTTCACGGCGACAGCGTGTACACAGTATCGACAAGCATCTCTCGATATGTGACAATCTGATCGCCGGATAGAGGTAAACGTCCCTTCGCCACGTGACTGGCCAACAGTTGAGGGAATTCGCGGGGATAGGTGTATCATGGAAGCTGCCTTGGAAACGTGTCCCGTTGTTCACTGGTAATCGTTGGTGAGAATGGCTGAACGGATGCCATTCTGTCTTATTAAATTACTAGATACATCTTGATCATTTTAACACTAGGCCAGACTGACTTGTTTCGCATTTTTCGCTTTAAAATTATTAATTCGTAGGTAATGTTAAGGGGTGAAATCAGCCCTCGAAGAAAATTCAGAAAGTTCTTTTTCGTGAAATATCTCAAGAACGCTGGGAGATATTTAAAAATAATATGAACAAAACTTGCATCGCTTTATTGCGTCTACAAACCTGCATAAAATTTTGTTTTGAAAAACCCACGGAAAAAAAAATGAATGAAATCATGGACTTTTCAAAAAATTTGTTCAAGCTGTCTTGCAAACACAATAAAGTGAGGCAAGTTTCGCTTAGAATTTTTTTAAATATCTCTCGTCGCTCTTGAGATATTTCACGAGAAGGATCATTCTGAATTTTCTTCGAGGGCTGATTTCGCCCCTCAAAACCGAATTATTGTACGAACTGAAAACAGGGTTGTATTACGGATGAATTACTGTACTTGTATGCAAAGTTTCATACATTTCTGAATCTTCGGGTTGCCTAACCTTCCTTGCAAGTCATCTTTATCAATTGAAATTAAATTTAGAGTAATTTGAACGTGGAAACTTTGTAGACAGATAAATGCTTGCTCGTAGACGTCAAGCAATTATTCTTTCGCGATAGTTACTCCCAATCTATCGTCAGTCTTTGATAACAATCGATCTTCCGCGTGTCCCTACAATTGTAGCCTCTCTTGTCGAGCCGAGAACCGCGCGAGATAAAATCGCGGAGAAGGAAAAACGGTGTCGCGTATCGCGATAATTCCCAGCGAATCAACGTTTTCCCGGCAATTACGGGGAATCTCTGTCAGGGCTGCGGCGATATCGAATTAATTCTACTCGCGGCCCCGCCGACGTACATGACATTTTTTCGCCCTTCCATCTTCGTCCGCGTTCACAATAGAAATGTTAAGCGAGTCGTGGATTCGCAACGCTCGTCACTCTTGTTCGTCGCGCGACGAAGCGGTTCTCCCGTGTCCGCGGACGTCAATCTGTGCGCTAAAGCGAGGGCGCGGAGATTCGCTTGACGCTTTGACGACGGCCGTTGTTGCTGATAGACGACCGATCATCGTGGTACATCGTCGACGGACTGTCTATCGGCGACGCGAGTCATTAAACGGTAATCCGTCCCGATGAACTCCAGGCGGAACGTTTCAATGCGATCGCGGGGGTAATTCGATTACGAGAGTTGACTTTCGGTGTATTTCTGCTTTAACTTTGTCTTTGTTTCTCTGGCGGTTGGATTAGGTTTGGGGAGAACTGTACGTTCGGGGAAATATTTTGGAGAATTTTTGTTCGACGGTTGAGAAGCGTACGGAGTGGAGTTCGTTCGCGGTATAAATTGAGCAGAGGAAATATGTGTAGTGAAAACGATTTCGCGAGCGTTTTGCATACAGTGCGTAAGAGAAAGAGTTGGAGTTTTGGTTTTAACTCTGGAATTAGTTCACCGATTCGGCTGAAACTTATTCGACATTTAGCCTGGGCATTGGGGAGTATTTATGTAAGGGAGTAATGAGTTAGCTAGCTCCACAGTTATGAGCAAAAGTCCAAGTGGATCCTAGGCACTGTATAATAGATGATGAATAAGTGAGACATTTCTTGATTCCGTAATGAATAATATACTGGAATACCTGCATACGTTTCATGATTAGCACGTCGCAAAAGGGCATTTCGTTTGCTGGAAATATTTTTGCAAGTTACCACCGAACTAACAGCATTGCATAGGGCTTGCAAAGATTTGCATCGGCATTTTTATATATATATTCGGCGGCCCCCTAAATATCCAACAATAACGATTCCGTTCCACTGAGCAAGGATGAGAAAGGCTCGTTCGAATTTGTGATTGTCGCGCCATTAGGGATATCCCCCATGGTTGTTCGCTGTCGTACTGATTTCTGGCTTCTCCCAGCCCGACGAAAAATAATCTCTTTTCTTCTCGGCCCACCCCTCTAAGCTAGAACGCCCGCTGCGGACGTCAAAATATGACAGCTCTCTCGGGTCACCACTTTCCGCGACAAGAGTTGCGTTCAAGGGGATTGCGACGAGCGATCATTAAAATAAAGCTGCGTTCGCGACCATTGTGCACTTAACTGTATCCGTCTCCGTGTATGGTTTCAAAGGAGCGCGTCAATCAAACGTTTATTCCGCGAAGACATGTATACCGTTTAATCGTCATCTCATGTCCAACTTCAGGCATTCGTTAGAAATAAAATAGCATAATTGATATCGCGTATAAATTTTCGTGCGATGGAACGAATAAAAATTTTAGAAAGATGTGGCGCAATAATATTTCGTCCGGTTACATGGACGAGTCGGCGATTTAAATTCTAATCTGCGGGAATGAACTGTACATTGTGTATTTCTATTGTCGCTTTGGAGCGATACCTTCGAAATTTGTTGATCAAATTTAATCGAAGCGTAACTGACGGGTCAATTCGGATGAATTACGTGATAACACGATTCGCACATTTGCGGCACGAATGGGCGCCGCGTTGAGAGCCACTGCGGTGCGCGGTTAAGCTGACGGAAACTGTAAATGGTTCGCATCCAACCCCCTCGACGAGACGCTAATTCATATTCATAGGTGTAGCGTTTAGTATCGTGCCGCTGAATTCTCCGGAGAGTTCGCCCGGAGACGAACGAAGAGAAGGAGAAACATCAAGTTACATTAACTTGCCGCATCGTAGACGCGGACGAATTCAACTATCTCCTCGAATCGTTGAACGGATTTGCAATTTTTCCGATAACATTACAATTGTAGTTTTATTTATAAATCGTGTTACTTAAGAAAGTAGGAGGATATAACTTGGGAATTCAATCTGTATGGGATTACAGGGATGAACTGCATGGTGCTGCCATCTGTGGGTACAATTTGAACTGACACTACGTTTCATCACAGCCAGATACGGTCAAATAGTAAAATATATTTCTATGGACCTCAATTTCTTTATATAAAAAAAAACACGTAGTACAGGAGAGCAGATCCAACCTCATATAAGAAATAATATACAAGAAAATAATGGCGGTCACTATGCCCGCAAAACTACTAAAAAATACAACCGGTCACCCGTGCCGCTTCGGACCAATCGTCCTACGGCATGATTGGGAACCGGAGGAATCAAAAAGCATGCGACTCACTACTTCGTTGATTGCAGATACCAAGGAAGTACTCGTGGAAGACATCAGAAACATCAGCGAGGCAGTTCAATTGAACTCAACCGTCAGGAAGTGTGCAAACTGTAACTAAACAAGAACGCAAAGATCATTAAAATTTATATAATTTAATTCTTCATACAAAACTGAGAATTGTTTAAAAGATACTTACATTTCTCACTTTATCAGTGTCGCCTAAAACACCCCCTTCAGTGATGCACTGACTCTACTTCCGATAGCAAATATAAGAAAGAAAATTAAAATAAAAGATTATGTACGCGATCGCAAATTGTGATCCTACTTTAGCGATTGAAGTAATTGAAAAAGAGCACCGGTGCTCTGATAATAGTATTAATAACTAGCACGCGAAAAACACTGACTCTACAATCGCGTGTAGGTAAAGTGTAAATGAAAATTTAGGCAGAGCCACTTGCTCTGGGGATGTTAGAAAACTGCAGTGCCAACACTGACTTTACCGACCGCATTGCACGCGGTCACAAAATTTTCTGAAAGAAAACATGTTCATCCTATCGAGTATTTGTTATGACCATTTTTGTAAATATTTTAACTGTTGTTATTTCATCTTAGTATCCGTCTCAGATCACATAAAAGCAATATGGAAAAATGATTAAAATGCTTACGTACAAACAGCTTGATTGCAGTGAATTATTTCGCGTCATTGTAGCTATTAGCTTCCTCTATTCCGCCTAATCAACTGTCTCCATACTCCTGTAACAAAGAGTAACAGAGAAATAAAACAAGTGCACGAATGTAATGATAATCGTGATATATTAAAGCAATAATTCATCTCGAATTCTATAGCAAACGTGAGCATTAGATTTGTAAACGTATAGGCACGCTTGCGACACAATTGTCTGTCATACAATATTTATATGTGGCACGAATAATAATTTAATCGAAATATATTACTAGTATTTGTACAATTCTACTTATTTCTAGAAGAAATTTGAGAAATTCTTACCTGTCAACCAGATCGTTTGACTCTTCGGCATGAATTGGCGCCATTATGCTCCTGCGCATAATTACTGTAGTAGTGTGGGGGCAGGAGTTGCGCGGTTGTGTGAATATATGTGAATGCTATGGGGAGAATCAGGAAAGCAATTACCACAGACGATTTATGATGAATTCCTTAATCTCGTCGGTGTCTGTGTCAACATATTCTAGAAAACGATCTGAACGTTCACTACGGTAGGAATTGCAATTTAAATAAAGTTAAGGCAAGACAAATATTAGTTTGACGGAAATAGTTTACCTATTCTATAGTGCAACAAACATTACAAACATTTGATTACACCGATGCGCTTATTATTACTAATAAATATATTTGCATCCCATTATTCGACTAATATCCATACTGTAACACTCGTAATACAAAATATTCAGTTGGACAGGATATTCAAAAAACACCCGCCTTAAAGAACGAGCAACACCCCCCACCACCCGCAAAATTACCAGCCAATTAGCGCAATCTATATCAAAAACTCCCTCTTTCGCCCAACGGATCTCGTAGTGATTTGACGTGTTCAGAGTGTCCGTCGAATTAAGGTATGTAAAATATTCTAATATATTCTTGAAGGCAGGAAATTATATACATTGTGTTCATTTCCCTATCTACCAAGTTTTCTGTGGTTTCTTGGTTAATATTAATGAATATTTTGCAAGAAATTAACGAAGTATTGTGTAGTGAACGGAATCACACCGCACGGCGTACATTTTCAAATCGACTCGATTATGCATATACGTATCATCTTTTACGTATGCGTATACGCATCTCAGCTCTGAATGCCATTATCTTGCAATATATTCTTCAGTTTCCAGCAATATTACTATAATATTGGTGATTCTCTAATTTCAGTTGAATTCTGTGTCATGGCGTCTCTTTCGCTTGCTTTGAATCAGAAATGGCGCGAACCGCGACCCTTTCGAACGGGAATGCGCAGGAGCAGAGGGACGCGGCGCCATATTGTTAAATCAACTTCTCGCTGACTGGTATGCGTTCCTCAAATTTCTGGTTGAAATAAGTAGAATTTTAGCACTATATCTCTATTAAATTATAATTCATACCACGTATAAAATGTGCATCATATACAATCGTATTGTAGATAAGTAGTAACATAATACAAGCAATTATTTGCGAGTATTTCTTTATCGTGTCTGCCTGTGTTCAAAAAGCTTGTTTTTTCTCTAAAATCTCGTTAATTTATCGCGAAGCATATAGATATACTTTCAAAGTAAAGTTTACGTTGAAATGTTTCTAGGAAAGCTATCGTAGACAAAAATGGTGATTGTCTTTGTGATTTTCTTTCAGAAAATTTTGTGACCACGCGCAATGTGGTCGGTAGAGTCAGTGTTTGCTCCGCAGTTTTTTTAGCATTTCCAGAGCAAGTGGCTCTGCTCAAATTTTCGTTCACACTTTAGCTCCACGCGATTGTAGAGTCAGTGTTTTTTTCCGTACAAGCCATTAATGGTATTACAAAAGGACCGGTGCTCCTTTTCAATTATTTCAATCGCAAAAATAGAGTCTGAACTTGTTCGTCGATATAATTTACGGTCGCGTACATAGTCTTTCAGTTTTATTTTTGTCTTATATTCGCTATCGGGAGTAGAGTCAGTGCATCACTGAAGGGGATGCTTTAGGCGACAATGATAAAGTGAGAAATGTAAGTATAATAAGATAAATTTATTGTGAAACGTAACTTATCGAATGTTCATGATGGTTACTTAACACTAGACGTATATTATGGGAAAGCCATCTTAAGTTTAGAAATAGAGATATGAAAAAGACGCGATCGGAAATTTGAACCCCTGTGATTTATTACGAGGCAACTTCTTCTGTTGCACCCTCGAACTCGAGCTTCACTTGACATTCCTCCGGTAGTCCTTCAACGTCTACCTCTGATTCCGGTGCATTTAACATGTTTAACGTTACTTCCGCCGATTTCCCCATTAATCCTTGATTCCCCGATTGTTGTTTCGATACTTGCTGTTGAGCGACCGCCGTCTGTTGCGTCGACTGTTGTTGAGATAGTATTTGTTGTCTGATAGGCACACCGGCTTCCTCGAAGGCTTTTTTCTTGAGTGTGGTCCGAATCTGAGAGCTAGAAAGTTCAATTGTCCGCTTAACTGTAGGCCGAGACTGACGTAGAGAAATTGAGGAACAACCGTGGCTCGATGCAGCCTTATTAACTTACACCGTTCGCCCCTTGATGTGTTCACTTATTTTGTTCAAATCTTCACTGAAGGTCTTTACCGAGTGACGGAGCATCTCAATTTCCTCGTCAGTCCATTTACTACAGATGAAGCAACATAGGGCGTTATGTAAACGTACAGCCAGCAGCTGATTTTTTTTTTATAACAAGCTCGACTAATGAAATCGATCACAATTAATCAGTTTCCAATCGCATATAATAATACTGAAGCTTTAGGAAAATTATATGCACGTTTAACTGCATGCAAGTTGAAAACGATATATATAAATATATATCGCGAAAATTTTATAACGCGCGGTTCATTCAAGCTTGCATAATTCACATTTGAAACTTGAATAAAGCTTCGCGTTCCGTTTCTGATTGGCTACCAAGCGATACCACGTGACATTATCCCGCCATTCTCTAGCGTACACAGGGTCACATACATTTAGGCGAAAGCATCAGCCGCATTTCTACTTATTTTCAACAAAAAGTTGATATTATACGTATATCTAATTTAATTACCCAGCCGGAGAGTCCGTCGTAGGATGCAGCTGCATAGTTAATTCTCCGAGCTTGTTGAACGCTGCTCCAGCCGCGGTGAAGATTTCACCAACCTATAATCAATTTCAATGTTGATCAATATACTTTTTTAAGTGCGTAATAGTGCACTGTTCTTCTCTAGCCGTGAACTTTTCACCGAAAAAATCAAACCAACATAACAATTTTCGTCACAGTTTCGAACAATTTTCTCGAGAAAAAATATAAAAAAAAGTTTCTGGAAGTAGTCAACATAACCTAACCTTATGCCCGCTTACAGACTCCATTGCTAAAGTACTCGAGGGTAAAAGCACGTGACTCTCGTAGAAAAAGGAAGACGAGCGGTGGGGGAGAACGAGCGTTAAGTGTTATATGGCGGGAAACAGCCTAAAATCAGCGACAACGAATACCTTTTAGCTTACCTTGCTCGCAGAGTTCATGTCAGTTTGTTGTTGTTCTCGTACTTCGCCATCAGCCGGGCAAAGGTTCGTACGGTATTGCCATCTCGCGTCGCTCTCAGAATCTCCCCTTTAAATAATTATAACCTCTAGTCGTTCCTTACTTTACACCCTTTCTGCCCCTCCGCATTCCATCGTTATGTCATTAAAACTGTTACAGTCATTAAATTCACGTTCATTAATATTTATATATATTATGAAAAGTTCCATCTGATATATGGAATCCATAGAGTATTTGCATAATAACCAGCTATGTATTTCCTCTTTACGTGTACGAACGTAAAAAGGCAAATTCGTAAAATAAATAAAAAAATGGTAAAGGACGCGGTACGAGAGTGGCACAATTTATTTAAAAATCGCATTTGTTATAATCTTACGGAATAGAAAATAGTATACAAACGAAGCATCATGTTCTAGCCCTTAAACTTTTTACTTATAAATGTGACTTCTTAAAAATTGTTTACCGCCAGCATTGACGAAAGGAATTGTATTCACTCCCCGAACGTTATCTTCGCAATAAGCCGCATCAGGCTATCAAACACCATATAATATATCAATTACATTAATATTCTCAACCGGTGTCCACATAAAGAAACATCGTAGCAGGCTCATTTGATGCCGATTATCGTACGGAAACGCATCAATCTCTATAGCCGTTGCTCACGTCCTCGCATAAATTAATAGTCTCCGTTTCCACTCATTGTCTTCGGTAACCGTGACTTTTCGAAAATTGCAAAACTCTGTCAATATACGTTCAATGTGGGCTGCTGGGTCGCCAGTTAGTTTCAACGTCTTTAACTGAGGGAAATCCTCGTTTTGCGATCGTCTCAGTCTTCTAGATGCATTCCGGTAACATTTCCATGGCTGCGGTTCAATTACGATCATGTCCGTGATGGAGCAAGCCTTTCGTAGAAAATTCACCAGTCCATCGTCACCGTGATTCAAATGTATCCACATCGTAACGGAGAAGCAAAATATAACGTCGAAACGCGACTTCTCGTATCGGCGAAGGTGTTCTTCCAGTATTTGGCTACTGCCGTCGCTTAAAAAATCGAGGCAGTCGAAAATAATACGATCCGGCCGTGGATTGCGTTCACGTGCCCTCTCGATTAATATCGCATCGAGATCCACGCCGAGCAAACAGATCTCCTCTGGCCGATCGACCGATAAGATGTTTTCGAGGAAGTCGTGCAGCTCGAATGTCAAGTCCTGAAATCATTAGTAAGATTTACGATTTTTGTGCGACCCCCGTGGTCAAAGAACTCTGTACGGAATTTCATTGTCGTGTTTCGAGTTGCATTTGGCAGCACTTTCCCACGACTTTGCTGTTTGAACGGGGATTGTGAATATAAATATGTATGAAGCCCAGGAAGTAAGAGTGTTATGATTGTCGTACGAAATAGTTATAAAGTAATTCTAACCCCCGTAGTACTCCGAATTATAATTGCCAAGGATTTTCTAAGATGCATTCACCTGTTTAGAAATTTCAAACTTAAATGTCTTTTGCGTTTAATACTATTTTCGCAATAATTTCGTTCCGTTTTCAAATATTTCTTAAAATCTTAAAATTCTGTATCCCCCGATATAGTTAAACTTATCGCTGGTTAAAGAAGATTGCATACGGATTCTATCAGAATTATTGCGAGCTTACAATTATACCATGACAAATTGTTCGAATACAGTCGCCTTTACCGTGATCCGCAATTCATTTATTTCTGAACGACTCCGATTGGCACGTACTATTGTAAATTGGCGTACGTCATCCGGAACGAAATACATGGAAAAGTGCGAGAGTATTGAGCGATTTTGACGAAAAGGGCTAACTCCGCCTAAATTTAGACGCACTTCGTTTGTTAATTTCGTATCACGGCCGACTCATCCTATTTCGTTTGACAGCTGTTTCAGCCTTACCCCCGCGTTACAGCCGACGTCTAGGCCTACGTATTTCCGGCCCGGATGGGCTGCCCGCCACACGCCACACGGAAGTTGTCGCACGCGCTCTTCCGCAGGATGGAATTGGTAATAATTCATGAAGTTACCGTGCCGACTAGCGCCCGGATCCGTCTTATCTTCCTGCCTTTCCTTGCACGCCGTTAGCGGCTTGTTTCCCGACATTTCGGAAAATCTGAAACACGGTAAGGCAGTTGTAAGTTAATTTGTAAAGGGATGAGAGAACGTGAAAATTGATGTAGCAAATAGGTTTCACATACAAATTGGGAGATATCGCTGGCGAAATAGCCGATTGTGTTATTGCAAAAAGTAATTCACTTCGAGATTGAAGTTTTTTTGATAGATTGCTTCTCCGAGTGACCGTTGACACTGTTCTTTTTATTTCCATGTGTTTTTAAGTCACGTATTCGTATTTATCTGTATTGCGCGAAAGTTGGGAAATTGTCTTTCGTTTTTACTCTAACGCCATAATCGGTATCGATGGGGAGAAAGTTCGTTTGCGAACAGTTGAATGACATGGTATACTTGTTTGCTTTACGTAAAAAGGTAAAGGGTTCCTTTCTTATAGAAATGATTACTCCGATCGGTCCCGTTTTGCAAATAATTATTTGCATCAATGATTGCCTTTTATCGAATGCGCAATTATCACAACGAGACACAACATAACGATATTTCTCCACGAACACGCCATTCATAAAGCACAAAGATAATTTTGCCAAAATATTGCTAAGAATAACACGGCACACTCTACGCAACGAGCACCGCGAAAATCGGCCTTTCGCAACGAGAAATGGAAGCCCATTAAAGTATATGAATTTATTGTCGCGCCGCTTCTACGCAATTTAAATCCATCAAGAGGCAGCGAGCAATGCGAATATTTGCATAGTTCTTTCGCGATAAAGCCTCCAGAGTGCAATACCACCGTTCAGACGAGGGATTTCGCAAAAACTTCGCGGGCATCGGTAAAGAAACAATACACACCTAACCGCAAAGCGACTATAAATACGTGATAAAGGCTGATAGCGAAGAGGGAATGGGGGTCAGAGACGTTGTAAGAGCGGAAGGAGCGAAGAGATAATTCGCTGGTGTCCGCGACCCAAATAAATGCAGCCTTCGATCGACGTGCCTCGGCTCGGCCACGGGGAAGGTCTGAGAAATCGATGATGCATTGTCTTGTTACTGGTGGAGAAACTCACTTTCGTGCCAGCGTTAGTTGAAATATTTCTACCGCGGATCGTTTCGCTGTCATAAATTCAACCACCGCCCCCGTTCCCCCAGCAGCGTTTCTCTCTCGCGATGGCAACGCGACTTTCTTGCGAAGAAAGCCCCCCAATTTTCACTTGGCAATTGTTCGTTCGTCTAATCGTAAGAGATGCAGAACGATTCCAGCTCGTTCCACCGATAATGCAAACACGAAACTAGAGAGTCAGATTAGCCTGGGCGTCGAACATTTTGCAGATTCCCCGAAGCGCGAATGCGACCTCTGAGCAACCGGTATTTCGGAAGCTTGAAAACAAAACACAGCTTTACACAACACCGATTACGCTGCACAGCCAAAGCAACTCTGAATATCGGGGCTATACTATGAACACTTAGATTTCACAATATGTACTCGAAAGACCGTCCTGGGTGCATACTCTGTTCCATGGAAAATAGAACGAGGGAAGCTATACGCGAACCCAGTTACACCACAACGAAAGACACGACTCCGTTTTCTCGGAATCGAAATACCAAAATGTACCATTTAAATTTCAAATCGGCTGGAAAAATGCTCTCATACGTGCGTACCAGCGTACAAATAATTATACATGCACATTCGGATTCCACAATATGCATTCGAATGGAATTTCCAGGCAGCCAGTTTTCGGAAATTTCGAATGAGCCAAGGTTGACCGTAGAGCCCACAAAGATCAGGTAACCGATGGATCGAGTGGACGGAGTAGCACGAGCCTTTTGCTTCGCCCCGGTCCCTTTATGTATTTCTGTTTCTCTCTGTGGCTATCGCAGACGATGCCATAAGGTAATCAAGAGACAGAGAAGGCGCACGAGTATGGTCGGGATACAGAGAGGGATGGAAAAGAGAGGAGCAGGAACGGGATAGGTTGCACAGGCAGGTGCTAGGTATATATCCACGCACCGGTCTGAAGAACACAAGGCCCATTCTCCGTGGGTCCGTTCGCGGCAATTTCCTCTTTCTTCGGGGACGGCAGATGTGTCTGCGGGCCGGTGTAGAGGCACGCAGCACGAGATAATCAGGATTACGATGGATACCTTAGAGCAGGCAAGCTGCCAGGGAGTATCGAGTCTCGTGCATGGGTCAGCTTTTTTTTTCTTCCTATGCTCGTCTGGCCACACGATAGGCCGCGTTAGCGTGTGCGTGAGCATTGAAAGGTATTTCACGCGAGCGCGGGGATAGAATTTCCGGAGGCTAATGAATGGCAAAATGCCTCCTTTGAGTACGTGTCATCGTGTCCCTCCTCGTGCTGTTCACGGCAGGGGCCGGGTGAAAGTATCTTGTATACCATTTCTTCGTGGGTTGCTTCTGGTAAAGGGGGGTGGATCTGTGTATCTGGGGAGGTTTTGTATGAATGACGAAATAGATAGGTCGATGGTTTTCTTCTGGGATGTAAGAATTCTCTTGTTCTTTCTTTTTCCATTTTGGAGCGATTGGTAAAGAACGAAACGATCAGACAGATTCCTCGCGGGGAATTTCGACGTACGTGTGCGGGCTCGTTCGCTCTTCCCCTTTTTGATTCTCGGCGTTTATTCTCGGTTGCGTTTCCACGCGCACAGACACGTGGCTCCCGAAGGATACCTTACGACTTACGATGGACAAACAGCTGTAACTTCTCTCGTGACCCGCATTCTTTTCTCGATTCATCACCTGATGTGCATAACGTGTGATGCGCTGCTAACGAATCGGAAAATTATTTCGAGTATGTGCAGAACGTATTAAAGGGTTGTGTGTTGCCGCGTTCTTTGTGTCGTTGGCCACCGGTGTAGCAATTAGCATTGAAGCACTACAATGATACCCGATGCTCAAACAAGCGTTAGGTTGCGTAATAGGTTCGTCCGTCTCTTTCGTCGAACCGTTTGGCAATGAATTCCGATTTTTTCAGAAACTCGAACAATGTCGTCGAAAGTACAAAGATTAAAACACGTACAGCGTTAATTATATAATTATTGAGCTCCCGATTTTCCGAATTATTTTCGTCGAGTAAACGGTGCTTCGACGGCATTTAAAAACGCGACACCTCTCATGCGTCAGCGAAATGAATATTTTCAAACAATTTTCCGCCAGACAGTCGTCGGTGTTGGCTTTCAACGAATTACTATCGGATATACATACACAGCGCAGAAATTTTATTATACTCCGTGATCGCGATACGTGTAAGCGTAGCAACCTCGAGCATCCAACACACTCAACTGGATACGTTCGTCCAATTAGCTTCTAAATTGTACGTATGGCAAGTCTAAGGATCGCGCAAAAACCTGTTATCCTTACGAAAGTTGCAAAGTACATAATTTATACCGCTAAATTACACCTCTCCCTGTCTAAGTAACCCGTGCCTCGTTTTATACACGTGTACCGCACGATCCAATGGGGTTTGGCAATATACCATAGCCGGCTCGGAGCGATTTGGCAATCCAAACAGAAGTCGGAACGTGGTCGTGACATGCCAGACTCAATATTTGCCAATACCCATCCGCTTCGTGTTCCTACGATGGTTTCTATGAAGCTGGAGCCTTCAATGCCGGATACCCTCGACGCGTCCTGTTGTTTTTCGCATGGGAATTCGTTCCACTGTTCGTCGCGAAAGTAGGCGCGAAATCGTTCGCGCTGCTGATTCGGGAAAGGATTTTTCTTCGCGCCGTTCGAAGCGTCCTAAAGCGATGCAGAAACAATTTGTTCCAAGGGTTGTTAGATCGTTGGACGTAGGAACGGTCCAACTATTCTTCCGAATCTGCGATCTTATCGTTAAATTGTACGGGCCGTGTATGCGCTGTCATATTTGCGGGTAGCTCATTACGTGGCATCGTTTCGCACAATGGAAGGATTTATTGCAGCGGCGAGAGGATTTTGAAATTTCTTCGCTGACGCAAGTTCACGTGAAATTTGTGCTGCATGATATTGTAGCCGGCTGAAACGGACATGGCGTGTTGAATGTTAGATAACTCGTCGTTCGCATTGGGCGACAGGTGAAATTTATCTGCGCCGAGCTCGTGGTCTTCGTAATTGCGGAAAATTGCGAGTGTCTTGAAAATCTCGCGAAGGGACTCAAGCGTTGCACGGTTGATCGTCGCACTCTTGAAACGTTTTGCTATTTGACGCCAAATCTATTGCGGATCGTTGTTACAGGAATATTCCTCAGCTATGAATACTCGTGAATTTATTTTTAGCAAATTCTGCTGTTAACGGGCCTTATTTTTTGTTTGCTAAAGACGATCAAATGTAAACTAGCGAACAGTTGTCCGCGGTAATTGAGGCGGTATTACAAATTTACGAACGAACTGGGACCCCCTATTTGCAATTGCAACACGAGCAGATCTATGGTGCCAACAACACTTTGCTTAATTACAGGTGGCCATGATGGATCATGAATAATTTACATACCGCGGTATAATTAGTCGGCTAACCTTTGTCTTAACTTCTGTAACTTCGACCATCAACGAAATAGAATAATCGTGGCCGGTGGACAGGAATCGTCCATATGATTTTCATCTGCGTTCCCGTAATATTATTCCCCCTCGTATATCGACGAACATAAGAAAAAGAAGATTATATAATAACGTCCTTCTTGCAAGAGAACATAGTTAGCCAAGTGAATTAGAAATTCGCGGCGGCAAATATGACCAGTGAATTTTATTCATTACAATTTTTGCATACATCATTCGACTGGTTGTCTAATGACAGAAGGTCGTGAATGAATATCCTAGTCTAGAAATTTATCACACAATTTTTTTTTCAAATTACCTTCGATCACATCCATTTACAATATCTAATATTGAAAAGCAAGCACACCTCGTAAATCGATAATTTTGTTCTAGGCGATGGTACTCTCGTATCGTATTCTGGCGTTTCTGTATTATCAGATCAGTGACGAAATGCTCCGGTGATATTGTCCCAAATTTTGATAGGTACCGATGACGTATTAATCACGCCGATTCAAGGCTGCCGAATAGTTTTCGGGATGTGTAACTTCCGGCACGTGAAACAGCAAGGTAGTTTTCAGAAGTGAAGGACAACGAACCCGCACGTAATTTCATTCGATGATACAGTCCTGTTAGTCATCCACTGTATCGTCATCGTTGATTCTGGAACGTGTCGACGCCTAAAGGCATCCTAGCTAAATTGCAACACTCTTTGGCTTGTGCTCTTTGCAGAATCACGTCACTGCATCCAATGACAGAACTAGCGTAAACAAATGGGTCAGTATCGTGGGAAAATGTTCGAAAAGTGAATGCTGCAAATAAATGGCAACCGAGATCACTTTTTGACCCCCTTTTGGAGTAAAAATACTTTAAAATCGAAGTTATATTTTGGCTGTACTTCATAATAATTGCGCGCGACTCAGACCTCCAGTATCAATACATGTTCACACGGGAATTGAACCCTTTATTGCCTTGCACATATTACTCATTTGACCTGCTCCAATTTATGATCAAACTTTCCTTAAAAAATTAATACAATTGAAGAACGTTCTATTTAATTATTTTTCAAGTGATAAAGAAAATAACTGTAGCACAATTCAAGCATCAAAGGCTTCAAACGCAATTTAATAATAATCAAATTTATTTGATTATTCCCACCCATTAAAACGAAAGAAAAAGAAAAAAGGAGCAAAGTAGAAATAGAAAAATGCAGGAATAAAATTCGAGAAGCAGACACATGTGTATGTGCATACTATACATAGGTGTATAATGCATAAAACCTGAACACATTTCTCTCTGTGACAGCGAAGAGTAGTCGAAAGGAAGGGTAAATATTTTTCTGGCGCCGAGCCGTTGAATGGACCCCGAGAAAGGCAGCTGGCCCGTTGATACTTCCCTTTCATCCCGTCCCCTTTCTCTGTTCCCAAAATCCTGGCAATTCTGCCTCCTGCCAGGTAAAGTGGAACGTTCCCCGGAAGTCGGGCGTAAAACGATCTTCCCCCTTTCCGGCTCGTTCATTCATCCCCGTTGCTTTTCCACGCGGCCAGAAATCCGCTTTCCCCGGATTTTCGTATCGAACAAAACGCGTCCACGATCGATGACAATCTCCCGCCACGACGGAAAAGGGACGGCGCTTTTAAGCCGCTGAAAATCGCAGCGGTGGAAAACAGCGTGGAGCATGTACGCACACGATCGTTACTTTGAACGTCGTGAAATCCGCAAACCGTTCGAACTCTGAATGCGACGACGCGCGTGTTCGAAAGGATTTTCCAGGGATTCCCCGCAAACACGACTTTAGTCGTGTTCGAATTTCGGGACTCGTCGAAATCTGCTTTACGAGCTTGCTGTTCCGAATTTGTCGCAGGGATTAGAACCTTTTGCTGAAAGTTCGCAGGTATATGCAGCTCGTTTGAAGTGAATCGCTGTTTTCGGTGCTCGTCGAGGGTAAAGTGAAAACAGGTACTCATTCGGCAGGCAAAGGTGTATTAGATTCTTCGCGAGGTTCTCAATGGAAATTATTTGGGAAGCTTCTAGGGTTTGTACAGTTCACGCACAGAATTGGCCGTGCACTTAATGTTGACGATGAAAATCGACTGGAAAATTGGTACAAACATACGTGCACGATAGTGAAATCGTAATATATATTTTGTTCGTATATTTGTAAAGACAAATTTTCAACGAAATCCCATTTGTTTATGTTCAAGAGTTTTGTGCGTGTACGCATTCATTTTCCCGTGAATTTTCCTTAGCAGTGTAAGGTGGGCGCTTAATTTTGTGAGTAACATTTACTGTTTAATTTCATAATAGGCGTATTGCAGATGTTTCGTGTAATTGTTACTGCTCGAGGATAAACTGATAACTGTTTATACGTAAATTACATATGTTGATCTGGATAATTCTAAATAAACGTGTTCGAAGAAATTTGTTTGGACAATCAGCAAGTGAACGAACAAAAACACTAAGCAATTCGTGATAATAAATATCGTGCGCATGTCTTACGAAGTGTACTAATTAAATTACTGAAAATAAATTGTTACTCCGATTTCCAATTTTTCTTCTCTTTTTCTACGGACGAAAGAATTTCTCTTGAAAGCCCGCGGAATCGTCAACATTAGATGCAGGAAGTATTATTCACGAGAAATATCGCGCGACGTATCGTAGAATAGTGACGGAAGCTCGTCTTGTAAGCGACGCCGTCATATCCGGGAATAAGAGCCGAGGAATTCCAATTCATTCGTGCTGGGTATCGTTGAAATCTGTTTGTTCAGCCGCTTCTTCCATCGTTACATTTATTGTCGGCTTTTATGATCCATCCTGTGTCCTCCCCCGACACGGCCAATTAACAACGGTTATCGGAAACGTGGGAATGTTCTCGCATGAACGCGAACGCGTCGCTTATCGTTTCCGTGACGCGAGCGGCGTCGTAATCTGACGCAATTTCCCGCGAAATCGATAACGCTAGCAATTTCGAGTTTATTGTTCGCTACACGGAATTAATGTTTCGATGTTATTCACGCAGCCAGTAACGTGTCAAGGTGTACACGTGGAGAGTTAGAAATACGTAGGTGGATTTTCTTTGGAATTTACACGGGGAATAAGAATGCGGAGGAAAATCTTCCAATTCTGCCTCTGTTCATCTTTTGGCACAGATAGCTTGAAGGGCGGGTAAATTGGAAAAATTTCGATTTGTCCTGGATATTATCTTGCTTCGCAATCGTTTTCAAAGTAATGCTTTTATATATTTTCTGCTTCTTTACTTATTTATTTTAATATATATTATATACAATATATAATATATAATATCTGTTTGAAAAATATAAACAGCTTCTCGCTGTTCCTATGCGTTTCTATTCCGTAAACGTGGTTTTACTCTGGGAGATTTATTATCCGTTTTCTGTGTACGTGACCCGAATTGCGTTGACGAGGATACACCTTAATACCACGGTTTCTGGAACATTTCCATTTCCGTGTCGGCGGTTCTAACAGAGCTTAGGAGAGCGTTTCTCGTTGTGGGAACGTAGGTACGTTCATTGAGATGATGCTATAGGTAGACACGCGTAACGCTATTACACTGTTTCTTCCCTCGAAGGGGAACCTGCGACTTTTTTCTTCGCAGACGAAAAAGATTAATGGCTACGTAAATAGCGATAGATTTAACGTAATAGATATAAATGAAGCTATCCGAGAAGGAGAAAGGTAGACAATTTATCTGATAATGAATTAATGATTAAAACAAAATAGCAGACAGAACGAATCTTTATGTGAGATGTTAGTGGTAACAGTTTCGTTAAAATATAATATCATTTTAATTGTTCCTTGCGTGAATTGGCAGGTTTAGTCATTACAATTTTACAGATAGACGAAGGTATATTTTCGCTGATGTTCGCGGAATCAATTTGTGTGTACAACTTCAGTCGATAATCCTGTGCATTGTCTAAAAATTAATAGCAGGAAATTCCTGAAGTGAATGATAGTCGTTCGATCTTCGAACGTTGCACAATCAGACGGATGAAATTAGTGTATAAGTGAAATGTTTTTTAAGTAGTTTTTAATATTTGCAAATCAGCCAAGAAAAACCGATGGGTTTTTTTTAAATTCATCGCACGATTTAAATGAACAGCCGTTTACATACATGTAATTCCTTTAAGTTCGAATCATTGACAGCGACAAATTATCCCGCGAATGAAGAAACATTTTAATTATCCGTGCAATTAACTCGCGCACCACGAGTACGCGGAAAACTAATATGTTCAGCTGAACGCAAATACATAATCGTCCTCCGCCTTTTCGCACATCGATGCTTGATTGTAAATTTGTAACACGTGTCAGGATTTTCATCGACAGATATCGGTTTCAATGCTGCAAGAATGAGAATCTTTTCTATTTCCAATATTTCCCACGTTTCACCGATTCGAAGGATTCTCGTCTTCGGTGGAGTGTCGCAAATTTCGACAATTCGAAATAAAATCCGCGGCGATTGAAATATACGTATATGTTTTATGCAACGCGATAAAAAGTTGATAGGGCAATTCGACGCGTCACGACTGCAAGTGTATCCGTTGCACCAACGGAGAACAGGAGTCAGAAAATGCGGAACATAGAAAGCCACGGTGCACAACGGTGCAACAACGTCTGAAACACTGTCACAGCCGCTAACTTTCGCGCGCGCATCGTCCACACACAATTGCAATTTCCGCGGATATACGCACGCCAGCGAAACATACGTTGCATCCGGTTCGTCTCTAATTCGCCGTTAAAAGTCCCACGGTCCACAGGAAGAACGAGTAAAACTGGATCGCGGATGAAGACACATTTTAAGTTCTTCAGCGAGGGAGAGAAAACTTACTAGTTTGTCGCACGGCGAATCAGACTGGGCGTGCATGTCTCGTGCAGGTGATCGTTGTTGGTTTCTCTTCTTCGCGGTCGATTCTTAATGAATCGAAGCTTCGTCAGGTTTACTAATCGATTTGTTTAAAATGACAAATTAGTGGTTTCGTAGGAGCAAGCAATATAGAAGCATTGACAATCATTGTTATTTTTTTTTAATAATATTATATTGCGCGATTATCCACGTTTAATGAACAGGAAAGAAAAGAAAATGTTTCCACGCTATTTCTTCTATTCGCCATTGTGCATACGCAGAAATTTAATCTCACTATCGAGACACGTATTTAATCGAGGGACACAATTGTGCAAATTACGATCTTTAAGTGCCCCCCGTATTCTTTGCATACAAAAAAACACTCGAGCGGACATTTGATTCTACTGAACAAGATATGTACATATATCGAATACATACTATCTTACTGGCCGACAGAAAAGATTCCTCTCGACGGCCTTCAGCCGCACTCGATAAATTCTCGTATGTACGATTTCAAGGGGTTCAACCGTGTAACTGGGTCATCCCGGCAAGGATACGTCGCGAAAGCAATTTATACCGAGTGCTCTGTGCCGCGAAGGGAACCTCGACCGATGTCAAGTTCGACTCTCGATCCATCTGAATCGTTCTGCAAGAAATTGAAGATTTTCTACCGATCGATTTTTTTTTTAAGAAACAGCGCCCTTTGCAAATGATGGGAGTTTGTCTCCATTTCTTAAGAGAAAAATTTGTCCGTGTCGTAAGGTGAATTGCAAGTTAATTAGTTTCACCGATAAATATCTCATTACAATGACAATCTCAATTACAATTTCCATGCGCGTAATATCTTTTCTTTACTGCACTAAAGAATATGTATACGGGTCCCTTATTTAAACTTGTTTCGAACTCCGAAAAGGACAAACTAATATAGCAAGTGAAAAAATACTTGACAAAGGATGTGAAGGAGGAAATGTTTCATTTCTTCGCATCAGGAGTGATTGTATTTGAACGATACGCGATTAGGCTACCAAATTCATGTTTCGTAACAGCTTTAAGATGCATTGAAGGCTCGTTTAAAATCGCCAAGCTACCTATTCACGGTATCGCGATGATCGGCGAGCGAATATTCATTCGCTAGAGGCTCGCTTAAGCTCGACCTTTCGAAACAATGAATGATATCATTCCTCTTTCTTCTTAGCGAATTAGTAATGAGCTTCACAAAGGTGAACGAAAGAGTCGGTAGTAATTCGCCTGCCACGAATACCGCGATCAATCAAATAATCGATATTTCGTACGAGTTCTGGTACACTCCAGAATAAATGATAAACAAAAATAATCTTTAATATTGCTTACTTCGTGTGCAATAATTCTCAATTTTCGGTTCGCGTTTTCTACAATGTGCACAGATGAACCATTGGAAATTTGTAAAGCGACAAACTTTGCCGCGGTTGGAGTAATATTTTACGCTGATTCGGTCATTAAGAATTTCAACAGGATAAAATATAAATAACGTTCAACTTGAATTATTCGAGTTACTTGAATAGAATTCATTATTTAGCGTACAACGCAAACTATATCAGGACTCGCTTTGCTACGCTATATAACAGCGAATGAATAAACATGAATTATTCCAGCATAAAAATAAATTAAACACAAAGCATCCCACCATCAACGAAAACGAAACACTCGATCGTTAATCGGACAATCACCTCGTATAAATGTTTCAACCGTGACGAATGGGATTAATATTCCTAACATGGGCAACAATCTATTAATTGAAACGATGAAGCGGCAATACATTTGCCTCCGTTTAGAAACGTGTATAAGATCGACCTCGAAATCGATATTGCACAAAACACCACGTCGCGGTCCCTGGTCGATCAAATCCAACGTGTCTGGAGGCTCGGGACGAAGGTCGGCGAAATAATAGGGTCGTGTAAAATGAAGAAGAAAATGATAAAACGAAAAAGAAGGTGGGATGATTCTTTTATCGCGCGGAATGGCGATCCTTGGCTGTCTTCTTGCGAAACAGCGTGCTTCGTGAACGACGAGCAGGGATTGGCTCATAGACGGCCGTGATAACGAGATCCACGAAATCCACGGTTTCTCTCAAAACCGTCGGGGAATTGTCCGTTCTCCGCCTATTGTGTTATTTAGGAAAGTCAATTCCAACGCGACCCGATCTGCTTGCCGTGTAGAATCGGAAAATCGCGCGCTGCTTGCTATTTCTCATTTAATTTACACGAATTAGGATCCGCCCGACCTTCTTTCACGCTGCGGAGAACAGAGTCGAATTTTTGGTACACCGGCACCATTGTTACGTAACTGGTCGTTAACCTGAAAAGGATACTCGTTCCGAAGCAACGTTTGCAGTAGTTAAAGGTTGAGAATTATTTGCGAGACTTGGTGTGTTGCAAAGAGTAAATGAACCATTGTTTATTGATGTTTATTTAGTCGTTAATTGGAGAACTGATTTGGACGTGACTTTGGAACTTTCTACTCTGTACACATATAATTCAGATGGCACTTCTGTAAAATTAGTTGAGAGAGATTTTCAATTGGCAGACTTGTAGTTACGTCGAGTGCGTCTCCCTTGATACGCTCAGGTCCAATATCTTTGTTTTAGACCGTGACAATTTGATAACGACATACAACAATCGTATTATTGTAACCTCGTTACAGTCCAACCTCGATAGGTACAAGAAATCTCGTTAGTAGATATCCGGAATACTTTTAATAACACCGTGAATTCGCTTAATCGGCTAACACTTTCTTTCCCCCCCGTTGCGTCAAACCTCTTCGCGCGAATTAATTAACTTCTCCGGGCAACAGAAGACCCAATTTCCGTCGAGATCATTCTGTTCTATACTGATATAAAAATATATATATATACATACATAATGTATATAAGAAACGAGTAAACAAAAATACAGATAACGTTAGATAATATAAGCGATACCGTGAGCGCAATGTTCGCTAGCGTACACGCTGTTTTGCAATAGTCAATGAAACATATTGTGATAACAGTTATTCATATTTTTATTCTACTCGCACGGTTGCATCAGCGTGTTGCAGCAACATGCTCATGCGAAACTCGTCTCGCACTATCATCTCGCCTTGTCTCGTTCCTCAATGAACACGGCCAATATTTTTTCGTCTCGCGAAATTAATAACGTCCAAGGTAAACCCGGCCCGGGGAACAAAATCGGGTAACGTATGGGCGCGTATAATTTGCATTTCGTGCCTCGTAAAAACGAAGGTATTATATTTCGGCAAAAATAACGAACAGAGATTGTTGTGCACCTTGCACGCATTTTTTAATCAATATTTTGTTCGTTATTATGGACATTCGAGGCTCAATGTTCAGGTGTGTGGATATTCGTGTGCATTGTACAGTGGAGAACAATTGGTGTTGTTAACTAATTACAAGAGACTGGAAATAAAAGGTGCTATGTAATATCACGATTGTGTGATTTGTTTAGTTATAAAGATTGAGAGCTGCAATTAAACTAGATTATTGTCGATGTTCCGATAATGCTTATAAAATATGAGTTTATTATTCATTGAAATCGGGACAGTAATTGAGAGGTTTTATTATTTCGGTATTATTGGAGTATTCTGAAGTACGAAACTGTAGTGAGCAACGAGTACACCTGCGTTATGCGAAGTCAGTGTTAAAGAGTAAAATAGAGAAAACGATCTGCCGTCGGCCGATCTCGAAATAGAATTTTCGCGCGCAGGTGAATAGTTTATAATCGAGGACAATTGGAGGATCGAGAGTTTTCAATGACGCGCGATTTACCAATCTTCAGATCCTCTCTCTTCTCTGTCTGCCCTACTCTCTTTCTGGCCTCCGTTCAAGCAGGTAAAACCTGCCAGCCTAGCCGAGTTCGGAGTGAGAATGAATGGGCGTACGATACGCTATACATATATACGATACGATCTGTGTATAGGTATACATACCTAGGAGAGCATTGCAGCATTGCGCTTCCGCTATATGTTGCAGAGTAACGAGGGAAATGTGTGTACGTATATAAGTATGCAACCCTTTAGTTCGAAACGCGATACACGTAGTCGCCGTTTGAAGAATTTTTATGCATTGTCGAGGTGTCAATTGGAGGAAGGTTTAATTTTGTTTCAGTAGGCCCAATTAAATTGGAAATACTTTTCAATACTTTTTAATGGAAGTTTCGTAGGAATAAATATTTAATGAATTAAAAGAGCTAAATACATTAAATATTTCTTAATAATTAAGAGATTGCCCCGTTTTCTCCATTGAATTGCAATTAACGTAACCGATTTCGACGATTTCCGTGCACGTGCACGCTCGTTAAAATGTGTTACGAAGCCGATACTGCCGTGCCGTGTCGGTGCAATTACGCGCGTGTCCGCTCTCTTGTTCGCGCGCGCGTGCGGTTGCGTTAGAGGCACATTGCGTTGTGTTGCGGCCACGCAGGAAGGTGTCGCAAAATCGAGCGTGGTCCAAGAGACGCGACAAAAGAAGGGACCAACGTGGCGTTGAAACAGGCAATTCGAAACCGCGAAATTGGTTGGATTTTCGAGCCAGACTTGAACTACTTGAGACTGTCGAAATATCGATTCTCTCCACGCTCGCGAAGTTACATTGGCCAAAAATATTCTGTTAGTGCAGTGGCTGAATTTTAGAAAAAGTAATACCATAGAAATGGGATAAATCAATTGTTTTATCGATTAATATCGATCACGAGATGCGACAGATTAACCCCGAATGTCAATGCCAGTTCAAACATAATCAATTACTCCAACCCTTAAGAATTTGGTCAGACTCCTGTGGTATTTAAAGGGAAGGCAAATAATAGAATAATTAATATACTATATATTACTCGTAGCACGTTTAATTTATCAAAAGCATTTTTTCGAAATTCCTTTTGTAAATTAGCCACTATATTGCACCGTGGTTTCGTAAAAAGGAACACCTGTATATGTACTTGGGTAATCAGATTTTGCACCTCTGTTGCATCATTTGTTACCGGTATGTAGGTGTGAAAAGTGTTGCTTACAATTAGTTGACGTCTAGTATAATATATTTAAACGTTGCATCGACCGATGTTCCTGAACCCCTCTCTCTCTCTGTGTGTGTTTGTGTCTGTGTGTATACACCCAATGTAGTGGGGCAGAGCTGCGAAACACACGGCAATGCAAACCTCGAGCCGAGGTCGGCATTCTCTCATGACTCTCGTTTCGCTCGTTTCTCAGTGAAGTGTCCTCGAAAATCAACGAATCGAGCATTCATTGTCAGTACTGACGAGCCAGACTACCGGCAATATCGGTCTGCTGACTTTAAAATTTAAAACGTGCCGCTGGTCGAGTCTACCTGGATAACAATGGCTCTAACGAGACTTGACTCTATCAGAACATTTTGGGCACGCAGTACCAGACAAAACTGCATGGGATAAATGTTTGTTTGAAATTGTTTATGTTAACTAACCGGGAACATGTATTACCTTCAACGTTATTTTCTTCGCTGCAAGGCTGCGTAAAGAAATAGATTTTTGTTCTTTAGGTTTTATTTCATATTATCTTAAAAGAAACAGGCTGTTACAAGTATTTTTAGAATATTTTAGAGACAGAGCTATCCACACTTTTTCGTTAAAATCACTTTGCAACAAAATTCCGCGCCTATGTATTTAAAAAATCCTTCCACTATTGAAACGCCCTACACTTCTAGTATTCGCCTAGTTCTAATCTCGACTCCAGAATACACATACACCGGAATCAACGTTAAATCCACGTATCACCTTATCAAGACGAGTACTGCCACTTGATGACGTGCATTGTTTCCAATAAAGCAAACAACGATTCATCCGTTTCACGGAACAAAACGGCCGATCCATGAATCGAGGGATTAACAATGCCGGGGAACAAAACTGTCCGATTACCAGCTACTCGCACGCGTGTATCCGGATACGTAATCGATATAACTTGCATCGTTGATTAGCAACCGTATCATTCCTCCTCGCGCGAGCACGTGCTCGGTATCGAACGATCTTTCTTTTCCCTTTTTTTTTTCTTTTCTTTCTCTCCACCTATGATTTTTCACCCGCGCAATTTTTTCCGCTCCCACAACCTGACGCAATCTCGATGGCGATTGTCGATACGAACGAAGGTGTGTTTGCGCTCGCGTGCCCGCCGCAATGGTGTTTATTGTTACCTATGAATCAGTAAGCGCATTCCGGCGCAACAGTCTGCCCGTGTCGGAGTGCAATGCTCGACGCTTTAAACTTTAAACGTTTAAACGGTAGCACGTCACAGCCGGCTTGCGTGACGATCGTTACGGTGTCACTGAAAGAATCGGAATTTACGTAAGAATGTTTCAGCGTCAAATCATACAGCAGCTTCGTTCCAATGGAACGTTTGCGCGACGATAATGAAAAATTCCCAGCAGCACGAGCTCAGCCTATGAATTGTTCTTTTTCTTTTAAACGGGGACTTTTATCACGGGGGGAAATACGACACGCGTAGGGGACTTTCTTGTAATTTAGCGGGGATTCACTATGCATCGGGTGAATTGATAGTAGAGATAGAATTTATAGGACGTACATCGTATTTTAGAATTCTCAGGCAAATTCAAGGGAAATATATATTTGCGGAACGATTATATTTAATGGAGGGGTGTGAATGTAAAAATACCTCGCGCAAGAAAATTTATTTATGATCCCTTATTAATTCGGTTTCCAATCTGGATATTTAAATCGTGAATTCTACATTCGCCACGCAATTAACGGAGAGAGAGAATAAACGGAGAGCAGATTCCCTTGTCACTCGTAAATAATATACAATAATACCAATCGTAAATAACAATGCGAAGTAAATAGTAGTACCAAAAGAATGATAAGGGAATATCACAATGCAATATGAATACGATAAAAACGACCAACCGAAGTGCACAGACGTCTGAAAATAATTTAAACAACGTTTCACATGCATCTTCTTCCCGGCAAATGGCCGAGGGGACGATCGTACCTGTGATGAATAACAACAACACGGATCACAATACAAACAGGAACGTATTCTCGTGAAACGAATTCTCGAAAGGATGCTCGCATCCTGCTCAGTTGTAGTCCCTATCTTTCGTTGCGCAGACGAGCAGCTGTCTAGAAGGAAACCGATCGAGGAAGTGGACGTTGCCGAACGAGAAAAGCCGGCCGAGGGATACGACTCGTTTCGCTTCGATTTATCCCCGACCCCATGGAAACGTGTGCTCCAACGGTGCCACGAGTAGGGACACATACACCGTGTATACCGGCGCACGTGGCATATTATTTTCAGCCCTGCGAAGGAATTCGGGGCGCCCATCTGCTCGGAAGTATGTAGAGCATTTTAGGAAACTATTTGTATCGTTACGCCGTTTCTACGTAGTCCTTGTTACGATGTTTCCTAGGTATTCAGTTTTTATACTTGCAGCGAGATACGAGTGTAGACACCTTTTTTAGAGACGTACAAGATGGCTCATTATTACTGGCGGGACCGAGGAAGGGTGAGACCTTCGTGGAAAGATAAGTCGACAATTTGTAACGCATACTCTGAAAGCTGGTTGTTATATGCCGGAAGCAATCGTATTGTCAGACGTCCATCTTTCGCCATTTTGTTTAATCTAAATAATTCACCGTTTCGCTGATATTAACGCTAGGTTTACGGTGCGCGTCAGTTTGACGCATTTCAGAATTCGGGAGACAAAGATTAAGGCAGATCCGTTAATATTATGTAACTAAATTAATTATATTTCATTTCGAAATTCGGCGAATTAAGATTTTAAAGAAAACGCGCATTATTATTGGCAATCGTTAAGCCGAGGGTAATCGGTAAAAATAAGTGCTCAAACTTGTCCGTAAAGCTAGTGTTAAAAAAGGCAAAATCATAAGTAATCAGTCCACATTATCTATAAGCAAAAACATAGGGGAAACATATCTGCCATATTCCTCTGCGGCCGCGGTGCATGACGAAAAAGGATCGTCGGTTACTTTACCGGGCAAGTAAGTAGAGAAAGCACTTCCTCGCGACGCAAAAAGGTCGCAGATATCCCGCGGGACAACTAGCCCACGCGATCAGCTTTTCCCGAAAGGAAACCACGAGAGAAAGCGTGATCGTCGTAGTCGTGGACGAACGGTTCACGGTTCCGGGATCGATAAATGGAAAGCCACGGTGCATCCATTGCTACGACGACCGGACGTTATCTCGCCGTCTTATCTCACAGTCAGCATCGTCCCGTGCCGTCGTTCGTGATCGTCACTCGCTCGTGGGAGGAACCGTGTATCCTTGTCGAAGTTCCTTCGTCCCTATCCTCGACCGTCTCGAGGCCTTTGCTCGAGGTTATCTTCCTTTTTTGGAACGAAGGTTGCTCGTCATGGGCATTCGTTTCGATTAATGAACTTTCGTGCCCGTTGAGAGGCTCTTGTATGCCGTATGGGCTGATGTCGAGTTGGAATAGAATATACGCTGGCTTTTTGGGTGTAGGTCAAGGAGTTTCGAGTTCGATTGCCATTTATTGGTTTTAATCTGGCGACGAAGACAAATTAATCGATCTGTTCCTGCCGTGCATAATTGCATGGGGGTTGCAGGTAATTTTTAGCTTCGATCTTGAAGAAACACGTTAACTTATTGCACGTGTTCTTTGCCCTGTGTATATCTTTCTTGCGGTGTGTCACAATGCCTTATTAGTGTTGCATATTTCCCTTCAGATTTTCAGATTTTTCGAGCACAAGTGTCATATGTTTTTTACATACTTATCGCGCGCAAATTATTCGCAACAACGATCAGCCATTCTCCAAGCGTTTTCCTCTAACAGAACTTCGCCGGATCGATTCGTATCGTATCGTTCCCATCGTTAGAGAAACTTGCAACGCCGTTCCCGTTCCTGTTCCCTCTTCCTTATCCTGCTTAGCTTCTCCCTTCGACTATTTATCCTTCCTCGTGATTGCCCCGGGCACGAGCGAAAATGCTGACGAACCGGTTCCAGAATTTTTCGTCGGGTCCCCGTCCCGGACCTTAGACCGGTATTCCTCCGTGTTGCAGGATGCGTAGGTTGTTTCGCGGTGCATTTCGCGGATCACCATATCCATTCCGGATACGCGAATTCGTACCACTTATTCGTGTCACGAATACGCGACGCTCATATCCGCTTGTCTGGCGTATACATAATAGTATGCATGTGTACGTGCGCGAATGAGCCATGCAAATTGATGCATTTGAGGAAAAACGTGAATATCCAAGCATTTCATGAATAACGAGAATTCTTTTTTCTTTCGGGGCGAGAAAACAATGGTATAATGGCGACGTATGTAATCGTTGGTGAAATATCATTGAAAGGGGCAAGAGTTCGACGGATAAAAAAAATGTATGTCAATGAAATACTCCCAAAATGATAATAGAAGATATTTTCATTGTGACAGTTAATCTGTTTGTTACTTATATCAGTTAGGGAAATTTCTTCTTGCTTCTGTCTAGCCCGGCTTTAGTTAATTGCAGCAATGTAACAAATACGCATACGGTATGTAGTGCTATGTCATTGAATGATTGGTGGTTACTTCATCTTTTATTATTTCGATGACAAAGGTTAGTCTTTTGTAATGTAGGAAATGGCAGAGTCATAAATGCATTTAGCTTTACAACTCTCATCTTGTTTCGAACGTATGGAATGCACAATGCCGCGAATGTACTTGGCTTATGCTAATTTTACGACCTCTGCTTTTCATTGACGGTATCGAGGATGCCCGCGAAAATTCTACGCACTTGTAGCGATATTTGCTTGACACGGAATTTAAACGAGAAAAATCGAGCAATAAGAGTGCAGGCGTTAAATATTTTTAACTTAATTCTTAAAAGCGGTCTGCATCGTAATTCTACATTATATCACGGTGGTCGTTTCGCAACAGTTCTTCCGATTGGATTCTTTCGTAAGAGTAATACGTCGCAATTCTTATCTGCGAATCAAGTAAGTAACACTGGCACAATAATCCTACTTGGAACCTCCGGCCCTTATCGGTTGCATATTCCCAACTGTAAGCTTGCACTCCAAATCATTTAGTTTTTAAATAATGACGGATGATCTCACTTACGAACAGACACAACTGAATGTTGCACGATGATTCAATGCGCCAGGGTTCGCCGTTCATCCCATGAGTTTTTGCGTTTTACGATGCTGATTAAGTTAAGTCCTCGAGTAAAATGACAACGTTTCGATGACTTATGAATTTTGTTTCTTACTGCGTAGATATTGAAGAAACCCAAGGATTTATTGCAAAATAAAATTCTAATGTACATAATTGCAAGCTCTGATAATAATAGTAGCAACAATAATACGCACAATGATAATAGTAATGTGTGTTTATTGAAAACAGTTGCGAATATTGAATCGGTACAGTGTTCTTAGCACGTGAAGTTTAAACAAGAATTTCTTTGCTTCGTTCTGATGAAATTACGCACATCTAAATATTTGTCACAACCGTGAAACTACGAAGGAAATCCATACATATACAGCAGCTTAAATCTGGTTTTATTTTATGCAATCTGAGTTCGATGCGAATTAATTTATTCTATCACAGTTCTAATCGTGAGTCCCCTCTATGGTAACTGTATTTTCGCAATCGAAGACAGGTATGTACATATGTATATTTCGCATACCCGTAATGACCATCGGTCTGTTGCACAATAAAGGGGAATACATCTCCGTCTGGAGCCTGGAATTAACATTCGGTTACCTTGGACGTTCCGACTGGACGTAAATTTAATATTAAATTCGAACACGAATTTGGGAGAGATGAATTTCCTTGCTGCATTCAAATTCATCTAAACTCTAAAGTATATGCGAAAGTGTTTTGTATGTATAACTCAGTCCTCGAATTCGCATGAACGAATTCCATATTAACTTATTCAATCAATAACGGAAATATTTGGAAACGTGGTGAATGAAAATGAAAATATTATTGAGAGAAAAACCGAACGCTTCGTGGCCACGAGGAAACTATTGTAAAAGTTTTAGCAGTTAAGAGAATACTGAATAATAATTTCCATTCGACTGGCGCATGTTATTTATTTAATATTCTAATTGCACGCGATGAAAAGACACAAAGTAAGGAATATATTATACATTAATATCGACTGCATAATTTTTTGTAAAATAGTTGTAATAATTTGTACGATTAGGAATATCCGCATAATGTTGCCACTCGTATCTCTTAAGATTCCAAGATCACCATTCATTTTTTTCCAATGAAACTCCTTTCTCGCGACGAAAATGATAGATGACATTAAAAAAAGTAAAACTTCAATTACACCAAGGAATGTAACCTTCGAATGACGTTTAAAGAATTGAACCAACACCGACGATCCACTGTCGTATGAATAATAACTATTTACCTCGCCTCGTCGAATAGCAAATAGAAGGCTATCCCCATGAAATAGGCTTGGGTTGATCTTGAGTATGTTCGATGAATAAATTTCATCCTCTTGTCCTTGAATATTGGCGAAATCGAACATCCTCCCATCTCTCGTAATTAATCATTTGACAGACGAATTCTTGAAGAGGAAGTTCGATGAACAAAAAAGATCGCTCCCAAATCGAATTCACCCCGAATTCCACATTTCTATTCAATTCAAATTATCTTCACCGTGGCGTGCGTAAGTAATATGTACCTTGATACCGTGCAATTGCACAATGTACCTATTTAATAGTTTTATTGCACCTCCTTGAAAACGTGAAGAAACGTCTCGTTAATTTTGACGATGACCTAATATTTTTTGGAGGGCGCGGTTGTCGAACGCAGGCACACTTTGCGCAATGCAGACTCTACAACGATACTTTTTGATCGATCCCAATGTAACACAGATGTGTGCCACTGTGACTCGATGCGCGCGTGTGAATATCCGGCGCACAATGTATTCGATATCGGATACAGATCAATAATAGCCCGGCAATAAGTTACAATTGCACTGTCCTGTTTCAATTTGGCTCGTCTTTTACAGAACTTTAGGGAAGTAAAAGTTCCGATGATAAAAGTGAAGAAATTTGATTAGCCGGTGTTGCCTTTAATAATTTCATCTGTGGATGATAGATTCCATTTTAATAATCTGTATTACTCTCCAAGGTTTCAGGTCATTGTATTAAGTGATATTCTGTTGGGAGTTTCGTAATGTCCAATGTACACTGCGCGACAACTATTTGGACCAGCCCATGTTTTATTATGCGCGTCGTTAAATAAGAGGATTATGCAAATCAATTGCTCATCCTTTGCCATTGGTGTTCGTTGCAGGTAATATTTGGAAACAGATTCTAGATTATGGACTGTAGACTTGATGGACATTTTACTTAATTTATTGCGACATTTCTGATTGAATCATCTTTCGGCGACACAGCGTTGCAGAAAATTTATTAGATCGTTGGGAATTCCTTGGCGGTATTAATGTTATTTAACTTCACCGTGTGACGACCGCCTCGCGATAAATTCAACGGAAGTTTCTAAACCATGCAGATTTGAAACAGTATCGAAATGAAATAAAATATATGCCGCGTGATGTAATAAGTGCGCAGTATTAGATAACTAATCGTCTCTAATTCCCGTGCAAAGATGTTGCGAAATTATATCATAGTACGTACGGAAAATATGAATTTGTCTTTCTCAATTTCAGTGTTTACTTGCACTTGGTAATGCCGTGTCGATTATGCATCGATAACAGGATACATTCATATTTTAACGAATGCACGAATATTTACAATCCGATAATACTTTACCAGCAAATATTTAGACAAATGCGTGGACATTTGTAAAAAATACTGTGCTTGTTGTTTCAATTGGCAGAACGTTTATTCCCGGAAAGGATATTCTAAAATTAACTATTTAAATGGCAAAATCCTTCCAATGAGATGCAAATTGACAAATATAGAAAGTCCACAGATCTGGTCCGGGGCTAATTATCTAATTTTAACGTTATAATCAGAAATTACGTAATATTAAAATATTCACATGGATGAAACTTTGTTCCCGCAAAAAATTATAAGATTAAATAACGCGAACACGAATTAAAGTGCGGATTCTAATTTTACTTTCAATAACGATAACTGCTGTTGCTACTTATCGATTACGCCAATGGTTCACAGCCAATAATTCATAACCAATCGATTATTTATACCGAATATATACGCTCCTTCTCCCCAACTCTGGAATCTCTAACAATAAAAGAGGACCTCCCTAAAACCATGATAATCCCAACAATTACACTTTTCCATACACTTCAACCGTGCACTCAAAAAAAATGAAAGGGAAACGTTCCACGGAAATTGATTCTTCAACTCCCACTTGCTTCGTCCGCCCAAAGTATGTACATAATCCTGTTTCTCGCCGCGTCCCCGGATACACAGGGGAAACACGGTTAATCCCCGTTAACCCGGAAATACAGAATGGTAGATTCGTACAATAGGGGCACTTCTTCGTCGCTACGCTGAGCTCAGGGGGTTAAACTTAAATCGAATACCGGTCGAGGTGCACAGGCTAGGTATATTCCATAAGTGTCGCCGCTTCAAAGTCCACGGATGTTACGGTGAATGGACGTTGGCATCGACCGTCATTGTCAAGTGTCGCAATCCACCGTCGAGCGAGGTCGTTCTCGAGGTTTCGAGGTCCGCCCTTCCTTTGATTTCCTCACAAAGATGCAGCTGCGGTGTGTAACCATAATGGCTGTCAGGCATAATCGTATCTAAGTACGCCTCTTTGATCTTCGTGCTGATCGGATTCCCGAAATCTACGCCCGCCTGTCCGCCGTCGTTCGAAATATATTTTCAACGAGTGGACTGGGTCAGCGAAGAGCAGCCGAGCGAATTGCTTTTCGTTCGTTTAGACGAGTCTTTTAGGAGATCGTATTGTACACAGGGGGGAAGAACTTCCTGCTGTGAGATGTTTGCTTTTTTCGTTAGAGAAACACAACAGAATGATGTTTCGTAGAATGTAGAATAAAGTTCGGTGTGATGTAACCAAGGATTAATCACTCGTTGAGAAATTAGCGGATATCTCGTCAGATGCTTGGAATAATTAGGAAATCGTGGTGGATAAAATGGAATGATTTTTCGGCGAGGTCACTGACCACCCTGTATGTATGTAAGTCTATGCGAATCAATTGATATGTACAATTACCAAAGTACTGCCAATTGTATAAAATCTGATACTAATGAGAATAAAAGTAAGAATAGTAACGAAAGTTATGATGTCTCCGTGTGTCGTATTTTCAATATAGGAAATTTTGTAGAGGGTGAAAAAGATGAGGGTTTCACTTGCCCTGTGGGACATCTCCCTTTGTCTTCGACAGAAAATATGTACATACATACTTATCAGCGGTTTATCGCAATCATTTTTTTTAAACATTTACGTGCTTGTGTGAGGCAACGTCGAAGAATGATTAAAGCGAAGGCATTTTTTGAGAATAGCGTGCAAGTACATATCTTCACAGCTATTAACCGATAACGATACGTATATAAATATATACATATATACATTTTGTGTACTTTGTGGTTTTGCAATTTATCATTCGCGATGTTACGTCGAACGATTCATCGCGGGTGATAAAAATAGTGGACGCTTTATTTCAGCTGAAACTTTGTTGCATTTTGCAAGATTATTAGATGACGTCAGTTCTAATGATTCAAGAAAGCATAAAGCTTAAACAAATGATTAATCGAATGGTACAACGATCAGATAATATAATAGATGCTCAAACAAAAAACGAACAGATCTGATCGACACGGCTCAAAACTCGTTTTCATAAATATGAAATATATAATAATGCATACATAAAAACGACAAAAGTACGGGACGCAGGAAACGTGGTCGAGCGATCGAATCGAAGCCATGGAAACATTTCTAAAAAAGCAAACTACCGCATAGCAAAATAAACACTCTTAGGAAAGCCCTGTGTAATCGAAATACCGCGCCGCGGCCAGAACAACCGATAAGGCTTCCGTATCACCGGATACGACGTCGTCAACCGAGCCAGGCACTTCCACGTTTGTGTTCCTGTTCCCGGCACACAAGGGGAGCACTATCGAGAACAGATAACAGTCCTGCAGACGATCTGTTCGCCGGTGAGTCCCTTGCCCGTTTAACATGCTTCGCAATGCCCATTATAATCCCTTTGGAGGAAGACAACCTCGTAGCGGAAGTCGGTACGTATGCATGTGTATCCTCGTGCCGTCGCCGTCGTTCTTAGTTGGCTAAATCGAAGGAACGTGACCATTTCGTAGTCCATGACTTGCATAGACGTGCCCCGAGGCCGTGAAACGACGTCGAAAAAACCTGGAGGCCGCATACACTTTTATCGTTGCTGCTGTTCGAGTATCGATAGGTGTCGGGCCCCAAGTGCTGTTTCAAGGTAGCTTACCGTTTGGTAATAAAACCGTTCGTGATTAAAGGAATTGCTGCCCGAGGTTCCGGTAATAAATCATGGGCCGTGGGGAAAATTATGGCCGGTTGTGCAGTTTTGGACGGCGGTTTGGAAAACGAACATTTTCGGACGCCCGATGATTCGTTGGCCACTACGTGCGAACGATCTTTTTAGAAATGCTATTTGAAATTGATGACAGTAATTAACACGATAAAGATATAATTCGTGCAGAAATGTATTATTTTGTACGGTACTATTGAATGAAAACCGAACAGCGTTATATTTAATAATAGATTCCAAACGGTGGAGGTCCGTTTCGTGGAAGGAAACAGCTGTCCTAATTAAATAAATTAGGGTGGACGATCTTTAAAGAATTAGTGTGGCACGAAAATAGACGGAGTCATCAATCTTGTCCGGAATTCCCAAGCGTTTTAGTGGTTCCATTACAAATTGTACAATTATCGAAAGGAACGTCGCTCTTGAAACATATTATGCACCCGGAGATATAGTCGTCAGCGAAGATGATGTAGCGGCAATACTTCCTGGGTAATCAATCGGGTTTTCAGGCTAATGATTCTCGGTAATCGTTGCAATAAAGCGATCACCGTTGCCCAATCGTGCTCCATATTTTCTTCAAGAATAATACGTTTCCCAACGAAAAATTCTGCTTCCACAAAACTTTACGTTTTAATATACTAGATGTACAGAGAAGTGTTATGTTCACAATCACTATTTATCACATTACGCACTCCCTTCTTTCTGTCTTTAAAACAAAATATACGTACAGTACGAAGAATATTGATTGAAAAGTCTCCGAACAATTACATTAACGATTGCAGCCATCGAAAAACAATTCACAGAGAGATATATTATTCACCTGCACCAGCCCACGCATTGTACATATTACGAACACGAGCGAAAGTTGAGAAAAAATGACTTTTCAAGACTCGTTTATTCAACGATTACGCAAGGGTGATTTTTTCCGATATTTTTTTTTTCATTGAACGAAATCATATCGTAAAACGGTAGTTTCACGGTCAGTGACGTGAAATCCAACAATTTTCCGCGTACCGTGTTCCCTCGCCGATGAACACCGAGTCAGTGAACCACGTCCTCCTGGAAAGTTGCATTAACTCGTGCAACCACGATCGGAAAAAGCGTAACGGTATACTCGATCCAGATTGGCCAACTATTTTACATCGGGAACACGGTGCTGTGCCCGTAATCGTTCGATCAGGAGGGCACACGGTGTTAATATTTCCTCTTACGAAAAGTTCCATATCTTTGCGATACGTCAGGTCAGCGCCGTGCTTGAACTCTCGTGGCAATGGTATTCGTTGCACTTGCGCGCAAATACAATGAATATGCATCTGCAGAACGATTCGAATCATTTACTGAATCGCTAATCGCAGGTAAACACGGATCTGTCCTCTTGTGAATTCAAGGCACGTATAGCCAAAGCATCGTCTAAATATCGTGGGCATGTTAAGAGATTTCGGAGTCGTTTAATCTAAGCCGGTCGTTTGTGATTGAAATGTTTCGTTCTATCTGAGTGTGTTATTACAAGAGTAATCTTGGTGGATTACAGTAATATCGTACGATAGGTGGAAAGAATTATATTGTGCTTGTTTATTCCGCTTGGAATTTATTTCAGAATCGGAAATTCTGATGCAATCATTTTTTAGCTTCATTTTTTTCTAGCAATGATTGCTTTATTCGCGTATAATGCGCGATTCGATGCCTGGCATGTATGCGCGTGCAGCGCACTAATATATTTATTTATTCGGTTTACCTGAGGTGACAAAAATGATGTCATCTTAATTTGTGAACGTAGGTAGCGAAGATGATGTCATTAATTAACCGTGTGCATTCCACTTTTCATCGATCAATCAGGCAGCTTAAGCTTCTAGCTTCCACGGATACGAATAAGTAACAGACTGGGATAAACGGTGATTCTTTTTATAATAAATCAGTTTCTGCTTGTACGCGTAAGCATATGAAGTTCCTTGAAGGATGTTCTCTTGATAGATACGGGAAAAATGAAATTGCGATTGCACTCTTGATCTTGAACGCGAGGCAAAAAAGAAATGTGAGGTGATAGAATACTTCAATGATTTCTTTTCATATTTTCACGTGTCGCAATAATGCGAGCTACGTTTGAAAAAATATTTTCCAATCGAACGTAATAATATTGATATTTCTATGCCAACTCATTTGCGTAACTTTGCAGATAACGCTCATTGCACATAATCGTAAAATAAAAATTATTTTCATTTGAGGGACAAACGGGGAAATGATGAAGCGTGAAAGAATTGTATAGCTACTAATATTCACTCTCAATTACATAATCTGTCTCGACTAATCTTTATGCAATGTTGCACCAAATCTAATTGCGATAGCTTGCGTAATATCGTGAAAGATCAGCAGTTCGATTTAAGGGAAAGAAAAAAAAATGAGTGCCGCTCGTTATTTGCGGGGAATATCGCAGTTTTTGTAATCGGGTGCAATTCGAATAGATTAAATGAGACGTTGCACCATGATGGTTGGTCCTCTCTTACGAAAAACAAGGCTCGGTAGCTTTTAGTACGAGAACGACGTACTATTTGCAAGAATTATTCAAACAGCAAATTGAATGAAAATTGAAAATATTTTTTCGGTCTCTACTGTATTCAAATATTTATTTCTCGCGTTCGCATTTTGTATTCAATATTATATGAGATTCTTATCAGAGAAGCACTGAATGCTTTTACTCACTTGGAATTATTATTGTTTCGCGTCTATACCCCTAATATGTTTCGTACATTCGATAAAATCATCGCTGCATGCTAGATCTGTTTTGCAGCACCGAACAGCTGATGACAGGTGTGAATTATTTTAAGCTTCATAAACGTGGTGCAATATCTTGGCAAAAAAAAGTGTGAAAAACCTGACGTGTCGTTACCTTCGATGCCCAGGACGCAAGAAATTTCGAAAGGCGTCCCAAGTGATTTAAAAGTAAAATCCTTCTGTCATAAAGATAAAGAGTTTTGTATCACAGTGTACAAATTACACAATGTACAATATGATGTCTATGCATTGCCGCAATTTCGTGAAAAAAAAAGTCGTACGTCAAGTTTCGAGCGATCGTCGTAAAGAAACGGCTGCGTTCTTTAAATTCGGTGGCGAAAAAAAATTTGTTACACTTCATAACCCTTCGATTCAGTTGGCGAAACTAGATATCTTTAATCAACGGACAAAAATGCAGCAAATTGCAAGTTTGAAATTCTAAGAGAAAATTGACAATTCCCTGCATTCGATTTCCCAAGCAAATAATGGTTGTTCGCGTACTCAGGGAATAGAAATCCACAGCTTAGCCCAGCAATCGCACGCTCTGCATATGCAACACGCCTGTAACCGTAAACGTTTACGAACGAACGACACAATGTCTCCATACACGGTGATCGCGTGTCGGTGGGCATATATATTGCCCACTATTTCACGAAGCAGCCAGTCATAATTAAGTTTGATACAATTCGCATAATCAGTAATGAATTTTCGTGACTCGTGCTAAGAGACTGGAAGATTAGCCGGCCGGGGGAAACATGCTGTTGCTCACGTACACAATACGGTGCGTACTTCCAGAAGCCTCTGTCTTCGATATTTGATCATAAATTTGCAGTTCCTCGTCCGTGTTCAGTTCTTTGCGCAATATCGGGCAACAAACCGTTTCAGGCTACTCCTTTGTTCGCGATAATTTTGTTTTACCGATTTATGACAACCACGACGAGACTGGGCTTACGAACAAGAAAATGCCAGTACATATGTATATCCGTTGGCGGGGAAACGTTTGCTATTAAACACGACCGTGCGTTTATTTTGTACATGAAGTGTCGTTTTTTAAGAAGTGCGCGTATTGAAAAATGGGATACTAAGTACACTTATCTTTCGCCGAAAATGCTATTCTATAAACTTTGTTGTTTGAATTAAAAGTATAAGAATCCCGAAATCGTTTTCAAACAGCAGCATTATAATAATATTCCACTTGTGCCTTTCGTTGGAGATTTCGATCTCCAACATTCACTGTTATTTGGAGTTCTTTCGCGAGCCTTAAATCGCCGGAAGTAACAATTTTTTGACAACGATCACCTACGTCATTACTTTTTTCCTCCACATCGAATCGTCTCGTGAGGCATCTGCAAAAATAGTTTCGACCGTGAACATAATAGTACGTCCGGTTCGTTAACCATGAGAATGCTCGTGTGCCTGCAGTCTACATATTAGCCGGCTGTATATACGTTTGTTCGACCCATTACTAAACTCGGCGAAACCCTTCACGTTCGAGATTGTTAACAATACCAGACTGCTGGAGACGACAATTTAATAGCAGGAAAAGTGGCCCCTGTTTTATTGAAATCATGGTTGCCTGCAGAGAAGTTAACGATTGTAAAATATACATTTATTTAAAAGTAATTTAGTTTCCAGCACACGTCACGCTACACCGAATAATCAACGTTTATTGTCCGCGAGAAATAATTTTAAATAGAAATGTCTATCCTGTTGCAATATCTTTATATAATCGTTAACCCTTGAAAATGACAAGTTTAGTATCCACGAGCAATCGTTAGTTCTATTTTCCTTCTAACAAATTTCGCGACACGATTCTCAAACATATTTTATCGGAATGGACTTGTAGCTTTATTTTTAAATCGCCGACGCCTGTTGGCAAAAGGTCCAGTGCTTTTTTCCTGAACAAACATTTCGTTTGAAAGGAAACGGAAGAGATTTTCGTCGCGCCTCGTATTGTGTTCACGCGTGCTCGAAATCACCATAACTTGAAAAGAAGGTGAAAAAGTTAATTGTTTGTAGTTATCAATCAAGCCCCCACGAATCGAGAAGCAGAAAACAACGTCACGAATAACACGACGTCGAATCTTACGCAAGTTTTCTCAGAATGTCACCTAGGAGGATGCAATTCAAGTCCACTTTTACGTCGACCTGAGCCCAGATAGCGTTTATCAAAGTCCTCTGCTTACACCTGTTTATGGACTTCAGGCAAACCCTTACAGAACTATGCATTGCTCGCAATCTTTTTGCAAAACGTTTTCTATTTTAAACCACCCCCCAACCTCACTTACTACGTCAAATCATGAACAGTCACTTCGCTCGCGATGCATCCACGCGATATCAAAAGTCGCCGCTTTCTTGCGCAAATCAATGAAATCCGTCGAAATTTGTTGAATCATAAAATACATAATAATTCCCCTTATTGCATGCCCATTGTTCCTGAACGATGAGTCACCAACGCATGTTTCTCGATGGATAATGTCCCGAAGTACCAGAGCCACGGCCAGGTAAATCTTTTTAGCGCGTAAAGAAGTGCGTCAATCAGCCAGAACAAAGTAACAGAAAGCTGTTCGGGAAATTCGTGTTGGCACGTTGCATATTTTCGCGACATTTTCTTTTTCTCGTCGATGATGAAAATGACCTCGTTTTCATCGGGTTAAATTCGATAATCTAATAAATATCTATCGGATGGATTCGCGTTGATTACTTTTCTGCCTATTTGGCATTCATTTGGAATGTGTATTAAATGTGAAACATTTAACTTCGCACTGCCTTCGACGATATTGGAAATATCCAGTAACCAGTGTTCTTTGGAAAATTATCGATCGAAAGTTTCCCTGTTAATCGTTAACTTCCGTTTAAGCGTAATCTTGTGTCGTGGACCCAGAATCATTTCATTGCAACGATATTTTTCCCAATGAATCCTGAACAAAAGTGCGCGCGTTGCAGTGTTCTTTGTAAAGGTAATGTCTCGCGGGGGGAAGTGTAAAAGAATGAGCAAAGAAGAAACTTGTTGTCGTGAAACGAAGGCCGCCAGGTGTATTTGTTCGGTTCAAAGATATAATCTTTCGCAATCACGATCGGTCGACGTCTCTCCAAATCCACTAATATCTGTTTTATTTACCTGTCTCACGTTTACGGCAGATACGAAATTAAGCATAATATCTACGTTATCTGTTGCTTCCGTTGTCGATTCCTCAGGTATCATAATTATCATTGTTCCCAAAAATAAAGAATGCTTCGACTTTCGCGCAATGATCGCGCACCTGCGCCACCTCGTCGCGTTTATCTCGCTAATAAAGCAGCGTATCGTGCAGCAGTTGCCACGAAACATTTTTTGGGAAGGTGACGATAAGAGATAAGGCAGGTGGCGATAACTGTCGTCCGCGAAGAGGAAAAAGAAACACCTGGACACGTATTTTCAAAGAAATCACCGGAAATCATACGGTAGCGCTGGCGAACGATTACGATGAGAATCTATCGAGGAAACGGACAGTGTACAGAGGGCAGAAAGCCTTTCAGATTTTCGAAAGCAAGGCACAGTATCGTCGAACACGGTTCTAACCCGTTATCAGAACTTCGCTCTTGATAAATATTCATCGGCCTGAAGCAACTTGAGGCCTCGTATGACGAAATTTCTGCGGCAATATTCGGCGAAAGATCGCGGGTAAATTGAAAAAAAAGGTCGGCCTCGATGTCGTCATTTAAAGCGAAGCAAAAGAGGAAAGAAGAAGGGAAAATTTGCAACGAATAATCGTGCCAACGGGTGAACGAAAAATATTTCTCGAGGACCCTCCCGATTTCGGTGACGAGGGAGCGGTCGTTCCGATTGATTGAAAATCGCGAGCGATTTCTTTCACTCGGTCGAAATGGCGAGTCTTACACGGGCGTAATCTGGCGACACTTTGAATCACTGTAAAACGACCTTTTGATCGATAAATAATTCGACGTTTAATTAGGACCCCATCGACGATTCGGATCTAAACGCGAGGAAATTTGCGGAGCTCTTGAAAGGGAGGCGAAATATCGAGCGGAATATTATCAATCTCGTAATTCATTTTTATCGAGATCAATTGTACTAGATTGGGGGGCACACATGAGACGAACGATTAACGATATCGTTAAGAAACAGCATGTGACGATAGATACTTACTCTCCGATGCAAATTAGTCGACTGATTGTTTTTACCCGCTTGTGGTTCGTTTCAATGGGAACGATCATCGTACACTTGTCATCGTTTAGTCGTTCGATTGTTCCAATGGGGGCTTACTTAACTAATTATTTTATTTAAATGCATCGATCTGCATTGACTTATCGGATAGTGGGCGATTATTATCGGGATCTATCGTATATTGAATAAAACGAATCGTCGTTTTCGTTGACATACATGGTTGGCTTGAATCATCCGGCCGCGAAACGAAGCAACCGGCACCCACGTAAGTGGCAGAATCGAGTGCGTTAAAAAAAAGCACTAGGTTGGCCAATATCCGGTCTGGGGCCGGGCTGGTTTGGAAATTCGAAGGCCTGCTCCGTCTCGAGCCGAGATCCACGCAATCGGTCGTATCTCTTCGAACGAGAACGTGTATACGTGCATAAATGTACATTGTACAATAAACATTTTGCACAGGATTGCAATGCAGGGCGTTTCATAAGAGAAGCTAACAATATTCTGGAATATTATCTATGTATATTCTGGAAATTTCAGACCCTCGCCTTTAACAGATTAATTAATTTTTTATATAGGACAGATATTTTATTAATATGAGAGTATTCTTTGAAGGAACGATTTGTTTGTACATGTTAAAGTTAAAGGACTGGTATAGAGGTAAAGACTGACAACGTAATCGAATAAAAACATTTTTGCGGTTGTTCTTGCGTGTAAAGTGCTCCAAGGTAATCAGTTTTTGCGTGAAACTTTTAATGATACCACTTATAGTCGTTTTCGAGTGCATTTTCTTTGGCCATGATAGTTTATAGGTATCCTTTTTATATAAGAATTTAATTTTTCATTATCCCTTTAAATTGTTTGAAATTTTTATAAACTTGAAAGTCACGACAAAATTGCCTGGGTGATATGGAAAGATTTTAATTGTCAGGCAAAAATTTGATGTGCTGTTGTAAGTACTTTTCCTACCGGCACGAGTTAGCTTCACATTTGGCACTTTTTCTTTTAATATCTATGAAACAGGAAAACCACAAAGCCAAATGTATTTCGAGGGATGACTCAATAACAACGCCATGCTTCTATTTCTTACTCAGAAAAAGAAAATACGGTTTTCTCACGGTTATAGTGGAGTACGTGGGTGAAGTTACGTGCCCTTAGTTGCCACCGATTGTTTAAAGCGTGCCTCACGCGGTTGCTAAGGAACGTTAAGGTAGGTCAAGGGCACGTCATTTATGCGAAACGAATATCTCGAACGATTCTACTCTTTGACTGGCACACCTTGCCCATTAAAAAAGAAGGAAAAAGTTCAAGATCAACCCCAATATTTGCGCCAACTTGTTAACCTTAATCATTTTTATTTAAAAACACGTTTGTTATGTTTATATAAACATTCCTACGGCGAAACATAATGGAGTATTGGAAGCTGTCAAACAATGATGAAAGAATTGAATTAGTAAGGAGTTGGTGGCTAGCAGCTGATGTAGAAGCAATTAATGTTACAGATAGTCTGTTGTAAACGAATGAAAAGTTTACATGTATGACCGCGTGTCGCGGTTTAGGATGCCCACGTACGCACTGATGTGGCCAGGAGCGCAACACTAATTAGCGAGGCCCCACTTCGCGATTTTAAAGAAGCATGATTTCCTCTCTGCTTTTCGTTCTTTTCGGATGTTCTGCAACTTTATCGTTTATTGCGTCACCGAAGTAGATTAAATATAAATGAGAAGTACGCTGTACGGCACATAAAAGCTAGATATTAAAATGCTGAATCAATGGCATGACTGATATGACGGAAAGACCGCATTCGTGTCCATGTAATACTTTTGAATACGTCTACTTTTTCTTAGAAAAAGTAAGAACAGTGGTAACACATTCTGAGTATAAAATGAAAAGGACAATGAGTTTTTTTGTCATGCAATGAATAAGCCTATCGCTTCTAAATGGTATATTTATCTGATGATTAAAACAAAAAGACGGTACCTTACCACAGGAAACTCGTAACAATTCCTTCTTCTCTGTAATTCGTCTTCCGAAATTTTGATCACGTTTTAACGAGCACGAAAAACCACGAAAAGGGTGCCGCTCCTTGTGACGCTCTTGCGCCGACACTGCAAAGGCTATGGAACGCGCATGCGCAACTACTGCCGCGCCCCACCACTCGGTTACCTATTCTGACGGGTTCAGCCGATGCGGCGAGCGTAGCTTCAGTCGTTTGCTACACAATGGCGCGATCGGTCAGAGCTAGTCTAATTTGCTGCCGCCGTCGTTTCTGAGCGGAGGGCCGGCCCAAAACGTTGGACCGTCCGTTGCGCGGGATAATAAATCTTACCGCACAGTCTCTCCCTCGTTCGTAACCGCTCAGACTTTCAACGTTTCGCTGTTTCTCTCGAATTATTCAGTCCTCCTGTATGAGGAAAGAGAAACGGTAACAACGACTGGCCGGAAGACGAATCGCGAGAACCGTGAAGAAGAAAGGAACCACTACCAATACCAACACCAGGTAGTCGAAGGAAGAAGATCAGATTCGATCCGACACGCGCGCTATTCGAAAAACCAATACGCCCGGAAGAACCGGGGATTCGCTTTTCGATCAGACAAGACGGCGGTAAAGGTTTATCAACAACGTCTTTGGGGGAAACACGGATTACGTCTGGCTGTTTCTCCGCCTCCAGCCTCCCGTTCAGGAACGTACGGCGACAACAAGAAGAACATACGAAAGGTAATCCCCTGTGTTCACCCTGTTGGTAAATGCCCACAGCAAATATATTTAAGGACACCGAAAATGGAAAATATTACCGAGTGTGTGAGCTTATTCGCATTTTGCGTATCTGTCTCTCGCGTGAATACAGTGCAAAGTGCAGTGATTATTACCGACGCATACCGGATCGATGTCAGCCTCAGCCTTCGTTCTATCATATATTTACTTTTGTGCGCTTGCCCTGATATCGGTGTGCACCCTTTGTTCGCTTTCCCATTGGGTCGTTTACTTCTTGCAATAATTGACAATTTCAATGACAGCTAACGGGTTCAATCGTCGGAAATTATATTCTGCGTAACAACTTCACAAAAATTGGACGAATATTTTTGTTCAGTATTTCAGGCCGAAAATGCTTTGAAATCAATTTTCTTCGTGTAATCCGATTAGATAATGCTACGGTTTCTGATTTGTGTCAACGTCTCGATTGATTCCCCGTCTGTGTCTGAAGTTGCTAAAAGAAAAACAACCGGCGTGACATATCGACGTAAAATCATGGACTGCGTGGCGAACGTATTAGGCAATTCATTTCGCGGTATTGCGTCACGTTCTCGCGCGCTATTAATGCAACCGGTGCCCGCAATATCGCCCTGACAACTGTGGAACTCCGCCATTTTGACCTTACCGAAGGATATCTGCTATCGTGCTTTGGTAGTGTGAGTTGAAACGTGTACACGCGTTTCAACACGCGGCTACCGTGTGTACGCAATCCTTTACTAATTCCGTGCTAGCTATTTCGTCAGGTTTCTCGTTCATTCAATAAACGTGGGACACGGGGAACGGTTACACGGGGTTTCAAGCACAGGGCACTTGCACCTGCCGCTACGGCGCTGACCTCACCGTTCCAAATGCTCCAGTGATCTAACTCGAAGAAGCACATCTCGCTTATTCCTAGGGATAACGAGTTAAAATTGTGTGTTCGAGCCTTGATTATATTCTTTTCAGAGGTGAACCAGGGTCGCGAAATCGTGCATTGTGTCACACATCCCTGATCTTTGGAACGGTAGTAGTTTTTGCGCAAGTGCGTTGATATCGTAATGGCGCGGATTTCGCGAACGATAAAGTCCGAACGATCGAGTTGGCTTTGGAATTCGAATTTTTCTTTTCTTTTTTCCTTTAATACTTTTGTTACTTGCTGGTATCGCTTGCGTATTCAAGGTTAACCTCTTGCATTTCGTATTGTTCGAAATATTTAATAAGCTGGAGTTATAAAACAAAGCTGCTACGTGTTGCGGAGAACAAACATGTACGGTAAACCTGCAATTTTTTTCTTCTCCATTCCGAATGCACGCGACTTGTGCGCGTTGTATCTCATATTGCATACCGTCAAGGACACGCTGATTTTACATATCGTCAGGTTTCGGTAATCGTAGTTGGAAAACTGATCTTCAGGAATAAAAGTCTTTTAGATTTCTATCTTCAATATTACAATTGTCAAAATGTTATTTGTAGATATTTTGCGACAGTATTTTAATTGAGACTTTGACAAAATTATTGTTTCCAAAATATTTCTGTTTGAGGCACACGTTTGTACGTGAGATATAGAGATAAAGCGCACGCGAAGTTTACCGTTCGTTGTGCGCAACAAGGTGTATGTATATATGCTTGATGAAAATTGAGGTATATTAACGGGATTAATAACGCCATCGGGATTTTCTTGCATCGTGCTTCATAACTTTTCTGTGGCTTGCCTTAGTTGTGTATAGAACGTTATAGCGCAACGGCCGCCTTACAGCAATATCCCTGACCTTACAGTGTCCCCTTCTCTATAGAAATTGCGCACAAGGCAGGACGAGTGTCGAAACATCGTCTTTTGAAATTGTCCGTGAATCACATAGAGTTAACGAACGGGACCCTTGTCATTCAAGCCCTATTATAGATACGTATAATTTAACTCCACTTTGTTCGTTGTATACAATATCCATAACCGTATTACGTATATACAGTATAGATCGATACTGAAACGGAATACAAATTTGTACGATTTCGATTACTAACATATAAGAGAAATTGTAATCATCGATAATCTATAATGGTGACTGATATATAATGCAGTAGAAAAGTTCGATTTATAGATCAAAACTTATGCTTTATTTATAGAATTTCAAATACTACAGAATGAATAAACGTTTTTCTTTTCTCCTGTTGTTGCAGAGCTTTTTCGTAAAGAGTGACCGATTGTCACCCACGAAGATCTCCGTCCAAGGACCCAGCGGTAACACGAAGCAACGCTGCGTGGGCCCGAGCTCAAGTGATATTCTTACCTATTAATAATTAATCTGTAGCTATACATGCGTTTATACCGGTACAGCTTTCAAAGCGTGCAAATCGGCCTGTTACAATCGATAACCGTCGCAGCTACCGGCCTTTGGTAACCTTGTGACGTAAAGTGTGTTCAAAAAACGGCTTTTTTGCTTTAACGGTTTTATGGACAATAATTTACGTGTAATTCTAAGGTTCATTCGGTATCACGAAGAACGAACACGTGTTTCGTTTCGTCGAAACGAACATTTACGAGAGGATCAGAAGTTCAGGGAGGTAGCAGTGTCGCGAGTGCATTAAAGAAAGAAACGGTGCGCGTGTGAAAACAGCACAATATGAGAGTGACAGGCGCCATTAGGCAGCATCCTCTTCATCTGCAAGTGGCTCGTACCAATAATGGAAAATTTCTGGTCAGTCCGACCCATAATCAGGACATCAGTCAACAGCCGACGAGCGACGAGACCAGCTCGGTGTCAGCGGTTGTCTTCCCAAGTTACGAACCGCTGCCCACCGATCATCATGGACCAACCATACTCGGCGATCGGTACCTGCTTCTTGGACCAGCCGAGGGGAGCGCTCTTTACCGATGTCTCGATGTACACACCGGTCAACAACTCGTCGCGAAGGTAAGTTTGCAGAGTTTTAATCTTTGTTTTCTTTTTGTTTTCATCATGTTTACGTAAACATGTTTTAAAAACGTACGTAATCTTAACACTTTTACGTTGGTTATGTGCCGCGTTGTACGTGAGAATGGCACAAACGAATTATGTCATGTTGCAGAATTGATTGTTATTAAAGGTAGGGCTTTCAGTACAAGGTACGACAATATGGCGGCCGTTCGATTCTTCTAACCCCTGTGACTTATGTCACTTAAACGTTGTTAAAATAGTATTTTTCTTATTTCTCGAAGTGGAGAATTTTATTTGCTTCGTCTTAAATTAATAATTTGTAGACGTTCATTAAGTCATTTAATATAATATAAAAATTTATTTATAACGTATGCGGATCCTTAGATTGATTTTCGTTATGTAAGGAGACTAACATGACTATGGTCACGAATACTATATGTATATAAAAATACTATAAAATGAAGAAAAGAATTAAAATAAAATGATGGGCGTTATTTCGAAAAGACTGAATATAAACTAAATAAATCATGAAGTTAATAGTATTAAACGTAAAAGAATTTGCTACGGTTAAAATATTCCGACCTTACATTACTTGAATCATTTGCTGTAAATTACACGCTACGGCTCAATACTATTTATCTGCTTTCAACAATATCGAAATCTTATTTTAAAGCATCGGCCACCTTATTGACCAACAAACACCGCTTAAAATTAGTATATAACTTACTCAACCAACGGCGTCGTAGCGTGGTTGTGTGAACGTGTTAAAATTTCAAATACCTGCTGTATTACACACTAGCACCGTTAGATTTATGAAACTGTGCCTGTCCATCGGACATACACGATGAAATCTTCTAAAGAGCTTAAGCCGAACGGCGAAGCTTTATCATAATTGCAAAACCGTCATACAAACATTGAGCAGGAACGTATCTCGCGCGCGATTACTCCTTAAATAATTTCATGGCTGACGATGAAAAATAGTCGCGAATGGATTTCGAAACGCGTTTGGCCGTTTATCCTTGATAGAGCAAACGCATCCTGCCTCCAGGATATATGTCACGTACGACTCGAAGGCAGGTGTGCAGCAACGTGCAGAAACACATCCAATAAAAGTTACACGTCGTATCGATGAAAATCACCTTTCTAAACTGTCGCTCGAGGGCTTATTTCGGCCGGATTCAGGTCGAACGTGGAACAGTTCACGTGTTATCGGTCGATGCCACAGATTCGTAACCCCGGATGATAGAATTGTGTTCCGCTTTATTTTAATTCACGCGCCGCCGTTTACATATTTCTTGTTTACGATCGTACTAGAGCTGACACATCCTGTTATTTCTGTATTAACATAAACACGACATGTATTTTCATTTCCTTGTTGATATACTTAGCCGAGTGATTGCTCAATTATTTAGATGTCTTACAAATCGTGCGTTTAGTTCGTAAATTTCATCCCGATACCTTTAGAATCGTTTTGAGCAGAATAAAATTCGTTCGAATGGTAGAGATAATTCGATAAAAATTAATGATATTATACCTGAACATTACGAATCATCGTATCTATGAATTTTCGAGTGCAATAGCTAGACACGATACATAGATTATACTTGAGACATATTCTTATCGAACGTAGCTATCTTATCTAGTCTCTCAGTTTTCACATATTAATGCACCGGCATTGTTTCGTGAAGAAATAATTCGCAGCAGAAAATGTTCCTTCAATTGTCATACAAAAATATAGCAAAGGCGAAGGTAGCATCGAGAAGATGCTATCAAGGTAGCACGGATATTAAACATATTAGAGGCAATTACGATTATACGTTTGCTGCTTGGAGATCACCCTTTTCAGAGCGTGTCCGTAGGTACGGTTACACTAGTTGGGGAAAAAAGTAGCGGATCTTCTAGTATCCGGTGTTTCTTCTCGCACAACAGGTAACCGTTATTTCCATTGTCACGCGAATGCGTGTGTCATTCTCTGAGAAAAGTTGTTCAGAATGTTCCTGCGTCAACCTTCACCGCATTTCTCGCAATTAAATCCCATAGTTGTTGCATTTCTAATGAAAGTTGCTGTTTTAAGAACGCGAGCCTTGAATATGTTGCAACCGTTTCACCTTCGAACGATGCATACTATTATCTCAGGCACGAAAAGGATTTCGAATTCCCCGAGGACTATTGAATTCTGTATTTGAAAGATTTTAATGGCCCCACGTGGATTTTCGTACGCGTCGTGTGCTATCGTACCAGAAATATTTGTTTCGCTCCATTGAGAGTATCATTGATAGAGAGAGAGAGAGATGTTGAAAGTTCAAAGGAGAGACAAAAGTTATCTCCGTCATTATGTGACTTTTTTTATTCATCAGGGATTCGCGTGCGATAGTACAAAAGAAAGTGTCCGCGTACTTGCTAGTTTTTAACTTCAATGATATGTGCATTCGAAAAAAATCCATCGTAAACAAACTGAAATAAATTTATTAGCAATTTAAAGTCTAGTTTAAAATACTTGATATGGTACAGATAGCACGATGTAATAGTATAGTTGACGAAACGTAAAATCCGTGATCGAATCACGGTTCAGTAATTCCTATTATCGTTTAGTCTCGTGTCGTCACATCATGTGTCCATATTATCGGAACCTTGAATTTTATATATAAGCACACCTGTGTAGACTAACAATAAGCGCCAATCATTTCTCGAATATCAATCCGAGGAGCGGATAATTTATTGGAAATCCGAATGATTCGATCAAGAATCTTAACACCGATACTCTAAATATCTATGTTACTCCAAATTCTAATTCAGAAATTCGTGTGTACCTCTTCGAATATTAATCAAGCTAAAAATACAATTACACTTCATTTCTAACGAAAGTTCTAACGAAAGCAATAATGGTATATTTATGATGCACCTGTGCAACAGAATAGTTCATACATTTTTTATTGAAAGTAGTAGTCAAGGTTCATCGATAAATCATCAATAAACTATCCACTGATGAAATAATCAATTCAAGGAATTGATCGCACCTGACTTACAAGTAATTTATTGCAATATTTTCCTACCTGCCTGTACAATTAAATGCCACGTTCTTACGGTAATTTTATACAGATAGTACAATAAGGATCTTCGGGACAAGCAGGATTTTTGTTATGTTCATAATGTCCCTGAAAGTAACATCGTTACCATAGTCGATGTGATCTTTTCTCTTTTATGCAAATTTCTGTTGAAAAGATAAAGCTATTCACGGATATGACTTTAACCCGTGACAGAGTTGCAAATAAGGAAATAATTGATCAATGTTAGCAATTTCGTCACAAACTGTATTCGGTTTTAATCTTTTAAGGCCCGTATCTTAAACAGTTGTGTTGGTTTTCCTGTAATCGACGATTTCGTATTAACGATTTCGGAATGGTAATGTGACAAAATAAGCACGAGATTTTCCACGCTTCATCTGTCGGATAGAAAAAATCGCGAAGAATTTCTGAAGAGTTTCATCATCGTGCAAATACGAGTCTCGAATATCACAATCTTTTTACGTTTAATTAAAAACGTTTGAATCATTGCTTTCTTCCGTCCGTGGCACCAATATTGCGTTATATAAAATTGTTTGCATGTTAGTTCGGTTTTATTAAAAGTAGGTGGAAAGAATTTAATATACATACAGCCTTCTCGTAAAGCAATCCATTTGGAATTTTTAATTTCAACGGTACCAATTAATATTATACTTTTAAAAATTAGAAATAACAAAAAAGTAAACTTTTTACTTGTAGAAGATACACAGCAGAATTTCGTAGAATTTTCTTAATTAATGAAATTAAAGATCTGGGTGAATGAAAATATTTATATATAAATTTTATTTCAGTCTTCTGCAATTTCTGTAAAGAGAACCACTGTTTTGTACAACACGTTGCACCTTTGCAAACGATCGTGCTGTCGTTGCTTCCGCTACATAGAACGTCTGAGGTTGTTGACGTAACTCGTTGCTATAATTCAACGTAATTTATTTGAGGTTTTCGCGCATTTCGTTGTGCGACCAATCTTCCGGGTAACATTGTACTTGCTGTAAAAACAGTGTGCGCGCTCCAGAAATTTCAATCGTATTACTTGCCGTGCTAGAAAGCGTTGCATTTATTCGTACATCAGAGAAATTACTTAAACATCGACTTCCCTGGAATTTTCTACAATGTTCTGCAACGTTCTCGAAATTCGAAGTAACTACAGACATAATAAATTTCATACGCTGCTACTTATCTAACGTTAGGTATTAAATTCGATATTATTATTCTTGTAATAAATTAATGGAGTGATATCTGTGAGCTTAATTAATTGTTCAATTAACTACAGCGTATACGTAACACACTTCATTACTCCAATCACTGTTATCGAATCCACATGATTCGAGGAACGTAGAATTTTCTACCTTGCAATCAGCTTCTTCGCTGCATTGATATTGGAGTGCGTGCCATATATTTCCAGTTTAACCATTACTTTTTGTTCTATTACGGTACTATGCGATCGTGCAGCCCAGTTGCATCGTTGTACAATTAAATATTGTAGAATTTCAATAGCAAGGTAGTGTACGGTTAAATCACACTGCACCTCCGCAAGAACAGTATCACAAGTCGAAAATATGCAATTGTTCAGGAGAGCGAAAACGGAGTTTCTATTCGAGATATATTACCTAATTACAGTGTTATGAAATATACGTCAGCTAAGTATAACGTATTGAGTTTTCTCTGAAGAAATTCTTTGGGATGACAAATTTATATACCTAAAGATGATTTTCATAATAAAACTTTTCCTGAGAAGGTGCAACATGTATACAAAACACATATTCCAAACAGTAATAATAAATTAACGATAAAAAATATAAAAAAAAGGAAGGGTTACATATCAACGTGTTCACGATTCTTGTTCCGACTGTAACTCGTTGCACATTGTTAACGGTGATCATCGAAGGGTTAGGTAACGAGGCATTAAAGTCGCCGGTGAATAATTATGCGCGTAAGACTGCAGCCGCGTAAACGACGCAAATTAAGAATCCTCCCGTTGAAACCTGGCGTTGTTAGAACAACAGCTACCGGAACGGTGCACATGTTGCATAGTGCAGCTGCAGTTTCCAATAAGAACCGCTGTTATTATACAACGAAACTCGGAGACGTAACGGTTTGCTAATGTTTAAGCAGATCGATACTTCCACTGGTAAGCACGTTGCGAAATACATGATCACGTAGTTAATTAAATTTAATTATAAATTACAATTCGGACATCTGCCTTTTGGGGGGAAAATTTTATATACATATATAAGCTTCCTGGTGTTCAGTGAGTCTTTTGCAAAAGAAGGTTGTTGATGCTTTCGCGTTGGTCACTTGCTTTCTAGATAAGGCCCTGGTCATTTAATTAAATGCAATTGTAAGTAAGATGAAAAGTGATTGATGTTCCACTTTAGATATTTAAATAGTGCTTCTTGTACCTCCACGAAAATAACGAGGAAAAATGAATGTTCAGATTGAATGTGTATAAATTATATTGGGCACCATGTAGCGCATTATTTTACCAGTCTTATTACAATAACATAAATTAGCGTCAATGAAACGCAGGAATAAACCCGGCAGTAAAACGTATCGTCACTGTCCATCATTAAGCGACAGAAATGACCCACAATTTCCCCTTCATTATAACAGCTGCAAGCATTCAGAGTACTCGTAAATAGCTGTTAATTCCCAAATTAACCGCCGTTCCTCCCCGTATCATCAGCCTGTTCTTTCTCAGAAAAAGTATACACAATATATTCTCGCCGATTTTTCCCGTGGAAATCGCACGCGAATCGATAACGATCGCGAGATTCGGCAGACGAAAAGGCGCCACGTAACCCTCAGGTACACAAGAGAGCCACGAGCAGCTGCCGCCGCGTTTCCATTAATATTTTACAATCGTCACGTTATACAATGCACCGCTTACATCACCGTGTAAACGCCGCGAACAAATACAAGGCTGCACCTTGCCTCACCTCACCGTTACTTGCATGGTACATATCGCATCTCTGCCCGTTATTCGTAATCGTTACTAAAGCCCAGGGACGTTCAACTTAATTGACAATGTACATCGGCATTTTAAGTGCATTAGAATAATTGTCGGTGCACGCACGGCAGACGATGTATTATATAAACGTATGCATGGTGTAAGTGTAAATGATTTTTAATCGACGCGTCGCGACCCTTATGAAAACTCGACGAATCTGTTTATGGCAGAGGATGGATGCATGCATGTATTTCCTTTTTTCTGCGATTGGACAACGGAAAATTACTGCGATCTAGAAACGATATCACCGGAATTGCGTTCGAGTCATGAAGTCGTCGTTAGATTAAGCAAGCTAGTTCATAGATAAGTTTAAATCTATATCGCAGATAAGATTAAATCCGGCATCGTATTCTGGGTGGCTAAATTTAGCTAATTCATTTCTTCACTGCACTTTTACAGTTGTGCTCGACACCTTTGCAATCTGCTGAAAATAGCTGTAACTCCGTCAGATAAATTTCGCTTCCGAAATTCGTAAACAAAAATACCATATCTCGAACCGTTTATCGTTTACGTAAAAGCACTCTTGATCAATTAAGCTATTGATAACAGTAATAAGTAAAACTAATACCGATCGCATTGCGTTGAACAGAAATTCATAGCACAGATGATGTTTCAAGATATACCGCGGCTAATTTACAATTGAATGAAGTTTACATTTTGAGTAACGTAAATTTACACGTGTGTGGGGTCAGTCACCCTATGTGTCGCAATGGATGACAATTGGGCGGCGAATTTTGTAAAAGAAAAAACGGTTTCGATGAGAATTCTTTGAAATTCGTGTGTGGCAATCGTTTCGTTCAACCGCGTCCAAGAATACATACATACATACGAACATTGAGTCTCCCTGGTTTACCTATTCGTGGTTGATGTTTAATTTAATGGTTAAAGGCGCAAAGAACAAAGTAATTTTGTTACTGGTCGTGGTCTTTCGGAACTTTGGCCCGTATCTAACGAAGCCCATAAATTACCCGATGCCAGTGTCTAACTGAAGGTCCGTGGCGTAATCGAAAAGCAAATTTGAAAGGCCTTGTGAAAAAGCCTATTGCTTTACGGTCATGACGAAAGACGGTAGAACAATCAATGCTTGAATTTTTCCAAGGAAGAAGAACATAAATGTATAATATCAGGAACGATCATTTTCTTAGGATAATTTCATCGGTTCAAGAATAAAATAGAACAATGGGCGATTAATTTTAAACAATGAATTTTATAACTGCAATAGTACTTTCTAAATCGTAATACATTTTATCTCATTGCATATTTAATTTTTAACAAATATTTGTCATCGCGATTTTTCACATACAATTTGAATGAAGAAAAATTCCAGCGAAGATTTCTTGAGGTAAAAGAAAATCGTGAATATCGATCCGCTCGCTTGGGAGGCGGCAATTTTTCTCCCGCGCAAAAAATTTCCGCGATACATTTCGATCTTTTTTGGAGCACTGCATAAAAAAAGAAAATTAATGATCGATCGGTACCGAGCGATTTCGTCAAGAACGCAGTGGTGCCCTTATTAAACTAATGGGACTCGAGTTTCGAAACCGTGTCAGATTTCGACACGCGAGATGATCGGTCGGACGAACAAAGTTTCAAAAGTATGTGTACCAAGATTTCGTGTGCTCGCTTATCGACCCGTTTTGTAAAACCCCGTTTTATATTTCATTAATGTTTTTCTTATCATTCTAATCGAAATAAGGCACGTGTTTCACGCGTACGTGTGACCAGGGGTGGGGGGGACAGATTTCATTTTTCTCCCCGTTTCACGGAAATACACAGAAAGGAAAAAGAAAGATAATTGAACGGAATAAAGGGGAATGTAAAAATGTTTCTGTCGTTGCGCTAAGAAAATTGAGAGCGCGATGAAATTCACCTTCTACACGAGATATCAATCAATCAAACGGAATTTCTGGAATCTTCATGTTTACCAATTGTTTCTGTACATTGGTATTCGAGTTGTTTGTGAAATTAATTACCGCCCTGACAGTCGTAACGACGATAAGCCTCTTTACGAGGTTCGACTTTGTTCTCCGGTTGGTATCCGATCGATCAACCGGCGAGTTCGATTGCAATTAGTTTAATTAGCCGTTGGAAGGAAATACCTACCGGTATCCTGCACTTGCACGTTGAACCTTGAACGTTGATCATGATCGACTTGTTCCGAAGATTCGCGCTGCAAGGTGTGCAATCAACCCCTTTCCTCGTTACAATGTTCACTGTACATCGCAGTGTTTTAATATTTCGATTGTTCCGTCAACTTTGAAAGTACATATACCCCGTGTTATTTTGGCATTTGACTATTGATAAACTGTCGCGGAACGATTATCGAAGGAGATAAATGATTCGATCGTTGCTGCAAATAAATTCTTCCACAATGATTCATTGCTTTCTGATATCTAATGAATCGCCTGCTTCGCGAACCAATTAAGTAATCAATGAAAGTATATGAATTATAATATTTTCATTCGGCTTCCGAGTTCATTGTCACTGTTACGCCTCGTCATTCTCTTGCATGTTTCATGATTCGAGGAATCGTTAATATCCTTTAATTGCTGTTTATCTTCTGATCGTACCGGATCGCGATAAACGATAATTTCAACGAGGAAAAAACCTGTTTGGCAATGCTCGAGTGCCATTGTTACGTACAAAAATTTATCGCGCGTGGATTACCGGGTGAGAGCAGATTGTTCAATAAAACAGGTGAAAAGAAATAATGATCGCGGGAGAAAAACGCGAGCGAGTTAGTTAAAGTGGTCATTCCGTGGGATCCGGATATTTGTATTGTCTGTTGGTCGCCGCGGATATCCGTATTAACCGGTCAATGCTAACGTGCAATTATCTAGCACAACGGCAGATATTGTGTGCTTTATTGAGAACATGCCGCGTGCACATGATTCGCTCCTTAAAGGGATCCTCTCTGCGGAGAAACTCTTTCGCTCTCTCTTGCTCTCCCACTTGCATAGTTTGTATCTGCTTATACACGTATACGTTCTCCGTATGCATCGACCCATTCAGTATTAAGACTGAGGAGGAATTTCCATAGCGTACAATTGATGGAGCAGTAGGCACAGTGATAAAAGAGTCCGGAGAGCTTCGGTATATAATTGACAGAGATAACAAATTCGGTTCTTTTTCTCGAATTTACTGAGTGATATTTTCTATGTAACTTTATTATTTGTTACGCAGTGTTTTTCTGTTTGTCGCGTCCAATTTTTCCATCTCCCAAAAAAAAAACTGATTTGAAGGAATTATACAAAACATTTTAGTAGCAGAGCTCAGTAGTAGAGCTGTCCCGTCTAATTAAAAGATCCTCGACCGTATTCACCTCAATTAACCCCCCGCAATTAATGTAGACATACCGAAGCCATCAACCCCTTAGCGTTTCAATTATAATAATTCCAATTGAAATTCAACGAATCGTCGGCGCGAAGTACGAACTATGTATTTGTCCTTCCCCGAAGAATATTTCTTCATGCCCTCGACTTGAATGACAAAACGGTGTAAGTGACGCAATGGTCTTCCTGAATTTTTTTTAGGCGTTGACCGTGGGCGACAAAGGTTGCGAGGCACTGTTACAAGCTCACCTTCGATTAGAAGGTACCGGAGCGGCAAGCGGTGTCGCAGGTGTGGTAGAAGCACCTGGAGGTCGACGTTACCTCCTGCTGGAGGGCCATCATGGTGACCTGCACGCCTACGTTAGGGCACGCAGGAGATTACGGGAACCGGAAGCAAGAAGGCTCTTCCGGCAGGCGGCCAAAGCTGTGGCAACGTGCCACGAGTATGGGGTTGTGCTTAGAGACCTGAAACTCAGGAAGTTCGTTTTCGCTGACGAAGCAAGGTAAGGAGGAATTATATTCGTTGCAAATGTGTATCAGGTTGAGTAACAAGTTCAGTGGTCTCTCGTGTTTTATAGTCTACCGTCGACCGGCTGGTTTATTTTATATCGAAGTACAAATTTCGTTTAATTTGCCGTGTCTCGGGGACATTTTTCTTCGATAAGGAAATGGTAAACGTATCCTTGATGGAAGCGCAATTTTTTGCATACGGTTTATTACGACGAGCAGAGGTAGATATCCGTTAAAAATAAATCGGTATAATTCGAAAGTGTAGCGGCATTTACGCGACTCGGATATCTTTTCTATTTTATAACGCCGAAAATATATTTCGCGAGACCGTCATAAGGTTGTAAATTGAACCGGGAACGAGCTTCTTACTCAACCTATAATATTTCTACCTGCCCCATGCGTTACCTGCTGCATGGTAGTCGACCTGTAATTGAAACTATTACAAAGTATCAGTCGTTAAAAATTTATCCTTGTTAAAATTTCAACGGCACGGGAGTGGAAAATGTCACGATTTGTCAGACGGAGATGGGAGAACGCGAATAAATAGCAAGGCGTGTTTGCAATTCTTCCGTAGAAATGGGATCACGGCATTGATTTAAATGGCATAGCAGTTTGTCGTGGAAAAAAGTAGGGTGCCCCGATGTGACAAACTAGCTGTTAATTTGACACGAGTGTTAATGATACCGTACGCCCACGTATCGTTCATAGCATTCTTGGAGCGAGCGAGAAGGCACGCGTTGCAAACCCATGGAGAACCAGTTCGTATTCGTTTCATTTCCATATTCGCCTGTAATTCTTTTGCACCATCGGTTACATAGGTGGTATATCTTGCAAAATAGGTACTTCCACGCCTACATAAATTAATTTCCCCTTCACTGCTCGATATACACAACGGCACAATACGCAACCCTTGGACGTTTAATCAATTCCGTTCCATTTTCTTGTATTTATATCGACCCGATTATTTATCGCAATCGCGAATTCGACAGGCTGTCGTCACCGTTGCATTACAAACAGAAGACTTTTTTTTATTTTTCCCCCCGTTCCGCAAATGTCTCACGTCAGGCTCAGACTTAGCTTCGCCAATGTTACGTATGAATGGGTGCAAATGTTTCCATCCGTAGTCCACTTTCTGCATTGCATATTCATTTACCGGCAACCTTATGTAATTCTCCTCAATCGTATCTTCTCCCATTATGTTGTTTAGTACGAAAGCACACTCCTGTGCTCGATTGCCAAAGGATAAACTATATTATGCAATTGAAAACATACGACTATAGAAAAAGTACCCGAAGCAGAATACATACCGCGCTTGTTTCACAATAATCGCACTTTTACTGATTCGATACCCGGGGACCGGTTTCCAACGTTTAGAAATAAAGCATCTCGTCTTGCGCCCTCATAAGAAGCATTGGCAATTGATTAACGGAAGCCAAGTGATGATAGCTCATCGAATCAGCCACGTCTGTAATAAATACATCCCACGCGATATATATTTCCATATACATTTCGCAAGAAATCAGCCAGGAAACACCTGGCACATCAATTCCCCAAATTCCCCAAATCGAAATTTTCAAAACAACGAACGCATCCCCGCTTCGCATATCTCGCACCCCTCGGGCCGGGGCTGGCATCCCTCTATCGCAGGACACGCGGAGAAGCAACGAATTCGAGGAACGAGCGGATCGCGCCACGCCAGACCACGCCACGTCGAGCTATTCGCTAGGCGTGTACCCGCGGCTGAACGTGACTGTTCGCGCGATACCACGCACCTACACGCGAGTTCCTCGTGGCGGCGAGTGCAACGAGCCCGCCAGATCGACCGATCGAGCACAGCCAAAGCAAACCGATAGAGCGTACGAGCAAGACGCGCACAGCGCGCGAATGCTCTATGTACACTATGCTCACAAAGGCCGAGAGAACGAGAAAGCCCAGGCGGCCGCGTGTTGTGTGCAGAGAAGTCAGTCGGTTCAATGTTGGCCAATCGCGAGTTGGGCTCGCATTCCTGCCGCTCGGCGAGCTGCTCCCGCGTGTAGAGTAAAGGCGAAACGAGAAGGAAAGATCAACGTTTGATACACGCGGGAAGGTGGTGGAGGCGGTGGTTGGAGGCAGACGGGGAGAGAACACCAGGGAATGTTGCAAGCCAGAAAAGCATATTGGTTCATCGGCTGGGGAGATTTTGAAATGCTGGTATAATTAGGAAACGCGTGGTTCGTTCCACCTCCCAGAAACTCGTAGACGTCCAGACGTGCTGTACGTCTCGCTGGGCGCAACGGTTGCGTTAGAGCTGTGCATGCCTGCGCCGTGCATATCCGCTGACCCCGGGCGAAATATTTTTCTGGAAGCACGCCGCAGGTCGTCGCACGCGTACTCCTCGGGGATTAAGCCGTTTGATAATTAGAGTTAGGGGGCTTCAGTCTCGGGGTCAGTTGTGATTTGCAATCTCGAAGTTAGTACGACGATTTTGAGGTCGATTCGTTGAATTTAAGTTAGCTGTGATCTTTCCTTCCAATTTCTTATTAATCCGCCAAATATAAGTTTCTTCGAGTTAATTCGATAAGTGTGTGGAAAATTATTACGCGTCCTGCTTTATTCGTCACATTTTTCACACAAACGTTGACCAATTGGAAGGCACAGTTAAATTCGTTGATGTTATTTTTATTTCATTCTTTCTTTTCTGTTTCACTGGAAAGTAACGGAAAGTGTGGGAAGGCTAGCTACAGCATAACTATTGAAAATATTCCAATAGTATACCCCCGACCTTCTAACTGTTTAGAAACAATAATGCGCTTGAAATGTGGTATTGGAAAAGGCTCTTACCCCCACAAGCTTTCGAAGTGAACGCTTCCGCTAAAAGAATGGGTCTGCAAGGAGTGTCATTAAAAATGCATTTCCGATAGATATGCATCGGTTTCGTGTCAGTCGTTTTGTTACAAATATAATTACGATGGTTGCAGTGCGCAATACCGATACGTAACTATCCTTGTAGCTTGCCGCAATCGTGCTAATGCAAATATCCTTGTGTTTCCTTCGATCTTAAACTCGCATCGTATTTTTTCCATCGGTGTGTCATACATTTTCATTCAAATTCCGATACAAAATTTGTATTCTTGATTTAAATTAAATGAAAATTGAAATCGACGTTATTCCTTTTCTTTTTATTGCACACGGTAAATATGTATTATCGAGCTTACTTGCGCCACCCACCTACGTACATTGTTCAACAACATATTCGCGAAACAGCAGAAGGTTACATTTCCCTTGTTCCATTTGGCCCAAGTATATCGATGCCGTCACGAACCCCGTATAGGACGTATAAAATTGTCGGTCCAAATGTCTGCGATGAATCTCAGTCTTCTAGAAGTGTTATACCTGTTATCACACAGACAACCTTAAAAAAGCATTTGCATCTTCCATTTTCCAAAAGTCACCTGCAAAGAATGCAGTAGGCACAAAGGAAAGAGAAAAACACATGTCAAGGAAAACGTTCTCTGGCCGGTCTTTATTTAAATTTCCAATGAACAAAATTATACCAATCGAATTATAAAAAGAGCAAGATCGATCTGTGTAGTACCCGAACACAATATGGGAGTTAAATTATTCCAAATCACATAAATATATTACAATAATCGAACCCCCCCCCCCCCCCCCCGATATCGCACCCGCACGATCTGTTCGTAAAAGGATGTCGTACTCTCTGTGCTCCTTTTTAAACGTTCCTCATCGCACGGCTATTGCCGTGTAAACGAGTGACGCTGCTCACGATGACGCGGACGGACACGTGTGTACAGTGAATATCCTTATAAGCGACGATCTTTGTCGACAAAGCAAAGTATCAAGGCGACGCATCAGTGACAACGAGGCACCCGCTCTCTTGTGTCTAATTCTGGCGCATAGCATCACATGAAATTCATTCACATCAAGGCTCTTCACACTTGTTATAATACCTACATCTCTCCTCGTGTTCCACGCGCTGTCCCTCGAGCGTGCGGTGGACCAATCGATCAGTCGATAACCGTCGGGCAGAGATTCATTTCCGTCCAAGTCCTTGACGCTTTCGTCGTTCCTTCTTCCGCCCCTCTAAACCGGCGAGAACCGATCGATTGATCGAATCAACGATTTCCCGGATGTGCCTTTTTACGGTGTTCAAGTGTCTCGACGAACCGGCCGATAATACAAAAGGGATGCAAACGTAGACGAAACGCCAGGAGGAATAATTTCCTTCGACCGGAAGTCTCTGCCAAGCTTGTGCCGTCTACGACGCTTTGTCGACGAGCGAGTGTCGACATTCAAATCTAAGCAGGGTTGAGCTTCGAGACGATTTCCTTGAACTATTTTTTATATATTTATGAAGCGTTGAAGTCAATTATTATAATACATAAATAATTGCAACGGTGATAACAAAATTCGTATTTAATGGATCCTCAGAATAATTTGTATATCTTTTTGTAACAACAATACAATAATTGTTGAATTTATTAACTATTCAAGTCTTCCAAGCATTCGGTCATTCGGAGTGTTCATTAAACAGGTCGACAACAGGCCTGCAGATCTCAGACTTTCTTTGCTTTCGCAACACAGCCAGAATTTTTCAAATCCCTCGTTTCCTCGTAGAAAGTCACAGACCTGTTCTCATTTTTGGCCACAAATACGCGTCACAAGTCAAATTCCTTAGAAGATAGTAAAGCTTCCCATGACCTTTCGCCGCATACCGGGCGCCTCCAAATATTTCAACCGATCATTTCAGTGCAATCTGTGCAATGAGATCCCCCGAAAAAACTTTTGCATACATTCGCTTCCTCGAGTGCACGTTTCTCGATTGTACCAATCTGTGGAGAGAATCGGCACGCCAGAATTTGTCGTACACGCGATAACCAGGGTTCTTGAACCCATCGCTGTGTCGTAGGAGTCGTCGTTTGCTTACGAGTGAAAGTTTGCGAAGAAAGCCATCTCTACCTATAGCCAGTAGTATGTCGTCTCTCCTGTACGTTCACGAAACGGCGAACGAAGCTGGCGAAACCGGGCTCCGTCTAGGAAACGACACTCTCGAGGCCGTTGACACTCGTTCGGATTTTCAAGATCGTGTGGGGCTCTCTTTTACCCCCTTCGTTTACCGTCTTCTATCCTGTGTGAACGATACGAGTCGAAAGTGTGACTGGCTTGCAAGGAAACGGTATGCAATACGGTGGATCGTTCGGGGAGGAATTTAGCAATCGTCGGGGTTAACCCTTGTGGTAGGCAACCGGGTAGCCATTTCTATATTTCGTATGTTCTTCACAAGTAGCGCGAAAGCATTATCGTGCCAATTCTTTGCACACTTTTACATGGATTCACGTTTGGTGAAGAAAAATTGATGCAAAATACTTTAAGCAACTAAGCTTCAAACTTATTGACCATTTTGGTTGCCCACGCAAGGGTTAACGTGTATACGATTAGCGAGACGGATGGTAGTTAGCTTAAAATTATTAATCGAACACGAAATCTCTGTGCAAACTGAAATATTTATTGGCGCCAAAACTTTTGGCAGGCGGCGTACACAAAATCGAAATTATTTTATCTAAATATTTTACGAACGAACGTGTCTCTAAACTATAAAATTATTAGCCGCCTGTGTCCATTCTCTAAATTCCGTATACAAAATTGGAACTCATTTCGAGCAGCCTTGAACAAACTCAAAAGGAAAATATGCCGCGTTGCTTCATACAACAACGGTTCCAGCTGATTTTACGTTTTCAGGTAAAATAACAGTACACTTTAACTGTCCCCGAACAAATTGCCGAGACCATATTACACAGTTCTACATTACTTATATTCCCGTTAATCATTAAAATTCACCGTCGTATTTCATCAACGTCCGTCCCACATTTAAACAGAAAGTACATATTCATTTCAAATGCCTTGCAGCACGAGTGTAGCGGAACCTCGTGGTACAGTAACTATTTTGTCAAACGTTCAATTAAATGAATACATACATAAATATATTGTTACTATATGCAGCCAACGTAATAATGCAATGTATTAAAAGAGGGCTCTAAAAGTTTCCCCGTTTAGTAACCCCCAAAAGGAAGCAAAAAATATCTAACCAATGTAAGTCCCAAAATCAATCCTTTCGCTGCAGTATTTAGATTCCTCGGACCGTTGCAATTGTGAATACTCAATCTCAAGTACAAACAGAGTTCACAAATGAATCACTAATTCTTCGTCGACTAGCTCATAAACTATGCCTATACACAACGACCCTGCAAAGAAGGTGAACTATAAAATAGACGGTACATCGAATGGATTGATTTGCTACCTACGTTGATGTTAAGGCATAGTGGTTGTGCCACTAGTTACACGACACCCTGTATAATAACACCCTCCTCACCTAGAAAGGAAGGCTCCGAATACAATTCTATGCCCGTTGCGTATCGATCGTGTATCGTAACCGATGTGAGAAGGAATATCGTGGAAAGCTTACAGTTACCCAAGAGCCGAGAAATATTACGTACATACACGCGTTCCGCGACTTCCGCGTTGCAGGTTGATCAACCTACGGCCTCCGGCTCGCAACACTCCTTTCTTTCGCCAGTGCTTTCGTTGTGCCTTGTTTCGCGACGCCTCGTCGTGTGATGGGTTACACCACGATGGCTCAATCGCGATGTCGTCCTGTTGCTAAATTGAAAATACCTCGTACGTAAAAGGTTGCACACGTTCGCGTCGTCGTCGACTTCGTTTTATAAATTGTTCGACCGATAACACGCGATAGAATCAGACACGTTTTACTCCGCGAACGTGACCGCGCAGTGTTTCGTTACTCGCATCGGCTCCATATAATTTGTCATTTACATAAATTGAACAATTGTTTCTTCCTGGGGAAGGAAAGTAGAAACGTCGATACCTGCAGTAGTAGCTTCTTCTATATGTATCTCTTTACACGCGCCTCTAAAAAGATCTACAAAATATACAATCATCGTACTGACATGCCCCTTCTATTTTCAGGACACGGCTCCGTCTGGAAAGCCTGGAGGACGCAGTGATCGTCGAAGGTGACGACGACAAGCTGACCGATCGACGAGGATGCCCGGCATACGTGGCACCGGAAGTGTTACGCTCCGGCCGAGCTTATTCTGGCAAAGCCGCCGACATCTGGTCCCTCGGTGTTCTCCTCTACACGATGCTGGTCGGCCGTTATCCGTTCAACGACGCTGAACACGCGTCTCTGTTCGCCAAGATCTCGCGCGGTCAATTCGCTGTACCAGAGGGCCTCAGCCCCCGTGCCCGGTGTCTCATCCGGTCGTTGTTGAGAAAAGAACCGTCCGAGAGGCCGTACGCGGAGGACGTGCCAAGGCATCCGTGGCTGTCGAAACCGTTGCGAGTTGGAAACACGACGACCAACAGATCCTCGTGTCAGGATCAAGTCGTACCAGAGCTACCTAACAATCCTCAAGACTGACTCTTCCGGGAGAAGAAGATATATTCCGCGCGCGCGATGGGCCCAGCTTTTCTTGTAAATACTCTATTTGGGTTTTCCTTTTCCTTTTGGAGACACGGCGAAGGGGGGCGAGAGGTGGTTTCAAATTTTCGAACATAGCTCTCGTCTTACCTTGGCGCTTATTCTGGGTTCTCTCCCCTGTTTTTGTTTGGCTTTTTTGAATGAACGACGTGCTGTAAAGTTTGGGTATAGACGATCGGTTAACATACATTGTTCGGCAAACAGAGAGGCTTGTACCGAGAATTGTGTAGATCGTAAATTAAACGGGGTTAGTTAATTGTTCTGTTATTGTGTTCATTGGTTATTGGAGGGGCTGATTTTGTTTTTGGGGCGAGGGGGTGAATAATTTATGTAATTGAACGTCTGTAGTTAGCGTGGTCCGTAACGGTAATGTTAGCATCGGTGAAGTTGTTGGGCGTTCATTGATACAAAAGACGATGTGCTTGTGTCGCGGGTACGTAATTCTTGCTGGGAAAAATATAGCGCTGTCGTAGGATTTGTAGGAAATTGGTGTTGAATGAGGGGAAGAAAATTTAATTTCCCTTTTTTCTCGCGGATATGCTGTGTCGTGGGAAAAATATGTAAAATCGCGGTTAAATACAAATGTAAATAGATATTTGAGAATTATCTTAGAATTGACTTGTTCCAATAAAAGAAACGTTCATTCAACGCGTCACATGAATCTCCTTCAAACTTACGGCCGCGCAATAATTCTTCCGTCTAGAATATGTATATATGTTTTATGTAATAACGTATGAATCGGGATAATATTTCTTTTTTGTCTCTGTCGCATGTGTACCATTGCACGGGCTGTGCGAAGAAGCCATGTTATCTATGTAAAAAAAGGATGCCAAATAAAGGGTTAAATATAAGCTGTGGTGTCGAGGGATCGTTCTGATCCCGAATCGTTCTTTTTTTTTCTGTTTCGTTTGGTCGATACGATGAAGGGAGGCGGCCTAGATTATAAGAATCGATATATGCGTACCGCCGTGTTTTTCGGTGAGGAAATGTTGGGATCTAACGAAATGATAGTTGTTCGAATTTAATTGTTAGCAAATACCTGCGAGCGTTTATTTATTGTTTTATTTCATTTTGTGTTTTTTTTCTTCTATAAATTGGTATGGCGCCATTAACATTCTTTTATACGTTGTTATTCTACGATGTTTTTTTTCTTTTTCGTTAAAGTTATTTATTTCTTGCTTTATTCTGTGCTCGTATGTCTTTGTGTTTGGACATTCATATTGAACTGGCTGGTGCATACAAATTCGATCGTTTATGTAGAAACAGTTGAGACGGCATTAGACAAAACGTAAAGTGAATTTATGATTGGTTGCAAAGTTCGGGCGCCAAACGATACAAAGCCGATGCAACAATAACAGTCTTTTTTTGTTCTAAAATTGTTCCTCTGTATTTGTAAAATTTGAGGCAGACAAAATTTTGCTTGCTGCACACAAATTTCAAATAGACAAAGTTACCTACGCGTATGCAAAAATTACGTTTGCTTAATTTAAAAGAACAAAAAGGAAGAAGTTTATCTTACGTTTCGTGTATATTTCGTGTAAAAAAAACGTTCTCGTATAAATTACACACGATTGTCAAAATTCGAACAATTAAACGCCTAATCTTCGTTCGATTTCGTTTGATTCGAAGAAAGTATCGAATGTTGTATTTAATATCTAAACAAATTATTTTGTAATTCCCGTCGAACGTAAAGTTAAGTACAGAAACATCGGATGTATGTATGTATGTGTTGAACTATGTGTGTACGTGACATTTTTCCTTTACATTTTGTAATGCATTGATCCTTGCGTAGTGGATACCGTGTGTTCACTTTTAGTGCACGATTCCTCGTATCATTTCAGTCAGGGTACAATGGTGAGAAGAGCGTTTCACTTGACGCTAAGAACATGTATATAAATTCAGTCCACTAAGTCCTAATAAATCCTAATAAATATTCATTAGGAACATTAAACAGAGTTATGTACATAGATAAATAAAGTGGCGTTTATGATAAATTATCGTTGAACCGTGCTAGATTTATGCATTTCCCCATACTATAAATTATGTTAACAATTCTTTTCAAAGTAATTGCTGTAGACGTAGAGAACGCAAACATTTAAAAGAGATCGTTTTACAATTATCGAGCTACTAAAAGATTCCAACAGTTATACAGTGTTGAATATACAGGGAAAGATATTTATATTAATTATGTTAATTTCGTCTACTACCCAATATATGTTATATTAACTTATAGTATCGCATACATAGGTGCATTATAAAATAGTTATACCATTTTCGTGTCGCTTCCAACATTACCGGGTCGGTAACGAATTATACTACAATACCACTAAAGGTAAAAATTGAAACTAAATACAATTCATAGAATCATTTCAACGAAGGCCATCGCGCGCTAAGTATCACAGTACTAACTTTAATACCACGCAATAATTCTTTATCTATATAGTAGAAGTAAATTTTGCACATTTCCGTTCGCACGGAGAAATGCACTCGGGCTTCAGTAAATTTATATATTACATTTTAAATATACTGTAAAACCCAATTTTTTTTTTAAGTAATTGGTCTTTGTCACAATTCGCACTGGACACGATACAATCGGTGAAAACATTTAATTAAAAAAAAAAGATCTAAATTGTATTATTGCGTAACTAAGTATATGAACAAAATACTGTTGACTGCAAACAATATAGCATATAAAATAGAATCTCCCGTTTCAATTATATTACTTGTGTATCAATATCTATTATAAAAAATACTTATGTAAAGGTACTGAAGTTTCTAAAATACAATTCAGACAGTCTGATTTTTGAATTCCTTGGCTATGAATGACCTAAAAATCATGGAAAAAAATTATAACGAAATATGTTATTTATATGCGTCGCAACGCATGCACACTCTAGTCAATACTCACTTAATTATATTAGGCAATTCTTTATAACGACATATATATTTATGTCCAAGATTATGCGATGCATCGATTCTGGTAAACTGAACATGACTTGTATCATTCCCATGATATTCTACTCCTGCCTTAAACAACTATAAACGGGTATAGATTGTATCAACATTGTAACCTTTTGTAAAGCTGCATTAATAAGTAATTATACCGAATACCTTTTCACCTAAAGAGAACGGTACAATATTGTCATCTTCTGCGTGTAGTATCATAATTGGACACTGTATATTTCCTATGTGTTTATCAGATTCAAACCGAAGATAGTTATTATAAAACGGTTCAACGATTATCCAGTGAAACCAGGGTAAATGTTTAAATATCTGAAAGCAACCGAAAAAAATCATTTAAGCAAGTCTCGAACAGATTCAGCACCACAATACATGGATATAAAATATTTTTTATATAATATAAATTACCTGTGCTAGAGGATGTTCAGTTAATTCATCAGCAATATTATTAAACGGTGATTCCAAAAACAAACCTGCAGGTTGAACTTTCTCTGCAGCCAATAATGCTAATACGTGAGTAGAAACTCTGCAAGCGATATGATTCATAGAACTATTATAGTTATCCGATTTTAAACCTTCATTTTAATATTACTATTAAATTAGAATTATTTGAAACTGAATGTGCAAAATCCATACCCCGTGCCTAGAGAATGTCCCCATACAAATACAGGAGCTGTGCCATTTATTAATCGCAATAACCATTCCAGTACATATTTACTATCGTTAACTACGCCCATTTCAGAAAGTTCTGCTTCTTCACTATCGCCATATCCTAAATGTATTAAACAAAACAAAAATTTGCATTTAAGCAAGTACTGTCAGTATTAGCATTCACGAATCGCAATACTCTACTTCCTACTTGCCTCTATAATCGAAACAAACAACATGATAATTTAAACTCTGGAAAAGCTTGTACAATTCTAGTCGATGGCCACTTGCCCTATTACCACTATTGCCATGCATGTAAAGAAAGACAGGCCGTTTAGAATTTCTTAGGGCAGTTTCATAATCATCATCGATTGCGATAGAGGAATCATTCAATAAAGACTGAGGTAGCATTTGCCTAAAAAAATATTTTAACGAACCACGATTACATTACACTTTATACACTATTGAATGAAATATAAGTACTGACCATAATCCTATTTTCACTTGCTCGTCCGTTTTTAAATAAAAGTTTCTTGTTCCTTTCATTCCTACTAACTCCGGCTTCGAAAAATCTACATTCAACGGCCATTGTACTGAATATATAAAAAATGGTTATACACAAAGGAACACTGCAAAATTGATTTTTTAAACTTGTTATTATGCATGTACACGTTTACTTACGAAAATTTAAAAAGAGGATCTTCTTCTGTATAGTGTAAGAGTAGTGAAATATAATGGGCAAAAGCCCAAATATAATTAGATATACAATAATTGACACCTTCATCATCCAAAATAAATATCTGCAATAACAAAACGAATATATTCATTTATTCAGATCATCTCTTGTCAAACTTAAATAACAGTTATGTCCAAACAGGCACGACTTTCTTATTTTCCTTTCCAAGAAAATAATTAAGTCGGATCCATAAAAATACATACACATAATATCTGTTGAAATATTAAACTAAGCTAAGCACAAATGAAAAGATATTATAACTTTTAAGATATCATTAATGAAATCTAAAAATGGGATGTTATTCACGAAACGATACCTTGCATATTTTACAGGCGTGTGCACTTTTTAATTTTAAATAATAATTTTCACGCACTATCAAAGCATATTTATTGGGCATAATTCGAAAGCAACTTCATTTTTCTTACAATATTATAAATTTTATATTTATATAAATTGTTTTGAAACATCACGATAAATATTCAGGTTTAACATTTTGATGGCATAAAAATTTCCTATGAGTAAACGAGCAATGTACAATTCAAGAAGTTTCTTTTCATTATGGCGCAAGCGATGTATTAACATTTTACAATAAGAACGCCTTAATAAGTGAATAATGCAGGGGCAGGGAAGCATTATTCTACATCTAAATCTACAACAGTTTTGTTCTGGGAGTTTTAAAAAGATCATAACGTACTTTTATATAGTAGTAGAATGTGACATTAATGCTATACAGCAGAATCGTCTTGCGTTAAATGTTATATAAGCTTATAATTATGTAGCTGCAGTAGTTACACAATACGGATTGGAAATTAATAAATGCAATATCATGATTATAACAGAGTAACTTACATTCCTGTATACCAAATATCAAGAACGACGAAAGGTATCGCTGCTGCTAATAGTAGATAAGTTGTCTGCATATTTGTTAGTAGCTACCCAAACTTAAGGCACCTTTTTAATTCCCCCTTTAATGTTATTTACTTGTCTACAAGTTCTTGTAAGCTACTACTACAGATTAATGACACAGTGATGATTAGATGTAGCACTATTTATCATATTTGTGAAAGTATCATTATACCCACATTCTTAGATTAGATTTCTGTTAGTAATACAATATTTCCTAATACTGATAAGCTCTTATAGGACCGAAGGTTAATTTCTAAAAAAAAAAAATAGTGGCAAAACATTCCATTCATTAAGTTAAGAGTATTTTAATATGAAATTATGAATGACAATAACCTTTGAATTCTTAAGCTTCATTTTATTTTTAAATAATAAAATGCACAGATTCTGTCGAGATCATAACTCGTAAAATAATGGTTGTCTTTGCAATCCCATAAAAAAATGATTGAGTGACAATGCAAAATCGTACTATGTATTGCATTCATAAACCTGTTATTATAATGCATGCCATACTTTGTACAGTGTCTCTTATATTGTTTATTTCGATAATTAAAAGATAGTATGTAAAGATCGACATAGTACCGATAAATGGGAAAATAATTTTAACAGATTGAAAAGATAGTGGTGATAATTGTGTGATTATACTTGTGTTAATAATTTGAAGCTGAGATCGGTTTTTAAGTTACTTTAAATCTCAATTTAAATAGGCACATCAAAATGTTGGTATTTCTAAACTTTCGGAATGTGTAACAGAACTGTGATTAAATGATAAAAAATTAAAAATGACAAAGATAATACCTCTTTTTGAAGCGTTTCTTTGGTAACCAATACACCATAATCATTATAGGCTACCAAATTTTATACCGTACAATGTACCTTTATCTATAATGGAAGGAAAAATTAATTTATATAATTGCACCGTGATTATAATCACAAGCCAATTGTTCAAAATAGGACACAGAGCGTAATACTTTAAACTTATTACTAGAATAGTGACATGTTTTTGAAGTTCGTTTTTATTTCAACTTATTTATTCGAGTTGAAAAATATCTCTGAATCCTTTATTACAATACACTGTCACTTTTAATAATTTCGTTCTTCGTATAAGCGGTTCAACGGGAAGATATTCATATATGGAATAAATTAAATTCACTGTATATTGACAATGGTTAGATAGTGTAATGATAAGGAAGGCACAAAAAAGTTTGTTAATCAATCATTCTTTTCCCACAATTACTTTAAGGCTGCTTTATTACTTAAACTCGAAAGAAAAATTATCAATCACAATAAATATTCTCAAAATAATTACTTACAAATAGCGCATTACTATCAGCACTATGCATCAGTTTGTTGAACAAAATCAGTGCATCATTGTTAGATTTTGTTAAACAATTTTAAACAAATTTTTAAGAATGATAATATTTTGTTACTTAAGGAAATAAGTCTATTTTCTTTTTGTAATATCCATTACTCTATAAAAGTTTTGTTCGTGGTTAATATCTGCAATCCGATTGGACGGTTAGTTGGACGTTTGGCCGATATGTTCAACGAAGTATTTACTGTTCATTGAATCATAATACTGTGCAGTTTAAAGATATTCCAGCGGTGGTAAAATATTGTCACCGTTCTTTAAAATTAAAATACACGTCAGGGTTAAAAACTGCGCGCAAAACTAATAGTTGCAAGGTATAAACTTTTCTTTTCAAAGAAATACCAATTATAACCTTAATATACATACTTTGATATACCGGTAACCCTCCTATAACACGGTTTCACATAACACGGCATTTTTTAAGAACCTATGTACCGTGTTATAGAAGGATTACCTGTGCATACATATGTAAGAAATGTAAATGCTTTACGTACAATTTACAGATGAGTCGAAAGGAAGCGTTGTCGCAATTTATTCAGCAAATACATGGTCGTCCTGTTGTCGTAAAATTAAATAGCGGTGTTGATTACAGAGGTGATTTATTTAAATTTACTACCTTTTGATGTATTACAACATAAAACAAAATCCTCTCTTTCCCCATGTTATAGGTGTTTTAGCCTGTCTTGATGGCTACATGAATATAGCGCTTGAACAGACAGAAGAATATGTTAATGGTCAGTTAAAGGACAAATATGGCGATGCTTTTATTCGTGGTAATAATGTATTGTATATCAGCACACAAAAACGTAAGACTTGAGTAAAATAAATGTGTAAGGGAAAATAAATAAAACTTAAGACAAATTGTATAGGTGCCTATAAAGAAAAGTATCCTACAATGTTTTATAACAAATCGATTTATTTGGTATACTTATTCGTCTCTAAATACTACATTAATACTTTTATATTATAATATTCCTTAGTCTTCTTACAAGATATATATATGTAGTATTTAAGGTTCATGATTCTTCACAGATTTTCTGTAGATCATCCTCATTTTTTCTGTTCTCCGTACTTTGATCGTTAACAATTTCCAATTGTGTAGCTTCACTTTCATCAAGTTCCTTTTTCTTATCTTCTTCTTCCATTGCTTTAATTCTTGCGAGCCTCCTCTGAATAGCTTGCTGTCTATTCCTTTCTATTCGCTCTTTGACTTCATCGCTTAATTGCGAAGAAGTGGAAGCAGTATTTATAGATTGGGAACTTTTAACGTTAGACTGTGTTAACAATTTATCGAATGCATCATTATTTGCGGATGTGTTAGCAGAAGTTTGTTGAATGACTTGTTTCTGTTTCTCAATTTGCTCTGCGATTAATAAATCGAACTCATCGATAGGGTCGTCTTGATCTCTTTCCTCGTCCTCCTCAAGATCCTCGTCGCCCCGATTAATAATGTCGTTGTCATCATTAATCATGTCCAGCCGATATTTCTTTATAAACACCTGTAGATCCTTTTTAGTACCCAATTTCTCCAATCTATCAAGGAAATCATCGAAGTCTAACTTAGGGAACAATCTATGTCCCCAATGTTCCAATCTCTTCATAATTCTGTCTAGATCTAATTTTTCGGAGCCTGTCCCATGAAACTTGAAACCATCGAAATATTTCTCGATAGTCTGTATTCCTTTGGGTCCCTTTAAACGTTCTGTATTTAATTTAGGTAATGGTTTTCTGACTACGTGTTTTCTGGATGTTGATGGATCAACTCTTCTTCCAACATTTTGTTCATTTTCCGAGCCAGAACCTTCATCTCTTTGAACATTACCCTGGTCTTCGTCCGATACATGATTTTCGTACTCGGCTACTATATCGTGTTCATCTTCGTTGTGATCAGAAATGTTCGGTAACGACGGCATATTCAACAAGTTGTTCTACGATTTTAAATGAGACAGTATACTTTCGCTTAACGGCAAAAGTCTTGCAAAAGCTCGCGTGAATAAAAGTACTTCAGTACAAGATAATCTTGAAGCTTGTTCTTTATCCCAAGTTAATTGCTCTTTCTTAATAATGCTAGAATCGTAACGGTAATCTTCCCAGCCAGTGGTATGTAGGTTATGTTTTGCTAGTCTATAAACACATTTATATTATACTTAAAATTCGCTCTCATCGTGAGAATCGCGACTTGTATTCCGAACTTCCATAAATTTATCAAATTCGCCACTCGATTTATTCATCCTTTCTAAAAGCGATACCAATAATTTTTTATTTAATATATCGGTTTGGGTTATTTCCCGCACAACGGGCTCACAGTTTGCAATCGGAGGGCGTTCCTCCGTTTGCAGTTTCTCGAGTGTATCGTTTTCCTCTTTCATGGGCGTTCCTGGCATTTTGATTTTTAACAGATATATCACGATGCACGAAGACCCAAATTTAATTTTATTTGATATTGTATTATGCGACTATGGATAATAATATAAAGCACAGCAAAGTCCTATAACCTCGATACTGTATTACCTACTGCGCATGTAGATAACTCGTTGCATTTTGTCCCCGCCACTGTATTACAATTTTAAATAGTTTAAGTAACTGCACGGATTAAACATGCATGCGTAAATTTTTAAATTATCTTGTTCAGTATTCTTAAAATGAAATTCTTATACGTTATCGCAGTAGTTGCGTTGCATTTAAAATGTAAATTAATGGATAAACTATGTGGATCGATTTGATAAATGGAAGCGAGTGTATTGAATATAAAATCGAAATAATACAACATATTGTACAAATAATGGATAAGGCCGAAAATGAAATAATGTATTGCCGTTTCCTTTATTGATGCCGAATGTAGATTAGTGATTGTAAGTTCTGGACTTTGCACAGTCATATGATTTCACCAACATTAGAATTTGAACGTAATATTTACCCCATACTTATGTTGATCATAAATAAATACTTATGTTTAAGTTCTTTTTTGAATGTATTCAGGCATTGGACAATAACGCAATAGATTAAACACTACTGATATTCACGAATATATTTCCATATAAAATAGCGTATTTGAACCCCCGCCACAATCGTCGCCGATTTCGTGTAACACGACCCCATCAAATAAATCCTAGTTGACTGGGTTAGCGCGGCAAACTCGGAGTATCGTCAGTATCGTAAGAACGTTCGTGGTGAACGGAGTTGTAGAGTGAAAGCAGTTAGAACTATAATTTTATAATACATAAAGTTTTGGAGTCATCATAGAATCGCCGTTGAAGATAAGAGAACAGGTACGTTACAAACGCATTCTTAAGATAAATGAGGAAACTTATTTGTGACATTATATCGAAACGAGAGCTTGGATTTTTGTTAAATTTCTTTTGATGTTTATGGTACTCATGTGACAGAATTTATCGATTGTAATTTAATAATTTTAAGGTTCCGTTAATTATTCCATTCTCTTAAATTCTAAATACATATTTACCGTGCAGCAAAATGTGTACAGCGCAAAGAAAATGGCAGATACCGCTTTCAAAATATTGTTGGCATTCCATGTGCACGATCATCGGTAACGGGTCCCGTCACTACTTTCCAACGATTCACCGCTATTTCATTCTTTTCTGTATTCTGCATCTCGGGACAGGAAAATGAATTTTTTGGCTTCTATCCCGTGCAAATTGCAAAGAAAATATCAAACCATGATATGTCAGTTTAAAATGTGCTTTTTTACCTTTAAAAATAATAGAATACGTTGATTGGTTCATTCAGTTGTCCCAAATCGTATGTTCCCCCTAACTGCTAAATCCACCAATCATGAACCTCAACGTCATTGGAAAATTCATTGATCTACCTGCTAGATATCACTGACATTTATTCTAAATCACATACAATATGCAACATTGAAACACGGTCGCCATCGATCGCCATATAACGCGTTCACGATTCTCACGTGTTTTCTCTGTACCCCTTTTTTTACATAATCAACACGAAATGAACGAAATCGAAATTACCTTGCTGGTATTGAATAAATATCTTCATTTTGATCAGCAATTATATCTTTTCCAAAAAATCATTATTCCTAAACTCATATCACAAAGTCTATATGATTACAATATTGAGCGGGACATTAGGAAGTTATCATTGCATAAATTCGTGTCACTTAGAAAATCTAAAATTCTAATCGAATTTAATGATCGATATAATTTTCGTATCCTTTTTCCTTATGCATACATGAATGTCTATTTAGATACGGGACTAGTATCGTAACTATTGTGCTACTTTTTCATAAATGATAATAAATTCACATTTTATTAACTTCGATGCACTCATTTTCGTACATGCATATTTTTGTTCCGAATGAAATGAATTTTAATTGAATTGCAGGAGCACAATATAGTATTAACAGTATATTTTATCGAGCAACATATTATTCTCTTGGGACCAAAAAACATTTCATAGTGACGTCAGAATTAATTGTTTCCATCGCTGCAAAAATAGGAAGATAGCCCAGCTTCATTTGTTTCTCGATGAATGGAAACCAATCTGCGTTGATTAAAATTTTTATAAACAACCAGGGGCTCCGTGCAATATGTCGTAGATAATTTTATCTACGCATAAATAAAATGTCCAGACGTCAAGTTTTCAATGTTACAACGCGTTACTTCCTTCGGTTTTACAACAAACGTTGTATTTCTTCCAGATACATATTTTTCTGTTACATACACACGTACATACGATAGTGAGAAATATTATTTTCCAACAATAAGTTCCTAAAAGCAATTATTGGGGTCCATATACATACTCAGTTTCTGTCTTCAAATGAATTACTGCCGTTTAAGTAGCATTCCATGTTTGTATATACGATGAATATGTATTACGTGTTTCGTGTTGAATATTACTCTTTGCACAATGATGTAATTTTTTGCTCAATGTAATATGGAACTAATATTTATATCGAACGGTGCTTCCGAAATAGGCCAATCTTTGGCATCGTATTCAACACTTTCTAAGGATAATAATTGGGAAAACTAAGGAATTGTATAAGCATGGATGCGATAAATCTTTTTCTCTGAAATAAAAATATTCTTTTTTATTTTATTTATTTATTTGGGGTCGCATCCACTGGTATGGGTTATTAGCGACGAATAACTTTTATTTGTGAAAAAGATACAGCTTTTTAAATTGCAATGCGACGATGCACCGAAATGACTGTATCTTTACCAGAACATCGTGTTTGTGTGGAGCAATCCCTCGATACAAACACTGACCTCCCCTGCATTTTTCGTTAGCTGGTCTATAGATAAAGTGCATATCTGTCCATTCCTTATCGGAACAAACCATCCTGTGATAAATACCCTACCATAACTGTGCGCATTAACTATGAAAGGTTTGGAGATAGAAATATCAGGATGATTACAATATTTACTTCTAACGGGAAAAAAGTATTGACAGTGCCCGAAACTCTATGTCTTACTAAATTCTACAGCCGTTCATGGAAAATTTTCTGGCTTATGAGACCCTTCCTTATCTTTAGGGAGTAGAATACGATACCAAAGTTTAGTCACCCATTTTTTATGCACCCTGTAGAAGCATCTTAAACCTGAACCTGAGATTTTCGACCATCGGTCGTTCCGTAAATTCTGTCACATTAATCTTTATATTAATCGTGTAGAATATATGCCGTTCTACTGTACTATATATTTACATACATACTATATATACTATATGTAGATTTATGATGTTACGTATTCAAGTACTTTCTACTATTTAATATTACCGATCTTCAGCTGTGTAATTCACAGTCTCACCATCTATTACATTTTAATAGTGCTTCGTATTCAATTAAAACTTATGTAACGAGATAAATATTAATTTAGTCGTTCTCTTTTGCGTATCATTCCAAGCATTATCACACGGTTTCTGGTTTTTAAAATACAACCTCACCCTCCGGCCATCCGCCATCACCTCGATCAGATACGTTGACGGTTTAATATGTATGCAATAGTATGTATCAAAAACTTAATTGATACATATCACGTTTTAAAGTGCCCAGAAAAACAAGAAATGAATGTAAAACGCTTGTTATGTTTTCATACCTCTGCATACTTACGATATCCGTCATTTCATTTCGCGTAAATGAATAATAAGAACACGAACAGACATGAATAACTACGCTTTAAAGTTTAAAGTTTAAATGAACCGCCGGAAAGTGGTGTGATATTCTCCTATTGATTTTCGCTAGTCGAACAGTTCCATTCTAGCATTCGAGCAGGCGAGTAAACTTCGAACCGTGTCCAGATGGTTATTCTGCTTTTAAAAGGTATTTCTTACAAATTTCGAACGCTAATGGGCTATATCAAATTGATCCAGGGGATCTAGCCCTACAATCTCGACGACCTGCCAACGGAAAGGTGTATTCGAACTTGACGATATCAGGGTCGGAAGGGGTGAAACGCAATGATCACATTCAACTGTGCGGCATTCGGGGAAAAATGTGTCTTTCTACTTCTTGCATATTCGTTGCGAGATATCGTAAGCTTCATGGTGCACCATTTCACGATCGAATTCTGACCTTTACCTTTAGTTCAATTTTCGTTGTCGATATCGTGATAAGCTTTAGTGATAACTATAGAGCGATGGGAACTCACCGACCAATCCTACGAATCACGTTTTTCTTTTTTATCTTGACTGCTCTATGGCGAAGGATTAGGCAGTGCACAGAAATCGCGTGTAACAGGTAACGCAGTATATTTCTGCATAATACATGGATACATACAGCAGCGGGGGGGGGGGGGGCATGTTCGGAATAGTAGATCGACCATTCTGCTCAAAATATTCCCACGGCTATGCTACCTGGCTATTGAATATTGGATATATTCGCAGCCAGTTGTGTTAACGTTGTGGAACAATGAGTTTAGTTTACCATTATAATATCAACATATCGAACTGTTCGATAAGTTCGTGCCACTTCTGACAAGCTCTGCGCAATATTTCCACCCTTTAATGCCCACGATCGCAGACCCTTTATCATTTTTCGAGGTCGCTATACAGTTGTATATACTTGCATGCATCCACACACGTGTACGTATCGTATTGTTAGATACCTGACCGTCCACCCTACACGTCTGCAGGACATTATACCTGCAGTACCACGGAAAAACCCAACTTTGCACACATCTGGCAAAATCAACCATAGTACTCCTTCTCTCTTTTTTATTACCACATGGAATTTTCCTCAAGCTTCTGCAAACCCTAAATTACCTCCTTCCCTAAAAATCCTAGCACTCCTTCCGCTTACCACTTCCACCCCTATTAACATCCAATAAGAAATCCTATTTCCACTCCCTCACAAAATAGTAACGACCAATAGAATCTTAGCCATAGTTTACATTTTTACTTACATCACACCGATATATCGGAATAAATCCTGCAGTCAAATACTACAGCCCTAAGATAATTAACTTCACTCAGCAACCAAAGAAATAAAGGCGATTTGTATATACTTTTAAACTTGGCTCATTCTTCACTCCTACGGGTCCACGACAGTATACATACGGAGAAAAGCCGCGAACCGAACGAAATTAAGTGTACATTGTTCGATTATCGCTTAATTTCTCCACCTATAAAGTGAAGCAGTGCCGAATACAAATGATACACATTACGCAATTTACTGGGCAAAAGATTTCAATACAATAGACAACAGACTATTGCGCGCTCTACGGAAAGTTTTGCATGACAATAAATACTGTCAGAATGATGATTCCGTATTCTGTCATTAGTTGTCTCACCTTCGGATCGATGCCGAACTCCTGGGGTATTATATGAATTTCATAAGCATAAAGATCTTATTCACGATCGACTTCATAATGGTAGCAAAAAGCACGCGTTAGGTACATAACACTGTTCAACACGGGTCTGATTTTGTAACCTTCAATATGCGTTTCTTATAGACTTTAATGTGCTGAATACGAATCTGCAATCCGTTTTTCTCCAGAACGTACCATTTTTGAAAAAATCAATTTTGAAAAAAATCGCAAATTTTCAACTTTGGAAGTGTTTTGTACTTTTGCGGTAATAGTTATTCAGATGCGCTTGGTCCCAAATGATTCTTTGAAGTTTCACGAATAAAATGGTATATGTTGTTATTAGACTATAAACATTTAAATGTGTTTAAATAATGATCAAAGTGAAAGGGACACCGAAAATATACCCATTTTGGCTGATATCTTTCAGTTTATTTCAAAAACTAAGGGTCCAGGAGAAAATCTAACTATGCCACGCGATAGAGCAGACCTTTCTGCAAAGGAAAGCATCAACGGAAGTTACAAAATCATTTTTGTATTCGATATACAAGCGAAATAGTTTGGCAAAACACGTGGCGGCGACAGTTGTGTTCTATGACGGCGGCTCATCGCTCAGCGTAGCGGAATCACTAAACGCGCAGTCTTCTGCTGAGTGTCACTGTTGCCGTCGCGTGTTTTACCAAACTATTTCGCTTGTATATCGAATACAAAAATGATTTTGTAACTTCCGTTGATGCTTTCCTTTGCAGAAAGGTCTGCTCTGTCGCGTGGAATAGTTAGATTTTCTCCTGGACCCTTAGTTTTTGAAATAAACTGTAAGATATCAGCCAAATTGGGTATATTTTCGGTGTCCCTTTCACTTTGATCATTATTTAAACACATTTAAATGTTTATAGTCTAATAACAACATATACCATTTTATTCGTGAAACTTCAAAGAATCATTTGGCACCAAGCGCATCTGAATAACTATTACCGCAAAAGTACAAAACACTTCCAAAGTTGAAAATTTGCGATTTTTTTCAAAATTGATTTTTTCAAAAATGGTACGTTCTGGAGAAAAACGGATTGCAGATTCATATTCAGCACATTAAAGTCTATATAAAACGCATATTGAAGGTTACAAAATCAAAAAAAAGTTGAAATTTGTCGAACAGTGTAATCTGCGATAAAATTAACGAAATCTTGGCTCACTACCGCTAACCAGAAAAGATTATTATCTAAATAATGTGCATGTGATAATATTCGCCATCCATGATAATATTTACTATTCCCGAGACAAACGTTAGTGACCGTTACGTTTTCGGGTCACGAACTCGTGATTTCAATTCACATTACATGTCAAACATGTAATGGTACCACTTACGATAACGTGACAAAATCTGTCTGACAATTATCCTAGTAAAACATTTCGCACCCAGTGCAGACTATGCGTAATGCGCGGTGATATCGCGCTCAAAGGCAAAGCTCAAAGGCCAACGATAGTCCAAAACATTCTTATTTCTTTCTCAAGCCCATGTCCAGAGCTTTTCGATCAGTTTCAGTCATCTTTGATTTCAGATAACATGACCGCGGTGCAGCCGATCCAGTCTAACGGCATAATAAATGCGTTTGCGTTGAGCGAAAAGGTGAGTCCGCGAAAAAATGCGAATGAATAGCGTTATGAATAATAATTATGGGCAGGATTTGAATGCTAATCCATGCCAAATGCATTCAACGAATTAGGAACGATAAGGTTCCTTAATAACAGCGTAACGAAAAAAAATGTATATATATTACTAATTATTGCATTATATTCGTGATTATTAATTCGTTATTATAACAGGAGACACAGGAGAAAGATTTCCATTTTGCGGGTTACAATGAAACCGGTCTCGATGGTGAGCAGTCGCAATTTACTTCCTTGAGTGATACCGTACAAACGTATACTAAAAAATTATTTGTTTCTTCTAGGACCCGACCAGGTTTTACCCGCCGAATATCACAGTACAACGAAACCGGAAGGACGCGTGCGATTAAGAATGGATACCGAGGGTCCTAATTCGTTCCCGCCCATATCGGTTCCAGGATTACTCTCAAGAGTTGCCAACAAATATCCCGATCATATTGCTATTGTAGCAAGACCTGATGCCACAGGACAGAGAAAGACATACACGTTTAGGTAAGTATTTTTGATAAAAAAAATACGAAAAGGCATTTGGCGTAAGCTTACTTATTTTATTAACTTATATTTTCAGGGAGTACGAAAGTCAGGTACGAATTGTGGCAAAAGCTTTCCTAAAGTTAGGCCTGGAACGTTTCAATAGTGTCTGCATTTTGGGATTCAATAGCCCCGAGTGGTTTTTTGCGGACATCGGTGCGATTTATGCGGGGTAAAAAATAATAGATTTTATTCAAAGAGATAACTATAATATTAATCTCTTTAGATGTTCCTTAGTAATTGATATTATTTATACGTATTTTTAGAGGATTCGCGGCTGGAATATATGCTACCAATACTGCAGAAGCATGCCAATTCTGTGCTGAAAGTAGTCAGGCTAATATTATAGTTGTTGAAGACACGAAACAGTTACAAAAGATATTACAGGTAAAGCACAATCTGCCCCATTTGAAAGCAATTATTCAGTACGAAGGCACGCCGACAGAAAAAGACGTCCTGAGTGTAAGTCTTTCTCTCTATAACAATATTGATCTGATTGTTAAACAGCATTCGTTTAATTCGCGGTTGCTTTTTTTAGTGGAACGATTTAATAAAGCTCGGTGAACAAGAATCGGATGAAAAGTTGAACGCCGTTCTGAAGACAATGGCTGTGAACGAATGTTGCACCTTGGTTTATACGGTAATTAGAAAATCATTTTCCACGGGACCTTTTCCATTTCTCGAATTGCGAAACGGCACGAAGACAAAATATCTTATCTCTTGTTTGCAGTCAGGCACAATTGGGAATCCGAAAGCTGTTATGTTGAGTCACGATAATGTCGTACACGACGCCCGTAGTATTCAATTAACGTATAGTCTAGAAGAAGGAAACACTGTTCTAGTGAGTTATCTACCCTTATCTCACGTTGCAGCGCAGGTAAATATTACACGACTTTTCTTTCATATTCAATTGACGGAAGTTATATTATATATTTCTTTCATTTCAGATAATTGATATATACTGCGGTATCACCTTAGCGGGCACAATATATTTTGCGGACAAAAATGCTCTTAGAGGTAGCTTAATTGACACGCTGCTCGTGGCACGGCCTACTATTTTCGTAGGTGTACCTAGAGTATGGGAGAAAATTTACGAAAGAATGCAAACGCTTGCAAACAAAAATGGATACATTAAAACGTTAATTTCTTCTTGGGCAAAAGCACAAGGACTCTATTATAATACAAATAAAATTAACGGTACCGATAACAAGCATTGGGGATACATATTTGCCAAGTGGCTGGTCTTTAGTAAAGTAAGAATAGCGCTTGGTTTGGATAGATCCCACATTTGTGTAACCGCAGCTGCACCCTTGAGCGATGAGATCAAACGATATTTTCTGAGCTTGGATATTACTATATTCGAAGCATATGGAATGTCTGAATCTAGCGGTGCACATATCTTGGGCACAGCGGAGAATTATAGGTAATATTTCTCGATATTCTTATTTTCTAACGAGATTTGTATTTACACCGGCGTAATAGATTTATTCTTTAAATAATCCGTCCAATTTTCCAGACTGGACAGTGTTGGCAAATCCCAAGTTGGACTTCGTACAAAAATAGATAATCCAGATAGCAATGGAATAGGCGAAATTTGCATGAACGGAAGACACGTATTTATGGGATATCTAAATGATTCACAAAAAACGGCTGAGGTTTTGGATGCAGATGGGTGGTTACATTCGGGTGATTTAGGCAAAGAGGATTCCGACGGCTTTGTGTATGTCACAGGTAAATATTTTATTGAAGGGCCTTCATTGATTTTGCTGTTTTGAATTTAATGTTTTCACTTTCTTCAATATAACTTACCTTCCGATTGAAATGTAGGAAGAATAAAGGAATTACTCATCACTGCTGGCGGTGAAAACATACCACCGGTTCATATAGAACAGCTGGTATTAGCTGAATTACCAGCGTTAAGCAATGTTCTGTTAATTGGAGACAAACGAAAATATCTTACCATGTTAGTTACTTTAAAGGTAAAACAGACACTGAATATTTATTTACAATTATATTTTTATTACCATCCGAACTTTTTTCTTAACATATTTTTGTGTATATACGCTTCAGACTGAAATCAATATCGACAATGGTGCGCCAAAAGATACTTTTACCTCTGATACTTTAAAATGGTTACAATCTATTGGAAGTAAATCCGAAACAGTTACAGATGTTCTAAAAACACACGACCCACTTGTAAGTCTTATTTCTACAAATTTCAGATTTGTCTGTTTGATGGAAAATAATTTTTTGCACGTTGGCTGTAAACACTTTGTATTTTTAGGTGTACGAGGAAATTGATAAAGCATTAAAAAGGGCAAATACCAAAGTTATAAGTAATGCACAGAAAGTACAGAAGTTTCGAATTCTACCGCATGATTTTTCAGTTTCCACCGGGGAATTAGGGCCAACGCTCAAAATGAAGAGAAGCGTTATTCACAAAAAATATCAAATTCTGATAGAAGATATGTATAAGTAACTATGAAAAAGATCCCGATTAGATCTTTGGATACAAAAAAGCAAACCAAATATTTCTAATGTAACAAAAATGACTGCCAATGTGTCTGCATACAGAAACTGTAATGCTTAATATAATTGTAAAATTCGACCACTAAAAAAAATCTATCGTGCAATGAATATTTCATTTATCTATTTAAATTAAAGAATCTCAATTTTCAAATATATTATAAAAAGATTCAATCGGAATATAGTAAGTACATAGAATTTTTTTTTTTTTTATTAATATTTGGCAGATAATATAGTTTTATCGAAAATTATATAATACAAAATTTGATATATCTTTTAGTATACGAAGGTAATTTGTTATAACAGTGTTGTTGGGTATTAACGGGTCCATTTTTTTACGAGACTACTCTATACCCCAATTGTATTTCGTTATTCAATTAAAGTTGTGGTTTGTGGACAAGGTTTTAGAATAAGTGCCTTTGTGAGTAGAGAAACTTGCATCATGTTAATATATATCACTATCCATGCATTGTTATTAGTATTTAGAAATAATGTGGTTTTTTAAACAATGTATCTATATTCATGTTTTTTAATATATACGAATACAATAGTGTCGGATGTAGCATATTCAATACTATTGTATTTATGTATAATTATACTTGCAGAGTACACAGTTGTATATGATAAATTGAAGGAATAGGGTACTTAAACAAATATATAGATATATGTATTTATATAGCAATATGGGTAATTAATATACATACGAAGAAGCATGAAAAGAAATATTCATATGTTTGTTTGTTCACTTTATGATATTTTGGCAAATAATTAGTGGATGAAAAGAAATACACAACTTCTTTCGACATATCTGTTATAATATTATATTGTCCTTAAAAACATTTGGAGGTTATAATTAATGGATAATGCAATAATAAACATTACATGTAACATTCTTATGTAATTAAATTGTTTTATTTATAAGTGCACTTCTGTTATTTTACTACATTTCAATTATTAAATATAGGAAAATCGATTATTAAATACACAATTCATTTTATTCGTTCAACAAAAATAAATTTATTAAGAACTCTACGAGCTTCGAAAGATAATAATGAAAAACAATTAATGATAGCTAATAATGTGTAAAAGCTTATTACTTTTTTCAATTTGTCTTATTACCACAATAATGGATAGGTAACTAAATAAATATTAGTAAGTTTAAATTGCAATATATTACTAATATAGTTTACAATAACCAAAAGAACTGTTATAGTTAAGATTGTTTTTATGCTACATACAGATTCTTATGACAACCTGATATCTTATAAGAAAATAGTCTTACTAAGCGCATCACAGCAACTTTGGAAATGCAGATCTGTATAATGTTTTCTTATCCTGAAACTCTATTGCATATACAAGTGGTTACACAGTTACATTGTCCTCTTTAGTCACCAAACTTGCATTCATAAATACCTAACTTCATTGCTTATTTATATAGCAGATTTTCTTAATTCTACTTTCATGCTTGTGAATCTACAAGATGCAACTTTACATCCATTCCGACGAAGAAGAAAAACAACTCACAAGATTAAAGTTACTGTTGTCTAATTATTGACACTTTCATGTTTAGTACACGAAAGACCAGGTTTATAATATTCTCTAAATAATAACGTGTTTTCGTAAAGTGTTATAATTTTTTTCCTTTTTTTTCGAGTGCCTCGAAGTTCCCCAAATATAATTCTTAAGAAATACTTTTATGGCACACAGTGTATAAGAAGTTATATGTATTATTCTCAGCATAAATCATTTACAATAATGCACTAATAATGGACAAGCATTCGTAAATCATTAAAAAAAAAACAAAAAAAAACGCTAATTCCTTAAAATAATACCATCTATAAAATATAAAGATATTGGACTGTTTAAAATTCGGATTCCATATAATCGCATTATATCACTGAAGTTGCAATACTTTTGAAACATTACAAAACGTTATGAAGTGCTTGCAGTGTTAAATTTCTGTTGGATAATTGATGTTTTTCGTTGCGGTACAGTTTCAGGTGTAGGTATAGCATCACCTGTTGGCAATACACCAGCTGGCTTTGGTTTAGCTGTATATTTTTGTTTCGCCATTTGATAATCTCCAGAATCGAAATATTTTTGCTGAAAGAGTGTTACGTAGAAGTTAGACATACAATTTATTATACTACCGGGCAAATTATACATTAAATCAAAGAAGCTTAAGCAAGATCTGTATTCTTACCCCTTTAGCTAGCCTTTTTTGTAGAAATGCCGAATGTCCACTTATCGGGCGGCCGGTGTTTGGAAATTTGGCCCTCAATTTCGCTTCTTCCATTTTCTCAATGTCATTCGAAGACAGCTGAAAGTAAAATCGTTTTATACTTTTTCGCTAATAATTATATATGTTTAATGTGATGTTGAAAACTTTGCAGACACGAAATTGAAACATTTTGTATTTAATTTTAATGAAAGTTATATTTAAATACTTGTATTTACATTTGAGAAATAAATAAATATACATTATGTTGGGAAAGCAATCGTTGCTCCTATATGGAACGTTTGAAGAGTATTAACCGAAGAATTGAAAAAAATTTTGTAGAAATTTTACTGTGTGTACGCGTCATAGTATAAGAGTAAAAGCGTTCGATTCATTGTAGATCTTACCTCAGCTGCCTCAGACATGTTATTTCCTTGATCGTCGCTCATCGCTGTTTCTAACCACTTTTTGTCGACGATCGCCTTTAGAATTTCACAAATTATTGTTCGAATGTTCGTTCCAAACTATCGTATAATAGTATATAGTGTGTTGTCACGGATACCTTTTGTTTCGACGTTATTTCGTATGAAACAAATTTTTGTTCGCCTATAATTTTATTATGCAAACGTTATCATTGCCGAAAACAAATAACTGTCAATGAAAGCGTACTTAGAAGCTAGCAACAGCGTTTCGTACACGGTCATATGTGTTCAACAGCCGTTACTGGAATTCGATCTAAGTGCGAATTTTCATGACACACAAACGATAAAAATCAATGTTTAAATAACGATTCCTGAATACACGTTACTGTCAACTTATATAAGCGTGCTGTCGCCAAATGTGCTAATAGTGTGATGCACATATGCATTTCCGTCCATTTGAAAACAGTTAATACAAAAATTCCGCTGCATTCAATAGCTTGACGTTCACGTGGAAACATGTCCTAAATACACAAATCACTCGTTTCGATATTTCGGTAATTTTCATTGTAGTTGAACATTGCGTACGAACTTCAAAATGATTATAATCGACATGAATTTCATTATACCCGCAATTATTTGTAACTATAAATTAAAGCAGTGTTGTCCAAGGTCAGCTCGAGAGCTGGTTTGGGTTCTCTCAAACCCGGCCGCGTTGTCATGGAAACGCAGGACGCTACGATGGACTAGAATCGGCGTTCATCAAGAAATCGTAAACAATTATTAGCAGGAGAACCAACACCAACACACTCCCTGACTATTGTTTCCAAGGTATAATTTAACTTTGTTCTTTAATTACACAGAGTTAAAGTTTCATTTGTTCTTTCGCGCCGGTTCTTTCATTCCACTGTGTCACCTTTGACGGGAATATATCTCGTCGGTGCTGTTGGACAGCATTGAATTAAGGTTATTAATTGGAGAGCTAAATCTCTGAAATGATAAAAACTTATGCGTTTAGGAACAGTGTGCCGCGGAGCGCGATTCATAACAATTTTCTAATCAAATAAATACTGCTGCATTTCGGAATCGACATGGAGTGCAACAGCGAGGTAAATTTTTCATAGCAATTTAAACTTATGCTAACTCTTGCAAAAACAAACCTGTGGTAATGAGAAAGACTGATTACAAAGAAACATTGAACGACAGGTGGAGTCATTTTCGCAGAACGATTCTTTATCAAGTATTGCTTCAAACACAAGATATCGCGAAGAGCCAATTTCGTCCGAACAGCAATCGTTACTGCAGCTTTTACAACGTGGTATATTGGAAACAAACGAGGAAAATATTGCCTTTGGAAAAGAAATATCGCCGTTGTTGAATAAGTTAAATTTGGAATCGCAATCTCTACCGAATGATATTAAAGAAGGACTGCAAAAGGTTGTTTTAATTTTGAGGTGCGAGAAGCTGTCGGACCTTGATGATGTGACGTTGAGTATAGTGAACGAGAAGAAGAAAATAAAGGAAAGGAAATGGCAGCATAATGAGAAACAGTTGGCATTATTATACGATGACCTTTTTAGAAAATATGCCACATTTTCAAAGAAGCTCAATCGCCTACAGGATGCTGTGAATACTGTTGAGAGCTTCATTGAGAGTACACAGAAGGAGCAAGAAGATATTTATTGCAATCGTATTTCGCTGTCCACAAAGTTGAAGGAATATCAACAAACTGTAGAAAAGCTGGAAACTGATTTAATAGATATGCAAATCGAAGATCTTTACCCTCAAAAGATATTAAACAAACATCACAGATACTTGGAAATGTTGGGCGAATTAGCAGATCTTAATCAGTCCCTCAGTCAGTATGGAGATTTGCCAGCAAACCTATTACAAGCTAAAGCTTTGGTTGACGTTAAACAGAAGGAATATGAAATTCTTGAGAAGGCATTTTTAGAAAAGACAAGTTACTGTCTGGAATGATAGGTATAACGCATATTGTTAATTACCAAGTTGTTTAATAATTCTTTTCACATTTATACAATAATAAAAACAATGTAGTATAGTACAGTTTTGTTCAAATATTGTTTGGCTTAGAAACCATATTTTGATTGGGTCTGTTTCCTGGTCAATCTATTTTGTGCCCACTGATTCTTCAGTTCCATTTCCATTGCTTTAGCTTGATGTGCCAAATACGTTATTTGGTGCTTCTTTTTAGATTGGGAATTTACTCCACCCTGCATGGATATTGGTCTTTGAACAGGTTCTTCTGTTAACGCTTTTACCAGCCAGTCTCTTTCATCCGGTTTTATATCCTCCCCACTTATTTCAATAATATTCACATCTTCAATCTCTTTAGGTTTTCGTTTCACGCCTCTTCTTCCACAGAGATATTCAATAGCTTTGTCGTCGAATGCAACATTACCTTCGGTATCTACATTATACTCTTGCTCAGGTACAGGCAACTTTGGCCCAACTTCTGCTTTATTCTTCTGCAATATCTCTTCTTTTGGTAGGCTTATAATATTACTCACTAAAGTGGTTTGTGTATTGGTAGAGCAAGTTTCTGTTGTATCCCCGTTGGAACTGTCCGATTGAATTGTGCAATTATACGAGTTACTGTCTTTCTTAAGTTCCGAGCGAATACTATCTAAATTTATATTAGTATCCACTGTGTCTGGTAAAGCAGATAGACTTGTAGTTGCCGTTAATGCGAAGAAGTCTGTGGTAGGATTACCGCCACTAGTCACAGCTGCATCATCCTCATCTTCAGAATTGGAGTCATAGTTTATACCTATAGAACTTTTCATTGCTACTGGCTTTGTTGTTGTCTTTATTCCTGAATTTTTTGTACATATGTCTTTAATTGGTTGAGCTTTCACTTGACTAGTTTTTGTAGCGGCTTTATTAACAGCATTCGGAATTAAGTTGGTAGTACTTTTAATCTCAAGACCTTTCGGCGGAGGCAACAGTGCGAACAATTTTGTACCTTTCTGCAAAAATATGTACAGTATTTAATTTGCAATCACCTTTTTAGAGCTGGGTCATTTCTCAGATTTCTATACTTACATCAGACGGTCTAATTCTATTTGATTTTGTTTCATTCTCTTCATCGACGTCTTTGAACTATAATTTAAGGATTATACATTGGTTTATGTAAATAAAAGTAAAGGAAGGTATAAGAAAAATTCTGCAAACCTCTGATAGAGAAGGAACTGTTATTTTAACTGGTAAACGATCCTTTTTTATTGGTACTTCAGCTTTTAATTCGATCTCCGTGTTTGGTGCGATGTCTCCTTCTTCTAAAATATCTTCTGTTACGGAATTTGAACTTATTGGTTTGGGTAATTTATCAAAGTGTATTTTTTCAATTGACACATCCTCCTTTGCTGTAATCTTGTCTACGAGTATATCGTATTTCGGCGTAGGTAAACATAACTTGCCATTTGCCCTTTCGAGCGTAACGCCTGACGCATCTTTGTTTTCGCTTAACGTACTACAATTATTTCCTTCGTCGTCTGAACTTTCGTCACTACTTCCATACGCAACAAGACTCATTTTGCAAGGAAGAAATCCCGTTTATTTAATAAATTATAGAAGTCAGGAGTTATACAAGTCAAGAGTCAAAATATAACCTCAACAAAAGATATGTGATTGACAGTTCTCTAATACACGAAGTTTCGACAATTGATGTTAGAGGTCTCTAAACTATCTCCAAGCACCGACGAGATGTATGCATAGACAAATTACCTTATCGACTTTTGTGGCCCAACGTGACTGTCATACCGACACAGAAATCCGACACCGATTTGAGCTTCCTATGCTCATGAACAGTGATCAGTTGAAGAACTATTATTTACTGAAGTAGTGTTGGGGACTAATATATTTTACTAATATATTTTTTGTGTGTGCAGGTTTCGCAGCCAAGGAACAACGAGCATTGGCCGGCACCTCTCATCGTGCATAAAAGCAAGAAAGAATAACCCTTGCCACATACTTTAGTTATAGTAAATTGGTTTATAAAAATGGTTTGTATCTGTTACCCCGTAAGTTTAGTTTAGAACGGAAAGTTAGTGTCAGTCCCTGAACGGAAAGTTGATTGTCAGTCACCGATGACTGACGCGGCCTGAGAGGAAAGTTTAGTGTCAGTCACTGAACGGAAAGTTGATTGTCAGTCACCGATGACTGACGCGGCCTGAACGGAAAGTTTAGTGTCAGTCACTGAACGGAAAGTTGATTGTCAGTCACCAATGCCTGACGTGGCACTCAACCTGTTAAATATATCTCACGCTGATTCTCAGTACATCTCAATCCAGTCCCAACACAGCCTGAACTGAGCGTGCCGAAAAGTGATAAGCATGAACAATTCCTTATAAATCACATCCCTGGATAGTGTTCGCTAGGCAGCTTCGAAGCAGCGAACATTAAGTGGGCATTACTGTCCACTGTAGTTATTTGAGAGGAGAGAATCTTAAGTTCTTATTGCAATTACTTTTGAGTTTTCGTTTGTATCTTTGTATCTATCTGTAGCTGTAAATATTGTGTATTATTTATTGCCCTGCTTCTTATGTAGACCCTTCTGTTTTCTGACGCTTTCGAGATAATTCGTTAGTAACATAAATCATATATGTTTCGCCTAGAGAATTACATTTTCTTATTCTTCAAGAAGCCTTCTTTTTTATAATAGAAATACCCATGTATATATCTTTTAATTCATAAATTGAGTAATATCTGGAAAGATATACTTGAAACTACGCGGGTCCCTGCCATATCTACGGTGCCAGCTTTGGTTTCGCCATCTATACAGAACTTCTCGTAACTGCTCGCGGCCCCTACTTACCTTAAGTGTAGGTATGGCAGAGGCCCGGTAGTTTCATTATGATCTGTATAGATGGCGATACTAATGACTCTGGATAAAACAGACATACACGTAGCTTCGAGCATTACTTTATAGATGGCGAAACTGAAGCCACTTTGGGTGTAGATAAAACAGGGATGCGAGTGGTACGAAATTTCAGCACTTGTTTATAAGTAGCGTGCGATAAACTTTGATTATTTCTGTCTTCATTTATAAAATTAAGTTAATAATGCTCGCATATCGTTTCGTACTATCATTTACATCTCGATAAAGTGTTAGCATACACGGTATTACAATTTACATTAAAGTTAATACGTGTAGTAACATTGCCCGTTCCACTGTTCACTTTATTTTTACAACAATGAAGCTGTTTAGCATAGGTAAATACATTTGTGAATATTTCTTTCTTTCCACAAATTTTCCAGCATGTAATAAATACATACTAGTAGCGGTATTATTCTTTATTTCGGTCTCGCAGCAATGAAAGTTTGGTTAATGTACATATAACCAATCTTTGCAATACTATATGAACTCTTGCACTCTCATCTTCTGTTTCGCTTTTCCTTTTCATACCTTCTCCACCTTATGCATCGCACTATTTCTTGTCTCTTTATCGCACGTCTATTATACATCTTTCCATTTCCTCTCTGTTCCATTACAAATTCCTAAGTCTATTCTGCGCTATTAATTGTTGACTCTTTCCTGTCCCCTCTTTACTTCGGACTGAAGTATTGCTCCCATTGTAATACATTTAAACCTTTCATTATATCTTGCTTCTTGTATTTTTCTTTGAAGGCTCTCCATTAGATCCTTTTGTTCCGTTCCTGTCAAATTTAATATTCTCGCAATCGTTCCATTTGTTCTGAAAGACTTTCTCTTATGCTTCTAGTTCGGCCCGCCCTACTTTCTTTTACGACTAAATATCCTTTAACAATCTTTCTATCTCCTGTTATATACATACTTACTAATATATTTTGTTGTGTGCGTAGGTTTTGTAGGCAAAGGACAAGGGGCATTGATCGCTAATTCTCATTGTGCATAAAAAGAAGGAAGAAGAAAGAATAACCATCGCCATATACATACTTCAGTAATATTAAATTGGTTTTGTGGGATTGGAAGGTGTATGCAACGAAGGCTGATGTAAGTGTAATACGTGTCTAAATATCTTTTTCTTTCAATAAATCTTCCTGCGCGTAATAATTACATACTAACAATAGTATTCCTTTTTATGTCGGCCTCGCAGCTATGAAATTTCGATTTAGTGTACATATAGCCTTACTTTTGATTACTATCTTAGCTTACGCATTCTTCTTCTCCACTCTTTCTTGCAAACCTTCTGTACATTATCCCATTACTTATCCCCTTATTTCATTTTGATTATACATTTAGTCTTTATGGCTCACCATCACTTTCTTTACTCCCCTTCTCGTCAAATTCATTCATGTTGGATTCATTCCATTCCTTTTTAAATAATCCCCCCCTTTTCTTATACTTCTGGTGTGATCTTTCCCTATTTCGTTTTCTTCTAACTATCCCTTAACAATGTTTCTTTCGCCTGTTACATGCTTACTAATATATTCTTTGTGTGTGCAGGTTTCGCATCCAAAGAGTGAGGAACATTGCCCGGTGCATCTCATCATGCATAAAAGCAAGAAAGAAGAAAGAATACAGAATAACTCCTGCTACATACTTTAGTTAAAGTAAATTGGTTTATAAAAATAGTTTGTAACTATTAGAGCATAAGATTAATTTAGAACAATTGTGTAATTAACTGTCATGTATATCTATTATATGTATATTTTATTTTATATTCAGCTTATTCGGTAGATCTTATATAAACTTTAATAGTACGTTTACTACAAGTTCTACTGAATGTGCTAAATGTATAATGAAAGATATAATAAACAATTTACATATGCACAAGTTACACAATTGTTGTAATTTAAAATAAGCTTCAGCATATAAAGTATGTACGTACATTTTAGTATAAGTTTTATCTGTCAGAATATGTATTGTAAATTAACTTCAAAGAATAGTTTATAAGTATTAGATCATTTATATTTATAATATTCTTTATATTATATAAATGTTAGTTTAGAATTGATACAAGATTTACTTGTACGATTAATTGTAAATTGATATATAAGAATACTTCATAAGTGTTAGCTTGTACATTTGAATTACAACATTCTTGTAACTTGTATCTTCATTAATTAATTTAATAAATCTTCAATAAAAGGAATTCTATTGCTCTCTTTATTTTAACACCTTACCTATCCTTGAAAAGACCTGATTCCACTTCCTTAAACATGAAGTACCGTGGACGGACTTTAAATGCAAAGTCCTAAAGCGAGAAACTTGTAAAAATAGACCTGAACATTATTAACGTTGGCGCTAATTGTTAAGGAATTAATACGTCTTGATGGGCTCTTCAAATTTAAATTCTCGGAAATTCTTGGAACGTGACGTCATTTCCAAGAATTGGTGAAGTCGAATACCTCCTCGCATATCATATTCTCCTAATACAAATCCACGATTTTCAGCGAGATATTTTTGGCAGAAACTCGGAAATTTCATCGCTCGGAAATTCCTGGAATGTGACGACATTTCTGAGGACGAATACCTCCTTGCATATCATATTCTCCTGATACAAATCCACGATTTTCGGCGAGATATTTTTGCCAGAAACTCAGAAATTTTGCGCTCGGAAATTCCTGGAATGTGACGTCATTTGTGAGAACGAATACCTCCTTGCATATCATATTCTCCTGATACAAATCCACGATTTTCAGTAGAAATTTAAGTGCCGAAAATCTTGGATTTGTATCAGGAGAATATGATATGCAAGGAGGTATTCGTTCTCACAAATGACGTCACATTCCAGGAATTTCCGAGCGCAAAATTTCTGAGTTTCTGGCAAAAATATCTCGCTGAAAATCGTGGATTTGTATCAGGAGAATATGATATGCGAGGAGGTCTTTCATCGCAGCAATTCTTGGAAATGACGTCACGTACCAGGAATTTCCGAGCTCTTAATTTTTTGGACTTCTGCTATCCAATTTTGCAAGAAGTGAGGACTTAGAATTTGCTGCTTCCAAATTTAATAACGAATAGGGCCATTTTTACAAGTTTCCCGCTTTAGAACTTTCCATTTCAAGTTCGCCCACGGTACTTCTTGTATAAGGAATTGGAATTAGGTTCTTTTAAGGATTGTTAAGGTGTGAAAATAAGAAGAGCAGTCGAGTTCTTTTCATTGAACATTTATTTAAACTAATCAATGAAGATACAAGTTACAAAAATGTTGTAGTCCAAACTTACAAGCTAATCCTTATGAACTATTCTTTTATATCTATTTACAATAGATCGTACAACTAAATATTGTATCAATACTAAACTAACATTTATGTAGCATAACAAATACTATAAACATAAATAATCTAATACTTATAAACTATTCCTTGAAGATAATATACAATATATCTTACAGATAAAACTTATACTAAAATGTACGTACATACTTTATATGCTAAAGCTTATTTTAAATTACAACAATTGTGTAACTTGTGCATATGTAAATTGTTTATTATATCTTTCATTATACATTTAGCACATTCAGTAGAACTTGTAGTAAACGTACTATTAAAGTTTATATAAGATCTACCGAATAAGCTGAATATAAAATAAAATATACATATAATAGATATACATGACAGTTAATTACACAATTGTTCTAAATTAATCTTATGCTCTAATAGTTACAAACTATTTTTATAAACCAATTTACTTTAACTAAAGTATGTAGCAGGAGTTATTCTGTATTCTTTCTTCTTTCTTGCTTTTATGCATGATGAGATGCACCGGGCAATGTTCCTCACTCTTTGGATGCGAAACCTGCACACACAAAGAATATATTAGTAAGCATGTAACAGGCGAAAGAAACATTGTTAAGGGATAGTTAGAAGAAAACGAAATAGGGAAAGATCACACCAGAAGTATAAGAAAAGGGGGGGATTATTTAAAAAGGAATGGAATGAATCCAACATGAATGAATTTGACGAGAAGGGGAGTAAAGAAAGTGATGGTGAGCCATAAAGACTAAATGTATAATCAAAATGAAATAAGGGGATAAGTAATGGGATAATGTACAGAAGGTTTGCAAGAAAGAGTGGAGAAGAAGAATGCGTAAGCTAAGATAGTAATCAAAAGTAAGGCTATATGTACACTAAATCGAAATTTCATAGCTGCGAGGCCGACATAAAAAGGAATACTATTGTTAGTATGTAATTATTACGCGCAGGAAGATTTATTGAAAGAAAAAGATATTTAGACACGTATTACACTTACATCAGCCTTCGTTGCATACACCTTCCAATCCCACAAAACCAATTTAATATTACTGAAGTATGTATATGGCGATGGTTATTCTTTCTTCTTCCTTCTTTTTATGCACAATGAGAATTAGCGATCAATGCCCCTTGTCCTTTGCCTACAAAACCTACGCACACAAAAAAATATATTAGTAAGTATATAACAGGAGATAGAAAGATTGTTAAAGGATATTTAGTCGTAAAAGAAAGTAGGGCAGGCCTAACTAGAAGCATAAGAGAAAGGGTCTTTTAGAACGAATGAAACGAGTGCGAGAATATTAAATTTGATAAGAACGGAACTAAAGGATCCAACGAAGAGCCTTCAAGAAAAATACAAGAAGCAAGATATAATGAAAGGTTTAAATGTATTACAACGGGAGCAATACGTCAGTACCAAAGTAAAGAGGGGACAGGACAGAGTCAGCAATTAATAGCACAGAAATGACTTAGGAACTTGTAATGAAACAGAGAGGAAATGAAAGGATGTGTAATAGACGTGCGATAAAGAGACAAGAAATAGTGCGATGCATAAGGTGGAGAAAGTATGAAAAGTAAGAGCGAAACAGAAGATGGGAGTGCAAGAGTTCATATAGTATTGCAAAGATAGGTTATATGTACACCAACCAAACTTTCATTGCTGCGAGACCGAAATAAAGAATAATACCGCTACTAGTATGTATTTATCACATACCTATGCTAAAGAGCTTGATTGTTGTAAAAATAAAGTGAACAGTGGAACTGGCAATGTTACTATACGTATTAACCTTAATGTAGATTGTAATACCGTGTTTGCTAACACTTTATCGACATGTAAATGATAGTACGTAACGATTTGCGAGCATTATTAACTTAATTTAATAAATGAAGACAGAAATAATCAAAGCTTATCGCACCGCTCTTTATAAACAAGTGCTTGAAATATCGTACCACTCGCATCCCTGTCTTATCTACACCCAAAGTGGCTTCGGTTTCGCCATCTAAAAAGTAGTGCTCGAAGCTACGTGTGTGTCTGTTTTATCTAGAGTCATCAGTATCGCCATCTATACAGATCAGAATGAAACTACCGGGCCTCTGCCATACCTACACTTAAGGTAAGTAAGGGCCGCGAGTAGTTTCGCGAAGTTCTGTATAGACGGCGAAACCAAAGCTGGCACCGTAGATATGGCAGGGACCCGCGTAGATTCAAGTATATCTTTCCAGATATTACTCAATTTAAGAATTAAAAGATATATATACACGGGTATTTCAATTATAAAAAAGAAGGCTTCTTGAGGAATAATAAAATGCAATTCTCTAGGCGAAACATATATGATTTATGTTACTAATGAATTATCTCGAAAGCGTCAGAAAACAGAAGGGTCTACATAAGAAGCAGGGCAATAAATAATACACAATATTTACAGCTGCAGATAGATACAAAGATAGAAACGAGAACTCAAAAGTAATTGCAATAAGAACTTAAGATTCTCTCCGCTCAAATAACTACATTGGACATGCTCACTATTAAGTAAACTATTCTTTAAAGTTAATTTACAATATATCTTATAGATAAAACTTATTATTAAATTAACGCAATTGTGTAACTGGTGCATATGTAAATTATTTATTACATCTTTCATTTTATATTTAGCATATTTAGTAGAACTTGTAATACTATTATAAGTAGTATTAAAGTTTATACAAGATCTACCGAATAAACTGAATATAAAATAAAAGATATAATAAATATACATTATAGTGAATTACACAATTGTTCTAAATTACTCTTATGCTCTAACAGTTACAAACTATTTGTATAAACCAATTTAATATAACTAAAGTATGTGGCAGGAGTTATTCTTTCTTCATTCTTGCTTTTATGCATGATGAGATACACCGGTTAATGTTCCTTACACTTTGGATGCGAAACCTGCAAACACACAAAAAATATATTAGTAAGTATGTAACAGGTGAAAGAAACATTGTTAAGGGATAGTTAGAAGAAAATGAAATGGGGAAAGACCACACTATAAGTATAAGAAAAGGGGAGGATTATTTAGAAAGGAATGGAATGAATCAAACACGAATGATTTTGATGAGAAGAGAAGTAAAGAAAGTGATGGGGAGCCTTAAAGACTAAATGTATAATCGAAATGAAATAAGGTTGTAAGTAATGGGATAATGTGTAAAGTAGAGATGGTTTGCAAGAAAGAGTGAAGGAGAAGAATTCATAGCTGCGAGGCCGACATAAAAAGGAATAACTATTGCTAGTATGTAATTATTACACACAGGAAGATTTAATGAAAGAAAAAGATACTTAGAGACGTATTACACTTACATCAGCCTTCGTTGCATACACCTTCCAATCCCACAAAACCATTTTAATATAACTGAAGTATGTATATGGCGAGAGTTATTCTTTCCTCTTCCTTCTGTTTATGCACAATGAGAATTGGTGGTCAATGCTCCTTATCCTTTGGCTACGAGACCTACGCACACAAAAAATATATTAGTAAGTACATGACAGGAGATAGAAAGATTGTTAAATGATATTTAGTCGAAAATGAAAGTAGAGCGGGCCAAACTAGATGTATAAGAGAAAGGTTCTTTTAGAACGAATGGAACGAGTGCGAGAATACTAAATTTGATAAGAACGGAACTAAAGGATCTAACGGAGAGCCTTCAAAGACAAGTACAAGAAGCAAGATATAATGAAAGGTTTAAATGTATTAAAACGGGAGCAATACGACAGTACCAAAGTAAAGAGAGAACAGGAAAGAGTCGGCAATTAATAGCGCAGAAATGACTTAGGAATTTGAAATGAAACAGAGAGGAAATGGAAAGATGTATAATACATGTGCGATAAAGAGATAAGAATAATGTGATACGTAAGGTAGAGAAGGTTTTAAAAGGAACAGCGAAACGGAAGATGAGAGTGCAAGAGTCCATATAGTAATGCAAAGATAGGTTATATGTAAACTAACCAAACTTTCATGGCTTCGAGGCCGAAATAAAGAATCCTACTACTATTAGTATGTATTTATTACGTGCCGGAAAATTTATTTAAAGGAAAAAATATTCACAAATACATTTAACCGTGCTAAAGAGTGCTTGATTGTTGTAGAATATAATGAACAATGGAACTTGCAATGTTACCGTACATATTAATTTTTATGTAGATTGAAACACTGTGTTTGCTGACACTTTATTGATATGTAAAAGAGTGTACGAAACGGTTTTCGAGGATTATTAACTTAATTGGATGAATGAAGACATAAATAACCAAATTTTATGAACATTATCGCACCGCTACTTATAAACAAGTGCTTGAATTTACGTACCACTCGCATCCCTGTCTTACCTACACTCAAAGTGGGCTTTAATATCGTCATCTATACAGAACTGCTCGAAACTGTATATATGTCTGCTTTATCTAAGAGTCATTAGTATCGCCATCTATACAGACGTGACGCAAACTACTCGGGCCTCTGCCATATCTACACTTATGGTAAGGGGTGTGAGTAGTTCCAATGCGATCTGCATAGATGGAACTACCATAGCAAGCGCGAGTGGTTTCAAGGAGTTCTGTATAGATGGCGAAACCATAGCAGGCACTGTAGATATGACAGAGACCCGCGTAGATTCAAGTATATCTTTGCAGATATTAATTAATTTATGAATTAAAAGATATATACACGGGTATTTCAATTATAAAAAAAAAGGCTTCTTGAGAAATAACGAACATTAAGCGGCCATTATTGTACATTGCATCCTAAGTGCAATACGCAGTCAATTAGCTCGAATTATTTTCCACATAATTATCAAACATCTGTTAAACCTTTAATAATTATGCGATAAATAATTGATTGCCCGGGTCTCACCACGTGGAGGTTACTGCGCATGGAGACCCACCCTAGCCACGGCCCTTCCACCCTCCAATTACGCGAAAAATAATTCTAATATAACTTGTGAGATTGAAAAATCTCCTATTATTGTCAATTTGTAGAACGTTCAGTAATTGATCGTAGTACAAGTAAGACAACAAGAGGAGTACTTGGAAAATTCACGACCGAAAGCTAAATTGAATATCACTGAAGGAAACCTGAAAGAAAATCTGCAAGTGAATTAAATTTCCTGAAACAAAACTTTCTTAAAAACATATCCCATGATCTTAAAAACTAGACAACGAAATATTATCACAGCAGTGTACACTGCTGTTTTAAAAACCAAGACACAGCTTAAATATAAATCATCCCTTCTTAAATACTAGATTATATTCAAATGCACCCTGCCTGACTAAAGATCTAACTTAAAACTAGAATCACCCTACCTAATATAATATCTAAGAGTTCAATTAAAAGAACAATTTCAATAATAACCTACCTAAATAGGAACGTAACAGATACTTTATCATATTATTGTAGGTACAAGTATGCATATACTTAATTCCTCTCCAATTAGTTCATATTAATTTTGTGGTCCATGCCTTCCTAGAACAGACAACTGGCAACTGGGCAGGGGATGGACACGGGCGGGGGCAGGGTGAGAGTGTGGTCATATTAAACATATTTTAAGCAATCCTCTTCCTCAGCTGAGTCCTTTCAATCCTTCTGAAACAAAGACAAATTGGAAGTAATTAGTAAAGCATTATAAAAATCTTAAACTCATAACTGGGATCAAATGGGAGGCAAGTAACGAAAGTGACTGCTACCGAGCAGTCCGCGAGCCCTCGGCCCAGAGTCTGAACAGTAGAACGACTTACACTCGACACCAGTTTCGATACCGAGCCACAGCAATCATTGAGGCACGGATATGCAAAACCGCAATCACGATTCCAGATTAGGTCCCCTTATGCCTTCTGCCACCCCAAGGTGTGCTTGGCGTGGTCTAACGGGGAGAAGTATCCCACTTGGCGGTTCACCTGTCCAGAACCACAACCACAGCCTCACACACCGCTCGTCGCTGAAAGTGCAACCCAAATATCGCAACAGGTGCCAAAAACGCCTTACCATCCGTCCTCCGGGCCGAGAACGGAAAAGGGAATGAAGCTAATAGTGGTGAATTGAATAAAAAGGAAAGTAACGAAAGTGACTGCTGCCGGCCGAGAGCAAAAAAGGGGGTTAAGCAGAAAACAAAGTGAAGCAAAAAAGGGAATGAGAGGGGAAAGTGCAATGCGCAGTCAATTCGCTCGAATTATTTTCCACATAATTATCAAACGTCTGTTAAACGTTTAATAATTATGCGATAAATAATTGATTGCCCGGGTCTCACCACGTGGAGGTTACTGCGCATGGAGACCCACCCTAGCCACGGCCCTTCCACCCTCCAATTACGCGAAAAATAATTCTAATATAACTTGTGAGATTGAAAAATCTCCTATTATTGTCAATTTGTAGAACGTTCAGTAATTGATCGTAGTACAAGTAAGACAACAAGAGGAGTACTTGGAAAATTCACGACCGAAAGCTAAATTGAATATCACTGAAGGAAACCTGAAAGAAAATCTGCAAGTGAATTAAATTTCCTGAAACAAAACTTTCTTAAAAACATATCCCATGATCTTAAAAACTAGACAACGAAATATTATCACAGCAGTGTACACTGCTGTTTTAAAAACCAAGACACAGCTTAAATATAAATCATCCCTTCTTAAATACTAGATTATATTCAAATGCACCCTGCCTGACTAAAGATCTAACTTAAAACTAGAATCACCCTACCTAATATAATATCTAAGAGTTCAATTAAAAGAACAATTTCAATAATAACCTACCTAAATAGGAACGTAACAGATACTTTATCATATTATTGTAGGTACAAGTATGCATATACTTAATTCCTCTCCAATTAGTTCATATTAATTTTGTGGTCCATGCCTTCCTAGAACAGACAACTGGCAACTGGGCAGGGGATGGACACGGGCGGGGGCAGGGTGAGAGTGTGGTCATATTAAACATATTTTAAGCAATCCTCTTCCTCAGCTGAGTCCTTTCAATCCTTCTGAAACAAAGACAAATTGGAAGTAATTAGTAAAGCATTATAAAAATCTTAAACTCATAACTGGGATCAAATGGGAGGCAAGTAACGAAAGTGACTGCTACCGAGCAGTCCGCGAGCCCTCGGCCCAGAGTCTGAACAGTAGAACGACTTACACTCGACACCAGTTTCGATACCGAGCCACAGCAATCATTGAGGCACGGATATGCAAAACCGCAATCACGATTCCAGATTAGGTCCCCTTATGCCTTCTGCCACCCCAAGGTGTGCTTGGCGTGGTCTAACGGGGAGAAGTATCCCACTTGGCGGTTCACCTGTCCAGAACCACAACCACAGCCTCACACACCGCTCGTCGCTGAAAGTGCAACCCAAATATCGCAACAGGTGCCAAAAACGCCTTACCATCCGTCCTCCGGGCCGAGAACGGAAAAGGGAATGAAGCTAATAGTGGTGAATTGAATAAAAAGGAAAGTAACGAAAGTGACTGCTGCCGGCCGAGAGCAAAAAAGGGGGTTAAGCAGAAAACAAAGTGAAGCAAAAAAGGGAATGAGAGGGGAAAGTGCAATGCGCAGTCAATTCGCTCGAATTATTTTCCACATAATTATCAAACGTCTGTTAAACGTTTAATAATTATGCGATAAATAATTGATTGCCCGGGTCTCACCACGTGGAGGTTACTGCGCATGGAGACCCACCCTAGCCACGGCCCTTCCACCCTCCAATTACGCGAGAAGTAATTCTAATATAACTTGTGAGATTGAAAAATCTCCTATTATTGTCAATTTGTAGAACGTTCAGTAATTGATCGTAGTACAAGTAAGACAACAAGAGGAGTACTTGGAAAATTCACGACCGAAAGCTAAATTGAATATCACTGAAGGAAACCTGAAAGAAAATCTGCAAGTGAATTAAATTTCCTGAAACAAAACTTTCTTAAAAACATATCCCATGATCTTAAAAACTAGACAACGAAATATTATCACAGCAGTGTACACTGCTGTTTTAAAAACCAAGACACAGCTTAAATATAAATCATCCCTTCTTAAATACTAGATTATATTCAAATGCACCCTGCCTGACTAAAGATCTAACTTAAAACTAGAATCAGCCTACCTAATATAACATCCAACAGTTCAATTAAAAGAACAATATCAATAATATCCTACCTAAATAGGAACGCAACAGATACTTTATCATATTATTGTAGGTACAAGTATGCATAGACTTAATTCCTCTCCAATTAGTCCATATTAATTTTGTGGTCCATGCCTTCCTAGAACAGACAACTGGCAATTGGACAGGGGCTGGGCACGGGCAGGGGCAGGGTGAGAGTGTGGTCATATTAAACATATTTTAAGCAATCCTCTTCCTCAGCTGAGTCCTTTCAATCCTTCTGAAACAAAGACAAATTGGAAGTAATTAGTAAAGCATTATAAAAATCTTAAACTCATAACTGGGATCAAATGGGAGGCAAGTAACGAAAGTGACTGCTACCGAGCAGTCCGCTAGCCCTCGGCCCATAGTCTGGACAGTAACACGACTTACAATCAACACCTGTTTCGATACCGAGCCACAGCAATCATTGAGGAACGGATATGCAAGACCGCAACCACGATTCCAGATTATGTCCCATATGCCTTCTGCCACCCCAAGGTGTGCTTGGCGTGGTCTAACGAGGAGAAATATCCTACTTGGCGGGTCACCTGTCCAGAACCGCAATCACAGCCTCACACACTGCTCCACGATGACACTGCAACCCAAATACCGCCACAGGTGCCAAAAGCGCCTTACCATCCGTCCTCCGGGCCGAGAACGGAAAAGGGAATGAAGCTAATAAGAGAATGACGCAAATAAGAGAATGAAGCAAAAAGGGAATGAGAGGGGAAAGTGCAATGCGCAGTCCATTCGCTCGAATTATTTTCCACATAATTATCAAACGTCTCTTAAACGTTTAATAATTATACGATAAATAATTGATTGCCCGGGTCTCACCACGTGGAGGTTACTGCGCATGGAGACCCACCCTAGCCACGGCCCTTCCACCCTCCAATTACGCGAGAAGTAATTCTAATATAACTTGTGAGATTGAAAAATCTCCTATTATTGTCAATTTGTAGAACGTTCAGTAATTGATCGTAGTACAAGTAAGACAACAAGAGGAGTACTTGGAAAATTCACGACCGAAAGCTAAATTGAATATCACTGAAGGAAACCTGAAAGAAAATCTGCAAGTGAATTAAATTTCCTGAAACAAAACTTTCTTAAAAACATATCCCATGATCTTAAAAACTAGACAACGAAATATTATCACAGCAGTGTACACTGCTGTTTTAAAAACCAAGACACAGCTTAAATATAAATCCTCCCTTCTTAAATACTAGATTATATTCAAATGCACCCTGCCTGACTAAAGATCTAACTTAAAACTAGAATCACCCTACCTAATATAATATCTAAGAGTTCAATTAAAAGAACAATTTCAATAATAACCTACCTAAATAGGAACGTAACAGATACTTTATCATATTATTGTAGGTACAAGTATGCATATACTTAATTCCTCTCCAATTAGTTCATATTAATTTTGTGGTCCATGCCTTCCTAGAACAGACAACTGGCAACTGGGCAGGGGATGGACACGGGCGGGGGCAGGGTGAGAGTGTGGTCATATTAAACATATTTTTAGCAATCCTCTTCCTCAGCTGAGTCCTTTCAATCCTTCTGAAACAAAGACAAATTGGAAGTAATTAGTAAAGCATTATAAAAATCTTAAACTCATAACTGGGATCAAATGGGAGGCAAGTAACGAAAGTGACTGCTACCGAGCAGTCCGCGAGCCCTCGGCCCAGAGTCTGAACAGTAGAACGACTTACACTCGACACCAGTTTCGATACCGAGCCACAGCAATCATTGAGGCACGGATATGCAAAACCGCAATCACGATTCCAGATTAGGTCCCCTTATGCCTTCTGCCACCCCAAGGTGTGCTTGGCGTGGTCTAACGGGGAGAAGTATCCCACTTGGCGGTTCACCTGTCCAGAACCACAACCACAGCCTCACACACCGCTCGTCGCTGAAAGTGCAACCCAAATATCGCAACAGGTGCCAAAAACGCCTTACCATCCGTCCTCCGGGCCGAGAACGGAAAAGGGAATGAAGCTAATAGTGGTGAATTGAATAAAAAGGAAAGTAACGAAAGTGACTGCTGCCGGCCGAGAGCAAAAAAGGGGGTTAAGCAGAAAACAAAGTGAAGCAAAAAAGGGAATGAGAGGGGAAAGTGCAATGCGCAGTCAATTCGCTCGAATTATTTTCCACATAATTATCAAACGTCTGTTAAACGTTTAATAATTATGCGATAAATAATTGATTGCCCGGGTCTCACCACGTGGAGGTTACTGCGCATGGAGACCCACCCTAGCCACGGCCCTTCCACCCTCCAATTACGCGAAAAATAATTCTAATATAACTTGTGAGATTGAAAAATCTCCTATTATTGTCAATTTGTAGAACGTTCAGTAATTGATCGTAGTACAAGTAAGACAACAAGAGGAGTACTTGGAAAATTCACGACCGAAAGCTAAATTGAATATCACTGAAGGAAACCTGAAAGAAAATCTGCAAGTGAATTAAATTTCCTGAAACAAAACTTTCTTAAAAACATATCCCATGATCTTAAAAACTAGACAACGAAATATTATCACAGCAGTGTACACTGCTGTTTTAAAAACCAAGACACAGCTTAAATATAAATCATCCCTTCTTAAATACTAGATTATATTCAAATGCACCCTGCCTGACTAAAGATCTAACTTAAAACTAGAATCACCCTACCTAATATAATATCTAAGAGTTCAATTAAAAGAACAATTTCAATAATAACCTACCTAAATAGGAACGTAACAGATACTTTATCATATTATTGTAGGTACAAGTATGCATATACTTAATTCCTCTCCAATTAGTTCATATTAATTTTGTGGTCCATGCCTTCCTAGAACAGACAACTGGCAACTGGGCAGGGGATGGACACGGGCGGGGGCAGGGTGACAGTGTGGTCATATTAAACATATTTTAAGCAATCCTCTTCCTCAGCTGAGTCCTTTCAATCCTTCTGAAACAAAGACAAATTGGAAGTAATTAGTAAAGCATTATAAAAATCTTAAACTCATAACTGGGATCAAATGGGAGGCAAGTAACGAAAGTGACTGCTACCGAGCAGTCCGCGAGCCCTCGGCCCAGAGTCTGAACAGTAGAACGACTTACACTCGACACCAGTTTCGATACCGAGCCACAGCAATCATTGAGGCACGGATATGCAAAACCGCAATCACGATTCCAGATTAGGTCCCCTTATGCCTTCTGCCACCCCAAGGTGTGCTTGGCGTGGTCTAACGGGGAGAAGTATCCCACTTGGCGGTTCACCTGTCCAGAACCACAACCACAGCCTCACACACCGCTCGTCGCTGAAAGTGCAACCCAAATATCGCAACAGGTGCCAAAAACGCCTTACCATCCGTCCTCCGGGCCGAGAACGGAAAAGGGAATGAAGCTAATAGTGGTGAATTGAATAAAAAGGAAAGTAACGAAAGTGACTGCTGCCGGCCGAGAGCAAAAAAGGGGGTTAAGCAGAAAACAAAGTGAAGCAAAAAAGGGAATGAGAGGGGAAAGTGCAATGCGCAGTCAATTCGCTCGAATTATTTTCCACATAATTATCAAACGTCTGTTAAACGTTTAATAATTATGCGATAAATAATTGATTGCCCGGGTCTCACCACGTGGAGGTTACTGCGCATGGAGACCCACCCTAGCCACGGCCCTTCCACCCTCCAATTACGCGAGAAGTAATTCTAATATAACTTGTGAGATTGAAAAATCTCCTATTATTGTCAATTTGTAGAACGTTCAGTAATTGATCGTAGTACAAGTAAGACAACAAGAGGAGTACTTGGAAAATTCACGACCGAAAGCTAAATTGAATATCACTGAAGGAAACCTGAAAGAAAATCTGCAAGTGAATTAAATTTCCTGAAACAAAACTTTCTTAAAAACATATCCCATGATCTTAAAAACTAGACAACGAAATATTATCACAGCAGTGTACACTGCTGTTTTAAAAACCAAGACACAGCTTAAATATAAATCATCCCTTCTTAAATACTAGATTATATTCAAATGCACCCTGCCTGACTAAAGATCTAACTTAAAACTAGAATCAGCCTACCTAATATAACATCCAACAGTTCAATTAAAAGAACAATATCAATAATATCCTACCTAAATAGGAACGCAACAGATACTTTATCATATTATTGTAGGTACAAGTATGCATAGACTTAATTCCTCTCCAATTAGTCCATATTAATTTTGTGGTCCATGCCTTCCTAGAACAGACAACTGGCAATTGGACAGGGGCTGGGCACGGGCAGGGGCAGGGTGAGAGTGTGGTCATATTAAACATATTTTAAGCAATCCTCTTCCTCAGCTGAGTCCTTTCAATCCTTCTGAAACAAAGACAAATTGGAAGTAATTAGTAAAGCATTATAAAAATCTTAAACTCATAACTGGGATCAAATGGGAGGCAAGTAACGAAAGTGACTGCTACCGAGCAGTCCGCTAGCCCTCGGCCCATAGTCTGGACAGTAACACGACTTACAATCAACACCTGTTTCGATACCGAGCCACAGCAATCATTGAGGAACGGATATGCAAGACCGCAACCACGATTCCAGATTATGTCCCATATGCCTTCTGCCACCCCAAGGTGTGCTTGGCGTGGTCTAACGAGGAGAAATATCCTACTTGGCGGGTCACCTGTCCAGAACCGCAATCACAGCCTCACACACTGCTCCACGATGACACTGCAACCCAAATACCGCCACAGGTGCCAAAAGCGCCTTACCATCCGTCCTCCGGGCCGAGAACGGAAAAGGGAATGAAGCTAATAAGAGAATGACGCAAATAAGAGAATGAAGCAAAAAGGGAATGAGAGGGGAAAGTGCAATGCGCAGTCCATTCGCTCGAATTATTTTCCACATAATTATCAAACGTCTCTTAAACGTTTAATAATTATACGATAAATAATTGATTGCCCGGGTCTCACCACGTGGAGGTTACTGCGCATGGAGACCCACCCTAGCCACGGCCCTTCCACCCTCCAATTACGCGAAAACTAATTCTAATATAACATGTGACAAAGAAAAATCTCCTATTATTGTCAATTTGTAGAACGTTCAGTAATTGATCGTAGTACAAGTAAGACAACAAGAGGAGTAGTTGGAAAATTCACGACCGAAAGCTAAATGGAATATCAGAAGGAAAGCTGAAAGAAAATCTGCAAGAGAATTCACGTTCCTGAAATAAAACTGTCTTAAAAATATATCCTATGATCTTAAAAACTAGACAACGAAATATTATTGCAGTGGTGAACACTGCGGGCTTAAAAGCTAAGACATAACTTAAAAATAAACCCTACTTTCTTAAATTTTAGATTAGATTCGAATACGCCCTGCCTGTCTAAAGAGCTAACTTAAGACTAGAATCACCCTACCTAGTATAACATCTAACAGATCGAATAAAAGAACAATTTCAATAATGTCCTATCTACATAGGACTGTAATAGATACTATCCCATACTCATGTAGGTATGAGTATACATATACTTAAATCCTCTTCGGTTAGTCCGTATTAATCTCTCGTGGTCCATGGTGTCCTAGAACAGACAGAAACCGAACCAAAAAATTGCAGCACCTGCCAACAATATTTGGTTTTATAAACCCTGCCTAATTAAAAGTCTAATAATTTAAATTCGTGTAAAACCTGCCAGTATAAAGATCTAAGATTGTGTGTTGAGACAAATCCTACCTACATAAAGAGCTAAATGTATTGTTCGATTTATATTTGGGCCTGCCTAATTAATTGTCTAACACCTGTAATTAGTTAATAAGGACAGGGGTTTGGGGCAGGGATGGGGTGAGGGTGTGTTCGTATTATACATTGTTTCATGAATCCTCTTCTTTTCAATGCTTCTGAAACATGCACAAACTCGAAATAATTAGTAAAGCATTATAAGAATGAATTCTTAAACTCACAAATTGAATCGACGAGGCTGGCTCTTTAATTTTAAAGTTTCCAATCGTGTCTTTGATAATATTTCTGGATCTGTATTCTATATATTCCACTCTTGAGCCTCTGACGTATGTACTTATGTTTGTTTAGTATAGCATATTTGGGTTCATCTGTGAATCTGTAACAATCTCAAGCATTGGATTAGTGACATCCCCAAGCCTCCCCATTTTATATCGAAATGAAGCTGCTTTTAATTCGTAATAACTGAATTTTAGCGCAGTTAATAAATCAGAATTGATATGAAAAATGCTGCTATTTTTTGTTAACAATAGTTAATTGGATTTCGGCCAAAGTGATATATTCTTTTGTACGTTCTAGATCAAACTGAATGGTGGTATCACGTTCATTAAAAACTCCAAAATGAAGTAGTCACATTTCACTACAATTGATTCTATTTTGCTTCAACAAAGAAGCGACAAACGATTATTCGTAAGAAAAATATCAAACTTCAACTATCACCATGCCGAGACCCAACTACTGCCAATAACGTTTTTCGTGCAAGGATTTTTGTTTAAACATTTACGGATATCGCGAGTGAATTTCAATTTCTACAAAGCAAGCTCGAAAAGTTATAAAAATTGGCTCTACTAAAGAAAAGGTTAAGATAGAATTGCAACAATTAAGAGGAAATATTTAAGAGTTAAACTCCAATAATGAACAGTCACTAGTATTAACTCTAATTTAAATCTACTATCTAGAATTATTATAAAATCAAAGATTCTGCAAATTATATCTGTTTTTTACTTTGCTCTTTTTCTTTTCTTCTTCTTTCTTTTCTTTTCTTTTCTTTGTTCTTTTTCTTTTCTTTTCTTTTCTTTTCTTTTCTTTTTTCTTTCCATTCTCTTTCATTTATTTTCTTTTTCATTTTTTTTCATTTCGTTCACACAGTAATTTACTAATATGTATGCAAATTTTTAGCAGTACTTCCTTCAACAGACATTCCAGGTAGTATAATTATTAAGAAAAATAAAATAAAAAGAAAGGCTAATATAAAACGCTGAAAAGAAAAAGTTCCTGGTTCAGGAACAGGCTTCCAATTGGAAGCAGATGGGGACTAGTAGTCGCAACTCTACTTAAAAACGCGATCTTTAATCAACGCAACGCTAACTGGAACTCGCGATACAATCATTTCGCAACACTATTTATTAAGACTAATAGAAAGCAAACAGTAAATTATATGTACTATCCAAAATTAAGCAAATTGAAGATCCTCTGAAAAATGAACTGAAAGTTCCAATACGCGAAAACAATTTCCGCAACACTAGAAGCTCAAATGTAAAGTGTATTATAAAATACTACAATTTAACTAGCAATAAGAATAGCAATAAGTGGCATTCAACGCAACTCCAACTCGACCCGTTCGCAAGTTTTTCGCAACTCTAAAGCAACGCGATATTTTTGGGAGGGCTGTATCGTTGGGCCGGAATGTGCATCGGCCAAGTACAAATAAAAATTCTACAAATGAAAATGCAAGCACAGTGACAAAGTAGTAACACAGAATGATTCCCCATTCTTAAAAAGAATGGGGAGCCATTAGTAGTTGCCCTCTTGAGTGACAGTTTGTCGGGCCTCTTCGGCATATAGCCTCTCCATTTCGTCGGACCCAAGGGTCAGCTGAAACTTAAACTAGGCTCGAGACTCTAATCGGAAACCAAGGAAAAACTTATAAAGGTGAAATAAAGAGTTTGAATCGCGGAGCTAAATGGAACACACGTGGCCGAATGGCGATCAAATAAAATCGTAAAATTGTGATTACGGAAAATCACATAGATTACGATTAAAATTGTAATCGTTCTTCGTTCACACGTGCAGCCTCGAGCATAATGTAACGCGTTTCGTTTCGGAGCCTAAATCGCGACCACGACCGCGAAGGATTCGAAAAATCGATAGGCAAAGCCAGAGGCGAACGCATTTTCGTTCGCGCCACAGCTTCACCGTCGACTTTTCAAATCAGATTTCGTGAAACAGGTTGAACACGCGAAATAGTGCCTACCCGATCGGAGACTGTGTCAACCTGCCCGGCCCTACCTACTTATGTCTATCAATCACACCAGAAAGTATGCTACCTATCCTACCTGGACCTATATTTACAAAATGGCAAACAATCACACCAACACACGACACTCCACGGTTCTCAGTCAAACACTTGGGCGCAAAAGCCTACACTAGGGAGGCGTCCCGGGACACCCCCGACACCCAAGTGCTGTCACACAACTTGCACACTCTAATGTACGTACCATTTTTCTGAAATCGACTGACAGTGGCTGGGATCTTTGCGTTTGCGTGGAAAAAGACCACGCCGCGGTTAATATTTAACAGAATAATTAAATAGCACCCATACATAAGGTACTTGATAGCAATAGATAAGTATATTCGATTCTTTTTGGCATTTGAACAAAATGATGACAAAATGATGTCTCTGTTTTAAATTAATGGACATCTTATCTTGGTCGTAATAGTTACATTTTAATACGGAACGACGCAATTCCACAGCCTAGCCACACACACAATGCGGATATTACGTCGTGCACGATACACCAACGCACTGTCAGTCGCCAACAACAAATCATTTTATGGCTTATAAACTAAAGAAATATCGTCGTGCTCTACCACCGTTTTCCCACCCAAGTAGCACAGGGGCACGTGAGTGGGATCCGGGCAGTGAACACGGAAAGGGTTAAACCTGAAAATCCTCGTCTAAAAAGATGATAAGGACAAACTGATTTTCTAACGGGCTAAAATACATATATATGTACAACAGATCTATATATGATTCTATTTTATTGAAGAGAAAATTAAATGACTCTACTTTAATAGAAAAATTATTCAAAGACTCTACGTTAATAGAGAAATTATTCAACGACTCTACTTTAATATACTTTGAATTAAATTGAAACATCCTCGGGCGTTCCCGTTATCAAAGCATTGATTCTAAAACGCAAGATTGCTTTAAAAGTTGATTGCCTTGATTTCGAAAACTACCCGTTCGCGTATTGTCTTCTTGTACATTCAGGTTTAATTAACATTTTGTACGGAAACAATGAACGTATCGATATCTTTAAACGCTAAAGACTAATATGGATATCGAATAATTTTATTATTCGATAGTTCCAACAAATTGATAAGGTAAATGAGTACCTTCACTTTATATATTATCAAAGTAGAAAAAGATGAAATACTACACTCTTACTAACAGCAATAATTATGCAATTTATTCTAACTGTGCAGTCATTGCAATTGACAAGTAAACGAAGTCGAACGGTATTCGACTTCTCCACTACAAACTAATGCACGTAGAATACTGGACGTTACTTTATATTCATTCAATAATTAATAACTATTTAAATATCGTTTCATAGGTATTCAATTAAATACTCTATTATAAAAAGATATATAGTGATATATTTTGTACTAAATATGATCTGTTTTAAAATTATCAAGCTATTTAAAAACGCGTTGTACAAGAAGACCTATCCTCACATAATATAAAGCAGTAAAGAAGTTACTACTCATGAGTATATTTCCATATACCCATGGTCACAGTGCTTGCCAGAAAAATCTACGTAATTACAACCAGTCACCCGTGTCGGTTCGGACCTTTCGTCCTGCGACATGCTTGAGTGACCAGAGGAACTTTAAAGCATGCCACTCACCGGTTGCAGACTCACCAGGTGTGCGGTCAAGCTCGTCGCCATCGAAGCCATGGAAGCTGCTGAAACATTCAAAAAGAGCAAACAACATTAAAATCTATGTATTTTCAGTACTTTTGGAATGTGTTAATTATCAATGATTATTGCAATACAAGATTAAAGAACGAAGGAGATACTTACTCGTCAAATTGATGGCTGAAAGCCCGAACTCGCCGAACAGGACACTGACTCTAATGAAACACGTATGATTGACAAACAAAGTGATTCTAATTTCGCGACAGTATTGCTACTGTTTTTGTGACTGCTACCGAGCAGCCCGCGTGCCCTCGGCTCAGAGTCTGGACAGTAAAACGACTTAGCATCGAGACCAGTTTCGATTCCGAGCCACAGAAATCATTAAGGCACGGATATGCAAAACCACAACCACGATTCTAGATTATGACCCGTATGCCTTCTGCCACCCCAAGGTGTGCTTGGCGTGGTCTAACACATAGGAATTTCCTACTAGGCGGGCCAAAGTGTCCAGAAAAGCAATCACAGCCCCACACACCGCCCCCCGATGACACTGCAACCCGGATATTGCAAGAACCGCGACCACGATTCCAGAATGGTGGATAACCTACCCATGTTAGAGAATAACGTAGTCTAACCGAGGGCCTCGTGACCAGGGTCCAGAACCACAATCACGCCCCCACACATCGTAACTCGCTGACACTAAGTCCCTAACCATCAGTCCTCCGAGCCGAGAACGGAAAAGGAAACGGAATAATTGTGATCGACGAACAAAGTGACTCTATTTTTCGCGAGAGTATTATTTCGGAGCAAACACTGACTCTAATTTCGCGTCTCTTTACTGTTATTTATATTTAGTTATAATTATTATGAGCGGTTTCGCTCTGAAAACAATAAAAAGAACTTTGACGGAGCAAGCACTGACTCTACTGACCGCATTGCGCGCGGTCATCAAAATTTTCTGAAAGAGAATCTGTACAAGTTAGTAAATAGGGTGAGGAGGTAGAAATTGAAGCAATACACATTTGATTTTATTTATCTCTTTCTTATTTCTTCATCCTGTCAAACGTCTGTTGAGGAAATACTGCTTTGTTTTAATAAAGTACTACCGTATTACTATTCTGATTGAATTACTGTTAATTGTCTATTCAACAAATACTATTATAGATTAATATAAATGATTTATCAAAAGCATACTGTGACTGTTCTTTGCCCGAGTTTTAAAGGTGATCATGATCTTAGTAAGCAAGCAATATCGCGAATTTATAAGTTCCCGTAGCTGCTTGTAGAAATCAAGACTCGAAACTATTTATCATGCTTCAAGTGCATGGCAACCAGTACATAAGTACGCGGACAATGCTGCATCGAAAATACAATTTGACCGTACTTGTGCCAAGTCACAGAGATAATAAAAGTGTCAACAAGAACACTAGTGAAGCTATAATAGAAATCGCGGCCGATATGCAGCGAAACATGAACGTCGTTCAATTTTTCGTTTAGAATTAATGAAATCTACTGACTCTAGTTTCAATCGCGAATAGCATATTGTAAGTTCTATTTAAACTGTTTAAATTATTTAGTGAACACAAGTATACGAATTGAGAGAAGTAAGTATTAAAATCTATATACGATAATGAAAGTGCTCAATAATTTTCAACCGAAAGAAATGAACTTGAGCCAAAATCCAATCGCTAGATAAGAAGAAATAAATGTTAAATGTTACCAATCCTTCATCATAGGTCAACGGACTTATTGTTATGCATCGCAGTAGTTGTATCTCAATACTTCATTTCTGCAGCTTCAATATATGTATTAGTCTTTACCAACCAATCATCCATTGTACCTGCAACAAAAAGAAAAGCAACGTGATAAACCTGTGCTAAAATCAGAATGGAATGCAAAGTTGCGAAAGGACATGTGTAACTGGGTATGTAAGTGACATTGCAAAGAAAATAAACGCACCCTTAACACCGCATTGAATCCGAGTAATCGTTAATAAAATATAATAATGACTCGAAAAACCGTTCAAACTAATGAATTAGTTAATCCGATATTTTAATAAACGACTAGTTACCGCGTATCAAAGAATCGATGGTACCGGATGACCGGTCAAGCGTCCAGCAAAAGAGACTCGATAAAGACTTTAATGTACATCCGCGATAGTCAAACGATTGTTAAATAAACGCGTACTAAATAATAGAAGCTAATAGACAAGCGTATGCGGTGGTAAAGTAAACCCCGAGATGCTATTGTATTGTAAGGTTATGTATGTCGCTAACCTTCGACAGCATAGACGACACGTAGGGTACGACGCTTGAACTGATAGTGACACCGCGTGCGCCGCGCACCGGAATCCCCACTCCGCGACGCGCCGGCGCGTCGGTAGCGCTCTGTCGCGCTCGGTGGTATTCGCAATTTCCGAACTCTTCGAAGGTCTCTGACCGCGGTCGTGCGTACTACTGTACTAAGGTCATACGTACTGAACTTTTGAGGCTTCTGACCAACTTTTAGCCGGACCTACGACTCTAGGGTCGTTCCTACTGGACTTGCGCGGCTTCTGACCAATTTTTAGCTGAACCTACGCTCCTACGGTTATACTTATTGAACTTTTACGTTTTCTGACCAACTTTTAGCCGGACCTACGACTCTAGGGTTGTACCTACTGGACTTTTACTATTTCCGACCAACTTTTAGTCGGACCTGCGGCTCTAGGGTCGTGCCGACTGGACTTCTACTGTTTCTGACCAACTTTTACCTGGACCTACGACTCTAGGGTTGTACCTACTGGACTTTTACATTTAACTGAACCAATAGGCAATACTAGCTAATTCTACCCAATTCGAGGTACAATCGCATCCCTTTTGACTTCCCTATTTCAGTAAATAATAATTTTTCAACTGACCACTATTTATGATAAGAGGACGCTCAAGTTAGTCGTAAGTTTCCACGTCGGTATGGCAGTCACGATGCCCACGAAAGTGATAAGGTGATTTGACTATACGTATAGTTCGTCGGTGTCTGTTTGAACCAAACAAGGTAGATCCCTTCCTTTTTAATATTGGTCGCTTAATACAGCTCTTGCCCCAAGGAATAACGAAATCCCGAGCGTGAGCATTCTCTTTTCCTCACCGGTAGTAATTAATACAATTAAGAAGACGATAAAAAGATTGCTTATAAGTAAAATTCAAACACCAGTTTTCCAATGACATCGCGTAATTATTTCAAGCTACAAATTTAAGGATCACCTTTACGTATGCTGATAGTAATCGTAACACTTTTAGTCCTGAGGATTCGAAACTATACAATACTATAGAAACATTGGCTGAGACAGTTAGACAGCAAAATAAGTAAAGATGGCTACTACCGTAGATGCGGTTAGGGAAAAAGCCCTTCAAGATTATCGAAAAAAGCTTACCGAGCATAAAGAAGTAGAATCACGTTTAAAGGAAAGTATGTAATATCTATTATTTATATATATACGTATATACATTTTGCTTATGGTACATTTCTAAGCGTTTCAAGATACCTAACCTCATTTTCTTGTATAGGGTGAATTATTATTAGAATAATTGTACAGTTTTACATGGATACTTTTATGCTTCTAGTGAGAGAACACCTCAAAGATTTAACAAAACAGTACGACAAATCTGAAAGTGATTTAAAAGCTTTACAAAGCGTTGGACAGGTGCGTTATAAGTTTTCTTTATATTCGTTTTTATATTGCGATACAGCACATTAACGCTTGTACTATTGCTGTTTTAGATTGTTGGCGAAGTATTGAAGCAACTAACAGAAGAGAAATGTAAGTTTGTGATTTATTTAAATGTTTCTTCGTATAGCATACGTGTGAATATATGGTTTTGTCTGTACAGTTATAGTAAAAGCAACAAATGGTCCACGTTATGTTGTTGGTTGCCGACGTCAGCTTGATAAAAATAAATTAAAATCTGGAACCAGAGTGGCCCTCGACATGACTACCCTTACTATAATGCGTTATTTACCTCGCGAGGTAAAGCTTCATTTATAAATGTACAATATTTTGATTAGACAAATTTTAATCAATTATTAACATTTAGGTTGATCCACTGGTATACAATATGTCACACGAAGATCCGGGTGATGTTACGTATAGTGCAATTGGTGGTTTAAGTGAACAAATACGCGAACTCAGAGAAGTTATAGAATTGCCATTGTTAAATCCTGAACTATTTCAACGAGTGGGTATTAACCCGCCGAAAGGATGTCTTTTGTACGGTCCACCTGGAACTGGGAAAACACTACTGGCCAGAGCAGTTGCTAGTCAATTAAATGCAAACTTCTTAAAAGTTGTATCAAGTGCTATTGTTGATAAATATATTGGCGAATCTGCCAGGTTGATAAGAGAAATGTTTAATTATGCACGTGATCACCAACCTTGTATAATATTTATGGATGAAATTGATGCAATTGGTACGTATATTATTGCCTCTGATACAGGAGGAAGACTTTATCTATCCATTTCTATTTAGGTGGGCGTAGATTTTCGGAAGGTACAAGCGCCGATCGAGAAATTCAAAGAACTTTAATGGAGTTGTTGAACCAAATGGATGGCTTTGATTCTTTGGGTCAAGTTAAAATGATAATGGCTACAAACAGACCCGATACTTTAGATCCAGCTTTATTACGACCGGGCAGATTAGATAGAAAAATTGAAATCCCGTTACCTAATGAACAAGCACGTTTAGAGATTTTAAAGATCCATGCCGGTCCAATATCTAAGCACGGAGAAATTGGTATTTCTTATATTTTTATATTCTTAATTCGTCGCATTGTTTGTTTCTTTTATGCACGTTTTAAAAACTATCAAATTTTCTAGATTACGAAGCCGTCGTTAAACTTTCTGACGGATTCAACGGTGCTGACTTGAGAAATGTCTGCACCGAAGCAGGATTATTTGCAATAAGATTAGAAAGAGAATATGTAATACAAGAAGATTTTATGAAAGCAGTAAGGAAAGTATCGGATAATAAGAAACTCGAGTCCAAATTAGATTATAAGCCTGTTTAATTGATCTGTATTATACATATATACCATTATATGGAATGTAAACCTGGTCATTCACTAAAAGTAATGCGTGGATCAATAAAACAAACTTACTTTATTGTAATGCGATTTGTACTTTATATTTGGAAACGTACATAAAATTTCTATTAAATCATTTGTTTAAACTGAATGTTCTTCTGCGTTGCTCCATCTTACTTCCAGTAGAAAAATTGTTTACAATTTTTAATGCAATAATACTGTTCAAACGTCTACAGTGCTCGAAAGACGTGTTTTCTTTCTCTCCAAATATTCTTGTACATTATCATATTTTCTTTTGTATAAAATTGAAAAGAAATCTTGCCTGGTGTTATCTTTTCTTAATGTTTTCCAACTATTATTTAGGTGATTTATTTTGGAATTCGTTGAATCACCGAGAACAAAACTATTATTGTTAAATTCATATACTTTAAAACCAAGATCATTCAGTATCCACAAATTGTTTTTATGAAGGCAACATTCTATTGGTTCGCCATTCGCATTTATCGATTGCAAATAAGTGGCCTCAAGTTTTGATGCTGACGTACCATTAATTATGTAAACTAGTAACAATGTATTGTTATAAAAGCTCATTACAGCTACAGATGATGCTTCAGACAATGCTGCAACCTTCAAATGTTTAACGGGTAATACTTCAACAGATTCATCCAAGTGACAATCATGAAGTTGTTGATTGAATTTCTCTACATCACTTTTAGAGATTTTTTCATGAAAATCCACGGACAATAGTTTATTCCCAGTTTTGTAATCCCATAGTATAAACATGCCGTCTCCTCCGCAAGATAATAACACACTTCTGTCGTGTGGCAATTCCAATACATTAGTTACAAACTTTTTATGGCCCAAACAATAGGATACAATGTTATATGAATTTGGAAACATAGACACTCTGATCTTTTCATCTCTATCCGTAGTGATAATATATTTTTCATCGTATGTGATTAGCGCATCGAGTAGCATTGACAAATGTCCCAAAAGTAGGGTTCCGTCGTTAGATTCTTTACTAGAGAAAAGATACGCATCGCCTGTTTTGTCAGCAACAACTATGTCATTGTTCGGAGTAAATTGTACTTTACTAGCAGCCCTTGGAAGCATTTTATTTAACAAAAGATTCTTAGTCTTCCTTTCGTATAAACATAATTGCTTACGATTCGTGCAAATGAAGAAATACTTTCCATCGTTCGAAAACATTACATTTGTGAACGTGTGAAAAGTTTCGATATTTACATTATTATGTACATCAAGTTTTTTGTCGGCTTGCAATTCAGGCAAACAAATCGTCGTCTCCGCATCATTTCCGATATTGTATATTATAATCTGCTCGTTGTTGCATAAAATAACGTCTGAATCGTATATGCAGAAACTCATGGTTATGAAACGAATTTTGGTGCAGAAAAATAATGAGACAAACTTTTCAATTGTATTCGTAGTTTCAACATGAATGGTGTCAAGGGTAATTCATATTACACTGCGAAATTACAAAACTGCAATAAAAGAAATCCATCGTCAATAACACGTCACATGAATGATAAAACTTTTACACAAATAAGGTTATTAACCTTCAACCTGCGCGTGAAACCCCGCGTGTACTGTTCATTATGTGTGTGTCAATGACTCAAAGTCCACAAGGCTACCAACTATACCAAGAGAACTGTAAGTGTTATAAAATTGACAGACAATGTATTTTAAATACAGATCGTATAATTTAAAGAAAACTATACGTTATTATGCCACATCTTACTTTTATTTTTAATATTACATGCAATCAAAAAAGATCTCTCCGATAAATATCCTCATAATTAAACGACGTATTTTCATAGTTTCCTTTGTTGTACACCTTCTATATTGTACATCGTCATGACCATTGTGTATTGTGCGAAGCTGTTATTGTTTCCACATCTGATAAAACGCATAAACAAAATGCTGGCTAATCGCACAAATATCGTATTTTTCAAGTGTCCTTTATACATTTTGCAATAGATATCTATTATATCTAGTGCGTATATAGAAATCGCCAGGGTGTATAACAATAAGTTGTGGTTAACAACATGCATTAGTAACATAGAAGGCACGTAAATAGGATAAACATCTCAACGTCGTAATATAATTTTTGTTCTTGTCACTGATTCAAGATTTTATATTCACAGGTTTTTATATTTAAATAACAGTGCAGTGAAGTTATAATATTTCGATATGTGGAAGCCTTTCGAAGCTGGTAGTTCACCAGTTGACTGGTGTGAACGTAATTATAGTATTTCTTCTAGTATCGCAGAATTTATGAATACGGTGGGTATTTCACGCAAACGAAATTAAACAGTAAAATCACTAAACTCCTCTGCACTTGAAAACTTAAACTATTCACAATTAACTAATTTCGATTGTATTTTCACTTCCAGCTGAGCAATGTAGTATTTTTATTACTACCTCCTATTCTAATGCATCTCTTCAGAGATTATGGACGTTTCGTGAATCCTGCGATCCATATAATTTGGTTCTTATTGATGATAGTAGGCCTCAGCAGCGCATATTTTCATGCCACTTTGTCTCTCATAGGTGAGCGTATAAATACTAAAAAGTATAAATTACAAATTGGATGAGAATATGGTACTTTATTTTATAACAGGGCAATTGTTGGACGAATTGGCTATTTTATGGGTATATATGGCTGGTTTCTGTATGTTTTTTCCAAGAAGATATTTTCCTAATATTTTACACAACGACAGAAAACTGTTTGCCATATGCGCGACACTACCAACACTGATTGCAACTGGTTTATCACTTATACATCCAGCAATAAATGCATTCGCTTTAATGTGTCTCTGTATACCCGCATTTGGATTTATGATCGTCGAATTAAAACGGACTAAATCAATGAGGGTTTATAGATTGGGTTTAAGATGCGGCGCAGTATGGTTATTGGCTGTTGCTTGCTGGTTAAACGATCGTTTATTTTGTGATACTTGGTTGAATTTGAATTTTCCATATTTACATGCACTTTGGCACTTATTTATTTTTATTGCGAGTTACACAGCCACTGTACTGTTTGCGTATTTCTCTGTAAAAGAAGAGAAACCGCAACAATCGGCGGTCCTAAAGTATTGGCCAAAGGATGACTTTGAACTAGGTATACCGTATGTAACTATTAGAAGTTACGTTAAATTAGATACTAACACAAACATATAATTAATCAGAGTGAATATTATTACGGCCACATTTTTTTCAACTATAATAAGCAATTTCAGGCACACAATATGATTTTGTTTACATAAAGAATTTATGTTTTCATCAACACTCTTCTTCTAAAAAAAAAGCATAATTTGCATTTACCTATCTTTCCTAGAAGGTACATCTATTTTTTTTAATTTGTGATACTACTATAGTTGGTACTTTTTGTACAAACGTATGCGATTAACAAAATAGTAAAATCTTTGTAGGTGCAATATTAACATGTAAGACTGTATAAAAATATTTATTCTCTTGATAAGTGTGGGTCCATATTATTATCATATATTTGTGTACTAAAAGAAAAGAGTGATTACAGTATTAATTTAGAACATTTTCCATTAGACCTTGCTTCCCCTAAATTTTAGATCTTATTAAATCTATAATTGAGTATTTAATTATTAAATATTTTCAAATATTTATTTACGTTCCAAAACACGTTCCAACATACATTAAATTTAAGTAAGTTCAATCTTTTACAGAAATAATCGTATAGAGATTCCATTGCTCTTTAACTTTCATATTCTCCTTTGTAAACTACAATATTATTCGGAGTTTCAAAGATCTTAACTTCATATAAAAGATCTGGATTTAACATTATATTCTTTAGTTCATTAAAAATATAAATAGCTAAGTTCTCGGTTGTAGAGACAACAGTTTCAAAATAAGGTACATCTTTGTCCAAATTCTTATGATCCAATTGTTCCATCAATACTTTCTTCATGTATAATTTCAACTCTGATATATTTAAGACCATTCCTGTTGTAGGATTCACAGGTCCGCGCACAGTAACTTCGACTATAATAAACGGAAATTGCAATAAGAATCATGCATTATGTGTTAACGGAACAATAATGAATACCTGTGTAATTGTGCCCATGTCCCCAATAATTGTTACACTTTCCGTATAGTTCTTTATTATCGTTATCGCTTAAGTCTTTGCTAAAACAAAATGTGGTTTATGTAAAAAGCAAATTTTGTATTCGAATAAAATTATACCTGTGTAAACGATGACAGCTGGATATCGTTTCTTTTCTTGTTAAATAAGCAATTGGGCGTGCCATTTCGTGTTTGCGTAGAAAACTCCAGAGTGAGAGCGTAAACTGTCTCTCGGCGAACTGTGATATTTTACAGTGTTACGAGTCACGGAAATCCGTAATTATGTAAAAAGACGACGATCAAAGAAAAGTTGCCCAAGGATATGTAGCTAGATTTTTTTTCCAGTTACCTTATGTACTAATGTTATGTATGTATGTCACATTTCAAATAATTTACCGTTTACAAATATTTGTTAAATGCCATTATACCTTTCACGCAACATTTAGGGTTCCTTCCTTCAAAATAGTAGAACGTTCAATTGAAATTCGAATGCAAGGAACATTCACATACGAGCGGAAAATACTTTATCTGTCACAAAATACACGAAAGAATTAGATGATAACCTGCTCGACTCAGGAGATACCATTGAACCAATCCGACTGCGACGATTGTGTATCAGACTTAACCCCAAAACGAGAATCTCTTCGCGACCGAAACTTAGGTCAATGTTAGTGAGTTTGTGCCATCAAACTTGCTCAGTGTGTGGTATAAGTGATATTTTGTATCGGGAAAGGGTGCATCGAATTTATAAAGCTTCAACCCTTTTTATCGACGTAATAAATATTTATTAATTTTAATGTGACTTCAAGCTTGATTGTATGAAAGTTGTCCTCCCTTCAAAAACGTCATGCCGGTAACGCCCTAGACTTTACAACAATTAGTCATTTCCCCGCATGAGTAATGTTTAATACAATCTAACATATAAAACAGAATCAGTTTATAACATCTCGTTGAAAAAGAAAAAAAAACTATGGATAGCAAAGGAAGAAAGATCATTGTCTGTGATAATGGAACAGGGGTAAGGTTATGATTTTAACTCCTTATTCGCGATGTTCTTTATGCGTTTTCGAAGGATATTTCGCAAGATTTATTTTGATCATGACAATGTTTGTGAAGAAACACTTGATATAAGCGGTATTACTTTTGCAGTTTGTGAAATGTGGATACGCCGGAGCAAACTTTCCAGCGCATATATTTCCATCCATAGTCGGACGACCTATTATTAGGGCTGTCAATAAAATAGGCGACATTGATGTGAAGGTACATCTTCCGTTTTTTTTTTAGATATCAATTAAAAATATTTGTCAATAATCTTATTCAATAATTCGAAGAATGGATCTTATTTTAACGTATATTATTTCAACTCTTGTAGTTGGTATGTATATTTGTTTTATTTTATAAAAATGTACTATGGAGTGGTCTCGTATAAAAGTAAATAAATACATTCTCATGTATATTTCCTAAGAATGTTAAAAATAACGTTAACTTTCGAATTTACCGTACATAGCTTATATTCTAACAGTACGGTGAATTTCATTTAAGCGTAGGTACTTATTATTCGTAATTAATCATTTCTAAATAGTTTATTAATAAATTTACTTGATTTTCAGCAAGAATATTGTATTCGTGTAAGTTACCTCATAATAATTACACTGTGTGACTCATTGTCAGAGTATTGATTTGATTGAAAATGCATTTGTCATTTATTAACTCCTTTTACTAACAAGTAATTTGACTGGATTAAATATAGTAAAAGTAAGATAGTATCTGTTAAAGTATTACACTATGTAATAATATGGTTGAAAAGTATATCTAGTAAATGACAGAGTCTAGAATTTATTTTCATTTATTTCACAGATTTGTAATATTTGTAATTTTTATTAATTAAGTACAAAGAATCAGATTACAAATTCGAAAGTCCACAGAGAAATGAAACTCGTATTTACTTGTGTTAGCTTTTATACATATGTTATATTTTTCATGATTATCTAATATATTTATGTCCTTACTCTTGCTCTCGTAGGACGTGCTTAACATGCCTGTAAGTTTATTGCATTTTTTGTTGCTAATATCTACAGTTATGAGTACTATATTGGCGCTAAACAATTGAACATTTTTGCAAACAACACTTACCACATTCGTTCAATATTATTTTCCAATAGAGATCTATTATATCTTTGGAAAGATGGTATTGCAAACAAATTTTCTTGCCAATAATAATTTATTGTTGAATATACAAATATATATATACTAACACTATTGAAATACTAATATACTTCGTAACATAACAATATACATAGTCATGTCTATCTTATTGTCTGTTATTGTAACAGGATTTAATGGTTGGGGATGAAGCAAGTAAACTTCGTTCTATGCTAGAGATTAGTTATCCAATGCAAAATGGAATTGTTAGGTGTGTATGCGAGTGTACGTAGTTTGCATGTATTATGAAATATTTAATTCTTAAAATACCGAATAGAAATTGGGAAGACATGTGTCATGTTTGGGATTACACCTTTGGCAAGGAGAAAATGAATATTAATCCCAGGGAGTGTAAAATTTTGCTAACAGAGCCGCCAATGAATCCTATCACAAATCGAGAGAAAATGATTGAGGTAAAGTTAACATTTCATTTATAAATTCTTTAAAGCTCAAAATGTTCTTTAACTTTAATATTACTATGTTCTTTCCAATTGCAATTAAATTATTTCAGGTAATGTTCGAGAAGTATGGCTTTGCTGGAACATATATTGCAATTCAGGCAGTACTTACGTTATATGCTCAAGGATTAATTAGCGGTGTCGTAGTTGATTCCGGAGACGGGGTCACTCATATTTGTCCTGTGTTCGAGGAGTATGCTTTACCCCATTTGACTCGGCGGCTAGATATAGCTGGCCGAGATATCACGATGTATTTAATAAAACTCCTGTTGCTACGTGGTTATGCATTTAATCATTCTGCTGATTTCGAAACAGTTAGAATGTTGAAAGAGAAATTATGCTACATCGGATATAATATTGAAACTGAAGAAAAATTGGCACTTGAAACAACAGTCTTGGTGGAATCGTATACCGTAAGTAGAGCCTGGGTAAAATGGAATACAATTGCTGAGACACGAGTAAACATTTTGGAAAATACGAAATACACGTTTTCAGCTTCCCGATGGAAGAGTAATAAAAGTAGGTGGAGAGAGGTTCGCAGCGCCAGAAGCCTTATTTCAACCTCATTTAATAAATGTCGAGGCACAAGGAATTGCTGAATTAGTGTTTAGTACGATACAAGCAGCTGACATTGATATACGAAGTGAATTATATAAACATATTGTTCTAAGCGGTGGTAGTACAATGTACCCAGGACTTCCATCTAGGCTTGAAAGAGAAATTAAACAACTTTACCTTCAAAGAGTATTAAAAAATGATACCTCAAAATTGAATGTAATTATAATATAGTTTGTACTTCCGTTGCAGCTTAATAACGGCAGACATATACGTGATTATTTCTTATGAAACCTTTTCAGAAATTTAAGATAAAAATCGAAGATTCTCCACGGCGCAAGGACATGGTCTTCATGGGTGGGGCAGTATTAGCAGAAATAACGAAGGATCGTGAATCAGTATGGATAACTAGAGAAGAATATGAAGAAAAAGGTCTTAGTGTATTAAAAAAATTGGGTTCATTTAAATCATAAGGAAAGTAGCGACGGAAATGTAGAAAAGAAATATACATTTTTTTTAACATCTCAAGTCATGCAGAAGTGTAAAGTTTTTATATTTTCGATTATTAATCCATACTGAACTGTCCGTTACAAGCACACACAGGTAGCAAATATATAATTTGGAGAGGTATGTAATGCGATATTATTATAAGTTTAAAAATTATTCAGTTTTTTTTTAATCTGACTTAATTTTATTGAATTATATTAACATATAATTGTATTAGATTTAAAATGCCATTAAATTTCATATGAATTGATTTTAATTTTTTTGGAGTAATAAACATCAACCTTTTTTCGGAGTATTCTATACTCTGTACTTGTACAATTGCCACGATGCATTTAGCGTATTTGTAGATGTGATACATTGTAAATACATTTATTACCAGTACTTCTTTTATGTCTAATTAAAGTGTAATTACTGCTTCATTAATAGGCATACAAACTACAAACAATTGTATATCTACAGTTTTTAGCTTAGAACAATTTTATGAAGTTCAATTTATATGTCTATGTATAATTACATAAAATAGTAACTTGTTAATATAATGGCTAAAATTAAATAATAAAATTTGTAAATATTGCAGTGTCGTTCACCTTTATAATCATTTACATTCTGTCATGTACAAAGTTGCGATTCTACTTTATAGCATAATGGAAACCTCTTATGTATTTGCAGTATTCCTTACAGAATCTTTCCTTATTTAAAATACATAATTTCAAGTTAAAAGATTTGGTATTTTGGCCATTATTATCAGGATACATAATAGTTTATAAGGAAACAGAAAAGCATTTATGTGCCTCTGTATCCTTCTCTAAGAGTGTTAGAGCGATGTTAATAGAACAGCATTTGAAATTTGGGTTTATTGAAAATTAAGGACACACGGGAAAAATGTTTTACACTATTTGTATATATAATTTTCAATTTAATTTTAATTCAACATTGTGTAGAAATAAATTTATTTCTTACGAAAATTCTCCCAGTAATTTTAAAACCCTATACATGTATATATTATTAGCAAAGTTGTATAGAAAATAAACTTTTTTAAACTCTAATAAGTACTCATCGAAAAAATATCATTTTTATAGTGTAATAATACTGTGGTAATGATGAGGAAATCGGCAAATATCGATAAGCACAAACAATTATAGCAAATCTACAACAGTCTTTATTATGTTTCTTCATTTGACCTGTACATTGCATACCAATGTACACATTTTATGTATAAATAAAAATAACAATATAATTTGTATCATACAGTTTCATATTTAATTGGATATATAATATAACAACAGATAAATGTGTATGTATTCAATTTGTTAAGATTTGTACAAGTGACTTGCGATAGCATTCTGTATAACAATAAAGAAACAAGCTCTTATTTAAAGAAGTAAATATAATTTACAAACAGTGCATTAGCGCATGTGTCTCACATTATAAAGATATTTTCGAAGTCTATATAATAGTTATTTACGTTTTAATAAATCACTTTCAATGTAACATGTGTTGTATCCTGTTTCACTAAGCTGTATATATGTATGCATGTATGTATATATATATTTATTTATATATATATATATTAACATGTTAAGCAAATAAAAATAGTATATAAAACACTTTCATACTGGGGAGAATTTTGTTCGAATTTACATTGTTTAACTTCTGATTTGTTTTTATACATTAATATATTAGAACATCAAATACGCATTAATGTAATAAATATGGAATTGGATGTAAAATATGGAAGTTGTTTTATCCTTTATACTTTTAGAATAGAATTGGTTTATCCTTACATTGATCAATACAAAAACTAGTGAAACGTTTAAGGAACTTCGGATACTCCCTTTTATAAACAGCGCGTAAGACAGATGCTGGAGCCCACCCACCTGGATTGACTGCAATTAAAACAAAATTGTTACAGATATAATAAAATACAATATTATTAAGAGAAATTCCAGAATACGAACCGACAGAGCAGTATGTTATTTTGCATGTTATATTTTCCCGTTTTATTTCTTCCTCATCTTTTGGAGGGTCAATGAAAGTTTGACAGACAAGACAAACAGTTAGGTAAACTCTCACACATTTTCCAGTGTTTGGCTGTAAATATTTTCGTTCAAGTAAGAAATATCAATAAATTGCTATATCTTAAAATATTCGTGAGAAACTTACTGGATAATCAGAATGTTCCGTACTATGATTAGAAACAATCCATAAATCGTGCGCGTCGGGATCTTGATCATCAGATACTCGGCGTATATGTGACCAAAATAATGCATCTCTTTGACTGGCTGGCCAAATTCGCTTATGAGTTTGTAAAAATATTAAAGTATCTTTAGAAACATTTTCAATCACGGTCATGTCTTCGAGCGTAGCTTCCCACCCTGTTCTATATTCAGGGCTAAAGAATATTTCGCAAACTTCGTGACCTGTAACTCCTTTTACAACATGACAAGCTTTCAAAGGATCTACTACTAAGCCATCCGCTTCTTCTTCACGTCTGTACATTCGCATATCTCCATCTTCTGCGAATAAATGCCATCCACCTGCTCCTACTTCAAGACGCGCATAATGCAATTGTTCCATTGTTATTTTCTCTATCTAAAGATAAGTTTGATAACATGTAAAAAGGTTTTCCAACATTGTAGCATAGGCATGATATATTCTAGAAAATAGTTACCTCTGGCCATAGTCTATGCTTGGCTGCTGGCATGGTAGAAGTAGTTAAAATTGAAACCGATTTTTGCTTCAAACGATCTCTGAGCTGATTATCTTCGTCAATTTTATCTAATCCTGTCTCTACTGCGTCGTAAAATTCTTCGTCACAGAGAGCACTGTGTGGACCTTCCTTAAAAGTAATCGGTTTCTCTTTTATTTGCATTGTACTGTTTATATATTTGTGAACATGTTAATTAATGTGAACTAACCTCATAATCTGGACCACCATGAATGAGGACTCTGGGTCTGGGAGAGTCAGTTTGTTGCATTGCAACTTGTTCCTTCAAAGCTTTGTAAAATTCTTGGGCTTTTCGTTTTTTCTCAACTTCCTTTTCCCATCTACGACGCCATGCATCTTCTCGTTGTACCATTAATTCAACGCAATGTTGTAACGTCGCCAGCACACCCTCGCTTGTCGCTTTAAATGTTATTGCTTCACCTTTAAAGTCTACGGACTGATCGGCTGGATTAAACATTGTCTCAACTTTATTTTCTGAAAAAAAAAGAGAAAAATAACTTTCATCGAGCAAAACAAAACCAACACAGTCCGAAACATGAAAAGAAACATGAAACAGTCGAATACAGAACAAATGAGTATAGATGAAAAGAAATGATCACAATATTATATGTACCTTTCGTGGGAATATTCTTAGCATTTTCCGCGCAATTATCAAAGTACTTCTGCAAAGTATCAATTTGCTTAATCAGAATATCTTTAAACGTCTCAAGTTCGGCCAATTTTTCTTTCAATCCTCTGACTCCACGTTTAGTGAAGCTTCCTGTGCTAGTAATAGACTGGGTATTCGATATAAGTGAAATGGCGCTACCATGTCGCTTTAAACTGTTTTCACTGCCGTAACCAGATTCCGACTGTTTAAACCAGAACGTATAAATATTTTGGTCCGATGATTAAGTTTCCATTTCGATTGAACATAATAAAATTAATATACCTTGTACGATTTTAAAACATCAACCCAGCGCTGCTTTTCTTCTGGACTGTTCGCTCTTAAATACCATACCAAGCAATCATTTACAGACACGTCAAATCTACATTCGTCGAATTCATGAGCCTAATAGAACCAATAATACGAAGTAATGTCACATGATTTCATCGAATTTTCAAACGGGTACACTTGTTGTAAATAAAATTGATTACTTTCTAACAGATCATACCTTAATATTAGCTTTATACAAACTTATCGAGCCTCGACATCCAAATCCACTGTCCTGCTCGGATTTGTAATAAGATAAAGTACCATCTTTGAGAACAATAAATCTAGTTTGCCAGCCATGTATATAATTTGTCCATTTGGATAATGTACCCTGAAGTTCTGGAACCACAACACCATCCGAACCTTCCTCGTCTACATCATCAGCATCTATTTCTCCTTCCACGCATTCGGCATCATCGTTGGTAATACGAACAGTTTCTATTTCATCGGCCATTTCTTACGAGTGGAACTCGCTTTCAGATTTAATTACTTTTAAAATAAACTTAACATGCCCAAAGGAATAATTTTCGAAGTTATCCTGACGCGGGATGATATATCAGGTAACTAGGTATTTTATAGTGGTTTAAAATATTGCAAAGTAATCCTCTGTAATCGTACGCGCAGATTGTTTCAAAACATATTCACCGTTAATTATCTCGTGTAACTTTGCACAAAATGTCTTGTCAAGTGAATACGACATTAACAGCTTGTATTTTTTCGCAAATAACAAGGCTAGGTAAGTGGTAAAATAGAAAATCAACAGTTTCACTCAAGCAGCATTTTCATGAATACCACACGCATTTCGTATTCTTTGCTGATTGGCCATATTGTTATTAAAAGTATATAGATTTGAAACGTTTCTTAAATATTATTCCGTAAATTTTCTACGCTAAATAAATTATACTCCTTTTACGGCGCTACCAAGTAATATACTACATGACAAATAAAATGATTATTCCACTTCTCTGTTTAGAATAAGAAATTTCAAACATGCAATTCGATAGTCAATGATCGATAACTCTCGATATACATCGACAAATGCATTTTAGTTTGAAAGCTATTTAGAGACCGCCAAGTTCAGCAGGTCATGTTGAATACACGTGAAAAAGTTGCGGTTGGATCAGCAGTACCCGTGAAAAGAATGTTATTTTCCACATTTTTATTTATACTTTGTATGATATCGGGTGTTTCGGTGCATAGATTAAATGTACCCAGAGTTCTGTTACCGGTATTTAATGATTTCGCTGTGAATTTCACTCTCGAAGTTACTGACGGTGCTTGTTATCAATGGTAATCACTATTTGTTTTCTAACGTTTAATATGATTTTACTATTCGCTTAGCTAAGATTCGTATTCCTTTGAGAATATTTTTATTGCAACTTTAATTGTCAATCTAATTGTAATAAAAATGGGTCTTCTTTTCACATTATAACCCCTTCCTGTTATATACATTAATGTGTATCGTATAACATTGGGAAATTTATTCAATCGTAGGTCGACATCGCGTTTAGATATTATTCAACTAATTCCCATAAACGAAAATGTAGAAAGAACTTGTTCCTCTGCCATATTAATTCAAACAATAACAAGAGAATCTACTAGAAGTACTGCAATAGTGTTGGCAGAAGATGTGAATACCGGCCAATTTTTAAGATGTGATGTTATTGTCGATGCAATATTTTCATTAAATCTTGTAACTACTACAAGGGAATTATATATAGAGGAAGCTCCAGAAGCATTCGAAGTACGCGCATACGATGAACAAGGTAAACATTTATTTTACAAAGCCTTGTATTATTATCTTTCAAGTTATAGTTGATTTAAGTTAATCATTTATTACGTTAAGAAGAAGAACGTTACGTTTATTTAAGTGTTATAAAGTGTTTATAACATTTCAATATAATATGCTTCAGGAAATGAATTTACCACTCTTGCTGGAGTAGAATTTTTGTGGAGCATAGATAATGCTGATAAATATATATCCGATAGTAAAACGCCAAACGACATTTTAAGGTTTTTGACTTATCAGGAATCGCAATACGAAACTCCGCAAACAGTTGCTGCATTAGATGCACTTGGTAAGAAGGGTCACATTGTGTTATTGGAGGGCACAAAAACTGGTACAGCAAAGGTATCGTTGCATTATATATATAAATGTACATATTACACCTTTTAAATGAAATAATTTTATTGACAGTGCAAACAAATTTTATTCTATTCCAGGTTTCTGTAAAATTACCTTATCCAGAATATAAACATGTTCCACCAATAGAAGTAGAATTAATTGTAATAGCTAATTTAATTATCATTCCATCGGATATAACAGTTATGGCGTACGATAGTTTTAAATACAGAATAATGCAAGTGAGTATGATAACTATATTGTACGTTATAATGTTTAAATGATGTTTAAGCTTTATTGAGCGCTAATATATTTCTAGGCTCGCCAAGGTCGTTTGGAAGAAATTAATTTACCATCTAGCCAGTACTATTTAGAAGCGGAAAATCCAGATATATTAGAAATTGACAATGATCACGATTTTGCATATACCAAATCCTTGGGACGTACTAAAGTATTTTTGCACGACAAAAATGTTCGCGATGAATACCCCGTTATTTTTCCATCTGCTACAGTTAATGTAAATGATGTAGCTTACATAAATCTTGCTGTATTGCCTAACAGAAATTGGGGTTTGATACTTGGCTACACTCACGAAATTGTAGTCGAATTATACGATAGCAAAGATCACAAATTTCATATCGGAGAAGGTGTTGAAGTATCTGTGAAGATAGACGAGCACTACTTCGAGCCAAAATTAATAACACAAAATGGTACTTATATCGTTGGTGTGCCTACTACGTGTGGAACAATGACTATTGAAGCTACTCTTCATGGTATTATTGATAAGCGTGGTAAAAAAGTTCACCTTGCTTCACGTCCTTCTACAAGAGCCGAACTTTTAATTCATACTCCAGTTACTATACAACCTAAAGTATTGGCTGTTCCATGGGATTTTAAAGCTAAATCAAGGTTACTCTTGGCTATATATTAATTTTTTTCATTGCTCGTAATTACCAAATGTTGCTCAAATGTCGTTCGATTATTATAGGTACGATATAGTGTTAAAAGCAAATGGAGGAGACGGATCGTACGTGTGGTCAAGTAAACACCCATCCATAGCAACGGCTTCACAAAACGGCGGAATAAGAATTTTAGCAGCAGGTGCAACGGAAATAAGTGTTGCGATGACAAGAAACCAATACAATAAAGAAACTGCGAAGGTGTACGTATTACCGCCATCAAAATTGAAGGTGGTTGAATATAGTATGGAAGCGGCTATAGGAGAACCAATTTATCTCCACATTGCATTATACGGAAAATTAATTAATGGAACAGACTACAAAGAAATTCCATTTAACGACTGCAGAGATATTAGTTTTGAAACGTACATTCCAGATGGTAATTTTATGCAAAATGATAGCAATGTTATAGAACCTGTAGGAATTGCGTGTGCTGTTATAGCAGTCACTAGTGTAGATGTTGGAACATCGGAAGTAACAGTAGCATATAATGCCAATGGTCAATATTTAACCGATAATATTACCGTGTCGGCCTATGAACCATTAATAGCGGTACACCCAAGCAGCAAAGAAAGTTTGTTGGCAGTTGGTTCTTCAAGGAAAATAGTCTTCAAAGGTGGACCCCATCCATGGTCCAGCAAGCCTCAAAGTTATTCACGAAATATTCAGGTATCTGAAAAGAAAATAGCTGAGGTAGTAGCGAATGGAGATTCACCAGCTGGATTGTACGATATATCCGTGTTCGAAGTGATGTGCAAAGCTCTCGGGGAAGTAGATGTAACATACGCAATTTCCAATATTCCTTTACTACCAAATTGTAAGAACACGTATGCGTCCGAAACGGTGAGAATTTTCTGTGGCAAGCCTAGACATATTTATCTGCAGCCTGAATTTAAGGACAGTAAGAATTGTCCTATCAGTATTAATTCGGAGAGAATAATGGCGCATAGTGACAAAAATTTAAAACTTATCACAATAGTAAAAGACGAAGATGGTAGAACTTTTGATAATATTACAAGTTTACACATTGAATGGAATTTAAAACCCTCTACGATAGGTATTGTAGAAATGCCTTCTGGTTCTATGGAGGAAACAATTATGGATATGAACATAATTTTACCAAAGAATTACTATCAAAACATCATTTTTAAAAAGCACTCTGGGGCCCTTTCATTAACAGCTACGGTTACCGGTTATCAAAAATATATATTGAGCAAATTAAAGATAATACCCGAGTGGCCACCGTTTGCCATTGAAACTGAAAGAAAAATCTATGAAACTCCTCTTATAGAAACATCTGTAGAAATAGTTTTGGTCAATGATACTAGCATCGGTCCTAGCAGATTAATGGTATTAAATGACCCTACTGCGAAATATTACTTACAAGTAAGTCAAGGCTCTGGTTATTATGAATTTGTGTTGAGTGCAGATGACATAGCGGATGTTCGATATATAGAGACAACAAAAGCAATCAGCCTTACTCCAAAAAAGTCTGGAGTGCTTCACTTATCTTTGGTGGATCTTTGTTTACCTTCGAAACCAGCTGAAGCTGTAATCGAAATACAGCAACTTGCTGTCATAGAAATAGAAACAGTGAATAAGATCGAAAAAGGCAAATGCATAATAGCTGCATTGAAACTTTATGACACAAATGGTCATATCATAAAATTACCATCATTAAATGCTTTGGAATTTAAAGCAGAAATCGATAATGAATCTATAGAAGTCAAACAATTACCTGCTAGCGAACATGGCAATCCACCTTACAATCAGTTACTGTATATGATATATGGAATGGCAGAAGGAGAATCGCAGCTAACTTTTGTGAGCAAAGGAGGTGATAACGAGGTGCAGAGTGAATCAGCCACTATTCAAGTCTTCCTTCCGTTAAGAGTCTTTCCAAAAAATTTGACGATACTTGTGGGCACCGTTTATCAAGTGCAAACAACCGGAGGACCATCGAACGCGGAAATTGAATTTTCTACGAAAGATAGTATTTTAAATGTTGACCACAACGGTGTATTTGAGGGAAAGTCTGTTGGGCAAACAAAAATTATTGTTAGAGCCGTCGGGCTTAATGCTAGAGGCAACAAAGTTATATATTCCGAGGATTATGCTGATATACATGTATTGTATCTGGAAGGTGTTAAAATTGTTGTACCGACAACTAGAGTAAAAATAGGTGCCACATTTCCACTTTGGGCATTTGGCATTCCAGAACATTTAACTCCTCTTATCATAGGATCTATGCAGGTACCATTAATTTTCATGTGGTCATCCTGTGATTCTAATTTAGTAACATTGCATAACATGTACGAAGGTACTGGTATTAACATCAGATACCAAAATGAGGTGTCTTTGAGAGCTAAAGCAGTTGGTCCGGGATTGGCAACGATTTACTTGAATGTAACAATGCCATCTAATATATTAGTTGGGTTCAAAAGTGACGTAACGTACACCACATTTATAAAAGTGGAAATTTTCGAAGAATTGCGTTTGACAAATTTGGGTTTACCCTTTAATGTGCCAGTAATACTAATGTCTCCAAATTCTGTTCTGAAATTACAAACAAATCGTGATAGACATGGCTCAACTACTTATAAAGTATTGTCGACCATGCACGGCAATGATTCAGAGGACTCTCATGTTTTAATGCATGCTTCCAAAACTGTTACTATTGATAAGAACGGAATCATAAAAGCCGGCGAGAATTTGGGAAAAATAGTTATTTCAATTACGAACACAGAGGCATATAATTTGAAGCAATCAATAACTGTTATCATTGAAGTAAGATTTAATTGTATTATTTAACTACGAATTTAATGGAAAAGCTTTTAGATTTTTATTTAAATTATCTCATTTATAGGTCAAACCCATTCACTACATGATGCTATCTTTAAAATCAATTTTAAGGATTCGAAATGGGGAAGAATTGAATATGTTACCCAAGGGTATGGAGTTGGATTATATTCTTGATTACTACGATAACGTAGGTACAAAGTTTCATGCTGCTCAAGTTGATGCTAAAACTATATTAAATCGTGCTGATCTAGCATCGTTCGTTAAAAATTCTCAAAATGTAGTCACTGCGAAATTTATTGAAAATGGAGATCTTGTTGTAAAGGCATACAATGAAAGATATCCTAATGCAATGTTTGATTATGTACACATGATGATTGGTGACATAGTTTTCCCTACAAAGGTATTTCATTCATCGTTACTTTTACGAATAATTTTATTTTATGCATTATACATTATGTCACTTAATTATACAACTCGTTTTATAGACAACACTAACAGTGGGAGATATAGTATGTTTCTCAATGCCACTTCTATCTCCCGATGGTGATCCAGGTTACTGGCAATCTTCAGCACCTGAAATCTTAACTGTAGATCCTATTACCGGGATAGGACGTGCAAAAAATGTCGGTTATGCAGTAGTAAAACACAGTCTTGCAACACATATGCAAGGAGAAATAGAAGTTAATATTCAACCCATTGCAAAGGTATGGCATATTGCATTCAGTTAATTGTGTAATCATTAAATCGAAATATTTTTAAATTATATATGACTTTTTTCTTTTGTAAACGCAGGTATCAATTGTCCCATTAAGGGGCCGAAATATTACAGGAACTGAAGCATTTAGCGTTCCTCTTGTACTTAAAAGCAAGGATGAACAAGTTAAGGAAAACAATGTCTTGTCCAGAGGCTTGGGTGGATGTAGAACGTTTACTTCATTTACTTTAAATTCATTTCCCTACACGTGTAATATACAATTTGTCTCGTCGACTTCGTCTATTGGGGTGAAAGACTTGTTCCTTGTTAAACCACGATTTGATATTACAACTGGTTGGTATTATTTCACTCTTACATTATAAAAATATTCGGCGTTATCTAAATATTTTCAACTGTATGACGCAGGTTTTTATTACTGTGATGTAATACCAATGGGTTCTCCGAATATAATTTCTAGTACATTTGAAAGTCGCATTCAAATAAATGCGCAGTGTAAAGATATCGAAGCTGTACCTTTAGAAGTAACATATCTACCTCCTGTTTTTGTTGATGCAAAGGAAATCGTTTTTATTAATGCCCATTCTCAGACCATACCGACCGCGACGCTCGAGATATATGGCCTGCAATCTGTATTAGATCATCTTACTGTAGGTGACATTATTTTTTTTTAATACGCAACAGAGTTGAATGTATGTGATCATGCACATTATTTTTAGATCGATGTACCGGATGGAATGACTGTAAGTGCTAGACAATACATTTCAAAATCTACAATGCAATTCAAGCTCCGTTTGATGCATAATCAGGAAGAGATTCAAGGTCAAAAAGTTATCATCGCAAATGATGTTACGAAGCAAAATATATCTGTACGTGAATGCATAACTTCGGTAACAAGTTTTGTAATTTGCAGTAACTGACAATCTATATGTTTTGTTGCAGCTTTTCGTGCGTATAGCGAAGTATGAAAACTTCATACCATTATCTGGAATTCATTGGGTAGATTATATGTATTTCCATCGTTATACATTTGGTACATTCGCCGTAGTCGTAATTACTTTCTTCTATAGTGAGTATTTAAATTTCAAATCCTTTTATATATTTTATCTCTCACTTATAGTGTAAATATTTCCTTAACGCTTCATCTGCCTTATTTTACAGTATGGAAAAACAAAATTGCAAATATTGATTTAAATATAAAGAATAGAACAGTTTTCGGTACGTATCTTATTGTGATACCGTAAGGTGTTTCTTCGCGGTAAGTTATCGGATAATTGAAGTTTCTTTCTTTCAGCCGACAAATGTCCACCGCAACTAAAAAAGACTAGCACGCCGTGTTCAACTACATTAAATAGTACAAACATGTCTATTCCACGGAGTCCAGTTACACCAACGCGACCATTTTCCAGTTCCGATACTGTTTATGGTGATATTCGTCATCTTTATTTGTCAACTAAGAGAAATAGGTCAATGAATACCTAATTTGTAGCAAAAGAGAGAATAATTTCATTGAAAAAATACTGTGTGCTCATAATGGAGGTAAAGCATATAAACTGCATTTATTAGAAAACATATTCAACTGTCAAACTTGTGCCTTATTGCCGTAAACTCATTTTTATTAGAAGATTAATTGTAATTGGAAACAAGGATTTTTTATGTTGTTTTTATAGTAATTACACTACTATATTAATATTAGGTAGTGAATATAAGATAATGTACATTCTGTAATATAAAGTTTAAGTTATATAATTTTATACACAGCAAAACTAATACAGTAATTTGATGCAGTTTTATTTCAAGGAATATCTTAGTTACGTTCGAAGTGCAGATTTAAGGTATATGGTTCCTAGTCGTATAATTTGTAATTTGTATAATTACAAAGCATGTAATACATTTAGTTACTTGGCATATGTGATCTCGAGGAACAATGCAACGGTAGTAATAGTCTGTCATTTTTACTCACTTGCATCCACCATTTAAAACAGTTTTGCAGTATACAGTAGCACCTTACACACGATTCATACTTATCGCATTATTACATCATTTTTATATTATTTATATGTAATTCTCCTTACTTAATGTTTAAGTGATTTTTCATATCTCTTTTGCTACAAAAAATTCAATATTATAAACGTTGTATAATTTCCGTTTTTACATGAAGATAGAAGTATGTAATGTGAGCATGTATTATATAACATGAAAACAAAACAAACAAATTAAAAGGCTATGATTTTAATCTTACTCAGTATACCTATCGTTTAAGTATGTTAGGCAGAAAAAGAGAAACAACCAATATAAGTTATTTACAAACAATATTTATTATAAAATTAGATATATAAGGATGGTAGAGCAATCAAAATTTCTCACAACTGTATGGAAAAAAAACTCTTGCGAATAACTTAGAATGAAGGCATGATTAATGTTTCTTCGTAGTTTTAAGTAATTTTTCGTATTTGCTTTTGCTGGAATACCATAATGCAAAGGGGATGGCCAATGAAGGTAGTGTCATCACAGCAAATGCAGCCCAGTCGATCTGAAATAGAAAAAACATATTACATTACCATTCTTACAGTACTTATATTTAAATAACATTTAACAATAAGCTACAGTTACTTACAACATGCGAAGAGAATTGCTTATCATAATCTCTAAACGATACGATCACTGCTTCGCCAGGTTCACTACTTGCCGCAAATTGTAAGCTAGGAGCATCTTCCTTATGTCTGTACAAAACCTCTGCCGATGTGAAGTTGAAATATCCATATTTTCGTGGTCTCACAACAACTGTATGGCTAACATTTGTATAAGGTGGAACACGATCTATCCTGGCATTTAGTTCTCCGCTCACATGAGTGAAATGATCAGGATGGAAAGAGTTATCTGTAATTTCTACTTCTAATGCGGCTGCATTACCAACGTTATAAACTGTATACTGTAAATAATAGATTTTTACGTAAGATGTATCATACGAACGGATAACATTGTATAGTGCTTATTTTGAGACTTACTTTAATTACAATATCCATATTTTCCACAAGATATTTGTTAAGAAGTTGTTTGGATATTAGTAATCTTGCTGCTTCTTCTTCTTCCTCTGCATATGTTGCAAGGATAAATGCAGCAAAAGCTGCGAATATTATGTGCCACTTCATGCTAGAATAATAAAATACAGAAATATATTATTGGCAAAGAGATTGCATTATTTATAAATATTTTAATTAGATATCGTATTCAACTTATGTCAGTACACACGAAAGTCACATACAATATTCGTCATAGTATTCTATTATAAGAATAAGTAAGTTATAATGTTAAAATTGCTTATTCTTACAAAGCTTGTTAATAAAATTGATATAATAGTTAAACGTGTATGATGTTTATTCATAAAAAGCCACTAATCTGTGTAATTCAGAAAGGTGAAATTTTCTGCCTATTCAATACAGAAATAATTTCGAATGAAAGTAGCACTATTTCTAAAATTACTTTATATTCTATGAAAAAAGGACGGTTTTCCAACGCACATTTTATTTATTTTTACACCAACAATTATACACGGCACTTACCTTTCTGTACAATGGAAGTCGTGTCACTCGCAGCGAAACAATTACTACACACGAAGAGCTGGAAGATACATTTGAGAGGAGTGCCAACAGCACACACTTTGATGCCACGTTTCGTCGAAGGAAAACACAGTCGCGCTAGCAATTAACTTCCGGTAACGGGAGTTTAATAAAATGGCGGTGAAAACAAACTAACGTTTCGTTGACAGGTCCAAACAGAAGTTTCATTGACACAGTAGAAAGTATTTATTCGATATAGAAACAATACTATGCTCTATATACTAATTGGAATAAATAAATTATTATTATATATTTGGAATCGTATTGCAAATATGTGTGTCGTAAAGAAGCAAAGTACATTCTTTCGCTAGTTACTGGATATACTGCACTCAACGTTTCATACACAATTCGTTTATACAGGCATTTTATAATCAAATTTATCGTAACTACAATATTTTAAAGAATGGCCGCGAAAATATATCAACCGGACCAAGAATTGGAGACGAAAGTTAAAAAAGGTTAGAATAGTACGCCCTTTTATAGAGAACTGTCTCCTTTTTTACAGATATTTAGATATAACCATTTGTCCTCTTTTGTTTAGCAACTGAGCGTATATCCGAAAACATGCACATAGTTGCAAACGAACCGTCGCTTGCATTTTATAGACTTCAAGAGCATGTAAGGAAAGCATTGCCGCCCATGGTAGAGAAAAGGGTTGAGGTGCTTGCCCTTCAACAGCAACTTCTAGGCAGATGCTACGATGTAGAATATGCTGTGAGTGCTATTAAAACCATGCATAGTGCCAGGAAAAGTTTCGAAAGTACTTTAGAGTTCATCAAGAACGCAATATTTTTTAAACAACAACTCAAGTACGAAGAACAACGTAGGCACAAAAAAGATGGGAACAGGGATTCTGTATACAAAAGATTGTCCGCTCATATTCCTACCTTAGATCATTTGCCAGATGAAATATCTGATGTTGTAAGAGAAACAGCTAACAGAGTAGAGTCTATGATGAATCATGCTAGGTACTCTACAGAGGTACAAAAATCAAGTTAAACTTGACATAATATGTGGTATGTGTTAAATTTCCGATATTGCACAAATGCAATATTCCACAGAATTCAAGTGTGTTCTCGTTGTTCTTAATTTAGGGTTGGCATTGATATCTCGATATAGTTCCATTACAAGTTTTATTTAAATTTTCACGTAACGCAAATATACGTGGGCGTTTCCCAGACATTCTACGTCCGATGCTTACAAATTTCGTGATCCACTGTTTGTTCAACAGAATATATCACATTTCTATTTATTCTGGATATGTATCTACTAAATTAGAACGCGTCTTGTATTCATCGTAAAAATAAATGGCTATAAATGGTTAAGTATTGCATTATTTGCTAATCGTGTTTAATTGTTGTTGACTGTTTAAAACTGCCTCCGATAAAACATTCAGCTCTTGATTAATCCCCGTGGAACACTAAAAATGAGTTCTCGCTCTAGGTGTGCCTCATTGTAGGCGTAGGAGAATTTACTTTTTATACATTTTTATACATAATTACGAAATGTGCCTGTTAATAAACGTAGCATATTCTTCTTTTAAAAAAAAAAAAAAATTGTAGTATTTCTCGGTCGTTTTTGTATAAAGTTTAGCTCAGCTTCACGGTCGTTCTTTTATGATCTCTGAACAATTGATACTGCGAGAACTACCTCATTACGACTTAGTTATTACACGAATTAACGGTCATCATGATTTGCATTTTAACGCTCGGCGACCATCTTAATTGTTTACAAATTTTACTACAGGTTACCTAGTAATAATTAGGCAAACCTATATATTATAGTCAACCATGGTATTCATTACCTAGTTAATTTCCATTCTTAAACTATTTATATAACTAAATTTTCTTTTAATGGCAGCTTTGCTACTTCAAAGAATATCTTATGACTGTACTTATTGCGTACAGTGGTTAGAGCTTCCTTATGTTTTCGATGTAAACCTTGATTTAAGAGATTTACAATATCCCTTATGTCATCAACTTTGTAACCACTATAATATTCTAAGGTTGGGGACCATCCTTTTATTAAATCTTATATCTTGAGTAGAAGAATGTATTTCCAATAATTCCATAGATATACAATATCTAATATATATATATTTAGTATTTTATTATTTTTTTTTATTTTGTTTGTAATTTTGGCCTTCCGGCTACAAAATGCCTTTTTACGGCTTAAACTCTTATATACATACTTAAAACATAACTTAATTGAATTCTATTCTAATCTATTGCACGCATTCTTTGGTTAATTATTCACTTTTGATCCCATTCACTCTCCCTTCATCCCCACATCCATTCCTTCACCTATCCCGATCTCCCCCGTATCTATTTTCACTCATTTGCACTTTATACTTTACTTGTTCCGACTACCCCTCGGCTCTCCTCATTTTTCGCCTCCTTCTCTTTTCTTTTCTCAAGCTCTCTCAACCATTCCACTGCCTTTTCGTTGTTCCGTCCCTCTACTATCTCCTCCAACCTTATCCCCCTATAATCCTCCATTCCTCTACAGTCCTCCACCCAGTGCTTCAGACTTCCCATCCCTTCCTCGCACAGCTTGCAACTTCTCTCTTCCTCCTCCATCCAGTACCTGCTTGTCTCCTCCATACTTCCGCATCTCGCTCTCGCTATCAACCTCTGGCTCCCTCTCTCCCCGTCTTCCCTCAGGTACTGTGGCAGTCCTTCCGTCCTTAGGTGCTTATATCTTTCGCTGTACCTGGAGTCCCTTATATTAATATATTGCTCCTGCCTCTGTACTTCTAAATCTCTTTCCCCTAGTATCTCTTCCATCCTTACGCCCCGCGCCTGCTCTCTTTCCACCGCCTCCTGACTCTGTCCGTTTCTCCTCAGGTACTTCTCCCTGTCTTCCTCTGTCCTCGTCCTGAATCTTCCTTTCTTCTTTTCCTCTAGGCACTGTCTGACCAGTTCTCTATTCTTACCCTTCATCAATTCCTCCTCATATCTGAAGGCTCTCTGTCCTGTTCTTATCTTAATTCTCCTTCTCCGTGTCTCCTCCAAAACTATGTACCCGGGTGTGCACCTGTCCAGGCCCAAGATCCACCTCATATACTTCATCTGTATTCTTTCAAGTATTCCCCATTCCTTGTATCCCCATACCTCCACCCCATATAACATTACCCCCAGTACCAAGTATTCCCACATATATACCCTCCATTTGAAACTGTCCCTGAATTTTCTTTCCCCTATTCCCCAGATCTGCTTTACTATCACATTTGCTCTTTTCGCTCTCTCTCGTATGTGCCTTTCCATGTTTCCTGTCCTATACAGGCGCACCCCCAGATACACAAATTCGTCCACCGTCTCTATCTCCTCCCCTTTCCACTCCCATCGCACCTTTTTTCTTCTTCCTCCTCCCTTCCGAAATTCCATCATTTTTGTCTTCCTTACATTCACTTCGAGGCCCTTCTTCTCCAAAAATCTCTCCAGTCTTTTCATCATTTCCCTCATCTCTTCTTCTCTGTTTGCCACCAGGACCATATCATCCGCGTATGACAGCGACCAGTATTTTAATTCTCCTATTACTGCCCCTCCTGCTTGGCCCCTTTTTAGCTCTTCTTCTAGGTCCGCTATGTACAACGTGAACAGGGTGGGACTCAGAGGACATCCCTGCCTCACCCCCGTCCCTGTCCAGAACTGCTTCGACACATTCTCCCCATCCTTTACTATATTTATAGTTTCCTGGTAAACCTCCTTTATCCTCTCAATGATTCCCTTACTCACTCCCCTTTTCTCCATTATCCACCATAGTTTTTCCCTTACCACCGAGTCGAAGGCTGCCGCTATATCCACGAACATTGCAAACAGCCTTCCTCTTGTTTTTAGATTTTCCTTCTCAATTGAATGTTGGAGTACATAGATGTTGTCCATCGTGCTTCTTCCCACTCTGAAGCCACTCTGCGTTTCTGGCAGCATTCCTTTCTCCTCCACTTCCTTTCTTAATCTCTCACTCAACACCGCAGCATATATTTTGTATGCTGTGTTGAGCAAGGCTATTCCTCTATAATTTTCTGGCCTCCCCCTGTCTCCCTTCTTATATAGTGGCATTATTATATATTTAGTATAAAACATTTAATTAGGGAAAATATTCGATATATATATATATTAAATGTTTTATAGTAAAATCCACTTAATATTTGTTAGAATTGTAAAAATAAATAAAAAATGAAACACCGGTTAAGTTATAAATGAGGTTGTGCAGATGTCGTTAGTATTCGCGTAAAGAAGTCATTGTCAGAAGGATCGGTGTACAAGATGTTAATTAAAACATAAGTTAGTGATAAAAAGGGTGAAATATGAATGAAAGTCACACAATTTTTTTAATAATCATGGCTAGTTGAAACATGTTTTATGTTGGAACAAGATTTGTGGTATGTTCATTTTTCGATATTCTACTTCCTTCTAGGTTATGTTTATTTGGTTTTTAGACCATTCTATTAAATTTTCAGGGACAACATTTTTGTTTATTGCTTTTTCTCATCATATAAAAACAATTTGTTTCTCATAAATTCATTTTCATGTCTTTGTAACAACATGACAGATCGATTTACGGATTAAAATATAGAAATTTGAAATAATGCAGGACGTTAATGCTATATCGTATATTGCCAATTATTTATATTTTATTTTTTACTCCTTTGATTAACATCGATTTGTAAAGTATAATGGCCTATATGGTCTATTATATATTAAAAGTAATTTTTGCAAATATATTCATAATGCGTAAATCTTTTTATAAGTCATTAATATTCAGCTAATTTTTTAAATTACGCTTTGTGCAATCATATGTAATCGCTGGATCAATGAATTCTATTTAATTATCACGGTACCAAATTTTTATCCAATCGATACGGAATTTCCAGGCAAATTTTATGGACGCGATAAATGAATATGCTGTACGCGTTTCTGAAGAGAAACTGCGCAAATACTTCGCGATAATAAGGTGCGGCGTCTTGTACAGACTTCAAATTATATTTACTGAAAAAGTCGTAGTTTGAGGCTAAACTCGAGAATGAGCAGATAATAATTTTTATCAGATGATTCTGATCACTGTGGCCATCGGATACTATCATTTTTTATGCGATATGCGTTAAATAAGGAAACAAAAAAAGAAACGCTATCCACGTAGTTCATACTTTTAAAGTAGGTTACTTACGACAATTTTTGGATTTTCGAATTGTAGTGAACTCTAGGATATTTTATAATTTAGCTCAAAGCTCTCTGGAATATCGTGAATTATTATTCGTTTTGAAATTTTACGGGACATAGATTGGCAATCATAATCTGAAGAAGAAGATCAAATCAGTTTATAGATAGCTCTATTTTCTATCGAACTTTGCTTTCTTTTTTACGCTAAAAGTAAGCCCCTTTTCCTCGCTTTTAGCACTACGGTTTTACGGCTAAGTTTTTACTGACACCTCTCAGATTAATGAATGTCAATAAAAATGCGCGTTTTCTTTAAAAAATGAATTCACCTCTATTAAAATTAAATATGATTAATTTAATTCTACAATTTTAACAGGCATTCATTAATCTTTGTCTTTCGAATTCTGAAATGCGTCAAATTGACGCGCTCCTTAAACCTAGTGTTAAAGAAACAACACGTGGAAAAAAATAATCGTCGGTATATTTTTGGCGATGTGCAAATCAATTTGTTCATTCTGAATCGTATTGCTCGTTCGTGATTATGATCACGTAACACGGTCCGCAAAATTCACATGATATGACGAGGACAACGACTTTCGCAAAACGGACCTGACAATATCTGTTGTATTTAAAGTAGTTCCTGGATATGTGGATCGTGTTTAAAATCACTTGCAAAGCAAATTCCAACAAAAGTGCTATTCACTTCGTATATAAATTGGTAGTACAACAAATTCTCTGTACATATCTGTATGTCCGAATAATGTAAATCTTTCAAGCTGTGCGGCAAGTTTACTTTCCCTCAATATTCGTGACGTGCACAAATGCAATATTCCACAGAATTCAAGCGTGTTCTCGTTGTTCTTAATTTAGGGTTGGCATTGATATCTCGATATAGTTCCATTACAAGTTTTATTTAAATTTTCACGTAACGCAAATATACGTGGGCGTTTCCCAGACATTCTACGTCCGGTGCTTGCAAATTTCGTGATCCACTGTTTGTTCAACAGAATATATCACATTTCTATTTATTCTGGATATGTATCTACTAAATTAGAACGCGTCTTGTATTCATCGTAAAAATAAATGGTTATAAATGGTTAAGTATTGCATTATTTGCTAATCGTGTTTAATTGTTGTTGACTGTTTAAAACTGCCTCCGATAAAACATTCAGCTCTTGATTGATCCCCGTGGAACACTAAAAATGAGTTCTCGCTCTAGGTGTGCCTCATTCTAGGCGTAGGAGAATTTACATATCTTTTGTAATGTTTACGCAAAGTGTTTGCACAATTCTTATACAGCTCTAAGATGATGTTGAACCATCATTGCATCTAGATAGGACCATCTCAAGCATCATCGAATATCGGTGGTCCATTCGCAAAAATGTTGTAATAATTAAGAAACATGTGGTCCACCGCAGTATCGTCCCGCGGATGCAAAAAAAAATATATATATGTATATACATAATGACAGAAATGAACGGTGTTTATACACGATTCCCACGGTGACACATGCAACTAAGTAAATGAACATGAATTGCATGCGCTCTACCGGCTTTGACAATTGCTCTGCATCGATTTATTACGATAAATCCTTTGTTTTATTATTAAAAAATGCATATTTTTTTCAAATAAGGGAGCCACGTGTACGCGATAGGTCGAATGAAAGGGGATCGAAAATTGCCGAGCGCAGTCGAAACGACCCGATCGTATTCTGAAGGGTCGATTGGGCCGCTCGAGTGTGAGCGAAGTTTTGTTAGCCGGCGACCGCCGCACTGTCAGTGGTGTTTCTCGGTTGTACTTTCCTCTTCTGAATTCGACGTATCGACACAACATTTTGAATGTGATTCTGCATCGTGACAGTTCGACTGACTAGTTCGCAAGAAGAAATCGTTTTGGAAACGAGCTGTTATACGTATTTTTTTTCATTTCGTTTTTATTTTTTAAATAAACCACATGGTTATAGGCTGAAGGTGCACCAAATTAAGACAGTCATGTAAATAGAGCCATGTAAATTCTGTCTTTACCGTATCGTTGTTTTGCACGTTGTGGATGTTAAATAGAAATCGGGAAAAGCGAGCACGCGTTATACATGCGATACGAGACCACGTGCGCAATACGTCAAGAGTTTCAACGAGTTACTGCGTGCACCTTAATAAGGTACGCTCGTCTGTTTAGTTAATACTAATTTATCTATGGCACTATTAGTCGAGTTAATGAGACAGTGCCTTGTGTTAAGCCATATTCTTTAGACTACTGCACCGCAACAGGTCGATTAAGTCATATTTATGTGAATATTGTTTTGCTTAAAGTGCATGGCAATATCTGACAAAAACTGTCAACTGCTGAATAGATAACGTATAGAATTGTTTAAATCCTTGATATATCAAGGCTGGTTGAGCAGGTCATTTTTTACTTTCAACAGTACGATACCTTATTACTTCGATGGTAATGTATAAGTGAATGTATGAGAATGAGATAATAATTATTCTATTTGTATCAATTTTTACATAAGTTACGGGCAGTTGGCTGATAAAACGTTATCGAAATAAATGACAGGTCCCAGTTGCGTACTTAGTTCCTCTATTTGAATCAATGCAATCAGTAAAATCACTTGATATTCCTGTAATATGTATTGTACGTGACAGTCGATGTTAGCAGTACGAGAATTTTTTTCCTGCATTAAAGATGCAGCACGTGCATTGAAAAAATATCCTTTATTTAGCGGGAGGAACATAGAGGAAATAAATTACATTTTACACTGTATCAATCAACGGGGGACTTTTGTAGCAGCATAAAACTTTGCCTAGATAAACGGCTATATATATATTATGTCGAATGAGGGGAATGTCTATAAGAAATTTCGTGAATATCGTCCTAATTTCGAGTTCGTGAGGTAAATTTTGTTGCGAAAAGTAGAGTCAGTAATACGTGAAAACGAGGTTGCATGTGATTAAAAGCTTTTTAGAGAAGATGTTGCCATAGTGATGTATTTTCATATTCGCTTTATTATGCTTGGCTATACTTTCTACCTATTTCACGAAGAAATAACGCTTCCCATGGCTTTCACCCTCTTTCTCATTTTCACTTTTTTAATTTTTGTATACGACATTGCCGAAGAGGAAAAATGTGAATTAGATAATTCTGCCCTCCTCGATTCAGCTGCCTAACATTTTTCAGCATTCGAAAAAGTGTGGTTTTATAATCTCATCATTGGCATTATCATAATTAGAAACGGTTAACGATTTCCAAAAGGCAAGGTGTTCGTTACACTAATTGTAAGATAAAATATCCCGGCGGAATTTTAAGTGCTAACTGAAGTTTTACATATTTATTAAATGTTCCATTGTTCAGTTTAACTAGTTAAACTTGGAAAGAAAAATTGAATAATGGAACATTTGTAATTAGGACAGCCTAATTAGCGCGGGAAAAAATGGAGATTGCAGTTGTAAACCGGTCGCGGGATCATTGATCATGCCCATTCGGATTTTAGTTATTTTACACCCGGTCGAACGAATTCTTTGTACATCGGATACTCTCACTTTACCGAGATCCGGGAAAACAGGAGGGGGTTTATTTTTGAAACAAATGCCAACTAAAATACGACATAACGGGTACACTTTATTCTCGATCTTGATCAGATTTCAAGATCAAGTTATCAGGCAATTCCGATACACAATCTTCGCCTGATCTAATGTATTTTCGAGTACTCGATGAGTGCAAAATTTTTGCGAACAAATTCCTATCAGTCTAGTCGACGACTACACTATAATATGTATCGGAGTCGTAATATACTTTCAGGACACTTGTCACGTTGACAAGGCATCAATATTTACGGTCAAGATACATATTTCACGTTGCAACTTATATAATGTTAATTAATATTCAAATATCAATATAGTTTAACTTTAATTACACATGTCGCTTCAACAAGATTTCCATAAACGTTTAAATCGGCCATCGTGACGGTAAACAAGCGTTGTCTAATTATCATATGAAATAATCAAATATGTAAGAGCGTAATATCGTCAGTGTCCTCTCAATACCCTCGATTTATTTATCGGATGCAGGAAATCGCGAGATTTCACAGCATTTCCTGAAACGTTTGACGCGACTTTATTTGAATGACAATATACCGTCAAAATAATGGAGTGAGTGCTTTGAGTGCCGGTTCAATTTATTGTAAGAAGAGGTCAGTGGTCAGTCGTGTATAGAAATGTTCTCAGGTAGACTTGGAAAGTTACCGACCTTGACAGGCATTTCATTCTACCTTACAACTGTCGGTGAAATAGTAGTTTTTTCTTTGTCAATTTTTTTCCTGAGTCGGCACGTACAATTATAAGTGCCCTGCCGCTAAACAGGAACATAGGAGGAACATTTCTCGTGTTCGAGAACTTTATCCCTGAACACTTGTAGTACTTGAATTCCAAGTTATGTACATTCCAGAATTCAGGTTCAAGCACACGCCATAACGCCATAAAGATCTATTTATAGCGATGGAGTATAAATTATTGTCCATCACTATCTCCCTTGCCTTCACCTTTGTTCGATGTTACCTAAGTTTCTCCTCAGGGTACATCGTCCGGCGTAGACCGGTAAAATGGGAATTTCTTTAAAAGAAATCGAATTCGGTAAGGCACACATGCCAGCCAATGTTACGTAATTGGAATTATTATAACTATGTGGAGCATTATTGACACGCGACCGAAACGACGTGCTGCAACAACCGGTCCTTCATTCACTTTCCCCAAAACTATTCCTCTCCTTCGTATTTTGTCGCTATCACGCGTCACCTGGTATCCTCTTCATACGTTTCGATAAATTAGAGGTACCAGGTACATACCAAGTTTTCCATATTGCTTTCACCGTATATCACGTTCAGAGATGGCTTTCGACGAATTCAGGACGATCGCTATTGTTTCCTTTTTATACATATAGTAAACCGTATGGATTCTTTATACATATACGTGGTGCTTGACAAAGAGAACCATAATTGTTATACAAAAAAATCGAAATATTCTGCAGATGATCCTTCGTGTATTAGTATTATGACAAAATTTTCGTCGCTTAAGCAAAATATGTACATACGGCGCTTAAGCAATGTATTCGTATTTCAGGTTGTAAGTAGTTATCGCAAACGAGAAACATGCTGACACGCCTGTTCGAAATTCACGGCCGGTTTTGTGCTGGTCATCCCCTAGAAGTGATAGTGACGACCTTCACATTGACGGCATGTATCCTGAACATGGAAACCGGAAACGGGCAGGTACGGGATGGTAACCTTCCAGTGTCCTCGCATTGTCGACCTGGACTGTGTAATTCAGAGGTAAGTAGATGAGGGGAAGATTTTGATGGCCTTTGTTTGCAGCATTTCGTCTCGATCTTAAAGCCAGAGATCTCTTAACCGATTATCATGTATATGTAATGTATGATTATTTGTCAGGACCTAAATGCTGCCGATATTATAGTCATGACTATAATACGATGTCTAGCAATACTGTTTACCTATCATCAATTTCGCAGTCTACAAAGATTGGGTTCAAAGTATATTTTAGGTAAGGGAATACGTTGCCCTACAGTGCTGTACAGGTGTCGGGTGGCAAGCGCAGGGATTACGCGTTTTAATATGAATAAAAAAGATGAAACTAATTTTCGGGCGATCAAAAAATGAGACACCGTTTTGAAGAACAGTCTGTACACGAGAGGACTATGTATTGTCCGATTATTCATAAAACCGGATCTTTTGACGGTACGCGTGAAAGCTTTCAGTGTCAGTGAAAGTTTTATGGAAAGCGATATCGTTTTATTTTGTACGACATACGATGACAATTAATTATCGAATTTTTGCATAAGGTCTGATCGTAAAAGAGATTGCGCTGTATCGATGTTTGATAGAGAAATGCCAGTAGTATTAATATAATGGTATTAACAATGCTTATGTGTAATATTTCGTTAGGTATCGCAGGCCTATTCACCGTGTTTTCCAGTGTCGTGTTCACGTCCAGTGTGGTCAATTTCGGGCGCAGTGATATTTCCGATCTGAAGTAAGTTTTCATTTGGAATGTTCACTTTTAGTGTCCCGATACATGTAATATAATTTCTGTTGCATAAAATTATCATTTTCCAGGGATGCACTATTCTTCTTCCTGCTTATTATCGACCTTTCAAAGGCCGCTATATTAGCACAGTTGGCTCTAAGCTCTAGAAGTCAAGAGGAAGTACGAGCTAATATCGCTCGTGGTATGTCGCTGCTGGGGCCAACTATGACATTAGACACTTTAGTGGAAACACTACTTATTAGCATAGGATCTTTGTCCGGTGTTAGAAGATTAGAGATATTATGCAGCTTCGCTTGTCTCGGAGTTGTCGTGAATTATATTGTTTTCATGACATTTTACCCAGCGTGCTTGTCACTTATCCTCGAGGTAATTTTTAATTTGCCCTCTGGTAGTTAATTGTGTTGTACATACGTACGAATCTTTTTGTACACGATTGCATTGTTTCGTAGCTTTCTCGGGGAACAAATACAATGAAACCGTTGAGCGCTGATAAGATCTTCATGATGCATCCATTAAACGAGGAAGATCAGAAACCGAATCCTGTGGTAGAACGAGTTAAATTGATTATGATAGCTGGCCTATTTGTGGTACACGCCAACAGGTACGGTATTTTTGCTGCGTCCCTTTTCTGTTTTTCATAATGTATACGTGCTGCGTTTCCGTTTGAAATGAACTTTACATTTTATATACCAGATAACGCATAACAATGGAAAGAAAACTGACAAAATGTTATCACAAATCTGCCCCATTCGATGCGTTTTTTTTTACTCGAGCGCGCTTCTTGTTTGGCAGATTTCTTATTCTTAACTTCCACGGGTCAGGTTCAACTTATTACATAGTAACATAAGTATACGTTTAATTCATATTCAATGAATTCCGAAAAATGCGATGGTATCACGGCAAGGTTTGGGTTCCTTTAACCCTTCGTATGCTAAGTTAGGAAACAGTATACGGCACGCCTGTGTCAAGTTAAGAATGACCGATAATTATTGATTCTCTTTTACGCCGAATTGAAAACCCGCCGAAATAGTATACAGAAATAGCCGTACAATAAAATTAGAATGAAACTAGATAATTCATAAGTTTGGAATGCTGCGTCAGTGTGGTCGTTGACATAAAATATTCATATATTTTAGTCGTTGGCCATTCAAAAGTGACGAAAGCGAGCATGCGGTAGAAGCCAAGGTACCATCCACGAATTCACACATCGTAGTGAATTCTTCTAACAAGTCGGACAATTCGTCAGAAGTGAAGGAGTATTTTATGAACTGGCTGTCAGTTAGTGCAGACAATATTGTGATATTGATTCTACTCTTGGCGCTCGCAATTAAATTTATTTTCTTTGAAGATAAAGGCGATATTGCTAAACAATTACAATTTAAAGAGGAAGACGAAACCGAGGAAAAGGTTGACACCGATAATGTGACGGGTGAAAATATGAGTGCAACTACTATGGACATGTCATTGCGTCAACGATTTGGAGAATCACTGCCTACGATGCGTTCAGCGGTATTTCCTTTAACGGAGGTGGGTGGGTGGATCGAAGTGGAAAATGAATCTCAGATGGAGTTCACGGACAAGGAAGTGCAAACAGATGGAAAACAATACAGCATAGATACATTGGGCAATGAAAATTTACCACCAGAATCAGAAGATCCTAGGCCCATAGAAGAATGTGTCGAAATATACAAGTCCGAAGTATGTAAATTTTGTCACAAGTAAATATATGGTTTAACGAAGAAATATAATAATTATGTTCGGTTTTTATTAATAATATATTTTCTATTAAACGATTGAATTTACAGCTTGGAGCAAGTGCATTGACAGACGTGGAGGTAATTCAGTTGGTGAAGAAGAAGCATATAGCCGCTTATCAGTTAGAAAAAGCAGTTGGAGATATGGAACGGGGTGTTGGAATTAGACGTCTTATACTTGGAGAAGCTGGAAACTTTCTGGAAAATCTGTCCGATTTGCCATATAAATATTACGATTATAGTAAGGTCTTAGGATCTTGTTGCGAGAACGTCGTAGGATACGTGCCGGTACCAGTTGGAATTGCTGGCCCATTGTTAATTGACGGTGAATTTTATCACGTTCCAATGGCAACAACAGAAGGGTGTCTGGTGGCATCTACGAATCGGGGCAGCAGAGCGTTGCTAAAATGCGGCGTGACAAGTCGCGTTGTTGCAGATGGAATGACCAGAGGACCGGTCGTGAGATTTCCAAATATTGTCAGAGCTAGTGAAGCAATGGCATGGATGCAGGACCCCGAGCATTTTAATGAAATGAAGGATAACTTTAATTTAACTAGTCGATTCGCAAGATTGAAGAAAATTCATGTACGTATTGCCGGTAGACATTTATTCATTCGTTTTGTGGCAACAACTGGCGACGCCATGGGGATGAATATGTTATCCAAAGGCACGGAGAAATCATTGAATATGGTGAAAGAACACTTCCCGGACATGGAAATATTGTCGTTGAGCGGCAATTTCTGTACAGACAAAAAGCCAGCAGCAGTGAATTGGATTCATGGTAGGGGTAAAAGTGTCGTTTGTGAAGCAATCGTGCCTGCAGACATAGTTACGAATGTATTGAAAACATCAGTACATGCCTTAGTGGATGTGAATATAAGTAAAAATATGATTGGATCTGCTATAGCTGGTAGTGTAGGCGGTTTTAACGCGCACGCTGCAAATATCGTTACGGCAATCTACATAGCTACAGGTCAGGATCCCGCGCAGAATGTTGGAAGCAGTAATTGCATGACACTGATGGAACCATGGGGAGCGGATGGTTCAGATTTGTACGTATCTTGTACAATGCCTAGCATAGAAATAGGTACTATAGGAGGTGGAACTGGTCTTCCGGCGCAAGGTGCATGTTTGGCTATGTTGGGCGTTAAAGGCGCTCACGCTAGTCAACCCGGTGAAAATGCCAGCCGATTAGCTAGAATTGTATGCGCTACAGTACTTGCCGGTGAATTATCATTAATGGCTGCACTTACAGCTGGGCATTTAGTTAAAAGCCACCTTAGGCACAACAGGTATGTCGAAAAATATATGCATAAATATATTGCATACATATTTGTATAAACAAATATTTTACGCAATTGGAGCAGGGGACATTTCGTAATGTGTAATCTGATTTCAGGTCAACTACAACTGTTTCGAACGCAATGAATGTCCGCCAAGATAATACAGGAGTTAAATTGTCTGTGCCAAGTATGTTACAGCCACTGCAGAATGTTTGTAAGGAATTTGTGGAGAAGTCTTAGCATTAATCAGAAATGAACGAGTTCATTTCTTACTGTATAGTAGAACACCTTGTATATGCTATTTTGCGACTGCTTCAACGTAATATTCCAAAGAGTGAATTACTTCTTTTATGTATATGAACGATATACCAAAAGAACTGAAACGAAAACAGGACTTAACGTAGAGCGGGCTGGGCTCAACGATTTCTATGAAGATGTAATGATATAAATTTAAAACAGACGCGAAAATGAGCCCATCGTAGGTTCGGCTTATATTTTCAGTAAAGCACCGTACTTTGAATGTGATCAAATGTGTATACTTAATTTACAATGAAATATGCAGTCAATGATGGTTGTATAAAATTAATATGGTGCAAATATTATTTTTTGCATACAGTCATATTTTTATATAGTGCAATATTAATTTTTAGCTGTAGCAATTTAGTCAAAGGGTCATAATGTAACAGTAAAAGAAATGTAATCAGAAACTGTACATTATGTAGTATATTGAATACAATCAAACCGATGGATGTTTTCCGTAATAAAAATATATATATATTATTATGGTATTATAGAACAAATAAAAATTAAAAGTTATATTTCTTGTTCTTCAATATGTAAATAATGAAAAAGACTAGGGTCATTAATGATCTGAAAACATTATAATCTAAAAAGGTTTATTGACAAAAGCGTATAAATTTTAATTTAATATAGTTATATAAAGAAAAATAAACAATAAATTAATAAGGGATTACAAATCTTAATTGTTATTTCATACTTGTGTACACATTCCGCATGCAGTAAAAAGATATCCTTATCATACAAAATTGAAGAACACAGCCTAATATATGTACACCTTAACACATAACAACCATAGATTTACATTTTTTCATAAGTTTCTTCGTAACCGCAAGTGATGCAAGTGTGTGTATATGTATCATCATCATCGTTATATGTATCCGCTCCAAATTCGTGTGTATGAGATGCTTTCGACGTTTTATCATATAACGAGCTTCTGACTTGCATTCTTAACTGTTTAATCTGTACAAAAGTTCAAGGAATTGTTCATCTATACTGATAGTATTAAGTTTTAAACATGTTCAGTACCTTCTTATTAAATTTTTTAATCTTTGTCCCCTCCCTCCTAATATCACGTGCTTCTTTTTCTTTAAGTAACTTTTCTTCCGACCCCCAAACTTCTAGGGCCCTCTGTTCTATTTGCAATTGCAAATACAATTTCATTTCTCCCCAATTTGCGTTATGCGGATTTTTTTTTGTTATAAATTTCAATGCTGGTTCTCTCTTATCAAAGTCACAGTCTTTTAATAGATATTCGTGTTTTGCTTCTGTTCTTGTAATTAATGAGTGCTTCCCTTCAGAATCACTGGGAACAAAATCATTGGTCATAATGCTGCTCGCAAATAAGCTATTATTTTACTTCAAATACTATCATTTTGTACGGCAATACTACCGGCATTGATCGCACACAGGGAGATTAAACATTTGCAGAAGATAAGAGTCCTTAAATTCATTTCTACATTCTTCGCAGTAAGGTAAATCTATAATAATAGGGGCAGGTTCCGATGTTATCTGTATCTAAATAGAGGAAGCATTGGTGTTTAGATCGTCGGAACATACATCATTAAAATTTGAAAGGATTTTAATATTTTCTACCATTTGATCTTCCAAGTTATCATTTTCTTCAATAAGGAAACCACCGCCACTATCTATGACACGTGTTCCTTGAACTTTTATCGATGCGCCTTTTCTTGAATCTCCATTTTCTCTTCAAAAGATTATTTATTGTAATACATTTGAACTATTGACATATTAGTTATTAATTTGCTGTGACATACCCCTTTGCATAAGGATGGGATATAATTTTAGATTTTTTTAAAAGCAATGCTTTTTGGCGATTCTTTTCTGCGCGCTCTTTGAGGCGCAATATATTTTCTATTGATTCTATGCCAGTGGAAGAATCATCTTTTTCAAATGCAACAGACATTGTTTATAATGCTAATTTTATAGTATGTGATTTATTAATGCAATATTTAGCCTGTAAATAAGATAAATGTGATAATTAAAAATTATACTATTAACAAAAGTTTGCTATTATACTTTGTATTATTAAACGGAGATATTTTTCAAAACAGTTTTATTACCTGCTTGTGGCTTTTCTGTTACGATATATAATTTCTAATTGTATTTTTCACATTTTATTGAAATAACAATTTACCTATGGTATGTGTATACATATAATGTGTTTCATTGAAAAGATTTTTCGAGCAAATATAGAGTCGAATAGATAAACATTCTACGAGATGACAATATATCGTGTGTTAAAAAATATAGATAAAAGATCGTAAAGAGCTGAAGAAGAAGAATAAACACTGATTATTTCTCATGCTAAATTTCAGACTCTGTACAAACACACTCTTTTCGTGACACTATTTCAATTAATACAGTGCTGTCCAAAGGTGGGGACCCTCGCGTATTAAGGTCTTGTTTCATTTGTATTGCCTTGAGAATTGGGCATAAATACACATTTTGTTTAATATTTATAAAGTTATTAATATTATCTCTTAACATAGTAAATTTTCGTTAGTAAAACAAACTATTATCCATGTTTTGAGTAATATTCCATTTCTCTTATTGTATGTTTCAGGATGACAATGGTTTTTACTTTTTTTTTAAGCCATCATTGCCTTTCGACAGTAGCGTATTCCTCACCTTTCTGTCATTTCTATTGGTCTATGATATTTATGTTATGATTGATATGTACACAATGTGTTGGAATTATATACCTTGCAATTCAGACAGTGTAAAATAACACCTGAATACCTGTGCAAAGGGATTCTATCTTTGCTATAACGTTATAGCAATTTATTTAAAATTTACGGTCATATAAGTAATTTACTGATAGTAACAGTGAAAACATTGCATGCGCAATTTCGAAACGATATCCCGTAGATCCTTGAAGGATGTGAAATTAGAAATAAAAAGCTGGTTATGTTACTGATTAACCTTGCCTTGTCATTTAACGAGAAATCACAATAACGATTTAATGAAATTTTCGTGAAAATATAGGTATACCTATTAACCTTTAATTAACGTCAATGAGTAAATGTCAAAAGATAAATAGTGTTGAATGTGCCGAAATATTATGCGGCCGATGTCGCTTGACTTTGACAAGGCGTTATATTTACCAGTAAGGAGAGGTTTTTAAAACAGACAACTTGATTACAAAGCAATTACAGTGGATTGCATATTTATAAAAAAAACTCACACCGTAAAAAACATGAGTTCTCACCATGAATTGAACATATCGATTGAGCATCCACTTTCCGGGGACATAAATCATGTTAGCACACTCTCCGATGATATTGGCGCACTCTATCTGTCGGATGATTATTCAGATGTGACTTTAATTGTCGGCGGACAAAGGTTCAATAGCCACAAAATCATATTAGCGGCTCGTAGTCAATATTTCAGAGCGTTACTCTTTGGCGGATTAAAAGAATCGACGCAACATGAAATTGAATTAAAAGATGCTAATCTAGCCGGATTTAAAGGTTTACTTCAATACATATATACAGGACGAATGTCCCTTACAGAGCGACGAGAAGAGGTATTAATATTTATTTTTCTTATACGATCAGATATTATAGTTCTGTAGTTATTATTATTATTATTCTTGTTCCTAGGTGGTACTGGATATTCTTGGATTAGCACATCTCTATGGATTTTCAGAATTAGAAACATCTATATCGAATTATCTTAAAGAAATATTAAATATAAAAAATGTCTGTCTCATATTTGATGCAGCACTTCTTTATCAGCTAGATTTTCTTATCAGGGTATGGGTATGATGTCAAAGACGACATCGCAGAGAATGGTTGAAAATATCCAGAGAAATTAATCTATTCTAGGTTTGCCATGAATACATGGACGAACATGCGTGTGAAGTGATTCAGCACGAGAGCTTTTTGCAATTAAGTGCTGATGCTTTGAATGAACTTGTTTCAAGGGATTCCTTTTATGCGCCAGAGATTGAGATCTTTTTAGCCGTTCGAGAATGGGTAAAAGCAAATCCTGATGTGGATGGAAAAAGTGTTTTAAGTAAATATAAGCGATATTATAAATGAAAAGATTTATTCGAAGTATAGTCCGAAAACATTAATCGTAATAATACTATGAAATTGATTAGACTAATTCCATAGATAAGGTACGATTAAGCTTGATTTCAATCACGGACCTTTTAAATGTTGTTCGACCAACTGGTTTGGTCCCTCCCGAAGTAATTTTAGACGCAATAGCAACAAGGACACAGATACGTGATTCAGGTCTCAATTATCGTGGTCGGCTACTTATAGATATAAATGTTGCCCATCCTATGCATGGGGCTCAAGTTTTACAGGGTGAAATGCGTAGCTATCTCTTAGACGGCGATACAAATAACTATGATATGGAACGAGGGTAAGTATCTAAGCTTATTCTTTATGGTATTCATTTAAATAATATTTCTCTTTTAATATTTTACCAGGTATACTAGACATACCATTACTGATTCACGAGAACATGGTATTCTTGTTAAATTAGGTACTCAGTGTATCATTAATCATGTTAAGATGTTGCTTTGGGATAAAGATATACGTTCATATTCTTACTATTTAGAGGTGAGTTAAAAGAAAAGAAAAGTCAAGTAATTCTTACATCGAATCATTCCTCATTCCTTTTTCAATAGGTATCTATGGATCAAAAGAATTGGGTCAAAGTTATTGACTATGCAGACTATTTTTGTCGTAGTTGGCAATATTTATATTTCGAACCGAGAATAGTCCTTTACATTCGTATTGTTGGAACAAATAATACCGTAAACAAAGTAATATCATTATTAAATACGCTAACTAATTGTCCATTTCATACTTATACTTCATATCTTTACCGTTTAAAGGTTTTCCACCTCGTTAGTTTCGAAGCTTATTATACAAATCATACAGAGAAACTATGCGATGGTTTTGTCGTACCTACGCGAAATGTTGCCACTATGGATCAAAGTGCAACTGTCACTGAAGGTGTTTGTAGGTCTGTAAACTGTTATGTTCACATATATATCGTACATTGTATGATAAACTTGCCTTTAAATTTTAGATCACGAAATGCTTTATTAAATGGTGATACATCAAATTATGATTGGGATAGTGGATACACGTGTCATCAAGTTGGGTCTGGCTCTATTTTGGTACAACTTGGACAACCGTACATTATAGACTCCATGCGGTATATTTTCACTTATTATATAATATATAAGTAGCTATCAAGGCCATTGCATAATGCACTGAAAGAAAATTAATCTATGCAGATTATTGCTCTGGGATTGCGATGAACGTTCCTACTCTTATTATGTCGAAGTATCCCGAAATTCTTGGAATTGGGTTCTGGTGGCTGATAAGACGAGAGAAGCTTGTCGTTCATGGCAAACGATACGCTTTGAACCTCGTCCTATAGTTTTTATACGCATTGTTGGAACACACAATACAGCAAATGAGGTTCTTATTTATAGATTACTATAACAAAAAATAAATATGTATAGTTATGTACATTTCATAGCTAAGTTCGAGACTTAAACGAAGCAGTTTTCTTATTCACTGGTTTTTAGGTCTTTCACTGTGTTCATTTTGAATGTCCTGCTCAAATAAACGATAAAGTTGTAAGTAAGTCTGCAGTGCACAAAGGGAAGCAATCAAAAGGTCAGGATTCTATGCTTTGGTTAGTACCATTGCCGCCAGAAACAGCTACAGAGGCAGTAAATATTGATCAAGAAGAAACAAATTCTACAGATAGCAATGTTTTATGGGACAACTAAGTTGAGAAGAAACTGCTGTGTAAAATCTCATTCACACTTTGATGATTGATGCATTGGGGATTAAACTTGTTTCGTTATTTTCTTTTTCTGTGTTAAAAATTTAAGTGCTTGTATAGTATAGTGATATAAGTTATGATTGTAAAAATAATTGTAACATAAATTTTTTAATTAAATTACATTTCTAATTTAATAAATCGCATTTAGGTGACTTTTTTATTTTTTTTTAGCAAGAGGCAATTAAATTACTTAATTGTATTTCTGTTTGTTTAATAGTCTGCAAATCGATCCGTTGTACTGCAATATTATTTGGGTCCTAATAGTACCGTACTAAATGGTTTTTCTATAAATAAACAAATTACTAATTTATAATAAATATAGTCGAATCATTTATTTATACAATATTTCGTGCAATCCATAACTTCAAACAAATTACTGATGATTTGATGAAGAAAATTAATTTTCGTGTAATTTGTAAAAGCGTATCAAAATTTTGAAAATTCCCTAGTAACTTCGTCTTTATGATCCACTACCTGTACATATAATTTCTATGCGTCTGTACGAGTTCATATTTCATTTAAGTATGAATTAAAATATATGAGCAAAATACGAATCTTTAAATTTTGTAGATTATCAATTTTCATAGGCAATCGTACATAAAATTATACATGAAATATAGTAGTATTTCCGTAGCGGGTTATATCTTACATCCATTTACACGGAACTAGGCATGCATTACATTACAGTATGTAAACGATAATAGTTGCGAGTAAATACTGTGTTAATGTGGTTGTTTAATGCAATATATATTTGTACAATTCCAGATAACTAATAGTGAAATATATAAAAAGTTTGATAGAATTCATTTTACGAACGTATATCTTTTCACCTGCGAAAAAGATATTCAAAAACACAAATAATGAAGTACCCAACCTACCGTGATTGCAAGCACGACAACCTAGTACGAATTCGAATAATACAAGTATAACTAAAGAACAGCGATAGAACTTATAAGATTGGCGAACATAACAGTAATAGCGTGATCCGAAAATTCATTTTTTAATTACACTAACATCCTGAGAGTCATATCTCGCCGATATGATTCATATGTTCAATTATAAAAATTCGTAATAAAGTAATATTTTATTCAACGATATAACTAATTATTATAAGCGTATAACAGAGAACTTTGTATAACATCTACTCATGAACAATTAACATGTAACGCCCGTGGACATGACTATCCTCCCATGTAGCGTGTCACATCTTGGAAATGGAATATCAGAAAATTGTTATTATATCAAGAGGGATTCAATTAGATAAAGGAGAGGATTATTACCATTGTTGCTACAATTTTTCTAACGAAGGTAAATGGACATGGCGGAAGATCCGGAAGGCAAAAGATATCCTTTACACAAATGCATATTTCAAGGGGATGTAAAAACCTTAAGTTCTCTAATCAGAACTTACGACATCACCGATAAAGATAAACAAGGTTAAAACAAATGTAGCACACTTACCTATTGCTTTATATGTAGAATGCGTACAAATGTTCAATCATGATGAGACTTTATTTGTACATTAATTCAATTTTATTCTGCAGGTAATACTCCTTTACATTTAGCTGTTATGTTAGGAAGAAAAGGTGGGCGAATATATTTCAAAATATATATATTGTTGAGAAGAATGAGATAAATTATATTTTAAATAATGTTTTCAGAATCAGTTCAACTATTGCTTGCGCATGGAGCACCAGTAAAAGTGAAAAACTTGGCCGGATGGAGTCCACTTGCAGAAGCGATCAGTTACGGAGACAGACAAACCAGTTAGTAGAAGTCTACTTGTAGATATAGTCTGCCTTTCGTGGGAATGTAATTCTAATATTAGTTTGATATCACTTTCAGTATCATCCTTGGTGCGAAAATTAAACCAACAAGCTAGGGAGCAGATGGAAGAAAGAAGGCCGAATTTAGTTGCAACGTTGCGTCAAATGGGAGATTTCTATATGGAATTGAAATGGGATTTCCAAAGTTGGGGTATTTAATGCTATATTTAAAACCATTGTTTAGTATTTTTCATGATAATTATGATATATAAATAACTTTCTAGTGCCGCTTGTTTCTCGTGTACTTCCTTCTGATGTCTGTAAGATATATAAAAGTGGTGCATCCATAAGAATGGACACTACGTTAGTCGATTTCAATGATATGAGATGGGAAAGAGGCGACATATCATTTATTTTTAATGGTGACCAAAAGCCAAGCAAATCGCTAGCAGTACTTGATAATAAGGCTAAACGTTATCAAAGAGTGAGATATGAGGTCAACTTTGCTCTCTTATGGTTAAATGAATCCAATTGAACACCTTCCATTATCTGTTGCAACAACGAATATATTACCGGTAATTCATCTTTTAGGATACAGAATTGGAGATACAAGACGAAGTTGATATCCTAATGTCAACTGATATTATGACAACACAAATGTCGACTAAAGGTATTACACTTTCGAAAGCTCAGACAGGCTGGATATTTCGTGAAGATAAAAGGGTAAGGCCAGTATTGTTGGTTTTACCTATGATTCTCCTTCTTCTTCTGCTATTTTCTTACAAAAATTTTTTGAGACACATCTCAAATATTTAATAAAGGAGATGGTAGGGCCTTTCCACGCGGACTTTTACCAAATCAACGGAATGGTTTTGGAAAGTAGAAAACGGCGAGAGCATTTAAGCGAAGAAGATCTGCGAAAGAATAAGGCCATTATGGAATCGCTAACAAAAGGAAATTCGCAGGGATTTACAAACGGGAAGGTAAAATAGAAAAATACTAGAAGCCGTTTTTCTATTTGATTTCTGTGATTTATTTACTTTCAGTCTCATGTTAGAAGAGCTTCTTTAAATCCACCACCCGAGTCCAATATCACTTGGGAGGAATATATCATGGCTCAGCCAGGTCAATGTCCACTTCTTGGAAGAAATGTCGTCTACAAGGAAAGCAGTAAATCATTTAAAGCTACAGTCGCCATGAGCCCGGATTTTCCGCTAACTGTTGACATGTTGCTAAATCTTTTGGAAGTAATAGCACCGTTTAAACATTTTAACAAATTACGAGAGTTCGTCTTGATGAAGTTGCCTCCTGGATTTCCAGTGAAAATTGACATACCTATCTTACCGACGGTGACAGCGAAAATCACTTTTCAGGAATTTGCCTTTCGCAATGATATAGATCCTCAATTATTCCAAATACCACCAGATTACATTGAAGATCCTTTAAGGTAAATTTACGAAGCTTATTCCTTATCGTTTAAGCCATCTTATCGTTTACTTTAATACGTATATTCTTTCGTTTATATTTCCAGCTTTCCAGATTTATGACATCTTCGTGCATTAAAGATAACTCAAATTAAATGTCGCATTAAAAACAAAGCCATTTTTTCTCCGGGAAGATGTTTGAAGAGAACTGTGCGGCTTTCAGATTTTTTCAAACATACAGCTGCCAGGATGGCCTCCCAAAAAGGTTTACAAAGTACTTTTATAAACAACAATGCTCTTGAATTTGAATACAAAATAATAGCAAGTATTCTGTTTCACGAAAGTACGCACGGGGAATGGTATAATCCATTTACAAAGTTGTAAGCTATATTCTACGGAAAGGAGCAACCTAATAAACTTATGCACATAACGACATACATTTTACATCACCACTCGCAACGAGTGCATAAGATATACAATTGCATTATATATTTTGCTTTTCTGTCTAAACTTTCCTTTTTCGCATTTACCAGTTAATATTTAAAGAGTATTTCATATTGATGAAATGTTGAATAGACTGTTGCAAACAAATTTCTTTTAAAAGAATCAAGCAAGCTGTACCTCCTGTTTTACTTTGTATTAACAAGGTCTACAAAAATAGGGCAGAATGATTATCGAGATTACTTTAAAAGTGAGAAATTTTATTATTACTCCCCGATTCGCGACTAATCTAGAATTGCAATACTATATAGTATATGTATGTGTGTGTGTTTAGTTTACAAATTTTTAAATAAAGATAGCAAAGCGTAATATATAGCGCATATTTCGATTTTGTATCCTTTCAATTGTTCTCTGAAATCTAGTTTAACGTCATGTCTACAGAGTACGGGTCAGAATTGACCCAGCACCGTCGGCGAACTGTTAACTACATCTGATCATCGAACAAATTAAGGTAAACTTGTAGTGCTTCTAACTAGAAGTAATCAAATAAGCTGAATAATTCATGCATCTATTAAAATGGTAAAATATTTTTTATTCAATTCGTTCTGTCAATCTGGCTAAGCGAAGCACTGATTTTTAAAAATATATACAAATACATGTACATATGTATATATTTAAGTGTCGAAGAACATAAAGAGGGGGGAAAGGTGAGTAAAAATGTGACAATTCCTTTACAGAGCGCACAAAATTTCAGAAGTAAATGGAGCAGCATGGATTGATACTTGAAATTTATAATCATCTTAATCTACCGACAATACATTCAATAAATTAGATAATATCGTCCTCTTAGGCGTGTTTCGCTGGATTCGGTCCTACTCGGTTGAATTCGGAACTGCGTTTAGCAGTAGATAGTGACTCTGGTCGGTATAGGACAGACCCGGTAGAAAAGTATTGGTTATTGTCTTGTACGAGGAGAAATCTTGTTGCTTTAACTCTACTTATTTATAATTGATAAAATTTCAATGACTTAAAGAATGCTGCGCCGCATGAAATTAATTTTATGCTTATGCATCGTTCTATGCGCATCGAGCATTAAAGCGGACGACAATCAAATTTCATTAACCAAACTTGGTGCAAAAACAGGGCCGACGTTAAAATTTTTCTATTGGTGAGTTTAATTAACGTAATCGCAACAGTAATCCGTATTTACTATATTTGTCTAAAACACATTTTAGTACAATTTGTTTATTTACAAGATTGTAAATAATTCCGTGTGCTAAATTCTCAACTATTTTGCTTTCTCGCAGTTACTCGTGTGGATACAGAAAAGTTTTTGAAGAATATGTTAGTATTCTACGGCAAAAGTATCCAGAATTACAAATTAATGGAGAGAATTATAATCCCCCTGGATATAAAATGCTTGTCGCCAAGATATTAGTAATTGCAATGTTTCCTCTTTACATCGCATATATATATATATATTTATATATTCGTTGGCTGTCATCGTAATAATTCTTTCTTGTTCTTTTCAGAGCTTCGTGAAACTTTCACTAATAGTTCTAATAGTTAGCGGATTCAACTTTGGTCAGCCCGTGGTATCATTATGGCAGTGGTGCATCGACAATCGATTTTACTCATGTATAATGATATTTTTTCTTTTTAACGCAATAGAGGGACATTTCATATCGTCTGGTGCTTTTGAAATACATTTTAATGGTGAATGATATTTCTATTGATAACTATATAATAAATCCAACTACATGCGACTGTTCGATTAAATTGAACGAATGATTATAATTGTTTTAGACGTTCCTGTATGGTCCAAATTGGAAACTGGGAGAATACCACAACCACTTGAACTTTTTCAAATAATAGATACTCATTTGAATATGCAATATGCAGATGTAGATATAGGATAGATTAATTTTAATAAGAGATCCCATTGCATTTTTATTTGTATCAAATGTTAAATCACTGTGGTTATAGAAGCTCTCGTTTCTGCAACTCTATAATTGTTCCACATATACCGCCGTCATTTTCATTTCTTTTATATGTATTTTATTACAAACCTTGCTATCTGATATTAGTTGGGGCGGTATATAGAAGATAAATAGAGTTTGCACGAAGGAAGCTGGAATAAAACCTTTTTAATATTGCTCAAAATATTTTTTATTTTTTAAATACTTTATTTTTCAACCTGAATTTTAAACTTACTTTATCCTTTCAAATTTTTAGATACTATGCCCCAATGTAAATATATTGAACATGTTTATTTGAAAATGTATGAGGTACACAGTGGGCTTTTATAAATATTTTCCTTCAAAAAAACAGTACTGTATATGCAACATTCGTTCGAAGAAGTATTTCTCAAAAATACAATAAACTTTGATAACTGGATACGAAATATATTTGAAATAAATCCATTGATATTAATGCCAAGCAATATTTGGAAAATTGCTGTGGTAGAGTAAACGAAAAGTATTATCTATAATTTTGAGAGGATAACGAAGAACGTATCAATTTATCAAATATATGTGTATAATTTCAATAAATATTAATAGAAATATGTCAAAGATTTTATTTAGGTAAGGTGTATGAACTTGTACAAAATTAGATATAATAAAAACGTGATAAAGCATTGTCTCCTTTTTTTTTCAACGAACATTTTTTAACTGTCGTTTACCGTACGCAATAACAAAATGTGGATTCAGATAAACGAAGAAGCTAAAATACATTTTGTCCTTCGTCCGTAATTTAAAAAAAATATAGATTTGTTATAGTAGATTTTTGACCACTTATTTTTGAACTGAAGGATAAAATAAGATAACAAATAATGAAAATGTTTAATATTTGTACGTGATGTATAATTATATTGGACGAAGGTATACATACGCACGCGTAAAAATGTAAACTTATGTTTTTTTAATATACATATATATCAGCTATCATTTAATAGCGGATAAAATGTGATTAAAATGAACATGTAATTATACATATCCATAACTGTGCAAAATATTAAGAGAAACATAAGATTCAAATGTTCATTTGAATCGATATAGTTGAAAATGCGTCCGCTAAACAATCCTTTTGCTTTGTTACGCATCGATCATAAGTTCATCGGGATAAAAGAATACTTTTTCTACAATTTAACTTTACATATATTTACCATTAAAATTACGGAAAACATTGATATATTCGAAGTACCTCGTACTTGTTGGAAGCATAAATTTCAAACGGTTTGGTGTATCATCGTCAACAGCGAAAATAATTAAATGTTGCGCCTTTGAAAAGAAAGAGAGAGAGGAACTATGATTTTAGAGAAAGATCAGTGAAGATAGCATAATTCTCCTCTCTTTTTCCCCTTTACCGATAATTTAGATAGTAGTTAGTTTTACAATTCGATCATGTATTCTTAAGCCAGCAGGTTTAATGAAGACCCAAGGCTACCAACAAATTCAGTGTGTTTCGTAAACGTGAAAGATTTTCCTAAGGAAGGAAAAGGATCGTAGTCAGGTCTGACATACGCGTGCTTCGCGATAAGAAACGATAGGTGCACGACAGTCTGTTGAAGAAATTACAGTTTATTTGCCGTTAATAATTTCGTCGTAGAGACAGGGGTTACGAAATTGAAGGAAATTGTAATTTGTATTCCGATTTTGATACAGTGGGTTCAAGCAGGAACTAGAAATCAGGAACATCCGAATTAATCTCCTGTACCTTGCTACTTTGTTCATTTACTATGCCTGCTTTCAATTCGACAGAGTGTATTATATTTTGATAGCGTTTCCCTGCTTTGCTATTTTATAAAGAAAAAGGATCAATTATAAATATATCGCGCTATCAGCGCGTCAAAGTGTGAAACAGAAAATTGAAGCGGCAGTGTTTAAATGAAAGCACAAATGCGGTATCTTCTCAGTTCTCGTGCGAAAAGACAGAATTTTCTACTACTGAATTGTCGAACAGCAGCAGCAGAAAAAGGTGTAACATACGTTAATTCTGTGCCAAGAATTAATTGTCCATTTGCATAGTGTAACTACATTGTTGTATATTATACTCCAATGTACTTGAAGTCCTTGAATAGTGTCTTCAAACAGATGTACCAAAAAGTAGCTGGTCTGTATGATCATGGATGTTGACTGCACAGTAGTCAGCTTGAAACGGTCTAATAGTGCACCCATGATCAACAAGATCACTGCAACAATGTCTGTAACATCGCCTTCTGCTTCTACGTCAAGGTATATTTGTATGCAATTTAATCAGATAAGGAATTCATGTCTACAAAATAGTTATAGATGGTGTTCAACTATGTTGTACAATTTTTTAAACAAGATCGATTTCAATTGTTTGCAGAGACGTTCAATCAAATTTTAACATATTTTCAAATTCACCTCGCACACGACGCTTCAGCACCAGTGTAAGAACAAATCTTTTTTTAAATATGTAATGCCAATACATTTTATAACTGTAATATCTCTTGCAATAGTTGCGATAGTTAATATAAAAATCAATTACTACATATACTCTAGCGATACTTCAATGTAACAAGTATATTTTCAACCGTGAAATATTATTTTAGAGTTCTGGAACTGTTCCTAGGCTAACGCCGCGTGTAAGTCAATTGAGACAAGAAGAATGTATCGATGTTGTCGGTCGTGAAGCGGCGCATGAAAAAGAAATACACAGTGCCATGCAAATTTCTCAGTCATGGGAAGATCTCACCATTGAAGCAGAAGGATTATCCTTTAAAGATACAGAATCGGCTTCGTTGCAATTTAAAATAGAATCGCGACCAATTGCAAAACGAGTGCTTGATCCATTGAGTATCAATTTATCTGTAAGCGGTCCAACTGGATATTCTTCACCGTCGCCAACAAGATCTGGTTTTGGTCAGAGGCAGTGCTATTCACCTGGTGTTCATGCAGCTACGTGGAAAAATAATCTATCGCCTAGTCCTACTAGGAAAGCTTTTGCAACAAGGTATATTTATTTTGACGTAGAAAAAAAAATATAGCTATATTAATATGGTTTTCTTAATTCATGTTTCTTTGCAAAATGCTATCTCCTCGCATAGGCGGAGCTTAAGTCCTATTGCAATACGACCTAGTTGTTTGGCATCAGTGAAAAGAAAATTTGAATTAGACGATTCTGGAATGGATCAATTACAACCTCCCACAAAACGAACCTCTGGTCTGTTAACTTCTGCTGCATCTAGGTAAACTTATTATTTCTAAGAGGAATGATTTCGCATTGTTAATTTAAGAATGTTTACATTAATTCATTTTTTAATTTAGATTGGATGTGGCAATATCTAGTCTACATCCGGGAACTATTAGCTCAACTGGAACTCCAGAATCTTGTTCCAGTCTTGATTCTCCTGGTTTCTCTTTCCGACCCGTGCAGAGTCCGTCTCCTGGTCCAGGTGTCCCGTCGATCGTTAACGACGATCCATCTTCTTCGTCTTCTTCGTCTTCCTCATCTTCTTCCATTACCTCTTCTTCCTGTACCTCCTCTACATCTTCAATTATCTCTTCGACGAACTTTCGAACAGAGGGATCAAGTGTACAACAGGTCAAAACTTTTGAGGAGATACAAAATGAACAGAAGCCGCGAGAAAATAATGGATAAAAGAAAGCTTATAAAAACAAATTTTCAAAGAAGAACACGTATCATTGGTATCGATGACAAACTTATTCTTGTAAACAGTACAGAATGATTAGAGCGACCAATTTTATGCATTAAAATTATCTATAGGTCATTTTTTCACGTTTAATGCCTACTCACATTCTGGTCATTTTCTATTTATTAATATCCGCGTTACGCAAACTCTCCAAATATATATATATAAATATATATATATTTATATATATCAGTTGCATCGGAAATGATACTTTCATTCTCATTAAGATGCTTATTAATATTGTTACATCATCAAATAAGGTTGAAGCGATAGGATACATGTACAAATATAAACATGCATGTAATACGAACGCAGTTGTAAGACCAAAGCGAGTTATTTAGGAAAATATGCGTGCTTCCTACCTTTAAGACTGAATTCTGCGTTTTCTAAATACATCGAATCCGAAACATCTCTTTTGCTGAAGAAGGGTGCATGTGTGACCTTGCCTACTTTAATTGACTATGATAATTAAAGATAGGTCATTACAATTGAAACCCTGTTTTCGTTGAACAGTCCCCGTCAACGTGTTCTTTGTGCGAATCTGTCTTTTTTTTTTTTCCAAGATAAGTAGACTAGTAAGCATATGTATGATGTACATCGATTGATCTATTCGCGGTATTAATAGTATTATTGATTCTATGAATCTCCAATTCTGTATAGTGTGTAAATAAATTACCTGTAGTATGTACTTTTATTCTGTGTGCACAATAATTCAGAACATGAATATTGTACAAGACAAAGCAGTACTTTTTGGACAAATAAATTGAAAAAGATCGAATAAAATGCTTTTCCGTTTTTTTTTTGTTTTTTTTTAACAATATGCGAACATTTAATGCTCATGCATGAATCAGAAACTAAAAATAACAATCAAGCATCGTATATGTTGACTTAAATGTACTACAAAAATGTTCTTACATATAATATTGATTTGGTGGTGGTATCATTTCCATCTTATTACGCATTCAAGAAATTTCAATTAAATAGCTAATAATAGTCGACAAATAGACAAGAACGATAAACAATTAATACAATAACAATGAAATACAGCGATAACTTCATTACACCGAAAGTATTTAATTTTGTAACAAATTTTTTTATATTATTGACTATTTGCCTCAAGATCCATATCGGACCAAACAGCTTCTGTTTCACTTTCATCTGGTGCTTCATCATTATCCGTATCTGGTAAACCGTCACCTACGTCATAGGTTGTATCTGTTTGTTCTTCACCCACAGCCATGTAATACGACGAATCCAATTTATTTGAAGAGTTGTCTAGTCTGTGCATACCTTCCAATGCTCTTCTATTGCTAGGGTCCAGGCTATTTTAAGACATTATATTCTTTTTATGTGAATTATATTACATACCTTTTTAAACAGAAACATGTGCCAAATGTCATAGTGTACATTGTTTCTGTTAAGTTCGATACATTTCATTGCAACTTATATTTACAATTAATAAGAAAATAATTCAAGAGGCCTACTTCAATGCAATTGCATAGTGATCCAAAGCTTTTTCCTCATTGTGAACTCTTGCCCATAGGTCCCCCAACATTTGATGTAATTTACACGCCGATTGAATCTCCACTTGCCTCTCAAGTAATGCAATCGCAGCTTCTAAATTCATTTTTTGTTCGTATATTTCTGCCAATAAATACACAGCAGGCAGATAAACTTCGTCTTGGAGTAATGCCTTTTCTAAAAGATTCTTTGCCTTCCCAACAGACACTGGATCTTTCATAAGCACAGATGCGTAAAGCTGTATAAAAATGATTTTTATTGTTTCAGTTTATGTTCAAACTTCTTCAAATGCGCATTCCTATTCACTTTGCTATACTACTCTGGACAGCCTATTATTTCTAATGTTGCGCTAACTATTTAATGCAACCAACAGATATAATTACCGTAAGAACTCTTGTAGTATGTCCAAGTTGCATGCAAGATCCGCTAGCAATATTAATGGCTTCTCGTAACCTATGCATACCTACAAAACAATCTACCAAACCTTTATGCGGCTCGTAACGATATGGTTTCAATTGTATAGCGTGTCTAAAGAAAAACAATGCATCTGCATACTTTTTCTGTTCTATAAGAATATTGCCTCTAAGAATAGTTGCTTCGATATCATTTGGATTCAAATTGAGGGCTTGAGCTGTTAAAGTATTTGCTCTACCAAGTTTCCTAGAAGCATAAAGTGAATATGCCATAGCAACGTATACTTCTCCACTCCACTCATTATTCGCTGTTATTATTGGAATAAGCCTTTCAAGTTCTTTAATATGATGTGTCTTGTATAATACTGCTGCATACACATCAACCCTAGGTAACAAGAAATAGCAATTTAATAATAGAAATTTTGAAAAGTATAGTTTTACTTCTTAAATCAACCGAACTGGCTGTATGGTTTTTGAAAAGAATACACTGATCGATAAAAGTAATTTAAAATGCCATTACCCCTTCATAACATCTGGTTCTATAATCCTTGCTCTTCTTAAACAGAATAAAGCATTTTTATCATCGCCTGCGTAATAATAGCATTCTCCCATTGTTGTTAATAAATTAAAATTGTCTCTCAGTAGGTTAACATTATCTAGAGATCTTAATGTTGATACTGCATGTGTATATTCTCTATTATGTATATGCGCATGAGCTTTGATCCACGTATTTAACCAATCTAAATTTGATAAACTTGATGCACAGCCAACTATTAACGAATTTACTTCAATTCCCTTTACTCCAAGAGAAAGTAGACCTTCCGCTGCTTCTAACGCTAATGGACATTCTCTTAACACTTCTTTGTAAGTAGTGATTGCAGAGCGTTCCATTCCTTGTTCGTGGAACATTTTCGCAAGCGCCATGTTTACCTGAGAAATAAATATTCATTAGAAATGTCATGTACACATTGCATTTGGAATTTATTAATATTACCTTTGGTGTTCTCTGTTTACCAGGAATACTTTGTAACACTTGCAGCGCCTCTTGAGAATTCTTTAACTTTATTAAACATAAATGAATTTGAAACTTTATATCAACGTCGGTCGGCAGGTCCTTCTGACCTTCTAAAGGTTTCGTGGCGCCTTTAGATTTCAATAAACATTTACGAAATTGTAATGATTTCTTGTATAGTGCTTCCGCTCTTTTATATTTGCCTAAGTGAAAGTGAGCATCTGCATAATAAACATAGATATGGAACTTTCCGTGTAATGGTAATAAATCTGAATTATGCTCACTAAGCGATAACACTAAATTTGCCTATAAGTAATATACAGACAATCGTATTAGATTAATAAATATCATTAAATTGAAGATATAAGTAAAGTAGTAACATATATTACGATGTACACTACGGGACTACATTATTTAATAACGTAAGTATAATTTCATTTTTGTACTGTAGTAGTGTTTATTAAACACGGTGATTAAAATATTATGTATTGATCCTTTATCAAATTTACTCACAAGTGATATAACATTTGAATATAACGATTGTTCGTAAAGAAGCTTTATCTGTTCGTATAAAGTCGACATAATTCCTAAAATTATCTTTTTAAATTACAAAATGGGCTAAGTTTTATCACCAAAAATTCTTCTTAACCTACGAAAAATGCAGTCATAAGAAATAGTAATTAATGGTATACATATTAGTGTTCGACAAGCCGAATCACAGTAGAGGTAAACAAAAATTGACGTGCTATGCGCATGTTAATGCAGTGGCCGCTGCTATTGGTTGGCAAAACGATTGTCAATTGTCAACGTTCGTGTAGCGCCATCTATTGACAAGGTGCCGAAAATAGTCGAATGTTAATAGAATACAGATTAGTGGTGGAGAAATATCGATGGTCAGCACTATCGATAATTTCCGATAGTTGGACCATCGACCATCGATAGTTATCGATAGTGATGGAATGTGATATATATATAGTGGCTCCCTCCTGAAAGCGGGCAAATACAATTCAATCCTGAACAAAGAATGTAAAATTCTTGAAATTGCATAGTCTTTCGTACGCAAGATCACACAGAAAGCCAATCTTTAATGACAAAATACTATCGCTATCGTCAGTTGTAGAACAAATGCCTATCATGAAATTACCAAACATTTTTAAATTCGCGGTATTGCGAATATTGACCCACATTTTCGATAACTATCGATAGTAAACATATATTATCGATAGTTTTCGATAGTAGCAACCATCGATAATATTTCTCCACCACTAATACAGATTGCTAGTGGAGGTCTGTGCTAAATAGAGGAAGGAGGCAATAAAATTTTGCTTCGTTTTCTGCTTAAATAAATATTAACAGCGGCTCGTCGCGTCTGGATAAACCTTTCTTTTAAACCTCTAAATATTCTTTAGCAATCTTTCTCTCCCCTGTTACATACACTTACTAATATATTTTTTGTGTGCGCAGGTTTCCTGGGACATTGATCGGCACTTCTCATCATGCATAAAAGCAAGAAAGAAGAAAGAATAACTCTTGTCACATACTTTACTTATAGTAAATTGGTTTATAAAAATAGTTTGTACCTATTAGCCTGTAAGTTTAACTTAGAACAATTATATATGTACTTAATTGTTATGTACATATGTGTACTTACTTATTATTATATATTTTATTTTATATTTAGTTTGTTCAGTAGATCTTATATAAACCTTAATATTACTTCTGTTACGAGTTCTACTTGATGTACTAAATATAAAATGAAGAGTATACTAAATAATGCTGTTTATTACAAATGCTGTTATTTAATTTTATAAGCGCCTACATATAATCTATGTCAATTTTAGAGTTTTATCTGTATGATGTATTGTAAATTAACTTTGAAGAATGGTTTATAAGTAATAGTTTCTAAGTGTATAACTTAAATAATTGTGTAATTTGTACTTTGTGAACTAGTTTGAATAAATATTGAATGAAGGAAATTAACTGCTTTTATTATTAACGATTCCTTTGATACTACAATGACCAATTCCTATTCCTTAAACAAGTTCTACCGTGACTGGACCTTAAATGCAAAGTTCTAGAGCGGGAAACTTGTAAAAATAAACCTACGTCACAAATAATTAAAGTAGTTGAACTTTAGAAGATTCTGGGAAACAACGTCACGTTCTAGGAATGTCCGAGCACAAAAGTTCCGAGTTTCTGGCAAAAATATCTCGCTGAAAATCGTGGATTTGTATCAGGAGAATATGATATGCGAGGAGGTCTTCCATCGCAGAAATTCTTGGAAATGACGTCACGTTCCAGGAATTTCCGAGCGCAAAATTTCTGAGTTTCTGGCAAAAATATCTCGCTGAAAATCGTGGTTTTGTATCAGGAGAATATGATATGCGAGTAGGTCTTTCATCGTAGCAATTCTTGGTAATGACGTCATGGTTCCAGGAATTTCCGGTCGCAAAATTTCTGAGTTTCGGGCAAAATTATCTCGCTGAAAATCGTGGATTTGTATTAGGAGAATATGATGTGCGAGGAGGTATTCTACTTCACCAATTCTTGGAAATGACGTCACGTTCCAGGAATTTCCGAGAATTAAAATTTGAAGAGCCCCCATCAAGACGTATTAATTCTTTAACAATTAGCGCCAACGTTAATAATGTTCAGGTCTATTTTGACAAGTTCTCCGCTTGTGAACTTTGCATTTAAAGTTCATGCACGGTAGGACTTGTTTAAGGAATTGGAATTAGGCCTTTTCAAGGATTGTTAAGGTGTGAAATATAAAAAGCAGTAGAATTCTTTTCATTGAAGATTTATTTAAATTAATTAACGAAGATACAAGTTACAGAAATGTTGTAATTCAAATTTACAAGTTAATACTTATGAACTATTATTTTATATCTATTTACAATATATTGTACAACTAAATTATGGGCTAATAGTTACAATCTATTTTTATGAACCAATTTACTATAACTAAAGTACATGGTAAAAGTTATTCTAACTTCCCTCTTGCTTTTATGCATGATGAGAAGTGCCGGTCAATACTCCTTACTCTTTGTATGCGGAACCTGCGCACACAAAAAGAATATTAATATGTAACAGGAGAGAGAAAGATTGTTAAGGGATATTTAGAAGAAAAAGAAAGAAGGGAAAGGGAGGGAACCAAACCAGAAGCATCAGAGAAATAAAGATTAATTTGAAGATTATTTGAAACCGAATAGAATAAATCTGGCAAGAGTGAATTTGATGAAAAGGGAAGGGAAGGAATTGACGGAGATCCCTAAAAGAAGAGACTATGAAATGCAGGAACAGGAGTAAGGCAGACAAGTAGAACAAGCAAAATATAATGAGAGATTTAAGTATATTAGAATCGCAACACTATAAGAATCCAAATTTCATGGCTGCGAGGCCGAAATAAAGAACAATACTATTGTTAGTATGTACTTATTAAACACAGGAAAATTTATTGAAAGCAACACATATTCGGAGATGTAAATACCTTTGTTAAGACGCTTGCCAAAAATATTTCACGCGTCGTTGGTTTCTTATAAACACTTAAACAATTAAATTCATTATTACGGGCAAGTGGATAATGTTACAGCAACGAGACTATTACTGGTGAATAGGTTATTTCTTCTCCTTTCAATTGACACCTCATAGATTAAAAAATAACCACCAGAAGCAGAGATATAAAATTTATCAGTATGATCGCTTTTTACAATCTGTCGGTATAATCATGTCAGTGACATGCAAATGATACTCTAGAACCCCACAGCACCAACGAGACCATACACGGGAGCAATCCTAAACTATAGAGAAATTGTTCCTTGAATCATGTGTACAGAATGAATCAATCTTATAAATAAAGTGTATATGTATTTCCTTTTACATTTAACTACTTACATAGCTTAATCACATGTTGAAATAATTTAAAACATATTTTAAAAAATATCAACCGCTTTGTCTTAGAATTGTAACAGAGCAATGAAAAATTTGACAAGTTTAAAATGCAATACATAAGACTAAAAACAACCCAAGTTCGAGTTTATATTCGAATATCTTGCGGACATACAAATTTTCTAAACTTAAACGTATTTATTATAATATATATGCTTCACAATTTTCTTAATTCCGATACTTATAGGCTTATAAATTAAAATCACGTTCATTCTTAAGGTACAATGCAAATTTATAAAAGCTCCTAACCAGAGGCATTTAGCATAAAATTTTGCGTGTAATCGTAATCGATTGTAGGAATGACAGATTGCACAAATTTTAGAAATATTATCAAATACATGTGTACGCCAAGCTCACGACCACCTTCCATCACAGTTTCGATAATTTTCTTCATTACCTCGGCGTGTCTGCAAATATCATTTTAGAAGATAATGTTTATCTCAATGATAAGCGTCTAATTAACCAAATGCATCTTTCAAAATTACCTGCAAGGGTGAACCGACGCCATCAACGGTCCAGGTATATGAGGATGTGCCTCCATTGTAACAGTCTTTTTGGCATGATCCTGACTAACATCCTCATACATTTCCTCTACCGTTAAAGGTTTACGATTCTGTTGTGAAAAAGTAAAAACTAATGATTAATACAGTTTATTATTACGCAAACAACCTGTTGATAAATATATTAAAGAAATGAACAAACCTCATCAAATCCAGAGAGCCATAATCGAGGTGTCTGATAATATTTATCGTATGTAATATACAAATCGTATGTACGGGTATGAATGATTTCTCCTTCGGAAAATGAATCACACTTTTCTTTTGCTGGCTTCTTTATAGTTTTCGCTGCGTACTGCACAATGTGGATTTAATCAAACTTCATTATTTTTTTATAAGCTATTTTTATGAGGTGAGAGCATATTTTTTTGAAAACACTTTACAATTAAATTGCAAATAAAAAAATTACTTGCGCAAATATGTTACATATATTCTAGAGAAAAGAAATACCTTGTCTTGCTCGTCTAACATTCCACTGACTTCAAAAGCTTCCATATCTGCGGCATCTTCCTCGTCGTCATCCTCATCGTCCCCATTACTTTCTTCTGCGCCAATCGATTGAGAAAGTTGTGTTTCGTCTAACGTCATTTCTGTTACTCTTTCTTCTATTCCTCCAATGCTGCTGTCGTAATGGTGTGTATCTACCCAACCACCTTCCGGATCATCTGTTTCTATGATGCATTCCTGTTCTTTGCTGTACTCAATCTGAAATGTTGCCATATAAGTTATAGTCATCAAAAGGAACCACATTTCTATATTTTTAACAACTATCTGCGGGTAAAGTTCCTTTTTTAATTATTTAATCGAACAAATTTTGGAAAATTACATCTGTAAACCAATAATTTAAGACATGCAATAAAGTTATTGGTAAAGAGCAATAAAAAGATGTAATAATTGCATAACGAATAATGAAATACATAGGTACCTGTTTACACCTGCGTGTACAAGGAACGTTACGCGTCAACAAGAACTGTTTGGTTTTGGGAAGATATGATTTTGCTCTATCTTCATCACCAGTGGCCCATTGCCATGTCGGACAATGATGCACCAAATGATCGCCTGCTGCCACAAACTCCTCCGGGGTTAATACTCCTGTTTCTCTAAATTTACTTTCCTTTAATAGTACAAGTTATATTTGGTATGAAACAAAACTATTTATATCTTTTTATCAGAAATCTTAACCAAAAATAAAGATTGTAATAATTCTATCGTACGAATTAAATAAACAAGAAATTGTAAGGGATAGTAAATAAGAACAGCGTACATATATATGGTAAGAGAAAGTGAAGCTTAATAAAATTATTAATGGAGGAAACTTTTGTAATACAAGTAATGATTAAACAATGTTAAAATAAAACATAAAAATATGTTTCAAAAGCTATATGCTGACTTAATCCTGAAAAGAATATGAAAACAAAGGCCTACTTACAACAAACAATGTTATTTTTAAAAATGCATTTTATTTCGAAAAACCACATCTTGTGTTACATAGAAAGTTTGTAATGCATAAAACATAATTATCTAATAGTATCATAAGGGAATACTATGTATCTACATATTGCTTTTTATATTGGAAACAGTGATCTTATACACATATATCTTTAAATCACAATTGTATTGTTATGACATTAAACAGGCTAATTTAATATTTTATTATGAAACATATAAACCTATAACCCCAGAAACTCTATCACAATATCGTAAACATATAGCATAATGGAAAAACGAGTAATTAAATGGCATATAATGTTTGTGTAATGCGTTATAAAAAATTGCATATAACTTTTGATATATTTTTCATCGCTTATTTGTTTAAGATATCTATTTTTGAAGATATCGTATTTTCGTGCGACCATACCTTCAGCACAGGGGTTAAGTACTCAGCAACACCAAGCGCGGTGCCTTTAACGGAATTGATCACACTCTGCATTGCAATTTTGTGCAACGAGTGATTTAAATTTATCAAGAATAAAAAATATCACAGGATGTACGATTGCTAAGTGCATTCATATGATATCAACAGTTTCCAACGTATTATCGATTCGACCGTACATCGGAGCCGTATATACACTACCAAAAAACCCCCCTTCCAAGTTCCCCTACTATAAAATTCACTGTTTCCCTACTACTTTTTTATTGAACGTAAATGAGCATGCGTATGAACAAACGTACGCGGCCTGTAACAATATTACAAAAATATTTCGGAAATAATTCCACTAAACATGAATAGAAATTTATACATCTACACTAATATAAAATACTGCAACGATCATATATGTATCTATATTGTACATGCTAAAATTACTTATGTTTTGTAGATCTATATGATCATTACCAAAGCACGTTCAAATTTTCTAATAATTTCGCGCTGATATAGCTTAAACTATGCTATCATCAATGAATGATATCTTTAAAAGTTACACAGATTTTTAAACATTCATACAATAAAGATAAAACTCGGTTTACTTTTTGTTGCACGTCTATATCATTAATTTTGTTTACTGTCTCCATGGTAACTATTCACCGGCTTGCAAAAGAGTTCAAACAAACATAGGTATAGCTGCAAGAAACGAGCATCGTAGTGGTGTACGGTAAATTAATTAAGAACAATAAAAAATAATTTGGGCCACTGATTTGCACATTTTTTTACGGTACAAATGTTAGAAATTTCATTCGAGAAATATAAGATTATAAATATTTGAAATATAAATATATATTGTAAGACTTAATTACATGCGCTTTATAATTATGTAATACTTAGTTTTTGTTTAATTTTTGCACAGATGGATGACTATAATGAAACTTCGAACGACAATTTGGAAAACATTACGAAAGCATTAGAAGATATGGATAGTTTAGATATGGAATTATTCAACGATTCTTTTAAAAAGTCAAAGTCTACAACAAGTGTTCTCAAAGATGCTAATATGCAATCGGATAATGATATTAAAAAGAAAGTTCTCTTTAAGAGCGGTTTGTATATTTGAAATATTCATTATTAAAGAAAACTGCGGACGTTTAATGTTAGTTGAAAATAATTTTTAAATGATATTACTAAGGAACGTAATTTTTACAATGTACTCATTACAAATTTACATTGCTCATTTTATAAGAATCAATTTGATTCTTACATAAATGTATATACAATTTACATATAATTTTTTTATATTTTAGCTTCCAACGATGACGATTTGTTATCTGGTTTACTATCAGATGAGGAATCGCCGAGAAAAGGGAAGAAGAATGTACTTGTATCTAATAGCAAAAGTAGTCTGATGGAAGATCTCTTCAAGATCAGAACACCAATTACATCTACGTCAAGTATTAGATCAAGTAATGAGCCAGATTCAAAGTTTAATGTTGAACAAGGAGAAGCTAATCAATTGTGTCCACAGAAACCAAACAGTTACTTGCCTTCTAAGAGTAGTTTCACAGCATCACTATCTGATTCATTAAAGGAAAGAAATGTACAGAAGATGAAGAATACATCTGGAAACGAGGACGATGTTTTAACAAATTTAAATGATAAATCGGGTGGTATAGAAAAAGCAAGAAGACAATCATTTAAAGGAAGCTTATTTAACGATAAATTGGATTCATCCAATACACAAGATTCCATTGTTCCTAAAAATATTAAGAAAGTGGAGTCAAAAAACATAATAGAATATGCGAGCACTGCTCAGAAATTAAAATCTAATATCATTGATCAGTCAACTAATCACTTTGCAACAGAGTCGCGTAAAGGTAGAAGGAATGCCAAAGTTATAAATGACCCACTTGGTCTATTATCCATTGATTTGCTACCTGAGCAAAATATGGAGCAGGTAATTTGGTTTAATTATTTGTACCAAGTATTAATAAATATAATTAAATATCACGCATCTATTTTCCATTAAGACAAAAAAGGAGAACACAGCAATTAAAGATTTTGTTACACAAGATACTAAAGCAGAGAAAGATTTGCCAGAATGGTTGGGTGGTTCGAAAAAGTTACAAGATAAGCAGTTTGAAAGACAACAGGAAGGATCGCCAAAAATTGATAATAAGATATCCATCAAAATGGATTCTAAAACAGCAAATGACGTAGAAATTGAGCCTACTCTTGCACAGCATGTTTCACTGTTATTTGGTGCACAACTAAATCAACAAAATGCACTTATCAATATACAGCAACAAGAACACGAACTACGGACGGCAACAATACTTTCGCAACAAAACGATCAGTTAAGCAAGGTATCAACTACTCAACATGCCGTGCTTCATAATCAGGAAGAGCAATTTAATGCTCTTCTAAAATTACAATTTGAGAGACAAGCTTTGCTTGAGAAGCAAATAAAGCTACAGCAAGAACGAATTAATCAATACATTTATGTAAGATTTTTTAAGTATAGAATTAATTATATACTAGCTTAAAATATGTTAAGTGGAATATGTAATTTTTTTTGTTGCTTTCAAGACCTTGACAGCAATGCCTGCTCCGATACCGAGTAATGTAACATCTTGTAATGGATGTAAGTTGAAATCGGATGAAGACGAAAAGGACTTTAAAGAAGAGAAAGAAGAAATGGAAAGCCTGATAAAGACATTGGAAATAGAAAACACAAAATTAGAGAGAAAATTATCCAGCATAAACGAAAAACATGATAATGAACTCGCGTATCAAGCTGAATTCTATGAGTATGTTTATCGCATAATATACTATACGTACTATAAGACATCACATCTTTACTCAATAAAAGTGAGATAACACGATTTTCAGGAGACAAATCTCATTCTTGAAAGAAGCAATGACAAAACTGGAAGAACGAGTGAAGCAGGAAATAGAATGTTTGGAAATAGATTATACAACAAAATTTGACAAATTAAAAGATGAGAAACTGCAAATAGAAAGTCAATACAAAGAGCAAATTCATAATCTAAAGGTTGATTATTTGACTGTTTACAAATATATTTGTGCTCTTAATATTATTACATATTTTTGCTAATAATAGCTTTGAACTAATTTTAATACTTATATTGCATTAAATGCAACGTATTTAATTTCTTATGGCTTTCAACTGCTTAATATCCAAAATCATTTTAAGAAACTACTAATTGCAAATACAATGTTTTAAATTTTAAGAAATAGGAATGGGAAGATTACAAGTATACCATTTTTTAATTAGAATGAACATTCACAACACGTAGAAGAAATATGCAAACTCCATTCTGAGAATGTACAACTTTTGCAAAAAGAATATTCCAATATAATAGAAAGCATATCTAGAGCTAAGCAGACAGAAGAACAGATGATAAAAACTATGACAAATCGAAAGTTCGATATAGAGGATATGTTGCAAAAGGCAAATTTCATTATAGATAATATACAGGAAAAACAGAAAAACTTAGAAATTAAGCGAAATGACATAACGGAATTTCAAGAAAATACTTTCAAACTACAAGAAGCTGACATAAAAGGTACAAACTAATATCAAACGACAAATTTTTGTAAGACTTTAAATTACAAAATTCTAATGCTTTCCTTTAATTGAATGTATGATAACGATAACGTTGCAGCACAGAGGCTTCAATTAGAACATCAAAATAATGTCCTAGAGGAACATCGTAATAAATTTGTAGAAACGACAGAAAAACTCGATATTCGTCTTACACAACTTATAACTGAACTTCAAAAACAAAATACATTGTGCAATCAAGCACAAGAAACACTTGAGAAGAGAGCAGTGAATCTCTTACGGGAGAAAGAATTATTTGAAGAAAAAATGAAATGGGAAAGAGATTACATGCAGGTAAATTTTATTATAAAGATTACTAAAGTTTTGTTTTAAAACCATATTTTCTCTGTGCACGTATGTATGTATATATATAGATATTAAAAGAATCGTGGATAAAAGAACAGGAGAAACAACTTGAATTACTGGCCAAAGAAAAAGAAGCAATAGCAACAGAAAAAGCACAGTTCAAAGTTTTAAGTAAACTGAAAAGTAACAATGGCGAAATTGTAAAAGTAGAGGTACAGGGAAATCCTTAAATATTGCATATATATAAATTTTCTAGCAAACAAATAAATTACAATATATCTATGTCAATGGCATAAAAATTAAAAAACTAAATATATTTTCATCGTCGTTAAAGTTAGAAGCTGCTATTACATATGCGCAAGAGGCAACAGTCTCTGCTACTAGAGAAAAGCTAAGGTGGCAGGAAAAAATTTGCGACCTGAATACCCATAAGCAAATTCTACAGGACAAAGAAAATTTGCTTATCTCACGCGCCAAAGAACTTGAAAACCTTACACAGGTAATGTTTAATCGTACTTCTCAATAAAATACTTAAATTAAATTACTAATATGATTCGTTATCGTTGCATTAGTCTGCTTTAATTAAAAAAGGAGAAGGAACGAAAGCTTTGAAAAATGCGAAGCATTTGGAGAATCAAAATAAAGAAAGATTTAATCAATTACAAACACAGCTTCAAGCATTAATGGAGAGAGAAAAGAAAGTTGCTACCGAAAGATATAATGTTACAAAGTATGTGCAATCACACATTCATATATTAATATCTTGTCTCTATGTTAATTATTTTTATGCTCAACTAATAATTATTAACAAATAACAAATGTGTTTAATTTTACTTTAAACAGGGGTAGAATGTTTTCATTAGCCTATGAAACTGAGAAATTAGGAAGAGATGTGAATGTGTCCCATACTTTTCATAATGACCTATTGCCCTTTACCGAAATACAGGCAAAATCTGAAGTCGCCTCAGAACTAATGGTAAGAGTATCTATAAGGAATTTCGATATTATTAATATATACAATTTATTTAAAATATTATTTGTTCCAGGATATTGTAGATCCAAATATTATTATGTTAAAATTAAGTCTCAATGATGAATACGACTCTATGAATCAATACATGTAAATTCTTAAATCAATTCATCACAATTTACAAGATTCCAATTTCGAACCATCAGTATTTTACACACTACATTAACGCGTGAAAATATAAATTATGTACATAGTAGAAAATATTACCTAACTAATATATTAATTAATAAAGGTTCTTGTTTAAAATGTAGGAAGCAATATATATACATATATATATTAATCATCCATATCCTCATCTGCAAATAAATGATCATTACAATAATAATATTTGTAAGATAACAATTTTTCAAATTATATCCTTATGTATAACAATTTGTTACTTGTTTTATAATTTCAATAATTCCACAAAAAGGCAAGGACCAGTTCTTTGTGTTCCAAACTTCTTGGGCCTATATAATACTAAAGAATATTCCCTTGTGATACAAATAAACTTACCATTATCTAAACAGTAGTCTAATAATATTTCTGTATTGTTTTTCAACGTATTTACTTCGGTAATTAGAGATTTTGTCTTGTAAAGTTCAGTTCCTATGCTGTTTGTACATGTTGTCTGAAAGCAATATTATTTGGCAAACTTCTCATTTCTGTTATTCAGCATTCAACGTACATTAAATCAACTTACAATTTGGCGAACAAGATTTGTGGGATTTATGTCTCTTTCTACGCTGCCGTTATCTAAGTCCTCATACAGATTTTGTAATTTATTTATTAAGTTAATCCCCTCGGTTAAGAAAGTTACTGCTTGTCTAAAACGAAGAACACCTTGTTAGATATGTTTAAGAAAGATTTATTAGTAATAAAAGAATCCATCATACCGATGATAATTATAAGAGACTGGTAAACCTGTAATGTTCTCCGAGTTATGTATGAGTTTATATATCGAATGATTATGTTGCGTTAAACGCTGAAGATTCTTACTAATATTATCTTTATAATCATTTCGTTCATCTGTAACATTGAAATAATGAAATCTTAATTCTAAAATTACTGAGAGCAGTATCGTTTAATTCAGAAAAATAAACCTTTCACAGCCTGCAACTTATGCATCAGATTGTTATATTCGGTCAATTGTTTTTTTTCTTCATCTCCAAGCTGTTCTTCACGAGCTGTATGCTTTTCCTGCAGACGAGCGATAAATTTTTCCATATTTTCCATTCCGAATGAATTAAAAATTTAAGCAACCGAAAAACATGCACTAGTATGTACTAGTATTTCAAAATGTTTTTTCTCACATACTACCAACATAATAAACGTTTTACCACCTGTTATATGTATGTGTATCTCGTTTATATCGAACACACTATCGATTGTTTTTCGTACCATTTGTTGTTATGCATACATATGTATATATAAACGACAAAATGGCAGATATCTGGTTCTCCAATCGTGCGTACTGTAAAATTGTTTTACACGCAGTAAAATACCCTCATTGTGCAATAAACGGTTTGCTGTTAGCCAAACAAAAGAACAAAAACGATGGCAAATCAGTTGAACTCCGTATCGAGGATGTGATTCCACTTTTTCATATCTGCCTTCACGTCTCACCCATGGCGGAAATTGCTTTGACAATGGTAAATAATTCGATGTTTTGGGTATACACCTAATTCCTTCTGTTTTGAGATATTCTGTTATGTTAATGATTTACGAAAATACGATATATTTAGCAACAGCAAATTATGAAATCAAATGTACGAAACATTTATAAGTAATTCATGTTGTCATCGTATTAGCTTTTAAACGATGCAATTAGCATTAATTATCTCTTATCAATACATCGATAGAGTATAAATTTATTTATTACATTGTATTGTACCTTATTTTTTATTAAAATAACGATTTGATAGATCGTCTGAAATTTCAATTCGAGATTGCATATCATTTGTCTAACACTTGAATATGTTTAAATCAACAAAGTTCTGTGTTTTCTACTCGGATGCATGTTTTGTACAAATATAAAATACAATACTTTTAAGGTTGATCAATATGCGACGAGCAAAGGTTTGGTACTAGCCGGTTATTATCTTGCAAATGAAAATATGAATGATATGAGGTAATGTATAAACTACTGAAAGTAAACTTATTTGATTCATCAACAAACCCCTGATTAAAATTATTCGTTCATTAAACCATTAATTTTTTTATAATATAGCACAGATAAGCCTGCACATCGAATTGCAGACAAAATAGCAGAGAATAATGGAAACGCTCTCCTCATTGTTGTAAGTATTTTGTTAAATAATGTTTTCTGCAAACTTTTCCATTATTTTCTTTTGTTATTTACAGGTGGATAATAAAAAAGTAACCCTCGATACAAATCCAAACCTTCTGAGAATATCACAATTTGTGGATGGCAAATGGAAACTCAAAGATATAGCAGAGTAATTGTTTTAATATATTTTTTTCATACGATTCAAAAATTTATATGTTTCCTCATTGATGTATGTTTCTTTTATATTTACAGTGTATCTTATGATAAAGGACTGATACATTCCAATGTACTGTGCTCTTTAATAGAAGCAGAACAGTACAGAAATCTTGTTGATTATGACAATCACCTCGACGATATTACTCTCGATTGGCAAAATTGCAAACTTAATAAAATCATAGAAACGGCTGTTGAAAAGTCCAAATTGTCACCGAATTCAAATCAAACTTTATGCGATTAAGTTACATACATTCTCAAATGCATTTAGGAACATTTAATGTAAATAAATTAATAAACAAGGATAAAGCATTGCAAAATTTATTCATAGCGAAATCTTTTACTCTAATGCGAAGAGAATAGTAAATATAGATTATTTAATATTTATATTGTCCGTTTTCCACATATTTTATAGCTATCATTGTTACAGCTATTTATTTTTAACACAATTACAAGTCAGTACAAATGGAACGGTGATTCTTTCATCAGCTTCCTGTGAGAGTTTGTTGGAACAATAAAATATAACGAATTATTAAAAAGAGTTGAACCATTTCTTGCAAACCTTCATTCATCTTATTCCTCTTGTTTATTTCTTTGATAGTTATAATATTCGTTAATCTTCTGTACCTACAACAATTAAATTTCTTCGGATAAGTAAACCACAGATTTATTACAGTGTGCAAAATTTTATGATAATAATTACCCGAATATCTATTTTCAAATTGTTTGCAGCTGCAATTAAAGTATGCATTTGGATGTTGAAAAGTTTGGTCTGTAATACAGTTGTGCATAATATCATAATACATCTTGCATGCTTTAAGATAGGATCCTTCTTTTGAAAGATGCACCACTGATTCTATATCTGAAAATTCCATATAGTACAATTACTCTGTAAAACGTGTAAAAATAATTCATGCTGTTTCACCCACCTGTTGCTATTAAGCCACATTTGTATAGTGTCTCTTTAAGTAGATTAGGAGTCATATGTTTAAAGGGACAGCCGTGATTATCTCGTAAACCGATTTGAGAATTCTGTATTTTAGTGCAAGAAAAAGCTTCATAATCAGCTCGTCTCCCCTCCTTCCCATACAGATGCCGTATTGTATACGAATATCCTTTCTCAAATGCAAATTCATCTATCTTTTTAGTAAATTCATGTTTCCAAAATTTCAATGTATCGTCTAAACTTAGACCTATGTCTTTAAGGAATAAACAATATTGAACTCGACCACCATTTTTTAGATGATGATTCTTTATTAATGCTTCATGAAGCAATCTCATGCACAGCGGGTAAGATCTTCTCGAAAGCTAGAAAGCAGTATGAAACTAAATCATTTGTGTATGAACATGTTTAATTTGCTGATATAGTCAAGTACAATGTCTGAGCATTGCAAAAGGAACATTTTGAAATCAAGCATACCGTATCTAATTCGTGAACAGATGTATGCCGGTCTCTGGCGTACTTAGAATCTCGTTTAGTAATATAATTTGGAAATGTTGTAAGTATACTTGTTATTCTTTCATCGTCGTAAGCATGCGACGCGACCATCCGTGAATACTAAAGTAATATGCAATCAACAGAAATACTGACATGTATTTAACTATAAATTAAATTCTGTACTTACTGCAAAACCTTCGTTTAGCTTTCTTTTAAACTCAGCTAAGATTAACCAAAATATTTTCCCTTCCGGCAGATAAGCAATACCATTTTTTAAAAATACCTTCCGTTTTGCAACTAGATTTATTATACCTGTAAAATAAACCTTGTAAATGTTCATATTATCAATATCTTCGGTAACAGAGCAAGAGGCCTTCAAATCTTCTTTTACGTCTTGCTTTTCTTCTTCGGGTATCTGAAATGATGTATTTGTAGTCATAATAAAGATATGTTTTTTTATTCTGTGAATAATTGCATCCTTTTATACTAACTGGTTTGAGTGGAAATTCATTAGCATCGCTAAATGCTTTGATTTCTTCTTTGCTTAAACACGAAAGCCTCCATTTGAATAATTGTACTTCCTGCTTAAAGAACCATAGTCTTTCCTCGTATTGAAAGGAAAATGCTGATCTTAACACAAAATGCGACATACTATCGTTCCTCTTCAAAACCTGTCTTGTAATTCGTGAATCCTTATCATTAAGGACATCGAAAAGCTTCACAAAATTATCTATATTCTTCTCTTTCATTTCTTTAATTAAAATAGCAAGACAATGCTTGAATGGTTTCTTATAGGTTTTTTCTGATATGAGTTCTACTAACTTCAAAACTGTAAAACAAAATGTTATGTTCGTTAGAGGAGTGGAAAGTGTTTGGCATTTCTTAGAGAAGCATGCTCGCACAACGATCGCTTTTGTTCGAATGAAATGAAAATGATCGTATAATACAAAACATTATCGGCATTCATATAGGAATTACCTTCAAATCTATCAATGCACCATTGTCTCATCTCCTCTAAATTGATGTACCCGGACGGTGGTACGATGTACATTTGTAAATTATGTGAACAAACGTGTTCCGATTCTCGTTCAAATTCTATATTAAGATGTCGTCTGATTGGGATATGTGCCATATTTCTTTGAGTAATCGATTATGAATTATGCGCTATAATACATTAACATAATAAAAATTCTAGCCCAATGTCCCAAATATGGCGCCAATAGGATACAATATAAGATAACAAACATAGAAAGCATGCTGCAAAAGGTAGACTCGTGCAGGAGAATTTTAGCCTTCCTGAAAGACCTTGAAGTCTACCAGCAAGTGTAAAATCTACATGATTATCACAGTTCCAAAGCAAATGTGGTCACTCATAACCTAAGAAGGTACATGTGACCTTAAGCATTCAACAAAAATAAAAAAACAAATGATTAGTGTTACATGTTTTTGTATAAACATAATAATTATGTAATACTTACTCTATTATTACAGTACAATTAAAAGGGAAAGAAAGTAAACAATATTATTCATTATTTGTTGGTACTTTTCACGTTCTTGTTATATCGTTCGTTGTTAACCTTGATTATTAATTCCTTCGTGTTCGGATTGCATTTTATTTCGATAGAATTTCTGAAATAGTAATGGAGTGAATTTAATATGCATGTATGCCGGATAAATTGTTACAATACATTTGTATGCGTTCCAATTATTTATTAAAATACCTACGGTGTACTGCCAGTTGTTATTTATTAAACGCTTGTAATAATGTATATACTGTTTTTGAACAGCATAATTCAAGTCAGGTTACAATAGTAAGATGCTGTTATAATTCTTGATTCTTTTCATAGAAATGTTATGTTATTAAAATCTTTCATAAAGAAAACAAATTTCCTGTTTTGTATATAACAAGGTGTAAGAGAATTGAATGATATAATAAAGTGATAAATACACTTACTCTTGAAGGTTAAATTGATTATAATATTATTGCTTATTTATTATGGTTTCTTTAGTCAACAAATACAAATTTGAATGTCGGTAAGTTGTTAATTAAAATATCTATATGCATTAATATGAATCGCAACTAATACTGCATATTTTATACATCGAAATCAAACATTTAATATATATTCGGGACCAATTGTTATTAATTTTATTTTATGTAAATCACATAAAAATTGTATTATATGTCTTAGAGTTAAATCGGTTTTAAATAAAAATAATCGATCGTATGGAAAAAATTATATGTTTGACGATTGTCCAGACACCTGTTGGAATTCTGATGCGGTAAGATCCATTTTAACCGCAATTAAACAAATTATTGCCCTCGATTATTAAATATAATAGCTTTATTAAATATATATTACAGGGAACCCCACAATGGGTGATCATTAACTTTGAGGAAGAGCACGAGCTAACGCATTTCAAAGTCCAATTCCAAGGTGGATTTGCCGGCAAAGACTGCCACTTGGAAATTGGGGACAAAGAAACTATATTTCATGAAACATTTTATCCAGAGGATAAGAATACAATACAAATGTTTAGATTAAATAAACCAGCAAAGGCGAAAATCTTTAAATTTGTATTTAACGAAAGTACAGATTTGTTTGGTAGAATTATCATATATCAATTATATTTGTATTCATAGTATACAATTAAATTTATGAAGTCATTTATTTTATCTTAAAAAATGCCGATTTATAAAAGTTGATATCGTATAAAGAAAAAATAAATAAAGCTTTCCAGATTAATCTATCATTCTGTTACATTCGTACGACTGTGAAAAAAGTTTCGTGCCTAGCTGTGTCAAAATGGTTCATTTTATATAAAGTTACTTATATAATTAATTTGAAATATGTAAGACAGTCAATACACTTGTATGATAATAGAATCGTTTTGTCCTTAAGTATTATCGTCTCAATTTACATAATTTATCACATAAAAATATATATCTTTTATTATATATTCAAATAGACACTTAATAATAAAATTAACCAGACAATTATGATGAAAGTTTATACATCTTGTCTATAAGAATATACATATATATATATATATATATATGTACGAAGCGATAATAGATTCATTGATTAAATCATGATAATATCAATAAAGATAAATATACAACTAAAGCATATACAACATACAAAACAGTTTCAATTGTATAATAAAATTTAAAAATAAAACACTTTCTCATTTCAAAATGGCATACTATATACAGAAACCATAGAATAATTTGCAATAATATTAATCAAACATAGGGATACATTTTTACTTAATGTATCAGTTAGCAGAAATAGCAGAACCCAATTGTCGCATCAATTTATAACATTCCTGAAGTCTTTTTCTATCGCCTACCCGCTCAAGAGTTTTAGCAGCTTCGGCAAGCATACCTGCACGCTCTCCAGGGGATGCTAATAATAATGCCGGTAAATGTCGGCATGCCAAACACAAAGCTACCGCGTGTTCTCTTTCGCCGTTGTAGTGATCTTGTGAACGATCTTTCCCGCATATAATCGAAGAACGTGAATTTCTATGATGTAAACTGCGATCTAATAATATTTGAGTTTTTACTGGTGTTGCTCCTGCCATTATGCGTGCTGTGGCTTCGTAAAGAAATACTCTGGCCAATGTAGACTGAAAACGAGAAAGTTCAAACAAATCAAAAGGAGGTCGAATTTTGTTTTTAATATTTAGGCATGTATACTTACCGGAATATGTTGGCATAATTGTCTCAAGCAAGCTAAATCGCGTTGGAAACCACTGAGAGATATACTCTGAATCGATTTTTCCAAATCATTATCTAATTCTTGCCAAAGAGTAGTTCGCATCTCAAGTAAAGAATCGCAAATCCACAATTGAGCAAGCTAAAAACAAAATTGGGGAGAATAAGAAAATTTGCTAAATTGTAAATGTAATTGCATTTTAATATGCATATAAATATTATTGATTAGTATTACTTATGGTATAGGCATACAATGTATGTACATATGTACTAACATATGGTGCTGAGACCTACCACAGGAGTTGCACTGTAGAAGTATTGCATAGTTATATTTCATGCAATGCAACTACAATGCACACTTGTAACAGGTATACAATTGCATAGACTTCTATACAGAAAAGTCATTGCTCTTAAATCACGTTAATTGTGTATTGACTAAATGATATATTTAACAGTAATTAATTATTACTTGTTTCAATAATAATCCTCCTTCCTATTGATCGAGAAAACAAAAATTAAATACTAATAATGCAAGTATGATAATCAGATATCTTACCAGGACACTTTGCGATGATTGTTGCTTGCAATTGTAATAAACCAAGCTTTGCTCGAGCAATACTCCTGCTTGATCAATGAAACGTAGAGATGCCGATTTAGTAGATGCTTTTGCTGCTTGCAAAGCATTCAAAACAATATACGGTAATGGACTAACACTGTTATTATTGCAAAGCTGATAATTTTTTTCATAAGGAAATTTGCTTTGAACGATACTCCATGCTTGTGAATCATCTTCCTTCAATCTCCAACACGCTGCTACATACATAACTGCGCCCCACCATAATCCGATCTCATCCTCGCAATCTGAAATAACATAACATTATGATAACATTTCATCTGTTCATCTTATTCATTTATCGAATAAACAGAATTCTTCGCCGGACGTACTTGTTACTGTAAGTTTGTCAGTGCACAGAAATCCAGCATCTACTCCAGCAGAATCCATAACAGTTTGTCCGTATTCTAATATCGATGATAAATGGGCATCTGCTACAGTTCCAGTTAATATACGTAAACACTGTCCGATCAAGTAATCTCTGTATGCGCGTGATGCATACGGTAGAGGATCTGCTTTACTATTTTGTGATGCGAACTCATTATTTGCCTGTTCACCGTATTGCCATTTTTGAAATGCCAAGAATTTAGCACCTTCCTCGTTCATTATCCATTTCAATTTTGGTGGAACTGCACACGATGATAGCAATGTGCGTGCTTTGCCCAAGTAATATTTATGAATAAATGGGAATAGCGACTGTTTGAAACACAGTGCAACATTAATATATATTTCCGCTAACAATGATTTCGGCATAGTTTCACCAGTGGCTTCTGCATAATTCACTGCAGAAAGGGCAAGATATAATGTTCCCTTTTTCGATCCTTCTGACAAACGTAAACATAACATATGCTGATAAATAATAGCTATTTCCATAGCTGATATTTCTGCCTGTTGTCGCGCTGTTTTGTCGGAAAACCATTTATAGATATGTAAAATCCATTTTCCAATCCATAACTTATGAAGAAGTTGCCGAATAATTTGCCACATAGTTGCTAGCCAAGATTCCGTACGAGACGACGGATATGAACGACCAAGGAATTGCAAACATTGGTGTAAATCCCGATATGCCTCGCTGTATTCATTTTTCGATATGTTAAATTCTGCTTGACGTCTCCAGCGATGAAGTTCAAGAAATATTTTACTGTCGGAAGGTAGTATTGGGTCGCCATAAAGTAGCAATCTACAAAGTCCGGCGATTAAGAGTATAGCATTTGTGAGCCATAAAAGCACGTTGCTCCAAACTGGATTTTCAAATTCTGACTGATCTAAAATATATTAATAGTAATACTATCAATCATGGAATATATATATTGTTATTATTGAATATGTAAATATATAAAAATCAAATCTGTATACATAATACAACCGGAATGTTACTGTACCTTGATAATTAAGTATCGTACGACCATCCAATTTTGTGTTCATATAATCGGAATTGAATCTTCCAACATTGTTTACCAGAAAACCTAAAGGATTAAAGGCCAAAAAAATAAACATGAACCCACAGAGCGTGAGTCTGGTATGATCTCTCATGCCTTGGCTCGTGAGAACAGGTGTTGAATGGACATTCTGTAATACATCTGGATCATCTTTAATAGAAGATGGAGATGGTGGCGACAGTGGTGCCGGTGCTGGAGATAAGGACGGTTCACTTGAATCTGATCTAGGTGGTGTAAGCTCGCCACACGCTAATAATTCGCGCAAGTTTTGCCTTTGTGCAGCCAATTTCAGTGACATATTTTCTGCTTTTAATCTTGCATTGGAATTTTGTAGAAATCTACAATTCGCAAAAATGGAATACAATATTTTCGTTCAGATTGCGATACATATTTTAAAAACTTAATGAATATTAATAGAATATACCTGATATAATCAATAGTTTTCCTCAATATAGCTGATTTGTTTAACTTGGCGTCTACGCCAACAATTATATTCTTCAATTCAATAATTTTATCATTGATTGAAGTTCTGTAACGCCGTTCTATAGCATTGTGAGCACTACGTTTTACTTCCTTGACCCTCGGTACACCCACGTGTGCATTTGTATTTAATCGATTAATCTGTACTTTGTCTGTATCCAGCACGACAGGGATACCTAAATATAAAACGAGATATAATTTTAATAACTGACGCTTATATATTAAAAATACATCTGTTGAAATTATGTGACGGTGAAATTGTTACCAGTGGTTAAAACTGTTCCATTAGCAGTGTTTACTAAGGTATGGATTTGATGTGGTACAGAAGCTGATGAAACAGCTTGAGATCCCCTAGAATAAACCACCGATTCTGACTTTATCAGTTTCGCTGGCAGAAGCAACTGCCTTTGTTGTGTTACCGGCGCTATCGTCACCACTGGTGATTGGACACTAAAATTTACATTTTGGGGAATGGCATATTGCGAACTAAATACTGTGGGTGCTGGTGTGACAGATATTCTCTGTGTCCTGCTTGGAACGGATGCTACATCTTGTAACTGAGGTGGTTGTTGCTGCTGCTGTTGTTGTTGTTGTTGTTGTTTCTGTCTTTGAGACGGTTGTTGAGAGACGCAAGGAATTTGATGTGCATTTTCTGTTACAGTTTGATTTAATATTATGTTTCCATTTTGTACTGTTTTTATAATAGTGGGATCCTCAAACTCTTGAAATTCTTTAAAATCTTTTAATTCTTTACTGCTACTGAAGTTTAAGAAGTCTAATTCCTCTGTGTCCATGCCCAAAGGCTCTTCCAATTGCGACAGCAATGCGTCATCACTAAATAAGTTTTCATTTTTCAATAATTCGCTTTCACAATTCGTAAGAAGTTCTGCAATACAAATACAAAACATAATTACACATTTTGAAATTGCGCAACTACATAGATAAAACAATATATATTTAGAATTGATTAAAAAATAATGAACAATATTAGCTACTTTAATTTGATTCCTTCGACGTATACTTTAAATAATATATTCATTGCATAAAATATTGTTTGTATACACATATGGGCATGTATTAAATATAGCATTCATACAGGTGCATATAATAATTATTTAAAACCTTTTTAATGCTATGTAATATAATAAAAGAAAGGTAAACGAATTGCATTTATTCGTACAAGTTTTTTCAATCATCAAGTAATGATATACATATAGGTACACCTTTTTTTTTTTATTTACATCGTACAAAAAGAATTGCCGCAATTAAAGGGAAACAGATAATAAATGACAGTGGATGTAATGTAGCAATAACACTGAGCACTCTAAATTTATTTAATACGAAATGATAAAAACATAAATTCGTAAATATCACATGCAACATACCATCGATACCAGTTACTTCATTTAAATTGAAACTATCATTTGACTGAAAATTGGAAAAATCATTGTCTTGCGTTGCAGACCATCCTCCAGGATCTGTCATTGTTGCGACGTGTGTGTCAAATATTTATTTCCATTAAATAAACACACCAATGATTAAAACAAAACCGTGCACTGATATGTCAAACGTAATAACTAACAAATTACGAACGGTCATCCGACCTTTGGCGCGTCCAATCACAGAACTCCTAAAGATCGGATGATATTACGTCAGTATGTGTTGCTAAACTAACAAAATTTATCGCAAAATACAGACAAGTTTCTATGAATGTTCATTATTAATAAAGAATTCCATTCAAAATTTGTATAACACAAAGTAAAACACTTTTATTAATGATTTTTCTAATTATTTACTTTATATTCTTAATGTCTGCATCGTAAAGTATGGTGTTTCGAAATGTTTGAAATCAAAAAAGATATACGTATACAAAAAAAATTTGATGCTAATTGTTACATAAATACTGAACCTATAAAAATGTATAGTACATAATATTGTTTATTATTATATTTGTTATTACTAACTTGCCAATAGGATCTTATCTTTATCTTTATCTTCAATGTTGCAATATAAATGTGAGTAAAGTAGCTGTTTTTAAATCATTCATACTTGTTACAGAATAATAGCAAATTTAACTCCGGAACATTGTACATTTTAGATATTATCAATTGTAGTCTTATTAAAGAATTGTGTTAATCAATTGCACATTCATTATCGATGCAAATTAGATAAGATTTCTCTACTATTAAGAAGTTATATTCGATTGTTCGCAGCTAACCATGTTTCAAGCCCTTCGTAAATCGAATCGATCAAAAATAACAGCCGTTTGTAAATTTCATTCAACAGTAAGTTGACAGCATTTACTTAATAATGATTATAAATAAAAGTACTTTCTATGCTTCGTTGAATCCTTGCTTTATTTCTATGATAGCAATTGCAATGTGTCGAAGAGAAAACTTTCTCTCGAAAATTGGAGGATGGGCCCGAGTTAGGAGATTTTATTGCTGGAACGTATAAAGAATATGATGGGAAACTGAAGTTAGAAAAAGGCGACAAATCTCGCTTGAGGTTACCGCCATGGCTTAAAACGCAAATACCGATGGGTACAAATTACAGTAGACTAAAGTCCCAGTTAAGACAGTTACGACTGAGTACTGTATGCGAAGAGGCACGATGTCCTAATATTGGAGAATGTTGGGGCGGGGATAAACATGGTACAGCAACCGCAACTATCATGGTTGGTATTTGCTTTGTATTGTATTTTATCACTTCATATCTGTAACACGTTTGTACTAGAAAGGTTACTTAATAATATGATGGAAACTTAATAGTGAGAAACAATTTAATACAGTTAATGGGCGATACGTGTACTCGTGGTTGTCGTTTCTGTTCTGTAAAAACAGCACGTACACCATTACCGTTAGATCCAGAGGAACCAATGAACACTGCGACTGCGATAACAGATTGGGGTTTAGATTATGTTGTACTTACATCTGTGGACAGAGATGGTAGAGTATATTTACCACTTTTTTAAATTCTGTATCAAGTAAACATATTTACCTGTATGTCATGTGATAAAATTGAACACTTAAATAGATTTAAAAGATGGTGGAGCTAATCATATTGCAGAAACAGTGAAAGAAATTAAGAAGAGGTAAGCAAATTTACTCTTAATATACTCTTAATAACTCTTGAAGTTATGTATACATTAAAGAAGTATATGTTTTATATATATTTTTCTAGAAGTAGCATTCTAGTCGAGTGTTTAGTACCAGACTTTAGAGGAAATGAAAATTGTATTACGACAATTGTAGATTCGAATCTCGACGTGTTTGCTCATAATATTGAAACTGTCGAACGTTTAACACCGTTTGTTAGAGACAGACGAGCAGAATATAGGTAAGTTAGTTTCCCCTGTTCTTAACATTTCTAATTTGTGTAATACGTTTCTAGTTCACTTATACACTTTTACCGATGTTTTTTTTTAGACAATCGCTGAAGGTTTTAAATATAGCAAAAAAATGCAATCCAGAATTAATTACGAAATCGTCAATAATGTTAGGATTAGGAGAAACTGACGAAGAAATTGAACAAGCAATGAAAGATTTGAGAGAGATAGGTGTAGGAGCTTTAACGCTTGGCCAATATATGCAACCTACTAAAAGACATTTAAAGGTGATTGAATACATCACACCTGAAAAATTTAAAAAGTGGGAAAACGTAGGAAACGAATTAGGATTTTTATATACGGCAAGTGGCCCATTAGTGCGTTCGTCATATAAAGCTGGAGAATTCTTCTTAACGAACATATTAAATAAACGTAAAAATAAACAAGCTAGCGAAAACTAATAAATATATTATTACGGTGTAATCATACTTACGAATATGCTTATGTATTCATATGTACTGTACTATAAATTCTTGCAAATTGGTGCATAGTGGGTATTATTACATTTGTGAAAGTAATTATAATTGTATAGTTAAAGAGCTGCATTGGTATATATTGAAAATTATGTAACAAAATCTGTATGGCCCATGACACTTTCTTCCATTGAATTTAACGATAGTAAAAATACAAAATTTGAAACTTAAAATGCGTGTTCATTTTAGATGTATACATAAAATATAAAGTATGTTACACTAGTTTTAATCTGTCTCCATTGCAACACCAACTTGCGGATCCTTTGGTCCTTCATCGGAAGCTCCTGATGGTTGTGGAGGTTTAGGATCCTGTTCTACATCTGGTTCGGTAGGTTTGCCACGCTTGTCATCTTCAATTTGAGATAAATAAACGGATATGGCATTCTCATCAAATAATTTGAAAGCTGTGCCCTTCCCTACTACTGCAATCGAGACATTCTGAAACAAAAATGATTGTATTGTGGCCCTTATTTTCTCGTATAGGTTCTCACAAATATTAATTTGAGAATGCTTTTATATATTACTTATCAATCGTTTCATTCTTTTACCTTAATAGACAAGTCAACTTCGTTAGGCAACGTATCTCTCAATGCACGAAGACCATGTTTTATCAATTCGTCAATGTCGCACGCCAGAAGTTCACTCAAATGTTTCTCCAAATATGTCCGGGCACTCTGAGAACGTGCACCAATGGCCATTGCTTTACAATTAAAGAAATTAGACGAAGGGCACGTGTGATAAATATGCGGTCCTTGATCCTGCATAGATATTAATAGCACATTAATGACGAAATGTATTCTTCCATAAATAGTAATCAAGCATTACATTACGACAACTTACATCATATCCAGCGATAAGCAAACCTACGCCGTACGGTCTTCTATCATACCTTTGTGTACAGGTTTGTAATTTATTTCCCAACGACGCAAGCAAACGACTTATAGGTAATGCGTCATCGTGGGAATACTTATAGTTTAAACATTCGGTTCTCATATATCGACTAGAAAAAAGATTTTAAGATGATAATGGGATTTTTATTAATAATGTCATATCGAAAATATGATTTACCTTAGCATTCTGGCATCTGCCGTTAAACCAGAAATTGAAATTCCCATATGCTTGTCTATGGGAAATATTTTCTTCTGATGCGCAGAAAGCTCAGAAGAAGCTCTTTTCAATGCGACAAGAACAGAATGAGTTTTATTTTTAAGTCCTACAGTGGCCGATCCCAATTTCACAGCCTCCATTGCATATTCTACTTGATGCAACCGTCCTTGCGGACTCCAGACAGTAACATCACTGTCGTATTGATTACGAAACTAAAAAAATGTTTAAAACAAGTTTTATTTACCTATCATACAAATGCTTCGATTACTCATTAATTATTAATTACACTTTTACGATAATTACGTATCGCCGTATTATTCCCTATGAACACAACAATGTAAATTTAATAATTCAAATAGAGAGAATATATTGTAATAGAAGTAATTAAACGAAGTTATTAGTTTAGGTACATAACCCTTCTTTTGCGGTATATGTAACTGAATACATACTGTAATATTCATACGATATATTTACTATTTAATTTGGACAATAAAGTATATGTAAATTACATACCATTATTTAATAATACTTAGTTGACAAATAACGTAAAGTAGCAAATTAAGTCTCATCAACAATGGGCTTTCAGAAAACAACTGTCATGCAGCGGTATTATGACTATATGATAGGTAGAGGGGAAACATCGTTGATATTGAAAGCGTAATTTTGCGAATGAAATTTCAAGCAAGTATAGATTTAATTTGATAAAAATATTATTTTTGTGATATTTAGTGGACAATAATATTGTTTTCAAAGATATACGACACTTTATTTTAACATTAGTATTTTAAACATTATTCTTTTGTAAATAATAGTGTCCTCTTTCAGGAGACTCAAACAAATTTAATGTTATTTTTTGTAATAGCTTAATAGAAAAAACAGTCAAATTGATGCTAGTTTACTGTTATTATATTAAATATATAATAATTCTACTGCAAGAAAATTTGTCTAGTTGGATATCGAAGTGGGATCTGGTATCGATTATTATCGACATCTACACAATAAGACTGAGATTGCCGTTCTTAAATTCTCTTTTTCAAGGACGTGAGTGGCCGAGCTTGCTTTTTGTACGTTTGACAGTATTTATAAAGAATTTTTAAAGAATTTGAACAATATTAGTTCTGTATTTTACGTTTTGTATAGCCAAAATTTATAGACAATTTTATATTATACTTGCCTCTTGTTTCCAAGTCTAAGAAATGTAATATTTTCGAAAGTGTATCGGAGGCAAACGCACGTGTCATTTTACGTTCGTATGTTATAAATTTTCGTGCCTTACGTTTTAATCATTATGATGTGTATGATCATTAAAGTTATTGCTTAATAACACTTCATACTTTTCAATATATTACGATCAAATTTTGTATAGAAAAGCAATTAATGGTCAATTTATCTAACATAACCAAGTTTTATCAGCGACAATATTTCAGCCACTCTATTTTAAATTGCTATGTTTGACTTAATTCGATTTTGTTGTAGGCTAAATTGTCATCATGACGAATTCGAAGGGTTATCGCCGAGGAACAAGGGACTTGTTTTCCCGAAAGTTCCGCAAACATGGAACAATTCCATTATCCACATACATGAAAGTGTACAAAGTTGGCGACATCGTTGATATCAAAGGTAACGGTGCTGTTCAGAAGGGAATGCCTTACAAAGTTTATCATGGAAAGACTGGACGTGTATTTAATGTAACTCCACACGCCCTTGGCGTCATTGTGAACAAAAGAGTCCGTGGACGCATCATCGCAAAAAGGATTAATGTTCGTATCGAACACTTGACCCACTCAAAATGTAGAGAAGATTTCTTGAAACGGGTGAAGGAAAATGAAAGGCTTAGGAAGGAAGCAAAAGATAAGAAAATTAAGGTTCAACTGAAAAGGCAACCCGCTGAACCCAGGAATGCGCATATTGTATCAGGACGTGAAAATCCAATCCAACTTGCACCAATTCCTTATGAATTTATTGCTTAAAACTTAAATAAACATGTTTTGAAAAGATTATTGCTTTTTCAGTTGTTTTTTCTATCCGTACACAGTTGTATTACAGGCATAATTCAAAGAACATTTTGAACATGACATTTATAACAATAAAAAATCGATATTAATTTATATTTGTACAATATTCAGCAAAATATGATAACAATGACTTTATTATATAGTAAGTATGTTTCAACATACACTTAAAATCCATTAGTACTATTAACATCGCGAAGTTAAAAAGCATTGGGAGAGGATTAAAATAAAACTGTAATTTATTGACTAGTTTCTCGCGAAAGTAAATAATTATTACATAAATCTCCTGTTTCATTGGTAAATGAGAAATTTCCTTGAGGCGTTACATTAATAAATAGTCTGTGAAGCTAATAATTCTTTTGTATTTTACAAACAAAATATAATTCAACCTATTTATACATATTTAATTTTTATAAATAATCTAACGTATAATATTCCTAATTTTATACACTGTATTTCAATAAAATATGAAATTGCTATATAGAATTTGTTTCATTTAATTACTATATATTTATATCAAGTTCTAATTACAATCTATCGATTGGTAGAATAGGATGTAACCAGTTTCAGAACTTTTCTGAATATCTGATGTAAGTCCGTAAAAATCTTCTATCGTCGATGCATCAATTTTCTGAAATTAATATTCAATGTACATATACATTTACATACGCGTAATTCTCGTAACGTAAATATTTATCACGATATAGATTACACCCTTACATCAACCATATCATCATCGAAGAGCAACCAAAATCCATGACTTTTAACTATAGAAATATAGTGTCCTCGATTAGGCCCACTTCCACAATGTATCACAACTGCGACCAAATCATACAATCGATCTGGATTTACCGCATCGTCACTCTATATAAATCATTATACAAATACGAATTTATTTAGTTATAGAACTATTAGTAAATATGACATTATATTTGCGGAATACAAAGTACTTACTGTATTAAAGAGCCGAAGCTCTAAAGGAAAAACTACCCTATGAGAAACTTTAATATGACGATTATATTGTTCTACGTATTTAAATCTTTTTAGATGTAATGCTAGTATCATAGGTAATTTCTTAACTCTCATTCGTTTCTAGAACAAAGGAAGAATATAAATGCAACTATTTCTCCAAATTGCATTTCTTCTTTTGACAAAGTCGGTTTAAATACCTGAGCCTCTTGATAGCTGCTGCAGTGATCGCATTTGAATTTGTTATCGCTACAAAGTGTTTCAGTATTTGAAAAACATCTGAGGCAGTGTGTGATTGAAGTATTTTGATCTACATCAACTTGTAAATCAAAGAAATCCTCATCTTTGCTAGAGACAGTCTCACAATTAAGGCAGCGTGTTTCTGATGTCAGAATTCCTTGAAATATTTCGTGAACCCATGTAGGTTCTGGCTGTGAACCAGCATCCCCTGCACCACATTTCCCACCAGCTGGTTTACTCTGACTTCTTTCTGCTAAATTGTACGATATTAAAATTATATTACAAAGGTATACTGATATGTGTATGTATATGTATTATATATATATATATAGATGTATGTACACAATACACAATTAGAAATTTGTATACCCAAAATGATTTCATTTATATGATTTATCAAGAAATTTAAAAATTCGTGTGCATCTTGTTGCATATAGTTATCAAATTCCTCTGTAAGAAAAATTCAATATATACATCATATAGAATTATGTAATATGTATTAATAATATAAATTTACACTGACCTTTTTCTTTTCTTAATCTGGCAATAAACTTTTTCGGCGCTATAGACCCAACTTTCTTTTTCTGAGTTGCAATACTGTAAAACAAATCTGCCAGGCATGTTAATAATGTTTCCTTAGTTCTTTTGTTTCTAGCTTTGTATTCTAAAACTTTTTCTCTAAATGGTCGACAGAAGTATAAAGCTTGTAGTACAGAATTACTATAACAGGTATTTCCAAACTGTAATAATATATTTAATTATTGCTATTATGGTATTTTTAATATTATAAATATGATAAAGGTGTTATCATTTGCTGCTATCATTTTTATTCATACAAACTTACATTATATATATTTCTTACATGCGATACTTACATTAACTAATCCAAAATAGTGTTCATTAGGTGGAAATTGATCAGAGCCAATATCTCTTTCCAATTGTGATATATTTGCACCCTATAATATTAATAATAGGCAATAACTATTATCACATTCGATGTGCATTAGTAGCATTAAAATTTTGCAAATAGCAAAGCTTATAAATTTCTACATTTACAAATTGAATACTGTAATTTAAATTTCTTGAATAAAAATTCTTGCAAATATTCACATACACGTAATACACATATTAGTTAATTAAAAAAGAAGAAATACATTAAGATTTAAACTATGTCAATTTAAAATAAATACAATAGATATGTATATGAAATAATAATATACATTTCCAAGTAAGAATTGTAAGAATTTCTTCTATGTGATATTAATTCTGATAATGTATATAACATATCGTGCTTTCACGTAAATTCTTATCATATTATATTTGTTTAAATGTAAGGTGATAAATGAAAACATGAAAGTTATATCGAATTTCAAATATACGATTAATGGCTCATATTGATATTGCAAAATGACGTAAAACGATAAAAAAATATTCATCAATTAGAAGTCTCACTTAATCTTACCATTTTATGATTTAATAGCTGTTACTGACAACTGACAAGCATACAGCATGGATTTTAGTAGCAACAAAACCTCCATGGTATTTGCACTTACAGATTTATTGGTTAAACTATTACAAACGCATTATTATACGTTATCTTCTCGACATGGATCAAAAGGATCGTTCAGTAATAATAATTTGCGCAATCTTTTTTTTGCCAGAAGATCGTTCACGTGTAGTATTTCACGTATTTATTCGCAAAGATTTTAGAACAAATTTGTGCCCCGATTAAACTATTAGCTTTAACGAAATGACCAGAAAAACTATTTATGCGTGCTAAAAAGCATTAAAAAGTGTGTCGATGTCAGTCTCCGAAAATCTTTCCTAGGGAAAGATGTCGCTGTATAAAGGACAAGTGTGTTAATCTACGCACATTTATTTTATGATTTCCAAATTTCTAAAGAAATATAGCCAAATTGGATGTTTTTCCGATCACTGTTTTCTACAGTGTTTTTCTTTTCGCGCCAACTTTCTTAGAATTTTTCAGGGATGTTCAAACAGGAATGCTCTATGGGCTCTCCGTAACAATTTGTGTCGTTTATTTTCTATACAATATGTGATATAGATAAAATGATAATGATCAAATAAAATACATATGCAGATAAAAATGTTTGCACCCTCTCAAATTTATTATGTAGTGCAATACAATGTGACGGTTGACATCAATTTGAAAATGGTAGTAAGTGGTTGCTGTACATTGAATGAATTATAGTTGATGTTTATCAAATATAATTTATTATCGATGTAATATTAATTCCAAGAAAACGTAAGTATATTATTATATGTGCCGCTCATTACCCAAATCGGTTAACTGCATGGAACAAGAAGTGGAGAAGAGTGATTCGATAGTATACGTTGATTATTAAAATTCTGTTTTAATAAGAAAATCGAATAAACGATGTATTGTTATTATTATTGCAGAAAAACATTATCCCATTAGGCAGAAATGCCTAAATGTCAAGCAAAGAATGAACTACGAAAGAAATGATATATATATGTTATGTTTACATATATATTTTGTTTTAGGAATTGAGAAAGGATAGCTTACCAAAAACGTATTAAACAGCAGAATGGCAGGCCGTAAAAGTATGATAAACATGGTACTAGAGGGTACAATACATACTACCCCAACCATTTCGTCGCCATTGAGGCGAAAGTCTGTGCTTCCACAAATAGTAGATAGTCCTCCGATATTATCAGAAAATGACGATGAGGCAGAACGCTTGGCTCGTCGCCGTGAAATTTCGGACACTTCAACACCAGTCTCTAGCGTAACTGCAAAGGACAGGAGACGTTCTTCAGGATTTGGTTTTGTAGTAAATATGTCACCTTGTCAGATGGCAGAACGTATATCTCAGTGTATAAAACTGGGTACTGAAAACAAGATTAATCCAAAGAATGCATTCAGTCTGGAACTGATTGATTTCATGACATATATGATAAAGAAAAAAGATGCTAACATGTCTAATTTGCAAGTAGCTAGTACATCGTTGGATGTGAGCACTAAAATTTATAGCTTCCGTGTTGATGGTGTTCACATGGATATTCTTAAAATGGCTGGTGGTCTGGAAAATCCAGACAAAGCTGGCGAAAGCCACGGTAATGCTCAGGAAATAAATACTCTGGAAGACTTGGAAAATAATAGAAATAAAGAAAAGCAAGATAGGAAAAGGAAAAGAAAAAATAAGCTGCAAATGTATACCACTGCAGAAGCTTTAAGAATGAATGTTGAAACTGACAAACCATCTGTACTAAGCATGGAAGTAGACTTACAAACTACAGATATGTTATATCAGGTGATGTTGCCAAACCATGCAAACTCGAAATTTTACCATCATCCTTATAACGACGTCTTGGTAGACACTGCAAATTGCACTGACACAAATGATAATGGCTCTGTATGCGATGTTCCAAAAATAACGGATTATTCGCATTTGGAAATTTGTCCGCCCATGTTTCATTTCGATTTTCAAAGCTGGAACGCGGATGACGAGCCAGACGAAATTGAAGTAGAGAAACATAACGAAAGTAGATTTCAATTTGATCTTGATGCAAGCTTGCCGCACGAGGATGAATGCGTATCTACTGGGAGAAATTATTTTGATCTTGAAGAGCACGAAGAAGAGAATGTGGACAGGTTTGCTGTGGTACAGACCGAAGTAGAGAATATTGTAGATCTCCGAGACGTTTTCGAGAAATGTTTAACTAGCACAGTACCGGCAAGAGTTTCAGAATATTCGTTTATTCAAAAAAATTTTAACATACAATGGGCAGGTCCGTCTCATTGGAAAATTACTAACTTTCGAAAGGCTATATCTAATAGTAGAGTCATCGAAACGTGTCGTCAGGCACCGATAAAAAGGAAAAAGGAAATACTGCTATGCTATGACACAGAAATTATTAACAGTGTAGAATCTAAATTTGTACCTAGTCAGTCAACTAAGTTGCATGCTAGAACTGCTAAAGTAGAATGGAATGAAGAATTATTAACTTTACCAACGGACATGCACTATGATATTACAAAGTTTCATAACTTGTATCTTCATACAACGATATTTAAACATTTAGAAGGTAAGGATAACACGAACAATACGTCTGTATCCGATGAGATAAGAAATTATAGTTACTCTAATGAAAATGAAAAAAATTACACAATGGATAATGATGCGACATCTGAGGATGATGGTATGTTAGGAACGCAAATTCCTTTTACCGGAAATAATCTGATTGCTGTACCGAAACTTACATGTAAATCGACTATTGCATATTCTGTGCGTGCAAAAAAGATTGATATGAGACAATTGAAACAATGTATCTGGAAATGTTTAAAAGAGAGAGATCTTCAGAATATAGAACATGCAGCAACAGAAAATTCAGTGGAACAAGAAGCAGAGAATTTAATAAATGGTCCTAAAAATTTCAGTTACATTTACAAAAAGTTGCCAAATATGTTAACAAAATCTTGCGTAGATGCTCTAAGTTTTCCTATTTCATTTGTTTCGCTCTTGCATTTAGCAAATGAAAAAACATTGACAATAAGTACGTCATCGGATATGGCTGATTTGATCATAGACCAAGACTAAGTTTATTTTGAAAAGTTTCAATCAGGTTGTACATAAGATATTTATTAGTGTTAATAGTTGAGTAAACAACATTGTACTTTAAACTAAAGAATAGGTAGATAGAAATGATTGAATGTATCTGTTTTTTTTATGCAATGATGTGGTAACTAGTAATAAAGAAATTATATAAATGGATTAATTAAATTTTTTATCAAGATTATTGACCATCAACTATGTGCATTTCGCTAGTCTTAATCATTTTTTATTTGAGAGGAATATGTATTTGCAATATAATATATTGAAATACTGATTAGAGTATATCATAATACATTATAATAGCTACAAATATTCTCAGTAAGTCATGATTTTAAAATTCAAGGGTAATTGTCCAATATCATTCGATAGCAGTGTTGCCCTTGCCTTCGATTCTAACAATAAGGAACGACGTGTGGGGAAGGAGGAAGCGACGGGAAAAGAGAGGAAGGAGGAAAAGATTGCGTTTCGTCCTAGGCCTGCTAGTGGACTCATCAGTAAGGCATCCTAGCAGGCCCTGCCTTAGACACTAGGATAGTAGGGAATTTGTCAGAGGTTGTATATATGTCGTGGTGACTTATACAACCACTTTCGGGAGCCGGATCATCGTGCTCGTCCCCTAGTGGCGTATGCGGGAAGTGTCCCCACAAACGAACATATTCGTAGACTACGATGTTGGCGAACCTGGAATCGCATTGAATGAAAAATTGATGAGCTGTGACACGGCCATCTCTAGTACCGTTCGGCCGTGGCTGTGAGCATCTGCAGTGCGCGTTCTGTGTTTTGTTGTGAATGTTGCTGTTACTGATATAACTCTTTAATTAAAAGTTCGCCGCTTGGCCTACCATTTGCGGCCGTGAAAATGTTTACGCTTAATACTTAGGAAATCAACGCGAATCAAGTGTTGTAATATCGTGTTATATATAAATGAAAAAGAACTCTGTATCTCGACAAAAGAAACGTCGTTCGGTCGTGACGATATAGCCGTGTTGCTCGTAGAGCGGGAACCGTTGAATATCGCACAATGGCAGATTTCGACGCGATTTACGAAGAAGAGGAAGAAAGTGAACAAAATCTGGGAGAACATTATGTGACAATGGTCCCGGATCCTATAGTTATTCGTGGAGCTGGTAACATGACTGTGTAAGCAGAATTCTGTTGTCCGTTAAATTTTTTGCACGCTATTGCTATACTCCGACAGCTTTGTTTCAAGAACAAAGAGACAGAAGGTGTAAACTATTTTTCTATCGATTGCCAATTTGATTTTTCGTTTTGCTATTAGCAAGATTCGCCTTTTCCACTGAAATACATGTAGCCCGTTGCAATTAAAAAATTAAGTCTCATTTTTACGATATACTATTTCTAATCCATTTTTTGGCGACATCTTATTTGTATGAAAGAAATGCCTTGACCAATCATTTAATTAATTATTTTATAGGTTTACGTATATGAAAATGATGTATTTGTTGAATGTATTATCTTATTACTGTAATTATTTATTTTAGATTTGGACTTAGCAATCGTTTCGAATCAGAATTTCCAAACGGCCTGGTTTCGCGCGTCGCACCAGAAGAATTTAAGGCAACTGTTATGAGAATAAATAGTGTGCTGAAAAAAACATTGCCCGTTAACGTTAAGTGGTTATTCTGCGGTTGTGTTTGCTGCTGCTGTACATTAGGATGTTCTCTCTGGCCTGTTATATGTTTGAGTAAAAGGGTAAATATTTAATCTTTATAAAGAAATATATTTGTATCGCAACAATGACATCAGTGATCATGCCGTTTTGCAACATATATATGAGATTAGAAATGCCTCGCATTTAATGTAATTAATTGATTGTCTTAACTTCTATTAGACACAACATTCATTAAATAAATTATTAGAATGGGAAAATAGTAGGCTGTTTCACAAACTTGGGTTGCATTGGAGATTGGCGAAACAAAGATGCGATACTTCGTCCATGATGGAATACGTAAGTACATCTTAAAAACAATTAACATATTTTAATGCATCTCGCTTGAAAATTTGATATCCGTAATGTTGTATCATATTTAGTACAATAGGCTTGCTATATAAATTAGATGTGGCCAAAGTATTATTTTTTTGTTTTGTCTTTTGCATAGTGTCCAGTCCCACAAGGAGGACAAGTTCACTTTTCTGATTATGTAAATAACTGAAACCCTATTAGTATAAATAAGCTTATACTACTACTACTTATATAATTGTCTTAACTCTAAGACAATTTAACCTTTGTTTTCGTATAAGCGTACATTTATTTACTTTCGCCTTTTGTATTTCAGGTTCTTTTAATTGAATTTATTCCAAAAATACCCATATACAAACCTGACTAAAGAAAAGATCTGGATTCTCGATACAATGCTGTGTATAATAAATCAGTGAAAACTGTAAGATTCATAGAGCCAAAAGCCTCGGGCTTAATTTTAAAATAAGAAGAAAAAAAAAGGGTAAAGTGTCGCTAAAATTGGCACTAGTCGGATGCTTATTTTTGTAAATATTACATGTAGGATTGCACAGTACAATAATGAGATATGAATGTGAAACAATTATAATATATTAGTTTTATTCCTTGAACTCCATTTGACCAGATATAAAAAGCAGTCTATATGTATAGTCATTTTCTATAAAAGAAAAGAAAATTGCTCACTTAATTTCAAATAGTCAAGTGGAAGGAGAAAGGATAAGCATATATTTATTTTTGTTTGTGCAGGAAACATCATAAAATGGGATTATACGTATGTTTAAAAATACTGCTCGTCATCTAGATCGCTAGTCATTAAACAATAATTACTTTGAACAGTTTCTGTTCCTCTATCAGTAATATCTCAAAACCTACATTTCAAATAGATATTAAGCTTTTCAGGTAAGAAATTAATCTGATACAGTACAACGAATGCATTATGAAGTATTTGCGATGCCAGATTGAGGAATATATTTATCAAGCATTCCTTATATGATTGCAAAATACAAAATCTACAGATATCCGTTTGTACAGACTTAAATATGAAATATAGAAACGTGTTTTATCTATAGGTTGATTTCTTACCAAGGTGATATTAAAAGAAATATTGTAATATAAATATGTTTCACTTTCTGACACAAAGTGAACATAATTTAATATATTAAATTATATAGTTATATTGTGAGATAATGATATTATTTTGAGTAAAAATGTAAATCGTTTTAATCAACGTTTCGCGAACAGCATGAGAAAGATGATTTTACATTATGGAAAAAAGAATCAAATGATTTTAATATTATGATCATTCATGGCAGTTTTTAGATGAAAGAATTTTCAGAAAAAGGAGAGAAAGTACAATCAATAAAAAAACGTTGAAATATTAATAATGTAAAGAGCAGTTCTGGACCATACGTTCAGACATTTCACAGTGTTTAGTTAAAATTTCAATGCATTTCTTTACTCTATGCATTTTATATAATATCACATTATATGGTTCTGCACAGACACTTTGCTGCAAAAGAAATTGCTTTCTGCGAATAACATTATGGACATTGGTTGATAAAAGAATCTGATAGAAATTTTACAAATCGTTTGTTAATACTGGAAGAGTACTTCTAAATACTTTTCTCTCTTTTCAGCGGCTGTGATTGAGAATATAAGACTAGTTTTCAATTTAAGTAAATATATCATACATGTCTTAAAGATTATGTTCATTTGAACTTCCAGTCCAATGATTATAATAAAATATCTTTTTTATTTCATTTAAGACGTGTATCGAATTTGCAAACGTACCAGTTATAATTTCGTTTTTCTTTTGTATTATGAGAGAGTAACTTAATATCCGTACAGTAATGTATACGAATAAAAGTTTGGGAACATTACTTTTGACTTACTAAGTAAATATGATGATCACGTCATCAAATATTGAACATTACATGCGTTTGTTTTTACACAATTAGTGAGGAAAATTGTATTAATTAATTGCAGATAAATATTCCATTTCGTTTTACATGAATTTTGAAAAATTGATCCTTTGAGATGTACTGTGCAGTGGAACCATGAATGTAAAAATATTTGATCTTTTGTGGCTTTAAAAAACAATTGAAGTAAAATTGTGCAGAATCGTTAATTGTATCTATCAATATATTTTGATACTGCGTTTTAGAAATTGATGTAGTTCTAATCGTAAATGATTATTCCTCCTTTTAGTTCTGTTTGATTTTAATAATTAATTTTGCATAATATCGGTACCTTTTGATGTTTGTAAATGTATGAATATAAATGTTTAGAAGATAGTATTTTGGTAAACAAAAAATTAAAGGGAGATTGTTTTGTTAAACGTAAAATGTGAATTCATTTCTCTAATAGTATGTACACAATTCTATTTAGTAAGTCAATTGAAGTTGAAAACTGTATTTTTATTTCGTTCACGTATGTTAACTGTATATAATGATTAGTTTCTTGAACTGTACTTTTTTCTAGATCAATTAATATTTGAAAGCTATAAGCATGGCAAATTATTAATAGTCGTAAAGGAATAGTTGTACAGCTTCCCGGAGGAAGACATTTTAGCATTGTTTCAAAGAGTGCATTGAATCTGACGAATTTACTAGCGTTTGGACAAATAAATATTATTGTAGAGGAGACAAATTATTCCTTGGAAAGTAGACAAATTTTATTTATATATTGGAATTATAATAGAAAGGATTAACGTAGAAGAAAAATGGTATAAAATGTTAAGGCAACTTATATAGTATTTCCTGGGCAGATACAAAATTTACGAAACAAGAGGGATATATTTTTGATAGTCAGAACAAATAAGGAAAAATGGTATCCCTACAAGTGTAATATCATTTTTGTTATATTCATTATAATATATATATGTACTACTATTTCATGGAAGTGTAATTAAAGAAATATGTAGGAAGATCGATTAATACAGAATATATTGTTTATTATAAATGTGGTAGGAAAGAAAGAATATTTAATACTTTTGTGAAAATGATTATATCAGGCAATTATAATTTCAATGTGTGCCTTTCACTTGTGGATTTGTGTGAATTGTATATGTATTCATATACCATATGTTGAAAATATATTGCAAACTATATTTCTATGAAGATGATAATCATTCCTATCCAGCATGTGCATCTATAAAATATATTTTGGATATTGATATTATTTCAAGATTATAAAAAAAACGCTAATTTACAGCGTTTAATACAACAGGAAAATTCTTCAAGCGCGTCATCAAATTTATTTCTTTAAGTATGACACTATACCTACAACACAATACATGTGTTTATCTTGTGTAAGCCATCATCATTTGGCACACAGATCAGTATTTAAGTGTACGCAAAATGCAGATCTGCTTCTAGCCATATACAGATCTTATAAGCTGTTGCCCGTATTGAAATGATATTTACTAAGAATAATTCTATGTTATGATAATTGACAACAGGTGCCTTCGCAGGTCTTAATAAGAAGTAAGATATCATTATCAGTTATATGGTAGTGAAAAGGTGTTTGACAGAAGGAGAGGTATACAAACCTCAAGCAAAAACTTATTTTCGTATAATATATCTATCGTTGTACTATATAAAATATACGCTTCATTAACGTATTTATCTTTCTATCAAGCAAGATTTTTTAATATATATGTATACAAATGGTTTCATTTAACAATATAAATCTGCAGTTAATATTTACATTAAATGCGCTGCTACAATTAATAGAATCGTCCGAAAGTTTGACAAAAAGTGAATTCAGGTGAGAAAGAATTTCGCAAATCATAAATTACTTTTTAAATAAATATCGTTTTACATTTTATACTCTTGTTCATGAATTTATATCTGTTCCATGACTCTTACAGTAACAGAGGAAATTTAACATGTCCACTGCCATTAACTACCTTGGATTTTATTCACAACTTTACGCAGCCTAACTTGGATATTGTATGGCCGTGCGAAGTACGATTTTACTGGCTGTCGTTGCAACCGTTTGTTAAATCTGTTCGTTTTCTACTTGGCTGTATAACACCATTCATCATAATACTTGGTGAGTAAGAAATAACTTGCCTCTTTGTAGAATGATGTTTCTTTATATTACAGTGAGATGTTACATGTCTTAATGAATAATTATTTTTACAGGAGTCCTGTTTAATACGATTTCTTTTGTAATGCTAAATACGCCAATACTTTGCGAATCAAATTTATCCCTTTATTTAAAAGCACTCGCATTATCTGATAATGGAGGTCTGGTGTTCAATTATGCAGTGGGTATTGCAAAATCTAATTTTATATTTGTAAATAATCTGTTTATGGTACGCAACTAAAATTACAGTCCAGTTTACACCATTAATTACTTGAAAAAAGAAGTAAAAATTTTTATTTTCTTAGAATAGTAGGTTTCTCTGTGGCCTGAATTCAATTAGCATGGAATTCTTCCAATTTACATCTACTTGGCTGGTCGTTGCTCTCACATGGACACGAGTTTTAGCTATTATGTTTCCCTTCGAAATATATGGCCGGTACAACAATTGTTCCGAAATAATAACCATTACCGTTTTGATATTTGTCAGCTTTATAATATCATTGACAAAGTTATATTCAGGAGGTACATACATACATCCTTCACTTTTTCATACTTACTAATAGACTTACAAATTAATCATTTACAGGGTACGAAACAGACAGCGTCTTCGAATTTATACCATGTCAAAAGAAAATAGAACCATGGGGTAGCGCTATGTATTTTTATATTGCATTATCAACGTGGTTACCATTACTTTTTATATTTATTGGAAATATTCTGCTCATTACACATATGAAAAGAACGGAGAAAATACGTTGCCAGTTGACTCGTAAGTAAATCATTTGAATAAGACTGCAGTAATTTAAAAAAAAAGAATATATTCAACGGTATTATTTCTTAGAAAATTTCAGACATAAGACAAGCAGAACAAATCACACTTCCAGAACATTATTCGTGGTGTCGACTGTTTATTTAGTGTTATTATTACCCCTCGGCATAGTTGAAACATTGGAGCTCTATTGGGATGTTATTTTAATAAAGTATCCTGCTACAGATTCAAATAAGAGAGAGGAATATATACATTGGTAAGGTGTTTGTAAAACAATTCATACATATTACAATAAGTACTGTATTTGGTTATTTACCATTTATTTTTCAGGTTGAAGGAGAAAATGTTATTGAAATGGTGTCGCGGTTTATGTTTTCACGTTTATCATTGGAATTTTGCGATCAATTTTTTTTTATACTATCTTACAGGTGAAAAGTTTCGAAATGTTGTGCTGACGACACTGAGACGATACAAGAACGCAATGTTCTCAATGTTCTCTAAGCATGCTGATAAATGTATGTCTTGTTCGAAGTGTCCGACTCATCTAAAGTCCGTACAGTCCTCGAGTGTACTCTTAATAAGAGCTTTAGTCTTTGGCGAAAATTCCATCTCTGGAGATGTTCTTGGGCAAAACGTCACTGTTGCAAACACTTAATTCGTATGAGAACTGTGTAAAAATAATTCGCAAAGACTGTTAGCATTAAAGCATCGTAAAGCAGTTTTCATATAAATGTCTTTATTTTACACAGTATTGTACAATTCATGTTACTTATTCAAAGTTACTTCATGTTTCAGTAGCTATAGATCTATTGTATGTTTCTCTGGTTGTATATTACATTATACAACTTATACATTTTTAGGACGTTTCATCGCGCGATTAATGGGACATATCACATTAAATAATTTATGTTACACACATGACAAAAAATAATTACTAATGCAGTTGCATGTTACATTTTTATGATGTTACAAATTTATATTTATATCGAATATCTGGCCCCAATATGTGTATACACCATGGAATTGATTACACGATTACTTTTTAATACTCCGATTAGAATTTATACTAATTTTACAATAATTTAGTACATATTAATAGCACTTATTCATATAATATACATTCCGAGTTGCAACAATTCATATGTATAGAACACGTAAGTAATACATCTTAAGACACGCACAAATTAGATTTGTAATTATCCTTCGGTACAACAAACGTGCATTTAAATATGTACAATACAATATACGCAATATTAAATATACAAATAATATTGAAATTTTACATCCTCGATCACTTATACCACTGTTTTTGTAACATGAACAAAATACATTTTAGATATTATAAAATACAATTTGATATGTAATAAACGTAAATTACACCAGGAACAGATACGGTTCATTAATTTTAAGGCTTTTATATTTTTACAAAATAATACTTCATTTTGACCTCTCCAGTCATAAGAGGCTTGGCTGTCTGGGTACAGGATATATTGTGTAAATCAATTACAGAATTTGCTAGTTCCTTCATGTACATTTAAAAGTAATTATGAATAATGTATTACAGAAATAGAAATATTACATATTTAATTCTAATTCTATGTAAATCCTATAATAATTTTAGAATGTCTTATGTACATATGAAAAAAATATAAGTTATGTTTTATTTTATTTGCAATACCTTTCGTTTAAAAAAATGTGGTAATAAATTCCTTATGATTTACCTAGATCTCTTTAATAAGTGGCGAAATTTTAATATAAAAATGGGATTATTTAAAAATTTAGTAATAAAGAAATTATTTTTTTTACAGGGTAAATATCTGTTGTAAAATTTTTATACTTATATATACAATATATTCAATTACGACTCTGTGCGTAGTAACTTTGAAATTTATGTTAAAAAATAGAAGATTATTATGTTCTATGTATATATCTTTCGATATATTTACCACTTGAACGCATTTTAATCATATGAAAATATATATAACATAGATAAGAAACGACTTTCTGTATGACGATGAAATCATTTTTCTTGCATTACTGTCTTTCTACTAGAAAATCAGAATTAACGTTTGGCTGTTTCAACTTTAAAGAGTACACTCCTCTAGGTATTGATGGCGTAAAAGTTTCACGTATAGCCATTTCGTTGAAAGATTTAAATGTAAAATTAATCTACCAATTTAATCTTTAAAAGTTTAAAAATGTAAATCTTTCACATCCAAAAAATTCGATTTAAAAAATTGGCAAAAATATGATACCACTGAAATTCATAAGGCGATGCATGTTTGCATATAATTCAGTCTTTTCGTCAATATAAATTTCTATACCATACATTTAGGCATTCAATGTGTTTGTTGAAACGTGACGGTCGTAGTAAATCCTACATTTTCAAATTCGTGTTTCAATACAATTGCGAAAAACATTAATTGGATACAAATAATAAGAATCAAATGGACAGTAGAAAAATTACTGTCATATTATGACGCGTTATATAGGCCTATATGCAAATTAAATATGATTGTCGAATATTTCATGGTACTCTATTTACGTAATTTGCTGGAAATTGTCCTTTCCGACCACCACACTCACCATACAACCAATCTTGTGATATCCTCGACAGAACAGTGATTTTTTCTCCTTCCTGTAGTATAAATATATAGATATAATAACATTCAGACTACGTACTTCCAAAAACAGAAACATATCATTCATTAACTTACATCAAACGTTAGATCTTCTGTTGTTTCACCTTTAAAGGGATAAATAGCGGTAACTATATTGTCTGGAATGCCAGGCAGTAATACTTTTATATCTATGAAGTTCATAGGAAATATTCCTTGTCGATTTCCTATTCTACCCTCCATCCAATCATCGTTCACTTTTCTTATTAATTTTATCACGTCACCCTCCTTAAATGGTAAATCGCCTGCTTGCGTTAATGGAAAATCATACAATGCAATGCCATAAGGTTCCTCCTCATTGCTAATCTACAATTAAAGAAAAAAGAAAATTTTTAATCATTTTTGCGATAAAGATGTAAAGGCAGTAGATTGAACTGTAACAAACTTACAGGAAGATCGTTATTCGTTTCCATTAAATATTCTGGAGGTGGTGCAGGCGGTGGTACTGTAGGCATGGGTGGTGAAGGACTACCTTTAAGATCGTTTTGCCATGAATCGGTAAAATCTAAAGACATTGGCTTAGTAAAAGGCACTGTTGCTACATTTAAGAATCGCGATTCTCCATTGAAATGATTAATCTTTTGTTCTACTTTCTTCTCTAGAAGTTTTGGTGCTGGAGGTTTGGGTGGTTTCGCGCGTATAATAGTTGGCATCGATTGAGCGGGTTTCAATGATGCCTGATTGGAAAACACTTGATTATTACTATGACTGTTTGTGTTAAAAGCGAAGAAACATGCATCCCCTACATGTTTCACATGTTGCGGTGCGTTATGACTAGATACTTGTAACGGTCCAAATGGGTCTCTTATCGAATTAATTTGCCAAGGATCGTTTTGTGGTACATTTTTGGACATCCCAAAGAAATCGAAATCATCTTCGAAGGCACTTTCCGTTTGCGATGTGTTTCCACTGCTTGTAAAGGCAGATGGATTCGAATTACCATCACTGCCAAAACTATCAATACTAACGCCGTCGCTACTCGAACGTGTTGTGAATGTTGGTGATCCAGGTGGACTGAAGTCTATTAGACAAACCGAACCATTTGTATTTTCCGGTTGCAATATTATATTTCGTATTTGGCTATTTAATTGTGTTGTACTCGAGTGCTCGCTTCTTCTTCGTCCAAATAGGTTGCTCAATAGTTCCGTGGGTCTAGCCTATTTTCATGTCGTGTAAATAAAATTAGATAACATATTTCAATTATACAAATTTCCGGATCAATTGATATTTACGTACAGGTTTTTTAAATTTTTCTTTCTGTGTTTGCAACTGATTTTGATTAAACTTTGGTGGTGGTGGCCGAGGTGGTGGTTGCTTCTTTTGTATAGGTTGCTGCGTTAAAGTGGGGCTGAAAAGATTATTTTATACGAATGTAAAAAAGCATTTATACAACTTGGCAACAACATTTATATGTCTTTAAAGTGTATGTAATTTTTAATACAAAATATTTATAAATACATATTATAAAATGTATATTTATTATAAACGAAAAACTGAAAAGGGAAATGAAGCTCTGTTTGCGAAAGAAAAAAAGGAAAAATATCAAACTCACGTGCTGTTCCAAATAACGTTCCTTTGGGTTGCCGAATTGACAGGAGGACGAGGAGCAGAACGTGTTGGAATTCGCATTTCTGAAAGCAAACCATGAAATGAAGGAACATTGCAGAAACAGTTTTGCTTAGATACGTTATCGCTGCGTGTAATGTACAGGCGTTCACTGGTTATACAAAATCGCTTACATACATTCATGCAAATGCATAGATACAAACGTAAAATGAAATCGCACGGAAAGCCATACCCGTATTTACAGCAGATTCGTTTCTGCGTCACGATTATACGCCCATCACTAAATGTCAGCTATCTCCCGAATATATATACATGTGTTCCGTACGCAACATGATAAAGATTAAAAATTTAGCGAATCACAATATATAATGAGATTTGACGTTCTAAGTCAAAACGTGACGTAGTAATTGAATTTCATTGCAATGTCAGACACATATAGAATAGCTTCTGATATCCGCATTCATGTAGCACACACTTTCTTGAATCCACTGAATCAGTTAATTTTCTTCGAATGATGATTATCATCATTGACAGGCTTGTTCATACTACTCACCTGTTCTTACGTTTGCAGCCATTTTTCATTCGACACGATTGCAACTACATACATTCTACGTTACGGCGGGACAATATGTTCAAAATAAATTGATTGAAGGGGCAATTAATTTGCGCTTTTCAATCAACGGACAAGTTTTCTATCGCCAATATTTTGTTCGAGTGGTATATACTCGGGAAAGGAGTATCATTTGTTTTATAATATTTAAGTTTGTTATTTTTTAATGATATTCCACTTGGATTTATTGCATCAGTGACGTGTAATTTTTACGACTGCGAAGGATATGTCAGTCTTCCAAATGGTGCAATTGTTATTGAATACATTTGCGATTTATATGCTCAATTTGTATCGTGTATATATGTACATATGTATAAATACGTGTGTACGTGCAGCAACTTTAAAATAGTTAAATTACAAAACAATTATGCAATGTATAGAGTATTTATTAGGAATTTGTAAAATTCAACAACATGAATTACCATCAATTTTGAGCTTTTATAGATTCTAGGTACATTAGCTTTGTTGTAGTGGTTCACCGTAATCTGATTGTTATCTTTGTGATGTAATATATGATACATCTTTCTCTATTTCTTTTTTATTATTTTGATTGCACAGTCGAATTTCATTTTTTTTCTGATGCTCTATATCGGTGCTCGAAAAAATTATATGCCATTTCTTGTACGAAGAATACATATGTTCTTATTGTTAATGCGTGTTTACAGTACAATAGCGTTTGGCCCCAGCTAGTGATGGGCACCATCGACTAAAAACTATCGATTATTCGATAGTACCCAGCTACTACTTTCATTCGAATGATTTTTGAGACTATCGATAGTATCGGCTAACGACTAATTGAGTCGACTGAATGTAGTTACTTAAAACTATCGACAAAATTCAGTCGTTAAAACCATACACGGGTAATGCAGCGAGCTGTATATCGACATAATATGGGCCAAAACATGGGTGTCAAAGGCCTCGCTTAATTTCCTTATATGAGAATATTTTGAGCTGGGTGAGGGCTCATTCGAAAGAAGATGGTCAAACGCGGCGCGCGGCAGAGGAGTTTCAACGAAATTGGGTTGATATCTAATAATATGAGTGATCAAAGTGTAACGGAAAGTTGACTGACACATCCCATCATGCATAGGAGCAAGAAAGAAAATAGAAGAACTTTTGCCACATACTTTACTTATCCATTAATTATAGTAAATTGATTTATAAAAATAGTTTGCAACTGTTAGCGCATAAGCTTAATTTAGAACAATTGTGTAGTTAACTGTTCTGTATAATATCTGTTATATACTTTATTTTATATTCAGATCATTCGGTAGATCTTATATAAACTTTGATATTACTTATATATTACTAAAACAAGTTCTACTGAATGTGCTAAATGTAAAATAAAAGATATAATAAATAATGTATGTATGCTCAAGTTTACATAAATGCTGTAATTTAAATTTTATAAGCTTCTGCATATGAAGTACATAATTTTTAGTATAAGCTTTATCTGTAAGCTGTATATTGTAAATTGACTTTAAAGGATAGTTTGTAACTATTGGATTAAGTTTAATGTATTTTTCATATTACATAAATGTTAGTTTAGAATTAATACATGCTTAAGGCTACGTTTACGGTGGATGCAAATTCGTACGAACGGCGTTCTGATGAATACGTCTGAACTGTTTCAATGCATTAGTTCAAACAGTTCAGACGTATTCATCAGAACGCCGTTCGTACGAATTCGCATCCACCGTAAACGTAGCCTTAGTTGTACAATGTATTGTAAATAGATATAAAAGAGTAGTCCATAAGTATTAGCTTGTAATTTGAACCTTCTTGTGACTTGTATCTTCATTCATTAGTTTAAATAAATGTTAAATTAAAAGAATTCCACTCTTCTTTTTATTTTCACACCTTAACAATCCTTGAAAGAACCTAATTCCAATTCCTTACACAAGAAGTACCGTAGACGAACTTTAATGCAAAGTCCTGAAGCGAGAAACTTGTAAAAATGGCCCTATACGTTATTAAATATAAAAGGACGAAATTGTGGAAACGACATCATTTTCGATCTTCATTTCTTGCAACATTTGATGGCAGAAGTCTAGAAAATTAAGCGCTCGGAATTTCTTGGAATATGACGTCATTTCCAAGAACTGCTGATGTCGGATACCTCCTCGCATATCATATTCTCCTGATAGAAATCCACGATTTTCAGCGAGTTATTTTTGCCAGAATCTCAGAAATTTTGAGCTCGGAAATTCCTGGAACGTGACGTCATTTCCAAGAATTGCTGCGATGAAAGACCTCCTCGCATATCATATTCTCCTAATACAAATCCACGATTTTCAGCGAGATATTTTTGCCAGATATTTTACCATATTTTAGAACTTTCAGCGCTCGGAAATTCCTGGAACGTGACGTCATTTCTAAGAACTGCCTGGGTCGGATACCTCCTTGCACATCATATTCTCCTGATACAAATCCTCGATTTTCAGCACTTAAATTTCTTCTGAAAATCGTGGATTTGTATTAGGAGAATATGATGTGCAAGGAGGTCTTTCATCGAAGCAATTCTTGGAAATGATGTCACGTTCCAGGAATTTCTCAGCGCTTATTTTAATAACGTATAGGGCCATTTTGACAAGTTTCTCGCTTTAGGACTTTGCATTTAAAGTTCGCCCACGGTACTTCTTGTATAAGGAATCGGAATTAGGTTCTTTCAAGGATTGGTAAGGTATGAAAGTAAAAAGAGCACTGGAATTCTTTTCATTGCAAATTTATTTAAATTAATCAATGAATATACAAGTTACAAAAATGTTGTAATTAAATTTACAAACAGATACTTATTAACTATTCTTTTATATCTATTTACATTACATCGTACAACTAAATCTTGTACCAATTCTAAACCAACATTTATGTAATATAACTAACACTATAAACGTAAATAATCTAATACTTATAAGCTATTCTTTGAAGTTAATTTACAATATATCTTACAGATAAATCATACACTAAAATTTACGTACTTCATATGTAGAAGCATATAAAATTTAAATTACAGCAATTGTGTAACTTGTGAATATGTCAATTATTTATTATATCTTTCATTTTACATTTAGCACATTCAGTAAAACTTGTAATAGTTATATAAGTAATATTAAAGTTCCTATAAGATCTACCGAATAAACTGAATATAAAATAAAGCATATAATAGATAACATAACAGTTAATTGCACAATTGTCCTAAAATAAACTTACGGGCTAATAGATACAAACTATTTTTATAAACCAATTTACTATAACTAAAGGATAACTAAAGTATGTTGCACAAGTTCTTCTACCTTCTTCCTTGCATTTATGCACGATGAGAAGTGCCAGGCAATGTTCCTTACTCTTTGCTTGTGAAACCTGCACACAGAAAAAATACATTAATAAGTATGTAACAGGAGAAAGATTATTAAGAGATATTTAGAGGAAGAAGAAAGAAGGGAGGGGCAAGCCAGAAGCATAAAGAGGAGAGGATTATTTGAAAAGGAATGGAATGCGTCAAGTATGAGTGACTTTGACAAAAGCGGACGTAAAGGAATTGACGGAGATCCTCAAAAGTAGAGTCAATCAAATGCAACAGCAGGAACAAGGCAGAAAAATAGGGAAAGCAAGATACAATGATACGTTTAAATATATTAGAACATCAACACTACTATGGTACTTAAGTAAAAACGGACGAGGGCGCAATTGACAATTAACAACGCAGGTGCGAGATCCAAAAGCATTAAAGGATGAAATAAATATTGGGAGAAGAAAAAGGATAAAAGATGTGACCTCTGCATACAAAAATTTGGAACTTAAGAGCACCTGCTAACAAAATGTACGGAACAAGATACAATAAGACATAAAAATAACTTAGCAATTTGTAATTAAACAGGAAGGAACGGAAAAGATTTATAATAGATGTGCGATAAAGAGATAAGATATAGTGTAATACGTAAGGCAGAGAAGGTATGAAAAGGAAGAGCGGAACGGAAGATGAGAGTGCAAGAGATAGTATTGTAAAGATAGGTTATATGTACACTAACCAAACTTTCATTCCTGTGAGACCGAAATAAAGAATAATACCACTATTAGTATGTATTTATTAAGTCCTGGAAAATTTATTTAAAGGAAAAAATATTCACAAATACATTTACCCGTGCTAAAGAGTGCTTGATTGTTGTAGATTGTAGAATATAATGAACAATGGAACTTGCAATGTTACCGTACATATTAATTTTTATGTAGATTGAAACACTGTGTTTGCTGACACTTTATTGATATGTAAAAGAGTGTACGAAACGGTTTTCGAGGATTATTAACTTAATTGGATGAATGAAGACATAAATAACCAAATTTTATGAACATTATCGCACCGCTACTTATAAACAAGTGCTTGAATTTACGTACCACTCGCATCCCTGTCTTACCTACACTAAAAGTGGGCTTTAATTTCGCCATCTATACAGAACTGCTCGAAACTGTATATATGTCTGCTTTATCTAAGAGTCATTAGTATCGCCATCTATACAGACGTGACTCAAACTACTCGGGCCTCTGCCATATCTACACTTATGGTAACTAAGGGGTGCGAGTAGTTCCAATGTGATCTGCATAGATGGAACTACCATAGCAAGCGCGAGTGGTTTCGAGGAGTTCTGTATAGATGGCGAAACCATAGCAGGCACTGTAGATATGGCAGAGACCCGCTAATCAATTAGCTAATTGATTCTCACAAAATATTTAGAACTGTTAATTTTTAAGTGCCGAAATAAAATAGTTTATGACAAATTGAAATATTATCAATTGGTTAAAAAAGAAACTTGTTGACCTTTTATATTTCTGAAATTCTAATTATGAACTGTAATAAATTTACGAAAAGTAAATACACCAATATTTCATGACATAGTTCAGACTCCAGACATAACCAATAAGCGAAAAACTATCGACTAATTATTCGATAGTATATCGTTACTAATTAGTAATTAGTCGATGGTGCCCATCACTAGTCCCAGCGACATATGATTCACAGTAATATGTTACATGCACTAAATTTTGTTGTATCACAGACGAATTACAAGATAGATCCAACACCTTATATTAAGATTTCAATACGTTCTGCCTGAATTTCCGACTGTACAGAAGATTCCAAATCAGATGATTCGAATTTCCATCACTAATGGCGTTACAGTCTTATTCATTACTGGCTCGGTAACGTTGAAAGTGACACAAAAATGATAATGGCAGCTCGCAGGAATTTTTTAATATAAGTCTTTCATTACTATTATTTTTTTCAACACAATTTCCTTTGTAACAGATTGCAAAAGTAGAGGTAAATCTATTTTAACATATATGTCAGATCTAGTATCGTCAGATATACTATTTGTTTTGTATTTGTACAATTTGTAATAAATGATTACAATATTTCTATAATTTACAATACGTACAGTAATAAATTATCTTAATAGAAATACTGGAACATATATAGTATCCGACAGTATTTACTATTTTATGGAACTTCAAATGTAATATTGATACATCATCCTTCGGAATGTATTAACATTGCTCTGTATTTTAAACACATTACATATTAAAGATATAACAATATCAGTTGCATAGACAAAATATTTGATGTCTCATCAATTAATAAAAAGATCAATTGGTTTAAAAAGTAAATAGGAAACTGTTTACATATCTATTTAATGAAGATACTTGTAGCAACATTATGTTCGAGCCAAACAGTCATTAATAGTCATGTGTTAATAATACTGATACAAATGTCACTTTTGAATTTCTTTTACTATAAATTATCTATTTCCATTGCTGGATTATCATAAGATTTCTTTGAATTCTTATTCCCTTCTTCGCCCTCATCTGCCCAACTTTGCTTTTCACCTGATGCGTATATACCGTATATCACAGCTCCTATCAAGTAAACTGCACCAGCAATAATAAAAACAATCCTCCATTCTGCAGCACTCTGTAACGTTAATTCATGCGTAAAGTTTTTTATGCCCCATCGTTTGTTACACTTAAGTATATGTACTTGATATACAAACGAATATATCCATAGTAATAGACTTACTTTATTTTGTACAATATATCCAGTAATAATAGGGCTCACAACACCAGGTAAGGTGGCAAAGGTGTTTCCTATTCCCATAAGAACACTTGCATGCTTTGGGGCAATATCTAGATGGTTTACTCTATAAAAATACATTTAATTATATCTATGAATAAATGGTAAATTATGTGGATATTATGCGTATTAAAATTATTATACCGTAATGTAGTAAAATATTAATTTGTACAAACGGCTTTGTGGAATGAGGACATAATTATATGTATATCTTCACATTTGAATGTATGGAATTCGAAAAAAAATTACCCAAAACCGGACCACGCAAAGCCACCAAGGCCAACCGCTATACTGATACAAGTAACCACTCCAGCGGGGGTGAAGATGAAGCCTGTAGAGGTCATAAATATTGTTTGAAACACAAAGGCTCCACAGTTAAATAATTTTCGCACCTAAAATAAAAAAACAATATCTTTGTTGTAACATATCGATAAACACATTTTTATACTGATAATTTTTAATAAAATTATTTCATATAAATTGTGCCTATACAGTAAAGAAGAATAGTTTGCGGCAGCAATGATTTATAAGGTAACAGACCTGTGTCGTCGTTAAAATATTTTTCATTCTCAAATAATCTGCCAAGTGTCCGGAAAATTGAACAACGAGTGTCATAACTAGGTATGGCAGTGCGGATAAGTACCCTGTCTTATCCAATTTGAAGTCGAGTACATCTAAATATAAATTACTTGAATATAACCAATGTTATTCAACGTACTCATTGAATCTGTAAATTGAACGAACCATTCATAAATGTAGGCAGCTGAGTTAGCATGGTGTAAAAGCCCCAGTTTTCGCTAAAATGTGCCGCAACAATTGCCCAAACTGGTGGAGATGTAAGCATAGCTTTCCATGGATGTGTAATTTTCTGGAGAATATAACATAAATTTAAATTCATACTTAATAACAATTATTAAACATAATAGTATCCAAACAAAATTAAATTGCCCAATTTAAATTAATTTTTCTAGAATAACAAAATCGTAATTTTATTATATGTTTCTTTGTATGGAAATTACCTCTCCTTTATTCGTGTTCCCAAGGCTACTTTTAATGTATTCAAGTTCAGCTTCGGAAATAGAAGCGTCTTCCTCCGGTTTGTCCTTCACGATTATCCACCAGAAAATAAACCAAACAAGACCAGCTGCACCGAAAACATAAAAAACGGAAGGCCAACCAAAGTATTCAGCCATCAGACCAGCAACGGGCATTGCGAATACGGTTCCAAAGAAACTTCCGGAGAATGCAAGGGTCGCTAATTTCGACCTTTCCAATGGTGGTGCCCATTGGGCCCATATTGCATGTATGCAGGGATATGTCACTCCCTTGAAAAGAAATTATTACTGATTAATAATAATAACTGACTGAAATAATAAGTAATTATCTGTTTATCGTTAGATGAAATAATTGTTTAAATATTAGATGTCGAATCCGAATATCTATACATGAAGCCAAAGGGATATCTGGATTTTAAGGTTGCTTACTTCGCATACTCCTTCTATAATCCTTAATGCGACCAAAATATAAACGCTCGCCCTTGCGAGGGGTGGTGTAATAATGGTGAGAAATGCAGTAGTTGCGATTCCAAGACCGAAAACTCTTTTTCCACCAATACGCGCACCAAGCCATCCACCGAGTAATTGAGTGCTTAAGTACCCATAAAAAAAGGAACTTAAAACCAACCCTTGCGTTTTCGAATCCCAGTCAAATTCCTTTTCCTGCAAGCACCACTCTGAATTTTTAATTATGAAATGTTACCACACACTTTAAGTTTTTAATATGTTATATATTTCCTTAAAATTCCTTATATAATTGATGTAACTTGCAAAGAATGATATTTTTTAGTTCATTATCATTTTCTGAGATTGAAGATTATTTACGAAGAATGAATTTTCTATATCACGATAAGAGTATTTAACTGGATTATTCAGTATATCAGTGTTAAAAATATTGTCTGATTATTATGTTTGCACTGTAGCAAAATCGTAAAGATATTTAGTTTATTCGTATTATTTATTCTGATTTCAATCAGCTGTGAAAATAAAGTCAACACTGAAAGCTTTAATGACGAAACAAATATTTGGTCAAAGATAATAAACGTTTAATTTTTAAATCCTATAATTATATGATGTAAAAAAGATTTTCCCACTTACCAAATATTCTGTTCCATTTGCGTCAACTTTCCGAATTTCCGCGGTCATCGCAACAATGGCAACGCTCAAATTTACACGAAGAATATAGGATGTAAAAAATCCAAAAAATGCCAATACCCCGACTACGTATCTTCTTTTCTTCCAAAATTTCCAGGATGATACGAGTTCATCTTCGTATTTAATGCTAGAAGATTATCAAAGCTGCGTATTTTCGTATATATATATAACATAAAATTGTGTCACCAAAAAATAATGGTTTAGAAGTATGCACATGGAAATATTTAAACATCACTCACGTTCCATGTTCAGTATCCTTGACAGACTCGGCCGAGGATTTCTTTCTCTCCATAGTTTCCTAAAAGGTTACAGATTTAAAACGAAGCTCAGAGAGATCTATAACTCTTTACAAAAAGTTGAGAAACAGCAACGAAATATGCATTACCTAATTGACGTGCCTATCGAGACAAAATTGATTAGAACGTTATCTATAAATAAAAAGATTTTTTTATCTAATTACGTGACTTGGATAAACTGTGATCAATTTTGAATTCTTGTTCGTATTACAAAGTTATTGCTTATTTATAAAAAAGGTTCCAAAACAGTTTGATAAATTACTTATTAAAATTCTGCGACCTATTCAGGCTGTAAAATTATCAGTTCTAATATATGTAGTGTATGGGATCAATCATTTCAATTTAATTTTCGTAATGTACCATAGAAAGTGGTGGTCCCACGTGTTACAGCCTTTGATAAAAAAACATGCAATTACGCAAATAAGTATTTACCAATATCAATATCAGAGAAAGGATTATATATGTATATACATCTAGCAGCACTGACCTAATAATACTTCGAAAGTAGAAAGTACCGTACTTCAAGCAGACGATATTCCCACAGAAAACAACCACGACCAATTTAACACTGTTTCGCCAGAGATGCAACAAAGGAACAATAATAAAAATTGTACTTAAAGAATCGTAGTTGACGACAAATTCGGCCTGTTGCAATTACAAAACTAATCTTATAATGTCTTCGCACACAGGACAGTGAAAAATAATATTGCACCGTTTTCAGACTATGCCACAGCGTTTTAGTGCACAAAGTTTTATTCCGATTATACGTAGACGTTTTCTACTTTTCCATGTAATTCAAGGAACATTTGTGTGAATTTATATTTTACAATACCTCATCGGAATTCGTAATTAATTTTTCAAGCACACTGGTGTCCATAGAGATTCTACCAATATATTGTAGTTTTCACCGCAATTGCAACGTAGATATCACGACCACCTGTTACGCAAAGCAACAGTGGTGACACACGTGTACTTTACGTTTAATGTTTCACACTTGACGTTTAAGGATATAAAACATATTTACGATACAATGAAATTCGTGATGGGCTTCTTTTTTTTCTGTTACGAACCTGTTCATTAATTACGCAATTCAAATATTCGAAAGACCGTGAGTTCTCACTTTTCACAGTTTTTTCGAGGAGTGTCACGTATCGAGCGGGTATTCGCAGTCGATTTAAACACTTTCCGTTACGTGATACGACAAAGAAACATCCATCGGTATTTATTGGCCGCAGAAGAGAAATTGTGAATAGTTGCAAGTGAAATTTACAAAAAATGTCTTGTACACGGTTCATAAATTTCTGATTTCATGGTGTGAGAAATAGTTATAGAAAACTAGTAAATCTATCATATGTTAGTAATGTATGTTAGAAGCCGAGTATTGTTACCAATAATTTTACGATGTAATTTTATTTTTATAATTTAATTTAACACTGTTCACTTTGTTGTTAGTCTATGTAGTTTGATGCACAAAGTTGAGTATATACGGTAGATAATTTATAGTTCGCATCACGTCTCACGCACTAATTATCCAGAAATAATGAACGGTTGAAATTTAAGTGATATTAATGCGGTGTGATCGCGATCGCGACTGAAACGATTGTCCCGATATGAACGAAAGGATTATGCTTCCCGCTGAACGTTTAGGAATTACATATTGATCGTATGCCGTGTTACTTTCATTTCCCACATTCTATTTAACATTTTATACTATCGCGGCAAAATATAATCTGCTTGATTAACAAAACACATACACAGCAAACTGACTGCATAAGGGATTTATCAATTATTTAAAAAATTCATTGCTCAAAATGCCACTGAACAATAAATGGCTATCAATCATACGATTATCATTTAATTCATACGTCAAACCTATTTACATACTTCTTTAGAGTGCTGTGTTTGCATTGTGAATCATTGATAGGTATGAAAATCAAATCAATTAGCATTGTTGGAAAAAGTTGCAAGGCAATGAATTAATTAAATCATTGCTAAACAAAGCATTTTCTGTCCACAAATGTATTGAGCTATTCGTTCCAGCAAAGATTAATTCGTTGTATTGTATTATCTTCAGAATAATTTTCCTTTATTTAATAATTGTCTACTGTAGATAATACGATACTATTCCATTTCTACAAATCTCTAATTTACATAGAAGTAACAAAAACTCAGGGATTCGCTTTACATCTTTTTCATCAACCAGTAAATGTAGACGAGGTTGAAAATTCCACTGTTACAGATCGCAGGGATCCCGTTTCTCCCAAGCAATTGAAGCTAGTCAGACCTAATGGGACCACTGGCTTTTGCATTCAGCCACAGTTAATTGCGAATTTCGATTGCTCTTTCAAATCTGGCTACTTGTTTTTATAATTAATTTTTTTTCGAACATGTAATTAATGAAAATGGTACAGTAGCTTGACGGCTAAGTAATGTTAAATATTTTACGTTAATAGGATCATAATTCACTGTATTGGAATTAATTTACAATTAATAAAGAAGGGAATACATATATCCATATACTTATATGCTAAGAGATTTATCTCCTAGAGGTCATTTAACGATGATTGCTGCAATTAACATTCCTACCAGTATTACTGTATTTATGCGTTGCATAATTGTAGCTTTTCCGTAAGATTTATCGGTTAATACCGTTTGCACCGAGAAAAGAAGAAATAGGAAACATTGTGAATTGTAAAGTATGGTGAGTCATATTGCATGTGTTTACAAGTTCAGTTACTCTAGTTGACGAATAATTATGTGTAGTGGTATTAGCTGACAACTAATTATTCTTACTTTTCAGTACACTAAAAATATGTATATAGTGCTAAGGAAATACATAACATTTGATTTTTATTTTTTCGATTATTTAATGCAACGATCTACAATTGTTATTTTAAATTATTTTTTTAATCACTTCCCTTTTTAATTGCATCATAAAACTCGGTGAGAACAGGAATTTTGACACGTTACTTTCAATGATAAATATTTATTCATAGAAATTTTTATTTACGATAGTATAGTTACAATGAGTGTAGAAAGTTTCAAGGAAATCCAGTTTATGAAAGGGAGTAACAGTACGTACGATTTCATTATTAGAAACAGAAAAAAATGATTGATGGTATTTAACCAGAGTTATTTGGTTCCAAACCAGATGACATAAAAATATGTTGATCGCCGATTTTTAAGAAAACATTTTATATTTAGTTTAAACACTTACCTATTGTCTATTGAATTATTTTCACCGTGAGTTTTATATATATTTTACAATATACATTCATTTCAATGCATTTAATATTACACACTCTAGAATCTATTGTAATATAGTTGGTTTCTATTATTTACTTACAATTCTTCAATCTTGTAATAAAATTCGTCAATGTTACAAAAGTTCCATCAACATCACTGTATCACAAATTTTAAAGATTAATTAAAAAAAAAATATATTATCGTACAAATACACAGCCACTAAAAATTACATAAATTTACTTACAACATTACATAAATTCAAATTGAACATTTCGCAAATGTTCTGCATTAAAAGGCCATAAGCGACTGATCAGAATAAACTGAAACGTTCAGTGGATAAGTAGTCTGTACAGGTACAAGCTGGACATGTAGGAGACTGGAAATAGTTATTTGCAAAGCACCAATCAGAGTACTGTATTGTACTTGCAATTGTTCCAGTATTATGCAATGCCGGCACCGCACAATAATTTATAAATATTCCCCTGTTTCCGGTTCATATTGCATCCGGGATTAACATTGGTCTGTCTTCATTACGAGTTGATAATTGATTACGTGAAGAAGAGCATCAGAGTTCAAATCGATGGCCATATGTATTTATCACGCAGTCAATGCGCTAACCCGTAAATATTTTATCAGCTGGAATTTTGTTTTACATAAAAATAAATATCTGTCAGAACGTGATATTAATGAACATCGATATGGATAATATTTTATGTAGTAGAAATTGTTACTCTTTTTTATATTATGAACAAATAAAGTGTTAGAACCTGGCTGATCCTAAGCTATCCTGATTTTGATTATAAAAAAATGTTGTCAAGTCTAACGTACCGCCATCTATGAAGAAGTGCTTGAAACTACTCGGTTCCCTCCTTTACCTACACTCGAAAGTGGTATATAGTCTCGCCATCTACAAAGAAGTGAGGGAAACTACTCGTGGCTCTGCCATATCTATACTTAAGTTATGATTGTAGGTAACGCAGGAGCACGAGTAGTTTCCGTTACTTCTTTGTAGATGGCGAGACTATAGATCACTTCGCGTGTAGGTAAAGGGCGGAAACGAGTAGGTTCGAACACTTGTTCATAGATGGCAGACCTACAGTCAAAAATAATTGCCTATTTTGCCTATTTATAAAGTTAACTTATTAATTTTTCGAAAATTATACATTGTTAAGTGTAAGTTATATAGAAATTTAAACTATCGTATGTACACCTTTCATTACTAATTTTATTACGGTCTTGTGTTACTATTAATTGAGTAATGTTACGCAGATTCATATTGAACACATCAGTTTCCCTTCTGTCAGTCAGCAATTAATAGGTTTTAAAATTCAAATGTCTTCACATATCCGTTGGTAGCAACATTATTGTTCGTCGTGTATTATTGTTACAAAATAATGAAAATACCTACTGGTTAAAATATCTTCATCTTACCACTGTTATTATAATTAGCATTAAAAAATACTGATGTAATGGCTGTAAGCGCATCTTTTCATCGTAATGTTCTGTTATTATCACAAATAATTCAACCAAATGATGAGTTCAAGAAACACTTTCGTGAGGTATATTTTTTATTTAAAAAATAATTATAAGTTTCATACCTTAAGTGTGACATCTTTTTCGATATTATTCGTACGATATTATTATAAGTTATATTCATTTGCAGGGTATGTTTGACAAACCCAATACAGCAGGTTTCTTACATATGTCTCATTACTTATTAACAGTGTATGATTCAGAACGCTTTAAAAAGCTAATAGAATGGCCAGTAATGTGTAAGAAAACCGAAGCGAAGTATCGTAACAGTGTCAAAGAGTATTTAACAATTATATCTGCAGAGAATCCTGACATTGGTTTCCCAATTATACTTATGTCTCACTTAATTCATGCAGGTGGAAGTAAATTCACAATAATTATGTGGAAATTATCCCAAGTAGTTGTAAGAAGATATATCGCACGGGAAAGTAAGACATTTCCCATTATAATTATTTGTTTTACATATAATTTCTTTTTGATCATCGTAATAAAGTTTATTAAAATTCTGCTACATTATTTATATTCGTCCTGCTTTCTAAAAACAAAAGGAGAACAAGAAAACCTTATTAATTTTAAGTAATTATTGTATTATTATGTTTTTCCTTTTTGTAGCCGCTTATAACGTTATATATATGCCAAAAGTTGTGAATAATGATAATTTAACGAAAAAATTATTCTGCGAAACCAATGCAAAAATTGATTTCGATATTTTACATCAGCATAAAAATATATCTGAAATGGAGAGCGCAACTAAATTTGCTGTGGAGTAATATTTATTTTCTTTTCTATTCGTACGAGTAAAGAAACGTTTAGTTGCGATGTTAATTTCATTATTTTATTTTACAGAAGGGAAAAGGAAAGGTTGAATAAAATTATAAGCGAAATATTTGAAAGGGAGCATTCACTTGGAAATCTTATACAACAAGCGCCCGTTCATCCTTCAATTAAAAAGTGTTTAAAGGATATAAATGATGAAGAAGTGATAAAATGTTTATATCATATAGAAACTATGTTTCTTAATTTATAAGTCATACGTATCTTACCTTTAATCTTAATTTTTAATAAAATAATTTTGTTTCTTTTCAGTGTGGAAGAAAAATATCAATGAAGGTTTAAGTCGAATACAGAAAAAGAATAAAATTCTAAAGGATATAGAGGATCTTACTGTTAGAGCAAATAATGTTGTACTAAGTTATAATGGTGATGCTAAAATATTGGATGGAAAACAATTGCAAAAGATTAATCCGCAGCAAGTTTCAGAAATACTTTCCCCGAACATGCAAGTGAGTATATTTCCTAGCGTGCTACCAAATTAGGATTGACGAATTGAAAATGTGTAACAGAAGAAACATTTCAAATTTCAGTGTCTTCTATATCAGTTGTACAAAAATGATAAATTGCAGTTAAATAAGTTTTTAGTATTATTCAATTTTCTCTTAAGTCAATTGCACCAACGCTTGAAATTAAATATGCCAGACGACTTTACAGACTGTTTATTGCAAGTAGAGGCTAGCTGTAAGGATGTGAATTCAGCATTGAATATAATACAGTCGTATCTGCTCGATATTGCAGAGATGACGTCGAAAACGCAAAAGATTTTGCGCGAGAAAAATATTGTTCAGTTTCATGACGATACTGTATTACCTATAATGAATAACATGCTTATTATGCTGTCACCTCTTATTAAAATTGATACGAATTGTAACGACAAAGAAACCGATCTCCAGAAACGTCTCCAACTTACTCCAGTAGAAGGTGAGAAACATATAAGCTAATTACGAATTTCTCAAAACTGTTCTATATATATATATATATATATATATTGAAAATGTAAAATATATGTAAAATATATATGTAATATATATATGTAATATATATGTAAAATGTAAAATGTAAAATATATATATATATATATATATATATATTGAATTGCACAATTTAAAATGCTACAGCTGCGCATAAATCGCTGTTCTCGAGATATCAACGTCTAAAAGAAAATCATGCGTCCCAAGGACCAAAGCTGAGGGAAAATTTGTTGGTGTCTCGAATTAATTTTGACGATACAATTTCAACAATAAATAGTGAAAAGCAATATTTGAATATCCATACAATGTCGAGTAGGAAAAATTTGACATCATTCAAACAAGCAGAAAAATATTCCCGATTATTTTCTACGCGTGCAAAAAAGAATAATAACACAGGTATGCTATAGAGTGTAATATGAAATTGAAAAAAAAGATGTACATTTTTTTCTTTCTTTATTACAGGAGCAAATTCAAGCATTATGTCTATACCTTGTACCTCGAAAGCAAATTCGACTGCAATTGCAAATGCAATTGATGAAATGCATGATATATCTGAGATCAGTTTAAACATTACACCAAAAACTGCTTGTGACGTAAGTATGGAATTTGTCACCCCTGAAAAATTTGTGGACAAACAAAAGAAGCCCGAAGATGCGTCAGAAATGGAAGATGTGGTAAACGATTTTCCCCATAAATCTGCGGTAGTCGACATATGCAAAACAATAGAAGTAGAACGAAAAAATAATTATGATAATAATATCATGAGAATTGATCAAACAAAACAAAGAAGGCGTTCAATTGGGGATTTAGTTGAACGTTATAAAAAGTTACTTGAAGTAAACAAAGGTGCACCAAGCCCTATATTAAATTATATAAAATGTAATAAGGAATAGATGTAAGAATTGACAATTTATATTGTAAAATTGACTATTTACCAGTATGTATGCAAAATGGAAAAATATATTTTTACATTTTGCTTAACAACGATATTTGAATTATTTATTTATCCATTTACTGTATCCCGAACGAAATATGTTTCATTTGTACCTACAAATTTATTTAGTGTTATTTTTAATTGTGTGTACGTGTACGAAAAACAAATTGTTTATGGTAATATAATATTTTAATTTTGCATTATATTTATATTAATATGAGATCTTAAACTGTATACAATAAACAGTGAATAAACAAGACGTAATTCATATTATGTGTAAAGAAAATGTTACGCGAAGCATCATAAATGTCATGTACATATTCATAAAAATCCGCCAAAACATGCTGCCGGTAGTAGAACATGTTTGTTAAATTGTATAACCTTAATTCAGTATATAAAGTGTTCTGTTTAAAAGAAATAAGGCTTTTGATTAAATGTTGATCTACTTAAAATGAGTTATGGAAAGTAACCATTGATACAATAAAGTTCTGGTAAATAAACAGCTATGAAGTTAGTGAAGCCAAATTGGGTTACACACGATGGTTTGTATAATATGTATCGTATAAATGCATCTTTTTTTTTAATGTTTACAATTGGAATATTCGAACATAAAGGTTTCTTCTTTAGGATATTCGATATTTTCGGTGGATATACATCCGGATGGAAAAAGATTTGCCACTGGTGGCCAAGGTATAGATATTTACCATTTACTTATATTTTTATTATTTCCTTTGCAAATTGTAATATGTCGTAATTTGTATTTAATACTACGTTTTATTCCGTTTTACATTCACTGTGCATGTCATTAAATTATAATTCTCTTGTGTATTATATCGTTAAATATAATGTACTACAATACAATCTATTAAATATTATATAAGATAAATGTTGTTACTAACTACATTCTTAAAAATAACCATAGGAGGAGATTCTGGAAGAGTTGTGATATGGAATATGGAACCGGTAGTTAATGAAATTGCTGAATTGGATGAAAATATTCCAAAAATGTTATGTCAGTTAGATAATCATTTAGGTATAGATGCATAATAATAATAATAATTAGTCCAGTTATTAAAATGTATACCATATATCACTGAATTTCATATTTTTGCAGCATGCGTAAATTGTGTAAGATGGAGTAATAATGGATTATTAGCATCAGGTGGTGTAGATAAATTAATTATGATTTGGAGATTATCGGGTGGATCTGGTGGAAGTTCAATATTTGGTGGAAAGTCTAGCGTTGAGACATGGCGTTGCATAGCTACGTTACGTTCGCACGAGGCTGATGTGCTTGATCTTGCATGGGCACCTCACAGTCCATGGTTAGCCTCCGCGTCTGTAGATAATAGTGTCATTGTATGGGATGCATCAAAATTTCCAGCAATTGTCGCTGTACTAAAGGGTCATAAAGGATTTGTAAAAGGAATTACATGGGATCCAGTGGGGAAATATTTAGCTTCTCAATCCGACGACAAAACATTAAGAGTATGGCGTACTACAGATTGGACAGAAGCGGCGCTAATATCAGAACCATTCGATGAATGCGGCGGAACAACTCATGTATTAAGACTTTCTTGGAGTCCGGATGGTCAATATTTAGTATCGGCACATGCAATGAACGGTGGAGGCCCCACAGCACAAATAATTGAACGAGATGGATGGACGCAAGATAAAGATTTTGTTGGTCATCGCAAAGCTGTCACATGTGTGGTATATAGTGAAACCATACATTATAAATTCGTATAAAGTTGATCAATGATTGCTTAATTTGCTGACATTTTTTTTATCGTATATTATAGAGATTCAACGGGAATATATTGCAAAAGAAACAGCCAGGTTCTTCGAAACCACAACAGTATTGCTGCGTTGCTATAGGCTCACGAGATCGTTCTCTCTCTGTATGGTTGACATCGCTAAAAAGGCCTTTAGTAGTCATACATGAATTGTTTACGCATTCAGTCTTAGATGCCAGTTGGTCACCTTGTGGTCTTCGACTTGCTGCATGTTCTTGGGATGGTTCTGTTGTACTCATTGAATTTACGCAACAGGAATTGGGTCAACCATTAGATCCTGCTGAGCAAGTATGTTCTATACGCCAATTATTCAAAATGATTAGTGAGTAATAATTGCTATTTGCGTTATAGAGTAGTCTTCATGAACGCTTGTATGGTAAACCATTAGTGCAAGGCGGTTGTACTGTAATGGAAGCACCCGAGCTCCTTAACTTGCGAACTACAGCCCCACCAACGCAACCGACTCAAACACCTCCCAGCATAAATACAGCCCATCCACCTACTACTACTTCAACTACTCCTGCTAAAGGTCCAATTAATAAACAAATTGAAACAAGAACATCCGATGGAAAAAGGAGAATAACACCAATGTTCATACCACCGCCATCCGATACAATGTAAGCTAAATCGTAAATTTATAAAATAATTGTATATTCTATAGATTCCTTCCATCAAATGATTTTCTTGTAGGGACTCCTCGAGTGCTAGACAAGGAACACCAACATTTACAAGTCAAGCAAAAAGTTCAATTGTCATAGAAAAACGCAACGACGTTGTGACCCCTAACGTTACTTCTTCGTTAAATTCAACGAACGTAAACACTCCTCCTTCGATGCTCACTTTAAAACGGCGGGACCAGTCCACACCTAAATTGCATAATACTTCCTTCAACAAAAAACCAAAAGTAACGGCCGAAAGGAACGCAAATCAAATTATACTTCCTCCATTAAAGCCTTCCAGCTCGTTGTCTCAACAGGCTGGTCATTACGCAGTAACTGTTACTAACAGCCAAGGTTTAGCCCATTTACAAGTATTCAAAGGGACAGACTCTGAGCCGACCTGGGATTTGTATTTGGGATACAATGCTGTAGCGTTAGCAGCATCACCAGCAGTTATAGCACTCGGTTTGGAAGATGGTAGTCTTCATACATTTTATCCCGCGAAGGGATGCCGACCGGCTCCTCCATTAGCCCCACCTTCACCTTTGGCGAAAGTTCATGCAGTTGGAAACGCGGTATTAATCTTATCTATCGATTCTCATTTTCTTAATGAACAAACGAAAATGCTCATTCAATCATTAATGTTTTTAGGTAATGGTTATCTCAAGTTGCGGAGCTGTACGCGTTTGGGAAATAGGATATTCCTGTAGAATGATAGTTTCTACTTCTGCTGCACATTTAGCAGTGCCCGGCACTTCTTTACTATCATGTACATTATATAATGGAATGCCACACTTAGCATTTACTAATGCTAGAGCATATATATATGATAAAGATATGGGTACCATAAATCACATTATCTATTAACCCTTCAACAACGGTGAACGCGTCCCAATATTCTTTCCTCTAGTTGACGGACGCAATTACGTATTGTGCCAAAGAGCTAATTGTTTTACAATTCCATCTTCGGCATTTAGAGATACTTAGGCGTAAGAAAAGAACTGCAGTCAATACAATTTATGGACGTCGTCGTTGAGGGGTTAAAATAATTTACTCTGTATAACGTGCAATACATTTACCAATAATATATTCAGGTACATGGTTACTAATTGGTGATAGTCAAGATCCCGTATGGCGTTGGGCATCGTTTAATGCATCAAGTGCATCCGGAAGAGCGCCCAGGGGACCATTGTCTTCTCTGCAAGAGGGACTATTTAGAACTGCTGGGAATGCTTTACCTAATCCGAGATTACCTCATAGTGCACCAAGTGTAGTATCTTACTTGGAACAGCAATTACTTGCTTCGAAAGCTCTTGGCAGCGCCCAGGAATACATGCATTGGCTTATGGCTCTAGTATCATTTCTATTAACTCAAGGTATAAATACATGTACGTTGTATTTCTTAATTGTTAGTCGCCGTCACATTTTACAACATAATGTGCATTTTAGATGGATTGGAAAAACGCCTGAGGCTCATCTTGGATGAACTTTTGGGTCCAAGTCATACATCAGCTTCTAAAAGTGCATGGGATCCATTAGTATTGGTATTATTTCACGATTTTCTGTATTCATATATTCACTCAGATATAAATATAATAACATGCTCTTATTCTTGATTTTGTGCAGGGAATCAAGAAACATAAACTTTTAGAAGACGTTTTGTCTGTTGTTGGTGGACACCTTCGTTGGCAAAGATTGTATCTCGAATACATGGAACAATTAACAGCACTGAAAAACCAAACTAATTAAAAGTAAATATTTAAATGTAGATCTAATATAATGTAGGATACGCATTGTATTTATTATTATATATCTTAAAATGGTGATAAGAAACTTGAAAATATAATCAGGCTACAAAAATGTAACATGACAGTGAACAAAGTTTATAAAATTGTTCTTTCGGAAATTAGAATCAATTTTTATCATCAGTTTTATCGTGAAATCATATTTTGTCTTAATACGGATTAAAACGCAATTCTTTAAAACTCTAAATAAATTTCATTGGTTTTGTAGCACCATTTTAGCATTAGTTTGTATCTCTTGTATATTTTTAAAAACAAATCGCTATGAAGCAACAAAATTGTACAGTTTTTTATATTATATACAATATAATAATTAAAATAATTACGTAATAAAAATAACATTTTCTACTAAACAAATATTGTTTACTTTGGAAATTTGATAACATTTGATTATTGTCATTTATCTTTATATATTGTAAACGATAAGATCACAGGAGTAGTAGATAATAAAACACGTTAGGTAGTTGCTTACAAATTTTAACAATTTTATATCATTTTCATACAACACGTTCTAAACAAAGTGAATGCTCGGCAATATATTATGATGCATTGCATTAAACTTGAATATTAATTCCAAAGTATTTTCTATATCCGAGTTTCAATTACATACATTTATCAATATAGGAATTGTCAATATGAATATAACATTATTTTCGAAAGTACAGTATAATAAAAAAATTTATTTGATGTATTTCACATAATTTCTCATGTAATGAAAATATGTAACTCCAAACTTCCGATCCTTTACCATAACAGTATAAAAATGTACAATTCATCATAATGAACAACAGATTTGATATTTCCATTTCAAAAACTTTCATTATTAATCATAACGTCGATTGTAACTAAATGAATTGTATGAAATACATCAAATTAAACAGCTTTCATTATATAATCGTGATGTAAAGTACAAGAATTATTGATACATTTTGTCTTTAATAGTTTGCAAATTGTATTCACATGGAAGCATGATGTATGAACTTTATAATTATTGTTTTTCCATAATAAATAAAAATTACAAATCCACAGTGATGTCACATTATGTAAATTACTCGTAAACATGGTGCACCTAAGTTAATGTTACAATAAAGCAAGGAAAAAAATATTCAAAAATTGATTAATGGATAATGATAACTTAGTTATGTATGTTCATGATGCTTTTAAATGCTAAATAAACCACATTATCTGTATCATCAATCTAACATGATCGACATAAAAATACAAATTATTATAGAACAAATGAAATATACTATTATTGATTACATACAAGGATCGATAAAAAAAATTTAAGCTATTTATTTGTCGCTCAATTGACACTGTAATTTATAAAATGAGAGAATTGTTAAATGCATTTGGATAGAAATATGCATAAACAAATATTATCTATGTATTAAGGCCATTTAAATCTAAGGCAGCTATTGATCAGGCTAACAATATCGTATATGAAAGATCAAATTTTTATATATGTATGTGTATAAAGTCAATAAAGCTTTAAAAAGCGTAACAATATCGAACAAAACATATTATCTATGTGTAACTATTCATATATATCTACGACGTATGCGACGTATTTTTCAGTAAAATGTATTAAACGTAGAAAATAAGATATTTCAGAATTACGATAAAGGACAAGTGTAGTAATTGTAGGATATGTGTCTGCTTAAATTTCAACAGAATATTTGATAAATATAGATATTTTTCACTTTGTCTACAAAGGATACAAAATTGGAAATACCATATCATTACCAGACTGAGATACGATGAAAATTGATAAATATTTTTCCTTGAGATTATTGACTAGACATATTACAATAAAAAAATAACATCCTAAGCTTGTGGAAAAATAGAATAAGCTTCACTTGTGAATACTAAGTGATCGAACAAAATATTTCTCTAATTATAGTTACTAATAATCACATATTATAAACTTTAAGTTTTTAATCTTAATAAATAGCATCATTAAGAATTATTTTGGGAACCTTGAATAATAATGTTGCATGTATTTGATTCTTGTGTTTGTTCTCAAAATCTAAATATCTCTAACGTTCTTGATATCACAATCGTAATACCGTAATGCTACAATCATCTATGTACCAATAATATAGTGTAATAATCTTAATGAATATTCAGTGTAGATAACATATAAAGTTTTTGTACCTTTAGTAACCATTTTTGTCTAGCATGATAAGTTTGATATCTGATACATAAATATTTCTATAAATAAATATAAATTTAAGATTACGCCCTGCGTATTGTGCGTTGTACATCAAGATAGTTGAACAACAAATTACACTGTCGACAACACATAGAACATATTTGATTCAATAACAATCTGTGACCAGTTATTCAGTACAATGATGTTAATACACACTTTTTTAACCATTGTCATTAATTGCAATATGCGAAATATTTCAATAAACGTAAATTCACTAGTATTAGCGCAATCAAAAACATTTAGTTGTGTGTAGATGTGTATACAGACATTATATAATAATACACAGTGCTCGCACGTAAATAAAATTTTAGAAAACTGTTAATGCTGAGAATCTCTATAGCACAGCATTTAATACTCTTTAACTATTATATTATTTACCAATAGTAACAATATAAATGTATAGCGTGCTGTAATCAGCTAATCACTATCCATTGTATTAGATTCTTTCAATTCTGATTCATCAACGTAATGATTCTTTGAATTTTTTTCCTCCGCAGACTTTACACACTACAACAATTCATTAACATATACTGCAATTTTACATGATTTATCAAAGTCTTCACATTATCGAGAGAAACAAAATTTCCGTCGACTAACGGTAGAATGAAAAGAAGTACTTACATCTTCGGTTCGAATTCGTGGGGATGCTATTTGCTCAGGAAAGTGCCACGGCTTGTAACTTGGATTATTAAGCAATTTCCAATTGGGATAAGCTACGGACGCCTTGTGTAACTTTTTAACCATCTAAAATGAATAGACTTAAGTGGCCAAATATCATGCAAATGAATATATTAATTGTAATCATGCGAAATATACAAACCCTCGGAGCAAATATTTGTGTAACTTTATTGACCAGCCAAACGGGTAACTTTCCATGTGGATCCGTATGAGAAACGTATCCCAATTCGGAACCATCACCATTTCGAGACGGCCTTACGATATATCCTCCAATTAAAAAAATAAGTAATGTAGTAATAAATTATAAACAGAGATAATAAACTTTCCTAATAATACTCAAGTTTTACCTGTAAGATAAGACGTTGCTCGTACAAAGTGCTTTCTTGGCGGATAATCTTTATGAAAAACAGAATGATTCAAAATCAGTTGTTCCATGCCAGTATCGAGCCATGATCTTTGTAGAATAAAATCTCTGTTTTTCAATGGAGATGGGCAGGCCACTAATTAATAAATATAAACGTATAATATACATCTACTAATTTATGTAAAAATATTCTATATACCTGAATCTATACATGTATACTGTATATATGTATATATAGTTAATAGAAATAAATGCCTACTTGAATAGTAACCAATATCATTATTAGGATTAAAGAAGCCTATGTCTTTTGATTCAATCATGTGAGTATCCCAAACCTTTCTATATTCAGGATCGTGTAATACATCGTATAATGTTTCCGGTAGAACGTCAGAAAAACGGGTCCTGATCTGCGAAGTAATTTAATTGTTACAATTAAATATATACCAAATCATAGAACACAGTAGAAACAACAAAAAACTATACATACCTTTACCATTCTAAAACTAATTCCCGGTACAGATTTTGTCCACACGGACAAATCAGGTTTATTGTAGTCTAGTTTCCACTTATTATTATCATCGTACAAGTGCTTCAACTTCTCGAAATCTTTATCCTCTGCTATTTTGACAATTCCAATATCCATTTTATAAGAATATTGTCTACAAAGCAACTAGCATCATTAACATTTCAATGGATAATTTCTAAAAGAGAGAAAAAAAGATACAATTACGTGACTGTATGTCTTCGTGGAATCGATATAAGATTAGAAACTAAATACCAGCGACACATTTTCAAACTGTATTCGCAAAGTTGATCGGTGTACATTAAATACAAAGTATATAGTTACCTATTAACAGAGTAGTTCATAGCACTTTAATATAAAGTTTATGTATGTTTAATTCTGCTGTATAATAGGCCTTACATTTATGAAGAAACAGTTTTCGGGCAATCTTGACCATTGTCTGGCTTTGGAAAAGTCAAAGCCAAATATGCAACTCTTCAATCACATTCATACTAAAAGACAGAAAAATTTAAAAAGATACTAATAAGCACATGAATCTGGATAATTATTAAACAGTGAGATAATAACATAGATTACATATCTAATCATCGATAAATTTTTAATAAGCTAATAGGAGAGATAGGGAAATTTAAACTGCCCGCATTCAGCACTCTTCAGATACGTTCGTCAAAGTAAAAGAAAAATAACCTGAAAAACTTTGTCTGTGTATAAATCTATCCTACGTATGTACAATTAATATAATTACTTTTTCTGTAGGGCAAAAATGTCTCTTCAGATCAGAGACGATTCCATTTCATGTATACAACGAATGAAATAATTCAATATGATCTATAAAATAGTTCGGAAAGATAAATGTCAATGAAGAGTACACAAACGAAATGACCAACTGACTTGCGTTGCCGGTCCAGTGTAGTAGTTAGGTTATTCGGCATTTATAGAATTTATCTTCATTAGCCCATCGTTTAAATCATCATTGTATCAGAACTCTTTCGCCAAAAATTTCATCCTACGTTATAATGTCATTTTTTTTATCTAAGACATGATATTATTTCATTCGTGACTATTTTAACAATTAAATGTCAGTGGATTTATATCCTTTGTTTGCATATAGGTACATACACGTAGTTTTCTTTATGTTTAGAAAATGCATGGTATATTTTTCTGCCCCACATATTAGCAATTAATTACACAACGAACCGAGTTATCGTCAATTCTATCTGTTTTTGTTCAAACTTGATAGCGAAAAGAAAAAGTGGCGTGCGACATTTATGTATTAGCACAGTCGATCGTTGAAGATCGTTTACCATCGTTTACCATCGTTAGTTTAGTTACCGTATTAGCGATATATTTATATTATAAAAAACAACATTTTATCCATTTTTACATATATCCTTTTCCTTTTTTAATATAGATCATTAAATTATTTGGGATATATTCGACGTTGATGACTTATTAAACATTCTGTTTTTATTTATATCTGTTATGCCTTAGGTCGTGCTGTATTGAAAAATATTTATACAATGGCTGTAAAAATCACTACTGGAAACATTGATCTAGATAACAAAATCAACGAATGGTTGAAATGGAATAAGGTATTATTTTAATAACTCATCAAAAATATCATTCATTTGTTGGATGGTATTTTATACATTTATCCTTGTTATCAAGTTTACTTTACCACATTTTAGGATGAACACTCAGAACATGAAATACAACAGCTTATCCATAACAATAATAATAAGGTTTTATCTGCTTTATTCTTAAAAAGACTTGAATTCGGAACAGCTGGTCTAAGAGGTTGCATGGGCCCAGGATACAGCCGGATGAATGATTTAGTTATAGTTCAAACAGGTCAAGGATTGTCCAAATATTTACTTGATACTATAGCTGATACATCCAAAAAGGGTATCATAATAGGATATGACGGTCGTTATTGCAGTAAAAGGTCAATAACCATATTTAGCATACAAAATTCTAGTGATTGTTAGAACCAAATGTAATTGATACTTATATGTTGCTAATGCTAAAATATTTCCACAATATCGTTTCAGATTTGCAGAATTGACTGCTACAATTTTCGTGGCGCAGAACATAAGAGTATACCTTTTCTCTAAAATTGTTCCAACTCCATTCATACCTTACGGTGTGCTAAGGTATAAATGTGCGGGTGGAATAATGATTACGGCCTCTCACAATCCAAAGGAAGACAATGGTTATAAAGTTTATTGGGAGAACGGTTGCCAAATAATATCTCCACATGATAAAAAAATTCAAAAATATATAGCGAACAATCTTGAACCAATTGAATCCTCATGGGACACAGAACACGTCTATGAGAGTTCTTTATACATAGATCCGTTGAATGATATTATGCAATCTTATTTCGATGATCTCAAAAAGACTGTTTTGTATCCAGAAGTTAATAGAAATACAATATTAAAATTTACTTACACGCCCATGCATGGAGTTGGATACGAGTATATGGTTGCAGCTTTTAATGCTGCAAATTTAAAGGTACTGTTATAAAAATTATGTTACTGGTTGTTGCGTAATGTCATTCGTTTTTGAATTGTTCGTTGCATTATCTTTTTAACAAAAGAGTACACTTTGAAATCAAAAGCTGTTGTTTCTTAGCGTTGAGTACATCTTTTTTTCATTCTGACTTGGTTTTTTTTCAATTCTATTTTTAACACATTGTCATTGATGTATTCAATATTCATCAATAGTGTACTTTGCTATATAGCCATTTATAGTAGTTGAAGAACAAAAGCTACCAGATCCAGAATTTCCGACTGTGAAATTTCCAAACCCCGAAGAAGGAAAAAGCGCACTAGATCTTAGTATACAAGTAGCGAATAAAAATTCTTCATCCATTATTCTAGCTAATGATCCCGACGCAGACAGATTAGCTTGTGCTATAAAAATGAAAAAGTATGCAGCTTTGACTGTTATATTAACACATACACATATGTACTGAATTTAATAAGTTCTTGAATTTTTATGTTAGCGGTGAATGGTACATCTTCTCTGGTAATGAAGTGGGAGCACTCTTAGGATGGTGGATGACGCACAAATATCAAGTACAACATGCTGACACAGATTTCTCAAATGTGTACATGTTATCGTCGACAGTTTCAAGCAAAATTTTAGCATCGATGGCTAAACTGGAAGGATTTAATTTTGAGGTGTGTATGCCTAAACAACGGTTAAATCATTTTTATTATCTGTATTGCTACATATTCTCTTTTTTTCAACAGGAAACTTTAACAGGTTTCAAATGGATGGGTAATAGAAGCATAGAATTAAAAAAAGCGGGTAAAGAGATTTTGTTTGCATTCGAAGAAGCCATTGGGTTTATGTGCGGCTCGACTGTTCTTGATAAAGATGGTATAAGTGCTGGAATGCATGTAGCAGAATTATCAGCCTATCTAGAAACTATGGGACTAACGCTTCACGACAAGTTGAACGAAATATATGCTCAGTATGTTATATCGAACTTTATATTGAAAATATATATATATATATATATAGATTTATAAATGTTTATAAATGCTAAAGATTTATAAATGTTTAATTTAGATACGGGTATCATATTTCTAAGAATTCCTATTGGATTTGCCACGAACCAGATGTAATCAAGAAAATATTCGAAAGATTACGAAGTTTTGCTGGTAGTCCAAACAAGGTAAAGGAAATAACGTATATTTATATTCATATGTATATGTATAAACTATTGTTTACCATCCTTTAGATTAAAATATTTTTTAGTATCCAACAAGCATTCTGAACGGAAAGTATCCCATAACAGCTGTTCGTGATTTAACAACTGGATATGATAGTACAAAGCCAGACAATAAAGCCGTTCTACCTGTATCAAAATCTAGTCAAATGATAACATTTACGTTTAAAAATGGTTTGATTTTGACACTAAGAACTAGTGGTACTGAACCTAAAATTAAATATTACAGCGAATTATGTGCAGCCCCCGGGGAACAGTAAGTTGCTTATATTTTTTTCAATACACAAAATGTACAAATATCTTCCAATATTTTATTAATTTCATATAAATACTTTTAGCGATATTGAAGCATTGAAATCCGTACTTGACGAAATGGTGTCAGCTGTTGTAATAGAATTTCTTCAGCCTGAAGTAAATTGTCTTTTACCTCGTATCAATTAAATATTACCATTGCAGTTTATTATATCGAATTATAGCTTTATTTAGATGTAATCGATCGTTAATTTAAAAATGCCTTTTTAACAAATGTTCTGCATTTGGTTTGAAATACAAAATTGTTTATCATTTCTTGCTCATAGTGAAGTACAGCCAGGTATTTATAATGTTAAAAACGTTACGTTGTATATACTTATATTATTAGTTATATTAGCGTTTTTATTACACAAAAATCAGACTATGTGCATTATGTTGTCAACGCATTCCTTTATTAGATATAATAAAATTAGCTACATTTATTATTGAATTATAGCTTGCAATTTAATTTTATTCAGATTTTTAATTACTTATTTTATATATTTCCTCAATTTAAAAACTATATTATATCACTATTCTTGTCAATTCTGAAATCAAAATAAAAAAGCATCCCAATTGATTGGAGATATTAATTTAAGATACATGTTCGTTTGAATAGCAGTGAGACTTATAAAGACTTAATTCTACAATAGCATTTAAAACATGAATTTTACGAAATTATTAATCTTCTTTTCTTCAGTAAGTTTAATGATATAATATTTAATATAGAGGCTTATAATATTATAATCATTCAAAACATACATACGTTTGCTATCCCATTTCTCTTTCTGCCGAAATCATTTCAACTTTCTTTCTATTTTCTTGCATGAAAAATGTAATACACTGAAAGCAAACAACTTTATCATCAAATATTTCATAATCATTCCTATTAAAAAATTGAGAATTTCACCTGTTCATCTAAAAAATCCATAAGGGTATTCATCTTGCATTTGAAACCCGCCTCTTTCAACATAATATGTAAAGTATTAAAGCATAATGGTTCGTAAGCCAAAATTTTGTTATGCAGTTCTTTGTTAAAGGTAATCAATTTTGCAAACATATCTCTAATGTTTGGTGTATCAGCGGTTACAGACGTGAATTCTGGTTCATCAAATACCTTCTCTTCATCAATTACATTTTCTGGTATCAGTAAACCTGTAATGCTATAAAATTACGAAATTTATGTATTCACATCTATATCGAGAAAACTTATAAATAAATGTAATGTAGTGAGAAAGACCTTAATTTAAATAGCAAAACATGCTATATGCTACAAGTACATACATTTCTTGCGAGGTTGGTGATTGACATTTATAATTAGAAATGTAATCTACATTTTTTTTTTTCTCTGGTGGCTCATCATCTTCGCTACTTATTGCAAATTCAGGTTCTGTACTCGGTTGTGTCGTAGAAATTGTAGGATGCAATTCATTATAAATATATGTTAATAACTTAACAGCTCTCTTTCGTTTCTGCATTTTCAATCCATATTTATTTAGTTCTGCCTAAAATGAATATATGCGAATTTATTACACATTGTACTTATATTAATAACAAAATTCATTAACTTACGCGAAGATCAGGTGTTAACATGCCATCGTAATTAGGAGGTGGAGTAACACTGTCTCTAATAATTTCAGGTGACGCATTTACTTCAAAATCTTTTGTACGTCTACATTTGCATGGAGTTTTATTACGATTCTTGTAAATTTCCGATGTAACATTCTTAATCTCTCTTTTATTAGTATGTAAACTTGCCTCTGATATTGATTTCCTCTGGAATTTCCTGATACCTTGACTTTTAAGTAAACTTTTTTCACTATTCTTCAATTGTGTAGAAGAGTTATTAGTTACAATCAAAGCACTGCTTTCTTTGGGTACTATGGGAGATAAAATTTCTGTATTTAATGTTTTCACTTCATCAATTAAGACTAGACTATCATTATCATCATCACCATCATCGTTAACAATGTGAACATTGGCTAAGTAGATATTTTCAAGAAAATCATCGTTTTCATCAGTTCTTTCTGCCCATGAAATCCTTCTTTTTTCAGGGCTCAATGATATTAATGTAGAAGATTCAAGTTTATTTCTTATTTCTTGTAAATCTATGTTACTTTCCGATCTGCTATATCTTAATTTACTTAAATTATTCACCTTTTGATTTTCAAAAATATCCCTTCGGTTACTTATCGACGATTTCCTGTTTACATCACTTAAAATTTGTACATCGTATACATCTTTTTCTCGACTCGTTTTAAAGTCCGACGGATCACATACGTTTGATAATAAAATAGTATCGGTAATAGTATTGTTCCTTTCAGCGCATTCATCATGCGCTACATTACTGTTTGCATTACTTTTCAATGTGTGCTCCTGCATAACATTTCGATATTTTACTATACTATTATTTTCATGTCCCTGTTTGTACTTTGAATACATGGATATTTCATCTTCGTCTGTATCAGAATTTAGAGATATATTATCAATACTTTCAGTAAATTGCGTTGCGAAAAAGGTGTCTGTAAATTCAATGTCTTTTACATTTTGTGAACATTTCGTGGTTTCATTTAATAAATTCGTGGATGCAGAATTGGATATCATATCTTGATTTTTCTTTCCTGTATCAAGTACACTTTCATTCATTGAATTATCTTTCCTATATGATTCTGCACATTCCTCTGTATTAAGTTCTGATGACTGTACGCTATCATTCATTAACGAAAGATCCTCACATATACTAGCATGAGTTTGGGTGTAAACCTTTGCATGTGGTTCACAATTTATCATTGAATCAAACATGCTCACACCCCTTTTCTTTTTTTTTGTTTCACCTTCAATAGCATTTGTAGTGGACGTTAAACATTGATCAGAAGTATCATGCTGTTTAGTGCTGAATGGATTTCTGCACAGCTTGGGTCTCAATGGTAGTATTTGAATTTCAGAGTCAGTATCGTTGTCTGATTTATCATTTTCTCTTTGGACTTTTTCAATAAACAAACTAAGATTATTTCTTGGTTTTATTATTTGGGAATGATTCTCTCTTTTTGGTGTGCTAAATTGTGAACCTGACAATATATTTATATTTTCATCAGCTTCCTCCTCATTTGTAGGATTTGGAGCTTCATCTACATAGATTATTTTGTTCACTCCATCACTATTTATTGTATCATTACTCTCGTCAAATAAATCGGGAGATACGGCAGAATTACGTATAACGTTCATATCACTCAAATACTTCGTTTTTTGTTGCAATAATGAATCGGGATATACCTCTTTTGTTAATTCAGTTTTAATAAGCTCTGATTTGTCTGTAACGTATTTCTTCTGTATCGAATGTGCTGCAGTTAACTTTTCGCATTCATTCAATTCAGTATCCTTACCGACACAGATCAAATTTTCCACACTGTCAGTACTTAACTCAAAAGGATTCTCTTCCTCGGAAACCAGCTCTTTATTCTGTTCATTGTGCACTCTATCTGTTTCTTGTTTGACATCAATTTCCTTTTTTTCTAAAAAACCAAACAACTCTGCTACTTTATACTTTCTTGCGAGATTCCTTAGACACGGAAAGCTTGTTACATCATCGAGAACGTATAGATATTTTTTAATGACCCGACAATAAATAAATTCCAAAAAAGCTAAAGCAATTTCGTAAGATATATCCAGCCAACAAATTTTTTCCTTAATTGTAGTATATAACGAAGTGTCGTTAGGTGTGGCATCGAGTAGTATGTTTGAACATTGCACGTAGAAAACTAATTTATGCGCCCAAATATGTTTGTCATTTTTAACAAATATTATTATATCACTTGCAGAACTATTGTTTAATGCCTCGGTCCAATTGTTTATCATAGTATCAATGAATTGTCCATTTTGGCAACTTTCACATTTTTGGTGCCGTACTGCAGATGTTTCCATACTTTTTGTATCCTGACTTTTTTCATTATTGCTGGTTTCTATCCTGTATTGGCTCAGTTTTACATCGGGCATGTTGCACGTATTTGCAAATTCTACAATAGTTTCTTCTTTCTGTAAGCAAAGACACAAGTACGATTTATAATATCACTAATAAAAAAACATGCATGAAAATCTAATTTACCATATTATGGATTTAACATACTTTGTCACTTGCTTCCTTTACTTCTGGAATTATAAATTCAGATAAATTTCGTACATAGAAATCTTTCCGACTCCCAGATAACTTTGCCTCGTTCCACAATTCCCCTCCCTTAAAAGTAAGCAATAAAATCAAATAAGTATATTATGAAAAATATGATAAAAGCAACACCCATACCTTACTCCAAAGATCTTGAAGTAAACGACTCTTTAGAACAGTTTCTTCTTCCATGACATTATCATATTCCTGTTCTTCATTCTGCTTCTGAGTAATTGATTCATCCGCCATAAGAATTTCTGAAATTCTTTCTGTTAAAATATGTTTTCTTTCCACTTCTGATCTCGTTTGAAGCACAGTCGGGCCATTTTTTCTTCCTATTAAAACAGTATATATAAACACCTTTGTATTTGCGAGTGAAAAATGACATTTATTCTAAAACAAGCATACTGTTTCCAAATTTTTTCGGCTGCTTCTCAGAAACTGAAACTTTTGCTTGCAACCAACACTGATTCGACATTTTAGATAATCCATCATTTTCTTTAATTACATCTAGTTCTTCTGCTTCTTGAAGAGATTTCGATAAAGCTAACGCAAGTTCTAGATTAGATTCTTCATCCAAATTCTACAAAAATTCACAAGGATTCAATGAAGGATGTCAAATATACAGAAATATGATGTTGATTAACTAAAATATACATAAAATATATTTCAATTATCACGCCTTAACATAGAAAAATATACATACTGCTCGATGCGGTACAGATTTTTTTTTTTCTTGCACTACAGGTGCAATAAGCAGACCCAATGACTTCCTTTCGTCCTCTTGACGTTTCTGTAGTTCTATAGCATCTAATAACTTTTTGGTCGGAATATTATTCTTGTTCGCACAAGTCTTCATATGCGAAGTACGAGAGTTGATATCTTTGAACGTTTTAAAGCATAAAGGGCATACAACAGCTACTTTGACATCAACGGCAGGATCTTTATTGTTGGAACTACCGTTAGATTTAAAGAAAGACGATTCTATTGAAGGCTCTGATTCATTTTCACTTTTTCTTTCTTTCAATCGCTGTTTGGGCCTCGATTGGTTATGATTTTTGCTGGCATTCTTCAATTTACTCGCTTTTTTTCGAATTTGCGCAGCATTAGAATTAATAAATTGGTTCGACTTTTTCTTGGCCAACTGTACCGGACTTTTAAAGTCTAAGATACTATCGTCCTCAGCCGGAACAGATTTTACGCATCCTTTTCTTTCATTTTCAACGTGTACATCCATTTTATTTATCCATCCCAATCAAATTCTAATACATTTTCAGATACACTGGAATAAACAACATATATACGTTACACGTAGAATTATAAAATGTATATCATTGAATATTGAACTTTATTTTCATCAGTGGTACAATGTTATTCCTGTTACAAAATGAAAAATTCTGAATCCTTGTACACAACAAGCATACCTTTCTACACAGATCCTCTGTAAACATAACCTACTTCTACCGTAGAATTCTTTGACTTACAACTATGGTAGTATACGATTTACGTAGGAGGTATCACTTATTATCTTCACGTATTTCTGACAATGTAACGCCGCTTCCAATTTGCAGTAGTTTATCATTTTCCTTATATTTTTGAAGTACTCTATGAAGAACACCTTCAATTGCTGGTTGACCCCATATGCCCTTTGTCCAATAATATTCTTCGTATACAGTTAGCTTTCTATGAACGAAATCGTATTCATCAAGTTCAGCGATAAGTTTCTTTTTGTTGATAAAGTGATTACTGCAATTTAATACAAACATTTATATTATTCGACCGTATTATATACCTATATTATAAGTTAAAAAATCATAAGCCCCATTGAAATTATTTTAACCCTTGCGAATTTTCTATGCATTTCCATAATAGAACTAACTATGTATCGTAATAATTCGTACTAATATTCACCAGAATAAGAGAGTGCCGCAAAGTGGAATCATAATTTTCGATAAATTTACAACAGCAGATAATTTTGCAGCTGGAGTTCCAGTAATAGTTCGCGGTAGCTTCTTTTTCAAAATTATTGGTTCATACATTGTACTTAAAATACGGTGAAATGTTATTTAGGAAAAAATCTCTTCGTAGTTGAGTAGAATATTTTCGCAGTGTACACAGTATGGCCATAACGTAAAATGAAAAATTATGTAATTTTCATTAGAGCGGCAAGGCAGTAAGAATTCATTTTTAGGAACACTTTCTTCTAGAAATGTTGTAACTACATTTATATTGCAGATATTTTACAAACAATTGCATACATTATGTATTTATTCTTAAGATCACTATTATAACTTCAAAGATGAAATATACCTATTTATGTACATGAATTTACTTCCTTTCCTAAAATGCATTTCAATAACATCCATGTAATCTAATGCCATTTTTCATTCGATTCAATGCAAACAATGGATCAAAATTTGTTCAAACGCATTTACGCTCTCTGCTATCTATTTTGAAAAACAAATTTTCGAATAGTCAAACTCCTGATGTCTTGTTTAACGGTCATGGTAAATCGACACAACAAACAAGGAGCTAAACAACGGCAATGCGAAACTGAAAGATTTTTCACATTATTCTCCGATATATAATGAAGTTTATGAAAATTGTTCTCAGGAATTATTGTTTACCATACCAAAACTAACCACTAATTTTTTTCAATATAAAACTTCTAATTATTACATAGTTTTATAATTTCTAATCGAGATTTGAACATGGTACGTATAACACATAAGCCATTCACAAATTTCCTCAATTTTTTACATGTTTGAAAATCTAGTATTGGCATGAGTCGTTACTTGTATTTCAGGCTTCCTCTTCTAAGCGGGCAACTACAATTGGTACAAAGAAAAAAGGAGTACCTAAAATGGAATTATCTCCTGAACAAAAGGATGACATAAAGGAAGCTTTCGATTTGTTCGATCCTGATGGCACTGGTAGAATAGCGACTAAGGAACTTAAAGTGGCCATTAGGGCTCTAGGTTTTGAACCGAAAAAGGAAGAGATAAAAAAGCTCGTTGCAGATGTTGATCCAGATGGTCTTGGTACATTGTCATTCGAAGAATTTGTAAATTTGATGTCCACAAAAATGTTAGAAAAGGATACAAAGGAAGAAGTTTTGAAAGCATTCAGACTCTTTGACGATGATAATACAGGAAAGATAACATTCAAAAATTTGAAAAGAGTGGCCAAAGAATTGGAGGAGAATCTCACGGACGAAGAGTTGAAGGAAATGATTGATGAAGCAGATAAAGATGGCGACGGTGAAGTGTCGCAAGAAGAGTTTCTACGTATTATGAAAAAAACTAGTTTATATTAATTTTTTATAACTTACCGTTAAGTTGCCGAGCAAGAATAATTTCTGTATGCAAGCCGCGTTGTAATTTATACAAAAGTATTATGCATATTACTGTTGCATTTAAACGCACGTGATAGTTGAATAACAATTTAATTTCAGTATAAATAATATGGAGCACTAAATGTACATAATGGTTGTGAAATAAATTTTTGTACTATGGAAATTCATTAAAAAAAAAGAAAAGAATATTTTGCTGCAAAAATAATTGTAAAATAATTATAAAAAAATTTATTGGTGTACTTTAAGTTTCTTACACTTTTTCATTTACTCAGTGCTTCTTGTTTGGTTGGTGACATGGCAGTATTAATTAACGATCTTACCAACTTAGCCCTTTTTTTACATTTACTTAAGCTTTTTAAAAATAGATCCTGCGAGATTGGAATTCCACCTAATGAGGCAACATAAAATGAATTATCTTAAGAGTTTGTGATTAAAAGTTCAATATTCTTAAAAAATTATATACTTAATCAGTATATACTAACATACCAGGTTTATGTACGTAACAAACTTTGGCTTCATTCACTACAATTGTTAGTTTTCCCAAACATAATCTTTCTTCATCTTCAGTAGGATCAGCAATTAATAATTGACTAAAACAGTAATTTCAAGTGACCCACGATATCGAGCTAAATTTCGAATTATTTTGATGCTCGATTGTGAACTAAATATTTTAACTTACTTGTCGAATATTGCAAAGGTTACAGAAACGGGTAGCGCTTTGACTGGAAATGGTATTCTTGTTGTTGTATGTACAGACACATTTCCAATTTCCAAATTGTAGACTATTTCAGGTAATGATACTATAACAAAATGATATCGCATATAAGTTAAAGATATAAAGCGCCAAACAATCAAACATTGTTTAACATATAATTGTTAAAGCTTACGTGTACACAGAGTAGCCGTTAATGCTCCAATACAAGCATCAATTATAGCACCATCATAATTAACGCATACTAGGTCGCAATACAAAACCCATGCTAGTTTACCTTTGCAAATACAAAGATCCGTCAAATCAATAATTGCTGAATTTTTCAAAATACTTTCTATTAACTTTGTAATAACTTGTGCTTGGTCGCTTGGTGGGCCTGGTCGAAACTTTGGAGAGCATAATGGCGGGAATTCAACGTTCGGTACAATAAAACCGCATTCGGGAGATTCTACTTTGGGTGCTGCTAATTCCTTACAATAACACAATGATTTTGTTACAACAAAAATTATATCAGTTATTTGACGAACTATTGATTATACATGATATGAGAATAATATCGGAATGGAATATAAAAGTTACTTACAGCCTTGATACCACAAACAATTGTAGTATTACCAATTTTGAATACAGCCGAGCTATCTGCATGCGTGATCGACGAAATATTTACACTTATTGAACGAAAGGATAAAAACTGTCTACCATCTGGACGAACATCTTGTGCCTGTAGATTTCAAATGCGATGTTTAATTAGATATGTCTAATTAATAACAGCAGTTATAATAATTATATTTTGTTGCACATAATTTATATATACATGTTCGTACGTACCAAATGGTCTTGTAAATATTTTACAGGATGAATAGTCCTAGAATTAATTGGAAATTAAATGTAACTGCAGAATTAAACTGTCGAAATTGTGCTCGTGATATAAAAGAGAAAAGGTTATGTTGAACCAAAATAACGTGTTTGGAAACATAATTATTTATACATGTAAATCTCGACTATTATGTATTTTATAATGAACGTGTTGCATGTTCAATAAAACTTAACTGCAAATCTCAATCTTTAAGTCAACGAGACACTAAATAATACATATGTAAGAAAGGATACTAACTTGTATTGCGAAGACATAATCAAAAAATATTTAAGTAATCACGGTTATAGAAGTTTATATTTTCATATTAAATGATTAATACGATTTGCAGAGTAGTTACTTCACAAAATCCTTTAAAACTGAGAAACGTGATTGTCCGAAGCAACTTGAAAATCTGATATGTTTACACAATCGTAAAATCAATACGATCTTTATAAAATTATTAATAACAACTACAAAAAACACAATAACTTTATGTCAGCTTGATCGAAGAATAATATTTCTTAATTGTTTAATATTTTTCAAATTATATATTAGTGTCATCGAACGTATGTAGAGATGCGCCATCTACACTGTTCCTAACTCGAATGTAAAACATATTTTTAATTTTTAATAATATCGTTATGGAAAATTTAACAAATAAATTTCATTTGATGAATTCAGAAAACTCAGAAAATGTAATGTCTAAAAATTTATTATGCAATGTATTTTTTCTAATATTAACAATATAGATTAGTATCAATGATGCTTACAAACACTAACAGTTGCCTACAAAACATTTGTGTATTTAAAAAGGCACAGTGTGATATATATCCTGAAAGTATCGTATCAACGAAAATTCGAATCTAATCATAATGAATATGGAAATATTATGATATAACAAGATGATACAAGTATAAAAGGACAAAATTTGGTAATTTAACTTGTAGTAAATTATTTCTTTACAACGTACATAGTGATAAGAACAATAGCTTTCTTAATTCGAATGCCTGTGTAAAAAATTTAAAAACAGTGTACAGTTTAAATTTTAATGTCAAAAATACTTTCAAAGGTATTCATATAAATTACGTAGCTATACATATCATTTATATCCAAAAATTTCGTACAAAAATCATTCGAATGATTTATACACAGACATTTTTTTTTTTTAGTTATTTGCAAAAATATAATTTAAGAGTAGTTTTAATAACCTTTAAATTATTATATGCTTGAATATTATTGACAATTTCAAGTTATTGACTGTTAAAAATATAGTTATGATTAATCCTGTTGTATTGCTGTTTAAGACGACATAATATTGTAATCTTCATCGGACAAGTGTGGAATAAAATTTAGGCTGTAACAAGATTAAATTCACGATATTATTAAATCATCAAGCAGTCTTTGATTAAATTTACTTATTATAAAAGTGTTTGATGAAATTTACTTACCTCATGATCATGATTTTCTTCCTTGTTTCCGTCATCATCATCGCCAGAGCTATCACCACCCGAACTATCTGCAGAATTACGTTGTTGATCCTTGTTATTTAAGCTATCAACAGTAGAAGGGGACGATGCTTTTACTTTACTAGCTGCATCGTAGCACTGTAAACAGACCCTAACTGCTTTCCCATTTCCTTGCCCAGGCAGTAATAACTTTTTATTGCTGCATGGTCCACAAACAACGGCCCCGCATTGTCTACAATGGTGCTGAAAACGTTTTGTTAACGCTATAGGCATTAAAAATTTATGTAGCATACTGATTTGAAAATAAAATTATTATATATATATGTATATATGTATGTACCCGTCTATTTAAGACTGTAAATTGTGTCTTATTACAATGCATACAAATTGTAGCTTCATTATCTGGAACCCAAACAGCTGCGTGTACTTCAACTGGTTTCTTTCCACCTATTGCAGGCACATATAAACACACAGATTACACGCGTATGCGCGTAAACATAAAGAAATAATAATAATAATAATTACTTACTTTTTCTTAACAAATCTTCGATACATTTTGTAATGTGAGCCATCCATTCCTGTTTTTCTGTTGCAGTGGCAGCATAAACAGCAAATGACTTTGTTACTGTCTTTATGAGCCAGCCATTGCGATATTCTATAAATAATGATAAACTTACTATACCACTTTATATAACTATAATAATTTTGCAACATTGACTGCATTTGACACATAATAGTTTAATAATGGAAAAATTACGCCTGAAAATAAGAAATGTTATATGGATGTATATCAGTGAGATATTTGAGGTAACAAAGGTACTTTGTTCACTCTGTATAGATATATATATATATATATATATATATATATATATATATAAGTCATGTCTATACTGCAATAGATATATTAATATAATGTTTGTTTTGTATAGTTTACGTATACGTGTAAAAAATATATAAACCATAGATTATTCATAAATAGACTCAACGAATGGTAAAAATACTACTTACGACCATCATCAGCCAAAGACTCAAGTTTGACTTCTTCAAGTGGTATAATATGCTGTTTGTTATACTGTCAACATATACAATACATTTAACGTGCATAAGCAAATATCTTATTTGTTAAAGTTAAGAAGATTTATGCGTACACATCTGTGGGCATACGTATACAAAAACACATACCTTTTTCTTATTCATCATAATGTTTCCGTAAACCAATATATCGTTGAATAAAAAGAATTGCCTTGGTTTTGGTTTTTTCCTACACATTTTCGTTAATACACCTTCGCCAACTAAGACTCTTCCAGGTACGGCAAGTGGCTAAAATATACGTATGTGTAACATTATTGATAGAACAAAATTAAGTGAACATTGCGACCAGGTAGCGTTTAGAATTATATCGGCATATTAGTTGAATCAATTATGATAACGTTAAAAGATAGTAACAAATAGGTATTCTTACCTGGCCAGAACTGCCAAAGCAGTTTTCAACCATTGCAATGCGCCTGGCATTAGCCTCGCTATTTACTGCAATGAATCACAGAAAAATAATAACCTATAACAGTTTTTCATAGAAGCTTATCCGATAAGAAAATAATAATGTACTAGGAAATTGATTATCCTTCTTAAATACTTCACATTTTACGCCATCCAATTTAACTGTCAAAATCACAAACTACTGAATAACACCGTTATCCCATGCGAGTACACAAATCGTAGAATACACGAATTATCGGTATTCTAATTGAAAAATTCATGTGGAAATTATATACATTACAATTGTGCATTGGAAATAAACGAAAGTTTTTATGATGGATATAACATTAATTAAATGATAATAAATGAAATACAAACTAACCCAATCGGTCAACCATGGTCTTTATGAATCAGGGCTGACAACCAGGAAGTATGAATCATGAACAAGTTTGATTTTATCACATTCAAGAACAAAATATATTAATAACATTATAAAAGTAACTGTTATACATGGAAAAAAGATAATGAAGAAAAACATATGCTATAATTTTAATAAAAATATTCTCTTAATTGTTATAAAATTTATAGGTCTCTAAAGAACAGTACGATTTCCCTTTAGTAACTATGAAAGAAAATATATTAAATTTAATGTTTGCATTTATAATCACACGCAAGATTCGTTTACATTTTCTTATTTTACGAAATAAATCGGTCTAACTATGTGCATATAATCATCTTAAACAATGTGAAAAATATATTTTCAAATTCCGGATATACTGTTTCGAGATATCGATATCTTGAAATTGCTCGTCAATAGAAATCATATGATTATCAAGGGTGTAGCAACGTAAGAGTAGTCAGAGACTTCTTCCTAGGTTACTTTATATAAAAGTAATCAAAAATGAAGATATGTGGACCTAAGTATGCCCTATGCGGCTTGGTATTATCCACCTGGGGTATATTCCAATTAGTAAGTTATCTTTCTTAAACTAATTCCATCACACATGAATATATATCGACGTGTATGACATAGTTTCAAAAAGATAAATAAACATTAAACATATTCAACAATGATGGTAATATATTTTATATTCTATATTCTATACTACTATTCCTTATTTTCCTTAATTATACGAAGTCAAATGTTTCGAGAAAATAGATAGATTATTTTTCTGTTAAATCATCTCTTCATTGTATCCAGAAAAGGACAATTTGTTATCCATCTATTCCATTATAAATGTATAAAAATTAATTCAAAGATTTATATGTATAATATTTTTTCTATATTTATACATATTTATAATGTCATACTTAATTTTCAGCTCCTGATGGGAATATTTTTTTATACGAAAAGCGTGGCTTTGATTGAGGATCTTCCAGTAGAAGGACCTTTCAACAAGGCAACAGACTTCTACGCTGCGGCGGATAGAGGTTACAAACAAAATGCATATAATTGCTGGATTGCTGCCTGCATCTATGTTCTTACATTCTTGTTTTCGGGACATCAGTTTTATATAAATTCAAGATCATCTTTAAGTGTATAAAAGATTATTAGTATGGGATGCAAAACATGAATAATATATATATATAAATTAATAAAACAATACTGTATTATAAAAAAACAAAACATACTTAAGACTATTCTATTAGTTATATTATAAACATATTAGCAAGAGATATCTTTTTTGTTTGCGTTTTCAAGCAATAAAAGAATATGTTAAGGTATTATTAGTTGAGGTGTACGATATAACAGAACATTTTAATTTTAAATCCTATAACGTGTATGAAATAGAAAATGTAAAATGTTTCATATTATTATTATGTATGTATGAAAATATATTATAAAATCGCTGTTAAATTTATTACGGCAGGAAATGAGTTATTACCCCTGCTCCTCTTATTATACCTATTACACATTTTTCAAATTGCTGAATAGATGTACTTTTTATTCAATAATAATTTATTGCTTTTGTTATGAAGTATTGTAAAAACCTGTATTGTTTAAAACTTTATTAAAACTGTATATTGAAATTATCATTTAGGCCATTGATATAATAGATTCCATAGTGGTGATGTGTACATACATAGTTCAAATGAAAACCAATTCTTCTAGTTATCAAGAATGAATCATGCATTTCTAATTATTGCTTGCTATTTGTGTTAATCTATTTTTTTCACTCCAATTTCGATACATCTATGTAAAGTATATGCAGAAAATAAAAAAAGGTACTTCAGTAATACTTATTATTAAAATAATATTGTTTGGGAAAACGTCAAAATCACATGATTTCTGTATACCTACACGGGTGTAACAGTTCAGTTATGGGACTGTTACAATAAGACCAATAGTTAATTGGTTATGTACCGACATAAAAAGATTTTTGCTTTCGGCTAATAATAAAATGTATACATTTCTTATTGTTCATCTGTCTCAATTGTTTGAATCATTTTCGAGTAGATATTTTACAGGCAAACTATGTCACGACCAATAAAGAAACGTCTAATACGCTTTCAAATACAAAGTAAAAACGCTTATACATATGTCACTGTTACGTGTATCACTATTTTGATCAATCTTAAATATGAAATACTGTAATTGTGGCAATTTATCGTTTATGAAATAATTTACAAGATTTTTATATATGAAATTGATATGTAAAGATTTTTATATATGAAATTGATATGTAAAGATTTTTATATATATAACATGTCTGTAGTAATTATCTTCGAAATGAACTGTTTATAACATTGTATCTAACTATATTTTATAACAAAATTTCCAGAATATTATACAGAACTATATTACAATGGAAAGCGGACAGAGAATTTTGACAAGAGATTATACCGAAATAATACAACGTCTTCCAATTTCCTTAAAATTATCATATGGAATGGGACACGTCTTAAACGACATTTGCGCTTCTATGTGGTTCACATATTTATTAGTATTTTTCCATCTGGTATTGGGATTTAATTCAATTCTAGCGGGCGTAGTACTACTCATCGGCCAAATAGCAGACGCTGTAGCTACACCTTTCGTCGGTTATCATTCTGATAAAACTGACCCATTGTGGATATGCAGATACGGTAGAAAGAAAACGTGGCATTTAGTAGGTAAATATTTCATGTATTTATATATTGCAGAAATCTAACTTTTTAAAAATCCGTACATTCTAGGTACCCTGTGCGTTTTGTTTGCGTTTCCTTTTATATTTTCAAACTGTATTGGATGCGAAACTGCACACGAGTGGGCGCAATTAATTTATTATGCAGCGTTTGTAATAATTTTTCAATTTGGTTGGGCAGCGGTTCAAATATCTCATTTGTCGTTAGTGCCAGAGCTTACGCCTACCGAACACGAAAGAACTGAACTTGTAGCAATCAGGTAAAGTTTTATATGTTTAAAGTAATGTATGCTGATAAATACAATTGTTAAATTATGATCATGAATACATATTATGACTTTATACAGATATAGCTTTACTGTTCTTTCAAATGTTTTTGTTTATTGTATCACATGGACAGTGTTACATATAACAAACAATGAAGATTCCAATTCTCAAATTAATCCCAGCGATGCAAAGAAATTTCAAGAAGTTGTATTTATCGGAATGGCAGTGGGCACTGTGACATCAATTTTATTTCACGTATTTGTTAAAGAAAATTTTGCTGATACTTCAAACGGTGAGATTAATTTTTACAGCCATAGACATATATCTCAGAGGATTATCATTTCTATTTTTCTTAATACCACCTATTGTATCATATTTATTGTAGGTTCTATGCCAAGGAATTCAAGAACAATATCACTGCTACTAAAGGATGTTCAATTATACCAAGTTGCTTGTATATACATGCCTACTCGATTGTTTGTAAATTTATCACAAATTTATATTCCTTTATATTTACATGAATCATTAAGTCTGCCAGCTACATCTCTAGCTATAATTCCTTTATTGATGTTTTTAAGTAGCTTTGTAATGTCCTTGATAATAGAAAAATTAAATACAAAGTTGGGTAGAAAAATTGCGTATAGTCTCGGGGTCGTATTGGGTATATGGGCTTGCATTTGGATACAATTTGGTACTGGCTTAATGTATACAAACTACGAAATCTATCCAGTGTCCATAATATTAGGTATTCGCATTAGTACTTTGCATCTCATTAAATTATCATTTGGGATAATGTATTCAGAGATAAATTTTTTATATAATAGGATTTGCTGGATCTGCCTTGTTAGTCACCAGTCTAGGTATTACAGCTGATTTTATAGGACAAAATGTAGATAGTGGTGCATTCGTGTATGGCGTTATGAGTTTTACAGATAAACTTTGTAATGGATTAGCAGTTATGCTTATACAATATTTGTTAGTATCCAAAAATGCTTATTTATGTATAACATAAATTTCTTCGCTTAAAAGTTAATAGAAATAATACACTTCTCTTCTTTTTTTTAGAAGTTGTTGGGGTAGTTGCAAAAGTTACTACAGAGATGTCTTAGCTTATGCTTGCGGTGCTTCTGCAATATTTGGTTTGCTAATGATGTTATATATCAAACCGTTTCAACACAGTACAGGTATGTGTATAAAGGGTGTGTTTTCTAAACTTTTTTATAGCGACACTATAATATAAAACATTTAAATTCCGCCAGAATATCATACACTTCACACCGAACAAACTGCAGAAGGCGATGATGTATACATTACCACAGCAGCAACAGAAAATGAGCCTGACAACACAGTGGGATGAGAGAATGTTATAGTGTTGAAAATAGCTTAAGCATAGTATTCGTTTCATGTTCTAAAAAACACTTAAGATAAAATAGGGAATTTGTATTCTATTTTTAATATTCTTTAAATATTTACAATTAAACACATTTTAAGAATAGCGGAACGCTAAGAAGTTGTTACCAAAATATTGTAAGCCATGCCAAAAACAAAAAAAAAGGGAATTTAGGACAGATACGATTCCTTGTTCTAACTTAAGAAATATTTAAAATTAATCAAAATAATTTATTTTAGAAGATAAATAAAGCAGCAGAATATTAATCTTTGCACGAAATCTATTTCCCAACTATGACTACGCATATACGATCGAACTGCAGTAATATTTGGTTCATGAAACTGTATCATCCTAATATATATATGTAATCAAAGAATAATATCGACTAAACAAAGTAAAAATGTTTGACTTGGCCGATTATACAGACATGGCTCATAAAAGAGCAGTTTCGAAGTTGAAATCTTTATTATTTGAATCTTACTCCTTCAATCCAGTTACTAGGTAATTGAATACGAAATATTATTGTTAATAATTTGTAATGTAATTATACTAGAACAAGTTTATTATATTACTGATTAATCAACTAATCCTACACAGAAAGTCACACAGCATTAATGATATTCAGCTAATTACTAACAGAACAGATACTGAGTCTCACCAAGGTACAATTGAAAACTGTATGATACTAGACAATTCGAAAGCAAAGGATTTTCACACAAGCATAAGTATATTTATATAAAATTTATGTTTTACTCCTTGAAGAATATGTATATCAAGAACATATAACAATCCGACATTTCCAGTTACAGAGTTAGTAGCATATCCGCAAAAATTAAATTCATATATCGCACAACAACAAAAATATATTCAAAAATTAGAACAGGAATCTCGGTTTTGTAGAATACAATTAACCACTTTACTTGATAATATGAAAATGGTACAGTCTCCTTACAGTGCTTATGTATGTCGGTTAGTCTTCGTTGTCAAGTGTAGCAACTATTTGGTTTAAAAGTTGAACTGAATTTTAGATTTGGGCAGAAAATAATCCCTTACATTGCAATAATAAAACATTATTATTATGTAAGAACGCGTTTAATTCAAATTACATGGCTATTAATGAAAATCTGAACTACGATAAGGTGTCTACCAAAAAGGGAACAATTAATAAACAGGAAAACATGGAAGGTTCTGATACAGTATTCAAATCAAGTATCAGTAATAGAATGGAAAAATTTAACAAAACTTGGATATATATTCTTAGTTTCAGAGAACATAGGAAGTGAAGAGAAACAATTTGTAGATACTCTACGACAAGTTGAATTTTATAAATATCAATGCGAAGCAGAAGTAAAGAAATTGAAAGCAGAATTACATAAGCATAATGAAAAATTGTTGGGAATTACAAGGGGAGGAGATATGCGTATGACTAGAGGATGACAGGAAACAGAATATAAATATAATACTGTTTCCCATTGGGGTACAGTTAACGGATCCATGTTGCAAGCTGAGAAACAGCAGAAAAAATTAACCGAGATTAGACAGGAATTGTCTCAAATACAAGACCTTATTGACAATTTAAAAAGAGAATATCAAAATAAGATATGTAAGTTTGTAAATATATAAATATGTAAAATCACAATAATGTCACAAATGTGATAAAATACAATGTAAATTCTTTATTATGCTTAGCAAATTTGCAAAGTAGACTATGTACTGCGTTAAGCGAAAAAGATATCGCTGCGCAAAAAGTTATGTCCGTTAAGTTAGACATGCAACAAAAAGAGAGACAATATATGCAAGAAGAAAATAATTTACAATTGGCCATAAATTTGTGCAAACAACGATTAGAAGAAACTAATGCCGAATTAATTTACTGCAGGAAAGAAAATTTAAGACTATTAGAAGAAATGACTTCATTGAAAGAAGAGGTAATATAACACATGAAATATGAATAATATTAACTAACACTTTAACATTTGAAATGTTAAATATGTAGGTGAACATCAATAAATTGGAGCAACGAGATGAATCTTCCGTCCAAGGTTTACCAGCGATAAATAATAAGAAACAGCTAAATTCTATGATAGGTATGAAATCTAAATAAAAGAATATTTTTCCTTTTGTATATTGTATAAAATATTCCTTCTTTTCATTTGATTAATAAGTTTGTAGATATATTTGTAAATTAACAGAGCATTATTTATTCTCTTAATAATTAGTACATATTTCATTAATTTGTACAAAACTTTTAATTTGTGTTAACAGAGAAAGTCGCATTGAGAAGGGCAACTGAAGTTGGAGATTGTACTACAAAATCAGCTCCAAATAAAAAACGCATTGTTAAAATTAATTTATTAGTGAAAATAGCTCCAAAGCAAAAATGATAGTTTATAATTTAGTACATCTAGCAATTTGTTTCCCTTTAAAATTTTTGTCCATTAAAAGTACATTATTTAACTATGTTATCTCTAAAATATCAATCAAACAAAAATTTCTATAGTTCTATAGTTAGGCTGTGTGTATATTATTAGCAAGTGTTCTCAATGTAAGTAGAGGGCTGTAACTATACTTACAATAAACTATTACACGGGAATTGTATTGTACTACATACTATTAATAGCATATTATTTATAATAATTTCAATAATCAATGAAGACTGTCGAAAAGTATATTTAATTAATAAATATGTTTATTGAACATCGATATATTTGAAATGGCTTTATCAGTTGGTAAGTTAAGCACGTGTTAAATTTATAACCTTGAAATACACAACATTAGAAAATTACATATGCATATATATATGTTTAACAGAGTTATTAAAACGCTTAAATGAGAATGATGATCCTTTACCAAAGCGTTTAAAATTGGCAGAAAACACATTCTATGCCAATGATGTACCAATAGTACGTAAAGAGGATCTCATTTTACAATGGCTCTGCGATATGTGTTTCATAAACAATACAGTTTGGAATTCGTTAAAAAACTGTTTAAAGGCAAGAAATCTAGATATCAAAATTGCTGTGAAGAAAGTGTTGATCGATTTATTTATCGAAGCATTTCAAAATGATACAAAACACCTGCATAGCGATATATTTGATTGCTGCAGTTTGTTACTATCTAATATTGGAATCCAGCAATACATCATTAGCAAACCGGAAGATTTAGGTCTTTTAACAAAGTCCTTATTAGAATGTACATACAACTTATATAAACATACCCTTGAGGTCGAGGATCAGTGGGCGAATGGAATAAATGTATCATCAATTAATGATGGTAACGATTTAATATTGAAAGCATATAATGCAACGATTAATGTTTTGGAAAATATAATACAAATATTTAAATCCGCCTTTGCCACAAGAGACGAGTTAAGAATAACATTTGTACGTGACATTTTGTACCCTTTATGTATTATAATTGATCATAATTGTACAGATAATACAAATAGGCTAGGTGCGATAACACACAAATGCGTGCAACAGATAATATTTGGTAGGAAATATATTCAAAGCGGTGAATTCCTTAAAGAGGAGGACTTAACAGGATTCAAAAGCTTATTGTCGGTTCTGACAGAAAATGCAAAGACGAAGAGTCTTTCGCACAATTTATTAACATTTACGTTTTTCTTTCGTGTCGCAATTACTGTTTACAAATCAGATTCCGCTGTGCTAGATATAATATTGAGAGAATTAGTGGAATGTTCTGGGATACATAGAAAAGAAATTTTAAACTCTCTTTTAAAACAGTTAAATGATGTGACATTCGATTTTGACAACAAAATCAATGATCTTACGTTGTTCGATTATTGTCACAATATTATAAATGACATATTAATTAATAAGAGTACGAGCAATGTAGATTATGATCTATTGCAACAGTTTTCTTATTTTAATCCCCTTGTAATTGAAAAGAGAATTCAAGGAATACTAAGAAAGATCTTTCTGGAAAAATCAGCGATAAAAAATAAGAACTTAATGATTTCTATTTTGAATGCTTCCATACATTTAAGACAAGAGGAAAAACTAATATCGTCAATACTAATAGCATTAAAAGACTGTACAAATCAGATATCCACCACAGATGTAGACATATTGTGTCCCAGTGAATTTAAAGACAAATTAATGGAAGTAACAAATAATATAACAAGTTCACAAGCTGTAGCTATGCTAAGAACAATGATATATCATTTAAAAATTGACTGTCTGGAAATGCTGGAATCTGCCGATACGTGTAAGGAAAATAGTTATAAATATTTTATCAAGTGCCACACCTATTGATCTTTATATAATTTAATATTTCATTATTTATTACAGGTAGAGCATACATAATGTTACGTGTTACTATTGAATTACTTATTACACTTTTAAGTGGTGTACGCATTTTTCAAAATAATGCCACATTTCTTTCCTACAAAAAGTTTGTCAATGCTTTTAACGACCTGAAGAATGTTTTATTACTTCTAGTAGATAAAACATCGCATTTAAACTGTAATGAAAAAATTGCTAATGTATTATTAACTGCAATATATACATGGAATGAAACGCAACGAGCTCTCAACTATTATATGCCAAAAACTGTTACAGCAGAATTAGAATCGCCAATATTAAAAATGGACTGGTGCCAATTAATTAAAAACATTCCGAATATTGGCAATGATAATTGCCACAATAGTGTGGTATGTTATTGAAAATTATTACGATTTGTTATCTCGTTCGAAAGGATTGATTTCCCTTAATGCAATTTATAATATATTCTGTCATTACAATTCCAGAATAAACTTATTTTGCAAGAAGTTAAAATATCCCACAATACATTAGATGAATCTGGCACAACAGTCAACAGTTTAATAGATGGTTTAGAATCCTGCTGGAGCTTTATAATAAAATTCGATACAGAAGTTATACCGCTTTTGAATAACGAACAAATATCAAAATTGACACATTTATTATTAGAGGATATGACTTCTAACAAAAATGAGTGTAACGAGTGGGTAAAAATATTACTGAAGGATGATATACAAGAAAACAGAAATTTCACAATGTCTCTATTAAACTCTGTTCTCGCACGAATTGGCCATTTGATACCAAAAAGTGTAACAAGACGCTTCTGTAAATATTTGAATGCAGTAAGTATAAGTATTTCATCAATACTGTATACATCGTACTAAATTTATTATATTGAATTATTTAGGTATTAAAATAATAATACAATGATCGTTTATATCTTTAGGATCCTTTATTTGAAGCTGCAACTATGGAAAATGAAGAAATAAAGAAGATACTAACGTCTGTAAAAGAGAACTTGTTAAAAAATAAGTGGATACAAGTACAGGATAATGTTTTATATAAAATTAAAATGTACTTAGAGGTATTGCTTCACTTGCCATTGACATTTCTTAACAGTGATTTAAGATTGATAATATTTATGTTCATATTCCTTCTTCGTTTGGAATGTGACCAAAGTGATGAAGTAGTGTCATTATGCAATACATTACTTTCAGGTATAGTTCACGTTTATAGGTATAAATCAATTAATTGTATAAATAATTCAAATTTTTTTTTATTTTCAGATCTATTGGAAAGATCTACTATCGATGTGTTTCAGCATATAGAGCCCGTTTTGTTACTACAACAGTTACCACAAAACAGAATTATTCAGAAAACCTTAGAAATATTTTTACGAAATTGTTCATATGAAATATTAAAAGGACTAATAAAGTTTTCCATTGACTCGAACAAAAATATGTCTTTCTTATTGGAATCAATGGAACATGTGAAGCCAAAGTTAAATGTCCATCAGAGAACGATAATTAAAAAAGCACAGAAGAAGCTGATTAAAGTTATGATGAAAATTTTACCTTGCAAAATAACAAAACCAGATGATATGAAAATGTTAAATTTAATAATAAAAATTGATATTGCAAATGAAAACATTAATGAAGAGTTAAAGGATGTAGTAGAGTCAACAGTTCATGATATATTTATGGTAAGGACAATTGGAATAACATAATTACCTGCTTTAAAACATAATATTAATAAATGTTTAATTAACAGGACGATATAAATGATGTAGTTGCCAGCCAATTGCTGGAAGACGGTTTACAACTCGTAGTTGTTATTTTACACAATAAAAGAATATTTCGAATTTCAAATAAGACTACAAGAGGAATATGGCATGCTTTATTTAAACACCCATGTGTAGATGTACTGTGCCCATTATTGGAGTCATGCGAACCACAAGAATTTGATGAATTTTTACAAGAATTACATGCTCAACTGGTACACTTTGCAATTACTATACATTTCTTAGTAATACATATAATCTTTTTGAGAAAGAAACATTTATTATTTTATTTTGTCACAGATAAAAACACTTTCAAGTGCAGAGGAAAATGATTTAAGAAACATTTGTGTTATGTGGAATTCAATATTAAAGACAAATATGTCTAACGATCGTAATAAATTACGTTTAACAGCTATCAATAATTTCATTCAAACAATCGAAACTGTACATATACCAGAAGAACTTTGGCCGCATTTATTAAAATCACTTCAAAACATTCTCAATACAAAACATTTATATCTTCCTGGATATATTATCGATATGAGTATATTCCTAGCTTTGAAATCATTGGAAGAAAGTTCAACACAATCTTCTATTGAGAGTTTAGTCATATGTAATGTACTATTAAAAATAAGGACCAATTTAATTATAGATAAAATACCATCATTGCTAGTATTGTATAGACGAATATTGAATGTTGTTGTACATAAATCGAAAACCATTGTTAATAAGCTTGAAGAGCATGCATTTAAATCTCTTGTATTAGACATTGAAAAGTAAGTAAACCACTATTTATTTTATATAAAAAGATATACCCGTACTTTAAACAATTACATTTTCTTGACAGGTTTACAAGTTCCTTAATCAAATTTAAAAAAGATATGACTCGGATAAGTCCTTATTTAATAGCAGATTTAATGGAATTACTTTCAGAAACAGTAGCAGGAAGTTTTGTGAAGGTAAAATTTCTTCTATAGTATATTATGTGTAATACATCAAAGTTTTATATTTCATTCTTTTTTTAAGTATGTTAGAATGAGTCTTATTTGAATTTCATTTGCTCTTTCTGTTTCAGGTTTCCCTACAAAATTGCATAAACTTATTAATTAGTATATGTGACCAACATGGAATTACGTTTTTATTCCGCACGCTACCTATTTCAATGCAAGAAATTTTCAAAACACAATTAGATTTGTACAAAAAATTCTACAAATTTTCCGGAAAAATTTGAATAATCATTGTATAACGATATTCCTTAAATATATTTTTATACTGCTGAGAAGTGCGATTAATGTTCTTCAGATTCATTGTCGAAAATAAATAGAATCACATACATATATAAGTATTACATTTCTTTAAAAATAAAAGATATACAAGGCTTTGAACGCATCTTAATATTTAACAGAAAGATATCGAAGACTTCGAACTGTCTTGATATTTAAAACTTGTTACGTATTTCTAACCAAATATAAAAAAAAAGTAATTGCAGAAAATATCGGACTCTGCATCTTTCTCTTTTATATAAGAACGTGCAAAGCGAGGTTACATTGCACCCGTGTATGTATGAGTTACAAAGTGCACGACATTGGTAACAATTTTGTCGCGTTACTTTGCAGCAACAGTGAACTATTTCTAAAATATTCGCATCAATCATGTTTCATAATTTAACAAGGACCCAAGCTTATGTTGTTCTGATATTAGGGTTAGGTAGTGGTTATTACATTTGGAACGAGCCATTAAAACAATACAGTCGTACAAATTTTCCCAACAAGGACGCGAGTGAAGTAATTTCTATTGATTTTTAAATGGATACTGTAACAGTATTAAAGATGAAAGAATAATAATCATTTTATATTTAACATTAAAGACAGTCAAATTGAAATTCATTTAATAATAATGCGATATATTATTAGACTACGGAATTTTGTTTATTTCTACCATAATAATGTATCGTGCTATTACAGGAAACATCACATGGCTCGACATAAACAAATAATAAAACCAGGAACAAAAATAGTTATCGGAGTAACTGCTACGTTAGGATGTTTTGCCATTTATCAGTAAGTAATATTATATTTATTTTTATTATTAAAAAACATGGAGAAGTGTATCTATGGTGACCTATTTTTATTTACAGACTTTACATCAAGCCACATTTTAGGTTGCTTACACCGAATGACGCTGAAAATTATGCAAACATATTACATGAAAAACGAATGAACAGGGAAGGAAGGGTTACGGCAATGAAATCCGAATAGTCTTTTTATACTTATATTATCTTTGGATTATCATTTATGCATATAATACCACATTTTATAATTATGTAACACTATATAGTTTATTCATTGTAGCATAAATATAACACTTTCTAATCTAATTGTCGAATTTACTTCCATAATATGGAATATATTTGGCTATTACTTTCCAATCTGTAAAATACACCAGTGCCAGCCCAGCTGTTGCCCCGTATGTCATTGCAGATGGAATCCTAGTTCATAAAAAGTCTGTAGTACATATTGTATAAAGAAAGTTCTACAAACGTTTATATAATGCGGTATTTAATATAGCGTTCATAGATATAACACAAAAATTAAAAAGAGTAAGTGTTATGTAATTGAAGCTGCGTTCAATTATTACATACAATTAAACGTATCGGATAAACGTAACGAATTGGTTGTCATACAACTGCAATAAAAAATAAATTTAACATTTACCATCTCGTAGCCACTTCGAAATGTCTCTTTCCTAGTTTCATTTCCGTAATACCAATTAACCTCCTCGATTAAGAATCGTAGAGGAATCCACAAATCTAAAACATAAAATATTAATAAGTATTTGGAATAATTGATAAATGACGTATAATTCAATTTTTCAATCTCCGAAATATCTGAAACTACCTTCCTCTTTAGCGTTTCGATGTATCGGACGATATTTAAACAATGATTTGATAATTTCAGAGTTGGCCGTTTCTGTTGTCGCTATTCTTCCTAATGCTACCAACGTTGTGAATTCGCCCAAAGGTGTGTTTGAAAAAGTAGTTCTTAATGCTGAGAACATCTTTTGCAATTTCCCATTTATGAATTAAATATAAAATTTATATTTAAATGTTGCATTATTCAATGTTACTTTACATTCGTGACCTTTTTGAAATTGAATCGTTTATTTAAAAATATTCGCCTGATAGAATTACGGTCAGAAGAAGTTTTCTATGTTTGCAAATATCTAAAGCTTCTTGTTTACCGGAGAAAGGTTTTGTTTATAGTAAGTTTCATTGTTAAGCTTCTAAAGTTATTATTTCTATGAAATTCTACGGGTGAAAAATAAACAGTACAACCAAATATAAATTTACTAAAAATTACCTAAAAATTAATCTATGTTTTTGTAGTGGTGGGCCTGTATTTTGTGCATTTTATGGCGGTTATAACAATACTTTTTTGCGGCATTTCATACACATTCGAACATATGACATACTACATGACATTGACGTAGGTAAAATTTGATGTTACTACATGTAGTATGAGGGAGTCCCCTGAATTTCTGCATTCAGTGATATTGCTTGATACTTCCCCGTAAGTGGAAGATCGCTTAGAATTTTACACGATCGTTAATCGTGAAGAATAATTAATACATATATGCGCTCGTTGTAACATCCCATAGTACGTTGTAAGATTTTTCTTAATTTTCTTTAAAAATCAATTGGAAATAAATATAATTATACGATTTCTTTTATATAGACTGCAATTTACGTTGATTACTCCTATATATGTATGTATATACACATAAGTACATTAAAAGATATCATGTTTTATTTTATTTAAGGCAATGGACGACAACGTAGAGGAATTTGTACCGAGAGCTTATCAAGTTGACCTATTCGAAATTGCACGTAAACAAAATGCAATTATTTATTTACCAACCGGCGCTGGGAAAACATTCATTGCTGTTATGCTTATTAAAGAATTTAGTGCGGATATACGAAGGTAATATGAATTACATTGCTCATCGGTTTTTCTTGCTATGAAATAAATAATCATGTTATTGTCGCCGATATTAATTAACGTTCTTCCATCGAACGTTCAAACATTTCTGTGCGCCCGAAAGATATATTACTTGTACCATATTACGAATTATGAATTCAGATCGTATGACGAAGGCGGTAAAAACACTATATTCATAGTCAATACGGTACCTTTAGTAACGCAGCAAAGCGAATATATTGAGAGATTGACCGGTTTGTCGTGCGGGGCTTTATGTGGCGAAATGGGAATTGATTTCTGGAGTAATACAGAATGGCAGATGACAGTAAGAGAACATCAGGTAATAGAAAATTGAATAATCTCCTATGTTGTTGTTGGAATTATCGACAAAGTTTAATATGTTATTGTGTACAACATAGGTTTTAGTAATGACAGCACAACTTTTAGTAAATGCACTTTGCCATGGATTCTTGTTGCTAAATAGAATAAATTTGATCATTTTCGATGAATGCCATAGAGCAGTGAGTGATCATCCTATGAGACAAATTATGCAGCAGTTTGAGCATTGCCCTAAGGAAGAACAACCTAGAACTTTAGGATTATCGGCGTCGTTATTAAATGGTAATGTAAAGCTGGCGAAAGTAGACTCAATTATACAGGTAAATTTCAAATATACTGGTATAATTGTATGTATGTACGGTATTATTTTAACGGATGAAACATGATCTTTACATTTTATTGTAGTCGTTGGAAATCACATTTCATGCGAAGGTAATAACAAAAGATATAGGGTTTAAAGATCATTACGCAGTGCCTCAAGAAGTAATGGTTCTATTTGATAAGTATATCGTTTCTTATACTGGGCAGCGTATAATTAATATACTCGAGGAGCTTAAGAAAACATTAGACGTTATAGTTTTAAATGATACATTGAAGTATATTAAATCGAGCGCTGTATTTAGGCCCAAATGTTTGAAAAAGAAAATAATGAACATGGCAAAATGTATTCACGAGCTATTGTTATCTACAGGTATATTCACAGAATGAAATAAGTTTAACAAGTACATTATAGTTATGTATGTGCGCGTTTGTTTATACAATTTATGTAATTTTATTCTTAATATAGGAATATATGGTGCTAGTAAAGCTGCATTGCTCCATTTAATTCAGTTGGAATGTTTGAAGAAATTTCAAGACGATGAGGTATGTCAGTAGAGAACTCATGATATTTTGATTACCTTTGAATAATATAAAATGTACATATATATACTGTGTTATGCTCAGGAAGCACTAAGTGTTTTGCAGTATGTTATAACGGAAGTAACTAAATGTAGAAAATTATTCGAAAATGAAATGAAGGGCAATGCAGAAGCAAAAAAAATCCACAGGTTAATTATTTCTATATTTATGTTTATTGTAAAACATTAAATGCATGTTATATTCCTTTCTTAACTATACAATATTATGTAACTTCGGTATCATGAAAATTACAGTTATTCATCTGACCAACTTCAAAAACTTTATTTGACTATGAAGAACTTCTATAATAGCAACAGATCCGATACTCAGAAATTTTGTTGCATTGTCTTTGTGCAACGACGAGTTACCGCAGAAGTCGTATTTCAAATACTAAAGGTAAAAAAACGTTTTCTTGCGTTTACAACTTATAGAACTGATTGTACCGCTGTTATTGTATACGTTTTCATTATTTTTTAGAATCTATCTATGTACGACGAAGAGTACAAGTTCTTGAAACCTGATTACATTGTTGGGTACTCCAAAGATTCTATAAGTAATAGGGAATGGCTATGTGTATCGAAATGGAATAAGGAAGCTATGCACAGGTAAAACATTGCTTGGAATTTTTTTACATAACAGAATACCAAGGTAATGTACTCGTTGCAGCATAACACACACAGCTCAATATATTGACTTTGGGGAAATTCTTTAAGGTTCAGAAACGGCTTGTCAAATTGTATTATTGCCACTGACATTGTGGATGAAGGTATAGATGTACAGAAGTGTACATTAGTTATAAGATACAATTTACCAATGGATGTGAGGTCATACGTTCAAAGTAAGGGAAGAGCACGGCATTCGTCTAGTCAGTACATATTATTATTACCAAAAGATGACTCACAATATTTGGAACGATATAAAAATTTTAAAACGATAGAGTATCATTTAAAAAAGGTATAATTTTTTCCCTGTATTTCCTTTTCTTTTTTTTTGCAACTGCGTTTATTTGTAACGGGAGATTAGAAATTACATTTTACATTACAAATATTAGTAACATATTGCAAGCGTATTAAATATCACGGGTATAGAATTATTCCCTAAAACAGCATCAGAGTTTTTAAATAACTATTATTAAATTTACTCACCTGTCAATTAGCTTTTAGTGTATAATACAGAGGAACGATCCATACCAACAGAAGATGCAATACGAGATGAGTTATATCATTATGAAATAGAACCATACATAGTCATTGACGAAGATGAACAAAGAAATACTTTAACAGAACAGATGGCAATTGGTATCGTAAACATGTACTGTATGTCTTTGTTGAATTCAAAATTTATAAATTTGGCACCTATTTGGATACTACACGAAGTTACAGAAAATAAGCAGACGTGTTATCAGGTAATAAAGTTTAACAAACCTATGTTTATTTTATAATCTGTTCTCTTATTGTCCACAATTCCGTTTGTTCGACACTCAATAATTAATTTAATATTTTCACAAATATCTTAGGTTTCTCTTCAATTACCAATTATATCTCCATTAAAGACTGTCATTTTCGGCGACATCATGCCATCCATTGCTACTGCTAAGAGATCTGCAGCCATGAAAATGTGTATAGAATTACATAAAATTGGTGAATTATCGGATAAATTAGTTCCGAATACAGCGGAGACGCTCCAAAAACATGTTAATTATTTATTTCCACATTGGATGGACGAGACTGAAGAGGAAACTGCATTGCTTGGAACGTACAAGAAAAAACGACATCACAAGTTACAGGTGAAATGAAACAGAATCAACTACTATTACATTGTTCTCTAAAATTACAATTCGAATATTACTTACAGTTTCCATCGGCTCTGTATGCTGCGTTCCCTACACCAAAAACTACAGTTTACATTCATCTTCTTCATATCGCACCCAAATATTGTATACCACATGGAGATAATCGACATTTAACATTTTATAATTTGTTGACCAACAATGCAGGTTTTTGTATAATTTCTGCAAAAAAAATGCCGCAGGTATAATTATGATTTATTTACAAACTTATGCTTTGTTTTCACTATTATAAACAACATTTGATACATAATGCTTTATGTTGTAGGTACCATCTTTTCCTATTTTTATGTCTGTCGGTGAATTAAATGTTTCTGTAAAAGTAAATTATTCAACAACGACTTTATGTGAAGAGGAAATTGGATACATAAAAAGCTTTCACACTTTGATATTTACTGAAATTGTACCAATTATAAAGCCATTTTTAGTATTTGATAATTACAATCTAGATAACTGCTTTTTAATCGCTCCAGGTAGGTAGATGTTAAAATTTACAACTAGAGAATAAAATAATATAAGATATCCAGATATTAGTTGTACTTAATCTCAAAATATATCTTTTACTTCGAGAGTTTCAAATGTTTACTTTAATAGCATTTTTTAATAATAGATCTTACTTTAAGTTATGATTTTTCAGTTGATGAACATTGTAACATAAATTGGGAAGTAATGAGACAATATACATATATTGAACGTATACTACCACCAGAGCCCAGCCAGTTTAAAGCTAGCGACTATGAGCTAGCATTAGTAGTACCAAATTATAGGGCTTCCGCAGATACATATATTGTTACCCAAATTTGCGACGATATTACACCAAATTCATGTTTTCCAACCGAGAATTTCTACTCATATGTCCATTATTATAAAGAAAAGCATGGATTGACGATAAAACATTTAAAACAACCATTGTTCGAAGCGAAAGCAATCTCGAAGAAAATTAATTACATAATACCCAGGTAATGTGTATGGAACTCATTGTGCATGTTTGGACAAATCTCAAGTAATTCTTAACTAAATTTTTGTTTCTTTTTATACATAAAACAGACATACACAAAGTGATGTAAAGAACCGTAAATATGCAAATTTTCAAGAGCATTTGGTACCAGAGCTTTGCATTAAAATTAACTTCCCAGCTTTATATTGGCTCAAAGCAACAGTGTTACCATCTATTCTGCACAGAGTTTCGCAACTTTTAGTTGCAGATGATTTAAGATGTATTATTGCTGCAGAAACTAAATTGGGATTGTTATCGAATGATCAGTGGCCTCCGTTAGTAATAACCGACGAAGAAGCAGAAGAACCATTTGAACCAGAAGTAGAAATGTCTGCTACAGAAGCTGTTGATGCTTTACAACCAGAACTACCTTTAAATGGACCAGAAATAGATGGTCTGTACCTTTTTCTTGTTCCATTTGGAAAACAATGTTGCTATATGTTATTTACAACGCTTAATTATGTTTTATCACATCTTATTCATAAATATTGGTTTTTCTTGTACAGTATTAAATACAGAAGTGAATCATTATCCATGGCCAAAGGACCAAGAGCCATCAGATTTATATAAGAACATTGAGGATACACAACTGATTCAAATTGAACATTTTTTCCAATTTATGTATGAATCACAAGATAATTCTATGAGCAAAACGGTAATGTTTTACCATTTCTATACCTTTATTGCTCGAGAAATAATTTAAAATGTAATAATGTTTATTTTATGTTCGATATTTATACATAAAAATGACAATTTTACAGAAAAATAAAATTTATTTTCGAAATAATCCATTGGTAAAAACACCCACTTTGCGAGTATTATCGCAACAGAATTTAGATGGACCTGATCCAGTACAGATTATGTATGTAAGTACGTTTTTAATTTTAAATGTAGGTACTTTAAGTTGTAGATAAAGCATAAAATATTCGATGACAACTTGAACTTTTGCAGGCATTAACAACTAAAATGGGACAGGATGCATTTCATTTAGAACGTCTGGAAACTTTAGGAGATTCATATTTAAAATTTATAACATGTTTATTTTTGTACACTATGTTTCCAAAATATGCTGAAGGCAGTTTAACAATGTTAAAAGGAAAAATAATTGGGAATCGTAACCTTTATTATTGTGGCGCCGCAAAAAATATTCCGGGACGAATGAAAGTTGATGATTTCATACCTTTAAGTAATTTTATTGTACCAGCTTATACAGTATTTAGGAAGGTCCAGGAGCTTTTATTGGATGCAAAGGTTTGTATTTGTCAAGTATCAAAAAATAAGTATACAGGTAAGTACTAAACGGGCTATAACGTTCACAAGATAAATCATTGAAATGTATTGAAAAATGCAAAAACGTATATTTTAAAGTATTGTTTTAAATATGTCTGTACGATTGACCAAAAAAAGGGTCTAGACTGGTAAAAGGAAATGTAATTCTGTTCAAGGTATCGCCAAATGTTTTGTATGAAATTCAAATACCCAAGAATGAACAATTCGATGGATGTATAAGTGAATCCACAAAAAGTGTAATGCAAGAAAGGGTACTAAACTGGGAAACAGTTGAGTCACAGACAGGTATGGAACAGTATCTTGGAGTACAAACTGTTTCTGACAAAACAGTAGCCGATTGTGTAGAAGCTTTGCTCGGCGTATACCTAAATGTAAGTATAGAACAGATTTTTTATGATAATGTAAAAACTTTTATTAATATGTATATCTGTATTTTAATAGAGTATGGGTATTAAGAATGCTGTGATTTTATTGAAATGGTTTGGAATTGTACCAAATGGTCTTGACGTCAGATCGTTATTATATGATGTTCCGCCCAGATTAATAATGCCTAATACAAATTTACACCATATCATGCCCTGGGCTTCTGATATAGAAACAAAAATTGGATACAAATTTCAGGACCTAGAATTGTTAATGCAGGTAATTTAATTAATTCTTTGTTTACTAAATACCAAAAAAGAACATTAGACTCTTCGTTTTTCACGGATTATCGCATATAATTTATACGGCTTGTTTTATACATAACAAATTCAATTAAAATTCTCAATTTTCCAACACACGTTAAATGTTTTAGGCTTTTACACACCCGTCATATACAAGAAGTAAAGTTACTGAATGTTACCAAAGATTAGAATTCCTTGGCGATGCAATACTTGGTAACAGAGTGTCTAATTTACAAATTATTCTAAATATTGAACGTCAAGTAAACTGTTAACGCACTAAATTTGAAATATTTCAGATTTTTTAATTACAAGTTATATTTACGAATATTGCGGAATTTTAAATCCTGGCGCTCTCACAGATTTGAGATCTGCGCTTGTTAATAATATTACTTTTGCGTGCCTATCTGTACGACATGGTTTACATACTGCATTATTATCGTATGCGCCAGAATTGAACAAGATTATAGAACGTTTTGTAAGATTCCAAGAAGAAAGAGATCATGCCGTGAATGACGAGGTACCTTATATGAATAAAACTGTTTTATTACGTTTCTTATGATTACAAGATGTACACTATATACATAGATTCTTACGCGTATGTAAAATGCATTTTTATAGCTCTTATGGATTTTACTTGAAGAAAATGAATGTAATATGGCAGAGTATGTAGATGTTCCAAAGGTGCTAGGAGATATATATGAAGCTGTAATAGGTGCAATATACTTAGATAGTAAAAAAGATCTTTCAGTAGTGTGGGGAATTATATATTCCTTCATGCATAAGGAAATTGGTACGTATTTCTAGAAATAATTTATTAACAATTAAATGTAAAATATAATCTTGTTATTCATGGCAATGCTTAACTTAGATCAATTCAGCAAAAACATTCCAAAACAACCAATTCGTGTGTTGTACGAAACTCAGGGCGCAAATCCACAATTCTTGTAAGTGTAGTATTCCTTCTATTACAATCCTTTTTTCTTACATTACTTAATTATTACTTACTATCTCTTTCAGAAAATCGATTATTATCGAAAACACAAACATGATCATGGTACCTTTAAAAGTAACTGTTGCTGGGACTGTAAAGCTTTTTCATGGGTTTGGGGCAAATAAAAAACAAGCAAAATGTGCTGCTGCAAAACAAGCTCTGAAAAGTTTGTTGTATAAAGTTTAGGTAAAACTTGTAGAATACGCCGAGTATTTTTTTCTACCAACTATTATATTAATTAATTGAGAATAAGATGTTTTTATCATATTACGAAATCTAATATCCAGATGACAGTAGTCTACAAAGTACTGCTATTTTATTAAAATTAAGGAGAGTTTTATTATGTATCCCTAGTTTGTGTTCTTACGCTTCTTCAATGATGGCCGATCAAATACTTGCTTCATTCCTGCAGCTTGATTGTTATGGAATTTCAAATTTTGTGCAGTCTCCGAAATCCAAGGTGAATCAAATTGAGTAGTGTCTTGATCTACTAAATGAGTGTACTTAGTTCGACCACTGCGACCAAAGTTTTTCACTTGCATAACTTTAGGCAAAATTGTTTTATCAAAATGATCCTCCAACGTCGCACCAGAGAAATCTCGTTTAAATATATTATCATCTTTATCCAAATAGAAAGCACCGCGATGATAATATTTTTGTAAGAATTTGTACTTTCCTTTGGCTGCCTTGTTCGTAACAACCTTCGGATTTAATCGCGCTTCTTGTCTTCGTTCTTCTTCCGTCATATTACGTATACGTTCAATTTCAAGACGCTCTTTCTCCAGCCTAAGGAATGTAACATATTATAAATGAGAAATATTAAGTACTTGCATTTTTACTGCCAATGACACATACTGTTCCCTTTCTTCACGGTCGCGTTTAATCCTCTTCAATTCTCTTAATTTCCATGCTTCGTACTCAACTTCATCATTCTCATCATCTGTGCAAACATCTTCAATTTTTCCTTCTTGATCATTTAAATTTTTGCCAACCTGTGCTTCCTTCCTTATTGATTCTTCTACCATCTGTATAATATACGAAGGGATGAATGAAAGGAGTATACAATAATTTATCTATACAATAAAAATTACCCGTAATGTTTGCCGTTTTCGTTCTTCTGCCATCTTTTTGGCCTCAATTTCTGCTTGCTTCAATTTCATTGCTTCCTTTTCCTTTTCCATTACTGTAATTCTGTCTTTTTTACGTACAAAGACCGGCTTCAATCGTGGACCAGTCTCTTCTTCCGAATCCGTATACTCTTCATATTCTGAACTTTCATCCGACGTATCGCCCGATCTTTCATCTTCCTCTCCATGAATTAATTCTTCCTCATTTTCTTTTTTAGACAAAACTCTTTGCTTTAACGCCTCTCTTCTCTTTTCAATTTCAGAGTCCGAAAGTTCTTCATCTTCTGAAGAATCCGAACTTTCTAACTTGATTCTTTCCCGAGTCCGTTCCGGTTCCACTTCAATTAATTCTGGTTCATGAATATGCCTGTGTCTCTCTGTACGCACTTCTGTATTGGAAGATTCCTTTTGCTTCTCTAATCGCGTTAGCCTCCTAATACGCGGATCGTCCTCGTCTCGTACTTTAACTTGAGACTGTGCAGGTGTATCCGCAGAAACTTCATTTTCATCATAATTTTTATGTACTCTTCTGTCTAAAAAATCTTCCTCTTCGGATTCTTCGTCGGAGCTAGCTGCTGGCGCATAATCAGGTCGTTTACCCGAGACATAGCGATGTACTTTTACTTTTTTCATAGAAAGTTCACCTGCGAGGAACGATAAAACGTTAGATATATATATTTTTATTTAATTTTTTTTCTCATTATCATTGAAAGAAAAAGTATTTTCATGGAAATTATACGAAATATGTATCATATGTTGACATATAAGTAGCGCTTTACGTAAAATACAGATTAAGAACAGCAATATTTGTAAATACATAACATAAATATTACGGACCCTTGTCATTTTTCACAGGTACAGCACCAGCTGTGCTTTGAATTCCCATAGGTGCAGGTGCTAAGGAATTGTTTGTTACGAAGTAATCCATCATCATTTTGTTAATTTATAATATAATCCTTCGAAGCAGTATAAAAACGAGTTTTGCGAGTGTTATATCTTCAATTGACTACAACAATAACCAACCGCTTTACGTCACGAACTAAACATGATACAGATATGCAATTGATCGGCCTCTTTGTACTGTAGCAAACCAATGGATGTGATCGTGGAACCGTCATTACGAATATTTCAAATGTATGACAAGCAGATTAAGAGGAAATAATGAAATAAGATAATAGTGTTTTTCCAATGCAGCTAGAAATTTTACTAAATGGAATATATATATCGTACTATTTACTGTACATGTATAACTTTCAAATGTACTCTTATAAGTATTGTAATTGACAATAACAAAGTAATCCGAAATGCATCAAATTTCAACAATCGTTTTGAATAACAACATTATGTTATATAGTGTACGGAGTTCTATCTATGGAAACTTATTTCATGATCGAAACTGTCTTCTATATGTGCGGCGCTGTATGAAAACTCGGGTTTGTTCGCTACGAGTTGGCGCGAGACCATAAGGCGTACCTGATACATGTATTTCTTTGTAGAATAATTCGTTTATGTATATATATGTATATTACTATTTTACATGCATAAAGAGTCTAGTTGTTAATATTTCATTTTACGCGAATAGAAGTTAAACAGTTAATACAGTCAAGATGTTTTGGGGTAAGTAAAAATCACCGATTTAATTATTTCGATCAAAACTTGCCGGTAGACTGTTGTAAAATGGCGTCGCCATGTGGTTATGAAAAACGATCGCTCTTTCTGAAAGAAGAGATTTCATTGTGACAGATCGATATAATACTAATATATAGAACAATGACATAAATTAATACATTTTTCGTCTTTCCTTTTTCAGGTTTGATATTGGAACCAAATAAGCGATATTCGCAGACCGTTGAAAAATCGTTCCACGTGTCAATGGCTAGTTTAAATCTTCCACTAGCCGGTAAAATTAATTTTTTTTTGTAATTTAACTCTTTGCTCCCGAATGTTTTCTTTCTGGTACAGGAAAATGAAAATTCGGGATAGACTAAATTAAAAATATTAATATTAAAGACCATGCTGTGCCACTCGTTGCACGCATATAATTGATAGGCAATAGTGTTATTGCCTGCAAATCACCATTCGAGTTTTTTGTGTTAAGCGAAATGGCGGGTGATAATCACCTGTGGAATGCAAAAGATTAAGGCCAAGGAAGGAATGTATTTATAGAATAATAATAACAGTTAATTTTGTACTTGTTTTGTTACAGATGACAATGTAGTACAAGTAATGTTGTACTATGAAAATAGTATTTATTTGCTATGTAATTTAAAGAAAAGTTCAACATGGCAAGTGCCGCTTGATCTAAATTTCCAAGAGGGAACAACAATAGCATTCGTATGCCACGGTCAAGGTCAAGTACATTTAACTGGATATTTAATACCCGATGACGATCAAGTTTTAGACGAATTAGAGGAAGAGGAAGAGGAAGAGGAAGAAGAAGACGAAGCACCACAGTTGGTCGCTAAACAGTCAAAGAGAAAAGCTGTGGAGTTCTTAAAAAAGAATGTTAAACGTCCAAAACAAAAAGTTGAACCAGAATCTTCGGACGAGGAAGTAGAATTAGATGGTACGAACGAGGGAAGCGATTCCGATGGTTCCGAAGAGGAGGATGACCAATTGCTATTAAATGAAGACGAAGATACCGATGAGGATGAGGAAGACGAAGATGCGGATGATGATGTGGAACAGAAGAAGGTAATGTCTCAACAAAAGGATAAAAGAAATAAGCAACAACAACAGCAGCAGCAGCAGCAGCAAAAGAAGAAAGAAGAAAAGAAAAAATTAGTAAATGGGAAAGAAGTAAAACAGAAAAAGAATAAAGGGGAACAACAACAAAATGACCTGAATGTTCAAAGTGAACATAAAAAAAGGGTAGTAGAGGGCGGAGTGCAAACAGAGGATCTAAAAGTAGGTAACGGCGCACCTGCAAAAAGTGGCAAATTCGTGTGTGTGTACTATGTGGGCCGTTTGAAAAATGGAAAGAAATTTGACTCAACGATGCAGGGAGATGGATTCAAATTTAGACTTGGAAAGGGTGAAGTAATTAAAGGCTGGGACATTGGTATCATAGGAATGAAAGTTGGCGGAAAAAGACGAATTACAATACCTCCTGCTTTGGCGTACGTACTACTAATTAAAGAATAAAATTCATTGATATCTATAAGTTCTGCATTAACATACTGATTTCTTATAAATTATATTGCTTGTTGCAGATACGGAGCGAAAGGTTCACCACCCGTTATTCCTGGTAATAGTACACTGATATTTGAAGTGGAACTTCGAAATGTACATTAAATTCTACGAATATTTCATTGACTCTGGAGTATTTGTTAAGCGATGTATAATGTATTTTAAACTAATAAACGTAATATCCTTTTTTTATTAGCTATTAAAGTTTCAATTTTCATCTAAATACAAAGCACAACAAAAATATACAGATCGACTGAAAACAGCATATATCAAAATTTGTAACGAGAAATTTTATATGATATACATATGTACAGTATTTACCAATATATTAGAAGGAATTTATATTATTACACGTTGATTAATATGAAATAATAATCGCTAATTTATATAACGTGTAACAGTATACTTATAATTAATAAAACTGTTATGAATTAAGGTATCAGACTTGATTACCATTGTAATGGAATAGATTATAATGTTGCACAATGTATTCAAAATAATTGTGTTTACGTTCCTTTTTAATCTACTTTTTTATTGTCTGGATCTTTTTTCCATGATAATGTACAAACTCCATTTTTGCATTCTTTTGCCAGTTGCGGCGGTTGATCGTTATTTGTAACTTCGTTTTGCTTGTTTCTGAATTGCCACCATCTTACAAGTATTGGTTGTATCAGAAATCTCCATATGATAAGCAGTATCGGGATAGCAACACAGGGTACGCATACCATTGTAAAGTATTTTAGTGTAAATGCTGGAAGAATATACAGATTAGATGCATGATATATTGATGTCTAAGACGATAATAAATATACAATTTCCTTACACAACCTAAGTTACTATTGCATTACATATTCAATATAAACAGAAGTTGAATTTTCTACCTTAAGTCAAAGAAATGTATTTCTTTTTTTTCAGTATCGTCCGTAACGAATGTGTAAGTAATTCAACAAGAGGATACTGAAATGTATACAACAGTATAACCTTTATGTCGGGGCCAAGAAATATACATTAAACGCACAATTTCTTAAATTATTGCGGCATGCTAAATGTAAAAGTGTTAATTGAATATTATTATCTTTTATGAACACAAATTTTGTATTTACCAAAATGATAACGTCCTATCAAGTTCTTAGATTATGAAATGCATTTGTCACAACTTATATCGCACATTCACGTTCACATAGAAGCATGCGCAATGACCGATTGCGCCTTGATCACTTAATTTGAACACGAATTAGTGTTTCTTTCATATTTATTATTTTATCTGGGAATACATTGCATTTTAATATTTATACATAAGAACATGGTCACAGCCACATATTACTAACAGGATCTTTATCCTGTTAATTTTACTTAGCGTTATAAGGTACTAAAAGAATACGTAAAATAAGTGTCAGCCAGTACTACTACTATGGTAACCGGTAACGAGGGTACTCCGATTCAAATTAATTACATGCTTCCAAATACTTTTCGACCTCTCGTGACGGTCAATGAGACAATGACGACACTTAAAACGAAGAAGACTAGTCCGAAGAAGGCGGTTAGGACTCTGCACCACTGTCGTTTCCGTTTTGCTTTTGCGATCGCACGACCCAAGCGTTCTGCTCGCGAGACATCCAGCGTGAAATCTAAATCTCTGGCGAATCCACGCATACGATAATCCCAATTATTTTTCCTGGATGAAAAGGCTATACCCTTGTTCAACGAATCATCGCCACTGCCCTCCAACTGCTGAAACATCACCCTTGATACGTTGGTTACATTGACATTATGAATGCTGTTACTTTCACCTAATGTTATGTTTATAAAAGAATGTGTTCTACTATATTCAATAGAGTTATTGCATGAAATGAATCAGCATCTATTATACATTTATTTGGAATTACATCATTGTACTGTACGCTCATAAGTTGTGCGTGTGCAATATACTGATCTAAAGGGTATGGAAATATCGTAAATTACATTGTACAGACTTACCATTGCATATTCTGGATCGTTAGAAGTAATTTTCTTTCGATTCTGTTTGTTCCCTTCGTTAATGATAATCGGTTTGTTCGTAATACTCTTACTTTGACGATTCGCGTACAGATTCTGCATTCTTTTATCATGAAGGGTTGAAGGATTCAAGCATTTGCAGACGTGCGTCTCTAGAGCGTTTTTATTGTTTTGCAATCCTGCTTCTGAAATTGTTCGTTGATAATGATCATCCATCAAAAGCACAACCGGAGGACCTTCTGTCTTTTTCAACTCATCGCCTGTTTCGATTTGTTTGTCACCGTTCGAAGACGATGGGAATTTCTGAGTATGCTCACAGTTACATAAACAAGTATACCACGCCGGATTGTGCAGATAAAAGTGTCGCGCATTGTTGTAGAGTTTTGAGTTTACTGGATTAATCCTCGACGAAGTATTTCTATTGCAGTTTAAGAGGCACGAACTCTTGTCGTTGAAGAACGATCTTTTGCGGGACAGGGAGGAGGAATTATGATAAACGTACTCGTACAGCCCTCCCTTCAATCCAATTCCTTGGGCAACCTTGTGCGATATATTATGCAAGATCTCTTCTGGAGTCATAGCATTCTTGCCTTCTATCACAGAATTCAGAGTTCGAGATAATTCAATGAGAACATCATGCGCCGATGTGTATGCAGATTTATCATGATCCCAGTCGCAGTACGAATAAGTATATGTGCAACCGCATCCACAGCACGCGTACAAAGCTATTATAAATTCGAATGTAAATGCGTGTTATTAGAGAAATTCAGTTTTCCGTGCAGAAGGAAATATTGATACTCACAATCATATTCGGGATTTTCATCATTGGGATAAAGTTCACGTGGGCTTGGAAACACTGTCGGCCAGATTGGACGTGGTATTGCCTCGGTCTCGTGTATCACAGCGAGGCCACCGCAAAACTGATCTTTCATTGCTAAAGGTACCCCGCGAAAAAAGCTTTGACCGGGGAATGCCGACGCGTAACAAGAATAAGAGCCAGCCGACAATGGCGGAGAATGGCTGGAATAGCCAGAACTTGTAGACGTTCGACAACATCTTCTTGGATTATTCCGCGTTGTCGTTGTCGTTGCTGTCGAAGAACCGGCTACAAATCTTGGAACATCAGTTTCTATCGGGTCAGCTTCTATCCTGAACACAAGTTTAAAATATTATGTTTCACACCTTCGAGATATTATAATGTTGCCACTTGATATCATAACAGCGTATACAAAGAGCAAAAACTATATTTACCATTCTATTCCGTGCAAGTCGACTCGGGGCACAGCGTATAAAATATCAGGATTGCAAGCGTATCGCTCGTTTGGCAGATGTAAGGACAACTTGGTAGCCTCACTGTCAGGGCTAGTACGGTTCCCACCTGAAACTGCCAAGGCCGTTGCGATTGCGGCACCGGAACAAAATTTCCCGCGTTCCAGCATCCCCTGTTACGGTCCAGCAGTATCACCTATCGTGAATATTCAATGAAGAAAAATTGATTAATTCTTTTCTTTACGCGTTAGAAAGTCCTTTAGATTATCGAAGAACGTAAGTAGTTATAACTTGTGTTCGCATATGCGAATCTATAGATATTATACATTACTTTACCCCGATGGTTCGTGGCTGATGACGGTGTTACCGCATGGGTCAGATGCAGGTTCGTCTAGGGCAAGCAACCACCGCTGCATGCTCCTTTAGAATGTTTGGCCGCGGATTGAAAACCGCACGCTTTCATTCTCAAGTTTCTTTATTTTCATCATCTCTCTTTGCCTTTCTGATGCAGTACGGTCGCTAGAAATATGATAGTATATATGTACATGATAATTATTATATGATTTCAGGGATAGCAACATCTAGCTAGATCGGTTTTCGGCATGCCGTTTTAGTATTGATGCGGTGGATGATCCAAAGTTTCAAGGTCGCTTTCACATTCGTCATGTTCACGTAAGAAATTGGACAACGTAAAACGAGTACGTATTACGTTATCCAGGACATGCCCTGCACGCGCAATACACGGTAATGTTCTAATTTTTGCAATAATCAACACTGATATAAAAGTGCTCGCAATCAATTCCAAGCAAGAGATAAATTAACGTATGTACGTCGGTGTACTGTGCAAAACCGCCAGCTATAATGTTCCCTATTATTCATTGAACTTTCCAAAAACCACACACCGCGATAATACCAATTACTAGTCTTATAATTATATATTTTCCTTACAACACCCTCGATCCTGACGATGTTACGATCACGGCTCAATGTGTCGAGAAATCTTTGGAGTGTGTGCATTGAACAGCAACATGTAAAATAGGATGACTAATGCCTCGAATTGATTAGCGTAATGCAATGCACCAAAGCACCCCCCGTTGCTTATTAACAACTATACGTATACAAGCATGGTACTCCAATTACCTAGTATCATGGATCAGCGTGTATGCCGTAGCGACCAGCACTCCGCATTCCGCCACTTCCAGCCGGCCACTTTCACGTTCGCCGAAGTCCGCTGCCCGATGTTCACGTATTACACAGTGCACCCTGGAATGTCGATTGACGTTAAAAATGTCCAGCGCGTCGAGAGGAGAATGCGACTTGATCCAGAAGCTCAATATTACATGGACACGTTATGTAATCGAAAAGTTTCAGTACCAAAGTCGCAAACAATAACTCCTTTTTACATGTACAATTTACGCATACAACAATGCGTCAAGGAAGATACAATAGTAGTGCTGTTAAATTGAAGAAGCATCCTATGACAATTTCCTCTTTTTTCTTCTTCTTAAATTTAACATCGTACATTGATACATTATAACAATGTAGTTTATTCTTTTAATGATTCCAGGTGCGTTTACCTTGTAGAATATTCAACTTAAAAAAGGATTGCAATTGTTTGCTTTTGTTTTGTTTTGCAACACGTGTTTTCTACCACTGTTTCCGTCTCGTTGCTTGTTATATACAATTATGTAGTCCGTTTCGCCGAGCTCGTATAGATTTAATGCACCTAATTGCGTACAAAAGAAAAGGGTCATCTTAGCGTGTCGAACTTGCGAAATCTCTGCATGTCTTATTCGTTGCCAATGAAATATAGACAACGGGTGGAAGCTTATCTTATCGGAAGCTCGCACATACGCGGAGTCTCGCAAAACGAAGTTGCAAAAAATATTTAACTCAGGAACTTTCACTCGTACCTCATTCAGGGCCGTCCCGTGGTAACGTGCCGCCCCACAGCTCGAAAATAAATACTTGACCCGCTACTTCATTCCGTTACGCTGCTCTACTACCGATCCGAAACAGTGTGCTCATCTTTTTTTAGTTAACAGACCCGAAGAAAGCATCCCCTGCCCACTTTCGCAATATCGAAAGTGTTATACATGATCCTTTTCATCGGATAGATTCCCTCCCTTCCTCGCGAGCCAGCCAGAATTTGTTTGCCATGTCATCGGAAATGTACTTTACAAATATCATCTCTCGCGACCTAACTCGGCCGCATTAATTACAATTCTAAGTCGTTAGGCAATTAATAAATCACAGTGCAATGTCGTACCGAACAAGTGCGAAATGGAATCAATTTTTAGGCCACTGATATGTAGGGCAGAGATTCATACGATACCGGTAAGAATTTTCTCTGACGGTACAAGAAAGGTAAAATAGCCTCGGGCAAGGCACAGCTTTCATATATGCAGATTCATGTTTCGTATCATTGAGTGGATGCGAGGTTTGCGTTGGTATCGACTAAACGGCCAGAGGCTAATATGTGTAGCTTTTCTTTTCGCCGGAGAAAGTAGAAAGATAACAATTGCTTCGCGGCAATGAGTTTGCTCGCATATTCAACGGGGGATTACGTCAGTTTTGCTGGTCCACGCACGTACGAACTTTAGCAGCAAACGCGCCCCTGATCAAGAGATATATAATTTATCTTTCGACCCTTTGATCAAGATTATTTGTTACTTTGCGCTTCCTCTCGGGTTAAATAGCTTTCCCTCAAGTTTTCTACGCAAGTATATCGGGCTACAAATGGAATGGGGAATTTGGAAAGTATATATCGATTTAAATTATATGGAGTAACATGTTATCTACAATATATAGCATAACTAAAATGAAGATATATTTTTTAGATATACGATAAGGTACTCTAACGTATAACGTGTCTTACAATATTAAATAATTGTATGCTATTATGTTTCGTATAATTTGGAATGCCAATAGGGGATACACTAAAAAGTGTTTAAAAGCTATTTAATGAGAACAATACCTAATAGCTGTGCAAGAAATCATTACTCCGAAGTAGCGAAAAAAGCACAGTAAAACTAAATTACATGGCGCCTTCGTTTACCTTCATTGTTCCCCTCCCAAAGACGGAATTGACCATCTTATATCTTGAATAACTACCCCCTTTATTAACGGTGCACGACGATCTTAAATCGGGGCAATGATTTATGCATTACATCCGTACAGCGATTGCCGTATAAATTGTCTCTAATTATCTAAGTTCACTTGTGAACGAAAATTAGAAAATTCTGCGTATAAAACTAATGTGTATCTTCGTATATTATTACATATAGAAAAATCTGTTATTGGCCTCGCGTTTCCATTAAATCCCACTAACATTGGGAGTTAGTGAACGATCAAAATTCCTTCGGAGGGCGCATCTAGCTGTTGTGAAAGATCGACTGCGTGGACAGACCCTGACTTTTCGACCCACGGCACGATGATACGCGGACCATTGATCGTCTCATGTGCTGATATCCTCGTCCTTCGACTCTAACATATAGCCGTTCTGTCGAGCCTCATTTCATTACGAAACCCTCCATCACCATAGAGTATGGGGCAACGTTTTCGAAAAGTAGCTCTTAATGAAATACTTCTTTTTTAAAACATTTTGGCTTCACCCAGCATCTCTGTGAATTTCATCAATGGAGTTAATTTCATTTTGTGGTGAATCAAATGATTAATATTCTACTGATTACTAACACAGGTAAATAAATAATGTTTCTCGTAACACGGTGAATCGCAAACTCGACACAGCACGCGGAGTTGAAATGTGAGTGCTAATATACGCGATTATCTACGTGTGTTTTAGTGTAAACTTTACAACCAGCTGAGTACTCGAAATAAAAGATACTACGCAAATGATGGTAAAACTCTAGGCCACCAAACGGGGAACAAAGTAGTATCATATTAACATTATCGACAGGTGTTCTCGTGATTGATGCAACCATAGTTTGTTATTAAAACAGCAGTCAACGTCGCTTCAATCAATATGACTAATGAGTCCTGTGCTTTAATCAGCCATTTGGCTTGAATTTTCAACAAAAACTAATTAATCGTTCTTCCCACATATCCTTACAAAATATAAAGAAAGCAGCATCGCGAACAACCCAAATGATTTCCTCCCAAAGAGATCTTCTCATGTTATCAATGAGTTTCAACGAAAACGAAAGTTGTGCGGCCCGTTTACTGTTCATTTCCTCTTCTTACACGCACTACTGACTGCGAGTATTATGTATAACGTATTTCCTAATCACGCGGAAATAAAACGATTAACGTTATTCCGTATTCAAGCTCGTACATTCGTAGAGCGTCGATATGAAATAATGATAATATTTATAAACGTGGTGCCGATTAAAGGAATGAAATCCTAAGAAAAGGCAAGATTAAATTGGATCTTATATTACACGCATTGTTCGCTAAAACGCATATATACATATATTGCAGATATTTTGAAATACCTGTTGCCTCTGTCTCCTATTTCTTTTTCGAATGTCGATTGAGAATCGTGCACGAAGGAGGCTGAGCTCACGGGAAACTTTCACGCGCGTGCCAGCGCGACCATTACACTCACGATGTTGCAGTCACAGACGATCGAAAGAAACTGAAAGTCCTGGTTCTTCGTCGCGTAAATCGGGCCCAATCGGGTGCCCCGGCCCCTCGACGTATTTTTACATCAATGCAGCGAGGGTAAACAATTCCATGATCCATCTGTGATTTAACATAGGTTTACTGTAATCAATTAAGGGCAGACTCACGTTCTTAGTATATATACATATATTAGTATGTATACATATGTACATATGTACGTGGCGATTTATTTTGCAAAGTACTCTCAATCTTTTCATACCTTTTATGGTTTCTACTATGAAGTCGATATACCACCTGCATTTCATGATTATGCGTTTGCGGCATGTGCGTTGTTTAGGGATTAAGATGAGAAAAAGTAGTACATATCTTGATAATTAGAACTAATGGCAATCGCTATGCTGCCATGTACGTTATTTGTTGGGAGAATTAAGGAACGAGGTATACCTGCTTTACATAGTGCTTTCAATCGTTCGTCAATACTGTAATTGTTATACTTTGTACTTGGTTGGGTATTTAGTGCCTGCGGTAATATATTAATTGAAGTAATTCAAAGTTGAGCTTCGCTAGCCGCACTTCGTCCATTTTGGAAGCAACCGCTTGAATGTTCAACCCCGCGATGTTACCTATTTATCGAAATTTAAAATATATCGATAATCGATTAATGCATTCGATAGGCTCGATAGTTTGATTGAAACACGAGGGAGCGCTGCAGAAATAAACACTAACCTTGTTGCTTGAGAGTTGCGTTATAGTGGAGTTTAAATTTACGTTTATTATGGCTAATTTTACCGAGGATTTGTTTGATATCTTCGAAGAAGTAGAAGATGTAGTTGAAGTGATTCCTCCCCCAGTGAAACAAAAACCAGATGTGAATGTATCACTTGACGAAAGGTAAGGAAATTACTTCTATAACTACTTTACTTTATAACCTAAATGATACGTTTAAGTAACACATTTAAACGACAGAAATATTGTCTCTGCAGGAAAATTGATACAGACAGTGGAACTAAACGAGAACATGAAAATGATTCGAACGAATTCATTTCTAAAAAATTAAGACCTGATCCTGTATTGGAGGATATAAAGTAAGATACAGAAGTATTGTTGCCTGTTGCAAACTAATACAATTTCGTAATAATTTGTGTAACACCATTTGGAAATTGTGTTTTAAAGTGTTTTCTATATTTCTTGCATTTACATAGCATAGAAGAATTGGCGCCGCGTATTAAAATCCATACAATAGAGACGATTGAGTTATGCACACACGAGGTTGCCGTCCCGCCGAATTACGAATACGTGTCTCTGGAAAAGAAACAGTCCAAACCAGCTAAAGAATACAAATTCGTATTGGACCCCTTTCAAAAAGAAGCAATATTATGTATCGAAAATAATCAATCCGTTTTGGTTTCTGCGCATACATCTGCCGGTAAAACTGTTGTCGCAGAGTATGTATCGCAGTACAAAGGGGGGGTAATAACTGTTGAAAACTTCATGGATTATTAATTGTACATAATTCGTACAATTTTTCAGATATGCCATAGCATGTTCGTTAAGGGACAAACAGAGAGTTATCTATACAACCCCTATAAAGGCTTTAAGTAATCAGAAATATAGGGAGTTCTATGAGGAGTTTAAAGATGTTGGATTAGTGACTGGAGATGTTACAATCAATCCAACCGCAAGTGTTCTTATTATGACCACCGAAATTTTAAGGAACATGCTTTATAGAGGATCCGAGGTCTTTTCTTGTTTTGAGATTTCTTACTTAATTTACAAATAACCACTATTAGTTTTGCAGCGATTTAAATAATAAGTATACTATTTAGGTAATGCGTGAAGTTGGATGGGTTATATTTGACGAAATTCATTATATGCGCGATAAAGAGAGAGGAGTTGTATGGGAAGAGACACTAATATTACTACCCGACAATGTACACTATGTGTTCCTTTCTGCTACTATACCTAATGCCAGACAATTCGTAGAATGGGTTGCGCATTTGCATAAACAACCGTGTCATGTTGTTTATACAGACTACAGACCGACTCCGTTGCAACATTATATATTTCCTGTCGGAGGGGATGGAATTCATTTGGTTGGTAAAATATAATACAAAATGGTATTTCATATAAAACGAAGAGCTTATATTTAAAATGTTTGTGCATAGGTCGTCGATGAAATAGGGCAGTTTAAAGAAGACAACTTTAACAGAGCAATGGCATGTTTGCAGCATGGTGACGCAGCTAAAGGGGACACCAAAGGTCGTAAAGGAGGTGTTCGTGCGTCAAATGCCGGGCAAACGAATATCTTTAAAATGGTTAAAATGATTATGGAGAGAAACTTTGCGCCCGTAATTATATTCAGTTTTTCGAAGAAGGACTGCGAAATTTACGCAATGCAATTGGCAAAACTAGATTTGAATACAATAGAGGAAAAGAAGTTGGTAGACGAGGTGTTCAATAATGCCATGGACGTTCTTAGCGAAGAAGATAGACGTTTGCCACAAGTTGAAAATGTATTGCCACTTTTGAGACGCGGAATTGGTATCCATCATGGTGGACTTTTACCTATACTGAAAGAAACTGTGGAAATATTGTTCGGTGAAGGATTGATAAAAGCACTGTTCGCGACAGAAACATTCGCTATGGGACTGAACATGCCGGCGCGAACAGTTTTGTTCACGGCATCTCGAAAATTTGACGGGAAAGATTTTCGTTGGATTACATCTGGTGAATACATACAAATGGCGGGTCGAGCGGGTAGAAGAGGCCTGGACGAAAAAGGAATAGTAATATTAATGATAGATGAACAAGTTAGTCCAGTCGTTGGTAAAGCAATTGTTCAAGGAAAACCAGATCCTATCAATTCAGCGTTTCATTTAACTTATAATATGGTTTTAAATCTTTTGAGAGTTGAAGAAATTAATCCAGAATACATGCTTGAAAGAAGCTTTTATCAATTTCAAAATCAAGCCTCCATTCCAGATTTGTATAATAGTAAGTACATAGGACATTTATCAATTGTACGTACAACGCGGGTTACATGGAAATCTTATTTTCGTAAACAATTACAGAGGTGAAGCAATTGCAAAGTGCGTATAACGAAGTGACCATTGATAGATATAATCAAATATCTTCCTATCATGATATTCGTGAGCAGCTTGAACGCCTTAGCAGTGACTTTAGATCGTATTTAACGAAGCCAGAATATCTACTACCATTTTTACAACCTGGTAGATTGGTGAAAGTATGTGCCTTTTTATATTTGTATAATTTATGAATAACAGCAATGTCTTCAAGTGTACCGAATGATTACAGGTGAAAAATGAAAATGAAATGTTCGACTGGGGTATTATTGTAAATTTTAAGAAGAAAACTCCGAAGAATCCGGCAAAGGATGCCACAGTTATTATTATTGATATTTTACTTCATATTTCTAAAGAATCGAGTGAAGGGTGCCCGGTACCTTGTCGAAAAGGAGAAGAAGGCGACGTGGAAGTAGTCCCTGTCATACATACATTAATATCTCAAATTAGTTCACTCAGGTTGTACTATCCGAAAGATCTAAGGCCATCAGATAATAGGAAGAGCGTGTTAAAGACAATTCAGGAAGTGAAGAAGAGATTTCCAGATGGACCACCATTGTTGAATCCTGTTACAGATATGCGCATCGAAGATGATGCTTTTAAAGATATTGTTAAAAAGATCGAAGTTTTGGAAGAAAGATTATATGCCCATCCGTTACACAAGGTGAATTGATCATTTATTTCTGTGCATTATTTTCCAATAGAAGAGCGCCACAAACGCTATCTCCGCTTTTTTAACAAAAACATTTGATACTTCCACAATCATCAATTTTTGTCCATACAGGATCCTGGTGTAAACACTTTGTACGAAAAGTTTCTGCACAAAGAAGATTTAGGTACCCAACTGAAACAAATTAAGCAAGAACTGAAGCAAGCTAAATCAGTACTACAAATGGATGAATTGAAATGTAGAAAACGGGTATTACGAAGAATGGCCTATTGTACAGCTTCAGACGTTATAGAATTGAAAGGCAGAGTGGCCTGTGAACTTAATGGAGCTGACGAATTATTAATGACAGAGATGATTTTCAATGGATTATTTAATGCATTGAGTGTACCGCAAATGGTTGCCCTGATCAGTTGTTTTGTTTGTGACGATAAATCTAACGAAATGCCTAAGAGCACTGAAGAATTAAGTGGCCCACTCAGACAAATGCAAGATTTAGCTCGAAGAATAGCAAAAGTATCTACAGAAGCCAATCTAGAATTAGATGAAGATGCATATGCTGAAAAATTTAAACCTTATTTAATGGACGTTGTATATGCATGGTGTAAAGGAGCTACTTTCTTACAAATTTGTAAAATGACAGACATATTTGAAGGTTGGTCAAAATTTTGCATAAAAAAAAATAATTTTGTTTTAGTAAATGATGATCTTGTAACAATTTCTGATCGATTGATTTTGAATATATTCTAGGGTCAATTATAAGGTCTATGCGTCGTTTGGAAGAAGTACTTAGACAATTATGCCAAGCGGCAAAAAACATTGGAAATACAGATTTAGAGAATAAATTTAGCGAAGCAATTAAACTTATAAAACGCGATATTGTCTTTGCTGCATCTTTGTATTTATAATAAAACTTCATAGAAAAATGAGGTATTACGCAAAAGATATATATATATTTTTTTATTACAAATTCCATTTATATTTTTTACAAAATAAACTGTTCTTATGTATTTTTAAATGCTTATTGCAACGATGGTAACGACAAACAAAAGGCTGCTTTTGTTTGAGGTTTTTCAAATGTAATTTATTTTTAAAAATTTAAAATATACAATGCACATGCATGGAAAGTATTTTCTTTATAATATAAAACTACATTTGTACGAAAAAATACAGCATAAAAATGTAGTTGCACAATGAACAAAACTCATACTAACTGATAACTATTCAAAACTTGTTAAATAAATAACACTTGCAGAATATTGCAATGCTTAGTTTCTACATTTTAATTTAATTACAACAAGTTACTTATCGTTCCTCTAAAATTACTGTTTCTTGAGAACAGAATTTTAGATCCATGAGAGTGAGTTCTGAATCCATCGATGTTAACTGAAACAAATATTAAAAGTATCTTTCCATGAGATTGACCTGTACGAAATAGTGAAAGTTTCTTCGGTGTTTTTTTCTTCTTCAATCAATCGAGCGCCAAATGCGTCTACATAATAAGAATGTAAGTGCTTACATCATCTACTTACATCCCTTCGAGGCCAACTACATAAAACTTTGTATTCTTCTGTTGGATAACCTTCCACAATCAAGAAATTGAGAAGAGTTTGTAAAGGTGTATCAGATTGAAATTTACGCTCCAGAAATTTTCCAGCTGGAAGTCGCACTCGCACTTTAAGCACTCCATCACTAGTTCCTTGTGGTTCGGGCGGTAAACTCGATTCTATAGCCTGTCTACGTGATTCTTTTCTTCTTTCTTCAGCCAACCTTTCATTCATCGCTTCTTCTATTAGTTGTTTCTCCAATTGTTTTGCCTCCTCTTTGGCTCTGGAATTGTATTTTATTCATAAATTACTTCATAAAAGGCATTGTACATAAATTGAATATTTATTATATTTCACATACCTGTCTGCAGCTAAACTTTCTTGATATGCTCTATCTTGCTCTTGTTTTACTCTTTCCCTAGCTTGTCTTTCTTCTTCAACAACAATGTCTGTACGTCTCTGTTCCTGGTTTCCAAATATACAAATTAAATACAAGATATCCGTTCAAAAATGTGTATCAATTTTCGTATAGTGATATAAATTTTTATTTACCTGGAACACTTCAACTACATGCATTAAATTAGTTAATAGTTCGTTTGCTCCCACATTGGCATGTAATATAGTAAACATTTCCGTATTGGATTTAGTCCTCATTATAATTACAAGTGCGGGTAAAGTGTCAACATCTATATTTTTTATAACTAATGTTGCAAATTGTCCTAGTGTATTATTTACAGAGGAAAGCAATCTGTAAATTACCAGCACCATTTAAGAGCAAGATCTCATGCCATAAAAAAGTACGATTTAATCTGTAACTATATGTACCTTCGCTTATTAGATTCGAACGTAATATCCCAACCCCATACAACGAAATTTGCAGACAAAACTTGCAGTATTGCTTCACGACTTAACAATTGTGTGCAAAATACATTAGCTAATACACTGTTATCGTGATGCAAATATACAGCCAACAATTTTCTCTGTAATATTAATAACACAGCATATTTTGAAAGTGAAAATTGGAATTTCGAACGAATAATGATTCTGTTGATGACAAACCTCCTTTGCTGGCTTCAAACATGACTCTTCCACGGCATCCTTGAATGAACCAGTAAAAAACTCTGGATGTGCTCGTCCATACCTGTTCTCGAATTCTTCTGCAAATTGCATTGTACCTACTGTTTCATCTGTTACAAATTCTGGCACTGCAAAAGAAAAATCAATTTTTTTTTTTAGATTCAATGTAACATCGATATTATCGATATTTTCTATATTTTTCGTTTGCTTTATTCTCAATAATACAAAATTTAATTTCACTTACTAAGATGCTGAGTTTTTGAATATTTGACATTGTCTGCAAAGAAACCATCTTCGATATCATCTTCATCTACAGAACTATCACTCTCAACTAGGTCTATAACGTCCTGAAAGTGTAAAGAAGCATTATTTTATTGCTCGAAGACAATAATAATACAATTATTGTACCTTCTTGTCCTCTTTCAGAGGAAGTTCATTAACAGATAGATCATGTTCTGGATAAGAAATTCCACTTTGAGCTAAAATAATGTTATCATTTTTCACCGCACTCGGCCAACCTTTCCATTGTTGATTTCGAACTGGAACATCTATTAGAGTATAAATGCCAGATTTTACATCCAAAATTGTACTTGTTCCAGGGAATTTCAAGTGATATATTTGCTTATGAATTTCATCTTTAACATTTAAAGTATATGTTTGAGTCATTTGACTTGATAAACTCACACTGAAAAAAAAAAAAAAATAGTCAATGTATTGCAATTCTTATATGTAATTGAAGGAAATATTACAGACTCGTATATATATAATGTTCTTCAAACGTTTACTTACATGTCGGTCGATAAATCAACATCTTCTGTTACAGGAGACATATACAATGTGTTTTCTTTAGGTAAATTTAATGATTTTAACGTTGTATTAACCGATATTGGTTCTTCTTTCCACCCGTGAAGACGTTGTTGGCAAGGTGGAACATTTGTTTGTTCCCATATAAGCTGTTTCAGATCCTCTAAACAAATATATATGTACGTAAATACATTATTTTCCGTTTAATCACAAAGAATGATTGGCAAAGGGAAACAATAATCACTTACTCAACGTTGAATGCTCTGACAAATTAATTTTATATTCATTATTAAGATGATTAACATGGAATGTAAGGGTTCTTTCTCTTACACAAGCTTTAGGTTTACTTGTTCCCGGTTTCGAATTTTCTGTTACTTCCACTTTTGAATTACTTTTCGAACCACAAACTATTGGAGGCCGTAACGAAGATGAATGCGGTATCGTTTCAATCTCCTCTATCATTTCTACATCTGAACTTATTTCGGAAGATGGTTGTTGGGTACCTCGAAGCATAGCTTGATTTACTGCTGCCTATGTGGTACGATATAATATTGGTTAAAATCTAGCCTACCTGTAAATGCATGAACAAGAAAATAAATGTAACAAATTTACCAATAGATCCCAATTCGATTCTTCTAAATATTTGATGGCATCGCCGACATCATCGATTCCTGTACATGCCTAGAAACAAAGAAGTTCTCATACTTACAACTGTTACTTGTTGATAATATGCGTAAATATTACGGTCCAATTAATGTTCCATAAAATTGACCATTAATCAGCGACAAAACTATTACTTTGCAATATTTTTTTTTATTTTTTTTGCTTGCGATTTGATAGTTTTTCTTATAGAATTTCATGACTCATAAAGAATGATAGTGTATAGACAAAGAAGATTATGTACACATGAATGAATGATTAAATATTACATGATATGAGAATAAAATTCTGTAAGAATGGGGCTTATATATTTTCAAGTATCATAATTTTGACAAGTCGTGAGAAAGCCAATGAAAAATATCGTATTATATTTGTAAATTCCCACTACTGTCAATGTCATACTATGCATACATCATAACCTAAAATTATATTGTGTATATGAAATTAGTGCATAATCAGATTTCCAATAGATCACCTGAAAGTTAGCTAAAATTTCGTCCCGGATTCCAGCCATATCGTATCGTCGTTTGCTGTCACCGCTAAGAAAATACGCGACTCCTCGGATTCTATCTCCTTACTTTTTTCAGTCGTTATAAGAAACACGCACAGCGAATGTAAGCCATTGACGTCTCGAACCTCACGCTACATGAAACGAGGGATCAACCATCTATATAGTGTTTATATATTTTCCCTTTTGCAGCATCAATTGATTGTTCGTATATTAGACGACACCAGGAAGGATAAATTTTCACTGAACAAATAGTTTTCTTATGTGCACGAGCAATTATGATTGGTAGAGAGTAAAATCGTTACAAGGGTTCTCCAATCGTATTTAAACAACGGAGAACATATGCAATAGACTTTAATGTTGTAAATTGTGTCAATTATACAACGTTACATTTATCTGATATTATGCAAGTTACAAAAATAGTTTCTCATCAGATATTACATTTTTTTTTCATTTATTCAAATGTATTATTTATTGATTTTCCCAGTTTCCTACGTACATTGTAAATTATTTAAAATTTGCCCTGCTTTTGTTTTCCTTCGTCGATTATGGAACGACCAAATTAATTAGAACCATTACGTGTAACACTTTGTAATGTGTATGAATTGCAGATGAATAATTTAAACCATTATTACAAAAAGTTATTGCTTAATTGTAAATAATAAACCATGCAATTTTTATTAGCGATGGGCACCATCGACTAATTTAAACTATCGATTAATTACTAATTAGTAACGATATACTATCGAATAATTAGTCGATAGTTTTTAGTCGATAGTTTTTCGCTTATTGGTTATGTCTGGAGTCTGAACTATGTCATGAAATATTGGTGTATTTACTTTTCGTAAATTTATTACAGTTCATAATTAGAATTTCAGAAATATAAAAGGTCAACATGTTTCTTTTTTAACCAATTGATAATATTTCAATTTGTCATAAACTATTTTATTTCGGCACTTAAAAATTAACAGTTCTAAATATTTTGTGAGAATCAATTAGGTTATATATAAGGTTTTACTCAGTTCTTGAAATTTAAAATCAGATAGACAGTTATTTAACATGGCGGCATTAATTAATGTTTTTACATCAAAATTTAAACTTTTATTAATGTAAAAGCGAGGATTAAAAGTATTCGTGCACTGTAAATAACTAAATGCCTTTTTTAAAATTAAACGGAAGGATTTGCTTTATTCTGAAAAGTTTAAAGGATTAGTTTACAAGATATTTGGGAAAATTACATAATATCTTTAATAAAAATTAAAGTACTGCATTTTATAAATATCAGTAAATAGTATACAGTATACATGTTGAAAATGTTACTAAAATCGGTTAATATTGCTCTGAGTTTCAAATGATTAAAAGGTTTGCATTAGTTTGCGTTATGCATAATTGAATTTACACATGCTTAATGAATTAATTATTCAATACCGCTATCGAAGGCACATATTTGATAGTGAATCTTCAACCTCATGATAAAATCTATTCAAAACTCCCGCAACTTAAATTCTGTTTATCGGCAGATTCTCCAATATCATGCATATACCGTGTATACATATACACAATTCAGTAAATGTATCGATGGTCCAAAGTCTAGGCAGGTTTTACACGATTTGATATTATTAGACTTTTAATTAGGCAGGGTTAATGAAACCAAAAATTGTTGCCAGTTGTCTGTTCTAGGAAGGCATGGCCCACGAAATTAATATGGACTAATTGAAGAGGAATTAAGTATATGCATACTTATACCTACGCGAATATGATAAAGTATGTATTACATTCCTATGTGGGTAGGATATTATTGATATTGTTCTTTTAATTGAACTGTTAGATGTTATATTAGGTAGGGTGATTTGAATTTAATGTAGTATTTAAGAAAGGAGGATTCATTTTTAAACTGTGTCTTGGTTTTTAAGACAGCAGTGTACACTGCTGTGATAATATTTCGTTGTCTAGTTTCTAAGATCATAGGATATATTATTAAGAAAGTTTTATTTCAGGAAATTGGACTCTCTTCTTGATTTTCTTTCAGGTTTCGTTCTGATATTCCATTTAGTTTTCGGTCGTGCATTTTCCAAGTACTCCTCTTGTTGTCTTACTTGTACTACGATCAATTAATGAACGTTCTACAAATTGACAATAATAGGTTTTCCTTTCTCACAAGCTATATTAGAATTAGTTTTCCCATAATTGGGGGGTGGAAGGGCCGTGGCTAGGGTGGGTCTCCATGCGCAGTAACCTCCACGTGGTGAGACCCGGGCAATCAATTATTTATCGTATAATTATTAAACGTTTAAGAGACGTTTGGTAATTATGTGGAAAATAATTCGAGCTAATTGACTGCGTATTGCACTTAGGATACAATGTACAATAATGGCCGCTTAATGTTCGTTTTTTTCCACAATTAATGTTCGCGGAGTCATCCCTACCGACTTTTGGACCTGCTCCGATGTATCGAGGATGTAGTTTGCGTCCGAGTTATCTCCACTTGTCATCAGCAATGACCACGTTGAGTGTCACGCCGGTTGTGCCACGCTTTCCGTTTAGGCCACACGGCGCGACATGCGCGACGGCGCGCCGCGGCGTAGCTTAACACTGTGATACCCCGACGCCAGAACGAAAAGTTTAGTGTCAGTCACCGATGACTGACGCGGCCTGAACGGAAAGTTGATTGTCAGTCACCGATGACTGACGCGGCCTGAACGGAAAGTTTAGTGTCAGTCACCGATGCCTGACGTGGCACTCAACGTGTTAAATATATCTCACGCTGGTTCTCAGTACGTCTCAATCCACTCCCAACACAGCCTAAGCCGAGCGTGCCGAAAAGTGATAAGCATGAACAATTCATTATAAATTACATTTCTGGATAGTGTTTGCTATGCAGCCTCGAAGCAGCGAACATTAAGTGGGCATTACTGTCCACTGTATTTATTTGAGCGTAGAGATTCTTAAGTTCTTATTGCAATTACTTTTGAGTTCTCGTTTCTATCTTTGTCTCTATCTGCAGCTGTAAATATTGTGTATTATTTATTGCCCTGCTTCTTATGTAGACCCTTCTGTTTTCTGACCCTTTCGAGATAATTCATTAGTAACATAAATCATATATGTTTCACCTAGAGAATTACATTTTCTTATTTCTCCAGAAGCCTTCTTTTTTATAATTGAAATACCTGTGTATATATCTTTTAATTCATAAATTAATTAATATCTGCAAAGATATACTTGAATCTACGCGGGTCTCTGCCATATCTACAGTGCCTGCTATGGTTTCGCCATCTATACAGAACTCCTTGAAACCACTCGCGCTTGCTATGGTAGTTCCATCTATACGGAACGCCTTGAAACTACTCACACTCCTTACTTACCATAAGTGTAGATATGGCAGAGGCCCGAGTAATTTTATTCACATTTGTATAGATGGCGATACTAATGACTCGAGATAAAGCAGACATATATACAGTTTCGAGCAGATCTGTATAGATGGCGAAATTAAAGCCCACTTTGAGTGTAGGTAAGACAGGGATGCGAGTGGTACGTAAATTCAAGCACTTGTTTATAAGTAGCGGTGCGATAATGTTCATAAAATTTGGTTATTTATGTCTTCATTCATCCAATTAAGTTAATAATCCTCGAAAACCGTTTCGTACACTCTTTTACATATCAATAAAGTGTCAGCAAACACAGTGTTTCAATCCACATAAAAATTAATATGTACGGTAACATATGCAAGTTCCATTGTTCATTATATTCTACAACAATCAAGCACTCTTTAGCACGGGTAAATGTATTTGTGAATATTTTTTCGTTTAAATAAATTTTCCAGGACTTAATAAATACATACTAATAGTGGTATTATTCTTTATTTCGGTCTCACAGGAATGAAAGTTTGGTTAGTGTACATATAACCTATCTTTACAATACTATCTTACCTCTCGCACTCTCATCTTCCGTTCCGCTCTTCCTTTTCATACCTTCTCTGCCTTACGTAATAAACTATTTCTTATCTCTTTATCGCACATCTAGTATAAATCTTTTCCGTTCCTTCCTGTTTAATTACAAATTCCTACGTTATTTTTATGTCTTATTGTATCTTTTTCCGTACATTTTGTTAGCAGGTGCTCTTACGTTCCAAATTTTTGTATGCACAGGCCACATCTTTTATCCTTTTTTTCTCCCAATATTTATTTCATCCTTTAATGCTTTTGGATCTCGCACCTGCGTTGTTAATTGTCAATTGCGCCCTCGTCCGTTTTTACTTAAGTACCATAGTAGTGTTGATGTTCTAATATATTTAAACGTATCATTGTATCTTGCTTTCCCTATTTTTCTGCCTTGTTCCTGCTGTTGCATTTGATTGACTCTACTTTTGAGGATCTCCGTCAATTCCTTTACTTCCGCTTTTGTCAAAGTCACTCATACTTGACGCATTCCATTCCTTTTCAAATAATCCTCTCCTTTTTATGCTTCTGGCTTGCCCCTCCTTTCTTTCTTCTTCCTCTAAATATCTCTTAATAATCTTTCTCCTGTTACATACTTATTAATGTATTTTTTCTGTGTGCAGGTTTCACAGGCAAAGAGTAAGGAACATTGCCTGGCACTTCTCATCGTGCATAAATGCAAGAAAGAAGGTAGAAGAACTTGTGCAACATACTTTAGTTATCCTTTAGTTATAGTAAATTGGTTTATACAAATAGTTTGTATCTATTAGCCCGTAAGTTTATTTTAGGACAATTGTGCAATTAACTGTTATGTTATCTATTATATGCTTCATTTTATATTCAGTTTATTCGGTAGATCTTATAGGAACTTTAATATTACTTATATAACTATTACAAGTTCTACTGAATGTGCTAAATGTAAAATGAAAGATATAATAAATAATTGACATATTCACAAGTTACACAATTGCTGTAATTTAAATTTTATATGCTTCTACATATGAAGTACGTAAATTTTAGTGTATGATTTATCTGTAACATATATTGTAAATTAACTTCAAAGAATAGCTTATAAGTATTAGATTATTTACGTTTATAGTGTTAGTTATATTACATAAATGTTGGTTTAGAATTGGTACAAGATTTAGTTGTACGATGTAATGTAAATAGATATAAAAGAATAGTTAATAAGTATCTGTTTGTAAATTTAATTACAACATTTTTGTAACTTGTATATTCATTGATTAATTTAAATAAATTTGCAATGAAAAGAATTCCAGTGCTCTTTTTACTTTCATACCTTACCAATCCTTGAAAGAACCTAATTCCGATTCCTTATACAAGAAGTACCGTGGACGAACTTTAAATGCAAAGTCCTAAAGCGAGAAACTTGTCAAAATGGCCCTATACGTTATTAAAATAAGCGCTGAGAAATTCCTGGAACGTGACGTCATTTCCAAGAATTGCATCGATGAAAGACCTCCTTGCACATCATATTCTCCTAATACAAATCCACGATTTTCAGAAGAAATTTAAGTGCCGAAAATCGAGGATTTGTATCAGGAGAATATGATGTGCAAGGAGGTCTTTCATCGATGCAATTCTTGGAAATGACGTCACGTTCCAGGAATTTCCGAGCAACAAATTTCTGGGTTTTTGGTAAAAATATTTCGCTGAAAATCGTGGATTTGTATCAGGAGAATATGATATGCGAGGAGGTCTTTCATCGCAGCAATTCTTCGAAACGACGTCACGTTCCAGGAATTTCCGAGCTCAAAATTTCTGAGATTCTGGCAAAAATAACTCGCTGAAAATCGTGGATTTGTATCAGGAGAATATGATATGCGAGGAGGTATCCGTCATCAGCAGTTCTTGGAAATGACGTCATATTCCAAGAATTTCCGAGCGCTTAATTTTCTAGACTTCTGCCATCAAATGTTGCAAGAAATGAAGACCGAAAATGATGTCGGTTCCACAATTTCCTTCTTTTATATTTAATAACGTATAGGGCCATTTTTACAAGTTTCTCGCTTCAGCACTTTGCATTTAAAGTTCGTCTACGGTACTTCTTGTGTAAGGAATTGGAATTAGGTTCTTTCAAGGATTGTTAAGGTGTGAAAATAAAAAGAAGGGTGGAATTCTTTTAATTTAACATTTATTTAAACTAATGAATGAAGATACAAGTCACAAAAAGGTTCAAATTACAAGCTAATACTTATGGACTACTCTTTTATATCTATTTACAATACATCGTACAACTAAAGCATGTATTAATTCTAAACTAACATTTATGTAATATGAAAAATACATTAAACTTAAATAATCCAATAGTTATAAACTATTCTTTAAAGTCAATTTACAATATATAGCTTACAGATAAAGCATATACTAAAAATTATGTACTTCATATGCAGAAGCTTATAAAATTTAAATTACAACATTTGTGTAAACTTGAGCATACATACATTATTTATTATATCTTTTATTTTACATTTAGCACATTCAGTAGAACTTGTTTTAGTAATATATAAGTAATATCAAAGTTTATATAAGATCTACCGAATGATCTGAATATAAAATAAAGTATATAATAGATATTATACAGAACAGTTAACTACACAATTGATCTAAATTAAGCTTATGCGCTAACAGTTGCAAACTATTTTTATAAATCAATTTACTATAATTAATGGATAAGTAAAGTATGTGGCAAAAGTTCTTCTATTTTCTTTCTTGCTCCTATGCATGATGGGATGTGTCAGTCAATGCTCGCTACTCTTTGCCTCCACAACCTGCACACACAAAACATATATTAGTAAGTATGTAAAAGGAGACCGAAGAAAGAAAGGAGGGCCAAACCAGAAGCATTAAAGAAGGAGAGGATTATTTGATAATGGGTCTCTTAAAAGAGAATTTAATTAGATCGGAAGTAAAGGAATTGTCGCAGACCCTTAAAAGAATAGACTATGAAATACAACATCAGGAACGAAACATAAAAATAAAATAAGCGAGATATAATGGACGGTGTAAATATATTGGAACAGCAACGCTAATAGAATACTAAAGCAAGAATGGAATAGGCCATAATCATCAGTTAATAGCACAGGTAAGATGCAAAAGCATTAAAGGATGAAACAAATATTGGGGGAAGAAAAGGTATAAAAGATGTGACCTGTGCATACCAAAATTTGGAACGTAAGAGCACCTGCTAACAAAATGTACGGAAAAAGATACAATAAGACATAAAAATAACTTAGGAATTTGTAATTAAACAGGGAGGAACGGCAAAGATTTATAATAGATGTGCGATAAAGAGATAAGAAATAGTGTAATACGTAAGGCAGAGAAGGTATGAAAAGGAAGAGCGGAACGGAAGATGAGAGTGCAAGAGATAGTATTGTAAAGATAGGTTATATGTACACTAACCAAACTTTCATTCCTGTGAGACCGAAATAAAGAATAATACCACTATTAGTATGTATTCATTAAGTCCTGGAAAATTTATTTAAAGGAAAAAATATTCACAAATACATTTACCCGTGCTAAAGAGCTTGATTGTTTTAGAATAAAATGAACAATGGAACTTGCAATGTTACCGTACATATTAATTTTTATGTAGACTGTAACACTGTGTTTGCTAAGACTTTATTGATCTGTAAATGAGTGTACAATACGGTTTTTGAGAATTATTAACTCAATTTGATGAATGGAGACATAAATAACCAAATTTTATGAACAGTATCGCACCGCTACTTATAAACAAGTGTCTGAATTTACGTATCACTCACATCCCTATCTTACCTACACTCAAAGTGGGCTTTAATTTCGCCATCTATACAGAACTGCTCGAAACTGTATATATGTCTGCTTTATCTAAGAGTCATTAGTATCGCCATCTATACAGACGTGACGCAAACTACTCGGGCCTCTGCCATATCTACACTTATGGTAAGTAAGGGGTGTGAGTAGTTCCAATGTGATCTGCATAGATGGAACTACCATAGCAAGCGCGAGTGGTTTCAAGGAGTTCTGTATAGATGGCGAAACCATAGCAGGCACTGTAGATATGGCAGAGACCCGCGTAGATTCAAGTATATCTTTGCAGATATTAATTAATTTATGAATTAAATGATATATACACGGGTATTTCAATTATAAAAAAGAAGGCTTCTTGAGAAATAAGAAAATGCAATTCTCTAGGCGAAACATATATGATTTATGTTACTAATGAATTATCTCGAAAGCGTCAGAAAACAGAAGAGTCTACATAAGAAGCAGGGCAATAAATAATACACAATATTTAGAGCTGCAGATAAATACAACGATAGAAACGAGAACTCAAAAGTAATTGCAATAAGAACTTAAGATTCTCTCCGCTCAAATAACTACAGTGGACAGTAATGCCCACTTAATGTTCGCTGCTTCGAAGCTGCCTAGCGAACACTATCCAGGGATGTGATTTATAAGGAATTGTTCATGCTTATCACTTTTCGGCACGCTCGGTTTAGGCTGTGTTGGAAGTGGATTGAGATGTACTGAGAACCAGCGTGAGATATATTTAACACGTTGAGTGCCACGTCAGGCATCGGTGTCTGACACTAAACTTTCCGTTCAGGCCGCGTCAGTCATAGGTGACTGACAATCAACTTTCCGTTCAGGCCGCGTCAGTCATAGGTGACTGACAATCAAGTTTCCGTTCAGTGACTGGCAATCAACTTACCGTTCAGGCCGCGTCAGTCATCGGTGACTGACAATCAACTTTCCGTTGAGTGACTAACACTAAACTTTCCGTCCAGGCCGCGTCAGTCATAGGTGACTGACAATCAAGTTTCCGTTCAGTGACTGGCAATCAACTTACCGTTCAGGCCGCGTCAGTCATCGGTGACTGACAATCAACTTTCCGTTGAGTGACTAACACTAAACTTTCCGTTCAGGCCGCGTCAGTCATAGGTGACTGACAATCAACTTTCCGTTCAGTGGCTGACAATCAACTTTCCGTTCAGGCCGCGTCAGTCATCGGTGACTGACAATCAACTTTCCGTTGAGTGACTAACACTAAACTTTCCGTTGAGTGACTAACACTAAACTTTCCGTTCAGGCCGCGTCAGTCATAGGTGACTGACAATCAACTTTCCGTTCAGGCCGCGTCAGTCATCGGTGACTGACAATCAACTTTCCGTTGAGTGACTAACACTAAACTTTCCGTTCAGGCCGCGTCAGTCATAGGTGACTGACAATCAACTTTCCGTTCAGTGACTGACAATCAACTTTCCGTTCAGGCCGCGTCAGTCATAGGTGACTGACAATCAAGTTTCCGTTCAGTGACTGGCAATCAACTTACCGTTCAGGCCGCGTCAGTCATCGGTGACTGACAATCAACTTTCCGTTACACTTTGATCACTCATATTATTAGATATCAACATAATTTCGTTGAAACTCCTCTGCCGCGCGCCGCGTTTAACCATCCTCTTTCGAATGAGCCCTCACCCAGCTGAAAATATTCTCATATAAGGAAATTAAGCGAGGCCTTTGACACCCATGTTTTGGCCCATATTATGTCGATATACAGCTCGCTGCATTACTCGTGTCTACCCCCTTAAGGATTCGATGGTTTTAACGACTGAATTCGTCGATAGTTTTTAGTAACTACATTCAGTCGATGGTCCAAAGTCCAAACGACTAAATCATTCGATGGTTTTAACGACTGAATTTTGTCGATAGTTTTAAGTAACTACATTCAGTCGACTAAATTAGTCGTTAGCCGATACTATCGATAGTCTTAAAAATCATTCGAATGAATTAGTAGTTGGGTACTATCGAATAATCGATAGTTTTTAGTCGATGGTGCCCATCACTAATTTTTATACATATTGCAATGCATGACAGGCATAAATGAGATACAGGCTTTATTCTATCGCATTGAAAGACGGAACTTTAATACCGTGACCGTAACAGAAACGTGTTCTGGCCCGTCCACGTGAATTCAGTCGTAAATTCACAGTATAGTTGTTTCCATTGTCAAAAAGTTTTGTTGCGTGCATCGTAGCTGCGCGCGTGGCTGATCGAGGAAGATTTTTGTGCCTTCCACACTGGGCACCGCCACTCTATCATGATAAAATTATTTTCGTTAAAACAGGCGAAAAAGGATGGCGAATCGCCAAAGGCTGGCACCCAAAAAAAGGCATCCGCGGCACAACTGAGAATCACAAAAGGTTTATTGACGACTACTCATTGTCTACCTATCAATTTCAGTTTCATTTTCTTGTTAGAAATTGTATTTAATACACGAATAATAGGATGCATCGGTTGAATGCCTCTTGAAAATTTGATAAGTAATTCGAGGATTACAATAAGTTTCACTCAATATAGTAGTCCAGTTTGTTCATTTTTTTCAATACCATTATACGTGTGTATATTTTACATTTAATTTTCATTGCTGACGTATCTCGCGTAAAGGTATGTGCAATTATTACGTACTTTTCCTTTTTTGGAATTTTGCTAATATCTTTTAATTCCACGTACAGTTTTTTGTATGAGTTATATAGAATAACAGATTCCTCGTACAATTCACTAATAAAAATAAACATTTATGAACGAGAATGAACCGTACAGTGGAGCTATTCTGGTGAAACTTTAATCGATGAGTACAAAATGTATTGAATACTATGAACAATTATTTCATAACACGACTTCAACACGACTGCGCTGCACATAAAAAGCTGCGCTTTGAAAGTTACTTTCAGTGCAAAACTAATAATATGCTCTACATTTTTAGAGTATATAGTCATTTTCGAAATTAGCATGTACACAGTGTTCCTAATGTTAATATTTTCTTTTTGTTTGTTTTTTTCAAGTATTTTGACCTTTCTCTAACCTTGAACAATTTGATTTGAAATATGATTCCTTTTCATTCTCTAACATACGTTTAGAAGTTTTTGTTTTATATAGATATAAATGAGCTCAATCTACCGAAAACATGTGGGACAGAGTTTCCAGATCCAGATGACCTCCTTAGCTTTAAGCTGATTATTTGTCCAGATGAGGTACTAAGAAATAATTGTTTATTCCTTTTTTTTAATGCGCACAGCTTGATCATTGTATTTTAATCATTTTTAGGGATTTTACAGAGGTGGCAGGTTTGTCTTCAGCTTTAAAGTTGGACCAAATTATCCACACGAGCCACCTAAAGTAAAATGCGAAACACAAGTTTATCATCCTAACATTGACTTGGATGGCAATGTGTGCCTGAATATTTTAAGAGAAGATTGGAAACCAGTCCTTACAATTAATTCTATTGTTTATGGATTACAATATTTGTTTTTGGTATTTACCGTAATATACACATTGATCGCATTCTTTAGAATAAAATATTTCCGATATAAATGTTTATTTAAATCAATATTGTTATTTGTAATGTCTATTAACGTATTTAACTTATCGTACGATTATGAGAGAATATTATTTTGTTTAGGAACCAAACCCGGAAGATCCATTGAACAAAGATGCCGCAGAGGTTCTGCAAAATAATAGGAGAGCGTTTGAGCAGAATGTAGCAAAAGCAATGAGAGGTGGACATGTTGGCACATTTTATTTCGAACGGTGTCTCAAGTGACATTAACGTTCATTACCTCCGAGGACACACCGAGGAAAAAGATGGAGAGTAGAACTCCTCCTTGCTCTAAATACGTTCCTCTCGTCTGTACTCGTTCGTTTCAACGGGCCTCTCTGCGTCTTCACGAGTGCTTCGTACCTTTGGTCAATAAACCATCGGTCAAAAATGCCACCGATGCGCTGTTTTCTCGGAGCTGTGGGATACATTTCTTCTTTTTTTTGTCTTTTAAATGTAACAAGGAATTGAAATTGTAGCTACATTTGCAAGTTTCCCGTTTGATTAATAATTCATTGACAAATGTAATCAAAGTGAAAATAGCTTAAAAATTGCTCAATTTGCAATTGATGCAACTATTAACCATTACTATTTTACTAGGTATATTTTGTACACGTCCGAATATGAAAACTAGTTTGTGATTAAAATTATCGTCGTCGTTATAGAAAATTGTTTGTAGTTTATAGTCGTTCATATTTTAGTTATAAATTTTGTCGCAAGTATGTAGTTACACTTTTTTTCAATAATGTTAAGAAATATGTAAGCGTATGTAGGTGTATATGAATTTGCAAATGTACTTGTAATTTCAATCGTCGATGTATCTCCACCCTGAGAATTACTTCGCAGGATATAAATTATTTTCCATAAATGGGTATATGCATATATCCTGCTAAGCTCTTCATTTGAAATCACGTAACTTAACTTATGTATCGATCGAAAGTGGAATATAAGGCTGTTAAAGAAAAAGAAACTTCTTGCGCTTTAGTGTTAGCTTCCACCTGTTAATACTATTATAATTTTTTGTACGGAAATATTATGACAAGATATTATTGTGTAAAACTACTATTAAATTTCATTTTATTTCAGTAGTTTAATTCAAATTAATAAAAAATAGTCGGTGTTGCATTATACAATTTTATACAAAAAGGACACATTATCGCAGCTGATATTATTATTTATAAATTCATTGATAACACTTACTAGAAACGTAATGTACAGAGAAAATATAATTTTTACATTAATTTAATTGATTTTCCACAATTTGATTATAATTCATAATAACGAAATGAAGGCTGGAAAATTTCGAATTAATTCCTCATTTTGAATTAGCATTAATTTATTATACTTTAGTACAGTGTTTACGAAACTTACAAACTAGAGAAGCGTCCTAGCCTCGATCCAATTTGCTGCCTTTAAATTAGGTCCCATCCGCGTCGAACGTGTTGAAGGCACTTTTTCGAGCGCTTCAAGAGCGATCGAACTATACTTTCCCCCCTTTCTTTTTTTTATTTCTTCCTTTCTTTACCTCTCTTCTTCATACACACAGGCGCATTCATGCAAACCCTCTTACTCGCTTTTTTTATCATTACATTTTCACACATGCTCTTTCCTTTCTTGTACAAAAACAAAAAAAAAGATTCGATCGCGCTGGACGATAGATTGACGTGAGCTCGGCGAAGAAACACAGCGTTTTGAAAATCGAGATCAAAACATATTCCCTGGAATCTGGAAATCGAAATATACAATGATCAAAAATATCTTTCATACATATATATAAAAAAACAAAAAGAAAATAGAAATAAAATAAACTATTTTTATTAACATTAAACGCATTTCCCTGTTCTGAGAATTAATTATATTTTACTATTGTACTATGAGGAGAGGTGTGCTTCTCCGCAGGTTCCATCGTGGAATGCACTTCCAAACGCTCGAAAGGATGCTACACCATTGTATGCACCGAGGACATAATCATGTAGATTCAGAAACGCGGAAAGAAAAACGTAAAAAAAGCAGGACTGCTTTCATATTCAATTTAATTGGTATGAACTCGGTTTTAACGCAGTGGGAGCATATATTGCCTTGTTCAGGATACTTGACTTGGATGCTTCGCAATTTATTTACTTACTTAAGCTAAAAATATAAACGATCGGGAGTCTATCGGCTCAAAGGCGTTCCACCAAAATTGAACGACGTAGGTACAGTCTGCGAGTGGAAAGCGTAGCCTGCAATAAAAATAGTAAATAAATATTTTAATATAACGACATATTTTGAATGGTATTAATACAATTAATGGAACACACCACCGCTTTGTTCGATTCTTTTGCTTTCGAGGGCTGCCTTACGTTGATCTGCTAGGAGGATAATTTCTTGTAATGCCTTCTGCTGATCCGCAGTTAAACGGCCAGATAACGCTGTATACCAGACTGTGTCTGTTCTTTCAATATCTGAAAGAAAGAATGTACAAGCGTTTCACTCAATAAACACAATGTACGTGTCTATAACGTTTAAATGGATCAGTATTATAATTGTTTTACAAAGTACAAAGAAACATAATCAACTACTCACTTTGCATTACTTCTTTGAAGACCACGTATTCATCTTGGTTTGTATCATCAGAATCTAAAGGAGTGGCATAACATTCGAGTGGAGTTTCTTCGTTGGCATCGTAATCCGAGTCATCTCCATCGTCGTCTGATCTGTGATCACCGTGTCCATCTTGAATCGAAGTAGATACATTGAAGCCATGTTGTGTAGATGACCTTGTCACCTTTTCCTGTAGTTTCTCCAAATACTCTTGACTAGCATCGTCAATTTCATCTTCGTCCGATGATAACACTTCTGCATAAATACAACGGGATTATTATTCGTTTGTCAAAACGTAAAGATAGACTAAAGCTGGATGAAAATCAACTACCTTCATCGATATCGCTATCGTCGTCTTCATTCTCTTCGTCATCGGTATCAGATGCTTTTGCAGCATAAGCTCGTTTCAATCCATCGAAAAGAAGGATTAAAGATGGTATGATGCGTTGAGCGCATTCATTTACTGCTGGTGGCCTTGCTGGACCCATACTAATTAACGTACACAATCCAAGAACGCAAAGCTTTCTGTCATGTAATCTAACATAGTAACAGGCAAGGATTTTAATACAATTGTTCCAATTAATTTTCCATAATTGTTAAATGATTGCACTGATTAAAAAGTTTAAGAAAAAGTACCCTAAGAAACAGTCCGTATCGTGTATCCATTGCTTAATAAAGTGTGAAGCAATTGGTTCCGCGGACTGCCCAAAATTGCCTTGCAATCTATCCATTGTTTCGAGACATAACGCTGGATTATAATAAAGGGCCGCAATTACTACTTGCAAGCACATTGTTCTCAACTCCGATGTTTTAACTTCACGCATCAAACGTTCCAATACCAATTGCACGAACGAAGGTATGCACTAGAAAATAGTTTTCTATGTGAAATTTGTTGAATTTTGATTAATTAAAATTAATGAAAGCTAATAACCGAAAGGAATATACAAATTTGTGAGGGAAACCTTACCTGATCGATATGACCTTTACATTGGAGAATTACAACTTCCAATAATTTAGCGGCGTGAGATTCTGGATCCTCTCCAGCATCCCCTGTGAGAACCTAGTACATATAGAAAGCAAAAAGTTAGTTTCAATAAGATAATGTTTTTCGAGTTTAAAATCAGCTAGATCGAGACATACAGCTTTACACATGTTGAACATAGCCAAAACGTGATTCTCATTAGATAAAAATGCTGGTGTATCAACAGTAATATAATTATGAAGAGCAGGCATCATATCGGTAAAATACTCAAAGCCGTCTTTTTGGAATAGCTGATACATCATTTCCAAAACTTTCCACATATCTTCCGAAATTGTCTTCCCAGTCAGATCATATACTAACGAAAGGGCTTCTTCGTAGAATTCTAAAAAAACAAGAAACAAAAATTGTTAGTAAAATTTGTAATAATATTAATAGTATTTCAACTTATTACGTTCGTATTTTCGTGCATCGCTATTTAACTTACCCATAACACGCTCACCAAAAATATGGGCAACAACTTGAAGCACAGTTGGTTGTAACAGTGCCATAATTTGCGGCTGATCTTCCATCACAGTTAATAAAGTTTCTATTGTATTTAACAAACCCATGGCAGTTATAGCTTTCTCGTCACTGCCTTCATCTGTTTCGAGTACTTGGGTGAAAGTTGCAGCCTAAGTGCATTGAACATTTTTGTTAAACCGAAACCTCACTTTGTTTGGAAATAAATGAAACGTTTCATACTAACAAGATGTTGACATATCTGTACTGCGATAGGCATAAGCTGTTCTGAATATGTACAAACAAGCTTTTGTATAACAGTTGTTAAATCATCATTTTCTGTTTTTCGTATAATAGTTAATAGTTCAAGGGTTATGGGCTCAATTAATGGTTCTATATATTTTTGTGCTTTCTCTTGGGCAGAAAGAAGCATCTGCAAAGCTATTGCAGCTTCTACCTTAACTGGTAGATCTTGGTCTGTGAGAAGCGCATTCGTCGTTAAACGAACGGCCTCAACTAATATTTGCTCTTGCTTAAACTTTATTTCCGAGAAATAGTGCAATACCCAACATGCCTGATATAAAGTAATTATAAGACAATTAGAAATCGAGTAATCGATTCAACATAAAATTTTTATATATTATAAGATCCATGTCGCTTACTCTGGCTCTCATATGCCCATGAGGACTATTAAATTCAGGAAAAACATATTGCAATAACATTTTATCCATTTGCTCCCTATAGACCTTCTTCTTTAACAATACATCCGCTAGACTTCCAACCTACAGAAAGCTTGTTTTTTTTAGGAAACGTTTACCTTTTTACGGTATAAGATACTTTGTTCGTACGACAATAATTACCATATGTAATGCACCATCCTTTTGTCTAGGATCTGCATTCGGACTAGTTAGTACTTCCATACAGAATTGCATAGTTTCTTGAAGCATATCTTTACGCTTTTTACACGCAGAATGTAACAAAGTCTGGGCTGCAGTTACCGGGGATACAAAGTCTTCAAATATGTCTAAACAGTAATGAATTATTTAATTCCTTAACGTTTCTGAATATTCAATTAATTAATAAAAGAACAGAAAGGAAAGAAAAGGGAAGGAAGGATATCTCACCGAATTTCACTCTGATGTATTCGTACGGATTGTTATTCCAAAGTTCTTCGTCTGCAGCGGAATATGAAAGGATTGGGAAAAGTACATCGCGAATTATTTCAAACATGTGAGGCTTTAAGAATTTCCATGAATATGCATGGCTCACTCTACGGATTAAAAATAGACAAAAATTTACAAACTCCAATTTCACCAGATTTTTATCCAAGTCGATTTACTTTGCCACCTACCCTTGATTAATGTAATTAATTGATTGCTGAATCACCCGAGGCGATACATATATCTTTCTCCGATATTGGTCCAAAATTTTCAAAAGAACTTCAAGTATCCCGCCGCTAAAGGTTCTTAAATACCATCCCGAAAACTCCTTGTATTCCTGAGTTACATTTCCAGGACTTCCATATCTCTCGAACATTCTGTGCAGTATATGAAGTGCCCATTTTTTACATTTCCACCACGGCAATTCTGCCCTTTCATCGTCATCCAAGTCTGGGTTATTAGTTTCAGGTGGAACAGGCCTGTCCGCTACTTGTCGAACCACGTCCATCCATTGTGAAAAAACTTCTTTCGAAATCAAATCTAAAGGGAGTGTGTACTGAAAGGGACGTAACAAAATGAAATGTTAATCTAAAACCGATTCCAAATATTTTAATAGAAAATAAATATATATATCATCACATTTGTATATACCTGTGTGAGAGCAAAAAATATCTTTAATATCTGTTTCTGAAGCAATACTGACTGTTCTGATGGATCAGGTAGAAGTCGTAATATTAACTGATAAATCATAGGAAACAACAGATTCATTGCTTCATTTAATGGCCCCCTTTCTTCTGCCTTTTTATACCTGAGGAATACAATAATTAATTCCAGCATTATTCAATTGCTACTACAATAATTTAAGAAGAACGTACAGTATTTCGCTCTTTGAAATAATTAACATCAAACTCAGTGTTGTCTTTTTCATATAAATATCAAGTGAGGAATATCAATAACATACTCGAAATTTTGAACAAGTTGGTGGAGTGCGAGAAGAACACCTGGCCAACAGGAAGCGTCTGAATTCTGTAAATATATTGTGATTTTGTCCACTATTTGTGTCCACCTTCCGGGAAAATCGTGCTTCACTATATTATTAACACAAACAGCCAATTGTACTCTAAATCAATAAAAAGGTGAAATTATTAATATTGCTTAGAAAAATATTGTATTCTATATATTGTTTACCTGCTTGTTTGAAAATGTGATTATATTAGAGAATCTGACCTGATGAGTTCTGGTGCATGTACAAGAGCATCAACAATTGCATCACGAATCATCGCACGATCTTGCTCGTGAATAGTGAATTTAGCTGGTCCATTCTCACTGTCTTTGTCAGCCCAATTTGTTGAAATTAGGTTCTTCAAATATATAACACCTGAATTGGCATTGAACTATCATTAATTAATTTGCAATTTTAGTTGGTTTTTTTTTAATGGTAGTTATTCTTATTAATTACCAGCTTGTCGTACAGGCATTTCCCCTGCAGTCATTACCACTTGAAGCAATGTTGGTGCAAAACCAATAATTTTATGAATCTGAAAATATCCATCGTAGTTAGTTACTAAAGTAATATAACTCTCCGATTATTATTATTATTCTTATAATTCCTTTTACAACCTATTATAAAATTTAACATCCATTTTTCATTTTATTTAACATAGACGATGCACAATGATATCATATATAATACATAGATATAAAGTAGTATAATTTTAGTAAAAGCTTTATAAGTTGCATCTACATATATCAGACCCAATAAGGGGTGAATTTTTCAATCGCATTAATGATTTAAAAATTATGCAACGACAAAGACAGTTGAAAATGTTAAAAAGAAGACTATATTATTAATTATAAAGAGTGTACGAAAAGATTGACGAAGAGAAAAGTAAATTTCTGTAATCGTACATTGGTTAAAGGTCATTCCTGCAAAAGTAATGGTACCGTTAGAATGAGATATCTGGTTAGATCTGGCGAATAGTAATAAAAAAAATGTTATTTTTCTGAATCTTTATTAACGAATTAATGATATATTGTAAAAGATGAATGGTAACGAAGGAAAATGATAGTGGAAAGGCACATGTTTCTGTCGAAGTATCGGTCATTCCGAGCACGTTTTCAATGAGCTGACCGACCTGTTTTAGTTGCTCTTCAGCTTGCTTTTGTTGCGCTGGGTCGATCGTGGCTCGCAACAATTCTGTCACTTTTCGTACATCCATCTTGTAATTGGTTTCCCGACAGACGATGGTGTCCAAATTTTTGACTCTTTCTCACGAATTCGACCCGGCGCATTCACCTCGGTACTCCCTCGTCACGTGACACAACAATATGGCAGCCAAAGCTGATGTGCGTTATATCCGGCCATAAAGTGCATAAAAATTAGATGGGAAACCCGCAGAATTAACTGAACTGTAAAAATGTAGATAGCAAATTGCGTTGTAAACAGATACATGTGCAGTAGCTATATTTGTTTATAGGTCATCGGTCGGTCAAAACATTGTATGCACCGTAGTTCAAGCTGCACAAAATACTTTGCACTATATTTTGTTCACTTAAAAAGAAACAAGAAAAAGGAAAACAACAAAGATACAAAATTGATCGAGTGACAGTGTTACAGGTTTCATTGTAAAACAAATACAGTGATATGTTGCAATTAATAAATCTCCCTGACATTGTTCTCGAGACAATTTTATCTAACCTTACGTACGATGAAATTTCTCGATACAGAGTTGTAAGATTATTTCATTTCAAGTCTTATTATGTTGTTATTTGATTTTGGTTTAAAGTTGTATATCGAATTGTTGAATGGAAAAAAGAAATGTTTAATCAACAGGTTTGCAAACAATTTGATCGTATATGTAAGAAACTATTAAACCGAGGTTTTAATTTGATGGAAAAATATCACGCACAATGTTTGCGTGCAGTAAAAAGTCAATTACCACGAAGGGAGTCAGAAAGAAGAAGTCATCCTTTAGCGCGCCATTGTGATATATTAACGGCAATCGAAACAAGGATATCAATGTTATCTATGACATTTGTAAAATATGTGGATCTTAATTTATGTTGCTTCATTCCTGGAAAGGTAAGCTATCGTTTGTGGTATTACCATTTCGATGTACGTCCAATTAACGTATGTTTATGTTAGGTAATCGATGAAATTTTTCGTGTTCTTCGTTTGATTCGAGATTCTAAAACTCCACCCAGGGCTCATGAAATACTTCAGGAATTAAGAGACATCAGTAGTATGGCTATGGAACACTTTGATGAAAAAATTTTGCCCGATCTGAAGCACAGTATTTGTACATCTGTTGTCAGTAATGTAGGCTCGTATGAATTACCCGGAGCACGTTTAATGATTTCACATCATACTACTAATACAAGTAGCATTCCACTGCCGCATAGTTTTAACTCAGAAAAGTTGAATCAGACTTTTAAGAAAATTTATATCCGTACAAAAAGGAACAAGTTATCTGTTCTATCTCTGCGGGGTCAGATAAGTAAAATGAAACTTAGAATGAAAAGGCAGGGCTTTCAAATGAGATTGCAAAGTTTAAAATTGCAAGAGCAAGCAAAGAAGATACACGACCAAGATACACAGTTAGCTGAGATGAGAAAACATCTTGAAGAGTGGGAACAAAAAATGGTTGACTTAACAGCAGAGTTAAGTCGTGCGAGAGAGGAAACACAGAAGCCTGATTCTATAGATTCTTGTAAACGAAAGCATATAGATATAATTAATCAGAGAGAAACTGATTCGTTGCAAGCAAACGAACTCCAGGCGAAAAAGCGTAAATTAATAGTAGAAAGAATATCATCTACGGATGCAAAGGATGTAAAATTTAAAAAATTTATGACTGATCTCCTTGCAGGTAATGCTTTAGAAGGGTATCCTTCGACTTCGAACTAAATTATTATTTGTATATACTGAGGTTGTATATGAAAAACGAAATTACTACTTTATGTGTATTTGCATTTTTTATGTTAATATTAAATAAATTTAACTGTTCAATCATTTTATATATTTAAATGAAACCTATGTTTTAGCAATGCAATTTAAAGTTATTTGAAATAACAGTATAACAAATTATTTAATAAAACGATTGTATGCAAAGTGAAATTCAAATTTTATTTTAAATCAATCTCTCGTTCAATAAATCAACATGGGCATCATCATTTATAATTTAGAGAATTGTAGTAACTTGTAAATACGAGATACATGAACAGAAAAATATGCTACAAATTTGTACTTTAATGCAAGTATGTTCTCAGAATGAGATATATCAATAAATGTAATGGACTTGACATTAAATTATTGTATAAACTTAAAATACAATGAATATATGTAGCAATACTGGCAACTGTATACAAAAGATTAATTTTATATTGTTTTAAACTAATTGCAAAAACGTAGATATTAAGTAAAAGATAAAATGTTAACAAAATAAAAGAATAAGTTAAAAAAATTCGAATATATTTTTATTTCATTCGTCATAATTTTTCTATTTACATAGATAATTTTGTTTCATATCAATTAAAATACTATGTAAGATTTCTTGTAAAATTAGTGACAATAAATTATGAATAAACAACAAAATATCAGGTGCACATAATTCTAGTTATATATATATATACCTGCATTAAGTATAAAACCTGCAATTTTTTCAAAGTAGAATCCCATATAGTATCCATATTCATATCATCTGTAATAAAATTATAATTAATATACATTCTATTATACTTTTTTAAACGACGAAATATGGAAATATTTGAAGGCTGAACATACTAAAATGATATTTGATATAATATTCTCTATAAAGCTTTCAACATTTTCTAAAGAACTAATATGTACGGATTTCAATTCTGCTTCTGTAACGCATATTGTTGAACATGTCTTCGACTAAAAGAATATAATATAATGTTAGGTAGGCAAAAATCGCACAAGCATTTTAAGATATATTAATAATAGGTATTACAATTTTTTCCATATCTAGTTGTGAACTAGAATCTGATTCTTTGCTTTTTTCGTCCAATGCGTCATCCAATGTATCTTGAACAGATGGCAAATTCAATATTTCTTTGTAAATAGCAGCATGTGCATTGTGCAAATAAGCTTGTTGTTTTTCTCGTATATTTTTTCGTACAGTGTTTTTTTCCACTTCGGGTAACACAAAATTGTAAATCATATTAGCTACCAATTCTTCGTCGGCCAATTTTGATGCACTGAAAAATAAAAGAGTTGAGAATGTATCTGTTAAGTATACGGATACACAGTGAAGTCCATTAAGCATACTTCTGTTGTGCCTCTTTTGATACACTGTCTACTTTGTCGCACAGCTTGGAAATGTATGCTTTGGTTGCTTCATCGGATACCCATTCTATGCTTTCTTTTATAATATCTTCCAAGTAACATTCTACAGATTCTTGATTAACTTTTATGATTTGCCTGAACATTTCATCGAATTCCCTACGACGATTATATTCTAGTTGACGTCTTCCAGCTTCAGCTGCTTCTTTCTTTGCTCTTTCCCTTTCTGCTAATAGTGCGAAAGCGTGTATTCTTCGTTCATCCTCTAATCTAGTTAATTCCTTTTGGAAAAGGTGATGTACATGTAAGAACACCTGCTCTTCTTTAGGTATAAACATTTTTTTTAGCAGTAGGAGGTAAATTTTACTTTACTAAGGTAGTCTAGCATTCCTGATACAGTTATTCCTTCTAAGGAATTAAGAATTTCGCACAAACGATCTTCCTGCATAGCTTTTTCACTTTTCTGCTGCTGTAATGCTAATATACGTTTCTTTTCTTTTTGGTGCTGTGTTTTACTTCGTTCTTCCAATCCATAAGCCGATTGCAATTCTCCAATTAATTCTCTACACCTGTTACGACCTTCGAACATCTACAAACCATTTTATTTTGAATGCAAAATGCTTAATGAGGGCACTCTATTTAATGATTACCATGCATTGAATAGCTCTCCCTCTGATCATTTTTTGAATAAGAGTAGAGACTTGATCTATATTTGTGTTTGTTCTATTTTCCGTGCTGGTTATATGTGATACAGGAGGCAGAGGTGGTAATTTATACTTGCACTTCAATAGACTTGGTACTTCTATTTCCTTAGCATCGAATCGAATCGCTTTTAAATCGGCATGCAATTGACTTAATTTTTCTTTCGTCCACCTTGTTTGTCTGATACAAAGATCAGCTGGTTTAGATTTCGGCTGTATTGCACTAAGTTCTTCGTGCGTTGGAAGCCAATTTGGTAATGTATTTATTTCTGATGCATCTAAGATAATGACTATTAGAAAGAACTGCCTAGCATAATTGCATTCAGCATTAACATTAATATACTAGTATTTACATTCAATACACGTTTCTCCCAACAACTCTTTTTGTATTATTTCATGCCTCCTTTTTGGATGTTCTCCATAACGCATTTGCGGTGCATATAATTCAGAAGATAAATCGGCATACTCCTTAATAATATCGTGTTTAAAACGCTGCTGTTTTTGTTGGTGTTTCCTGTGCAGCTTTCTCAATTCCCTTCTAAGATTGTGCTGAACAGAATCTATTTCTTTGTCTCTGCGTTCAAATAAAAACTTTTTCAATCTATCAAAACGACCCTGAAGCTTCTCTTCTTTTTTATTTTCACGTGATTTAGATATTTCTTCCATTAGTTCATATCTATAATCCTGTATTGCTTGAATCTCCTAAAATCAAAGGCTTGTACTTGTCAAATATGTTGCTGTTTCTAATGATTATAATTAATTGCATAATTTAATAATGAAATATTTACTGATTCCCGAAATGCCCATTCATCTATTTCCATTGCATGTATCAGAGCTATACGTTTTTTTATGTTAGCTGGTGTATTCATAGGAGGAAGAGCTGCTTCCAATTGTCTTTTCTTTCTCAATCTGTTTATGACTTCCAAGTCATGAATTCCGATTTCTAAACCATGATTCCAAGTTAAATGTGCTATTGTTAGTGCTTCAGGATTATGTCCTAAAAATACAATGATTACATTGTGTAGTATACAAATATTACATTTGTTATATTAGTTGTATTAAATTTATATTATACCTGGTTTAATTATATACGGCGGTTCCCAAGGAATAGTTTGTGATTCACTATCTCGATAGTCCGTTTGAGTCTCCACACTTCTGTTTGGTTCTGGTTTAGGTGAAAATAAGTAACATTGCTTTTGGGCGTTTGTCATTATATTGCTCAGAATATCATGATTAAAACGAACAGAAGTATCTATATTTTGTGCTTTGGCTACTAAAAATGGCACAATAGGTCGACGAAAATATTTATAATTGTTACAGTACATCATTCTAGCAGAATTATGTTTTCCAGCCATTATCCTACAAGTTTTAGATATAATAAGCAATTATATGTACTCTTGACTGGTTTGGAATTATGGTATAGCGTAGAGAAACACTAATGTGTAGTTAATAAAAATACTGTACCTGTGAAAGAAAGAATTATAACGTTAGTTTATTATTTTCCAAATTACGCTTAAAAAATATCAACTTGCTTAAACTCTGAAATCCAATTTTCGTTTTTACTATTACAGTGTTTATTCAAGCAATGTCGTAAATATTTCTCTGTACTATTGCGCGTGGGGGTAATATTCTTGCGTGCATCCTACAAAATTAGAAGCAGAAAAATTTTGAAATAACTGAGCAGATATATGATGGAATAATTTAGAGAAATTTATGAACATACAATCTTCATTACATCAGGACCTTTAAATTTTGGTTTGCTACCACATGCAGTATAGGAGGATTCTGTGCAATTATAAACTTATCAATGTTGTTCAATTTACCATGAAAATATATTTTACAATATGCAACTTACGGTTCAAAAGTTGTTTCCCAAACATAGTTTTTAAAGATTCACAATCTTGAATAGTATTTTAGTACTGGTTTTAGTATTTTCGTCCTTTACCAATTATTAATATGCACGACATAAACATAGGAAGCTTCTTGCAGCTAGTTAGAGAAAAGTTGTTGGATATTGATCAAACATCTAACTTCAGAATATTATAAATCGGTGTGACAGCGTTTTGATTTATTGTTATATCAATAATATGAAGAAATACTATAATTTTTAATAAAATTTGTCATTTGTAATATTTAATATATAATGACCATTTTCGACGAAACAGTAATTCATTGTTCACTTTCATTATAATTTTATTAAACATTGTACATATGTCTGAAAAATTATACGTGAACGAGGTAACTTTACAATAGATTATGTTATAATTTACTACATATTTATATAAGTTAAATAATTTACACCATATATAAGTGCTATTTGAAATTTTATGGATAGTAAAATTTATGCAGAACGTTTAAAAAAAGAATTACAGTACTTAAAACTTATTCAAAGATTTGTCTTGTAAGGAGGTTTAAAATATCCATTTCCTCGTGAACCTAAATATTCAGACCAACTTTGATGCAGTGATATATTTTTACAGCTTTGATTGGGCAACATATCGTCCGGACATATGCATTCTAATTTCAATCTATAAATTGTCATTTGTCCAAGAGGGATTTGAAAATTGTCTGCATCAGTTGTCCCTTGATGTGTCTCATAATTAACACCACGTTCATTTAAGCATTCTTTGATAATATCATCATTTTCCTTATATTGTAGATTTTTCGCTGATAGCACTTTCTTCCAGTGGATACAATCTAAATCCTTTTGAGTTAATATTACAGGTTCATCGGAGGACGGTAGCCAAAATGTAGAAAATACTAAGTCGGTGGAAGTTGTGCCTTTTGATTCCGAAATCGAAGGTAATAATATTCCAGTTGGCGATTGTTTCTGTACACCACGTATCGAACGTAGTTCTTTACCTTTACTTTTTGCATCTCGTTTTATTCTTCGCTTTTTCAATTTGGGTTTCGAGTTGACGTTAACATTCTCGTTGACAATAATTTCCACTTCCCGCGGTGTATTAGCATATAAATCACGAGTGCTGGTTTGTACAGTACCCTGAAATGAAACAAAAATTATTCTGTAGTTTTTCTTTAGAAAATGTCCCTTAGAAGTTTATTTTTTAATATGTGGTTAAATTCGTATTACCAAAGATTTGATTTGCCTTTTTATATTTTACCTCGTTTATTTCGTTTGTATCGTGGTGCAATGATGTTCCGGTTTCTGCTTCTTTATTTTTAGCACTCCCATTATCCAGAAACGTATTTTTTTCATTTATATTTATGTCAGTAACAAGCATTTTTTTTACAGAATGATTTGTGTCCTCTCCAATATTATTAATAAATCTACGCTTGACATTCTTTCTGCGTTCCCGTATTTCATCTATCTGTTCATAATTTGCTTGTTGTTCATCTTGTACATTTAATTTATTATTCCTATGATATAGCATGTCATAATCGTCACTTGTTTCGACATTTCCTTGTATAAATTTATTTTGGTTTTTCAAGACGTAATCATTCTGTTCATTAACAGGATCAAACTGTTTACGTTCTTTCGGTGGCGATCTCTCAGATATGTAAGGAGTATTCGCGTCATACTCTATTCTTGAGTTCATGGAATTATTATATTCTAAAGTTTTCCAATCTTCAGAAAAATATAACGATACACCAGGTGGCCCAACATGCTGGCTCAAGGCGTATAAATTTGTAATTACAGTAGAATTAAATCTCAATTTGCATAAATCTGCACGCGATTCAGACACAGGGTCCTCATTTTTTAAAAATTGGTATTTTTCTTTAATACCTTCATAGTTTAAACAATCAACAGACCAATGTAAAAACCAATCATTCCCAAATCCATCAACAGTAACGGATAAACCAGCCATTTCTTTACTTAAGCTATCTTCTATGGGTTTTTCCAGCAAAGACTTGCCGGTTTTCCCATCTATAATTGTTGCGACTGTGTAGTAATATGTTGGGAAACCCGAGCCGATTTGATGTTTCACCATAAAGTCTGGAATATTATCGTCATTGTAATAACCAGGAATAGGTACGCTTATTACTTCTGAATTGGGAACTGTATAATTCCAAATAGGCTCAAACGTTAAACCATTATATACTATTATCGTAGAATTAAACATAGCTGCAACAATATCCTCAATACCATCTAGTGTTATATCCACTAAAATTGGGGGTAATAAAGTTCCCTTTCCTATAGCATGATGCAGCTTCCGTAATTTCTGTAACATGCATGTTATTATGAATGTGTGTAACTACACATTTCTCTGTCGTCTTTATATATTAGAGAAACTTACCAAGTCGCCGTACATTAGATTTACTTGAGGGATAACATATAGCCCGCCTGACTGTTTGTAACTGCTTGTTACAAGAACAAAAATACTTTCCCCATCTGGGTGAACTAATTTCTGAGGTGCCAAAAATAATTGTTCGGCATTTGGTAAAACTGAACTATGTATAATGTTTCCATTGATCCCGGATATTATAAGAATTTCACTTGAATGAATTTCTCTCGATTGTATAGTGTGTGACGCAATAATATCTCCAACTCCGTCTCCATCAATGTCAGCAATAAATTTAGCATCGTAGATATCCGAGAGTTTCCATTCTTCTGAAATTGATAAATCTCGAATTGGCATTTCCCATATGCTGGTCCCATCGTGTCCATTAATTGCATGAAATATTCCGCCCCTTCCGCATATAATACAATCATCAATTTGGTCGTTCGTTAAATCCAATCCACAATCAACTGAAAAAATTGCGTGCGCTGTCCAATGTATCCAAAGTGTATCCCCTGTGTTACCATTCAGGGCTAACACACCGCCAAAGCATGGAGCTTGCTCGTCAAAGTACAATGTACAAACGTATTCTGGAATGTTCATCATATCCAGTCCTGTATTCCAAATACATAATATTTTTCTTAAAATAATTTTACGAATATATTATTATAAATATATGTATATTTATATGATATAAATTATATACCTCATAAATTGAAATATTCAGCGAAATCATAAAATGAAAAACTGAAAATCTGTAAATTAAGAAATAAAAACACAATATATCTACTATATCGTAAAAAATAAACAAATCTTAAAGAATTATCGAGAACAACCTGTACTAAATCCAACAATAATGTCCTCGATTCCATCACCATTAACATCGTTGCTTCTTAATGGCGATTCCGATATCAACTTGGGCAACGACCTAGTCCACAGTACTTTTGTTGCAAGTGATGTGCATGGAATCACGTTGGGTTCAGGCGGTACAGCTTTAAAATCATGGGACAACCATTTCTTTAAGACTGTCATTGGCATAGGAATTATATTTACAACATATATGCATAATGTAATTAAGCATAATAATATTATTAATGCCAAAAACCCATAGCATAGAGGTACGTAAACAGCTCTATTTGAAAACCTGTATGTCTCAAATTTATGAGACTTTTTGTATTTCCTACGGGGTGCCATTAACGGCTGTTTAACTCCTCCATCGTCGTCCACTTTTAGACAACCATGTTTTCCATCTCTGATGAAAACCTCATCGTCAATATCTGTCAAATCTTCATCATCGTAGCCATCTCGCACCACCAATTTAGGAAATGCTGGATAAACAGCAGACATATTTTTTTACCTGCAGAGCATCATATTTTTTAATAAAATGCGATAAACCTGACAAAATTTTACATAGTAGTGTAACTTGTTTTATAAATAATTAAAATAATATCTTAATAAACGCTATTAACAAGTAATAAACAAATTGTTGCAAACCAATATGGATGTTCAACAAAGACAGAAATGTTTATATTTCACTATTATGTTTATTTGTGAATGTCTGATCAATACAAATATAATAAGATGATCAAAATATACGAAGGTTTAACTAAAAAATAAAATACGAAATATTAATAACAACATAAAAGGTACAATGTTTTATACTTTGCAATTATATTTGTATTTCGCAAACTGTTATTCTAAAATAAAGTTCTTGTCGCTCGATAATAAACAATACAATTAGAATTACGTGAAAAATTAATACGTATTTGTTATTTACGTGTTTTCAAGAGTGCTCTGAATTTTGGTTTCGAACGATAACTAGGCAAACTATTTGCTATTTCACTATATCAAGTGTAGTGCAAAAATAATGCAACAAGTGTGATCAGAGTTATTCATACCGATTATTATTAAAATTAAAATTGATAATGGTAGTACGTTTACGTTAATGTAACATAAAGCACATTTGAAAGCATTTGAATAAAACGTCAAAATTGCACATAAAATTTTATCTCATATACATACTTTGATAAATAATGTTACTAGAAATGTTTTTACTAAAGGATTCGAATATTACTTTTTAATAACTTATGTCTTATTTCAAAATACATACGTGATAATTGCACAAACGTAATTGAATAGCTTAAACAATATCATAAAGAATTATGTAGTTCGGTTACGAGAAAGATGCGTTTCAGAGTTTGATATATAATTTAATATCTTAAATGCCTGTAATGTTGCAAACAAATTGTTAATAAATCCTTTTTTAAACGCATTACATTTATCATTTGTTCCTAGGGTAGTGAAATATATCGCATTTCACTATATCGTAGAAGAGACTTTATTCTGTTGCCAACTATCGTTGATTGGATTTACGCTTCTTCCAGTAACCGGCGGCGTGTATCTACGGTACCGGTGGATATTAATTACAATAAAATGTCCTGTTCTAAATTCAATCTTTTATTTTCAATAATATGCTGCTGCTTATTTTTGTGTCTTGTAAATGCAAGCATTCAAACATCACCGAAAAATACATTCGCTGAACAACTGACCGAAGAAAATTGGGATCGTATGCTGATCGGAGAATGGATGGTGGAATTGTGAGTTGAATTGGGTCTATGCCGTCAAATTTGCTGGCGTGTCAAGAATTCTATTACAGAAATATGCATACATTTGAATGCTTTACGTGATATTATGTATGGGAACGATATGTATGCAGTAAAAAGAAACGTTAAGACTTATACAATAGTATAGGAAAATGTTTGGCGTGAAATTGATTTGAAATTTTCGATGCTGAATAGTCGAACTTCAAATTATTACATATAATTTCACTATTTTGTAATTTAGTTACGCCCCTTGGTGCCCTGCCTGTAAAGCGCTTGAACCAATTTGGGAGCATCTTGCCGCCCAAAAGAAGAACTTGAACATCAATGTGGGAAAAGTTGATGTGACCGATTCTCCAGGACTTAGCGGAAGGTTCATGGTTACGGCCTTACCAACGATATATCAGTAAACCTTTTTTCCTCCTGAGACAGAACACTGATGGCATTTGTAATATCAAACAAATTCTCGATTGTATTTCAATATTTTTCTTTTAGCGTTAAAGATGGTATATTCAGGCAATATAAGAGTCCCAGAGATAAAGATTCGTTAATTGAATTTGTATCCGGGAGAACTTGGGAAAAGATCGAACCGATCCCTGGTTGGAAGAGTCCCACTTCTATCCAAATGTCTATTATTAGTCAATTCTTTAAAATGTCACAAGTTTTGCGGGTAAAGATTTCAATTAAAGTGATGAAGCCATGTATGAAATGGATTAGAAGCTAATTCATTGATGCTTTTAGGGGATACATAACAGACTGATGGAAGACTTTGGATTACCTACATGGGGAAGCTATTTAATTTTCGCTATTGCTACTATTGTTTTAGGGGCAATATTGGGATTGGTAAGTTTGGAAAACTGTAAATGCTGTTCATTGATACTAATTACTAATTATTGTTTATTCCTCGTAGTTTATTGTTTGCTTGATTGACTTTATATACCCACCGAAACCTGTGATGCTTCAAGATAAAAAGAAACAGAAGGAGGGTTCGGGTGGATTTATGCAAGAGAAAAGCATGCAGGATGAAGAAATTGTTGAACACGTTAAAGACGATCTAGTGGACGAAGAATCTGAACAAGATGGGTCTGAGGCAGAAGAGAAAGAAAGGGATGCGGATAAAGATTCCAAAACTGAACCAAGTAGTCCAAATATTCGGAAACGTAAGCCACGTAAAGCTGATTAGACATACCAATTTGTTGTATGTAAATATTTGACGGCCGCAAAGTTTGATGAATGATATTTAGCAGTTTGTAATGTCAATTCATTTGGATAAATGAAGCCGGTGACAACAATACGTGATTATTCTACGTATAATGTTCGACGAAAGGTGTGTTAGAATTCAAACTAATAAGATGCGAATGGTCTACCTTATTGACAATTTATAATTGTTTAGAACATATGAAATATTTACAAATCTAACGGTTGAATATTAATATCGCATAGGGAAATTTGATATGCGCAAGGCTACTAACCTCAGGTATTACGTTTCAAATCATAGAACCTTAATCTTGCAAAGCAAAACGAGATTCAGAATATTTTACTTGTCGATTTACTAAATCGTTGTTTCCGAATTCTTGGATACTTAACAGGTAAAAGTAACGACTTGCAACTACATGTATCACTGTTCTTTTCACTGAAACTTTGGTAGCTATTACGAAAGAACAGGATAGTTTACACCATTGTATAATTTCTATATAAATTCACAATTCCGAATGTTTGATATCGTAGACAATTATAAGTAATTAATATATTTTTTTTGTACAAATTCTTTTATTTATAAGATTTACTTACTATATTGCAAAGCAAATGGACAACTATGTATTATTTATATGAACACTTTTTTTACACTGACTGGCATATAATATTTGTTTTCCGACACGAAAGAGGTTTAACAATTTATTACATTGGCCGACAGGTTTATAAATTTTGTACTTGTATTCTACAATGTATTTTCTGTTTTTACAAAACTGCATACTTCAAAGGGAACATCGAATCCGTTTAAATAAGAGAATTTTGAATTTGACTGAATTATCTTGTGGAACTCTTTGCGGAGAATATTCTCAGTACTAATATTAAATGTTTAATGGTTTCTGTAACTAAATTATTAGTAAATTTCATAATCAAAATTATGTATCTTCTTACTCTTTTTATACTTTTTAATACAGGTGTGAAGATATTGATATAAGAGCGATCTTCGTAATTGTAAATAATTCTTAATAACTGCGTGTAATGGATTGTATTAAATTTTTATAATAATTATTTGATACAGAGCAAGTTTTTAGGTTAATGTATACACAACACATACTAAATCAAGTGAAACATATATGCTTAATAATAAAAAAAACTTGACACATTGCATTTACACTATTTATGAATATTTTAACATGATAGTATATTTATTTAATAACTATTAAATGTCTTCCATGTATGTTACATATTTCTATTCTAAGATAATAACATTATGAACTATAAAAGTGCTAAATCTCATTTCGTTGCATTTCATTATTTTACAATTGAAGTTGCAATTTGAATTGAATTCTGAATAAATCTATATTGCGGTAATTTTTAACATTCCTTAAAGATAAGTTGCATTGTTATGGAAAAGATTTTAATTAATTCTGGGTACAATTTTGGATAGCATAGTACGAAACCTGTAATAATGACTGCCTAATAAACGTATTATGTGATAGAAGCATGTGTTTTTTTTAGCAGTAATCGGTTGTAATGCAGGTGTTGAAAAATTTAAGGAAATCGTGGATAGGTGTACTTTTATACATGGAGTTATAGAAAAGTATATATTTATATATATATCTAATTATTTACTTATATCGACTAAGCTATAGTTTTGAGGGAAATTAGTTAATTTTTGAGTTCGAAAGAGGCATAATTATTTTCTTGAACGGAAGTGACGTTTACCACCTATATCAATAATAGATTTAGTCTATTCAAAAGGAAGAATATAGCGAATTACAAATTTTATATCTTAATTAGAGCTTAAAGATTATATATGCGTAGTTTTTATAACAAAATAAATAATTAAACACTTTATCCTCAAATTATGTGTAAATGAATAACCATAAAGAAGTGCGCATGCGTGCAACAGGAATCCAATTCGTACGCTTCTACGCAGGGTAATGCAGACGCGTGTTTAGCTTAACCTCGAAAGTTTATACTCGACCACGTTGAGGACGGTACGACGGCTTGTTCTTCCGAAGCAGAGTAAGTATCTATTTGATCGCCTTATATTATGTTTTTTCGTAGTAAAATAATTATTGTGTAATAGATTATTAAAGGATTCTCATAAATTATCATTTATTACAATTAATTCGGAAGAAAAAAAATACTCAATATATGATTTCGAAGAGTAAACCCGACTTTCGTTTCTGTTGGTCCCATTTTTTTTTTTACACGTGTTTATATTATTGAAATATTGGAACCACGCGTTATGAAGTTATACATTTTAATTAATACCTCTAAAATACAAATCTAGTTTCGAATTAAATGCGCAACAAATTAAATACGGCATGTGTACCGAATTCGAAAGTGTCCTACCCAACAGTATTTTGTAAAACACCGTTTTTTATTTACTTCTTGTAGAAAATCGATTGTATTACATAGACGGTAATCATGGTTCAGCAAAAGAATTTTAAGAAACGTTCAGTTAGTGAATGTGAGACAGATAAAAAGAAACCGGCAGAGCAAGTGGCTTTGAACATAGTTTCCAAAAAAAAGAAACCGGAAAATGGATCCGTACAAAATGGACAAGGAAATAAGCAAATGAAAATGGACGTACCCAAGAAATTTAAGAGTCCCAAGAAACAAGATACAAATGCAGTTGGTCAGGAGGTAACTAAGACGTCGGGAGTAAAGATTTCAGAAAAGAAAATGAAATTGCTGGAAAAGAGGCAAGAATTCCGTGAAAAACGTAAATTAAACAGAATAGGAAATCCCAGGGGCTTGGCAATTGATTTATCCGTTGAGGACATTAAAAAGAAGATACAGCAAATAGAAAGTCGAGAGAAGGTAACAAAAAGTGCTAAGAGGAAGCTAGCAGCGCTGAAAAAGAAATTGAGGATCGAAGAAGGAACAGATAAGCCGGTCGTAAAGAAAGAAGCAGGAAAGTCAAAGAAAGAAAAGTCTGTCGCGGTGCCGAAAAAGAACGTAGTCCAAAATACCGAACAGAAGAAAAAAGTGCAGGAAATAGTAGAAGTTAAGTTAATAAAGAAAGAGAATAAGAAGAAGCAAAATATAGTGTCACTTTCAAAGGTAAAGAAAGAGGAAGAGGATGATGAAGACGAAGATGAAGAAGATGATGTAAGCGAAGATGAAAGTGAAAGCGATGCAGACTTGGAAGAAGAAGAAGAGGATGACGACGATGATGATGTGGAGGAGGAGGAAGAGGAAGACGACGAGGATGAAGATGAGGACGATGAAGATGATGAGGAGGAAGAAGAAGATGTAAAGATGAAGATTGAACAACATAAAGACAGTAAAGTTAAAGTAAGCAATGTTCAAAGCGCACAGGAAAAGGGTAAGCCCAAGAATAATGAAGAAGAAAGCAAGAAGAAGAGATATGTTCTTTTCGTGGGAAATCTACCATACACGTAAGAATATTTTTATTTATCTTTTTTTATTTAGCAATAGAGTTGTATTTACCTTTTGCAATATTTCAGTATTACTAACGAGGAACTTAAGAAGCACTTCCTAACCAAGGTTGGCCATGTTGTTGACGTCAGGATACCTAAGAAAGATGCGAATACAGCGCGTGGATTTGCTTATGTTGAACTGGGTAACAATGTAGATTATGAGGTATGTTTGTGTGCACTTACCTATTTGATACTTCACGCACATAAATTTTGCATAATTACATATTATTTTGTTGTTTGTTTAACAGAAAGCACTTTCGCTACATCACTCGTTCGTTAATGGAAGAAGGATAAATGTGCAATATTCTGGGAACGACAAGAAAGCTGGTGTTGCAAAAAATTTCAAATTGCATGCCCTCAAGAATGCAGGCAAATTGGCTGGCGGAAAGCAGGGATACAATCAGAAATTCGGCGGCAACAAAGGGAGACAAAATGCGCGAACGACGAAAACATAATTGTTGACTTAATAGGACTAATTTGAAACGAATTTTTAAATGTCATCCTCACTACTTCTTTATTCAGATATGTAGAATTAAGCTTTTTTTTTATGTAATCAAGATTCTTGATTGTAAGGAATGATGTGTTGGAGAATATAGATAAACGCTTTATCTATTAAATTGTGTAATCTTTCATTTATATTTCTTAACCTTCCGTGTGTGTGAAAATGTTCTTCCTCATTTGTTGGATGCACGTTTATGAGAACAAAAGTTTAACTTCACATGTTTATGTAAAAACGCATGATCGAAAGGCACGCATGCATATCAGATCGATAGATTAAAAAAATGTGATCATATCTTTTTCTGATTTTAATAATAATAAAAATATATGTGTATGCATGCATGCTGTGAATTTGTCACATAAGTGAAGATCTTTAGTATCAACTTATAGTGCAACGGAGGTTACTTTAACAAATTTTAATAAAACATTGTAAAAGATGTCCAAGTCTGAAACAGCATATGCAACGGCACAAGATGAAACAAACAATTCTTTAGATTTTAATGCGTCGGTCCCATGGACAAAAGAATTGACCGAGGTATACTGTATGATCTTTCATAATAAATGCCTCGTAGTCCATTAATTGAAAACGTTAAAGAAATAAGTGTAAAGAAAACTAATATTTCTAATTTAAAGGAGAATATACCGGTCAACATTATTTTTCCAAGAGAGTTAAATTTGTTTTTACGAAATCGAATTCAGGTAAATAAATTCAATGTCTTTACAATTATCGATACAAAGAAATGTGCCGGTGTTACACGATTAAATCATACGAAATAAACGACAGGACTTGACTGCCGAAAATGGTTGTCTGCGTCGTGCACTCGAGGAAGCGGAGGAAAAAATTCAAAGGAAGCAAGGAATTATAGAAACAACGCAGACGACAATTTTAGGAAAACCCAACGAAGTTGCAACCGCGAAAATAATCGAGCTTAGCAAAAGGTGTAGGGAGCAAACAGCTGAGATCGAAGTCCTCAAGTCTAAGTGTAAAAATTTCGAGACAAGTTTGACTACCAAAGAATTAGAATTGGAGAACGAGCGGCGGGAGAGAGGACGTTTAAAATTCACCGACCCCTGCGCAGAGAGTGAGTTATATTACGAATGGTTAAGTCTTAAACGAGATTTTTCTGTTGTTACTTTATTCCACCATCATAAATATTATGATCGAGATCCAGGATGGTATCCTTGACAAAGGTACCGTGAATAATCAGTCGAGCGAGGACGAGGATCGAATCAAGCACTTAATCGAAAAATTACAACAAACGCAAGCGAAGCTGTACGAATCTAAAAACACTTGTGCTACTCTCAAGCTGGAAATTAACAAATTGCACAAGGTACATCGCCTATGCGATCTGTCTGGATTTTTGATCAAATCGAGAAAAGGATACCGATCAACTTTTAGTGGTGTAAATATAGTTATTGTGTAGCGAAGTTGGCGATAATGTTAACATGAATAATCTGTCGAATCAACCCGGTGGATGGCGAGGGAGAGCCGAACAGATTCACCTATTGCAACAAAAAGTAATGGAGCTTCAATCGAGATTATCAGATTATGAAGGAACGCAGAAGTCGTCCATTGGTACTAATGCGAAATTCATGAAAGTCAGTTCACCGTTAATAAAAGGTATATCATTTCTCAGTGTCTATAGATAGAAAGAATCTTACGAATCTTCGAAACGTCGAGAAGGAAAGGAGGCGACAGATAGAGGACTCGGCGAAACAGCTCAGACAAGCGGAGGTCGCCGTTGAAGGATATAAAAGGAAATTGGAAGCTTTAAAAGCAAGGATAAAAGTTCTTGAGCACGAGTTGAATGTCGCGAAAGGTAACATCGCGATACTAAATGAGAAGAGAACTCACGACCATCATTTAATCGAGACACTCGGCGTAAGTTACAATGCATCGCGGCGAGAGTACTCCATTCCTCTTGGTCATTAAAATACATTCAAATACTCAGAGCCGTTTGAAAATTGCCGAGATGAAGCAACAGGATCGGGAGACTGATACGAAGAATAGGGAAGAGAAGATGGAACGCGAATATACGAATTTGAAAAACGATCTACACGCGGCGCAGCTTCAAATTGATCGATTGCGTAGGAGATTAGAGGAGCGGGAGATCGAGATCGATAAATTGAGGTGTTTCATTCGCGGAGAGTATCTGGTGTTGATCGGTTTTTGTGAAACCGCGTCATTCATTTCAGAAACGGGACAGTTCCGAGCATCGGCGAGCTGAAAAATCGGAAGAGCACGCAATCGGAAATGTTTCTAAATTGTTTCAACCACGGTAGCCCCCCGCAAAGTTTTCGAAGCGCTTGCGAACCGAACGAGTATGTGACTTTGGCTCTTGCCGCGGAGGCTGAAAGGGAGAGACTGCTGGAATTAATCACAGTACTGAACAGGCGATTGGATAAAGAAAGGAATGACACGAATATTATTACCGTGAGTCTTCTGCCATAATTGTTGCTCCGTTTGTTCGTTAGTTGAGCGTGCGATAAAACCGACTGTACACAGAACGCGTTGCGCAACGAAAAGAATAAGTCAGCGAAGTTGGAATTGAAACTTCGAAAGCTGGAGACTGAAAGAGTCGGAATCGTCAGAATTGATACGGGGTACAGAATGAAGTTGCCCAAAGCATTGAAGGCCAATGATGAAGCGATGGACGCGGAACAAATGCGACTCAAGTAAGATATGAAAACTAGTACGAAGTTTTTTTGTAATGATTTTAATCCTTAATTCAGAATGGAGTTGCTTCAAGAAGAGTGTCTTGCATTGAAGGCAAGGTTGGACACGGTGCAACAGGACAAAGCCGCGGATCTTGCTACCTATAAGCAGATGCTTGACCAAATTCGAAAAATCTTCCAAGAATCCTGCAGGTGCCTAAGAACGATCTATAAAAATTGAAAAACATTAGAGCCGGTAAGAAACAGTGTTTTCTCTCTTTCAGGAACAAACCATTACCTACCATTGGCAGCCGTTCTACCATCACGGTTTAATTGTAATCTAAAACCAGCTTATTTTTATGACTATACAATACAATGATATATCGTAGTTTCGTCAGTGAATTAACCGTCGACACTTACTGTTAGTTCCTTCCGATCGACAATTGTGTAAGAGCTACAAAACCGTGTACGATGATGTAACTGGGACACGAGATAAGGTGCAACGCTCCACGTAAACGCGCGTGACATCGTCGGAAGAACGGTTCCGTTTCTATCTCTCGTTAGTCTTTCTCCTTTTCCGTTTCAAGGAACCTGTGTTTACTCTGAACCACTGCGTTTGCTCTTGCTATTGATATCGCTCGTCAGTTCTACACCTCTTATTTTTTTTCAATTCCCTCTCCTTCAATATTCACAGTAGAAGCAACTTGGCGTCCGCGTGCACGTGTTACATTTTCCGGTGCTTTGCATGCAAAGGTTGCAATGTTATTGAACATTAAGAAAGGTGCATATGCTTTCATAAAAGTGGACTCGATTGCCGATCGTTTTCCTATTTCTCAATGATCCTACAATTTTTCCTCGCACGAATTATTTGTTATAAACTGAGCGGAACTGTAACATGTATACTCAACGCAGTTCGGGGGTGGATGGCATCCATCGAGTGATTCGTTTAACATCGGAACAGAAATTCCTATCGGACTGAAACGATTGCAGTTAGTTGAAGTCGAACTTTCCCCTCCGATCTCTTGCTGTTTAATCGAACTTCAAAAGAGGATCCATCCTTGAATCCCTGAAAAGGAACATGCTGCAGTTTCGTTAATCGTAATTCATAGGATACGCGTGCGACGAAGTAGAAATCAAAATAAGGGTACATGCTGAAAGTCTGATCGAAGAACAGGTATATCTTACTTCGAACGCGTGTTATCGATAGAGTTTTACATTTAGAGACCTCGGAAGCGAACGAAGGTATCAATTGCAGTGCCGCCGAGAATAGAAGCATCTTTTGTAGGAAAATTCAATTCAGGGCGTTCCCATTGGCGCTAAGCTCGGTCGCACAGGTGCGAGCTTACAGGTGTTGGCGCTTATGCCTGATAAGAAGCATACCCGTGACGTCAGATCAGCGCAGGTAGAGTATATGAGTCGGGCCGGAGAGGCGTTCACGTCACTCGTTCTTGAACCTCTTCGTTCGTTTGTTCTGCAAAAGTTGTTCGCCGGTTATTATCTTTCTGGTCGGTTCGTTGCACGCCCCTTTTCGCATTTAACAATTCCCAAATATCCCCCCGATGACGTCCACCAAGAAGAAGGCCCCGAACGGAATGCACGTCCATCAGGAAGTCTAACGATACCAGCCGCGTTTTGAAACCGGGGTGTACCGATCAGGTAGGTCGCAGAAATTTTTCGCTTCTTAATAACTCCTCGTAGATTGTACTTTTCACAGTTTCCCGTTCTCATGCTGCAAATTGAGAGAAGAGAGAATACATTATTGGTGAACGTATCCATGGATCATTCGCGTAAAGAATATCGAAGTTAAGTAGAAAGTGTCCTTACGTTGAAGGCGTGCATATCTCTATCGCCGCTGAAGTTCCCGCGACCTCGTGTACTCGACAGCTGGAATTCTTCGTGCTGTAGTCTTTTCATGTGTAAATTGGAGGGATATAATTGCTACTAGAGAACATACCTTGGTTCCCCGTTTGAAATGATGATTATGTAACGCGCGGGGATATGGGTAATGAAACATTTTAACGGCGACCGCGATAACGTCGTCAAATTTTTCGCATGTAGGAGGCATTTTCTTTTATGGATACACTATCTTTGATTTGAATATTCCTTGTAAGAAATAAGAACACCGCGCGTTACAAGATGTAGTCGATAGTCTGTTGATTTTGCAGCTTTTTTTTTTAAATGATTGCCATGCTGTCTCAAATATCGTTCATTCATTTTTTTTACGTATTGTGCATACACACGTATGTAACATAGAGGCGGATCAAGTGTCAGAGTGTAGAATCTCGATGGACATTTGTCCAAGTTGATTCTATTGATTTTAATTGATGAGCGTACCGGAGAAACACGCCGGCGTTGATAATAAAATTGTTACGATTACAGCGATAAGGTAGTTAAACTGTTTTTCGTATTTGTTTAAATGGTTGCGATATTGGAATTGAGAAATCATGGAACGATGTAACCACGTGTTTTGTTGATATTTAATTTCTTTAATTGAAGCACGCGAAAATATTCCATACTGTTAATAAAACTGCGTTTCTCGTAAACAGGTATTGCAATTTAGAAGATAATACGAAAGTTATAAAAGTCGGTAAACACGCAACGGTGTAGTCAAAAAGGATCAGTGTATCGTTTAATTTTATCCTGTTTTATCTGGTTGAAAATACTTTTACGACATTCGTTAAGAGCTTTGCGAAAAGATATTCACAACGTGGGGCAATTTTTCTATTTCAATTTCAATGCGAGTAAAAGGATGATCGAAGACGACTATTTCTTCCATTGCTGTACTTCAATATTACATACGTCTGCTTGAAAATTAAACAGAAAATTCCTATTACCAGAGGATTTTCGGTAATACCTGTGCTTGTTATCGCTTTATCGCAACGTCTACTGATAACGTGTAATCGTTGACTTCTTCCAAAGACGATATTCGATATTTGTCGTCAGGTTTAACCATCGAGTATTTTTATTGATTCTCCGAATACACAATGAAAGAATATGAAAAATGCGGTATGAGCGCTGGTAATAGTTAAAGACGCGTGTACTATATTGCGCAATTTTCTGAAGTTTTCCTTTGTGGAACAAACGTATTGAGGAAGAGCATAAATATCCTTAAGGTGTTGGGCAAATCTAACTTATGACTGGCTTACGTGATTCTCTAATATTTCCTTACAGTTGAAGACTCCGCTGATGATTTCTTATTAAACAACCGATTAGAATTAAGTTTTAATGAACGAAGCATCGAGTTATGCTTCGATACAAATGTTAAAAACTAAAGTATCATAATGTTCTGATCCTCGTAAGTTCGACTGCAAAATTCACGCATGTGATAAGAAGAAGAAAAGAAAGATATGAACAGGATACATGTAAATATAATTAAACTGCTTCAGTATAACCAAATGTTTGCCTGTTTAAGCAGTTGCTCGGAACCAGTAAAAATGTCAACTGAACAAATAGAAGTTTCGAGTCTATGGTGCTATCATTGGGAAAGTTTCACCGTTCATTCGTTTCAGTTTATTTGGAAATTAGCTATTATCCGTTAATTATAGCTGACATACAGTTACGGGCACAGTTACATACATATTGGCAATTTACGATTCGGTTAGTCACGCTTCAAATGTGTATTGCAGATTGCCAGTATTTTTTCCTTAGATTTCAAAATAGCTCTTTCAAGGGCCATTGAATTATGATTTGCCTTTAAAACAATCATGGCTGTTTCTTTACCGACAAGTGATATCAGATAAATGTTATCGACAAAACGAATTATTAAAACTTATCTCGGTTTGATAGAATTATCGATTGATTTAGAGTTCGACCTCTTGTATCGAATTTGACATGACTTGAAATCTATTATTTGCTTTTATCGTAATCTTTGAATGATTCCCTTCGGACTGTTTGCTCGATAAAATCTTGATTTGCGATTTAATGTATTTTCAGGCTTGAACGCTCGAGCGAACGCATAGAAATAAAGGAGAAAAGGAAGTGTTAACAACTCCTGGCACGAGCTAAAGCACGGAGGTTATGTTTACCGCGCAATCAGGTGGCGGCGCTAAAGAGGAAGAGGCTGCTCGCACCTTCCTGATAACAAGCAAAGTTGCTGTGCTCTCGCTACGCTTCACCACGGCGACAATTTCTACTGTTCAGCCTTTCCTTTTCAATACTCAATCTTCTCGGTCAACGCATCGTTGAAATATAAATACTTGAATATCCCGTAGCATTTCGAATATTAATTTTATTCATTGGATATTAGATTAATCTTAATCAATATGATACAATTATTTTATTCAAACAGAGACCTTTTTCTTGTTGGTATAAATTGCATATCGATAGCGGCTATTGTTTAGTAAAATCTTGCATTTTTAGGATAATGTGCACGACAAAAGAAAGAATAATGAAGAAAGGCGCGCGCTATGAAGAGAGCTATCCATCGACAGTATGGTGATAGTAGACACTGTCATGGAGTTGCTCTCTTTGTGGACGCCGCTAAGTTCGTCGATCATCAAAGTATAAACAACAAATTGTGGATCATTGTAAAGTAGGAGATTAAGAATTCCGTAGTCAAATCACGAACTTCTATCAAAATTAAGTTCATTGTTTACTTGGGAATTAACTCGTTTCGGAAGTTCAAATGGACATGGTTCATTCTTTGTGTACTATGATCTCGCTGTTAAAATTGTCTTCGAGAATAAATATAGTTTAATGCTTTTCTTACTAAAACCAGCATATTGTATATAATAAAGTTTTTACTTACCATTTCCTTTGATATTTGAATTTGTTTTTTTATGCCAAAAATTCGGCACCTCTCCCCAAGCTTCACGTAGCCGCGCACTTGCGTCAAAAACTGTGCGCGCGCATATATGAAATATTGGCGGGTGTTTTCAGTGAAAATAGTCAAGCATTAGCGCTACATGGGCTCTTGATTAAGTTATGCTTTCCTTCTCTTCCCTATTATGGAAAATTGTTTCATGCGGTTTTTATAAATGCACAATTAATTTTGAATAACTTTATTTGTCATAAATTCGTCAAGTTTTTAAATACATACATATATGCAAACAGTTTTACAAGCAGGAAGTAGCTCGTTAATACTCGACAGAACGTAGCCTGTAATACAAAGTAGCGTACTGTTGCGAAATCGCACGTAACTGGAAAATGATTTCGTCATTCTGAGGATCTATAAAGCATCCAACAGGCACCAGACAGCAAACAAAAGATGTTAAAACTATGATATATTAACTGCGATAGCGCGTGCGGTAATACAATACAAAGACCAATCCGTGCTTTGAAGACGGTAATGCGGCATCGTAAATAACTTCATTTAAAGATCGTGATAAGTTTATATTTATGTGTACAATCTACGTAGTAAGTGCAGAAGAACGGCTTTAGAGAAATTACAGATATTTTAGAAATTATTTGAGACGTTGCTTTTGAAAAAAGCAAAACCACTTTTATTATAATTGCAATGCAATATTGTATAATTAATTTTTACAATATTAATCTCTAAATAATAGAGTAAAGATATATTGGATGACTCTCATGATTATTTAATTAAAGGAAAGGAGTAATTTTGTGAACTCAATCGGTAATGCAGATTTTTCCTTGTGAACGTGGCAACAAATGAGATGCATTTAAAAAGTGTTACCAGTACTGTCAGAAATGAACTGTAATTTTAATTTCCTTAACATTTGCGGCACAGAAAGAAATGTGATTTTTATAACTTTTATTTGTGAAGTAAATTAAACTTATAAGGCGTGAGAGAAGTTTAATTAGTCTTCGATTTAAAATAATTGCGCACAATGGAAATGGAATACGTCTAGGAAGTTTTTAAAATATAATTTACATATGGCTACATTGTATTGTAACGTAGCAAATGAAGTTGGCACAAAATGGATGCTGCTTGCAAATACTTCAATTTCAACTAAACATCGACACACAAAATGGGAAATCAATTAGTTGGTATAGCGCCCAGTCAAATATTTCCAGTAGAACATTATTTGACGGACCATAGTGATTTATTATTCGATGTAAAGTGAGTACTTCGATTCAATATTGCGAAAGTGATGGTAGTATTTATATCAACCTCTGTGCTGTCAAAGTTTCAGTTAACATATTCGATCAATTAAAATATTTTACCGGCACCCTTTATAGAGAAACAAATAACGTACTGTCGGTCGTTCCAATTTCACACACAATACCTGAATATAAAGATTTGAACATACAAAATGCATGCGACATAGATATTCTCGTATATTGTTATTTCTAACAATTGTTCTTTAAACACTTGTAGCTTAGGAAGTACTAGATTTTTTAAAGTGGCTCGGGCCAGAAGCCAAGAGGGTCTCATAGTAGTCAAAGTTTTTGCTATTCATGACCCAACGCTTCCACTGTCTGCGTATAAAGAAAAGCTTGAGGAGATTAGATTTAAGTTAGCATCTGCTGTAAATTGCCTACCATTTCAAAGGATGATTGTGAGTATCTTTGTGGATCGTTTATATTATACAAGATGTCATACATTATATGTTATAAATAATTGTATGTTTACATAAGCTCACAGAAAAATCAGGATCAATAATGAGGGAATACGTAAAATATTCCCTTTACGACAGAATTAGTACCAGGCCATTTTTGACGAGTATAGAAAAGAAATGGATTACTTTTCAAGTTTTATATGCTTTGCATCAGGCTCATAAGGTGAGATAATAATTGGAATACCAAGAATTATAAATGAGTTCACCGTTATTGTCTTAATCAATTGTCATTTAATAATTCTTAATTGCTAAACGAATGCGTTAAAATGCTTTTCATAACATTGAATAATGAACAACTATGCAATCATAATTATGGAGGTACATACGATAGGTTCCATCATCTTAATTTCCTGCGAAGAGAATTAAAATATCACTTCTTATTTGACTATACAGTTTGGAGTTTGCCACGGTGACATAAAACTAGAAAACATTATGATAACTAGCTGGAACTGGATTTTACTCACAGACTTCGCAAGTTTCAAACCAACTTATTTACCCGAAGATAACCCGGCTGATTTTTCATATTTCTTTGATACATCTAGGAGAAGGTATAGAAGTAAATAAATATATCCTCTAATCTACTTCTTTGAAGTTACTGTAGTAAATTATGTTTCTTTCGAATTTTACAGAACATGCTATATAGCCCCTGAACGATTCGTGAAAACATTGTCCTCGGAATTAAGCAACACACTTTTACTATCGGAGCAAGAGTTAAAAACAGGTGACTTGCATCCAATGATGGACATTTTTTCTGCGGGCTGCGCATTAACAGAATTGTATAACGAGGGGCATCCACCATTCGACTTTTCTCAACTACTAGGTGTGTGTAAAGTTACATAAAATTCGTGCGTAAAGTGTGTATGTAATTACTCCAGATAAATATTTAAAAATTCTTTTATTGTCTTCTATCAAGCATATAGGAACAATGAATATTCGGTGAGCAAGCATTTGGATAGAATAGAAGATTCGGGGATACGAGAATTGCTTGCATCTATGCTAGAAAGGAATCCGGCAAACAGGAAAAGTGCCGAAATATACTTGGCTCAGGCACGTGGGATAGTATTTCCGGAATACTTCTATTCATTCCTACAATCTTATATGCTTATTTTCTCTGCTGCCCCAATTTTATCACCTGACGAAAAAATAAATAGACTGAAAAAAGATATTGGTAACATTATTAATATTTTGAAGGCAGAAGAATGCGAAAAAATGAGAATTAATATAAAAAATACAGAGATCACGAAAACTAGTCAATTTGGAAACAACATAGAATCAGCTAAGGACGAATCTGCTCACAGCGAGGAGAACACCATCGTAGAAGTTGATAGTGACCAAAGCTTTGATAAAAGTGACTTGAATCAGTTTGATACGAAAACTGCTTCGACTAAAGATATTAGAAATGGTAGCGAAACGAATCAACAGTCAGAAACCGCGAGAAAATTACCAGAGGATCAGAAGCAAAAAATAGATTTAGTAAGTGAGAATAAAATGACAAGTACAGAATCTCTTGAGGGATTAGTTATTATTACACAGCTCGTTACTTCGTGTATACGGGGTTTGCATCACTCTCAATCTAAATTGCAAAGTTTAGAAATATTGCTTGAGCTTGCTGAAAATACATCAGATGAAACAATATTAGATCGGATTTTGCCATATATTGTAAGTATTTTAATCGGCAGTCTATTCTAATTTTAGTGATATTAATGGAATATATCTAATACATTGTGCAGTTTCATTTAGTTCACGATCCTGCCCCACGAGTACGTGTATCTGCTATACATACTTTGACAAAATGTTTACATCTTGTAAAATGCATCCCGCCCTCTGATGTAAACATTTTCCCAGAATACATTCTACCCGGTTTAGCGCATATCACGCAAGACGAGGCAGTAATTGTTAGAGCTGCTTATGCAGAAAATATTGCTCATTTGGCACACATTGCATTACGTTACTTAGAGAACTCTCATCTCTCCAACTTAGGTAACAAGGAAGGACCAAAGCCCAGTTATGATAATGAACTTCGAACGTTGCACGAAATGGTATGCAATTGAATCATTATATATTTGTATAATGGATGTTTGAGTACATTTTATATTAAAATATTCAACATTAATAGGTACAACAATCGGTATCCATGTTATTAACAGATCCTCAGAATTTGGTCAAACAAACACTGATGGAAAGTGGAATAAATAAACTTTGCGTATTTTTCGGAAAACAGAAAGCCAATGATATACTACTTAGTCACATCATTACATTTTTAAATGATAACGAAGATAAAGAATTGAGAGGCTCATTTTTTGAGTGTATCGTTGGTGTAGCTGCGTACGTTGGTTGGCACAGCAGTCCTATCCTTATGCCTCTTCTTCAGCAAGGACTAGCAGATCCTGAGGAATTCGTAACAACGAAAGCTATTAACGCAATGGCAACTCTTACGGAACTAGGTCTCTTACATAAATCTGCTCTTTATCAACTTCTGTACGAGACTATGGTGTTTTTGGTAAGCCACATTCGATGCTGGCAATTAAAGAACGACAGGATTATTATTAAAGATTTCATGTGCCGATTTCAAATATTTTACAGGTACATCCGAATTTGTGGATCAGGCATGCGACCGTTGGATTTATATCTGCAGCAGCGAGAACACTTAATTTAGTAGACGTCCAATGCAAAGTTCAATCAATGATCCAACCATACCTAAAGCATCCATTAATTCAAATAGAGAAGGAAATTCTATTGTTAGAGGCGTTGGTATCTCCTATACCAAGAATTGTTTATGATTCCGTTGTCAAATACAATGATGTAGAGGAACTATTTCAAGTTCTCGAGCAAAGACAAGAGGCTCGCGTTAAAGCTGTAACGGGAATAGTACCGCAGTACAGTGAAATGAGTACATCATTGCGAAACGTAAGTTGCAACTGCTATTTGTGTAAAATTTCCGATCGGTGTAAGCAAAGTGTCTGTAGCTTTTCAGACGGTTAAGTTCAGAATCAATGACGGAAACTATTGAGGATCAATTATTGATAATGAAGCCACATTTAATGAAGATCAATAAGTATCGTAATTCAGCGGACGCGAAGCAAAGCACAACTAAATCCATAGATGGAAAACTGGAGTTGAATTCTATGAAAGATAGAATACGGCATCATATAGTAATATTATATCCGGACACAAAAATCGATCTAGGCCTTCCGCCGTTCAAACGGTTAGATCGTAGAACGTCGGACAGTGTCGGTACATATGCCACGATGAATCAAGAATGGCGCACAATGTTCGCCGCTCAAGATAACGCGCAGGTAATTATAAAATGATAATGCAATGCTTTTATTAATTTCATACAGTAATGATTAATATCCTTTTTATCTGCTACCATAGCACACTGTTAAAATGTCGGATATGACAGGAAGTAGTGGAAGTCCAAGCCAAAGTTTACACGGAGGAGATATCCATTTATCTCCGCAGCACAGTTTGTCCGATATGAACAGTATAAATGATCATTCTCTTCACGAACGTTCCTATATTCAATGTATGCATTTCACAAATATTTTTTATTTCGAGATACTTCTATATGTATAGGATGTAATTTTGTAGATAGGTGCGCACCCTGTAGATTAGAAGTGAGGCAACTGACATACAGGAAGCAAGAGCAACATGCTGCAGCGTTGAGAGCACAACATTGGGCCGATAACATTGCGTGGCAAGCTGGTAAATAATGATTACAAAAGATATACCATTTAGACATAGCGTCAGTTTTGCAAATATTTCTGCTCCAAAAAAAGGTTCAAGGTTATTACCTAGCGGGTGGAGGCCAAGAGGGGTGCCAGTTGCACACCTTCATGAGCACAGAGCTGCGGTAAATAGGCTGGTCTCTATACCAGACACTAGCTTATTCGCCAGTAGCTCCGCAGATGGATGCATTAAAATATGGGATGCAAGCAAAATGGAAGGTCGAAATATTGCCAATCGTTCTAGGTAGCGGCATTATTAATTTCCTTTATACATCGTTACACGATTAATAGCACCCTCTTCCTTTTCATTTTATTAGGCAAACTTATATTCATAGAGGTGGTCCTCTAGTTGGTTTAACTGTATGTGATCAAGGACAATCACTAGCAAGTTCTGCTAGCCAGTCAGGCACAGTGTTTGTTTTACGAATTGAATCTAATTCTAGTAAAATGAGTGTTATCGGTACAAGACAACTGGATCTTCAGGTGAGACACATTTTTTTTATCTATATTTAAACGTTTTAATAAATCAATGTTGCAAATCTGAATGATCGCTTTTAGGAAGAAGGATGCGCAGTTGATCTGCAGTATTTAGATTCTGGTTCACAATCGGTTCTTGTATATGCGTCATTGTACGGTTCATTGGTAGGATGGGATTTAAGATGCACTGGTACAACGTGGCGTTTAGAAAATGATTTGAAGCACGGAGTGATCACTTCCTTTTGTGTTAACAATTATCAACAGTGGTTGACTCTTGGTACAAGTTCCGGTGTGCATACTTGTTGGGACTTGCGATTTCAATTACCGATCACCAGTATTAAACATCCTACGAGTAAATTTATAAATGTCCTAAGTTTATCTGAAATAGTGTGCTTCGAATTATCTTTGATTCCTATGAATTAATTTCGCTTTCAGATGCAAGGGTGAGGAAGGTAATCACACATCCCACGGAACATTCGTGGATTATTTCGGCTGTGCAGGGGAACAACGAAATTTCAATGTGGAACCTCGAAACTGATTTTCGACAAATGGTTCTATGGGCGTCAAGTGCACCACCGCTTAGTCACTCGCAAGGCGGTCACAGTGTATGTGCAATGCATTCCGGGTCCATTGATCGTTCAGGTTTCTTGTTAGCTGGTGGTACCGACATGAGACTACGTTTCTGGGATTTACATACGCCTAATGAATCGTATGTCGCGTTACCTGCCGCTAATGATGTTACCCCTCCAAATTCATTGGCATACGAGTTAGTGTTTGTATGACACGATAGTGCTTAGGGTACCCTATAGATTACAAGGAATCTAACGAGGCGATTTAATCGTTCTACAGGCAACGTTTAATAGATGGAACAAACGTGGTGCAAGAAGTCTTAGCTGCTGGTGGTCCTACTTCATCGTCTAGCGGGAGTAGCAGTGGCAGGACAAGAAACTCAGAGGAAGGTGGCCAGGGACCTGAAACTCCACCATCTGGCCATCACAATACAATTTCTGCCATAGCCATGTCAAACACGTGTATTCTTACTGGTAGTACAGATGGATTAATACAAGTTTGGAAATGATTGTTTTTCTCTTTCATCGTGCAATATTCGAAAAGGGCATTGTACAAATTTTTCTAACGCATCACAGAAATTTATTCTGGGAGAAAACAATCGTAATTGGACATCGAGTTTTTTAATGATCGGATTTGTGTGCTACAGTAATTCTGTGATTTTTATTTGTACATAATATGTAATATATTTATATACCGTATTTAAAATCATAGATAGTTATAATAATAATAATATAGTATGCATTTCTTGAGCCGAATATAAAACTTAAATTACTTTAATACAGCGATCCCTGTGTAATATAAATGATTTATTTTTGTACGCGAAAAAGAAACAAAACAAAAGGAAGAAGAGCTTGTCGAATGTAAGATATGAAGACGCTAAATTAATGACACTTAGTTTTAAATAGACGTAACGTCAACGATTAATTGTACGGACATAATACAGAGGAAGACATACTAAAGCATACAATTAATGTACAAAAAGGGGCAACATTAAGAAATGTATCCCTTCATACATGATTTATACTGGCGAGTATGTACGACTGCGTAATTTTAATGTCATTAGTTCAATAGTAAACTTGTATACCGAGTGAAATACTCATTGCCAGTGGATATATTTGTATTCCCTGATATTGTTACAATAAATTGATATTTTCAATGCACCTTCCTAGTTCGCCTTTAGTCGCGCATCCCTTCGTGAAATAAATTTACTTTGTCACCAGGGACAAACTGGTCCAGCTGGATAGGGCGCACGTCCCGGAAACGCGTAAGGATCAGGATTTATCGTCCTGCAAATTTCTTTCCATCTTTCCTTTCCCCCTTTTCCTTGGCGTCGTCTGTACTGTTGATTCTTGTAACTTGGTGCCGGGTAATTATAATCCGGCTGCTCGCCGAAAAGAATGTCTACCCAGGGGGCGGCGGACCCACCGGCAATCAATATTAAAAATAGAAAAAGAATTTTCATTCTGTCCAAATTATTAGCAGCTTTAAAAATCAGCAAATATCTGAAAGGAATACGAATGAACAAGTGTACACGAATAATAATAGAAGAACATAGGATCGGCGATACGGAGTTTAATGCTAAAGAGCTAAATGCCAAGCTATTACCATGTATATTTGATTGTTTCGTATTTTTGCTTTCGAACTTCACACTTTCTGAACAAACTGATTAGCGACACTTCTACCTGTAACTTATCTTCATAGTTCGCACGTAATCAACTGAACTGGCAAGAGTTAACTTTTACGCAAATATCCGGCTATATATATTTATTCTTATTCCTTTTTTTTTATTGTTTCAGTCTAGACTTACGGAAGAGATTGAGCTGTACTCGCGGTAACAAGTACACTCTCGCAATGGAGTGATGCTGGATGCTTTCTGCAGTTTTATACACGAACACTATCCTGCCGCTCATAAAAAACGTATTTGACCGTCTTGTAAACACACATATACATATATCTCTAATTCTTTGATATATCTTATGAATAATGTAAACGTCCGTACTCCAATTGGTCTTATCTTTTGCCCAGAGATATTCATCTTACTCAGCCATCAATTCTATTCTTTTTTTTGGCAGGGTCAATTAACTTCAATATCTTCCCATTGATCAATGGCTTTAAATTTTTATTTAAAGAGGCGATCGTCATTTCATGGTATATAAAAAAATAGAATTATTAACTGAGTAAAATTGTTATTGCATCCGAAACAATAGAGGAATTCGCATCTTTCCATCACATTGAACTTGGGGGAAGGCCCTATCTACATATTTGTCTTATCTGAATCGGAGTAAATATTTTATTCACGACGCGTACCCCCGTTTCTGTTTGTATTCTACGCGCGTACAAATTCTGTCACAAGAAGACACTCGGTATAAAGGATACCGGCTTAAATATATTAGTCACTCATTTATGCTTGGAATCCAGGTGCGCAGTTCTTACGGGTTCAAATAATTGCAATCGCACATGCATTCTACGTTCAACTGTTGTTAAAGTATGTACACGATCTTTAAGCTTTAATGCTGTCGGCTCATTTGCCATTTCATTCATCGCCACATATCGATTTATGGTTTAAAGTTTAAACCGTTGCCCAAAAGTCGTGGAAAGTAAGCAAATGATTCATTCATAAGACGCTGTTCAATTAGATTATCATTCCAATGGTAATGAAGTTGATTACAGATTGCCCTACATTTACCGCGATCTTATGTCAAGGTTGAAGCTTTTGATATCACTTTATTCACAGAAACGTATCAAAATGTTAGTATACATATGTTTATGGTCATTGTAATCTTTCTTCTGGGAAAATAAATCATTCTGTTTCTGTATCAATATATATATATATATATATTTCGGTCAACATTTTAATCACACATGCAGATCAAAATATATATGATTGTGTTACATAAATTGTCTCTAAAAATCGCAAAGTATCTTACAAGTAACAAAAGACACAGAGGTTGCGTGTATAATCGTACTTATTAAGGTTCACCATGAGTAACTGTTACTATTTCCTATTACTGTAATATGTAGCTGGTTTCCAAGCCTGTTGAACTATTAATAGCGTTTGGCAGAGAAAGTACTCTCCACAGTTTTGCTCAAAGGGGTTCGCGATCCTCGAGTGGCTTTCTTGTATTTTAACGACTTAAACGCCTGATTTAGCTTTTGCGATAGCTATGCATTTTCGAATTTAGACCGAACGATAAGAAAATTCGGGTCACGGTAAACTGGATCTGATTACGTCGAATACAATTTTTGATCAAACGGAATTGCATTTATAATTGCCACAGGAAAGGCAAGCTGTGCGTCCCTATGGACGATCAGGATTATATTTAGCGGGAAACGGAAATCCGAGCGCAAACCAGCTGATTCATAAGGCGTAGAAGCTGCGAGAAATAAAATATATTTTATGCATATTCGTCTATTAGTATTCACCACCGAACGCGCGGATGAAAATACACGAATAAGAAGCAGCTTCTATAATAAGACGTTCGGTGGATGAATAAGATGCGCCGAGGAATACTTTGTACACGTTAGTTCTTAAGTAAATAAATCATTCTTTACTACAATTTGTGATGGAAGATGTGCACCACTCTGCCGACTTCCGTTTCGAGATACTGTCCTCGGTTTCGTGTATAAAATAGCGAATTTTGGGAAATAAAAGCAGATGGAAGCGTTGCAATTATATTTGATATATTTTATTTATCTGTCAGACGTAAATTAATATGTTGAATAATCTTTCGGAACATTTCATTTAAAACATACTCGAAGAATTTTAGGCTCGTGCAGCAAATTGTGCAAGCAAAAACAGCTAGTAGCACGTTAAATTGTCTAAATATTTTGAATAGCAGTTTCCTTGAAGCTGCTTCTCGAAGGCAGCTGCACCACGTTCGCCAGTTCCGTTTTACGTCTCATTCAGAAAGCTTCTGCATTTCGATTTTGCTGGGATTTTTATTTATCGCGTGTAGTTCCTTGTCCCTTTGATTGCCTCTTTAACTGAGCCTTAGACGATTAAGAATGGTCACACCCAAGTAACGCATTTTCATTTATTCGAACAAATATTCGCCGCTTCTTTTTTCTTTTACCACAAATATCTTTCGTTTTTATTCCAGAGATCTTTAACGAGCGGAATTGTGCCACGAGAATGTCCAATTGTTTCAATATCAATAATAAGAGTAACCAGAAGATCCGAGATCGCGTAAGTCTTTCATTAAAAATGCAACGAGGTTTCAAGAAAATGAAGAGGAGCATTCAGAAGATAACTGGTATGTCGGCGATAAGTATAAGTACTAAATCTCTACTTGTACTTGTATAAACGTGATATTTATTACCTGCACGAAATTACAGTGCTTTCAACGGACGAAATAGATCATAGGACGTCACGATTCATTGCGCATCGCTGCACTATAATTTTTTCTCTCTTTGTCTTCTTCTTTTGCACCCTGATGCTATAGTATTGCAGACCATTTTAATGGAATAGAAAAAATTATCGTACAAGATTATTTTCAATACTTTTAGAAACTTCGTCGAGTGTTCAACCTGACTGCGTTTTCGTAGAGAACATGCAAGAGAATGAGAAACAACCGCTGTATATATTTCCGGAACGGCTCTCTTCTTTAACGTGCAAAACCGGATTTTCGAAGGACGAGATACGAAAATTGTATCGTGTATTTAAGCAGTATTGCCCGAGGGGTGCTGTAACGACAAATGATCTGAAACCGGCTTACGCGAAATTATTCCCATTAGGGGATACTGCAAAATACACGCAAATTGTTTTCAATGCCTTCGATAAGGATGGGGATGGTATCGTCAGCTTCGGGGATCTAATCACTGAGATAGCTTTCATCACTAATGGTGACGTAGATCAAAAGCTCTCCTGGATTTTCAGGTGATCATTTAGACGGGGTCAAATTATTCGAGTAGCTCCTAATGTTACTTTCTACTCTTGCCTTTCATTAGGTTTTACGATTTAAACGGAGACGGTTATATCACTAGAAAGGAAATGTTAGTCACAGTGTCTGCAATTTACGAGATGCTGCATAACGGACGCACTATTCAGCGGATGGTGGATAGACACGTAGATAAGGTTTTCGAGAAGATGGATGCTGATAAGGACGGAGTTATATCGCAGGAAGAATTTATGAACAGCTGTAAAAATGTATACATTCATATTCACAATATTCGTTCATTTCAATTGTGAATAGTAACGTAAAGGATAAACGAATTAAAATATCGGTTTTGTTTATACTAAACACCTTTTTTTTTTATTTCAGGATACTGTCATTCAAAATCAGTTGATAATATTTAATCAGTTTTGGTGATCATGTATTCAAATGCCTTGGGGCTTCTGAAGCGAAACTCTCCTGTTTCATAAATTATTACTTCCATGATAAAATAGTACAATCACAAAGGATACCCTTATTCATAAGTTAAATAACAAATAACATTATAAATAAAGTTATTAAAATAATTTAACCACAGTTTAGAAAATTTCATTTTCAACGAAAATATGGCCTCCACTGATTCTACATGCAATCTTTGCACTTTTAAAACAGTCTTTTTTGTAAAATGTAAAAGACACAGGCCAGAAAAAATGCAAATGCCAACGCCACTAAAGCTTTATCCGTAACTTCCCTTCTTCCATATTTGCCTAAAAGCTTTCCAGATTGAACAATAACATGTTGCTGATGATCTAATTCATTCTTTGTACTGGAAACTTTATCAGACGATGTCGCTGAAATGTTTTCGTGGTAATAAATTAGTTATGGCACATTGGCATTTTAGATTCTATATACAATAACAATATACATACTTAATGTGTCCAATGTGTCCGCGCTTCTTTGAGTTGTTTCAGCTAAATGTCTAGATATACTTAATAGCTTATCGGACAATTGATTCGAGGTATTTGCAAGACTTTGCTTGTCACGTTTTCTACGAACAGCGGCTTGTTTCTCTTCGGGCATCGAGAGCAACTCTTCTTTAGCAAGTTTGTCTATCACGCATACACTAACAACATTAGCCTTCCGAAATGCAGCTAAAGAAGTATTAAGTTGCTGTTTATATGTATCTACTTGTGTCAATAAATCTGTTTTCTTTTTCTCAGAAGGTTCCCTCTCGGCTACCGACGCTAATTTATCTATGGATGTTTTCAACGCTGCTATTTTTGCCCTTCCTTCTGCATTTAATTCGATAAGTAATTCTAACGGGCCAGTGCATTGTTGAATGTCCTGCAAAACGTATATCGATCAGTACATCGTAATAAATAAAGGTACACAAGTTTGTTTATATTTAACCCCCGGGGAGATACATTTTACGTACGTATCAGATATTATAACAAAATTTTGGTATCAATTAATTGTTCGTAATTCATTTGTAGATATGTACGTATACAAATTATCGATAATACAACGAATATATTTCGCTTATGTCACACGTTGTTATTAAACTATCTGTGCAATACCATATTGTATTTCAGGTTATACCGCAATAATCTTAAAGAACTTTTGATCTACGTAATATTTACTTGTATTAAGGCTGTAACTTGAAAGTGATTTTTTACGATATCTTGATGAATAAGTTCTAACGCATGATGTCCAGTGTCCATCGAGACATGTGTGTTTTGACAGTTCCTTTGTGTGCACTTATGACCTATGTAAAATGGAATGTGATACGAATGATGATTTTAACACGTAAATCAGGGTGGAAGAATCATCTGCCTAAAAATTTTTTAATGGGAACATACATATGTAATTACTATCTTCGATATCATTCAATTAGATGCCATTGCAAATTAATGCCATGCTGATGCATCTCTGATAATTGACATATTACTTTACGAATTCCTTGAGTCGTATAAATTGCACGGAGTAGTAAGTATAATTAAAGATAAAATAAGGTTATGTTATAAAAAATTTAGCGATAAGAAATACGAGGTAGTATAATTTATTAATGTACAATTCGAGTATTACACTATTATAATACAACTAGCATTGGTTATTGCATATACAGCTTCAGTTATAAATATAGCGTTACACAGAACAATGTTGACATTACTATATATGTATAGTATGCATCTCTTTTCCAATACGAATCTAAATTTATAACTTAGATTTGAAGTAGACTTAATTCATGTAGAATTATTGTGATGGGATAATACTATGTAATTCAACATAGTCAGATGAAATGTTTCTGACAATATGAAACGGGCACAGTGCTCTCATTCTATGTAGGTCTATGTTACATAAGTCTTTATATAGTGACCAGAAGTTCGATATTAACGAAGAAAATTGATTACGGCGGCTGTGAATTCTGTTGTAGAACTCTGTCCGCCTAAGTCCTTTGTTAATACTTTACCGTCGTTTAGAACGCGATTCAACGCGTCTTTAATTTGTTCGGCATGGCGCTTCAAATTCACATGACGTAAAAGTTTTACGGCACATAAAAGCATAGCAGTAGGGTTTGCAACATTTTTACCTACAGCTTCTGAATACGTGTGCCTTGCACCCTGCATGGTAAAAAGAAGAAGAAAACATTTTATATTATCATTGGTTTAGAAAATATTTCGTTAATTTTCTATGGTATGTTAAATAATCTTACTGGTTCGAAGACAACGCATTCAGGACTAAAACTAGCACCTGCAACCACACCGGCTCCACCAACCAGTCCAGATGCAAGATTGTCTAAGATATTGCCGTATAAATTTGGTAATACCATTACATCAAATTGGTGTGGATTAGACACCATTTGCATCGTGCAATTATCCACGATCATTGTTTCAAATGTAATTCTGTAATACCATAAAAAACGTGTCAACCGAATGTACTGAAAATAATCTGAGATTGTGCACAATATTTGTAATTACCTAGGATACATTACAGCAATTTCTTGGCACGATTTTAAGAAAAGACCGTCGCCAAGCTTCATGATGTTGGCTTTATGTACGCACGTAACTTTCTTACGATTGTGTTTGACCGCATAATCAAATGCAAACTTTGCAATCCTTTGACTCTTAGTTGCAGTTACTATCTTCAAACATTCCACCACACCCTTTACAGATTCATGCTCTAATGCAGAATACTCTCCCTCCGTTTGTTCTCTAATGATAATACAATCAACATTTTTATGACGACACTTAACGCCTGGCAAAGACTTTACATGGACAACATTCGAATACAAGTCTAGACTTTTACGTAATTTCATGTTCAACGTTTGAAGTTCCCCGGTATGCGAATGGTCTGGCGTTGCTAAAATACCCTGTAGAACAGTGATTAATATTTAGTACTGGATCTTGTGATTATTAATCAGCGATAGCAATTTAAACAGCGAATAGAAGAATACCTTCAAGCATACTCGATTCCTTGCAATACTGTTGGATACTTGCTCAAGGGGTGCGCTTAATGTTGGATTTACTTCGGACAGAAAGTACGGTTCGAACTCAACCGGTACATTTGCAGCTTTGAAAACATTTTGTACAGACACTACCAGCTCTGGCCCTACACCATCTCCCGGTATAAGAGTACATTTTATCCTTCCTTCATGCTCAACTGTCTAAAAGAATAAGCTATATACAGATACATCGGGCATTTTTCGTACAGCTTGATACATACAGATTCCTGCAGACGTACTGCTCCTACGTGTAATGATCTAACAGCTCCTTTCTGGGCAGTCTGTAAATAAAAATATTGCAAGCTTTTACTTTACGATAATTGATAAACGAAGGTAAATAAACGTAAGTGTGTAATGAAAGACGAAAAGTTATTTTTTCTCGATATAGATAAGCTAGAAATATTACGCTGAAAAAAGCTATATTTATAGCAATACAAACGTGAACGTAATGATTGAATAACACGATTATTGAAGTCGTCGTTTAATTCAGTTTGTTCACTTTTAAATATGCTACAGCAACAGAATATACGTTTGATTTCTTACAGTGCATCTGCTATTAGATCCAAAGATTGTCAATCATCGTTGATAAAATATATTTTGTATGCAATGCCCTTGCAGCAATCGTAGATAGTTTTTGTTTCGTCAATTCAATGACTGAATCAAGTTTTGCGATATCTTGATCTTGTAGAATTTACGGAATTGTATTAATTTTCATGACAGGAGGAATTTTATACTGCAATTAAACGTACATTACCTGCGAAAATACCTTGCAAATGTTTCTTGCGAGTAAAGCCATTTTTAACGATGGACCTAAGCTGCCTGTCTCAGTCTAACATTTGTACACCAGTGGTGTATCACAATTGGAAAGTACTGGGGACATTCAGCGTATATTATTTATGGAAAAAAAAGCTCAAGTGACTTGCGATTATGTTGTACAAGAAAGTCAATATGAGTATATTTACGTTAATCTTTCATTCACAATATTATTTTCGAATATTTATAGTAGTACTCAAATACTATAATTTGTGTACGTACGATCCTGTTATTCTCTATCATTTTATTTTATGTGTTTCGGTGTGAAAACGAAATTACTAGAAAAGTTCAATACAATGCTGCCAGTAAGTTCAAACGCTGCTATTAGTTTAATTATACTTTTTATCTTTTATTTAATGAATTATGCCTCAGAATTTTTATTATATCTTTGTCTTATTAGAATTTTTGTCGCCTGTATTATATTTTCATTTATACGGTGAATATGAAGGGAGAAATACAGATATCTTGTTCTAACTGTGGTTCAATTTTTGTGCGGGCATGTCTGTGTAGGTATGTTGCATGGTCTGGTTCTACTGATAAGGAACGTATCAAAAATGGTATCAAGCTACCCTGCTTTTTGTACTGTAACACTTGTAATACAAAATATTCAGTTGGACAGGATATTCAAAAAACACCCGCCTTAAAGAACGAACAACACCCCCCACCACCCGCAAAGTTCCCAGCCAATTACCGCAATCTGTTTCAAAAATCTCCCTCTTTCGCCCAACGGATCTCGTAGTGATTTGACGTGTTCAGAGTGTCCGTCGAATTAAGGTATGTCACATAATCTAATAATATATTCTTGAAGGCAGAGAATTATATACATTGTTTTCATTTCCCCATCTTCCAAGTTTTCTGTGGTTTCTTTGTTAATATTAGTGAATATTTTGCAAGAAATGAACAAAGTATTGTGCAGTGAACGGAATCACATTGCGCGGCGTGCATTTTCAAATCGACTTGATTATACATATACGTATCATTTTTTACGTATGCGTATACGTATCTCAGCTCTGAATTATATTATCTTGCAATATATTCTGCAGTTTCTAGCAATATTATTATAATATTGGTGTGTCTTAATACATTTATCTCTAATTTCAGTTGGATTGTGTTCAATGGCGTCTCCTTCGCTTGCTTCGAGAATCAAATCAGAATTGGCGGGAACGCGACGCTGACAGCCGGGAATGCGCAGGACCATAATGGCGCCATTCATGCCGAAGTGTCAAAGGATCTGGTTGACAGGTAAGGATTTCTCAAATTTCTTCTAGAAATAAGTAGAATTGTACAAATACTAGTACTATATCTCGATTAAATTATTAATCGTACCACGTATAAATCTTGTATGATATATGTACAATTGTGTCGTAAGCTTGCCTACACGTTTGCAAATCGAATGCTCGCGTTTGCTACATAATTCGAGATGAATTATTGCTTTAGTACATCACAATTATAATTACCCTCGTGCACTTGTTTTATTTCTTTGTTACTCTTTGTTTGTACAGGAGTGTGGAGAGAGTTGATTTGGCGGAATAGAGTAAACCAATATCTACAATGACGCGAAATAATTCATTGCAACCAAGGTGTTTGTACGTAAGCATTTTAATCATTTTTCCATATCGGTTTTATATGATCTGAGACTGATACTAAGATAAAACAACAACAGTTATAATACTTACAAAAATGGTGATAACAAATACTCGATAGGATGAATATTTTTTGTTTCAGAATATTTTGTGACCGCGCGCAATGCGGTCGGTAAAGTCAGTGTTTGCTCCGCAGTTTTCAAATATTTCTAGAGCAAGTGGCTCTGCTTAAATTTTCGTTTACACTTTGGCTACACGCGATTGTAGAGTCAGTATTTTTCGCATACTACTTATTAATACTATTATCAGAGCCGGTGCTCCATTGCAATTATTTCAATCGCGAAAGTAGAATCTTAACTTGTTCGCCGATATAATTTGCGGTCGCGCACATATAGTCTTTTACTTTTATTTTCTTTTGTATTCGCTATCGGAAGTAGAGAATGTTCTAGGCGACACTGATAAAGTGAGAAATGTAAGTATTTTTTAAACAATCCTCAGTTTTTTATGACGAATTAAATTATGTAGATTTTAATGTTCTTTGCTTTCCTGTTTAGTTACAGTTTGCACACTTCCTGACGGTTGAGTCCAATTGAGCTGCCTCGGTGATGTTCCTGATGATCTCCACGAGTACTTCCTCTATCTTTGCAATCAACGGGGTGGTGAGTCGCATGTTTTTTGGTTCCTCCGGTCCCCAATCCTGCCGTAGGACGATTGGTCCAAAACGGCACGGGTGACTGGTTGTATTTTTTAGTAGTTTTGCGAGCATAGTGACCGCCAATATTTTCTTGTGTATTATTTCTTATATGAGGTTAGACGTGTCCTCTTGTACTCCGCGTTTATTAATATAAAGAATATTAAACATAGAAATATTTCTTATTCAAATAAATATTAGATCAAATAAGCACTGTTCACGTAGGTTCCTCCATTTCGACAAAAATATACGATGACATTAATAAATACATGGAACAAATGTGGACATTGCATATTAAATTTATAATTACGTTTATAATCGATTGAAATTTGCTTTCACTATTGAGCAGTGCAGAAGTCGGATACCCTCCGATTTCGTTACTGCAAGTGTTTCATGATTATAGTAATCATGTATTAAAATTAATAAATTTAATATTAATTTTCATATGCTACAGTCGAGTCCTTTTCGTATGAAATTTATAACACGTTATGTACATACAAGAAGGCACTTTGTATGCGGGTAGATTTTCAAATCGGAGTAGCTATCTTGAACAATTTACTTCGATTAAGGAATCACCCGAGGCTTATTTAAATATTTAAATGCATTCATTTCTTAATTGCGCTACTTATTCTAGTAAATTCAGTTGGTAATGACAGTCACTTCTCTTAATAAATGAATTATTTATCAGTCATTTTCAAGTTTTTATTGATATTTCATAAATTCTAAAGTCGAGTCATCTTTAAAGAGATTGAAAATAAAATATACTATTAGCTATTGCAATTTTACGTATACTAATCATCTTTTTAGATCAGGATTTTCAGGTTTAACCCCTTCCGTGTTCATTGCCAGGAACTCACTCACGTGCCCAGGTGCTACTTGGGTGAGTGAAAGGTAATGGGCACGATGATCATATGGTTTTTAAATTTATAACAATGTTTGGCGGCTGACATTTGCTAGTGTACCGTGCACGACGTATTTTCCACATTTTGTATGTATGTGGTTAGGCCGTGGAATTGCGTCGGCTCGGGAATTTGATATCAAATTATAAACGGACTTAGCAATATGTTTTACAATTGCAAATACATTGAATACCATAACGAATTATGAAAATATGGCAACGAATAGAGTACTATACGAACCAAGTATATTTGGTTGAAACAAAATGTATAATATATTCTAGCAATCAATATTTTACACGAAAGTAATGCCCAAGCATATACGTTTACGCACATTTACGCAATGGTCCCTAGCCTTTGTCAGCCGATTTCAGGAATTGGTACGTACCCTTAGAGTGTGAATGATTGTATGCCAAGCTCGGGTGTCGGAGGCGTCCCGGGACGTCTCTCTAGTGTAGGCTCTTGCGCCCGAGTGTTTGATTGAGAAACGTGGAATGATGTGTGTTTGTGTGAATGCTTTGCCAATTTTTAAATATAGGTCCAGGTAGGATAGGTAGTATACCTTCTGGTGTGCCTGATAGATATAAGTAGGTAGGGCCGGGCAGGTTGACACAGTCTCTGATCGGGAAGGCAATATTTCGCGTGTTCAACCTGTTTCAGGAAATTTGATTTGAAAAGTAGACGGCGAAGCTGTGGCGCGAACGAAAATGCGTTCGCCTCTGGCTTTGCCTATCGATTTTTCGAATTTTTCGCGGTCGTGGTCGCGATTTGGCTTCGAAACGAACGTGCTACGTTATGCTCGAGGCTGCGCGTGTAGGCGAAGATCGATTACAATTTTAATCGTAATCTTTGCGATTTTCCGTAATCGCAATTTTTACGATTGTATTTGGTCGTGATTCGTCCACGCGTGTTCCTTTTAGCTACGCGGTTTAGATTTTTATTTTTTTTGCGGATAGAGTCTCGAGCCTAGGCTAAGTTTCAGCGGGCATTGCGCTCGAAGAAAAGAAGAAGCTAAATGCCGAAGAGGCCCGACAAACTGTCGCTCAAGAGGGCAACTACCAATGGCTCTGCATCCTTTGGATGGAGAGTCATTCTTTGTTACTATTTTGTCACTATGCTCGCTTCTGCATGATGTAGTTGTAGTTTATTGTTTTTCCAGCAATCATCATCGTATTGGGCAAATCGCGATGTTTATTAGCGTCGCGTACGATTTAATACGGTTTGCATTAGAGTTGCGAAAAAAATCAAATCGCGATTGCAACTAGAGTTGCGGAGAAACCCAGGCCGCGGCATTTTTTTACAGGTGCGAGTACGTATTATCGGAGTTAAAGTGGAGTATTATAAATTCATGCAATAGGAAAGATTATTTAACACAACTTAAAGGAAATGATAGAAAGGATTGCGCTATCATACCTAAGAAATATCACTAAATTCTTATGACCTTTGATCTGTTTCAGGTTGTACGATCACGATTTTAATGAAAGGAGATTCATTATAAAATATCCCTTTCCCCTTTCTTTATATCACTTTAGATTTTCAATTAGGTAAGCTATTTTTAAATAACTTTAAAGCTTTGTTCAAAGTGGGTATGTTTGTTAACTAAATTATTTTTTAAATAGGCAGGCAATTTCTCAATTAAATTAGTTTGATAACTAGGCAGACAATTCCCAAATGAAATTAGTTCCTTAATTAAGCAGGCAATGTTTAAGTTAAGATAAATTTTTAGTGAGGCAAGTGTTTTCGTGTGTTTCAAGTGTATGACCATAACTTCCATGAAAGAAAATCAAGGGCATCTTTATATACCTTCGGATTTTCAATTGGGTAGGATATTTCTAAATTAAATCATTTTTCAAATATGCCGGCAATTTCCAAATTAAATTAGCTTTTTAGACAGGTAGGATGTTTTAAGTTAAGATAGATTTTTAGTTAGGTAGGATACTATTAAATAAGATCTTACATAACGCGAAGTCAAATGTTAGTTTTAAATTAAGATATTTAATTTACCTTAAGTATAGGTACTTAATTTATATTATAATCTTTATTTTTTATTTTAAGCCAGGTATAACAGAATTTTTATTATTCAGCTTTCGCCATAAGTAATTAATTGTCCGATTTGTCTATTCCTGTATCTCGTCGGTGGTAACTATCGATTATCGTTCACCATTTTGGATGTTTCGATAAAATACACAGCGTCCAATACTTGACAGCTGATTGCTAAACAATGTTTTTTTGGAATAAGAGACTTTCATGAATGACATTGTTTAAATAATTGTCAGCAAAAATTACATTTACTTGTGTGCTTCATTTTTCACCAAATTCCGTAAGAAATTGTTACGCAAAATCATAGTTACATACATTACTCTCCAAATTATAGGTTATGACCGTATTTTCTACGTGGTTATGTTTTATTTACGTTTTTATTAATCTTCGCAGGTTGTCCCGGTTATAAATAATTTCTAAACATGTCAGACGACGAGGATTTGGTTTATGTAAAAAAACAGAAAACTGTTCACTATGGTTCTCTCGAAGAAGCGGAACGTGCAAGATTGGCCGCTGTGGCGGAATCCTCCGAAGATGAAAAAGATGCTGCGAATTTGGGAGACTGTATTAATGCAGCAGTTGCTCTGGGCAATGTTCACATATCTAATGAATATATGGAACTGGAGGATGAAATGTCGAAAGATAGACAAGCTCTCCTAGAAGAGTTTGAACGTAGAAAGAAAGCTCGGCAAATTAACGTGTCCACAGATGATTCAGAAGTCAAGAAAAATTTGAGACACTTAGGAGAACCTATTTGCTTGTTTGGCGAAGGTCCTGCGGATAGAAGAACAAGATTAAGAGACTTATTGGCAAATCTAGGCGAAGATGCGATCAAAAGGAAGCACGACGAAGAGGAGAAACCTTCTCATACGATCGAAAGGGATACAGAAACAACATGGTACCACGAGGGCCCAGAATCCCTGCAGATAGCTCGTTCCTGGATTGCTTGTATGTGAGACTATTATCGTTAAACTGTATGTTTGTATTATTATGCATTTACACATTACGATTTCATTTATTCCACAGCGTATTCGTTACCCAGAGCAAAGGCAAGATTGGATAAAGCAAGACAGGACTTAGAATTACCAACGGCCACGCGTACGGCGCGCCGTCAGGAGCTTCTAAAAAAATTGCAAGCACTGACAATATATTGTTCTCAAATCGGTGACACCAGACCAATTTCTTTCTGCCAGTTTAGTCCAAACTCCGAGGTGCTTGCTACAGCTTCATGGTCAGGCTTATGCAAACTATGGTCTGTACCTGACTGTACTCTGTTAAGAACGCTTAAAGGGCATCCTTGTAATGTTGGCTGCATTGTTTTTCATCCAAAAGCTACTATTACCGAAGATGTGGTAGGGGATACAGCTGGGCAGACTTGTATATTAGCTTCTTGTGCCTCGGATGGTAAGTGGGTTTGTATTTATTTCGCCAATAAATGTAATACGTGGTACAGGAAAACATTTCCATCATCTACACAGGATCGGTCAAATTGTGGAGCGGTGGTTCAGGTGAGGAACCATTGGCTGAGGTCGAGGGTCACGAGCCGCACAGAGTTTCGAGATTAGCATTCCATCCTTCTGGTAGATTTCTTGGAACTTGCTGTCACGACGCGTCTTGGAGACTTTGGGATTTGGAACAGCAAGCAGAAGTCTTGCATCAGGAGGGCCACGCCAGAGCTGTGCATTGTATTAGGTATAAAAGATTGCGCCAGGAATTTCGCATGATATTATATGTAGCACGAGGGGTTGCTATTGTTTAACGCAATATCTTTTTTTTTAATATGAACTCTGTTTTACAGTTTTCAGTGTGACGGTAGTGTCAGCGCCACAGGTGGTCACGACTCCTTCGGCAGAGTCTGGGATCTTCGCACAGGACGGTGTATTATGTTTATGGAGGGCCACTTGAAATCTCTTTTTGGTATTGACTTTTCTCCCAATGGCTTTCACATAGCAACAGCTAGCGAGGATAACACCTGCAAGATATGGGATTTACGAAAAAGATCTTGCATATACACGATACCCTGCCACACAAACTTATTGTCGGACGTGAAATATCAAAGGATAGAGGGGCAATATCTCGTCACAGCGTCGTACGACGGTACGGCAAAAATATGGTCAAATAAAACCTGGCAACCACTTAAAACACTACCGGGCCACGACGGTAAAGTAATGTCGGTGGATACTTCGCCTGATCATAGATTTATCGCGACCAGTTCGTACGATCGAACGTTTAAATTGTGGGCACCCGAAAACATGTAAAAAGTCTTCGTTGAATAAACTGTAATAGAAGCTGAAGTATATTCCAAAGCAATGTTGATGAAGTACATGGGCTGAGTTTTTGTATTATAGACAAATCAATAAAGGTATATTCTTTATTACTTGTTCCTGCAAATATTATCACATTGTCGATTAAGTTTGTCAGTCTTAGTTGTTCGAATTTCTACCTATTGCCATCCTGGTATTTTTCTTTTGTGTCATATGAACAGAATAATAGAAGGGATTGACAAAAAATGCATTCCAGCATTTCTGATAAGAAATATTCGGTACCGATATAGTCGAGATAGATTTGTACGTTCCTATATTTTTCGTATTTTTACTTTTCATTCGTTGCGATTCGAATAAATTAATTTTTTTTCTCGTATACATATGTATAGTATACATGTGTCTTGATTTCCATTCGTGCATTCTGTAAAGGTCTGTAATATTATGAAGGAAAAGTTTAAATCCAGGAAGTTCGCAGACATAAATAACTTCCTAATTAGTGGCTTGGATAATTGTGATTGAGGCAACGTAAAAGGACAAGCGTAAGTTTTCGAGCTGATGGTTCAATGTGGAGTTTCGAATATAACCGGGCTACTTAACTTTTCGCAACGGCAGGAGTAATGACTGTGAACAGGAGGGTCTCTTCTGTGCTTTTACTTTATTAACTAACTTCGCGATAAGTTTTCTGAACAACCAACTGGATGATTCTTTCTCCGATAGAAATTCATCTTATATTTACAACAATTCTTAAGGGCGGTCTCTCGACGGTTCTCTCTTTTGTTCTTATAAATCTCTTAACTTCTTCACGATAGGCGCGAATGAATAAATTTTCACACGATGGTATTTTTAGTACAGGTGAATCTTTTCGTTAAGTGATAAAATCAATGTTAAAAGTATAAATCAAACAACAATATATTTGTACAATTTTAAGTTAATCATATGGTACATTGCTTTCATTTCTTCTAACGCATGGATAGAATTGTCTCAACAGGTAAACAATTTGTCTCATATTTCATTCACGGCAGCAGTTCTTACCGAATAATACTTACTCTAAAACGAAATTCGATGTTCATAAATCGAACGCCATATTCTTACTCATATCCTTACGATTACTTAACATCTTTTTCCTCGCCGCAGTTAGTTCAGCAGCGGCAACTTTTTAATGTTAATGATAAATAGTAAATATTTTTTAATCGGAAACCTCACTATCCTTTCGCACGGAATCGTGCACGCTAGTGCTTCCGATTTGTAACGATTTGTGTACATTTAGCAAAAAATGCTTGAATGGCGGACAAAAAGATATTTCTTCCCGACGATTTCCCTCGGTGTAAAATTTTCTGTGTTGCGCTGGTGACGATTCCGACATCTTTGACGTGATTGCATTCGGTTCATGCAGATTCGTTCAACGGTAAAGATTGATGGATCCAAACTTTATCGCCACCCTCCGAGAAATCGGCAGCTGCGTGGTTGTCTCCGTGTAGCACCCACTTTGTGGTCAAGAGACCATCGACACCCACTGGACCGCGAGCGTGGATTCGAGCGGTGGAAATTCCGACCTTTTCAAATGTTACGAAATTAGTTATGATGTTGGTATTGCTCTTTAAATGTTCAGTTGAAAAATCGGAGAATTAAAATACTTGGTTACTCGAAAACTGAAAGGATGAAAATATTTAGACGTCTGAAAGTTTGAAAATCTGAAAGATTAGTGACTTACCTCGGCGCCAAGACCAAATCTGTATCCGTCGGAGAACCGCGAACTGGCGTTGTGGAATACGCAAGCACTATCAACCTCCCTCTGGAAATGTTCTGCGTTTTGGTTATTCTCGGTGACAATGACATCCGTATGCCCACTGCCGTATCTGTGAATATGATTTATCGCGTCGTCGACGTCTGACACAACCTCGATTGCACATTCGAGGGCACCGTATTCCGTCTTCATGCTCTTCGCGGCTGGTGGGCCGAACGTCAGCAGCTCCATCAATTTCGGGCCAGAATTCACTTTCACCTAAAATCCCATTGCAACAAACGCATAATAATAAGAATCGCACATTCATCTTAATCCCGTCCATGCACAGACCAAAATTCTTCGAACTTACGCCTTCCTTTTGAAGCATGTTGCAGACATCCGTAAAGAAGCTACCCTTTATGTGCTTCTCGTGAATAAGTAGCGTCTCCATGGCGTTACAAGCAGCCGGATAATCGCATTTCGAGTCTCTAACGATCTTCAAGGCCTTGATCAGATCCGCGTCTTTATCAACGTACACGTGGCAAATACCCTCCGCGTGGCCCAACACAGGGATGTGTTTCGACTGTTCTTGAATGGTTCGAACAAGATCAGAACTTCCCCGAGGAATCACCAGATCAATGTGTTTTCCCATCGATAGTAAATCGCCAACATCCTCCCTGGTTGATATCAGGGAAATAGCGTTGGCTGCTCCCACCGTGTCCAAAGCTTCTTTCACCAGCTCCATTAAGTATCTGTTACTGTTGGCAGCTTCCTTGCCACCCTTGAGAAGGAGACCATTGGCGCTAGACATTGCTAGAGCGGCTACCTGCGGTAAGCTGTCTGGTCTCGACTCGAAGATCACCAGCAGTACACCGATGGGCACAGTGATTTGTTTCAGTTCCAAGTCCACAGCTAGTTGGGTTCGTCTGAGCACGCGACCGACGTTCGTCAAGGAATCATTGGCAATTTGTCTCAAGCCGGAACTTAGAGATCTCAGTTTGGCTGGCGTCAATGAAAGACGCGAGAGTAGTGCCTTCGCTAGACCACTTTTCTCTGCGGCTTCAAGGTCTCTCATGTTGGCCTGAAGAATTTGCTTTTCCCTGGACTCGAGCAGATCGGCCAACGTGTTGATACAGCTGGCACGCTCCTCTGGACGAAGGGCTTGTAGAGTCCTGCTGCCTATTCGAGCTGTAAATCGTTGTTATTTTTGTGTTTGAGAACGTTGGTCTTTCTTCTTTGTTTTTTAACAATAGAATTATAACAAGGGGAACATTGAGACAGGGATGGAAATAGAATAGGGATACTTGGAAAGAAGATTGATTATCCTTCGGAAGAGATACAGGATTCGTAACGCTATTCAGCCGCACGGCCACGAAGAATACTACGTTAAATAAGTTTTAATGGTATTTTCTCTAGAAGATGCTTGCCGAGTTAAGGGAATATTCAACTACTTTTCTTTTCACTTACTTTTTCAATGGGACACGAGAGTTGTTCGAATTAAATATACCACCCGAATAATGCGACAATTTTTCTCTCTATATCTTCGGGGAGCGCGGTACGTGTCGCGGATAATTGTACAATGGCCACGATACAGCAACCGTAAGCCGTTTCATTTCTACCTTCGATAATCGATGACCTATATTGCTATAGTCGGTAGAACAAAATGACGCGACTCATCGAACCCTCTACGAAAAAAGATTCATCCCGCATAAACGTAATAATCTATCCCCCCTCCCTAAACATCTCTTCTCCAGAAAGTCGAATAAACCGATCTTATAAATCTTTTTAAGGGATGAGAAAAACGGAAGCACTTAGAAGGTCTGCCCGAAGAGCAACATTTCCAGCCGGGCGTTCATCGTTTAAACAGCGTAAAGCACTTAAGAGATACAGAAGCTGAATAAAAGGAAGAGTTGCCTTACCATTTTCAGCGACAACCTCCACTGGCGTAGAAGATTCGGTCGCTTGCGTGAAGAATGTGCCGATCTTCCTCCCAGATAGAATGCTTTTTATAGCCTTTTCCTGGGTACCATTGCAAATCACCACGGAGACACCGCGATCAAGTGCCCACAGGGCGGCATTGACCTTCGAGTCCATGCCACCGGTGCCGACCTTCGACTTTTGCCCGAACTTGATGGTGCCCCTGAGATCCGAGTTAAACGTGTGCAACATCTTGGCGCCATCTTGCCACGGTGGTAAATTGTAAATTCCGTCGACGTCGCTCATCAGGATTAACAGGTCTGCTTGGATCTCTGCTGCCAACATGGCAGCCAAGGAATCGTTGTCCTTGATGGAGATGCCTCTTCGTCCTCCGCTGCCGGCTACTTCTTCGTCCACGTGTGGCGGAGGCGAGACGGCGTCGTTGGTATTGATTATGGGGACTATATTCAGGCTGAGTAATTCACTCAGGGTGCTGAACAAGTTTTTGCGTGTCTCCTCGTTGTAGAAGTCCGGCTTGGTGACCAATACTTGGGCCAGTTTAACGCCATACTGGGCAAACATGGCGTCGTACAGGGACATCAGACCGGACTGACCCACTGCAGCTGCTGCTCTAGGTTCCAAAGGTGTGCCTGCGTGAAGATCAGATCGAAATTACCGTACCACCGAATCGCCACTGTATCGTGGGGGTTGGATGTGCGGTCAGTAGATCGCGGTTTGGTGCAACGACATGCTTTTCCCTTGTTCCTTTAAGGCCTTCTGGAATCTGTCCAAAATCAGTTGACCGCCCATCCTCGTTTGCCGATAGGGGTTCAAGTGGTGCAATGTCTTTCTTTTTATTACACGTTTTTGTGCAAGAGTAAGGGATTATTATTAAGTTCGTCATTTACTTTACTCCTTATGAAGCCCAGGAAACCCGCGAAACTAATTATGAAAAGGATGCGGCAATGAAAATATTCAGACGTATAGAGTTAGATTTTATTCGTGATTGTTGTTATTATATTTTTGCGCAGCGGTTAGTTGATTTTGGACAAATTGCAGGATTAGTGCGATATCGTGTATCGTTGGGGCTGGAAAGATAATGAGCGGAGGGAATGCGGGTCTGATTGATCAGAGTTGAAGGGTCGCCCCTCTTTTCGCATGAGTTTCCGGCTTTAGCGTATTACACTTGCCGAAGTATTCACACGTCTACCCATCCACGCGACAGAGAACGATTGAGACATCCTTTGAGAATCGATCGTCTTTTCAGCACCCAATAATATTCGCAACAGTTGTCATGCTTAAACGTTTTTTTAGTGAAATAAGACCAGCATGCTATATTATCCCCAGTGTCCCTTTTATTTCCAGAACGTGTGAGGAAAATGTTAACACGCTTGAAATCGACCGTGCGATTTTGCGCGGCCATTTTTCCAGGAATAATGGGAAACGAGGAGGCACTATTTTCTCAACAATTTCCCTCTATTGCGTTCGATCGTTGTCTGTCGAAAGGAAAATTGCCGCGAATGTTTTCCCGAGCAAATAGAATCTCGAAGAAATTGGCCGCAAAAGAATTGGGCGGCTCGCGGTTGTTGATTTAACCTACATGGGAGGAGAACCGGACATTGTCGAGTTGCCGGCGGAGTCCCTGGACATCCGGAAGTACCCCGGGGACGTTCCGACGCTTCCTCGGCGAACACTCGACCGTTCCTGCTAGCTTTGAAATTTACGAGCCGGCCCCATCGATCTCTTTCACACGATCACGACGCGAACCAAGCGGAACAGGAAACGAATTTACTCCCTTGTTAATACAAGCAAATGAAGAGCAGAATGTCTGTGTTAACTTGTATCGCAAGCACGGTGATTTGTTCTCCAGAGTGAAAATAAGATCGCAGTGGAGCAACGTTACCTATTTATGGTATTCTATCGTGCAATGATTTGGACTGAAATCACACGATCTAATTCGAAGAAGAAGATGAATTACATTCGCATAATTTAATCGTAACAATTCGTTGAAATTATTCGGTCAATCGATCCACCACGGACGATTAAAACACGAGTGTGCATCGTAATCCCCGTGTCTCGCGTGACCACTCGCGACACGCGCAATTATGACTAATTAACGAAGCGTAGGATGAACACGCAGGAATAACGACGGTGAAACGAGCGCAAATCTGAACTGGTTCCCGCTATTCTCCAGACTTATTAGCGGCCGAGATATAAAGAAACTAGGATCACGAGGCGAGGAAAGTACAGCCGCTCGCGGATCGTGTACTCCAATTTGCAGTTAGCTAGTAATATTCTGGAAACGAAATTCTCGTTGAGACGGCGGAATTTTGGCCGGAATTACTGCCGGACATCCGAACCGCTGCGTTCTCGTCGAACACGATGTCTTCGTGATACCAAACCGTGCGCAAACTCGATCAGAATCGTGGACATGGCCAACGATTTCACGCGATACCATTCTAATTTAATCACGATCAGTCACAAAACCTTCTACACACTTTGTATAACTCACGTACTTAATAACGTACAAAGCTCTCGATTATTTGATGAAAAAGTAGTATCACCTATCATCGAGACGTCTTACAAATTTTAAAAAATGTTCAGAAAGTGTACGCAAGTTCGTCAGGCTGATTGTAATTGCTTCTCACACGTTTTGGAAATAAGTTGACGAATGAATGCGGATGACGCATGCACGTATACCGAACTGTTACATACCTGAGCGTTTTCTCAGGTGGCCACCGGGACTCAAGGTTTCCCTCATCGATAAGGACATCAACAGTTCCTGGGCGAGCTTCTGTTTACCAAATGCAACCGCCCCGCTTGTTACCATAATACATTCACGGCCTCCGTTTTGGCACTCGGCTACCTGCTCGACTATGGACGCCAAGCGTCCCAACGCCAGTCCGTGTTCATCCTCCCTGGTGATAACGGCACTTCCCAATTTCACCACCAAACGTCGTGTGTAGGACAACTGGCTACGATCGTTGAACATCGCAGCCTTCCGTGGCCCTTCCGTCGTCTGCAATTCTCTGTGTAAGTCTACACGATTTCCCTGGGAACATTAAGCAACACAAATGACTTCCTTCAGCTGCGTTAAAACATGGCCGTGTTGTCGATGGGTTCGTTTATATGAATCACGTGTAATTTTCTACAAGGGGTCACAAGGTTTTGCAGGGTTTATCGTAAGACGCGTCATTCACCAGGTCATTAGAACCCAAAGCGGGGTTCTTTTCATTTGCAAATGAAAAGGGTCCCTAATCGTTTCTATACTTTTCCCGTAGCTGATTGCACCGTTTTACGAAAATCGTAAATCGTTTCCTGTACGAAATCTAAACGATTTAATTTGCATGTGTACGCGGATACGATTTGTCGTTAACGTCAACGAAATATTTATCGCCAGAATTTTATCGACAGCCGGGCAGAAATCGAGCAGCAGATATGCGTTCTCCGAGATTACTTAACAAATCGCGGGGCGCTTCTTTAAACCATCCCAATCTACGATCGTTCGAGTCCTCGTGCGTTATCTGACTGTGCAACACTTCAATTGGCAATGGAAAAAGAGAAGAAAAAATTCCCTGCTGTGAATTCCTATTCGATTGCCACTCGACATACTTCCACGCGTGCTACACGTGTAAGTGTTCGCTTGTTGATCCGTTGGTTACATAAAATTATACGCGCTTTATCAATATGAATATTAAAGGGGAGATGATCATTCCTTTAAAACTGCGGAACGAATCGAACGGGAAGTGGGATTGAAAAACGGAAGGGAAGAAACAAGAACCGTCGCAGGGGAGGATACTTAATTTTTCTTCCCAGATTCGCCCCCGTTTTCATTAATCTCCATTGACGGAAATGCGTCCGCTGAATATTTAGTCAAAGTCAAAACGATTGGTCCGTCGGCGACAACAATTCTACCCCGTTTCGTTGCATCCCTCGTCCTCTGCGCTTTCCCCCCGTCGAACGTGCACCTCGTTACGGGCTTTGATTCGCGTTCAGAATACCGTCGAAATATTCCACGTTTACGTGGGATTTTTTTTTACCAAGATCTCGCGAAGAAGAACCGTTCACCAATAACGCGCTGGCGATTTCGCCTCTCTTTCGATGCAAATTCCGTTGGTTTCGCAAGTCGAATATTAACGATTGCGCGTTGCAAATCGTATCGTTGTGGCCTCCGTTATCTCGTTTCTCAAGACGCAGTTTATTTGCAACGATATCAAATTCTGATTCTAACGTCACACGGAAAGGTCTGCAAGGCCAAACGAATCGATAGAACGTTACTACATATTTTTCTATTTAAAAATCTGAAGATTAGAATTGTTATAGGCTACTGGTTTTGGAGGAACCGTCGTCTCCTTCGACCCGTCGATTTCGTCGGATCGTTGGAAATACCGATTCGTTCATCAGAAATCGAAATGCAGGAGACCACATTGGTCACATGAATCATTGATGATTTTTTTCTCATTATCGCACTCGTAGTACATATCCACGCGTAGATCCGAGTTCGGTGATAGTTGATGAAACATGATTCTTATCGATGTCAAGTGCTCATCGCGGAGGGAAAAAGAATAATGTATGACACATCTATCAGCTTGAACGATCAATCGCGGTATTGTTTTCACCGAAATTTCGATCCGACTGAACAGGATAGAAAATGTTTCACTCGCAAACCGTAAGAACTGGATAGCCGAAGAACGGGAGTAACGAGCGTAATAGCGCGCGTTATTTTTAATCTGATGATTGTGTATGTGTGGTATGATATCGGTTGTATTATGTATTCGTGATAACGTCGCGTTACAATTTATTGCGGTGCAGCTAATTAAAGTGGCTATCAACGAGATCGAGCGGTGCATTTTGCGTTCAAAATGCGGGTTTCGTGGAATTTTGTTGCCATTGGAAAACTATCGGCACGCTGTTGGTATAATAAGTACGAAATGATAAGACTTCTGCACGCGTTATTTGTTGCAGCATTTGTAATTTGCACGCGGTAATTGTCGTTCAGTATTAGGCTCAGGGGGTATTGGTATTCAACTCATACCATACCATTCGTTTTAAAACTTTTCCATCGAGCTTATCCCATTAACGCTCATCGTCGTATATTTTAAAACGCATCCAGCGAATATAATTTTGGTCAAAAACGAAGGAAGAAATTGAACCTTCGAAGATCGAATATTAATCACTTATCGGCACTTATTCGCTCGTTTTTAAAAAGGGAGCACAATTTTTGATTGAACCTTTGTTAATACGTTATCCCCGTCTACGCGTGTGATTGGGCAACGTCCAGTCGACGATCCTATTAATTGCACCATCCGGCGACGTAAAGGCGTCCGTCGAGTGGCAACGTTCGATTAAAACTTGAATCGATAGCAAGAAGCGCGGTCGATCATTGTGCGCCTGGCAGGATCGGTCGATCCCGACGTCCGGCCGCGAAGGAATGAAAGAGGAAAATAAGAAAAATTGAACATACCGTTTGGTCGTGAATCCTCGGGCCCATGGACGACGAAGCCAATCTCCTTGGAAAACATCCAAGCTTAGTGGATCTTAATAGTAACAGTCTCGCGTACATGGCTGCCTCTTGAACTTTTCCTTTGCTTGCGATCCCACACAGTCACGACACGGTTACTTCTTAATTAAATGGTCACTGGCGTCCCTCTTTCTACGCTGCCGATGATGACAAACAGGGGTAGAAGGAACGGCGGGAATTCAGTTAATTACCGATCTAAAGGACGAGCTTCCGAGTTGGAAAACGTGATAAGTCGGAGCGAGATATTCCTTGCTCGATTACTCGGAATGAAACGTCTGTCGGTGACACTGGTTAACGACACAGCAGGGATGGAACGGGGTGCAACGGTTGCGAAGGTGACGGAAGGAAGTCAAGGAGAGCACTAAATACGAACGTAGTCCTCGACAAGTACGTTGAGGTAGAGCGGTCGCCACGGTGGTCAACGACACACTACTACTCGTTCCTCGGTAGCAAGCGTTTACGTTATCGCAAGCAGAGATTAGAAGTCTATCCTCAAATAAATGCGACGGGCACTCCAACAATAAGTCGGGGTGGGGGATTCCCCGGGAACTTGAAGTTTGCGGGATGGTCGACCTTACGGTAGCGTGCCCCTAAAATCTTTATGGCGTGGCCTATGCAAGGCCACGCAAAGTCCGTTTCGTCGTGCACCCTCTGTGCACATAATTCACGCACAATACGTACGTGCAGCAACGACGGCCAGAGTCGGCGAACTTTGACCCGAGGATCGAGCAAACAGAATTGCTATCTTAGCTTAAGTTTGACTCATTCTTTTCACCGTGTGCGTGCGATTGATCCCAGATCCCAGCACGATAATTCTTTAACGAGCGATGCCATGAGACAGGCGCGTGAGTTATACGCAAACGAGGAAGACCGATTGCAATTTCAACGTTTCTTTTCGCGGCCTTCATAAACGATCATTTGCGTTCGCTATTTGATAGAGAATCGGGCGATACGCCGGGAGGGGGATACGTGATCGGTGTGTCGAGAGGTCGTGCTCGCTAGGGAATTGCGCTTTCTTCTCTCCAGCTGGATGAAGCACTTCCGTTGGCCAGGGAAACAACCTTATACAGATTTTTCAAAGACTCGAGGATGTATGGAGGAAGTCAGTGTAGCCAGTGTTGCTTTCACATCTTGCCTCTGAAACCCTTGGACAAGGCAAACGCGCGTAACGCGTTCTCGATTAGGAAATATCTCTCAAGCACCCATTGCGTCATCGTCGGGTAGTGCATGAAACGTCAAGCTGGTCGTCTTCGAGAAAAGCGAAAAATAACAACGCTTCCTCGACCTCTTTGTCTCGCGGGGACACGTTTTTTTATATTTTCCATTTGAAACGGATGAGAATTATCGGCAAGAAGCGTAGGAGGGGACGATATCGGGCGACGCGGCGTAATTATGAAAATTGTATAGAAAATGCGGGTCACGGAGGGATATAGCCGCACGTTAGAGAGCATGAAATATTCTGTCGCTGTTTACGCGAAGGCGGGCCGTGGCAGTCGCTTGTCCGGGCGCGTAATTAAAATTCGGACGAACAGCGATGTCGCCTGGAAGGCAATCGCACTCGTTGAATTTCGAGCAGCTCGCAATCCACCCCGATCGGCTTCGCGCAGGCGGCTTTTCCTGGTTTCTGTCGTTTTCGAGGAAATAAAAAGTCAATTTGGAAAGCGAACAGCGAAATGTGAAGCCCGGTTCGCAGGATGCTCGATGAGATTACAATTTTTATTTGCGCAACACGTATCCACTGTTTCGGGCGAGGCTTTCCTTTCGTTTTAAAAGTGTCCCTTATAGATTTCCAATGGCAGAGGAGCAATAAGAATGGTTTATCAATGAAATACGAAGATTTTCCTTGGGGAAGTGAGTTTTGCCAGTCGGGACCGTGGAATAGTGTTATCCGTTCGCAGGCGAAAACGCCGTTCACCCCTTCCGAACAAATGAAGTATTAAAATAATCCAAGTAATGAAACACTCAGTAATGTATAATTCGTATATTCGGCATAGAGCGGTTGAAAGCAATAAAATCATAAAACTTGTTGGGTTGCAGGAAACAAGGTTACTAGTAGAGAACCCTTTTCAAAAATTTTAATTAGTTCTTACAGTTTCATGAAACTATTGTCGCGTTGTGGGATTTTCCATATATTCGGGCAAATTGGTGAATCCTATGAATTCTAATTTGTGAAAGAAAGGTACTTCAGTTCTTATAATTAATTTACTTTAAGTGCATTTAAACACGTGACGCATAAGAAGAAAAACGTGGACAAAGACATAGTGAACTTGATAGTTGTACCTCCCGCGGTGAATATAACAAATGTATCAGAGAGTGAAACCGAATCGGAAAGTCATATGACCTCATCAGAAGATGAAGTGTAGGGTAATGTACATCTAGTCATAAACTTTTTTCTTTCTCTCAAATTTTGTTTATTTAATTTACATTTTTTAAATAATTTTATATATATTTTTTATTTTAAATCGTTTGCTAACATGTTCGTTCGATTAAATAACATCATAAACGCGCATTTGGATGTGTAGGTTCTATATCCCATTGTCGAACTATTTCCGTATTAACTATATGTATAATTTCAATTAAGTTTTTTACAGATTATGAATCTCAATGATGAAATCAGTATTGTAAGAGTCGTTATATCGGCTGTAACAAATTTTATTACTGCTACCTGAGAGATAACTACACACCACAGAAAAGATCAGAACCATTTCGACCAAACAACATTTTATCAAATATTATTATTAAATTAATTATAATAAGAGAATTTTTAATTGCAATTATATTCTATAACTCAAGAACTACCTAAAATCTTTCTATTCATAATGAATAATGTGCAAATAACAGTGCTATGAATTTAGTTCGTGTTTTTACGGTTCCGGACCACTGTGCGGCGGTTCCCTTCATGGAAAGCGTGGCCCTGAAATATCTTCGAATGTCGATGAAGTGTAGCCCTGGACCAGAGAAAAGGGAGACCAGACACGTCGTTGGATAACATGCTCCGTTTCCGAATATATTTCCTAACAATTTGTCGGCGCAGATAAAGTTTACTTCTCGTGTAGCTACGACGCGAAGTTGGTGTATTTTCCCGCGGCTACAACTACCGGTCAGTCTTGAGCGGGAACAGTAATGCTCACGCCATTTCAAACGTTCGATCGCTGGGAAATCTTCTATTCCAAGCTTTTCAAATACATCGAGACAGATCGTACACGTGATTTCAATATTAACACAACGCGAAATCGAAGCGTCGAGGTATTGAATATTCATCGCGCTGCCCGCTCGAAGCATTATATCCATCTAACTAATTTCGCTCCGTTAAAATAGAGATGCGCCGATATCGTTACACGCAAAGTCAATTTTCACCTCGCAGTGCCGACGAATCTAATCTGTAGCTGATACTGAAGGGTGCCGATAGTATGGTATATTTTAGGGAAAAATTGCCGGGAAAATTCCAATACGTTACTTTATTCAGCGGCACGTTATTCGTGTCCGCCTGACGCATAGGTCCTCGAAATTCCCCGTCATATAATTACGGACGGCGGTGTCATTTACTCGAATGGAAACTATTCACAAGTAATAAGACCTTTTCTAGGAAACCGTTCCGTTGAATGGAAACCCTTTTTAAAAATGAACGAGGACAATGGGGCCGAAGTGATCCCTTTTGTACTTAATCCTGAAACAATACGATGTCACCGAGTACCTACATTTGACAGAACATTCCTGCTGCTATGTATGTTTCGATTGTCGCCCGTAAGAATCGTTGTCGATCGTAAATCATGTCAACGCACAATATCGGCCGACTCGCAGGACCGATCGCCCTGTTTATCATTCCCTCTGTCGAATCCATTGTCCCTAGTGGAGTACTTATTCGTCATTGTGGACAACGATTTGACGCGATTGATGGCGTGCGCGTTTCGCGCCGGTAGAGATTTATCTGCCCGCTACCAAGGTACACGAGGGCGATGAAAAACGAATTTGATTAGCCGATTTCGTTCGACGAATTAAACCAAATTGAGTATTCCCGTAAACAATCAGGCACGCGTATCGCTCGCGCGTCGTCACAGTCGTAATTGCCGATAGAAATAATTAACGCTGCCCGCCACCGTTCATACGCGACTTTCACTCCCGTTTTCCTATATTTGTTGCAGACGGGAAGCCGATTTAAAGCGGACGACACAGGGCTGTTCGCTGGAGGACATTTTGTCGGGGGTAGTTTTTTGTTGTCTCTGCGAAGAAGATCAAAGTTTAATGTAGGAAAATTGGAAGGGGGACAACACCGTGGAAGAAAATCGAAACACCTTTCGTTCCCCGTTTTCCTTTGATTTATATCGTGCTCGGTATCTTACATGAAAAGTTGCCCCCGACAATACACGATACCTCGAGGAACACGAGAAGGAATCACGAGAGGACGGAGAAACGCGGGAAGGGATACGAGGAATAGCCAGACATTACGTTCGATCATGGCATCGAACGTTGTGCTCGATTACAGTGCACGGAAACGCGAGGACACGAGAAAGGATTGCAGATCGAGGATGGAACAGCGCGAAACGAAGGTGGTTCCCTCACATTGTTCCCATGGACGACGTATGTGTACGTATGTATGTAACAAGTAGGTACACATTTACCGGATACACCCTATCGAATGGTCTATTCGATTTCAGCTCGCGTGCACGAAAGCACGGGAACGTAAGAGCACGCTGATGTAATTAAAAAGTAAGAAAAAACCCAGCAGAATAAAATATATATATATAAAGTAAAAGAGCCAAGGGTGGACTGGTTCATTCGCTATTTAAAAACAGAATAATCCCACTCGCGGCGGTGGAGAGTTTTGAAAGCTATTTAAAGTCAGCGAGCTTGTTCGTTTGTTTCGACGTGGACGGATAAGTTGGTGAATGCACTTAGAATTAAAGAAACGTTCCCCGCTATAATGGCGAGAGGCTCGCGATGCTCGCTTCTCTCCTTTTTCCTTTATTTTTCCTACCGTTCCCGGCGAGGGGCAAAAGTTAGCACGGTCCAGCCCAATGTTCTTGGGGAACAAAAGATAACGGGAAGAAGTCTAATGGTAAATTCTATCTCGATCGCATTGTTTCGGATTTACAGCCACTAAAAGTGGAGATCGCCCGAAAACCGGCGTCTGTTTTGGCCGAAATTCTCTAAAACAAAGAACGGGTCGAGTGATTACGGAGAAAAAAGCACGCTCGGCCGGGCGGCGCTCCTCGGGTAAAACCTTTTCATTTTCTATTCCCTGTATTTTCCTGGCCGCGCTATTCACCGTGCCCGCGCCTGTAATTCGTGCAACCACCGCGACACAGCGTAATATTTGTTGCCAGGTGGACGGTCGCGTGCAACGTAGTCGATGAAAACAACGGGGCGAGGATGGATATTAAATATTGCAATCTTCTGACAAGATGTCACGGCTCGAGGAGATACCTTTGGGTTTAATGTCCTTACCGGTGATCGCCCGATGAGACATATAAATATATTTCTCGCGCATGAAGCCTAAACACGACGCACCCTTGGAGAAGCTGTGCAGCTATTCAGGACATTCGAGTGCATCGAACAGTCGGGGGAAAAAGTTGCGTTTCATAACTAGCGGCTCGCACGTACAACCGAAGGGGCGGCGGGGGGAGGGTTAGGAGGCAGGAAAAAAAGGAGAAAGTAGGAAGAGGAGTACAAGCGAGAAAACAGAAGTAGCAAAACTGCAGCGAATCGTCGCGTATTCTGGTCTCGGCGACCTCCCGGCAGGCAACAAAAGCCGCCGGAAATCCCTGCCGGGGCCAGAAGTGCAAGCAAACAGAAGATTCAGCGAATTAAGCTTGGAGGGAGGGTTTAACCACGCGCTGCAGATTGATGTATTTCGAAACAAGCGTGACATGGATGAGAAAAAAGAATATACATGTATACAAGGGTCAAAAGCTGGGCGAAAACGTGGAACAACAGGAAGGAGATTGGACCGGGTCGAACGTAGACGAAGACAAGTGAGTGGTTAAGAAGAAGGGGGTTGGAGAACAAATTTCAAACGGAAGCAAAGTAAGCAGGAGAAAACGAGGGAGGATAAATGATAGGCGAATGAATGGTAAAAAGGGAGAAGAAGATACGAGGGAAGACGATGGACAGGAGGAAACGGGGAAGAAGGTAATAGGTTGAGAGGGGGGGTGGGACAAGGAGTTAGAAAGAGAACATACGTTTTTCAGAAAACACCGCCCTCCAGATCTTCGCCCTTCTCCCCTGCGGCCTCTTCCTTTTCCCTCGGCCCGTTTTCCCAATTCTGGCAGCTCTACGAGGAGAGTTTTGTTGGACAGGGGGATCCGCGCATGTGCCACGGGGGTGGCAGCCTCGAGGACGTAACAGTTCCGGAGACAATTAGAGGAAGCAGGAAAGAGTGCAAGTGGTGTGGATGCGGAGGCTGTGCGAGCAAGAAGGAACGGCGGGGAGTGCATGGGGGATACGAGGGGGTGATACGTGTGAGAGTACCTTGAAGAGTGGCGTCGGTAGTACGTGGAGGGCGGAGAGGGGTGTATGAGGGGCGGGAGGCGACCGTTCACGTCTTTTCGACGTCGACGCAACCCCGTTGGCGCAGAATAGCTGCTCAGTGCTCGTCGAACGGCGCTGCGTCGCGACGGGACCATGCCGTCGCACCCTGCACCACCGATCAACCGATCTCAGGTACGCGAGATTCATTATCATTCTCGAGTATATCGGATCATTTTTTTTTTTTCTTCCTCGAACGATCATCGGCGTTCTTTCTGGTTGACATGGTTCTGACGTTTCGTTAGCGGAGACGTGCCGCGCTGAACGAAACGTGCTTCTCGGTTAGGACAGGTCGGTTCCCATGGATGTGAGATGAATCTGTTTCTCGCGGAACACCATATCGCGTCGATCGTTCTACGTTCGATTATGATCTTGTGTTGCTCTACGCGATGCGGTCCACGACCAGCAGCAACGCTTCGATCATTGCGGTTCGGGGTGCGAGAAGTTTGCCTCTGATCCGTTACTGTTCACCGCCTCGTTGCAGTTTCTGTTATGATCTCACGCGGTTTCGTGGCTTCGAGAAGGAACACGCGAGGCCGGGATAGATTTCGCAGTTGCACGTTGAAACTTCGCCCGGGTGTAATCTTGCTTTAGTGCTTGGCGAACGGGTCGAAGCCACGCGCCGATCGGACGATCTTCGGGATAAAATTCGATTTCGACACGGTTACACGGCCCCCTGTAACTGTGTGCGATTTGCTGCGGGGCTACGTGCAATCGCCGGGCAGTTATCGATTTATTATAAAAAAAAGAAATGGACAAAAAAATGGAAAGAATGGGAACTCGAGAGAGAAAATTGTTATCGTTACAGCCAGATGCGTCTCCAGTTGGTGTCCTCCTTTTTTCCGAGGGAATCGTCCCTTTGAAATGTACTTTTGCTATCTCCGTACGGATCGAGTTTCGTACCACTTCGATGATCGGGTTTTCAAAAAATCTGTCGAGACTACGAAACGTGATTCCCTAATGCACCGTGGGAATTGAAATCTAGATCGGAAGGGAAAAAATCGGCGGGGGGAGAGGGAAGGGTTCATGCACGTTACATTTCGGTCGGAAGTGTTATTTGTCCCTGGAGGGCTTTCACGATGTCACCAAGGGGGTGCGAATACTTTTCGGCGGAGAGTATGAAGTGGGTCCTTGGGCAGCTTGCACTTTCCGTTTATTCTCGCCTTGTTAGGGGCGTTTTGTGTACGCACGCTGAACTACGCGTGAAATAATTAAAATCGCCTCGCGTGTAGTCGTTCCGCATGTTTGCAACGCGTGTGTATGTGTCCGTCGATGATCAAAGAAGCGCGAAAGGATTGTATAGCGGATTTCCAGCGGATTCAGAAGGGGATGCTTTTGATGAAAGGTGCCTCTCGCGCCACGGACGGTTTACTTCGTTTCCTTGCAAGTGGGGACCGATCTTTTTCACGTTTAAAGCATTCCCTTTGGGTGGATGCATACCGCGGTGGCCAGCTGTGCTTTAAAGGGGTCCACACTAATTAACGACTAGGCAACAGTGCATGCAAATTATGTATATACCCGTTGCGCCATTTCATCGAAATATTTCACTGGAGTTTCCACGGGAATGGCTACATTATTGGTCGAAAGTTTTGTTACACGCCCTATCGTTCATGTGAAGGAGGTAGCTTGCATTTTCGGCGGCCTGTGTTCGACGCTCTTGTCCTCCCGTGAAAAGTTAAATTAATGGAAAATGAGGAGAACAGAACTCTCGTCGAAAAGTGGAAGTAGTTAGTCGATCGGTTAAAGGTATTGGTTTTCTTCGACTGGCACGAGAGAGAACGAGAGAGATAGAGAGGGAAGGGACCCGTTTTCTTTGATCGGCGCGTAACTTTCTTACGTGCACGTTTCGAACGGATTATAAATACACGCTTGTTAAAAAGTTGGAAATAAAATACAGCCGGGGTAGTTAACGTAGTTATATAGGAGTTTGGCTGGATGCCTCGAGGAAAATGGTTCTCTTCGGGTGTTTAATCGAACCGCTTCGAACTGCTCAAACAGTTCAGTAGCGATTTAATTCCGTGGGTTTCCTCTTTCCCGGAAGTCGATCCATATTCACGACGTATCGACGCGATATACACCCGTTCCTCCCGCATTCTCCTCGGCTCGACCGCGTAAACAGGCGGCGCGGAAAATAGAAATAGAGAAGCATCAGAAAAAACGAGGAAAAAAAACCGCTGCTATTCCCTGACGCATAATGTAACCTCGAAATGAAACATAAAAAGGATTTATTGTCAAGGAAAATGACGTAAAAGTGAGTGAGGGGTGGGACCTCTATGCAGCTATTGTTTTGCGTTTACCTTCGTTGCGACAAATTCCAAGTCACACATACCGTGTAACCATCAACCGATGAAATTTCATTGTCGCACTATCATTATTATTCCACGCCGCGTTGTTTGAGCGCAGCGAATGAGAAAAAACGGCGCGCACGCAGAGGGAGCGCGACAAAATGTGAAACAAAAAGCCGGGGTGGAAAAGTAAGAAAGGAAAGAAAAGAAAAATGAGGGGAAAATAGGGGGAAACAACGTCTTGCCACGTTCCTTTTTTCCGTTTCGTTATGTTTTAGCGACACACGCGGCCGCTGGTACCAGCGCGAATATCTCGGCCGTTCCACGGAATAGATGTTTCATTGTTACGGTCTGGAATATTTTTCGCTGACAGGAAATAATGCTCGTCGCGCCTTGTCTCGTTAGGAAGATTCCTGTAGCTATTCTTGCACGTCGTTCGTGCGCGAACGGATTAATGATACAGAAAGGGAAGATACGTCTCGGACGGCCGGTCGCAGGGGTAGCATTCTCCACGGTGAAACAAAGTTTTACCCTTCGCGTCGCGGCGTCGCATCTTTAAAGAAAACGGGGGCTGTTCTCCGAGCTTTTGCGCGCTGGCTCGGTGTCTGAATTTCATCACGCGGGCCAGAAGAAGGCCGCTTGCATGAAAGAAACGAACTGTTGCAAAGAACGGCGTCCGATAAAAACCGCGAGAAATTGCATTTTTCATCTCGCGCGTTTGAACGTCCACGATGTTGCCGGCATCCATTGGTTTTTGCGATTAAACGCCTCGGAAATATTACCCGACTTTCTACCGCCACGTATAGCGAACGTTCTTTATTTACTTCACCCGGCACCCGTGATCCCTATAATCGATTCGCCACCTTTCAATTATTATCCCCCCTCGATATCCTTCAAGTTGTTCAATAATCATTTCCCCGGGCGATATTTAGACCGACGATGAAACATTTCGCAGGTCGTGAAATTTCCAACGGGTTTCCCCGTGAATTCGTGACTCCGATATCGCGTTGCAGGGTCTGGTATCGTTCGTTGCGTTGTCAGGCATCGATAAATATTCGCCACCCCCTCTTGTTGTCGTCGTCCGGGAGAGAAGGTTTTGCACAAGTGTTCCCCGAGGTGTTAGTGAATTTTCGCCGTGCCGGGGGAGAACGGCATAGGTTATTGATTATCGTGAATGGCTTTATAAATAACCGATCGTATAGCAGCGGCCGCCGGACGACGCGTAAATATCACCTCGTCGGGGTGATTCTTTAAAAATCGCCGCGCCGCCATGGGAAAAGCTCTCTGCGTGCGAGATGAAATCCGGCCGCTCGTTTGATCGATACCCTCGTAATTCGCCTGGAATTCTCATTTTGCTTCTGTTGTTATTCGCGGACAGTCGTGCAGAGAAAGAGAGAGGTACGTCAGACGGCTGGCCGATGCTCGGCGGGGGAAGCTAAAGTTCCGTGTACATTGTCGTGTTTGCACAGCAACCGGGAGAACGCACGGCGAGGGGGTGAAAAAAGAATTTCTCTTGTTTATCCCGCTTATTTTTCAGTCATTCTCTAAACTCGATCCCTCTCGTATCAACGGAACCGTGCGATCCATTCAATTCTTTCAGCGCGATAATTTTCCAACGTTCTCTTTTCGCGCGCGTAAATACTTTTCCGACGATTCGGACGAATTAAGAAAGAAATCTCCACGTTCTTCTTCTCCCTTCTCGTTTCCCTCGTCGGTGCAAACGGCGAGAATTCCAGCTTAATCGCCCGTGAATACATGTTTCACATTTTCTACGTATCAACAGGACTGAGAGTGACGAGTACCTGTCGCACGGGTATCCGCCATTATTTACGTAACGAGTCGCGCTCTGTTAAATTCCCCGAGAAACAAAGACGTAAATAGTGCCGTGTTTTGCGCCAGTTAAAAAAGCTTTAATAAGGTGAGCGGCAACTCGAGTGTCTCATCGGCTGCTGCTAGATCGTCGTCGATTGTACTCCAGCACAAACCACTTTCGACCCATTGATTTTCATTCGGTCCCCACGGGTTTGCGAATAGCGTAAAAGGGACACGCTTGTTGTGCGAGGTGTGAACGTCGCGAAATTGTCACGAACCGGGCAAAAGCCAGTGACACCTGCCTTACCTGGATATGTCAAGGAACGGGTTCGGTATTAATATTGCCTTCCGGTTAGTCAGCAGTCGTCACAGAGACAATTGTTGTAACACCAGATGTAAATATTTGCTCGTGAATGAATCGTGCCTTCATTCATTCGCTCGCCACTTGTCGCCCTTTGTCTTTCTTCCTGACAAATTTGCTGAATCGTTCACACGAGAGCAAAGGACGCGGCTAATTTACCTTTTACCTCCGCTTATCCTCGAAATTGTACTTTCTTCGATTGCCGGGACGCTGCTTTAATCCATGGGAACGCAGTTCACCAAAGAGGGATTAAAGAAATTACGAAGGAAATTCTGACGGCATTTATGTTGCTTTGCAATTACGAGATAAAACGTTCGCAATTAATAAACTTTGGTTCGCACAGTGGTAGCGACTCGTAATAGCTTCTCGAAACTCTGTACATGCATATACAAGGGAAATTTATTTAGGAAAATTTGGAAATGATAAAGTACTTTCACCATCTTACCCTTTACATGAATTGGAAGAAGTAGGCAAAAGTATAGAAGCTTGACGCTTTGAAATGAGCTCAGACAGAATGATCTACGACTCTTTTTCATGAAGTTCCAAGAGTTCGAAGTTGGCAATTTTTCGGGGACAATTTAGTGATTCTTTGATTTTGTTGAATAGCGTATATCGAAAAGTCGAAGGTAGGCAAATGGTCGATAATCTTTAAACATTTCGCAACACGTTCAATAAACATCCGTGACACTTTGCCCGATTATAAATAAAAACAGCTGTCCAACAATTTGTAGAATATTTGCAATCATCTCCGCTACTCCCCTTTCCGAGTGGACAGCACTCTCAATGTCAATGTTTATAAAGACAAATTAAATAGCCGATATTTCGTTCAAGTTTTGTATTCTTCTCGATCGGCGGCATCGGATATGCAAATGGCGGTCGACGTAACCTTCCCCGCCTGACTCAACAAGCGGTCGCATAAATTTCACGTAATGGCAGGCAATTACAGGGTAATAGTGCATTCGCACCTAAATAACAGTCTCCACCGTGGACAAGCCATAAAAGTGAAACGCGTGATTACACGGTAAAGGAAAAAAAATTTACTCCTGAAAATGAAGCGGCCTATTAATCCTTTCCCGTCCCCACGATTTTCTCCGTTCTACTTTACCGGGGTTTAATCTCTGGAAGAATGCTCGGTCGGAGTGGATTATTAAAATTAACGCCTTTATAAATTGACAAAAAATCAAAAAGTATTGTGTCATATAATATTTTCTAGTTTGCTGAAGCGCAACTTTCAATACACATAGCGAGGATAAAAATCGTAATACGTTTAAACGTCTATCGTGTGCTTCGTCGATAAGACGAATTTAACTTTTAACAAGGGAAACGAGGTATTGCCGAACGGCTGCCCCGGCAGAAGCTCGATTGAAAGCTCACAGGATTGTCCGGAACGGTGTCATTTTACTTGCACTTTTTCTCTCGATAAAACTGTCGTAAATTGTAAACGGCGGTCGGGCGTGAGAATTTCTGGCTCCCTTTACAACGATGATCCCGTCGCTTTGGAGTGTCAATCGGCCGTGATGAAAGTGCACGCGAAATAATGAATTAGAGTACAAGGAACCAAAGTAGACACTCAGCCTTGCTCGGTTAGAGATTTATTTTAATTAAAACGCGTGTGTACATCGTTTTTGGTTGTTATTCTTTTCCCTTCTATTTTTATCATCATACACGTGGTCGTGGATAAAACTGTTGGCAATTTAACGGTGAATAAGCTGTGTGTTCTCGTTTCGGCTAATTGATTTTTCGTTGCTCCACACGGTTTACCCGTACACGTACCGTCAACGTGCCATATTCTGTCCTTCTCGTGGAATTTTGTTTACCGCGGTAGCACGCAAGTGAAAACTTTGCGAAACTTATGCAAATGGTGTGCAGATGACGCGCTCAGGTGTTGGGTAACGCTTTCCTTGGGTTCGCCCGAGGCATACCTGTCGTACGAACCGATGGGGACCGATTGGTTGGAAGTGAGTCGTCCATTGTAATCGCACGGAACGTGAAAAATCTCTCGCGTCGCGACAGAATATTCTTGTCGATCATAGAATCGCTTTATCCCTTTTTCGTTTGTTTTTTTTTATTTTGCTTCCCCTCTTTCTATTTATTTCTATCGAACGATCGATCCCACCCTCTTCTCTAGAGGATGTTTAGAGTGCAGCAGTCATACCTGACCTTTCTCGAAGCTGAAAATTGTCAAGACGTCGCCGCATAAATTCCCCGTGAAATCGGTAATGGAATAGGAATAGGAGGCGTCGCGTGTCTGGAACGCGACAGCTTCGATTCGAGTATCATCAGATAGCGGCCACGTGAAACGCCATGCTGTTCTTTGTGCTTGCGAAATACGTTTTAAATGGCAGATCTCTCGAGTTCGCGGAATATTTCCGGCGATATGTATTTCGCCGATGCGCGAACGCACACGAGATACCTCGGCCTCGATACAAAATGATCCGTACGATTTACGGCGCGGGTTATGGTAATACGAGAGGAAAATCGACGGCACGGGTATCACCTGAAACGGCCGAGTGAAAAATCAATGGGACCAGGGAAGAAAGGCCGGGCCGAAAATGTTGCGGGCACACTCGATTTCCCATTATCTCGCTACCGGAGGGAAAATGTCACGCTCGATGCTCCCGTTATTGATGCGAAAGCCGTTCTTAATCGCGAATTTAACTTGTAGAAGAGGCCGGGGACCGAATACCAGTCGTGCTCCATTTTCGTAAGTGCTTAATCGGTCGGAAATGAATCGCGATATTCAATCTGTATCGAGACACTGAATCCCTCAAATATGCCCAAAGTATACTCCGTCGGGGGATAATATAATGGGGAAACGTTGAAATCGATGCAGCGTGCACAATATTTTAAACCGTTGCACACTCGTCCACGACAGACCGGCCGCAGCGGCTTAGAATTATCGAGCACCCGCTATTTCTGTGTGACTCCTTTAATGCTATCACCTCCTTGCCATTTCGTTGTACTATTCGCGACTCAAGTGCAATTCAAGTCAGAGATATTTCTTGATCAGCCTTTGAGCCACTGTACCGGAAGCCGGCGTCGAACTTTAATAGGATCACCCGAGGTGACGAAATCCATTGACAGGATGTAAATCTGAAACGAACAACTTAAATTGTACCCAGACACATTGCGCGCGCCTATTTCGACCGAAGAACGGCCGATAGGGTATCGTTACACGAAGCTGCATGAAAAGTTCATCCCGCGGCAGTCGCGACGCTTATCTGCCGGCAAGCAGACGGAGTTTGCTTTACGTATGTTACGGAAACATTAATTTGCCCGCAAAAGTTTGCTCCGCGTCGCTGTTCCGCATTGTATTCGAGTTTGTCGGCCACGTTTAGCCGGCGTTTGAGCCGCGTTTGCCCCCGACTGATTTGCTCCTCGTTTTTCGCGATTACACCCAGGGAACCAGGTTGGCTCATTAGTTTCTTAACGGCGCGAAACATTGTCTCCACGATCGATAACGAGATACGTTCACGCGATTACAACGACATCGCGATATTCCTTCCGAAAATTTCACGACGCCATTAGACGCGAACTCACCGTTAACTTAAATATCGAACTTCCCCGATGATAACTCGCCGCTCTAACCCGATCAGCATACGTGCACGGGGCCATGGGCGCGCGTGTCCTACCTGTTTAACTTGTGCCTCACCGCTCCGTTTGTTCGCCTACGTCAATTTCATTCATTAGTCCCGAAGTCGACGAGTTCGTGGCTGTCAAACAGTTGCTGACCTCCTGACCAATCTCCGTTGATATTCATGCCGTGTTCGCTTGGGAAATTCGCGCAACACGATTTCGAGATTATGTATTTATCGCGAGTGCTATATTTACCAGCGTTATTCTTCGTCTGGAATATTACTCCGTTTTTAACTATTTTCGGTCAAAATCATTGAAAATGTATTTTCTCTTATCGTTTAAAATACCGCATGGTTTAGCAACGCGTAGAGGGGTATTTTAGGCGCTCGTATTATAGGTAACAGATTTTAAACGAAAGCAGCATGCATATCTATTTTCAACTTTGAAATTCGGTCCATACCCGTGCCTTTTACATTCTCGATGTTCTTATTTTCGAAACACGCGGAACGAGCACGCCCCGTCTTCCTTCCTTTCCTTACACCTGGCGGGTCAAAGTTAAATCGCGCCTACCCTTCGAGCGACGGAGTGTTTGTAAATCGACGCTTTGAACTTGAAGGCTGGAGACGGCGGACCCCGACGATAGCCAAAGGCCTTTATGTAATTAGAGAGCGTTGAAACGGGGATCGCCTCGTTGCGTATCCGTGACACGAATTCTTTTTAGTTTCACGCCTGTTGTGCAAGGAATTATCCAAGACGCTCTTGACTACAGGGTACATAATTATCGGATATGCATGTATATCAACCCTGCCACGTTCATCTAGCTCGATTTCTGACGTTTCCATTGCTATTCACATCCCGCTGCATTAATTAACGTGATTTTTCATCGCAACGCAATCGACGCTTGCTGCATCGCGTTTGGAAAGCTGATTTCGCGGCGCATTTGCGCCGGCCACCATGAAATACTTTCCGCCGAGAATTATGGAATACGAAATGGCTCGCGTGCGGGTGAGATTACAAGGATACTTTGCAAAATTAATGGCACGGAAATTAATTTATTCCGCTCGTCTCGGGGAAACAGTAATAAACGTCGAGGTCCGTCGAGTAGCCGTCGTTTTAAACTCGCATCCCCAAATATGTGGCTTCGTAACTTTTTTTTCCCACTACCCCCGGTCTCCTTTTCTACCAGATACTCTGCGCCCTTGATACCACGAACCCGAGTACCATGTTGAATTTTCGTCCAAATTGAGAAGCAAAGCTCACCTCTCTCGTCCCATGCGGCAAATTAAATTTTCTTCGTCTAACATTGTTTGCCAGCCCTACAAAAGGCGACAGGTTACTCTTTCTACAGCAGAGAATCATCCGAGTTTATTTCACCTAGCGGTGGCCAAAGTTAGACCCGGGGAAAGTTTCAATTATTTGAGGGGAATGGACTTCCCGTTCCTCGAATTCCTCAGCGGATAGAGCGATATGAAATCGACATTGCTGTGCGTCCCACCTGTTAGATAAATTTGTCTCGTCTTGTACAATTCAATCTACTCTTCGGCAGATGACCGTGTCTCCATTTTCTAAATGAAAGCTCTTACACGGTGGCCCTGAGCGTTTCGGACTAGCCAACAGTTTGTCCAGGAGGAACTCTTTTCGTTTTGCCGACGAAACCATGAACCTTCATTTCACGGTTGTATCATCGGTGGCTACATAAGAGGGGGAATAAAGAACGCATCTATTGTGGGGGCTATAAAAGTACACGGCAGCGAAAGGAAGAAAGGAAAGAAGAGAGTTTCAGTGAAACTGTATCCGTCCACTGCTCTCCATAGAAACGATAAAGCGAAACTCTATGTAACTATATCGAGACGAGAATCTCCCGCCATTTCGCCGATTGTTCCCGTTTTTCGAAACGACCACCCCTGCGGTTCGCTCGATTCACCAGCGTCGCGTTTAAGTTTTTCCTCCTCGGTGGATTAGTAACCGCCCACAAGAACACTTTGGGATAGCAGAGTTCGATACAGAATTGAGAACCGTTGGAACATCCTGCAGTCTGGCTCGAGATAAGCTTCGGAGCTTTTCGAGAACGTGAAGGTGCAAGGTTTATTCGCGAAATCTATGCGCTAACGAAGAGGCCCGAAGAATGCGCGATAACGAACGCTGTAACCGATGAGACGTGCTTGTGCAAGGCAACTCATTACTGAAATTATTGCTTTAATTGCTAGCGTGCGTTGCGGACGAGGGTATACGTTTCAAGGCGCCGCGTGATTTTCTAAAATATTCCACAATTCTTCTCCCCCTGCAATATCTGCCGTTAATGACGAGATATTGTTTCAGTGGGGGGGGGGGGGGGCGATAGCAATCGGCCAGCAATTATTTAGTACCACGTGATATTTCTTTTTATTTATTACTCTCACTGTCGTTGAGCGAAAACGAAGGAACGGGGGTGGAATTTGTTCGAAGCTGAGCAGATCGTTCGTGCATAACAGAGGGTAATATTTTTCAATCGAACAGTGTACTCGGTGCAATCGGGGCGGACGTTCCACGGGGGTGTAGCATATTTCACGACGGTATGCGAGTATATACGACGGAACGTCGGGTTGCGTTTGTGCATTGGGTCCCAATCGAGTTCAGCTTCTTACGTTAAACGTATTTCCATCGTCGAGCAAAAAAAAGGAAAGAAAATTGAATATCCGATTTGCGACCCGAACTGATGGAAAAAGTTATTCGAACGGATCGAGCGTTCACCAGGGAGGGTGAATAAAATTTATTTAGCTGGATTGGTCCGTTGATTAATTCGTCCTTTGGAATGCACGCCTCCGATGAGTTCTTTCTTCCACCGTTCGCTAGGAAAATCGATAAAGAATCTACAATTATTCCCGTAACACTTTTCTTCCTCTGCGCGAAAGATCGGCCGACTATATTTAGTCACGCCGTTCGATCGTTCGTTCCTCGCCGTTTCGAATCCCACGATTGCTCGAATTCAACACTTTTCGCCATCCTTGAAAAGCGAGTGATCCTTTTGTTGGCACATCGTCGACGCAACCGATAGAACATTAATCAGAGACGTTGAGCGTCCGAATCGAGTGACTAGAGGTTGACTTGGCACGTTCAGGCATTAAGTAGTCACGGTATAGCGCGAGGGATTTGTCAGACGCAAGTAGTAATGGATCGTCAATGTCAGCCGTCCAGAGTATAGCGCTGGGATTTGTCAGATGGCAAACAGTAACGGGGTTCGTAGATTGGCTGTTTGTATTTAGTGCTCGTTTACTGTAAACTGATACTTTTATGGGTGTACGGAAAATTTGCATTCGTGCACGCTTGGACGAGTAGTAACCGTGCCGGTGTATAATTGCAAGCGTGCAGCTTCTAATTTAAAATGATCGCCGGCGATCAACTACAATTTGACTGGTTAAAAAGTACTTTGATGAATTTTGTCCGCAAATTTTTAAATGAGACTCTGCAATCCATGGAAAGTACCCGTTTCTTAGTTTCGAGTATCTTCGGTACGATTTATTGATACTGGCAGCACGTTCGATTTGGTCGACTTATCGGCCATTCATTTCGCAAAGATTTTCGTAAATTCACGGGACGAAATATCTCGGGAAGAGACTGAGATTTTCTACCTTCTCTTGAAAATATTTGACAAAATAGCGAGGTATCTATCCTGCGTTCTTTTCAAGTGCAATTCTTCATTCTCCCTGGTGTCTCGTAAATGTTTCTTAACGGCTAACGAAATAATGATGCTTCTTCTCATAAGACTGCATAGGGCTGGCCAGTCTCATGAATATAAACTACAGGGAAGACGAATGTTTATTGAACAAGGTTCGCTATTACTTGGAGCAGGTACGTGTATTAGAATGTCTGAGAATTTTGACGGGAAGATGCTGAAGAAATTTCATAAAACGGCAATATCGAGCCATGAAACGTTCGCCGGGCTATTTTACGACCGCCCCTGAAGAAATACGGGGAACGTCGGCTGCCGTCTGTTTTCTTCCAGGTGTATGCTCGGTCGAACGAGAAATTGCAATGGTAGATTGAAAAATTGTATCGACAGATTCGCGGCCGTATTCCTGTAACTTTTACGCGAACTTCGTCGGTCGACGAGTGAAATGGACAAAGATCTGTCAGACAGTCAACCAGGATCCTCTGTTTCATTTGGTGAACCACTCTGCTCGTCGCAATAATAATAATAGGAAAACGTAATTAGAGAGACTGATAACTTTTAATATCATTCTCACTTGCAGTGCCACTTCATTCTCATTTCTTTTATGCACGGATTTTCGTAATGCTTCATATTTTTCTCATAATTTATCCTCATTAGATAATGAATATTAATTTCGTATGCAGAATACATTTTCATAAATTCTGACGATCCGAGTCGTTGTGATACCTTTTCCAAAAAGTACACGTTGTCTAGTCAAGCTCCTCCATAAATCACGCTCAATATGTGCATACATTTTCAGCGATCGAAAATCTTGGAAACGTATGGGGAATCGATATGGTATATCGTTGCAAGGTTAATCATGTTTGTCGTCGAGGTGCACGCGTCGATCGAAATAGGACGAGCAGGAGAATATCATGCAATAATGGTCGAAATAGATCGTGGCGGGGCCAATGTTTCGAATTCTTTACGCAATCCGAGTAAACTGTACTTTTCACGGTATTTTTCAATGGAAATATTTGCAGACGGCGACGCCCCGCGGTGTCGTCGTCGCACCCTCTCTGTGTCTCTTGATTTCGCCCGTGGAATTTTGTAAAGTGAATCGGTATCCGTCGATATCAAGCACGTGTGTACATTTGCGAGTAAATATGCTTGAGGAACGAACCACCAGATAGCTCGGAGCCACATGGCAGGCGATTGCGCGCTTCGGGGACAACGCTTGAATAGCAAACATCGGCCTGATTTAGCGAGACTATACTTCCCGATAAAAGTATCTATTCTGAGCTATCATTCGATCTTTTCTATCGCGCCCCATCAATTCTTGCCTTCGCGAGACTAGAAAATATGACGCATATTTTATTTAATTCGAATTGTCATTAGAACCCTAGGTTAAATTATTACTCTGATACGCTGTTTAAGAATGCTGTTCAATTATACATTTACGTTTTTTATTTTTCGCAGCTCGAGTTTCCGATTTAAAAATCTGCAAAAATTCTACAATGTGTACCTCCATAATTGCAATGTCAGATTTTTTTGAGAGCTACAGGATTGAAACTTGGTACGAATTGGTTTCTCTTGATAAGCTATCGAATGACACCTCACAAGTTGAATTTGGTTTAGGGGCACATTTGACCCCCTTACCCGGCTATAGCCTTTGACATTCGGAAATATCGATATCGCAAATCACTTTAACACTACAAGACAACCGCGGGTCTCAAGATACACTGTCCTGATACCCCGCTTATCACTGGAGAGCCAAACTTTTGTCTCCCAGATCAAATCATACGTCACGACGGCCACCTACACGTACGTGCCGAGTTCTAAATGACAGAGAGAGGTTTCCTCGTTTACAGAATTCCCGATACTCGACGACGTAGCCCGGTTTCCGCGTACAAACTCCTTTAACGAAATCCCGCGACTGAATTCCGCTCGTGGTTGGAAGGTTCGCCCTCTTTTCCCCGGCACTTTCTTTCTGTTCCTCCTCTCTTCCTCTCTCTATACTCTCCGCTATCGAGGCTTTCGCTTGCACGTGGAACCAGCGAGGGGTAGGAGGCAGAAGGGAAGAAAGTAAGTCGTATCTCGGCGAATCGTAAATGGACGTCTTAGCTGCACCGTTTCTACGTCCGCCTGTTTTACGCGGTAAATAATAAATGCGACGTTCGCCTTGCACCGTTATGTCGTACTTTCATTTACGACGCGACGCGTTTGTACTTCCGTGCCGTTCCCACGCTCTATGGTTATAGAATTTCTGATTTCATGGACCGTGTTCCGAAGTTGGGGACCGTTCTACCTGCGGGAGAATTTTTCGTTCCGGAGGTTACATAAATTTCCGCAACCTCTGTCCCATCGCCCGTTTCGCCTTGAATTATTAATCGTTAAATGCGCTCAATATTTCCGTGGAATATGGCGAGCAGAATTTTTTCAACGTTAAGGGAGCAGCGGTACATTGTGATGTCGAGGCGCGGAGGAGTTAAACGATCATCGGGTTAATCAGTGCTCGTTAATGAAACGTGTAAATTGGTGAAAATTTATTCATTCCTGATCGACGTTCCCCGACGCGAGTTTGATAAATGGCGGTGTATATGAAATACCAACGAAGGGGATAACCGCGATTCATCTTGGGCTTCCGCTAGTTTCCATTAGAGGCATTCGTTCAATATCGCGACTTCCGAGGCGAGAATTTCATTTTCCAGTGGAAGCTTGCCAGCAACACACCGTGCAACGGTGTCGCCGCTTAAATACACCCTTCGTGCCGTTTTCCCTAGCTTTTTACCCTCTCCGTTCGTTCCCTTTTCTGTGTAATAGCGCCGCGGGGAATTCATGACGAACGCACGATTTCAGTGTCGATTTCAAGAAGGCGGGAACTATTGGCGCCTCGATTACCTACTGGAGAGTTATTGTACTTCCGGAAGCACCTACCCGACCCACCCCCTGTATATCACCTTTATCGAGCAATTACGGCCACTCGAACCTGATCTCCACTAGCGTGAATATAGCACAAAGGGCAGTTGGCTTTCATGAAAAGATTGTCGTCGGTGTTGGTCTTAGATTTCTATTTTCTAATTTTGCATCGTCGATTATTAAAAAAAGTAAAGGGTCAGACTTTGCTAAGGGGGTGTGAAACTTGGCGCTCTATTAGCGACATTTCATTTCCACGCGAGTGAACACTTGAATTCAGAAAGGGGTACAGGGGAAAAAGATATTTCGAAGCGTTGAAACGTAACGTTTTAACAGTCGTCGAATCACTCCGTAGTCCCTTCACCCGGCCTCGTTATTGTTTCCCCGTTTACGGGGAGTTACACACGTTATCGCAAGAGGTTAGGCATTCGAGTTCAGTCGCACGTGAAATCGGCCGGCTTGAAAATCGTCAAACGGATTTCCCTCGCTGCTGACTTGGTTTCCTTCGATATACCCAACGTGGAGGACGGGGCCGGAGTTAGGAGTGCTCGTAAACGCGATTGAAATTCATGTTTCGCCATGAATTCGCCCCGGGTCGTTCACCTTTCCGCATTTTCGGTGTATTATTCCGTTGCTATCGAGAAGCTCATCGCCAAACGACATTGAATCACGAAAGTAAATGGTGGTTGCGACGTTTCGCAATGGCTGGGCCCGCGACAAATATGAACGGGTTTAAATGGATCGTTGGAAGGTTTGTAAGGTTGACATCGTTTCGTGTAATAGCTTTATCATGTCGCAGCCAGCGTTCCTCTTTGCAATCTGTTCCTCTGGCAGCGATGGAAACGTTGCGCTCGCGGTGTTAACGTTAATCTAGGAAAAAGTTCGAGGGTCGTAGGTGTATTTGACTGGACAGGGCGTGTTGATTTCGCTTCAAGTGTGTGGTACGTAAATATGTGTGCGACGTGCCAGTTCATATCGGTACAACTATTTAAGCTTCTCCATCGCATATTCATAAATTCCCCAAGCAGCGCTCCATCGTGCATGGAGGATCTCTTAATAATAGTAATGTGTATACTGCGCTTTACTACTCTGCATTCATACACGGGAATAAATTGGTAACGAGTTGGTATACGTACACATACATATGTATGTACACGCGGGGGCAAAATATGGAGCAGCGCGGCGTTAAAATAACTTTGAAAAATGTAAAACGTATGTCGGCGACCCATCGCTGAATTTTCTCGTCCGCCACGAATGTGGAGTTACTACTGAAATTACAAAACGCAATATTGAACAGAGTGCAATGGGGCGCGTCAATTTTATATCAGACCAGCAATTCCTTTCCACGGTACGTGTAAATTTATCCTTTGACCGGGGCGAGTGTGTCCGTTCGCTTTCTTTTTGATGATAATCAATAAGCAATTGAATTCGCGCCGGTGACGAGGCTCGAGCCAGCTCAAGCCACAGGGGCTTTTTCTTGTCAGCGAACATAGCATGGCCAATCGCTCGGTCTATTACGTTGTTCACGTTGCGCCGACACGCCGGATATCAAAGGGAATTTCGAAATGAAAGAAACGTCTTGGGAGAGCAGCTACGATTTCTAGACAGAATGACGCGCAATCTCCAAAGCGGATTGGCAAAAATATGCGCGTAGAGTCTTCGTACTGTCGCGTCCAAGAAGCGTCCAACGTCGAACAAGCTCCGGTTTAGCGTTACAGGGAAATTGCATGGAACGTTCTAACGATACGAAATACGCGGAACGATATTCTCTCGCACGATTCGAACCGTGCAGAGGGCGATTTGATTTCGTCTGGGGTGGGTCGTGCAGCTTTAACGAGACAGAAGTAGAGGGTGGAACGGTGAAATTACTTTGACGACGGAAACGTGGCGAAAGCGCGGCGCTATGATCCGTGAACAAACGCGAATAAACGGAACGAAAAGAAATTTATTTATTACGAGATAGACGACGAAGGCGTTGATCGGTCGAAATTGATAAGGGATGCCTCGCGGTGCTGTATATACGAATCGTAGCTATGGACACGAAGATTGAACAGACGATTGCGGGAACGTAGCAATTTTGGACGTTCCGCACTCGCGACGAATTCGAAAATAACAATGCATTTGCGTTATCCGAGGAACGTCGGTGAACACGTTGACCAACGAGTCGATGTGTGCTCGCGGGCCAATGACTTCATACGAGAATATCGCTCGATACGGGGAACAAATTGCATTTTCGTTTAACCTTTCGGCTCGGCACACCAGCGACTTCGATTTAATGGGCCCGATTGAAGCGACGCGAAAATCCCGTTAATCAGTGCATTCTGTTTTCGATTAAAACCAATAACGCAATATTGCGAACGTGCTATTGATAAATGGTCGCGGCGCAGTTACGCCGTCCATTTTTTCCCGTGCGAATAGTGGCCAGTTTCGTTTCGCAGTCGCCGCATTAATAATCGTACGCGTAAATTACGCCTGTTCGCGAAATTATTATTATGTCCGTTCGTTTCGTCGACGCAGTCCGACGGAAACGTGTACTACCGAACGGCTTTCATACAATTCCAATTGAAACGGGGGAGAAACGTGACTGGCGACAGCTTCTTTTTCAATCGACTTTACGACATGCACGTGCAACGACGACGTAACGAGGGGATCGGCAATTTCTTCGGAAATTTACGCGACTCCACGATCCGTTCGAGTGCTTGACGTTTCACGCGTACTCAATCGGAGTTCGTCTGATTCATTGCTACCCGTTCGATCGTAACACCTGTTCAACTCGACTTGCTTTTCAGAGGGGCGGGATAAACGCGAAACTTCAGCGGGGACATTGGAAGGCCCAGAGATGGGGAGGTTATCTAAAATACAAAGTAATCCGAGATCCCATATGTTCCGTAGATCTACCGTTCCATAGAGTCAACCACGAAACTAAACCTTTACGCACGGCGCACATGGCCTCCGTCTCAAACACTACCGCGATCTAGCCAACTGTGTTATATACTTAACACTGGCATTTCCATTTCCTACCCGGCGTCGCTGTTCGAAACAAGTAGGCACGGAATTGCTTGAATTTCTGCCTCCGTGAAACTTGAATGCTTCCTGCCACCGCGCAAATAATTAGGGATTGAACAGTTGAAACAGGAAACCGTGCGCATTGATAATAACCGTGAAACATTCTGCACACGAACTATTCATTTTTCGCGCACTGTCCAGCAACTTACCCGGAAGTTTCGTACTACAATTCGCAGCGGAGAAGATTGTAGTCTCGTCCCCATGGGGTGTGGACAGTCGAATGCACGGTTATCGCGGTGGATGGTTAGTTGGTTGATACAAAAGCAATTTCGACCGACTCCTGGTGGATGCATAGTGGTATCGACGCACGTTCCGTGGCCAACCCAGGGCGCCCATTCTTCTGAAACTGGGTTAAGACTCGAATGAAATTTTCCCTCCGCGGCCGGGCTGACGCGAAATCCTGCTCGTCTTCATCGAGACCGAAGGTGAAACGATACTTCCGAGTCGCTCGTCTAGAAATACGCAAACGTGTTTTCGGTTGACGAAACGGTCGCGATCGCTGAACTTAACGCCGTCTTGCACGTTGGGATAATTTTCGTGGAAAGTGTATGATTGTATCGAGAAAGAAGCTTCCTTAAGTGTTTGGCTAGCTGGTAACAGAGTTGAGGATTATTCGTCACGATTGCCGTTCGATGGAAAGCTGTGAGCGTTGCAATCAGAATCGAGAGCAATTAGTTAGTCTATACTTGGTAATCAACTAGTATTCAGAGTGGTGTTTGTCGGTTTCGCGATCAAACAGGAGTAACTCGTATGAGACGGGTTCGTTAAGCTTTAAGCAAGTTCCTTAACCCTTATGTTAGCAACCAAAATGGAGTAGAAATTTGAAGCTTAACTATTCAAATTATTTTGCATAAATTTGTTTTCACGAAACGTGAGTTGACGTGAAATTGTTCAAAGAATCGAGACCTAAAGCGATTTTGCGATATTTGGTCAAGAACATACAAAAATTATTAAAGGAAATATCGAAATGGGTACCCGGGTGAGCCCGAACCGTTCGCAATCATTTGGTCAATTTATCATAGGCATTCTTCCGTGTGTTTGAACTTTTAGTTGGAATAATAAAGTAGGAATAATAAAACAAGCACACGGCGGTGGTTGTCGAAGGGGAGGATCGATGGCTCGGTCTAAATAGAATCGGAGCTGATTTGGAAATTAGCAGCAGCTCGGATTGACCGACCATTAATCACCGCGACTCATTTATGGTTTTATCGTCGCAGCTTTTCCGTTGTATCGCTACGCCGACAGAACGCATAAATCTGACACGACGTCGCCGTGTCCCTTTTCAATTCCCCGACGAGATATTCGATGTCGCTGATTGATGAACGAAAGTCACATTTTATCCCGACTTTGATTCCTTCTGTTTTTACTTGTGCAGGCAATATAAAGTGCGATAGGAATTGACGATCTAGTCTGGCCCGAACATCAACCGAGACTGACCGATCGAGGGGCCGATTATCGGAAACGAACGACCAAAAATGTGACGCGCGGTGGACACTTGACGGCCAAGGCTCGAATAGAGAAGACCGAAGGATTATTGGGAGTGTGGCGTTAGATTGACGGTGAGTACTATCATCAACAGTTATCGCCACTCGAAAACAGTACGAGCTCAGTTTAATTGGCAATCGATCATTTCGTATAGATTCTTGTGTTAGAATTTCTCGCTCACAAGGAACCATACCGGGGTGTCCGCCTCCGATTTTGATGAGACTTGGTGGATATATTAAGCAGGCGAAAATAAGGGACACGTATTTTTTTATAGCTGCCCAATCGCAAGTTTAAGGGTGAAACCACCCCCTTGAAGTTTCAGCAGAAAAATGGTTTCTTGAAAACGGTTACAGATATAAGAAAACTTCTTAGAGAAAAGTTTCATGGTTTTTTGAGGTAAAACAAATAGTGGTCACAGATTTTGTGGGCAGCTATAAAAAAATACGCGTCCCTTATTTTCGCCTGCTTAATATATCCACCAAGTTTCATCAAAATCGGAGGCGGACACCCCGATATGGTTCCTGGTCAGATATATCACGGTTTAGTTAGTTCTATGAGATTTCAAATTTATTTTAGACGGATATTCTTAGCGGTTCAATTTATTATTATTTTTTAACTGCAAGAAAATGAGTATGTATTGCACTTGTATTCGCTCGGGCATTGTATAGGAAATATGGCAGCTGAATGCACGATCCGATTTTAAGTTCCGCGACGCTTGGACAGTTCCGCGACATCACCACGCGTTCTCTGGCCTTTAAAGCGACTTCCGGAGCAGGAAATACGGCGTGCCGGTGTCTCGTTTTCACTGCGAATAATGGCCTGATAGATTGCATAATTTATTATCGGCGGCGGTGGCTCTGTGCTCGTACAGCATCGTGAACGTCTTCGATAACTCTTCATCGGGACGACAGGACACGTCACAAAGTGCGTGACCGAACTTTCAAAGCATTTCTTCGTACCACGTTCTTTCGAACGCAAAGAAAGAGAAACTGTGTTTCAATCAGAACTTCCACTCGATTGTCTTCGGAATTCCGCTAACAATTTGTACCGTGCGGTTGATGCTTAAGACAAATCGTTCGTTGTTCCCGTCACGCAATAATCCCTTGCAGGTGTCATATTTTCCTGCGGTACAGAGCGAAGGAGGGAGAACCCTTCCTGTTCATTTCTCACGCGTCCAATCCTGTATTTCTTTAACGAGGAAATTAATCAACGGGAGTTATGTCGTTCCGTTTGCGGAATGGAAACGCAGTCGGCAATGCGAAAAACGTTTGCGACAAAAGAATCGCTTGTTTCGCGGTTCACTGTTTGAAAAATTCCCCCGTTGTCCAGTGACAGCGATGCTCATTAATCGGGACCGTAATTGGAGGTTTAATTCGTCACTTTGAGCGTGTATAATGGGAGGCTGCGTATTCGATGATTTAAATCGCGGTAACCCGTTTATCCAGTCCATTGTGCAGTCAATTGTCTATGCTCGATTTATGTAACGCTTTTTCGCCTACCAACCCCTCCTGCGTTTTTTGTTCGACTTGCTTCCGGCGCTACGTAATTTCCACTGGAGCATATGATATCCAACGTTAATACGCGGCGGACGCGAAATTATTAAATTGAGTCGGGTCGCGATTGAAATTTCTGGAAATAATTGAACGGCGAACAACGAAGTAACGAAAGGGGACGATTCGAGGGTTGTTTCGCGGATTTTTGTTCAATGTCGTTGAAAGTTCCTCGACTGGCAGCGACAGACTTCACGTGGAATTTGTTCGCCGAACGCAACGGAGGCACAGTAGCAGAAACCGCACGATCGAGTTTCTCTTACAATTAGCGAGGCACGATATAACGGCCCTCGAAAATTTCGGGGCATTCGGAACCGTGACCTGATTCATCGATGAAGTCGATGTAACGGCGAACGTACGAATGCTCTCTCATGTTCGAGTCAATTAAGTTCTATCGATTGCCACGTAGACAAAGGCAGACCCAGAACCGTTGAAACGCCGCCGTTCCCGTGGTCCGCGGCGACGTTCACGGTTACTTTATTAACGGTTCGATCGTTGTCGAATTACGACGTCGCGGCTGGGAAATGTTGCCGCGCTCGATCGTTCCCCATAAAGATTTCCCGGCCGTAAAACGCTCGTAAAGTCTGCGCGAATGCTCGATCGGTCCTGGCCGGAGCCATTCAAAATGACGGGCGTCTGCTTTACTGATCGCCAGGGTACATACGTATTGTGCAATATAACGAGCGTCGAGACAATCCCGATTCGCAAAACGGTTTATCGCGGTCGTGACGAACGGGAAGCGTATTAATTAGCCGTCAGGCCGAGAAATTTAGGTCAGAGAGGGCGAGCAAGGATTTGCATCTTCAGTTATATTGTGCCACTCCAGAGGGGGAATTATTCCAATCAAGATTTTTTTCATTAGCATGTTGTTGCGCTAACGATGGCCCGGTAATTTGAAAAGCCTTCCTTCATTGCCTCGCGGGCGTGCGCCCAGTCGGCTTGCAATTCCTTCCATTTCGCCCGACGAAGGACCGCCGTGACGCGACGGTTTAAAGCCAGACTTTAGCGTGAGCTTTATCGCTAAAAGCAATAAAGAAACCACCAGCGAGTCAACGCGTTCACCGTCCCTCTTAGTTCGGTCTCTATATTCCAACGCTCTCTGTCTGTTCGATGGTTGGGTAAAGGCTCACGGTCTTTTATACGTATACGCAACCCTCTTCGTGGACGGGGGTACGCGCGCCCTAAAGCCTTGTCCCACTTCTGTCCCGGATGAATTCTAATTCTCGCGATACGTATTTTCATTTTTGATTCGTCGACTTTTCAGTGTCCCGTGAGCGCCGCTTATCTGATTTAATATTCCTTTCGCGGGGGCGAACTCGGGGACGAAACGTCCGGAAGAAGAACCCGAAGACGAAGAAGAAGAAGAAGAATATGGAGAGGGTGGAGGGGAACGAAGGGGTGGGTTAAATTGAATTTTTAAAGAAAATATGTATTTAGGATCCAGAAGGTCGAGGTTCGCTGGAACAGAGGAAGTGACGACAAATCGCTTCCGCCTAAGGTTCTCTCACAATACACTCCCCAGCGCAAGTGATATTATTTTTCAATAAAATCGATGTATCGTATCAATCCTCTTAGAAATTGAATCGCTCGATACTGGAGTTGATTCTCGTTCCGTGGAGTCTGCACGAGTCCTCCGTGCCGCCGTTATTCAACGATCTTGCGGGAGGCTTCCTTTTCTTCTTTAACCGGGGTTTCCTGCGGCGAAAAAAAATCCCCATAATAGAAACAAGGCGAGCGAGAATCCATCCACCCAGAAGAATGCGGCATTAAAGCGGCACATTGTAACTCGCAAAGCTCTATTCTTCCATGGATTCTTCCCTCTAGGGTGGTTACTGTAAAATCGTATCCCATCTGATGAATGGGAGGGTCGCAAATTCTATTGTGTTTCACGTAATATCGAAAGTAAGCCGGCCTGGAGGACAGATCGAAACGAAATATATCTGCGAGATACGGATATCGATATTGGAACGGACCAACGGCCCTGTGCAGAAAAAATCGTCGAGCCGGAAGATGAAAATTCTGGCGAAAGTAACGAGGAAAACGGAGCGAAGGAAATGCGTTCTTCCCGTGTTGCGGAAAATGTCTCTCGCGTTCGGTGTATGGTGCAGACTCACGAGAAATGCAATTCGCTTGCACTCTTGGGGAGGGTTTTTTACGCGCCAGAGAGTAGCAGGGATACTGGAAGAGACCGTGGCGAGTAATTTCAAAAATAGTAGCCGGACTCGCGAAGGGAGAGAGAAGGAAAGATCGGAGGTCGTGACTCTGGAAGCTCCGTGGCGCATCCTTCGAACGCGAGCTGGTGAAAGTAGCGACGCGGTGAAAATTCGTGAAACGCGAGCCACTATTATACGCTTCCCTCGTCGTGTTCGTTTTCGGGCCGGAAATTGCGACACTGTGATCCTTTACGCAAAACGCTCGCCGTGATAAACGAGTTTGGTACTCCCGTCGCGTTTGGATTACAGCAACGTCGTTGGAATCGTCTTCCTCAGCGTTATTCCGGGGAATCGTCAGCTCCTTCGTACCATCTCGTTGAGCAAAAGAAAATGTCCTTTTTCCTTTCCTCGAACTTGAAGTTCGTCGGATTACTGCGGGGGGAATGAGAAGGGAAAGTTGCGAAAGGGGAGAGTTTTTCCCTCCTGGCGAGAACGTCAGGCCGAAGCTGTCGGTACGATCGAAACGATCGTCCTTGATTCTTTTCTACCTTCCCAGGGAACTCGTTAATCCGTTTTTTCTGCCGCGCACGCGAGTTGTCCGGACGAGATTACGCGATAAATTAGCGAACCGGCCAAGTTTAGCACAGTTTTTCACATGACCGTGCAGAGACACGATAATTCAGTGCAAGCGTTATCAAAAATTACGCCAGATAGTCTTGTGAATCGGGGCTGAATTTTCGCAGCGATTCCTCGACAAAGGAGAAGCTGTTAAAATTTTAAACCGGCCTGAAGATTTATCGCCTGAGATACATTGCGTATTTTGTGCTTCCAAAGAATCGCGATACGATCGAAAGATAATATCGAACTTGTCTTCGTAACAAACTAATTTCCCTAAGTTATTCCTCCTCGAATTCGAACGTTCCTGGATACCCCGAGGGTTTCAGCAATTCAGGTCGTGTTACATCTTAATCTAAATATTCTGCGGGCTCGGGCAAAGTGCAGTCTCGTTACGAACGAAAGAACAGGGGGAACCCGGAATTTCTCTTTCTGTTCCGCAGTTACGTTTAATGGAATCTTTTTTTTTCGCGGGCCCGCGATTGAAGGCAAACGAAGCTCGACGAAACCAATCAAGAAATCCGCCATTATCGGAAGATAAACGAATTTGGCCTTCGTTAAATGTTTCCATTAGTACGTGGCCGTCGTTATCATCGAAGAGGGAGACGCGCCCGGTAATTGGCTCTTGATAGGTCGTTTATTAAAAGCAAGATTCCAGTTGGCTTTCGAAAAGTTTCGAGCAGTCCTTGAAAATTTCCAGCTGGCACAGCGCGACCCTCGAGGAATCACGTTCAAAAGTGCATGAATGCAGAAACATACTTGGCCGCGTCACGCCATGCTATGCCATATCACGCCAGCCCACGTGAAACGGAATGCATTGATTATGTGGACTTATCTCACGCTCCGCGGACCTTCTACCAGTACGCTTGCCCTCTGCAACATTGTTACGAAATTCAGTATAATTAAGACATTAGTCAGGCGCCGCCGTTCCCCTGTCCATCATAAATTTTGATCGCAACCCAGTTTCGATACGCCGTCATTCACGGTGTTCATTTGTCATCGATATTTGCCAACCAAACGGATCCTTAGAGTAACCGGCAAAGGGATTCACTCGTGAACCGATCGCAATGTAACTTAAGCAGGGAAATGCATTTTTCCTGGAGGAACGCGTGCACTTTTCAGACGTTCGAACATCTGTGTCTCGCGGCGGGGAATTGTCCTATCTCGCACAGTTTATAATGCACCCCAGAGATTACAGGATTTCCTGCATTTGCCGGTCGCTTGATTTGTCGCAGCTTTAACAAATTCTACGTATCGTCCCCCGCGAACTATCCCCTATCTCGAAGTCGATTACCGCTGCCATGAGAAAATTCTCTCGTACCAGCGTGCATTCCCCGTGACACTCTGATTCGACCGTATAAACAGTGCAGCCCCTGTTTCCTCGCTCACCGTAATACCAGGGGTTCGCGTAATTTTTTACCAGCATCCTTCCTCCTTAAACGAAAATAAGGAAAGGGAAACTGGAAGCAGAGAAATACCGGTCGAGCATAATTTCTTTTCAGAAAGAGTTTCTATTAAGGAATAAAAATTCCAAACGGGAGCAGCTCTAGTTCGACCCTTTCAGTTTTCCCGTTACCCGCTCGACGCACCTATCGCCCGGTGAATTGCAGACGCGGGCATAAAGGTCGCATTGCAGCGGTGCAACTTGATAGGAACAACAACGTTTAACCACAGGTCTGCGTAGGATGCGCGGTCGCGAATATGTACATGTTTCTCTGTTTCCATCCACGGCGAACGCTGCGATTGATTCATAACGTGTCCCGGGGCGATAAATCAACCGGGGCAACGCGTCGCTCGCCGCAATGTTTAATTGGCCACGGTTCCCCCGTAATTCGTAAATAGTTGTACGGTCGCGAAGGGGCCTCGAATTTTCCATTTCGTTCCGGATTTAGTATGCCGCCCGTAATGAGAAAGAAATGCCACGGCGATGGAGTAACATCGGCGTGTAATTTGCTTTATTTGCTTGGAAAGTTATCACGGTAGCACATCGGTAACGAGTAGCGAACATTCTGTTTTCCACGATATCATAAATTCATAGCCACCACCCCTCCGTGGAAATCCTAAACGCGATACGCCGGCGGCGTTGTTTTTGCCAGGATTTTCGCGTTCGCGATTTTTCGTGTGGCCTGTAGCTGGAATTTGTTATCGTTACGCGTTGAATCGTGTCCGGCTATGCTTTCGCTTGGTTGATATTTTTTTCCACGAAGCTTGGCCTGGATAGGTGACGGAACAAATAGCTGTCCTCGGTGTAATGCTTGTAGGAAGAGAATAAGCTTACGAAAGGGTCACGCGAGTAATAGCAAACGGAACGGTCCTTCTCTTCTTTTTTTAAATGTAATCGGAAACTTTGGCGTTCGGAATTTTACGTGCGTCTTGGGGATGATTTACAATAACCTGTAATTTCTGCCCCTTAAATTTGCGAAACGATCGTAGTCGCACAGCTCAAACTTCAACAGGATTTTGCCAATTAATTTATCAATAGCCGTTCGCACTAATTCGATTATTTTGTGTACAGAACAGTACCAACATACGATATCTCATTGAGCATCCATTTCGCATAGAAGTTATTTTACGATCATCCTAGATCACGAACCTTAACCGCCATGGATCGCATTGAATCTACCGAACAACGAATCGTTTCTATTTCCGCCTGTGTGTCCTTCATTATTTATGCGTGCACAATCGACCATTTGCTCGTCCGTCGCAAAAATCCAGGACAAATTGGCCTCGATTTTTATCCAAGCTACCCTCGTGTACACTGGAATCCGGGCGACCTTGTTTCCCCTGGCCGAATTAGCAACGAGAACAAGGATCGGTCGAATGAATTGGTTGAATGGATTTCTCGTTCGGTACCCAGTCGATCCTCGGGGAATCGTTGCTGAGAGGCACGATGCCTATGAAAAAAAGGGTTTCATTGGTTGCTGAAAGGGAGACGGGGATGAAACGGATCCACGGTGAACGGAGAGGAAGGAAATTTTCGCGAAGAAAGTTTTAATTGTCAAAGCTCCCCTTTTATACCTGGATAATTGGGCTTTCCGGTGCGTCTCTCTCGACGCGATGTTGTCAACGACGGATAGATGCGTGGCTCTCCGTCGGAGTTCTTAGCGCGACCGACTGTATTGAAATTGCATTGTCCGGGGTTCGTCGTATTAATCCCTTGGAATCCGTGAGACCTCGCCTTAGAGGGAGAAGCAATTATCTGCGTGGCAGTTAACGCGCGACCGTGAAAGGAAACGAGAATAGTGGAAGATGGAAATGCAGGATGGAAAGAAATTCTTTGGAAGAGCTTTCAGATTGATGGAGAATTTATAGGGGCGTCTTAGGGGAGGCAGAAACTTTTTATTTCGTCCGCGACGAGATAACGTGTACCGCTACGTTCAAAGTGTGTGTTTAATATCGAATGTAGAACCCGCAATTCAATGAAATAATGTTCAATAATTTTATCTTCGTCGTTTGATGGGATACCTGTGCTTCGAACTTTGAAAAAATCAATTTTCTTTTGCGGCAGTTTCTTACAAGTACACATCTTCGGAAATGTCTGTGTCGGTGGATATGCCGTAAAAATTATTCGTAAAAATAACGGAGTTACAGGTATTAGAGGCTTTTCTAATATGGCTGATATGATATCTCAAGATATAGTTGTCCGATTGACTTGAAATTTGTGGAAGTTCTTCAGCAGACTTGCCGTTATTTGCCTAATTTTTTCTAATTTTATATCATGCTAAATTTAAAAAGAAAACTAAGAAATCAATTGACCTTTAAAATGTCATTTTTTCAAACAATGAGGTATTTTCTCCATTCTAGCACGAGCTATACCAGTCTCATTCCAATTCCAAAAAGAGGCCAAAAAAACGACGTTAAAAAGCAGAAATACCCTGTTAAGAACAATGAAAGAATAACGAGATCGATCTTGTCCCTTTCACAGGATCTTCCACAGAATTTCCATCCGTGTTAATCCGACAGGCCTTCTGTATAATTCGCATTCTGCAATTCTGACTAGAATGCCAATGAAAGGCAAGGAGGTTCACGATACCTGAGAAACGATCGCTCTCGGCGACGTTTTCCCCGACGAACTGTAGAGCAATTGTTCTGAACGCGACGTGAACGTCTCACGAACTGATTCTACCATCCTTTTCAGAATCATTTCCATCGTTTTATTCCCGTCGCTTTTCATATCTGTGTTTCCCCTTTATGAATTTAATTAGCGTTGTTGCACGATTCGCGATCGAAATAATTCGCCATTGAAGGAAATGAATGTCAGAAAAATAAACGTGTCGTCAAGAGTTTCTTCTGAAGATCTCCGTATTTTTTCTCCGTTCGATCAGCTGCAACAAAGAGTTCCGAACTTTTTTCGAATCCTGCTTTAAATTCCGGACCCGTTGTCGTGGAAACTCGTAGGGACTGGAATTTACGAGAACGAGCGGCATGAGTGCGCGTCTAAATTGTTTTTAAATCTGTACTTCGATCTCGAAGATTTTCAAATTAGTCTGCAGCGATAAAATGAAGTCTACTGCCGTTCTATTGAATCACCGACGACCCAATTCACTCGCACACACCTTCCTGCTCGATCGTCCGCCTACAAGAAAGGTGTCGTGAAATTTCTGTAATCAGTAGGTCGGAGAAAATCGTCTCCCTTGAAGCCGCGCGAAATTGTTCCGCAGAATTAAGGGGGACTACAGACGAATAGTGAAATATTTAAGTAATAGTGGTAATAGTTGTTCCGCGTTACGGTACTACTGTTGGGTTCAGAACGGCTCACGGGAGGGCCTAATTTCGATGCAGCGCGATTAACCTTGCACGAAGCAGGTAGACTAAAGAGCGGACGGGGCGACGATTATTTTATGACCGGATTAACGTGGACGCGAACGAGTAGGACAACGATGAAGGTCTACAGAAACGTGATGGAAACGGGGTTCGGCGAGTCTTGGAAAATTTGGCTTCCCATTCATCAAGCCAACTACTTTCTTGATGTGTTCCACGACAAAACAGGGGCATCGATTAAACAGCGAGACAATGGAGAATGCCGATAATCAAAACGAGGCAATCTTACAAGTATTGTGCACAGTTAAGTCTCGTTGCACAGCCAATCAACTCTGGAGGGATGTTCTTCTGTAAATCACTCGAGATACTATTTCCAGACGGAGCCAACGACCAGCCACGCGGCGCAACCAGTAGGATCAAGCGATACTCGATTAAATAACTTCAAACAGAGCTATCCGTACCGCTTAATTACCCACGGGGAATCACGAATTAAACGCAATCACACGCATGGAAAGTTTGCAGCGGTATCGTGCCAGATAATCTGATATCTATTAACGCTTCAATTACCATATTCGGATCGCATTTACCCAATCGGTAGACAAGTAACGCGCGTTAGACACGCGATCGTCCTTTAATTCCGAGTAGCCAGCCGGCGAGGAACACATTTCCGCCCATTGAATGTTTAAACGCACGATAGCTCGGAACGACGTTCATTAGGGGAAAAGTTTTGTCGCGTTCTTTCAACATTGTTTAACCCCTAAAAGGGAATATCGGTTACGAAAACGAGGATATCCCAGGGGAGGAACAATCGGCGAGGCCATTTTCGCCCAGTTTCTAAAGCGGCCACACTTTCCAAAGCCGCGCAGTGGTACCTTTTACCGTGGCAAGGAGGGAATTATTAAAAGCTACGGTAGCTTGTTGCCTTCTTGCGCGCCTTTGTCGAGGAAACTTAAACTATTCCGCGTAATGGAAGAAACAAGCGAGTGCCTTAACGGAAATGTGCCGGGGAGTCATGCTCCGGCCAAAGGGAAAAGTGAAAGGGTGCAGGAGGAAGATAGAGAAGTACCTAGCTAGCCCGTTGTGTCTTTATTCAATGTTCCAGCGCTTCTAAATAATTTAGCGCTATTACTGTTATAAAGGGTAATCATTTCTGCTCCGCGAATTACTATACACGGGGCAACGTAAATGCTCCACGAACGCGAGCCCGTAACGAGCGTAACGCTGTACTCTGCGAGCTTTACAATCCCCCATTTAATTCGCGGCTAAAATTACGTTTTAAATTCGCCAGTATGGCGAATAGAAGCCGCTGAAACACGCTTTAGAATCATTGTTGATTCGTAATTAGCTCACGAATGGCAGGTCGTCTCCGCTATTTCTGCGACAAATAATTGAAACTTAATTCCGTATAAATTAAAGCGCGAGAAAGTTTTACCTAACCCCCGACGATTTAATTATCTCTGCTTACTACGCGTTTATTTTCTTTGCGCGACGTTCGTCCACCCCTTCGCGAACCAATAACCCGGGGAAATTGAATTTCCCTGGGTTACAAGTCGATTTACAGGATGCTTCTCGATAGACAGCTTTCGCCGGAAATGATGAGTTTGTTTTACGATCGCGACGATGGGCAAGATCGAATGATCGTATTGCACGATCAGTTACACCGGAAGCACATGTATATCGAAACGGTGCATAGCGGCAGATCTGAAATCGTGGCATTGGCTTGCGAACAAATTACACGAACGCGATTGCATTGCTAATGGAACCCGCCCGTTGAAACTTTGTCGACCTCACGAATCACGACCGTTTCCACAAAGCTGATTTGTTCAAACACTTGCCCGGTTTGCGACCGTGCGTCATATGCCGCGAGTTTGTTCTCGTTGCATATGTGGCTGTACAAAATTCACGAATCCCTGATCGATTGATCGCTGACGAGCTGCTAATACGAAGGGTACGCAAGGGCTTTTTAGACAAGTTTCAGGGGTAGACAAAAGAGGGTTGCTTTTATTATGGGCACTGAATATAAGGGAAGGTATAAGACGAATGGTTAGGGCTGTGTCGGTGATGAAGTCTTGACAAAGCTTCTGCGATACCTAGGAACACCGTTTGAAAATTTAATTTCGACACATTTATCCGTTTCGTGTTAGAACATAATACGTACTAAGGAACGGGCGAAGAAATCATTCTCTCGATCAAGAATCAACTTCCTTACTAGTACAGAATATCCATCTACAAGATACACACGCCAAGGATTACACAGAATTCCTTACTGTGCTCACCTGAGGCAGTCACAGAGTATTCAACGATCTATATAGAACTTACAAAGGAATAGCGCAGTAGCCGGGCAGATTTTGCGCAAACAACATCTTCTATAGTACCACGTGGCAGTTAGTTGACGCGCCTAAAGTAACATTATCATCCTTTACGGCGATAGCCAAACTGCCTTGGTGGTACACCATCCTCGCTCCGTCTATCTTCACACGATTTATCACCGACGAATTGTAACACGTACAAAATGCTCTTACGGATGCTTAGTATTCGCTGCGTCTCCCGATTTCTTCGCTCAATCCTTCTTACTCGAATTCTTCCACGTCCCACGTGATGCACTCTATTTTCCGTCCCTGGTCCTCCCCTTTTGTCTGTCTTTTTATTATCGCCCTTTTCCCCCTTCATTTATCTTCTACATTGTAATTCTCTTATCGAGTTCTTCTTCCTCCATTTTCTCCACCCACGTCGGAGTTCTTGTTGAGCCACCCCAAAAAAAGTTAACACTCGAATCGATCGTTTACACGTACACTCGCAGCCCAATAAATCTGTCGTTAATTTCACCCGCCATACCGTGCGTTTGATACACATTTTCCTTCTGATCGATACCATCCGCCCGTTCGTTCCGCTCATTACGGTTTTAAGTTCTCCCAGAGAATCCCTTCAACGCGTTCGTCGCTTTTCAACCACGACTACCATCAGCGCTGTCGCTGGATGAAACGTGCCAGTACATCGTTTGAACTTTTATCTCCTAAGTCTTACTACACTTCCCTTTGATATCTTAATGGCCACGAGCGCCACTGGATACGCCTTCGGGGGGGAAAAGGGCGAATCATCGTTGAACCGGCTAATTTAAAAAAATCCGTCTCAACGTCAGCATCCGGCGGGATCGAATCGCCTTCGTCCCCCGCCGAAAATGTAATTAAATTAGCCTTCGTCAAACGGCAGTCGAGACGCCAGCGAATAGCGAGAAAAAAACACCGTCACAGAATTATGCACGTAGTTGGGTTGATATCGAGTCCCATTTCGCAGCCGCGCACAGTCGAGGTTGGCAGATCGATCTTCCCTTCGAAAATGGGGGTAGGTCAGATGTGGCGGGCGGAGGGTATTAAAAATTACGAAGACAACGAAGGGGCTCTCTTGCAGCCCTGTTTGCACGGCACTTAGACTTCCTCGAAGTTCATTTCTCGCGAGGAAAAACGGCTCCAGGTGGTACTCGGTTCTTTCCATTCCATCCCCCAAGCGAAACGGGGTCGTTAATGACGAAAAGCGTTACTTCGAGGTGCACGTTTACGATCTCCCCACCCACGTCGTGTATATTTCATAGGGTTGTCTCGACGAAAGCGAAAGGTCAATAGAGTGTTCCGAATCGATTGACATTTCTGCGCGAGCACCGGGCAAGAGGCACTGTATATGTCGAATGGTGTGCCCGCGACTCGAAGATCTTCGAACGCGAACTTGTACTTTATCGTTCGGGTGTAATTTCGCTTCGATAACGGCACTGTTTCCGTCCGTTCCTTCAACGCCAGAAACGAGTGATTTTGGAAGAAGAGCTCGATGCGTTTAAACTTCTCGCGCGATCACTTTGCGTCGGTGTGCATCGGCGAAAGGGTTGGATCGGCGATTCCAGAGAGACATCGACTGTTGTTGCGTTCTATCCGCTTTGTATTATCCGTTCGTCTCGCGACGAGGATTCCAAGGATCCTCGAAATCGGACGGGACGAATTTCTTTATCCTCACCTTTAGGTTCACTGTTCCGCCTTGGACGACACGAATGCTCGATTCGGTGTTAGTCGTATTCCGCCTCTCGAGCGATGTGTATCTATCGCGGGCGAAACATCGATGGAATAACAAGCTGCTTTCCAAAGCCTTCTTAGCGGCAGAAAGTGTTACGCGGAAAGGAAGTGTCTGCAATGTACTGTTGGCATTATTTATTCATTTATTTATTTATTTATCCGAACGGGAATTAAATAACCCATTAATTTTACAAAGTCGATGACAATTGGAAATCGTGGTGGCGCAATAAAAACTAACGGACGAAACATATATTTATTGTTTGTTCTTCAATCGGCGCGAGGAACATTTCAGAATAACTTGTGCGCGGCAATCTTAAATGACTTGCACGATTATTGTTAAAATTATTTCGACCGGCAAATGAACGCACCCGAGTTCTAAATAAAACACCACGCGCTAGTGTTGTCCCAGTAATAATATCAAACGAGGCAGGAGCAATGACACGGTAAATATTACAAAATTATTGCGCACAATGGTATATGAGAAAGTGCCTTGCGTTTTCCGTCGTATATTTTTCCACGCAACGAATTGTCGAAAACAGGATCCTACTGCATATTTCGTTTTTTACGTTTGTTTGAATGACGCCAAGCACAGGTGGCCAGCTGTATAACAAACGCGGGATGGAATGTACCGGGCACACATAAATATCGGTGAAAATTTCGGATAGCCGGTTCGCGAGATATCGAACGATCGATGAATAAAGTTGATAAGTGCCCGTAAACGTGCGCAGCTATTTTTATTCATTATACCCGGCCGTCATCAGGTGCATTCGAACGGGGGCAACAATATGAGCGCGAAATGAATCTCCGACTGTGTCTGGCCGCTGAAAATATCGATCGAATTGTAACACGCCGCGGAATCCATTAGCGTTTCACGGCAATATCGCATTCTCGATCTTCAAAGTCCATATTGGATTCCGCGCTTTTGAACAAGTAGAGCATATCTGCATTTCGCCCCGGATCATTGCCAATAATTATTCCTGGGTCTCGAAACAAAGAGAAATTGGAACGTGAAATCGAAGGGAAACGAAGTTTTCTTATCATTGTGCGGATATTTATCGAAACGTAGATGCGGCCGATTGGGGAGGAAAGCATAGAAAATTTCAAGAACGCGGGAAATTCCGGTGGAATTGACGGTGAAAACATTTCCATTTATATCTGAACAATGGACGGCTTGGAAAATTGATAATTAAAAATACCGATTACCAGTAAGTATGCGCCTTTGGAGAGGCATGCCGAATGGGCCTTTGAAATGTCTCATAGGCGATACGGATAAATGTTTCAGGATAATTTATTTCTTCGGTAAATAACTAAATTAGATACACTGCGAAGCGCACAATACGTTTTCGTAGGAAATATACAGCAGCGAATGGTTTAAGAAATACGAAGGCTCCTCGTCGCACATTTTACACAAAAATTCCAACTGCCCCGGCGATGTTAATTTAAATTTCTAATGTCCTGTGATTGCATACTAAATCAAAGGGGGTGCACGCTGGAAATAGTTTAGCGAGATACCAGTGTGCAGCCCCGTCGAACGGCCGTCGAGTTTGCTTGCGCTATAAACGGAAAGCGGGTCCTTCGATAAGGTAGTTGCGAATTTCACGGTAACCGCCGCTGTAACGTCCACCCTCGTGCTCTCGTTCAGCTGGCGAAGCCGCAGAGAATACTGGCACGGTGAAACAAGTACGACAATCGTTTAATCCACCCCGTAAACGGCTTCCCCCTGCACTTTCGGATCCTTTGTTTTTCAACCTGATTATTCTAACTGTACGCATCTCCGGCGAAAAATTCTCGGGGAAAATGCCATTGTACCATTCTTTTATTTGTTTGTCGCCCCCCCTCTTCTTCCCTTTACATTTCCTACTGGCGTGGTTTTGTGGCACAGTTGTTCGGTTTTTCACTTAATTGTTTCCAAGGATTATTCTTTTCCTTAACGAGCACGCCCGCTTTTAAGGAAGGAACACAGCAACACGCGCGTTAAATCTCGTTTCCGTTTAGAAAGTTGTAGAAAGTAGAATATAGAGGGTAGACAAGCTTGTAGATCGTCCGGGAAACGTTGCTCGAACGAGTCTCTCGGCGAAAGGCGAGGCCCCGCGTGAAACGTATCGCGTGACACCGTTGCTGATGCAAAACCTGCCCCAACAACCCAGAAGAGAGCTTACGCAGGTTATCAGCGAAATTCCCGTCGGATTATTTCGATCTATCGCGCGCACAATCCTGCGCCACGCCGCGGAAAAAACAAGTGGACGCGGAGGACTTGAAGGGGTAGGAAAAGGGTAGGAAAAGGGTAGGAAAAGGGAGGACTCTGTCTCCGCTGTTACGATTTGCGATGCCACTTAAAAACCACCGCCGCGACTCTCTCGCATTATTTTCTACGTGGCCTTTCAAACGGGCCGATTGCTTTGATACCGCGCGTTCCAACGAACGGCGATGCCTATCGAACACTTTGAGTGAAAAAACAGTTGCGTGCCAAGCTGCCACAGAGATTTTTTCTTACCTTCGTTCTTTCGTTAAACACGCGCCAAACAGATACACACGAGGTACGTACAAGCCTGACCGTGCAAGCTCCCCGTAGTATCGGTACGATGCTTTGAGTTATTCTAATGTCGATGGCACACTTTCCATTCAAAGTGCGGCCAGATGGCAACAAAAAATCGTAGGTACTTCATTTTAGCTTCAGTCGTTGCAAAGGGGTTACTTCGATCGTCGAATCCATAGTGATTTCAGTCGTGGAAAAAAGGTTTCAAAGCCATTAGCGAAAGGGAAAGTATCTTCACTGACCCAGCTGCGCGTTGTAAAAATATCTTACTACAATCCAAATCTAAAATGAGCACAGGTGGATTGTGGTATAATTTTTTTTCGCGAAGTTACAACAGCTCAAATATCGCCAATCATACAATTCAATTTAATTTGTCACGCCGGTGCAATTCTACGCAATTTAATTAATCAACACCTCTGCGGTAGATTATTCTAACGATCCCAAAACAGAACGCAATGGGCGTGCAATATATAATTATCCTCTCGACCGATGATTTCCAAACGCCACGCAATTGTAGTAACACGAATTCAATTCTAATTGGAGGAGATCGACACCGGCCAACCCTCCCCTAATCGGATCGATACGAGATCCATTCTTTACGCGCTAACGAGCACCCATTGTTCCAGGGCCCGGGCTGGACAACATGAACTCCAGCGGCGAGTCAGGCGGCACGATGACCGAAGACTACGAGGTAACAGGCTGTGGCCCACCGGAGGAGGAAACAGGCTCAAACTTACCAGTTTGGGAAGCCGCAGCCGCCTCGCTGACACTAGGATTCCTCGTTCTCGCCACGGTATTGGGGAACGCGTTGGTGATCCTCAGCGTGTTCACCTATAGACCCCTGCGAATCGTGCAGAACTTTTTTATCGTGTCGCTGGCGGTAGCGGATCTCGCAGTGGCCATCTTGGTCATGCCATTCAACGTAGCCTACCTTCTTCTGGGCAAATGGATCTTTGGCATACACCTATGTAAACTATGGCTGACGTGCGACGTTCTCTGCTGCACCGCCAGTATCCTGAATCTCTGCGCGATCGCGCTGGACCGTTACTGGGCCATTACAGATCCAATTAATTATGCGCAGAAACGGACCCTGAAGAGGGTGCTGGCCACGATAGCCGGCGTGTGGATCTTGTCCGGTGCGATCAGCTCACCGCCTCTGGCCGGTTGGAACGATTGGCCGGAGGAACTAGAGCCAGGAACACCCTGCCAGCTGACCAGAAGACAGGGCTACGTGATTTATTCTTCGCTGGGCTCGTTCTTCATACCCCTGTTGCTGATGAGCCTGGTCTACCTCGAGATCTTCCTGGCGACGAGACGAAGGCTCAGGGAACGCGCCAGGCAGAGTAGATTGAACGCCGTGCAGTCGACGAGACATCGCGAGGCCGACGACGCGGAGGAATCTGTTAGCTCGGAGACGAACCATAACGAAAGGTCGACGCCTCGATCGCACGCGAAGCCCTCGTTGATCGATGACGAGCCGACGGAGGTGACGATAGGCGGCGGCGGTAACGTCACCACGTCCTCCAGGAGAGTAACTGGCGGTGGTAGGGCAGCTGCCACGACCACCACGGTGTACCAGTTCATCGAGGAACGGCAGAGGATCTCTTTGTCGAAGGAAAGACGAGCCGCGAGAACGTTAGGGGTGATCATGGGCGTGTTCGTCGTTTGCTGGCTGCCGTTCTTCCTCATGTACGTGATCGTGCCGTTCTGCCCGGATTGCTGCCCGTCTGATCGTATGGTCTACTTCATCACGTGGCTCGGCTACGTGAACAGCGCCCTGAACCCGCTCATCTATACGATCTTCAATCTGGACTACAGGAGAGCCTTCAGGAGACTGCTGCGCATTCGTTGAAGCAGAACAGCTTCGATATCCTGTTTCGAAAGCGTGGAAAACGTTGCTCCTCGTCCTCGCAGTCTTCGATACGGTTGGGCTTGCTCGTCGACGTGGACGATGACTAGGGGGAGGTTCGATTGGTTCGCAGAGGCGTGGTTTCTTCTTTTCGTGTCTCTCGTGGAACGATCGAGGGGATGCCCGTCGTTTATTTTTCATGCTTGCGAGAAAGTTTCTTGCGAATATCAGTTGCACAGGTTGACGATCGCGCACGATTTACGGCCGTCGGATAAATATCGACGGCACGATCGTCGATGTCACGAGAACGAGACGGTAACGAGAGGGGCAGCTGCAACTTTGACACGCGTTGAAGATTAAGCGACGATAGTCTAATTTGCTGGTGGTAATCTCGAAGGGGGTCGTCCCATTAAAGTTGTTCCATTAATCCTGCTAAGTGGCCGAGGAAACAAGCGTACGGATAAGGGATCTTGAGGAAATGAAGTCACCGGTTGAGCCGTCTCGTCCAGTCGCGATGGTCGACGTTGCTTCCCGCCACGATACCCAGTTTCGTTTCACGATTCGCAAAGGGGCGAACTGACGAATACGACCCTCGTTCGAGAATTATTGGATCGTGGTACAGAGGCCCTCGGTTCTGTGCAGCGAGTGACGCGGTTCAAAGGGCGGAGATTCAGTTACAGTGGCGCCGATCGTTTCATTTTCCAAGCGGCTTCGTAGAGCACCGTGGAAAGGAGAACTCGAACGTACCCTCGTAAACGAAGACGGGCACAGAATCCAGCCAGATTTTCTCTATGAAGCTTTCACGATTTTCGATCGTCCCCGTGGACGATCGGTAGACTAGTAACAATCGTTCAGAAAATCGGGGAGGTCATGGAACGATCGCTCCAACGACGCGCCGTCACACGAAGCGTCCAAGATTCTTCTCGCCGCCTATCTCAAACGCAAGCAGAGCAATTCACGTTTACGGATAGGAATTTTCTACGAAATCGACCAAGACTCCAGTTAAGACGTTTAGACGATATCATTACGTATCCTAGTTGGTATATGCGCACGTAACGCATCGCACCTGTCGTAAGATCGTGTCACGTTAGGTGGATACAAGCCCGCTCGGAATTCTCTGCTTGTCTTCTAATGGCAGAAAACGAGCGGGGATTTATTCGTGGAACAATAGAGACGGTTACCCTCCTCCTGATGTCCGATGATCGTTCTCTCAAGCAGTCCTTGCGAAAGAACGTTTTGTTTGAAGTCGAATGCCAGTTTCCTTGATGTTCAATCTCCCTTCTTTTTAAAGAGTCATCCGGGCAGAGTGCCGATGAAATGTCTGAATTCATGGCCACAGAGGCAAGCAATCTGAAGTCTCCTACGATTCGATAGTCATAAACGCGTCAAGGTTGATTCTTTAACAAAGAAACGCCTTCGATAAGCTGGCCACTTTCACGGCGATAATTTCCTGTTAACGACGTAACCAATTTTTCTACACGGCAAGTTCAATTCGATGGGACGGTCCACAGATTTTATTTTCATATTGTATTCCGTATTTGTACGATCAAGCAGCCATTGCGCAACGGTATAACGTTCTCGGGGAATCGTTCATCTCCGCAGACACGGGGCGCAAAATACGAAGCGTTGGGTTTTCTCTTAGCAACGATAACAAGCGAGTAGCATCGCGTACCTTTGAACGCACGGTACACATTACGTACCCCTTTCATTATAAATCGCGGGTATTATCGTGAATATCGATTACAAAGAATCCAAGCGCTACAATAGAGCACCAATGAAATGAAATAAAAAGGAAACAATATTAAAATAATAACGTCGTTCGCCGCTAACGAGGACGAAGACGTCTCCGCCGCGTGTAACACACAGGACAGACACAGTGGGGCGAAGGAAGGAAAACGGAACGGCAAAACGTTAAGACGGTACTGCACGTCTCTGTATAAAATTGTACTTAAGTCGACTCCGAATCTTCTTTACATTCGCACGCAGCTATAGCGATACGTGCAAAGACCCCTCGTGCAACGGCGTTCGTCGACGTTTCAACGGGAGAACTGTTTACGAAGACTCTTTAAAAGAGCCTGACGGTACATATCGCTGATCGGAATCGTTAATGACGGATCGTCTTGAAAAAAAAAAAAAAAAAGAAAACCACGGTGACACCCAGTTATGATATAATAGGGTGCGACCAATATTCGTTGATAGAAGAACGGGAGCACTGCGTACAACGCGTGATGGATTATCGAATGAACCAGTTTCGCTCGTGTCGGCGAATGGTCGAAGCGCGATGGGTCAAGCCGAAAGAGTCGTCGACGATTAACGAGGGGATAAAGGACACGTTTGCCGTCCCCTCGAGTGTCGCGCCAAATAAAATAAAGGAGCAGCGTAGACGAGAAAAAAGATGAACGTAGAAAAAGAAGAGTGAAAAAGGGCAAGGGTAATACGATTGGCGGTGGATTTTTTTTTTAACGAATGATGTATCTCGAGGCGGACAACGCACCGCGAAAAGAGATCGTACGAAAGGCTGGTATTGAAAACTCGATCTCGTCACCAGGGCACTCTATAATAAGGTTGTGATAAGGTTGTGAGAAAACGTTCGTAGCCGTGCTACGGACAACACAAGATTTTTAATTATTAGGATAGGCAAATGAACATTACTTTATTCGTGGCACTGTCCAAACGCGGCACGAATTCCTATCCAAGGAGGAATTAAACACAGCGCTTGAATAGTTTTAATTGGACGTTAAAGCCGACGCCGTGCTTGCGTTTCTTTAAACGCAGTGATGAGCAACCCGTGGCCCGCGGGTCACATTTGGCCCCCCCAACCACAGACCTGCGGCCCACTGGGTTCCCACATTTGGCCCACTGCGTGCAAAGGTTGCTCATCACTGCTTTAATCCTTTGCTAGAGTTCTGTGCTACTTCCTCGCCCTGTCCCCTTTTCTCCTCCCTCGCTGTCACCACTCCGTCGTCAAGGTTCCTACCCTTTCATTCTGCTCGCCTCCATCTAAAAAAGACGAACAACTATTCCGTGTTCTCCTTGTACATATATTACATTCTTACATATTCTACGTGCTATATTTTTCTAGACCTTGTATATTCCAACCCATATTTCGTATGTCTGATCATTTCTATTGTTTCGCTTTTTATACGTGTCCGCTCTTTTTACGACAGAAAACTTTGTTAACGCAACCGCGAATACATATTTCTCGACTTCCAGCCGGGCTCTACATTCCTGCAGAGTGCTCGTAAAATTGCGAACTGCATCGTCCGCTTCTGTATTGCTGAACTTGCAAACGAGAGGTCAGAGAAGTTGGTTATCGCAAATCCTCCTGCTTACACCTTTCACGAATCCAATTTCGCGAGGGAGTAAAATTCGCTCGCGCAATGACCGCCCTTAAAACATCATTCCTTGCTTCTATCTAATCAGACATTTCACGATGCCCGTGTTTCCTCGCAGTACCTTTATACGTATTTCTTTTCTTCTTTTTTTTGTATTCGAGATCCTCCATTCGAAGAAAGAAAACTATGAGTGGTTTGTGAAAAACAGCAGAAAAGAATTGCAGAATATTTTACGTTGCGTTCGTTCCAACGAATCGTATTCACTGTCCAGCCGATGGAAACGCTACATTTATTTCCTTCCTTTTTCCTCCGCGCAAAAGGACTTCACGGGTTCACGGTAGTTTTTTGAATGCACTTAACGTTCGTTTCGCGAAATACGCGCGTGTCACGAACGGTCGCCGATAAAAATTAGTATAATTACGCGTCACGGAGCAATTACAAAGTTTTTCGAAGGACACCCGCTGGTATCAGTCGTTTCGTTTCGTTCGTTTTCACCGATTCCCCACGCTCATCCCCTTTTCCCCGTTATTAATCATTCCAGTTACGTTGCGTCGCTTGAAGTCGACAGGTCGGACGAATGCTAAGCATGTACTACTGGCGCCAGGTAATCGAGCATCCGTCGTAGACAGACTTTCAAATTATTCGATTCTGCAATTCCCTTTCCCCCTTCTCGTTCCACGTTGATTTCCTGAACGTTCCACGGAATTATTTCGCTGGCTGAAACGTACCGAAAGCAATCAAACTCATTTCCGCTTTTTGCCCTGTCCCCGTGTAATCCCGCTAAACGTTGCGTTCCTTCCGATAGGAGGAAGAAATTAAAGTCCGTCCCCCGAACACGTTCGCGTGGCTGTTTATATTCATTCCAAATTATTCGATAAAACGTATACGATGTATATTTTAGATAGGATGTACATATAGTGTTCCTTTATTCGGACTGTTTCCAGGGGTCGCGCTTGAACGTCGAATGTTTGTCGACCATTCTTGGATGGGAAGTTCGGCAGTGCGTAGATATATTATTGTACTACATATATTACATTAAACATTACATTTACTTATACATCCGTATCAGCAGATTGATTTTCGACGAACGTCTCGCGGATCGACTAGCAGGCAAATATTTGCTCGTCCATTTCTCTCATCTATGCATTACCCCTTTCATCCTCGAGCTTGTCCCTCTGTGTATTCGCGGGACGCGATTCACGAAATCGACCCGTGTCGAAATGTTCTTGAGGAATTTCACTGTTTTTGTACGTTCTTTGGCGACCTGCGAATCGATCCACGGAACGCTGCGACGATCTTATATAAATATATATATATATATAAATTATTATGCAAATTGGGCCTGGTCGCCCGGTCGAGAGAAACACTACGCTAGATACGTATAACATATACATAAATATACTATATATACACATCTAGTTATTAAACTAATACTCCATTGGTTGTGATTTACAAGTATAGCAATACTGGAGCTCGAATCTCGCGACCTGAATCGCGCCAGGGAGCTTCCCTCTCCAATGGATTAATCAGATTAAACGCGCGTCCCAAATTTTTCGCGGTCGTTCAACGTCCAGCTTAATGTAAAAAGATTTGTCCCCTTAATTTATGCCCAAGTTTGCTACCGAAAGTAAGCAAAGTAATTAACAATTTTGTTGCTTCGATTCGTTTAATTGACGCAGTACGTCTCCATTCATTTCGTAAATACCGTCGCGTCACACGTAAATCAGTTGGAAATATTTTCGAGAAATACATTGCACCGTTCGTTACGCCGCGCCGCGACAAAATTATTCCGAAATATCGTATGAAGAGCGCGAGCCCCAAATCAACGCGAGCATATTTTCATTCAGCTTTTCGATATTAATTAAATTCACGCGAGGATACGCCGTCGAATAAATCCTTAATGAAGTTTAACGTTGCACGGCGTTTGAGGCTCGTTCACCACGTGCAAAATTTTTTCGGGGAATACTCCCCCGAAACATCGGTCCCGCTCTTTCAACGACCCTTCCGCGGGATTTCGCTTTGAAATTCAGTTGATAAATCCCACGGAAACTCGTTCGTTACGGCCCCATCGTCGCGCACACGATCAACGTTGTTTGTCGAAGCCTGGATAAAACTGCGAAGAGTATACCGTCGACGTTTTCGTTCGAATACGATAAATCATTAGCGATTAATAACACTCTCGCGATAGATCTTAATGAACTTGAATTCGAATGATTTCGTGGAGAACGGGAGAGGAAATGCTCCCGTCGCGTTCCGGAAATGCGAACCATCGAGTGTTCACGTGAGCCTGCCGCTTGAGTGTGTAAATAGTAAAATAAAACCAACGAGGAAGAAACAGAAAGCATTCGCGTGCGTACGTGTGCGAGTAGCGTGTGTGAAGCGCAGCGTGAATGATAAATCTGTCGAAGCAATTGTCGATTGTCTTCTTAATAAAGAAGAACGTTGTTAAGCGAGAAATCACTGTCGACGCACCGGCAAACGCACGAAATTTCCACACGAATCTGTCCATCCCCATTTATATACATTATAAGTTCACCGGATATTCACTGTGCGTCAAGCGAAAATCTGCATACGATATGCGACGTCAATATCGCAAAGTGGCCTTCGCGGCGAATCACTTCTAATTATTTTCAAGCCGGAAACCTGCCGTTCTCCTGATTTCCATATTTTGTGTTTCGGGTTTCACGCGGATTAACCACCACGGCGCGACGGGCCGACATATACAACTCTGGTACAATTTCACGAGTTTTAAGCTTCGTTTTGGTGCGCGATTCTTAAGCAAACACTCGAAACCCGTCGGCCTTAGCCGGGGCTAAGTGAAAGCTTAATTCGCGCAATCCTTTTTCCGCGTCTTTGTTTTGACGATAAACGATCGACTCAATTAAAACCTCTCCGCGCATCTTCGAACAAAAGATCGTCCCGCGAATAAACTTAGCACAAGTCCACGAAGGATTCAAGATAATATTTTCAACCCTTTGGCTGCGGAGTAATCCATCTCAAACACTAATGACGCCCTTTGTAGTGCGTGTGAAACAGAAGTAATCGCCACACGAGTGTATGTGTCCATAGTCCGTACCGATAGCTTTCGCCGGACGCGTACTTGCGTCCATAGCAGTCAAGGATTAATTACTTGACCCCGAGGAACGGCAATTGCACGGAAATGCCGGACCACGAATAGAGATAAGAGAAGAAACGAACCCGTTACCGTTGTCCACAAACGGAAAGGGGAAAGAACGGTGCTCGTTTGGAATTTCGTGTGTTCGCCAGGACGAGTGAAAAGTGCAGAGGAAAATAAAAAAAATATATACACACTCTCTCTCACACACACACACACACATGCAGTATGTACCAGTAAAATGTGGAAACCCTTTTCGAATGTGATTAATCTCCTGAAAGCACCCCCATTCTCTCCAGCCCGCGTCCGTACATATAGTTGAATAGCTATTCGAAAAATGAAACTGAAGATATTCCGCTGGTTTTCGTGGTTTTCGGTTACACGGGATAGAACGAGGTTTCGCAAACGTTCACGATTACTTTTTTCCCGCGGAGCATTTGTACGCGATATTTGCGTGAACATTCTGTTTGAAAGTGATCCGCCAAGCGAAACCGGTTGCCCGTTTCTGTTCCCGTGCGAAATTACGGCAAATTAGAACGATTTATCTTTGCACGCGTCGACATCCATTGTATCGAATATCGTTAATATTCGTTAATTCGGCGTTCGAGCCAGATCTCCATGCAGCGAACTTGCCATTTGAAAATTTACGCGCACGTATTAATCGCGAACGAAACAATCGACGGCGATTCGCGCATTAACGCGGCGGAACCCGTTGCACCGTAAATAATCAACCAATTTGAATAATCTCGTTCTGTCGCGAAACGGGCGATCTTTTCACCGCGGCCAGCCTGGCAAAAGTGCAGCAAGATAAATGTTTCTGCTACGCTGTCGCTGGCTTGTTCGTACATGACAAGGGATGATCGATATATCCAGGACTCGGTTCACGTGTCTGGCTCACCCCCTCCTCTGGAGAGATTTAACACCGCAACCACCACTTTACTGCAATTTTATCGGAGGGCCACGCTTTTCCACGTCGCACGCGACGCTCTTTGAATCGCCGACAAATGGTCCGTTGGAATTACCGGGCCCTTTACTTTCGCGTGTTCATCGGTCAGCCGGCGCAAGTTTTCCTTTTGTGACGCAGAGAAAGAGGATCGAGATTATTCAGGACGTGTCGAACATGACGGCGAACAGGATCTTCGGATTACGCAAGTTTTTAAATAAATATTCCGACACCGCGATTCATCTTGCGACGTTAATTTATTTTTTACATTTACATTTTACGTTGAGTGGCACCGCATTACGAGGGAGCCCGTTTAATCATTCCAATGGACAGGAAGAGTGGAGAGGGTGTTCGTTTCATAACGTTTATGATCTGCGAAATATCGATTGTCCCTGGTCGTTTCACGAATTTGTTGAAAACTATATACGTAACTGCTGAGAATTAAAAAGAAAAAGGTCGATTCGTTCTCCACTTTTGGAGCTGCATAAATGCACGAATTCTCAGAAAATGACTCTGCTCGCCAGTGGCATCGAGCTGTGTTCGAGTAATCGACCTTCCACTGTATTATCGTCGCGCAGGCTAATTTATCGATTCACCCGGAGCCCAGCCCAGGGAACACGGTAATTCGTGAGAAATTTAATTCCGTCAACTTTGCTTTCATTTGCAAACAGGCCGCGGTTGACGAAGATACAAGAGCGACGCGGGGGAGAAAATTTTTTACGCGAACTCCAATATTTGTGAAGTTCAAACAAGTCTGGCCGTGGCTGCCGGTTGATTCGTGCTGTTTATTCTTCTCCGCGCGGTGCGCTAGGCTAGCTTACGGCCCATAAAGTCGCAGAATTTTTCGCGATCTATTTTTATGCATACAGAAGAAGTGTGGAATTGGGGGAAAGGGAGGGAAACGAAGTCGAAATACGCATGCAGATGACCGGAGGCGGATTCGATGAAAAATACATGAGTGCTCTCTGGCAGAACTTCGTTACAAGGTAAGTTGTAAAATCCGTGCAAGTGGAGTGTCCGCTAATATCTCTGATTAATGTTTTATGCATAGTGACGCCACTCCTTTCGCGAGCTTTCCAGTTTAAAATCACTTCCGACCGCCGGACGATTGCGATTGGTTCAATTCAACTTTTTTTCTCCCCCCCATATAAATAATTCCAATTTCCTCTTCCAGGTATTCCTTGCTCGACAGAAAAAACAAAGATACACCGACTTCGCGGAGATCCATTAATAAAAATTTGTCACGTTCCGAGCGAATAATCCTCGCGAACGAGTAAATCATAATCCCTGACGCAAGTTTATCTCCGAATTCGGTCTTCCGCACGGCTCCACCTCCAAACAGCCATTACGTTTCTCTATAATACAAAATACACGGAGCGCTACAATAGCCTCCCCCTAGTGCACGCAGTCGTTTGCCGTTTCGCCCGCCGAAAGATAATTGTGGATGCCGACCGTCTCTCCGTAAGGGCGAGTAAACCAGTAAGCAGTGTTTGTCGCAAAGGGCCCCAAGGAAACCTAAAGTACGAAGCGACTATTTCGCCTCTGTCCTTAACAGCGCTCGGCAAAGCAACTCGTAACCGCCTTACGTGCCTCCGCGACGGCGAAAGCAGCTCGTACGCAAACGAAGAATTCGCGCAAACGCGTGCACGGTCCTGGTTCAAGAGCTATTCCACGAAAGTGGCTCGAAATTGACTCCGCTTTCTCGCTACTCTCCTTCGAGCCGCGTCTTACGTCCAAGTATAATTTCGAGCGGCGGTGTACACGTGAAAATTTCGGGCACGCCAGTCATCGTCGTGGAGAAATCCGCATGCAATGGTAGAATCACGTGCACGGATCGCATGATCGGGCCATTAATGCGACCATTAGGCATCGGTTCCGTGGCGCCACGCAAAGAACGGACGGGGTAGAGAACGTGCATATCGCGATACGGGAACGGCCGTGCACTTTTCTGCTGCCACCTTCTCGCGCTGCAGTTTCCGTAATGAAACTTTCCCCCGAGATCTAGATAGGTGTGCGGCTGCTCTTTCATTTTTGTTCGCGACACCACGACCACTGCCTTTACGCCCATTGAAAGCACGCTGGAACAATGGTTATTACGATTTAGTTGGCTCCCTCTTAATCGATTCCCTTTTCTTTCTTTTCCTTTTTATGTGAGCTTCGCAGGCGTCGCTTTACGTCGCAGGTATCGACTCGAGTTTTCCTTTATTTTCTTTTCCTTTGGGCAATATACATGACGTTATGGTTCGTGTTTATTTTTTAGCTTAACAATTTATTGTCCTCCCTTTAATGGATATGAGAGGCAGCTTGCAAGAACAATAAACTACTGATATTAATAGTAAATTGCAGCACGAGAGCGGCGATAAACTGTCGTTTATCTGGACACTGGCTACGAGAGAGGGGCGGTTTTAAGCGTGTAAAAATCGATTGCCCGGCGATACCGGTTTATTAAATTCTTCGATGCACGTATGCACCCGCGGTCTGGTCTCGTTTTTATCGTAGATCGTATCTCGCATGAAGTTGATAACAGGGTAACTCTTATTAAAGCTGCGATTATCGCGTAATACCATTTATTTATTCGATTATTCAACGGGGGCACGGATCGACGATAAGCGGAAAGATATTTTAACGAATAAATATGCTTTCATTGGTATGTCGGATTTTTTCCCTTTAACTTCAGTTTAATCGATTGGAGTGCCTCGAAGTTTGTTCGCGTTGATTCTTGAGATGAAAATGGAACGGCGAATGAGCATACACATCGAAATTGCAAATTGCGCGACGGTAGATTATTGTGGACGAGTTAGGAACTGGGAAACTAACGACTGGCATTATTAAATGCTTTGAATTCTCGGCACCCTATAGTTGTGCGTCAAGAATGTTTGGTCGAAAATTATGCTGTCTCGCCGCTGGTGCTTCCGCCTCGCCCGATCAAACTGTAGTTTGCATTTCGAACGTTTATCAATTACCGTGGCTCTAATGAATTCTGTGCGAAATAATTGTTTTGTCATTTCTACATTTCTGAAACGAGAATCAGCCATGCTTAATGAACTTGCGGCTTACGCGAAACTTACTATTCTATAGCATAGCGTAACGTTCTATTTATTAAGCAAGGAATATAAATATAGTTCATGCACTTTCGAGAGTCTATGTTAAGAACGTGCTCGACGGGGGAGCGTGTGCGCAAACATTCCCCAGTAAATTGACGATAATGGTATTCTTCATTTTCATAATTGTTACTGGGAATACACATGCGATAATCATATTTGATATTCGCCTCCAGGTCGGCTTTCTCGTTCGTTGTGGTTCTCGCTGCAATTTGTACGCAATTTGCATGAGCCGTTTCAATGAGGGACCCATTATAAAGACTAAACCCAACTCGAAATCACAGGATGAAAGTTCTGTACCGGTTCGGCAAGTCCGTACGATATACATTATATTTCAAGCGTCCTCCTATAATTTAGATGGTATTGCCAGAAATACAATGATTCACTTTGGAACCTTCGAATAATGTACATTATAAAAGCCACGACCACGATTACTTTCCACGAACTCTAAACAATGAAAAAATTAATATGTTAAAAGAGAACGTCGATATTTTTTTAACATCGCAGGGCAGAAATTATAAATCATTCGACACTCTTCTATTTCGACGTAATTTGGAGATTAAATTAGGGTCACCGCAGGATCAACTTAAGGGGTCACGGGGCCATGAAAACTCTGATCACGGCGTCGTGGTACCTCGGGAACGTTTCTCGCGCCTCCATAACGAAAGAGCTCTTTATTAAAAGAATTACGCGTTCTGCCAATTTGAAGGAGGCAAATAAAGAGCGTGGATCCACCCCAGAGGAAATGAAATTTATCTGGACCGTGTTCCAATTAATTTAACGATTTCAATTAGCGAGGCAGCAGTGCGTCGAAGTGGCACCGAGCAGAATATTATATTCATAGACGGTACGACGGTTTTGTCGTTGAAACGTGGATCGACTGACAGGTATCCAAATCCTGCACACCCAATCTCTCTGTCTCTCTTTCTCGCCGCAAGAAATTATTTATCGCGAGTGCGCTACGCATTACGCACCACGTGGTTAATTCGAAATTAGCCGAATGAGAATGACGTGGGAACTTATTAATTCATGGCGAAGCTAGTGAAATGAATGCCGGGAAATTGGCACGCTTAATTGGCAGGTAATTGGACAAGAAAGCACTCGGAATTCTATACTTCAACGAACCATGAAATACCAGAAGAAATAATAATAAAATACTACAACATTTATCAAGGATGAAAAACAAATCAGAGCTTATTATATGATTCGCTTAAAAACTAAACAGCACAGACATTACAAGATTCTCGGAGTTGAAGTGATTCGCTCAAGAATGATCTAATTATTATACTCCTCCTCCTCGTCTCTCCCTCTCACTGCCCCTCTCCTCTCTATATATCTCTCTGTTCCTTTTCAGTAATATCATTTAGTAATTGGGATCTATTCGATGGCCTCCAGGAGGAAACAGTGAGCGTTCTTCGTCAGGGATTCCATTTTCGTCCGTATCATCTCCGTTCCTCCCCCACCCTCGTGCAACGGGCTTCGAATAGACGTACAGCCACAGAGACAATATCGTACATCGGGAAAATCGAAGTGTAGAAAGCAACAAACGTGTCTATGTACGTGCACGTCAAGGTGCCCCAATTTGCGTGCGAATACGTGGAAAAAGCTCGCTGGTGATTTACAATACGGCACCTGGTATAGTGCTCGGTATTGTTGGGGAGAAAATACTTTGCGTGAAACCCAAAAAGAGTGAGAAATAAGAGGAGGAACAGAGATGGCAAATCAACAGGGGATAGGGAAAGGGTTGAGGAGGGCGCAGCGGGTAAGCTTTGACTGTGCGATCCCCGCGGCAAACAGCATGAACATGAACGAGCCCGTGGGTCGAGCCCTCTCGAAGGTTTACAGTCACCTCCGCGAAACAAACGACTTCCTGGAGTCATCGAAAGTTTTTGGCCGACGCAGCGATTTTCCACGAGGATTCGCAAAATTTGCGGCCACGATCTGCATTTCACTTGGATATTGGCCACGGTAGTACAGGAACGTCATAGTCTGTTTCGATTATTATCATGTTTCATTAGCCTAAAAGAAAGAAAGAAAGAAAATATAGTACATTATTTATTTGCGCGCGCGATAATTCTTCACGATAATTTGCGGGAAATTTGTGCAAATGATCATTGGAAACACTGCTGTTCACCTCGCAGCCTTTTATTCATATCACTATTTTAACCGACCATTTATCATTTTCGTTTATTCTATCAGAATTCGTTGGCTCGCGGCAATTAAACTTTTCCCCGTCAGAAGTATGCAATTTCGGCGTCCCCCATCCACCCCCGCCTCGTCATACAGTTCATAATCGAAATTCGGAGGGTCGCGATGGTTTTTCGGGCTATTAATCGCGACCACACGGTCCGAGCAAACACGACGGTATTTCCAGGTGGAACAAAAAAGCGACGGGAGGTGAGTCTAGTCACGGCAACGGCGACGATAAATTTACGTCGTTAATTCTCCGGTAAAGCGGAATTGTTCTGCCTTTGTTGCGGCCCGCTGCCACCGGCAATAAATTTCGCGATTCCGATATCGGGGCTGCTAAAAGGTTACCGGCAAATTAATAACCGATTGCTCTATAGTTATCGGTCTGGCTTGCGGTACAATGAGACTCGCAATCGTATCGCTTGTAGCGCGACCCTTGCCTCCACTTATTTCCTTCAACACTTACGATTCGCCTCGTTCACTGCGATTTTCTAACCGAACGAAATCTTTACTTATATTGCGAACAGATTAAATTTCACAGCGCCTGCCGTTTTACCGTAAAATGTGGATCGTTCCTTTCGTACCGTAAAATACTTCTGGCCGAGAGAAGAAAATGTCGTTCAACTGAATATGGAAATAGGGGTACACGTTCGGCGAAGTTTTCTCGCAAACGCAAGACCTTTCCTGGAACAGATTTTACCGCGTGTCCATTACCGGTCCCATTAATTATCGAAAACCGTGGCAGCAGCTTTAACCGTGAAATTCATGGCTTTGCTCGTCGTTAGCGATTGCGATCGGAATTACATACAATGTCATGCGACAGTTGAGAGGATTAATAACGTCTTAACAGCGGGATGTGACGTTCAAAGACGTTGCCGCGACAGCACGTAGAAGTTTATACAGAGTTTCCCGTTTCTGCTTCGGAAACGGACACTCAAAACCACTTCTCGGTACCTTATCATTTATGGCCGCGTCGTAAATACCACGGACTGCTTTGCAAACTCAATATAATAATTCGAACCGGCCCTCGAGATCGCGGTGGCGATGAAATGATACAGTAGAATCGAGTGTCCTTTGCTCAGTAGGTTAATTACTCCCGCGGTGCAATCGATTGCAAGTAGAACGAGTCGGCCATTGATCAGCCGCGCCGAGATTTTCAATAATACGGGAATTCAGCCGCTTTTCTCATTCTTCTCTTCTCTATTCTCATTCTCTCCGTACATTTCACGCTGCTATTGAAGCTCTATTAAGTTTTTTATGTAACTAAAACATGCCAATGTATGTACTAATATGATTAATATTATTTTGTAGAATTCGCCCGTTCCGGAAACATGCGGTTTACCTATGGATCACGAATCCAATAGTTTCGTACCTTTTCTTCACTCCACGACCTTTTTCCTAATAAACTGCACACCATGTGGTAAATAAATAAGTACCGCCGCAATGCGGTGCAATACTTTTATAGAATTACAGACGAGAAATCGTGGGATTAGTTCGGTGATTTTCCAAAATTAGACAACTTCCTATATCTTGCGTCCATAAAGTGTCGGCCAAGTCGAGAGAAAGCAGATAAAAGTAAGGAATGGGGAACGGAAGCAGACCGGTATATCGGGTGGTAGCGGGGATTCGTTCGCCGTACGTCATGTACAATCGCGGCAGCAATGCCTTTTGCGGATATTGCATCGATCTTCTCAACGATATTGGATCGTTGGCGGATTTCGATTACGCCGTCGGAGAATCTCTCGACCAGCGTTACGGGTACCAGGATCCAAGTGCGGGTCACAGGAACGGTATGATCTATGAATTAATGAAGAATAGGTCTGACATCGCCGCGGGTCCATTATGGATAGCGTTTAACAAAGCTCAGGTATCTATGGACTTTTTCTGGGCCGGGGAATAAAACGTTGAAACGTTAACTTTATTTTGCTTAAAAATCGAAAGGTCGTAATCGGATCACGCTTTATTATACTTTATTATATCGCTATTGTTCCATATTTTATTGTTGCGCCGCCACGGATTTATCCTCAAAGGTTTTAATCTTTATACCGGGGCTGTTTCACAATGTTCTCTGCAACGTGAAATGAAAAATGAATAAAGTATGATTGGTTTCCATTCTCTTTCATGACAGAAACATTAAAGGCGCAATAAATAAATGATTGTATTGAAATTTACTCATCCACGAGACGTTAATAATACAATTCTGCCTTGACCCGTAGTCGAAGGATCTTCGGTTCGAGTCTTGCCACTGGTGATTTCAGTCGCAGACCCAAATGTACTCGTTTCCAATAATTTCCATGACATCGTCCCGATCTCCACAGTAGTCTCTAATGATTTTACTGGTCGATGTGACTCGACAGTCAATTAAATAAAAAAAAAGATCGTCCGACGCCCAGGTGGTGGACTCCGCTGTTCCCTATCGGGGCCTAAACGGTTTCACGATAATGATGCTGAAAAAAAACAGACATGTCCCCTTCCTTGGGTCCCTAATGATCGTAGAGATTGAGGTCTGGATTGCTTTCGCGTTCGCCTTTCTTTAGACGATATTTCTATTATATATTCTCGAGAGGTACTCGCCCTTTGGCTATCAGAATAATCGCGAAAAGTATCAGGACGCGGCAGACGATCGATTCTGCCCCTTGAAAGCGTGTTTTCGGTTCGCGTACCGCGTCGATCGCCCCTCAAGACGACGGGGACACGCCGATAAATTTATCTGGTAATCTGGTGACTGTAACTCGGTGGCTGTTCGGTTTCGTGATCGTTACTGCTTGCACAGCTAATCTGGCGGTCTATGAAACCCAAGAACCATTAGAGAGAAACACCGAATCGATGGACGACCTCGGGAAATAGTGTATCGAGTTCGGTTAACCATTTATAGACCGTCCCTCGACCTATAGGTAGTTTTTACAGAAGGAAGAAAGTAGAATGATCTTTTCGTAGGTAAAGTAATCTTCGTTTTTTGGCTGCTTGTGTAATTGTTTAATCGCGTTACAGATGGGAATAGCATTTTCTCAATGAAACTTTGGCTGGTTTAATAAATTCAGAAAACGTGCGACGAATTCATGAGTCGAAAATAAAGTTTCTGGCGCGGGCTTTGAAAACGAGTGGTGCTGGATGAGAATGCATCGGATCACAGTAGGTCTGAGTGCATCGTATGGGATTCTCCCCTGGGGAATAAAATTCACGAAGACGTATTCCGCGACGGTGTCCGGCACGTGAAGAAAGCGGTCAAGATGGTGTGAAAGGTAAACCGCACTTGCGAGTTCCCTTTTACAGCGGAGGCTATGATCATAAAATATCTGACGCTGATAAACCCTGACTTTCAGCAGGTCGGAGAAGAGTTCGATAAGAAATTGTTCGCATTTTCAGTACAGAAAAATCGATCGTTCAAGAATTGAAGAATTGAATTTATTCAACGGTCTACTACCAAAAAGTTTCCGACGAATTGCTGTCTCGCGTTATTTAAATTCTCGTCGAGGAAAGGAAATAATACTATTAGAAATAGTATTAGTACTAATAGTACTAGGAAATAGTAATAGTAAATAGTAAAATAAGGATATAGTATAGTAAGAAAATAGTTGTCACTCGAAGTCCTTCTGGAAGCTATTTGGCGTCGCAGCGATTAATATTTAATTCAAGGATTACACGCTTGACACTTGAACAGAGATTAAACGTTATGGAGAAGAAACGGTGGGTCGACGATCCTTTGAAAGCGATTTGCCCACTGGACAAGAACTTCAATGCGGGTTTCGACCTCGACAATTTGGCAGTTACATTCCTGCTGATCTTCCACGGAATATTAATAGACGTTCTAATACTTTGCCCGCAATCTTGCTGGTATTGCTATCGGCTAAACCGAAGAGCTAAAAGTGTACGTCTCTTTACGAGAACGCGATTGATTTTTCCTTAATAACAAAGACAAGAGTAAAGGGAATATTTATGAAAGAGCATGAGAACGCAAGCAATCTATCACTGAGCAACGATGTACATTTGCACTTATTAATTTGCTGTGCGCCAATTTCGCTAAATATCTTCACGGCACGAGATACCGTTACTAATAAAAAGAAAATAATGGCAAAAGAATGAACGTTAATCAATGTAAAAGCTTCCATTTCCTCCGACGCTCTAATTTCTCCATCGACTTCTCGTGTCACGTTCTAGCCAATCGTTTCGCCAAAAATAACGTTCCATTCGATTGCTGCCAATAGTATTCAGCTAATTCCCCGTGTTATCCTTCGTATCTCGGGGAACGCTATTCCATTAAGAGAAAGAGATACTTCACCCTTTCCTAAATAAATAAATCCTTACCTTAAAAGATACGTTCATTTCTACTACAGAAAAAACACACAACTTTTGCATACAATTCCGTCTCATCGAAAAACCGTGCACGCCTCTGACAAATCCTTTAAACAAACAACTTCCCCAAAAAAAGAAAAAATGAACAGCTTTCGCTGTAGGATAGATATGCGGACGGCAGGTGTCCACGATGGTGAGTCAGGAAAATATCGATGTCACATTGAAGTGAAAGTATCAAATGGTACACATACGTGTGCGTACGCATGACGGGCAAAAACTAACGATCGATTGGTCAATTACGAGATAACAGGATCGCTCGGCACGCGACAGGTAAATTCGTCGCGAAGCGATCGCGTCCTTTGCGTTGCTCGCACCATATGTATGTACCGGTTGCTCTTCTTGCCGTCACGCCACGACCTATCGATGACGATTGAGAATTTGGACGAAAAAATACAGGGGGTGGAAAAGAAGAGGCATGGTGCGTTGATACGGGAAATTGATTAGGTCATCCCCGCGGCAACCGATGGGCAAACACAAATGGAACATAGTGAAAACGGACTACGGGTTTCGAGACTACCTTTAGTTGCTTGACCGATTTCCACACGCGATATCCTGTCCTCGAGACGCAACACGTACGTACGTACGTGATCGAAACGAGCCCGGCCAATTACATATTGCATCTAAAATTAGCCGCAATATCGTCGCCAATCTTTTCTCTATCGCATAAAAGAAACCTACTGTTCGGGAGAGGGACGAGGAAATTCGGAGGACTTAGATTTTACTAGAATCGAGGGAAAAACTTGATCAAGTATTGCGGCATTCTCTATTGGATTGTTAAAATGAAGTTTATTGGATCGACGATCATTGTATGCATTTTGCTTGGACTCTGTGGAGAATCTGTGGTTTATGGAGAAGGGAATGTGATAAGTGTTAAGGAGACCGTGAGTTCGAGGCCTGTCAATCTTTGTAAGTAATTGTTCCATTTAAAGTCGACAATTTAAAATGTTATATTTGTAGGAACTTTATAAAAATGAAGGGGAGTCATCGGGAATCGAACCCGAGACCTTCGTATTACTAGGCACTGATCAGCGCCACTACGCCACGGCCCCTTCTTAGGCAACGTGGTTCTTAAGTTCCTCTTATGTTCTTTGATGGAGGCGCCCGATCCCACACTCGGCCCCTTCTACAGGAAATTCGCCCTCGAATTTCGTCTGTAGCTCAACTCACAACTCAACTGCAACACGCCCAACTTCACACCTTGAATTCGTGTCCCTCGTTGCCGACGGTTGTTTTCGCTTTTAAGACGCACGACAATTTCACACCTTGAATTCGTGTCCCTCATTGCCGCCGTCTGTCTCATTTGCCTTCGTGTGTTCCGGCGCTGCCCTCCATCCCGGAGGGGCCCCCAAATGTAGGAACTTTATAAAAATGAAGGGGAGTCATCGGGAATCGAACCCGAGACCTTCGTATTACTAGGCACTGATCAGCGCCACTACGCCACGGCCCCTTCTTAGGCAACGTGGTTCTTAAGTTCCTCTTATGTTCTTTGATGGAGGCGCCCGATCCCACATATTTATCGTACACTAATTTGCAACATTCGAATCCTTCAATTTCGATGCCTCTTAGCTGCTATAATCGTTCGTCCCACCAACTTGTCTTTCAGTCATAATCAACGACGAAACGAACACGGTGGCGAACGGCAGTATAATTGCCGCGTTGAAGGCGATCAAAGAGAAACATCCTACCTATTTAGGTAAGGTGTGGACCGTGCAAATTAACGAGTCTGACGTAAACGACACGCTGGATCGCATTTGCAACGCTTGGGACTACACTCTGGGAAAAGGGCGCACCAAAGTTCCTGATTTAGTGATAGACACAACGACGGCCGGCTTAGGGGCTAAAATATCTAATTCGTTCACGGCGGCCCTAGGCATCCCCACATTGTCAGCACAATATGGCCAAGAAGGTGATCTTCTATATTGGAGGAATTTAAATGCAGATCAACAGGATTATCTCGTTCAAGTGATGCCTCCGGCGGACTTAATACCAGAAGCAATCAGACATCTGGCGATTCAATTGAATATCACGAACATAGCGATCCTGTACGATCACAATTTCATTATGGATCACAAATATAAAAGCTTGTTGCTGAACGTACCAACGAGACACGTGATGAACGAGGCATCCCAACAAGTGATGGAGATGAGAAGGCAGCTACCGCGATTAAGAGATCTGGATATCGTGAACTATTTTATTCTGGGCGACGAGAATACATTGAACGTGGCATTGGAGGCTGCAGAAGCTTTAAACTTCACCGGCAGAAAGTACGGTTGGTTCCTGTTAACTCCGGACGCCAACATTTGGCCAAGGTGCGAGTGCCGAAATATGACTGTACTTTTCATGAAACCGGAGTTCGAGCAGGCAAAGCCGAATCTGGATGAAATTTTGCCAAAACCGCTTGTCTCGTCCGCGTTTTATTACGATTTGGTGCAACTCGGTGTGTACGCGATGAAATTGGCGCTGGATAATGGGGAATGGCCGCTGGAACCGAGACAAATTACGTGCGACGAATATAACAATACGAACACACCTGAGAGGAGGCTGGACTTCTTCGGTAAATTAAAAACGGCGTACGAGGATATGACGCCGACGTATGCTGGAATTAAATGGGGAGCAAAGAACGGGGAGCACCGGGCGAAGTTTAAAATGTCGATTCATATGGTGAATATCGAGGAAGGAGTTGTTTCGAGTACGATCGATAGTGGATCCTGGAACGCGAGCATTACTGGTCCTGTGGAGGTAAATCAGAAAATTGAAACAGAAGAGTTCGCGATAGTAGAATATTAATAGACCCTGACGTTTCCAGTTTATTGTCGTAGGATTTATTACTGTTGGAAAAGTGATTTTAAAACAATTGATGAATTGATAACAGAAGGGCAGAAAATTTATTTAATTCCCCGAAAGAGCACTTGCGATATTTTATAACAGTCGAAATGAAACGGGCAAATTGATATCGAAGTGCACGTAACATTACTAAATGAAATTAGGTCGGTTCTATTGATCTGCGAAAAAATGATGGTGCTTTTGAGTCACGCGAGGATCAGGCTCTGCTCGATAATCGAATGTCACAGGTCGCGTTTAATATCGTATCTACTTAATCAGTGCAAGTCACAATATTGTCGCAATTAAAATCGAAATTCGTGGCCAACAGTCTCTGTTAGTCGCCCTTTTTAATCTATCCAAAAAATACACGTACCCGTCGATAAAACAAACAATGCACCATAAAAATTTTAAAGTAATATTACACTTTCGCGAATAAATTGTTCGAACTTCACCTTTTTTTTTTTTTTTAGTCACGACCTCAACCACCGCGTAACGATAACTGTACCCTTGACACACGATCGTTGCATTTATTCACATTTATCGCTGATAACCAGGGTTTCAATCGTGATAGCGCATGCAACTTTGTTTAATCAAATACGTAACGCGAAACCCATCGACTGTGTAATTTTCTCCTGGCACTCGCGAGTTTCGTATCGCACATGCTCCTTCTATATTGAGAAAATCACCCTTGATTAGCCAACTCGAAATCAGGCTGCATCCGAAGTGCGCTTACTCTCACACGAAATCACTGTGACAAAACAAACGGTCTATACCTGCGACCATTCAACAATCTCTCAATATCAGTATCTTTAATCAATTCAATCCACCTAATTGCATTCTGTGTGAAGGTGACCAACACCGAAGTGATGAACGCAACAGCAGTGAAGAGCTACCGTGTGATCACCGTAATACATCCACCGTTTGTGATGTACAACAAGGAAACCAGCGAGTACTACGGGTTCTGCATCGATTTGCTGAACGAAATCAAGGACACGTTGGGCTTTCAATACGAGATAAGAGAAGTCGAGGATAAACTGTATGGAAATCTAAGTCCGAACGGTAGCTGGAGCGGAACGATGAAGGAATTGATCGAGAAACGGGCCGACATAGCGTTAGGCTCGCTTTGGGTTACAGCAGAGAGAGAAAGGGTGGTGGATTTCACGGTCCCTTACTACGATTTGGTCGGCCTGTCCATTATGATGTTGAAGACAAAGACTTCAACCTCCTTGTTTAAGTTTCTGACCGTGTTGGAGAACGAAGTGTGGTTCTGCATACTGGCAGCGTATCTCTTCACCAGCGTTCTCCTATGGATTTTCGATCGTTGGTCGCCGTACAGTTACCAGAACAACCGTGAGAAATACAAGAACGACGACGAGAAAAGGGAATTCAGCCTTAGAGAATGTTTCTGGTTCTGCATGACTTCGTTGACGCCGCAAGGGGGCGGGGAGGCGCCGAAAAATCTCTCTGGAAGGCTGGTTGCTGCTACCTGGTGGCTATTCGGATTTATTATTATCGCTTCTTACACGGCGAATTTGGCGGCGTTTCTGACGGTCTCCAGGTTGGAAATACCGATAGAAACGTTGGAGGATCTCAGTAAGCAGTACAAAATTCAGTACGCCCCGGTGTTAAATTCGCCAGCATATATTTATTTCAAGAGGATGGCTGCGATTGAATGGAAGTTTTACGAGTAAGTCGGCGAGAAATTTACAAGTTTCAGATATTGAACTTTAAAAAATGGTAATGATTGACGGTGCTTGTGTGCGAATTTTAGCATTTGGAAAGAGATGAGCCTCAATGATAGTTTGTCCGACGTGGAAAGGGCGGATCTGGCTGTGTGGGACTATCCTGTGAGCGACAAGTACACGAAAATGTTACAAGCTATGGAGGAAGCAGGGTTCCCGGCTTCGACGGAAGAAGCGTTACGACGTGTACGACGTCTCGATTCGAACAACGAGTTCGCGTACATAGAAGATTCGACGACGATTAAGTACCTTATACTGACCAACTGCGACTTGGTTCAAGTAGGGGAAGATTTTTCGAGGAAACCGTATGCAATCGCTGTTCAACAGGGATCGCCTTTGAAGGATCAGTTTAATAGCGCGTACGTAATCGTCTTTTTAACTTAGCCCATCTTAAAAAATTAATCCCTGTGCCATTTTATAACACCATTGTACGCATTTTTGTTCGACGTAGGATTTTGATACTATTAAATAAGAGGAAGCTGGAGAAATTGAAGGACAAGTGGTGGAAAAAGAACCCGGACAAAAAAGACTGCGACGCGGAAAATAGTCAGAGCGATGGTATAAGTATCCATAATATCGGTGGAGTGTTCGTTGTTATATTCTTAGGGATTATCTTCGCCTGTTTCACTTTGGCATTCGAGTATTGGTATTATCGACACCGTACGAAGATCACGAAGATCGATCGAAGCAGCCCGACCAAAGGTAAACTCACGAAGGTGAAGCCGCTCAGATTCAACCTGCAGCCCGCTCCGACCCACGGGTTTCAGAATGTCCAGTTTAGATCGAGGTTTTAAGTGAATTTTCGCGAGAGGAATAAGAAGCGTATACAAAACGGTGAGCCTTGTCCCTATTTCGATGTTTTCCGTCCTTTTGTGTTCGATAAGAATAAAGATAGAAAAAGATGATCGAAATGCTGACTGAAGAATGAACGGCTGAAAGGAAGAATTTGGAATGGAGGTATCAATGATATGCAATTTCAGCGTCTGCAATGCCTTTATTTACTTACTCCCTTTGCGTACATTGTTTCGCGCAGAGAATACACATCAGGATGTTCTTTTGTATTTTTTTCTTTCTATTTTGTTTCATTTCTTTTCAGATCGCGATTCATGTACAACATCGTTCGTCATATTAAATAACAATCTTTGCATCGTGTTAACATTATTACCACGTTCCTCGATAACATTTTACCCATTCTCACTCTCTCTCTCTCTCTCCCTTTTTCCCTTTCATGTTAAAAAGGCATTTATTTTTTCTAATAACACTTCTCTCAAGTCTCCCATCTCCCACCCCTAGCGAGGTAGGTGTAGTATTTTTTTCAAGTTATACGTTTCTCCTTTATTTTTATTTTTTTGTTTTATTTTTTCGTTTTTTCTCACGTGTATGTTCTCAATAATATTTCCGATATTTCCTCTGAAGGAGCGTAGGAAAAGCATTGGATACTTTGGGTTTCTTTAAAACATGGGATTGGTGGATCATGGATGACAGGGTACAGGGTATTAATCTCCTAGGAAGTTAAATTATAATTAGAGGGATATAATTAAGATAATCCATTAATAATTACGAAAAAAAAAAAACAACAAGAAAGTAGAATAGTAATTCGATGGTTCTCGATTTTAATGTCGTGCGGCACTTTTTTCTTATCCCCTTTTGTTTATACTTATAAGTACTCCGTCCACGAATTTTAATTCTTTCGGCATACTTCTTTCATTTTTCCCTCTTTTAAATAATGTCATTCTTTTTTTTGGCATTTTCTCTTCTTCACAACTTTTATCTTCACTTCTTCCTCTCTTTCCCGCAATGCATCCAATGCAAATACGCAATGGACGTCCTTGCGTCATCGGATGAGAAACAAAAAAGGAAAACTGCACGCTACAATTCCTAGAAAATCAGCGCACTAATTGTATGTATATATATATATTTTTTTTTCGTTTTCGTTTCTTTCTCCTCAAAAATGTTCACATAAAATTATCAACAAGCTACAAACGAAATCTCGTGGACTACGTTCTCGATACTTCTTTCCCCTCTTTCGCGCTTTCATAGTTAAACGCTGCGATTAACATATACACCTTTTACTCTCTCCCTCACTACCTCGCTCCGTACCCTTTTTTATCTTTGTATCTGTCAAAGAGTTAATAATAATAATTATCTAAATGAACTTGTTTAATATTCCTCTCGTCTCGCTTTGCTTGCAATGCGACCGTTGTATTTTTTTTCTTTTTTTCATTCTTCGTTTAGCGACAACGGGGGTACATTTTTTTTTTTTTCTTATAATGGCACCATCTTGGATACATGCATAACAAATTCCACATGCCAAGAGGTCCCCCCAGTGTCATATACCTTATTTATTTATTTCATTTGCAACAATTTGCGTCTTCGTCTTGAAAAAAAAAAAACGTATAGCTAAACCACAAACTCTCCAGTCATATAGCATTTTTTTTCTTTCTAGCAGCTCGTATTTATCCAGTTCATAAGGTCAACGGACGCAAAGTCGTCAGAGGCTGGCATCCGAAGCTGCTACTGTGCCTTCTATCGGAAAAAAGATATTAAACATGTAACGTTATAACTGTAACCCAAAGAATTGGAACTAAGTACACAGACCATATACGTTCTAATCTACGCACGTTAAGTCTCGCGCTTCGAATTGAAAGCCGATCGATGTAGTAGCGTATCGCGAACCAATCTCTCAAGTGCCGTTCACGCCCCGCATAACGTTCTACAGGATAATCTCTCAATTCCGCAACGTATTACATACCATGTGGTCGATGTTACGTATGAACACAAACGTACAGGCGCATCTATTAATTCCGGATTACATAACGGGGAGACGTAACAAAAAAAAAAAAATGTATCTCTTTCGATGTTCATACAGCACGAGGGTCCGAAGACGTAACGATTAACAAAAATTTCTATTCGATGGCTCAACCAATGATCTTTGGTTTTATCGTAGACTTGTACCTCCGAACAAACAAGAAAGGCCTAAACGTTAAAACATGTATCTCTACCCTATTTCTACTAACATAAAAACAACGGCCATCGTAATTCTATTTAGCTATTCTGTTTCTCTTTGCCGTGTTGCAACGTGAACGACGTTCGAACGGAGATATCCGAACAGCGTGACGAAACAAAGCTTTCAAAGAAGAGCAACAAAAATAAAAAAAAAAGAAGACAAACTTTCGACACGTAGTATGGACTTCTAATCTTTTGGTCCTTTTTCTACAGACATTTTATTACCTTTTCCTATCATTGTGCAGAGGTACATTAGATCGTATCCAGCCCAGTTGACCCAATGCATAGCAATCTTTCTCGACTTTCTCCTCTTCGCGAATAACAGTATCTTCCACTCCGACTGGAGTATAATGAAAATGATCCTGTTCGGAGAGAATTCTGCGTTTGACCGGGGATCGAATGGGCTCGGTTTGGACGCATTTGTCACATTGACGCACCCTGAATTTCAACGTTAAATTCGTCGATACTGGAGGAAGCGGTGAGCCATTCTCTCGATACTCCATATAAGGACTCTCTCCACCAGGAAGATACAACAAGTTTCCTGACTCAGATCTGCGATACGCGACTCGCTTTAAGGTATTGTTCACAGGAAACGTAGTCCCATCGGCCCACTGACCATCATCCTTTATCGGACGAAAGTGTGTGCGAGCGGAAGTAAGCAAATCCTCGTCCGGTTCTGGAAGGCTGTTTACTTTCAGATTTGAACGAGATTCTTTGCGTGTTCCAATGGGGGTCTTACGCGGTGCGACTGGAAAGAAGCAGCTACCTGTCTGAGGACTGTGGCCCAGTGCAGCTAAATTACTGCCAATCCCTTTCCAGCACCATGATCCATCCACAGCTGAATCAGACCAGTTAACATTGTTCTCTGAAATATTATACGGTCGAATATTTATTTACCTCCTCTTTATATAACGTAATTAGCAACTAACTTTCGCACGTATATATGACAAAAATTAGATGAGCACATAGAGTTACGACAGGACACAAATATAATGGCGTACTACTACGTCTACACCTGATATACTGTTAATTACTTACATGTAGTAAGCCATGTCCTATCCGTTAGATATACTTAAGTCAACATTACTATATCGTTATACTGTTAAATTGCGTACACGTGAAATACTGACCTGCTTTATTTTTGTTACTACATTCATCCCCATAATCTTCAATGCTGATTAAATCGATATCCCATGGAATGAGCGGCGAGTCGTCAACAATAGATTCCTGGCATGGTGTATCAGTAGCGTAGCCATTGTCTGAGGTGGATAAAGTAAAGATTGTCTCGGTAGTGTCTGTCGGCCAAAGGGGTCCTGAAGGAATAGAAAGTGTAGGTGCTGCCCAAATCGAAGCTGTGTCCTGTGCACTGCCTGGTCCTGAATCCCAAAGTGCTTCTAAACTTTCGTCAAACTTTGCTTGCAACTGTGCCAATCGGAGTTTATCCAATTCCACTTCGAGTTCCTTTTCCCTTTCGCGTACCATTGATGTAGCAAATCCAAAGCTTTGTTTCTCCTCCGATCTCCGTGAGTCGATACTCTAGAGAGAACATACCGATTCGTGACAAACTTATCGTAACGATATAACACAATAGATACTTATGGTTGAACCTTATTACGTACAATGGATATTTTAGGTTTCTTATTGCGAGATTTATTGTTGTTCTTATTATTATTATAGTTGACCCCGTTGATTTTGTTGTTGTTATTGTTACTGGTGTTTCCAAAATTCCTATCTTTCCGTTGTGAGAACTTCTTGAGAGTCGTAGGTTGCAAAGCAGGGAATGCCGCGTAATATCTAAGAGCTCTGTCGCGAGGTGTGAGCGGCTCTAGATTCGTTTTATTTTCACCATCGGATTTCTTGAACTCTTCCTTCGTTTCATCCGAGCCACCTCCTTCTAGGTCTCGAAGTTTCATACACAATTCGTCGACCAGCGTTTCCACCCCACATTTCTACAAAATTAGAGTGCGTTACTACAATAGAGAAATGTTTAAGGCGTAAACCGATTATATAAAATAGTTATTCCCACTCACATTATCAGCAGCACTTGTTAAGCATTGCACAACAGCACGTCTTTGCTCTCTATCTCCTTGCGTAGGCAGTTTTGCTTTAGATCGGGTCCGAATACGACGTCCTCCGTTTCTACCGGTACCTACTGCTTCTTCTGGAGGGCTTAGGGCCGAGTCGGGGCAGCGCAGTAGGCTGAGCACAAATCGCGAGTACGCAACTGGGTCTATTCCCAATGCGTCCAAGCGTGCCTCAAGCCACTGGCGCAACTCCTCCTCGGCCCTTGTGCCAAACACTTCGCCTCCTCCAGGGGACGTCGCTATCCCGACCAAGCGCAATGCTGGATTCCTCATTTCCTTTTAATAAAGCTCCTCCTAGACCCAGGAACTTTCAGAAACTCCACTACCTCCAGGGTGATCATCTCTCCTTAAAAAAAACAAACGTGCATAAAACTCATCGTCGTGCATTGTATACCAATGTCGTCGAAGAGTAGCGAGAAAAGCGTATGACAAATTAAATTACCTATTTACAATAGAGTTATAGTATTATATTATTGTCCTTAAATGTTTCAATTTTCACAGAATCCACCACCTTGACATTTACTACCTTGATAAATGTTCTCTCGTTTCTCTTTGTTACTTGTAATTTCTCTCTTTTAGTTTCGTTGGCCACACGATCAAAAGGTGGCGCTTCTTGTGATTTCAGTTACGTCGATTAAAAATTACTTAGTTCTTGTGCACAGGTGGTGGATGTTTTGTGGAAATGAGGCTGGCAGGTCTTAGCGAAGGATAACAAATATAGTCTCCTTCCCATTTTGACACTGAAATTTCACAATTTCCAAATTATTCTCCTGCACATTTTCATTATTAAAGAAAACGACAAAATATTCCGTAGAAATAAACAAATACGGGTAGTTTTTCCAATCACTCTCATTTATTAGTCGATACGTTCAAAATATATATTCAACAAATTATACATTCAATAGATTACGTAAATTAGTAAAAAAAATTTGTTAATTAGACACAAATGGTTCTCATTTAATTTCTATACGCGGGCATCGCTGAATTAGCGATTGCAAAACTTCCACTTTCATATGTTCTACGCAAATGTTAATGCAAATATATGAACAGCTTGAACACAATGCTACGCCCAAATTGATCTGCACAAACGATAAGCATTGATCGAAACACAACTTATATAAATATGTGGCACCGCCTTTACGATCGGCACTAATTAATTACCTATAACACGTATGATTGTTGCCCCATGCGTATGGCACGTTATAAGAAATGCAAAAGGAAATAAGCCACAGATATTTTAGTACCGATGTCTAACGTAATTTTCAGACAATGTATGAAGTTATGCCACGGCAGACTGTATTTACTTCAGTTTCGCAATACAATACAAAATACTCTGCCGAAGTGTGGGTAACTACTTACATTAAACATCTTAGAAAAACAAACTCCTTAAGCCCAAATAAGGACAGTATTTATTCCAAGGGCATAAAAAAAAAGAAAAAAAAGTGTAAATGTACACGAAGTATAGATTTGGTTTTACAAAAACACAGTATGTATATGTACAATTCAGATATTTCTGTCCCAAATATCAAAACAATACATGCGACCCGCGTTAACGTAAATTCTGTAAGGTTGTAAACTTTTCACGCAAGATGCAGTTAACATGGTAAAACGCAGTTAGAAACGTATACGTTCCGTGATAGAGGCTATCAAGTCACGTTGCACGCGAAACATGGAGCTAAAATATATGTTCCACGCCGTGGCTGTTGGTGACTAGCTGCTACTGTACGAGCAAGCGAGCGAAAAACAAGCTACACAGGATCGGTGGTGACGGATTGACAGCGTTATCAACGTTGTCAAAAACGCTTATCACTAGATTACCCGTGCACGAGCAAACGAACGTAACACAATAAGGACATTTGAGTTTTCCACGCATTATCAACCAGCCTCGTCCACTTGATAGATGTCCCTCCGCACTGGTGCACAAAAACAACACTGCAAATTCGAGCGCATAAAGTTTGCGGCTCGGACGTCTATACGGATTGTTGGCAGAGGCATTCGCCCGAGCAATGCGAATAACCTTGTCGATTGCGCTATGCAGTTTCGCCTGAGTCATAGTTCTCTCTTTGGTAAAAACGATCGACTGCATGACGTTACGAAATAATAACAAAGCCGAAGTCGCGCGCGACGCACTGTCAACTTATGTCAAGCATGGTGCTCGCATCTACCATGATGAACGAAAATTTGGAAATTTTTGACATACCTGCATGCCCCGAGAGATGATTTTCACCCCGGCCTCTTCTACACACCCCACTCAGAGAAAAACATGGCGGCTACTAAAAAGCTTTACTGGCTCTCCCCCCTCCAGCCGTTGGCATTCGGTCAGTTATTGCACAAGATTTTTCGGTGCGTACTAAAATTAATCTGCCGCCCAATTGTAAAGTTAAATATTCATTGATGATTATTGAAATCCATTAAGGCTTTGTTTATATTCAGCCTGTCTAAAAAGAACGCGCATTTCCTGTGATACGAAAATCATAATATGCGGGTGCAGTTCCATTCGTCTTTTCCACAGTGATATAGGCTAGGGATATCAAAACGAACAAACCTGCGTGGAATAATAGATCGATTTTAATATTTTTTATATCATTTAATACGTTTCATACTATTCGCGAGAAATGGTGACGAGACAAAACTGCGAATAATATTGTTCCCACTTGAAATCATTTAATATCGTTGATAATTATTAAATAGTTTATAATATAACGTCAGCGAAGTTTCATTGTTTAGTTAAATTTATGTTAGAAACACTACCTGCATGTGTTTCAGTAGTTCTTTCTAAATCAACAAAATAGTACGTCTCAAACCAATTGTGCATCTGATATTAATCGCAAATATATTTGGAAAAAGCCGAATGCCTCTGGCTAATCGCGAGGAGCGGTAAATCGGCATTGAATCGGGATTACGATAGTAGTAGTGTACAACCAGCTGATCTTCGCACTATCATCGCTATGTTCAAGTCGGAAAATGTGTGATGGTGAGGTATTTTACCACATTGCAGATAAAAACGGCACCGATAGATTACGAAAATTGCAAAGGAAATACTGTAATATAAGATGAATTCCTTAATTCATGCGAAGAAAATGGTATCCGGCCACAGGACAGCAATTCGCCGTATGTACAATTAATTCTATTTAATTATAAATCGGGATAATAATTAACATTTTCGAATACATGCATTATAGATATTGTACACGTTACATTTATATAACTGGCAAATTTACAGTTAGAGCTATTAATACTCTGTGACACATTAACAAATTTTCCACCTTGTGTATTTACTTTGTTGGTGATCTACATTCTTATTTGGATGGTAGGTTAGGTCATGAAATAAGTATTATACAAGTGTTTTTGCAAGTACCATGACAGTACCGTGATATTCATCAATGAAACGATGCTTCATCGTTCGAGGATGAAAACAGAAAAGAATGATTGCAATTGTATATTATATTGGAATGTAATTTCAAGTATCTTACAAGGTATATCTGTTGCAGATTATTGCTGTTTTAAATTGTGGTACAATACCAACCAAATAAATGGCAGTTTGGCACTTATCTACATGGGTAAAAGGGATCCCAGGAATGGTAGATTTTTGTTCAACTCTACGATAGCGGAGAACTGTATTAATAATAATTCCAATAATTTATCGCAAACGCAATACCGTACATTTTATGTAACGCCAACATGGAGAGGTCAAGAATCATCGTCCAAGGTAGAAGATACCGTAAAGAATATCAAAGAACAAAAAGAGCTGAAAGACAAAGCGCAAGGAACTGTCGTACAAAGTACTCAAAAGGCAGTAGCCACCAAGGTCTCAATATGGCAAAGAGTGAAGAACGAAGTGTTACATTATTATCATGGCTTTAGATTATTGGGTCTTGATATGAAAATTTCAGCGAAATTGGTATGGAGAATTCTGAAGGGTAAAGAATTAAGTAGAAGAGAGCACAGACTTGTAAGTTACAAAACGTGTATTACGTAATATGTAATTGGCAATTGATTTGAAATCTAACGAATGGCTTTTCAATTTATATTTTTAGCTGATAAAAACAACGGGAGACGTGTTTAGACTTATTCCATTCTCCGTCTTTATCATTGTTCCCTTTATGGAATTTTTACTGCCGATTGTTATTAAGATTTTCCCAGGTTTGCTGCCGTCCACTTTCCAAACAGCCACAGAGAAAGAAGCCAAACTGAAGCACGCGTTCAAAGTATATTTGTTTCTTCATAATTCGTCTAACCCGTCTGTTTGTTTATTTCAATCGACGATATGTTTTTCTGTTTTAGATTAAAATCGAAATGGCTAAATTCTTGCAAAAAACATTGGACGACATGGCAGTACAGTCATCTGATTATAAATCGAAAAAAGCCAAAGAATTTGCTGAATTTTTCTATAAAGTTCGAACCTCTGGTGCTGGAGCGTCAAACGAAGAAATCATGCAATTTAGCAAACTTTTTGAGGACGAGATCACGTTAGATTCCCTTACACGACCTCAATTAGTTGCATTATGTAGAGTGCTAGACGTGCAAACCCTTGGAACGTCGAACTTTTTACGATTTCTCCTCAGAATGAGACTCAGAAGTCTCACCGCGGACGACAAAGTAACGTCTCGAATCGTACAGTTTTCTTTCTTGAAAACAACGCATGTACAAACGTTAATAATTGATATTCTTTTTGCAGCTTATTGAGAAAGAAGGTATAGATTTACTTACTAGAAGTGAGTTACAACAAGCCTGTAGAGCACGTGGAATGCGAGCATACGGTTTACCCGATAGTAAATTAAAGGAACAATTATCCCAGTGGCTAGATTTAAGTTTAAATAAGAAAGTTCCGCCGTCGTTGTTGCTTCTTTCGCGAGCGCTTATGGTTCCAGAAACGATACCTATGTCAGATAAATTAAAGGCTACTATCTCAGCCCTTCCTGACACAGTTGTTGCTCGTACTCAGGGCGCGATTGGAGAGAAGGAAGGTAAAATGGATCACAAAACGAACATTGAAATTATTAAAATGGAAGAGCGCAAAATCGAAGAGGAGCGACAAGAAAAAGAGCCGCATGTCACTATATGTAGTCAGAGCCATAAACCTGACGAAATAACGAAGTCAGATGTGAAAGTATTGGAACAGGCATTAGATTGCCTCGGAAAGGTTTGTAATAAGCACATTTCAATATTAGATCAGTCGTAGCTGTATTTGAAATTGAATTTTCGTTTTTATAAAGGATAACAAGATGTCCGTTGAAAAAGAAGAATTGAAAGAGCTGAAAGAAGAAATGGCCGAATATCAGGAAGATATTGAAGAACTTAACGAAATCAAAGCTGCTGCTAAAGGCCAAAAGGATATCGAATGCATTAAAGTATCTAAAGGTGCTACACGCCTGTTCAACAAAGTGAATAAGATGATTTGCAAGATGGACGCTGTTTTAACACAACTCGAATCGGAAAAACAAATTAAAGAATCGCAAAAGGCTGATATCGTTGACAAAGAAGCTTGCACTCCATCGGAAACAGCGGACGAATTGGTTAAAATAGACGAATTAATTTCAGCGATTAAAAAAATACAAAATGTGCCTGACCAACATCGATTACAACGGATAGCCGAAATTTTAGGAAAAATTGACGACGATAGGGATGGGTCCATTAAAATTGAGGATGTCCTAAAGGTAAGATAACGCGGAATGAATAAAGAAACAACTAGTAATCAAAATGTGGAATAACTTTATATTTCGATTTTACAGGTGATAGAAATAATTGGAAAAGAAGATATTAAATTAAGCAAAAAGCAAGTGGATGAATTACTCGAGCTGATTGACAAAGAAGAAATATTGGAGGTGGAAGAACAAATACAAAAGACGTTACGAAAAGATTCGTCTGAACTTAAAGATGGGAATTGTACGGAAACGAAATATGTTGCGCCTAAATCACCAGTCCCTGCTACACCGGTAACTACTGAAAAAGGTTTCGGTAAGGAGGAATTAAATGAAGATGTTGAAGATTCGAAGAAATGTTATTCTGAACATTCGTCCGATCAAGAAAGGGAAAAGGCAGCAGCTGTTCTTAAAAGTAATTCCAGTTCTGGTTCAGTCAGAAATCCCCCAATGGCGCCCAGCGTTCCACCGCACGCAAAAAAAGCGGAAGGCTCTAAGCAGCTGTGATTACTGCACAATGAAATAATTATTAATATATGTAATTATGAATACAAATGTTTTTATTGGGTACTGCTTTAGAGATAATACATTGTCATCTGTAGATTATATTTCTACCTCTATAGTATAATATTATTGTAAACCTTTTTTTTGCGAAACAGATTCATATTGCAAGAAGAAGTGTTTGCAAGGCAAACTGCTGTAATGGTTCCATGTATGTAGTAATGCATTTTACGGTAAATGTTGCCCTTGCATACATGACCATTTATGACATTTGATTAAAAGTAAAGAGTAAATATTAATATAATTTTTGTATTTGTGGCTAAAAACAGATTCTGAATTCTTAAGACTGTGATGCATTTAATGGCATCAGTGTGTTATTTGCTCTATAAATCGTAAAACAACATGTGCTGGACACAGAAACGACATTTTTCATGTAAATTTTCAATTAATGTAAAAACTGTTTTATAAAATTGTATGTGGAAATATTATTGTTAGTAATAATGATAGATAATAATGATATACGACAGTCATATTCAGTTTTTATTTCAATAAAATCTAATTCCAAAACGTTGTATTATCATGGGGAATCATTCCATCTATTCAATTATTACCTGCTATTACAGAATTGTATTACATAAATTATAGAAGCTTCCAGTTTACTTTACGAAAGAATATATGCATCTCTGTAATAGAGGTTAAAATATGTACATTTATAAATAAATAAATTAATTATGAAGTACTCAATAGAAATATAACGATTGCGTGTATGTACTTATTACATAAAATGCGATTATGTAATAAAGTGTATTACATTTCATTGATGGAATGTTCAATCACATATTACATCAGAAAAATGTACATTTATAAATTAATTATTCATCGATGGTTAATTAGAATTTAAACTAAATGAAATATAATCTTTACTGAGAATAAACGTATGGCACAAAAAAGTATTAATACAAAATTGTTGTTAGCCGGATCTATGACTCCAGGGTCGCGCTTATTGCACTTCTGCAGGTTCTGACTAAGTTTTAGCTGAACCTAGATTTACGATCCTTGAGTAATACCTACTGGACTTTACTGGACCTATATAGATTTAGTTCCCAACAGATTTTAAGAATATTGTATTTCTGGTTTAAAAGTTATAAACAATTAAGAATTCGGCAAAAATGCACCCCGGGTACTTTCAATTATCTCGACTTCTGGAGGCACTAGATTACTAATCGAGTGCTTAAAATGTAGGTAAAGAATGCGGCTACACGGCAATAAACGATTTACGAATGCTCCGTTTGCTGTATATTTTTTATAAACAATATAAAAATTCGATTCAGAATTTCACAGTAACTATACATCAAGGTCGTTCTAAAACAGGGACAGGTCGTCCCTGGAATGGAGAGCTTTAATTTATGTTGTCGTTGATTAAAATGGGCCCAGTAGAACGCAAGATAATTGAATTTGTTTAAGGATATTATAAACAAATGCTATTATCTCGTCTTCTAGTCGGCCGATTTTAATCAACGACGTCTTAAATTAAAGCTCTTGATTCAAGGGACAATCTCTGTATAGTTTAGAATAGCTCCCGTGTATAGTTACCGTGTAATTTTCAAACAAATGTTTAAATTGTTTATAACAAATAAACAGCGCATGGAGCATTCATAAATCGTGTATGGTCGGGTTGTCAACGAGTAAGGTGCAGTGTAAATTAACTTTGATGAAATAGTTTATAAGTAAATAGCTTCTAAGTGTATAATTTAAACAATTATGTAATTTGTACTTTGTAAACTATAGTTTGAATAAATATTCAATGAAGGAAATTAACTGCTTTTGTTATTAACGATTCCTATGATACTACAATGTCCAATTCCTATTCCTTAAACAAGTTGTACCGTGACTGGACCTAGAATGCAAAGTTCAGGAGCGGGAAACTTGTAAAAATATACCTACGTCACAAATAATTAAACGTCTTGGAATTTAGAGAATATATTCTCTAAAATCCACGATTTTGCGATCGGAAATTCTTGGAACCGTGACGTCATTTCTAAGAACTGCTGCGATGAAAGAGCTCCTCGCATATCATATTCTCCTGATACAAATCCACGATTTTCAGTGACATATTTTTGCCAGAAACTCAGAAATTTTGCGATCGGAAATTCCTGGAACCGTGACGTCATTTCTGAGAACTGCTGCGATGAAAGACCTCCTCGCATATCATATTCTCCTGATACAAATCCACGATTTTCAGAGAGATATTTTTGCCAGAAACTCAGAAATTTTGCGCTCGGAAATTCCTGGAACGTGACGTCATTTCTGAGAACGAATACCTCCTTGCATATCATATTCTCCTGATACAAATCCAAGATTTTCGACACTTAAATTTCTGCTGAAAATCGTGGATTTGTATCAGGAGAATATGATATGCGAGGAGGTCTTTCATCGCAGCAGTTCTTGGGAATGACGTCACGGTTCCAGGAATTTCCGACCGCAAAATTTATGAGTTTCCGGCAAAAATATCTCGCTGAAAATCGTGGATTTGTATTAGGAGAATATGATATGCGAGGAGGTCTTTCATCGCAGCAATTCTTGGAAATGACGTCACGGTTCCAGGAATTTCCTGCTGCCAATTTTAATAACGTATAGGACCATTTTGACAAGTTTCTCGCTTTAGAACTTTCCATTTAAAGTTCCCCCACGGTACTTCTTGTATAAGGAATTGGAATTAGGTTCTTTTAAGGATTGTTAAGGTGTGAAAATAAGAAGAGCAGTCGAATTATTTTCATTGAATATTTATTTAAACTAATGAATGAAGATACAAGTTACAAGAATGTTGTAGTCCAAATTTACAAGCTAATCCTTAGGAACTATTCTTTTATATCTATTTACAATAGATCGTACAACTAAATATTGTATCAATTCTAAACTAACATTTATGTAACATAACAAATACTATAAAGATATATAATCTAATACTTATAAGCTATTCTTTGAAGTTAATTTACAATATATCTTACAGATAAAACTTATACTAAAATTTACATACTTCATATGCAGAGGCTTATACAATTTAAAAAATTACAGCAATTGTGTAACTTCTGCATACGTAAATTATTTATTATATCTTTCATTTTACATTCAGCACATTCAGTAGAACTTGTAATAGTAATATAAGTAATATTACAGTTTATATACGATCTACCGAATAAACTGAATATAAAATAAAGTATACAATAGGTATATAGAACAGTTAATTACACAATTGTTCTAAATTAAGCTTATGTGCTAATAGTTACAAACTATTTCTATAAATCGCTTTACTATAACTAAAGGATAACTAAAGTATCTGGCAAAAGTTCTTCTGTCTTGGTCCTATGCATGACGAGAAGTGCCAGTCGATGCTCGTTACTCTTTCCCTCCACAATCTGCACACACAAAACATATTTTAGTAAATATGTAACAAGAGACAGAAGGAAGAAGGGAGGGCCAAACCAAAAGCATTAGAGAAAGAAATGATTATTTAAAAAGGAATGGAATGAGTCTCGTAAGAAAGAATTTAATGAAATCGGAAGTAAAGGAATTGTCACAGAGCCTTAAACGAAGAGACTATGAAACACAATAGCAGGAATGAAACAGAAAAATACAAGATGCAAGATATAATGAAATGTTTAAATATATTATAACAGCAACATTACAAAAGTACGTAAGTAAGAACGGAAGATGGCACAATCGATAATTAATAATACGGGGATAGATGCGAAAGCATTAAAGGCTGAAATAAATATTGGGAGAAGGAGAAGAACCAAAGATGTGATCCGTGCAGACAAAATTTGGAAGGTTAGAACCTGTTAACAGGATGTACGGAGATACATAGAGATAATAGGATATAAAAATAACTTAGGAGTTTCAAATGAACCAGGGAGGAAAAGGAAAGATGTGTAATAGATGTGCGATAAAGAGATAAGAAATAGCGTAATACGTAAGGCAGAGAAGGTATGAAGACGAAGAGCAATACGGAAGATGAGAGTGCAAGAGTTAACACAGTATTGTAAAGATAGGTTATGTGTACACTAAGCCCAACTTTCATTGCTGTGAGACCGAAATGAAGAATACAATATTCGTAGATGTATTTAACTTTGTTAAAGATCTTGATCGTCGTACAAGGAAATGAACAATGGAACTTACAATGTTACTACACATATTAATTTTAATGTATAATGTAATCCCGTGTTTGCTAACACTTTATTCATATGAAAATGAGAGTACGAAAGAATTTTCGAGCATTATTATCTTAATTTTATAAACGAAAATATAAAAAACCAAATTTTATGAACCTTATCGCACCGCTATTTATAAACAGGTGCTTCAATTTACATACCACTCGCATCCCTGTCTTACCTACACCCAAAGTGGGCTTTAATTTCGCCATCTATACAGAACTGCTCGAAACTGTATGTATGTCTGCTCTATCTAGAGTCATTAGTATCGCCATCTATACAGATGTGACTAAAACTACTCGGGCCTCTGCCATATCTACACTTATGGTAAGTAAGGGGTGTGAGTAGTTTCAAGGCGTTCTGTATAGATGGAACAACCATAGCAAGCGCGAGTGGTTTCAAGGAGTTCTGTATAGATGGCGAAACCATAGCAGGCACTGTAGATATGGCAGAGACCCGCGTAGATTCAAGTATATCTTTGCAGATATTAATTAATTTATGAATTAAAAGAGATATACATGGGTATTTCACTTATAAAAAAGAGGGCTTCTTGAGGATTAAGAAAATGTAATTCTCTGGGCGAAACACATATGATTTATGTTACTAACGAATTATCTCGAAAGTGTCAGAAAACAGAAGGGTGAACATAAAAAGCAGGGCAATAAATAATACACAATATTTACAGCTACAAATAGATACAAAGATAGAAACGAGAACTCAAAAGTAATTGCAATAAGAACTTAAGGTTCTCTCCGCTCAAATAACTACAGTGGAAAGTAATGCCCATTTAATGTTCGCTGCTTCGAGGCTGCATAGCAAACACTATGCAGAAATGTGATTTATAATGAATTGTTCATGCTTATCACTTTTTGGCACGCTTGATTTAGGCTGTGTTGGGAGTGGATTGAGACGTACTGAGAACGATCGTGACATATGAAACTAATGAAGATACAAGTTGACAAAAATGTTGTAATTCTAATTTACAAGCAGATACTTATGATCTATTCTTTTATATCTATTTACAATAGATCGTACAACTAAATCATTTTCGCCGATTTTTCAATTGTTAATAACTTTTGAACCGAAAATGCCATATTGTTGCAACTCGGTCGGAGGAGATATCTCTGGTCCGTAGCTTTAATTTAAGACAAGTCCGGTTAAAAAATACGCACAAGAAGCCGAGAAATACGCAATTGTTTAAATTAACGATGTAATCCAGGAATTCGGTTTTGGCGGTGCGGAAAACTGTGAAAAAGGCCGCAAACGCGAGATGGCGCCACGTACATCGTTACCGACACTTTATAAAATGATACATTTTATATCTCAGCCCCTTGTGGTTATTTTCTAATCTCTGAGGTGTCAAATGAAAGGGAAAGAAATACGAATGAAAACAATTCAAATAATAATTACGGGCAACTGGATAGTCGCGTACAAAAGGGGGTGCATTGGGGCAAAAAGGGATGCAAGGGAGTAAAAGTGAATACAGAGGAGCAACTTATTTCCCGACCTGCCGTCTTAGATAATTTATTATACTAAGCAGAATAACAAAAATGTAGCTATATGATTTTCAAGCTGTATTAACTTGATTTTGTAAATAAAAATGCAAACAAACGAATTTTTTCAGCTTGACAAGAAGGCAGTCTCATAATCAAAATAAATAAGAAAGCTGCGAAAGCTATGCATGACACCCGTGCTCAACATATTTCAATAATTTATTATTGCATACATTCTTCGTCCTTATTAGTTTATTTTTCTCCTGCTTTGCATTATACTCACTCTAACACCATATATAGTTTTATATGACTATAAAAATTTCAATCCTACTTGGAACTTGCTGACAGCACCGTAGTTACTAAAAAAATGCATACGGGGGTGATACACGATTTCAATTCGTAGCACATGCATGGCTGTAGCGTGAAATAATTTATACTACCGGTTACGCTGCTATTTCTGTAAAAGGTGGAACCTTTGTGTGCGGCTAAACATAATGACTGCGTTAAGTGGTTTTATGGAATTTTTTCATAAAGGAAAGGTAAATGTAAATAATCATTCATATTACATTTATTTTATCTATAACGAAACTTGTAACCTCGTGAATAATACTACGAATAAATTTTTGTCTGCAAATTCTGTACACTTCACGTAGAACAGAAAAAGTTATTAGGCTTAGGAAGTGAAGTAAATGTTAATTCATATTCATTATGCTAACTTCTTATATTCCGACATATCTCGAATAAACTATTGGAGCCGCTCATTAGCTAAATCGGTTAACTCCACAAAACCAAAATAAGGAAATTTATTTTAAATACAGAAAGTTGAGAGGCGATCAAACGTTTTGGCAATAAAATATAAAAAGATTCAAAAGGTGGAGTGAAGAATTTGGCTAACGTGCGGCTGGTTTCGCGATGGGTTTTAAATTTTGTAACGTTTCAGACATTTCGATCAAGAAAAGAGTTTGCTCGTGGAACATTACGGTATTCCTTGCATAAACAAGCACAAGCTTCATTGAATTCAGGAATTAACTTGAGGGCTGCGGTAAAATTACCTCCCGGCGAAGATCTGAACGATTGGATTGCCGTTCATGGTACTTGTATAGATCTTTGTAGAAAATTTCTACAGCAACAAGGGGGCTGGAGAAGTATTATTTTCACGACTAACAACATAATTTCAGTTGTAGACTTCTTCAACCGAATAAATCTGATATACGGTATTGTATCCGAATATTGCGACTCTGCATCTTGTCCAACAATGAGCGGGGGAGCTCGTTTTGAATACTTATGGGCAGACGGTGAGAAATATAAAAAACCTACCGCATTACCAGCGCCACAGTACGTTAGCCTCCTCATGGATTGGATCGAGGCACAAATTAATAACGAAACTATCTTTCCTGTATTAACAGGTATAACGATGTTACAAGTTAATATTAGCTTAATCACCGAATATTCTATTGACACACAATTTTTGTTATAGATATACCATTTCCAAAAACCTATGTACCACTATGTAGAAAAATTTTGACGCGTCTCTTCCGAGTTTTTGTCCACGTTTACATACATCACTTCGATCGTGTTGTAGCGATAGGATCAGTAAGTTTCATATCTAAGATTCGATTATAATCGATCATTGTATATTATTGAAATTAATGTAATTTAATTGCATTTTGCTATTTTAGGAGGCACATGTAAACACATGCTACAAACAGTTTTACTATTTTGTAACAGAATTCGAATTGATAAATTCAAAAGAATTGGAGCCCTTGGCAGAAATGACTGCAAAGGTTTGCAAAGATACTGTATCACCGACACAAAGTACAGCACCGTCAAGTACTGCTAGATAGTGCTGAACTTACTAAGCACGATATCATACCTTCATTAGAACATGGTGAATTCACCGTCGGCGTAAGTAAAAGTACTGCAAAGCTTTTTGTATTGTCTCCTCAAAAAGCATGGCGAAATATTTATTACTAGGATACCACAAAATATTAGCATTATTTCCATTCTTATTTGTAACATTCGATAAGAATCTCATTGAAAGCTTTATTATGTATAGTGCATACGTCATTTAATTATTAGTAGTAGGAATACTTTGTCCACAACAGGAGTATCAATCGTATTAAGTAAATATCAAAATAAGCAGTCAATTTTTTAAGCATCGGATATATAAAGTACCGTAAATGTAAAGCTTCCAAAACGATGCAATAACATTTTCATACGCTTTTATGTATCTTGTAATGCCCCACCTTTTGTAGGAGAATAATTGTTTTTATACGCTTGTACATCGACGTCAGTTTTTTTTTTAAATAAATTTTTTCTTGAATATGATTTAACATCTACATGCGGATTATTTTGTAAAACAAATTAGATAATGTTTATAGAATTAATTTATAAAAATATATAATTGTATATATAATTTTGCGCCCTTACGATAATCCTTTAATATTATTGTATACTGTATCGAACATTAAAAACATTTTGTATGAAACTAAATAATGCTGTTATAATTGGTGAAATGGAACGTCATATATTACAAACAAGTACAAATTGTTTTAACGATAAAACAATAAAACGAATTTCGCTGCAGAAATTTGTCCAATATTTACAATAAAATGAATATTTAAACAGAAATGGCTACTAAAAACATAATTTCACCCCAAACATTACAATTTTCTTCGTACAAAATTATAAGTCCAAAAATGAATTTTCTAGGGATAGATTTATTATTTTTAAGCCAGATACATGTTTGAAAATGAACTATTTATAGACTCAGATTAAAATGAGGCAATGAAATATCGCCGGAAACAAATAACAGTTTTTATTCAGCATAAATACTACGAATAGATCGAATTATGGTATATAGATATCAATATTTGTGTAGTCTCATTTTAATCTAAACATTTTTCTAAAGATGATGTTGCACCTTGTGTTAAAACTCATTAATGGAAATGCGTTTACACTCGTAATCTATACATCCCTGCACGAATGACGACATAGTCGGGCAATTGCTCGATAGGTCCAACTGCTGCGACAACCGGACATTGATCGTAAATATATTTCATACAGACTTCGTGTACATTTTTGGCTGTTACGTTCTGTAAAGAATATCATTGATGCGTACAGTCGCTCGAAAATACTCGAGAAATATTTAAATATTACTCACATCTATCCTGGCTTCAAGCTCGTGAAGTGGTATACGACGATTATAACAAAGTATTTGGCGACCAATGTCTTCACAAATTGCCGTGGTACCGTCCAACTGAAGTAGCATATTTGTTTTAAGAATATTCTTCGCACGTTCTACTTCTTTCTCGGTAACTGTCGTGCACAACCTCATCCATTCTCTGGATACGTTAAACACAAAGTCGTCAATCTCCAATGGGTCGCAAACGAAATATATGCCCCAAAGTCCTGTGTCCTATAGTGCAAACAAAAATTATTAGATACGCGAAACTAGATTTACTTACATAATAACGTAACCCAATAGTAAGTACTTTGTAACAAGTATTGAAACTCTGATAACTGTGGCATAGTCCATCGTGTGCAGAAGCTTCAGCTAAGTAACTTATATTGTTTACACCTCCTCCTTGACTACGATCCCATGCTCCCATAAGGGTATTTGCAACCATAAGAGGAATATTATCAGCATCAGCCCATCCAGCACCTTTGAAAGAATTTTTTGTTGCTGTAATTTACTGTTAACTTTTTTATACCTTAAATACCGTAAATACCTTCAACTGCGATGGCAACATGAGCAAGAGGAATATTATCATCGCGGACTCTTATGTCTGACCCCGTGTAACGGCATGGTTGCAAAACTGGTGGTATTTCATCATAGACTGGTCCCTTCATTTGACCAAAATGTTTCTCTGCCAAATCTACTAGCGCCTTGTGATTCACACCGCCTGCTCCAGCTAAAACGAATCTGCGGGAACAATTCAATAATTGTTAGATACGTGAAAATAGAAACACTGTTTTGCAAGACATTGAAGGTTCATACCTAGGTGGACCATAGTATGTCTTAACATAATCAAGTAGATCTTTACGCGTGATGCTCCTGATGTTTTTAGTCGGGCCAAGAATCGTCCTGCCTAATGGTGTACCCTGATAGGCGCTAGCGTGTAAATGATCGAAAACAACTTCCTGGAGATTCGTTTCGACCTCCTGCATTTCTCTCAAAATAACACCACGCTCCCTCTCAATCTCGCTTTCACCAAGCTTTGAATTCTGAATGATATCGCTCAAAATTTCAACAGCCTTGGGAACATCTTCTGCCAAACATTTAGCATAAAATACCGTTTGTTCCCTACTTGTATACGCGTTCAAATGAGCGCCCATATTCTCAATCTCCAACTCTAAATCAGTTTGCGAACGTTTAGTAGTTCCCTGTTAATAGTTTTGAGTTTGAGCAAGCTTGCTATATTTTTAATCAATGTACACACAATGACGCCGCTCACCTTGAAAGCCATATGCTCCATGAAATGAGCAACTCCATTGTTCTCGTCGGTTTCGAATCGACTACCAGAATCGATCCAAAGGCCTACTGTAGCAGTGGGCGCTCCGCTATCTTCAGTGGCGATTCGCATGCCAGAGTCTAACGTTGTGACATGCGTCGATGGTTGGTTCATCACCAGTTCTCTTAGAGATGGTGCAGTGGATTGCCATTGCTTCTGTACCTGAAATACATATAAATGAAAATGCGAAGGGACATTTTAATCTTACACCGGTTCAATTGTAAGATTCTGTGGTACAATTTGATTTCAATACCGCTCTATCTGTTTAACAACCTTGAACATTAAAATAATAGTTGCACGATATTGTAAATATAATTTGTGTGGCTATAAAAATCATTTAATCATTTGCAGGCAATATGCAAAGTGCAGTAGCTGTCAAAATGATAAATTTATCGGCAAGATTTATTACGTGAAATGTCCAGCAACTGTTGAGGTTATAATACCATGACATACGTGCTCCCATATATACCGTGGAACTCGATCCACTGATTTTATTTGTTGCTGATTAGCAGCGATTTATTAGGATTCATTTGTTTTTGCAGATATAAAAAAAAATCATTCCCATTACGTAAGGAGTAAATGGAACCAACGATATTTCTCCTCGGAAAAGTAATACAAATATGAATATAAACCATTGCGAATCACTAATAATATACCTTACAGTTGTAGTTGAACACTAAAACCTTGATTTTCTTACCTTCACAAGGCTGGTTTTGTTGGAATAAGTTCGTAATGCGGAACTAACTTTAAGCAGACGAGTCGCCATTTCTTCGAGCCTACGCAACTGCACGACCTAATGACAAGAAGGATGGTGCAGTTCGAACTAACGCTGAAATGTAGTTAGAAAACTCATTTTGATATTACATATACATGTACATACAGATATAACCAATATTAGTCGAATAAAAATGATGGACATCAATCTACTAGAGTTCCGATTTATTTATTCCAAAATTTGATGCAACATACAATTAAGAAAAAGCCGAGAGCTTTAAAATAACGTGATGGAAGATAATGATTCAGTTATGTTTCGTAAAATATTTGTAACATTATTATCTATCATTGCAATCGCAAGGTATCGCGATGAGAAGTATTATTTGTGAGGTATTAATAAACATATTTTCTTACAATGGGAAATATTTTCAACAATGATGCGTTTCTTATTTGTTCATGAACTTTCTGCCGCGTGCTTACGTAGGGAAATTTCGACCATCGCGAAAATTCCCTGCTCCGTTGGTGGCAGCCACTATGAAATTCGAAAACCGGTATGATTGTCAAGCAGCACGCGTTTGTAAATATTCAAGTTTCGAACGTTACATGTAATATCGACCGGCCGTTGTTAAGTCTTTTAAGTTTCGATTACAAAAATGGACACCCTAAACGACACCACCGAAAGTTTGGATCGATCCATTCAGATGTTCAATCAGGAAAACGCCAAACGAAAATCGTTTCTGAGGTTAAGCGGGAAAAGTACAACACCCAAGAGAATGTCATTGCAAAATACTAATTTCCGAAAAGATTTGGACGACACGAACCAATTCAACGACAGTTATAGCCCCAGGATGTTGGGCAAGTCCTACACTCATTCAAGATTAATGAAGGGTCACGATCTCCTAGATATTGACAGTTCATTAACGCTTGCCCCCCATGAAATACGAAATATAATGGCAGCTTCAGAGAAGGGTGAATTTAGTCTGAGAGAAATGATGGAAGATAGCAGCTCAACGGGCATAATTTTGAGATCGAAAGATCCGTGTAGAGAGGTCATGTCCAAACTCTACTACGACTTCTTGCACAGTTTACAAATGAACCTATCGGAGACACAGGTGTTCGATACTATCGCAGATTTTATTCAAACTTGTACAGATACGTTGGACATAATGAGAGGTGCGCGGAAAGCTTTTGCGTATTTGTTATTTCATTCTTTCCCATTGAGCGTCGAGAGCAATGATGAATGTTGTATTTTGTAGGTATGCAGGCAAAGGTGGAAACTAATGAAATATCAGAGGAAGAAATTTCTTTGGAGAGCGAAAGGAACACATGGAGGCTCATTTATTGTTTATATCAAAACAGAATCAATAGCCTTAATTTTCCTACACCAATGGAGGATGATTCGGAAGAAAGTAATATCTACATATCGGAAAAAGTTGTAATAGATAATCTATTTAAGACCGAAAGTTACATCAGAGAATATCAATTAATAATCGACTGGCTGGAGAAGAATGCATTGGACCAGGCAGACAAATGTCCAACAACTGAGCACTTCACAGATAAAACACTTGCATGGGAGAATACTGTGCGGCAGTTGCTCACGTATAAAGACAGAGATCAAATTCCGTTTTGTTCGTCCAGACCGATTGTAACATCGCTAGATCCAGATGCACCAATAAGACAAGGCAAACCTCTACATGATTTGGACAGAGAAGACGATGCAAGACTCGAAAAAAGAATGTTTATAGAGGTATAAGATACTCTAACGAACGATTGAATGAAAAGAAATGTCCAGAATGAGTAAAAGATTATTTCGTTTAATAGGTACGTTGCGGTCGTCTGCAAAAAGCACAGGCATTAGCGGAACACTGCGGACAGCCTTGGAGAGCTGCATGTTTATTAGGATGGATACCTCATCACGATCCGAATTACCAGAATCCACTGGCTAATACTAAATTACCTATCAAGGGAAATCCTCACAGAAGTCTTTGGAAATTATGTGCCTGGGAGCTGTCTGAGGACAAACGAATAGGTAAACAATTTTGTTCTTCTTGGCACTATTAATTAAATACTTTCCGAATGATATTTCGCGATAAAGAAACAAATGTTTTGATATCCAGGGCAATTTTATCGCGCGGTTTACGCTAGCCTCTGTGGAAACGTTCAACGAATGCTTCAAGTGGCCTCCTCGTGGCAAGATGCACTGTGGGCTTACATGAAGACACTATTAGACGTTAAAGTAGAAAAGGAAGTGAGGGACCTCGTGATAAAAAGTTTCACGGACATGCCTGATGATTATTGGAAGAACGATGTCTCCTTGAGAGATGTATTTAAGGAACTGCACGCGTCGAAAAACCCAATTATTCAGGCTCAGGCGAGTGAGCCTGTTCACTTGATTCAGAAATACTTGATGCTGGATCAAATACCGAAGCTAATGAAAGAAGTAGAAAGCGTGATAGATAAGGCAACCTGTGATCCTCAGTTTTTAAGGTTCTTAGCGCATTTAATATTCTTCTTCCGACAAATTGGGAAGAATACGAACGATAAAATAGGCGACAAAGTCTTATTGGCATATGTTCGCGTTCTAATCGACCTGGACGACCCGATTTTGATCGCTTTTTATACAGCTATGTTACCTCAGGAATATCAAGTAACGAACTATGCTAGTTACTTGGAGAATATAAAAGATTACGAAAAACGTAGAAAATGTTTAGACGCGGCGGAAGACGCGAATCTTAATGTAGAAGCGATTACAAAATTAGTGGTGGAGAGGATACGCTCGAAAAATGTTGACGTCGATTCTACGGATCTAAAAGGCACTATAACCGAAGCAGATATGGAGAAAATTAACGCGCTAGATTGGCTAATATTTTATCAAAGTCAACGAGAAGAAGCACTGTGGCAAACCGATGCCCTTATAAGATTCTTCTTGATGAATGAAAAAATTGATGCGGCCAGGAAAGCATTTAATAAGGTATATTTTTATTTTACTTCTTTCTAGCTTTTTATTTTAGATAATTAAGCTACTTTTAATTCATCCTTTGTTTAGATCCCAGCGGATTCTATTGAATCTGTCATGTCTGAATATCCAACGATGGAAGGCACGTTAACTAATCTAACAATGACGAATAATTTGTCAAGAAGAGCTTCGTCCGCGATTCGAGAGTATCTCTGTTATAAAACATACCTCGATGCCCAAGAAGGTTTTGCCGAATGGTTTTCTCATTACCATCACGGAAAACCTACGCGTTTAGAAGAATTACCGGCGTACGCCACGTTCACTGAAAAAGTTGCATACGAGCATAAAAAATCACAGTATAACGTAGAAATGGAAAGGTGGAAGGCTACGATGCAACATCATACCAAGGTCTGCAAAAATCACATTTCAAATAGCTTGAATACGATAAAAAGACGTCTTAATGTAAAGAGCTTATACTTTTATAGGCCGTGAAGCAGTTATTGTTCAACGTGTTGCTGTTTCCGGACGGTGGTTGGTTGATTGACTCCAATAATAACGGCGATGAACCGTGCACACCGGATGAAGCTTCTCGTGAACATCAAATGGAGAAGTTACGGGAGTTATGCATTCCCAAAATCACGCTACTTTTGCACTCTGTGATGTGTGAAATGAATGAAAATGCTGAATGCATACAATTGGCGGATATTCTTGCCTCCGAGCAGTATAGACTTTACAAAGTACGTTTTTATACTCTGCTCATACGGCACAATTGATGCGATTCTGTAAAAAGAAACAGCAGATAATATTATTATTATTTACTCTTTTTCAGGTATTCCAAAAGGGAAGATTACGCGAAGTGTTCAAGAAAATTTGCGAATCTTCCCTCGTGTTAATGGATCAGAAGAAAGATCCTTGGGGCTATCCAAAGTGAAGCATGTAGTGTATTAGGTAAAACATTAATAAATATATATATATTTAATTGCGTGTGTGTAACGCAATGTACCGCGGTTCGAACACTGAACAAATTTGTATAAAATGCCTCTATGTTTTTTATAAAACCAGTTTATTGTCAACCACAAGAAGTGAATATAAAATTTGATACAATGTTCAATAATTCATAATCATAATATATTATATACCTCATGATTACTTAGATGCTCCTTTTACCCAATCGTTAATAAATGTATCGCTGTCAAAGCTGTAGATTTAACGCGTAAAACATTGGGGAGAAACTCAGGGACAATGAAGGAGACACATTATCCTGAGATATTTCCATTTCGAATAATAATCATCGTAACTCCACGATCTTTTACTATACTTCAGCGATTTCTCAATCTCTTACACATCGTCGATATCTTTCGGACGAGGATCTGCATACAGTGGATAAATACATACAAACATGTTTTTTCTTATATGAAATTTCAACGAAAAATTTGTCAAAGGATCTACGCATCGAACCAAGAAAAAGAACAAAATATTTATATACACGATAGAGAACGAAGGTATTTGTGATGCATGGCGTACATGGGACTGTCTAGAACTATTTCCATAGGATTTTAATGCTTTTTGCCGGCAAGAAGAGCAGTCTTTACATATCATCTTTTTCGTCAACAGCGATTTTCTCTCCTCTTTTCTATGGTTTGATTTATGTTTGCTTTATTTGTTCTTCTTCGTTGAAACGGAAAGGGTGGCGCGAAGTAACATTTCAACTGAACCTTCGCCTGTTCGTGTACAGTACATAGAATGCACAAGAAAAATAATACTCGACAAGGATCATTGATTTGTTTATATTAAAAGCTATCAATTCGTGTGACGTTTGCATGTTTCAACTGGTGGATCGTAGATTGTTCAAAGCAGCAATTTATTTACCAACGAATCGAAACTAGGAAGATGTGTCACGGAATAATTAATCAAAATATAACATATGAATTAATTTTGTTCAACTTTTTGGAACTCTTTAGTCGAATAAAAACTGTTAAATATATTATTCGTCTGCCTTGTTTTATAGTCAAATAAAATCTAAGAAACACAGTAGTACTGATTGAATGGTACATTATGTTTCGCATACTTTCAACTCATTTCAGAAAGCTACAGTTTTGCTGGCAAGTTGATCCATTATTATCATTTCTGTACTATGATTAGACAAGCAGCAATTACCTGCGAATTTCGAATGAAATAAATCTATCTGAAGATAAAATGCAAACATTAACGTCGTAGATTTGTGAAACTAGTTTTCTGAGCATTGGTATCCTTACGATATCTATTTCTCGATCGAAGTACACAAACCGTTTAGATTCTTGAAAACAGACAAAACGAAGAGGAATAGAAAGGATGGCAGGTGCAACATTATTACACATACATGGCTTAAAATGCACTATACTGCATCGACATCGAAATTCAAACTCGTATACATCTTTGTATGCAGTTAGTAGACTTACGCTCTGGACCAGAGCGATTTATATTCGCATTCACGATGACCATAAACTTCAGACACGTGCGAGTTATTTGTTGCTTAGCGCGTGAAACAAACGATGAAAAAAGCTTTCAACTATCTCGAAATTGTCCAATCAATGTCAGCCAAGTATTTAAAGAATTTAAACTATTACTCGTAATGCTCCATTTATAAAGTAACAAACAGCACGCAAGTACACGGTTGAAGAAATAATTGAAATGTCGATATGTATTGGAAATATGTTCGCACATGTCTCGTAAAAACACGAGGAATCTTGACAATTGAATCGATTTCACAGTAATACGAATACACGATTAATAGAGTTACTTTGTTGATTAATCTAGTCTAACACGTAAACGTTGAAAAAAACGGTTGACAATTGTTTACCATTCTTGATAATGCTACATTATTTTTTTTTTCTCTTAATACTCGAGTTTCGTTTTTAACGCGAGAGCCTTGATAAATCCGCCGAGACTTCTCAAACAGTTACCGTGTTAGCCTCGTCCCCATTTTCTGCCTCCCCTAGGCAGATTCCTCGAACAACAGTTTAGTCGATAAATTTTTCTTCGCTTCGTTCTTTTTTTGGTTTTGTTTCGTTTCTTCCCTTAAGATTCACAAGCTAAGTTATTCCCTACGGGACGTTCTAATTGCTAATGGGTGCATGTCAGCATGTCCGAAAACGTCTTATCTACGGATATTTGGAAATGGATTTTCATGAAGTTCTCCCCTTCAACTCTTCGCACTCGCGTCCGACCACGAAAGAACTATTCTACTGCGCCCGACCAAATCCAAACCCGTCTCCTCGTGATACCGTCTCTTAACGATAAAACGTTACAGCACTCGCCCAACGAATATACTCGTCGTTTAAAAATAGTTTCCTTAAAATTTGTTAAACACAACTCAGGACGGTCTATCGTAACAAATTAACTCTTATCAGCATACCACTTTGTACGTTCTTCGTATTGCGCTCGTGAATGAAATTCGTTTCATAGTTTTGTCTCTCCCAAAACCCTCGCACTTCCTTTCGTGTACTCCGATGTACATATACGTTAATCTTCTTTGCTTCGTTCCTCGTTTATGCCTACCGTCATGTGTACACGTATATTTGATTTATTCGTTTAATAATCAGGGGAAGAAACCAGAGTGTACCAAGAGTGCAAAGAGCTGAAGCACTGATATACCGTTTTTTCTCCCTTTTTGTCTCGCTCCCTAACAACTTCGTGTTATTAAGTGTGAAAATATATTCTACCACGAGGATAAGATTCAGAAAGTATCCAGCTTTAGAAGCCTTCGAGTTACCTCTACGATATATCGTTGAAACAAGAAGACCTTTGTCGTTACATACATATTGACAGTGTTATACATCCGCTGGATTAATCGACATCATTAAAATCGTATTTTTCTTCTTCACTTATCTCTACGTTTCATCGCTTCGCTGAATGTTTTCATGTTTCCTCCCTGGATCGACCATTATTCTCTCCCTCGCGGATCGTCTACGACAATTCATTCACGATTATTCCCACGCTCGTTCTCCCTTCGTTATCGTCCGACTGCCCGAAATATTCCTCAGACGGCTTTTAAGGAAGAAATTAGAGAAACACACACCGACCTCGAGGACACTCGACAAAATCCAATTCAATCTTCTCACGCTTCACTCGAGCAGAGTCCGCTGTTTCCTTTTTCTTTTCCAAATGAAACTCTTAACGTTTCGATATTCTTACATTAGAGAGATATGTCCGTGGGGATATGTGAGCAGATATCATAAGGAAGAAATTAATTATTATAAGTACAGAAGCGTTTGAAATGAACGGCGAATAAAAAAGGGCCACGCAAGGAAGAACCAATTTCCACAAATATTCGAACACCTAGACCGGATTGGGCGCTAATAAGATAGAATCATATTCTATCGATTCCCTATAACTCTTTTCCTTTCGTCTGAAATTCCGTTGAATCGATCGGTACACGTGTGTGCGTCGATTTCCACGAGAGGGTCGGCACGTACGGAAGAAAAGTTATTACACGAGTAAAACGCTAACTGGACTACGGATACGAGGGACACAAAATTGAAACGTGTTTATCCGCTACAAGGTAATCGCTAACGATTCGAAACTCACGCCCGCCTATCGTACATCGAAATCACGATCGATGGCCAATCGTTCTCAACCCCAGACACAGCGAAAAAAGAAGGTTTCCCACTTAGCGTCTAAGCTATTATTTGCTCCTTAATCGCTAACAACTTGAGGGATATTTCTGGGGCTGCTCCGCGGAGGTATAAACGCTCGAAAACAGCTTATCTCTAATATCCTAAAGGACGAAGTGAAGAGGAAAGGTAAGAAAGGTGAGAGACGAAGGTAGAGGAAAGGGGGTGCGCCGTAATTGCACGTAGAAAGAGAAAAGGGATATGCGAGATTGAAAAGAGAAGGTTCTTAGATCGCTACCTACGACTTTCGTTCGTTCTGTACATTCATTAATAATTAGTGCCTTAACATTTCCACCTTTGTACATACACTTACACCTCGAATAATTGATCCGTACAGATACACGTTTGCCATCTAACAAATCGTACATACGCTGTCCCGCGACGGTCAGTCATATTCGTCGCCTCATTATCATACCAAATGCCCGTCCTACGTTATTGTCCGGTATAAGTGATTAACACGGCCGATCGTCGATGTTTGCACCTGGTGCAATCGAGAACGCTTATTGTCCGAATCTAAGTTAGCAACTGGAGAACGGTGAATCGTGTCCGTGAATATTGTCGAGGGTTTCAATTGATTTACGTGGACACGTTTCACCGTCTGCCGACGCAAAACATATATTTAGAACTAGAATATATCTTCTCCCCCGCGACTAGTCGCGTTTATTGTCCGAGTTACTTTGGCGAGTAGACGATCGATCCTTTTTGATAATAAATGCGCGTTTATTGTCTCGACCAAGCCTCAGACACGGGACAGCAAACGTACACGAGTCGAAGTGTCTCGTTCCCACGAGACGATTCCGTCTCCTCGACTCGTTTGAAAATCGTTCGACTCCTTGGAGCAGCCCTTCAAATTTCCGATCCAGCAAGTCGGTATCTTATTATTGTCATTCACAGAAGTAGGAGTTTTATATCCGCTTACATGCTAAGATCCGCTTCGTTCTCTCGAAGGACTCGCTTAGAAAAATAAAGATAACAACGCAGAGTCAGATTGGATGGGAAGAACAGAGGGACGAGCAGAAATGACGAGGGGGTTGCACATACGCTAATAAGGGGCGCAGACACGAAGAAAATCATGTGGGAATCCTTTGGGGGATCGCCGCCGAGTATTGTTGGAAAATTGGAACCCAGACGTGACACGGTTATCAAGCGAATCGTCTTCCTCGTTATTGTCGTTTAATTAACTTTCGAGACGCGTGTAAAACGTATCCCTACTTAAACACACACCTGTTCTCCTTATGCGTCTCACGTGTACGAGCTACGACCGCGTTCTCCAATGTATTCGCGTGTAATTTATTTCCGTGAATCGTGTCAATTGAGAGGAATCGATCATCTGAACATCGCGTTTCGAAAAGCGGGGTATATAAATAGATCTTCGTCTAATCGTTATTGTTACGCGGTTATTGTGGTATGCAATTGTAATAATTAAATACAGGATTGGAGAACGTTGTCGTCAGCTGAACAACGCAAATCCCCGAATTTTCTTTTCATATGTATGTTATGTAGTATCTCATGTAATGTAGGTATGTTTAATATATATGTATATATATATATATATGCATATATTTAATGTTAATGTTAAGTATGTATGCATATGTAGTTAAATACAGACTGGTCTTCGTGCGATAAGCAATCGGAATTGCAAAGAATTTTTATTTCGCTGCTGGCAATTTTGTGGACACCCCGTTACTTAGAATCTGGACACAACAGAGCTTTCACCTTCACGCTTAGAAAGAGTGAGACAGAGAGAGTTTGCTAATTTCTTAAACTCCGAGTTTCTAAAGTGATTATGTATTTTTCTGATTTCTTGGTTGCACGAATTTCTTTTATTTCTTGCACGTGTCGCGTTGCTTGTCTGCTTGTAGAGCTTTCCCGATTCTTTTTTATATGTCAGAATATCAAGGAAATATTATTTTTTCTTCTTGGATAGCTTTATGTGCTAGTTCAGATTAGGTGTACCTTTGGAAGTTACGTTCAACGCGCAGGAAACCAGCTCCTAAGTACTACAGGGCATCTCTTGTCCGAGTGGTTCCTAATTCGTGTAATTAGAGAAGTTTATTATCTGTACCCAAGGCACATTTTATACTTTCATTTCGTTTTAGGAAGGTCCACTCTATAGTATGTACATATTATAGCATTGTTACACGTATAGGGGATAGTTTGTAACTGTATCACCCTTAAATTACATAATATCTGACCTTATCTTGTACATATTTTCTCGTTCTTCATCAGCGATTCCTTCGTCGTACACTACCCTACGTATTATTGTCAAGTCGACAGCATTTATAAATGTATACCTTAAGTGCTACTCGATTTTTAATGTTACATTATATTCAACTATAGCTTTGTGCAAAATTTACATTGTACATGTACCACGGATACTTTCCTCAATTTCAATTTTTTTTTTCTTGTTTTTTTGTGTTTTTGATTTATCGATCGATGCCCGGTCTATTCGCCGACAAATAGCTCCGATTCATTTTCACGGTGAACAACACGCGTTTCAAGTTATTGTCAGAATTATGTCCACGTTTATTACCCAGCTCCCCAATTATTATTATTGTCAGAAATTCTTTCCCTCCCTTTCCTAAGTAGTCTCTTAAATTCTTAAACGTTAAAAATCACCTCGAATCTCTTTTTTCCTCGTGTGCCATGTTAATATGTGTGTATGTATGTATATAATGTACATATATGTATATCTACATATGTTGTATGTACATACACATATATACATCGTATAATATGAAATATTGAATCTGATAGATCTTAAAAATATTCTGCTAATCTTTTACATACGATTAAACCTTACAGGCTAAGTACTTTCTTACAACCTTGTATCGTGTTCAGCCGATTTTAACAATAGCTTTTTGTTCTTGTGTATCACCATTGTTAGTTACGCGAGTATCCTCTGCATCCATTCTCCATACACCCCCCGTTTACTGGTTACTCGTAGCCACGCCGTTATACGTACCCTATATATCCTTCCCGAAATATTTTCAGCTAGACGATATTTAAGGATTGATTCATCTTAAGAATTTTAACATACTGACGACGAGCGCCGTTGTGACCATCGACAAAAGCGGCACGGCCGCGTGTGCGCTGCTGACAACGTGGATCTTCCAGCCCAAGTTATTGTGCGTGTAACACTGCGGGAAAACAAGATATTGACGATGGGGGAATTAAATTGAATGAAATTATTTTTTCCAATGAAATGTTCAGTCCACAAGTGTTACCTGGTAGTAGACTAAATCGGGGGTATCTTCAGTCACAGTCCAGACAAGTTTCGCCGGTTCACCTTTGTCACATTCCAGCCTGAGGGTCTCGAAGAAATTCTCGAAAGTCTCCATGTCGGAGCTCATGTCCACTGTTTTGTGAACCCATTCACAATAACGACCAGCCGCCGTGGGATAGGGATATCCGTCCTCGTCGTACTTCACACCGGCAAACGCCCTTTGGGCCATTTGTTGTTCCTCGGTCTTTTGACCGAAACCACCCTCTGGACTGTCCGTGATATATAAAGGATGGTACCTGCAATCGGGAGAAACAGATTTTTCTATCTCTAATAAAATAGAACAATTAAAAATGTTAAACTATTTGCAAACACATTCACTCTGTTAAAATAGATTTAATTCGAGAGTGTCATCGTTGTCTTTAATTAGCGCGAAAATTCCTCGGAAAATTGGAATCGAAAGCCAACGAGGACCGCGTAATTAATGTACATCAAAGTCCCATTGAAGTCAGGGGAACAGAGTATAAACTGGGCTATTAGCAGTTGGAAATTCCAACTCACCTAGCTGGATTAGCTGGGTCGTTCCCGCCCTCAACTATAAACGTGTACGTCTGGCCCCTTTCCACGGTAAGTTCTGGGATCAGCAAGTCGTTGATGTACCACGCGATGCCCCATGCAGGTTGTCCTGTTGTTTCAATTTTTAGTTAACGATACACAACGGCTGCTCGATGAAACGAAGTTAAGCAATATGGAAAAAGAGACGAATGACGGCAGGAGGGATACCTGTGATTCTCGTGTATCCCCTCTTTCCACCAGCCGGTCCGATCCTCACGCTGAACGTAGTCTCGTTGGTGATTAGGGCTGGCGGCCAGGGTTTGATGTCAGACATGTCTGGAAGGTTGTAGAGGGAATTTGTACACTCGTGGACGTTCCTCGACGTAAAATCAATACGTATGTCCTCGGTCGTCTTGTCGAAGCTCTGATGTGCATTCGCCTCCCCTCTCAAATTCAGAGATCCTATCGCCGCGATCACGCTTGTCTCCGTGTTCGGGATCATTCTATCTTTGACTGGCTCGTTGGTTCTCAATGGTCTCATATAAGTGACTGAAACAAACATCACAGAGGCATGAACATTTCTTACAATGTATTCGATAACCGCCTCCATTAAAGTTATTTATCAGAAAGCATCCTCACCTGTCGTAACCCCGTTCCTTCGTTCTCCATGCACAAGGACGGCGTCGTTTTTCCCTCCAACCCTTTCGTCGGGGCATACACCCTTTCTGCCATCGCACTGTGCGTAGTCGGACATGTAATAGTCTTGAGCGATGAATTTACCGGTCCTGTTGTTATAACCGATGACCACTATGTCCCCGCCGATCATTTCAGACTTTCCTTCGCGACCCGACAAACCGAACGCCACGTACTGGTCCTCCCTGATCCTTCCGGACACTCTGATCTGTACATCTTCGCCCATCGTCTCCCATTGCACCTGTACACGACCCTCGAGCATCTCCTTGCAGTTGGTCAGCTCGTGTTTCGACAGAGGTGGCGATGGTGTGCTGCTCGTCTGAAAAGATATCACGCAGCTCTTTTTATTTAAGAATTCGTTTGCCTTTTTCGGGGGTGAATTTCTGAAATGTTCACATTATTATTCGTTCGGTACATTCTGCGTTACTTACAGGATCGTACCACCAAGGCGGCTATCCCGATAAAAATATATTTAATAAATGAAGCGTTACTTGTTTGATGGATGCTATTCGTAAGGAATTTCTCCGTTAACTCGTCAGTCATATATTATTACCTACCGTGATTTTAGTTTGACCAAGGGCTGGCGGAACGTCGAGGTCCTTTGGTATAAGAACATGTCCGAAATTGTGTTTGTATTGCACGCACCACACCGAGAGCCAGTTGATGTCGTACACGGTCAAGTTGTCTGGCAGAACGATTTCGATATCTTCGCCTTGATAGCCCTTCAACGGTGCTAAACTATAAAAAGAGAACGAAAGAAAAGAAGACACTCGCCATGTTTTAGCGCGCAGAGTTTATGGAAAGTCTGGTACCGCGGAGGGGTAAATTACCTTTTTCTTTCGTTGGGCACTTTGATGCCAAAGGTGTTGGGCTCCGAGCCATTCCCAACCCAGAAGTAAGCGTCTGGACCGGCACCATCGTAGTGCAGATTCGGGATGTAGAAAGTTTTGCTATCTAAGATGGTGATAGTTCCGCTACGAAGACCGTGCGCGAGCCTGGAGAATTCTGTCAGGACCCTCGCTTTCGGCACTTTTAAATTCGCGGGGATGTAAACGTGACCGAAATTCACCTGCGACAAATCAAACACACCGTACATCCTTTCTGCGTTAATTTATTGCAATCGAGAAAGATAGCCGACCAAAGAATATTGCGGCGAACTTCCTCGAATTTATTCCCAATGTTCGAACCGTTCGAAAATTCCTTTTAGATTTCAACTTCTCCCTTTGGTTGCTTTCTCTTTCGAGGCTCCCGTCTAACTTTAACTCTGAAAGAATTCCACGACGGTTTGATTTCTTCGCGAAGAGGTTTCCGGCATCGAAGTGGAACCGTCTCATCAAGCTGTCTTTCAGAGACCGCATATTTACACCCTGCCAGTCGAAAAAGTCGATCTATCATTCCTTACCCCTGTTGAGGCTGACATGCCGATAGGGGCTGGTTTGAGGTCGTTTATATTCTAAGTTCCGTCAAACGTTCGAATAAGCGAGACGAGAGAGGGATAGTGACTGCAGGGGAGAGGGGAGAGACGTGAACTGAGGGGTTGAGTACGATAAGGAGGGAATGGGATGGAAAACGGTGAAAGTAAAAAGAGAAAGATCTCAAGCGGGACCTCGTAAAATCCGAGAAAAGGATTCCATCCCGTATACAGGGTGATCTAGTCGCTTAGCCTCAGGGGAACGTTTTATGGGAGAAAATTCAGTGCTCGCGACGATTTCTCAACTCATTCCTTAACCCCGGACAAATATATCTCGCGTACGATACATTTTATACACTTCCCTTTTCTCCCCTTTTATTTCCTACCGTTCCACCTAAACTATTCATCGAAACCTACTTTTCACAGATACTCCTCTCTTCTTTTTTTTTATAGTAAATTAAGAAAATTCAACGAATAATGGGCAGGGTAATTTTACTTGAAATTACGATTAATTACAGGCAAAGTTTCCTTCTTTCCCTTGGATATTTCAGTAATTGTTGGCAGCATCGAGGACTCTTGCAAGTATATACATCCGCGCACATATCATTGGTGTGCACCGATTAACCGACTCTGTCGGTCGCTATTTTTCTATTGTCTTTTTTATCGACTTCTCGAAAAGTGTGCCAAGAGTCGAAGATTGAAAAGTCGGTGAATATCTTCGACGTCTTCGATATTCCGCTCAAGGCTACTGTATACGTGGCCTGATTCCGCCATTTCGAGATGTTCTTTGGAAGCGGCCCCCAGACTTTTGTCTACAAGGGAATCGATACGCGCGATACCTTGAACTGACGATATGAGTTTCCATATCAGGGTCGTTCGATTCGTTAAATTATTTGCTTTTCCCTTTCAGCCGGCCTTCCCTCACGGAAACGACGCATCCAAACTCGGCCACGAAATTCCCTGGAAAAACGAGTCTCCTGGCGATTTCGCCACCCTTATTCGTCGCCTCGACTTCGACTTAGACCGGGAACGGATTCGTATCGCCATTCCAAAGAGGAGATCTTGCAGGAATTCTCCATTGGCGCGCGCGTAAGATTTAAACGATGGCAGACGTCGAAAACGTTTTGCAAAGGGAGAAACTTGGAGTCCCCGTTGACAAACACCTTGGATGCTGAAGTTTATGCTGAAGGGGGAGGGATCGATTAATAATTTTCCGCCAAGTCCCGGAAGCTGCCGGCCGGGAAAACTTCTTCATTAACCGAAGCAGCACGGCTCAAAGGCGACAGTGGCGAGACGGACACGCTTTTAAGAATTAATCATCCACCGATGTACAGTCCTCGCGGGCAACCAACCGGCGAATTAATGCCGACCCTTGTCTCGAAAGTGTGCCGTGTCGACGGTACGATACTTTTCGAGAAAATCAAATATTTGAAAGAACTAATTGGCGAAAGGAGAAGAACCGAAACGGACTCGATTCCCTGTCCATTATTTTTGTCCGGAGAGTAAAGCCAGGTTTATAGGGGTGGTTAGAAAATGGAGTGGTTCTGATTCCCTCCGAGTTCTCCGCACTTCGTCGAATACTAATTCCATCGTTAATAATAATGATTATCGGTGAGCGGGGCCGACGTATTTCCCTTCCCCTACCTACGGGGTATGAGTTCGAAATTTGCACGCGCATTAATCCCATTTCGTTTAAGGGCTCGTCAATCATATCCACCCTCTGCAAGTAGCTGTGCATCGCACGCGTACTTGCTGGGAGAGAGAGAAAGATATAGAAGGGGGAGGGAGAAACGGAGAGATGCTGGATACCAATGAACAAGGACTCCAAGCTTAATGGTGTTTTGAGTGGGCACGATCTGTTGAAAATTGGTCCTCGTGCGAGCACGCGAGTCGAGGATCCGCCCGACAGTTTCCACATTCAATCTCGGGGCGAACGAATTGAGTGTAGATTAATTTATTATTAACTGCGGTATTCGAATGGCGCGCAACCGCCGTTTATACGTGTCGAGGGAAAAAGCGAGAAGATTACGCGAGAAACAGGAAGCAAATTTCATAGCGTCCACGCTACTCGATATTGAACACTAACCCTTGGCATTAAATACTCGGGCTGTCAGGTGAGTATGTCTCGTACGGTCGCCCATGCGATTTGCCCCGAAATTTTTACATGAATTTCGTATGGAATTTCATTTGACCGTCGTAGAATGGCCCACGAAGGCGAACCTTTCATCGAGGTTTCGAACGTCGATTTTTGCCCGAAAGCCATCACGTGTTCCCTGCAGGGGTCCCATTGTTCTCGAGCAAATTGCGAGGAGAATACCGGAAATCATGATATTTCGACATTAATTACCAAACGGATTACGTGACGCGCACGATATCGATAATTACGGGTTCTTTACAAACGAACATTGAACAAACTTCCGACTTTTGAGAACGCCGAGGAAACTTTCGGTTCGCCGCAAACTTCTTTTACAACAAGAACAAACGATCCTTGATTACAGCCGCCGGTGATTAAGTCTCAATTATTTCATGTTTAGTAATCAATCTGTTGAAAAAATTAATACTTTCTCGAGGTTCGTAAATTGCAGAATGCTAAGAGAATCGAGGGTTTCACTGTCGCATCGATAGAATCGCGTATAACGAAGATATCCAGCCGTTTATAAACCGTGATGCGACAGTCGCGAGGGTGCCTCGTCGATTCGATACCTTTGATCTGGTCGTTATGTGCCGCTCGAAGTTTCAGCGGGGGTTACTGCAGCCCCTAATAGACTGTTTATCTCGTAAGCCCGGATTTAGATTTGGATCGGGTTCTATTATGCGTGCCGTAAATCTATGTACGCGACACTTATCCACCAATGCGTGGTACCCTTTTAAAACTAGCATCTATACGCGCTCGAATATAACGTCTCAGTTGCGTCGCGTCAAAGTTGTCGTATGAAAATATTCGCAAACTTTAACAGAATAAATGCATTGTCGGAAATGAATCGTTCATTTAATTTCCTGTAAACACACAGAAGCGCACAAATATGATATTAACCTCGACAGCATGAAACGGGAATATAATCTAGCGTTTGTCATTGTTCCTATGGTATTTAGGGGGACAAAAATATGACTGACTCTACGTTCCGTTGATCTGGATTAAGATCCGTACCGTGCCACCCCATGAACACAATTCACGGGGGAGGTCCCCGTGGACGGGCGCGATACGGCCGATGCTGATATACTCGTTATAGCGTAGGCGGGGGCCCGAGCAGTCGATATTCAATCAAATAAATCCCCCTAACAAACTGGAGAGTCAGAGATAGCATCAAGAAACAATCACGGAGAAAGGGAGGCGACTGTGCAATCAACGATCGACGAATCTAATAATTTCCACCTGCAAGTGGGGAAAGTACTACATTCTCTTCCACCTTGGCCATCTTCCGAAAATCCTATTCCCTTTTTCGCGCCACCTTATTAACACTAGGTTTACGGAACCCGTCGATTTGACGCATTTCAGAATTCGAAAGACAAAGATTAAGGCAGATCCGTTAATATTATATAACTAAATTAATTATATTTCATTTCGAAATCAGGCAAATTAAGTTTTTAAAGAAAACGCGCATTATTATTGGCAATCGTTAAGCCGAGGGTAATCGGTAAAAATAAGTGCTCAAACTTGTCCGTAAACCTAGTGTTAAACCACGAATACCGAAGTCAACATAATCTCCATTCCTCGTTTCCTTATTCCCAGCCTGCTAATACCTGCATTTTATTATCCCGTGTTTGCTGATTATTTCGATCCCCCGGAGATTATCTCCGCGCGGGACGTTAACGATCATAAAAGAAGGAAGAAGGGAGGGACGGGACAATGATCCATCGAAAAGGACTCCGGTCTAGTCGTAGCTGTATATTATTTTCGCACCTTATCAGCCCCATATCGTCCCCAGCCAGGCTGGTCCCCCTTCACGCTGGTCAACCCCCGTTGCGAGGCGCCGGTTCGTACGGAAATTGAGACATCGAGCCTCGTTAGGCGCGATAGTAACGCCCCTTATCCTCGTTCTCTATCGGGCAAGAGCGAAGCCACATTGTGTTGCACTTTATTGCTTGCCGAGCCAGCGGCCGTAGTCTCTCATGATTATCGTTCGACGTCGTCCCCAACGGACGATTAAATTAATAACATAATCGCGGCGTTGTCTTAACGCCGGCGAGCCAGATTACTTCAGAACGTTCGCGAGTCTCGTTCACTAACGCGATTCTGATATTCGCGTTCCTGATTCGAACGAGCGATTCCATTTCTGGATCGAAGCATTTCCCCGATGGCGATATTCATAGCAACGAGACGGGGGCTGCGCGATACGACGATTAGTCGGGATTGCCGAAGCGTCGCTTCTAACAAGGTCAAGATGTGTCCGGTTTCTGACGAGGCACTCGTAAAATTCCGATTCGAAATCTGTGCAATTGGCTGAACCTGGAAAGCGGGGTTAAAAGGATCTCCTCCTCCTCGAGGAGCGTTCGTCGGACTTTAAGTAGGTGATAAATTAAACGAACCCCCCTTCCCCCGATGCCCCTATATCGTGGGTGGCAGATTTAATGGAATCTTTTTTTAAATGAAACTTTATACTAACACGGATAAGCTCCCGTTAAACACCTCCCATCGGGCTAATTACACGTATTTCTCGCGTCATTTCAAGCCTCTCTTCTGGTCCGAGTCGTTCTGCTTGCCGCTTGACATTGACAGTGTCAATTTGACACCCCATACTCCGAACGCTCTTAATCGTTGAACGCTAGGCATCCTCGAGTAACGATTGAAGAATAATAAATTGCAACGCAAATGTTCAAAGTCCAGGGCCAAAAGAAATTGTACCGCATACGAAGAAAGATGCCCAGGCCACATGGTCGACGTTCGCCGTCGAGATCCTCAGAAATTTAATTAAACCTTGAAGCCAGAGGTTAGCAGAAAGTCGCGTGTACCGCGATTTCTGAATAGAACCGATCAATTGGCAAGGTATACAGCGTCGCTGGCGGAGCAACATCAGCAGCAGCAGCAGATTCCCTCCCTGTCCTGCACGGAATGACGAAACTTTCCCGGCTGCCGGAGGACCGGTGGGCGGTCCTCCGGGATACCTGGAACTTTCGCGAGCTCTCATCCAATCGGCAGCGGGGAAGATATATAGAGGGGAAACGGATGACAGAGGGTGCAAAAGAGAAACGAGCGGCCAGAGAATCGGGCAGAAAGAGAGCCGCCGCGAGAAAGAGACGGCGAAAGGACCGCGAGAAACCGTCGAGTGGGGTGAAAGGGTGAAAAAAATGGGGATGAGAAACGACGGAGAATGAGGGAAAGCGAGAAAGGGAACGGTGAGCCGATACACAGACGGAGAGGCTAGACGTGGAAAGGGTTAAAGAGGAAGATACGAGTTACGGAGCCAGGAGGAGAAGAAAATTGGCGAAGTTGAAACACAGGGATGGCGGAAGACCGGGGTAAAGAATAAGGGGTGAAAAGGCGGAAACAAAATTCAGATATGAACTGGAGAACGAGTGTCAACGCGTCTCGCTTCGCAACGAAATACGGTACTATTTTATTGAAGCACGTAGACGGTGAGACGCGGGATACCAACTTCGTTCTACTTCACCTCGTTCCACTCGTTTCACCCCTTTCGTTCCCACCGGTCATCGCTACCAACGAGTACACCTTTCCGCACCATCGCCGGCCGACCAACCACTTTGCCCGGTATTTCATTTCCACGTCTACTCGTGTGTACCCCGGCCACTTATGTGTACCCGAATGCTGGCTACGCAGGCACTTGTTCATATATGTACACGCCAGCGAAATGCTCGGTCGGCCATCCCCGCCCAAAGGGGTTAGCCAGACAGTGAAAAAGTACGCGTGTTAATTTTCTACTTTTCCCGATGTTGCTCGTATTTTGCGACGCGCGATACCGCTCGACGCTCGTTAATACTCTTCCGCTTGAACCAGAGCAGAAATAAAATGGGCACCACCTGAGCCAAGCTGAGCGGGTGGATTTCTGCCGGTTCTGTGTTCAAATCCCGATGGCGTACCAATTTTTTTTCTAGCGACAGGCTAATTTCATACAGTTTTGGCAAAGTTCCAGTAATACTTGCCGGACGATGTGTGTGTGTGCACGGCTTTATACGCGCACTGCAGCATCTCGTGCATCCGATGCACCGTTGTGGCTGCTTTGAAATGTGTTCGGAGCTTTGGGGTGGCTTCAAAATGGCGTCCCGTTACAGTGCACACCGCCCTCCGAGTCACGGGTCACGTTATGCGATTATAAACGAGTTTCCTTCGCGAAAATGTGCAGCCGCATAATCGCCGCCTTTTATGCACAGCTTTTATCGAGCCTTCGATGGTTTCCGAGGGACCGCCGATGCCGAGGAAAGATGTTCGTATCGCTTAAATAAGTAATTGTAACTGATTTTCGTCCCCGCGAAAGAAGGAAGCTTTCGTCCGTGGAGTAGAGGGAATTTGTTCAACCTCCTTCGTCCCTTTTGACGTTGCTCCACTTTGTCAGCCGCCATTGATGTCTCATTTTTAAAAACAGACCAGCAAGGAGGATTCGATAAGACGCAGCTTTTCATCGGACATTCCAGCCGCTGTAAAAATCCATGTTCGCGATATGTCGCGACATCGTCCCTTTAATATTCAAAGGACTGCTCCTTTTCCAGTTCCACGATCGAAGTATCTTCGACCTCTCCGAACCTCGTGGTCGGTCCTCGAGGTCTGTGCGTGGCCATCGGCCAAGTCTCTTCAAAATGGCGACTCCTTGAGGTGGCGAAGACTACGTGGCGCACTGAGAATAGAACAATGACCCGCGACGCGAAAGATAATCGCCCGGCGTCAATGAATATAATAAAACGGGGAACAGAATAAAAAGTAAGAGAGTCGAAATGTCAGAAATCATAAAGAGCAATGAGCGAATAAAGAAGCAGGGGTCGCGAGGGAACGAGTTTGGACGTAAGAATGGAAACGGGGAAACGGCGACGAAACTAAATAATTTTTCAAAAAAAAAAAGAAAAAGAGAAGAAACGGTCGAGTTGGAAGGGTTGCAAGGGGGGTATCTCTGCAGATACAGCAGTACAAAAGGAGGAAGCGGAAGTGAGCGCGAGAATGGTGGCGACGAGGACGGTAGGCAAGAATTTTGGAGGGAAAGAGGTGGCGAAACGGAGACAGAGGGTGGCTGGGCCAAGGGTGGAAGGGTGCGAACGGGAGGACAGAGCGCAGAAGGGTGGGAAGATAGAAACGAAGAGAAAGGGGAGAGCATCCTCGGCTGGCAGCCGGCAGCCAGTCAGCCAGCCCCGGCCAACATCGACCCGGCGAGCTGTTCTCTGCCCATGCGCAACAATCTTAACCGCGACTAGTGATGGGCCCGATCCAATTCGCGACTTAGAACTTTGCATTACCTTTGCAAAAACAATATCTGTTCGCGTCCTCGTGCAATAAAGCCAAGCAAGCGTACGCCTGACATTCGACGCGGCGCACAGTGGTCCGGATCGAGAAAGTTCGTGCCATTTTTATATAACTTTTGAACCGTAAAAGATATTGATACGAAATTTTGAATCAACAATCTACTAACGGTAGGTTACATATAGTTTAAAGAAAAAATAATACAAAATTTATTCTAACAATATTTTGTTTTCAATATTATTAATTACCCACTTGTACTATATAGAATATAGAACAAGCTTTCCAAAGAATTTCTTATCTCCGCGGAGATGCGACGATAGATGCGAACCGTACGCGTACGTGAAGCGTACGGCCTGACTGAACGTTGGCAACTTTAAACCATAATAATTTGTAAAGTGGTTCCTGGGGGGAAACGGTTCTTGTGCCATTTTGTAGGGAAAAGTATGCTGAAAAGAATGCAATTTGTCCGATTGTGGAGCTCGGTGGATCTTTTAAGATATCCCTTGTCAATTGTGAAGAATATTGAACATTTTCATTAGTTCATTAAACATAATAATTATATTAAATTAGGAACAATATTTCTTAACGCAAAGTGTGATTCTTATCAGAAAAGTATGCCGAACATTTCAAAACCAAAACGAAGTGAATAGATTAAACAGGATCGTCAGGGCATCGCATTAAACAGAAGCACTTTTTGTCGTGAGAAATACTGTTCTTGAAATGTCCAACTTTCAGTGTTTATTACTACTATAATATTTCTTACATTGGACTAATCTTTCCATTTCCGAGGTCCATGGACATTAAGGAAACAAAGTTCACTGATTAGATACGAGAAAGTTCATTTTTTGGCCGAATGGCACGAACTTTCTCGATTCGGACCACTGTGCGGCGGCTAAGATTTTCAACATTAAGGATCCGCTGGTGTGTCGTTAATGAGGGGCAAATTGGGGACAAATGCTTTTTAAAAATGTTTCATTTAGCCCGACAAAGTATCAGGTCGAACTTTTCAACGACGATGGTACATACTTGAAATAGGAAATTTTATTCGGAAGTTTTATTCGCATGCTTCGTGTTCAGCAGGAATGTTGTTATCGAAGATATATTTCTCATTCCTACGCAAGAAGATATCCTCTGTTTACGAACGTCTTTTTCCTCGTCGATGTACGCCGTATTTAACCATCGGGTCAGCAGTAAAATATTTGGAGACGATATTAACGGTTTCCGATCGACGATTAGCCTCGACCGGCTGGGAAGAGCGAAACGGGAATGCCATGGAACGTTTCCCGAGGAGTCCTTCAACGTGACTGGAAAACATTTGCCGCCCCGGCACAATATATACTGCCAATGCAAACGATTTGTACGAGTGCCTTTGCTTCGCGTTTTCGACCCGCTGTTCTCGCACACATTTTTCTATCCGAAAGACTGCGTAATTTCTAACATTTTCTTTCAATAAATGTAGAACACACATGTTCGTTGTTTTACAACGTCCATAGAAAATCGATTTTCCCGGTTACACCAATTATTTTTTACCAGGGCACGTCTGTTAAGAAAGCTATTCCGGGAACGGAGTACGTTAAACGGGCTTAGGATCTGTTCGAAACGGTTATTAATTGACGTTCTCGCGGGCTGGGCTCGTCCACTTGGTGCCACAAGCAGTCGTACTTCGTCATCCCACCCCGAAAACTATGAGGCGTTTAATTAACTCCAGTGTTCGGGGAAAGAGACGGAGAATTCAGATGCAAATGCCACGACACGCCCACAGGACGACCCTTTCTTCCACGGGTTAAAACACAACCATCACCGAAAACCGGCGGCTGAAGCGATACCCCGGCTGATAGAATCTAAACGCGCCTCGGAGACATAATTTGTCGTTTACGGGATCGTCTCGAAATACCCTTAGAATTTATCGAAAAACCCTCGATAAGGTATTAGGAAGATTTCCGTGGATCTCCCCCGGGTTTCGTTCAGATCGAAATTGAAAGAATTCCACCAAATGTAAATTAATTTTATTTATCGTTGTCGCGCAGTGAAATTATTAACTACAATTCGCGTAACACAATTTAAACTCCAAGTTCGTTTTTCCTCGCTTTCCGTGAACTCGGTAGTTCCGTGCACCGGGTAATCGTTCGAAAGGTACGATTACCGATTAAATTCGCGCCACATGAACCACGTCCATAATGCGGAAACCACGTGCGAGATTCAAGGATAAAGCGATTCCATACCTTTTGTTCTATATTTCCAAACGATTCTTCCCTCGCGTGCAGCGCACGTCGCGCAGTCACGCATGCCGCAGTAGTATGCACCGCTCACTGGTCAGCCAGCGAGCGGAACGTCTGCAATACGGGGGATATACTACTGCCAGCGAATCTTTGCAAGGATAATCGCATTGTGAGCCAGAAAAACGTATTGCTCCCGCATCGAGGAGGAAGATGCACGACCCAACATCGCGTATACTTCTTTGATCCTCTCCTAGTGGATAGTCAAACAGAGCATCGCGGTGATCACCGGAGCAATGCGACTACGGGAGAACCGGGGAAGAACATAGAATAAAATGAAAAGAGGAAGACAGAAAGGTACGAAGGGAGATGAAAGACCGATCAACGGCTTTAACGTTTTGGATTCCCCGAGGAAACCCCGCGGATAAGATCTGGAAAGCCAGAGGCTTCCCCCAATCGCGTGCAAAAGCGGCGAGACCGTTTTGGACGCTGGTCTGCCGGGGGACGGGCGTTGGAGAGAAAAAAATTACTAAATCCTATCTGAATCAGTGGTCCATTGAACGTCGGTTTGATATCGAGCAAGAATATCTCCCGGAGTCCTTTTGAAAGGGAATCCAAGCGTCGCGGGGATTGCGGTGTATCCAAGGATGCTAGGAGGACCGAAAGGAGAAGGACAAGCGGAACAAGAAGAAGGCTTATTCCGACAATACAGCCTTCGAAGAAATGCGAGGGTGTGCCGACTGACAGACAGCTCCTGTCTACCAGATACCTAAGCAAAACCTATCACTACCCTTGCGTGTATCGCCTCCCCCCTACCCTCGAGAGATCGGTACACCCTACCAGCAGCTTCGAATCTTCTGCGAATCACGAATAGACGGAGGAGTACGTGTCGAAGGGAAACAAGAGCTGCTGGGGATGGTTGAGATTTTTAGTCGCCGTAATATAAACACAGTGCGTTAGGGGATGATTCGTTCACGCTTTAGGACCCTTGTTTTCAAACCTATGCGACAACGTATAATTGTTCAATATTAACATAAATTCTCTACTTGTCAACACTTCCATCGGGCACTTGCAATACTTGCAACGGCACGGGGCCAGCTTTCCGTATTTCTATCGCAGATTCGAGAAAATCACGATTGCACATTTATCGCGTACCGCTGTTGGTTAGACCGCTTTCCACTCACGTTCCCGATCGGTGCACTCAACGGGACAGAAAGGGATCGATTTATACGAAAGTCTCGATGATCACTTACCGAACGTAACGGGACACCCTGTAGAACGGAGCATAGGCGGCGGACAGCGCGTTTTGCGGTGACAGAGCGTGTCTGATGGAGGGTTGTCACGGTATGGGAGCACCCCTCAGACTTCGATATTAAAGCCCTCCTAATATAAGAGCAAAAGCTACGCTCTCACTCCACCGTCGATATGCTCGTTTCAAACCTTTTCCGCTCCCTATGAAATTTCCAGCAAGCGATACTGACTCTCGCACGACCGACCGGACGGCACTGGAGATTTGTGGGTAAGCGAGTGGGCGTGCAAAAGGGTGGACCGCGAAAGGGACGAACAGATTTATTAAGCTCGACGATATCCCCCTTGGTCTGGTGTAAAACAGTATTGAATCGCGAGAAGCGTATACAAAATTTTAGCATAATTCACACTGTCGATAATTATCGAATGGTACACCTATCGCGTTATAAATTCAGTCAGACGAGCACAGAGAATTGGATCGTTTGGAAGAATCTCGAAGAGTCGCGCGGTGAACGTCACGACTCGTCTCGTCTGGTATTAACCGTCGAGTCACAGGCTCCCAAACCGGCCGGAAAAAATAGAAGACGCGGAAGGAATGGGGTGTGGAAGGGAAACGACTTAAATGCACGCTTAGCTGAGTGCACCCGAGCAGCTCGTAGCACGCGGCCACACTTACACGTGTGCGAAAACGCGTGCACGCCCCTGATCCCGGCTTCCGTATCCATCTCGCACGCACCATTGGCCACGAATGCACGTCCGATAGGGTGAGGCCTTCTCAAAAATCAAGTTATCACCATTCTCCGCGCATCGTGGGGTTTCGAATAAAACGTCGCGTCACGGGGCGGTCCCGTGCACCCGCGCCGTTTTCCCTCCACCCTGACAAAAGCGAGCCGAGTGTGCCCGGCAAATTTATCGGAAGCACCGTGCGCGAGATTACAGCGGATTGTCGTCTCATCGTCGGATGGAACGACACGAGCGTGAAGTTTTAAAATCCCCTTAAGGCCGTTCTTAACTTCTCGGCGACATCTATTCGTCGCAGCCGGCTATCCCGTAAAAAGATACGATACACTACACGCGTATACATGGCGAACACAGGAAGATCGGAAATGTGAAATCGTTCGACTACACTTACGGTAAATCGACGGCACCAAACGCTCAGCCAGTTGATGTCCCGTATCCGTTTCCCGTCAGGCAGCTTCAGTATGATGTCCGTGTAGTTGTAGAATTTAAGCACCACAGGGTCCCTGTTCAGGCAGAGCGCAACAAAAAAAAAGAAGAAAGAAAGATAAAAAAAGGGGGAATGCTCGAAGGATTGAGCGCGTCCCATTGTGATCGTAACTACTCTAATAATACCGCGTTTCCCGCTGGCCAGTTTTCGGCGGCAAGTTCGCCGAGATCGATTGGTCGAGCGACGCGTCGACGATTTCGGCAAACAACCGTATCGATCGTTGCTCGAGTGCGGGGAGGTAGACGGGCCCGGTGAACAGGAACAAATAATACTGCTAACAGCGTCGTCGTCTAATAATCTTTGTTCGACTGCATCCGACGAACGCGCGGAACGACGTCGTTATTCTACGCCGACGCTTTCCATACGGGAAGGTAAGAAGTTTCCGGAATTTCCCGCCGAGAGTCGACCGCTCGGGTCGCAGGGACAAGCGGCATCGAGTCGAAACGTAATAAAGTGCTCGCGCGGATGAAATCCGAACGAGATCGCTGTATAATTCCCGTTTTATTAGCTGCACCCCCGCGAACCGTGCCTACGTCGTTCCGTCTGTTTTCATCCCCTGTCCTACCGTGGTCCTGGCCACCCTCCGACGTACACAACAAGCTCTTCGAGTTTCATTTCATCCCTTGGTTACGGTATGGCGCTTACGTCCGACAGCCACCCCCGTTCCTCTTTTCTTTCGTTCCCTTTCCTTTCAACGTTTCCATCGAGCGTTAACCCTGACCGCACACCCAACCCCACCTTTCACGATTCTATTTCTCGCTCGCGATTATTCGCGACGGAATGGCCACTCGAGTTCGCTCGTCGAGCATCGAGCGAAGGTGTCGAAGAAACGGAACCGTTGATACGAGACGAAGGAGAACAGCTCGTGGATGATTCTCGTCGCGTCGCTCACCTGCCCTTCTCCATTTCCGGATATGGGACGATGTAACCCTGTGGATTGGGCGCGGTACTGTTGCCCACCCAGAAGAACGCGTCCGGTCCGGTTCCATCGTAGCAGAATCCTTTGATAAATATCGTCGTGTCGTCCACGGCGTACGCGTCCCCTTTAATTCCATGGGCGAAGTCTTGCAGCGTTCCGATCAGTTTTCCATAATAATTGGGTCCGTTGTTTGCATGGCCTGCGAAGTAGAACAAGAACTCGGTTACCAACGAAATAATTGATCTCGAGGCTCGTCGCGTCACGCTGTCTCTTAAATTACAATGTTCTGTTACAGCGTGCAAAGTGTAGCCAGGGGGTTGCACGCGCAGACGGACGATCAAGTTCCAGAGCAACGAAACGCATGGAAACGCAATCGAGCCTAAATGACCGAGACCGCGAAAAGACGCGGCGGTGGCCGGGACTTCATTTGAAGCGTGCTACGTTCGTGGCTGCAAAGGGGGAAGCACGGTTTCACCCTCGTGATATAGGTTGGACGCATCGCCGCCCCGATACAAAAGCGCCGGCAGACCGGTCGGCCGGGCCGCGATTTGCATGAATTTCATTTCATTTGCTCGACAGGGCGAACGGATCGGTAGAGCCTGCGCGGTAATAAAGATCACCGGGACCGTTTACACCGAGGAATGATTTTAGACGCGGCACGGATCGCCTCGATACGCCCCCGAGCCACCCCCGTTTCAAGATTAGCGGTTGCGTTTAACAGCACGTACCCTGGGATCGAAGGAAACGGACTCCGCGAGATTGCGAGCGATGGACGGAATTCATTTTCGGGTTTACACGTGTGCGTTGAGAAAGGCTGTAAGGCGTTTGTGAGCTGCGGGTGGTTGGGATAAGTCTGGTTTGGATTATCTCACTTGTAGAATGAATCTCGCGGGGTTAGGTTTTAGGAGAACTTTGCGATAGTTTTGCAAATCATTTCTTACGTGCCGTAACTTCGTGGAAAGAAATCGCTCACGAGTCCGCGTTATCTATCAGCCAGCTAACATAAAAAGGCTTCGAAAAAAACAGTCGGTAGGGCGAGAGTAGATGCTTCGCTCGTTAAAATGATTTTTTTTCTACGAAGTTCCAGCAGTTCAAGAATCGTCAATTTTTCGGTCGGAGAGTTTTTAGTTGGAATTTATTTGCCGACCAATATTATAACCCTGCACATCGTCGGGTTTATTTATCACCGCTGCTCCGTAATCTTCCCTACGCAGTCGCTGTAATAAATCGATACTAACGCAACTTCTAATATCCGCAACGGGCCTTCCAATGAATTACGCATCGCCCAACAACTAATTCGATATAATGCATCTCCCGATCCGTTTAAATAACGGCCCGATGCCCCCGGCCAAGCTCCATTTCCACGATACGCTAACGTTTCGGGAGCATCGAAAAGGATGTAACTGTCCCATCGTACGTATACATATGATCCGGCACCGCGACACGATTAAGGTCCACCGCCAATTAATTTCCATTGAACGTTCGACTTGTTAGCCTAGCGATTTTTGCACGGCGCGAAATACCAGCGGGATAATTAACACGTCGCCAGTGTGCCGGTGTTCAACCGAAACGCAGACTCGAGGCTTTTAGTCCACCCTCCGTTCCCATTCACCCCGTTCACTCGTGGTTGTATTGGTGAACGACGAGGTTCCGGCTGGCGTTTTTCTCGAGCCGTCCTCTTCGCCCGTCGTTGTCGTCGCACACCCCATCGGTATAGCAGGATATTACGGTGATGCGACAATGAACGCAGTGATCGCTATCTGGCTGGTATTGGGGATGCCAACCCCTCTCTGCGTGGCTGCAGCAGCGCGTACAAAATCGGCCACGGAACGGTTTAGACGAATAGAGAGGAAAAACCGGGAACGTACAAGCGGGAACGAAGCCAGAATACGGAAGAGGAAGAACGAACGGGGGACATAGCGAAATAAGGGACGCAAGGGGGGGGCGCGGCAGAGACTTCGGACAGGGAGGGAAACGGGGAGAATGTCTACTGGTAAACAGGCGCGCACACCAGCGTACAAAACTCCGACAGGCAAAGGCAGGGCACGTACACGCGTGCCTACGCGTCACCACCTAAACTACCCCCGACTGGTGCTTAAACTGCCTCCCCTTTTATTATGGGCCACGACGGTTATTGGATTGTACCGTGCTATTTGTTGCCTGCCACGCTAATGGATCCATAATCACCGGGACGAATTAACGCAATGCGACGTCGCCGAGAACGGTCTACTACTTTAAACACCGGCCAGATACCGTCTCTTCTTTACGCTCGCCGACTCGGCTGATCTACTCTCGGTTCGACGAACTCGCGTCGCGTGTATCGATCGTTCAACGTTTCGACAGTCGCGCACGATTCGTGTTCAGCGAAACCGATCTATCCGGTGCACGGGCGAGCGGTGCAGTCGTCCGCACGTCCGAATCGTCGGATAGAAATCGCGACGGACGTCTTCGGCGGGGCTCGCGTATGTGTATCCTAAGAGCTCCGACTGAAAGCAGGATATGATCCCAAGAGTGGCGAAGGGAGTTCGGTCAACATTTGAGGGGAGTAAACATCCCTTGGCCGTGCCTCATCCTTTCGTCCTTCCTTTATGCATCCTGACCCTTGACGCCGTCGATGAGACTTCGAATCGCTGTATGGATCCTTCGAGCAGCCCCTCCTCCGGCACACGTCGGTCTTAGCCCGCCACGGGGCCACTGCTGGGAATACCTTTGCCCCGGGCATCGTGACACAAAGCATATTGCATGTGCTCCAAATACACAATTGCAGGCGGCCTGGAGCGTCAGGGTTCGTTACCTTCTGGCGTCGATGGTCTTTGCTCTTTCGATCGGATTCAACGGGTCCTCCGCTCGCCCTCGGGCGCCCGTTTAATGAGGATAGTCGTGAAAAATTCACTCGTTATCTTGCTGGGAGAACAGTATCGCGCGACGCACCGCAAACGACTGAGGAATTAAAGAATTGTGACGCTCTTCTTTTTCCCAGCTTGTTTTGTTGGGGGAAAAAGTAGGATTTCGGGTTGAGCGAAGCAATGCCGTAGCTGTGTTCCATTTTCACTCGACCAGGCACCGAGAGAAATGTTCGCGCCGGATCGATCGAGATTTCTTATTCGCCGCAACTTTGTTCACCTTTTGCGTCCCGACTGCCGGCGAATTAATTAGCGGCAAATGTCTCCTCGTCGCGGCGAGAACACGGTGGTTTATTTTATGGCTTCGACTGCCTTTGCCTCCCACCCGGACATCGGGCGAACATTTAACGAGGGAAAGTCCTGGGGAATTCTCTTGTCGCGTTGCTTTTAAAGAAATAATAATAATAATAATTGCTTCTTTCTCCCTGCGGCTCGCGGTCCTCGCCATGAATTTCCCTGGTAATATCGTCGCCCTCTGTGCATCGATCTACTTTCATTTGCAACCGTAAATAACGCGACACCGACGCAGAAACCACGCTTCCCTCTACCTACAGTCTCGCGACAAGTCTTCAAGAGTAACGAACAATTTTCATGCGAGATATCGCCTGATTAGAGAATCAATTAGCAGCCGATACCTTTTTGTTCGAGCCCGTCGCATCGGACAATTACGCGGGCAGAAACGAAAATTCGATCCCGTTTCATTTTTCTCATACCGCATGCGTGTAAACTGACGGTACAAAGAGAACCCGGATACAATAGGCGGTACATTCTATTCAAGGTTCGCGGATAATGATCCAACCTGTCCAGAATGCGAGTCGAGGCTCACCTTTATTTACCACGATGATTGCAACGATATGACTCGCTAAATAATTCATCCTTTCTGTGTTCCGCTGCGTTAAGTGTTACGCGTTAGCGGACGCATTTTTTTTTTCGCACAGCGGACTTACGCCACGATGATTTCTAATTCGACGTTTCAATTAGCGCGTTCGCGTCGGCGTTGCGCGACGGCTAGATCGTTTCGTGAGACCAGTTTAACCCGATGAGGCAACGCCGAATAATCAGGCCACGCGAAATTAATACGATCCGATTTATCATGCGAACCGGTCAACCAGACTTTTCCTATTGGATCGCTGGGCGTACGAACGTACCCGCAAACCCGTCCACTTTCACTTTCATTCGATCGGCCGGTGTCTCGTTCGATAATAAACGGGACACCGTGAGATCGCGCCAAGAAACATAGAAACTGTTACGAGTCTCCGATCTCGATGGGAGCGCGTCGATTTATCGCCCGAGGGAATCAGTTTTCACGCTCTAAAAGAGATAATAGGCGACAGCAGAGGCGATTTCTTCTGGAGGTAAATTATTTTTTCACGTTACAGCAATGCGAAACTAACTGCAAAAATAATAATAATAATATATTTCATTAATCAACGGGCTAGAGAACCCTTTAGTATACAGGGGATTGTGTCACATAGAGAATAATAGTATGAAATACAATATAAAGTAAAAACAGAATTACAGAGAAGAATAACAAATGAGATAGGATAAAATAATAATAGAGTAGAACAGAATTTCAGAAAAGAATAACAATTGAGACAATTGAAATAAAGTAAGATACAATCAGATAAAGTATAATGTAATAAGATAACATAAAATAAAATAAAATAAAATAAAATGAAGTGAAATGGGATACAGTGAGAGGATAGTTCTTGATTCCTAAAAACGGAAAAATTAATAACTATTTACGATTTACAATTTACCGCGATTAAAACGGATTGCTTGAACGATATGAAGGAAGTCCCGAAAAAATTGAGGCAATTGCAAAATTTGTTCGCGTTGGTGCAAAAATGTGTGCAGCGCACTCGAGGGAAAATTAAACGGACGAAAATGCGAGTAGAAATGAAATTTCGATAAGAGTTCGTCGAAACGGGGAAACGAGACTCGGAGTTCTGTAGAGAGTGATGATCCTAATGACAGAGTATCTGATATTTTCGTTCAATCAACGCCGGGGAAACCGATCTTATCGAGCACGCGTCACAGCAGAAGTGGCGGTGCAAGTTTTCGAGGAAGCTCGAGACGTTCTATTGTCCTCGAGAGGAGAAAGTGGCGCCGAGGAAGAAGGTTGAGAAGGTGGCTGAAGGAGCCCCGGTGACTTAAGACGTTAACGAGACTAACCGGATTCATCGCGGAGGGGTGGATCATGGTGAGAAGGGTGAAGAAAGGAGAGCACCGGGCGGCGCTGATTTTAATCAAGATATGGCCTGGCAGCAGCCAACGGCGGATCAAGTGAGCCAGAGCTTATCGATTTTCTAAGTGCTCCCGACCGGGAACGCGTTGCCGCGACACTAGCTGAGAATTTGAAAGTAACGAAACCGGAGAGCAGGCCGTTGTATTCGGGAACCAGCTGGGTGTTCGAGGATTCTGTAGCACATTCGATTAATCGGGTCTCATATTCTGTCGCTCGATTGGTCGGACAGAGCACGGCCGAATCTACTGTGCACCGGACAACTCTTCGATTCTGACTTCTTAAAACTGTGACACTGATATTCTGTAACCAACTGTAAACATTTTAATCAATAAACGCTCGTGCAATCGATGCGCCAGTAGTGTCTGTTGTTTTCGACTATTCCTACAGTGCTGGCCCAAACTGCGTTACACAGTTGCAAGAAATTGTTTTGCGTTTTAGCGAATGTATTCGACACGCTCCCATTAATCCGGATAATTGTCGTAGACAAGGCAATCTCTTAATTGATCGGCCCAGACAGTCTCCGGCCGTATCTCGTGAGAAGAATGCGAATGATATTTTTCTTGTCGCTTGCCCGTTAAGAGATTAAAGCCAAGGGGTCGGTCGCTTCGTTTTGAAGACATTATACTCTCGGGAGATGGGGCGTGGACTGCGCGAAAGGCGAACAGGGGAACAAGAAAGTGAGAGACAAAGGGCCAGGTGAATGAAGGCGGCCTGCGGGAAGAAAACGCAGAGGAAAATCTCGAAAGAGGCTGGCCGAGTGCGAGAGAAAGATACAACGCGAGTGGAAAATATAAACAGAGACGGAGGAGTGGGGCGAAGAAAGGGTTGGATGCGACGAACAGAGGGAGAAGAAAAGGGGGTAGATGCAGAGAGATCTCAGCATCGATTGAAAGAGGAAGCGGGAGAGGGAGGGAGAGATTTCGGATCGAAGAGAGATGGAAAGATAAAGAAGAAGCGAGTGAAAGAAAGGGCCGATGGGAAGGGGCACGAAGGGGAGAGGGCGTGCTGAGCTTGCAGAAAGGGTGGCTGGTGATGCGTACCGTAGCTACCTCGACAAATGCATTAAGACCACCCCCTGCCCCACTGGCAATATCGAACTGACTGTGCGACTCGTTCCATAATCAGGATACACTTCGATCTCTCGCGTCTCGTTTACTCAAACGCGGGGCACTTTCACGATTCCCGAGTCCCGACGCGTTTGGCAGGGGTGAAGAACATCGTGGAACACCTTTCGGCGACGGGGGGCTAGGTTTCTGCTGGAAAGCAATCCCGGATCCCGAGGAAATAGAACTCGTGACGAGAAGACGGTCCCCGTGGCTCAAGGTGTTCGGCAAACAAGCCCAATGTACGAAATAAAGGCATGGCTTAAGGAACCCTTGTAAATAGACTAACGTTTTGCTTGCTCTTCCTTCTTTTTCGCTTCGTCGTGTCCTTCCGTTTCATTCGTCGCGACGTGTTTGCGCTTGCTGGTACTGTTTCAATAAATACGGCCCGCCGTTTGTTACTGTTATTCGCGCATTACGATAATGGAACGCTATCTTCGATCGAAGAATCGCCCATTAAAAGGCCGCTTCGGGTAACGGCGAATCGAAAGGGAGCATTATCTCTTAGATGGTATCGCGGACCGTCTCTTAAGTGACCTCGCTGGTTAGGGGAGTAACAGGTTAGTGATATAGCGACGAGCATCGGTGACAATTATTTGGAAGAATCGTTCGATATTTCGTTCCGCAACTAACGCCAAGGAAACTGGGGCAAATCAACTTTCGATCGATCGCACCCACAAGATATCGGGGCTGTCGCGAAATGCACGACGCGGTTTAATTCGAGCACGTGACAAATGTTCCGTGCCGACAGCATTATCGTCAAGAAGCGATGGTGACCATGTCACGGGCCAGAACACGGTTCACGGTCGGCTCTCCCTCCGTTTGGAGGCTACAGTTCCCACGAAATTCGCCTTACGACATAGGGCCGTTTGAAACGGGACGTGCATACACGCACACGCAGGGTTACACGTGCACGCGTAGCTAGCACCTCATTCCAATCGATATGCGGCAACACCCCCATGGGGAGACATTCATATCGCGGAGTAACTCAAACACGAACCAGAGACAGGACACTGTAATATCGTCCCCTTCGGCCTGCCTGATCACTCCGCTATCGATATCCGAGTATTTGGATGCCAATTTCGACCGCGATTCCGTCCGCCTCCTACTTAGCTGTTCCAAAAGAGCTGTCCCCGTTACCCTTGGACGGTGGCCATTTAATTATTGCGCTCGATATTTGATCATAAATTTCCTGCGAAGTGCAGAAACGTATAGAGAAAGCAACGGGGGGTGTATTTTATTTGCGGATCGCATATTTCAATTTGTATAGTCGCGTGGATAGAAAACGAGGCACAATCGTCGAGGAGGAGAGACACACGAGGACGGTCGATAATGACACCGTGTCAGGGCACGTGTCAGCCGTTCATTTAATAACACATTATGCACCCCGAAGACGTGCAAATTGTACCTGCCTCCAATACCGTCGACAAGAGGAAGCCAATAAAATACATCGTCGACGTGCAGTTAACGCGTTCTGTTTGTTCCTGTACACGTACACGGCACGTCCACGAGGAAAACATTTCTTCGTCCAATTAAACAAAATATGTACACCGCCGTGTTTAAAACGAAATTCACGAGCGTTCGCTCGGCGAACTGTGAATGTATACTTTCGTTCTCCTATCAAGATACGGTCCATTGCAGCACCCGGTTGATTCGAGTGCTCCTGCGAGACGCTATCATTTTTTTGTTCCCCCTCTCCTCTTTGTATCGGTCGATAACGATCAACGCTGTCGTCGGAAGTCGAGATCGTGCACCGATAAGAGAAAACGACCGACTAGAGTGTCGAAAGATGCGGATAATATGACACAAAGGCACGGGTGTACGTCGACGCGATCATAGATTTCTACAGGCAATACCGTTCCATTAGTTAAATTGTTTCCCTGATACGTTCGCGCTCTTTGATTCCGGCTTTCATTTCGCTTTGCCATCGGATAGGCGTAGCTACGATGCAATTCCGGGTTATCCTCTCCCTGGAGGAGCCGATAAGAAAACAGCATGAAAGAAGAAAGGGGATCCCTCGGGGAGATGGGTGATCATTTGATTGCGGATAGATTAAGGTACAGGGGTTGTAGCGCCTGACAATGCAAACCGAACGTTTTATATCGACCACCGGTTAATACGCCAGACGAATCCAACAATGGAATCGGACTTTTTTTGTGAACGTGAAAGGATAGACTCTCCTGAGACACAGCGGGGAAGAGGGAAACCTATATACACATATGTAGTGCTGTCGTTCATCTTGGATAGTTCAATAGTAACTAAACTCGCGGTCTTATGCTGTGATTATGAAATACAGACCGCAAGTTTAATAGTAACTAAACTTGCAGTCTTGTACTTTGATTACGAAATCCGGAATGCAAGTTTAATAGCAACTGAACGTGCAGTCTTATAGTTTGATTATGAAGTCCGGACTGCTCGTCGCGGAATCGCCTATTAATATCCAGTTATCGCGCCGGTGGCCACAGGTGGGACAGTTAATCGATTACAGACATCGCCGATTGAGGAGTCCCTTCAACTCCAACCCCGAATTAGTCGTTTACGTCTATTAACACCAAACCACCAACTTCGAGGGTGGTCGTCGTTTGCTCGTCGTTTCGAAAGGATCGCGTAGGCTCCGCTGGGAGCCGCACATCTGTCGGGCAAGCAACAAGTATTCGCATTAAATGTACACCCGTTACCGACTCCAATTACTCCAAGTACCCTGTCGCCACGTGCACGTGCACATGTGATCCTCTATCTTTGATTACACGCCAGGCCCTTGATTGCTGTTCAATTTTAATTATAGAGCTGCATAAATTTTCTTCACCTTACACAACGGCGATCGGCTGTGTAAACTTTCGATGGATTTTCTTAATCGTACAATCTATTGTACTTTGAACGTTTGTCTTTTAAATCGTGTTTCAGTCGGCACTCGAATCGAAGGAAATTTCGCCGCAAGCTGGAACTACAGACGCAGAAGGTTTTCTGCTAATTAAGTATTGTGTCAGATCACGTCAGTGTCCAAGAGCGTTACAGTTTTCTACAGAATCCAGATCACGGACAAGAGAATCACGTGATATTGAATTCCAGAACTCTACGTTAATAACCATGGGACGCCAGGTATTCCTTTCATTTGTATCAAGGTATCGCACTCGCAAGAACTAGCATCGTAAACGCAATTGCGTCGCCTCACATTAACCAATAAAATCTACATTTTCTCTTACCTGTGAAGACAACTAACGCTATTCTCGATATTATTACAATTTACTGAACGCGACCGAGTTCTCGGGGAAAAAGAGAATTACACCTATGTTATCCGAAAATGCATAAACTTGAAAGTGGCGAACGATTATGTGCACCTTTCGTATTAATAACTCCGCGAGGGCGAGCCCAGGAAAATGCTTCAACCACAAAAGTGTACAGAAGAATCGAAAGTTTCAAAATTGTATAGGAATAATCGCAACTCTGAGGCTGATTCAGACCGTCCGGCTGACCTATTCCACTTCCATAGCAGCGTGCGGCTAGTGCTCTTCGCACAGTGGGGACGCCGCTGTCTGAACGCTGGAACGACGCCTCCCTCTACTGACAAGCGTCACGGAGGGGACGCCGACGTCTGATTGAGAGCGTCGAAACGACGCTCCCCACTTCTGGCGTCCTAGTAGAAGCTACTACGTGATACCCGACGCCCTCTGCCTCATTGTAGTTTTGACGATCGACGAGAACGGGTTCCTATATTCCATTTTTTCTTTTATTCACTACTATAACATTTCGCTGGAATTGGCATTCGAAAAAAAAAAATGCGAAATAGTCTTGCATAAATTATTCGAGAAATTATTATTACCGTCCTAAGTACATTTTTGTAGAGCAGCTATGCAATGGCGAATTATCGAATATCGAAGTATTCGAGTTAAAGAGTTGGCTTTAATTACTGCTGCACAGTTGTTGAATAAAAAAATTATTTTAAAAAATTTCTACTGCTTTTCATTCTTCTACAGTATTTTAGGTATCTTGTGTTATAGAATAGAATAGAATAGAATTTTATTTGCTTTTCGGCCTCACAGCAATGGAAAGGAACTTGTTTTACATTCTTAATTTTACCTTACATTACGTTCTCCTTCATCTGCCTTACGCTGCATTTCTTTATTCCTATTTACTTATTATCTATAACCTTATACTATACACTAATATAATGTACACTAATACTATACACTATACCCTAATTTCTATGTTATAGCATTTGTATCTCTCTATCACATTCAATGCCATCTATCCCCACTCTTGTCCTCCCTATTCCTTCTTTTTCTCTCTTATTTTCCTTTCCACCTCTCTTAACCATTCTTCTGCCTCCTCGCTTTTCCTACCACTGACCAGTATCTTGTGTTATATCTGTCGGGCAATAATGTGTTATAATGCTAATGTCGTCGAAAATACGAGGATTTATATTCGACGCTTTCAACGATACAGGATAGCGATTCTTCGGAACAAATTGATTCGCAATCGTCAAAAATGGCATAGCACAGTTCCGTTCCTGATACTCATCGAACGTACACCGATGCAGCACACTTTTCCATCGATATATGCACACGTCGTTATGCATACGAGCGTCTCGTCCGTACCTGCGCACGCGTACCTCAAGTTTACATACTACACACGTGTTACTATAGATGTTACTACGGCGAGTACTCTGTAATCTGACAGAGAGTACGGAGATTGAACCCCGCTGAGCGTGACTCGTTGAACCGGAAGCAATCCCGCGGGAAAGCAAGATAAGAAGAAAGATTCGAAAAAAAATTGCCCGATTTATTTGCGCAACGAATGGTCGCGTAATAAATGATCGACCGACGGGAATCTCTGTGCCCGTTCGCGGTTTCCATCTCCGCGATTCATCGTCTTTATCAGCGTATCGAATCGGTCGTTCGCGGATCAATATAGTTATCCTAATGCCTTCCGTCGAATCTGTGCCACGCACACTTTCCCGCTGCAACGATATATTTTTGCTGTTTTACCGGTCGCCGCGACGAAACGACACGCGTTATCACGGTGGAAACAAATTTCCGGCGAGCGCGGCCGGACACAAAGCCAAATACAGAAGGCTACCGATAAAGGTATTCCACGGTGGTGTCCTGTCCGGCGGCTTATTTTGTCGCGAACGTTGACACGGAAAAAAAGGAAGGTGAAGCTAGAGAAAACGAGGAGAACCGTGTAGGAGAAAAATCTGTGGATTATACGCGATACGCATCGCGTTACCACGAGACCAGTGTGCTGGGTAATCTGTAAGCTTGGGAATTCAATACAATCGTGCTCGACTCTGCTGGCCCGGAAGTAATCCCGGCAAAGAAGATAGAAAATAAAGGAAAGAATCGTGGCTATTTGTACAACGGGTACTACCCGTAACCGCGCCACCCGGCATTACCGCCCCCATGTAGATGTACACTCGAGAGACCTTATGGGTTATTTCAGATGGACGTGCCATGGGGGTATTGTCCGATTCGAGACTCGTCGAGTGCCGATCGAGCACTCGCGCGGTGCTTTATTGGAAGTTACATGAATGTTCGCTCTCTGTCCGTGTGTATAGCGGTATACAGGGTGCCTCAGAAATTCGAGACATATTTTTGGTCCGTGTGAGGCATTTAAAGAATGAGGCTCGCGCACGATGCGATTTCCCTGGAGAAAAATAAAGACTGGTACATGCGCGATAAATCAAGGATGTCGAACCTTCTTTGTATTAGGAATTGCACAGTGTATTTATAATACAGCTTGCAAGCTGGTGACGGAGACAGGTGAAAAAGTCGTCAGGTGAATTGCAAGTGAACAAATATTTCCAGTACAAACGAATCGCCGCTGTGCAAATATTATTCGACAGTCTGGCACTCGCGCAACCGGGAAAGAAGCCTGTGGAGCACACAGGTATCCGCGTCGAACGAATTCCAACCGACAAATGTGTACATACAAGTTCACGAGGAAACGTCTGGCCGGTTCTAATCGCGGCGTAAAATTTAGGCGAGGCAGCACGATCGGCCTTGAAACACGGCAGAAGCCTTTCAAATTATCCACGAACTAGGTCAAACGTTAAACGTTCGTCTGTGTGCACTTGCACGCAAAGAAATAGAGCAAATATTGCACTCTGTAATCAATTAACGATCCCCGGGCGAATCGATGCGCGCGTATAAACGATATCGCTGCGAGCCCGTTTCACCGCGACTCATTAAACGTGCCCCCAGTTTGTACTCGGAAATCGTGCACGGAACCATTCTTTCCCCCCCGAAATTATTTCCTTCGCGGCGGCCGAAGGCGGAGGGTAACTGGGCTACGCGAAAAAAGAGAAGAGAGCGTCTCTAATCCTCTCCCACCGTTTAATCCTTTTCCTGACGGCGGAACGGAGGAGAACAAAAAAGAGAAAAAGATCAACCGGCGAGGAGAGAACACGGCGAATTTCGAAAAGCGCGGACCGTCCATCCGTTCCGCGTTTTTACCCCACGGAAAATGCTCCCTCAGGCCGCGCATGGGGAAACGAATAATCCAGATAAGCCGCTAAATGCTAGCAATTTGAGCGGCGGGATCTCCAGAAACAATATTCCGTACTTGAAACCGACTAATGCCGGCTAACAGCCCCCGCCGGTTCCTTGCGTACCGGGTGTCCCCTTTCAATCGTACATAAAGCTCCCGGGGATCGTTAAATTTCATCGCAGCGAGCGGCATCGATCTTTTCCGTCCGCTTAGGTTTGTCATTAAAAAAAAGAAGAAGGGAAATCCCCAGGTAAATTGAAGTGTAATACGAATATAATAGCGCGTCGCGGCTAAACGACCAGAAGCCGACTGAACCGGGCGAAGGAGTGGGACGCGGCAGATATTGCGATGAAAACCGACGGGCAAGGGAAATATTTAGAATGGCGACGAAATGAGGAAAGGAAGCGCGGAATGGAATAAGGAAGGGAGAAACAGAATAGCGTAGAAGAGAGCATAACGCGATAGACAAAGGGGCGACAGGAACGACGAGAATAAGAGAGGGAGAGAGATAGGAGGGAAGAGTCAGTGATGCGGAGTGAAAGTCCTCAAGTAAAAACCAGGCCAGGGCTTCGTATCTCGACGCGAACACACCAGGGCCATTATGCAATTACGGCGACGCATTTGCTGCCGTCTTTCCACCGTAGCCCGTCGTGCCACGTCCTCGTTTCCCTTAGCAATTTACCTTCTAAATCGCTCAAAGTTTTGAAATTACCATAACCACCGACGTCGATACGCGGACGTTATTTCCGACAATTAACGGCAGCCCCGTTTAATCGACGCGTGCCAACGACCACCGTGTCGAAATCGGGCTGGCTGGATCGACGTTGAATTTCCGGGATCCTTTTTAATTCCCACGTCACGATCCTGCGCCGGGGGTGCAAGAAACGCTCGCGTGAAATGTAAATCGACGCTTGAGTACATCGAAATGCTTTTTAGACGGAACCGGGGCTCGAATATCGGACCGCAACGATTCGTGTCGAATATCCTGCTTGCATATGAACACGTGTTACGTAGTCTATATTGCACTTTCCCTGCGGGTTCGGTCTCGATTCGGAGAAAGCCGAGATGCACCGTACTTTTAACTACCGTATGAAGTAATTTCATATTCGATTTTCGCCTTTCGTTGCTGCCGGCTTCGCGGAGAATTTCGTTACGAGCGTGGAACAAACATAGAATGGTTAAGTCGCTCTTTAAATCCTTCTGATTTGAAGCTCTTCAAACGGTTCGGTGTCGTGTAAAGGGGTAGATCGGGCGACCGATATTTATTTAAATCTTGACTATTAAATTAAATGTTACTATGGGAACAAATAATGGTCTCTTTGCTTTGTTTCCGTCTTGCATAACACAGACCAAGATAAGAATTATTATGCAATTTTTCACTGGGTACTTGATAATTAATAGATCGTCCTTAAATATTGATCTGCAGTAAGGATTATCGCTGCGCAATAATTATTGTCGAGTTAGTATTAAAAACGGATACTAAGGTTCAAGTTAGTTCTTTACCGGAAACAGGTCGATCTCGCGTCACGAGCAAATTACACACACACTCGTATACATGCACGCACATAAAAGAAATAGCTAGTTCTATTAAGTAAAATGACTTACTAAAGTGTGACGTGGTGTATGCGAACAAGAGAAGTCCGGAAATGAGTCGCAGTGACGTCGCATCCATTTTATAGTTCCGGCTCCTGATTGCCCGAGTCCTCTTCTCTCCTGCTTATCGCTCGCGCAGAGGATGGCACATGTATGCACACACGAACCACACGCGCGCACTTACGTTTGATCTGGAATTCGAAAGGAACACTGTGTGAAGTCTTGACGATCCTCGCGAGAATTTCCTCGACAAGGGTTTCGCTTGTTTTACCCGTTTCCCCTTCCTTATCACGTGTGCTTCGAGCTGTCACGGTCAGAATAATCTTTGTTTTTTGAAACGACCAAGCACAGGGCTCGAGGATCCTCAAGGAATCGTTTTGGAATAGTGGAACGACAACGTGTCTCAACGAGGCAATAGATTTTATACAGAACCTCTTCTCCTTCGAATGTTACGTGAATATGTTAATTTGCAATTACACAGTTGGTTGATTAAGAGAGAAATGAATTCCGAAATCACAAAAATGATCTAGGATTCGAAGGAGAATCGGTCAAACTATCGAGTGGATCAGCAACGGACAAAAGAGTCGAATCTGCGACGCTAAGTAAAATACAGTTCACGAGCAAGTTGCAACGAGAAACTAACCGGAAGGTATTGTACCAACACCGAGATCGATTGGCTGAAAGGAACTCGGTGGAAAATTGAACGAAAGGCGACGGGGCCCTGTGAAACGTGTTGTCTATTGACCGAGACAACGTCGACTGAACAGAAATTTACCATCGCACTGCCGGCACACGCCTTTCCCGTACAGTTTGCATGACCTCGTGAGCCAACGAAATCTTTCGATACTTTCTAGCGACGAGCTACAAATATTTCCCCCGAGTCCACTAATGTTACCGCGTACGCGTTGCTTCTTTTCGTGGCCGCTTCGGCACGCAAGAAAATTGCACCGAAAAGCGATTCGAATTTCACGGCGCCGTAAACGACCGTGAAGCCCAAAAATTGCAGCGTTTGCACGGTTGAATCAAACTCGAAGGAATTTATTCGAGCTTGGTCGTCGACCCGAGATGGTACCACGAAATAATATTCTGCTTATGACGCGTGGTGAAACGATTAGAAATCATGTTACGAGCGCGGCATTTTAATTCCACAATTTTCGGGGCTATGCGATAAGAAGTGTCGAAACCGGTTAACTAATCACGGCGAAATGGTTTCGACGATAGACCACTGTTCGCATATATATTCTATGCCGCTGCGAACGAAATCGAAGGAGAGAGCGTAAGACGCGACGTAATCGTGGGACAATTAAAATGTTCTCGCACGCCGCATCTTTAATTGCACCGTTCATTGTTTAATGAATACTTAGAGGAAGATGGGCAGCAATCATGCTCGCGCATCGATTGGAACGCGGGTTCGTGTGCGGCTGGTTTCCGTCTAAGGTGCATGCAGTGTTTCGTTGCATCATTACCAAGCGGCGTTTTCGATAATTGCGTCCCTTTTGCGCAATTCGAGGCAATGGAAAGTAGAAATGAACCGTACTAGGTCAAGCTGTACGCGCCATCTTCTACGAGCGTTAATGACACTTTGGAGAACGAAATTGTACAGTGATTTACAGTTGTTACGATAATTGCAACGAAAGAAACGAGAGCTTCAATGTATTTCGAAGAATACGTATTTGATAACGGATGTATCAAGCAGAGATATTTATATTTTCCAAGATTTCACCGCATGACCGCAAAATTCCTTTTCGTTTGTTTAGCGATGCTCGATTATTATTAATGCACCGATTGTGCAATAGCGCAATACATGCACGTCATTGTGTGTTTCCTGTTGGATGCCACCGTGGCCGTAATCTCTTTCTACCGCCCGAGAGCACAGGAAAATCGACTGGCGTTTCCACATCGGTTGGGAAGACAATTCCAATCGGCGCGCGATTCTCGGTCGAGTTGCTCGAAACGCAATACTTATTATTTCCCCGGCAATTCACCGGATACTTTTCAATCTCCCGATTTATGCATATACTCTACAGATTGCTGCACTGAAATTTCTCCCACCACGCACGCCTAAATGCCAAGTCGTTGGAAATGCACCGACGCTTTACACCTCAGCTGCCATGCACCCGCACGACTTCTGCGAATTGCCCCACGCTCGTCACCCCGATAGTCCGAGATGTCTGTATAAAATACGAGACACCCGTCGGGAAATAGCCGAACAAACTTTACTCGCCTAGAGCCCACTGCAAACAATACTGATACAACCGAAACCCAACAATCCTTTCGTAACACCAGGACCACCCCCTCGGTAGCCATATAATCAACTTAGAAAATGATAACGAGAAGCTCCGACGAGTTTCACCAAAGACACCGAACATTGGCGTCCGGGTAAAAGGGCGAGAAATCCTCGTAAGAAGAAAAAACGAAAAAAAAGAACGAACAATCGTGAAGCACAACGTTTCTGCAGATGTTCGCGCTAACCTGTTCAGCTACGCTGAGCGCAGCGTAGCGCGGCAGAGAGAGAGCAGGGAGAGCCCGCGCTAAGCTCACTCGCACCGGGTGCGTAGAGCGCGCGTTTTCGGACGTGGAAGGACTGACTGGGTTTACGCACGTAGCGTAACACGGGTCCGGGACATGTATTGGCAGCCAGGGAAGCTCCACCTATCGCGTGCCTGAGTGGGAGGGTACAGGTCGACCTCGAGCTTGCGCCCTCGACCGGTTCTCCGTTCGTAGTACAACCCCTTCCTTGGCTTTTTCCCAACTTTCGAGCTTGCGGTGCACCCCCGCACAGAGCTACCCTTTCCCCCTCTCCCGGCCCTGCTAACCCCACGGAATCTACCAGCCAACGTAGTCACCATTACCGACGCCGGTTCTGCGCCCAATCTCACCCCCACCACGGATACCTGAAGGGAGCTCTAGCCTAACACGGTCGCTAGCGATGGGACCAATACCCTCGCGATGACTTATCGATAGACTCGACACGGTCGATCGCTATCGCGGCTGCTTTCGTTCGACCTGGAAGGACTTGTAACAATGGGAAGGTGTAAACTTTACACCTGTGTCCCAGTGGTGACTAACTTCTTCCTCGCCGAAAACCAAAGTTCCTCACTACCAGTCGGGCGAGTCCCCAACTATAGTTCCCCTATTTTTACCTTTACCTTCCCCTACAACGCTTCTACTTCATCCTACTCTCACTGCTACCTATTTTCTTCCGTTACCTAAAATTTACGCTTCTCCTCAACAGAGGTACGCTGCCCTCTCCTAGTTCGTGCCGTAGATGTAGACGTAGTGGAGACAATTCCCCTTCGCCCATGTTACAGAAAAGAGTGGGGATAAGGGTCCAACTGGCCCGCGGGCCGCCAGTTAGTCACCACTGGTGTAAAGGATGTAGGGGTGGCTTTTAAGTTTCTCTTTAGGTAGGAGAAGACTTGTCATACGAGTTTTATTTCGCGCGGACTGAAACAACGTCCCACGCGATGTCAAGCAGGAACAACCTTCCACGTGCACGTCGCAAGGTATTCAACGTTGCTATCGCTACCTACGTACCTGATAGGTTAAAGTTCGTCGAGGAACGTTAATTCAGGGGCGACTTCTGGGTGGGCGAGATACAACCTACCCGCGGTGAAACTCTTTGCCTGACGTTATATAACAGCGTAGGAAAATTCTGTTCAAATATCGTCGCAGCATAGCGGTCATGGTGTTTGGTAAGTTCGGGCTCGGTTGGATCGTTGCCATCGCTAGAGACACGGGCGAAATTTGGACCAGGAAGAACGGACCGCAGGCACGTCGACGATCGCGCCGCTGTGCCGGGAAGGGAGGTCAGAGCAGAAGCGGATGGGCGCCGTTTGCTGCAAGTTCTAGATCGTTCCTTCTTGTTGCAAACCGCGGTTGGAACGTTCCGTTCCTCCTCCGACGCGTTTGCCTCCTCGTCGTTCCTCTCTCGATACGTTTCACGCTTATACACCGATCCGTTGCGCCACCCTCCGCGCCCACCCTCCCCGGTGTTTTATGTTCTTAGCCGGCTCCGTAGGCTTTAATGAATGTAATACGATTTCGTTGTCGTCGGGAAAGAATTCGAAATCAGCTCAACGGCTTTATCTGTTCCCCTGCTCGTGTTGGGTTGCTGCAACGACGATGCGGAGAAAGGGACGCGCGAATTCAGGGTAGAAAAGGATACGGGGAAATGCGGAGGATAATAATTGGAGTTTCCTTTTTTTCAGGGACAAAGACGAGTATCTTACGATAAACTTTGAGCGTCTCGCGTGAAACAACGGGACGGCTGAAATGTTCAAAGGGGTTACAGAATTGAATACGAAACCAATTTACGGTAACGGTGGAAAGTATAAAAAGAAATGTTCTAGTGTAGCTTTTGGAAAACGTCGCGAAGCGATAGCCCTTTTGGTCGCTCAAATCGCGCTTCAAACGCAGCCGCCTGCAATTTTCGTTTTCGATCAAATCGCCCTCCCTCCTTTTCCCTGCCGCTTCCGTCGAATCCGTGGATTTTCACTCTCGTTGCCGGCACCCCCCTGGCGCCATCCGCGAAAAGAGAAACGCGTGTAAAACAAGAGACGTGTAAACGCTGCATCCCCGAAATGTTGACATCGCGACGTTTTCGATTGCGTCCCGCCATGGTGCGACGATCAAATGCTGGCCGGTCAGTTTTCGGCAACGGCAACGGGGGGAACGATATTCGATCACCGTGCAATCTGTTTAACTCTTAACCGAGCGTCCGCTTAAATCGAGCGCGGCCTGTTTACGTTCGAATAATTTGGAATTATTGATTCGAAACAATGAATTCGCCGGCTGGTAAAACGCGGGTCGATCGACTGCGTCGGCTGAAAGTGTTGCTGGTTAATAAGTGGATGGACAGTTTCGTTATCGTCGTTGTCGTTCCTCGGCGATGCGTTTCGAACGATGCATCGGCTGCATGGAGCATTGAAGCTTTCCCCGGTCGTTCACGCGAGCTTTAAGTGTGTCCGGGACGAGCGAGTCTCGTGGTCGATGAAACGGTTGCTTTTAACGCGGCCCCGTCGTCGTTTTCGCGGAATCATTTTCTTTCCCTCTTCGTCGAGAAATTCGCGAACATTATTCGTACGCGGCGAATTAATTAACAAGAACAACCTGTGCACGGTGAATGGAGAGAGTGGAATTAACTTTTCACTACGATCGATTCGTCGCGGTAATTGACCACGAGAAGTTCAAGTGGCTCGCGGAATAAAATCGCCCGTTAATATTATTGCTTTCTTGATTTACGAAAATTTCTCCACTCGATTTTCGTTGTATTTTGCAGTCATTTTATGAAACGGTGCATGAAGTCCGCGGCGTTGTTTTAACCATTTGCATCATCGGTCCTTTTCAGCTGCCGCGTTGAAACATCAGCGACGTTCAACTGACGACTGACTCGTATCACCGCGGGCGGTCGATTGTATGTGCAGTAACGGGCATCCAAATTATTCATGGAGTTTATTAACAATGTACTGTTTAAAACGATTGATGCACAGTGTATATTAAACTGACGGGACCGAAACGCTCCCACAAGTGGTTAAACGTGAGCTGTCGCAACTAAAGAATATTTCGCAACTGGTAAAAAAAGCAGTCGTAAGCTCGCGGAATATTCCACGCTCGGTGATAGTTAACAGTCGTAGGCTTGCGGAATATTCCGCGCTTGGTGATAGCAGACAGTCGCGGCTCGCGGATTATTCCGCGTTTTGATGCAAATGGGTTAACGGCGAAATGTGAACGTACATACACACGTGTTTTATAGGATAGATCAAGTTTTTGTGAAATGAATGTTATCCGATTATTATGTAACGAACGCGTTCTCCCGTTTGGAAAAACAGGGCGAAACAATAACGCGCCGGAGCATTCCGTCGGACAGAAACGAGTATCGAGTGGCCGTTTCGGGAAACGATGGTGTTGACAGGTTCGTTAAAATCGAGCAGCCGGCCCCGATTTAATTAAATATATATCATTATTGAGCAATGACAGGTAATAACCGCGTAACATAATTTCTAGAAGGATTCGCCGATGCGTATTTGCACGGCGGCCATCAAATATCCTGCGAGTGGAGGCGGTTTGATTGACAGCGTACCGAAGGATTTCATTTCATTTCGAAACGCGCGGGAAAGTACATCCTTCGCGTTTTCAAATTCCTCGAGTTAATCGTCTTTGCCGGCCGCTAGGCATTGAAATAAAACTGTATCGAAGCCGGCGATGTGAAATTTACGACGGGAAGATTTTATACAGAGCTCGGATGAAGTACGGGGCAGAATTTCGTATCAGGGCGGAAATATAAAAATTCTTGCGCCGAGGTAATGTTAAAATCGAGGATAAAACAGTCCCCCCTAACCGATGGGTGACGGGGTGGTTTCAGTCCTTTTATTATTTCCGATTCGACTCGCAGAAAGTGTGCAGCACGATTTGCTTCTTAGCGGTACGTGGCACGGCTGAATTGTAGATCTCAGTCAGCTGTGTGCACGAGACGCATCGGCAGGGTGGAAATATGACGGTATTTCGATGAGAAATGAACCCCTTGCTTGCTCTGTACTAACGCATACAGGGTGTCTCGAAACGAAGCACGCGCTCAGCTGGTGTTCCGTAAGAACACAAAACAGAGGGACGAATCGATGTAGAGCGATTTCTTCTTTCCACAAGCCTTTCTCTTAACACTGGAACTACCAAGGAAGTCAAAATGACTTGTTTCAGATTTCTTGCTTCAAAATGATTAATATACGGGTGTCGTTGTGGCAATTTTTTGATGACATTTAATAAGACTTTAATAAGAACCGGAAAGTTCTGTAAGATAACATCATCTCAAGTTTCATCATAATATGGCTACCTCCTTTTACCATTGTATTTCCAAATGTGTGCTTTTCTGAATTACATTAGCAACGATGGAAATTATATTGTTCAGTAAATATTAATAAATGTATTGAAAATGTATTATTTTCGTTGAATTCCAATGTGGACATTTTCGGTAGACCTATTTATACATATACAAAATTTTGACTACACGTGATTCATGAATAGAAGGAAGACTTTCTCTTGCGATTGTGATTATGAAAATTTGATTCTTCTAACTAATAGGTCTGCCGGAAAAATTCTGTCCACATTGGAATTCAAAGAAAATAATATAATAGATTTTCAATGCATTTATTAACATGTACTGGCAATTTCCATCGTTACTAATGTAACTTAGAAATTGTTGAAACCTGTCATGTCATTATCGGACAGAAGTTTCCGGTAGACCTAACATGTCTCTGTTTAATGTCCGTTCAAAGACTTTCGTGTTCATAATCCGCCTAACGTATGCTATAAAAATAGCTCTAAAATTCTAGTTCTAGTGTCAAGATACAAATTGATTTCCAAATTAACCGCCTATTACCAAACGAAAGAATAATTCCACCCGTGTCTACGTATCTACCCCTTGCATTTTCAAATTCGATATCCCCGAAAACGCTGGCTCGCACGCGAATCCTTTATCCCGCGGCCACAATTTATCTTTTCATGCAGAATCGTCCAGTTACACCGTCTATTACTGTGCATCCTCTGTGTTCGCGTTTCAGTCACTCGTCACATCCGATTCGCTCCTGCGGCAGCTTTCAAAGCCCCAATTCTCTGTTCCATTCTCTCCCTCTCGCGAGGACCGGCACACGGGCATTCGTACTTTCAGAGAGATAGAGACCTCGGGAGTCCGAGTTTCGTGAAGCTGCGCGTCCTTTTTGAGCTTTTGCACTTTGACTACTTGAATTCGACGTGCGCGCAAAGGGATGCACGGCTCGTAGCTACGTTCGCATCAGGATGCTATCAGGTATCAAAGATTTCGGTGTGGCGGGTTGAAATTGCGAGCGCTTTTTGTCCCGCCCGGGTTCAACGGTTACGACTATACTAATGAAGCCCCGGTGAACAACGGCAACGAACATCCATGCTACAAAGAAGGGATGCTTAGCTGGTCCGTAATGGATAGGCGCTGACTGATTCGCTCGCAAATTGCAACGGAATTGAAACTCCCACGTAATAACGTACCCGTGACACGCGATTATCCATTTCGCCAGAAATAAAAATGAAATTTCCGTCGCAGCGTTTCGCGAAACAATGAAAAGTCTCGCACGACCGATCGCCCGACAATTCCTTGTCGACGAGCAGACAATTCCTTGGTCCCCGCAGCCGACTGTTCGAAGCTCTGTAAATTCGTTTCCGTCAGAAGGAAATCGCATCATCGTCTTCCCGCCGTTCGTATCCGTGTCGCGCGGGGAAAAAAAGGGTAATAACGCAGCCAATCCCTGTTCCTTTCTCTTGTTCCAAACGTGTTCGTGCGACGCAAGAGAGGACGAGGCTGAATTTCAAACGGGCAGCGCCGGTCGCGCGACTCGCCTCAAGGATACGCGTGCTCGTTGCAAGGAATACGAGCAGAGCCGAGATGTTTTCGTCGCTAAAGCAGAAGAATTTATCCTCTGGGGGCTCGTGGAGGAACGCCGTGCACGGTACGCACTGCCGCGAAGAATAATTATGGAGAACAACGAGACGAGGAGGACCACCACTATCCACGAAAGTGTGACACGAATTTTAACGACCCGTTTCGAGAACGAAAACAAAACTCCACCGTTCTGATTCACGTACTCGCCCACGTCTATCCCCCACCCAGTCGTCGAATTTTATTTTCGCGATCGGGAACTCGAAGAACCGAGGAAAGTTGAACGATACTGTGGTATTGGTGGATTTTAGGATATGTATATTAGCGGATAGGGCCAGGTTTGTTGGCGCCTTTGGTTTATAGTAGGGTCTCGAGGTTTGTCCAGGCAGTTGTAAGACAAGCATGGTGTGAATGAAGAGTGTTAGTAGAAACGTCGAACGTGGATCGAGCGAATGTTTAGCTCGAGGAAAGAGTGAATGGTTTCGGGGAATGCACGTGGAGTGTTTGGTGCATGGTGACCCGTGGTCGAACTGTGACACGTGGCAAGGGTGTGTGTGTCGGTGTGAGTCCTAAATGAGTGAGAGCAAACGAGAGATAGAATGAAAGGGAAACTGTGAGTGAAAGAATATATGTAAGAATAAGAATATGTGTAATCGAAGTAGAGTCGAAGCAGAATAGTTTGGAATGTGAAAGAGAATAGAAGTGCTTGCGAAGCCGAAGAGATTATTGTTTAGAGAGAATCGTGCGACGATATTTTATATTAATAAAATAGTTAAAAGTAGAAGGAGATAGGAGTCTCATTACCCCGACCTGTGTTCCGTTTTTATTGGTAAAGAAGTTTACTAAAAGTAACTTCTACAATACTTCGATGACATCCGTGTCGATTCAGGAAGAGCCGGGAGAGTGAGAAAGAAATAACGGGGCCACGTGGACGGCGCCGACGGAGAGGGGGTCGAATGAAGCAGGACTGGAGCAGGTGTAGGAGGGATACAATTAAAAAAAGCTCCAGCCACGCTTTTGTCCGCACGCGAGCTCTCGCGTTTTCCGCGCACACGACGCTTCCTTGAAAAGCTCTCACCCCTATCGCAGCGCACACAGCCGCCCGTTCGCCTGTCTGCCGTTCCTTTTCGAACCCTTTGTCTTATTTACTTCTGCCGCCAGTCAGTCCTTATTTCCCTCGCGCTCCAACCCCGACGCGAACGTCGCGCGTGTGTGCCCCGCGTTCCGCCGCGCGATATTCGAAGCGACCGCGCGAGAGGACAATTCAAAAATGATATTTCCCATTTCTTTTTCCCTCCGAGGGAGGAAATGAGGCGGCCTTTATGTCGGCTGTGCTCTATGGAAGCGCGAAACGGCCTCTCCCTTGGAACGCAAACGTCCACGGCACTCGACTGCGATATCGAAGAAAATTTAGCGCCGGTTAAACGGAGTTTGGAGAACGGCCATTGCGGGCGGAGTTCGACGAGTATTCTGTCGCCGTTTAATATTGCCGCGATGACAAGGCGCGACGAATATAATGTACAAGTGAAATTGAGAACAACATTTCGGTTGGAACAGAAGGAGAGTAATATAGCACTCGGGCATTCTTTTCTCGAGTGCTCGATGGTTGCACGGTCTCGGGGGGCGAGTATTACGTTAGAAGCGTAATATCTTCCCTCCGTAGACAGTCGTTTGAAGTTCCACCCGCGGCACGCGGCCAGTGTATTTGTGTAACAGACTGCAGGCGATGTAGCTGACCAAATATTTCATCCCGTCGAAAACAAGAGTGGGGCCTACTTCAAATTGCATGCTCCCATCGGTCGTCCCCATTGAAAATTCCAAGTTTATTAAACGGAGAAAGTAGCGAGCGGAATCGTTAATTCGTTTTTAATATCCTCGCTGCCGGAATATCGCCGAAGGAATCCTTTTTCGAGGTCGTTGCGTCGATCGCGAGAGTTTCCCATCAATTTCGTTCATTACTCTTAATTGCGTGTCATTAACAAAAACACCGACAAACACGAACACAACTCGTACATACGTAGCCCATCCTTGCGCGAGACGTGCACGTACGATTCAGCGTGGAATCGGGGGAGGGGGGGACAGTATTAAAAAGATAATTAAGAGGTGGAAGACAATAGACGTTCCAATAAAAATTCAAGGCAGACAGCATTGTGCCACGGCCTTGTACCCCGTTCCCTTTTGCTTTCCCCCGCTTTATCATAAATGAGCGCATTCTTCTCGCCATTAAGGTGTCCAGACGATTTCGCAAGACCGCGAGGTCGTCCGAGCGAACCGGTCGTGCCGAAAAGGGAAACTAATCCAACGGAATAACGGATCGATTCTCTCGTCTTGCCAACCTCGGGCCTTGAATACGCGGATCCGTCCCCGAAAGCTAACCTTTAGTTACTCGCTTACATACCTCGCAATTGTTCGCGACGGATTTGTCTTGCTGTTGGAAAGTAATTCGCGGAGCGTCGGTTGATAATTACTCGCGGGCCGCAGGCGAGAGCTGAAAGCTAACAAGCTATCGAACGGGAGAAGTAGGAGGATTTAAATGTACTGCGGAAATCGAAACCTCGTGACATCCTGTTGTAATGAGAGAACAATGTCTCCGGGGAACAAAGAGGAGTAACAATTGCCACGGTGTCTGTCTGCACGAGAATTATAGCGACTGTCCGGGCGGAAAATGAAGTGGCACGAGGATACGATTGAATTCCCGTTTCCAACGAATAACCGGGAGCCCGTCCTCGCCATTAAAACGGATAAAAGATAATCGACGTCCGATCGTGAGCACCAATAAAATATATCGGGTCCCCAAATTCTTCGTTGCCGAGCACATAAACCCGTCGTACAATCAAATCGTAGCTCCGAGCCAAACGCACCCCCTCCGTTGAACGTCTAAGGGTGGGTAGCAATATGAAATTGATCATTGGGCGAGATACCTTCGGGACGTTTGAGCACCGTGTTAAGCGCATCAGCCGTACTCTAAATATATCGCGAGGTTTATTCAAAATCGGCCTACTATTTCCTCATCAAAAAAAAATATAGCCAAGAAATTTTTGAGGATCCCTATTTGGAGCGACCGAACAGTAATCAGCCCCCCAGAGGTAAGGTTTGGTTAGGTTTGAAGCTCTTAGACAGCGATCACAGGGATAGGGGTGAGAAAAGGAGAGCCGATCCAGATGAGAATGAAGTGTCTCGTATCAACAACCAAAGTCAAAAGATCCACCCGGCTAATTAATTATCCGAGCGGCGGGGTAATTCGCAGTGCTCGGTCGGCCCATTAATGCAAGCATGCAGTTCGAAGAGTCGTAACTGCTCGCCTAGTTACATAAGTAGGTGCAAGGCAGGAGCAGCAGGCTGTAGGCGAGATCGTAGGTTTATTGATTCGGTTTTCTCTCACGGTAGAGTTTTTTCCCTCCCCCGCCCCTAGATCCACCCAGTCCTTATCCTACCCGTTGCTTTCTGTTGCACTCCCACCCGGGCATCACGACGCTGGAAGTAGGACGCAACCTTCGGGGGCTCTTTCCTTTCCCGCACGACCCTGACTGACCCAAAACGCTATGAAATTAGTTCCTGTGCATTTGCGATTGTCCTGCGGTACTCTTGCGTTCGAAGGTGCACGGCTGTTCCTCTATCGTCAGAGTAATTGTAGCTACGTTGAGCAACCTTGTCCCGCTGCTTGCTAACAGCACCGAATCGTATGTTTACAATGGCTTTTTTCGCTGTATTTATGCAGGAAGAATTTCGACGGACGACACGGGGGAACTTTACGCCGGGCGACGACGAGGGAGCTGTAATAAGCGATCACGGATATTTTTATCGCTCGACGATATTCATGCAGCAAATTTAATAGCCCTATTATCCTGACGATACAATGGCATTATACAGCTCGGGGCTTCCTCGCATAACAATCCAACATTATAAAGAAGATTTCTCTTTCGGAACACTGCCGTAATACGACGCCTTACTTCCATTCACCGTGAAGTCTATTCTGTCTTGCGAGCGAGTTATTAGACCCGGTCGTTCCATTTCGAGAACAGTTTGATTAACGATTTTCGCCGCGGCTCCAATATAACGACCCACGATCCTCGAACACGATCTCCTCGTAATTTTCATCGTAAATATCGCCGTTTCTCTTTCGCCGCCTTTCCTTCCACGCCGCGCGGAAATACATTCGAAACGGTCCGTGTTTACGCTTCTTACTTGCACCCACGGTAACGCCCCATGAATAATAATACGAAAAGTTGACTTAAATTCCCATTCGAACGTCGGTCGATTCCGCTGGAACCGACGCGACCGGAAACTACGTTTACACGGCGAGGGCAAAGCTGGAAATACCGGGACAGAGGTGATAAAGATCCTGCATTGTCACGAGGCGAAACGAAGATAATGCGATATTTCCAATCCGACGTCGAACCTTTGGAAACGAGACAGAGGACAGCACCGGATACAATTAATCCTCGATTCCCTCTGTACCCGCAGCATATTCTTCGACGCTCCGTACGCGAATGCACTTATATTATACGCGAGGATCGATCGAGGAACCATGCGTTCACGGTGCTCCGATCGAAACGAATCTACTGTTTACCCTGGGGTTAGCCCCATTCGTGAATGGTTACATTCTCTTTACCCGCGATAGAGAGCCCGCTGTCGGGTAGCTTCTGTTGCACTTTAAAGGATATTTCCTTTAAATCGTACTACGACTGCATTGTGGTTCGGAAATTTAGCTGAATAGTTCACGGTGCTCGAGAACTCTCGCAAGTGCAGTCATTGTTTCGTTGCTTCAATAAAAACCTCTTACTATTTCCCCGCGGCTGAAATTATTGCTAATATTCGCGAGCAAACGCACAAGTATTTCGAACAATGCCAAGCGGGATGCCCTTGATATATTAGTGCGTTGGTTCGCAACGTAAATAATACCCGCGCCCTACGAGAACCTAAGCGCTTCGATCCACCCATAAATCACTGCTCCGCTATTTTTTCACCAGGTTCGGTAAACAGTTTAGGATTATCGCGGTACCAGAGACGCGGTTGCCAGGAAGCACGAAAGTATGGAATCACGCGTCGATATTGCGTGGACGAGGGTGGCCGTCGTTTAAATAAATCGCGGCTAAAGTCCATCCCTCGGAACGGATCGGGGGTAGGGGGCGGATTCGAAACGAAAGCTGTTACAATTCTCTTACGGGGAGACGGAATGACTCGTGATTTGCCAAAGTGTTTCTTAACGTTTGGATATATTTGACCGAGGGCCGGGGAGCGTGCATAAATCTCCCGTAATCCACGCAGCCTCGCGATCCTCGGCCCCTCGAAACAAACTGATAAGCCGTCTCATCGTTCCGGTGCGTTCGCGAATGATCTCGAAAAATGTTGGATCGAATGTCTATCTGTGATCCGTGAGCAGAAAAATTCTGCTGGATGAAAGCAAAGCTTCGCCCGTGCCCGATATCGTGTCATCTTTTGACGTATTGCCGCGTAATCAGCCTGGAGCATTCTTTTCTTCCGAAGAGGAGGATGGAGAAAGGGAAGAGGCGGAGGCAGGAGAAGAGGAAGTCGGGGTAAAAATAATTCTAACGTCCACCCACGTTATAGGTTTCGAAAGGTCAGAGGGAAAGAGGAACTTCAAACGCTTTCGTGATAGTTTTTCCCCCTGTATTCGAGTAGGAAGTCATTCGAACGATCGTCACGAGAGACAATTGCAAAATGTCAAAGTTTTGCATACGCGATGAATAAGGAGAAAAAAAGGGGAAATGGTTTAAGGAAATCAATAAACGATGCCGTGTGCACCGCGGGAACCGTCTATAACACAATGGCCTCTTTAAACTCTCCTTTGCAGTCTGCGAAAGACGCGCGACCCTTAAATTGCATTTGAATAAAGCAATTTGTGCACGCAGCGTAATCCAATTCGGCCTTCTTGCTAGTTTTCGCTACGCGAAAGCACCGATAAATCAACCAGTTGCGCCGCGCGTCGAGCCGAGCACACCCCTGCGATATAACCGTATGGCTTAATTTTATTTCTTGCGACCCGTAATTTTCAACCCCCTCCGACCACCCCGAAAAATAAACGCCTCGTGTCCACGGCGCAACAACTGCGCCCAGCATCTAATAATAGACTTCGTTACATCTAGTATACTTTCAGCTACGATACTTTTTATTATTTTTTAACATTCGTCTTCTATTACGTTATACTTGTTCTTCGTGAGAATCCTGCATTTACAATAGAATTGCTACGAAACAGTTTCATCGCGTCAGAATCGTGCAACGAATAGAGCAATACAATGGTGTGCAGTTTAGAACAGCACACTTTTCCTGAACGATTAACTTTCACAGGCCCACGAGGGTGTGCGAATTTTTGCAATATCTCAATTCATCTTTTAAACAAACATTTAAAGATCGCTGGAGTTAATCGGGAGACCGTTTGAAGAAAGCTGCGAGGAGAAATCAATAAGCCAAATCCCCGGAGCTAACGAGGTCCGAAATTGTAACATCTTTGGCTTCTGCCCTAAACGTGTGTACGGCTTTCGTTGAATTTCAGCGTATCAAACGTGCCACGGTGGTTTACGTGTTATTAGTAGTCGGCTATCGAATTAGAGAACAGGGGAGGAACGGCGCAATTAATCGGTAATCGTGTTCGTTCGCGTCCACTCAACGAGATCTGATGCCCACGCCACGGGCACAAACGTGGGACAATTAACTCTCCTGGCGATTTTTCGATCGTCCATTAGAATCTTTATTGAGATCAAAGGTTGTGTAACATCTTGCGGAAATACGTCATTTGGAGGGATGGCGAAAATGAATACACGGATGGTTTCGCTTCGAAGATCGAAAAACTTCCATGGAGACGTATTCGTCTCACGAGGGAGGCAGAGAGCAAAAATGGAACGCAAAGGAGCACAGATCAAGGCAGGTGAGACAGCTATGCTATGGAACAGCGCTAAAGAATACACCGAACAGCCAGGAAACGTAAAAGATTGCAGTCGTGTGCACGTATATACATAGGAGCCTGACAGTCAGGAACAGCTCAATTTCTATCTATGATAATGTGATTCGAAAATGTGTTGCCTGCAATCGCTGTGGTAGATAATTCGGCCGTGTTTTGGTTTCTTTTCAAAGATTTATGTTAATTACTAATTCAAAGGACTCAATTACGTGTCGAATCGAATCGTAAGAGGATTACTCGAAGCGTATGAATTATCAATGTGCTTTGTATGTACGAATTTTTCCCCGTACATATTCCCAATCGAGCAGACAATGATTAGTACTAACATATAAATACAAACAGCGACGCTATTGATAGAATCAAGAGAGGACATCAATGGAAAAGTTAAATACTCAATGTCCATGCTTTTGTCGTCTCGTGCGAAGTTTTGGTAAAATTATTTACTTCCGGTTAGCTAGCTTATAATCGAGCTGGTCCCTGATGCCCCGCAGCATTGTGTACATCGATGCATGGCATAATGCACGTTGTATGCGTATCGTGGGTTACAGTCGCGAAGGGGTTGTGGGACATACGTGGTACAGTATTCGGGAACATCTATTCAGTCGAACATCTATAAAAACACCAGTAAAGAGAAAGAAACAGAGACAGAGGTATAATAAATAGGTAGCAGAAGACAGAAAGAGAGACAGCCATCTCACCGCCCGCCACAGCTCAAAGCACTCGCGAAATTTCACGGGGGAGCACGACGAAAATACAAACGGGGCACCGTTGCCTCTTTCGCGTGTATATTTTACTCTCTCTACTCGGGGATACGTAATAGATTTCCGTGTTTTTATAACCTAGAAGAAGCGATCGCACTGTTCCGTATTGTACAATGCGATGTACCCGGACCGGTGAACGCCGTGGTGCCACCTGACAGACTCCGGGAAATTTGAGAAAACAGGATTTCCTTCGGCCCATGCGCGAGAACTTTAATCGAATTTTGGCGTTACAGTGCCGACAACGGAGGCGCCTTCGCCTCACTGCACTTCGTCCCTGCATTCGAAATTCAAATTTTTCCCACTGCGACATCGAAACGTATTGAATGAACACTTAGCATCCATCGATTTTTCCATTAACGCAACGCGAATCTCTTTTTGATATAGATCCTTTCAGGATATCGCTAATCAAATCAGTCAAATTTCTAATTAAAAAAAGAAATATGTTCCCTTGCGCGGCAAACTTCAAACGCATGACGAATGGCGAACGGTTTGCGTAGCGGTGAATACAAAGTTTACGACCTTTACTATGAATGCGTAAAATGCTTCCCGATTTGTATTTAGTGGCTTAGGCGACGAATAAACGGCATGCAAAAATGTTTCGTCTAATTCACTTACCCTTTCGTTCGGGATGACGACATTCTTGTGGATTGAAAAACTCGAGCAATTAGCACTACACTATAAACGACATACTCGCGCACCTAACGAACCACGACTGATTGCTCGACTGGCGGCAGAACACGAATCGTGTATGGCGTGCTATCTGTTGCCAACTCATTGAACTAATTCATACGATTATCTCCTCGTAGGTTTATTTCGAAAATTATTTATATTATAATGAAATGTTGCATCGACATTGTCATAATGATATCTTTTATGATTACTTATGAGCATATAAAGCATATAATTTGGCGTGTGTCCGAAAGTGTATTAATTTAATATGTACAATTTATGGTATTCTTCAGGCAATGTTATTCTTTACAAAATACCGTAAAAAGTTCATCAATAATTTTCCAACTGAATAAAAAATGTGATATGCAACATAATTATTGGTCACACGATTATTGACTAATCTATTTATTATTTTTAAATGTCCTCAGAATTGTCGCGGTGATCCAGTGTCACGTGGTCCAAACCCGGCTGAACCGTCAGTTTGTGATAATGGCTGCTCCAGTGAAAAAACGTGATGTTCAACGAAATTCCGAAAGCAGGAGTAGCGATGACGATGATCGAAGCTCGTCAAATAGCCAGGATAACGAGCAGGAGGCAATGGATGAACAGGTATGCGGTTTAAACTGCAGATGCAGAGTTGTACGTCATTCGTCATACTTAACCCTACTTTCGAGCACGCGGTCGTTGATACAATTTTGTTTTAAATCATTATTCGCAACAACTGCTCTTCGATTATTAAAAAAAAAACGCGCAATAATTAGGACATTGTGTACGTTTGAAAAATTGCCAAAGTGTTTCGATCGTCTGTGATCGAGTACAACGGGTAGTCGTTCTGCAGGCGCATCTTGTGAAATCTTTTTCGCGATAAAAAATAATAACTTTAAGTATAAGCGTTGAAGAGGATCATTAAAAAATGAAACAGCTCAGAAATGAGAAGTGCATACGAAACACGAATGACACATTTTAAATTGCATTCTGCAATCAAGTTAAGTAAATGTTTAGAAATTTAATCTTGGACTTATAATTAACGTACCATAGAATAATGGTGAATATTAGTTACTAATTAATATAGCCACCTTCTAATTAGGGAATGGAGATTCAAGTAGACTTCGAGGGAAGAAATCCGTTGGACTCAGACTATCATGGCATTAGGACTCTTTTACAGCAATTGTTTTTAAAAGCTCACCTTAATGTAGGAAGCCTGACAGACTTAATTATTTCGCAAAACTATGTAGGTTCTGTTGTTAAACAATCAATGGATACAGAGGGGTCCGACGACGAGGACAATGATGTCAATGATGTGTTTGGTATTACTACTGTAATTAATTTAACTAACGAACAGGTGAGGATATATTGCACAATATTACTTATACAGTACTGATGACATTTACCCACGCATAATTATTTTAGAGTCAACCTTGTATACAACAACTGAGGGAGCTGTTAAGACAATTGGCAAACGAGCATGCAACAGACTCAACAAATAACACGATCAAGCATGTGCTTGAAAATGACTCAGAGGCATTAGGTTTGTTAATAAACGAGAGATTTGTCAACATTCCAGCACAAATTTCTGTGCCACTTTTGGAGAACCTTGCTTCTGAAATAAGGAGGGCAAATACGAAAAAAATGCCTTTCAACTTTTCGTACTATGTATTGATATGCAAGCTATATAAAACGGAAGATAAGAACGCGGAGAAGAAGCTTGCGGGCAAGAAGAAAGCTAGTTCAAAGGAACCAAGTGTTCTGTGGAGTAATCCAGAGGAGGAAATTTTCGCGGAGGAAGCAGCGGTCAGTTTCGAATTTTCTGTCGAAAAAGAATCGGACAGTGGTTTGTCTGGGACATGGACAGAAACAGATGACGAAATGATACCTTACAGGAGAGTCCTTTTATTCGAGGCTAGCAAATTTCAACCAATTATTGACAAAATAAAAAGCCAAGTTTCTTAATAAAATATAAAGGACTAACGTTAATTCATATTCCTAAAGAGAAAACCCTTCCTTTTGTGTATTAAAGGAAGGTATACGCTTTTCAAAGATAATGTCTTTGACATCTTTTTTGTACAATGAACTGTATTTTATAGTACGTGTAATCTGCTTTTTGTAATACACCTTTTCATACCACGTACTTACTGCAATCTGTCTCCTATCACTTGCCCTTTAACCAACTGTCGTTCATACTTGTATCGAAACTTCGGCAACACTAAATGTACATATATTCATTGGTAAACAAAATTTATTTCTCGACTAAATAAATAATATCATTTGCAAGCAATATTCTCATTAGAACAGATCTTCGTTGGATAAAAATGTATCGCGATAAATGTATTAACAATAATACGTAACTTACGCCTGAGAGAGTATAAAAGAATCTTTTACGTCGTACTAATAATATCTATCTTTATGTTGGTGGATCGGTGGTCTTTAAATTTTGCTTGACCGGCTTGGCCCTCCTTCTCATGGTGCCTAAAATATTCAACATTTCCGAAACGGCAGGTGGTGCGCTTTCCGCTTCTTGTCGTCTTTTTCTCTCCTCTTCTCTTTGCTTCTGTGATAAATTATTGCGACGGAAAAATTTAATTACCGACTCGCAACCAAATTTTATAGCAAACAAAATACTTACATCCGTTTGCTTCAACGTGAACCGTCCTCCTTTTATCTGATTAATAATATCGTCAATAGCTGCAAAGTTAAAACAGAAAAATCGTAAAATTACGCATCGAATATATTTAACTCGTTTGTTCGACGATCACGAAATCCGATTACCAGGCTGTTGTGCAACCGTCGGCGTTTTCTTTGTGATTCCAAGCATGTTCTCCATGTCTGTCACCGCGTTGCATTCCGAATTCATTTTTTCTTTTGTCAGCAATTTGATGGACGATTGTCCGCCGTTGTTGAACATCGGCGGCGGCGGGGGTGGCGGCAGCGGCGGTGGCGGTGGTCTAGAAAGCTTCTCTTCCATTTCACTGATTTTCACCGTCAAACTTTGAACCATGCTTTCCAGACTTTCCATACACTTCTCTGCCCTCTCTGCCCTCTGCGTCACGACTTCCAATTCCGACTCGGCAAGCTTTAACTTCTCCTCCACTATTTCGAATTCGACGTTCGACTCTTTCTCCTCTAACTTATCCTCCAGCATTTGTATACGGGAAGCGTGGTTCTGTTGTTCTTCCTCCAGCAATCTTTTCAGCGACTCCACTTCTTGGAGGACGGTCAATAATCTTCCGTTGGGATCGTCGCCCACCTCCGCCATCAGAAGTGCACTCTGATGGGCTAGAACGTTCCTTTCTTTCTGTGCCTGTTGCAAGAACAATGTAAAGTGTCACTCGAGCTATTCAATGATTATTTTAGAGTGTCCAGTTAAATATCGATCTTACCCTTTCCGCTTCGATCTTCATGATCTTCGCGTTCTCCCTCTCGCGATCGCATTGCGCCCTCAACGCCTGCACTTCCTCCGCAACCATTTTGCTGACCCTCTCCATATTTTCTTTGTGCACTTTCATCTCGTTTACCTTTTCCTCACCTGCGTTAAGAATATTGTTATTAAACGATCGTGCACGATCATCCCCTGGCAACATTTTCTCAACTTTACATTTTTGCCTGAACGTTCTCTCCTCCTCCAACTGCGTGGTGAAATGCGTCACCTGTTCTTGAGCCTCGAATTCTTGAAGACGGGCTGAATGCAACTCCGTCTGTAGCCTCGCTATCTCTTTGCTCAGTTCTGCAAATTACTCGCTCTCGTTAGTAGCTGACATAATTAATAGCGAAACTGAAAGCTGGGGATCACCGTTTACCTTTCACCGTTTCTCTCAGCTGATCGAGATCCTCGAAGTTCGAGTCAACTTCGTCCGACAACTCGAGATCCAGCGATCCATCCGGATTGGATTGCAAAAATTTCTGCGCTATTATCTGCGATCTTCTCTTCAGCTCGCGATTTTGCCTGTACCACTGCAAGTGATATCAATTTGTAGAATCACTAGCACGGATACACACCATCGAGGATCGATTGTTTCAAGTTTTTACCTGAGAGGCCTGTTGCATAGCTTTGTGCATCGCGTTCGTTTCCACGTCATATTGGTGCTTCAATTGCTCGTATTCCTTGCACACAGCTTCGGAAACTGAAGGGCGAACACATTGTTGAAGAGAAACGAACAAAACTTTGGGAATTGTGAATCATTCAAATAGCTACCTGTCCGTAGTTTATGAAGCTTCTGTTCCTTTTCTTGGACCTGCGATTGCAGAGTGCTGTTTTGTTTCTGCAATTGTTGATACTTCTTCTCCAGGTCCGCATGTTCCTTATTTGCTGTCGGGGAAAGAGCGTTCTTTCTTTTAGCGGCACGTTCAGTTGTGATTGCACTCACGCGCGCAAACGTCACGCACCCCACAGCCGATATTTTTATTCCAATCAATTAATAATTCTATCGCGTACGATCGCTGACTAAGAAAGCGTCACAGAATTCGTTTTGCATGCAGGAGTGAATCACGGCCGAATAATAGTCGGAGTTGCAATACAGATGATTGACCGTGAACTACAATCACGCATCAGCCGCTTCCCTTTCTCCATAGATCATGGAATAAATTCCAGCTGCATACGATGTTTCGTACTTTACGTAACTCCTTTACACCTTGATCTTTCTCGCAACAGCGAGCCGATCGGTTCGTGGAAGCTTCGCGTCCACGTGTCAATGGCAAATTAATCACCGACGACGAAACGGGGGAAAAGAGTCGTGGAAGAGAAAACGGACCGTCAACCGAAACATAAATTTCGACCGAGAAATTCCTGAAAGATGTATCACAGGGAACGACGCGCCGACTTCGCCGTTCCATATTTACCAAGTTCCTATCGCAGCTGTTTAATCAAATTTATGCGCGCGGCCGGGAGAAGAGGCCGTGTTTCGTCACTTCGTTAATGATGACTAATGGAATCATCGGAAAGTTCGTTAACGACTTTAGGCGGCCCATACAAACGCTCATTACGCCGCGAAACTTATTGCTAATTACTAATTACCAGCCTCGCTCTTCTGCAGCAACAATTTCCTCCTCTTCTCGGAGTCCTCGTATTTGCTCTTCCACTTGGTATCCAGGCTGTTGCTCCTGTTCAATCTCGCGACGCCGACCGACGACGTCTCGTTCTGCTTGCAGTTAGTAATAGTGGTAGTCGGTGGACAGAGTTTCTCAGTGTCTGAGCATCGCGTCTCGATGCTCGAGCAGGACAAATTATTGTTCCTCGAACGTTGATGCTGAACGGAGGCGTCAAGCTTCTCGAAGGACGCCCTTTGAGCGGCCACCGACACTCCTCTGGACAGCTTCTCGAAGGAACCCCTGCGGGGCGGGGGGCACCTTTCCTGTGCTTTAATTGCATTCGATATCCTCGGGACCGGAATGTGCGAGTGAATTACACTCGGGGACGTCCTCGCCGTCTCCGTGCTCAGGATGATGTTCAGTTCCGTTTTATTCATGTCGCCCCTGCGAACAGAAACGTTTGCCTTCGTGAGAGCCTCGCCTTTCCGACACGTCGATCAACGTCGCGCATATTTATACAGAGGCCGCGAATTTCCGCGGATGGTCTAAATTCGGGGACGAATTTTCTAAATTTCAGAACGCCCCAAACGAAAGTGCTCGGATGTCGGTGAATGATCCTATGTATAGCGATCGGGGGAAGGGCATTTCTATCGAAGTGTACGCAAACGGCGGAGGGTTAATAACATCGTTTCCTAAAAATAAGCGTATCGGTCGCACCCCCTGCAGCCACCGAAGCAAGTTAGAAATAGCTGCACCGTCGAAACGTATTCGTGACTAATCTCGATTCCACGAATACGCGAGCTACGTACTCGGTACCAGAAGATAAGGGCCTTTCCGAACCGAACTTACCGCGAAATGATAAACGTTACGTCCAGCGAATCCCGAATCAAGTTACCGGTAATTGTGAAGTCATTAGCTTCGGCGAATCTAATGGTTCCCGTTGGAAAGCCGCGATAGCGAACGGCTACGATGGAAATGGAGTGAATATTCGAGACAACATCGGTGCGAATCGATGGGACACTGTACGAATGCCAATTTTAATCAAACATCCGTGTAGTATCGCTAGTATCGTTGTCACAGTTCTTACGTCACTCTTCAATTGCCCCCTATAACTGCGAGCAATGTATATTAAATATTGCCAGGCAGATGAAACTGTTCATCGAATTTTCAGACTGTTATTTTATTTACACCATCGTCGTTAACACGTGCGAACACCAGGCGTAAATAAACGTGTGCGTGCACACGGGGCACGTCGACGGATCCCTAACAGAACTATGGAGACACGTGTTGGTCTTCGTGGGAGTCAGCCGGATCTCCCGCAAGCACTACGAAGTCAATTTGTCGGAATGCGTGCGTCACTGTTCCCCGAGGAATAATCCTTAACGGGACCACGGACGTCGTCATTCTGGAGAGGCTGGGTGTTTCGATCACTTTCGTGATAACAGCCTTGGACAGCAGCCAGGTTAACACGACTGTGCAACATCGGAACGTGGAAATCCTCGGGCCATTCGCGTGTCTAACACGGAAGCCAGCGAGATCGTGTACGATCGTTGACCTTAAGTTTTACTTTAATTGAACAACTTGCACAGTGTCGAGCTACAGTATCGAATCGTTCCAATAATATGCGAACGAAAGAAAGCTGCGTTTGCGTAGAATAATCTCCTCGAAAATAGCTACCCCCTTTTCCTTTATTTACCTTATCTACCGCACGCCGCAAAAGTCGCACACTCGTCCGCTCGGCTTTTTACAAGAACGCGAAAATCCCAGCGACGCGTTTCGCCCCGACTACAACACTATTTTTAATCCAAGCGTCTCGCGAATCCACCGACGACGGATGTTGTCAGTCGAGGAAGAGCGAAATGATAATTTGAAACGTGCCGTGTCATGCGAGCCTCCGCGCAGCGGGTCGACGGTCACGCAGATCGTTGCACTTTTCCGCGCCACTTGCAATTCAATTGATCACCTTGTTGGTATCGTTCGACCGTTCACGTTCCTCGATTTGTAAACGTTTATCGTTCACCCCTTTGTCCTGCTGTTCGCGGCAGCCGGCGATTACGCGGGGCTCGTGTACGCGGCACGAAAAACCGACGATCGCCTCAGGGCAAAAGTGGGTCGTGGAAATAAGTCGGTCGTAATTTTACGGTCGCATGTACGAATGGCAGCATCACGTGCCGAATCGCCACTACGGGAAGTCTATGAAATCCTTTCACTTTTCCTGTATCGCCCGGCTGGATGTTGAACCGTTGTCAAACGGCGTTGTATATGCACTTTCTTTCGATGCAATTGCGCTGCGTCCGTTTCATTCCGAAAGATATCCACGGTTACGCGTGTGAGTTACTTTTTGAGGAACGCACGTGACGCAATTGGAAAAGAAAAGTGTAGACAATGAAAATACGAATAGATCGTGCGAGCAGAAACTTACGAGTTGCAGATTTAAACGTTGACACAGACACGCCGATAGAAATTTTGCAATTAGCCACGCAATTGCATTTTCGTAAACCGATGGCGCATCGAGGATATTGACGAAGAGTTTCACCGTACAACTGTGCGAAGATATTTTTAACCGGCCAAACGATTCAATGAGCAACGGAATAAAGAGTTACGGAAAAGAGGAAAGATGGTATGCGTTCTTCGACGTTCGCGCGCGTACTGCCCGCACGGCTGACCGTAATGTCACGTTATCTAAGGAGTCAGGAGGTTCCAGACCACTCGAAAGAGCCGGAGAGTGCGTGCCCTTCCTTTCATAAAAGCCGTCGATGTGTGCGTCAGTGGCCGCAAGGTTTTCTCATTGTCGGCGAAGAAATCGCGCAGCACACATACGCACCTTTTCATTTATTTATTTATCACATTTTCGCGACGCTTTCGGGAAATAATATATTTGCCCAGACGCGATGGTAAAAGAAAAAGAAGCGTTGCATCTCGTTTTTTATTTGTTCGCTTCTCTTCCATTCGAGAGAACGGCATATCGGTATCTGCATTACTCCGATTGTTTCATTAATCGTTTTTATTGCGCCGTAATCGGCCAACAAAGACGGCTGTTCACTTTTAATACTTTATCTGTGGAAATAAAAGAAACTCCTCGTGTAATTGGCCGCCTCGTACGTAGTGCATCGAGTATGTAGCTCGGTGCTTTAATGGCACGCTATCATCGCATCTGTCAGGCGTGAAAAACTCGAGTACACGTATCGTTGCCTTAACGAAAGTGCATATGCTCACGATCTAGAATTTCCACGGGGGAATGTGCAACGTACGCGGCTGTCTTCGACACGTAACATTGCTTAATCGAAAAGAGTGTCGGATACGTTCACCGCGATTTGCCTGTGTTATCAACGTTAACAAACACGAAATGTGTGTTTTGTACATACCACGTCGAATAACAGATTTCGGATTCCTTCGAACGGAGAACGTTTAGCGAATTTCAACTGGGGAACTCGGCCGATCAAAAATCCACGATAATTTGATAACAAGGAAGATATAGACCACGTGGAAGTCATTTATTCACGCCAGCATGTCGATATCTTCGTTCGGTATTGAGATACGATTCTATATTTTTCGTTCAATTGGCTCGCAGGTAACGTGCATCGGTTCTTAAATCGCGCACAAGATCGGTATAGGTGTATTAGCGTATTAGCGAAACGATGCAACGATTTTCATGATAGATTGTTTTTTCTGTCGTGCAGCTGCATACGTATGCGCGAAAAAAATAAAAACTGAACAAACATAGATACAGTGTCTACATATGTGGACTTGAGTCATAATTTCTGAATAATCGTCGAAGCTGAGTCTTTGTCTCCGTTCGGTTGCTATGAAAGCGCGTTGACGCCTTTGCGGTTCGAGACTCGTACGAATGTACATATGTAAGTACATACAGTTGCTACAGAGAATTAAACAGTTTCGTCCGACGAGGCCAGGCCCGCATTTCTACGTTTGCTACCGATAATAATCGTTCGAAAGAATGATCCTTCCCAACTTCGAAAAATTGTATTTTTATCATAGTTTTTTTTAAAACGAGGTGTCCCGTTTCCCGTAAGAGTTGTTTCATTTGTACCGCTTATTTTCGCGTGGAAAATATTGAACGTCGATCCCGGTACTCGCATAGCTTTCCATTTCTCTGAATCAGCTCATTGATCGGTAACTGCGCACCTTCGAGGATCCACTGCGCAGGTACAGCGTAATTCAAAATCCGACTTTCCCCTCAATCACTGGGAAAAATATTTTCTTGGAAGACCAACATTTTGTCTCTCGTGCGTTGTATATTATTATGCGTTAAATATAAGAGGCGAGGTCGTGCGTTTCGAATTTTCATTTGCACATTCAACGATAAAAATTAATCTGTTCGTAAGTACCTGCTGTATAAAAAAAGCGGTAACAATTATAGTGGGAATAGAAATTTAATAGGATTAACAGTAATGAATTTTGTGTGTTACATTAAAATCGCAAAGCTTGCAAACATCGCGAAACATGCGTTATTTCAAGCGCGTGGTTCAAACGGCCCCTTACGATGCCATCATTAAATAGCTTTATTGTCTAGAATTATTCCCCTGCTCTCGTCATAACTAAAGAGATGTGAGTCACGTTCATTAAGTATGTAACGGGTGGTTGTACAGTTCGCGGAAACTGGAAATGAGATAAAGGACTAGGATTTAAGATTTCGCGGCCGAGGATTCGATTACACGACCGAGCCTCTCCGGTTTCGCTCGTCTTCGACTTTTTTCTTGTTATACGTACGAGAACTCTATTTTCGTTCTTAGCTTTGCATAGTTCGTCCCTTCGTTCTACACTTTATGCGGCTAATCAATTCTTATTTTCCGCATAAATTAGTGGATACATGCATTGCTTTGTTTTAGCGTGCTCTAGTCCACGATAAAACGATGATTGAGAATGTTGTCTAGAATCTTTATGGAAGTGGTAACTTCGAAGTTTCATCTTTAATATCAAATCGAAACTTAGGACAGTGTATTTATTATATTTCCACTGAATTGCATGCAAATTATTATTAACTTTGGGGCCCAATAAAATGTAAAGTAATTAGTAAATAATTTTAATAATTGTATTGTGTCGCATAACGCGAAAGATCGTGACTTACGCATAAGTAGGGGAATATTTATTACACGTTTGCGACAATATCATATTTAACCTCTTGCGTACACGGATAGCTAATTACATAATATCCCAATAACACTTATGATTTTTATTTGTACAAAATGTCTAAAGATTTAATGTAGAAATTGAAAAAATTGATGAAAATCGACGATAAATATCTACGTTGGAAAGAGTGCGCCATTTTATAGAACACGCAGTTGGTCAACCTGTCTCTCGGTAGCATTTATTACTATACTGCAGCAATAATGGTCTGCTATTTCTGTCCTTAATCTGTGATAAAGCGAAAAGCTTGTATTATTCTGTAATAAGAACAATTAATTAAAGGGTATTACATTCTTTTGCAATAAGGAGACCATACCGGGCAGGTTCAAATCGAATCACTAGGTTAAAACAAATACATGTACCTTAATTTTCCACAAGTGCCGACATTCATTGAGGTGCAATCAGATTGTGTCGCAAACAGAAGCTTGGATTAAATAGAAATAAAAATAAAGTGATTCGATCTTGATGTTCTGCTGCACTGACAATCATGACGCGTCTAAGGGGCAGAGCCTCTTTAATGGTCATTGCAATGATCAGTTTTACATTGTTGATTGTTATTTATCATATTCTCGGTAATGAGGTCGAGGACATATCGACCAATAAGTTAAATCCGCGACTTAAAATCGAAGAAGTTTACCCGTTGAGTGACCTCACAGAGAATCCTCGTAGTATTGCCAGAAAGCAGAGAATCGAGGCTCACATATTGGGAAAATTGAAAAGCGGCGGCGGGCAATTATTCGGCGATTTCAATTACGGCAAATCGGATACGGAAACCGTTTCCCTGTTCAGGGGGCACAAGATTGTGCATGTGGATTTAAAAGGTGCTCCGCCGAAAGCCAGTTATTACAAGTACCTGTTACGTTTGCTCAAGAATCTAGGTGCCACTGGTATACTTATAGAGTACGAGGATATGTTTCCGTTCGAGGGAAGCATTAAAGACATTGCCGCGGGCAATTCCTACAGCAGAAGGGACATTGATATAATTCAGAAGATAGCCAACGAGAATGAGCTTATAGTCATACCGTTGATTCAAACCTTCGGTCACATGGAATTTGTTCTTAAATTGAACAAGTACAAAGATTACAGGGAGGTGCCACGCTATCCGCAAGTTCTGTGTCCCACATATAACAAAACTCTTCCATTGATACACGAAATGATCGATCAAATAGTGGATACGCATCCCGATATAAGGCACTTGCACATAGGCGCGGACGAGGTTTATCAGGTAGGGGAATGCTCGAGGTGTTTGGACACGATGGTCAAGAGACAATGGGGCAAGAAGCAATTATTCTTGGATCACGTTTCAAAAGTAGCGAGACACGTAAAAAACAAATACCCGCATCTCACGGTTCTTATGTGGGACGATGAATTTAGAGAAATATCATCCGACGAAATAGTAGACAGAGGTTTGCATTTATTGGTGGAACCTGTCGTTTGGAAGTACACCACCGATCCGGGCGTGTCGTTATCGGATCAGTTGTGGGACAGCTATGCGTCAATTTGGAAAAATGTTTGGGTTGCTACAGCCTTTAAAGGTGCCACCGCTCCGGACAGATATTATACCGACATCGGTTACCACATGGAAAATCACCAAAGATGGTTGGAAATTATTAATAGGTATTCTACCCAGATTACATTCAAGGGCGTTATGTTAACCGGGTGGCAAAGGTACGATCACTTCAGCGTACTTTGCGAGCTTTTACCCCCTGCCATACCGTCGCTTGCTGTAAATTTAGCCATCCTACAGGCTCCGGATCTGACCGGATTTCCGGGAGAAGTACCATTGTCGGTAATTCAAGCGTTACAATGCGAAGGGATAATTTCTTTAAGTATTCCAGAACCTCAGTACGGTTGGACCAAATGTAGCTATCATGGCGTATCGATTTACGCTGCTATATTGCGATTGTATTCTTTGACTCAAGAAGTTAGTAAAATGGAGCAGGATAATACATTTAAGGGATGGTTAAAACCGTACAATTTAAAATACTCCTTCTCGAATCCTAGTCACGTAGAAAGGGCAGTCGCTGATTTGGATAAATATAAAATGGAAATTATGTATATTGAGAAGGAAATGAGATCTGCCATGGAAGACGTATATGATAATTATACGATTGAAGAATGGGTGGAAAGTTATATTGCCCCTTTGAATGAAAAATTCACTCAGCTGTGGGAAGCTAAAGAAAAGATTTTAGAAAAGGACGTATGGCCGAGGAGACCGTTAACAAAATCTGACTTATAGTTAGATAGGCATTGAAGTTTTGAAACTGATAGCTTCCATACCGTGTAATAAGAGACTGAAGACCGTATTAGAATTAACAAATAAGCATATATTAATCGAGACATATAGAACTTTTCATTTTTTAAAAGGACGAGTAATCGATGGTGTATAAAATTTACGAAAACTATAAATTTGCACGTTGCATTTAATGGATAGAATTACACTCTACATTTTAATTCAAGTGGGTGATCAAACTCTATCGGCTGCACCGTCCGTAAATTAATCTCGTTCATTCAATCCAGAACAATGAGATTTTCTAAATCATCTTACAGACATTCGAACTCTTTGGTAACTCGTGCGCTTAAAAAGCGAACGATAGTTTTACAATTAGCACTTGTACAATACGAATTTAAACTTGGAGTTTGTATATACATATATCGATCCCTCGGAGGAAGTGTTAATTTTAAAACTAATTCCAAAGTTAATTAAATATTTCGTTGGTAACTTCGTGTAGAAAGCTCGAAACATTGTATACTATTTGATGAATTGTGCTATTTCCCTGATTCCCGATGAAAACATTTAACTTATTTCTTATTTATTAACAAGTTATTCCCTCGATGCTTCCAATGTGCATTTTTCATGTATCTTGCTCAAAGCTGATTTTCCTGAGAATACGCACACATTGCGATCTTACCGATTTCTACCTGTTAAAGTACCGTTTTTTTTTTGTTTTGTTAAATGCGTTTTGTTTTCTATATATGTATTTACGTTTTTGTACATGTTTCGTGTTGCATGATTAGTGCCATTAATAATTAGCTGTAAAGAAAATCAGTGAATCGACGGTTTACAAAAATAGACCTGTATACATCTACGATTTGCTTGATGGACGTACAATTTTTCTCTGGATGCCATCGTAAGCTAAAATATCCGAACAAGAATTCATTCGGTCGCCATCGTGTTTAACATAATCTTACGAATATTAAATATCCCCTATGGAGCTTCGTTCATCCCTTAGCTACTTAACGTATACTCTCGATATTGAACAATCTTTTCACGAGCACGTATAAATAAAATCGTCGAGGTCTCTAAATACAAGTTCGTGGCATGTACTCAATCAACAGTGTATGTACATTATTATAATGTATATTATTGCTATTACTGTAAAAGTATTTTTAACGTTGTTACGTCGACTCATATTAACATTGCGACCGCCAGTAGTAAGATTTTATCAATAAATAAATCTGTTTTTAAATCTACATCGAAGACACCAGTGGTTTATTGCATTGGACCCTTTAAAATATAAGCGAACTCTCATGCGCGATAAGGAAGTAGCGAAAAATATTCCCCTCGGCATCTTATTTACATCGTTCTGCACGCTTATCGTTCCTATTCTATCCGTTACAAAATCTGTTCTGTATGCGCGCGAAAAATACTGTGCACTGCAAGGATCTCGCGTCAAATTTCATTGCAACAGGCATATCGACGACTTCGAGCCAGGTAAATGGGGATAAAGGGGTATCTGCGTTTGCTTCTTAGTGGGAATCCTCTTTACAACTTTGTGCACCATGTTCATATCAACCGTGTCTCCTATTTCCGCAATTATTATAGGCTTGTGATAGTCCTGATCTGTTCTCGTTAATCGAACCCCCAAGATTTGCGCGGCTAAGGTCACTATGCACAACGAGACCTGCAAGGAAAACCTGTGTTTCTTAAAGAAAAGAAAGAGCATTGCTTTGAGTTGATTGTTTGAAGAATTTGTTCTATTACCGCCTCTCCGGTTCTTGCGGAAACATCGTGAGACGGAAATCCGTTTTCCGCCGCGAATTTGTGTGTCCGATCTTTTTTAACCGACCTCTGGTGCTCCATGTCGCACTTATTGCCAACCACTGCCATCAGGGGTACTTCTTCGTAATTACTGCTCAATTTCCTTATCTTACTTATCCATTCCTCTAGAACCTCGAAGCTGAAGCTATTGGTTACGTCGTAAACTAAAAGAACAATCTGTGCGAAAAATGTCTTGATAAAAAGAATGCAGATTTTTTTCGAGGGGGTTCTTTATTCTTGGTGAAAATATTCTCTTACATGAGCACCGTACACGTATTTGTCCAGCATGCTCCCATGCAGAGATAGCCCGCCGACATCCCATAAATGTAGGTTGACGTTTTTGTAATACCCGACGCTGACGTTCTTCAGGAAAAAGTCGATTCCAGACGTCGGCACGTACTGCCTTGTAAAGTCGTTGTTGCAAAACTTTTGGGCGATGCTCGTCTAAACAGGGATCCTTGAATTTCGGTTATCCGGAATCGCTGATAGATCAGTATAGACCGTGATTTTTTTATTAAAAACTTGTTTGCCGTTTTACGAAGGGGGAACAAACGAAGCTCTGTTTGTTTTCGTTTTTTAGCAATATCTTTGTTTATGATTAAGGATCTCGAAATCGACAGACGGTCCTTCGGGTATGCGAGCGCAAGGAGGAATTTGCAATGTGAATGGAAACTCGCGTGATACGACTGTTCATTAATTGATAGTGCATCTTGCGGGTAATTGTTCGGAAATCGGTGGTGTCAAAAATAAGCAAACGGGACAGAGGATCGTAAACGGGCGTGCAACGCTTCGAGTCGCGAGTATTAAACTTCACTACATAGATTTAAATAGTTCCGCATTTACCAGCAATAATGCGAAACAATTCGAGCGACAGAAATGTCAGACATTTATTGCCTAGTGATATATTCGTAAGACCTGCTGTACGTGAAAACAACGTCTAATCACAGGAATGACCATTACGCACGGAAGAAATAAATCGATACGTACTTGGCCCTCCGAATCTCACGCACACTGAAGCACGAAACAAATGAAATGAAACGTATACAGTAATGCTTCCCTTAATTTTAATTTCAATGCGTGTACATCGATGCCCTTCTCCGCGCACGAGGCTCAAACGAAATAAAACACGCGGCGCAGTATTGTTCGTGACTTCGAATCTGCTTTCAAAGCTAATTAGTGGAGGCATTCGAAAACTCACTTTACCAGATCCGGAATCACCGACGAGGACGATTTTCAGCTTCTTCGTGGACAGGTCCTCCTCGGCGTCAGACATTGGGAAGATCAGGACGGGAGGATCGCGACGGGAAGAGTATAAACGCGCGACGAAAAGTTTCGGGAATCATGCGAATAGTCCTGGCGCCAACGACGGTTCTGCGTCGACTATAATGCAACATATAAACGAAGGGCCTGGCATGTGGCTAGAGAATGAAATCGAGCGAATCGACCGACCAGGGCCGTGGCCAGTGCGACGTCGTCGTCGTCTACACGGCCGCATGAATAAATTAACGAATAATCGATACCACTACGTACAGCCATTGTGCGTGGCTCCGACTTGTCAATATTACACTCGAGAAACTTTTTTTCCTGCGCTGACGCTTCTGTTTAATTATGGATGTCTGCGATGTGAAGGATTGCGGTCTAGTCATTCCATATGTCAAGGCTTTTCTTTTTTCATAGGTATTATCAATGATTACATGCATAGGCATTGCTTTGTATATTCTTCATTTTTGTCATCTCGTCTCCCCCGTCTTTTTTTTTGTTGCAATACAATTAGAACGGCGATATCGAACGGGGAGACCATCGAACATCCTTAGATCCAAAAAGAAAACAATCTTTCTATTCACGCTAAACGTTTGAAAACATTGTACAAAAATATGCATCTGATTTTTTGCGCGTACTCTCTTATCGTAATACTAGAGATAAATACTCAGGTAGTCGCAGGCAGGTCCATCTTTTGACGGTGTTTTGTCTCGACTCGCTACCTGAAACAGGAGTTCTCTATAAGCGTTCTTGCATTCCCCGATTATGCGATTATACCGCATATTGTATAGCACTCAATGTTTTACCTTCTTGTCACACTTATTCGCCTCGGTAACTCGTCGATCCTATGGAAAAACTTATCTGTAAACCCTCCGCAGCTTATGTACAAGCAGTTACGCTAATAATTAATTAAAAATAAGATCCTTATAATTGGCTAAGAGGTAGTAGTTGGACACGCGGCAGCACGTGGTCGTTCGAACGACCGTCAGTCTGTCGGCACGCTCGAAATTCGCTTTAACTATCTCATAGTATCTTCCATCACTGAAACAGAACGATTTCATAAGTACCAAAGATATACACACGTGCCTTACCTAGTTCTACCTGCCTGGCTTACCTTAAACTTAAACACCGTAATTTAATACACTTCACACGGAGTATATCTATAGCCTTCTGGCTTTTATCCGAGAAACGAAGATTCTCCGGGTCCCAGCGTAGTTCTAGCCGTTCTAAGTTTGGACAGTTGTTAGCAATACCGTCCATCAACTGATCCACGTGGATGTTCACGCCCAATCGTTCCTGAGTGCCCATCACGAGAATCCTGAAGAATTACACCTCCACAATTAATTCTTCCCATTCGAAAATTGAAATTTCGCTTTTTGCCCGAAGACAATATGTATCTCACTTTGCGTTGGTCAATATCGGCAGGACACTTTGCCACAGCTGATCGGTGATGTGAGGCATGCCGAATAAAGCGAGTCCCCATAACTGGTGGCCGTATCTCGACAAGAATTTATGCAAACCGTCGTCCGTCAAATTATCAGAGCTGTCCAAATCCAGGGCGATTAAGTTCCGGGGATTTCCCTGTTCGGCCCAGGCTTTCAGCACGCTGTCATTGAAGCCGTTCAATTGGCCTGCGCTGAGAAAACGAAGGCCTGGAATTCTGGCCAGCATGTCTATCAAGCATTCCGTGGACAAATCCGTCCCGGTGACGTCCAGCTCCTGAATACTCGACTTCTCCCACTCCACCTGCATCACGTATTCGCTCTGAAGGTCTAAAACAGGTGCACGGCAATTAAGCTGATTACGAAAATGTCGTCGAAAGCGAGAAATAAAGAAAAACGGTTATTCCGACGAAAGTGTAAGGGCGTACTTGTCCCCTGCATGAGTAGACATTTCAATCGTCTACTCCTTTGGAAGAGGGTCTTCATTGTCGAGCCAGTGACCTTGGAGCAAAAATTCACGGCCAAACATTCCAGCTGGATGCAGTTCGAGGAAAATGCGTCGATGTGGGAATCGTCTACGAAATTAATCCCGTACAGATTTATCACGCGCAAGTTGGGCGTGGCCGACTTCAATTTGTGCACGTTTATCACTTCGTAGATCTCTTCCTCCTCCTCCTCCACCTTTTCGTACGTTCCTGAAAATGATGCACAAGCGTTGGACGCGTCGTTCCGCCGATTGTTCGCCACTCAGACGTACGAACCGATAAGATGAAGGATCTCCAGGCCGTTAATGAAATTGTAGATCTTCCTCATGAAGCCTTCCATGAAGATCACCTCCGACAGACAAATGCACATGTACTTCAATTTCGTCGGGAACGCCTGCATCTCCGAGAAATCGTGAAGCTGCATGGCGGTGGAGAAATCGAGGAGCATGTGGGTTAAATTTGGGCACTTGTTCGCCAGTTCGTGGAGGACCGTGTGGGTGATCAGTTCGATCGGCAGTTCGATGTACCTCAACGACGCCCCGAACCTTGTGCTATCGTCGAGTAAATAGAATTGCGATGTATTACAATGCTCGCCCGTTTCGCGCGAATTGTTCGTGCCCGCGCATTATTTTGGCAAAGTAACGTGGAGTTGTTTCTGGCTTGCATGCCGAGGGCAAACGATAGGACCTGCCAAACAATGCGCGGCGAAATTACCTCAGTACCGTCTACCTGATCAAATGCAGCAGATTGTCCAGCGAGTTCACGTGCAATCCGCTGACCTCCGGCCGAAGGGATACGTGCTTCCACAGTCGCGTGTCGTACGCAATTTGCCGCCACCTCTTGCACACACGTGCCACTCTGCATATCTCACGGTGGGATAGATAGCTGAAGACGTTCATCAACACCTTGTCCGGCAGTTTCTCTATCGTCTAGAAACATGAATTTCAGCAACTGTTAACGGCGGCCACGTTTCACAATTCGAACGTCCCGGACTCGAGCTTCAAACTTGTTCCTCAGACGTTCCTCGACACTCCGTCGAGATTACATCGGTCACTTACTGTCCCCGCAAAACGACTTTTAATCACGCCGCCCTCGGAAACGAACATCTGAGACGTTTCCACGGCGATCTGGCCCCAGACGTCCACACCCCCGAGATCCATCTTGTTATTATCTAAGAATTAAACTCGAGGCACTAGTGGCTCTTTTTTTCTTAGAAATATGCTATCACAAGGTGTACTTCGATCGACAAGATCCTCGTAGCTGATCTAGCTGGTAGATTGCTGGTCCGACGTGACGCAAGCGGGTGGAACTTTGCCCCGGATCGAAAATACCGATCAAAGGGGGGAAAAAATAAGAAAACGTTCGCGTATCGACGATGTCGCGTCGGGAAAATCGCGGACCACGGCGGATTTCGAAGAACCAGAGAAGTTGTAAGTCTTCCACGGGATCTCTAATCGGATCGCGCCTGCGCGCCGTCCTAAATATAAGACTTGGAAGACCAGTCTCCGCTTTAATTTTAAACTCATCACCTGCAGCCAAGGTGCATTTCCTTGTGTTTCCCGTGAAATGTCAGATTTCAGACGGGAGCTGGGGATCATCCGCGAATTTATGACCACCGTTTGGGATATGGGAATGTCTGTATAGATTATTTGCAAATCGATTAACAATTAAGGCAAACGTTTCGGCTTTTCCAAAAATCAACACAAGATAACGTTTCGGCTGAAAATGCTGAAAATTTTGGAACTTGACAAAAACCTTGACATTTGCGTTTCTTTCCTATGTTTTTTCGAAGTCTCAGCGATTGTAGCGAATTTCTGAATTGCCTTGCCGGACTATCAAGCAGCATAGACATTCTATAAATCTGCCAGAACGATCTGGTTGATGTAACACTTGGATCTTATCCGACACGAGACTCAACGACAAGACAAATTCATACACGTGGTGCTTACACGAAGATATATGTATCGCCGCAAAAAGTTGCCCCTAAGAAACAAGAGAATTCAATGTCCCCCCCCCCGTGTGAACCACTCGCGCAATTTGTCACCCACTTGTCGGTGACTTTATTTCGTAGTAATAAAGGAATCGAGCATTTAGATCAAATAACAAGATGGAAGGTCCACTTCGAATTCCCTTTGTATAGCACGATACAAATGTACACGTTTTGCATCGTTCAATATTAATTCCCTCTCAATGTGCATCGCAAGAAAAACCAGGAGCCACCTATTACGCTAGCGCATGCCGTAACACAAATCGATATAAATACGCTTAAATGATTTCCTCCGTCGCCACATGTTTTCTTTCTTTCCCGATAGTTGTACCATCATTATGCAATATGGAAAAGAACGCCGTTACAAACGCACGTTGTTATATCAATTGCGAAAAACCGCATGCTTGATAATGCTTCACTGTATATTACTCATAAGTCCTTTCATATCGAGAAACAATCGATTGCTGTGCGCTGACCAAATAATTACCACATTCGACACAATTCTTTTTCGATAAATACCACGAAGATCCTCTCTAGATATGGTACTGGTGGCAAACTCCACGTCCAAATGTTGCCAGATGCTCATTGTTGCAATGGAAACGATTTACTCGAAGCCATAAAATCGATCCAGACAGAAATCACTAAAAATCGTACCGTTTCTAATCACCACCGTATCACTCAAATTGTGTCACATTCAACAAAGACGAAACTTCCGTCGTTCCCTCGTTCACGCCATTATATGCTTCACCCGATTTTAGCACCAGCAGTTAGTAATGGTCCCGAGCAGGGGCCAATTTGTCAGGAGATCGCAAGTTGACTGGACCGCGCTAGGACACGCTTCAAACTGAGTATAGCTTAATTAGTTATAAATAAAGGCAAGCAGTCAGTCAGGCAGGGACACGGGATATGAATAGGTAGAACCCATTAGTATACTCTAGCAACGCGATCTAGAAAAGAGAAGTCTATATCCGAAACGTCATAATGACGAGGTCTCGAAAACTCTTCGACCGGAATGCTTGTGAATAAAAGAAGAAGAAAATGTAATTGCAGCTCCTGTTCGCCACGATGAAAACGGGCGAAGTGTTGCTGTATTGCAGCAACTTCGAAAATGATCTTCTGCGATATCGTGCGTAGAATTTTTTATTTTTTTTTCAAACATTTACCGTATTAGGCCGTCTAATAATTATCTCCTTGTTGTCGTCGTCGAGATTGTTCAGCTGCTGAAGAGCAGCCTCCACGCTTAAGACGTTCCAATTGGACATTCTTCGGACGTCCATGATGAAGACACGGCGAATATTAGTAAATTAGACCTCGAAAATACATATAGATATTCAATACTCTTCTGCAAACGACGCACTGATTACAATGACACTTTCGCGTTAACACTGTTTAACTGAAACTGAAAGGAAACAGGAAATACACTCGCGCGATAACGTCCATGATTTCGCCTCGAAGATGTGGATAATGACGGTCGAAGAGAAAAGAAAATTCTGAATCTTGTATTTCACTCGATAAATTTAAATATCACGAACACATTGGAAGCATAGTTATTGCAAGGATACGAGGATCGAGATTGCGTACGTTCTTCTTCATAGTTGTTCTCTGGCGAAGAACGGAATAGAAATCCAGCTGCTTATGACACTCCTTTCCGTCCAATTTTCGAAAGAATTTTTCTACCCGTGCATTACGCGATTATTTTGTGGAACTTGTTGCGTTCTTTAATGATGGATTTATTTTCGTTCTTTATTGATACTTTTTATTTGAGTTTACCGCGGACGCATGCAACCCTCGATGTTCGCCGAAAATCGACCTACTCAACCATCGTGATGTTCTTGTGCTAAGCACCCTACGTTCTAGATCGGAGGTGAAAAATGTAACTAAAATAATCCTAACTTTCTGTCGATCCCTAAAATAGATTCGCTGGAGAGCTGTGCCACGCAAGGATGCACAGCCAACAGAGGGCCGTCATGGTATATTGCGGGACTTTTTGAAAATTTAATAACAACAAATGTGCCGAAATCCTTTTCGCATCAGTGCCATCGTAATGTATAACACGGTTCGTTTCAACGATATTTAAGTTGCAGGAAATATGTGGGTTTAATTCGACGGGAACTTGAAACTATAAATGCCATGTCTCCTATCACTTAGGCTATTAATTGAAAAGAAATTCAAACAAATGCAGAAAAACCCTGTGTAACGATACTTTGTTGAAATCATAGGTTTTTAAGTTTTGTTTTTTTTTTGTTAAACTGTATAAAAAGGGAAATGATAAAAGTGGAAAACAGAATGAAAGGATGGTGATGGACAGACTAGGAAAGGACTAAGAGGCGCATACTTTATCAAGCGAAAAAACTGTAATTTTGTTTAATGTTGTCATGTAATTGTTGTATTACAAAAATTCCGCGAATGACAAGCGCCGTGGATTCATGACAGTTGTTGAATATCTTTTTGATTGCAGGCCAAATAGGTACCATTTGGCTCGGCGCCATTAGCAATTTGATTAATTAAGGCCACACATAATGTATGTACAATCACGATGACTTAAAGAATATTGAACGACGCGAATTTACTATAAACAGTTTTTTGATAATTAGGATCCTGGGATCGTAGGTTCAGCTATGAGTTGGTCAGAAGTGGCAAAAGTCCAGTAGGTGTGACCCTAGGATCGTAGGTTCAGTTATAAGTCATCAGTACCCGTAGAGGTCCAATAAGTATGAACCTATAGCCGTAGGTTCAGGTAAGCGTTTTCTGACCAACTTTTAGCCGGACCTTACTGGATTTCTGCTGGTTCTGACTAACGTTTAGTTGAACCTACGACTCTAACTTCTATGGGTTCATTTAGACATCAATAGTTTGCAATTGAAAGTGCGTAAATCTAATACAGAGTAATTCTGCAATAAATTGTTATGTATATCTGTTACGTATAATATTTTATTTTATATTTATTTTATTTAGTTGATAAATGAGTGTTCGTTTGAGAAATACACAGTCACTATACACGCGGGCTGTTTTAGACTAGATAAAAATTGTTCCTTGAATCAAGAGCTTTAATTTAAGACTTATAATTTAATTTATAATATAAATTATAAACAAATGCGATTACTTCGACTTGCAGGCGAGCTACATCAATGTTCAATTTACATAAATTAAAGCTAGAAGTCCAAGCTACAATCCCCAACGGGTTTTAACAATATTCCATGAGCGATTCATTTGTTATAAAGAATTAAACAATTCATATTATTATTACGGACAAGTGGATAAAGTTACTGCAACGAGACTATTACAGATGAATAGCATATTTCTTTCCCTTTCATTTCACACCTGACAGATTAAAAAATAACCACCTGGAGCCGAGATATAAAATTGATAATTAACATCGCTCTTTATATGGTGTCGGTAACGTTGTCGGTGACATGGAAATGGTACGGGGGCTCTGGAACCCCAACTGCTCTATTCAAATACGGGTGGGGCCATCTCGCGTTTGCGGCTTTTTAGCAGTTTGGCGTGCCAGCAAAATCAAATTTCTGGATTACATCGTTAATTTAAACAATTGCGTATTTCTCGGCTTCTAGTGCGTATTTTTTAACCGGACTTGTCTTAAATTAAAGCTACGGACCATAGCTATATCCTCCGATAGTTGCAACAATATGGCATTTGTGGTTTAAAAGTTATTAACAATTTAAGAATCGGCAAAAATGCACTCCGGGTCACTGCAGTTATCTCGGTTTCTGTAGGCGCTAGATCAATGATCGAGTGCTCATTTGAGACAAGTCCGGTTAAGAAATACGCACTAGAAGCCGAGAAATACGCAATTGTTTAAATTAACGATGTAATCCAGGAATTCGGTTTTGACGGTGCGGAAAACTGCGAAAAAGCCCCGAAACGCGAGATGGCGCCCCTAGTCCGGTTATCGACATATCTTTATCGACAAAATTTAAAAAAATTATTGTCTCGGCACATGGAGGTTGTTTTTCGATAAATCGGGTGTCAAATGAAAGGGAAAGAAATAAGCTATGCACCTGTAATAGTCTCGTTACTGCAAGCTCGACTGCAAGTCGGAATAATGGCATTTGTTTAGAATTTCTTTAAACAAATTCAATTATCTCGCCTCACACTCGGCCGATTTTACTTAACGACGTCTTAAATTAAACCTCTTGATTCAAGGAACAATCTTTTTCTACTTTATAACAGCCCGTGTGTATAGTTACTGTGTATTTCTCAAACGAATACTCATTTATCAACTATTTAAAAATACGCTAATGATAACACAGATATTTTGCGACCAACTGATTTTATTTGCATACATTTCAATATACAGTCTTTGTACAAGTATGTTTAAGTGTCGATTATATTCTCAACTGGTTTTACTATTTTCTATCTGTTTGTTCTTTATTTCGGCTACCAATGCTTCTTTAACATGTGTTGCTATTTTCATTTTCCTTCTCTTCTTCACTCTGTCAGGTTTATTGTCCTTAGCACCCTTTGAAATCTCCGTTTTTGGTTTTTTCTTCTTCTTCAAACAACTAAGGGGATTAGGACCACTCTTCTTCTTCTTCTTTTTTAATTTTGTATCTATCTTTTCGGCTATGCCAGCTGCTTCCTTTAATGCTCTAATATTTTCCTTTTCCCACACAGTTATTCCCAATCCATTCCGTACACTTTCGGCATACTCTCTGCTAGATTGCGAGGGGGCTTCCAAAGTTGGCGCTTTACCGTGTAAATATATTAGTGGGACACCTGGAATTTTCCGTAAACTCTCTTGAAGCTCTCTGTCTTGCGTTGCTATAATATACCTGCAAGATGTACAGAATATGTTTATACAATATTCATAACATTTAAACTTCCACTCACAAATATTCTATTACCATACCTAGATGAATTAGTTTTTCCAACCATTGACTGCAAACATTTTGTACCGCTGATCGAATGCCTTTCATGTCCACATTTATGTATAGGATACTGTTTAACTATTTGCATAGCACCACTTACTGCTTTTGAAAAAGAACCCAATTTCTCTGTCTCCGAAATGATACACGGTGTAGTTAGCAACTTTACTTCCGATTGTAAATACTTGGATAATTGTTCTTGTATATTAAACTTAGTCTAAAAAGAGGATGAAAATAGACGATATCGTAAATTAGAATACTAAATTCGAATTATAGTTAAACAAAAGAAAAACATAATGCACAAACCTCCAAAGCAGCTAAAGCAAATGTACCGTCGATCAGAACTTGGAACGGAGATCTAAACTTATAATTGTTAATGAAAAATCCCAAATTCTTTCTTGCCTTCTTCTGCCGCGCTGTTTTCATCTTGACTATTTACTTATTATATTTAGAAACGCAAAAATGTGCTACTTCGCTATGATACACATAATGATTAAACCTATAAAGAACGGTGATAACAAATAATATATAAAGAATTTTATATTTCTCAAATGTAACTTTTACTCGTTGTGTATTGCATTACACTTCGCATGAATATCTTCATAACATGTTAACGTGAAGAATATTGGGTTATGTTAGAAAAGCGATCAGTAAACTGAAAAACACCGACGCTACTGAGCATTGTGTTGTGTTCTGATCTCAAAACACAGTTGTTATTTTCGTTGATAGTACAACTTCGAGAAATAAATTTTTAATCCCAACTGAATTTCTGAAGAACTATATCCAAGATGTGAGTACTAGCATAATGTTTTCTATCGGATTAATTTATTTGTGCGTTATATATCGATACATAACCTTAACCTCGCATTTGCCGCTATTTTTACTCGCATGTTTTACAAATTATTCGTTAAGTTATCGTTTATTAATGCTTCTCTAAGTAAACTATTCTTATATTTAGGTCTGCCTTAACTAAACCAAAATCCGAAATGACACCGGAAGAGTTAGCAAAACGGGAAGAGGAAGAATTTAATACCGGACCACTTTCAGTATTGACACAGTCTGTGAAAAATAATACACAGGTTTTAATTAATTGTAGAAATAACAAAAAATTGTTAGGAAGAGTAAAGGCATTCGACAGGCATTGTAACATGGTTTTGGAAAATGTAAAAGAAATGTGGACCGAATTGCCGCGTACCGGAAAAGGGAAAAAGAAGGTACAACGCCTACGGGACAATTTATTAACTACTCTTTTAGACTACATAATCTAATCTGTATCGTACATTTTTCCAACAGGCGAAACCAGTGAATAAGGACAGATTTATTTCAAAAATGTTTTTACGAGGTGATTCCGTAATTCTAGTTTTAAGAAACCCGTTAGCGACTGCATCGGGGAAATAATTATTTGGATAAGTTCACTACTTTATAACGTATAAATAGGTCAAATGGATTGGAAATAAACTTTTTTCACCTACAAACGTATGCAATTTATTCAGGTTAACAATTACACTTTGAAAATAAAAAGTAGTACTTGGTCTTATATTCTAACAGTAAGTATTGAAAGGGAACAATGCATTAAGCAAGGCAGAATATTTATTTGCAATTAATTATACATGAAAACATTAATCCTTTTCAGAAATTGCAGTTAGGTGCTTATCGATCTCCTGTTCCGTTAGAGTTCTGAAATTAATAAATATTACATGGATTATTATACGAATTTACACAAATCATACCTACGAAACAGATACATTTAAAGCCAATATACTTACTGAAATTTTGGATTGTCCTTCGACACTACACCGACTTCTATCTCTGTTGGCTTAAAATCTACCGACAACACAGTAGATAAACATGTGACTGCCAATTGTATCGTTTCATCGTGTTCGTAGCTCTGTTTTTTCTTCAATTTCTTCTCAAGATAGGAATTAGCCTCGGTTTGTTTAGAACCGACAGCAATAGCTTTGTAGCCGCAATAATATCCTGCTGGATCGACTTTATAAATGCGCGGGCCGTTTTCTTTATCGTACGAAATCAACATCATAGAACACCCAAGTGGCCGCATTTCTGCGTTTTGTGTGTACACTTGATTGATGTCTGCCATACGTCTACATAGTGCGTCCACAGGAATTTCGTAATCGTACTTGTATTTAAAATGGGCCGCTTCGTATCTCGCGCGCTGCACTTGAGACCTACTGTCGGCTAAAATATAGAATAGAAAAATACATTTTCAATACAAAGTAGAAAGTATTTGCTATGAAATTGCTTTTAAAAATATTCTTATTAACAATATTCTATTTAAAGCCATCGCTCACCTATCATGCCTGTCATAAGGCAACCGATATGTTCAGTGAGTTGAAACACATGAGTGACGCTGGTAGCATCGAGTAGCTTATCCTACAAGTAAATATCATTCAATTTAATAAGTTTTAATTGTACGACTTTTTTGGAACTATTAAATACTGCGCGAAGATATAATATTACGAAGAACGAAACAAAAGGATGGTACGCAACGGACTATTAAATACAAGTATAAAACGAAAGAGGTTATCTTACAGGCACTTTCTTTTGCGTTGCAAAAACAGCTGTATCGACTCCTTTCACCGCAACAGAAGTCAAACCACCCTGGTTTATCGCCTTGAATGCATATTCTGCAAAACATTCAACAATTTCATTTAAAAAGGTTCAAAATTGCAGGTCACGCCATGTCACGGTTCTTACTTGGGGAATAAGTTTGTGAGTTAGTAACGTAAATGGTGTTGAAATTATTTAAACGATAATTGTGCTTTAATAGAGAATATTTGTACGTATCTTACCTACTTGGTACAGCCGCCCTTCCGGCGAAAAAATTGTGATATGCCTATCAAATCCAGCACTACTACCTCGCGCCATATTCGCAAATAATAATGCTGATGGTCGCGTTAAAAAGATACAGGCAACTTTTCGAAACGTCAAATCATGCAAGACATGCGTTAAGGCAGTTCACACGAAGCGACAGGTGTTTTAGAACAATAACTTATATTGCTTTATTTTTGCATTTTACGAAAGATGCAATTTTGGATATTCAATTGATTCACATTTTTGTATAGAAAGCACTCGAATTAAATAGCATTTATCGTTGCATTTCAAATCTGTTTTCTCGCTATACATTATAATTACTTCCTTCATTGTTATAAAAACTATTAATTCATAACAAATAAGATATTATTTTACAAGATACAGATCTATTTCGTTACTTAACACAAACTTTAAGTACTACTTAAACTTTTAATATCTAGAATCTAGATAATCACTCTATCATAAACAGTTCTCCCGCGAATACTATAGGAGTAGAAATGTTAGTACAAATTGCCTAGACAAAATTTTAACACGTTTGTGTTAAAGAAGTAAGGCAATAGGAATTGATTTTTTTTTATTGACAATGCATGCATTTGTGCCAGGGACACATAACACTTGCAAACTGTTTTTGACGTTCAATCGCTTTTCGATCGAGTTTGAATTTAAGTAATTTTGTATATGCATACAATACGTAATACATACCATGCATGTGGTTACATATCAGCGCTTAACACACAGCAAGACTTATTGTTAGTATTTCGTAAGCAATGTAAAACGTTATGATAAATTACTGTACCTAATGCACTTACACTAGTACGTTGTTTATCACCAATTGCAACGTACAACTTAAATTACGGCTGATAATAGAATTTTTCCAGTAAACTATTAGACCATTTATAAAGTGGCTCTTGGTTTTCTACAAAGCACAAATGTCTACAGCAACAGGTAATAGCAATATTTTATTTGTGAATGTCCTAAACCGAATAAAATGGTTTCGAAAACAGATGATAAAATACAGAAAGAATAACTCGATTGTTCATTTATTATACGCGTTATTGATCGCAAAGTGCGTTTCGAATATAAGTAAATTATTCAACGTAATCGTCGGTCGTATGATCTTTCTCAAGTCGCTTTTCTTTATTTGGCGTATTGCAAATTTCATATTGACATGTTAAACTAGTAACAATATATACGATTTAATATAAATTTAATCTGATAAAAATCGAAACGAAATCTGTCGCGAGTGTATTAGATGTATTTTTACAGTTGAAGATAGAACGAAATCCACTTGACTGTTAAAATTTATAATTGCGATTTATATCACATAAAAACTGTAAGTAACAAGAATACTACAATTTGGAGTAGCAAACCTTTATTTACATAACATTTTCTTTGGTTAAACACCTGTGTTCAATACTCTTTATTGTGTGTATTTTGTATTTATTGGGATTAATCTTAATTATTTATACTACATATATAACAGTGAAAGCTTGCGTGGGATTTAATTACGAAATATCTATATACAGTTATTTTTATTTTTGTATTAATAAATATTTTATATTGATTTGCAGATGAAAAAGAAAGCCTACAAAACGGCACAGAAACATTAAAGGAAGAATTTGATCCTACTGGTTAGAATTTACCATCTACTGAAGAACGTGTTTTTATTTTAAAGTTCTATGTTTCAAATATTAGATGAATATTTTATAGAACATCAACATATTCGGTATAATCCTTTGAAGGGAGAATGGGTACTAGTGTCGCCGCATCGAATGAAACGACCATGGGGCGGGCAAATAGAGCCAAATACAGAGGAAGATCTCCCAGATTACGATCCTGATAATCCGCTTTGTCCAGGCAATGCTAGAGCTAGTGGTCAGGTAATTGTTCCTTGTAATTGCTTCTATAATTCATTTTCCGTAGGAATAGTTAAATACAGAATAGTTGTAGAAACGCAAATGCCACTTAATATCAGCTATAACTTTAATCTCTTTTAGATAACACCAATATATGAAAATACATACTCATTTGTTAATGATTTTCCTGCGTTATACGAGACAGTTCCTAGTCCATCGAATTTAGACGATGAATTGTTTCAAATGGAGGCCGCCAGAGGTACATGCAAAGTAATGTGCTTTCATCCGAAATCGAATGTAACGATAGCGCTTATGAAAATTTCTGAAATTAAGGAAGTAGTTAAACGGTACATTAATCACAAATTTATCCTGTTATATCATAATGCCTCGTCTAATTGAGTGTTTTATGTTTAAGGTGGATTTTCGAGATGCTTGAATTAGGAGAGAAGTGGACCTGGGTACAAATTTTTGAAAATCGTGGCTCTTTAATGGGGTGTAGCAACGCGCACCCCCACTGCCAAATTTGGGCAAGCTCATTTTTACCAAATGAAGCCAAAATAAAAGATAGATTTCTCAGTGATTATTACAATCGCAATAAGAAACCGCTGCTCATAGATTATGTGCAGAAAGAGCTTTTCAAAAAGGTAGGGCAATATTTCAGAACGAGATAATGCTGTCACGAAATTTAATTCGAGATCATAAATGTCCAATTCACATTTGAATTTCGAGATATTTTCATCGGAAGTCATTGTACCGTTCTATAGATATTTCAACGTTCAATTGAAATTATAGGAACGCATTGTATTGGAAAATCGTGATTGGGTAGTTTTAGTACCGTTTTGGGCAGTCTGGCCCTACGAAACTATGGTATTACCTAAGAAACAAATATCCAGAATGCAAGATTTAAACGAGGGTCAGCAAGAATCACTGGCAGTTATTATGAAAAGATTATGTACAAAATATGATAACTTATTCCACTGCTCATTTCCCTATTCTATGGGTTGGCATGGTATAACTAAACAATAGTATTGCCCATACGTATATAGTAAGATAAGATTATTTAATCTTGTTTTATATACAGGTGCCCCAACTGGTCCATGTTCAAAAGAGGACTATCCTTATTGGACTTTTCATGGTATTTACTTACCGCCTTTATTACGCTCAGCCACTATAAAGAAACACATGGTTGGCTATGAGCTCCTTGCACAAGCTCAAAGAGACCTAACACCTGAACAGGCAGCCGAAAAGTTAAGAAACCTACCAGATTCCCATTATAAACATCCAGAAACAAGTTTAACTACTTGTGAAATAGAAAGATATTCAAAATGATTTAATTTATATATGACAATATATATTTTTATAGATGTATATGATATTTACATATACAGTATTTATAAAAATGTAACATTGGTCGTCGCATAATTATACATACATTAATTTTACGATTCGTCGAATCGCAATAGACACGGAAAATATACAATTCCTATTTCCTACAATTAATATACGGGAAATGTATGATCGATTTTTTTACTCCAAGCGTGAATTCCGCCAATTATATCTTTTATTTCTAAATTACTATCGTTAAATACTTTCTGCAAACTTTTTACAGCTTTTTGCGAGTCGTTCCCCCTTCTACACATAACGTACACTATAAAAGAAAGAAAATAAATAAGTGGCGAAGATATACATCATTACCCTTCACAAATTTCAATAATATGTATACTTACAACTTGTTTCGCTTTGTCCTTTTTGCATTTCTTGCAATCTACTTTTTAATAATGCCATTTTTTCACTATTATCAATCTCGCTTAATGGTATATTTATAGAATTCTTTAAATGGCAAATTTCAAATTCTTCGGGAGAACGAACATCAATTAAGATATGCGCGTTTGCGCCCAATTTAAGCGCCTCATCGTATTCTTCTGCGGTTATTCTTTCTTCCTTTAACAGCAATTGTATCTTCTTATCTTTATCGTTTGCTTTTGCGCCGCAGAATTGCTCGTAATCAATTAGTTTATATATAGTTGGCCGTTCACCGCAAACAGCACAGTTAGCATCTTTGGCACGCAAACGGATATTACGAAATCTTGTTTCTAGTCCGTCAAATAATAGAAGTTGAGCAGAAAGTATACCAGGAAGGTCTAATATGATCTTCAGTGCTTCCAATGCTTGTAGGACACCAATAGTTCCAACGGCTGAAATTAAATAAGTGTCTCCTTGTAAAATAATATAAAACGCATTCAATGAAGAAAAAATGACGAATACCTGGCCCAAAGACACCGCCATCGCCACAATTTGTTACTGTTTCCGGCGGTGGTGGTTTTGGAAATATACATCTATAGCAAGGCCCTTTATAATTAAATACAGATAAATGACCCTCGAATCTTAACGCTGACCCGGACACCAGAGGTTTCTTGCTTAGAACACACGCATCATTCAGTAGATAACGTGTAGCTACATTATCAGTGGAATCAATCACTACGTCGTATTGCCTTATTATCTCCAATGCATTACTGCTATTTAATTGAATTTTATATGGAGTGATATTGATGTTACTGTTTAAGCTAAAATGGGCATACGTTATTCCATATTATTCGTTAAATATGTACATATATTATAGACTCCATAAATCTTATATTGCTTTGCAACTACCGATTAAGGCTTTCTCCAGCAGCGTTTACTTTTGATATTCCGATGTTTGATTCCGCATATAATAATTGTCTATGGAGATTATTGATCTCTACATCATCGTAGTCAATTATACCAATGTTTCCAACACCGGCAGATGCCAAATATAATGCAGCAGGGCATCCAAGACCACCTGCTCCCACAATTAATACTGCACTATTTTTCAATTTTATTTGACCTATAAATTGAACAAACAAAAATTAGTACGATTAAAGAATATAAATATTGTGAAATTCTTATGAATTTTCGTTCAAATAATATAAGTTAGTAACTATGTAAATGGTAAAACCTTTAACGCCGATTTCTGGTAAAAAGATTTGTCTACTATATCTTGATATTTCCTCGTTGCTCAAACCGTAGTCTTGTAAAATTTGTTTTTCGCGCCTCAGGGCCCCTAGTTGGGATTCCTTTACGCGTAACAATTCACGCAATTCATTAATTTCACCGATCAGCTTTTCCTCGGACATTTTTTAAAACCTTTTTCCTCTCCGCCTTCGCGAATGTAACAAAGAAATTACGTTGAAATTTTTACATATATATAAATACACTTAATTAGGTTATGTCGATGACTAGTTAAAATACGAGCAGCAAAATGGTTAAGTAGTCTGCTGCAACTTGATACATATGTATATACATAGATAAAATTTGAACAGCCAGGCACGACGATTATTTTATCATTAGTATCCTATTTGTCAATTTTGATTAGTTTACAGTGCTTTTGAATTCTTTAGAAAGGTCGTTTTAAAATCACTATGCTTAGCTTCGTATCCAAAACGTAAGGCCCGTAAGACATTTCGTATTGTGCAATAGTATACGTACGTAAATTATTCAAGTAAAACATTCCATAATTACTATTTCAATGTTTACTGTTGCCAGATAAACTAAGGTCTTTATCGTTTTCGGGCAATGAAGCAAGAATAGTAGGAACGTTCTTAGAAACGCCTCAGTAAATTTAATTAAGAAAGAATGTTTCCTTCGTTCGTTTAATTAAACTAATACGCAGATAAATACCCAAATTCCGTTTCTTAACCTTCAGTGGTCATTCAAATTGTTCATGGGCATAATGAACGCAGCTTATTCCGATTACATAATCGGAATATTTTCGAATTTCGAACGGAAGGTCCGACCGCATAGTTCCATGAGTATTTAAGAAAAAGCCGGAGGAGGGGACTATGTAACAAGTGAATACAGGAACGACTAGCTATAACGATTATACAGCTACATAGTTCGTCGAGAATTACAATGTATTCGATTGTCATGATCCTCGTGAGATCTGCGTGTTTATTCACAGTGTGTTGTGCGCAGTAAGCGCAGTAGAGTCTCTTGGGCAAAGGTAGGAAGCGGATGATTAATGTCACGGTCAGCGAGGTTTTCACTCTTGACAAGTGTATCGTAGAAAATCATGATTTTCTAACTAAGTGACAACGCGTGCGTTACTTGCGAAGAACTTTAGTGATAGACATCAAGATGGTGGAGCCAATTTTTGATTATCAGTTCCGTCTGATACTCATCGGTGACAGCACAGTTGGGAAAAGTTCATTGTTAAAATACTTTACCGATGGAAAGTTCGCGGAGGTACGCAGCAATTCTAACCATTATCGTCAACAATGCCGTATAAATATTGTAATTGATTACGGGAACAACGCAAACTCGTCGTGCTTTGTTTTTTAATCATTTGCCTTGTAACAAGTAAATTGTAACATTAACGATGGTTAGCATTTTGTTACGATTTCGAAATTTTCCATTATTGGACCAGGTCCAATTACCTGGTCTAATAATATTTATGTGGCTTGATTGCTCATATTCTAAATGAAAAGTTTCGAACGAAAGAACAACGCTATGACGAGATGTTTCATATTATATGATTTGGAGATACGCATTATATTCGTCATTTCTATTTTGTAGTTTCCCCCGATATTTTCGTATCGTCTGTTTGGTAACGCGCCACATATTAAAATTTTCATTTTGAATTATCGAAGATAAATAACACCTTTCACTTCGTACGATTAGCTTTCAGATCCAACTGTTGGCGTAGATTTCTTTGCTAGATTGATTCAAGTAAAAGATGGAACAAGAATAAAATTACAACTGTGGGACACAGCTGGCCAAGAAAGATTTAGGTCCGCTAGACTTTTTTGTTGCACGGTTTGACTGATCGTTACTTTATTGCAAAGATACCATAATAGAACAAAACAATGCTTTAACCTCTGTATATCGTTATAAAATGTATTGCTTATTTTAGGTCGATAACAAAATCATACTATAGGAATTCTGTTGGAGCACTGCTTGTATACGATGTATGCAATCGAGCAAGTTTCGAAAATATTCCACAGTGGATGATGGAAGCGCGTAGGCATATAGAGCCCCATCGTCCCGTCTTTGCATTGGTAGGTTGCAAATTGGATTTAGTCACCAACGGCGGTAGACGAGAGGTATCGAAAGAAGAAGCACGAGCGTTCGCTGACCAGAACGGGGTACATCATGTTGAAACCAGTGCAAAAACCGGAGTTAACGTTGAGGAGGCATTTCGAACAGTCACGCAAGAAGTTTATAACAGAATACAGAGTGGTGAATACAAAGTAGAAGATGGTTGGGATGGAATAAAAACTGGATTTGCCAGGCCCGGTGGGTTAGATTTTAATCTGGTCGAAGCGGAACCTGCAAAATCTTCTTGCTGTTAAGTTAATATTTAATTTGTTTGAAAGAAGGTAACAATGCTTAGAATGCAGTGGTAACATTATGTATAATCTTATCTTGATTTGTGTACGCTAGGTACACCGAGAGATTGATATCAATTTCATTGATAAAAAAGGAATGAAAACACTATTTTTGTATAATCACTGCATTCCTGGTTTGGAAGCAAAATTTTCAATGAACTTAAAAGTCTGTATAAATCTTGATTAGAGATTTTTGTACATACCTTGTATAAACAAATGAGGATATATCAGTGAAGCACATAGGCATTGAACTATGACTGTTCTCTTTTTTTATCTCACGGACAAAATACATAAGTATGAAGAAATTTCATGTTCATAAACTAAATTTAAGTGTAGGGTTTCTTGTGTATTTTGCCGTAACGGCTTAACTTCGTTTCGTTTTATGTTGAAAGTAACGGCTGTGCTTCTTTATCAAAACCACTTTGTCTACACGCTGGAACAAAACTACATCGCGAGATCCACATAGAGAGAAGCAAATTCTGTTTTATCTTAATATAGAATATTTATTTACAACGGGTACAATACAATTTTTAAATTACACTCGAAACTATTTGTAGGCCCTGCATTGTACATGCAGTAGAATCTATTAATGAAACGTTTATGCCAGTTACATTGTCTTATTTTGTTTTTAATCTTCATTAGTTAATTTTTATTTGTAATGCCACAGTTCTTGATAATTTTTTGCATACACTCAAAGCAAAATTATAGTATATTCATGCTACTGCTGCTCGTATCCAATCGAAACCAAACAGAATAATAAGTTTCTAATTATACTTAATACGTGAACGTGCGAGATAAAACGAACTATGCTGTAATTGTTCGGATTTTAAAAACATCTTAAAGTTAGCCTGTATGTACTATAGTCTATGTTTATGCAAGAAGGACTTGTTTAAAAATCTTGTTAAAAAATATTAGATAGTGCGTCTTAATTTACATAAGTAGCGGAAATTCATAAACAACCGTGCTTCATTATATTCTTAAAGTAACATACGAACATGCCAGTTTGAATACAATACAACAAGGTTTTCTATTGACTAGTATAATATTTTTAATATAAAGATTTTTTACTGAATGGTATGTTTTACACTTTTTCATAATTATCTCATTAATGGGAGAGAAATTTTTCTAACATTCAAGATATAAGTTCGGGACATGAGCATTTGCATGTTTCTAAGATAAAAACAAATTAGAGGAAGTATACCCAAGCAAATATTTGTATAGCTTGTATTCTTCATTGCAAGTACGATTAAGTAGAAAAATATTTATTTCAATAAAATAATACATATTACACGAACAATATATACGGAGGGCTCAGAAGCCAATCAGTGTAAGTCCAACTTTCCCTGAACATGAGTTACGTAGTTCAAAAACCTCTTTATTGTTAACACTTTCAGTTGATAAATGAATCAAGTCACTATTTTCATATGTAAGCAACAGATGACGGTACTAGCATTGCCACCTTTTTCCTCGTAATTTGTAAAAACCTTATTTATCTAGGTTTGAATGCTAATGGATTTACACTGATTGGCTTCTGAACCCTCCATATATGCATATACTTTGTTTTAAATGATAAACTGAAGTAGAATCTGCATTTGTATAAATAGTGAGACTAAGTAGTACTTTTATACTCATTAACTGTGGCATAAAACAAATGTTGATAGATACTGAAACAAATAAATGTGTTTAATTTGCCACTAAATTTATACATATATATATATAGTAACATTTATCTTTATGCCAATAGAAAATAATAGAGGTACATATTGTGCAGTGCAACAAAATGCTGTTTTACAAAGTGATTTTTTACATTTGAAATGTAAACTTGTTATACTATTATTATATGAAACTGTAATATGTTCCTTCACATTTTAAAATACTTTTTCTGTAAATAGATATTATGAATAATACATTGAAGTTATGAATTATTACAGAATACATACTGTGTTACATTGTTTTAATATGTATATGTATATACGTGACGCATACAAAGTGGAAACAAATATATACGTATACATATACATACGTATACATATACATACGTGTACATATTCCTTTCTGTTCAATGCGTCTTGCGCATATACATACGTATACAAAATATATTACGTGATTATCTTTTACACGTTGCTCTAAAGAGGTACAGGATGTCTCATGTAAAAAGTACACAATTTATGTATAAAGCACAATTTTTTCGAATACTTCGAGCACCTTCGCGTAATTATATATTGACCGCCTGAAATAGAGTGTGCAAAATGAATAAACGTGCAAAATATTACTAATTACAGTAACATTATTATTCTTCATTGTATACCATCTCATCGAAATCTGCATCTGAGAAATCCATGGATAAAGCAAAGTCCTTATATGAATCATTTTCGGCATCAATTTTGTCCTCTGTTTTAACAGATTCTTTAATATCAGCGTTAACGTCAACAGGTAGTTTGTCTTTTTCTTTCGTTTCTTCCCTAAATGTAATACAAATTACTGTCCAGTATCTATCAAAATATTAATCACATTGATTGTAGAGGAATTCTCACATCTGTTGTGCCTCTTGATCTATACTCTCTAATCGAAACAGCTTGGCAATTTGTTGTAAATTTAATTTACTTTTTTCCTTTATTGATGGGGCTTCCAAAATTTCTTTCAAATAATCCTCCATGGGCGGTAATGGTTTATCTGGATGAAGAGCACGATAGGAAAGCATGTGCCACATATGCTGCACAGCAGGATTGGCCACGCATCCTGGTAAAAAACACTGAGCTCCATCTACTTCGTGACTATCTCTATTTCAAAATTTATAACAAACGTGAAAGATATTCATAGTTGTAAATGAAACAAAATACGAAATACGCTTACTGTGTGTCAGGTAGCATCAGAGAGTCTAATAAATTATCTACAGCTTCGTTTTGTTCGGTTGTTAATTGTTTAATTACAGACTTCATAGGTCTGCTGTCCATTACTCTTTGATTTTCGGGAAATGTTAAAACTACTTCTACCAGACACTGCGTGTAAATGAAAAGATATACTTCAAATACAGCTGCATAAACATAGAAGGAAAATATTCGTATATTAGAAACGTATTTTGTAATACCCATGGTTCATCGGGTACATCGATGCAAGGAAACAACGCAACCATTTTAGGCGAGTAATTGTTGCAAAATATTTTCCTAGCAATGGCAACAGAATTTGTTTCATGCATTGCTTTCACCAAACTGTAAAATAGTTTTGTTACACTCTGAAAGGATAAAAATGTACATATTAGATTCATATTCGTATCTGCAATGAAAATAATACGACATACATCTACACTACTTGAAGGTAGAACAACGTGTACACCACATTCAAACAGATTCTCCAAATTAATATTATTTCTGTTTGTGAAGCTGCAAATTTTGTAACTTTTTATGCCACCTCTGTAGGTCATAGCTTCTAGTTGCTCTATATTCATGGAAATAATTATTCAATTAATATTGTTTTAGTTATATATGCACAGAACATTTCTCTCGAGGAGAACAATTTATTATATATACTTTCGATTGGAACAAAAGTTTCTCCATATTTATATCCTATTACTATCTCGTCCTTTTCGTATATGTTTGTTTCATTATCCAAATATTGCGTTACGGAACGAATCTTTTGACTTCGTTTTGCCTTTTTCCATGTTGGCATTTTCGTAACATTGATCTGACAAAATGCAATGTTTAGTTAAAACTATCACACGTGGTATGAAACATAAGTCATATATTTCGATTTATGCCTTACTTTAACATAACAAGCAATTGGAATTTCTTTATCGACTAATTCCAAAGTAAAGTAAGCTGGCATTGGTCGTTTTGGTAGAGGGGAATAAAATTTTAAATCAGATAGGGCACTATCAAATGATATATGATGACCTTTGATCTGAAAAATAAGAAGAATGTTAATGCTAATTTGTCGGTAAAATTATTATAAATACCATGATAATGTGAATTGTGATTAACCTTTAAATGAACATTTTTAAGAAGCTTTTCGCTACTTTTGAGTAAAACTACAGGCCTTGTATCGAATGACTCTTCTGCTCTAAAATGATAAAATTTTCAAACGAAATGATTAATATTCATTTGAAAACAAAAATATGTCAACAGATGTGCATACAATCTGCATCAAATCTATTCGTCTTACATAGTAATTAAATTAATATTCCCCACGGACAAAGCGGATGCAATTTCATTTGCTTCAAACTGCGAGATAATATCTTCTCCTTCATTGAAATCGGACATCAAAATTATTTTTCTGACGGAACCATTGATGCTGTAGAAAAAAATTATATCACAATTAGTAATGTACCTAATGTTATGATTTACAAACATTGTAATAATTTAACATTCAATCGTACCTATTGTCCTTCATGAATTTCACTCCAGCCAGAAGTGCTTCGACCCAATTAGAACATCGCTTTGTCCTCCGTAATGCCATCACTTTATCTATGAAATCCCAATTAGGAAATTGAAAATCTGTAAATTCCTCTACGTGTTCCGTATTCAAACTATTTTTTGTAGTGGTGGAGCCCATCAATATTATTGCCACATCATCTTTTGGACTTAAGAAAATCTACAAAGCGATGGACAATAATAATTAGTGTTGGACAGTGCTACATTGCATTTGGTTTACAGTAGTAGTACCATCTTTTCAATTTTTCGCTTGGCGACTTGTTTTGCTTTTTCTAAAAATGTTGGATCGACTACTGCATCGCAACTTGTTCTTCCAATATTTATTATCAGCAGTAGTGCTTCCTGAAAATGATATTAACATGTTATCCATATTATTCGTATTCAAGAAAAACAAATATGATATCGGCAATTTGTTAATAATTTGTAATCTGAATGAAACAATATATATTTTTTAAATAACATTATAACCTGTAGTCGTCTTGGTGGCATTTTGTACGTCAGCGATCAATGTATAATTCAATGCGTAATTCAATGTGCTATTATTCAAAGATGCTGAATTAATTATAGCGGTTCAAGAAGATAGATGCTAACAGAGTTTTCGTACGATTGGTGTGAAAAGAACTTAATACCTTTTCCCTGTAGGAAGAAAGACGTAATGATATTCTACTTGACTTTGAATTCAAAATATATTAAAAGTTTAATATATTTTGAATTCAATTCAAGTAGACGCAATAAACAATTCGTACAGATAAAAAAATTTAGTAGTAGAAACACCGCAGTCTAATGCTTTTATCTATTCAAGCGATGCACATATCGCGATACGAAATTTACTGTCTATGCTACAAACTATTATCAGTATAAAGAAGAATCGCTTAGAATCGTTTAGAACTGACAAGGAGAGCGATTTAGTTGAAACTTTGTGGACTTATAGATCTCGTTCTCCTGTTTACGAATATATAGTATTATAGGGGCAGATACTCAGTAGTTTTTAAAATATTTACCGTTAAACATTCATCATTACCTTGAAATTTATAAGATGCGAAACGTTCGTAAAGATTCCGTGATAGTTGGATGGCTCGGTGGATAGACGTCGGATTTATAAGTCGGAGGACTAGTGTTCAAATCCTTCTTTTGGTACAGAATTTTTTTTCTTCAAATTTTGGTATTATTTATTATTTATGTGAATATATTAATAATTTTGTTTCTACTCACTTTTTCTTGTACAAGATGTAATGATAAGCACCGTTTTTTGTGTACTTTATTAAACAATATATTCTGTTGATACCTTATTATGCAAATATCAAATAAATGATTAATATAATACTTTTGAATGCATATTTTGCAAGAATTGTTCCGAAAAATGTATAACTTTGTGTATAATTTGACAAATTTAGGGGTATACACACTCTTGTGCACTATAGTGCATTATATATAAATGTGTATACACATTATATATAAATGTGTATACACATTTATATATAACTATGTTGCAAAATAAATAATATATCATAGAATTATATATTATTTTTTCATAATTTAATTTACGTAAGTAATGACATCAATTTCTGTGATAGGATTGCAAATTATAAATCACTTCTATTTATTTGCTTTTATGAATTCGATCCTCTATTCTCGCTCAAATAAATCAAATGTAAAATAAATCCTGATGATCCTTTTTCGTTTATAAATTAGTAGGTTCTGATAAAGAGTTCAATTAAAATGTCAAAGGGATACAGAGTTTTATATTTAATATATAATAAATATATAATATATACAATATATACAAGTTAATACATATCTACGTCATTATACAATTAATGTACTATAATTGTACACACTTTTATAAATCAAGTATTTATATTGCAAGTCTAATATTTTTTTAATAGAATTATTATAAAATATCGTTGGCAGTTGGTTACTCATTTAAGTATGATACACAAGCAAAGTAAAATAGAAAACTAAACTTCAATGAAATAAGTTAATATAATAGTTATGCATCATCAATAAGAAATGTTGATTCTAATTTACTTCAATAGTTTTTTAACAAAGTATAATATTCATTACTTTTATCGAATCACTGAAAGATAAAGGAAACAGATTTAATCTCAATTCTACTTAAACGTAATCTACAAATATTTATACATATTTACACTTTGTATTTATTAAACGTTTTGCAAGTATTTAATAATTATAATTTTTAATTAATATTTTAATTATAGATATTAATTACATACGGATAATAATTACAAAAAAGGATTTGCATAATGTCATATATATAAATACGCTATACTTCTTAATTATTTTGTATACTATTATATTATCTAAGTAGCATTAAAACGTGTTCAGTTTAATAATATTATGTAATTAAATTTTATTCATCTTGAAATCATTGCTGTACATATTAAATATGCGTGATAATTGCGCATTTAAATTGTTCACAAAATTAGGTTTCGAATAGGATAAAATTTTAGTAATGATAATCTTATATTTCATAATATTATAAGTTTCGGAGATTCGTACTCTTGGCCATTATAAATTTTTATTGTTAATAGTATTTACTACTTCGAAAGTGAAGTCTAAATCATTTAATTGTATTTAAAATGACTAGAAATGTTGCTATTTCTTCCTATTGGTTATTAATATATATCTCTCATTTGGCAAGAACATCGTGATGTAAATTTATGAAATTGTGAACAAATATTTGAAATTTCATCCATTAAGAATTTACAATATCTTTAAAATTATTCGTATGTACATCAAGCGATTTAATGTATAGGTTTTATATTTACAAAACAATTTACTATCTGAACTATATACATAACAATAATCTTATAGTTTCATGAGTGTTGCAGATAGTGAATCACATTGAATGTGAAATATAAGATTATTGAATATTGGTGAGTATAAATTTTCAGGTAAACTTAGCGTACAATAATTGATACCGATTTCAGAGCGTTCAAATTAAAGTATGTGTTTCTCAATTAAAAACTGATTCGCTTCAGTTAGATATCGCAGAATGTCGTTGGGACTGTATCTGCTGATCATTTATAATTAGGTTTGTAAGAAAAGTCAATGATACAAAGATATACAGTTGAAAACTTGGAATGGACGGAGTCTATATTGTTGGTTGTAGTAGATGAATTCGAATACGAGGAAAGAAAGCAAGATATGAATGAAGAATTCTACAATGTAGAAATTATTATACAGTAGGGCCTCGATTAACCGGCTTAATCGGGAAACAAATAGCCCGGATGTATTGAGACTCTCCAGATAATCAAGTCCTGAAGAGAAAAAAACTTAAAATGTAATTTATATACACAATAGGCATACTATTCGACAAGAAATGCATTTCTTTTTACAATACGTATATTTATACTTACATCTCATCTCATTTTGTTAATTTTGCACTGTACTTGTAAATCACTAACTATATTGAGATCAGCAGTGTTTTTTTTATCGTCAATTGAGTTAAGCAAGGTCTATAAAGCAATGATAGCAAAGGAGGGCGACTCTGCAGTCGAGAATTTGAAAAATATAAAAGAATACGATTATATGTATTCATATCAAATTCTTTTAACAAATTGTAAAATTGGTAGATCAAAGATGATACGATAAAAGAGGTGCTTAATGATCGTAAGTATAGTAATATGAGTGCAATAGATATTATAGTCTACCCGAGTATTCACTGGATACATATTGGGAGCGTTAAATCCTTCCGTGTTCTTGTCTACTAAATGAGCTCCAGAACTGCGACACAATATAAATATGAATGATATTTTTTATATATCGTGATATGATTAATTTAAAGAAACAAAAGCAGATATGTAATACAACGAAATATTTGTAGATAGCAATTATTCATACTAACCAATATTCATTTTGGTTTGAACATTTAATCTTGAAATGATCCTTCAATCATCTATGATTATAGGTTGCTTCTAATTTAAAGATAATTCATGAAAAGATTTGCTTCATGATGGTTTTACCATTACTTTTTCAACATTTTTTACATGCAAAATTTTTCATTCATGTAATAAGTAAGGTATCGACATTTTAAGAGATCACTTATTAGCTTTGCTGTTGCAACGACTCACATCCAAATAAAACGTATTCTTCTCTTGATAACCAAAATGGATTACCCTCTATATATTCTGGCGGTGTCTTATCTAGTGTAATAATAATAATAAATTATGTATGCGTTAATTTTATGCAAATCAATTTTTTTTGTGAAAAAATAGATAGTTACCAGGATGCACGGTTAAAGGCACATACGTAGAACCCATCGCAACATTCCAACTATGAGTACCAGGGCAACTTCTTACTTCCAATATTTTGCTATGTTCAGGTAATAACTCTCGTAAATCTTTAGTTAATCTCAATTCAAAACCGGAAAGGTGTGTATTGCCGCCAGTAAGTAATATGTGTGAAAGACAATCGTGTAATATTTCGTCCGATAAACCAGACGTTACATCTTTTATCACTTGCGGTAAATCAAGATTAGTGTACATCATTTCGGGGGCAACATACAATTCAGAACCCAATGAAATTCTCTAAAAAAAAATGTTGAAATCATATGTAATGCGACATTCTAGAAAGATTGATCAATCTTAAGAACATATGCATATAAAATTCACAAACCAAAATTTGTTCGCTATCACCGAACTTCTGAACTCTAAGTTGAAAACGCTCCCTAGCTTTTTGTCCCACTTTGTTCTCCTCATTTTTAATATTATAACTTAATCTACACTTTTCTTTAATAGGGAGAGTGTCCAAATACGAAATAGGAATGTGATAGTATTCCTTTAGGTTCCAATGCATAGCTTGGTGTAGGTGATAAGCTACATGCCAACCACCAACGGGTAATAATTTCCATCGCTGTGGTATAACACGCCCGCCAATTACAACGGCTACAGTTGTACTTAGAGCACCGCTATCAACAACCACGCAAGTTTCAACATCTAGCATCGCGCATGCTGCTAAAGGCTTCGGTACCAGACATACTCTAAAATTTTTAATCAGATTAAAGACAAGGTTCTGCGTACTTCTTTTAATCATTTCCTTTTTAATATCTTAAATACCGTTTAACAAATTTACCTTACCTTGACACTTTAACTTCTTGGAACAAGTAATGCAACAGTTGTTTCCTAAGTCTTGGATGCATAGCTAACGGTTCGCAAAACATAAGAACCGCGTTAGGTTTTCTTAACGTTGGAGTTAATCTCATCTGATGGAATAAATGACCAACAAACGTTTTAAAAACAGAAAATGTTCCGTCGCTTAATAATGCTTGCGCCGGACTAATGAGATAGACATTCGGAATACCGAGTGCCTCAGCAGTATCGGTGCAATATCCGTTTATCAGTTTCTCATAAATTGGATTCTGTTTTGTGTAACATAAGGGACCATTCTTCTGAATTAGTAACCTTCGTTTCTCTCTCTCTAATTGCATAGGGTTGCAGAAAACACAAAATGCACCGCTGGGCCTCGGTATCTTAGTTACTTCGGATAATTGTAATAATTTTAATCTCCTAGCTAATGATATACTAATACATTTCGTCCTTGTACTGCTACTTGGAACATTTTGTGCTTGCGGTAAATATGTTTCAATATTGTTCTTAGGCACGCCAAACATTGAGAAATGCCTTCTCAATGCGAAATGCGGTGTAATTACCCATGTATATTTATTTCCAATTTCGATTACCACTTTTGCACTAGAACCTTCAACGCAATTTCTTTGACACGTATAACGATTACATTGTTGACATTTTGGAAAATGAATATTTTCGCCAAATGTAACTATCCTGTATAATCTGTAACACATTGCCTTGAAGCTAATGCTTAATAGTTGCAGACATTTTATATCTGGAAATCGAAAATGTACTTTTGAAGTCAATTGCAGCCACTTCATTTTCCTAAAACAAATATTGAACTTTGTTAAATATGAATAATAACAATTACCTTTTGGCCGAACGTGAAATCTTTGTGCATATCGTTTAAATAAATTGACGAAAAATGTCTTTGATAAAAGAAATTTTCATGGGCAAAATGCGATTTACAGTAACATATCATGTACTTATGCTCGACGTCTACTAATGAACTTTGACGTAACTTTGACATAAACATAACCTCAAACTTACCATAGATAATCAGTGTCTGCCGTTATTTTCAAGTATTTGCACGTTCTACCGAAAGCAATAATGTCAGGTACATCACAATATAATAAAATTTTTATCCAAATTTCTTGAGGGAAGATCGAGGGATCCATTATTCTTAATAAAAACGATATAAAAGATACAATTACCAGTTACTAATACAAGATTGCAGACACTCCCCAGAAATAGTGAATACGCTAGTCAAGTTCAAGGTCACGATAGTGGAAATAGTGAATCAATATGTTATCAATGGAAGGTATTTCAATAAAAATTGCCATAATGCATGCACGTAATGCATATAATGTTTAGTGAAATGAAACGTAATGTTCTGGTTGGATTTCCAATTTTGTAGGACTTCGTGATCGTATAGGAACGGTGCAAAGTAGAATTTAGAATGGTGGTCATAAGAATTATGTGTCGATAAATGTTTCCGGAGATTCATTTAATTCTTACAGTGGGTAGATCATAATTTAACCACAGATGAGATATAGGAATAGACAAATCGCCTTATGGACTCTCAAGCACCGACGAGATATAAGAATAGACAAGACATCTTATGGACTTTCGTGGCCCAACGTGACTGTCATACCGACTCAGAAATCCCACGCTGATTTGAGCGTCCTCTGCTCATGGGCAGTGATCACTTGAAGAACTATTATTTACTAAAGTAGTGGGGACGGGATTCATGCTATTGTGTCAATATATGTAAATGCTTTGAGGGGATCAGGACAGCTTTTTCTCGAGCAACGTATCGGTAGAAAAATTGAGCTACGGTGCCTGGTCGCGCGATGCACTTCGGCTCGGCTCGAGTTGAGTCGAAACCACATCGCGATGCATCGGGGCAATGAAATTGACAGTATCACGTCAAGCGTCCCGCCTGTGCTGTCCCGCTTTCATTGCGCGACAAAGAACGAAAGAATTCTTTAACGAGGATCGTAGGTCCAGCTAAAACTTAATCAGAACCCGCCGAAGTTTAATAAGCACGACCCTAGAGTCGTAGGTCCGGCTAAAAGTTGGTCAGAAAACGTAAAAGTCCAGTAGGTACAACTCTGGGATCGTAGGTTCAGCTATAAGTCGGTCAGAACCCGAAGAAGTACAATAGACACGATCCTAGAGCCGTAGGTCCGGCTAAAAGTTGGTCAGAAAACGTAAAAGTCCAGTAGGTACAACCCTAGGATCGTAGGTTTAGCTAAAAATTGGTCAGAAGTCGAAAAAGTTCAGTACGTATGACCTTAGTACAGTAGTACGCACGACCGCGATCGGAGACCTTCGAAGAGTTCGAAAATTGCGAATACCACCGAGCGCGACCGAGCGTTACCGACGCGCCGGCGCGTCGCGGAGTGGGGATGCCGGTGCGCGGCGCACGCAGTGTCACTATCAGTTCAAGCGTCGTACCGTACGGGTCGTCTATGCTGTCGAAGGTTAGCGACATATGTACTTCAGCTTACAACACAATAGCATCTCGGGGTTTACTTTATCACCGCATACGCTTGTCTATTAGCTTCTATTAATTAATACACGTTTATTTAACAATCGTTTGACTATCGTGGATATCCATTAAACTCTTTCTCGAGTCTCTTTTGCTGGACGCTTGACCGGTCATCCGGTACCACCGATTTTTTGATTCGCGATAACTAGTCGTTTATTAAAATATCGGGTTAATTAATTTATTAGTTTAAACGGCTCTTTGAATATTTATTATACTTTATTACACGATTATTCGGATTCGATGCGGTGTTAAGGTTGCGTTTATTTTCTTTGCAATGTCACTTACATACTCAATTACATATGTCCTTTCGCAACTTTGAATTCGATTCTGATTTTAGCACAGGGTTATCACGTTGCTTTTCTTTTCGTTGCAGGTACAATGGGTGATTGGTTGGTGGAGGATAATATATTGAGGCTGCAGGAATGGAGTATTGCGATACAATTACTGCGATGCATAACAATCAGTCCGATGACCTATGATGAAATGAAGGATTGGTAACATTTAACTTATTATCCCAACGGTTTACGTATATTTCTTGTTATCTGGCGATTGGATTTTGGCTCAAGTTCTTTTCTTTCGGTTGAAAGTTATTGAGCAATTTAAACATTTTAAATAGAACTTACAATATGCCACTCGCGATTGAAACTAGAGTCAGTAAATTTCATTAATTCTAAACGAAAAATCGAAATACTTTCATGTTTCGCTGCATATCGGTCGCGATTTCTATTATAGCTTCACTAGTATTTATTAAAAACTTTTAATATCTCTGTGACTTGGCACAAGTACGGTCAAATTGTATTTTCGATGCAGGATTGCCCGCGTACTTACGTACTGGTTGCCATGCACCTGAAGCATGATAAATAGTTTCGAGTCTTGATTTCTACAAGCAGCTACGAGAACTTATAAATGCGCGATATTGCTTACTTACTAAGATCATGATCACCTTTAAAACTCGGGCAAAGAACAGTCACAGTATGCTTTTGATAAATCATTTATATTAATCTATAATAGTATATGTTGAATAGACAATTAACAGTAATTAAATCAGAATAATAATACGGTAGTACTTTATTAAAACAAAGCAGTATTTCCTCAACAGACGTTTGACAGGATGAAGAAATAAGAAAGAGACAGATAAAATCAAATGTGTATTGCTTCATTTTCTACCTCCTCACCCTATTTACTAACTTGTACAGATTCTCTTTCAGAAAATTTTGATGACCGCGCGCAAGGCGGTCGGTAGAGTCAGTGCTTGCTCCGTCAAAGTTCTTTTTATTATTTTCTGAGCGAAACCGCTCATAATAATTATAACTAAATATAAATAACGGTAAAGATACGCGAAAGTAGAGTCAGTGTTTGCTTCGAAATTAGAGTCACTTTGTTCGTCGATCACAATTGACGTGCGCGATAGTAGTCTTTTTTTTTTTTTTTTTTTTTTTCTTTCGCAATAAGTATTCCGGTATTAGAGTCAGCACCGATGCAGTTCGGCGAGTTCGGGCATTCAACCATCAACTCGAAGAGTAAGTATCTCTGTATTTCTTTAATCTTATTTTACAATGGTCTTTGATAATTGTCATGATCGAAAAGTACTCAAAATGCAAAGATTTCAATGTTGTCTGTTCTTTTGAATGTTTCAGAAGGTGCCATGGGCTCGATGGTATTACCATAACGATATTGTTGACCGCGCGCAATGCGGTCGGTAGAGTCAGTGCTTGTTCCGTCAAAGTTCTTTTTATTATTTTCTGAGCGCAACCGCTCTTATTAATAATTAAACACAAATAGCAGTAAAGAGACGCGAAATTAGAGTCAGTGTTTGCTCCGAAATAATACTCTCGCGAAAAATAGAGTCACTTTGTTCGTCGGTCACAATTATTCCGTTTCCTTTTCCGTTCTCGGCTCGGAGGACTGATGGTTAGGGACTTAGTGTCAGCGAGTTACGATGTGCGGGGGCGTGATTGTGGTTCTGGACCCTGGTCACGAGGCCCTCTGTTAGACCACATATAATCTCTAATTTGGGTAGGTCATCCACCATTCTGGAATCGTGGTCGCGGTTCTTGCAATATCCGGGTTGCAGTGTCATCGGGGGGCGGTGTGTGGGGCTGTGATTGCTTTTCTGGACACTTTGGCCCGCCTAGTAGGAAATTCCTATGTGTTAGACCACGCCAAGCACACCTTGGGGTGGCAGAAGGCATACGGGTCATAATCTAGAATCGTGGTTGTGGTTTTGCATATCCGTGCCTTAATGATTTCTGTGGCTCGGAATCGAAACTGGTCTCGATGCTAAGTCGTTTTACTGTCCAGACTCTGAGCCGAGGGCACGCGGGCTGCTCGGTAGCAGTCACAAAAACAGTAGAAATACTGTCGCGAAATTAGAATCACTTTGTTTGTCAATCATAAGTGTTTCATTAGAGTCAGTGTCCTGTTCGGCGAGTTCGGGCTTTCAGCCATCAATTTGACGAGTAAGTATCTCCTTCGTTCTTTAATCTTGTATTGCAATAATCATTGATAATTAACACATTCCAAAAGTACTGAAAATACATAGATTTTAATGTTGTTTGCTCTTTTTGAATGTTTCAGCAGCTTCCATGGCTTCGATGGCGACGAGCTTGACCGCACACCTGGTGAGTCTGCAACCGGTGAGTGGCATGCTTTAAAGTTCCTCTGGTCACTCAAGCATGTCGCAGGACGAAAGGTCCGAACCGACACGGGTGACTGGTTGTAATTACGTAGATTTTTCTGGCAAGCACTGTGACCATGGGTATATGGAAATATACTCATGAGTAGTAACTTCTTTACTGCTTTATATTATGTGAGGATAGGTCTTCTTGTACAACGCGTTTTTAAATAGCTTGATAATTTTAAAAGAGATCATATTTAGCATAAAATATATCACTATATATCTTTTTATAATAGAGTCTTTAATTGAATACCTATGAAACGATATTTAAATAGTTATTAATTATTAAATGAATATAAAGTAACGTCCAGTATTCTACGTGCATTAGTTTGTAGTGGAGAAGTCGAATACCATTCGACTTCGTTTATTTGTCAATTGCAATTACTGCACAGTTATAATAAATTGTTAGTAAGAGTATAGTCGTTCCTCTTTTTTACTACTTTGCTTATATATAAAGTAAAGGTACTTACTTACCTTATCAATTTGTTGGAACTATCGAATAATTTTATTATTCGATATCCATATTAGTCTTTAGCGTATCAAAATATCAATAAATTCACTTTTTCCGTATAAGATATTAATTAAACCTGAATGTACAAGAAGACAATACGCGAACGGGTAGTTCTCAAAATCAAGGCAATCTACTTTAAAACCAACCTTGCGTTTTAGAAGCAATGCTTTGATGACGGGAACGCCCGAGGGTGTTTCAATTTAATTCAAAGTATATTAAAGTAGAGTCACTGAATAATTTTTCTAATAAAGTAGAGTCATTGCACAATTTTTCTAATAAAGTAAAGTCATTGCATAATTTTCCTAATAAAGTAGAGTCTTTGCATCACTTTTCTAATAAAGTAGAGTCACTGATTAATTTTTCTAATAAAATAGAATCATATAGTGATCTGGTATACAAGATATGTATATGTATTTAGCCCGTTAGAAAATCAGTTTGTCTTAATCATCTTTTTAGACGAGGATTTTCAGGTTTAACCCTTTCCGTGTTCACTGCCCGGATCCCACTCACGTGCCCCGGTGATACTTGGGTGGGAAAACGGTGGTGGAGCACGACGATATTTCTCTAGTTTATAAGCCACAAAATGATTTATTGTTGGCGACTGACAGTGCGTTTGGTGTATCGTGCACGACGTAATATCCGCATTGTGTGTGTGGTTAGGCTGTGGATTTGCGTCGTTCCGTATTAAAATGTAACTATTACGACCAAGATAAGATGTCCATTAATTTAAAACAGAGACATCATTTTTGTCATCATTTTGTTCAAATGCCAAAAAGAATCGAATATACTTATCTATTGCTATCAAGTACCTTATGTATGGGTGCTATTTAATTATTCGGTTAAAAATTAACCGCGGCGTGGTCTTTTTCCACGCAAACGCAAAGATCCCAGCCACTGTCAGTCGATTTCAGAAAAATGGTACGTACATTAGAGTGTGCAAGTTGTGACAACACCTGGGTGTCGGGGGCGTCCCGGGACGCCTCCCTAGTGTAGGCTTTTGCGCCCAAGTGTTTGACTGAGAACCGTGGAGTGTCGTGTGTTGGTGTGTTTGTTTGCCATTTTTTAAATATAGGTCCAGGTAGGATAGGTAGCATACTTTCTGGTGCGATTGATAGACATAAGTAGGTAGGGCCGGGCAGGTTGACACAGTCTCTGATCGGGTAGGCACTATTTCGCGTGTTCAACCTGTTTCAGGAAATCTGATTTGAAAAGTCGACGGTGAAGCTGTGGCGCGAACGAAAATGCGTTCGCCTCTGGCTTTGCCTATCGATTTTTCGAATCCTTCGCGGTCGTGGTCGCGATTTAGGCTCCGAAACGAAACGCGTTACATTATGCTCGAGGCTGCACGTGTGAACGAAGAACGATTACAATTTTAATCGTAATCTATGTGATTTTCCGTAATCACAATTTTACGATTTTATTTGATCGCCATTCGGCCACGTGTGTTCCATTTAGCTCCGCGATTCAAACTCTTTATTTCACCTTTATAAGTTTTTCCTTGGTTTCCGATTAGAGTCTCGAGCCTAGTTTAAGTTTCAGCTGACCCTTGGGTCCGACGAAATGGAGAGGCTATATGCCGAAGAGGCCCGACAAACTGTCACTCAAGAGGGCAACTACTAATGGCTCCCCATTCTTTTTAAGAATGGGGAATCATTCTGTGTTACTACTTTGTCACTGTGCTTGCATTTTCATTTGTAGAATTTTTATTTGTACTTGGCCGATGCACATTCCGGCCCAACGATACAGCCCTCCCAAAAATATCGCGTTGCTTTAGAGTTGCGAAAAACTTGCGAACGGGTCGAGTTGGAGTTGCGTTGAATGCCACTTATTGCTATTCTTATTGCTAGTTAAATTGTAGTATTTTATAATACACATTACATTTGAGCTTCTAGTGTTGCGGAAATTGTTTTCGCGTATTGGAACTTTCAGTTCATTTTTCAGAGGATCTTCAATTTGCTTATTTTTGGATAGTACATATAATTTACTGTTTGCTTTCTATTAGTCTTAATAAATAGTGTTGCGAAATGATTGTATCGCGAGTTCCAGTTAGCGTTGCGTTGATTAAAGATCGCGTTTTTAAGTAGAGTTGCGACTACTAGTCCCCATCTGCTTCCAATTGGAAGCCTGTTCCTGAACCAGGAACTTTTTCTTTTCAGCGTTTTATATTTGCCTTTCTTTTTATTTTATTTTTCTTAATAATTATACTACCTGGAATGTCTGTTGATGGAAGTACTGCTAAAAATTTGCATATATATTAGTAAATTACTGTGTGAACGAAATGAAAAGAAATGAAAAAGAAAATAAATGAAAGAGAAAGGAAAGAAAAAAGAAAAGAAAAGAAAAGAAAAGTAAAGAAAAGAAAAGAAAAGAAAAGAAAAGAAAGAAGAAGAAAAGAAAAAGAGCAAAGTAAAAAACAGATATAATTTGCAGAATCTTTGATAAATTTATAATAATTCTAGATAGTAGATTTAAATTAGAGTTAATACTAGTGACTGTTCATTATTGGAGTTTAACTCTTTAATATTTCCTCTTAATTGTTGCAATTCTATCTTAACCTTTTTTTTAGTAGAGCCAATTTTTATAACTTTTCGAGCTTGCTTTGTAGAAATTGAAATTCACTCGCGATATCCGTAAATGTTTAAACAAAAATCCTTGCACGAAAAACGTTATTGGCAGTAGTTGGGTCTCGGCATGGTGATAGTTGAAGTTTGATATTTTTCTTCCGAATAATCGTTTGTCGCTTCTTTGTTGAAGCAAAATAGAATCAATTGTAGTGAAATGTGACTACTTCATTTTGGAGTTTTTAATGTACGTGATACCACCATTCAGTTTGATCTAGAACGTACAAAAGAATATATCACTTTGGCCGAAATCCAATTAACTATTGTTAACAAAAAATAGCAGCATTTTTCATATCAATTCTGATTTATTAACTGCGCTAAAATTCAGTTATTACGAATTAAAAGCAGCTTCATTTCGATATAAAATGGGGAGGCTTGGGGATGTCACTAATCCAATGCTTGAGATTGTTACAGATTCACAGATGAACCCAAATATGCTATACTAAACAAACATAAGTACATACGTCAGAGGCTCAAGAGTGGAATATATAGAATACAGATCCAGAAATATTAGCAAAGACACGATTGGAAACTTTAAAATTAAAGAGCCAGCCTCGTCGATTCAATTTGTGAGTTTAAGAATTCATTCTTATAATGCTTTACTAATTATTTCGACTTTGTGCATGTTTCAGAAGCATTGAAAAGAAGAGGATTCATGAAACAATGTATAATACGAACACACCCTCACCCCATCCCTGCCCCAAACCCCTGTCCTTATTAACTAATTACAGGTGTTAGACAATTAATTAGGCAGGCCCAAATATAAATCGAACAATACTTTTAGCTCTTTATGTAGGTAGGATTTGTCTGAACACACAATCTTGGATCTTTATACTGGCAGGTTTTACACGAATTGAAACGAATTTTTGGTTCGAGTTTCTGTCTGTTCTAGGACACCATGGACCACGAGAGATTGATACGGACTAATTAATACATACTAATACATCTATGAGTATGATAAAGTATCTATTACATTCCTGTGTGTTAGGATATTATTGAAATTGTTCTTTTAATTTGACTCTTAGATGTTATATTAGATCTAATCTAGTATTTAAGAAGGGAGGATTTATTTTTAAGCTGTGTCTTGGTTTTTAATGCAGCAGTGTACACTGCTGTGATAATATTTCGTTGTCTAGTTTTTAAGATCTAAGGATATATTTTTAAGAAAGTTCTATTTCAGGAAATTGAATTCTCTTGCAGATTTTCTTTCAGGTTTCCTTCTGATATTCAACTTAGCTTTCGGTCGTGAATTTTCCAAGTTACTCCTCTTGTTGTCTTACTTGTACTACGATCAATTAATGAACGTTCTACAAATTGACAATAATAGGAGATTTTTCTTTCTCACATGCTATATTAGAATTAGTGTTCGCGTAATTGGAGGGTGGAAGGGCCGTGGCTAGGGTGGGTCTCCATGCGCAGTAACCTCCACGTGGTGAGACCCGGGCAATCAATTATTTATCGCATAATTATTAAACGTTTAAGAGACGTTTGATAATTATGTGGAAAATAATTCGAGCGAATTGACTGCATATTTTACTTAGGATACAATGTACAATAATGGCCGCTCAATGTTCGTTCATTTCCCCAATTAATGCTCGCCGAGACATCGCCACCAATCCTTGGACCTACTCCTGATCGGAGTATAAAGTATACTCCAATTATTAATTTGGTATTATATATTTTCAGAAAAATCTCGATTAGTGCACTTCGCTCGGGACCGAATGCGAACACTAATCATTTGCAGACACGTTTATCGCTGGAATTGCCTTATATTAGTAAATGAGATACTTTGTCATTGTTATTAGTTGAATATTAATAAGAAATTGCGTGTTTCATTAACGATAAAATTGCTCCAATGAAAAAGAGAATTAAAGAATTTGTCTAGTAACTATACAATTAACAATTGTAGTATACAATTATCGTCACTATCTTTTCCATTGTGGCAACTTTATTGTTTGGGTGTTAAAAAAATATACATCTCTTAGCTCAATTTTTTTGGTAATTTATCAGAAAATAATGTAAAGTATAACTTTAAAAATTATTTCATTTATTGATAGTACAATTGAAATAAGAAAACTTGTCATCATGTGTTTCTTTAATTAAAAGATTTTTAATTAACATTAAATGTTTCATATCCTTCGTTGCCTTTCATTGCGGCAAAGAACAAAAGAATTCTTTAAAATTATTTAATTTTCGCATCGTTTTGTATAATCTGTGGGTAACGTTGCGAGTGACACGGAAATGGTAATGGGTCCCCGGGACCCAGAAATCGTGGCCGAAAAGATACATTGCATGTCTTGTCTATTCCTTTATCTCGTCGGTGTCTCAAGGCCCAACGCGACTGCCATACCGACTCAGAAGGGTGTGGAGGCAAAGAGTAACGAGCATCGACTGGCACTTCTCATCATGCATAGGAGCAAGAAAGAAGATAGAAGAACTTTTGCCAGATACTTTAGTTATCCTTTAGTTATAGTAAAGCGATTTATAGAAATAGTTTGTAACTATTAGCGCATAAGCTTAATGTGTAATTAACAGTTGTGTAATTAACTGTTCTATGTACCTATTGTATACTTTATTTTATATTCAGTTTATTCGGTAGATCGTATATAAACTGTAATATTACTTATAAGGGAAGTTGAGTCTCAGTCACTGAACGGAAAGTTGATTGTCAGTCACCGATGACTGACGCGGCCTGAGCGGAAAGTTTAGAGTCAGGCACTGAACGGAAAGTTGATTGTCAGTCACCAATGACTGACGCAGCCTGAACGGTAAGTTGATTGCCAGTCACTGAACGGAAACTTGATTGTCAGTCACCTATGACTGACGCGGCCTGGACGGAAAGTTTAGTGTTAGTCACTCAACGGAAAGTTGATTGTCAGTCACCTATGACTGACGCGGCCTGGACGGAAAGTTTAGTGTTAGTCACTCAACGGAAAGTTGATTGTCAGTCACCGATGACTGACGCGGCCTGAACGGAAAGTTGATTGTCAGTCACTGAACGGAAAGTTGATTGTCAGTCACTGAACGGAAAGTTGATTGTCAGTCACCTATGACTGACGCGGCCTGGACGGAAAGTTTAGTGTTAGTCACTCAACGGAAAGTTGATTGTCAGTCACCTATGACTGACGCGGCCTGGACGGAAAGTTTAGTGTTAGTCACTCAACGGAAAGTTGATTGTCAGTCACCTATGACTGACGCGGCCTGGACGGAAAGTTTAGTGTTAGTCACTGAACGGAAAGTTGATTGTCAGTCACCGATGACTGACGCGGCCTGAGCGGAAAGTTTAGAGTCAGGCACTGAACGGAAAGTTGATTGTCAGTCACCGATGACTGACGCGGCCTGAGCGGAAAGTTTAGAGTCAGGCACTGAACGGAAAGTTGATTGTCAGTCACCAATGACTGACGCAGCCTGAACGGTAAGTTGATTGCCAGTCACTGAACGGAAACTTGATTGTCAGTCACCTATGACTGACGCGGCCTGGACGGAAAGTTTAGTGTTAGTCACTCAACGGAAAGTTGATTGTCAGTCACCTATGACTGACGCGGCCTGGACGGAAAGTTTAGTGTTAGTCACTCAACGGAAAGTTGATTGTCAGTCACCGATGACTGACGCGGCCTGAACGGTAAGTTGATTGCCAGTCACTGAACGGAAACTTGATTGTCAGTCACCCATGACTGATGCGGCCTGGACGGAAAGTTTAGTGTTAGTCACTCAACGGAAAGTTGATTGTCAGTCACCGATGACTGACGCGGCCTGAACGGAAAGTTTAGTGTTAGTCACTGAACGGAAAGTTGATTGTCAGTCACCGATGACTGACGCGGCCTGAACGGTAAGTTGATTGCCAGTCACTGAACGGAATGTTGATTGTCAGTCACCTATGACTGACGCGGCCCAGAACGGAAAGTTTAGTGTCAGACACCGATGCCTGACGTGGTACTCAACGTGTTAAATATATCTCACGCTGGTTCTCAGTACATCTCAATCCACTCCCAACACAGCCTAAACCGAGCGTGCCGAAAAGTGATAAGCATGAACAATTCCTTATAAATCACATCCCTGGATAGTGTTCGCTAGGCAGCTTCGAAGCAGCGAACATTAAGTGGGCATTACTGTCCACTGTAGTTATTTGAGCGGAGAGAATCTTAAGTTCTTATTGCAATTACTTTTGAGTTCTCGTTTCTATCGTTGTATCTATCTGCAGCTCTAAATATTGTGTATTATTTATTTCCCTGCTTCTTATGTAGACTCTTCTGTTTTCTGACTCTTTCGAGATAATTCATTAGTAACATAAATCATATATGTTTCGCCTAGAGAATTATATTTTCTTATTTCTCAAGAAGCCTTCTTTTTTATAATTGAAATACCCGTGTATATATCTTTCAATTCATAAATTAATTAATATCTGGAAAGATATACTTGAAACTACGTGGGTCTCTGCCATATCTACAGTGCTTGCTATGCTTTTGCCATCTATACAGAACTCGTTGAAACTACTTACGCATCTTACTTACCTTACGTGTAGATATTGCAGACGCCCGAGCAGTTTCATCCACATCTGTATAGATGGCGATACTAATGACTCTAGATAAAGCAGACATACATACAGTTTCGAGCACCTCTTTATAGATGGCGAAGCTAAAGCCCTTTTTGGGTGTAGGTAAGACAGGGATGTGAGTGGTACGTAAATTCAGACACCTGTTTATAAGTAGCGGTGCGATAATATTAATAAAATTTGGTTATTTATGTCTCCATTCATCAAATTGAGTTAATAATTCTCGAAAACCGTTTTGTACACTCATTTACAGATCAATAAAGTGTTAGCAAACACAGTGTTACAGTCTACATAAAAATTAATATGTACGGTAACATTGCAAGTTCCATTGTTCATTTTATTCTAAAACAATCAAGCTCTTTAGCACAGGTAAATGCATTTGTGAATATTTTTTCCTTTAAATAAATTTTCCGGCACGTAATAAATACATACTAATAGTAGTAGTATTCTTTATTTCGGTCTCGCAGCAATGAAAGTTTGGTTAGTTTACATATAACCTATCTTTGCAATACTACATATATGGACTCTTGCACTCTCATCTTCCGTTTCGCTGTTCCTTTTCATACCTTCTCTGCCTTACGTATTACATTATTTCTTACCTCTTTATCGCTTATCTATTATAAATCTTTTCCATTCCTTCTTCTTTAATTACAAATTCCTATGTCATTTTTATACCCTTTCGTATCTTTTTCCATACATTCTGTTAACAGGTGTTTTAACGTTCCAAATTTTTGTGTGCACAGGTCAGATCCGTTTTTCATTTTCTCCTCCTAATATTTATTTCATCCTTTAATGCTTTTGCATCTTACCTGTGCTATTAACTGATCATTATGCCCTCTTCCGTTCTTACTTAGGTATTCTAATAGCGTTACTGTTCTGATATATTTAAACCCTCCATCATATCTTGCTTATTTTATTCATATGTTTCGTTCCTACTGTTGCATTTCATAGTCTCTTCTTTTAACACTTTGAGTGCCACGGTGGTTTTGCCTCACTTTCCGTTTAGACCAAACGCCGCTACATGCAAGATGACGACCCACGGCGTAGATTAACACTGTGAAACACCAACGCCTGAACGAAAAGTTTAGTGTCAGTCACCGATGACTGACTAGGCACTCAACGTGTTAGTGCTCTGCGACAATTCCTTTAATTTCGATCTAATAAATTCTGTCTCACGAGACTCATTCCATTCTTTTTTAAATAATCCTCTCCTTCTCTAATGCTTCTGCTTGGGTACTCCTTTCTTTCTTCTGTCTCCTTTTACATATTTACTAATATATGTTTTGTGTGTGCAGGTTGTGGAGGCAAAGAGTAACGAGCATCGACTGGCACTTCTCGTCATGCATAGGAGCAAGAAAGAAGATAGAAGAACTTTTATAGGTTTTATAGGAACTTTTCTATAGATTTATAGAAATAGTTTGTAACTATTAGCGCATAAGCTTAATTTAGAACAATTGTGTAATTAACTGTTCTATGTACCTATTGTATATTTTATTTTATATTCAGTTTATTCGGTAGATCTTACGTAAACTGTAATATTACTTATATTACTATTACAAGTTCTACTGAATGTGCTAAATGTAAAATGAGAGATATAATAAATAATTTACGTATGCACAAGTTACACAATTGCTGTAATTTAAATTGTATAAGCTTCTGCATATGAAGTATGTAAATTTTAATATAAGTTCTATCTGTAAGATATATTGTAAATTAACTTCAAACAATAGCTTGTAAGTATTAGATTATTTATGTTTATAGTATTTGTTATGCTACATAAATGTTAGTTTAGAATTGATACAATATTTAGTTGTACGATCTATTGTAAATAGATATAAAAGAATAGTTCATAAGGATTAGCTTGTAAATTTGGACTACAACATTTTTGTAACTTGTATCTTCATTGATTAGTTTAAATAAATGTTCAATGAAAAGAACTCGACTGCTCTTCTTATTTTCACACCTTTACAATCCTTAAAAGAACCTAATTCCAATTCCTTATACAAGAAGTACCGTGGGCGAACTTGAAATGGAAAGTTCTAAAGCGGGAAACTTGTCAAAATGGCCCTATACGTTATTAAATTTGGAAGCAGCAAATTCTAAGTCCTCACTTCTTGCAAAATTGTATACCAGAAGTCCAAAAAATTAAGACCTCGGAAATTCCTGGAACGTGACGTCATTTCTTAGAATTGCTGAGATCGAATACCTCCTCGCACATCATATTCTCCTGATACAAATCCACGATTTTCAGCCAGATATTTTTGGCAGAAACTCGGAAATTTCAGCGCTCGGAAATTCCTGGAATGTGACGTCATTTCTGAGAACGAATACCTCCTTGCATATCATATTCTCCTGATACAAATCCACGATTTTCGGCGAGATATTTTTGCCAGAACTCAGAAATTTTGCGCTCGGAAATTCCTGGAACGTGACGTCATTTCTGAGAGCGAATACCTCCTTGCATATCATATTCTCCTGATACAAATCCAAGATTTTCGACACTTAAATTTCTACTGAAAATCGTGGATTTGTATCAGGAGAATATGATATGCGAGGAGGTCTTTCATCGCAGCAATTCTTGGAAATGACGTCACGTTCCAGGAATTTCCGAGCGCAAAATTTCTGCGATTCTGGCAAAAATATCTCGCTGAAAATCGTGGATTTGTATCAGGAGAATATGATATGCGAGGAGGTCTTTCATCGTAGTAATTCTTGGAAATGACGTCATGGTTCCAGGAATTTCCGGTCGCAAAATTTCTGAGTTTCTGGCAAAAATTCCTCGCTGAAAATCGTGGATTTGTATTAGGAGAATATGATGTGCGAGGAGGTATTCTACTTCACCAATTCTTGGAAATGATGTCACGTTCCAGGAATTTCCGAGAATTAAAATTTGAAGAGCCCCCATCAAGACGTATTAATTCCTTAACAATTAGCGCCAACGTTAATAATGTTCAGGTCTATTTTTACAAGTTTCTCGCTTTAGGACTTTGCATTTAAAGTCCGTCCACGGTACTTCTTGTTTAAGGAAGTGGAATCAGGTCTTTTCAAGGATAGGTAAGGTGTTAAAATAAAGAGAGCAGTAGAATTCCTTTTATTGAAGATTTATTAAATTAATTAATGAAGTTACAAGAATGTTGTAATTCAAATGTACAAGCTAACACTTATGAACTATTCTTATATATCAATTTACAATTAATCGTACAAGTAAATCTTGTATCAATTCTAAACTAACATTTATATAATATAAAGAATATTATAAATATAAATGATCTAATACTTATAAACTATTCTTTGAAGTTAATTTACAATACATATTCTTACAGATAAAACATATACTAAAATTTACACAGTTTACATGCAGAAGCTTATAAATTTAAATTGAAGCAATTGTGTAACTGGTGCATATGTAAATTATTTATTATATCTTTCATTTTACATTTAGCACATTCAGTAGAACTTGTAGTAAACGTACTATTAAAGTTTATATAAGATCTACCGAATAAACTGAATATAAAATAAAATATATAATAGATATACGTAACAGTTAATTACACAATTGTTCTAAATTAATCTTATGCGCTAATAGTTACAAACTGTTTTTATAAACCAATTTACTATAACTAAAGGATAACTAAAGTATGTCGCAAGGGTTATTCTTTCTTCTTTCTTGGTTTTATGCATGATGAGATGCACTGGTCAATGCTCCTTACTCCTTGGATGCAAAACCTGTACACACAAAAGATATATTAGTAAGTATGTAAAAGGTGAAAGAAACATTGTTAAAGGATAGTTAGAAGAAAAGAAAATAGGGAAAGACCACACAAGAAGTATAAGAAAAAGGGGGGGATTATTTAAAAAGGAATGGAATGAATCAAACATGAATGAATTTGATGAAAAGAGAAGTAAAGAAAGTGATGGAGAGTCTTAAAGACCAAATGTATAATCGAAATGAAATAAGGGGATAAGTAATGGGATAATGTGTAAAGTAGAGAAGGGTGGCAAGAAAGAGTGGAGGAGAAGGAAGCATAAGTTAAGATAGTAATCCAAAGTTATGTTATATGTACACTAAGTCGAAATTTCATAGCTGTGAGGCCGACATAAAAAGGAATACTATTGTTAGTATGTAATTATTACACGCAGGAAGATTTATTGAAAGAAAGAGATATTTAGACACGTATTACACTTACATCAGCCTTTGTTGCATACACCTTCCAATCCCACAAAACCAATTTAATATAACTGAAGTATATAGCGAGAGTTATTCTTTCTTCCTCCATCTTTTTATGCGCAATGAGAATTGGCGGTCAATGCTCCTTATCTTTTGCCTACGAAATCTACGCACACAAAAAATATATTAGTAAGTACATGACAGGAGATAGAAAGATTGTTAAATGATATATAGTCGAAAAAGAAAGTAGGGCGGGCCAAACTAGAAGCATAAGAGAAAGAGTCTTTTAAAACGAATGGAATCAGTGTGACAATACTAAATTTGATAAGAACGGAACAAAAGGATCTAACGGAGAGCCTTCAAAGAAAAATAAACGAAGCAAGATATAATGAAAGGTTTGAATGTATTAAAACCATATTAAAACAGGAGCAATACGACAGTACCAAAGTAAAGAGGCAACAGGAAAGGGTCAGCAACTAGTAGCGCGAAAATGACTTAGGAATTTGAAATGAAACATAGAGGAAATGGAAAGATGTATAATACATGTGCGATAAAGAGATAAGAATAATGTCATACGTAAGGTAGAGAAGGTTTTAAAAGGAAGAGCGAAATAGGTGATGACAGTGCAAGAGTTAAGATAGTATTGCAAAGATAGGTTATATGTACCCTAACCCCAACTTTCACTGCTGCGAGACCGAAATAAAGAATAATACTACTATTAGTATGTATTTATTATATGCTAGGAAATTTATTTAAAGAAATAAATATTCACAAAAGGATTTACCTTTGGAAAAGAGCTCGATTGTTGTAGAATAAAATGGGTTATGGAACTTACAATGTCACTATACATATTAATGTATGTGTTTGCTAACACTTTATTGTGAATGTGAATACGAAACGATTTTAGAGCACTATCAACTTAATTTTATTAATGAAGACAAATAACCAAACTTTATTACATTTATCGTGCAACTATTTATACAGTACTTGAAATTTCGTACCACTAATATCCCTGTTTTATCTACACCCAAGTGGCCGTTAATATCGCCATCTATACAGAACTCCTTGAACTACTCTCGCCCGCTATGGTACTGCCATCTACACAGAACTCCACGAACTACTCGCGCCTGCTATGGTATCACCATCTATGCGGAACTCCTTGCAACTACTCGGGCCTCTACCATATCTACACTCAAGGTAAGTAAGAGGCGGGAGTAGTTTCAAGGAGTGCTGCATAGATGACAATATCATAGCACGCAATGTAGATATGGCAGAGACCCGCGTAGTTTCAAGCACATGTTTACAGATATTAATTAATTTATGAATTGAAATATATACATGGGTATCTCGTTTATAGAAAAGATGGTTCCTTGAGAAATAAGAAAATGTAATTCCCAAGGCGAAATAAATATTATCTTGCAAACGAATTATCTCTAGTGCTTCAGCAAACAGAAGAATCTACATAAGGAGCAGGATAAAAAGTAATACATAATATTTATAACTACAAATAGATACAACAATGAAAACGAGAATTCACACGTAACATATCTTTAGCGACAAAATTTTAAAAATTTATTATCACGCTCCTGGGGATCGCTTTTTAATCTATTCGGTCTCAAATGGGAGGCTAAGAGAATAAACTACACAGAGAACTCGACGATAGTCAACGTTGGGCTGCGGCTGTACGTTGAATAGACTTGACAGTCAGTACTTGTATAATGCAATGCGAAGCGCAAGCACCGACGAGATATAGGAATAGACAAGACATGCAATGTATTTTTTCGGCCACGATTTCTGGGACACCCATTACCATTTCAGTGTCACTCGCAACGTTACCCACAGATTATTGAAAACGATGCGAAAATTGAATAATTTTAAAGAATTCTTTTGTTCTTTGCCGCAATGAAAGGCAACAAAGGATATGAAACATTTAATGTTAATTAAAAATCTTTTAATTAAAGAAACACATGTTAACAAGTTTTCTTATTTCAATTGTACTATCAATAAATGAAATAATTTTTAAAGTTATACATTACATTATTTTCTGATAAATTACCAAAAAAAAATTGAGCCAAGAGATGTATATTGTTTTAACACCCAAACAATAAAGTTGCCACAATGAAAAAGATAATGACGATAATTGTATACTACAATTGTTAATTGTATAATTACTAGACAAATTCTTTCATTATCTTTTTCATTGGAGCAATTTTATCGTTAATGAAAGACGCAATTTCTTATTTATATTCAACTAATAACAATAACGAAGTAAATTATTTACTAATATAAGACAATTCCTGGGATAAACGTGTCTGCAAACGATTAGTGTTCGTATTCGGTCCCGAGCGAAGTGTACTAATCGAGATTTTTCTGAAAATATATAATACCAAATTAATAATTGGAGTAAAATTTATACTCCGATTCGGAGTAGGTCCAAGGATTGGTGGCGATGTCTCGGCAAGCATTAATTGGGGATATGAACGAACACTGAGAGGCCATTATTGTACATTGTATCCTAAGTACAATACGCAGTCAATTCGCTCGAATTATTTTCCGCATAATTATCAAACGTCGGTTAAACGTTTAATAATTATACGATAAATAATTGATTGCCCGGGTCTCACCACGTGGAGGTTACTGCGCATGGAGACCCACCCTAGCCACGGCCCTTCCACCCTCCAATTACGCGAAAACTAATTCTAATATAACATGTGACAAAGAAAAATCTCCTATTATTGTCAATTTGTAGAACGTTCAGTAATTGATCGTAGTACAAGTAAGACAACAAGAGGAGTAGTTGGAAAATTCACGACCGAAAGCTAAATGGAATATCAGAACGAAACCTGAAAGAAAATCAGAGAAAAGAAAAGAAAATCAGAGTCCAATTTCCTGAAATAAAACTTTCTTAATAATATATCTTATGATCTTAGAAACTAGACAACGAAATATTATCACAGCAGTGTACACTGCTGTCTTAAAAACCAAGACGCAGTTTAAAAATGAATCCTCCTTTCTTAAATACTACATTAAATTCAAATGCGTCCTGCCTGACTAAAGATCTAACTTAAAACTAGAATCGCCCTACCTAGTATAACATCTAACAGTTCGAATAAAAGAACAATTTCAATAATATCCTATTTACATAGGACTGTAATAGATACTATCCTATACTCGTGTAGGTATAAGTATGCATATGCTTAATATGGACTAATTGAAGAGGAATTAATTTCGTGGCCCATGGTGTCCTAGAACAGATTGAATCAATTTTTAGTTTCATAAACCCTGCCTAATTAAAAGTCTAATAAATTCAATTCGTGTAAAACCTGCCTGTATAAAAGGGCAGCGGCAGGGGCACGTGTAAGGGTAAGGGCTGGGCACGGGCAGGGCAGGGGCAGAGTGAGAGTGTGGTCATATTATACATTTTTTAAGCATTCATCTTCTTTAGCTGATTCCTTTCAGTCCTTCTGAAACAAAGACAAAGTGGATGTAATTAGTAAAGCATTATAAAAATCTTCAACTCACAAGTGGGATCAAATGGGAGGCAAATAACGAAAGTGACTGCTACCGAGCAGTCCGCGAGCCCTCGGCCCATAGTCTGGACAGTAACACGACTTACAATCAACACCTGTTTCGATACCGAGCCACAGCAATCATTGAGGAACGGATATGCAAGACCGCAACCACGATTCCAGATTATGTCCCATATGCCTTCTGCCACCCCAAGGTGTGCTTGGCGTGGTCTAACGAGGAGAAATATCCTACTTGGCGGGTCACCTGTCCAGAACCGCAATCACAGCCTCACACACTGCTCCACGATGACACTGCAACCCAAATACCGCCACAGGTGCCAAAAGCGCTTTACCATCCGTCCTCCGGGCCGAGAACGGAAAAGGGAATGAAGCTAATAAGAGAATGACGCAAATAAGAGAATGAAGCAAAAAGGGAATGAGAGGGGAAAGTGCAATGCGCAGTCCATTCGCTCGAATTATTTTCCACATAATTATCAAACGTCTCTTAAACGTTTAATAATTATACGATAAATAATTGATTGCCCGGGTCTCACCACGTGGAGGTTACTGCGCATGGAGACCCACCCTAGCCACGGCCCTTCCACCCTCCAATTACGCGAAAACTAATTCTAATATAACATGTGACAAAGAAAAATCTCCTATTATTGTCAATTTGTAGAACGTTCAGTAATTGATCGTAGTACAAGTAAGACAACAAGAGGAGTAGTTGGAAAATTCACGACCGAAAGCTAAATGGAATATCAGAAGGAAAGCTGAAAGAAAATCTGCAAGAGAATTCACGTTCCTGAAATAAAACTGTCTTAAAAAGATATCCTATGATCTTAAAAACTAGACAACGAAATATTATTGCAGTGGTGAACACTGCGGGCTTAAAAGCTAAGACATAACTTAAAAATAAACCCTACTTTCTTAAATTTTAGATTAGATTCGAATACGCCCTGCCTGACTAAAGAGCTAACTTAAGACTAGAATCACCCTACCTAGTATAACATCTAACAGATCGAATAAAAGAACAATTTCAATAATATCCTATCTACATAGGACTGTAATAGATACTATCCCATACTCATGTAGGTATGAGTATACATATACTTAAATCCTCTTCGGTTAGTCCGTATTAATCTCTCGTGGTCCATGGTGTCCTAGAACAGACAGAAACCGAACCAAAAAATTGCAGCACCTGCCAACAATATTTGGTTTTATAAACACTGCCTAATTAAAAGTCTAATAATTTAAATTCGTGTAAAACCTGCCAGTATAAAGATCCAAGATTGTGTGTTCAGACAAATCCTACCTACATAAAGAGCTAAAAGTATTGTTCGATTTATATTTGGGCCTGCCTAATTAATTGTCTAACACCTGTAATTAGTTAATAAGGACAGGGGTTTGGGGCAGGGATGGGGTGAGGGTGTGTTCGTATTATACATTGTTTCATGAATCCTCTTCTTTTCAATGCTTCTGAAACATGCACAAAGTCGAAATAATTAGTAAAGCATTATAAGAATGAATTCTTAAACTCACAAATTGAATCGACGAGGCTGGCTCTTTAATTTTAAAGTTTCCAATCGTGTCTTTGCTAATATTTCTGGATCTGTATTCTATATATTCCACTCTTGAGCCTCTGACGTATGTACTTATGTTTGTTTAGTATAGCATATTTGGGTTCATCTGTGAATCTGTAACAATCTCAAGCATTGGATTAGTGACATCCCCAAGCCTCCCCATTTTATATCGAAATGAAGCTGCTTTTAATTCGTAATAACTGAATTTTAGCGCAGTTAATAAATCAGAATTGATATGAAAAATGCTGCTATTTTTTGTTAACAATAGTTAATTGGATTTCGGCCAAAGTGATATATTCTTTTGTACGTTCTAGATCAAACTGAATGGTGGTATCACGTTCATTAAAAACTCCAAAATGAAGTAGTCACATTTCACTACAATTGATTCTATTTTGCTTCAACAAAGAAGCGACAAACGATTATTCGGAAGAAAAATATCAAACTTCAACTATCACCATGCCGAGACCCAACTACTGCCAATAACGTTTTTCGTGCAAGGATTTTTGTTTAAACATTTACGGATATCGCGAGTGAATTTCAATTTCTACAAAGCAAGCTCGAAAAGTTATAAAAATTGGCTCTACTAAAAAAAAGGTTAAGATAGAATTGCAACAATTAAGAGGAAATATTAAAGAGTTAAACTCCAATAATGAACAGTCACTAGTATTAACTCTAATTTAAATCTACTATCTAGAATTATTATAAATTTATCAAAGATTCTGCAAATTATATCTGTTTTTTACTTTGCTCTTTTTCTTTTCTTCTTCTTTCTTTTCTTTTCTTTTCTTTTCTTTTCTTTTCTTTTCTTTGTTCTTTTCTTTTCTTTTTTCTTTCCATTCTCTTTCATTTATTTTCTTTTTCATTTCTTTTCATTTCGTTCACACAGTAATTTACTAATATGTATGCAAATTTTTAGCAGTACTTCCATCAACAGACATTCCAGGTAGTATAATTATTAAGAAAAATAAAATAAAAAGAAAGGCTAATATAAAACGCTGAAAAGAAAAAGTTCCTGGTTCAGGAACAGGCTTCCAATTGGAAGCAGGTGGGGACTAGTAGTCGCAACTCTACTTAAAAACGCGATCTTTAATCAACGCAACGCTAACTGGAACTCGCGAAACAATCATTTCGCAACACTATTTATTAAGACTAATAGAAAGCAAACAGTAAATTATATGTACTATCCAAAATTAAGCAAATTGAAGATCCTCTGAAAAATGAACTGAAAGTTCCAATACGCGAAAACAATTTCCGCAACACTAGAAGCTCAAATGGAAAGTGTATTATAAAATACTACAATTTAACTAGCAATAAGAATAGCAATAAGTGGCATTCAACGCAACTCCAACTCGACCCGTTCGCAAGTTTTTCGCAACTCTAAAGCAACGCGATATTTTTGGGAGGGCTGTATCGTTGGGCCGGAATGTGCATCGGCCAAGTACAAATAAAAATTCTACAAATGAAAATGCAAGCACAGTGACAAAGTAGTAACACAGAATGATTCCCCATTCTTAAAAAGAATGGGGAGCCATTAGTAGTTGCCCTCTTGAGTGACAGTTTGTCGGGCCTCTTCGGCATATAGCCTCTCCATTTCGTCGGACCCAAGGGTCAGCTGAAACTTAAACTAGGCTCGAGGCTCTAATCGAAAACCAAGGGAAAACTTATAAATGTGAAATAAAGAGTTTGAATCGCGGAGCTAAATGGAACACACGTGGCCGAATGGCGATCAAATAAAATCGTAAAATTGTGATTACGGAAAATCACATAGATTACGATTAAAATTGTAATCGTTCTTCGTTCACACGTGCAGCCTCGAGCATAATGTAACGCGTTTCGTTTCGGAGCCTAAATCGCGACCACGATCGCGAAGGATTCGAAAAATCGATAGGCAAAGCCAGAGGCGAACGCATTTTCGTTCGCGCCACAGCTTCACCGTCGACTTTTCAAATCAGATTTCCTGAAACAGGTTGAACACGCGAAATAGTGCCTACCCGATCGGAGACTGTGTCAACCTGCCCGGCCCTACCTACTTATGTCTATCAACCACACCAGAAAGTATGCTACCTATCCTACCTGGACCTATATTTAAAAAATGGCAAACAAACACACCAACACACGACACTCCACGGTTCTCAGTCAAACACTTGGGCGCAAAAGCCTACACTAGGGAGGCGTCCCGGGACACCCCCGACACCCAAGTGCTGTCACACAACTTGCACACTCTAATGTACGTACCATTTTTCTGAAATCGACTGACAGTGGCTGGGATCTTTGCGTTTGCGTGGAAAAAGACCACGCCGCGGTTAATATTTAACAGAATAATTAAATAGCACCCATACATAAGGTACTTGATAGCAATAGATAAGTATATTCGATTCTTTTTGGCATTTGAACAAAATGATGACAAAATGATGTCTCTGTTTTAAATTAATGGACATCTTATCTTGGTCGTAATAGTTACATTTTAATACGGAACGACGCAATTCCACAGCCTAGCCACACACACAATGCGGATATTACGTCGTGCACGATACACCAACGCACTGTCAGTCGCCAACAACAAATCATTTTATGGCTTATAAACTAAAGAAATATCGTCGTGCTCTACCACCGTTTTCCCACCCAAGTAGCACATGGGCACGTGAGTGGGATCCGGGCAGTGAACACGGAAAGGGTTAAACCTGAAAATCCTCGTCTAAAAAGATGATAAGGACATACTGATTTTCTAACGGGCTAAAATACATATATATGTACAACAGATCTATATATGATTCTATTTTATTGAAGAGAAAATTAAATGACTCTACTTTATTAGAAAAATTGTGCAATGACTCTACTATATTAGAAAAATTATGCAGTGACTCTACTTTATTAGAAAAATTATTCAAAGACTCTACGTTAATAGAGAAATTATTCAACGACTCTACTTTAATATACTTTGAATTAAATTGAAACATCCTCGGGCGTTCCCGTTATCAAAGCATTGATTCTAAAACGCAAGATTGCTTTAAAAGTTGATTGCCTTGATTTCGAAAACTACCCGTTCGCGTATTGTCTTCTTGTACATTCAGGTTTAATTAATATCTTATACGGAAAAAGTGAATTTATTGATATTTTGATACGCTAAAGACTAATATGGATATCGAATAATAAAATTATTCGATAGTTCCAACAAATTGATAAGGTAAGTAAGTACCTTTACTTTATATATTATCAAAGTAGAAAAAGATGAAATACTACACTCTTACTAACAGCAATAATTATGCAATTTATTCTAACTGTGCAGTCATTGCAATTGACAAGTAAACGAAGTCGAATGGTATTCGACTTCTCCACTACAAACTAATGCACGTAGAATACTGGACGTTACTTTATATTCATTCAATAATTAATAATTATTTAAATATCGTTTCATAGGTATTCAATTAAATACTCTATTATAAAAAGATATATAGTGATATATTTTGTACTAAATATGATCTGTTTTAAAATTATCAAGCTATTTAAAAACGCGTTGTACAAGAAGACCTATCCTCACATAATATAAAGCAGTAAAGAAGTTACTACTCATGAGTATATTTCCATATACCCATGGTCACAGTGCTTGCCAGAAAAATCTACGTAATTACAACCAGTCACCCGTGTCGGTTCGAACCTTTCGTCCTGCGACATGCTTGAGTGACCAGAGGAACTTTAAAGCATGCCACTCACCGGTTGCAGACTCACCAGGTGTGCGGTCAAGCTCGTCGCCATCGAAGCCATGGAAGCTGCTGAAACATTCAAAAAGAGCAAACAACATTAAAATCTATGTATTTTCAGTACTTTTGGAATGTGTTAATTATCAATGATTATTGCAATACAAGATTAAAGAACGAAGGAGATACTTACTCGTCAAATTGATGGTTGAAAGCCCGAACTCGCCGAACAGGACACTGACTCTAATGAAACACTTATGATTGACAAACAAAGTGATTCTAATTTCGCGACAGTATTTCTACTGTTTTTGTGACTGCTACCGAGCAGCCCGCGTGCCCTCGGCTCAGAGTCTGGACAGTAAAACGACTTAGCATCGAGACCAGTTTCGATTCCGAGCCACAGAAATCATTAAGGCACGGATATGCAAAACCACAACCACGATTCTAGATTATGACCCGTATGCCTTCTGCCACCCCAAGGTGTGCTTGGCGTGGTCTAACACATAGGAATTTCCTACTAGGCGGGCCAAAGTGTCCAGAAAAGCAATCACAGCCCCACACACCGCCCCCCGATGACACTGCAACCCGGATATTGCAAGAACCGCGACCACGATTCCAGAATGGTGGATGACCTACCCAAATTAGAGATTATATGTGGTCTAACAGAGGGCCTCGTGACCAGGGTCCAGAACCACAATCACGCCCCCGCACATCGTAACTCGCTGACACTAAGTCCCTAACCATCAGTCCTCCGAGCCGAGAACGGAAAAGGAAACGGAATAATTGTGATCGACGAACAAAGTGACTCTATTTTTCGCGAGAGTATTATTTCGGAGCAAACACTGACTCTAATTTCGCGTCTCTTTACTGTTATTTATGTTGAATTATTATTAAGAGCGGCTGCGCTCAAAAAATAATAAAAAGAACTTTGACGGAACAAGCACTGACTCTACCAACCGCATTGCGCGCGGCCAACAATATCGTTATGGTGATACAATTGAGCCCATGGCAGCTTCTGAAACATTCAAAAGAACAGACAACATTGAAATCTTTGCGTTTTGAGTACTTTTCGATCATGATGATTATCAAAGACCATTGTAAAATAAGATTAAAGAAATACAGAGATACTTACTCTTCGAGTTGATGGATGAATGCCCGAACTCGCCGAACTGCATCGGTGCTGACTCTAATACCGGAATACTTATCGCGAAAGAAAAAATAAATAAATAAAAGACTACTATCGCGCACGTCAATTGTGATCGACGAACAAAGTGACTCTAATTTCGCGAGAGCAATATTTCGAAGCAAACACTGACTCTACTTTCGCGTATCTTTACTGTTATTTATATTTAGTTATAATTATTATGAGCGGTTTCGCTCAGAAAATAATAAAAAGAACTTTGACGGAACAAGAACTGACTCTACCGACCGCATTGCGCGCGGTCTTCAAAATTTTCTGAAAGAGAATCTGTACAAGTTAGTAAATAGGGTGAGGCGGTAGAAATTGAAGCAATACACATTTGATTTTATTTGTCTCTTTCTTATTTCTTCATCCTGTCAAACGTCTGTTGAGGAAATACTGCTTTGTTTTAATAAAGTACTACCGTATTATTATTCTGATTTAATTACTGTTAATTGTCTATTCAACATATACTATTATAGATTAATATAAATGATTTATCAAAAGCATACTGTGACTGTTCTTTGCCCGAGTTTTAAAGGTGATCATGATCTTAGTAAGCAAGCAATATCGCGAATTTATAAGTTCTCGTAGCTGCTTGTAGAAATCAAGACTCGAAACTATTTATCATGCTTCAGGTGCATGGCAACCAGTACGTACGTACGCGGGCAATCCTGCATCGAAAATACAATTTGACCGTACTTGTGCAAAGTCACAGAGATATTAAAAGTTTTTAATAAATACAAGTGAAGCTATAACAGAAATCGCGACCGATATGCAGCGAAACATGAAAGTATTTCAATTTTTCGTTTAGAATTAATGAAATTTACAGACTCTAGTTTCAATCGCGAGTGGCATATTGTAAGTTCTATTTAAAATGTTTAAATTGCTCAATAACTTTCAACCGAAAGAAAAGAACTTGAGCCAAAATCCAATCGCCAGATAACAAGAAATATACGTAAACCGTTGGGATAATAAGTTAAATGTTACCAATCCTTCATCATAGGTCATCGGACTGATTGTTATGCATCGCAGTAATTGTATCTCAATACTCCATTCCTGCAGCCTCAATATATTATCCTCCACCAACCAATCACCCATTGTACCTGCAACAAAAAGAAAAGCAACGTGATAAACCTGTGCTAAAATCAGAATCGAATTCAAAGTTGCGAAAGGACATATGTAACTGAGTATGTAAGTGACATTGCAAAGAAAATAAACGCAACCTTAACACCGCATCGAATCCGAATAATCGTGTAATAAAATATAATAAATATTCAAAGAACCGTTTAAACTAATAAATTAATTAACCCGATATTTTAATAAACGACTAGTTATCGCGAATCAAAAAATCGGTGGTACCGGATGACCGGTCAAGCGTCCAGCAAAAGAGACTCGAGAAAGAGTTTAATGGATATCCACGATAGTCAAACGATTGTTAAATAAACGTGTATTAATTAATAGAAGGTAATAGACAAGCGTATGCGGTGATAAAGTAAACCCCGAGATGCTATTGTGTTGTAAGCTGAAGTACATATGTCGCTAACCTTCGACAGCATAGACGACCCGTACGGTACGACGCTTGAACTGATAGTGACACCGCGTGCGCCGCGCACCGGCATCCCCACTCCGCGACGCGCCGGCGCGTCGGTAACGCTCGGTCGTGCTCGATGGTATTCGCAATTTTCGAACTCTTCGAAGGTCTCCGATCGCGGTCGTGCGTACTACTGTACTAAGGTCATACGTACTGAACTTTTTCGACTTCTGACCAATTTTTAGCTAAACCTACGATCCTAGGGTTGTACCTACTGGACTTTTACGTTTTCTGACCAACTTTTAGCCGGACCTACGACTCTAGGGTCGTCCCTACTGGACTTTACCGGCTTCTGAACAACTTTTAGCTGAACCTACGATCCTAGGGTTATACCTACTGGACTTTTACGTTTTCTGACCAACTTTTAGCCGGACCGACGGCTCTAGGATCGTGTCTATTGTACTTCTTCGGGTTCTGACCGACTTATAGCTGAACCTACGATCCCAGAGTTGTACCTACTGGACTTTTACGTTTTCTGACCAACTTTTAGCCGGACCTACGACTACGACTACGAGTATACCGAAGCGATTCTAAAGAATCCAAATAATCCAACTCACCCTGTAAGCTTGCAACTTTGTTCTGTGTTCCGCAGTCCCCAATTCAGCAACCCTCGAATCGAATTCGTCTGCGCTGTAGAATTTCTTGGATGTATTGGATGCAATAGGGGTAGATGGAGACGAGGTGAAATAATTTGAAATGCCAGTATGTTATAAGTAAAACATATTAATCATATGCAAATATAAATGGTTTTACATGGTAGAACTACCAAATAAACGGTACAATATGAGGATGACCGTTGCGCGAAAAAGCGAATAAACATTCATTGTCCCACCAATTTTCATGCACTTGAGAGACCTTCGAAGTTCATCGAAATTCCGCGAACCAGATATATATTTTATAAAAAAAAAAAAAAAAAAAAATAGGATGTACACGTAAACGCTGCCGAAAAAGAGGAGCGAATAAATCTGTATCTTCGTGAAATTTGAGAAAGCATCCTTTAACGTGTGCTTCGTAAAACTTTGAACAGAGAAAAGAAAATGATTGCTCTCCGTATACTCTGATCCCCCGAGCACAAGAGCACGAGAAATCAGTGACGACCGAAAAAGAGCATTGCAAGTGTGGACAAAATCGAGCACGCTCAAATTGCACCGAATACATATAGTGAAACGACGAACGACCGCCACCACCTGACCGCCCCCGCGTCGATCGCAAGCGCATGAAGACAGGTTGAACCGATAATTAAAATTTGTATTCTTTGTAGTAGCATGCACTTTTACTGCGTGCACACCGAATCACAATATATGTATGCTTGTAATTGTGTTGTTACGTGTGTGTGTAGGTGTACGTGTATCGTGTGCCTGCACATATATAGATATATAGGTACATACATACATAGATCGTTCTAAGATCGCGCATGCTTCGGCGCATACATCTATATATATGCACCGTTTTATATTTCACTTTTTTTTCTTTTGTTCTTTTTCCACTGTCTCATATACTTATGACAATAATGGTATATTTTACATGCAAAAACAGAAAGTTGTATCACAGTGGGACAGCATACATTCGTCGATAACATAATAATTATGTATCCGTAACTTCTGCCGATTTTCTTTTGTAACATCCCCATTGTAAACCCACGCCCGCCCCTCACGAATTTCTTTCACAATCTACCGTCCCAACCCTTCCCAGTATCCCCGAAATAGAATCAATTCGCTCAACCGATCCGTTTAATGATCAGTGATTTATCGCCTGGCGGCTCAAACCGCCATACAGATCATGCCTTTCCATTCGCATACAGACGCCCCGATATCCGCGAACACATTTGCATTTCACACGATATCCCGACACAGAAAACGAAGAAAGAAAAAGACTGGCAAGGATCCAAATGGACGTACACGAAATCTGCTGATCGGCCAGCACGATTTTAAAACGGTTTCGCGTGCTATCACCTATACTTCCCCCCTTTCCTCGCTATTTCTTTTCCGTCCCATCATTTTCACGAAAACGATTGATACGGCGAAATCGTGTTGAAACCGTGCCCCGGTAGACAGTCGAAATATCCTCCGGAAGGACATCCCTTGTAACATGCTTTTACTTAACTGGCTAGAGATCAGAGTTGGGCAATATTTTATATTCGGCGAATGTTGTCCTCGAGACTCGATACGAACGATAGAAAAACATGCGAGTTCGTCGAACATCCGGCACGTGGCAAGAGAAACTTCTTTTTACATAGCTCTGAATAAAAACGGGTGGCGTCGATCGATTCAGCGTCAGAATACCTACGTCCTTATTTTCTGTTGCGTTACGAATATAATTGATGGTTCCTCGCAAAATAATGCCCAATTCTGTGAATCGCGACTGCAAGAACGCCAGGCAGAGATGCATGTATGCTCCTCGTGAATAACACGACCTACGAATTTTCCTCATCTCTGAGTTTGGACGCAGACAAGAGTAAATCGCAAATATCGTTACACGACATTCTTATCGCACTATTCTTTTTTTCCCTCTTTTGCTCTTTTTTAAACGCCATTCTTCCCCGTTCTCTCTTTCTCTCCTATCCTTCAAGCATACACAAGCTTTCCACCGCAAACTCTCCTCCTCACTCGTTTCCATTCTATGCCCCGGCGCCGTTTCTAGCGCCGCGACGCCGAAGGAAAGATCCATTCTTACAATTAATTCGTTATGCCTAGGGTAACAATGTATTGGTCTACGGCGCTCCCCCGTTCTCCTTCTAATTTCTATTTCCTATTGGCTTGTTTGTCTCTACTTATTGTTAGATCGTTAGCATTGACAAAAGAGAGGAATCGAATCCATGTTTCATCGGCTTCTCGATGAAAGGACGTATCGTGACGCTTAAATTACACGCTTCTCTGTGTTACAACAGTTCGTTGGGTAGTTAAATATCTCGTTAGTTAACTCTGGAACCTGAGAGTTTCGCTCGTAGCTAAACCGTCAAGTAATATATGTATGTATATATTGCTGCCAATATTAGAAAAACAAGTCGTGAGACCACGAGCGTCCACGGGGGTCTGTCTAAAGTTCCACGGAAACCGGCGCACACAGAGGCAATTACAGGAATCGCTATTTATGTATTACAAATTTGCAGTTGCGGTTACGATAAGTGTTATCGATACGATTTGATTATCAATTGTTTCGCCAAAACGTTCCCTCGCATCGCTGCAAGGCTCGAGGAATACCTCACTGTTATAAATGAATCGTTTCTCATCAATCCCTCTTCATTCCTGCCGTCGCAGAATATCGAAACGCCGATCGACAATCGATCGCGAATATCTCTCACCTCTCTCTGCTTTCTTGTCCTCTCGCACACGCTACCTTTCTCTCTCTCTCCCTTTTTCCCTCTTTCCCTCCCGCCCAGCCAAGATTCATTTTCTTTCGCAATCTCCCTACCATTCTGCACCTGTTCAACTTTGATAAAGCTAAGGCAACTTTTACACGTTATCTTTCCTCCCCATTTCTCTCCCAAATCGATCATCTCTCCTAACAATCCCCCCACAACTCCCCGAATCTAGGAGCGCGTATCTCTCCCTCGATTCACGACCTCCTTTTCCTCCATGCTCGATCTCGCAGAGATCCACCAACCACTCATTCGAATCGCCAACAGAAATCTGCGTCCCGTCGATCCGATCAGATTTCTCCGAACTCTTCCTCCTTTTCCTTTTTTGTTCCTCGCTCAAACACGTTTCGATTCGCAACCACGAACATTTATTCCGATCGACTCGACGAGACACAGCGATCGCCAGGCGAATTATAAAATCGAAACTCGGCCGACCCGAGAATCCTCAGGCCGAACATGCATCGTGGAGTTGACCGTTCGGCTAAAGTTCAGCCCGTGAAACATGTTTGTACCGGTCCCGCCGAGAAGTCCACACGTTTATGTTCAATTAATTCCTCCTTTCTTCTGTTTGTACAAAAAAGCCTCGCCATCATAGCTCAGACACACGCACGCACGTGTATATATATTTATATACACGTTTTTGCATCGAGCAACGTAATTGCACGATCCACCTTTATTATGCCATAAAATCTCAACAAGGACTCGTGTCCCCTTTTCCAAAAATACAAAAGAATCTCGCGGGAGGTGAACGTCCCGCGAGAACGCTTGTCGATCGTCGTCGAAGCTATTCGAGAAGTCGACTTAGATCAATCGCTGGTCCATACCAACGAAACATTCAAACGATTCAAGTGAAACGAGCCCAATGGTGAACGAATGAAATTCTTGGAACGATTAGCCTTCGACTAGTGTGGTGCCGGTTCGGCTCGCCGCTATGTACATATTTTTTCGATGGGTTTCGTACTTCCCAGGAGATGACACTGTTTGTATGAAATCACGATCCCAATTGTCTATCAGCCAAGCTCTGTACTGTGCAGTTTCGTATTTTGTCAGAGCTTGGATAAGCTCAATCCACACCGCACCGTTTTATTTCTTTCAGTTACTCTGATAGGTGCGCAATTTGTCTCGCGATTTCATTACACTTTGTGACCGAGCTTTATGCAGTAATGCATACGACACACGCGTCGAGGGAAACCAAACGAAGATACGCAATGCGCCATCAGCCGGTTTGTGGTCCAAGAAGAAAAATTGCGATGAGGTAATGCTATTGTAATAAATAAATCGTTACCACGCGGTAAAAAAAAGTGTCGCGAGTTTTCATTTGAACTTCGCTACGCCGAAAAAAGAGGGAACGAAAATTCGTGTCAGTTCAAATACCCGTTACCACATCGTTTACGCGAGTTCGCCACACTAGTCGGGGGCTAATTATTATTGCAATTGAATTCCTCGCGCAAAAGAGAAACTCGCTCCCCTTTTGTCCAACCTTCTAATCGGTAATTCCTGTTCACATTAATTTGCGCAGGAATTTCTCCTTAATTTCCAATACATTTGTCCGCAATTCTATTCATTGGGCTTGCTTCACTCCAAGTTTATATTCAATTGCACGCGAGCATCCCGTGCTGTTTCTCCACCGTGTTTCGCCTATCGACCGATGCTCCAAGTAAAATGGCACGGTGCCTGATTTATCAGCGTCCACGCGTGCACAACGATAAAATGAGGGGGCAGGTAAGACAGGCGCAAATGACGTTTTTCAAAAGTGGACGCGTTTAAGTTGAAACGATTCCAGTCGATGTTGCGCAGCCTGTCCATATAGAGATCACGTTCCGATAGAGCGGAGCCAAAGCGAAAATAGAAGCGAACACGATTGCGCTTATTATCGCACCGACTGGTCGCACATGGACGCGTCGTTGAAAATATTACAAAAGATTCGCGAAATGTATGCACGCACGGGGATCGCGTTTCTCTTCCGCCGTTGCGCAACAAAATTCCAGAGATATACAAAAGTTTTGCGAATCTCGTTCCCCAGGTATTTCCATTCTCTCGTCTTTTCTATATATACATATACATATGAATACGCGATTGCCAAGATTTATACATCTGTTCTGAATGATACATCACGATGTTACGATATTAATACATATATGTATATAACATACGCACGAATATATTATTAATAATCAATTAAACGTTTGTTTTCAAAGTAAAAATATATAGATATATATATATATATATATATATATATATAATATGTACGTTCGTATATGCATATATATATATATTTTCTCCGATTTCCTATCGTCATATTTTTCTCGTTTTCTTTTTTTAATCATCACACTCCCACGTTATCCTATATATTCTCACGCCATCGAATACGTTCACGTCTCACCTAAAAAAACACCGTGCGTATATCGCGCGACGCGTGTGCATTCCGCCTTCCTATTCCTGAGAAAGAACGACGAGAGCGAGTCGCGAGAGACCCGATGAAAATAGAAGTGGTGCTCTATCCCGAGAAGCACGAAGTTAAAAAAGAAAAGAGAAGGAGTGCACGGTGGTCGTGTGTGTATTTGAAGAAATGCCTCCAGCACGGCTTTCCTCTCGGTTCAAGAAATCGAAGAGAAATCTCGAGCTCGTCGCCGCAAACGGTGGATCGTAGCGCATAAAAATCATCACGTCCTCGTCATCGAATCACACGTTTCCGTGTACACCGTGATATTAATTGTTCCCGATAGATTCGTCGTCTTCCTTATCGCACTAAATCGTCCGTCCGAAATAGCATAGACACCTGTAACACCGTCGTCGATTCTAACGTGGCTTCCTACGTTTGAGTTCCATTAACGATTATACAAATGTTCGCCCGGTGATTTGTTCTCGGTCTCGCCTATTATTCGGCGGTGGATCGCGAGAGCCCGCGTTCGAATCGAGACACAGGTGCGCACCAATGTGGATTGTCTACAACAAGAGCGATTGTTCCCTCGGAAACCAAGTCACGCAGCTTCGAGATAGAAGCATTCGGGAGAGATGACGTCGATTCAATGACAACACGGTTAAACAACGATCGAATGCTGCACCTGCGCGCGACCCGACGATGAGGAAAGTCTACGTAAGCCTAACATCGCCGGGGCGCTCAAATTTCTTCTTTCTTTTTATTTTTCGTATAAAAAACCTACGCTACCTAAGTCCTACGTAATTCGAAGCTTTTAGGATGAGCAACGAGCCTTTCCATCTTGCAACATTCACTTTTCCTCCCATCCTTCGCGAACGAATTACCCCCCACGCCCCTTCTTCGCACCCCGAAAAAGAAGGAAAAGAAACTTCGTCGCAGCTCTCCGCCCTTTCGAACACGGAGCTTTTCTCAACCGTCGATCGATTCACCCGTTTCGTTTCTTCTGACTATATATGGGGGGGGGACGCGAGTCACGGGAAACGACGGGAACCGGAAGGATCGTCGTCCCGTCTTGAGTGACCGCTACAAGACGGAGAATCATTTATCGCGCGGGTCGTCCTCGATACACTTTTACGATTACGGACCGCAATGTAATGCGTAAAATTTCTCGAGCACGATGGACCGTCGCGATCGATTCTACCGAGATTCGCCCGGTTACCGTCGCCGCCGGCGTGAAACCGCGTCCACCCGTTTGAGATCATCCAGAAATCATCGTGAGCTTTGATGTTTAAAAGGAAAAAAAAAGGAAAAAAAAATATAATAATAATAAATAAATAAAAGATAAAACAAAAACGTGCGGGAAAGCACGGCCTCGCGGCGTTGTCAAGGTACAGAAATGCGCGGTGGCGAAAGAGAAAAGAGAGCGACGAAACGCGTAAAATTCCTAACACGATGTATAAAAACTACTGATTCATCGAACGTACAAAAGGCTACGAATAATAAAATCACGAATGGCTTTTGCACATACGGTCGCAAGGTAATTCTTATCGTATTCGTCGTAATCGACACGCATTACTCCGTCGATCACACGTTTCGCGTAAACTCTAAAGGAAAGTAAAGATAATAGTAGTAGTGTAGTAGTAGTAGCAATAGTAGTAGTAGTACTAGTAGTAGTAGAAGAAAAGCGAATTGTAAAAAGCGTTTGAAAAATAATAAACACGATAATATACATATATATATATATATATATATATATATATATATCTCCTTTTCTCGAAATCACAGATAATATGTTCAACTTCTCGAGAAATTATTAATATATCTATATACCTCTTTCTCTCTTTTCGCTTAAACACGTGTTCAGCCGCGCGCGAAGCCTACACAGATCTGGCACAGCACTTGAAATCTACCGTATATATTAAAAGAAAAAACTCCCGCGCATCCTTGTAAAATGTGTGTATGCGTGTGTGTATGTTTCTCCTTATCTCTCTTCGTTGTGATGAAGTTGGAACGTGCGACGGGCACGTTTGAATCGAAGATCGAACGAAAGTAACAGCGGTGTGCAGTCGAAATGTACCGAATCGAGCCTCTTCATAGAATTCGTTCAACAGCGACAGATGCTACGCTTAAGTATTGTTGTCAAATCGCTACGAAAAACGACCGATAAGCATCCGAATGGCTCGTTATACATGAATCGCTGTACATACTAATTACATACTCTAGCATCGCTGTTGAACATCTTACGTTCCGTAAATCACACATTGGTATATTAAACGGTGCCCGCCCGCCCTGTATCGCGCGTTACATAATCGGATGTCTGGAAAATTATCAGATGAAAAAAAAAAGTATCGAAGAAGTCAGAAGTACAGCGGTCTACAAAAGTATTCATTATCCGTTTTGGTTCCCCCGCGAGGAACGATTGCATTCGTCGACCTTAGTTGTTAAATTAGTATGAAATTTTTCTGAAAATGCGACTACCCTGATTTACCAATCGTGAAATTGCGAGTAGTTTGAGCGTAGTCAGACTTATGTTTCGTTCTGCCCTATAATAGTATTTTCATTCGTTAAATTGCCTGTAAGACTAGATATATGCCTCTGTTATTCTGACGTATTCGATCGAGCAATTGCATCTCGGAGAATGTAACGTAACATATTCCAACACCTAAGCATTACTCCCTGTTTCTCTTTCTTTCTTTCCCTCTATCACTCTCTCTCTCTCCCCCTTCTCTTTTTTCGAACAAACTGACGGCGACCAAACCATTTCTGTCCCCATGGTCTTCCGCACGTGACAATATTAATTTTTCAGTTGATCGTCGACAAGACCTTTACCAGAAGGCCTGCAGACCCTGAGAGACTAATTGTAAAACCTACGTAGCGTGTATCACTGGTCCTGCCGACCGAAGAAATTCTTTACCGCGTCACGGTTAACATTCGTGCACAGTTACCTTATAAACTATAGCGTCTGAAGATAACTCTATCGCTATCACTGCCAACGGTTTCCCCCCCGCAATCAATAAACACTATATACTCCGTTTGCTGGGAACGTTACCACCCTTTCCGTAAAAAAACCAACAAAAAAATGGAACGATCAATTGTCGCGCGTTAGTTCCCCCCCAAGTATATACCATCGTTAACCGATGAAAACGTATAGGAATTTCGCGATATTCTCCTTGTAAGAAGTGACGCGTCAGTTTCCGGTCTGAACATCGACTCGAGAAACCACGGTGACAGAGACGTGAATACCTGCGTGAGCACATTACACGTCCCGATATATTCTGCAACTCCGTTAGCGGATGATCGGCGCACAAGTATTACGTGTGCGACATGAAGTGTTGATTTTCGAGTGGACGCGTTAGCTGCAGCTGATTCTGCACGTGCATCTGCATCTGCAGCTGCATCTGTTGAGCCTGTAACTGTGCCAGAGCCGCAGGCGAGGCGATTGCCGGAAAGGCTAGGGTTGTGCTCAGGCTCTCGTTGTGTTCCTCCAGAGAATTCTGAGCGTAATGTAGCACCAAATGTTTCAAACTCTTGTGAATGTTGTATGGTTCAGCGAAGCCGAAGCCGCGCTCAGTGCCATAGATTATGCAGTGATTCACTGTACCGTTACACCTGTAACGGAAACAAACGTTATCGTAATTTATTCGACATGGAAACAACGGCGAAAGGAAGCTTGCCGCAAACGGTGGCAAGTGTAACGTACATGATGGAAAGCGCGTACTGTCCAGTTCTTGACGTTCGAACGAGGAAAGTACCATCGGGCCTGTCGGCAAGAATGCGATCGGCATCGGAACGGGAACCTTCGAGGTAAAGCCACGTTTTCTCGTCGGAATGAACCTCGAGGTCCACCTCCTGAAGATCCCCGTACATCAGATCGCCCAGCAAAGGGTTCGACAGCGAGTGATTCAATACCAGCTGGTTTATTTTATTCTGTTTCATGCCGTTCTTTTTCAGCCATCTGTAAAATGGAAGTAAGGAAAAAAAAAGAAAAAAAAAATTGAGATCGCTGATGATTTCACAAATACACGCTACTTGACAAATAAATACCAATGGCACACGTACACTGAATGTTTGTCCCTCTGCCGTACGAGCTGCAAGAGTTCCGGTTTCAATTTGTGCATTTCCCTTTCGAGAGTTCTGTTATAGGCGATCTGTTCTTTCAAGCTACGATCCAATTGTTCTCTACTATCTTCTAAGGATTTCAGTCTTCGTTTCAATAACTCGGAATTATCGGTGAGCCTGCGGAATAAAAATCATAGAGCTTCTATACAGTACTAGAGGAAACACGATGGCAAACATTAAACTTGTACTCACGTTGATATTTCATGCGGTTGAGCTTCTTTCTGGAATTTCTCCTGCAACTTCATCTGATCCTCGAACATTTTGATAGCCTCCGAGAAAGCTTCCAACGCCTGCCTCTTCAATTGCACCTCGAAGGTCGTTCTATTGTACATTTCTGTAAATTCCTTGTACTCTCTCAACGCGTCGGTTATCTCCTTGTCGAGTTCGACGTATTTCTGAGCAACGTTCGCCATATCGGTTGTGCTTGCAATTTCGTCGTCCTGCGCGGAACAGAGAAACCCAAGTGCGTCAAACTTTAAGAATTCTCTCAGCAGTTCGAAAAAGAGGAAAATAAAAAAGAAGAAGAAAATTACCTGTTGAAACCGAGATATAGGATACAACAGTTTGATGTCTAGCGTCGAGTTGTACTGTGCCAGGGAACAATTCCTATAGTGATCCACCAGTTCGATAACCGAATGAAAGTTATACGGCTCCGAGAATCCGTATTTTCCGTTTCGTTGACAAATTTTAATAAGCTTGTTGGTCCCATCTTTACGCAACGTCAGGGTGTATTCCCCGCCCTTCGAAGACGCGTCACGCACTAAGAAAGTTCCGTCGGGGGAGTCGATCATTTTTTCGTTCACTTCGTCCCTAGTAATATCGCCCCAATACCACTCAGCCTCCTGAAGCGTGCGAGGCCTGCTCGAAACAATATCAAGACCGAAAATATCTATTAAGAAAACCGTAATGTATCGCGACAGTGAAGGTGGATTAAAAATAGAGGGCCGTTTACCTGTGGGTTTGCTGTTGTTCCTTGCTTTCGGTGCCCAGAACCGATCGATCCATGGAAGTTTCATCGTCGAGAACGGGGAACGGATCCAAAACTGGAAACTGTGGCCTCGAAACTTTTCGCGGTGGTAACTGGGGCGGGCTCGCGAATTGTGGCAATCTCTCGTTCCAATCGCCGTGATGTAACAGGATTTCGATTATTCTAATGTGCGCCTCGATGTTGTGAACGATTTGTCTGAATGGAAAAATTCGTGCTATCGTTAAGAAAAAAAGAGAAGAGAAAAAGAAGACAGAAATGAGTTAAGGAGAACGAATATTGTACTAACATGATCCGTTCCCATGGAGGCCTAACGAAGATATGACACAGCACTTGTATAAGTATAGTAGGTGGTTCCATGTAACCCCTTCCGTGTTGCAATTGACAGATCCGACAGAAATGCGCCATCAGGTGATACAGGGTGCTACGGTGATGTTCTGGAAGCTCCGTGACGAGCTGCATCAGTCTTGTCGCACACTGCTCGTCATTTTTTACGTCTGGCACGTGAATAAAAATAATAGCTTAATAGAGTCCTCGCCGGCGAGAGGTATTATTATTTAAATGAATGTCTGCGATACTCACTGGACGCTTCTATAAATCGGTCGTAAAATTGCACAGGGATCACCGGGTCTGGCAACTCCCGCAGAAACTTCTTCAAAACGCTGGCTATGCATTGGGGGCTATACGAATCTAAATTAGCGTTGCACACGTCTGAAAAGGCGAACAATCAGCATGAATGGCCGAGAATCATCGCTGCACAGCGCGGGGCGAATATCTGCTGGAAACAGGTATTACCTTCGTTCAACTTTTGCCGCAATTCCAACGTTTGCTCGTTAGGAGGACTGCTGTGGTAGACTTTGTACAAATCCAGTGTGCTGTCGGCAAATGCCTTCTCCTCCAAGGCGCGGGTGCATCGTTCCACCAAGATCGGGGCGACGCGCGTGGAGATGTCGAATTGTGAGCACAGACCAAGGCCGAATACTGCGAACGACAAACATCCAGTTCGATATCCAGTTGAACAGGCTTGAACACGGTTGCGGCAGCGAGGCGAACAAAGTGGGCTACTTTTCGGCACGACGTGTCTGTCCTTTACCGTGCGGTCCAGTATAGCAACGCCGGCCATTTAAATTATTTCACGGTCCTAAGCTCCGGCGCCACGATAGCCGTGCCCCGACGGGAATCGAAATGACCAGGGAGGAAAACGGCGTGAAAGAAAAGAAACCGTGAAAGGAGAGGAAAAGAAAAGAAGAACCACGGAGCTCTACCTTTCATTGTTCTAATTATTGCCACGGCCTCTAAAGCCTAAGGACTCGGTCGCTCCTCGGCTCCGTGCGTGCGTGGGAATTTTTCAACGCGTGGCCGATAATAAAACTTTCATTTGTTCGGTGCGCACGGTCGCTAACGGGGCGCACGATTGTGGCCGCGCAAATTGTTCGACCGCGATCGACGCGAGTATCGAAGGAACGTCGGACAGCTGCGGGAAGCGACGCTCGCGGGACGACGACGGCGACGGTGCAGGAGGAACGCGCGTGTCAAAGAGGAAAGAAACGGGAGGAAAAAGCGTGTGCAAACAGGTGCACGTAAAAGAGGAGCATGGCCGAGTCGTTGACCCGGTCGCGACCGGAGAAATAATCGCGAGGCGAAATTAATTGGCTCTGTAAATTAGCGTTCGCCGGAGGAACAGCCGTGGCGAGCTGGGGACGCCAACGAGGATAAAGAGTTCCGTGGCTCCGCGAGGGAGACAAGAACGGGCATCTGCGAGAGATTCGCCGGTTTTTATGGACGTTGCCGGGAAGAAAAAATTCCTATCATCTCGCAGACGCATTCCAGACTCACGGCCAGAGGCGGGAGGGAGCCGCGTAAAATCGGAGAGGAGAACAGAGAGAACTGGATACAAGGGAACGGCTGTTCCAGCCAAAAGGCAGCCAAGATTATTTCTTTTTGTTCCGGTCGGCCAATGGTACGAATACGAGCGGGCCGAGGGGACGCTGGTGCGTGTGTTTTCTGGAATTACGTAACGCCAGGCTATGGCCAGACATTCCATGCTGGATCCCCCCGCGAAGATCCGTGTCCTAACGAAGGTGGCGGTAGTCCCGCGAGGTGGTACCCGCGCTGGCAAAGGTGCGGGAGAACGCGATCATATTTTCGAGCAAGTCGAGCAAGTCGGCCAAGTCGAAACGACTCGTCGTCGATACCGCACACGCCACTTGTACAATCGAAGGCGTGTACGCATCCATTACGAGAAAGAGACCAAGAAATAGGGTAAGACAGAGACGGCCGATGGTGGGAGGGTGGAGATAGGAGGGACAAAAAGAAGGTGAAGGAGGAAGAGGCGCAAGGGGGAGAAGGTGGTTCGCGGAGGAGGAGAGATCGAGAGAGTCGCGAAGGGTGGGGAGGAAGAAGAAAGAAATGTATTTTTACGACCGCGACAGCGACGTCTTGTTTCTTCATGAGCGTATCTTCTGCAGACTCAAGGCGAGAGAGACGGGGAGCAAAAAAAGGGAAAAAATTGAAATTAAAAGGCAAGCCGGGCCCCGTCATTGGATGGAGGTCAGCACGGAAATTCGATATTCGTCGCGGCTGTTCGATCGGGCTGGACAATCGGTCGGCTGGTCACGGGGTCCCCGTACGAGAGTTTACAATATCGGCGAGCCGCGTGGCTCGGATCGACGAACGCGCGACTGACGCCATAGAATTTGAAACGAGGTCGTTCCAATTTTACGAGGAGTAGGTGGAAATGCTTTTATTGCCCGACCCGGTCGCGCTCGGTTACCGCAGGCCTCTCTGTCGCGATAAAACGCTGCACAGTCTCCGTCCGTCCGCTATCTTCCTCGTCGCTCCGGCTGCCATGGGAGCCTCGGAAATCCCGAGCAGATCTTAACGAAACAATGGCTTTTATAGACCGTATATTACCTGGACGAATTTCATAAATAACGCGCACGCACCGAGACGGCACGGCCCTGACCATTGGCGCCGTCCGCGATTCCCCGGAGCTCCGTGTACAGCGGACGAGCCTCGCGACGCGACCGGCAACTTAATGAAAGCCGTACTCCTCTCCTCGTTGCGCAAACCAACACGCGTGCATACGAACCTAGGTGAACGCGCGCCACTCTCGGAGGACGATACCTGTGTGCACCGTGGTATCGTACCATTCGCTCGGTTTCACCGATCATATATAGCCGTCTGCCCGCACTCGATGACAATTCCGAGAGCAGACACGGAATTTCTCGGAATACCGTCTACTATCGCGCTGACACGCACACACGCGTCAGCCAGCTTATGCAGCCTGTAGACGTCGGGCGTTCGAAAGCGACGCGACGATCCTTCTCTCGATTCACGGACAAAAAGGAAGGTGAGAATAGAACAGGGGGGGAGGAGTAAGCTCGCGACCGGCGAAATAACATTTTTTTTCCTCCCCCACCAATGACCGCCGGTGATTTCAATCGAAAGACGCATGAATATTTAGTTATTCAGATATTAGAGCGGCAAGTAACGCGCCACAACGTATGTCCTTGCTACACACTTTATAATCGACAACGCGCGCGCGAGCTCGCGATCGCAAAGCAATTCCAACGTCAACGAACATGTTTCTGATGCAATCCGGGGATTGTCGACTAAAAGACATCTGAATTCTTAAATTGTTTCCGTGTTCCGTACATTAACGTAACGAAGAAGTAACGAGCGTGTTACGGCCGCGCCGTATCAATGTCGCATTACGAAACTGGACACGTTAACGCGGTTACCTGTTCGCACCGCTAGCGTGCATCACTTACCTGGAGTAAATCTGTGGACGCGATTTTCCGGGTCGACTGGCACGCAGTTGGAGGGTAAACCCGTTGCTGAACATGTCCTATGAGCTACCAGACCGCAATCTATAGTGCAAGCAAAACCACCTATCTTAAAACGTACACCGAAACCTCCTTTAATCGATCGATCGATATGTCGCGACTCGGGTTAAATGCAATCACCGTGCAACTACGTTCAAAATGAGAGAAAAAAGATACGAAATAAAGGAGAGACCGAAGTGTCTGTGCACGCGTATGTACCTAAGCAGAGGAAGCCTTGGTGCAGGAGTCCTCTCAGGTATTTATGGCACTTGTCGCACTTCTCCAGCACGCTGAAGCTCTGAGACATGAGGGTGTGCGAGTTGCCGGTAACTGTGGCGCCGCTTCCACCGGCTATCGCGTCCGTGGCCACGACGCCGCTGGAGGACGTGGACGGCGTAGCCGTGTCAGTCGCCTCCGGCAACGTGGCACGCAGAGGTATACAGAGCTCCTCGATGCAAGCCAAAATGGTCCTCTGATGGAACTCATCCCTGATGCCCATATTCTGCGAACAATAAGAAAACGTTGCATCTTAGAGAGGAACTTGGCGCCAACTGAAAGTCCCCCTTTTTATGCGATTTTATGCGTTCACTTTCGCGTTACATCGCGCCGTAAATACATCACCTATCGGTGGCCCGAAAGCTTACGGTGGCCGTGGCGCGTTGCGCCGCGCGAAACGAAAAAAAAGGTGTTCACTAACGACACGGTACAGTTATGAACTCGCGCGATCGTAACCCGGGAGATATTGCGGGCGTAAAAGTCGCGGCGACGCGAACCCCGACCGTGCAACCGGGGGCTCGAAGAAACCTTCCGCCGCGATCCTGCGACACCTCTTCTGCTTGTCGATTCGGCGAACGCGACCACCCTTGGAACGAAAAGGAAAACGAGGACGGTAACGTTCGACTCGACGCGTGATTTGCGACGGGATGAAAAAGAATCCCGCGGAAATATTTCCAGCGACGGCTTTGCCAGTCCCAGTGACGTAAGCCTGAAGGAGGGCGGCCGTTACGCGAGCGCGACCTCGTAAAAGGGTGAACCACCACGAGACGATCGTAATTTATACGCGCCGTAAAGTTACTCGCGACTGACATCTCGTTTTCCCGACGCAATTGATTCCCGAGTCAACAGGTGTCAGGTACACATGTGACTCGCGGTAAACACCTGTGTGCATAGCCTCGACGGTACAATGGACCGCGGTGGAAAATTCAACTAGGACTCGCCGAATAACCGTGCGCGTTCTTTTGTCCGCGTGATTTCCGCGTCCCGGATGTTACTTCCGCCGATACGATTGCCGTCGACGTCTTTCAAGTATATTCACGAATCGCGGCTACAAAAATTGTGCGAGACACGGCGACACGAATTCGGGCGGCGTTTTGGATGAAAGAAAAATTGTCTTCCCCCCTAACTACAGGCAGAGTTGAAAGTTCCGCGGAACGGAGTTCTCGCCGCTTCCGGCAACATCTGACTGGCACACATTTTTTCCAAATTACGGCATTCGGCTGCACGCTCGCGCGGGCTATTTTAAAATGTGCCGGCCGCAGAGCGTGCTTCCTCGGCGCCACGGCGCGCACTGGGCCAAACGGTATTTTTAGTAACGTCGCGCGGCAAAAGCGAGGTCCGATCGATGTAGTATAAACGCGTATAATACACGGAACGGATGGTTATACTACCACGAGGCTGCACGCTGATCAAATTTGACGCGTAATTAGTTTATTTGGTGGGCAGCCAGCGCACCGGGTCGACCCGTCGAGAAGAGCGTCGACGTTGGTCGACGGCGAAAAGATGATTGGCCGGTTTCGAGAATGGGGCGAAGAAGAAGAAAAATAGGAAAGAAGAAACGATCGACGCGGGAGTAGAATGTTTGCTGGAATCGGCGACCGAGATAAGAGCACGGGGGTAACGCGTAATTTATGAAGCTGACGCCAGGCGTCGAGTGTTAATTATACGCGACGCATCAGTCCCCCGAGTTTTTTCGACGCTACCGCTGGAAGATACGCGACGAGCGTGGTGGGTCGTTAAATTGTTGAGCTCCGCCGTCTGGAGAAGAAGACGCCCGTGTGTCTCCGCTGAGATGAAGTTAGTGCACGCCGTTAATTTATATTCAAATAACCGAGCGTTCCAGGTCGATCTGTGGATGCACGGTTCCAATGCGAAGAGGGGGATGGAGTCGAGATTGACGGATCGGTTTGACGATTAGCGAAAATGAGGCGCGAACGAAACATCCGTGGACTGGAAATTGTCCTAAGACGGTGCACGATTCGCAAGAGATGCGTTTCCCTTCGCTCGAGGCTCGAATATCCTCGCGAAGGACGAGGCGAACGGGAATCGAACGATTTCTTGCGCCAAAAGGACACTTCCAGACGATTTACGAGTCGATTAGCATGGTAATACGCGATTTACACTCGGAGAAGCCTTGGCCATACGAGTATTTTTATTCTTTTCGCCCGAACACGACCGTCGAGACGCGTCGTGACTAAATTTGTGGTTGATCCTTGCCAGAACTACGAGAGACTGGTCCTAAGAGGACCGTCCGTTGGAAGCAAGAACAGGTTGCCGTATTGCGTCGAGGAATAAAAAGCAATCGAAGATGTCTTGTTTTGTTTTTTATCCAAAAGAATTGGGGAGACATTAGTCCGCGTGGAAAGGCTTGGCACGCGTATCCATCGTTCTCTTTGACAACGTCTTCGACGGGTGTGTAACGGGACAGTGCTCGTGATAGCCGATGAAAATTTAAAAAAGGGAAAAAGAGACCAAGAGGACCCGATAAAGAGGCGACTGTGGCAGACGCTACGGGGTAGCTACAGGGTCAACGGGCCAAGGAAAACGTCGTCCAGATACTCTTGAGTCGAGGTCATCGCCTTTGAGTAACAGCCAAAGAATTTTCGACCTCCCACCGTGGACGATTCCGTTCCCGACACGGTTCCCCGACTTAAAACAGGAAAAACGAGGTAAAAATTCGCGGCCGACTCTACTCCCCTTGCAATCGGTTCCCGTTCCACAAACTTTACCGACCCTCAACGCTCCCGCTATACTTGCCATCGAGTAGCCGAACGAACGTGCAACTGAATTTTTTTTGCCAAAAAAGAACAACTCTAAAAACGAAAGAAAAATACAAATAATTTAAATGTGCGTAAAAAGACGAGGCGGGCCAAAAGGACACTTACCATCAGCTTATCCCGGTCCAGGTAGGGAAGATCGCTCCCCTTGATATCCTTCGATTTGAAAACATCCGCATAACGGTATAGATTTAGGGCAGCCATCCATTCGACAACGTTTAGGGACGTCCACTCACTCACGGTCTATCGGGGGGGAAGAAAAAAAAAAAACGTAGAAAAGCACAGGTTGAATGAAAACTCTTGTATCATGGAAAATTGTGAAAAGTCACGTTCAGGTGTCCCGCGGAACGAAAACCCATTCCAGTGGAATCCTCGCGCTGACGGGAGTATGATTAATCGATTTTTTCGCGAACGGAATTACGTAAGGATCCGGTAATCGGTCGTTTCGAGTTTCGCGTCGATACATATATATCCGGGCGACACGTTTGCCACTAAAAAACGTAAAACGCTTGTGTAAACAGAATGAATAATTTGTATCAAAATTTGTATCGGCGCGGTCCAGTTACTCACCGGGTACCAACACGAGTTCGTCGGCAGAAATGAAGAAAAATTGTCAAAAACACTCCAGTAGCAGAGGAGAATAATTGCTCTTCCTCGTTACGAAGGCCACGCGAAACAACACCGACGGAAGTACGTGCATAGATACGTTCGTCCTGCGATCCGACATGACTCAGTCTTTCGTCACCCCCTTTCAAGATTAGGATCGGTCAACGCGGTAAACGTGCAACTCGGTCGAAAGCCGAACTTTAAATTTAACAGAAGGGCGTCATCAAAATATTGCTCATCCTTCGAGCCTATCCTCCAGTCCACCACGCGACCAGTAACTCAGATTAGATAGCACTGGCGCAATAGGAACAGAGTACGAACAAGCTGCTACATACATCCAGCAATATCGGGAGTGCTGCGATAAAGCGAAAGCGTAAAAACCGGGGGAGGGGAAAGAAAACGTAACCTTCTCTCGTAACCTTAAGTCTACGATCGTGACGACACGAGCGAGATAACACTCGTATCGCCCACTCGAGAAGAAACTTGGACCGATCTCCTGCGAATATTCAGACCCGGCCTGTTTCGACACGGTGCCGTCACCAGACGAATAATCTGTTGTCTTTTTTCTGCGATCCCGTCGCAACCCTTCGAGGCATCGCGGCACCCGACAGCTGGACCGTACAATGCGAGAAAACGCGTCGACGTAGAATCCGAGTACATATATGGAAACGCAGCCCTGTTTCAATTTTCTCGAGGGAATTCGATAGTTACGTAAGCATCGAAGCGTGATTAGAATTTCAGGCGTCGCGCCGTTCGGACAGAAATCGCGATTTCGACGGCACCGGCGTCAGGACGAAAATTGCCACGGCGCCGATATACCGTCAGCGATAGAAACGTTTAACCGCTTGTGTATACAAATTCGTACACACGCCGCCGATCGCGTGTTCACCTGGATTCGTAGAGTCAATACCGGAAAACGTGTTACCGTTCTATAATTATCCGCGTACGATTAGATCGAGCCTAATCATTGGTCGGGCGTTCGAAGCCTTCGCGTGAAAAGCCTTAGATAAATCCTCTCAGCGTCCACTTCGCCGAGGATCGCCGATAAAACATTGGATAATCGGCGGCGTCAGTTTCCACGCGCAACCACGTCTAGTACGCAGATTAATTCTTTCCTTTTTTTTTTCGCCACGAAATTTTATGCAGATTCGCTTTACGATTTAGGATCGTTACGCCATCGAATCTTGAACCGGTCTCGCTCTGATAACGAAACCACGGCTGGTGTTTGTGTACAAAGTCATGTTCAGAATACACGCGAGGCGGGTGAAAGGGGAGAAGGCGTGTTTGATGCAGACTTCCAACGCAACGCTGCAGAGCGTGTGCGAACGGAACAGATAAATTCGAGACGAGGATAAATTCGGACGTCGAACAGGGTCGTGTCACCTGCAAGAAAAGCGAGCAAGCGGTGAGGGAAAACCGGTGAAAACAATTTTCTATGCGAACACCATCGCGTTTCTGTTATCGCGCGACGCGAAACCCCGAACGAAAGTGCTCGATCGCGGAGCTGATACAAGTTTAGCTAGCGAAGCTAATTTGGCCTCGATCGTCGATGATTTACGACGCTCCGATAGTGGTTCAAGAGAGTACGAGGCGATTAAGTCATCGGCGTGACCTTGCTCGCGCCGAGGGGACCGGACGAAATCGTAATCCTGATCGTAAACCTGAACTTTGACTATAAACAGTACGGGCCGATGGCGGAGGAATTGAAATTAAAAGCGTATAAAAGGAAGTCGAGGGCGGAATTGTCGCGACAATTTCAAATTCAACGTATCCTTTGCCATGCCTCTTGGCTTCCGCTCTGAGATCGAATTGAACGCGGAGGAAAGTCGCAGAAGAAAAGGAGGAAAAGGGAAGAAGCGATTGAAAATCATTTAAAGCGACTTTCCCCCGCAGATCGGGGCAACGTTACTCCAATCGTAATTGCACATCAACGACGAGGATACCTATATCGTGTCACGTGAGTCGGCGAAAGAAAAAAGCCGTCGGTTAAAGTGGAGGAGTACTGAGTGATCGTACTAACCTTGTCCTTGTCGAGAACCTGGCCCGGTAGCGCGTGACCCTTGCTACTCCACTGGCAGAGGTGTTGCCCGTTGTACTCCGCGCACACCACATGGAAACACGCATGGCACTCTGGGGGACATAGAGAACCGCACATACAGCAACACTGATTACGCTTGGCGGCCGACTCGGGGCTAGCACCTATACTCTTGACAAGGACGTACGGCCCGCCACCGTCGGCGTAGCCCCTGTGACCGACTAATTTCGAATCGACGGCTGTCTCTGCCGCTAAACCGCGGATACAATCGTTCATCGGTGATTCCGCGTTTGGCTGTTGTTGCAGATGCACGTGGCCGTCGCAAAAGCACAGGTACCGATGGAACGATACTGGCCTCGCGCAAGGAAAAAGCCCGCTCGGTAAATCGTCCGCTGTGCTTTTCGAAGCAGCAGTTTGCGTCACGAGGATCTCGCTTTGCGAGCTTATACTTGGTCCCTGCGTAGCGTCGCTCGAAGGTGGCTTGCAAACGTGATGCTTGAATAGAACGGTACCGCTCATCAAGCTCGTGGAGAACGGCGAAGCGGTGGTGGTAACGGAACAGGAAGAGGAAGGTGGAGCAGCGTTGCTGACAGGATAAGTCTGTTGCTGGTTGTTAACGGAGGAGTATCGTCTGAACAAGGACGAGACGATGTTTCCTTTCGGTTTGACCGATTCCTGGGGTAGCTGAGGCTCGTTCGTGTATAAACTTGTCGCAGTGGTGATCGTAATGGTGGTCTGCAGATCGCTGTAGGGCGCGTTACTGGTGATCGTTGATAAGTTAGCGTGGACGTTGCGCGACGATGGTATTTGACGAGAATCACGATGCAGTTGCAGATTGGGGGTGATCGTGGCGGCGGTGGTGGTTGCGTTGGGCACCGATGCAGGTTGCACGATCGACGCCGCGACGGTGGACGTCGATGCAACGGACGCGGCCGAGGATGCGGCGGTGTTCGCCGAACTGGCGCCTTTCCGGAGCATGTAATTGTCCGCGTCAACGGCTAGGAGCCGCGACATGGCCGTGGACTTAGCCTTAGTGTCATCTTTGGGGCTCCCTTTGGCCGATCCTTTGGTCGATTCTGTCCTGGATTTCGTTTCGGCGAGCTTCTCGTGTTCCTCCTTGTTCGCGCAGCCCGCCACCGTTATCGGGCTAAAGAGATCGTGTATCTTGCCGTGTAAGTTGACCGCAGGCTGCACCTGCGAGGCAGCAGTCGCAGCTGCGGCGGACGAACTCGATGCCCGCTTCATCGCTGAGGCTGGTCACGATCATCAAAGCTCCCCAGCTACGACTAGGTTTTGTTGAACGGTTCCACGGTGGCTCTCGAATTTGTTTTGCTGCCCTCGGGCGAGTCCTCAGCCTCCCTTGACCAACGCGAATCACCCCTCATCGTCGCCTTCACCTCGTATATCAAAGTTCCGCTTGATTCCGTTATGGAGCACGCCGCGCCGACCCTACACTGTCCAGCTACCGGCGAATAACCGTTTCTACTTCTGCTTCTGTTCGCTGCCCTCCGGCCGGAACGTTCTCGCCACCGACAGACTCTCGCGTGCTAAAAACGTGAACGCGTCGGTCGAGTCGCGTCGCAAGGTCAGTCGCATGTCGCCATCGACGTTCTCGCGATCGGTCCCGTGTGTGCTCGGACTTTCTTTATCAAATGGAGCGGCCGCTTCAACGGTTCCAATTGGAAATGCGTTTGGGATGCGTTGCGTACGACAGTCGGTTCCTTGATCCCCGTTGATCCTCCTTTTTCTCACGAGCAACTCCGACATACGATCATCGATTTTCTCTGCTCCATTCGAGGGGCTTCTTCTCTAGCTGCTGCTCGGAACCGGCCCGTCCAATCGTCGCATCGTTAATTACCAATCAGCCGCTGAGGAACGTGTCGTTTCGTATTCGATAGTTAGCTTATCGCCGAACACGTCGATATCTTCCAGAGGAAAAGATTCCACTCGGTATTAGCGTGAAGGGGGACAGAGCGAGAGAAGGACAAAATAAGAGAGGGCGGAAGAGAGAGGAAGGGAGGAAGAGAAGGTCCGTCGAATTTCCAGTGGTAACCTCTCTTCGGCCGACGTGATCCACCAATGTGATTCGCTGAGTTCTCAACTTCGTCCTTTATTATTAATATGGTTGAACTGGAAATAGACGGGCAGCGCGGGAGACAGAGATAAAGAGGAAAAAAGATACAGACGGAGAGAGAAAGAGTCGTGCCCGTGGGTGTGACCTCGTGTAAATTCGTTTTCCATAAATCTCACTCCTACCACTCTCTCGTGCGCGCACACACGACCTTTGTATAAACGCCGAGATTCGCCGAGCCGAACGGAACCGGTTTCGTCAAGCAACGACACCGAACGATTTCAACCTAGTCCCGCGAGCGTGTAGACGAGAAGAGAGATCCTCGTGGGCTATCGAGGGAGTAATTCCAGGTGACCTTATAGCAGTTCCCTTCGTCAATTGGATCGAATTATTTTACCAATGCGGTCGAACAAGGTTTGCTCGCACGCGCGCACGCTCCAGATCGAATCGGTCTCGGATCGAGCGACATGCGCGCGCCACGATTACCGATCGCTATGCCCGTTCGAGCAAACGTGTCCGTTTACGTTTATATTCTCGTTTCTTGCTCCCTTCGTGTTCCCTCTAACCTCGGCTCTGTTGCGGAAACGGTCGTGTCCGAGAAACAATCTCAGAGCGAACGATGGAGCGAGGAGAGAAGAGGACGATGATGCTCCGATTCTTCGTAACCTTCACCGTCGTTAATTGCAGTAAAACAACCGGCTTCTGTCTGCCGTCTTGGTAGCGTGCGATAATTCGAGACGAGTAAAATATAGTTACAAAATAGTTCTCGTGTTGCGGCGACGGACGGACAGCGAGCGCTCATTCGTTGCAAAAACGTGCTCGCCTAATCTCACGAGTTCATCGAGTCACTAAATATCATGCGGGAGTCAGGGGCGATACATCGATTCTTCACTTTCGATCACGAATCCCACGGAAACATTAATCTGGAACGCTTTCGTATCCTTCGTTTTTCACTTATCAAACAATCGATGTCAGTTCGAACGATCCATGCACAGATCATCGATCACGAAACGGAACACATCCACGCTTGCCCTTATCACGACCACCAGAAAACCGTGACTGCTGCGGCTCCGCGGTTTGCTTCGTGTTCTTCCTCCTCGATAGATCACTATACAGGCACTTTACCAACAGCGAGTCAACGGGTCTGTCGGTAAAGCAGACTGGTACGGACGATCTTACTACTTCGTTCCTTTTCTCGCCACGAATATATTCTTCCTTCTCTTTTGTAGACTTCGTTCTGCCGAGTCAAAATACTTAATGGCTTTCCCACTCGGTATTTCTAAGCCCACCGTTTTATATTTTCTAATTCGTCTCTACCGACACGTACGGAGCTTTGACCTTACTCCAAAAAGTTCAGATACACTTGGAACAACCCTGTTCTTTTTGCAATCGCGTATTCGGCATTGAAAACCCGTAATAACTCCGGTGCTATCCAATTCGTCCCGTGGTCAATCCACACTGAAATGCCGGCGTATACCTGTCTTACTCGTCGAAGCAGTACACGAACGGGATGGAAAAGTCCACTGGGCACTGCACTTTTTGCACCGGCAGTCTGCACCACGCGCACACCTGCACACACAACGACAGCACGTCACTTTTCTGCACATATGTGCACGACACCTATCTATCCATCTGTCTCTTGCCCCTTACGATACTCTTCACTCTTTCTCGACCGCTGTCGTTCCTTCACTCTTCTCCTCGCGCACTATCAGACTCGCTCACACGTTCTCTCTCTCTCGCTCGCTCGCTCTCTCTCACTCTCTCTCTCTCTCGTTTCGTCCCTCACCTCTATTGTTTCTTTCTCTCACGTTCCGTCCCTTTGCTCACTCCTTCTCACACTACTCTGTTTTACACACTCGTCTGCTGGTCGCGCACAGCCGGTCTGCCTATCCGACTACTAACCATGGGCCGAGGCTTCAATTTCTTTCCCTTTTTTTCTCTCTATACTTCTTCACTGTTCCTCGACTTCCATACTATGCGCTCTGGTCACCACCTTCCTACTTTCGGTAAAGAGTTCACTCGGTTATTCACAATTGACGAAGAATCTTCGCGAGTTATCAGCTTTCACTCGATCGGTCTCCTCAAGCCGCGAAATCAGTACCTTTCGTTTCCCTTGGGAAACGCACACGGTGTTAGCAGCACTACGAATTTCCCGTCCGATCAACGATCACGTACGATACTTGGCACGGACTCTCTTTCTCTCACTCTCTGGCTGTACGATCTTGTCTCTGGATTTCTTCTGCTTTTCCACCTTCGCCGATCGTTGCCGTAGTGTACGTTTTCAACAAATCTCGCCCAACACACTCAGCTCGTGTTCCTCACTGACTTTTCTTGCTGTTGCCACCGGCCACGATCATACATCTACGCGGACGATTTCCTGCCAGAGAATACACCTCCGGCGGCTCGGCGCACAGCTGACCGGCCGGTCCGCCAACTTCGGTCAATAGCCATAGTAGTTGCAGCCTGCCGAGGGTTGCTCGTGCTCGATCGTCGGCGCTACACTTCGGCCCCTTCCGCCTTGTTTCGGCTCTTTCCGTGGCCTTTATGCGAGCCACCTTCGTACATAGCGACTGTCGGACCCCGGGCTCGCGAAGCGATCGAAGCCGCTTCGCGGAAATTCCACGACCGTTCTTTACGCTCGGCTTACACGCTTCTCACGCTCCAGGAATATCGTTTTGCTTCAGTTTCGAGTAGGAATAGATGTGACTAATTGGACGCGTTACAGACTTTTACTTTTGATCGACTATCAACCAAGACTAATAGAGCTTACAATTATCGAAAGTCTACTCTGTCGCTCGATCGGTTCACAGAGGTTGACAACATTTATCAAGCAAACACGAGATTGTCCGAAATGTGTGTTAAAACATCAGGACCGATGCCTCGTATTATCTGTATTTGCTCCTTTTTCATTTTCTTTCTTTCTTCTCTTTGCAATAACGTAGGGAATAAACGTGACCGTTTCACCGATGAATCGACTGAAAGCAGTTCGCGGGTGGAACATCCGAACGATTAATTAAAAATTACCATCGAATCGCAATCGGTCTGTCAACTCGGGCTTATTCTTATCTAAGACCAGCTGCGATAAAGTCTACGGAACGAGCGCATCTGCAGTTTCTAAGCGCTCGGCGGAATAAAGATCACGATTAAATTACTGATATAAGAGTTACACTCGAGAGAAACACACATTCGCTATCGTTCGTGACTATATCGAGCTAGACCAATCCCGCATCACGAGAGCTACACGTGGCTCTACACATTTGGGAAACGCTCAATTCTCCCATGATCGTTCGTGTCAACCGTAGATCTTTCTGTTGATGACTCAAAGATCCGGAATAGATAAAAATTCCATCGGTTCGGACGCGTAAAAATAAACCGGTAATAAAGCGAATCGGCCCTCGGATAAACCTCTTCTTCGAATCTTCATAAATTCGCCGGGCAAAATCGCTGACTGAAAAGGGAGAAACACAAACGCCGTCGATACCTCCTTTTCCATCCAAACGGCGTAAAAGAACAAATCGAAATCCCCGCCCTCTATTTTCGTGTCGTAAATGTCAATGGTGACGAGGCCAGAATCAGATTTCATTCTTTACGATCACCTATACTCCCGTTCTTATCGTGAAAGCTTCGCGTGCGATACGTTCAAGTGCAATACGCACGTGCTCTCGCGCGCACCAAGGGCCTTCGCTACTCGAGTTGCATGAAAGGGCTACGCGTATACTTGAAAGGGAAGAAAGGGACGTGAAAGTGAAAAGTGACTTTCCAAGGTAAAAGAGGGGCGCGCGGTGCGAGAGGGTGCGATACAGGGATCTCCCGGACATAGGATGATCGAATCGGGCCGCGCAGGCGCCCTACCTTCGGTGTCCTGTTCAAGGTCACAGAACCAACGACGCACCGACCCTTCGCCCTCATGTGCAAGCACAAAAGGACCGATCGATTCTACAGTGGAAAAGCTGACAGATAAACCCCTTCGCGACTGTACAGATGAGATTAGTATCCCGATATCCTTAACAATTCCGTACTGTCTCGTGCTCTCATCTAACGTGCGCTGCTTTCGCGAGGATATCGTTTCAGATAAAAGGTACACGTACCAGTCGAGGCACTGCCACGACCCCTGGTAAAATGACGATGTTAATGGACAGCCGAAACGAGGAGCTATATCCGGCGCACAACAGACCGTGCAGCGTTTACACTCAGGGGACTATCCCTGCTGCTTCCCATACGACCGAAAGAACCTTCTACCATTTTCAATTTCACGTATACACGTATGCGCGAAGGTGTACGTACCCGTGAGAACAGAGATTTCCCAGATACGGTATACATACACGTCCTGTCGATGTTGCGCTAAGAATCGCATTTCCTTTTGGCGCCGTACAGCGGTATGCTTTAAATCAGGTCGAAAGAGGCGCGGCGCGCTTTTCACGCGCACTCCAACGCGCGTTACTAAATACATATCGCTATTGCACGAATCATGCTTGATAACTTTCTATTGCGCGACCCGACAAGTCCCGCGGCTAGTCGAACGAAAGCCGAGGGAAAAAATTTTCCTAACCCAACGTTCATTCCTCTGCTTTGGCTGGGAAAGCTCTCGGTGTACGCGAAATTTCTAATATCGGACAGCACACTCGGAATTGTAATTGCGTCGAACTCATCGATGCAGCGATCGCGCAATTGGGAAAATCGATTAGTGAATAATTCCCTGATGTCAGTTTTTCTTTTCTGCCGCTATTACGCACTGTACATTAAATCGAGATAGATTAGTGCCGCTCGTTTTTAACGTTGAAAACATCTCCGAACGCTGGTAATACCGAGGAACCAGAAAGAAGCCTTAACCTGTCCTTGTTCCTAGCTCGGTCTCGATCCAGAGAACCGCGAACAACGACAAAGAGGAACATAGGAAGCGTGGGCGGTAGATTCTTGGTAATGAGACGAGTTACAGTGCAGCGTTGCGTAATCGGCAAAGTTGCGGGTGCTTCGGCGGTAATAATTAGCAACCGGCATAATTGCTGAACGGAAAGTGGTAGCTAGGAAACGTACGTGTTCGAATCGCGTGTCCTTCGTTTGTACACGTCCCCGTCTGCACCGCGATGCGTAAAGATACGAGAAAAGCGAGGGGGGGAAGGTAAAGGGTGGAACGATTCCGATGGAATTTTTCCCCTGAGTTCCAAATGGAAACATCTGGGGGATATCTTCAGCCCGGAGACACGTCCCCCGGATGTCAAGTTAGTCGCGCAGGAAGAAACTGTCGACCATTGTTCTCTGCATACAGTCGGCCGTATTAATTCAATGAGAACACGATCAGCGACGAGCGACATCGCAACCCCTGATAGACTGTGTCGTGAAACGCGTCCTATTCTCCTCGCGTTGGCTTCATCCTTTACCCCGGGAATCCCGAATTTCCCATAGCAACGTGACGGTGCACTTCATTACCCATGACCTCCGCCCTGAGCCTGGGGGCCTCTATATCTACGAATCAATGCAGCTCCATTGCGTGCATCCCGGCTCTATATGTTATCATATACATATATGTGTATACGTACGTGTTTGTGCATACACGCGTGTACGTCCCCCGTGTGTGCACATCAGACCCCGAAATATAGCCGGTGGCCCGCTAATCGAAACGGGTACACACATCCGCAAAGTCACGCGATCATCTTACTAGATAGGAAAGAAGCACGCGTGATCGATTTCTCTCGCTTATTTCGCGGCGTCTGGCCACCTGCGCAATTTGCATGTTACACGAGAAAATAGAGACATGCACCGAGTCTGGACGGGAACGAGAACGCGCCCATTATACCGAAAGCGAGCGCGATGAAATTCATTAGCGATCCGGGGGCGAACCGCGGGTCTTGGATTTTGCGGAGTCGCGACGCTGTTTGTCCGGAGGAAATCAGATAAGAGCACCGGCCACTTATTTCCCATGGCCAATTTAAATACATTAATTTTAGCGCTGCACGAAGGTCGGGGGGTGGAAATACGTACACGGATTCCAAGAGAATTCCGGTACGGTGCGGTAAAAAGACGACGAACGCGAGGGAGACGGGGGCTCTAGTTTTATCCACGACTTCCGTGAGTCACTGGAACACTGCTTGAATAACTTCGCCTCTTCCCGTCTATACAAATATGCTGCTCATAAATATGTATATATTGTAAATCGGTTATGCGACAAGATCGTTGGAATTGCATAAAAAAAAGGGGGGGAAAAAACAAGTGGAACAAAAGAGGATGATGAATGAATTGCATTGTTTCCAAGGGAGCGAAAAAGAGAGCAAACCGTGATGAAAGAGTGGACCCGGCGTTAGATCTTGTGCCACGGAAAATTGTCCACCGACTGCAACGACGTGGTTTATTAAAAAGCGCCGGAGCTTACGGGTCTCATCAATCCGTCAATTTGAATTTGCGCAAGCTCGCGAGACTTTCTCACGCCACGCACATAACGTGAATAGCAAAAAAGCGTAACGCTGTTCGGGACCAGAGTCGCATACTTGCCGACATTCGAGGTCAACGCCGGGGTGAATGAAAGAGAGAACGGTGAACGACGCTGCGAATCTCGAAAGAAATCGGCCTCGGGCAAGAAAACCGATTCGAGAGAAAGATTGGCGGAACTCCGGAATAAAGGAATCACGATGAACCGAGGGATATTTTGGCAGGCAATAAAAAAGAAGAGCCAGCTACCTCAACGCTGTCGACAGGTAAGTGCGAGCCTTCCGGCTCGAAAACCGCAAAAGCCGAACGGTAGAAACTGCGGGGGAATGTTAGAAAAATGATCGAACTCCGATTCGTGCAACGACCGCTCCTTTCTCTCGCGCAACGTCCAGACACAGCGAGAAAAACGCCAGGTAACGCGTTGCACGGTCGAAAAACTCCGCGAAGTGGAAAAACACAAATAATTATTTAAGCGAACCGACGAGAGAGAGAGTCTCGAGTTCAGTCGGGAGGGAAAGAGTGGATGCATTAAGAAAATGCCAGGCTGATATTCAAGGTGCAGAAAAAATGAGGGAAACGTAAGGACACACCGACTAAACGTCAGCCACGAATGAAAGACGTCTTGCTCGAAGGTGCATACTCCGAAAGAGGGAACTCGCCTGTGCTCGAGGTGGACGAGTTAATTTTAGTTTAATCGACCGACCTGATACGGGGAGCTCGCGTACGAACGCCGGTGCACGTATGCATGTAAGTAGGCATACGTAGCCGTGCTCTCGAGAACGAGTCAAAGCACGCCTCTATACATACGGAAAGGCTAGTTATATATACATACGTCGCTGGCTTACGTGTAACTTCGACAACCGCCGCTTTTCCCCGCCATGGAATTCACTTCCGAGTTTCCCGACCCTTGGACAATGTGTTACGAAGTTCAGGATCCGGGAATCTCTTGCCCGTGACTCAACGCGTGCCTGCACCGATACTCTATACGCCCGTACCATTTGCTTTCTTTTAAAACCTGTCACTTCGATAATCGGTAGCGATTGATTGAATCGCACGGTTATCAGTATCTCTGGAAACAAATGTTTCCCTGCGTCGATACATGGAAGTATGTACTCCCGTTAAGCTTAACCGGATGGTCGTTCGGATCGAAATCATTCAATTAAGGTCACAAGCTATGGAACAATCATCGGGTACCAACACAGGAGTGACGAACGCAGAGAAGACACTTTTCCACGACTCTCGAGACCGTCTGCGGAATCGTATTCGATGAAGATCGCCGATCCACCTGGTATCGAGAGAGCATCGTACCTTCGGCGCATAGCAAAACGATGCAGGCGAGGCTAGCAAGAAATGAGGAAGTTAAATGTTCTGTCGGCGATAAGAATGTGCAGGGCGTTCTCCAGAGACGAATCGAATACAAATCGGAGAAGGGAAGGTCGGAGTAGCTGGGTGAATAACGAGTCGCGAGTGTTCGAACGCGCTTGGGTTCGAAGAAGCGTGAATTTGCGAGTGCGAGATAGGCTTCCGTGAAGATACCGGAAGCGGGAAAGAAAAGATTGGTGCCTTCCTTGGTTCGCGAATGCATCGATACGAAAGGTTGGGTCCGCCATTCGATGTGGTCAAAAAGTGGAAAAACTCCTGCATCTGCTACGTGTGGTAAAGAAGGGGGCAGAAGGGGGACCGGGGGAGCCGGAAATCGAGGAAAAAAGGGGGGAAAGCGGCGGAAGGGCGAAGCGCTTGCGCGATGGGCTCGTTTCCATGGCTTCGTTCGTTTCACGTAGCAACAGGAGGACTTTTGACCCCGTTCGATTGTCCTTCGAAACAACTCAGTGCCTCATCGTTTTCTCCGGCTTTGTCGGCCCCGAGAAGTGAAACGCATCGTTGAATCGCACTTAGGCTTCACTTTTCTTCCAGCTTATCACTTGCACAGTCCCACGAACGATACTTCTTGGTTGACCTATGTACGTGCATGCATACTCGACTTACAATCATTGGCGAAATCAATTCGACGCTACAGATGCATAGAATTTTTACTCACCTAGCTTTTTGGTAGGGCAGGGAAGTTCCTGACGGGGATGAATTTGCGAAAACATCGACCGCGTATGACGCGCAAGTTTAATTTTATGAGCGGATCGATGCCCAAAGAAGACCGCTACGCGAGTGTTAAATCGTCACGTACGCGACGTTCAACGCGGATGAAAATTTCAACATAGCCCGATTAATCTGTACATATACGAATTATGCCTCGATCGTTTTCCTAGATAGCGTGGCAAGAATTTGCTGCGCGAGTCACTCGCGATAAAGATCGTGCGCGTCGAAGAATTTCAATGTCCCCAGACGATTCATTTGAAGTGAATATTCACGTTCGCCTGTTTGACCGTTCGATAGGGGCACCGAAGAGTCTCACTTTTGTCCTATTGTCTAGAACCACATGCCGCGCGTACCTATTCTCCTCGTTCCTCGTAATACTGTTGCCGGGCGGAAAATTCAGGCGAGTCCATGCGCCGTATCGTTAAAGCCAAATGTACCTTTTTTTCTTTTTTAGCAGTGCGACTTTCGGAGTTTCACTTATACATTTCCGTCGGCTTCTTCGCAGACACGTTCCGGCTCAGATTTTTATGCATAATTTAACCTGATTAATAGATAGAATTTCTCGTGAAAAATGTGCCGGCTTTCCCGATAGAATTTCTTACGGGCGAATAGAGATTGCGCTCGCGGACAACCACGAACACCCTGCCAAATCGCCAGCAGCTGTTCCTGCATAAATCGTAGCCGGTGTCGACGGAGTTCCTTTTCGGATAGAAAGAAGAATGGAATCGGCGAACAGGAGGGGGATAGTTTTTACTCGACTACTTTGACATTTTGCCCGACGACTTTGAAACGAACGTGCGCCCTTTCCAGTGGTAGAACGAAAAAGTCGCAGATTCGTTTGGAGAAAAAAGTAGAAGAAAAGGGGAGTATCTTTGCATACTGAATAGCGCACGGTTTGTCTATTTTTAGTCTGTAGAAAAATGAAGGTGTACTTTGATGCGAGTTTTTTTAACCAGCTTCTTTCCGTACCACGCTTTCCCCTGCGATTAGTGTCTATCGTAAATATACGATTACCCGAGCTTTCGTTCATATTTTCCTTTTCTATACAACTAAAAAGAATTATACTTTACGATGATTCTACGGTCTCGTATTCTCTAAACGTTACGCCATTTCCGTCCCACGCGCCACGGCAGGCACGCGTTCGAAAGCCACGTGGCTGTCAAAATAAGAATGCGCGATCTACTACATTTAATCCTCAAAAAACGATACAAAAATAAACAGTAATCGCGAGGTCCATGGGACCATAACCGAGCGCTACGTTTCGAAGTCGCAAGGACGAATCGGGTCGGGCATAGGTCATGGAAGGGTGGCGCACGTCCGAAAGCGTGTCTTCGGGACAAAAGGGGAACCCGCTTTATCGTCCCGCAATTCGGCCGCCTGTTTCTCTTTTCCCTTATTCTCTGCTTTATCTTCCGCCCTGGCGGAAGAATGATCGATTCCGGTAGTGTGCAAACACGTTGGCCACACAGTCGTGCTTAGCCGGCGCGGCTAGGTGTCCCGCGTAATCGCATACACCGATTTTCAAGGATTAGCCGCGGGGGACCTACTCGGTACGCGCGCGATTACGCTAGGGAGCAAAGGCAGCCGCCTAGAAGCGTGCAGAACGGCTGGTGTACACGTAACCGGGGTTACATCGAGCGTATCTCGTGGCTTCTACTTTCTTTCGTACGATTTCGTGCTAATATGGGCGAAGTGGAAAACCGTTACTACATACACACACAGTTTCCTTTACCGAGCGTGGTAAATCCAATGAAATGTAAGTAATTTCGTTTGCACAGTTGCCAGCCTATGACATCTGCTGCTAACCGATATACTCGCGACGAACGATCCGAAGAAATCTCTGTTCCTCTACCTCTCTGCTCGCTAATTCTGTATCTTCCACGTATTCGTTGCGAGCTGTGTCTATATTCGGCATACGCTCTCGCCGAAGAGGCACGAATTATCATGGAACGATTCTGGACTTATCGCGGGGGACTTGATACAGAGACCTCGTCGATATCATTCGCATCGGAGGCGACGCGCATTTGCATCGGAAAGAGCTCGTGGAAGAAAAGAATGTTCGATGTCGAGGGCCGAAGGAGGAATAAAAGTTATTTTAGAATGCAAACGATATATGCAGCGAGAGATGTAATTGACGGAGGTGGGGGTAAAAGCGCGATGTGTTTGCAGTTTTGCAATTAGAGGAGTAAATAATAGCGGTCGGGATTATTAATAGACGTTAAATCGTATCGATCCGATCCATCGAGTCGGGTATAGATGGTCGTGGTTCGGCAAATATTCAAGATGTTGTACAAATTTCAACGGTATAGGAATAAAGTTCGTATAAAGTAGATACGTTCCTGGGTCGTACGATGACAAAGCGTCGGTGGTGGGGAACAAGAGGGACAGGAGAGGGTAGTGGAGTTTCAGAAAAGAAACTGCCGGTCGAGCTGGAAACGAACGCAAGCTAAGAAGGAGGGGGACACGACGATAGCACGCCACTTGAAATCACCGCGACTGCATGTGTTACTATGCTACGGTGCCGCCCTCGATGGTAATTGCAGGAATGACAGTGGAAAGCATTATCGAACTTTGCAGCTCGCCTTGCAAGAGGGCAGCACAGCTGCCGCGCTTTTTTACGCGGTCGATACAATCGGAAATTACCCAATTGCATTTTAAATCGTGTGGTAATCGTTACATCGATTGTTTTAATATCATTCTGATATCCGACCTATTCGAATCAGTAATTAAAGATATCCCTTCGCACAGATTGGTAGTTTTTCAATTTTTCGGTTTAATTGTATACATGATTATATAGTACGCATTTGATTGACGGCAAGTTTATTTTCGATCTACGTGTGATGCGAACGATCATGAAATAAATCCCCTTAATGAAAATATAAAAAGTACTCACCTTTGCATGTGACGCCCACTCTTCCACATCCCCAAACATAATCTTCACCTGTAACCACAAATAACGAAAAATTGGCTTGAAATTATTTCACTTCAATGCGATATCATAAGGAAAATATAAAAATACGATGGAATGCAATACTTACAATGCTTACAAAGAACAGGGGTTAAAAAATATACATCTACGAGGACGTGATTGCTCTTGGGTTCTGCGTTCGCTGACTCAGCTAGATATACTGTAACGATAAGAGAAACCAAGCTAGTAAATAGTTTAGATATCTTATTTACGATGTTGCTATGAACTATTGTGTACCGTATGGCCCATTGCTGAGGGTTACATAAGACGACTCTTCTTCATTATGAGTGTCTAAGTACGGTGAAAAGTTTCCTTTCAGCATTAGGACTTCCTCGCGTGTACCTTAGCGACTGAAAGTAAACAATGTTTTAAAAACTTTATATTTTTGGACCGCAATACTTCAATTTTTACGTGTGGAAAGTATTTCATACCGGTACTAAGTCTTCCTCGTAATTCTGCTGCTGCCCACACAAGCACCGTATCACTTTCCTCCAAAACGGAGCGTTATCCGAAGTATATTGAGAAACGATCACATTAACATAGTACTTTCTCCATGGAAAAATATATTACGGTTAACTCATTTGTCAGTCATACATGGTATGTAAACATGAGTACGTTTCGCACAATACTACAATCACAGAACATAATCTCTCCTGACTGTTGTGCATCCTCTTCTCGGACTTAAAACATTTCTACTTCGCTCCACTTGTACCACGAATTGTGTCAGAATCGATTCTCATTCGATACCCAATGTACGCTACTTAAGAGTATTTGCAATTGTTTGAGCATCATTTAGAAAACCGACTTTTGCCAAAGATAGAGAAACATTGTATAGCTATTATTAAACTCTTTCATCAAACTAATTTGATCCTCTTGTTGATTATATCGAACAGCACCACAATTATCAAAAACTTACAGTAACTCTTGTTTAAGGCTATTCGGTTGTATACATAGAATTGTATTTAAAAATCTTGCTTGCGCAAAATATATTTGTATATGTATGTATATGAATAGCAACATATGTAATAATGAACTATGATGAGATTTCTAGTGTCAGCTTCTCCGAACACGTTAAAATCTATCGGAGTAAGGTGATATGAACACAATGATAACTAATCATGCACGACAATGTGATGCATCATGATTTTATCATTCTTTCTTGCATTTCTTTCGTGGAGATCCGCAGCTCAAATGTACCTCTTCTTCTATTTCAATACTTATATCATTCCGTTTCATATCCACAATCACCTTATTTGGCCTATAGCAATTCCTGCAACAAAAATTAATATTCATGAAGTGTAATTCTAGTGTGCAATAAATATCTGTCAAATGTTTAAAAAAAATATATATATACATTCATTTACATAAAAATGGCAAGTATTTTTAACGCATTTTCGTAAATAAACATAGTCCGAGTAAACGATCGACATCGACTCCTGTGGTTCGTAATTCCGATCGCACAATAAAGAATACAATGCGATGCAAGTACCGGCAGTGACTGATATATTACCGGCATATAACAGGCTACGATAAAACATTGACAAATTAAACAAGTATCGCAGCCTCGAACAAATAAACGACACGTCCACGAATTTTCATAAAGCACCGGCAGCTCTGTGCAAAATTTTTAGCCACTTTTTTCTACGTTAAACAAGAAACAAAAAGATGCAAAAAAATGTCATATGATTATTCCGACCAATGACACGATGGCGTACGCAGTGTTTGAAAGTAGCAAAGTTATTTGACAACGATATATCAAAAACTCGTAGAACCTTTCTTCCTCTATGCTGCACAGCGAAATAGAGTTGCAAGTATCACGATCGTCGCGTTTTAATCACATGGCGACTTCTGCACAAATAAAATTACAAAGAGCACGCCTCCGATGACGAATAGCTGTGGCGAGAGGTTTACACGCGTGTTAAGTAAATAATCACAAATGTAACGATACTCGCACGCCCGTGAACCGTTCATTTCTGATTTTTACGCAAGCCGTATCTTTCGTGTAGCGGGAAACGAAATGTTTCGATGTAATCCGGGACAGATTAGACTTCTTACGAGTCAAGAAACTGAACGGGTACGATCGGTGGGGATCCCGTAAACGAGAGTTGACAATACAGATTTCGATGGCCCGATGAAATATCGAGAGCACTACCTTTACACTTCGTTATGTTGGTTTCTCGGGACTTTGAGCTTCACTTGTAAACTGATCGACAGAAAAACTTGAAATACAAAATGATAAGTGACAAAGAATTGTTTCCCTTGATCGTAACACGGACGAACACGGTTAGGCCAGGCTAAGCAGCTGAGGGCGCTACCATTGGTCATTAGTTACGTTTCACCAGGATGAGAAACCTATTCTGCAAAATTCGCCCCCCGTTTTTTTTCGCCACCTTATTTTTCCGAATAGTTTATTTATCCGCTTTATCGGTTTTAATACATTCTCATGTGCAATTTCTCTAATATAAATTCAAGTTTTCAACGAAGAATAATTACAATTTTGCGAGAGGCCGGTTAATATTAATTGCGAATAATTGATTGAACGTAAACGTTGGCAAACGTTTCAGCGTTTCTTTCCTTAAAGTAATATTTCAATGAATTATAAACGATGAATAATAAATTAAAACAGATCTAATATATTAGGGTCCCTAGGTCTATCCCCACCGCTGATTAATCAACTCTCGATAGGTGTATTGCAGAACGCGTCGAGATTGACATTTACCTTTTTGTTCTCACGTGGATGAGGCATACTGTGCTCTCGCGAGACGGTGCTCATTTCCTAATATAGAGATTCAGGACACGGTGAACAAAGGCACGGTGTTATCATGGTTCGCACAATTAGTCAGGAAACGTACGATGAAGTCGTTAATGAAAACATGGAAGAATTTTCGATGACACCTGAAGAAGCTGTAAACGACGCGGTAAAGCAATTCCAAGCGCAGGTACTCCAATTTGAATATTTATGTTTTATTTTGACTCGAAGATAAGCCGAAAGTTTTACTCGACTCTCTAGAAATGTTCGGTGAAATTGTGTCATCTGTTACGCAAAAATATTTTAATAAATTTCATTGTTATTCAATATAGAAAAATCATAATTATAATCAGTTTGAACGGAGTAGGTAAATTTTTTATTTTGACGTATACATTTTTCGAATAATATCGTTCATTTCGTTTTTGATAAATAAATCGTATCGCGACACTAGTGAATTCGAAGTATTTTGAAATTATGCAGAACCGGTGAATGTCCTGTTCAAGTAGATGTAAAAATATATTTGCAAATTTGCAGGAACATTATGTAATATTAATCATGCATTGAACAATTTGATGCAGGAGAATGAATTAGAATCCCAATAATCTAGAGCGCATTACATAAGTATTGCGTTGCGCCATGGTTGTTTTTATCATCTCTATTTTTATAGGGTGTAGACTTGACCAACATCATTAAAGATTTGGTTCTCAGCGATGACAATGATTTAATCGAAGCTTGCTTGGATCAAATTAATATCGCTTTAGAGGATCAGAATTATGAGAGCGTGCCCCAGACATTAGACAAGTTGAGGCACGAAGTGGACAAAGATATCGCACGCAGAGTGTATGCTGGGAAGAAGGGAGCCTATAATACTTTAATAAAATTAATGAAAAGTTGTCCCAATAATGCCACTGTGCTCAAGGCGGCATTGAAAGCTATTTCTTCATTGATGACCGGTAATCCGGACTTGTTGAATGACGAGGGAATAGCATTGCAGATTCAGTAAGAAATAATTAATAGCTATTGAGTTAATATGCTTTAGCTCTTTATCTATACTTTACTCCGTTTCATAGGATTTTAGACACGCATCCGGATGTTCCAACGTTACAGTATCTCTTACTTTGGGTAAGGGAGTGTTGTATAAAACACGAGCTTAATAGGCAAGGTATTTTCAAAGCAGATATCTTTAATAAACTTAAGAAAATATTAATTCGAGATGGTGCATCTGGTCCCGAATTGAGGGATGCTTGCGCCGTGATTAGAGCTCTAGTATTAGACGACGATATCAGACACGAATATGGGAAAGCTCACGAGCACGCGAGCGTTATTGCGAAGGGTGCTCTGAATGTTCTTACCGGACTGATGCCGAGTAAATACTATTTACTGTTCCATTTATTTCGAAACAAATGTACGCGTGAAATTTTAACGAACGAATTCTGTCGAATATAGAGTACAAGAAAGACAAAGGTGTGGTGGGCGACTTGATGATAACACTGGCCGCGCTGATCGTGAGGAACGAATTCTGCCAGGAGGTAGAGGACGCGGGGGGGCTGAAATTTGTTATAGAGGTGATGATTGATTATCCGGATTCGGAGAAATTAAATTGGCAGGCTTTGATATTATTGAAAGCTCTTGCCGGGAACGATAGTGTGAAGTCTCACATTATCACGTCAGGTTGCGGCCCTATAATCGTGTCCGCCATAAGTAGGCTGAAGGTAAGTTTACATTCGCGTGATGTCTTTCTTCTTCTGTGAAATATGCCGTGTCTAGACTAGCTGTTGTAGATAGAACATTTTTGTCTGCTACTCTAACCAAATTGTTGATCCTATCATAGGAGTCTGAGTGTGTTGTGACCGCTGGACTTGCATGCGTTTCCGCATTAACACTGAGGTGTTCCTCAAACGCTGGTGTGCTTTACGATTGCGGAGCCCCGCTTGTAATCATAGACGCAATGAAAGCTTATCCTAAGAGCGTGAGTGTGTTGAAACAAGCTTGTTGGGCAATACGAAATATGTCCGTGCGAAATAAACCGGAGTGTCCAGAATTTTTTGCCCATGGTGTTGAGGATGTATTGGCAAGTGCCCTTCAACGACACGGATCTAAACTTGAGAGTGACGTGAAGGCTGCTTTGAGAGATCTTGGACTGAAAGTCGAGTTGAAAGAGAGGTGGACTGGAAAAGGAGCGTCCATGAAGAATGATTAATTGCCGCAGTGTTAAGTTGGCAAAATGTTCTAAACATTTTTATATCTTTTGCTTGCAAAAAAAAAAGAAAGAAACGATTAATAAATTGCCGAAAATTAACAGCTAACATTAGTATGGTTCGTAGCTTGCGCTAGTATTTATATATATGTTATATGTACATTTTTTTGTATCTTTTTTTTATATATTCGTGTATATTTATATGTTGTGTATTAATATAGATTTATAATAAACTTTTATCTTTAATACGATAAAGGAGATTGGCGATTCCCCCATCACACATAAGAACCATTCGTTGGAAAATCGGATTTCCACATAGTCGTATATATTTTTTCTCTTTTATTGAACAAACATGCGGAATCGTTCTCGTCAATAGATGATCTACATATTTTCGATAACTTCTTTAGTCGCAGATATGCGAAAGATGTATCTTATTTTCTAAACATTTAAGAGAAATTTTAATTCGGTTTTCAATTCATTTAGTGTAAGCTCGATTTTGATCTCTGTCCTGGCGAATTTCCAAATTCCATTTGAGCAAAGTCAGGCGTTCGATATACATTTACCCGATTACTGGGAATAATATTCGCGAATACATCCACGTTAATAACACGTAACATCCATGTTCGGTAGAACAACATTGAAATTCTTTGAATCAGTCTATACTCTCCATTTTTGTCCGCTCACGACGTAATCCATTGAGAAGAAGCTTTCACAAAACCACCCCTTCAAATATTTCAGTAACGAGTGGCGAACGAGCCAGAGATAATTGACGGCGTTTTCTCCGATAGATATCATCAGTAAGGGTTTCAAACCCTTAGGGTGGAATTTATGAAAACTTCCCGTGTTATAGACAACGTTCTTCGAGTATCGTAGAATAGACATTGACGATAAAGAAAACTGCGCATCGAACGCGGCAGTTCTTACATCGATTAATCCATGGTTAATAATTCTTCGTTGTACTTCACTCCTGCAAGAGACTACGATTGTATCACAGTCTTTGACGAGATCACATTTGCTAGCGAGCACTACAGCGTGTCTCGAGCGAATGTGACAATACAATAAAGTGATATTTATTCACAAAAGTGGTGAGACGCAAAGAGCTTGAAGAACGAAACGTAATCACAGTAGAGTTCTCGGCCTTTATACTTTCACAGTTCAAAGTGTACTTATAATTATAGAAATTGTGTGAAAAAATATATTTATGTACATATTTGAAAATAAACTAGGGCGCAAGAACATCAAATCTTTGGAAAAGAAGATTGATCTACCTCTATCCGTTCATCTGTCCTGGCTGCGAAAATTAATTTCGATCCGTGCAGGTGATAATTCTACGCGAAGGAAAAGAACGTAAATGGTCGTGTAGGTATATGTACATGGTGAAATACGGACATCGCTTGTATCTCTTTGAATCGCATACCCCCCTCGTAAGGTACTTTAAAGTCTTTTCAATGTCGCCCGACTACTCCTTTCCTATCCTTGCGAACACAAGCCAGCACTTGCTGGCTATTTAAATAACACATTGTAGGGGGATGCCCTTCGCCGAGACACGTACATTTACCATTCATGGTGTGCGTCACAGCCATAAATATTAATACTCGAATAATAAACGGTAGACGGTGCAATTGTACGTACATGTATCTACCGTAAAAGCTGACGGTCGATTGACCAATTTTTTCTCAATCGGGTAGGAAAGTCATTGCCGACGTTTAGTCGTGTAATCGGTTGCAGTTCGATCGTTAAATCCACGACGAGGAACTGTTTTCTACACGCAGCCAGTGCATGAAAAATGAAATCGGATAAATAATAGAAGGAGAATAATAAAAGGAGGGATGAAAGGGCAAGAGAAAAGGAGAAATCAAAATCACGTATCGTGTGCAATAATTCGGGAATCGACACTTACCTGTTGATCAAGCTGTGTCGGTGTAAAGTAAAGAAACTATACAAGGAGAAACGCAAAAGTTTATTGAAACGAATTATAATTGCAACAGAAATTGGAACGGCTTCTCGAGGGACACAAAGCGGATCAGAATGCGGCACGATGCGATGGTCTGCTTCCTTGGTGCCGAGAAGGCAAACCGGAATGCGATTTAATTGACACTGAGAAATTGATTGCCCACGCAATTTTCACGTGATCTCGCATTAGTTGTTTAGAGACCTATTTAAATTGAATCAACGCCCACGTAGCCAGCTGAGAGGACTATACGCGCGATTAATTCGCTGATTAATAATACATCGAAGACCTCCCACGATTCCTGCCGGGGTGCCGAAAATTATATTCGCTCTACGTATACGGTATACCAGTGACTTTATGCTTCCTACACAGCAAGCGTACATTTGATTCGACACTATTGCTACAACTATTGTACTACAACTATGTTCGTACGTTAATATTAGACAGATCAGTTGACATCGACCACATAGAACACTCGATTCGAGCCCCGTACAGAAATGTGCCAGCAACCGAACCGCGTCTCGCAGCCCAATCCACGCGATAAGAACGAAAACGGAAAACAAGGCTGGGTACGCGTTTCCAACTGCGGTTGCCCGTGTCGCGGATGAATTTGTTAATAACTCCGGCTCGTAAATCAACATAGCCGGATCCGTCCGACTCGATATGTTAATTAAATGCTACGTAACAAAAAATGATCCGCGATTCGTATCCATCGTGGCCAAGCCAGCCGATACCGCGAGCGCTCAGACGCGATAAATAATGTTTTGCAACTAATACAGCCTACCTATGGAGGTGCATACAGGCCGAGAGCACACGCAGGCGTATCGATCGGCACGTTTTGCTTCTTCTTTTCGCGACAACACCAGACAGCGTGTGCCCGTTCAGAGCTTGTTTCGCGGTGCGGTGTGCCAGCTCGCAGGTTTACCTATAAGTGGCTACATGGGCGTACAGGTTTAACGCCGAACGCGCATGCAAATCGGGTCGCAAGTTATCCAGGGGCGTAACAATGATAATCCCTCGTACCTCGCATTCGAACGGACATGTTTATCGAGTGCTACATAATTCACGGTTACCGCGGAGACTTGGTAAGAATTCAGTAGTAGATTCTCACCTTTTAGCTGCTTTATCGGTCAGCGTATACTTTTGCTGCTTAAGTTGTTCGGGTAATATTTGTAGCTGGGTGAACGATATGTCGCTGTGGCCGTTGCTGTGTCATTGGCCTCGGTTTCACGTAGCAGAGGAATTGGAGTACAGAGGCAAGGCCAATGCGTTGACAAAATTACGCCCCTGTCCACGTGGCCACACACAGAGACACATATATCGCTGCCCACGTTAATGCATAACCACGATACGAGTTTCTCGTACACAGACGCGTCGTACTCTCACGTTTTACTTTCAACGACTTCGATTTAAGTCTACCTCGAACGACTAGGTGCTCGCGAATTTTCTTCTATCATACCGCTATTCGGCTGAACGTACGATATGAATTAAATAATCGTCCTCCCGCGACGTATCGCGCGGGAATAAGACAATAGAGGGAATAGAGCTACGTGATATTATCTGGTTAACGTGTTAAATAAAATTGTACATAATACGGTCTCGTCTCTTTCGTAAAACAGTCTTATTAGTCGCCGCGATTCTCCGGTACTAGACGGGTTTACATTCAACTAAAGGGGAGAAGCTACAAGCGCGATCGCACACAGAACGGCCAGGACCGTAGAGGAACGAACCTGCCCTGTAAATTTGTGGTTCGTTCTCGTGATCGATCGACTACTCGCGGCACCGACAGCACGAGTACTTGTAGTACTTTATCCGGCACAGGCCATTCTTTACGACCAACGCGCAATTTGGATGCTTGTCGACGCACTCCGACGACGCTTCGTAGGCTTCTGAAATTATTCGAGATTATTCAAAATGCGACGACACATTGGCACGTTTTAATATCATTCGAATAATACTATGTGGATATATATTACAGCAGAGCCTGGATTAAGCGGGTCCTGATTGTTCAATTTAAAAAACTGATTTTGCGCCAGTGGTCTTTCAATTGTTTGGTAGAAACTTGTTTCCAAATGTTCCTCCTCGCATATTAATTTACTCTGTCCGGTCAGTCTGCCGTTTGGACCAGCTAATCGAGGTCCTACTGTAACATTCGATATTCAAGCTCACTCTTCGGTGGTCTGGCAGGCGTCGAAGGATCCTTTTTACACGGATCCAAAGTGCATTGCCGTCGGTCGCTCGGTCTCGCAGCGTCCTCGCAACTCGAGCTGCTAACACCCTCCAGAATGCAGCGAACCAGTCTGGCCTGCATGCCGGTGCCACACGTCACCGAACACTGAAAACCCACCACGGTATTCGCAATTTACGTCGGTATTTTCATCCTAGAGTCGAAAAGCCAACGGCGTTCGACCGATCGTAAATCTACGCGGCGCTTGCCCGCGATTTACCTTCGACCAGTCCGAGGTGAACCATGCCGGCGTGCACGTGGACAGTTTGCACATTTGCTCGTTCGCCGGCCTCGAACCGTTGCAGTTGCTCTCTGGCAGCAGGACGAATTCGTTGTTCGTCCTTGCGACGCAAACGACTTCCCGATACTGGGCACCCACGCCGCAGGACGTGGAACACTGAAAGCATATTTGTCCAAGCATGTTGAATCGAGTCGATAACAGTGAACGATTCGCGGTTTCGTTTCACTGCCGACCGCCGAGAGAAACTCGACGAACCGCGAAAAGATACTTCTGGTTATCTGTTACTAACGAATGTCCACGGCCCGGTGAACCATTTCCCGCTGTCGCAGTTCTTGCCGCCCCCGAAGCACTGCCTCTCGGTTTCCGGCCTCTCTTTGGGATTGCAGAACAATTCGCTGCCGTCGCCGCAAGCCACTTGCCTCGTTTCTACCCCGCTTCCACATTCCGCCGAACACTGAATCACAGATCACACGAAACGCTTTTAACAGATACGGCTGCTGTCGGGTAGAATCGATACGCTTCCCTCGATTCCCTTCGAGTAATCTCACCTTGGACGACCATTCCGTGTGCAGCCAAGGCGCCCGGTCCTCCGGACCGCTGTGCACGGAGTTGCATGGGATCGGCTCGCAGATCTTCTGCGATTCAGGCTTGCTAAGCGGGGAACAGGCCTTCCCCGGCGTGATGCACGTGACCGTTCGATTTCGAACACCCTGTCCGCACGTAGTCGAGCACTAGAGACGCGCGAAAAAAAGCAAACAAAAAATTATCAAGCGATCGGAGTGGAACATCTCAGCCCGTCGAAGAAAAAAAAAAGGGTGTCATTTTATCAAGAGCCTTGTCGCATCGGGAAAAAGAGCAACGCTAACACAGACCCGTTTCCCTAAGTGCAGGGAAGCATCAAACGTTCCTCGCGTCTATTAACAGCGAGGAAGAAAAAGAAAAAAATGAATGGGCTCACCGTGCCCCAGGCACCGACGTCCCATCTGGGCGTGTCGTGTTGCGAGTGCATGTGCCTCAATTCCGGGCCGTTCGTGCAGGCCGATTTCGTACAGGTTTCCACGGCTCTCAGATCCGGCGGTTGGACGCACGCACCGGCCGCGACTCGCATTGTTAGGTTCGCATTTAGTTCCTGTACGCACTCCAATTTTCGTGCACGGGTCCCCGTGCCGCAGCTGGCCGAGCACTCGCCCCACGGTTCTGCCCTCCACCTGAAACCGGGTGCAATTTGTTCGCAAACTCGTGGGTGCCCGTCGATTTCCGATCGGATCGCCGGACAACGCGAATTATGTACATACCTGGCCGGGCACGGGCTGTCGTTGCAGCGCAACGGCGGCGGCTGCTGCGGCTTTCCCACGTTGCGACAACGTTTGTCAATCACGATCATCTGGTTGGCCTCGCGGACGCACCTGAAGATCGCCGTCTGGATACCTGTAAACGGGCGTAAGAGTTCGACGGGAGTTTAGAAAAATTCTGAACTTTCTAGAAGCGATTAAGAGGTGGAAGACATGTGTGGCCTGTTAAGAATTTGTTGTATTAACACTAGAACTACCAAGCCAGTCGAAATGACTGGTTTTAGATTTCTTGCTTTAAAGTTATTAACATATAGGTATTGCTGCTGCAATTTATGACGACTTTCTATAAGGCAAAACGACAATTACATATCTCTATTTAATACGCGCAGACGAACGAATTGTATCGTGCGGTCGATTATCATCGTTGTCAGGAATGGAAATTGAGAAACGCGCCGCGATAGCCGCCGCGACGTTATCTCGGCTGGCCCGCACGAGCTGTCAGTCTAAATGAAAAAAATCACGGCCGTCCCCCGTTCGTTCCGTGGCCAAAAGACAAACGAAGAAGCGACCGCTGGAATATAATAACGCGCGAGGCCGTCACGGATGTGGGGTTTCCTGCTAATAAATTTCGTGAATTGGACGGAACTTCCGTGCTGGTGAATGAAGCGTTGCGTAATCTCACGGACCTCCGAACTCCACGATAATACCGAAACGAACGCGTCTTCCCACGCGTGCCTCCGATTAATCGGCCGCCCTCGCCTGTTCGGGCTTAGGACGAGGTTCAATTGTCCGCCTTTTCTTGCTTCCTTTCGTAAACGCTCCTTTAATTACCGTGGACGAAAATAAGAATGAAGCCCGTGGCTCCGGAGTGACTCACGGTTAATTAACAAATATCGTACCTCCTCCGCATTCCTTCGTGCAAGGAGACAATCCGAACACCTTCCACGCGAATCGGAATCGTTTCTTCTTTTTCGCCTTGGACTTCGGCTGATCACCGGCCATCACCGTGGTCGGCGAATGCTTCATTTCTTCTTTGCGTCCTCTGTCATGGGACCGCGTTCGATCTTGATCGTGAATCGCCGGTGATAAATCGACCCTCTGATCCGATCTGAAAAAGCGGAAAGCCGTTCGAGGGCTAATTGCGATATCCGACGTGTCTTTTCTTCCACGACGTACTGATTGTATCGCGGTCGCGATCATTAAAAACGCCAGACTATATACGTTTGAGTGTATTTACATTCTCGTTGCTGGAATCGTCGGGGCGACTCGTGCATCCGCGTCGGGGATCTCGTTGCCACGGTCGACGGTTCCTGCGGAAATGTGAAAGCGCCGAATCACTTTGTACTCCGGCCACGTTATGCCAGGATAAAAATAGCCCGAGACAATTGGCGGGGATTTGCGGGGAATGCTTTCGATTAAGCACACCCGACGAAAGCTCTTACCTGTCGCAAATTGTGGCGGGGCTGTTAACGGCCTCCCAATGGACGCCGCCGGCATTAACGGCATCATATATTTGTAAAGTACTCCGGGGTTCATTTCCTGCGCCAGGATCTGAAGGAACGTTTTGAAAGTACAATACCGGCAGACACCGATGCGCGACACCGCGGTCGAAGCACAATACCGGGTCGAGGTGAGATTCACAACGGCAGTAGGGGAAAAGAAACGGCCGAAAGCGAAAGTGGTTCCAATAAATTCGAGGGGGGTCGGATATCAGAGGCGTTTTTACGAGCCTACCTCTAAATGCAAAGAATCGTTCAGCGGCCCGGTCGCCAAGATACACTCCACGCGGTTCCGGTCGCCCCTCTGGTATGTTAATGTCGTGCCGGCCGCTTTATAAGTGCCGCTGGGACTGTAAGCCAATGGTCCATTCAGGATGTAACTACCGTTGCCGTCCCTCAACGCTAACACATCAGATTATCGGTTAGAAAAGTCGGGAAAATCGATCGATCCCCGCTGGCTCTGGGAGGAAAAGTCCGATTCGATCGGCAATGGATCATCGCCGGTGTAGTACCTAAGAAATTGCTGCTGAAACGTAGCTCGGAGATATTGAGGGACATGGCCCCCTTCGGGATGGTGGTGACGGGTTGATGACCCCGCGGCAGGATTGGTTCCATAAAAATGCCCTCGTACAATCTACAACCTTTACCCTGACCACCGCAGACACCGCAGGCGTCCATCGTGACGCCGGAGCCTACCACGCCGTCGCAACCAACGGGCTGAAAAGAGAAGCAATTCACGCAAACATTCGCGGACCGTGCAAATCACCGCGGGCGAGCGACGAAAGGTCGGCCGAGCCGATGCGTCGAAAGAGTTCAAAAGGAACAAAATCGATCGTGCCTGACCGACAAAGGGGACACGGTTAACTAGCTGCGCGTGCAATCGATCCCGTGCCCGATTGAAACAATGCCAAGGGGAGAGGGAACAAAGATTTGTCGCCGGGGAAGATTCGCCGATCGTAATCGGGGAGTGAACGCGATTAATTTCAGCCCTCCTACGAGGGAATATGTTTCGCTTTATTCTATCGTACCTTGCATTGTCCGGCGACACAGAGCCATCGGTCTGTGCGTTCTATAGAAATCCCCGCATTATGTCCACGAAGATTCGGCGCGTCGCAGGGTGTGCCGTCCGTTACTGCCGGTTCAAGCGTTGCGTAAAAACGCTCGCCGATGGCCCGGCAATTGAGCGCGCAAGAGTTCGGAACTGGTGAACAGTGATTGCAGTTAAGAAACGGAGAAATTCAAGCTAGAACACATTTCGTACGTCCGCAAAGCAATTTCGTGGACGATCGCTGTCGCTTCCACCTGTCGCGCCACGCGTGCTCGTTTTCCAAATTGAAAAAGGACAACCCGAACCGCCTCGCCTCGATCGGGTCATGCAAGAAGCGCCAGGCTCTGAACAAAGCTGAAGGCGATTCCAAGCAAGCCCCCCTTCGAAGCGTAGCAAGGTAATTACACGTTGCGCTTAAACGCTAAATTTGTCGACAAAATGGCAGGACGGAGTTCGCGTGGCTTTAGCTTACCGTCCAGGAAGGGTACCCAATCGTAGCTCTCGCCTTTGTAGTTTCTTCCGTTGTACTTGGCGCATTGTTCGGCCCGCAAATCCTCCGGGAAGTTCGGGCATTTCTGTTGCGAGTAACGGCTTAATTAAACTTCAGGTAATTAAGGTTCGATCGCCGGGGAGGGAGTTATGCTGCGAGCTCGCAGCCACTGCGGACCCTCGAAGATCTTCGATTCAAATACGTACGTACACCTCTCGAAAGCCTAACCTAACCCAACGCCGGCAACATTAAATCCGCGACACTTTTCCCCCGCACCGCGTCGACGAGGTTTCTTTAAATCTACCTCGGAGTTCCGCGCTTCTGTGATGAATTTCGGTGGTTTCTAAAAGGCACCGCGCACTCGGACGAACACGGCGAAACACGAATACCGACGGGCACGCACAGAAGTGTGGCGCCCCGGGTAATATTCAGGTGGAAGATTAATTACAGGCCGGTAGAGCCGTGAATAGACTCGCATGTTTGTAAACCGCCGTTTCTGGGGAAAATTTCCTCGAGTCGCGGCGCCGGGAATAAAAAATGCAAGGGGAAAAGACGAACGGTTAGCGCGCAAATTATTTAATTGCAACGCTGGGCTCTTCCCCGTGGAAATTAACCGGCGAGCGTTCATTCGGGAACTAACAGGCGCACAGTGCTCCAAATGGCATATTTAGGTGGACAAAATTCATTTTCGAATTTCGAAAAAAAAATTGTTTCAGTGTAATCTAGAATAATCGTACATTAAAACTCCAGAATATTAAAACATTAAACTAACTGGTTCAATGTTTACAGAGCGGTCAAAGTACGACTTCTAGCAAACAATTTTTATTGCCTACCCTGGATTATGTAGTGCGACAAAATGAAAAGATACTATTGAACATAATTGTAAGAGGTTAATAGTTGCCGCTAAATATTCCATCACGATTTGAACAAGACCCTTACCCTTAGCTTCTCCGCTTTTGACGCGCCCAGACATGTGCGAGTAAACTTGGATATAATGAAATAAACTATAATGAAATGAAATATGTTTTTATTCCATTCTATATTTAAATGCAATACGAATTTCTGTTGTTATTTAATTTTATGTAATTAGTCATATTTTTATGTTATTAATATTTTCAGTAAAAAATAATAACTTTAACGCAAAAATAATTTGCTTTTTGTTAATAAAATACTCATGTAAGGCCAAAGACGCAAAAAAATCATTTTCTCCAGATAAATATGCCATTTGGAACACTGTGAGGCGGCGCAAATTTGTCGTGCGAGAAACAAGACCGTCAAGGCGCAATTCGTGGCGAACGAAGTGCCTCGAGTTCTGCTATTTAACGAATAGGAATTCTTAAACGCGAGGACGAATTTTCGGACGCAATTCTTCTGTCCCCGTGAGCCTTTCGACCCGCATCGATCGAACTGCGACCGACGTCAAAGGAATTCCACGCGGTCGGTTCGTCGGAGCGGCAAACGAGTACGTCGCTTCGAAACGCTTTGAAACCGATCCGGAAGTATTGCTTTCGCGAACAGGAATGGAACGACGAACGATCATAGGTGTCCCTGTACCTACGAAGGCCTAATTACCGCTATGGAAGAGCCAAGGCAGAGGGCAAAGCCGTCAATTACCGGCCAAGTCTTTAACCCAGCAGGTGGTGATTATTCTTATGAATTTTAAACAACACCGGGTACTAGCTTGGCCGGCCATATAAATTACCGTCGTGCGCATCCTTAATTGGCCTCCGCGATGATTTGTTCGCGACTCGTGACGTACCATCGAAAAGAAGCCCGTCCAACTATCCTCGATACGTATCTGTTTTATGCGCCTATCTACGATCCCGATGTTAAACACACTTGCTCGCGTCCAGCGCGTAAACGTTCGTTTCTCGTACTTAAACGACTCGAACGTCCGTCGAGATGCCGTCGTTCGACGTTTCGATTTGCCAATGGATTTTATCGAACATTCCAGATACGCGTCGCAGGTCATTGTGATACAAACGCGAATTTATCACGCGTCCAGGCAGGCCGCCAAGGCGCAAACACTGATTCGTGTTACGCGCCGCGTTGATTTACCTGCGTGCTGCACGTGTGGTATCGCTTGTATGTGCCGATGCAAATGGGTCGCGATTTGCTCGAACCGTTCTCCGTGATAACGCTCCGCTTCCTCAACTGCCTCCTGAAACAAATCGTTGGCGTTACTCGCACCTATCGACGAAAGCCCCCGTCGACGATACGCGTTCTCGTTAAACGCCGGCCGCTTCGAGTAGTTCAACCCCGTGCCCGGTCAGCCCGGGCGACGTGTCGGCGACCGATGCTACTTCCACCGCGACGAGTCGCGCCGTTAGCGAGATTCGCAAACGATGCACCGTGCAATCGGCGATCGGTTGAAGCAGAAATGTTGCGAGCGTGAAATCTGCTGCCTAATAACCACGAAACGTCGGAGGGAGGAGGAGAAGGGAAAAATTGTTAACGGTACGTCGGGCTTTAAACCACTTTATCGCCGGCCGAGATAGCCGCGGGCACGCCGATAAATTGTACGCGGAGTCACGTAATCGGCCAGGTAGCGTTACAAAGGTGTAAATGTCAGCGACGATAACACGTTGCCGGGCCGCTCGCGCGACTCGCCGGCGTGCCGGCGTGTAATCTTCCTCTGCTACCGATCCGCAATTTGCTCGACACTCAACGTGTTCCCCGCGATACGGCAGGTGCTACGGACGTGTCGTGTATCGCCGCGCTCGACTCGTCGGGATCAATCGATTCGAGCGTACAAGTCTCGCGGAACGAAGGAGCAACCGTGAGTTTCCTCGGAAAAATTTGCAGCCTGGCTTCTCCCGCCGTTTCGCGAAATCGCGGGACGATTGCTCACGACTTTTGATCGCGCGAAACCTTAACGGTACCTGGGAACTCTGCGATCATTGTGGGAATTGATAGGGCATTAGGCGAGTCCGCGTTTCATTGGTAGAACCGTGGCCGGCGAATAATTATACATGTATTGTCCTCAAATTCTTGAGAGGATTAATTTGAATGTAGTTTTTTAAGAAGGGAAACAAATAAATATTCATACAATAATTGGTATGATTGTTCATAAAATTTCTACCAAATAGAATGGTCAGACACCCCTCTACGTTTGCACCTCGATTTTACACAGATTTTAACCACACAGACGTCATTGCTAGGCTATCGGAGCTTGCAAATAAATTCACCGATAGAATAAACTTCTTTCAAGGCTCTTTACTCCTGTTCAAAACACAGGTAAGGGGAGTTCTTCGCGGCAAATTAAATTAAATTAGATTAAACATATGGTTACCACTACCTTGCACATAATTCTGTATCCAGCGATAGATAAGCTATTTGTATTATATTATCCTTTATAGGGTTTAAGCAATCCGTTTTAATCGCGGTAAATTGTAAGTAGTTATTAATTTTTCCGTTTTTAGAATTAAGAACCACCTTCTTACTCTATCCCATTTTATTTTATTACATTCTACTTTCTTTTATTTTATTTCAATTGTTATTCTTTCTGTAATTCTGTTCTTTCTTTATTATTATTTTATTTTATTTCAATTGTTATTCTTTCCTGTAATTCTGTTCTTACTTTATACTGTATATGATACTACTATTCTCTGTGCAACACAATCCCCTGTATACTAAAGGGTTCTCTAGCCCGTTGATTAATGAAATGTATTATATTATTATAATTATTATAATAATGTCGGGGCAGGAAATCATCTGATACTATTATTCTCTGTGAGACACAATCCCCTGTATACTATAGGGTTCTCTAGCCCGTTGATTAATGAAATATATTATATTATTATTATTATATATTATATTTCTGTGCCTGGAGATATTTAAACACTGTTTCTACTATTATTTTGTATTCTGCGACGGATTACCTATGTGCATTTATACAAAAGGGCATCAGCCCGTTTAATAATAATAATAATAATTATGCCGCGTACCTGCAGCTAAGTTCCGCGCTTTTTCCCGCGACAAAATCAAGTTACCCAAGTGTAGGTACGTTTCACTTACTGATACGGTACACATTCCCGCGACTGCGACTGAATCCCAGTGCCGCAGGTCCTGGAACACTCGCTCCAGGTACTCCATGGGCCCCAGCTGCCTCTTACTCGATTGTCCCGGCCCAGGGAGAATTTCGTTTTCTCCCGTAACATACGGTACACCTGGAAAAGATAACAGCGATTCTGTCACGCGTCGATCGTGTCAATCACTCCCATCGAAGCTTCGATGTAACGCGTCAAAGCTTTGTCGCGAGGCTCAATCAAGCGGGCAAGTCGTTATTCGTCTTCGACGTGCGCGAGGACTTCGAGACGTCGCGTAATCACGCACGGTTCGCGACGTGATCAATTTTATTAGACGAACCTTTCGATTAATCAATCGAAGGGCGGCGAAGAAAATTACCTCGACCGATGATAATGAAACGACTGGTCCCCGCGTTATAATCCGGCCGGGTTAATTACGACCAGTGGAGGGAACGAATAACGCGGCGGAATACAAACTGTTTGTTCAATAATTAATATCGGTACTTCCGCGATTGAGATTGTAATTAGACCGCTCGCGAAGCCGTAATTAATTGAAAGACGGATCCGTGGCGCCGGCGGTATTGAAATGCAGACGCACACTTCGATGCTCGTAATCGATCGCGTCCTCGGTGTATGGCGTCGTTCGTTCGTCGAAAATCCACGATCGGGTGAAACGAAACGAGACGCGAACGCTGCTTTCGCGTTACTGCAGGCAAAATCGGTGGCATTTTCGCATTTGCCGAAACGATGCCGGTATACCGGGCGAATTTCTTCCCACTAATGGGTGAATTCGTTACGAATTGTACAGGCCTACGGTTCTCGAAATTCGTGCGGCTTTCAGAGAATCGTCGATAGCTGACATTAACTGTGGCACGTTAATCGCGCCGCGTATGAACTACGCTCTCGTGTGCGCGCGTACATAGCGAGAGAGAAACGCGAAAATATTTCGCGAATGGAGATACGAGGGCCCCGGACCCGGTCGGCAGACTGCAACGGGCTAAATAATGGAGCCGCGTTTCAACATTCTTCCCACGATGAAACGATCTTAATCTCATTGTCCCGAAAGCCTTTCAAGGGGATCCTCGCGGGCGTAACGAACGTCTTTGCGACGGATAAGAAGCTTGTATTACGTGAACGTTTTATAAGAAGGGAATTACAGATAACGGTGCCCTTTAACAATTCGTCCAATTTCTCAGGATTATTTCGAGCGGGCTACTCGTCGCGCGATCTCTAAACCCGTGCCACGAATTCAAAGGGAATCGAGGAGGTCCGGGGGCAAAGGTGTTCAGGTGTTCAGGTGTTCAGGAGCGTCTCAGCGAACGGCAGTAGGAAGCAACGGGGGGCTTGTTAACGGCGAGGGATTGAAATTGACCGACCGACCGATCATTACGATTAACCGTGAACGATCGTTCAAAGTATGCAAGTTTAATGGACGATAAGCTCCGTTATCCAGGTATGCTCTGGGTTCAACAGGTTGCCACCAAATTGTCGGCGTTCCGTGCCGCCTAAATCGACCGATCGCAAATTGTAGGTCGAAGAAAGGGTGTGCTACCAGCGCGTGTACCGGCGAGGCTTGAAATTAAGCGGTAACCTCGGAGGACAATTCTACGCGGCACGTTGGTCGTTTTGAAACGATCGCACGACGGCGCAGAGAATGAACGTCGGACGAGAATGTTTCCACTCGGGCAAGGTGATGAACCGAGACCGGGAGCGATGCCGCAATATTTTCCAAAAACAAACGATCCATTTAAGCGCGATCTTGGAGGACAGTAACAAGATTCCCGGCGGTATTTCGCGCACTGCACGCATACAGTGTTTGCGTTTCGCGTTAATCGTTCGGCCGGCCTTGAACACGCGGCCAAGCTCGGGTGTAATTTAGGAAGCTTCTTCAGTGTTAATTAATTATCCTCCTCGTGCCACCCAGAATAACGTCGACGTAATTGCTTATTAATTCCAGTAAGTGGATTAAATTAATATGCACCGGCCGGTCGTACATTCCAGATAAAATATCTTAATGGACGAGATAGCAACGATAACGTTATTATAGCCGTAAATTAACCGGCAAGGAGTTATGTATCAAATTACTCTCGAAATCCGACTTGGACGAGAGCCATCTCGCTTAAATGAACATATCCCCTCGGTGAACGGATGCGTCCTGCCAATCGGCGTTGAAATTGAAAAAGAATCCTCCGCCTATGGGCTCGCGTATACCGTGCGCAATCGCTTGCCTTTAATTATACCGATAAGAGAAAAAAATGGAAAAAAGTAATAACGCATCGTATAACCTCCGCGAAATTACTTCAGCCAGCCGCGAGTAATAGGGATGATCGAGTAATCGGTGTTATCTTATTCTAGCGCGACGGAGACTTACCTCGATGGGATACTTGTCGGGCACGTGGGCACAGGAGACGCAGGCCGCAGTCAGCATTGTCAAAGCCAGAATCGATCTGAAACAGTGATTGGAAAAGATGCCTTAATTAATCCAACGTAATGGAATGCCATTTGTTATCGCCGTTGTCGATTTCGCCGGCGTCCGCCGACTGTTGAACCGAGCCAATTATCCACCCGCTTATCGCGGAAAAATATCTTTCGTTCGACTGGTTACGCGGGGCTGGACATTTCAAGAATTCGATAATCTTCGTCGGACGAGCAACGTCGAATACTTCGCGGCCTATGGGGCTGGCTTAACGTATGCACGCACGCCGCCCCGGCTCGTTAATGTATTCTCACCCACCGTGAATTATTTATCAAAAGACCGGGACGGGGATTAATGCGATCGACACGAATAGATCGTGCTTAGATCGAATGGCCGAAGGACCGAGCGTGTCCCCCTGTCCGAGTCGAACTCCGGATTAATTGAACGCACCCGATGATATATCCCTCGCGATCGCAGATTAATAACATCCGACCGGTAATTTCGCGCAGATGTTCCAGCCGGTATATTTAGAGGCGCGATCGGGAATCCAGAGGTTACCGAGAATCACGCGGTATCCGAGCGTAAACAGAATTAAAGTGCTCCGAATAGCGAAGAGAATCCTCCGGACCTTCCCCTCGTTTTACGGCGTTTTTAGAGCGATCCAACGCGAACGGAATGGCCGGGCATGTGTTCTCGATCATCCGGCGCTCGCAGCGTATAATCGCTGTCGTGGATTTCACAAGTTCTCGATTTTCCTGCCGCGGATCCCGTGCAGGCGTCTAGAGGCGGCGTGCGGCGGCAGGCGCCCGTCCATTTCGCCATGGTAATTATTAAAACTGCGCCGGGGATGCGTCTCTGATCGGGCGGGGTGGTGCGATAGACGAGGAGGCCGGAGAAGGAGGCGGTGGAGCAGAGGACGAGGGAGCGACGTTGGATCGAGTAAACTGTGCCACTAAGCACTAATAACGTTTCACTTGTTGCGTTTTCTCGGAAAGCTTAATTAATCATTACGCCCGTGCACGACGACGGGGGCAACGGGGGAAGGGAAATAAAGAGCGGGAGCAAAAGAGAGGCGGACCGCCCGCAGCCGCTGAGGCAGTCGCGGAATCGCGTGCTCGAAACGCACACAGCGAACGCGTGTAAATGCGCGTCGCTGCGACGAAATCAGAAAAAGTCGTATCTTGGCTTTCCGCGAGATGTTCCGGGGAATCGCGATTACAGCTGCGCGGCTGCCGCTGTCATGGAAGACAGAAGGAAGTTGGCAGACGTCTGGCAGAAGGTGAGGCTCCACGAGTGCCGTTTTCAGCACAGATAGGATGGGACGAGTGATTGGCAGGTCAGAACGATTGACGTTGTCGATTAAAATGTTGTACGTCGTTTGTCGAAAATTCTCGGAAGAATCGTTATCGACGAGGAGTGCCACTGAAATTGAGAGGCTTGGAAAGATTGCAATTACAAAATAAAGGAATGCGAATAGAAATATTAATACATCTTATCCCTTGAACATCGTAGAATAGTATTCGATCTTATTTTTGCCTTTAAAATATTAAATGGTCTCTCCTGCTGTCCTGATATCTTATCCAAATTTTATTTAAATACATCTCGGCCATCTCTGAGACGCCACTTAATATTTCGTACCGAAGCTCATAGGACGGTTTACGGCCAGTTTAATTGTCTAAACAGAATCTTTATCAATGTCAATAGATTTTACCGCTTTCTCAATTTCTCGTCCTCACTTATTACTTTTAGAAATAATGCTATGCGAATTCTTGCCTCTTACGACTCTTCTGCATAATCTAACTGTTGTATTTTATTGCCTCTATATTAATGTGTTCACCAAAGGGTTAAAACCCGTATACTAATAAATAATAATAATAATAATATGGGGGAGCAAGTAATAACGGCTCCAGAGGATTTATACGGAAGCTGTATCGTACCGGCTCGCTCGCAGCGCGATTGTCTCCCAATTGCGACAATTAATTACCTCGTATAAACATACAAGTGTCGTACTCTCTCTCCATTAGATAAGATTACTCTGAATTACAGCGGGATACTTTGTTATTCAGTGACGACAGGAGCTAGACTGTGCGTCTGGGTATGCGCATCGCCTGAGATAGTTTTGCTCGGTGCACACGCGAGCACTTGCTGTTGCTGGTCGCTCGTGAGCAATCGCGTCCAGCAGCAACGGCGAACACGTGTTCCTCGCCATTCTTTGTAACGCCATGATCGCGAGATCGTCTCCGATTCAAGCCTGCACTCGCTACTTGTCTTACGCTCCTCCGCCCCGCCGCTGCAGCGGATTCTTGTTGCACGCGAGAATTATCGCTGCCTTCGGCGCAGCTTCCCAACTAGACCCTCGGCTAATAACCGTTTCCTTTCGTATCTTCGCAAACATTTGTTGAGGCAACACGACTTTTCGCCGGGCCGAACGGCTATCAAGTTCTGTGCGCTTCGCGAAGACAGGGATCGCGTTGCCGTACCTTCGCGGAGCAAATAGCGGGGGTTAATTGCGTTATCGCGGCGACAAAAAGTTTCGCTAGATCGGCAATTACTCGACTAGAAATGACGTCCGTCGCGCCCGTTCCCCAAGTGCATTTCTTGCCGATCGGTCTTCAGCATTCCTACGCCATTGAAGACAAGACCGACATTGTTTATCGGCTGCCGCGATAGTCGCCACGGGTCGAGGGTACGGCTCTCTGCTGTGAGATCGCTTCGCTATAAGGTCGATACGATAGCGCGAGAAGAACGCGAGCACCGCGTGCGAAACACGGCCTGTTTCTCGCGTCGCCGACGTCCGACGAGACCCGGCAATCGCCCGGGGACGAAACGTTCCATTCGGTACCGATATTCCGTGGGATTACGCGAATCCGCGCGGCTCGCCGGGGCAAATTAATTCTAGCCGGAGCAACGATCCAATAACGATCCCCGCGAGACGGAGCGATTGCGCCCGATTAGCTACTCCGCGAGATATCGCATCGCGACGAGTTAGGGTCACTGAACACGCACCGGAGCACGGGGTGCGAATAACAGATTCGACGGGGACGATAACGCGCGCAGGAGGCAACTTATCGAAACGTCACCGCCACCTGTTAACAAAAGTTGCGAGAATTCGGTCGCCCCTTCGTCCACTTCGTCAGGAACAATCGGAAAGTGGGTCGTGCCTACCGACGAGCGCAATAACAATTAAATCCCACTCCCGTCGGATAATGGGCAACTTTCCAATCCTCTCCGGAATTCGGCCGATAAATCGCCGCGTTTCTGCCGGCAAAAAGCGGATAAGAGTACCGCATAACTGGTCTGCCCGGCGCGTCGCGGGAGGCCTGCGAAATCATTTTAACCACGGTGGTCCGGTACGGGGATTTTCGTCGCCAGCAGGGGGACCAGGGCGATACGTACGCGTCGGACGCAAAAAGGGATGACCGTGAAATATGATGCACGATACACGCACCGCCGCATTGTCTCGCCGGTCTGCGGGGGAATCTGCGGCGTTAACGGAAGGGAGAGGAGCAAGAAGTCGCCCTCGGACAATGGGGGCGTGAGTCTCGAATGGCTCCTCTAATGATACCGGAGCACCTCGATCGAAGCATATAAATGCGAGCGCCCGTGAGAAGCTGCGAATACGCGTTCCTCTGTTTACGCGTGCGTTACCACGCGCTGCCCTTCCTCCTTCTCCCTCTGCTCTTCTCACCTTTTGTTGGCGTGGACACAATGGTGGCCGCGAGGTCGAAGGAATTCGCCGCACAAGGGGAACGTGAATGCGGCGGTGACAAAGGTACAACGAGAAAAAAGAAGCGCGTTCTTGCTGTTAACTTTCCGGTGCATCCCGGGCTTCGCTACGCGTGTCGAGCGACCACCGCCTCGCCGATGGAACCGCCTGTAGCGCTGGTGAAACGTTTAGGGGAATAGCATTCCCCGTGGATGCTGCACGTCGCTCGAATGCTCCCGTCTCGTGGTGACGCAGAAGACGAAAAAAGAAGAGTCGGATCTGTGGGATCGGGCGCCTCCATCAAAGAACATAAGAGGAACACAAGAACAACGTTGCCCAAGAAGGGGCCGTGGCATATATGGACTGATCAGTGCCTAGTAATACGAAGGTCCCGGGTTCGCTTCCCCATGGCTCCCCTTCATTTTTCTAAAGTTCCTACAGATCTACACGAGACGAGGGATTTATTTCGGCTCGACGAGAGTTATCGTGCGGAGGCGCAAGGAAGATTCCTTGCTGGTTGCGCCTAAAATGGCGCACGTACAAGCGAAACGTCGACGTCCGCGACGCGTCGCCCTGTCAGCCGACAGCGGAGGTGTGTTCCGCGAGGTTGTCGTCGCACTGGAAGGCCGTCACCGTCGGTTTCCGATAACCGAGCTGCTGTCGCGCTGCGGTTCCCGTTGTTGTCGCCCGTAAACCCTCTTTTCTCCTTTCCTCCCTGTCTTCGCCGGCCATTTCTCTCTCCGTTTCCTCCGCGTACCTCGCATCCACCACCCCGCACTTTAGCACTCTGCCCTGGTCGCCTGGACTATCGCCGCGTCCTTTTCGCTTGTTCCCCCCTGATTCATCGCTGTCCACGTCTTTCTGCGCGAGTTTGTCCACGATGTAGGCTCGTCTGTCCTCGCAGACTCGTTCGTCTTCCTCTCGCCTCGTTACACGCTCGAGAACAGCTTCGGCGGCGCCTTCCGCGTGCCGGTACACGCGGGAGGGTGCCTGGGGAAATTCACGAAGCTGCTGCGCGGAAAATTATCGAGCACGAAGTGCCGCCTACGCCTGGATCGTCGATGACACGCGGACAGACGTGTACCGCGTGCGTCGAGCAGTTTTTAACCGAACAAGGGGAAGTCGCGGCGGCAATTGACATTTCTCAAGCGAGTCGCGATTGGAGAAAGTCAATCGCAGCTTGTTCGCGTGGGTGCATCGTGAGAACTGGGTGTCGGTCTGATTTTGCGACACTCCGGAGCGACGACGGAATCGTTCAACTCCAATCCGTGCCTCTAGTTCCTCGACGAGAGCGTCGAGAAATATGCTTGGCCGGGAGACGGAAGAATAGACGAATGTCGTCGTCAATGTACGCAACCCAAGGATGCACGTATGACGCTATTGACGGGAAACGCGTTGAAAACCGGCGGATGGCGCATGAAACAATGTTTAAGACCGCACGCAAGCACTGCCTTGTAACATTTAACGCAATAACGAGCACAGCGTCGCAGAACACCTTTGACAGTCGGCGCTGAAGCCGTGTCGCGAAACACGCTCGGCTCTCTCACCTTGGCTACGAGACGTGCAGGGATCTGGCATAATCACGATTTCTGTGTCCGGCTTTCGCGAGGCGGTTGCGCCGACACGATACGCCCGGGTGAAACGTGCCACAACAAGTTTAACAGATGGGGATCACAATGAACGCGTACGGTGGAAGCTGGTTGCTCTTCTTCCAAGGTCACCCACAACGACCCTGCCACGCAGGCCTCCGCGAATCGACCGGCTAGTTGAACCGAAGGGCAGCGTTCCAATGTTGCCCCGGTTAATTATTCCCGGTCTTCGCGGCGTTCGGGAAGGACAAAGGAAAAAAGAAACGGCGAGCGTGCATCGCACAAAGAGCAGCGCATCCCTTTCAGCGAATTTGCCAGCCGAGTTGCGAATGAAATCGCTCGTGATCGAGCGACACGACGCGTGTGGTCCGCGACACAGGCACGGAGATCGGAAATGCCGCGGGCGGAATGAATCGCTGACATTCCGGGAATTCTATCGAGAATTTTATTTCCCCGTTTGAAAAAAGGTACGCGTGTCCCGAGCGTGGCACTTCGGCGCCTGGGACGGCCAGCGGGAACACGGTGTCCCAATGAGAATAATTAAATTTCGTGCGCAGTGTTGGAAAATTGGTATTGGAAAAATTTCGTACGTTCGTCGTGGCGCTGCCTTTCTCTGTGGTGCTCCGAACCGTGTGCAAATATGTGTAATGCTTCCACGCTGTGTTCGCCGGTTTATTAATTTCACGATATACCGCGGCATGCCGAAGTTGGAAATGACTGTTGTAGATCTGTATAGAGGAAAGTGCACTGAAAACAGTGCAATTGGTTAGAATGTGGGATTCGTTGAGACTTGAAAGATATACCTTGTCAATTGTGAAGAATTTTGTAAATATTCTATATTTCATTCTGCTTCATTTTTCAAACATATTGCGCGTAGTAATCATTAATGAAAGTATGGTTTCTTATTGCAAAAGAATGCAAAAGAATAAATCCATTAATGAATAACGTCGCAACACGTTGCTCAAACTCGGGATGCAAGATGAAAATGATGCAGCGTGAGATGTTCGCGTCGTTTCTTTCTCGTATCGCTGAATATAATTGCGCGTGAAAAGTAGCAGTGTGTACCTAGCGCAACAATTGTCCGTCTTATTTAACTTCACGAACGATGGCGATCTATCCGACGCGTTCGTTAAGATCGAAGAACAAGGCTCGATCTTTCGTTTGCTCTCGCAGTGTCGCGGTAAATTCAGCTCGTCGATTGCCCCGCAGTTTCGCAGGTACGACAAGTTCGCCGATAAACTCTCGGTCGAGGGGAACCCGTCGCTGCTCCGTCCGCGAATAACAAACGTAATAGGATGCAGCAGATGGCTAAGTCATGAACCTTCGCGTTCCATCGATCGTTATCGATTCATCCGAGCTTTTTACACGGCGCTAATCAGCCACGAGTTGGATGTCGAGAAGGAATGAAATATAAGAGCTCCCCCCCGGTTGGCCTTTGTAATGCTCGTCTCATTGTCGAGTCTAATCGAATGATCTATGCATGACTGCCCCCGTGCCGGTGGAATCTTAATTCGACAGCCCTTAATATTAATAAATCGTTAACGGGCGCTGATCGTCCCATGGCCCGGCGGGGCGACGATCTTTCTGTCCCGGCACATATCGTGCTACAAGTTCGTGCACCAACGAAACGCCATTATCTATTTTATCGCTGCCTCTTGTTATCCGTTTCTAAGAATCGATGCACCCGTTGCATTCGTTCGCGTTCAAACGAGGAGCAATTGAACCCCAATCTCTTTAGCGAATACGCGTGTTCTCCTTTCGCAAGCGAAGAAACAAAATCGAATGTCAATTTTCCAGTGTCCGGGCAACAGACTTGTTCGTCGAATCGGAAGGAAGTTCGAACGGGAACGTGCGTCGACGACATTTTAATCGCACAGTGCCCGTTTGTCTATTTCGCCCCTTTTCAGACCGACGATGGCAATGCGACATGCCTATAAATACACGTCTCTCGCAGTGGTGTTATTAATAGAAGCGTGGGAGGATGCTAGAGTGGTACGTGCGACGAATAACGAGGCAGCGACATCGGCATTCCCACCTGAGTGTCGTGGCGATGGACCAGGTGGAATCGCGCCTCACCAACTCTGCGATCCTAAACGCCCTCCGCTTCGTTAACCTACATTCCGAATCTTCTCGTATATCGAAACCCGCATTTCGATTAATTAACGACGGAATATACGTTACTCGAGTGCGCGCGGCTCGTCACAAGATTGTGTAATCGGGTTCCCGAGCCTGGCGTAACTCGAACCTCTGTTCCAAACTGAAGGACAAGACGTTGATTGAAACTGAAGAAGAAACAGTGCCCCCTCGAGTGGTGATTAAGCATCGACGACAAATTACAAATTCCTGAACAGGAAAAAAATCGAAAAAAAATAGTTCAGCAACCTCGAAGCTATGGAAGTAAGAATTCGACCCGGCCCTAATCCAAAACACGCGTGGCCACGCGTGTACGGTGCACCCTGGAAGCTTTCCAGCCCGTTGCTAGATACCTGGACCTCCGAACCTACACGTGCACGGAACATGTGCCAAAAATGTCAAACCCGCAATAATCTGGCTAGAACTACCCCTTTCCTAATCCCAGTCCTTTTTATTTTACGGTACCAAACTTTCTTCGAAAACTCACGCACCTCTTCAAGGCCCCAAAAACCATAAAGTACCTCCTTCCCCAAAAATCCGAAAACTCCTTCCAGTTCCACTTCCACCCCTATCAACCACCACTACGATCTCCTATTCCCACTCCTTCGATAGTAATAGTTTACAATGTAAACTATTAAAATGCAAACTTTACATTTTTCCCTACACCACTCCGAGATTTCAGAATAAACCGAACAGTCTAACCATTCACTGCGAAACGATTAAATAAAGACGATACATATATACATACTTTGTAACTCTGAGTAGCTTCATTTCACGGGTTCGCGACACCGTGTACAACCTTTCTCCGTTTTCGGACTTTCGTCCATCTCGGTTTCGTCCTGGCCCTCTTGCATCCAGGTTTCCCTGTCCATCCGTTCAACTCGTTTTCGGTGTATTAGGTTTCACGTAGACGCAAGAGCCGCGTATGCCCAGTCGTGCGTGCAGTTAACAAGACACGTTCAATGTAGATGAGCCATCCTCACGTAGGTATACCGCCCGCAGCCGGCTCGCGATAACTTTATACCCATCCTCCGCCTTCTCGTCTTGCCACGGCGAGTTCCACTTTTCCGCCCGCTTTTTGCCCGCCGCTCGCGAACGTCGTTTTCCCGATTCACGCTCGGGCAGCACTGCGCATCGCGAGCCGCCACGTTCGACCGCAAAATTACGTTCCGACGAGGTCCAGGGAAAAAAATTGATATCCCCCTCCGACTTTGGACGCGAGGCGGCTGGTTAATTTCGTTTCTGTTCGCTCGCAGTGAGAAACAACGAAAATTCTTCCCGGCGTATCGATCGGGCCGCAGCCGGCGCATCTCGACACGTGTGCGCTCATTAGTCGGGGGCGTAATTTGCTGATAGCTTTAGGACGCTCGTTTGGTAATACCCGCGTTTCGAGGCGACCGGCCGTCTATCAACGAGGTGCTTTTCAACCGACGTCGTTTTTGACCCGATCCACTTTGTCACGATTATCGCCGGGCCGCGAGACGCCGTCTGTAACATTTCTTGTCATCGCGTTCGCCTTTCGAATCTCGCCCCCTGACCCGCCCGGCGATTGCGTACGGAGCGCGTTCGGGGAAACGTCGGGACGGGCACGTCGAAGCGATAGAAAAAAGCGGAAGAAAAACGACCGGGGGAAATATCTTAGTTCAGGCGCCCGGTGGCCCGTATCCACGGCGATCGGGGAACGTGCACCTTCCGGTGGAATTAAATCGCGTCCGTCGGGGGTTGCTCGTTGCCGTCCCTGTAGACTGCTCAATCATTCCGCCGATTAACGTTCGGGCATGTCGCGACGGGGACCACCGCGGACGCGTCGAAACGTTCGTACGTAACGCTCGTGCGATAGTTATTAAATGGTTAACGGCCGGTACTTAGAATCGTCCGGGTATCGTAATAAAGCCAGCGACGGGATATTATCTCAATCTTGGCTAGGAAAAATTATAACGAGGATCCCCACCCGGGACTCCCTTAATTCAGCCTCGCTCTGAGACGCAAAACGACTCCGCCACTCTTCCTTCCCTTTCGTCCCCCTTCGTTCTCGTTCGCCCCCTTCCGTTCTCTTTCCGTTCTCTTTCGTCCGCGGCGCTCCGGTCTCGCAGGGGAACCAGCCAGTAGCTGAAAGACAGGACCTGCACGCTGCCTCCCGACCTTCTCTCGCCTTCGTTCGTTGCACGCGACGTCCTTCTTCTCCTTCCCCGTCCTCGGTGGACGTGCTGTGCACGTTTCGCCCGTCGGCTCTGCCGCCGCCACCGAGTGACGTGAAATTATAATTCCGTAAAATTAACGTTGCATATGTTAATTATTAAGAACCGGTCCGTGGCTCGGGGCCGCCTTCGAGATCCTCGTTTCCACGGCCGGGATATATTATGTACGAGCATGCGAGTTACGGGCCGGGTTCGCCTCCGTGAAACGCGGCCGTTGTCTTCAAGACCGCCCCGGGCATCGTCGATAACGTCGACGAATCCTTATTTCGCCGGGCCCATTCGCGGCCGTCCGTTTCGCGAGATCGGCTTTACTGGGTCAGCCCTCCGGCTCGCGACATTTCCCCGACCTATCGAACGGTTTCAGAGTTGGACGCCGCCAGACCCTGTCGACGTAAGGTCGATATAAGGTCGATGTAAGGTTGATATAAGGTTGATATAAGGTTGGCCGGACGAAATGTTAAAGCGTCGCGCCGTCGAGAAAGTTCAATGCGACGATCGGAACGGCAGAGAAACTGTTCTGGCAGGGACCAAATGGATTCAGAGGCCGCCCCGGTCTTTAGACCGACGTTTATACCGATCGACCGAACGTATCGTAATTAAGAGATTGCTCCTTGCGAGCGAGCAACGTTCGCGTGCAGAACGGGATGAAGAAATTACGCTCGCGTTCAAAGGGACAAACGCCCCGTCGACGTCCGTCGGAATTCAGGTTAAGTATTGGCCCGCACGATTTCACTGTTCGACGAACTCGTGAACAGCCACTTAAATCAATTAATTTCCGCCCGTGGCGATCGATCGCCGTGGGGGCGTTAACTAGACCCGAGCCACCGATAAACGCGAATTCCACCGCGTTCAACATCGGGACAGAGGATTCCGCTTGCCTCGTGGTCTATTTTTGCCGGCCCTTCAGAACTACCATTTCGTGGCGCGTAACGTTCTCCAATTTGCACGAGGTACGGGCAGAAATAACCGACAGGTAAATGCGCCGACAATGTTCCGCGTTTCGAACCGCTCGCACCGATTACCGATCGCCTTTTCTAACCGCGGCTCAAGCGCCGTGCAATCGCCGGCAAAACGAACCGATTTTCCGCCAGGCGTTTCAACCACCCCGGCGCACTCCCCCGGTCAAAGTGTCGGCTGCGGATCGCGATCTTTTTCGGTGCAGCCGTGGAAACGTATGCGTGTGTGTGCACGCACGAATGAACGTGCTTTCCCAGTCGCCGCTATTATTTACACCGGGTATAAACGGTCCCTTTTTGTGCCGCACGGCAACCCTCTCGAATCGTGCGCCGCTCTTTGAGCCGGTGCTCGAGATTTCGAGCGAAACGGCGGGCCGAGATTTTCAACGGCGATAAACGAAAAAGGCGAGCGGGTTCGGCTGGGATCTCGTTGACGTTTAGGTAAACGAGCGTCGCGGGGGTGGGCACGTCGAAGCGAGTAGGGTGGCGCGACCGCGAACGAAAAAAGGAAAGGCGAGAAAAAGAAGGAAATATCAGGAGGACTTTGTTCGAGCCGGCGAACCTCCTCGGCGCGCGCTTAACGAGGAAAGTACACGGGACGCCGGATGAACGCGTTTTCTCGAAATATCGCGGGCGAAAAATTCGTTGGAAATAACGAGACGTGGGGGAACTCGCCCGGGGCAGTCGGCTTCGCGGAGCAAACGTAACGTTCCGCCGGGCGATCGTGAAATAGAGTTTGCTTTTAAGACTCGGGGGCAACGGGAGCAGGGTCCCTAATTTTATCTGCCGTCGAGGATCCCTTGCTTCCGTCGTTATCGGGCCGCTAAACTGATTACCCGTTGACGCCGCGCGGGGGCATCTCGTTTAACCGTGGCCGCTCTGTCGTCGGCCATTAAATCGATTAAATCGAACGGTCAGGCGCCGCAGAGGACGTGCATTCGGCGCTCGATGCACCATTTTTTCTTTCTCCTCTTCCGACCAGCTGGGAGCGTCGTAAATAATAAGATAAGGAAGTCACCGTGTCGGTGGCCAGTTATCTAGTTCCAGAGGAGGAGAAGCCACGGGCACAAATTCGCCGCGCGTCGTCGTCCCCGGCGACCAGATGGATCTGTTCGTAATTTCCTTCGCGAACTAGACCCGCGTCGACCGCGGCACCGTTGAACCCTCGCAACGATTTATCGTTTCTGATTGCACGCTCCAGTCCTTGTCGTTCTTTTGCCCGCGGAAATTGGGCCCGGCCGAGCGTTTGATTTTCCACGAGGATTAGAATTCGCAAAGGGGAATCGTGCCGTAGCGGTCAGACTTCGGGGAAGTCTCGAGGGGATTCAATTCCCACGTAGAAGCTCGACGCAGGCGAGCTCCTCTTGACCCCGAAACACACGATAATCGCATCGTCGGGATGCAACGGTTGGAAGCTGTAATACGAATGAACGCTTTAACAGCAATTACGCGTGCATTTGATCCGTGGAAGACGAGCATGCAGAGCGACGCGAGGCCGTGTCGAGTCTTTGAACGCCGTTTAATGACCGTAAACTTCCACCTTTCGTCTCCGTGGACGGGGATCTCTCTGTCTCTGGCGGTACACGCGTCGAGAATGTCACGTACAAAGGCGCCGATCCAAGATAGCGTGCCGGAAAGGGCAGCCGTGCGGGTTGCGCGCTGCCACTGACAATCAGACGTGGAAGTGTGAACATTTTAATGTCACACCACCTACGCTCTGACATAACCGGTTAACCTGTTGCCCGCTGCGACGGCCGGGTACGTTGCTGAAAAAAGGACCAACCGAATTTCTCTGTAGCCCCGTGTCTTTGCGAAAACGCCAGGGAAATATCTTTGATAGCTGGCCGGATCCAGCTGCCCGAACGTTCCCGTATGTTTCTATTCGATCAACGAAAAAATGGTACCTTTTCTCCCCCGATATTTTTCTCGCCGAAAGAGGAGGAGGCTCGAAATCTCGAGATTTCACGCACCACGTTGCCGCAATTGAAATTCCGCTCGGCATCTCGTTCTTTGTACGCCCAAAGTCGACGGATCGACCGCCCCCGCGCCGTTCCAAGGTGACGGCACGAACCCGTAACCCCGCCGATAACAGCTCGTCGAGGAGGATTAATTCCTTGGCACAGCAGGAAATAATTAGCCGCGACCGGATATGATTGCTGGTAGGCGGTGGCAGTCCAGGCTGACTCTCAATCGACTTTTACGCCGGCGTTCGAACCTTTTGCTATGCCCCGCGTGGCCCTTTGATTCGCTCGCACACAATGCACGTAGCGCGAGACCATTGTTTTGGAGGAACAAGCGCGTTTCGCTCGTTTAACGAACGGCGAGCACGTATGTCGGAAAGCTCACGTATACCGTTTGTTTCTGGCTCTGGAACGGCGGAAGCTACGCTATCTCGCCTCCTGTTGATTTTGATCTCTCTCTCTCTCTCCATCTCTCCTCTCATCCTCCTCTGCGTTTTCGCGTTTCCTCCCCGGCCTGTTCTTTCGCCGGGCGCATGTACATATATCTCGTCCGACCCGAACGGGGGTGCCTTCGGACGGGCGGAAAAATTTCACGGGAACAAAGAGACTTTACGAATACAATGGCCGCCGCGCAAACTACGAGACGAAGCGCGTATAAGTGATATGGAATTACAGATGCGATTACGCTTGTTCGAGGCTTTATCGCATATCGATCGTTCCCTTGCCGGCCTTTGTTTTCATAGATTCGATGAAAAGAGAACGACTGACTTCCAAACAGAGCGCGCAACGTGTACAGCGTTGCATGTACATATTCACGAGCGCAACGAGACTCGTCGGGCCAATTATTTTTCCAGGAGCGAGCGAACGTTTCTGCCTCGGCGTTCATTTCCCGTGTCGTGCCCGCGATACACGCGGCCCGCGACTGATCAAACGAGCAGGCAAATAAAGGGAAAAAATTTCTTCAATTTCGAGCGGCGTTTCGCAGAATGAAATATCCGACTGCAGTGGGATCGTAAATAGTCAATATAATACCATCGACGGAACGGCGGAAGCTATTCGTCCCGTATATATATATATCTTGATAACAGAAAGAGGATATATAGAGGAGTGATAGGGGGAGAATCAGTGTAAAAACGAAGAAACATAGGTGCAACGATACCACTCGATATCTTACTTTTCCCACCAGCCACGTTTAAAGTACTCGAGAAAGCCTCTGATCTACGGTTTATTCGTGCAATCGCGAGTACGCGCACAGAATCGCGGTCGTGGCGTCGTTCGCCGTTCGATCCTTGCGCGGAACTCGAAGGCGCCACGAACAGAAGGGTTGCTCGTTCGTTTTCGCGGATTCTCCGCAACGCTGGTTTACGAGCGGTGTCCCGAGGATGCGTGGGCATGAAAGACGCGCGGCTCACTCGACGGGGACAGTAACGAATTTCCGAGAGGAACTGCGACGGAGGCGGACCGCTCGATGGAATTTATTCGCGTCCCTCGGGGCTCTGGGTATTAGAAACGCGAGGTTCGCCGGGGAAGAATTGCGAATGCCGTCGTCACGATCCGCGTACGACCTTCTGAACTCGCCCTGGCTCCGCCAAGCGCGGGAATATTTCGCGGGGATACGCGCCGGTCCGTTTCTCGCCGCTCCGAACTCTTTTCGCGTGCACCACGTCCGAGCGAGATAACTGAAATTCCAGTATCCTCGCGACACGCGGAGCTCAACGGGGTTAAGTAAACCCCGTCGACTCGACGGGGAACGCGGACGTGGCTCGGCGAATCAAAATGAATTTCGCCGGCATGAAATTTCGCGGAGGAGCCCGGCCAATTCTTTCCACGCGTGCCGCGCATTCCACGCTCATCTACGGCTTTATTAAACTCGCGGATGGACCGTGACCGTCGTAAATCTCGCCGCCCCGAGAGAGATCGTGCAAGGCGGCGGACAAGAGTTCTAGGATTCCAATCCCGCGGCGGGATCCCCGGCGATTCGACGCAATTAGTCAAGGGAACGTTTTGTCAACGGCCATTGTCGAGAACTCGTTTGCCGCGTGCTTTACGAGTCGCGAGCCGTGGCCCCGTTATTAATCATATTGTTTGGGAGCCTCGTAAAATGAACAGCTTAATGGGACGCACGGTCACCGGTCACAGCCGCGATACCCGTTGCAGGATAGAAACGATCGTTCCAGCCTTCTCCTTCTTCATTTTTGCGGCCTTGGCGTGCGTGAAAGAATGGCCGCCATAAATATGCAGGGCTCCTGCACGGCCACCCTTCTCCGTTGCAGCGGATCTGACGCATTTTCCAAACGGTGGTTGTCTTTTGACCCTCGTCCCAAGGTACGCGCGAAAACGTCGATTTGAAATTCAACTCCACGAAGACCTTTGCCAATGCAGGCGCAACGCGAAGTTACGCTGTTTGTTAGGTCCATCGACTAATTCTAGTACGGACGTGTTAAGAATTCGTATTAAAGTGTAAAGAGAGGTAGACCATTCCCGGACAATTCTGGGGTAAAGACTGAGCGGTCAATCACAGTTCTTTTACCAAAAGGCATAACCTTCCCCGCTCCGTGGCCAGATCCTCCGGGAGCAGAGTCTCTATTCCTTGGTAATACGGCGACAAGCCGATTGCCACATTTGGTCTTTTACACGACACTCTAATAAACAATCCCTCGACACCAGATAGTCGGAAGTCCCAATGCGATCGCCAGCCATCGTCGGTCAACGGGACGTTCAGTCTCATTCATTCACTTTCAAACACCCCTGATAAACAGTCGATCCTGGGACGTTCGATAGTTGGCCAGTTACCCAGGCTAAGTCCCTATCACAAATCCTTCACCGAATGCATAGCACTTAGGTACTCGGTCCTTTTCCTTTCTTTAAAAAATACGCCGACGCTAAGAAACACTGGCCGTGCGAACGTGGAAACGTTGATCGGACGTACACAGCTCGACGTTCCAGCGGGGACTGCTTCCACGTGGGGCAAGTACGGCGAATTTCGAAAGATTTTTCCATTCCCACGGTGAAGATTGTCCACCGGCTCGGGGGACAAACGTTTGCCCGTGCCTAAGAACGGCCGCGCGAGTCGCAGCACGCAGGAACGCTTCGATCGCGCTGGCGCGCGTGTATTTGCAGGTAGATCCGCGTGCAAATATGTGCGGAGGGTGTGTGTACACGGGCAGCGTAATTGTGAGCGAAGTTGCGGACCCGCGGCGTAATCGCGTTAAAACTGTGCCGGGAAAAGGAGAGACGACACGGGTAAACAGAGCGGCCGGGCATCGCATTAACAGTTGTTTGTTCGTTAATCCTCAAAGCGGGAAAGCATGCCTGTCCACCGTCGGCTTCCGGCCGTTGCTGGTGAAGCGTGAAATTGGCGGTCCCTCTGTTCCGAGTTGGCCGACTTAGGGGCGTTTCAAGCCTCGAAAACCGCGACGACAGAAGGCGAATTTTTGCACGCTGCCCGAAAGGAGACATCTTCGTGGAGACGTGCCGCGATGAAGCGTCGTCGACAGCTGGTGCATCGCAGCGTGCGTGTTGCGTGATTCCGTGTCACGGCACGAAGCGAACGGTGAACGGTAGTTTCCGGCAAAACGCTAGATCGGAGCGTTTATTTCGAGACGGCGGTAATAATAACGAACGATGACGTTTTAACGACACATTCCTGCAGCGACGTTTAACGAAGATCGGTGCTGCGGACCTCCGATCGGGCAGATCGGTTTCTTGTACGCGAGTCTGGTCGGCTGGTGCATCGAAGACCCGGGGAAAAGGTGCGATGGAAACGGGAAGAGCGTAAAGCCGGGGATTTGTATATTGACCCAAGTGTGCCGTGTTTTTAGAACAGTGGAGATCGAGGTGAAATCGCCGATAAAGTTCCGGATAGTTTTCTGATTTAGACCGGGCGTAAAAGATGCAGCACGCGCAACCGATCCCTTTCGCAAATATATCGAGAACGTTTTATCTTTCGCACGGGTAATGAAAATTTCTCGCAGCGCGAGTGGAGGAGCAACGGATCCGATGCGTGTGGTTCGACCCGTGTTATTTTAACACCCGTAGCTGCGGCCTGGCAAGTTCGAGTCGATTTCAATTAATACAGCTCGATCGATCGTGTCGGTCGAGCGTGCAGTGGCTAATTAACGGTTCTGTTTCTACGTGCTGTATAATAACAGCGCTACCCTGATGTATAACGCAGCTTGATATAATCCCCGAAGCACTCCGGGCAACGTCGCCCATAGGAAAACGGCTTTTGATATCTTGTCGATATCACGTACGCTATGCCGCCGCGTAGAAACGGACGGGGTCGCGTACACGAAAATGTTTCGCTCAATCGGAAACTGTCACGGCCCACGGTGATAAGTGGAAATCGTTCGCGAGTCGATAATTCGCGGGTCAATTAAATCGGCGCGCGTTTCGAACGTTCAACGAAGCGGCTTCCTTCGCGAATAAATACTATCGCGGTGCACGCGTGCACTCGAGGATCCGCGAATGATGTCGAATCATTCGAGTTCGCAAAGTGAAATCGTCACAGGCTTGCCCGGGCCCGGGCGGCGAGGCAGATAAGGTCGAAATGGCGAAATCGAAATTGCACTCGCGAGCGTGCAACGGGGCTCAGATCTACTCGGCTCGCCCACGATATCGTTCGAAAGAATAATTATAGGTTTCGCGTACACGTAGGGCAGGATACGAGATGGCACCGCTGGCGGTAGCGGTGGTTCACGTCAAGCCACGCTATCTTGCGCTCACTGAAAAATAAACGAGCAGGCACCGTTTAATGCTGCTTTCGAGCCGTATGCCTCCTACCCAGTCAAGGAGTTACCGAGACCTCGCGAGTACTCTTATCTGATGCATCCGGTATGCGTCCCGAGCTTGCACGGTGCACAATACCTAGCCGGCTGATGACTGCCGGCCATGTTTGCAACACTTCTTCCCCGTTTTTGTTGAAACGGAACTTGCGCTGGCAGAGACGAATCGTTGGAATCGGATATGGTAATCGTTGTCTCGATTTTGGAATTTATTTGGCACTGACCGTAACATATCGCGACGAAGTTGACCCTTTATTAAATACCGCCTAGCTATCGTTCGCCGAAAATGTTCAGACGGTTGTCTGCGGACACCAGCCCAAGCATTAAACCAATTAGGATCTACGTTTCATTTCAAACTGAATTCAATCATTTTGATCTCAAATGCTGGATTCGCGCGCGAGGACAGCAGTCTTGTACGAATCTTTCAAAACAGCATATCTCTCATATTACAGTTGAGATTTCCATACGAAGTTAATTATATTTCTATATTTTTATTTGGATTATTATCTATAAGAATTACCCTCCTATAACATTATCTCTAAAAGAAGCAGGAAGGATATTACATCTTGTGACATCAGCAGCACTGATGATGATTTTTATATTCAGCCAAGTGACAATGATGAAGTTATGGAAATTTTGCTTCTGACAGCGGAAGTGAAGTACAACATGTTGTACGAAAACAATTCCGCCGTTTCAACATTGGTAGTGATAGCGAAGATGAAGGTGACTGGCAAAGGAACGAAAGAGATGAAGCAAACGTCTATTTCACGTGGAGGAGCGTCGTCAGAGTGTCCCGTCCGCAAAGGGTTAAGCGAAAACCTGTAACAGCGGAGCGATTAAATTTAGAGTTCAGCGTGGCCGTTCATTTCGAGTCGCGCAACAAGCAGACAAGCCCCGATGCCCTGTAAATAGCTTATTGTGTAATGATGCAATTACCAAGCACAATGCACGCCGATAGTAGCGGCTTTTCATGCCGCCTTCATTCTCGTTTCTCGTCAATGAAAACGCGGGGAAACAAAGCGTGGCACACGAGCGTATCGCGAATAAACGGCCGTTCGCGTGATTTGCTCGCGACCCTGCTTATAGAAACGTTAATAAATGCGTTATCGTTGAACGCAACGCTGGGGGAATTCCGTCGATGTATCGTAGAGGACTGAACGCAACCGATAAAAGATCGTGTAACCCAATTTTTCCGTCGCCTATCTTCCCGCGGCGGTCCAAGATATTGTACAATACAATAGAGAACGTTGTTCCGTCTAGCGGCACGCGGAAGTTTACAAGCGCTAAACGGCATTTACAAGACTACAGGCCGGCCGACGATGTCGAATCATTCTGTAAGAATATTTATCGTACTCGTATTAAGGGAGTGTTAGATACCTGACCGTCCACCCTGCACGTACGTACGTAGGACGTTGTACCTGCAGTACCACGGAAAACCCCCACCTTTGCACACATCTTATACTCCTTCTCCCTTTTTTTTATTACTACATGGAATTTTCCTCAAGACTTCTGCAAACCCTAAATTACCTCCCTCCCTAAAAATCCTAGCACTCCTTCCGCTTGCCACTTCCACCCCTATTAACATCGAATAAGAAATCCTATTTCCACTCCCTCACAAAATAGTAACAACCAATAGAATTTTAGCCATAGTTTACATTTTTACTTACACCACACCGACAAGTCAGAATAAATCCTACAGTCAAATAGTGCAGATCTACGAGAATTAACTTTGCGCATCAAGCAAAGAAATAAAGGCGATTTGTATACTTTCTAACTTGGCTCATTTCACTCCTACGGGTTCACGGCAGAAGGAACAACTATTCTCCGTTCAAACGATTTTCAATGCTTTTCGTCGAATCCTCGGCCAGCGAAGATACGCCAGTCGGTGGACCAAATTAAGCGGCCCGAGGAATAGGGAAAACGAGCTTTGGGACCTCGACCCGCTATCAGCAGGTCAAGACCATCAATTCACCCGCGCTCACACTCGGTGAACGTAGCGCCGCTCGCGGGGTAGGCGTCAACGGCTTTACTTATGCGTGGAATCACGAGCAGCTGGGAAACCACTTCGTTTCACTTTCGAGCCGGCTGAAACGAGTGCGCACGGGGGATACCTGCAGCACTCCCTCGGCTTCCCCGGCCGGGACGATCGCGTACAGCGACGACAGGCCTTCCATCAAACAAACGGACGTCGATGGGAACGACCGTACGCCATTCCCCTTTTCGTCGCTCGTTATTTATACGGCGATTCGTGTTCAGCTTCCTCGAGCCCTTAATCACTCGGCTCTACCTACGAACCAGGAAACTCCGCGAGTCTATCCTCTTAATTCTTCAGGCAACGACAGATATACCCTGGAGAGGCTTGCTTGGTCGCCGTTGAAGTTCTTCGTGGAAGAAACGAAGGCAACAGGCAGAGAGAGAGATGGATTATTGCGAACAGCGGTATCGTACGCAAAGTGGAAGACAAGTCGAATAGAACGACGAGGGTTTGGCTGACCGGGCGTCGATGATCCTCCGAATACATCTTTAATTCCGCGCACCTCGAAATCGATTGAAATCTCGGCCGTCCAGCTCAGGTACTATATGGCACAGGGAAAGAGCTTTGTCCTTGCCGACGTGGATCAACCGTTGTCGTTCCTACCTTTCTTCTACCTTTCCGTGCCGCGTTAGAATAGCGACCCGCGCATAAAGGCCATTGTTGCAGAAAAGGGAGGACGATCGCCGATGTTTCTCGTACGGCTTATTCAGCATGCAGTCGCCGAGGTTATCGCGCTCCACGGACGTTGATAGAATACGCATCGTTGGCCGGGGTTGTGGTGTAGTGGCAGGCGTCCGTGGCTGTCAGCGCGTCTCGAAACTGTCAAGGTCCCAGCAGAGGGGCCCGATGCGAATCAACGTCACCGACTCGTCCGCCTCCGCGTTCGCCACCCTCCGGTGTCATCCCGGTATCGATACCTGCGACTCACCTTTGGCATCCTCCTCGGTTTCTGCAACGACGGTCCGCCCGGGCGTTCCAGAGCCGCCAGGGAATCGGTGATTCTTAGCGGAAGTGCCCGTTTCGTCCTGCCCCTTTTACCTTTCGCGCCTGTTCAGCAGGTAAAGAAAGAAAGGGGGTTTCGCTTTGGAGCAATCAGATACGATATCTCTGCCGTGCAAACACGGTGGAAGAAAAGAAAAGGAGATGTTTGCACTCGAGGTTGCTCGTGGGTCACAGTGTCGTAATCACGGCACTGTTCATGGCAAACGTTGGGCATCAGAGATATTTTAGGTAATAGCATTGAACGCCCCACCCTATGCAAGCGTTACGGATCACTGTTTCTTAATAGACGCTCGAGATTAGATTGATATTGCCGTCATTATACTCGTGTTCTTGTTGCTGTTTATATAGAGGGTGGGCCGGTTGTTGGTGAAAAAGTTACTCCAGATTCGGTCGATCCCGGGGTCACGTTCATCTATGTAGGTCACGGAATTTCAAGATGAGATATCGTTCGAGATACGTCGTCTCCCTCGAAACGTTCTTCCTGAAAAGAATATCGAATCCCAGACGATTGCACGCGATTCGAGGATACAAGACGCGTCTTGCCTTCGCGTTTCCTTTTCAATCGAAAGGTCTTCGTCTTTTCAAGGAAGGTTTCGGCGACGCTCGGGAATAGAATCGCGGAAGACACGCCGCAATGGCGAATAAAACGTCGAGGACCGAAAAAAACTCTGACTCACGAGTCTGCGCCAAAGGAATTCGGCCGCGTCTCGCGCGAGAGCATTTAAAAATATTTCATCCGTGAATTGGGCACTCGAGAAGCGTTCGGTATTGACGTGCGATTTAATCGCAATCGTGCGCGTTGCTCATGCGTGTCGTCATTGCGTACACGCAACTCGTAGAGAGTATGCACCGTCGTCGTTGGGGATCGATGCAAATGAGAGTCAACGACTCGCTACCAGCCGTGCAGCGTACTACCGCAGTTAGGCGTAATGCGGTTGCTAATGACAGAAAAGAACAAACCGCTCGCGTGCGTCAACGGGCATCGTTTCTAAGATTGATTTCAGCCAAGGCTTTCCGTTGCCGAGGAAACGCGAGGCCATAAACTCTGTGCGCCGCTAAACGATAATTGAACATTTGAAAGTGAAGGTACGATATTCGCGAAGCTATTCTTCAAACAATGATACGAACAATGCGGTTATTATAAGCAGAAGAGCTCGCCAGCGCTTCGAGTACCGTGGAATCTATTGTCCGACATTTTAAGTCCATGGTACTTTAACGACACATGAGCTGGTGATAACGGTCCCCGGTTCGCGTTGGCCCTCGATTACAAATTTCATTCCGCGCCGTCACAGTTGGTCAGCCGGAAACACGTAAATTACTCGCGTCCAGCGTGACGAAACGGCGTACGAATCTAAAGAACGAAAAAGAAGACCAAAGTACACGCAGTGTTTGGTCCAGCATCGTGCGGTGAAACGGGACCGCTTCGTTCAGACGGCAACCTGTTTGAGGGATGCACGGCAAAACGATCAAGGCTTGCTTTTACGAGCTTCGTCCATCATCGCGGGAATAATTTGCGTCGTTCTGCCGGAGCGATTATTGTAGTTGAGGCTTCCGGAATTGCGCATCGCTAAACGTTACGATCGCACACGCTCCGTAACTGCGTTACCCCAACGCCGCGAACAAATTTCGCGCAAGCGCTAAAATTGCCACTTCGCTGTCCAAGATTATTCACAACCCGAAGGCTGAGCGAAGGCGATCCTCTTATCGAGGAGGAAGTAGCGGTTAGAGTAGGCCCTCCAATTAGACCGTCTCCATCGAAGATCGATCGATGCCGGACCACGGTGGATAGCCCCGGTCGAAAGTGAGTACGGTGACCCCTTTAATAGGGCCAGATAACGACATGGAAATTGACTTAACGAAAACTCGATAACCAATTGATCGGAGGTATCGCGAGGGCAATTACTCTTCGTGGCTCCGTGGCTCCTCGAAGCTGCTGGCGTGTTACGTGCATGCGTAAATCTCGCGTTAATAAACGAGACGATGTAAAAAAGAGGGGCGCGGAATTCTTAATATCCACCTCCGGTTCAGAGGGAAACGTAATTGACAGTAAGCAATCCAGTTCGACGGAAGGCAGCCCAAGAGGGGCGATATATGTACGTATGTAACGGGCGTAACATCGGGCGAAGTGGTCGCATTCGGAGCGTCGCGTGACGCTCTCAAATCAGCGGAAACGCTTCGAACATGTGCGTACATAATGAGCTTAATTGTGAGCCTCCGCGAGGAAGAAAAGTCCCCGGACGAGAATTACGAGGTGGTCGAGGCGCCACACTCACGAGCTGACTCGCGGCCCTTAGCTTCGCCCGGCTTATGAATAGTACTCGTTGTGTGTACGTGAGTGGACCGCGTTTATTGCTGCCTTTCGCAGCAATTCTATCTTCGGTCCCGAGACGGGATCGCTCGGTTGGTCGCGGGCCTCTCGATACGTACTCGAAATAAATCGATCGGGACACGCGTGTTCATACGCGCGGCCACTTCCCGCACGGACTGGAACAGCTGATCCGTAATTGACCGGGAGGCCCTTCGTACCACGGAGATACGTTTTTATTTCACCTTCGATTCGAACCGTGCCGTTCACCTCGCTTCTTCTCCCCTACAACCTTCGACGCCTAACGACGACTCAATACCGGGATCGACGGGAGGCAAGCCGTGTCGCGAAACACCGAGGCGACCTCAAATTGAAACCGCAATAAGTGAGGCCCCGTGCAATAATCGCCGAGCAGTTCGAGCGTTTATTGTGACGCTTCGATTAGCCCATCGATTCCTTCGCCAGTGGTATGCGTTCGATAAGGGGGCCCCCCGAATGTTCGTCGGCCGGGCAGCCGCGCGTATCGTCGCCACGAATTTCGAACGGAAACGCTTTGACTGGCTCATGATCGATCGTCCTACGTCATCGAAGACGAACGACCGGTCGTTCGGCGCCGATTAACAGTACCGGTACTCCAAGTAACGACCAGGGGACACGTGTGTACAGAACACGCCGGGAAAGGTGCAGAGAAACGGGAAAGGAGGGAAGAAGTCGAGGCTACGCGACTCGTTGAAATGCATTTTTGCCCGCTGCCCGACGGCGTCGCGGCGCCTCGTTTTGGTGAAGATCAAGGTGGGTGGTGGATCGAGCGTCGACCCAGCTGCTCCTCGTATCACGGACTAATGCACATTTATTTGTTCGCCCTTCCAACCCCCGATGTCGCCGTTTCCGCGTGGGATCGCTCGTCGCCCCGACCACACACGCCCCGTAAATGTTTGATGTTCGAATCGATTCGCGCCTCCGGATCCAGTGCAGTCGTCGGCGGTCGAGGAAGATATTTCCAGATCGCTTCGGGTTATCGTTCCCTTTCGTTCGCTCTTGCTCCCGTTTCGATACACGCGATACACAAAGCTGCACGGCGGGGTGTGATGTTTTACGCGCTTATACGGCCCGTGTAAGTGTAATGGCATGCATTCATAGGCGCACGCGAGTGCATTACGCGTCACTGCGAACCCAAAGGGTGGTCGATAAGTTCAGCTGGCCCGCTTTGAAAGGGAAACGACGTGGAAGCATTAACGCGTTTTTTTTATCGGAAACCATGTTTTCTGTCTGAAGAAGGCAGTCTTATGAAAACATGTCATGACGGCTGACACGATATCTCGAGATCCTGTCGGTCGATTGACTCGAACAAAATATGCAGTGCAGTTAAAACACTAGCAACCGTGTGTGCAAAAGGCTACTGCAAAGCAGTGTTCTGATTAAAAAAAGAGTACCCCCTTAATGCAGGGAAAACTACTTGCAACACTTCGCCATGAAAGTTGCGCGAAAACAAGACACAGTCGTCTGGGAACCGCGCCAAGATCGAAGCAGACAGCTCGTCGGAGCTCAGGATGCACGCTCGAAGGAGAACAAAAAGACGGGCATAATTATCGGCACGGAGGGCGTCGCGACGAACTTTTCAAGGCGAGCAAAAAAACTTTCTCGCACGGCGAGTCGTATTTTTCCGCCACCCCGTATTATCACGCACAGGGACGAACCCGCACACACGCCAGCCGCAAGCAAACTCGACCACATACCATGCGTAATGTATACCGTATGCCGTGTGCTGATCCACGGAAGGAAGGGATACGTGTGCAATCGTAAAGCGTGTGTCTAGACTCAACATAATTACCGTACATGTCCGCTACAGATTGCTTATTGTTCGCGTGGCCACCCTCTCCCCCTCGTCGGGCCTTTCGGGGGCGCGCCACCCTCTCGACAAAGGGATTAATGTCACAGGGTGTGACGCGCGAAAGTTACTTTCACGGTTATCAGGGAACACTGCAGACGCGCCGCAGATTCCATCCTATCGCCGGGAATACCCTGCGAAGATCGGCGAAAAATCGCGTTACCCGGGGCGATCTTTAATTACGCGGACCGTGAACCGTTTCGTTCGAAAACTTTTGAAAGATTGAGCGGTGAAAAATCGGAGCACCTTTAGAGCACCTTTCGAGTGCCTTCAGAGTAACTTTGCAGCATTCGCAGCAATTAACACCACTGCGAGCGAGGGGATGATCGTGACGCTGCTTTGTAATGGAAAGTTGAAGCAGTGGCCCGCGAGTGACAATCGTGGCAATCGTGCAACTCGCCAGTGATACGGACAAACGGACGAAAGAAAGGGGTTACGATATTGCGGTAAACGTTTCCCAGCACGGGCGGGAAATCCATGGCGCACTTGCCGTGGTCCATCTGTAATCGAAACCGGTAATTATGCGCGGGCATTGGCATGCATGCCGTACAAAGGAGACTGCACGGATAACAAGGGACCCTCTGCCTGGAGCATCGAAAGTAACGAGGGCAAGGATTGATGTCCGTTCATTCGGTACGATGTACATCGAGAATTATTACGAGGTGTCTGTATTAAAATAAACTGCCGGTGCCTACCTACGGTACGGCACAGGGGAGAGAGATATCCTCGTTAAAATGACGAGTTATCGGGGGCCGATCGTGTTTCGACCGATCACGGATGCATTTTTTTTCCTCGTTGCTTTTTCTTTCTTTTCTTTTCGTTTTCCCTCGACGAACCGCACGCTTGCGGTTGCAGGCGGTGCAAATCGTGTACAAATTTCGTGTCGCACTGGATCGTGCACTTTACACGCTCATTCGAGTATCGTGTTCCGGACTAAACACTTTAACCGATCTCTAAAGGGCGATCGAGAACCGAGAACCGTTTCGACGGTTTCTCTTTCGCCGGTCCAGACGCAAGGTTGAGGAACGCATAAATGTTAATCTAGATCGTTCGCGAAACAGAAGCACGAGGCTTGGACACGAGCGTGCGATCGGAGCGATCGATTTTAATTGCTACAGAAATGAGAAGCCGGTGACCGGGGCCGTTAGCTGTCGCAACAATTCACTTGCGATCGAGACGTCGCGACGCGTCGAGCGCGCCTATTACGTATTTTATCGCCCTTTAAGCAACAAAATGAACCGGCCCGTGTGCGTACGTTTCGTTCCGAATACGAGGCAGAAACGAACCACGCATGCCTCCCGTTCGGTCGATCGTTTTTACGGTTTCGCGTTTCCAAGGCGATATCGCGTAAAATTTTTGAACAATACGACGGCCCTCGATTGCCCTCCGAGCGTTCACACGTTCGACGAGCGTACATTTGCAACTGCATAGCTGTCGAGCAACACCCGCACACAGCGGAAGCAATCTATAAACAAAGATTTTGTCATGCGATCTAGCGTGTCGGTTGACCATCGGCCGAGAAAATCTGAGCTAACATTTTTGGAACTCAATACGTCGCGCCCGGAGTGCTCGAGCGTCCACAAATCTTTGGACTCAATTAACTACATCGTCCCATCACAGTGCCTTCTTAAGGCTTTACGGATTTGCTCGGCCCGCGTCCCATAGATCTAGCCACGGGGACAAGCATCTAAATCACGCGGGATAATGGAACAGGCCGTTTCATTTACTAAGCCCATTGATTCGCCCAACAGCCGCCGACGTAATAGTTTTTCTACACAGTATTTCACTTACCCGAAATTCTTGACGGTGATCTGGCCGGGCCCAGGCGGATGTCGTCGTCGCAACGGCATTTCCACGCGACTCCACGGGGACCAATCATTCCCCGATTTTCGTGAACGATCCATGAAGATTTGCTCCGAGGCTCAGGCCATCCTGCGCATGAGAAACGTCGCGACACGTTAGAGCCAAAGCTCATTACCAGCTGAATGATATAGAGCGTCAGAAGGACGCCGTGCAACAAATCACTGTGCGCCGCGGACGGAAACGCGAGGGGCGCCTTTAGACCGGTTAACGTTGATCGCCTTAAGTCCGGGCAAACGCTAAGTTTTACCTTCTCTCGTTGTGTAATAAACCCTTGCAGCGCGATCTGCCCATCGAAGAGGTGTTCGATAATTCTACGTCGCTGGCTTCCCGATGTCCTTTCGTTAAAAAACGATCGCGGAATCGCCGGTGATCGCCGTCGACGGGAGCGCAATGCGTTCGTGGAAATCGACATTTCAAAATCGGCAGGGACATGGATAAGAAAAAATTGCGCAATGAATTATGCATATATGTATCGACAAAGCGTCGTTGGACAAACGAAAAAACAGGGCAGATTTGTTTCCACGGAGATGATTCGCGGGACGATACATTAAGTTTGCTACTTGGCGAACGCACTTACAAAGGGGCATCTATATTCACTGTTTCTTCTCCGGGGTAACGCGTGCGTTTTGTTGCACGAACAGCTGGGAAGAATGCGCCTCGTCCCGCGTTCTACCGCGGCACGGAAACGCGCGCCCCCTGCGATAAATTGCTGGGAAATCGGATGGAAATTTGTCGCGGCTCCTTGGACTCCTCCGCGGCCAGTCTCGTCCAATTACTTTTACCCAGCCCGACGTGTTCGGGCCGAAACATGGAAATCGTGTCTCGAGGGGTACACAGGCGACGAAAGAAAATATTTGTCCGCGTTGAAACTACATTCGAAATAGATCTTCGAGTTGCGCACAATTACGCAATCCATTTCGTCGCGCGTCTGTGCACGGGAAAAGTTGGTAACGAATGATATGCCAGAAGCAGGAGAATTCAGCAAACACTTTGACGTACCGTCGTGCCTCATCTAATCCCATTCAGCGGACGCAGCAGGTGGACTCGCGGGCACACCACACGTGGCACACATTTCCCAAGGAACACGAACCGCCGGCGGAGAAGCAAACTCGATCGACGTTCCCCAACGGAACAGGAAGGAGAAGACAACCGGAGCGGCGCCGAGAAAACGCGAACAAGTGGCAGCAAATTCCCGCGTTCGCGATTGTCAGAACCAACCTCGTCAAACTGTTTGAAAAACACACTCGAACGAATCCAACGAATGTCACGATGTCACGAAACTGCGCCGTTTCCCCTGCGGAAGATTCACGGGCGAAAAGGGGTTGCAAACGAGGAGAGTGGACAGGTGTTCACGCGTAATCAACCGGCGAGGAAACTCCAAAGAGGAAAGCCGAGAGCGGACTCACGTTTGCGCGCTCACGGGCTGGCGCAGCCGCGACAGGAATGATAGTGGCGAAAGTGGGAGACCCTCCGGGAAATATATAGGACCGTGCAGGGTGGTGGTGGATCCAAGGAGGAAGGAGGCGGCGGCCCGTCAACGCATCCCTCGACGCTTGTGTGCACGCACACGAGCTGCCACGCACGTGTTCACGCACGGAGCACGGCCCGTCACGATGCACGTGCAGCAGCCGGTGCACGGAGGCGCATCCCCGGGGAACGACTCGAAAAAGAAAGAGTTCTTGCGGCCACGATCGCGAGTGCCCCCTTTTTTTTCTCTACGACACCTCGCACGCCCGTTTTCGTTTTTTTCCTTCCTTTTATTTCGTTCTTCATTCTTCGGTGTTTTATTAATTTTCAGCTGACACCGCGGCGTTAGAATTGTCGAGGATTGCACAGCACGGCCATGTCGTTAGAAATGTTTTACTAACAACCCGGGTTGGTTTTTCATCAGGCACCTCTTTTAAGAAAGAAGTTCCCGTTCAGATTCGATAACGTCATTTTTAATGGTTCCGTCAAATATACTTGCCACGGATGACGAGAGGATGAATCGTTGGATTCGATTCGGATCACTCCCATTCGTTTTCGGGACGCGCATAAAGATTCCTCCGATAAAGCAACAATAGGCGCAAGTGAAATAAACGTCTTGAAATAACTGACACCGTTCGAGGAACTTAACCGGCGCGATCCTGACAGTCTCCACCGGTGTAACCCGGTTCAACGCACCAAGAGCACGCCACTACGATCCCCCGTAAAATTCCCCCAGCAAGATTAGCTTAGCGGTTTTCCCTTGGTTATCGATGGATGCAACGGTGCACGGGCGCGCTGCCACGGATACTGCACCGTCAACGGCGTGACGCCCCGCAGCCACTCGCGACTCCGTTCATCTCGATTCCGCTTTTCGTTTCTATTCGTCGCGGATAAGCCGCGGCATTTCAGTTGAAAAAGCGATCTCTAGACTCTGCACGGGCATCTTATTGTTATTACGGCCAACATTGGAAGTAGAATATCATTCACAGGAGTTACGGAATTCTCACGGCAGCGCGTCGTCCTTGCAACGGCCTTCTTTTTCTGTATCGTAATAAAAGCCGATCGAAGGAAGAATCTCGGATACCAACGATACCAAAATGTACCGTCCGCTCTCCAACGGGTGTGCACCAGCATTGGCACGCGATAGAATGCGCGTGGAAACTCGCGTAACCGGTAAATGAAATCGTCGGACGTCTTTTCCGTGCACTTCCTTTTTCCACGATAGATCAGCGAATCTCCGCGTTAAAGGTATGCGTAAACGTTCGATCCGAGCACTTCCGACGCGCCCGTTCGCCGCGAAGGCGTGCTAGCCTTCTCGCGGTGTGCCCGAGAACATTAGTCTGGCGCCAGCAGGATCGTTCTCGAGAGGCGTCGTTACACGGAACCATGGTAAACATATTTTCCGACGGCATTATATCAATCCCTGGGATTTACGAGCCGCGATGGACCGGGTCGTATCCAGGAAATAGAATAAACGACGGTTTAATTAACTTTCGATCGAGCTGCTGCGCAGATCAACAGGGAATCACGCTCGACCTGGAATCGTTGCTGTTTGCCCGTGCTAAATATGTATTAAAATATACCGACGCCGCGTATAATTCATTAGTTTCGACAAACACCGGCGCACTGCATTCGGCGATCGGGCTTTAAACAATGTCGGCCTGCAGCAACGGCTGCGAAACTCGACGATGCAAAGTAAATACGCGCTCGATGACGATTCGAGGAAGGCTCTCGCGGCGCTTATTTATTTTCCCATCGCTGTCCCGTTTAATATGCCGCGTGCATTCGGAGGAATACACCGATAGAATTGCAGTTTCAAGCCGGCTCGCTGATAGCGGAACGCATTCGCCGCGTCCCTCGGGAGAGCCGCGCCACGGTTGTAATCGGTGCACTGGAAACGAACGGAGACGGACAACAATTATGAAAATGAAGATCGTCGACGGAGCGTCCCCTTCGTTCACCGTCGGCTTGTTCCCCGTCCGAGGGGCTTCGTTTTACGGTATCGCGTGCCAGAGTTTACGATCGTGGTCACCCCGCGACACCAGTAAAATCCGATTAATTAATTTATGCGACGCTGTTTCGCGATCCTCCCTGGAGATCGTCCGCCTCTCGTCTCGCACGGAACACGCTGGTCGTCGAGAAACGTATCGAGACCGTTCTGTCCTAAACGATTCAAGGAGTCAGAGAGACGACGTTGAAAGAACGACGCTAAAAAGAAACCAATGATCGATTCGGCCGTTTTGCAGCGGGCGGTCGAAATCGCGAGGAATTCAGTTACATATCCAACTTGTTTCTATTAGGTTGTCCCAAAAGTTTCTTTCGCTGTTTGACTGACCGATCCATTTTTCGTTGATGTTAGGGCACTCGGTTGCTTTCTGGCTTTCCAATAGAGCAATGTCGTTTGAATCGATAGTCTCAGCGCCGTTCTGCGTGTATCGAAAGATGGAAAAGCAGGGAAGGCGTTTCGATCTGATTTGGAATATTCTAGCCTCCCCCCCTTGCTCTTCAAATCTTCCTTTCTGATTATTACTTGCTTATTTCTTCAAAAAGTTCTATCCGTTGTAAAATAATTGAACTCTGTAAATGAGATAAATATCACGTTGTTCAATATTTTGCAGCAACATAATAAAAATGTTAAAACATGATATCATGATGCATCCGGACGTATCGTGCATCGTTTAAAAATATTGTACTCTTCGCGAAACTGTTTGCAGTTAATATCTAGTAAGAAGGCGGACGAAACTTTTGGGACAGCCTGATATATTCTAGAAAAATACTTCCAGAGTCCGTCGACATTTCCAACCAGCGTCGCCCTCGCCGGGAAAGCACCCGAACAATAACATCCCCGACGACTAATGGACCGTTTCGCGGCGATTTCTCGTTTATTATTTCGCGCCCCGGCACGCTCGACCACCGCGAGCGCGAACACGCGATTACGGATGTCAACGTGGACCACGAGCAATGCTAAGCAATCAGGGCCGCCGTTTGATCGCTGCAAGCCCCCCCGAGTCATTCTATTACTCACCGAGATTCGTTCGTGGAATAACACGCGGGTCGTCGCGACGCCGCTTCCAGCGCAATTTCGACTTCGCTTGCATTTTATCGGGCTCCCCCCGCGCCGCTTCTTATTGTACACCGTGGAAATCGCGGGATAAAGTGGCGGCCGTAATAAATGGGACGCTTGAACGGCGAGCTTTCGGAATGAAAAACCGCGCGTGCAATTTCAGTCTATTCTTGGCGCTGATTATCTGCGCCGTTAGCTTTGTGGCGCGCTAATGAACGACGGGGACGGTATTGACGATGATTAATAGTAATTAAATGATCGCTCGCGTATCGCGGTACGAGCCGGCCGGCTACTCGAGCGAGCGTAAAATGAAAGGAGGATAAAAAGTTGGTTAAGGGTGAACGAAGCGATAAAGCGTTGGCAAGACGCGCGTACAACGAGCAGTTATTGTTTCGTGGAGCCCGCGTCGCGGTTTGAATGCCCTCTTAACTGGAAGTGGTTATGTCATAGCGTTTCGGGCTGCTTCTCTTCCCGTGCCAACCTCCGCCAACGTTTACACACGGGGGTGGGGTGAGCGCGTTTTGTTACGATAAGGGACCGAGCGATAAGGTGGTGGAAGCGATAAGGGCTTCGACGGAACGAAAGGGAATCGCAACGCGACTTCGTTCAATTCTCGCTCCTCCTTCTTGCTGCGCGCGGTCGTGAAAAGATGTCTGGCGGGTCGGGCCGCGACTACTTACGTACTGCTACTACTTACCAATCGATCAGACGCGCTGACAAACCTCGGGCATTCCATGCGCAAACCTTTAAACCGATTTTTTCGCCGGATATCGTACGCGGGAAACGAACACATAACGCAACTGTCGCTGCACCGGCGTGCGCCGGCGAACTAGTGAAACCTGAAGAAAAACCGACTGGTTACGACTCCCATTAACCTCATTGAGAGAAACTTATGAACGCGGTCTGGCAAAGCCCGCCAGCGTGCATTATCATTTTCTGTGACCGGCATAGCTGCCGCGCGTAAACGTTCTCCAGCAACGTGTCGCGCAGATATATATGTCGATACTGCATTCAACGGGATGGCCATTAATCAATCGTGGAATAGCAATTGCTATCATTAGGAATCACCCTTCGTTTTCGTCGTTTCAAGAACGAACGCAGTCGCGTCTCTGATTATTCGCGGTTCACTTTGCGGATATCGTTATGATCGACACGGCGAGAAAAAAGTTGACCGCGTGACGGAAACAAGCGCCGGACAGACGGACAGGCAAGAGAAAAAAATGGAGATACGAAAACGTATTTCACGTGTGCGCATATCTACATGCAGGAAGAATGGGTCCTCGTGTTCTACGGTTCGTTACTTTTCTTCCCTTCGCTTTACTTTTGTTGCTATCCCTTTTTGGCGAAGCACGACCCTGTTCGACGCTTCGTCGAATTATATACGCCATGACCTATAATTTGGACACTATTTCGCGTACCGTAAGCATGCAATCACGAAAAGGTGTTCCCTTTGGTAAGTGGTTCCACCTAGATGAAGAATTTATCGGCTAACAGCCCTTCCACGAGATTATAATACACGGTACATATACGATCTGATCGGATCTGCGTGTACTCGACGGTCTTGCAGGGCGTCATAATGCACCGAAGCAACTTTCTTCCTTCGTCTCCCCCCTTGTCATCCCGGCCCGTCCCGCAGCACAGCCGTCACTTTTATTTTCTTTCCCTCCGTTCGCCTCTCCACGGTGTAAAATTTCCATGATTTCACGTAACGCCGACGAGCAAACACTTTGTTATTCAAATATCGTGCCGTACACCTCCTGTCGAATTTAATCCTCCCCCGAGCTTTCTCGTACGACGATCATTCTGGGAGGTATCGCCGGCGATAAAAGGGATAACGTTACCCCTATCGGTGACAAATGGCCTAATCGCGCCAGTTAAACGCGGATCTCGGAAAGACTTACCTTTCTCACCTCGCCAGCGACTTCGTTTTTCCACAGATTTTCCACTGCGTTGATCCGTGGTCCCGATGAGGAGCCGCCTTCGTCGTGTGAGGTCCCACCGCCGTCTTCCCGGCACAGCTTTCACAATTGTTCTTTGTGAAATTGTAGCTGGCATCGCCAAAAAAGACCTCGCAAATTCGAGCGGCCCCGAAGCGGGATGCCCGTAACCAAACGGCCGACTGCAGAGACATAAAAATAGAAGAAAGCAATCAAGTGGCGGGCTTAATACGTTCCTCGAACAAACGTCGAAGAATGTACGACCCTCGATATCGAGCGCAATAAAGTGTGTATCGTTTCGCTTCCGACCGGTTCACCGCTTAAGTAGTCAGACATTTGTTTCTCGGACGCGTGCGTTTCTCTCGGGAATATCGGGTCCCTCTTTGAATTATTGCTGTCTCTTGCACGACGCAGCCTGCACCCAGTTACCTATACGTGCACGTTTCCCCCACAAACGACACGGTGGTAAACAATGATGCGTAGGAACATTTTTATGAACAGGATGCAATCGCTCGCCCAAACGGCCAATCAGCCGTGGAAAACAAGGGGAAATTGACAATCCACAGATACGTAGGATGCCCCGGTGGCGACTGGGCCAGTCGTTTACATAAACCAGACGCGCTCCGAAAAATCTTTCACATTTAAGGCTGGAGCTAAGGCTAATCTTGACGCGGGCAATGCGCTCGGCGTAATCGCCACTGCGTCATCGCCACTGAATTTACTCTCTGCTACAGCTTCTTGCAGATTCGAGTAACTTGTTCCCGGAGCATCCGTTCCTGGTCCACGGTCTCAATAAGCATCGCCTCTAAACGTTCGTGCAAGCAAATCGCTGAATCGTCGAGCCGCTCGTCGCGTGAGCTCGAATGCCAGAACGGCATCAGATCGAAGGCTGGCTAGTTTCCGCGCGATTTTGCAACGAGGTGTAGATACCACCGTGGCCATGGTCGCAGTGCAGTTCCTAACACGAGGAGAGGGCAACGCTTCGGCACAAGGCCTCAGCCCGGCCGATCGCACGCAACAAGTACTCATCTCAATTGGCGATTACGGCCTCGTAAATTCATTTTCGGATCAAGTTGAACGAACACGAGGTGCACCGTGCCATCTCTCCGTCTTACGCCTCAATCCACGGCCACGGGAAAACGGCTCCGTTCACCTGCAATCGTGTTACGTGACTCCGTTAGAACGACAATCAAACGTATCGCTTCCGAAAACGATTTTCGTCCAAGCAATTGCGCACCTTGCCCTTGGTCCCTTAAATCTTTCTCGTTTTCGCATGCCGCAAGGTGCACTACGAAATTTCGGAGAAGTTCCTTCTGTCACGTGCCTGAACGATCCTTCGCGTGTCGACAAGATAAACTCGTGTAGCGAACCACACGGTGACCATTCCCCCGAAGGCCAGTTAATAATAGCCCGTTATCGGCGTGCTGAAAACTGATTAAAATGCGTACCAGCCAGGATGTCCCATTAACGAATTAGCACGACAAGCTGTTTTAGATAGCGGCGTTGTTACCATCGCCTTATCTGTCCTCGTCCACCGAAAACCGTGGCCACTGTCCGTCAATGGCCATCGTTCCAAAAATTCACCGATCGACCTACTCCATTCGCGACATCATTAGAATCGCAATTTTTACATTCCTCGCCAATTCATTCATTGCCGCGCGAAGATGCTATCATTGAGGTATACAATCTCCAGCAATCCCTGGACCAATCGATTCCACAAGTGCTGCCGCGTTCGATCAACCCTGTTATCTACGCTTTCCATCGTCGCCTTAAAAAGTAACAGATGGCCAATGTTTACGCGTGTACCGGCCGGTTTATTCTAGCAAATTGTAGCCGCTCTTAGGTAAAGCTCGCTTCGGCAAATAGCCCACGCCATTATCCTCTCGGAGCGAGTTGAACGTCGCGCCAGGACCGACGTCCAGGCAAATCAATATGTACCCGGCCCGACTGGCTACCGCTGCATTCGCTACGAATGCAACCGAGATTCCGCTATGTAACCAGATATCGGACCCGTCCAGCGACCGCAATAGTACGTTATCACCGATACGGGGCCCCTCGAAAGAGACACTTATTCAAGAAAGCGGTATGGATTACCGACAGGCTTACGGAGGCGCGAAACTGAAACGTCTTCGACGTTCCTGCGACTTTGTTCCGCGTCTCCTCCCGCTCAAGTGCGCCAGCAACACTAATCTCGAGCTGTATAACACGGTGGAGATCCCGGGTTGACGTTCGGGGAGCTTTGCAGCACGCTTAGATAGAGAAGACTTCCGGACTTATCCCTGTTTGAGAATCTTCCACTTCGTCGAACCACTTATTTTGCCAAACGAGTGCACGCTGGATTATCCGCCGTGTTCCTGCGTCGCACCTGCAGGAGGACAGACAGCAGGTAGGGAGCAGCGAGGAGAAATGCGAAGCAATTTTACGACGATCTCATTTCAATCGGCAGAATTGTGGACGCGTAATGGCAACGTGTAACCCGATGCAAAAAGACGTTCCGGTCGGTCTCAGGCCTGTTCATACGGGCAGATCGGAAAGCGTGCACTCGATTTTCCAATAAATCTCAATTTAAGGGGATCGCCGGTACGCACGCATAACCATGCGTTTCATTTGCCGAAGCAATTTCGTAATGACGCTAAAATAACGATGATTGCCCGCGGACGCGGTCCACGTTGCCTTTGCCCGGGCAGCGCGTATAAGTAGGGCGGCTTTAAGCCGGAGCATTACCGTTCACGATGAAATAACAGTGATTACGATGCCCGCGGTATATACTCGCGACGCCTATCACGGTCCAATAGCGAGAACTTGAAAGGACTTCCTCGTTGATTCCTCTTCCACCTCTGTCTCTGCGTTTCTTTGCTTTCCTCCATTCTTCTAAGGAACGGTAAATTGAATTTCGTATCCGCTGGCCACTCTACCTATTCTGCTTCGAAAAATTTGAGGAACTCTCAACGACAGGGAGCGCCCTGTCCCCAACGAAAAACTACCCCAATCTCTAATTACATATCGCCATTTATTAACCGTCTAAGAACTTTTCTCAACCGTCCGACTCAACGATAAGGCTGCCCTCGCCTCTCGGACATAGCTAACGGAATCCTGGACAATATCGCAAACTCCGCGGCGAATTAATTTCGCGGCGCGACGCAGGAATCGGAGACAGAGGAGGGTGGATCGATCCGTAACGATGAAAAGTTCCGCGGGCCGGGAGCAATGCGGCCGCGATTCTCGAACGAGCCTTGCTGACTCGCGATCGATCAAGCCGGCCCGGGTGCCTTCAATTAGTCGGCGGAGCTAATTAATTAACGGCTCTGATCGCGATTTACATAATTAGATGCGACGAGTGAATCCTTCGGCCGGTACGCTTTTCGAGAGTTTCATAATTACTCGCGTCAATTGCATCGCTTACCGCCCGTCCAGCCGTTCCATTCTTGCCGCAGCGAGATCCGCAATCGCAAAGGTGAGCTATATCTCTCAATTACGCCTGCGTCTCCTCAGTCGCTTCTGGCAACGCGAAACGAGCCGGCATCGGATCTAAGCCCTCGGTTGCGAGTCTCTGCGGATCAGGTTTTCATCATTTGCACAGAATGAAGCCGAGCGAACCGCTGACAATGAGATGCTCGCAGCGTCTCCGCTGTACTCGGTTTACTCTGTCCACGTGCACGCGAACACCGGAAAGCAGGAAGCAATCGTAAAGGTGCTACGAATCGACGAGCTCCGCCGTAGTATTAAGAGGGTACCATTAAGTGTACCGAAATCACAGGCGAGCCTAGGCGTGGGAGGATCCTCGTGGCTAAAACGCTGGTCCGTTCGTCGGGGCGATTTCATTGCAACGTGATTTTACGGGCAGGATTCAGATTTCCCACCCCTGGCCCCTCGGCGCGACGCACACGCGGCCACGGGGTTTTTAAAACGCGGTGACAAATCCCGAGACGACAAAAAAATCGTTTCGGGGCTCGCCTCGACGGTCCTGACCGCTGGATAAACTCAAGGGAATATTCTTTAAACCTTCGAGCGTTCCAGGTAGGCGGTGAATATTCTCCGGAGGATCGGAGACTGCGTGTTGCTGGACGTGTAAGTGCATAAAGGCCCCCGGTCCTGACTACAATGCAAGCCCGGCGTCGGTCTGACAATAAAAATGAGCGCCGTGCATTAAAAAGCTTTGCGACTCGAGGTTCGCTACAAATATCGCCGGCGGAGCCTATTGAATAGCTTTCGTCAACAGGCCACCGAATTGGAAATTCACGAATATTTTCGCTCTCGAACGGTGTATTCGGCGTAACGGAAACATTCCTTTCTTTTTTCCTTCCTCGTTGCAGGGAGAGGAGAGGGGGAAAAAACCGATACACCGGCGTGCACAAAGGACGGATTTTCCAGAGCGCGTACAGAATCGACGTCGGCCAACAATGAAGACGATACACGATGTGACTGAAACACGAACGGGCCGGATATTGCGTCACGTGAACGAGGGCAGTAGAATTTTTTCTCCTAAGACCTGGGCGCGTCGTGCCCGGTGAAATCGAAGGTTCATTCTTTCAATCGAACCGCACGCTACCTCGAGGCGCAAATGAGACGCACAGGTCGCCTTTTAGGAACGAAGAACGGTGCATGTATGTATACTTTTCACGAGTGGAAATAATCGTCACGGTCGAGCGGAAACAAGAACGAAGATAGACGTTCCGCAGCGATACTAATTTGCCGTGCAATTAACGTGCGACCATGTCGCGCGAATGTGTAAAGGGTTTATATCGATTTCGCGTGACACGCACACGTTCAGAATTATTCTGATTGACATCGATAGTTACCGTTCCGCCATCGTCCCGATATCATCGATAACAGTAACGCACGCGATGAGCAATCGAATTATTCGGCAAATGAGCCGCCATAAATCGCGTTTCGGTAACGTTCCATCAACGAATGCGGGGCAGAGTCGTAATCGCGGGGCCTGCAGCGCACGGAAGAATTATTTGACGGGCAAATCGTTGGAATAAGAGACGGTGCCTCTATCATTTTTCGTGCAGAACGTCACGCGGAAAGATAAGCAGGGAGGATCAATCGATAAGTATAGCGAGCGATGCATCCGCGTTCAATCGATGGACGATTGAACGCAATTCTATGGGATGGGAGTGGCCGATGGTGTTCTTTCCGAACGGAAAAGGCGCATCCTGTGCCCTGTCAACTGTTAGTTGACAATGTACTGGGTCCACGAATGGCCACGGGGACGATCAACCCGCACCCACGCATTTTTCGGCGATCACGAGGCCGCTCTGCGAGATGTTCGCGCGTAAAGCGATTAAACAAACGCGAACGATGTTCATTCGTTGGTGAATTCTGCATCTCGTCGTGCAACCAAGTAGTAAACATATTGTAGATCGCATCCATTTCCATATACCAGTGATATTCGTGCGTATGAATCTTTGACATAATAAATCTTGTTACACGCATAACTAGGTAAACGCACGGCGAATGCAGTTGGAGGCCGGCAACAGTCTACGCGATGCTGGACGCTCATTTTCCACATGATGGGCGAACGGGGTCGCATCGGTTCAATTAGAAGCAACACAAAGTACAAAACCGATCTACCAACAGAGTGTACCCCTATTAAAGGTGTACAATTGTTTGCTAGTGGACGATTCAACGACTAATCTCTCGGGGCGTGAGTCATCGTTCAATAAGGACCTCGCAATATATCGCGGTCTCATGATCGATCAAGGGATACCAATAAGAATAAGTCTTATAATCCAGTGCTCACAAAGGTATAACAAGATCGCGTAAAATCGATTACAGATATCGTGGATATCGAAAGGTATACGAGATCGGTCAGCACCGTGGGGTGCACTCGTTTGAAACGCAAGGGGATGCTAGTAGAGGACAAGGTCGACGCGAAGGGAAGAAAGGATTTTGACCGCCCGTTGAATCGCATACAGATGTTAATCGGACACGATTGAGATAACTCAGTTCCCGATAGCCGCGGTAATTCTTCGGCGGGAGGAGCATTGTTAGGAAGATTTTGTCTACGCACGTTCTCTAGCGCTGAGATGATACCGGTAATAATGTCGGTCAATGAAATGGATAACTAAAACCGTAGACATGATTTGCTACGATCGTCTATACCGATGAACATGCTTTTATAGTGCCGACAATAAGTATTATAGGGCTCAGGTAACCAAACTGGAGGGAACGAATAACTTTCTTTGCAGATCAATTGCATTTATAGACACGGACGAGTTACAGGATTTAAATAAGGCGCAACCTAAACCTGTCCAATTAATTCGTCAGTTTTATAGTCCGTAGTAATACTAATTCAAATTTCCGAGATTATCGATCAAATTGTTAATTGTTGTGACTATTCAATTTTATTTAATGCCGTGAATTTTATAGTCATTCCGCGATTACTCAAATACTTTGAGGGCCTCGAATTAGTTATGAGTTTTATCATTTATCTTGGAACTTGTCTATGTTAAAATGTTTATCTACATTTGAAAGCACTCGGGAACTTACGTAGTCCATATACAGATGGCGGTTTTGCGCGCCTTGAAGGCAACGAGCTCGCTGCGAAACCCGTGTTTCCATTTTTCTGGTAAAATTGTGAATTTCATTCCGAAACTGTTGAAAAATGATAGGCACGTTAATCACCAATGCTTACCAAGCACTTCCGTATGTAATCGTAATCATTTTTCTCGCTTAAATGATGTCACATGTGACTTCGAAAAGGTTATGCTTGTCTTACAGACGACTCGCCGCATTGGGCCAGAGGTGCTCCTCGATTTTTAACACCGCAGCAATAACAAATTCGTGGAGCCTTACATTAGGCAGAACCAAAGTTAGGTATCATTTTCCTCATCCTAACGAACGTCGTCGTATCAAACGTCACGGTTGGGAGGCAAGGATGTCGACTCTTAACGGAAGAAGGATTCTGATGAGGAGAATATTGAAAGGCAAATACGTACTCAGTCATTAAATATTATACGTTGGATCGTTAATAAATAATTATTGTGTTCTATATTTATACTTATTGCCTTATCTTGTTCCATTACTATATATACATATATATGTATTTAAACGTTATGTTTAAATAAGTTATATACATCAAGGAGAAATAAAAAGTCCTTCGACATCGAATAATACAATACGAAATGTATTATAAAGCAGGAATATTCTGCATGAAATATTTAAATTCAAGTTGCTTACATGTCCAATCGAACGGTGGCATCAATGGAGCTTCAATTGTTACATCTTTCTTAAACAAAGACGGTAAAAACACTGATCTTAAATGAATATGAGCGGGAATAATAGTTTGCTGTTTCTGATTAACGTCCAATAACTGAAGAAGTTTTCTGTCCAATTTCGGTGGTGCAGGATACGTAAGAAAAGGATCCACCTTTAAATACGTGTCGCCAATTTTTTGAATTTGCGAAGCGCAAATATTATCGCCTAGTACTGGACAATATAGATACGTAGATGCGAACAGCCTTATCGCATGCCTATTCTCAGTAGATGCTTTCATCTCGATCAAGGAGCATAAATTCAGCGTCGAGTTGGATAATACGTTGTAGTCTACCTTTAATATTTTTATTCTACTATGAACTTCATCCTGTTTAGACCACTTTTCCATAATGACCGCCTAAAAATTATATTACAACAGTAGAAGATCAATGCGAACAGAAATCATGAAACTAATGTGTCTACCTTTTTCTGATCGAATGCGGGATTGGACATTAATTTCAATGCCAAACGATGTTGATTCTTTAATTGCTTAGGTACACCGACTGTAACTATCCAATACGTATTCGAATGAAAATGAGAACGAGCGAATGCAATCTGTATAGCTTCTTCTACGCTAAAGTCTGCTGCCAAAAGCGTTGCCCCACTCATGTACCTGGTGTTAAAATTTGTACACATGCTCAAAAGAGAAAAGTCATTCTAAACCAATAGGAATAAAAAATGCTTACATTTCGGGACTTCTAAATATAGATAAATTTGGATAGTTTAACTTATCACGGATATACGGCAAAGCATCTTGTAACGTATAATATACACCGTTTGGTACTGTATTCCTTAAATTACTATCAGACTTGTATGAACCAGTGCGTTTTATGCCATATGGTTTATTCAATACCACTAAACCGTCTACAGAATAAAAGCTAAAAGTTAGAATTCGAAATCCGATGTTTAATCATCTCTGTTATTGTACTACTACCTTCATTGTAAATTATATTGTTTAAAAGATCCTCCGAAAATTGCTCCAAGGATTTCCATGGATGCATTTGTTTGTAAGGATGTATTTTCGACGCTAATGTTTGTTGGGCAGTGTTTGCTAAATAATTTCTTTTGAATATCTTTGCACAACATACATTCGCGGACGCATGTTTAAATGTATAAAACTTAGTCATTAGAGTCCTCATTCTTGTCACGTAAATTTCGATATTACTTCTCTTTCGGTTTGATTCAGAGATTTGTTTTTTACTGGACACTACGTACAGCGATCACGAAAAATATAATATAAAGTGTTTAAGAAAATGCGGGTTAACCAGAAACACTTCGTAACATTATTTAAAATAAAGGCAGTTCACAATTGTCCCAGGAATAAACAGTTAAATAGTAGTGTTAACAGTGGTGAAATAAGTGTGCTCATGTTGGGGATTTCGTTCCCCCGGGGCAAGTTGCTGCTCCTAGCGATTAATTCTAACAAAAGCTAGGAAATAGCATTGTCGATCAAAACGGACGCGGCGCGCTAAAATGGCTTTCTATCATCGGTTAGTTTATCATTGGTCAAGACCACTGACGAGATATAGGAATAGACAAGTCATCCAATGTATTTTTTCGGCCACGATTTCTGGGACGCCGCGTCCCATTACCACTTCTGTGTCACTCGCAACGTTACCCACAGATTATAGAAAACGATGCGAAAATTAAATAATTTTAAAGAATTCTTTTGTTCTTTGCCGTAATGAAAGGCAACAGAGGATATGAAACATTTAATGTTAATTAAAAATCTTAAAGAAACACTACAATAATCATGGGTATCTTACAATACAATACAGTTTAGCACTCTGTGAAAACGTTGACCTGACATAAACCTCGGCGGTCAACCGCGGTGATATGGGAGGAACTAAAGAAGGCAATTAAGTGTAATGTTAGGAATAGGAGAAATTTAAAAAATCGCAGCCAATTAGCTCGACATTTTTAGCATATAATTAACAATTAAATCACAAAAGTATAAGTGTTAAAATTGGTAACTGTATGGTAAATAAAATCGATTGCCCAGGTCTCACCACGGGGAGGTTGCTGCGAATGGAGACCCGCGCGGCCCTAGCCGCGTCCCAACCACCCTCCATTTACGAAAATGATCATTTGTAAATTAAACGCTAGTTCCTTTTGATGTATATTTGCAATACGCTTGATATGCAAACGCTATGCAAAATAACAACAGAAGGATGTATTACGATAAATAGTGTTAACGAAAGCTGAAAATGAAACTTCTGTTAAAACCAACTTCAATTAAGAAATAATGATTATAATATAAATTAGCTTATTCTTTGTTTAAGTAAATAAAATGTACTAAAATGAATCATTGTAACGAAAGCTGAAAATGAAAATTCTGTTAAAACCAACATAAATTAAGAAATAAAGATTGTAATATAAATTAGCTTATTCTTAGTTTAAGTAAATAAAATGTATAAAAATGAATAATTGTAACGAAAGCTGAAAATGAAAATTCTGTTAGAACCAACTTTAAGTATATAAAATGTATCAAAATAAATAATTTTAACGAAAGCTGAAAAAGAAAATTCTGCTGGACCTAAACATAAAGTAAGATATAAAGATTATGATACAAATTAGCATATATGCATTATAAATAAATCCTACCTATGCTCAAGGTAAATGCAATCACAACTTATAAATAAAATTTCACTTCATGATACGTAAGATCTAATTTAATAACATCCTACCTAACTAAAAATCTGAAGGGTTATAAAAGGTGGAGATAGGGATACTGCATGATGTATCTTGAAGTTCTTTCATGGAAGTTGTGATCCTGCACCTGAAACACACTAAAACACCTGCCTGGCTAAACATTTTTCTCGACTTAAACATAGCCTGCCTAATTAAAAATCGAATTTAATTTAGGAATTTCCTGTATGTTTAAACAATTACTTAATTTAGAGACACCCTACATGAATAAAAATTGAAGGTTATTTAAAAACAGTCTACCCAATTGAAAATCTAAACAGGATATTTTACAATGAATCTTCTTGCATTAAAATCGTACTCTTGCAGCCTGAAACAGATCTAAGTAAATAAAAATTACAATCTTCCTAATTGGTTCAGTTTATAATATTTCACCTTAACTCTGAAAGTATTTATACTTTTCTTCTTTACTTGAAACAATATATCGATGAATCGATGCATTTGGCAATCGGAAGAGCTGTAACAAATTTATTTATTGAATTAATAATTACGAGAAAGTAGTAGACAATTAAATAGGAAGCATGTCCGACGTGAATGTGTATCATTTCGTTCGAATCATATGATTTCTTCGATTTATTTGATCTATGTAACATCACCTTTGAGGCGCTGATTACATACATATTGCAATGTATGTATCGTACGTACTTGTACCGTATCTTCTATAACTTAATAACTCTGTAACAAACTTATATATGAGATTAGTAGCTGTGAAAAATAGTACAGTAGTACAAAGGGAGCATGTTCTTCAAAAATGCAAATGCGCTGAATAACAATTATGAATGACAAATACAAACATTTACATGGATACTAAGATGAAACAACTTGTTTTTAGTGCTAATCAAAATGGGAGAGGCAAAGAAAAATAATAAATTAGAACATTATACAAATTCATTTTACTATTAATTATCGTCCACTCGTTATAAGCCCGATTGAAAACCGAAAGCGGATTGCCTCTTTTTTTCGCAACACTAATTTACTGCATTAATTGCAAAGTCAATCGCGTATGGTGCTTCATTATCTGTAATATAGTATTTCGTTTAATATATTACAGAAAATAGAAAAAGAAAAAATAGTAATTCACTGCACCCATAATTTTCAATTCGCAACACTAATAACGGAGAAGTTATGGTAGTCGCATCCAGGACTACCATCAAAGCAATCGCCTTATGCAGCTCAATAGCTGCCTTTGGTGACTCAGGAACCAATTTGGGCATTTCATTGTGTTCGCAACGCTACTTCAAAATCGCGATCATTTATCATCGCAACACTATATAAAAATCTAAGAAAAATATCGCGGTGCTGTAAATACTAATTAAAACCTGTATATAAAAGAAACACGAAAATTATTATCGCAACGCTAAAAGCAAATACATATCACAAGTATAATTTAATGTAAAAGCAACTCTGATTCAAACCCGAATCTTTATTAATTCGCAACTCTAATGCAAACCGTATTCAATCGTACGCGACGCTAATAAAAATCGCGATTTGCCCAATGCGATGACGGTGGGTCAGGCAATAGCGCTGGCCATGCTGTAAACTACAACTACAGCATACAAAAGCGAGCATAGTGACAAAATATAATAACAAAAAATGACTCTCCATCCAAAGGATGCAGAGCCATTGATAGTTGCCCTCTTGAGCGACAGTTTGTCGGGCCTCTTCGGCATTTAGCCTCTTCTTTTCTTCGAGCGCAATGCCCGCTGAAACTTAGTCTAGGCTCGAGACTCTATTCGCAAACAAACAAAAATAAATAAAAGGCTAAATCGCGTAGCTAAACGGAACACACGTGGACGAATCACGACCAAATAGAATCGTAAAAATTGCGATTACAGAAAATCGTAAAGATTGCGATTAAAATTGTAATCGATCATCGCCTACACGTGCAGCCTCGAGCATAATGCGACACGTTCGTTTCGAGACCAAACCGCGATCGCGATCGCGAAAAATTCGAAAAATCGATAGGCAAAGCCAGAGGCGAACGCATTCTCGTTCGCGCCACAGTTTCGCCGTCGACTTTTCAAATCAGATTTCCTGAAACAGGTTGAACACGCGAAATAGTGCCTACCCGATCAGAGACTGTGTCAACCTGCCCGGCCCTACCTACTTATATCTATCAGGCACACCAGAAGGTATACTACCTATCCTACCTAGACCTATATTTAAAAAATGGCAAAGCATTCACACAAACACACATCATTCAACGTTTCTCAATCAAACACTCGGGCGCATGAACCTACACTAGAGAGACGTCCCGGAACGCCTCCGACACCCGAGCTTGGCATACAATCATTCACACTCTAAGGGTACGTACCAGTTCCTGAAATCGGCTGACAAAGGCTAGCGACCATTGCGTAAATTTGCGCAAACGTATATGCTTATGCATTACTTTCGTATGAAATATTGATTGCTCAAATATGTATATTGTACATTTTCTTTCTACTATGTACGCTTGGTTTGTATAGTACTCTATTCGTTGCCATATTTTCATAATTCGTTACGGCATTCTATGTGTATTTGCAATTGTAAAACATATTGCTATTTATGAAATCATAGTATTATAATTTGTTATGAAATTCCCGAGCCGACGCAATTCCACAGCCTAACCACACACACACATAATGTGGAAAATACGTCGTGCACGGTGCACTAGCAAATGTCAGCCACCAAACATTGTTAGAAATGTAAAAACCATATGATCATCGTGCCCATTGCCTCTCGCTCACCCAAGTAGCACCTGGGCACGTGAGTGAGTTCCTGGCAATCAACACGGAAGGGATTAAACCTGAAAATCCTGATCTAAAAATATGATTAGTACACGTAAAATTGCAACAGTTAATAATATATTTTATTTTCAATCTCTTTAAACATGACTCGACTTTGTAATATGTATATGAAATATCAATAAAGACTCAAAAATTACTGATAAATAATTTATTTATTAAGGGAAATGACTGTCATTGAAACTGACTTTACTAGAATAAGTAATGCAATTAAATATTTACTTGGAAAATAGACAAGATATTAAATAAGCCTCAGGTGATTCCTTAATCGAAGTAACGTGTTCAAGATAGTTACTCCGATTTGAAAATCTACCCGTATACAAAGTGCCTTCTTGTACATAATGTGTAATAAATTTCATTCGAAATGGACTCGACTATAGCATATGAAAATTAATATTAAATGCTATCATTGGCTATGCATATTCAATGCTGATTTCAATAAACGTATCATTATATTTATTTACTTTAATACATGATTGTTATAATCATGTAGCACTTGCAGTAACGAAGTCGGGGGGCATCCGACTTCTGCACTGCTGAACAGTGAAAACAAATTTCAACTGATTATAAATGCAATTAGAAATTTAATATGCAATGTCCTCAATATATGTACATTTGTGCAATGTATTTGTTACTGTCATCATATATTTTTATCGAAATAGAGGAACCTAGAGGAACCTACAGGATCAGTGCTTCTTTGATCAAATATTTATTTGAGTAAGAAATATTTCTATGGTCCTTAATCTTTTTATATTAAAAAACGCGGAGTACAAGAAGGCAGATCTAACTTCGTATAAGAAATAATACACATGAAAATAACGTCACAACTAACGGGTATAAAAATTATTCCCGTAGTCACTATGCTCGCAAAACTACTAAAAAATACAACCAGTCACCCGTGCCGCTTCGGACCAATCGTCCTACGGCATGATTGGGGACCGGAGGAACCAAAACACATGCGACTCACCAACTCGTTGATTGCAAAAGGAGAGCAAGTACTCGTGGAAAACATCAGGAACATCACCGGGGCAGCTCAATTGGACTCAATCGTCAGGAACTATGCAAACTGTAACTAAACAGCAAAGCAAAAAACATTAAAATCTAGTGCTAAATCTACAGAATTTAACTCTTCATAGAAAACTGAGATTTGTTTTAAAAATACTTACATTTCTCACTTCATCGGTGTCGCACAAAACATCCCCCTCAGTGATGCACTGACTCTGCTTCCGATAGCGAATATAAGAGAAAAATAAAAATAAAAGACTATGTACGCGATCGCAAATTACATCGGCGAACAAATTAAGATGCTACTTTCGCGATTGAAATAATTGAAGAGGAGCACCGGTGCTCCGATAATCGAATTAATAACTACTAGGCGAAAAACACTGACTCTACAATCGCGTGTAGGTAAACTGTAAACGAAAATTTAAGCAGAGCCACTTGCTCTGGAAATACTAGAAAACTGCGGAGAAATCACTGACTCTACTGACCGCATTGCGCGCGGTCACAAAATTTTCTGAAATAGAACATGTTCATCCTATCGAGTGTTTGTTATCAAATATAGATATCTATTTGTTTTTGTAAGTATTATAACTTTTGTTGTTTCATCTTAGTTAGTACCAGTCACAAATTATACACACCTCGATACTTACCTCACTGAGATGTCTACCATACGTTTTGTCAGCTCGGCGTCAAGTAGTAGAATGACCTTAGCCGTCGTCCTTTGCTGTTCGGCTATGTTCGACATCCGACTAAAACCAAACACCATTTTTGTTTACGATCGCTTGTGTTTCCTAGAAATATTTCAACACACGCGTTACTGGATAAGTGGCTTTTTTTGTTTCGCGATATATTGTTGATATTTTCCACGAAAAACAAACTTCCCGACCACAGGCAGAAACAAGATACAGCCGCAAATAATGGCTTCTATTATGTTACTACTTATCTACAACGCGACTGTATATCATACAAGTTTTATGCGTGGTACGAATTATAATTTAATAGAGACATATTACTAAAATTCTACTTATTTCCATAAGAAATTTGAGGAACGCTTACCTGTCAGTGGGAACTTGATTCAACAATATGGCGCCGCGTCACTCTGCTCCTGCGCATTCCCGTTTGAAAGTGTCGCGTTCGCGCCATTTCTGATTCAAAGCAAGCGAAAGAGACGCCATGAAACAGACTCCAACTGAAATTAGAGACAAATGTATTGAGAATCACCAATATTATAATACTATTGCTAGAAACTGCAGAATATATTGCAAGATACTGAAATTTGGGGCCTGAATATGTATATCTATACGTAGGAGGAGTGTTAGATACAAAAAATGCACGATGGGCGAGTCCACTTGCTACGCAATTTTTTCTCACGTTCTACTAAAATATAACTTAACAGTAACAAAAAACACTACAGAACTCTCAGGAGACGGGAAATGAAAACAATTGATATAATATTATGCCTTTAGGAATATGTTAGACTATGTGACATACCTTAATTCGTCGGACACTCTGAACACGTCTAATCACTACGCGATCCGCTGGGCGAAAGAGGCAGAATTTTGAAATAGATTGCGCTGATTGGCTGGTAGCTGATTGGGCGATGGGGGTGATGTTCTTTCCTTACGGCGCGTGTTTTTGAATATCATATCGAACTGAATATTTTTTATTGCAAGTGTTACAGTATGGATATTAGTCGAATAGTAGGATGCAAATATATTTATTAGTAATAACAAACGCATCTGTGTAATCGAATGTTTGTAATGTTTGTTGCACTATATAATAAGCAAACTATTTCCGTCAAACTAATATTTGTTTTTCTTCAACTTTATTTAAATTACAATTCCTACCGTTGTGAGCGTTCAGATAGTTTTCTAGCATCTTTTCACACAGACGAGATATAAGAGATCATTTCACCGACGAGATATATGAATAGATATATTCCTATATCTCGTCGGTGCCTTACAATTAGTGTTGCGATCTATACGGGACCACCGACGAGATATAAGAAAGATTCCTATATCTCGTCTGTGTCGTAAGGTTCCAGGTCGGTATGGAAGTCACTATGGACCACGGAAGCCATAAGGAGATTGGTCTATCCATATATCTCGTCTATGGTAGTACGTATATACCACGCGAAAATAAATGCCATCTAGCGTAAAGAAGAGGCATTCAAAGCGCATATTCTGTAATGAGAAAATGCTAAACACAGGGGATTAAATATATGTGATTGCTTTGATCTAAAGAAGCTATTTCATGAGTCATTTTTTTTAGATCGAAATAGATATTTTCAATCGAAACCACATACGTTCTCCAAATCTTATTTACGCGCAACATTATATCGCGGTTCACAAGAATCCAAATCGTCGTCGATTATCACGTTCACCTCAAGACTTCTGTTAATCAGCTGGCCTGCTGATATCATGATATTGTTGACATTCTCCTAGAGTGAAAATAATAACGTTATATCTGTCATTTGTGAAAGCACTGATGTCTTCTCCGAACGAGCAATGACCAATGCTGTTTTACCAATCTGAAAGTGGTCGTATTGTACATATGGATTAACATTATTTTTTCGACAAACACTTAACCTTATTCAAGTCGCTCTTTCTTCTTATAGAAAAACCGTGCTGTCTTTTTATTATATTTATAGAGTAACAAAGCATTGCATCCTTATGATACATTGAGGGATTTTAAACAACATAGATAGTATTTACAAAAACTGTGAAAATGGACAGCCTTTTCACACAAAACGTTTCAGACGAACCAGAGGATATACCACAAACAGACGAACCAGTTTGGGTTCTCGGGAAAAAGTACCATGCCATAAAAGGTCTAATAAATGATTATCATAAATGGGTTTCCAATAAATTCTACATCTAAGACCTTTCGTTTCAGAGCTTGATACAATTCGTAGAGATATAAGGTCTAAATTATGGTTTACCTATCGTAAAGGATTTATACCAATTGGTGATTGCAATTCAACGTTTACATCTGATAAGGGATGGGGCTGCATGCTCAGATGCGGACAAATGGTTCTCGGTCAAGCTTTAATTATATTACATTTAGGTAATTTCTTATTCCAAATGGGAATAATTCTACTAATTTTGCTGCAAACATTCGACAGTTTTATTTCTTTTAAATAGTTTGTAATTAATATATCAGCTAGGTTTGTTGATAAAGTTATTTTCTAACGTAAATGAGAAGTCTAATTATGAAGAGCAACGAAAAAAAAAAAATTAATGTAAGAATAACATTGAAAAATTCAATAAATCGTTATAATGTCGTACAACACGTATATAAAAACAGGTAGGGACTGGCAATGGACACCAGAAACTAGGAACAACACGTACCTGAAAATTCTTGAACGCTTCGAAGATACAAAAACTGCTGCTTTCTCTATTCATAAAATTGCATCGACGGGTGCATCCGAAGGAAAAGAGGTTGGGCAATGGTTTGGGCCGAATACTGTGGCCCAAGTATTGAAGTATATATTTCCTTGTGCTTTTAATATTTATGCGCAAGATATTTGATCTTCTAACGGACTGTAACTTTCAGAAAATTGGTTGTGTTTGATGAATGGAGTTCGATAACGATACACGTAGCTTTAGACAATACGTTAATAGTGAATGATATTTGTAAGTATACATAACTCAGACTTGTTACTTTAACATTCTATTTCTATTTTAATTTACTTCTTTCATTTGGTTCTTCTACATTAAAATCTATTGTTTTAATTAAATGTGTGCAGTAAAGCAATGCAAAGTAGAAGGAGGTACAACAGCAGAAGCCGACGGTGATATACCATTAAAAGCACCTAGCCAATGGAAACCTTTATTACTTTTAATACCTCTTCGTCTTGGATTAAGCGAGATTAATCCTATCTACATTAATGGTCTTAAAGTAATAAAGAAATAAATGCCTTGCATGAGTGGCTAAAGTTGGACAAAAATAGAAATGAGACAAAGGATAATTGATTCATATCTATAATTTTTCAGACTTCATTCAAAATCCCACAATCTCTAGGAGTAATAGGAGGAAAACCCAATCTTGCATTGTACTTTGTTGGATGTGTTGGTATGTTATAAATTTATATCACAAAATAATGTTCTATTTAAATACTAACATTTCGTCTGCAGGAAATGAAGTTGTATATTTGGATCCTCATACAACACAAAGATCGGGTAGCGTCGATAAGAAGATAGAGGAGGAAGAGATTGAAATGGATGCTACCTATCATTGTAAATCTGCTAGTCGTATTCCCATTACAGGAATAGATCCTTCTGTAGCACTTGTTAGTAAATGCTTATGTTCGATATTGAGAAATTTATTATGATAGTAATAAGAAATGCATTTCTCTAATGATGAAACAAAAATCTTTGTTCCAGTGTTTCTTTTGTGCAACTGAGAAAGACTTTAAATCTTTATGCACATCTATCCAAGATGAACTAATAGCACCCGAAAAGCAACCTCTGTTTGAATTATGCGCAGAAAGATTGGCACAGTGGTCACCAGCTGAAGATCTTGCATCTGAAGCAATAGCAGCTTCAAGTTGTAAGTATCTTTATTTTTATATTAAATTAATGAAGAGTCAAACTATTAACAGAGATTTAAAAAAATATATAATACTGGTATTATTCAATACTTGTGTACAAGCAACGTTTATTAGTAAAGACGTTTCAAAATTCGTTCGTATTAAATTTTAATAAGTTGGAATTTGTAGCTGATTTTAGCTAATTTTTATAGTTGTAGTTTTCGAACACATAGATCAGCAATATGATACATCTGACGAGGACTTTGAATTACTTGGTTGACACTTAATCTTCAATTAACAACAGCCTGCAATATAAATAATGTATATACAACAACAAGGATGGTCCATTCGTATATAAAATACAACTATTCCTTTAATATACATACCTGACTTAAGTTAGTGCTACTTCAGTACTAGGAGTTAAATAATACAATAATTTATGAATAATTAAGATATTGTATATATTACCGACATGAAATTTTGTGGACATGAGTGCCCTATGCTCATTGTTGATACATATAAATTTTTATATAAAAGAGTTTATAAATATTCTAAATAAAGAACATGTAACAGTATTCCCTTTTACATATAACGCACAATATGTACCTACCCTTGCGTACCAATTAAATTAATGTTGTCATGTATCCCGTAATATAGATGCATAAATTTATCCAATGTTTTGTACGAAAATAGTAATATTCACATTTAATTATCATACTTGCTAATACTACTAATATGTTTTCAATGTCATTGTTAAATTAATGAAGTTAAATGTGTGAACAACACGGCTACTCTACATTTTACACTTATGTAAATTACATATGAAATATAAATTCAATGTTACTAACAACGTTCGATTTATGGTTCAAAGTTCAATTTACATGGCAATGGGTATGTTTAAACAGAACATCTATAAGTGATATGTTATGTGTGATTAGTTGTATTTGTATTGAAATTATAGTAAGATTTGTTACATAAATACGTCTACATTTTTATAAAATTTAAGAAACGTACTGTAAATTAAGTAGCCCATATAGCTTCTCCCACTTTTGATAAATTTTGTTATATCGAAAGTATGGAGAACAATTGATTATCTTGTGATACTTAAAATATAAAATTTCAAATTTTAAATTAATCTGCAATAAAGCAATATTTTGTAGTATAATGTATATTTCAGATCAATTTTGGCTGCACTTTACAAACAGCAAATTGTATTTATTCTATTAGTATAAAACTTCATGTATTCAGAGTTCTATATAATAAAGCAGAGTATAAAGTATTATATCTTGTGTTTCTATTAGATCTTTATTACCTATCACTTTCAATGTACACATTTTTCGACAGTCAGATAATGTCTTTTGTTTTAAGTATAAACAATCCTGTTCAGCATTTATAATTACTTAATTTAACATATTTAAACGTAGTTTATCGGATTGCTCATTTGCGAAATTTATTCACCCAAATTGATATAAAAATAAGTTTTATATGTTCGCATTTGTACATCAAAGTGGTATCAATCAAGGATTTAATTTTAGTAGGTAATTGTATATTTACTGTAGGTATATATTTTTATCATTATTACAATATTGCATGCTACGCGCAGGACTACATGTATTAATCTCGTATATTGCCAGTGAAATAGAAAAATGGATATTTCAAAAGGTAAGCAATACGATATTAGCAACAACGTACATGAGAATATTTATCAGGTTACAAAAATACATGATATCAAAACATATTACACTTATTTAGACTCTGTTAAACGAAAAGAAACATATTGTAAGTACTTTTTAACGTGTAATTGCATAAAACATTATATACAGAAATGTATAGCTATAAATCACTACACATATAATATTTTAGTACAATTAAAACTAATTCTACAGGGACGAAACTTCAATAAAGGCTGAAACATTTTTTTCGTATTACACGAACAAGAGTACATATTCACTTGCCCTCAGATTTGCATTTGCTAGCCGTTAATATGCAATTAATGACTAGAATATCTTTGGAAAAAATGTATAAATTCGTTGTACAATTAAAACATTATTGACTCTTCTTGGCCTCTGATATGCTGTATTTACGATCCTTTAAATTAATTACAACTACAGTAATATTGTCGAGAGACCCCCTGTGATATTAAAGAAATTAGTAACAAAATAATTGCACAAATTGAAGAAAATATTGTAATGTTAATTTTGCTGTCCTACCTATAATAACTTTGTAGTGTAATGCTCTTTGCGCCATAGTGGGGTTCGTTTATACGTTCTTTAATGAATGCCACAGCCTCTTCGTTTGTGAAAGTATCCCACAAACCGTCCGATGCCAAAACAATGAACATTGGAGTATGGTCGCTAAGATCGAAAGTTAAAATATCTGGATCTGCAATCACTAATTTTTTATCCTTCAACGGGTAGTCTCCTAATGCCCTAGAAGTTGCTAATATACCAGCCACCCTCCACACACCATTAAATATGACCAGACCGCCAGCTTTATTTATTCTTCTTCTTTCCCTTTCCTAAACATTATTTTTACATTAAGCAACGCACAGATCCATTATATAAAAGCTAAATATTCTATTCACATAAATGTATGCATACTTGTTGAGGTTTATGGTCAAAAGATAAAGGTATAGCATTGCCTTTTCCATCACACATCACGCCTCTTGAATCCCCAACATTTGCTACAATTAACTTATTGCCCTCTAAAAGAGCAATAAGAGCAGTTGTACCTAAAATAACAAGGATATTATAAGAGTTCTCTTTAAATATAGGGGACAAAGGATAGTGTAAACCCAGAGAAAACAGTTACCAGCTACATCCATGTTTTTCTTAGCAGCCTCAACTAACAATCTATCCACTGCTAACACTTCATCGGTTAGTAGTCTGCCATAGTTTATTTTATTTCCATCGAGGTAGTTTGTAATATCAACCTTTGCCAACTTTTCCGTTGCTCTACACGGCCTTACCTTGTGGTTAAACACAAACATTTTATATTTCATATATTTTTCATGGAGTACATTATACAATTATTATACCTCTCTTGTAATTGGCCTTTGCAAACTGTCCAATTTGTCAAGCAATTCCGGATCGGTTAAGCCAACAGTTTTTTTCATACAATCATCTGTTAGAGATGTGCTTACGGTTTTACGAAAGGATTTTTTACGTTCAGGAATGCTGGCATCAACTTTGTCGTCCTTTTGTTCGGTTTCTTCTTCTTTCTTTGTCTCCTCTGCTACACACGGTGCTCTACCAGCAATTATATCTTTCAATTCAATCACCTTTTTATTAATGTTCGGAATAAGTTTATCTCGTGCATAATTTGCTGCAAACTATTAACAAATAGAAATGATATATTAATGCTTTATGCTCGCAAATAAATATAAATAGGAAATAATATATTATGGGCGATACACCTGGTAAGTATTTTGTGGCGCTATGTAATGTAAAAATGATAATAGCAATATATTACACAAGTTTTAATAAATGATCTTATCATAGTTAAAAATGATGATAATGACTACAATTGTAATCAATTTTTCCAATGCAAATTCACTATTATTTACGTGTTATTTCGTCTCTTGCTAAAAAATAAACAGGGTACAAAGAAGATAATTTCTCCGTAAAATTCATTGCATGCACTACTTCCACTTTTTTCAAATACTCCATGAGTAAATATTCATACTATTATGATTGATACCTAACAATCTCTTTCTATACAAACTGAGCAAACTTGTAAATAATAGTATTTCACGTTCATCTCTATTGATGATCACCTAATAAGTGATACATATTAACTTGTAAAATATACATATAAATGCATAACAGATGCATTAAAATATCATTCGAATCTATTTTTATCCTGGATATTCCATTAATTTAACTGTAACTATTATTTTATTATCTCTATACAACTTTACCATTTAAGAAACCTTTTACCTTATCCCTGTGCTTTTAATCTGCAATTTTGGAAGACAACCATCATATAGTGTCGTAACATTGAATAAGTTTTTTCTTTTAAAGTGTTTTGTTCACTGGCAATTATTGTATTGTTTAAGTTCATGCGCCATGTAAAAATTGCTTCGATTCTTAATTATTATCAAACATACCTCTCCGCCATGTCCGTCGAATACTGCAAATAACGATACACCAGTATTATTCATATTTTCGTTTACAACAAAACGATCTTCCATACGAGCTCTATGACCTTGAACAGCATACGCAGCAATATGTCCCTGCTTTAATTCCCAACTCAGTTTTACTCCATTATTTACAGAATCATTGACTAAAAATTGTAGCTTTGATACCTTATTGCAAATTATAAAAGAAATCAATTAATAATCCCCATTTAGATCACCTTGGATCTTTTAAGTAACTAAGTAAGTATTTCTGTAGTTTTTACCATTGAGCACTGATAATACTCAATTATTATTATGCAGTTCTGTATTTAATTTGCTTACTTTCGACGTGGTACGGCCAAGCGTATATTGGATTTTGCCGAATAACGAACGGCTCCATACGTCAACGGCTTGTATATAAAACAATATTACAGCCAAGACCGCACCGCAAATTAACACTTCTGGTTTCAATGCGTAAGCCCTCATGATCCTCCAAAAATAGCCCAAAGGTGTATTCAGCCCAGCGTTTAATCCAGTGGGAATACCCACAGCAAATTTTGACACCAGCTTCATGTGCGAAACATATGTCTGTTGTAGAATTATCAAAAATGTTAAACTTTTTTCACAACGATAAGACCTAACTATAGGTAAGAATTATTCGAACATGCAACGACCGTTGAATCTTGTTGTATACTACTGTGAAGTTAAAGAAACTTAATTTCTACTTTGCAGTGTGTATATAATTGCGAGAATTCAGCAGCAGCCTACTGAGACTATTTTTGAATTACGAATCACCCGATATGGAAATCGTAGATCGAATGTAAATTATGTATTCCTGTTCTTAAGAAAAACTTCATGAGAAATACCAAAGAACATTGTATTCAACTGTTCTCGTGTCACCTGATACAAAATCCTGTCCTCGAGCTCGTCATCCATAATCCAATATAGGAAACACTTTAAATCAAGCCAGTTTTCTCGTAATTCAAGTTGTCAGTAGATTATTTGAGAATTATTTAATATAGCACGATTGAGGTAGAGCACCAAGTATGCATAAGAATTGTTTACGAAAATTCGTACAGTCGTTCGTTCAAGATGTTTGAAAAGGACGAGGTAAATCGAAATAATTCTTTGCGCTATTTAGTATCTGCAGCAGACGATACCAAATTACATATACGTTACTATAGGTGGACGTTCGAGTTCACGCCGCAATATTAGGCCCGCAGCATTATTACCATTCCATAATATAATTCACATTCTACAAGTATCATATTCTATTTACTAAATACATCTTCAAACTTTTATCGCGATCTAAAAAGCTGAATTAAAACTCAATTCTCCACTAATTGTTTTTCCAAAACAGCCGCCTATAGCATTCAATAAAATGTTTTTAAAAAATCGTCACATTGAACAAGACATCAATTTAAACGAGAATCAGTTGAATATACTACAATTCCACATGATATAATTGAAACTTACTGTTCTAAAACAAATACCATAGCAGTAAAAAAAGTATATTCTAGACGTATGATTCGTAACGCAAGCACATTACAAACCATAAGTGAAATATATATAAGATATAAAAAAACATATTCATAAGGCATTCAAATCATTCCATTTTAACGATACAAGCGATTATCGAATCATGTACGTAAAGTGTTACCTAAAAGTAATAATACGTAGGATTGCAGAGTGATTAAATAATATTTTGTATACACATATTAAGCATACATATCGGATATACATACAGTTGCAGTGTAGCGATTACATTGCGAGCATCATAAGGTATAGGGAGAGCTGTCATGCATTACATTACCACGACGTGAGCTTAGAAGCCGCGTAAATATGGCCGCGGCAATAACGAACGGTTTGTACTGTCTGTAGTGTGTAATGAGTACTCGTGATGATCGTGATTGTTTTTGTTGGTGTACGGTGATGAGATCAATGTGTCAACGGCAAAGATGAGCGAGAGAAAATTTACCCGCGGCCTGGGTAAACCGGGAATGGCCGCACAATTACGGGAGACCGTCTCTCAGGTAGTACGCGAGAGCACCGTGCAGGTAAGTTCACTGACATCCTCGACCCGACACATTTTGCCGCTGGATACTGTTTATACGAATTGTTCCAATGTTTCTTGTACAGCAAGCATGAACGAATTGTTGTCATGTGAAAATATGTTCCTTCAGCAGTCACTTGTTACGAAGTTTGCGCTATCGTTAATTCATTATACATGACAATTACTGTCAACTTAAATACATGACTTAGTATAAATATTTTGAATGGAAATAAAGATGTAAGAATGTTTGTACCAACTTTTTCTTTACGTTTTCTTCATCAGTGCCACTTGGATTGTTTCGCTTTCCCTACAAACTGGACAGTGGCAATGAAATTCTGGTTTTAAAGAGATAATGTTATTCGTGCATTGAAACATGACCATTTATGGAACCTTACAATACCTTGACTCATTGTTCGTTAATTATTGCCTTGAATTAAGAATGAATTGTGTTAGCCGTTCAACGCAATTATTTCATTTATTTATTGTCGTTCACAAGGGGCTGATAAATTAACGTTTGCTGGGCAAGAATATTGGAAGTCATTTATTTAATTTTGTATGAGCTGTTAGCTTCTGTGAATGTTTTTCAAGCCTGTTTAACTGGAAAAGGAAGATAAACTTTATCAGCGTATGTATGTATAGGTAATATTCTTGAATATTTACCATCTATCTTATGAATACATTTTTCATTTCAGAATAAACCGCATCTAGTAGAACCAATAGATTTTGAAACATTTGTACTGAAAAATAAAACCTTATTACAAAATGACCCGCAGAGAGAACTTCTATTATATCCGCAGGACGATGTTTCGGTGAGTTTTGACACAGTTTTTGCATACCGTTTCTTATCTATCTGACAGAACTTACATCCGTTGTACGAGGAGATAAATTATTAGGTGGCTTCGTAGACAGGATGTTCATATAGTTATAAGGATATGAAATAATTTTTCGACTGTACTTTGAAATTTGTCTTTTCGAGTAACTTTAACAGGGAAAAGATTTTAACAGTATGTTATTCGTCTCAAATTATTTCTACGACGATCTTAATAAGGATTTTTTCTAATGCAGCAAGTGGTATTACCTAGGCGATATCGTACCCTCGTACCAACAGTACCAAAAACTATGGATAACGAAGAAGGTGGAGAGAATCTTCTTACAAAGGAGTGTCTGCAAAGTTACACGTCTAATTGGAATCTTATACATTATAAATATTCTGCATACAGCGGGACATATCTTGAATTACCCAAGTAAGGTTTTGAGATTTCTATTTATGTAATGTCTGTAAAAATATATTTCAATTTATTAGTGAAGCAATGTTTCACTGCATTAACTTGTAATTGTTCATTTTTTCAGAATAATAGCAAAAGCAGACGAACTGAAAGATGAAGTATATGAAGTTGATACAGAAGTAGATCAAGTTGACGAGGTGAAAAATTGTATTTTTAATGTTAGTCGTATGAGAGTTATACTGCGATTAATTCAATACTGTGCATGATTAGATAAAAATAGATTTGAATCTTGAATCAAAAGAGAAATCTATTCTCACACTATATATTTATTGTCTGTTCTTCAAACGGCGTGAGGAACATTTCAGAATAACTTATAAATTATAAATTATAAATAAGAGTAAATGATAAAATGTTAAGTAAATATTTAACATCACCAGGAGCTAACAAAAAATAACGGAATAACGAAAGAAGGATATTTAATGAAAGGACCCGAAATCGGTAGCAGCGATCGTATGTTTGCCCATATTGGTTCAAAATCGTTTAAGAGAAGATTCTGTCACCTACGACAAGAAGTAGATGGCACATACATCCTTGAATTATTTAAAGATGAGAAGAAAGGAGAAGCTAAACTGACCATAGTTATGGACTTTTGCACTGAAGTTGTCAGGAATTCGAAGCGTGGAAGATATTGCTTTGAATTAAGAATGAGCGGGACACATAAGTCGTATACTTTAGCAGCAGATAACGAGGCTGATATGCAGGATTGGTTATTAAAGCTAAGTTCAGTATTACAGCATTACAAACAACAAGAAGAGAAGCGTGCTGCTTCGTTAGAAAGAGCATGCAATACACCTCCTCCTTCTCCTCAACCTATGCAGGTATTAAAAATAGAAATAAGCCTCTTGCATAACATCCAAGAATATCATAGAAATTCATCTTTAAATAAGTTTTACGATATACAATGTAATTTGATAGGGTTCTTATTATTTGTAGGTCTATGGCACATTGAAGGGTTTAGAGCAAAGTATGAATCCACAGCTAATAAAGTATTCCAGAGAAACTGATACTAGTATAGCATTGGCCAGACGAGAAAATCGTAAACGACTATTTAGCATTTATCCTCATATACCACATAATAAACAACAGACGGGCAACTGTAATGAACATACTATCGATCCATATAAAGAGCAATTTGGGCAAAGGATTTTTGTAAAATGCGAAAGTCTGAAATTTCGATTACAAGCACCAATAGATGAGAAAGAATCATTGTGTCAGGTGGAACCGTATCAGACGACATTAAGTCTTTACGACGCGAGAAATGGCAAAAAGCTGACTGAAAATTTCCATTTTGATAATAATCACGAGGTTGTGCAAGGAATGGTTAAAGAATTGAGCCCTGTCGGTATTATGACAGAAACAACTGAAGATGTGAATCTACCCGACGATTTGAAAAATTTACCATTAGATTGGATTAAATATCCAAAGCAGGTTTGTATTTTTAAGCAAAGTAAGTTTTGTAATTGTTACTAGTGTTGCTGTCTCGTACTTAATTAATTACTTGTACTTTTATAGGCCATATTCAGTATTAGTAATCCCCATCCAGATATATTCTTGGTCGTAAGAATAGATAAAATATTGCAAGGGAATATCTGTCAAACTTCTGAACCATATTTAAGAGCTACAAAAGATCCACGATTGGGTTTAAAGGTCCATAAACAAGTTCGTGCATGCTGCCAAAGGTATTTTTCTGCCCGATTATATTTAATGAATATATTCTTTGTAAAAGTTTATAAAGACTTTATCATTGATTTGTTGTTTATAGATTGGGTAATTATAGAATGCCTTTTGCTTGGGCTGCAAGACCATTATTCAGACTATATAGCAATGAATTGGACACAGCTTCAGAATTTCCTGCAATATATAGACAAGAGGGAAATAAAATAAAGGACGAAGAATTACTCAAACTTCTGTCAGAATATAGAAAGTATGCATCGCAAAACGAAAAGAAATATTGAGTTTTGTACGACTGCTTTTTAATACTTTTTTTTCTTCTATTATTGCAGGCCCGAAAAACTTAGTAAATTGACTGTGATACCTGGTTGGTTGAAAATCAAAATTGAGTCAATTACAGATTTACCTGAAAGTATGTAATCTGAACATTGAAGTTCGTCTAATATGCCCAGATACGAGTAAAAGAAACGGGATTAATATCACTGTTCTCATTCTAGATACATTGTCTACATCGCTGGCAGCTTTGAAGCCATTTCCATTACCACCAACATCTGAACCAACTCTTGAGATTGCAGAATTTGAGAGTACTTCAGAGAAAGATGTTCATCCTTATACCAATTATACGAACCATCTTTACGTATATCCGCAAACTCTTTGCTTCGACACACAGAAAATATTCACAAGAGCTAGAAACATTGCATGCGTCGTTGAATTACGAGATGATGATAGTGAAACTGCGTCGCCATTAAGGGTATGTTTAATATACATACATATACATAATATTTAAGTACTCAAATAATCTAAACTCATCTTGTAACAGTGCATATACGGAAGACCTGGATCATCCCTTTTATGCTTACGGGTGTCGTGCGCAGTTTTACACCACAACGCTGTACCTGCGTGGTACGAAGAGATTAAAATTCGGCTGCCAACGAAACTTCACGCTAAACATCACCTGCTTTTTTCTTTCTACCATATAAGTTGCGATATGAATAAGAAAAAAGAAAACGGGGTGGAAAATTGCGTTGGTTACGCCTGGTCTCCCTTGTTACACAAGGGAAGGTGAGATATAGTTTTATAAAATAATTCGATAGACGATATCGTTATAGTATATTTTATAGACAAATAATATTGTTCTATGCACATACATATGTTGGATACAGATTAAATGTGGATATGGATATGAATGTACAAACACTACCTGTAGCAACACACCTACCACCCGGATATCTTTCAATACAGCCTCTGGGTCTCGGGAAGGGGGTAAGAATAAAATTCTACCGATACTTTATATAAACGTGTGTTTGACAGAAAAATAAAATAAATGCTTTTGTATTCTAGAATGCGGGACCAGAAATTATATGGATCGATTCGCAACGGCCAGTTTTTACAATGGCATTTCAGTTGATTTCAACTGTATTCACGCGCGATGTACACCTGCATAATTTATTTGCTCACATAGAACGCATACTGGATACAAAACTGGGAGCGGTACCAGCAGATTCTGAAACGTGTAAAATATTAAAGGCTGCTCATGCGGTGCAACTAGTTACCGTTATCACGTTTCTACCAACTATACTGAATCAATTATTTACGCTATTAACTTGCACTACTAATGAAGAAGTTGGGTTGTATATTATAAGAGTGTTAATACATTTTATAAATATGGTACACGAAGCAGGCAGGAAGGAAATACTTCAAGCTTATATTAAGGTAAATATATTGCTAAAAACGATTATTTAATTCTGAAGTTGAAATATTTTACTATATTTTACAGTTTGTCTTTGTACCACCTTCTCAAGGAAATGGTAGTATAACGGTTCACGAACAATTAGGGAAACATCTTTCAACGTTGCTCCAACCAAGTAATACTGACTTTCTAGTAGTAAATAAATTTATGCACCATTCTAGTTTCTTTTTTGAGATAATGATCAAAAGTATGGCACAACATTTGCTTTCAACGGGAAGAATAAAAGTAAGCACCACTGATAGAATATCTATAACAAAACAGTGTGATTTGGAGTCATCGAATTTTAGTGAGTCATTCTAATACAATTTATGAAAAGAAGATTTAATTCAGTTAAAATTTGTTCTATAGATGCATCGAAATGAAAGATTTTCGAAAGAGTATCACGAAAAAATTCGACGTTTAGTTGACGATATTATGCCTTACCTTATGAATAAGTATAAAGAAATGTCAGTCGAAACTCACGAATTAAATAAAAGCCTTGCACAATTTTTAAAGGTAAGTTAACAATACATCATCGCATATATTAAATATTCCTTCACTCAAGTAAGAACAGCAAATGAAAAATATTCTCTTCTATGTTTTATGTTCTACAATAGCGGTGTCTTACGTTCATGGATCGTGGATTTGTTTTTCGCTTAATTAATTCGTATATGGACAACTTCTCTCCAGGAGATCAACGCACACTATACGACTTCAAATTTACATTCTTGCAAATAATTTGCTCGCATGAGCATTATGTGTCTTTCAACTTACCAATGATGCAGTCACGAGTTACTTCCAGAGGTAAAGAAAAGAGAAAATGAAAAATATGCTATATTATATTTAATATTTAATACCTCGTAATATAATTATTTTATGCTTTATTCAGAAGATACAGAGAGTGATCCAGAATGTGATGGTATGTTAAGTCATACACTCTCGTCTTTATTGTGGTTTGTTACAGTAGCCATAGTGAGTCGGAGTTGCACACAATTTTCTCTTATTCTTAATCACCATCGATCAGTAGATGTTTAGAAAATACATTCATGGCATACTTATTATGTTGCTATGCAAGCCTGTTTCATTATATCAATTGCACCAAAAAATTTAGGAAGCAGAATTTGACTGAATGGCAAATGTTTTAGCAAATTAGAACCTGTACGAGATAAATCGATACACACACGCACAACATATACACGTTTTCTGTTATACCTCACTTTCTTGGACAAAGTGTTACATATTTCGTTGTTTGAAAACCGTGTATAAAAACTGCATGAATTCGTAAATACCTTTCAAAGATCTGCGTATAGCTGATAAGACAAAGTGATTAAAAAGAAAAATGTATTTCACACACATGCCCCTTTCAAGCGCAATGAAGTCATCTAACAGTTTATAAGTATTTACAGACAAAGAATTTTAATTAAGCTATTTTAATTTCGTTCGATTCTCAATATCTTTAGGTGGCCCCTGTATGCGCATATTTATCTATCGTACGACTTAAAATAATAGTAAATTGAATATATTGTTTAATTCGACGTATTCGTTACAGATTTGCTGAACGAATATTGTTTATCAGAAGACTTCTGCAAACACCATTTTTTAGTTGGACTCTTAATGCAAGAAGTTAAAACATCGTTGAATGAAATTGTACAAATTCGGAAAGTAGCGATGGCAACAATAAGAGATTTAATGGCTAAGCATGAACTGGACGATAGATATCAGAATAAGGTAAATGAATTTTCATTTATTTTCGTATGTCAAGTAATTAGCAATTATTCTAATACTATGATATGATCTCATTATTCGCAGGGCCAATTAAGTAGAATAGCGTCCGTTTATATACCTTGGCTTTGCATCGTGCTGGAAAATCTGAATCGATTGCAATCTGTGCATGAAAGTAGTAAGAGCGATGTTAAACAGAATGGTACAAACAGAATATCGACCAGCAGTTCATTTTTAGCAAACAAAGACACTGCTAGCAATACTACCGCTGCGGGGACTCCTAAATCAATTCACAGGTGAGCTTTATATAATAGTATATTGCACAATTAGAGGAATAAATAAGTCAGAAAAATAATTTGGTTGACTATATGTTTAGGCTTACAATACATTTGGATACACAGTCTCCAATACGGGCATCCATGCATCTACGAGATTCTACATACTTCGCAGCTATCGCTGGTCAAAGCTTGGTCAATGGATATTCGTGCACTAGTATAGAATCGGATACGTCAACTATATCTGGTGTCTCTCAATCTAATATATCCCAAGAAACCACGATCATTCGGGAGCCTATCGAAAATGGTACCGGAGAGAAAAAAAGACATTCCCGTTCTTTGAGCGTTACACAGTCATCGCCTAGATGCGATAAATTACAGTCGTCGGAAGTCAAAGATATTTTGCTCTGTTTCTTATTCGTGATCAAATATTTGGGCGATCACCAGGTAATTGCTTGGTGGCAACAGTGCAGCGATTGCGAAATCCTAAGCTTCTTCACAGTAATAGAGTAAGTGGAAATTCTATTAAAATCGTAGAATAATTGTGAAATTTTCTTTGCTATAGACTACAAATGGCGATTCTTTTTCAGAATGAGTCTCTATCATTTTAAATATGCTGGGAAAAGGCAAATATCTACGAATGCAGTAAATAATTCTGGAAAGCCACGAACAGTGAAGGCAATGACCTTACCAGCCAGAATGGCACCTCCCGATTTCACTAATGAAAATGCTGCAACCAGCACTTTGCAACCCCATAACACTACAGTCAGGGAGAATCTTGCTGAAAATGATAGCGGAAAAATGCATCAAGCTTTGTTAGAAGCGAATATGGCGACAGAAGTTGGTCTCATCGCGCTGGATTGTTTGGGATTATTTTGTATTCATTTTAAGGTATAACAGGATCTGTAGACGTTTTGCAAATTTTGCATATGTATCATATTTAAAACATATCTGTGTTTACACTATTTCTCATTCCTTTTACAGGATGTGTTATTAGCAGCAGATGGTGATAATCCCATAATGCAGAAAATATTTAGTATATATTTATCATTCCTGCAAGTTGGTCAATCTGAAACTTTACTGCGCCACGTATTTGCCAGCTTTAGAGCGTTTTTAAATAATTATTCTATAATACTTTTCCAAGGTATGAATATCGTGCACATTTCCATTAAATCGAAATTCAGGAATTAAATGTTTCAGGATGCAATATCGATTTGAATGAAATAAAATGTTATTATTTCTACAGGAAATGCAGTTTTATGTGGACGTTTATGTTACGAACTATTACGTTGCTGCAACAGTAAATTAAGTTCCATCAGGCAGGAGTCTTGCGCCTTACTTTATCTTCTAATGAGAAGTAATTTTGAGTTTACTAGCAGGAAAGGATTAACTAGAGTTCACTTGCAAGTAAGTTTTTGCCCAAAAGTCGTTTTCATTTCTTCACACTCTATTAATCGTACTCACGTTTTACATGATACTGATACCCAAATATTCATAAACAGGTAATCATTTCTGTTTCCCAAATGCTTGGAAATGTTATCGGATTAAACAATTCGAGGTTTCAAGAATCGCTTTCGTTAATAAATAGTTATGCTTCGTCCGATAAGGTGATGAAAGGGACAGGTTTTCCAGTTGAAGTTAAAGATCTTAACAAACGAATTAGAACCGTTTTGATGGCAACAGCTCAAATGAGAGAACATAACAATGATCCTGAAATGTTGGTGGATTTGCAACATAGTTTGGCTAATTCATACGCGAGTACGCCAGAATTGAGACACACGTGGCTAGAAACAATGGCCAGAAATCATGCAAGAGATGGAAATTTTTCGGAGGTATAAATTTTTATTTTACTTTTTTATCCAGGCAAAATGGTTTTATATAATAACATTGATTTTTAGGCTGCTTGTTGTCAATTACATATTGCCGCATTAATGGCCGAGTATCTAAAATTGAGAAAAGTACACACATGGGGAGCAGAAGCCTTCGATAAAATTTCCGAAAATATTTCTAGGGATGAATGTAGTCTCAAACTTGATGCCGGTGAGATTTGTATGTTTTGCACATGTTTGTATTATGTTTCTCTTATTTTTATTTCTATTCTAATTGTTCCCATTGTTTAATCGTACCTTAATGTTTACTACCATCGTAATCTATTTGTCTTTATTTTGTGTCTTTGTAATTTTATACTTGTTATTGAAATTTGTACAAATTTATTCTCGTTTCGATTTCAGGTGTGCAAGACATTCATTACAACGAATATATATTGCTCGAACAATTAGAAGTCTGCGCCGAAACATTAGAGAAGGCAGAACGATTTGAACTTCTTGGACATTTGTACAGATTAATAGTTCCTATGCATGAAGAGAAACGAAATTATGAAGCTTTAGCAAATTGTTATTCGCATTTGGCGCAAGCTTGTAATAAAATTGTTGAAGTAACGAAATCTGGCAAAAGACTTCTTGGAAGGTTTTATAGAGTAGCATTTTTCGGTTCGGTGAGTATCATTTAAGTACCGAATATAATATTTCTTCTTACGTTCACGTATATATGACACAATTTAAAAACATTTTTAGGCGTATTTCGAGGATGAAAATGGCCAAGAGTATATTTATAAGGAACCAAAAGTTACATCCTTATCAGAAATTTCAGAACGCCTCCATCATTTATACTCTGAAAAATTTGGCGCCGAAAATGTTAAAATGATCATGGATTCTGTACCCATCGACGTGACCGAACTAGATCCAAAAATAGCATACATTCAAGTGACGCACGTCACGCCATACTTTGAAAAATTCGAGTTAGAAATACGGCAAACAGAGTTTGAACAGAATCATAATGTATCGTGTTTCATGTTTGAAACTCCATTCACTAAGGAAGGGAAAGCAAGGGGTAGTCCAGAGGAACAGTGGAAACGTAGAACAATTCTTACCAGTATGTCGCGCTTCAGCTTAATTTTACATATTGTTATCGCACTCGTGCTTGTAATGAATTTTACAATTTTTAGCGCAATATTCGTTCCCGTACATTAAAAAACGTATCTTGGTAGTGGAAAAACGAATAATGGAACTGAGTCCAATCGAAGTCGCTTTAGATGAAATGCGGCAACGCGTCCAAGAATTGGAAGACGTTGCTCTTATAGGTCCAACAGATGTAAAAAAGTTACAATTACGACTACAAGGAAGTATATGTGTCACAGTAAATGCTGGACCGCTTGCGTATGCATCCGCATTTCTAGATCCTGCGCTTTCCCCGCAATATCCGGATGACAAAGTTGAAGAATTGAAAGACGTCTTTAGGTATGATTTTCATCAAATAGTAGACATTGTATCGACGCCCTGTTTAAAATTGATCCATTACAACATTTTCTGCCTTACAGGGAATTTGTTAAAATATGTTACACGGCTTTGCAAATAAATAGTAAATTAATTACATCTAATCAGCACGAGTATCAAGAAGTGTTACGTGAAAATTATCAGAAACTTTGTCAAAATTTGTCGTCGCTGCTTGGAGAACCAATCTGGCCTGACGAGCAAGTTGGAAATTTTAAACGTAACAGCGCTGCTTTATTTAGCGCTATCAGTGGTGCTAGCAATCATACGAGTACAGCCTAAAGGTGGGAGATTATTGAAATGAAGTCATCTGCAATTGAATTAGCTTTATTCTTAATAAGCGCCCTTGTTTAAGAGGATGGTACAAACTGGGTTACATATAAACCCACAAATAATTTGCTTATGTTCAAAAGCGTTTATATGTTAGTGTCGGTAAATTATTTAATATTGCCATTACAAATGTAGGTAAATCTATTTCTGCGTGTCTACTTAAATTTTGTCGTCGTTACAATTAGACCTATTTTTTTCTTCCATTGCACTGTGTACGTATTTATGTACTATTAACTAATGTAATTTCCTGTTTTTCATTTCTGAATGTTGATAAATTTCGCGGGTTTAACAAAGCTATGCGATTCATGATCAAGTTTCATAAAAAGTGAGTATACATTACTCTTTTTAATCGATATAAAATTATCAATATAGTATTTTCTTGAGGCCTAATTGCAAAGGTTCATGATATCCAATCACTGCCATATTTTCATATATTTAATACATATAAAGTCTTTTTTAAATACTTGTGTCAATTGAATATTTATAAAAAACCGAAAGATAAAATATAGAAATAATATTTAGCTATTTTATTTCCATGAAAGATTTACTACATTTTCCTAACTGCAAGATTTATAATTGTCTACGTCGATATACAATTTCTACGTATTAAGAATCTTATAAACATTTACATCTAGTTGAATGTAGTATATTTTGGTGTCAGGCACGTAAAGGGGCATTTATATATGTACGTACATATTCTGTAAGCATTCAATGATTTGTATATTGCAATATGTTAAATGTGTAGAGCCTAATTTGTATATATTTGTATAATTTATTCTATGTATATCTAATATGTAAAGAAGATGTAGCTAGCATTCATTTAACATTTATGCACATATTATGATATTCGTGTTATTTTCGGGCCAATTTTTCGAATTTTCTATAATTGATTATGCTTTTAATAAACAATAACATGTACTAAATAATTAAATTCGAGAAATGGCATAAGTTTTTCCGACGATTATCCACATGCTATCAACATCTTTTATATGAAATTTGAATAGCACCCGTAATCCCTGAATTTGATTTATATTATAAAATTTGTTCGAGTATGTACTTAACGAAAAGTTATTTGATATTGTATGCATATCTTCTATATAGAATTTTCTTGTGATAAATTTCTCATAAGAAATAATGTTTTATCGTATTTGTGTCTAATACGGTTCTCCGCAAAATTATATGTAAATAAGAAGATAACTACTAAAAATTTTATGTTATACGTAAAATTAAGATTACTAAACATTAAATATGTCAAAATTTTTTATTTTTTACGTTTATTATATGTAATATACAAGAAAATGGAATGTAATACGGGGAAATTTTTATATTTTATACAAATTCTATTTTTTAGTTAAATTATGGATAAATTTTGCTCATGACTATACGTAGAAGTGAAAGAAATGTTAATCACATTACAGGTTTTAATGTGAACAAATTTCTGTAGCGTTTATATGTGCTACTGTACGCAATCAATTTATAGACCTGTAATTAGTATACATAGAATATTGTATACTAATAACTGAATATTGTTATTTATCATTATAAAGATATTTTACTTGATATTGGAGTTCGTCTTGAGAGAAATATTTTATTGAACATATTTGCAAATTATATTACGTGCTTTATACACTCGCAATTTTCGTAGTACAAAACTGCATATACGATATTTGTGCAAGTAAAAGATAGAGTTTATAATAGATGCATATATAAATAATCGTAACAAAATAATTCATCTTTATTTTTAGTAACATTTTAAATCATTTTATGATCGTGTTGAAACAATATGAAGTTTAATTAAAATTCTGTAAATTAGTTCCAACAAACATTTGATTTCAGCAAGTGGCAGGAATTAAACTTCCCTTATTACCCAACATAATGTATGATTTCTTTTAGTTAGTCGTCAAATAGTTTAGCAGACTCCCAAGTGAATTATATTATTTTTAGCATTGCAATAATTTTGTTTTCAAAGTTGCAGTTGATTTAGAAATTTGCAAAATGGTTGTATGGATTAACATACCCTGATTATGCAAGAAAAAGGCTGAGTGAAAATTATACGTTGTAACGTGTAAAATAAAAATGCTAGGCTTATTACAGTAATAACGGTGTAGTCGAGAAATGAATAAATTTTCGAAATATTCATATTTGACTGCGGAAGTTGTAAAACTTGTGTGCCATGGCATATGATTTCTTTTATTCAGACCACGCATAGTAGCTACTTACAATGTAAATTAGGATCGCACAGTAATGCGTCTGAATATTTGGAAATATATGTTGTTATTTGTATCTTATATAATTAATGTAACAAACGATTACTACTATAGAAATAGGCAGAGTTATGCTTACAAGAGTATGAATCACTTATGTCTAAGAAGTAACTATATTTCATATATATATACTTTTTATGACTTAATAATTTGACAAACAAATTACTTTATGACTGAATAAATTTAGCAGAGTTTATTGACTTTAGTGCAAATTTAAATAAATCGGATAATATTTACGTCTTTGTAATTAAGTAATTTACAGTGCGTAAATTACATACATATTTCTTGTGGATTAAAATTCTGAAAAGTATGTTTTGAAATACAGTGATTCCTTAATTGCAAAATTTTGATAAACGAAAGTCAGGATGCTGTCCAATAATATGTTATATGTAATAACTTTGATAATAAAAAATAAGTCTGACCATGATGTAATGCTGTATCGCGCAAAACATATTGTAATAATTTACATCGATATAGAAAATTAAAAACAAGACAGAAAACATGAAATCAATTATGAATATATGCGAGAGAGCGAAAGAGAGAGAGAGCGAAACACAATACGTGTTTCAATTCGATAATAAAAATGAATGGTGCATGAATATAAATGTTACAATTATGTAAGTCATGATAAATTAGTCTAATCAATAATTTTAATCGATATGACATTAAACCGAGCACTGCATTGAAAGTATGGAAACTGAGTTCTGAGTTGTTTTTATCTATTAAACATGTTATAGGTTTGTAAAGTTACACTGACTAAAAATCGCATTGCAAATGTTGAATAATTTGTTTATAATATTCAAAATGTACTCCCATGTTTTGGCTTATTCCGCAATTAAACAGCCTTAATCAAACAACATTACTTGCGGCATCGATCAATGATGTCATAATTACCGCTGTACCGTAATTATAGAAACACTGTATTTATTTAACCGTTGTCATTAAATTAATAAAGCAACAGATAATAGGAGAAACATTTTTCCGACAAACATTTGTTTTCCTCTAGGACGAACGTTTAAGTTTGCGCGATAAAGTTAATTAATAAATAATTAAACACTTTCTATAACGAATCGTTAACGCCAGAAGAACAAATCTGCCGCCACAAACTTTCAGGCAACACGTTCGGGACACTTGAATTTCTCCCGCGATTCGTATCGATATATCGAACAACGATTTGCATCGACGACCTCTAGCGGGAATTTACGATATACAACACGAGTGTATATGTTGGCTTTGACTTATATACGATCAGCAATGTTTTGAAAACGGTTAAAACGTATTTAAAAGGACAGAATTTAATCGAGTTGCTTGTTGAAAGGTTTGTGTAATTTTGGAAGAAAATGACTACGGCCGCAAGACCTACGTTTGAGCCCGCAAGAGGTGGGCAAGGACGCGGGGAAAAAGATTTGAGCGCAATATCAAAACAATACAGTAGTAGAGATTTACCTTCTCATACGAAGTTAAAATACAGGTACGATACTTTGCTTGGAAATATTTCTTACATATATACTTACGATATTATAGTTCAATTAAAAAAACATACCATAACTTTCATTTTACTCTGACCAATTGAACATAACCCCATACCATTCGTGTTCATTACATTACCGTATTTCCTTTTCAGAGAACATGGCCAAGGAACCGTAGAGGAATTGCGAAATCGCGATTTTCGCAAAGAATTAGAGGAACGTGAACGTGAAAGAGAAAAGGACAAGGGTTCCAATCGTCGTATGATAGAAGCGCCCAGGGAAACCTCCACCAGCAGCGCTAAAAGACAAAAAGTTGATCAGGTTCCTACAGCGAGCTTAGATGCGGACGATCCCCTTGACGACGACGATTCAGAGTCAGAAAGTGACGAAGACGATACTGCTGCTCTGTTAGCAGAATTACAGCGTATTAAGAAGGAAAGAGCCGCGGAGCAAGCTAAAAGGGTAAAACCTTTATATTTGATTCTAGGTCTTTAGTATGATACCGTTTTATATAGTCGTACATAAGAAAGTTACCGAAACATAAGAAAACCTTGCATTATTAATATTACCATCTGACTAGATCTTTCTTATTTTGTAGGAAATAGAAAAGCGTCAAGAAGAAGAAAGGATAAGAATGGAAAACATTCTTTCTGGCAATCCTTTATTAAATTATTCCGCTCAGAGTGGAAGAACAGATATGAAAGTCAGACGACGATGGGACGACGATGTTGTATTCAAAAATTGCGCTCGTTCTGAACCGAAAAAGAAACACGACGTATTCATAAACGATTCGCTAAGAAGCGAGTTTCATCGTAAATTCATGGAGAAATATGTTAAATGAAGAAGTTGCCGCAAGAAGTTGCCGCAAGAAGTATACCTTGTCTGTATATAGTTATAAGTTAATCTTATCGTATTAATTGTAAGTGTTTCCAAGCTATACCCAGCAGTAGAGAGTAAGCTAAGAAGCCAATCAATATTCTTGCAAACTGAACAAAAATCCTGCGAAAAATAGACTGCCTAACATGATGTTATTAAATCATCCATTTACTTTTACATGCGTGCTCTTGTACGTACAACTGCGAATGAGTTGTACCACAAAATCCATGGAATTAAAAATCAAGCAACTAAAAAAACAATCATCGTACGAATTGAATTAAAACGCAGTAATCATCATCCGAACCGTGAGCTTCTTCCGTTCCCAAAACGTTATCCAGTAAATCCTTTGCGCCCGAAATTCTGCAACGGCACACGTGTTCCATACGTCTCCAGGTGGGCAACTATATTATATCTCGCCAAATAAATCATTCATTTCTTGATATGTACAAATAAGCATTGAAATATTCGATGCGATAAGGTGGAAGCAACGTTGAGTGAGCCAGAGGTACATCTGTCTGACGCAAGATCGTTGATTGCCCGAATGAGAAAAGGGTACAAGAGGAAGGAGGAGAGTTTGCCCAGGCAATGTAGGTACGTGTTTCGGTAGCGGCGCGATCTGGCATCGGCGATGGTGGTGCTGGCGGTGGCAAGCGCGTGTAAACCGCTGGGTCAAGTATAACCGGTCCCAGGGTCCCTCGAGCAGCCGGAGGCAGCAAGCAGTCTACCGGTACGACTCGCAGCTGGTTATCGCTGGTAGACTCCCTGGCACCGACCTGGCCAACTAACGCAACAGGGACACACGAGGGGCCGGGCTCGACTCGATGCAGAGGAGAGACGGAGACAGAGTGACGACCGTTCACCGGTAGATCGCCTCGAGATGATTTCTGGGAGGAGATATGTCGTACGTTACGGTACGGCCGATCGGTTCTCTGCGCGGCTGAATTTGTCATCGGGTATCGCTGCTTCTATTCGTCTCCTCTCGAACCTTCAAATTAGTTAGGGGCAACACTGGCGAGGTTCGGATGCCATTGTCTGGAGAATCTAGTCTGGGCCGGGGGATCTGTTATATGGTTCATTGACTTGAGTGGTCTGTAATTAGCAGACTGCGGATATTTAGGCAGCTACTATTGCGAAAAATATGAATTATTTTATTTTACTGTGACTTAAATCACAATTTTTAAAAGTGTCTTTGTTTTATATTTCTGTTTGTCGATTGTAGATCGACGCCTCGCATTCACAGCCCAGGAATGAAGCATTCAGTTTGCATTTCGTTGGTAACTTCCTTGTGCAAGGAAGAATTATGTTTAATGCAGAGCAGCAAAATCAATGAAATAATCAACAAGAATTGCTCATGCCTTATTTTCCAATTTACAGCGGGCAGCGTCGCAAATACGCGGTCTCGAAAAACAAAATTGAAGGAAAGGGGACGTGCGCCCAAAGAAAGTGCGGCGAATCGGCATACACTAGGTCGATTGGCGTGTTAAAAATGCACAGCCGTCGAATTTTCTTCGCGAAGATAATCTCCGAGGGAGGGATTTCCCCGGTGAACGCACCTCTGGATTCTGCAGCGGCCGATGCTCGACGGGAATTCGCCCTGAAGGCACTCTCCCTTCCTCTCCCTCGCCCTTTCTCATCGTTCCTCTCCCTTTTTCCCTTTAACTGTCCCTCTCTTCTCTACTCCCCTGACGTCCCTTCGTTCCTCTTTCTCACACACCTGCCACATTTTTTATTTACCTCCTATATTCCTTTGTTTATTTTATTTATCTGTAGCTGCTGGTCAGTAGAGAAAGAGAGTGTGCCGAATGAGGGGCAGAGAGAGGGAGAGAGAGAGAGGGAAAGTGAACTGCACATCTCCTGCTTTTCTCCAAGAGTTCCATCCAGGGACGTGCAGAATAAGTAGCCAGGGCTTGTAAGCTACCAACGTTTTATTGGGTGAGCCGGTATGCATCGATAATGGAATGCCCCTCCGGAGATGCTTTCAAGATTATCTCCGTGGAATTGAGACCCGAGCATTACGGAATAAGTGGATGCTGTATAAGCGTTTGTATGCGTGTGCATGCGTGTGCGTCCGACACCTGTAAGAGGAATGCCGGTATGTGCTCGATCCTTGTCGCGTACACCGGCCGAGTTGCTCGTGTCGTAGAGCGGGATTTTAGTGTGGCCGCTATGAGATTTATTTGTGGAGAAATGCGTTTAGTTTCGATGCAATTGATTTTATATTTTGTGCGCTTGCCTCGTTTCACTAGGTCAGTGCTGTCCAACTTGTACGGTCTCTGGTCCGATAAGCAAGGCAATAAAACTGTATATTTAAAAACTCTGGAAGACGGGGGAATAGATGCAGGAAATACGTGCGGCATTTTGCACGCGACAGCGGACGGTTTAGAAAAGCATCACGATTTTTTGTTTGCTACAAGAGACAGAAAGGTATTTAAATCGTTTCGCAGCCGAGAGGAAAGGCTTTACGATAATGTACGCGAGATATTGCACGGTGGGAAAGTTAATGTTTGCTCCGCGTTAAAAGATTTTCATGGTGTTTGGTTTGACGGTAATGTTTGAAGGAGCTTCACGAAATACGTTTCGAGCCTCGCCATTAGAGTAGGATTAAGCATTTGTTCCTCCTTTGGAAAATTGCACGATGCTTGTTTGGATAATACAGGAAACAGAACGAATTATTTAAACAATCTTATCGAAGGCAGTTCGACGAACGAGATACTAAATATTTTATACGGAAAAGTAGGAAAGGCTTGTACGACTTTCCCAATTAAACAAAATATTAAACGAATAAAAGCAGACGGAGGAACCATTGGCAGTTACCTCGAGCCAAGTAGCTTATCTTAAATTTCAGTTTTACATTTGGAATGATCGTTCGTGGGATTAATGTAAGAGGATGTACAAAGGCGACAAAAAATGCAAAGAGATACGAAGGAAGCCGTAGAATAAATAAATGACCAAAGCTCCGTAAGAAATGGTTCTGTGGCATGTGAATGTGTAAAGTTTAATCTCAAAGCAGAAGCAAAAAGTCTGTACACAGAAAATGTTGGCCTGGAAACAGAAGTACTTGAAACAGAAAGCCAATTAAACTGAAATTAGCAAAACTTCTCATCACCGTTATAATAAAATATATTGCACGCCGTAAAACGGCAGTAAAGAAGAGTGATAAAGAAAGTAGAAGGACAGCTAGCCTTTCGTGATTCGTTGAAAGTTTCGTGATTTTCTTTTTAACACAAATAAAGTTCGAGAGATGATACGCTATTCTATTAACTAATGTAACAAACTCTGAAATCGGCGAGACATTTTTAAACGGAAAATGGCCACTTCGAATTCGAGAATAGCTACCTATTCGCATGTTATAGTCTGAAGGCTGATGGTCGATGTGGATGTTCTTAAGAAAACCTGAAATAATAGAAAGGACCGACAACCTTGCGGAACAGCAAATTAGACGACACTTAATCTGTTATAAAAGCAGTATTCCTGGCTGGTCCGAAAAGTTCTAAAACAAAAGCTGTCGATATTCCCGAAATGGCTGAGATATTTTTACTTCATTCCTAGCAATCGTTACCATTGATCAGTTTTATACTCATCTTTACTAGCTACCAATGATTCGTTTCTTATTAGATTTCCAATTTTATTTTTCAATTGGAGGAACAATATTTTCACTGCACCTCACGATTATATTATCGAGAGCATAAAAGGATTGGCTCCCTTCCGTGGCCATTTTATTTTATTGTCTCGTATCTTGCGATATTATTACGACGCGTAAATCACCACTTGCTCCCGTTTTGTTTATTTTCAACAAAATATGCAGCAACGTAATGCACGCTAAATGATCTGCAGCAAGCATTTTTGTTACCACACATCTTACCTTACCGAATCCAGCAACCGCTGCACGGTTACAGAGCTGTTGCGTGTCTCCCTCAATGACTTTGTCGTCTAGTATTACTTTCCCAGTGCTAAATGTAATTTACTATCCACTCTCCAAGCCGCGTTAAAGGAGGAGTGAAAGCCATGGTTACTGTATTTACCATCATCGGCACTTGAGCGATTTCACTTGGTAGTGCGTCTACCTCATCTGCTAAACAAAACAGAATACACGCAAATTCACCTCGCGCAAGCAGAAACTCATTTCGCAGGGCAGGTGCATTCTTAAACCCCAAGAAACGACGACAATGCACGAGGGATTAACGTTTTTGTAACGACAGGAGCAGTGTATAATAAATTAGCGAAGGAGCAATAATAGCGCAAGTTTGCTGTTCGCAACATTACTAAAAAAATATTATTACCGATATAAAAATATCAATTTGCTCGAGAGATGAAGAGGGAAATATGTATAGCTGCATCGGATCCTTCGTCTAAAGTCTGGGAAGGAACGATTGCAAGATCGTATCAGATCCTTAGAAATAATTGAAAGAATTTTGCTCTACGGATTCTCAAAATACGCCCACACGTTGAAATAATAAAAGCATACATTTGCAAACAGGACCCCTGCAGTTCGAAATGCGGTTTCATCACATTCATTTCCATCTCTGTCCCGTTCTTTGTTCCACTATACGCCTTAAGCAAAATTCAAATCATTTAACTTCCACGACGGCTAACACCGTCGCCAAAAATCACGCAACAACAAGTAAACCAAAAGCTCCGAAACCCCGGATCCTTTCGCAACTTCCAGCCGATGAAAAAAACTTGCGCTCCGCCAATTCATTAAATCGAACAGCGCAAAACATCCACGGACACCATCCAAATCGTATATCGGCGAGCACGAGCGTTTCCAAAAATAAATGCCTCGAAATGCTGCGCGCCATCGAGGCGCTCCTCCTCGAAAGGAATTTCTCGTACGGCCAACTTTCGTGTGAACCGCTGCATACCGTTCAGCCGCGTTACCGAACAGCCTGTAAACAAATTCTTCATCGCGTCGGTGCATTACTCACGGGGACGTCCATTTACGTGCGCTCGCTTACGTCCGCGGCCTTTTAAAAGCGGTCTCCAACGTGGCGGGTACTCGCGTCCCCGTGACCGGAAACGGAGGACGGTCCTCACCGGCCGGAGGTGTGCACCGGGACAGAGTTGCACGGCGGCGCGCCGGTTATCGAGCGGAAGTTGCGGGTAACTGGTCTGAATGACGCGCCGATAAAGATCCAGGGGGTTGAAAAAGTGGAAGAATGCCGAGAGGTTCGTTTGGCCGCCATCGCACGCCGTTTCTTCGCTAACCCTGATCTCGGGCACCGCGTTAGAGAGCCGAGTAATACCAACGATCAGGGCTGGTGAACGCCGCCTACTTCTTCGGCAGGGGCGGTCCTATCTCTATGACCCAGGGACGTGCAAATGCCTTCGAAAATTCAGTGGATCGGGCTGGGAGAAGATTGCGTTAGAGCGTGTACAAGAAGGAATTTGTCGAACGTGTCTCTATTTCTCCGCGCGTTTACGTAATTGACCGTCGGCGGTGTGTTTATTTCATTGAATCCACCGTCGTTTTAGTGTTATTAATTTTTTTTTTTCGTCGCTTTTTTGCGGCGAACGCAGATGGAAAGTTGTCTTCGACAGTTTTACGGTCGTGTGTCGATCGTAAAAAGGAACGGGGAAAAGTGAGAATGAACGAACATTTAATTCGACGAGTAAACATGCACGCTGCCCCCTCTACCCCTCTGCGCAAATCCATTCGTGCAGCTCGAAGGAAGGATCTTATTTTATTTCGTTTTGGTGGTTTTTTCTTTTTCGACGGTGGTCGTTACACTTAACCGAAAGTTACGAGTTCGGTCGCGGGGAGGCGAGGAAATTTATTTCCCTCGGTGAAAGCAACGGATTCGTCCCTTTTTCGATTCGATTTGCATTCCCGAATTTCCTATCGTTCCAATTAATGTACTTTGCAAAACGTGGGAAGCTTTTTCGTATTACAAGAAGCGGCACAGACGCCTCGAAACATTATAGTCGCATGTCATCGTAGAATAAAAAACTATAGAGAATTGCTGTCCAAGAATTGTTAGCATCAGGCAGACTGTACAGACAGGCAAATATTCATGTATGCAGGTGTGACATTTCAAAACGCTGTCAGCATTTTTGTAAAAAAAAAATACAGAGAAGAAGATGCTGATAAATATACAAAATAAAACGATATTCATTGATTAAAAATTGTCGCGCGTCGAAGGAACCGGTCAATCGAAGAGCCATAATCCTAATCCTCGCAATTATTTCCTGCTTTCGGCAATTGCGCCACGCGCAAGTCGATCGCGTGCGATTACCAGTGAAAGTAGACGAAATTTGCAATCGCGTTGGATTCGCAGGGCCGTGTTGGAGCAAGTTGCCGACGAAATTTCGCGCGGCAGCCGTGTGGATGTAGATTGAATTCCGAGCTCGACTGCGCCCGCCGTGTATAAACGACGCCGACCTTTCGTTACGCAATAATTACATTGTAACACACGTTCTCGAACCTCTTCGGAACCTTGCAAACATCTGGTATTACATGCAACATTCCACGAATGCCGCGTTAGGCGTAAGACAAGCGTGTTGTACGCAACACCATACGTACATACGTGCCCGGGCATGAATCTAATCGTGAGCGGAACATTTTCACTTTGCACCGGCAATCCCTCATTTTCGCAGCTCTCTTTATCGCCGCCATATCTGTGCCGCCTATATGTTCTCCCCTTCGCGGATATCGAACATTATCGCGACACGAGGTTCGTAGAACGGTCGAATACTTTCGCCTTTTCTTATTTAACGCTTTACCTGGACGCAGGACGGTTCGAACAGTGTTCTGTTACTTAACAGCCGTCGAACGGGTCGCGATGGGAGAATTGTTTGCAACGACATTTGCGGATTGATTGATTGATTGTCTTGGCTATCGTGGAAACGAACGTGGTGCAACCGAGTTGTCCGCGTTGTCCAAGGGGATGCACGATGGCAAGCTCCGCGAAACTGTTGAGACGGTGCTCACCGTTCCCGTTGAGTATACCGAAAGAGGGAAACGAAAAGGCAAAATCGGTGCGAAGCCAGAGTAACGATCACCAGAATTGCTTGGAAAAACGGACCACCCCTTCTCCAAGCAATTCACCCTCTCGCAAACAAGCCTGGCACATCCGTTCGCCAATGAAATATTCGAAGAAACCACCCACCGCGTTGCGCAGCGAAACTGCCCGTGAAAAAGCACCGCGCCAGGTGGCGAAAAATCCGTCGCGGTGACGATGCAGCCGTCCGAGGACAGAAGCGCGGAGAGAGTGGCAAGGCACGAGCGGCAGAGGATTGCAACGAGACGATCAGAAGAAGAGGAGATGATCGGTAATACACGCGTGGCTACCGGCGTGGTAAAGGCAAAAGCGATGCGTGGCGAGTCGAAGCGAGTCGCGGCTGCACGGGGCGCGGCGCGGTTCGACGAGGCGAAGCGAAGCGAGGCGAAAAGAGGCGACGCGGGAGCCAGAGGCAAAGGCAGAGGCAGAGGAAGGTAAAGCGAGGCGTGGCTCTGTTGGAGGAGCGGTACGGCCCTGGGAGGCGGTGGTGAGGCCTCGCGGAGGAGCAGCGACGACGAGGAGGTGCACGGCACGGGCCAGACAAACAGACTGGCACTGGCATCGCGGGAGTCGGCGGCAGTGGTCACCGCTGATCACCGAGACGGTCCCTCTTTTGGAGTATCCGTGCGCGTTTCGCGAACATGCGCGGCGTGTATCGTTCAGGTTTAAATCGCTCCACGATCAAAGTGCGCGGCTCTACTGTGCGTCGCTTCGATCACCGATCGTTCGAAGAGAAGCAGCAACAGTCGGATAAGCGTTGGAAACTGTGAGACTAGTGGATACGTCGGGGAATCGAGGAGCAAAGTCGACCCGGGTGTGCATCGAGGATATCGTCGGCTGAGACGTACTAAACACGGTCGGGTGAATCTTCGAGGAGACTGTACGCGCCCGTTGGGATCGTCGTGTCGATAGATCGACGAGGATCGTTCGAGGCCGGTGATAGGAGAAGATAAGCCGGGGGGCGGCGGAAAATTGTAAAACGGAGTAACGGTGCGGGCGGAGAACTGTACCGGATAGCTGGGGGACTTTGGCGGGGTGTAGATTTCGTTGGGTTCCAGTTTGGATATTAGGTGCGGGCTGGGATAGCAGAAGGGAGTGCGCGGTGTCGTTCTCCGATAGAGGATCGATCTTGATCGATCGATCCCGCGGTTGCTGGATCGCGGCTCGATCGCGGCTCGATCGCGGCTCGATCGCCTCGGCGGCGGTCCCGCTTGGCGTCCACGTTGGTGGTTCGATAGGAACGACGACGACGACGACGACGTCGTCGTCGTGCGAACGCCGACGTAGGAGGAGGAGGAGGCGGTGGCGTAGGGGAAGGTGGTGTTGGTGGAGGTGGTGGTGGAAGCGGCGGGAGGTAGAATGGTGCCTTCCGGTCCGTGTCGATCTCGAGCGGAAAGACGCGCCGAGATGTCGCCGCGCCGTCTCGCGCCTCTGCTGATCCTCGGGACGATCCTCGCCGGGCTGACGAGCACCGCCGCCGCGGATAGGATGAGCGGCCTCTACGTCGACAACGGTTTCGACCAGACGATCGTCCATAGGGTGGTCAGCCAACGGGAGAAGCGCGAGGTCGAGCACGAGATATTGAATCTTCTGGGGCTGCCGGATCGGCCGAGGAGTACGGCTGGCAGGCCGCCGCAGGTCAAAAGGTCGGCGCCCAAGTTTCTCTTGGATATATACAAGAATGCTCTTGGCGAGGACGAGGACGAAAAGCCGATCGTCGAGCAACGTAGGACCGGCGAGTTCGACCTCACCGGTCAGGATCTCAGGGCCATCGACCAGAGCGACGTCATCATGACCTTTGCCGCGCACAGTAAGTCATTATTCTGCTCTTTGCCTCTCTTTCTCTGTCCCTTTCCGCGCGCACAGTGGAACCTCCAGTGGTGTCCGAATTAGTAGGGAGACATGGAGATTGTCGGATGACCGGTGCGTTTGGCATCGTTTCGTCCAGATTTATCTATCGCAGAAGGGATTATGGGCGAATCGGATGGCCGTGAACACGAGGCTGCTATGCAATCCTTCGACGATACGCTCACGCGTCTTTGCGATGGATTCCGGCTCGCCAACGTCTCGACATGTGCTCGATTAAAGTTTCGGTGGACGATAGGTAGAAAGCTCCTGTTCTCGGCGCAGAAATACGTTCTTCTCCAAGGTTTCGTTCTTCGTCATAGATTTGTGCAACGATGTTTCCATCTTTCACGCGCTGCTGCATTTCGTCCTCGTATACCGTTTATTCGAGTGCGCGAAACAGTGGGAACCACAGTGCAAGTGCAACATGCACCACCATAATATCAAAATCTATTACTTCTATCGTGTAGGATATACATCCAATACAATATTCAGTTAAGAGAGCTACCGCTCTACATACCCACACATCTTCCAGTTCGTGTCATCGCATTTACGCGGTTTAGTCGTCATTATTCGGTGCATACCCGCGTACCTATATACATGCAAAATACGAGCGTGCGTGTGCGAAGGATAGACGGACGGGAGGGGCACACCGTTGTCGTCAGCAACGACGTCGTCACTGTAACGCTCGAGATGTTCCAAGTGACGTTTCTAGACCCATGGCGTTCGAACCACCGTCGGAATTCCTTGGAATCGGTCAGAATGAATTCCCTGCTCTCGGCCTCGGAGGTTAACAGGTTCCGCGAACGCGCTTTCCGATGGCATGCGTCTAGTTTGAGCGCCGCGCGGGCTGCGATTTTCATTTCACGCAGCCTCCGCGGGAACGCGGTTCTTGTTTAGGCTGGTACACTTCGTTCTATGCTTCGCTGGGTTGTTTCAACTACGACCACTGTACCCGCATTTGCAGGCTAAAAGTGCGAAATTGTAGTGCAGTCCACGTTTCAGGGGACAATAGTAATTTGAACAGATAATCGAATCGACAATCTTTGAGTAATTAAAAACGTAGCAATTGCTATTGATATTACTACTGATTCCCGAAATATCAGCTACGGATCATTGAGAATATAGCGAGAGCACTTTCGATGGTAAACATTGCACTCCTTTCGATTATCCCGCAATTTTAGAAAGTGCAACTGGCACTCTGCGTCGAGCTTTCCGGTTTTTGTTCTTTTGGAATTTAATTTTCCATTTCGACCAATACCCAGTGGACTTTTCCTGCGTAACGCTACTGTCGATGAGGGCCGAGCTCGAATAGCAACGTGGTTGCGTCGTGTGCACGAAATTTAGATCAACGTAGAGTATCGTGTGGAATAGAAATGTAACGACAGAGAACTGTCCCGTTCGGATGAAAGAAAGAAGAAAAAGAAAAGGAGAACCGGCGGCCGAGAGAAATGGAGGAATTGGTACAGGGACTGGTTTCTTAATCGGCGGATTTAAATTCAGAGACACTTTGAAACTGTTTTCAGCAGCGATCGATATAATTAATGCACTGCACGAGTTTACTTCGGGATTATAAATCGGTTTACCAACTGGATTCTACCGGTTTAGAAGCAGTTCTCGTGGGTGCGAGCATTCTGCGGCACGGAATGCTCGTCTAGCGTTTCTTCGGCGGCTTTGGCAGATCCTCTGCTGCTTTCTCGAATATTGTCCGGCGAACGTCGATTTCGATTATCGAAGGACGGTTTATCAATTTTACACGATTCGCATCGCGAACGGGATCAAAGTTTGATTGTACTCCAATACCTGATTATTCTAAGGTCGGGCTGGATAAAACGTGTGATATATCTTGGGTCGTAGATGGAAGTTGATCGAGAATATAAAAATTATATTGCCTAATGAGAATAATAGTTTTTCGAAACAAAAAATGGCACAATTGCGCAATGAGAATCGCGAGTGTGTTTATGGAAAATCGGGGAGAACATCGTTGCCGCTCTCGTAACGCGAAATGTAATATCCAACGGTGGGAAACGTAAGAGAAATTGTAGCGATTACCATCGATATCCTTCGAGACTTCGATATTACGACTAGATTCTACCAGTTTAAAAGTAGAACACCGATTTCCGTGGTTGTTCTGCGGGTTCTTGTCCCATAATATCCGCCGAGGAATGGTAAATTGATCTGTGCCGTGTGCTCTAAAACTGTGAAATACGTCTGCACTTCGATGGATATTTAAATCGTTATCGTGAAGGAACGTTTTCGTTTCTTCACTTCAATCAGCCTTATCTTTTCCCTTTTTACAATTAACAAATGCAATTCGGCATCGCAACACTTTTGTCCGTTCAATCGTGTCCAAGCTTCTAGTATCGCACGTATAAATAAATACAAATTTTCAACGTATATACTAATGTCTCCTTTGAGGTGCGCGGATTGTGTAGAATTTGTTTATGATTTAAAAATAGATTCGAGAAATGCTGTATTCGGTGTTTGTTCACGTTCTATATATAGTTGGACGGTATAGATTTTCGAAGGTAGTTTGTTCACGTTACATGAAACGAAAACAAGAAAAAAGAAGGAAGCGGATTTCCATTAGTCGAATCCCAGTCTACGTTCTTCTGTTGCCGCATTCTCAAACGCGAACCTGTTCCTCGCAAATCTGTGCTTCCGCATGCATATTCATCGAGAGTCGAACATAATAAAATTTGAAGACATATCGATTTCTACGAAACGGTGGCGTCACGCGAAAAACCGTATAATTTCACAAGCAACGAGTTAAGAAAACACGTCCAGCCTCGTGAATTTCATTAAAGTTTACAGGAATCCTGCGAACAGTCTAGCCGGGAGTCGATATAAATTGGCAAATTTATATACAGCTGATCGATGAGAAAAGATTCTATGACCGACAGTGTAACGATAAAATATAGCCACCATTTGATTCACGTTTGATTAATACACCTGAATTAAGGAACACGTGGAACACCTGGTAGAAGAATTTCAAATCGCGTTTGAAACGCGGAGGCGTGTCCTCGAATTCACGAACAGGGTTGAACTTTATCGTTAAAATCCGCCTAAAACATAGTTCTCGATGTCGCAATAGAAAAATCGTGCCCACCATAATACTCGATCATCGACGAATTATTAATTAAATTAAAAGCAGAAGAAACAAAGGATAACCCATTGAACAAACCCAACCCAAACGTTTGACGATCCACGAAAAGCACCCCAAAAAACTCGAAATGTTACAAGTGTTACCATCGAGGTAATCCATCAAATTTATAGGATCACAGAAAATTCGAGACACCTGGGGAACTTTCTACTCGATAAGATATTTCCCGTAAGGTTCCAAACGGCTAACCGTTCATGCAGACCGCCCATCGTGAATTCTTCGACGGTGTCCCGGGCATAATTCTTCGGTTATGTCACGAGCGTTCAGGTGATCGAAATCGGTGCGGATGTTGGTCGAAAAATCGGCGGTGGAGAACCAAGGAGGTTTCCACTTTCGTTGCCGGCGACTTATGCAAATGTGCCCCATCATAGAACTTTCTACTCGGCCGGAATCTCTTTTCGTTGCTGTTTCATTGGCCATCGTCCACGTTGCTGACTCCGTGTACCGTGAATTCTTCTAGAAAGTTCGAGGAAGATAAATTACAAGGACACCACGAACACGTTCCCGATGTGTGATATCAGACGGGGAGACGACGTGCAGGCCGGTTATAGCGGATTCGTGATCACGAAAACGATCCGAGTCAATCGAGGCTAACGCGTGAAATTGCCACGTTTCTGGTACGTTTTTATTAGGAGACCGGGCCATCCTGTGTCCGATTTAAACGTCCGATTTTTCGTGCTCTTCGCCCGTGGACTTCGTTTAAATGCCGTTCGGCATACTCAACGCGGTGCTACTCCGTTTGGTGGAAATTGATTACGCTCGAACGTTTTATCCGGGTGCGAAAGAAAAATAGTAGATATTCCTTTCGAATTTTATTATTACGATCGAACAGGTGCGTGCTTCATAGCTCTCGGCGATATTTAACGAGTCGGATGCATTAAATAACCAGGCATTTGCATGCATTTCATTTTCCTCTGCAAATAAGGAATAATAACTGGTGCAGCATGAGGTAAGAAAGTAGGAGGTATAAATCGGGAAGCCGTTTTTATTTACGCGAATTTTCCTCGTTCCTTATTTCTTGAAGCTATGCCGCATCAATTATAAATTGAAATCAACTTCAGTAGCCGTTAATCATTTGTTTGCCTTCAATCAGAACCACTCGCGCAAAATGAATCCGTCCGATTCATATTTAATTCATACTCCAAAACCTTTGTATTACCGTCTCGTCGAAGAACCCGAGAAGTTAATTATCATTCCGCCGCACAAAAAATTTCGATCAATTAATCAAATCAGTCGAGCTGCCGCTTCGTCGTTTCGAACAGAAAAGTTGCTGCTCAAATAGCAATTATTCAGAAGGACCGACGATCGCGCACGTAAATCGTGGCAACGGGTTAAAAACTGGAGCGTTGGCTCGCCACTGTCGTTCCATGGTATAGCTGTCCGCGTTGGCAGCAAATTATTCATACGGGATAAATCTCGCAGTCTGACATATTCGGTTCAACGAACCTTGCAAAGGGGAATTCCCTACCTCGGAGGAGAGCTCCTTTCCCGAAAGACGGCACAGTGGCACCGTAAATTGTTCCGCGTTCGGTCGTCGTGACGCGAGTGGAACACGGAGAATGGTAATTTGTGACGAGTGAATGAACGAAGGACAGGTATTTCTTGGAATCCAGCCTTTCTTCGATGCAATTCCGTTCCGTTTCCGTTCCGCTTAGGGCAGCACCTCGCGAAAAACGTTCGTGGATCGTGGGTACACGAGATGGCACGCGGATTTAATTGGGCTAATGAGAAGGCACGATGTGAATCGTTCAGACAAAATTAATTACCGATAATATTTTATTCATTGGTCATTGTTGCAGGTGTTGGGCTCGATTTATAGTTGGGCGAATCGATGTCGATATCGTTTCATTTTTTCCGCGGATAATTGACGATTTGTCAATTTTAATTTAATATTTTAAGGCGAACGTTGGGCAATCGATTTTCAATTCGACCAGACGTATTTTAGGACGAGGAATAATACATCTTTTCCGGGGGTTAACGTTTCGATGTGAAAACAGAAATTTTTCTACTGCATTTGAAATTCATTTCCCCAGAAACCGTTCCCTCGAAAATCCGACGAACGGTATGGATAATAAATTTTCGCTTTGCATTTCATTCTGACATTGTCCAGCACGAAACACAAAGTTTTCACGGTACTTTTACATTTTCTACTATGGTACTCCCCAAGGGGATGGTTAGGGAATACACGCTTCGGAAAAGGCGATGTTTCATCGCCTGTCCGCTAGGTAGATCTAAGGAAAGATAAGACTTTACCTGGCGTATAATCCACCGAAACTGTTAACCACGTTCGTAACTGAAAACATCAATAGAAAGAACCGCCGTTCGTAATAAGAATGAAATATGGAGATTATCGTGTCGGCTATCGCAATTAATTTCATTATTTATTCGCCTCTCTAGTTGAATCGACGTGCCCCGGAGAATTTAGCTCGTTTACCTACATCCGTGAAATCAATTGTTTCAATACCAACGAATCGAGGACAATCTTTCTCAAAGAATTCGCTCAAAGAATTTCACCCAGTTCAAAGGAACCAAAATTATAATGAACACGTTTATGAAGAACAAATCGTATCGTATTTGTACTGGAAGGGGTAAAATACAAACTGGATGTCGACATTATTATTTTTCGAAAGACTTATCAATTTCCGCTACCTGTCTGCATAATTTCGACCATGACTGCATCGCAAACAGCGCGCCCACAAATCCCAACAGAAATGTACAAAACAGCTGTCTCGAATCTCGTCGACTTGTTACACGAGCAATTTGCAAAAACCAGTCCGCTGTTATTTCTACGATTCGCGCTCATTAGACGGCAGCCGAGTGTGCCGTGCTAATTAGTGCACGCGAAGTGACACATTCGCGAGGGGTCGAAATAGCTTCTGCAATTTTTCCGATTGCGCCAATTTGCGTGCGAACAGTTCACGGTGTCCGCGTTTCGAGGTAGGCTATTTTATTTTATATTTCGCGTTTTTGGTTCTAAAACGAGCTCAGGTGCGCAGAGCGCGGACGTAAAGTGAGAAAATTGTCGTTCGAGCACAGAAATGGAACTAATGATTTTTTTCGTCGTTGCATCTTCGTTACACGACCTTCCCCCTGCACTGCGGTACACATCGCGATGCAAATGCGAACGAGTTTTCATGCGAGCGTTCGCTCGAGTTCGAGGCCGTATGAATAAAGCGAGGAGATCAACACGGAAGGTATGGAAAATTAATAGTACCTGTAGCTGGTATCGGTACGAAAAATCCGTGGAAATTGTTCTGTAGTACGGCAGATATATCTGTGTGTTTCTGTATGCGTGCAATCTTGGTACATATTGTAGATAGGTATCGATAAATCGAACGGTAATAACACTGTTTGTGGATCTCGCCGGGGGAATTGCGGTAGGTGTTGCTGCGTGTTTTAAAAGGTGATTGTTAGTTGTTCGTTGAATTAAACGGAGCTCGAGGTGTCGAGATGGAGCGATAAGCAGTGAATGTTTGGAAGGAATGGGAAGTTTCTCGAGTGCAATTTGTTGGATCGAGGAGGTAGAATGTGGGCATGTAAACTGGAACAGAATTGTTCAGGTTTGCGTTCGGGCCGAGCGATCCGTCGAGAGAAAGAGAAACTTTGAGGAAATGCACTCACGGTCGGATAGGTAATTGGGGAAGAAAGTTGAGGGGAAAGAATATTCTGCAATTTACATATTTGGGAAATCCCGTGGCAAAAATAGGGGGGATGACAAAAAAATTTGTAACTGTAGGATTAATCAAATTGTTGGGTGGAATATAGAGAAGCAGATTGAAAGGAGATTCGACAACTGAATAGAAGGTGATTAAACGATTCGAATTACTCGGAAAGAATTGGAAATTTGAGTAGCAGTGCCGTCGAGGGTAGCAAAAAAGAAAGAGGAAAATCTGAAATTCTAACACGCCTGCGGAATGCATGGAAACCCGAGGTTCGAGGAAGAAAACGTCTACCGGGGAATTAGAATTCTCCGCAAGTGCAATCCGTCAAATCGCGGTGATAGAATAAATTGAGGGGGTTGGGGAGGGGGGGGAGAGAAAAACGTTGCCCCTCGCTAGCAGGAACGCGAAGATAATCCATAATTCTAACATGTCTCAGGAAGTACAGCGAAAAGTCCATTCACCGTGAATACATGAATTCCCGAGAACTAACTGCACGGAGAACAAGAACTCTTTCAAGGACTTGGAATTCTCGTCGAATTGAATTGATAATCATAAATATAGATTACCTCTACGGAGGAAATGATCGGTCGCTTGTTTCACGGAACGGATAATTTAAAACATACTCGTTCAAACTTTCGCACATTTTTCTTAAATGGAAATATCACTTCTCTGCAACTACAAGAATAGAAAATAAGCGTTCGAATTTTCGGATAAAAAAAGAAACTATAGTGATAACTTGAGCCACTAATAGGCAGGCTGCTTAGAATAGTTGCTCGCGGAACGAGGACATGTACAAGGACTCGGAGTAATTCCCTTGCGATTCATTAAATTATACACGCAACACACTTCCCCAGGAAAAAAAAAAGAAAACACGAACTTGATCCGACAACACGTTTCCTCAAAATACAAAACGTCGCGCTCCAAAGAAAAAGCAAAACCCCCAAGTTGGAATTTCGTCAAGAAAATGGGCCGAAAAGCTCGACGGATCACGATATCGGCCGTTGTTTCCCGCCGCGAGATTTCGACGACGGTCCAGACGGGCAAAATGTGCAAGGTGTGCAACCGAAAACAAACACAAGGTGTATCCAGCGACTACTATAAGTATAAGGAATCGCGTCGTTCGCGAGGGTGGCAGAAGAAGCGCGGTCGAACAGTTCTCGGAAAGTTCTTGGTCCCTCTCTTTCTCTTTCACGCTTATCTGTCCTTCCTGCTTTATCTCCGAGACGTCTCATGCCGTGACTCGCGGTGAGAAACGTTCTAGGCTCTTCGACGCGATATGCGGCATGCATATAAATTGATACCCATAACCATAACTTATTCGACATATGTACCCAACCCAGTACTGGGAACTCCGGGCGTCCGATAAAAACCAGCATAAATTAAAACGCCTTATTACGTTATACGACGCCCGGCGAGCCTTAATTGATTGCCATTGCACGCCCCCCCTTGGCCCCTTCAGAATCTTTGCTCGTTCCATCTCTTTTTCTGTTTTACGTCCGTTCGCTAGTTTGCGCGTTTATGCCAGTTCTCGTATTGTTTGTTGCACGGCCGCGTCACGCCGAGCCAATTGAATCGGAATCGTTCGTGGAAGAATATCGATTTGAATGTGATGTGCTACCGTGGATCGTCTGGTTCTCGCTGATTTGGCAAAGGGGTGCATGAAGAGCAAGAAGAATTTAATTGAACGGGAGTTGTATGGTGGTTCGATTGGAGCGTATAAAGGAGTTCTTCTTTCGCGAATACTTTTAGGGTGCAAAGTGGCGGAGTTGTCTCGCGAGACCCCTTGACTGTGGCTTAATGTGGATTTGATGAAAGGGTTGAATCTACGCGGTGGATTGATATCGAGGTATAAATTTCTTTCACTGTTCTTGGGAGACGTTCATACAGTTAATTCATTTTTATTACGCGAAACGCGCGTTTTCGCTTGCCAATTATCGTGATACAGGATTCGCTGAATTTATGCGTTGAAAAATTGTTTAAGCAGGACTTGCCAATTATAGTGTGAGTTGCGATTCACGAATATTATCATGCGACGTAAACTCTGCAAATGATTAAGAAAGAATTATAATAATATTCGTCGAATTAATTTCTCTTGATAAGGCATTGCGTGTTTAAGTAACATATTTCTTTGTATTTTCGGCCTTCGTAAATCTAGAATACATCTTCGATTTTCTCGACGGACGCAATGTTATCGATATTCGGAGACAGATGCCTCCTCGCCATTTTCACACTCTGTTTGTTCTTGACCTTTTTATACGGCTATCTATGAGATCGTTTCGCTGCAGACGTACATTTCGAATGCAAATTTCTCGACAGACGTACGAAAATAGGAACGTTATTGCGCTTTCAGTTAAATCCTGTATATCTCGTGAAAGGGGACGTCGCATAAATAATTATACAAATCTCTCCATACAAATCTGTATTCAACACGTCCACAATTAACTCCGTATAAAATGAATGTATTCCATCCAAATTACACAGTCGATTAATTTACATTCGTAAGAAATTGTTGAATTAACTCTGCATTTATTTAAGAATTTTATTCCACTTAAACGATTATTAAACATCTAAGACATAGAAAATTGCATTGACCATGTTCCCGCTAAATTTTCTCTACTCAGCTTAAGCTAATTTCCACGCTGAAGAAGCTCGTGACACACGAAACGCTGGATGAGTGTGCAAAGAAATGCAATATAAAAAATAAACGTATTTTCCCAACCCTCCACGTCAGCCCCCAATTCCGCGATCCACTTTCTACGAGGCTGCCCGATTAAATAATTATCCGCGTTCTACCCGCAACTAAACAGTACACCTTGAAGCATCAACTGAAGAAAGTCGCGGCCCGGAAATATTAATTGTTCGCATAATTAGTCCTCATGATCTTTCCATTTGTCAGAGAGGGTTCGCGTACTCCCCTAAAAAGTATCGGCGAATTTATGGCCCGCCCCGGGCCAATCCTTTCGGTACGTGCATCTGGACGAATTTTGCGGGCGTGTGCTCACACGTACGTGTGGAGTCGCTGTGCGGCCCATATATTATACAAAGTTTCCCCATCTGCCTTCTCTGTTCCGCCAAATCGTGTGGATAGCCGAACGGGGAAGACGAGTCAATATCTCTCCCCACGTGAAGCCGCGGGCAGGTAAAAATGTCTCAACTTGGGTGCCCCGGCTCGTCCTGCCAGCTCCTTTTGCTCCTTTCCTTCCCAGGACCTCCTTCTCTCCCTATCTATCTGTCTTCCGCCGAGGGCGGCTCTTTCATGAGCCAGACAAGAGGAGGGAGGGAGGACCGGTCAAGAAGAAGTAGAAGAGGAGGAGGAGGAAGAAGAAGAAGACGAAGTGGAGGAGGAAGAGGAGGAAAAGGAGAACAGGAACATGCCAGAACGAGATGGATGAATCGTTCGTTCTTTCTGGGCGTTGTGCAAAAGTGGCGAATGCCGCGAGCACTGTTCCCTCGGCTCGTAGTTAGACTAATGATTAGGCCCGACGTGTGCGACGGCTGTTGAGTTTCGGTTCCTCTTCGTTGCCTCCATTTGTTCGTTTCTTTGCGTCGGCTCTTTAAGGGATTATGTGCTGGATGGAGATCGAGCTCGCAAATATGATCTTGTTTGAGAGCGGACACGACTTTGGCGAGTATATTTGCGAGTAAAGATGTTAGAATTATTTCAAACGATATTGCTATGTTTCTTGGCACCCTGGCTCGTGCAACTGACTGGACGTTCTTTTTACCTCGAGCAGCATTGTTCTGATCAGATTTCGCGTAGGAGGTTGTTCAATTGACAGGTAGCGAAATTTGGATGCGGTTACAAGGAGATGCGTCTGCATACAGCCAAGACTAAACTATGCGTGTTATTATTCACTTGCAACAGGGGATTAATTTGTATATAACCAGGAACGTTCAATCTAAATTCTATAGATCCGTTTATGGATCGTATAAAAGTCGTAAATTAACAGAAGTACCCTGTCTGCATCTCGATTGAGAAATAAAATTCAACAGGTCCGGATTGCTTACTTTCCGTCTCCCTTATCAATAGATTTCATTATGTATCACTTTGATTCCACTGGGCATTAATTTCTATCAAATCCGCCGCAGCTATAAACGCGATCGCTGCATCATAATTTCGTTCCTCGTCCCCCGGCACGATCGATCAATCAGCATCTATGCAAACCGTGCGTAAGCGTCTAAGCGTGCAGCATCGGCGTTTCACAGAGGGAAAGACAAACGTATTCCCACGGTCTTAGTGTTCCAATGACCCAAAAGGAGCATCTGGTCGCTGCGTTACTTCGAACTAATAATCCAGCGAGAGTGGTGGTCGAAAGTTGTCGAAGAAGCCGAGGCACGGGGGATCGACTCATCGTCGATCAGCCCCGCGAAACAGCGGATCTCCCAGAAACAGCTCACGGATATTTCCAGGAAAATATCGCAAGAACGGGCAGGAGCGTTCCACGAGGAAAGAGGTGGTTCGTTCTTGGCCCGTTCTCTTTTTCTCTTTCCGAGTTCTCGCGTGCACGTTGCTCGCGGAGGGGCCGAGAAAGGCGTAGAGCGAAAGAGACGAGACGGGGCTCGACTAGGGCGGAATGGCGTGGGAGTAACGGAGAAAAGGATACGAGAAGAGTATATATTCGTAGGTGTATATAAGAGAGGATTGTCGGAGGAGGACCGAAGACGTAGAGAAAGAGGAGTTTGGTGGGGTAAAAAACAAAAGTCCAGTCGGTCGTGGAGCGGTCCAGGATGGTCCCAAGCTATTCGGGACCACCCCGAGAGCCGAGGGGTCCAGCTCGGCTCGCGGCAATCAGGTGCCGTTGGAATGCGACCGTCCGAGAGAAAAACAAAACAAATTTTTATGCCCTCCCCGTTCGCCTGTCCCCTCTTTACCACTCTTCTTCTTCTTTTCGGCCCTCGTTCGCTTTGCTCCTCATTCTACTCCCCCACCTCCGTGAGTCGGCCTCCTCCGGAGAAACATTAGGCATTACTTAAGGGGCCATGGTCCACCGTGGAGGAAGGGTACCTACTGCTGCTTCCCTTTTGCTCTCCGAGGCGCTCGCTTTGGCGGCAGAAAAAAGGACGATTTCACGCTGCGAATTGTCCACGGCTCGTTCTACGGGTCTCTCATTTACGAGGGTAACGATTCCCTTATCGATCTCGTGCCGGAACGAGGATAGCTGGTTATCGGTGTCGGCCATAGAGACAGCCTATATACGCCCCTCTGTCTTTCGACGAACGAGCCCCGTTCAAATCGTCGGCCAGCCTCCGGCTCACGGGATTAAGATGTGACTGGAACGAGCCTGCTTCGTTGTTTCGGGGAAAATTGATTTGCTGGCAGTTTAGCGTGAACGATGGAATTATATATAGATATACTGTTGCTGCGTGGAGGGTAGCGGATTCGTTGGAAGCCGGATGATCGATATTTGCTGAAAGTCGGATTGCTACTTGGAACGGTGGGACCTTTTCTTTTTGGCCGAGCAGTCCCTCGTGTGGGAGGGCTTTGGTATATACTTGGCATCGGTCTTATTGTTCGTCTATTTTCTTTTCGGGATGAATAATTTGGGGGTTTCGTAATCTATCGTGTGGGACGCGGGACGATTCGAATGTGTATACGGTGGTACGGTTGTAACTTTGTGAGATTTGTTTCAACGGTACTGTTTGCTTGGAATATTTTTGGTGCAGTAGTGCGCGAGTTGTTTGCAAGGATTTGTGATGATATGGAAGTTTCGAATTCCATCGGTACCTATTGTTTTTTGAAGAGGGCAAATCAGTGGGAGAAAATATTTGTCATTCTTTTATTACTTTGTCAAGGAATGCGTAATAGAAGGGGGAACGGTAATCTGGAGGGTGCACTTAAATTCGACACTTCGAGAAGGAAGTGGCTGTTGAGTCATTCAGACAATCTGTAGGTAGACAATTAGTTGGATGAAGGTCTTGGACGCCGGTCAGAAAATCGTAAATGGTTGCTCAGTTTACCCCGGTATTACCTTTCCGACTGTTTCCAAAAATGTTACCTTTTATCGCCGGACAGAGAGATAACGGGTATCGGTGACCCTACTCGAAGTAAGAGAATTAACCTTATCCGTGGCATTTGCACAAAAGAGTTTCCAAGCCATTTGACGAATTGCTTGGATGTTGCATGCGGAAATATAAATAGTAATTAACTGTAACTATTTACACAAATACTAATGTCCGCAAAAAATTAAACTCCATAAACTTAATTGCATCCCCCAATCGTCTATCGTCTATCCTCATATCTCATGTACTCCAACCATTCAAAGCCTGATATTGCTCGCGTACAGTACTTTCATGTTATCGCGCACTAACATCGAGCACGATGAAAAATTCCCCCGTCCCTTTCAAAATCATTCGCGTACACTTTTGCGAAGGTATCGGCGAGCGGAGTCGTTTTCGAAAGTCACAACAGTCATAGTCGAACGAAGGGTAATGAGTAAGAATGTTTTACTTCGGTTGGGCAGCTAATTGGCGCCCGAAAATCCTGTCGTAAATCTCAGTTGGCATCCCATTTCGCTTGTTGTTTACTTTAGCCGTTTAATGAGACGCTTCTCCTCCACTTGCAGATCATCATGTTCCCGGAGTGAGGCATGAACGAGGTAAAAGGCTCTGGTTTGACGTCTCCGAGGTTCCACCTGGGGAACATATAATCGGTGCGGAGCTCAGGCTGTATCGCAGCATGGACGTGAAGAATCGGAGGAATCGTGGATCGTACATGATCACGGCCTACCGTGTATTGAGGACCGAAGATGGGTGAGTCTTACAGCGGAACACGTTTGCATGCGATGTGATTAGTTTAACCCTGTTAAGGTAGCGAGATTTTCTCGAGCTGTCCGCAACTTTACTTCTGGCAAGGAAAGTCTGCTCGCCGGTATAATTATCTCCTTTTATTAATGAAAGGAGATTTGTCTTTTAAATAAAATAGATACTGCGCTACGTTTTGAAGATGTGCCAGGCAATTGTATTGCGTTAGAAAAAAAGTTGCTAGGCATTTCTCTCGGCGAATATTAAAGATACTCGGTAATATTTTGAGCAAGTTGTTACTTAAGAAGCAAAACTATTAAATTATTTTCGTACACGCGATGTAACATGCGTTTCGTAGAAACGAAGCACGGAGGACGACTGACGTATGTGTGCACAACAGATTTATAGAGTCATCCTTTCGGAAAGCAAAACAACTTATTTTTGGAGGAAAATCATATTTTCCCCTGTGAGCTGTCGATCGGAGCATGATCACGCGGTGAGGATGATTAAGTCGATCTAAGGAATATTAAGTCATAGCACGTATTCATATTAATATATCAAGGTGGGAAACCTCCATTACGAAATGTCTAATAGCAAAGAAATTAATGGTATTGTTGTCATCTGTACAGTTGCGACAAAATTCTCCCCATTCACAGTTGTTTCCAACGTTTGCTTTGCGAACTGGCTAAGTATACTAGCGAGTCCTTAAAAGCCCAACCGAAGTTTTCCCGTTATCCCTTGGATCCATGGGGATCGAATTCAAAGGTGGCGAATTGCGTGTTTTTCCTGGCAAGTTTGCAATGATTTCTCTTCCCTTAATGCCATTGTCGTGTCGGCAATTAGGAGGCCCGGTTCCCGGAAAAGTCTTCCAGGTATTGCTTCTACCTGCAGTCAGTTTTAGCTCGCCGCTATTTTAGGATGAGTAAGGGTGGCTGATAGTTTCGAGGTGACCTTTAACTACTACGTGCAGAGCAAGAGGTGGGGGAGCATCATGGAAAAACGGTACTCTTTCTCCTCTGTCTTCCTTCGTTGTCGAGGAGGCAGGATCCGCCCAGGTGGGTGGCTAGACCAATTTCGTGTTCCTTCGGGCAGAGTCCGTGGTTTTTGACATCGTCATCGTGCCTCTAATTAGGCCGTCCTTAAGTCGCCGAAAAAATCTCAGGTATTTGTTCTACCTGTGAGAGTTTCTGGGACCAACCCACTGTCTCCGTTCCATTCTATCTTTCTCATTCATATCCAGGGCCGTCTAGCGGCGCACGAAATAACGACCCACTTCTTTCTAGAAGCAGCGACTTTGTTACGCCATATTTCCGATCGATTTCTATCTCCGGACTTACGGCCACTAATATGATACAAATTAGTCAAACCTGTGCGCCTCGCATTCTTGCTTCACGTTGTTCACCTTTGCCGGTGGGGATTTTACCCTGGGACGAAATTGAAATGCCAGGTGCTTCTTTCAATGCCTTGTAAATTGAATACAGACAGCTACAAGAAAGAAATCAGAAAGACCGCTACCAAATGTATCACCTTCACTTTACTTAAACCATCGACATTCTTTCTTTCGCTCGCGTTCAATGGAACGCATTCTCATTCAATTATCCCAAGTGCTATCGTAATTGCGATTCCACTACGTCCTAGTCGCCGTTCACCCGAGTGTCCGAAAAGGCCGATTAATCGATGGAGAGGAACGCGTATGGACGGTCTCACCGGCCGACACGAGCTGGTCGTTTGGAGTCCACGTGTCGGCCGGGACGAGGAAGACGGGTGTGGTGGATGGCGACAACGTGTCTAGAGCCATCCCTGTCTGTGATACCTCCGTAGACTTTGGTACTGCGACCTGACCGATATACAGACCCCGACAGGAAACGCTATTCCGTAAATTGAGGTAAATTAGCTGTGGAGACGGGCTCCGAAGCGAGGAGTTAAGAGCACGAGTTACTTGGTGTGCCTACGCAGTTACACGCACGCAGCTACTCCACCTCCTCTTCCTTCTCCTCCTTCTCTTATTCCACCTCCTCCTCCTCCTCCTTCTCCTTTTCTTCTTCAGCCTCTTCCGTCAAACTCGATGCGTGACGCATCCTCCTCTACCTCTTTATCCTCCTCCACCTTCTGGTCCAGCCGAGACAAGCTGGCGACTCTGGTTTCTTACGTGTGCGCGCCAGGTTTCCATAAGAGTTATATACCCGTGGTGGTAGGGATGCCAGCGCGTCAGCTGTCTGTGGCCCACGATAAGAGGACTTCTCTGACGAAAGTCAGACAGTGACACTTGCCGTAACGAGCCTCAGGGTCTCGTGCTTTTACACTCAATTAAGGATTCATGAATTTTTCTCCACGCTCGCGTTTATTAGACCCGCCGTTCTCGCAACGTTTCGTACGGTACCATGGCGATGTCTATGGTACTGGAATTTATTACACAGTATGGAGATGCTTGTTAGGGTCCTCGACTGATTGTTCATATTATTTTATGAATTACCAGGGTATTGGTACGTGTTGGACGAAATTCTTTTAGACAATTTTCCTCGTACTCAATTAAGTTCAGATCATTTTTATTTTATTTTAAGCTGCAAAATATACGCGGTGAAATTTCGTAGCGTACGTAGTTCAGTTGTGCCCCATTTGTTTTCTCATTGACGCTTTACATTCTACAAATTGTTCAGATTCAATCGGTGTTTGTCATAGAGTAATGATATTCAATTTGCCACGGAAATAATGTCCTGTTTGTTACGATGTAACGGCTGTACTTTGAGATTCAAATATGCATAACACCTCACGAAAGCTAAAAGTTGATTGATGATCGCCTCGACTCCTTCATCAATTATTTCGTTTATGAATGCACAGCTGCGAGGCTGGAATTTATTCATTTGTGGACATTAGAATTCATTAATTTTTTTTTCCTATGAAAACACTAAACAATATGGAAGCTATGTACACATGTATACTGGACAAATATTTGTCAAGATTTGCCACAAAAATAGTGACGATCTCAGAACCAAAAAGTTTACTAATTTCGAAACAATTTCAAAATAGAAATTCATATAACAGCATTAGAAGACTGTATATGTCGGCGAAAACGCCACGTCTGCAGTGATTGCTGTTAATAAAATTATTAAAACTATCCACCGGGCAATGTATTACCGAAAACGAGAAAAAAAAATCGTCTCGCTCGCTTCAGGATAACGCGCAAATATCTAATGAGAAATGTATGCCCGAACGTGGAAGTTTCGCCTCGCGTTTAATTACATTTTTAACGATTATCCAATTATTCAATTACGGGAACCATCATCAGCCCCGGGGAAGAGATAAATGCGCCGTTTAAGGAACGTATTCCTTCACGTGGGTCAGAGGTGAGCCCAACTGCTCAATGAACAATGATTAGCGTGTTTCACTGAAATCCTATTGACTCCAGCCACGTGCAGATAGATTTACACGAACCGACAAGTCACGATCGATGGAATCACGGCGAATATACGCACAGGCCTCATCACTTGCGATGTGGTGTACCTCGGTTACCGTAGTTATGTAAGATTCAGTGGTTTTCTATTGATCGATTTTATCGACGAGCTGCGCGATTCGAAGTCGTGCATCGATTCCTATTAGAGAAAATATTCTGGTTTCTGTTAATTAATACAGCTTACTGTGCCGTACATCTCGACGATTGCTACCAGCTATGGAAATAAATGTATATCCTTGATCAACAGCATGATCCTTAGTTTTTTAAACGAATTATAAGTTCTGTGAGTTTGTACTAATTTTAATAAGAGTTTTGGTAAGAAGAATGATTTATCATCGTTAATCTCGGAATAGGTTTAAGTATCTGCGAAGCGTTAAAAATATTGCTTGCGAATGGGGAGTGGGAACGTGTTTGTTTCGATCATCATAATTTCCATGTGACGAGCATTCTTCTATTCGCTGTCCACACAATTGCGTGTTAACGCGATGAGTAATGTGAGTTTTCCTGGATATATGCAAGGAAAATTGCAGGGATATTAGTGACATCGAGCGAACGTCAGAAGTGGCTTTTAGCGTTTAATGCGTTGCAATGCTTGTGCCTTATTAATAGTTAAACAGACAGATTATAACAAAAGTAGGATGTCTAATGTGTTTGGTTTCGTAGACATTCTGTTTCACATACAATCCCACCCAAGTACAGTACTTGCCATTGCACTATTATACTTAGTATAATATCTATCTTTACCACTACCCTTGGTAAATTATTGTCGTATTTTTGTGTTACAGAACGAGGGAGTTGCAGTACATAGATGCAGTCAACACAACGACAGGAAAGGAGGGGTGGTTGACATTAAACGTAAGCGAAGCACTCGACCATTGGGTGAATAATCCCGATGGAAATAAAGGACTGTACCTGTCAGTGCACCCAGCAGATCGTTCTGGTGAGTAAAAAAAAATATTGAGAATATTAAAACGATTCTCCTACATACTACAATACCCCTGTCTACCTGACACCATTTTATTCTACCTCGCGCATCGGTTCCTACGACGGTGTTCCTCGATAGGAATCGCAGTTAGTGAAAGTAATTGGAACGGGAATTATTTCCGATATAGCCTAGGAGGCTAATTTTAAAATGTTTTGTCTGTGATTCCTCTTTCGATAGTCTGCGGAACATCGCCGAAGCACTACATCCTGCGCCATTTACTAAACTCTCGGTGTTTAGTCATTGACGTGTTATATACGTAGCAATAAGTATTAACATTTTGGATAAAATAAATCATTAGACACTTCGTCTTCCACGGTATCTTTCGAAGGTTCAAGTAACAACTCGAAATAAAACATTTCAATTGTTTCAAATAATTATATACTTCACTGCAAAAGAGTATATAGAACAAACCCAAAATGATTTATATGCAATTCAGAGTTTCTTTCGAAAAAGAACGATCAGCCAGCGCGTACTCGTAAGTCGGAAAGAAAAAGAAAAATTTTCGTACAAACGTTACAAGCCACCGAATGAAATCAACGTACTCTCATCATCAATGACGGAAGCTTGCCTGTAAATCGAAGGTATCACGCCGCACAATCGTGCGTAGACATACCTGTACAATGGTGTACGAGCCCCATAGACGCGGCACACGCTTCGTATTGAGCAACGGATCGTGGTTAATAAACGCTTCGGGGTCAGAAGTTCGACGCGGCAAATTCCGGGCGTTTCTTGTACACCTGGCTCCGAGAAGGAGGCAGCAGCCTCCGCGGCTGCGTATAGCTATATGCTTTCTTCAGCGTACACCTGTTCCACGCTCTCACTCCCATGCTGAAAAGCGTTCCTCGTTCTCGCACACCGTGTCTTCGAGCGTGTATACGCGAACGATCGACTAGCGATGGCTTCGTAACAGTCCCTGCTGCTTTTCCACCTTTCCGGTTCATTTCTCTGCCTCGACGCTTGCTTAACGCAGCCGAGCAGTCTGTATCGTAGAATGTACAATTATTGTATTCCACTTGCCATATTGATTGGCCAGCTTATTGGAGTCAGCCACTTCTGTGGCTGTTGCGTAATGCACATATTCGATTGAAATTGATACTAGTACTTAGCAGAGGGGGAAAGGAAACCATTTAATTGCTGGGCACACAGAGATTTAGTTGCGATTTATAAATTATTCAAATGGTAATGGGACGTGCATTGCAAAATGAGTTTTGCGCGTCTCGCTTGCCGACCAACGAGAGCAAATCGGAGCCCAATATATTTTCAGCCGAGCGAAGCGAAATTCCAACGTACGTCCACTTCGTCGAAGAGTGAAAAGAAGAACAAGAGATTCAATTCGCCCCCGATAACCGACGGACTAATGAAACCGCGATAGAAAGAAGCGAAGTCCAAGGAACAGGGGGGAACCGATGGACCGCAAATCTGGGACAGGTATCTTGCTCGCGGTTCGAAGCTTTCGTGCGTCACTCGAGGTCCTTCCTACCAGCAACACGAATACATCATCAACGAGAGGCCAAGCCGTGGCGTCGTCTTGTCTTCCTATACTGGCCAGAGATGTGCGTGCGTGGGATACAGCCCGGGGAACAGACGAAGCCAGACAGCAGGGCGATGCAGAAGGAACAGGGAGAAGAAGACATGAACGGAACTGGGACCCAGATGGTGAGATAAGGACGCCCCTGAATCCAATTCTGCCACCGAATCTCAGATGAGAATCGTCGCGAGACGCACGGGGGAAAAGGAAGATTACCTTGATTCGATCCTTCAGATAAGCTACACCTGTTAGCCGACCTCAAACCGATGAGCTTTAGATCACCGATGATTTTCGTTTCCATCTAAGGGCATTCTGCTAGACCTTCCACCCGGGCCTGGGAACGTGGTAGCCTTGCCTGATTAAATCTCATCGGGATAAGGCACGAAAAACAACCGCCCACAGGAATTGGCAACTAATATTCCTCGTGGACACGTGTTCCCCGGCGTATTCAAGTGCTACGAAAGCGTCAAGATCTGTTAAAAGGATCTTCCATGAGCTTCCAATTGGGCTCCCATCAGCTGCAATAGGAGCTACGTTTTTGTGTACTGATTACATACGGTGGGCCAGTAAAGTATTCGTACTTCCTAAAATAATATACATTATTTTAAAGTGTAATAGATGTGCTTCGTATCCATGTACTTTGCTTAAGGAATAATTGTCTTGACACTAAAATAATGAAGTTGCAAGTGAAACTAATGCACTGTACGAATACTTTTTTAGCTCACTGCACGTTTCTTGGATTCAAGTCGAAGTTGATCGACTTCTGGATGTCTTTATAGCGTTGTGGAATAGTATTCGCGGATGGGTTGGCTGATTTCAGATTTCCAGAGTCCAGAGAAGATTTTTATTCATTTATTTGGCGATGGATTTTTATTTACTCGCCCCGTTTGCAATGAATTTTATTAGTGCACGCTGTCGAACGAATCGATCGTATCTGGTTGCGCTCGATATTCACAGGAATGAGAAATGATCGAGATACCGTGCCTTGGATTACCGACATCGAGACTGTAATTGGATCACGATTGTTGAATAATTGGATAATAATCCTAGAATGCTTTATATCGCGTTCCACCTAATTTTCGTTGCAAAACTTCTGCTAGCCTACTCGAAACATTCGTTGCGACGTCAAATGAAATTATCGGTTCAGTAAAATAATTACTCCGATTCTAGCCTGGGCAGTATGTACTCGTAGGCCGGAATATTGAAATCTCGCTCGTCTTCCATAGAAGTATTAACGATTATCCTTCCCCCCTATACCTATTAATCAGAGATTAAGTTTCTTAAGTAGGAAACTCTGTTAACGCGATCGCACGAATAACTCCGAGAAAAGCTTTTTCCGTAACACATTAGCTACCGTGTCGAGTTCAATGTGGACCAAATGAAAAACTTCGAAATACCAGTGCTGCTACTTTCTTTCCACCCACTCGAGTTCGATACTAAATGATTTACGCATACCAATGGACAGGTATCAAATACTTGACACTCGCGTCCACTTTGCATATTCGACCCTTAACATCCCTAAGAAAAGAGTCAACAAAGACGTTAAATACTTCGCCTCGTCACATTTCTCCTCGAGTGCTACTTAAAATACACAAATCATCCAATTGTCAAGGCTCGAGAACCGTTCCTCCTGCTAAATGGAACTCGAATAGAAACAGAAAGGACGAATACGAAGAAAGGAGGATAAACGTCGGACGGTGGCGGTAACTAACAGGCACTGAACGATCCTCCATTTGATGTCTCAGTTCGGATTCCTTCAACCTGAGGAAATCAAACACCATGACAATGTTCAGCGTTCAGGCCTCTCCGATCTTCCAGCCTCTGTTGCCGACCAAGATAGCTCGAAGAGCAGATCGGGTCTCGGTGACAACCACTGGTAGCGTTCTTCATGATCGCCGAGGAACGGCGCGTGTCCAACTTGTAATCCTTGTATCCTCGCGTGGTACTCGCCGGTAACACCCGAGAGGCCTGCTGTAACGACATCGTGGATATAAACGAGGCACGTTTCAGCCCGAGAACGAGGCATTGGGGCGTACATGTGTACGCGAGAGCTTGAAATGCTCGCGTATGCGTGCGTACAGTTTGTTGTTTGCCGCGCCTAGATCATTTTGTTGCTTGCCTCTCCCACCTCCGTACTCCTCCTTCTCACCGGTTTCTCTCTCCCCCGTCGATCCTCCTCTCACCCTCTCGACGGCTATTCCTATCCCCTTCGGTCTTCACAGTTTCTCTACGCCTCTCTCTCTCGCGAGCACAACCGGTTTACCTTTGATCATTCAATATAAAACACAAGATCGGAGGCGCACACCTCTGCGCTCGCGCGCCCGTGCACCTACACAGAGGTGACTGTTGCAATACATCGAAAGCAACGATTCCGTTCCTCAATAATTCCTCTTTCTCTGTTCCCTCGATCGCCGTGGTCTCATTCCTTCTTCAGCCTGCTACTCCCTGCTTCGTCTTCCCCTTTCTGTCCGATCCTTCGTTCCCTCTCGCTCTTTTCCCTGGAGGCGCGTACCTCTTGCGACACGCATTCGCACGCATACACTCGACCCTCCTTTATACGCCTTTCTGTTCTTCTCTTCTGCCTCTTCTTCATCTTCCTCGTCCTCCTCTTCTTCTGCTTCTTCCCGTCTGGTTAAGAGCCCTCGGTTTGTTTGCACTGGTTCGCCGTCACGCGGATGCGAGCCTCCTCTCCGTACCCCCCCTGCCAGAGGAAGTTTCCTCCGGTTGCAGAAAACCAGATGCTTTCGAAAGTACAGCCGCGGCTATCTCTCTGCCTCTAAAGACCGGCTACACACCTCCGCGTGATACGCCCACGCGTGTCTAACTGCGTGCTCGCTGGCTGCCAGATCTGTTGCTCGCTCGCTCTAGTGACTTGCGACACCTTGCTATCACCGCGAACGAGAACGAGCCTTTGTCAGATGGCTTCGGATTTATGCTTGCTGCCCGGTCGCTCCGAAATTACCGGGGAAAGCTCCTGGACCGTGCTTCTGGACGGGGGCGTATGGGAGGCCGAGAATACTTCTGGATTGAATCGAACTTTTCAAATCACTTTCATGCTGCTATTCATTATTTTCGTACGGCGGATGCCGGCGTGGGGAACTTTTGTTTTGGACAGCTGGTTTATATTTTTAATGGTTATTTGAACGGCGAGGCGTTAAAGCGTTTTGCGGTTTTCTGGCTGCTTTCTGTAATATTTGTTTGAACGGCACTATGATTAAACTTCAAAGCAGCTAATGCCAATTTCGCGCTGATCTGCTCAATCGCAGTGAAATTTAGAAATTATATTTCACGGTACTGCGATCAGTAAGTTTAAACAGAAATTTATTTATCCATTGTGTGAAACTTTCATTTTTTTTTCAACGCAGAATGAAGGTCCCTTTAATTAACATTTTTAATTAAAATTCCTTCAAGTATCGAAGCTGAATTTTAGAATTTTCCACGATGAGTACTATGGTCCTAGGATTTTAATCGCGTGATATATTTGCCTGGATGATAACAATAGTATTTGCCCATGGTGACGTTAGTTCATCAACGGTTCACTGATCATTCGTACGAGTGTCTGAGAACAGGTTGTTCTTTGGGCAAATAAATGTTTAGGGATCGTAGTGTGTATGTATTTGTCGGGAATGGGCAACCCGAGGTTGCGGTTGGTGAAGAATCAAGAATACCATGCCCGACTTCTCTCTTCTTCCGGTGATCTTTACCCCGGGTCGAGATAGCAGATTTTATGCGCCGTTTGAGAGAAATGTCCGCGATCGTCGTTTTATTGGTCAATCAAGATATTGAGAGAGACCGAGAGAAACTTTGCCAAGAGAACTCCAGAAAACTTAATGCTGTGCGTTTCACTCGTATTTATTGCGATACTAAATCAGCGGTAACGGAGTCACCATCGGGTCGCTAATAGAGCACTAACAAAGGTATTCGTCTGCTTGGAAATAAATCACTCGATGCTACCGATACTACGATGGTATTATTTGCTTGACTTGTGGATAGTAAAAAAGTAAAAATTAAAGAAGGGAAAGGTGGCGGTTCTTAGTTGAACAAAATGATCGAAGGGTTAGTAAATAAAGAAGGGGAAGTAAAAAAATTGTTCAATCGGTATGCGTATCTACGTTGAATCCTAGGACATTTTAGCGTCATGCAAATCGTCCTTGGAAGCTGATGATTTCGTCAGACGAAATAAATGGCAAAATGAACAATGTTACCGGTTCCACGTCCTTGACTGTCGGAAGTATTGCGAAAGCGTTGTCGGCTGATCTAGGACTGCCCCTTTGTAGAAAATCGTTTCATCCTTGAACCTGCGGCACGAAGAGGACACGGCGAGGAATCGCCTTTTTATTACTCTTAATACATGAAAACTGGATCATAACGATACACGGATCGAAGAATCCGTAAAACACTTATAATCAGCGGAGCTTCCGTGGAATTACACTACCACGAATTTCACACGATTTCTGTGTATCATTATCATAACTCTTCATCATTATACAACCGTATCGTAACCCTGCATTTCGCAGTTTTATCGTGGTTTTTAAAGCCGCATAACATATAACACATATAATTTACGAAATCGTTTCCAGAGCTACGAGAAAATAAATTTGCGATACCGATCCCTCTAAAGTCTTTCACTTTTATCTGGAATTCAACACAAATTCGTGTTCATTAAATATCAGACAAATGTGCCCCTAAAACAAATTCAACTTGTGAGGTGTCATTCGATAGCTTATCAAGAAAAACCAATTCGTACCAAGTTTCAATATCTCAATATTCAATATTCAATATCAATATTTTAGCGCATACAAAATTTTGAAAAAAATCTGACACATTGCAATTATGGAGGCACATGTTGTAGAAGTTTTGCAGATTTTTAAATCGGAAACTCGAGCTGCGAAAAATAAAAAACGTCAAAAAATGATGAAAAATGCCGATTTTGTATTGAAGGAATCTTTTGACCACAATTATATTTTTTCTGTAGGTACATATTAGTGATACTATTATTCTTAATTTTGTTCAGATTTTTGAATTGGGTGCGCCGCAGTCAACAAAATTAAAAACCGATTTTTTCGTCGTTTTTTGCGTGTCAGAATAACTTATACAGCGAATTTTCGTCTATTCTTTGTAAATTCGAAATCTTGTCCAACGCAGCAATTAAAATGTACGCCCAGCATTCGTTGAAACCGAAAAAATCCTCAAAAAACATTCGTCATGATCGACAACGTCAGCGAAATCACAAAAATCGCAGGACCCGTATCTCCGGCCTCGAGGTTACGTGAAATTCATATAATTCCACGAAGAAGAACGATCAACACGGATCACGCATTCCCGCGATCCAGTTTTCCACGTACGAGGCGCAACAAAAGATGCTTCTTATAAGCGAATTCCTAAAAACGTTACTTTAAATAGACTTCCCTACGTTTTATCCGCGGCACCGCGCGGCGAAACGCGTTCCTGAAACGAGGCACGGCGTAATTCAATTGAATTCACCACGTGCACTCGGTCGCCGGAGGATTGTCGACAGGTAGCCAGTCGATTCTGTAACGGCGCGCAAAGTGCAGCAGCAGGTGTCCGCTGCAATCACGGCAAATGCGCATTCCTGCGAGCCAATTTACTAGCTTTCTCGAAACTCGCCACGGTCTCGCTCGTAAGAGGGATCATTTGCATACGCGGCAATGCAAGCCCGCGAAGACGATTCCCCGGCCACGGGGATATGCGTACAATGAGACCGTTTGGATTGCCCGCACGTAACCAGTGTCCTTTCGTACGAATTTCGATTATTGCGCGCGATGCACGCGCTGCATGTGAATCGATTTCTCTTGAAAAAAATCCTCCTGCGTCGCGCCTCTCCGACTGGACGATTCTGCGCGTCGGCGTTGTTCCTTCTGCTTTATTGTTTTTGTTTAATATCGTTGCACGCGGGGGATCGAAGCATAGAGGGATCTGTCGTTGAGATCGATTTAGTGAAGATGTGGGCTAGACGTGGGTAGATATGGATGGTACAATGGTATTTTTTTTTCTTGGTATTCTTCTGTTGCGAAATGAGTTTCGTTCTTTGCGTGTTGCATGCTGCAATTGTTGGCTCGATTGTAGGACATATTTGTTACTTGTTTCTCGACGCGTGTCTTGGTAATACAATTTTATATATTCTGATAAAATTGATTTAATATATTTGCAGTTGTATTTGGTCATAAAAAGTGTATTGCCGTATCGATTAATGCGATTCACTGATCATTAATCTCAGTTTCACAGATGCCTCACCGTTTATGTCGCGTGGATGTCTCAGTTTAAAATGCTGCGCGGGGTGAAAAATACGAGCCACAGATATCAAGTGCGCGTAGTACTATTTATAAGCAAGGATCAGAACTGTTCTGTTCCAAGCAGAACTTGTTAAATAAATCATTTTCAAATCCGTTGGTCAAGTAACTTGTCTATCAAAAGTGTGATGAATTGCATTTGGAAAACGCGCTGATGTTTATATAGGTTCTTCTGTTCATTCTCACGATTCCAAATTTGTATTTCCTTCGTGCAGTATAAATTAGGTTCGGGCAATGAAGTCGATATCTTAGCTTCGAAGGGAGAATTTATCAGCTAACATTACCAGCTGCTATCCTGCAGACTGTTCCACCGAAGATTCAATTTATATTTCTGCGAAGGCGAGATATTGAAATCGTAATTTCTAAAAGATCATTACCCACCAGTCTGCCTCCCAGACGCAACAGAACCTTAATATCGACATCCCCGGTTTAAAATGAATACGATTAAGAGCACCGTTGTTCACCGTTCAAGGTGCGAATTTCCCGCTGAAAACACGATCCATACTTTCACGAGGGTCCAGCTCCAGTCTAGTGTCACCAACGCGCCATGGAAATAATATTCTTGACATTAATATGACCAATGTGCAGAACCAGCTTGCGACACTTCATGCAAATGCATGTAAAGCGACTCTATTTTTGTCACACTATAAACTGTTAAAAGCGGTATAATTATTTACCGCATGAATAATTAAAGCGGCTCGGATAATTATGATAAACAAGTGTCATAACTTCTTCAAGTTCCGATTATATTACGAAACATGCCCGATCTGTCGGGTTTCACGCGTTTCGCAGGCGTACCCTGAAATTTCTGCCCGCCCGTCTCGTTCACGCATGCCGCGGGACGATAATTAAGAATAATCGATCGATCGGCATGCCAGCTGACGGGGCGATCAATTAATTAAACGAGCAACGGTGTAGCGGTGACTTAATTGCAGGGCCAACGTGTTGGGAAACCATGAACTGTCGCCTATATTAGCGAAGTGAACGGCTCTCGATATCTATCGAGAGAGCCGCCTGACACACGGCCGAGTTGAGATTCTTAAATAGTTAATATTCCTGAAGGTTGCCTATTAATAATTCCAACTGGCAGGCCATTCTAATAAACATGCGCGCAAATCGTAATCGTTGCCGCGTGCATTCCACTTATGGAATCAAACGGACAATTAGGAGTATCCGAATTGAATAGGGTGCCGCGGTGTCTTTGCATTTCATTAGAACGACGAGCTATCAATACAATATACGTGCAACACGGTTCGAAAGTGAATCATAAGTGGTATCAACAATCGAGGAATTTCGGTGGAGCGCGTTAAAAAGTATCGAACGAAACAGTTTAAAGAAAGGGTTGCAATCTAGAGTGGATACAGTAGAAACGAATAAGAGTTTACGATATGGGAGATAAGATAAAAATCAAATGATCTTACGAGGGGGAAAAAACTTTAACTGCGGTTATATATTACTATCGTTAAAAGGATTTGCAAGAAAGACACAAATCCTGTTCGCTTGTCGAATCAATCTTTTCCGTTCAATTATCAAAATGTACATTGTGGCTTTCAGTGCACGAAATGAGACCAGAGGATGTCGGAATTGTCGGATTTCGGGGTGATCCTGACAGACAGCCGTTCATGGTCGGTTACTTCAAGAGTTCCGGCATCAGGGAAAAGAAAGTGCGACAGAAACGAGATGCCAGGAGAAGAAAGAAGAGCGAATCCTCGAGTTTGGATTATAGGAACAATCCGTACACCGGTAAGTCCGAAAGGTAACGTCCACTGAAGCAGTGAATGTATCAATTCTATTTTAACCCTTTGAGCTTAAAAATGGGAGCTGATTGATATCGACGAAGAAAGTTCTAAATTACAAATGTCTATAGCAAGTGCATTTTAATTTCGTCCTAATTATAACTCGCAGCGAGATACCTCGTGAACTAACGAAAAAACGGTTAATCTAAACGTCTGTTGCACCTGATCTTGATCGCGAGTTAAAATCGTTTTTGTCCCCATAATTCTCGTTATAAATTGAGCTAGCGTAACTGATTCCAGTTAGACGTTTAACATCAGCGTTTAATGGTCGCCCCGTGTAGTTCGTTTAATAGTCTTGTCGACTATCGGTGGAACATAATTTCCTAACCCGTTCATCCAACAAGAACAACGCGTAACGAAAATTTCTAATAGCACCGTAGGCAAAAACACGCGAATTGCCAATACAACCAGCGGGAACAGTTGAGGCTTGTTGAAACAACAAATCTCATTTCGAAAGTGCAATAACACGTATGCAAGATTTGCAGGAAATGACGAACGGTGTCTGTAGCAAACGAGTACGTATAAAGGGTTAAAATTCCCCCAATACATAGGCGGCAAGCGTTAATTCATCGCGAGTTATCAATACGAAAGCGACAACAGATGTGACGAATATGTTAAATACATAGAGCTGTTCGTTGTATTTTTCCAGACCCCGGTGTGCAGTACAACTCGAGGACCTGCAAAATCCAAACGTTGTACGTCAGCTTCAGGGACCTCAAGTGGCAGGTAAGTTACGCCAAGAGGCGTAATAATCCATGCATTTGATGCAATCGTGTGCGGCACGATCAACAGGGCTTCTAGCTGATGCGAGATTATCGGCTAACCGATGAATATTAATATTCCAGGACTGGATCATAGCACCGGACGGGTACGACGCATATTATTGCAGCGGCGAATGCAATTTCCCTTTGAACGCTCACATGAACGCGACCAATCACGCGATCGTCCAAACGTTGGTGCACCTGGTCAGCCCAGGTAAGGTACCAAAGCCCTGCTGCGCGCCTACCAAGCTCTCGCCGATCTCTGTGCTGTATTTCCTCGACGAAAGCAACGTTATACTGAAGAAGTACAAAAACATGGTCGTCAAGAGCTGCGGTTGCCATTGATCGCCCGGGATTAGATCAAGATGATACAGAGACGCGTGCGGACAGCGCACACGAATCGAAGTCGAACGTAAAGACACTGTTCAGTTGAACCTTGCGACTCGATCTCGACCGATGTATGTATCCCGATTCGATCGGCGTGGAATTGTGCACGCGAATTCTAAAGTACTCCACCGTCTGGATATACAAAGTGCTGAATGATGGAGTTATCTCTCCTTTGTACTCCATTCCCGTGCCATCGAGCGATATTACCTTGAACAATATTTTTCCGATACGAAGTACAGAGTCTTGTCTGGACACGGAGTCTCGATCTTTGGATTACCCGGGACTAGGAAAATATATGCACCGATCGATGTTGCACACAGTTGCCTGTACTTGTTCGGGGCAAGCAGAGAAATATTGAATAAGTTTCTGATTGTGTCCTCGTGCTCGGAGAAACTTTCATTGTATTATTCTTGCTTCGACTTTTGTCTGATGAGATCGACAATAAAATCGTGTCTTCAAGCTCATAATATAATCAACCACTCGGAGCGATCTACTTCGGCGTCGAAAATTGGAGTATCATGACCCGATCGGGCTCGATTCTTTACGCTTGCGTTTGGCGCGAACGTCCAACGCTGATCGATGGTGGATTCTTAAGCGACGTAGAAAATACATCGGTCGTCTGATGCCAAATTTCGACTAGTAGATAGTGTAATTCTCGAAACAAGTGCTTCCGTACTAAACGATCGTGACAATTTCGCGGCCGGCAGATGTGAGCTGGGAAGAATTGATCGACGAATGCGTGTTCAATGCGACGCGCGATTTTATCCGGTTTTAGTGGATATACATTGTAATATACATACGTAACAAACGGGGTTATTTATCGATACTCCGAAACGTTTCTTTCTACCTGTATAATTTTTTTTTTTTAATCAACTCAAATATCTCATCTAACGTTCAAACGTTCAGTCGGTTAATATATCGTTTAGTGATATTAATTTAATGACTCGAACTTTCGATATTATAGTCTGAGAAGAAAGGAAAAATAGAAGAGGGGAGCGCTGTTCTTTTGGAGAACTTCTGCTTGTTCCGTTTTGTTACTTCGGGGAACACGCTCGCGTTTGCGTTCTCTAACTCGTCGAAGGTATCGAAGGTGTATGTAAACATATGAAGGAAAAAGATTTTTTTTTTTCTTGTAATTAGACTTATTTATGTTTGTCAGTAATGTGTCTGGTCGAGCGAATAAGAGCATTGTATGTAATACTCGTAGCAGATTCGTACGTGTACAGGCTGTTTCATAAGATAATAGGAATCTAGGAAGTGAAAGATTCCTCTAGTAAAAGTGAATTGATTCTTGACATTCCTGTTAGATTCATCGCTCGTTAATTAGCGATCGATTAACGATCGCGTCGATGTCTCTCATTTACGAAACACCGTTTATCCAGTGAAACATTCTACGGGGTAGTCTGGTAACTAGCGTCATCTTAATATTATTTTTAAGCTATGGTAGGTGGAAAAAAATGTATGTGTTCGAAGTAATTACGCGATGCGAAAAATATCAGTATAAGATATGAAGAATTTTTAAGCATCGTGGCGATATCAGACGGTTATTTCGATATATCGCATTATCAGGCCACTGTAATTTCAATTTATGTTACTTGTTAGTTTAATCATTATCATTGGTTTAATCATCGGGAAATTATCATGAGTCCAATTAAAAAGGAATTTAAATTAAATTAAATAAAAAGAAAAATTTGTAAAATATCCTGTAATAAAATTAGAGATGTTTAAAAATTGGTAAAAAAAGCCTTTGAGCTGCTTAGTTAGTGCAAATGAAAATTTCAAGTATATTAAGATGGGCACAGTTACCAAACTACTCTGCAAATACACAAACGTGTAACTTGACTTTCTATGTACATGTATGTAGAGTGTCAATGTATTTATATATGTGTATATAGAAAGCAGATAATTTTTTTTAGTACGACTTTGTAGTTCCGTGATTACTCTATGAAAATTGAAACAGATTGTCGAACAATATCGTAAGAGTACATTTTCTTCTTTAGCGGATCAAAATGTTACGTGCAATAGGATTATCAATTAATTAATTAATGGGATGATAGTCGTACAGTGTTTTTCTTCTTCTTTATTTTCTCCTTCTTTTTTTTTTGTATAGATTTCTATTTTTTACAAGCCCGTAGGAAATGTACGGGAGTTCATATAGTCATAGTTAATCGACGCGTGAGATTAAAGATTTAAATTATTTCGACGTGAAATTCGAACATGCCGCTGCTGTTGCTGCTAGAGAAATGTGCCAGCGTTGTTTAAAAAAACGTTCAACGAGCGTTTTACCGTATGAATGGGAAATTAAGCATTGTTTATTTTAGCTCATGGGTGCGTGAATGCGTTCGTATGCGGTCAAATCAATCGATGAATATATAGTCTGTGGTATCAGCAACACAACTTTTGTAATGACAGTGTAAATATATCGTTGTAAATACGTTCTATAATACATACTATATGTATAATGTGTACAATGTACTTGCGTGGATTTCTTTATTACCATGCACAAATTTCAATTTAACACTAATTATAAGAATATTTTTAATTGCTAATATTGTTAATCGATACCTCCTTACCCGATTCGATATAAGCTTTTGTAAAGAAATTAAAAAATTAGAGGAGAATATAGTGAATATATTTGATATGCAGAACTTAATGAATTTCGGAGTTTAATCGTGAAAATATTCCGAACAATGGAAAACGAAGCTATTTTTTAAGTCTATAATTGTTGCAAATAGATAGAAGTTTTATACGAAATTAGTATTTATATTTCTTTTCCTAAAATAATTTTTAACTATGATTCGAATATGTAGTTTTGAATTTAAATTGGATGCGCCGTATAGTTAATGCAGTCGCTGGAAGGTGGCACTGCATACACGTATCGGAATAATGCATCTCACGTAGCGCTTATTCAAATTTTTAATTTCACGTATGTTACTTACAAGTTACTTGTTAGAAAGGAAAGATATAAAATCTTATTTTTATCGGAGTGATTTAGCATATAATAAAAATTGTATCAGATATCGGCAAATAAATAGTATGTAGTTGGTGTGTTGGCGCGGTTTTATAATGGTGTAGTGAAATGTTTCACATACCTGAGGCCGAGTTGAAACAGGTTTCCATTTTGTTGCACCGCAAAATGTATACAGCAAAGTTGTTGCAAATTTTTGAAAGGGATCCAAAGGAAACCGGGTTTCATCAAAATCTGTCTGAGTAGATATAATTTAGGTTGGCCCGCGATTTCAAGCTGCTCGTCAATCAATAAGAATCAATTCCACGGTGTTACACATGTTTCAAATTAATTGACTTTCAATTAGTCCACAACTTGAATTTATTCTAGTCCTCCATGAATGTACAAAAGATATACACTTTTCACACTTTAAAATATAAAACAGCAAATTAACTTTTTCGCAGTTATTCTACGATCTCTTTGGTGCGAATTGATTCGACCGGGAGGAAACATGGCGGTTCGTCTCGAACATGCTTCGATGTATCGCGGGGCGATAATCTCGCTTCAAATCGATGGTCGTTTTCACGATGGACGGCGAACGTGCCGTGGACCTGGAGTTCGTGCGAAATGACAATTTTTCGTGCTGACAATGTTTTCTTACTTGAAAATATACGTGCATCGATACACGCGTTCGTGATTTTCGACGTTTCGTGCGGGAAGTAGATAGTAACGATTGTGAATAACCAACGAATCGTTGGTGGTGCTAGTGTAAAGCTTGTGCTGTGTACGACAGTAGTCTTCTCGTGTGCTTTCGTGCCGCTGTCAACGAGTCTGGATACCTGGACCATAGGTTAATTGCACCGAAGAATTTGAAGGAACAAATTAGGAAATACGCAGCGGGGTTCAATTCGGGAAACGAGGAGACCATTATTTATTTCAAGGAAAAGGAGTCACGCGAGGTACGCCCCTTTTACAGGTGCCAATAACATTTTTGCAACACCCACCGAGAGAATCGACCACCGCAGACACCTCTCGAAGAAGCTGTATTGGAACGCGTCTCTGTGTACACTATACAGAGATATGCTTCTGTAACATTGAATTCGATGTCCACATCCAGCTTTTCCTCTGTTTCGCGCAAAATCGATAAGAGAAGCTCGCACATTGTCCGCTGAGTAGTGCGGAACGCGCGAGGAGTGTTGCCCGACAAAAATAGCCAGGGTCCTCGGTGAACACGATAACCCTGTGTCCTTAGTTGCAGCTGCTCGTCCTTTATAGCATTCTATCGTGTGCCGGCATTATTTTGGCCGCGACTGTTTCAGAACGCTGCGCACAGCGTTGCTCGTCGGCGGAACGCTGCACGCAGTTTCAAAACATCGTGCCGTTCGTAACACTGTGCGCTTTCCGGCACGAGCCATAAAAAGTCAGCCTGTGATCATTGAAATTATCTCCTTACTGTTCTCATTGCTAATGTTCCGAATTAACCCCTCGTGCGCGCGTGTACGCATTGAATGAACTGGAAGCTGTGAACGGTGTCGCTCAATCAAACGTAAATAATCCTACACGTAAACGCGCCCGAACGCTCTCAACGCTGTACTCTAACCTTACTCCGTGCAACACTCGGCAGTCTCTACGTGTGTTACCTAACCTTCGCGTTCATTCGAACGGGTTGCTCGAATTTGCTTGGAGCTGGTTAATATTAGTGCTCGATGAATCCGTGACAGGGGAAGGGTATGCACCCACGTGTCGTGCGACACGAAATTCTTTGAATATATTATCTTGCCGGCTATGACGAGAACGAGGACCCGTTCGAACGGATTGTCGCTGCAGCCGTCGCGGATGCTGTGATTTCATTGAATGTGGAGTGCGATCTCGCGCCTCTTCGTCAAGGGAAAGCCAGAGGAATCTGCCCCGAGGACGGAGGATCGGACGTGTGACGGCGTGTCCGATACAGTCGTCCATGTTTCCGACGAAATGGATCGTAACGCCGGTGACGATCGACGTAGAGGCCCTGCCGGTGAGCAACAGCACGGCGGAGCCGAATTCGAACACTTCTCCGACGCCTACGACTCCCGCCAGGTATGTCGACATTTGTCATTCTTACTTTTAACTCCAGCTATATCCAACGGACGCTTGTGAAACACTTTGCGTGTTGGAAGCCCGATGCGAATGCTTCCTGTGAAGTTAGTAAGTTGCTGATAAATGGTAGAAGTTTGTAGTATTAGTTGTAACTGCCAGTAGCGGCAGTATATTGCCAGAGGTACGGAACACATTTGACAAACGAACAGTGACGGAGGCTGTAATGTCGATTACACGGTACGGACAATCTGCGACATTGTAGCAGAGTTAATATTCTAGGAGCCTTTTGTCGGTTCGATTCAAAGTTAAGTTTCAATCATTAGTCAAGTAATGCTTTAGTTATTGATCGAAGCAACAAGGTTATCTCGTGCATTGTCCGTTGGGTTATATTTCGGTGTTGGCATTAAATTTCTTGATGACGGATGAGGTATTATCATTTAGCAGTTTGGTACTAAGGAATGAAGCTATTCCTTCTCTGTATATATTCTGTATTTGTGTTTTTGTTTTGTACATATTTTCATGTTTATCAGTGGATCTTCATTTTCAGAAACAATTGACAAATACTTTTATTCGTCTCTTCAAAATATAAGAGACCAATTTTGGATTCACAATACATGTTTAATATTTAAAATTCCATGTTCTTATTTTTTGCATATTTATATCTATGTAATATTGTTAGAAGAATAATTTCCATGTATAAATATTTCTTCATTCTTAGAACTATTATTGAAAATTTCTTCCCGTACGCTGTGCATAGTTTTAATAAAACAGTAATTAATGTATATAAGTAAGCACTTATTACTGTGGGATGCAAATATGAATAAAATTATGTAACTCGTAAAGATACAGAGTAAGGAAATTATCATCAAAATTGATTATTAATTACTTGGGAAATATTTCAGCAAAACTTTTGATAGAATCAGAACCATTTAATAGTTAAAATTTCATTTAATCTAACAAAAATTGCTTAAGTGAAAATTATATTCGTACCAGTTAAAAAAAAGTTGCACTAATTCCATAACAGATTTATATTCGCAAGCTAATTAATTTCGTCTATAATTAAAATAAATGTACATGTTCAGATCGATCTTGCAGCAGGATTAACAAAACCTTTTTTCAATCGTCAGTACAGAACATGTTACTTACACATACATCTATGCTTGTTATATTTTTTATATTTCAAAGAAGAAGAAAAAACACATAACATAAATCAGACTGTAAAATTTCTTCGTCTGAATATAACATACCCGTTGCTGTTAATTAACGCGGATTGAATTTACATATGGAAATCATTGCGTGTGATATCCACGAACAGCTTTCACGTGGAGTTTTTCTACTATTCGGTCCATTTATTCGGGTTGAAATGTTTGATTAGTGAGATAGTGCATTCTTTGGTACGTAAGGCCATTCAGTGACCCACGGAGAAGTATTCGTTCTACTTGTTATTTTGATCATAGAGAAAATGTATTATAGGAAAATAAATATTTCGCGGTATGTTCGCTAATCATACAATGGTCCTATTTAATGTATTCAGTGAAACAGTTATCATTCCTGTATTGTACCGATATTATTCTGATTAGTTTCATTGTTCCTCGGATAACATCTAAAAATTTTCAACAATGTAACCCGTTCTAAAAAAAAAACATATCTCTGCACACGAATGGCTTGCGTGCACGTTTACGGGTACTTGTGCAGACGACAGTACGAAGTAAGTACGAAAACTATTCCCGAGCTGCGACGCTATGACGTATATGGCGTTCGTTTCCTGTACGCACGGTTATTTATTGCACGGTAAAACGAGCTTGTACCTGCGCACAGAACCACCTCTGCACGGGTGACTTTTTTTGGCACGGTATGCAGGATCTCCAGGAATCGCGACGCACGCTCGTAATTATCCGTTTAATTACACCACTCTCGCTGACTTCGAATGAACCAGCTCGAGAAAATCGTCCTTGGAATCACGCTCGGAAACGTCATGTTTCTGGAAACCCGACCCCTTTGGTTGCACTCACTGTATGTACATTACACCGTGGAAGATGGTTTGTTGCGAGCATATGTGCGACATTTAATTGCACTCCTTGCGGGATAAGTTTTTTAATAGAACAGGAGTTACTGGTTTGAATTCTTGATAATTGTTAGATCTGGAAAATAATTGGATAGTATAGTGATCAATTGATTGCATTCAATTGCATGTCTCTACGGTTAAAAATTGTATGAATGTTACTACGATAGTGTTAAATCAGGGTAACTTTACACAATACTTTAGTAAAATTGGTACCTGCACTTTAGTCGACATATGTACTTTGGGTCCTGCAAAAATAATAATCGTCGAATTTTGTACTTTATTATCTGATGTACAAAAATCAGTGATTCGATTCGCATGCCATTTTTCGTATAAAACATGTGTTCAATATAGAGAACAATTGCACACAGCCCCAATTTATTTATCGTATTGCCTTTTACGCGTACATGTACATGCGGGAATACATACTGGGTTACTGGGTTGCGCCGACACGTCGAATTGATTAGAATTGTGTTTCACTGTGATACGCGAGACTGCTAAAGAGAAATTCCCAAATTTTAAGAGCACACATTTTCGTGTTAACGGAGTAAGATAAGTCCGAAGCATAAATCAATGTTGCTTAGATAGTGCTTCGATGTTCTTATCATGATTTATTTATTTCGATTGGATTTCTCTGGTCCAAGCTTTAAATATAATTTAGAAAATAAGTCGTCGTAGCCTGTGCTAAGTGGTTGTGAAACTGGTTCTAAAATTAGCGAAGTTTGCACGACTCGTTTGCTTTCTTTTTACGTTTCCTCTTCGAGTGCAATAAAAATGGCATTTTAATGAATTGTAAACGAAGGATGATGGGCTTAGGACGGAATATACAAAAGGAGGAACAAATTCTGAATAGACTACATAACTGAATACATAAAAGGACAGCCGGTTCCCGTAACAAGTAAAACGAATTTAAAATAAATTCGAATAATTATTTGAGGGTACTCTCTTCTAAAAGAGAAATTTCTTTTTTTATTTTCCGTACAAATTCTATCTCACATTTGAATGATTACAAACTCATCGAACACTTGTTATAAATATTTGTAACGAGCACTACGATATAATTCGCCCCGTGAAATATTCCTTTCGTTATTGACACTGTTCATTTTGCACATCGTCAGTGCGTTTCGTCGTTTCATTTGCACCGTTAATCTTGGTAGCCGGTAGGTAGCGTGAACCCGTAGCAATAAACAATCAATATGTAGGCATCATAGCGACCTCGTTATCGATGGTCAAGTTTGGCGTGTGTCCAAAGAGACAATCGTGTACTTTTGGTTCCTTCGAAAAAAGGTGTCAGAAATTTAAGTGGCTACTGCATGGAAGCGGTGATGAATTGTTGCCAAGTAATACGTCTTCCTTTCGTGTTTTTTTCGAACTACGAAAGAAATCACTTTTCAACACTTAATTTCATGTTTCTTACATGTTTTTCCTGTAAATCGTATTGGCACTTGTACAACAAAATTCCGCAAGGAAAAGGTGTGCAATTATGTTTCGTTGACACGGTTCTATTTTTTAGAGTAATCAAATTTTAATATTTAGTCCTATTTTTGCTATTGGTTACACTTATGCAGTTTTTATTGACAAGTTCCACTCCTCCTTACATATTCGTCGTGATCTCCGGAATAATCTAGGATTTGTGCATGTCGCGTGATAACGAGATCAGGGTTGAAATTCGAGTTGCCGAATTGGCCCGACTAATTCACTAACGCGATGATCAACGATAAAGACATTACTGCACACAAGCATGTGCCTTCGGGTACAGGTTTGTCACAATAGAGCAAGTTAATTATTCATTGTCTAACAGCTGTAACTATCTTCTCATGCACAGCTGCGAGTATATAGGAGTTATTTAGCCGTCGAAGGAAGAGTATTAATCGCTCTGTCCGTTTCTGTGAAAATTATTCATTAGCGCGCGGACTTATTTTACGTTAGTTCATATAATTATCTCGGGTGAAAACTGTGAGAGAACACGTAGAAAAGCCTGCAGTGTCGATGGACTATCCCTTGACACGCGTGCACTTCATTCTGAATGAAGAGAAATTAGTGGAAGAAAGCGAATTTCACAAGATCCTTGTACATACATATACCTAATCACGAGATTGCCCAATATTTCGAGCCATTGTATACATATCATGGTTGGTTGTTTGTGATAACGTTTAGTATTTTAGAAATTTATTGAGCTTCGTGGGAAATATTATGTTCGCGATCGGTTTATTATATGCAAAAGTTGTCGGGGAAGTGTATACCTTTTTTGAAATATTTAAATGTAAGCCATTGTTATATATGTTGTTGCGTGTAGAAAAATATAAGATGCCATGAACGATGTTATCTACAGGGATCTTCAGGCCTCAAATTGTTTCCGCCGATTAATGTTGCGGAAACAAAGTACCTAATATAACAATAAGGTGTGTCGCTTACTTCTGCGCAGCGTTAGAAAAAGTATAACAATACCGCGAAGCGTAGCAGTTGCTATTTTTATTGAAATTGAAAAATGTTTAGCTCGTAGCTATTTGCATTTAATACCATCAGTAACAAATTAAAATAGCCGGAAATATAATCTAACACTTTAACCAAAATTTATCTCTGTTTCATATTTAATATTTCATTTTATGCATCATTTAATATATCGATTCGAATTATTTGCCACAGAATTAAACCTTCTATTATAACTTCGATCGCGATTGAAATTTAGCGCGTTTCATCTGTTCCAATTGCTGTCATTATGAGATCCTAAATACGTTTGTTCAGCAATCGCTCGGGCTCGGGAGATTCGCAAAATGTATTCGAGCTCGAAGCTCACCGCCGATGTTTATATTTGTTCCACAAGGAACAATGCATCCGCAAATAGAGAGCAACCGCGTGGACGACACGAACACGCATTGCATCAAATACATTCTGACGCAGTGCATGGAAAGATATACGAAAACGGGCTGCAAGTAAAACACCGGGAATTATACTTGGTCCGACAGGAAAAGCTCGGCTGCGAAGATCGGTTGGTGTGGTACTTTAAGTTGCAGTATCTCACGAACGATTCAGTCGGGAGTAGTTGTAATCTGGGTCATCAAATTCGTAGGGATCTGTTCAGCAGTTTTCGTGAAACTGAGAAAACATGTACATATGTACTTCCATTTCGAACTGGAGTAGCGTTGACAGTCTGCAAAATCTACTGAAGCTGAACACGTCTGATTTATTCAATTCGAATTTTTTAATATCTCACTTAACAATTCATTTCGGCAAGGGATCCCTTTTCATTTGATGTTATGGTATTACAAAATTAAAGGAGCACAATGGGTTCAAGTAATTGCTTTCGCGACTCAAATCATCACGAACTCAAAGATTGAAGTCTCCCCTTTACAAGGAACAAAAAGAAAATTCATGTACGACTCTTTCCCGCCATTCTATTGCTTATCGAATGGAAGTTCAGCGTGTATTTAGTGCATGTTTAGAATTAAGTGCTTGATCCCCATTATAAAGAGGAAACTTCGATTTGTAAATCCATGGCGATTTGAACCGCGAAACAAATTCGGTAAACGTCGTAAGTTTGATCTTGAAAGATTTTCACCAAAGAAAAGCACCTTCAGTTTTTTACTCCGTTTTCTAATATAATAAGTTCTTCGAAAAATGTAATTCTGGGATGCGAAGGTGGGGGTTTTAAAATATCTGATATTACGTTGCCATTTGAGTGAACTAAATTTGTTCAGTACGGTTGGAATGGTTTTCGAAAAAGAGTCGAAAGGAGTCAGTATCAGAGATCGTCCGGTTTCGTCTCACTGAGCATCATCATCGTTTCACACGGTCGAACAACTTCGTCCAGAGCTTGGAACGCATTCATCCTTCGTTTCCTATAAATAGCCTTCGCCATTTACTTTCTGAGAATTTTTCACTCTTTCTACTAGCGAATAAATGACAGAATGACTCGTCATCGTACTCCCCATTACGCCCTTACAACATTCCACGTGGAAAATAAGTACATATATACACATATTTAAATCCTTTCGAAGAACGTTGTTAAAAAATTCTATGGAATGTTATCAGCTCGTAGATCAGTTCTCTTGCTTAATTACGACTGGTCGGTGTCACTGTACTCGTCAGTCTAAATAAAGCTGTGTTTGCTCCAATGATCTTGACAGATCGATCGTCTTTGGTCACGACCAGTGTACTCTCTAGGCTAGACTACTTACGATCGAGGCTTTTCCGGGACGATTGCATTAACGTCGCCTCCACCTAGGTCTCCGAAGCTATTTTACCAAGGGGAAAATCGCCGCGGCACACCTTGACGATACCTTATAGGGTAATCGAAACGTTCATGATGTATGCCTCAGATACCTGCGTCCGAGTCGTTAGTCACACGTTACACGATGCCGCGATCTAAATTGCATGATTTAATCGTCGTACGATGTAATCTGCATTTAATAATTACACAAGGTCGTTTTGAATAATTAAATGTCGATATCGATATTTTTGCCACCACTACACCTATCGAAAAATCATTTATACCACCTAACTATTCATACCAAACAACTATTGTAAAACATTGTTTCGATAACTGCAATCTCTCGTGAAATATCCCATCGTTCCCAGTTCCATACATGGAACACCCTGTACGAGGCACCCTGCATTTCGACATTCATCATTTACCTGTAAATGACGTGGACGGACGCCTGAAACGCCACAGAAATTTAAAATTCATGTTTTCCGACAAATCGCAAGATTTAAGTATCGAGGCTGGCCTTTCTTTTCAATTTCGAAATCCGGTAAATCGTGACAGAAAAGAAGCAGCAGAGGTGGCGTGGGCAGTGAAGGCGAAAGCGAGAATTCAACGCCATGGAGAACTTGTAAATGGTGGAGGCGTCGGTGTATATTATAGGCTGTCGTTGTTATATGACCTGCACTTACAGTGCTTAAAACATCCTCAGTTAGACAGCACAGCTTCGGGTGCCGCTTGATGATAAATCATTAGATTTGTACAAAGATCTGCAACAACGAGAGCCTTTTCATGCGATCGGTTCAATTAAGAATCGATACTTCTTTCCACGTGATAAATGGATGCCCCGTATTGGCAGGAGAAACAGTGATATTTCCGTGTACAAGCTTATATGGTTTATAGAAATAATAGAAATCTAATCGTGCTGGGAACTTTCAAGTTTGTGTAGCTTCATAATGTTGCCAATATCTTGATAGGATTAATCATGCAATATATTTTATTGGGAAAATAATATCATTAGAGAAAATTAAGTTAATAATAGTTTTGGTCAGGTTGTGCAATTATTATTTCGTTTTAATTATGAATCATTGCCACGATGTGACAATATCAATAATAGTACATATATTGTATAAGGAAACTACATAATCTGGTCTAGTATCGTAACCTGGTATAGCAGACGTTTCCCTGGTTGTGTAGTTTGTACCTGAAGACTATGCTTCCTTCGTCTTCGCGATAGTTCTTGTTGGGTGAACGAGTATTTAGTTTACGAAACTTGTCGCAAGTGTCTATGAGAAGTTTAACAGTATGTATTATAAATTTTGTGGCGATAGATGTAAATTATGAGTGTATTTAAATAGTCATCATTCGATTGCATTTTTTTTTATAACTCATACAAACAACGTGGTATAATATCACTTACTCTTATTCATTTTTTTAGAGATATAATTCTAAATAAGATAGCACGAAGGCATATTAATTATTTATTTATTTATTTATATGCATGTTTAAGTGCGTTTTAATTGGCTACATTGGCCCCACTCTTCAAGCCGTGGACGATCGTCATCGTAAACATTGTACAATGCAATTCTCAAGGGCGGGAACCATTGTTAACAATAACTGACTATTTTACCCAGTTGCTAGTACATAGTTACGCATTCCATTGAGTGTATTGTGCAGTAACAACGCTCATTCGTTCCTTTTCAATGCTCTCACATTTTCCAGTTAACCATTTCCAACTCTCGTTTCACGTTTATCATGAAAACTCCATCTCGTGTTAAACAAGATTTATCAAAATCGCGATGAATGCAATTATTGCATAGCCAATTTTCGTTACCCGATTGGCCTATCTTCGCATGATACAAAATATTATTTCCATTTTACGCTTCGCGAACCATACTCGAGTTAGAATTTTGTTTTGCTGGAGCAAATTAGAGATATTTCATTTACATGTTATCATATTTAATAGTAATTATAGTGCTCGTCAAATTAATTAAACATGCAGCAATACTATTTTTGTTAAGTCCTCGTTTTGAGTCGTTAAACCTAAGTGTTTTACAATTTTTAAATTGAAAACTTCACGATGCTTGAATTTTGTGGAGTGTAGTAGCTTTCGGCCTATGATATACACCCCAAGTACTGAAAATGATAACATATCTTGGGAAGGAAGGAATAAGATTATCCAATTATATGGAAATTGCGATAACTTAATCACGATTCGCGAGATTTGCGATTTCACGTTCAAGTCCTCGGCAGTGTTTCATGATAGTAAATCATTGGGACGAGCTCCCATGCTAGGGTGAAACGTGATGAGATTAGATAAGTCGTTCACGCTTCCATCCAAGGTGGAACGAATACACGCATCTATGTATTACATGTGGTGATTTTTTTCTCAAAATCACATTACTCCCGTATTTTATCCAGCATAGAAATTTCTCTGATAAAATAAGAATAGAAGAAAAATTGCTCCGCTTCTTCTATACTTACATTTATTGAACGCAAAGATTGCATGTGTCGCGTGAATAGGAGGAACAATTTATATGTACGCCAATATTGTAAGCCACAAAGTACCATTGTCTTCGATATCACGTGCTTGGAAAGCACCGTGCGAGATGGTTTCCGGTAATAGAGCAACTGCTTACAAAGCTCCCCGGATTTTACCAACGAAATAGTTAATTACAGAACTTTCGGAGTTTCTCGGTAGCAGAATAACTAATTGCAGTGCACACGGAGTTCCTCGGTAGCGACGGATATAACTAATTGCACCAACTAACACTTATTTTCTGCCAGCTTTGATTCACGCTGGGAAGCATAATTTCTATCGACTATTTAAGGAACGTTGTGTTCACAAAGGGGAGGGTAACAGATGTATTTCTATTAACTGAAAGCCATACGGTGCTCACGCCTCGTTTATATCTTCGCCTATTCAATAGTGCACGCTCGTTTCTTGTCGATGGATATATACGTATGCATATGTATATGCTATTAATGAAATCGAAGGTTCCTCTTTATAATTTGTTACAGTCTTAACAATTTTCCTTAGTCATCCATTTTAATGAAATTCCGCATTTTTATTGCACCACAGAAGTTCCAAAGATTCAGTGCACCCATTTATCTCAACGGAAATCAATAGCTTGAAAATTTATGCATTTCCACGATCTTATTATCCCCTCGCATTCCAATCTCCCCCATTTTTCACACTTGTCCACAATCTTGCAGGCATATCAAACATGGAATTAAATTCATAAACCTTCGACTTTACGCGAGACAGACTAGGGAGTCTCTCATCACTATTCCAGGGTAGACGCGTTCGTTGCAGTTTTCCTCGAACTGCCGCCCCCACGCTTCATTACTGTCTCTCAATTAAGAACGATTTTCTCATTTCCTGGTGTATCTATTACACTTCCCCTGGCGTGCAACTAACTAACTTCTCAAAGGGAAGAACTCGTACTGTCACGTCCCTTCGCGAAAAAATGCATTATCCTGCAACGAACTACTTGCTGACTTACATGAATCATAATTACTCACGTCTCCCCTGTGATTTGGCAGAAAAAAGTACTTGACATTGTCCGTCATGAAATTCCGTAAATTTCATAGGTTTCTTCAGTATCACGCACTGAACCCTTTATTGGTTCCATAAAATAATAAATGATATACAGAATGCGCAAGGGACGCACGTTTCCACTTGCTCAGTCTGCTTCTTACCCGTGCAATATATCAGGCATTAAAAAAACACTTCCAACTATTTGATTCGCTCAGAATTTCTCCAAAACTGTATCCTCGAAAAAATCTGGATACGCGAACTTATTCAGTGTTTACCGGTTAAGCTCCCGCAAAGTACATATCTTCATACTCAATATTTATTACACTTTTGCTGCCATGCAACCACTCTCGCAGAGGAAGACCTCACCCAGTCACGTTTCATCGTGAAGAGGTATATACACTCTCTTGCACCCTACCACCGGTTGACTTACGTGAATTACAATGATTCGCTTGCCCCCCTTTGATTCCATCGTCAAGACCTAACGATCTGACTTTGTGCGAGTGCAGGAGGCTTGGTGCACACCAGCTGACTCACGCAGCCACCACTGAGAGTCCTCTCCACCGTCTCTCTATCCTCTCTCTCTTCTCTTTCTCGGCGTACAGAGACGGAGAGAATGAAGCCACGTTTCGCCTCTAGTCTTGTTCCAAACTCGGAACACATCTGGCATTCGCGGTCAGTTCCGTTCTCTGCCGGCTCGGTACTCCACGCTGATTTTAGCGGCTCATTGATTTCCCTGCGGACAATTAGGCGGGTGATATTGGGGAAAGGGTGGTAACGAAACAGACGGACCGCGAGAATCGTGAAAAATCGGAGCACTAAAACCGACACGGATCGTTTCTGAACGTTGAGCAGTGATTTGTATTGCGAAAAGTTTGGTGCTGCGCTCTTCGTCGGATGTTGAGTCTTTCGCGCGACATTTTTGTGATCTTTTTTAGCCCTCGCGATGTGTGAGACTGTGTCGATTGAACTGTGGGATTTATAATTAAATTAATTGTGCATGGAAGGAGAATATTTGTGGATTCGTATTACCCGTGTCACCGTCTGGTCTCGTTGAGCCTTGTTATTTTTGTGCTGCAGTAGCTTCCTTTTTATTGCCCACGTTTTATGGGACCGACGACGAACGTATATACGCGGGGAACGATGACAATTGACGAAACAGTCAGGATTCTTTTGCCCGACGTAACGGTCGAATCAGTATTGCAGCGACGACTGCGTTAAAATCAGCCGCTGGCTCCATGCCACGTGAAATTTGATTCACACGAAAATTATATCTAGACGGCAGACATGCACTCGTCTATGTTACAATGGAAATGTATGGACACCCTTTGACCATAATTTTCATAGACTTCAATCGGGAGCGGTTGTTTCGTTCTCGACGAATCCTGAAACTAACTTGACGAACAACAATAAACGCAGGAAAAGGTATTGTTTCACGTTTCGTTAAATGGATTCGAGAATTGGTGAACTGTTCGATGGCTAGCTTAAGCAAGAAAAAACGGTGCCCTCCAGAGGATTCGTGATCCGAGTTTGTTGAATGTTCAGTGTTTTTCTGAAAAAGAAAAGCTTCTGCGTAAAGTACTACCGCGTCCCGATGCGATTTTGGATAGCGTCGATGGTGTGTTGTGCACAGTGGCACTCTCGGTGACGTTCTTCCTGCGAGAAACAGCAATTTCTAGGATGGCCAGCGAAGTGATGATGGCGCCCACCGCGGCGCCTGGAACGTCCAGACGAGAAATAGACGACGTCAGAGATATGGTTAGAAACGCGGCCGTCACAACCGTTTACGTAAGTTGCAAGATCCCTCTGCTCCTATGCTAGGCTTTACACCAGCTAAAAGATAACGCGATTATTAATCTTTGCTTGTTCTCCCTGTCGTTTCTTATCCGGTCGTGTTTCGGTAAACTCATCTTTTATCTCCGCGCTGCAGCGCTCCGATCTTGTTGCATGCACAGACAATTCTCGAGACTGAAATATGTGCAATACATATTCGGTCGCGAAAGCTGGTGCTGCGAGAAATTCGTGAAATTCGAGGATTAAAATATATTTGACCGACGAGTAGAGGGGGAATACAGATGCAAATTAAGATGAATGTGAAGTAATTGGGATGTGTGTTTTATGTCTGGAAATGTAAAGGATGCTTGGTATGCGAGGGAGGATTTTACGTTCATGTTGAGAAGATTAATTTCGCAAACAGTAGGGTCTACTGGTTTATTAAGATGCTATGTGCGACGTAGAAATAAATATATTTTGATGATGTAGGTAAAAAATAAATGTTTTAGATTTTCATATAGCAATACCATATATAATATGTATACCTGGTTGTAAAGTTCAAGTGATCCATAATGGTGGTAGACTCAGGCGTTCCATAGGCACGTCCATTTGGAAATTGATTTTGATGTTTCGCCAGCATTGCAGCTATGTCCGGCAGACAGTTAAAGATCTAAGAATACACTGTTATAGTTATTCTGCCTAAAACTGTTACGTAGATTTGGAATATTATATTAGTTATAATGTGATAAATGTAATCAGGTTTACGCTTGAATTCTGCGGTGAAAATAATTAAAATTATTTTCGAATATTATTTTGTTGAATGTCGGAAATTTTTGTCGAATTGTTTGTGATAGAGGGAACAGTATTATTCTCCGACAAATGGTTGTATGATTTATATATCAGTCTTCCATTACGTGAAGTTCGACTAATTTACGGCCGAAGTAAGGTATCGCGAAACTGGAAATAAATCTTTTAGTACTGGAAGAGTTCATGTCCCAGTGTACTCTCCGAGGTACACACTACCATAATCAGATTTATGCGCTTTTCGGTTGAATTGGCGTGCTAACATTCTTATGCGATGTTTTGAGCCAAGAATTACACGTCGTCTTCTGTATGTACATACATACTACATACAGATTTCATTATTGTCTTTCAACGGTAATGTCGCAGATTTACTGGTACTGCTGACTGTACGTGCAAAGTGACGAAAGACAATAGTGTCATGAACAAGATTTCACTCCACCATGAAAGTGTCACGGTGTTTCAGTGACAAAGATTCTGGTTTACGTCATTTTCTATCAATGTATGTATATGTACATATGTCTGCATATACATACATACTACTGGAGGCTAGTTCATTGCCGCTGGTGTTAGGGAAGTGGTAATAAAAAATTGTCCCCATATTTTCCTTTCGTTGATTTATTATTCGTTAATTAGCCTTCGCACAAATTGGAGTAAATTGAAATATATCACAATTAAACTTCGTGCTCCGATTGAACAATGTATTCGTCAGTATTTATTACTAGCCCGAACACTAAATGCCCAAGGGCCCATTTACGTTTTCACTTATTGATTGATAAGTGTCCGATAGATATGATAGGGTGATCCCATTCGCAAGCAAATAAGGATCGCGCTTTGGAATCCTTCTCGTGAATGGCCATGTTGTAATTTTCGATATGCTCCGGCTAACTTTCAATGCTCTGGGTGTTGTCGACTCGTTGCACAACTAATTAATACGCTGATCACGTATTCAATGTACGGGAGCTGGTTCTCTGTGTGTTGCGTGTCTGCATGGATCTTGGACTTCCTTTCCGTTTTGCGTGGACTGTCGTAAAGAACGCGTAGGCTCGGAATGATGTTCGGCCACCTACATGTACGAACCGGTCAGGATGTTACGAGAAATCACAATAGCCTGATAAACAACATCCATTGAACGTAATACTTGCACAACTCGTCGAACGCATTCTCAACAATAAACATTCCATCAGCGTGTACAATCTTTCGCCTCTTGTTACTTTAACCATATTTATGCACCGGTTTTAATTGGCATAGACAAGGACAGCGCTTCTAGACAGCGTTATACTGATATGAATGAAATTTTGGTCCTTAGCACGATCGTGTATTGAAAATTAGCTTCGAGCTAGATTTTTAATAATACTAAATTATCCTGTCCTCGTAGCGAGGGAAGTATTCGAAGTTAGAACTCTGAATTTATGAACCAATGTACATATTTTGCTCTGCAATTTTTGGACAAAATTATTTGGAGTCAGTAGTCGAACATATATTTAATTGTATGCATAGTGAATTTGTCGACAAATATGCAAAGGGTCTGAAAATATTTAGGGTTACAGGATGCTACGTAATATTCGTAATAATTGCGACAATTTAGATTAATGTCAGTCATAGTAAAGATAATTAGACCAGTGAATGGGGGATGCAGAAATAGATGGTAATAATAAAGGGTGCTCCTTTTTTTTGTTTCATTTAATTTTATTGTTAATTAGATGTGGAAACATTACTGCTGCGTGCTCCATTGTTACAAAATTTCAGTATCATGCTAGAATTACGTGCATCCGCAGATTTTGTTGACCTTCGCTATCTCTTTGTTCATTGTTCATTCTCCTTGCATTTTCCTTTTCCCCTATTCTCCTTTGCGTGGTATTTTAGAAATTTGTCATGGACTTTCGAGGTTGGGCCGTCAGGTAGAAATGATGAGTCTGTCATCATTGCGAAATATCGCAAATAAAAGCAATGGATATAGTTCTTGGTAGTACTCATTTTGCGACGCAGAAGTAATCATCGTTTCGTGAGATTAGAAGAATTAATCGTTCAGGAATTCTCGTTGACTCTCACCGTGAGACCTTTGTGATCCTTGTAGGCGGATCGAAATGTGAGAACCAACCGCTTCCTTCTTTGGTAACGCTGATCAACGCTTTCCAGCATTTTTTATTCATCCATGACAATATGATCATATCTGTCCTCTTTACAAATACATTTGACGACATATATTTGATTAATTATTACCGGAAAATCGACCCTTGAATCGTGCATGAATTATGAACAGTTCTTAATAATAGTGAAACCGAAATAATTTTTTTTTTAATTGAATACAAAGAATTAGCAATTTAGTCTTGTGCATTAGAATGATAATTTCTTCGCCTCGGAGAGTAAAATATTGAGCAAATTAGATTCTTAATTCCTTTAATACTTCAGCAGATCTATCTTTTAAATCCACGTTAAGAAGTACGCGAACTTTTTAGCGACGCAAACATTAGACGAGAGGGCGGAAAGGTAACACGACGTTTGAGGCAGTGAAATTTCCAATTGGCTCTCTGGATTCTTCAAGCGTATAATGATTCTTTGACCATGCACGAAACGACTGCTTTAACGACGCCATTGAAATATCGGAGTGGGTACTTCGAAATAAATTCTGAAAACTCGCATCGCGGTGCGTCGTCACGTTGAAGAGCTTTACCCCTGACACGGTGCTCTTTCTAGTAGTCTCGTGATCCTCTGTTCGAGTTTCTAAAGTTCCCTCGAATAATCATCCCGTCGTCACCTCGCAACACACGCGGCAAACACTTGCAATTAGTTACACGATCGTTGGAACAAATTGCCAGGGGCATTTTCCAAACGTTTCTTCCCGCCACCTTTTGAACCGCACAGAGGGAAAGCGTTTACTACACGATTTCAGGGGACTGTTATGTACCTGAAATTGATTTATTTCACTTGAATTAAGTCTTACCTGTGGGAAAGTAATTTGAAAGTTTCTTTCGTGATTTGGTTATTTAGATTGGAATCGAACACTATGGCATAAAATTAAGAACTGAATAAGCACAAAAAATTAAGTTGCTTCTTAATTTAATGCTTTTAATTGTACGAACAAAATGCATACTGAATTGAATCGTGCAGTGTGTGCATAATGCAAATCGTCGGTATTACACAAAGGAGATAAGGAGCGGTCGTAGTTTTGACTTCATCTTTTTATTCCTCACGGTCCTTTTGCACCGGAGGTCCGTCACGTGCCCTTCCTTCGAGAGTAATTCGTATAAATTGATGCAAAATGGCGATCACGTCCGATCGGTTCCGTCATGGAAGCGCTACTACGATAGAAGATTGCCTTCAACTTTCGAAATTACCCGTATCTTGTGCAAATGGTTCGCGTGGGTGCGTGTAGGTGTACGGATACCGTATTATCTTTACTCTTAGGTGCTTCAGGCATGCTTAAGAGCAGCTCTCTCTCGTCAACGTGTTTACGATATAATCACTGTCGTTCACAACAATTTACCTTTCAGTTACGTGATCGAGTTTCCGGTATTTCGCAAATGAATGAACATCCATTCAGTCGTTGCTGCGCGTTACAACTAATATCGATAAGATGAGGCTGCACAGGGATATCAGGCAGCGATCGTACGTAGAAACACGCGTTAACCCCTTCCCTGTCCGTTGTTTGTACTCCTTCCGCGAATTAAAACGTTTCCGTCGATGAACTTTCATCTTATTTGGAACGCGTCGCTCGAAAATCGCGGCGACCCGACGACGCGACGCGACGCGACGCGACGCGGGGCGTCGCAAGCTTCGTGACTCATCGTACTCTCTGGGTTTTGTGCGTACGCTGTTGTGCCAGCTGACTTCCCAGACGGAGTACTCGACGCGGTCACAGGGGGAATGAGAAACTCTCGGTTTCTATTCGCGGCTGAACGAAGGCAAAACGGAGCCGAAAACAGCTAAAACTGAACGTGACGAACACAGGTGGGACGCGAATGGTGAACTCGGTTAAATCAGAACACCCGATGGAAATGTACATTAATTACTTTCACCGCTCGTATCGAGATACTAGGCAGCAATATCGGTGCTCGAGAAATCGTGGAACACCGAATTGGTATTGAGTGTTCAATCAAATTTTAATTCGGTTCGATTGCACTCCGAACGAGCGATGATTGCACGCCAAATAAAAACACCCTTTGATATAGTATAATGAAAAATTGTTGGGATGAAAATTTTAATACATTTTTCTACTTCGCACGGGGAGACAATTTTTTTTTAGCATTTTTTTAATTGATATTATACACTTCTAACCGCTCCATTGTACAGCATATATTTATTTAATTTTCATTTATTATAGTCTACGTTAAACTAGTGAAAATAATATAAAAATCGCAAAAAGAACAAAATACCTCGAGCTATCCATAGAAGTACACAACACTAGGCGTACACATTTTCTCCGCAAAGAACTTCCTCGATTAAAAACCCATCGACCAAGCCTATGTACAATTCTATCCAAAGAAACTGTACACTCACCGGGACCTGAAATTCCGCAAATATCGCCTATTAGCGGCCAGGCGAGTCTCGAATACGTGTCACGCGAAAACGTGAGGTCCACTTTGCGGTCTTGTTGGTCGGTGCAGCGTGTTTGAGGTATAAATACACCTCCGGAACCAACGAGCTGTTATCGGCGAGTGAATGGGTTACTCCTCTTCCGGCTTCGATCCGTGCCCGTCTAACGTATACACGATAATCGTGGGATAGGCTTAGTGGCCTCCCCGGTATCTCGCGGTGGATCTTCACGGCAGATTCATCGTTTTCATTAATTATGCCACCGGTCATGGTCATCTTTTCCCCGTTAATTGTCGTCCCTCTTTTCTTTTCAACTAATTTACGCTCCTTTTTTTTTTGCCAACAAAGGAAGCTATCCCATCCCAGCGTGACCGATCCTTGTATACATCTATGTATTATACGTATAAAGACGCGATATGCATATTACGATGCGTGTCGCGTGCTCGCGAGTCTTCTTGTTTGACGAGTGTTGGCTCTTCGTTAATAAGTGTGGTTGCACTCGCGCCATGTGCAGTTGCATTTTACCGCGATGCAATTCAGGCCATTGACTCATCGACAGGAATATATCGGGCAGAGGAAATTGTTGGGAAAGACGGTCTTCGATGTACTCCTTATTGTATGTCTGATCGTATTTCATTAATTTTATGTAATACCGTGGATAAATATTATTTGCTTTACAATTTGTTATACAAAGCTGGAAGGAAAGTTTCTCGGTAGTTTTCGATGAAATGACGAATATCCGCGACGTTACGACGTGCTCAGAAATTCAGAAGACATACTTCTTCACCGTTGAGTACGAAGTCGTCGGTCATTAACCCGTTATAATTAACGAAGAACTAGCCATGGTCAGATGGTCCTGACTAGTAACGATCATTGCATCGAACGAAGAAGGAGAATCACAGATAGAATCAGTTCGAATTTCCGGCCATTTCTTCGTGACTGCTCTTTTTTTTTGCTAGTCCAGGTTTTAACTTCCTTCTGTTATCTGCAACTTCGCGTCTTCGATAAAAGTCGACGGTGAGGAACAGATCTTTTATAGATAACCAGTGTTCCGTAGATGATCGATCAAATTCGCAGAAAATTAGTAGCAATATTAACTACTAAATTTAATAAATAATTTTCTGCAAATAATTCCTAAACCTTTGAATTTTTACACGACATCACTTTCCTACCAAGGTTTCATAATATTCGCAGCGATTTGTACATAAATTGAATAGCACAGAGAAATCAATCATCAGCAGAAGATCCACTTTTCCAAAAGAAAAAAAGCATCGTTCTCACGTGTCAGTCTTGAGAATGATGGAAAGCGATATTTACGTTTCAATCGTCCTCGATCCCTCGCGAAAATCATTTCAGCGCATTGAATGAAGTTTCGTTTGTCGTTTGCGATGGGACTGGTTCCGCGAAAAAGTGGCACCAAAGGGTACGGTGGACCTCACGGCGTTGTTCCGGTAATTCGACGAGAGGAAAGTAGAAAGTCGCCAACCAGATGCCGAGTTTACGAGTTTTGCTCGTTAATCGGACGTGAAACGCATCGGTACTCACACGATTCTCTCTCAGGCAACCGATACTTGTTCCTCATTGTACATTACGCTCCAGGCATACGGATGTGATTTTGGAGTACTTTGGCAATATCTCGAATTTAGCGCACTTCTTTAGGCACTCGTATTGTAATGTTTAGAAGTGCGCTTCGGAATAATTATTGCAGTTTTATATGTAACTTTTTTGAACGAATTTTTTTTGTTACGTTTGCTGCATTTCCTATTGAATCCGGTGACGTTAACAAAAAGTGCAGTTTGAAACGTAGGTACACATATCGATTCGACACAGGTGGATGTCGGGCACTCTTAAGATTAAATTGGATTAATTAGTCCCCCTCTTCGTGGACGATGCTCTTCGTTCATTTCAATATTTGGTATATTCCGTATGACGCATTCAAGGTTTTATATATTTTCGCAATGTTTTAAAGTAGATTTTATGAATGTCGGAACATCAGAAATGTTGCCGTGTATTTTATCACGGTTTTTGGGAGAATTCGTAATTGATTATAGCGTGTAGGTATTAGTTGCTCCCGGGTCTCATGATTTTCGTCAGGTGAAAATGGATAGAATTGCGATCCCTGATATTTTGAAACAAGATGCGGCAATCTCAAGCGAATAAAATTATTACGCGAATATGACACAAGATTTACACATCTCGTGAAATTTATTACACATTTTATTTCTTTTATGTACTGTACACAAGTTTATCACAGTAAAGATATGGCAGCAACCGGTGAACTGATTAGAATGTAAATTTCACGGTGATTTACTGAACTGGCATAAAAGATACGTACGCCGAAAGTGGAACATTTTAGTCGTTAATTGGTTGCAATTTTGAAACTGAAATAAGAATGGCAAGTATTAATTAATGCCGATACAATTTCCAGATACAGATACGTCAGATCGGCTTGGAGGATGCATTAAATTCTGAATGTCTATGGCACTGCGAAGTACAGTTAATTAGTTATAAAACGACGTTACCGTTTCCTGTAAAATTTAATTTACTTTTTATCTACCAATCGTCCTCATTGCTCGTGTAATATAAAAATAGCAGAACTTGTATAGTTGCGAGGTGTATTCGCCTGTATCAAGAGTCTCCGATGTATTAATCTCAATTTCATACACTGGTCACTAATTTATTAAACAAGTTTACATCTTGTCTGAGAGGTTATTAATCTCGCAGGAAGCTGTGTATCCCTAATCTCGTTACGAAGTTAAAACAGCTTTAATCAGCCAGTCGATGCACCTTTTATCAACAATACCGTCCAGTTTTTATGCACGTGTTACTGATATCTCGATAAAATCACGAGCAGGAGCATCGTGTATTAATTGAAGGTTGCATTTTGCGATTAGTCAATGCAATGAAAAATGCATAACGACACGGTGTACACATTATTTAGAACTACGACACGCACGCATCCTGCATTTCATTCTATATAGCACATACATTTATTTTGAATAAAATATACCGTGCGCAGTATATCGCAAGATAATTCTAGGTCGCGTTAATTATTTCCCTCGCAGCAAAATTGATAAGCAGCAGTTTACCGCAATTATTTCAAATTAATTTGACTATTCTAATTGCACTTATGGCGGCGTATCTTAAGACAAGCTCAGCCATGAATATTTCACAGTTATATAAAAACTGTTCGTAGAATCGTGAACTACATAATGTATCGCCGATTCCATGCAATTTTCATGAGGGTCGCCCGTGTAGAGGCCATCACCATTACACCATTCACGAAACCAGGGACAGATTAAATGGTTTAATTATACACTTAATAGTCCTACGCAATACTCAAATCGACAGCAAGTGGGATACAAAAAGTCCTTCTTAACCGATTCTAGTGATCCATATACGAATAATAATTTTACAAAATTATTCGAATTAACCAGCTTAAATTTTGTTTAAATAAAATCATTTCTCTTGTTACCCCCACTCTCGTCCATCGAATTACAATCGCAATTTCATAAGCAATTGAAATATGAATCAAGGCCTCCTTATCATGTTTCTAATGCTCCAAGAACTAATGCAAACCCAGCCCCCCTTACTTTCTTCAATATTCCCGAATATATCATATTTATTCACTTACAATACGTTCCTAGTAAACAGCCTTCGTAAAAGCTTTTTTCACGAACGAACATCTGCAACATATTTCCGGCTCATATTCGTACATACCTGCGTACGTACACTTCGCCCATGGAAATAACTGCGCGCGCGCGCGCCTATCCAGGAATATCTTTCTTTGCTCGATCTTCGTTGTGTAATGCGCTTAACAACTGGACGTTAAATAGTTAACGTGGTCATCGGTGCGTGGATCGCGATCCACATACGAAACAGTGCGAAGTTCTTTCGTTGGCTCGTTCATGGAAGTTGGCAAGCCAGTCTTTCTCCGGTCTTTCATCCGGCCGTCTGTCCCGGTGCACGTTTCTTCCGCCCGTTTCATCCTCGTCCTCCTCCTCGACTTTTTCATCTCCTCCCTCGTTGCACGGGGGGGCCGATCGAAGGGTACGACGACGAGAGAGTAACGAAAAGACGAAATAAAAAGAACAAAAACGAAAGCGGTACGCGGATCCTTCGCGTTCTATCTGTGATGCCCGCGTTTCCGGAAAAGTAATGAACCGCCCGTGTCCAGAGCATCGAAGACTTTTGTGCGCAACAAGCTTTCCGCCTGGATGATTTGGATACTCAGACTCGTTTTGGTAAGGACGTTGAACTCCGGGAAAGTTCCCGTTCGGGAAATTACGTTAGTTTCAGAAATCGGCCGGTTACGCAACCGATCGCGATACTATTCGTTTGCCCGCGATTCGCGCCTCGCCGTCGTCCTGTGACCCCTTGTGATTCGATCCCGTCGATTACATTCCGCCGTGGGATATAAAGGAGGGCTTCGCTCGCTTGTTGCTGGTGCCCATCCGAGAATCATGGAGGCGATGGAATGGCTCGCAGCGTTCTTACGCCGAGTCTGGTGTCGCGTCTTCGCTCTGTTTCTGCGATTCGGTCGCTTTGGAACGCCTGAGGAACGAAGCTTTTGCTGGGAGAACGGCTTCAAGGAAAGTAATCGTTGCCGGGGAGGGGGAGGGGGGCACAGAGCTTGGTTAAACAATTGTACTACATGCGAGACGATGAAGAGAAATGGAAAAGTGAGCTTGGGACGATTGGTGGAATGATTCGGATTTCGCGGAGAGTTTGCGATGATTTTAGAAATTGATGAACGCGATTAAATATATTTAACGAGGGGTAGATCGTGGGGGATGTTCGGGAGGTTAAAATTAATGAAACATGGTTAAATGGATGTGGCATTTTCTTTTATTGTCAATTGCATGCATTGGATTTTGATTGACCTGAAACGAGCAGCCGTGTGTTTATACGTACATTTCCTTTTCCTTCCTGTTGACCTATCCATGGTACGATACTTTTTGTTTTCAGAGTGTTGTAAGCGAAGGGTTGAAAAGTGCACTCTGGGAACATCGCTTATCGGCAATCGCCGATTTAGATTAAATATGCACACGTTCTACCTTTTTCGTATTCACTTTGCGGTATTTGCTGCTTTTTTGCGGGAATCCATCGAACTTATGGGGAATTCGAAATGCTTGCTTGGCATGTAACGCAGGAAATTGCTGGTATTTATACTCTCCGTACATAGAATGACTGATACAATTGGGACGAGTTGTGTTTCGTGGTTCGGTGAAGGTAGACATCGCGTGACAAGTGCTTCACCAAGCGTTTCTCTTGCTTATTGTACAGTTTATGCTTGCCATAAGAAACCATAAAGTAGTCTAAGGTTATTTCCTATGTTCAAATTGCGAAAGCTTTTCATTTCGTTTCGCGGAACTAAAACTGTGCCGAGCATGAAGCACACAATTTTATATAAAATTGCAACGTGTTGATTACGTATGGTATTATTGTTGCTTTAAATGTCTGCCATTCAATAAATGTCCAGCGAGCCACAAAATCAATATAAATCATTCAGGCTCGATCGCATTCATTTATTCTTTGGTCTTTAATTGTTCCTTTTTATTACAATATTCTTCTTGTCGCAAAGAAATTTATCTCTCGCCTTTTCTTGAATGGTGTCAACTCGACGATTGTAACTTGTCGAGCGTATGAAATTGTTTAATATTCAATGCCTGCCGAGCTGCCTACGCGATTGTTTTTTTTCTTCTTCTCCTGGCTAACGTAGTGTACAATGCATAAAAGGAGCGGTGCGTGGCGACGCCAGACGACTGACTTCGTGTCCTTTGGTTCGGTCGTCTCTGCCATCGATTTTGGCAACGCGACAGGTATGCAAATCGTCGAATCGCGTTTACTTTACGCTTGCACGCGTTTCATCAATTTTTCCCCCTCTCTTCTGTTCTTTTTTTTTACTTTTTTGAAACGGACACGCATGGATATTTGTCTGGGTTTCATGAAAAATTGTACTAGACCATCGGGGCGATATTTCGTGTGACGTTTAATTCACTGTAGAACTGTCAGAACGATACCATGATTCACGATTTTTATCCACAGTTTCGTCTCTTTAATTTCACTTTGTAATTTCACTGTTTCCTTTATTCGGTGGGCTTCGTTTCGTCTCGACGATTTCATCGAATTGTTTTCTTATTCGATTGCACTCGGTTCATCATAAATTCTCTCATTTTCTTTCTCGTCTCGTTGAGCAAATCGTATCTCGTATTCACGTAGAACGTCGTTTTATTTCGCGACGGAGATTCATTTCTAGCAACCAGTGTACGAAATATTGTGGCATTTTATTGAGCCGTAAACAACGTGTAATTGTTGCAATCGCTCGATCGATCGCGGTGGTTCACGAATCTGCCGATACATCAGAGGCTGCACAGGCACCGACGTATATAATTAGAGCGACTGAAAAAGGACTCTAGTTCCCGTTAACCACGTACCGATTACCAGTTTGTTAGCTAGTCCGGCGGATTCTTTTGGTTTTGCTAGGATTCTCAGCAGCATTCCGCGGTCTGTCCATTTTTCCAATGGTTGCTTCTTTCTTTTTGATGAAAAAACAAAAACTTTCCACCTATTGCAGTTATTTTATTTTCAAGAATTTTTCGTTTATCTACTGACCAACGCGTCTGTAAAGGATGCTAAATTCAGATCAATTTTTGTTCGAGTACTCAAGTAGGACACGTACATACGTCTCGCTGCTCGCGAAAGGGTTAAAGTAAATGGATATTGGCTTCCGTAAGATATCTTTTAAAAGACTGACGACCTGGTTTCGAATATTTGGCATGCAATGTACAATATCAGCGAAAATTAAATGGTTACTTAAAACGATATTTAAATTTCATTTATATTCTATAATCGTCACAAATTCAAGCAGATATTATATTATATAAATTAAATTCTCTATAATATTTCTTCTCGTGCAGATATTCTCGATACTCAGTCGTCCCTAGCGAATTCCAAAATAACAATTCGTTATATCTGCAGTCTGTACTCGAATACCTAGTCAAGAATTTTACTATCCAAAGCCTTTTAGCGATCATTTGCCATGAGATTTCCAAGCGCCTATCACATTTCTCGGCATACTCCATATAAGCGTACCTGCGCGAGGACCAACCTTGCGAATCCTTGTACAAATATGTACGTGGAGCTGCGCAGCCAAATCTCGTCCCGTTTTCAATGCATTAACATTCAACAAGCACCAGCTTGCGAATTCCATAGACTGAACAGCGTTACATCGTGGCTTTGTCTATTTTTAAACGTTTGCCGGTTTGCAAGAAACGAGCTGCCGTTCCAATTCTCATTCCCTCCAACGTTAGAGGGCTCGGCGAACAATGTTTCCGGGCAAGCCAAGCCTTTCTTCCCGCGCCCGCCTTGTACCCACATAATTTCAATCTTCGCGGTGACGAGGGAAGCCTCAGATTACGAAGCTGCGTGCATTAAGCTAAACGTCCAACGTGAAACAGGTAACTGACCTACAGCAATGCCGAGGCATGAAAGTTGCGCGCCCGCGCGGTCAACGTACTCGGAATTTCTAGACGTCGATCTCGGTTTCGTGCTCCGATTTGCTGTTTTGCACCCGAGTTTTTCTGCGAGCGCTCGATACCTGGCGAATACCTGGCGAATACCTGGCAGTCTTCCTCCGTCGAAGGATCTGGAGAGAGTAATCACGTAACGCGAACGATCTGAACGCGGGAAAGGGTGACCCATTGGTGGAGAATGCACCCATCGGGGTGCATAGTTTGGTAAAAATGTTTGGCAAGGTTTGTGGTAAATGGTCTGCGGGTGGTTTGTAAAAATTGTCGGATTATCGATTTCATCGGGCGGCCACTTTACTAGGAATTCAATTTTTTCTGATTTAACACGGCCGCGATTGAACTCGATGGCTGCCGTAGATGGTAAAACGCGAGGGAATTTGTTTGGGAAATTGTGAAGAAGTGCAACTCAATGTTGCATAATGGAACATTATGTGGTGCTTGAAGAACAGTTACGGCGTAATGTTTAGAGGTCGTAATTTGATAGGAATGTTACATACCTTGGTTACTATGCACTTGCTGCGCCAGTGTGTATCTGGAATGCAGGTTGCAGTGTTTTATTTAACCCTTCGATATTGAATAATGAATAGACAACCCTTTTAAATTCGGTTCGTTGTGCTGTTTGAATGACGATTTTGGAAAATGAATCACAATTATTTTGTGCTTTCCCCAATTTTTTCAAAAGTTCGAATTTTCTCTATTTATATATTATTCTGTTTGATCAAAGGCGGGCTTCAATTTTTATCGTATTTTTCGCTACTTAGTTCGTATGATATCTGGGAAACATCTGGCTAAGTGCTTTCGGAACACTGTCATGTATACTTAATATCTGTTAGGTATATATTTCATTGCTTATTGGCAATAAGTATGATGTAGGGATGTAGCCACCGGCTATGTGCACCAAGCTGAGTAAACTGCCAAGATATGTTTCACATGTGTCTATTTATGTACACTTGAAGTTAAAGAATGTATGTGAATTGAATGTGAATCACCTTTTATAATACCTGTAATGCTTCCGTAATGTGGCCTAGTATTTTATTAGCACCGTGCGATGCAACGTCTGTACAATGAGCACAATTACCTAAGAAGGTGAATAAGCTGACAACTTTATTTATTATCTCCACCAAAAAGAAAGTTGTTACATGTTATTAAGATTTGTCGTCAAATGTACGAAGCTATTTTCCAAATAGCTAATATTTACCAAAAATCAGACATTTATACATTTTTAATGCCACTACGTTTTTCCCAGCAAACTCTATTCTTCTCTTACTATTTCAAGCATTCTACTGCATCATATTCGTTTCCACTAAAAGATTACACTCTACCCGCTGTAAAATCTGATCCCACCGTACTCCATTTGCATTTATCTACACCAGTGTCCTAGTCATAAAATCTTCCTTGAGCATCCCATAGATCATTCTCCATACGTAATAGCCATTCGGTCGCAAACTATCGTGCACATATGCACTTGCGTTTGTCTGAAATCGCGTACAGGGTTCTGAAGGGTTCGTTTAGTCGTCTTTCTTCGTACACTTTTGTCTGCTTTTTTTCTCTCTCCGAGGTTCAGCCTTGGAAACCGTAGCAAAACTAACGTTGGCGAGACTCAGACTTCCAACCCACACGATCTTGGCGGGCGTTTGCCCACGCAACAGAAGCTTTGTAAAAGCGTGAAACGATTCTACCAGTCACGATGCTTGAGCGAATATTATCTAACTATCAGTGTTTCTTTGCCTTCTTCCGAAGATAATCGAGCGATACGATTATTGTTAAAACGCAAGGCTCATCATATTGCACGGGTTTGCGGAAAATTGTCGGGACGTTCAATCGTATCTTTGTTGGTTGCCGTTTTATAGTTGCTGAAAATAGTTGCGATTTATCTTAGTTAAGTTCGTTTATGTATATCGCTGTTGGCGATTTAATCTTTCGCAAAGTTGAGTGAATGTTTCATTGGACCCTAGTCAACTGTTTAACACCTGCACGAAATTTATAATGTAACTCGTTTAAATACTTCTCGGCCAAAATGAAATTCTTTCGCGGAGTTAGACGATTATTAATTGCTATACAATTTTTGCGAATCGCGTGACGTGCATTTATGTAGGGCTTCCATATCAGATGTTTGTAATTGTATGCAACAGTGAATGAACTCCCGTACTTACTCAGTTGCAGTAACTCGTTCAAAATCGTTATTGCACTATGATTCATAATCGTTCATGAATCACGCAAAGGGTAGCACTGTAAACTACTTAGTATTATTAAACGATCCTTAAACTAAAATGGACACTTCAACTTTACACAACTGAAAGCGAAAATGTATACATACATTTAAAACATTAAAAAATATTTATTGATTCAATGAAACGAGAAGAGAAATCAATAGATGCAAATAATAAAATAAAAATCTGCACTACTGTCGTCCAAGTCCTATATTTTTCAGACTAACTTGTAAGAGTGTATCAGGTACGCAAACTTGTTCGTCGTTGCTATTTCAAGCAAATACACTTTTTAATGTTCCACAGAAAGTGTCGATTGGAAAGCAAAGTGCAGCTACGTGCAGTTAACTTTAAACCGATGCTCGCTATCTTCTCCGAATAGCATGGTAATATATGCGTGAAACTGCGTGCACGAGCCACTGTTAAACGTTATCCAATGCAATCAGTGGCATTGCAGCCACCGCCATTGCTAAATGTTAGGGGTGCGTGTAACGTGGCCGCTTAATATTCGATCTGATTACGAATTATGCGTAATGTACGCCAGAATTCATGCTGGTCCGTCGACCAGTTAGGGTGCTTATATATAATGAAACATATTGGGGTTGGCGATCTATTTTTCTCAATTAATTGCAGTACCTCGCTTTCATGTTAATTAAATTTTGTTTTTGGGGGTTACACGCAAAGAATTATTTCTTGCACACACGCGATCAATAAATATTTGATTCCTAGTCTTTATCATATCGTACTCCACACTCTGAATTTTTTCGTAGATTACATATTTTCGTTAAGCTGTTGTCAACGCAATGTCTAAACGTCTTGCAAGACCAGTTTAAGTTAAAAGGAACGGGGCTGCAATTTTCAGAAGTGTATTCTTAGCGGTCGAGAGTCAGCAGTCCGATCGGATGTTATGTTTTTGCGACAAACAATTTTTTCCCGCGACAGGGTGAACAGCGTGCACGAAATTTCAGGATGAAGAATGGAATTGCCGCGACGGCAGGAAGTCGGACGTTTGTTTGATTGAACGATAGCATTCTAGCAAAAAAGCTCCGTCTGTCAACCCTTCTCGTTCGTGCCCCTTTTCCCTTGCCCTCTATCTCTTTCGCGTTTCTGCTGAATTCTACAAAAAGGAAGGCCACGGTCGTGCAAACAACGCGGCGGAAGTTCCTCTTCTTCCTTTTGGCCTGGCATAGGAATTTCGCGAATATTCGAAAATTCCCCGGAGTTCTGTCCATGAAAAACACCCCCAAAAAAAGCTAACTCCATTCTCTGTAACATCCTCAAAATTTCCTCGTTTATAACAGGTTCCTTATACTATTCTAATTAAATACACGCGACAAAATAAATATCATAAAAATATGCTTCACACTATAGCACTTCCCGTTCAATCTCGCTCCAATTAAAAATTTCGAACTGCGAGCCTTCGTGGGACGCGTATAGGCGCATACTTATTCATAAATCTTCTCTCCGCAGTCTAACAGAAATGAAATAAAATTCGACACGCAGAACAAGTGTCACAGCTCGTCATTTATAAGTTTCAATCCCCTGCATACATGTATGTATAGAGCGGCGCAGTTTTCACGGCGGTTTAAATCAAGACGCTCCTCGATTTACCGAGCCGAGCCGAGCTGAATGCATTTTATCGTACCGGTTCTATACAGTGAAACGCGACACGCTGGTGATCACATCCTTACTATCCCCTTACGGATAACGTTGTATCGCGATTAGAGTTGTCCGATCGCCAGCTCTAACCGCGCCTAAGCTATTCACGTGCGGTATAGTAGGTCGATAAATTTCGCGCACGTTCTTTCCCTCTTCCTCTGTCTGAAGAGATAGACATTGGTGGAAAGTTCTCTCTGCAGGTGTGCACAGCCGGTTTCGATGTTTGTCAGACGGGCGACAAATGTAAACCAGTTTCTACACAGAGATTCTGGTTAGGCACTGAATTTGTCGAGGATAGAAATGGGTCGATGCATTCGTTGAATTTTGGAAATCAATATTTGATACGTATTTCAGAACAGAGGTATATACTGTTAGTGTAACATACCGGGCCCCGTATAATTATAATTTCTCTTTGAAAGTGTTACAAGTGGTTGGCTAGTTTTTTTGCTGCTCGTGTTACGCGAAAAGTATTCATTCCGTTTTATCCGTTTGCAATTAATTATTGTATTTTCTCTGGATCTTTATAATGTTAACTTTGACGAACAGTACTGGGAAAACGAAGTTCTTGCACGTGTAATTAATTTCAATGAGCGTCGCATCTGTAATGAAGGCAAATTAGATTATTATGTTGCAAGCCCGGGTTGATTCAATTTAGGAAATGAATCGGAATACTAGTTAGGCACAATTGCTATTAATTGTGTGACTCTCTGCTGGATGAACATTTATAACGGTTTCAATAGTTTACTATCAATTTGTTATGTGTTTGCCGCGTTAAATGTGCGTCTTTTCGATGTTTCTTCGCAGCCGAAAGTTCAGAGTGCATCTTGACACGAATCCGTATGAAAGCGGCAGCACGTTTTAGAACAGATTTTGTCAGTTTGAAAATTATTGAAGGAGATATCAGCCACGAGATAAAGTGACTTCTGCCGTTACTTTTACTTGTGACCCACTTAGGATTTCTTTAATGACCGAATTCCCGGTGGTATATTAAGATTGTTTAACATCTTCTTAAAGTAGAAAGGGTTACTCACTTTTTTACCAAGTTTCTGTTCAATTATAAGATAAAGCTATTATTATATTATGGCTTTGCTGCAAAAATATATAAATTGAAAAATAGAAATAGTGTTTGTTTCCTACTATTTTTTTACTCCGATTCAAATACAATAAATAACCCGGTATCTCATTTATTTAATGACAAGACACTTGAAAAACATACCTAAGTACAATAATGAACCAAAAGCAAAATAATCGCCGTACGCTTTAGATAAAACTAATGTACGAAGAGGTGTATAGAAATTCCCACTTCGACATAGATGAAAGCGAATGGAGCACGTTAAACTCCAAAAAGTTCCACCTGGCTCGAATTTCGGTGTAGAGCATTCCGATTTCTCAATTTTCGTCGGCCCACATTCGCGTTCCCCATAACGGAAGGGTTGGGACACGTCTTCAGAAAACCAAGACTCGACGGAGTCCAACTTAGCTCGAAATTATTACCCACGTCTTGGACATTCTGTCGCGGTGATCGTCGAGCCGAAACCAGCCTCCCGATAAAATCGATCGAGCTTGACTCTGTCTATCTCTCTTTCTGCCGCGCCTGTGACGCTGTACTCCATGTCGTGTAACAAGTACATAGTTGTTAGCGATGACACGGCTTCTTTTTATAGGCAAGCGTAAACGTCGCGTGCACGCGCGCGTGCTCGTTTTCTCCGCGCGTTAATGCGCTTCTGTACGATGCACGTGCAGCGTGTGCGCACCCGCTTCAGCTTAATGCGTCAACGACGCAGACATCGTCTGCAATCGTTTCCACAGCATCGAGCGGAAAAACGTATTGTTCTATTCCTTGCGGGGCTTTTTCCTTGCAAGAAAGAATCTTCCTTGCAGACTGTTCGGAAAAATCGATGCTTCAACCCTTTCCCCGCGGCAGGGTAATGGTTAGAAGTATTCGCGGTACGGGAGACAGTACACAGTGCAGATACATTAGTTTCATGCGGGAGAGGCATACGTTTGCACAATTCGCATTGATAATTAGAACAATGATCCAAGATTGGCGAATTTTTGGGACCACGTATAAGTAAGGGAACATTTGTTTTATGCGTTTTTATTTATTGTTTAGAATGTAGAGTGTTGCGGTAGAGTGTTAATTATTCAGGCTTATTCAGAGGTCATTATTCTTCTGACAATTAGGGTTAACATTTAGAGAGCTTGGGACCTGTTCGGTTGACGACGGTCCACGACTGAAATATTTGTCCCAGCTGATTGTATACATAAATCGTTAGTACACTTGAATAATCGTGCCTGCAGGTAAAATGGTTGCGTAACAAATACAAGGTACTCGATTGGAGAACGCATTGACGTCGCCTCTCAAGGATTCTTTTCTTATTGCGCTCCATATTTTCTGCTCGTACCTTTTGCACGTCGTGCAATTTCGCGAAAATTCAAGGATCGTTCAGTCCCGTTTAGCTCGTTGCATTTCGTGTACGTACTTGAATAAAAATTGATTTCTGTACGACTCCACATAAGTACTTTCAAGTGGGTAGAGTTGTGGAACATTTACGAATAGTTGATAATTATTTTCTATGGAGAAATACAGAGGGGTAGCAAATAGTTTTCTAGATAATGACTTTCATATTTTCTGAAAGCAGGAATTTTAATTTTACTCGAAAATTGTGTGCTTGAAAAGATGTGATAACATCTCCATTTAGTGTAGACACAAATAAATAGTTTATGCATTTTTTTGATTAGACACGTTGCACGCTGTGCATTAATTAGATACGTCTTCGTTACTTTGTATTCTTCTCGCCTAACCAGCTGCGTTCTCCGTGTTCCAATTACGAATAGAAAAGAATAATTTGCAAAACGGAATTTCTGCTGAGTTCGAACAAGTGTTACTAAAGGGGGAATATTTTTATTAAGATACTCTTTTCAACAGTCTGTCATAAAAGATAAATTTTCGTATTTTTTTAAACGTGTCGAATTTTTAAGTTCAGTTGTATTAACTGTATATTTTATCATGTGTCGCGCCCGGAATGATCCAAAAACTTGAACCTTTTTCTATTTTTCACAATTTCACTCACCATCAGGTTTCATAATGGAAATTTCTGCACCTGCAGCGATATTTCCCGCGCATCTCCCTGGAATTTCATGTTGCGTGATGTGCACTTTCACGGTTTATTTAACAGCGACGTCGCTTTTTGATTAAATTTGTATTTTCCCAGAGATTACTCATCTTTTATTGAACCGTACCTTGATTACACTTAATTCGCGTTGATAATAATGTCTGATAGTAACTGATAAACGCAGTACGACATTCTTGGTGTAAATTATTTCTTCGAACTTTAATGTGTATATAAATATAGCGAATAACTTGAATTGTTACATTACTATCTATCATATGTTATAAATTTCTACCAGGTTCGTTGAATTTTTCACACACTTATTTAATATTTTCAGTTATCAATACACGTGACAAAAAATTGTTCCTTTTTGGCTTTAACAAGATTTTCGAACGCTGCTATGTAAAAATATATTACGTGTAAAATTTGGCATAAAATTGTGACTGCGATAGTACAGTTCTATACATTTTTCCACCGCGACGACGTTTCGCGAGGGTTGCCTGCGGCACTCAAACTTGTCCCAAGGGCTGAAGATGCATTGAATATTGAAGATTTTCATGACGAGCGAAGTCCTTTCAGAGCATCAACGTCTTTTTAAAACGTTTATGCCCTGAGTCGATTATGTGACCTCTTTTTGCGATCTTTCATACAATATCCCTGAGTAGAAATTTATCTACATACTCGCAAATATTAGATCTCCTACCTTTATTATCGAGGAGCAGTTTAACTTGTTCTGAGATTACTCTCGTTTACATTTATACTTACTACCTGTATTAATACCTACTCTTAGAGGCATTAATTTTAGATTTTGGTATATTTCGGATAATTCTTTTTTAATACAATATTAGTAATTGCTGGAAGTAACATCTCTCGTGAAAATAAAATTATTTCACTGAATATCCGACATATCTAAAGATACGAATTATCTTTTAATCACAGGATACATGTTAATCTCGTAAATTTTCCGAGTGACCTGTTTTCCTAGATGAAGTTGGTAGTTCATGAAATCGGGTAGAAAAAGTAATTCCGGGTTGCCTACTGCGAAGGATAACAACTTTACAATATAACAATGCTTGTACTGGTCGATACCAATCATTGGTTGGACTTCGTTGACCCCCTTAACTTGTTCAGGTTTCCAAGCCTCGCCCAATATTGTAAATCGACGCTCTAACTAACTGGAAACATTCGCATACGTCTATCCAATGACGTGAACACCTAAACCCAACCCTAACCACCGCTGTTAGCGTAATTAAACACGAAATTTGACAGGAAAGTTGAATTAATTAATTTAAGTAGCTCGTTCTCGTTTAGTTCCCCCCTTTAACCTTCAATTTGTAAATGGATTTAATTTTGGTTGTTTTAATTTTTAGATTTTTTTTTCTGGAGCATGATTTTAATCGTGCAATTGGAGTACAGCTTAAGCCCTTTCAAGGCGTAGTTAATCTAGCAAGAAACATTCGCTCACGATTAACTAGTATATAGTTTTATGTTAAGAAACATTGTTGTAATTAGGAGATTGTAGGAGTAATAGTAGGAGATTGAACTTGTCTCTTTCCATCGAAGATCACTTATTTGTCGAGACAGTGATTGAGGGTGGCTGGTCATATTATGGCAGGGCGTTGTACTCGAATATTTTACTACACCCTAAAAGGCGTGGAGAAGCGTCTCGAGTGGCTGGCAAAGAGGCTTATCTTATTCTTTGATAAAAGGTGTATGAGATACGAAGGTGTCAAGGTGCGATCGATGATCGTTCGTCGATTATTTTTGAAACGCTACCCTAAGTGAAGTTATAAATTCAGATTTTTCTGAAGGCATACAACTGCGAAATTTCTATACCTTTATTTAAAAATCTTTTTTTGTGAGAATACATTAACCAAGATATACTCACAATGCATAATACGTAACTAAGAAATTTCTGTCGACAAAATCGATTTTGCATCGGGCTTCGTGTATTTACAGACAGCGTCGTAATTGTGAAAATATGCGATATTAAATTGATATCAAAAGTTACATAGCACTTACGTCTGGAATGAAGGAAAAAGATAGTAGATATAAACGTTTGTCAGCTACATCATACTCTGTGATAGCAACGTGTGTAACAAATTATAGAATAGTACAGTGGCGATGGTAATTGCAAATATTATTCTTTTAAATTATTATCGCCCCGTTGTTAAAATCTTAGCGAACTAATTGATGACTTCAGATCGAAAATAATGTGTGGTGATTTTTTTGTTATCGTTGCAGGCCAAACAACGTGCCTCTGTAAAATGGCTCCTGTCGAAGGCGTACAACAACCGAGTGCCAGAAAACCTTCGTGAGCCGTATTATGTCGACCATGAGGTAAGGAATCTCTGTATTTTATAATACAAACGCTGCATTTGACATAATCAAAAAGATACGTATACTCTGAAGGTATCTTGATAGTATTAAAAGCGCGGCATCCGCGGCCTTTTAAAGTGTCCTGAGAACTCTTTTGTGGCACACGTCGTTATTTCGCGATGGAGGAAACCCGGCCACATCGTGAAAGGCAGACAAAGTTGTGGGCGTTTGCTCGAGGGACGCTAATAAAGCTTGGTGAAAAGGATTCTCCCGGCCGGACTTCAATAATGAGCATTGAATCCTCGGAAAGTTTCGAGGAAATAACGTGGGTATTACGTGAAACGAGTGCATCAAATAAGTGGATAAATCGGACCCTCGCAATGCATAAAGGATAGTTAAAAAATGGACAGTATATCGAGGAAATAATTTGATCAATGAATTTCACACTAAGAGTGCAATTAGATGTAAGATGTAATTTAATTGACAATGAGTGGGGTTTTGCTATCAGCTTTGTCCCTACTATGCATTTATTAAAATATTTCGTTATTTTCATTATCCGTGGAATTTTGTGAATAATTGCACATTAAATATTTTCACAGTGAGATCAAGATAATGTTAAACTTTATTAGGATACGGTATTTTACAGGGTTAAGTTAATTAAAATGATCTGATTAAACTTCAGGCGACTGCTCTCGGAACGGCGAAAGTCTGTTGAGCCAAAGAAACAATTTAATTATTCCCATCTGGCAATTAATCTGCCGTATCTTGCCCGAAACAATCACGCACACGTTATTTCAAATAATTCCAACTTAACCTGTAGAAATAAAGAAAAATCCGCATCGACTATTATAACTGCGAGACCGTATCTTACGTTCCACGACCTATGCGTGAAAGCTTTAGTTGGCCGTCGTTGATCCAGTTAACCCAATCGAGTTACTCCTCGATCGTTCCCGTTCGACTTCCTTCTGATGCCCTCAGTTAATCATGGAACTGCCGTGACGAATGTTCCAATCGTACTGCATAGTCCTTTCTTTTCTTCGCGTCGATCGTACAATGTATTTGATCGAGGATCTTCCCTGTTTCTCGCCCCGAAACGAATTGTCTGATTATCGGTTTCGAATATCGACAAGCTCGAGAACCATGGTTAAGAAGGAGCGGTTCAAGGTGCATCGAAGCCGACAGGTACGACCCTTGAACTTCGAAAGAGCGTTCGAAACGTTCTACATACTTGAAAGTAGAAGGGAAGATTGGTGAAAGGAAAACCGTGCTTGGAAAAGAAGTGTTCCAGGTAGTGCGCGAAGATTGTAGATTGTTTGAAGGTCTTTGCTACGGGCTTCAGGGTTCTCGAAAAGATCGCGTGGTACTCAGAAGTGTACTTCCGAGTAAAAATGGTGAAACGTGGAAATTGTTTCTATTTGTCTCCTTTCATAGGAATGTAGAATTGTTGGCGTTCTATTCGAGGTAATTGAATGAAGGGAAATCGTGTGTAATACTGGGAGGTGATACGTTTGTTCAGAGCTATTATAAAATTTAATTGAACAATGACGAGGTAAAGTGATGTTAATATCTGCAGCGTTAATTCATTAATTGAGTCAATAGGTGAGGTGTAACAAGATTCGATGATCAGTACGATTAGATAGTTACCTCTAATACTTTTGCGCGTTAGTGTGCACTAAGTGTGTGGAATTTATAAATATTATATAAGGTTCGTTAACAATGAAATATGGAATCCTGAAGGGGAAATAGAAATTTGAATATGACTTCGAGCACGTGAACGATACCGTAGTTGCTTTTTATAAAACTATCATATATTAGTAAAAAAATAATTGTTCGGAATTCTTCGAGTATCCATATTTCAAAGCTAAAAACATTGTCCATTGTGCTCTGCTCCAGTCACGTAGGTTTTCTCTTTCCATATTGTTTCAGCGAAACAAAGCATATCTGTCTCGAAGGCTACCCTTAAAAGATATAACTTCTACTTTTCAACTTCTCGTTGTTTCTTTGTTGTTAAAAGAAAGTAAGTTGCAAGGAAGCGTAAAGAAATATTCTAATTAATGGCATGGAAAATTCAAATAAGGTTCGCTTCCAGACATTCACTCTAACGAGACAAAACGCACTCGACCCGCGATACTCTTTGTTCTACGATAATGAATTCAACCTCGATCTCTCTGCTACTCGCCTGATTAACTCGCAAGAATTTTTTTCTTCATTAATCATTCTATTCTTTTCTCTACAAGACATAGTCTTCCCCATAAGCCATTCCACGGTTACGTTCTTTCCACACTTGATTTTTCGCCCGAATAATCAGTCGCGCAGCCCTCACTTTCCCTTGAAAGTTGAAGGTGTAACCCGGCGATGATTACAACTCTTCTGAAGAAACAATAGATGGAAGGCTTGGCTCATCTTCAGCGAGTCGTTACCGTGCCGCGGCTTTCTTCACCTGTGCGAACCAGCCCTGAGCATCTGATAATTGATCGTTTTGACTGTTCTTTCACCTTTTCTGCCTCCTCTTGTCTCCTGACGCTTTGTCTTTTCCTATAGTTCATTCGGGAAGCTCTATTGTTCAAAGAGTTGAAGACAGGTCTGGCGAATTTGGCAAAAATTACAGTACTGCTTTGGAGTTTTCGGTTATTAATACAAATTTTTCTTTAACTTCTGTATTAATACAAATTACACTGTTTCGTACACCGTGCAGATTTTTCGTTTCAACGATACTCCAACGGAGTGGTTAATTTCATTGCACGACAAATTTTCCCTGCGGCCTTTGAAGCCCGTTTTAACAGCATCCAAAGTATTTAAAGCGGAAAGATAATTATATTGAAAGAGATGACCTTAAACTCGATTCTTGGCATATTATCCTCCCTGCAATTTTCCTGGCGGCTATCCGTGCGAAAAGTTAACCAGTGACGGTTTGCATTTGTATACGGGAATTTCACCCCGATTTTTCACCGCCACCCTTATCTTTATTCGTTCCCTTTGTTCCCGTAGTTTCTCGCATGTCTACACCATTTCTAGGCCGTGGCTTTTCACCTGGCCTGCTTCCCATTTATCGGCTGGAAGCCGCATCTACGTTTGTCAGCTGGCCACGAAAACCAAGATTGCTTTCCCGATTTTTCACCGCCGTAAATTGCCGACTACAACGCGCGATAACTTCCGAACCTAAAACGTTTGCCTTTCGAAACCGCGTGTTCGATTGGAATTCCCGGCGGTAGATTGTTTCGCGTCTGTGGCCGTTTCTGTTTGCGAGCAAATTTACAGCGTCCTTGGTTTGGCGTTTATGAACCGTTTATTCAAGAAAACGGGAACTGGTTTCTTCTTGGCTTCTTCGTTTTCAATCACCGCAGGAAATCCTTTGTTCGAGGAACCGCGATTTTATATTACACTCCTGTCTTGGTAGAAGTTAATTGTGCTGCTCATTGGCTATCCTGTGTAGGATCGTTATGGATGTGTGAGTGGATAAATTAATCTAAAGGATAATGGGTCGTGAAATGTATGTAAAGGAGGATGGTTGAGCTGAGGTTGAAAGAAATTGAGATTTCATAGACGGAGAATATTTTTAATAATATTGCCAGAAATATACTATTGAAATATTTTCATAATACTTTTAATCACGCCAAAGTGTTTTCCCTTGGACTTAGTTTCTGACGAGTTCAAAATATGCATATTTTATTTTCCTTCAGTTTGCACTTGAAGTGTACGTAGTTGCACGTATATGATTTTACCCTCTCGGGATGAAGAGAAATTGCTTATATAAGATGATCCGAAGAGATTACGTAAGTTGCAATAATTGGCAAAATAATATTGTTCTTCCGTAATACTTTCTACTTATTTTAGATCAATAACTTCCTCCCTTTCAACGGATTTTTAACTAGCATCGGCTTTTTTGAGTTAGCTTTTTTATGGATCAAGAGCAGATTTAATTGGACATTCTATATGCAGACGGTAGCCTATTTAGATTACTCTAATAAGGAATTAATGTACCATAAACCTTAATAATGACCATTAATTTTCTGTTAAGTCATATTTTTCTCACTTTTTTCTTTAATGTGGACCTCCGAACGGAAATTTTGAAGAAAAAAAATGATGACGCTTATACTTGCTAAGCAGTTAATTTATTTTTACTGTAGCTGTTTAAAATGGTACTAATTATTTACGATTGAATTTCAATTAGGTAACGTAGTACAGTGACAAAAATAAATGATAATGACTCATTTATTTAATCATTTTTCGCCCGATATTTCTTTTTCTTTTTGCCGCAAGTTCCCGTAGGAACTTTTCATTTTATATTGCAGAGAAAAATATGCAAAATTAAAGAATTCTATCAAGAAAAGAACAAGTACATGCTCCAAATATTCTGCAAAATTATTTAATACACTGTTGACTGTGACGTATAGCGAGCACTAGCAAGGGGAACAAACTATGGCGCTTCAAACTAGCAGCAAGCTCGTCACGTTTCTATCGTAAAGTTGTATGACTCCAACAGCAACTCTAGTGACCGACAAAACGTCAACTCAGTCCCAATTTCTTCTATCAAGCGGTTACAGAATCACGAAGGGAGAGACAGGTTCTCGCGTTGCTTTAGATCCGCTTCGAATTGACCATTTAAGTAATGGCATCTCGGTATGCGAGATCTAGTTTCCGTGGATCTTGGGATCTGGGTAACTCGTGCCTCGTGGAGATTGTTCAGATCTCAAGTATAACATTGGCCACTCCGATTGCTCCTTTTTTTTTTGGATGAACTACCATTTTTATGCTCTGATTAAACATATTATGGCACGGACATTCCTTTCAGATGTTATTAGGTCAAGAAACGGCGAACGTAAAACGTTCGATTGATCCTTTTGTACTGAACCGAATTATATTTCCGTTTCCTTATTTCAGTTTTTGAAGGTACCTCTTTAGATAAAGTAAGAACAAAAGTACGGAATGCAAACAATATATCAGAAAACATTATCGTTCATTAATTGCTGAGTAGTATGCACACGCGACAACAAGCATTCTACTTAAATAAAAATCGTCAGAATGATATTTCTCTCGTTCAAATTCCCCTTGTTCGAAACGGCAATTTATTCTGTATCAAGGCAATGCAAACGATTCCCTATTTACACTTTCGATGCTCTTTACACGTGATATCCTGCTTGGATGGTCGTGTGGCGTGTGTTATTTCGCGATCGTTCAGCGACAATGACCACGAGTGGTGTGTCCCCGTGTATTTCCGTTACCACGATGCACCGTCTCGAGTTCTTTGCGTTTCCGTGCCTCGCACCGGAAATTACGGAATACTAATATTTGCCCGTCGTGTCTGCCTGGTATTCTTATGCGGTTGCGGCCACCCTTTGCTCCATGCAGCGTTGCGTTCCAAACTGCTACCGCAGCCGGATCTGTTTTGACACAACTCTGATTTCCCCGGAGCAATCTGATTCTTCTTCTTCTTGGCCAGACTTTACCCTTTCGGGGATTTCTGGACTTTATTTCCCAACTGAGTGTTCGATTTATTGACTGCCATCTGTTCCGTGGTTCTTGAATTATAAAGTGTTCCTCGTTATTTTAGTCTTCATTTGCTCGAGGAAGAGTGTCTGTTACAAGGAATATCAGTTTTATACATTTTACGATGTTCATGAAATATTAATGTAAACTGTTTCATATATTTATATTTGCAAAAGAATATTAATCTTGAGACAAGAATTCTGTCGTGAGGGGTGCGTGCAAAGTTTAGTTATTTACACGTTGCCCTGGTACGAGAAAAAATACGTAGCAACATTTACTAGAATAGGTATTAAAAGCTTTGCATGGCTTCCTGAATACACATGTAATAGTCTTATGTAAACCGATTACATATTAGATGCAGACATGCAACACGGCCTTAATTATCAAGCCGCCGCGCCGGTTCCTTTATATACGATACACTTATCACTTCTTCGTGAGAAAAAAGAAGTAGCTACAACCGCGAATTATTGTAATGGAAAAGCTTCATCTACGCTTTGCGTAATTATCATGAAATTACTTTGTTGTTTCAGGATCAAGAACATCTGAAGCCGCAGATCGTCCACGCACTTTCCAATGCAGAACTGTACTGCCTGGCACTGGCGAACATCTATTCGGATCCAAATTATCATAATCAGAATCATTGCGGTATTCTCCAAGCCCTCGCCAGAAAGGGTGTTTACCTCGCCGAGCCAAACAATACTCAACTTACCGAGACGATTCTCATACAAAATTCGCCACTCAAGATGGTAGATATTAAAAGACACAAAAGATATTTCTTTAATCTTCAACACTATGTTCTATAAAACGCCCCATAAAACCAATTCAGAAATCCCCCAATCTACCCTCGAAACCTCGAGGAAAAATTCAAACCTCCCCGATTACCTAAAAATCGCCGCAGCATCCGTCGACATAAACGTGCCTTCACACCTCGCAACCTTCTTTCTTCTCCCGCGACTGAACCGGTTCACATTTCGTTTCAGTCTGCGCATATGGCTGTGATAGAAGGCCTGATGGTCTTGTACGCAAAGGAAGTGGTGACCGGAGATCGTGTGGTCTCGGCGATCCGGCGGTTCGATCCGCAAGCGGAAGTGGACGTGCCATCGGATCACGAGAAAGGACTTCTTCTGTGGATCAGCCATGCGTCGCACGCGTTGATCGGCAAGATCCAAACGGAGGAAGGTGGCGGTGATAAAACGCGGCTGCCAGAGCTGCCAGCTGCTAAGGACTTTCAATCGTTGTGCGACGGTGTGGGCCTTGCCGCAGTCGTCGCATTCTATTGTCCCGGGGAGTTGAACTGGATGGACATCAGGGTGTCGAAGAGACCGTCGGTGGCTGACGCGCTGCACAATTTGTCGCTGGTCCATGCGTTTTGTAACAGATGCTTACCCTATTCCATTTTTCATATGCAACCCGAGGACGTGACGTACATGAGGGGGTAAGGATTTTCGCGAATGCATTCATTTTTTGGGAGAATATTATTTTAAACGCTCTGGAGGGCGAGGGTGTTGCGTTATGAATATTCAGTTTGTCGTGAAGCCTGGTGAATTGAGTTGGATAAATTCTTCTTTTTTTATTTATTTGTTCCGTAATACCCCTTTTTTTACCCGGCAGGTCTATGAAGCAAAATTTAGTTGTTTTTCTGGCGGACATGTACAACGTGTTGGAAATTCACCCGGCGAAGTGCGTGCGTTACCCGGGCGAGGAAAGGGCGATGCAGTTCTTAGATGGTACGTAAAATATTGAACAACAGAATGTCGATTCTCGAATAAATAGCATTGGAGAAATTCGTTCGACACTATGAACGCACCCTTTGATCAGGAAGGGCTCACGAACCTTGGTATCGGATTTAATGTGATTGGTGAAGGCTGCGTACATTCTGTATTGGACTTACCCGTTCTATAGTTTATTTTATTCTACTTTATTTCCATGGAATTCCGTTTCTGTTGCGGGCAATCTATCTCTGTACAATAGTTTATCTGCACATGCAACAAAGGATGATGCTAGAGAGGTTCTTCTGTCTCACTAGTTTCTTATAATCGTTCGAAGTATCTGGCACATTTTTTTACACAGTTTGTCATAAATGAAAAGTAAAAGTAACACGTAAAAAGTTCGTTACTGTTTCTCTTTGGACGCTTCGGAACACGCTTCGTCCCACTGCAGCGGATAATAATTGCTCTACGGCTGCAAAACGTTGCCATTTTATCCGACGTCTTTTTACTAGAGATAATCCACTTGGAAATGTTTTCACGTCTTTCAGAAATCGCACGTTGAATCAACTTTCAGTAACGCTTCTACTTAGTTCAATACTTATCTGTACCGCAGGTACGATAAAACTTTCCTAACGACACGTGTATCGTCCGCGCTCAAACATTTCAACTATTTTATCAAGGCGCGCACAATAAATCAGCCAGAGGGTACGTTGCTCGCAGTTGGAACGGTATCACGCTTTTTATCAGTGTCAGTACACACACTCGTTCCCAGTCTCAAGATCCAGGTCCTTAGCAGCGGCTAAAAAACGCATCTGTATCTTTCCTTTTTTGTACTATAAAAAAGAAAATTATTTAAATCAAACTATGTTAACAGCTCAATAATAGCGTTTACTTCAAAAATAGGGGAAACAATAGCAACAAAAAAAGAAAAGAAAAGAAAAAGAAAACTAAACAACGACGAACCTTCACGTAATTATTAATCACTTAATGTAAAACTGTAATATTTCCATATATTTCTATGGTGTAACCTTCTTGATGCTTGACAACAACGCTATCCTCGCCTTCTTCTTTCGTCAACTTCCGGTTGCCATTGAACGAATACGGTGCGGTGACGGGTGCAGCCTGCCCGCGCAATAGTCATGGCGTAGCTCATAAAAGAAGTCTACCACAGTCTATAGCTCCGATACCTGATCTGAGAAGCAACCTCTCCGTATCCGCGCCAGGCTTCACAGGTACCCATACGTTACCAAACAACCAGAAATCATGAAACTAGGTGGTCTTCTCTTGTGAATCGCGTTTCGTAGACTGAGGTGTCAAATTTGTAAGAAAAAACGATAAAAACAAAGAGAGAGAGAGAGAGGGAAAAGTGCAAAAATATTGAGGTCTTCCAAGGGATCAACAACCTCTCGAGTTTGTCGTTCGTTCCTCGATCATTCTTTTTTTCTTTTTAGTAATCTTTTTACTATTTCTTTTCATCATGGTTTTTCTGATTTGGTCTTTCTTAGATTACTGCGTTTTAAATGCGATGCATGTTCACCTTTCTTTGAGCGAAGAGCGATTAAACTAACGTAAATACGTTCTCGTAGTTTTGGATTGATGTTAATTTTTTGTTTTGTTTCTTATTTTCGCGATTTCGCGTGAGATGTGTCGTGGAAATACTGATTTAAGATTATGATTAATATTTTTGTACAATAATATTATTAATTATTGCCAGAGTACGCGTAAATGACGGTTTTCAATATAAATAAAAGTTGCAGTGAATATCTCTTAACTTTCTGAAATTTCTGAACAGCGTGTCGCTTATCAAATTTAACTTCCAGCATCATAATGACAAAAGCGGAATAAAACAGAATTGTGGTCTGCATTTAAAACGTGGTCGAATTTTTAGATTAGCTTTGTAGCAAAGCGTAGATAATATTAGGCGCACTGCTTCTTACTAATTATATTATTTGCATATCGTTTAATGCCATGACAATATATCGACCCTCTAACTATAAGGCTGCATGCAAATGCGTGCTCGAGCATTCTCGTCGATGAAAATTATTCCTTTCTTGCCGTTCCATTGCTGCTTGCATTGTTTCTATTCCTTTTGTTTTGCATGTTGTTTCTCCCGTCTTGTATCATACTTGAGTGATGCAGGGAGAAGTCACGACGGTTCATTAATAAATCCACTCCATATTGAGTTAGTATACTTGTTTTGCACCGTACATTGTCTACGTTCATGCGTGTTTTGTATTTTTGTGTCTGTTCGGTGAAACTTCCATTGGTTTTATTTTTCTCTTTTATTTTTTTCATGCTGAATGAGTTGTCGATTTTTGTACACACGTTGCCACAACGATGGTAGAAACAGCTAGTGTTATTATTAGTTTGTAAAGCATCAATTAAATTTTATCCATTTGAAGAGTATATTTGTTCTTCCAGAGTATGATAACACCAGCTTTTGTTCGATAGATATTGGTTTGTTCAAGTTCGTGTGCTTCGAAATTTCTGTAATTTCAACAGTAATGGAAAGTAATATTTTTATCATGAAATTAGATTGTGATTGCATTTCTGTAGCGATAGAACGTTCTGTTATAAATTTGACAGAATATTTTGTAGATTCAGAAAATTTCGAAGTTTCGCACACGGATTTTACTTCGAGTGTCATGATGCAACGTTAATGTTATCACACGGATTGAGTAATCCTTCTGAACGTTATTATTCTACACGTCAGGAGTGATTATTGATTTAGAGATTGATTTAGATAAACAAACGATATAGCATTGAATTATTTTCTAGTTGCGAAACCATCCTCCGCTGTCAAGAAGTCGCAATCGTTGCAACAAACTGCTGAAAATTATTCTCACGACGACAGGTAAATTTTTACGACATATTCATTTATACTATTTCAGTTCGCATACTCATTTCTTAGCACGTTCAGTCGGATATGATTAGAAGTTCGATTTTGTGATAGTCATTTGAATAACTAAAACGTTCGACACAATTATTGGAAGAAAACAAAATCTTTTCTTTCTCGCTATGGCGTATTCATTCTTGATCTATGCAAATTCGTAAAATAGAAAAAAATACATTGATAGGAGGACTTTCAGTGGAACCACATTCTAATATGCTACATACAATTATACTTACAATTACCAGAAACAATGAGTATACTATATTAAGAATCGCATAGCGAAAGTGAATGATATCTTATAAAAATTGCACTTTTTTTTATAAATTTATGAACCACAGAACGCAAGACAAGCTTCGCAACCATAGCAAGAAATAATTCTTATCCGTCACACCATTTCAGTCTACGTCCCTCTGACTTCTGCCTATTTCACAGACGAGCGGGAAGCGAAGAAAGTTTCGTGGTCCATCGCGGAAAAGGCATTCCTACGTTAAGCTCCGTGGTAGATGAGAAATCGGTAACTAGAGCAGACGCCGCTGGTCGGCCGAGCAATTGGGAAGACCAGAGAAGAAGCTCATATGCCGGACGACGATCCAGGCGTAACAGCGTTTCAGACGATTCTCAGTTAACCATCGAAAATTTTGGTGGATCTCAGGTGGGCCAAAGTTATGGTCGTCGCGTACACGCGGCGAACGTGTTAAAATAAACAGAACAATCGGATAACAGTGTTTCCTTTGCAGGATAATTTACACAACTTCGGTAGAAATCCAGACAAGGAGGTAGGAGCTCACATAGGTAAACTATGCACCGCAGAACCAACGCTACCAGCTAGATCCAGCGTTCAGGATGTATACGGTAGCGGTGTGCAGCATATCCTTGCGGATAACGGATACGACAAAGAAGCTCCCCCTAGACTGAGAAGGCAAGCCTCGAATTCTAGCTTGGACGGTGTCGCGCTCAAGCAAATTTTACATTCCAGTGAGAACGATAATTCGGAAGTGGACACGGTGTCCAAGTTAGCTAGCTTTGCGAATCTAAGCAGGCAAAGCTCTGATAAGGGGATCAATTTGACATACACGGAACAGGAGCAACGAGATGATAACAAACCGAATCTGTCGATTAAGAAACTTGGTCAGACGAATGGGAACGGGAACGGGGAGAAGAAAACGACGTTTGCCACGTTACCAAACACAACGACGTGGCAGCAGCAATGTAATCAGCAATCACAACAGGTGGAACAGCATTCCGTTGGTACGTATTTTATATATCAGTTAATGATGCTCAAAAACGTAAAAGGTTATTCTGAAACCGATGAGATACATGATACTCGTGCCTGGCAGACGAAAACGGTGGTAACACGATTATGGCCTCGCAACTGAATAATATTAGATTGAAGCTGGAGGAGAAACGGCGTCACATCGAGAACGAGAAGAGGAGGATGGAAGTTGTGATGTCGAAGCAACGGCAGAAGGTGGGGAAAGCCGCGTTCCTGCAAGCCGTCACGAAGGTAATACGCGTGATTTACGTTGAAAACGATGATCGCGAATTTCACATTTCCCATTTCGAACCTCATAATCGAGTTTCAGCCAGATCACTTTCATGGCCTGTTTAATGATTTGTTCCCTTTACTGTAACACGCAGCATTGCGTACAAATTATACGAGCAAGATAATTCTTGTTTTCTTTTCTTTTCTATGAAAATGGGGAAAATGAGATTTAATAAATTGAAACGAAACAGAACATTGAATACAGCCATGAGGTATAGAAAAGTTTAGCCACGGGTGTTTAGTATAGAGCAATGCATAATTCTATCGTATCGGACATCGAACAGTTTCTTTTTCTTCTGCAACCTGAACCTCTTCTGAGGATTCAACAGAACCTCGTTATTTATTGTATATTTGCCTACATCGTTTATTTGACTATATATCTGGCTGTATTATTATATTTGATTATTTTAAAGTAGCGAGTGCGAGTGAGCATGCGATAATAATGTTTTTATTTCAGGTAAATGCCGCCTATTTTTTCAATAATTGTTCGTTTCTTTCGTAACATCTATTCCTGTTATATTACTTGCTTCTGAAGTAATTAATCTCTGTGTGTAGTTGCAAATGCGACATAACATATTGACGCCTATCACGATTAATGCAGTTATCTTTATTGCCAACTACGCTGTTGTAATACGTTTTTCTTTCTCATCTTTCAGCTGTACTTGGTGGTAAGTGCATGCTGATACGATTAATTATTTCATATTATTACAGAATTACATAAGTTAATTGTAGACTATATACACGTTGTGTAATAAAATAGGCTACCAATTCCTTGGATGCCGTTCTCGACTCTCCGCTTCTCACTTTTTTATACAAATAAACCTTTAAACAAGTAATGTGAATAGCAAACGAGGAGTAACACTTGAATTAATATGGTGGCGGTGTGCATGCTGTACATTAGTATTAGCGATCTTTCACCGAAAGAAAGTTACATTCAACTTGACTTACTTCTCGTATATCGGTAATCAGAATAGAATGAATAATGAGACTCGTTGTTAGATAAAAACTTAGACGATAATAATCAAACAGTATAGAACCTTTCCAAGAGTTTTGTACAATTTTAATATAGATTCAGGTACATTTTCACGTTAGTTGAATACGCTCTGCGCTACCACAGTTCGGTTTCGTATTTTGTTTAAAAAAGATAGTACATCAATAAAATTGTGCGATAGTGAGGAAGGCCATTGGCAATGAAGTATTTGCAAGTCTTTGAATTGGCTTTGGCATTTAGTGCTTGAATGTAACGTATACGTGGCTATGGAGAAGTCCGACCATGGTGCGGTTATTGGTGAAATTTTGGACTCGGCAAATGCAGACTCCAAGTACTTAACAAGGCACGGTGGTTGGGCTGGTTGCAGGGTAAGGTTAAATCTCCCTCTTCATCAACATCTGGGGGGGACAGTCCGGCTGAAATTGGTCCCCCCACTCCTGTAACCTCCGGATCTTCGGGGGATACCCCGACAAGTGTTTCCGAGACGACCCCTGTTACCCAACAACCCTCTCAAGAAAAACCACAGAGACCGTTCTCGCTCAAGGTACGATATTATACAACAATGGACAAGTAGATGAACATTTTTTTAAACAAAATATTCGCTGATTTGTCTAGCAATTTACATACATGGCTTATGTATGGCTTCTAGACATTTATTAACTTCTCTCGTATCCTTTTTTTTTTGTTTTTTTGTTCTGTTGCTTAGAAGTACACACTTGAAATGGTTTCCAATACTTAGTTTTCGTTTGTAATATTTGAGACATGTCGAGAGCAATAATACTATGCCATAGCGTGCTGTAAGTAAGATTGGAAGATGTGCTTTGTGTAATATCTTTTAGTTAGAGAGTAATTTCAATTGAGTTTCATAACAGTGAATGATTATTATGCTTCGTGTCGCTTACGTTTAGTCATAGAGGAAAACGAAACAGTCCCAACGCATTCTGTGGTATTTAATCAAGTTCGCCACTATATATATGTATATATCCATGTTACAATGCAATCTTGTATAATATCGCTCTCGGAACGCATGGTACAGTACTAAACACTCCCTGGACCAATATCTCTAGAGATGTGTTTGGAGTTTTATTTGAAATTATTTGTGGTGGTGGTTCTTCACACTTATGTTCTAAACAAACTCTAGCACAAAAGCATTAACAATATAATCGATATTATATTGCAATACATATTGTACTGTATGTATGGAGACTTTGAACTGGACTGGTTTTTAATGTTATACCTATATGTGTGTGTATATTTTGATCTGAGTAGTTAATGGTAGAAATGGTTCTGTGTTTATTCTACTATAATCTACTATCGCAACTGAAAGTAATATAGAAAGGCAATCTGTTGGTATTGGTTACGAGGCAGGGGTTGCATATTTTCTGTGAACTTTAGGTCATCAGAAAATGGGATGTCCGAGTTAAATGATCATCGCTAATAATATTATGCTATTTTTCACGAAATTTAATTATCATTGTACACCTACAAAACTATTCATAGACTTAGAAAAAAGCTTATGTTTGTCAATTTCATTAATCTGATTACGATCGAATTAAACGTGTCTGTAGGTGTGCATCATGATAGAGTTAACGTTTGATCGATTGAAAATTAACATTTAAATAATCGTTCCATATTTATACGAAAAGGAAATTAGCGAGGATGTTCGGGACGTTGAGCACAAGTGGTTGGAGCATGACGGTAGTGCACCATTTATTGAAACAAGACGTACTCCAGATATTGAGAATATGGATATTGATCAGTACCATCAGTCCATCTCACAGTCAGTATTTAATTTCATTTTACGTACACCTACGTGTATATTTGCCTTTCCCAAATTTTATTGAATCGGCGTACGTACTAACTTTGCGCAGAATGAATAACAGTCTTAGCGAAATTCAAGCCGACATACAACGTCTAGCAAATCAGCAAAATCAGATACAGCAACAACACCTGATGACGCAGCATCAACAGCAAATGCAGCAGCAACTTCAGCAGCTACAAAGTCTCAGTCACCAACATCTTCAAGTACGTGGCGATTGTTTGTTTCACTTGTATTTTACGTTATTTATTAACTTTTTCAGATTTATTTAATTATTATATTTTGTAACACGCATACGTTTCCCTCCCCGTTGTTCAGAATTATGGAATGACACCTATAAATCCATTAGCATCGAAATTGCAAGATACTCAACAGTCGCAATTCTATCTGCATGATCAGCCACAATTGCAGAGACGAATGTGGGGTCAGCCACCTCCTACCCAGAGCTTAACAAACGAAATGGCTGCTGTGAGCTATCAGCAATCCATAGATTCACGATATGCTACACAAACATCAGGTATATTACTGTTATTGAATTAAGAATTAATGTAGAGTAATTGACGACTTCATGGTCGTAAATGTAAATATTGCGATACTTTGTATGCACGCTTATATTGCATAACTTGTAGCTTATCAACCAGATATGCGTTTGTATCAAGAGACACGGAATTGGGCAACGCAACCACCTCAACAGAAAGGATTTGTTTTGCACGATACTCCTCAGGAACCGAGATACCTCAATGGTGGAGATCATAGTCTTTGTAATAATCAAATGAGTCACCCTGGTTCAACATATCCATCATCTGCATCTATCTTTAATCAAACACCACCATCTTCTGCTAGTCCGCAACATCGTAATGCTGTGAGTACAATAATCTTTTTTCTTGCTTTGTGCTATATACAATACGCCCTAGTAATAATTAGCAGTAAACAATTTGCGAGAATTTATCTTTATCGTACCGAAGTAATATTTTATTGCTATTTGTACATCTTTTCAATTGCTAAATTTTAAATGCAACGCAAAGAGCAAAGGTTTTTTATAATGCTAATTTTAATAAATAGTTCGTTCTTTGACTTTTTTTTTATCAGCCAGACAGTAAACGAATTGCATCATATATATAAGTAAGCAGTAGTGATGGAACCAGTTAGTGATGTAATGCACATTTATAGATACTCTCTTAGCACTTAGTACTGCAGCCGCTATTCGCAGTGAAGTTTCGATGTTTGAATACGTCTAATTCTTCGTGAACTTATTTCGAATTTTCGAAGCATATTTTAAAACATTTAAAAAAATGCGGCTCTTTCAATCGTCCACTATTACTAATTCATATAACTACCATTATGAGGTTTGTGTGTTTCCAATAATGTGACAGTATAAAATTATTTTCGAATTGTGACATCTATCATAGTGTGCAGTGTTTATTAATAATACAATATTATGCCACTATTTTCGTTTCCAATATTTTCAATGGCCCATTTTGTTAACATAGGTTCATCGAATAAGTCAGTTAATGAGTGAAAGCCCTGAGCCAAAGAGGCCAATGGTACATCACATACCAATCAAGTGTGAAAGTCCTACGGAAAAGAAACAAATTACTGCACTACATGCACCTGTTCCAGCTCCACCTGTTGATGACATGAAGCCACAAAATATATCTTTTATTGGTAAATATTTTTCCCTTTCGGTCCAATTCAAATCGTCTAACATAGAACACCGGCAAGAAAATTCATGCTTTTCTTCGCATTTTCGTTCTGCTCATTCATTCGTGTGTTTTAAAGGAAATGATGAAGATTTGACACAAGGTATAAGAGGCTTAAACATCACGTCAGGCAGTCGTACATATAGAATTCCATCGCCAACAAGACCTTCAATATCGCGTAATTCGTTTCAACCTCATCCTTCGCTGAGAGAAGCGACCCCGTCTCCGTCAGGCACTCCGGAGGTGACACCTTTAGATCCAACAGATGCCGGTGAAAAAGGATTCTACATTTGCTTCGACAATGACGCGCCGAAGAAACCGAAACCTACTCTTAGAGTGAAGAGAACATCTCCCAAGAAGGTAAGTGTGTAACAATATCTCGAGAGTATAATGTTCCAATTAAAAAGTTTATTGAATATAAAACGTTACCCCTTTATTTAGGAGAGAGGTGTATCGTCCTATGTTGAGAACGAAGATTTTTCGATGCGTCCAGAGTCTCCTTCTGCCGCTGCCATTGATAGACAGAAGCAGTTGGAATCACAGCGAGATTTAGATCGACAAAAACAGCGACAAGCCGAAGAACGAGAGTACCAACGACAAGAAATTAGAGATAAAGAAGCAATAAGAGGCGCGGAAAGAGAAAAGCAAAGAGAGCGGTACGAGATAAGCGGGGAAGGCCGGCAGTCTGGAGTTGGTTTAATTATCGGGAATCAACTAGCAAATCCTGATCCAGTAAGCTTGTGTGGCAAACATCGTAAATTTTATCGGTACCTTTTTTCTCATTTCTTTTACCGATATTATATATTTTCAGAATTCTCTGGACGAAATGGAACGGAGGAAGGAACGCATAATGCTCCAATCATTACACAGAAGGCAACAGCAAGAGGAAATGAAAGAGAGGAAGGAAGTGGAGGCACAAGCACGCCGAGAACAAGAGAAATTAAAGGCGGAGGAGAAAGCTCGTAAAAAAGAAGATGAAAGGCAACGAAGGGCGACTATTTTAGAACAGCATAAAGTGAAAAAGGCGATAGAAGAGGCAGAGAGAGAAGTGTGTGTTTGTCCAAAGTTTTCTGCGGCCAGTGGTATTTTAATATTAGTCACGAAAATTTATCGCTTTCATATAGGGCAAGGTTATCGATAAAGAACTTCTCAATGCAATAAAACCAACAAAATTGCGCAATAAGACTGCAACAACCCGACCGCGGCCGAAGACAATTCACGTGGACGCCGGCGCGGAATTAGATTCTGGAGCTCTTACGCCAAGTCGCGGGAAAAAGGGTTCTTCTTCTAATTTAAGTACAGGTATGAAAATGCATCCGACGTGGCTCAGTAGCGTAACAATTACTTGTTGCAACGACCAGTGTTTCTTGGAGATTAATTGTACAGAAGTGAAACATACCTTAAATGGAAGACACATAGGAAAAACATTTGATTATTTGTGCGGCATAATATCTTCGCAATGTAGCAAGTCGTCTCCAAGATAACATTTAATACTGCTATCGTAACAAGTAGTGTATTCCTTTGTTATAATATTCTAATAGTCACAGTTTCTCAATGTTGTAATGTAATTGCATTCATTCTTTGCATGGCGAAAATTCGAGTTAAAAAAGTTTAATTTTTTTTTTCTTTCGTTACGCCGTCTTTTTCTATACTGATTTTTGTTGTTGTTACTGTTTTCTATTCTTTTTTTTTGAGAGATCTCACCCAGTCACAATTCCACAAGCTCAAAATTTTTCTCAGCTATGCTAGTTTATCCGTCGCTCGTTGAAGACGGAAGTATCGTTTAAGAAATTGATCGCGTACATTTCTCAGACACCGATTTGAATAAGCCAGAATAGCAAGGAAAATTCGAGCTGATTGTTTTGCACTAACACACTTACTGTAGCGTCGCTGACCTCTCCAACGATGAGGCGAGACTACTACCGAGGTTCGCAGGACAGTCTCACTGCTGCCCATTTCGATGATCGACGTCCCGGCCCTCTTTATCGGGGCGGCAGTCTCAGGGGTATGCACAAACACACACTCTCCGACTCACATTTCTATTTCAAACAGTCACATATACTAAATTTCTTACCTCTCTTGCATTAGCGATATGCATACGAAAAACTGAGCAAGTAATAAATTATTAGTATATTCCATGTTGTACTACAATTATTAACATGCTAATTGGAGTGTTCTGCTTCTACCTGCTGCTTACAAAAAACAAAATGTTTTTCAACTAATTGAAAGAGTAACGAATTCTCTTATATTTAATAAAAGAGGGTGCAACGTATTGCATCGAATTTATTATTACTTAAAACGAATTGGATAATATTTTACTACGTATATTTTCTTTGAAGTTATTCATTTTACAAGTATGAATGATATATACATATAGTATAGCACCTTTCCTTTCGTACGATTATGCATGCTTGAAATTTCTTTGGTATATATCTGTTCATGAGTGTAAAAGTAGTAGCGACATATATCCTTAAAACTATATTATAGTATGTAGTATCATCCTGGAGAAGAACTAACTGATTGTAATAGAGATACCCTATTTTAGTATCTTCCGTAGATTCGCCCGATGACGGTAGAGGTTCCTCGCCCTGTCGAAGTATGAATCAACTAGGTCGACGTGGCTCCTACAAAACATCTAGAGGTGGGTTGATTATTATTTATAGAAAGAATGCCGTATCATGTTCCTTAAACGTTTGGCTTCATGAAAGTAGACTCGTTGCAGGATGTATCACTGGTATGGGCAGCTACATATGAATCTTACAATGTTGAATATTTCATTAGCGTTTGATTATATTCTTCAAATTACCTGAGCAAGGTTCCATAAGGGTATGACTTTTATTTTCAAGTAGCGCCTTATAGTAGACATCTTTCAGTTGGAACGAAACGTTGTTCTGCACCAACCTGCACCGGCTACCTTGAATTTATCGATGTTCCTAGTGGACATGGCTCGTAGTTAGACTCTGCCCCCGATGCAATGACGTACGATTGAAGCATCCCCTACTACTATTAATCTTTGATCGTACATAGCGTTTGGAATGTAACAAGGTAAACATTGCATTATTGCAGATGTGCAGGAGCCTCAGCAACAAGTTAGAGGCAGGCCTAAATACCCGAGTTACCAAAACTTTAAGGGGAGAAAGTCTAATTCCTTGATGAATTTGTGTGGTAAGAAGCACCAGTGACTTGGAATACGTTTATTCCCCCTTCTATCGTGCAACAGTATATTTTATGTGTCCCGTACACCGTTCCAAAAATTTTCGTAGGCTATAGCATACACGTAGTCTCGCATGGTGGCAGATTGGAGCACAGGTGGCAGTGATATATACTTACACGCATACACCAAAGCACATTATTTGTATGTACTCAAAATTCTGTCTGCCGCTTTATATATCTTATTGGTTCCAAACGTAGACAGCAATTGTCGAGAAACTTTTTCCTTTTGATTCCCGTTGATTGTCATTGACTTTTGCGCCTACCTCGCGAACGGCAGACAGAGTTTCGATTCTCATTCACAGGACAACTCATTTGCTGCAGTAGATAAAATTCAGTTGATGCTTGTTGGGCTTATTGTTGTGCAGCACTGGTTGTGGGTACCGATATTTTCAGTGTTTTCAGATTATTCTTGGTGGCTCCAGTTTCCATTTAATTAGCCTTTCGCTCTTACTCACATTTAGGTCCTGTATCATACGGTTATCCTATCACTTACGTTGGATATGTACATGTTCTGTCATTCCTCTCTATCTTTTATTTCCAGGTATTAAGGTAACGCGGCATAGTAAATTCATCTGGACGTCATACTTTTCAGTAGGACTCATCATCTCTGCACGAGTTGTAAAACATTTGTTACGCCATTTAACGAATCGTACGATCGTTCGATGAATTTGTTATGCTTTCTTTGTTAAGGCCACAAAACTATCATTAGAAATCGTGCATTTCGCTACCGGCGAATTTGTCCATTGTCTTTTCATCGCGTGTTACTCTTTCATTGTTAGAATAAACCTAATCGAAACGGTTTTATTCGAAATTTTTCATCAATTAGTACCTTGGATCGTCTTAGAATCACGATCAGTCTACCACTGTTTCCATTTTAATCAACCAGACGATACTTAGAAGAAAAGAAAAGAAGAAAGAATATAACTTCATCCTTACTCGTCTCGTACGATATATCAGTGTTTGTTAAACATTTTTGTATTGGACGCAAGCTATGAAGATGGATACTTTTGTATGTCCTTCGTGAGTCTAACAAATGACTAATATCTCACGGTCTGTATCAGGGACTAACTCTAATAATTAATCAAATCGATTCCGTTAAAATTCCTCTCGCTTTGGGATGGGTGATACACGGTTTAGATCGGACTGTCTATCGAAAAGTCGTATTTATCTCTTGTCTCGGACACGTATGGTGCGATCCTATTTTTGTTATATTTCTATCTTCATATACTAAGCTTGCGTTCGCAGGTTCGAGTAGTGATCAAGACGATATGATGTGTCGATACACAGATACGGACAGCGGCCTGGGCAGAGCAACGCCGCCAAGGAGAGCACCGAGTCCTGGGATGGGTAGCATGAGGCATCTTCCGTCACCTTCAGGGCCTGGATCGCTGCCTCCCGGACTGATGACCAAGAGGCGAGTGTTCGATGACGGTAGCAGCGACATCAGCAGCACGCCCAGCTCAATGATGGACTATAATGGTGAGCGAATTCAGTTATACGATTATTTTGTTGTTGCCCTTTGTGACTTATTTTTTATTCTATTACTAACAGGTCCAAGATTGTACAAGCAACCGACGACCAAGTCAAACCGTGGCATTATGCTGAACGCTGTGGAGTACTGTGTCTTTCCGGGAACGGTGAACAGAGAAGCGAAGAGAAGAGTTCTGGACGAAATCGCGAGATCGGAAAGCAAGCATTTCCTCATTTTATTTCGTGATGCTGGCTGCCAGTTTCGGGCACTTTACTCATACTGCCCAGATAGAGAGGAGGTCTCGAAGTTGTACGGCACTGGACCGAAGCAAGTCATTGATAAAATGTTCGACAAATTTTTCAAGTAAGTTTATCTTCACGCTGGCTTAATTACCGTTTCGAAAATAGTCGCACTATCTTATCGCGCACTGTAATCTCATTCTATTTTTAATTAAGATAATTAAGATAAATGTCACTATTTCTTATTAATACGGTTAATTTAATATTTTTCGCGGTGAAAGAAATTTGTCAGTCCACCGACGAGAATTTTGATTTTCTACTGAACAATGTCGGGGACGCCCATTAAATGTAATCTAGAATATTGATTGCATATATATTTTTTTTTGTTATTTCTAGATATAATTCGGGAGGAAAATGCTTTGCGCAAGTTCACACGAAGCATCTGACTGTGACCATAGATGCCTTTACGATACACAATAGCCTTTGGCAAGGTAAAAAGGTGAATTTGCCAAACAAGAAAGACATGCCTCTCGTCATATAGTTTTACACAAGTGTCACACTTAATATTATGCTACTACGCCCTTTGTTGTTCATAGTTACTATTTTAATACAGGCCCATATTAAATTAATGCAAACGTTGCGTTCTTAGTCAATTTTATAATGACAAATGATTGATGCTGACTCGTAGACACGGCTGTGCAATCGTCTCAACGTTTTTATGGTTGCACGTCGCATCAAACGGCTCATTGTTACCACATATACGTATTCCGTTTTATAACTATCCCCCTTTTTTTGTTCTATCTTTTCCCTCTTTCTTCTTTTTCTCTTCCTGTTTGTTTACCCTCGTTTTTAAGTTAACGTTAGCATCAATCACTGTGTCGTACGATTACCAATATCTAATTAATAGGAATGGTTTGTTGTCAGTATCTAATATCTTTGCGGACTAACTTTCGACGTGTAACCGCCTTGTAATCGTGTAAGCTGCTCTGTTGTAAATGAAAGTTGTGACTGATGTAAAATGTGTTAATTAATTTCTCTTGTAATCGTTTCTTCTTTACCGCTGAATGAGAGGTTGAGAGCGAGAGAAAGAGAGAAAGAGAGAAAGAGAGGCAGGGCTTTCATGAATGTCACGTAATGAACTTTTCGTCTTTATATTGCATAAAGTAATTCGCACACGTTTCCCCATTGCGCGTAAATTAAAGAAAAAAGAATCCTCTTAATTATTATCCTTATTACTATTATTATCGTAGTATCATTGACTTTTACCGAGCTCTGAACGCAAATGGAGAATCATTAATTTGAACGTATCTCTGACAGAATCGATGAAAAGAATCGCATGAATTGTGAAAAATTATATCGTGACTGTTTGATTTATACGCAATTCATTTCTATTTGACTTGTGTAAAAAAAGAAAAGAAAGATAAGTTGGGAAGAAAGATGAAACGCATGCTTTGCTTAATAATTGGATTTTGTATCTATTCTTTTTCTTTTATCTATACTTTTACCAAATAATTTCGAGCTCAACGTTGTTCCGTAATAGAACTTTCCTTTTGCACTGTATCATCGTCAAAGGCGGGTTAATGATTCCTCGTTAAAGCACTGAGATTTTTGCAGCCGTTGACGGTTGCGACAGCGTACGTAGGTAATGTAATTCGTTCGTTGAAAAGCGTTTGAGAAGATCCAGCTCGCGGACAAAAAGAAAGAGGGAGAGAGTAATAATATGGATTTGTAAATAAATAAGTTGATTCTGATTAGTGAAAGAGAATACCAAATCAGCCTTAAGATCGATCTGGATGTAATTGATGTGCGAGGATGCTTTTTTTCCTTTTTACCTTGTAGGTACATCGATTATAATTTATGTAATACCACGTTGATTTGAACATTTAGAAGTGAGTTCTGTGAAGTGTGCATCGATAATAAGAGACTTCGTGAAGATTTTTAGTTACGAGAGCATGAGAACGTACCAAACAGTACCAAAAGTAACAATTCGTTTCCCAAGAGGACAGTAAGAATTTTGGTAATCGGTAGGAGAATGGTATTTGATTGTTAGAACGATTACGAGTTGATTAGATTTTCGATGGAAGTGCTCCTTTTCTTTCCTGCGCGCAATACCTACTTATTATTTCGCAATGCATTGAACTTGCAATCGTATCGAGCATTGTAAGGGGAAAGCAGAGGATGGTCGGGATAAAGAGACACGAAAATGATAACAATTTCGTCTGTATGTAGACTTTTCTTCGTCTTAATTAAATAATTTATTTCGAATGTCCTTGGCCTAAAAATGTTTTTAATCCAACGTTCATTGTCTGCGTTCCTCGCGATCGAGAAAGGAGACTATGGAGAGAATGTTAACGATTTATTTATAAACCTCGTAGTGTATTGTTGCAAATTTTTAACGAGCCGAACTAATTGTTTAACCTTGTCATAAGATTAATTGGTCCCCCTTTCGTTTTTTTTTCTCGACGATATATGGATCCTTTTTCTTCGAACGAAAAACGTTCCCCTTTGGTTTTCTTTCTTTGCAACATGGTTCTCATTTCCTAATGGAACGTGTCAGTCCAATTTCAAGCGAAAAGAGAGAAAAAAAGATAGGCTACTCGTGTATTGTATATGAATGATTAATTAGCATAATAACGTAACTAACAGAAGAACTATTTATTGTGCCATAAATTACAAATGTCCGCCGTTCGTGTTGGAGTGGCACTGACCTTCCATCTTAACGATTTGATCCTTTTTAATGTGAATACAGATCGTTCGCCGTAAAATGCGGATAAGACGAATGGATAGAAACTAGATAGAGATAAAATACAAGCTTTGTACAGAAATATGGAGGGTCTATCCGTTATAGTATTTTCCTTTCATCGCTTAAGTTATGTTAAACGTATATAGTATAGCGTTTATCAGTTTTCGGTACAACCGATATTTGCGTACTGTATTTTTTAGCTTGAAGGGTATATGTGCATGGGATTTGGAATGATAACGTTAGATGGAGTAGGAAAAAAATAAAATTGAGATCAGTTCTGTGCAACAATAGACCCCCTATATTCTGCAATTGCATCACAGGGCATGATCGTATCGATTATTATTAAATAATTATGCAACATATCGAATTTCATGTTCTTCACGAAAAAAATATATTTTTAATTCGCAACGATACACTTGGTTCAATCGTCCCGAGATTATTTTATTGGGCCTCGTGTGTACGAGGCGGATCACTCCTGTAACGGAAGGACTCTAAGAGAAATTTCGCTTAAAAAAAAGAAGAAAATAATCCGTCGACCGTAGTATCCAAAGGAATTCATTATATTCTATTCACATCTATTGTAAATCTACTGCGTGTATCGTCATAAAAGAAAATGAAATGATGAATAGAGACATTTTTGCGAGCTTCAGACTTCCAAAATAGTCCGACCTGACAATATTGAACTCGAAAAATAATTAGACGCCATGAAATCAATTGTAAGATTTGAAGGTGCGAGCCATGATAAAAGTCTACGGTAACAACGTGAACGAACAGTGAATGAAGATTTATGATTAACGATATAGTAGTCACTAATCTTAAGAATCACCGGAAGAGAACATCGGCTTGCGGAGAAAAAATTGGAAATATAATAGCGAAAAAAAGAGCTACAGACAGTAAGAGAAAGTTGAAAAAGGGGATGTGTAACTCTAGCAAAGGAGGATGATTGCTTGTGCTTGATATTTATATTTTTCGAAGCAGAGAAATATTATTAGTGAGCTGTTGGCAACCGGCGTGATAAATAATGAAACGAAAACAGAGAGATACGAAACAGATAAAAATGGGATTATAAATAATCGCGCTTACTAATAATAAACGATTACCTTTATGTAATAATCATTCATTTTTATTGTCACAAACAAAAGAAAAGAAAACTGAAAACTTTGTCGAATCATACTTGTTCGATTTATCAGTGTCTGTAAATATTATGTTTTTATATACGCATAAAACGAAACTACTACTCGATAATATGTATTTATTGAGTACGTCAAGTAAAAATTTGGGTCATATTTTACTGTTAGTATCTTGCAGCGAATGTCACCAATAAAATTTAATAACCCACTTTGCAATTGACTTTCATTCCTCTGCGATTGGTATTATATAAGATATATTGTACTATAATATAAAGTAAGGGGTGCGAAACTGACAGTATAATACAAAGAGTATGCGGGCTGTGGAATCTTACTTCAGCTTACAATGGGTATTTTAGTTTTTTATCCCGACTGGTTTCAAATTAATGCTACGAACCGTAGCTACCTTCTCCGACAAATTACAAGAATATGGCAATTGTGTTTTGAAAGTTAAAAACAATTAAAAAATCGGCGAAAATGCACTCCGGGTCATTTCAATTATTTGGATTTCTGGAAGCGGTAGATTAATGATCGAGTGCTTCTAATAAAGGTAAAGGATGCTGCTACACGACAACAGACGATTTACAAATGCTGCATGCCCTGTTTATTTTTTATGAACTATTTAAACATTTGTTTGAAAATTACACGGTAATTATACACGGGAGCAATTCTAAACTAGAAGGAGATTGTTCCTTGAATCAAGAGCGTTAATTTACGGCGTCGTTGATTAAAATCGGCACAGTAGAACGCGAGATAATCCAATTTGTTTAAAGGAATTATAAACAAATGCGATTACTTCGACTTGCAGGCGAGCTACGTCAATGATCAATGGACATCAATGAAAGCTAGACGTATAAGCTACCATCTCCAATAGCTGTGAACAGTATATCATGTGAATTTCATTTGTTATAAACAATTATACAATTAAAATTGTTATTACGGTGAACTGTTTATAGTTAACGCAACGGGATATTTTTTCTGTGTAGCTTATTCGTTTCCTTTCAATTTGATATCCTATTTATTAAAAAATCCAGGTAAAAGTTGGTCAGAAACGGTAGAAGTCCAGTCGGCACGACCCTAGAGTCGCAGGTCCGACTAAAAGTTGGTCGGAAATAGTAAAAGTCCAGTAGGTACAACCCCAGAGTCGTAGGTCCGGCTAAAAGTTGGTCAGAAAACGTAAAAGTTCAATAAGTATAACCGTAGGAGCGTAGGTTCAGCTAAAAATTGGTCAGAAGCCGCGCAAGTCCAGTAGGAACGACTCTAGAGTCGTAGGTCCGGCTAAAAGTTGGTCAGAAGCCTCAAAAGTTCAGTACGTATGACCTTAGTACAGTAGTACGCACGACCGCGGTCAGAGACCTTCGAAGAGTTCGGAAATTGCGAATACCACCGAGCGCGACCGAGCGCTACCGACGCGCCGGCGCGTCGCGGAGTGGGGATGCCGGTGCGCGGCGCACGCGGTGTCACTATCAGTTCAAGCGTCGTACCGTACGTGTCGTCTGTGCTGTCGAAGGTTAGCGACATACATAACCTTACAATACAATAGCATCTCGGGGTTTACTTTACCACCGCATACGCTTGTCTATTAGCTTCTATTATTTAGTACGCGTTTATTTAACAATCGTTTGACTATCGCGGATGTACATTAAAGTCTTTATCGAGTCACTTTTGCTGGACGCTTGACCGGTCATCCGGTACCATCGATTCTTTGATACGCGGTAACTAGTCGTTTATTAAAATATCGGATTAACTAATTCATTAGTTTGAACGGTTTTTCGAGTCATTATTATATTTTATTAACGATTACTCGGATTCAATGCGGTGTTAAGGTTGCGTTTATTTTCTTTGCAATGTCACTTACATACCCAGTTACACATGTCCTTTCGCAACTTTGCATTCCATTCTGATTTTAGCACAGGTTTATCACGTTGCTTTTCTTTTTGTTGCAGGTACAATGGATGATTGGTTGGTAAAGACTAATACATATATTGAAGCTGCAGAAATGAAGTATTGAGATACAATTACTGCGATGCATAACAATAAGTCCGTTGACCTATGATGAAGGATTGGTAACATTTAACATTTATTTCTTGTTATCTAGCGATTGGATTTTGGCTCAAGTTCATTTCTTTCGGTTGAAAATTATTGAGCACTTTCATTATCGTATATAGATTTTAATACTTACTTCTCTCAATTCGTATACTTGTGTTCACTAAATAATTTAAACAGTTTAAATAGAACTTACAATATGCCATTCGCGATTGAAACTAGAGTCAGTAGATTTCATTAATTCTAAACGAAAAATTGAACGACGTTCATGTTTCGCTGCATATCGGTCGCGATTTCTATTATAGCTTCACTAGTGTTCTTGTTGAAACTTTTATTATCTCTGTGACTTGGCACAAGTACGGTCAAATTGTATTTTCGATGCAGCATTGTCCGCGTACTTACGTACTGGTTGCCATGCACTTGAAGGATGATAAATAGTTTTGAGTCTTGATTTCTACAAGCAGCTACGAGAACTTATAAATGCGCGATATTGCTTACTAACTAAGATCATGATCACCTTTAAAACTCGGGCAAAGAACAGTCACAGTATGCTTTTGATAAATCATTTATATTAATCTATAATAGTATATCTTGAATAGACAATTAACAGTAATTAAATCAGAATAATAATACGGTAGTACTTTATTAAAACAAAGCAGTATTTCCTCAACAGACGTTTGACAGGATGAAGAAATAAGAAAGAGATAAATAAAATCAAATGTGTATTGCTTCAATTTCTACCTCCTCACCCTATTTACTAACTTGTACAGATTCTCTTTCAGAAAATTTTGATGACCGCGCGCAATGCGGTCAGTAGAGTCAGTGCTTGCTCCGTCAAAGTTCTTTTTATTGTTTTTAGAGCGAAACCGCTCATAATAATTATAACTAAATATAAATAACAGTAAAGATACGCGAAAGTAGAGTCAGTGTTTGCTTCGAAATATTGCTCTCGCGAAATTAGAGTCACTTTGTTCGTCGATCACAATTGACGTGCGCGATAGTAGTCTTTTATTTTATTTTTTTTTCTTTCGCAATAAGTATTCCGGTATTAGAGTCAGCACCGATGCAGTTCGGCGAGTTCGGGCACTCATCCATCAACTCGAAGAGTAAGTATCTCTGTATTTCTTTAATCTTATTTTACAATGGTCTTTGATAATTATCATGATCGAAAAGTACTCAAAACGCAAAGATTTCAATGTTGTCTGTTCTTTTGAATGTTTCAGAAGCTGCCATGGGCTCAATTGTATCACCATAACGATATTGTTGGCCGCGCGCAATGCGGTTGGTAGAGTCAGTGCTTGTTCCGTCAAAGTTCTTTTTATTATTTTTTTAGCGCAGCCGCTCTTAATAATAATTCAACATAAATAACAGTAAAGAGACGCGAAATTAGAGTCAGTGTTTGCTCCGAAATAATACTCTCGCGAAAAATAGAGTCACTTTGTTCGTCGATCACAACTATTCCGTTTCCTTTTCCGTTCTCGGCTCGGAGGACTGATGGTTAGGGACTTAGTGTCAGCGAGTTACGATGTGTGGGGGCGTGATTGTGGTTCTGGACCCTGGTCACGAGGCCCTCTGTTAGACCACATATAATCTCTAATTTGGGTAGGTCATCCACCATTCTGGAATCGTGGTCGCGGTTCTTGCAATATCCAGGTTGCAGTGTCATCGGGGGGCGGTGTGTGGGGCTGTGATTGCTTTTCTGGACACTTTGGCCCGCCTAGTAGGAAATTCCTATGTGTTAGACCACGCCAAGCACACCTTGGGGTGGCAGGAGGCATACGGGTCATAATCTAGAATTGTGGTTGTGGTCTTGCATATCCGTGCCTTAATGATTTCTGTGGCTCGGAATCGAAACTGGTCTCGATGCTAAGTCGTTTTACTGTCCAGACTCTGAGCCGAGGACTCGCGGGCTGCTCGGTAGCAGTCACAAAAACAGTAGAAATACTGCCGCGAAATTAGAATCACTTTGTTCGTCAATCATAAGTGTTCCATTAGAGTCAGTGTCCTGTTCGGCGAGTTCGGGCTTCCAGCCATCAATTTGACGAGTAAGTATCTCCTTCGTTCTTTAATCTTGTATTGCAATAATCATTGATAATTAACACATTCCAAAACTACTGAAAATACATAGATTTTAATGTTGTTTGCTCTTTTTGAATGTTTCAGCAGCTTCCATGGCTTCGATGGCGACGAGCTTGGCCGCACACCTGGTGAGTCTGCAACCGGTGAGTGGCATGCTTTAAAGTTCCTCTGGTCACTCAATCATGTCGCAGGACGAAAGGTCCGAACCGACACGAGTGACTGGTTGTAATTACGTAGATTTTTCTGTCAAGCACTGTGACCATGGGTATATGGAAATATACTCATGAGTAGTAACTTTTTTACTGTTTTATATTATATGAGGATAGGTCTTCTTGTACATCGCGTTTTTAAATAGCTTGATAATTTTAAAACAGATCATATTTAGTATAAAATATATCACTATATATCTGTTTATAACAGAGTATTTAATTGAATACCTATGAAACGATATTTAAATTGTTATTAATTATTGAATGAATATAAAGTAACGTCCAGTATTCTACGTGCATTAGTTTGTAGTGGAGAAGTCGAATACCATTCGACTTCGTTTATTTGTCAATTGCAATTACTGCACAGTTATAATAAATTGTTAGTAAGAGTATAGTCGTTCCTCTTTTTTACTAGCTTGATTATATATAAAGTAAAGGTATTTACTTACCTTGTCAATTTGTTGGAACTATCGAATAATTTTATTATTCGATATCCATATTAGTCTTTAGCGTTTAGAGATATCAATAATTTCATTTTTTCCGTACAAGACATTAATTAAACCTGAATGTACAAGAAGACAATACGCGAACGGGTAGTTCTTGAAATCAAGGCAATCTACTTTAAAACCAACCTTGCGTTTTAGAAGCAATGCTTTGATGACGGGAACGCCCGAGGATGTTTCAATTTAATTCAAAGTATATTAAAATAGAGTCATTGAATAATATTTATAACAAAGTAGAGTCTTTGAATAATTATTCTATTAAAGTAGAGCCTTTGAATAATTTTTCTAATGAAGTAGAGTCATTGCATAATTTTTCTATAAAAGTAGAGTCATTTAATTTTCTCTTCAATCAAATAAATTCTTATATTGATCTGGTATATATCCATATATATATTTAGCCCGTTAGAGAATCAGTATGTCTTTATCATCTTTTTAGACGAGGATTTCCAGGTTTAACCCTTTCCGTGTTCACTGCCCGGATCCCACTCACGTGCCCAGGTGCTACTTGGGTGGGAAAACGGTGGTTGAGCACGATGATATTTTTAGTTTATAAGCAATAAAATGATTTATTGTTGGCGACTGACAGTGCGTTGGTGTATCGTGCACGACGTAATATCTGCATTGTGTGTGTGGTTAGGCTGTGGATTTGCGTCGTTCCGTACTAAAATGTAGTTACTATAACCAAGATAAGATGTCCATTAATTTAAAACAGAGACATCATTTTTACTATTAATTGCATTAATAATCTCTACTATACTTAGGCACGAAGTTTTTGTCATTTAAGATGACAGAGACCAAATGCCAAAAAGAATCGAATATACTTATCAATTGCTATCAAGTACCTCTTGTATCGGTGCTATTTAATTATTCTATTAAATATCTACTAAATATCTCAACCGCGATATGGTATTTTACACGTGAACGCAAAGATCCCAGCCACTGTCAGTCGATTTCAGAAAAATGGTACGTACCTTAGAGTGTGCAAGTTGTGTGACAGCACTTGGGTGTCGGGGGTGTCCCGGGACGCCTCCCTAGTGTAGGCTTTTGCGCCCAAGTGTTTGACTGAGAACCGTGGAGTGTCGTGTGTTGGTGTGCCCGTTTGCCATTTTTTAAATATAGGTCCAGGTAGGATAGGTAGCATACTTTCTGGTGTGATTGATAGATATAAGTAGGTAGGGCCGGGCAGGTTGACACAGTCTCTGATCGGGTAGGCACTATTTCGCGTGTTCAACCTGTTTCAGGAAATCTGATTTGAAAAGTCGACGGTGAAGCTGTGGCGCGAACGAAAATGCGTTCGTCTCTGGCTTTGCCTATCGATTTTTCGAGTCCTTCGCGGTCGTGGTCGCGATTGAGGCTCCGAAACGAAACGCGTTACATTATGCTCGAGGCTGCACGTGTGAACGAAGAACGATTACAATTTTAATCGTAATCTTTGCGATTTTCCGTAATCACAATTTTACGATTCTATTTGATCGCCATTCGGCCACGTGTGTTCCATTTAGCTCCGCGATTTAAACTCTTTATTTCACCTTTATAAGTTTTTCTTTGGTTTTCGATTAGAGCCTCGAGCCTAGTTTAAGTTTCAGCTGGCCCTTGGGTCCAACGAAAAGAAGAGGCTATATGCCGAAGAGGCCCGACAAACTGTCACTCAAGAGGGCAACTACTAATGGCTCCCCATTCTTTTTAAGAATGGGGAATCATTCTTTGTTACTACTTTGTCACTGTGCTTGCATTTTCATTTGTAGAATTTTTATTTGTACTTGGCCGACGCACATTCCGGCCCAACGATACAGCCCTCCCAAAAATATCGCGTTGCTTTAGAGTTGCGAAAAACTTGCGAACGGGTCGAGTTAGAGTTGCGTTGAATGGTACTTATTGCTATTCTTATTGCTAGTTAAATTGTAGTATTTTATAATATACTTTACAGGTGAGCTTCTAGTGTTGCGGAAATTGCTTTCGCGTATTGGAACTTTCAGTTCATTTTTCAGAGAATCTTCAATTTGCTTAATTCTGGATATTACAAATAATTGACTGTTTTCTTTCTATCAGTCTTAATAAATAGTGTTGCGAAATGATTGTATCGCGAGTTCCAGTTAGCGTTGCGTTGATTAAAAATCGCGTTTTTAAGTAGAGTTGCGAGTACTAGTCCCTATCTGCTTCCAATTGGAAGCCTGTTCCTGAACCAGGAACTTTTTCCTTTCAGCGTTTTATATTTGCCTTTCTTTTGATATTTTTTTCTTAATAATTGTACTACCTGGAATGTCTGTTGATGGAAGTACTGCTAAAAATTTGCATACATATTAGTAAATAACTGTCTGAACGAAATGAAAAGAAATGAAAGAAAAATAAAAGAAAATCAAAAGAAAAATGAGAAGGAAAGAAAAGAAAAAAAAGATACAATTTGCAGAATCTTTGTTAAATTCATAATAATTCTAGATAGTAGATTTCAATTAGAGTCAATACTAGTGACTGTTCATTATTGGAGTTTAACTCTTAAATATTTTCTCTTAATTGTTGCAATTCTGTCTTAACCTTTTTTTTAGCAGAGCCAATTTTTATAACTTTTCAAGCTAGCTTTGTAGAAATTGAAATTCACTCGCGATATCCGTAAATGTTTAAACAAAAATCCTTGCACGAAAAATGTTTTGTGCTTCCGAATAATCCTTTGTCGCTTGCTTTGTAGAAGCAAAATAGAATCATTTGAAGTGAAATGTGACTACTTCAATTTGGAGTTTTTAACGAAACTGGTACCGTACCATCATTCAGTTTGATCTATAACGTAGAAAAGAATATATCACTTTGGCCGAAATCCAATTACCTATTGTTATTAAAAAATAGCTGCACTTTGCATATCAATTGTGATTTATTATCCTCGGTAAAATTCAGTTATTACGAATTAAAAGCAGTTTCGTTTCAATATAAAATGGAGGGGCTTGGGGATGTCACTAATCCAATGCTTGAGATTGTTACAGATTCACAGATGAACCCAAAAATGATATATTAAACAAATGCAAATACGCCAGAGGCTGAAAAGTTAAATGTATACGATACAGAACCCGAAATATTATCAAAGGCACGGTTGGAAACTTTAAAATTAAAGAGCCTTCCACGTCGACCCAATTTGTGAGTTTAAGAATTCATTCTTATAATACTTTACTAATTATTTCGACTTTGTGCTGGTTTCAGAAGGATTGAACAGAAGAGGATTCACGAAAAAATGTATAATACGAACACACCCTCACCCCATCCCTGCCCCAAACCCCTGCCCTTATTAACTAATTACAGGTGTTAGACAATTAATTAGGCAGGCCCAATTATAAATCCAACAATACTTTTAGCTCCTTATGTAGGCAGGATTTGTTCGAACAAACTATCTTAGAATTTTATACAGGCAGGTTTTACACGAATTGAAAATATTAGACTTTTAATTAGGCAGGGTTTAGAAAACCAAAAATTGTTGGCAGTTGCTGCAATTTTTTGGTGTATGTTTCAGTCTGTTTTAGGACACCATGGACCACATGATTAATATGGACGAATTGAAGAGGAATTAAGCATATACGTACTTATACCTATATGAGTTTGGTAAAGTATCTATTACAGTCCTATTTAGGTAGGATATTATTGATATTGTTCTTTTAATTGAACTGTTGGATGTTATATTAGGTAGGCTGATTCTAGTTTTAAGTTAGATCTTTAGTCAGGCAGGGCGTATTCGAATCTAATCTAAAATTTAAGAAAGTAGGGTTTATTTTTAAGTTATGTCTTAGCTTTTAACCCCGCAGTGTTCACCACTGCAATAATATTTCGTTGTCTAGTTTTTAAGATCATAGGATACATTTTTAAGACAGTTTTATTTCAGGAACGTGAATTCTCTTGCAGATTTTCTTTCAGGTTTCCTTCTGATATTCCATTTAGCTTTCGGTCGTGAATTTTCCAACTACTCCTCTTGTTGTCTTATTTGTACTACGATCAAGTACTGAACGTTCTACAAATTGACAATAATAGGAGACTTTTCTTTGTCACATGTTATATTAGAATTAGTTTTCGCGTAATTGGAGGGTGGAAGGGCCGTGGCTAGGGTGGGTCTCCATGCGCAGTAACCTCCACGTGGTGAGACCTGGGCAATCAATTATTTATCGTATAATTATCAAACGTTTAAGAGACGTTTGGTAATTATGTGAAAAATAATTCGAGCTAATTGACTGCGTATTGCACTTAGGATACAATGTACAATAATTAATGTTCCAAATTTTTCCAGAATTAATGTTCGCGGACTCATCCCTACCGATTTTTGGACCTGCTCCGATGTATCGAGGATGTATGTTGCGTCCGAGTTATCTCCACTTGTGATAAGCAATGGCCCTCAATACAGTCGAAACCGAGCATGCAGAAAAGCTATGAGCATGAATAGGTAATTACTGGTAAGCACATCCCCGGATAGGGTTCGTTAGGCAGACCCGAACCAGCGAACATTGAGCGACCATTGGCATTACTGCCCACTGTAGTTCTTTAAATTAACTTAAGTTCTTATTGCAATTACGTGTGAATTCTCGTTTTCAATGTTGTATCTATTTGTAGTTATAAATATTATGTATTACTTTTTATCCTGCTTCTTATGTAGATTCTGTTTCTGTTTGCTGAAGCACTAGAGATAATTCGTTTGCAAGATAATATTTATTTCGCCTTGGGAATTACATTTTCTTATTTCTCAAGAAGCCTTCTTTTTTATAATATAAATACCCGTGTATATATCTTTTAATTCATAAATTAATTAATATCTGCAAAGATATACTTGAATCTAGGCGGGTCTCTGCCATATCTACAGTGCCTGCTATGGTTTCGCCATCTGTACAGAACTCCTTGAAACCACTCGCGCTTGCTATGGTAGTTCCATCTATACAGAACGCCTTGAAACTACTCACACCCCTTACTTACCATAAGTGTAGATATGGCAGAGGCCCGAGTAGTTTTAGTCACATCTGTATAGATGGCGAAATTAAAGCCCACTTTGAGTGTAGGCAAGACAGGGATGCGAGTGGTACGTAAATTCAAGCACCTGTTTATAAATAGCGGCGCGATAAAGTTCATAAAATTTGGCTATTTATGTTTTCATTTATAAAATTAAGTTAATAATGCTCGAAAATTGTTTTGTAATCTTAGTTACATATCAATAAAGTGTTAGCAAACACGGTGTGACACAATCTACATTAAAGTTAATATGCAGGGTAACATCGTAAGTTCCATTGTTCATTTTATTCAGCAACAATCAAGCTCTTTAGCAAAGCTGAATATCATCTTTCAGCACGTAATAAATACGTACTAATAGTAGTCTTATACTTTATTTCGGTTTCGAAGCATTGAAAGTAGAGCTTAGTGTACATATAACCTATCTTTACAATACTATCTCTTGCTCTCTCATCTTCCGTTTCGTTCTTCCTTTTCATACAACCTTCTCTGCCTTACGTATTACACTATTTCTTATCTCTTTATCGCATATCTATTATAAATCTTTTCGCTTTCTTCCTGTTTAATTACAAATTCCCAAATTATTTTTATGTCTTATTGTATCTTTTTCCATACATTTTGTTAGCAGGTGCTCTTACGTTCCAAATTTTTGTATGCGCAGGTCACATCTTTTATCCTTTTTCTTCTCCCAATATGTATTTCATCCTTTAATGCTTTTGCATCTCGCACCTGCGTTGTTAATTGTCAATTGCGCCCTCGTCCGTTTTTACTTATGTACCATAGTAGCGTTGATGTTCTAATATATTTAAACGTATCATTGTATCTTGCTTTCCCTATTTTTCTGCCTTGTTCCTGCTGTTGCATTTGATTGACTCTACTTTTGAGGCTCTCCGTCAATTCCTTTACCTCCGCTTTTGTCAAAGTCACTCATACTTGACGCATTCCATTCCTTTTTAAATAATCCTCTCCTTTTAATGCTTCTAGCTTGCCCCTCCTTTCTTTCTTCTTCCTCTAAATATCTCTTAATAATCTTTCTCTCTCCTGGTACATGCTTACTAATATATTTTTTGTGTGTGCAGGTTTCGAGGGCAAAGAGTAAGGAGCATTGCCTGGCACTTCTCATTGTGCATAAATGCAAGAAAGAAGGTAGAAGAACTTGTGCAACATACTTTAGTTATAGTGAATTGATTTATAAAAATAGTTTGTAACTATTAGCCCGTAAGTTTATTTTAGGACAATTGTGTAATTAACTGTTATGTTATCTATTATATGCTTTATTTTATATTCAGTTTATTCGGTAGATCTTATATGAACTTTAATATTACTTATATCACTATTACAAGTTCTACTGAATGTGCTGAATGTAAAATGAAAGATATAATAAATAATTGACATATGCACAAGTTACCGGAAAGATTTTGGAAAAATTTGGAACATTAATTATAGTACATTGTATCCTAAATACAATGTACTATAATTAATGTTCCAAATTTTTCCAAAATTAATGTTCGCGGACTCATCCCTACCGATTTTTGGACCTGCTCCGATGTATCGAGGATGTAGGTTGCGTCCGAGTTATCTCCACTTGTGATAAGCAATGACCCTCAATACAGTCTAAACCGAGCATGCAGAAAAGCTATGAGCATGAATAGGTAATTACTGGTAAGCACATCCCCGGATAGGGTTCGTTAGGCAGACCCGAACCAGCGAACATTGAGCGAACATTGGCATTACTGCCCACTGTAGTTCTTTAAATTAACTTAAGTTCTTATTGCAATTACGTGTGAATTCTCGTTTTCAATGTTGTATCTATTTGTAGTTATAAATATTATGTATTACTTTTTATCCTGCTTCTTATGTAGATTCTGTTTCTGTTTGCTGAAGCACTAGAGATAATTCGTTTGCAAGATAATATTTATTTCGCCTTGGGAATTACATTTTCTTATTTCTCAAGAAACCATCTGTTCTATAAACGAGATACCCATGTATATATTTCAATTCATAAATTAATTAATATCTGTAAACATGTGCTTGAAACTACGCGGGTCTCTGCCATATCTACATTGCGTGCTATGATATTGCCATCTATGCAGCACTCCCTGAAACTACTCCCGCCTCTTACTTACCGCGAGTGCAGATATGGCAGAGGCCCGAGTAGTTGCAAGGAGTTCCGCATAGATGGTGATACCATAGCGGGCGCGAGTAGTTCAAGGAGTTCTGTATAGATGGCGATATTAACGGCCACTTGGGTGTAGATAAAACAGGGATATTAGTGGTACGAAATTTCAAGTACTTTATAAATAGTTGCACGATAAACGTAATAAAGTTTGGTTATTTGTCTTCATTAATAAAATTAAGTTTATAGTGCTCTAAAATCGTTTCGTATTCACATTCACAATAAAGTGTTAGCAAACACATACATTAATATGTATAGTGACATTGTAAGTTCCATAACCCATTTTATTTTACAACAATCGAGCTCTTTTCCAAAGGTAAATCCTTTTGTGAATATTTCCTTCTTTAAATAAATTTCCTAGCATATAATAAATACATACTAATAGTAGTATTATTCTTTATTTCGGTCTCGCAGCAGTGAAAGTTGGGGTTAGCGTACATATAACCTATCTTTGCAATACTATCTTAACTCTTGCACTGTCATCATCTATTTCGCTCTTCCTTTTAAAAGCTTCTCTACCTTACGTATCACATTATTCTTATCACTTTATCGCACATGTATTATACATCTTTCCATTTCCTCTATGTTTTATTTCAAATTCCTAAGTCATTTTAGCGCTACTAGTTGCTGACCCTTTCCTGTTCCCTCTTTACTTTGGTACTGTCGTATTGCTCCTGTTTTAATACATTCAAACCTTTCATTATATCTTGCTTCGTTTATTTTTCTTTGAAGGCTCTCCGTTAGATCCTTTTGTTCCGTTCTTATCAAATTTAGTATTGTCACACTGATTCCATTCGTTTTAAAAGACTCTTTCTCTTATGCTTCTAGTTTGGCCCGCCCTACTTTCTTTTTCGACTAAATATCATTTAACAATCTTTCTATCTCTTGTCATATACTTACTAATATATTTTTTGTGTGCGTAGATTTCGTAGGCAAGGAGCATTGACCGCCTATTCTCATTGCGCATAAAAAGAAGGAGGAAGAAAGAATAACTCTCGCTATATACTTCAGTTATATTAAATTGGTTTTGTGGCATTGGAAGGTGTATGCAACGAAGGATGTTGTAAGTGTAATACGTGTCTAAATATCTTTTTCTTTCAATAAATCTTTCTGCGTTTAATAATTACATACTAACAATAGTATTCCTTTTTATGTCGGCCTCACAGCTATGAAATTTCGACTTAGTGTACATATAACATAACTTTGGATTACTATCTTAACTTATGCATCCTTGTCCTCCACTCTTTCTCTACTTTACACATTATCCCATTACTTATCCCCTTATTTCATTTCGATTATACATTTGGTCTTTAAGACTCTCCATCACTTTCTTTACTTCTCTTTTCATCAAATTCATTCATGTTTGATTCATTCCATTCCTTTTTAAATAATCCCCCCCTTTTTCTTATACTTCTTGTGTGGTCTTTCCCTATTTTCTTTTCTTCTAACTATCCTTTAACAATGTTTCTTTCACCTGTTACATACTTACTAATATATCTTTTGTGTGTACAGGTTTTGCATCCAAGGAGTAAGGAGCATTGACCAGTGCATCTCATCATGCATAAAAGCAAGAAAGAAGAAAGAATAACCCTTGCGATATACTTTAGTTATCCTTTAGTTACAGTAAATTGGTTTATAAAAATAGTTTGTAACTATTAGCGCATAAGATTAATTTAGAACAATTGTGTAATTAACTGTTATGTATATCTATTATATATTTTATTTTATATTCAGTTTATTCGGTAGATCTTATATAAACTTTAATAGTACGTTTACTAGAAGTTCTACTGAATGTGCTAAATGTAAAATGAAAGATATAATAAATAATTTACATATGCACCAGTTACACAATTGCTGCAATTTAAATTTATAAGCTTCTGCATGTAAACTGTAAATTTTAGTATAAGTTTTATCTGTAAGAATATGTATTGTAAATTAACTTCAAAGAATAGTTTATAAGTATTAGATCATTTATATTTATAATATTCTTTATATTATATAAATGTTAGTTTAGAATTGATATAAGATTTACTTGTACGATTAATTGTAAATTGATATATAAGAATAGTTCATAAGTGTTAGCTTGTGCATTTGAATTACAACATTCTTGTAACTTCATTAATTAATTTAATAAATCTTCAATAAAAGGAATTCTACTGCTCTCTTTATTTTAACACCTTATCAATCCTTGAAAAGACCTAATTCCACTTCCTTAAACAAGAAGTACCGTGGACGGACTTTAAATGCAAAGTCCTAAAGCGAGAAACTTGTAAAAATAGACCTGAACATTATTAACGTTGGCGCTAATTGTGAAGGAATTAATACGTCTTGATGGGGGCTCTTCAAATTTTAATTCTCGGAAATTCCTGGAACGTGACGTCATTTCCAAGAATTGGTGAAGTAGAATACCTCCTCGCACATCATATTCTCCTAATACAAATCCACGATTTTCAGCGAGATATTTTTGCCAGAAACTCAGAAATTTTGCGCTCAGAAATTCCTGGAATGTGACGTCATTTCTGAGAACGAATACCTCCTTGCATATCATATTCTCCTGATACAAATCCACGATTTTCGGCGAGATATTTTTGCCAGAAACTCAGAAATTTTGCGCTCGGAAATTCCTGGAATGTGACGTCATTTCTGAGAACGAATACCTCCTTGCATATCATATTCTCCTGATACAAATCCACGATTTTCGGCGAGATATTTTTGCCAGAAACTCAGAAATTTTGCGCCCGGAAATTCCTGGAATGTGACGTCATTTCTGAGAACGAATACCTCCTTGCATATCATATTCTCCTGATACAAATCCACGATTTTCAGTAGAAATTTAAGTGCCGAAAATCTTGGATTTGTATCAGGAGAATATGATATGCGAGGAGGTCTTTCATCGCAGCAATTCTTAGAAATGACGTCACGTTCCAGGAATTTTCGAGCGCAAAATTTCTGAGATTCTGCCAAAAATATCTCGCTGAAAATCGTGGATTTGTATCAGGAGAATATGATATGCGAGGAGGTCTTTCATCGCAGAAATTCTTGGAAATGACGTCATGTTCCAGGAATTTCCGAGCGCAAAATTTCTGAGATTCTGCCAAAAATATCTCGCTGAAAATCGTGGATTTGTATCAGGAGAATATGATATGCGAGGAGGTCTTTCATCGCAGAAATTCTTGGAAATGACGTCACGTTCCAGGAATTTCCGAGCGCTTAATTTTCTAGACTTCTAGACTTCGACGAATTTCTAGCAGCCAAGTTTAATAACGTATAGGCAATTTTTACAAGTTTCTCGCTTGTGAACTTTGCATTTATAGTTCGTCCACGGTACTTCTTGTGTAAGGATTTGGAATTAGGTTCTTTCAAGGATTGGTAAGGTAATATAAAAAGAGCTGTGGTATTTTTTTCATTGAAGATTTATTTAAATTAATTAATGAAGATACAAGTTACAAAAATGTTGTAATACAACTTTGCAAGCCAATACTTTTGGCAAACTATTCTTTGAAATTAATTTACAATATATCTGACACATCAAACTTACACTAAAATGTACTTTATATGCAGAAGCTTATAAATTCAAATTACCACAACTGTATAACTTGTGCATTTGTGAATTATTTATTATATGTTTCATTTTATATTCAGCACGTTCAGTAGAACTTGTATTAAAAGTAATATTAATCTTTATTTAAGATCTACTTTTAATAACTGATTAACAAAACTTAAGAAACTTAAGGATAACTTTTAACTCTATGTGCGTACTATCGCTTTCGTAGCTGACGATAGAAGTGAAGGGCTAAAGGGGTCTCTTTCATCTCTTAACATTAAAACATTTTACGACTTTGTTTATCGCCAATTAAAATTAACATTAGTTTTACAAATTAATTAAAACTGATCCTATTGGCTAACATTTTAAAATTGACAGCTAATCAGTAAATAACGAGTATTTAACGCCGTAGCAGTGAGATTAATGACAGTTAATCAATTAAACAAATTCCATCTGCATTGCTTTGACTTCACACATTGCAGTTTGGATTCCGCGCGCGTTGTTTCACAAAACGTTCAATAGAGGGAAAATACAATACAAATTGAGGGTGGACACAACAGTAGTCTGTAGATGGAGCTGATTTGCCTTATTTGCTGCTGCGATTTATATTAAAAACGCGGTAAAATGTCAATATTGAAGAGTACTATTTTATGCATAATTAAAGAGTAATAAAAGAACTGTAATACAGTGGCTTTGGTTATAACATTCACTAGTTCTTCAGTACAACTTTTTCATTGCCTTGATCCCGGGTATTTTGATTTATTTGCATTTCAGGTTATAGTGTTAATCATGAGCGAGAAACAAAAGGTGTTAATTTGTGGAGACGTAGAAGGTCATTTTAAATTTATATTCGATAAAATTGAGGCTATAAATAAGAAGAGCGGCCCATTCGATTTTTTGCTATGCATTGGAAATTTCTTTGGCGAAAATAATGCTGAACTCGAAGCCTATAAAAACGGTATGAAAAATATACCAGTCCCAACGTATATTATCGGTCCTAATAGAGATACCGACATGGACAACTATCCGGACGTTGATGGCTGCGAGATATGTCAGAACTTGACCTTCCTTGGGAAACGTGGACTGTACACTGCTAGTTCTGGTCTTAAAATAGCTTACGTCAGTGGTACCGAAAGTAATTCCTCGGAATCAAAACTTACTTGCTTCGGTGAAAGTGATGTTGTTTCTATAAAACAAGCCTGCTTGAAAGGCCAGCCTAGTTTCCGTGGTATCGATATATTAATGAGCTCTCCTTGGCCTGTCGGCGTCACAAATTTAGACCCGAATAAGCCAAATTTTACATATCAAGGTTCTAAATTGATTGCATGGCTAGCTGCTCAGGTAAAGCCAAGGTATCATGTATCAGCATTGGAAGGAATACATTACGAAAGACCTCCGTATAGGTAAAGAAATTTCGTTGCTACTAACGTATACATGTTTGTATTATTTGAAATAATGTTTCAATCTATTTATTCTACATTTTAATCATTAGGAATCATAGTCTACAGGAGGGTAATATTGAAATTTCAACAAGATTCATAGCCCTTGCGCCTGTGATGAATAAGCAAAAGAAGAAATGGCTGTATGCATTAAATCTAACTCCTGTTGATAGAACCCGTTTATCGGATCTAGTGATGAAAACTACAGATGAAACTGATACACCGTATCCAAAAGCTATGTTGTCGAATGAGCCATCGGCGCAAAATAAGGTGGAACCAAAGCAGACGCAGTTCTTCTATGATATGGAATCTCGAGAACCCACCAGAAGGGCCAAACATTCTGAAGGTTCTAATAAAAGACCGAGACCAGAATTTGATCAGGCAAAATGTTGGTTTTGCTTGTCCAGTCCTGAAGTTTCTAAACATTTGGTGATATCCGTCGGTGCAGAGATTTATCTTGCGCTTGCTAGAGGTGGATTAGTGGAAAACCACTTCCTAATTCTACCAATAACACATCATCAAAGCCTTTCTATTTTACCAAAAGAAGTGAAGGATGAAATGGACTTATATAAAGAGGCAATAACGAAATATTATGCTACCATGGATTGCATTCCTGTGTTCTTCGAACGTAACTTCAAAACATCTCATTGTCAGCTGCAAGTTGTACCTGTTCATAAAAATCAAGCACCAGCTTTAAAGGAAGCATTTGAGGTAGTTAATCTGATTATCTTTGGTTGCACACACTGGGAATAAATTCATCATTCTTTAATAATGCGTTAATTTTAGGAGATGGCCGAGTGTAATAATTTCAAGCTGGCCGAATTACCACCGCACGCTGATTTACAACAAATCGCAAAACCAGGAGTATTATATTTTTATGTAGAATTGTCGAATGATCAAAAGTTATACTACAGAATCAAAAAGGATTTCCCGCTCCAGTTTGGAAGAGAAGTGTTAGCTTCCGATAGGATATTAGATATTACTGACCGGGTCGATTGGAAAGATTGTCAGCTGAGTAAAGAAGAGGAAACGGAGTTGGCAAAGCGAATTAGGAAAGAATTTCAATCATTCGACATAGATATTTGAAAGTGTATTGAGATTTTAAAAAGTCGGCAGTGTAAAATATGTATATACATTTAAACATGGAATTCTTTTTGTAAAATATACACGAATGTTAATTTAATAACTTATAAAAATAATGAGTAACATTTTCATTGATGAACAGCTTGATTTTATTCTTAAAAAAGGCTGCGAACCGGCATCGGGAACGATCTGTGGTTTGGCTTTCTGGCCCTTAATAACCAGTCATCTTATGGACCTTCAGTTGGATCTAGACCACTTAGCTTCATTTGCAGGGCTATATCTAATAGGTAATCATAACATTCAGTCCTAGAAAAGAAAATACATTTAACAGATCAAAGAAGAAAGATGCACTTAATAGGATAGAATTAAACCGCCGTACATTGTCTTTGCTTGTTGCCATGTATTACCCCAAACATAAATACCATGTCTTCTTACTAATACAGCAGAAGTTTCCGGATAAGCGATGATAGCTCTGTCCAAGTCATCTTTCAAGTCTTCTTCATCCGGTGTATTTTCAATAATTGGCACCACCAATGTTTCGTCGTAACGATATGCTCTTCCCAATTCCTGATTTCTTATACCTATAAAGCATAATACCAAAATATTAACATAGAGGAATAATTTTAAGAAGCACGCTGTTTGTCCATAACTGTTCTTTTATACCCTTTATCATTTCAAGGTGGGTAACACGAAATTCGTTTCCAGGCCAGTGTAATGTTACCATTACAGCAAACTTCGAATGGGTATGAATTACAGCTCCAGCATTTCTCCTTGTATATGCGCACATAAATAATGGAGTGCACTGCGATTTTTTCAATTTTTTCTCTTCTGGAGGCAATTCTACGTCATTTCCACTCATGTCTTGTACAAACATTTCATCTGGAGTAATTCGTTCTTTTTGTACTCCAGATGGGGCTATATAAATTTTATTTCTGCAAAACAGTATAAAATACGATACTAACAAATTGCAGCCTTAAATTGAATAATAATACAGATATAACACTGTACTAACTCGTATTTAATGGATATACCGCCTCCAGTACCAGTAACCCATCCGAGATCGTAAAATTGCCTACATAGTTCGGGAATCAACAATCGAGGGTGTTCCTATGGTGCAAACGTATATTAAAATTCCACAACTATACCATAGATGTAGTGCTATTAAATAATTTTATATAATACCTTGTCATACGTAAGATCACATGAAGACATTATTAACAAGCTGCGTATAAACCTTTGCTATAATTCTGATACGACTACTACATTATTCTTATCAGTTTAATTCCGTGAGCACGATTGCAAAATACATACAATGTATGCTTACATGTACTGTAGCCAAACAGCTACTGCGTGTAGATTGGCATCAGCACCGACAGAATCTGTTTACAAATCCGTAAAACATGCTGACAGAATCAAATAGCGGATTGGCGGCAGAAACCGAGCAGTCCTGCTAACACAACTAACGTAACCTGTTTCATGCAGAATTTAACCGGCTCAAGTTGCAGGCCCTGCCAGGTTTCTGATAGAATCTGACAGAATCCGCTGTAGCAGGTTTGACAACAATGACAAGTTTTTGATAAAAGTACTCAGTGTCAACTGGTGTTATTTACAAATATTATGTTGACTATTTGATATGTTACTAGAAAAGTCTGTGTTGACCAAGCGCAATAATTCCGTCAACTTATACTACGGTTGATTGTATTATACATTGTATAACCTATAAGTATCAAGTAACATGACTTCCTGGATCACTTCAACGCCCCGGTAATATTTAAAATATTTCTTCAAAACATAATTTTAAGCTTGAGCTTTTGCGCGACTTATAAACCGAACCAACTATAATCTTTGGCCTCGTTTGTTTCACTTATTGTTTCAGCCTCGACCAAGGTATCGCGATAGCGAATCAAATAGACAACAGTAAATTTCGTTTGCTGATAAATCGAATTTGTCAAACGCTTCAGTTCAATGTAAATGCAAAAATATTCAGCGAGGAAGAGGAAGAGAAATTGTTAGTCTCTCTGGACTTAAGTAAAGAAGACCTATGTTGCCTTTTGGACGGGATAATATTAATTTACAAGCAGGCGGCGTGCAATATTATAAAGACCCAAGTAATGGAAACTACTTTGAAGGAAACGTTTAAAGCAGACGACGATAAAGTTCAAGCGTTTGTAAATGCTTGGGTGGCGTATGGTAAAGGCATTATCGACCATTTTAGACAGATTTCTATATTTCCCGTTCAGGTATGTTACAGTCGACAAAACATTATTATGAACGCAAGCATGCATTCTTCTTATATCGTATCATTTTGTTCCAGGTTAAAGATATAGATTGGAGTTTAAATATACAAGCTGCATCTTCCACTATAAGAAAGGATGTACGACCAACATCGTTGTTACAATTGAATTTGACAAAGGAAGAGGATTCTAAACTGACAGTTGAATTCGACAAAAAGAAACTCGTAGATCTCTACGAAAATTTGGAGAAAATACAGTCACAATTGGATGCTCTTAAATAGTTATTAAACATAGTTGCTAATACTTACGATAACTGCGACAGATTTATTGTATTACTATAAGATATATTTTCTGACTCTCTACATTTAATATTGCGCTTTATTTATTATTCTGTATACTAACAGTGCTACTGAAATAAAAAATTTGGTATGCATTACAACTGTTGCTACTTATCCTGAAACCATAATTATAATTGTATTATATAATTCAATTTTGTTTATGTATTCGAATATTGTCATATACTTTCGACGAATTCCTGTTCTTTCGGACGTGCTCGTATTGCGGACTCCTATTAGGAAGAACACTAGCAATATTCGTGGCATTTTGATTTTCTTGTTCGAAAGTTTTCCCCGGACTTTCGCTGTACCGTTTGGTGGCCAGATGTGATCTGCGCGTCTTTTCTGATACAGATACAGTTTCTAAAACTTGCGACGACTTCTTGACAAACAAACGTGCCTTACAGACGACCAAAACGACTATAATAATCATTAAGAGTAAAGTTGCGGCAGTCAGCGCGCCTACTATCCACCCGAGCCTCTCATCTGAAATGTTGAATTCAAGGAAGATTAAGTAATCATTAAAGGAATTAAGTAACACGCACCTCCGAGGCTATTTAACAAGACAACCGACGCGCTTCCTAATTCTTCATAAGCGTGCTCATTGGGAACAGTAAATTTACACATCCACGGTCCCAGATCCGAGTGATCGGGTTTGAATTCCAGGGCACATACTCCAGTATGATAATCCATCCTTATATTGTGCCTAAAAATAGGAAGAATTAGGGAGAATCCTTTGTTTAAATCAATCGACGTTTCGTCGACAATGAGCTTACCTGCCGGTCCCGCTCATATTTTGGTAAATATGAATTTTCGGTGCATGAATCCAATGGCATTGCACTTCCGACACTACCGTCTTTACCTTGCACGAAAGAGTGACCATTTGATGGGGCGTAGCCCACAGTGCCACAGACACTGCCTCTAAAAATCATCAACCTTCTTTGAAATGAAAGTTCCCCTCGCTATTTCTTTTCACCCCAATCACCGAAAGCATTGAAGTCTCCTCTTCGGCGGCGTGCATTCAGTGCCCGGTTTGTGCACAAGCATTTTTCGGCACAGATTTCCCTGTTCGAATACAAGAGGGGTAGTGTGCCGGCGTGTCGAAGATGTTCAGTGTATAACGTGTGTGTACATTACGGTCAAGTGTCCTTCACTTAAAATGATCCACTCGTGTATTTGAAAATGGTCATTATTCTGGACAATTTATGTAGACCGTGTTTAAGTAATTCTTTTTTCTCGCGTACATGTGTTGGTGTTCGGTGTATCTGTTAGCATCGAATACAGTAGGGACGGGGAAGATCGTGGCGTTAATTTTCGTATTATTATTTATTTAAAGAAATCGTTTACAATGGTGGAGAGACTGGCGCTCAAGCACGCACGGAAAATGACGACGATCCACCGACCACACCCCGGTGCAGGTTCTTGAATTGCTCGCTTTGGACACTTAACAGTAAGTAACTTAATGGCACACGAAAGTATTAATTAGCTTCGAATGAAAGCGTACTATGTTCGATTATTTCACGCGACGCGAATGAAGATCCTCGTGACCTGGTGTCTTCGTACGATCACGTCGCAAACAGAATTTTCCCGCGTTCCGATATCGTTCACAGTTATCACTCTTTCGCCTTTTTGTATAATCGTTGTTGCCCCATAACGCTGACGGCGACGTTACAGCATCCGAAACGAAGGCGAGCATTTCAAATGGGACGCTTAACAGTAAGAATTGTCTACTTAGCGTTAATTTTAGCCTGTAGCTGGATATAATGAGTATATTGCAAGTGGGTATTCGTAGTATTCTAAAAAGAAACCTGTTTCATCGTGGACTTATCGCGGTGTCATCGGTACGTTGACTTCTTATTTAGCAACACGTCGGCCACGGGCCAGTTAACCGATTTATTAGCGGTTCCGTGGCGAGTTTAATCGTTATTAGCACATTGGAGTCTCTTACACAACCTACTTCGCTTAACAAATAAATATTCTTAGCCTTAGACGCTAAAGTAGTCCTATGCGTAGTCTTTTTTAAATAATTACTAACTAATTGCGTCACCGATTCAACGTTTCCTACAAAAATGTGACGAGGAGCACGAGCGCATTTTCATGTTACGTCAAGACGACCTGAATAGAACAGTAGCGTCGCTTTGAAAAAACATTCGAACCCGATCCATCCAAAGGAAAGAAGAAATTACGAAGGTCGAGATCGACGATCGTCCATGATCGAATTTAATTAACTGTATATATGTATAGGTCGTCAAAGTTCGATGGCGAGCGTCTTTTCAAAGTGAGAGCACTTTCTCCGTTAATACTAATTTCGACAATAAATAATACGAAGAATGATAACAGATGCAGTCACATTGCTCGCGAAATTCCTTACACATACAATATGGTTTCGCGTGTCTATTAACGTGGCTATTTAACTATGCTAAATGCGAAATCATTTGAGCGTAGGCCTGCCGTTGAGCATATAAATAAGGAAGGGTGAATGACATTTAGTGATAGATGTTATTTAACGAAGGGGCGAAGTATTCAAGCGTGTCATCGACGGGGGTAGTAAAATCACGCTGAAAAAAATAGGGTTCAGTGAGCACAGAAACATATTGCATACATACTAAACAAATAATGTAGAAAAAGTAATCGTGAGATGTAACAATTGTTGCTGATATAAAACAATCTTGTAAGATATATTATTTAGCGTTCCTTTCGACGATACACTGTCTTATAAGAACAAAACGGACGATATCGTTCGTCGATTATCAATCTGTGGTTAGCCCTTAGGAATAGCTATTCAATAAATCTTTGTCAAGGTTTACCAGAGAATTGCTAAGGAAACACTAATGAGTGCGATCAAACAAAGATAAATTAGGAGGATCTAATGCTAATCGATGCAAATGCGATTGAATGGCAAATGTACAATAACGGCATGCTAGGTAACGAGCAAGGAATCTTATTTCCCGTACAATGTATGAACCTTGTATTCTCTGCGATAAACAACGAGATACGGTCATATTCCTTCTTGCGTGGATACCTCATTGACAGTGTATATGTGTCGCGATGATCACGATGACTAATTGTTAAGTCACAAAGAGGCAGACGTTGATATAAAGCCTGAAAATGTTGTGCAGATTCCATCACCACCGCGATGCCTTCACCCAAGACAGTCTTCGAAGCACCTAGACGGGACCAATTTCTCGTCTATGGTGTCCAGATCGTTGTTCGATCAATATTTCATTTCTTACCGTGTCTTCGAGGCCTCCAATTGTACACCCTAAACTCTCTGATACGTATGACAACGCGATCGACCTTACCTGGACCGCTTTGGAAGCGAGTCACTATTTTTTTTTCTATTCGTGTCCAGTGACGTTCTTTCAAACGATACCAATCGCAAATACTAATGGCTGTTACACGATACATCATGTATACATATACATTTGCACAGGATGAGTCATTTCACTGTGGAGTATCCGTATGTTTTGCAAAATACGAATGCCCAGATGACAGTGTCGAATAAAATTCTTTTGTGTAGCAAAGAGAAAAACGAACAAGATTACAAGAATTGTTAATATCGCGGTTTTCGAAAGGGAATGAAGTGTTTGCAGCGCCACGGTAAAACCGATCCTCTTCGACTGTACCCGACGACCTTTACGTTCGCTCATTTAATATTACAGTTCGAAGAGTAAATTACAGACTGGACGATGTGAAAGGTATTCGACGACATTGCTTCCCCCTTCCGACTCATTCCGTACTTTTGTTGTTAATATATACATAACGTACGCTTATGCTATACACTCTTCAGGATCTATGGCCGATCTACGACCGAGCCCGGATATTGTTGCAAATATCGCGTGGCGAGCACGTCGACCACAGATCCTTGAATCGATGATCGATTACTTTCTTTACACCCTCCACCCGCGGAGGGAAAGGAATATGTGTCGTTGATCCGTCTCAGGATTCAATTATACCTGGTTCCAGGAGGCTCAGCTTGGCCGGAGGCGCGTCCGTGTAATTCTGTCTGCCGCGTATCCTGGCGCCGCAGGTCCATAGTCCTTCCTGTTCCTCGAGGGCGTGCGATAGCCTGACGCTGCAGTCTCTGGCCTCGCTTCCGGCCGCCGGAAATTGTTTCACCACAACGGTGGTGTTGGAGTTCACTGGCGTTAGGGACCATCGGCACTGTTCCACGGCCGAGGAGGTCACGCAGCGGAGAGAAACGCTTCCGCCGGCTGCTATTTGGATGTCTTGAGACAATTCCGAGAACTCAACCTCGCCTGAAATGCGACGGTATCGATGAAACATTTTTATATTTGTCCGCTGTATACAGTTCGTCCTAGCAATAAGTTCTTGATAAATTCTGTGACAGAGTTGCCTTATGCAAAAGTTTCACTCGAGAACAAAAAAAATGTGCTGGGTACATATGGGTACATATCCTGCATAAAAGCTTTGTTCATATATTATAGAAAGGATGATTTAAAATAACCAATTCAGCGATGGCACTGACGATGAGCGTGTAACGACGGTAGAAACACGTTGAAAGTAAAACAGGTACCTTGCTCAAACACGGTGAGTTTGGCAAATGGCGAGGTGAGTATCGTGTTGAGGGAACTGATCGAGACCTGGCAAGCCCACTGACCCTGTTTTTCGGCGTACACGCGGGGCAACGTCAGCGAACAGTCTCTACCAAGGTCGCCGTTGCTCGAGAATTCCTGAACGACGATTTCTGGCTCGTTTCCGTGGAGCGGTTTCCAGGTCCACGTACACTTTTCTACGCGGCTACTCGTTACGCATTTCAACGTGGCCTCCGTACCAATCAGCACGGAAGTGTCCGTCGGCATTTCAACGAAGCTGACTTTGGCTGGAACATCGAGTAGGACAAATTGATCCATTAAATACACGTTCCGGCGGATACACGGGCAAGGGAAATCGTGATCCGTTTACGAATGATCGAATTCGAGGAATTTCTAGGAATACCGATGGGCTCTTTTCGCGGAAAGAATTTCAGTATTCGTACCTGTAGGCAGGAGGCTAACAGTGGCTGGTGGCGCTTTGTGTAGAATTCCTTCCGGTGACAATCGAACGCCGCACGTCCACAGCCCTTCCTCCTCGTACAGGATGTTCTTGAACCTCACCGAACAGTCATGGTCGGTGTCTTTGTTTGGATTAAACTCTTTGATCACCACAGGTTCTTGGCTCGAGTTCGATGACCTCCAGGACCATTCGCATTGAACTACTGGCTTGTTTACGAGGCATCTAAGAAGCACGGATTCACCGGGCGCTACTTGTATACCTCTAGACAGCTGGACGAATTCAACTGTGAAATGAAACAAGATGTTCCTTTTTCTTCTCGTCCGGCCTTTCTATCGCCGTGCAGTAGAATCGCAAGGAAATGTAGACAACTGTGTTTCTCTCACCTTCTGAAATTAGAAATCGAATTGGGCTCGACTGCGTGAACGTTGCGTTCGGGCCGATTCTCGCACCGCACGTCCAATATCCCTCTTGTTCCGGCAACACGTTCTTAAATTTGATGCTGCAGTCGGTGCTGTCGTTGCCGAAAGCTGGGAATCGTTTCACCTCGAAGTTCCACGGCTGCGATTGGTTCAGCTGCCGCCAGGTCCATTGGCATTCGCGGACAGGTGATTTCAACTGGCACATTATCTGCGCCGAAGATCCTGCTGGTATCTCGACGACGTTGTCAACTTTTGCGAACACGACAAGAGGACCTGGACACGTACAGACACTCTTCATTATTCAATTACTGCCAACGATAGACGAATTGCCCAATCGAGAATTTGAATACAATTCTCCGCCGAATTCGGTGAACAGAAGAGATAATCAACGTTCCGTACCTTGATGTTCATTAACGATGCTCAGCTTAGCAGGTTCCGTGCTGGTGAAAGGATCATTCGTGGAAGTTCTCGCGGCGCAGGTCCAGTATCCGGTCTGCTCGTGCTTGGCACTTGAGAACCTTACGGAACAGTCGTTGCTATTGTTCCCGAAGGCAGGAAATTGTCGCACCGGCAGCGGATTCGTGGTCGGCGTTGTCGTCGTCTGAATCATCGAGATCGTGGTAACTACAAATGGCAAACAGAAAAAGAATTCTAGTTACGGAGTTGTATGAAAACCTTGACTAATCGCGAAACAATATCTATTCAATCCTTTATCGATATTCATTCCGCGCGTATAGATTCGAAATTCATTTTTGACGGAATTCATTTCCAAATAAAAAGATTAGTGCGATAACACTAACTGGTCGCTGGTGCTTCACTGTTGTTCGGAAGTGGCAGGTGAACTGGTGTCAAAGGTTGCCAGGACCATTGGCACTCAGCCACAGGACTCGCGGTTCTGCAGGCCAGAAGCACCGACGAACTGATCTCCGTTTGCGTGTGTTCCGGAACGTCGACGAAAATCACAGGTGTTGGCGGTGGTTTGGTTCCAGGCAGGATGTCGTCCATGGAGTGACCTTGGACATCAGGATCGACCGAGATTGTGCTGATCGGAGTGACGTTGGTCGTTTGGGTCGCGGTAACGCCATCAGTCTCCTCCAGCACCGGTACACCTGCGAGCAAACGACCAGGACGGTGGATAAAATTGATATGAATTGTACGCGAGCAATTTGATTGAGAGGCCAAAGCGGCTCGATTTTGTTCAGGAAATTGGTACGTTCTATTTTAAGCATCGGTGACACTGTTCAGCAGGAGGATAGAAAAGGAAAGTCGGATATTAAAATAGCGCGTTTGAACGGCACTGCCTCACCGGCTGCCGAACAGGTTCGAAAATTCTGCAAGTACTTTGAATTCCACGATAGATATCTACAATGCGACCACGTTTCTCCAAATTGCCAACTGGTCTCACATAAAGATGCGCCACGAGATATCTACGAGTGGGGGGATTCATAGGATTTGAAATGCGACTGGCAAACGACTCGGCAACCTCTAATTACATTCTACTCTGAAGGGCCGTTGATCGGAGTCGCACATTGTTTAAGTTAAACATTAATTAAGAATATTATTGGAGCCAAGATTAATCGCAAAGTCAAAATACTTTGAACACTTAATGTCGTGCTGTTTCAATAAAGACTTTATTTCATATTCTAAAGGCTTCTTTTTCATTCCCCATCCTACTTAAAGAGGCTTCGCTATTGCCGTTCTCGTGTAAATATGCTTTCCACGGATGTTTTATCGTCGGTCATTGAGGTCTTGCCGGTCGTCAGAAAAAGAAACGGAAATTGAGCAGGCTCCGTGCTGCGGCGAACAGCACCATGATCCGATGGAACTCAGGTGAACATATATGTAGGACACATCGGGCAGGAAGCTACGACAGTCACGTAGACAATCGCCTTGCGTCTCGCGTCTGTCACCATGTGCAAATAGAACCAGGGACGGATCGATAATAAAATATTTGTGAAAAGGGGAACCACCGCGAATTAGCGTTGTAAAACTCGATTCGTTGCAACGCGGACCGAATACGAAATTATCCATTCCATAAGAAGTTCTTCTACGATCATGCAGACAACCTGTCCAATTATGCCCCTTTTTCTATCCTCCCCCTTTCACCACTTCTAAGTGGTCCTTTGTACTGTAATTTTCGCGAGACCGGCGATCGGAATCGCTATATCAAAGTAATTCAAGGTACACTCCATAAAAATTCACAAGTTCCAGATGTGAAAAGCATCGGAGAAGAATTTCGAAATAGTGTATCACGGCCGGTTTTGCCCGGCGAATGATCACGGTCAAATTTCTCTGAATGAAAGATCGACCGTGTGCACCGTTCCCCACACTTTCTACGTGGCCACGATATGTAATACGTATCCGTGTCGAACTTGGGGCCTTGGTATTGTCTCGTTACGTTCGCCAACTGCGAGCTCGTCCTCAAGACGAGCAAAGGTGGTCGCTGACACTGGAAGGTCGTTTCCACTTTACATTGACATGCTCATCGGCTCTGCGGTTTTACAATACGTGTTGCTCCGGCACACCGGTGGCAGGCAATACAATATCACTGCATCCACGGTATATAAACTATAATATTTATAGCCGACGTTGTTCCAGCGTGGATCTCGAAACTGCGTTGTTTCTTGTAGTAAATGATGATTATGAGAACTCCATAGGTGTTCGTGATTACATCATACCGTGCAGTTTGCAATGGCTATTGTTATGCGGATGGCTTCGGTTGTCTTTACGAATGGTTGCAAGTGAACGATTGCATTTTGACAGTGATCAAATTCGATCGGACTTACTTGGAGAGTCTGCGATAGCTTTTCAATGAGAAAAATGAAAAATTGCCATTCGCAAAAGCTATTGGACAATAAATTGTGTACATATATGAAAGTTTTATCGAAGGACTTTCTCCTTGAACAACTGTGATTTCCATACAATGGTTAATAAGGCATTTAATAAAAGCAACGCTTTCTCGTTCTCGGTGTTTTGTAAAATATTTATCGCTTGTACTTTTTCCCTACTTCAGTCCGCAGCCCGGGACAGCGATGCAGGTACACAATTGGCGCTCTTCGCCGAGCGACTTTGTCGCCTGACTTTGGTGGCGAATCGTGAGAATTATTGCATAAGGTAGTATCGTGTGTACAGGTGTCACGATGTGGCGTATATCGAAGAAGAAAAACCACTTGACGCACTCTGCGTTCGATACATTACTTCGCGACCAATGTACGATTCTATCACGAAATACCACTCGATTTTTAATTTAAAAAACGCGCACCAAGAAACGGAAAGGAAGATTCATTGCGATCATGCAGCATCTGTGTTACCGCGTATTCATTCAGCCACTCCAAGGCCACCGTTTACTTTCTTCACACTTTCTTACTTTCTTCATCGCGTCCTTGATATTCCGGCACGTAATTTTCGATCGTTGCCTGCCACGATCCATCGATGTCTCCATTTCAATTTCAGCCCACTAACGATTCAACTGACATCAACGTTATTCTTGCAACTAAATTACACGTCCACTTTTCACCTATCAATCTCCGCATTTATTTACATGCCCGCGTGAGCCGATTAGTGGTCTAACGGTCCTTGGCCGCGGGTGATAACCCGTCAATTAAAAATATCGGTACCCGAAGTTGGAGGTGGGTAACATGCCGGACGTACCTTCGCCTGCCCCGTCGTGACTAATTCCACAACAATGGAATACCAAGACTATCGACTACAAGGCAAGGCCAAACGTTTCTCGTAAGCGATGAACGGTCACGGGAGGAGATAGTATTGGAGAGAAGAAGCCTGGATTCGACGGACTCGAAGACGATTTCGTTCTGTAATTAAGAACGAGCCGATGGGCGCGCAACCACGGTCGTTAACCCGCCATCAGTGACTCCGAGACGACAATTAGAGAGACCAGTCGATTTCTTTTCCCACGTAGAGACATTGTGAAACTCAAAATGCGTCTACTGGGCGTTGTCTTCCCGCGAATTTCTCGTCATAGAACCGTCCGGGAGTCCGTCCAGGGAGCTTCGTTTCCACGTAGTTTTATCGAGTGAAAAAAAAGAGAATAGCCGGATGTGGATCGATGGATCGGAGAAATTGAATTTTGGAGAATACCCGGGGAACGACACAGGTGATTTCTCGGTCGTACTGGGAATTATTTAAGCAACGTTCTCCGTGAACATATGTTGTCAAATAGAATGCACAAGTTTAATCCGTAGGAATATTTGGTTAGTAGTTCCCGCTAATATGTACCCACTTATCTTGCCGAAGAGGTTGTACGCGCTATTTGCGTCGGGATTACAGAAGATCATTCTGTGGAAATATGACACAACCGTTCGAGGAGGCCGAAGTTAATAACTCTGAAACAGTTATCAACGTCTAGCGCCACATTTTTTCCACCTGACCCATTTAACTCTTTCTTTTGTAACACGAAACCAGTTTACAATTATTTCTCCGCGAGGAACTTCAACGAGTAGATCCGTCTAATCCGTTCGGTGCATTTCGCTTTCCGCGCGCGTGCCGATTAATTTCGCACCCGCGGCTCGCAAATATTACATCGAGCTCGGTTTCCCATCGTCACCGATCATGAAGTCACCCGTGGCCGTAAATCTTCGCGGGCCCACAAATCATCGGGGTCGAAAGAAGCAAACAGACTGTCGAGATTAGAGAAGTATTATCGACACTTGTTCATGAAACGTCAAAGCAAACCCGAGGGAACGTCGGTGTTGTGCGTCGAAAATAAAGACATAGAACGTAGCAAATTATTTATACGATTCTTGGATACTTGCTCTTTACAATTAACGGGCCACAGTGACGCTAGTTTCATTTTCGAGAACACTTTTCCATTCGTAATTATCGTCGACGTAGGCGACGAGGAAGAAATTCCGTTCGAGGAACCGATTGCCACGGTCAGGTTTCCCGGAAAGGCTCAGAGAGCTCGTCTCCAAATCGACTCCAACAGGATCGACGGAGAAAGTGTCTTGGAAATACCAGAAAGGTTAAGCGTCCGCCGGATGAATATATTTTTTTTTCCAAGAAAGATGATTGCTCGTTTCAGTCGGTTATAAAAACGCGAATGTTTCATCTGTACGAATTCTTTTCGACTTCCTTGTGCTATAAAGCTGAACGTTATTGCGATGGGATCTCGATTAACAGGCTTAATCAGCGTCGAGGCAGACCGGTTAAGTCGAGACCCGAGGCGATTAAATTACTTTAATCTACTTTACGAACGGCTCCTCGGTAACATGTGCATACGTGTCGTCTAAACATTGTGCTAAACTTGAGCGCAACGAGTATAGGAGCATTCAAAACCGGTAAACAATTGATTGAAGAAAATTCAGGAACCGCATGCAGCTTCCCGTTAATTGAAATCATTTATTAGTCACTGGCAAACGCATGCCTTTACGTTGACTACCTATCTATTGTTCGCATCTGGCGGCGAGGCATCTCAAGAAATATTACAAAACAAGCGCCTACGTGTCCGATCGATTGGCGCTCCTCCACGGCGGGCACGATCGACGATCGACATTTATTTGCCAAGAGGCGATACAGAGGCGCTGTCCTCGTTCAAGATTCACTACAGAAATTCATGGAGCTGCGTTTTCGTTTGTACAACCTGTGCAGCAGATCGCGAGCCATATTTCCGAAAGGGAAATATTGATTATGCGACGGGGCCTATGCTTCGTTGTTTTCAGAAGCTGCGCAAACGGAGCACGGAAGTTCGATATCGGATCCAATCGATAAAAATTCCAAGACCGGTTGGTAAGGCCGCTGTTTTCCTGGCATTCGATGCATTTTCGTCGCAAAAGAAAAGAGAGATGACGAGGAAGAGGCGGGAATTCCGCAAACGGCATGGCGCACACGAATGACCCGAGGATCCTCGCGATAGTGTCAAGGATGCGCAGGCACGCGCATCCTTTCTTCGACAGACTTCTGAAGGTTTGTTGATTTTTCAACGATCGAGTCTACGTATATCGTCAACGTACCTATCGACACCATTCATCGATCACTTTGTGAAATATTTCTGAGGGCAGTCCGCGATAAAGTATCCCGCGTATTATCTCAGCAAAGCGTGGGATCCAAGAATAGAAAAGGAATTCGGCCGTTTCCAAATTACAGACAAGCGTTGCATAAAACGCGTGGAAATTAATTGGACGCGAGCGAAACTGAAATGCCTATGGGACTCGTAAAATTCAGCAGCGTAGATCGTAACGCGGGATCGTACGATAGTTCCCATGCAGGTTCCTACCCTTCCTCACGTGTTTGCATTCCAGAGCGATGTTTCACTAAATGCACGCATTGCATCGAGTTTAACCACCCTCCGCAGAAGAACCAGTTCTTTCGGGCCGTGGGCTAGCCGCTCCCTGGCCATGTCGAGAGTGCTTTACGAGAAGGCGTCGAAAAACGACCGACAAAAATTCACCGCAACCGAAACTCGGAGATTCTCGTCTCTATCAACGTCCCACCGTCGTTATTACGACGGGTAATTAACGTTCTTGCACGCGAAACCCTCAACTTCTTATCTGTTTCGAATGTTCTTCGAAAGTAGCGTTCTTTTATTCCGCTTCTTGGGTTTGTTTTTCCCTTCCTTTTTTAATTTTATGCATTTAAGCGCGTTAAAGTAGTCTGTTTTTACACAGTTCGTTGACAATTCAGCGCGATGATTGTACAAAGGAGAGTGCTTCTGAAGTGCAAACGAATCGGCTTCTCTTTCTTCGGGTGATTCACAGTGCATGGTCCAAGATCATCTCGAGTTCTTTACGCTCCATCGCGTCGATTTGCATCGTTCCCGGCGGTGAACTGTACCAGAGATGTAAACGTCTTCATGGTAACTTGGTAACTGTGTTATTGGAAACGTCAGACCTACTTGCTTCGATTCTCGCATCTTTTATATTCAATATTCCTCTACGTTCTATTATACTTCTGACTTGACATTCTGCAGAATGTATATTGCGAGCCATTTTCGCTGGGCCACTTAAAATTAGAAATTAGTAACTTCAATCAATTGCCCCTCCCGTTTTTATTTCAAATATCAATGATTTCTCGCCGTGATTCTTCCGACGTGTATCGCACAGCGTTCAGAATCGTTGTAAGATTTCGAAATCAAATCGTACCACGTTCACGCCAAAGTGAAGTTCACTCCGCGCAACGTGTTCTTTTCATTCAGATATCCTATTCATTACTTCAATATTATGACAACTTCTGTTGAAGAATTAACGTTCAGTCGTGATCATATGATCCTGGAATTTTCATACAGTCTTCTGGCCCCGTGGCATTTCCAAGGAATCCTGCTCACTTCCAAATACTCGTTCCCATTCAACATTTTTCCCCGATGAAACTCAACGAGGACGATCTTATATTTGGCCTAATCCTGTCACGTTTCTAAATCCACTGCTAAATTGTTCAGGCAAACGCAGCGCAACGGTTACAAGAGTTGTCGATTCTAAGCGATGGCACGCGTCCCGCTCTGATTACTCGCACGCGAGATCACCGAGAGATTTCGAACCTGTTAACACAGATTTTGGAATGCAGAGAGGGACGAGAAGCGAAGATCTTAAAAGGCGGCGAGAGAATCGCTTTGAAAAGTGCCAAGGCAGCATGGAAGGAATTGTTTCGATATTTCGGGACGAAAATGCGTATGCAGGTGTAATTCGCAGCCTGTTGCTTAGATGAATTTTTACCCTTGATTGAACCGTGAATTAGTTCGTGTCAGTGACAGCAAGAACGAACACCGTCGCGCAAGTCATTTGGAATGCACCAACTACGATGGCGTTTAAAGGCTACGCAGCCCTTGCCGAGGTTGAGGCCTTCGAAGTCGTAAAAATGATGGCTCGTAGCATATTAATTCGCTCATATCGACTAGTCCGCGTTATAGCACTAGTCTTGCGACCGTGATTCACGGCGAAAAGTTTGTTACTGTTTTCATATCGAATGCGAAGGACTGTACAGTTCATCGCGGTGGCGCTCGCTCGTTACACATTTAACGGTCTTCGAACGTGGAATTTTGACAAAGGAAACAATAGCAGGAGGAATAAAAAAACGTACTGCGTTATAAGGCCGTTAAATGCCCACTTCGTTTATCAGCGAATAAGTAGAAAATTTCTGTTGTTTACTGAGAATTACGTCAGGTTCGACGAATCACTGTAACTCGACGTACAGTCGATTGCGTTTAATTGGCAGTGTCGCCTGCGAGTTACTCGTGGACCGCTTATCCATTGCAATTCCATTGTTCTTCGATAAACCTACCGCGAAATCATTCTCCGTTCTCGTTCCGCAGATTTTTCCCGATAGCCAAGTGACGCGCAAACTTCAATTTGCCGCTGAGTCAATCCGGCGATGAATGTCCACGAAAATATTTAATCCGATAGAGGCATTTGTAATGTTCATCGTTCGAAACCGAGAAAATTATTGCTGCTTCTCAAGCTCGGCTATTTAGAAAATATCGCTCGGATTGGATAAAGTTTAACGAGGGGCCCTAACGCCTTGTCTAATGACGGGTTGCCGCAGGAATGAAAACGCTCGCACACCTTCGGTCAAAATCGCGTGACACATCCACTCCTTCGGCAACGAAACGAATCGCCGTATTATACATTCCGGTTACAGTAACGTTGACAATGACGCACGAACGAGCAAGGGAAAATTATAAACGTAATGTACTCACCGTTGCACGCGGCCACCAAGCACAGCAGGACGAACCGGACGAGCATTTTGGAGAACGCGGAGGACGTCATCTCCGGCACCGCATTTATCACCGTGCGCCTTTGAAGGAGGATCGAAACGCCGTGTTTCGTACAAGCGATCGAGCACGTGTACTGTTGCCGAAACGTATGGTCGCGTGCGATTTGTACCTGCGCGACGATGACGCATGTAATAAACCCCCCCTGCGTCCCGGAGTTACGACGGCGTAAACGTTCGCTTTTCCGACGTAAGAACGTCTTCGTCCTTCCGCCCTGCGCTTCTCTCCTCTTCGGCTCCCAAAGTTCGTCTATCTCGATACGACACTCCTCTAATCGAATTCGTTGGTCCTCGTGAACTCCGACGGGCTTGGCGGGCTGTGATGGAATGTTTCCAATCTTCGTCCGCGCGTTTGCTGGCCCCGATTTCTGTGTCTAGATCGAAGAACGAAGGATTCATATTAACGTCGATCGGGCGTTACGGATCGATAAGGTTGGTATCGATGACCGGAAGGGTGGAGGGTGCGGAAAAACTGTTCGACCTTTCCCGATTACGTGGAAGGGAAGGATATTGAGAGCGCAGGAGAAACCGGTGTGACGCGATGTAGCCGGGAAATTTTTATCGCGCTACCTGGCCGTCGAGGCTGGCTTGCTAGTTTACCACGTTGATCCACACGAGCAACCTCCAGCCAGCCCCCAAGATAATCCTGATTTATTATTTCGGCCGACTGGCGAACGGAAATTAATGTCGACGCTGTTCGTCCGAGGAATACGGTACCGCAATTGTAGTTAACGAGAGAGAGTAGAAAAAAGTGAGAAAAAAAGGGGCGCAGTGTTCCGAAGTCGGGGCGATTGCAATTCGTCTAGCAGCGATCGCTTTAGATATCGGGCAACGTTGACTCATGACTTTGACGAGGTGAGAATAAAAAGCAGTGTCTGAGCATCGATCAATGAACGTCTACGATCGGCAATCTAAGCCAGGTCAAGCGCCAGGTGAACGAACAGAGCGCTCCGGAGCGTTTGTAGTCTGGTCATGTCTTTAACAGAAGGAAAGCAAAATTTGTACAAATTCTATGCCTCTCGTAGTACCAGTAAATAATCATTTTTTGATAGAAGACTTTGCGCGTAAACGACGATTAGACCATTGAAAGTTGGAGTCGTTGAAGTTCGCCAACATGATCGCGAGTTGCACGCGGCTGCGTGTTTCGGTCAATTATGCGTCCAATATGTCAAACTTACTCGAGCATGAAGTAACAGTGCGTCGTCGAATATGTGCCTCGGCAATTACCATATAATGGGGCGGACGGGATCGCGAAATAATGGGCCCCGGTTAAAAGTAATGATCGAAGAAAGTGGCGTAGCAAACGGACAAGCGTGCTCGCCTTTCCTTGAACCTTTCGAAACGCACGTAAAAGAAATTGGTCCAGGGATTCACGGAGTCATCGAAAAATATCGGAATCTAAGCCTGCGTGAAACAATAGAACTGTCACGATTTCCCGCGCGCCATGCCGTCGTGCTCGTGCGAAGAACACTGTGTACAAATAGAAAGGCAAAAAGTAGAGTACATATACCGAAAGTCAAACAGAAGAGCGTGGCGCGTTACGGATATATCGCTTTCCCTTTGAATCAAGTGTATTTCACGAACGAACCACGAAAACCATATAATTCGCCCGATAGATTCCGTCTATCGTTAGTTCTGCTCCCCTCTATTCGCCGGACGTTTCACCCGGCTCACGATAGCTCGAGGAATCCTCGGGGATGGATCGGATCCTTGGTACCGCACGAAAATTCACAGAATTTACTCACAGTCACTCTGGATACCCCTTCTTCCGCGAGTATCCTCACTGTGCCCGAATCACTCGTCGAGGAGTCATCGACGTTGGAAGCACGGTGAAAACGCGCGTGGGGACCGGTTGATCGGTTGCTCCAGGCCTTCCCAATTCCGATCGCGCCACTGATAGTCGGCGATCGAGGGGAAAGGAAAGAGTATTGCAATCGTTCTCTCCGCCAGTCTGCTTCGTGGCACCTGTGACTCACTGTCCGTCCAAGCAGGTACGTATGTATGTATATCCTTTGCACGGTTCCGCGACGGGAAATCGCGTTCAGAATGAAGGGAAACACCGGGAATCCCCTGGAACTGTACACGGTCGCGTGCTCGACGGTGAGCTCCGTGGCCGACTGCAACAACTGCAGACGCTAGGACGGATGATGGTCGCCGGTCGGCGTCGTTGTCGTTGTCGGTATATCGGTGTCGGCCCGTCGTATATGCGCCTCTGACTCCGGAACGCGCAAGTGGGGGTCCAATGTTACCTGGGTACGCAACGACGCCAGGGGCCCCTACCAGAGGCCTCGGTCGAGACTCGTCACCCGTAACTCCACCTTCCAACCTCCCACCTGACTCAACCCGTTCATGGGGAAACGCTCTGGGCTGCCTGCTGCGATCAGGTGTATCCGGGGAATTGTTTCGACGCACCTTTTCGCCGGCGACGCTGCTCTCGCCCATGGGACCAGGCAGCGACGTGGTGCTCTGGAATGTTGCAGCGTCTGCCGCGGAGCAGGGTTTTGTGCTTCTGACATGCTGGGCCTCATGCTGGCCGACGAGAGAGTTACAGAAGCCGCGCGTATACCACAGGTGGGCACGTTGGACGGCGAAGATTGGGATTTCTTCTTGGTTACATCATTGTTTCTCCAGTTTTGTTGAAGTTTGAGTTTAGCCAAGGCATTTCAACGTATCGAGGAATGACGGATTTGGCAATTAAAATGCGATGTCTAAGAGTATCGCGACGTTCGAATATTAATAAGCGTCGATGTAGGTATTTTTTTGGTAAACGCGCGGTACAGGTAAAACAAGTCGATCTCCCAGGGACGCAAGGCCGAGGAGGAAGGTTTTATTTCCGATGGCATTGAGGATCCAGGAAGTAGATTTTATTGGCCAATTAATTTTCGGATAGAAAATAATTCTAATTTTATACAGGCCCTCTCAGGAGCACGTAGGTATTGAAATATTAAGAATAAAAGTTTACATCCTTTATTCCGGCTGTTTTATTAAACATTCCGCCGTGGCTTTTCGTTTCGATACGCCCTGCAGTTCGACCTACGCTATATCGAACTACAAATCTACGGCTAGTTCTCTTTCACGAACTTGCAAGCCGTTAGTCCAGTAATTGGCCCCTAAAGGCTCTATCGTGACTCTGCCGGCTGCTACATCGAGATCGATTGTTAGCCCGAACTTCGATTTACCGTCACAGAAGTTAAGTTGGTGAACTGTTTTAGTGGGTCGCAATTAAGCGTCGTCTTCCCGTAGGAGGTACACCGGTATAGAATTCAGTTGCCGGCGAGAGACACTTACAAACGGTCGTGATAGGGCCGAAACAATGGGGGGTCGAATACTTGCAAAGTGATACGCGATGGTACCGGAACCCGCGATACGAATACTCCGCATAATTACACGCGGTTACCACTTCCCTGATCGATACTTCCATCGAGCTTATCGGTGTCATCGGACACGATGGTTTATCGGGGTGGTTCGCGACGCGCGTACGTCGCAACGCGTCGAAGACAATCGATACGGCATACATTTTCCGCGGCGTGCAATTCGACCATGACCTCGAAACAATTATTCCATTCTTTCGATACGATCTGTCGCCGCTGATCGCCTCCGTACCGATTCTGGATGCGAAGGTGATATCGTGGACATAAGAGGGGCTACAATATATTCTTTTTAATTAATTTCATTAATCGATAACGTTGGCCGGTTAGGGGCCCAACAAGTATTCAACTGTCCATTCAATTTATCGTTAGTCTTTTTACTGCGCCGCCCGCATAATACCTCGGTTGATATCCTCCGATACGTGATCACGTCACCAATTGGAACGTGGGTAAAAATCCATCCGTTAAAAAGGGAACGAAATTGTGAAGAAGGCGGTCATTCGGAAACCGGTACGACGCGTTCCTTGGTCTAGCTTGCTAGATTCACGTCTCATGAATGAAAGGATATTATCGGGCCGCATTTGCCTGTCCCTTTCCTTCTTGCGCGAGGCATTTTGGGGTCGGGTGAGTAATACTTCTGGTCGATGATTAATTCCGTCGTTTCCATTGAGCAACACCGGCCACGAGTCCTGCTCCGAAGGAAAACACGATCGGTGGCGCTAATCGTTCAACTCTACTGGACACCAGACGAAAGATTATGACAGCCATGCGAGACACCGTTGTGTCCAGGTGCCTGTAAGTTTTCGTGCCTGTCGTTTACGTCAGCCCTGTCACATCTCTGATAACGAGAATGCAGCTGCACCTGTACGCTGCTATAATCGCGATATTTGCACACTCGGCGACCTTGCAGGTATCTGTATCGCTCCGCGGGGCCTTGAACTTGCACGCCGAAGAATCTCCTGTCGAACTTGCCGCAGGATCCGATCCACTTTGGTTACCTCGTGTCTCACCTTCTTTTTGTCTTCGACTCGTCAGCAACGATTCCACAAATGATATAATTCTGTTGAACCACGGCGTCCGTTTTATTCAAATATTTCCACCCCAAAGGTTACGACATTATTACCGTTAATATCTCGCTGGTAGAATCCCCGCGGAATCACGAAAGCAACAGGAACGTGCAAGATTTAATCCCTTCGCGTCTTCGGCATCAGCTAACCTTGCCCTCTTCTTGCCACCGACTATTAACGTAACTCTCGATCGCGAAATTGCTCTTCGGGGTTCAACCTTCTGGCAAGGTTGAACGCGAAATCGCCCGGCAGTAGGGGGGTAGGGGGCCGGACATTTTTCTACCTGTTCGCAGGTTGCACCGCGAACGCCACCGCTCGAAGACGATTATCCGTAATGGCGAGTCTGCGGAGCAACAATTGCCGAGGCGAACACGCAGATCACGCTTATCGCTGCTTAATTCGTATGGAATTGCGCGCGTTACGCAACAAACTGCATTCACGCCCGGCGATTCTTTTTTCCTTTAAGAGTGATGCACTTGACCGAGCCGCGGCGTGTAAGGTCACTGCCGAAGGAGATCGATCGAACATTCGGTCGTGCAGGCCGATCGATCGGTTCGCGATCCCCGTGGACGCGGTGGGAAATTTACGAGAAACCGGAAGCTGTATATAGAGCGAACCACCGTGATCGTGGCTCGCGAAGACATCCTGTGTTACACGCGTGACAGTTTTGTTCGTGTGTCCGTGCAACATCCTGATTTGTATCTTTGCAGACTGAATATTTCATTCGTAGGTAGTATCTTTCCTCGCACTGATTTTCATGAATCTCTGTAGCCATTTAAATTAATTTGTCGTGCGAAAATCTTTGAGCAAGCGTCGCTCGAATGCACGGTGTCTAAGCGTCGATGTATCAGGTGGAAACGATTCTTACGTAGAAACAGGATGGTGCTGGGTGATCCATTTTTATCGTTTCAGCGAGCATTTCTACGTGAAAACACGTGGGATTTCTTCTTGTGACGTTGGGCTGTAGGAGCGATAATCAAGCGGCAACCTCGAGCGATGTGTTATTTTCTGATAGGAAGTGAGCGTTTCCGTGTGCACGAGCATACGCGAGAAAGACAACGCATGGAAGCCGAGGGACTCCAACAGTCAGAAGAGATGGAACCTGTGCGCCTCTCCGGAATGGGCGAACATGGTCGTTTTATTCCTGTTTTCAGACTGGCGCCAGCTGATCGCCGTCACATGGGCTCCGCGCAATTAAAGATTCAATTTCGCATGAGATTATAGTTATCAAGTCTGAGGAAAATGACGTGCTATTACAGGTCCGCCGGGCTGTTACCTTCCCCGTTCGCTGATGACTTCTTTCTATCAGCGAGGATAGAACAAATCGCGAACAAAATCTTGTTCAATGGACATTGTCCGATGGACGAAAGTGGAATGTAATCGAGGTTGTAATACGTAATAAAAGCAATGCGAAAACGTGTTCCAGAGGCAGGCGCGTACTTCTTTGGAACGTTGTAACAAGTCCATTTGAATTTCTTGGGCGGCACATGCGAATAGTTTGAATTTTTTCTTGAACGGGCATCTGCTGATGATTGACCGAAAATTGGCACGGCGTTTGCTTGAACATTTTTCTTGTGCGACAGACCCGGGCAGTTTTTGATATTGTTTAGGGTGAGATCGATGGATGAGAGAAATTGTTAGGTATGTATTCCCTTAGAAAGGTATCGGCCCGACGGAGACTGACAACGAAACATCAATCTTCGCGTATCGCATAAATTAAGTTTGCACTGCGATTGAATGCAATGCGGGTTGAAAGGAGATTCATCGTATGCAAATTGACCCGAGTGAAATATACCTATGTTGGTCGATGGTATGGCTGACAAAGGAACGACTGGTACCGCCGTCATCCGAGTACTTTACGAGTGGACGTAATAATCAAACGTTACAGAAAGTTACAACTGTTCAGCAATTATTCAACTATGTATTCCGAACTATGTATTCCAACTATGTATTCATTGGATCGTTGCTCGTTCTACTTTTTTCCTGTTCAATATAAGTACATGATGTTTCGTCGTTATCGATCTTTTGTTAAAGTAAAGCGCAACCTGTTGCTTACAAATGTGAGATAAGCTTAAACGTCGATGTAAACTACAGCAATATGAATATTGCAATTTTAGATCAGGCTCTAAAAGGCGTTTGATCTATGTTTATAAATCGGGAAGTATGTTCGATGTGGCTTAAAGATGTTATGCTTATGTTGTATAGTAAATGATGTTCAATTAAGGTAATTCGTAACGCAGGTTGCTACCAAGGCCATCGATAGCTGCATCAAAGGAGCAAGACAAATAGCTGGAAACAACGAAGGCGTCTTCAGTCCGACAATTATATCGAAGCGAAAGGTGGATACTTTTGATCGAACCTTGAATGTTCGTGCGAAACGATTTTCTCGCGATCCGCGATGCTCGTCGTGTACCCACGCACTCGGTTGCACAACCAGCCCGGAAACGCTTTATTGGTGGTTAATTGTTTGCATTGTTATCTCGCGTCGACATAACGGTTATGGAAATTCTACGGAAAAACGAAATTACCTTTCAAAGTAAATCGTGGTCCCTTGTTTCGAACTACGGATCTTAGCATTTATCGACCAACATTTCTCAACGCGGTATATTTTAAATGAACTTTAACGTCGTCGACTTACACGATTACTACTTGTTCGTTTGACGCGGTGAATTGAATGTCTCTTATTGCATTACCGCTGGTTATAATTACCGTAAGACCATCGGAGTATATCTTATCGTTTCTGTCATTTGAGTCACTATGTTTTCGGTAAATGAAAAGGATCTTATCGTTAATATTATAGAAGCGTGCTGTACTTACGCGTTCCCACTAATTCAATTATGACGTTATAATTGCGAGATCCTTATGACTCATGGCGAGGATTCGATTCGCACGATTAATTTTACTTTCAAAACGGATCTTTGCTCGGCTGCCTTGGTATTGCTAAGTTGTTTGCAATTACCAACTATTTTTGTATTATGAAAAGAATCATTTGCTAATGCAAAATATGAAAGAAATATATGAGTTACATTATTGAAAATATACACGTACCTAGGAGTGCATAATAAACAATGTTTGGCAATAGAAATAATATCAACGCGAATATCTGAAACTATATACAATGTTGAATTTGTAGATAGTATTTCAAATTTAAATTTTTCATTAGGAAAGCCGATTCGCGGCATTGGATATTTACTCTTATCGATAATAGGTAGCGCTGTTTTGATTCTCTGTAGTTTCGTGACTTACTGTGAGACGGCAGCATTTACCACTTCGCATAAGTACAAATTACCACCGACGAGATATAGGAATAGACAAGATATGCAATGTATTTTTTCGGCCACGATTTCTGGGACGCCGCGTCCCATTACCATTTCCGTGTCACTCGCAACGTTACCCACAGATTATTGAAAACGAGGCGAAAATTAAATAATTTTAAAGAAGTCTTTTGTTCTTTGCCGCAATGAAAGGCAACAAAGGATATGAAACATTTAATGTTAATTAAAAATCTTTTAATTAAATTGCATGATAACAAGTTTTCTTATTTCAATTGTACTATCAATAAATGAAATAATTTTTAAAGTTATACTTTACATTATTTTCTGATAAATTACCAAAAAAAATTGAGCTAAGAGATGCATATTTTTTTAACACCCAAACAATAAAGTTGCCACAATGAAAAAGATAATGACGATAATTGTATAGTTACTAGACAAATTCTTTAATTTTCTTTTTCATTGGAGCAATTTTATCGTTAATGAAACACGTAATTTCTTATTAATATTCAACTAATAACAATGACGAAGTATCTCATTTACTAATATAAGGCAATTCCAGCGATAAACGTGTCTGCAAACGATTAGTGTTCGCATTCGATCCCGAGCGAAGTGCACTAATCGAGATTTTTCTGAAAATATATAATACCAAAATAATAATTGGAGTATACTTTATACTCCGATCCGGAGTAGGTCCAAGGATTGGTGGCGATGTCTCGGCGAGCATTAATTGGGGAAATGAACGAACATTGAGCGGCCATTATTGTACATTGTATCCTAAGTAAAATACGCAGTCAATTCGCTCGAATTATTTTCCACATAATTATGAAACGTCTCTTAAACGTTTAATAATTATGCGATAAATAATTGATTGCCCAGGTCTCACCACGTGGAGGTTACTGCGCATGGACCACGGCCCTTCCACCCTCCAATTACGCAAAAACTAATTCTAATATAACATGTGAGAAAGAAAAATCTCCTATTATTGTCAATTTGTAGAACGTTCATTAATTGATCGTAGTACAAGTAAGACAACAAGAGGAGTACTTGGAAAATTCACGACCGAAAGCTAAATTGAATATCAGAAGGAAACCTGAAAGAAAATCTGCAAGAGAATTCAATTTCCTGAAATAAAACTTTCTTAAAAATATATCATATGATCTTAAAAACTAGACAACGAAATATTATTGCAGTGGTGAACACTGCGGGCTAAAAAGCTAAGACATAACTTAAAAATAAACACTACTTTCTTAAATACTAGATTAGATTCAAATGAGCCCTGCCTTACTAAAGATCTAACTTAAAACTAGAATCACCTTACCTAGTATAACATCTAAGAGTTTAATTAAAAGAACAATTTCAATAATATCCTACCTAAATAGGACTGTAATAGATACTTTACCAAACTCATATAGGTATAAGTACGTATATGCTTAAATCCTCCTCAATTCGTCCATATTAATCATGTGGTCCATGGTGTCCTAAAACAGACTGAAACATACACCAAAAAATTGCAGCACCTGCCAACAATTTTTGGTTTTCTAAACCCTGCCTAATTAAAAGTCTAATATTTTCAATTCGTGTAAAACCTGCCTGTATAAAATTCTAAGATAGTTTGTTCGAACAAATCCTGCCTACATAAGGAGCTAAAAGTATTGTTGGATTTATAATTGAGCCTGCCTAATTAATTGTCTAACACCTGTAATTAGTTAATAAGGGCAGGGGTTTGGGGCAGGGATGGGGTGAGGGTGTGTTCGTATTATACATTTTTTCGTGAATCCTCTTCTGTTCAATCCTTCTGAAACCAGCACAAAGTCGAAATAATTAGTAAAGTATTATAAGAATGAATTCTTAAACTCACAAATTGGGTCGACGTGGAAGGCTCTTTAATTTTAAAGTTTCCAACCGTGCCTTTGATAATATTTCGGGTTCTGTATCGTATACATTTAACTTTTCAGCCTCTGGCGTATTTGCATTTGTTTAATATATCATTTTTGGGTTCATCTGTGAATCTGTAACAATCTCAAGCATTGGATTAGTGACATCCCCAAGCCCCTCCATTTTATATTGAAACGAAACTGCTTTTAATTCGTAATAACTGAATTTTACCGAGGATAATAAATCACAATTGATATGCAAAGTGCAGCTATTTTTTAATAACAATAGGTAATTGGATTTCGGCCAAAGTGATATATTCTTTTCTACGTTATAGATCAAACTGAATGATGGTACGGTACCAGTTTCGTTAAAAACTCCAAATTGAAGTAGTCACATTTCACTTCAAATGATTCTATTTTGCTTCTACAAAGCAAGCGACAAAGGATTATTCGGAAGCACAAAACATTTTTCGTGCAAGGATTTTTGTTTAAACATTTACGGATATCGCGAGTGAATTTCAATTTCTACAAAGCTAGCTTGAAAAGTTATAAAAATTGGCTCTGCTAAAAAAAAGGTTAAGACAGAATTGCAACAATTAAGAGAAAATATTTAAGAGTTAAACTCCAATAATGAACAGTCACTAGTATTGACTCTAATTGAAATCTACTATCTAGAATTATTATGAATTTATCAAAGATTCTGCAAATTGTATCTTTTTTTTTCTTTTCTTTCCTTCTCATTTTTCTTTTATTTTTCTTTCATTTCTTTTCATTTCGTTCAGACAGTTATTTACTAATATGTATGCAAATTTTTAGCAGTACTTCCATCAACAGACATTCCAGGTAGTACAATTATTAAGAAAAAAATATCAAAAGAAAGGCAAATATAAAACGCTGAAAGGAAAAAGTTCCTGGTTCAGGAACAGGCTTCCAATTGGAAGCAGATAAGGACTAGTACTCGCAACTCTACTTAAAAACGCGATTTTTAATCAACGCAACGCTAACTGGAACTCGCGATACAATCATTTCGCAACACTATTTATTAAGACTGATAGAAAGAAAACAGTCAATTATTTGTAATATCCAGAATTAAGCAAATTGAAGATCCTCTGAAAAATGAACTGAAAGTTCCAATACGCGAAAGCAATTTCCGCAACACTAGAAGCTCACCTGTAAAGTATATTATAAAATACTACAATTTAACTAGCAATAAGAATAGCAATAAGTACCATTCAACGCAACTCTAACTCGACCCGTTCGCAAGTTTTTCGCAACTCTAAAGCAACGCGATATTTTTGGGAGGGCTGTATCGTTGGGCCGGAATGTGCGTCGGCCAAGTACAAATAAAAATTCTACAAATGAAAATGCAAGCACAGTGACAAAGTAGTAACAAAGAATGATTCCCCATTCTTAAAAAGAATGGGGAGCCATTAGTAGTTGCCCTCTTGAGTGACAGTTTGTCGGGCCTCTTCGGCATATAGCCTCTTCTTTTCGTTGGACCCAAGGGCCAGCTGAAACTTAAACTAGGCTCGAGGCTCTAATCGAAAACCAAAGAAAAACTTATAAAGGTGAAATAAAGAGTTTAAATCGCGGAGCTAAATGGAACACACGTGGCCGAATGGCGATCAAATAGAATCGTAAAATTGTGATTACGGAAAATCGCAAAGATTACGATTAAAATTGTAATCGTTCTTCGTTCACACGTGCAGCCTCGAGCATAATGTAACGCGTTTCGTTTCGGAGCCTCAATCGCGACCACGACCGCGAAGGACTCGAAAAATCGATAGGCAAAGCCAGAGACGAACGCATTTTCGTTCGCGCCACAGCTTCACCGTCGACTTTTCAAATCAGATTTCCTGAAACAGGTTGAACACGCGAAATAGTGCCTACCCGATCAGAGACTGTGTCAACCTGCCCGGCCCTACCTACTTATATCTATCAATCACACCAGAAAGTATGCTACCTATCCTACCTGGACCTATATTTAAAAAATGGCAAACGGGCACACCAACACACGACACTCCACGGTTCTCAGTCAAACACTTGGGCGCAAAAGCCTACACTAGGGAGGCGTCCCGGGACACCCCCGACACCCAAGTGCTGTCACACAACTTGCACACTCTAAGGTACGTACCATTTTTCTGAAATCGACTGACAGTGGCTGGGATCTTTGCGTTCACGTGTAAAATACCATATCGCGGTTGAGATATTTAGTAGATATTTAATAGAATAATTAAATAGCACCGATACAAGAGGTACTTGATAGCAATTGATAAGTATATTCGATTCTTTTTGGCATTTGGTCTCTGTCATCTTAAATGACAAAAACTTCGTGCCTAAGTATAGTAGAGATTATTAATGCAATTAATAGTAAAAATGATGTCTCTGTTTTAAATTAATGGACATCTTATCTTGGTTATAGTAACTACATTTTAGTACGGAACGACGCAAATCCACAGCCTAACCACACACACAATGCAGATATTACGTCGTGCACGATACACCAACGCACTGTCAGTCGCCAACAATAAATCATTTTATTGCTTATAAACTAAAAATATCATCGTGCTCAACCACCGTTTTCCCACCCAAGTAGCACCTGGGCACGTGAGTGGGATCCGGGCAGTGAACACGGAAAGGGTTAAACCTGGAAATCCTCGTCTAAAAAGATGATAAAGACATACTGATTCTCTAACGGGCTAAATATATATATGGATATATACCAGATCAATATAAGAATTTATTTGATTGAAGAGAAAATTAAATGACTCTACTTTTATAGAAAAATTATGCAATGACTCTACTTCATTAGAAAAATTATTCAAAGGCTCTACTTTAATAGAATAATTATTCAAAGACTCTACTTTGTTATAAATATTATTCAATGACTCTATTTTAATATACTTTGAATTAAATTGAAACATCCTCGGGCGTTCCCGTCATCAAAGCATTGCTTCTAAAACGCAAGGTTGGTTTTAAAGTAGATTGCCTTGATTTCAAGAACTACCCGTTCGCGTATTGTCTTCTTGTACATTCAGGTTTAATTAATGTCTTGTACGGAAAAAGTGAAATTATTGATATCTCTAAACGCTAAAGACTAATATGGATATCGAATAATAAAATTATTCGATAGTTCCAACAAATTGACAAGGTAAGTAAATACCTTTACTTTATATATAATCAAGCTAGTAAAAAAGAGGAACGACTATACTCTTACTAACAATTTATTATAACTGTGCAGTAATTGCAATTGACAAATAAACGAAGTCGAATGGTATTCGACTTCTCCACTACAAACTAATGCACGTAGAATACTGGACGTTACTTTATATTCATTCAATAATTAATAACAATTTAAATATCGTTTCATAGGTATTCAATTAAATACTCTGTTATAAACAGATATATAGTGATATATTTTATACTAAATATGATCTGTTTTAAAATTATCAAGCTATTTAAAAACGCGATGTACAAGAAGACCTATCCTCATATAATATAAAACAGTAAAAAAGTTACTACTCATGAGTATATTTCCATATACCCATGGTCACAGTGCTTGACAGAAAAATCTACGTAATTACAACCAGTCACTCGTGTCGGTTCGGACCTTTCGTCCTGCGACATGATTGAGTGACCAGAGGAACTTTAAAGCATGCCACTCACCGGTTGCAGACTCACCAGGTGTGCGGCCAAGCTCGTCGCCATCGAAGCCATGGAAGCTGCTGAAACATTCAAAAAGAGAAAACAACATTAAAATCTATGTATTTTCAGTACTTTTGGAATGTGTTAATTATCAATGATTATTGCAATACAGGATTAAAGAACGAAGGAGATACTTACTCGTCAAATTGATGGCTGGAAGCCCGAACTCGCCGAACAGGACACTGACTCTAATGGAACACTTATGATTGACGAACAAAGTGATTCTAATTTCGCGGCAGTATTTCTACTGTTTTTGTGACTGCTACCGAGCAGCCCGCGAGTCCTCGGCCCAGAGTCTGGACAGTAAAACGACTTAGCATCGAGACCAGTTTCGATTCCGAGCCACAGAAATCATTAAGGCACGGATATGCAAGACCACAACCACAATTCTAGATTATGACCCGTATGCCTCCTGCCACCCCAAGGTGTGCTTGGCGTGGTCTAACACATAGGAATTTCCTACTAGGCGGGCCAAAGTGTCCAGAAAAGCAATCACAGCCCCACACACCGCCCCCCGATGACACTGCAACCCGGATATTGCAAGAACCGCGACCACGATTCCAGAATGGTGGATGACCTACCCAAATTAGAGATTATATGTGGTCTAACAGAGGGCCTCGTGACCAGGGTCCAGAACCACAATCACGCCCCCACACATCGTAACTCGCTGACACTAAGTCCCTAACCATCAGTCCTCCGAGCCGAGAACGGAAAAGGAAACGGAATAGTTGTGATCGACGAACAAAGTGACTCTATTTTTCGCGAGAGTATTATTTCGGAGCAAACACTGACTCTAATTTCGCGTCTCTTTACTGTTATTTATGTTGAATTATTATTAAGAGCGGTTGCGCTCAAAAAATAATAAAAAGAACTTTGACGGAACAAGCACTGACTCTACCAACCGCATTGCGCGCGGCCAACAATTTCGTTATGGTGATACAATTGAGCCCATGGCAGCTTCTGAAACATTCAAAAGAACAAAGAACATTGAAATCTTTGCATTTTCAGTACTTTTCGAACATGATAATAATCAAAGATCATTGCAATATACGATGAAAGAAATACAGAAGTACTTACTCTTCAAGTTGATGGATGAAAGCCCGAACTCGCCGAACAGCATAGGTGTTGACTCTAATACCGGAATACTTATTGCGATAAAAAAAAATAAGATAAAGGACTACTATCGCGCGCGTTTTATAATTGTGATCGACGAACAAAGTGACTCTATTTTTCGCGAGAGCAATATTTCGAAGCAAACACTGACTCTACTTTCGCGTATCTTTACTACTATTTATATTTAATTATAATTATTAAGAGCGGTTGCGCTCAAAAAATAATAAGAAGAACTTTAACGGAACAAGCACTGACTCTACCAACCGCATTGCGCGCGGTCATCAAAATTTGCTGAAAGAAACTCTGTGCAAGTTAGTAAATGAGGGGAGGAGGTAAAAATTAAAGCAATACACATGTGATTTTATTTCTTTCTTTCTTATTTCTGTATGTCTGTTGAGGAATTACTGCTTTTACCTGAGGAAGTACTACTGTATTATTAATTGTCTATTCAAGATATATTATTATAGATTAATATAAATGATTTATCAAAAGCGTACTGTGACTGTTCTATGTCGGAGTTTTAAAAGTGATCATGACCATAGTAAGTAAGCAATATCGCGCATTTATAAATTCTCGTAGCTGCTTGTAGAAATCAAGACTCGAAACTATTTATCATGCTTTAAGGGCATGGCAACAAATACGTAAGAACGCGGGCAATCCTGCATTGAAAATTCTATTTGACCGTACTTGTGCCAAGTCACAGAGATAATAAAAGTGTCAACAAGAACACTAGTGAAGCTATGGTATAATAGAAATCGCGACGGATATGCAGCGAAACATGAACGTCGTTCAATTTTTCGTTTAGAATTAATGAAATTTACTGAATCTAGTTTCAATCTCGAATGATATATTGTAAATTCTATTTGAAATATTTTCATTATTTAATGAACATGGATATACGAATAGAGAGAAGTAAGTATTGAAATCTATTTACAATAATGAAAGTATTCAATAACTTTCAATCGAAATCCAATCGCCAGATACCAAGATATATACATAAACCGTTGGGATAATAAGTTAAATGTTACCAATCCTTCATCATAGGTCATCGGACTTATTGTTATGCATCGCAGTAATTGTATCTCAATACTCCATTCTTGCAGCTCCAATATATTATATAATTCTTTACCAACCAATCATCCATTGTACCTGCAACAAAAAGAAAAGCAACGTGATAAACCTGTGCTAAAATCAGAATGGAATGCAAAGTTGCGATAGGACATATGTAACTGGGTATGTAAGTGACATTGCAAAGAAAATAAACGCAACCTTAACACCGCATTGAATCCGAGTAATCGTTAATAAAATATAATAATGATTCGACAAACCGTTCAAACTAATGAATTAGTTAATCGGATATTTTAATAAACGACTAGTTACCGCGTATCAAAGAATCGATGGTACCGGATGACCGGTCTAGCGTCCAGCAAAAGAGACTCGATAAAGACTTTAATGTACATCCGCGATAGTCAAACGATTGTTAAATAAACGCGTATTAATTAATAGAAGCTAATAGACAAGCGTATGCGGTGGTAAAGTAAACCCCGAGATGCTATTGTATTGTAAGGTTATGTATGTCGCTAACCTTCGACAGCATAGACAACCCGTACGGTACGACGCTTGAACTGATAGTGACACCGCGTGCGCCGCGTACCGCATCCCCACTCCGCGACGCGCCGGCGCGTCGGTAACGCTCGGTGGTATTCGCAATTTCCGAACTCTTCGAAGGTCGCCGACCGCGGTCGTGCGTACTACTGTACTAAGGTCATACGTACTGAACTTTTGGGCCTTACCATCAATTTTTAGCCGAACCTACGATCCTAGGGTTATACCTACTGGACTTTTACGTTTTCTGACCAACTTTTAGCCGGACCTAAGGCTCTAGGATCGTGTCTATTGTACTTCTTCGGGTTCTGACCGACTTATAGCTGAACCTACGATCCCAGAGTTTTACCTACTGGGCTTTTACGTTTTCGGACCAACTTTTAGCCGGACCTACGACTCTAGGGTCGTGCCTATTGAACTTCTGCGGGTTCTGATTAAGTTTTAGCTGGACCTACGATCCTCGTTAAAGAATTCTTTCGTTCTTTGCAGCGCAATGAAAGCGGGACAGCACAGGCGGGATGCCTGACGTGACACTGTCAATTTCATCGCCCCGATGCATCGCGATGTGGTTTCGACTCAACTCGAGCCGTGCCAAAGTGCATCGCGCGACCAGGCACCGTAGCTCAATTTTTCTACCGAAACGTTGCTCGAGAAATAGCTGTCCTGATCCCCCCAAAGCATTTACATATATTCACACAATCGTATGAGTCCTGCCCCCCTACTTCAGTAAATAATAGTTCTTCAACTGATCACTGTTCATGAGCAGAGGACGCTCAAATCAGTGTCGGATTTCTGAGTCGGTATGGCCGTCACAGTGGGCCACGAAAGTCCATAAGATGTCCTGTCTATTCCTATATCTCGTCAGTGAAATTACCACCGACGAGATATTACCGACACTTTATAATATTTTCGGGTGGTTTCCAGCGCTGTTGTATAGATAGTAGCACCAATTGTTTAAAAACATCAATTTTTGTTCTATATTTACTTACGGAATGTAACAGTAGCTGTTTAAATAATGGTTGGCAATACTAAATTTATTGCGATATCTCATTTAAATCTGAAAAGAAACATTTTTATATTTTAACCACTTTTGTGTGTAAAATTAATTTTCAAAATGTTTGCTAATTGTGAAGTGGTAAACGTCAATGTAATAACTTATACGGTTTTTCATTAAATCTATATTAAAATTTTCCCCGAACTTTTCCTCGAATAAGTTAGCATTTTATGAGTTGGGAAAAGCCTAGTGGATTTCACAGTAATAAGTTTACCGACGTGATTTCGCATAGGAATAGAAACAAGGGCAACTATAATATACTATAGGACCGAAGACAAATCATACAAACTATTTTCACAACTCAAATATTTCAAGACAGTCTCTTCCTCGATTCTCTATATTCTTAAATAGACGCTGTTTAGTAAAATCTATTTCTATAATATTTCGTGAAAAATGACAGATGAACAATTACGTGAGTAACTGTTTGACACATTATAAACAATCGTTTAATTACATTAGTATATACAATAAGAAATATTAATACCATACATTTTAGCGCAAGAAGTGTCTAAACATAGCTTTCGTCAAAAGATATGGGACTACATGATGACGAATGAATTGGTAAACTTTCCACTCCCTGTGTACGATCGTATACCAAATTTCAAAAGCGCTAATGAAGCAGGAATGCGTTTAGCGGAGCTGGCAGAGTTCAAGACGGCAAACGTTATAAAGATAAATCCAGATAAGCCACAGGAAGTTGTAAGATCATTAGCATTAGATGCTCATAAGGAAATACTAGTTCCGATACCTAGGCTGAGATCCGGCTTATTTGTTCACGTTGCACCAGTGGCTGATATGAACAAAAGCTCGCAGAGAGCATTATCCAAAATTGATAATTTAATAAATATTGGTAAACCCCTTGGCGTAGATTCAAAGATAAAGGTGCGGAATATAATTGCCATTATAATAGTATTTCTATATTTCTATTTCTATTCCTCTATATTATTGATCTTATTCGTTTTCAGGTAGACCTCGTGGTACTGGGATCTGTGTGCGTCAGCTTAGATGGTTACAGACTTGGTAAAGGGAAAGGATTTGCAGATTTGGAATTTGCTATGATGATGCGGATGGGTGCGGTAACGCAAGATACTATAGTTGTTACCACTGTACACGATTGTCAAGTCGTCGATAGCCTTCCACCGGAAATATTTAAAGAATATGATGTACCTGTTGATATAATTGTTACGCCTACTCGAACAATAATAGTAGATCCAAAGTTAAAGAAACCTAGTGGCATTATGTGGCACATGCTTAGTGAGAGGAGAATTAAATCCATGCAGGTATTACAGCAGCTAAAAGAAATGGATGAGAAGTATGCATTGTAGTGTACAATTTTTACTTCGCACATGTGCGTAAATTAATTCAATTTTGCCCGTGGTTTTCTTACAGGGAAGGCAAGATTGTAACTTTGAAGGAAGAGGAGTCAGATGTAGATACGCAAAAATTGTATAGAAATCGATCAAATTACGTGAAACATAAGAAACCGTTTGGGACGGCAAAGTATGTGTCTGGCACGAACGACGAAAAGGAGAAGCAACAAGTAAGAACACGCATTTTTAAAAAGCGTGTGAACAGTAACGCCAAAACGGAGGATAATAATAGTGTCATTTCTAATGAAATTACGGTAAGAAAATTCATTGATTATAATTAATTATAATGCAACATACAGTTACATAATTGTTTCGTAATATCATAGGAAAAGACAGAAAACACAGATAAAAGTATACCGCAACGGCGTAAAAATCCGAGACAAAGGTACAAATCCCAGGTTGAGTTTTCTTTAAAGTTATCAAATATTTCGGCCAGTGCCAGAGTTCGTGATTTAAAAAATGCTTTGTTGGAGCGTGGGGTCAAAGCAAATGAGATAACTTGGTTGGGCTATCGTGGTATTTGTTACCTTCACTTTAATAAACTTGGAAAGAATAAAAGTTCACCACAAGAACCGATACAGGTTGATTCGATAATGGCGAACTTGCAACAATTACGTATAGGCGAAACCACCGGTGAGGCAGACGATTTTATAATAGTGGAACCCGCCAAACCAATATCTAGAATAGAAGTCACAGATGTGACTTCCGTTTAGAATAATTATCAAATACTTTTTGGGAAATGTGTAACCAGTTTGAAGGGCGTGTATTTTTCTTCGGTAATTGTAGAAGTCTCATCAGTGCCCCACAGATATTTTTATAAACATGTTTGTTCTGACTTCGACTACTAACTTCTATAAACCGGATGGTTGTTCGTAACTTTAATATATGCAAAGCTTTATACGTAACTTGTGATACGTTTGTATGCACAAACAGTACTAGATAAATCTGCGCGTTGTATATAACGAGATAAATATGCATAATTATCAGTTGCTAGAGTATTTAATTTATATCAGCATATTTTTGATAGTCTATATCGGACGAATGCTCGTACAAAGATTATCGTTTCGCTCGATTGAGTAAGTACATGGAAATTAAATGTAATCAAATACTCCTTGATAAGAATTTCATGCGTATTATATTTTTGATCGATAATTTATGATATTTATTAGATTAATAATTCGAGCAATGTTTATTGTGATCACATGAAAAGCAAAAACAATCTGACAGTAAGGCTAATGAATAGAAAACCTCTTGCAAAGTAAATCACGCGAGGATAAATAATCACTTAAAATGCATATGTCATTTGATAATGCTTACCTGACTTTACAGACTGATGATAGTTTAGTCAATCCTTGGATGACATATAGGGCACACGAAAGTGGAGCAACATTTTTTTTTTATCTCTTAGATACTCTATTTTTCTGACAGAATATTTTTACCGAGGATAAATAGTGATACATAGAATTTTCATGCAATTGTACCTTCGTAGGTATATACGTGTTTCATCAGGTGTCGGCTACAGGAGGGAGGTATTTAAAAGTAATACGCGCGGCAGCCAAAAATGGCAATACATTTGTGATACTAACAAACAATTAATCGTTCTTACAATACAAACATAGAGCTATTATTTTTACTAGGGTTATTATTAATTTCATTTTTGTCAGTGTTCTTATTCAAACCATTATGTAGTACGTACTAGATAAAGAAATGAAGCAGGGACTTCGTTCGTACTATTAGGTACTAAATCATGTAATCTTGAACATTTGTTGAATCCTTTTGTGAAGTACATTTAAATGGATAATAAATAAATGAATCTTTTAATAACAAAAAGATTATGTGTACTCTCTCTCCCATTCATCCGTTTCGTTCCCTCAACTTGATCTGCTGATTATTCCCTTCGGTATGACTATCGATTTTCCCACCCCTACATCTTGGAAGATATGTATTAAGAAACTCGGTCCCATGAAAAGCTTCCACTTTCGCAGCCCTGTTTGATAGTAAACTATATTGTGCTTCGAATTCCTTGATAAACTTCGGAAACCCGTTTTATCGGCAAAGTGTCTTGGTCTCTTTCACCTTCGTCCCCCACGTTCGTTTCCTACTTATGCAAAATAGACGATCGCGCGAACAATTTCTTCGCAATCATCGACATTAACGACTTCTTTAGAAGGGTGAATCGGTCCACGTTATTTTCCAGGCATAAATTTTCATTACTCGCGATGAAACTTCTCTGCGGTCGGTCTCTAGAGAAGAATTTGTCTTTACTGCTTCGAGGGTCGTTTAATGTTAATACGTATAAAAGGTTGTTTCTTGCGGTAAATTGAGTTAATGGGTGGGCGGTCCGATAAATATAATTAGATCGTTCATCATTATTAGTGACAACGATGAACGAAATGAACGATCGCTCGTTTAACGAAACGTCTTCGTCTGTCATATTACTATAATGTTATCGATCGTTTCATTATTGAAATAATTTCAAACTGTCCGTATAGTGTTGCATAATTTACTTCAATAATATAGTTCGATAATCGAACGCGAATTCTCCATGTTCCATTTCGACGGAATTAATTTAATATTTGCTCCGACAGACGAACGAATTTTAAAGTGCACTCTGCTCCATTAACTTGATTAACAGGTATTCGCAACATCTTTGTCGCATTTCGTTCCCCGAAATTTGAAGGCATTGCAGAGAATAAATCGCCTAAGGGTTGAAACTTATTTGCACGTGTCAGCATATATTTTATTACTCTTGGGCGTGTGCGTATCGTCTTATCCATCTATTGAAAAAAAGAGAAGCAGGCATTTTAGGCCATCGATGAACGACTTTCAATCTCGAATCGAATTTATCTGGGCTAATATTTGCCCTGCAATTTTCTTTCGATCTTGTCCCGATAACGCGTACCTACCCTTATGTCTCCTATCACTCTAAAAAAGAAAACCATTGATTCAGTACGATTTCTCATCCATACCAATTTTATTCTTATCATAATTCACCCTTTCGTGTCATTACCTTTCAAAGTTTTTTTTTAAGACAAAAAAAAATATATTATTGAAGCATTGAAAGTAAAACGGTGAAAAATTCTTTCTTCAATATAATATGATTGATTTCTTTACCTTCGCCGTTTATTGCTGTAATCACGCGGCAAAATGTTTTTTCCAGTGAAAATAGGGGAAAGCTGCGAAGAATACAAACAGTATTATTTCATCCCCTGTTCTGCTTCGTTAAATGGCGCCGCTATTATCGATTATTTGGCACTCCTCCGACGGATCCACCTTATAACACTTGCTGTTAAATATTCTCTATCGATACAAAAATTACGCGATCTCGGGACCGCAATGAGAATATCATTCGATCGACACCACAGTAAAATTAGTAAGTCTTTCCATGCACATGAACGTTCACGGGGGTAAACATTAGCTCAATCGATGCACAGGTTTGAAGGGACAGGACCTACAGTGGGCTAAAACAGTATTCATACAGTGCGTTAGTTTCACTTGCAACTTCATTATTTTGGTGTCAAGACAATTATCCCTAAAACAATATACACGGATACGAAGCAGATCTATTACACTTTATAATAATGTACATCGTTTTAGGAATTTTGGTGACACCAAAATAATGCAGCGAAACTAATGCACTGTATGAATTATTTTTTTTGGGCCACTGCATGTTGTGGTACGAGTCATTTAATCGTTTAATCCGTAGATTATATTTCACGTTACAACATACACTCTCTTAATGATTATTTATAAAAGTACACTGTTCTTGGTGTTCGCCGGCTGATTATCAGAGGCGTGATCGTTGATCTATTTTTTCATCGTTTTTCTAGCAAGATTCGCGACACGCGGAATGACGTGATACGTGTACATTAACGGGCAAGAATATGAATCGAGAAAACGCGATTATTATTAAGAGATTATCCTCGTAATTTGCTAAGTAATTCGAACGATACGTTCCCGTATATTTCTACACTCTGACGATTTCTACTTTTGTCTTACGTAACAAAATTTAGCAGAACCGTTCCTACAAAGTTTTATTAATTAAATGTCCGATGGGGAAAGCTGCACGTAGCGGTTGTTAAACTGACGAGTAACGTAGAATCCTCGGACTATGCACCCCTTGGATCACACGCTTTGCTCGATTTTTCCTTCCCCAAAGAAATGGTGAGATCGAGGAAGTGAAAGGCGCATGGTTCAAAAAGTCCCATGCCTTCTATTCACCAAGGTATTAGCTTCGATAAAATGCTCGGCAAAGAGACTCAATTTTTGGTCGGGTATTACTTTTTTTCGCTCTATAGAAAAATAAACAATAGACCTTCATCTTGAGGGTGAACCAGAAGGCTCGTGAGATCAGTGAGCGGAGGTACGAGTTAATTTTTTCCGAAAAAGGACACCTTAATCGTTAAGGCTATCGTTAAGACATTTCGATCAATTCTTTATAATTATATCTCTACTATCCGATCGTACACTTCGACTATATTATCCCTATTAGAAAAAAAAGAAGAAAGCAAGAATAAATAAAAAATAAGAGAAGACACTCAGATATCTTTGTTTGTATCTAACTCTTACGTTTGCGCGAGTATCAAATTGGCTCCTAAGAGTCACCGGGCTAAAGAAATCCATTGTTCAAACGGCTAAGTTAACTTATCGGGACCGAAAATGAACATTTCTGTATTTTTTACAATATTCTAAAAGTTACGAAGCAGGGGTGAATTTCGGCGAGGATTATTCGTCGAATTTTCGACTTTTCTCCCCCAGGGATGTGCGTGTAGGTCCACCTGTCGTGCGCAAAAATTTGTGCAGGAGAGATTTACGACGTGGAAGGCTCAGGACTTGCATCGATATAGTCGATGTCCGACGACGTTGCAGTGCTGGCGCGTCTTCCTTGCCTCGGGGATGCATTTATACGCGTCTTGACGCTGGTCGTCGACACGCTAAGTCGGTTTCCAGCTCGTGGTTCTGGCTGCTGCTTCGTTCTGTAATTACGGTTCAAAGCCTACTTTCGTCAATTTTTTTATTTGATTTGATTATTTCTACCAATTCCAATTTTTCCATCGAGAATTGTTTCATCGAGAACGAATCGTCCGCTGGATAACTTTGGCTACGATTGGCCACGGGTCCAAAAGTATCCGAGATCGAAACTTCCGAGGGTCGTTTGAAACTTTTTCACGTGCAGGAATTTATGGCTTAAGTAACTTCTGGTTTGATGACTTTTGTCTTATCGCTGTTTCGACAGCGTTAGGATTGTTTATGTCTTATAATTTCTAACGAAACTGGAGCACCGTAATCCGGCGACTAATTCCAAAATTCCTTGTTGCGCGAAACTTTGGGAATATGAAACATAGATCTTGTACACGATGGATCTTCGCGAAGGAGTATTACAAGCAATGGACGATTGGCTTTGCACTAGTCCAATACTCGAATCCATTTCCCCTGATTTCGTTGATAATAAAAATTAAGTGTAGTCGTACAAAAAATAAGAACAGTTCTTGCGATTGTTCATTCCTCCTTTCCCTTAAATTCTCTTTAAGATGCCCCAAAAGTTCCTCGGTTATCTATTGTATTTTTCAACAGAAAACGGGAACACCAATTGAATGCTGTAATTAAACAAGTGGTTGAACTCACTTCAGCCTCTCCTCGACACCTTTCATGGCAGTGTTCAGTTCCTCCTCCCACTGCTTCTCCTTCCTTTCCCTCTCCTGCCTCTCCAACTCGCGTTCCCGATTATACACACGGTATTCCGGGATGAATGCTAATCTTCTGAGATCCAAACTCGGTCCAGCGCCTTCCGCCAGCCCGAGCGCGGTGTCCTCCGGGAGATGATCGACTTTGAGGGATCTGCATGAATAACGCGAGGAACCGAGCGTTCTATATTCATTGTCGGGCGGATAGTTACACAAATCCCCGTCAATAGCCGATAGTGCGTCAATAGTGCGTACAATAGCCGCACGACGAAATAGAGAATTAAATTCGAGGAACAAATGGAATGTAAACAACTAAAAGAATTGCTATCTAAATATAACAAAAATTGGTTACCAACTTTCTCATCATAATCCAATTTATATACTACACATTCTAAAATCCAATCTCCATAACACTTTGTAAAAATAAATTTAGAGGAGTCGCCTCCGGGGAAGCTAGTTACTTTGAAGCGAATTATATTCCAATGGAATAGAAGATTTTCTTTGCTCGCTACAGCTGTTACGAATGTCTGTTTTCTGGTCGAAACGCGTAATCGTACGAGGAACTCGTTAATCGTCTCCACCCTTCCCGAAATCAACCCACCTTTGCTTCGCCAGACGTTTCTTTTTCTTGTGCAACGGTTTCGTCTCGATGATCATCTCCTCGAGTTCGAAAGTTGGATCACAGTTGAGGTGATCCTTCGGTGGTGTGAACGGCGGTCTGATTTGCTTGTTCAACACTTTATCGTAGTCGACGTCCCTCATCACGCTCAGTTGCTTCAGTTCTTTCAGGGTCGATATCCTGGCGCCGGGTGCCACGGTTAACAGTCTGTCTAGGAGCTCGTGTATCAGGGGACTCCAGTCAGAGACTGTCGGTCTCTCCTTCTAAGAAAAATGTCTTACACTCAAACGTATATATGCCCGAGCGTAAAAAGAGGTTTCTATTGCATATCTTAAATTTCACGCCCATGGTACATTTATTTAATCCATTGTGAAAAGAAGTATATTTAGAATGAAATCTCGTGTAGCGTTCGCAAGGAATGAATGTCTTCCATTTCGTTTAATATTTCATATACGCGTGTAGAGATCTCGGGCGCGCAAGATTGAAAGGGGAAACGTGCGAGTATCCGTGAAAAGAGGCAGGGTACCCCATGGAAATGATAACCCGTAACATTAAAGGGTAGAACGTTGGCGGAATACAGCTTGGTAACCGTGCAAATATTCTCGAAGAGGCAGTAAGGTATAAAAAGATTTTATCGGCAATTTTACCTGGAGGATCTGTAAAGCCTCTCTGTGCGACGTTGTAGAACAGAGAGGGTAAGGACGTTCTCCTGCAAGAGTTTCCCAAGCAAGAATTCCTAAGCTCCACCAATCCACGGTGAAGCCATATCCAAGAATACCGTATTCTTCGCAGGAGCACATGTAAATTTCTGGTGCTGCACAGAATAACAATTCAGGGGAATGCTCCATGTTGTGCAAAAATTAGAATGGGATTGAACATTTATTTTCATTCTATTTATGCGACTAGTAAGCATACCATGCATATTCTTTTTAATGCCTGGTAATTAGAATAAAGTATAAATCGTCTAAAATCCAAAACAATGTACTGCTTCTACTTTTAATATATAACAGAATTTCATTTCCTGCACATTATTAATATCAAATATTTAATTGCACCCCGAATCTATCAAACCTTCCCCAGTATTCGACGAACTCGAAATGAGTTATTAATCGACGTGTTTTAACGCTCAATTAAACTGAAGCAGCGCAACGACAAGGGAGTAATTAATTGGTACCTATGTACGGTTTTGTTCCTGACATCGACGTGGCTAATTCTCCGTTCTCCAGCACCGTTGCGATGTTGAAATCCGTCACGTGCGCGTGTCCTAAGCAGAACATAAGCCTCGTTATGTAAGCTGTATACCAAAAGGAGCAAGGCGTGCTTGTAACTTAAGATATTGGGTTACATTGTCGTCTCCTTTTTTTTATATTAAATTTAATCGTCCATCTACAAGAATTTTATGTCACGAAGAATGCTGTGAATTTGATTAATCGTCAGCTGGCGATCGTTAGCCATTACCACCTGTCGAGTGACGTAAATAAAGGTGTTATACGTGACGCCGATCAACTTTGAGGATCGAATACCCAGTTAACCCTTCGACCAGGTTTTTCAACGAAACATCGAGGGCATTCGAGTACTCTGTCTTCCAGATGAACGAGTACAAACTTTCGTATCAAATTGGTGAAAAATAATAATAAAGTTTCTTTTTAATGTTCGCATTATCAGTAGGGATGATGGTGTGCAATTCCAAACAATTAAAAGACAATCTTGTTAGTCGAATCTCGTCGAAAGAACGACGACGGTAAATTACGCGGTTCGACGGAGAAATAGAATGGAGAACTCTCGATGGAATTAACGCGGTCGTCCGTCCCTTCGCAATTTCCGGGGATTTTTAAAAGCTCGGTTCACGGATGCATCCATCGGCCGGTGAACGGGTTAAAAGGCAGAGGCGTCGTGCGCCACGGGGAGAATGTTTTCACGAACAATGAATAGCGAGGGAGATGAAACGTGAGCGTAGCCGACGAGCGACACCCGGCCCTGGTAATTTTAAATGATGCAGAAGCAATTTCGTGCCTCAAACAGCTGTCGGCGGAACGCGACAGGAAATTAGGGTAACCCTTCCTGGAGTATCTGTCCCTGGATCAGTCATTTTTAATGCCGTGCCGTTCACAGGCTCATCTTCTTCCGATTTCACTTTCAAACACGCGCTTTGAAGACAGCAAATGGCCACAATTCTTAAACGTTAATAAATGGGTTGAATACTAGCTCTCGGTTTTGCAGCGCATTATTTGTTTATATTATTTCGTAAACTTTTTATCAATATTTAAGAGAAATAAAGGAAGATCTTGTCCATTGTTTTGTAACACGCGGACACTGCGACACGCCGCTAATTTCGAGCAAAATTCAAAGTACAGCGTGATCTCTAAGGGGATCCACGTAATCCGGTTCACGACAAGGGTTTATCGGTTTGCAAGCAGAGTTTGTCGGGTCGGGCGGCAATTTACAAAATGAATGAACGGAGGGTGCGTGTATCTGATCCACTGAGATTAATATCCCCCGTGGGTGACGTACATGATTTACAATTCGCTAACAAACCTTGTAAATTACGCGCACTGGTTATATACTAGTTAATGTACGCGTATAAGAGTATACCGATGAATATTGAAATTTCATCAAACACGATTGCTCGTTAACACGTTTCACATGTTCGCGCAGTACCGAAAGACGTATATCGGTAAGGAGAATTCGATAAACGCTTCTTTTTTCCGGCCGCAAAGAAATATAAAGGGGGAACTAAGCGTTTTATCAACCTTCCTCCACACGTTTCCGATTTCGTTTCCTTATTCTCTCATGAAACATTTATCCTTCAGGATATACATCCATGTAGAAAAGGAACCTGTCAGAATCACCCGTCCCATATTTTGTCGCCACTAAAAAGATCCCTCAAACTGACCCGCCTCCTTCAGCAACATTTTCTCCCTCATCATGAACACTCGTTCCAGCTGCCATTTCCGAATTGCAGATAATTGATTCACCGGGGCATTCTCGAAAGGAAATCCGTTTATCGAGGAGACGTAACGGAGGTGGAAATTTCTCAAACGAATATCGAAATCTCTGGCAAAAAAAGTGCACCCGATCAACCGGAATGATCTTCCGCGATAACGCGTGCACGTTTTTGTGATGGAGCAAAAGCTCTTTGACGGCGGTCGTGTCAAAAGGGTAGAGGGTAAAAATTTTCGAGGCACGAAGGTCTCGGGGTCGAATGGAAAGCGTAAAATTATTTATAGCCTGAGTCAGCCTGGTCGTCGTCGCGGCTCGTAAAGAGAGAGGAAAATGACCGGATCTACGGGCTGCTACGTCACCGGAATATAATGCGGTCCTTCATTGTACCCGTTCTCTGACCTTTGATGAGCAATCAAAAGCGGTTCTCTGTCGCGATTTCTCTTGTCGCAAATTTATTCCTGATTGAAATTCAATTAATTGCCCCGGAACAAATAGTCGTTAGGTGGTTTAATCACGATGCAGATGGCTGGCGATAAATATGAGATTGAGTAGACATACTAATTGCAATACTTAATAATAGAAGAAAATTTGGAATAATGAGAATCCTTTTTCTTTGCTTTTTTTTCCTTTCAGCGAAAAAGAGCAGCGATAAAATGTTTGATATTCGTTTTCCAACCGTGTGCCACCGTATGAGAAAATTTTTTCCCCATTTTATTAGACTCGTCTCCCTCGAACTACTTTCCAACTTCGGTTCTCGAGTTTCATCCATCTCATTAAACTCTGGTCTAATAAACTATTGTCTTCGTAGACAATAGTTCGCAGTTTAATGACGATGGCAATTTTCGTGAAGAATCACGCGTTCAATTTGCGAGGACTGCGAAGAAAACTTGCCAACATATTTTGCAACTAACAAGTAGTGTTCGTTGAAGTAAAAAGTAGTAGTGGCTTTCAAAAGATGGCACCAAATGTCTCCCCTTCAAATTTACATAATTATTTTCGACCACCAGTGATAAAAAAAAAATGATATTTAGTTTTAATTATCGTGGAAATTGCACGCATAAATTTCACGTCTACGTTGATTTTCTTCCATAAACCCTCTTTTACCTCGTTAGTTATTTCAATCAGTCAAACGGAGGGTTTAAGGGGGTTGGTCGGTGCTCCGATTCCACCATTAGTTTATTCGCTTGGAAGAAATCTTGCGAAACATAAAACGATTGCGAGAAACAGGAGCGAAGTTAAAACGATGACTCGTAGCACCGCTGTAGAATTATTCAACGCGATTCAAATATTCTTCTTCTCCTCCGTCTTCGATCTATGGAAACTGCACTGCTAAACTGAACGTTATCGAACATTCGTTTGAACAGTATTACGATGAATTCCATCGTGGCTAGATCCATCGAATATCTCGTCAGATCGAAGTGCTTCGCGGTCGCCTGAAACACCGATGAAACGATTCAGCGTTCAGCATCCATTTTAATCGAGTCTGCAGGTCGCTCGATTGCTGCGCTTGTCCGCGTTAACGTGGAAATCAAACGTAAACGGGTTTGGTTGATACGCAAACGGAGTAAGTGCGCGTTTGGCTACGGTTCCGTCTCAATTCCTACAATTTCGTCAACCTGTGCCGACGAATTTTCAGCGAACATGCATCGCCAAAGGTGGCTGATTAAAACGATGCTGGATCTCGTTTTAAACGCGTCAATCCTTTGAATTTAATCTCACGTTCCCTACGCACTACCCGTACTTTTTTTCGCCATCATTTATTTTGCAAGCTTGCATTCATTTTCGAGCATTTTTTCCTCGTTTATTCCGTTCGCCAACTGCACGAAATGTGACTCGAAAAGAGGGACCATGGGGTGAATTTCCCACCCCAATTTCCAACTTCGCGCATTCCTCCGCAATTATCCTGATCCAGTTTGGATTTTGTGTTGGATTATACACTGGACTTTGTTCGAGGGGATTTCGAATGAAATTTCTGTAGCTCGCTTTTGTTTTTATAAACTGTTACGTTGAGAGGATTCCGAGGAGACTTTTTTAACGTAATGGGTCGTAAACGCAATGGAAAAAAAAGAAAAGAAAGAATGCTTGTGCACACAGGGTTCTTGTTTGACCCTGTTTCCCAGTTATATCCGCTTATCTTTAAACAAGTGAGCAGAACGGAGCACGGTGCATGCTTACGGACGTTCGAGTATTGATTTTTAATTGCAAACCTTACGATCGTAAATAAGTCAAGATGAGATAATCGCAAATAGGTCGATGGAATTATTCATACACGCGGATACTTCGTCTACGAGGTTCCACGTGTCATCCTGTCGCGACAAGTTCTTCTCTATAGATGCGTCCTCTAATACTGAAACATCCTGCGCTTAGTATGCTGAAGCTTCTAAGGATATTGGATACCACGAGGAACGATGAAATGACTCGATCTTCTAATTATTTCTAGGAGCAAATTGGTTTGCCCCGACGAACTATTTTCGACTACAGAAATATGCAAACTTTGCTTGCGTCGATGCTGCCTGCGTGTTTCCAGTTGCGAATTGTCGAACGTCTCGCGGGAATACTTCATCGCCAATTTTATTCGCCACACTTCTCGCTGTTTATTATTTTATTTCTGTCTCCATCATTCGCTATGTTCCACGTGTCCCTCCATTTTTCTGCGCAATATTGCCAAACAATTGTTCACGCTTTTATTATTAAATTGCAGCCGCTTAACGAAGAGGGAGTAGAAGAATACCTTGATCCAGGATATACATATTAGAATTTCGTTGAACAATGTAATAGCTTGTTTAATAGCTTATTTCGCGTTTCATGGTAAATCCTAGGTGGTTAATGAACGAATGAAACATGGAAATCACACGGCAGCGAGCCGGTTCGCCGCGGTTTACGTACGTATCAGGGAATCTGCCGAGGGAGTAATGTATTTATAGTCTCGAAGTGGAGCAAAGCAGAACTTAATTCGCGTTTGTCTCTGGAACGTGACTTGGCTTGGTTCATGGGAGTGGCTGTTGTTTAAATAATGAATCCCGGCGCGGCGGTTGTCCATAGTCCGATAGTTCTGGAGTTTTGCGCAATTTGCAACGAGCCGATACCATTATTGGTTTGCTCGGCGGAAAGATGTATATACATATACCTTCGTATAGGCAGAAAGCGGTTTATCCAGTTGCGAACTATCGACTTTCATTATTTTATATTAGAATTCTTCCTGTCAGCTATGCAACAATGATGATAAAGACTATATCGTAAATAATCCAATTGGAGCGAAGATGATTTTCACCGACGCGAAAATTTCGCAAACATAATAAAAAATAATAAAAAATTTTTGGTCGGGGAGAAAGTGTCCGAAAATCTGCGCTCCGAGCGGAGAGGAAAAATTCCCTCTTCGAGATTTTGATCTCAAGGATCGTTCCCTTGCTGCTTATAAATCGGTTGCATTCCCGCTGTACCTATTTTTAGCGTTTACCGCGGCACTTGGGGGGAAAACATTTTCTCCGCGATGAAGATTTCGACTTGCTGAATTATTCCGTGGAGCGAAGGGGGCGAAATAGAACGTACAATGCATCGGTTGATCGAAGTCGACGTGAAAGAAACGCCAGGTAAACCGGCCGAATTTTTGATGCGTCGTGGAACGTTCGGCACGTACCTTCCTCGTCCAACAGGATGTTGTCGGGCTTTATGTCACGGTGAACGATTTTGTGACTCTGCAAATAATCGAGGGCCAGGGCGATCTCAGCGACGAAAAGCACCACACTTTCCTCCGTGAACACGACTTCCTGTTGAATGTGGTATCTCAAATCCCCGCCGAGCAGCAAGTCGGATACCATGAATAGATCTTCCTCGTCTGGAACGAAGAAGACGGTGGATTTTCATTTTTTTCCCGCGCTTTTTCTTTTTTATCTTCGACCTCGTTCCCTTCGTATAAAAGTGATTCGACTTTAGCATGAACGAACGAAAATGCCGGGCCACCATCAATTATATTTTTCCACGCCTCTGATTCGCGCGTTGAGTTTCATTAATCACGCGGGCGAAGGAAACGAGTGTAAAACGGTTTCGAGGGAAACCGCCGAAGAAAGATCGCCGATCGAGTTAGTTCCTCTAATGTCCTTACTGCTGTTCCCCATGGAAAATCGATAATATCAGAGGCGGAGGAGCGATAATCTTGTTCACGGTAGCGGGCGCGATCGGCTTACCTTGGAAGCTGAACCACAGGTTCACTAAACAGGGGTGCTCCAGTTGGGAGAGGATCTCCACCTCTCGCGTGACGTTCTTCAGCGCACCCCTTACAGCACACTCACCCTTGTGGACGTACTTCATCGCGTACATGTTCCCGGTACGATCCCGTTTCTGCACTATGCACACCTATTAAGTAATAATTAATTGCTCGTTACCGGATGAACGGTGAATTGGGGGGGGGGGGCAGCTTCTAGATGGCCGGCGTACGACAATGAAGCGTGGATGTATGCAAGGGGGAAGGGGGTGGATGGTTGTTTGCGCGAGAAACGAACGCAACGTTGCTTTTGGGGTGCGGGAGTTTTTGGATTGCAGAGAATTAGGTCGCCAAATAAATTAGCGTCAATTGCTTCCTGTTAAAAAGGATAGATGTTAACGCGCAAGAGGCACACAGCGTGGAGTGGATATTTTCGGTGGCGGAATTTCGTTATCGATAGGGGTAAATTATGGAAGTGGGTCTAATCTGCAATGGTAATTAATCGTGCTTCGTGAGATGAAATAAAGTCGAGAGGGGGATGCTATCAATAAATGGGGTGAATTACGACGCGAAGAAACGTTTACGAGTATGCCGTAATTGGAGTGGAAAGTTACCAATTCATTTTTTGGGTCGGGGAACAAGAAGGGGTTAATATTAAGAGTTGTATGGAGGTCGGGTTTAATTGAAGTGTACATTTATCAAGCCCTCAAATTCCCCTGGCGCATGAACAAGAGAACGATCGTTTTCCAATTTAACTTTTACTGCTTTCCAATTTTTTAATTAGTGGATCCCAGTTTCGCAACAGAGTAGGCGAAATTATGTATTTTCAATTAATTCGTTTCGATAACCAAGTATTGTCGCGTCGTTGTTATTCCAGGCGTTGAATACAAATTGTCATTATAATTATCATGTCTTTGTCGCGAGGTGCAGAGTAAGCACAATAAAAGGCACAAAGGTGCATCCCAGCTACAATACCTTTCCCACAAATATTTCAATATGCAGATTCTACACTCCTCGTTCTCCGGTGCAAAAAGCGAATTAAACAAGCAGTGAGACAAAGTAGCAATATCTTTCGCATAGTACCATGTTCCAATTAAAAGTTTCATCTCGTACCTTTCCAAAGCTCCCTTTTCCAATAGCACGCAGGATTTGAAAGTGATCGAAGTTCACTGGAATGAAAAACAACAGCGTAGGATTAGTAACAAAAGATCGTTCCATAAAAATGTTTGATCGACTGGGTGAAACAAATGCTTCGTCAAACTTTCGTATCGCCAACAGAATTTGACGAGCAATCGGTTGTTTTTCGCGTAAGATCGTTTCACGAAGCAGCATAGCCGCTCACAAAGGACCAATTACGCGAAAACTTGGTCGCACTGGTACCGGAACTCGCTGTGGTTGTGTAAACTACGAGAGAATCGTGGTTGGAAGTGTGTATATCGTAGTTGACGTAACAGCCGCCTGCCTCTAACATCGTATCGGCGTATCCTGTCGTCTGTCACTTTTCGACTAAATCTCCGGTGACGTTGAAATTTGGACGATATCCAAATTTCTGTGACACGTATCTGCGAATCATTTCCCATTTCGTTCCAGAACACCTGACGCGCCGGACGTTCCTCCTTTGACGGCAAAACGACTGTAATTATGTAGAGGCATCTTTCCGAAGATCGATTTCATGCTCGTTCCAAAAGGGATTTATAATATTCCATATTAAAGGTGAACTTGCTTGGTACTAGTAAATACTAAGAATTGAATTGCAATATTAAAGTCCATTAATTCAAGTTGTACCTTTCTGAACAATCCATTCTGAGAAGGTGGTATTTCAAAATATCGAACGCAAATAGCTATATTCCCGTTCAGTGTAATGAAAATAGTGTAACAATTATCATGAATATTTCACTGAAAGGAAAAGGACCTTGCTAATCTCTGAGTACACATGTATAATGAACTTGTTTCCTGCTAAAGTTCAACAACGTAATCGAACCAATAAATCAAGCTTCTCCCCTCAACACTAAACTCCATTAAACATCACAGCTTTCCGCCTGCGACCCCTTCGTAGATATTTACAAGTTCGCCAGAGATCATCTATTTCAATGAAACCTTGCATTTCATCCCCCTGCCACGAAATTAAACGCACGATCGGAAGAAACAGACTCACCTTCTTCCCCAGGGTTAGGCTCGTTCCTCGACGACTGATTGGCACCCATTTTTGCTCCTCAATGGATCTTGATACGTGACGCGAGTGGCGGTGGCCGATGTAACGAGCAACCTTCAGTTGGGGTGAGAAAAGACAGCCACTCGGAATTCTCATGCTTCCACCCACTCATTTCTCGGTTATTCATTCGATCGGATATCTCCTTTTTTTCCCACGAACGACTTCGACTCCTTGTTTGCTCTGCCGTCGTCGTCGTCGCCGCCGTGGACTCGTTACCTCAGCCACTTAATCTTGTTTCTTTCTCTTCATATTCCCCCTGCCGCCGTCACTCGTTGTTATTAGATCTGTGCCCGAAGGTCGCTTCTTTTTGTAAAGATTTCTCCGTTGCTCTTAACGTCGCCTTGTTTCTTCCACTCGAACACCCCCTCTTTCAACCGTTTCGCCCTGCTACCGGCGCGGCGGCTGTATAATTTTTTCCACCAACGTTGCGCCACCCCTTGTTCGATCGTCTGCCGTGCTTACTTTCTATTCCTCAATTCGTCTCTCCTTTGATTTCGTTAAGTTTAATCATTTCGTAGAGGCGTGACTGTTCGTACGACCCCCCTCGAACCACCCTCGAATTTCTCCTTCGACTCTACGTAGGTCGTTCGGTTATATGCGATTTTCTATTTGACTTCGCAGGTTGAAGCGCCCTTTGTGCAATTTCACCGAGCTTAGCCTTCTTAGACACTTCTTCTGTAGCCTTGTCGATCTTCAGAACTTTCTTTCGCCGCTTCCGAACTCTGCCTGTTCCTTCGTGTTTGACCTCTCTCTTGTTTGCTTCAATATATCTTCAGCTTCCTCTACTTGCTCCCCATATTTTCGAACTTCTCAACGAAATTCAAGTTCCGCCGCTTTCGAGATAACGTCGTAGAAACGGGCTCGTCGTTTTGCGGTCGATCGATCTACACGGTTCCGGCTGTCGCATTAATTGCCGGCAAGTCGATTCGCTCATTAATTAACGTCGACCCCGCGGTATTCGTGGATTAACAAGCAGCGGAAACGGGATGGCTGTTCGTCGACGACGCGACGTCGATGCTCACCGATCGCCTGCAACCAAGCAGAAATTTACCGATGGAGGAGAGTTTGTGGAAACGGTCTAATCAACCGGATAATCGTTAGTTTTGGCCCTCCAGAGGCGAGCATTTCCAACGAGGCTGCGTGAAATGAAAAAATAAAATGTTTGCGTTTAGAAATGAGGACGGCGAAGTCGTTGTAAAAAGGTAAATCTACTTCGCCTCCCTATAATGTCCAGGGAGCAAACGAACGAGCCAACGGTGTCTCGAAAGTAGTTCTTTGCGAATAGAGCGTTCAGAAATCTTGTAACGTTGCAAACGAAAAAAATGTCTCAAACACTAGAGACTTCGCGTCTTTCTGGTACTTTAATGAAGCTCCTTTGAAAAAAAATCTTGTTAATTAGGGCCAATTCTCGCGCGGCTTTATGCGCGAATACGTTGCACTTCGAGCGCGCTTATTCTGCACCCTTAAATAGCCAGCGTGAAAAGCGAATTGCGCTGCATTCGTGAAAGAAACTCGTAAGTTTGCAGGATTTTTCAGTAAATAGAGGAAGCACCGTTAAACGTGGTTGTGACCATTCATTAGGACGAAAACATGCACGGAGGCGCGTCGCACATCCCCCTTCTTCCTCGCAACAGAATAATTACATTTTTCCAGATCACTAGAAAAAAATTGGAATCAAAAAAAGAATAAATCACAACAATTCTCTCTCGGTTGTACTTTTAATACTTTGTGTTTCTTCAATTATGGAAATACCGCTGGACGCCTATCGAACAGCACACAAATCTCACGTGATTGGCGGTAATCCCTGTCTAATCGTAGGGAACACGAATATCAAGTTTCCCTCCCCGCTAATCCAAGCAGAGTAGAGTAAAAGCAGAATACACGCGGTAATTACGTTCACGCGATTGTTTCTCGAGGAAAACGGTGCAAGCACCATCCACTTCGGATGATTGAAATTTTCGGTAATTGGCTAATTTCGCGTTCAACTTATTTCAATACCTGGCCACAATTTATTTTCTCTTCCAATTCCTATTTCGTCCTACGTTTCCAATTTGGGTAGAAATAATGCAAATATTTCCCTACAATTGCAGTTGAATAGCAGTAAGTCTATACAAATGTTTCAAGCAGATTTTCCATCGACGTGTAATCGATATATTCGCAGTGAACTATAATTACCACCCCATCATTGTGATATGCTATTTATTATTACGATAAAATCAACGCCATTCATTTCCATCATTCTTCCCAGAACGATGTTTGCTCGCGATTTTCTAGGGTGCGCGTTTATTTTTCCGGCAAACAAGGATTTATTGACCACTGTATATTGCGGGCCTCCTCCATCGACACGTGACGCCTCTACACGAAATCCTTTTCTTTCCCTTTCTTCTTCTTTCGTCCACGGCTTCTGGACGAAGCCGGACTTCTTCTATCGTTCATCGAGATCGCAATAAAAGGTTGATCGATGGAACAGAAGAAGAGGAGACGCGTTATGATTTCTTATCGCGAGCTATTCTCTCAATGCGCGTCGTGCTCCTTAGATCTTGTCGCTGAACGATAATAAAGCACAACCTTTTATTCCAGGCTCCGCTCTTTTTATCTCAGCGATTCTTACAATTTTCAGAAAATTCCCGGGACGTGGGGACGCTGATCGATATGCAATTCGATCACGACAAATCTGTATTTATCTGGAGAACGTGTTTGTACATATCGACTAATTGATTTTGCTGCTATTTCTGGCCGAGAATTATATAGAGTGCGACGAAATGTCTGGAACGGCGGTTAAATAATTTCCAAGACGTCGGAACATAAATGGCAGCTGTCAAGTCGAGATCGTCCTACTTCTTTTTCTTGTCCCATCTGTTCCCGATCAATTCTCGCAGAATTTGACAACCGATATTGTTCAACTCTCACGTGAAAATGCGTGGCACGTTGTCCGCGTCGTTCCATTATTTAATGAAACCCCATTCGTTGTTTGCAGTATACGAGCAAACACCGTCTACGTTTCCAGTTGGTTCGATGCTGGAATTAACGATAACACGATTACTTAATCGAGACGGGTAACAAACACCGATCAATTCCCAGATTTTTCATTGCGAAAAATTAGACATGCTTCCCTCCTTCAACAGCCCAGAGGGGGCTGATTAAAATATCAAAGTAGAATCCTTTCAAAGATAATATTCATTCATATCTTGCAAATGCTTCCGTTTCTGATTTTGTTTCTGCTTTCCTCGTTTTCTATTTAGGAAAAATATTCTGGCGAACGAGATACGCCCTTTTCGCGCGAATAGAAACCGACGCGAGGTAGAAACATGTAAAGGAAATGCACGACGTAAACGGGGTGAACGAGTTGCACGACACTCGGTGTATGAATCGACGACTTGCTCGAGGTAGTCGTGGGAAACGAACGCGACATTATCCGTGGCAATTCTGCCAGTTACCTATTATACTCGGTGCATTCTGCTTTAGAAGCCACCTCAAGGCAGTAAACCAACGAAAAACGTCGCGCATGACCCCGTTGCCGCGTAACAAGCACTTTTTAGTTTCGCTGGCACCGGAAGCTAGGGAAACCGCTTTCAACTAGCGACGCATTGAATTCGTCATTCGAGGCTTCGAGGATCTTGACTAGAAATAGAAAAGTAAATATGGGAAAATCTATTGACCGTAAGCCGGAAAGAAAGTTACGTATTATAGAACGTGCCAGTAGGTATGCTAGCTATGTTTTATTTCCTGCCTTACGTTAGCTCTCTGAACGACTATTGTCTGCATATCCGGCTTCGCTTTGGAAATATTATTTATATGTATGCAATATCGTTGCACGTTGTTTTACGCATATCGATATTCGTTTGCGGTATTATCGAGTCATTTTTATTATTTATGTGTTTTCATTACTGTGCTGTTGGACCCTATTATGTTCGAATGATATTGTTCTTTTTTTATTATTCTGGTTTTCAGTCATTCATATTGTTCATTGCGAAAAACTTTTAACAATATCAATCCCGTCCGAATTGCACCGCAATAATGAATAATTTATTGGTATTCCTAAATAGTTCCTCGCGCGCGTTTATAATGAGAGAAATTCCATAAAACTCGCATTTATTCAATAAGTACGGATCCTCGAGGCATTCGTTGCTGGGTTCTCGATATTTCACAAAAATTCGAGGCGCCAAGAACACTTTTCTATACAACGAATAGCGTCGTCAGTTTTCTCCTTCTTTCTATTTTGTGTTTTAGTATTAATTGTTCCGAAGGCTTCTATGGAAAGAATGCAAAAATTGTTTATAGTCCTTTCTGCAGGCAGCTAAATTGCCATTCATGCAGCATCAGTTATTTGCCTTCCGTTCATAGCGATATAAAACCTGACTTACATATTCTTTCATTCTCTCCACCGTTCCTGGCTTTATCGCGCGCTTGGCGAAAAAACCAGAGGCTCTTTAACGCCATTAAGCTTTTAACTTATTTCATTCCCAGGAAAATACGTAACGGGGAATTTTTCATAAAGCCTTCGGTTCAACTACGTTCCGCCAGTAATGTTCTTTCCCCCTAAATTCACTATGGTACAAATGGTCCTATAAAATCTTCTTTCCCGACACCCAATTTATAATTAGTAAATAGATTCAAGTAGTGCGCAATTATTTCATCGGTAGCGTTACACTGGCATGCAAATTTTTTACGGGTCGTCGCGATAGTATCGATCAATCCTGCCGAGGAGAAGAAATTGATTTCCCACTGGTCGATCGTGGTATCCAAGCAGCGTGCCACGAAATGAACTGTTCGCCCGAACACGAATCGAAGGGGACAGCAAATGTGATAGTAGATGGATTAATTTTCCAGGATCTTGGGAATGTCTTAATCTCGACAATAACGACTTCACTCAGGAGCCAGCGGGACATTGAGCGAAGGAAATTCGATCGTGATTAATACAAAGATAAAAACGAGGTACATACATTATATCCGCGATAAAATATTCTCACGCAGGGATTTACGAGTACCAGTGAAAAATGAAACAGCTCGCAAAATGTTAACCCCCGATACAAAGGGAACTTCGTTCGCAATTCTCCAGTCAACATTAACTTTTCAACTTACTTCATTATCGAAGCATTCGCTGGCTGCTTTTAGCCGAACCATGCGAAACGCGCGTCGAAACTTTTGTTTCTTGACTCTCGAACTTACTCTATTACTAAAGCGTTTAACCGCCCTAATAAATTCATGACGCACGAATACCTCGTGTATACAATAATAATAAGTGCTTGGAAAAATTGCCACTAGAAATCAAATTCACTCACTGGTTCATTTACCAGGCATTAGCTACGAGAAACGATTCACTGGCATCCTCCTTCCGCAGAAGATCGTGTTCCCCATACCAAGGATAGCAACCGAGGTAACTGTTGATACAATCAATGGAGCAATAATGTCAACGGTATTCTTCGATCAACTTGTGCGTGGGTTCACCGCTGAGGATCGTGCGACAGAAATCGTGCGTGGTCCCTTCGTGGTCCGCCTGCGCCCAATTCAGCATCGTACACCAGGTAAAACTGTTCGTCGATGATGGAATCGAGCCGCGATCGGCGGCGAAATCGCGCGCGAAAATGAAATGATGTTCGTGTGTTCGCGGTCGCGGACGCCGCACGAGTGTCGACGTTCGTCGACGGTTCAACGAAACGACGCTCGTGTATACGCGATTCTATGCGGCGTCTGCGCCGAGACGCCTATGCCGCGCGCCGTGTGCGTTTCGGAGTCGTTCCTCGTTATCATGCACGCGACGTATGGACAAAGGTAAGCGTAATGTGAATGCGATTGGCAATCGATCGACGAAAATTGTAAGCTGCATGATTTTTAAGAAGATTTCACGGGCGCCACTTCGACACACGGTGGGTGATCAAATGATTGCAGCCAAAGTGTGAAAAATCTGTCCATGGTGTTTTAATGAAAAGTTGTCCATTAACAATACGTAAAAAGTTAAACTTGGCTCGGGTAATTGTAAAGAATGAATTGTCAGGCTTGTTAATTTAGTAAAAAGGATGGTTGGTCCAATGATTGAAACGAAGAGATTGTTCCACAGTGGCAACGATTTTTCGCGGCTGGTGGAATATTTAAGATATCAAAGTCACCTCTGCGTTTTTTAAAATGGCCCGATATATTTTTTCTTTACGGCATGATAGACGAGTGCAAGGATCCATCAGCATAAACTTCAAGAAAGATATTAATAGCCGGGGATAGGTCGGAACGTTGCGAACTCCCGTTTCACATTTTACGCGAAATTCTCCTGCCTTTCTCCTCACTATCTATCTGAATTTAAATTCACTGACTTAACTCGCGCGATCATAGTGTTCTTGTATCTCGTGACGAGTAGAATTGCAGCGTTCATTGACGATTAAAATTAATAAAAAAGTTTGTAGCCCAAGGTTCGCCATAAATCGAAATTGCCAGGGGGGACTCGCACACGAAGCTGTTGATCGTAATAACTTCCGGAGCTGTGTACCCCCCGAAGAATCGAACGTTCTTACCGATTCCTATTCCTTTTTTGATTCCGTTTGCATTCTTGAAATCGGATCGGGATATTGCATCGAGGAACAGACAACACGGCTCGGTTCGATTTTCACCGAGGTGTTCAATTCCACGCGTGTCGGGAACAATTATTCGTTGCTTTTTATTTCACCATCATTAAATGAATCGCCCGGGAAATGAATCGCCCTCGTTTTCCCCCCCTTATACTTTATCCCCCATACGTATCAGTTTGCCACTTCGTTACGCGAGGTTCAGTAATCCCGACGTAAAACGTAGGGCGGCGAAAAATTCGTGTGCGTTAACAAATGACGAAGATTAATCTTGCAACTCGAATCCCCCACTCCGCACAGAATACTCCACCCAGATTGAAGCGAAACGCTGAACCCCTTTTCAGGGTTTCACAAGCCATTTGACGGAAACAAAAATGCCTGCACTTTCTCCATGAGTAAATCACGAATAGTCCGCACTACAATCCGACTTCTGAGAAGAACCCAATAAGGGTAGGATATATTTCGTTGTCCACCCGTCGCGAGCAACACCAAGTTATTAACCTTTTTTCTCTGGAAAAATTGTGCAATCATTCCTCGAAACGTGCACGAGCTATGTCTCTGAAGCTGATACGATAGAAAATTTTCCTCATCTTTGATACAAATAAAGTAAACCGTCTAAGCATTGAGGTACCGGTAGTGGATGTATGGGGGAAGGGGGGTGATTTCAATTTCGAGCGGTTAATAATGCAAGAGTGAAAGCTTTGCAGAGTGCGAATTATATTTCCAAGAACGAAAGGCAGCTAGGCTATATCGCAAGCGCGATAAAAGCAAGAAACAAGGTTGCTCGCTTTCGTTAGATTAGGGAAACCAACTGGTCAACGGTATCGCACGAAGTCTGGCAAGAAACTTCTCTATTGTCATCGCAGCTGTCGTCGTCGTTTCCTTTTACGCGCACGCAAGACAGGCGTGCGCCCTATCGGGCAATCGTAATTCGAGTTTTTCATACGCCCACGCGAAAGCCTCTTTCCAGACCTTGGGAGGCCGTTGTTTCTTTCCTTCGCACGGACCGACCGTTGTTTTCGCGTCGAGGAACTCGTAACTTTTCCTCTTCGACTTGGACACGCGCATGACTTCATCCCCTTCATGCCGCGCCTGGATGAACAATATGCTCCAGCTGCTGCTCTGCTAGATTAACCTGTTGTTCGACCATTCTGCTCACGTTTTCTTTTTGAGCATATGAATGAGTTTTCGAAACGTGCTTCACTTTGGCGAATTTTCCAAACGATTCGCAGATCGCTCCATCGCTTTTTATTGCAAATGATGTACCGAGAAAAGAGAGCACGTAGATAGTACGAATTTAATTCCCGTGAGCTTGTGTTTTTGCTCGAATTAGTTTGCTGCGTTCTTCGAGCGAACGTCGCTATTTGTCGAACAGGCTTCGGTAATTGCAAAAGATCCAAAGAAGTGTTCCATTCGAGAAGTAACTAACATTTATTTTTGCAGTTTCCCCTCAAGTGGAACTCGATTAAGGTGGCCGGTCCCTATCCCGTTCAATCCACCGGGATGGTCAATTTAGAATAATCTCCGCCTCGTGAAAAACGGATTTCATCGAAATAACGTCCGAACGTTCCTGGCCGGCTTCGATAAAACTATTGGAAACGGAATGCATAGGCGTGACTTGATGGCTACCCTTCTGTCAATTGGGAACGGCAACGTCCGTGACAAAGATATTTGTGTTAAACGTAGCGGAAAATGAAGTCGCTCTGCGGATCTCGTGAGTATCGAAAAATTCCACTACAAATCTACGCACCTCTCCTCAGTTCGTATACGAGCTAAATTGAAAACGCATCGGCGTACATTCGCAGGAAATTTTAGAAATACTCGAGCGGTGGTATTCCTTGGCGTTGAATGGTCTATGTCAAAAGAAGAAAATCGCCGAACGAAAACAAAGGTGGTCTTTGAATGTCGAGCTTAAAAAACTTCTGTACACTTCCCTTTTAAGAGCTAACCTAAGCAAAGAGGACGCATAGTTGCACAATACATACGTATATCTACGTGCAAGAGACGCTCTCAAAGGAGCGTTGTCTTTGCATTGTCGAGGAACGTTCCACAGAGAGCAGCTATTGCAGTCCAGTGAACGAATTTCAATAGGAAAAATGTGGTTCGCGAGAGAACAACCCTCTGCCACCCAGCGGTTTAATATTCCTCGTCCCCGCATCGCGGAAAGTTTACCCTTGCTCCACGCTTGATTCAGAAACACTGCTCCTTGAAATCCCGTCTTACCCCAAAAACTGCTCCGCGACCCCTTAACACGAATTTCACCCAAAGAAGAATCAACCCCCGAATCGCAAACAGCTCGATCTCGAGGAATAATCCGTCCAGTCGATTCGCCACGATTTTCCTTCGGATTGAAACACTCGACGACTGTTAACGGATCCATAGGTTACAGAGGAGTATCGTTACAATTCGATCAATCAAGAGACCGAGCCGGCGTTTCTTGCCGGCAGTCGGGATTCCGGCCGGTGTGAGCGTGGAGCACAAAGGCAGGCACGAGTCGCAGGATCGATAACGCCTTTACAACGCTACCGGACGTACGTGGAACGAGGCGTAGAGAACGATGACCAACGCTGGAGAGCGGTGTCCCTCGGCGAAAGCTAAGCTGCTACCCCACAGCGCAGAGGGGAGAAACAGACTTCCTACCAAGAGATATCTCGTGCCATGTAACAGAGACCCGAGGGAAGCGTGCGCGCGTTTGAGAACCTCTGGCCTCTACCTGGCCGTTAATAGGAGAACGGAGAGCACGGAATGTCCTCGTAAAAGCAAGCGAGAGGGACGGCGAGATTGAAGGGGATAGACGAGGAGGACACGGACGGTGGGCTGGTGTTTAAAGAAGGACACCCGATATAGGAGGCATTGTACCCGGTTACCGTCAGCCGTTCCAGGTGCTGGAGGGCAGTCGGCTCTCGCCACGGGACGAGTATATACGCTTGCATTTCCTTCTCCGCGATACCAAAATTCTCGTCCCATGTACATTCGCTAGAGCGTAATATCTAAACGCGCGAGCGAAAAAAATACTTGTCCTCTGGCGCACGATATTTCCTTCCAGCCAGACGTACCCGCAGCCCGATCGCCTCTTCGTCGTCGTCGTCGTCGTGTGCTGCACCGGGACACGCAGCCGGCGAAACGCCCGCGAGTGGGAGAGACTGGAGGCCAGAAAGAGCGGGCAGGCAAGAGGCGAAGGAGAAAGAGAGCGGCATACCCGAAGGAGTGCGAAGGAGAAAGAAAAAAGAAGGAGGGAAGAAGCGACAGGGACGGCTGTGTTTCGTGTGCCGCTCTGCAGTGCGACATTCGACGACAACACACGCTCGTTGCTTCCCGTTTCTTCTAGCACGCTCTAATCGACTCTCGTAAAGACGCTGCTCCGATTCTCCTAGCGCCGCATCGACGACGACCCCTTTGTTCGCGCGACTCCTTCGACCTCGACGCCTCATAGCCGGCGCCGCCTTCAGTCGATCGACGCCCGACGCCCGTCGATACGCCGGCCGATCGTTCATGCACGCGCGACTCGCGCGCGAACAAAGTTCTGTGACTGCGGAGGATCGCCGGGAATGTTTCTGCGGGCCAGTTTCAAACGACAACAGTACAGCTTCAGTCCCGATCACCGTGCCTCAGCGTGAACACGTTTCGTTTGTTTTGGAGTACGTACGCAAGCGACGTGGATGCTCCAGGATTTTGAAAATCGCTTCACAGAGGAAGGACAGAGGAAGCGGCGAACGATCTTATCCCCTACGTGACGGAGTACATTGTAAACAGAATCTTGGAGTGCCGTGCGAACGAAAGACACGACAGAGTGAACCTTCCCGTTCGTGACGCCGCTTTTATCGTCGAGCAGTGTGCGAGGTCTTTAGAAAGGAAAATACGCTACGGCTGAGAAGTGCAGTGTTTGCAACGACGAATCGTGTGCACGTATACGTACATGTGCACGTAGGATGTGCACGTCGGTTTGGTGAAACAGCCTGGCCGATGTCTTCCGGTCGACGATCGTGTCACGGATGGGATGTGAGACGAGCCACGTGAATGTTGTACTCCGTTGAACCTTCGTTCCCGCCAGGCGAATTATTCTGGACTGGCATGGATCCCGTGAAAGCCAAGTACGTATACATATACATACACACACGTTTTCCCCTGCGTGGCTAATAACACCGTGCCACAAACACTTGGGTCACGATCGTGTTGCCCTTATTCCCGGCACTTGCCCGCCGTATTACATTGTTTGCATGTAATATGAAAGTTTCGTCGGCATTTAGTCCATGCTCAAATCCCAGACTAATATTATAGCGGAGATCGTTGTCGGGTTCACTTGTTTCGCGATAGAACCGAGGACGTGCGGTATCGTAGAAAGCAGCGTTTTCGCTGACACGGATACGAGAGATTTGTTTCCCCAAATCGTCTATTATCATTTGCAGATTGTGGAACTCCAAGTATCATTTCAAATGGAAAATAACGTACCTCCGTGGGCACGGTGTTAATTAAATTGATTATCGAGCTCCAATTTCTTCGTCTAGGCGCAGCTTCACCCGTTCCCACCTGTACAATAATTCGATCACGCAGAGTGGATCGTACCTACCCGTTTTTGCGACGAGGAACATCGGCGATAAATGGCGCCAAATGTTTCTTCCACGCGCGATCTTGACCTTCCATGAATTTCTGAACGCTCTGTCTCTCGCAAGAAACGTCTCTGACCGATTTCCAAATTCGTTTTTATCATTGTTGATATAAACGTTACCGTTTCGTACGCGGACAACCGTGAAATGTGCTGAATGGAGTCGAGTTTACCAGCAGCTTGCTGAAGTTCGCAAGAAGTAGTATCGTTTTTTCATTGCCCAGCGATATTCGTAAATATTTCGCGACTAATCATTCGAGTCACGTGTATGTACGTCTGTCGATCGATCGAGCAAATTGTCGCGAATGCAGAATTTACCTGGGCAGACGGTGAAAAATTTTAGGGCTGTCGGAGTTTATTGTTTTTTAATCGCGACACGCGCCACGAAACGGAGCAGAAATCTTCTCGTTGTTCGCCCACTTGCGCGATCTTTCGAAAGTCACGTCGACGCGAAAATGTGAGAATTGTAATTTTCGCGAGCAACCTACACGCATAGCAAGCTCACCTTTGCAAATTGAACCTTTTCGTAGCGTGGGTGAATCGTTCAACAATAAAGCAACAAACGCGCCACAATATTCAATACCGCGAATGCATTTCGCTAAAGTAAAATATCATTCGCCGTCGCTCTGCAGCAATCGAATAAATTAATCTATCTACAAGTGCGAATTGGTCGTAACAACTCCAGCAACTACTTTTATTTAGACGGCGAAACTCTAAGGAGAGTTCAACGAGACGGATTAATTGTGACAAAGCACCCGTTTCAATCGACAAAGCATCGGAATGGCACTCGAATTGAAACGCAATAATCACTCCAGAACAATTCAACAACTCCTACACATTTTCCCCGCAAAACATCCAGGAGGAAATTCTGCCTAGGATTATCCAGTTTCATTCAACCTTGCATTAACTGTCGTTGCATATTACAAGAATGCCTCCGTGCTCCCTTTGCGACACGATCATCATGCGGAAGCAGCTTTGGCTTCATAAACACAGGATCAACAGCGCTGAACGACAATAGACTTTATTAACAATGTACGAGCAGAACCGCTTCGACGAAAGTTTGCCCTTCCAGTGAAGCAACATTTGCGTAGCTGAGATCCAAGGCATAAAGGGCCTTCTTCGAAATGCGTATCCGATGCGATCTATTATTTCTAGCCTTCCCTTCTTTCGTTTCGTCTCTTTTATCGTTGCCAAGGTTCTCGAACCGGGAAACTGATGCGGCTTCCCCGTAAGTTGAGCTTTTTTTCACGGAGGAAACTCAGTACGGCGTCGATAATCGAAACAACGACGTCGGAGCGCACACAGAGCCCAGACGACAATGATCCTTAACGGTGGAAATTGAAGCGGAGAAGAATTTCAGCGTCGCCAACAATTGGGTCGGTTAATTGAAAGGGCGTTCAACGCTCGAGACACGCCGCGACACCACGATCGTTCCTGCGCAAAATTTTGGCTACGACGAAATTTATGGCGACGCGTTCTGCTTTGAATAATTTTCTTCTTCCTGAGTACTGTTATACGAAACTGTGATTCCAACAACGTTAACGTTCCGTTCGCCTTTGCACAATCGCAAGATCATTCTTGCGATACGTTTGCATCGTTCCGCGTAATATTGTAGCTTTCCTGTGAGTGGATATGGAAATTCTCGTCTGGACGGCGGAGTTGCGAGTTGTAAAAAAAAACCGCTTAGAAAGTACTCACCTACTCGCGTGCCAGCCTTTCCGCTTTGCGATTGTAGGAATATGGAACGTGCAGTTGCTCATTTCTCCTTGAGGCAAAGAATGTTAGTTGTGTGTTATAATCAAAGCTTTCATTTTTTGGTTGCTTGCAAATTTCAGTGAAATGCCGGAAACAAATGTCCACATTTTCTTTTCACCACCGGCAAAAAGATGTATTTAAAACACATATTGTCCACATTTTCGGTCAGCCTCAATCCTTTCGCTGCCCAGGCCATCATTGTTTACGCATTAACGTCGTTTTCCATAACGCAGCTGTTACGCAGCTCTTTGGAAAGGGCGAAAAAAGCATTTATGAAAGGTTGCTGGCGTGCAAGCAAACGGGTTGCACAATGCATTACGCAGAACTGCGAAGAACCGACAAGCTGGAAGGGAAATGTTTTTCAGTATTCTCTTCCGATTTCCGTCGCCAGAACCTGATTTCGCCCATGCAAATCAGATCGCCCCGATAAATCAGCATCTCCACGCCAGGCCCGATAATCACCTGGCCACTGCGCGTTGCGTCCAATTTGATTACCATTTCCATAACTGCAGTTACAACGGATCCTGGCCGCGATACATCATCCACGGCGATATTGCATCGCGATATCATATGGATCGATCGAAAACGGGGCCACGCTGCACAGGTAGAGATAAGTTGCATCGGCAAACTGAGATGCAGTTGCGTTACGACATCGTGTGAAAGTTTAGCTATTCAGCCGGTCAGCGGTACATGGATGACATCACAAACCGGATCGGTTTGAATCTCGATCCAGAAATCGATTTTGCTTCCGTGAATTCTCTTGTCCGGCTGTTCTTCTATTCGCCGACTGTGGTCTGTCGTCTGTTGCTGATTAATAGACTGACGCGACGATTACGCGCACGTATGTTATATTGTAGAATATGACAGTCCAGACTGTATTTGTTGCCGTACGTATTGATTGAATGCAGTACTTCGACGTGGTATCGAGGCTGACTTACATGTACATGTAATAACTCTCTATTCAGAGTACTGTCGCGTTAAATGCCAAGCAGGATGTTCGTAAGTGCATGGAAAATGGCAAATTTCTGGTCCTCTGTTTGCAGACTTTTCAATGCGAACATTTTTAAGTGGTTGAAGTAAGTACCATTTCCTAGTTGGTAAAAAAATCAGTGAGAATCGATTTGAAGGCAATTACAAGGAACGCGTCTGGTTCTTGAGGAATTTTAGCTTATACAATTTATCGTTTCTCCCTCCTATCTAATTGCAACAGCATCTCCGTTATCTGTTATTACAATATACCACTGTATATTCGTAACATCCAACTTGCTTACTGGCTGGCTGGAGAATGTAATCGTGGCATTAAGTTTAATTGCAACCGATTCCGTGCGCACGCGACGATCGTATCGCGATATACGAACTAATGCAACTCAGCATGTGTACATTGTACATGTATGGAGAAATCGACTCGTTGCAGATGGTTCCCCCAATACCTCCGGGGACTAGGTCGATTGTTGCAAGGCTATTTTATACTGTAGATACGTGGCGCCTATTTTAGAGCCTCCGATTAAAACAATTTTCACCCCATTTCTTTTTTTCAGTTCTTTGTTCGAAACACTTATCTGCATTAAAATTGTGCGCACTATCAGCAGTTCTTGTACCCACGCGACGATAGAAATAAGGGAGAGAGACCGATATTGCGAAATGGAGAACAATAGCTAGATCGAGATCTCGTTGAACTTTGTCTCGCATTGTCTCCAGATACCGTTGCTTGTGGCAGCACTAAACTTTTGTAATGCCAGGCAATCGAGAAAACCTGATAGAACTTGGGAACTTTACGAAGCGCCGTGCATCGAGCCAGTATTCTCTTGGGATACTCTCGTGCATTACGGAAGATCGATACCGCCTAGATCACGATAGAATAAGTTCTGACGTTATATTATAGTGCTTACGATTATTCCATCTACCGCGGTGGAAGTACTTTCGTTTTATTATTGAAAATAAAGTGATAAAATAATTTGAGAAACTGTTTGCAATCAAGCGAGTTGATCTGTCTTTTTTTTAAGTTGAACGGGAGAACGTTGACGAGAGACGCTTTTATGTTTATAGAATGGCCCCCACAGGGATGCCCCCAGTCACCGGTGTCCTACAGCCACCCGCGGGCTCTACGCTGTCAGGGAGCACGATGGCGAATTATAAGAAAAGCTGGTGGAGAAGAGTGGCCCCCTGCTTAGCCTTTCTCGCCGCATTTTCCACAGCCATGGCCTTGCTTCTCGTCTGGAGCGAGGCTGCGGCCTTGAGGTAAATTTTATTTTCTTCTAGATAAAGAAAAATTAAGGGACCAAGAAACGTGCCCTTGTTGACTATTATTTGACTCGAATTGTATTAATTAAGTTCTGAAAGAATGTTTCGCGTTCTAGATTCAATTTTTCTGTTTCGTTAGAACACCCTTTTCTTCCTTTGAGTTTCCAATTTCATTGAAAAACGCCACTGCGACGATGCAGTGGCAATCGGGCAAAGCTTATTTGCACACTCGGTATGCCCCAAGTAATTGTCTAACTGTCTCACTTACATGTGCAATAAAACAGGACAGGTATTATTATTGCATTGTATCCGTATAATGCGCTATTTCAATGTAGAATTTCACCACTCGCGTTATCGCGTCGCTATCATAGATAGTTAAATATTTGATTGTAGCTTTCGACTGGGATTCGCGGCTAAGTGCTGTGTAACTTTGTTATACTTAAATACCTAAGATAATTCGGCCGATTGTTAAGCACTGTGTGAAATAATTTAGCACTGATTGGCGAGGAACGTGGGTAGTTTGGCGTGTTGTTTGTTTCAATGTCGAATAGTGAATATTTTTCTGTCGAACAAGAATACGCGGAATATCGTTTTCTAATCATCGAACGTCCGAACAATTTTACGACAAAAATACACAGTGACCAAACGAGTGGCTTATCTTTGAAGAATCACGAGCTACGTACTCTAGGCGCGTACAAGTAATACGATTGTTAAATGGAGTTAATTACTAAATAGGTCACTCGACGATTATTCTTCCCCTTGGACAGCTACGACAAAGGCTGCTGTCAAAGAAATATCGCTCAACCACGTTTACAAGTGTCTAACGGGCTACCTATTAATATCGGAACCCTATCAATTAATAATTGCTCATTAAAATTCCAATTCCAAGCACCCGCAACTCATTCCTCAATTCTCTTCAAGTTAACAATATTTTTATATGCTCAGCTATCGATTGGAAGTACCAGTACGTCTTTGGAAATAATTCGTAATTAATCATTGCAACATTTAATCTCTAATATCCAATAGCAGTGCCGCAGATGCAGATAGATATATTGAAAATAGTACTTCAACATCCGCATTTACATTTCCCTAGCGCCCGTGTAATACAGATATACATATCTATAGAGAATCAAACACCAATTTGTACGCCCACTATCAACTCACCGTCGTTTGCGTTGTGTGTGCACACGTCAGGCTTAATGAGAGCCTGGCCATCGATGTTTTACATTAAAGTGGAGGTTCCGTTTCAGGAGGCAAGCGTTTGACGCCAATATGACCAGGGACTACGTGTTGAACAGCGTTTCAATGGACAATCCGGAATTGGTCGCGTACATCAGAGAGGTTCAATTGAAACCTACCACGCAGCAAGATCCACTGAACGCTACTCAGACAATAGAGGAGAGGTACGTGGCCGCTCTAACCGAGGGTAAACGAGAAGGCGTGTACGTGGAGTACATCGGCAGGGTAAGAAGGGACCACTTCGTTTTAATTAATTAGCAGGATTAATTCCTCTAACTGCGGGCGAGGGTGTTGAAAGCTAATTCGTGCCCGGGGTTTCACTCGAGAGCCCGTGAGAAATTTTAGCGCGATCACTTTAATGGCCTTTCGTGCTTAAAATATTTCACAAAGGACGTAAATTGAATGCTGGTCGGGCTGATGATTTGATTTTTCATGATAATCGATATACTACTGCCTTGTTCAGTTTGGAAGAAATTTATTTTGGCTCGTTTGTATTTCAATTCTGTTTGATCGTGCCAAATAGATAGGTGCCGTCTCCAGTACAGGCTGGTTAGAACGTAATCTAAGTTGGAGAGGCGTCCTGATTCTGACCGATCCCAGAAGCTTCTTCGAGGCTCACAGAAGCACCAGGAATCGAAAGACCAGAGTTCTCCATGCTTGCCTTAGCACCGATAAGGATACCAAAGAGGCAAGTGTACTCGAAATAATTAATCCACCCCAAATTCATTGACGATATTCGACCGTGTTAATTATCTACGTAACGAGACTTTTATCGCGAGCAGTGCAATCTTTTGAATTTCAGATTACTTATCACCAGGAATCCGAGGTTCAAGTTACCAAGTTGGGCGAAGGCCCAAACAGTCTCGTGTCGTCTGACGAGGGTTTGCCGACCACGAGATTGAAATGCTTCCCTTTGTATAGCGTTCTGTTGGCCTACAGTGCCACCACCTTAGATTACCTGAGTCTCGATAGTCCGGACGCCCAAGACGATCAGGTAGCTATCGATTTCACCGAAAACCCCGTGAAATTCTATATCCAAGTATGTCGCACAATGTATGTACATATTTTTCCTTCGGTTCTTTCCAATTTTTCTGTATTTTATATCGTTTGGCGCAGGTGCTCGACACGATTCCCTGGGAGACAACCAGAATATCCGTGGTGTCTATCCGTTGGAGTCCTCTCCACAGCGAGATCGAGACGAAAAGTCTGATCGATAAGATGACTAGCAGACGATACAAACTAATGTACACGCCCGACACCGGGAAACTGATATTCTTGTACAACGCGTTGCTTAAGATTTAATCTCCTTTGACTGACAATGAGCTTGCTTTCAATACACTGGACTGCTCTACGTTTCTCGCGCGTTTTGAACGAAGACGGGCTCGCAATCGTTAATGGGAAATATTTTCTTCTCGTTCAAATTAAAAGACCGTTCGCGTACATCCGTGATCTTCCCGCGATGTTCGAACGAAACGTGTTCATCGAAGTGTTCGCGATTTCGCTGTCGTAGCGGAAACACGGTCGTTATGGACGAACGTAACTTTTATTTGACGGGGAAACATGTTTCCTTTCCGCGCGCACCGTACCGTAGAGCAAGCCAAAAATCGTTTTCGTTTTTCTCCATTTACACTCGGTATGTCTGATATAGACACATGAATTTTCTGTTTATTTTTCTGTGCATTTTCATTTGATTCTTTTTTTAACTCCTTTCTCGTCGATTTAACTGAGATGCAACAAAGACTGAGAGAACTATTTCCGTGGAATATCGTCGCCTTGTGTATGCGTCGCGACGCGCAAATCTCCTTCCAGCGCACGATAAATAAGAAACGATCGATCTCTGATGCGAAGAAGCTGCCTTACTTCGAAGTGAACCAAATGCAGGAACGAAAGGACACGAACGAACAAGAGAAAGAAAAAGATAGGGAATAATTGTATTTAGTTTTGTATACTCGTATTTTAGCGTAGAATCATTTTAATCTATCGTTAAGTCAGTGTCCAGGGTGATACCGAGACGTTTTACGAATAATGTAGATTTTATTTTGTCAAAAAGCAACAGCCTCGCGATCCGCCATTATACCCACACAAAAAGAGAGCAAAAGAAAACGAGACAAAAGAAAAACGATCGTCAATCGCGGTACAACGAGCGCTGTCGCAGTGATAATCGATGAGTTACTCTGATTACCTACACTACGGGCCTTATTAGCACGTAAGTCGATATTTAGCTAAGCTATCCTAGAAATAAAACCACTTGGCCTTCCCCTCTGCTCCTTCGCGAAGGTCCGCATTGCCCTGTTATCGGTCCCGTCGTTCTATCCCAATGCTCGTTTCTTTTATGGCGGTGATAAAATAGGTTCCTCATTCGGGTAGTTCGAAGTTACCTCACGCCAATCACACTCGAGCACGACAGACATCATACGGTCGCTTTCTCGATTGATTTTTCAACACGGCCTTTGCAATTCTTTTTTCGCCCCCAAGGGACTCGCTTCGAAACCAAATACGAAATACAATTTTTGTTCTATCGAATTTTAGACGAATGGACACGATTTTGGTATTTCGATGAAATTACGATATTAGAGTGCACGTCGAAATACTTCGGGTGCCAATGATCAAAAAAAGTGCAAAGGATAAATTAAAAGTAATTTTATCTCGCATCAAAGTCGAAACCACGATGGAGCAGAGAGGGAATCCGTTTTCACGAGCACGTCCAACGCGACACACGAAGCAGCGATGCAAAATTAGAGAGAGAGAGGGAGGAGCACGATACTTAATTATGCCCTCCTCGCGATGAAGTTCACAGGGTTTATCGTCCATTTCGACGACCATCGTGTGGCAAGAGAGCGCGGATTTATTTTCGGATAACGATTTCGCATCACCGCCTTGACCAAAAAAGAAAAGGCAGATAGCTCGGCCGGTGGAAAAATTGTCGTTCCTATTTCGGCAGAACGCTCGTTATCGGCAGCGTTCAGCCGGCACTCGAATAGATAGGACAGTTTAGTCCAGTGTAACAGCAGACGATTTTAACATGCGTCTCGTGACCCATTACTATCGGCCTCGTTGAAAATTATGCGCTGCGCTTGCACTCTGTACACACATACTTTCGTTAGTACGCACGCACGTGCATGTTCGTTTGTACTTATGCTGTTGGAGCACTGTCGATTCCCTGATCCTTCGGTTTCTGGACGACGCGTCTTTATTTCTACCCTTTTTTTTCCTTTTATTTCTTTCTTTTACCGACCCGCCCCCTTAGAGCACCTCGAGAACATTTGTACCATTGATGTATTCTGAGAGAACTGAACGGATTCTTTTGAAGAACAATAAAGTTAGACATTTTGGAAGATCGATGCTTCTTTTTGTTGTTGTAAGAAATAAAGTATTAATTTTGGAAACTGCCAGTCTTCTTTACCTGTCCCCGTTTTCCTCGCGACTTTATTAAGTATCGCTTACTTGTTTTACGGTGCAGGCGACACAAATTATTTCCCCTTTTCTTTACCTATAATATATTAGCTTCCGCGGAGCGGTGGAAAAGTTTGCAGGGGTCACTCTAAGAGAACGGAACCAAAGTTAATGGAAGAATCGGCCGCGTTCCAGTTTTTCCACGACTCCTGCCATTTTTCCTCGTTTTCCTTGAACTTTCTTGGCATTATACTTTGTTAACGCGTCAACATCCCTGTGCCGCGCGATAAAAACAACGGAGGACGTATAAGAATCTATCGACGAATCGTGTTGCTCATATGTCTATCCTGCTTCCAGCAATATTGTTCCTTTTTGCATCGTGTTTTCATCCATAAATCGTATCAACGATACGATACATACCTTCGAGCATTCTGTGAAAGAAAGAACGCTCGGGCGATTTTTCTATTTGGAGATTTTTATTTGGACAGAGATAGCGAAATCTAACGCAAGAAAATAGAGAACATTTGCGATAGAACGGTGAATGCATTTTTCACCGCTTCTATTTTTAATAAAAAGAATCACGATTGGTTCCGGCTGGCTTTCGATTCATTATTAAACTACAAGCAAGGAGAAAGAAACGATCGGTTCTCGAAGGTAGCTCACAATTAGATAATTTCAAATGCATCGCGTATGCTATTGTACCTTCGCGTTAAATCTTCTGACACGGGAAAGGATAACGACGGAGGAAAATAAGGAAACAAAATGTCTTCGAAGCCATTTTACAGAAGCACCGGAAGTAGAACGTTCGCAATGGTTCTTCGTACGCTTGATCAACGATTTACAGCCCGTCAGAGAAAAATGAGCGCAATTTCTCCGTGTCAAAACTCGGACACGGACGGAGATACATATCTGGGCTTTCGTTTCTCAGATTTTTCTAGCGACAGCCCCGTATTCATACGCGAAGAGGCAAGAAATGGCGAGGAAATTCGTTTCGCGGAATTTTCCCGAAAAATGTGAAAACCTCTAGAAACAGCCACCATCGTAGCCAATGAAGTCCTTGCCGGTGGGAAAATGAAACATTTCATTTCGTTGCTCCATTAAGATTTCCCTCATATTTACCACTCCTCTATTTACCCAGCCCGAGGTTTACTCTCCTTTTAAAAAATTCCTCGCAATAGAACGAAAGGGGCTACTTTTACAGCGCAGATGATAGAACGTGCAGCGTTTCAGGATAGACTGGACCATGTACATAGTTCGTCGCAGAATACTTTTTTCTTCTATTATTCACATGACGCGCAGAAAGTTTAATCTCGTCGAAAGCATGTCCAATCCCGCGCCCCGCTTTTAGTTAATTAACTTTTTTACGAACCGCATGCTTCGTTTTTCCCGCGGCCTGCATTCCAACTTTCGATTTCTCGTTACTCTTCGTATGGCAGGCGATGCGAGGAAAAAACAAAAATGAAGAAATCAGGTCGGTTTCGCCGAACGACGTGGGTCCAAGCGAGAGTTTGCATTAGTGTAATAAAAAGACGCGGTTCGTTTCGAAGCTCGAGATGAACGTTTACGTTCATCGGGTAAATAGTTGTCATGTCGGCTGAAACTCGGCGTGCCAGAAGTCGAAAGTACTAAAAAGGTGTAACTACAAAACAGCTTTACCTCATTCTCGGAAAAATTCAAAGAGTACGATTAACACGGAAAATTGCACAGTGTTGTAGAAAAATGCTGTCTTCTATGGTAATATGTAATAATAATGATGAAAGAAGGTATCATCAATAATAATAATACAATATGATACGATAATCAATGGTTCCTCCATCTCACTCTTAAGACAGAGCAATTTCTCGAATTGTCATCGCGTAGTCTTGAATGAAGCACGTGGTCCTTATCTCCCCCTTGATCATATCGAATTTCGACTTCGTTGCTCGAAACACGTGTATACAATTCAATGGTTTTCTGACTTCTCGATCTATTTCGATCGCGAGAGCTACCGTCGCGTGTATGCGTCTATCTCGTTCTAAAAACAAACAATTCTTGAATGGACATCGTATTGCTCGAACGAGACTCGGCCTTTTAAAATCGGCCTTGAGACGTAACAAATTTCTTACGATCGAAACGCGTGGATTTTAACATTTCGAAGATTTTACGATCGGAATGCGCCATTCATTTCTTTCTCTGCTACATTTCTGCGACACTTGCGGAGAAAATAAAGTGTACAACAGAGTACAACATTGTTAAAATTTTTGAACTCTATTTTTTATTTCACTATTTATTCTCTGTGCATTTTTCCCCCCCTCTAAGTCTTCATGCGGATGCATTTCCTATATTTGCTCAAAATCAGGTGTCGCAGATAAGACTTAACCTTGCATTCGAACGTTTGCCATCTTCGTGGCTTTTTTCCCTTCGCATCGGAACCGAAGATAAAGATTTGCAAACGGCACGCGTGTGTGTGTTATTCTGGATCGAACCGTGATTCATCGATGGCGTTCTTTGCGTTTTTAATAAATCACGGTTAAATAAAGATTAGGAGACACCGCCTGCCGCAGCCTTTATTTGTTCAATTACAATTCCGCGGCAAATAGCAGAATTATTAAACGATAGCTGAACGCTACCGCAATCAAAAACCGCGGCATCAAGGATTTTCCTTATATTTTATTCCCTATCTTGTCTCATTTTTCTCGAATATTGCAACGAACGCAACGATGGAACCGGGGAAATCATTTTGCAAGCAATTGTCTAATTGTAATATCGCCCGATCGCGTGTACACGTTCAAGCAAACTAAGCGATTGAACGAAATCGCGCAATTTCATAAATCGAGCGCCTTGATTGCTGTGCTCGTGTTGCAGACCCTACTAATTATAATGTTGGCTAGTTATAGGCTAAATGGATATCGGTATCATTTAAACGCACCATCACTAGCGCAGCATAAATTTGGAAATAATGAAACCAAGAGGATTTCAGTGGAATAACAGCATCAAATTAATTTCGACCATATGTATGCAACTGCTGCAGCAAAATTAATGATATCTTCAAACAAACGCGAATTGCGTGCTCCCATTAATTTTCCCTGGTTGCCGGAAGCGGAACCAGCCTGCGCTGCCGGGTTACGTCCGAATAATTAAATTCCTGCGGCGGCTTCACGAAGCCCCGATCAACGCTGATAACGTATCACGTCGTCGGTCCACGTGCCTTCGATTTAATTTATAATTGCCAAATAACGAGGCCCACGTGGCTGCTATTCCCGTGAATTATTACCCCTACGAATAACGGTCACGCTGTGGCCAGTATGCGGTTCCCCTCGGTTAATTGCCGTACGACCCTTTTCATTTCGAATTCCCTCAAAGCCTCATTTGGATGGACACTTAGTGTCACGGTGGATATTGGGTTCATCATTTGTCCGCGACCTGTTGGCCGTATTCGTTTGCAGTCGGTGACTTTAATGGGAAATCGACAAAAAGATTACTTATGTCTTTAATGGACACGCCGAGTACTTTCGCGGTGCAAATTTTAGCGCGCGAAAGTCTCCATTTCCCAGTAGAAATTGTGAACAGATTCTCCGATCGTTCTTGGAAAAATACTCGAGAGAACTTTCAGAATTATTTGCATTACTCGGTGAGTGGGCGGGTTCGGGTGACGTAAATGTCAAAGGGGTTCGGCTATTGAAATATTCGCTGCTCTTTCAAAGCGTTAGATTTGTATTGCAAGAGTATAACAAAAATTGAAATCGACAGAAGAAAATGTTGTATACGGCGAAAAGCGTTTCGAAAATTCTCTATTCTAAACGCCCAGACTGGTTGCAATGTTTCAAGAAACATTCCGTCCGAACATACCATAAAAGCCTTTCGAAATATTCCTTTCGGTCATTAGTGGAGAGGCAATATTTACAGTAAGAAGCGATAATTTTTAATGACATTAGAATGTACAAGTGCAAGGATCGTTTATTGTTCCCCCGTTGTTCATTCATTGCAAACGAAAATCAGATCCACCGGTCTGTTCTAAGCGACTCTATCCATTAATCGTGATTTCTAAGCACATTTTTTCCTTGGATTATGAGCGATAATAGCTACGACTAGCGATAATGATGGGCAGATAATGACGACTGTGATATATGATGGCCCTCGGTGTGACCGCGTCCATTCGGTTTTACTCGATCGGCTTTGCTCAATCCGAAATATGCGGTTCACCTGATGTGTTCGTTTGTTCGAAGTTCGATAAAGAGTGTTCGTTAGACGATGCGAAAAAATTCGCCGTTGTAAACTCTGAGGAAGTTAAAAAGAAAATTACTCGTCAATCGCGACCTGATTCGATCGGGAGGGCGCGCCTGGGCGATTCGTTTCGGCGTGGAACGTCGTGTTCTTCGAGTGGATGTTCACCGTTTGGCCAGGGGAACGTTAACATCGTGGGAATGGAGGGCACAGAGATGATTAATGGCACGATGCTGCGCCAGGAGAGCAGGAAGCTGTGGCAGTACCTCGCCTCTATTTCCGGTATTTCCATGGAAATGTTCTGCACACTCTAGCTGTTTCAATCCTTCCACGTCGCCATCCTCGATTCATTTCTCGTTCTCTCTGACAAGTCGTTCGTTATGTTCGCGACGACTTGAAGCATGTCGGGTTGTCGATGGTGTTTTAGGTGAAATTGGGTGGGTGGTGTTGGAAATTGTATTTAGGATTTATAGTAATACAGTGTTGTTCGTTTGGCGGGAATTGGAAAGTGTTTGGGGAATCTTACCGAGTGGACTCGCGTACGCGAAATGCTGCAACACTTCTCCTATAACTTTCTGAATAAAAAACGTTCTGAATAGGAGAAATGTTAGAAATCGTTCGAGAACTGAAGAATTACAAAATAACACCTAAATGCTCCAGCTATTGAGTGTCCCTCTTTGCCTCGCTTGCGTCTCTCCGTTAATTAATTGCTTTTTAATTTTGCCAACTTTCCGCGTACTCATCTAAATGTGGCAACGGTTCTTAAAAAATTGGAGAAAAATTCACTACTCCATCATGGAGTCCCAAAGATTTCCCCAAAATCCCAAGTAGCAGAATAGTCTCCGATTTTTCATTGGCCAATGGTAACCGTAAAGCCAAAGTAATATTGATTGTGCGAATATGGCTACCGAAAATTTATCCTATACGTGTAGGTTATCTTCTTCACGTTTTCGACAGGAATACAAGTTCTCGTGCGGCTCTTCTACGTTATCATCATCAATCCCTCGTTGTAATTCAATTTTATAATTGATTTTAAGTGTAATAGATAGAAGGAACGGCAAAGTGTAAAGTTATCAGCAGATAATAATCTGCTTACGTAAGTTACAAATATGCTCGATTCTCGCGAGCATCGACACACAGAAACATATTTTTAAATTAAACAATTTTCACTAATAGATTCAGCTTTCAAAATTATTTAACAGAAAAATTTCACCTTCGACAATTATTCTGCTTGCACCAATTCAAGTATGCAATTTCTCCCTACTACAATTTTACGTTCGCGATTGAACCCTACACAAAATTAATCATACCATTTCCTAATACGCTAATTGTATCCCCCTCTACTCAGCAATTCCAAAAATCAATAAAACCATTCCTCTTCCAAATTCTTTTTCTCGATCTACGTATTTAAGTTAACCCTTGTTTCTCAGCTTGCATGCTAGTGGTTGGAGTTGGCACAGCTCTAGCATGGACCTCGCCGGTGCTACCCCAACTGTACGTGGAGGACTCGTGGCTAGTAATCACAAAAGATCAGGGCTCTTGGATAGGTTCTCTGTGTGCTGTGGGCGCGATCGTCGGCGCTATTCCCGCTGGCTCGATGGCGGACAAAATGGGAAGAAAAAAGTCTCTCCTTCTTCTGTCTCTTCCATTTCTATTGTCTTGGGGACTGATTCTCGCGGCGACGGAGGTCAAGCTCCTCTACATCGCCAGATTATTGGTCGGTATAGGGGTTGGAGCTGGGTGCGTTTTAGCGCCCACGTATATCTCCGAAATTTCGGAAGTCTCGACCAGAGGAACCCTGGGCGCTCTGTTTCAATTATTCCTCACGGTCGGCATTTTTCTTGCTTTCGTTTTGGGAAGTGTTCTTAACTACACCGCGTTCGCTATCGTCTGCGGCGCCGTCATCGTATTATTCGTGGCTTCCTTCTATTGGATGCCTGAATCTCCTGTGTGGCTGGTGGTACGTAATTGAAGATTTATATTTTTATATCGATCACGCCAGTGTCAGATGAAACATGAAGTATCTTCTCACGCTTCTCCTTTAACTCACAAGCTTCAGCTTGTTACAGAATTATTTCCGCTAGTTCAATTCGACGATCGTTTGACACGGAGGCGCGAACGTTTGGGCTTCGACCAACGAGTTCTCGATGCTTTTTTCAGGGCCAAAACCGGAAACAAGATGCCACGTCTGCGTTATTGGTGCTCAGAGGAGACGATTTCGATCCCAGACAGGAACTCGGCGAGATGCAAAAGGCGGTGGAGGGAAGCGGGGGCAAGAAGCCCAGTATTCTTGTTATGGTCAGAACACCAGCCACCAGGAAAGCTATCCTGGCATCCTTTGGCATGATGTTTTTCCAACAGGCGTCCGGCATCAACGCTGTGATCTTTTATACAGTGATGATATTCAAGGCTTCTGGGAGCTCGATGCCGCCGGAATTGGCGTCCATCGTTGTTGCTTTGGTTCAGGTTTGCATTATTTTATTTCCTGATTTATTGTAATTTATTCGAGGCCAGCAGCATACAATCTTAGAAAATGATTTTTAAACTTCTAACAAAAGTTCCTGAACAATTGTTCACTACCATCTGACAGAAATGTGTTTATTTCATTGAGCTTCCGATTGTTCTCCTTTAGTCGCACCTTAACTGCGAATTAACGGGGCGCCTGTTCGTGGAAGATATTTACGTTGAACGTTGTTTGTCGTGCAGTTGGTAATGTCAGGTGTCGCAGCGTTGATTGTGGACCGAGCCGGAAGGAAGCCACTGCTGATGATTTCCAGTAGTGTTATGTCAGTCAGTCTGATCGCCATCGGATACTACTTCAAGCAGAAAAGCAGCGGAAGTGATGTCAGCTCGCTCGGATGGTTACCATTGACTTCCTTGGTCGTCTTTATGATCGCATTTTCCATCGGGTAAGTGTGGAACCGTGGAAACCGAACGGGTGAAAATACTCTCGACTATCCCAGCCACTGATTGAATATATTTAAATCGAATAGTTCACAAAAAATTTAGTGGAATCTCATCTTGATCCGTTAATATTCATTGAGAGTTGCGCCGCAACAAAATGAATAATTTCTACTTTAATTGTCCATTTCTTAATATTGATTGAATAACGTAATCGCTTCTTGTCATCCGTTAAAATTGATATCAAATTCAAAGGTCCGAATATGTTGATACGAAATATCATTAGCATTGTCGTTAAAATTATTACAGATTGCGTCCATAGAAAATCGATTAAACATCCTTTTATCTGTTTTCCCCCAGCTTGGGACCAGTGCCATGGATGTTAATGGGGGAGCTATTCTCAGCGGAAACAAAAGCAGTCGCTTCCAGTGTCGCGGTTATGTTGAACTGGTTCATGGTGTTCCTTGTGACGAAGACGTTTCCTGCGATGAACGACGAGCTGGGCACCGACGTAACTTTCTGGATCTTCGCCATAATTATGGCTGGCGCTACAGCATTCACGCATTTTTTGGTCCCGGAAACTAAGGGCAAATCGTATCAGGAAATTCACAACGAGCTTTCGGGCGAGGCTTAATTTACCCGAGCAGTCTTACAAAAATTAAAAAAAAAACAGAAAAAAAGATGCAAACAGATCTAAGCGTTTTAAACAATATTTCGAGCCATTTCGAATCACGCTTGTTCCTTTGAATATCGACAAGATGAAACCTCAACGTCATAACCTTATCATCGATCCCTTTATCGATCGGTAACGACCGTGGCCTACATTCGTCTTGTTATTTCATTGACGAGAATATCGTATCGACGGGATCACGAAACGTTTCTTCGTGTTCTAGTCCATTCCATTTAATTTCATCATTTTCATTCATCGATCCTTTACGCGAGTGTTCTGTAAACAACGATAGCAAAGGGCTCGAAATTGGTCCGAGCAGAAAGGACACCCAAGTCCCTGGTAGTACACCATTAACGAAACCTTAAATTATCTGGTGGCCGCAGTATCGTAATTACTTGTCACGGGATGGATTCGCTTTTATTTTTTTATTTCTCGAAAGCGTGAACACCAGAGGAACTTCAGAGCCATTTATAAATTAACGACGCCTGACACTTGAACGTATTGAAGCTTTTCGCCCTTTGAAATTTTGCCATCTCGCCGCGTTTATTTCATACATAAAAGCACACTTCGACGCGCCGCGGCGCGGCGTGCAGCGCTCCATCATTCATTACATCCCCTATTCGATAGAGCGTCGACATTTAATCATTTCCCCCAATCTAACCATTTATCTTCATTAGTGTAATTACGCCGATCCATTCCGATCTAAGGAAAAGTTTCGTGTTTCTTTAATTTTTTTTTTCTTCCTTGGTTTCTCGATCGTTTCGCAACGACGATCCTGCGAATTGTGTCCACGACTAATAAAAGTGTATCGTAAGTGGAGCGATATCTCGATGGCTAGAGTTCACAATGGAAAGATTCCTCGCTGTATGTATATCGGGGCGTTCAGCGTATCGTGCGCTATCGTCTTTTATTTTCCCTTTTTCCAGTTCCTCGAGGATGTGGCGACCGCGAGACGAGTGTTTCTTGCTGATAACCAAGATAACGATTGAGGCTATCGACGAGGAACTAATTGATGAACGCGTTTCTCTTTTTCTTTTTTTTTCTTTTCTTGTACGATGAGTGTTCTGATAAAATTGAAACGTGCGAACTCTTGCAACCCTTCCGCCTCGATACTCTTCAAATCGTTTCAGGCGCCAACAGTAAGTCGAAGAACGGGAGCGACTTTTTATTTTGTAATTTTTTATGCTTTCGCGTGAGATAACCGGCATAGAATAAACATGAAATTAATGTTCAGACTATCGTGCGTTTATAATTATCCTTCCCCGTTGAACAATGCCGATCCCCCTTCGGGAGATACCGAAGTGATTGCGACTTAATCGTCGTCGGTTAACGCAATTAGAGTAAATAGACGAAATCGCCGACACATTCATCCACGTAACGATCGTTAAGGTAATCGTCAGGATAATTGTTTCGCGATCCTGAACGATGAGAAAGAAATTCGAAGCTGCGCAACGTTATGTGCGATGTAATGATTCCGGCGAATCAAGCACCTGCCATTTTTTCTTTATACCGGATCGAGGCTGTTCCAGGTAGCCGTGAAAGTTACACGATGATGTCAGATACTTGACGCTCGTCCGGTTAATCCATTGATCCCCATTCAATCTCCTCGATATTGCCATGGAATTTTACTCTTCCGTGGTGTCGGACGCGTTGAAATATCATCGAAAAGCTGGTAAGCAGAAAAAAAATCTGCAGAAAAAATAATGGAGGAATCGCGATTTTCTTCGAAAAGGAGGTTGATTAGACATTTCCAAAGGAAATACAGATGAAAAGTAAACAAAACCGATTGCCTGCTATCGTTATCGGAAGCATTCATGGTCGATGGTTCATCGTTGTGCGTATGTACTATTATTCACTATGCCTGTCAATCGAGGCCTATAATTAACGACAGTAAAATTAATCAGAAATCAGCGTCAGACTTTTATTCATGGATAACGCGAAGATATTTTAGTGGGTGTCGTCCGAGAGTGGTGGTAACAAGTGAAACTTTCCATTACATACGCTTCGTCAGACGCAATCAGGATGTTTGTCGTCGCCGTCGCATCTGGATGCAACCGGTGATTAATTAGTTGCCTGTCTAGTACGATCTTATGCAATTGAAGAAAACGCTGCACACCCACCGAAGCGATATCCAGACCTTCCGCAATGTTCCCCATTATCATATTCAGGCCTATCTCATCGTGGGGGATTGCTGCGACCGAATTGTTACGATTAATCAATGAAAAACTGTCGTTGGACTTTCACTCCGTCGGGTTGCTACACGACGACGAACGATATTATTCGATATCTCGTTCAGAGAAACGCGGAGGAAGAATGTCGCGTGAAATCTGATTGTACCATTCCCCAAAGAGTCCAGTGTTTGCGAATAGATTCGACGATAGTAACGTCAATTGCTCGGGACACTTTGGCGAAACCTGTTTCGCCGAACCTAATGCAAATGTTTTGGAGGGAACCACCGTGTCTGTGGAATCCCCGAGTGACGCATGATTCTACCTGAATTGTCCCCTGCTTTCACGCAGCCCCCCAGCCCGGTCTTCTGAAAAAATCCCCGAAAAATAGAGGCGTATTTACTGCTTTATTTGGCAAATCTGTGCCACATCTAGACAAGAATAAAGCGAAGTACCCGAGACAGTAATCTTATTGCTTCCTCTTCCAGTGATGAGAAAATAGTTTTAAAAACGTAGTTCACTAGATGGAACTTGTTAAAAGCTATTAATAAATTTCGAACAAACAAGAAACGTTTATCTTCTTGGCTGCAAGAAAAAGTTCCAATTAAATAGATACTATTATTCCGCCGTCTAAGAAATGAAATTTCCACTGGACGCTGAAGCGAATCTCTCATCCGCGCCATTTAAAACGGTATAATATTTACTTGCAAAGATATCGCCATGTTTTCGGTATTCATTGTCAGTGATAAGTCAAACCATAATTTTGTATATCATTTGCTATAAAAAAATTGTTTCTCTAAATGTTGCTGCAGAAATTACTTTCAAATTCAAATTATTTTCAAATTTCAAGAACAGAATTCTAGCAAACGGGACGAGTCTATCGGAAAACAGAATGGTATATGTATAAAGACGCCAGGGCAAGAAATTTTCCATGCAACGTGACAATTTCTGCACATGCGGATTCACCATGCAGCTACAGCGCCGCTATGCTTCGCCAATCGAGCGTGAACGCTGCGCAATCGAAAAAAAAATTAAAAAAATAAAACGAGCACATGAAAAATATTGCGCACGATAACGCGTAGTAAATTATCGACGGATCGTCCTGCTCCTCGAAGATCCACTTGGTTTCTTACGATCCAGCGCAACAAAATAAGAGGGTCGATCGCGTTCAATTCAACGACGATTTTCTCATTCAGATCACATTCAATTGCGTGTCCCCGTTCGTACAAGCGAACACATCGTCGGCCGTGAATCGGCCGACACAGGACTTTGTTTTTCATAGCGAGTTTTTAATGGAAGAGCTATGGTCGAACCGGTGTGCTACCTCGAAATTTCGTGACGCGAATGGGACAACAGGTGCTCGTGTACGACGTCGTAGTCGAAGTTAATGCGCTAAAGTTTGGGGTCAAGTGCTGCGGATGTGCCTATGTATACTGCTGGGTGTTTGGTGGGGAATTCTGGTGACTTTGCAAACAAGAGTTTGGGATTTCCCCCGTGGATTCTTAGTTTGAAAGTTGTAGGTGTAAGGTACCACTTAATAAAGTTGCCACTGTATTATGAAATGTCTTTCTTTTGCGACTGATATTACAATATTTTTACTACACCTTTTATTCATTTTTCTCCCTCGCTGTTATGTGACATCGCGATTTTTTGTGTATTTTCCCAATTTTATTTACGATATTTCGTTGCAAAAAGTATGAAGCATTGGAGTTTATTCATCTCTAAGATGGATTTCTTCGTCCCCCATTTTTTCCCTCGAAGTAAGAATGCATTTAAACGCTTGCCTCGATCACGTCCGACATTAATAGAGTACTCGTCGGGCCGAAGGATAATTGCGTGTTAAAATACGTGCCCGCAGAGAAATAAACCGCGCGTGGAACAGTTAATTCTAGGTTACTGTTCCACGGAATTGCTGAAGCAACCTTTCAATGAACATCATAGATACACATCAGAAATTCGTCATAGTTTGCGTACACATCGTGGAAGGCTGGCTGTACGAAACGAGGAAGAGGAGAAAGTTCCCTCGAATATTCTATTCCAACTTCTCTGCCTGATCTAACTTTTCTCGTTAAGAACAGTCGATGCAACTTTCACCTGGTTTTCGCGCGAGAAAGTCACCACGTTTAAGTAGATTTTTCCCGTCTCTTAAAGGAGCATCGGCTTCCTTAATCGAGGGAAAATTCAATGAAACTTCTTAGTCGTTGCCAGCTGGAGAAGAAAACGGTGCATCGATTCGAGTAATTGGCGGAACAGTTTTATTGAACGACTTTGTCAGTTTGAACGTTGAATCATTGTTCGATTTCTTTCGGGAATAAATTTCTATTCTATATTAATCAGCACTGTGGCGTTAAAGTACCCGAAAGACTTATCACTTAGCATTTCGGTATAACAAAATAATCAATCATCGAATCAAGGCGTCTCACTAAAGTAAGTTATTACACTTACATAATAGGAAGTAATTCGTGTTCGAGGTCTATTTGCCTTGCCCCTGTGGTGGAAAATATATTTTCCATACACCTACTCGATGCGGTTTTTTTCATTTTTTCTTTGTTGTTCAACGAATGCTTGCATTAATAGGTAGAAACATTGACGTAGAACCAGTTTTGCAACGTTGGAAATCTTTATGCAAATCCCCTTCGCAGCCCATACAAAAGTTACAGAATTCACTGTTGTACAGCGCGGACTCGGTAAACAATGTCGCACGATCACTATTGAATTCCGACAATCGCGAGTTACGAGTTTTCCGAAACTCGAGGCAAATGTCACGAACAAAACCGATTTCCATGGAAAGTACGCTAAGCGTGAGCATGAATATTTCCGCGTGCATTATCACGCGTCACTCGAAAATGTTTAGCATTCTTTGGTTAATGAATTACGAGTGTTTACCAGTAGTTGCGAAGTACGAATAGTTTCACGAGGACAGTAAGTAGCTTTGGAAAATCGCATTTAAACATCAGAGGTTTCATTCACCGTATTCAGATATTATAATTGAAACAATTAATTGAAAATAAAGTAGAATTTCAATAAATTTCATCAAAGTATTGTTACTACTGGTATTAATAATATATTCTTAATCATCGTGTTGTGCGAGTCAAAAATTGGGGTGGTCAGAAGAAAGAAAAGTTAAATTAAAACTGCACAAATATTATCATTAGAATACAGACATTTCTGGTTCACACTTATACCCTCCCAATTAAAATACCACGTACCAATCCATTTCTTACCGTGCAGCAAAATTTAATAAACTCCATCCCCTCGGCCCGTGTCACTCTTACACTCGCAATCCTCGTCGTTACAAGGCTCCCCTCAAAGCATCAATTTATCCACGCTGCCAATACCAAGCCCTACTAAAACGATGCAACAAATCAACTCCCGGAGAAAAACGGACTTTCCACGTGCGGAAACGGGTCGATGAACTCCAGCGGTATTAGACTGTACATTTCATGGAATCGGTGACCACGCGGACAAGTGGATTATTCCCAGTGGAACAGGTAGACCAACTCCACTGTGTCTCCAACTGTAGGTGGCATTGTGGAAACGCGATCTTTGCCACGGTTTCCGGTACCGTAGATTCAGATTCAGATTCAGATTCAGATTCAGATTCAGATCGGTGGTTGCTTCTGGCGGCGATTATTTGATAAGCCTGAAGATGGCAGGAGCTTTAATCGTTGGCAAACTCGGTTGGCCTGCCCTTTCCTCGTTCTCTTTTCTCCACTATTGTTCACATGTTGGCTAGCGAATCAGTCGTCGTGTCGTCGAGGAACCGTGAGTCAATGATCCGTTGAATTTTCTGGCCACGATTTTTCCCTGACAACTTGTGAACCGCGGCTCGACGATAGGACGCGGCGCGATTTGAACTACCGGCTGACAAATCGATCGCTCGAGTCACTGAACGACGCGTGTCGTCGAATTTGCGTCTATTGCTTCGCGATCGACGCTTGTTACATGCTCTTCGTGGCAGTAATTGACTCGAGTTCCGTGCAGGACGCACCAGTTATTCCATCGAACGATTTTGTTTGCTCGACAATCGATGATAGATACGGTAACTGGGCATGCCTGACCGATCGATCTATCGTCGCACAGACCTATGACCAGTGTCCAGAGGGAACAAAGAGCAGGTGTAGTATGCATATACGCTATACACGAGGGAAATCAAGCTGACACTACGTGTCGGCGGCACAGTATTCTCTGTTATTTAGTATTCATGCTGCTTACCGTTTATGAGACTAGGGTCGTGTATCGATCAATAATCGTGGGCCACTTCGGTATGTTTTAGCGGAGACAGTTTTTAGATCAGATAATGCGATTGTCGAGAAGCATTTCTTTTTTGACCTACCATCGTTGTACGTTTTCGAAATTGACAGTCAGGCAGAAGTGCCTTGATCTTTATTAGTAACGGCCACGAAAATGTATGTCAGGAAAGGACTGGATTAATTCGCCTTTGTGTTAAACATTTGTACCTGAACAAAAGTACACTATGGTCAGCGTGAGTCACGTTGAACCGAGAACGATTATTGCGGAGTTGCAACAAAGATCCTACTGATCGTTTCTCTTTCTGATCCCTCGAAATATATATGTATTACGACGACGTTTGACCTGTCGCCGTTATCTTCAGACAATTTTATCTTCTCTGTTTGATCGTTCAAATTCACGAAATCTCCTGTCACACTCGTTCACAAATTTACATGAAGATACTGCGATCATTCCGTCGAATCCTCTGTTAGACGTGTGTACACATCTCGAACTCTGACACGTTCGTTAATTTGGACAGGAGACGCTAAACCGATCTGCTCCAAAAAGCGCAACAATCAATTCGTTTGGGAACAATTTTCGTGTTTACGCAACAGTCCATCGTGACATTTCGTATTGGCATTCGCAATTACGATTTGCCAATTGCAATTTGTCACGGCTGTTCACGTACGAATATCTACCCTCTGTTAGCGCATCGAAGTTGCTGTGATTGTTCAACGTGAAATTCGATAGCACTGTCAATGAGATTCTAGTAATTGCGTCGATTCTAGTCATTCCAGCTGGCAATTGAGAAAACTGATGAATATTAAAGAGACATTGGATGGCAATAGACGCTATTCTTGGCATTCTAATCGCGAATGGAAAGGTAGGAATGCTGTTGCGATAATCGAAACGACGCTTCTCTAATTAAGCTATTCGGAGTGTGGTTTAGATGCAGAGTCGACTTGTCGATCGATGAATTAGAATGGATGCAACGGCTATTGTCGTCAGCTGAGCATCCTTGTCAGTGGCTTGGTCATAAGTAGACAGTATTTTAGGAAGATGCTATGCTATGCATGAACTGCAGATAGTATTATTTGTACCGACAAAAAACTGTAAATCAATGGTTGTATATTTATCATCATTCTTTTATTTTTTTTGATGAGAGACAAAACACGATGCAAAGCTTGATGTCAATGTAACGGGACGTTGATTGAGTAAACTGTGAACAATGAGATCCTTGCAATGTTTCAACAACAGCAACTCATTTTTGTATGCAGAATAATCTGCAGGGAAATATTTGTCTGCGAACGAACGCTGCAACTCGGGAGGAAGAAAAGTTCCAAATAAATCCTGTTAATTTTGAAACATTTTCCATGTGTTCCTTGTAATATTGAGAGTGCAGATGCAAATGATTCTGTTATCTTGTGACAGCTCGAAGGCCCTTTCTCAAGAGGTTCGGATTAATAGAATTTCAACCGGCGTCCCTGTCATTTTAATTGAATTCTCGATCGTTCGTGCGATTCGATTGTCGATTGCTCCGTTATCAAGGGCCAGTGGTGGAGACAAAGATATTCCGCAGATGATTATTCCAGGAGAGGGGCACACGTCCGCACACATTCTCACAAATGCCTGTATATTTGAACACGTACACACATTCTTGGCCAGGGAACTGTTCGTGTTCGTTGCATAACAAATTATCGAGGTTCTATATTACAGGTGTTTCTTAGAGAAAAGACCATTTTAGCAAAGTGCGCGCTCCTTGCCGGTAAGTGCAACGCATTTCCTTTTTTTTTCTGTTCATAAAACTTTCGTTCGAGAATCCTTCTGCTATCGTCTTTTCTGAATTCTTCTATCTGCAACGCGGCGCTAGTGAACGAAGTATCGATACGTGTAGCCTATAGTGGCGCTATTTGGACAGGTGGGTTCTTTTCACATTCGCGAAGTAGACTCTGGTGGAGGTGGACAGAGCCGAAAGAGTTATCGATTCTTAGAGAATCGCAGTTCTGACGAAAGATAGGCTTCCTTTCTTACTTTCCTTGGGAGTGGAATTCCACTCGAACAGATAACTAATCTTCGATATCGTAAGAAGGGTAAAGGGTTGGGCGATGAGCGCAAAATTGCTAGCCAGTTTTCAGGGCGTTGAGAACATATTTTCCTGATTCGACGGTTGTCAGTGAAATCCTTTCTTTTACGCAGAAGAAGAAAATGGTGGATATGTATGTTTGACAGGAAGAAATTACAATTTAGCTATCAGTGTCTCGTAATTTTTATCGATAGGAATTTTCTGGTCTATCGACACTCTTATTTTGTTGCCAATTTTCCTATAACGTCGCTGAATCTTAGGCGAGAATCACCTCCTGTCATATGCCTGAAAATTCTGTCACTAAAGAAAACTTATAGACGGCCAACGATTATGTACTCTGAGATTTCTCTGTTATTAATACAACGATTCGTCATTAAACCCTGCACATCACTCGCGGCATGAAGTATGAACAATAAATTAAAGAGACGCGCGAAATTACTGAATTATTATCAATCACTCAACAGTGCAGCACGTTCTTGGAATCAGCGTTAATGATGTCGCGCAGTTCCCGATAATGTAAGGATTTCTGAGGGAAGTAGATCGCACATACGATCCACAATCGACGTGCCTGCCCCTTGGCGTCACCGTTTTCCATCTGCATTTTCCTTGCACGATGACGTTCGCATTTCCGTTAATCTTTCGTAGCATCTTATTGTATTTAAGGCCATCGTGCAATTGCCGACCAGGAGCCCTTCACTTTTTAATCGATTCTGCCTGACCAACCATTTACGTCACTGGATGCATTCGATTTCGACGATAAAACTCGTCGCCCCATGAGACAGCCGTTCACAGATCGTTGTTTTACTCAAAAACACACACGGGGCTTGTCCTCTTCTCGGAGAGATTGCAGGAAAGCCACGACATCGAAGTTTTCGCGATAACCGTTGGACGGTCATTATTGACACTCGCTGATAGTGGACACAGTCGAAGAGAAAAGAAAGGTATTTCGTTCTTTATGATAGATTGTTTCGTGTTTGACGTTATTTTCGTAGGAGCGTTGTTATACACATTCGGAATCGTTTCTAATCTATGACAAATTTCCGGGATGAATAGAAAAAGAAATTGTGACGTTTCCCCTTACACCGGCCCCTTCGCTCGTCGATCTTGTTTTGCGTGAAGTTTCTTTTGCGTCAAAATCCTGTTTGCATGGAATTAGTCGTTTATAAACACAGCTGGGAACGTCAACAATATATTTAGCAATACTATTGCTACGTATACGATAACAGATAACAGAGTTGCACTTATGAAGTATCTTTCTGACAGGTCGGCTTCTTCTCGATCGTCATTCACTAAACGCGAATCTTCGTCGAAACAAAAAAAGGGAAAAGAAAAGTTCATATCATTGGAAAACGAACTGCAAGAAGGCACGGCATACGGTGCTGGGTTAAAAGTCTTCCAAAAATAGAACGCATTATATCGAGTTGTTTTCCATGGACCTGCAGTTTCACAATAACACATCGTTTTTATTGTCATGCAGAAATTTACATTCGCGGTTGCCCGACTAGCAGCCGAAAAGTTCTTCTCTGTCCTGCGTCGTGGTCTTAATATTTTGAGATTGTGTCACAAAATAGAAGCAATGAGACGCCGCGGATAGTTTTCTCGAAAAGGAGATTTCATCACTGCAGTGATGATCACCAGCGGCCAAATATTCCATCGGTGAATTCGTTTTTTTCTTTTGCATCTCGTGCGTGACACTCTTTGGCTTATCAGCCGATAAAATTCTTTATTGGGTGATAATGGTCGCGACAAATAGGAGGCTGCCCCGTTATAGATAATCGAAGGAAGAATTCGCGTGCCCCTTTTGGAATTTTCCCCTTCAGAGATCTCGATAGTTTAGGCACATATTGATGAACATTAATATTAATATCTATATCTGTTTCTAGAGATACAGGCTACATTATAACTGACAAATTGATAATCAATTTCTTTTTTATAAGGATCTTCGATTAACTGATCCACTCGAGGGGTTCAATAGTGTTTCGATTATTCTTGTATCTTCTGAGATTTGAATGGAAGCTCGTTCAAAGTGGCAATGACATGTTTGGGCAATGCTTTGTACGAACGATGACGTTAGTTAGCGGATGTCACCTAGATATTATAGATAACAAAGAATAAGCACATGCTCGAGATAAGATCGACCAATATGGAAAATCTGTCGAAGTGTAGAATAATAAGTTTGTTTCGTAGACGGAATCATTGTTACTGCGATTGTATTCTTTGATTAATAAAAAGTTAAAAAGAAGGACGAATTATGCAATATCTTCTGCTGAGAGAACATCCAATGCGGTACTATAATAACTCGTAACCGTGTATTGTTTCAATAGTAACAATGTTGTACTTGAAGCAATTATCGTACAATTAAGCTGTCATCGTTCAAGAAATGGCCAAGAGAAGAATTGAATTATATACTGTTTCCAATGCTCCGCTCGCTGGAAATGTTAATAATATTTGTTTATAAAACAAATACTGCAACGCTCATGCATTATTCATCGATTCAATTCCGTGCACTTGAATGCTTTAAGAAAACTGTGCAAAAAAGATTCTAGTTCTTCTCGAAGTATTTTTTTATTTTTAAGGCAGCGGTTTGTCGCCTGCTGCTATTCTCTAATTAATAACTCTTCAATCATTAATTTCGTTGTCCGGTCGATCCTATTACCTCATTATCGAAACCGGAAATCTCAACGCTACGGCGAATCGAAAGGCGCTTCCGACGTGAAATTCCTGTTCAGATACACCTGGTTTTATGGTACTTCAATCAGTGCAACCTTCGGTAATCCCTGGATTCCAGAGATCTATTATCTCGGCCACACGCGCTGTACGTGTGAATGGAAACGGACGCTCTACTATCATTACTGTTATTATTATTACGTCGTAGTATCGATCGTGTCGGGAAACGCAGAACAGTACTCGTCCTAATCTAGGCACAGTACGAATCAATTTCGAAATGAGGAACACATATCTTTTAATTGTCAATTGCATAGGAAATTTCTCGTTACTATCAATCGTTCATTATCACGCATCTGTACAAATGGAACAGAGCAAAGACAAGTGTAGAAATTCCCACTTCGATTGCACACATTTATCCCCCAAAAAGTTACTACACTGACGCCACACGCGTGCGATAAGAGTGCGACAAAAATTGAAGGGAAACCGAAACAATAAACGAAGCAGTAAATTCAACTTGTTGCGAAATAATTAAAATTCTTGACAATTATTTCGAGTGTTGGTCTTTGATATGTAGTTCGATTTAAGATATTATCGTAACAACCACTCCCTGTTCGTTATTCTTTAATACTGCCATTTTATTACCTACGATACCGCTCGTTTGCTAAATAAATAATTTTCTTCTCTGCGACGATGTTGGCTTTGCTAACACGTGTGTAAGTTGAGCAAAGGTAAACAGGCTTCCCTAAATACTTTCACGTCTACAAATATTAATTCGCAATCAGCAAGTTCCCTTTCTGACACAGAATTATCCGTGTTTCTGTTTGCACGATCATTTATACACAGCATGGGGTGCATCGGAATCCCTGGTCACCCGTGATGCAACCCTTACTGCCCGAGGATAATATCCATGCAACGTTCAACGCTTTGAGTTCCCATTCTCTGAGTGCTTTTCCTCGAACCCCTTCGAAAGTACGCGATTCTGGCGGTACACGTGTACACCTGGATCTGAAACTGCGACGAGCAGAACTCGGCATTGATTTTTCAGTCGAAAATGCTGGGGGTTGTAAATCAAGAGTAGAGTACACCTGTCGTATGATAAATGTAATCTCTGGATGCTTCGGCAGAGGCGAGCGATTAGTCGCAATGAACACCCCAACGTTGGTAATAAATGTGCGGTATTAGATAATAGGGCATATCAGTATGACATATCGAAGTCGTCCCCGTGTGATAACAATGATATGGAATTAGAAGAGTGTTCATTAGAAATGAATCTTTGCTTTATCAATGGGAATTAATGCCTCATTTTTCGCCTGCAATTTCTTTTTTTTTTATTCGACACGGGTGATGGTAGACTAGGTACAACAAGCGTAGACTTATCAAAATGATGAAATCGATTGAACCTTCCACAAGGCAATCGAAGACTGCTGTTCGCTAGATAAGTCGCAGGGAAATTTCCTCCTAAAAAGCTGAACGATTTCAGTCAATCGTATCAATAAATACCTTAATCCAGCGCAGATTACCTGGCCCTGACCTTCTTTCTCGCCATCCCAAGCGTTCTCCACGAACCCCCCGCCACCGACTCACATAAATCCCCGATAGATCCATGCGAAGATTACCGATATACCAAATAAGTGACCACGCAAATACGAATTTTTTATCGAACGAACCGGTTCGCGTGCAGAACCCCCCGCGGTTCTCCAGAGAAAACGCGGAATCGCGTGGCACGACTCAACCCCTTCCACGATTGATCTTCTGTCGCGTGACCTTGACACAATGGTTGCTGGTTGCAGGGTCTTGGCCGCTGCGTTTTCAGCGGGTAACAGATCGCTGTTGGAGGGAGCATTCGGAAGCGCGGGAGAGCAGCAAGACTCGTCGAAGAGCTTGTTCACCAGGAGGAGGAAGTACACGAAGGAAGGGAGAAGGAGCCGTTTATCGAGCGGCCGCGCGTGCGAACGAGCTCGCCATATACGAGGGACGTGGACAGAGAGAGAAGGAGGGAGAAATGTTCCCCACCCACGGGCACGAGGAAATAGAGGGGCGCTATAAAGAGTATGTATATAGCCCTGTACCAGCGAGTTCCACTTCAGCGGTGTACGATTCAACCACCCTTGGAAAAGATCCCGACGAGATCAGTGCCGGTTCACCAAAGTATCATACGAACGGTGTCAACGAGAAGTGTCGTGTCGCAGAAATGACGGAGAAGGGCTCGACAGTGCTACAGTACGTCGCTGCTGCCGTAGGTAAGTTTCAACCCCTTCGTTCGTCGATTCGATGTTTTGGTTAGGTTTGGCCCCGGGTGCGGGGGGGTTGATTTTCACAGGGACGCGGTTTCGATTGTGTTCGACGTCCACGCGAATATTCTGTTTGGCCGAAGACTGACGTTTGAAATTTTGCGAACGCGATTTGATTGCGCTGGGTGGCATGCCTCGGTTGGCGTGCTTTCTATTTTGATGCGACGCAGCTTAGCTTTCGGGGGGGTTGTTGCGTTCTGTTAGGGAGATTGGCCGGCGAAACGTGAATGGGACTGGTGGAGAGCATGGGGAGATTTTTCATCGATGGATCGATCGCGGCTGGACAGTTTTTTTTTACAGACAGAGAATTCGATGATTATCTAGTCAGGATGCGAGTGGACTGGCGAAGATGGTGAACTAAATTTTGTAAAGAATGTCGGTACCTGCTATCATTAGATTAAATTAAATTACAGATTGATTGATGACTATGGAATGATTATTGCGGGCAATGGAAAATTGTAGGTTTAATTACGTTTGATCGCTTTATCTTGCGGGACGACAATTGAACACGACAATTTCATACAAGAGCAACATTTTGAATAGCATTCGCTATCGTTTCATTTAAGACCATAGGGTACAGGGTACATTCATTCACGAAATTTGAAAAACAAGCTCGGGTACTGCATATGTACTGCTTCTTATCGCTCGTGCATACTGAAATGTGACGTTAAACCGACAAATTAAATCGCACTTTGTTCATTACCGCGTGATATAACATTGCATGACTTGACGGTAACAACGCACGGGACAAAATCGACAAAATTCCAATGGAAAAAGACGAGGCCATACATCGAACTTTTAGTCGCCCGAAAATTGTAGAAAAAATATGTACTGATGTCAATTCATTGACCCTGGTGATCTGATACGATAATAATATTTATAATGTGACATAATCGTCTATGTTGTATCAAAATAATTTCGTAGAATGTATCGAATCAGCAATAATTATCGATTGATAAACAAAAACCATCGTCGTGTTCGCAAGCAAAACAAGGAAGCAATGTAAACAGACGTTCGCAAGAGAACTCCGATTTGCCCGTCGCGTGCGTTCTAAAATCGTTTTGGCTCGAAACACGTGGGTTGTATATCTCTTGGGAAAAGTTGTGCACCGAACGTGTGCAACCGTCCTTTGCTTAACACGTGCCTGTTCGACGGGCTTACGCAGATAGTGGTTGCAGGGAATTCACTTTTTAATATACGTTGCACGCGATTAATTTCTTGTGCGTCAATTCGTTGGACAATTTTACAACGGGACTAGATTACAGCAATTAATGGCCTGATCTTCGAACTGCGAATACAATCTAATTTTCTAATTTTTCTCCTACATTCGTTCAAGAATAAATAATTCATGAACCAATTGTTCCTTGAATTCCTTCATATAGTAACAATCATTTCAGGCACAGAGAATAAATTGGAAACAAACGAAATTGCAGGTGTGAATCTCTAGCGCAGCTAGCAAACTGGGCACAGTGCCACTGACTAATTAATCTGGCGCAAGGTATTCGCGACAGTTACACAATATCAATGTACAAACGAATCTAATGCAATTGAACAGCCCCGTAACTGTGCCACCTTTGATAATCAATTTGCTCCACGTCCAAGTGCAACACAGTTCATTCACGAATCAAGAATCGTTCCAGCGTTTCATTGCACGTTTGTCAATGTTTCTCAACGTTTAATAAATTCTCGCTAGCACCATCGAAGTCACCGCTTCGTCGAGCTATTTTTCGTTGTCTTGTGTCGCGCCTATCGATTCAGATTTTACCCGAAAAGTAATTTTCAAAGGGGGAGTCGATTAAACGCAGACGACGTTACCCCTTCGTTCGCCTACGCTGTCGTATTCTCCGACTTTGAGAAAGATTCGCTCACAGTTCGCATTATCAGTGGTCCCATTTGAGAGAAATCTTATTCGTAAGCTACTTCATAGGACGATACACATTATCGTTTTCTGAACGATTATGAAATGAAAAACAGTTGCAGCGGTTCCTGAGGTGGGCATGATTTATCGTTGTTGTACAAGGCAATAAATTTCGATGTCGTGTTACGTACACTAAGTTGTTCCGCGTTGCAAACAAGATAATGCTGGCCGTGACACGTAGCAAGTAATTTTGGAAGGCTTTTGTAAAATTACGTGGTTCTTTTTCGATTCTCCGCACATGATACATACTCCACTATTTTATGGATAGGGTTTCAGTAAATACTTCTACTACCCTTGACATCGATCATACAATTCTGTTACTGGTTGCTGTGTGAAACAGGAAAGGATATCCACTCTTTTGTACTGCAGACTAAGAAATACGTGATTCAGCTTCAGGAAGAGAAATCATTCTAGTGTTCGCAAATACCATTGTGGTTAACAGTCGTGATCGGTATATTTGTCGATTCAGGTTGCCCACAGAGTGGCAATTACACTATTTTTGCTTTTACACTTCTGGATACGGATATTGATCTCTTAAGAAAGAAGGGCTATTCCATTGACACACAACGTGCGATGTAGAATATAAGTGCAGATGTTTTTTTTTCCAATCGAGCTTCGAATACCGTTTCCGAATGAAAGAAACAAAATTGTAAAAGAAGGGAGCACTTTGTACGAAGGAACGCGACTGTGAGCAAAAAGTAAAAGCGACTCGCTGCCATCCAAAAATAACGCGGTTTATCTTTAACGCTGCTCAGCGGTGATAGAGCTTTTGTCACGGTCGAATGGTGTGAAAAAATAAAATGAACAAGTGGTAAAATTGGGGCTCGTTGAAACAAAGGTGAGACCAGTAAAAGTAAGAACACGAACGTGCAGGTACCGATCTCTGTATCAATTCACGAAATATGTACATATAAAGCGATTCGAGGCACGTTCATTTGTTAAATCGGTTGGGCATTAAATGATTATAATCTTTGGGAGATGACATTTAAGAAAGATAGCCTTTATGAAAATTAAGAAGCACAGAAAAATAACGTTTGCAAAAAATTGAGGAGCACAAGAAAATTATTCAGCAGGAATCTTGGGATTCTTTGCAATTAATTTTTCTTTCCATGAGAATATAAGACGAATTTAGATAACACAAGGTTGGTGCCGTGTCTGAAAGTGCTCAGTTAAACAATTTGTGGCGATAAATTTGGATCCACCACGACTAAATATAAACGCCGAAACAAAACAATCAGGTTTATTTATGTTATTCAAATGTTGTTTAAAGTTCTTCAGATAATTAAAAAGACAAGCCTTTTGCAAGTTATTTTAGTTAAAACGAATCCCTCGGTGAAATTGCGTGAAATAGTTTCGCAATGAATTTTAGTTTAGCTGCAAAAGTCAGTACTTCTGCGTACAGTTCTAAACTAGTTCGATATGGAGATCGAAATGTTGCGTTGACGCTGTTAATAAGGATGTAGTTTGAGCCGATTGCGATCTTCACGAACGGCGAATTGAATTCTGTTGAATGCCGGATGCAAATCGTTTAATATTCGCCACATTCAAGGACGCGAAGTTCTCCTTGCGGTTATTGCTTGCATGTATATCGACTGTCCTGATTCTCTTTGCGTCTCCTTCGCACCCTTTATCAGTCATCACTTTACCAAGCTAATATTAAATATTTCACAACTTTGAATCCCCTTCGAGTTTGGTGACAGATGTTCCTTAAAAATTTCGATTACAAAAATTACGAAGATTCATTTTTCACTCATATCTCTAGCTATCTGCTGTGCATCCATTTTTACTCAAACTATACTTTGCTCATCTTTATATCCTTGCAAGCGTTCTCCACGCGCTTAACCAAAAGCCTCGGCCACAACTGGCTAATTGATACCTTTGATCGTATCGTGTTCCATCTTCTTTCCTTAAAAAAAAAACCCCAGAACAAAAGGACCGGTTATTCCGTTCACGTAACTCGCATACAACGCATTTCGTTCCTTGCTACCGTATCATGTCGTCCCATTGCGACATATTTTCCCCTTAAAATTTTCTCGTTACGTGTACGTATTTCGACGTCGAGAAGATTTCACGAATCGAAAATCATGTGTCGAGAAACGAGACCTGCGCGTCCTTCGTTTTTCAAGAAGTCGTCGACGAATGCCGCCGTTGGAAGAAAAGTGAAGTGGTCGTGAGAAGAATTTTACTGCCCCCCGTTACATTTATCTTATCCGCGCTTGGAATTTTACATAATGGTTGCGCGAGATAATGTGCAGGTAATCGCAGATTAATCGGCAGCGCGAAAAATCACGGCTCGATTAGATTCTTGCGTTCTGTTGAACTTCGATCGAAGTTACGACGAACTATACTGCAACGGAATTCGTCGGAACCGAATGCACCGTCAACGGTCTCGCTATCGGCGCAATTACAGGTGCCATTGGTTTCGCTAAGGTAATTATTTTCCACAATGAATAGTGGTAACCATTGGTGCGACAATTTTCACATCGGCGAAGCTCGTTAAAGCGGCCTTTGAAAAAAGTACTACAATTATTGTTCGCCCATCGAAACCAACTACGGTTCTGCAATAATTTGAAATTTTAATGAAACAGGAAAGGCTCGTTAAGATAAACTGTTTATTTATATTTATAAAATAAAGTTCCATCGATGCCTCGAGACTTTGCAATTAAACAATCGAACGCGTCCTGATTTCATTCAATATTTCATGTGAACCGAAAAATGTCAAAGTCCACGACGATGACCTTCTGAAAAGATTTCAAGTACCATAGTACCTTATCGCAAAATCGAAAGTACCGGAATTTAAATTCTAAATCTATTTACCTTTGATTACTTCCGAATACGGATACGGATCGATAGGAATGTCCATGAATATTGTCATTATACAATCGTTCCAAATACAGTTATCACGTTTTGTTTAGACAGCGCAAATTTGCTCGTTAAACGTATATTGTCTATTTAACGTGACGGGTTTTGTTCGTCTGCAATGTGCAATTTACAAACGAGCACGTATTGTGTCGCCAAACCTGAGCAATATTTCATTCTAATTCTATTCCCGATACTTCCTTGAAATAAAAATAAACATTTTCGCGGAGGTGGATGATGGAGCACAGAGATAATGATAGAAAATAGCGGCGACTTTACTTTCTATCGTAAGAAATTTTCGAGCCCGATAGCCGTACGTTTCTTACAATAACGCCGCGGATAAGTATTTCTTGTTTCACGGCCGGTGTTGAAATCATAATCGAATGAATTTCGTAACAGCCATTGCGTCCACGGTGTTCGCAGTTGCTGTCGTCTCGTTGTTTGCATAATCGAAACACCGGCAAGACGAAATATCCGGGGCTATGCGGAATCGCGTCGATTCAGATATAATTCGAATGAAGAAAAACCCTTCTAAACTTGAATAAACAACTTTCTGCTTTAATAGATAATAGAACGCGATTAACTGTGTTGTTTGTAATCAATTCTTTCGTGTTAATCTCGAAAAAGTCATCGACAATAACTGCTTCGATTTACAGTGATTCTCTTATTATTATCGGAGATTTGATAACCCGATAAACTGTTCACCATCTCATAATAGTTTTCCCTTCGGTTTCGATGGAATTAAATGATCATCGATGGATCAAGATCGCGATTGATTTTGAACTTTATCGATTGATTATTATCTTCACCGAAGAAATTGCGCTTCGTCGAAGGATAGCTCAGTTTTGTTCGACTGGATTGAGATTTCTTAAACAATTTCATTCGAATTCTACGAATTATTGAGTGGTTAATAAAACAGTGTGCAACTAATAATATGAGGAAAAGAGGAATCTTGGTGAATTTACATTATGGAAAACAGTAACGACTAACTGCAAATCGGGATCTTAACGCATATTCGATCGTTCGACGTAAATGAAGAGTGAATCAGTGTTCGCGTTTTAATCGAGCACGATAAAAGTGTTGATGCTGCACAGATCCACCCACCGATGACGTTTTTCGGTGGTATCTACTTGTCGATGAACACAACGTCGGGAAATTTTTCCAATCGATTGTTTGACTTTTATCAGTGAACGAATTAATCAATTCGTCCTTTACTTCTTACGAAAATTCTGATGTAGTCTCAACTAATCAAATATTACTATAAGAATACATTAACTCACTGACATCGATGGCTCTCCAATATTCTATGATCATAATTGTAGGTATTATCGTTATTCAATGTTCTGACTATTTGTATACCAGTTAAATTTTCACGTGTCATAAATTGTGAAATCGTGAAAGCGTAAGATCATGTAGAACGGATTTAGACTGATACGGACGGTCATTGCGCTCGAAGGATTTGCATCGTGTTCCGTTTCCTGCTTCGTAATGGGGGTGACAGGGTGCAATGGATTGACTCGAATTACTCGCCTCATTGACTCAATTATCTATCACTGGCCTGGAGAAATGATTTATACACAGACACCCACCGAATTGATCGCGCTGGGAATTGTTCATCGCGTTTGAAGCTGATAACACGCAGATAGCTGTCAGGGATATTTAACAAATATATTTTAATCATTGTTTATTACCGCTGCAATGTGCAAACAAGCTTTAATCTTTACACTCTTCGAATATTGATAAACTTGAAATGAAATTATTAAAAAATTCCATCGTTGGGATTTTGAAATTGATTTTCGTAACATTTGAGCACTCTTCTGGAAGTCACAGTAAATATTTTAGTATGGCCTGTGCACTTATTACTTGTTCAACTTGTAGTAGAAAATATTAAAAAAGGGGGTTGGATGGTAATAAAGTAGTGAAACGTTTAGAAAGTGAGGGTTGTTCGAGGAGCGATAAAATTAAATTATCTAGATCATATTTTCCCTAGTTAATCGTTTCATATGTTTCTATATTTACGACCATAATGTTCGACAAATCCTTCTCTAACGTTTATGTACGCGTAAACGAACTATGCGACGTCGCATTGCAAACCACATACTCCCCACCATCGTTCGTTTCTTCTTTCACGAACTCTTTCGTTACCGGATGCCTCGAAATGAACGTCACGCGATTTCATTACGTAATCTTTCTCAAGTTTATGAAAATTCTTATCAACGTGGAAGTTTCCGATCTGCGAAAGCGTGGTTTCGCCCATCCAATAGGGTGCCTCCATTTCTCTCCTTTTATACACGCCTTGCATGCAGTTTAATATTGATCGATGATTCGTCGAAACTTTTCATTCAACCACAACAAGAATCCGGCTGATCACTTTAAATTCGCAACAACGCAGTTTATAATTACTCTCGAGAATTCTGCGATTAAAGGGTTACAGATAATCATTGGTTCCCGGTCCCGTTCATTCATAATGTTCTCCTCTTATTTACCCCATTGATTCATACGAATGACATCGTCGTTTAGGGAGCCGTTCGGACGTCGCGAAAACGATAAGGATTTTCAAGTGTACGATGATTTACTATAATCTGAAGTGTTGTGTAAACTTAGTGTTTACGGAGGCACGTTGATATCTGGATCGGTATCAATCGGTGCATGCAACTGTGCAGATTTATTGCGTTGCAACGAACAAAAGATTTACGACACAAGCCGGTCGTCATCGTTCTGTACACAGGAGTCATCGTTTCTGGCGAGTTTATCTGTAGAAAAAATTGAGGTTAAAAGGAAACGGGCGAGATTCGATAACGCTATTGGCGACGATTAAAGGGAAACGAATAGATAATTTTCCATTTTTCCACCGCCCTTTTTTTCTTCTTTCTTCAAATCGTCGAAAGAAAATATTTTGCTGGTGACGTTCGAAAGATGAGACAAAGCGTTAAAAGAAACTGATAGTCTTTTCTATCGATCGGTGTATCTCCTGTACAAATTCGATAATCAGGACGATTATAGTTTGATTAAGGCACACGGATTTTTTCTTTCTGCTTTCGATGGATGAACGCCGAATGCAGCTGAAGAAATTTTGTGACGAGAAATACTGCAGCTGGCTGCGCGAAATTTTAATTGCGTGCATTAAAATTGAGCGAAATACGATCATCATCTCTTCCCCCCGTTTAAAATCATTTTTGCTCGTTCAGTTATGGCAATGAAATTATTTTTAATCATCGTCGTTTTTGGGTCAGAAAAAAAACATATTTTCACGATTATAATCACTCTTCGTTCTAGTGCCGCACGCGATGGAATGATATAAGAACAATTCTGCGTCGATTACGTAAATCTATTGCATTACCCTCGGATGTAACGTAACGTGTCGTTCCCTTCCGTTTGATAATTCTGTAAACTGTTCTTTTGTTTCCGTTTTCAAACGTGACACGAAATTTTTACCATCGAAACTGCATGAATTGCTACCGACCTGGCGTCGGGAATGTAAAACTTCTATTAGCGGAGGCCTCTGTTTTAAAGTATAGTTCTAGTCGAAGGATGAATCTAAATTCGTGGTTACATAGTTCTCTTTTAATTCACAATATTGCAACGTAACTGCGAACTCATTGCCATTTTGCAGAGGACTTTTTGGTTCGAGCTTTTTTTGGATCGTATTGCGATTCAATTTTCGAGTGAATTTTAATGAAACCACGATTGTGGTTATTTAATTTGGATTTTACACATATTTAACGATATCGCGATACGAGAATGCTAGGGAGGAAAAAGAAATAAAATTAAGAATATTTGCTAAGAATGTTGTAGTTGCTGAAAATATCGGCAATAAATACTGAATCGTTTCTCAAGTATAAAAACTTAATCCCATTTAATCTAATATCAATTTCGTTTACGATAGCCTGATTATCGATGCTGTATGCCCTTCAATCAGATTTTTGCCTGCTTCAACAACGCAAACAGTAGCACTTCTGTTACATCATAACGAACGACCGCTCCCAGTTAATCGAGATTTCCCGGTATTGTATCACTTAAATTTCAAACTACTTGAATGTTTCATCGGATAAGAGACAACTTATAGACAATTGCCTCGCCCATTAACCAAGCTCATTAAACAGTCCAATTCCAATTAAATTATGACAAAGATCCACCATTGACCTATCCATTTCCAATTCCATCCAATTCTCTTTATTCCCGCCCCTATTCGCGACACTTACTCGCTTTCGAAGTTTTCATCGAACCTTAAAATCATTTCACGTCCACGAATCGGTCGCTTCGAACTGCGTGATCCTAATTAATTTTATTTTTCACGGGGATCGTTGCCCCAGCATCTGTATAACAACGAACGTGCCGAGATCCTTGAGCGTTGTCTTCGAAATTGGCAATTATGCAAAACCGTGCTCGCAGGCGGAAACGCCCTCGACTGTTTTAGATCCTTGGATCGCGTTTTGGCGGAACGACGAGAGGTAATACTGGAAATGGAGCTATCGTTACGTTCCTGTTACGACATTGTTCCTCGTGACTTGTTCAAAGTTAAAGCTCAGTTCGAGTGCACGCCACACGAATGCAGAGAAACGCTAAAAAAGATTACTGTTAAAATAGAACAAAGGAAATATAATAGACCCCGCAACTTTATTTCGGATATATTAATCAATTTTAATGCCGCACTTCACGCGAAGGTATCGCGATTGAATTTTTCCAACAATCGACGCGACAGTAAAGCCTTAAATAAAAATGAAACGTCACATCATTCTGCCCGCCATTTACAGCAATAACGATACTTTAATGGAGAGCCAGGTTCGCGATTTATGTAATCCACGATCAACCGTTGCATAATAGAAACAGATTCGATTTCGCGGTCGAAACTCGATTCTCGCGTGCAAGCCAACGATGCAGCATAAACGAAAAGGAACAATAAACGAGAAAAAATAATGGAGAAGACACAAGACAAGCGCGAGATAAGCGGACAAGTAGAAGCGAAACAGGTGGATCCTGTGTTAGTCGCGCTTCAATCTGCATTCCTCTCGTTCTACGCGAAGAAATCGCCACACGGTCTCCCCTTCTTTCCCGTTGAAGGCGCACGTAGTCTTTAGCAAATGATTGACAGCAATAGGCACATTATCGGCTCGTCGATTATCGAGGGGCATTAATTATGCAATGTGTGAATGAAACGAAGACGGGCGTGAAAGAGACGCAGCGAGCAGAGGATACTTGGACGCGGGTGTGGATCCGTAAGCTGGACCATTCCTATTCATTTAATATTAGTTTGGCTGCCCAGGTGTGGGGACACCTTTTGTACCCCCGTGGGGAACGGCTCGGCCCGTAAGGCAAACAATTTGAGTCCGGGCAGAGATGGCAATATTTTCCGGTTTATAGTTTATCTGTCGCGTGAATTATTGTCCAGCACTTTTTTTTTTTAAGTGTTATCGGCGGCACCGCCCGCGAATTATTCCACGACCACCGCCATCTCGCAGTGGGGGATTATCTTCGAGTCGAGCAGAAGCGCAGAAATGAACGAAATCGTCGCGCAATTATTTTTTTTATATTTATCGCTTCTCGACTCTCTGCCCCCCAATTTCCTTTTCGTTATTTAATCTGTTTGTTCCCGTGGTCAATGTTGTCCAGCCGAGTGCGCGATTAGTGCATGCCATAAGATAGCTTATTATCATTGATCACCGTCGTCGATATTTGATTTTTAATCGCGGATCTTTCAAGCATGCGAAGTTCAACAACATTTCGACTAATATGATTTCAGCGAACCTGTGTATCGTATCGACTGGAACTATCTTAGGATGGACCAGTCCGGTGTTACCAAAATTGTCGTCCACCCTGGAGGACAATCCCCTTGGTGTCATTATCACGGAAGAAGAATCGACTTGGATCGCATCGCTGGTGGCTATCGGAGCGATGGTAGGGAGCTTCATTGCTGGATACTTGGCTGAAAGGTACAGCTATTTTAGAGAAGAATTTTTCTCTTCCGCATTGGATAATATTACTGCGCAAGGTATTCGTGTACATTGTTGAAGTATCGCACAACTTGGAATGGGGTTGTTCCATAGAAAAATAAAGCACAGTACAATGATAATTGTCGCAAAGCATTCAAACCAATTGGCAAAATTTTATTTGCACTTTCACGAAGAAACGTGCCCTTTCCATAACGTGCACCGTGATTACTTTTAGCAATTTATTAAGAGGATCGGTTAATGCTTCTTACCGTCGGACATGGGCAAGGCTTCCTTTCAATCGATGGAAGCCTTGGATAGTTCAATCTCGAACACATGTCCGGTCGAAGTGTTACCTCCACGCTTTCATTTATTCGTGACTCCGTGACACTCCGCGCAAATTCTTGACATCGTTGCTAATAATGCCGATCATTGGTGTTCCAACAAAACAGAATCGGTAGAAAGCGGACGTTGCTGGCCTCTGTGGTGCCGTTCACGGTGGGCTGGATCTTAATCGGGTCCGCAAAAGTCGTGGTCCAATTGTACGTGGCTCGAGTGATCCTCGGAATCGCGTTGGCCTTCACCTTCACAGTTGTTCCCATGTACTGTGGTGAGATCGCCGAAGTAAACATCGTTTTTATTCAAGCTACTTACCGTCCCGACTGGTCAGACATTTAATGTACCATTGAATTCCTATTGCGTTCGCAACAGACGTCCGTGAGAGGTGCCCTGGGATCCTTTCTACAACTGTTCATCACTTTTGGCCTGCTGTACGGCTACTGCATCGGCCCGTACGTCCCTTACCTGGCATTCTGGATCCTCTGCGCCGCTCTGCCCATCATATTCTTCGTTTCCTTCATGACGATGCCCGAGTCGCCGTATTACCTGCTGAAAGTTGGCAAAAGGGAGGAGGCCATCAGTGCATTGGCCAGACTACGGAGCAAATCGCCAGCCAGCGTGCAGAAGGAAGCCGACGAGATGCAGGTGATTACGAGATGTTGATATTTTCTCGCCGCAACAATTCACCAAGGGAAAAGCGGGAAAAAGAATAAGTGGGAAGGGAGTGATATAAGTTGTACCTTCCGTAAACGCAGGGACTTCGCCGAAAGCCGACGCGAAAGGCGACGGTCGAGTGACGATAAGACCGCTTATGTTGTAGGCGAGTCGACGAGCGAGGCAATATCGTATCGGTGTTCAGGTCACGTTCGTCGAACGAGGCCGAGGGTAAGGTCGTTCCTTTATCCGTCAATGCGTAGCGTTTATCGGTCGTGCTTTTGTTCGCTACTGAATCGCGGCTGACAAACTCGTCACGTGTCCCTACGGAACCGAGTGCCGTGCATATTTCCCAACTTCCGCTTGTTCGATGGATCGCGAAGGTTCTGGATCACTGTCGTATCCGTTGCTCGACGAAGGGTTGCTCCTTTCGCTGTTTACAATTTTATTCGTTCTCCAAACTGCCTTGGACCAGTGGGGAGAATTGTGAAACTGCGAATAACACAGAGGCAGAAGGGGAGAGAAATGTTAGCACTTAAGTACCAGTATGTTTCATAGCGGTATAGTAACGAGACGATTGTTATTGATTTTATTCAGGCTGCAGTCGAGGAGGCATTCAGAAACGAGGCGAAGATGTCCGATTTGTTCACGGTGAAGGCTAACTTCAAGGCTCTGATCTTTACATGCCTGCTCGCTGCGTTCCAGCAGCTCACCGGTATCAACGTGGTCCTCTTCTACATGGACAAGATCTTTGCGAAAGCCAAATCCTCGCTGCCCAGCGCGCAGTCGACTATAATCGTCGGAGCTGTCCAATCGGTTGCCTCGGGCGTCACACCTTTGGTCGTTGACAGGCTCGGCAGGAAAACATTGTTCATTTTCTCGGGCGTCGGAGAAATTTTGTCTCTGGTGAGTGAACAATTTAACTCCGGGAACGGTTTAGGATAATTGGCGATGATCAATAGAATAATTAATAATAGTAAAACCCCCCGCCTTCTGTGGGTAATAATGGTGACAGCAGTAACGATGATAATTCCACCGTCAACCAACGACTAGAAACACGGCAATCGATCATAAAATAAATCTCGACGACGAATTGTGCCAATCGTTAAATCAGTTTTTCGTCGACCGGGGAGAAATTTTCACGGTGATCGATCTCGCAACCAGCTGCATCGCGGACAAACGTACTTTACCGTGACCATTGTCCACTGTATGCCGCGTAAGTTTCGCGGGTATTGCAAAATACAAGCAAGCAAATCGATCGCGGCCTTGCAACGCCTATTCAAATCGATTTACGTAACCTCGTGCGAACGTGTGTGCGCGCACTCCCGGTGCACGTCGCATTCCATCGGTACAGAGCGAACACATTTGGAGGAGAGCCGAGGTCGTTTGCTCTCGACCTTCTTCGAACATTTTTTTTCCACGAGGTGTCTGACAAGAGTGAATTTTTGGATCGTTCAATGTCTTCGCGCGACGGTGATACAAATCGTATTTTCTCGAATTCTATTACGTATTTCTTGTTTCTTTGCCGCGCAACCGCGAGGTATTCACCTGCAATTTGAAATCAATCAACCAATTTCGCGGTGCTCTTCAGTTTCGGTTCACTTTCTGTTCGGACGGGAAATCGGAATTTTTTTCGACCGCGAGATTGACGACGCGCACCCGTGCACGGTCAGTTTATCGTTTGAAATAATCGCAAGCGGGGGAGCGTGCGGCGGAGAAAATTTCCGTAAACAGTGTACGGCTCATCGACACGGAAATCATGCGGCTGCCTCGATGACTTCACGCGTCTGAATTGTGAGGCCGAGTAGTTAATTACTCGTAGACGTAGATTGTTGCACCGATCGGCGGCGTAACCAATGTCAATGCCTCGTTACGTGTACTATGCACCGAGAATTCTATACACGATTCCTCGATTCCCTGTTACGCATTTAAATTCCACGATGACGCGCAGAAGAGAGGGAATAAAAAATAAAGTGTCGATCGGCATCGGACGCTGCCGTCCGCACGCGGTGCATTATACAGGAATGCATGGAATGCGGCTAATTACCAGCAAAGCTAATTTTGTAACTCATCGATCGTTCTTTCTCAGCCGTTTACATTTTTATAATTATTTTTTTTTTCCTCACACTGCGTGGCGCGTGTCCGTCCAATTACCATCCATCGAAGCTCTTCACCGAGCTGTTAAGAAAGTAGCGCACCTAATTCAATAATAATTCGCAACCCTTTCTGTCGCGCAACCAGGGCGCCCTTGGCATCTACATGTACCTGCAGGACAAGACGGACTCGGATCTGTCGAGCATCAGCTTCCTGCCGATACTCGCCCTGGTCGTCTTCATTTCAACATACTGCGTTGGCTGGGGCCCTCTGCCGTGGACGGTGATGGGCGAAATGTTCTCGTCGAACGTGAAATCGAAGGCCTCCGGCATCACGGTGTGCGTGTGCTGGTTGCTGTCATTCTTCACCACCAAGTTCGCGAGCACTCTCCAGGAAACATTCGGCGACTACGTGCTGTACTGGGTGTTCGCCGTGTTCTGTCTGCTGAGCGTGTTGTTCACGATACTGGTGCTCCCGGAGACGAAGGGCAAGAGTCTGCAAGAAATTCAGGACGAGTTGAACGGCGTGAAATCGGCAGTGGCCGAGTTCGGTGACTCGAGCAAAAAGTGAAAGCAGTATTAGGATTCGAGCTACTCGAGGGCGGTGCCCCTCGGTAGCACAGTTCTGTAATAATTGCGGTTCGACGATTGCTCTTATCAACCTTGTTCGTGTATCCTACCGCCACCTCCGTCGAACCGTACTTCTACTTCCTACGTAACCGTGTCTTTATACTGCCAAAGGTCGTGGATCGCTGCACTGGATCGCTTCCACCCGCACGGTCCAACGGGTGGACATTATTTTTCTTTTTTTATTTATCGGTAATAATCATAGAAACCGGCCGGGTCGACAGCGCTCACGATTTGAGGTGTTGGTGCATAGGATAAGATGTAAGTACCGTGTGTTTGATACGGTACTGTTGTTATCGTTAATGGAGAACATTGTGGGAAACCGCGACAGATTTCATTGCAGACTGGGGTATTTCGTGTTTATAGTCTGTTCGTAATGGAATCTTTGACGCGAGTTAATTGTACAATGACGAGTGCCTAATAGGTAGCGATCTGCCCTGTTTCCCGCCGTGTTCTTGCAGCAATAGTTTCTAAAGGTATTTATTTTCTGACAAACCTCAGCCGTTCAACGTACGCGACATTTCCTTTGTACGCACGGTTTAAAGCGATCCTCGGGGTCCCAAGTATGATAATATTTAATAATTTAACGCCGTATTAGGTATAGATACGTATATGTATGCGAGTTCTGCTGCGTTGATCATAGAACGATCGCACGAGGTATGTATATTCTGTTTCGATCGAGCCGTGGCTCGTGGAAAACCGCGCTGAGAGAACCGTGCACAGAAAAAAAAAAAGAAACGTATGATCTACGATTCTTGTTCGATCTTTTCATAAAATCATAAAGCGAACAGCTGAGCTATTTGCGCGCGGAAATTCCAGCGACACGGTCGATCCTTATCTGAACAACGAGATGATTAAAAAAAAAAAGAAGGAAAACGACGCAGTTGGAATTTTTCCGAGTCGATCGTCGGGTATCGAGGAGCTTCTGTGATCGAGGCGCGTTAATCGCGATTAGGGACGATTTAGGGGGGATTAACTTGTAAATAGAAATAGTGCACATTCCTATTTTGTATACGATTGTTCGAGGATTTCACGGGAACTCGTGATCTTCCGTGCTTCTTGCCATTCTTGATTCTCGTTACAACGAATAAAAAGTATTCGCAAATGCGGGGGTAACATTGCGGGACATTATATGCATAAAATTTATTCGTACATTCAGCCCCCCTTTCAACTCGGGAAGTAGAACGCATTATCCCTGTGGTCAAGAGACCGGGGAACCCGAGTTTCCTCAACCGAAGACTGTAATTCCTTGAAATTATAGTATTCTACTACTCGTTCGAATTAGAAGGTGATGTATTCCACCGTTAGACAAGGGAGACGATATCGTTGGAGTACGCTTATCGCTGATGTACACATTTCTTGTTCCCTTCTGTTTCTATATAATTCCGTGGAGACTACTTTTCCTATAGTATTTCCCTGTTTTGCAACCGTTCTCCTTCACCTTATGGACAGCATTTTTTCGCGAGAATTCATGACGTTAAGCTTTTAGACGTCAATTCCGTGTGCATGATGTTCGCTATTATTTCCGCCGGAACGTTGCTAACGGGCTGCGAACTCAAATCGAATCATGGCGCGCCTGCTTTTTCTTTTATTTGTTTAATTTACGCGACCCAGCAAAGGCTATGGAGAGACATTTATTTTCCTCGACGAGGAAACATTTTTCATATACTCACGACGCGCGTGTGTGAAAGAATTTAAGAATTTTTCCCAACGATTCATAGAGGCAACTGTATTTCGTTTGCATTTACGGGTGGATTTTTAGAGAACGTTTGCAATGCATCGTTGCATCATTGTATAATAGAGACGCGTACGATTAAGCATATCAGCGATGACATATCTTCGGGGCACAAAAGGATTTATTAAGTAATATTAGTAGAACGTATCCGACGATACGCGTACAGGGATAACGAAGAAACAATTTTTCTAAAGCAATTTACAATAAATGTAAGACGTACGGTGCTAACGGAATGCGATTTTACTTGCTGTCGCGTGGGAAGCAGAAGTGGGTGGGAAAATGAGTTGAAAAGGAACGAGGAAAGCGGAGAGATATAAATGAATACACGCTGGTCATGTGTGTGGTAGTTAACGATCGAAGTCGGTCGTCGTATGCATATTCACTGTCATGAAAAATCCAGCTCCTCGTATTGGTTTTATCGAGATTGGAATTCCAGCTCGCGGCGATGAACGTTCGCATTACCATGAAATGTTCATGGTAAACATCTTGATTGCAGGAAATCGTCGACCGAATTTTTTACCCGTTCGAATTTGCGCACGACGACGACTCCCGCTCCTGTTTTTAATTCCAATCGGAATAGAAAAATGGAAAAAAGATTTATACTTGGTATGCTGTATCATTCCCGGGACGTTCGTCTTTTACAATGAGCAATAAGACTTTTCGTGAGAGATGCTTTTAACACAACAAATTTGTATGTACGTAAAAACGACAGAAAATTGCATAGAGGGTAATAAACAGAAACAGTCCGTTGTCCAATTGCATTCCAATTATCCGGTGTATGGAATTTTCATACGGATCGAGCAGAGATATTCTGAGAATGTGTTATTTTTTTTGTTTTTAATGCTGTGCTGTTCTCCAAGTAACTGGTAAAGTGAGAAACGAACATAGTTCGAGAGGCCTTAGAAGCGAGGCACAATTAGACAGATTGAACGATAATGATTTTCCACGCGATTGTCAGCGAAGTAGATTTAAAGTAGAGAATGATGATGACGAGGAGTGTTGTATTCGACGTAAGAGTGTGATAACTGATAACGTTTAAATGGAATCAGGCAACAAAGGAAGTACAGACGTTTGGAAACGGTTAATCGGCGATACTCCAGAAGTAATCGTATATTGTGTAATATTGTTACTGTAATATGCATAAAGATATATACTATATATATTTTATATTTCACTTGGATCGTCATTCGGCGCGACTGTTAATATTATATATTATTATAAATTACATGTATTGTATGTAATTACGTTAAATACTTTTGTTACGGCTAAATAAATTATATCTTTGAAGTATCACGCATTGTTTTACTGCAATAAGTAGGGTACCCTTCGCGTTCTTCTATTGGACGGGCGGAAAAGAAGACTGTCGAATGGTTACGTTCACATGAAATCGCGTTACTACATATTTCGCATGAATTTTCTACGGAAATAATAATTTCTAGTTGGAAATAATTCAACGAAGATTTCGAAACACCGGGACGATGGCTAAAGTCGGGCAACAGAAGCAGAATCAATCGGAAATGGTAAACGTACGTGTTCCTGCTCTATTTCATGTTTTACACAAATGAAATATTTATCAGAACGAAGAGGACACGGGGCTGCAAGAGGAGCTGCTTCAATTGGTCGAAGTTTTAACAGTAATTACGATTAATCATTCTCTACGCACGGTCCTTTCTTTTAACCTACAGTACTAACTCTAATCGTGTAATGGAAATCCTTCGATGTTAATTAATCACTTTACAATCGAGGGAAATGACGAGAGAACGATGTTGATATCGTTGAGCCAGCTCCGATTGCTCATGCAAACCTCGACAACATCGATGACATCCGTGCCAAAGCCCCTGAAATACTTAAAAGACTCGTACGAAGACTTGAAGAAAGCTTACAAGCGGATCCATCGAACTGAAGTGAAATGTCAATTCGCGGAAGTGTTGAGCGTGCTTTCGATGGCTGGAGCGGCACCCGGGTCCAAGGAGTGTCTTCGATATTGCCTCCTGGGCGAGGTGACGAATCCTGGGGAATGGGGTCACGAGTACGTCAGGCAGTTGGAAGTTGAAATAGCAGACGAATGGACGAACGCTCCAGAAAAAAACGAGAATCGTATAAGGTATACCTCGTAGACGATCACCGGTTTCACGGTGCAACGAAATTGTTCTCGTTCCTCGTTCTTTGCGACAGAAGCAAGCTTGTACCTTTGGTGAAAGGTATAATAAAATTCGACATGAAGCACAACGCGGAGATACCTGGCTGCGACCTGTGCTTGGAGATCGATCAGCTGAATTTTCTCAACGACTGTTTGGACAGCACGAATTTCGAGAGAGTCTGTCGGTATCTTGAAAGCTGTGCAGCTTACAGGTGAACTGTTTTACACAGTACTGTATCTATGTGTTGATCTCTAGATGTTAGGCATTTTACTGTACGGTTATCCTTCGTTTTTTAATATTCAGCGAAGACACAGAGAGAAAGCACGTGCTGCAAACAGTAGCGGACTACTATTTGCGATTCGAAGAATACTGTAAAGCAATGCTGATAGCCCTCCAAATCGGAGTTTCAGACTTAGTGCACAAATGCATCAGCAAGTGTCCTGATGCATCACTGCGAAAACAATTAGCATTCATACTCGTGCGACAAAGGGTAATTCCACGAGTTAAATTCACCTACGAATCGTTCGCGGAACGCTCTTCTCCATTCACAAAATTTAACGACAACTAGGACACCCCATTGAAAGACGAATATCAAGGCGACGACGCCAAGGACATCGAAGCAATTTTAAGCAACAGCCACGTGAACAATCACTTTCAAGTACTCGCGAGGGAACTGGACATTATGGAACCCAAACATCCAGACGATATTTATAAAACCTGGCTGGAGACGAATACTCTTAGACGAGCGGAGCACGACTCGGCTAGGGCGAACCTAGCGTCCAGCTTCGTTTCCGGTTTCGTTCACGCCGGATTCGGTCACGACAAACTAATGGCGAACGCAGCTGACTGCTGGGTTTACAAGAACAAGGTTTTTTTTCTTTTGCGTATTTAAGCAACCGTGCTTGTTTTAATGTTCCTTCCATGTTAAAAAAAGTAGAGGTTTCACCCTTTGAAACGAGACCAGGTAGACGATCTAGGATAAAAGATTAACGAATTATTATATTTACCAGGACCACGGGATGCTCTCGGCGACTGCTTCCCTGGGATTGATACACATGTGGGATGTTGACGGTGGCCTGGTACCGATCGACAAGTGAATCTTCTAGTAATAAACCTACATTTTCCAAACAATTGAACGCGAATTAATGCTCGTCCACCTCGCAGGTATCTCTACACGAACGATTATCACATTAAAGCAGGCGCCTTGCTCGCCATAGGGTTGGTTAATTGCGGCGTACGCAATGAATGTGACCCAGCCTTGGCTCTTCTTAACGATTACGTATATTCGGACAATGCCACGCTCAGAATTGGTGCAATTCTGGGACTGGGTTTGGCCTATGCCGGCTCACAAAGGAACGATGTTACCGATCTACTCACGGCTGTCCTAGCGGACAATGGAAGTACGGTTATTTATGATACGTGAAAAGGATGATTTTAAAACAATGGTCATTACTAGGTACCCTGGAGGTGGTGTCTTTGGGAGCGATTGCGATAGGGTTGGTAAACGTTGGCTCCGCAGACGCTGACGCATCGTCGATTCTGTTGCAGGGATTATTAGAATTCACTCCCCAGATGTTGGCCAGTACCTACTCCAGGTTGGGGGAGAGATATATTCATTATGAAATATGTTTATTATAAAAGCTATGCGAAGAATGCTTGCGCGAGGTTGATTTTCGCAGATTTCTGCCCCTAGCTTTGGGGATGATTTACATGGGCTGCCGCGACGCCATCGAAGCTCCGTCAGCCGCGCTGGAGGTTCTACCCGATCCCTATAAATTAGCTGCGCAGACTATGCTACAGGCAATCTATGTTCCTATATTATAATAGATGAAAGATCATTTCCTTTTATTAATCTTATCATCCTCTTGAAACAAGATTTTCCATCTTAAAGGTATGCGCGTACGCAGGCACGGGGGACGTCTTGATCGTCCAAGAGTTATTACGAATTTGTTCGGAACCAACGAACGGTGAAAGTGTTCCTGTTACTCCGGCCAGGAGTCCCGTGGCCAGTTGTTGCGACCAACGTCAACGAATTCCTGAAACGGCCGACAAAAAGGCAAAGGAGAAGCCCGACGACAAGAACGAAGGATCGAAGTACCTTTTTAACTTTGTGCATATTCCCTGCTCTGTTACAATCTTTACGTTGATCGTTTATCGTGGGTTCGTTAGAGAAATCGGGTCGTCGCAGGCCATAGCTACCCTGGGTGTCGCTGTCGTGGGACTGGGCGAAGGAATGGAGAACTCGAGGATCTTTGGCCAGGTGACAAGGGAATCCTGAAACATCGAGGAACATGAGGGAAAATAAAATACGCAGCATTTATAAACGAAATGATTTTTCAGATCGGTAGATACGGTCCTATATCTGCGAGACGAGCGATGCCACTTGCACTAGGTCTATCTTCTTTATCGAATGCCGATCTGTCGGTTCTGGACGTTCTGAATAAATACAGCCACGACAATGACACTGACGTAGCCAGCAACGCGATTTTCGCCCTCGGTCTCGTTGGTGCCGGGACGAATAACGCGCGTCTCGCGACTATGTTGAGGCAATTGGCTTGCTATCACGCAAAAAATCCGATGCACCTGTTCCTCGTGCGAATTTCCCAGGGACTGGTTCATCTTGGCAAGGTAAGAATCCAAGCGAACAATTTTTATATAAAGACGTTCACGAGGAGTCTTCTTTTGGCGTGGCAGAGATATGTGAATATTAAAAATAATATTCATTTCAATCATCGGTGAAGGTATTGTGATTAAAATGCATCGAATTTTCGTGTTAGGGCACGATATCCATATCTCCATTGCGTTACGCTTCCAAAGTACTGGATCAAGCAGCGTTAGCAGGACTGATGGTCGTGCTGGTTGCGTTTCTCGATTGTCAAAATTTAATTCTGTCGAAATCTCACTACCTGATATACTGCTTGGCGCTTGCAATGGAGCCCAGATGGCTGGTCACCTTGGACGAAAATTTACAGGTGCGTATTCGTGCAGCTTCTGTTTCTTCTTATGGAAAGGATGAAGGAGTTAATGTCAAGGAATAGAGTAACGATCCCGGCGATTTAAAATCTCGAAATTGTACCACGAGCAGAGTCTGCCAGTGTCGGTGAGGGTTGGCCCAGCGGTGGACATCGTGGGCAAAGCTGGAAATCCTAAATCCATCTCTGGTGGATACGTCCACACGACACCGACGTTGCTCTCTTCGGGTGAAAGGGCAGAACTCGCCCTGGACGAGTACGAGGCATTGTCGAGCGTGCTTGAAGGCTTCGTTATTCTTCGGGAGAAATTAAACACCTCGTAGATACACGCGGCGTTAGGAACTGCGCAAGGTGGTAGACAGTAAAAGAACTTCATTGTTTTTTTTTCTGGAAAGTGACGCTGGAACAAACGATTTCTTCTTTCTTTTATTTCACGAGAGTCATAAGAAACATGATAGTTGATAGAAGTGTATTATGCAACACGAAGTACTTCCTAGGAACCAAAAAATGCGAAACGTTTAAAGGGGTACATGTTCCATGCAGTTTGTAATAAAGATAGGGGTAAAGTTTTCGGGACGAACGTAGAAAGGTAATTTTGTACAAAGACGGATGGATACATCGTCTATCGACGCGATGCATTACTTTGACAGAAAACGAGAACGTGGAAAAAAGAAAGAAAAAACGGGAGTGATGCGAGCGAACGTTTGAATCGCGTCTGTGAACGCAGAATGTTAGGCGACGCGTGGATCAGCTTTTGTGTAGGTTTGCGTTTATTTAACTCCAGGGACTAGCGGAAGCAATGTGCTCTATACAACAGAAACATACATTGGCTCGCATTGCACGGTATAAATGACAACGGTGCACCATGATCGGACAGTGCCACGGTATGAATCGCTTTTCGACGGTCGATCGTCGGAAATCAGATGTACGACGCTTCTTCGATTAAAAACCAAAACAAAGAAAAAAGAAAAGAAAGAACTTAGGAGGTACAAGCGACAGGTAGGGAACGAAACGCGATAAAAGGAAAAAACGTGAAAGCGAACGAATGCTCGAGGAAGAAAGTAAAAATAATCACGGAAACTGGCGGACACTTTACAGAACGTCGAGCTAACGATTCATATAATCGTTCGCCCCTTGTAAAACACTGCAAATGAAAGATAAATATTGCAGTTTATTGGTTCTGATAGTGTGTACAAAAGCGGACCACAGGTAAGCGAGAAACGTTATCGCGCGGCTAATAATATTATAATAAATAATAATATTCTGCCGTGCAAAGTTTGCACAGTTACTTTCTTTCTTTCTTTCTCTCTTTCCTTTTTTTTCTCCTCGTTTCGCGAATTCGTAGGATCGAATTGCGCAAGATCATGGAGCACGTTTCCACCCCCTCGTAACGAAACTGTAACGAGACGAAAAAAAAGAAAAAAAATTGCACGTGTTCTTTCCGCAACGGGGTGTACGTTTGTGGCTTTCGTCGGACGGTCTCTGACGACGCTTGACAATTTCTCCTGTTAGCAATTTCCGCCGACATTCACATATATAGGCACGTATGACTTAGGGTAAGAGGAGCGAAGTGTAGAGTGAAACGTGATTTCCCGATTCGTTCAAAAGTACGCACGATCCCGCGTAGATTTTTGTCTAATTTTTACCTGCAATTTTGTGTCGCCCTTCTCAAGTGTTCTCGAACGTAACGTCGCAGCCAACGCAACGAATTGTAACGATCCCGATACATGTTAAATTCCACGAAATTGTACGAATTATTCGTATCCGCTGGAGTGAAGAATCGACTGCTCTATTTCAACGTACACACACTCTTCTTTTCGCGCATTCAGCTTGCCGCCTGACGTACATCCACGAAATAGAATAATTGCCTCTGTTAAATATCTTTTTCATTCATCTTCGATAGCTTTGAGCGGATAATATATGGATACTCGTCCTTTCTGTATCGCTGTTGCCTGCACCGCAGAGCATTTTCTTTTTTTCTTTCCTTTTCTTATTTACGTTGGATATATGGTCAGAGAGTTATAGTTAGGTGGAGTCTTATGTATAATATAAATTATCAACAGGTACGTCGGCTGTACACGTGCGATAAAATAGTGAAACAGCGTGCAAAGTCGACGATGATATTTAACATATATATATTATCGTAATTACATCAGCCGGCAAGTTGTACTTCCTATCTACTTATACCTTAAATTTTGTATGTTACTTATAGTAAAATATAATAATAATAATTAAAAATTAATAATAAGAATAGGAATAATAAGAATAAGAATAATAGTAATAATGATAGTTCCTATGATAGTAGCGCTTTCGTGTTATAATTTTTTGCAAATAGCAAGTGTTTTGTGATTCAAGCGAATTCTTAAAATGGTATATACGTACGTATTATGTATATATTTATGTTATATAGGTATATATATATTTTTTTATATATACCTTTCCGTACTTCCGTTGCTTCTTTCATCTGATCTATCGTACGTTTATTTACAACAACGCGTGCGTATCAACGAGTATTACCATTTCCCTATCCGCTATTCGCTTCGAATCTCGTACATCTTTCTGGCGCCCTATATCTCAATTTTTCATCGACGTGCGCGAGTAAACTCTGTCACGCTGATGGTTCTCCTGTTAAGTGATAAAACTCCACACGATCCCTTAGTCTCGCTTACGTTCAGCTATTTTTCTAAAATTAATTACCCAACTACCGTCTTCACTGTTCAAACCGCGAAAAATCATGGTCATGAAAGTTGGATTACATGCTAGATACAGGGATAAGAGTTTGCCTGTTCCCCCTCTCTTCCTTCGAAAACCGTACCTTCATCAAACGGTTAATAATTATCGCATAGTAGTAATTGATATACGTACAATATACCTTTCTGTCTCGTTAAGAAATGTCGAGTCGAGCATTTCAATGGTTTCAAACATTCTATCATTCTTAGCAGAGTTTGTCTGCTAATTGCAGAACTTGATAAACATACTTTTCCTATTTTTTTCAGTTTTTTCCCCCTTTTTTTATATATATGAATAGCAAAGATTCCCACCGAAAGAAGCATCGAAGTCACAGGATAATGAAAATGTTTGCCAACGATCAGAGTCAAGCTGCCTGTGGATTCGTTGCCGCGTGAACAAAATTGACGTAGAATGGCAGTGCTTCTCTGTGTGTGTAGTCTTGTGTCATCGTATAAATGAACCCCGTGTGTTTATATACGTGTACGTGTGTGTATGTGTTTATACGTGTCCCTGTGCGTGCACGAGCGCCCGATCGTTTTCCATTCGCGACGGAAACGATTATCCGATATATCGGTGTGCACGCGATCGAAAATCGCCACACGAGTTTTCGATTCTCTGAACACGTGTTCCACGTTTCTCTCAGGATACACCTACCGCGTCGAAGGAATGTACACTCTATAACACGGTAACACAGTCGTGACACGATGAACGTAATAAGTAGAACGCGAACCGCGTTTTCTGCTGGTTAAAACAGTCGAGCACGTCTTTTGATTTCATTACGACGCCACTGCGGTAGCCTGTAGAATTCAGCACGAGTAAACTGGAGAACTGCCTCGAATTCCGCGTCGGACAGATGCCGCTGAAAAAAGGAAAGAAGTATCATCACAAGACAGAATAATTAAAAATGATTAAAATAATCGTGTCCGTTTGTGGGAAGAAAATGAATCAGCAATGTCGATGCAGCTGGCTCTGCTTTCTAGTTTAGATTGATTACAGCATAGCTGCTGCAGACAAACTGGAAGACAAACAGTCGAATTTCTTGTTAATCGTCTTAATTACTCACTTCGAGGTTGCAACGATCCACATCAGCGGGCAGCCTGTAGTTAGTGATGATAAGCAAGTGGTACGGATAGAGCTTCGGTGGTTCGGATGGCGCGGTTCCCATGTCTGGCAACGATCTCCTCACGTGATGGCCACCGTGACCTCCGACTACCGAGCCCAGGCCACCTGTGTACGTGGTGGATGATGGCAGCATTCCACCATCATTCTGAAGCACCATACAATTCTTAATTTCGTTGGAAAACTTATCACGGTTCGGCATGTACGTGATGAGCGTTAATAGCGGTGCAGCTGTTGAAAAGCTTCTCGCATGATCTTTATAATTTTACATTGCCACGATAAGAGAGAACAAAAAAGGACAAATTCATATATTAAAAGAGTGTTGGTCAATCTTTCGTCTTGTAACGAATCGATTGTTACCCTTCTGCAAGTGACAATACTTTCCCAATGAAAAGAATCAGCGAAACACCGCGTTCGTTAATGACAAATTACGCAAACAGATTGCCCTGACGTTCTGTTAGGAACGTTAATATCATGACAGAACTATAGCTAGACTGAAACGAGTGACAGGAACTGGCATTTGACGAATCGCACACGATTCACCATTAATTCTTCTATTGAAAATCGTTCGTGCAAGTTTTATAGTTTTCAGACTTACACGACGAATCGATAGGTGTTACTTTTCCATTTTTTTTTTTTTTTTCGTTTAGTAGAGGAGAGAACGAAGCGATCTGGATACTCGGCTCACACGCACAATCTCATGCACGTTTATTTCAGTTTAGGTGTATAGTTCCGTTTTCCGTCTGGTATGCACTGATTATGCAACTGAATATGCAGTCAAGTCATGAAAACACCGTGTGCGTCAGTTTCGTTTCCGTTTCTAGATATTTCGTCGGATGATTTTTCTTTTAAATCGCAATTCTCTTGTACAAAACTTACATCGTGTTACCGTAATGCAACAGAAAAAAAACATCAAGCAAATGTCACGAGTCTATGGTCCAAGGATACAGGAAGCTGATTCAGCCTTCGGTGTATCAAGACATAGCGATCGATCATCTACAATTTCACGATCGAGATTCATCTTTCCGCAAGGTGCGAAAATAAACTATGCAAACTTCAAATACACCAGAGCAAGGAAAAGAAAAATGCACAAAAGATGCGAGAAACAAAAAATGGTAGCAAGAAAAAAAAAATCTCAGCAAATGTACAGCAAGTACGTGCATGCGTGAAATCAATGTACAGTTTCGTATGTACAAACATTATTATACATACAATATGGACAATCGACGCTTGTTATATACAAACACGTCTAACTCGATCGGTCAATGCGAACGATTTTTAATCTACGCGAACCCTCGTGTCTCGGGGCTCGAGCAAGTGTCTAATAATTGCGATCGATACGACTGTGTTAAATATGCTGTTAAATAATTCAAATGCAAAAAAACAAGCTACAAACCATGCTAATTCGCCGGGAGTAGTATGGGGCTGTGGTACATACCAGTGCCCGTCGATCCACATCCGTGATGCTGCCTGTCGATACTAAAATTGGGGAAGAAATGGGAAAGAAAACCATGTCAAACCATGTTGCACAAACCATATCGATATGTTAAGTACAATCTTTCTATCTATTGATTCGATCGATCGTATTCCCTTTCGATGATGGGGGAAAAACCCTAAAAATATGTAAAAATTTATTGTGGTACTGGACGGATAAGGCGTATTGAATCTATAGTTTCCAAGCTTATATTGAATGGGATTACGATTGACTGGATCAAATTACTATAAGCAAATGTTCGATGATTATATTGTACATGTGACCTGAATTCAATTTCTAAGCTACACGATATGTACCCAGCCGTCAATAATCAACGTTATTGTATCAAGAAGTCATATTACTGGCGGATAGGTAACTGTGTCTTTGGCACACTATAAACTCCGTTGGTTAATGGTTCAAACAAGTCTTATTATGCAATCTTTAATCTAACACGTAATCGCACCGTCGAATCACGACAGGCAGGCGTAATGATTGAACCAAGATTAGGAAAAAAAGGAAAAAGAAAAAAGAAAAAAATAGTAGAAGAAGACTGACACTGCGTGGTAGAGCAAGGATGCATTAATTAGTAAGACATGCTCGGGTAATTAAGCTGTATAAATGAAACGGAATAAATAAAACTAATCCAGAAAAAAATGATCATTCCCACGAGCAATCTCTGCTCGTGAACTTGAAACAAAGAATGATAATAATAAAAAAAGAAGAACTAAAAATTAAAAAAAAAGCATATACAAGTCGACAAATTCGAGTACTGTACTGCACCAGAGAGAGAGAGAGAGAGAGAGAGAGAGAGAGAGAGAGAGAGAGAGAGAGAGAGATAGAACAAGATAACTGTGTGCGATCGGTTTCCTTTCTGGGTTTACTCACTATCTGATTTGCCGGACGAGAAATCAGTGCTGTGCGTCTTGTCTCCCATCCCACTGAACGAGTAATCACCCTAGACGACAGAAAAGTGTACATCTTAGAAACGAACGACCACTGGCGTCCGCGTTAATTACGGATACACTGATTAAAACGTGTTACACATCATAAACTCTATAACATTTCTTTTCTGTATTTTTTTTTATATCTTTCACATTTTCTTTATTTTGCATAAAATAATCATCAACAACGGTGCAAGAAGTTTTATTTGGTCGTCGTTTGTGACCCGGTGCAAGACTTACAGGGAGAGCAGATACAGAACCGCCGGTCGAGGAGAAGGTGTGACTTCGCGGTGCCAGACCGTACCCTGGCTTCGGGATGTGCCGAAGGGAGCTCACAACTGGTTTCAAATCAGTCAATCGACAGTATTACTGATTAGTGTCAACGGGAATTATGGTTTCGTTCATTCCCATACGAATGCCCAACGTTCGCCAAAAATACGTTTCGTTAAAATGACAAAACAAAAAAAAAAGAAAGACTAACTTTGTGTGGAACGTAATTACGGAGGTGGTTTTGATTCCGCTCGTGTACAAGGTTCAATCGTAGAGGGGTTACACTCTACCTTCATTTCTTTTTATTTTATGTACAAGGGGACTGTATTTTATTCTTGACAAGAAATCAAAGTGGAAAATTTAGGAAATTTCTACCGTGCTCCCCTTTAAATGTTCGATTTCATTTTTCCTATGTTTTTTAACTTTCAGCTCGGTCGACCTGTTTAAATCGCATCCTCGCGGCAAGAAGGTGGAACGCACCCGATGTTCATAGTGCACAAGCGTTATTTCTGTGCAAGGTACACAGACGTGTATACAACGCACAAGGAGAATAAAAAAAAGATATATATATGTATACATGTATATTCCATACGTATGTACAAAAAAAGCCAGCACCTGCATGTATATGTAAGTACGATAAACGTTTGTTTCTCCACATAAGCTAAGAGTAAAAAAAGCATGCCTCCCGTGAAGACAAGTCAATGAATCATCATGGTGCCGAAAAGATTCTTCTTTTTAATACACGATGACTGTTCTGGAGACAACTCATTTTCCGTTCATTTATTTAATCTTTTTTTCGGATCGATAAAATTCACTTTCGCAGTTTGGTTACTATGTCTCAGACGAGAATACCTTTTTCTTTCTTCTCGTCTGTTTTCTTTGTTGCCGTATGCTAATTTCGGACTTGACTTGAGATCAGCGGTAGGTGAATTGGAAAGTTCTCGGACTCACCGAATTATAGTGCCTAGCGGCGTTTGGAAGAGTGAAGGCGCGTTGAGTACCAAGGGGTGGATAGTTTCTGGGAGCCGGGGAACGTGCCGATGACCTCCCAACTGCCGCCCACGCAAACACAACACAAACACAAAAACACAAATAGAGACACGATGATACAGGTAGCGGTGTTGGCTAACGTAGATAGCGGTAATTCTATCGACTTTTTTTGTAAATATCTCAACATTGGAAGATACGCGAATATGCCAATCAAGATGCCGAAATGATGTTCTATATTACGATCTTCCTGTTTCTGTACGCGAAGCCATACATATAGTTATGCGGTGCTGTAAAGATACAATTGTCATGCGGCGGAAAGAAAATGTATACACGCAAATACATATGCACACAGTCCTCCTTTTATATTTGGAAACGAAGAGGAAATCTAAAGGTAGTTTTTGTTCCAAAAAATTTTACAAAACCGACAGACTCTACGGAGTTAAAAAAATTTGCGGATCTGAAGATTGAAGTCTCCCCTTTACAACGACCATAGAAAAATCGATTCACGATCTTTTTCCCCACAAAGTTACAACAGTTCAGACATCGATCATTTTTGGTCGAAATTCGACCTCCCTTAAATTTTATGGAGGAGCGTGTACGTAGCGATAAATTAAGCGTATTAGAATTATCTTCCAACATTGTATGATAAGTAAGTTAGAAAAAAAAAAGAAACATTCCAAAAAACGTATGAGAGAGAATGAAGTCTGGAGCGATGTGTGTTTGTGTATGAATGAACGAAGTTGTCAAGGGTGAAATTGATAATGGACTTTACCATGCCGAATAGAGAGAGCGAGAGCGAGAGAGCGAAATAGAAAGGAATAGGAAAAATGTTGTTCAGGGTATACGTATGTATAGATGAATATATGTGAATATATCGATGAATGATCACGAATGAAAGAAATGGGAATCGAGTCGATTACGCTACTTCAAAGGATGAACTTTCCACGCACACTATTTCTGGTACTCGTATTGGCGTACAAAGAGATAGTCGAGAGACAAGAGAGAGATAGAGAGACAGAGGCAAGCACATCGAAGGTAATATGCCGACCACATGCAGAAGCGGAATAAATACATCACCTGTTACGTTAATGGGCGCCCAGTGTGTGCTGTGGTATTTGGTGCTATGCCACTTAACTTATAAACTCCTGCCCGAGTTTACACGCACAGTGTGTTTATCGTTCGCTAATCGAGCATCATCACCCCTTCCCACTGCAAGATTCGCACGTTGCAACGTTGCGTTCCACGAGTGATCAAATATATATATATATACTTTTTATTTTATCTATCTTTCAATCTTATTTGTCTTTATCCTGAGCGGTACGAAAGGGACGATCATTTCGGTTGACCCCACCCCCGCTATCGTTTGCGGAATCTAACGATCCGATGTTACTTTAAACGGTAGAGTGGTAAATGTTAGTGTTATGTGCGAACGTGTGGACATGTATGAGATGATTATCACTTAATGTTAATGAAACGATCATGAAATTATATAAATATAATCGATAACTAGAACCAATGGACAGATTGTGCAGCTTACCGTTGTAACTGGGCCCTACGCTCGATCTATAACTGAAACCATCGTCGTCCTCCCACGGTCTGGCGTGATCTATATTTCTCGACGGCGCTACACGAAAACGCGTACACGATTTAGATACACATAATCGGGGGAATAAATGGATGGAATTGAATCGCGGTGAACTTACATGCGCCAACTGGACTTTCGTATCGCAATCTGTAAGTCGGCTCCCTGGCAGCGGACGGTGTTCTCGATGCGTTTCTAGGATCGACATTCGCTGCTTTGTGTCTAAGATTCTCCCTATCCTTTTCACGATCTTGCAAGAACACCTTTGCTATGCCAGTGTCGATTTTGCTCAGCTCGTTCTGCTCCTTCTTCAGCTTCTCCTCCACCACCTTTATATACGTCTTGTTGTCCACTTCGTCCTCTTCGTCCGATGCAGGTACTCCCTGGGATCAACCAAACAGACAAGGGAACGCGAACGTTGATAAAGAAACGTGCCTTCCATTTACAAAGACACCGCAAACTCGACGCAGGTACCTTGTAAGTGTCGGACCAACGTCTACGTCTCTCGGGATCTGTGTAAGGATAAGGTGGAGCAGGGAAATCGTCTCTCTCGATCGGCGGCTTGGAACCAGGTGGAGGTTTCATGGCGTCCGGATAATGCGCCAGCTCTATTGGCTCGTCATTATCTACTTGACTGGCCGGTGACTTCGGTCTGGTCTCGCTGAGAGCATCGACCAGAGCACGCATTCCAGATCGGCTGCTACGTCCTCCGCTGCTTCTTATCGAACGCGATGCTGGAATAAAACGATAGTAGAATTTACAGTTGCGAACATACGTTTCACGGTCCTCTCCGTGAGTTTCACTACTCTGCCGTAAAATGTTGTTTCGTCGCATCGAAAGACGTCCTCTTCCATTTGACACGTTTAATTTTGAAAGAAAGCCTCAACACTTACAGCTCGGTCTATGAAAGTGCGGGCTGGTCGGTGGTTTGTCGTACGGTTGAATAGGGCGTCTCAGGTATCCTTGGCTTGGAGTTTCGGTCAAGTACGAGTACGTATAAATCCTAGACACATCCTCGGCTGCACCCCGTCCGTATTCGCGCAATATCAGCCCGGGGCTGCCAGTTCGGGCGGGATAATACTGGGGCAATTAATGTATATTATCACAGTTAAGCTCGTGCTATATCGTTCCTATGGACTGTAAAGCGTCTCTCATACTGCTAACTTTAGCTATTTACTCGGCAAAAGAAGATAAAAACTCAACGCGTTTAACCCTCTCTCAAGAAATGCTCTGGCTGCCCGTGCGATACATTGACAAGCTTCGAATGATCTTGGAAATTATGCTAAGTTGCATCCTCGATCCCTTCCCATGGCCTTCGAGTGATTTTGATAAAATTGTCGTGACTTCGATGACCTCCTTCCATGACCTTCGCACGGTCCTGATAAAAACTTGTCAAGATATCGCCGAGCCCCCAGCGATTTTCAAGTGACTCGCAGTGGAAGATAAATCGATTGAAACCTTTAATGAAGCTGGCTGTGCAATAATGTATTTAGTTGCAGAAATGCAAACGTCGAAGTTAAACATTCTTCTGGATAATTCTGGGACTTCTTGAGAGAGTGAACCTGTGCTAGGAGATACATGGCATACCTTGCGACTGAGGCTGCTGTAAGGGCTGCAGAGTGATCCGTTCAGGCTTGGCGTGCGTGACCGCAATGAAAACTATACACAATGACCGTGCGAAAAAAAAGTAAACAACGATTAAGAAAGCAATAGTAAAAAATGAGAAAAAAAAGAAGAAAATGGTAAAAATCAAATTGTACGATAAAATGTAGAAGTATGTACGTATGTATATGTGCTTATATGTAATTCGATATCGAAACTTCGTACATCGAAGCGTGCGGCAAAGATACAACGACATGTTAACGATCAAATGCATGTTAAAGCCACATGTATGTAATGTATGTATATCGAGCCGAGTAAAATGGAAATAAAGCTATACACAAAGCTGGGTAAGAAAAAAATTAAAAAAATAATAATAAAGAACAGCAGATACTTTAGGCTCTAATGTCGTCTATTCTATATTGCTCTGTATAACGGGCACAGCAAAAAAATTAACCGAGCAGCAAAAACACGTTGCATACGGAACGTATCGTACAACAGTCCAAATGAAAGCACGATGCAAGCTGAACTTCGTAATTTCATGAGCGAAATAATTCCCCGCGATCGTTTGTTCCTCCCTTGCTTTAGGAACGAACAGCAAGATTCCAATTGTGCGCGCGGATACAATTTTTAATCGGCGTACGATGCAAACGAACGAAAGAATGCAATTCACGAACGCTGAGAGCGACGTGCACTCGTCAATCTCGGATGTGAAACACGCGAAATGTAATGTTACGTGCGATAAATGAATTTGCATGTTGTCAAACACGAGATCGATAGACGTGGTCAACGATACGTTTCCCCTGCGAAGTTCAATGAGGCACGATTCTTCCCACGAAAATTGTACGCACCGCCGTAACGTCAAAATGTAACTACGATAATACGAAATACAACGATCACCACCTATGCAAAGAATACCAAGCAACGGCTATACATTTATGATATGTACATGATATTTTACAGAAACAATATACAGATTCGCCAGTTCCGATTCGAAATTCGCGTTTAAATGAATCGACGCTCAAAGATCTCGCGTCTCGGTAACAGCCACCAAACTGCCACCTCGGCAAGGATGGTCGATCGATTGACAATTATCAATTTACTTTTCTCTTTTCTTTTACGCCGATCCCCTAGATCTTACCTGCATCTCCGAGGCGCTGCTAGAAATCCGTTCCGATTCTCGATGTTGCGGCGTGTGAGCTTCACCGTGACCATTCACGATGCCGTTCGGTCCACTAGGCCCTGGACCGCAACGTGGGTGCCAAATCGCGGCTCCCTGCAAGTACATTTCTTCTCCGTCGCCGAAAGGATCGCCGCACTTGGTGCATCGAGCGCAGGTAGGATGGAAATGGTGATTGTCACCAGCCTGCAGCACCTTTCCGCTGATGTAACGGTTGCAGTAGGCGCATTTCACGCCAAACTGCTTCTGGTAGTCCTTCTCGCAGTAAGGCACCCCGTCCCTGTTGGCCAAAGTCGAGGATTATCGTTTGCACGGGTTTTCTGTTTGCTAGCCGGGCCTGGGCCAATTTGTACCTCCGATGCTCGCAAGTAACGACGTTTGCGTAGCTTTCTCCGATCATAATCTACCGCGTTAGATAAATGTTCGACGATTTACCTCGGCTGTATAAAATCAGCGAAATTTCAACGCCGCTCGAGTTCTTTTCTAGATCGTACTTTCTCTCATTTATTTCTAGCGAAATTCGGGGCAACGCTGCTATTCGATGGAGAAGCTTGGGCAACTATTATTTCTAGTCTTAGATCTAAACAAAAATCTAAAGGAAAGAATCTAAAGAAGTAAAGGAAGTTCAGGCACGTTAATCGTTCCTTATTTGTAATTCGATTGTTTTGCATCGCGACGTAATCAAGTTTTTATCACTGCTGTCGCAGTGCGAGTAGTTTCGAGCTGAAGCGTTTTTTCAGAAGTAGGTGCCAAAGAAAACTTTGCAGAACCAAGGAAAAGAAGAATTCTTTTTCTTTATGATAAAACAGACAAATGAATGCCACGAAATATTGTTCCGCATAAAAGAAAGGGCATCGAAATTTTTCACTCACTTCCCCATGTACTCGCCGTGGAGCACCGTGTCGCAGCTATGGCACTTGAAGCACCATACGTGCCACTGTCGATCCAGTGCTACCAGAGCTTGGCCTTCCCGCAATTGGTTTCCGCAACCGGCGCAGGCACCGGGGTCGGATGGCCCGTTTCCGGATCCTCTGGTGGCGGAATTATTGCCGACCGGCGTCGAGGCCTCTCGAACCGGGATACCGACGCATCGGTGACACAGAGCTTGACCTATAGACAACGCACGTTTAGTTGAGATTGAACAGATCCGGTCGTCGATCCGTCCGCGCGCTCGACCGATACGCTGACGCATACGCTCCATTGTCTTTTATTCGAGAAACGGAACAAACCGACAATCATCGCCGCGTATCTTCACGGCTGATTCACCGTTTGTACGCGTGCCCTATGGAAGAGACAAGAAGCCCCATGCTTCTTGCTTGCTTCTTCGATTTGCGCGTCCTCACGTATAAATAGCCGCGAGATTCCGCCGTTCTTCGATGGATACATTCGATTAGGCTCTCACGGTGAGTGTTCAACGCGTTTCCTCGTGCGCGCCGCGAAACCTTTATTTCCAACGGGCCCGTGCACTTTCGGTTCAAGGGTCGAGCTGCGAACGAAGAATCGCATCCGTGCAACCGCGTACATACATATGTACGTCTGCCAGTGGCTCTCTAAAAATATACAGCTTTATCGGCGTCCTCGACGGTCAGATCGATAATACCACGGCAAAAGATGCGCATAAATATTTGCACGGGGAATAACGAGACGAACCGGAACGACGCAAGTTTATCTTATAATACGCACGTTTCGACGCGCGTGTATTTTTAAGCGTTTACCGTGCAATCGTTACAAGGCCACCTGCGAGCGTAACCTCGTTCGTCAACGATACACCTAAGTGGTAATTTGCTTTAACAGGTTCACCGGTACTCCAATTCCATAGATACCGAACGTCAACGAATTTGAATCTTCGTTCGCCTTCCAATTCAATCGTCCCGCCCCTGATCTATTTCGATGGTTCTCCATCGAAACTCACCCTGAACGAGGGACACTTTTGTCCCCTGTCCCAGCAACGGTTGCCTGCATCTCTGACAGTGAAAACAGTTCGGATGGAAGGCGTGCTTGTCACCGGCAGTGACCACGTCGCCTTCCACGTACTCGCCGCAGCCTGCACACTTTGTCCCCCAGCGTTCCCTGTAGTCCTGAAAAATTGAGAAGCCCACACGATCGTTACGGACGATTCACAGACGCCACGTCCCGGAGGCAGCGGGTGAAATATGTCCTCTCAACGACGTTCACGGCCCCGTTTATCATTTCGACGGAACGCGCCGGTTTATTTGCGTGCAAAATTTAACGTTTTCTCGAGTGGACCGCGGAGTTTTTAAGCTCGTGTCTTATTGGTTTCGGTAAGATCCCCGCTGATATATACCGTTGTTAGCGTGCTTCAGAGGAAAAGAAATATGCGAAGAGGTATGTAGTCGGGGGTAAAATAAGAAAGTAAGATGAAAATTGCGGATGGCAAAGCGGAGGCTCTATTTATCGGCGCTCGCATTAGTCGCTCCAAATAGTCGCGGCCCTCTCGCTTTCTATATGATTCTTTTTTTATCGAGGCGCGTTGCTTTCTTATTTATACGTTACAGTACCTTGGTGCAGTAATAAGAGCCCTCGCGCGCGAAAAAACCACCCTGCGCCAAGCTCGAGTTGCACTGAGCGCACTTGAAACACCCTATGTGGAAATACTTGTCCTGCACTCGTAGCACCTCCCCGCTGCACTTCTTCTTGCACGACTGACAGAACGTTTTACCTGTAACAGAAAAATAATCGTGTCGCTCAATGCACATTCTACGTTCTTCGTGGACAGATTCAAGGATTTTGTTCCGATTCAAATTGCATCTCACGATTCTAATCGGAGCGCCAATTAATAGTAAATGGAGTGAAACTGCTCGCGTGTTTTATATCCCTCGTGCAATCTATTTTCCAGGAAGCAGTAGCGTTCGACTTAATTCGATTTTTTCTTTTGTATTTCTTCGTTAACTTCTGGTGGGGGCGCCAATAATATTTTCATATTGAAGAAAACGATCGTGCAGACGTTTACATTGCAATTCGCCGAATAATCAAATGGCCCCGAGAGCGCCGAAGATTTCGAGTTTAAATTCGATTTATCTCCGTGCGGTCTGGCGCGATTTCTCTTTTGCGATTCGCTCCTTTCCACCATCTCCGCGAACAATTGCTGCAATTGTCATTTCTCACTCCCTCCTCGGTCATTCCCAGGACCGACGACGAAATCCGACTTCTTTCTCCAACTCCCCATTGCGCTCATCAGACTAATCTGCTGTTCCCTTCGCGCGCAATGATTAATCGATTCACGGGAAAGATTCGTGTTCCCTACGGCACACCTTTAATCAACGAAGATCGATGCGATCCGTACTCCGCTCACGTATCGCTCGAATATGGCGCGTTACACGCGTAATCCGCTCGTCTGACTTCTAAAGCGTGACTCAAAGCCCGCTTAGCGCGCGTGTGCACGTACGACGGACGAAGAAGAAAGCGCAAGGTAGACAGGGAACAACGAAAGAAAAAAAAGGAAAAAATAGGGAAAAAAAGAGGTGACGGAGAAAAAGGCGGTTCGAGCACTTGTCGGAGTGCTTGCGCGAGCTGCGTACCGAATCCAGGTGAAGGTCTGTGTTCTTTCGACCGCACTGGTCGAACCAGGTGTACACTCGGACTCGCTCGTGAATTTTCGCGGCGCCGAACAACAGTTCGACAAAAAGAATACCAACGGGGGAACAAACATCGACAGGGACGATTTATTGGCAGTGTCTGCCGGGCGGCGAATTGAAAAAGGGACAATTTCACTGCACGATCAAACGATCATTCTCGTGATTCACCGTCACGATTAAATTGTTCCCCCGTGATACCTGGATTTTTTACAATCATTTCGACCGCTTTCCATGCGCTTAATGGGCCCCTCGGCGCGGTCATGTCCGCTTTTCAATTATGCTCGCGCTCGCCGATGCAAAAAGAAACGGCCAAGTCAGTTTTTGCGTTAATTGGACGGTGAGCTCGGAACGTTGTTGAACGGTGATCGCACGAATCACCGTGTCGATCGTAATTAACGTTGAAACGACGTGGCCGCGTCTTTAGCACGCCGGGAACACGGGGAAACGACGAAACCTAGCGATAGAATGGTAGAATGAAAGTTCCATCGGTACCAGACGAGAAAACGGAACCGGATCGTCGGTCGCGTAACGATGGTTACGTCGCGACGCGCGCTTTTTCTTCTTGGTGACCTCAGGTAACCTAGACAGCACCTGGAGGCGCTTACCTGCAGTGCATGCTTCGGTTACGCAAGTCTTTCGGAGAGTTTCGAGTGAGCGAATAAATGGCAAAAGTTGGAGAACCTTGATGCGAAAATTGTGATTTGCGGAGATCGTAATGGATCGGCTTTTATTATTCGTTGCGTGGAGCAAGTTTCAATGCGACTTTTATGGAACGAATTTTGGAGATACTAAAGCGAGACTGTGGCGAACACAATGTTCCTGGAATTCCTAGACGCTCCTAAACGTGCCGCTGTGTTTCGCCAGAAAGTTGTTAACGCAGAGCTATGCTCCCCATAGCTTAGCATTAGATTTAGAAGCTTCTGTTGCAAGACTACGCTTCACGTAGCACGGATTTTCGAATTCCAACCCTAGCTTCCCCACGTTCTAGACTTAAACTGTGCCCCGAATAACTATTACTTGAGAATTCCTAGCAGACTACTATATTACCTGCAGTCCAAGTTTAGAGAGCGCCAGCGCAGTCCTGAATCTTCCCCAAAAATAAATTCCTTCGACAATTTATTTCCGCTACCAGAATACACGGGGTAACCTATTCTTAAGCAAAAGCGGAAATTTCAAGCCTAGTGTTTTGACAAGGTATAACCAGCTGTGTCCCTGACGTAATGCTCCGTTTCTTCTTCACGTATCGTTTCAGAAAACAAAGACAAGGTATACACATATTGCATGCGCTCTGGGTTGCGCAACAATTTATTGTTCTTTCGACAGAGTTTTTTCTTGATTTAATATCCGGTTCCCAGCGGTACGCCATGACGGGCAAGAAAACGGCGCGCACGTCTTTCTTCCACACGAGATCCACCAAGTATCAAAGGAAATAACAGAACGATCGTCGCACGAACAGTCCGAGCTGTCTGACTCAGGCCAGAACTTTTTCTTCGTTATTACTATCTACCCCACGGTGAAAGAAAACGTTTCTCTCGTGCCTTCGAAGACCGAGATGATTCTTCCTTTCGGCGAATTCGGAGCGACCGCGGTGAAATCGAAACTGTATAGCAGTGAGTTATATTTTACCAATGATTTGACTCGGTATCATAGACACCCATCGTTACTCCGAAATGAATTTCCTAAGCGTGCGCCCAATAAGAAGTTCAGAAATGCGAGCTCATTGCGAGCCGCTCTAATTCAATGATTCAGCTCCGCGTTAGAAACCGTTTCCTCATTAAGATATTGATTGTTTTCAACATGACGAAGTCGCCAGTTCCATCTGCGTCCAGCAAGGTCTATAAATTACCGTCTATCCGGCCGTTATAATGTTGTTACGTGTGAAAGAAAGGAGGCTGCAACGCGACGATTCATCGACGAGAAAAGAGGGAAGTCTGATTATATATCTTGACGGTCGGAGTTGATCGATTGGTCGTTATGCAAACAACTTAACTTTATTCCCGTCCAGTATCGCGAAGCCTGTTCGCGGTCGAGCAGGGGAATACGATTAAAATGGCAATCCACTCTCTCGAGATGGATGCGTAATTAAGTTTCCTTCTGTTAGTCGAAGAACCTGCTCGTGGATTCATGCATAATGATTGTACGGAGCTCTGACATTCGGGACGATGACATCATCGAGGCGAAAATACGAGATGATTCGAAGGTGAAGTCGTGAGACTCGTGGGATTTTGTTATGCGAAAGGTGAGCGGAATTGATAGATAAAAATAGAGAGGGAGAGAAAGAAATGTTAGATACAAATTCTTGGCTACCATGTTTCAATTAGTCAAAGAATACGTGACATTTCTTTTTACAATTGCGACGATGCGTCTCGTTTTCCGGATGTATAAATCGAGCTTTCGCTCCTCGTCTCGTTTAAACTCATTTAAACGCCATGCTCCAAGTTGAATCGTCGGTTCCTGGATAGACTCGAGCGAGACGATATCGTTTAACTTGCGAATTGGATTGGACAGTAGATTTATCGGATCGCCGATCAGATAATGCCCTTATCCCATTGATATAATTGGAACTGTTACCAATTGAACTATTGCTCCGAACGAGTACCGCCGTATCTCTCGTTAATCACGGCTATTAAGGAAACAAAATACATAGGAACGAAGATACGACTGTCGAGAAACTCTTGTTTACAGAGTTCCCTGTTTTTCGTGAGCCGTTCATGCCGCGACGACGACTTTAAAAATACTCGATGACATCACGCCTGCGGCTTGTACATATATTTGACGTCACCGTGTTGTCGCGTGAGTTAAAAGCGACTCAAACACGAGTCTCCATTCTGACGATGTTAATTGCCTATAGAAAATCGATGCCAGACAATTCTCGACTAACTGTCGGAAACAGGACCTCAGGACTGCATCGAGCGACAATTTTATCCGGAACTTGTTCGCGGCTAGACGTTCAAGACTTCTGATTAAGTTCCATTCTGTAGCAACGACTACCACTCCGATCGAAACCGATAGGATTCTGTGCACGATACGAATCTCATTATTATCCAGGAACGTCGATACGAGGTATATACATATATTCCCTTTCAGCAGAGCAACACTAGCTCGTTAAAACGACACACCCACGTCTACCCGTTGCTTTAGTTAGAATTTATGGCAGCTTTCGATCGACTACTCGTGCGTCATTAGGAGCAGCTCGTCGAAGAAAGTCAGACACAAAATCGCGTGGACAAGAGCAGCGTAGTATTCTTTCATTCAACCCTTCACCGTGGTACACATTCATTGTTACGTGCTGTATTGTAAGGAGCACGTTCCAACTAATTTATATACGATGCTTCAATAGTGTTCATCCTATTGTTGCCGTGAAAGTGTTAATGGTTGAGTACTGCCGTAGTTACGCCGACGGTCATAAAAACAGGATACACATATGTTCGACTAATTCTTACCAGCAGACACATTACGCTAATACTCGGATATAATCGCATGTGCCATTGAGGAGATTTCACTATGTTCGTTATTAATGTGCTATCATTCACTGGCGGTGAAACAGTAGACAATAATTCGTCCGAGAAATTCTTCATGCGAAAATCACCGGGTTAATCGCGTTTAAAGGCGGCAAAGAGTCGTCGTAGGAGACCGGAATTCCTAATGAGCGATGATCGAGCGGAATCGGTGCCAGCAGCTGGACAATCTGGTAACCTGCACGCCTACGAAGCCACTCGTGGCCTGGGCTTTTTTTACTTCTTCTTTGCTCAGATGGGAACAAATTCACGTCTAACAGCCGTAGTTTGATTGGACGTTTTAATACGGGTGAATTCATCGACCAAAATAATTGCACGAGCTTGGAACGATATGATAAAGCCGTGAAAAAAGAAAAAGTTATGCAATTGAGCATCACCCACGCGGTGATCGTCCTACATGCAACGGAACCCTAGCTCGGAGTATGTTAATATGATTCATAAGCTCGTTTAAATGGGATGTCGCGGAACGGTGTTTCCAGGTTACCTAAAACTCGCCACGGGATTCCTGCTTAATTAATTTCGTAGTTAAATACTCCTCCTTGTATACTATTTGTTACTTTTGTCTCTCGCATTACATCACCCACGTAACAGAAATATAAATATGTGTAATAATTGTGAATTGCGGAAGCACGAATGCGAACATCGATCTGAAATTTATCTCGTCTCACTAATCTGCATTTGTGCAAATTATATATTGAAGCGCCATGTAAATATGATCTAATTAATTCTCCTGTTATACTCCTTTAAACAGACCAACTTCCACTGTCTTTTATCCCTTGTTTCATCCCTTAAAATGGGTCACCGTGACAATGCAAGTCGGCCTACGTTGAGAACTTCGTGTCGCGAATGCTAAAGAAAATGAATTAAACCCTTAAGGCTTTGTGGAACGTTCATAATGATACCGATACCATCGAAAAAAATTTCGAAAAACTTCGACTCCAATTTTACGTCGAATTCATTTCACGTTCGTCAGGCTCGATTGTATGTCAACCAGCAATTTCGCAATCTTAGGTTGCACAATGTTCACAATGTTAGATAATATTACGGTGATCGACGAAACCGCTAAAAAGTGCGCGGTTTTTTTTTTTTCGTGCACGGAAACGAACCGGTTTCGCTTGTACCACAATGTCGCACGGCTCAGGCGTAATGGTAATTCATCATCGGCTAACCCGTTCCACATACGTTCCTCTCCGCTTCGGTATGTTAATATGATTCATAAGTGGTCTAAATAGGATGTCGCAAAGTGGGGTCAAACACGACGACCCCTAAGTGGCCGGCTCTTTCTCTCGATGCACTCTGGGTCACACACAATCGACGCTCGATTAAATGCTTCTAATGGATGCTTACGAATCACGGTTAACTATTACGCCCGATTTGCGCGACCGGCATCTTCAAACACTTTTCCCGATTTTACCTTCTTCCCCCTGTCACCTCGCTCGTGTATTATTTTCCCTTTTCTTTATTAGCTCTACTGCGGTTACAAGCGATACTCTGCCGTAGAAGAAGGTTGCGCAAGTTTGGAGCAAGTTGTTCAAATTAAGTAATAATAGTAATAAAAGATCTGTGTAGTTTCGCGAGAAATGCAAACTACGAAACGCTCTGGGCTCGACGAAAATATTTGGCAATGGTAATTAGCATTATCGCGAGGTCGTGAGTTAGTGTACTAACACAACAGAGTTACGACGCGTAAATGAATTTATTTAACACCCGATTCCCGACGAGCTATAAAGGAACTCTGGCCTGAACTAGTTTCTTCTCCGACATGTTTTTTCACCATTCCTTTGGCTATGTAAGCACATACGTGCAGCCGAGGTTCTAGCCACCATTCGTTATCAGTATCTGGGCTTTTAATAGCTCATTCGACGATTATCGGTACTTCTGCACACTCCATCCAGGCGTAATCAGGCGGTGTACCGCAAAAACTACTACTAAACCGTTACAATTCGATAAGAGTGCTCCAGTCGACGTTGTCTTCATTGATATTCCATTTCAAAATTCATATTACGATGATCCACGTTGGACAAAAAACAAAAAAAAAGGAGCAACATATCGATGCCGTGGTACATCCACCGTAATCTCCAATTAAACCGACGCGACGCGTCACATAATAATGCACAGTATATGCATAATCATTCGTCGCTTATGCAACAGGATGCAATAGGTCTTTTGTGTGCAATTAACCGCGTCGCAACCGTGTGTTACAACTATTTAATAATGTATGAAACATCATCGGAGCTAGCCCACGGGAAACCAACGAACAAAGAATTGAATTACAAAGTGGCCTGCATACAACGACCACTTAACTTTCATCGAGGCGTTGCCGAGTGATTAAACGAAACGATGTTGCGATAATTGCGAACCGCCGTGCAGAAACCCCCCTTTTTTCTTTCACCGATTTCCATTAACTACCCAAAGGGTAAGGAAAGATGTCACGATAACGTATAAAACAGAAGTGCACACAAAGGGAGTAGGCCCACCATCGCAATCACGAGTTGCATACCTACAGAGCGAGAAATCGGCATCGTGACTAGACAATGTTCTATAAATAACGAAATACCTCTTTCTCTTGCTTGCCACTTTTCATCGACGATCACTCTCTGCTTACAGATGCATCGGTCGTGCCACGGCGGTCACGTTCCTTTTGCTGGTCGCGTCACGACCATCGAGGAAAATCGTGACGAGCCATTCGAGGAAACGACGGGAAGAAAGAGACCGTACCCGATGAACTTTTCGCGTGTCAGTGAGAAAAGATGGAGGAAAACGTCGATTGGCGTATCGTTTTTCTCCTTTCTTTTCTCTCCCTACCGGTTACTTGCTACTCTACTTGCCATTTGCCGTCTTATCTAATCGCTCTGCCCGCTATCGCGACCGATCCTCCATTGTTGTCGATTTAAAAATTCATGTTTTCCATTCGAAATAATAAAAGTCTGCCGGTGTTATCTGCGAATCGTGAGTGATGTCACGCGACAATCATTGCTGCGTTACGTGTGTTTTCGTGATTCGATACAATCCCTTTCTCCGTCCGCCGTGGATGATAAGTTAAAGCGGCACGAAATTATGCAAAATTAATGATGGATCTCTGATGGAGTCGTTAAATGAAATCGAATGGTCACGGTGGATTATGCAAATAAATATTGACAGTGAACCGCGATCTTCCAGCGCATTGAAACTGACTTCGCATTAGACGATAATTATAAACAAAATTCTATCGATTAATAAGTACATTCGATTCCTCCAATCGCAATAGCACTTTTTCCCGCCCTTTGCGAGGTGTTTAAAGTCCAGGGTGCCAGGTAAAATACTCTAGCTCCTCACAATCGGGGGATCACATAATCAAAGAAATGTACTGAAAACGTTCACCACTTGGAATAATAACGTCTTCCTGTTGCTCCAGACGTTTTACCTAAACAGCTCCCTTGTCTCGCAATACATCATCCATCATCATGATCCCCTGACTGTGCCGAGCGAGTACGAGGCAGTTTATCCAACGAAAAGAAAAACTCTTACCCCTCTTCAATTGTCTCTGCTTCAGTTCTTGGTCCTTGTTGACCCCGTTTCTCTCGCTCGCAATCAAACCCTCGCTCATCTTCGACTTCATTATTCCAGCCGGTCGCGACGATTGCGTAACACTCGCGACAACGCCGCAAGGCGGACTACACCTCTTCTTTTTTCTTTCTTTTTACTCCACTCACTTCAGACCGCGATAAGATAATCAATGTGTAGCACGATTCGGAGCAACGAGGGATCTATCGTTGCTCGATACGATCTTCTCGTGGCGAAAAAACAAAAGCGGGACCGCGGGGGAATAATTTTCGTCGCGCGAATTTGCACCTCGAGGAATGGTGCGTGGTAACACCTGAGCAGATTTCACAACGGGGCCACGCATGGACGGATGAGCAGCGGTTTGCTTGGAGGTGCACGAGCCACGATACCGTCGACACGAGCGTCGATCGCAGACTGGCGAGTACGGGGAGCGATCGAGACCGGAGGCGCGGAGATTCGAGTGTGTCGAGTTTCGATTGTCAGGCGGTCGCAGCTCGACTGACGTTTACTTTTCACGGCCGTGCCCGCTGATTACCCGCGTGTGTACCGTGCGCATCTGGACTTCTCTTGACTCGCATTGGAAACACATCAATTCGGCGAGGCCTCTCGCTGATCAACCCTTTCGCCGCGAAGGGCGTCAAACGCGCGCCCTCAGAATTCGAAAGTGGCTCTCAGCGAAATCGCGAGGCCAATGCCATATTATTATTCCCGTTCCTTAAATACGTGCCATACTTTGCTTAACGTTGCTGGTACGTGTATGGAGTGGATCTAAGGCTGCGAGGGTTAATTTGTGTACGTCAGGTGTAAGCATTGGAGGAAGGCACAGCGATGATTTTATAATTCAACGATATCGGAGCATTTGTTTCTTTTTCGAGGGAGAGCATTCACGGGATGAGTTAAATACTACATGCTACTATTTTACGTGATAAAAACTTGAATTAGCTGTATTAATGGAACATGAGCTGTTTCCAATCAGTATGCAGGTATATTTAGTTGCACGATATCCGCTAGGTTATTTCAGAACGGAGTCAACATATCTTGTACCCTGTTCTGTCGGCTTGTATTTCCCTTTTTCTCTCTAAATAGCTCGCGGTATCTCTTTGTACAGCACAATACATACGGTGATGAAGCAATTAATCTGCCGAACGGTGTGAAATTAATCTATGTTTCGATCGTCAAAGGAAATTGAGGCAATCGAACGAAACGTCACGGTTACGGCGATAATCAGTAATCAGTGCAGTATTTTTAACAATTAATCGCTCATAGCGGAATAAAAAATACGACAATCCACGTTAACAATTATTCTCATTCACGTTTCCCGGTATACATATTTACTTGCGACACCGAGTCACGTACAGAAGCAACAGAATTCTGCAGAATCAAGGCGAGCAGTGGTGTCGTTGGCTCGAGGACTAACAAACGGGCACGCAAGGGAGCTTGCATAAATCCCTGTTTACTTTTCCTCACCAAAGTAGTATGCACTTGCAAGCTGAAACTTGTACATGTCTCTACACCCAGCTGGTGTGCAGAAACAACGATCGAGCAGTGAAATTTCTGAAACCGCGCGTCTCGTTAAAGATCGGCGGCATTTCAATGTACATAATTTGAAAAATTCGACGAATTCTTGGCGCGTAACTTTCTAATCGCCTGATCTGTCAGCGATAAAAAAGAATGCACGCTTTTGCTTTCAATCGAAATTCTTGGCCGTGCCTGCTGCAAAATGCAGCTACGATGTTTTATCTTGAAATCAATTACACCAACCTGTTATTATGTTACTAGTTCTATGTAGATCGAGAGGGAATTCTATACCGATCATGGCTTATCTGCTTTCAGATAGCGCCGGTATGCGTTACAACTACGTGTACAGATGCTGCCAGTAAATACCTTGGCATCGAAGACTTTATTTATGCAACTGCGCCTGGAAACGATCAATTTGGAGTGCTGCATGGCGAATGCAGTTCAAATGGAATTATACTCGCGGGCTGTTTAAGTTTATTCGCAATTCCCTTTACGATATCCAAATGTTTGCACAATTAGGACCCAGAAGTACTATGCTCCGTTCCACGATTTATATGCAGAACGAAGACAATTTGATTATTTGCCAGTAACCTGTCCCCCCTGCGCGGACATTCATTGATCCACACAGAATATACTTGTTGAATGCCTGTGCAAAGAGCAGCAACTCTTTTTTTTACAAATGCCAGCAGTTTACACACACGAGCGAGGGGAACAGAGGGGGAAATATCACGTTTAAAAGACGGTTCGAATATCGTCCCCCGCGTTCGTTCTAATCCCACTTTGGAATACTGGGAAGTGAAGGAACGAAATCAAGGTGTGCGAAATTTTCTTGCAGATGACAAATCCGCGAACTATCGTCCTCGATGAAAAACAGAAACGGAGCATGCGAAAATCGCGTGGAAGAACGCGCGATCGGTCAGTGCGTGATCCGGAATGCGTGACGATTGGTATCGTGCATCGAGTCGGAGAAACGCGAAACGAGAGGGAAAAATAAGACAGGAGCGCGCGATGCGCGTCGAGTGTCAATACCTGCGTGACTGAGTCACATAGCGGCTTTTTTAAGGCGGGTTTCTTGTCGCCCCTGGTCGTTATCGAAAGGCCACGACGATACCACCGACCAGTCCCCTTTTCTTTCACCCCCGTTTCCAGACGATCGCCCGTCGATATTGTAGGAACTTTATAAAAATGAAGGGGAGTCATCGGGAATCGAACCCGAGACCTTCGTATTACTAGGCACTGATCAGCGCCACTACGCCACGGCCCCTTCTTAGGCAACGTGGTTCTTAAGTTCCTCTTATGTTCTTTGATGGAGGCGCCCGATCCCACAATATGTTATCGCGCCCTTGCCTCGCACATTAGGAAAATTTCCGCTTAATTACAGCGGCTCAATCTCGTTAGTTACAGTTTCGACAGGCCGGTTCGTCTGGAAGAACTGGACACGCGAGAGATTACGTAACACGTAAATCCGTTTAAGTCAACGGAGGTGTTCGGTGACCGCAATCCTTCTTGCGCTCCGAATTTGTCGTACGCAACTTGTTTCAATGATAAGATAATTAAAAGTACGAAGGGTGAGGTTCCTTATTTTTCTTATCCATTTTGTGAATTTGGTACGGGTTATGAAGACACGAGACAGGACGAGCAATCGTTAAGGGAGGAAAATCGGAGCAACGTTGGTGCCCGTCTTTCCAAGCTCTCTCAAAATGAAAATATTTTACTTAATGGCTGATAGATAGAACAGCGAGAGTACACAAACGCGGTGCAGAAGCCAACTTTCATATTTTTTCCTTCTCCTTTTAATGCGTACACCGGCTTTCTCCTGCACTTTGGTCGATTGTTTCGAGCAAACTAGGGCGACGTAACTGAACATTAAACATCCGATTTTTGAGTTAATAGCAGAGGATTCTTGTTACTAACAGCAGTATAATGTTCTATAAAGATTTAACGCTTTGCCCTACTATTGATGGAATTTCATGGAGGCAAGGCGAATTAATACATCTGGATACACGTAACCCTACCTGCTTACGGGGGAGCAAACAATATTTCGTCGCATTTCGCAGGTTATGCAAGCGAGGAGTTACGTTACATCTACTCTACTGACTTCCTCGAAGGACCTCCACCTACTAGTAACCCGGGTACAGTAGGTAGGTAGGTGGGTAAAATATCGATTCGCAGACATTCGAGAGAAAGGGCAGCAAATTTAGGCGAGTGCCCTTTGTCCGCGATAAAGAGGGGTATTCTTTTCAGACTCCGACTTTCTACTACAAGTTGCAACACCGATGTCGGCAGACATTGTACCCTGAACACAATTGGCAAAGGGAACCCTGTCTGCAAGATGAATCACGAAAATTCTACAAACGATTCCTCTTGTGGAGAGCATAACATTTAACAGCATTGTTTAAACAAGCTCTCCGATATTCAATATTTATTGTCAACGTTATTCAACGGACATTTACAGATTGGCATGATTTGGAGTACCGATAAATGCCCAAAACTTCTCTTTCTTTAAATACCAAACCATAAATCGAATGGATTTTACCGAACATATTGAACTCTTGTCAGTAACAATTTTTGCAACATTCTGAACAACAAAGCACACGACACTCCCTGTACAATACTATTTTAATCTTGGATATACTAATCGTGAAATTCCCTGACTCGCAGTTTACGGGAAATTTTTGGTGCATGCATACCGCGGTTATTTTCAGAACCACTTCTCTTTAACAAAAAGAGAGCCACTTATCCCACCGTTTCAATTAGCCTCTTCATGCTTAACCGCTTCCACCTCGATTATTTAGATAAGACACCAACAGCTTCGAGGTTCCACGTGCTACGGCATACAGGTGCATTCGGATTTTCAGAAGCCATTCATACAGGCCTCTAGTTAGCGGCGTACAGTAGCAAAAGCTCGCGGCCACTGCAGTTTCGATGCATTTCGCTCGACAAGATTATCCCTTCCGGTTACTGGCACAGTGTGAATCGAATACGAGGGGGCGGTATCGATCTGCAGCGGTTGCAGTTTCACTGAAAACCGGCAACGGAGTAAACGGCATGCCCCGGGGGTAGAACCCTTGTACCAAATGTATGTCAATATACAAGGGATGCAAAAGGAAAGAAAATCAATAGCACTCGTCGATCGGTGCATTATTTAAAACGGGGGTGGGAATACGAATACGCACATGCGAGGGGGTACGAGTAGGTGCTGAATAATATAGCAACATTCTGCGGTAAACTCTTTTTAGCCCGCGGTTTATTTGCTGTTATAGAATGGGTTGCAGAAGTGGAACGATATTGAAATATACATACATATAAGCGTGTCGCGAAATTGAAGCATATTAATACGGAGCGTAATTTCCTGCGGCACAGATAATATGGCGATTATACTCGAGGGAAGTCAATATTTAAAGGCAATGGCCGCGTATGGCGCCACGATGAACTTTAAAAAAAAAAAGAAAAGGAAACGGAGCAATGCATTGAGCGTGGCACTGTATTTGCTCTCGATGCCAAAGGCAGACTTGTATTGAATTTCTATTTAACGAAAGATAAACGGAGCGCGCTGAGTTTGCTTATGTATGATGAAAATGCCAATATGATGTGTTTAAATGCGCGGATGGTCCATAGATCGGTAGTGAACATAATTTTGATGCAGTTAGCGCAATTTTTGACACTGCATGCAGGCTGCAAAACTCGCGTTGCAGTCCAATATACATACGCCGCTACTCTTCTCGGAGCAGCGTGCGTATGGAAGTGCACACACGATATCGTGCAAGGTACGGTTGCGTGGGTAGAACGCATAATTGCGCGAGCAAATTTACGAGCGTGGCGTCCTCAAACACCGCCCTGGAATTGCTGGTAAACGCGGGATCAGGCAGAAAATGCTTTCGACTCGAGTCGATATTTCAGAAGATTTAAGGGCGGAACGTTTCCACGTCGTTCACAATCAATGGGGGTCAATTTTCTACGCAACTGTGCGCCCATTGTGAAACGAAACGTTTAAAATCCTGCGGTGGACCGAACTATCCGTCGTTTTCCTTTTTCTCTCGTAGCATGCAGATGAATTTATGCATCCTCAACATTAATTTGCCCATCTTTAACGTTTAGCGTTGTAAACGCCCAAGATTGCGCAACAGTTACGCCACGTTGAAAGAAACGCTTTGCTTATTTTACCTCTGTTAAATCAATGAAACCGATGGGGAAAAGTGTAACGAGGGAAAAAAGGAACGGAGTTTTTCGCGAGGCGCCGTAAAGGTGGCAGCCCTAGGCGAGGATCGAATGCAATCCAGGCACCGCTCGAGAATGCAGGTCACTCTCAAATAGCGCGAAAACAAAATGAACAGGAAAAACAGTCTGTGGAGGAATACACGTCGAGTTCACCCTAGGAAACGTCAAACCGATGGATCCACCTATTTATAGCCCCCGAGTGAGTTTAGAGATACGATCCATTCGGAAAACATTCAGAGTGCTCGTCACGAGGAAAAGACCGTGAAAATCGAACGGAAATCGCACGATACAGGGGCGTACCCCACGCACACATGCTTTTCAACTCTTTGGCAACGGCTAGCACAGGGCCACGCACACTCACGTCCACGCGAATAGCGAAGCCGCAGAGAGAGAGAAAAGCTAGCCGGCATTCACAACTTGGTTTCCGCCTTTTACTCACCCATCTTTCTGGCTGGCACGAGCTACGATGCTTCTAACGGCGGTTCGTCGCAGACGATGAGTTACACGATCATATTATATCACTGGTCACGAATATAAACGGCACGGGCGCGGAATTTCACTTAGGAAATCACGGGAAACACCATAGACCGTCTTACCACCGAACGCTCTACGTCCGACATTGTAGTGGCAAGCGAGTACCAATATGCGCATGCGCGTCCGTCGCGACAGGACCGTATCTAGCATTCCGATCGTCTACCATTATACATGCCACCGCATTCAGAGAAATTTTTCAAAAGGTTTATGCATTCGAAAATTAATAGCATTTTATTAATGCTTTGCCCGCAACAGCGCCATGTATATTTGCCAGCAATGTTAATAACTGAGATCATATAAATCAAATTTAATCAGCACACTACTAAATGAAATTGTAAAGAACAATTAAATGTTTATCCGACGTTCAAATGTCAGATAATTATTAGAGATACTTTTTAAGGTAGTCGCCAATTTTTTTAATTATTGCGTACGATCATATTGCTACCAGTGTTGACAGTGTATGCGGAAAATGGGCGCCAAACGAGGGAAACAGAAGCAACACTAATATCTATTACGCGTGGTTGTAAATGTGTTGTGGGGCACTTAGTGCTTTCAGTTTCGACGAATTCACGAATTAATGACTTCCTGGACGACATAATGATGTCTTTTTGAAAATGAAGAACTGTAGCCGCAGGCGAATGTGAGAATAGAATAATGCCCTGCAGAATACTAATCTCGCTTGCAGTTCAAAAATGCTGATTCGTCCCACTGCTTTCGGCTTCGTGAATACCCATTATATTCTTAATTGTTTCTACTTCGATATACAATCTTGTAAATTTATTATTACGCATTACGCGTGATAAATAATTCATAAGCACAATGCATAATATTTGCATTCCTGCAAATATAATACGGCGGCCTCAAAGCTAGTTGAGCTTCGAATGAATGTAACTGCGGAACGTACTCTAACAAAGTGAATTGTAGAATACTATATTGTGCTATAGTTTTATTTAAATACATAATCGTCCGATTGAAAAAGAAATACAGCCACGGACGAGATATATGAATAGACAAATCACCTTGTGAACTTTCGTGGCCCAACGTGACTACCGACTTGTTAGACACTGATTTCAGCGTCCTCCACTCATTAACAGTAATCATTTGAGGCAGTATTATTTACCGAAGTACTGTTGGCGCCGAGGAGATATGGGAATAGAAAATCAGCCAATGTATTTTTTCGGCCCGAATTCCCAGGGATCCGAGAACCCGATACCATTTCCGTGTCACTCACAACGTTACCAACAGATTACAGAAAACGCTCCCTTCTATCGTAGACATTGAGATTAAATAATTTTAAAAATATGCTTCTGTTCTTTGCCACAATGAAAGGCATTCACACGCGACTGTGGGGCAACAGAGGCAACGAAGGACATCAAAATATCATAAGAAATTTAAAAAATCGCAGCCTATTTGCTCGACGCGTTTATCATATACATAATTAATAATTGTATCACAAAAGAATAAGTGACAAAATTGGTAATTGTATGATAAACAAACATCGATTGCCCAGGTCTCACCACGGGGAGGTTGCTGCGAATGGAGACCCGCGCGGCCCTAACATATTATTATTTTAAATTAGACGCTACTTGCAAACGTTCTGCATATCAAAAATAGTAGAGTAGTACAAAGAGAGCATGTCCTTTCAAAGTGCAAATATGATGAAAAATAATTATGAATTACAAATATAAACATTTACTTGGATACTAAGATGAAACAACTCGTTTTTAGTGTTATTAAAAAGGGGAGAGGCTGTAGAAAAATAATAGATTAGAACAATAAACAAATTCAATAGTCAAAGGGGCATTCTGCGATTAATTATCGTCCACTTGTTATAAGCCCGATTGAGATCCGTAAGTGGATTACCTCTTTTTTTTGCATCATTAATTTGCTGCATTTTTTGCAAAGTCAATCCAGTATGATGCTTCATTTATATTACAAAAGGTAGGAAAAGACAAAATAGTATCCACTGCACACATCATTTTTAATTCGCGACACTAATAGCGGAGAAGTCATGGTAGTCGCATCCAAGACTATCATTGCAGCAATCACATTATTCAGCTTTAGTAGCTGCCTTTCGCGACTCAGGAACCAATTTGGGCATTACATTGTGGTCGCAACACTACATAAAAATCGCGATCATTTATCAACGCAACACTATATGAAAAATTAAGAAAAATATCTCAGTACCGTAAATGCTAATTAAAAACTGTGTAGAAAAGGAACACGAAAATTATTATCGCAACGCTAAAAGCAAGTACATACATATTGCAAGTATAATTTAATATAAACGCCACTCTAATTCAAACCCGAATCTGTATTAATTCGCAACTCTAATTCAAACCACGATATACATAATCACAACTCTAGCGGTTTGATTTTATTCGCAACATTAATGCAAACAGTATTCAATCGTACGCGACGCTAATAAAAATCGCGATTTGTCCAAGACGATGACGGTGGGCCAGGCAATAGCGCTGGCCAAACAATAAACTACAACTACAGCATACAAAAGCGAGCATAGTGACAAAATAGAAATAAAAAATGGCTCCACATCCAGAGGATGTAGAGCCATTGGTAGTTGCCCTCTTGAGCGACAGTTTGTCGGGCCTCTTCGGCATTTAGCTTCTTCTTTTCTTCGAGCGCAATGCCCGCTGAAACTTAGTCTAGGCTCGAGACTCTATTCGCAAAAAAAATAAATAAAAATCTAAACCGCGTAGCTAAATGGAACACGCGTGGACGAATCACGACTAAATACAATCGTAAAAATTGCGATTATGGAAAATCGTGAAGATTACGATTGAAACTGTAATCGGTCATCGCTCACACGTGCAGCCTCGAGCATAATGTAAAGCGTTTCGTTTCGGGGCCTAAATCGCGACCACGACCGCGAAAAATTCGAAAAATCGATAGGCAAAGCCAGAGGCGAACGCATTTTCGATCGCGCCACAGCTTCACCGTCGACTTTTCAAATCAAATTTCCTGAAACAGGTTGAACACGCGAAATGTTGCCTACCCGATCAGAGACTGTGTCAACCTGCCCGGCCCTACCTACTTATATCTATCAGGCACACCAGAAGGTATACTACCTATCCTACCTAGACCTATATTTAACAAATGGCAAAGCATTCACACAAACACACCCCGTTCCACGTTTCTCATTCAAACACTCGGGTGCAAGAGCCTACACTAGAGAGACGTCCCGGGACGCCTCCGACACCCGAGCTTGGCATACAATCATTCACACTCTAAGGGTACGTACCAGTTCCTGAAATCGGCTGACAAAGGCTAGCGACCATTGCGTAAATGTGCGTAAACGTATATGCTCGTGCATTACTTTCGTGTAAAATATTGATTGTTCAATTATATTGTACATTTTCTTTCAACCAAGTATACTTGGTTCGTATAGTACTCTATTGGTTGCCATATTTTCATAATTCGTTATGATATTCAATGTATTTGCAATTGTAAAACATATTGCTAAATAAGTTTATAATTCGTTATCAAATTCCCGAGCCGACGCAATCCCACAGCCTAACCACATACACACACAATGTGGAACATACGTCGTGCACGGTACACTAGCAAATGTCAGCCGCCAAACATTGTTATAAATTTAAAAATCATATGATCATCGTGCTCATTGCCTTTCACTCACCCAAGAAGCACCTGGGCACGTGAGTGAGTTCCTGGCAATAAACACGGAAGGGGTTAAACCTGAAAATCCTGATCTAAAAAGATGATTAGTATACGTAAAATATTTTATTTTCAATCTCTTTAAAAATGACTCGACTTTGTATATTATGAAATGTCAATAAAAACTCGAAAATGACTGATAAATAATTAATTGATTAAGGGAAGTGACTATCATTACCAACTGAATTTACTAGAATACGTAACGCAATTAAGAAATAAATGCATTTAAATATTTACTCGAAAAATTGACAAGCTATTAAATAAGCCTCAGGTGATTCTTTAATCGAAGCAAATTGTTCAAGATAGCTACTCCGATTTGAAAATCTACCCGTATACAAAGTGCCTTCTTGTACATAACGTGTAATAAATTTCATATGAAAAGGACTCGTCTATAGTATATGAAAATTCATATTAAATACTATCTTTGGCTATGCATATTCAATGCTGATTTTAATGCACGTATCATTAAATTTATTTATTTTGATACATGATTGCTATAATCATGAAACCCTTGCAGTAACGAAGTCGGAGGATATCCGACTTCTGCACTGCTTTATAGTGAAAACAAATTTCAATTCATTATAATTGCAATTACTTTAATATATACATTTGTTCAATGTATTTATCAATGGTATCATATATTTTTACCGAACTAGAAGAACCTACACCAACAGTGCTTGTATGATCAAATATTTATTTGAATAATAAATGTTTCTATGGTTCCCAATTCTTTTATATTAAAAAATGCGGAGTACAAGAAGGCACGTCTAACCTCATATAAGAAATAATAGACAAGAAAATAATAGCGGTCACTATGCTCGCAATACTACTAAAAAATACAACCAGTCACCCGTGCCGCTTCGGACCAATCGTCCTACGGCATGATTGGGGACCGGAGGAACCAAAACGCATGCGACTCACCAACCCGTTGACTGCAAGATTCCACTCTCGCGATTGAAATAATTCAAAATGAGCACAGGTGCTCTGATAATCTTATTAATAACTAGTACTCGAAAAACACTGACTCTACAACCGCGTATAGCTAAAGCGTAAATGAAAATTTAAGCAGAGCCACTTGCTCTGGAAATACTAGAAAACTGCGGACCAAACACTGATTCTACCGACCGCATTGCGCGCGGTCACAAAATTTTCTGAAAGAAAACATATTCATCCTATCGAGTCTTTGTTATCAGTGATATTGATGAACAATAAATATGCACGAAAAATATGTAAAAATGCATGAAATATATGTAAATATGGATTAAAAATATGTAAATATGCATTGAAATATGTAAATATGGATTAAAAATATGTAAATATGCATTAAAAATATGTAAATATCCATTAAAAATATGTGAAAATGCATGAAATATATGTAAATATGGATTAAAAATATGTAAATATGCATTGAAATATGTAAATATGGATTAAAAATATGTAAATATGCATTAAAAATATGTAAATATGCATTATAAATATGTAAATATCCATTAAAAATATGTGAAAATGCATGAAATATATGTAAATATGGATTAAAAATATGTAAATATGCATTGAAATATGTAAATAAGCATTAAAAATATGTAAATATGCATTAAAAATATGTAAATATCCATTAGAAATATGTAAATATGTATTAAAAGTATGTAAATATGCATTGAAATATGTAAATATGCATTAAAAATATGTAAGTATGCATTAAAAATATGTAAATACGCATTAAAAATATGTAAATATCCATTAAAATATGTAAATATCCATTAAAATATGTAAATATGCATTATAAATATGTAAAAATGCATTAAAAATATGTAAATATCCATTAAAAATATGTGAAAATGCATGAAATATATGTAAATATGGATTAAAAATATGTAAATATGCATTGAAATATGTAAATATGCATTAAAAATATGTAAATATGCATTAAAAATATGTAAATATGTATTAAAAGTATGTAAATATGCATTGAAATATGTAAATATGCATTAAAAATATGTAAATATGCATTGAAATATGTAAATATGCATTAAAAATATGTAAATATGCATTGAAATAAGTAAATATGCATTAAAAATATGAACATTTGCAAGTGCGCATAAAAAATATACAAATATGCACGAAAAATATGAAAATATGCCAAGAAAATGCAATAAGTTATTGCATATGTTTTTAAATATAAAAGGTAAAAACATTATGCAAAATGTGCAAAATAATCCTATTGGTTTTCTATAAAACTATGCATTTGTATAAACACCCGGAGTATATTTATCACCATTAACGAAACATTCGAATTCCAATAACTCAATTGTAATTGATATAGGAAATCGAATTGTTTTTGTAAGTATTTTAACTGTTGTTGTTTAATCTTAGTATCCGTCTCAGATCATATAAACCCAATATAGAAAAATAATTGATATGCTCACATACAAACACCTTAGTTGCAATGAATTTTTTCGCATCATTGTAGCTATTGGCTTACTTTATTCCGTCTAATCAACTCTCTCCATAATCCTGTAACAAAGAGGAACAAACAATTGAAACAAGTGTACGATGATAATGATAATCGTGAAATACTGAAGCAATAATTAAACACGAATTCTATAGCAAATATGAATGGCTATTATGAGTACCGCGGTTCATGTAGGTAACGATACGCACCTCACTGAGATGTCATCCATATTTTTTGTCAGCACGACGTCAATAGTAGAATGAGAACCCTCGCCATCGTTCTTTGTCGTTTGGCTATGTTCGACACTCGACTGAATACAATGTCCATTTTTGTCTACGATCGCTTGCGTTTCCTAGAAATATTTCAACGTATACGATACTTGACACGTATATTTTTATGTTCCGCGATATTTTCGAGATTTTTAAGAAAAAACAAGCTTCCTGGCCATAGGCAGAAGCAATAAAGAAATAGTCGCAAACAATAGCTCGTATTATGTTATTACGTATGTACAACACGACTGTATATTATACAGCTTTTACACGTGGTATGAATTATAATTTAGTAGGGATATATCGCTAAAATTCTACTTATTTCCACAAGAAATTTGAGAAACGCTTACCTGTCAACCAGATCGTTTGCCACTTCGGCATGGATGGGCGCCATTATGCTGCGCACTCCCGCCTGTCAGCGTCTTGTTCCCGCCAATTCTGACTCAATTTTTCGAACAAGCAAAAGAGACGCCATTGAACAGAATCCAACTGAAATTAGAGATCAATGTTTTAAGAGTCATCAATATTATAATAATATTGCTAGAAACTGTAGAATATATTGCGAGATAATGGAATTCAGAGCTAAAATACGTATACGCATACGTAGAAGATGATACGTATATGCATAATCGAGTCGATTCAGACATGCACGCCGCGTGGCGTCATTCCGTTCACTGCACAATATTTCCTTAGTTTCTTGCAAAATATTCGTTAATATTAACAAAAAAAGTACAGAAAACTTGGAAGACAGGGAAATGAAAACAGTGGATATAATTTCCTGCCTTCAAGAATATATTAGAATATCTTACATACCTTAATTCGAAGGACACTCTGAGCACGTCTAATTACTACGAGATCCGTTGGGCGAAAGAGGGAGCCTTTTGAAACAGATTGCGCTAATTGGTTGGTCACTTTGCGGTTGGTGGGGGGTGGTGTTCCTTCTTTAAGGCGGGTGTTTTTGAATAGTGTGTCGAACTGAAAATTTTGTATTACAAGTGTTACGGTATGGATATTAGTCGAACAGTGATCGAGAAATATATTTATTAGTAATAATAAACACGCCTGTGTAATAGAATGGTCGTAATGTTTGTGTGTAATGTTCGTAAAGTGAACTATTTCCGTCAAACTAATATTTGCCTAGCCTTAACTTTATTCAAATTACAATTCTTACCGTAGTAAACGTTCACAAAGTTTTGTAGAATCTTTTGACACAGCACCGGCGAGTTATAAGAAATCATATATCTCTTCTGTGGAAATTGCTCCCCTGATTCCACCCATACCATTTCACATTTATTCACACAATTGCATGACTCCAACACTACTCAGTAAATAATTTGATCACTGTTGACTAGCAGAGGGCGCTCGAATCAGTGTCGTTTTTCTGTGTCGGTATGACAGCCACGTTGGTACACGAAAGTCCATGAGGTTATTTGTCTATTCATATAATCTCGTCGGTGTCTGTGACAAAAGATTCCAGAAAACGATCCGAACGTTTACTACGGTAAGAATTGTAATTTGAATAAAGTTTAGGCAAAACAAATATTAATTTGACGGAAATAGTTTACTTATTCTATAGTGTAACAAACATTACAAACATTTTATTACACAGATATGTTTATTATTACTAATCAATATATTTCTCGATCACTGTTCGACTAATATCCATACTGTAACACTTGTAATACAAAATTTTCATTTCGACATACTATTCAAAAAACACCCGCCTTAAAGAAGGAACACCACCCCCCACCAACCGCAAAGTGACCAACCAATTAGCGCAATCTGTTTCAAAAGGCTCCCTCTTTCGCCCAACGGATCTCGTAGTAATTAGACGTGCTCAGAGTGTCCGTCGAATTAAGGTATGTAAGATATTCTAATATATTCTTGAAGGCAGGAAATTATATCCACTGTTTTCATTTCCCTGTCTTCCAAGTTTTCTGTACTTTTTTTGTTAATATTAATGAATATTTTGCAAGAAACTAAGGAAATATTGTGCAGTGAACGGAATGACGCCACGCGGCGTGCATGTTTGAATCGACTCGATTATGCATATACGTATCATCTTCTACGTATGCGTATACGTATTTCAGCTCTGAATTCCATTATCTCGCAATATATTCTACAGTTTCTAGCAATATTATTATAATATTGATGACTCTTAAAACATTGATCTCTAATTTCAGTTGGATTCTGTTCAATGGCGTCTCTTTTGCTTGTTCGAAAAATTGAGTCAGAATTGGCGGGAACAAGACGCTGACAGGCGGGAGTGCGCAGTATAATGGCGCCCATCCATGCCGAAGTGGCAAACGATCTGGTTGACAGGTAAGCGTTTCTCAAATTTCTTGTGGAAATAAGTAGAATTTTAGCGATATATCCCTACTAAATTATAATTCATACCACGTGTAAAAGCTGTATAATATACAGTCGTGTTGTACATACGTAATAACATAATACGAGCTATTGTTTGCGACTATTTCTTTATTGCTTCTGCCTATGGCCAGGAAGCTTGTTTTTTCTTGAAAATCTCGAAAATATCGCGGAACATAAAAATATACGTGTCAAGTATCGTATACGTTGAAATATTTCTAGGAAACGCAAGCGATCGTAGACAAAAATGGACATTGTATTCAGTCGAGTGTCGAACATAGCCAAACGACAAAGAACGATGGCGAGGGTTCTCATTCTACTATTGACGTCGTGCTGACAAAAAATATGGATGACATCTCAGTGAGGTGCGTATCGTTACCTACATGAACCGCGGTACTCATAATAGCCATTCATATTTGCTATAGAATTCGTGTTTAATTATTGCTTCAGTATTTCACGATTATCATTATCATCGTACACTTGTTTCAATTGTTTGTTCCTCTTTGTTACAGGATTATGGAAAGAGTTGATTAGACGGAATAAAGTAAGCCATTAGCTACAATAATGCGAAATAATTCATTGCAACTAAGGTGTTTGTATGTGAGCATATCAATTATTTTTCTATATTGGGTTTATATGATCTGAGACGGATACTAAGATTAAACAACAACAGTTAAAATACTTACAAAAACAATTCGATTTCCTATATCAATTACAATTGAGTTATTGGAATTCGAATGTTTCGTTAATGGTGATAAATATACTCCGGGTGTTTATACAAATGCATAGTTTTATAGAAAACCAATAGGATTATTTTGCACATTTTGCATAATGTTTTTACCTTTTATATTTAAAAACATATGCAATAACTTATTGCATTTTCCTTGCATATTTTCATATTTTTCATGCATATTTGTATATTTTTAATGCGCACTTGCAAATGTTCATATTTTTAATGCATATTTACTTATTTCAATGCATATTTACATATTTTTAATGGATACTTACATATTTTGAATGCATATTTACATATTTTCAATGCATATTTACATATTTCAATGCATATTTACATATTTTTAATGGATACTTACATATTTTCAATGCATATTTACATATTTCAATGCATATTTACATACTTTTAATACATATTTACATATTTCTAATGGATATTTACATATTTTGAATGCATATTTACATATTTTCAATGCATATTTACATACTTTTAATACATATTTACATATTACTAATGGATATTTACATATTTTTAATGCATATTTACATATTTTTAATGCATATTTACATATTTCAATGCATATTTACATATTTTTAATCCATATTTACATATATTTCATGCATTTTTACATATTTTTCGTGCATATTTATTGTTCATCAATATCACTGATAACAAAGACTCGATAGGATGAATATGTTTTCTTTCAGAAAATTTTGTGACCGCGCGCAATGCGGTCGGTAGAATCAGTGTTTGGTCCGCAGTTTTCTAGTATTTCCAGAGCAAGTGGCTCTGCTTAAATTTTCATTTACGCTTTAGCTATACGCGGTTGTAGAGTCAGTGTTTTTCGAGTACTAGTTATTAATAAGATTATCAGAGCACCTGTGCTCATTTTGAATTATTTCAATCGCGAGAGTGGAATCTTGCAGTCAACGGGTTGGTGAGTCGCATGCGTTTTGGTTCCTCCGGTCCCCAATCATGCCGTAGGACGATTGGTCCGAAGCGGCACGGGTGACTGGTTGTATTTTTTAGTAGTATTGCGAGCATAGTGACCGCTATTATTTTCTTGTCTATTATTTCTTATATGAGGTTAGACGTGCCTTCTTGTACTCCGCATTTTTTAATATAAAAGAATTGAGAACCATAGAAATATTTATTATTCAAATAAATATTTGATCATACAAGCACTGTTGGTGTAGGTTCCTCTATTTCGGTAAAAATATATGATAACATTGATAAATACATTGAACAAATGTATATATTAAATTTGTAATTGCATTTATAATGCAAGGGTTTCATGATTATACCAATCATGTATCAAAATAAATAAATTTAACGATACGTGCATTAAAATCAGCATTGAATATGCATAGCCAAAGATAGTATTTAATATTAATTTTCATATACTATAGTCGAGTCCTTTTCCTATGAAATTTATTACGCGTTATGTACAAGAAGGCACTTTGTATACGGGTAGATTTTCAAATCGGAGTAGCTATCTTGAACAATTGGCTTCGATTGAAGAATCACCTGAGGCTTATTTAATAGCTTGTCAATTTTTCGAGTAAATATTTAAATGCATTTATTTCTTAATTGCGTTACGTATTCTAGTAAATTCAGTTGGTAATGACAGTCACTTCCCTTAATAAATTAATTATTAATCAGTCATTTTCGAGTTTTTATTGATATTTCATAATATACAAAGTCGAGTCATTTTTAAAGCGATTGAAAATAAAATATTTTACGTATACTAATCATCTTTTTAGATCAGGATTTTCAGGTTTAACCCCTTCCGTGTTTATTGCCAGGAACTCACTCACGTGCCCAGGTGCTTCTTGGGTGAGTGAAAGGCAATGAGCACGATGATCATATGATTTTTAAATTTATAACAATGTTTGGCGGCTGACATTTGCTAGTGTACCGTGCACGACGTATGTTCCACATTGTGTGTGTATGTGGTTAGGCTGTGGGATTGCGTCGGCTCGGCAATTTGATAACAAATTATAAACGTATTTAGCAATATGTTTTACAATTGCAAATACATTGAATATCATAATGAATTATGAAAATATGGTAACGAATAGAGTACTATACGAACCAACCATACTTAGTTGAAAGAAAGTGTACAGAATACTTTACACGAAAGTAATGCTCAAGCATATACGTTTACGCACATTTACGCAATGGTCGCTAGCCTTTGTCAGCCGATTTCAGGAACTGGTACGTACCCTTAGAGTGTGAATGATTGTATGCCAAGCTCGGGTGTCGGAGGCGTCCCGGGACGTCTCTCTAGTGTAGGCTCTTGCACCCGAGTGTTTGAATGAGAAACGTGGAATGGGGTGTGTTTGTGTGAATGCTTTGCCATTTGTTAAATATAGGTCTAGGTAGGATAGGTAGTATACCTTCTGGTGTGCCTGATAGATATAAGTAGGTAGGGCCGGGCAGGTTGACACAGTCTCTGATCGGGTAGGCAACATTTCGCGTGTTCAACCTGTTTCAGGAAATTTGATTTGAAAAGCCGACGGTGAAGCTGTGGCGCGATCGAAAATGCGTTCGCCTCTGGCTTTGCCTATCGATTTTTCGAATTTTTCGCGGTCGTGGTCGCGATTTAGGCCCCGAAACGAAACGCTTTACATTATGCTCGAGGCTGCACGTGTGAGCGATGACCGATTACAGTTTCAATCGTAATCTTTACGATTTTCCATAATCGCAATTTTTACGATTCTATTTGGTCGTGATTCGTCCACGCGTGTTCCATTTAGCTACGCGGTTTAGATTTTTATTCAATTTTTTTTTGCGAATAGAGTCTCGAGCCTAGACTAAGTTTCAGCGGGCATTGCGCTCGAAGAAAAGAAGAAGCTAAATGCCGAAGAGGCCCGACAAACTGTCACTCAAGAGGGCAACTACCAATGGCTCTGCATCCTCTGGATGGAGAGCCATTTTTTATTTCTATTTTGTCACTATGCTCGCTTTTGTATGCTGTAGTTGTATTTTATTGGTTGGCCAGCAATATTCAATAACGCCTTACATTCAGTCAAATCTTAGTTTTAAGTTAAGATTTATTTGTCCTTAAGTATTGGTAGTATTTATTTAAATTACGTACATGCTCATTTATATTATAATCTGTATTCTTTATTTTAAGTCAGGTCTAACAGAATATTTCTTTCTTTCCATTACTTCCTTCCATTGTTATTTTGCACAACGTTTGCATATCAAGCGTGCTGCAAATATACATCGAAAGGAAGTAGCGTTTAATTTGTAAATAATTTTTACAACCTCGCTGTCCGTGGTGAGACCTGGACAATCGATGTTATTTCTCATACTATTACCAATTCTATCACTTATTCTTTTGTGATACAACTGCTAAATATATGATAAAATCGTCGGGCAAATAAGCCGCGACTTTTTAAATTTCTCGTCGATATAAGTATGTATCAAGCTGAACTTTTGATGTCGTGTGTTGCGTCTGCCGTTCCGCAGGCGACACGTTATGCCTTTCATTACAGCAAAGAAGAAAAGCATATTTTTTAAATTATTTAATTTCAATGTCTACGATAGAGATCGTTAACATCGTTTTCTGCAATCTGTTGGTAACGTAGTGAGTGACACGGAAATGATATGGGATTCTCGGATCCCAGGGAATTCGGGCCGAAAAATACATTGGCCGATTTTTCTGTTCCCATGCCTCGTCTGTGATTGTACTTTACGATCGGCGATAACATATCTTGAACGGTAAAAAAAATGCTGACGGTAGAAAAGTATTTTTATGCACTTACTTAACGTTACCTTTTCGAAACGTGATTTGTTTTATGCTTGTCGTTCGGTGTTATCTTTGTTTACAAGGTTGAAACTTTTATCATTTGCTTTAAAATTATACTAGGGAAACAGAATATTATTTAGAATGGAAAAGTACATTTGAAGACCATTATTTATTAAAAAAACCAATTTCAGTGAAGAAGTAGAAATGGAATTGATATTTTTAAAAACATTACGCTTTTCATTATCAATTTGTCATATTTAGATACATATCAATGGAGGCAACTATCTCGAAACAGAGGTGTACCTCCTTTGATCGCGAGATGGCGCCAGCTTGCAGCTGGAAAATGCATTTTAGAGTTGCACAGTTGTACTTTAAATATTCATTCCAAAGTTCACAAAATGTTTTCAGTATTTCTGTTCCTGTAAAAATGGTCCGTAATTTTCATTGCAACGTTAATGATATCCACAATTAGTAACACGACGTGTTACGCACACTTGCCTCTTTTCCCGCCAACTATCTGTCTATATCCGTCTATAACTGTAATATTTCTTGAAACATTAATCACAGAAGTTTTTACAGTGAATACGTAAATAGAATGTGTCATACGCAGACAGACTCATAAAAGAGTCATTTCTCGCTTCATTACTCGCCAATTTGTAATTTCTGATGATTGCGTGTCTTCAACCATACGGTGCATCCACTGGGAAGAGGTTGAACGCTATCGGGGAATATAATTTAGCGCAGACCCAATGAGAATCTATTCTTCGTTACATTTGTTTCCTTCGTATTTAAATTCCCGTCATAATGGCCAATTTATACCCTCTGCCCGTTTTTGTTTCGCTCGCAAGTTCATCGAGTGGTCGAAAACTTCCATCAGCTTTCGAAAGCTACAGAAACGTTCTTTCCACGTTATTATCCCTTTTTTTACAAATTCACGGAGACGAAAGATAATAAAGAGTCGAAGTAGACCGTACCGTAGGCCATGGAAGTCTCCTACTTTTAAGATTACCTGTTATTAGCCCGTTTTAACATGAAATCGTGTACCGTTTTACGCCTTTTAATCGGCGTTAATCGTAAATATCTCAACATCGATCTCTCCAATGGCGTCTGTCTCGAAGCTAACAATTACCAAGAGTTTCGGGAATTCATTGCACCCGAAGGCTTTAACGCGATCCCTGCACGAGATCCAAACGCGAGAACCGTCAGACCAAGTATGCAGAGGATCGCTGATCGTTCATCGATATAGATACAATTGCACGGGAAACTATCAGCACTTTACCGCGTTAAATGCGTGGAAAGATTGATGGGGACACGAAATTCTTCCTAGACACGCAATCGCGTTCAGTTACGACAGCTTCGTTGAAAATTAACCGAGGAATGCAACCACGTCCGATGTCTATCTTTAGTCTCCTCTGCGCCGAACCAGCAACGTTTAATCACAATACAACTTAAACGGAATGCAATTACTTAGCCGCATACACGGTTCATCATTTCATGGTTTCGCAGCGCGGTTACGATGTTCCTCGATTCGTGGCGACTTCGTTAGTCGACCTCCGTTGCAGCAGCAGATAACACAGTAGATCGCGACTTCCTCCGCGCAAACTACAAAGGCTTGAGGAGGCAAGGGGGGACAACGGGGGGGGGGTGGTTAAAAAGACGGCGATTAGTCAAGCGAAATCGTCCATCACGTCTGAACATACGAGGAACACATGCGGACTACTGGCTCCTGCCGCACCTCTCGAAATAGAGAGAGAGAGAGGGAGTGGCCGTGAGATGGATCAAGAGGGAAAGAACGACGAGGCGAAGGGGGATGCCGAAAGTACAGAGTTCTTTTCGGCTAACCGCCTACTTAATTAAAACAACATTAAGCCGGCCGGCTTACGTCGTGAAACGGCGTTCCCCATGGACCGTGGAGCGGCCAGGCGAACCGCGAAACACCAGCAAGAAGACGGTGGAAGGAGGAACGCACACGAGACGAACGTTTGTAGCTGTTAAATCTCAGCTGTAACTGCTGCCGTGCGGCTCCCGCACCGCCTCATAAACTACGTTCCTTATTAAATTATGTACATTTGGATGCCCGTCCTGAGCATTGCACTCTCTCCATCTTGGATCCGACTGCTTGTCCTGGATGATGCAGCTCTGCTTTGGGAATAGCCGGAATTGTTACTTTGTGGAAGACCTCGCGTCCTCGGCGAGCTATTAGCCTTGGCTACTCCGAACGCCGATCTCCGTTTCGAAAATGGTGGACGTAGAATTCGTACGCCTACACCTATGGATTATTCTTCTTGCTTGACGAATGCCCGCAAACCCAACAATGACATCATTGTTACCGTGCCCGGTATCTTTATAATGCTTAGCGATTTCGTTAAGATCCATCGATCTAGCCGCTTGGCAACGATTCCCTGGGGAACAACGAGTGGGAGGTTGGAACGATCGCGGTAACTACGTCGTAAAATACGTTTATTGAAATAGATGTATTCGGCGGACTTAATGGGCCCGCGAGCCATTAGTTATCACTTATTTGGCAGGAAGAAGATGCCGACGATTTTACAGCTTTTCGAATAACCGCTTGCCAGTGGAACGAACGTCCGCTGGTGTTTCTCAATGAAAACCCGTGGGGGGAAGATTTAAAAGTCAGCATCAACGAGAGCATCGCGACTGGTAATGAACTAACGAGTATAGCTGACGGAAATAGGTAACCAGCACAGCGCGCGATGGCCAATTAAATTGAAAGGTACGAATCTCAGCAGAGGATTTCTCATCTCACGATGCGGAACTTCGGTCGATATTAAACGGTGAGATTTAAAGGTGGTACGCGAGGTGGCAGGTGTTCCTTGGCCGCGTCAGCCTTTTTTCCTTTCTTCTTTTTTACGTTGCCAGCAGATTTCGTAATCGTTTCCATAAAACTTTATTATTGACGCTCGTTATCTCGTTCTTTAATTCCCAAATAACGTTGCCGCGCTATGGGATGATTAAAGTTGCCAGTGACCGCCGCGATGCTCGCCCGCGATAGCAGACTATGCGCTGTCCCAGCGACGAATAGCTATAGTCGTGTTTAATTTAATCCCGTATCGAGTATCATCGAAATGCACGGATCCGAGCTGAGGCTAATTCGGAGTAGACACGCGCGCTGCATCAGAAGTGGAAACACGCAAGCACGCGCTAGCCAATTAAGTGCAATGCTGAAGACGAAAGGGTGAGAAATGACCGTGACACTTAGCAGTCTTAAGTAGCAAGATTTAGATGCGACAGGTGCACTGATAGTATCCTCCTTGCTCCGTCTTACCCCCTCGGCTCCTGTCGTTGATTTTCCTTCGAGATACCGCCCCGAGGGAAAAATACGCGAACGCCCGTCGTTTGGCAAGCTAAGGCTCCCGTATTAATAATAAGCGCTTGACACAGTGCCAACTGTCCCGCGCTTTGCTCGTTTTTGCCGAATTGCTGTAAATTTCCGATGCGAAATTTGCGCCGGGTTACGCAGTCTGCACGAAAGTTTAGCCAAGTGCAAACTAGCCTCATTAAGCTGCCGCAGCTTATTTTCTCGTATATTCTCGAACAAGAAACACGAGTGTGGGAAGATACGTTCGATTTTCCTTATTGCAGGAAATCATTTTTTTTTATGAAGAAAAGAAAAATCAGACAAATTTTATCGCAACCCTTAAACGTTTATACATCGGTCAGGTCGGCCGCGAAATACACGTGGAAACAGAAATACGATATTCGTCAGAAGTCCAGGAATAAAAGAGTGGAGTGTTCACTTTTGCACCAATCTCTTGCCACGCACGGATATTGTTACAATGGGAGGCCGTTCCTCGGGGGCAATTGAAACGGATCAAATGGTCCAAGTATCGTGCTGTCCGCGGTGCATATAGTATGCACAGAATAAAGAAGGAGACCGGCATGTTCCGTGGAATGTAATTACCGTGGTCGTAACAAAAATGGCGAGGAAGAACGAGGCAGTCTGATATGGAAAGAATGATTCCCCGACGAGTACGTATTTAGCGTATTGTTAAGGAACGCACCGAACCGTAGCTCCTTCAGGAACTCGCCACATTCATTCTTACCGCGGGGGAGACATTATAACTGACGTTACTTCATATCCAACAAGTACGCCAGAAAATAAAATAATTGTCGTTCTTATTGTTAGTTCGCGAGTGGTGAAAATTCTGTGAACCAATTTTGAGAGAATCCTTTCACTCTGTTACGCTTATTAGCATTACGAAATGCCATTGTAGGTAAGTATACAGATTTGATATAAATTGTCTAAAGAAAATCTTGGCACCGCAAAACATTAACGAATATTTATCAGGTATTCGTCAGTTTATGCATAACTATGTAATTTCTGATGCGAGAATAAATGAAAGACTTGGTTGCATTATCTACCCCAGGCATCGAGACAGGAGTTCGGTAACGAGACTCGAATTGCGAGTTACTGAACGAGTTTAATTGGCCAGTGCACGTTCGCCGCTTCGGGTTAAGTTTGAAGCGAGAAACGACGATGAATGATGCTTTCCATAGGCAGTAAAAGTAAGTAGAAGTATAAAAAGATTTATGATGTATTCGGGCGATGGTAAAAATGAAAAAACTGTGCTAGGCAAATGAAACGTTTTAAAATGTGAAATTTTGGACGGTTCCATTTAGAAACACGGAAAGATTGGAAGGCAATCTATTTCGCCACGTGTTGCACGTTTAAATCGAATGGTATTGTCTGAAGAGGAGCTGCCAACTCTTTGCGGTTACGTTTCTCTTTCCTATTTTCGAGGGTTTTTTTTTATATTAGAGAATGATCAGCTGCGCCTGTCAGGTGTTTCGGCAAAGAAACGGATACCAAATTCTTCCCCCATATTTTCTACAATGGTTCTACTCCCTCGAACCCTCACAATTTACCTTCGCAACATTACTCGGGGATAATTAATGGAGGTTGATTCCAACAATTTCATCCTAATAAACATCGCTCCCAACTTATTACACCACTCCTCTTCTAATAGCACCCTTTTCCAAAGAACACGTAAGTTCCTCGCCTTAACTACTACTTTTTGATATCTATTAGGGAAAAAAAATTCCCTTCTTAATCTATAGCCTGTACCATGATATTTTATAACTTCCAGACTCATCCATTACCCGATCACAACTTTTTCTTCCGTTTCACCGTCATTGCCAATCTTTTAATGGTTGCTCCTTGCGGTTTGCGTCGATAGAAAGTTTCAAAACGTGTTCACCACCTATCGAGTAGCCGCGGCCGCTCATTTGCAATTGCTTAGCGCTTGTCCGCGGCCATTCTATGGTTTCGTGAAAGGCCGCGCAACGAACGTTGGCAATATCATTCTTCACTTAGGCATACGTGAATGGCACATTACCGAGTAGCGTGCAAACGGTAGTGACACCTGAGCAGTAATAATCGTATACAAACGGCAGTTCACTTTACAGTTTGTTGAGTCGTCCTGGTGCGCCAGGGTTCGACGTCGTTTCGCTTTTTCCTTATTCATCTGTACGCGCACGTTTATTGTGCAGTAAAAAGATTAGTGCACCGCGTCTCTTAACGTTCTGTCGGAAGTTGCGGTCGAAACGCGTCTCTGGGGGAGGAGGAGAATTTACATCCAGCGATGTCTATAATACGTCACTTTTATTTCTATGTCCTGCGCGATAATATTTTGTGTAAGTAACTATATCTTCGTGACCGCGCGACGTAAGTGTACCAGGCGGTCGTACGTTCGCCGATAATAGTGGCAAAGGGTGGCAATGGGTGGCAATAAAAATTATCATCGCGGGCAATAAAGCTGGTTGTCGATAATAATTTCGAACGGTTCCCCGCGTTTAAGTAGAAGAGGAATAAACGCCCTTGGAACAGTTAAGGTTTAAGCATCACCATTGCATTCGGTGGCGACGGCCAGCAGGGGAGGACGAATAGGAATGGTGGCACAGTCTGCGCAAATACGTAACGAAGGGTTTTAAACACATTGTTAAAACTCTACTTAGTGCAACTTTTATGCATTCGGATGGGACACGCCCCCGCTTCCTGGTCCAGGGACCACGAGACCTCGCAGCGGTGGGAATCGAATTTTATATGGAGATTGCCGTTGTTCCCAAGAACACTAAAGTGTTAAGGGCCACTTAAAATGGCTGTCGTTTGTTCGTAAGAGAGGCAGCCACCTTCCCCCCTTATGCTTGTCCTTTCCGTGACGCGGGTAGCTGGTATTATTATTATTATTATTATTACAAAGACGAGGCTGTGGCATAAGTAAATCGTAAATCAAGCGGCGTCATAAATGTCGAAGAGTTTCGAGACAGTTCGGACCGTGCGATCACCGCACAATGGTGGCGCAATTTTGCAATTTGAACGCTTGTAACCACCCCAACCCCCTTTCGCTCCTCTCGTACGCCCACTGTATTCCTTGGACACCGGCGTGCGTGGATCAGAGATGAATTTCTCCGTCTCTTATTCTTTTCCTTGATGATCTCCACTTTTACTTATTTTTATTTCTTATTTTGCACGATTCAGCGAAACGCACGATTCCAGTCTGCAGAATCAATTTCGAGGATTTGGCTCACGCCGCGATGGCTGACATGTTTCCTCTCTTAGAATGCGTGCGATAGTAGATTTATGCAAACGATTTATTTCTACGTATGAACATTTCGAAGGGTGTATATATACCGGGTCGACGTAGCTTGAAAGTGTCGAACTACGGCATCGTTGTTTATTAGACACAGTATCGTGTTGGTAGTAGTTCGCCGATCGTTTTCAACGTTCAAAGAGCTCTCTTTTTCGCTCGCCTCCGCCATAGGCCCTCCCAGTTGTCTTCCCGAGCGATGGAACAAAAACGTTTAACGAAGTCGTTCCGAGTGAACGATCCAATCGCGCCAAGCAACTTGGTTTTCAGCACGTTAGAACAACGCGCAATACTTTTCCACGAAATTTATTTGAGACCAGCGTTCTCCGGTATTGGAAAGTCTGTCGCCATCGTTCGATCTCGAGCAAAGAATCGTCGAGGCCAATTATTATCTACGCTTTGGGAAAAAAGAGATAACCCTGTCAGATCCCCGGTGGGCTATCTTTTATGAATTTCCTTGACACTCGGGGTATGGCGTAACAGGATAAAGAGGGACCAATTTCGAACGACGATAGGGTAGGTGGGTCGGGTGTCCAACTTCCAAAATAAGCGCAGATTCGCTCGAGGGTGCAATTAATCACGGCGAAAAGAGAGCTGCCTTCCGGGGTTTTATTAACCAATTACCCGGGACGCGGTATATTTGGCGCACCGAATAAATAGCCGGCAAACAGCGACGAGGAATTCATTAGCGGATCATTGGGTCAGCAGTGTAAACTTTATCATTTTCTCTTGCTGCGCGTACTGTCGAAGCAACTGGGCAGTATCGTTGTCAGGGCCAATCGACTTTACGCTTGCGGTAAAATTGTAATCGAAATACACGGGTGGTGTACTTGGAGTTGAATATCTTTTTAATTAATGACAAATGGAAAGCCCTGATAATTTTCGCCGAGTTTCTGGCGCACTTTGAGAATAGAAGAACGTCGGAATCGATTGTTTCATCCGCGACGAATAAGCGCGTATAGAGGAATTTCTTTGGCGTAGTTCCAGGGCCAAAATATTCCAGCCGAGCACTGTATATCGTATCGCTCGCTTCGATTGCATCGTCGACTATTCCATCGGCGATGAGAAAAACATATTTGCACGATAGCTGCTGCTTTCAACGAGCCTGGAAGGTTCGACATGCAACGTTACAATAAACGCTATAATAAACGTATATTAAGAAGAACGATCTTATAATATTGACCCCTTAAATACAGTATTCATACATTCGTCCGCATATGTCTCCCGAGGTAATAAAAACCGCCTCGACAATGGAAACAAAAACGTTTCCCCTTTGAAAAGAGTGTCTCTGCCGAAAGGGTTGAGTCGCGAGGTGGTTCCACGCGAGGGGAACGGTGCCGCGTTGCTCTCGAAATCGTGATTCCGTGAGAGCCAAAGCGCGCGGGCATTGTGCTCGGCTTCGTGGCGGGAAGGTCGAAAAAGAAAGAAGACGTCAAAGAGGATGCGGCGACGATATAGAGAATAGCGCATTGCAGTTTAGAGCAGCGCAGTGTGCGGTTTAGTAACGCGTAGCGGCGGGCGTAGCGTGTGGCGTGCATACCACCGTGGTTGTATGTCTCGTCCGATCTCGTCTCTCTCCCCCGCAGCATGTCCTCTCCCTCTTTCGTTGGCGGTGGTACCAGCGGCGGCACCCTTTGATCTCCCCGGCCACGCCCCCTTTTTTCATTTTTTCACTCCTTAAAAGGCAGATGGACAAAGTGTATTGTAAAGTGGGCAGCGCGAGCAAGCCGAGAAGACAGTCAGCGAGGAAGAGCCGGGTATACACGGGGTACGAAAGAGTGAAGCGGATAGAAGGATGGATCTCGCGAGAGGAACAGGCTGAGGGACAGGATGGAGAAGGTGAAAGCGGAAAGAGCGAAGAGGAGGCACGCTGTAGGTGAGGCTGCTGGCTCCGTGTCCAGTTACAATTATTAAGGACTCTCCCCGACCTGGCCGCGAGAGAGAAGAGGATGCCACGATGGAAGAAGGAGGCAAGAGTCGAGCGAATGCTTCGCTAATTATCCGATCCCCGCGTCTTGTGGCTAATGGGCCGAGAAGGGGGAACAGAGAGGTCGGGAAGCTGAGAGGGACGAACGACCGACCGGCAATATCCAATTGATCATCCGACAAACCTTGCTGATGAACGAGGAACTTCCTATCCCATCATCCTCGTCCTGTGTAAAACCTGCTGCCCCGATAGGCAGTCGATAGTGGACGAGACTCGCGTTAGATCCACGTAATTTCCTTGACGCTGGTGTTTTCTTAGCGGGAGCTTGAGCGGCTTGTGTTGCGCTTGACGCGCGCGAGCTTTATCAACCGAGCCTCTCGCGAATTTTGCACCACATCCCATGCAACGTTCGATTCCCCTCTGTTGTTAATCGATGAGAACTCTGAACACGAATCGTGATCCACGGTAGCGGAACGGGCTAAGATCTTTGTCTCGGAAAGGGCGTAACAAAATTTCGTTCTGGGGCCTGACACGGCTAATCCATTTCACGGTCCTCTCTTATACTAAATCCAAAGACAACGTTGCTCGCGCAGGCTATTCAAATTTTTCGCGAATCACGGTGGTCCCTTAACTCTACGGAAGCCAGGACGAACACGCTGGGCATCTTGTTCCGAACGCAGCGCGGCGTCACGTAGGTGAGACCCGAGGTGGCTGGACTGCCGAACTAATTCTCCTCTTTTTCTTCCCCCTTTCGTTTCGAACGCCGCCTTTTTATTTCTGCGCTCGCGCTCAGGCCCGAGCCACGCAATTGTTGCTGTCTTTATACCGGTTATTGACGTCCGCTTTCGTGGCGAATTACCCTGCCCTCCGAAAATGATGTCTTAATTGGAACACGCGGGGACGCGGCGGAGAAGGAGGAACGTTGCAAGAGGGATTCATTTATAAATCTGACAGACAGTAGTCGCTACTCGTTTCACACGAGCGCTTTTAGCGTTCCAAAATAAGAGCCTTGTCGACGAGTAAGCGAAAACTTTTCATACAGGCGAACTTATACACGATGCACGAGACCAATAGTAAGGGAGAGAACACGCGGGCCACTGCGGGGATAATTTATTCAGCTGTTCCGATACGGAGAACGGGACATTGAATTGGAACTCGAGAAAGTGTCATTGCACGTTATAGTAGTCTTACTTTTATAAGAGCAATAAAAGTAGTTGCACAGAAGGATTTAAAAAGCAGGATCGATTAATTTAGAAACATACGGTGTCTATTAAAATGAGCAGGAAGATTCTAATATGAATTTCCATTCTGACCTGCATTCCTCGTCACTAATTCCCCGATCTTGTTAAACCATTTCTTTATTATTATTTTAATGAACCTTGTGTGCATTCTGATTCCGATTACTCGATACAAGTTGTACGATAGTTAAAAAAAGTACTTTTCTGTCCGGTTTCCAGCGGCAGCTTACGTCCGCGGTGATTACAGCATAATGAACCGAACGATATCGACCAGCAAAACGTATAATAAAGCAAGCATGTGATTCGAATGCCAACGAAGCGGCCAGCGTTTCCGCGTTTCCTCGGTTCCAGTTTAGTTTAGCTATTCCAGAATAATTGTTTTATAATGGCTACGAAAGACGGTGAAGTAAAGTAATGCCGGGTTTCGAATAACGTTGATCGCTGGTTTATCGCGTAAGTGGTCGCGGCGAACGGTTCCGAGGCCTTTCCGCGCGAACTTCGATGGAAAATATTATCGTTCGCTAAGCTTCGATTCATCGATATCCACGTCCGTTAAAATCCTCTGCAGCTGTCAACGATCGATTAAAAAAAAAACTAAAAAATTGTACAGTCGATACAGACCCATTCCGGATACAATGAAACGAATATCGTCACGCCCTTTCGTGGAAATTATACGAAACAGTATTCCACACACAGATTTCACTCAATATCTCAAATTATCGTCACGAACGTATCATCGTCGAAAGCGCATATGGCGCACGGTAGAGGCAATTCTCGGTCCGTGCCGAATGCAAATCGAGTGTCGACGAGTTCAACGTGGAGTTCACGTTCATTCCCGTGGCAATGGTTGCACGGGGCCTTTTCGTGCGATCGTCGCTAACCTGGCCTTAAGCCCTATACACACCTCAAGTCATTCTTTTATTTAACATACAGCATTATGGGACGTTTTCTGTACGATTCTCGTTCACCCTCGTTTATCATCTCTCCCTTAGATTCGTACGGGCCTCCTTTGTAACGCGTGATGCAGAGTCCTCAATTCGCCATGATTTTCACCGGTGATATCCGGTGTCGTAACGCGTCACATTGCAAGAATGATCCATTCGGCTTTCCGTCTTCGAGCTCTGTCATCCGCTACCTTACGAGAAGGCCGAAGGATGTTGTTATTAAAATTGCAGAGGAGATACGTCTGTTCAAACCGGACATCCTCGAGGTAACGTGTGTGCGAGAGAGAAGACGCAAACATGACGGGTCTTCTCGCGAGCACATCTTATTGACACAGAAAAATTCGTGGACAGGTGCACGTGTGTCCTCATGCACGCACGACAAGACCTAGACGTCTTCCAAGTAGCGCGTCAGCTATCGTTGATCGGGACACAAAATGGGGCACAAAAGTGTACAAGAGTCGGCCGATTTCTCTCTGCATTATTTCTTCTCTTTTTTTTAATTATCATAAATAGTCGACGGTTCGCTCGTCGAGGACGGGCGGCTCTTCTCGGGCCGTTTAGCCAACAGTCTGTACTAGTGGATAGTGCATAAATTGGTCCAATTGAGACGTACCCACGACAGCAAAATAAATGCTTGGATTGGCCTTTAAGAATTATTCGTCGCCATTTTAGAGCGAGCGCCGTTCCACTGGCTGGCTAATGGAAGGAAATGCGTCAGACGATGATTTTCGATGTTCTAAGGCGAATATAGACCTTGATCCTAGGTATTATGGAGCCACGTGTGTTGTTAGGGTAATCATTAATGGCTTGAAACTATCTTTATACCTTGCCAGTAATGGTATCGTTCTATGTACTTAATTAACGGACATTTAATTCATCGTACTCCTCGACTAGGGCAATTAACAGTACCCGCGTAACGCAATAGTGCCGTACTTTTAAATGTCAATTGCCTGTGCTATGCACCTTAGGGTAACTTGCATATTTAATTGCACGAGCTCAGCTGGTGCGACAGGTATATATGCCCGACAGGAGGGCGAATAGTGATGATCGATAATGTTTCTGCTAATTTGAAAAGTTCCTGTCCCACGGGGGACATGAATTTCAAATTGTTCGATGCACGAGACTTTGTGCCTGCACATGCGATGGGTTGGGATTCTCCGTGGATATTTTGACCATGCAAGGGTGGCGTACCATGTAATGGACGCTATAATTTTCGAGAATTCAATACATCCACTATTATCGTTGCGCTTGTCGCGACTTTATTCTGCACAATATATTTGGTACAGAGAAAGACATTTATTTTATGCAGATAGTGTTACGTATTGAAAGGAACGGGTAACCATTTACCGCCGACTAAAATGCATCGATCGTGCAACGCACTACAAACCCGAGTGACTTATATACTTACATTCCACTGTTGATGATAGCTAACCGATTACCTCCATACACGCGAAATACTCGTAAGCTCGTAAACAGGTTGGTGGCTCATTCGTGGACGGTGGCGCAGATAAGCTTTGCGTCCTTCAGATTAACTAGACTGGCTGGATTGAAAGCACAGATCCGATATACAAGCAGCACTGTAATACGCTTTTAATCCAATGCTCCTCGATGGATCAACGTAAGGAACGTGCAATTTCAACGCCAGCCGTTTCATTTCGTTCTTTTAAACACTAAGGAAAGGTACAAGGCTGTCGAGATCGGCCGGAAGCATCTCGTAAAGATCCACCATTGAGACGGGGCCCGATTATTAAAGGCCTTCGTACATTTATAAGAACACGATGTTCAATAAAATAACTGTCGGTCGTTCAACGAAGCCCCGAGCCGTTAGCAGAAATGCAACAAAGTGTCCGAATCGAACTCGGGACTTGACGCGTGTAACCGGAAGGCAGTGGCGTTGGAAATAACAGTGTTACGTATTAGCTGGCGAGATACTGGATGCATTGTCCATTGTTTTGATGCCGTCTGTTTGCACGAAGCCCCGGACCGTTACCAGAACGAAACAAAGTGTCGAATCGAAAGCAGGACAGAACACATGTGACCGGAAGGCAACGAGGTTGCAAATAACAGTGTAGCGCGTTAACTTGCGAGATGGCGGATGCATTGCACCCCCACAAGTGTAGTGCAACTTATTATTTCTATAACGGATTTTCGACTCGACTATTCGACCGTTCCCACGAATGTTACCCCCTTAGACCAGTATTCAAATCCGCCAAAGATATAATTAAACATTTCGTTTCGTTTCCTCTCCATTTGTATTCGGATTTGACTCGCCGTTAGATTGTCGTTTCTACGATTATTACTGAGAAACGCGAAACAGGGGACCAGCCATTTTATTAAAAAGTAATAGGAGGAACTGGCGGGCAGGTATAGATAAGGGTGACCGTTCGCAGACGGGACAGGCCTCGGTTTCTTGAATATTTCATGAATCTGCAACGGCGGCCATCTTGCTTGCCGTGCCATGGAGCATTAAACAACAAGGGTTGTTAGCCTCTTTATCTATAGGTCTTACCCTCTATACACTTACAAGACCAACGACGATAGATTAAGGCGTGACGTCGACTCGCGTGCGACTAACGTTCCTGCCCGCCGTATCGGGGGCCAACTGCCCCTAATCGGGTCGCCATTTTGGTGCTACTGCGATCTACGATCGCGTTTCGTTCCAACCTTCGATCGGCGAACTTCCTCGGACCATTCGTGGCGCCCACGTTATGTTCCATTAGCGACCGAAACGTCGGACTTTCTATTCTTTCGATACAGCAGAAAGGCCAACGGGAGAGAAAGAAATGGGAACGCTGTAACGACGTTAAATGATACACGAAGGTATCATTTACGAAGGTAACTCACGGGAAATCGCGAATACGGCAAACGGATAATTTATATTTAGCGACGTGGCATGCGTCAGGTAGAACGGCGGTCGCGTAACGCAATGCATTCACTCTTGTGTACTTTATCGATGACTTGCAGGGCATATTTATGAGGATACACCCACGTTACGATCAAATTATGGTTTTCAACCGCGGCGCGATTTTGCTATACGTGATTCGTAGCTGGCAGGAAGTACACGCGCACGGTAGATATCTGTCCTCAGCCTATCATTCTTCCTGCTTTCTCTTTCGATAGGTCGGTTTCGATATGCTAAAAGTGATCGAGCACGCGTTTATCGCCCGTGCAGAAGTCCTACGTTTCTTACCTTTTTCTGCTGCGTCGGATTACATCGTCGCTTTCGATCGGGGGAAAATTCTTTCGATCGATCCGAGGACGTTCTCGATGCGTCGACTTCTGTTCCCCGATGTGAAATTCGAACCAGACACGATGGGACGGGGGGCATGATGGTCTCGTGACGGGATTCAGTAAAATGCGAAGCGCAAATAGAGGCCGTAGGTGGTGGAAATTGGCTGCGGCTAGATTACCGTTGTTAGGGTGAATCGAAAAAGAGGTCTGCGCTAGACGGCTGATTGCTGCTGAAACTCATCTACATCGACGGAATTCGTTTCTGGCACGAACTAGCGACGCTACTCTTTCCTGCTCTTTGTTCCTTTGTGGCGAACACTTTTCCAAGTTCGACGATACAGAATTACATATTTGTGCCTCTTGGGAAGCAGCCACGAAAGGAGTAATCGCTTTATCGCTTCTTTCCAATTCTTCCTTAGCTTGCTACTTCACTCTGCCGCTTGTATTTGCTCAAAGAAACGACGCATCGTGGAAATCTATGAACGTCCATAGACGGAACGAGCAGGGTAATAGTTGTTAAACGACCCCACAAATGGAATACCAAATATTCTAGCATATAGGCAGCTTGCGACGTTGACAGTTCTGCGAACATGTTTAACAAACCTATAAGTGAATCTTTTTCGCTTTGAAAGAGAAATGATATGACGTCTGTGTTTATAAATATCGTGGTATCGAAGTGGAGTTCTCCACAGGAATGTTTCAATGAGCGAAGAATCGCCGCGAATTCTTTGATTAGAATAATATCATTCGCCTAATAAAATTCTCCGGTAAATCGTGGCAGAAGAATGTGTATTATAGTGCAAAAATTGTACAGGATAAATGTATTTGAAACATTTGTATTTAACAGTCCAATGAAATTATCCCCTGGATCAGGTTTGGCTCGAGCTCGCCCTCGAGTTGCCCTTTCGTTAGTTTCATTTATATCATATTAATATATACGAGTGTACGTGACATCCCCGTTGAACGAGCACTTGCATCTGGGCAACCGCCGTTCCAGCAATTGTCTCGAATAGATAAGAGCTCTCCGGAGCTAGGAAATATGCGCATATCGTAATTAAAACGATCAGAGATACAGAACGAAGGGGGGGCGCCGTGCCTAGCAGAGCAATTGCGCGAGGTACGCTGATGCACAGACGATTCGAGGTAATCAACGAAACACCGTAACGTCTCGTACAGCTTTTCTCCCCGTGCCTTCTCCATTATCGTGTCCGCGCCACCCCGCATGTAAATTGTCCGCCGTCTGTGTTTCCAGGTATAATATCATTTTAATGACGAAAAAGCCGCGTCGGTGGCAATTAACCGTAGGAAAAAATCGAATGCAGCACGCTGTGCGCCGTCGATTATAATGCCCTCCATCTTTGTTCCTCCTCTTCGTTTATTTCGAAACCACGTGTCGTACATTTCTGTCTTGTCGATCTTAGCCCCGGTCTTGTCGTGAATCGCGACGGAGTGTGTGGGTGGACACGAACGAGCAATCGAGATTAGAAAATGTCATTAGAAGAGACGAGAGGTTGCTGCTGGCGGTCCGCGCCACGTTTGTCTCATCCGAGGTAAATTGTCGGAAATGTTCCGTGTACGAGATGCCACCGTAGGGTCCTGATGGACATGGAAGAGTCGGCGGTCGGGAACTGGGGAAACGAAACGGAGAATAGTAGATAGCAGACCGCTGGTTATTATCCACACTTGACGGAAACATTTCGTACCGTGGAATAATTATTGCTTGTCTCGCGGAGATCGTCGGGAAGCAGAACGATTTCGTATCAGGGAACCGTTTATTACGTGCAGGGTCCTACGAGCGCGCCAATATCCCGATACATATATTGTACATTATTTGATATAACTTGAGGTACAATAAAAGTAAGTTGTATAGAGAAAAATCTTGTACTTCAACATAGGTATCTAGATATCAGCTAGACAGGCTATAATAGCCTACACCGCGCTGATATCCACGCGTTACGTTAAAAAAGATAAATCTCCGCAGAAGTTAGCGAGGGAGAATATACATGTAGAATTCAGAATGAGATTCGTTTTCGTGCCACAGCACGATTTATCATCGATCGAGCTCGCGCACAGCGGTGGCGGCCGCGTGGGTGTTGCATCGCCCCGAGCAACTTGCAAACTATTGGAACAAAACATCTGGCCGCACGCGCTAATGTTGAATCAGTTTGATAGTCCCGAAGCTGTTTCGAGTCGGTGGTTCGTGATCGTTCCCAGAACTCGCAACTACACCGCGACGTACGTCCGTGGAGCGTTCGGATCGGGGCAAAAGTTTCACGCGAAAGCTTCCACGCCGTGTAATCAATCTTTCGATAGTTCGTGTAATCGCGCGGCCCGGCCGCTTCGCCGCGAAACTATAACGGTACGCTTGTGCAGAGAACTCGCGCGAAGCTCGCGCCGCGTGCGAGCCGCGTAATTGGAAGATGATACACCGCGTTAAGCTTTTAACCGACCAAAGGTAATTGCTTGTGTAATTCTTAATTTCACGTTACGCTGGAATTCCGAAAGCGAGGCAGACCCCCCCCTGTCGTATCTCTCGAATCTCGCGCGGTTATCCTCAGGTGCGTGCGAGAGGAGTGGCGCCCCGATAGAGAAACGCTGACACGCTTCGTTACCGCGACGAGTCCGCGCTAATTAATTCCTAGATAATTTTTACTTTCACGATCGCGATCGTTCCCGGCCGTCTCATTTGCTGTCACGCACGTCTGTGTAATTAATCGACTCTTCGCTGATACGAACAGCGATAAACGAAGATTGTAGCGCGATTTTTTTTACCACGGATTGCGCTCAATTTGTGGTTGCAATTGTTCTCCGATTGGGGCTACGTCTCGGGGAGTCCGATGTTGCTTAAATAATATTTCGTGTGCGTCTCGTTTACGTGGAGGAAATGTAATTTAAATTATATAGAATTTGTCAAATAAATATCTAGAATAGTTAGACTTCTATGTTTTGCGATACAACTGCGGTATCAGCAAGAACTATCTGCGGCACTGCAATTATCAATCTCGAGGGTTCACAAGCCCGCAGGGAAACTCGTCGATCAAACGATCCTACGTTCTGGCCTTATCATTTGTTATCGTACCATCGACGCAGCATTCCATTAATCACCGCTGATTGATTTGGCGTGGGCTGGCGTCTAAATGTAACATAGGTCGACGTCGCCGCTTCTTGGCTAATGCCTGCGCGTGCCCACTACAAGAGCATTATTAAATGTCAATGCGTTAATAGGACCAGCTCGTGGCGATTCAACGATGCACGATTAGGGCCAATAATTGAATCCACTATTGTCAACCGGCTCGTGAGGTTTTCGCTGCTCGGTAAAACTGGCATTAATAAATAACGAACTTTCGAAAATGAACGGCTCCATCGAGCGAGGCTGTAAATTCGAAAAGAAGCACTCATTGTCAGAAATTCAATATTTATTCTCAATATTTCCATCCAGGGACGTGTATATCGGGGGATTGACAATAGTTGAAATATTAACGGCCGAGTTTCGTAGGGACCGAGGTGGGTTTCTTATCGGTGTCTCAGGTAGCCGGGCATAAAGTACACCGCGAGGCGTGTGTTCGAAGTGTAAAAATGTCGATGAAGAAAATGTACGAGAAGAAGGCCGAGGAAAAGGGCCCGGGCAGAGCGAGAACGAGCCGCGAGGCGGAAAGAGGAGGAACGAGAAGGAAGCGAGGTTAGCGTGGCGGGTAAAGGGATTGAAGGAGGGTGGGGGTGTGAGGTGGGGGCAAGAGAAGGTAGAAGTGACTCCCACCAGACGCGGGTAGGCTGAACATCAAAGGGAACCGACTTCTCGTTCGCGAGGTGAAGAACCGGCCATCTCCGGGCCACACACGAATTGCTTTTATATACTTACTCTAAGTTCTGTACCACTAAAGTGTAATACCTTTTCAGCGTGCTGCACAAACCGCTGCTTGCTGATCTACGGAAATACGTTTGGCTTATCCGCGGTATATTTTATAAATATGTCCCTCAACCTTCACTCGTAAACGTCTTTTTATTTCTGGGGCAATAAACTGTCTCAAGTGTAGACTGGTTTGTTTTTTACCTCGCGCGCGCTAAAATTGTAATGATTTTTATAGCCGGCCATGTTCGAAATCGGCTCGCGTAATTGCATAGCACGGTTGTAATATATAATATCAGTCCGTCACGTCTCCCTAGAACGGAAGTTCATCGTGACACGCCGCTGTTCCAATCGAATTGAAATTCTGCCCCCTGAAACGTGTCACTTTAATCTACATTAAAACGTCATCCCCCTCTATCCCGTTTCTATTATACGTCCGTCGGGCCTGAGGGAGGAAAAAACGGGAGAAAAGGGAGAAAAAGAGCGAACGGGACAAAAAGGTGTCCCGGGTAACACAGGCGCCTAGAGCCGTTCTACGTTCACGTTCGGAATATCAAGTCATCAGCGACTATTCAATGGCTGGCGAGGACGAATCACGCTTTCCGAGCATGACGAATCCGTGTCCGATGTCGTTGTTGGCTTCACGAACTTTCCAAGAGATCGCTGGAGGCGCGACTAAGTGTCGTCGCGGCACGATCGACGAACGACCCTTCGTTCCGTGTCAAACGAGGGAGGAAGGGGGATGCAGAAGGCGCGAGCCGGAACCGAAAATTGATGGAACGTCACGGCGAGGTTCCTGTACAAAAGAGTGCTCGAGGATCGTTGTGCCGAAGAGCATCACGAAAATCCACAACGTGAATGGCCTGTACAGGGCGAGAGAATAATCCCTCGCCCCGCCTCCCCTCTTCAAAAGTGGTTAGTGAAACTGATTCGGACTAAATGGAGCCTAAATGGAGTTGGAATTGACTGGCGGGGTTGCGCCGCTGGCTTTTGTACGCCCGGGACGCCTCAAATGTTTGACCACCCTTACAATTGCGAGCTGAATGCGGATACAGAGGACTTAAGGGACGAGGCAGCTTGTGCGCGACCCTGTCACCAGTTGCCACGCGCTACATTTTTTCCCGAATTGCTCCCTTTGAGATATCTCTTGCGGAATCTTTCCACCTTCCTTAAGGTTAAAGGACTCCTTCTGCGGAGGCGTCACTGCCCCGACGAGCCCGGGTCGATTTCAGTCCTTGTCCGGTTCTCAGTAACGATGAATGAAAAGGGAACGGCAGAAAGAAGCAGGAAGATGTTTATTGTTGCAGGTGTAGCGCGCCTTCTGTTGAAAGGGTAATTTTGAAAATCGTATCCCTCCAGAGTCGATTAGCCGGATCACTCTACACGTCGCCATGTTGCTTCGACTGCAACTGCTCCGACTGAAAACGCGGTTGTAACCGCAACAGGAAATACACAAGGAATTTACGACGTCGTACGGCGACCGAACAGTGAGCGCACAGTGAACTGCGGTTAATATCGGGGCGCAATTTCGACTGTTACCCGGCGACGAAATAATATCATGGACGTTGCGCCGGATTCTTTTTCCATGGAAACGACAGACGTCCCTCCTATACGAGCAATTCATCTCCTTCGGTCCGTTCGTCGTTTATTTTATGCAAATATGCATAATCGCGACCCTTGCGAAATTTTTCTCGAGGATCATTCGTCGACCGGCCCAAGCCCGTTCACCGTGGTGCATAATCTAAACGCCATTAGCATAACAAGAACGTGGAATAGAGGACCTGACTCGATTTTCCCAACGTACGAAATCGAAACAGGGATACGATGAAGCCATCACAAAGGCGGACCACCCTAATAGAACACGCACGCCTTTTCCTATCCGGACCAGCCCCAAACTAGACCGACAATACGATTCCGGAAGAACAGCCCCGCCATCCTTGGCCCTCTACCAATTATTAGGGTCATTCAATAAAGAGATTTATGTAACTCAGCATGATGGAGTATCCGGCTTCCCTCGGGGCGAGCAGCCTGAACGACACGTCAAATTGCAAGGAATGACTTATATCGCGACTGTGCTTATTAGTTACGGTGTCCCCGTCGACAGCTTAATTCGATGTACTCGTGGAGGGGGATTTAAACGATTCGAAAATGGTGGATGTTTAAGCTTTTTGCGCGTCGAAGGAACGAACGATGTGTATTCAGTTTTGGCTGGAACGAAATGTTCGTTTATATAGAAAAGGATGGGAAAGGAATAGGCGGAGATTGAACGGAGTACAGCTGTCTCGATTAGTTGTTTAGCGCTGTTGTTGTTCCTGGCACGCTTTTTATTCGGACGGTTCGCGAATAATTTATAATTTAAATGCGCCGCCTCGAGGCGACGTCCAGCGAAAGAGCAATAAGAGAGACGAGAAGCGTTGAATAGCCGGCCGCTTTCAGTTCTACGGCGAGTTTCGATCGTTCCAGACGAATTCTGACTCGTTCGACCGGTAGCCACTGCAGCGATTTATTAGTATCGATGGGTGTGACCGGCACTCGTTTACTACACGTTCGATACTAGACGTTTATTGTGAAACTTGGAAGCTGGCTGCTTTATAACACGACCCGTTTCTATCCTCCTTTTTCGTCTATCCGATTAATTGAATTCCACTTTATTTCCAACCGACGCAAGCGATACTCGCCGCACAGGCGGCTTCTAAATATATCCACCGACTTTCCAACCGAACTCATTACGACCCCATGGGAATTAAGGGGGCGCGAACTGACTGGTAATTTAGAAATATACCGATACACACTAATTCCGTGACAGATGACTGTGCCTGAAACTATCCCAACGTTAACGGCCATCAAATATTTCTCGCACGGAACTTCCCTCGACAGCTTTTGTCTCTGCCAAGCGTTTCCGAAAGTTCCAGGCAGGGTATCAGTTATATTAGTTACTGAAGTAAAATCATCTTTTCAAATACATGCATCGCCATAAATAATCGTACTCTAATTAGAATTAGATATTTTGTTAATCGAAGAATGAAAAAAATTCCTACACTTGCAAACTTTCACCCGCGCGCACGTAGCTGTTTGCATAGCACGTGGTTCACGAGTTACACGGTAGGAGCGAGTGTTCGGAGAGCGTCGAGTGTTTCGGAGTATCGCGAATCGATCGGACCCAGAGTCACGCTTGCAAATAAACGCCTGCAGAGAGTTCGAGTGTTGCTCGTATTCACGGCTCTACCTGCACTCTTTCTCTCGTGAAACGCGGCTGTAGGCGTCGAACACCATCGTCGAGCCCACCCATAGGTACTAGCCGAAGTAGGCAAGCGTGTCTAACTCCTATAGAGTTGCGAGGTTGAAGGGAGAAACGGATATAGGCATTGTCCGTGTGGAAACGAGAGGGAACGATGACGAGTGCCGTTTTCGAGTTCATCATCGATTTTGGATTTACATGTCGCAAGCTGGCGGCGATTCGCTGCGCCTTACGGGGATCACAAAGCCATGGGGAACGCGATGGAAATTAATAATAGCGAAACGAGCGGCCGTGGAATCTGCGGGACGAGGAGAATGAACCTTGATTGCCCTGATTCTTTTCTAAATAGGGGTATCGTTCGGTGTCTTGGTATTTCGGAGAAATTTTTTCGAAACAGATGGACGAACTTCTCTGACGGTTGCAGCTATCGTTTGGTTTAACGGATAATTTTCCTCTCCTTTTTCATTCCTCTTTTCTTTCCCTCCTTTTCAATGCCTCGGCTTTTAGCGATAGGAGGAAGAGACCGGTATCGATCGACCAGCGAATGGAAAGAATCTCGAAGCTCATGGTGACCGAGACGACACTCGATTTGTCAGCACCCTAGCTACTTCGCCGGGCTAGACGTTCTCCCGTGCTATATCGAATCATTTCCGGACGATAGAACACGAATTCCCTTTCCGCTGGTGTGTAAGGAGCGTGTAGAACCGGAAGACTAGCGACTTCAGTTTAAACGCTCTCGACGGTGTCATTAGTCTATCGACAAAGCGAGGAGTCCTGCGCCAGGAATTGTCTGGCTACGTCAGGAAGATGGCTTCGGGCATTAAGGGAAAGTGGTTGATTGAATTCGCTTCTGACGTAAGGGTTTCCTATTGAAAACCAATCGAACGAACATTTTTCGCCGGCGCATATAGAATAAAGAGTCAGCTCTTTCATCGCGAAATAAATAATTAGGAATTTCGATTTGTTACTGAAAAAGTTGGGAACTTTTCCCGAACGAAATTGGAAGAAATCAATTTATGCTTCTCCGACGCGTCGTCAGGCAATTTTAATTGCCACTTTATCAGTTAATTTCGAAACCGAAATTCATCCTTGCCCCGTCTCGCTTACTTTGGCCCAAGCAGCTACTTTGTGTTGCAGAAATCCAATCGTCATTCTTACAATTAGTCAGAACTGATGCTCCCTTTCAATTGAATCAGGTCTCGGATCCATGACGAACGAAGCATCATTCCTTTTTCCAGTTTGATTCGACGTTGTTCAAACTTCGCGTCGAAAACGAACCCTTCCTTACCATCAGGCCCGGCTAGAAAACCTATTTCAATTGTTTCCCATCCGACTCGCAGTCAAGCCGCAGCCATCTTCGTTCTGCGAGGGTCGCGTGCCTAATAAGAGATGCTTCGGAACTCCGACACCTTCTCAGAGGTTAACAATAGCCCAGCCATTTGTCCGATTGGTCGCGGCCATCGGCCAGCATTGTTCAGTGGCCGAAGGACTTCTGGTCATCTACAGGTATTTACCTCAATCGGCCACAAAAGCGTTCGCCTAACACTTTGCGCGGCTTCTTTGTGTCGCGCACGGAAGCAGGTTTCGCTAATTTCTCTGAAGGACAACGAAATCCGTCGAGCCTCAATAACGATCCTCGTCGCCGTCGCGATTAAAACCAGAGCCTGTCGTTTACCCTGCTCGAGCCCCGCCTCGAATGGTTCTCCCCGGCACTTTTTTCCATCCCTTTCTTATTTTTCAACCCCGGCCGCTTTCCGCGCGCATTTTGTCCAGCCGAGACAGATCCATCAGCAGTGTTGGCGGAAAGCTCGTTAAATCAGCGCCGGCCATGTAATTTCGCCAGAGGCAGAAGTCTCGCGGAGATGAGAAAAATAGGGTAGGGGGTGGTGAGACGTGCAACCCCCGTTGGACATAAAAATTTCGTCGCGGAGAAGGGGTGGCGGTGGTGGGTTAGCCGCCTGATAGAAATCGGCCGTGGGTATCCGGCGCGTTGAAAACTCGTTTGCCAATCGGATCGCAGGAGAGGCGTGGACTGGAACGGAAGCAGCACGAAGCTGAACGAGCGCACGAGGGTGGTGGTACCAAGAACAGCACAGGGTACCCTTGGACGGGAAAGAGACGAAGAGACGAACGAGGGCGTGTTGAGGGCTGTGCAGGCGAGCCGAGTGGGGTTAATTCAACGTCGCGTTCCGCTGCTCGCGAGTACGTGCCGTGGACACGCAGAAGGGGAAAATAGATAGGCTCCCTACCCCTTTGACTACGGGCGACGATACGGTGGGAACGAGCGGCGCACAGAGAGGCGAACGCACATGCGCCGAGTTAAACTGCTGTTGGAGAACGGGCTCGCGTGACTCGTCCCCGGCTCTCGTCAATTATGGCTAAGTACACGTATCGCGTCTAATGCGAAGAGGACACAGAACGTGATGGAACAGGTCGATAGCGCGGCGAAGACGTCGTATACACATTATTAGTGGCGTCGTCACGGAGCGCGCCGTTCGACGCCTTTGATTAAGACTAACCTCGCGAGCCGGCTTCGAATAATGTTTGGGCTAATGTTATTCACGGGTGGAGCCCATTGCGAGGATTGCTACCCCTGCATGCTCGTGTCGCGGACGCGGCTTGGAGAATTGATGCTGCTTCCCCGGGGGGGGGGTGCGATAGTTGCGCGGTGATAGATAGCTGGAGGTGATATCGGTTTTCCTCGAAGGAGAGGTATCCGTGGTATCTTGGTTTTACGAGGAGGCTTTCAGGAGGCCCGGAGAGCTTTGGATCAGGACGCGGACAATCTCTAGGACGCTCGGAGCGGGGGATTTTTTTGCTCGTTCTACCTGATGGGAAGGTAGCCGTGGAAATGTTTGCCACTGTCGGACGCAAAATACTTAGACGCCGGGAGATATCACCCTTTCCGCCCTTGCGGAAGGACGACGTAGACGGCAGGACCAATTTTTCACAGAAGTTTATTTACAGCGACGGGGACATTATTTTCAAGCGCACTAGATATTCTCTACACTTTTCTGCGGTAACCAGATTTCCGACCCCTGCTCTGCTCCAATGACTATCCTCGGGGCAAAGGGGCAACCTCCTCGCGTGGAAACGCCTACCCGTGCAATATTCCAGATGGAAAAACTTGACGCGTCTATATACTTACGAAATTGTGGAGGGCGAAACAGATGACGAAAGGTTGAAATTTTGTTTGACTTCCATCGATGGCGGGACCTTGAGGGAAGGCCAAGCAAACAAGCGATGGCCCGCCGTGGGCCGCGCGAGTTGTTCACCGGTTCGTTATTACGACGAGATGCACGCAGCAATTACTGCTAAGTATAGGTGTCCATTATATCAGCTGAAAGAGAGAACCTCGGTTTCGATGGAACGGCTCGATAAGAATGACGGCGTACTGGATAGTTATTAGTGCTCGTCACGTCGCTTTACCCGGACGACTGGCAGCACGGTGTGCGGTATTTCGTTAAACGTAGAGCCGATGCAAAGCCATTTATTCTTTGCCCCGGGACGCCACTTCGTGTGTTACGTTCGTACCCCCTATTGGATTTCATTGGTAGTGGTGACGGTAATTTTATCGGTAGTTGCGAACCCGCCTCGTTTCGCGTACTTAACGACTTATTAAGTCGCACGAGGCGTTAATCAGACACGGATTTTGATTTCGCCCAGCGATAAAACGGAAACGAGGTTCGCAGATCGATATTTTCCATCGGGAATTATGAAACGAACGGTTGAATGCTGGTGTGCCGCGGGGGGCGGATCGAGGGTTGATTGGCATTCAAGCGTAGACACATTCGGAATCACGGTAATGCCCGTATCGACCCGCTAACATTCCCATAAATGTCAAGAATCCGTGGCGATGGAAAGTCGAAGCCGTTCCACGGTGCACTGAAAACACGAAACACCGCGGTGCATTGTGTAACGCTGCTTATTTATTCGCCCGACGAATTCGACGTGCATAGACGTACATAACGCGATTGCAAGTCGGCGCACTGTTGCCGTATAAATAACCTTTCATTAGAGCCGGTGCTCGCTGAGGCTTCATCGAACGATGATTCCTTCCGCCGTAGACGCATTGCAAATTATCTAACCGGCGAAGCTCGCCTCTTTATTTCTTCATCGGACTAACCGCGTGCATTCTACTTGTGCCCGAGAATGCCTCCGTGTCTCGCAATATCCGAAGTTGCTCCGAAAAATATATCACAGGGCTGCCTACCATAATCCCTATAAAACGCGTCGAGGGGCTCGCGTGTGGTCTAGAGGAGAACGATCGATGGAAGCAAGGAAGCCGAAGGAAAGTGTAAATTTCTCGAAAAAAACCTGCTCATTGATGAATAGTTTATCGTGTCCCAAGACTCAGAGAGAGAGAAGTGCCCGGGTTTGTGGTCCCCGCCATAACGATCCGCTGCACGAGGAACCCCTTCCACCAGCAGGACACACAATGGGCCCTACCTAAATATCGGGGGATCATGCTAAACGGCGGTAGATCAAAGGGACCGACAGAATCCAGTGGCGAGCTATCATAATAATTAGGATCGCTCGCGCCTCTTTGTATCGGGATAGAAAAGCCGACGGGAAGGCCGAGAGACGAGAAGAAAAAGGGCCGGACAGACCGCTGTTCGTTTGGTTGCCTTTGCTGCCCCAACTGCACGATCTCTCTGTGCCTCTTCTTCATTCTTGTCTTTGCTGAATTAAAGCCACGAATAGAGCCACGACGATTTTGTTGCACGTGATCCTGGACCGCTGTCGAGTAGTCCTTATTGGTTGCATATGTTCTCGAGCCAGTTCAGAATTTATATAGGTTTAAATTGTACATAGATGTTGAACGATTTGGGTTGATATTTCGTCGAGGAGTAAAATATATTTTATCGGGCGCAGCGGTTCTACCTTGAAAGCTCAGATATTTTTACACGACAGAAAATGTTGCTAAATATCTATAATATCTGTAGCCTGTAGGCAGACACAGGTGCACGACGCTTTTGATTCAGCTTCTGTTTAGAATCGCACAACTGCGTCTAAGGTAGAGCATGGTAAAACTGGGGGACAAATAAAAGCAGCAGGGTCTCTCTAGTGAACTGTGAAGCGAATAAAGGGACAAAATTCGATTTTCTCGCGGAGGGAGCCCGTTGGATGTTCTGGTGTCGTGTCGGCTACCAGTTGTCGACCAGATTGCTACAATTACATGGCGAGCGAATCGATTCTCGGCACCAGTCCCGGATAATAGTCTGTATGTAATAGTCGCGATACCTTTCTAGACTCGTTCCGGACCAGCGATGCTCCGAGCGATGTTATATTCGCTCCTCGATTCATTTTTTCGCTTTCTTCCTCCGTTCCATTCGTCTCTACACGACGACAGTTTCCAACGATTCCGGAAACATGTTCTCCATTGAGCTCTGCGGGTGACTTCCGCTTGTCCCGCGGCGATCAATCGCTGAAATCCGATCGCGAATCGGGGGGAGGAACAGAAATCCGCAGAAAAACCGAGCACGAGTTTCGATCGCCAGGGTCAGCTTTGTCGTAATGAACTTCTTCTCCGACACGTTCGACTTTTTGCCACGGCTTCTTTACATCGGTATACGGTGCGCGTGTGCGCCGAGATTCTGTTACCGATGAACCAAATGGAAGCGATTGCGGTGCCATTACAGCTGTTTGTGACAAGCACCTTCGTGCGAAACTCGCAATAATAATAATAATAATACCAATAATAATAATAGTAACGTAACAGCAATGAAAGACTACCGATTCGCATCGCGAACCGCAACAGCATCGAGGAACGATGAAACACAGAAATCCATGTCAACCCCCTATCGACGCGCGAAGCCACTGCGCAAAACCCAACGCGAGCCGTAGAGGGAAACGCTGGAGAACATAGGTGAACGCGGGACTACACGACGGTACCTAAAACACCTGTCCAACGGCTCGTCATTCGAAATTCCATTTCTCGCGGAATTCCAAACGAATTCAATATGAACCGTCAAGCGAGAGAAACTACGACTAGAAATCCGCCATCCGGGTGGGATAAAATCACGGTGGGCCTCGTTAGGCGAGCTTTTCGTCGTGGAGGGTCAATCCCACGTTCGAAGGCGGCTCGACGGGAAGAAGACAAATACAAAACGAAGCAGAAACAACGCGTATAACCTTAGCTGGAGGAGGACGAGCGAAAGCCATGAACGAGGGCGAGGAGAAAGAGGTAGGGAAAGGAGGAAGGACGAAAGGGCCGGTCGAGCAGCGCCACAGGACGTTAAGTACGTCTCGTAAAAATTCCATCCGGGCAGCGTCATTTTGCCGTGTTTAAGGGCCTCGGTTAAAGTCCGGTCGGGGGTTCAGATAGGCAGGCTTAACCCTGAGGCCGCCCATGTACAGCCACCTAGGTTCGTCCCATCGACAGAGGTGGTGCAGCCACGAACCAGACGAAGTAGGGGATTCGAACGATAGTACTCCCTCCTACAACCTCGCCGAGGCGGTCGACAGAGAAGCGCCTGCCCCTGAAGAAACACCGACTACGAGATCCCCGTCCCCGTACCATTTCGAGTCACTGGCTTGGACTGGCTTGATAGAGGCCCGAGAAAACTCGTAGCTCGTTTACTGGCCACGTATTGACGTTTCGGCCGCCACGTCCGACATGCTCGAGTCTGTCAAACAGTTGGAAATATCGCGCGCTACGGACTTGTGATAGTGATTCCGTGGGACATTGATAACGTTCGCGCGTGTGGAACATTTGGTTTTTTCTTGGTGATACGAGACAGAGGTCTTCTAGCTGTTCGTGGCTCCGGAGCGAATTCGGAGCACGTTTGAACGTTTCGGACTGCTCGACGCCGGGGATCGATAGATATGGTTGACAGTGTGGACGGTGTGGTCTGGTATCGCTGATTTTGCTGTGGATATTTTAGTGTGGACTCGGAGGATGACAGGTACGCGGGGAGTTGCAACTGGTTTCGTGATGTAAGAGACTCTGTTCGGAGGGATGCAAAATGACGGTGCATCGTTGAACACGGGAACCGCGTAGGAGAATCGAGCACCGGGTTAGTGTGACACGCAACAGTGGAATGTTTGTACGCTGCTCTGTAAATCGACGGTGCGAGGATGCGACTAGGTGCTGCAGTGTCGAGAGATTTTAATTCTTAAGCATCGCGAATGTCGTCGCTGTGTGCGAGTGTCCGACGCAAGTACTGTTGATCCTGGTCTCGTTCAATCGTATTTCGAAGATCGTAACTGGTCACGAAGATCCGACGATTGCTCTTCAGGTATGTGCACAACGGAGATGACAGAAACGTACACGATGTCTCCGTCGACGACGGTGTCCTCGAGTGCCACCACGCCAGGCTGTATGGGATCACCGGCTCACCGACGGACACCTTGCAGAGGCTCTCCGGGTCGCGGCGACGTTCAGGACGACGAGGATGAAATTTCGGTGGGCTGTCCAAGTCCGTTGCCCCTTGTAGTCGTGGCTTCTAACGCGGAAGAAGACGAGAGGCTGTCTCAAACGAGGGAGGAATACGTGGACAGACTGAGCCCCCGAAGAAGCTATCCGAGGGACTCCTTGATCGACGACGAGGACAGCTACTCTCGCAGCGGAGATTTCAGAATGTCTAACGGCAGAGGGGCGCGTACTAACGAGAGCAGTGGCGCCGATTCTGTGACGACATTGAGAGAGGACGAGGAGGACGAAGAGGACGACGAAGAGGTTAACAGCAGGACCAGCAGCAATGGTCCCTCCGTAGGCGGTGCCACGGACGATTACTTCAAGCCTTTGAAGCGTTTAAAAATGGTGCAGGTGCAGCATTCGGACGAGGAGGACGAGAGGGACAGAGACACGAACGAACGGGGAGTAAAATCCTTCGGTATCTTGGACATTCTGTCCCACAGGCCAAAAGCGAAAATCGTTAGACCGTGGGACACAGTCGAGTCGAGTTTGAATCATCACCATCGGCATCATATCCAGCAGCAGCAGCAGCAGCATCATCAGCACCACTTGCATCATCACCACAACCATTCCACCACGGCCAGGGATCTGTCTTTGATGAGCATGTCCCTGGCCTCTATGTCTGGCTCCATAAGCGAGCCACCCCTGAGCAGCTCGTCCTCTTCTGGTCGAAGTTCTGTCTCGGATTCCGGTAGTCCAGACCCGCTGGCGCATCATCATCACAGTTTGCACCACGGTATGCATCCGGGTTTGCATCATCCCGCGTTGCAACAGCACCAGCAACAGCAACAGTTCAAGAGGAAAGCGTCGCAGCAGCACAGCACTCAAAGTGGACATCACGGGAAGAGAACCACAGGACAAGGGAGTCCCCTGGATGCCCTGTTCCAGATGACGAGCAAAACGTTCGATGCAGGCGAGCACAGTCAAGGTGAGCGTTGTCCGATTAACATTATCATTTCCATGATAGAAATTATGCCGTCGCGAGACGGAAGAGCGTTCAAATGTACAAAGACCCTGGGAATTATTCGGAAAGGGAATCGGTGAACGTACCTACTCGCACGCCCGAGGAAAATGGGAATTATTATGGAAGCATGATGGAGCAACTGATTACGTGTGCCGTATTTTAGTCTCGGTGTATATCGTCACGATATCGCGGAGTAACCGGTGAAACAATACCCGGCACGATTCATTCACGCATGTAAATTCCGCGTCGGACGAATTGACTCTTAATAGAATCGAATGGACGGTTTCTTTGTTAATGGTGGAGGGCCGCTTTTGTGCTCCCATCGTGGCGTCATCGATGAATGCAGGCCTTAATTTTGATTGATGTTCTTCGCCGGATGTCGATGCGCCCTGTAGAAGTCGTGTCCTTTTTCGATACCACGTACACCGTGTCTTCATTGTTTCGAAGTGGAGTACGAGTTACAAGGAGTTCACCGTGGATTCGTTGAAATAATAGATAGAGGCACATAATAGTATAGACTTCGTACCATTAAGAAGGAAGAAAAACTAAAATATAAGTGGAAGAAGTTTGGAATGGATCTTATTTTTGCTGCCGCATCGACAGATCGACGATACTTCAAATTTTCTTCAAAGAATTTCATAGGAAGCAGACTGTCTATTCCTTTTTTATTTTTGCCACATTGTCAACCGTGCGCTGACAATGAAACTTCGACTGCATTCCAGTTCGCGAGCACAAAGTAGGACAAATATTAAACATCCGATCATCGCCAGTTAAAAGTCCCCGCAAATGTTATAATTTTCCCTTCAGCTTGTCGCAACACGATCGCCCCGTATATCCAGAAAACAATTGACCAGAGCGCTATTATATGACGTGACGTATTCAGTTATTCATTATCCATTTGTGAAAGACCTCGGTGCGCGACACGCGAGAGCGATACATACTGCGTTATCGTTATTCAAATGATGAAACATGAACTCGACAAAGGATCATCGATTAAATAACACGTCCCATCTATTTCCTTTTTACCCGATGCTCCAATAATTGGCCTTTCTCAGGTGCTTCCTGGCGGGGTTCCGCATCGTTGTTAGCTCTCTTAGGCTCGTGTACAATATTTAAAGGCACGTGCACGTTGTACCAAACGCCGCTTTCCAGAAGCACGCTTCTACGAACGCTACTAATATTAGTGGGCTGCCCGTGCTGCCAGTTACGAGATGGGCCGTAATTGAGAGACGATGACATTTTTCACCGTGGGCTGGTTCAGCTCTTAGAAATGTCGTTGACTCATTTCGAGCCTTCGATATCAGATAGGGAAATATTAATTACGATGTAGCCGGGGCCAGATCGTGGCTGCGATTAATAGGACGCGAGGGACCGGTGCTTAAATGCATTTATTTCATTTCTCAGCGAACGAAACGGGTCACCCGGGATCCCAGTTCGTTCTTAAATAAACACAAGAGAAATCGTTCACTCGACGTTTATTACCTCAATGGAATTAATATCTTTGGATGAATCGAGTTCACATTTCTCATTGTTCCTCGTATTCACTGCATTCCAAGAAACAATGCGTTTCCCCGAAAGCTCTCGAATCCCCGCAATTTCGGGTATATACACAGGGAAGAAAAAGCAGTCGGTTGTAAAAGTCCTACCTACGCCGAATCGTTAATGCTGCTCATCGAGCGGTTCCAGGTCCTAATGGTATTACAGTTTCACCGTAGACGTAATAAACGAAAGAATCTTGGCCCGTAGAAATATTTCACCTCTATCGGGCCCAACGACGGGCTAACTCTAAAAAAATTGGATTTACCGATGATATCCCTCGTAATCAACAACGCAAACAGACGGAGGCCTTTCCACGTCTGTAATCTCTGCGGCGTCTCTTTAATCCAATTACCTGCAGCAGTAAAGGGCCCAAAGAAGGAACGTGGCTGCGCAAACACGGGTCCTTTTTCCAGCCGCTTCTCGTACACAGAGAGAGAGAGAGAGAGAGAGAGAGAGAGAGAGAGGCGAGGAATCGTAAAACCCAGTTTTCCGTAACAGAGGCTCAAACCCACGGCCTGCAAATTTAGTTTGACATCGCAGGCGGGATTCGAATCGCTGAAAAAGAGACACAGGCAATAATCATCGTAAAATTAAGGGTTTATGAAACCGAAGAATTGCGGACAAGTCTCCCACTCTATGCGAACCTGGAGGACCCTTTGGCCATCCTCGTGATCGCCAATTGTTTACCATGGGTTCGGCAAATTGTTTTACAACCCTAAAGCTCGGGCTGTACGACGCCCCTGTGTTTGCCCGAAAAAAGGGAACGATTCTTTTTTCCTTGACCACGTAAACAACGTGTTTCCTCTTCGGGGGTGGCCACAAACGGATTTCATGGCACTTCTATATAGCAATCTCGTTGTCGGTTTAACGAAAAGATTCTCCGTGCTGTATACATAAAGTGCATATCTACAACCTGCCTACCTTTGGGTTCTCGAAATCTCGATGCCACGAATCATGGAGGGCACATATTACGATAATAAGAAAGTCGAAATCTCGATAGGCTTACTACTTATTAGAATCGGTGCGCATGTACGCGAGGGAGCAATGGGAATCGGAGCACGATAATGACAAGGAAACGACACCGCGACCTTAGACAGAAAATTGTCCGGGTACCAAGGAGTCATTCATCATTTTCGAATCGCACTTCCGTCCCCCTTCCAATTATACACATACCTGTACACTTTCGTGGATACCGAACGGTGGCGGTGACGTTGGAAGAAAAAATTTCACGGCCGCCAAGGTACGATGAGTAGGTTTAAAAAAGAAGAAGAAAGTAAGAAGAAAAAAAATACGATAAATGAAGGGAACCCTGTCGAAAGGACACTTTGGCATTACGTCCGAGGGGCGCGTAAAGGGCCTGGCATTATCCCGCAAGACGTTCCAAACGTGGTTGGTCGCGAGTACGCAGGCTCTGTGGCTTGTTACACGTTTTCCGTCTGCTCTGTCTCGGTTGTTCGTGTGTGTCCCTGGCAGGACCAGTACGTAATTTTAGGCCCACCTATACACCGACGATCTATACACGGGTAATTTATTATGTGGCGCGGCGAGAGCATATGTCTCATTTGCATATAGCGTGATACAGAAAACGCGAGCCAGCACTTCCGACGGCGGCGGCCAATATGTGAAACATTTCGACAAAGGGACGTCTCCCGTGGCTCTTTCTTTTCCCTCGAGCTCGTCACCGCGCTGACCTGGAGGAAAGGGCGGGGATTTTCGAAAGACGAATGTCACATACCCTTCGTAGATATTTATTAAGTTCGAAGCGTATTTCGAGATAGAAACTGATCGGGGACACTACAGAAAATGCAGTAATCCATAGTTTGATTACAAAGCAGCAGGATGGTGAAAAAAATATCGGCAATGTATAATAATGGTACATCTGCTCTTCTTGTAGGACTTAAATTTTTGTTAACAAATATGGATTAGTGGTATACGGTTTTACCAGGAACAAATCTAAGAATTAGCGTCGCCGTTAAAAAGGAAAGGTAACGATGGACATTTTCACCAGTCTGTTTAAATCATTGTAATATACGAATACCAGGCCAAGTCGCGTGAGAAATATTCCCCAGTGAATATGATTGATTCTCGTGAGAACGTTAATTCATCCTTAAATCTCCCCACAACCTGATGATCGTCAGACAACAAAGGAATCACGGTCTAATAGAGATTCGTTAGGAGTCACGATGTTTGCCCGGGCTCGTGTGGGTTTTATCAATTTTATATCTGGCCCGAATTGCCACTTTTTAGCGGCGCGCAAGGGCATCTTCGCGGCGCAGAGGAGCAGAGAAAGGCAGAAGAGCAGAAGGGGAACCGCTTGCCTCGGGCAGCGTGGCATAAAAGCTGGTGCGCCTTCGCTTTACGCAATTTATGATACGTTCTTTAAAAGGGCTAACATTAGGCAAAGAGGCAGCGACTGCACGGACCATTATGAGGCCCCGTGATTGACCGCACGCGTACTGGAAACTGGACGAAATTAATGAAAGCTAATGGAACTGAAATATTTTAATTGAAGCCCCGCAGTCCCTCAAATTAATACCAGCCCCTATTTTATTCGAACGAGAAGGAGGGAATACATTATTTTTTTTATTCGCCACGGACGCATTCGTTTTTCATCGAACCAGGATTTATCTACTGGGATCTGTTTATTTATAATATAACAGTTCCACGCAGTGGGATATAATATTTAGGCCAATTATTCGAATAATTGAGCAAGCTATTTCGTTACGCGCGAACTATTGCGGATATTAATTCGAGAGAGTTAAAATAATACTAAACGCTCCCAACAATTTTACCGTACCGTCGTCAGACTCCAAATCGATCCCATGGCTGAATATTTCAAGCGCAGCGCAATCTCTTCGATTTCTCACGTCCCACGCCGACTCCCGGTGGAATTCGATCATCTCCATTATCCCCATGGCTCCCGAGTCTGCTGGGGGTTCGAGCGGTACATTCGTGGATGGTTTTTGCTGGCGATCGCGCCCCGATTCGTTCCCTTCTTTGCCCCGTGCCACCCGGAATACGCATAAAATGTGTTGCTGTTCACACGAGCGATCGGGCCGACCGGCGGTCGGCCTACCTTCATCGAGGCAAGCGCGCTTGCGGTCTCCGGACCAAAATTACAAATGATATCGAATCGAATCGTTCGTAATATTATTCGATACGTGTTCCATTACCAGCCATGCCCAGGCCTCGGGATTCAAATTAGATTACCGCTGGGTTAGGTATTCCCGATCATACGTATACACTATACATCCAGTGTCCTGCTACGTTCCACCGTAGTCCGCGTAACTTACACGCTCGCAGAGAACGGTGGATACCTCTGTGTATATACGTACGTGCACACAGTTTTGCACGTATATATTGTATCTATATTTGTGGATATTGGTGGGCGTTTGGTGTGTATGCGAGGATACGCAAACACATTGACGGAATAAGAGAAGAACCGAAGGAACAGAGGGACGCGGTCATCGGGCCCCGGGGCCCCCTACAACACGGTAGCCTCACGTATCCGCAATTTACTTCTGATTATTATGCTCTCTATACTTACGCGGCATTCTTATCTCGTCTTCCTCCGCTTCTCCTTCGTCTACCATCGACATGGACGCGTTCTCCCTTTCTCTTTGGCCGTTTGTCGTACCCCGTACCGCGGCGAGCTTGATGCCCTGTCCGGGAATCGAGGCAGGTATCGATTTGCGGGGGTACCCAATCGTTAGGTTCGCGACGATACGTGCCCTCGTCGCGTCGCGGCCGAGACACTTCTGCCACTTGCAATGAACCGAAGGATTCGGCCACTTTGCTGGTATTTATGCACCTTCGTTAAAATCGCTCTGATTGTTTACCTGCTTCCAATTAAACTTATTTTCGCAAGTGCTTCGGCCCCTTAAAATTTATTTCATTCGAAACGAGTGCCAGGTTCTTTTTCTCGAAGTATCAAGTTGCTGCAACTATTCGAGATTTCTTATTAATTGTTAGGTCCTAACTATCGATGTGGTAGAACAATTTTTCCACCACAATTCCAATGTTACAATACGCTCGCCCGCAGTACAAATTTTCCCGAATCGTCCTGGCAGCGCGGCCCAAATTTTCTTTTCCCCGTCCTTAGTTTTCCAGCTTCGACCTCATTAGGCAGCACCCCTAGCGCCAGAGCCTCTATTAAAGCCCCGCAGCAGCCTCTCAAACATCTTCCTCTTCAGTCTGCGGCACAAAAAAGGCCACTAAACTCGATTGGATTTCCTGAATCGAGCAGGCTTCCTCCGTTCCCGGGTAACACTGGGAAGGGAAGCCGGGGCGCGTTCGCTTTCATTAATAAGCCGCGTTAAACCGACGCCGATCCGGCTGGTTTAACTCGCAAACGAGGAATCGATCGGCAAATTGTATCTGTCCGTCCGGTGTGCACCAGAGATCCCCGGTACGCTTTGCGTGTTTTTATCGGCTACCTGGTTTAGCTCGCGCGATCGTTTCGCGTTTTCGTGTTTACCTCAAATTACGCTCTCGACCAGGCGATTTTTTTCTCCTCTTCCCTCCCTTACTCACGCGCCCCGCGTCGTCGTCGTAAAACGTTCTCTCGTTCGCGGAACACGCATATAACACTACTGGTCAGCGTATTTTTCTTCCCTTTTTCATTATTCACCACGGTTGCCCGACTTTAGCAGTGCTCGACTGTCTAGCTAGCGATTTCTAGTGCGCCGTGCCGCAGACCCGACCGCACCGTGCATCGTAAACAGCTCGCATCTCGCTGACGGATTTTCTCCTTTTTCCCCGCGGAACAATCGAGCGTAACGACGACGGTCTTCTAAACTGGCAGTATCGAACAGCGTGAACAAAAGACACCACCTTGTCGGGTAGCGATCGCCTGTGCGCATAACAGGTTTGTCGGGAACGCGAACGAGGAAGCAGATGTGGGTTCGCGTTATTCCTGTTTAGGATGAAAGATCGTAAATCGTTCTCTTGCCGGTGTCTATCTGGTATTTAATCAGCCTGAATGGCGGATAATATTCTTTATTCGAGTAAAGTTAAATACCCGCGGAAACTTCGTAAAGCGTAGTCGCCACCGTTCAAAAGATACCTCGTTTATTGCCTGTGTGTCGAGAGATTTTTCTATTAACCGCGCGTGCAATTCACTGTATGTACTCGGACTAAATACCTGCCTACCGGACTGTAATTCACGGGACACGTGTCAGTGTCGAATAAACATTTTTTTATACAGACCTTCGATGTAATCCTACAGGTAGAAAGACGGTGCAGTTTAATATCGTACATAATTATCGAGTTTACATAAGATTCAGACAGGTGTGCTCCACAGATCCTCGAGTAACGCGCACGGTCTACCGTAGTGAATCGACGCTGAACTAGACAACCTTTCGGTTATTAATTAGACAGCAATTAGCCCCGTCCCTTTTTGTTTTCCCCGTCTGGGCTGTTTATCGTAACGCACTCTGATTGGCATACGTCCGCTTGGCCGCTCGTTACAACGACAAACGATCAAGTTGGCAATTAAGCGAAGCACGACGTCGCTCGCTGGTAACATAGTCGCGAGTGCCGGCTGAAATTATCAGTCATAATAACGAGGCTGACGGACTCTCGCGGCGATGAAAAATATTTACGCACCGCGGACGATTCTATAATTAAACGCTGCGCTTACGCGTCGCGTAATTGGGCGTATTTATGCCTATTCTCATTAGTGTCGTTTCATCAATAGCATTGTGCAATTTCCGGTGGCAAGGAAACGAATGATCTATTTATTAAATTCATTTATATGTCTGTGCAGTCTGCACGCGGCTGGACGTGTTCCACCCCTATTCTGTGCTCGGCAGAAACACGCAATACTTGAGTTGAAAGGGGAAAAAAGGATTGCAAGGGAAGTAAGGTTCTCTTTCGGTGGTCCCCCGTGCCGCCTTTGATTCTCTTTATCACGCTTTTCCAGTTGTAGAGATATCGGTAGATTTTTATGAGCAGACCAATAATGGGCAAGATAGAGTTATCTTAAAATTCCACAGAATACTCGATTTTAATCTATCCTTCGGAAATTGCACTGAATTGTAAAATGTGCTAGGAAAGCTACGCTGGAAGGCTTGATGTTTATCCAAATATGTAATTTCGTATAGGTGTCCCTTCGTTTCTTTTGTAGCCAGAATTCTCTGGTAATCCAACACGAAGACGATACAGTTTCGTCGGAGCCACATGTGTCACTTGGGCTATAGGTTGTTCTGTTTGCGTTATTTCGTGGTCGGTAGCAGTCAAAACGAAATAGAGGAGCATGCAATTGGTACACTCCCGAATGTGACGCGCTTTCTCTTCCCGCCCGACAGAGAGGCATGTATTAGTCACGTTAAAGGGCCACTCGAATTTCCGGATCCTCGAGGTTAAGTAAGAAGGAAAGAGGGGTCTGAAAGGAAAGCAAAAAAAAGGAAAAGACAGAAGAGGAGACGAAGGGACGATAAAAAGGAGGGTGGGTCGTTCGGTTCGAGTTGTTGTGACAGTTTGCCGAACAAGCAAAACACCAGTTGCCCCTCCCCATCTTGACGAGAGAGAAAAAGAGAGACTCCGGATGCCGGCAGAACTTTTTACTCGACAACCAGGCACCCCCGCTGCGTTAAGTGACCATTCGGTTTTCGAACAAGTGTGTGCTGCCTTTTCGAAGACACCCAACTCTCTTCGTGCACCCTGACATGCTGATTCTTACCTTCGTAACCGAACACAGGAGTCCTGTTGCATGTTCCATCGCCTTATTGTTGGCCGTTCCTCTTCCTTTCTGTGGAATCCTACGCTTATCCATTTTACTTTCACTTTGACACTTGTGACAGCACAGGGTGGCCCCAGCAGTAATACATATGCGCGTATACGCTTTTACTCTGCTTACCACAAAACTTCGAATCACATTCTCTATTCAATTTTAAAGATTTAAAGCTAGCATTGCCAGCGTTACGCAAATAATATACCTATTTCACTATTCGCGGCCCTATACATTTTTCTTCGTCAATTTCTAATCAATCCCCCCTCTAATATTTCCGTATCATTCGAAATGCCATTTCGCTGAAACTTTAACACTTTTCAAGCCCAACTATTGTCCTTTACCCATGTTCTCCCTTCTGCCACACATTTTTTATTTACCGGAGACTCTGTAAAAGGGGGGAGAAGAACACATGCTGCGGAAATCTTCGGGCGGCAATAAGCAAGTAAAATCGTGGCACCTGACACAATTGTCACAGACAGATGGCACAGTAGTTGAGGAATAATGGCGGATAGCACAGGTTGTTCGTCAGCCACGCTGTTCGAGAACCAACGAGAGAGTATTATGTACGGGCACGGGCTTTTAATACACGCAAGACGCCCTCGATTGGCCAGATAATTATGACGTTGTCGCGGGTTTGTGCAACTCTGCATTACGGGGTAGCTGTCGCGCTAGCGAAATAACCGGTGCAGAGTTGTAATAAAACGTGATGAGCGATCAAATTGCACGTAAAGTGATGTTAATGATATCATTTTAGCCGGGGGAAGGGCGAGACTCCCCGTGTACGGAAACTCCCCGACGACGCATCCCACTAACCATTCTGTTGGAAAGTCGTTGGAAACGAAAAGAATTTCATGCCCTCTTATCTAGGGTAGCCGTCTCGTATTATATTCCTCGTATGCTCTTTTTGACGCGTAGACATCAAGTTCCAGTTTCCCGTAAAGTTGCGCGAGACACTAGGTTACTGCACGATTTTCCTCTGCCGCTGATTATTGAAATTGTTGCTCGCCCGAATGCGTACGATTGCACGCATGCACCAATATTATATAATATTCAAGGTCTGGTAATAATGTATCGCAACATATGAATTGGTAACCGAATTTTTAGAGCACCCTTAATTAATTACCACATATCTTCGTAGAAACGTGTTCCACATTTCCCAGAAAATTCGCCCACGCGAATTTCGCCGGCAACACAGTCGAGCAACCCCCGTGTCTCCTAATTCCAGAGCAACGTAATTCAGCGGAGCGTTATGTTTGAGCAATTCCATCGGGACGCGGCGTAATCCCGCCACGTTCCTCCCGACAGGATTTCCTCCGATAACTCAGCGAAATTAGCAAGGCAGCCCGTGCTCTATCGCGGCCGAATAATTCTCAATTAGTCGGTGGAGAGATCGCGACTCGCTAAGTCGTATTTATGTCAGTCGTTCGAGACTTGTCCGGTCGCCTTCGGCTTTATATTACGGCGTGCACAGAGTGAGATTTATGCGATCGATCCGTCTCAGTTTGCTCGTGGATCCCCGAGTCCAATAATCACCGTTGCCTCGCCGCCCCTCGTTCGATTTCCCTCACCCTTCTGCACGCTCCACGGCCGCAAAACTGCGAGCAACGTGGCCAAGGAAAATCGCTCCCGTGGCGACGCTGCTGTTCCTTACGGGGATTTCCGGGTACGGGGAGGATCGTCGGCGACCCTCGAACGACAAATAGAAATAAATTTCACGCAGATTACGAGCAACGTTTCGATTCACTCGACTCTTATTGAGCCGGAGTGTTTTATTGCTGTTTACGTTGCTCGTGCCTGGCCGATTAATTTCTACGGACGGTGCAGATTTCGGAGACGTCGAGGACGAGGAGAATGGAAATTGTGGGAGGGTTATAATAAATTGAAATGGATATATTCATGGGAATAAATGGAACGCGTATACATATAATCCGCACTGCTGTATCTCGCGTTCCGTGTACGAATAACAATCGCCTGGTTGTCTCGAGCGTAAAGTTCGAATTGAAAATCGTCAACCCTTTTCCTCAACTCCCACCCGAGTGACCCCGCGAGATGGAAGACGCGTTGAAGAACTAGGAGAAACGAAGAGAGCCTACGCATCCTCCAGAGGCTCCCGTAATAAGTTTTACTGGCGGGGACGTCGGGGCAACCACCGTTGAAATTGATTTTCGCGTGTCACGTATTTTTCGGCTGGGAGTGATTGTCAGAGGAGGCGAGGTGCCCGCAGCACAGCGGCTCCTTTTTGCCTCTCCTTTGCTGCTCCGGTCGGGCTGGTAGCGAGCGGAGTATGTATACGGACGAAAAAGCCGGCCCGGCTGAACACCGCAGAACAGCGACGAACGAAACGGAAAGGAAGAAAAAGAAAAGCTCGGGGAACGGCTGGAGGAACGCGAAAGGGAACGAACCGGGGTAAAAAGGCGAAAAAGTGCGGAAGGGAGGAGAAGGAGAGAATAGAGCCATAAAGCCTTTTCGGAGGCTCGCGTCAAAACCGCGCGCCCTTCATTGTTTCGAATTCGAGACTTCCGTTCGAGGAGATACCTCGTCCCTTGTTCACCGTGGCTGTAGATCCTTGTTGGATAGCCAGAAGGTTTCGGGAGCAGCGTGAAGGGAGACGCGACGGAATGAAGACGTGAAACGGTCGTGAAATTGGCCAACGGACGCGTCAATTTCGAGGAAACGATTCCTTTCAGTTTCAAATACGTTTCAGCCTATTCTAATGTAATTAGGGCCCGTGGTGAATCGCCGCTGCTTCATGTTCCTTTTGGCCTCGGTCCCTTCCTTTTTCTTATTCATTTCCTCCTTTTTCATTGGCCGCCGCCCTGGATGCTTTTCATTCTGTTTCTGCGCTCTTTTTCTTTTCGTTTCGCATGCAAATCGGTATAACGCCACTCGTTCGCGGTGCCTTCCACGAAACTTTACGGCCGTGCTAATTCCTCGCCTCGCGAAGGTGCTAAGTGAAACAAAAGCCAGGGGTCGCATCGGATCGCCAAAGAAACGCGGCTTCTCTCGCCTCGCCCGTCCACCAGGCACATCGTGTATGCAAACGATCTTATCGCGACCAGAATCGAACGACTTCCGGTTTCGTGTAATTTCGCGTGGATTTCGTTCGGGCGCAACGGGACCGTGGAGATCTACGACGAATTAGCGTCTATTGTTTATCCTTTGAAGTTGGCCTTTCTTGTTGCTTTTCCATTCCCGATTGTGAGAATGGAAAGGGCGTTCCTCTTTTATGTTCACAGTATACGGGCGATGACGGCGAAATTTTGTGATTAACAGTCGACTTTCTTAAATATTTAGCTTCCCGTTAAAATTCAGTTCCTTCGGGTTGTTCGGAACAAGAAATGTAACGCATAGGGTAAAACGTTCCTCGTCGCGAAATCGTGAATGGGGTAGGTGTGCCGGTAGAAATGGGTTAAACAGTATTTTACCTCGGCGCGGAGAGAAGAATAGACCTGTACGTATAATATGCACGTTTAATCAAGCCTGGCACAGTTTCGTCGTGACTCCATTAAAATTACTCATGCTACGAATAGCCTTTTCTTCTCGCGAAAACAATTGTGTTTATTGACACACGTTTCTCACATATATCTGCCTCTTGTCCGTTATAATTAGAACCTATTGTTAGATCCTTTTTCCCTTTCTCGATATGAATTAATCAAAACCGGAGTTTTTCTCAACGGACAGGATTATACTGGCTCCGAACTGCAACAGTGAAGTATCGATTATCCAAACGCAAGGGTAGAAATCCTCGAGGCACAAGACTAACTGCACGCTGAAACTTTCGTCTAGATTCTAGATAATCGATAACAGGTGTATCGTTACCAGCTCATCAAAGTGAGCAATACTCTCCAACAACCATGATTCACAACTTCGCGATTGTCACAACTTTTCCATCATTTGCGTTTCAATTCTTTCGCCAATTGCCACGGAGAAATGAGTAAATGGGAGTTGAGAAAATCGACGAACTAAGAAACCACGAGGCCGTCCAATGTTCGACGTTGCAGATTATCCAGCCACGTTTCCCGTTTGATAAATGGAGTTAAGTCCGGCGCGGAACAAAAGCATTGGCAAAGGACGGGACATGGCGACACGCGGAAATAAGGCGATGAGAACGAACAGTGTAAAGGCTAATCGATCCAGCAGTCATTAGCGCATTAGGCATGATAGCCTTGCTCGATACGCGAGTCCAGACCGGCCATGTTTGCCCTAGATTAATGTCCCACGGACATGAACGTCTGGCGTTTCGCATTCTTTAATTAGATAGTCAGGGAACTCGAGCGTTGGCCACGTAGCTTTGCCCGCTGAAACTGACCAGCGTAGTTGTTTTAATCGCGAAATCTAGCCGAGCGATTTTTAAGCCGCTGCCAAGTGGCCGGGGCTGTGGTAATGTTTCTTCGCGACCGTTTCAATTGATTTCGCCTAGCCGTGAAAATGAAGCGGTAACCGAGTGATTGACGCGACAGCAATGTCACCATGCTGACCGATCATTTTTCCAGCGATTTTAGTTTATTGTTTAAGTTTGAGGTTTTTGGTCTTTCGATGCCCACAGCGATGGACCAGTTAATACAATTGAAACATTACAACATAGATAAGTAAACGAACGAGCTAACGGCGCGGGGTAAAGCCTGCTCTGAACCGTTGTCGACACAATTTCGCGAAGCTTTAGGGGTGCGTTATCGATAGTAGATTTAAATGTGTAAGTATTCAACAACCAGCACAGTGGGCTGCCATTAATTGACAATCCTTTTATACTCGCGGTTATAATGTCGCTATGGCAGCTGCACTATTCATTGCATTAGGCTTACATTAACCAGTCTAGGTACTTACCTCCATCTTATGGACGGGCAATCGAATGACCCGACGCGGTTAAAGTGTGGCTGAAATGAATAACGAATACTTCATAAGTCGAATGTCCCTAGATAGAGTCACGGCTATAGACAAGTACCCGAAGTGACATATTTCGCGGGACTTGCCATCCGGTGGCTTAATAATATTAGAATTAATAATCAAAAAAGGACCGAAGGGAAGAAACGAGGCACGCTGAACCAGCAGCCAACTATGGGAAATAATGAGTCGTCGTATTAACGGTAATTGCGTGTATCGCGATAAAAATTAATCGGGGTAATTATTCCACGCTGGATCATGATCGATCCGCGGCACGATTTACTCTCCATAGGGCCATGTGTAGATAATGAATAATCTCCGTTTCGCGTAAACGGCGAATCAAGCGTTATTAACCGCACTAGATCTTCCTGGTGTGTCGTGCGACCGGTTACTGCATCTACTGCACCGATAACAGACACAGAGGAAACTGTATCGGGCACCGTGGATAGTGTTTTGCAATTGAAGTTGATGAAACACTTGAAAATTCGAAGAAAACAAACCGATGTTTACAACGAAGCATCAAATAAAATAAGATACAGGGCCCGAAATTGTAGAACGGTATAGAACATCGTCGTTCCCAGGTCGATGGAAAATTCGAGCCACGCATTAGGACTCGGATACTGTTACATGATTGAACTAGAGCAAGGTTCCCCCTGCGGGGGTTAACGAGTGTTAGCTGTTGCCACATTATAACGAGATATCGAACGAACCGCGCGCGGCGTATCGCGTTTCACCCTTAAAGAGCGGATATTGCAGGATACGCCAAGGGATGGTCGGAAAGGGGTAGAGAAGGTAGCAGCAGAAGACAAGGAAAATGTTGGTAGCAACCTTCGGTAGCCGCCGACACTCGAGCATCGTCGTGGGGCACACGCGATCCTCATTACGCGGATATGCCGTGTCGTGGTCGTTACCCCGCCGCCGCGGTATTATGTTTTCATATCGGGTAATAGCGACGATAACGCGGTCAAATGGTTCCGCGAGCCGATTTCACGATTCGCTTCCGATACGTCACGCTTCGGGGAGAAAGGAATCGAGCTGGTGCCCGTTAAAAAGACGCTCGTTTGTTGGAATACGAACGGCGGTAGAAAAAAGAGGAATGGAAAAAGCATGGAAAATAAAGAAACGAAAAGAAGGGGGGGGGGGGGGGCGTAGACAGGAAGTCTATTTGGAAGTAATCGTTAAATAACAGTTTAACCTCATGGGTGGCACTATCCAGTGGCTACAGCTGAACGATTTTTTTTAGAGCGAAACGTCGATACAGTGGTTTCTTTCGCGCATCGGTCGTTTCAGAATCTGGAACGAAATTTTATCCCACAAATTAGTACGCACTAAAGACATGAACGAATGCAGTAAAGTAGAAATATATAACACTGGCTAGGATGGTTAACTGGTTCCCTGCTCTTAAACACAATCTTTCTTCCGTATTTTATATTGCAAGCTGTCGCATACTATTTCTAGATTCCGATTCCTCTGCAGAGAACTGCAGAGAAGGGCCTATGTGCGTGACTATTATAATTTCGTCTTTATTCAAAGTTTCATTGAAGACCGTTCTTGGTAAAACAAGTGTGCCAAACTCTACAATGTATCCGTGACGCCGAGTATCGATTCGCCGTGGCTGACAATGACAATGGCGTTCGCGTGGAAAACAAACTACCCACCCCCGCAACTGGTGGTGGAAGATCGGAGGCGTACCGCGAAAGTGAGGGAGCGTAGAGTGTGTGTACAACACCGGTGTCGCGTTAGTACCGGCGAATCGTAGCGAAATAGGCATCACCGTCTCATTCCACCGTGTTCTTCGAGTCGTGTCGTCTCGACCCCGAAAGCTCCCGACACGGAGAGTGGAGGCGTTCTGGAACCTAGGGGATGCAGAGGGTAAGGGTGGCGGAGGTGGCAAGAGAGGGGCGATATCAGTGTCGTTGCGGGAAATCGGGCGGAAAATGGGAAATCCAGCGTCCTGGTGACAAATGGTTGATCACCAGCAGGGTGAAGCTTGGCTGGCGTGAACCAGTGGCTTGGCGTAAGGAGGGGGTAGGAAAGGGAGGGAAAGAGGGACGATATTCTGGGGTGAATACACCGCGGTCACTGGGCGGCAGTGGAGTTATGCGGACGAGAAAGTTCGCCAGGCAGCGATGATATTGTTCTGGCGTGGCGCTTTTTTCTTATTTTTAGTATTTTTCTCTTTTTCATGGGGATGCAGAGAGATGTCTGGTTTTCCTTCGGTTTGCACATATGTTTCCTTTTCGATTTTTCCGAGGGAGGTGCAGCTTTATTTTATGTTAACATTTGTTCGCCGCATTTATAAGTACTGCACACTCAATGTAGTCTAAACCTCGGTGAAATAAAGACATTACTGCCGTACGAAAAGTTTGCAGCGTTAAGGGAACACAGTTTGCAAGGTCTAGTAGACGATACATTAAGGAGCATTAAAGCGCAATGCATAGTTATTTCATTTTCCAAGTCTAGTTTTCGTGGTAAGTGTGCAACCTGAATGCGAACAAGGTCGATCGCAGTGTGAAGTCATATGTAATGTCTTGTGACACTGAAAGTTGTCTTACGTCCGACCGTTTCACCCATGGCCAAAGGGAATACATTTAGAATGCAACTGAGTGATTTTCTTTGCACCTTGGGTGTTTTAAAGATCTCGAACTACATAGTTCCGCGTATTCTTTTACAGTGTGCGATTCAACCACGGTGCACTTTCTGTACGTGCATGCAATTATTCTGGCACCGTTCAAGGTTCTCGGTGCAGCGTTAAAAATAGTTCAACATTAGACAGTTATCTTACCACCCTACATAAATAACAACCTTTTTAGAGTATTGTTATTTCTCTTCTAGTAATAAAATAAAATATTGCACACTAAGAATCTCCTAATATTTACGATATCTTCGTAATCAACAAAATTGATCTCAATCATCAGATCCTCTCAACATCCAGAGACAATTTCGAGTAATTGTCTTTTATACAGGGGCGTAGCTGAATACCCGAGGAAAATGTATCGACATAGCTGAGATTTTATTAAGCGAACTGTCGCGGTGGGGCCACATAAATCGGCCCATTTATTTTACGCGACCAACAGTCAAGCTGGGTATTGTGCTGCGTCGAAAAACCACTTTTCCCTAGCGTGGCCGCAACGACGCCTCCATACTGGCTTTGATGGCCGGTGAAATAAGCGACGCTTCCCCTGTCCCCGATTGGTTCCGTTGGAAATGCTGCTGGGCGCTTCGTGTTTTCTGGAAGAAACCCTTCGGTGAAGCTTAAGAGCGATGCTGCACGGCGATAAAACCAGAAATTGCTGAATTCCTGTGGAATAATTAAACGGCACCCCCGGGCGTTTAAAATACTTGTTTGCACTGTTATCTCGAATCTTTTGCAGAGGAATCTTTTGTTTTTATTTTTCCGCCTCTGCTGGGTTTTTTTTTCTGCAACGTTTCGAGGTATCGATATACGTACAATATATGTATATTGGCTCTTTCAAATAAAACTTTGGGATAGATAGCGAAAATCGTAGAGCACTAGGGTGCTGGATATCGTTTAAAACCGAGAGACAGAGTGTACCCTGGATGCACGGTAAAATGGAAAATTACTAAATTCCTGGAAGATAATTAAACTTCACCCTGGTGACCAGCCACGACCGTATATCCGCCAGCTTGTACGTCGACCGTAGACCGCCCTACATATTTCAAAAAGTACACTCCTCGCCGCCGTTACATCCCCCATACATTATACTCCACTAATTACAGCAAAGGGAATATAGAAAATCGTTCATATCAAAGTTCAGGATACAACACCCTCGCCGATACTGAAAAAAGAAAAATATTTTGCTAATATTCTACTCACGTATCCCTTCACAATAATCGAAGCTCATCGCCAGCGGGCGGTAAAACGGAAAATTACCGGATTCTATGGGAATAATTAAACGGCACCCCTGTGGATGCTCACTCGCACCCTTCCCTTAAACGAACATCCAGCTTCCACGAATCGCCGCCCTCGTGGATCTTACGGCCGTTACGAATCGGTTACACCTTTCAGCGAGCAACGATTAACGTCGCACCCCCGGTGAAACACGGTGCTTCGTGCTTTCTCGCGGCTGGATACGGGGGTGAGGAGCAAAGAAGCGGATAAACAGGGAACGACACCGGGGTCGTTGCGAAGAAAAGCATGAAAAGGGAGACGGAGGGACGAGACAGAGACAATGTGGTGGATAATCGCGCGAAACGATTTGCTCTTTTCACGGCCGATTAAGCGGCCAATCTGTTGACCGAGCAAGAAAACGACTGGGGTGGATAGCCGACGAAATGATAGGAGATTCGAGAGTCGATTCGCGTCATTGGCATAGTTGAACCTCGAGGCTCGATTTTTCATGCCCCGTAAATTACCGCGTCTAGTCCGCGGTGCTTCGTTCATAATGGAATAAATATACTCGTGTGCATGTAGAGCTCGCGTGGGAGTGTAAATGTTATATTGAAAGACCGCGACGCAAATAAAAGTAGCGCGGTGATTAATTTACGAGGGTACGATATGGACGCATTGCTGTTGCTCGTAGCTGGCAAAAAGTAGCAGCTGTAAAGTTTGCAACAACTGAAAGGGTACGGTGTGTCTTATACCACAGAACTTTGACACTTAGAAACACCATCACGCTCGCGCTGCTTTATTATACATATTGCTAGCTTCCATTTAACCAGAAAGCTAAGAAAAGGATCGCAGATAGGTTAACGGGTATCGAGTAACCCTACTACCTCGGCGTATCACTAGAAATTCTTCACCACGAAAAACAACCGCATTTTATTTCTGTATCTTTGAACCGCATAATCTTACGGGTTTTCCGAAAGATCTTTTTTTCCATAATGGAAAAAGGCGCCGATAACTGAAAGAAATAAAGGAATGAGTATGAAGTACTTCACAAAAAAAATTGTTAGCAAGAGCACGCCTGGATGACAGATTAGCGATCGTCGAAACGTGGCGTCCGTACCGAAAGCGGCCATTTTCGTACGGCAGCCGATAAGCAGAAGTGTCCTGAGGACGAACGAGGCTTCTGCTTCGAATCACGAGCACATAACCACGCGGGCGGCGCGTTTGAGGACTTATCTTGGTCTCTGGTCTACGGCTGTTCCTCCCGTGAGCTTGAACATGGTGCCGTTAGCCTGTTCGCCGCGGGCGACCTCCATTCATGCGTCCAATTTAGACGTCAGTGATGCAAATAAAGCATAGGGACCCTTAATCGATCGTCGATCCTCGAGCCCTTCCTGCCCTATTCACCCTTTCTCCTTTAATACGACCCGCGTTATTTGCTGGACAATCTTTTGAAAAATACGGAAATTAAAAAATTCGATAAATCAGCCGACAAATAGAGCGTCCGTCTGGGATTCTATTGGACTAGCAGAAGTGAAAAGTTGATCTGGTCGTCCGACAAAAATTTCGTATCGTCTAATATTTTTTCCCCAGTAATTATTCGTCACTTCTATTTCCTTTCACTCGACAGAAACTCTTTTCGCGAACAATCTAGGATTCTGGAATGGTTTACTATAGCCAGCCCTAAGGATGCACGAATCTGTTCCCCCGTTTAATAATTCCTGCCGGCAAGTATGTCCACGCCCGAGCGTTCGAGGCATTATGCTAATGGCGCCGACAAAGCTGGCGTTGTTCTCATGGCAACAATCCAAGCGAGCATCGGCGAACGTTGTCCACGAGAACGGGGACAAGTGCAAGAAAAACGGGGGCGCAAAAGGGGTGACGTCGTGGGACACGCGAATATCGTTAGTCGAGGCAATTACATGAGAGAGAGGGAGAAAGGGAGTCGGAAAAGCAGTAAGGCTGCGTCGGGTCGTAATTCACGCGGGGGACAAGAAAATCTTTTATCACGGTGTCGTCGGTGTCATTAGTCCGCCGAGCCACCGCGTGTTGGCCGTGCTCCAATCCCTTGGGAGTCATTACCTAATTACCCGTGCCGCTTTATGAATACTTACATGTCGGCCCCTATGGTTCGCGCAGAACGGCGAAGAAAGAATAAAGCGGGACGGGGAACGCAGCATGGACCAATTCGTCGACATTTATTTTCGGGCCTTTAAATGAACATTTCGCTTAGGTCGTAAATGTCTAGCTTGACTCGATTCAGAAACGTTAGAACCGAGTACTCGATTTTGAAAATATAAGTGCACTACGGATCATCGTGCGTATATAATGATAATAATAATGATTGCGTTCGCCGTTCGCAATTCACTCGACGAGGGAGTAACGGCCGTAACGACCCAGCAAGAGGGATCGTCGAGCGAACCTCATCCCGCACAGAGTTCAAAGGGTAAACGAGGAGAACGCGTGGAAACGTTCACAGATTTCGCGGTTCATTCAGCGGCAACGAACGTTTCAGTTCGCATTCCATAGAAGCACGGAGGAATGAAGTTGTTCTCGCGAGCATGTAGACACGACGAGAGATTTGTAGGTCGGCCACTGGCCCTGTGGAGGAAATATTTTCGTCCTCCACGGAAGCTCCGATGAACGGAGCGTGTACGTACGCGTACGCGTGTAACCCGTCGACGTAAGTGGACGAAAAAGGAATGGTCGGTAAAAGTAATTCGAGCGACGGTAAACGTCTCTCGAACCTTTCGACTCCTACATTCCATGTAAATTGGACACGCGCGCCTGCTGCATGACGAGCTAGAACGCGCTCGCTCTGTCGGAAATAAACACCTGCTAATGTCCATTAGTCAATTCTTCTTGTCTACAGATTTTTTTGTTGTCATGCCCGTGTAGATAGACGCGGTTTAATGGTGTGGAAGTGAACGCGAACAGTCTATATAGATATAATCGAAGGAACGATACGCCGAAATCGCTTCGACACACCGATCGATCGCGTGCCTTTCCAATTATTCATCGGGCGAACGATTTCAAGAGCGTTTCGAACTCGCCCTATATCCACGAACGATGGAATTTAATTACACGGCTACCGGTATTGACCGTCCATGAACGGAAAAATCACCGAGGGACATTCGAATTGATCGAACGTTACCGCGGAGCCCGGGATGGTAACGCGATCGGTACGCGTAGTGATTTATTCCAACGTCCGAGTGTGCATCGTTATTAAATAAAAGTGGGCCGTCGTTAAAACGCGATCATTCTTCAGAAGTGTGCAACGTACGGTGGCTTAATGGAAAAATACTTTGCTCTAGGGTGTTGCGTGCCAATAATCGACGCGGAGCGCGAAACGTCGCATACTTGCACCGGCTTCGAGTTCACGCGCGAGCCGTACAATAAGATCGAGCCTCTTTGTCGGAGAAAAACGGCCACGAGCAAATCGATTCCTCGAAGTGCACGGGCTGTCCGGGAACATTGTTATGTACCACGGGCATTTAATATCGTCGTTTCGAAAGCTACACGATGTATCAGTGAAACATTGTTAACTCGTGAAATTGCATCGCATTTAATAAAACGCTTCGAGTTTCTTTTATCCTTTTTTTCGCGCACGATTTGCGTACTTTTATGGACCATTACATTAAGACAAACATCGTTCCGGCCGATAGTTTCGAACGTTCTCTCTGTTTTATTCTTCTGGCACCTGTGCGCGACATCGCTACCGGCTGCTACTTACCGATAAACGTTTATCGATAGTCCCCTTCGATTCGTTTAGTCGATGATCGATGCAACGGGGGAAAAGTTTATTTTTACCGGTAAATAATAATCCGCAGCCGGCCGAATCTACGAAGTTTCGTGTTCCAGCAGTTTAAAAACAACTGATCGATGTACCCTACAATGTATGATCCGATGTACGTACATACATATCCACTTCCTGTCATTTCCACCGAAGTATACCCGGTGATATCACCGTTTTACCACTTGCGTTGCAAATAATAGATGAGGTTCAATTGTGAAATTTTTCAATATTTCTCCTCGATATCTTCCAGCGACGTAAACCCTCTTGTTCCACCTTGGACAAATGTCGCCACAGACATCAATATTTCTACACGAGGGAAACCCCTCAAACTTTCGATGCCCAAGGAAATACATAAGAAGCCTCATTGTCCCATCTGTTCTCCGCAAGTTAAATTCCGAACAATTCTAATTCCAATAGCGATATCGATTTCCATGGAACATCTGCGCGGCGAAATTCGTCGCGCGCGATTCTCACGAGCGAGCCAATCTAGCGGAAAGCTGGGGAAAACGTCGACGTAGGCGTCGACGAAAACGCGGTGGCCTTAGCTGTGCGTACAGGTGGCGACGTTTAACACTGTGCACCGGCACGTTCCATCTCGCGATTATCCTGATCGATCGGCGGAGTTGTTTCCAATTACGCGGCCCGTTGGCCAACGATCGTCGACAGGATCGTTTCCAATGGATTTTCCAGCAGCAGCCGAGTATGCGACCTTTCGGAACGAATCACACGCGGGCTCGTTTCGAGAATCGATGGGATACGATCTACGTATAATATCGGTGGGCGAAGTTGCGATGCACTTGGCTTTGCAACGACGGGATGCATCGCGCTGGCTTATCCGCGCGGATTGATCGATCGATCCCTCCAATTACGGGTAACTGCGGCCGGACCTGAACGTTGCACAAGCAGCGATGCTCGAACGATTACTCGTGTGCTGGAAATTGTCGTATTTTCGACATTTATTTTCAACTCTCGAAAGTAGAATGGGGACTTTTTTCTGGCTTATTTTATCCCTTTCATCTCGTTTACTTCTTATGTCGATTGTAGCTTTCTCTAATTTTCTTTTCTTTTTATTTGGGTGCCCTCGTTTCTGCGGCATTGTAATTGTAACGTAAAAGAAAGAAAGACCTTACCCGTTTTCCCGGACAGGTGTCGTTAGAATTTCGTTAAGTGCTACCTCGGCTAAATTTTGTTTATCAAACTTAAATGGAACACGACAGATTTATCTGCCGCACGCGTACAAGCCGAAGGTTTCTCACGCGACGCCATAAATCACGCCTCGCATTGACGATTTAATATCGGCTGTCGCGCCGCGTGTATTTAATAATTCTTCGCGACATTACGGCAATAAGCTCCGCCCGCTAAGAGATTGATATCAATGATAACCACCGCATAAAGTTACCACGAATTTTACCGAGCCTGTGCGCTTAATTACAGCCCGCGCTAACGTCGTACCTGGCGAACGGCCGCCATTGCAAATTCGTTTTTCCCTTTGCACACCATAGGATCTAATTAGTCGCTGTTTATTAAGAAAACATAAGGCTCGATGTCCCAAAGGATTAGAGACGCGTTTGTGGAACAAGATTCCCCTACCCTTTTCAAACATCGAGTAAAAAGAAACGAACGCATCAGGATTGAATCCGTTTAATACTCGTTGACACAGCTGTCTTCGAAACCGTTCATCGAATTCGTCGACCGGAACACCAGGCTTTCAATCGAAAAATCGAAGCATGATTGGAAGTGACGCTTGAACGCCTCACGAATTTCTAATCGTCATTTTACTCGTGGATAAAAGGAAAACGAAAATGTACCTGGAGTATCGTCGCTTGCTCAACGATTAGCCTTCGGGTGAATTTACACGGGGCGATACGAGATGGCTGTTAATTAGGCTTAGTGGCTTGTCGTGCACCGTTGATCGCCGCCTTGTACGGACTGACGACTAAACTAAATGGAGGATCGACGGAGGAGGAAAGAGACTGGTCCCGGTATTCTTGTCTCTCTCATTCTGTTCGTCGCTTTCGGCCTCCTGTGATTCCTCTTTATGGCCAGTTTTAGGACTGCCATTGCTTTATTCGGAATTATGACTGTAGTTGGAACGAACAAAACCAAACTTACGCCTGCTCGGAGGAATATTTTTAGTCTCAATTAACAGCGTAAAGTATTGCTTAAATTAATTTTTTTCCCCTTACACCGGTGTTCATGAATATTCGTTTCGTCCTTTTTCCTCCTTTTTTACATAACGCAAAAACAGCGGTACCTCTGTAGAATTTCTACACGCTTTTTGTGTATCCTGCGCGCAAGAGAAACGTCGAACGATGTGACTGCTGTTACAGTGCTAATTAATTCCTGTGGAAAAAAAAGGACGGAGCGTGAACGGTTAGAAGAGCGATTCATGATAACAGTTTCGTGCGAGAAATTTAGAAACCGATCAATGATGGAGCTATACGCGTCGCCTTCTTTTTACTGCCGCCTCAACGAAGCGTGCCGAACGGTGCAGAATCGGATCTCCTACAATCGATTCATTAACGATCTGCTCTTTAGACGCGTCACATTTTCATTCGATTCTGGTTACTGTTTTCTTCTTCTTCAGAGTTTACTTGTCGCACGTTCAGAGAAATAGACTACAGAGCGGCAAAAAAGGAGGCGTCATTTTAACGGCGATTGGATAAATAACTATCTAAAAAATAACGGCGCAACGATGTAGCGAAACGTTGACATAAGGTTCCATTTCTCTTTCTCTCCCTCCTTCTTTGTCTGACAATTAATTGTCCGGTGTGTAACTAATCGTAGATGCCGTCTCCACGATCAATCACCCATTAGAATGGTAATTAACAATAATAAGGTCGATTAATCATCGGAGTACTTATCGATAATTTTATTCACGTACAATATTATAGATGAGATAAAAGACGCGTTATTGAATGGCACAAATCCGTAATTGATCGATGCTCTACTGAATATTCTATCCTTCTATTTTTTTCTTCTCTTACGACCAAGGAGAAGCTCGAGTAGAACGCGATTTTTATTCACCAATTTAATCCTCCCAGGTGCGTTAATAGCCCGCGTCATTAATAGAATCATTTGTCCGTTTCAGCTTTTCTTCGCCAGACAGGCGATGCAAGTTGCTCGATGTTATTAATAAGACCGCGTCAAACTATCGTCTATCTATCGAGTATCGTGCGTGCTTCGACGTCGGTGTATCGGTGAATAACGCCGGTTGCCTCTTCGGGACACTTTGATCCTTTCACCGCCACTCCCGATGTACATGCTTTCGCTTCAATGCAACGCTATCGTTCAATTTGCATTCGCGAACCATGCCGATCGATTCGGCGAAATAAGAGGAGAAAGAATAGAGAGGCTCGGGAAGTTTCTTAACCGAGCAATTTCGATAATTCATTTGGAATTCACTTTGGCGAGGAGGTTGCAGATAATCTTTGAAAATTCAAGAATTAAAGGTTCATTACTCTTCGACAGGGAAGGCCTTTTGACTTCGAACATTTCGTATTAGACATTTTGTGCTAGGAAACGGAGTGGAATTGTAATAGTGGTTTCGAGCTCCGAAAATCCACGGAGTTCGAAAAATTTTTCTTGCCACTCAGTCACCATAAATTTGAAGATGGAAGCCTCCTCTTTCCAAAGATCACCGAAAAGTTGGTGCACGATTTTTTGTCGCGCATTTATTGCTCGTTGATTGGAAAGCGGATTGCCGGCATCAAAGCAATCTTCAGTTTTCCACTTCATTTTCTAATATAAACGGTCTTCGAAAGAATTCGATTCCTGGAAGCAAAAGTAGAGGCATCACTCTCTGAAACAAGCTCAGGTAGACTATTGTACGATATTTTTTTCACAATGTTACGGCAGCTCGAGGATCGACGATTTCTCGGTGTAGATTTTATGCTTGAAATATAAATTTCAATTTATAATTAAAACAGGCGACGTCCAGCCTCCTAAATTTTCAGTCATCTAGAATTATTATTATTAATCTCCATTAACGATCCGGTAGAATCAGCATTATTTTCCGGATTACAGAATGCCACGCAAGTTCTGTCATCTATATCAAAAGTGTGCACCATAATGGCGTCGCCGTGTATCGAAACGGTCGATTTCATTGAGACCCCGTCACCGAAGCGGCGCAAGATCGATCGACCGATATAACCGGCTAACAAACTCGTAACTCAACGAAATCGATCTGGTTTTTCTTGCCGCGGTCGACTAACGCGACTTTCAACCGCTGTCGTAACTATTATCGACGATGTTCTCTCGCGTCGTGAGCGTATATTATCGCGAATGGGTCGCGGGTCCGGCAGCGTGTCGACCGATCGTTTCACGCTGCTCACCCGTAGAATTCGCGGCGTCTTCTAAAAACCGCCATTAAAATCGACAAGCTTCTATCTATCGTTCCCGCGGCGTTTTTCTCGGCGTTTGCTGCAAAGATGGGACAAGCCTTGTGTATCCGGTGGAACGCAATTATGATCACGGTGATCCGACGATGCTTCTGAGTAACGCAATTTCAATCGAACGCCTGATTACAGTTTACCGAGGAACGAATGAATAAGGGGGGGGATTGATTAAAAAGAAGAAGAAACGAAGGGATGGGGACGAAGAAGGAGGAAAGGAAGGAAAGATGCAAGGGGATTAAATGTAGCTGATTCGAACGGATTTACGGGCAACGACACGTTAACGAGGGCAAATCGAGAAACGCCAGAGGGTCTCGTTAATTACACCGGCCGCGAGGCTAATTTGCCGAGTTCGATCGCGCTTTTAATTCGTCATTCCATTAGGCGAACCGGCATTTCCACTGACGACGAGTAGCCGCATGGCCGTGTTATTAAATGCTAATTATATGGCTGTCAAGCTGTTTCTCTCGTTCCTTTTCTTCTTTTCGCCGATTCTCGCGTGACCCCTGGTCCGGTCTCGCTAAATGATTCCCGCGCGATCAGGTAAAAAAGCGAAGCTATTCGCGGTGGTTTTTACGATCAGAGATATTAGCATGCCATTTTAGAAAATCGTCACTTTGTAACGAACCCGTGCTGGCTGTCGCCTTGAACTTTATTCTTCTCCGTTTCCTTCCTAGCCATTTTGATTTATCTATTCCTTTTGTTCCCCGACTTATTGGCCATCGGCTACACGATTTCTGTTTGCGAGCATATAAATCAAGGTTATTGGTAGCCGGGGGGAAAAGGAAGGCGGACGGGGTAATAGAAAAACCATGATAATTACAGTAATGAGAAGAAGAGTGGCGTACAGGTGCTAGAATCGTGAAGGGTCGGGTGTTGACTGTGTGTAGGAAACGATCGAACTATTCATTTTGTGGGCCGACTGTTTCGTGTAATTAATATATCAAGCCCGGTTGGGAATTATTTCCTTCGTACTTGCGCGCGCCGGGTCCGTGCTGGTTGCTGTTTGTAGCTTGTCGAAAACGCCGCTCTATCATTTGTCTAGTCGATAGCCACCGCCCTTCGGTACGCGTCACGCCACTTTCCGCCTTTCCAGCCCTTCTGTCGATCGCCAGTTGTCGTATCGTCCCCCTTCCAGCTAGCTGGAACGTGGCAGGAACCACCAGCAGTCGTATGGAAAATAATATAATACATGTTACACGACTGTTTCCACCCCTAATAGAACTAATCGTCGATTGGCGACCCAGGCGACAATTATTAATTTAATTGTAAAGGGGGCTGGACTTTTTTCGAGACATACAGACCACTGAACTGTATCATTATTTCCGTATATACCGCAGCTAAATTATTCCCTCGGGACTTTGAAAAATCTTCCGTCCACGACTACTGGTTTCATATAGATTGAACCCCGGGAAACGAGAGAAGCTTCCTCGAGAAACGTCCAGTCGAGACGAGCGCTGATTTATATGAGCAAAAGTGTCTTAACGAGTGGGCGACCGCGAGAGTATGTTCGTGGAACTGCTGGAATGCAACCCCGATGACAGAAATGACTTTCCAAGAAGCATCGACTTTCTAGCGTGTTACTCAATACCGTATAAACCGACGAGCGTTCGACTGGATATTGCACCCGAGGGAATCGCGCTGTCGATTTCCGGGGTTGAGCGTGTTCCAGGGAAACGGGGGGTTGCGTCCCCGTAAAGCCATCGCGTTGGTACGATTTCCAGCGGTGAAAGATCCGGAAATCGGTCGACTAATCTGTCAGCGAGGTAATTTCATCCTCAGAAACATGTATCTTGAATTGTTTTATTTTATAATCCGCACTTCGGTTAACACCGAATTGCTGATAACATGCGCGCTACGATTTATTAGAAAATTGTATAAAATTCCTGTTCGATCTTCGACGAAATATCAAATCCTACAATCTCGCCGGGCAATTATAAAAAGGAGAGGAATCTTGTGTCGTGTAAAGTTTCCTAGGATGGTGCCAAAGGTGAAGCTCCATAAAACTTTCACGACTATAATTATTTCGAAAATGAAGCGCAACGGCAGGATGTGGCTTTTTCTTACGTCGGGTCCGTTCTCGAAATCGTACGTAACGCAACTTTTCGACTTCCTTGTCATTTTATGTGAGCACGTCGGGGCACAAGTATGGCAACGTTAACGGGCTAGCTAATTGTAAGACGAAGTCGCGGGAGGATCCCCCTGGGAACACGCGTGTTGACTCACGCCACAGGAGCAGGCTCGTAAAGGCTTGCACACCAGAGACACGCTCACGCACATGAACACAGTGGTCTCTGAGGGTGGAGAGAAAAAATGGTTAGTGGCTTCTAATTGCAGAAGTGACGACGCCGTAACTAATGACCGGGAGACGACGTCCTGTCAGTAGCCGCGACGAGACGAGCGTCCCTCGACGAGGTGCGGACGAGCGGGCATTTTAAATGCGCCAATGAAAAGCGTGGCCTGCTCTTCCTTTTCTGCTTCCGGCGATCCTGTGTTTACCGTTCCGTAGAAATCGTCTGCTTCTTGTAGCCGTGATCGTTGAGTTGATAGCTGGACTCGCGTAAACGAGGGTAGACGTTGCCGATTTTTCGTCTCGTTTTGTTGGACAACGAAGATGGATGATGAATATGGTTTTTGTAGAAGGAGAGGGGTGGTAGCGATGTCTCAATTTGCCCGGGAGTTTCATCCAATAGATTTATGGTATATGAGATTGTCGCGAACGGGTCGGGTATGGTAAATAGATTGGCGGTTCATTGTGAGGGGTTAACGGTTTCGACGAGTACGAGGAATCTTTGTGGTAATTACGCTAATCAGCGGCACGTGAATCGAGCGACTGTCTTTCGACGGTCTGAAAGTCGCTAAAAGCGGGTAAAAGACGACAGGCGCCGGAAATAGAAGCGGCGCGACGCGGAGAGGGTGAACGCGGGACACCCGTCGCGAGGATGAAGCAAGATGGAAATCTGAGAAAGAAGTCCGTTTTAATAGGATCACCGCGCCGCGGTCAAACAGTTCTTGAAGCGCCTGTTATTTCAAGAGACGAGAAAGAGACGTCTCGTCGGGCAATGTTACACTTATTCACGCTTGCATCGGCCGCGACATGTTCGAGGAATTATGCTCGACGAAGCCACCCTCGACGAACATTGTGTTCCCTGTGGCGGAGTTGCAGGATCGCAGGTTGCAAATTGGAACGGTCAAATTTCATTTCGTTCTCTTCTAATACTTGAAAGCTCGAATCTGAATTTAATTTTCGGGCGATGCGAATCGATGGAGCAAAGAAATTTGTACAATTCGAGTATTTGTCGAGCAACGTCCACTCTTTTATTCGTTGCCAAGGGTGGCTTAGGAAATTGAATTTAACCGATTACTGGCTGCCACGTAAAAGTACTGGAAGGTGGAACGCGAGGCACGTGCAAAGGAAATATATCTATTCCGCGCGTCGAGCAAAGCTTGCACGGGGGTAAATAAGTCCGTTCAGGCAGGTCGTAAGCCCATCCACGAAGAAGACGAAGGAAAGCCAACTGTTCGTGTCTTCATCAACGGTCCCGTGAAGGGGGACCACCCATCAGGAGCAATATCGTTTCATCAGTCGCTAATATCACTGCTTCGAGTGGTTCAACACCTTGTAACGCCAGGTGGGATGTTAACGGCACCGCAGGAAGTCCTAATGAAGACAAATCTTACCCAAAATGGCGGCCATACCTATTTCCTGCTCCGCCTTTCCCTTCCTCTACCTGCTTTTCTTCTCCTCCTCTTTGTTCGTCCGTCTGGTGTTCCTTGAAATCGATTCCACGTCCGCCATTTCCTCCGTGGAGCTGGAAAATTTGATACACTTCGTTAATTATAGCTGTTGGTCGCTTCGATAATCGAATTAGTTGCCCTCGAAATCTTCCCTATATACCATCCCTCCATTTCAACCACCAGAACAGAAGATCAATTGTTACGGGAAGATGATCGATTACGGCTTCACCTTCCAGTTTATTGTGGAATAGTAACCAATATTTGGAACGCTTTATACCAACCGATACGAGTTTCACAAAAATCCTACCACTCGTGCGTCATCCAAAGTCACCAAATTTTCCCCCGCCTTCGAGGACGATATTCCCGCGAAGACAGCCAGAAGCGCAAACGCAGCAACGAAGGAAAAGATGGCACATGGGTGGCGTGGAAGAAAATTGCATTTATAACCCAGCGAAAAATCAAACGATAAATCTCCGCGCGCGGTACTGCCCTTGGGCCTAAACGACTAAATAAGTGTTCCAATTTCAAAATTACCCGCTAAACGATTTGTGGGCCGGCAGAAAATATATCGTTGACATGTGGGCAAAGCCCCTCGGGTTCGCCAGGGGGAGGAAGTTCCCGGGAGCTTGAGAGATGGAAAAAGACGGGGACCACGGACGACAGACGAAGAAACGTGTATCTGTTCCGAGCTGGATGAGAGAAAAAGAGAATGAAGAGGCGCGCATGGTTGCCGCTGGGAGACAAATGACGGAAGACCGACCGACGGAAGACACATCCAAATTGCTCCACGGTGTCGCTGTCCCGCCTCTTTTTACGTGTCCTCTTTCGTATATTCTTCGTGGCGTTCTCCCGAGTCACGAGCGAACGACCTATTAGCAAAATATTCGTGGAAGCGGCGACGCGTGCCACCGGCGAGCTTTTCTAACGAGTATTTTGATACCCGCGATGCTTCGGATGTTAGCCCGTCACCGGTCAGCCACGGTCTTATTTATAGGACACTCGCGGGACGTTCCATTCACGGATGACGGGGTTAAGGGTGAAGGTAATCGAGTGTTCGAGACGTTTCTTGGACATTTATTTTTAATTAAATGCCATCGGCTTTCGTTTGGACGACGCCGGGGAGGATGGGTTTACGTTTTATTGAAGAACGAATTCCTACAAATAGTTTTTAGCGATACTAATATCGGTGGTGCCGCGTCACTTTTCACCGCACGGTACTGCGCGTCCGCTGGAACTCGAATTTTTCCCTCCGCTTTTTGTGCAGCTAAACGAGAACGTAAGTATAGGGACGGGATGATAAATCCGTTAATGGTCGATTAAGATACCTTCGAATTTTCCACTTATCGCGATACAATTAATTTACGAAACCGTGGAAGTAGTACCTGCGTTGGATCGAGCAGCGCACCGTTTTTTTTTTCCATTGGATCCGAGCACCTTTCTTTCCCGCGATTCATGCCACTAACCGGTCGGCTAGTTTTTCGTCTCGCTCCAAAAATCACGTCGATGGTCTTACCGACAGGACGGTCCGCCATTCGATAATTCCGCATTATACACGCTTCTACTTTCTTTGTGACCGCTCGTAACCGCCACTCGTACGCTCGTTTCTTGAACACCTACTCGTCGGAGGACTTCGGTTGATATTCTCCATCTTTTCCTCTTTTTTGTCTTGCGGAACAAATGACTCAGAGTAACGTAGAATCAATGCTTTAGAAAAAAAGCTGTAATTATTGTCGGTTAATTATCGTGACCAAAGTGTTTGAAAATATATACAGATCACGATTTAATAGGTTAACGTCTCACTTAGCGTGTCGATTGATTGAGAAACAGTTCCATTAAGCGCCAGCTCATTCATTTTATTAAAAGAAAATCCGGGGAAAAAATGGGGTTACCTAAAATTCTTCCGTCTGCGTAGACGTACGAAGAACGTTACCCATTTTTGCTTCCACGAGTGCCCTACACGTTCGAGTAGGAAAACGTCCATGCTCGTTTGTTCGAGTAAGAAAAAGCGAAAGCGTTTCACGTGTTTTTGTAGCGCAACGAACAATGCGCATTCGTTAGCCCCTGTGCACGTTTCTTTATCCTTGCGAAACTAGCCTGGCTTGGTAAATCGCGCAAGGAATATTTCCATCTGTCCCGGCCATTCTCATTCGCAATCATTTCTAGTCAAAATCGTAAAACCGTACGCCGTAGTGGCTTCTTTCTTTCACGACCGACCGCCGAAACTGTATTTCGTTTTTCCCCCGGTGCTTCAACACTTTCCTTTCCATTTTCAGCCGTCGCTTCCCAATCTGTGCGTTTACGCACGAGGAGAAGATCGTCGAGCGTATCGTCGATTCGAAAGTTCCAGAAATTATCCGTCGAGTGAATCGGCGAATCGATTGAATTTTCCACCGCTGTACAACCGTGTCCATCGTTCGACCGTGTTAAATCTAGCTAACGAGAAACTGTTACCAAATAATTTATTAGACCGCCGTTTTCAAGATCGTCGCGGCTCTTAACTCCGATTCTATCCTATTCGACTGATTTCTGCCCGAGCGGAACCAAAATGGCCGCCCGTGCGCTTGCCCCTGTTGCGCCGCGTTCGTTTGGATAAATTAACCACACGTTACCCTTTTACGGCCGCGCCATCGTTTCCGTTGACATTTATCGTTAGACTTTTTACGAGGACGGTTCGGCAAAGCGAACTAGTTTTTACAAGATAATTAACTAGCGGTTCATAATTCTACTTCTCGTTTCGCTTATTCTATTAACGCGTGTGCCATTCTAACGCAGCGACGCATAATTCGTCGTTTAATATTTGACAATTTTATGCTAGCTTTACTGGACCTCTAAATTCACTTGTACGGGCACGTACAGTTACCATGCTTACACCGTAGACAACGTTCGCTCCGTCGTCTTTGCTTTTGCAAATAACCAAACGGATAACAGGACTAACGATCCTCGCCTCGCGGCACGTCGCCCTTACTTTATTCGACCCATAAAAATTCGCGAAATCTACGACAGCACGGACGAATCGACCTCTGACACCGACCATCCGCGATCGATCGTGCTCGTCCCTTGCCGATGGAACGCGACGCTCGCGACTTTATCGTTCGAAGCGCGCGACGCTGTCGTCGTGGAGATGCGCAGAAAAAATCAAAGGTGAAATTCCAAAGCTCACCGTACGCACTTGCATGCGTACCCTCCGCGTCTTTCTCTTCCTTTCAGCGGTATCAATAGCGAGACACGCCGCGACACGCCAATTGGCGTGCGGAAACTCGGCTGCCACCGCTGCGTCGCGTCGCTTCGAGTGCCAACGCGATGACTTCCGCTTGGAGGGACGTCGTACGTCTGCGGATTAACGCGTTAAAATAAAATTTACGTTGATAGCTTATTAATGGCGGACGGGACGCGAGACGAATGACGCCGCTGCTTTTAATATATTCGCGGTTGTAATCGACGGGGTGAGACGGACGTGGAAGGAACTCATGAAGTTAATGACGCAAGACCGCTTTGCAGCCTCGATTCGGTCCCCCGTAACGTCTGCGATCTTCGCGTCCTTCGAATAGTTTTTAGTCACTACTTTCTTTTCTTTTTCGTTTTTCATTTTTCCCTATCGCCGTCCGAAGAATGTTGACTTTTCTTTCGGTTCGAAACCGTGACGAAGACGGTGGATTCGAGGAGTGCTGCTTGTGCCAAACTTCGCTCGTTGCGAACGTTTTAAAGAAACAGGGGAGGACGGACAGGGATAACAGGTCTTGTAATGAAGCACGATTTCGGCGGAGTCACCGTGTTAATCGAACGACCGTTTCTGGCCACCTGTGGTCCACCTAGGTAGAGCGTTGCGGCAGGTGGTCCAATCGCATCCCCTTCGGCGATCGGCGACGTCCGAAGCGACAGGGATTATGCGATACCTCCTCGAGTCTGTTCTTGTCATTCGGGAGTACCTTATCGTTCGTTTTATAATAAGATAATCATATATCTGTAATGCTCGTATTAGTTAAGAGCAGTACAATTATGGGGAACTATGGGAAATTACAATCACAGCAATGCAAAAATTATATAAAACAGAGCAATCAAAGAATCCGACGCACATTGTTGTTAAAAAAAATATATACAGATAAATTCTCGACTCTGCTCTACTTCGCTCAAAATAGCCCGCCGGCGTTAAGCTAGACAGAGAGAACGGGCAAGAAGAGGATCTTGGCGAAGTGTAAAGCACAGCGTAATCGTCAAAGAAAGGTGAGAAAATCCGCGAGAAAGGGTAAAACGGTCTGCACCATCTCGGCGGAGCGAGGAGGTGGAGAATTACGAAAGGACAGCCGAAGCGGCGAATTCGTGAACATCAAACGAATTAAATCTCCGCGGCGAGTCGACCGCAGAAACTAATATCTCGGCGAGCTCTCTCTGCTTCTTCTTCCGCTCTTCGTCGCTTCTGCGTCGCGCTTCAACCGCCCCTGCATCGCTGCCTCGATCTCTGTTCCTCTTCCATCGCCATCGTATTTCTGGATTCCGCTTTCGAGACTTTCGAGACATTCGAGCCTTCGCTGCTACAGAGACAAAGTGAACGACGACAAAATTATTGTCGTTTCGAAATCGCGTTTCTCGAAAAAGGAGATGACAGTTGAAAGTTTGCGGGGGCAAAGCGAGGCGGGGTTCGAATGGAAAACGACGTCGGCAAGAAACGGCTCGTAAACCGAGGCGAAACGTTAATCTGGCCGATGGACGCGGAGCATTTTTGCGGGCAGCTTCGCCTTAAACGGCCGTCAGATGATAAAGTAGCAGCGAGACGATGTAATTTTCGAGGTAAACGAGCTGGTACGATCGTAATTAGCGCTGACACTTGTAACGGACCGGCGGTGTTAGACGCGTGCAATTAGACAATTCTTTGGATTATGGGGGAACAGTTGCAGGAGCGGTAAAAAAGAAAAAGGAAAGAAAGAGTCGAAAAAAGGAGGAAAGATAATAGAGCAAGTGTTGGTCGATCATCGGAGATATTAAAACGGTGAATCTGCATGGTTTGCGGCGACGCAATAACGCTTTCGACGAGAGCTAAACGTTCTGCCGTAATTAAGTTGTTTCCGGGCGCGATTCAGAAAGCTGGTGGAACGTGTCCATTGAGGAAAAACAGGCGTTGATCTAGAAGAGAAAAGAAGAACGAGGTGCAAGCTCGCGCGCGTTAAACTACCTCCTCTTCCGTCCGTGGCGGTACCGTTGCGCGAGCAGTTCCTGCTGCAATATCGCGATGGATATTATCGTCGATGACAGGTGTTGATATCGTTTCGACGAAAATCTCTATTGCACCCGATGGAATCGCGATCGCGAGAGTAAACGTGAACGTCATTGCTCGGTTATTATGCAATTAATCCATGTACGATCCGTGTACGTACAATCGTGTGTCGTCCAGAAATCAATCTCTTACTTACTTCAAATTATGAATTTTTCTGGAAGCCAGAAAATTTTACGATTAGAACTACACCGTACTGTAGCTAGAAATTTTCTCCCAGCGATAAACGTCGAAGGCGCGACGAGAAAGAAAGTACATATCGCGATCGAGAGTTTTAAAGAGCCGCGTGAAAAAGTGACGGGAAGGCTGCATCCTTGAGGTGGACGCGCACGAAGCAAGGCCGATCGTTTATCGTCGAGGCAGTTTTCGAGCTGGACTGTACATGGCTGGTTGCGCAGGTGTGACCGATGGCGGCGTTCTTTGATCCTGCAGGAACTCCACGGCTACCTTGTCCACGACTCATCGGCCGCCGCTCTTTTTCGTCACTCGGTTCGATTATTTCCTAATGGCTAACGCCGTCGCGATAACGGCCGTCGCTAATTTTCCCACCGTTTTCCGTTGCCGTCTTGCGCGACGCGCCGCGCAGATCGCCGAAACAGAGCGGGAAAAAATTTGCGTGCGTGCGTTGACAACGACCATAGGATGAGCTGTTCAAATGATTTTATCGTTCAGAAATGCACAGGTCACTTCGAAATCGTATGAAATTATCGAGATCAAAGTGCGTTACGAGTACAAATACTTGCGATTACTATGATAATATTTAAGCTTCCTGTGATAATATTATGCCGGGTGAAGTTAGCGTTATCGATAAAACAAGATTTAGATTTTCGGATATACATTTTGGAATTCGTAATCGAGCAATTATCGGATTAACCGCGAGGATTCGATTCGTTCGTCCGGATTGTCCATACCTCCGCCGAAAGCAACCTACGGTTTCTCAACATCCAGTGTGAACAAGAAGGTCCGCTGGAATTCCTTCGACTGAACACCGTGACGAATAGGTAATACGATTTTTATGGAGAGATCCCTTCCACGCCACGAAAATGCATCTGATTTGTGGCTGGAAGCTGACGGGAGCTACGATGTGGTAGAAGGGGCCCGTGTTCTAGGGCTAGGGCCCCGGCATTCAAACACGCCCGAGGATGTCCGATTCGTTTTGCATTTCTCCTCTAGACCTCTCGTTCGGAGATTAAGAAATTTCGATATTAGAAAGAAACGATCTTCGAGGTACCAGCTAACATTCGGAGAGAATTCGGCTCCAAAGTAGATTTAAAATTTCCTACTTCGTGATGAAATTCGGAGAGGAAAAGTGGGAATAAAATTCAAATGGAAATGAATCACAGATTATTTATTTTTCATGGTCTTTTTATGATCGAAGCGGGGCAGGAGACCTTTTTATTTTATAATATTTCGAGATTCCCGTCGAGATTCTTGTACAATCTCTTGTGGATCATTGTCTACATTTATTACTAATAACCTTAAGTCGAAATTAGTGGAAGTAATCATCGGTGAAGAATGACGCGAGCCTCGTAACAGTTTCGGATCTTAAATCGATTAGTTCCACCTTATTTCTCCGACGCATTTTCGAATCCTGCTTTTTCTTCACCTTCCGTCGGAATACAAGAATCGTGGGAAAGCCCACGCGACACGTAATCAGTTTCCCCACGAAACTCCGTTCTACGAACTCAATAAACTTCTCGTGGCTCGTTCCAGTGAAGGAAGATAACAAAAAAATATATCTCGTTTAACCCAATTGAATTTCTGTTGCAGAGCAAGCCAACCACCTTAACCTCTTCAACAATCGCCAACAGCCGAAGAAGAAACGCAAGAGTCGAACAGCGTTCACGAATCAACAGATTTTCGAGTTGGAGAAAAGATTCTTGTACCAGAAATACTTGAGCCCAGCAGACAGGGACGAGATCGCCGCGCAATTAGGTTTGAGCAACGCACAGGTGATCACGTGGTTCCAGAACAGAAGGGCGAAGCTGAAGAGGGATATGGAGGAGCTGAAGAAGGACGTGCAGACGGTGAATCCGCTCTTGGTAGCGCAGCACCATAAAACTTTCTTGGAGAACGTCCAGGATTTGGGGATATTGAAGAAACGACCATTACCTAACAGTATGGACGAGAAATCGTAGGGAACGCGACGCCTCGATGCTCGTCGTTGAGGAAAATTCGTGATTATTTGAAACTGGACGCTCGCAGAGAGTAAGAGAGAGAGCTGAGTATTCGATGATCTACGTGGAACGATTCTTGATGTTCGTTTATCGTACGTCGAATATATTTTCGCAAACTCGAAGGTTGAATCGAACCTTTCTTTTCTGCGCGGAATTTCCAATAGGATCCCGCCCGTTTTCTTTCGTAATAGTACTTGCATCTGATTATGCAGTACTCGAGGGGAAAAGAGAATTGAATCGTAGATAAATCGTGTCGAAGGTGGACCGAGGCATAGTACAAAGAGATCGTCTTCTTTGACAGCGCATCGCGTAAAAGGGAAGTCAAGAGTGTATCGACGAGACTGTATAGAAGAGAAGAAAGTTGTACTTTCTTCGCGGAGAATGCATATTTGGTTCCTGTCGGTCGAGAAAACGTACAAAGACTGAGTGTCTGTAAAAGTCTGAGACGAGACGTGGTGTGCGGTGACATTGAACATCGTTCGCTAAAAAGTAAATGTTCTGTAATAGAAAGACTGCCAAATATTCAAAACGCCGGCTGAACCTCGTTCGGCCCCTTTCTATTTCAAACGGAGCGCCCACAATTGCCGACTGTTTTACACGGTTTTTATCCCAAAACAACGACAGACTGGAGGTGTTAATTTAATGAAGAGGAAAATACCTTTTACGTGTCCCGACCAAAATTGTCAAATGGATTTTTCATTGTTCCCTTTAGGGGATATCTAAATGTGGAATTCCTGCGATCGTTCTACGGGCACCTGTAATATATTGTATTTATTGCTGAGAGGAGAGGAAGAGAAAGAGAGTGCGAGAGTGAGAGTGAGAGTGAGAGAGAGTATTGTGGTGAATAAAAAGCCAAAAGTGATTTTGCGGAGAAAGCATCGATTATATGTATATGTAAGTTATTAAGTAAATATTACAGCGTATAAATTATAAAAAAAAAGAGGCCGCACGTCGCGAGGCACTCGAACTGTACATAAAGCTGTATATACGTCGTTCATCCCCCTCGATAATATTACGCATAAACGAGAATACAGTCGTCGTGTATGATTAGAAGAAACGAAAATGGAGTCGAAGAGGGAAAAACAATAATGGAGAGACTTATAAACGATAGATGGGACACTGCAATATACCTGGTCATCAGTTTAATTAGTGAGCTTTATGATCGCGTAAGATGTAAATCCGTATCGCGCTTGATGGTTTACGAGGTGATAGAAGCGTGAAAGGGATGATGAGTGCGAATGCGTAAGTATGTGTGTGTGAACGGATTCTAGTAGCGTGTATAGTGAATCGAAATAAATGGAGACATTTAAAATAAACGTGAAGAGTAATTGTGCCCTGCTCCTGGTCCTATCGCTCCCCTTTAAAATCATCCCCATCCCGCTTTAATCGCCATAGGAAAAGGAACAGGCTACGATGTGCTATTACGAACCACTTGAATTATTTGGAAGCGATCCGATTTTAATTTATACACCGTGGAGTGAAATAAAGGAGACCGAAATTTCGAACAAATTATGCAAAGTTTATTTTATTTTCTATTTAAACCTAGTCAACGGTTAATTGAATACCTGTAATACCAATGGCAGACATCGCGTTTGCATTTAACAAATTATATAGGGCAAAGGTGAGACACCGTAGAAAGTTTCGAGCTATTCACTGCTCCGACAGGGGCGCGCGAGGACGATGAGGAATTATTGTCCAAAAATAGCGCGATACGCGCGGCCCTTCTGGGAATCTTTTTGAAGCCGTTTGCACGGTTTACCCTGAGTCGTAATTTATTAAGATGAAGTCATTTCGCCTTTCGTGGCCGGAATCCGTTCGGGCGAAGTCTGGCACTCGTCATAGGCGAACCGAACTTCGTTTACACAGCATAGAAAATTCCGAATACATACATAGATACCAAGCCATCGAATAGATTACAAATTTGATCTCAAAGTAGAAACCGTTTCCTCTTAGAGCAATATGTTCCTTACTATTATTAACGTCAAATGTTTCCGCTTCTTTTCCTGGATAACAATTATCACTGTAGTAGATAAAATTACAATAGGAACGTTAATTAGTCATTGCAAAGTCATCGTTCCTTCTGTCCCTCTTTTTCTTTCACCTGCTGTCTCTTCGTTTCCCTAAACAGGAGAGATATACGAGAAGATACCCATGCACGTATTACCGACCTACTTCCTGTGTTAGCGGAATATCTGATGCTAAACGGAACCATTTTATATCGAGTCTCGTTAATGAGCCCGTCGTTAGTCTGTCGTCATTATCTCGATATAAAACACGCGTCGTTACCGCCGTCGTTGATCGATTAATCGAGTCTGAATCTAGGATGTCTATTAGAGGCGCGATTACCCGCGATCAGCATATACACGCTGATTACACGTTCCACGGTTCGCCTCCTGTGCAACGACGATACCTCGAAACCTTTTCTCCGCGAAATAAACTTTCCCCACGCGATTGCTCGAGGATCAATATAAATTAAATAGAATAGAATAGAAGAGGTAGATCGAGCTATAAACGAGGTACAAAATTGCAATGAAGAAAGTAGGAGGAATATTAAGAATATTAAACGCTTCGAAATGTTAAAAAAAAACTTCAAACTCAGGAATTCACCGGGTGTCATTTTTGATTAACTCCATGGTCCACTAAAAGTTTTATAGTATTGCTCCCAATACGAATAATTTCGACAGAGCAATTGCCTGAAAACGAATGGAGCATTGATTCGAATAGAACGGTGGTTCGTAGCCGTCGCTGGCATCGACGGGTCCATATATGAAGCAGTAAGCAAGGTAGCCCACACCGCCCTGTAATTCAGGCGCCGCAACATCCAAATAAAGAATTCATAATGGCGATGATGACCACCGCCAATTTTCTCGATATAGCCGATACACCAATAACTCAGCCGATATCCAACCGGTGCATCAGCGTAATTTCCCTTATTGTCCTCGAGTCCATCCGAAACGTGAATGACATTGCACGGAATATAAACGGTACCGAATCGGCTCACGACGCCAGTACTTACGGATACGTGAGTTATCGTACGAACAACGATAACAGGAGCAAACAATCCGTTCGTCGTAATTAATCGCGTCACGCAAGCATCCCAGTGTGCTTGCCATCTTGGAATTATTAATGACAAAGCTCGCGTATTTTCCGTATCGGATTTTCCTTAATCCGATTTATCTACCCTCTAGTCTACTGTACAACCGTGGCGTAAATTGATCCTCAATTTTTTGCCTCGCCGTTGTAACGCAACGTTACAAGGCTCCCAGTTATAGTTCGTCCCACGTCAGCAGGTCGTTCAAGGCTATAAAATCGTAGAAGGCCAGACACGAAGTATAAGTGTAACACTTATTCGTTTCGCTTTTCCTGGCGATTGTTATTACCATCCATGTCACCGTGAATAGTTATTGCGGGCACTTTTTATTGTACTGCAATAAAAAGAACCCAGCTTACCCATCAATGACGAAGTAGTTTCAAGTTCAACCCATATACGTGACCCGGTCATTTAGAGCAACCCAAACACGTTTGCCTGTTTTACATAAAGCTCGTTGCAAAGGGGATTCCCGCGCCGTTTTAGAAGATCATTTCCCGGTATTGGCACGCCCACGTAATTCGGACTCATTTACTCGTTGACTCGCTTAACCCGCAGCCAGCCATGCGTCAGTCGGCCAGTCGTTCCAGCAGATCCATAATTTCGACGCGATTCGCTTCAACACGCGAGAAACGAGTTTCCCTCGGTCCACGATGTAATTAGACAGCGTGAATCTAGGTTGGACCCATCAACGGGCCTCGTTAATACGATATCCCCCGGATGGCCCCCTCGTTGCGCGGCCAAAATCTTTTCTTCCACCACCAAACGTCTCCTCCATCTTCTCCTTCTTCTTCCTCTTCCTCCCTTTCTTCTACCACCTTCGGTCGTTCCTTGTCGTTTTCTCGGCCCTTCTTTTTTCCGGCCGTTTTTTAGATTCCTCGTAGAGCGACTGCCCTGCGCTCGTGAGCGGGCCCACCTCTACCTGTCGGGGTCTTTGATCTTCTTCGCACCAACGAGTTTCATTTACACGGGAGGTGGACTCGTTTTCGGGGCGAAACTAGCCTCGCTAACGAGAAGTCGCGAACTCTGATCTACCGCAGGACAAACTAGGGATCAGCGAAGATTTCTTCTGGAGGTGCCGCAGATCGGATTTCCAATCAGGCTTCGCGAATTCTAGCGGCTCGTTCTAAGGACAATGAGGTTCGACGGACGAACGATTGGGCGGTAATTTCTTCACTCTTTATTCTTCTCCTTTCTTCTTCGCCAAGGTGGATCGTGGAAGAATGAAACGGAAGAATCTGACACGGACACGAAGCTAGGTATAGACGTAACATGGAACGTCGGTTCGTCGTGGTTGGCGCGAATGGGACAGCTGATGAGCCGGTGTCCCCGAAGGCGATCGGCCGAGACCAATCAGCGTCCGTCCGTCCGTCCGCGCCCTAATGACACCTGCAGGCTAAAAAGCCATGATATTCAACAGTCCGGACGCTAACGAACTCTCGCTTGGTACCGTGTGATCCGCACGGAAACCGCGCGCGACCGAACGAATCGGTTGGAGAACGCCGCGCCGGGGTTCGCGCAATGCCTCGCGAACCCTTTTCAAGAGAATCACGTAATTCGCCGGCAAATTGGTCGACTGAGGAGATCCGCGATGCACGATTCTTGGAAGGTCCTTGGAGTTTATTGAAGTCGTTGAGAAGAGGCTGGGAAACTGTGTATCGGCTACGAAAAGTACATATTATCCTGATTTCAGTATCGAAGGGGAGAATAATCAATAGCATTGATAAGGAGAAGATGGAGGTTGTGTTAATTCCTGTAAATGTATTTGGGATTAAATAGGTGCTGCCGTTTGGGTATTACTATTATTATGGCTTGGTAGCTCTGTACTTTTCTTGTAACATATTTCTGGATCTTCAGAAATTCCCGATTGTAATGATACTCGTTACAACGAGCAGCATTAAAATTCACCTCACTGTACTCTGCTGTATCGCTGGGAGAGCAATAGATTGTTCATAACGTCTTCTGGGTTACGCGCAAGATCGGGCAGGTGGATAGTTGGAGATAATTTAAACGATAGCACGATATCGGTCGAACGTTTTAATCGGTCCGGCAGTTTGGCCTGGTCAACCTCGATTAATCAACGTTTGACAGTTAAATGAACAGTTTACAAGGAATTAGTTTCGATATTCGTGCAAGGCTCCATTAGGAGATCGACGTGTCCGCCTTCCGGAGCGGTGTCGAAACGCTCGCGTTGGTTTTCTAAGCCGCGAGTCGCCGCCGGTTAGCCACGTACCGTGCAATTTTCCACGTGTCATTAATATCCTGAACTCGTTGCGCTAGCTTGCAAATTAAGCCCCTTAATAAACACGCTGAACGAGAGCAAAGTCAGCCTGGATACGCCGTGAACGTTAACTAGATCTGTCCGAGCGTTTATCGATCTTTCTGTTACGTATTCGTCGTTTAGACGTCAAGCATCGTGTAGGACGGCATTCAGAATTCTGTCATATATAGTATCGTACAGTCGATGGACGAGATCTTCCAAATGATACGATCGCGCAATAATAATAGGGAAAGCCGATAGCATGGAATAGTAAAGGATAAAGTAACCAATGGATCGGTGACGCCGATTTCATCCGCCTGACAGCCTGTAAGCGTCAAAGTCAGGTCTGTCAGTCAACCAACCTGATTACCCGTTCGATCATTTCTGGTAACCAGTCTGTCCGACGGAGGAGTCCTCCATGACCACTAACTTCAACGACACTGTATAAACGGTACCGATATTAGACACACACGTTGGCCACGCGTATCTGGAATACGGTCCGATTTAATAACCCATTTCCTATTGTCCTGCTGCGGTGCGTAGGATAGTTGACGGGCAACGGAGGTAAATTAATAGGAAGCACAATTCCCTCTATGCTAATCGAACAGAAAGACATTCATTCACGAAGGAACGAAGGAACGAATGGAATCGTGCTCGGTGAAGAATCTGCAATGGCCGTCGCGGTTGGACACTGCAGGGTTTCGACGAACGTATCGTTAATCGATACAACGTGGATTAAAATTGTTCCATTTGTAAATCGTGATAAAGCGAAGAATAAAACGATGCAATACCTCCCCACGATATTCAGTGCGCAACCATAAGATCTGCACCCTTTTACAACCGTTTCTGCCAGCACAAGAAATTAGCAGACGCTCAGACGTGGCGCAATCATTTTAAATACATGAATTTTTCTAAACTCAAAGACACACGATTATATCGAACGTGTTCACCGTCCTGACAAAACAGTTACAAGTCATTCGAGTTGTATAACACCGATGTACAGGTCGCTTCGCGCGGTGTCTATACGCAATATACGCATGTACAGAATGATCAGGGATCACGATGACGTCAGGTTGACGGAATGGAACGGGTACCGGATAGGTTAATGGTAAGGAGGCCCAGTACCAGGCGGCAGGGTCTGCCAGCGGCTCGGCTGCTGATTACAGACCTCCGGATCCCCTACACTCTCGCTCTCACCTCGGTTATTGTAGCGAGCGAGGCCGGGACATCAGTATAGATCACCAGTCGGCCGGCAGTTTGTCCGATCAGCGCGGCCAGAAGTGTTGCAAGTCGTAAGCGTGGAGGTGGTCCCGGACATTCCAGTTTCCAGAGAAATTTATCGGTGGCGTTTCGCGGCCTCCTAATGCGACTCTTTCTTCGCCCTTGTTCCCCATACTCGTATCCGATCTATAATACAATGGACGATCGAGGTCGTTGACGATGAACCTAGCCGTTTCAGCGTGGAAATATTTATTCGATCGAAATGTAGATTTCCACGTTGCCTGAGTGGTGACTGTTTGTCAAAGGGAACAATCTCCATTGCTCCACTGCTGCGGCCGCAGAAAATGTCATAATCTACGCCAGTTGAAAAGAAGCGTAGAAGCATAGGTCGACCAGCCGGTTAAGCGGAGATTTAGATTCCTGGAGGTTCGAGGAAGGTAACGTCTACTAGGTGCATAAGGGTGGCGTGTGTGTCGGCGCAGGCAGATTAGAGGCCGCAGGATAATTAAGTAGCGCGTTCGACTAACGCCCCAGCTTATAGCACTGCAACAGAACGATATCCGATATTCTCGTGCCTCGGATTTCCCTCGAAGAGATTTCGCCGTTGCTCCGTGTAATTCCGACATCTTGGACCGTTCCTTGGTATACTCGAACGTCCAGTCCAATTAGCGCTGAAAAATGATACCTAATGGCCGATGCCTCGTCGATCCGTACTCGCTCGTACGACTCCATTTTTCATCGTGGGATAACAAACGAGTTAAAGGAAACACCATTACGGGACAGGTGTCCAATGGACGCGTGCAATAATTACGTTAAACGACTTAATCGTCCAATGAAAAAGTATAATTGCGAACGATTCAAGTTGAAAGAAATATGGCCACGAAAAGAGACAAAAGCCTGTGCCACGGGCTGTGGCGCACAGAATTCCACGGAATCCCGGGAACAGAACCGCGGCACACGGGGGTTCGGATTATTAGTGAGCGGGTAGTCGTAGAAGGTGTGATTCTGACGTGTCGGACGCCTCTTCTCCGCAGGTGAGAGACCACGAGACCGGAGAACCATCCGAAGGAGGACAGGATTATGAAGGTAGACAGAGACAGGAGAAATCACCGCAGCGACGAAGAACCAAGAGCAGAGGAATGATAGAGAGAGAAGAATATCGAAATCGTAGCGATGGAGCAGGTCGAGCTGCGGAGTGCAAGGGATGAAGGGAGAAAGAACGATTCAGCCTCAGCGAGAGGAAGGTGAAGAATGGAAGGGAGTACAGGAGGATGCTCGCGGTGGGAGAAGATCAAACGAGCCGACAAGCCACGGGGTGGTCTCTACCCGCGCTCCTTTACCGCTCTCTTCCTTCTCTTCGCCCCTGCCCCAACCTTTTCTCTCATCCTTCTTCCTCCACTTTCATCTTTCTTCTTTCTTCTTCCTTCACTTTAACACCGTATCTCTTGCTCTCCACCTCCATCACCCTCTCTCTCTCTCTCGTCGCCACTATATTATTCATATTTCCACGCTCGTGTTCGCTCGACTATGCCTCTCGACGATCCACACGCTCTTTCGTTGCGTTGCGGGCGCGGGACATGCAATCTCCGCGGGGTCCAGTCGAGCAACATTGTGTGGAAGGCGGAATGGTCCTCCTGCTTAAAGTTTTACGCGTCTGCGTTGCGGCGTTACGGAAATTCGCGACGACCAAGAATCTATGGTGGGCAGGAAACGTCCGATGATTACAGAGTCAGTGGAACGAGCGACTCGCCGCGCCGTCGAATACCACGCCACGTTTATTCGCCTAACGACGACAAATGACACTCCGAGGGATCGTTCTTGTGGCTGGTTATCGCGTCGGAATTCGAGGATCGTTTCAACATGTGGCATCTATCGTCGGAACGGAGGGGTCTGTCCGCGGATTTCTTCCAGAAATTTGGTCCATCTGTTTATGGAGGGCGAGCATGCAAAGCGACGCAGGATTCATGGAGATGGTCGCATTAATAAATTCGCAGCAAATCACGGGTGAGGATTGCGAAGCGAACGAGGCGATTTTAGTTGCAAATCGCCGAGCGCCGCGAGACCCGACAAAGGCTCCATCAAAAGGACCGCTTTTCTTCTCCTCCTTCTCCCTCTCGTTCGTCTCCTCCTTTCGCTCGACTCTGCTTATCCTGTTACCTCTTTCTCCCTGCATCTCCCTTCATCCTTTCCCTGGCGATTTTTGTTCTTCTTCCTCTGTATGTTGTATATTCTGTTTCTGGAGGTGTTGCTTCGACGTCTTGACTCTCTTTTTTTTAGAAGCTGGTCGAGGTGGCACTAGGCGTTCCTCCATTTCGTCCCGAGTATCTCCTATTTCTATGCACCTTGGTCACTATTATCGTACAACCATCGACTAGTTGATGGTGGAAAAGCGCTGCGGTTGCGAGACCACAGTGTTATTGCGCGTTAATCGTGCCGAGTGAAGACCTTTCTTCGACTCGACACTCTGGAATGACTTATTGTTAGTCGAGAGACAAAAGATAGCGGAGAAAGTACTGCTAGCCTTGAGCTAAAAGATTTAGCCAGGATGTTTTTCGTAGAATCGTTAGGAAGGGTTGAGTGATATTTATATACGCGAAGAAAAATTGCAATAAATTTAACTAAATTGCGGCAGATATGAATATAATTGCAACAATATTATTATTATTCTTGAGTAAAAGCACCATCGCTGTTGTGAATACAAATTAATTTGTCAATTCGTTATACAAATAATTCAGTGCTATGATACAGCTGTTTGAACAGTAACTAGTTTCCGTATTTGTCTACCTAATATTAACCCCGACTATAATCAAACTGAAACTCAATTTAAGATCAACAGAAAAATGCAGGGGCTAAATCTCTGACTGTCGGAATTACTTCCACAAGCGTGCCCCCTTGTGCCGATGAACCAGCTTAGAGCCCGTTAAAAATATTAGTATATTTACCATCCCCTTTTAAAACACTCTAATCCCTCCACAAATCCTATCCACACGAAAAGTATCCTTCAAACGTTTTCTCTTACCACCAATTCTACCAATTCGCCCCCCGATTTACCTCCATCAGTGTACACATATACCTGCATACGCAACTCGAATCCCACACGAACTTTTATCCCCGATGTATTCTGTATACGAAGGAAGGTATCCAGACGGGTTCGAGAAGAAAGAAGCTTCTCATCGACAGACCGCAATAAGGACAGGTACCAGTGTCGAAGGGACCACTCGAAGTCCCGTGAAAAGGGCGATTCGGGCTTTTGCGATAAAAGAACCGGCCAGGTGCTGCAAGAAATTAGTGGTGGCAGTGTGCAAGGCTCGACCAGGCCCGTCAAGGTTCCTAATAACCTCGCACCGGATGGTATCGACGATACTGGTCCACACCGTACACCCTTCCATCCTCGAGGAACGCTTGGACACCCCTCTGTTGCATTACCCTCGGCATCTATAGCTCAATTTGCCGACACCTCGCTAAGTATAGGTTGGGTGGGTGGTCCCTTCCTGGGACCACGAGGCCTACGAGAGGAAGAGGTGTGTGCTCGACCCACGGGACCACGACAGACAGAGAATGAGAGGGCGAGAAGGTAGTGAAATGGGGCAAGAAGAGTTTACATCGTATATCTCGATGAACCATGCCGCAATGGTCGAGATGTAATGGGAATGGTCACTTTCATACCACCCACGATATTCGGGGATTTATTTCGTGCTGGAACACACGTTACCAATCGGACAGGCCTTCGAGGATTGTCCCTTTTAACCCTTTCGGTATCGAATAGCGTATGCACTGTGACGAGGAATTCGGTCGGCCTAAACGTAGAACTTTGTTCAAATAAATTTAGAGTAAAGCGTCGCGCCGTTTGAAATTATTCTTGCACCCGCTTTTGTTAAATTAATTTCAAGCATGCGAATTCGGGAGTGTAGTGTGAAAATTGACTGCACTTCTCCATAGAATTAGGGGGTCGTTTTTGGACCGAAAAATTGACGTTCTTTAAGCTGCTGCGATTATGTGAAAAAAAATTATACAGTAGTCTACCTGGGCCGATTTTAAAGGGCGAAACGTCTACTTTGGCACCCGTGAATTGCGTTTTTTGTTGATTTTGTTCTGTTTGATATTACCAGGTGTACAATGCAAAGCCTTCTGTGCAACTTAAGTGACGGCTATTTTAAGAACTGGTGCTTCGCGTATCGAAGGCGAAGGTATGTACTTGTTGCTGCCCGCTTGCCGTACAGATAAGTGAGGCTTCTTTGCACGAAACGGAATTATCATTGCACTGGATATTTCCTGTCATTTGCCTTGGCATTGCCACCTGAATACTCCTGGCACCACCAACGATCTGTTCGGGTATCCCTCATGCTTCAAATAATAATCATTATTTTTTATACCCAGCACTAAGTTTCGCAACTTGCGTTAACCTTGTACTGTAAACCCATATTTTCAATGATACAAATATAATTTATCGGGGAGGAAAGATATTTCGTGCTACCATGGAAAATTGAAAAAGATTTTTATGCAAGCAAATAGACGCATAGTTCCATAATTTAGCTGTACCGCGTACAGTCATTACTTCAGACGATCAACTAGTCAACCAGTCCAATGAGTAATCGTAAAAAAAATTAGATTAACCAAACAAAAACTCGTAGAAAACACTATCTACGTACTATAATTATACTGCAGCTAATACTGAACATATTACTTTCTAAATTATTGGTCTCGCGCCATAAGTCATACACTAGCGCAACAGACCAGCTACCGTTCATAGCTCGGGCGCAAAAACCTTGCCGCTATCAACGTTAACAGGGGTTAATTTGAAATACGAGTGCGATGAACATTTGTCGTTCATTACCTACGATAATCACTGCAGTGTGTCTCGGAGTTAGGCTCGCCCGTGCCGAACGCGGGCCTGCCGTGAAGCATTTCTTCCGCGAACGTATATAATTCAAAATTAGAGCGTGCGTGCCATCGGATCTGCGAATTTGCGGCGTCGATCGTTTCGCGAGACCGGCAATCGTAAACGGCGGCATCTTTGTGCACGGGATCGCTCGTTTGTTTGTTGCTGCCGTTGCAAATCAAAGCTCGCGATACCGTGGCGGGTTATTGAAGTCCACGAGGGGATGAAATACCGCGGGAAAGCGTTTAACAAATTTTGCAAATATTTAAAAGAACGAAAAGGCGAGAGACGGTGGTTAAATGCAAAGAAGGATGAAAAGTATTCCAGAGAAGCTTAAACAGTGCCTTTAAAAATTACAAAAGAGAAGGGAACATTGCAGGAAGTAGGTATAAAAAAAAAAGTTGAAGAACCTTAAATCACGGGGAAATATAAAAGTGCACTAAACCAGGATAACACCGTCGGCCAAATAAAAACGGGGAAGCAAAGAGAATAGCCGGGGAACGATGAACGCTCGTCTCGGGATTCCGCAGGGATTTAAAACAATTATTTATGGGGGCAACAAATTGAAGTGCGTAAATGCCGAGTGTTCTTTTCTACGGTAGCAGGGGGCGAAGGAATTCGCCCGAGGACGAATCACAAAGTTGCATGACACGGCCAAATGAATCAGAGAGTGTGCAATTCAACGCAGGAGGGTGCAGCAGCCTTCTGCAGCTCTGATTTTATTTCCGCTTGCGAATATCGTATAATTAATTCGTGTACGCAGCGTCTCCGACCGCGTTTCCCAGCCGCCATTGCCGTGGAGAAATTCAACGTACTTGAATTAGCAATTTATTGGGGGGCGAACATTCTTTGTACAAAAATAATGGTTGCAGTATGCAAATGTATTCTATTATTTATATTTAGATGGGGAAATATCAGCTTTCCTTTACTAAATTGGGGCACTTTAATGGAGAATATATAGGTCTTGCGCACAGTGATTGCACGACGGAATGTTATCTGCTGCGATTGCGTAGCCAAATGGGCGAGAGAACATTATCGAGCATCTCGATCGATTCTCGTTCCCTATTCAACGAATCGTAAGCTGACCGCGATGGACACGATAATTAATTGGAGGCATTAATTGTTGGAACTAAGTGACGATACGGCAGTGATTGAACTCGCAATGCAAAGTAGATTCTGCGGATGAAGCGAACCGAGTGGAATGCGAACGTTAATTAGTCAATCGATTTTAATCGACACCTGGCGCGTATCACGGTCTATGCATTTTTAAAAGCAAGCGGCGGCATATTGTCGACCCGGTTCAATGGTTGCACAACTGCCAATGCGTATAATGTATCGAGTGCAAGATACGTGTAAAACGCATCAGGTATTATTATTCGGCAAAGAGTCGATCGAAATAACACGATATACAATTAACCCACGGTACAAACGAGTCCTGGCGCGCAAACGATATTAAATTGCGCCTGCGTATCTTCCTTAATAAAATAAGGGCTTCATCGCGGAACGATAAAGCATATCGAGAACGACCGAAACGGCGGAATGAAAAAAAGAATCAGAAAAAATCCAATACAGGAACAATAACTTCCGTGTCGGCCGCGTACCGCTCGATCTTTAATTAATTTAAGCGCTTAATCCCCACCCCAGGCCGCGAGGAACCGGCCACCTTTTTCCAGCTTTCGTTCCGCGCGGCCACAATCATAATTTTCGGTTTTAATCGATCTATGAGGCGCGGGCGCAATAATATTTTCGGTGCGGTAGAGACGCGGTGCGTGCGGCCCTGTGTGACTCGTGTAATTGGCTCCCAACTGGACTTCAAAGGGTGCCGCTCTCCTTCATCCACGCCGACACAGGTGAGACGGAGAGAGAAGGATCGTGTCAGGTCGCTCGTCCGGCTGCCGTTGCTGTTGAACGAGGACGGTTATATTCGGAGCCGTGCGACGACGAAAGGGACGGGGAACGAAGACGAAGAGGGGGGTTCTACGTGAAAATTACACGCGCCATGCGCGAGACACGGGTGCGAGAAGGATAAAGAGAATCGTGAGATTCTCTGGTGGGGGATGATGGAAGTAGGGTGGAAACGAATTGGAGGTAATACGCATGCGTTCGATTCATTGGTCGAAGGAGGACGAGTGTATGTGAATGTGGAATTGGTGGGATAAAGATGATACAGGGCTGTCTCGTTGGAGCGGAGACAAAGATGGCGAGTTCCAGGTGGAAAAGGGGGGAAGAGAGACGGATAGGGGTTGGCGAGGGGCGAACGCGACGGACAAAATCGCTCAGCGATGTTTCGATATTGGGTAGATAGTGTTCGATACGGGAGACCCTTGTCTCGTTTGGTTAATCGTCGGTCGTATGCGTGTAAATACACCTGTATCGCTCGAAAACGGCCACTTTTATGCTCGCCCGCGCCGTTCGCATGTCGAACTTCGATTCAGGTGTCGTAACGACTGATGATTTGTGCATTCTGGGACGGAACATGCGTGTACGGTATGATCTTGAGGTGAAGTCGAGCTGGTGGCAATTTCTTTTTTCCAGCTTCGGTTGAATCCGTGAGATCGAAGCAGCTGGGGCAGTTCTGCCGTTTAAAAGAATAAGGGGATGAGGGTCGACTTGATGAAAAATTATACGTCCATTATTTTTTTATCTGTCGGCTAATCGCGTCGAATGGGGAATTTGTAACCGCCCCCCCGTGGAAAACGGATGGATGACTTACTTTAGAGTTGGAATAAAATAAATTGACTGCGTTTAACTCGGAAATATTTTCCATTCCACGAAACCGTATTCAATGAGCCTGTATAAACTTCTTTAATAAACAACTTTGCGCGTCATCTTGTCTCTTTGCTTCAGCTATTCCGTGGACCAACACGAATTTCGTAATCGCTATTTCTGAAACAAGCACTAGGAGGAGTAGCGGGTTGGTTCCTACGTCGGCAACCTTGAGCCGTCAATTAATTCTAAACAAGCCGCAGCGCCCAGCACTTCAACAAAATGACGCGGTCCTAAAGTTTATTCATTTTCATTCAACCTTCCAGTCAATTGTGCAATATCAAAGACGTGGTATTAGTGTCGCTGAGTTGCGTAGTCGGATCAAAGTTGATCTCATCGCTGGGAAACGTGGCAGTCGGTAACGAGGGAACCCCCTGGACTCCCTGGACTCCCTGGACTCCCTGGTCCAATCCAAAGGAGGGTCTAACACCCGAGGACACGGGTCGTTTAGGCGGCTCCTTTCTTCGATCATTAGTTCGGGGCCGCAGTCAGTCGAGGGCTCGTAAGTTCGCGAGTGGCATCCTCTTTCTCCTCTCTAACTCTTCTTCTCGCCTCGTCGTGTCTTTATTCGCCCTTCTAATATCTCCTTTTTGTTCCCCAACTTCTCGCCTTGGTCTTTTCCGCGTCCACGTTGGCCTCCGACGTCGTTCTCTTTCGCCGTCTCTGTTCGCCCGTGGCGAATTTTGAATATGTTACGAATAGTTCGGGGAAAAAATAGTTTAGAATAGTTTCTTGAACCGTGAAACGTTACGATGTATTATACTTCGACAGGGGCAACCGTCGTTTGTTTGACAAAACAGGAAGCTCGAAGATGAGATCCTGTCTCTCTGCGACGGATCGCCGTTCGATGGCCTGCACAGTAGCATCCTCGAGGTCTCTATTCGTTGGAAATAACCGCATTTGTATAATCACTTTCCTTTCGGTAGCTCTGCTAATTATCGTCTATTAACCCAACCCCTCGTTTCGTTCGGGAGTCTGGCTGCTTTGCATGGATTCGACGATACCTGAATGGACCTCCGAGATTCCATGAAATCACGGCTCCGTTCCAAACGATCATCCCTTTGGAATATATTCTTAGACAATTTGTACTATTTGCTTCATTTATGATTGTCTCGCCATTTTTCCAACGCCTCGATGTCGTTCTTTTCTCGGGATTTCCGAGATGAATTTTTAATTGCGTTTCTGCATAGAGAGGATACGGTTTTATTTGTCGTTTAGGGAAGCAGAACGGTCCACGAGGCTGGCAACGTCGGCTCCCCATGCGACGTTCTGCGGAAATCGTCGAGACAGGAATTCTGGAAGCCGTGCTTGCCTGTAGCAGGCCGTTTCTGCGAAACACCGCGTCCAGGCGCCATCGTCCTTCGCCAGGTACGGCCCTGCGAACGCTGATAGCTTGGGAGTGTCCAAGAAGAATGGCGAATTCGGCGAAAAAAAATTTCTGCCCGATGGAGACAATCTTTTCATTCCACGAATTTCACCCGGGTGATTGTGTTATGAAAATAAATCGCACTGAATCGAGTTTCAATTGGGCACTGTTTTCGGCGAACTCTTTTGGCGGTGAAGTGGACTCTACTTTTTTAAAGATTTTTACGTTTTGTTTGTGGAATTGGAAAGTTTCTTCCATAACTGCTATATTTACAACGGTGAAAATGTTAGTTTTGGGGATGCTTTTATGTATCGCAATGTCAATTTGTTTTTCGCGCTTGTCAAAAATTTAAGGCTCGCCACGGTCTTGCCGCAAGGTCTCGATCTCTAAAGTCGTTAACAGATTCTTTGGTTTTTGCCTGACGCATTCATCCCCCTGTCATCTGCGACACGTTTCGTGACAGATTGTTGCACCTCGTTTGTTTCTCCTCTGTTCCACTAACAGATTTACTGTAGCCAACCAAGAATCGAATATAATCAAAGCTCAAGGAGCAGAACTAACAGTCGAGCCAGCAGGCGAAAGTTGGAGTTGGGGAAAAATCTCGGAGGATTCTAGAAACGTGTTCCAGAGGTGGAAACACAGTTTGGGGAAGGGTGATAAACCCAGAACAGTGAATAACCATGAAGAACCTTAGGGAGGGTGTAATCTTTGACAGGGAGGAACTACAATCTCTATTAAGCTTGAAAATGTAAACTGTCGTCTATCTTGTAACACGGTTCTGCATATTTTACGAAATTGTGTTGCTTGCAGGCTGAGAATGAAGCCCGACACCGCGTATAGTTTAATAAAAACGGAAAAAGAAATATTATGGCTCGTATTACTGTGAATGAAAAAGTTATTAAAAATACAGTGGCCAGTGTCTCGTGAACACCTCAGCCATTCCAGGAAATAAGTGATGCAAATTGAGAATTGCTAATTGCAATAGTATCTGGCTATGAGAAATTTAAGGGTGCCAAGTCATTATTGAGAAGCTATCGAATGGAGTTTCTAAAGCTCGAATCGGAAGTTTACAAAACATTGTGCTTGAATTTTTGCTTTCTTTCCACTGTGACCTCACAATTTCTAGATTCCCTTTTAACGTTAATTAAAAGAATGTTAGCTTTTATGATAGGTCGGAGGACCGACAGGTTATTGTGTTTATCTCCGTTCTGAAAGCTTTTTATTTGATTGCTGCGTCCACCTATAATGCATATCCCTAGACGTGTTCTTACTTTTATTACCGGGCCTCGGCGGCAACCTTTGACTTAATTAGCTCTTGAAGCTGTTACTTCGCCCGTTACCGCTACGATCGTCCAAACCACGGGTGAACAGGGTCCCCGCATTTCATTTTAAGGCAACGATTAAAATTTTCAGATGTTTATAATATTTCTTATATTAATCGGGTGATTCACTGAGTTACGCAATAAAAAGAAAATCTCTGTATTTAAAGAATTTGTAAGGTACGATACATTGGAAGTGTACTCCAATTCCTTAACGAGTTATAGGACCACCTTTCGACAAACGAGAGTTCACCATTCTCGAGATCTAACACATTTAATGAAAGCTTTAATTTTTAAAATACCATTGAAAAACAGACTTGAAAAAAAAGTTGAAAGGTTCAAGTAAACGGTGGAAAAAGGTTGGAAAGCCACGAGTATCTAAATCAAAATTTCCATCGACACAGGAGCCCGGTAGTCAGACACAAAATGTACCGTAACCAGAAACAGTTTCTTTCTATATGGAAGCTAGAACGAAATTTATGCGCGCGTAAATTCGAAGCCCCTTAAAGGGGGCAAGCGGTCGGGCTTCTTTTCTCCGTCTCCAGAAAAACATCTCTCTTCCATGGGCGTCGTTAACTCCACGCCCGTGATCACAATGTATATTCGTTAATTAGCAGGATAAATCACGGACGGAAACGTAGAATCTCTTCGACGTAGAACGTCTCGACGCGGTGTGGCCGAATTTCGCGTGGACAAGTGGCAAAGTGTGGAGACAAGATTCGATCTGTTCGAAAGGTTCGTCCCATCACCCCTCCTCGATAACGATAAACTGCGATTTCTCCTGCGGAGTAATACGATCCGCCGTGAAACGTCACAGCTGCATGAAGTTGTAAATCTTATCGAGTTAATTGCAGAGTGGCCAAGCAGTGCGCGAGCATTCTGCGCCGATTTAAAATGCAAATCGGCCCACGTTGCCGGCAGCTCACGCGCGCCACCACCACCTCAATAATAGGTTTCGATGCTGAAAATTCAATCGTATATCTCGGTCGCCACGAAATCTCCAACACGGAGGTCCTCGAGGTATAACTTTTCTGGCGAATTAATTTCTGTATTCGTTCGCTAGATTTGTCATGAATTTAATCTGGTTGAAAGCTGGATATCGGGGGAGAGCGTTCGAGGCAGAAGTAATCGATGCTTTCGGGGGCGAGGATGATTCCGATTTTTTCGTCGGCCCGTTCTCGACTTCTCGTCAAGGACAGCCTTTGGTTGGGGGGCAACGGAAAAAGGGGAAGAAATTTAGGAAGAAGGGAGGAAGAGTTGAGCGGCGGGATCATGATTAATCAATTAGCGATCTCGGGATCCTCTTAAAGGTCGACGGTGGGCGAGCTTGAAAAACTAAGGAGCCAAAGGAACCGCCGATGACGCGGCCGAATCCTTACCGGGGATTTTGTAGATAGATTCGGGCAATCGTTCGCGTAGGTCCTCTGGGATTTTGGAATTTTTATTCACCACGGGCTATAATCGTTTTATTACTATTATTTCTCTTTTCGATACATCCTCTCCTGCTTCGCGGATGAATTTTATTGCACCGACAGACGAGTGGAAAATTCCGCAACTTTTTCCCCCCCAACCCTGCCCGGCAGCGTGCAATATTTTATTTTTGCAAGCCACAAATAAAAGCATCGGTCGGCCTCCTTCGTATTTAATTAATCCCTTGGCGAAAGAAGAGAGGGGGAAAAACGAAAGATATTGTTCACGCTTGAAATACGCCAAGTTTGTATTTCTTCCTTCGCTCACGTTGGTGGTATATTTCTTGTTGCAACCAGAGTTCCATTCCGTAACAGAATCCCCGTTTCCTTCCTTTCATCTTCCGCAACATAATCGGCCCCCCATCAAGGTGGTCCTCCCTCGACGCTTTTCCGTCGTTCATTAATCCTTCTGTCCCACCAATTATTTCCAATCGGTCGCGGTATTTTCCGCTCAATTGTCAGGCGCGAAGCTCGTATAGTTCGCGTAGAAATCACCGGCGAGATTCACATAGAAAATCTCAATCATCCCCGACCGGTTTCTTTTGTACTTGGCGCCCGCTAAACGCGACCGTCGATTGGTCGAGGGGCGTTCAAAGAACGCCGCCATGACTCGCAAAGTGGCCGTCTTTTGTTTGTGAAACAATGGTGCACGCTGCTCGGGCTCACTTAGCGTGCCAGCAAAATGACAACCTCTTCCGATGCTTAATCTATTAGGAAAATTAGCGGGTTGCACGACCGGGCCTCAGTCAAAGGTGCGAGCACCTCGAGCTATCGATGAACCTATTCTGACCTGCAGATTTCACGCAGATACGAGATCTCGTGGCCACTTAACGAAACCGAGTAATTACCGTCGAAACTGGGCTGTTCCAACTTCTTCGCCGTGGCGACAAGATCGATTTGGACGATTTTTGGTTAATCTTTGCGACCGACCATGTTATTAACCGGTCGTTACTTCATTACACTAATTTTCCGTGGAAATGGACGAGCTTCGACATCTCTGGGACAATGGACACATTTTCAGGGACGTTAATTTTCTACGAGATATTTCTTGGAAATAGAGATGGAAGATTTCAAATGGTACCGATTAAAGCACCTTCTTCTTTTTGTTAAGTATATAATGCGCATGTGTCTGTGGGGGAAAAAAAGGTACAGTAAGGAAAGGTACATGATTCATAAGCAGGGCACGGGTTATTACGCGAAAGATCGGTTTGAAGGGGTGAATCGGTTCCGAGTGGATAGCTCCAGGAAAAAGAGTTCTTCCGTGGTGGCCTAATTGCGAGTTCGAGAGATAATTATTCGATTATTCACACTCGCTACGGCGAAAATAAGAAAAAAGACGCAGTGCCTACGAAAAAAAGCGGGGATTTATGGGCCATTACGATTCGTTCTAGTAGTAGGGGCAAAGGGGTTGAAATAGCAGTGGAATCATAACGTCACCTAGCGGTAGGGCGCAAAAGTAGCTCGGCCACTGCGGCTGGTAACTTTCCTCGACCGAGGAGATTTTCTACTTTAACGGCGAGGTGAAGATCTCTATATCCCATCTGTGTTCGAATGTCATAAAGGAAATCTGCAGGGCGCTACCTTGTCTACTGAGGCCCAGTCGGAAAATACGAAAACTGTTTTACAGCGGTCAATATGAACGAGGTCTTCCTAATCTCTGTTATGCAAGGAGGCCACCTTCCCTTAAAAATATAAAGAAACAATTTCGTTATCCAGAACTCTTTTTTATTCTGATAATAATTGCAAACGAAACGGCAATTCCAAATTACATTAAACGCAAATACAACATAATTCTAAATACTTCGTGACTATTTAAAAGAAATTATTGTCGCGCGAACCGCAATCAAAATTGTATACCCTTGTATCCAGCATTTCGCTCGCGGTGCCGCTTGTTTCGAAGCTTGCGAAAAAATTTAGAATAAACAAACACCGACTCGTTCAATGACAATTAAGTCGCCTGTCGTCGTCTCGTCTCGTTCTTCCTCCAATCCTGTTCCGTCGCAGCCTCTCGATTGGGTTGTTTAGCAAAAACTCGACGCGCACTCCTTTTCCTTTTGCCACGAGTGGCGGGGATGCGTGCGGACGTGCGAGAACTCTCATAAAATCAAATAATTCGGCTTAAAGCGGGTTCCACGAGCCCGATATAACCGCGGGAGCGACAATAAAGGGGCGAGCACGCCGGTGGTTCTCGTTCAACGACCGTATCGAAAGGAAAACGAAACGTTAACGTAAACTGAAAAACAATCGAGTGAGCGGCGGCTGTCACTCCGAAGACGAGGCTGGCATCCGCAGACCGAGTCATCTGTTTCCTACGCGGGTATGTCGTTTATTTGTCCAAAATGGCTGCTAAAACACGGCTCCGGTCTAAACGGGCGAGCCCTCGCGAGAGTAATTGGAGATCTATTTATAAGCTGCCATCTAACCCAGACCCCATTGGCGAACGTTTTTATGAAGCAGATCGAGATTGCTCCGAATTGGAAATGACCGATCGATACTTCTACTCCATAGGGCTACATATTTAGTAAATAGTCCTATTTGGAGTGATTCGCGGGTTCGGAGCGTAGTTCTACGAGTTTCATTTCTGATTCCTCACGGGCAAGACAGTACTTAAATTCTCGAAGCAACAGAAAAGTAGAATTAAACGTTTAAAGGGGCAGAATTTTGGTGCGCGATGTAGAATGGCTGCTTAAAATAGCTGCGAATAAAGCACTTTACTAGATGTGTTTAGAGGATCTGCTTGTATTATTTTAGTCTTACTTCTCCAATAATTCAGAACAGATAGATAAGAAATGGTAGACGTCGATAAAACTAGTATAACAATTTTAGGGGATTGGATATGGATTGGACAGAATTGGAAAGTAATAAGTTTGAAGATATTGTTTGTGCAATATTTGTATTTTTCACAAATTAGTTCTGTCGATACTAATTTTTAGCTTTCTGTATAACTTATCCAGAAGCTTCGCTCAATTTTCACGAAATTGCGAACGAAGTGGACGCTTTCGCGGATGCTGCGTCAGGCTGGAGGGGAGTGGAGAATGTAGGAAAAGTCGAGCGAAAGAATTTTTCTGAACTCGTAGCCGCGGAGCTGCATGAAACGCTGTTGATTGGCCGATCGTGCGCCAATTTTCCCTCACGTCGCTTCGCCACGAAAAATCGGTAAATTGCTTCTTTGAAATGCCGGAAAAGCAGGAGGGAACGGTTTCCTCCGTAGTTTCTTCGACGACTTCTTCGCCCGTGGACCAAAGCAAGCATCGTTGCACGCTCGATGATCCGTGTGCTCTTTGACCGATTCTCTCTTTCATTCTCTATCACGATTCGACCGCGAATTTGGAGCTGACAAATTTCTGCTCCTCTATCGAGACCCCTTTCGGTCCCTTTATGCGGTGTTTGGCAGTAAATTGTTTATTCCCTTGTGGCTTACGATTAAGTTAAAGGTAATTATACGATAGGATAATTAAACCGCTTTGATGCATTGAGAATATTTCAAGGGGTCAAGGGTGCTGTAATGCGAGGGTTAAAGAGCCATACTTTTCTTCAACCATATAGTGCGATACAATATTATTAAAAAGGATTCAAATGCAATATATCACTTCCATCGATTGCACCGCAAGAAAGCTGGAAAATATTTAATTATCATTTTATAATTTCTATTCCATCGTATTTAAAAATGAATCCACTTAAAAAGAATGATTTTCGCGAAGTTTCAAAGTATGTAAGCGTGCAAGAAACCCGTTAAAGTAGCCATCTGCGACGGTGGTTAAAGAGAACGGAGGTCAGGCTGATTTTTATTCAGGCACGCAGCGTGCTCATAAGGCGGGCGGAATTGCCGGTTCGAAGTTTGAGATTTTCTGCCGCCACTTCTCGTCTCTCTGGCCGTGGCCTCTCTCGTCTTCCTTTTTTCATCTCTCTTATACACCGTTCTCTCCTGACTTCTGACACGCGTTTCAATTGGGATGGTTGCCAAGGGAACCCAGGAACCGAAGTGTCACACGGACTATTGAAGAGGTTAAAGGGGACCGCGATTCCATTTTCAACGAGAACTCTGGAAACGCGTTGGAAAATTCCAAAGAGAGCCTGAAAAACATCCTCATCAAAAATCGAGACGATTATAGTTTGGTTACTTCTTTGGGGTTGAAAAAATAGAGAAGAAAAGTATATTGATTTTTTTAATTACTTTCGTAATATTTCGTTCCTTTTCCTCGCACGATTCTCTACAATAACGAGAAAGGATTCACTGGATAGTGAAAAGTATTTCGCAGGTATTGCACAGGTCGATTATACTTTTAAATTCCAGTTCCCTGGCTATTGTAAGAGCTTGGCGGCTTGCTCGTCGCCGGAAAAAAAGAGGGAACTTTTTTTTTTTATTCCGTCCTGAAATGGCTCGTGTGAAATTGATAATAGCTGTGCCACCTAGCCAAATAAATTCCCCGCCAGTCACCATTTTCCACGAGGAACCCTTTGAAAATTGTACAATGTCCTCCCTCGTTTTGCATTATTACAAAAAGAATAACCTTCCTATTGTTACGTAGTACTATTCATCGTATCGAAATTACTGCAATAGGTTCGAAAAGGAAAGTCGAGAAAACTCCTTTCCATTCCAACATCGAAAGCAAATATGTATTTCAGCTGCGGAAAATCCAATTACCAGCGATCCCACTAATGAACCCGTCACGATGATATTTTTAAAACCGTTTGCGTCTTTTCGAATTAACCTCGGCGTAGAGAGGAGTCTACTTCATTCGCGAAAACGTCGGAACAGAGCTAGGTAAAGGGGTGCAAAAGGGGTGAAGCGCACGGTCGGACAGCCGGAAGACCGTTCAGCGCTATTAACAGCTAATGAAAATTAGCTTTCGTCGGTTGATTGAGCGTCAAATCGTCCCTTTCTTGTTTCGAGAGAGAGAAGTCCGCCACCGGTGTCGTTAGACCGACGTACTCTCGTTTCGAATCGCAGTGCCCTCGTAGACTTCCTACTCCTTTTTTGCCCCTCTCTTTCTGCCTCGTGTCGATCAAGGAAATTCCGGGGAGAAGTGCCCCAGCCCCCTGTCTACGCCGGAAAATCGTCCAGGTTTTCGTAGACGAATTGCCGGTGAGTCGGTGTTAAGTCTGCACAGTTGAATTCGCGAATTTCACGAAGACGAAGAACCAATTAGCGGGCGTTGAAGTATTGGATAATTACCATGATTAGAAAATCTCGTACCTCCGTGCTGCAAATACAGACTTATGAATAAATGCAACGCGATTTCAATGAATTCTTACTCGCTTCAATGAGACAAAATTTGACACGTACAGGATACAATCTTTGTTTTTAAATCCTGTCTATTTTCGAGCTCGAGAACACCAGAACTCCATCGTTCCGAATTCGCGACTGAGATTCGACGCAAGAATACACGTGCTTCGTGGGAAGAATATTTGTTATTCCTTCCGAAAATGTTGCGAATTACTCCGAGCTCCTGTAGCGTACAGAGCAACGTACATCGTTGTATACAATTTTCTTCGTTCTCCGCACAGCTGCAAGTGTTTCACGCCTGAAAGTCTTTCGACCCGCGACGATACTGCGCGAGCAACAGATATTTTATCATCGGAGTCGTTCGGTTTGCACACTCTGCGAGTAGAGTATCGCGAGATGCTGGGCGGGTCTAGTTGGGAAACGGCGAACCATCAAAAATAGGTCATTCAATTTGGAACGGCTCGGATTATTTCGTCCGATACAATGGACCGCGTTAATTTCTTAATGGAAACCGCAAGTAATCCCGGCTAGTTCGAGCCACTAGTTACGATCGCGTGCCAGCACAAGGCTTCGTTTAACGCAAGAGCATTATGGCTTTCGAATGTTTAGAAGACGATATAAACGTAGCAGTAATGGACTGCAGAAACGACTGTAAAATCCATCTTCCGAATCGATCCCGGCTCGTTCCTGCGAGTCAACTTTGTCATTGATGGTCCCGCGGCGGACGATTTAATTGCGAATTCCTTCTGTTCTTTTCGACGCCGGTTTACGATGGACGTCCGGGCTCTTCGTTCATTTTTACTGTGGTTCATATGAAAGAGCTTGACGTTACGGCATTACGTAATGGCATCCTTTTTTCTAGAATTATTTCAGTACGCGAAGATATTTTCAAACCACCTGGGAAACTAATGCAAAAAATTTTAAAAATTCCTAACTAACAGTGGACGATAAAATTGTTCTTTTTGTTTGCTTGCGTAAAATTTATTTCTTAGAGGCCAGAAGTTGCATTCCCTGGAAGTGAAGGAAGTCACTGTTCTAACAAGGAATAATAATTCTGTCGCTACTTGTTCCACGGCGGCGTTCCTTTGAACGTTCACTCCCTTTTATGCAGATCGGCAGAGAAGGGTGCAAAGGCCCTTTCGTGGAGGATAATGTAACTCCTTTGTTTATAACAGATGAGTGTCAGATCTAGCCTTTTTTTCCTCGGCCGTCGGTTAGTCTGCTCGTCTCCGCGTCTGAATAAACATATCTGATGTCTGTCGGGCCCACCCAGACGGAGCTATTAAAACTCTTATGGGAAAGTCGCTTCCATTCGTGGACTGATTGCACGTCGATCTCTCGCGATAGCCCTTTAATCGACACTTGCTCGACACTCACCTGTAGTATCGAGTTGTTGGAAAAATTCCAATTGAACCGAGTATCGCTTCCTGTGCAAATGCTTGCGCATTCATGTAGATCCGTAACTTTATTCTCAGCAGTTGTCGGTTCCATAAGATTTTCGAGATACGATTAAACATTTTTTTATTTATTACATTATTAAATTTCATTAGATTATTAAATCTCGGACACTTCAATCTTCCTCCAGATCCGCCTGATCCAAAAAATATATCGGACAATATTTTTCTGCATTTGCTCGACATTATACTTTTCCCAATTATTCTGAATCGCCAGTGTGTCGTGTGAAATGTTTGTAACAAATGCACAATACGTGCCAGGCTTTCCTTTAATTTCTCAACGATTAAGCCATTAACCGAGGGTCCTCGCGTAAAGAAAAAAATGCCGACGTTTTAGCGTTAGCTCTCAAGCAGACGAGCAGAGAAGGGCTCGCAAGCAGCGGGCCAGAAAAAAGGAGCTACACTTCTTTTGGAAGATGTCTCGGGTCAAGCACGTCAAGTTTTTACGATCTCGAGTAACTGTGACGTGTAGACGTTCGACAGAGTGGCTCTTCAAGGGAGGGGGTTACGAGGCAAGAAGAAACACTTGTTCTGTTTTTTAATGAACCACGTATATTTGAATAGATCTGTGTGATCACATAGGTACGCAGAAACAATTGGAGCGTCGACATGACGCACGCTTATAATAGTACGATTACGACTAATCAGTATCGGGGTTGATTCATTTTATTGCACACATTTTTTTTCACAAATCCTACTATTTTGCTCTTGTTTTTATTGAAATCGTTTTATAGACAGCTTGTTAAGAGTGTTCAACTCGACGAACTGCCACGTTATTTATTGAAAAATTGTATAAATTGAGAAATTAATAAAATGGAAAGTGTATAATATTCGATATGTCAGTACTGGCGAGATAGTGTAACATTTCTGTTGATAAGGAATCGAGGGATTTTATAATAGTTTTATACCACGTGGCAGTTTTATTGAATAGAGTGGCTTTAGAATAAATAAATATACCACCCACCGATACCGTTCGATTGAGATTGCATTTTATACAGTTATTTACACGCTAATTTACACTCTCTCATCCTAGGCAGAATTACGTTTATAGTTTAAATCTACAACTTGCTCGGGCACTACTCGACAGATTAATCGATACCGTGCTCATTAAACTTTACTTTAAAATGGACGTGTGATTGTGCGATTGTATGATTGTAATTCACTACATTTAAGAGAGAATAGAGCTCAGAATTTCCAGCTATTTAAATGTACAACAATATTGCGACACATTTCACATCCAGAAATTGCTTAACCCGACGATATTTTCCGATATGCTCGCAGAACAACAGAAGGTAGACTAGCTTAACCGACACCTAAATAAAACTATACAAAAGTAATGTTTCAATTTTCAAACTACATACCTCCCTGCCAAAATGAATTACAATTACAATATTCCAATAAAAGGCGAAAAAGATTCGGGCACCAAAACGAATTCTTATCAAAATCCACTCATAAACAACAACGCGGTAGATCTACACGCTAAACGATTGACAACCCCATAATAATAATTTCACCCTATACCGACCATTGTCACTTTCATTTTCAGTTTCAATAAAACAGCGAAACGTTCGCTTTACTTCTCGTCGTTCAGTTTCGCCAGTTGATTCGGATCGAGGTCCTGCGTGATCGTGTTTTGCACCTGAATATGCGTTGAGTGAAGGGGTGGGCAGAGCAGGGGATGATAGGGGAGACAGTAGTACGGGAAACCACCGAGCGCTTTGTTCGCGGGATGAATTTGCGGGGTCGACATTTGTCCGGGAAGTTGGCCGGAACCACGAAGTGGCAATCCCCTCAGATGCTCGTCCGGATGTACAAGAACGCGAACTGCCACGCGCCTAGCGTTTCCGGAATTAACCAATGCGCCCAGTTCCTGTTGCTGCCGCCTTTTGGTCTTGTACCTGAGGTAAAGAAAAAAAAAATGTTCAATCGTTTCGAGGTATCTTTAGAAATAAAGAAGGTTCTATTTCCAAAATTGTCGATCAATGTGTCCAGCTAATTGCTCGAACCATTTAACATTCTATTATTCCATCCCCGCCCAGCTTCTACGTTATCGGTAATGCATGGACACTACAATAGCACAACGATACTAGATCTCGAATTTCCCAAAGCTGTCCTAATAGAAAGATTAAAATCGAACCGTCTGTTCTGGAACCAAATCTTCACTTGCGTCTCCGTCAGCTTTAGTCCTCTCGCGAGGTCCGCTCGTTCGGGGCCCGACAGGTATTTCTGCGCCGCGAATCTTCTCTCAAGCTCGTAAACCTGTGCGTGAGAGAACGCCGCCCTGCTCCGTTTCTTCCGACTCTGAAGATTCTGTCCGTGGCTCTGCGCTTCGAACATATCCTCATCTCCGTCTTCTGTAAAATCATAACAATAATCCTTCAAAAATAATCACTGAACACCGACGTGTTTATAAAAGATCAACCGGTTAATCGATTTAGTGTAGATAGAAGCAAACGTGGACCGCGAGGCTTTTTCAAATTCGCGTGCAAATAAACGCATAGATCGGGCGTGAATGATGTACCACGATGATAAATCAACGTTTCCAAATTACTGGAACGAACGAGCAACCATCCACGGACAGCAGCCATAGAAGCGGCGAACGATCGGAGAGAGTTCCGCCCGCTTTTGATGTCTCGTTCAAACATTAACACGTGCACTCGCTACTCCGACATGTTTACGCTGCTGTTCCACGGTAATTCCCCTCTAAGTTTAACCGGTTGCAGTGGAGTGCAATCGTGTTACCCGGCCGTACGAAAATTCTACACGCTCCCCGACGGTCACTTTGTTTCCCCAGCTTCTGCCTGGACCAGACGGTTTTAACTGGAAATCTGGGATGCACCGATTTAACCGAAATTCGTTTGGCAATACGAATGATTAATAAACGTTTCAGGGTTCCCGACGAATGGAGGGAAGGGGGAAATAATTTGCTCAGAAAGTTTGCGTTGTGACGGGTGAAACTCGCTGCAAGAAAAAACTGATATCGCAGAAAATAAATAAAAAGACGAGCAAGTGAATAGACCGCGACGGAAATATTTAAAAGAATTAATAAAATCCACATCTGAAGGATTTAAAGATATCTGTACCTGGCGTCCTATCATTATAAATGTTTATCACAGAAAGGAGCATCAGCTCCCGCCCTTATTTCCACCAAAGAATCGCCGCCCCCAAATCGGAAGCAAAATTGAAATAAAGAGATCCGCGAGGCTTGCAGAAAAATACACACGCGTGACATCATAATTATTTCGTACGTCGTCCTGCGTCAATGTTTATCAGCAGTGGCCAGAACGATGGGGGGACTCGAAGCATTTAGAGAGATCTATATTTGATCACTTTCGACGTCAACTCTATGCCATCCCGTCCGGCTAATGCGTCCCTCCTCTGACGCTCGTCAAACATCTCCTACGCCGTCCTACATCGAGAGTGTTCGAGAGCAGCAAGTGCCGTTTGCTCTCACTCCGATTACATCGAGAGATGACCCTTCCGTGCACCTTCTCCGAAGCATCGTTCATCGTTTTCACATATATAAATTGATATAGCCCATTGAGCCCTGGCCAAACGAAATGCTATCCCTTTCGCAGGGGTGGCCGTTGAGCCAAATCTATTACTCGCTTTCTTTTTTTCCCTTTCTCTATGCATTTGAACTTGACGTGAAATGACGCGAATGCAATAGCATTGTGCTGTGAAATTTTTCATCAGCAGTAGAACCTCGTTATACAAATTCCTTTTCCCGTGCCATTTATTAGGGAATTAAGGGATTATTATGCAGGGGTGTTCGAAGTTTCGCCAGCGAGCTTTGACACGGTGCCAACTCGTCTCTGCTCCTTTTTACCCTATAATATCGAAGAAACCGTGAACGTAACAGCTTCAAGTAGCGAATTGCTTAATTACTCGTCCTTTGTTATCCAGCCTGCGTTTAAATTATTCAGGATACTCGCGAATCAAAACGAACCGTCTGTTATTAAATAAAGCCTGGCACTCTAACTCATTTCACGAAGTATCAAGCGTAACGAATGGCAAACAAATTGGCATTTTCGATTCCTTTGGAACAGATCCCGGTAACCTTGATCTAAATATGTTTTTGTGGTGATCCACGGATCGTCGGGGATCCAAGACAGAGCAACAGTGTGGCCAGGGATCGAACAAGTGCAAGAAGCAGAGTGGCCGGCCACTTGTGACGTCTGCCCTAGTCGAGTACCACTTATGCTACTAAAATTACATTCGATCACGTTATCTGCGCTCGGGTTAACTTAAAAACCCTTGAAAAGCTCGCCTGTTACAAGGATACCGTAGGCCCAAATGATCTCTTAAGCCAGCATCCTCGTGGCAGACACACGATCACCCAGAAGGGAAGCGGCCTCGAGGATGCCACGAGATTTTGCCTCCGTTGCCCATTCAGCCCCTATCTGCTTTGGTTATCGCTATCGATTGCGGCCCTCGTAATTCTACTTCTAGTTAGGCCTCGATTAAAGTAGCTCGACAGGAAGTTAAACTCGGACAGGAAATTCTTGAAACGAGAAGAATTCTAATCGAAGTGAATCTTGACCAGTGAATCTCTTTGGCAACGAAATATTACGAACAGGTATGCCGATGATAATTAATATTATACGATGTAACAGGTGAATAAATGATTTCTTCCTTCGTTTCTTAGAACCGGTAAAAGATACACTACAGAATACGTAATAGAATTATCTTAGAAATACTTTGGTATGCTATACAATTTTATTTAAATTCCGTGGATAATTTTTGTCAAGCTTACCCAAGTATTTATTCTTGCTCATGTCCAAAGCTTCGTCCTGTTGCCTCTGCAAAGATTCCCTCGAGTCCTTCACTGCTTGGTAGGCACGCATGTTCCCCAGGCTCTCCAGATGTTTAAATGTCCCTTGCGCCAAGTGTGGAATAGTCCCAAAGTTCGAAATATTCGCGTGGACCAGATTTCTTGTTAAAATGTCCAGCTCGCGCGCCACGTTTAATTCTGGAGAGGGTAGTCTTGAGAATCGGGCCATCTGATTGCGATCTTCCAGCTGATTCTCTCTGTGATCGTTGTCGGAACAATCGTACTCCTTCTGGTGGGACTTCCTCGCGAACGACGGCGCACCTTGCGCCTCGTCCGACTCGGATGATCGTCGCTCCGAGAAAGACGTTCTCCTGCTGAGAATATCCGCGATACTGAAGGGAGTCAATTGAGACGGTTTCGGGGAAGCCTCGCTCCGTTTGTCATCTTCCATGATGTCCGACATTACTCTCCTTTCTAATGCAATTGACAATCTACAATTCCGCAGTGTTTCCTTTGCCTTTAATCACTTCCTGTTGTGGCAACCGATTCACAGGACTACTAATTTCACTTCGTCAGTCTTGAAATGCCCATCGCCTCAAGCCCTCCAGTTTCATCGACGAAACAATTCCCTCGACACTTTCGTTCACCACCGTTCAATGTTCATTTAATTAAAGTTCACCCCGACTATTTTTTTCCCTCGTTCCCTCGATCCTTCTTTCTTGCGTGTTCTTTCTTCGAAAAAAGTTGTCACTAGGTCGGTTAACGTTAATTTCTCAATCGTCTGGTCCACGCTCGATGATAGTCACAAGTAGACTGGTCGGCTGTGGCCTCCTGTCGAGAAGGAGAATCCGCGAGGGAGCGTCGCGACGCGTTTATTAATTGTCACTCGCGAGCACTCGAGAGGGCCGCGTGCACCCTTCCGCGGCGAGCGTGCTTCGGTCAAGTGTGCTTGTCGCTTGTGGAGACTTATTTTTCGAATTAGTCCGCGGCCACTTCGCCGCCAGTTTCCTTCTTCCCTTCCACCCACGCACGCCATCTTCCCCTTCTATGCCAGCCACCCCCACCAGCCAAACATCCCTCCACTCTCGTCGATCACGACTTATGTACCAACCATTCTTCTGCCTCCTCTCTGGACCCCTTCCTGTCCCAGGACATGGTTTTCGGCGTCTCTTTTAGAGGGTCCTAGAGTGTGTGTCTGGCTCACTTGAAGATCGGGGTGAAATGGTTCTTACAGGTGAATGGTGGGTTAAGCTGTTTAAGGGTTGCTTGAAATTTCATATACGCACAGCTTTCACTCGACCGTAAATAGTTGAAGCTTTCGTTTATTTATTTTTTCTTAATAAATTTTTGTGGTAGTTGATTGTTCTTAGTGCTGCTCAGAAGTATTCGTTTGCCCTCATTTGTTTGACAGTGGAAGATGCTTTATTTACCCCTTGTGTTCTGCATTGTTGAGTAGCACCTGAAAAAATTATTACACACGCGTTTTTTACATTCTTTTTCCACGAATTCGTTGCGAACAAAAAGGAAATCACAGAGATTCGCTTTGCGCCTCCAGTTGTTTCATTCACCCTCGCGTGTCCTGCTTTCACCCCTTGCTCTTCAACCCCCAGATTTACCAGGATTACACTTCTGACAAGTGAAACGAGCACCCGGGCGACGGAAATTCGAGTTTCCCGGGTCGTTGCGTAGGTGGGGCTTTAAACGAGACCCAGGTTGGACGTCAGTTATCCGACGACGCTTCCGTCCCGACGCAAGCCGCGCCCTTCGACCAATCCACAGCTCTGACCGCGACGTCGCTTTTACCCCGGAGCCAATCCACGATTCCTAGAAGCTCTCAACGTCGAGGTGACGAGCGATCAGCACCGGAGTGGGATCCACCGTTGCTTCTTTTTTATGGTAGCGGCGATGGGGGTGGGCAAAGGGTTGCGACGAAACGGGAGTCTTTCGGGTATCGCGACTCGTTACGCTAAAGTAATACACTTTCTGGAAGTATTCGCTCGTTGCGCGAGGTCTGGGGAAATTTTGATTGCCTTTGAATTGAACGAACCACGAAATGCTTGTTTAGAAGGTAACGTCGCAGGGGTTGGGGTGACCGAATTATTTTAGACACGTTTGATATAATCGGAGGGGAAGTTGCAGATGCAATTTGTCTTTTGTGGACGATTCTTTTGAATGCCTGGCCGAGAAATAGCTGAGAATTTTCATTATACTGAACATTAAAGAACATTAAAATTGATAATGCAATTCAAAGTTCTCTGAAACTGGGCTGAGTGCAATCAATTTACCAAATACGCAACTTTCACAAATCTCGCACACCGGTGGACAGTGTCCATTACTTAAAAAAAATTGCATCTAAGAATTGTACATTTCAATAGTAAAACGTGTAAATGCCTTGCTATTCGTATCATGATCGAAACCACTTCGCGGACCAATTTCTTCAACCAAAAATCGTTTGGTATTCCATTGAGGAGAAATCCAAGCAATTCGTCACTCATGAATCGTGTCTCATGAAACGCTTTCAAAAAGTTCCTCGAGCCGTGATGTAGGTAGATAGAGACGGCGCGGTTCTACGTACTTCTCGTCTCGTATCGAGTCGAGAGGAGCCGAGCGGTGCATATATAGGGTGTGCTTTACATAACAATCGTCGCTAAAGACTTGCAGCATTGTTCGCCACGTGCTGTCAGCCGAGTTCCTATGGCGGTTTAATTAAGTGTGAACCACAGGAGCGTGGATCACGCCTCACTTGATCCGATGATGGCCTCGCGCGTTCCAGATATCGACGAGGAAATAATTCCACGTCCCTTCTTCAGCGATATTTCTTCGAATTTTAGTGGCAACGAGAAAAAAAGTAGATACATTTCCTGGGAAATTAACATTTCTCCTCCTGTACGACCAAAATGTTCCGAAAGTTATTATTAAGATTGATTGAAAAAGAATTAGATTGAAATCTATTTTTCACCGACAGATATCTATTGACCAACTAACTTCGATCCTATTTCCACTCTTAAATGTATCACCCCCCTGTCCAAGTTTTCCCATGGAATTGATCCACGCGCAGGGCACGACAATTAGCAGGTGGCGAGTAATCGAACCGGAAAAACGAAGCCCGCCATTTCCCTATTAGCCGTGCCGGTCTTATCGAGAAAGTTAGACAGAGAACATCTCGCATTCTCACAGTCCATCTTCAAGACGGCTACGCTCCGTAATCCTCCGTTCAACCGTGGCTCTCTTTTTGTCGATTCGATCTAATCAATAATAAATTATAGGGGGATGTCAGTACATCTCTCCCCTGGAGCTAAGCTCTGACCCTCCCGCTCAATTGGTCGCAATTCTTAAAGACCTTAATTGGCGCGGAAAATTATACCTTATTTCAGTTACCCTCGAACGAGACCGGCCACCCCTTCGCCCCTCGATGCTGTACTTTTGCCTCGCGATTCGCTTTCTTACGAGCTCCACTCGGATATTTTCTTCCTTTCCCCTCCGTCGATTCGATCGTGGCTATCTTTTCATCGCCTCTGACCGTTCCTTCTTCGCGGCGAGGAAAAATCGAAATGCTATTAAATAACAATCGCGAATCCAAATATCGAATCATCGTGTAATTCAAATGAGATTCGAACGTCTCGCTGTAAGTGCAACGCAAAGCAGATACGATTGAACGGCGAAGGATCGTCGGATTGCTTTTGTGAAAGGGTACAGAGGCGAAATATAGATGCCGGTTCCTCGAAGATCAGACAGGAAATACGTGTACAGCACGGCGTTTAACTGGCATTCGACGACACGAAAAGTAACGAAGATCGGGGGCCGGGAGAGCCGCGAACGTGCGCTCTATGGGCGGGCATAAGAATATAAAAACAAGAAGACCGGATGACTGCTAACTGTTTGTTAGTCTTGGGTTTTAAAGTCCGCACGTCTGTCAGTCCAGAGATGTAATATTAGTGCTTAGTATACGCTGCCGCCACCGCTCTCGCTCATTTACTTCTTCCTCTCCTTTCATCCTCTCTTGCGTTTACCTTTGAGTCCTGCGTTTTCTCGCCACCCCCTTCGTCTCGCCGTGTCTTTTCTTCTTTCGCGCCCGTTGGATGCTCGGTGAAACTTTTCTGCCGAGATTCAGCCAGTGTAGTCGTGTTTCTTCTTCTTCTTTCGTATTACTTTTTCGTCGATGTTTGTTTACTTTTAGTCGACGGAAATTCAATAATTATTTTGCAAATTGGAAATGGATTACTTGCGGTTTTGTAGAGGCGATTTTTTTTATTCCATTGGGAGATTGATTGATTGATTGATTGTTTTATGATAAGCAAAGTTTTTATTGGGACCAGAATATTAATATTTGGTTAGGTGAACTGAACTCGACGATTCGTGGCACGTTATATTGCTTGTTAGGAGAGTTGATTGCTGTACCTCGGCAAGATGACAGCAGGAATTTCTGTTCTTTTAATGGTTCCGGTAGTTTGTGGATTGGCTAGTTTATCTGTACTATTTTCGAACGTTTGTAGCGGTCGATTCGAGCATTAATGAGTGTTTCAAAGGCGAATGACAGGGAGACTATTTTTGATGATGCAGGAGTTTATTCTATGATACTGTCAGCAATTAAAAAAACTATATATGAATGATTAATTTATTATCTGTCCAAAGTAAAAATAGTTGTGATATGAGCAAACAATGATAAGCGTACATTAATGATAATTTAATGTCTGGCTGTTACAAGAAATTAAAAAATGAAAAAGTTGTTTAAAAATTTGGATCTTGGTATTCGTATAGTAACAAGAACCGGAAGTGAATCTTCGTGGGCCTTAGGCCATCGACGAGGTACATGTATATGAATAGACCAATCGAACAATGTATTCCTACGGCCAGAATTCCCGGGGTAATAAATACCCCTTACCATTTCCGAGTCACTCACAACGTTACCAACACGTTGTAGAAACCAATGTTAATGCTCTCTATCGTAGACATTGAAATTAAATAATTATAAAGATATGCTTTTGTTCATTGCCGCAATGAAAAGCTTGCTGGACAGCAGAGGCGACAACGGGCATCAAAAGTTCAATCAATAGCTTTAGATAGATATCAATAGTTTGTAATTGTTAATGAACATAATGAACGACTGCTTGACGAAATATTGTTTATAGCGTAGCTTATTCGTTTCTCTTTCATTTGATCCTTCATTTATTAAAAAACAAACACCAGGAGCCGAGATATCAATTTTTAAAAATTTTGTCCGTAAAAAGATAGGTCGATAACAGTAGATGTGGCGCCATCTCGCGTTTGCGGCCTTTTTCACAGTTTTCCGCACCGCCAAAACCGAATTCCTGGATTACATCGTTAATTTAAACAATTGCGTATTTCTCCGCTTCTAGTGCGTATTTTTTAACCGGACTTGTCTTAAATTAAAGCTACTAACCATAGCTATTTCCTACAACAGTTGCGATAATATGGCACTTGTGGTTTAAAGGTTATAAACAATTGAAAAATCGACAAAAACGCACTCCGGGTCGTTTCAATTATCTCGACTTCTGAAGGCGCTAGATTAATCATCGAGTGCTTAAAATTAAGGTAAAGGATGCTGCTACATGACAATCAACGATTTACAAATGCTCCATGCGCTGTATATCTTTTATAAACAATTTAAACATTTGTTTGATAATTACACGGTTTCTATACACGGAAGCTTCTCTAAACTAGAAGGAGATTGTTCCTTGAATCAAGACCTTTAATTTGAGACCTCGTTGATTAAAAACGGCCCAGCAGAAGCCGAGATAATTGAATTTGTTTAAAGAAATTATAAACAAATGCGATTACTGCCATTTCCTTGTTGGATACATGAATGACCAGAGGACATAAATTAAAGCCAGAGGCATAGGCTACCATCTCCAATAGGTGTGAACAGAATTCCATGTGCAGTTCATTTGTTATAAACAATTAAACAATTTAAATTGTTATCACGGCTAACTACATATAGTTACAGTAACGGGGTATTTTTTATCGTGTAGCTTATTCGTTCCCCTTTCATTTGACGTCCGATTTATTGAAAAACAACCTCCATGAGCCGAGATAATAATTTTTTAAAATTTTGCCGGTAAAGATATGTCGATAACAGTACATGTGGCGCCATCTCGCGTTTGCGGCCTTTTTCGTAGTTTTCCGCACCGCCAAAACCGAATTCCAGGATTCCATCGTTAATTTAAACAATTGCGTATTTCTCAGCTTCTAGTGCATATCTTTTAACCGGACTTGTCTTAAATTAAAGCTACGGATCATAGCTATCTTCTCCAACAGTTGCAACAATATGGCATGTGTGGTTTAAAAGTTATTAACAATTGAAAATTCGGCAAAAATGCACTCCGGGTCACTGCAAATATTTCGGCATCTGGTGGCGCTAAATTAATGATCGAGTGCTTAAAATAAAGGTAAAGGATGCTGCTACACAACAATAAGCGATTTTCAAATGCTCCATGTGCTGTTTATTTGTTATAAACAATTTAAACATTTGTTTGATAATTACACGGTTTCTATACACGGAAGCTTCTCTAAACTAGAAGGAGATTGTTCCTTGAATCAAGACCTTTAATTAAAGACGTCGCCGTTTAAAAACGATCCAGTGGAACGCGAGATAATTGAATTTGTTTATTGAAATTATAAACAAATGCCATTTTTTACGACTTGCAAGCGCTCTACATCAATGATCAAAGGATAGAAATGAAAGCTAGAAGACCATGCTACAATTTCCAATAGGTGTTATGAAAATTCCACGAGTGGTTCATTTGTTATAAACAATTTAATCATTCGTTAGAGAATTCCATAGTGACGACGCATGCAGAATGTTCTAAAATTGGAATAAATTGTTTGTCGAATCCAGAGCTTTAATTGAAGACATCGTTGATTAATATAGGCCTAGCAAAGATGAGATAATGTGTATATGCTACTCACGTGTAATTATCTCGTTGCTGCTAGTTTATCCAGGTTCACGTAATTATTATAGTTGCAATATACAATTTTATATGAAAGTAAACAAATCATAGAAAAGGAAAGAATTCTGAAGCAGAATTAAATGCAATTAAATTTAATAAAATGGATAGTTACGCCAATGAAAAAGTGGAGAATTTATGGGGAAATCGAGATTAATTTGGCATTACGACAATGCATCTTCGCGGCCTTGCAAGGACGTTCCCACGGGTACCGCTTACTCGGCAGTAGAAATAGCGTACGCATTTCTAGGAATTTATATGAGGCACTCGGTCAATCTTCATTCAGCTTTTTGACGAAACTTTGAACGGCTGTAACTCGGCTTAGAATTATCGGATTAAATTTGTAAAAAAAGCAAATTAATCTGGGCGTTCGTCTTTATGCGATAGGAGTATGTAGAATAAATTTTGTAAAGTATCTTCAATATTTATTATTTATAATACATATACTATTAATCAACGACGTCTTAAATTCAAGTTCAATAAATCGATTCAAGGACTGATATGTTCCAATTCTAGAACGACTCTCGTGTATAGTTACGGAGAAATGCTCAAACGAATTGTTTAATTGTTTATAAAAAATAAACAGCGCTTGGAGCACTTGTAAATTGTTTATTGTCATGTAGCAGTATCCTTTACCTTCATTTTAAGCACTCGATGATTAATCTAGCGCCTTCAGAAGTCGAGATAACTGAAACGACCCGGAGTGCGTTTTTGTCGATTTTTCAATTGTTTATAACCTTTAAACCACAAGTGCCATATTATCGCAACTGTTGTAGGAAATAGCTATGGTTAGTAGCTTTAATTTAAGACAAGTCCGGTTAAAAAATACGCACTAGAAGCGGAGAAATACGCAATTGTTTAAATTAACGATGTAATCCAGGAATTCGGTTTTGGCGGTGCGGAAAACTGTGAAAAAGGCCGCAAACGCGAGATGGCGCCACATGTACTGTTATCGACTTATCTTTACCGGTAAAATATTAAAAAATTATTATCTCGGCTAATGGAGGTTGTTTTTTAATAAATCGGGTGTCAAATGAAAAGGAAACGAATAAGCTACACGATAAAAATACCCCATTGCTATAACTATATGCAGTTGGCCGTAATAACAATTTTAATTGTTCAATTGTTTATAACAAATGAACTGCACATGGAATAATGTTCAGACCTATTGCAGATGGTAGCCTATGCCTCTGGCTTTAATTTATGTCCTTTGGTCATTGATGTACCTAGCCAGGAAGAGGGTGAAATCGCATTTGTTTATAATTTCAATAAACAAATTCAATTATCTCGCGTTTCACTGGGTCGATTATAATCAACGACGTCTTAAATTAAAGGTCTTGAGTCAAGGAACAATCTTCTTCTAGTTTAGAATAGCTGCCGTGTATAGTTACCGCGTAATTATCAAACCAATGTCTAAATTGTTTAAAAAAATGAATACCGCAAGTAGCATTCATAAATTGTGTATGGTCGGGCATACGCAGCATTTTTTTCCGATACGTCAAATATATTTCTAGTGATTAGCACGATAAATTCTGCAATAAAATAGGTTAACGAAAGGAATCAAAAGGAATATTAATATCGTTATAAAATAATATAAGACTGTGTTACGTGGAAGAGGTACATCATTTTTTTGCCATTTAATTTAGTTTCGCACTATAATTAGCTTACCGGTGACGTCATATTGCGCATCCTTGACGTGCATTCATACTTCAGTTAATACGTCATTCCCTGGCTTATTGTTAGCATCAGAGCAGCCTTTAATTTCATTCGATAACAGATTCCTTTAATTGCTTCAAAAATGTTAACCACATGTACATCTATTTGAAAGCAATAAAGGAGCATCGAACAGGCGATATGATTAATGAGTTTCGGAATAAGTACATCGTTTCTAAATAAAAACCAAACGATCCACGAGCATTCATGCATATGCATCCGATACTCTATTTGCACAGCATCAACCTTCCTTCTTCCCTTTCTCGTCCCATGGATATACACCTACCCCTGATCCTTCCTATTCGTTCATAGGCAAATAGGATCGTGTTTCACAGCGTTTAATGTTCGGTGATTGATTATGCGAATATGCATTACGTACTAATGGGCCTGTCAGAATTCTAAACTCGAAAGGAATTGCATTTAGATACGTCATCATATATGTATACAATATATTCTTAAAAGTACAGCTGTTTACCTATGCAAATTTAATTCTCCAATTGTTTTATTCAGTTTCGTTATCCAATAATTTCTATCATGCTTGCAAGTAATCCATTAATTATTATCCAAATACTTCAGTGCACAAATTGTAAATGTATTCACACGAAATGAAATAACAGTGAACTATTAATTCCAACAACCAGAAGCCAAAATATAAATAAAACGATCCAGTCAACGAAGAGAAACGCATGTCGCATATGCTTCCTTCGTTCTTGATGCCGAAATTAACACGCATCTTCGAGATCGTCAGAAGTGGTAGCACGTTTCTGGAACATGCCCACGGAAACGCAAGCAGATCTCGTGGAACAAGTGCAGTCAGGTGCTTGCAGGTGCACTCAGAGGCGGAGCAAAGTTTAGAAAGGGTGGTGTGCTGTCGGGGAAGGTGAGAGTGGCGGCATGGGAAAGCATCACGTGAGCCAAACGGAATATCAGCAGCGACATTTTTATCAGCTTGTTCCCATGGTCCTTTATGGCGGCGGTAGCACCATGAACAACGATTACGCCGACGTTGAATCGTCTATGTGAAGGCACTTGACTGCCAGATGACCCGTCGTGCTCGCGCGATAACCTAAAAGGCACCCATGGCTTCGCTCAAGCTGTCAGAACTCACCTATTTATAAATGCCATTTCGCCATATTTTTGTTTTATCGACCTGGACGATGCGCTACCGCGTTTCTCGCCCAGCGGAAGGCAGGAGCACGCGGATAGAAGGGTTTCTTTTTGGGGCGGCCCGTTGCAGGGCTTGTACAAAATAGCACAGTTCTATGAATTTACAGGTACAGAGGTTTTCGTTCAATTAGAATGGCTAAAAGGTAAAGTGCTGCAATGTTTTCTGCACAACAGGATTTGCAAGGGATTTTATTGTCAGTTTTGCTAGATTTATAGGCAATGAAGTAAAATAATTGCACAATATTGTATTCGTTCGTTTCATAAGTATATCTTTATTTATTGTTACCATCATTTCTCAATAAAAATGTACAGCACATTCGAGATCGTTTTCGACGTAAATCGTAGAATTCCGGTGTACACTCGAGATTATCGGGGGAAGGAAGTATAGAGATCACGAGAAACACGAGGTCTGCGGAATATGGAGTAACTGATGTTTCCGCAAAAGCCACTTGAAACAATTTCCGTTCGGGCCTCTTGAGCGGCGCGTTACTATTTCGAAGAGAGTGAGCATCTTACCTAACTAAATGAGAACGAGGAAAAAAATAGAAACGAAGCACAGCTGCCGATTGGCCTTACCGTTTAACTATCTCTAACTTAAGGCTATCGCAATCGCGGTGATTAAAAGGTGCACCTGAACGATTACCCTTTGGCTACCTGTTTGGTAATGTGTGCGACAATCTCCTTCGTTTTGTCCCGATCGCGGCAAATATTTCAGACTTTCCTTAATATCTTTGGAACACGATATAACAGAATTATATTTTAATTTTCACGCGTACAATTTATTATATGTATCTTTACGAAAGTCTGAAATATTGTTCGAAGGGTCGTCCATGGAAGCACGAAATTATTTATTTAAAGAATACAACACGCCACGTACGTGCTCCGACTTTGCTCCATTTCGAGAACAGTTCGTTCAATTTTTAAAGCATAAATTTCCTTTAACCTACACATAGCGTATCCTCAGCATTTAAACCGATTTAAGTTGACCCGCGTTGAAATTCAATATTTCAAACACGGTTTCGATATAATCCTAGCTTACAATCGGCTAAAACAATTCCCCTTATTCCTACCACAACCGTTGCAGATTCTGGTCCATAGGCACCTGTTCGATATAATTAACGTACTGCATCTGATAATTCGCGGGGCCCAAATAATTCGGAAAGCCGTACTCGCTGCTGGAGACGTCCATCACCGGTCTCCCGTCGCTAACCATAGGTTTAATGTCCGTCGAAATGTTCTTCAGATCGGGAAATGGCGCCGCGTCGTTACCGTTTACGTTCCCCCTAATTTGTCGGTGGCAATCGTGAACACCGGCTCGAGGATCCGTCGCTAAATTGTTTCTGAAATCCGTCGCGGCGAGAACGTGCGACCTGGCGTGAATCTCCCCGTTCAAACTCGACTTTCCACTCAGGTCCGGACTAATTACTGGCTTATATTCGGGGCTGATATTGGCGTCCATTCTCATATCGTTGTTCGCGGGCCTGAATTCGGGACTCAGGCGAACGTCGTGCACCCTGAAGTCTGGTTGCATCGAAACGCTCAGGTCTGGCCTGACGTTGGGCCAATACGGGGGATTGTAGGACTCTTGAAGGTGTGGCTTCCCATCCTTGATTAGAACTGGCACGTGGATTTTTTTCAGGGACTGACTTTTCATATTATGCGCTTGGATCTTCTCCGCGTCTTCGAGCCGCGCGCGTTTGTTCTTGTATCGACGATTCTGGAACCAGATTTTCACCTGGGTGCTGGTTAGTTTTAGGCTCTGGGCGAGCAGTTCCCTTTCCGGAGCGCTTAGGTATCGTTGCTGCTTGAACCGTTGCTCCAATTCATACACTTGGCTCTGTAAACAAATTTGCGACGGTGCCATTGTAGAGCTAAGGGAATTTTTTTTACGATTGAAGTAGAATTGAAAATTATAAATGTTATTCGGGGGCAATCGTTGGAGATATTCAGTTATTTTCTCATAGAAATTTGTATCGAATGGAAAGGGATAATTTAGTTGCATAGAACAGTGCATTAAATATAAATAAATACTGTCTGCGATTCCATCTGTCTTTTTTAAATGCAACTATGCAATACACACCTGAGAGAACAGCACCCTCGGTTTCCTCTTCGTCCTCTTTCCAGACTGATTCTTCCGCAGCTCCGTTTTACTCGACGTGACCACGTTACCTGAAAGACAACCCCGAGCTTGTACCATCTTCGAATCGACCAAATAAACTAGCTAAAAGATTTCTATATTAATTAACTGTTTTAAAATCTTGCTTACCATCTTCTGTAACCGATGACTCTTGGTACGGCGGCGCAATTTGTCCGAACTGATGAACGTGGCTCAGATCGGGATAGTGATGATAAGATTGCATCGTTTGTTCTTTAAATTTGTCCACGTCCCAATTGTTCTCCGAGACGATATTGTAACCATAATAATCTTGGGCCGCGTGCTGCTGTTGAAGCTGATGCTGATGATGGGCTGCCGAATAACAATCCATGATTCCGAGCTGCTGATCCTCGCTGAGAATATCACGAACGCTGAACGGTGTTCCGGAAACCGAGGAAGACAACATTCTAATGCATCCTCGATATCTCTTCGCTGTGTCCCCGAAGATATTCAGCTTGGAAACTTCACTTTCAGATAAACTATTGTTCGCGGAAAGCAACGAAATACAGGCTACGAGACTGTCACTTCAGAATTACACTCGCGGTCTAACCCTGAATCGTCTCCGCCAAATGTTAGTTTTAAAAGAATAGTACCACTGAACAGAAGAAACCGAAACTTCTTTACGATCCTCTGACAGTCGCTAAATTTGCAACGAAGGAAAACAGAAATTACGATAGCCTGGTCCTCAGCTTTCAACCGAGGTACCAAATATCATAAAAACAGTCCACTTCAACGAAACAGTAGCCTCGGACAATAATCCAAACTAACTATTCCGTCTCCTCGAGGGTTGATCGTTCTCGAAGCGTCGTAAAAAGGGTGCAGGGACGATTTAACAACCACCGTAAAAAGAACTGTTTCGGCGTAACTCTGAAAACTCTGAGAACGATCCTCACGATCGTCGACACTAGACACCATGAAATTACTCGCGGAAAATGTTCACGGGGGATGATGGTCACGGTTGAACGGTCAGGTCGGAGGACAGACAAGCAATGTGACTTGGTCTGACAGAGGGAGTCAAGTGTTGGTCTCTCCTCCGTGATCTCACACAGGGATACGATGCCGCTGTATCGGTGTGTGCGTGATTTTTACCAGCGCACTGGAGCAACGTCGCGTCTGCAGAGTGCCACAAGCACCGGCTCTACGGGGTGGTCGGATCCTCTGATTGGAGATTTTGATTTGTTTCTGGGCTGGTAGAAAATTCGGGGTGGGCTGGTGGTAGTGGCAAGGCGGAAGGAAGGGGAATATTCGTGGAGGACATCTTACAATTAATGCGGGAGGGAGGAATAAGATTAGAAAGATTCGAGGGTGGTCGAGATTGGAACGGGTTTTTGGCTCGAAACGACAAATTGGATAATTGTCGACATTTTTTCCTGAGGGTGCTTAGTAATGCGGTTTCAATTGCTGCTTTTATTGCGGTTCTCGAGGCTCGTCGTTTTTCTACTTGTTTCGGTAGCTGTTTTTATCGGAGTTTTAGTGTCAACCTCGATGGTCGTTTCTTTTTTTTATGACTCTTTTTATGACGGATTATGGAATACCACTTGGGATTCGACACGTATTTACACACGCATGTACGGCTTCCAAGTTGCAGTGCTGGAGCACGAAGCGCTGCATTAATCGTTCGCAAATACAATACGTGTTGCGGGAAAAAATCTGAACAATCGAGAATCGTTCCAGTGAGAATGATAAAAGTATTCTATTGATGGTTAAATAAAGTTATTTCCACTTTCCTATAAAGTATCTCCCGATAAGTGGCATTACGACAAATTGGACCCTTTCTCCAACGTCCTCGGTATATTCCGGTGGGGGGTCAATCACGCTGAGCGACTGAAAAAAATTCGCTCATCCTCGGGTCGCATGATAATTACGAGGATCGGAAGTGCGTGGCCGATTAAGGAGATGGCAAGTTCGTTTTTGCCATGGGACAGCCATAACGTGGTGAGTAACATTGGGGCGGAGGAGAAGACCCAAGACCCGCCTATGCTCAGCAACCGAACCAATCCAGATATAGTGAACGACGCTTCTAAAAGCGGCGATTAAATCTTTATTCGCCTGATTCGCCCTGTTCTATAATTTCTCTGACATCTCTCCTCTTTTCAATTTCAAAAGCTACTATATTTAATAAAGAGGAATATGAGTAAAAGGGTGTAATTGAAAATCATGATCAATTCAGTGGTTTAGAAAGTGTTTCAATTGCATTACAAATCCTTTCGAAACTATAGGAGGTTGTTAAGCAAAGTTATTTCCATTTCAAGGAATGATATCTGTCAAATTTTCAGGAGAAAGAAACTTGTCAGGGGTGTCAGACAAGTGACAAGTCTCCATGATCGTGGGGTGTACATTTCGTGGCTGGATCGCTGATGGAACGGGGTTGGAAAGGAAAACAAAACAACCCATTTTCCTTGGCCGTCGGCAGAACGAGGTGTTCGAAACCCATCTTCGGGTCTACGACATCGATGAGTCGAAAGTAACATACTCCAGACACCAGCCTTGCGCAGCTATGGAAACCCTTGACGCTGCTGGAATCCGAAAAACCACCCTACTTGACTTGTACATTCCCGAAATTTTAAGAGCAAAATTATTTACCGACTCTATAATGAAGATACTTATCACCGGTGAAAGTTGCGTTTTAACAGAACGAACCGTGCTCCAATTTTTGCCAGAAAAATTCATTAGCTTCGTATATGAATTTCTCGTAATGATACTAACAATTGGACAATTGAATAATCCAATGAATTGAAAACTTGTCATCGTTGAAATTTATATTTTAACAGAACATTTCTTGCTCCAATTTTTGCTACAAAAATTCATCAGGAGAATTTCTCCTAATGATTTCTTATAATCCGGAGAACAATTAACCCTTGACCAACAACCCTTGACAACCGAGGCGGCTGTTTATTATTCCACGCGTGTACTCTCATTGCGTGTACGGAGAATTACATGAGGCGGCGCGTGCGTGAATGTGGAGCCGTGTGGTGTGTGGTAGGCGCCAAGAGATACCAAGGCGCCTTCTTAATTGTGGGAAAACGGCGCCGGCGTCTGGAGGGCCCGTGTCGTGTGAAGGCGCCGCAGTCTCAGTGACGCTTGATTTTTAAACAATTCCAAGACAGGCGCTTCTTTTCAAAGAATTCTAGAAAAATTTGAGACGAGATGATCGCGGTGCTCTCAAATTTTCCATCCCGACGCAACCATCTAAAGTGTGTACACAATTTATGGACCCCCTTTTCTAAAGACGATGGAGAATATTACGAAGCGAACGAAAAAATTCTTCTCTACAATTATTCCAAGCTCGGTAGAATTTTTGGATTGCCTTTTATTGAAGTATTTGGTCGGGTAGAAATTATTTACTTTGCACGTATTTTTATTTGTCTGCAAATTTAGAGAATTATTATATGTTCAATGTTGCAGCTATAGGTATGTTGCTCATTGTACTCCACGCAATGTACAGTGCAGAATACAGGGTAGAAAATATTATCGCACTTATTACAGCTACGCACACACAGATTAAGACCGATGAATATACCAAAAATGAAACAGCAAAACGTTATTATCATCATTATTACCATCCCCGTCCTGACCCAAGCACCCATGCAAAGGGACCATCGACATTTCCATTCATCCGCACATCCTCCAGACTCTTCTCTCCTAACAATAAATTCTTCCCAAGCGTGTGCATCCATGTCACCGGAAAACTGCAAGCATTTTCCGCGTGTACAGGAGTTACAAGTGTTTCCTTCCTCCCGCGGAATTGTGCTCGCGCAACGAGGCCGCCCGATCGAGAGGTTCTCCCTGGTGCAATGTGGTGTCCAGTTGCAACACGAAGCTGGCCGTGCTGGGCCGCACAAAAGGGCCCTTTGTGCCGTAGTCTCGTGTCTAAATAGCCGCATGCGGCCTCGACGATGGCCAACTATCCGTGTACGGTATAGAAAAATCCCTTGGTGCACGTTGCCGCATCGTCTGGCATATTGGCTCGTGGGGGGTCAGATACCGCCCATGGCGGTCGGCGTTTTCAGGATCTGCTCTTTTTCTTCCTTAAACGTCCTCTACGTGACCAACAATGAGACAATACCATTTACAGACGTGTCGGCGACATCGATTCCACCGGAAGGACGGTTCCGATTTTTTTTCTTCCTGCTCGCAGGACTTATGGAGCATGTATCGCGTGTAATTGGCTTCTTCGGGCCAATTATTTTTAACGAGCGTGTAATCGTTGTGGAATTAATCTGTTCGTCGATGGTTACATTTGTTTGCCGAATGTATAGAATTGTGCAATGATTTCATTGTGGAGTAATAGTAATCGTCGAATCGACGAACATTTTGTGAGGCAACAGAATAATAATGTTTTCTAGCTTAGCGAATTCGTATTCTGTTCCCCACGAGCATCCGTTCGCCTTCGAAAAATGTTCCTTTTCGGTATACTGCTGGTTCGACAATCTGGCTAATTAATTCAGTCCCGCTGGGCGATCATAAGGAAGTGGAAGAAAGATCCCGAGAGGCAAGAGGGCCAAGTGTTCGACAGGAGACAGTGTCGCGTGTAAGGCTATTGTGTCGTGAGAGGAGACAGCCCTGCGAGGGCATTTCTGCACTTAGGCGCACTGGAAAGGCTCCTCGTCGTTTTCTCACGAGTGGCCCAGACAATTGCGTGGATCTGGTTGTCTAGACAGGCGCATCCCTCGTTTTATTTTCTGCGTTACAACTGAAAACGCAGCTACGTTTGCCAGAAACTTCGCCCCGATAAAATGTATGGCTGGGCCACTTGTTTCTTCCCGCGCGCTTTCTTCTGCGTCGCCAAAATATCCTACCCACGACCAATTCCCTGAAAAACACTTCATTTCTTTTCTCTTTTTTTTTTAAGCGAACAGATATCATTCAGTTCAGTTGCAACAGAAACATTGGTCCTTGTGTTTCGTTTTTAAAATAATATTCTGCTTAAATTGGCTTGATTAATTGCTGGCAAAAATTGGGGTAGTCATTTTTACAAAAAGTAATTTGGGGGTAGTCAGCGGATAGTTTGGTGAAATTAATTGCCTGTTGAAATAAGACGTGTTGCGTGTCGTTTATTTATAACCGTGAATGTTGCAGGCATCAGTAGTGAACAAGCTGGTAATTGGATAGCCGTCCGGCGTCTTCTATTTGTTGTTCGATACTTAAATGCTAAGACCAGAGTGTTCCACGTGCTCTGGTCAATGTAACGTCGCGGGCTTGCCGCATTTTCGACGTCGGACACGCTGGAAACTTGTTACTATCATTGATCCCGGTGGGGCACGATTTACAAGGGAATAGTATTTCTGGCCACCGAGATCTTCGTAATTTCTTGTCGTGAAAGTGGAGTAAAATATACACTTTGTTTTGACAGAATTAAATATGTTACGACCAAATTGGGAATATACGTTTGGGCAATTTTATTTGACGTAAATTAGCGGGGGTTAATTTTAATTTTAAAAATTACATATTCAAGAGAAGATAACTATTATCGTGAGCGCTATCTTGTGATTTCTTTCGTGAGAAAAAAAATTATAATTTTAAAATGGTTGGAACATCGCAGTCCCATTAATAAGTTTCACGTCAAAGTAAGACACGTTCCGACCGTTTCTTTTTATGGGAAAAAAGTAAAGCGTGTCTATGGCGCCACTTGAAGATATCTGTGATCCTTGAATTACCTTACTGGAACTTCGTGTCAACAAACTCCGATCGCATTTAGCGCTGGTTTCCCTCGACACTTGACTCGTTCCGATGCACCAGATGAATATTGGGATAGGCCGACTGCGATAAAAGTCTCGCCTGTTTGTAATAACTTCTCGTCCTGTAAATTAGTAGGCTATATGACATTGCATAGCTTTCGTAGCTTTCTAACTTATTTTGATATTCCAGCTTGGGAATTAAGTTGCCCCTCTGCATTCACTTTTACAACATTGCATCCCTTCTTGCTCCACTGCAACCGATTTTGTTCGCCCACTCCAGTTTCCCGCAATTATTAATTAAATTGTTTTTCTCCGCAATTCTTTTTCTTTCATTTGACATCTCATAGTTTAAAAAATAACTACCAGGAGCCGAGATATAAATTTATAATCAACATTACCCTTAATAAGGTGTCGGTAACGTGGTTGGTAATCTCGATCTCGACTTCTGGAGGTGCTGGATTAATGATCGAGTGCTTAAAACGAAGCTAAAGGATGCTGCTACACGCCAATAAACGATTTCCAACAGTTGCACGCGCTGTTTATTTTTTATAAACAATTTTATCATTTGGTTGAAAATTACACGATAACTATAGATGGCAGCTATTCTAAACTAGATGGAGATTGTTCCTTGAATCAAGAGCTTAAATTTGAAATATCGTTGATTAAAATCGGCCCAGCAGAAGTCGAGATAATTGAATTTGTTTAAAGAAATTATAAACAAAAGCGATTACTGACCCTTCCTGGCTAGGTACATCAATGTCCAGAACATAAATTAAAGCCAGAGGCATAGGCTACCATCTCCAATAGGTGTCAACATTATTCCATGAGCAGTTCATTTGTTATAAACAATTTAACAATTGAAATTGTTATTACGGCCAACTGGATATAGTTACAGCAACGGAGTATTTTTTATCGTGTAGCTTATTCGTGTTCCTTTCATTTGACACCCGATTTATTGAAAAACAACCTCCATTAGCCGAGATAATAATTTTTTAACATTTTGCCGGTAAAGATATGTCGATAACAGTACATGTGGCGCCATCTCGCGTTTGCGGCCTTTTTCGCAGTTTTCCGCTCCGCCAAAACCGAATTCCTGGATTACATAGTTAATTTAAACAATTGCGTATTTCTCGGCTTCCAGTGGGTATTTTTTAACCCAACTTGTCTTAAATTAAAGCTACGGATGATAGCTATCTCCTCCAACAGTTGCTAACAATATGGCACTTGTGGTTTAAAAGTTATTAAAAATTGAAAATTCGGCAAAAATGCACTCAGGGTCATTGCAAATATCTCGGCTTCTGGTGGCGCTAGAGTAATGATCGAGTGCTTAAAATAAAGGTAAAGGATGCTGCTACACAACAATAAACGATTTACAAATTCTACACGCGCTGTTTATTTTTCATACACAATTTAATAATTTATTTGAGATAACTATGGTTAGTAGCTTTAATTCAAGACAAGTCCGGTTAAAAAATACGGACTAGAAGCCGAGAAAAAGGCAATTGTTTAAATCAACGATGTAATCCAGGAATTCGGTTTTGGCGGTGCGGAAAACTGCGAAAAAGATCGCAAACGCGAGATGGCGTCACATGTCCGATTATCGACTGTCTGTCGGGCTCTAGAGCCATCGTCGGTAGTGGAATTTCTGAGTCGGTATGACAGTCACGTTGGGCCACGAAAGCACAGACGAGATATAGGAATAGACAGGACATCTTATGGACTTTCGTGGCCCAACGTGACTGCCATACCGATTCAGAAATCCAACATTGATTTGAGCGTCCTCTGCTCATGAACAGTGATCAGTTGAAGAACTATTATTTACTGAAGTAGTATTGGGGGCAGGACTCATACGATTGTGTGAATATATGTGAATGCTTTCCTATATCTCGTTAGTGCTTTAGCTATCCTTTAGCTATCCTTTAGTTATAGTAAATTGGTTTATAAAGATAGTTTGTAACTGTTATTACCACATTCGATTAATTTAGAACAATTGTGCAATCAACTGTTATGTATATCTATTATATGTTCTATTTTATATTCAGTGCATTCGGGAGATCTTGTATAAAATTTAATATCGCTTTTACTACAAGTTCTACTGAATATCCTAAATATAAAAGGAAAGATATAATAAACAATTTACATATACACAAGTTACACAATTGTTGTAATTTAAAATAAGCTTTAGCATATAAAAAGTACGTAAATTTTAGTATAAGTTTTATCTGTAAGATATATTGTATATTAACTTCAAAGAATAGCTTATAAGTATTAGATTATTTATGTTTATACTATTTTTAGTGTTACATAAATATTAGTTTAGAATTGATACAAGTTGTTCGAAGTTTAGTTGTTGTTCGATGTATTGTAAATAGATATAATAGAATTGTAGATAAGATAAGTAGATAAGTATTAGCTTGTTAATTTGAATTAGAACAGTTTTGTAATTTGTATCTCCATTGATTAGTTTAAATAAATGTTCATTGAAAAGAATTCCACTGCTCTTTATATTTCCACACCTCAAAAATCCTTGAGAGAACCTAAATCCAATTCCTTACACAAGAAGTACCGTGGACGAACTTTAAATGCAAAGTCCTGAAGCGAGAAACTTGTAAAAATGACCCTATACGTCATTAAAGAAAACAGGTCAAAGTCTTGAAAAATTTGTTGGCAAAAGGCTACAAAATTATGCGCCCGGAAATTCTTAGAAGGTGACGTGATTTCCCAGAATTGCTGCTATCGAATACCTCCTCGCATATCATATTCTCCTAATACAAATCCACGATTTTCAGCGAGATATTTTTGCCAGAATCTCAGAAATTTTGCGATCGGAAATTCCTGGAACGTGACGTCATTTCCAAGAATTGCTGCGATGAAAGACCTCCTCGCATATCATATTCTCCTGATACAAATCCACGATTTTCAGCCACATATTCTTGCCAGAATCTCAGAAATTTTGCGATCGGAAATTCCTGGAACGTGACGTCATTTCCAAGAATTGCTGCGATGAAAGACCTCCTCGCATATCATATTCTCCTGATACAAATCCACGATTTTCAGCCACATATTCTTGCCAGAATCTCAGAAATTTTGCGATCGGAAATTCCTGGAACGTGACGTCATTTCCAAGAATTGCTGCGATGAAAGACCTCCTCGCATATCATATTCTCCTGATACAAATCCACGATTTTCAGCCAGATATTTTTGCCAGAATCTCAGAAATTTTGCGATCGGAAATTCCTGGAACGTGACGTCATTTCCAAGAATTGCTGCGATGAAAGACCTCCTCGCTTATCATATTCTCCTGATACAAATCCACGATTTTCAGTAGAAATTTAAGTGCCGAAAATCTTGGATTTGTATCAGGAGAATATGATATGCAAGGAGGTATTCGTTCTCAGAAATGACGTCATATTCCAGGAATTTCCGAGCGCAAAATTTCTGAGATTCTGCCAAAAATATCTCGCTGAAAATCGTGGATTTGTATCAGGAGAATATGATTTGCGAGGAGGTCTTTCGTCGCAGGAGTTTTTGGAAATGACGTCACGTTCCAGGAATTTCCGAGCGTTTAATTACCAGCCAATTTTGCAACAAGTGAAGACTTTGAAGATGATGGTATTTCCAAGAATTTCCTTCTGCCAACTTTAATAACGTATAGGGCCATTTTGACAAGTTTCCCACATTAGAACTTTCCATTTAAAGTTCGTCCACGGTACTTCTTGTATAAGGAATTGGAATTAGGTTCTTTCAAGGATTGGTAAGGTGTGAAAGTAAAAAGAGTAGTGGTATTCTTTTCATTGAATATTTATTTAAAGTAATTAATGAAGATACAAGTTACAATAATGTTCCAATTAAATTTACAAGCAGATACTTATGAACTATTCTATTATATATCTATTTACAATACATCGAACAACTAAACTTCGAACAACTTGTATCAATTCTAAACTAATATTTATGTAACACTAAAAATAGTATAAACATAAACCATAAAATTGCTCCAAGGAAAAAGATAATTAAAGAACTTGTCTAGTAACTATACAATTATCAATTGTAGTATACATAATTATCGTCACTATCTTTTTCATTGTGACAACATTATTGTTTGGGTGTTAAAAAAATATACATCCCTTAGCTCAATTTTTTTTTGTCATTTATCAGAAAATAATGTAAAGTAAAGTATAACTTTAAAAATTATTTCATTTATTGATAGTACAATTAAAATAAGAAAACTTGTTATCATGTGTTTCTTTAATTAAAAGATTTTTAATTAACATCAAATGTTTCATATCCTTCGTTGCCTTTCATTGCGGCAAAGAACAAAAGAATTCTTTAAAATTATTTAATTTTCGCATCATTTCAATAATCTGTGGGTAACGTTGCGAGTGACACGGAAATGGTAATGGGACGCGGCGTCCCAGAAATCGTGGCCGAAAAAATACATTGCATGTCTTGTCTATTCCTATATCTCGTCGGTGACGAAAGTCCATAAGATGCCTTGTCTATTCCTATATCTCGTCGGTAACGAAAGTCCATGAGATGCCTTGTCTATTCCTATATATCGTCTGTGGCACCAGTACCATTTCCATGTCATCAACAACCTTACCGACACTTTATAAAGGGCGAAGATTTTAAAAATTTTACAAATAATCTACATATGCATAGGTTGCACAATTGCTGTAATTAAAACTTATACGCTTCCTCATATAAATATATAAAACATAAAAATGTTAGGTATATTGTGAATTAACTTTTAAGAATAGCTTACAAAAATTGGATTATTAATGTTTATTGTATTTTTTATATACTGAAATGTTAGTTTAGAATTGATACAAGATTTAGTTGTATGATGTATTGCAAATAGACATAAAACATTAGTTCATAATTATTAGCATGTAAATTTACAATGTTTTTGTAACTTTTATTGATTATCATTAGATAATCAAAATTAATCTTCAATGAAAATATAAAGTATGATAAAAAATCCCTTTACATTTCTAAATAGTATGAAATCATATTTTCTGATAACATACGTGGTTGCTCTCATCGTTCATAGACGGCACTAGTGTCCAGTTTCTGCAGCCCCTATCGTTCAACCCCTAACAAGTCTTTCGTTACTCGACCAATATACGAATTCTCATCACAATTCCAAATTAATTAAAGTACTATTTTTAAATATGTACAATCTAAAAAATACATCGTTAAATTATCTATTAACTTACTATTACTCCATCGACATCAAGGAAAGCAGGAACAAAAAAAAATAGCTCTCTGTTCATTAATCCCAACGTGTTTGTTTTATTCCAAAAACGATACGCGTTACCAATCACGAAATCTCGTCTACAGGACTCACCCATAAATAAGACCTGGTTTGGGGTGGGATCCAGAGAAATTCAATAAGCGCGATTATCGTGAAGAAAAACGATCGGCCCACAGCATCGGGTCAAAGGGAGCGATCGTTAACGAGGAAAACGGTTCGTGGTGATATCTCAATCGGTTATCGGACGTTAATGAATTTCCAGCGGCGGTCACGAATCAGCGCATTACGAAATTAGCCGGGACCTTTGGTCCGTTTCAAACCCTGGCCGGCGTAGGCAAAAAAAGAAAAATAAAAAAAGATGAAAATAGTACCCGCGTTTCCGGGCCTCATAAATCACGAAAAATAAGCCTAGAAAGGGCGAGGATCGGGCCCTACAAAAAACCGGGACGCTGTTGTATAGAATAGGACGACCAACGTTCTTTTCTCTTTCCGTCTTTCTGTCATCAAAGAAATTGCAAGGCTGTCGAGTATCATTAAGGTATCCTCCGTAATTTGCGAAGGTGTCTAACGTGGACGGTGATCAGGACACGTTTTGAGAATAAATCAACACCGTCCACGGTTTCTGATGAACCTGTGTGTGCACAGTAGAACGCCCGGTGATTCGTAACGTTGCGTTTGCTAGTTAAGGTAATTGAAGGCTTCAGGGTAATTTGCGCCGATTCGATTAATATCAGTCGGAGATTTCATTAATTCCTATCCAAGTTACTCGACATCCAGCATATGCAAAATTAAGGCCTGGCAAAATATGCCTGATCGTGATAGAGTTTCGTTGGGAAATTTATATCAGGTAAATCAGTTCACAAAACAATCTGTTGCAACGATAAATGCCAGAGCTATCCCTCGAAGAACAGGAACGAATTCTTTTAAAGAAGTGTACCTACCGATCGATGAACGAATGGATCCTCGAAAATATCGTGTAGCCGAATTCCTCGTGAGGAAGACAGGCTTCTCGGTCGGGCTCGTCATTATCTTGATATCTCAGCTGGTAGCGTCGGTGATGGTTTTTGTTTTGGACATCGCGTCGTGTGCACCAGGGGGTAGGCCCAGGGTGGTCCAATTTGTCTGCCGGTTCGATATTGTTACGAGCTCATCTTTAATAATGCAGCCTCGAACTGGCATCGTTCCTTGACGTTTTTAGATAGCCAAGCCACTTTGTCGGCGAACTCGTCCTGGGTATAATATAAATGTCCTCGGCATCGATTACGAATGTCGTCGTGGATGGTGAGAAAGGGTTGAAAATACTTGCAAATATATTCCTGCGATTCCTTAATACTGTATTTTATTTAAAATTCGTGAAGCAAGTTTCGGTGCAATTTAGGAAAAGAAAAAAGAGTTGCAGGGCAACAGTATTTTCTCTTCGAGGACTACCCTTTAATGAACAATTTCTGCAACTATGCTATTATTAACGCTTAAAATCGTAGGCTTTACTATGGCCACAGTAAGTGAATTAATTATGTCATTGATACATTGCAATAAAATTTTCAATGGAAAAGCATGGACATTAATTTCGAGAATATGACAGGGCGACCCGATTTATGATCGATCGATCGCGATATCCAATACGATTTCGTTCCTCGCCGTCTAAGCATGCCGCATTAAATATTGGGATCCCTGTCACGCGAGATGGAAGTCGAACTATGATTAATCGCAGCAGAAAACTCGGTTCGCTCGCCATCGTAATCGGGAAACCGTTACTGGCTAAGTCGAAATGGTTTTTGCATCCGTTTGCCTCGGCCGCGTACTATGTAATTAACGTCCACCGAGGCGTAAGATTTGATTCGCATCGTTTCGTGGTTTTCTTGTTGCTCGGCTCACAAGCGTTTCCTTCAAATGCGTGCACCCTGCATTTGGTATTAAATAGTTAATTAAGTTTCCGTCTCATCGGCGGGAAATTAACTAGATCCTCGCTCACGGTCACCCTCTGATCACCAGAAGGCAAAACGGACGAGGTGTTTCAATTAAAATGATCGTCCAAGATTTAATTGGATATTAATTGTGCTTTATGATAGAATTGGACAGTTGTAAAAGAATAAGGGGGTTTATCTTGTAGGTTTAATTTGTCTTTTTGTGTAAATAAAACGTAATAAATAGTAACTGATGTGAAATCGAGCGACCGTAACAGCTATTCGAACGCACCGAAATAATCTTGCTCTGGCAGCAGTTTCTAAATTCATTTCATCCCGATAACTTCATACGAGTTGCATAACGAAACCGTCAGAGCGACAAGACGATATTTTTGCTTCTGCCATTCATGCCCTAAGTGTATTTAATGTGGCTCCATTCGAAATTGATAAAATATTCTCTCAGACCTGACATTAAATTAACTTTAAACGGAATAATCGTTTTCCGAAAACGTGTTCAAATTACTCCCAAGCTCCTTAGTACCTTCTCTTTTTATCACGAGTCGTAAGAAATAGACTTTTACGCGCGTCGAATATCAATAAAATCTCCTGCTAATTTATATTCTGCAGGCATTAACATTTTTGACTTTAAATTATACAGCCCGAAAGGTGAGAATTTGACAGGCTTCGTGAATAATCACTGCTCATCAACTCTCCTTCCAAAAGATAATCGTAAAAAGAACATGTCCCAATTTGAATTAATGGTATTGTCGCAAATGAAGAATCATCCTCAACATCCGACAGAGGTGTGGAGAACCGTGGCGGACGCAGAGAACAGGGATCTCGATTACGCAAATACGGATAACATAGGGCAGAAATGGGGTTAGCGTAGCGGGATGGGTGGCGAGAGCGTAGGCTCGAGTTTGTGGTTCGTTTGTACGCGATAACAGCTTATCTAAATAGTTTAGACATGAATTACACAAGCGGGAATAACATTTATGTTTCATCACGGCTTATAGGACCCGACGGGACCGTGACGGTCCATATCTGTTCTCCGCTCTCTGCTAACCGAACGATTGCATTTTTTCCCCCCCTTGCCTAGTAGCCGTCTCCTTTCCATATTTTTTGTTTTTTTTCTGTTCCGACCGAACGTTACAAATTGCTTATCGTCTCCGCGTTGGCAGCCCGTCTTATCGCGACGCTTGACCCCATCTTCCACCACCAAACGAGATTTCAGCCTAGACTTCTTGACGATTCCTCGACGAACGCTATCGGAAATTGAGCTGGAATTAATTCTACCGTGCCACTTTTTCTTCTTGTTTTTCCTCGCACGAAACGGGCATCGCGTTGGGCGGTCATGCTGGATTGACGTTTCGGGTTCGAAGTCGTTTCTTTTTCCGGAGACTCTTCACGGTATCGAACGAGGGAGGGAAAAGCGGTGCCTTCAGAGAGACTGTTTACTATTTTGGATTCTCCCTAAACATTTTTTTAACAAAGAATTTAAGCCACTCGATGCGAAGGAAAGAAAAACAAGGAGTATCTAAAATCAGCTTGCAAATATAAAAAAGCGAGGACCACTTTATCAGCTTCAAAAGCCTCAAACCACGAGTGTCCACATTCATCCAGCATCCCTCTACACCGTTAACGAAAGACAAGGTAAGATCCGCGGCTGTGATAGAGCGTATGAGCAAGGTAAATACTAATGGGCTATCCGGGTGTAGCCGGGCGTCCCGTGATCGTGTGGCGGCAACGTGAAAACATCTCCATTCCACGGGTCACGGTGCCGGGCCCCTTATGAGGAATTCATAAGAGAATAATGTCGGTCCCTCGAAAATTAATTTAATTTGTACTAGAAACCGGCCACAGAAAACACAGTCGACGAGCCGTGCAATAAGAAGCGTAGAAAAGAAATGGTGGAAAAAAAGAAAGAGGCGGACGAAGGAGAATAGGCTGGCGTACCTCTCCGAGGGCGCAGGTTAGGGCAACGTTAACCGGCGGAGGGGGTAAAACGGACCCCTGCTGGGTAAAATATAGCGGGCCAGTTGGCTCGAAAGGCGCTGCTCTGTCTCCGCGGCGGACTCCTTAGCGGGGCACTGAAACTTTACCTCCCATAATTGATACGAATGTCTTTTCAGGCCACGCTCGAACATCGCACGGCCATTTAGTCGAGCTCTCCTTCGACTCACGGTCAAGCTTGACCGTGCTATCTCTCTTGGATGGCCTGCCTGTGACTGGCACAGGGACGATCCGCCACGTCAATTATCAGCGCGCGAGGCAATCCTCGGTGTACGAGGCCGACACTCGCCACTTGACCCCACGATGGATAATTATGGCCACTGACGCGAATCTTTCACCGTCTACGTATTCCTCTGGTGAAGCCTGTCAGATGACACGGGAGGTGGGGGTGGTTAAGCTTGTGGCGTCAAAGATTTTGAGAATCTTGGGGCGAATTGAATAATTTATGCTTTAAAGGGTTAGATCGGGGGTGATGATTTTGGAAGGCTGTGGAAACGTTTACAAAGGTTTCATCCACAGCTTTGAATTTATTTTAGTCTTTTTAAGGAGGGAAATTAGAGGAGCGATATAAATTCGTTTCGTGCAATTCTATATATAGTGGACTTTCTATTTTTCGATTAGAATTGATGATGGTAGATGGTAGAGTTCACACGTAAATCTAGAATAACGTATTGCAACTTCGAACGAAGTGTGTCATTTCTATGCTACTATAAAAAATATCTAGAGTAGCTTGTGTGAATTGGTACGCATTTATTTGTTCATAAAAATAGAGAATCGTTGGTGCCGATCAAGCTAACGAACTCTGTCATCGCGATAAATAAGATCCATACGATATTCCGGATATCGCAAGCAGCTTTCACTGAAACGCGCCAAATGCAAAGAGATTCCCCAGGACTGGAGAGCGATCGGATCCTCTCGATAGACACTGCAGAGGCTCGTCCGTGGCACGGAGAGGGCAACACCGGTCCGTGTGCACTCGCAGAAGAATTAATTAGTCGATCTCGCGCGCTGGTGGGCCCGAAATCGTCGTATCCCGTACGGTCCCGGGCAAACAGTAGCGGTAGAACGAGACCTGGGTAATTAGTAGGTACCTACCGATCAGCATCTGCAAGGTGAACGAGCATTACCATGCTTAATGAGTGCTGCACAGGGCACCGGTGAATCTTCGTGGACGGTGTGCAGGGGATTTCACCTCGGCCGTGTTTCTATCTCTACTCGATCGGGGACGCGTCTGGGTCGCGCGAAAATTCAACCCTCTCTTTTCCCACAAAACACTTGAACCCGATTGCGGTGCGATAAGTTCCCAGAAAGTTGGTCGGACGAAATCTTGGCTGGAGTTCTGAACCGTGTCTGAATATCGAATATAATTATTGCAAAGGGTGTGGATTATTAAATCATTGTTTCTTATCGTTGAGAATAAAGTTTTTGTAGAAAGAATATAAGCGAGAGAAACTATATCTGTCTAGTATTTATATATTTCTTAACATTGCAAATTTTAATTCAGCGAACCGCTGAATCCCTAAATTCAGTGTCAATAAGACACAGCTCCCATTGGATCCACCTAATATGTATAAACTGAAAGCTACCCCACAATTTCCACTGCTGTATCTCCTCCATTCAGCTTCACCCCCGCTATTCTAGATCGTTATCGACCTCGCGTCGATTCTTAGAAGAAGCTGCGAATAAAGGGATCGAATGAAAGGGGGAGAGAATAAAGAGGCGGGGCGCGTTCGTGAATCCAAGAGGGGGTAGAGAGACACGGTGCATATAACTACCACCGAAGTCAGAACCCCGGCGAGATTACGATCTAAGTATCCCCAGAAACAAATGCCGAATGCAGCTCGCCCATTGCCGGGCCCTTTGTCGGCTCCGCGGCCGGTGCCCTGTTCACCGTCCCAACACCTGCATGGGGCCCACGATCTCGTCGCGAAGCCGCGCTCACGGAAACGTGTGCGTGGCCTGTCATACAGGCCCGTTATTGATTGCTCAATGCGAGAAAGCGGCGCAAAACGTTCGCGTCCCGATTTCACACACCTTCGCCACCCCATCTTTTTCCTTCCCCTTCGAGCGGTTTCTTCCGGGTCGTTAGGGCTTCGTTCTCATTTTTATCTTACGATTTTCCTTCGACTGCCGAGGAATCGGGAGTGGTATTGCAGTTCGTTGGAATTGCAGGGAGATTCGATTTCAATTTTACATATATTTTTCAATACATTTATTCGATGCTAGTGAATAAAAGTGGAATGCTGCGCAGATCAATTTTTTATTATTTCCGTAGGCATTATTTCTATGATAATAATAATAGCATAATATAATTTGTGTGAAGCACGACGTATTGGGTAGCATTGGAAGCGCTGTTCAATTCCAATTAAACAGCAGGTACACGTATCGGGGAGGGTTTATCCTGCGCCAACAATAAGTTTACTTTCGAAAGTGATAGTGCAAGGGATGTTTCGTAAACCATAAGGATCGCGTTAAACGGATATTATCGGCGCAATAGAAGCATTCTGCTTCACAAACGCAGTAGAATGTTCTTCAACTACCTCACGAACCACCTCTGTGGGAACTGTATACCTATTCTACCGAACGTTTCGTCAAGTGCGTGCACCTATAATTGTTCAGCGTTCAAAGCGGATCTCGCTTCGCCGAAAGTGAACCGTTTAATCTCCACCTTTACGGTCTCGTTACGATCGACTTTGGGCCACGAAACGACGCGTGTTACGCCAGTAAATCAAATTGGTGTCCTCCGGTGCAGTGGAGTGGTTCCATTCACAGCCTCGAGTGGCTCTCTTTTACAGTCGATTAAGGGCAACCGTGAAGCACCCGAATAATACAGGGGCGCAGGTGACTCGGGGGAGTCAGTCCGTCTTGACCTGGCCGGTCTTTGTAAACCCCGTGGCCCTCCACCTACAATCGTAGACGCCAAGCAAGTGAAAGGAAAAGATAGCCGAGTCATGGGAACATCGTCGAGTGAATTTCTTGCCACGAGTGCTTAATGAAATCGTGTCCACGACATTTCTTCGCGTGGGACTCCGACCGGGATGCGTCCAGGGAATTTTCCAGATGATCGGTTACACGCTCGTCTCGTCTTCGTCGCGTTCGCGTCGTATCGATCCGTGAACCAGGTAGGAGCAGGGTATAAAATATGGACAATGGTTGGCAGTGGGAAGAAAAATCGGTTCTTTACACGGTCGACGGTAGTCATCCCATGTCGCGGCGACGAATGTGATGCGGCGGCATTTACTCCCGACCGAGTAATTTGTATTTTCTGCCTCGCACCGGGGGGTGGGGCAGGAAAATTAGATTTTTTTCGGCCCGACCCGGGCTGCCGAGTGTCGTTTGTCATCGTTTAAATAAGTCCCATTGTTTCCAACGTTTTCCACGGTACCTGACCGTACTGGTCCAGGTATCACCATGGAAATATTCAGCTCCGGGATCGAAGCGATGCTTTATGGCACCTCAGGTAAATGCTTCGGGTCCGACGCTGTTTGGAACGGATATACATATACTGAAACTAAAGACGGACCTATATTGTTAGGAGCATGGAAGTTAAAGGCTTCGTGATATCAAGCGGCACGCGGTAGATTCGTAATTTAATATTGCCCCGCGTTGTAGAGAGGATCCGTTTCGCGATACACGTTTCCACGTTTGCATCGATTTCTTCATGGTTGGCACACTTTTGTGGAGGCTGCTATTCTATAGCGTTAACCCCCATCGATCTGAGGCCAGTTAAAGGTTTCGTTTCACTGCCCTACGAGACAATGGTGACGAGGCTATTGCACGAAGATGGACGATATTATTTAGCAATGTCAATTTATATTTGCGTTCTTATTCCTCCGAACATTACTGTACAGGCTACTTTCTTACTCTTTACGTATCTTTGTTTCTTGTTTAATCTCTTATTCAATGACTTTACATCTTCCATGTTAATCTTCCCATTAAAATTTATATTTCCCCGTCATTTCCCAAGCCATAAACACACATTCAAAAAAAAAGGAAGAAAAAATGGAGAGATACGTATATACATATACCTTTCCCAGAAACAGGGGCGAAAATCAGCTACTTTACACTCATTCTTCTCGATCCGAACAAAAATTCCTGGGGGAACTCTCCAATTAACACGCAGCATTCGGTCCTTTAAAGAGCAGCATCAATCGTCCCAGCCACCTGTCCGAAAACTGTATATCGAGCAAAGGAACCGGACCAGCAGTCCCTTTCTCCAGTCCCTATCTACAGCATCGAGGCCACGGGCACAGATAACCGATCTCCATTGTCATTTGTTTGTCTAAGTTAGCGGATTAGAGCCAGTCATCCACGTCAAAGGCCACCGCTCGTCCGATCGGTCCTCGATATCGAAGATTGGAGACCGATCCGCTCGGCCCACCCCTGAGCAGATCATTCTCCACCGGTAAAAAGGGGTTCACGCAGAAAGAATAATTAATCCTTCGGGCTACGACCATCAGCCGTGTCATGGAGCTCGTTTACTGCTGACGTCCATCATCGTCGTTTATTCGGTTCGTCGACGAAAAGCTGGGGTTAATCGTATCGCTGACTGGTTAATTAAAGGAGGATCGTTACGAAGAATTGTTGTTATCGAGAACTGGCAAGAGCGATCCGCTTATGGGAGAGTGGGGAGAATTTGTTGGAAATATTGCGACGACTGATTGGGATGACGCGTCACGGAGCTTAGAACTTGGATGAAAGGGTTGAAGTTTCAATTCGAATGAATTGATTCCTTTTCGCGTTAGGAAAGTGAGTCACGTTCGAAGCATATAGAGTGGGTTCGAGAGGTTGTCCGATATTTTTGGCGTGCCATCCCTTCTATATTAGAGAGTTTTACTACAGTGTGTTCCAGTGAAAACGGCGGGCAAATTTACGAATCGCCGGCAGGTTGACGCGGGGCGTGGCGCCCTTCTATTGATAGGATCCCGCGAAAGTGCGTTAATCTTAAGAATTCTAAATCATCGTTAAGTACACTCTGTCGACACTCATGGTAGCTACGCCGCCGTCAGCAATAAAAGTCTTCCAATTTTTACCGTCGATATTTCTTCCAACCCTATCTCCCCACCCTATCTCCCTACAATATCAAAACTGAACAAACTCTCCTCTTTCTAAACGGGCCTAATACCCATTAATATCCGTACAAAAAATCTATTAAACCTGGGTCGAGAAACCCATATTTCTGGACGCACGGACGCATAATATTTCAATAAGAATTTACTACTGTATCCAAAAAAAAAAGGAGAAAACCCGGAGGGAACGTCGAACGTCCAATTAATATCCGTCAGACGACTAAAACATCTAACAGCCAATCATTTTCGACAAACATTTTCACAAACGATGTTACAAATACGAAACACATTAGCGTCCTCGTCAAGCATTAAATTAAATCTTCCACGCAGACGCGCATAGACAAATCGAAACCCAGAAAGAGATACAAAATACAAGAGGAAGAAAGGGAGCAGCCCGTACAGGAGAGTAGAGGCTGACAAGCAGAACATATTAATTAACCGTTACATATCGCGGTAGATCGGTGTATACGCGGCATGGATCGTCGATCGACGATTTATTCCCAAGGATCGACGGCGCATTAAAAACGCCGACATAGTCCGGGAAGCGTCGGCGTCAAGCAGCGTTCAGGCCCTCGTTTCTTCGTCACGATGGAACGACTTACGGTCCTCGCCGTCTAACCGATCGTACATTTCCTTCGAATTCAAATGCGCCGCGATCTAGTGGCGAGGCTTGCCTCGATTCCGCCGGGGAACGAGCCGGGGTACAGAGACAGAAATAATGGATGAAAGAGAAACAGAGCTCGCGAGCGTTCGTTTATTCAGCGGAGCTCGTAAATATGGTGCCTCGAAGGCATCATGGCCGATACAGCGAACCGGCGATGTCTCAATCTTCAATTTTCCTTCCCGTACCAGCGGCACTGAGGTAGATTGATATCCGCCTTTTGGTAGGCTGATGAGCCACGATATCTCAATCGGGACTTTTTCCGGGGGATAGATTGGAGAAGTTGGAGATGTTTCTGCTAGTTTATCTAGATCGGTCCGGGAAACGGTTCGTGACGGAAAAATAAATCGCATCGATTTCGTGGTATGTATATTTTTCGACGGTTTTAATATTTTACGATCTACCGCGCCGTGCAAATGAATTAATATCGCGCGAATTCTCTTCTGACTCACCGCGCACACGTTAGTCACCTTGCCAATATTGAAACGAACTTCGGAACCACACAGAGGTTCCTGATACCGAAAACAATCTGACCGGAGAGTATCGTTCAGGTTCCCCGCGCAAATCGTCGCCAGAGTTCAGCTTGTTCCCCTGCCGAAAGCTAGGACGACCTACGGTCTCCAGTGTCGCTCCTCTTTTTTTCGTCGAATTCAAATGCGCCGCGTTCGGACCAGCGAGAGGAGAGAGCGGAGGCCGAAGATTCGCCGTAAGAGGCATGATCGAAGCGTACAAAGTGAAGCAGGTAAGAGAAAGAGGAAGGATGAAAGGTGGGGAGGGTGGTCGGTTCGCAAGCGCACGGTTACACGGCGTTACTCGTAAATACGGTGCTCCGAAAGCATCACGGCTGGTACAAAGAGGCCACAACGTCTCAATCCGAGAGCTCCTTGGAGGGTCCGTGAGCTACGTAGAGTTCCAACACACACATGCGCACACCGCCTCCTCCACCTTCTTCTGAGAGGCTCCTCTACCTTCGCGTTCTCCTGCCGGTGCACGCCGTGTCTCTCTGTGCTCTCCTTCTTCCCGTTCCCCGTTCACGGTTTCGTTCGATGGCCCCTCTCGATCGCAGCCCCCTTTGCAAAAGCGTGCAGCAGTTCGCGAAAGGGGTACCACACACCGGGCCTCACAGATCACCCCGCTATCTGAACGACCAGATCTTTCAGTTCGGTATACACCACGGTGTGGAGCGTAACCACCGCTCCTTTTGCCTCTCCTCCTTCTTCTCCGTCTTCTTCATCTTCTTCATCTTCCTCTTCCTCTTATCCGTGCCTCTGCCGATCCTGTTTTCCTCCGTCGACTCTTCACAAATAGCTTCCCATCTCTGTTCATCTTTCGACTTGTGTGTTAAACTTTCACTTCTTCTTCGTGCCCAACGCTGCTTCTGCTTCGTCCTCGTCTTCCTGCTTGTCCCAACGTGGTCCCTCTTCGTGGCCCCTCTTCGTGGTCGAAACGGCTTCCTCGTCCTCTCGCTCGCACCACCACCACCCGAGCGTCGTGAAGAACAGCAGAGAGCCGGGGGACGTCGCGGTGTCGGGTTTTGTTTTGTCCCGGCGAATCCGTGATGAGAACGTATGTAGGTGTATCCACCCTTTGTTCACGTGGATGCAACGTGGGCAACCGCGAGAGAGCCACCGTGTCCGGAGCAACCCGGCCGAGTTTATGCGCCACGCTACCAACGCCAAGGACACGTTTCCTCGCAGAATCTACGAGCATGGCAGATGGGTCCATTTTACTCGTTTCGCTGCCGCCTAGCCTCTTCAACAGGCGGTCGTATGTTAAACTTCTGTCCAAAGCCTTTTCCCTGCCGAACGTTTGACTCTGCTTACCCCCTTAGCCACGGAGACACTCCACGGAGAAATCTACGTGCGGTATTTTTCTTTTCTTTTTAATTTCTCTACGGTTTATCTCTATAAGAGTAGTGTCTGATTTATTATTGAGAGATCGCACGATTCGCTGCATAATATGCGAGAAATGCTTGCATTTCGTACGCGATAGTCGAAGGAGACGAAGCAATAAACCGACGAATATTTTATCTAGCACTTGCAACAGAGGATCGAATTCAGAGTGTCTTGTCTCTTCCTTGACCAACATTCTACTTACGTTAGATCGTAGATCAAAGTAGTTTAATCGTAGTGGCGTCTTAAATATCCCGCCCGCCTTATACTTTGTACTTGAACAGAAAACAAATCAATGGAACCTTTATCTACGAGCTGCGTGTACTACAAAAAAAAAAGAGAAAGAAAGGAAAGAAACAGGAGATAAACGAAGAAATATCGTCGATTAATTACGCCCGGAGTGGTCCCGCAGCATCACAATGTTTCTTCATCATGAGCGTACAACATTCCGTGGAAAGCACCGAGAATATTAAGGCACGCCCGTTATCGCGATTCGTATCGCGTCGATAAAGATTATACAGCACACGTCCGCGACGTCGTCGATGGGCCTGCTGGCCGGATTCCTCGTAAACGAGGGCCGATTTACAACCACAATTGACGTTATTAGAAGTAATTGGCCCGATAACTTATACGCGGGCAACGTCAATCGCACTCGCGTGCACGATAATCATACCCATCCCTCTTGCGAGCGTATTTTTCGACGTGCCATAGTCGCGCCTGTGAATCGCGACCAACGGCGAATAGATCGAATTTCGAGAGACGTCTCGCCTGTTTGTGTGCATCTTCGTGTGGGCTTGTGCGTCCGGATGTTCGAACTAAACGGTAGCCAATAATTATTTTATCGACGGCATTAAAAGCGGACAGGTCCAGCGTGGGCCTATAATTACTTCATTTCGAACGACTGTCCGTTTTGCCCTCTCTCCCCCTCTTTCTCTCTTTTCTCCATTCACATATTTGATGGCCACGCCGTGATGAGGATTATTAGCTGTTTAGGGCAGTTCTTTCGCGATACGCTCTGGTAGCGAACGCTCGTTAAACTTCACGAGAGAAAAAAAGGACTGGTATCTCGGGGAGGGAGATTGGTTGTCGGTAGTAAACGCTGTTCTCGAGTAAACAAGATTCAGAAGGTATGGACAATTGATAATTGCGGATCGAGATCGCGCGGTGGAGATAGCGAAATTGTAGCGAAATTAAACTGACATCTTCGTCTCGTGTGTCTTGCATAATTTCAACGTTATTCCGCAGCCGTCGTAAAATCGTCTACGACCAGAGCTACGTGTTAGCGAGGTTTATCCCCGATACGTGTAACTATCGATGTTAAAATAAATTCTCGATAATGGAATAATTGCGAGGAAAAACAGCAGTCCCGTTAGTGCAAATATAAGAGCCTGGACTACAGAAAAAAACGTCTGACATTAGTTGTAAATAATTATAAAATTCCCGCAACCGCCCGTTCATCTAATTGTCCACTCATGCCCGAGGATTAGCCTGTTCCTGCTCCGACCGAAGCTTTCCCCACGATATTCAGAATAAATAAGAACAATTCCAATTAAGTTCCACTGAAAGTCTAGTGCCCAACCAATCGAAAGATGGTCGAATTCAAAGATTAGAAAGAAAGGAGCCGAGTGGTCGCGTCGCCGAGGCTAGACGTCTTCGTCCCTGGCCCACGGTCGGGGAATTCGAGGCTGGTACAATAGGGGGCGAGCCGCGGACAGGCTATGGTAATGCAGAATGTCATTTGTTAATTTAAATATCACGATAATTCAGTCTGCCTCTCTGTCTTGGCCAGCAGCCTCCCGTTCGTCCTTCTGGTATCTCTCTGCGGTCAGCCGCAGAACCTACACCCACTTCCATCCTCCGTTTTCTTCTTCCGTTCCTTTATATCTGTCTCTTTCCGACATGCCCCTCGTGGTCTCGCGAGGCCATTCTTCTCCGCTCCGTCCGGTACTCCCTTTTCGTTTCTTCCATCCTCCAGCAGCCCGTTCCTTCTCCCCCTTCCTCTTTTATTTCACCGATCCTAACCGGGCCGGCTTTAAAATTTCAAATTAGCTGCAATCGCATTGGCTACGTGCCGGTCGTATCGTTCGCGGACGAGCCTCGTCGACGATGCAATTGAGCTTCCGTTCAGGTAGCCGGCGCTTCCAGTACCAACTTCGATAAGGATCATTGGCGTAGGGAGGCGGTCCTCGTCGGGCACTTCGGTTCTCTTCTCGATTAACCCCTCGATGTGTGCGTACGTGTACCGAAATGGGGTCTCGTAGACTCTGCAGATTTTATTTGTACATTTGCTTGAACTGTTATCTAAAATGAGTGTGATACATGTCTGAGATAGTAATTGATTTATTGAAGAACGTGAACAGTAGACTTTCAAATTCTGCGATAAGAATAGACGTGCAACCAAAATAGACGAATAAAAGAAAATATTAAAAGATACGCTGCATGCGTATACGCCATGATTCCACACCTGGACGGCCTAGAAGGTGCGACAAGAGCAAAAGAAGCGTGGACAATCTTATTCACCGAGGAGTAAGAAATTTCTACGGGCCATATAAACTCGACGCGAGCTTGGCAATTTCACGTCAAATTCGGCCACGCTTCGTCCGTCCGCCGACGTCTTATTCCGTGTGTCGGGGATCGACAATAAGCACCGAAGAAGAAGAGGTCCCGAATAAACTGCGACCCCGACGTCGAACCCTCGCCAGGCTATATAACGAGTCGCCACTCGCGAGCCAGAGGGACGCGGCGGCTCTCGAAAAAAAGTCTTAAACGCGAGAGCAAACACAATTAGAGGCAGAGCCGGAAGGGCTGCCTCTTCTTCTTCGTCTCTCTTCGTTCAATCATTGGCCTCATCCTGAGTAACGCGAGGAAGAGGACGATGAAGACGATGGAGGAGGAGGAACGGGGGAAGGAAGGGAAGAAGTAGAAGAAGAAGAAGAAGAAGAGAAAGGTTCACACGCGAGAGGCGCTCTCGAGGCTGCTGCTCCTCGCGAGAACAGAGTGGCACGGTAGGAAGAGACAACAGGAGGAGGAGAAGGCGAAGAGGACTCAATCCTGCGCGGCGAACCGCGCTATATAACCGACGAGGAAGGAGGCGGTAATAGCCAATCACGCGGCGAACGCAAAAACCTCGACGAGCAGCGTCGTAAAGCTCGCTGATGCTCGCCTCGTCCGTCCTCGTTCCGCTCGCGCCTCGCCGCCGATCGTCTCGCGTTCACCTGGAAATGAGGGCCGAGCAGGCGCGGCGCGAGTGGATCGGCTCGAAACGTTCGAGGGTTGCTGGATGAAGGATGAAGAAAGAGACGCGAAACGCGAGTGGCGAACGGTCCTTTCTTTCTCTTCCAAGAGTCCCGCCGAGTGGGGGAGATATTAATTAGAATAATTGCTGCTAACAGGCTCGTTAGCGTTGAACTGAGATAGCAAACGAGCGCGGCTCGGATGCGAAAATAAAATGAGACGGTCCCGTCGTCGTCCCCGGGCAAAAGCTCGAGCTCGGGCACGAGGAAGGAGGAAGAGGGACAATGGTGAACGTAGGCTTTCCTCGCTTCACCTATGGCACGGGGGAAGAGTACCTCAATCAGACTGGAGCTGCGTCATTTGCATACTTCTTCGGGCTCTGAATGCTCCACCACTTGATTCCAATTGTAATACTGTACTCGTTCGAGGCTCCAGGGGAACCTGGAATTTCGAACGCGATAGGTGATCGAGTAATAGGGCTGTGCCGAAGAGTATTCGCAATATTAGATGCAATTTTCGTATCTTTTATTGCACTGTCGAAATTCTTTTTAGAAAGGCCGTGCAGGTCTTCAACAATCGGCAACATATGTCGTCTATTTATAGGCAACCAAATCAATATAAATTACCTTCGTTTAAAATCCCCCGCGCCACTCAGGAATCGTTAACAATATTTGTAAGACTTCGATTCAGTTAATACGGCACCGCGACCTGGGCACCTTGGTCCCAAACAGGGCCGTGGCAGCAACCTGGAGGATCATTGCGCTTGCCATCGTCTGGGCAGATTTTTTTCTCCCCTACGAGGGGGAGAAGCACAACGCGTGTAAGAGTGGAGTCGCTGGTTGGTTGGCCAGCAATTCCGTCTTTATTCCGCGAACGAGTCCGGGGCCCTCCTAATCAATTCCAATTAGAGAGCGGAATATTTGCGGGCCCAGAGCAGCGCAGTCCATGGTAGGGACTATTAGCAGTCGTCTCTTACTACCGAGGCCCGAGCCTCCGCTCGTTGGCCGTAAATCAAGCACCGGCCCGTACAGAATCCACCGTACGGAGAGAGACGAGATACTGTTGATCCTACGTGCGGGTGTGTGTGCGTGGTTCCCCATAGGACGAAGAAGGATAGTCTAGAAGCGGGGATGAAAGTAGGAGACGAAAGGATAGACTTGAGAGAGGGATCGAACCGGTGGCTGGTGGATCGTTGACTAACGAAGCGAACATAACTTGGCTGATACAACTCAATACGCGATCCACGGTGACAGTTGGTAAAACAGAGTATTTCTAATTGGCTGGACGGGACGCATGCTGATTAGGCTTTTCTTTTATCCCTCGTTGTGGGATCGCCTCCAAGGGATCCGCTGTACGGCGGCCCGTGGTGGCCTCAGCAAAGAAACACACTGATTGGACACGTGGGGCATGCCATCGTTACACGCACCAGCCTGCTGCTTCGATTCTTTTACCTCTGTCCCTCTCCGACTTCTAGTAGAAACGATTCTATAGTTCGATTGCTCGATGTTAATATCGTAATTAGCCGCACTGTGTTGCGGTAACGATGCCCGGAAAAGGCGAGCAACCTTGGGAACCTTTGGGAACCATTTCTGAGATCGTTTAGGGATAGTGGAGTTGCTGTCCTGTTGGAGGGCAATAGGAAGTTTGCAACAGGAGTGGGAAGAACCTTGGCTCCTGTTGGGGATGATCTTTTCAGGTAGATATTCCACGATCGAACTAGCATACTGGTATACCAGAGTCCTTCAAAGCTGATTCAAACGATGCAAAGCTAACATTGCTTAACAATATGCAAGGGTCGACCTTATTATTTATAAGATAATATATTAATTCCTACCTATTAAACATTCTTCGTTTCACACTCAGCGACCAATGAATAGCTCCGAAAAAATTCTTCTCCGCTTTAAAAGTAAAAAGGGTACCTCGTAACAACTTATATAATTCACCCTCTATCTGTTGTTCAAATTTGGTACCACATTCTTCGAATATCCCGTATAGCGTAGCACTTCCCAAACCCCTTGTTTCGTTCGGAGCCGCGAGAACGAGAAGGATCCTCGGAAATAAAGCATGCCAGACTTCAAAGGGTTAGCTAGGCGAGACGACAGGGGATTGTTTCGGATAAAAGTCGCCAATCCATCGGGGCGGAGGGTTCGCGAAACGGACCGGTCCGGGACGGTCGTCGAGTTCGCGAGTCCCGCGTACAATGGTCGTTATTCAAATTCCGGTCGGGCCCGTTCGATTTTTATTCGGCCGCCAACGCGGAGTTTACCTCCGTGAGACGGTCCTCTCCCTTTCTACTTTCCTCTCTCTCCTGGCCGAGATCGTGGATCCAGATTTCGAGGGAATCCGACCACGAGGCTCGTACCACGTGGCCTGGCGGAACCAAGGGCCCAAGCGCGTCCACGGCGAATTTAAAATTCTAATCTTATGATTTGTGGCGGTCGACCGCCACTTCTGACAGGGACTGTACCGACTACGACTCTATTAGGCTGAATCCTTCACCAGAGCCGCCCCTGTTGGATCTTGCACTGTCCTGGATCACCCTCCCCTTTCTTTTTATGCACAGTCCCCTTTTCACCTGTTAATGAGCGATGGCTGAACGATGTACTTGATGATGATCGCGGGGGTAATGGAATTTATAAAAGTGTATACGTGAACGAAAGTATTTTGGTTTCGATATTGCAGCGCAGATTTCAGGCGCAGGTAGCTCTGCGTATATGACGTTGAGGGTAGGAAGGCGAAACCATTATCGAGTTAACGATTAATGAATCCTCGGTGTTTAATTAAGGCCTCACTGCCGGCGATTTACGAGGCTGAGGGATGCGCCTAGAGATAATTAAGACATCGATGGGACGTAAAGTTTCTGCGTTGTTGGCTAGCCGTGGCGAGGGACTTTATTAGAACCGGTTGAAATGACAAGTGCTAACGCTGTCGAAAACGATGCATCATGCTCGCCTGTTTCGATCGTTAGCCTCCTTACGGATATAGTACTACACAGTACTACGTGTAGTCATCGAATTGCAACGCTGTTGTGTCTGTCACTGTAGTACGAATGTCATTCAGACTCGTTTACGTAAATATCAATGTAATTCGATTGGTACATTACCTCCGGTAGTTTTAATATTAAAAGTAGTAGCAATCAAATACACATACGCAATCCCTATTAACACTTTTACTAAGACGCAAATTGTATGTACATAAATATTCCATACAGTGAAGCGTAATTTTTATTATTATTTGCACAAACTGCGGGATGCATATTTTGCGCCGATTTAATGCGACAGAATGCAGATAAATATAACCAAAAAAAAAACGTCCACAAACAATTGGTAATTTTTATTTTCCTATAAGAAAGGATTAAAAAGACTGTGTCATCAAGGGAGCTCAACGAATGATCGAGCAAAGACAATGTCTTGCTTGATCCCCCCACGATCCCTTTACCTGTCCATCCGCGAAGAATATTTCATCCGAACAACGATGCTCATTGGTTCTGTTTGCGCAATTGATCCTTGCGACAAGAGGATCCTGCTCAATTTAAATACATATTGTTAGCCCAGGTTTAATTAAGCCTACTTAATTTTCTCCCGGGTTCTGCGCCTATGCTCCCCGTAATTAGTACGGACGCGCATGCCGGCTCTGTGGTCTCGTCTCGGTTCGCCTTTTGTTTTCTCTCTTATTAGCCGCATTAACCCCACCTGTATCCTCGTGTTACCAGTCCTCTTCGTTCTTCTGCTTCTCTCCCTCTCGCGCTAACCACGAACACGAGCATTGCGAACGCATCGACCAGTCATTCTTAACCCTTCTACGCTAGATGCTTATTTTTATCGCGTGTTCTTTGCCACCTCGTGTTCGTCGAGCGTCGAGCGAGACGCGCTTTCGAGCCTGAAAAATGTTGAATGGATTTTCTGGATCGTTCGTTTATACAATTTTTGATAATAGTTAGAAATTTAATAGAAATTGAAGTGTCCGAAGGAAAATTTCAAAGTCTAATGGCTACTGTGTTTTTATGCTTATTACTTACACCAGAGGACAGGTATAATTAACCCAGACAGTATACGTAACATTAAACACCTGATTAGCGGAGACAGCGATCCTTAGTAATATAATTATCTCATCGAGTTGAATATTTCGATCCGTCGATTTAACGCCTGCAATTTCCACAAGCTGCAGCATTTTCATTTCCAAATAAACGGCAATGGAAACGATCAATCGAAGCGTCTGAGCGTATCCCATTAATAGTCATCCGTAACAAGAAAATCGGAGCAAAACGTAGGCCTGAATCGAACCCATTAATAGCTAGTCACCGTTCAACGGTGTCTTCTTAATGGACAAGCAGATTCCTCGGGCCATTCCAGCCACCATATCGACGCTTCGAATTCCGTGATGAACGCGTGTATCTCGTCGTCGAATCGCGAATAGCAAACAAAAGCAACGTCGATGCCGGTCGTGGCAAAAATACCACGCGTGGCATTCGCGCGACAATAGGAGTCAATTGGCGACCTATGGTGTACGTCTGTCCCACCACCCTCCACCCTCGAATCCTCGGAATACACACGCGTTACACCGGTAACGCGACTCGTACTTTTTCTATGGTATCGTTATCCCTGTGTCTCGTGGCATATGTTCTAACCCCTCGAGCATCGTGTCACGAGGGGTGCGAAAGAACTGGCTGGCCCACCATGAATCCCGTTTCCCACCATGGGGGACCTAAAGTGGCTGCAGAAGTTAATCCGCAGTTAAAACCCCGGTAAACACGATTAAAACGTCGGATTTCGAAGACGAGTCGGTGGGCCGTTTTCAGTCGTAAAAATCGCTGTCTGTTTGCATTTCGCACGACGATGACGATTCGGTAATGATCGGTGGAAAAAAAATCACTTCCGAGGGAATTCGAAAAGCTGCGGGATCTTTGGTGAGAAAGGAGGAGCGTGCCACTTTTGTTTGAGTTGCTATGAATTTTATTTTGTTAATGATGGGGGGACAAATCGTAAGGATGGTCGATAAACTACCGATGATAAAAATTATCGGCGAATAATACAATTTACGATGTGCGCATGTTCGATAAATAAAATTAAGACAGGATACAATTTTACAGCAACGCAGAAAGCTTTTAGGAGTGGCGCACCTATTTCGTTAAATAATATAAAATTGTGAAGGAACAATTGGATTTGTTGGAATGACAGTATCCATCCCCAATGTCCACCGGAATTTCACCGTTGATAGGCGCTGCACGAACGAATCCCATATCGATTATCCACGCCTCATTATCATATAATATCGCCCAATATCCCTGAGCAACCCCTGTTTCACGACGTCCCGTCCATCGTCCACAGAAATTAATAATCGGCAGCGATATAGGTGTACGGCAACGGACACGCATATTACGCGTGTCAGGTTAATACTCGCGCACGCGTGCCAATTTACACGCACACGCGGGCATCCCTATACGCGTGCACACACGGGGTGGCAATAAATTCATGACTTAACCTCCGCCCGTATGCAAATCGTGGAATGTTATTACAGGCCGAGATTACACGCGACGATTTCGTTGTATACGTTTCCCACCCATGGGTAATGGAATAATCGTTTTTCGAGGGTGGCTTCCCAACCCCTAGTAGGTTATTAAAAAGGCTGGCTCAGATATTCGGTACGTTTCAGAAAGTCACCGTGTCAATAATAGCGAGGCGTGGAGGGTTGCTTTATTAGTTTATTTATCGTCGTGTTGGTCGGTCGAGCAGACGGAAGATTACACTGGATTTTTATTAGCCGCGGCTGGTAAAGCTTGCTTGGAATCCCGCGGGATACGTGCGGCTCATAAAGATTAATAGATCTCCTGCTTGGTCGAATAATCGGTATAACCACTGGATCTTCTTCTCGCCCTGTTCTCGCCGGAGAATATTTGCGGGGATGTACGTAGGTCGCCGTTGATTTTATTGATATTAATCTTGAGGGGGGGAAAAGAAGGAAGGTTTGTTGCCACGCACGACTTATCGTAGGTATCGTTCGTTAAAAAGGAATATGTTAAGGAGCAGCTGTATTAAAAGAAACCAGGATTCATTAGTTTGTTAACAAACTTGCCAAGCTGTATTTTAAATTGAGATCCATGTTTGTTCGACGCGACGGCGGAGAAAAAAAGGGAAGAACGAGAAAAAGAAAAGAAACAGTGCGTCGCGCAGGCGGAACCAATTTTTCGCATTAAAATTCCCCGAGTCAGGGAAAGAGCTGTGCGTACGGGAATGAGCAAAGATGGCCCTACACAGGCCCTTATACAGGTAGGCCTAACAAGGTCCAATACTTTTGCTCCGCGGCGGCCAGTGGCAATATATTAGAGTCAGAAGCGCGGGGGGCCTTGGCATTGTTGCCGCCTGTCTCTTCCATGTCCCTGGCTAACTTTTGTCCCGATCTTCGATATACGCGGAAGGACCTGCTATGTATCGAGGCTGGCCCTCGTATGCATCGATGCAAAAGATCGCAAAGATGACCCTTTCGAGACTTCTTTCATCCTGGCCAGATCGTCGATAAAAATAATCCTCACGAACGATGCTTATTTTTCGGGCAAAAAAAATTGCTCAACGTGATCTTCGCGATTTTTATTAAGCTGTAGAAGAACAATGCTAAAACTGAGAAGGTGAAAACTTGGACGATTACATTCTTCTACGGGGATTCGAAGCTATACTTACCTGTACAAAATCGCGCATTCGAAACACAGACACGAATTGCGAGGGGGGGCGAACGACGATTCGCTCGAAGTAATCGCCGGAACAACTGTTCGTGGCCCAGCATCGCATCGGTTCGTTCGCTCGTTAGCATTTAAAGTTGCAACGAGGGATTTGCGTGTTGGCGGGCTTAATGAAGTAATAGGGGCCGGTAATCGGCAATCGGTGGCCATTATCGGCACGAACAGTGGCCGCGTAGACCAGCCGACGAGATTTCGTATCTCGCGTTGATGCAAATTCGCCGAATTTTACGGATGCCCCGGCACACTAAAGATCACGAATTCAGTGCGGCCCAAAGGGAGCGGGCTGAGTGGTTAATTGCGCAAAACGTCCAAAACGGTCGAGGACCAGCGTTCGCTAGACGAGGAGGGATGCGCGTTTAAAGGAGAAATAAAAGGGCAAGAAAAAAGGGGAAGCGTAGGGGACCAGGATGTTGGCGTACGAGGGAAAAAAAATGTCTACGTTAATGTATGAGAAGGAGAGAGTAACGAGATCAAAGTATTGCGCGAAGAAAGAATGGCTGCGAAATTGTGGAAATAAAAAATTGGCATTTAAAATCATTCGATGGAAAGAACGATATTACTAAATCCGAAAAGCAATAACACTGTGCGGTAGGATATTGCAGTGTGTAACACGTTTGCGCGTGTACAAACAAATTGGAAGCGTATTGCACGCGTCGAGGGAAGGGAGGAAAATTTAGCGAAAAGCAAAGGTGGGACCGCAAAGGTTTCTACGCTGTGGGATCCGAAAGACGACGAAGAGGTGGGCCCCAGCTGTTGTAAGGAGAAAAGAGGTTTCAGTCGCAAGGAAAAAGAAGGAGGGCAAATTAAGGATGAAAAGAGTATACAGGCGGAGAGAAAAGGAATAAGAACACGAGGAAGACTCTGTGTTTCTCCGAGGAGCAAGAGAGCGGGAGAGGGGCCCGTTTGGCTAACGGATGATTTAATTAAGAGAGGCACAAATTACAGACCCGCTGGATGCTAATGCCCATCCATGCTCGACTCCGCCGAAGCTCCTTAATTAGACGGGCCTGATTCATTGAGAAATTAAGACTTGACGAATGATACCACTACCACGGTCCGTCTGTTTCTTTGGCGAGCGCGCGAGTTTCATTACGCTCGATCTTATTCCCCTTCGTCCTTCTTTCTTTTTTAACCGACTCGCTGGGTCGGTTTGTCTTTCGCTCGCTCTTTTTTTTCCCTTCCTCTTTTCGTCTTTGTTCTTATCCTTCCCGTGGCGTGGTCGCCGCCAAAGAGCATCAAGTAATGATATGTTTATTCCGTGAGAAGATGATTTCAAAGTAATTGAGAAGCAGCTACCTGAGGACGATACGGAACAGGACAAACTTTAATTCTGTTCACTGTCTTGGAATGTTTCTACGGGTTCATTAGCAGGTTTTAATTCTCCAGCGTGTAATTGCACGTTGGAAATAGGCGAAGATCACGTGAGAAAGGTAGTATGGACGGGAATTGTCACAGAAACGATTGGACAATGGCGAGGCAAGTAGTTAAAGTTGCACGGTCTGTAATCGCATGTAAAAATGTAGATGTATTCAGAGCGCAAGCGGCGATACAGCGTGACACGCTATCTTGATGCGGTGTTTTTCAGGCTTGGTAATAAACGTGGAATTATGTATTCGATTAATTTATTTTTAAATAGCCCGCGTAATATCACGCTCGCCGCGTTTTCATTAACAACGGCGTCGCCGTAAATTACCACTCAATTTCAGCATCGTCGGGGGAAGCGCTAACGATATCTTCCACCTCCTTTTTTTTCCCTCGTCCCTCTCGTTCCCTGCGGACCGTTCCAAAGCGGCGCCGCTGCAATTCATTAAAAACGAACAAAAAAAGGAAAAAAAAGATATAACGAGAAAAGCAAGGTAATTACGAAAAAATCTAACCCCTCGTGTCTCGAAAAATTTGCATACATTTACCCTCCCTCTATCTACACCGTACAACCTGCACAGATTCTCGAAATTTCAGTACGATGTTACTCGCGAGAGAAAATCGCCGGTTCACTGAAAATTCCACTCAGCTTATTCCCATCTCGTTCGCGCATTAAGTTCCTTTGAAGGTAATCGCCACGACTGCAACTCCACCGAGACGAGAAGAAAAATAGCGGGAATAGGAAATAGTGGGCGAGCAGAGTAAACTGTTAAGGCGTGCAATAATTATGCAAACGATTTACGCCAATCAGAGCCGTCGGTGTATTTGTTTGAAGGAGTGTTGTAACCAGTGGGTAAGGCATAGCGAGATCGGAGAACACGAAGAGGAACAGAGAGAGGAGTCACGAGGAGTGGACCGTAGCAGTCACCGGTGGCGAGTGCGTTAATTAGCGGGATGCTCACGCGAGCCGGCAATTAAAACAACATCTTCATTATTAGGTGTATATAGAGAGAGGGCCCAATGGGCCAGCCACGGCTACAAGGGACGGCTGCAGTGGCCGGTAGTCTATACGTATAAACGGAATAACTCGGTAAACGTGAACTGCTACCGGCTCGTTACCATCGCGTTATCACGGCTCCCAGCGACCAGCTACTTAACTCGTCTTCAATCTTACCGAACAGAAGAATTTACTGGGCGCGATAAGGCGCTTCTGTTTGCCTAAGTAGGCGTGATGTAATGGATGGACTCTATCATTTGAAATATGGCATACTGCCATCGAAGCGTCAGGGGGGCTTGGTATATTTTATTGGAATTTTCCTGACTGCTCGTTCATTTACGTCAGATTAGAGTTAGTTAGCAACGTCGTTCGGACGCCTTGAATTATCGCACAGCACGAAACAAACAATTCTTTTCATGCGATTCTCATTTGTTCGTTCGTATACGGAACGTATGAAAATAATTGCAACTGAAAGCGGGATAAAAATAACATTCTCTTATCGTTCGCGAAATTGAATTATTCAACGCTTCGAGCTTTTCCTCGTTACTTTGTAAACTTATCTCGTACGAGAAGATATTTTTTCCTTCACGATAGCTTTCCCTTTTTAATTGCACCCTCGTCCTCCCGTCTCATCCGTGGAATACCATCATCCCGACTACTGCTCGAGTCCAAATGGGTGCCAGTCCTTATCAGCGCGGTGTCATCGTTCAAAAATTGTAGATCCCCGATACACAGACTTTTTCCATCCCGCTCGGCATAATTAACCGATAAGCAGGCGCTCATATTCGCGTGTCAGCCGCCCAAGTAATTACTATACGTTATTTAGGTCGGGCGTGCGCTAAAGTTGGCAATTTGCGAGCGGAATCGGCAGATAGAGATGTTGAAGTCCTGCATCGCGGAGTGGCCGCGTTATCGGCTCGATTGCCTTCGTGTTTTCCGATCGAGTCCCGATACACCGTCCGCGGAACAGAGCAACGCGTATTTATTGAAATTCGTCGCGACGCACCTGCCCCGCTTATCTTCCGGCTAAAATGTTGCTCGTTACTCCGCGAAGCAGACAAACCTGCTTCGCAACGCATCATCGTCCCCGTTTTAATCAGCACCGAACTATTCGCGAACGATTCAAAGTCGGATGCATCGGGTAAAAACTGGACGGACCCGTAAGAGAGTTTTAACATGAAACTCTCAGAGAGGCGTGCTAGTTTGTTATATTTCTCGTGGGACAAAATAAATGATCGACGAACGGCATTTTGTCAACACAGTAATTACAATGATTGATCGAACGATTAATTTAATTGACTGGAATTTCAAGGAGAACAGGATTTTACTTCGACGCCTTACTTTTCATTATAGAAAGGCGTCAAATTAATCGCTCTCGAACGATTTCTTAGTGCAATTTTCCCTTTAGAAAAACAACAGCAAAACATGAATTCCTTTTGAGGAAGTAAACTTTCAGGGGCAGTTGGAAGTGAGGGACAAGGAAGGGGCTGTAAGTGCGAGTTAACGGCGTAACCAACGTTCTCCATCCAGCCTCGTATATTTTATTATTTAATTTCAGCCGCCAGGGCGTTATGAGACATGAAAAAAGTCTTGGCGATATTGTAGGTGGATATCCGGGCGACGGAACACGCCTTTCGCGCCGCGAGTCAGCTAGAGCCGAGCCCGGTGACATTATTATTCGTTATGAACGGGTTTACGAGGCCGCAAATCATAGCCGTGTTCATATTTCGAACGGCAGCACTCCTCGTTATTCAGTTTAATGGCGCTGGTATTTGAATTCCCGATCCTCCCTCCTGTGCAACGCCGCCCTGCGCTTTTCTACCACCCCCTTTTGCCACCACTGCTCGCTTTCCCGTTTCACGAACCCCTCTGTCATCCGCGTGTTACAATGTTAAGCGATAAAGAATGCCCGAGGAGGCGCAATGCGGACGTTCCTGAGTCGTGGCCCTTCTTTCGACGATTCTGCGACACGAGGGTTCATTCTCCACGGTAGAATAGTGACAAATGGTTGGCGAATAATAAACGATTGAGGACTTTTTAATTGCAAATTTTGTGTACGTTTGATCGTTTGATTTTTTCCGAACGTCTTGAAGACGATTTAGATTTCGATCAATTTGTGAGTATTCTCGAACGCGCAAAGATTTTCCTCCGAGTAGAGCCCTTCTACGCGAGGTTTTCGTAAGATCGAATTACCAGAGTGTAGCGGTTCCTTTGAGAAAATCGTTTGTCCAGGGTTTCGCAAAGAGTGCCGCCAACGTCTACTAAGTAGCTATGCGTTTGGCGTCCGTTGGAAGATGTTTGGTCAACGTCATCGACCGTTCCCGCACCTGGAGAAAGGTTGATACGACGCAGTGCTTCCTGTCGTCTCTTGTGTACCAGAATAGTCGCAAGCAGATCGGTCTTATTTTCGTTTCAAATAGGACAGACAGCTTTTTCTTCGAACCCTTTCTATTTCGGATCTACCCATGAATTTTACGAGCCATCCAGCGATATGTAACCGCACTGAAAATAACATATCTCGTGAATGAAATTCATTTGCTTAAACAAATGCAATGATTATTTCCCGTTTTGGGATTCGTTGCCGATTTCGAGGCTGCCCACCGTGTATCCAAGGGTGTCGCAATAAATTGGAAAAGCGAGCGCGAAAATTAAAGATCATAAATCATGCGCGTTCAGCGTCGGCAGCCCCATGAATATTAATGGAAATCATTGCGCCGTTTACAGGCCTATTAATCCGGGGTTAAAGTATTCCGTCTTTCATGGTATTTTATCGGTTCGCGTAGGGCCTCGCCCTACGGCGCGATTATTAATCCTATCAATCATGTGGCCCACGGGTTAATTCCCTTTCTCTCCGCCCTTTGACACTTCTTTCGACCCAGCCACCGATGGACGTATTAATCCTCGACGAAGATCGATCACGGGTGCACGTGACCATCGATTTCCCGCGTCTTCAATGTTGCACGATTAATTCAGAATTCACGAGTTAACTGGGCGAGATGAATTTAGATTTTATCGTACGTTATAACGTTACTATTATTATACATAGGGGAAGGGAAAGAAAATTTCTTTGATCGTCATTATTAATATCTCTATCGCATTGCCAAATTAAACAAAAATTATTAAAAAATTGTGTGCTAGAAATAATTCTAATTTTAAGAACATCAAATGTTTCTATGTATCCTCGTGTTCCGTATAGACTAAGGGATCTAAGTACACGTTCTCTGAATGCGAAGTTCTATTCGTAATTGCTTAATTTCGCACCATAGAAACCGACGCACTAGGCGCGACATTTGAAAGTAACGAGCACACCATCGAAAGTCAAACACACAGCCGAGGGATTTGATGCCGGGTCCAGAACGTGGACCCGGAGGGAAGTCTTTGAAACAAAAGCCATTGTTTAACGCAACGCCAGCCGTCCAACAACGTATTCTTGGATTTACATGTCGCCGCCGAGTATTCCCGATATACACACGCAAACCTCAGAATCGCCGGATAAAATTCAATCGCGCCGCCTTCGCGGATAAAGCTTCAGCTAGCCAACGGATCCGGGATGACCGTGGTCCAGTCTGTTCCCTTCTCGACGAAGGAATAGGAGATACGTTTGCACAGAAATCGCTGAATTACGCTAAATTCTGACCAGCGAACTTCCGTCGGTCTCACGACGGCACCTATGCGGTGTCCATTAAATGCCCACTGCCTCGTCACTTTATGGTTATACGCCCCCGCAGATTTCTCGCCCGCTGGTATCCCGTGTATTCGGAAGATGGATCATGCCTTTTCAAGAACGATTCCTATTTCCCCTGTTGCTAGTACGGTTGCCAAAATATTGGTAGACAACGGTAGACCACGATGATGGACGAGTGGGCTAGCCTTATGTAGCTTCAGAATTTTCGAGCGGCGTATGGATATTGACTGAAATGGAATTGCAATGCATAGAATGCGTGGCAAACAAAATATCTGTCGGTGTATTAATTCTGTCATATTCAACGGAGATCACAAAATGGTTCGATGGTTTCTTTTGTCATTATACAATATTCCAACGGTGGATTCGATAATTGAACATGGTCTGACAAACCCCCTCGATATAATTCACTTGCAATCTGAACGTCTGTACGTGAACAGGAGCACGATCCAGCAAGTACAAACCAATCATTTGGGCTATCGAAGCAACGGGGGTTGGAAGGAAAAGTAGAGGAAAGAAGCGGGTGGAAAAAGGATCGGCCCGTTCCACAAAGGGACTTCGAATAAATGAGGCCGTCGATATAAACCGACGTGGAAAACGCGCTCAGACGGGGAAATAAATAAGGAAAGAAAGAGGGAAAGGACGATAGCGGCGCGGAGGGTCGCGCGGGCGGTGGATTTGAATATTGATTCGCTTTATTTAAATTTCGCTCGCTCTTATCGCAGGCCAGATATCTGGAACGCCGGAATTGGACGCGATAACGAAAAACGGAATGGAGGAGATCGAGCGAATAGGCTGTGGATTGCAGCTGAAAGAGAGAAACGACGTTGGAAAATGAAACAGTCGGGAAGGGGTGAGGTAGGACAAGAAGGGAAATGCAACCGGCACGCCGAATGGAATTTATAAAACGATTTTTCTCGCCTCCTTAAGTGCCGCCCTTCCCTTGATCGCAGACGCGTTTCTGCTTCTCTAGATCTGGCACTAGGAGATCTTCAGCTATTCCCGTGGGATCAGATCCAGGAGCTACCCGCCTTCGATAGACTGAAATTTTTCTCGAACTGGCGACGCATGGCTGCTTTCTTAACTGCAGGACAATCGCGTGTCTCGTGACCGATATCCATTGCTAAAATCATTATTACCACTATCATTATTATTCGCCATATGAAAATATGCTCTTGAGAATTTTCGAAGATCAAGCTCCTTATTTCTTTTATCCGTATGCACAATGCGTTACATATAATTAGGAATGTTTTAGGTGCAGGATGTTTATGAAATAATCAGTATCCGAAGGAATATGTAGGTTGTTGTGGAAAGTCACAGCGGATGGACTATTCTGCGTCGCAGGATACGCGAAAGGAAGGTGCTCTTAATAGGAGTTACGCTCGCGATAAATTTAACCCCAGGTTCGTATAAATCAGAGACAGCGGAGTGCTCGAGTATATTGCCCTTGGTCGCAAGTAGATTTTAAACTTCAACAAGCGGCTGTGGCTCTTATGAACGTGACTGGAGGATGCTCTATAAACTTGTTGACTCTCTTGGAAATAGCATAGATCCGACAGAGGCATCAATTTCGTACCTAAACTTCGTATCGAGTGCAGTAAAGTAGATCGATCCACGATAAATCCCAGGGAAAAAAGAGAAATGTGAATGCAAAGCTTAACCAAAAATTCAGCCGGCGAATAAATTGAAAAGTTCGCGCCAATGTTCGTACTTAAATCCACGTATACAAGACGTTCTCCTTACAGGAATGAGAAAAGGCAGGAAAAGTCGAGGAGTTTTTATAAGGGCGCATAATTCTCCGCTCTCCGCGGCTGCAATTAAGACTTCTCGCAATGGTTTTCATAAAGCCGTATTAAATCCTCGCCCGTGGAAAGGGAAACCACGGAAAACCGGCGAGGAACCGAGAAAATATTATTTCTTATTCTCGCTGAACTTCCATGGCACCGCTGGCATTAGGCGAAGCGAAATAATTCTAAAGGAATTTCATAACTGTCGCCTGGCTGGTGGTTTGAGTCGCTATAAGAGATGCTCCGGGTAATAACCAAAGCGGGAAAAGCGGTTCTCATGCGAAGATGTTCGGGAATTGCTTGTTCCGTGAAATACCTATGATTTGTGCACCTTAACATCGGTCAATCTCGTTGTATTTTTATAAATCGGAAAACTTTCAGTAATATTTTCTTTCGTCGATACGATACGAGTTTGGAGCAACTCGAACAAATAATTTCATAAAATGAGAGAATTTGGTAGGATATATATATTCTGTCGTTTGATAATAGAGTTAAGGTGAACAGTTCAAAATACATAAAATGTTACCCGAGGGAAAACTTGGACAGGTCGCGAGCCAAACGTTTACCGCAATTTCCGGCACGTGACTCGCGGAGGCTGGTCTGCGCAGGATGCACGCCGGATCCGGTAACCTGGAAACGTCTCGCACGGAAGTCTGCGTGACTATCAAACGTGTTGCAAACTGCGCAACGAATAACAGGGACACAGTGCAGTTCCACGAAATAGGAGTAAACTTCGCGACAAACGCTATTTATCCAAACAGATCCTCGCAACGCGTAACCGCAATATCGCACAAAGCGATCAATTAAATAGATCGAGGTGGCAGCTTCAGGGGTGTACCTGTAGTTATTACACCTTCCGCAGACTCAAACGGGGATTAATGACGAGTTCTTTTCTTTTATTTCAGCGAGGTAGAATCGAGAGCAGCAGGAAGTCTCGAAGTCGCCATATTTCCAAAGGGGCGTAACTCCGTTAAGGGCGAAAGAAGGATTCTTTTCGAAATTTCCTCTCGACCACGTAAGCACCTCTGTCGCGCGATCTGTCAACCTCTATCTCTTTCTTTTTCCGCCTCCCCAGGCAGCCTATCTTTTTTCCTGTACACTCTTCTCCCTTTTCCTTCCACTCTTACTCTCATTCCCTCTCTCTCGCTCTCTGCCGCGCACTCTCGAGGGCGTTTTATTCGCATTCAAATGGCAGCACTTTAATTTGCATGCTAAGAGTGCTCGCCGGCCTCCCTGCCACTCTCCCGTCCGGATTTCCATTTAAACTCACAAAATGGCGCTGACTTCGCGGGGCTACAAAATTTTTTATTGAAAGATTCGACGAGGATAGCGTGAACGGTCGGGATAAAAAAAAGGGGAACGATCATCGGGGTGGGAGATCAACCTGGAGTAAAAAAACCGGGGTGGAGGGGGGGTGAAAGAGACAGCGGGTGGACGTAAGAGGCGAGAAATAAGGGTGGAACGAAGGGGGATGAAACGAGGAAGAGTTCACGGTTATTCCACGAGATAAAATGCCCTTTATCTGTCCCGCTGCTCCTGCTTGCCTCTTCATCCCGTTGGATAACCGCCTTTATTTCACTTGATTATTGCCACCCTCGCTTTTTTTGCGCGACCCTCTGACGGAGCTTGGGTATTACGTTCGCGAATCGTTGGCTAATTCGATTCTTTCTTTGTCCAACTGGGTTTCGAGCATTTCTTTTGTTCTCTCCATTTATAAGTTGGGATTATACGATACCTTATTTAACTTTCTAAATGCACCAACACTTCTCTGCCCGTGCTATACGTTGTACAATATATTTTTCGCAACTAATAGACTTCTGCACGAGCTTCAATAAATTCACCGAAGTGATCGTAGTTTATTTTAATAATTATTAAAATTAGTATTTACGAGTCATTGTAATAATAGCGTCAACCCTCGCGTGCTCACCTCTATATTATTACAAGCTAGTACACCTCCAAGCTTCTCGTTCCTCCTTTACTTTAATATCGTCCTTCTTAATATGAATCTCAGTATTCGTACATTGTATTCGAATGAAAAAAAAACACTCATGCTCCGTGAAAAAAAAAAGACATAATTGAGCAACGATGTTAAATTAAGTCAAAACGTTGTACACCTTCGGCGGTGTGAACGAAGGAACCAAATATTTTTTCTTCGCGCAAAAGGTTAACATTGGATAGAACGTTGGAAATGGTTTCCAACGCCGACAGTGGACCACCTTGAGTTAATCGAATTGCACTTGCGTCGCGAGTATGGCGCAATCTGCGGTGGATAATCGAGTCCAACCGTGTCAATTACATGCCGTGTTTCGTCTGAGACCTTCTCACAATGGCCATTCGGCGCCGAGTCGCGTATTTATGCGAATTGTACCGATGCAGTTCGAGGCCCGGACAATGAGCGCCATTGTTTATGACAAATTAACGCGCTGGATTTGCGCAGCCGGGAAAACCAGCCGCGCAAGAAACATCATGAATTAATTTGCAACGACTCCCGTAGACAGGATTCTATCGCCGTTCCACGGTCGTTATAAAAATTTGTCTCGACTTATTGGAAAAGTTGTCGTGTTCCCTGGTGTGCTAAAACTAAGGATAAAATAAAATATTATATTAATATTTCGCACAACTAGAATATTAGGGCGTTATTAGAATAATAGGAAATTAAGATTGGAAAATTGCGGACCGGGAAGGAAATGATATTAATTATAAATATCTTCTAAATAACATTTCAGACGACACGGTGGAAAAATTAGGGAGGTGGAAATAATCTTGCAACGCACACAATAAACAAGTTCGTTCGCATGCAAAGGTTTTTCAAGAAAAGTGGAGCACATTTCCCAAGAGGAGGGCCGCCTATTGGTCCAACTGGGCAAACACAACCCCATCGATAACCCTCGAAGTGGTCGAAATCCAGAAACCCCGCTGAAACAATAAGCCGTTGACTCAACGTTATCCGCTTACAAGTCAAACTCCGGGTCGGCGTTTCCGCTCGGATCTTTTTCGAAAAATTCGGAATCGCCGTCAACTTCAAAGCGTTCCCCGTTGTTTACGGAGCTATTAGGGTGTTTAGGCATTAGACTGGCATGGCCTGGAATCCCGTGTTACTCGCTTGCGTCCCTGTTTACAAACCGCGAACGCTGGATTTGTCTTCTGCCACTCTGACAGGATCACCGACATCCGATCCATCGGTCCGCCCGGAATTGTTTCCGATTCGTTGTGGAAATTTTTCGGGAATCGCGTGATTGATAGAGAGACTGTAATTCGATCGACTTATTAAGCTTGATGCAGGGGGATCGATTAGCTGAGTCTTGTGTTTGCCAGACGGTCATGAACATTGATCGAGTAGTATTATGCAATGAGATGTAACTGATAATTTTTTCTGTGCAGAATTTCGTTCGCCGAGCTGTAATCAACGTTTGCGTAACTGGTAGACTGAAAATAATTGTACATGCACGACTCGGTAAAATCATCAAGATTCGCTGTAAATATACATGTATGTACGAATTGGTTTGCGTAATTTTATTTGGTACATAAATGTTAAAAGGAATCCCAAAAAATTGCAATAATTGAACCATCTCAATTAATGCGAGCCGTACACTAGCGCAACTACCCTTGCCAATAACTTCCAAATAAACGGAATCCACGATCGTGCGCCGATTTTTCGATTCCGGGGTTGTTCATGAATTCAATCCCGAATGATTGTGACCTTATCGTAGTATCCGTGAGAACTCACGGGATTGCGGTTGAGGGGTTGGAAAGTGTACGAAAGAACCGGTGGTGGGGAATGAAGAGAGAGAGAGAGTGAGTGAGGGGGAGGGTGGGTGTCGGTTTCACCCCTAAAGCGATGGATCGTCGAAAGAAGATGTATGAAATTCCGGCGCCTCCCAGTCGGTTTTCGCCGCCGTTGGAGTAGAATATATTGGATTCTGGTAGTCAATAGAGGCAGTTAGGGGTGGCAACACACAGCCAGAGGCCGGCGGCGTTTTATCACGCGCCTTGATATACTGGGCGGCCGCTGTTAGAGGGGTTAATCTCTCACGCTCGGTTAACTCCTATTTCTAACCTCCCCTTACCTATTTCGTTCGCGTCTAGACCCTCTTTCTCCCACCCCTTACTTACTTTACACCATTCACCCCTCTTTGTCTGTTTTTCTTTCGTGCACCCTTCTTCTTGTTAATTTCTCTACCCTAAACGTGTTATCTTTGTGGGCCTTAACGGCGTTCATATAATCGCACATTTGGATGATCGACAATGAATTTTGGTGCCTGCATTTGGAACAGCAGGGAAACGATATTGCAAGATATTTGTCTTTGGTAGTTATCACTTTTCCAAGCTACTCGACAGTAGCCACAATTTATACTGGCAAGAACGAAAGGAATTCGATTAATTTTCAATTCGATATACAGGATAATGAAAACGATACCATGCTACTGAGGGGAACTGCGGGCAAACAGGGTTCACAGGCAGGGTGAAAGATTCGTCTGACTCGTCTGTTAATCCAAGCTCGTCAAAGCGACCTTTATCACAGGACGGTATCTGTATAAATATCGATCGCGAGGTGGCTAACAGCAGGGAAGAGAAGGGAGGAGAAGAGAAGCCAGGTCGACGTGGTATCCACGGAAAGAGTCTCAGGGTGGCCCAATATGGCTCCAGCGTCTCGTTGGACTGGAAGAGGCTTGGTTCCTGTCCAACGAGAGGGAGCCGGCGAGTTAAGGAGCGTATAAACCGACCATTAGTATCGCTCGGCCACTGTCCATTGTTTCGTTGTTTGCTGAAACAATTGACGGGGGCCAGCCGGTGTTCGGTCGTCTCGTTAGCGCTGCGCTTCCACACAGGACAGCATTGTTCGTCGCTCTGTTCGTCGCTGGGCCGGTTAACACCCGCGGAAAAATCCTAACGAGCTCTCTCACTCTATCTCTTTCCCTCTTTCTCCTAACCCATCCCACCCCCTCGCATCGCGTCGACGTTTTATCTTCTCGCGGCTGTTTGCCGCGCTGCCGACGCGTTTTAACACCTCCAGTCGATTTTCGAGCCCTGGCTTCCCTTGTTTCGCGGGACAAAAAGGGGAAGAGCGTCGACGGTAATTGTCGCGTAGTGCACCGCGTCTTACGTTTTCCTCTACGTATTCTATGGGGGGATTCGAATACCCTCACCTCGTTCGACGATGATTCGTGATAGCAAGTGGAGATTTTTGTTTTTTTTAAATAGAGTTACGGCAGTTGCGATGCGTGGCCATGCGATAGATTTAATTTCACGGTGGAGGATTGTTGTGTAAATAGTTGCAGTGAAGGGTATACATATGTGTATTGCGATGGTATCATCGGTGGAAATTTGGTTAGCATATGGCGGCAATTACCAGCGATGTTCGAGCAGAAAGGTCTGCGGGCGCGTTGGCAGAGGCGGCCGCTGGTTAACGGAAGGTGAGAATTAACGACGACCACCGAGAGGCGATACCGTTTCCGTGCCGCATCGCTGCGGAAGAACAGTAAGCACAATTCATTGGCAGCCCCATCGGTGTATCGTTTGTGAGAACCGAACGGACCGTTGTAAAAGAAATAGAAGGGAAAGAAAGAAACGCGGCTTGTTAGAGATCTCGCGGTGAGAAGTCGAGAATTGAGCGGAAGGCTTGAGACTTTGGTTTTCGTTAAATTCTATATTGCCCGACTGTTTTCACGTTTGAAAGGAATATCGCGGGGAACAAGTGGCAAGCACAGAGTTTGCCGTAAATATTTTATTGCGAAAACAATATTTGATTCCGATAAAAAATGTTATTTCTGAGACCGCAATTGGTGACGTCTATACACCAAACAGTTTAGCCGCGATAGGGTGGCAGAGCGGTAGGGCACAAGGACAATTAACAACGAAGGGTTAAACGTTTGAACTCCCCCGAAAATTGATCGATTCAATTACCCAATTAAATACATATTTCTAGTACAATAAAAAAAAATCCCAAGGTAATCGAAATTTCACGTTAACGCTAGTCTTGGATAAATATTCACCCCTCTTCTTCCACCCTCCATCTAACTCGCCGTTCCAGACTCCTTTCCGAACGCAGCGGCAACGGTGCCGTCAGAGAAGCGTCGCGATATCTCGTCGACAGGATCTCGACAGTCGTTTACAGCGCGAAGAAAGGGCGCTGGTCTCTCTTTCCATGGTGGAAGGGGTAGAACGCGCACACGCACGGAACAGAGAAACACCCCAAAAGCAGTCGATTCCCGATAGGCCAAATTGTTAATAACACTTCACCCTCGCCGTGCTAGATATCGCACTCCGCTCGCATTACCATGTGAATATAGTCGTACAGTCGTTCCTGTCTAGGGGAGAGCGCCGTTTATGGGGGTGACACACCCCCCCTCGATACATTATTCTATGGGCGCTAATGTAATATGACGAAGGTTCATGGAGGGTTCGCACCGTCGCTTATCGTTCCTCGAGATAAGAAAGTCCCGGCTAGTTATCCAGTTAGCGCGTCATTGTCCAATGATTTTAGATCGCCCACCGATACATCGTTTTAACGCCATCGACGCCACGTGTGACAACCCTCCCTGACTCTCGTAGCCGAGCCGGTGTTATATACCATAATCATCTGGCCCCTCTGGCTCGTTTCGAACGTACCCAGATACGACGGAATACGATGACAAATGACACACGGGACGATCGATCTCTTCCAGCCAAACAGACTCTCATTCTCAGGGAGGAGAGATAGCGTTGATCGGGGAGCCAAGCCAGCGCGACGGAATTATTCTTGCGGCGGGCGGCCCTTTGTTTGACGGGCCTGGACCCCCTTTTGGCTGCGGCACATTTCTGCTGAGAAAATCAGGCTCGGGAATGTTATCGTAACCCAGGGAAGATAAATATCGCGGGATTACAATGCGGTTGGGGAAAAAAGGGAAGAAAGAGAGGGTAACGAACCTGGGTGGCACAAATTTTCCGAATTAAGATCTTTATACGATTCTTTTCTCTCGCGAAGTTACGGTAATTCAAAGATTAACAATATTTCGGTGGGAAAAATTAAATTTCCCGGAGGGGTGCAACTATTCTGCAAATATTTCCGTATGGATAGCAGCGTTATTGCGAGATACATAGATGTTCCATGGGCATCCGGGTAGTGCGTCGCGAAGGACACGCGTGTGCACTCGTGCACAAAGCTGGCCCGGCGCGGATGCTGCGCGGAACCACGTCGTACATATATACGATCGGGGACCGGTGGTTCATAACTCCGGAGGGGCCCACACGAATGAAGTTGTCGTCGTAGGCCTCGTCCTGCCGCGGCGAAACTTATCGGTGAGAGACAATGCGACGCATAAATATCTCACGAGCTCTCTCCGGCTACGGTGTGTGGGACCGTGTGCACACGTGAAGCCACGTTGCACCGGCACACGCGAGCGTTCTGCCGTGTTCGAGCTGCAGCGGGTCAAAGTGTCGGGACCGAGAGGAGCGGGCCAGAAAAACTGGCGCACGATCCTTGCCCTCGGTGTATGCGGGGAATACGTGCGATATTCTGTCGGGTATATTCCTGTGAAAGTGGCTATTTACGATGGCCAAACGGACTTTGATGTTCGTATCGTGTGGTGAATGTTGCGAAGGTAATTTTGGTAGGGGGATTTGTCAGGTGAACTTTAAAGGTTGCGTTTCAAAGCCGTATTGTGATTTAAATGCGTGCTAACTCGTTACGTAAAACCGTGGAAAAATGTGCTCTCTTCTCTTGTGATTTTCTGTATGTTCCTTTTGAATATCTCCTTTCTCTTGTCGAAAGACGATAATTCCTAATCGAAGCTCTACTAAATACGCGTCACTAAATATTTTGAAATTCGACAATGGCCTGCAATGAAAATCCTCTGTTTACCCATGGCCTACTCAGTCAGCCAAGTATGTGTTCGTGCCGAATTTCAACGAAAACGTGGGCCCGCCGAAAGGATTAAGCGGAGGGCGAACAACTCCGTCCGAGTTCCTTGATCCCGTAGCGTAAACGGCGCCGTAGGAGGCTCGAAGCGAGGCGGAATTTAAATAGCCACCCCCGGCGGGATTAGCCGCCATTTTGCGCTTCCACCCTCTAAACGGCGCGGGCGTAAAGGGAGGGAGACAGGGAAAAACAAGATGGCGGTGGACGAAGGGTGGTCTTGCCACTCGCGGCAATTAAATGCTATAATGGCGTTAATTATTGTAGGACGTCGCGAGGCCGGAATAGTTTTGTCCCGCCACCGGAATCGCCCCTGTAATTTACCCTTTCTTCCTCGCCTTTCTGCCCGCCACGTTCCTGTTACGACCGAGGGGTTGTGATGCCCTTCGGAGATCGGGAGAAAGACAGAGAATTACTCTTTGAAGGAATGATACTACTTTTTGGAGCATTCAAGATTATTTAGGGCGATTATAAGTTTTATTCCTACATTAAACAAGAGGAGATGGATTTTTTTGCCTTCTGCGCTTTGTTGGTGTCTGGCATCTCAATTGAATTAAAATTAAAAAATAGATGAGCACCATATAGACATCGATATTTAATATTATTCCCTTTGCTCCTGTAATATAGTACACCGAGGCGGACACCGCCAGCAAAAAAATTGAAATATTAATTCTCAGTACCAAAAACTTCTTAACTGTATATTTCCTTATGAATACCAGCGTTATTGTGAGATACATAGATGTTCCACATTTCTTCCAAGAGCCATGCTCTTGAATAAAAATTCCCACCCAAAATCGGAAATACCATCGTGCTCAATCACTTAATACGCGACACATTAATTTCACATCGATCCGACGCGTTCGTATCGAGCACTCCACCCTTCTTTCATCGTCAAACGGGGTCGTGTAATGGCGCTGGACGGAAGCATTATTGGCCGGTTCGTTTGTAAGCGAGCGGGACAGAAGTTTCGCCGGGGTGGCGAGCAATTTTGGTTCGAGTTTAATTACACCAGCCCCCGAGGGACAATCAGATATAAACGACGTACACGGGCGACCGCCTTCGACCACCTCCGCCAAGGGATGGCGCGGAGAAAATGGTCGGAGCCCGGTGGTTGGTTGACATTATCGGCGAAAAACGAGCGGGCCCGTCACCCGGGGCAGCCAGCCTGGGTAATTACGAATCTTTCTTAACAAATTCTTAATTTAACCATTTTTTCCTTTCACCTGCTTCCGTATACCAACGTGGTCGGCTCTCGTAATAGGCTAGCCACCGTCGAAGGAAAGGCACGATAAATAATCTCTCCCAATCTGACGATCTTTTTGTTACCCCGTAGGCTTCCTGGTGATAATGAACGGTGTAAATCGAGCTACCGTTTCGTTTGTAAGGTAATTATCACGTGTATTGGATGTTGGAAGTGTTCGACTTATGGGGAAGGCGTTTGTAATATACATAGTCTGATTTAAAGTTCGTGAAAGTATATGTATACATATATGTATGTACTTATGTACAATAGTAGAGATACTTTTATAATTTGCATTTGGAAACTCTTTTCAGAACCCGATAAATATTGTTATTACAATACTACTGTTTCGTTCTTATTAATTGCAAATATTCTTCTATATATTAAACTATCTCTTATCCCTTTATAGGAAAAGATTGAATTTTATTTCAAAATTTGGATTTAACGCTTCATGGTTGCCCTGCGAATTTCGCGAAGCAACACGAGGCAACCGTGAGAAAAATCTCATCTACTGGTCCAGAAATTAAGTCGAAGATCTAGCGTGGAGATGCACGCGGCTATCTCGGTCCACTGGCTAACCATAATGGATTCATCGGGTCGTGCATCTACGTTGACCTTTTTTTACACTCCCGAGTTACACCCCCAAGGTGTTTTCTTTCCCTTCTCGACGAACAAACCGTGCATCGGAGTTAATATAGCTCGTAACACGATTGACTCTAGCTTTCATCCCGTGGAATAAGACGTTTCATCCCATGCAGCAAAGGCCGAAGGCGCATTCAGAAATTCGAACTGGGTCGCGTCTCGAAATTCCTTCAATGGAGGGTATTCTTCCCTCCTTTTCTTTCCCCGTGTCACAATAAACCCAGGAACGGCATCTCTCGTGGGATTTTCAGGTTAACACGGTTTAGTATTGCGACGACTTTTCACGCTTCGTTCAGCAACGATGAACCGTCTCTTCTTTCCTGGATATTACAAAGGTGATGGCTATTTAGCTTCTATGCCCCTGTTTCCATTCGAGCGAGGAACGTGTGCGTCGTTGGTGACATAATAATTTAGTGGAGCACACGATTTTTTTTTCCTCTCTTCTGGACTTGTCATGAGATTTCAATCGAAGGTGAGAATGATAAATCTGACAATCGGGATGGCTAAAGGGTTAAATTTATAGACTCTATTTTTGTTACTATTTTATCGCAAAGAAAATTTCCTCCCCCACAACAAATTTTGGAGCACGACAGAATTTTTACAATATTTAAAAAATTACCCCCTCATAAATACGCTTGAACAAAAGATCTCGAAAGAACGATAAAGTACAAAAGAAAGGTTGGCAAATATTTGTTGACGCAAAACAATTTCCCTATTTCCTCTTCAAGGATTTCTATATTCTTCCGTACAGTAATAATCGTCGATAGTCCCTCGCAGGGTCTCCAATGGAAAGTGCCTTAGCGCAAGGGTGACGGCGCAACTCTCCGCGTTAGGAAACAATAATAACGTTTGCTTTACGATACGAGCGCGCTTTCGTATCGGCCACCTACGGCACAGCTACACGAGCCACCACTTTGCGCTCACTTAGGCGGTGCACGAGTAACAATTCACCGAGCGTCCTTGCCGTCGAATAAATTGCACGAAATTATGGCACGACGTTATGTCGCGTAAATGGCTCGATAGAAAGTTCCCCGGCACGTTATGCCGACGGATTCATTGGACGACCGTTCGGCGGCTTAACGAAGATCGAAGATCGTCCCTTTGCCACGTTCAGTTTCTACGAGCCGAGGCTGTAGGAGATCCTGGGCTCTAGGACAATGAACAATCTTTCTGAATGATTTAGAGAGGGGACCGAACGATGTTTTAAATATTGTTGAGACACTTTGATAAAGATGATGTCGTATCGTATGGGTTTCCATAGATAACAATTATGTTAACTAATGTTATTAGGTCATATATTTAATATATAATAATCGTAGGATCATATATCAAAGTATACAATAAGACATAAACGGAAGGCAAGATGAATATTGAATTAATCATCCGGAATCATTTATCGTTAATATTTATTGTCAATTTATGATTGATATTAAATATCGTTCACCTTTGAGAGGTGCTCTTAAAAATATTATTTCCCAATTATTAAATATAAATTCCACTCGATATTACCATTACTACAATTTCTACCACCAGCGCACTTAATGGTTAACAATCAACGTTAATTATCCCCGACCAAACTAATCAGTGCGATGCCGTTTACATTGGGTAATCAGATTAATCGTTACAGCTCCTCCGATCAATTCCTTTTCAGGCAAAAACCATTTTATTCTCGCAATACCAACGGTTCGACGATTAACCCCTAAGTCAATCTGGCCTCTCTCTTTCACCACGAAATATATTTGTCTTTTATCCATCCAATTAGTAAGTCAACGATATCACGATGACCAAACGCGTTTATAACCGGTTTAGGATTAACTAACATCCTCTCGCTCGATACCTGCCCTCCTCTCCCCCTTGCTGCCCCTCTTTCTCGCTCTTTCGCCCGTCCCCCTCCGGCCGCGTCTCACGTTCCTCTTTTTCTTCGACACCGGTTGCCGCTCGCGAGGAATATTAATTAACACGGAGATCGATTCGGATGCCGTGTTGAAGTTAACGTTAATTCACGGTCCGCGATTGAATCGTTCGCGACTGATAAATGACTCGCGTTGTTCGCCACGATCTCTCTCGCGAGCGAGCCGATTTCACCTCCGTAATCTGCGATTTTCGGCCGTGAATTATACCCGTTCACTTCCTCCTCCCCAGATTTTGATCGTCGCCGCGCTAATTGCACGGTCGCGTGTCATCTTTTTTTACCCCCCTCTCAGAACCGTCACGTTTCTTGCGCCCGATCCGCAGATCCCGATCTCATTTTTACGCGGGTTCTTTAACCGGGCGCCATTAACGTCTCCCTTGCACAATATTTTCGGCCGCGCGAACGGACCCGCAATAGCGGGGCCGAGGATTCATGATTTATCGGCGAAGTGAAAGCAGGTGTTCGAAGTAAACTCCGTTTTGTAATTTCGTAGACCCGATCGTCCACCTCACACTTTCAGAGTTACAGAAACGAACGCAATCTTGTTTCATCATCGATCCCGTCGAACTTTCAACCGGGGGTAACGTATGTGCATACCTACGATCGTCCGGAAGAGTCGTCGGATAATTTGAAATTCAACGATCGCCAAGTCGACATTGGACCCGATGGACGGGATTCGTTGGGAACACTTTCACCGGAAAAGTATTTACGGAAATTTGCCTTAATGGCGGTCGGGTTCACCTCGAATACCCTTTCTACTGTTCGATTCTTCGTTTCCTTTGCTTCCACGAGCGACTAGCCTTCGCGTCCGAATGAAATTTGCATCAATTAAGTGTCGATTAAAAGGAAGTCGGCCTGGCGTGTCGTTAGGCGCCGGCCGTACGATTTCGGATAAATAAATTCTCGTACAAATTCAGCCACGGTTTTGTATATGTATGTGCGCATTATACGACTGTTTATCGCGGGACCACGTGTATAATTCGTCGGCGTATTCATCAGTCGAATAGTAACGCGTTTCCACGGACGGAAGAGGAACGGCCATTTCGTAATCGACCGGAGAAATTGTTTGTAGCATAATTGACGTAAGCGAATAATTAGCGAGGCAGTCGGCAAATGAGCTCGAATTGATATCGCTATCAGCAGCTGTCATTAGCGGCATAAAAACACGTGTTACATAACGAATTAGCAACGTGAACGTATTGACGAAAAAATTCCTTCCTCTTATCTCGCTCTCTCGTTCTATCATTCGCTCGCTCATATTCTACCAGATTTTCGATCCTCCTCGTTCGCCCGGGGACCAATCAAAATGCTAATTAATTTTTTTCACTCCGCTCCTCGCCTTTGACGGCGAGCGTCTCTGCTGTCGTTAATTAATAATAATTAAGGAATCCGTTGCCCAACGATTACGCGAGCCTCTCGAAAAAAATAAGCGCGACGTTTACAGAAAAACGTTGCGAAGGAGAACAAATTATTTGCCGCGCTATTTATCCAATCACGGAGATCCACAATTGAACGTGCGTTGCGCAATCGATCAAAGATTTCACGGTAATGAAACGAGATTTTAATGGGGTTAGCCTGGCCGATAAATCGACGTTGTGAAACGAACGAATCTCGTTATCGGATTTTTCCGCTTCCCATTGGAACTGTTTATTAGATTGCAACTATGTCGAGGGTAATTAAACGCTGAGCTTGTACTGGGTTATTTATTTCTCGTTCGAACGATAGGCGAGCTGAACAGCATTCGTGGGTTTTTGTTCGTTGGTTTTTTTCTTTTACCATTTTATCTCACAGCGATGAGGCAACGCGGAAAATCATTTGAACTTCTCGGTATAATTAAAAATAGCACACGAATATCACTGGAGCATTAAGAATTTAATACTGTTATATACCTGCCTCGGGAACAGGAATATTAATTTACTGAATTCCCAAAAAGTCTGCCGTTGCAACGTCAGAAGGGACATCGAAGTCTCCTCTTCGGCGAATAAGTGGCCAAAACTCTTGTTCTACTTCACGGAATGTAGTCTCTTCCGAGAAACTCTATTTTAATTTGCCCTGATTTCTCCTTGCGCCACGGGGGATTCCAAATGTTGTAAAAAATTGTTAAATTTCCTCCCTACTCGTAAGAAATAAAATGTGCCACTTGTTCAAATCAATCAAAATTTTAATCGCCAATCCGCATTGCAATAAAGTCACACAGCGGTGCCGAAAATCAACGAACGTGGACAAATCGGAAGATTTCACGGCCTACGCGAGAACACGCGTGCACATACACACGGCACACTGAACGGTAATAATCTGCAATCTGTACCCTCGCGTGTTCTCCGCCACGCGCTTTATCGTGATCATTAATACATCCTTTCGCGGTGTTCGGAATTTATCGGCAGATAATTAATTCCGTTGCATAACGCCGCCTTTAATCGCTCATTAAGGTGTGCTCCTCGGGATGGCGCCTTGATCCGAAGACAAACGATGTTTTATTGCGCTCCTTGTCCTCCGTCGAGCAGAGTCTTTGGTATTGTTCGTTTTCCAGGAAAGGTGGATGCATCGAATCATATCAAAGACGCACACTTCATGGGCCATTTCGCTAAATTTCTTCTTGGAAGATGAAACTGTCTCGAATGAAGATATTTATTCAACGCGATCTCTCTGCCTCATTACAAACCCTCGTTGCAGTAATATAATTAAATTGTATCGTATGAAGCCACCGCTTCATTTAATGCACGAGGATCAATTTAACGCTCGAGCCAGTTGGAGTTGTACGGTGTTAAAATAAATGTCCAAACAACCGATTCAGGATGAGATTACTCCACGAATAACGAAATAGCAAGGGAACGAGGGTCGAGGATTATTTCGCTAGAACAAACTAGTCCATCCAGGCCACTCGCATAATTACGTAAGTATTCGAATCGAGAGGGAGGACATCTTCGCGGGTTGTACAGTCGAACGAATTCCAGGAATCCGGGCCCATCGTGACCCGTATTACAATAAATTTCGTGCTCGGGACGCTTATTAAAACCGTGGAAAACCGTGGCATCGATGCTGCGCCCCGATAGAACACGGAGGCGGCGATTTTCCAGCGAAGATGATGGCTGGATAAGAAAGGCTCGGGGGCAAAGCACCGGCCGATTCGAAGGCCTACGTCCAGTGAAATATCTCGGGGTGTTCGTTATCTTGTTACGAAAATAAGTTGATTCGACGGAGCTCGTCAGTTCGCGTAAAATAAACGGGGATTAAAACTAACAAGCTGTGTATGACTTGGTGCTTGATTTTGAGATTGAGATTCTGGGGAATAAAATTGCAAGAGTAATTGAGGGGATCGAAAGTATGCGTACTCTGTATCTCTCCGCGAAACACTTGTTGACGATGATGATACTGGAAAATTATTGCATAACAAGCTCGTATACAAGTTAGTGCAGAGGTGCGAGGAAATCATTGTTATTATAATTCCCTCCCCTACTGTACTTGCAACTTACAATTGTCGACCATTAATCTCATCGGCCCGGCAAGAAGTTCTCATCTCACCCCTTCTAAAAAACTGTCCACGTACTACCCCACCTCGAATCACCCCCCCGATCGTGTTCGACCGTCTAAAAATCTCGTCATCAATCATAGCAGAGCGGGTGACCATTGTGCCAGAGAGAATCACAAAGCGTTCGTCGCACAAAGAGATCGGCTAATTAGTCGATCGGATCGCGCGCACCTGTAACGACGGAATCAGACGAAACTCCCGAGGCGTTTCGCTTATCGATCTAGCGTGTAGGTCGATTTTTTTCTGCGCTCGTCCATTCACTTGGGCCGAGAGATAATGCGGCATTAACGTGAACGTATGACGAGGTCGTGCAGTTACGCTTAACAAGCGGGCCGGTAGCTTAGGCGATATCATCTGAACGATGCTATCTTCCTACATGAAACACTGAGCAAGACGGCCGAAGAAGCGGCCAGCCCTTGGTGACCGGCGACTAATTACGCGATTAAAATTCAAGCGCACCAAGCGGAAAGCCCGAGACGTCGCCGTTGCGTTGTAAGCGGAGAAATTTTGATAAGATTCGTCGACTGTGCTCCCGTTCGTCAGAAGACGATTTCGATCTGTTTGCTTGAACCGGGGTGCATTCGTTCCTTATCCCTTCCAAGATTTGCCGGGGTTAATAATATAAATGATAGCCAGCTCTCTGTCCGAGTTTCGACGGATCGAAGTCACTTGGATCTAGATTGAGGAAAATGGTATCTCACGAGACGAGATGTAATTTCATTTTTTTTCATTCGACACACTGGAATTGGTCAAATTTGTAGGACTTGTAAATCCAGTTAGTAATGTAATTGGTTGTCAGTTTTCTACGAGTATCTAGGGATTAGACTCACTTAGATCTGAAGAATCGATTAGAGGACACGATCACCATCGAGGGTTGGATAGGGGTGAATGGGTCCTATTAGACTGCAGCGAAATGGGAATCAATTATCGTTAGTATTAAGGATGGTGGTCGTGAAAGGATCAGAAAAATTGAACCATCAGTCAGATTAACAATTAGTACTTTTTAAACTGCGTCAACTGGAGAAATCAAGGAAGTAGATACCCACATGAATAGATACCCTCATCATTGTCTTCCCTCTCGTTACCCTTTGGAGCAACAAAAAAATCTCCCAAACAACAAACATCTACCCGGCAATTGCCTCAACGATATATCAATAAAAATAATAATCCTTCATTCAAGGAACAAGATCTCCATGATGAAATAGCACCAATAAGAAATTGGCGAACTCCATAACGAAAGAGGAGAAACACAGAAAATAGTGTAGAAGAAAAGGACGCAGAAGAAGATGATGATCATAAGATGATGATGATGATGAAGAAGAAAAGAAGAAGAAGAAGAAGAAGAAGAAGAAGAAGAGGAGGAGAAGGAATATAGGGGTTCGAAGAGCGGACGGGCCACCAGACGAAAAAATTCGGAATATTTATGCTCGGTATTATTAGCGTACGTCGGCGATATCTCGGTGGGCATCGCTAATTAGGCCGCGCGAACGGCGCTCTCGAGCCTTTCGGCAAACAGTGCTGGCTACTGTCTTTAAAGGTTCTCCACGGGTGCAATCAAGATGGTGGCGCCGGCCGCCCGGGGCGGGTCGATTCCGAAACTAATTGCCAGGGCTAATTTATTCCCGCGACATGTACGCACAGAGACGCCATTCTCGGCTACCGCGTAATCGTCGCGACGTAATCGCTGGGACGCGCGAGTGCCACCAGTTGGACACCGTGAGGAAGAGGAGAAGGGTTGGGAATGGGAAGGGGTACGTGTTCACCCCGCGAAGATTGCCATCGAGAGCTTCGTGGTCGTGGGACGTACCCTGGTTCTCGTGCGGCTCGTGTGTCAAATCGTGAGCACCTTTTAAGTTTCTGGTAAGGGATAGTGCGTCTGTGTTAGTGTCCTATAGTTAGAATACGATCCGAAGGGGTGAGAATGCAACGATTTGGGGAAACTTCTGCTACGCGTGAACGGGCGAGGTATTTTAAGATGTATAGGGTAGTTCCTGTTCTGCGAAACGATTTTATCTATCCGTTGTGAAATATTTGTACGAGGGGAATTTTATGGTGGAGGAACAGTCGTAGAATTTTTGGAGCAATCAAGGTTTGAGAATCTGACTCGATAGTTGTGGAACTTTCGAATATGGTGGAGAAATCCGTTTAATTAAATGTAAGAAAAGTAGGAAATTTAGTTAGGACAAGTTTCATTGAAATCTACACATGTCTTCGTTACGAAAAATGTCTGTGAACACCGAACCACATGAACTGTCTCTACGTATCAAGAAGCACGTCTGCCTCTTTGGTAGATTGGGAGCATTAAATCCGTCGTAATCTTGTGAAATATGACTCACACGGTGGGCAAAGGTGTTCAAAGGTAGCACGGTGTGAATTGGTAAGATTGTTGCTGATTAGTAGACGATGATTGCCGAACTTGTTAGAGCAGGACGTCGAAGAAAGTTCCTCGATCTTCTCCATCGCTTGCGTCATCGTCCTCTTAAACAAGTTTGTTATCGCTATGAATAGCTTTAATTTGCTGGGAATCGTATAGCAACGAATCAAGTTCGACGAAGGCAAATTGATTGAGCCGATATTTTGAACGATCCATGATAAATTTCGTAAAACGACTGGCAATCGACGCTGTTTACGGTTCCCATATATTTCTTTATTTCGATCCCGTGGCTATCCCCCTAACATTATCCACGACATCCGTAAAACCGATCAACGCCGTTTCATACGCGTATGCTGGGACATCAGGAAGCCAGTTGTCATTTATGCGGCCGTAAATCCCGCGTTATTCGAACGTTACGTCGGATTACAACCTATTGACGAGCGAATAAATTCGTCGATTTTATTGATCACGAAGTCGCGGAGATTATCGGTACGTTTAATTGCCGCCGTTAATTTATTCCAACTTTCTAAACTTCTATCACGAACGCGAACCAACGACGAAGAAACCGGGGGACATTTTAATTCGCAATCTTCTGATTCCCTCGTTTTGATCGATGTTGTATATGTATCGTAAGCCGATAAGTGAAATACGTTGTATCAATTTCTGTTGGCCAAGAATTAATTAGAAGCGACAATCGCACCTGTGAATGAAATTTATGTGACTTTTCTATAAATAACGATGACAAATGGAAGGCTCGATGAAAGATTAACGACGACACTAACGAATTGGAAATGAACAGGAGGAAATAAAAATTGTTTCTTTTTCTTTTTATATATTTTTGTTTTATTAAATAAACTCTGCTACTCTTTCGGCGATAGTTTTACATTTATACAAAATTGGAAAAAAGGCACGGCGGTTCTGATCCACCGTTCCCCGTAGGATAATCTTAAATCGATAATCGTATGTACAGGACTACGCAAAATTTTCAACTCGAGAGCGACGACTATTTACACGCTATGTACAAGACACGTACAAAAGTGTACGTGCCCGAGATTGGCACAAATTCACGATACACCATGGCTCCGAACAGGGGAAGCTACAGTCTTGTCTGTTTGGCTTAACATCGTCTATCGATAGACGAGTCTATATTATTCGTACAGTCTCATTGAAACAGAAAGAAGAAAACTTCGGAAAGTTCATTCGTGTCTGTATCGAGCTTCTATCATCGGACACTCCGCTTTGGTTCAACTCTTCGCAGATGCTTTCCACGTTGATTGCTCGTCGTTTAATTTCTTTTCACCCGTGCACCCTGGTCGACTCAAACAAATTCTCCTCCTTTCGTTACACCATCCTTTCCTTGCGTTTGTCCACCCTTCTTATGGTAGTCTTCAGTCTTCGAGCCAACACTTTTTCTTCCTCTTTGCGAACCTTCGCAATTTCGTATCTTCCTTCGATTTCACGAACGATCTCACAGTTCAGCCTCCGTCGAATCGACCCGGACGACGATCCCAACGGAGGTTGAATTCTTCGGACAGGGTGAAAGTCGCTTCACTACCGATTACCTCGAGGCCTCGGGTCCCCCGGTTGCTTTCATTCCCTGGACGGGTGCTGAGTGATCGGATGATGCGGCGTTAAACCATGATGAGACAGCATTCCGATGGGGTAGAGGCTAGCCGGTGCCAAGAGTCCCGGATGAGAGCCGTACAGCGCTGTATGGTGTTGCCTAACGGCTGACATCCGCAATTTCTCCATCTCAGCTTCCTGCATACGTTTTGCCTTAGCTCGACGGTTTTGAAACCAAATCTTCACCTGCAACAATGAATCCGTTCGAATTTGTTACTCGACGGCCACTTACTCGAGCCATAACGCCAGACGATTTTGTCGAGCGGTTTTGGTTGCGGTTTCGAGGTGATTGTCGTGATTACTGTTGTGGATCGAGGTGATGAAAGTGGATGGAAATTTACGACGTTCCACTTTTATGCTATGGCGACGATTAATCTATGGGCCTGCTAGTGGGTCGTTTAAATAGAGACGAGCAGACCATAGGATTTTTATTGATTTCTGGAAGATCTTGGTCGGATATGTTAACTGCAAGACGATTCGACGATAGGTTATTTTTTGGCAGTATCTGCGAGAACGTAGAACAGAAAGCCTAAGCGAAGGGTATTTGGCTGCGACAACGGGGAAACAAAGAGGGAATTTGTCGAGAGGCAATAGGTTTTCGTTGCAACGAGAACGGTGTACGAATCGCTGCGTTGACAGACCCGCGAACGAAACCGAGTTTCGGAGTAACGAGACTGCGACCTGAGATAATTGGTTGGTCATCGCGAGGTTCAGACAATTTGTAGTCTATTAATAAAATCGTCGTTGTTCGCCAGCGCTGGGAATACCTCGCGCTAATTACCTTGCATCTGGCAGGTTTCGGAGGGACAGAACGTCGAAACGAGCTACGACGGTATTATAAAAATATCGAGGCGGACGAAACGTTCGAATGAACAAGAACTACAGCGTCGAGCAATTGAACGATTTTAAATGCAATTGAGAAACGAATGGGTGTACTTTCATTTCGGGGAAAATTCTTGAATATTTGTCACTGCCATTTCAGTGGAATTAACACTCGAATAATAATTCCGATAAACATTAATTTCGAAAGAGTCTCACCTGTGTCTCGGTGAGATGAAGGGACGAGGAGAACTCGGCCCTCTCTGCGACACTGAGGTATTGCCTTTCCGTGAACTTCTTCTCGAGGGCCAGCAATTGTTGCGTGGTGAAAGGTGTCCTGGGCTTCCTGTTCGGCTTGTGTTTCCTCAGGTTGCACTTGATCTTGGCCGGTTCTCCGTGCTCTGTAACCGAAAAGAGTGTTCCGCTCGAGGATCATCCATCGTCGACATTCATCGTCGCTCGGGGAACGTGTTTCGCGGGTTAGAACGAACCGAGTCGAACCCTGGCCGACCACAGCGTCCTGTTTTTGCCCACGGTCCGAGGGAGCACGGCAGGAAAGCGAGCGCGACTTTTTTCGAGGGTCAATTCATAATTTTCCCGTCGGAACGGCGCCGCAAACTGGCCTCATTACCTTTTTGCCAGTCGACCACAAGATCCCGGCCGCGAATCATTCCTCTAACGCTACCGCTTGTATTCATTAGCGATATATCGCCCCCTGGTGAAAGGTGCGCCGATAATGGCCAGTTTGCCAGAATAATTCGCCTCTATCGTATGCTTAGACCTCTCAATTGCGCGTGCTTTGGGCGATTACCGTGGTGGTGTTGCGGTGTTCGATGTTTTGCGAGGAAATTTGTTGCGATCGGTAAGTAGATCGGGTTAAGAAGAAGCGTGACTTTTTTCGTGTCGGTTTGGTACACGGCTTCGCAGGCAGACGATTATTGGTAAGGTTGTACGGTTAGAGGGTTGACTGGAAATATCGTTGCGGTGACGTATTATGTTGTACGGGCTATAAAGGGTTTTGCATGTCGGTTAAGTGGGAAGATATTTTTATGAATTTCTATTTTCGTAGTCGTGGTTGCCCAGCGCTAAGTACACGTTTGTTTCGAGAAATAGAGAGAGGCAGAAGAAGAGATCGAAACCAACGAAGAATAGGCAGATGAAGATATCACTTAAAAAATATACAAATATTTCAAACTCTGAACGCTAACGAAGGTACACCAAAATCCCTAACCGAGCCCCATAATCAACCTACACCTTGTCACTACCTGCGTAACGGGGCAGAACAATCGACCAAGACCAAACAGCATAACATCGCTCGGGAATCAGCGAAACAGCGAGCAAAAGCTCGTGTCAGAATATATCGGTTATATTCCCGAGATTTGTCTCGAGACAATTGACAGATTTGTAGAGCGAAGGTGAACGGCAGTGGAAACGAGCCATCTAGAGACGGGACAAAAGGCCAGGAAGATCGTCGTCGTTCTTGTCTCGTCGCTTCTGAATTTCAAATTTTCACCGGGACCCAAGCCTCCCCTTTCCTCCACCATGGAATCGCGTTCTTCCTGATTCGAGATTCAAAGACAGCCTCTCTGGCGAACGGGATTCGCCCTTTGTGCACGGATGCTGCTATCCTCCCCGCCCTATTTGCTTTTCTTTCTACCGTTCTCTCGTTACGGCTCTCTAAGGGCCCCAATTAGTCGAGGTATTCGAGGATTCGTCGTCCTTCGTTGGTTTCCTCCCGAAAACCCGTGGCCCAATCGATTTTAATCCGAGCCAGAAGGATCGGGAATGCGCATTCGAAATAATTAGCTGATCTCGCGGAGATACCGTGCAGATTCCGCGAAACGATTCGGAGCGCAGGAGGATCGACGGTGTAGATCTTTTGGAGATCGTTGCGTAACGATCCCTTGGCGATTTCATCGAGGGACCATAGAACTTTCTCCCCTTCGATCGACGGACAAACGTGGAACACGATGCTTGTTCTTATTTATTTATTCACTATGCATTTGATTTTGATAACCTCTTCGGATTGGGGCTGTGGAAAATATAGAATTGTACAGGAAATGAAGTAGTCACGGACAGGATTTCTTTTCACGAATATATGCGAAGATCGCAGACGTAGAAAATTGCATTGAATTTATTCAGAATGGGAATCGAACGTATGCGTCCGATCGATTTTCATGCAAATTGCTGAAATAATTAGCTGATCTCGCGGAGATACGACACAAGGGGACGATCAGCCAGGAAGAAAACGGCAAGGTGAAATCCTGCTCGTCCGCTCTTTGTTGCGTTGCGTAACGTTTCCATGGGCCACGATTTCTATGCGCTCTTATTAGTCGAGTCGGTCGATAAACGAGCCTGTGCGTTCATTAGAAGTCGAAATTCTAGGAAGCGTGCCTCGAAATCGAATGTATATTTAACCTGACTATCTAAATGAATTAGCTTCGCTAACGAAAGGCCACGTAATTTGCACGAGTCGACATTTGTTAATTCCTTTAGAAAATTGCTGCCAATTTATTTCCACAACTTTCTCACGAGGGTGGTTCTTCTCGTAGATGCTACGCATGTAGATAAGCGTGCTTGTAAATTGTTTGATATCGGGGACCGCCCCTTGAAGCGTCTATTTTCAACCCCTTGACGAGTACAGTTAAGGTAGAGAACGTTGAAGTAAAGTTTTGAAGGGTTGCTCTCCGGCAGAGGCCATATTTCAAAATTACGTTGTTTCCCCTACGCGACCCGCCCGCTGAGACTCGATTATGGTCGATTGTGCTCCACTCGCGAGGAACCCTAAACCACGGCACAGTCGTGCAACAATGATCTATAAATTGAGAAGGAAACAGTCCATCCCCGTCAGAGGGCAATATTTTATAACATTTAATATACCTAGTAATGGATTTCGTTTGCATTGCCTTCTTGAGAGTTGATTTATTAAAGCTATAACACATTTACCATCTAGGGAAGAATATTAATGGAGGATGCTATATTATCCTTTCGAATGTTGATTTTCTATACTGATTAATATTTTATAGAAAACGGTATTAAATTAAACTGCTTTGCGACCTAAACGATTGTACAGAGTATTGGTAGATAACGATGAAAAGAAACGATTAGCAGTAGAAAAGTTTCTACGGACGATTTGCAGTTGCAACACCTTTTTGCAATAATCGCCTATTGTTTGTCATCCGGATTCCAAGACGCCCGACAAGAACCGGCCCTCTGTTCGCTTCTTCTGTCTGTATAGTCGTGCTCTGGCGAAGCGAGAAAACTTTGATTGCCTCTTTAACGAGAGCCCCGCGCAATTATCAAGCCGCGACCTCAATAATTAGTGTTAACGATGATTCAATCGCGACGAGTCATCCACGCGCGCGTTCCAAGAACTGCATTCCTTTTGCGGTGATTTTAGGTGAGTGCCTCCTTCGGACGCCAATAACGTAGCTTCACGACGATAATGCTTGTCTCTATTTATGAATTAGTCAGTTTTTGTCTTCCATCGTTGCGCGCCGTTCGAGTTGCAGATGACAAATTAAAGTCTAACGTTAAACGGTGCTCAATCTTTCTTATTCGAGCCATTAACCGCAGCAGAGAAGAAACAGATCTTGAGCAGTTTAAACTAATTCGTGTTACCGTTGTTAAAGTGGGATATTTTAGTGCTACGAGAATTCCGACTTTAATCGCAGACCAGCGTTGATAATTCAATTGGCAAAAAGATAAACGAAAAGTAAAAGTACAATTACAGTTTTTCCTCGTCTCCTAATTTTATCTACGAACACCGTCGTCCACGTTGGAAACCAAAATCCAATCCGACGGCTCCATTGAACGAACCTGAATCACATTCACGACCTATGTTCTCAAACGAACTCGAAATCGTACCCTAATTCCAACAACGAAAAGAATCCAGCGACTCGCCGATTGGCTGCCAGCCAGCGGTTCAAAGACTCTCCCCGTACACGTTTGTCGTCGCCGGGGCAAATGGCGAACGTTCCCGGTTAAAAACAGAAGGAAAATATTCCAGAAGAAGCTTACTCACCGTTCAGAGGTGCATGATGAGAGAAGTGCGAGGGGAAGAAGCTGGCAGTGGCCGCGGCGGCGGCTGCTGCTGCTGCTGCGGCTGCACCCTGATGACCACCACCCCAAACCGCTGGATGTAACCCTGCTGGAATACCAGAGATGCTTCCCAAACTAGAAAATCCGCCAATGTACGCCGGCGTCGGTCTAACCGGCGTTGGGCTGCTTCCATGATGCTGATGCTGAAGGTCCTCAACGTCGACCAGACTGTTCTCGTCTTCATCTTCAATGTCTTCCGGTTCTGAACACCTGGACCTGGCCTCGTGTGAGCTGCTCCTTGGCGATTGAGGTGGGAAATCGTGTTGACTTGCCGTTGATGTCTTGGGAGACGAAGAACAGGCTACTTCTGATGTCGATCCGGAGTCTGTCGATGTCCGAACAGCATAGTTCAAAGCTCTGACACGTTGGTTCGGGGATTCTACCCTGTCCAGTTCTGTCTCGGGGAACCTGGCCAGTATCCTCGCGTCTATGATACTTCTGGCAGTGTCGCAGGTGAACTGGGTCGACCTATGGTCGTGTATAGTCGGAGACACTGACAGGTACCTAGATCTGTAGTCGGCTGGGTATTTGTGGAAGATGGTGTTTGGTGTGACTGGTTGTTGATCCTGTCTGACAGGAGAGTAGGATATAATTGGTGACGACCTAGGCGAGACGGACGAGGTTTCTTGTCTGGAGGAGTCGGATTTCTTGGTGTCGGCCAGAAGAGCCGCGACGGAGAAGCTTAATCTGTGCACGGGTTTCGAGGTTGCCTGCGGCGCCTGAGCCTCGTTGGAACCTGGGCTGCTCGATGGAGGCGTGACCGGAGAGGTCATCCTTAGTACTGTCATTCTTGGATAGCGATTAAACACCCTAGACAGATGTACTGTTCTCACTGGAAAAACTCTGCTAATCCCCTTCGATTCTCTATACTGTCATCTCTTCGACGCTTGAACGGGATGCAAATCTTCCTCACTAATAGTAAAAGATCTTAGTGGAGCAAGTAAAGTCCGGTCAAGTCTGTCACTCTTCACAAATTCTAATCACTCGATTGAAACTGAAGACGATGATCGGCCCAGTAATCGTAAATGTCACAAGTGACGACGATTCTACAGTAGTCACTGAAACTCGTGAAATATGTCACACGTTGTTTGACAGGTGCGCTGGTGATCGACGGATCGATGAATCTCTGACCAGCTGACCTGAACTCTAGCCTGTACTCGACTCGAGCTCTCCGTGTGGACTGACTTTGACCATCGTCGGCTGCGCCGCTCGGACTTTTTCGTTTTGCGGGTGGAGGCACCGAGTGGTGGGAGAACCGTTGCTTGAAAAGAGACGACGATATCACGGCAAAGATTCAAAGGAGGGGGAACAGTGGTTGAAAGGGGAAATGCAAAAGTGGGCGAGGCTTTTGGGAGGCAGAAGGGGCAGAGCTCGATAGACTCCGCCTCTCTGGCCGGGTTGCCCGTCGAGGAACAAAGCTGAAACAGGCTGTATACCCGCTGATTTTTCCTGACGGGGATAAGTTTCTCTCTTGCAAAAGCGTCAGCACGGTTTCAGGGGAGCCACAGAGGGCAGGATTATCCGCGGTTACGGTCTCTGGTGGGGACCGTGCTCACGGACAGAGAGGGAGGAAGAGGGAGAAAAAGAGAGAGAGGGCTAAGATTTTATCATTCGATTTGCCTCTCTACGTAGGAGACGGTAATGAGCGTAATTGACCAATTAGGGTCGGTGATTAAGACTGGAAAAATGTACATAGACCCGCTTGGATGCACGTCGATCATAGAGCTACTGCTGACTCTGCGTTACTTCACTCTAATACATATCACGTTTATTCTAAATATAATAGCCATCATGGTTCCGCCAAAAAAACACTGCAAATTAATTTTCATAATAACGAGGGGAAGACGAGGGGAAATTTTTAAATGAACCAACAAACACCGTACTCTCAGAAAGACGGATACACCCAACTGCAATCACCGGTTTCTATTTTCCTTTCGCTAATATATACACCGGCGCATTTCTCGTAGAAATGTAATCCCTCTCTAAATGCGACAATTACATTACAAACGACGCGATCGAGTCGACTGATATCGAACCGAATGAATTATTGCCGTCCGTAGCGCTGACAATTCGGACACTTAGTTAATCCGTCTTAGCCGGTCGAAGGGCCGAGAAATAAACAGGGAAACAAAGAGATCAGCCGGAGAAAGCAAACGCTGCGAGTCCGCTGGCATCGAAAGGGGTGGAAAGAAAGAGCGACCCCGTTGGAGCAGCCCTTCGCTCGTGGATTTCGTTTGTCCGCGCAGCCAGGTATATCGATTCGCAGTCGAACTCGAGCCCCTGTCGGGTCTCGGTCGTTCATCCCCCCGGAATCGAGCCGAGTCGAGATTTTCGGGGCCGGGTAACGTGGCGCTCGTTTGTTCTGACGCCGCTGAGATCTCATCGTCGCATCCGTCCGTCATATTTACGGTGGCCCCCAGGGCTTGACGTAGCCCCCGGCGATAAGCAAAAACAAATGCCTGCCGATAGGTGGCGGCGATAAGCCCGGGCGAATAAAACCTCATAGATGGTCTTCCATTTGCGCGGAATTGGTTGCAGTCGTAAATTTCATCGCGCGAACTTCCGCCGTCTCGCGCTGCCACTTCACCCGCCCGCCAAAGGGGATCGATATCTTCGGCCGGGATCGATGGAAACGATTCCGTTTCGCTTCCATTCATGTTGTCTTCCGTTTCACCTTGCAACGATGCGCACGAACGTTTTAGGGAAACTGGCCGGCGTTTTTCGATCAGTCGATAACTATTGCTGTACTGCAGAACATTTTCTTGCTGCGGAATGGAATGATATATGTATGCGGGGTGGTGGATTTACGATGAATTTGCTGGCGGATCCAGTGCAACGCGGTAAATTGGAGGTAGATTCGAGTCGACCGAGGCGATTGGATCGAGGCTCCGGGTGAAATTATTTCAGTAATTTATTTCCGGCTAAGTGAAGTAATACGTTAAAAGAGAAACATAGGAGAAAAGGTATCCCCTAATATTAAAAAAAGAAACAAATCTAATTTTTCTTCCATTTTATTCCGCCGTGTCCAGGATTTTCAATCCACAGATTAGCATCGGCGAGGCAAAAGCTCGAGGCAAGTTAAAAATCGTTCAGGGCCCTCGTATTTCTAGGCGAAACCGCGGACGATGAAGCATCGACGACGATTAATTGTCTCGCGTCTCTCGGTCGAAAAAGCACCGGCCAGAGGAGAGTCTGCGATTGAATCTGTCGATAAGGTGGTGGAATAAAAGCTCATAGACGCTTGGTCCGGCTGGAATCGGCTGCGGCAATAAATTTGCTCGCGAGAACCTCGCTGCCGTTGCCTATAGCTCCCTTTGTCGGTGTCGATGAACGAAATGGATATTTATGGCGCTAGAAGCCGCGGATTAAAACGATAATTGTACATAGTTTCGCGCGGGCAGATCGCGCTTCGCGAAATCGGTTTACGCTCTTTGATCGTTGAGAGTGGCTGGCGCAAAGTTTGGCGAACGGGGCGATAGTAATAAAGGTGTTGCAATAAACATTATTGTCAAAGAGGAACTGCAAATGCAGGGTGGCAGAGGTTTAATAGCACACACAAACTGGAATGCGATAAACTCTGGCGATAAAATAATATCGAAACGGGCGAGGAGATTTCGTCCTAGGCACGAAGGCTTTGCCAAGAGCGACGTCGATTATAGAATTATTGAAACGCCGGAATAAGTACACAGATACGGTTCTAAATAAAGGATCGTACGTGGGTACAGGTTTCCACGAACGGAGAATTAATTCTGTCGCGATGGAGTTTTGGCGAAAGCAGGAAATACCGAATCTAGGCTAATTCGTAACCGAGGAAACTCTGCGAAATATCGACAGAAATATTCCTTCTCTGCCTTGTCAAGCAGATAGATCGGTGTCAACAAGATTTCATCGATGTCCCCGTCAGACAGCAAACAAACAAAAAGATTCCGCCAAAGTAATAATATATTGCTTATCAAAACCTACTATTCTACTGCTAACGATTTGCAGAAGTGGAACAACGTTCCCCTCGCATTCGAACGTACGCACGTCGCTGCACCTCGAGCAGGAAACGTGTGTTTTCTATTAAAGATCGCGCCTGTATTCGCGAGAAGAACGACGGTGGCGTTATTAAACATCGGCCTCCCAATAATTAAGGAGAACACGAGTGAGATCGGGAGATGGTGGCTGGCAGCGCATAGAGAGGGATGGGCCAATTTGGATGGTTACCAAGGCAAACGATACGTTAAATAGATAGGACGGCTGAGCAGTGGGGAAGCCGACATAATGAGGACCACCCGCTAGCTCCGCAAGACCAGCTCGGTACACGTACTCGGTGTGTCAGCGAGATTCGTACGCTCTTTACCAGAACCGATTTCGCGAGCGGTCGTGTTTCGGGAAACGTGGAATTTCATGTTTGCCCTGGTTAAAGCTCGCTGCCGCCGATTCTCGCGATGCGAGTTTGGTCAAACTTGTGCGAATCGATGCGATGGTACGTTTTCGAGACAGTCCTTCGAGTGTGCGGAAAGGAAAATCGTACGATTAGAATAATTCGTGTGACTGTTTTATTTTAAATCTGATTAGGCGTAGAATTCAATATACTGGATGAAGTAAACGATTTTCTGTTCGACATGTGCAATACAATGTAATCGTGTAGTAAATGGAGTTGGCTGAAATTTATTTGCAAGGATGCATTACGAAATTTTCGTAGGACTCTAAATGGTTACAGTATAGACACCCTGTACGTGAGAACGACAAAGTGGCACGGCGTGGTCGTTAATTATTAGCACACCGCTATATTGAGCATGAAAACACTATTTCTTTCGTCCAGAAGAGATTCAAGTCAAATTGGCGTTAAAATTGCAATCACGGTGGTCCGTCTCCAACCCCTCCTCTTTCTCTTACCCCGTCCACCGCTGCTTTCTCCGTTCGTCGCTTCCTCCTGTTCACGGAATTAGATCGTCTATTCTCAGAGAACTTCCACACGCCAGTCGTGTCTAATAGCCGTTTAGAGGGATAATTTCTTCCCGTAAAAAACGACGAAGCGGAGCGTCCCTAGAATTCGCGAAACGTTTCTAATTGATTTGCCTCCACGAACATTTGCTTGCCCGTTTCGATAAACCCTATTAGCAACTGCACGGAATTGTTCGGCACGATTGTTCAGCGATGATGTTCCATTCTCTGTCGTCATAGATAAATTGCGCAAGAAATATTCTATTAATTAATTGAGCAGAAATTTGTAATAGTCATAAGTGGGAGCTGTCCGACCAGGTGCGAGTTGAAACAACCTTCGATTACCTCTTATTTGAGTTGGCGTTAAGAATATAAAGGATTGCGTACACTCTTTATGTTACATCACTTGTGTAACTTCATGAATATATACATAACCGATGATTAGTGAGAGCGAAAAGAGATCCAGCTGTTTTCTAAACTTTCAAGGTCTACTCGGTACGTGTGTAATTTGGTTATCAATTAAGAAACTTAATATCCTCGTAAAGTAACAGATTACAAATTTTTTCATGAAACGAAAAACTTAATCAGCACCGTTCTTAATCTGTCCACTTAACCACATATTTCCCCCCTTCGATCACTTGGAAAAAAATTCATCCCTTTTTGCATGGGGCGCCAAAAAATTCACGTTCGTCTCTGGTCAGAGGGTGTCTACCAGTGCAGGGTAGAAATCATGCGGGGGGTTGTTGACGAGGGGCGAGGGATGGGCAACGACACGGCAAAAGGCGAGCGTGCATTCGCGAGAGCCGCGACGAGGGGGAGAAAATCGATATTTTAATTGGACAAAATAATTGGAACGCGCGAACGAATGGAAGATCGTAATCTCCGCGTTCCCCTTTTGTAGTGGCGAACCTGCGCGTCCCATCCGCCTTCCCGTTCCACCAACCCTCGTCGATTTCACTGCAGCCTACACTCATCTGGTCCCCCGAGCTTCTCTCCATTGTTTTTCCGCCCCTCCTATCCCTCGTGAGCCATTTCACGTCAAATCGCACACATCTATTGACCTCGGATACCCGATGCTGCTACATATTTATTTTATCATTTAGTGAATTTCAAGGAAAGCCAGTTAATCAGAGAAATCATTAATTTTCTCACAACTTTTCTGGAAACTTCTGTTAAACGAAAAAATCAAATAACCTGTTCCCTATCTTTCGCCGCAGTTTCAACAAAAATTTTCACAATCGCTTTTTCTTCCACGAGAGTTCTAGCTACGGTATTCCGCGAGGCAGAGACTCGGCGTATTGTAATCATGCCAAGCTTTCATCCACTTAGCGGAACAAAAAATAATAGTTCACGCTGAAAAGAGCATTTTGCGCCCACGCTCTCTCACACCTTGCAAAAATTCCCCATCGTTGCACGCGTAGGCGTCGCTCACGCGAGTAACGCGTGACGGCCGCCGATTCCGCGTCGTTTCCAGTTAATTAAATTTCATTTTCTCCCTGGTAAGCCGCTTTCGCGACACGGCTAATCCCCGAGCTGGGCGACAATTGTCTTCGCCTTACGGCGCCGACGCACCTGCGTCGCGGTCAATTTCATCGCGACCGCCGTCGTGAAATTAGAATACACCCCGCGGACGGCCACTCTAAAACCCTCACGCTCGAAACTTCAAAGAGTCGCGGCAAATCCTCGGGTAACTGGCTTAAGATGTCTGGGACTTTCGAAAAGCAACATCTTTTCTGCGATGATAGAGGGAGGAGTGTACAAATCGATGTTAGTTGAATTCTGCGTTAAATGGCTCGGCGCATTTGCACGATCGGCGGTTTAACGTGCAATTAAACGTGCCGGCTGTGTAATTAGCTATTTGCAATGGAGTTTATCGAGATATAATTGTGTCCTCGATTCTATATACGTTTCTTCCATACAAAGTTACCGCGATTCTCCTTAACCCCTTCGCACCGGCGGACGAGATATCTCGCCGCGTGATTTCGTTCATGATATGCTATGGACAAGATATTTCGCAACGCAATGTCTTTCATGCGATGCTATGTACGAAATATCTCGCGACACAAAATTGTTCATGCGACGCTGTGTACGGAATATCTCGCAAGCCTTTCTATTACAACACGAGATCTCTCGTCCAACGATTTGGATCAAAATGAATTCGTAGGTCACTATGAATGTGGCATTCAGTTGTAAACATTGAAAAACGGGTAGGCGAGCGCGAGGTACCTCGTCCAAAGCAGCACGCGAACGGTGTTGCTTCGCGAGATATTCCGTACACAGCGTCGCATGAACGATTTTGTGTCGCGAGATATTTCGTACATAGCATCGCATGAAAGACATTGCGTTGCGAGATATCTCGTCCATAGCATATCATGAACAAAATCACGCGACGAGATATCTCGTCCGCCGGTGCGAAGGGGTTAACGAGCTCCTATCAGTAACCAATTCGCGACCACCTTCTCCCCGGAATAATTCATTTAATAATACATCTAATCTATTTGTCATAAATTTCCCAAGGTATCCTGATTACCGACGAAACTTCCCAAGTGAAAATAAAATATTGCCGCAATCAGCCTTATTAAATCTTCCACGCTACGAATCCCACGTGCCACTAACTCAACGGGACAAATCGGTCCCTATCGAGGCAGCAAGAAACCCTCCCGACAAGTTGATAAAAAAATTGAAATTCCTCCTAAAGGGTACGCTCGACGGAGTCGCGGCCAATTGCATGAGGCGCCCAAATATTTTCGCTGGGATTTCACGCCGCGTGAAATGGAGCGTCTCGCGACGGAAGGGCCCGTTTGGAGAGCAGCGAGGAGAATAACGAAGAGGACGATCACGAGAGGAGAGAGCAAGAGGATCGAAGAAAAGGGGAGGGTCACGGTCGTGGAAAAGGGTCGCGTCGAGGGCGCTAGGGCAGTCGACACCTCCACACGTGCTCGCCATGCGTGGCTAGTTAGAGAGGCGCCTAGCAGCCAACTCGACGGCTAACAAGTATATATGTCGAGATATCTGTGCAGCTAGCACACCGGGTGTATACTTGTTAGCCCTTAACTGGGCCCACTCTCCGCCCCCTGGTCCCATCGGCTCCCGTCGATGCTTCTAATAGTTCATTTGTTTCTGCTCGCTTCCGCTCGGTCTTCGTGGAACGCGTGACCGCGACAGCAAGTGGAGGATTTCGTACAACGGAGGCAGGAAATGCGCTTCATCATTTGATACTATATGTAGAATTATCGAAGACATGTTTCACGAAAGGTCGAATAAAAATCGAGCAAAGGTGGAGGTTTTATGGAACATGATAATTAAGATTTCAGAAGTTCCAGTCACTATTAATTTCAACCGAGGTAGCATCTACGCGGGTTCAATTCTCCCATTCTTGATAGATATCATATTCCTGTACCAAGACAACTTTTCCCGCTTTCGAAGCTTTTCCATTATTCTTATCGCCAGACAGATACGATTGAAAAAGATGAAAGAGATCAAAGTAGCCGCGCAACCTCTCGAATTCTAATAAATAAGGATACCAGGTCGTTTATCAATGTTTCTTTCTCGGCCATTATTTTTATTATCATTTCTATCATTGTCCGAGGGCAGCTAATAACATCGCAACGCGTTTTATCGACGACGATCATTGGTCGTCGGGTGTGAAACGCGTCAAAGCCGAAGCTCAATTTATCATATCTCGTTCTTTCTTCCTGTCGGTCCTTTCTCGAATCGTATACGCCCGTTATTACCAGCGGAAAGTCATTGTGAAACGCGAGTGCAGCTGCGAGAGGCGGTTCCAAAGATCTCGAGCAGCGTGCAGCGGTGAAAGGAGAGCAAAAGCGTGGTCCTGATCGACGCGGAGGAGTTTTCACACGGCTGTAGACTTTTGGGAAATCATTAATATCGCTTGGAGAGGGTGTCTACTCCTAAGTAAAATCGGTTAAGCGAACGTTAATGGGCAGGCACGGCACGGAAGCGTGCGCGAGGCTCTCCGCGTCGCCACTTAACGCTTCCGCTCGGTGAAGTGGTTTTGTTGCCGCTTTTTAACGCGTCCTCCCCACGAGATTTATCGCGTGTTTAGATCGCCCGACGCCCCGGCGGATTAAAGCATTAAATATAACCGCGTCGGCAAGCGACCAGAAAATTACACCCGTTCGTGCGGCGTTACGAAAAATCTTGCCCCTGTGACGTCGAACTATCCCTCAATTATTCAATTTCCTTCCCGTCTTCCCTCTGCTCGAATTCAGTTCGCGGCATTCTCCCATTCTGTATCTTTTATCGAATTTCTGAGGCCAATACAATAAATTAGATTACCAATTATTATCTTTAACCGATATTTCTTTACAATAAATCTCATTTATTCTGTTTTACGCGTTCCAGTGAATTAGACCTAGCCATATATAGAAACTATAATATTGCGCCTCCACGACAATTATTTTCCATGTCACCTTCCATGTTTCTGAATTGATGATGAATAGCGAACCTCCTCGGAGCCTCTTAGACTCCTGTGTCCAGAATGCTACATTGACTTCGCCAAGTCCAATGGCAAAAGGAACATTCTGCGGGATAAGTACCAAATGGTCCATCGAGTGTAAGAGGTGGCGCGTGTTTGATTCGCTATACGTATTAATCGCGGCTCGGGCAATTGCGCGGTGCTAACGACCAGGCTGACGTACGAGCCGTCGCGTTTTCGTAAACACGTTTACGGAGGCGTAACAGCCGCAGCTGTGGTGACCGCTCGTGTTTCGCGAATTTCATGGATTGCCTGGACGGTCGTGTCGCAAATTGCACCTGTCACGAGTCGTCGTAATTAGCGCTGCTGCCATGGCTGGCCCGTTCATTCGCCGGATTTTTCGGCCCCCGAATCGAACGCACCGCGGAATCTAAATCACCTAATAATAGGTGTTCCAAGAATCGTGCAATCTGCCCGAGTTCTTTATGTCCGGTATCTGTCTATTTCATTTAATTGAGGACAATCAAAATTGTTTATCGCCATCGGTAAATCCCGGCAGTTTGAGCGGAGGCGAGTTAGAAATTAGGTAGCCGGGAACATTTCTGCGAAATATATTAATCAGATGATGGGTAATAATAATACAGAACTATCTGAGCTACTCGAATTTTTAAAAGCAGCACGGTAGTTAATTGAGGATCTCTAATTCGTGCAAATGATGGTTCTTTTTCGAGACCTCGCGGTTTGAGGACTGGTCTAATATAGATCATCGAGGCATTCGGATTTCACGGGAAACGAGCGCTGGTAATGAAGTGTTAATTGCGAGGGAAAAGGAGAACGCCGCGGGGAAACTCTGTTTTGCTGATTTAGCGAAACGTAGCGCGTAGCTTGTTAACATTTCTTGGAGATGCGAATAAAAAGCACCATAGCCGAGGTAGGCCGAATCGCATTAGTGTTAATTTCCTCGTTATGGTGGCCGGTTGAAATTCGAATATTTTTTTATTCCGCAGATGCTACTTCATCGGTGCTCTCATCTTCTTATATGAATTATTTAACACGGCTGCTGTTGTTCGCTTATTTTTTAAAAAAAGATTTTTCTCTTAAGGAAACTACGACGAAGAAACTACGAGAAACTACGAATGAATAGAAACAAAAATTTGAAAACTTTATAAAATTATTCTGTAAAATAATATCATAAATGTATTTCTTTTTTTTAGTCTAAACGTTCAGTGCTTGAAATCTTCTAAAAAATCTTCCTCAAGAATGAAAAATATTTCTGAATGAGAAGACTACAACAATGCCCGTTCTTCAAACATTGCCCTGCTTAACTTTCTATCTGACTTTCACAGTTTCTTCCAAATTATTTTATTCCGCATTTCCAACACTTTCCTCGCGCGAAACGGTATATGTGCCGGTCTCGTTCACTTATCTCGACTCCTGTAAACGCGTCTCTCGGCTCGTTTCGAATGCCTATGTTTAGCTTGGACGTATCCGAGATGAATGGTCGCAGGGCGTCTCTTAAAGCCTCGTTTCGAATCTTTTTCTCCTGTGGCAGCGGGACACGCGAGCTATTCTACTCTCGTTTGCGACAGAACGACTGCCTCGTGCAAAGAATCGCGGTCCTGCGCTGCCTTCGCGAGGCATCTTCGCTAATTAGAGGTGCCAAGACACGATCGTGCGGCTGCTGTTTGAAAAATCGTTCTAAACCGACTTCACTGATACATCGTGATTATTATTAATGGAAGTTGGTTACCTAGAATCGTTTGGATAATACTTATATGCTTGACAATAAATCGTTGTTAATTGACGTTCGAGAAATTTGTTACGTGCGACAGGAAATTTTCATACCTTCGATATCGACTTTAACCTTCCACGATCCTACTAATTTTTCGGCAATGATTGCACAAAAAGTAAATACACTCACGCGGAGCCGTGTTTCCAGACCAGTTCGTCATCGTTAATTCGCATACCGTTTGAACACGCCACGAACACAGACGTACCCGACGTAAACGCGAGTTGCGCAGACGTTTAACGACAGGAAGTGTTGGGGCGAGAGGAACACATGTTTCGGGGATTTCGCGCGGGTTCGTAATGATTACACTCGCGTTCGACAACTCCCTCGTTATTTCGCTCTTAATTATAGCCTGGCTGAGGCCGTGGCCGCGCCACGCTTCTTCTTCCACTTCTTCGTCTTTCTCCTCTTAGCCCGTTTCTCCCTTGGTATCTTAAGGAGTCGTAGTTTAATTAATTTGAAATATCAAATCGAGCCGAATGAAATTCTTTCTAGCGTCGATCGGTTGAATTAAGGGGATTAAGTTCGCGTGACAGAAATGGGAACAGCGACAGATTCGATGCAGGCGAACTCGGAAGGAAGGAGACGAAAAAGTTTGGGGGACCGGAATTTATAACAGCGATTACGGAGTTTACAGCGATAACCTTATTAATTCAGTCGCATTTATCTTTCCGTAAAAATTCATTAAAATGCTGCCGTGCCCCGAGCGATCCCTCGTTTTATCAAAGGAATTATGGCGATGACACGAGTTTATCTACCGTTTATCTCGATTATGGTAATAAGCTTGCCGACTTTAAAGGCGCTAAACTCCCGTTGGGATAAGTTGTCGCCTCTATAAAATCATCGCGATAATGACACAATCCAGTTGATATCGCGATACGACTGGCCAGTCGGTGTGCACCGATAGACCGCGGTGGAATGATAACAAAATTGGTGCGAACAGGTGTAAGAAGTTGGTATACATACATACAGAAGTCAGTGAATATTGAAAGCATCATTTTACAATAGAATAAATAATTCTTAACCGTTTCGGGTATTTATTCTCCCGAATGTATCGACTGTATTAAAACTGCGATACAGTAAAGGCAAAATGGGGGAAAAGAAAATTACCCACAGTTTAATACGTCTACAGAAGTTTCTTAATGCTGACTGAACAACGCAACCCCGCACAATACAAACTCCCCCGCGTGCAAAGCCTATCTACGTTGTCAAGAACTTTCTGGAAGCGCGAAAGTTCCGAAAAGCCGAAGCCAGAAGGTCGAGGTAGCAGGTCCGCGATTGAAATTCTCCCAGACACTCGAAACCTCTACGAAGAAGAGAAACAGCCGAACGAAAGAGAAAGGCGAAACCACGAATGGCGAAAAGAGAGCAAACCGAGGTGTCCGTTGACTGCGACAGGAACGAGAGAGAGTTTGTTTTTTGAAGTCTGTATTGCTTACAAATGTCTCGGTGTAAAAAGCGAGCAGCATGCTCCTAATGAGTCTGGTTGTTAAAAGACCTCTCCTGCCTTTTTTACGCCGCGCTCGTTCTCCCTCTCGCCCCTTCACGTTCACCGTCCGTTCCTCCGTTTCCATTAGGCCGACATTGTACCGTGGAATCTTAATATTTTCGACGACGGGATCCGTGACAGTTAAGTCCCCGTCGATTCGTTTATTTCGGGAAAACGCTCGCGTGAATCCGTCGCCCGGCCGACCAAATAAACCGCCCGAAGAGCATTTTACGACCGCTAATGGTCGCTCCGGACCTTGAAGATCCCCGACGATTTTTATTACGGCTCCACGTGAAATATTCTGTTTTTCCATCGAGATGGACGGCCAGGCAGTAGGAAATCTCGTTCGTTCTAATTGTTTCGTGGACTTGAATGCGACGCGTCGTTGGCGTTAAACGGGAGAAACGACGCGTAGGGGTTGCGTATGCAAAAATGCGGAGGCCCAGAGGGGGAAATGTCGACCTGCTCGTTGCTCGAAGCAGGACGCGCTAATGTCGGCCGTTGTAAATGGTTCTCGGGCGCACTTAAACGCCCATTTCCTTCGAAATCCGGCCAAATCGCTTAGGCCAGAAGCAAAGCGTTCCAATTAAGAGGTATGCGTCTCGCTTCTAGCATCTCGGCAACGAGACGATATATTTTTTTCTCTCTCTCTCTCTCGTCGCCTCTCCGCTACCCTGCCTGCTGTTCTCTCTCCCTTTGTCTCCGCTGCGTCAGTCACCCCTGTTGAACTGCGGTTAGACTCGTCTCCCTTTTTTCCATCCTCGTCTTCGCTTCGCCCTTCGCGAGGGAACGATACGCGCGAGCGAACAGGCCAGAAAGAGAGGGAATCATCTTGGTGACCGCGGTCGCACGTTAAACAGATGAGAATCTCTCGGTCTATTAGTGGAGCTGCCACTGTTTCGCCGCGTAAAGAGAATTGATATCTGCCCTGGCACACTCCACGCTCCTCCTTCTTCCTTTTCGTCCCGCTCACGGCACAACCGCTCCCGCTTTTCGCGACTACCCTTTCGGCGCCGTTTTATTTGCGGCCCGTGACCGTCGTTCGATCCTGCATTCTCGATGGTCGATCTTCGGATGCGCGGCGTTGCGGGCTGGATCTCGTTGCGTAATTGGCCCGGTGGGAAAATGGATAATATAAATTGTGCGGGGAAGCGGATCGCGACCATCTTGATAAAAATGTTGGCAGGCGAATAATTGAAATGTGGGAGTAGTAAGACGGTATATAAACATTGGTATTTATCGCCGGGGATTGGCAAATTTTTGGGGATCGCAGAATATATATTTTTAGACGTCGTGAAGGGGTTCTGAAAACGGTCGAAACGGTCCCCTTTGTTTCGTATTCGATCACGTGCAACGCGTACGCAGATGATTCGTCGCGCAGTTCCGCCGACAATTCGCGGCGATCGTAAACCTGGCTCGCAACGTCGCCGAGGAATACTTCTTGGAAGCGGTGCGTGAACACGTGTTTAGAATTAGGTGGCTCGTTCCGAGGGGAGCCTGGCCGACGCTCGCCAGTGAAATTTCTTCTTTCATCGTCGTCCCCGTCGACAATTGCCCGTTAATGCAGCGCGCGATATTCCGAGCGATAGCGCAGAGGCCTAAAAAAGTCACATATCGACCAATCGCGTTTTGTAAGTCCCTTTACAACCCCTAATTTCCCCGCGTCAACAGCGACACCGTTCGAGCACGATGCAGATAGGAAGAAAGAGGTTCCCGATATCTTCATAAAGCGTCGGGTAACCCAAATTATGCGATGGCGCAAGAAAGCAGACGGGTTTTACTGTGAGGCCGCGGCTTAAATCACGCAACAGGGAGTTAAGTGACCGGGAAGCGAAAGAGGGGAGCGTGGCGACGAGCGAGTGGCGGACAGGGTTGGAGAAAAAGGATAACGAGGGAGGCAGAGCCGGTATTCGCATTCCAGGAGCGCGTGCCACGATGTCAGTTTGGAAAGCGAATGATACGTAATTTATAACGGCGTGGAACTAAATACTCCGGTTAGGAGGAGGAGCGTCACGAAAGAAGTGACGAGGAAGCGGAACAGCGACAGACGGAGAGACTGAACGTTCGTCGGACGAGAAAGAGCGAGGGGACGAGAGTCGAAGTCGCGTGTAGAACAAGAGAAGACCGTGGACGTGAGAAGACGGGGCCGGTGGCTAAATATCGAGCACATGTCGGTTTCCCTCCATGAAACGCGCCAACGAAAATAGAAGCCACCACCGTGGACCACCGTACGTCATCTTACCGCGAAGAGAGAACCTCCTCTCTCGGTGCTTGCCTGTTCTGCGGCATCGTGTTTGCTGTTACGCGGCCCTGTTTTCACGGGTTAAGTCGTCCGTCTTGTTCCTGCTTCCCCTTTCGTTCTGTGGATTTTTTCCCTTTTTCTTTCGTCGGTTAGATTTCACCCGGCTGACTGTTGGTTATTAGATTTTGATCGATGATCTACAATCTCCAAGTTACGAGAGTTGAACATTTCCTGCTTCTAGTTCGCCGTTACACTTCGGCCGAGTTTAATCCGTTGAACAAAATCTGATCTGGTTTTCGTTCGGCTTATGGAATGGTCTGTATCCTTATAAAATTTCGAAAGAGCAGTCGCTCCTGTTTCCCGAACCATTACGTTCCCAGCCGGCAAGGGCGATCAAATTCTTGTTGTCCAAATATTTTCTGCTCCACTCACTGTTTGCGCGTCGAAGTTATCGAGGGGAAGCAGGAGTAAAAGAACCGGAAATAGACAGGCAGAGGGAAGTAGGGTGAGAAGGAAGGTATTCTCTAATAGGCTGGCTGTCTTCTTAATTGACCAGACTGCTCGTAACTGCACGATGAGTTACACCTCCGCGCGAAGGGAAGGGAGGTTGCTCTGCTTACGAACTGTCAGCACCAAATGAACGATGAAAATGAGAACTGTGCTTACCGCTTTAGCTTCTCAAAATTAATAACCGTTCAAATTTTTCCCATTCCCCGGGCCAGCGTCGGGGAATGTTGCCCAACCGATACGGCCGACAGAAATGACGACAGTTCCTTTTTCCCTTCAATTAACTCGCGCTCACCGTTCCGTCGCGATCTTCCTGCTCTTCGTCGCTTAATTTTCATCCCGGCCCCGCCCTTCGTTGCCCTTATTTCGTCGCGGGACAGCCGGCAGAAAAGCGGAAAAGAACAGGAGATGCAAAGAAGGGAAAAGAAGGAGGCACGGATGAGAAGGAGAGGCGGACAGAGAGGGAACAAGAAGACGGGCATCCCCTAATAGATCGGCTGTCTTCTTAATTGACTAGGTGGGTCGTGAACGTCTGGCGGCTCGCGCCTCCTGGCTCGAAATAAGCGGCTGAATTGACCGTGAATACCGAACGCGGAATACCGACCTTCCCTTCTCGCCCCACGAATGATGGAGATTGATCGTGGCAATTATATAATCGACCAGCATGGACTCTGACTGCCTGTGATACCTTGCTCGGGGGAAAGCAGGATACTTCTAACAATAAGTAGATTCCGATAGGTGTATGAGAAAGTATAGAATTCCTTTTCTATTTGACCATTTTAACGTTCGATATTATTACGACTGTTCAGTTCGTTTGGAAAAATGGTAATAGATTCGAAACAATTAGAGGAAGTTACTTTTATTAATTTCATCGTCGGATGATTTAATAAATTTTTCTAAAAAACCTCGACACTTGACTTTGCACGCGTCTCGTACACTAGCGTTGGGATATTTTATAGGAAACGCAGCTTCCAAGAATCTGCGACGATGGAGGTAAAAGGATATTGGAATTTGTGTTAAATTGTGCACGATTCTTTGAAATCCACAATAGCAATTACAAACAAAGGTGCAACAATTTCGGTGCACGCCCTATGCCCACGAAACTGTTAGCGATCCCCAGGCATAGCCGAGGATCTTTCGGTGGAAAATCTCTCGCGTGACTTTTACGGGCGACCAAGTTGACAGCGGGGTTCAAATTGTTCGATTGTCCGGCTCGAGTGTCTGCGGCATTGTCACCTGGTCGCAGCTGTCCCGTGCCTCTTAAATCGCAATTATACGAAGCACTGCAAGCCGCGGAAAAGAAGGGGCCATTTTCTAGCGTTTCGCTCAAAAACTGATCCTTCAAGTGGCTGACAATGGGCGCAGAACGAATCGACTCTGGGTTTACTTTTATCTGGTCTTCTTCTTCCACTTCCTCTTCTTGCTCCCTTTCTTCTAGTCCGGTCGAGATTGGCGTATTGTCGAGGGCGTGAGGCCCTTGCACGGACCGTTTTCCTCTGGAACGCCATTCAATGCACGAAAAATAGACGGCTGGTCGAATCGTTTATATACATATACAATATATATTGTATATTATATACCTCATGGACGTCACGATGTAGCCAAAATCGATTAAGACGACAACATTTTTGGGATACCTAATGAAGATTTAAAGAACTTCTATAATAATACTATCGAGAAATTCTGCTGAAAAATATTTCTGATATCAATTTTATCAAAGCTCTGCCAGGATTTTGTGCTTCGAAATAATTAACAACAACAAGCTTCTCAGAAAATGTAGTTTAAAAAAAATATCTAACCATCCCTTGCAACTTATTCGCTATTCTATAAAAATCTCCTCCGACAACGGTGTAACCAAGACGACTCAGAGGATCCATTCAGAAAATGGCAAAAGCACAGTTTGAACAATTTTTGTAAGGAACGGACAGGAAAGCGTCGAAGAGAGTCGGTATCAGTTCCAGGACTTTAATGAACCAGGCGTGTGGTCCTTCAGAGGCGCGAAACGTCCTTGTCTCGAGGACTGTGTCGAATAGAAGCTAGCTGAATGGTGGATTCGCGTCGTTGGTGTAAAGGATCCAGTTGTAAAAGATCCGACGGCGGTGTATTGTGTCGGCCGGTCGAACCGTGGACCATTCGAAGTTGTTTAAATCCTTGTAAAGCTCTCGAGAAGGATCCGGCCGTGGTGTCGCTTTCCGTTCTCGAGTGGTTTCGATTGTCGACTTCTTGAAAAGAGTGAAATTGAGTCTGACAACCCGAAACCCGCAGCCCAAGCAGGTGCTCGGAACTTCCTCTCTTCCCCCACCAGTTTTCCAGGAAGGAACCGTAAAATCATAAAGCCTGAAATGGATCCAGGACGCCATTACCGTAATGGGACCTGGTGACTTACCTTGGAATATACGACACCTCGAGAATTAAACGATTTCCGAAATTTCTATTCGACTCTATACAATACCGTGCCTTAGACAGATACTAGAAATAAGTATCGCAAGCAAAGCAGCGTCAAATATAAATTTCTCGAGGATGTAAAATTTCTTTGGGCGATAGAATTTTTTTTCCCCCTGTAACGTAAATGGGTATATTTAAGAAAAATCAACGTTCCAGTATACTTAACGATCCTTTTTCTGCACTTTAACTCGAAACCTCGCGAAACCAGTCATTTCTCACGTCGAGTCGCGTCGCGCGTCAAAAGCATGCGAGCTGGGATGAACGTTTTGATAAAAACAGCCCGCAGCAAGCGTCACGAGCGTTCTTAAATACCGGTATTCTTCCAGCCGAGTGGCTCAAAATCAACGAGTCCCTTGCTCGTCGATCGTATTAACGCTGCGTTTGTCAGCTAACGAGCGGTTTGATGGGCCGCGGTGGAAAGGGCATAAAGGATCGAAATCTCGGGGAACATCCTCGAGGAATCTCGATATGTCGTAGCCCCCGACGCATTAATTTCCCTTTTACCTACGACCCTCCTGGATCCCTTTAGACTTCTAACTCGGTATAAGCTAATTTATTCTCGTAAAGATGCGATTAACATGACAGGGAGAACGAGTTATCTCGTCGTTTTGTAGAGACTTGATGGCTACTTAAGCTACCATTTGTTCTGGGTACTGGGACACGAGTGCTACTTTGAAATCCTGATAGATCACTTTGGGGGAAAATATCGTTTGGAATTTTCTTAATAGTATAATCTATGTATCTCTATTGCATATCAGAGATACTTCGAGGAGTACGATAATTTATAGCTTTCTGATTTTATTAATGTGAACTATTTCTATTTAAAAGCGTGGATACACATACTATGTATCTTACTTAAAGATAATATAACACATGTAAAGTATAATCAAAATTATACTTAAGTGAATGATACTCGTGGCTGCTGTTATGCTATGTTGAATAAAAATTAAATTAGATTGAACATCTTTCCAGTTTTATTTTACCGATGCATCGAAAACTAATGCAACGCGTATCCCCATAGGGGGAATAGTCCCGCAGACAATTGTTCAGTTGAAACACTATGGAAATCTATCCATGACCAGGTGAATGATCGACTCAACAGGTTAATGAGGGAAATTAAGGCGGCGTGCTGAACACAAGCCAGTACACGAATCAAGTATCGGTAGAATAGGAGGCGATTTGGTGGCTCGAGGGCTCGAGAGAGTGATATACAGTTCGGTAATGGTGGCGGACGATCCGACACCTGGCCCCGTGGCCCCTTTGTAAGAGGTGGCTGAAGAGCGAGCTCCATGCCATCAGAGGACCCCCATAAACTCCGTCGTGCATTCAGCTAAATGGTTCTAAAGTGCTTTGAAAATACGAGCCCGCTACGAAAAGCGTCTCTCGCCGGTTTCAACTTCTTTCTCTGTCTCTCAAGCTCGCTCTTTCTCTCTCCTTTCACGAGTCGAAACGATATGGGTGGTTTCTTTGGAGAATAAAAATGCAGATTAGGATTAACAAGCCGGGACGACGATTCCTGGCTTCCGTTGATTTACTGTCGTATAATTTTCGTGGGCCGCGTGCTCGCACACCCGACGTGATTTTTTTTTTTTTTATGGGGTTGATCGTACCTCTTTTCATGTTTGTTGGGATACGTTATTAGGATTATTTGCTTCCGTGTAATTCTCACCTCGCCGCGGATTAAGGCGGGGACGATAGATCGATGTGGAATTTCTAGGGAATAAAGAGGGATCTCTCATTGATAGTAGGTAATTGATTTTGGGTTCATGGATGGATTCGATGGAATTTTTGAAACAGTTTTGAAACGGCTGTTCCATAGGATGCGACCGTATTTTCCATGGAACTTTTTTCCGGGACGAAAATATTTCCGACATCTCCGGTTTTTATTTTAAAGTTGCTCACGAAATACGTCTTATAGAGCGGTAGAATATTGTGCACGCGTGCATGGAGAATTTTACAATGGGGAGGAGATTTTTGAAAGGAAGGAGAAAAAAAAATTCGAACGATGCGCGCTCGCGTGGGTAGAAAAATGTGTATCGCATTCACGCCGTCCCATTGATCTCAGGAATCAAAGGCGAAGAGTCAGGTACAGCTGGCACGAAAAACTCGCGCCACGATGATCGATCCTTCGGGGACGTCTCAACGATATACCTCCAAGCACCTTCGACGCGTACACATATTACTTTTTCCCACAGAAATGGAACTGGGTAAACCCCTTTCAGAACTGTTTACACTGGAAACCTATCACTCTCGTTCGGTGGACGAAAATTCCAGGACTATTGTAGAATCAAATATATTCTATCTTCTACACAATTCCAAACATTCCCGACTAATTTATTAACTATCGGGCATAAAAATGTCTATCCTCCGTGAAATGTAGAAAAAATCTATTTGCCCTTCCCTTTGGGAATCTCGCAGCTCTCCTCGAATGCAGATTCGAAGGTAGCCACGCGGACTGGCTACTTTTCATCGTGGCTGTACACCGTTCCTTTGCAGGAAGGTGTGACTATGTTTGAATACACTGTTGATTGGGCCATAAATGTGTCTCTCAACGTACAAACACTTTTTTCTCTCTGTCCCTCTCCCCGGAGCGTAGTCATTTTCTCGTTCGGGCACCTCGTGGCTCGGGGGCCACACACAAGACCACCGGGAACTCTGTGAGGCGTTTGATTGGTACCTCTCAGGATAACACGACGTGACGCAATTGAATTCTAGTTTGAAAGATGGTCGGCTGGGCAATCCTGCTGAGCTCGTGGCCGGCTCGAAATTACCGTTTGTCGATTACTTTACGCCAACCACATTTTTCTTCCTTTTGTACCGTGCTCGAGAAAAGAACCACCGGGGGGATTATTTATGGAAATGCTCGGCCAATGGGTATTTTATAGTCTACGATAGACGGCTGGGTAATCGTAAGTGGCGGGAAACATCGAAATGCAATTGCGATCTCGTAGTTGAACGCGAGCCAGAGACAAACACGGGCGAATAATTGCGGCGAAATGCAGCGGAACAGCGACGACACGGGAACGGTACCCGCGTGATTGCTTGGTAGATTCTTGGAACTGTCAACAATTCATCTTCGATGCGTGGTCCTTCGCGAAGATCCGCTTCTGACTCGCATCGTTTCACATTACTACAATTTGCTTCTATCGTGTCTACTGTTCCTTTTACGTCGAAAAAGAAAATTGCTTCTATAAATGATCTCTGGCGTAACTCGGGTCTATTAGTATTGCCGCTAGAAATATTCTCGTCTCTGGAAGCGATGGTGCGCGTAGAAAAAATTTGCTTGGAAAATGCTTTCCGCCCCCGATCGTGCGATATCACTCGAAGAAAGATAATCTTGGCGAAGTGCAGCCCGTTCGGTTGCATCACCGCGAAGCATCGAACTTCCAAGAAGACCGTCCATTTGACGGATCCAATTAAGCCGACCACGGGCAAGGTCATTAGCATTGATACCGAAATTCGTGTTCCAATCAAAAGGCATTCTTCGTGCATTCGTGCTGAGGTCATCGCCGCTCGACGGAGATGCACGATGATCCTCGTCGCAATTGCCGCGTGGAAAGAGGCAAGAAAAAAAAAGAAGAGGCATCTAAAAATAGCCCAATAAATTCGCCTTTACAAGCAAAACGGATATCAGTGCGAAAATTATTCGAAAACAAACTATCCTGCGGCACATGCAGAAGCGATACGAGATAAGAAAGACAGGGGCAGCGGGGTGGAGGGGTGGAGGGGTGGAGGGTGCAATTACCGCTCCCGAACGGCAACCGAGATATTAAATCATCTGTCGTGGCCGCGGGTCGATGAACCTTCGAAATTAATTTCTCTATTCAGCAAGGCAGGCGGCCGTGTATCAAGGTCGCGGGCTCATTAGCCATTGATAGCCGTATTCGTGGTCCAATCAAAGGGCATTCTTCGTTCTCCGTTCGTGCTGACGTCAGGCCTGCACCAGCACGTTGGCCAGGAAAATCGGAATCCTTCGGGACGTGTGGCCGTCTCTTGTGGAGAATGGACCACGAGGAACGGTTGAGAAACGAGACGAGGCGAAATAACGCCGCTCTGTAGAGAAAGAAGGTGAAACCGTGGAAAGGAGAAGAAGAAGAAGAAGAAGAAGAGGAAGAAGAGGAAGAGGAAAGAGAATGAGAGAAAGTGGAGGACCGTTCAGAGACTAGTTAGCACCTTCTCTTAAGTCCGCGCGTTCTCGAATCAAGGCTCGCATTCTGCTTGAGCCAGGCCGGCCTGGCCGCCACAATGCGGCATTGTACTTAAATCAGATTCAATTTGGGCCCCATTGAAAATTACGCTTAATAAATTATTTGGGCAATTCATAAATCCGACTCGTGCGGTGCCTGAGTGCTCTCCGGCTGCCTCTCGCTTTCGAAACGGCGCGAAGCTTCCTTTCCAAAGACCGTCTACTAATGGACCAGCCTCGCCGGTAACGCGCACCAGGGACGTACGTTTCCGTTTAGTCTAACCGTGATTTTGTAATACAATTTATGCCACGGTGTTTGGATATTGGAGCATCGCTGATTTGCAGAACTGAGAATGGGCTGGAAGTCAGCCTTGCGATCTTTGGGGGTTGAAAAGTTCGGTTAAAATAGAAGCAATTAACAGCCAAGTATTCTGATTACGAAACTTTTTACTGATAATTTTAAATTACTAAAGATATAGTGGAATACTATGTGCATATAGATATACCCACGTATCTGTCGCTTTAAAGAAATGATAATACAAATCTTGATAATATTGACGCAAGAGTGAGAAACTATCTGATGTACTTCTTGCTATATAAAAAAAACTGAACGCTTTAAACAAACAACGTAATTAAAAAAAAAAACAATAAACTTATCAGGTCAATTGTAAAGATGTCGAATGAAAGGTCCCAATGAATGAAAATCATAGCAATGGGTAGCCATAAAAAATTTCCAAAGAGAACGGTACTCAAAACAGCAGACATATATGCAACTCACTGCGGCCCTGAGGACGATTATGCTCGGCTCGAGGGGCCACCAGGTAAATACGCACGCGCTCTTACATACACGCAGTCCACGATTATCGACCTGCACGTGTACGTCGTTTATACTACAAATTAGTAGGCAGTTATAAATGACACAGTATCCTTATTATTGTGCTCGCCTTATTACCGAACCTCTGACGTTTGACCGACTGTTCACCGTATCCAGCCACAGATTTTGAAACGACGAGTTTCTCCCGATGATTCCAAGCTGCGAAAAATTATTCGGCCCATATATCTTTTACCGGGGATCCCACTTTCACTGATTAATGAAACGCGTATGAAACATATTGTCAACCAACATCGTATGTACATGCATATCCCACAGGTATCGAGATTTCACAATAGCAATTAAATAGCACGACAATTAAATAATTCATTAATTACGTATGCTTCGATATATTCCGGAAGCAGCATTTTTAAACAAAGGGAAATCTGTTGGAAATCGCGGTAATTCGATAACTACGTGACTGAACAGAGGGAAGCAGGCGGGGATGTGGAAAATAGGTAGGAAATTTACGGTTACGAGGAAACGACGGGGGAAAAAAGGGATGGTAGTCCTTTAACAACCCGCAAACAAGGGGCTGACACGTTCAAACAATCGTGAACGAACCGACGAACCTATAATTAGTGTAGGATCCCTTCGAGGATCTTTTTTGGTATTCGTTTTCTCGGCCGAGTCAGCCGGTCGACAACCACGATCCACCGTGCCTTGTTTCTGTTCGTTAGATCGTCATCTGCGAATGTTCGACATGTCGAAGGGACTCCGGTACAAAGTCTTAGAAGTCGCCGCGCAAAATCGGCCTGGACCATGAAGATCTGACCGTGTTTCGTCTTGCCTGACGATTTTCACGGATGGTTCGAACGGTAGTTTGCATCCTTCGGGGACAAAGCTGTGGAATGTTTCATCGGACAATGAGGAATAACGAGAAAATTGGTATTCGAACGGGTCCGTAAAGGTTCGCAAGCTGCGAGGAATCCTTTGAAATAATACAGAAAAGATTCTTTATCAGATCTATGCAATCGGCAATAATTTTAGCAAGCAAATTTGCATAGAAAAATCTTCAATAGCTTAATAAAGATTATTCTTCGACAACGTAACCCTTTTTTTGTACCACCACCTCGTTTGATAAGCGTTTTCCTTGTTATTCCGCGGAAAGGTCGCCGAAGACGATTTACGAGATATCTCTTGCCTCATGTAAGAAATCTACTTTATCTCTGCTTGTTGTTGAAACGTTCACTGTAAATTCTAAGAACAGAGAGCGATATCGTGTTTACGTGTATGCATAATTTCATTCGTAATATACGGATCGCGATGAGATATTTCAGGCTTAGATATGAATAAACATAAACAAGTATAGCGCGTAGCTAATTTCGAATTAATAATACATTCAATGATCGCGGCTCCCCAAGATTCAGCAACGCTGGAAAGCGACGCAATAAATTCCATGCTTTCTGTGGCAAATCATTTGAAAATGGTTGTAGCAGTGCGTTTCACAGGGAAGAAGGAGAGCCCCGTAAATGTTCCCCGCTGTGTAAAAGGGAGGAGGAACGGTGGCTATCGTTATCTGAACTATGCCACGTACAATTAGTTGAAAACAAGATAACCAAGAGACTGAACGACGTCGTTGGAGAACGATGGCGACCGTAAACGACGACACCTGCGTGAAAAGTCTACTTACACACACAGCCCCGAGGGTTTAGCGGTTCACATGCGCGCGCAAGACAGTGGTGAATTTCATTTCGCCCTCGACTGTAATTAATTCCATGCTCGTCAACGCGGGCAATTAAAATTATACTTTAATGATTTGCAAAAACTTGTTTTGTTGCGAATGGACGGCGGTGAGCGTTATCTCTGCCGGTCTCTAATTATAGCATTCGACTATACTCCGGCACATGGCGTGAAACAAATGGAGGAAGATGAGAAAGACCCTCCTTATTCCTCATCTTTTTCATTCCCTTATTTTCTCGTGACGCTTGAAATTATCTATCCCGATCCCCGTTCCCGCTTTTTGCCGTTCTATTATAAACGTGCAAACTTTCAATGAATATTTATGTATTTCTGTTCCTGCGCATTGCACTTTTGTATCGAATACTGCGACAAAGTCGAGGAAATTAGCAGTATTTTTTTATCCGTCGCAATTATTACTCTCAATCATCTCTACGGTGTATGTTTATTTTTTTAATCAATCAAAATTTCTTAACTGAAATGTGAAATAACAAGAAGGTGGCGAATTTTTGGCGAGACAACGCCACCCGAATAACGCTAACGAGCCCAGTTGTTTTCCGTTTGAGCAGCTGTTAATTGCCAGTGACTAATTGCAACGCGTTATCAAAGAGCTATCGCAGTACATATAGCGCCTTTACTAAGCGTTCTTCTGATCCCCGCCACGGCCTCCCCTTGTCGCGAGGAACGATTACGTTTTCATTCGTTATGCATGTACAAGTCGCGAGCAGCTCTCTATAGATTCATTCACAGACGATTTACCTTTTGTTACATTACCGATGTACCATTTGTCAACACGCTATTAATCTTTTTGCAGTATCCTGTAAAATTAATAATATGTTACAGCATATCATATATTAATAAAGGAGAGAGCTTTGGCAACAGCTTCTCGCAATAGCACGAATTACAGCAGAGTTCGAAGGCTAGATCGACTTGACGAATTTCTGACGTGAACTAATTACTGGTGACGCAAGCTGGTTAATAAGAGCGCAACCCCGATAGGGAGGGGAAAGCCTTAACCCTTTTATTAATCGAACCGACCTTGCAATCGAAGCGCCTTTTTTTCACGATTTTTATGAAGTAACTAAAATCGTGAAAAAATTATCGTCGTTGACTTATTTCTTTCGACAACTCGTGTCTCGGTGTGTTTGTCCTCGGACAAAAATCACGTCCAGCGTGTTTGTTAAAATTTCGTCCAGTTTTAGATTAGCGACACGCGCGATCCCCGGTATCGAGGAGCGCGTAATCACTTAATTAATAATTAGACGGCCGATTCATAAATCACGCGACTTTTGACACAGCCACGAAATCCAATGTGAATGCCCAGGGAAACGCGTTATCTTCTGTACAATTAACGCGATACACACGCGGCTATGATGTACACGGACAGTCTTGTATAGTAATGTTAATCAGCGTTCGCAACCATTCGAAGAGAAGAAAGAAGTAATTGGATCGCACAGATATCGGTGAACAAGTTGGCCGGAGAAATATTTCATAATTTGCCGAGCATGCAACGGTGCTCGGGATTCCACCAACGCGTCGAATGTTTAACAACATTTGCCGGGACAACAACTTCGTTTACCCGAACCACATCCAAATTATTCCCAGCAGCGAGCAACGCTGTCGATAAGATTGCTTGCGTAATAAATATGTACGATATATCTTGCGGCAAGATTCGCCAAGCAAACATCTGATCGTAAAAATTGCATTGCAAGTTTGTAGCTATGTAGTTTGCAGATATGTATACAGTATATGTATCCGAAACGATTCCTCGTTTCACGCACTCGCGCATCCCTCCGTTCGTATAGAAAAATTGCTTTTACACGATATCTCTCTAATTAAGCAATTTCTCAAATTACACAGATACAGTGTAACGATTTTTCCCGGCCATTCTTGCGCAGCTTATCTTCATATAGAGCAAATATCTGACTAATAGCCACGCTGTTCGACATTCTATGCAGAGGAAATGATATTTCTTCTGGAGACGCCCTCCTTCTCCAGCTCGCGCTAATTAGAAAAGTGGCGCCTCGCTCGCCGCCGGGCGGATATCGGTGTCGTATTGAGAACAATGACACGATGACTAATTGCCACTGCGCAGTCCATGCAAATTGGTCGGATGCTGATTGGAACCGAAGCGCCGACCGTAGGGGGTGCCAGAAAAATTCGAGCAACTAAACCGGGAAAAGGAGAAACGTCGGCACGAAGTTAAAGGATGATGGAAAGACAAAAAGAAATTCGCGCCGCTCGTTTCGTTCGAAAAACGCGGTCACGCCACGCCCTGGCGACGTGTCGGCCTTCTCCAAGGAAATTCGACCGTCTGCGTGCACCCGAAATGTATCCTTGGTCAACCCCCTGGAAATGGAACGGAGTTCCCAACCAGCTTGGTGTCGCTTTCCTTATGGGGGCAACTAGCAAATGACTCTGCATCGTCGGAACCAATAATTTGTGGAGCTGTTGACGAGGGTTTTTCTCGAGAATGGAAATTATTTTATAATTAATTCTTCCGAGATATGTTGAGCATTTTTGGGAACTGTTTGTAATTAATTGAAAAGGGTTCGTAAGTAATTTTAACGAAATGGCTAAAGGGTGAGTTTGTTCTGACTGATGAAAGAAATGGGAAGAATAGATTTTTTTGGAATGTGGTTTTGTTCATTATACAAGGCTCGAAGGAAAAATAATTTTTCTAATCAACGTAGATAATAAACATAAATATTTTTGATTCACCAATGTCGGGCGGTCAATCTTTCCTTCGTATATATTTATGTACTACTGTGGTCACTGTACGAAAAATGTCCGCCAGCAATCGCATCCTTTCGATTAAATTAGCCTCGCCCGACCAGTAATATGTAAAGGACGTGCTTGCATTCAGTCTGTTGCTTGCATCCACGATTTTCCACGTTCCTATCCGCGTTGCGTTTGCCTGGGCGTCTCAGCTGTCCGTGAATGCGTTCATTGTATCGGATTTAAAGTGTTGGTAAATAGACACGATTATGGACATATCGGGTGTGCTCAAGCGTGAGAGCACGATGCATGTCGACCGTCGGTCAAAGTTCGAGATACTTTCTTAATTACAGCTGCCTCGATATGGACACCGATTTATTGAGCTCGTCACTCCCAAGACGCGCATCGTCGCATGTCAATACCAACGAATCTCGGTTACAGAAAATTATCGTGAAAAGAAATTATCATGGAAAAGGAGGAAAAAGAAAATGCTTCAAATGTTTCCCATTAGGCGGGACACTTAAAGTAATATCACACGAATACACAGAAGAGTATCGAAGGGATAGAGAAATCTTCTCTAAACCGGTAACGAGTTGATTCAAAAACCGTCGAATTTTCGTTTAATGGTAATTTCAACGTGTACCCCCGTGGAGAAAGGACTTCACACGTGCGCAGGAAAGGTTAAACAACCCGAGACGGCTAATTCACTGTAAACTCCGCTGTCCATCCATTTACAGGGATATTTACAGACATGCATCCGGACGCGTGACCGAATGGCTCCTTAATCGGCGTCAATTTCATCGGAATCGCAGATGGGAAGCTCTGTCAACGTTCGTGCATCCTTAAATCAACGAACAATACGCGGGGCCACCCTTCACGAACGTTTGTACGAGCCATCGTCCATTGTGCATCGCTGCACGGTTGGCCGGCCTTCCGTGAAGCGTTGATTAAAAGTGTAACGCTTAGAAATTACAGGAACGGCCCCCGTGCACGCGTTCGAGATAATCATCGTTAATTACGTAGCTCGAATGGACGTCGTCGTATGGTGTTATCGTCTTGCAGCACCAGAATATCTGTTCCCCATCGTCGCCACTTCTATCGATTCCACTGTAGCTCGTTTTGGATATTAGGGAATAAAAGGATTACCTTCTGGTTCCATCTGCAGGACCGCTTGGGACAAATGGAATTAATTTTCTGGAGCAACGCAGGGTTGATCGGCGTCCTCGTATTGCAATGGTCGAGTACATTTGGTATATTAATAATTGGTAATACAACGTTGACGAAGAAATTGCAAACGACGACAGAAGTCGAAATATATTGGGAACGGGTCAAATAATAGCAGCCGTATTTCCCTGGACATTTCATGGCGTACGTGACGGGGACTGAAACGAGGAAACATTGGATCCAATAAAGCGTCGAAACGCGGCGGCACGATTAGAAATCACGTACGTGGAGGAGGGGTTTTATAGCGAAGAAAATTGCTGGTTGCCGTATAAATTGCATTTTTATTGCCCGCGGCGGGCGCGATATCCACGGGAGCATGGAACGGTCCGTGATGTCGGCTAAATTCACCACCGGGCTGTTTAAGATAATTTTACTACGCACTTTCATGCGAGTTGCCGTGTTTCTGTGCAATTAACCGCTCGCACCGGGAGTGATACTTGCTCCACACTCGGCGATTTCAAACGCTTCAGGCTACTTTGAAACGTACGGCTTTGTCTCTGCTTTTATTGCGAGCGACAGAGTCGTTCAGCTCGCTACACCGTTGTCAATGATACACAATACAGCGACAGGTATTCAACGAAACAGTCAATTCATTCGAAGGTAATTTACATTACAGCGATATGGAGAGCCAATAATTAAGGATGCCATGCGAATCATCAATACGATTGTCCACAGAACTGAACATTGTCGCTTCATACAAAAAAAAAATGAAACCACGTCTCCCACCGTGAAAGAGTCACTGTTTACAAACAGTCGAACGTTAATGCAGAATTGTTGGAAAATGTACACAAAATACCTAATTAAAGTTCATTGAAATGTACCACGTCAATGTTCGCGCCTGATATCCACTCGCGCCAAACGAGCTTCCATTGGAAAGTAGACGCCGATCGAAGTCAATAACCGTGATTTGAGGGAAACAGGGGGCGGCGGATTATATCGACGGCACCCCTGTTTCCCGAAATTTGGATAATATTTTCGTGGAACGCGGGACGCGGGGTCAGAGATCGTCGTGGATCAATGACAACCCCCCGAATGAAGCCGTTCCACGATCGCTGTTAGGCCAGCTGTGATTTTCTAACGAGCCTTTGATGGAATAACGCCCCATTCAATTTCCTTGAGTGCTCCCGGCTTCGCTTCGCCTATCAGTTTTGGCAACGCGGCACGGATAGTTCCATTACACGTCGATATTCCAATAAGCATGAATAGACAAATCTATGAAACGCGAGGATAATCGATTATTCACGCTCCACTCGATCCCGAGCGTTCTCTTTCTCGAGCAACGCGCAGAGCCGCTTAATAAGCGTGCGCGCAACATCACGTGCTGACATAACACGCTCATTTCAAGCACTCGATGTCGTCGGAAGTTGAATGGGATATTAAATGTACGGGACGTTTCATAATGTATTAAACGGTCTCGTGGTAAAGACAATCGTAGAGTTTATTGAACTGTGGTGAAAGTAATTGCGCAGTTAGAAGGTGGAAATAAAAAGTTCTCCACTTTAACACAACTTGAACTTACCGTCACAATTATTTGTAACTAAATGAAGATTTCCAATTCAACCACCCTCGGTCGTGCCTAGTTTGGTTTCGCTTCGTTAATCATAGACAGATAACGAGGGAAGACGCAAGGGAAAAAATCGTTTCTTTCTCACAGAATCACGAGTCCTCGAGTATCGGGAAAATGTAAATCCTGCGGTATATAATCGGCTGTACCGTTATAACACCCATTGAAAAATTCACGGGTACTACGCCCACGGTATCTCGGTCCGTTCATCTCAAAACAAAGTAACGGTCGATGGATTTTGCAAATTGGATTAGAGGGCTGGGCAAGAGCGCGTGTAAAACACCGATCACGAAACGCGACTTAAGTCGTCGTAAGTCGTGGTCGTACCCTTGGAACCTACCTGCGGTTTGCAAACCGTCCGTGAACGAACAGGGATCGGGAAAATCTTGCAGGAGAGACTCGTGGGGGGGAGAAAGGGAAAGCGAGGTGACGAAGTGACAGTGACTCGAAAGGCCAAACACAGGCAATCCTCTCGGCAACCTGCCAAGGTCTTGACCTAATCCCGAGATCAGATGAACCGCACCGCCCTGTCAAAACTTGTCACGGGATTTGGAATTAGAGACGGAGACGGGCTGCGAAAGGAAAGGGGAAGAAAAATAGTCGCGTGAACACAGGTGACGAGACAGTTACTATGTTTTCCGTGAAATTTGTTCCGCCATTGTGGCGTTGTCACGAGAATATATAAATATATCTATCTACATATTTAGTAGCGTCACGCCAATTTTTTGTTACCAGCATCTGCGGTTGAAAGAAAGATTCAACGGCTTGAATAAATTGTGTCAATGACACAAACAAAAAAACAAACAAAAACGAACGACTGAAATGTATTACGGTAGCTGCATACATATGTAGATATACATGCATTCTATTTACCCTGTCACCGCGAAAGATTTTACAATCCCTCTGCAAATCGGATCACGTTGCTCGCACGAAAGTTTCTCCGATCACCCTATACAGAGGGGTGGTCCAATAAGAAGGCAGGAAGAAGCAGAGGAGCTCTTATTACATCGACTTATCCATCCATGCGCCCATTGAAAGGATGTACGCGTTCGCGGTGGATTGAAGACGACAGGAGGAGGCTGGCTAAGGGTGGTTGGTAACGTCGAGGCAAAGGAAGGCTGTTAGCACGATACGAGACCAGGCGAGGGGGGTAGCTCTCGGTGTATACCTCCCTCGTATCTCTCACGCTTCGCGGGTATTTCTATGGGAGGGAGACGCCCGTCTAATTTCCTGTCCTGAATTTCGAACGAGCGGGAATTTGCACCCTTGAGTTCACATCAACGCGACGATGGAAGAGTGAAGAGGTGCACAGCATGGGAGGGGTAGCTGGGAGAGGGGTGGCACGAAGAATTGGAGGGGTGGTTGATCGGTGTGGCGGCCATAGAACGGGGGAGAACGCGCAAAATCCAGCGTCGAGTCCTCGTTTCGAGCGCCATTTTTCCATACCACCCGTTTTTCCGGCACGTTCCCTTTTTCGGTCTGCTCGTTCCGTTCGTTCGCTCGTTCGTCCATTCGTTCGTCCATTCGTTCGTCAGTCAGTTTTACCATATTTTGTTTTCTTTTTTCCCTTTTCCCATCGTCTTTCGCACCCCGCCTCGAATGGAAAACGCTTTTCAATTCGGACACGGCTGCTCGCGGGGACGTCGCGACGCGGCCGGTGATCGACTGTCTTTTATCGGTGCTTTTGATTTTGATTCACGCGGACAGCGGACGCCGGATCGTTTTATCGCGATCCAGAGGCCGGCTAAAAAGAGGGACTCGAACGCACCACCTTTCCCCTGAACGACGGTTATTTATATCTCGCCCCGTACACCATGGAAGAGGAACTACGACGGCTCGGCGTCGGGGCACCGACAGAAGCGCGATACGTCCTGGCCGATTAATTTCCTGGCAGGAACGGCGGATCGAAGACGGCGCGGCGTGGCCGAATAAAAGAACGAATAAAGGAAATTCGTCGTCTCGTCGAGTTATACACGGTGGCGCGGAGGATTTTTAAAAGAGGCGTGGAGAATATCCAGGAAAAGTGCGCTTTGTCAAGCGAGGGAAGTAGCTCGAGCGTGACGACGCGCGAGACTCTGCCACGGTGAACCATTCCGTGGACAAAAAGCCATTATACGCGGGCTCCTATTATGTGATTGTTATGAATTTCCTATTAATAATAAATAAACAAACATAATGGAGGACCGTCGCGGTGCGTTAGCCAGCGGGACGCATCTGGTTTCGTGTGAAAGATAGAAGAAGATAGAAGTCACGGGGGTTGCACTCGACCATCCCGACCATCTCCACGACCCGGGGGACGCGTGTCTGAGAGCGGATACACTCGTTCTCGCGATTGGCTCGATACGAGATGCGCTTTCCTGTCATTGGCCGTGGCTCGAACAATGACCGGTTACAAATCATCCCCTTTTATACCCCGAAGCGATCAAGTACGCGTGACGATTCTTCTTTCTTCTTTCCACCGTTCGCCTTTCTCTGTCCGATGCTTGCACGGGCTTTCACGAGGGGTAAATTTGATTCGTGCAGCTCGAGAGAGCTTCGTTTCACGACAGGGAGGACAAGAGATTCGGTCAGCAAATTGAAATTTATCATCCCCTTCGGACATAATCGTGTTCGTTATTGAATAGAGTGCTACAAGAATTTAGCTTAAACGACGGATTCTTGTGTTTGCCTTTGTGAACGACCAGCCTAATGGTATTTTGGAAACAGTTCGAAAATATTTGACTGCCAAACACGCTTGGCACCGTTTGGTGAGCAATCGTACGAACGTGGCGGTTCGTACCACGGGCAGATAAGGGAGCAATCTTTTCCGGCACAAACAGACCCACGTAGTGGAAACAAATTTCAACCAGAAGACAGAGAGGGGTAGAAACGACGAAGTCGTAAAGTCAAGTTTCCACTGCGGAACAGGTAGAGCGGTGGCCTTCGACCGGTCCGTCCCAGTAACCCCGTTGTGCATCTTCGTCCTAATCCTGTTTGCAGGATGAACCGACCGTTGCAGGCTGTGTTTGATTATTTTAGGATTTTCCAAGGTCCGCGAGAGGGTTTTGTCCACCGCGACGGATAACTTTGTCGCATGTACGCCCACTGCGAATCCTCTTTGCGTTCTTCCCCCCACGCCTCGACAGAATCCAAAAACATCGGGGTCCAGGGTATTTCGTTCTGCAAATTGTTTCTAGCTTGCTACTCGAGATCGTGAAACAATAGAACGGCACTGTTGCGACAAGTGAACGACTTATTCGAGTATAAAATCACTAAAAAAACGTTACTATATTACTCGTTTGTAGTATGAGACGTCTTTTGTACTTGAATATTTAAGTAGCCGAATGTTAACACGGTATTTGGCTGTCCTTCGGCAGACGGTTTCTCATAGAATATAAATCCCGGCATAGGAACGTTTACGCGAGGCGGAGTAAGTTAGTCACCTGCAGAAAGTGCAATACCGGCCGGTTGCTGCTGGTGCCTAGGCGAACAAAGGGCCAGGTATTTAAAATTCCATTGTACCTTTTAAACGGCCGGCATTATTTCGTTAAACTGTAGGCGTGTTGCGAATTTCGGGCTGCACGGCCTCCAGAGACTTTCGGATTAAAGGTACGACGCCGCGGGACGCTGGCAGTTGCCTCAGAGACGCCAGGCAAAAAATTTACAGCCGGCTCTGCAATAATCCTTTCGAGACTTTCAAGAAGCATTGCCAGTCTCGCGGCTCTGCCGTCGACGGCTAAAAAAAGCGGGAGAAAAAATTCGTCCACCAACCATCGCAATAGAGCTGAACTCGATATCGAATAAAGCTCTCTCGAACCACCCTTGACTCGGCCCGACGTCGAGCGATACAAGCACGCGCGACCAACAAAAAAATAAATAGAAGGGGGAGAGGGTGTCGTGGAGGCCCGTGGCGCGGAGTCAATTTCAAAACGGCTACTTTACTCCCCGGACAGCGCCGAAACGAAACGAGCGGCGTCAGTGAGCTGGGGGAGTCGCTCGACCATGAAACGCCAAACTAAACGGCGCTTCGAGGCCCAAATATGAGACCCGACTCCCCTCGACGCTGCTACTCTGTGCTCCTACACACCGTTCGCCGTGTTCCCCGGCATATGAACGTACGTGAGCATACAGGCACGCATACACGGGCGTATAAAGGAAACGCGTGTATTTATTCCAGTGTGCACAAGGAAAGCGCAAAAAGGGCATAATGGACCCCGCAGCCAGATAGGTGTATATAATGAGGTTAGCAGAGGGGTGTGGAGTAAGGGAGGCTAGGCGAGCGGGGTGATTGTGTCATCGTGCGAATGCAAGACAGAGACAGCACGAGACAGAGAAGGATGGAGGTGGATCGTTCCCTCCACGATCAGGACGCATCTGCCCCATTATGCTGCCCCGGGGCACTCCCGAGACCATTAATCCTCGCTAAACGACAGCCATTTTGTACCTAAACTGGATTGCCGACTCACTAACTGGTTTTGAGGACGCTTAATAGACTACTCGGCGCTCCTATTATGGCGATCGCGCATCCGTGCTATATTTCGGTGTCGTTTATTCCCCGCTAATGTGCAAACGGCTTTGGAAATGTCCCGAGACGAGCGGCCTGGCTCCTCCTTCGCGAAAGGGACAGGAAAAGAGGAGGGAACGCGGCGATGGGACAAGGGTGTCCAGGTTGATCCCGTTGGATCGTTCGCCGGCCTCGGGAGGTAAAGATGACGACGCCGGTAATTGGAAAAAACGTTCCGGCTTTATTGCAAATAATACGAACGATATCGCGACCGGTATTATTAGGGTCGCGGGATCCGGGATTGAATTGACGGGCCCGAATAAACGCGCGTCACTCCAATTCGTTCGGGGAAATCGGCGCATCGATTTTAAAGTGGATGCTTGGCGCGTCTCCTTGGATAAACGGTTCGGGAGATCAATAGAGGTCTCGGAGGTAGGTGTATAATGTTCTGCGAAGATTGTTCACCCTTCGGAGGTCCCGCAGTTTCGTTGATTCGTGAACCAGGTACACCTCCCCGGGTACCTGACGTGCAGTTGTAACAAGATTTTGGTTAATCGGCTTGACTCTGCGACGGGAAAGTCTGCTCCTCTTCCCAACACGAGTCCCTCCCACGGGACACTGCGGCTTTTGCCTGTCACTCTGGACTATCACCAGCAACCTGCCGATCGGATTAGTTTAATCCTAAAATATTGTTCGCCCCGGTACATAACAACATCGCGAAGTCTCTGCGAACCCAGCGCCCGCCACGTCTCCAGGATTCGTCCTAATGCCTCTTTGATGAGGATTCTCTCGTTACGGGCTCGTAATTAATCTCGTATTCTGTGACGTCATTAGGGTGGCCTTTGATGTAAGCTAAGCTACGGATCTTTGACCCCGTCGTAATGAAGCTACGAAGTCTCTTTTCGGTGAGGGGACGAAAGTGACACCTAAGCGATAACGATACCAGCGTTTCAATTCCAGGGGAATGAAATTCATAGAGTTGGAAATTCTTATCTAGCGACTTGCACACTACCCGACGCTTTCGTAGACCGTTGTCACAGGCAGTCGTCATATCCCGAGTCTATAGAGCAGCCAGTTCGAAATGCAGAACAAGTGCGTACATCAAAAAGCTGCCAATCAAACTTCCCATTTCCATCAATCACCATCGCTTCGATGCTATCGCTGTTTCACACCCTGTGTCGAGCCACCCCTTTTTTTCCATCGAGGACCAGAGATCACGAAACTTTTCCAGACCAAAAGAGAATAGAAGCAAGCATTCCTGCACTGCGAACCGCGCGTATCCAGCCCGAGTTCCCTCTACCGACAACGTCATTATCCCATCAAGCAGTCACCGCAATTACAACGAGCAACGAGCGTGCGGGAAAGGGGAAATTGTCGCGTTCCAACAGTGTTGGTAACGTACACGCACGGACACTAGCCCAGACTCAAAGGGGATTGCCAATCAATTCGCGCATCGCGCCCGGGAATTAGACAATTAGGAGTCGTCACGTTCCCCGAGCAGTTGCCTCATCATCCCGGTGCCCGCGTCGCGTCGCGTCGCGTCGTTCCGCTTCATCCCCTTCAACCGGGCTTCCCCCACGTTCGTTTCATCCCCACATGCGCCCCAGACACGAAGCGCCACCGCTCAAGCCTGACAGCGCCATCTGACAGGCACTAGCAGCGAAAAGCTGCCACGATTTCCCCGTCGTTGGCAGAAGAGAAGCTTTCCAAGGTATTGGAGCAACTGGATTGGTCGAGCCTGGAGGCAGAAACACGCCCACCGAGCAGGGGTCCAGGTCACGAGTGTGGTGTGACTGGAGTGGTTCGCATTGGCTCAGGATAGGACAAGGTACCGGTTCCACGGGTTTCGCGGGGGCGGCGCGCCACGGCGGCAAGCACCGCGACGCCGGCCGCCAGCGAGAAGAGAGAGAACGCCTCGACAGGCCTGGCCACAGCCGAGCTAGTAATCAGTGTCGTTTCCGCGGCAGCACTGGCCACCACGCGGCAGATTACGCAGATTACACGCTAAACACCCCCCGCGCTGCCAACCCTTGTGACACCGGATTGTGACAGTGCGACGGACGCGATTCGCGAGCTACCGACTTCCTGGAATGGACTGTACCGATTGGTTACGCGAATTCTTCCTCACGGTGTCGTATCGTACAGTTGAGTGCTTCGAGGTTCTGCTGCATCGATTTCATGCGGCGACCGTTCGCGGCACAGCGAAGAGCCCGTAGTTTATGTCGAGACTGAGGTACACCTTCGTCGGCGGTGTTGGACTGAGAAATATGATGCTACGTGATTGAGCAGGACCACAGGTGCGGCAGGGCAGTCATGCTGATCTCGTGAAGGAACAGCAGTGACATTAATGGGGGGATCCGCTCGTGCCGGCTGGGTCTGTCCGCGGCTATGCAGCGGATTCCGAGAATAACGGGCTTGGGGATCGCGAACGTTCCCGGTGATATCGCTGTGCAGCGGATCGAGAGCTGATCGCAAAGTGTTTACGACGATGACAGTCGGCTGTCGTGCTGGCGTCTAACAGTTCACGTCGACGCGAACGAACGAGCGTGAAAAATAGAGGAAGGAGAGGATGGCATCGTAGGACGCTCGATGATACTCGTGGCGGTTGATGAACAGTTACCGGGGATAGAGCAGACGCGAGACGTCGAATGTCGGCTCGTTAGCGGATAGTGACGTGGAGATAGTCGTAGTGAGAATTATGATTGCGCGTTTAGTGAACGATGACGAGGGTTTCTAGAGACATTTAGAATCTCGAACGGAGGGTTGCGTACATTCTGCCAGCCGAGTAGGTTTGATAGAAAGGATTCTCCAAAATAGCATTCTACTTCTCCTCGAACTGGTTCCGTAGTATCGCTCCTCGATTCTATTCATCTCGTGCACAGGAAAGGAATATAAAAAGGAGTAAAATAAAGCGGAATGAGCAGCAGCGAGGGCGTAGTGACAGGTCAGGGTACCACAGGAAGCGATCGGCTTTGCGAGGACGTCGATATGGCAACTTCGACGTCAGCGTCGTCGAACCTGAAGCCGCGAAGCGGCAAGATCAGCTTCAGCGTGGACTCCCTGCTGAGCGACATGAAGAAGACTGCCGTTAGCGGCGGCGCGTTCGCCAGACGCGAGAACGAGGACCGAACCGAGACGGAGAAAAGCCTGGACATGGAGGCAAGGTACCGCGAGCTGTTGATCGAGCAGCAGAGACTGCAGAGCAGAGAACTCCTGGCGAGGCTCAGCCCTCACGGCCTAACGTTCGCCAATCATCATCATCATCACCAGTCGAGCAGGCTGGATCAGGATCACCCGTCGGCTGGCCGGCAAGAGATCCTCACGGTGAAGGATTTCTCTCGAACGAACAGCCACGACAAGTCCTCGTCGCCGATTAGAATAGACCAGGAAGTGCAGAGGGATCGGGACGATCGGCGATTGTCTGCTAGCTCGCCGGCAGGCAGGATCACCGAGTCTATGATCCAGAGGGAACGTGGACAAGAGGAGGATGAAAGAATCGACAGGATCGCCAATACGCGATCGGTGTCGCCGGTCAGTAGACGAGAGATCATGGACGATAGAAGCGATTCCGAGACGAATCGCTCGTTGGAGGGCGACCGTGCCGATCAGCTTGATCTCGAGGATCAAGAGATCAGAAGCGTGGGCCAGTCGGAGGATTTGAACGTGATGGACTCGGACTGTGAGCTAGACAGAGACTTGGACAACAATCAGGAGAAGGAGGAGAAGTCGAGTCCAGTAGTGCCTCAACCGATTCACCCTGGAGTTCAGAGGCCGTCCCAGGGACCGCCTTACCTTGCTGGGGCACCCGGTGCACCCAGTTGGAATCCCACGGGATTTCCGCATTCCCTCGCAGGCTTCGCGTGGCTACCCCCACCTCCGCACCCGCACAATCCTCATGGACATCTTTACACGCCGCACGGTGGACCTACTAGCCCGAACGGTGAGTGGAAGGTCGTATTGTAGTATGCACTTTGCGAAAGATGAAGGAGCATTTGCCTGTTCAGTGGCACAGGCAAACTCCGATTCAAAAGGCGTCTCTTACCATGAAGCCTATTACAAAATAAACTATGCAAACGCCATCACCTGTCCCATATTCCGCGCTCGAGTTACCCTTAATTGCGCGTACAATTTCACCGGCGCGGCGTCCCGATCCTCGCTCGCAGGTTATCCGCAATAAAGAAGTGTTTAATCGTCGCCAGTAAAAACCAGAGCCGCGTAATCCGCGATTTGTATCGCATTATCGGGAACAAACTCGGGCGTGTATCATTCGAAACGCGCTTCCCCGCGCGGCTTTCGGCTTATTAAGTTCCCGCGAACAGTTCTCAGACGTGGCTACTGCTATCGGGGATCAACGTGGCGAATTTCTGATGCATCGGGTCTCGTTCTCAAAGGAAGAAGGCAGGAAATGGGAAACCGGTTCGCGTTAAAACGGCTTGTAAATTCAGTTGGTCCGTAGAAAGGAGCATCGATTCGTGGCAGTCGCGCGCAGGATCCATTATTCTCCGGCATCAAAGCCGCATCAGTGGTTCGCCGGTAGAATATTAGCCGAGCCTTGGCTGCACACTACTTATCAAGCCGATTTACGGTTCAGCGTAACTAACTCGCCTTCGTAAATCGTTACTCCAGTTTCTTTTTCGCCTATCGGCGTGGATTTCAGCCGCGGCGCGGCGGCTGGCTTACAATGTTGATGATTAGGAGGAATATGGTGGCGCAGGCCACGACACTCGTAGCACGCAGCCCCATAACGCTCGATATTAGTGTCGCCGGTCACGCGAGAAGCCGGTTATTATCGGAATTACGTGCTAAAGTGTTCGCCACTGGCCCGCTTCAACCAGTGCTCGCCGTAATTGTACGCTGGAACTCGGAAGTTGTTAGCCTGGAAAAGCTTTTCCTCGTTTGGACGGGGTTACATCGCTTGGTCTGTGATCAATTTTTCCCCAGATTGCTATAGAAGCAGGCAGGAAAATATTCTGTCGACAGAGTGGTTCGATGATTCGGCTGTGCAAATGGGAAACAGGCACTGAGTATCCGTTTGAACGAATTGCAGCGAAACTCTTGCGGTATTTTAACGCGCTTTCTGGATAAATGTTTGCCGACTTTTCGTCGTTCTCGTACCTCTTGATGTAACAAGGCAACTAATCAAACACTCTGCTCGTTTTGCACTTGCTTTCTTGTACAAAGAAGCAAGAATCGGAATAAACAATTTGTGGCAATGCAGAGATTTCCGCGAAACTTATTTCCACGAGCACAAATTAGATGGGTCTTGGCAACGGGAAACTATGGCGGTTAAGTAAACGGATCGACGGGAATGACTTTTGTTCCCAGGTGACACGGGGCGGGGAATACGTCAACGGCGTGAAATAATCAGTCAATTAAACGTGCCGACTACTGGTTTTGATTCATGAATCGATCCAGGCCGGCAACCAGACCGCCACAATATAATATCCGCGCCCGATCGAGTTAATTGACGACTTTCCTTCAATGGAAACATATTTGTATCAATCTTTTAATTAAGTGACCGACGTTTCTGTAGCTTCAATTAACATTTCTTCCCGTCTCGGTTCGCCGAAAAATGTTGCCAATAAATTTACCAACGCGACCCTGTGTCCCTCGATGTCCTCCCGACAGACTCGAATTCAAGTTTTCTACCCCCGTCAACCAATTTCCTTCGCGCGACTCGAGCATAAAAAAAAAGCCGTCCATCGAGAAGAGCGCACCAGAATGCCAGGTTGAATAGGGTCTAGCTAGCCTCTCTAGTCTCCGGCTGTATCTGGCAAAATTACGAGCGACGTGTAATGAGAAACTCGCGCCGTTTCCAAGAAAGAAATCTCGGAGGCCATTAAAGGCGCGTAGAAAAGTCTCGAGTAAGGAGCGCGAACGCATGAAACAGAAGTTCTCCTGTCGTTTCCAGCCTGCTCCAGGGGGTGGAGAACCAGCGGAGCAGACTCGGTACTCCGCTGCTGCATGATAGAGTCATACATAACTCCGGCCATCCATAATGCATTCAAGCCGGGCTAAAAACTGCCCTTGTTAAGTTCGCCCTGGCACACCCAGCTTCCTGACCAACGTCATCCACTGTCCGTTTTTGCGGATGATAACGACAAACCGCTCGCCTTCTCTCCTCTTCTTTGCCTCCTCTTTCACCGGCCCTTCTTCAACGGTGGCGCAGTACGTTTTGCCTGTCTTCGTTCGCCCTGTTCCGCCACCCTCCGGTTGGTCTTTTTCGTTCGTCGTGCGCGAGACCAATTACCTGCGTCTCTCAAACAGAGTCGAAGCCCCGTCCGTTTCGAATTTCCTCGACGCTGATTAACGCAGCCTTCCCTGAAAGCACGTTTCTTCGCTGTCCCGCCGGATGGCCGTTGATTAGACAGCCACTCTTCGAGGTGAACGAGTTTTTCGAGTGAGGTCTATCGTGGGTGACGGTGGATCGACGGACGACGGGTTCGACGTGGCGAACGTGTGCGCGCTTTCGAAGGTGCTTCGCGATAACTTAAGGACGGCAGAAACTCGAATTCCTCGATGGTTAGTTTCCTTTGCGAGCTATATACACGGTTTCTTTGCGGCGGTAGGATTTGTTCCTATTTCTTTGTCATTCCGTTTTTCGCCGTGCTCTGTCCGTGATTAAAAGTAGGATTCCTCTGGCAAATAAGCAGGCCTGCAGAGGAACGACGATTAGATAGATCGGGTAGCTGGTAATGAGGCGATAGGCGTAGACGCGTATGAATATTATCGTCGGGCATTCATTCAACTTTCCCGTTGCATCATCCATTAAAACGCCGTTGCGTCACTGATGCATACGTGAACTTTCGAGTGCCGCGGAGACTTTTGCGGCATGCCGTCCGTTTCGCACGGCGTCGAATCTTTCCGATTGCCGGCCGAGCAAATTGCTGAGGTAAGGCAAGAACTCGTTCTTGACTAAATTCGCCCGTGGTCATTATCGAACAATAGGAGGTACTCGGTCGTTGGTTGATGAAAAATTCAGTGGGGAAAAACACGTTGTCGATAACCGTGAGTAGGATACCCAAGCCAGCGCGCGGGTACGTGGGCTAGAGTATTTAGTTATTCACTTTCACTTGAACCACGATTGTTGCATTCTTCGATAAATCCTTTATTGCAAAGTAAACAAAAATAAAGACCCGCGACTGCCCTGCAAAATATAGCGTCAAGATTCGTCCTGTTCCCGTCACGGTGAAAGCGATCACGGGTATCAGCGAAAAATTGGAAGATGAACAGATCATTAGAGATGCGGGGCGGTTATCAGGAAGGGATAGGGGTTGCGAAACGTGGCCCGTCCAGTCGATAGATAATCCAGCGGCCTGTCACTGGGCGGTGGCGTTTCGAAAATTATGAATACGGACGTCATTTATAACGCTCGAACGCCACCGTCGGCTAGTACGCATTTATCTGCTGGCCCCCGTGTCCGGGAATGAATTAACGACGCCCGCCCCGCGTCCCCGATGATGTCCCACAAAATATTTCGAACGATTCATCATTCCTGCCGAGCGTAATTACCGTCCACCCGGCCGTTTCACCGCGAGAAAAACGTCGTCGACGGTCTAGGGACGTTTTTCCGGAAGTCGAGCTCTAAGAAATGTCACCCCTTGACGCGTTAATTGCTGTGAAACAAGCTCGTTCTTTACGCTCATCGACGTTTTCATTTGAGAATTCTAAGAGGCGACCAATCGAGGGTGAATTAAGATTTCATTTCCAGCGCATTATTGTCCGATATATCGACGTTCTCCCCTTGAAAATAATATTTTATAGTTTCGCTCCCAATGTTGAGTGGACTGGACAACCGAAATTGAACCAGCCAAATTGTAAAATTGCATACCAACGAGCCACGTTCATTTGCAACACGCATGACACAATTTGAACCCACGGTAACCGAGTTGAGTTAAATACACCGATGGCAGATAAGCAACTACGCCAGGACACGCCGAGTTTAGATAAATGGTGCACACCTGTTCGTTAAAATTTTTACCCAACATACCCCCGGATTCATGGAGAATTTGAGGGAAACCTTGCTGCTCAGCTATTGGGTGTCGCAATGAATTCGGATTGATCAACTCCAAATCACTAACATCTGTCCAAATCGTTTCTTCTCGTCGAACGGATTGCCGATCGTTTAATCATATTCGTATTCACCTTTCTACACTAACGCAGCACGAAAATCCGAACGCCAAAGGAAGCTACGCTTCGTCTCGTCCACGAGCAACATTGATGGCTGCGCGTGTCGATTTTTCACACCGATTATCCAGCGCAGAAAACGAATAATTAACGCGCTAATTAACGTTGCATTTCCGCGACTGGGTTAACGCGGTCCGCGAGCGATTTCTCCGGCGAAACGGCGACGGAATATTCGACAACGCGGCGACCAAACAATGCGATCGTACGCCTAATACAGCCGGCTCGTTAGCCAGCGCGGGGACGATCTTGCGCAAGCTACGCGCACGGTAATTAACAGAAATTAATTAGCGAACAAGAAGAACATATTGATCGGCAGCGCGAGAGGAATCGTTGACTCGCGTAGACGCGTGCTTGCGAATCCGAAGGAATCCCTTCTTGTCGGACTTTGTTTTCTTCGTACGATTAATTATACTTTCGTCGAGTCTCGACGGAGCGGATACCGATGGAGCCATTTCCCTCTTGCCCCTTTTTCTTCAGGAAGAGGCAACAGAAGATCCACGGCGGTGGTGTAGGAAATTTAGAAAGCAACGGCACGCCGCGTTGAATTTCATTCGAATTGAATTTATCGCGGCACGAAAGAGCATCGAGATTGAGCGTAGAAAGCGAGGAAATTCGTAATTGGTTGCAACTTATTGCCGCGCGGTTAAAAGTTTAATTAGACGGCTCGATGATCATCCCCACTCGGGAGGCGATCGCGCTCAACTCGAGATAGCTTTGTCCCGCGACGTCCAGAGTCGATCGGGGGACGTTTCCAGCCGATCCGATCTGTATAGAAAACGTGGACGCGTCTACGTGCTGCGCGTATCGATCATAAATCATGCGAACATTTAATTAGCAGAAATTAATTGGCGTTCATAAGAAACATATTGAACCGGGGGCTGGTCATTAGTAAGATACGTAACTGGCCGCGATACGCGAATTGTCAGCGCGATATCGCGAGCGCAGAGAGCAAAAGACGAAACCCGTTTCGCTTTACGTTTCATCAGCGACTACTTTAGCCGGCGAAGAATTTATTGCCGCCACGATGGAGCAACTTCATCGGGAATTCATTACTCTTTTCCTACGGTGGTGGTTAATGCGCGAGGTGCACCGAGAGAGTTTGCGCGATACAAATGAATCGCGACAAAGTAGCAATTAACGATGAACATTTTTACGCGCCCCCTTGACATCGAATTATCGATAAGAAGGGAAAGGAGGGAGATAAAGAGGGGAAGTAATTGCGAGATTTTGAGCACAGTTTTTCTGGCAGCACGGTGGACGTTGAAATATTTTCCGCGTCGAATATACACGCATGTTCGTGTAAACTGTTAATTACGACCGTTTGATTTCACTCGAACCTTACATCGGCCACGACTAATTGCTTTCTCCTATCGCTGTCCCGATTACCATAAAAAGTCGAGTGATTCCAGCCGCTTGTCTTATCGGGTCCGCGATTTATTCCGTCGTCAGTCGAACGATATCCTTTGCACATTGAAGGTGCCTCTCGGGCGCCTATCATCGTACGGGTTATACTTTTCTTAAACGATGCTCGAGAAGCGGCGCTATAAATACTCGAGCTGAGCATCCAACGAGCAATTTTATTTCTCCCCGCGCTGTTCCAAATCGACTTTCCAACGCCCAGGTGTTGCAATTGGCCGAGGCAAAAACGCCCGGAAACAATAAACGAAGTCGTTTATAATAAAAATGAGCGTAAAAATGAAAAAAATGGAGAGACATATCTTGTGCTCCTGGCGGAGGCAGCGGGCACAGGTGCCTTGTCCACGCGTTACGCGGAAAGTCACGGCGCAAGATATATTTCCTCCGTGATCCTAGCGAGCGTTTAATTAGCAGAAATTAATTAGCCCCTAAGAGGAACATATTGATCGGTTATGTGAGCGGACTAGCCACGCAGCCGGTCGATAGCAGCGAAACGGGCAACGCCAGCGGAATGGAAGACGTAATACCGATGTCGCGACAGATCCGCTCGACAATGCCGCCGGCCCGTTCCCGCTTTTTGTCGTTGCCCGATCGTTAATTAGCGCGTGGAATTCGCTGTTGCCCCGCTGCTTGCCGCGAAATCGTCATCCTGGTCCCTCGACTCGACGTGCCTTTTTGTCGCGGGGCCAGCAGACGCGAAATCGTCCGCGCGAGTACTCCACCGTGCCTTCTATATTATACATTATGTATCCTGCGCGTATTATACCGATTCCCGTTCAACGAACGGAACGATACTGTCGTTCGCGATAATGCGACAGCATGCGACGAATTTCCTCTCGGCGAGTTCAGGTTTGTTCACGGTGAAAATTGCCTCGTAAAAATTAATCGACGGGACGCTTAACGAGAGTATGACCGTCGGTTACGGATACCGGGCGATTGAATTTCTTGTCCGAAGCCCGGTCGCTGCCACCCTTTCCTGTACAATCGAGGGACAATTTTAAAAACGTCCAATTCGAAACGTACGCGGATCGTCGATGGGCCAATTTCGTCTACAGTAGAACGTGCAGGAGACCGTCACGTTCGTCGCGGACTCGAAATGAACCCGAGTATCGACTAATGACACGCGTACGAGTTAATCATCGTACGCCGACACGACGATAATTACCATCGGCAACGAAACGACGGCGTAACCGGGAACAATTTATTTTTTACGATTCAATTTCACCGGTCGTTGTCAATCGATCGGTAGACCGTTCTCGAAGGGAACGGGACGTGCTCGGGCATGCTTCTATAAATTGGGGATTAACGACGAACGACCGACGCTGATTGCGGAGAAACGCGTGTGCTCACGCACGATCGACGGCCGGGTAATTTATGTGGAGGGTCGTTAACGCGAAACGAGACTGAATTTTCGCGCGCCCACCTTTTCCGCGTTATAGCAATTTTATTTTCTGCCGCTGGATTTTATTCTCGCAGTTTCCTGTTATCCGCGAGAGTCTCGCAGTGATTTCCCATTGAGGGGAATTTATCAAAATCTGTATGGCACGGAAAGATAGTTATATTGTTGGCGGCGAACTGGAAAATTCTGCCCCACAGTCTTCCACTGCCCATCAAAATTGTTATATCTATTTCTCACTCGTGCGTCCGTTCTTTTAGCTGCGAATCGATCAATCGCACCGGTTCAGCGACCCGAATTTTCCGTCGTCAATAAACCAGCAGCGCCAGTCAAATTTTTAAAGGACCGAACCCTTCTCACTGGAACCGTGGCGCATTAATTAACGACCGCTGGCGAACGTTATCACGGGCTCGCAGATAATTATTATGCAATGCACGCATGGAAATAACGAGCCCGATAATTTCGCACCATTCGAACAAATCTGCGCAAACGTGATTAATATTGCGAACTTTGTAATGCTATCGGATATTCGAGGATCCCTTCCGTTTCTATCGCGTCTAAATAATTAACGAGACACCATATACCATCCACGATCTCCTCCTTGGCCATGCGTATGCTACATTCAATGGACAGAACATCTTCAATCAACCAATCGACAAACGTTCGAGGAACGTATTATAAAAAGGGAGAACTGTTCGCGTTAGCCGCGTATAAATAGAGCTTAAGCAAATGGACATGAATGTCTGTAAATATTTTTATCGCTGCCTGTCGCGATATCGAGCGAGAAGAAGACTGCAAAAGAAAAAGTGAAAAATAAACGATACGTATATATAATTGGTGCTTCTCCCGTCCTCCTTTTTCCCCCACGTTTCTGTCGTCTTTCCCTCTGCAGCTGCATCGACAGTGACCGATTTATCAGGTACGATTGTTGGCCAATAATTGCCGAACGTATCGTGCCGCGAAAGTGTATACTTCGGTTTCGGCACCGAGTACATTAATTTCTATACGTAATATGTTCGATCGCGTTAATTACTCAGCTTGAACATCGGTCAGACCTGTATCTCTTATTTAGCGCAGAATCGAAATGCATATCTCTTCGTGTTGCTATAATATATTATTGTAAATGAGAATCTTGAAGCTTTACAGAGTTTGCCTTTTTAAGTTACGGCTAAGTTACGAAGGAACATTAATATTTTTCCCGACACTAATTACATTTATTTCATAAATTTGGACATTGATTGAAAATTATTCAATATCCCCGGGATAATAGCTGGATTATTTCCTTCGAGTAAATCTTTAATCCTCCGAAGCATCTTCACGCTCGTGAACCAATCTCCAATCTTGTTCCGCCGCTGACCGTGAGTTTTTCTGCTCGATTTCAGGCGACCTGAGGCTACCAGGTCCGGGACCAGGACCAGTCAGGTGCACCCTGAGGAAGCACAAGCCAAATCGCAAACCCAGGACGCCGTTCACCACGCAGCAGCTGCTCTCCCTGGAGAAAAAGTTTCGCGAAAAGCAGTACCTAACCATCGCCGAACGAGCGGAATTCTCGTCGTCCCTTCACCTCACGGAAACGCAGGTGAGACGCGTCGATGGTTGCCATTAAAAGCTTCCAACCGCCGCGAGCAATTAACCATTAGACTTGCATCTTGTACGTACATGCGTTTGCAAATCCGCGTGTCGTACGTTTATAGCGTTGCATAGAGAAATCTTGTATGTTTGGTTACCCTGCGGAGATTGCTTGGAGACGTTAAGTACACGGCTGGGAGCAACTTAATGATCGTAAATTCGAATGTCTTCATCCCGAGGAGCAACGTTTAAACGGTAATAGTCCATTGTAAAGGTTCGATAGTTGAGATTATCTAGGCTGTTTACAAAATGCCACGAACGATTGGTTTTTTACATGGAGAAGAGACTAAACGTGTATCGTTTCACAGGTATATCATATGATACTTGCTGAATCTAACATAATCTTCAACGATTATATTACAATCGACAAATAAGGCACAGTTCCATTCAATAGATACATGGAACAATCGTTCCCCCTTTCTCGGTTATTTATTAATGAAACTTGACGAGCAATTATTCTCAGCCTATAAATATTCATGCCCCAATATCAGCGATCTCTGACGGAAATATTAAATACAAAGTACTTGTAAGAATCGTGGCCCGATATACTCGGAACTAGAGCTTGGAGGCGATTCGCGGAATCGCGTAAATAGAGAAAGTCGCAAAAAAGTGTGGCTCGCACGCAACAGGAGGTTCTCTATCGTTTCAAAGCCCGTCCCGTGAACTTGCAATTGGCTCGACCTTACGTACGGTTGTTCTTTCCCCTGTATTTTCTCGCCGCAATTTATTTTTTCCCACCTCCTCAGCAGCGCCGTTTTCTCTTTGTTTCGTAATTGCTCGACGGGACGCGAGTCAAAACGAGCAAATTCTCGTATACCACCCGGATCAGATACATCACATTGAAGCGGGTAATTACACACCCTTGTACGGTGCACGGCTGGCAATTATCATGATTGACGTTAATTAAATTGAACGCAATGAAATGATATTATGGCCCATTTTTGTATCAGCCGAAATGATGGGCGCTCGTTTGGAGCAGCGACGCCGGGCGAAGATTTAAATGCCGTCGGTAACGATCGACCGAAATAAATTGTTTGCCAAAGTGTGCGCACCATCGTTCACGCGACACCGCGTGGCGAATTGTGGTGAGCGATCCTCTTTCGATTCGGTGATTTCTTGTAAAACTTCGTTACGTCTGATGCCATCGATAATCGATAAAAACGCGTTCAGTCGCTGATTGGGTATATTTAATCAACGCAATTCAGAGAAAATTATTTATATAACGTGCAAATTATTGAGCAACACGATATTTCAGTAAAACTGAAATAAAATATAATATCGCACTTCTGTAAGGAGAAATTAGTACGAGCCATTGCCTGCAGAATATTACAAATTTATCAAGTCCCTTGTAGTGCTGAATTTATCGTCCTACAATTATTCGGAATTAGGAAAGGTCGTTTAAAAAATTTGTTAGACCGTGCGGCGTTTAGCTGTCTGACCGCGACGGGCAGTTTCTACTTCAAATTTGTACCCAGACGCAGTGGACTGTTCCCGTCGCGATAAATAATGCAATATGTACAAGCTCCGCGGGGATATTAATTAAATAAAACACGGGTGATCGTTATCCATCGCGAGGGTAATTCTTTCTTCGAACTTATCGCGTCAAACGGGACGAAATTTGTCAGGTGAATCGTAAAGCCGTGGCTGGCCGATTTCGCATCCAACGTCGAGCCAGACGGAGAACGGAATAAGAATCCATGGAACGATGCGTTTAAGCAGCAATAAAATTAACCAAGCGCGTTAATGCCTGCTGGGCGTTCGCGGTGCCGTAACACGTGTTGGCTAGGCGAAAAAGACGATCGCGATGAGGCAGGCTATTATCGTTGCGGCTAGCGTGTTCGGATACACTTTGCGTATTCATTACAATGCATCAGTCGAAATGAAGCCCCGTCCTGTTCATTTGCTTAGATAAGCTACGATCGTTCCGTCGCCTCCTGTCCTCCTCGTTCTTCCGAAACAGCCTGGATCGCCACTATGCGACTCTCTCCTCTCATTATTCACCCGCTACGAAGAGGTATGTTCGCGATTTGGGTTGCGATATTCGCGCCGGTGCAGCGCGATGGCGTCGTTCGTGGAAATAATATCATTTCGCCTCGAAATCATTCGGCGAACGATGAATGAAAAATTTGTGGCTCGCTTTTGCGTGAAACGGTTCGGTCGTTGATTGGTGGACACTCGAAGAATTGCCCAGCGGATTTAAATCATCCACGGTCGCCTACGTTAACAGGCGAGAACGATCGATTTAGGGCTCTCAATTTCTTCGAGTCAGAGGATTAATTTTAATCCCCTCGCCACGGTGGCCGAGATCGGGAACGATTGTTCGCAGAAGCGGGGACAAAACTGTTCCACGTTGGTAATCGAGTCCCTGGAAAATTGCGCGCTTACGCAGTGGCAACGCGTTAGCCTACGACCGTGAAAAGCAGGAAGTCGTTGGTGGAAGGAAAAACCACGGGGAATATTGCAATATGTCTTCCCTCTGGGAGAACCACTAACGATTTGATTGCACATTGTCACGCGACGCGGGATTTCTACTTTCTAAGCGACGTGTATCGTCCGCGAGGCATGGAATACGTATTATATGTACATACGCGGTTTAACGTGTCCGACTGATTTATTAAGGAGTTACGCGATTTATATCGTTTTTTCGCATCTACATTTTTATTTACCCTTATTCCATTGCAACGTTATACCCGTTTTAGCGATCAGATTACGGCTACTTACGGCTCCTTGAACTCGTTACGCGTGCTCCAGGGTGCTTAATGCTAATTCCCGGGGAGCTGCGTAGACAGCGCGCATTACGCTCGATAAAAATAATGGTAACGAGAATAATAACGACGATAATAGGCAGATTGTCCTCGTTACACGCGTACCTCCTTGGATATTACCATTCGAATGATGAACAGAGTCACTGACAGCGTTTCTCAAACGCTCCCGGTACTTCAACCGTGCAGACAAACCTTAAAACCATTTCACTTTTAATTAATCCTTTTTTCTCTTCGTGTACTGGTATGTATACTGTCTTGCATACTGCAAAAGCACGCAATCTGCCTCCGCTATAACCATAACCGCCGTATTACTCGCGGAATCGTGGCATGAAACTTTTACTGCCGCGTTCCCCGCCCAATATTAATAAAAATAGCAATCTCTATATTACGTACGAACAACTTCCGCAAAAGTCCCTGTAAACGCTCGACCAATTAGCAACAAGATACCAATTAATTCCTCGATCCGATAAGTCGCACGGTCGTGTCAGGCCAAATGCGAAATTTTCCAGCGTACGATTTCCACGGGAAAATCGCAGCCGATTCGAGGCAGAACACGCGCGTCAACCGCCAATAAACGGCACGGACGTGTCACGTAATTCGTCGTCCGATTCGCGGCGACGACGGCAACGACGACGGCAACGACGACGCACAGTCTCGCATCTGTCCAAACAGAAAAATTGGCCGGGGACTGTGCAAACACAATTAACCGGCGAAGAGAAGGCTTCGGGCCGCGAATTCGAGCCGCGTATTTTTTCCACGCGGCAAGTTTCCAACTACATCGACGAATTCCTGCAGGCGGCTCGAACGGCCGGCTGCTTTCACCAATTTGAGCCGGCTAATTACGCGCTAAATAGCCGTTCATGCAGCACCGCGTGCACCTATTTTCTCTACCGGCCGTACGGTACGAACGATCGCGTCGCGTCTCTCGTTAGAACGCTTACGTACGCGCTTGATCGATAGCGTAATTATTTAATTACGTGGCCGTATCGACGCTACTCCCGCCGGCCGTCTGACCACCGCTGTCATTTTCTACTTGCGCCCGGCGCGGCGTGTACCCGTTGCTAGATTGACTCCACGCGTGTACGGGCTACGGTCAATCTTTATAATTATACCAATAGTAATTGAGCGCGGCAATTTGGCTGTTCGACTGGAGAAATATTGTGCAACGAATTTTCTCGGAGCATTCATTTCTGGACTTGCAACCTGGGATCAAACTCTATTCACTTCGTTTAGTTTAATTGATACCAGTTGGAATTTATGATAAGTAGACTTTCGTTTGCCGGAAAATATTCATTATTCCCTCGACGATTATTCTCTGTTTCAGGTGAAAATCTGGTTCCAAAACAGGCGGGCAAAAGCGAAGCGACTGCAGGAGGCGGAAATCGAGAAACTCAGGCTGTCCGCGAGGCCGCTTTTGCACCCGAGTTTCGGCTCCGGCCTCATGTTCTCCGGAGTGGGGCCTCCTGGAACACCAGGAGTGCCTCCCTTCATCGCAGCGGCCATGGCTAGGCACACCCATGTCGCTGCCGCGGCAGCCATGTTCATGGGGCCCCCTGGACACAGGCCTTAATAAGGCAGAGACGAGCGGCCCGAGCTCAAGTCCCTCGTATTCTGGTCAGTCCGCTTGTTCCGGAACGACAAACGACAGGAAACGCGTCGCGGGATCCGTTTATCGGGCCGTATTGTAAGATCCGCAGATTGGGCCACGATCTGGTCGATCGGGGAAACCAAAACTGACAAGAATTTCTCGGGAAGAATGAAAAGTACGAAGTGGATGGACTTTGTAATTATTCGGAGGACGCTGGTGGGTTTGAAAATTGTTTGAGAAGGATGCGGCCGTGTGATCGGATGTGAATTAACGGGACGACGATCCTACAAAACTTGTGGAACTGTGGTAACGAATTTGTGACTCGTGACTGTGACTATTTTAATGTCTGAGAAGATTTCCGTAAAGAATGCGGCGCCTTCTTTTCAGACAGCCATAAAACGGAGAACAGCCTTCAAACCCATCACCGTCGGCGAACGTTCGTCTTCATAGGAACGAATAAATCGAGCCGTGCGACAATTACGAGCTTCGAAAATGCGCCAGCGGTTCTTCGTCGTGAAGATCAGCTCGACGAAAAGTTCGGCTGGTCGCGAAACGGTACAAAATCGATCCCGAATCTGCCGCGATCTTTCAGCGAATCATAGGAAGATCTTCGAAGACTCGCGCCCTCCTTTCTACTTTCGCGTTTAGTTTTGTTTATCGTCGAAACGACTTGAACGAACCGCGGACACCACGATTGCAACTGTTGCAGACCGAAATTGACCGGAACTAACGCGAAGCATTTAGGCGGCATTTCAAAGCGTTGATCTCACGGGGGTGGGGGGAATCGTTACGAAGCCGATGTACATACTGTAAATAGATTCGCCTAAGTGTACGTATGTATATATATATCATAATGTATCGTGTACAGGATGGTTCCATTTTTCAAGAATATCGAGCGCGACAAATCGAGACGGTCGTGAACGAAAGAAGACGAGAAACGACGGCGTTTGTAACTCCTTCGACTCGTTCTGTCCCTGGGGGAAATCTGATGGGTGAGATAATTGACAAGCTCGGGGAAGAACGAAAGAAATACGCTACGTAGACGATGATTCCACTCTAGTACGGCTTAGCTAGAATTCCTGCTCCCAAATCGTTCCTTAACGATCGCATCGAATCGACTCGGCAAGTTCGACAGGCCGAACGTCTCGTTCGTTTAATCGCTCGTTCAGCGACGTACACTGAGATTCGAAATTAGAAAGCCGGCAAGCGTTAAATGGACCCCGCTAGACGCGCGTGGCGAAGCAATCAATTATCTTCGACGTGATACAGTTCGAGTGAAAAATGGCGAATCTTTTCGGGTCACATCGCGAATAGATTCCGTAAATTGCGAGCGTTAGACGCGGTTTCGTCTTCTAAGAGATAGGCAAGCAATACGAGAGTCGAAGAGCGTGTATATATGTGTGCGTGTGTAGAGAGTGGTTGAAAAATGTAAATTCTATATAGCTACCGTACGATCGATCGAAGAACACACCTGCGAACGCGACGAGGTCCCGGATGTACCTAAGCGCCCTGTATAAATGTAACATGATAATTTATCCATGGAAGTATACCATAGAAAAATAAAAGTGATTTCAGTATTTACGCCAACTTATGCAGATTCTTCCGCGACTCGTGCCATTCAAATCGTTATAGTACAATTTAAAGAAAATATATATACGTCTTTGGATATTCAGCAAACGTCTGCTGAAAATTTGTACAGATGTTCCCCACCATAGTATATTATTTCGATTATTTATATACATTTTTGATGGTACCGTAACGAAGGGGTTAAATAACCCTCCGCACATTTCAGCGAGCTCGAAGCAGAACCAAAGGTAAGTCAAGCATCGTTGTACTTGGATCGACCGTCATTACGATCGATTGACCATGGGAAAATAAACGAGAAGAAAAAGGAAAACAATGATTCGCGGATGGTGATCGTGGCGTCGACCTCGCCTTTTAGTCGATTGCTTGATCCCCCGATGAAAGAAGTATTATGTCCCACGAAACGTAGCGAAAGAAAGGTGAAAGGAGGCAAGGGAGAAGAAAAGGAAGGAACGTTGGGCATCAACGAAATGTATCGCAAAGTCATCGACGAGGAGAGCGGTGGCCCCGTGTATGGCAAGTAGTCGAGGCAACGGTATAGGGCGGCCGAAAGTGTCCGGCAGATAATTAGAAATATGTTAATCAGGCGTAGCCGCTAATTGGTTTTTGACTAAATTTTTAATTAAGTCTTAAGTCCGGGCGGCGCGCTGATTTATCGAGTGGTGCCCTTGGCTAATTATAAAATATATACGCGCGGGGCCCACGCACACGCGACTACCGCCTCGCATCCACGTGAATCCTGGGACTCTGTGTATGCACCTGTCCCGAATAATCTGTCCATGAGCGTCGACGTTCCCCCTTTTCACTTCGACACGGGTGTCAAATATTTAATTAAAAAGAATGGCTTCGTTAATTTACATGTTAATCATAACATATACTTCCATTAACATGTTCGACGACTGCTTCAATTTTTCTTTTCTGCAAAGAAAAGATAACGCGGATGTCTTTAACCTGAACGCGAAATACTTCCGCTGGATTACAAAAACTTAATTGCTAAAGATCTATGGACTTTAAGGCGAACATCAAATAAGAGGTAATCAGTCTGCACTTTAATGCAGGCTGATATAAAATTGGGTTCAGCCCGGCGCCAATGCTTGGATTCGCGTATATACTCGGAGTTCCACCTATCTCCACCTAAAACAGCCTATCTCTAAGAACGGGGTGGAGAACCAACCTTCCTGGGCTAAAACGAGAAGGCCAGAAATCCGTTCCACTGGCACGCCCGATCAAAGAAATTCGCCGCCTTCTTTGAATCCCTCAGCCGCTCGAAACTGTTGTCCCTCCGGTCGAGACCGGTAGCCTAATTGTTGGCACCGGTAGCGCCGATATTTCTGCCTATAAAAAAACAGCCTAATCGTTAAAAAATATTCACGACATCTCAAAGAACCCTCTGCCCACAAAACACGACGAAACGAAATTTGTCCGACTCCAAGCTCCCTTAAATTTCGATCGTCGAATAGAACTCTCGATCGCGTGACACAGAAGTGCAAGTAAATCTCCGTGAATCCCAGAGGCACCCATCACCCGGTCGAAGGCTTCGTCAATAGCGTGACTAGAGGGCACAAAGCACGACGGAGGCGAACGTTGGTCCGGCCAAGCCGACTTTTCCCCCTTTTATACGGGACTCCATCTTGGTCGGAGATCACCAACGCGAGCATTCAGAGAAATACAGAGAGAAAACTGCAGGGGGAGAAGAGATGGCGGGCAAACATCGACCCTCTAGAACGACGATTTACCGTTAAAGGGTTTACAAACAGGCGCCAGGTATTTGCTACCTCCGCAGATCGGAAGCACTCTGGCTCTCGCTTCATTCCACGCCTCTGCTTGATTTTCCTTCTCGCTTGGCGGGTCTCGTTGGTCGGCCTCCGTTTCTCTGGATCCCTCTACGCGAGAGGAGAGTCTGTTACACGCTCCCGGTCGGCGCTCCCATATAGATGAAATTTATGTACGAGGCCGACCGATCCTACGCATGCGGCCACATTGAGCGCTGACAATTAATTAAAGAATAATTTCTTGTCTTCGCGATACCCGGAGGAGCGTCGCCAGTTGGCGGCCAATTATGCCTCCGGACGAGAACGGAATACCAAGCAGGCCTGTCGACGACATCGAGAGACCCTTCGATGTGTCCGCGCCGTGCTACCGCTCCTCACTGGCTTCTCTCGAATCGTCTCTCCGCGACCGTCTTCCTTCTACCTGTCGCGAGTATCGTCCCCGGTCCCGCGCAATGGTAAAATAGGAATCTGTGTCAAGTTAACAGAATACTGGAACGATTTCACGGATACAACAGGGAGAATTGTCCGGGCAATTCTAGTAGATCACGATGAGAATATAGATAATTGCGCGTTTCCCTTAATGAAATCTTTACAATCCAGTACACGATAGAGTCGAACGACGAACGTAACAGAATATACAAGCGTGTCATCGTACGATCATCTCGTTCGCCGGTCCCGAAAAGGTCTCGGAGGGCCAGGCAGCGGTCCCCGACGGACCGGAAGGTCGACATGGAGGGAGAAAAAATTCTCGGTTAACGCGTGCATCGAAAGCAAGCCTCCCCTCGTTCAGTTTATCCAAATTAATTGGTCGTAAATTAAGCGGCCGGTCTGACGAGCGCGGCGAAACGAAGCTGAAGAGAGAAGCACGAGCAGATCTCTCGGTCCTCGCGTGGAGAGAGGTTGCTACTTAAGGGAGCGAGACGGGACGATTGTGCTGAACGCGTGTCCGACGAGGAGAACCGAGGAGAAAGGCTGGCCAAGAAGAACAAGACGTAGATAGACTGGAGAGGGTCGAGAAAGAGGGAGTTACCTGGGCAGGAGGTAAAAAGAGAATTACAAAGGCAACGCTAGCCGGGGGACAGTAGCGCATCGACACGCCATTATGTGGCGGCTGGGACTAATTTATACAAGAGAAAGACGAGGATGCCGCGGAAAGTCAATCGTGGCAGTGGTCGTTCGGGCGGAAACGGGACAGCTAGGTGGCGGGCGTTGGTCGAACGGAGAAAGGTAGAAGAGATCACGGGCATTACTTAAAAGAGGGTTCCTAATTGGGAGCCAGCCACTGTTTCGACGGGTGTACCGATGCTCGGATTCGTGTCCTCCAGAAGGGAATTAAGGAGGAAGAAAAAGGGACCGTGGATTCGGGGAAGGAAAGCTTCCTTTCTGCCGCCTCTCAGCCGATACTTTGATCGAAATACCTTCCGACGATGTTTACCTTTTCGGGCGTGTCTTCGCTCTGAACATGTTAAATTGGACAACGAAATTGGACGTATGGTTCCTTTCAGCAGCCAATATCAATTTATTATCGAGCGTGATAAAAAAATGGTGGTAGAAACTGATTGCAAGCAAACTGCACTAAAACATTAACGAATAAAACATTACTCGAATTTATTTGCAACGCAAAAGTAAATTCATTAATCCTCCAAGATCGGCAAAAAAATGCCGAATATGCAGTAGACCCTAATCATTTCTATCTCTCGAAGATCAAACGCCTTGGAAAGATACACCGAGTTTCCTCCTCGTGGAAGCTTCAGTACCATCGGCACGTACTTCCACGAGAGACCAGAGAAAGGAGGAGGAGGAGGAGGAGGAGGAGGAGGAGGAGGAGGAAGAGGGAGGAAAGGGTTAAGGGAAAAAAGAAGAAAACGTATCGGGTATCGATCGTCCGGGAAGGATCGCCATGTCAAGTTCGGCTTTCGATGGAAGCGCGCGCAAGTAAAGTAATCGTTTCTCTCGAAGCTTACACGCGTTTCCCATAAATCGAGCGCATCGGTAGGCAGGTACGCGGATCATGTGCCGTTGCTGGTAATTGCCGGCAAGATGAATCGAGACGAAATCCCGTTTCCGACTTCGTAGGAAATTTACGAAGCCGGCCAGCGAGGGGACGAGTCGCGTTTACGGCGAGAAAGTCGCCCCGCAAGAAAGTCGCGGTCGATGCAAACACCGAGAACCACGGACGCGTTCAAAAACCGTGCACGGATACGTGCTCCTAATTAGGTACGAGCTGATGACTGTTCTTACGCGCACGAAAACGATAGAACCAGATCGGTGACGACCGGTCGGTGACGAGTTGGCTGAGATTCGCGGCTAATTCCTGCTCCGTGTCGTTTCACGATGACGTACGGAGGTCTGGTTACGGCTTTAGTACGCTTCTTGCGCGCTCGATAGACTGATATATAATTTCGAATGGAAATAATAGTTATCTTATTTAAATACGTCATTTAGAGACACATAGTCGCGATCCATTTTACTACGTTGGGGGAATTCGTGAAATATTTTGTTACTAAAACGCCGACCGTACCTGCATATTTTTATAATAATACAAATATGCTGCTCTTTTTTGTAATTCGCAAGACTCCGTGCTGCAAGTAAACAAGTAAAAGAAACATGTATATATGTGGCTTCTGCTCTGATATCTGATGAAACAGATACGTGTTTATCAGGAATCTCGAATTTTCAAGCAGCGAAAGTAAGATACCTGTTAATGGCGTTTTTATAATTTTTAGAAGCAGCTTCTCGTAGTCCTTGAGAGGGAGAGAGAGAGAGAGAGCATTCGCTGCGACACCAAACGAGATGCTATTATTCCATTTGAAATCGAGATCACTAATGCTGATAGCACGATGCTTGTCTTACTTTATCGTTACAAACATCGAGAAGACGAAGACGAATATCGCGCGGCTATCGATTCGACGAAGAGAGGAGGGTTGGGCACGAGGGGTGGACATTACAGGGCGGCGGGAATTTCAAGAATCCTCCTGAAATTTCTCCATCTGCCAGTAGCTCGCGAGTGGCGGTGAATTCCTCACGAGCGATCCCGGCAAATGGCGTTCCGTAATAAAAACTTTTATTACACTACGCGACAGGATCGCGTTAAGATTGAAGATGTCCCCGTTCCTTCTCCCCCGCCGCCACCACCGAACCACCATCCACCTCGGCGATGCATGAACTTGTAGCCGGTAAAATTTATTCATAGCGGGAACTCGATGTCGAACTTTAATACACCGGGTATAAAATTAAAAATTATCTCCGCATAATGCAATTGGGGGTTACCTCGTTAGCTAAATTACAACTTTCTAACTACCCATAAAACGGTCCTCTAAAAAACTTATAAATTTCGGATCAGCCGGCATCTTGGCCCCGGCACAAACCGCCTGAAAAAGGAACGAGCAACGCCTCGTGTCGCCATACGACTGACAATTTGTCACGATTCCGGTTATCCTCTCTGTCCAGCACTCGCTTCTCTCTCCGACCCCTCTCGGCTGCTATCTGTTTTCGCTCGTCGATACGCGCCGTAATGGGATTACCTGCCGCGTTGATTTCCGTGAAATTTTCGGACGCCCGATTACCTCGATAATTTCTCCACCCGTTTACATCCTCCGATTTCGTGTCTGTCTGACGGCGAAGATCCCAAAAACACAGAAGCCCCGGGAAGTACGTCTTCGTTTAATCGTGCTTAACGAGGCTCGTAAAAAATAACGGGTCGCTTAGGATAAAAGTGGTTTCTTCTAGCCTGGGCTCGTAGTTTCGTATAAAAATGTCACGAACAGATCCGAGCAAACCGATTACCTAACATTATCGCTGGCCTAGAGTTCGATATAGGTGTGCGTTTTAAGGTGTACAGAAATTCTGAGAATACAGCGATTAACTTCGAAGTCATTCAAAATATAATGCATATACGGAGATATATCGAAACAAATGTCCGGCCACTCCGAACCTTCAGAATCGTCTGCCATCGTTGCCAAGATTCTTTCCACGAACGCGCAACAAATAAACGAGTAAAGTCCCCGCAACAGACATTCAATAAGCGAATCCTTCGACGTTTCGTCCAAACCGCCGCAAACGTTCTCTTATTATCGAAAAATTACTTCTACGAAACGCGGTCCACTCACAGTCGACTGACGCAAACGACCGGACTTATCGCGCCGCTCGATACCAAGCGAGCCACCGAAACGACTCGTCCCGCAACAAATTCGCCGATTAAGAGTGCCGCTGGTCCAGCCCGATGCGCGGTGAAAATTATAAATTCAGCCGGATCGCTCGGCGAAAAAACGAGTGAAACCGGGCACTCGCGTGGCCCAACGATCGGCAATAATTTGTCAGATACGTCGCGACCAGCAGGCCATTCAATTATCGTCGCCGACGAGACGCCTTCTCTGACACCGGACGATCGCGTCTTTTTGCCCCGACCGGCGCAAGACGATCGTCGCAGCGGAATGCTAGTTTAAATAGGTGTTTCTCCGTGAACTACTCCCGGCATTCGAGAGGCAATTAGCCGGCGGAGACCTCGCGCACCTTCGCACAAATTGAACCGGCGCGTCTCCGGCGACGATGCTTCGTTCGACGACACCGTGAACGTTGCCTATTGACCGAGGAGGAACGTTGAGCAACGTGTACGCGGTCGGATTGTCCACCGGCGAGGAACAGGGCAGAGGCATTGGAAACGGAACACGGGGGTCGCGAGGTTTCCTCCACGTGGTCGTTAAACGATCGCGGCAATTGGTGTCGGCTGATGCCAGTCAGCTGTGTCGCGAAAGGTACACAAAGATAGAATTCTCCCCGAGAAGTCATTGCTGACTACAGAATGATTGAGCTTTAAAACCGGGGCGGTGTTTGTTGGACCGTCCATTCGTTGGGGTGGCTCCGTTAAATGGTAGGAAGAAACGTACCTAGAGAACCCGAATGCCGAGCTATTCAAAGATATGAACGAAAGGAGACGTACGAAATGTATACAAAGATTGCCTAGGATATATACTAATTATTATTGGCATTTTTATCTCTACTATGAAGTAAATACTAATGAATATTCTTAGAGCGCATCAATCATAATGGTAATAATAATTCCGGCCGATCCACCTACGAGCAAACCACCTCGCCTTATTCAGACATATTTTCAACCACTACTCAGAGCATCGAAATCGGCAAAAAACCAGCCCCATTTGTAACGCGCGAAACTCGGAACGCGATCAGCGTAACGAGCGCGCGTACGTTTCCCGTTTCGCGTAATACGGCGACAAAACGGCCATGCCTGCGGAATTCCTTCTAACGAGACGCAGGTCGACGAAGAATCCAAGCGACGCAAGACAGATACGAGCTGTCTCGTGCGTTTTTAAGGGAACAACACGAAGGTTAATATCGTTCTTTCTCGTCGGGCACGACCGGTTTCGTAAATAGAACGTAACGCCGCGGATCGTCGCGGTCCAACCGTCGAGTCGTCGCGAGAAAAACGATGGAACGCGACGTTATGAAATTGCATTAATTTCCAGGCCCAGCGAGTACGTGTTTCTTAATTGCACCGATTGACCGGATTTCATGCATAGCCGACATTTTTCGGACGCGACACCATGGAAACTGCGAGCCATGATAATAAGTCCGTTCCGTGTGATTGTTTGATAAATCGACGGGATCATTTTTAGGTATTCTAGAATTTGCTTGTAACAGAATTCAAACATTAATAGATGTATATTTGTGTTTAATAAATTTCTCTGCTCCGAGACTTTTTTAATGGGGTGACAGAGTACATTAGTATGTAATCGAAATTTGGAAAATGGGGTAAAGGAATTTGTCTCGTTGCTTGGGATTCTGACTGACCAGCGAGATATTTCAAAGATTCGAAGTTCAGGTGGGAACCTCGACAAAAACTCCGTGGAATCCGACGATCTCGTTAAACTCGTAGATCGAATCTGAATTATCATCGCCGGTGAGTGAAATGCCCGGCGCACCGGACTAGTGATCAACGGATTGAATAACGCTTGGCTCGTTAACTCGCTGTGTCCCGAGTGCCACTGTAGATGAACATTAACGAAGGAAAGTGTCGTGATTAAAATACCTCTCTCCAATAGGACAACCTGGTGTCCCAACAATGCACGCGCCAGGCAATAACATACTTTAATGACACGTTAAACACAAGCGTTCAAATCGAGTTTAAAAAATCTAAAAGAATCTCCGGTGAAAAGTGTCAAATACCCAAGAAGCATTTTACTAAACCGCAGAAATCGGTGCAGTATAGTACGTACCTCAGTAACGAATTGAAACCATAATCCTGGAGGACACTTGGACGCTACTTATCGGGCACTTAAAAACGATTGAAGAAAAAAAATCTTCAGAGCCGACTCTCGGGCAGAATTGAAGATTTCGAAAATATTCGGTGAGCCGATCACGTCCAAAGCGGGAGGGGGAGTACCCGCACGAAATGGAGCAAAAACGTCGACAGAATCCTGGGGCAATTAGTCGATATTTTAATGCGCAAAAAGCCAGGCCCTCGTTAGATCTTCGCTGCGAAGGACCGGGTATCCGCCACTTCCCAAAGGGCCATTGATAAAAACGGACTCGGTTACTCGACCGGTGCGGCACCTTGTTAGCGCAAGGATTCTCGGGTTGACAGCTCGCAGCAAAAATAACACGGACGTTAACCCGATTCCGCTTGCGGATGGACCGCTTCGAGAATCGGCTCGAACTTGGCGGTCGAATCGAACACGCCTGGATCTTCGTCGACCGGTACCGCTTGGCTTTCTTATATTTTTCGTTACAATCCCCTTCTCGATATCTTTTTTTCACCTCCCCCCCTTCAACATCCCTTACCTCTATCCACTATTTTACCATCTTTCCCCATAATTCCCCTCCCACCACGCCTCTTTCTGTTAATTTGTTCGACACACCGTCCCGTAAATCTTCGTCCCCGGTTGGTCGTTAATTCCCGTGTGTAACCGTTTAGCGTTACACTCGCTCTCTCCAATTTATTTGGCTCTTTATGAGCGCGCTATGAATATTCAAGCGTAGACGCGCCTTCCCAATTTTTACGGTCTTTAAATACTGTTTTGTGTAAATTGAATCAGGGCCCGAAAGTAATTCAAGATCGTATCGCGACGGTGATACGGCATTTCTCGTCGTGTCTTCGAAAACGTCGAATATCCGGAGAGACATTCGACGGCCGAGCTGTTTCTACACTCTCGTACTGCCAACAGGAGAATCTATAATGTATATTTGACGCTTATCTATCATGGATGTACAGATCGTGTAAGTTGGATCGGTGCTTCCAACATTTCTACCGTATTACTACGTCGTTAGGAAACAATGTACGCAATCGAGATTAGAGTAGAAGTTCAATAAAATTTCATTTCATTGGATGACCACGTACCACCCTATCGTTTCTACGATCGACGTATATACGTATGCATATATGTATTTATACTTCGTAACTTTTCCTTGCTCTCTGAGATTCAGCTCCCACTCTTGATAACGCGTTATTAAGTAAACGGGACGTTAACCCGGATCGAGAGCCTCGCGTTACAGCGTGCGTTTCGAGCGGGATACATTTGTATACAAAATAACCAGGAGCTGAAAGTCCAGCCGTAATCGCCGCCATAACTATTTTAATGATATTAAACGTACTTTATCTCTTTTATGCCGCATTACCCTCGGCGATTTTTGTCGTTCTCGCTTTCTACAGTGTATAAAGTGCCTCCCAATCTACGTCCAACCACTTAAACGTCTCCACCCTTCTCATCTCTGCAACTTAATCCCACGCGAGAGCTGCGGCGAAAAAGACGAGGAAGGGAAACGAGCAGAAGAAATCTCTGCCCGGTATTTTCACTTCTGCCTCGAGCGATTTCACCGATTTTCCAAACGGCGGACAGTCATTGGTTACCTTGGAACGCGAACGAGCCAGGTGTTAATTTCGCGTTACAGGCAACACGAGCTATCGGCGCGAATCGGCTTGTCGATGGTGAACTACACGCGTCCGTGGCCGTCCAATTAGATATGCGAGCCACCGTTTCCCTGCCGATTAATTGCACGTACGAATTTGCCCAGCGCACCGCTTCGAGCGTCCAGTCGCGAATGAAGTCGTGTCGATAAAAGCGTCGATCATCCTTTTACGTTCTCTGAAACTGTCGCCGGGTCCCCGCGAGTAGATCAACGCGGACTACACGGTCCTTCGTCGATCGTATTCCGATAATTTACGAGGTAAACGCTAATAATAAGTAACAGCCGAACTACGAATCGAGGAATAGCGAATTGGACGATTACCGTTCCACTCGACGTTCGTTCGGTTTAATTAGAACTGGGGGGGGATAAAATACAAGTTCGCGGAGCGAAGACAAATCGAGGTTTACGGTCATCGTTGAAGGACGCAAAAAAAAAGGAAGAGAGGAAAGGTAAAAAGAAATAAGTCGACACGATCGGCGCTGAGTGCAAGGCACGTCTCACACTTTTGTCCAGCGTGGACATTCCGGTTTCGAGTTATCCTTGTTCTAGGCATATCGCCGTTGTACGCAGGCGTACGTGTAAACAGAGGTCATTAAGGGACTTCCTATACTTGGAGAACTTCCCCTTTGGCCGGGCCGAAAGCTCTAATTATTTCTTGCTCGGCGTGATCACTTCCGCGGGCGGCACAGGTGTAACCGTTTACGGGAAGAACGGTCGATCGCGCGCTTAATTGGAATCCGATAAGCGTATGCCGACGTTTCGAGAACCGTTCCTTCCAGTAACGGACGTCTAAATAGCCGTACTTTTACTCGCGCCCCGGTACAAGCACGGCAGATCGCTCTACGGTATCGCGAACGACCAGTTGTTCGCAATACAAAATCCATCAGAAGGTATCCTTGACGTTGCGCGTTTATTAATTACTGCGATCGGACACTCGAAGCTCCTGTGCTCTAATTATAAATGACTGCGTATGGAGTATGAAAAAGATGGGTGGAGAAATTCGGTAAATTAACCGTACCATTCATTCGACATCTGTAATTTATTTAGCCGAAAGTTTCACGCAATGCTTTACAAAAAAATATATAAATGAAGATATTAAAAAAACAACAATTTATTTCCCCAAGCTAAATCCATCTGAAACTTCATACAACCCTACCATGAAAAAAAAGGAAATAAAAAGGGAAAAAATCCCAAGCAATTCCAACGATCCAGCACTCAGGCTTCGTCGCGCGTGCACATCGCATCGCGGCGATGGCATCATGGTCGATCGGTGAACACTGCCACAGCGACGCCGTCATTCCGGTAGACGCGATGACAATCTCCGTTGCCGTAGGCCCAGCTAGGTGTGGTCCTATACGCTCGAGGCAACGGGTTTCCAAGAACGCGAGCCATTAGACCTTCTGGCTGGTGTTATAAATTGTACATCGTTTAATTAGGCCCTCTTCCCGCCCGTGTCCAGACGGCTCAGTTATTTACTATTTACTCCCTTGGCCGCGCCGCTCCTATCTCTTGCGGGCTACTGTGCATCAAATTGGATCGGGATTGGGTCCAGAAGGCGAACGATGCCGGTCTGCGCTTCGGAGAGACGGTCACGGCGTTCAGAGCAAAGGTTACGACGCTCCCGTGTCGCGGTCTGACATTAGGGGACAGCGTGGTATTCACGCGAGCGGGAACGTTGGATCGTTTCGGAAGCAACCAGGTGAAATCCCTTTTGGAAGCTGCGGACGGTTTCGGGGATTCCTTTGAACTCGTATGCAGACGATAATTCGATAGGGTTACAAGGGTTTGGGTCGGTGAATGGGGGAACATTTTCGACTAGAACGATATCCTTGTTTTACAGATAATTGTCTGTCGGTTGAAGTTCTTATCCTAAGGTGCATCCAGGGGTGGTAATTAAAAAAATTAGGGTTCCTAAATCGTCTTTGTGACAAGGCCGTGACTCGAATATGGATTGTATTCATTTCGTCCTCCTGTGTCTGATGAGATGAGCAAAAGAAATTTCTTTAACCGAAGGTATATAATATGGCAAGTTGGATTACCGGCTAAAGGTGTTGTGCGCAGTGAAGCAATTATTTTTCTGACAAGTATCGAAATACAGAATTCCATGAAAAATATTGCGCCCGACACGTAATCAAAGAAACAACGTATCATGCTAATTTCGCATTATCTACAAGCACGTCGTCCACTGTACGCGCCTAATGATTCCAGCTCCTGGAATTTCCATTCGTTGCCGCGGGGCTCGCCGCGAAAATGAAGAAGTCCGCTATTCGAATACGGCTCTGACAAAAATTCCAGCCTTATCTCCATCGATGAGATCGAAATTAGTTAGCTGGCGATCGGGCAGCGCGGCCGGCCGGGAGATAGACTGAATAAAAAGTAGAAATTATGCTCGCAATTAGAAGGGATATCTCAGCGGAGTGGTTCGCTCGCGGCAGCGATAAAATAATCAAATTTAATGCGTTCATTTATATTTTGCCCGCACGCGGCCGCTTAAATTATAGCTAGTTAGGTCCCCGGCTTCGTTTCGCTCGCCGTTGCAACGTTTGACAAAACCGATCGCGTCATCCCCGTGGCCCCCTGCCGCGCGAATAAAAATCTTCGAAATGTCAATTATCGAATACTATCCAACGAGATACGTGAGAGACTCGTGGACGTTTTAACGATTCCCGTTCGTATACCTGGCTACCTGAATTCCGTGCTGTCAACGCCTAGCTAACGCTGCTGCCTTTGATTTTCACAACGACGAATCTGCCTGTCCCCTTTGTATCATCTTCGCGTCGGCGAAGAAAAACTGATTCGTCGAGAAGATACCTGTCCGATGAGAAAACGATTTTTTTATCGCACCGCGACAAACGATCCCGTGACACGGCTCTTAATAACTGTCATAGGAACCGTCGGTCTTTAATGCCCGCCGATACGGCATAAAAATAGGGGCCACTAATTACCTGCAGCGGAACAGCTACACGATTCCAGCCGGATCAGAAAATTAAGGACTCTCCGCCGGGCCATGTTAGCGCCAGCACGGTTGCCTCGCAGTGGCAAAAATTCCGGCCTTATCTCGACCGATGAAGTCGAAATTAGTAGCTGGCTACCGTACACGGCCCCTCGCGGCTGCGCCGCTGTGATGGTGAAAATCGGTGATGACACGGTGCACAGGCAATAGTGGCGTCGAGAAGGGATGCCTGTGCGAGTGGTAGCGTGGCCACGGGCCGAGAATGTGTCGCATCGGTGAACGTGACAATATTAATAGCCGGTATGGCAATGGCAACCGAGCTGCTCGTGCTAGCATCAATGGCGTGGTTCCGGTAATAGCGATCGGTCCATGTGTAAGAGGCTCGTGAATTAATTGCCGTTAAAAATTCCTGGTGCCGTGACTGTGCGCCAGGTAGAGTCATGGGTAGCTACGATTTTCTGGTGAAAGCAGGGAAGTCTCGTTTGAAGACTCCGGGCTGAGATTTAGTTAGGTTTTAAATAGGTGTAAATAGAAGCCCTTGCATTACCTAAAGGCAATTGCAAAACGATATAATAATCGAGCTATTTATTATTATTATTATTGAATCTAGATCCTGCACACGTGGATGAGAAAAGTATGCAGGTGCAATTTACATCCGAAAGCAATCGTCAATTAACAAACGAAAGCTCGCAAACGCTTCATCGATCTCGCCAGTAGTCAACGCACACGCCCTTAAAATTCGAGCAAACCAGTAAATCGCGTTGCTAACCAGATTCGAGCGTTCTCCGGCGCACGGACACGAGAGGACAATGCATTGGACAGCGGAGCAACAACAGTGAACCGCATTGTTAATAGCGTGGTAATAACAGTTACAGGCGACGTCAACGGCGATCGGTCGCCGCGGTGGTTGTAATGCCGCTGGTAATGGCGCTGGGGAACCCACACAAATTTACCCCCTACGATGCTTACACACACAGGTGGCACGGGAGTTGCGAGCGACCGCGCGCAACCGCGGACATCCGTAAGTGTTGGATTCTCGGCCGTTGTTAAGTAAATTGGGTCCCAACCGGTTTCTTATTTCGTGGCCACTGTCTTACTCTCCGCTCTCGGCGTAAGGCAACCGCTCACGAGCAAGAACCGCTCGGCCTGATCGGTTGCTTCCCTTCTTCGGGCTCGTTCCCTGGATATTCAGGGCCGTACGATAGATCCTGGCTAACACTCGGCCGGATATAATACGACTTTTTACTTTTCTTAAACATTTTCTTACCATTTTTAGACGGTCTAATATACCGTTCAGAATTGTACAGTCGTTTAACTGCACTGCAAGCTGCGTTTGTTCGATGCTGTGTAACAAATTGGTCACGAGCGAAACAAAACGAAACCATCATCGAGCAAACGGTACGCTGGTCCGTGAAATCTGTTTCCCCGGAAGCGTATCGATCATAATATCCCCACAGGGCGGAGTGTGCATCAGCGAAAAGCATCGCTGATATCTTACTTAATAACGCGAACCTTTCACCGTGACCGGGTACGAGCACACCGGGCCGTTTGCCGTTCCTAGAAGCTAGCGCGAAAATTAATTGTTCGTGGTTCGTTAACTCGTCCGCAGGAGAAGTCCCACTTTTAACGCTACACTGTATCATGCTAACATGGGTGCTCGACCAATCGACGAGGGTGAACCGGGGGGAAAAACGTCATGGCGAAGGAAGAAACGCTCGCTAGAGACTGTTCTCTGTGGTATGGAATAATTATTTTACTTCCAACCCTTTAGAAATTGCAGCAGCTACAAAGGAGAAAGCAAAACGACCCTGCAATGGAACCGATAAAACGAGCATTGCGAGGCAAATAAATTCTGCCGGCGTTCAATTACTGTAAATGGCAGATTTCAGGCCCTCGTTGATTAGAAATGTCGAACATTTCGAGGAACAAGCAAAGTTCGCCGAAAAGTCTGGTTCAAGTGGTCGCAGAGGTCGAGCACGAACGCGTGCACACGTGTTTCGAGGAACACGCCTGTCGCGGGTCGGGTGTGTATGTGCGTGTGTCCAGAAGTATGTGCCGCGAGGTGGGTCGCCTTTTGTTTTAGCATGGGGAGCTAAGGGAGCCCTCTCGAGTGGGTTACCATGAGATCTCGCCAGCTGATATCCCCGCTTTTTTGTCAATTTATAAGGATTTATACCAGCGAGCCGCGGATACGCTTGCCTCTCCCTCGGCCCTTCCAGCCTCCGCTCCACGTACGCGGGACCAACGTTCTACCAAGGGGTGGTCCTCGCGGCCAAGAATCGACGAACCTGGCCAGGAAAGGGAAAATAAAGCTTCGCTGGGACAGTCTCGAGGGGAGCAGAGCATCCTGGAGGACGATCCGACAAAAGGGACCCGACACCGTGCTCCCTTCTTACCTCGAGCTTGGATTTTCGAGTTCTCGACGGTGAGTGAAAATAGTTTTCAAGTAATCGAATCGAAGTAGCACGAACCGTCTCGTGAAATATACCAAACGGAAGTAATCGTCAATTTTGGAACCTGGACAAAGTCAGCAACCGATTTCCCGCGCTGTAACGTAATCATTAAATGCAATAAGGAAATGGACAGTGCGCGATTAACCGAAGGCGAAATCGCAGCAGACGAGGGTAAACGGTGTCGATTGTCCGACAGCCAGCTCGAAGCGTGACGCGGAGATTCGCGAAACAAGTGGACCGAGACCGGGGGTTGACAATTAAGCAATTATCTTCGGTGTCTTCCTCGGGCCGTTTCTCGTGCCTCACCCCCCCCCCCCTTGCATCGACCGACGGAACAGGAACGACCCGGCAAGAGGGAAAGTGTCGTTGCTGCTTCGTTGGACGAATGGTAGAAAGAGGAAAAGGCGATTTGGTGGTGCAAAAAGAGAAAAACGAACGACCGGGCGTCGCTTTTACTCAGAGAGACAGAGAGAGGGGGGAGTGATAGAGAGGATGAAAGAGGAATGAAACGGGACAGAGGGAGGAACCGTATCTTAATGATATTGTAGCCGGTGTGCACACGCGCAGGCTTCGTCTAATTGCGCCACTGAAGCGGCCATGTTACCTAGCCGGGGGTGCAACGAAGAGGGAAGATCCTCCGCCAGGACCGCGTGCTTCAGTTGTGTGTTCTGCACACGGGAACAAACACATATATTCCTGGGACAACGTGGACGTTGGTTAAAGAAAGACAGAGTACGACAGGGAGGTTAGCGTGCAGAACGAGGATAGAGTTTAGCGGGGGTGTACATTAGAGAAGGACCCGGGTATAAGGGTAGCAGGGAGAGAAAGAACAATAAGGATAGAGGCAAATAGAAGATGTTCTCGGTTGGGAGAAGAGAAAACGCGTAGGCACCTGGCAAAGGGCGACAGAGCAAGAGGAGCGAAGCTGTACGAAGCAGAGGGACGCCAGGGGGGACGTACGTAGGGGAAGAGAGAAAAGGTGGATAGAGGGAAGAGACAGGTAGCGCGAGAAGGAAAGAGAAAGGACAGGGTGGGAGACGGCGGTCGAAAGAGAGGGGGATCTTGGAGGTAAAAAGCTGGAAATGCAGCATGGCGGTTGGGAATCGGTAGCAATTATTACGAAACGACGACAGTTGAATGCGAATACTTCCATGGGGAAAGGGGACGGGGAATTTCGGGCCACCTCGTTGGTCGCGGGTGGCGAAACGACGCGACAGCTACGTGGAAAAGTCAATTAGGTCTTGTCTAGGTTCAATTGGCCAACTCGAATGACCCCTGACATTTTTCTACAGCCGGCCAAAGCGTACCGGAATTGTTTGCACACCGATGCAAGCCAGGCGCGAGCGTGCCACGAGTAGGATGGTACAATAATTTTAGCGTAACCGGTGTTGATACGCGACGATGTATACACCTACTCGTGGCGCAAAGAGTGACACTTTTACGGGGTGCCATTTTACAACGGCCGCCTTCTCCAACGTACAAATGTTGCCTTTCGAAATAAGAGAGCAACTTAATCTCACATTAGTCCGACCATATCTCACGTTTAAGGCGAGTGCGCAAACGTGACTGCACTTCTGACATTTCGAATATCGTTGTATTTACCCGACACGTATCCCGCTACAAATACCCGTGCCTCAAACTTATCTGCCGCGTGCCTATCTGTTCGCCGTTGCCTAGCCTCACTCGCGGGGAAACAATGCAAAATAACGCGAATCTATTCGTCCCTCCTCCTTGCCCCGTGGTGTCTCGCGGAGGCCCGTAGAATTATTCGCGAAAGGTGCGCGGCGATGTAAAATAAGCGTGGCCACGTAAACTTTATGGAATCGTCGATAATTCAACGAAACGCTGTAAACACGAACGGCGGAAAATGAAACCGTAAAGTGTATCTCTGTTAGATCACCGTAGATCGTAGATTTGCGGGGCGCGCGAAGCAGAACGATCGCTAATAACGATACAAACCATTGGTTTGTTATTTCCGTTCTAAAACTATGGAAAGAAACGATTGTTCCAACTATATAGCGGACATCGCGATGATGTGAACGGTGTGCCATAACGTTGACAGTTATCGCAATTGCTTCACGGTGCTTATCGTAACGTTAACTATGGAAGCTCCTCGCCATTTGAACTTCGCAACGTTGCCTCCGACCTGGCCGAGTTCACAACGGGGACGTGCTAAGATAACAGGATTGTTTAGACACACCGCTACTTTGGAACACTTGCACATTGCCGGTTAATTGTGCCGTCGAGAATAGTAACTTCGTCTTCGGCCGGAAACGCGGATAGATATGACGTCAGGAGCGTTATATAATTGTGCTAAGCAACGCCATGCAAATCGAGGCATTGATTATGCGATTGTTCGACAAATTACGATCATCCAGAGAAGTATCCTATGTATTTCCGGCATCGACTTTCCCCACCAACGTTTCGCGAATCAAAAAAGAATAAATCCGAGTATAGAACGGAAGCTTTAACTTGTATCAATTTATGGGGCTGCGCGATGGATATGTATCGCAATTTAGCTGGAATACGTGGTACAGTGCAAAGTGAATTACGACAAAAACGCGTATCACAGCACGAGATTGCAATAGAAGGTGGAAAAGCACGCGCCATGAGCAATCGCCAGGTTGGATGGTGGGGTGGCCGAGCTTTCAGGGGATGCGAGTTAAAATGGGAGGGTTGTTCGGGGCCAGCAACCACTTTGGCGCACGCGTAACCGCTGCCAGTCAATATTAACCGACGAGTCAGCCTCGAGACTTCGGCGTCGCTGACGTAAAAACTGGCCACGTCTAAACGGGTCCTTTACTCTCCCTAATATTGCTAGTCGCCTCGGAATTAGTCGAGCACCGTTTCACCGTCAATCTGTTGCCGCTAATAACGCGTTACGAGTTAATAAAAAAAAAGATTCCCAAAGAAAAAAAAAATATATAAACAGTTCTGCACCTCGTCCTATAATACCAATATAAACAATCCAAACGAGTCACGAATTTTTCTCAGATTATTTTCATTAGCTCCTACGCAGGTACCTACATCTCACAACGATTTACCCTCCGTTCGAAAAACCAACGCTGCATATTATTCCCACCAAACTATACCCCCAGTGTTCTCCGAAAACCTATAATCCATAAACAAGCAAAGAAGGCAATTGCGGTCGCCCGAATATGTTAGCCAACCTCCTCCGACGAGAGCCCGATGCAAAATTCGAGCTAATGCGTCTCGAGAGTCGAAGACATTCAACACTCCGTGAACAATCGGGCAGAAGGGTGAGGAATAGGGGGTGCGCGAGCGATGTCGCAAATAATTGGTCAATAATACCCTCGCGGCTGGCGAAAAGCTGGCTGGTGGAGGACAAAACGTTGTCGTCGGGGCGTTATCGTGCACAGTGTAGTCGTGTTCAACGAATACCAGCCCTTCCTCCGGTCGGGCCCCCACCCGGAGGCAGCGCTGACAACTTCTCATTGTCCGGGATTCAGCTTGACGTCGCGGGGACGTGCTCATTGTTAATTAAACTACGCGTCGCCGCGCCATTGCCGCAGAACTCTCGCCGTGTTACTCGCCCGATAACTGCGGCCTGCGGCTGTCTCGCGCGCGCGCGCGCGTACACATTTTCCCCGACGCGTTTTCCCTCCCGTTGCCTCGCGTACGCCAGACACGTTTCATCGGGCTGTCGCTAATAACGCGCCAGTTTAATTACCACGGCGAATTAACGCTCGAGCCGATGGAACGCGGTACTCTCCGATCCGCGTTCTGCAGGCTCGAGTGCACGATCACGGGAGACGTTGTTGCTATTTTTAAGGGCAGATGGAGCGTGGTGAATGTACACTATTTATACTTAACCGGGATACTTGTAGCTCAAGGTATCCAAGATCGGGTTGCTGAAAAATTGCAGCGATATTATTATCGTAGTACCGAGGGTGTCGAAAAGGTATCGATATTTTTCGAATAATATCAAATATCCACTGCGTCGCCCAATAACATAACAGTTCCCAAAATTGAATTTCTACCGAACGGTTCAAGAAGAAGGTCCTCGCGCGACCTCACACGAGATCGCATATTGCTCCGACGAGGTCCCGATCGCTGTCCTAATTCTCACGATCGGGCGTCCCGATGCTTCTTAAGCGGCCCATAAAACGCAGGAAATTACCGGGTAGCAACGTCGTGACGTTCTTCCCGATACGAACCTTATCGTACGTAAGCGGCTCGCTGAATCGCAAAAGGGGCGAGGGGGTGTCGAGAACGAGAAGCTCCAGATAGGGGGTAGTTTCCACGGACCTTTCACCGAACCATCTCACGTGCAACGATTCCCTATTGTGCGTTGCGGCCCGAAAGGCGGCTTCTTCTGTCGCAGGAATCGCCCGGCTCTAATTTCGGAGTCAGGGAATGGAAGAAGAAATATCGCACGGCATAACGTGGATATAAAAGGGGCGACATAAACTGTCGATGGATTTCGCCCGCTCCCCCTTTCCACGGAGCCGGTGCTTTTTCCGAAAGTCTTCGCGCCCGAGTTGTCAGTTTCGAGAAGTTTACGAGCTCGTTTCGACGAACCGTGTCACTTGGGGAAAAAGCGACGCACGAACGTTCATCCGTTCAATTGCATCGGAATTTCTGACTGATGATTTTCGTCGACTCGCTTCTTGGTTTACTAGAAAATGGACGAGGTCCTAAAATTTTATACGCGCCGGGTCGGCTCGTATAAGAGAGATTTGAATGGGCAGAATTTTTGTTCCTATTTCACACTTGATTTAGCCAATCGAATTTTTCTTCTTCCTGCAATGTTCACGTCGGTGCAATATTGTTTATCAATTCCTAGTTACTATCGGATTAATTGTAGTCATCTGCTGTGGAATCCCCATTCTAAACGAAGCAAACACTGTGCCATCCGCGACCCGTAATTTCCTACCCCCGAAACTAACAGAGGGAACAGAGCCATTGTAGAATCCCGAAGTTTCTACTCGCAGTACCAGCAGCCAACGTGCCGAAGCGTAACGCTCGAAGAATCCGGATCTGCGACATTCGTGCAAATTAGCAGCGACCGGTGACAGTATCCATGATCACCGTGACACCGAGTAACCACTCGTCGCCCCATACATTCCTATCTGCGATCCTTCTGGCCAGCCGTGACAGCCGCACCGGGATGGCTGTCCCATGCCGCGATTTCTCCTTGCCCCGAAGATCTTCTCTTCGAGCAATAGCAGCAATAGCAGCGGCAGCAGCAACGAGCAAAATCGTATATACGTATACGTCTGCTCTTGCGGAGGAGACTATGGGGCGAGAGGTCGCTAGCTGGTGGTCGTACCTCGGCTACTCTTCCTGCTTCTTCTCTCGTCTCACCTTTTGTCTCCCTTCTTCAACGGCTCGGTAGCCTGGTTCGTCCGTATTCTCGTCTTGTTCCGTTACCGTGCCGTTTCCTCGTCGTTCGCACGGATGGTCCGCTGCTCCGTTCTCCCTCTGTCGCAGGGTCGCTCCGCTTCGAACCCTCCTTCTCTTTCCTTTTCGACCGCGTCTGCGGGGACGATAGTCGAGCAGAGGCAGTAGAGAGTAGCTACGAGCTCTCTGGAGCCCCGACAATACCCAGGAAATTACATAACTGTTGGAAATATCAACCAATACCAGTGCTCTGGCATAGCCGCGAGAGCCGGCGGCGGCAGCGGCGTCGGTGGTGTCGGTGCCAACCCCTCCGTGCCATTATTATAACTGGGTAGGTGGCGTATTATACGCGGCCGTCGGGGGAACTCAGGCGGGCGAACGAGATAGCACCGTGCCTGGAGAATGAAACGAGAAATTGAGTTGTGCTGAAACGGGGAAAGGGGCTGCACGCCGCGGAAGGGGCGCGCCGGAGACGCGGCAGACCGCCTCGACGACCGGCGTCGCGATGGACGCGAACCTCGATTGCGGGCGAACAAATTTTTTTCCTCGAAGAATATTTTTATTCGGGATATTTTTCAGCACCTCCTTGGACGACGAAGACGACGAGGGTTGATTGGAGATTGCTACTGAACACGGGGGTTAAATTCAGCGGGGGTGACGCGGGGGTGACATACGTTGAATAATCTTAGCTATGGGAGGTGTCTGTCTGTTAATGCTCATTCTGGCTTATATTTCTCGAAATTTCGTTTCGCCGATGTATCTTATCGCAGCAAGGACATCTCGATTAATTGGTTGATATTTCTGAGAAACGAAGTATCGACACCTCGAGTCCATCGCTATTTCAGGGAGAAGTGCTCCAGTTGCACGTACACCAATGGCGGCACGTCGACTGCCGAGTAATTCGCAAAAATTAATTACTAACTTGTTCCACGGCGAGAAAGGATCTCCCGTGCCGACTGCGAACCGGAGACAAAGGGAAAAGGAGCTGCCTCAGGAATCGTCGCACAATGGAACGGGAACGCGGTCGTTTCTCGAGAAAACCGCTGCATAATCGTGCGTTTCGTCGCACCTAGTATCGACTTTCGTTGGAATTACGTGCCACTTCGATCGGCCGTCATTAGCAAGCCTTACATTCCACGAATTTAATACAATGCTCGATACAACTCTAATAGCAAAGAACATATCAAAGCCCTTAAAAAAAAGAAAGAAACAGAACAAATAAGAAGACATTTCTAAAACAAATTGAGCAGGGTAGAAAAATCGACAAAAAAGTGTCGCTTGAAAGAACAGCAACGCCGAATGCAAATACAGTTCGAGAGGCACTCAAGCAAGCACCACGCGGCGAATCGACTAGATACTATATGCATATACCGATAACACCAACCAACCTCGGGGACATTTCAATTCGTAGATACAGAGGGGTCCATAAAAACTGGTCGACGATATAAATAAGCGTTTAATGTTGCGCGCTCCTAAATTGAATCTCGGCCGCCCAACGATCTGTGGACAAGATCCTTTGGGGTGAAATCCCCGTGAAACTACTGACCACCCTTCAACGTGCCAACCGCTCGCTTGCAGACGCACGAGTCGTGTCAAGTCTTTCCCAATGCTTTATGCACCCCATAAAAGCCGGCATTACATACGAAAAGTCAAGCGCCGCGACGATGGACCCCATACGTTCCCTGTTTGCCTATTATGTATGGTTTACCGTGGTTTAACCAGGGGGAACCTGGTAGCTAGAGAGGGTCCCGGGTGGGGGTGATCCCTGAGAGACTTATGACTGTGATTAAGTGTGATGTATCGAGGAATAGATATCAAAAATACGGGACGGAATTCACCCTCGTAATTCCTACTCTTTCGCTGCCACAGTGATTCCTGTTTACTCGCGATATTTTTCTCACGGTAGGAAGGAACGCTAAAATATTGTCAGCCTCGAAATCTGAATTTTTCGGATTTAAGATACCCTTTCTGATTTCCTATGAATACAACGAAGTGATAATATACTAAAACTCTTGGTTGCCTTTAGATTTAATTCGCCCGAGGCTGTCCATCTCGATCTTGGAACTACATATTATAATTAATAATCGAAAATCTCTTAGAAATATTCCAAGCGCCAGGTTCCATTCACATTGGAGTAATAAACTGTTTCTGTCCCGACCGTTCGAAGCTCATTCTCGGACGAGTCGTCCACGCTAAACGCTTTCTTATCGCAGCCACGTGAAAAAGCGCATACGTCAAGGAACGTGACATTTAAACGCGCAACAGCTAATGAGGAATATTCCCGACGAGACGGAAATGAGCTACGAACGTATCTGCTTACCGGCACGGCCGCCATTATACCAGCTTTTATTCATTACGGAACAATCGGACAGTCCGCGACGGAGGATTGTTATAAAAACTTCAGCAGAAGCAGGGAAATTCAGGCTGCCGCCGCTATTCAGTAATCACAGTTTAGAAACAATTCCTCATTTATTCCCCCTGTCTGCGTCTACCCCAGGATTATAAAAAGCCTCGTGACATTTTAGCTCCAAGCTTTGAAATGTCGCTTATTTATCAAATCAAACAGTCTGAAAATAGGTACTACGTCTATGCGTAAACTCGTCCCAGAAAATTGAACAAAAATGCAAAGGGCATAGGGAACCGTTGCAAGGAGCATTGCAGAAAAATAAGCATCCGCGAAGGTGACAATAAAAATTGAACAAAATTGAAATCTCCAGCTCGTGATATTAAAAAAAAGTAAAAGAAATTAAGGATACAAAAGAAACATACAAATTGAACGAAAGTTCTAAGAAAAATTGTAAAGTAACCGCAGGTAAAAGATACTGCGTAATGTCCCGCAGAAAGCGAACATTGTATCGCGTAGCGAAGGGGTAATTCCGCAGTAGGATACCTTATTGGAAAATGGTAGATAAAAGGGGCAGGTGCTGGGGGGGGGGTCGGTAGCTGGAATAGGTGTGAATGGGCGTGCAGACGTGGCGGTGTTGGTGAGCACACGAATAAATGCGGGGGATGCACGCGTGTGCGGGTGGCGAGAGGGGTGGCGAAGGGGGTGGTTGTGGCGGTGTCGAGCAGGCGTGGACGGGGGTGGCGGCAGCGTTGAACGGAAATTAAATATGCCTCACTCGATAAGTCAGAGTACCATAGGAGGGCTCCGTATCAACGCCGGGAGATGAGCTATTGTGCTATTTTCGAGCAAAATCTCGGCGAGGCCATCCCCTCGAGTTCTGTCTCTCTGTGCAAAACGCTTTTCGCTTATACCGTCGCGGAGGCGAACGGATATCGGCTTGGCAGTAGCTCGCAACGAATTCGACGAATATTCCTTCGTGTATTTTTTATCCCTCGGTTTTTTTTTGTTTTTTTTTTTAGGGAGACAGAATTTTGCGTTGGACGAAGGAGGTCGATGATAGATGTACGGAGAATATACACGAAGAGGAGGAGAATCTATGGATTATAAAACTTTGTCCAGCTGTGTTTGATTTTTGTCATTGGTCGATGCAAATTTAGATGACGTGCGGAATAATCGGTAAAGTAATTTGCATTCAATATGCACCGATTTTTCAGTTCAGAACTATATAACGCATTCGTGGCATTACATATTAAGTAAGATGGTGTTCATTCGTGCAATAAATATTTCGAATAGCGGACATTCCCACGGTTTTGTTTATTCAGAGGAAAAGAAAAGAATAGAGAGCATTGTTCAAAGATCGTGTTATCGGCGCGAAGCAACAAGAGGAAGGGAGAAGTTAATTTAAGCGGACTGTTAAAGCCGACGATGCGAACGGAATAATTATGTCAGATTTATTATCAAACTCGGTACAACCGCGCGAACCCTTAGATAATAGGCTTTTTACGACTCGGTCGCACGAACCACGCGATTCGAAAGTTACGATACTGTAAAGCCCTCTTTACGAGGCCATTACCGGCTGCTATTACTCATATTTTTTCCTCAAACGATTCCAGAGACACTTCGGACAATAATATAATTCCCGAACTGCTGAAAACGAATGGACCAAGAGGCGCAGAATATTAATTCCATCGGTACTTTATCGGGAAACGCGTGGAAAGGAAAGACATTTCCGTTCTTCGACTCATCCAGGTACAATTAATATGGATCCCGCAAAGCGATTTACGAATAGACGACATAATAACGCGTCATTTTCGGAGACTTTATTGTGTTCAGCACAGTATCATCCTGTCAGGATGAAAATGGGGCAAACGCGAGGAGGATGACGCTTTCAGGAACTATTTCACATAAACGTGTCACCTCGACAGGGGTATCGTTTGTGCATTGGGACATTTCCCAATACAAACGGCCACTCCAGCTACAGAATCGATCCTCTCGAGAGATCATAACCGTGGCTAGAATGAGTGGCCATTCATGCCGAAGAACTCTCCTGAATGAATTCGCCCCGTGTAATTCTGGACAAAGCACTTCACCCGGCGGAACATCTTCAATCCCGAAATGATTTTCCAAAATTCGGTGCCCGCTGAATGGGCCCTCGATGCATACGCATTGAAAGAGTCCTCGAGTTGTTCATTCTTGCGACAGTGGTTAATGAACTCGTCGTTGAAAGGAAACATTGCAAACGCCTGTCATCGCTACCGAAGTCACTCGAGGCGCATGTAACTCTTTCTTCGCGAAGAATAACCTTCCACGAACGTACTCCCCGGATGGGAAAAATAGGCTGGCGAAAATTTTGACCAAGCAGCTCCTTGAAATAGGGTAATATTCATTCAGGAATAGGAAGGAATCATGAATGAGGGCGACTCGTGCACCGTTGGAAATGCATTCACGACACTCGCCAAAACTCTCCTGAGAATCTCTTGAAAGTATAATAGGCAGAGTGCGGAACATTGACACGATTTATTCTCCACATTGTGTGTCGAAGAAAAAAAATATCTGTAGTCACTGCCGGGTTAACTTGTTATTATTCTACTTAGAACAATACGAAACGGAATCGATCGGAACAAAATTACGCAAGCAATTATTCCAGGCTTAAATTAATAGAGTTCAAGGAAACCGACGTCGAATCCAATACGCTCAATGAAATATTAATGAAACATCACGCTAGGACGGTACCTATAAACCGGTCATTAGGATCGACGTCTTGACAGGCACTCAATCGCGGTGAACACGGCGAAAAGTCGAGAAATCGAAAAATGAAACAGCCTCACGGGCCAGTGGGTTCAACCTCTCTTTCTGACCGTTTATAAATCCGACATAATACAGCACGGACGAGATTATTTCACGATTTATCACTTCGGGCTCGGTGAATGCGTAGGGTGGTCTATTAGGTATCGGGAGGGTGGCCAGCAAGATGGCGGCCGAAGCTGGGCGAACAATTGCGCCCTGAACCGATGACAAATGACGCGGGAACCGTCTGCCGTCTCTCTGACTTACGACTTTTCCTTTGTGCGGGCCTGGTCTTGGTGCCACGGGACCGACTCAGGTGTTTTCTTCCAAGCTGAATTTTTCACGGGCCACGATTCTGAATCCCCAAGCCGTCCCCTGTACCACGCTACGAGCGATAAGAGAGATTTATAATATATTTCGAAACAACGTTTATCGTCAGGTTGAACGATTCATTTTATTCTACGTTTATGTTTTATTTACGGCCGACCTGATCGATTCGAAGTTAATTTCCCGTCAATTTCAATATCGAAGGTCCGACCTCATTGTTTTCGTCGGGCCACTATCGGGGCAATACGAATTCCATTAGCATCGATGAATGGCCATTAATTCCGTAGGCATAAGATACTTTTCATGGCAACGTTAATGAGGTCAAGCTTCGCCGCTTGCGCGTCCCCTGTGAAAAAAGTTTACATTTCGAACAATTCATGGGGATAATAGGGCGGCAGCAATTTCCACCGACGATCAAACGTCTGAAACGTCAGCGTCTGTTTTCAACGCAAATGTCGCCGAGGGGAGCGATGAATTCTGATGTACACTAAATGCGTAGTAAAAGAGGCAAAGAAGAGGGATTCGTTGGTCGAGGCAGCGGTAAGAATGCACGATCTAACGCGCAATAAAAACGTAATGCTTCCGGCGATTGTCAACCGATTATCGAGTTGATTAGAATCACTATATGCGAATAATTGGAATACAATCACTTAACCGCAGGCCGAGGGTCAATGCCTCGGCCGTGCCAAGGCACGCAATAACACTTTTGTGTAAAATTAACACGTGTCAGCGGTCAATACGGCACCGCCGCAATGGCCCATTCGAATTATCGCCGCTCGATATCGTAATTAGATCGAGCGTTAAACGGATTTAACCAGCAAGCACAATATAACCAAGTAACGTCAGCCGGGCGTTGCACATGCATACGTGCAAAAGATTAAACACGATTCGACCGTCTGACATAACTGAAAGCTAAACTAGGATCGTGTTCGAACACCATTCCAGAAGTTAGCTTCCAATCATCCTCGCAGAAAAAGCCATGCCGATTCGAATTTGCCGTGGTTGTATCGACAGTGGTCGCACGATCATGCAGCAAGATGGACGAGCTCGCCACGTTCTTGTTCTTCCTTTCACCCCCTAACTAAACAGCATCGAACGAGGCAAGACGGCGAGGAGGACAGAGAAATGGGGTAGGGAGGGAGGAGAGGAAGAAGGGTAGGACAAACACGGAGGGCAAATGAAAAGAAAAGAATACAAGAAAGATCGCGAAGAAAGGGGGGGGTAGGCGATATCGTATGCAGTTCGCTCGAAAGGAGAGCTGCCAACGAGTGAACACGAGCCAGGTGCAAAGTGACTCTGGTAGAGTTCTCTGAAGACAGAGGAAGAGACTTGTCCCGCGGAACTGGCACGAGGAGGAAGGAGAGAACGACGAACAGAGTCCTCGTATGTCGGCCAGAAGTTTCTTGGAACACAATCGCATATAATACATATGCAATAGTCCTGCTGGAGCCCGCTGCCAGTCGGCCAAGTCCCGAACGAGTGTCCAGAATGGACACCGAAGCTGGACATCGCTGGATCGTGCAACATGGCCGCCGTGAGGCGAGCCGCGCTCGATAATTGAAGGGCTGCCCCTCGGAACCCCTTCCTCCGCTTGTTCCGCTACCGTTCTCTTTTTGTTCGCCGCGCGGCGGACTCTTGGTTCGCGATCCCGCTAGCCGGTGGGCAGAGTTATGAGTTCGGGGGGATAATGTCGCTTGTTATTACGGGCCCTATCGACGTTTCCTAATCTACGGTTAGCCGGGACCACCTTAGACACGGTGGGCTAATTAAGATCGCCGGACTCCTGCGGACGCTGAGCTCTAATTGAAGCTACGCGGTCCTTGAACGTTCTGCGAACGGGCCTTGCGGCTATTCGTATACATGAACCTGTGACGACGGCGAAAATGATTAAACTGTCGACGATTTCGAAATGTCATTTGAAGGATTCGTTTCTGTCCCTACTTCCCTCGTGCGCACTGCAAACGCCGCGACAACTGAGGCTGCAAAAATTGATGAAAAGAAAAGATAGAGAAGCAGGGCAGCTAGAACGAGACCAACTTAACAAACAACGCTTAGTCACCGATCGAATCTGGATAGTAATTCCGATTTTCTCGCGCACGCGGCCTCCGAGGAGAACGACCGGGGACGTCAGGACACCCGGTCGACTCGGTTATCTCCCGACTTATCGTCAGATACAATAATGGCCCGGGAAAATGTCCCCGGCACACAATAATGGCCTGTTAAAAGAGCCACCTTCTCTCCCCCGCCACGTGCGCACCTTTCCATCCACCTCTGCCTTCCTCCATCCCCGAGACTCTTCTTCCGCTGCTTCTCGACGTACCCCGTAACCTAGCGAACCAACGGCGTAGCTCAACGATGCTCGTCGAAATTTGTTGAGTTGAATCGCAAAATTTGTATTGCCCTCGAACCACCACCTTTCCGTTCCGGCCTGTATTCGTCGAGAAAGAAGAATATGCGATCCACTTCCCTCTGTTCTTCCATTAGCATTGCATGCAACGAAACATACGGGAAGAATAACTGAGAAATCTTCCTGAGAACCGAAATGTTTTTCCAAAAATATAAGCGCGTATCCACAAAATACACAATACAACCCTGGATGTTCGGTGGACCCCTCCACGCTGCTGCAGATATTACACGCGCGTGCGTGTACGCACACAGAGCTCCGGGAATCGCAGCTACACGCGCGCTAGAGATCAGCGGCTGGTAGGGTGAAGGACTGCATCCTGTCGGGGGTTGATTCGTATTACTCGTGTTTGCCGAAGGGATTTCGGGCTTTCTCGGTGCAAGGGGAAAAATAATTAAAAGCGTTTATCTTGCGTAATCCTAGGCACGAGCGGATAATGGAACCCACGGGAAGGGTGGCTACCCCCACGCACCTGCAATTTCTGCAGGAATTATGATGGATCGTCAAGGAAATATCATGTTTGACGATCATTGGCAATAAACGCTGATGAATTTTTTATGAAGACAAAAATTGAATCACGTAGATCACTATTTCTATCGGAGGGCCATTATTTTCTGCAATCATAATCATTGTACATATTCGTTTCATGTGGATTGGTAGAGTTGCATTGTTTAACACGTCCCGTGCCGGACCGATTTTCGGTAACTTTGTTCGATTCAAACTGTGCGGCAATGATGACGACAATTTGTTAAAGCAACGCATAAACAAAGATATCGGTCTTGACAGCGTGGGGCGCATACGAATTGATAAAATTAAATAATTGCGTAGAGCAGTATCGTTAAATAAAAAATTCGATCCTTGATGGTTCATGATTATTAATACTGTAAGATATACTATGCACTGTCGTTCATTAATGAGGACATATATCGGACGTCATGGGCTTCTTTAAATTAGGGCGACATTGCAGTACACCATCGTGTTCCGAGGTTCACACAGGGAAACGCAACGAAACAATCGACGAACAGTTGTCGTAGAACAGTCATACACGAATCCGATCTAACAAGTCCGGTCCAAATTCAGGGTCTAACGATTGCCAAGCACTTCCGCCGATGAATATTTATCACATTTACCGATCGTTGTCTCGACACAGAGCGACGCTGCGTTCCTCCTCTATCAGTGTACTGGCATGCATATGCATGACGGCTCGCGCGTTGATTTAGAAAACAATATACACGTTATTTGACCCTTCGCATAGACTATCGCCGGGTGTACGAGGGTTCACAGTTAAATAAATTCCGTCGCGTTGAATGTGATTTCCATCGATTCACCCGTGAAATTAACATTGGTGATTCCCATTGTTTCGTGCATCATGTTCCTCCATTTCTTTCCTTGTTTTTTTCGAAACGAAGCTTTCGCCGTCCTTTTCTAGACGAGTGTTTATAATTGCAGATGGGAAATGGAAAAATAAATGCAGCGAGCATTTTTTCAGGAACGAATTCGTACGGCTTGCACGAGGTGCTTGTGTGTATCTCGACTTTGAAAGTTCGCAACTATAAGGGTGGTTCGCCTGCTTAAATCTCTCAACGGCCCATCAACGTTCGATATTCGCACTAAACGCGATCCAAAGGAGGATGTCGTGTTACAAAATGGGGCCGTAAACGTCGGCCAGGCCACTGAATGCGCGAGTCACGCGTACAATGTGGCACACGGAGACGTTTCGCTGTCTAAAATTGCGACTCGATTCTTCTATTTTATCCGGACGGCGGCACGGCCAGCGGACGCTTAATTGGGCAATTACTATCCTGAAAATTGACAGCGCAGTCAACCACTATTTAACCAGTGGCGTGTGCCAAAGAAAGGGTAAACACGTCCCGTGGTTAAACAGCGAAATGGTATATACACGAGCCGAATGTTACGTCTCCCGCCCTCTACAAATACAAATTTAACCGTGGCCCAGCGTTTTACGACCGACACACAGTCCTCCAGCGAAACGTCTGCCTCCTGTATCCTATATTCAGACATGACACGCACGTATTTACGGTGCACGAATCATAGTTGCGAATGGGCCGCGAGAGTTTGCGAGCATGCGATATTGGAGCGAGGAAAGCTTTAGACAAACCCTTGATACTAAACCGCAATCCTCTTTACTTTCATTGAATAACTCAGAAGAGATTCTGTTCTTTCGTAACTTTTTATTTAGTTAGCTATTAGGTCAGATCATTTACTCTACCCCGCTAATTTATTTCAACTGCATCGCAGTGGACAGAGCAACTGAACGCAAGGCTTATCGATGATCCTACTAAAATTTAATTCACCCTTCCCTTCAATTTTACCGCCCCGGACGATCGAAGTTTGGACGCGTTAATCGGCAGTTTCGCTGCCACGAAAAATCTTGACGATGTTACGCCGAACTAATAACGCAAAATACACGTCGGATATATTCGAGAAAGGGTAAAGTAAAGCCGCTTCAGCGTGGCAGGCAGTTAATGGGACCACCCGTAGCATTACTCTAATACCGGTACGATTAAATGCAGACAGGATATTAAACTACGCTCTATACACCACGGCCGTAACACATTTTGACAATGCATCGTCCGGACAATAAAGTAAAATCGTAAACCTCTTGCCACGGTTATCCGCGACTACGAGTTACCAACGCTGCCCCATAAGTGGCGTCGAACCCGTCGAAAATCTACAAACTGTTCCACGACACCTGGACACGTTCGTTCGAAAAAGCACCTTAGAATAAACGAAGCATTAAAATTCCCACGTCCCCGGTTATTTCGATGGCTATTTCTCTTCGAATAATATTTTAATGGAACATTGGAGTTAGAGCGCTATCGGTCTGAATGAAATAATTGGTTCTCCGATTATTTCTCTGCTGAAATCGCAGAGAATTCGAGCGTGCGAAACGGAATACGGGTCGACCGATTCGTTCGTTTCTCAGAGGTGCGACTGAAATTCGAGTCGGCAGATCTAATGGTTGCAGGGGCGAGCCATCACGTAGAGCGGAGAACTGGCTCGGACACACGGGGGCCACCGTAACAGGGACACGAAAAAGAGAATGGAAATTACGAGCACGCGAAAGAACCCGTGTCGTGTTGCCGCGGGCATTAGCTAACGCGCGTGTCATCGCGCCGCGGATCGAACAGGGGACACGCGAGAATTCGTGAAAAGAAATCGGCTGTGTCACTCACGACACTGCTAACGAATCGCCCAGCAATTTAACCCGCCCCGAATTTGTCCGATCGGCTGGAAATTTTTATGTACCAGTCGCGACAAATTTTTGGGGAAATACCAACGACTACCGGCGAATAATTGGAGGCTTGGTTGAGCTTAAGAAATTAGCGACTTATGGCCACCGATTTGTTAGGCGATACGTCGATGCATCTGAAAGAAATGGGTAAATATGTATACGTTCCTAGGAATCTAGCTATCGTTTACTAAAAATATTCTCCACGCTATTCTTTCGATTTCAGCGGACTCATCCTGCTTGCCTGAATGAATATTAATAAAAACTACGACACTTTGCATACAAAGAGCGCTTTCAACTTCTAAATTAGCCATTGCACAAGCACTGGCCACGAGGACATTTCGCAGAAAGAAATAAAGGAAAACAAAGGGGCGGGGTAATTTATCAAGCAGGTAAGTTGGCAGAATATCACGTTAGGGAAGAAGACCGAGCTTCCCTCCCCGACTTTCGAGACGGCCACTCGTATTTTCGCCCCGGTTGATTCACGGGCCGCTTTAAAGCACTTTTCGTACATAAAGAGGGATACGCGAGACGTTTCACGACGCGCCCGGCCTTTAAAATGAAATACCGTTATCAGGAACGATCCTGAAGCGTACTCGCATCCGAGGATCATCCCCGGCCGCGAATCCGTTCGACGTAATTGTCCTCCGTGCTGACGAATATATTCGGCGAATATTACGGCCGTGCGACCGTTTACTTTGTCGCGTCGCATTTTTCATTTTCACAATATAGCGGGCGAGATCGAGCATAATAACGTCGCGATAGCCGCGTCGAGGCCAAGGTTCGAGGCTTCCCTCCTTTCATTTCTCACAATTTGCATTTTTATACCGCTGGGCTGGAATAAATGCATGCTGTAATTTTCCATCGCCGTGAAATCGGGGGAAACAGATATTCGAAGGCTTCTCCGTTCCCCGTCCGGGCTTGATTAATAATCATTACGTTCAACGCAGCAGATCAAAATCTGTGACAACAATCGTCGCATTGCGCTCGACCGGCTATTTCGAAGGGGCTAGAAAACCATAAGACCAGCCGACCGAAAGACAGGACTTTCGCGGGGATCCAGCATCGCGCCTTTGCCCAGGAACGTACTGGTCGGCCGTAGCTTGAGCGCCTTTTAATCTTGTTTCTTCGAGCGTCAGGCATTTTTCTGGGAACGCTCGAGAGAGCGGCGAGGGCAGCCAGCCGTCTATTTTCGCCCCCGGAGACGACGATGCTGAACGTTTAAACGGCCCCGCGGTGACAAACGCCACGAACAGATAGGCTCGCGGCGCAACTCGAACGGATGCTTGTACCATTAACCGCAGACCGCAGATTGGGATAGATCCGAGGTCTAATGGAGTCGTTGTAAGCGGCTCCGGAGAGTGAAAGAGACGAAAAGGAAAAAAAAGGGAGAGCCAGAGATCTCGTATCTCGTGTCAAACAAATATCGTCGTTCCCACGGCGACGCCTCGTAAAGGGTGTACCATCTGTTTTCCTCCGCGTTGCTCGCGGTTTCACTGTTGCAACGTTTTGCGCTCAGGTTAATCGAGAATGATATCTGTTACTGGGATAGATAATTATTTCTTTTTCGGATGAAGAAGAAGAATCGGGAACGACAGGATTTCGCTGGGAATTTATTAAACGCTTGCGACCCCTTTTCAATAGATAGCTACAATTTAAACGGCCTATCCAAACTTGTATCAATTACAACACGGTTAAATTGATAATATCGAGCGATGGTTGGCGATATTGAAATCATTACCAACGCACTTCGAGGCACGTAAGCGCAGCGTCCAATCGTCAATACCAATCCGGCAGATTCCAACCGGGTGTCTCATTATCCGGCAATAAGAAAAATACGATTATCTCGTCGCGGTAGACAGAGGCGGTCGAATAAATCATGGGGCCGGGGCGTAATTGAACTTCTTCCGGCTAGAGCAAGAAGAATCGTACCCTCCCTGAGAGAAGGATTCCATTTTGAAGGATCTCGTTGTTACGGCACTGCACGCCTCCCTCTCGTCGTAGAGTCCCTTCTCTGTTACTCCCGACGGCTGGCGACGTTTTAACCCATTGCGCCGGTCCTTGCCGGGATATCATCTGGAAGGTGAGACGCAGCAGAGAAGCGCACCCGGTACGGCGGACTAATTGGCCGATAAATCAACCTCCAGCTTACCTTCTCTCCACCGTGGCTCCGCTGGACCTTTTAGACTCATAGGTGGACTTTCCGGACGGAAGGTATACACGCGCCTCGAGTCTAATTTTGAACGACGGCTCTCGTTGCTCGGATAAATTCGCGATACACAGACGTTTCCGACAAACCCTTTCCCCGCTATTGCTGGACTTGTTGTTTGAACGCGAATGTTTGCTTCGCGTGGGTTGCTCATTGATTGAACGGCGAGAAAGCGAGCGGAAGCTCGGTTCAGCTTCGGGACGATGCAAATTATTTGTTCGTTTCTTTTGGAGCAAAAGCGGCTAGAGTTTTTGAGAACGCTTTTAGATGAAAATTATTCTTTCAGTTTGGGGCGAGATATTGTTCGATTTCTTTGGGAAAATTGGTTTGCTGTTAGAAAGAGTCCCTGTTATTTACGTATAATCGATCCTATGTGACATGCATTGTGAACTGTAAATTTCAACCAGAATTATGCTTGCTTCGCACTTTTCACTCTGCAATTGCTATTTCCTTCGGAAGTAAGACCACGGTACTTACACTGCTCGATTTAATCCTCTCCCTCTCGCGCAATCTCAAACACAGGTACGCATACGTTCGCGTATTTAATGCACCAATCAAGTCGCGGACAGAACGAGGCGAGAGGCCCGTCCAAACGAGCACGGCGAAGATATTTTATCAGCAGAGCATCGAGATCACCACCGATAACGAGACGACGAGGCGAGAATCTCTGTGATAAATTCTCGAACGCAAACGCCGCCACTTTGCCGGTCGATTCTTATTTCCACGAAAATCGCGCTGCCTTTCGCTGCGATCGCGAAACCAACAACGCCGCTCCTAGATCACCGATTGAGCTCTTCCATTTGCTGCTTCACACCTGTTACGATACCGTTCGGCTCTCATAGGGAACGGCGAGACAGAAAATCTTTGCAAATAACTAGCTCACTGACACTTACATATAAATCAAGATTCGACGTAATTGTAAGACATCTACTGGAACACTCCTCGCGCCTCTGCTCGGTTATATTAACACGTTCGTCAGAATAATTAAAACAAAATCGAACAAATAAAACACGCGCACAAGTCAACCGGACGATCGATCGTACGAAAGACTGCAGACGCCGGGAATAATGTCCGGAATAATTAACTAGAAACGGTGGACGAGAAATATGCGCCGCGAAGCATCTATCCGATACAATTAAAGATACCCCCCGTTTCTAATAGGCCAGCGTCGACTCTAATTGTATCAAGCTGATCCGGAGTTCCATCGATACGGGGAATCGAAGCGAGAGAAACGCTTTTAATAATCCGCCGCGACCACCGGCCGGTCTGGATGTAAGATTATCGCGGCGAGACGATCGGCGCTCGGTGCTCCCGTAATTTGTGTTTTCGTTATTGCGCCCGATTCCTGTTCCCCGAAGGCACGGGAGAACAACGACGGTATCTGGTGTCGCGGGAGCAGCCGAGAATGCGAGAAACCTCCGCCGCGTGTGGAACAGGTTCTTCGTTTTCCGGGGGCAGAACGGTGTTCGCTTGTTACCGCGAACAGAAAGAGGCGGAGGGACAAGGACAGGGGAATAAGACGTGCCAGGAGCGAAAGAGACCGTGCAATGGTACGTGTGCAAGTGTGCACAAGTGTATAGATACAGGGCGCGCAAAACACCGACACACGTACTAATCGCATCGGGCGAACTTGTTGGAATTAATTGGTCCGGCCAATTAACGCTCACGGCCTGAAACGCGTCGGGGGCAATGAAGGCGCACGATCGGCCTGCTCCCCGCAATGCAATCCTTCGACACTCGATATCCTTCGGCAGCGGTAGCCCGCTTCCTCCGAAGTCCCTAATTAATTTTGACTCGCTGCCGTTTGCAGAAAATCGGACACCACCGGCGCGGCGGGGGCGGAGGGACGCTCGGTCTCCATCGATTAGCGTTCGGCCAGATTTTATGATCAGTTCTGTAATTGGATAGACAGTTTCGAATTGAATGTGAAATGTTCGCTCTTGTACGCGAATAACAATGCGGGGCTCATAGGTGTATAATGGAGTGACCATTATTCTATCATCAAATTAATTTATATGCAGCGAGTCCCGTTGGATTCGGCAGTTTCAATTGATACCGAATAAAATGCACGAGGCTTGTTCGTGGATAATACTTGGGGGTGGCAGTTGTGGGGCGAAGCTAGCAACGAAAAGCTTGCGTTATGAAATTATTTTGTGCCGCGGTATGCATCCGAGTCTTGCCAGAAGCTCGCGTTAATATCGTTATCATTGGAACCATGAACGGATTGAAGTGATAACCTGTCTGCGCGAGCTGGACTCGACGCGATTCTTTAATCGGTCTTGGGATTAAAATTTCGGCCAAGTATATATCTGGCGATCGGTGTGTACCATTCGTAATAGATAGAGGGATGAGATGTCCAGGTGAAAAATTATGGATCGGAGTAGTCCAGGTGTAGAAAACAGAATATAACTCGATTATTACAGAGCATATTGATTCATGCACGTCGCACGACACGGCGAGCAAAGAGCGAATTTGAATCGGCCGGTAAAACAATGAAATAACGATGTAATCTTCGACAATGGATAGCATAACCGGCAGGAGTCGCGCGTTGTCCGCTTGTTAGCAATGAAATATTACGTATGTAAGGCAGCTGTCATCTTACTTGTCCTTTGACGGCATATTTATACCGGTTTCACCCCGTTCCATGGCGATCGCCGATAACGGATGCCCCGCGCCAATGCGCCTTCCCCGTGAGACGCTTCTACGCTCCTGTATTCGTTACGCTACCACCTAGACGTCGAACACGCGATTCGGAGGCTATTTCAAGTAGAATTCTGATCCAATCATTGGGCATTCGAGTAGCAACGGAGGGAAAAAAACTGTTGCACCAAACACACGGTATTTCGTTACACGAACGAGAGCGGAGAAGAAAATGAATAAAATGGTAGCACGTGAGGCGGGGGTGATTTTTCTGCCGGAGCACCGAAACGAAAAGCCTCGGAACAATGCAGACATGAAGGGTTTATCGATCAACAGTTATCGATTAACGTGCACAGAAATCCTTGGTGAATTTAACAGGCTGTCTTTCGTGGCACATTTATGCCGGTTTCACACGGCGCATGACTCCCGATGACCGATAACCACCGCACGCGCTAATGCCAGCAATCAGGATCAGAGCGTGATCGAGATCGGTAATCGGGATCGACGGTCGCATTCTCCAGTAGGCCATTACTCAAAGGCCCGACATGCCGGGGAAATAGGTGTCGCTGGACGACGAAATGCGCATTACCGAAAGCTAAATTTCTCGTTAACTATATCGCGGGTAGGTGTACACGTGGTTATTGAGTACAGGCAGAGAACATTCCCAGAGGAATTGTCTAAACCGAACCAATCACATTTCGTTACGGGCACGATTTTGCCTTCCTGTCGGTGCGCGACACTAAATCGACGAAAACGATTACCATAATCCAACGCGCCAATTAACACAGAAACTGGACGCATCGGTAATGGATCGGCGTTTCCATTCCCAATTGGGAGCGCGGAATTTCGAAAATTGAAATTGAAAGCGGAAATCTAAATCTACAGGGGCTCGCGGGGCAGGGGCACAAAAAAGAAAGGGAAGCGGAGAACTGTTACGGTAGTGTCGGGTTTTCGATCGAGCCAGGATCACCGTGGAAAAACACGAAGTGAGAAGAAGAAATGGCGGATCCGTTTAACAAGGTGCTTCGCCTACCGGATAATACATAAGGGGTATTAAGGCCGCTACTCAATTGGGTATGAGCTCACCGAGAGGTGGACGTCTCAATTTTCTTCGCGACTTAATGACCGATCGTTAAAACCCGGCTTCGCCTCGAACCGGCTCCACGCCGCACGAGAACGAGCAAGATGAAACGAGACAAAGATACCCGGTCCTCTCAGAGACTTCTTTACCCACACCCTCGTACACGCCGGCAATTCTCGTCGTTCTAACGTAATCACTGGCTCTCTGTCGTAATGACATTTTATAAGTATCGAAACCCAGCCGATTTCTCGTCACAATTTTACTTTTGTGGTTGTCGACGAGCACGATGAATATCGTATCCGAAAATATCGTACAAAAATCGAATTCTATGAACAGTGTCGATTTTTTTTTGCAATTGTTTCTTGTTAAGGGAAAAAAGAATCATTCTCCCCTGTATAAATCGGATCCCCTTTTAACGATTCCGATTATAGCGAATCGTTACGAAAGAACGCGCCAACCGATGCTGTAAATTACTTATTCTCAGGTAGTGCTGCATATATCTTATGGCTATTGCAGCCTAACGATTCGAATATCGTATTACGAATTTACGAGGTCTACTAATTTTATGATTATTAACCTGTGCTTTTTATTGCCCGCATCAGCTTTATGAATGATTATTCGCGAATAGTTTGCTGCTGTGTACTGATTCGGATTTGCGTTCGCACCAGTTGATTCCGAACAACGAATTCGTATCATTTAACACGTTCGGCGCCACGTCACCCATATCTGGGTGACGGTTATGCTGCCGTGGGGGACCGTCACCCAAATATTGGTGACGCTCTTCTTGTTCAAGTTAAATAGGATTGTCAGTGCAATTTTTTAAAACCTATCCGAAGCACGGTTGGCGCCGAACGTGTTAAGTGCGCCAGTATACTTGTATTAAAAGTTATTCAATAAATGATGAAAGAAATGCAAAAGTATTGTATTGAAGCACTTACCTTTCGCCTGCTGCTTCCGGCTGCAGTTCTGGAGTATCATTTTCAGGCGAATAGTTGTAAATGGACCGAAAAATTAAATTTCAACGGTTCTGCCGAAAATTAGGACTTTGTATCAAGAGAACATGAGAACATGATGAACGATTTATAAATGTTAGTTGCATAGTTTTGTTTTATAATAAATTTAAAGATTCTTTTTAGAACTCCAACGGAACTATATACGAGGGCCATTCTAAAAGTGGAAAAGATCGTTCCTTGAATCGAGAGATCTACTTTAAGACTTCGCTGATTAAATACGGCCCAGTAGAAGCCGAGATAATTGAATTTGTTTAAAGAAATTATAAACAAATGCGATTACTGCCACTTCCTGGCTAGGTACATCAATGCCCAAAGGACATAAATTAAAGCCAGAGGCATACGCTACCATCTGCAAAAGGTGTGAACATTATTCCATGTGCAGTTCATTTGTTATAAACAATGAAACAATTAAAATTATTATTACGGCCAACTGCATATAGTTACAGCAATGGGATATTTTTTATCGTGTAGCATATTCGTTTCCCTTTCATTTGACATCCGATTTATTAAAAAACAACCTCCATGAGCCGAGATAATAATTCTTTTAAATTTTGCCGGTAAAGATATATCGATAACAGTACATGTGGCGCCATCTCGCGTTTGAGGCCATTTTCGCAGTTTCCGCTCCGCCAAAACCGAATTCCTGGATTACATCGTTAATTTAAGGGGGTAGACACGGCACGTGACCTCTCCGATTTGGAAGGTCGGTATTACAGCAGCTTTTTCCCGCACAGAAATGGTAATACCGACAGGCGAGAGGGAGCTGCTTGTTATTTCGATATTATAATCTGAATGTGGAAAGAAATTGTCAGCTGTTGCCACTGACGAGATATTCGTCGGTGCTTTAGCCACCGACGAGATATAAGAATAGACAAGACATCTTATGGACTTTCGTGGCCCAACGTGACTGTCATACCGACTCAGAAATCCCACGCTGATTTCAGCGTCCTCTGCTCATGGGCAGTGATCACTTGAAGAACTATTATTTACTAAAGTAGTGGGGACGGGATTCATGCTATTGTGTGAATATATGTAAATGCTTTGAGGGGATCAGGACAGCTTTTTCTCGAGCAACGTTTCGGCAGAAAAATTGAGCTACGGTGCCTGGTCGCGCGATGCACTTCGGCTCGGATCGGGGCAATGAAATTGACAGTATCACGTCAAGCGTCCCGCCTGTGCTGTCCCGCTTTCATTGCGCGGCAAAGAACGATAGAATTCCTTAACGAGGATCGTAGGTCCAGCTAAAACTTAATCAGAACCCGCCGAAGTTTAATAGGCACGACCCTAGAGTCGTAGGTCCGGCTAAAAGTTGGTCAGAAAACGTAAAAGTCCAGTAGGTACAACCCTAGGATCGTAGGTTTAGCTAAAAATTGGTCAGAAGTCGAAAAAGTTCAGTACGTATGACCTTAGTACAGTAGTACGCACGACCGCGATCGGAGACCTTCGAGAAGTTCGAAAATTGCGAATACCACCGAGCGCGACCGGGCGTTACCGACGCGCCGGCGCGTCGCGGAGTGGGGATGCCGGTGCGCGGCGCACGCGGTGTCACTATCAGTTCAAGCGTCGTACCGTACGGGTCGTCTATGCTGTCGAAGGTTAGCAACATACATAACCTTAGAATACAATAGCATCTCGGGGTTTACTTTATCACCGCATACGCTTGTCTATTAGCTTCTATTAATTAATACACGTTTATTTAACAATCGTTTGACTATCGTGGATATCCATTAAACTCTTTCTCGAGTCTCTTTTGCTGGACGCTTGACCGGTCATCCGGTACCACCGATTTTTTGATTCGCGATAACTAGTCGTTTATTAAAATATCGGGTTAATTAATTTATTAGTTTAAACGGCTCTTTGAATATTTATTATACTTTATTACACGATTATTCGGATTCGATGCGGTGTTAAGGTTGCGTTTATTTTCTTTGCTATGTCACTTACATACTCAATTACATATGTCCTTTCGCAACTTTGAATTCGATTCTGATTTTAGCACAGGGTTATCACGTTGCTTTTCTTTTCGTTGCAGGTACAATGGGTGATTGGTTGGTGGAGGATAATATATTGAGGCTGCAGGAATGGAGTATTGCGATACAATTACTGCGATGCATAACAATCAGTCGGATGACCTATGATGAAGGATTGGTAACATTTAACTCATTATCCCAACGGTTTACGTATATTTCTTGTTATCTGGCAATTGGATTTTGGCTCAAGTTCTTTTCTTTCGGTTGAAAGTTATTGAGCAATTTAAACATTTTAAATAGAACTTAAAATATGCCACTCGCGATTGAAACTAGAGTCAGTAAATTTCATTAATTCTAAACGAAAAATTGAAATACTTTCATGTTTCGCTGCATATCGGTCGCGATTTCTATTATAGCTTCACTAGTATTTATTAAAAACTTTTAATATCTCTGTGACTTGGCACAAGTACGGTCAAATTGTATTTTCGATGCAGGATTGCCCGCGTACTTACGTACTGGTTGCCATGCACCTGAAGCATGATAAATAGTTTCGAGTCTTGATTTCTACAAGCAGCTACGAGAACTTATAAATGCGCGATATTGCTTACTTACTAAGATCATGATCACCTTTAAAACTCGGGCAAAGAACAGTCACAGTATGCTTTTGATAAATCATTTATATTAATCTATAATAGTATATGTTGAATAGACAATTAACAGTAATTAAATCAGAATAATAATACGGTAGTACTTTATTAAAACAAAGCAGTATTTCCTCAACAGACATTTGACAGGATGAAGAAATAAGAAAGAGACAGATAAAATCAAATGTGTATTGCTTCATTTTCTACCTCCTCACCCTATTTACTAACTTGTACAGATTCTCTTTCAGAAAATTTTGATGACCGCGGGCAAGGCGGTCGGTAGAGTCAGTGCTTGCTCCGTCAAAGTTCTTTTTATTATTTTCTGAGCGAAACCGCTCATAATAATTATAACTAAATATAAATAACGGTAAAGATACGCGAAAGTAGAGTCAGTGTTTGCTTCGAAATTAGAGTCACTTTGTTCGTCGATCACAACTGACGTGCGCGATAGTAGTCTTTTATTTTATTTTTTTTTCTTTCGCAATAAGTATTCCGGTATTAGAGTCAGCACCGATGCAGTTCGGCGAGTTCGGGCATTCATCCATCAACTCGAAGAGTAAGTATCTCTGTATTTCTTTAATCTTATTTTACAATGGTCTTTGATAATTGTCATGATTGAAAAGTACTCAAAACGCAAAGATTTCAATGTTGTCTGTTCTTTTGAATGTTTCAGAAGCTGCCATGGGCTCGATGGTATCACCATAACGATATTATTGGCCGCGCGCAATGCGGTTGGTAGAGTCAGTGCTTGTTCCGTCAAAGTTCTTTTTATTATTTTTTGAGCGCAGCCGCTCTTAATAATAATTCAACATAAATAACAGTAAAGAGACGCGAAATTAGAGTCAGTGTTTGCTCCGAAATAATACTCTCGCGAAAAATAGAGTCACTTTGTTCGTCGATCACAACTATTCCTTTTCCGTTCTCGGCTCGGAGGACTGATGGTTAGGGACTTAGTGTCAGCGAGTTACGATGTGTGGGGGCGTGATTGTGGTTCTGGACCCTGGTCACGAGGCCCTCTGTTAGACCACATATAATCTCTAATTTGGGTAGGTCATCCACCATTCTGGAATCGTGGTCGCGGTTCTTGCAATATCCGGGTTGCAGTGTCATCGGGGGGCGGTGTGTGGGGCTGTGATTGCTTTTCTGGACACTTTGGCCCGCCTAGTAGGAAATTCCTATGTGTTAGACCACGCCAAGCACACCTTGGGGTGGCAGAAGGCATACGGGTCATAATCTAGAATCGTGGTTGCGGTTTTGCATATCCGTGCCTTAATGATTTCTGTGGCTCGGAATCGAAACTGGTCTCGATGCTAAGTCGTTTTACTGTCCAGACTCTGAGCCGAGGACTCGCGGGCTGCTCGGTAGCAGTCACAAAAACAGTAGAAATACTGTCGCGAAATTAGAATCACTTTGTTCGTCAATCATAAGTGTTCCATTAGAGTAAGTGTCCTGTTCAGCGAGTTCGGGCTTTCAGCCATCAATTTGACGAGTAAGTATCTCCTTCGTTCTTTAATCTTGTATTGCAATAATCATTGATAATTAACACATTCCAAAAGTACTGAAAATACATAGATTTTAATGTTGTTTGCTCTTTTTGAATGTTCCAGCAGCTTCCATGGCTTCGATGGCGACGAGCTTGACCGCACACCTGGTGAGTCTGCAACCGGTGAGTTCCATGCTTTAAAGTTCCTCTGGTCACTCAATCATGTCGCAGGACGAAAGGTCCGAACCGACACGGGTGACTGGTTGTAATTACGTAGATTTTTCTGGCAAGCACTGTGACCATGGGTATATGGAAATATACTCATGAGTAGTAACTTCTTCACTGCTTTATATTATGTGAGGATAGGTCTTCTTGTACAACGCGTTTTTAAATAGCTTGATAATTTTAAAACAGATCATATTTAGTACAAAATATATCACTATATATCTTTTTATAATAGAGTATTTAATTGAATACCTATAAAACGATATTTAAATAGTTATTAATTATTGAATGAATATAAAGTAACGTCCAGTATTCTACGTGCATTAGTTTGTAGTGGAGAAGTCGAATACCATTCGACTTCGTTTACTTGTCAATTGCAATGACTGCACAGTTAGAATAAATTGCATAATTATTGCTGTTAGTAAGAGTGTAGTATTTCATCTTTTTCTACTTTGATAATATATAAAGTGAAGGTACTCATTTACCTTATCAATTTGTTGGAACTATCGAATAATTTGATTATTCGATATCCATATTAGTCTTTAGCGTTTAAAGATATCGATACGTTCATTGTTTCCGTACAAAATGTTAATTAAACCTGAATGTACAAGAAGACAATACGCGAACGGGTAGTTTTCGAAATCAAGGCAATCAACTTTTAAAGCAATCTTGCGTTTTAGAATCAATGCTTTGATAACGGGAACGCCCGAGGATGTTTCAATTTAATTCAAAGTATATTAAAGTAGAGTCGTTGAATAATTTCTCTATTAACGTAGAGTCTTTGAATAATTTTTCTAATAAAGTAGAGTCATTTAATTTTCCCTTCAATAAAATAGAATCATTTATAGATCTGTTGTACATATATATGTATTTTAGCCCGTTAGAAAATCAGTATGTCCTTATCATCTTTTTAGACGAGGATTTTCAGGTTTAACCCTTTCCGTGTTCACTGCCCGGATCCCACTCACGTGCCCCGGTGCTACTTGGGTGGGAAAACGGTGGTAGAGCACGATGATATTTTTTAGTTTATAAGCCATAAAATGATTTATTGTTGGCGACTGACAGTGCGTTGGTGTATCGTGCACGACGTAATATCCGCATTGTGTGTGTGGTTAGGCTGTGGATTTGCGTCGTTCCGTATTAAAATGTAGCTATTATGACCAAGATAAGATGTCCATCAATTTAAAACAGAGACATCATTTTTAGTATTATTTGCTTCAATAATTCCTACTATACTTGGGCACGAAGTTTTTGTCATTTAAGATGACAGAGGCCAAATGCCAAAAAGAATTGAATATACTTATCAATTGCTATCAAGTAGCTCTTGTATCGGTGCTATTTAATTATTCTATTAAATATCTACCGCGGCGTGGTCTTTTTCCACGCGAACGCAAAGATCCCAGCCACTGTCAGTCGATTTCAGAAAAATGGTACGTACATTAGAGTGTGCAAGTTGTGTGACAACACTTGGGTGTCGGGGGCGTCCCGGGACGCCTCCCTAGTGTAGGCTTTTGCGCCCAAGTGTTTGACTGAGAACCGTGGAGTGTCGTGTGCTGGTGTGCCTGTTTGCCATTTTTTAAATATAGGTCCAGGTAGGATAGGTAGCATACTTTCTGGTGTGATTGATAGACATAAGTAGGTAGGGCCGGGCAGGTTGACACAGTCTCTGATCGGGTAGGCACTATTTCGCGTGTTCAACCTGTTTCAGGAAATCTGATTTGAAAAGTCGACGGTGAAGCTGTGGCGCGATCGAAAATGCGTTCGCCTCTGGCTTTGCCTATCGATTTTTTCAATCCTTCGCGGTCGTGGTCGCGATTTAGGCTCCGAAACGAAACGTGTTACATTATGCTCGAGGCTGCACGTGTGAACGAAGAACGATTACAATTTTAATCGTAATCTTTGCGATTTTCCGTAATCACAATTTTACGATTTTATTTGATCGTGATTCGGCCACGTGTGTTCCATTTAGCTCCGCGATTTAAACTCTTTATTTCACATTTATAAGTTTTCCCTTGGTTTTCGATTAGAGCCTCGAGCCTAGTTTAAGTTTCAGCTGGCCCTTGGGTCCGACGAAAAGAAGAGGCTATATGCCGAAGAGGCCCGACAAACTGTCACTCAAGAGGGCAACTACTAATGGTTCCCCATTCTTTTTAAGAATTGGGAATCATTCTTTGTTACTACTTTGTCACTGTGCTTGCATTTCCATTTGTGGAATTTTTATTTATACTTGGCCGACGGACATTCCGGCCCAACGATACAGCCCTCCCAAATACATCGCGTTGCTTTAGAGTTGCGAAAAAGTTGCGAACGGATCGAGTTAGAGTTGCGTTAAATGCCACTTATTGCTGTTCTTATTATTAGTTATATTGTAGTATTTTATAATTTACTTGACATGTGAGCTTCTAGTGTTGCGGAAATTGCATTCGCGTATTGGAACTTTCAGTTCATTTTTCAGAGGATCTTCAATTTGCTTAATTTTTGATATTACAAATAATTTTCTGTTTGCTTTCTATTAGTCTTAATAAATAGTGTTGCGAAATGATTGTATCGCGAGTTCCAGTTAGCGTTGCGTTGATTAAAGATCGCGTTTTTAAGTAGAGTTGCGACTACTAGTCCCCATCTGCTTCCAATTGGAAGCCTGTTCCTGAACTAGGAACTTTTTCTTTTCAGCGTTTTATATTTGTCTTTCTTTTAATTTTTTTTTTCTTAATAATTATACGACCTGGAATGTCTGTTGATGGAAGTACTGCTAAAAATTTGCATAAATATTAGTAAATTACTGTGTGAACGAAATGAAAAGAAATGAAAAAGAAAATAAAAGAAAGAGAAAGGAAAGAAAAAAAAAGAAAAGAAAAGAAAGAAATAGAAAAGAAAAAGAATAAAGAAAAGAAAAGAAAAGAAAGAAAAAGAAAAGAAAAAGAGCAAAGTAAAAAACAGATATAATTTGCAGAATCTTTGATAAATTTATAATAATTCTAGATAGTAGATTTAAATTAGAGTTAATACTAGTGAGTGTTCATTATTGGAGTTTAACTCTTAAATATTTCTTCTTAATTGTTGCAATTCCATTTTAACCTTTTTTTTAGTAGAACCAATTTTTATAACTTTTCGAGCTTGCTTTGTAGAAATTGAAATTCACTCGCGATATCCGTAAATGTTTAAACAAAAATCCTTGCACGAAAAACGTTATTGGCAGTAGTTGGGTCTCGGCATGGTGATAGTGGAAGTTTGATATTTTGCTTCCGAATAATCGTTTGTCGCTTCTTTGTTGAAGCAAAATAGAATCAATTGTAGTGAAATGTGACTACTTCATTTTGGAGTTTTTAATGAACGTGATACCACCATTCAGTTTGATCTAGAACGTACAAAAGAATATATCACTTTGGCCGAAATCCAATTAACTATTGTTATAAAAAAATAGCAGCATTTTTCATATCAATTCTGATTTATTAACTGCGGGAAAATTCAGTTATTCCGAATGAAAAGCAGCTTCATTTCAATATAAAATGGGGAGGTTTGGGGATGTCACTAATCCAATGCTTGAGATTGTTACAGATTCACAGATGAACCCAAATATGCTATACTAAACAAACATAAGTACATACGTCAGAGGCTCAAGAGTGGAATATATAGAATACAGATCCAGAAATATTATCAAAGACACGATTGGAAACTTTAAAATTCAAGAGCCAGCCGCGTCGATCCAATTTGTGAGTTTAAGAATTCATTCTTATAATGCTTTACTAATTATTTCGAGTTTGTGCATGTTTCAGAAGCATTGAAAAGAAGAGGATTCATGAAACAATGTATAATACGAGCACACCCTCACCCCATCCCTGCCCCAAACCCCTGTCCTTATTAACTAATTACAGGTGTTAGACAATTAATTAGGCAGGCCCAAATATAAATCGAACAATACTTTTAGCTCTTTATGTAGGTAGGATTTGTCTGAACACACAATCTTGGATCTTTATACTGGCAGGTTTTACACGAATTGAAATTATTAGACTTTCAGTTAGGCAGGGTTTATAAAACCAAATATTGTTGGCAGGTGCTGCAATTTTTTGGTTCGAGTTTCTGTCTGTTCTAGGACACCATGGACCACGAGAGATTGATACGGACTAATTAATACATACTAATACATATATGAGTATGGTAAAGTATCTATTACATTCCTGTGTGTTAGGTTAGGTTAGGTTAGGTTAGGTTAGGTTAGGTAACTCTTAGATGTTATATTAGATCTAATCTAGTATTTAAGAAGGGAGGATTTATTTTTAAGCTGTGTCTTGGTTTTTAATGCAGCAGTGTACACTGCTGTGATAATATTTCGTTGTCTAGTTTTTAAGATCATAGGATATATTTTTAAGAAAGTTCTATTTCAGGAAATTGAATTCTCTTGCAGATTTTCTTTCAGGTTTCCTTCTGATATTCAACTTAGCTCTCGGTCGTGAATTTTCCAAGTTACTCCTCTTGTTGTCTTACTTGTACTACGATCAATTAATGAACGTTCTACAAATTGACAATAATAGGAGATTTTTCTTTCTCACATGCTATATTAGAATTAGTTTTCGCGTAATTGGAGGGTGGAAGGGCCGTGGCTAGGGTGGGTCTCCATGCGCAGTAACCTCCACGTGGTGAGACCCGGGCAATCAATTATTTATCGCATAATTATTAAACGTTTAAGAGACGTTTGGTAATTATGTGGAAAATAATTCGAGCTAATTGACTGCGTATTGCACTTAGGATACAATGTACAATAATGGCCGCTTAATGTTCGTTTTTTTCCACAATTAATGTTTGCGGACTCATCCCTACCGATTTTTGGACCTGCTCCGATGTATCGAGGATGTAGGTTGCGTCCGAGTTCTCTCCACTTGTCATCAGCAATGGCCCTTAACACGTTGAGTGCCACGCCGGTTTTGCCACGCTTTCCGTTTAGGCCACACGGCGCGACATGCCCGACGGCGCGCCGCGGCGTAGCTTAACACTGTGATACCCCGACGCCTGAACGAAAAGATTAGTGTCAGTCACCGATGACTGACGCGGCCTGAACGGAAAGTTGATTGTCAGTCACTGAACGGAAAGTTGATTATCAGTCACCGATGACTGACGCGGCCTGAACGGAAAGTTTAGTGTTAGTCACTCAACGGAAAGTTGATTGTCAGTCACCTATGACTGACGCGGCCTGAACGGTAAGTTGATTGTCAGTCACTGAACGGAAAGTTGATTGTCAGTCACCTGTGACTGACGCGGCCTGACCGGAATGTTTAGTGTTAGTCACTCAACGGAAAGTTGATTGTCAGTCACCTATGACTGACGCGGCCTGAACGGAAAGTTTAGTGTTAGTCACTCAACGGAAAGTTGATTGTCAGTCACCGATGACTGACGCGGCCTGAACGGAAAGTTTAGTGTTAGTCACTCAACGGAAAGTTGATTGTCAGTCATCGATGACTGACGCGGCCTGAACGGTAAGTTGATTGTCAGTCACTGAACGGAAAGTTGATTGTCAGTCACCTATGACTGACGCGGCCTGAACGGAAAGTTGATTGTCAGTCACTGAACGGAAAGTTGATTATCAGTCACCGATGACTGACGCGGCCTGAACGGAAAGTTTAGTGTTAGTCACTCAACGGAAAGTTGATTGTCAGTCACCTATGACTGACGCGGCGTGAACGGAAAGTTTAGTGTTAGTCACTCAACGGAAAGTTGATTGTCAGTCACCGATGACTGACGCGGCCTGAACGGTAAGTTGATTGTCAGTCACTGAACGGAAAGTTGATTGTCAGTCACCTGTGACTGACGCGGCCTGAACGGAAAGTTTAGTGATAGTCACTCAACGGAAAGTTGATTGTCAGTCACCTATGACTGACGCGGCCTGAACGGAAAGTTTAGTGTTAGTCACTCAACGGAAAGTTGATTGTCAGTCACCGATGACTGACGCGGCCTGAACGGTAAGTTGATTGTCAGTCACTGAACGGAAAGTTGATTGTCAGTCACCTGTGACTGACGCGGCCTGAACGGAAAGTTTAGTGTTAGTCACTCAACGGAAAGTTGATTGTCAGTCACCTATGACTGACGCGGCCTGAACGGAAAGTTTAGTGTTAGTCACTCAACGGAAAGTTGATTGTCAGTCACCGATGACTGACGCGGCCTGAACGGTAAGTTGATTGTCAGTCACTGAACGGAAAGTTGATTGTCAGTCACCTGTGACTGACGCGGCCTGACCGGAATGTTTAGTGTTAGTCACTCAACGGAAAGTTGATTGTCAGTCACCTATGACTGACGCGGCCTGAACGGAAAGTTTAGTGTTAGTCACTCAACGGAAAGTTGATTGTCAGTCACCGATGACTGACGCGGCCTGAACGGTAAGTTGATTGTCAGTCACTGAACGGAAAGTTGATTGTCAGTCACCTGTGACTGACGCGGCCTGAACGGAAAGTTTAGTGATAGTCACTCAACGGAAAGTTGATTGTCAGTCACCTATGACTGACGCGGCCTGAACGGAAAGTTTAGTGTTAGTCACTCAACGGAAAGTTGATTGTCAGTCACCGATGACTGACGCGGCCTGAACGGTAAGTTGATTGTCAGTCACTGAACGGAAAGTTGATTGTCAGTCACCTGTGACTGACGCGGCCTGAACGGAAAGTTTAGTGTTAGTCACTCAACGGAAAGTTGATTGTCAGTCATCGATGACTGACGCGGCCTGAACGGTAAGTTGATTGTCAGTCACTGAACGGAAAGTTGATTGTCAGTCACCTATGACTGACGCGGCCTGAACGGAAAGTTGATTGTCAGTCACTGAACGGAAAGTTGATTGTCAGTCACCTGTGACTGACGCGGCCTGAACGGAAAGTTTAGTGTTAGTCACTCAACGGAAAGTTGATTGTCAGTCACCTATGACTGACGCGGCCTGAACGGAAAGTTTAGTGTTAGTCACTCAACGGAAAGTTGATTGTCAGTCACCGATGACTGACGCGGCCTGAACGGTAAGTTGATTGTCAGTCACTGAACGGAAAGTTGATTGTCAGTCACCTGTGACTGACGCGGCCTGAACGGAAAGTTTAGTGTTAGTCACTCAACGGAAAGTTGATTGTCAGTCACCTATGACTGACGCGGCCTGAACGGAAAGTTTAGTGTTAGTCACTCAACGGAAAGTTGATTGTCAGTCACCGATGACTGACGCGGCCTGAACGGTAAGTTGATTGTCAGTCACTGAACGGAAAGTTGATTGTCAGTCACCTGTGACTGACGCGGCCTGAACGGAAAGTTTAGTGTTAGTCACTCAACGGAAAGTTGATTGTCAGTCACCTATGACTGACGCGGCCTGAACGAAAAGTTTAGTGTCAGACACCGATGCCTGTCGTGGCACTCAACGTGTTAAATATATCTCACGCTGGTTCTCAGTACATCTCAATCCACTCCCAACACAGCCTAAACCGAGAGTGCCGAAAAGTGATAAGCATGAACAATTCCTTATAAATCACATCCCTGGATAGTGTTCGCTAGGCAGCTTCGAAGCAGCGAACATTAAGTGGACATTACTGTCCACTGTAGTTATTTGAGCGGAGAGAATCTTAAGTTCTTATTGCAATTACTTTTGAATTCTCGTTTCTATGTTTCTATCTATCTGCAGCTGTAAATATTGTGTATTATTTATTGCCCTGCTTCTTATGTTCACCCTTCTGTTTTCTGACGCTTTCGAGATAATTCATTAGTAACATAAATCATATATGTTTCGCCTAGAGAATTACATTTTCTTATTTCTCAAGAAGCCTTCTTTTTTATAATTGAAATACCCGTGTATATATCTTTTAATTCATATATTAATTAATATCTGCAAAGATATATGTACTTGAATCTACGCGGGTCTCTGCCATATCTACAGTGCCTGCTATGGTTTCGCCATCTGTACAGAACTCCTTGAAACCACTCGCGCTTGCTATGGTAGTTCCATCTATACAGAACGCCTTGAAACTACTCACACCCCTTACTTACCATAAGTGTAGATATAGTAGAGGCCCGAGTAGTTTTATTCACATCTGTATAGATGGCGATACTAATGACTGTAGATAAAGCAGACATACATACAGTTTCGAGCACCTCTATATAGATGGCGAAGCTAAAGCCCTTTTTGGGTGTAGGTAAGACAGGGATGGGAGTGGTACGTAAATTCAAACACCTGTTTATAAATAGCGCCGCGATAAAGTTCATAAAATTTGGATATTTATGTCTTCATTCATGAAATTAAGTTAATAATGCTCGAAAATTGTTTTGTAATCTTATTTACATATCAATAAAGTGTTAGCAAACACGGTGTCACAATCTACATTAAAGTTAGTATGTATGGTAACATCGTAAATTCCATTGTTTATTTTATTCAGGAACAATCAAGCTCTTTAGCAAAGGTAAATATCATCTTTCAGCACGTAATAAATACATACTAGTAGTAGTCTTATACTTTATTTCGGTCTCGAAGCATTGAAAGTAGAGCTTAGTGTACATATAACCTATCTTTACAATACTATCTCTTGCACTCTCATCTTCCGTTCCGCTCTTCCTTTTCATACCTTCTCTGCTTACGTATTACACTATTTCTTATCTCTTTATCGCACATCTATTATAAATCTTTTCCGTTCCTTCCTGTTTAATTACAAATTCCTAAGTTATTTTTATGTCTTATTGTATCTTTTTCCGTACATTTTGTTAGCAGGTGCTCTTACGTTCCAAATTTTTGTATGCGCAGGTCACATCTTTTATCCTTTTTCTTCTCCCAATATTTGTTTCATCCTTTAATGCTTTTGCATCTCGCACCTGCGTTGTTAATTGTCAATTGCGCCCTCGTCCATTTTTACTTAAATACCATAGTAGCGTTGATGTTCTAATATATTTAAACGTATCATTGTATCTTGCTTTCCCTATTTTTCTGCCTTGTTCCTGCTGTTGCATTTGATTGACTCTACTTTTGAGGATCTCCGTCAATTCGTTTACTTCCGCTTTTGTCAAAGTCACACATACTTGACGCATTCCATTCCTTTTCAAATAATCCTCTCCTTTTTATGCTTCTGGCTTGCCCCTCCTTTCTTACTTCTTCCTCTAAATATCTCTTAATAATCTTTCTCTTGTTACATACTTATTAATGTATTTTTTCTGTGTGCAGGTCTCGCAGGCAAAGAGTAAGGAGCATTGCCTGGCACTTCTCATTGTGTATAAATGCAAGAAAGAAGGTAGAAGAACTTGTGCAGTATACTTTAGTTATCCTTTAGTTATAGTAAATTGGTTTATAAAAATAGTTTGTATCTATTAGCGTAAGAGTACCTCTTAATTAAAAAATACAAAGCGTTCCTCTTAAATTAATCCTACCTTCCTTTTTTGCTTTTGCTTTAAGCCCTTTTCCTGTGAATATCCCTTCATAATTTGCTCTCCTTTTATGTACTTGCTAATATATTTTTTGTGTGTGCAGGTTATCTGGCTAAACAATTGAGGAGCATTGACTGGCACTTCTCGTTGTGCATAAGAGCAAGAAAGAAGATGGAAGAACATTGGCCACATACTTTAGCTATCCTTTAGTTATAGTAAATTAGTTTGTAACTATTAACCCGCCAGTTTAATTTAGAACAATTGTGTAATTAAGTGTTATGTATACCTAGTATATATTTTATTTTATATTCAGTTTATTCAGTAGATGCTATATTACGTGTATTACAAGTTGTACTGAATGTGCTAAATATAAAATGAAAGATATACTAACTACTTTACATATGCACAAGTTACACACGTGCTGTAATTTAAAATAAGTTTCAGTACATAAAGTACATACATTTTAGTATAAGTTTTATCTGTAAGATATATTGTATATTAACTTTAAAGAATAGTTTATAAGTATTAGATTATTTATGTTTATAGTGTTAGTTATATTACATAAATGTTGGTTTAGAATTGATACAAGATTTAGTTGTACGATGTATTGTAAATAGATATAAAAGAATTGTTAATAAGTATCTGGTTGTAAATTTAATTAGAACATTATTGTAACTTGTATCTTCATTAATTACTTTAAATAAATATTCAATGAAAAGAATACCACTGTTCTTTTTACTTTCACACCTTACGAATCCTTGAAAGAACCTAATTCCAATTCCTTATACAAAAAGTACCGTGGACGAACTTTAAATGGAAAGTTCTAAAGCGAGAAACTTGTCAAAATGGCCCCATACGTTATTAAAGTTGGCAGAAGGAAATTCTTGGAAATACCATCATCTTCAAAGTCTTCACTCGTTGCAAAATTGGTTGGTAATTAAACGCTCGGAAATTCCTGGAAAGTGACGTCATTTCCAAGAATTGCTGCGATGAAAGACCTCCTCGCATATCATATTCTCCTGATACAAATCCACGATTTTCAGCGAGATATTTTTGCCAGAAACTCGAAAATTTCAGCGCTTGGAAATTCCTGGAATGTGACGTCATTTCTGAGGACGAATACCTCCTTGCACATCATATTCTCCTGATACAAATCCACGATTTTCGGCACTTAAATTTCTGCTGAAAATCGTGGATTTGTATTAGGAGAATATGATGTGCAAGGAGGTATTCGATCCCGGCAGTTCTTGGAAATGACGTCACGTTCCAGGAATTTCCGATCGAAAAATTTCTGAGATTCTGGCAAAAATATCTCGCTGAAAATCGTGGATTTGTATCAGGGGAATATGATATGCGAGGAGGTCTTTCATCGCAGTAATTCTTGGAAATGACGTCACGTTCCAGGAATTTCCGATCGCCAAATTTCTGAGATTCTGGCAAAAATATCTCGCTGAAAATCGTGGATTTGTATTAGGAGAATATGATATGCGAGGAGGTCTTTCATCGCAGTAATTCCTGGAAATGACGTCACGTTCCTGGAATTTCCGATCGCAAAATTTCTGAGATTCTGGCAAAAATATCTCGCTGAAAATCGTGGATTTGTATCAGGAGAATATGATATGCGTGGAGGTCTTTCATCGCAGCAATTCTTGGAAATGACGTCACGTTCCAGGAATTTCCGATCGCAAAATTTCTCAGATTCTGGCAAAAATATCTCGCTGGAAATCGTGGATTTGTATTAGGAGAATATGATATGCGAGGAGGTATTCGATAGCAGCAATTCTGGGAAATCACGTCACCTTCTAAAAATTTCCGGGCGCATAATTTTGTAGCCTTTTGTCAACAAATTTTGCAAGACTTTGACCTGCTGTCTTTAATAACGTATAGGGCCATTTTTACAAGTTTCTCGCTTCAGGACTTTGCATTTAAAGTTCGTCCACGGTACTTCTTGTGTAAGGAATTGGATTTAGGTTCTCTCAAGGATTTTTGAGGTGTGAAAATAAAAAGAGCAGTGGAATTCTTTTCAATGAACATTTATTTAAACTAATCAATGGAGATACAAATTACAAAACTGTTCTAATTCAAATTAACAAGCTAATACTTATGAACTATTCTATTATATCTATTTACAATACATCGAACAACTAAACTTCGAACAACTTGTATCAATTCTAAACTAATATTTATGTAACACTAAAAATAGTATAAACATAAATAATCTAATACTTATAATCTACTACTTATCTTTGAAGTTAATATACAATATATCTTACAGATAAAACTTATACTGAAATTTACGTACTTTATATGCTATAGCTTATTTTAAATTACAACAATTGTGTAACTTATGCATATGTAAATTGTTTATTATATCTTTCCTTTTATATTTGGGATATAATAACGACCCGGAGTGCGTTTTTGCCGATTTTTCAATTGATTATAACTTTTAAACTACGAATGGCATATTGTTGCAACTGTTGGAGCTATGATCCGTAGCTTTAATTTAAGACAAGTCCGGTTAAAAAATACGCACCAGAAGCTGAGAAATACGCAATTGTTTAAATTAACGATGTAACCCATGAATTCGGTTTTAGCGGTGCGGAAATCTGCTAAAAAGACCGCAAACGCGAGATGGCGCCACATGTCCGGTTATCGACATATCATTACCGACAAAATTTAAAAAAATTATTATCTCGGCTCATGGAGATTGTTTTTCAATAAATCGGGTGTCAAATGAAAGGGAAACGAGTAAGCTACACGATAAAAAATACCCCGTTGCTGTAACTAAATTCAGTTGGCCGTAATAACTATTTTAATTGTTTAATTGTTTATAACAAATGAACTGCACATGGAATAATGTTCACACCTATTGGAGATGGTAGGCTATGCCTCTGGCTTTAATTTATGTCCTCTGGACATTGATGTACCTAGCCAGGAAGAGGCAGTAATCGCATTTGTTTATAATTTCTTTATACAAATTCAATTATCTCGGCTTCTGCTGGGCCGAGTTTAAGCAAAAAATAGACAGCGCAGGGGCGTGTAGGGGCATCCTTTACCTTTATTTTAAGCACTCGATCATTAATCTATGCCTTCCAGAAGTCGAGATAATTGAGTCGACCCGGAGTGCTATTTCGCCCATTTTTTAATTATTTATAACTTTTGAACCGCAAATGCCATATTGTTGAAACTGTTGAAGAAAATAGCTACGTTTCGCAGCTTTAATTTAAGACCAATCCAGTTAAGAAATACCCAATGGAAGCCGAGAAAAACGCAAGTGTTTACATTAACGATGTAATCCAGGAATTATTTCCAGGCCCATTTGAGGCTCTAGAGCGACAGTATCATTTCCAAGTCACTGACATCGTTAGTGTCTCATGCCGCAAAGAGATTTTATTATAAATTGTTTATCTCGGCTCCTGCTGGGTGTTGTATAATATATGACGTGTCCAATGAAACGTAAAGAAATAAGAAAGAAAACAATTCAATTAATAATTACGGGCAACTGGATAGTCGTGTGCAGAAGGGGTTGCAGCGGTGCAAAAAGGGGTGCAAGGGAGTAAATGTGAATACAGAGAATCAACTTAATTCCCAAGCTGCAGTCTGAGATAATTTATTGTACTATGAAGAAGAACAAAAATGTAGGTGTATGATTTTCAAGCTCTATTAACTTGATCCTATAAATAAAAATCCAAGTAAACCAATTTTTTAAGCTTGACGAAAAAGTAGTGTCTTGTAATCAAAAGTAAGAAAGCTACGAAAGCTATGCATGACTCCTGTCTCCAACACTACCTCATTAATTAATAGTTCAAATAATGATTTGTCTATTCCTATATCTCGTATGTGACTAACTAACTCACAATTTGTATGCAGCCAGAATGAAATTAAATTGAAGCGTTTAGTACCGAAGGTACCCTCTGGTGAAACATATTTCAAACGTTTTACTTTTCGCAACTTATCTGCAGTCGTTACATGAAATTCTACACACTATATATCACACACTATAGTCAATAAATATTTTTTAACAATGCGAAAAAGAACAAGTATAAATATAAAAACGGTAATCGTAACATTTACATTTATACAGCAGCAGTTTAAACTTCTGTTATGCCCTGCTAGGTGTTTGTTGTGGCGTCTCGCATTTCGATCGAGGACTCCACCCAAGCAATACTTGAATTCGATTGTACTTCCGGTAGTCGAATTTCCGGAGCGCTGCGCGCTCTTTCGATAAGCAGTTCCCATGTTTCTTCTGTTTGAATTTTCTGTACCTCAGTATTCGTGTATTGTTTTAAATAATTTGATGGTATTTGGGATTTCGGATTGCCGGCATAGTCAATAGAATTTTGCAGATTCAACGGTTTGATAATTGACGCAGATTTTTCAGTTTCGTTTTCGTACAATCTGATGAACAATGAGTCGAGACAATAATTATAGAATCGTAGACGCGAACGGTAATTAAAATGATAAGAAACAGTACACGAAAATTATCGTGTTGCATAAAATTATCTTACTGAAACGGCAGCCAGGTTGCAGATTCTTTGCTGCACCTTTTTTTACTTTGAGCCGCTAATTTTGCAATTATCTTCGCATCTACATTAATTGACTTCGGTTTCTGAGTATATGACTTTAATTTCTCGATATTCAGAGTCAAATGCTGTATTTGTACCTTAAGCGTTGCGTTCTCGTGAACTAATCGGGCGTTCCTCTGTACTATCTAAATGGGATCCGCGCAACAAAAAATTATTTCTTCCGATAAAAAGGAATATATAACATTTTAACCGGAAGTCCATTGTAGATAGAAGGCAACACGATTCACAGAAAGTTACCTGCAGAAATTTCGCTTTACTCAACGGCAGAGGCTCTTGAAATTTTTCCGACACAATTATATTAAGTTCCTCCCTAGCTTCGTCTAATTTTTCCATCATGTCCGCCATAACTTGTAAATGGTCCTTCAAGAGCTGATCAAATTTTTGCCTCAACGAATCTTTGGCGTATTTCATTCGCAAAAATTTTATGCACAAATTGTACGTGGTTTCGATCTTGTCGTTTAATTCCTCTCTGAGGGATTTATTTTCCTCCTCCAAAGATTCCCGTTCCTCCTCCAGTTCTCTCCGTTCTTGGTGCAATCTCGTAGAACCGCTTGCGCATTTCGTTTTGTGCCGTTGTATCTCACTATTGAAATAATCCTTTTCCCTTTGGTAGAAAAACCTTTCATCATCCAGCTGCTCTGGAATCAATTCGATACATTTAAGGATTGCAAATAATTTTATAACACATCCACCTAAATCTTACGTTTCATGCTCCTAACGCATCTCTGTTGTTTCTTCAATTCGGCGGATAATCTTTCGTTATCTCGTTGCATATTTTGCAACTGTATATCCTTCATTTGTATAACGTTTTCTAAGGACGTAATTGTTTCTTTCAGGTCTGCCACCTTGTGATCGTAATAATTAAGGTCATTAGTAACGTGTTCGAAAAACGGTGTAATAAAAAATCCTCATACTTGTTGACATATATCGACTAACTCCTCGTTGGCGACTTGACATTCTGTACTTGTGCAAAAAACCTTCACATCTGTGCTCTTTTTCAAGCTGTTTTTTGAACTAATATTCTGCATATCATAATAGCAAATATTACATTCGAGCGTCGAGCAGTAAAATTTTCTTCACCTTAAAGCACATGAGTATCGTAATATTTCGTTCACTCGAATGGCAATGATTCGCTTACCTCATTATACAAATCTATAATTTATCTACTGAAAAAGGATTCATAAATTTGATAGGTTTTGTTCGTTTGTAGACAGTATGGGAACTCTTCTTCCAGAAGACTAGCGCACATATCCTTCACGCGTTGAAAGCCATCAACATGATGTTTTTTACTTTGTTTTCCTTGTAAATTGTACGGAAAAGTAATTTCTTCTTATCACATAATGAGAAAAAAAATTATTTTCATTAAATTATCAGGCTTGTTCAATCATACATCTATTATATTGACAAATGACAAACGCTTTACTTTTAAAAAATCGCTTAACATACGGTACGTGTGACCTTTTTTTTTATATAAATTAGGAAAGGTTTTTCAATCAAAATAACATCGCGCGATGCCGATTAAAAGTTGTGAAATTTTTTATTGTATCGTATATGTACAAAATAGGTGTACAGACTACTTATCAATCGCATGGGCGCGTTTTATACACGCTTTACATATGCTTTCATCGCATATAACACTGATGTAAGAGCATCACATTGTGTAGTACACCTGTGCAACCCCCTCTTCTGTTATCTTTCATCAAATGGAATGAATGTCGAGATGACGCGTAAATATGTTTCTTTCTTTCTTTCTTTTTCTTTAATTCTGATCTCATTATTTTTTTTTTCCTCTTTACAATTATTAATAACATTCTATAAGGGTTTCTGTGACTATTACCCTTTCCCCATCTTGTACACACGAAAATAATAAATTACACTGGAACGTTATCTTCGCAATCTGTTTTGTTTTCATTAAAGAGCATTAGTAATTCATTTTCTTTCGGAATCTCTTTTATATGACTACATTAGAATAGTGTATTTTCGTATGACTGGAAGTGTCGATGTGTGAACACTGCATCGGAGAAGACAAAAAGGAAATAATACGAATACACCTCACTGTAAATCCGTCCGTGCTTTCCACTAATTTTATTAACATCAACTGGGCCAAATGTATCAATTTGTTTTATGGTCACCTTTGAAAAATCGTGTTCCTACAATATAACACGACTTTCTTGGCAAATTTCAATTTTCTCTTTTTTGATCCTTTTGTTTTATTCATGTCCTTTGTAACAAGATAAAACATGCTACCACGCGCCACTAGCTCTCAGAAGAATGCCCTCTGAACTTTCAACTCCATAAAATTTTGTCAAAAAAATAATTTTTAATTCACATTCGTAATATCCCATAGAGTTTGTCTAATACGTTTCAAGGGTCACTCTTCTAAGGCATTTATAAAGAAATGTTTCGGGGGTTAAATAATATCGAAGAAATGTTTGGTATCAATAAGAGACGTCCCGTTTTCAGATCAGGTTACACGTTAAACGAATTAAAATATCCTAATGGACCAATAAAATGTAACATAGTTTTCTACAAACTGTTCGATCTAAGATCTTGTAATATCTCATTGGTCCAGTTGTGTTGTAAAAACGTGGAAGGCAACGTTTGTCGTCTGATATAATCTGGTGAAACGATACTAGATTCGCGCAAATGCGGATGATAATGATGGACTTACGCTTATTAGCCTAACTTAAAAGTTTGTTGTATTTCCGTAGTATTAAGGCTCACGCTTATTTTTTCTTGTTCTTATTAGCTTGATTTTTGTATTTGGCAGCAGTTGATAATTTGGCGTTCTTCTTCTTGGGTTCATCTTCATCATCTTCCTCGTCTTCTGGCTCCTAATATATTAAAATAACAAAGAGAATATAGCTATAAGAATTAATCGAAAAACGTTCAGTTTCACTGCAACATTAAAATTAGAAACTTATAAGCGAGAACTTTCTACAAAGATTGTATCGTTTGCTGACATTCTATTTGTTGTATCCGTTCCCTATAACTCGAGTGCAACGAAAACAGAAAACGTGGAAAAAAAGAGGACACATGTAAGTAAAGAATAAAAGCAACTGTATCAAAATGGGATGATTTATTATGCAAAAAAATAAAACAGTCACATGGAATGAAAACACAAACGCAGAGAATTATATCCACGACTCTCGTTTATTCCTTAAACAATCTTCAGAGACCTACCGCCCCCCGCGAATCGTAATATTAATGTAACGTTATTTTAAAATATTCTTGGCAAAACTTGTTTTCTTTTATTATTTCTTTTTTTTTTTTTTGGAGGATGATTGAATAGCAGCATTTTAATATTAGGACTCTACTTGTCTACAGCTTCATCCAGCCTGGCACGCTTCGTGCCATTTTTTTTACCCTCTGCAGAATTCTTTCTTTTCTTTTGTGGTGCCTGAAAGTTGTATTCCTAGTTTATAGAAAATGACATACTATAGCTTTCTGTTAATATACATAATAAAAGCATAGTAAGAATTATTAATGTCAAATTTTTCTATTCAAGTGCAATTGTTTCGGTCGAAAATATTCTGCATTTTTTTGTTCTTATGCCAACTCTCGAGAAATTCTCATACAAGCCCAATTAGAATGTCAGTTATCAATACAATCTTTCCTTTAGATACAATCTTTGGAACAACTTTTAATATGTACATATACATCTGTTCAATTAATTCAGAATAAATACAATGGATTTGTACCTTATCATCATCGTCATCATCAATGTTTTCCTCCTCCATTTCGTCGTCCATATCATCAAACTCCTCCATATGCGTACCTGAAAGATCACAATTGATGCAAAATTAATAATTCGTATTTGTCACGTATATTACGTTCGTTTAGGAAAAAAACGAAACGTTCTTTCTACGCTCTGATTTTCGCCGAACGATGATTGAAATTTCCCGCAAATATTTTGCAATAACTCAGATATGTTCACTACTCAAGAATTTATCAACTGATTTGCCACCGACAAAATTTTACAACTGCAAAAGGCGTCCAGCTGCAATTATCGCCCTTATTAATATAATCTTTAATGTTAGTAGATATGCTTGAAATTAGTGCTAACATATCAACGCACATTGATATTAAGAAAATAATATATATATTATGTACAAAATATATATATATGCACAAAAAAATATTACAAATACAAATAGCGATAGATAATAGAAACACCTACCAAGGAGATTGTGTCCTACTATGTGAACTGGCCCACTGCCTTTAACCAAAGTGAACGTGACTGGCGGGTCAGGAAAACTGAGATCCAAGATAATCTGTGCCGTTTTCCCTATCTCCAACAATGCGATTGGTGTTTTGATAGGTCCTTTTAGTCCCATTGCTTCTACCTGTAGTACGTTGAGTTCCCCAGGCTTGGCCTCGGGTCCTAGAAGTGCCTGCGAAAAATGGACAAAACTCATTGATATCTATGTTTGGTTTGGATTAAGAATATTCGAAACCTCAATAGAGAATCCTAAGATATAAAAGATATATACATATGTAGATATTTGTGTTTTAAAAAATATATATCAGAACTATAAATACAACAATCAAGAAGTCTTTGCAAATCCTCTTAATTCGCCTGCGTTTATAAACGTTGCAATGTTTATATCGAATTAATGAACAATTTTATATCGAACTATACGTAATTCATGAAATTAATGAGTGTTCTATTAGTACATTGGCCAAGAAAATATTAATAAATCAGAAATTTTCTTTATCTCCCTTTTCTCGAAATCGAAACGAAATATAGGTTATCTCAGGATAGAAAAAAAAAAGAAAATAGAAGGTACGATAGTAGATTCGAATACGGGTTAAAAATTCGCGCGCAAACGTAACGAAAGGTGATGAAAGCGTTTGGAAAATAGGGATTACTAGTGACGCCAAATTATTAGTCATATATTCTAGCACGGTTAATAGAATAGCAACGGAACTTCTACTATGTTGTTGATGTAAACCCGAGAGCATTAGATTCAAATAAATAGAACGTACAATATCATGTGTCGAACAGGAAGACCCTGAGCCGATGAAACGCGCGTCAATGAAAATCTATACGCTGCTCTATACGGAGCACGATGAGAAAAGAACGTAACGTGCACTCTGATTCGAGGGACGAAAAAAACCAAGCAAAATTTGTGAACACTCTCCCGTCCATATTTTTTACTCACCATTTTTATAATAAGCTTCTGATCGGCGCCGAAATGTTGATTCGGGCCGTCTGCGTCGTCGTTCTTTTGCTCCGGATCCCATACTTCGCTGGAATTGGGTCCTTCGAGGGTGATTCCTGGACACACAAATCACAATAGTACGCACACGGAATACCATGATTGCTTGCCGTTGTATCATAGTTAGATGAAAAACGCAAGTTCTCTAGCTCCTTTAGGGACAATGGGGGTTCGTCACAATGGCCGAAAGCCAGCCGGCGTCTCAACCATAATACCGCCCGCGTCGAATGGCCATTGACAACGAAAGTATTCGCGTACGCCACAAAATAAAGGAGCCACAACGTTCGCGATAACACGACTTCTGATATTTACCGTAAAGATATTCCTCTGCCATGGCGATCGGTTTGATATTAAAGGATTCTCGTTAGTAGACGTATAGAAGGACCCCGTTGGAGTGTGCGTGCCGAACAAGAGTGGAGAAGCTAAAGACGCCGCGCGCACAACGGTCACTGCGCGAAGAACAGTGGTCGCACGTGCTAGATGAACGCGTAGCAAATGAGTTTCGCGTACTAAGCCTTGCGCGCCTAGAATACGTTCTTCGCTTTGATTGGTCAATGCAATTTCAACTATCGTGAACAGCGTTGCCATCTAATACGATGGAACTTCACCGACGGCATTACGAGGGGTATAATTTACCCCCCTGTAATCTGTCATTTATGAAAGAAAGTAATGAAAGAAAGAACTAAATTATTCAATTCATGATTTGCCATGATTTCTTGCAGCCAATAAGTTTCAGAAATCCGAGAAATAATAAGAATTTGAGTGCATAAGATTATTTTTAAATTAGAAATTGTACAGTTTACTTTCAATGGTAATATAGAAGATTTAATTAGCAATGATTTATGGGAACACATGGCGTTGATTATAAAGGTTTCGGAGAAACAAATTATTTAATCCTTTTTGAAATGATAAATGATAAAGCAGTATATTAGTAATCGGTATCTTCTAAAATAATAGGATTGTATGATTAACGCAAACGAACCGCATAATAATTTTTCCATTAGATACATTACAATCTGTATTAATTGTTTAAAAACATGCTCAATGAGTAACAATACGATTTGAATGAAAAATTTGGCAACGTCGTGTGTAATTTCTATTGGTCTACGTAAACCCTGGTGGTAAGAACATGAAACAAGCATTGACACACTGACTGCATAAATATCGTGTGCAACACGTGAATAATCCTTAAATTGAACAAATGCGGGATGAAAGACTCTCATGGAAAAATTAAAGAATTACTGAAATCCAGTTAACGTAAATTCATTAAGATTTTTCACATTTTTATAAAAACTCATCGTCGTGTTTTGAGGAAAGTGGTAGCCCTTCGTCAACGACAGGAACTCATCAGAATGCGAGCCAATATGATTATTCTAACTTGTTTAGTTTTGTTACCGGCAATTTTCGGTAATACTGAAAAAAATGAAACAACATTTGTGCCGACACGCGAGTGGCAAACTATAAAAAGAGGTAAGTTAAACTATTATTTTCTCTTACTTGTACGTACGTTTTGGGACTATTTTTTTGCGCAACTGATTGTTCTCTTCCTAAGACCACGTCAGTCAAATTTGACGTCGCGGTTTCTTCGAGATAATAGATTGCCATTTTCGTGTTATTACTTTAATAGAAAATTATTTCATTCTCGAAGGATTTTCGTCACAGTCTATTCTTTGCGATTCCTTAAAATGCGTTCAACGTATTAAAGTACGACGCTTTCCGAATTGTATGCAACAGTAACGTACGTTGAACTTAATTTAAAGGTGCCAACGTATTCGTTATTTGTCCCATTAAAATAATTAAATTACTTATCTGTGAGAAAAAAATCAAGTTTTCAGATTGATTGCATAATCTGTTGCTTTTACGGTTTATTAGGTACACCTATACCCAAGGGCTTACATGTTCGACACAATTTTGAAACTGGTGTAACAGAAGCCAAATTAATGGACAGCGAAGACACGAAGGAGAATTTAAATAGTTCGAATGCAAATTCTTTAACTCTGCATCCTGAGAAGGCAATCTTCGAGGAAGAGGAGCCTGCACCCACGGAAAAATCTGATCTGTTTAGTCTTCCATTCGAAGAGCTAAAAGCTAGATTGAAAAAAATTAAAGACGATGGTGGCGAAAATATTCCGGAGTTAAATGTAATAATTCTTTATTTCACTAAATATCTGGAGCATAAAAAAAATTGATGCTCAATTGTTCTTTTATATTTTTAGGATGAACACACGCGGCAAATAAAACAAAAGTTCAGGGACTATGAAACGCTAAAGAAAGAATTCAAAGCGCTCGATATAAACATAACGACTGATTCAGAATTATTGAGCAACTATTTCCAAAAGTTCCAAACCCATAAGAATGCGATCATTATGGGTACATTAACAACAGCAGAAACAGAGGAAGTGCTGGATATTTTATACAATTTGGAATACTTGCTTCATCATATCGATAATGCTAAAACTTTTTCTGATATGCAAGGGTATGTAAGAAAATGATTTTTGAATCAAAATTCAATGCGAGAATAGTATTATAATATTTCGTTTCAAATTACAGCATGAGTAAAATTGTATCGCCGTGTCTCAATGGAACAAACACTGAAATAAAGGCTGAAGCTTTACGGATTTTAGGTACAGCAGTTCAGTCTAATCCTAAAGTGCAGTTGAAGGCATTAGAGAATGATTTTGTTCAAAAGCTTCTATACATATTGTCCACAAATAGTAAAATAGAAGTAAAGTCGAGGTGCCTCTTTGCTTTGAGCGCCTTAATAAGACATTTTCCAGCTGCGCAAAAAGTGTGGATCGATCATGGTGGAGTAGAAATATTCGGGAAGATCTTGGTCGATGATCAGTTACAAGTACAAATGAAAGTTATGAAACTCATTAATGACTTAATTGTGGAGAGGCAGAATTTACACGAAATTACCGATCCCAAGCAAAGGCAACAAAAGGGGAGGGCATATGCAACAGCAGATGTCGAAAAAAAATTATTAACATACGAATATTGCAAACATCTTAGTAACTTAATGATTACGAGTTTCAAAGATAAGCTTAGCGATCACGTGGGTACTGATAATTACGAATTTCTCGAAACCATTTCAGATAGCATGATTACTATTGCGCCTATTTGCATAGACCGGTTTAGGGAAAGCAAAAACGAATTACTTCCTATCATACAACATTTACTGAACTTCTATCAGAGTTTGAGCACATTAGTCGACAAACTTCAATCGCACGAAAGCCCGCGAGATGAGTTGTAGATAAAAACAGTCAGACGTTCGTATGGATGAAAGCCCCATAAATATTTATTTTTCGCTACGAAGCCATTATTGTACAAAGTTTTACATGTAATGGAACCTTTTTATAAATTGATGCTGAGCGCATCAATTGTTAATATGCCACAAAGATTGTTGCTAGACATACATCTGATGGCAAATGTGTTCTTAGTTCTCGTGGACACATCGTAATGTACGATAAGCTGAATGCGTGCGTATGAGTGAATTAAAAAAAAGAATGTGTACATACATATATAGTGTAAGCGATTTGTGTTATCTATCCTATTAAAATGTTATGTTTTTATGTTTTGAAGGATTATTTAATAAATTACTTTTTACCGTTTGTTTACGTGTTGCTGTGTAAAAGAAAATAACACCATGACCGTATTATAGAATAAAATACTTTATTTACAAATCATAATGATTACATGTGAACAATCTGCTCGTGTAGTCAGCTTATAGAAAATATACTTGCAAAGTCGCTGAGCGAATCAGCTTCCTACGTTCCGAACTCCTATTTACACGTGCTTCGAAAGGAGGCTCATGTACCAAGTGTTTTGTTGTGAAAGAATACCTTGTTTCTCTTTAAGTACAAGGATTGCATACGTTTTGTACGGTATATAAAACGTACACCTTTTAAATGATACACGAGACGATGGAGAATAGATGGAACTCTCTTTCAGTACAATCACTCATCTACCTCGCAACATTTCTAAAATACCTGATCTTACACAATCTTTTAAATTTTATTAAATACAACGATCTCATCTACATACCGCTTGTACAGATTTTACACAATATTTTCTTATGAATTACTTTTTTTTTTTTTGTGACCGGATGTACATTCTTCCTACATTTATCTTCTGGAGTATTTTTCTGGGTTCTTTTTCCATTGTTTTCGCAAAAAGGTGGACGAGTTTATTACAGTATTTACAAGAACCTGTAGGAACTTAAAATATATATCTGTCGGTGTGCTCGCATCCAACAGATAGATACTTCTATTTGAAAATACGCTTATTATCCTGTGCGTAATTTACCAAATTTTTTTGAGTATCAAGGTTCCCTATTTTTTTCGTTCTTTTTAATAGTAAGCAAGGAAGCATAAACATTATATACACGATGATCCGTTTTAAACCGGGAAAGTCATACGTCAATACTGGTTTCACAGTGTAACGTGTAGATAGCAAAGTTTAAGTGCAAAGTAAGTAGATACTGTAGAAACGGAACAACGTTCCGTGTAGCACACATTTCCGATAGTTTACGGTAGAACATACGTATATTTGTGTATAAACTATGTCAGGTTTATAACAATATCAATATGAGTATAAATCGATAGTACCGAATTTCCAATGATTACGATTCCCAATAAACGATCAAAACATATAAAAATAATTCATACAAATAATCCTCCTTTTCTTTTGTTTCCTTCTTCTCTTGTCCCCTCACGCTATCACAAGAACGTCCATTACCCCAAAGACCGTCGATCTCGGGGCATACTTTACCAAAGCGAGAACAATACACACTACTTAAAAACATCTACAAAGAAACTTAGAAAAAAAGAAAGAATTGCCATTAGATCGAGAATAAAATTACTAGCCTCGCTTGAAATATAACAGGTATGGAATTCTGTTTCGAACTAAACTTAATATAAAAGGTACGTAATTGATATACAAATTTGGTCAATCGCTCATTGTCTCTCCTCGTCCCAACTATCTTCCGGCGTTGATGTACCATCATTGAGCAACAAGTATTACGCGAAGAAGTTCTTGCAACTTCTTTATGGCAAAATCAAAATTACTCTCCCCCGACACGTGTCGAGAGATGTGTTAACATTAAACGGAAAAATCCACACTCGACACGTATCAATCAACGTATCGCATTCAACCTGTTAAGCCTAATGCTGTCGCGGTACAAAGAAACCCTAGTCACAAAGAATCGTCAGCACCGCCATTACGACAATGCCAAAGACCAACGCGAAGATTTGCTTCAATGATTCTTTCGGACTAGATTCTTTGAGCAGTTCAGGTAGAATCGTCACCAAACCGATGTGCAGGAAGCCGCCTGCGGTGAAGGGTAATATCCAACTCGTTTTAACTCCTAGTAAAAAGAATAATAAATAATTAACAAAATATTCGGAGAATTACGGTAAGTGGTCTTAATTATTAAATTTATTAAATGCAGTTGAGAAGCCATACGGTTATTTAATGTATTCCTTCGTAGATTCTTTACCCACCTACTTCACCGCTAGAGGACAATATCGCGACCATGGCCCCAAGAATTCCACCGGTGGCAGTGAGAAGCTGCGCCCGCGCAGCGTCCCATCTGTTGAATCCACTTCGTAACAAAATTGCAAAATCACCGATTTCATGGGGAATCTCGTGTACGAGAATAGCAAACGTGGTGAGAGCTCCCAAACGGAAGGATACAAGAAAAGAACCACCCACGGCCAAACCGTGTGTAAAGTTGTCTATGATATTAGCCATCAGATTGAGATAGCCAGTTATGTGCCTGGTCTTTTCTTTTACAACAGTCTTTTGATTGCCGGAAGCGCCGACTAAATTGTCCTTCTTCGAACAATCCTTTGATAAATCGGCCGAGGAACTGCTGGTTTTTGCGAGCTTCTTCAGGCAACCCTTCGCCTCGTCCAACAACAGACCTTTCAGAGTGTCTGATAGTTCGTTGCAGGATAATACTGGGTTGGTGCCGTTTGTAATAAAACAATTCTTGTGGGTATCTTTGTAGCCGTTGGGCAACTGGGAATATCCATTTTTCTTTTCCAAGAATGGCTGCATCTGTAACACCAATTAGGTAGAAGAAAAATGTAGTACAAATATTTGAGATGTAATTTTTGTTGTTGATAATAATATTGTTTCTAGGTGGAATGTCTGGATTACCTCGTTAACGGCTTTCGAGGAGTCATTCGAAAGACGTTTTGAGAAGCCATTTTTCGAATTGCTTCCAATTAAGTTGATGCAATTGTTGTTTTCCATCTCTTTCTCAGCCTCGGCGCTGATGTTTTCACATACCTCCGGTGCATCCTCGTCTTCAGTTTCCTGTTCGATACCGAATAGTTTCTCCACTATGACGAACACTAGGAAACCTCCTAGTATCCAGAGGCCGCAGTTCATCGATGGATGACCATCATCCGTTGCTGAAACAAAAACGGAACGTTGTTCTTGTACCCGACGTGCTGCCTTTTAAAGAGCGCCGTGCACACGTCATGCGGATGAACTTGTAGTACTTGGAAAAGTAGAGATGAGCAAAAGTGTCTTGAAAATCGTAGATGGGCTAGAGGCGAGTTGGTTTAATATAGGAGAAGCCAGCTGGCAATTGAAATTCGCAACTGAGGCACAATAGGGTTTCAGAGCGTCTCTTGAACCATGCACAAAGCGATCGACAGAGGTGAAGGATCGCCTCCAGTCTCGCTTAGCATAGCTCTAATATGATAAATTGCAGCCCGTGGACTAAGTGGTGGGCAATTTAGATACCTATATAGTCTTCGATTGAATAGAAAATCGAGTGTGCTGTTTCCGATATAATGCCGGTTTCATTATCAACATTCTTTTGAAAGAGAAAAATAATCTCGAAAGACTAATGCACCTTAAAGAAAAAATGTGTGCAATAAACCCTATATCCGCTAAATAAAAAGGATATACGTAGCTGCGATCAGGCATTTCAATGATATACGACACTCTTTTGAAACAGTTGAAGACAATTAAAAGTTTGTAAAAATTAAATAAGAAAGGCAATATTATTATTATTATTATTATTATAATAAAGCCAGTGTCTGTATACGTTTGCATGAAATTGCGAATGAAATGCAGGAAACAATTGTGCGCGGGAAGACCAATTGTATTTGCAAGTTTGATACGCAAATATGTACTGCGACGATCGATTGACCCCTTGCACCCTCAATTTAAACTTTGACACTGTCCTCGTTCATTTTTCCAAAAGCTCCTTCCCTCTTCGATCTAAACGATGTACGGTCCAGCTCGAATCGTTCAAGGCTCTGACCCCTGGCTACATTTGTCGATGTTTTCACACCGTTTACACACTGTTATTGTGTAATTCATTGAATATACCCACTGCACCGTATTCGGTCGATATCGCGTAAAGAATTCGTAAGTCACCGAACGTTTTAGAGTCAACGTTCTGTACAACTTGCAATAAGCATTTGGTGACCGCTTTGAATGCTTGCTTTCAAAGTGACTTTCTTCACAATCAGAGAAACTTGCGGGCAAATTGCACTTATTAAGATATTGACTCTGGGAATTGGAACTCGTGTGTGCAATTTCACAGGATCGAGCTAGTGGAAAGGTTGGGGAAGCAATGCGGTGTAGGTTGTCGTGCACACGTCAGTGGTAGAAATGGCCATGGAAAGTAAGCGTTAAATTCGTTAAAATTTCAACAGCAATATAGTTCTTAGGAACTTTAGGAACTTTCAGCTACAATATATTGCAGATAATATTTGCCGACGCTACTAACGCTATTGGTTGGCTCTTTATCTTCTGTGACTCATATTCCACTGAATCGCAAAACGTTTCCCGCTGCCATTTTGCGAGGCGACATTTGCAAAGACGTTTTACATTTTCTACGAGTAGATCGTGTTTTCACTGTTAGCCACATCTGAATACGTTGGTGGTATTTTCGTACCTGATTTCAAGGAGCTGTTCCCCCATGCTTCTGGTAGCAAATGCAGGAAGACGTCGCCCAATAGTCCACCGACCGCAAAGCTCAGCAATATCTTCAGCGTGCCAGCGCTGTCTGTAACAAAATAAGGGAGTCGTTGACAAAAATGTTGGACGATTAAAAATAAGATAGACCGAGTTATTGTTTTAATCTATAACTCTTGGGCACGGTACACAAGTTAGTCATAAGGAATAGATTCGAGAAACTTTCTGTGAAACGCTACACTCTAAGCGCACACGTAACGAAGATTACGACAGTGTGGGTGATAGAGGTTTCTCCTGTGTACCGTAGATAAATTTCGGAGCCAAGTCGTGCGGCGTTAAGAATTTCACTGTCCATTGATCTTTCACTCGCATGGACCATCGATCGTGCTGAAATGCTATTTAATTTCACACACTATTTCTTTCCAGCGATCGATGATTTTTTTTTAGAAAGGCGGAAAAAATTCAATGCAGGACCTAGTGGATTAAAAAAAAAAGAAGAAACGGATAAGTCGTGGTATCCCTCGCGAGATCTATCGGTAATTGAAATCTTCAATCGGAAAAAATTCCATCGTGAAGATTTATTAAAATATTGCCTGTTATCGGTTTTATTCGATTGTATCTGCTTTCGCCGACCAGATTTTCAATTATATATACATATATATAGATATTTGCGTCAGCAGATCGCCTGTCGAATCAAATCAGATTGTACTTGAGCCCATTTCTGTTTACAATTCGCGATCTCAAAGAAGTCTCGTTGCCCTGGATGTTACGTAAAACGCGTTATCTTTGTTCCAAAAAAGAGTGAAACATAATTGCTTTAATGCGGCCGGTTCAGATCGTTAATCGTAATTGATTTCGAATGGACGTTCGAGAATTTTCTTGGATTAATTGTTTGATTCATCGATACATTCACCTGATAACATACTGTGTACTACAATTTCCATTAGCTGAATGAACTACAATACGTACTATAGATATACCAGATAATCGTGGAAAAACAATTTGTTGCAAGAAAACATTATTAAATGATCTTTCTTAAAGGATACGTGGATAGACTACTTCTGAAACACAAATTTGAATTTAGAAATTACGATTACAATTGTCCTTTGAATATTTATTTATTTTAATCCAAGAGTCAATGCACCGTCGATTGAATTATGTATTTCTTGAACAACAGTCATTTACTCCAGCAATAATTACTCCACGCGATAAAAGAAAGACTCGTTTCTGCCGTGGCATTGAATAAACCAAGGTATACCGACCGCAGTGGCCGTATCGGGAAAATCGTTGTCGTTAATGACTTATTAACATTCTTTATCGTACTGTAATATCTATATTACTGTCTTCAACCGGCGTTTAAGAAAATTGTAAAGCGTGTCACAAAAATCGCTTTATTACCTTGTACATGCGTATGAACCGCGCGACAAACAGATTGTCTTGAACTGTCTATCAGGCAAGGGTTAAGAAAAACAGCACCACTTTTGTTCTGTCTTTCAAGCCGTACAAATATAACTCGCTATCTCAACTATTTCTCGTTTAGTAAGCATTTCCCTTATTGACACAGTGTGAACCTTGCACCGCTCTCGTAATCGATGTGCCACATTAATAATAAATCTCGCGTTGCTTGGTTACTTTTAAAGCGAATCAAATGTTTACAGCTGCACAAGTCTCCCGCATGCTAGAATTAAACTGTTCTATCGGCCGTCGTTTTTCTGGCAACAGAGAAAAAGTTACACCATTCGTGTCGTACACATGTCCGATCCACGCGTTGCGACATCGCGATTCTGTGAATCGACCACGGGAACAATAAATCATTAGCAATAAAATTAACGATGGCACGGCTCCGATTAAACGACCGTCGTAACGTGAAAGCCATTTCTGCAGTCGCGCCGCGTTACGCGCGGTCATTTTTGCATCTCGCGTTACGCAATTCGCGCAATGGTAAACAATTTGTCCGACAGCCGAGCGAAAATTATTTATACAGGACAATTCAATATTTGGCGATTGAAACGATTCCGTGGGAACGCCGAGTGGCGAAATAAAGCTACTTTAAATTCGGCAGCAAGTTTTCGCTATGCTATTGTTATTCAATTACGTTTGTTATTATCAAGGGTTGAATTGATCTTTAGCAGAAATTTATAATTGATTAATTGTTGTAGAAGCCGAGCTTATAGGAAGTCCTTGCCATTCAGATATCATATAATTTTAATGCAATCCAATAGTAACCCAATTTTCAAGCGGAGACAAAGTGCAACATTTCACTTCCCAGCAATTTACACATAGAACCAATTTGTGTACACCGTGTATGTATATTTCTAAATCTTGCGAGACGAAGCTGGTGTTGCATCGGATAGAAATAAAACTTTTAAACGAGCGCAGCGACAAAATGAACCTCGCCTCTCGACGCGGCGACCAAACGACAAATTGGCATTATCTTTTAGCATCCAATTTGCATCGTTAGATAATAAATCATTATTAGCACGCGTTCACCAACTGCCATCGAGCGGAGTCGCTGAATTTCCTCGCGAATCAGCGCGTGTCTCGTTGATCTCTTGATTTATAAAACCCACATGTACGAAGCATCCTTGGTACCGTTCATACATAGATTACGGCTGCGCCTTTTTCCTGATGGAATTTCGCCGTAATGTTACATACGGCGGAATTACACCTGGGATCTAACTACTGTCTGGATCTAGGGCCTCGCATATGTAGATTAGAAGATCGATTGGAATTTTTTGTTTGCTCTGTTTTATAGATATTTCGTTGCACAATACATTGCAAGTGTATAATCTCGAAGTAATCATGTACGGCAGAAATGCGACATTTTGCGGAGCAACCTGGATGGAATAATTACAATGTCGCTGAAAAGTTATCAACAAATTTGATACCGTATCGTGGCTCCACCAATAGAATACTATCGTCCATTATTTTCAATATATTTTTTCATTGTTTTCTTATCAGGCCCATCGTATCGTCGATAGTTACTCGAGATTAACGTGAGATTCGAATGTAAACCTTTTCATGATTTCCATTTTCGAGCACCGTGTATCAGCGATTCGATGAAATAATGGGTGGTACGCAATCGATGATTAATTATATCAAGACGTACATGTTCCTTGGACATTCGGGAAATAATTTTTCCCGCAATTTTATCGTATCCCTCATTTCCTCGCTACTGCTTGGAGAACAGTGTATCAACGGGCAGTAGTTGACGTGTTTCCATATTACTGGACAATAACAGTCACGAAGCTTTGTCGACAATCTCGTATGGTCACGACCAGATTAAACAATATGACACGTTACTAAATAAAGTCGTAATCGTAATTGACTCACAGGAGTAAGTCTGATAAAGCGGGTCGTGTCTCTGAAAGCAGCACGGAAGTATCGTCAGCAACGTATAAGAGGAGGCACAATTAACGTAGCCGCTGCAGCGTCAACATTAATCGTCTAACGAATCGCATATATACTTAAGAACGCAATACTCTAATTGCCCCTAATAAAATGACTGAAATATAGGACGCAATATCAAGCGAGGAAAAATATCTAACAAAAGAAATACAAAGTCTAACGTACAAAAGACATTGGACAAAACTATTGATTCTGACCACTGTAGGAAAACACGCCTTCGATAAAAGGCCACGAAATTACATCGCAACATCTACGTGCGGTACCAGCATGTGCAGCGTGTTTCTAAAATAGTAAAATCGATCGGGTCCCGTGCAAAAGTATTCCAAGATACATACTGCACAACTTGGTCCTCGGTTTTAATGCTGCTGGTAATAGCGGATCATGCGCAAGGGCGGTTACGAGTTAAAGTCCATACGGTTCGGGCAAGAAAGGAATGGAGAACGCATCTGCGGCCACCAATTGTCGTGGGCAGAGAAACGAGGAGCGCCTGATAATAGTTTCGTTCCAGAACAGTCGTTCCTTTGGATAGAACGAGGCGTGTTCGTTTCATGCGCCATCCGCGCGTTCATTTTCAGGTTTCGGCTCGTTCAATTGTTCTAAACGAAGCAATGACGAGTGGGCAATAATAAAAGAGCTGTCCGGCGCGTGGATAAAATGGAGATCTTCGGGACGCTTCTAGTCGAGTTTCAAATTAGTATGATTGCGATCATTTTCAGAAAAATCATAGGATGCATTGTGTTGAAACGAGCACAGTGTTAGACGAGCAATGTTCAGTGGATGAACAGATGCATGTATAATAGAAAGTTCGCTTCGAGTAGAGATAAAGGAGAATGCAGGCAGATTGGATGGCAGAAGATCGGCTTGCATAACCTTGCGTCGTCGATTTCATGTGTCGCAATATAAATGGGACGCTTTCCTTAATCCCGGTGCGCCGATATCACGGAGGAGCAACGAAAAAGAAACACAAGCAGAGGAGCTCGTTCTGGAAGAAGGTCAATGACCATACACGGTGCTATCGGCGATGAAGAACAACCAACCAATGAATCACGTGTCGGAATGAAAAAAGGGAACAATATCGTTTAACTTGCAAACGAGGGAAATACTTAACATGGTTGCGGGGAGCTGCACGATCGAGAAAACTGAAATGCGTTACCGCAGACAATTTATATAAACCCTGTTTCACTGGTTGTAATTTATTGCTTAGAGTTAGACCACCGGGTATCCTATCGATCGCCCCTTTCAGTAAACTGAACAACACTAGACTCGGAAAATCTTGAGCATCCTTGCGTGTAAAAAAGAAGTGGACGAAAGTGAAATCTATCTGAAGTGTATCGTTGACGAGTTTTCACAGTTCCCTTTCTGCGTGTCCAGGTGTGATCAGAGGTGGCAGTGAAAACCGGGCATAGGTTTGGGTTCAATCCTCAGACGCAGCAGCTGTTTCATTTCTTCTTCGATGGAAGTCGTTGGGGCTAAATCCGGAGCGAAGGGTCCTTTCTTCAAATCTTACGTAGAAAGAGGTGTCGCGGTTAGATTTTCGCAAAAGGGCCTGATAATATTTTAAAGCAGAACTGCTCTCGCAGCGCCTAAATAATGCCATCATTAAATAAACGGGAAACGCGCATATTTAAATAAAGCGTAAAAGAACTGATAAAACGATTATTCACAGTTGTTGTTAATTTTCCCATGGCGAATGCAGATGCGACGAAATTATCTCAAATACTTGAATCAGCTACTCGACGGCCTTGAGTTATTTCCGTCGTTTAAACACTCGCTGCGAACACATTTCCCCGCGCCTCCAGCAAGGGAATTGGAAATTTCATTCGTATTCTTCATTGTGCTCAACAAGTTCCACGACCTTCGAAATACCGTACGCGCCGTGGCATTATGTTTGCACACGTGAACTGTACATACAGCCTTTCGTTCACGTGCATCCATTTGCGTCCCATTCTATATTTCAAAATCTGCGCAACCGGCGGCTGACCTTTAAAAATTCGATAACAATGTTCTCCACTTCCGATCCTATTTCCTGAAAATTCAATTTTCCGGCAATGAGATTTCGCATAAATTTTTACTCCGATCCTATTTATGCCCTCTCCTTTCCAAAAGGGAGGAACAAAAAATAGTAACAGTTTAAAATACCCAGTTTTACGCAAATAAGAAAATGTTTAAAAGTCGAGTGTTTAAAAATGAAATGTTTGTACTCTTTTTTTCAAAGATTTTTTTTCTTGCATATCGAATATGGCTTGAATACCTAGAAAATTATATTTGTATTTCCTGCTTGCCCTTCTAGTTCACAAATTCCATTGCTGCGACGCACTCCGTCGAGAACAAATTCCACGACCTTGCCTACTCCCATTGGCGTAGAATTCGTGGTGCCATGTACTAAACTAGCAATGGTTCAACCTCTGTGCCGTCCATTCTGCCCACATTTTCCTCAATTTCTCTTCGTATAGTACAGAAAAACAGACTGCAGCAGCGGGCGGTACTGCTTGTGACACATGATAACTCCGAGAAACATGGTTGTCGAGGTGTTTCATTCGATACAGGGATAGAAATTAACCCCCGACCATTGGAACGGACCAGGTCGAAACTACCACCTATTTTCTAAGAGGGTGTACTAGAAACTGGTTCTAGCAGTTTTTAAAACGGAGCGGTGCTCATTTTGGAATTTCAACTCCGCTATTGAACAGGGTTGATTTTATCCACGCAATGTTTCAAGCCTTTTAAACACATCAGTTTAAATAGTAGCCTGCAATTTTGTATAGTAATAATTTATTGACTTTTTCATACAGTTACTCCAATATGTTTTTGTAAGTTTCCTTTTTCTTTTGCACCGGTATGGCAACCACGTGCACGTGAATCGAATAATGCAAATGTTCTGGCGCACTTTGAAATATTTTCTACTGAAAAAGGCGAGATAATTGCGCTTCGAGGGAAGACGTTGGCACGAAACATCGTGCAACGCGGCAAATAATATGCGCAGCAGAATCTTTCCACGTGGCCGAGTGTTTCTTTTCGAGCATCCGGCAGGATTCTACCTGAAGTTATAGCGCGTCATTATTTTTACCTCGTCGACAACCACCGCAATACCATATTATTCGTGGAACGCTATATGTACTCACTTAATCGAAAGCCAAGGGGAGGCCGAGAATTATTGCAGGAGGAACCACAATTCGGAGTAACGCAACGATCTTAGTTTCTTGGAATCAACTTTCGCCTAATCATTGCTCGTGTACATAGCTACACGATTGCAACGCGGCAAGGTAGAATTATGTTGCAAGAATTGTCAGCAGGAAAGCGCGAAATTAGAAATTGGTGTAGAAATAATTTTGTTACTTTTTGGAGCAATTCGATTATTGCGTTGCCATAGCTAGTGTATATATGTATGGCGAATATCGACACGATTTAAAGAAGGGAAATGTTGAAGCAACGCTTACGTAATTCCGTGCAAATGTAAACACTGATTCGAGTAACAGATTTATAGATTAAGTCAAGTCCGACCTATAGTCGATGACTATTTAAAGCGTATGGCAAAAAGAGATGAGGATGAATGATTTATATTTCTATTATTTAGATACAGTGACAACAAAGGCTATCAATTTTTAATATGCTAAATTTACTGCGGTTTTAGTATACATATATGGTAGTCATGGAAAAGGATAAGTTGTCAACAATGATTTTGCTAGTTTGAGCGACTAGGGTAAAAAAAATAATTGATAGTCCATGACCTCGCTTCTGAAAATTGTCGCGATTCTTGTCCGTACAAATATTTACTTCCTTCTATCTTATACGTATAGAAGGAACTCTATCTTACATAGAACAACCTCGTGCTTCTGGCAAATATATGCGCATAATACTGGCATTATCGGAGTGTAATGCCCCGAAGTACATCGGAAAACAATCTAGTAAGGGGCATTATCTTCTAGGAGGTACACCATGTCTATTGACATTTAAAGATGTTCTTGGAACAGTTTAAAAAGCGCGGGCTATGCAAAAGTTACTCTTACTAGCTGCAAAAATTCTTTCTGCGAAAAATCATCGACCGAATGTCATCGTGTGCTCATCGGTAAATTTTATTACTGCGTACCATGTATGTATGTACGCGATGAAACCCAATAATTTGCTTGCTGCTCGTTTACTCCATCATTTTTTAAAGTAACTTAGCCAAGTATGTACAATATCGATTAGATAATTTTGTAAAATTATATTACAAAAGAAAAGTGATTAATTTCATTAGACGTTATCTAATCTCTCTGCAAACAAAGTGTGATCCAAATCGTCTTCTAGATGTATGTATTACAGTCAAAACATTTTAAGGACAGTTTAATCGATTAATCAATTTATCGAAAAAGGGTGTTTGTCGAACAAATTTTATTCTTCGCTGCGGAATTCGTGGGCGGGTGTAGTTCGTACACGTGTAAAGCGATTGCAAGTAAAGTATAAAAAATAGACGTAGCACAGGTGGTCTGTTAATTACAGACACCGTCGTGTCCGTTCGGAAACAAATCATCCCATTGATGCGGATCATCTGTATAATACTAACCTATTCTGTGATATTTCCCGCGTGCACTTTAAACGTACACATAACCTGCATGCGATCATCCGATTCACACGTCATAGATAAACACTGATTCCACGTGAATCGTGTCGGCCCACGCTGACCAGAAAATAATATAACGACGATAAAAAAAGAGATTCATAAGGTGTCTATGAAAGCAATGCGTTACCTCCTGTTTTTAAATTAGCACCTTCTTCGATGGGGATGATGAAAAGAGGGAAGATACCAGTTAGTCCAATCATAGTACTGCCGATCAAGGAAAATAACCATGGAGTATGTGATATATTCCACATATCTTCTGTGATCATTTCATACAGAAATCCGGTGGAGTCGGTGCAGTTATGCTGTACACAGATGTTTGCCGCCATGTTTGTGCGTTATATATCGAACACTTTACTTGTCAAATATCTTCGAATTAAATTCCTCTGCTGCGATATCTGGTACGACAATCCGTTTTGCTGGTTGTATGATCGTTGTCAGAATCAACGAAAATGTAAATTATAATAATTTAGCCTTCTTCGCGGTGTTTTTATTCAAAGATAACCTCTCCTTCTGGTACAAAAACACCCTCGAGAACGTAGCCGTTTTCAACACAGTTTAATAACTCAGGAATTACGCTGTCGCGCGGATAGTCAATGCATGTAACGAAATCTCGTTTTCAGAGGAATCATTTAAGAAAACGAGCGTCGGGAAATCGTCGAGACAACGACAACCGAGCGTCCGACTAGCCTACACTGAGGTCTGAGTACGGACGCTACAATTCAGACGGTCGCCGGCCTCTACTGCCGTCGGTTTTGCCGTTCAAATAAAGCCTCTTGCTATTTCATACCGTCGCAATGTGGAGACCAAAGTACCGTGATCGGACCTCCAATGAGTAATGTGAGAATGACTGTCACTGACAGTCTGTCAGAGAACGCGTTGCACTGTGAGGCGAAGCTCGACAGATCTTGCACTCCTCTTCTTTTCTATTTCTGCAGTCGATTTTCACCGGTTAATTTCTCTTGATCGTTCGATTCGCATTCCATGCGGTTGTAACTCATACCATGAAAATGAGAGTACAGTTGCATACAAGTCGTGTTCGATTTGAAATACCAGCCACAGAATAGAACCCGCTTGTTGTTTTTGTCTCGCCTCGTTTATATCCGTCTTCAATGAATACTTTGGATACTATACGAATTCGTATTATCACTGAGCCAGTAGCAGTGGCCACTTTTACCGCCACAAATGATAAACACGATTTCACAACGGTGCACGGTACATGTAGAACGTATGTATATTTCGTGGAGCTGTGACTCGTCAATGCTTGTATTTCTTGGTTATGTACGTCTTCAGTTTGCCATATCCTCGCACGACAAGCGTAACACGCACTGGGTGGAACTGTCAGGGTTGGAATTCTGTTATACTGCTCCGTTCTGTGTTTATTTTATTAGTTAAGGAAACAACGTGCAATCACACCCGTTCACCACATTGACGCAACGGCTAATGCGTATTACGGCGAGGCGGTCCCTTTTATAGCTACTGGAGCGCTCCACCGGATCGCTGCGTATACTAGAAAGAAGGGGAACATGCTGTCACGATTGGGAAAAGAAAGCAATAAAGGGGAAGGAAGAAAGAGAAAAAATGCAAAACAGACAACAGTGAAGCGAATTTAAGATAATTAAAGGGTAAAACAATTCATTGTTCACACCCGAAACGATAAAAAAATGATATTTTGAAATGTGAAGTGGAGACACAAAGGGAAATTCCCCTTCGTCGTTATTGAACTTTGAAATCGATAGAGGCGCTGCTGTATATTCTCGCAAATATTTGGATGCGTACATATATGAATTAAATGTGATATTCTACAATTAAACTGCGATTCGATAGTTATTTAAAGACTTAAACAAATAAAAGACTCAATATTTGCATTCATTTGAAAATGTGTAAAATGGTTTACCGAAAATTCAATGTAAGATTAACTTAGCATTTCAACTTTTTGCAAATTGAAGTGCAACCCACTACTGAACATCATTGTAAAAGACATTTAACATTTTTATCGCGATACTTCTGCGCACTATCTGTTCGGTGTATCTTGGTGACAATGCCGCTAAGATAAAAAAATATTAATATCATACAACTGCGTAAGGATCGATGATAATTACTGGACATAGCTGTATCCAGATTGAAAATAATATACACGTCGCTCTTCAAATTATTTTTCTCTTCCCTTATCGCAGTTAATTTATTGCGTTCTATTGCGAAATGCTACATTTGCAATCGCCATTTTGGTGATCGATTAACGTGCAGTTTTCCTTGTTATTAGATAACAATTGACCCTCAATAGCTATTACCGATAAGTTTAATAAATGTCTAGACAAAGAGCGGAAAGGATGAATTCAACAGTTAATAAATTGCGATTGTACAACCATATGCAAAGAGTAGTCTAATTGAAAACTGAGATTTCCGTACGGTAAAACGCGTAACAAAATTGACTGCGAAACTATTCTGAAAGTGCTGGATATATTTATACTATTTCTATCAGCTTCCTCAAATTATTGTATAAACATCTATTGGATGGTGTATATTACAATATATTACCAAAGCAAATTTTTGTAACAGTTAGAAAAAGAAGGCATTTCAAAACCGCACCCCCGACAATACATAGGAATAATCAAATCAGCCAATGTATTTTTTCTACCCGAATTCCCGGGGATCCGAGAACCCTATATGATTTCCGCGTCACTCACAACGTTACAGTTTCAAGAATATGGCTTTTGCGGTTTAAAAGTTATAAAGAATTAAAATATCGACGAAAACGCACACCTGGTCATTTCAATTATCTCGACTTCTGGCGACGCTAGATTAATGATCGAGTGCTTAAAATGAGTCAAAGCTAGAAGTATAAGCTACCATTTCCAATAACGTGGTTCATTTGTTATAAATAAATACAATGTTTAAACAAGTATTACGGGCACGGCAAGGAAGTTACAGGAACGGGATATTTTTTTCTGAGTAGCGTATTCTCTTCCCTTTAATTTGAGACTTCGTGGATTAATAAATAACCACCAGGAACCGAGATAACAATTCTTTTAAATTTTATCGGTAACATTGTATGTGACATGACATGGTACTGAGGTACTAGTGCTCGACAGGCAGTCGATAATCAGACTTGTGGCGCCATCTCGCGTTTGCGGTCTTTTTCGCAGATTTCCGCACCGCTAAAATCGAATTCCTGGGTTACATCGTTAATTTAAACAATTGCGTATTTCTCAGCTTCTGGTGCGGATTTTTTAACCGGACTTGTCTTAAATTAAAGCTACGGATCATAGCTATCTCTTCCAACAGTTGCAACAATATGGCATTCGTGGTTTAACAGTTATAAACAATTGAAAAATCGGCAAAATCGCACTCCGGGTCGTTTCCCTTATCTCGACTTCTGGAGGCGCTAGATTAATCATCGAGTGCTTAAAATAAAGGTAGCGGATGCTGCTACACAACAATAAACGATTTACAAATGCTGCATGCGCTGTTTAATTTTTTATAAACGAAAGAAGAAAGTTCGTCAACTCAAACTTTCCAATATTCGCATATGAATTCTGTTCAAGAATTTTTGTGACAGATATGGATTTTTTTAATTTATAACAATTCTTGTTACAAACTTGATAGTAATATCGGTTGTATGTGGAATTTTTTAACAGTTTTATAAAGGGCGGATTTCGTATCAAAACTGTAGTAGTCGGACCGAATCGACACTTGATCGGGAATATCTGTTTGCATATTATAAAAATTATGCACGTAAAGTGTAAGTACATATAACAGATGTAAGATCAGTGAGTAAATGGAATTGTTAATTTTAATGATAATGTATAACAGTTTTTAAATATATTACATTATTCAAAAATGGAACTAAGAACGTAAAAACATGAGGCGAACGCATATAAATGGTAAATTCTTTACAATTAATACTTTAAATGAGAATACTGCGAATATACACTTGTCATATGACAGAAAGTAATATATATGTAAAAGATTAATCTCGTCATAACGATGCACACATTATAAAATCTCAGGTACAACTTATTATTAATTTTCAAGTGTTTATTTTTTCACAGTAAGAAATATAGAATATGTTGTTTTATTACATTACAGTTGGCGGCGTATAAGGTAAGGGAAAAGAAATTGCAATTACATTAAGTAGAAATACTTCGAAATACACGTACTTTTTAAACACAAGAATTACGAAAGAAATCTCTCTTAAAGGAGTCGTTAATGTTTACAACTTAAACTCTAATTAAAACTTGATTGCTAATTCATCTTCATGAGCATGAAAAGTTTAATGTGTATTATACAATATGTCATGAAATGTATTATCCACAGATTAATAGAAAGACAGTATTTAGGAGAGTTAAGAGAGACTATTCGTTAACCTGTATGCAAATATTGTACTTTAAAATTGGTTTGAAAAAAACTATATCAAAAGGAGTACGAGCCAATAAAAAAAAAATTAATGGTTGATAGATTGTGAAAAAAAAATAACACAACTTCTGCAATATTCAGTGGTAGTATAATGTTGGTAATTAATGTAAAAAATTAATAATTGTAGTTAATTTAATTGTGTTTATTATAATTACCAAACGTCGTTTATATCGCGCTCTTTGTTTATATTGTATAATACATTTATAAAATACTTTTTAACATTAGGAAAATAATTTTTTGGTAAACTCTTGAATATCCCGTAAACGTATATACTTTGTAAAACAATGAAATTATGGGTGCAGGTTTCGACAAAATTGGGCAAAACTGCTAATGATAAATTCATACAATATTTTCTCATATTCTATGTAAATTACTGCCAGTCTTAAACCTGAAGATAAAGATGGATACTGCTCTCAGATTGAGCTATCTTTCTTAAACAAAATGTATAAAACATGATGTCAACAAGCTCTCTCTATTCAATAGGTATTTGACATCAAGGGTGTTGGTTTAAGTGGGCCCGTGCAGCCATAGCCAACATTTTCATGCGTCGGGTAGAATTGTGATTTGGATTGGCTGCCACGAATGCAGCCAACTGATTTTGTAATGTCAATAACACAGTACCCATATGTTCTCTTGTCACTGGATCATTAGGATCTAAATTTAATACTGCCTCTTCGAGCCACCTGTTGAATAATCCAAAATAATAGAAATTATTTGAAATTAAATGCACAGTTAATTATAAATAAAATGTATCTATTACCTGTGCTTAAGTTCTGTACGGTGTCCCAAATCTGCGGATAACTGTTGTACAAGTGAAAGAATCACAGGTTGTTGCAAAATACATCTTGAGCCTTGAGGACCCACAGAAGAAAATACCCTGGCAGGTTCCGTCTTTTCACAAACAAGTACTACCAAGCCTAAATCGCTAGCACTTAAAGCTTGCTGGAAGGCAGCGTTTAATTGTCCTCTTTGTAGAAGAGACATAACCCGCGCTTGAGCATCGGCAACTGCAGCTACTGGTATAGCAGGTGTGGTAGCCCGTGAACTATAATAGATGTCAGATTAATCTCTATCCTTTGGTGAAAAAATTCGCCGTGCTATTTATACTTTCATACCGTGCATTTGTAATCTCAGTAAGTTGTTGATTTAAATTATCTCTAATCGAGTCACGTATTGTACGTATCGTTCCTTCTTGCAAAGCATTTAGTCCTCTGTTCAGTTCTATTTGCAGTTCCTCGCGAACTAGCGCTGACAATGCTTCACTTTGTTGTTCATTTCGTTGCTGATACTGTTTGTCTACAATTGCATCGACATTTTGAAGATCTGGAAAAATGAAAAAGATATTTAACATAGGATCAAATGTACTGATATTATTTTGGAGTTCATGCATATTACTCGAAGTATGTTAAACATCTTACATTCACGGGTACCCCTAACAAAGGCATCTTGTATTTGCCTAAATATTGTTTGGCATGCTTTCTCCATGCCTGGTAATATAATATTTGTGAAGGCTTCTTTAAATGCTGCGTCCAGCGCCGGTTTCGCTGCATTCGCCGCGGTCACGGCTAGTGTATCCTTTACATTAGTGCTATTAATTAGATCCGTCAAATTCTTTTTGAAAAGTTCATCCATTCGTGCAGAATCTAATCTAAGTTGATGTTTCAGTGGTTCTACCGTCGCCTCGATAGTGCGTGGTAACGTGGTTTCAATTTTATCTTTAATAGTTGTTTCAAGTGTGTTAAGGAACTCGTGTTGACGTGCCATTTGGCCATACAGTGTTTGCTCCAATGTAGCATTTTGTTGCTGTGAAGCTCTTGCTAGAGCAGACTCTACTCGCGTCGAAATAGGTGTTTCCTGCCTTAATCTAGTCACCTCTGTACGTAATTCCCTTAACTCTTGTCGTTGATCTTGAATTATTTCCAAAATCGATTCTACCTTATTTATTAAATCAAGCGCATTCAACTCGTTTGCCGATTGCCAAGTGTTCTCTGCATTCCCCGCAGTGTGCATTGTTGGTTTCGATTCGTCTGTCAGTTTTTTCCTTTTCTCCTCTTCGCTTGCGAATCCATCAGCTTCTTGCGCCGCATGTCTGCCCACATCTTTTAAGAATACCATCGGGATATTAGACCAATCTTCATCAGTGGCATTAGTGGCTTCGACCTTATTCTCGGTTTCTGGCTCCTCGTCTGGTTTGGTAAGAGATAAAATTTCTCTTACTTCTCTGGATGGACTGCTACCGCTACTAGCAGGCGCTTGCTCTTCTAATTCGCTAGTAGCTAATGGTGGCTCTGTTGCATTTAAAGCTTGCACTGCTTGCGCGAGGGAAGGACTGGCGGATAATATTTTAACCAATTCGGGGCTACTGGGACGAGAATCTAATTCATTGCTTTCTTTTTTAGCAGGTGAACTGAATGCATCTGGTGTCATTAAATTCAAGCCAGCAGTATGATTTGATGCTGCTTCGATTGTTGCGGATAAAGAACGATCTTCTTCACAATTCTCTTCCGAAATTCCATTGTGATTAACAGTCCCTATTTCTGGTAAATCTTCAGAATAGTCCAATGAATCGTGTGTTAGCGTGTCCATGAGGCAGTTACCACTCACTGGCGTGGCAGGTTTAAATGCAATATGACATTCTTGCAGGGACTTTGGTTGTACTAGATACATCCGGATTACAAGCTGCTCTGCGGTCTCTTCTTCGCAGGGACATAAATCTTCCAGTGATTCACCGGTGGGTCGTATTTTACGTAGTCCAGCATCGACAATTCCGAAGCTCAAAATAGAATATGGCAGAAGGAATTCAGATATTGTATTTACTGATGCTAATGCTTCTCCGCTGTCTTTCGTGAGACTTAATATATACAGAACTTTATTATATATATCTGATAATAAAAGATAACCAGCACTAAGATCTAAGCCTGCCTTTAACACCGGTAATTTACCGGTAGAAGGAGTTGGGGCGAACTTAATGGTTTGTAAACAGGACCAGACTTCGCAGGACCATACTTTTAATTCTGTATTATTGTCGCATCCAGTTACGGCAAATCTCCAAAATTGTGCACTATGGAACAAGTCAGCATTGCAATGATTACTTTATTGTCGGTGGTTGAAATAAATTTTGCTATTGAATTATCGTTTTCTCGAGAGTTACTTACTCGGGATGGTACGTTTTATGGTCGTCCAAGAAAAATAAGCACGAGATCGGCCGTCCACCGTGTGGTCTCCACTGATGCAAACAACGTGGCTGCACTTGATTACCATGCGAATTGTTATGTAAATAAACTTGGAAGAATTTCACTTCTCCATCGAAACTGGCAGTAGCTAGTGCCGTGCCGTCCGGACTGAATGTTGCCTCTATGATCGTATCAGAATGTTGATCAATTTCCAACATCCCTCCAGTTTCCTTTACAGCTGGATCAGTTGCCTATCATTTAGTCAAACAGTTGGATACTTTGTTCATTTTTGTACGGATTTTATAATCTGTAAGTAAGGTACACATTCACCTCTATTGATCTGAATCTTGATGTAACAGTATTAACTGACCACAACTCTACTTTGGAACCACGAGTTAGAACTAAAAGCTTTGAAACTTCATCTCCGTCGGATGGTACATCTTCGGGAATGTATGGACACCATATTACACGATGGCTCGTGGGCGATATATCCTCCGCATCTACTTGTAGCAGTAAATTGCACAACAATTCGGATGGCGTTGACTGGATAGTATGTATAAAAAGATTTCCCATATAGTCGACGCATGCTAATATTGCATTGGAAACATGCGCAAAAGCTAGATCCTGTATCGCGGCGCGCATTCCTCTTAAAAGAGCCCTCTGTTCCAATTCTTTGTATACAACTCTCACCATGCCTCCTCCGCTACTAACTAAATAACATTACCCTTTTAAATTTAGAGGCGATTCAGATATTTGTTATTTCAGAATGAAACGTAGGTTACCTCTTATGCCATAAGCTAAATATTTCCCAGACATATGTACGGCCAACAATTGGCCCGGATAAAAGTTATGCTCCCATGTATAGTCAACAATATTTTTTAGTTTCACCTTAGAACTACCATGATTGTGCCCTCCCGGCGAAGGGATAATGGTAACATTGCTACTATATAATTCAACCGAATGTTGATCCTCTTGGCCGTTGAATTCTCTGAACACAAAAGTACAATTTTTTAAATAATTTCTGTACAACAAATATGCAACATAAAACGATTAGAAAAAACAAAAAATATAAATAAATTAGGTGGATAGAAATGAACGTTAACCAAATTTGCGATTAATCATAAAACCATATGAATTTTAATTCTACTTCTCATTGATCTTACATGATGTAATGCGAAGACGGGTGAGAATCTAAAGACATCGAACGTTAGAAACGGAGCATATATAAAAGTACGCGAAAACTATAAATGAGAATGTTGCTGCTCGTAATTTAAACCAAGCTTTAATAAATGCTTACACTGTTTGTTGATAGTGAAGATGTCTTAGGTTATCTTCTGCCGTTTTGATCATTTTGTCAAAATTTGAGGCGTATCCTGAAAAGCGGTAAAATTAATGAAATTTCGGTAATAAATGTGCCGGAGTCCTGGCGATTCTAACCCTAGCCGGTGGCACGCCTCATAACGATATCTTGCCAAGTCTTACCTTTTGTGCATATATTTTCCGGATGACGGAAGCGCTTTTCAACAATGAGTTACCTATTTTAATGAATCATACGTGAGTTATTGTTTCATTGATGCGAGTCAACAACGCGTCTCATGGACATATTTCAATGGAATTATGAAGAACGAAACGTCAGGCAGCCATCAGCCACTTGTCAGAAAAACCGACCGGAAGTGCACCGGCAATATTTTATATATTTCGCGCTATGTGGCGCTCCTCGCAATATTCATTTTAAATGTTTCAACCACTGTACTGTTGATTATTCTTTGCATTACACGGAAAATCAGTACTTGCCCATAACTTTTAATACAAAATTATTGGCGGAAAATTATATTGATTACTATGATATTTTATTAGCGAATTGTAACCCTAATAATATCTATTTAATGCGTTTATGCGGCAAACTAATGTTCCATATCGTCTCGAAAACAGTTCGTTAAATTTGTTCAAATCACTATGTATTTCGCTATAACAAGATTTAATAGTAAACAATGCTCTACATAGAATATTTTTTATTTAAATGGACAATCGCAGGGAATCCTGTGTGATAATTTACACTTTATTTCGTATAATACACTATAATAGACAGGCTTTTCTTTTCCATACGTTACTATCTTTAACTTTTGGAAAATGGCAGTAGTGCTCAAACGTACGTAGACCCAAGAAAAGTGGCAGTAAATTTATCTAATTTGAGTATATTTGAATCTTTCTTAACAACTACAAATTCCGATCATGAAACGTTTATCTATTTCTTTAACCCTTTGTGCAAATCTCGAATTTCTTGATTTGCGAAAATTTCATGGAACACTTGTTAACGATAAGCAACTTAAGTTTATAGTTACGAGTTCTTTTCAAATAAGACTTAATTATCGATAGAGGTCAGGTATATTCCGAGATAATTCATCGACATTTTTACCCATGATGTACTTTTTCAAATATGTTAACTCAAATTGGGATATTTACCACCCAGTATTGTGTACTATAAATTGGCCATAAAACGAGAGTAAACGTATTTCTTTTCAGAGGAAATCGATATTTCGCATCAAGGGTTAAAAGATTCATGTCCGCTTCAGGTAATCGTTTCACGTTTTTTCACGCTGCTATGCAGGGGAATAAGTTTCTTCCTGCATTTTATTTATTTATTTTTTTTTGCTTCTGGCTTTTGGGTCTTTCTTTTTTTTTAATACCGTAACATTATACAATGACAAGCACACTGAGACACTGCGCCAATCCAATAGAAAAACAATATTTGTAATTATTGTGCCGATAGTATTCACAGATACGCAAAGAAGCGCGACAATACCCATGTTGTATCACCGGAACAATCGGATTCTACTGGATCGATAATCCTGTCGTACCTCTTTGCGTCCGATTTCTCGCTAATAGAATAACGACTTAACGATTAAGACCTTAATGGTTGTATCATTATATGTAAGCGTAATATTTCGATTCGTCTAACGAGAGCAACTATATATTATAGTCGGTTGTATAATCGCTAAAGGGAAGTATGCGTATAATAACGATTGTAAAAGGAAACGATCATTATTCACGCGACGAAGAAATAGTAATATCAATTCCTCTACGTAAAACGATTGGGAGCTACATACTTTTAAAATATTGACTTGTAAACGCTCGCATCTAAAACGCTCCTTCACCGAAGTTCGTTTTTAATGAAGCATCGCGCACGTTTGCGTGCAAACGAACATAAATTGAAAACTTGTAAATTACTTAAGCAAACGGAATTTGGATGTCTACGTCCTCTCTACGCCACGGTAAACTAACGAGTCTTAAGAGAAAATGTATACCGTTGACGTTGCTTCAATTGAAACGTTGTGCAAGGCTAATGGTCGTCACTGGCTACTAGATAAAATTTAAGATTATTTTCGACATGGATTTTAGACGATTTGATGGTCCCTGCGGGATGTTACTTGCTGTCATACGTTGTAGTTATACTTTTTATACAAAAGCATGAGATACCCGCGAAATGTGCTCCGAGAACGAAATCGTTATAGATCAATGTAAATCAATGTCTAACGTAAGTGAACTGGGCATTGATCGTGCAGATACATACGTGACTAATAATTTATTACGAATCGATCGAAGCGTATCTACTTGTCGATTTTGTCTCTACTATTTCTTTCGATCTTCTAGAATTGACACTTTGGTATAATGTGAGATGTGTGCAACTGACGAGTGTGTCAGAAATGAATGAAAAGATTAAGTAAACAAATTTTTAATGCAAAAGTATGCAATTGTCGGTCGAAAGATTTGAGAAATACTTGAAAATTATTGTTAAAGATTTTAAAATATTAAAATATTACAAAGTGCACAAAAATAAATAATATAATACAATACTTTGATACACTCAAAGGCTATCAATATTCTAATCTCTGTTAATGGAAGTTTGTACAGGTCACGAGAAAATGCGTGCTGTTTCAATCGTAGATGAGTTCTACGAAAAATCGATGAGAATTCCATACTGCAATACTGGTCATAACATATAACACGTTGGCTGAACCGATTTTTGATTAAACTTCGCAATACATTATATCTATGTCCGGTTCCTACTTATCTAAAAATACGATATTAAGTATACGTGATCCACTTCTATGTCTTAATAATTCGCCACGAATTAACAGGTGTACGATTACAAAAGCGGTAGCTTTGTTAATGTATCGATGAGGGATGGCCAACGTGCGAGGGGCAATAATAAATTAATAATAAAGAAGAAACATTACAGACTAATTAGAATAGTGCGCAACTACTGCACTTATTAACAAGCTATATCGCACCAGATTGAATGTATACGAATGGTTTTCGCAATGTTTTATTATGCCATTCATACGAAAGATAAATACGGAGCAACTAAATCTTATAACATTGTTTTATAGTCGCGCTCTGTGTGCTGATATGCTTACGATATATTGCTCCGGCTCGAAAGCCATCGAATATATAAATAAATAAAAAAAAAGCAAACAAACAATCGATCATGATTTATGTCTAAGCAGTTACCACTAACCTTCCGTAGAAAATCCCTAACGTTAAGAGAGGAAAGTAGAGGATCTTTGATTATTGGACGGAGTCGTGCAAAAAAGAGGAGCGATCCGAATTATTTCATGCACCTTGCGAATGAATTTTGTCTTCGATTTATAAAAGTAAGCAGTCGCAAGATCTGTCGAGGATACACAGATCAAGGGGCAACGATAAACAATAAAATTATATATAACAGATAAATACTGAAGATTTCATTACTACGACTTTAACTATTATATTCTTCCCGTGCAACGAAAATTGATCTGTCCACCTCCGAGGATCCTGATTATATATTTATTTCGCGGATAAACGAAGTGCTTACGGTATCTCTAAATATTGTACGAGAGAAAACAATGAATCGAGAAATGACCATTAATATTATTTGTATAATATTACCTACGAGATTAGTATTTCTCTTTTTGCATGATACCGTACAATCCGTCTTGTCGGTATAATATAATTATTACGCTCGATTCTATTAGTACAGGCTTGTACTATAGCGCGTTCAAAGCGGTAGACTCCGACTACAGATACGAGAAGGAACAGAGAGAAAATATTTGTCTGCGCTTCTGTGCATAGAATACAAAACGATCAAAACTTTACCCCCGGGCATCGATCCCCAAAGCGCGATGATCGACGAGCCTACCGCTGATCCTATTTCTAAGACGAACGATGCTTTTCATTATTCCCAAAAATACTGTACACAAGAATACCTAAGTTACGTCGAAGCTCGTTCCACTCGCTCCAACGAGCACTGAAGCTTTTATAAGTACGACAGAACTCATACGCTTCTTTTTTCTTCTTTTCTTCTTTTTTTAATCTGGACAAGATAAAACAGACGAGCTATCGTTAAGACTACGATCCGATAGGAAACTGATTTGGACCTTTCGATTCAACAGTTTCGTTCTTTGGTATTGACGAAGTTCACCTCTTTAAGAAACGGAAGAAACCTCTACCCTTCTCTGGCGGCGGTGCCATCAACATTGGTACTTGATTTTTATGCGTTATGTGAATCTGAAATAAAGAAAAAATCATAAATAAAGTTAGTCACGATATTCCGAATATGTACTGTTGCTGTTAAAGCGTTCGAATAAATAAACTCACGGTGCACGGGCCCTGCATCCATGGTTCGCCGTCGATTTGCATTGGGAAACGTTTGCCTGTGGTGATGGTGACACTGCTACATTGAGCCAACCTTCTACCGGAATGACGAAGTCCTGTTTTAACTTGACCCATGTGCAAACAGTTTTCTAAACCGATCACCTCAATTAGATTGTCTCCAATGTCTGGAAAAAGATTACAAATTGTTCTTCGTTTCTTTTGTCATTACAACGAATACGAACTATTTTTGTTTAAATAAAAGCTTGCCTTGTATCGCCGCAGTGAGATCAACGGAATTGAAGCTACTGGTACTTAATTCTTTGTCGGGTCGTTTTTTCCGTTTGCCAAGACGGTGTCTTGTATGGTGTTCACCCCAGAGATTGGAACCTCCATGAGTGAAAGGAATGTTCAGTAATGCGACACCTTGAAGGGAAGGGCCGTGAGCTAAATCCAACGGAGTTCCATCGCACTACAAACATAGAATACGATTTACGTATTAAATGAACATATGTTTTAAAAAAAGGGAGAGGACAAAACAGCTTCTTACGTACAATGATCTCGAGATCTTCGTGAAGATTTTTGCAACTGGCAGCGAATTGTTCTGTGGTCGCGTATTCGAAGTACCAGAGCTTGTTTTTCATTCGACTGTTGAACTTCTCGGGATTCTTTTCTCTCTCCATGTGGAACTTCACACAGATCGCTGCGTCCACACCCACGGAGAAGTAATTATTAATTATATTGTACGGTATACTGTCTTGATTCGGTTTCTTCTCGTCGTTCTGATCCAACACTTCTATCTGCCAACGATCCATCATCACAGGCGTCGCTTTCTCTATTTTCTACAAATTATTTACAACAAAAACATTAATCGTATTCGATTGCGCACAATTATTATTAATTAAGAAACAATATTCTATCAGCACGAGACTTTACATACTTTAAGAACTTTGTGAATAGCCTCCCCTTCATAGCCACCACCCCATCGCAAACACCTTGCAAGATCATTACCCGTGCCTAGCGGTATAACGCCCACAGCCGGCTGGTGTTCGAATTGAACACGATCTGAAATTTAATCGCGAAACATTGCACACAAACTGTTCTTCGGAAGATCGTGTTACTAAACCATTAATCGTACCCATCGTTTCTAAGACCCAGCCAACGGTACCGTCGCCACCGCAGCAGATCACCTTAAAGTTCTCCACGTCCTTGAACATTTGCAAGCCCGGCATAGGTCCGCCCGTGGCCAAATTATGAACTTGACGGGGGTTCAGGATGTATTGAAACTTCCTCAACATACGTTCACCTTGCCTCCCGCCGGATTTCGGATTTATGAATACCAAGAGTGGCACAATCCCGGGTGGTGTTGTAATTTGGAAGGACATGGCTGGTTGTTGGCTGCTGGCGGTAGCACACGTTAGAAATCCACTCTGTTGACAGAACGAGATGCATATATCGAATCGGTGCCCTTTGGTATTGCATCTGGCACGATCTAATCAATTCTCTTTGTACACTCACGGAACTAACTGTCGACGAATCCTGGCCGTGCTTACTGCCCCTTTTACTGTCCCTGGACAACGATCTCTGCCTGTCTAGAACAACTGGACAAATCGCCGTAGGTGGAAGAATATGGACCGCGTAGTCACCGAGTGTGCACTCTGTTCTTATTTGAGAGACACACCTGTTATGTAACTGTAAGAAGAACGTTTCAATTAAATTGGAAAATCGATCGCAATTTATTTTCTCACGAAAAGAAAGGAAAAATAATTAAGATTATAGTCGAAGGAAAGATCGTCAGGGTTTGTGACTTTTTGTTTTCCGTTCATAGTTATGAGTTGTAAGAAATGTTGTCTCTCAAAAAAAACGAAATATATACAAAACGAAAGACTACTCACGGTTATCTGGCACCATCTGCAATGTAAACCGGTGATTCCGTTATAGCTTTTGATGGTCTTCCTACACTTGGAGCATTTCCCATGACAATTTCCCTCGACCCAATGGTGCGCCATCGTCTGCGACGTTTTCTTGCTTTTCACGTAGGTGGCTATACAAGAAGCCGGCGCTCTTTGAACGCACCTTTCGTGAACCGTGTACTTGCAGACTACATGAAAGAGGATAAACATGAATGGGACGTTTGTAACGCGTTGCAGAGCAAATGATTAGAATCATTGGCGCCGGAGGTGTCGGATAAGCACGCCTATTTCCTTGATAAACTAAAATAAAATAAATTGTTCCTTTGTTGTCGATTATCAAGAAACGGAGCAGCAGAAAAATATAAGGGAGGAGACGGTCGTGGAATGAAAATGTTTTCCCGCCAAACACGCGAAAGAAAGAAAGAAAGTTGCGATACGAAAGTAGCTTCGACGATACTTACAAACACAACAAAGACCTTTCTTGCCTAGACCGACCAACATGTTGAGGCAGAGATTACAGTAAGCGGGCTTGCTAAAGTGTTTCAGCCTCCAGAGGTGGTTGCCGTCCTCCTTTACGTGGGAATCCAGGCCCAAAAGCACCAGCAGAGGTATCGTCGTGAGGCCACCCCTTTTCCATTCCTCCAGAGATACCGTGCCATCCGCGTCGTAGTCTATTTCTATCATCATGTCTTGCAGTATCTATAAATATCAAGAATTTACATCTAGATATTGCTCATCAATTTCCCATCTGCTCGCTGGATAAACAAAGAAACTTTAGATTTTATGTATCCTTCGTGTAAACACGATATTTCCTCTATTTATGCTCCCGGAGGGTTCTGAAAAATTTCATGTTGCAAAATTCGATGTAATTCGATGTCGGCTATGTTATTAAATTGAAATCGATTGATGATTATCTAAATAATTAAAGAAGAAGACAGTGATGTCTCGACTTACCGGTTTCAACTCGGTGACGTCCCAACCAAGGTACTCGGCGACATTCATCATTTGATTGACAATGCAGTCCATCTCCTGGGGATACGTGATAATGATATTAAAGGCGGAACTATCATAGATAAGGTGCTTTCGAATCGATGTATGTACATATTTCGCTACGCTGATATATTCATCACGATGTCGACAGATGTGTCCACGATTAATTATCCGATTAACTATTCAATGTCCGGGTAAAATATGAATTGTAATCTTATCATCGTCTGCCATCGAAATGTATTAAATTTATTATATTTATTAACTAAGACGAAGGCAGTCGGTGCCTACCATGAAACAGACGAAACGGAGCAGCCCTCGAATATATACAATTGCACGAGTGTAATTTCAATTCCGTTATATTTTATTTTCTCGTTGCCGCGAAAGCGGGCAGTGAATCGATTAAAATGGCAGGGTGAAAGGTCAATCGCGTCCAAAAAAGGAGAGACCAATTTTTTGTCCCCTTTACTCACGTTGGTATCAAGAACGCCGTTTCCATCTGTATCGTACAGCCGGAACATGACTGGAAAAAAAAGGGGGAGGGCAAATGAATTAATGCACGTCGAAATTGGTGTGCAACAAGTTGCAGTGGATGTGCAAGGCAAAGTGCACTGTACACGAGTGCAGCTCAATCGCGGACAACATGACTGACGTTGGACACGCGGACAGAAACGTTTAAGAAGCTCGTGAACAGCCATTGATCGTCGATTAGTTCGTATAGCTTGCATAGAATTTTCAAATATGAATTTTTATTCATCACCTAGATTTGCATCGTAAAAAATACGAATATGTGAATATACACATTATAATTATATTTATAATAAAATATAAATAAAAATATACAAAGTGGAAGACTGTTCGCTAATATGTAGTATGAAAATATCCAAGGTTCGCTCTCGCGGGGTGGCAATTAATTTTGATCGATATTGAAAGAAACGATTACTCACACTCCAATTTATCTTCCGGCCTGCCAGCCTCCAGGAGGGAAAGATAGCACACGATATCCTTGAGGCTCACTTTAACCGAGTGAACGTCTATCGTGCTTTGCTTTCTGACCAGGTGTCTCATCTCTGTAAATTGGAGAACGATATATTAGATAAAACATTCCTATATATTTTTGCTGCCTCGAAATTTGTATCTTCGTTACCGAGCACTGTTAGGAAATTCTGACGGTCTCGGAATTCGATTGGACGAGTAATTTCCCCGGTTAGATATCAGGGAAACATTTGTGAGCGCTTTATCCCGATAACGCCGACGACGTGATTGTGCGCGAAATGTCTGATCGGGTATTATTTTTATATTTGCGACCGAGTGAATTTCGTTAGCAACGTCTAACAGACTTTACAAGGAACCTGTTGCTTCGTACAGGGATTTAAAAGCCAAGCATCGATGCATATACCCGAGTGCCGCTCTAATTATAACGATCGAGCGTTGCACGTTCATGGCTGCTCTTGATAGAGGCTGCGTGACGAATATTCCTGGAGCGATATTTGTAAGCAGATGTTTAACGTGTACGTAAGCAATCTCGATGTCGAACGATGCGAAACATAACAAACGTTTAATCCAATTGCGAGTTTCTTGCAAGAGTATTTGAACAACTGATACACGATCCAATACTATCGCACTCTGTATCATTGGTGTTAGATGATCTTGCGGATAGGTATAACTGATCGAACAGCTCGTTAGACCGCGTCGTTCTTTAATTGTATAGTCGAGCGGTGTCGGGATGTCCCCGTAAAAATAGTTTCGAATCGAAGACGAAACGAAGATTGGTGACATCGATATGGTCCCTGAAACACCGCCCTTGCGATTTTACGAGTCTTCGAACACGTAGGCATCTGAGGTGTTCGCACTAAAGAGAAGACGAGGGAAAGAGAGTAAAAAAAGAAGGAAAGACGGATAAAGCGGTCGGTCACGAGGGAAATAAAACTGGTCGATCAATCGCGGAAGGAGGACGATTTATCTTTGTACGCGCAACAACGCTGAAACAAATTCGCCGTCTATTCTATTACTCTCCGGCGGTCCATTCTGCCTTCGTCCGTGATTTCTCGATGGCAACGAAATAAATCACGGCGATTTTCGTGTGACGCACGAACGAACCGCGAATATCGGATCGCAGCGCCGAGAAACTTGCAGAAAATCATCTTTCCCCCTTGGAACGACACGAAAAACTTTTAGCGCGTTTTGCATTTCCGCTGCTTCGACTGAATGCTGCTCAAGTTGCACCTGATACGAAACTGCGGGGACTATCGTTTGCAAATTTTATTCACGCTATTAAAAGATATCATTAAAATGTACCCTCGATGTGAATTTTGATCTAAAATTAGTAGATATCGTTAAAATGTCTGCTCGATGTTCGTATTTCGAGCAGAAACGCGATGGATAATTAAACAATTTGGTTAAGTGGTTTAGTCTCGAACGGGCTTGGTCAAACAGTTGATTTTGGTCCGTGTACAGGACCCCGCGTGGGTATGACAATGCTTTCACGTCCCGAACAGCAAATATTGATATTAAGCGTGCAATTAAACCATTACCATATAAGTTTGCCGACAATAATGTAGCACAGGCGCTTACAGTTTACAGACCCCCGGAAGACAAAGGTGTCGCAAGGTAACCTTCGGAATTAACTATTCTTTCGAACAACAAATTCATCGATTGCCGCGCGCACGTGATGCTTGCACCTCATATCCAACGCCGACTGCAATTAATTTCCCGCGTGCAGCAGGCAACGTAGATCGCCGCGAACAATTAATTTAATTGAAACCATAAGCTGCTCGTCGGATGATACGATTGATTGTTTCGCCGCGACGATCGCCCGTAATGAATAACGCGACGGGGCCAACTTGTTCGACGTTATATCCGGCGAGATTTCATGTCGCCGTATGAATAGAATCGTCATCCCCCCGCGACCGAGTGCATTGTTTCCCGCGGCGATTAATCCACCCTCCCAGGGCGAGACCTCAACGATTCATCGGCTATTTTTTTGCGTCGAAAAACCGCGTCGGAAAAAACGATACTCCTCCGCGACATTGTCATTTTCGTTTGAAAAGAGCGGCGATAAATATCGGCCGGTGGCCGCGACTGTCCGTGACACAGGTGTTCCGCGTCAACGTGGAAATACGTAACGTTCAATTTCGTGTCTAAGCGGCACAGGTAGTCGTATTTCAGCGTAAGAGTCGCACCGCGGTACAATTTATATTATCTCTTCTCCAGCGACAATCAACAAGGATACTCTTCATTTCACTACTTTCCGAACGAATGAAATTCATCCAACTTCCGCCAGGTTTGGCATTTTCTTTCTTTCGTTCTGAAACTGATTTGCTCACTCACCTTCTTTTAGAATCGCACCCGATACGTTTGGCAGTCGCATTCGATCGACTTTCACCATCGTCTCGACGACGCGTTGCAGAGCGGCGGAAGGAATTAATGGTCAAACGAGCACCGTGGATCGCAAGGAGGCACGGAAGCAGCCGTGCAACCGGAAGGTGTGATAGTCGTAGCCACTTCACGCTCAGAAGTAACGTCGATCGCGATCGACGATTATTGCACGCGTGAAAATACACCGATGGCACTTGTTGCTTCTCGCGTGATTCGTGAGATACTGAGGAAGTGTATCGAGAGGGCTTGGTGCCAGAAGAGTCGCGATGTAGTCTCTAAGCTTGACGTTATTTATATCGGATGGGACCGGTGCGCTGTATTTTGGGGATCGAACGAACACGCAAACTCATCGGCAACGAGCGAGACAATCGAGCGCTATGCAAAACGATGTTTCCGTCGGGCTGTGAGTTGCGGAAATATCGATTGGAGTTTTCGCTCGAACGATTTTTTGTAATTGTTTCAATGGTGGGCGATTTAAAGTACGAACACAGTGCTTGCTATTTGAAGCAATGCTTGCTCTATTGTTATTTATCTTGGCGCCCTTAGTTTTTAATTCGCATTAATAATATTGCAATGAACGCCTCGTCTTTTTAATCAAGAACACGCAGGTGATAACGCTTAAACCCGACGGGGCAGGAATACATCGTTTGATGTCGCGTTTCCTCGGCTCTGCTCACGTGTCAAAAATATCGCCTTTGAGATCTCGTAGTTTCCCTTCTGCGCGAAACAACTCTGCACAGAGTGAATATCTTGAATATTCTTGTATTGCTCCGTGACATTTGGAAAAGATCAAGCTGTTATTTTGAAATGATTATTTCCGCGTTTCGTTGGGCCAGGAAGTAACGAAGGTTTAGTCTATCCCGTCAAAATTTCTGTCAGAAGCTGATAAACATTCTCTGAAGTTCAATGCATTGAAGGTTAATCCTCGTCGCCATTGCATAATCTTTTCAACAAATCCCTTTTCATCTCTACGGCACTTGAACTTTACACGAAATACATCGCGCGCTTTTATTACACGACCCTGCCACCGCCATAAATAACACCCTGTCGCTCTGAATCACATGAATTGTTCAAGGAATGATAACCTTTTTCGTATTTCGCCTACAGCTGAAAAGATTTTACTTAATATAAATATAGATCGTAATAAATATAGATCGTTCCATTTAGTCCCTGCAAATATAAATCGGATAACTAATTTTCTGTCTTATATAAAAGATACGATATTTTAGAACAGTATAGGAGATACTGACAGTCCAGTTTACAAGATCGGTCCTTTCAGGAACGTAAAATTTGATACATCGAATAGACAACGTTTCGCATGTTTTCTATTCCTGCGAGGTGCACTTCCGGTCGCAGTGATGACCCACGTTATAATTCAACCCCATTTACGATCACGTAACGCTGGTTCCCCGAGGATAATGCATCAGCGTAAAAATCGGTGGCGCGCGGAACGAAGTCTTCCCTTATCATATCGAGCGTAATGTGATTCCCTTGGCAAAGAAGATCCCAAGCCATTCTCTGAGCGCACATAAATTTTTCAGCGAGCAAAGGGTATTCCCGCGTCGCTGCTCGGTTTCACCGTTTTCACAGTGATCCTGAGTCGACGGTGCGGCAATATTTTTAGCCGGCAATAACGATACGCAAATTCTCTGGCTCAGGCAACGATCCCATCAGTATGGAAATTACCCCCGTAGATTTGCTCGACCAAATTGAAAGTCGGACGATAATGCGGCGGTGTTCACGCCGTTATCGCGAATTTTATCGCCAGATTGGGCGAGGATATGGCCCTTTCTTCTTTTCGAGGAATATTAGGAAAATGTTTCGAATATTTCCCAATCCTTTCGGTGCACTTTGTCTTTTCTATTTCAATTTTTCAATCCTGCTTGAAACGTCTTAAGAATACGACGCTCTGCATTGGCGCCGGCAAATAGACTCCAGCGCAGTTCGGCGCAGAAGAAAGTCAGTTTACGAGGGAAAATAATTTGTTACCAAGTAGCATACGGTCGCTCGTGCGTCAGGAGTTTTTGCTCCATATCTTGTACGCGTGTACGTACGTATGTATGCACGTATGGTAGAGGAAAATCGATTAAGACATCATCGAGCCCCCCCTCCCCCCATGGTCGTGTCCATTAAGTCGTACACATTCTTGTACGTTTTACGGTGTCAGGCAGCTTGCTTTTATGGCATCGATTTGTTTGCCAACTTATATGTCCCAACTGATCGTAAAGAATCCGACGACGATTATGGAAAGAGTGTTACGTTACAATCGTCGATACTCTCCGTAGCCGCAGAAATATTATTTGCTCCGCCTTCAGCCGATCGTTTATCGACACCGTTCTTTTATTCTCATCTAGGGAAAACAGTCCGCTTCAGAGAGAATAATGTCGCGTTTATGTTAAACAGGACGACTTGTTTCACTTCTACAGTTCAATCTTTAAATGGATGCCGGTGGTAAATTTAGCTAGAGTATTAAGCTTGAGTATGGCAGACAAAAAGTTTACCAAGCGAGACACGGTGAAATTCTTCTGTCTAACATGCCTGACTGCAATAGTGCGAATTATTTCCCTTATCATCTCTCTGTTTAACACTATCGTGACAATCGTGACAAGAAGAAAAAGGAAAGAGAAGAGGAAAACGGGGTGCGATCTATCGAACCAAGATAATTCTATTGAACAGCAGTCGAATCAGAGTGAAAGGTGAGAAAATTGGTCGACGACGTCGTTAACACCGAGGGCACACGACCTACCTTCCAATTTCCCGTTGTTGACGAGCAACGAATTGTTCGACTTCCTCGACGAATTCCTCGACATTTGGCTATGACTGGGACTGCTGTCCGTGCTCTTCTTCTCGATCACGTCGTGGCAGCTGTACGATGTATGCTGTATCGTCAATATAGGATGGACGCTTCCTTGAAGCCCCCGATGAAACATAGAAAAGATATTGCCAAGTGAGCGATCGAACGGCCTTTTGTGGATGATGGAGCTTCCTGATTTATCACGGCCCGTTTCTCGATTCACTGGCAGAGAGAAACATCTAATGGACGCTCGCGGTGGTTCATCGTGTTTCTAACCGCCTTTGTCCCCAATTCCGATCAATCAGACACACGAGCCGAGGTAAACCGACCCCCGTTTATCCGGCCTGTGTGCGCCGAATGTTCCCCAAACACCTAACATTTCCCGGGATTCGGACAGTGTTACCGATATTGTCCATAATGTCGCGTTAAATATTGGCCCATTCGCGATTCCAAACGTGACGCGTCGCCAACTAGAGTTTCAGCTTTCAATCGTCTGTTGGTCGCAGAACGATTCAGTCGGAACGATCGATAAACCGTGGGCTCGATTTGTCACGAATGCCTGAGAAAGGGATTCTCTGCTCGGTTAATTAATTTATATATATATATATTCTGTGTCTCGGTTGCGCTTTAACAGAATTTCCTTGTTAATACCTAATTTGTTTGATTCGCAAAGCGCACTGGTGTGCGTTGCATTAATTTTCTGGCGCACGGCTCGAAGCATAAGTCAGCTCGTGGAACTGCGAATCAAAGGGAAGCACGTCAAAGTAAAAATTCCGTTTCCCAGAATCCAGCGTGGAAATCGCGCACAGGAGAGCCGGAATATCGATTGTTAGCTTTTTCTCGCGCGCTCCACTCTGTTCCCTTTGTTTCCGCTCGAATTTCGCAAAGAAACCGGCTCGGCGAATCGCTGGGAAACTTACTTTAACGAACCGCCGCAGTACGAAATTCAGAAACACTGTTTTGTGCCACTCTGTTCTTCAGAAGTGTGTTGTCATTCACAATTTATTGTTGACAATGGAGTCGTGTTCGACGCGGGTATCGCCACAGTATCGGGGGGGTTGGGGGGGGGGGGGGGGGGGGTGATAGCATCGAGCTATTAACAATTTTCGGTGGGCAACAATCAGCTAGACTGAAAAACATTCGTTCTGTTTGTATGATTTCGAAACTCTCGCTTGCACACGATGCAAATCGTGGCGAAGGTGGATATTGCACGAATCGCTCCAGTATTTCATTCTGCGCGAAACGAATTAACGGATGCTGTGTCGATAGTATAATATTTCAGCATGGTTGTAGAATTAAATTAAAACTTTAATTGTTCGCCATTGGATGCGAAAGGACCAGCTGATGTAGATATTTCGATCGTTTCCTCTGCCGCGGCATGTCGATTCGAGGAGATTAATATTGCGTTACGCCGTTTTGAACTCGCGCCGGCGAAAGATGATTCTGTGCGTTTACGCGCACGTACCACATACATATATTGCGTTTACACTGTAAATACCTTTATCAAAGGTCTAAATTTATCATCGAAGGGCAATCTACGCGGAGCTCTCCTTTGTTAACGTTTGCAAGGATTAAACGGCCGCGAGCAATTAATAGGAAAAAATTCCAAGCGAATAAACTCTTCGTCGTCGAATTCAATTTTCTATGGGATTATTCCAAACGGAGGAGTGGAGTTTTCTTAATTGCAGATAAAGGTAGGACGAAATTGCAGGTCAAATAAAGTTGTGTCTACCTGTGCGTGCTCTGCTCGAGGCTTCGCTCTCTGTTCTGTGGTGTCCCAGGGCTTGTAACTTCTCCGTCAGACCGTGAATTTTGTCAGCCAAGGTAGAACCACTGTGGCTCTCTGTTGAAGTTCCGCCAGGTAATCCAGTGCTGTTCACGTTGCTGCTAGATGTTGTGTGGGATGTAATCGCCGCACAGGCGGTTGTCGACGATAGCACGGCCATTTCCTGAAGCAATAATTATTATTCATATAGATAACACGTCCATCCGTTTACTCGAGGACGCAATGTCTCTACTCCAAAATTTGTTAGACTACAATTTTCACTGTCCCAATATAAATAGTTCATTAATTCACTTCGCAAGAAGTGGTATTAGACATCTCATCAAATATCGTCGGCAAGTGACTTAAGTAAATGGAAGGATATTGTAGATTGAATATCTCCCTGAAAGGCTACTTTGATCTCCTTCCCTTTGTCCCGAATCGGTTTCTAAGAAGACCTAAACCGGAAGTCGATAGCCTTCGTGAGCCCACTTTGAAAATTGGAAGGTCCTTTCGCGAAATTCCAAGGGAGCCACGTACCTTAAAAGCTTTCCCATCAACGCCACGATGCACCTTTTTGACAAACGAAAGGAAAAGGTGTCGCGACAGTTCGTCCGGAGTTGCCACCTCGAGATAGGTGTCGAGGAATTTGCGAAAGCCATCGTAATCGATGTCCTGAAACGAACAAATTATCTGTTAATTATAATGCTTCGATGGTCACGATATAATAATAAATGTAAGTCTTCTTTAAAACATCTTCTTTTCCCTAGATAGAAACATGTACGACATTTGTCTCAGCTTCAATCTCGTTTGATAAATCGATCCCCCTCGAGGGTACACTCGGCAATGAACGATACGCCGATAAATACAGCGTAAATTGATTATTTATGGTAACCCATTTCGAAATTGCGAGTCGTTTACTGCGCAACCGGATCGATGGAACTTAATTCAATCGTGATTCAGTTGTCATCGTTGGATCCTATCCTCGAAGCTTATTGCATTCAGATTTACAACTTGTGTTGATAATTGGATATCCAATTGCATACATTACGAGAAATATAAATTTCTTCTACCTCTTACTGTTATATTTGTGTCACAAGTAAAAGTCTCATTTAAAACATACTCTTTTGCTTATGTTCGTTGTTCCATTGCATTGCACGATTAATGGTCAAGTATTTGTACGATGAACGCATTCACCCAAATAGCCGCAATGGTCGTCTTGAAACCATCAATGCTGAATAGTTTGCCCAGGACTAGCCGAACTACACCAGCAGCCATTGTACGCGGATTATACGGTGATCTAAATCTTGTTAACGCAGAAGCTTTCCGTACACAAAGGCGGACCAGCGTTCGCCGTACCAAAATGAGATAGTTAATCGACGGGTTAGGATGGGGAATGTTAAAATCTGGATAACACTTGGGATTGATCGATAGGAGCTTGCCGAGGTTAAAATTAAGTTTCACGAGGGCTCAGGTGAAAGTCGCCCGAGGTAACTATTTAACGAAGTATTTGCTTTAATTGGTTCGATAATTCCTGGTGCCGGTATACCTGTTGATCAAAGGGAAGGAATATTATAATATCGTTTAAGAAGCCTGTAATCAGAACGGAGGAAGAATTAGCAACGGAAGCTGGGAAGGATTAATAAATATAATCAATTATAAAACGTTCGATGCAAAGGCAGAACAGATTCAACCCCCTTCACATTATTATTTATGAACAGAAAGAAAAACCTGTGAGCTAAAGACACATAAAACAACAAAAAACTGCTTCAACTGCTGCAAAAACAAAATTCAGTGTGACGTTTAAGCAGAAAACGCCTACCAATTTCTTAAGCCGCCGCCGCCTTCTAATTGCGCGGCAAGTTAATGAGGAAACAAGCCAGTTGGGACTCGCTAACGACCAACCCAGTTTCGCATTTTATTTGAGTAGAGCAGTTCGAGAACGACATTTATCGATGTTCCAGCTCCAAGGACGCAGGGCGTTGCCTTTACCTTTTTTCCCTCTCTCACTCTCTCTCTCTCCCATTCTCTCTCTACACCCTGTTCATCCCCGTTGAACTCGAGCGCTACGAACGATAAAGCTTTAGCACGGGCCACGGTTACAAAGGGAAAGGACGCAGTTGCTTGGCTGCTAACAACCGATAACCGAATGCGCTCGTCTCGAAGCAGTCGATTTCCTCAAAAGAGACAGCTTTTGCTTCATTACTCCGGGCGACGAAGATGAAATTGCAAGTGTCAAAGTTATCCGGACAGATTAGAATGTCTCGATCATTGAGATAGCTTAGAACCATTTTTTTTGTATCAAGCAAAGTAGTATTGAGTGAAGTGCACGCTCTAAGTAGAAGAAGTCCGCGCGTGGTCAGACAACGCGATAACTATCCTGAACCTTTCACACGCACTTACGTATCGTTGAGAAAACTGTTTTACGATTTGCTAGATTCTTATCCGCCTACTTGCCTAGTGTACTACATTGTAATACGATATATACTAAACGAAAAAGAACTAAAAGAGATTTCTTTGGCCGTGATCCAATGTTCAACGCTATACGGAAGACGAAGTTTCATCAAGGCGATTGCTCTATCCAATCTGAGGCGACAATACGCAGTACCAATACAATTTCATTCGAGATCTTACTTTCCGCCCAATCAAAGTTTCGACCCATCTGCTTGCAGTTTAGTAAACACCAACTGGCCCAATCAAGCAGGAAACGAGAGAATAATCTAAATATCTAGGAAGGAGGACACCGTGGAAGGCAACGCCGGATGTTTTCGGAGCAATCAAAACTAGCGGCGAAATTTCAACGAGTGGGGACAAAAACGATTTAACTTAATTGTAGCATTGGGATTCCGTCAATAATCACGAATCGACTTCTTTCCCGGCTTATCCCAGATATACGATCGTACGAATGTTCCGGAAACTAGGTCACGCTCGTTGGTCGAAGAATATCCGCATGAATGAGACAAGACACGGCCATTAAGCTTTGGGAAGAGACAGACCGTGGGGATAGTGAAGGGTGAGACGGTGAACGGGGAGAGTTTGAAGGGAGATAGAAACGAGGTCGTTCTCAATGGTCACGTAAGGGAGTGCTGGTGACGTCAGCTGGCCGATGACATCATCGTGAGGTCGTCATAACCCCGATAACGCTGTCGGGTATATAGGTCAAAAAGGAAAAAAAAAGGATACAGGTTGTGGAATTGTATTGGACCGCTAGATATTTTACACGTTCCACGTGGACTGTCCGTAAAATTGACTCATTGCCTCGTTAATACACTGGTCTGGAAACAAGAAAAATGGCCAACGATGATTCTTCTTATTTCTCCGAGGGCCTGTTGTGCCTTCCAATGAGGTGAGGGTAGTAAAGGATGAAAGAGACAAACGATGACAGAGTATGTATATATATATCGTGGAGGCTGGGGAAATTTGTAGGCCGAGCCTAATTAAGGTGTTTGTATTTGTTATGATTAAAGGCTGCAATTCTCTAATTTCATGAACGTTCGAAATTTTTTTTTACCTCGCGCTCCGAATCGTTAAGGGAGGTCGAAAGTTCACGTAGTTTCTCTCACCGATGTCAAATCGCGGCAAAGTGAAACTTGTTAAATCGAAATGAGTGGAAACGTCGAATTACAATTAGACCTTAATACAGTTTAAACGCGTTTCCCCATTTCCCCCTGTGTGTGTGCGTTTAGTTGTTGCAATTAAACGAAACCCACGGTGATTAATCTAAATCTGATAATTCTAATGCAAAGGGTGGTCAAAGAGAGTTTCATTCACAAGATATACCTGTGAAACGTGCTTAAAGGTAACTCAGCAAGTATTTATGTACACATATTATACAAGATCCACACAAGCTTCGATCATTCGATCGGGGGTGGAGCATAATGTCAACAGTTCAGGTGCCAGGAATAGTTGGATCGTCGTATACCTGGCTATAAGGAGACCTTAAAGGTTGCTCGCTTCGAAGGTGGGTTGGTTTCAATTAAACCTCTTACGAAGGGAATCCACACCTTGCTCAAACATAATAAGCTTTTTAGCCTTACATGCATCGGCTAGTTTTTACGATGTTACGCATGTCTTCTACTAAAGAAAAACTATCCTTTATGTTCTGGGTAAAATATCTTTCGCCCAGATGTAACCAATTGGTAACTGGACTGCTGTGATACGATCCAGTATTTTGCAGTTACGTCCAAGCTCGTCTCAGAACAATATTATTTCAGGGGAAATTATTTCCCTGTAAAAATCTTCCATCACGTTTATTGGATACTCGCGTTCAATAAAATACCATTCGCCCTTATTCACTTCGGCCCTACTCCTGCGAGCACATCTTTTATCTCTCGTAGAAACCAGCCGGCGTTTCCAGGTCGATGAAATTTCTGCCTCTTGCGCTTTAGGAAATTCCAAAGTTTCACTGCGGGCCCGCATACATTGTTTCTGGGTCATTGTCTCGATAGGGCGTCGCTTCGAACGACACCATAGGTGGTGAATCGTGCCTTCGTTAAACGACGACAAAATAGAAGCCACCGGAACTTCCTTTCTCCACGCCAGGAACATTCCTTTCCCCTTTCTGGTCGATTGCCTTTATGAACTGTCTCCTCGTTTCATCGCTTCACATCGGGACAGAAAATATCTGTTGTTTTCGAGACGCTTACACGAGCTTCGAACATTCAATAAATTTCAAACATCGAATCTATGGATAAAATGGAAAGAGGATTACACGTCGCATGATTTTTCCAGGAAAAATCAATACGTTTTGGTCGTTCGTTCGGTTAACATCGGATGCAACGATTGCAATGGCACGTGTACGTAGTCGTTCGCGTGGTCATAGAAATTCGTGTTTAATATCCCCGGATACCTTTTGAACCAATAGCAATTGTAGCACGTCGAGAGTAGCTCTCGTGAGAAGGAGCGTTCGTCAAGTAGCACTAGACGGCAAGGAAGCCGAAGTTCTTTCCCCTGAATTCGATATCGTCGCCGGTTCTGCTCGAAACGCTTGGAAGGCACGAATAGTAGCGGCGACGAGTTCTCTGGACAGCTATTAAATTTCGAACTCGATTCTCTTCGAAATTACACGCGTGGAATACGAAAGGACGAATCGCGTTTCTACGGGACGCGAATCGAAGTCGAGGGAGAATTGAACGGCGCGTCGATGGGGAAACTCGGCCTGGAACTTTTATATTTTAAATTTAAAACACGGAGACAAAAGGGATAATTAAACGTTAGCGACAGAGAAAAGACGAATCCTTGTGCATCCGTCGCGATAGAAAGAAATTTCCGCGTCGTGAAATTAAATCTTCAGAGATCAAACAGTTTCGTTTAACGTAAATGGGGAACGTTAAAAGTCCGTGGATCCGGGGATCGGCGCGTCGACAGACGGCAAACAGTCTAAACCATATTTTAGATTGATTAAAATAAATATAGGGACCATTTGTGAATGTTGTTTCCTTCCGTTTAGAAACGTTCAAATAAACTGAAATCGTGCGAGAAGGGTCTGGGGCTAAGAATAGTCTGTATATCGGAATTTAAAAAGCTCGGTACGTAAAACTCAAAGCGTACCATTATATCCGTCTACAGGTCGCATGTGAATGCTACTTTGAAGCCACCAGCTAATTTTCCTTGGAAATTAGTAATAACAGTTCTGCCCCAGCTATTGCGCTTTCTACCCTTGTATCCATACGTTTGGCTCCAAATCTATACCCAAATTTTCCCGACAAGCTTCCTTCGAATCCCACTGTTTCTTGGACAATCCTCGTCTCTATTGCGCATGAAAAATTCTACCAACAATGGAGCACGACTATGACCCTGCGCCATGAAAGTTCGTAACGAAACCAACGAGCCTTGCACGTTTTCTTCAAACCCCCCAATCTTTTAAAAATTCTCCAATTGCCACGTGTTTGCAGTACCTTTACAATACATTCGCGATACCTTTGCAATACCTATGAAGCATAATACAAGTATTACCCCAACCACGGCGGGAGAAAATGATGCGTTTAGCGCATCTCTTCAGCATTGTTTATTGAGGAGGTCAGTGGCATCCTGACTCGAGTGCGTCACTCGAAAGGGAATACATACTTGCGGAGGCACACGCGTTCATACCGAACATGATAGACGGCCACGTATCATCTAAATATACAGTGGACCGGCTGATGCTCTGAAAATAGCTAGGCTCCTCTGTTTGTTTCGGTCGTGACGGCTGTACGCCGTAGTACGCACAATCCGACGCATTCATCCGGCGCTTGGATTTTCTGACGGGATATCCAACTGCACGTTGGCGAATCTATATTGCAGCGGGAATATACGTTTCTCTTTGTTCATTCCTTCCACCTTCGTATCAACCCAAGAGCCCGGGGGAATCTCTTCTACTGATCGATGCCGCGTAAAACATACTCGAGAAATTCTTCTACGCTGGCCACGAGTGAAATCGTTCTGATTCGTGACTGCTGAGATTGACGAGATACGAGTCGTTCGCATATTATGCGTTGTCAGATTGAAGGAGGTCGGTCGTTACGCGCAGGCTATACGATTACGATTGCGAGAGCCCGTTACCGCGGATAACGTATCGTGGTTCAGCGAGGATGGTACTTTTACAGCGACTAACCTCCTTACCCTTTCCACGCGTGTCAGCCTTTCAATGGTACAAGCGCGAAGGATTAATTCGGAACCTCTCGAATTACGGGAATAAAGTCAGCAAACTTCGCGCAGGCTTTACAAACGGCCTCGATCGTTACTTTAAGCTATCTCAGCCACCGGTGTTAGATATTTCAATTGCTCCGTTCAATCATCGCTCAATCGTTCGGCCACCCCTCTATCCGGTTAATATTACGCAGAACGGTGGCTGGTTTATTTCATAGACTATTCTTCTCTGTGGAAAACCGTAGCGGAGTCAAGGGTGCGATCGATGAAAGGCGAATATCGGTTCACCGACCGAGATCAACGTGGATTCACGGTCTGCAAACTACGTCATTGTTCCCATGGTAACTGAGGAGGGAGGAAATAGTGACGTCGCTGGCTTTGGCTCGGGGTGACGGAACGAAGGTCGGTGCACCCATGGATGCAGCACTCGGTGTGCATCTGTACAATGACGTCACTGCATCATTTCTCGCTGGCACAGATGTTTACCCCGTTTCTCGAACACTGCAAAACATCGCGTCTTCGTTTCGTGCGAAATCTTGGTTTGTCGAAGTTTCTTTCGAAGAGTCCTTCGGTATAAAATATTTCGCAAAGAACCGTGGTAAAAGTGTGGAAAAAAAATTCGTTTTACGAGCGTGCCTCGAGGATTTGTTGCTGCCGAGCATTTATGACGCTCGCAGGCAAAGGAACATTTTTTCTGGGGTATTACATACGTAAAGACTTCAATTTTATTTTTCTATCCATTCGAAATGGAATTCTGTCTGGCAATGAGTATCCCTTTTTTATTCTCAGGAAGTTTTGATATATTGGACAAATGTCGGCCAAACGCATTTCTTTATCTTTTACGTCCGTTGCGCTCCCCTCAATTTTTGTTCAACCCCTATTTCGAACCGCTCTGCAGCAACTTGTGCCTAATTTTTCATAAAACGCCTGGCGCCACTCCAGAAAAACAGGGCTCTCAGAGAGAATCTGTTTATTTACGTACGAAGAAGCGGCGCAACGGATAACGGCATTCAAAATACATTTTCCTGCCTCTCATTAAACGCCCAGAAGGATCTTTTCCCATTTCAATACCTCCCATGTACGTTGCGTCGCGGGGAAATATTTCAATAATGCGTGGGGGGAGGATAATCGATTCAACTCTCTAAACCTCTTCAATCTCGATGCCCTTTCGCTGATCGAATGGGCCCGATCGAGCGCGATGCATCATTCGATGGATCAAATCGTGCATGAAACGATTGTACACCAACATCCATCACTTTTAAATCACGGTTCATTACGTAATTACAGCGAATACAAAATGATCAGGAAGCCATTAACAAAATAAAACCGAATCGTACCGTCTCGATTGTACTATTCCGCGACGTAAAAAAATAGTAACTTAACTGAATGTATTTGTACATCGTTCTAGTCGTTGTTAGTATATTTATACGATTGATGTCGCGCTTGATGTTAAAATCGCGTGCTACCAGTGTCGTAACAGTCTGCACCTATCCCGTCGATAACGGGTATTCTGTCGTGTCATTAACGTAATCACTTTCTGTCACTTTGAGGGCTCCTCGAGAATGCACTCGATATTTTAAGTACACGAAACTTTTCGTGTCATTTCCGACGTGACTGCTCGTGAATTTAACATTATGCATGTGTTAGCTACACACGATTTTTAATTAGTTTCACGGTCCGACTCAATGGCACGATACTCAAATATTGCTGAGTTATTAATATTTTCAAAGATATGTACTTCAAGGAAACGCAAAATAAAATTGATTTTCCCAAAGTTCCAGACACAAATACCCCTGGCAAGGGCTGACTATTAATCACCTTCCGTGAATGAAAATCCAGAACTGTTTTTCCAAACAGATCTGGCGTCTGCTAACACAATGTTCTTTCTTATAATTTGTAAGAAAAAGAAAAGATATTGAATCGTGTAAAGAAATAAACATATTGATAAAACCGATGATGCAGATCGTACAGCAAGTGTCAATTTAACGCGTTTTAAACTTCAAGGGAAGAAGTGTTTTTTTATGTTTGAATTTTTGTATTCTATGGCATTGACCGAGATCGTAATAATTTTTTTTTAAAGAAAGAGTTTACGTGCACCGGGGAAACTTTCGTGTCGCTGTCACCGCGCGAGCTGTTTTTCTGCGTTACCGCGTAATTCATAAGTGAGGTTATCGAGAAGCAATCATAGGATATGAAACGACAAGTCTTGAAAAGTGAATGAATTGCTTCGTACCCTAAGACTGGTAAAAATATTTATTTGTAAACACCAATTACGAGTACGAACTACACGTAATCGTACTCGATCAACTGGGTTATTATGTACGTAAAGTACAGTTGTACGATCTCTATCTACCCGATCTACATATAATGCTGTCGCATTTCGTAAACATTTTTTATTTAATAATGTACCTTGTAAAAAGCTCAATGAAATGCAGTCGTTGTCGGAGTATGATTTACGATCCATATTTTCCTTCTGCCGCCGAATGTTTGTAGACGCAGTTGTAGAACAGGGTGACCAACGCAACAATGTGTCAAAAATTAGAATTTAGGAACAGTTGCACATCATTAGTATGCACAGATTGGGTACGATCGATCACTTTGCCTTGATTGGTTCTCGTCGTCTCATCCCGCGCAAAAAATAACCAAGGAACAAAAAGTTTTTTCGTTATAAGTAAATAAAATATGTATAACAAAATGAATACGTGATAGAAAAGACGTCTTAAGAACGCCGACGGCAATAAAAATGTATTAGAAGATTAAATATAGTGTTAACAGAAGAAGATGTTTGATTGGTAACATTGTTGGTTAGGTGGACCAATGAACGAATCAGATTTTAACGTACTTTTTAAAAGTAAGGAGAAGGGGCGCCGTTGAAGAAGAAGTACATAGTTTGGTGGCAAGTGACGCTGATCGACGTTCTTCTAACGAGACAGCGTAGGTAATGATTTTAATGACTATTTACCGCAATCTGGCCATTTTTAAATACTTCGGATTTCTATTCAATACTGTCGCGACGGTTTTCTTGTATTCGCGAGCTTTAACGGTAGATATAAAACGATACACGAGTGAAAATAGAACGGGCTTTTCGTTTTCTAGAATGTGCAGACGGGACGCCATGATGTACGCAGTAGCCTTTTGACTTCATGTGCAATTTCCGAGAGAAATTAGCTTTTTGAAATAATCCAGGCGTGTTATTGCCTACTGAGTGTCGTTTTATGTTTACCGTTGATTGTTTCAGTCGTATCGCGAGTGACTGTGTTTGTGCTATTAGTTCAAAGTGCCATGGATACATAATATTGGATACATGATAATGGATACTGTTCGACGCAAAAGCTACATGGATTACAATCGGACCTCCATCTTGATCAGGCGTCTTCTTGGTGTTCATTGCAAGGTGTCAACGTCAGCGAACGGTGAGTCCTAATATATATGAACAAGCTTTTTTCATTTCGTACACCCATCCGGCGTCGAAATATTTTTGCACTATTATCGCACACACAAGGGAATTTCGTTCGAAAGAACAAGTTCGATGCGCGAAATAATTATCCGACATACGAAATCAGAAGCATCGACTATTAACGTTCGAAACAATTTGCAAGCGCATTTTTTATCGCGATATTCATAATATCATTAATACGAATATTTAGTTAGTAAAATTTTCATAATATCATTAATACGAATATTTAGTTAGTAAAATTTTCGAATTATTTATATATTCCGCGATTTATTTCTCGAATCGGGATTGTTAGGTTAAAAACCGCACGATTTCGTTAAAAATTACAATCTTCGCGTTCTCATTTAATTTTTATTCGGCCTGTTTACCTCAGCTTCTCATTATAATGTAAAATGCCGCGAACCTTGTGATGTGCACGCGTACCGAACTGAGCATCAACGATTGCATCCGCCAACAGGTACACTAATCACGGAGCCCACTGTCGTTTAAAATTATTAAAATCGTGAAAATTTCAAAGACCTCAAACTAATAATCAACCCTTGATTACCCTACAAGATATTTATGGCCGGGTTGATCTCTTCCTTCGTTCCAACTAACCGCGGAAAGAGCTTTTCTCTTCGCGTGCCATTGTCAGGGCTTGTAGATAGATTGCTCAATCGATAATTGATTTCCTACGTCGTGACGTGTCGAATAATTATGCGGTTTTGCGGAAAAAATTAATAATACGTGATTTATATATGCAGATATTCTTCTAACGAATCCTTCGAGACGCTAAGCGTGATTTCAATATACGCGAGTCAGATTATTTTTATTTCCTGCAAACGAGTCCCTTTTATAGAAAATCACTTGATCGCCATTTTGAATAGACAAGGCGGTCTGCAACTGCAAAAATTAGACAAAATTTTAGAATAATATAGATCCCCAGTTTTAAAGCATTGTTTAACAACGACGCAAGCAATATTAGTAGCATCAAAAAAATATAGCTAAAAATGAGTAATCTTCGATTGAACTTCGCGAGACTTAATATTAATACCTCTTATTAGGAAACGGAGTTTGCCAAATCGAAAGGGTTGTTGTCATGCAAAGATTGTAATCTTTTCTCAGAATACCTATTTGAATCTATGTAAACAGATGTTGTATTTATTCAACTTGATGCTGTACACCACTATAATTGTTGAAAAGAGTTTCCAATTGTATACTACAATTTTCCATTCACCATACTACAATTTCCATTCTACAATGTATTTTTCAATAAGTCGATCTTTTTCCTAACCCGTTGGGATCGTGTCGTAACTTATGTACTGAATTTACAAGGAGAAGTTCCTACTATTTACTCCATCTGGGTAATGAGTTTTCGTCGGATGGCAAATACTACCCTACTGAAGTTCATTATATTGGGTGCCTATAGTTATTTGTTTAAATTAAATTATTTACTTAGTAGACGGTTTACACTAAATCTGTTTGGACTAAAAATTAGAGCCATTCATTAATTCCTGTACCATAAACAAATTTGCGAATGGGATCTGCTGCTTAACGAGTAAAGTGCTTGCTTTTTGAAACACGCTATACATGTTGTGCCCAGATTAGCTTCATACTAACGTGACGGTTTTTTGATTTACACATGGACTGCTAATTATTATATACGATTTGCAACAGTCAATCCTATTATAATTGGGCAAAGCTTTTTTCGATACATTACGCTCGCATGTGCCCAAAGGAAACTGACGATTGCACGTGGTAATGATAATAATGGCAAGTTCGGGTATTTGCGTGCGAATTAAGAAGATATTGATATGCTAAAACGCGTACTTGAACACAATACATGTGTATAGCGCGCTAGAAAACCAGCACTATGCTCATATTTCTGCATGTTTCAATCTTTTCCTGCATGTTTCAATCTCTTTCCGCAGTCCCCTATTGGCAACTGTTTTATAACATGGAAATTGATGAACCGTTTAGAACTGCAACTTATTTTAGTAAAAAATATCATGCAAATTACCAATAATCGTAGACACCTGAAACATATGTAAGTAAATTAGTACCACAGTATTTACCATTTTGCAAATGCTCATTACATGGAGGGAGAAATTAGTAGGAGTCTTTTGTGATGTAATAGAACTTTTACATTAAATTAGAGCCAGTACTAATTCCTGTACGATATAAAAATTTGCGAATAGCAAACTGTTGTAAAGTGGTTGCTCCGTAAAGCGGGCTATACATTTTGTGCCCAGGTTCGCTTCATGCCAGCCTTAGCGTACCAATTTTTTTATTTATACGAGGACTTTTCCAATTATTATATGCTTCATGCAATTGTCAATCCTACTGTAATTGCGCAGAGTTTTTTTCGATAAATTACTCCCGCACGCGAAGAAAGGTTTGCGCAAGAAAAATTGACGATTGCAGGCGGCAATGATAATAATTGCAAGTTCTTGTATTTCGGCGTGAATGAAAAGAATTTACATGTTAAAAAGCCTACCTGACCACAATACATGTGAACAGCCCGCTTTCAAACAAGCACTATGCTCATGATAATCTTTGTTTGCAGTCCCGTGTTGGCAACGATTTTCTAGAATGGGAATTATTAAATCGTTCATTAGCACGACGACAGTTTAGAACTGTAAATTATTTTATTACGAAATATGTAAATTAGTAACAATCACAGACACCCAAAATCTGTATCAGGAAATTTAGCGAGGCTCTCTGCAAACGCTCATCAGACCGTTTAATTATGGACAAAAGGAAATTAGCAGGGACCTTTCCTGCCTAGTGCTTCTATTTAATCATGTGATAGAGTCAAACTCCAGTTCGAATAAATACAAATCTGCATGACCACCACCTCTCGACGTTCTTATTTCTTTGCATAATTTGTAGTATGTCATATAATTCAGGGTCTCTCGTCGTATACATAAGTAACGCGGCGGAAAACTTGTAGTTCTTAAAAGCACTAGCCGCGTATTAAGCGACGCGATACTACTCGGGCAATCTTGTCTTGCTAAATGCCAGTGCACGTAATTCCACGGAAGATATTGGATAACCCTCGAGTGCATCGTCGACCGTAAACAGACACGGGGGGGTTAACTACGTGGAATATATCTTTATTGCCGGTGAAAACGTGCGTATCACGGTTATAGTTCATTTTCGACGTGGAGGAGGGCTTCATTGGGGATCGCCAATTAAAACGTCGTACTCCCGACGATGATGTAGAATGGAGCCCGTAATTCCGCGCTTCATCGATGTGGGTTTTTGATGCTACTACTGTGCGCTGTCCTGGCTCGGTGTGTGTACGTATATGCAGGTCTACGCTGGTATAGAAACGCAGCGTGTGCCACCCCGGCCGCGTGGTTGTAAGGGTCGGTACAATGGAGCAGAAACAAGAGACGGTCGGGACATCAAAGTGCCGGATGTTATGGAGTGTGAACGCTGCCGGATCCGGCACAGTCTGATAATCATCTCTGTCTACCAAATACTTTGTAAAATCGTTAATTACGGCGCAGCATTGACGACGCCTTGAGTAAAACGTCAGCCATTCGCAGTGCAGAGGAAAGGCAGCGAAATAACGAAGGGCTTCCATAGTCTTCTAGATAGTAGAGAACGGCACAGATATGTATATTCCAGGTTCTCTGTACGCTTCGAGTTTGAATCCTTTTGAGCCGAGCAACCCCTTATTCAGCACTTCGCGGAAGATGTCGCGAAAGTTTCACTCGAATCCCAGTCATGAAAAACTCCTCCTTTTTTCCCTCTCGAAGGAGCGTAACGCCCGAGTAAATGTAGCGCACTGGGAAAGGAATCGCCGGAACGGAGTAAGGCTCTGTTGAATATTCGAATGCTCGAGTGCATTCACGGTGGTGCTCAGACTCGGTACGCTATCATTCTCAGCGATATTTTAAACGTTTATTTGCATGCATTGTCTTTTATCACGTGTATATTTCAAGGAATATTTCATATTTGTATATGTATTATCATACGGACCGTATGAAAAGGTACGTGACCTAGAGATAATATATTTTTCTTTTATGCGAGTGAATCTTACGATTCAATTAACCGACTTAATTAATACTTAACAGCGTCCAATTTATATTACGATCTCGCGAACCGCATAATTATTACTTACCCTGCGAACGCTATTTACAATGCGTTATAATACGATCGTGGAACCTTCGAAAGAAAATCCCATACGCGTAAGATGATATAGTGAAACAAAAGAGATACGGTTGCTCTCGAATTAGTTGGTTGCCACCTCCCGAGGCATCGTTTTAATATCGCGCTCTTCCTTATTCCATTTATCCCCACTTGATAAACGCTCCTCAGGCTAGTCAGAGGGATGGGTGCAAATATGTTCTCGCGTTGGCAGAACTTCGCTGGGTGGTATAGAGAAAGGTGTAGCAAAGATTGAGGCGTGCCGCCAGGAGAAAGGAAAAGAGCTGCTGCAGTGTAAAATTGCATAGTAAATTTCGCTGCAGGGATTCTTTTATTCCACACCTCACCCTCCGTCCATTTCCCCTTTGATTTCTTACCACGAGGGGAGGGAAAATTCACGCAGCGCGCGCTTTCGAAAGGTAATTCCGACGATATTGCTTTTACACACTTTTTTTCGCATCCCTTATGAATCCCACGTGTCGAAGAAGTTTGCACGCGATGGATATAACAATTTTCATCGTGGAGTATCCAATAGATGCGGCAATGTTTCCGGCAACGTTGCGTTAAAGTGGGACATTTTACAGCTGTCTCCAAGACGACGTTGTTTCTCGTTCGATACCACCGAGATAAGTAAGAGAAATCGTCAGAAAATCGCGGCACCGTGAATTACGCGTCCCTTCAAGCTTTTTAGTGGCTATCTCTCGCGAGACAGACAGACGCTCTGTCCTCTCGTTGTATTTGAACTTTATGTTCGTAAAGCGCAAGTACCACTGGACGTCGTCGATCTCGTCGGGATTGTTCGCGCGTTCAAACTTTTCTTTATCGTTTTGGCCAGCTGTCCGACGCAATTTAGGCAGTTCGTTAGCGAGGAATTCGTGGGCGGCGAATCCACGATTTCAACGTAACGATGCACGCATCCAGGTAATATTTTCGCCGAGGTTCATTTAGCCGACATCGATTTCACGCCAAAATTGTCGCGACTCTCGTGAAACTACCGTCCACAGATACGAAACTCTTTCCATAAAAATATTCGCCGGTCTTTCATAATGTGCCATACAGGTGGGCAACTCGTATACGATACGACGTTAATTAGAAACGCGACACAGGTAGGAATAAGGTGATCACTAACAGCCAGCGTGGATATCCTTTCATCGGGGTTTCAAGTGTTTCAATTATTATTCCCATTTTCATTCCACTCGACGTTTCCAATCCATTACTTAGCCGGCGAGCTTTTATCATCGCGATGCACCGCCGGGCTTGTTTTGCGCGCAGACTTTAATGAAACAACCCGTAAAATGGAAAGGCGAAAACCAGGCGCCAGTTCCCCTAGGCAAGCTTTTCCCGAGTTTCCATGCGGAAGCAGCACTCGTGTCGCACGGTACACGACGAAACATGACCGACTTAAGTATCCAACTTGAACGAAACGACGCACTTGTTCAACGTAACCAGGCTCCCTCTGATGATTCGACGATACTCTAACAATAAGAAGCTTGATACGCGCACAGGCAATTATTTTCAAGGAGCAGTTACATACGAGGTCAAGGCAGTGTTCGCAGACTGCTCGTAAAGCGTAAACAGTACGTGTCAATTCATAGTCAGACATCGACGTCTGACCATACTCCGAAACACATTGCACACTAGTATCATAAGAAGTCAGCGAGACCGGCGCAAAATTTAAAAACCGCGTTAACTACTACGCGAATATATAAATAATAAAAATGCCATTAAACTACTTTCACCGTAACTTTTTGTACCAGCCTACAATTCTGCACTAGTACACCACGCGTGCACAAAGATGATTAATAATGATAATAATCCCAACACAAATATCTCTCTACGCCGTCCATGGGGTCCATAATTAGTATACTCCCGGAGGCAACGAAAAAGTTTCCCAAAGTTTGATCATTTTCTATCAGGCAAGTAGCGTGGTACGTCCACGTTTGCTAACCGACGTCTGCCCAGTCACCGTCCCATACTACTCGGCCCTCCAAGTTATCCCGAGGCGTTGGTAAATTATACGCATACCGGAAGCGTAGTGTTTCCACGTGGCTGGTGTGTTTTACGTCCCCGTCGGCCCGCCACGGTGTAAACGAAATTAATCGCGTGGCAAGGGAACGAGGCTCGATCCCGAAAAAAGATACACGTAATCCAGTCGATCCACCTTCGTGGAGGGTTCCCGTGGATGATGACGCGTTGACCTCGCTCCCCATCTCGCATCTCTCCCTCTCTCTCTCTCTCTCTATCTCTCCCCCATGCGGACATTCTCGCCTTCAACTGCGTCACTGATGACGTCACGTAGTAGCTAGGCAACCGCACCCTTGCGGTCCACGAACCGCTGCTCTTCTACCTTTCGTTTCTATCCCGCTTACTTCTCCTCGGTGTACCATTCGCCACCCCTCGCCAAGGACGAACCCTGGCTAACACGAGGGAAAAAAAAGATCGTTTCATGGTTTAATAATTCACCACGGCGAAAGCTCGTCCGTTCGATAGACGCCGATGATTAGCTCTTCTTTAATTCGCAGACAGTATTCTTTAGAGTAATTGGTCACGACCGATGAAACTTTATCGCGTCTTCGGGTGGTATTTAGTGGGCGGAAAGGGAAAGGCAGGGGAACATAATCTTGGGGATTATTAATTGCAATCGTAATTGGGAGCTTTATCCGATCTGATTTCTTCGAGAAGAGTCATGAGGATCTTAAGGATTTTATGGTTCGGCTATTTCATCGCGATCCTTCCTCGAAACACTGAGATCCTGTCTTGTCGATCTCTGGCAACGCCGATCAACGAACACGTTGGTTTGCCGGCGTGACGAAGTCAGAAAAAGGCACACTCTTTATTGCCAGCATTGAATCGATAGGCATCTGAAAGGGTTCGCTGTTACAATGTGTCGATCAGATTTCACGTTCGCCACTTTTTTTTGTTTCCTTCGCTCCCGATTGACAGCAAGATGAACGGTGATATCGCGATCGCATCGCCGGATACGACATCGTGATCGTTATTCTAGATGATGCACTGCGATAGCGATTCTCTTGTCCAAACTTTGAGAACGGGCCGGTAACTCTACGAGAATATCGCGACCGAGCCTCGATATAGATAACGTATCCGGGATTTCGCCGCTTATTCTGGTCTCCTTTTGTTTAACCGCGCCGTCGGCTAGTGCAACTGTTTTTAGTTATTGGAAAATTCAACGAGAATCGCATGCAAAAATTTGTTGTAATTCGTCGTTACTCAGAATAATACGACAGTCGATGATAACGTGAAACTGAAATGGAAAGATTTCGCTGGAATATATTTAGGTAACAGCGACTTCCTTGTCGTTCGCAGGCAAAATTTCATAAGGGGTAGGTACATAATACACGCTTAAATAAATCGATAGTTATATAAAGAGGCGTATCAAGGCAAAATAGCGTTTAATCGGTGCAAGAGGGACAGAGAAATGGGGCAGAAGAAGGTCAGAGTAAGGGTCAAGAGCAGAAAGGTATTTTTTCTTCGCAGAAATAACTGTCGTATGATAAATTAATGTACCCGTGTCTCATCTTCCGTGGACGGCTACTTTACGGCAGCCAACGTTGGAAAGTCAAAGGCTCGCAAAGGGGTTTATTTTCACCCGATCATCCAATTATCTTTAAACTCGGTCCAGATATAATTAGCTGATGCGTGCTCGAATTGTGCAGCACTCGAATGAAAGCTGTTTTTTCGATGACTCGAGAAAGTGTGGAAAACTTGCCGACGCTTTTTCGGTACCAGTTGGAGCGGCAATTGCGAAATTGCAGAGTTTAGACTCCCGCGGTGCCGAGTTTCTTCGAACAATGAAACCGTTCGAGGAATCGCGCCTGGGAACCTTTACTCGGGGGAAATAATGCAGCGCCCGTTAAAGCTGCGAACGAGTACAAAATAGAGTTATCTATTTAAATTCTATATATAGCTGGTGTGCAGATATAGGGAAAAATCCTTGAATGATACGCCTCGGCATAAAACAGTTCAGTCAGAAGCAAGAAATCGGGGGAAATACGGCTTCTTCTCCAATGCAAGAGAAACGCATCCTTAAACGGGTATTAAAAATCGAGGATACTCGTCACGGGTGAAAGATTGAGAACTGCAGTTTGTTAAAGCCGTATCTGCGAATATCGCGAATCTTTGCTTTTTATTGATATTTTTATGAGGTTCTTCCAGCAGTTTTGAAGAGAACAAGTTCTATCCCCCGCGACGTGCCATTCTTTCACCCTCGAATATTTTTTGAACGTGCAAAACTTTGCGATAGCACATAAATAACAGCCACAAACGGAGACTGGTTACACGCGGTAGGTCGGCTTAAATCACTGGAAATGGGGAATAAAACGAGCAGAACGTTCTTTCTATTTATTCAGAAGTAGCAGCGAGTCTGGCTGTTGTTTGGCCGGTTCAGGATCAAGCGTTCAGAAAGGGAAGTAACGATTTTACCAAAATAAGCGAGGGAGAAACAAAGAGAACCACGCCGAGTGAATGAATTCACGCACGCAAAGAAATATCCCTTTTTTAGCCGCTGTTGTTTACACCGTACAAACATTTACGAAACCGCTCGAAATACGCTGCTGTTATTTCTAAGTCGGAGAAGCATCCTCGATTACACAAGCTGAGTATCTTATAATGGGCGTGCATTCATAATAACGTTTCTGTGCCTAACAATATTAATTTATCAGCGTAACAAAATTGCCGCCGTGCACGCGGTATTTAATTGAATAAACAACGTAATCTGATTTTAACTGAATCACCGCTACCTATCTAGATAATAAATCCAACTGGCTATGGGCCTTCCTACAAAACTTCATTTCACATCGAAGACAGAGTACAGAAACTTTCGACCGCGGTGATACTGTAATCAATCACTCGCGACACGCTGAAAGAACGGCCATGAATCGTTTTAGACCCCCGTGCTCGCCGCTTTTCAATGGTCGAGATCAAAACCACTGACGCGAACAAGAAACAGAAGGTGAATAAAATGCGCGGTGAAACATCGAAAAGGCCGAGTTACCATACAGCGGGACAACGCCACCGCACTGTTTCGTTCGTTCAGCGGGGAACAAACGCGTCCTTAATCACTCGTTCAATTATTCCACACTCTCCGCGCTCACTCGACTTTCGGTTTCCTGTTCAGCATCCTGTCCAACGCTCGTGCAAGAGCACGAAAAATGAACGGAAATTAGCGTGATTCCAGGCTGCGCGATTTTTCACGCCGCTGGATTCTGGCACGTGGCCAGAGCAGGAACGGCGTTTCACGAGCGATTAGCTAGATTCTTTCTGTTGCATATCTCCGGACAGTTAGATTCTCTACTCCAATTAACGGGTCCGTTTGTTTCCAATTGGATTTCGATCGTGATCACCCGGATTCCGATGGACTTTCTAATTACTAACAGCAATTTTGCTCCATCGTGCCGCACGAATTGCTTAATCCAAAAGCTCGCACTCGGGCGGGGTCACAGTTTCAAAAATCGTCGGATATATTACGGATTATTTTCTCTCGTCTTTTTTCTTTCTAATTTTCTCACGCCGTCGGACAATATGACAAACAGTAAGCCGGATACGATCGAAGAATTGAACACCTTGCCCATGCCGAATTCGCGGTCCCTTTGTTCGTCTAAATTGGATTTCGATAGCGTCGACCTTTAGCGCCTCGACGTTTCGTCGAGGGAGAAAAAAAAAATCATGGAGCTCGGGTGGCGACGACTTTCCTTGGTCGATTTGATCGTCCGGGGAAAAAAAACGAGTTTTAGATTCAGCTCCGTCCATTATCTTCCATCTAGCAGGATTCTCACGTTTAACTCGACGGCCCACAGTATTTCATCCTTGTTCGCGTACGTGTCACGACCGCCTCGCTAAAGGACTAAAGTTCTTATAAACTTTCCCGGAAGTGGAAGTGTTTTTAGGAGTTTACGCGTGTATCTATTTCAAGAAGCACGGAAAAAGATTCGTTCCACTAAACTTCGTTCCGTTTTTTCCATCGTCGAGAGAACAAGTGGGCAGGGGAGAAAAAATGTACGCGGAGGGTGACCCATTTTAATTATGAGACTGAACTAGCAAGGGACGCGACGTTTCCTCGAAGAAACATCCATGGAAACAGCTTTGCGTTTTTTAAGCAGATCGACGAGAGGCTTTTCTTTGACGCTCCGTTGCGATGGCAAAATCCGATTTATCGTGTTCGACGGCGCGAACGACCCGAGATGTAAGCTGCTTTGCCGGCCAAGTCGAGTTTCGACAGAGCCACTCGTATTTGCGCGGAGAATCATTATCGAAGGTACATGCATAAGTAGCGTTAGTCGATACACGATAATGGCGGAGATATGCGACCAAACGGGCAGACACAAACGAACTATGCGAGTGCAATCTAAGTTCGTGCTTGATTGCGAGTTCTCGATGAACATTCTTGCCCGAGCAGGCATCCGTTTCAGTTTTCCTGGCCGATGCGTTCGAGTTGCTGCCCCTTGAACCGTTCGTTCGGTCCCGACCGAGGGATCCGTGAGGTGAAACGGGATGCAAGATAAATGGAAAAGGTTCGAGTGATCGAACTTTCAAAGGAATACATCAGAACTTAGATTAGAGCGATTTTTGTTGCTTTGTTAAGCTCTTTATCGTTTTCACCGGCAATCTAATTTCACCGAGATATTATAAGTTTCGTTTCGATCGGAATTAATTCTGCTTCGAGATCCTGCACTGAATTTCTCGAATTAACTGCGGATTCGCGGGTAACGAGATTTTCTCTGGTAACCTCGAACCACGTTCCCTCCTATACCGTGCAAATTGAACTTCTTAATGCATACTATCGGTTACCGCGCGACTACTCTAATTCGAGCATGCATAATTAATAGCATATGTATTAGAGGAAGGCGTGGCAGTGTTAAATTGAATTCTCTCGGTAGTGGTCAGGGCGGAGATTTGAGGCCGGTATAGTTAACCACGTCTGGCATGTTCAATTATGACTTGCGACCGGTGAACCTTCCCAGAAAGGACGGAAATGTTCTTCCCCGTTATAAACGGCGCATCTGTACGACGCGTCGCAGGTCTCCAGGGTTATGAATGGAATTTATGAAAATCGTGCTCCTGCTTCGGCTGGAACTTTTAGGAATTACAATATTTTATTTGCTGAAACTACGTCGAAAGCAATCTGACTCCGCCAACGATTTTAATTTAAAAAACGATCCATTCAAAAGCCGCGAAAGCACCGCTGTTCTTGAAACAATTTTCCTCGATATAATTAAAGTCTATAAGAAACGTTTATCTAACGAAGATTAATTAATGGTACAATAGCATCATTTATTAGCAGTAACTAGATTTTACGATCCAATATAGCAGAAGATTAATTCGCCCCCGTTGCACAAAAGCGCGCAAAGAACCCTCGTCGTCCGATATTGTTTTCCACATTTTCTACCTTCCTTAAGCAATTCTCTATCGCGTATTTAGCCCTTCCCCGCGCAAAGAAGGTTCGAATTACATCGACGACCGCTTAGTTTCAGCGGATGTTGTTTCCTCTGAGGCCAAGGCAGGTTTTGATGGACCCCTTTCTCACTTCGCGAGCTCCACGGACAAGAGCGGCCAGTAATTTCGCAAGATCAGAGAATCTTTTCTTCTATCTGTGTCCACGTGTCTGTCGCTTAACTCGCCGTGTGTGCTCGTGATAAAACACAAAATGGGACAAATTGCATTTACTTCGAGAACGAAGTAAATCCCCGTACAGTCTCGAGACATCTCTCTTCAATTATTTGTTTCGCCTTCGAATAAGAAATAGGATTATTTGCGGCGGGGGAAATTTTCGTGCAACGAGGACAATATAATGCATGTGCGGCAAAGGGAAGATTTAATTAATGAAAGAAAAATACGCGGGGACGAATATTTGTACAACACTCGTACGGCCTATCGCGGCGTAACCCAGGGAGGAAAATAAATACGAAAGTATTACGGAAGGGAGCGTGATATAAACGATCGTTATCCTGATGCTGGATAACGATGTATGCTCGTCTTTCATGGTTTCCTTGTGAGTGATGCGCCGCCCGACAATCCATCAGCCAAGGGCCATTATCAGCCATCGTGTCAACGACGACAACAACCCCTGCTCCAAATTTTTATCATCGTGTCCGCAAGCGAGACTATGAATGCATCTAGGAACTGATAAACATTTCGATTCTTCTCCCAACGTTATGACCTTTATACTGCGGATATTGGAATTCTTGCTAACGATGGAAAAGTATTTTAGCAAACGATAGGATGATTAATCCGTGTGGCAATGTCACGAAGCATCTTGGATATTGACCTGTTTTCGTAATTAAGATCCAGACAATGTGTCAGATATCGAATTCCCTGACACAAAGGTAATGGCAGCAAGAAGGGCGACAAGCTAGATGGTAAACACTGGTGTCAAAGATCTGGTAACAAAATAGAGTAGTCTCTCTGACATCTTTTGACTGCACGAATATTACTACGGGACAATAGACCACTTAGGTACGTCAGTACAAAACCATTGATGACAGCATTAACCCTTTAACGCGCAAATCTGTGGCTCACATGGGCACGGTTTAATAAAAAAAATGTATACAACTGTGTGCGAGAAACGGGTTGTGGTTGATGCGCTTTCTAACAGAGGATATTGGATTTATTATTGACCTATACTACTGAAATTAGAATTTCTCGCAATTAAATTAAAAATGCTCTCCGTCGAAATTACATAGGAAATAGATATCTATTTTCAAACTTAATAAATATATTTAGGTTGCCTGTCTTAAGTGGGATACTCCGGAAATAAATTTTTTTCAATTAAGTCGAGAAAAACATCTTGGAAATCTAGAATTACTGAACCATTTAATAGAATCAGCATTTCCGTTAAAAACAACGCAGTTTGCCACCAATAAACTGCTCGTTTCGCCCTGGTAACAGAAGTTAAACGAATTTCGGACACTTTGGACAAACGACGTGCGCTCGTGTGTTGGCAGACCGATTTGAGGATCAAACAGAGGACAACACGTGCCACCACATTCATAGAGGCACACAGACACATGCGAGTAAGCACGCGGTGTCGTATAAACTCGCACTAACTCGCACCTGTTCACGTGGACCCAGACGTATTCCCACTGTAATAGCCACAGGAATAGTTTGGGTTTTTATGAGCCTCGCGTTTTCTTGGTGCATGCTAAAATGTTAACACGTTGCATCAGCTGTGTATGGGTGTCTTGCAAACGTCGTTCTTGTATACATAGGTACATGTGTGTCACTGTATGGAATAGTCGCGTGATGATGCTCTATGAAACGTGGTATAGCGTGTCGCAGACACGTCTGATAGGTTGAGGCTGTGTCTCTTTTGTACGATTCTTTTCTACGAAGTTACATTGGTTCAAAGATCGACAATTTTTCATCGAAGATTTGCCGATCCTTCAATTTCACACGCCAGTGCAATTTATTTATTTGCCATTTGGGTTAAATGGCTAAGAGAATATTTTATTAGAATTAGAATTCTCTTGGCAATTCATCGATTCTATTATATAGTTACGACTCGTGAAATTGGAGGGTATACAACATGTATTATTATATAGAGGGATCAAGAGGGGCGAGTAAAATGTACGGGCATTAATAAAATCCGAATGAACGATCGACGAGTATGCCAAGTTTAATAAAAGAATAGACAGCCGCTGGTTCAGCAGCAATATCCATAATAAATTTCGGTTCAACTTACCCCATCTGGATGATATTTCGGCGCGCCGCTTGACGTTGTGTTTAATCCGCAGAATTCGGTGAGAACATCCTGTAGCTTTCGCGTGGAGTCTGAAACAATGAAGTTAAAAGCAACCGTGACTTCCCTGCGCATAGCAGCAGCAACTTCCTGTTTACTACAAGAGAAAATGTAATTTCGCTTCATGTCTGAAACGTGCAGCAAAGTTACATTCGTCGGCGAACGATTGGTTTCACAATATTACACAATTTTTCCTTTTAATTTCCCTTCAGCTAGTATTAAACAATCGCACGAAGCGCGCAGGGTTTTTAAAGTATGCAAAGAGTATAATCTTCTTAACAGATGGAAACCAACGCAACGTTCAAAATAAAAACCACACGCTGCTCTCTGACCGTCGCGTACTCGTGCATCGCATTATCGGACCTGTTTCGCGCCGTCGACGATAATCCCCAGCAAAACGAAACTGTGTCCTTATCCGTGAAATATTCCGTCCAGTGAGCGAGGTAACTTCGCCAGGCAAATGTCGACAGCTGGCGGTATCCATCGCGGTGGCAATTAAAACGATGTCGACGGGATATTACCCGACTCGCGGGGCCAAAGGGGCTGAGATCTCGAGCGGATACCGTAACAGCAAAGACGAAACGAGAAGGGAAGGAATAAAGGTGCGCTTAGATTCGGTTTACTAGCCGGGGCTGTGGCTATAAGGAAGAAGAAACCTGGCGAGAGTTGAAGCGGATAGGGACGGGATCGAACACGGGCATCTGGGATTCAGTTGTTTGCAGAGGAAACAACGCCGATAAATTGACTAATAATAGGCGACCATCGACCTAATCTGCCAGCGTCGACGTCATAATGCACTTAACGAACAGGATATTTTTGGGGGGGCAACTATTTTCGGGTCGATTGACGAGTGCGATGATGGATCGAGCTTGGAGGGCCGCGTGATTAACGCCGGTAATACGCGTTTCCGTCCGAAAATTGAAAGATGAAAATCGGGAAATGAATGTCAGTTCGAAAAATGAGAAATCAATGCGGGGGATATTGAATGGTGATAATATGAAACAGCTATTTGCAACGTTGGATATAATGTTCTGAGCTCCATTAATAAAGCGAGGGACTGAAAGCGTGTATTTCTACGTGGTTTGCGTAACAAAACTACATTCTCGAAATTTTGTAATCATCCCGGAGACAGACCCGTTTCGCGCCGCGGCTGTAATAAATTCTGCTTTCTGCCATGCTATGTCGCTTGAATTTCCATAACTGCATATGTAAACAATGAGTGGAGTGTTCCACGACTTTTTGTCTCGAGGTGGCACATCAAGAAATTCTTAATTAATTATATTACTCCGTGAGAGCATTTTCAAGCGTGCCTTCTAATTACTTATCTTCTACTAAAATGTAGAAAATATTCCGAATAATACTCAAAGTGAAACTAAGTGTCTCCTGTTCCCGTTAACAGGCTCGCGTAATCGCCAACGAGTTTCATTACTGTAACAACCGCGACGGTCGACTGTATCGCTTTTTACTTACAAGCTGCTAAGTCTTGGAGCTGTTGGAATTCCGCTGGTGAAAGCTTATCCCAGTGAAAGGCCATCCTTACTTGTGGTCTCTGTCTCCCGCAGGACAAACGCCCAGTTGTTCAAAGCTGAAAGTCGTCACCTGAAGATAGAAAGATATCGCTGGATTAGGAAAAGCGTTTCAATCTCGTCGCTCAGGGAAATGTTCGTGCACAGTGGCCCCTTAGGATAGAAATTTCTACGCGATACAATAAAGTGGAACTGAAGAATTCCTGGCTTCCCTAAAAATTTTACTATCTCGTTACAAGGGCTCCGGTTTTTATGGAGTCGAAGCATTTAAGCTTCATTTCCAACGAAAAACTGATTTACAGAGGCTGCTGTATAACTAACAATCCTCCGTCCCGAAAACGAGTTCACTGAAGAATACAGTTTAAATTTTCTGGCAACTGTATCCCCTTAACCACGCTATATAAACCCATGCAGTAAGCTGGATAAAGTGTACGAGCCATTTTTCTGACAATTTAGGGCCAGCGGAAACATAATCCCACGGTTATTTAACGTTCACTTTATGTGACAAACGAAATTTCTCCAGCCTCTGCATTAGAACGAAATTCTCTATTCTTTTTGTTGCGCGAATTTTTTACTAATTTTAGAAGCAGCAAGCAAACATCCATCATGGGCGCAGTATTAAGCATGCAATGCCATTGCGAAATCCGATAGGCCAGACAGAAATTTCACATCGACTAATCCAACGAAAAAGAGAACTGAGAGAATATCGTCGAAACAAAGTTCTTCTTTTCCAATCGTCTTTTTTTCACTCACGGCGCTCAGTCTAAAGCTTTTATTTTATTCTTATTTTTTGTAGGAATGCTATGCTCTGAGACTTTCACAAATTCAAGAATCACCGGTCCATAAAGGATTTCGCCAGATATCCGCTTTACTTTTTCCGAAACCGTCTAGAATTCTCTCTCCCTCTGTATTCGTGATAAATAGAGTGAATAGCAATCCTCGGATCATTTTTGACGTCCCGAGACCTGTACAGGAAATGCCGGGCCTGATCTGTCGACGAAAATTATTCCCTCGAGGCGCGTACATAGAAAAATATTTCGACAATGCGCGCGGACGATACCCGCGTCTCAATCCGCTTATTTCGCTGTGGCGATGATAAATGTAGCGAAATGTTCAAAAAAACGAAACGGTGAAAAATCAACGTCTGCCGAACGGACTGAATCTTTTTCTATTGCTCGTGTTGAATTCCAGAAACCCTATTTGATTTATCACAGAAGTTGCATCCCTACTTTCTATTTAAAACGTCAAAGGGTGAGACGTTCAAGCGGCAGACGACTGAATTCGAACGTGAAATTTGACCCATTCGCGAACAAACATTACAAAAGTTTTTGGTTTTCGTGGAAAACGCGGGCGAATTATCGGCGAATTTTGTGGGACGACGACGCGAGAACGCGATCGGAGTTTGTTACTCTTATCGCGAACTTTCTCGCGGCTGCGCGGGAACGATATAGCGTGAAATAAAACTCGATAGACAGCGAGAAATTTCGACCATGAGGAGAGAATACGCGAAATTGTCGAGCGGGATTCGGGAATTCTGTTCGTGTCGGCAAACAAATTCGAAAATGTCTCCTCGCTTTCCCTCCTGATAGGCGGAATAATTGACAAATTATCTCGCGGGAATCGATAACGCCGTGCCGGTGAATTACCATAAAATAATAATTGAACCTCGACGAAAGATTCGTAGAGATGATGTTATCTCGTATTTGCATTCAGAATGAGAACTCTTCGAGATTTAATTTGTGGGTGACAAAAAAAGGTAGTAGAACTCTGGAGTAATGAAAACGGACAACAGAGTAGTTTCAGTCTTTTTGCCGAATCATCAAAATTATTTCCAACTCGAATATCATTTTCATTTGCGTACCTTACGAGAGAAGCTGCGAAACAACTGCTTCGTTTGACAACTTTCCACTTGTAAGTGGTACACGTCGGTCATCGTAAAACACCCGATCAGACGGATTTATGAATCCAGCGATGTTAGGACGTGCAGGTTGTGTGTCTCTTTTATGTAGGCCACCCGCTTGGACACTCTATTTTTCCTCACTCTGGGGAGCCAAGAACCCCGCCCTAGGGTGTACTTTATTGCATTGTGAAGGAGGAGGCCTCAAAAGTATGCAACAATAGAAACGGGCGTTCCTCTTACATATTTTACGCCTAACAAATAATTTTACACCGAACAAAAATTACCCGAGCTTTTGTATTAATAAATTTTCATTCTGAAACGTTCTATACATTCGAAATAAAAAGGAAGAAAAGCAATGCAATATTTGGAGCAGAACAGAAATGTTCTACCAATTTTAGGATTAAAAGAAGATAATACCCCCAATTGGCAGACAAAAAGCGTAATTCAGAAATTAATTAATTCCAAGAGCTTCATATTTATTCCCGTGGATATTTCCAAGCGCATTGTCTCAACGTTTCCTCCATTTCGACCATCCCAATTACTCAAAATATCCCAGCCATGTTCCATCAAGCACCCCATTCCGAGTGTATCCGGTAATCAGTTTGTGGCGACGCCGGCGAAATTATCGTAACGTTACATTAACCAAATGATTTTCCGCTCGCTGTTAAGATTCCAAGCGAAGCTCAATGCGAAACAGGCCTCGCGTTGAACGCGTTTCACAATCACCGTTGTCGCGCGTGTAAATAATTGCTCGCGTTTATCGCAACAACAAAAAAAAAGCATTCGCGATTACGAGATGCAATTTGTTCGCGTTCGATCGTCGCGACGCAAAGTCTGTAAACTACTATCGACGAGTGTTCGCGGGCACGACGCGATGTACGTGCGACAGAGCGTATAGCTGTGAAACGTAATATCAAACGTTAATTCGATTATTCCGCTGGCGAGACTGGCGACCAACTTTTTTACGACTCGTTACCGCCCATTCGATACGCGCGCTTGTGGCGGATGTATTGTAAAAGAAAAAAAAAAAGAAAAAACAGGAGTAAACAAGGGGAACACCATTTTTATTATTAGAAGATTTTCCTTTTTCCATCTTTCCCTCTCTTCTTCTTTATCGAAACGCGAGGGATCGAATAAAATAGCGTCGCGGGCTCCCTGAAATTTATTTGAAATTGCGTTCAGGTTTATTTGCGAATAGGAAGAGGACGTCGGCGTCTGTGTGACGTCTGGCTCCAGAATCGAATTTAATTTGCGAGCCGAGTATCGTTTGTTCGACCGATGCGATGTCGGCCGGCCACGTGACCGGATTTAGTTCCAAACGATCTTACGTCGGCGCGTAATTGCTGCTTCGTCTTTTTCGGACCCGATCGGTTTAAACAGAAAAAAAGTTAACCGCTCGTTAACCACGATCATACCTCCGAGGTTTCGGATCCTTTCGGCGCCGCCGCGAGATGTGTTTTCAAAGTAAATATTTCGCGCGTGGCTTCGCGTTTATTCCTTCATTGTGATTCACGAATTTTTCCACCCCCGTCCTCCTCGAGCCTGCTCGTGACTTACGAGCGTGTTTTTATCGCGAACGAGGCGCCACGAGCATCCTCGTCGCGCTCTTTCGATTTACCCGCGACCTCTTGCCAAGAATTTCGTAAACCAGCGACTGTCGTATGGATTCGTGCAAGTGCCATTGACATCGAGAATGCCAACCGACCACCTGTAGAAACGAACGTTCGAGCCAAATTACTGTCGTCGCCGACCATGCCCTCCCCTAACTTTACCATTGTTCGGTGCGCGCGAGGTGTCAATGAGTGGTCGCAGCTGATGGAGCCGGCCTTAACTTCGCCGAAATTTCGACAACGTCAGGAACTTGCTCTTGACGTTGATTAAATTAAGGCAGACGATTCGGAAATTCATTGCACGGCAGCATAATTTAATTGAATTAAAGATTTGCCATTTGTTGTTGACGTTCTCTCAACCGAAGTAATATAGGTCAGCGATTAGTCGGCCATGAAAGTACTGTACCCAATTCTTGCAGCTTTTTCGTGACATTCGTTGTCGTATATTTTTCTATTTTTTTTTGCGGCACATGTTGCACTTCATCGTTGTTCGATTTATTCGGCTTTACCAAGTTATGCTACGAGATTTCATTTTTGATCGTTTGAAAGTTTTTGATCGAGAACAACCGCCGTAGCCTCCTACTCGATAGCGTTCTAGCTATTTTTGCGCAGTATTTGTTTTTCTGAGGCCCCGTTACGATTGGAACTTTGTTGTACAGATTTTTTGACGAGACAATGCCAAACATGTTTGTTTGCGTGAACAGTGGTATCGTTCCCGTTTGCTCGATGCAACTGTGCCGCATTTTCGCGTGTTATCATAGAACGGACATTCGTTTGTTCGAAAGTCGAGTCGCGCTGAACACGTGTTTCTTTCGGTTCACATGTTTCGCACGAGATACTGCCGCTGCCAAAAACTTTCAAGCGTTTATTTGATCTCCTCCTTTCGGCGAAGTGAAATCGTTAGTCTTTCTTCGATGCTTTGCCCGATTTCGTAACGATCGTATTTCATTTGCGGCAGACTAAATGTAAGTAAAAAGCTGTATATTTTCAGGCAAGCAATACAAACAAGAAACAAATATTTTTTCTTTCAATAATTCCAAGTTACCTACCAATGGTGTTCAATTCTGTTCTCCTGCCTGATTTTAGTATTCCCTTGTTTGTCGTTTAAATTTTCGATTTCGAGGAGAACCCGCGCCGCACGGGAGTAGTTTGATCACTATAAACGTAATGCATCGTACTTCTCGATGCTCGAAACATGGTAGAAAATGCTGCAACTGACCACAGTTGAATGGGATCGCGTGCTTCGTGCCAAAGCCCCAGTGATAACATGCTTCTATTAGTCATTTATTGCGGAACTTTATCTCGTAACATCTTTAAAGTGGCTCCAGTTCAGTTGCACCCGGGAGTACCACAATATGCTCACTATACTTTCCTCGTTCTTCTGGTGATCTGAATTGCCCCGTTGCCAAGATATTGCTTCGAAAGTTAATTTTATTTAGTCGCGGCACGAATCGGAGGATCTGTAGTGTCGAAAATTGTTGAAATTGTAAAATTGAAAATTCCCCGACAGCGAGACTAATGCTTGCAGTTGCAAATTTCTCTCGCAATTACAGTTCGCGACCTCGTTGATTGCAGCCGGGACAATCAATCCACCTGACATCTAGGGTAACAGTGGTTCGGTCGTGAAATACCGTTTTGCCGCTGTAGCACAATAAAGTTTGATTCATGCAAGCGTTTCAACCGTGAAGCAATCACGGTGCAAACGAACATCCCTCGGTATCTTTCGAACCAGTTTATCGCACGATGTTCACACCATTTTCAAAAAAAATCGATCGACGCGTTTGCCAAGACTAACCGTAAATCAAGCTGGTCCGCTTGTGTACGTATTCTGAACGATGGTGCGCAGCTAACAATAGGGGCGTTTAAATTGCGCCTCACGAATAGGGAAATATATATCGTGCGATATTTTATTGATTCGATATCGCCCGATTATGCGCTGTCAATTCGACATGTTCAACTCCAATAGACTGGGAAACGTTCAATCATTAGGGATGATTTAATAGAAATTAACGATACGACTAGATCGTAACACAATTACGTTCACGCTGAACCCTTTACTCGTTGCTATACCACTATTAAACCCGTGAACCGAGAATTTGATCAACACTCACAGTCGGTAGCGTTCCCCCTTTTGAAAAAATTCGCTCAGCCACGAGCGCTCGTATAGATAATTTTATTCGATTTACGGAGGCGCCTCGTCACCGTAAAATTTTAAGTAGCCATTCAGCCCGCGCGCTCCACTCCGTCGCGCGACGTCTCAACCTCGATTGCAAAGCTCTTCGCCTTTATGTAGATACCCAGCAACACCAGTCTGCTCCTGTCAAGCCGGTGGTGACGAAAGCGGATCCGACGAAACTAACTTGTCTCGCTTCCCCTTTAAGCGGAATTCGTGTTTATTCTACTTACATCGACAGTGAGCGAGCAATTTCTTCCGATACACGCGGGGACACCGGGGCTTTCTTATACGAGGAAATCTCGATTGATCGTTTTGCATCCCCTCGTCCCCCATGGGAGAGGACGGGGATGCTTATCGAGCAACGCGTACCGGGGACCAGAGAAATGGATACAAGTAGGCTCGTCACGAGGAAAGTTGCTCTTAATAGCTGGTGTGTCGGCGAGTTACGAGGTATTGCCGGATAGATGGGATGAAACGTGTTACGGTGATGGAACGGGATTGTCGGGGCACGGTTATTGGAATTGATGCGACGATGTTTACCGCGTACACTTCCTTCAGACTGTCCTCCTCCACTTCCTTATTATTTTAACTTCTGTTATTTACCGGTGGCCACCGGGGTGGTAATTTATGGGGGCTCGAGGTTAGGGCAGACGAGTTAGAAGGCAGTAGAACAGGCTTTTGAATTCCTGATTTATCGGAGTAGGGCGTCGGGGCGAGATTTAGGAAGTTCCGACACTTGTTCGAGATGCAATAAATATTTCGTATGTTAGTGCCATAGACGAAGATGTCTTTGCTGTTCCAATTTTTAATCTCGAAGTCCCTGCGGCTTTCGAATGTGACCGAAGTTGCAAACTGTCTCGCAGTCGAGCCGGATCGCGAGTAAGAAAGAAAAAAGTTTATTGTCATTCGATGATGCGTAACATCTCCCTCTAGCTTATCTACAAATCTCACCCAAGACATCTCGTATCGTAGAATAAGCTACTGCGAAGTTTCGTTTGCACTCCGTTCTATTTCGTGCTTGCGCTACATTTGTCTTCGCGAATGCTATGGAAAAAGCTTGACGAATAAATTACTGTCGACGATGTTAAACAGAGTTAATAGATATTGGAAACTTGGATGACCTCGCGTAATCTTATCGATGATCGTGTTAATCGTAAACTGTTTAAGTGCGTCCCCTCAGCGTCGCCAGGTAATGTTAATTCCGTACACGATCCGCATCGGTTATGCTAATCGCGTAATAGCCCGTATCGTGTCCATGGGAATTTCCTGCCCTTTTTAAATTCGTCCCGCGAATAAGCTTTAAATTCAGTTTAAACGTAAACACACTTAACAAGTGCACACCTTTATAAAACGGCATTATAAGTGTGCTGTTAATAGGATCGTAAATTAGTTTTAATGGAAACGCGAAGGAAGTTTTACTGGCGAGGTACCTACGTCGCGTGTTCTCCGTTAAACTGTCCGAATTATATCACGGCACTGAATTATTCGGTCCAGAAAATTATTAACTGGATCAACCGCGAACGCTTTAGGATTAAACGGATACACGTGTAACTCTCGATTACCGCGTATGAACGCTCAAACTTCTCGAGCAGAATGCTCGATTTTCAGCCGCGATGCGACTGCTAGTCCAATTATGTCGACCGTAATTAATCATGGTGCAATAATAATTAACGCGGTTCCAGCCGTCGTCCCTCGATTGAAGCTCGTCCATACCCGTACTCGTTGCACAGGCAGGTAAAGAGGGAGTCCCCGTCCCTTGTTTCGCGCGACGTTTATGGAGAATTTTCCAGCGACTAATGAACCTGTATTGTGCGGCAAGTTTTCGTGAAGTTTAATGGAATTCACGGATAGGAAAGATTTATCGGTACAACCAGCAACAGCCTCGGGGTATCTTGCGACTTTCAGCGATGCTCAGCTATTCCTCGTAATTAGGTCCCAGAGATCCACCATTAAGGACTTGGGACAAATTCTTCTTGCGAATAATCTATAATCTCTGTACTGCTCGCGAGTTCTCCGCTGGTCGGAACTAATTTCCAAACTTTCCGCCGACGAAGTATCGCCGTTAACGGATCCCACCGCAGAATCCTTATCCCCAGATGTTTGCCACACAGACTTTCCGCTTATGCACTACCAATAATTGAATTCGTCAAATCTCGAATTACTCCGATCCCCGGGATTCTTTCCTCGTAAACATATCTGCAGCGCGCTACTTCTGAAAGTTTCACCGGCGTGTACACGCCAGATAAGCCGGGAGAAACTTTCATTAACCGAAGGGAAAGGAACGTTCGAGCGTTCGAGGCTGAAAATTCGCTAATACACGGCGGCGCTGTCGATTCCCCGTCAGTGATTCAAGCCAATCGAAGTGTATCAATATAATTCGACTGGCTGAGCAGCACGTCGAGCCTGTTCTCCACCGTGTACAGCCTCTCGACTAATGCAATCATTGCACGTGGGTCTGATCCACGATGGATCGCGTCGATTTAACGAGCTTCCAGCGTCGCGTAACGAAACTTCCATGGGGGATTTAGGTTGAGAATGTAACCCGCGCGTTCCACCGCTAATAACGCGGCTCCGATGTCACATTCGGTATCGCTTGACACCGGGCTCGATAGCTTCGGGACCTCGTGTCTCCACCCACGACACGTTACACCATGGAAGGTTGCGTAATCGAACGTTGTTCGGGGGAAAAAAAAAGATTGCCGTGAGGCTGATTCGCGTGATGTCGTTGAAATTGAGTAACGCGGGGGACGTAGAAACCTTGCAACTATTTTTGTACAATGGCTCCTTTCTTTCGCCACCTCTTTTGTTCGTCGTTATCATTTTATTATTTTTTTTTGTTTTTGTCCTCTTGACGCAGCAACGAAAGTGTCGCGCAGAATCGCGCTGGTGCAAGCACACGTTCAATCAATGGGAATATTCCGATGTAATAGCGTGACTTAAAGCTCGTTAAGAACTTGCTCGTATCATGTTCGAGATTGCTTTGACGCGGAGTTTGATTGCTTCGAAAGTTCCTGTCCAGTCCAGGAAGCATATTTTACGACGAGCGTCGGGCTTGAACGGGTAACCAAAGTTCCACGAACTTTTCGATATTTCGCCCGACCGCATTTCAATTCGGCGCTTTATCCCGCTAAGGATATGTTAACCGGGGGATAGAAAATGTTTTGAGGGGTGTCAAACGGAAGATCGAATCCTGGAACTTCCAATGAAACAACGTCACTCGCGATACCAACGATTTGCAGAACCAGTGACCAGAATTGAACTTTCGACGGTGAAAGAATTCTGCTGCTTTTCCGTCTCCTTTCCCGTTGCAATCGCCGGAACGAAACGTGCAAAACCGTGCTGAAAGCTTCGATGATTCATTTCGCTGCTAACAAGTGCTCGTAACTCTTTGCAACGGGGCAGAAACGAAAATCCGCGGGCGTACAGTTATTTACACGCTCGTTGTTCCCTCTGTTACTCTCGGTGACCATTGCCGGAAGGAACGGCAATTGCAGCGTGTTCGTGTTCATTACGTGCTGGCGCTTTTGAACTGTCGCTCCTGGCCACGTCGCTAATTCGGCACGGTCGTTAAGCTGCAAGAATCATAAGTCTGCCCTACTCAAGCTCGTTCCTCGTCATTTTTATTCCTCTGCCGCCTTTTTTCGAGCACCACTCAGGCTCGACGTTGCCGCGTAACGGACCTTATCCAGATTTCCGACAAACCTTTAATACTACCCTCGTGAAAGCCACCGTCTTTGTGTTGCAAACGCGTTGCGCGCGCGCAAGTTCCTTTAAATTTGCATACCGTATTCATGCATTTCTGGCTCGGTACCTAACAGCAGGCTGCATTATTCCCCCTGTGCAAGGAATTTTCGAGTAGGTAACCGTCAAGTGTGGCGCATCAGAGGTTTAACGAACACGCAAACGATAAATATAACGCGCGACAAATCGTAATTTCGATGGCGGGACGAAAGCAGATCTCAGAAAAAGAGAGTTACTATTATAATTGTTGATTGCACAGTGACTATAGAATTTCTTTAATCCTGATTCTCTATTCTGTATATGCCAAGAGGATTTGCTGTTGATCAGCTTTCCCGGACGGTCGACTTTTGGTCAGCAATAGATCCCTCGAATGCACGGAATGACTAGGGTGTCGTGGCAGATTTTAGAGACTCATAAAAGTTAGGGGGGCTGGCCTAATTTCCTCGGGGCCTTCGATGGTTTTACTATCGCGATCCTCCGCTTCGTGATACGCCATCGCACCGAGTTATCGATTACATCCGGCTGGAACTGTTACGCTTGAAATAATTAGAGAATTAGATATCCCGGGGAACTTTACGACGCTGGGTGTGGCCTGTTTGGACTTGCACAGAAATTTCGTGGTGCTCTTCAGCTGTTCCGATTGCTTGCGAAAATTAGGCGACGCAAGTGGTTGGTAATATTCGAAATTATTTTCGTGATACGTTTATGCAATTCTGTCAGAGAAAATATTGAATGTCGGGGGAACTTTTGTGTAGCTTTCTCTTGGAACGGTCGATCGCGTCGAAAGTTTCCGGAGTACGTTATGCTCGCGACGAAATTATATTGCGCGATCTTTAAAATCGTGAACCTCCTGGGTCGCGGCAATTTGTGTACACGATTAACTATGGGACAATGCACGAAGGAATAAAACTCGATTATCAAGTTCCAGCTTGCTCCAATTCACTCGCCTCGAAAACGGCTGATCTTATTATCGAGTTTCCTCCAAGGCTGACATTTAGTTAATTAATTAATTATTGAAATTGCGTGATTTCGTAGGATTCTAATTAAACGGAAGCAAAAATTGTGCAAACCAGAATGAGGGTGGGGAGCGAGATCGCCCGATTTGAATTGACGTTGAAATTTCCTTTCCCGATGCAGGAACCGAGAAACGTTCCGCGTCGATCTCGCGTCTAATGCATCCCTTTCTCGCGTTCACCCCTCTCGACTTATTTGTCACGTACGACGTGGAAACACTTTATTTTCATTGCTTGCGAGCCTCCGTCTTCTATCAGGAAGAATGAGGCGAGGAAATGTTGGGTCGGTGGCTGGCTCGGAGCCTATTAAGAATCGAAAGGCGTTCGATTTTATATATCGCGAACGCTGTGCGCGTGTTACTCCGTCAATTTTCGCGCAAGAATTCGGTGTACTCCCTATTGCCTTAGTTCCTTGGTACGCGTCCGGATGCCTGATGTAATATTTTTAATATCATCTGGAGATATTTATTCAACGATCCGTTTAGCATATAGAACGATTTCGCCAGGCAAATGTTGTCCTTGCTTAATTCCTCGTTAAAAAGTTTCTCCGTTTCAGCCGTGTTAAGAATTTACGCCCGGCGACGGAGAACAGTTGCAATTTTCCACTGCGACTCGGTGAATTGCACAGTCGGTCAAGTCGTTGAGTACTTTCGTCTGTCGATGAGAAGATTGCCAGCATTGCTAATCGCGTTTAAGTATTTGAAAGGCAGCATAGAGCCATTCCTATGCAGAAGTTTGCCATAGTTCTGGGCGAAAAAAGCCGCCCTAACGTATTCACAATGGCAGGCTGAAATATCGTGGGTCGTAATCCTTCAGGCAGTGCAGCGGGCCTGATTAATATTTAACCGGAAACCACGGCCAGCTTACTGCGGTCGAATGAATGATTAATCGCAGCTGGATACATCGTGGAACAATGAGCGTCGGAGAAATTAATTAAAAGGGCTACAAAGGGATTGCATAATAGGTGAAATTAGCAGGGGGAATGGTAATGGCGAAATCTACATCCATTGGACGAGAAAAGACGTTTTCCACTCGATCTCGTGGAAGACGTTCGTCGGTTTCTTTGCAACGTTTCTTGAGAAGCGTCCCTTTGCCTCTTGTCCTTCTCGTCGCTCGTTTCAACAGTTCGCGGGGCTTTTGTCGCGTGAAACAATGAATCGCGCGATTCCAGATGCCAGAGTCCGAGCGAAATGGGACGGTTACTTTGATAAAAACAATAATACTCCAGATAGGTGGCTACGTTTCAGGTCGAGGGAAATGCACAGCAAAGTTTTACCACTACGAATAGACGGCGTACGATTACATTATCTGCTCTCTGGATATGCATATGTAGAAAGTGTGAGAAACTAAAGCTTCCAAGGGTTTTTAATTTGCCAAGCAAATTATTGAAAAAAGATATTATTATCAACTAAACTCGTACGTAACTTCAGTTGAAAGCACCCATTCCGGCTTTCATTTTGGACCAGGGCCAAACGCTAAGCAACTGCGTGTACGGCTTCGACATTCTCCTCTTCGTGGCTCCCCGGAGCACAATCCTGGTGCACGCCCTTTAGAATAGAGACATCGTTTCGTTGTCCTTTTTTCCGTACGGCGGAAACACAGCAGGGGGCGTATGTTGGAAATTATACAAACGGAGCACAAACGTGGACGATTGTGTCGAGAACGAGCACGCGAACGAGCTAGCTCGTTTAAAAACATCAATTCTACAGACATTTCCCGTTGCATTTGTTGTTCAGCCACCTTCTAAATCTTAATCCCGGTGGCGCATCCTGCGGTATGTAGATAAAACGTTCCGCCTCCTCTTGTTACGTATCCGGAAACGCACCTTGTGTGGTCCAAAGTGATTAGCTTTCACGTTAGAACAGCAGATCGTTATAGATATCTGGATCCGTGAAAATGACGGGACTATTAATAGAGCGTCGAGTGTTTCACAGATGTTTCTTAAGAATCACCTGTTCACGAATGTTTAATGCGACTCGAACGCGACGACACGACAGACGGTGATTCCGTTGAACATTTGGACAGCTCGAGTTGTCACGTTGAAACGAGTGATTCTGCAATGATTCCACGGGGAATAGCGCCAGCTTCGATCGTGCTGGAACCGCAGACTCGTTTCGAACGTAACAATCGCGCGAACAGAATTACGAATAAGAACGATTGCTTTCGGGAACTAATTTCGGTGTGGCGGCACGGTGAATTGAATGGGCAGTGAACGCGGGCCGAACTGTGCATCATTTTATTCGTGGACGCGCCGAAAGACAAAGGAGGATTATAAATTTCGTTAATTGCCCGAGTTTGAACGTTGGCGCTCCGGAGATAATCGGCGCGAAATTCACTCGAAGGGTTTGCGTTTGTCGAGTTCACGGATTCGAGGTCTGTGGAATAAGGTGTATTTTGTCGATAAAGGAGGTCTGGTTGAATCAACGGGCCGTTACGCAATACGTGATCAATAGAGAGTAAAACGGAGTACCTATTTCGCCCAGAGAAGCGATAATTTAGTGAGAATTCGAATGCATCACTTTGGTAAATAGTAATTCCTAAACGTACCGGTGCACAGATATTTTTCTACAATTCTTTTGCACGTGTCAACGTAAAATGTTGATGAACCAAAACACACGAACTCGTGGAATCGAGTTACGCAATCGCGAGATCCAAACTTGTTTCATTTTACGATCCGTTGCACGTTTCGCGGCTCGTAATCGCCTCGATAGCGGGGTTGAAAAAGGGATGGTCTATATTTGATAAGTTAAAGAACGTCTTATCGTATTACGGTGGCTTAAAATGAATCGATATTGTTTTATTTCTTTACACGTGGATGGATAGTTAAAATTGTGCTTGAATCGGGAAAATGTATTGCGATTGATAATGTTCTGATCAGCATATTCGGCGAGTCTATGCGTTTCCCGATCTAATTGAACTTGTGTCCAATATCAGTGGACGATAAGTTTACAGAACTTATGTGCAACAATCTTTAACTGCGAACATTAATGTTGGAGAAAATACGTGCCTCATTAGAGAATATCGAATATCAGCCAGTGAACATTTGATTAGACTACAATACGATTTCGTATTCTATGGCCCGCCTCTGTTACATACACGCGTACACGTACGAATACAATGGCGTATTAAACAATGGCAATATTCACGCAAGGCCTGCAGCCAATTGTGGGCAGAAGAGATTCACGTTTACGTAAATGCCCAACTAACCATCGACGTAAAACAGTAAATTCAGGATAAATAGAATGCTGAAATATTTTTGGACCTAACGAAACGGAAGGTTCCGTGCCACGGGGGGATGACGCAGAACTACTTTCAGTAATAACAATGCTTCCCTCTCGTGAAATTGCGCCACGCTTTCAGTAACCCAATATCATTCATTTCCTTCCACATATATCCTGTGCCCGTAATTCAATTAATACGATATGCCGCATAATATCTGCCATGAAATTTAAGACAATCTATATTCATATAAATAAAATTGCAATTGTTAACACAAAATGGGAGATCGGATTCCCTTCGAATGTCCTGCATGCTTTCAAGCCTACATCCATGTGTTCCGATGGTCTGATTTTCGTGAAGGGGAGCAGCAAGGAGAGGCGAAACGAAAAGATGAAAACATAGATCGAACGTGGCTGGTTTAGGGAGCGTGAAAAAAGGAAGGTGAGGGCGAGAAGAGAAGTTTTCTTCTCGAGATAACGTCCCTCCCAAATATCTACTTCCTTTCTGAACATCCTTTATCTTTCTCTCTCTCTCTCCCCCGGATCGAACGATGCGAATGTCGTTCCCTTGTTTAAGAAATCGTTCCCGTTCCACCCACGAAATTTTTCATCGCAATTGTCACGAGCAATGATTATTCCTTCTACCTTTTGTTTTCGATGAATTTCGAAAAGATTCTCCAAACGATTTCCCGATCGTATTCCGGAAATATTCGAGAATAGTGTTGCAACGGGCAGGGGAGTTTTTACGATTTCTCCTCGGACTTAATGAAGCAGCATTTAATGGTTCGATGCGTTGATTCTCGAAAGTTTGACAGATGGCATTGGGGGATTTGAACAACGCACGCGGCACATCTTTGAATTGATCTTCACGGTTTCCGTAATGGTCAGCCATTAAACCAGAATTGGCCAGCAAATGCGTAACATACTATTTAAACGTTCCACTTAAGCACAGTGTAATTCAGCGTCTTTAACCTGCGCCTGATATTCGGATTTCGGTGTGACAGGTTTATAGTCTACTTTCCACTATTAACCCTTTAACGGTAGCACCGTAAACCATTGTAATCCACGGTTATTTATTACCTCATCATAAGTTCGCTTTTAACGCTGCTGACCTGAATCTCCCGTGTAACTTCTTGTCAAAGTCCTATTGAGGTTTCCTGTCCATTATGCCGTGGTGCACAATTTCTCCAAATAACTCGAGATCATACCCATTGCCATTGTTCTGGAATTCGACCACAATATCCATCATGAATTCAACACGAGCGCAACGCTCCACGCAAAATATAGCAATTTCTGCATTGGAACGCATAACGTGTTGCACAGTATCGCGCGAATGTCGCGGATAAATGTACCTTAGCTACCCTTACGGAACTCTGCTGAATCTTAACGGCAAGGGTTACTAAATCAGCGGGCATACCAAATTGACCACCACCTTCGTCAGCCAGACTTGTCGAGACCACAGAATTCGATAGATCAGAGGATCGATCGTGTGGTCGAAGAGGCCTTTCCCAATCTGTCCCGACCCACGTCCGACCCCTGTCGGTCCTCGCGATTATAGCAAAGCGACGAAAACCATCTCGACGAGTGTACGTTCAATCTAATCCCACGTTGAACCTTCTCGCGACAAAAAAAAAGAGACAAGGAAAAGAATAGGAGCGACAGTCGACGATCGTTAAATCGCTTTACACCGACAAGATCGTAAATTTCACCGGTGCTGATACGCCTTTCTACCCGCGTGGACTGGCAATAAGGTCGAAAATGGAGCTAGCTGCGAGCACGAGATCTCTCATCTCTCACGGGATCCACGCGTAACATTCTTCTTGTTTTTCACTTCGTAGATGGTCGATGAGAGACACAACGTGGAGAAATATTTTTCTATTTGGTAAACTGTTCCCGGATTAAGGGTACACTTAACGGCAGCTACTTCTGAAAAATAGTTTGCTGTTTCCTTAATTTTTTTCGTCGGTGTAGCTTCAACTTTATTGGCAGTGTGCTGTCTGTTCGCTTCTCAGTCATCTAAAATATCGAATCTCGTTCGAAAGGGGCTACCATTATAGATTTCCAGTTTTAGTTGCAAGAACTCGTGTCTTAAGAACACTTTTGCGCCCGTTTCATCTAAAATATGTATGTACGTAAGGGGGCCTACTGAATACGAAGCATCGAGTCGTTTTTGGCAAACGTTCTTGACGGAAAAATTGATCATTCCCAGCGACATTTCGGGCGTGCAAATTGACACTTCCGTGCGGCCGCAGGCGCACGACAAATTTTTGATGAGATTCCCTGAGTAGTAGGTACACCGGTGACGTACGACGAATGCGGACAATGCGCAATCGAAGGCAATTGAAAAGGAATATATAAGGGGGAATGTACGGGCTTCGAATAAACTGGCAGAGTTTTGTGTCGCGTGAACAACGAGTTTCAATGGCGAATCGTCGATTGCGATCGGTTAAAAAATTGCCAGGATCCGCTGTTCGCTTTGGCACCGCTAAAAGCTTTCATATTTTCCTGGGAAAATAGCTTTCTCACCAGGCCACTATCTCTGCTCGTTCGCATAACGTATTCCGTTTGATCAGTCCAAATAAAACCTGTAGAACGCGGTTAATAATTCGTGACACGGCGACGGGTCAAACAGACGTTCATCGAGAAACGTGTTCCCGTATTAACGTGTCCTCGATTCCCGCCACATTTTCAATTTAATCCCCTCGCATATAAAACTGTTACAGAGTACAGGTACTCGATTATAAAGGTGAATTGAATTTTGGCACGAGTGTTAATGTTCGCCCTTTTTCGTAGCTTATCAGCATTGCGATTCGTTCGCATTTCCCCCGACAAGAACGACGGATGCCAGGCGATATTTCGAAATTGCCGGACGTTCCCAGGGAGAAAGAATGAAGATGGCGAACCGAGGAAAAAGTCGACTCGATTTGTGTAAGCCGATCGTTTGAAAAGCATGACGCGCCGCTAAAGTATTATAGATACCCGATATACGGTCCCTCGTGTGTACCGCCGTGCGCACTTTTATTCGCACGACATACTTTATGCGCGTCGCTACATATTTATAGGACAAAATAAAGGTTCAGATAACGAGAATTAAAATCTTTTACGGGCGTATCTATATATTGCATGATGCTGCGTGCACGCGTGTTTGCGACGGAACCGAATGATACGGAAACGAATAAAAGCGAAAGACTAAAAGCAGTTTCGGTCGAAGTACCGATATGAACAGATAGAACGGGGATCGAATTTTAATTAAATGGAAGAATACGACTAGTTCCATTCTTTGTGGCTGAACCGCAATGTTCCCAGTATTATTCGTTTCACGGAGAACTGCATTGCGGAGATAGCACACGGCGATTAAAAAAAAACCAACAACGACGGTACTTTTAATTAAAATGTTTAAACATCATCGTCGTTTTGCACAGCCGCGGTGAAAAGTTAGATTTATGTATGCATTGAATACTTGGACGTCTCGACTTCAAACCGGCAATTCGAACGATACCGATAAATGATAGACAAATTTCGGATTGTTGGGCACGTATGTATATTGTACTAAAGGATTACATTTCGTGTTTATCGACGTATTCGGAATTAACCCGGCCCTTATTAATATATCAATTGCCGGACATTTTGAAAATGAAACAATCATATGTCAGCGATTTATCGTATCAATCATATCCTCCTTCCAAAAGAAGCACAAAATTAGTTCAGATGTGACATTCCATCTGAAATGCCCGCCTCGTTAGTACAACCGTGTGCATCTGCCTGACAGAAGCAAATAAACGTGTGCATTTGGGTAAACATTTAGCGGAGAGCGTGTCGTGTAACAAAGGGCTGAAAGAAAAATCCCCTGCGAGACAGGAGAAGTCCCCGCATAATATGTACTCTGAAAAGAGAAAAGCTTCGTAGTTACAGGCATTTCCGGTGATCCTATTTCGGACGGATTAGTAAATATCTCGAGGGCCAAAGACCGCGGGCGAAGCCTCGAATCATCGTCTCGTTGGCTTAACGAGGAAAAGAAAAAGCTTTCCCCTTTCGTCATTTTTTTCACCGCGTTAGCCGAAGGTTGGTAATTTATAACGCAAGGGGATGGGGGCAGAAATGTTGATCGAAGGCTGATTTTCCGAAACCACGCCGAGACGTGGAACGAACGATTACGTACATGCGAAAGCTCTGTCGATTTTGTCACTGCGATATGCCAGTTGAAACGCGTTCCAGCCGGTTAGTACGTATTGATTCCTTCCTGGCATCCTCCGCCCTGGCTCTGCCTGTAAAAGCATCCTTTTCCCCGCACGGATCTTCCTTAAACCTCTTCCTCTCGCCCTCTGCTACCCTTACGAGAACTCGAGCTGCTTTGATATCGCCGCTTAGATACATAACGAGACTTCAAAATAGCCCTGGTGGGATAAAATTTCGCGACGTATACAGCGCGATGTGTAGCGATCAAAACCCTCTTTTTATTTCGTCTGTCAGTAAAATAAACGCCTCGATGCAGCGTGGGAAATTATGTCAAACTTTACCGTCCTTTTTCCCTTGTCCCCTTGGATCTTTCTTCTTCATACATTTATGTATACGTAGTTATTTATGTAGTATATATGATGGTTCCTGTTTAATGTGCAGAGTTTTCCAATGGCGAATTAGTGCTATCCTTGTTATTTGTCAATGTTTGCAATAGTAAATACTATTCACGTGGTTAGAATTACGATAGAAGTGGTTTAATAACAGTGCCGTAACGCGTATAAGCAGCGTCACCCGTGTCTGACCAGGCGCCGACTTATACTACTCGCGGCGTTTATATCGAGCGTTACAGGCTTCGCGTTTAATGCACGAGCATAATCATTTTGGGCGTGTCGTTCAAATTTTTTATCGCACGAAGTTTTAATTATTACGAAAGCTGCTAAAAAAAAAATTAAAGTTGAATGAGAATAATGTTCGTGGCGCGAATATAAGTGCGAGCATTGAAAGGGCGAGTAATATTTTGTCCTGCCTGCTACACGTGCGAAACTTTTAAATGTCGATGTTTCTATGTTCGCGACAGTTGACAGATAAATTTTATCATAGGTCACCGGAGTGGCGGTGAAATAGACACGTATTTCAATTTTAAAACGGTTTCTGTAAACAAAAAAAAACCCCGCCAAAAAACGCGTTAAAGCAACCAATCCTTTTCCCCCGACGATAGAGACAGACCACGAAGCGAGAAATTTCAAACACGACAACGATGACGTTTGAATTGTGATCACGTAGACAATTTGAATTTTAGATTCACGTTAGTTATGGCATGCTATATTACGTATTATATCTAGTTTTTGTTCTCTCGAAAGGGCCGGCTAAGGGCTGAGTAGAGTGCCTTCGAAGTTGTAAAAAATGTCTGTACATTCGGTGAATTATTTACGATTAGATGAACAGATCCTTTCGAACGAACCAACCCCGGGCCAAAATAGAACAAAAAATGGGGAATGCTGCGTATATCAAAGCAGGTGGATTATAGTTAGCTGAATAAAGCACCGTTCCAATTGCAAAATTCGTTCCCCTCCTAAAAGTTTAATTTCGAATGACAGGATTCGGTGAGATCAATGTCGAGAGGGCTTTCAAACGTCAATCGAGTGTGATATTATTTTTTACATTTATCGACACACGCTTCAATCTGTCCAGTCTGCTGACGGAGCATAATCCATTTCGACCACGATTAAAGTTTACGCGTAAACGTGTGCGTCATAAATCCGGAACGAAAATCAGGAAGCTTAGCAGGACAAGTGGTTCAGCCTAGAAAAATTCCTTTTCGTTTGATTAAACGGAACTTCCATTCCGCTTCCGCATCGCTATCCTACTGTATGTACATTTCAGCAATGTGCCACCATTTTTAGATAGTGTTCCCAGCGAAAACTCGAGAGCATCTCGAAGGTCCATTGGAACTTTTACGCTGACAAATAAATTCCACTCGTTCCCGTACGTTCGTCCAACGACGTCCATGAAAGGCCCACACCCTTCGTTTTTAATTAAACGCTCGCTACCCCATCCCCGCCAGCCGATCTCGTCTTCCGTTTTTTTTCTACTCTCATTTATTCCTAACGTTTATTTGCTTGTTTCCGTTTCCCTTTGGTTAATCCCAGTCTCTGGTGCGTCCCCGTTCTATGCACCCGATTATATTTTATTTTTCCATCCCAGTTTATTGTCTCCATCGATTGTCATTTAATGATTCTCTTTATCTATTGTCTGTCTCCAATATATACAATTAGATATGCGTATGTATATATGCAGCGTGTTGTTCAAGTGAACAACACTGTTCCCGAATTCTACCTAGCAAGATTATTTGCAAAAATAAAATTAATATTCTACTGCAGGAGGACTGCTGTGCACTTACGTTTACGACGTGACGAATAGTGACGATCGTGTTTACCATCTTCAATTTCTTAAGTCCCTCTGCAGTCGTCCCACTTTCCCTCACCAAGTTTTATGCTCTTCCCGATCGTACTTTCGCTTTCTTCTTCCCCACTTGCCTGCGATAACCCACCCACTTATCTCGTCTTTTTTTTTGCCCCCGCTTGTTCCGTCCGTATCGATCGTGGTGTATAATCAGCGGCACCGGAAGTGGAAATAGCGACCGACTTGTTTGTCAGCATACACACAGACCAAGAGAGACGTCGATCGCGTTTTTATAAGGCCAAAGCAATCGAGAGAGGAATATACCAACGATGTCACCTTTTTACCTCGGCATTCGAATATCTTCGATCGTCGAAGCTACCTTTCAGCATTACGATTTTGCATCTGGTTGAGCATTTTCTTTTACTTTCTTTTTTATTTCTAAGCCATATTTCTACTATGAACTAAATGTTGCCATGCGTAATTTTTTTTGCAGATAAATACTTTGTTTGCCTCTTCGAAGTTGCAAACCTTTCAATGGCCAAACGTTTCGAGTGTTTGCTTGTTCGTACAACGGGACAATAATAACCCGCTCCTGTAATCATATATGTATTTTCCCGTATTCATCGCAATCGATACACTGGAACGTTTAGATATTTGCAAATATTTCTCAAGACGAGTCGTATTGTAACGAAGTCGGAAATTCTGCCGACGGAACTTAATATCTACCGCCCCTAACCGCCTGCCCTTACAATCCGGTGGATGCCCGAGGGTGGTGCATAACCGGGGAATACAAATAAAAACTTGGTAATTGGACTTTCTTATTTGGCGATGGGAGACATTTTAATTTGATTTCATAAGTATCCCCAGGTACCAGCCACTTGCTCACTACCTGTTGACTTTTACATTTAAACGAACACGGCCACCCATTTCTCTTACACAATGCTCTGTGTCTGCTAGTAAGTCTATCAATTCCATTATACCTACATTCTCCCGCAGATATGCAGGTCCGATCCTCCGTTCCGGAAGACGAAATCCGGGGCAAATTTTTATCGAATCAACCACCTCTGGTCATCCACGAATTTCACCCCGTTAATCAATCTCCCGGAATAGAATTTCTATTTATTCGTCCTCCATCGTTCTCCTCGCTTTCGCGAGCCATCGGGCTTGATTGAAGCTAATTTGTTTCCTGCAGCGTAAACGGTTTCACATTTGTACGGGCGGGAAAAATGATGGTGGGCGATTCCTGGGACTGAGGGGCGATCGAGACCGTCCGTTCTGAGTTTCACGACGCTGCTGTTCTTGAAAAAGACAACAGGGCTCGATTAAAGGCAAACAAAATGCACGGCGATGGCCCCTGCCGAATTCTCATTTCCTCGCAATCCTGATAATTGCCTCGATAATCGAAAATCCACAATCAGCCCCTGCCCCTCCGTTTCGTCCTCATTTTATTTCCTTGCGAGCCCGATTCTCTTCCCTGTTTGAATAGTTTGCCTGGGCCAGTCTGCAATTGTCAGATCGATCGCGATTTAACGAAGATGCTGGAAGAAAACATGTTACTGTCCCGTGGGGTAAAACCAAACTCGTCGTCTTCGTTCAACTTTCTTAGAGTCCAATATTCTCAGGCACCTCGCTTATTTCGTTATCGTGTGCTGCCCTTAAAGGTGATTAGGGCGACGTTTATTCTCGCTGCTCTTAGCGGCGATCATATTCATCGGTGACTTTGTTGAAGTGCTTTCTCGGCTGGGAAGCGGGAAAGTGTGTTATTAAAAAGACGTTGGGAGGGGCAGATTTTTACAGCTGCAAGGCAATATACTGTTGCGTTACTTCGGGTTGAAAGATTATGAAGTGTAAGGTTGTAACAAAGTATTATTGTACAGAGAAACATATGGATTGTATTTTTATTAGAAGGACTTTGTGAATTTCAATGGAATCGTGTCATTTAATAAGAAGAAAATGTTTTGCAAATATTAATGACTGCGATTTATTAATAGTTAAAAGCTTAGTTCTGCTATTAAATCACTATAAATTCACTGTTCGTTTTGATATTGGCAATTCTGAATAACTGATTAAAGCGGTTCTTTTTTTTAATGTAAATTTCGTGCGGACCCTGGTAATATATTTGCCACGTAATTCGATATTTCATAGCAAGCCCTTTGGTGCACAGAATGACCCCGAATTGCATTTACAGTTTCGTCCGCTTTTGTCTCCGAGTTGTCATTAAAATTTTTGTCATCCTCGCTGCAACCGTCTTGCGGGTCCTACTATTAGCCACGTATTCGTTCATGAGAGTGATTCGATTGTTCCAGCAACGGAGCTCAGACAGTGAATCTTTGTTATCGAGCATGAAGCAAATTACTCTGTCAGGGTTGTGATCACGTTACGGCGCCTTAGGTACCATCGTATCTTCGTTAATCTGACTAATAGCAGTTTATTAACGACCATTAACTACCGTCCAGAATGGCGCTCCTCGCTTGTACAAGTGCTTTCAGCTCGTTCGAACGACGAACAAAGGCGACATCGCGTTCCGATCAACGTGCATTTGCTTTTAATGGCACTCTTCGCGTCATCCCGTGACTATTGACTTGACACACAAATAGTTGTATGTACTTCGCTGGCTTGCTGGAATCGTGGAACTCCAATGCTTCGAAAGTTTGCGGAATGGCTGAGTGAACCTTTTATCTTCTGCATCGTGTGCGAGAGCAAAGTCAAATTGTTACCAAAATCGTGTAATACCGATTTATTAAAAACTAAGAATTAGTGACATCGGGAAAATGACGAGGAATTAAGGGAAAGCTGAACGGAGCGGCTATTGCATTCAATAATACTTTAATGGAGGTGCAAGGCACTCGTGTCGAGTGGCCATTTAGTAATGATCTAATTGGAGATATCTTCGCGGATACTTGTACCAATGAAACCTGTTCCGGCGCCTGCTTCTTTTTCTGTCTTCTATGTTTTCTTTAATTAAACAAACTGTAGTTTCGTTCATCACCTTTAATTATTCCGAAGTAATGAAATAGAATTAGGTAAGGGGTAGTTTGTGTGGGTCGTACGATATTAAGCAAACCGTGGAAGTTAATTTGCAGGTAGTTCATTTTCATAAGCGTATGTGGTATAATGAACAAGAAGAGCTGGATCTATACATTTTTTAGGGGATAATTACCAGTTCCTTAGCTAAACGAATAATCTCTATTATTAACAAATTTTCGTAGAGAAAGCAAAATGCCAAAGACATTTAGAATTTGTTTTCCCTTCTTTTTCAATTTTTAGTTTGAGAGGAAAATTCAATTGAATGCAATATCCTCATAATTACAAGTATCCTGTTATTTTAATATTCAAAAGGAATTTCAGTGAAATGAGAACAAAATCTTTTCTTTGGACTAAACGAAGGATAATATTCATACTGACGTAAAACATGTTTAGTCTGCGCTTAATTCGTCTAATTTAAATAACTGGGATGGCCGATGGCGCACGCAGCAACAAACAATTAGTATGCTTTCCAGCGAAAGAATGAAGCCCCATTAAAAGAAACAATAATTAAACTGCACTTTCCGCGGGGCAGTTATTTATAGAAGTTAATTGGTTTCTCGGCCGTCGGTGTATCTTCCGATATAGAACTTTTTCTTTTTATCAATGGAAACTGTATAAAATGCAGACTTTCAATGTCGAATCGTTGATGCATTAAAAATAAAATGTACAGTACGATGCTTGCAGACTGAATACATACAAAAATGTCAATAATTGTTAAGACGGACTGTCATCGTGGGAACCATTAGTTTATATAAAAACGCTAATAATCACCGGGAAAAAATTTCACTTTTTCCCAACTATTGAACAAACATCACGCTAATCGAATTAGAAGACTCGGGCTTTGTATTTTTCGTGGTACACCGTTCGCTGAATCGCCCTTTCACAGGGTTTTAATTACTAGCTCATGGACGCCCATGCAATTCTATTACTGAAAAAAACCTGCCAGCTTTGCAAATTCAACGTGCCTCCAATTAAAAAGGTTTGCCACTTCAGGTCTAAAAATTCTCGCAGTAGCTTCCACTTTTCCCAACAAATTACTCGATATTCGCCAACTAATCGTGAAACGAATATGCGCAATAGACAAAGTTCTAATTAAAAAGTCATCCCCCCATTATTTCCTTACCATTTTCCCTGAAGAAGGCAGTGCGGTTTTCCTGTTTTAGTTCGCAGAGTGTTATCGAAAGGATTCAATATTCCACTTCAAAGCGTGATACGTGCATCGACAGCTCAACGATCGATCGAAAATGTCCGTATATTTTTCTATCTCGTTCGTAGCCACATGATGTATCGTCGAATGTTACACGACAAGTGACAGCATGCTGAATGTATACCCCCCAGAAGCGACTGCTCATCGTGCGAATGGAAAATTTGTATGCACGCTGAAACCTGCGGTGCTTATTCTGGTTGCATTTGAGCACCCTCGATCGCGTTCACAACAAACCATCGATATTTGTCAACCCGTTATTGCTAGATTTATCTTGTTTAAGCTTAAAAGCTTCTGATTACTGCGTTTCGCAGCGCGACGGTATAGGAACATTGTTCTGCCATTCCTGGAAACGATGGAGTCAGATTTTCGTTGAAAAGTGCGAAGCTGTTCAGCTTCCAAAAGCAAACCAAAAGTTTTTATTATTTAAACTCGCAGTTCTGATGGTCATGAAGACCCAGCTTGAGCAAGTACTTGAAATTCCTTCAACTTTACATCATCATTATCACATGGGAAAGGGATGGAATTGGGCAACGCGTCAACCTAAACTTCTGAGTTGCCATGGTAATGTAGCCTCCGTTGCTTGACCTTGGGAAGGGGATGATGCCGAGGGAAAACAGAGGGTTGGGGGAGAAGAAAAACTGTTACAGAGGACAGAGAGAAAAGATAGAGGGAGAAAGATCGAGGGTAATGTTAAAAAAAAAGTTCTTTATAGCCCCAGCAGGAAATTTTCGACTACCCTTGATCCCCGAGGGTTTGGTAACTGTCGTTGATGGTACATATAAAAAATAATTGCTTCGAGATTCCATGCTTGAATTCTTCGATATTCGAAAGATGCCTCGAGAACGAATTTGCTGGCGTAGCTGGGACTTTTGCATCGAAGAAGAGGGATTCGAACAGAAGTTGGCAAAAATTGCAAAGGGAAGGAAGAGCTTTATCGTGTTATCAAACACGTATGGATATTGAAAATAACCTGCATATAAGCAGGGTATCGGAAAGATTGGCGAGTATAAAGAAAAGAAGGGAGAATGTGATTCCGATAAGTTTGAGAATACTTGTAAGGATCACTTTAATGATAACACAGAAAGGATTGAAGGAGTAGAGGTGCCCGAAGCGTTAGTAAAATTATCATGTACTCGCCATTCGCTCTAGATGTTAATCGTTTGATTAATTGCGACGCGTCTGTTGCGAAAAACGTATTTCACAACTTCGTTCGCGGAATTATAAAGGTATGCTGTCGATATATTATCGGCACAGTTTTAATGAAATTCCTCATAAACTTGATATAGCGAAGAACCCTAAAAGCTTTTACCAACAAATCCTTGTTATTTTTCTTCCTTAGCGAATAGCTTCGCCCGCGTTAAAAGGTAAAGGAAAGCTCGGTATCCGATACAACTTCCTCGCCAGAACACGATAGTTTTGCCAGAATAGACGAATACAGTCGCCAGCTTCGTTCGTATCCAATGAATTTCGATTTATCGTAAAATAGCCGTATAGTTTGACGAACACGGTATTACGTTTTTTTGGATCCTAGTAGCACGCTTTTATAACTATCGACGATATTAACAAAGAAATAAAAAAACAAAACACTCGTAAGAAGAAGTTAGCGTTTGTACATATTTCTTATCGATGATTTAGAGGCGAAAAGAATAGACGCGTGTATCAACAACCTGTTGGGGCGTATCAGGAGGTTTGATAAATCTTTTTCCTCGTTTATTTAAGTAGTATGTATAGGTAAAAATCTTGAGACATTCTCCTTCTTGGTTTCATTCATGAAGTAATTTAGATTACGGAAACTCCATTGAACGAAATAGGTACAATTTTTGACGTTCGTCGAATATTTTTATTTCATTACTTTAACGAACTTTCCTACTAGTTCTTACTACTAGTCGGCGAAGGATTGAACACTTATATAAAATCACAAATGAATCACTGCATTTTCGCTTGCACAAATCGAACGAAGATATTATATCGTTTCGGTGTTTAATTGCAATTTCGAGGGTTGCGCGCGAAATCGATTGACTTTATGGAAAACCGGCGTCACGCCTAGAAAACTGGCTGTTTCCCTACCGAAGGTCAGCGTCTATGCGACTGTCAACCCCATGATACCACGATAGTTCGTTCACTCGTACACGAATCACATTGGATGTACTTGCGAAGCTATAGAAAAACGTCCCCCCGAGGACAAACGAAACTCCGATCACTACGTCATTCCAAGTATTTCATTCTTAATAAAATAAAAAATATATATTATTCGTTTGATCTCTCTAAAATCGATCGTCTCGACGGAAGCTAGCAAAGTTGCCGAAAAGCGTACGGCAATTAAAGTGGTAGGGGCTCGTTAAACAGAGGCGAATCAAAAAGTTTGCTTTTGCGACGAACGAAAGTTCGTCCACAGGAAAAGGCGGCAGGAGCTATATGTACTTTCAAACAAAGTTACCACGAAACGGAAGCGCATGTATAGAAGGGGGAGACGTTATACTTTGCCGACGATAATGCATTCGAAACCACAGAATCCTGTGTTTTGCGAGAAAAAAGATAGAACGGTGCCGCGAATTGACTTTTCCATTTGACTCTAGAAACGTACATATCTGCAGTAACATCTAATATGCATATTCACTTCACTTGGAAGGTCGAGGGTGAAAGGGATCGTGCCCAAAGGATCAGGGATAGATATCGAACATACGACCTTAATACGTCGTACAATAAGACCATGAGTAACAAGGCGAATAGCGGAGAACTGTAACGATAATTTATCAAACGTCGTCGTCCTTTGATTTCGTTTGAAAGAGAGGACGAATGAGATCTTCATATATGCTATCCATAATCTTTTTGGAGCACATTTTCCTACGCGCGATTACATTACTCCAAAGCGTATCGAATACGTTTACATATCAATGTACACGTATACATGTTCGTCCGTTTAAATAATTCTACAACAATTCAACTAACCCTTGCAACCGGCGAACATTGATAGCCTCTTGTCGACTAAGAGACAGCAATAAGATTGCATCAATTACAATAACCACGTGACGTTTTAAAAACGGAGTATATAGTAAACAAAAAAAGTGTTAAACAGGAGGAAGTATTTGTACTCACCATTTCTGCATGATCCTGTCGTAAACGCTGCAAAGCGTCCTTTACGTTTCCGGCATGGTACTGGACCGGTATCGCTCCGTTCAGGTGGAAGTTTCAAACAGAGTAGACTTTTAACGTTGGAAAGGGAGAAGGTTCTTGGCACAGCGATTGCCGACAATCGTCGTACGAACGTATAAGTAATAATGAAACACGATGTCCCGACGCGGTATCACGGACAAACACAAAACTCGATTCACACACGCGTGAAGCGCGAGACCGACTGACTGACTCTCTCGATTTCGGCCGTGGTTCCTGGCGCCAGCGCCACCTGTTCTACGCGCCCGTCACACCGATTGTATTATACCTGTATATCCACGCTCGTTTTAATGCGTGCGCACTATGTGAACAGTTTAATAACTTTCTTCGCCGTTTTTTAACTTTTTTTTTAGTTTTGTTTTCAAGCGTACGTTTAAAATAGACAACAGAGTTTAGTTCGAAAATTATTCATGCGGGATGTCGGAAGTTCGGTAAGTGTCATCTCCGGTATTAACATTCTCCGGTATTAACATTCTCCGGTATTCAAACATACTTTTTCCTGCGATGTGCCCTTTGGGTTTCTCTACGATACAGATAGCTATTAAATCTACCATTTCACTTTGAAACTTCGAAAAGGGTAAACAGCCATGATAAATGTTTCATGAATAATACTAAACGATTCACTTTTTTTACGTGGGTGGCGTTGGATTCCGATAGTTTGTGATATTTCTTTTTGTGGAAAAAGCAGAATCCTAATTGTTGCTTTATATTTATGGGGGAATAGAAATACATAAACATTAAAATATAGCGATATAATATGGTTGCTACTCCTAGACTACTGTAAGCAGATTAATCTATAGCAAACCAATAATGGAGCAATGAAATTATAATATTAATATTGTTGGTAGATTTTCCGGTATGATTAGCAGGAATTTCCATAATATATGCACGAAGATACAGTTAACGCGTACAACGTATTGCATGCTGTAAACATTGATTTTAGCCGAATTATTAATTGGGACTATTTTTGTTTCCTGTGAAACCCAGCGCAAGAAATTTTCACAAGATAAATGAATCGTACAATGTTTGCTAGGAAAATAAAGATCCATAATTTTATTACTTTTGTGTAATTAACATCAATTCGTACAAGCGGTTTCTTTTTTATTCAGGCCATTTTTATAAAATTTTTACTCATACTTGACTTTCATTAAATACATCAGCGATTTAATCGTTTTGTATTCGAAAACGCAATCGGTTAAATGCATGCAAATCCCTTCGAACATGAAGATCACGGGAATAATTGTTTTCGTTTGGATTGATATGAGAAGAAGAACGTGACTAGCGAAACATGCACTATTATGTACAAGTATAGAGTATATATTTTTAATGGTAATTAGCTTTATGTATAGTAATAAAGTTTACAAACTTTTGCAACATTGTTCACAATAGAATCGTATAATATATACAGCAAAAAATAGACTACATTACGAATGGACAGTTATTATTTCAATTCTGGGCATTCATTGAAATTGCTTAAATTAAGGTCTCGGATAGGTATCTATGTATATGTAATTTTGGATTAACATAAAACATGTTGCAACGTGCGCAACAAATGCATGATACAAAAATATATGTACACGAGCTATGTGGTAAGCGCGTTCTTGGAATTTTTCTATATTATATCAAATGCTTTTTTTCACAACCCATGCATCATTCGGTGGGCAAAATAAATGACATATAATAAGGAGAATTTTCTGTACAATTATCGGGAATACGACAAACTATTTTCATGTGCGATCATTTTAACACGAATCTTCTCGAACCACCAGATTTTTTTTTAATAACTTTATGACACAAATTGTATTTGAGAACCAGCAATCACACGTACGCCTGAAGGAGAATTAAATGCATATAGGGATTATAATTAACTGCCGCGAAATGAATCGGCAAATAACAATTTATTAAGTATGAACCACTTGATGCATTCGTGCATATTTGCCTATGTCTGTGATAATTTAGTGGAAGTTTCTGAAGTTTATAATAGTCGAACGAATTATTTAAAATAATATTCTTATGATATACATTGCTTTACCCATCATCATTTTACGTTCACAGTTTAGCATTTTTACAGCAGAAACGGGGGTTATAGGAAACGATCAGTGACATGATACACGTAAAATAAAAATTACTGAAAAATAGAAGATTTAATTGTTGCACGTGTCGTTAAATACTTCAATAGTCTCTAAAGGAAAAATTTGATGTGTTTTATTACGATAAAAATACTCGTGAAAGATTTATAAAGATACAAATGAAAAAGATAAATAATGCTTAAATTACAAAATACTATACTTGCCAAAAATTCTATTCCACCTCTATTCGGAATATTAAAATTTCTCTGATAATTTAATTATATCGCTGATAAAACATGAATTGTTTTATATATATATTATACACGCCTCGTATATTTTTTCAATTGTAATTCCTGCTTATGAAATACAAAGCGTGTAAAAGTAGTCTTTCACCATTTTTTTTGTCAGTCTGTCGGCTCTCCAACGAAAAACATGCACAGACTCTTCCTACATTTGTCATTTATACTAATATATCTATGTATATATAACACGTGGGGAAAAAATGCAGGGATATCATATTTGCTTTGACAGGAATTTTGTTGTTCTTCTGAGAAAATGCTATACAAAAATCGAAACTCTTTTAACTGCACAAATGCAAGGGGGGGTGGGGTGGTGGTGTTTATGAAAGACCGTGGTTCTTTGATCGGTTATCGAAATGAGTGTCACACTATGCGGATGATCTTTGCATATCACCTGTATATTGCCTTACATAAGACATGAAATCTACTAGAGCAGTAGACATTGCTTTATCTACGATTTTCTGTGGTATCCAGCCCTTCAAATTTGTACTGATTATCCACGTAAATTTGCATTTGTTCTCTTCGTTAGGTAATCGTTCTGCTGCCCAACAGCTTATATTGTTTTCGGCTCTTTAACAAAATGTTTATGAATGAAATTAAGAATAAGCTGCATTCGGTAATTCAATGTGGTTCGAACATCTGTGCTGGTTTTTACTTTTACCTGACAACGTTACTGCGATTTGGAAACGACCTGTAAGGCACCGATGTACCACTATTTATATAATAGTTACCGTATTGAATACGATGTCTTAAAATAACGAAATCACGGGCGCCAATAATACCACCTCCTTGAGCGTCCGTGACTTGATAAACAATATCCGTGTTCTCGTCGATATACTGATGGAGAAAATGTTCGATTACAAACTACTTTCATTGACGTAGGAAATTAGCAAAAAACGTTTATGTACCTGCAATTTCGTTGATTCAGTAACAAGTTTATTCCACGAGGGTAGTGATTCGATTTCATCGAACAATTTATTAACGAGTATGCTAGCTGGGGCATCGATAACTCCCTTAAGGAAAGGCATCGTATTACTCGATCGGCAACAGAACTGTAGAATGAAACGTTTAATAGTTCCTTTAAACTTACCACTATTTTCAAAACTCTTCCATCCGGCTTAGGACGGTTAATGTAAAATATAATGTCGCCATTCGCCATTATACTTTCAATTTGCCAGAGATTCGATTGCAATAATGCATGGCAATCTTGCACTAAAGCGCTCGCTCTTCTTTTATAGTCTTCTTTCTATTAAACATTGAATAGTCAATTGTAAAACGCTTCGATAATATCACGGATACGATCATGCCGGTTACTCCACAGTTCTTACCCACCATCTCTGTTGGAAGTTTGGCTAGAGGTTTGGGCGGAAATGCATCGCTCCCCGTTAATATAGTTCTGGAACTATCTGGTCTCCTCAAATTATCGTCCTCGCGATCCGAATGATCAGGAGAATCCATGGGCGTGAAAAATGTACCAGCAGGTTCGTTGCTAGTATACTGGCGAGATTCCGAAGTAACGCCACGGAGAAGAGGTTCCCTTTCATTCCCTGTGAAATCTAAAAGCAATGTGATATTCGTTTATGCAAAAGATGACTATAAGCCGTGCTCTTCGCGAGAAAATATGTAACAGCAAATTCAGAATTTTATTCTGCGAAACGGCCGTATCGTACTTCTAAGCCAATTTCTCGCTTGTGTTTCTTGGGGCAGCACACGAATATCAAAGAACCACGCTTCCACCCAGGGCAATACGAATGATGTAAGAATGAGAAGAACTTGAAATACTGGTTGATTGCACGCTGACCACTAAAAGAGGAAACGTGCAGAGCATTAATTCTGCAATCTACATCCAGTTGCGGATTCATGATCCGAACAGACTTACATCGAAGAGAAATACTTTGGTGATTAAAAAGGCACAAGTTATGGCTGTCGTCAACTACAACAAACGATAGAATGTTGCTTTTACAAAGTACCATACACAGTTGCCCCGGTGTTAACCATATTCGAACCGTTTACAAAACTATTGCACTTACGGCTACAATAACCCAATGGTCCAAATGGAGCATCGCATAGAACAGCAGCAACACCGTAAACCTGCAAATCGCTGCCATCTGAGGAGATGAAATCCGTATAATCTCTGTTCCCAACGAACGATGAATAAATCACGACGAACCGAATGCCATCTTGGACATTGCTTTGCTTTTCCCGAATAATCGTGGATCGTGTGCGTTTTGTACAGACAACCGTAATACTCACCACTATATCGAACAGCGAAGTAGTTATATGGTAATGGACCACTTGATTCATGAACGCCGACTCCAAACTCTCGCCGGCTATCTAAAAACGCGTTTCGGAGTAAGTGGAATACGTTCTACAACAAATTTCTTACGTTCGTGTATACACGATAAGAGGATTTCATTCTCGCTGCCTGAAATTGGTCCCGTTGATAACGTGCAATATTTTTTACCATTGTGCAAATGAGCCACATGAGGAATGTGAGCAGAAGGTCGAAGGTGACGAAAAGACAAAAGAAACGTCTGACGTTGGACATCCTCCCGTTTTGCATGGCACCCGCGATAAGATCCTCACTCAGAATGATATCTGGGGTTCGCGTTATACTCGGCTGAGTGTATGAACTCCTCTGAGAGTTTATAGATCCGCTTAACAAGGTCTCGGCTGCAGCTCTGATTTGCCTCTCGTCCTCTGCCATTCTACAAGCGTGCCTTTTGGTGTCTGCGGCGATGGCCTGAAAATAACAATTACCCGGGTTAGTAATACTGCACGAATGATTATTAACATCGTATACGAGAGACCAGAGACTCTGGACGAAGATACGTATTCTGATTATCGTTACATTTTTGAGACCACCGTCGGGACCGAGATGCATGCACCGATTATCGCTAACACTTCACTACACCATATGCGTAGGCTAGTATTAGCTGGTTGCGATAAGATACAGCTTGGCGAAACAATCGATGATACGATATTTCGAGAGTGTTCTCATATTTAAAGTTTCTGTGGCACAATACTGGCAACGTCGTTAAAAGCAAAAAATCGTGTAGTTTAAAAATGAAAAAAGTTTGCTACGCGTTTGGGTCACTGTAAGCGAATTACTGTCTTAGTTAATTTTTTTTTCTTCGATATTGCCTTCGGCGAGCATTGTGTTTTCAAGAATATCGTTCATACGATAACACGGGTTTCAATATCATTCGACGCCTATACTATATTAAAGTTAGATTACTATATGCAGTTTACATTTCCTAGGTTTATTTAAAGAATAATTTATGCATATGCAAGCTTCGATAGATACTGCATTGCTAATATTTGAATCAATTTTTTATTATTTGTAAATATCCGTTCCTCCATACATTCCTCGTAGGAAGAAATTACTTTATCTTAGCTTTACGAATATGTAAGATAAAGCGTGAATATGTAAATCGGCGGCCAGCTTGACTTACTTATGGCACGTATTAAAAAAGAACGCCAATTATCAATCGGTGTGAAAAGTACCACGTACAAATAACATAATGCGTTAATAAGTAAATGGAAAAATAAATTTTTAATAGGCCAAATAGATGAGGGAATTGACGGTTGAAGGAATTTTACTTGTAAATGCAAAAATTTCTATTCCGTTAAGAACAATACTTAAATGTCGTACACTGAGTTTTCTAACAAGAATTACATAGGGAAGCCATAATCGAGCTCCTTTCATACAAATGTTATCTATAGATATTTATTTAAAAATATGATACGAAGACATTGTTTTCTAGTTACGCGTAGTAGATTCATTTCTCCGCGTTCTGATGCGAACGTTTTAATTGGATTAAAAATAGCTTGATTTTTTGACAAAACGAAGACCGTGTTTTAAACTCCGAAAATATATTGCATGTACGAGGTGCAACAGCTGATACGGTCAATGGCCTTACTAACTACAAAGAAAACGCACCTCCAAAAAAATTTAATCGCACCATGCATATTTGTATTAATTTTGCACGCTTAGAAATGGGCGCTTGTATTAACGAATCAACTTTAACGACAAAAATGATTACGTTGGTGTCAACGAATTTGTTGCAGTGAAATTGTCATTAACCGTACAGTCTAACCTCAAACACGACGGAAAAACTTTCGACCAGTTCGAGTTAAGGCTCCTTTTTCGACATAGCTTCTATTTTAATTCTACACAAAAAATCATTGAACGAGATTTACGTTTATGTACACTATCAGCAAGGGCATTAGAGATAATAGGACTTCGGTCATAATGAAAAAAAGCTGTCTGTGAGACTTTTGTTTACCGTTTAGGTTCTATGAATCCTCATAAATCCAATCGCATTAATAAAACGAGAACTGTCAACACGCTGCACTCGTACATCATACCGAGTGGAAGATTTTTCAAAGAACTTTAATTTAATTAAAACAATTTACACCAATATCACTTATAGTTTCGTTATAACAGGGGTTAACACGAGCCAATGTCGCAATTTATCTACATAAGCTGCCCGAGAATCTTTTTACGGGAACGATGGCGGCGCTATGTGATAGCCACAAACAAGATATAGGAATAGACGAATCACCTTACGAACTTTCGTGGCCCAAAGTGACTACCATACCGACTCAGAAATGCGACAATAATTCGAGCCTCCTGTGCTCATGACCAGTGATAAGTAGAAGGACAATTATTTACTGAAGTATGTAGTGTTGGGGACAGGAGTCATGCATAGCTTTGGCACAGCCGAGATATATGAATAGACCAATCACCTTATGGACTTTCGTGGCCCAACGTGATTGCCATACCGACACAGAAATCCCACACTGATTTGAGCGTCCTCTGCTCATGAACAGTGATAAGTTGAAGAACTATTATTTACTGAAGTAGCGTAGCAGCATCCTTTACCTACGATATGTAATATCTAATATATAATATTACCTAGAATATGTAATGAAAAGTATAGATACCCATTTAAGGACTTGTACTGGATGTTCATGGGGCATTTCAGGGTGATTCGATGGTCATGGAAGTACCAGCATGATATGCTATAGCTGTTGTCTGAATTATTATTTCGCATATTTTAGTTATTTCGCTTAAATCGGACGCACTGTATTTCGTCGGTGTTGTTACTTTTCTATTTTGTTTTCGTTAACTTATTATTTATTACCGACAGTTCACAATCGTTCTGTTTTGCGTAGCGCGCTGTAGGTATGGGAGAAGTATAATTCTCGTAAATGTGAAAACGCAATGTATAAATTCATTTTATTATAAATTACAGTAACGACATTTGCAAACGAATAATAAATATTTGTCTATCGAAATTACCTTACTAATTACCTTAATTGAAATGAGTAATAATTTGATTGTCATTGACCATTCATAAATAAGTTTACTTCCACCCTTTGAGAAATTGATACACAACGCTGAAATCTTTTTTCGCGAAGCCTTGAGCGATGACAGCTCTATAAATCTGATGCGCCAAAGCCCCCAAAGGAATAGGTGCTTCTGCCTTAATCGCTGCAGATTGCACCAATCCTAAATCCTTAGCCATCAATGTCACTCCAAATCCGCCCTAAAATTACGACAATTAAATTAATTTAAACCTGTTCCGCGTACTCGACTAAACAAAATATTCGATTAATAACTTCGTAGTTTTTAGAGCTAGGAACATTGTCAAGAATTCCTGGAACAGGATTGTATAACTCTGATGACCAGCATCTTCCGCTACTCGAATTCACGATATCGGTTAACACCTTAGGATCCAGGCCCAATCTGTAACACAATAAGCTTACTACAATGGCAACAATTAATCCTGTAGTTCAATATAAAATCCTGCGTCCCATACTTCTGTCCGAGGTTGAAAGTTTCAGCTGTTCCGATCATGCTGACAGCTAAAAGCATATTATTGCACAGTTTCGCAGCTTGACCCATCCCTACGTCTCCGCAATGAACTATCCTAGATCCCATGGATTTTAATAAAGGACTGGCAAAATCAAAATTTTCTTTCGAACCTCCGACCATGAATGTCAATGTGCCGTCTTTGGCAGCGATCACGCCTAAAGTGAATAAAAGATAAAACAAAACGACGATATACATTGAATGACAAAGTTATTTTCTGTTACAAATTTTACTATCCATACCTCCGGACACTGGGCCATCTACAAATTTAACCCCCGACTTCTCGGCATCTTTGCACAAAGTTTGCGACACAAACGGATCTATCGTGCTGCTATCGATCAAAAGGCTGCCCCTTTTCGCCGAACTGAAAGCACGAAAGATCAGAGGAGAGATTCGAGTATTTCCTCTTAGAAGATAATGCGGTTGATAAAGTGAAAGGATGCTCGTGGAACCCAGTAGCTACTTATCCACCTTAATAGACCATTTTTAATACTGTAGACGTCCGCTACATGTTGATTGGACGGTAACATCGAAACGACCACTTCGACGTCTTTTGCTAGTTCAGCAGGGCTCGAAGCTCTTTCAGCGCCTAACTCTGTCAAATTCGACATAGCTGACTCGTTGATGTCGAATACGACTAATTTGTAACCCTACGGTATAGACGTCAAAAATACGGATATTGAAAGATTCACGAGTTATACATGAGGAATGGTTACCTTTTTCATGAGGTTCTTTGCCATGTGACCGCCCATGTTGCCCAGACCAACGAACCCGACTCGTGAAAAACACCGTGTCCCTAAATCGCGTGAAATAAAATGAAACATGCTTATTACCTTGGCTAATATCAGATTATTTCCATCTATAGAATTTGTACACTAAAAAAAGAAACTACCTGCATTAGCACAGATCACCATCTTCCTTATTGAACCAAAGACATTCATCGTAGAAGAATTTAATCCACGATCTCGTGAGGCAATTGCTCGATAATTGTGAGCTATGTGCGTCGGAACTGTGTTGTACCCAGAGGTCGCGCGTACTGGCCTGATTAACATGGAATTTAATTAGAAATGTCACGATGCTCGATGCTTTTGATAAGGACAGTAAGTCTGACTGAGAGAATGTACAATATACCCCTTATTTAAATTAATGTGGATGAAAGTTTTTTGGCTGCTCAATGCTCGACGTGAAAGTTGAGGAGAGAGTGACCAAACTGCGCGAAGAGTAAATGTTGTTTATCATCAGAATGCTGAGTGTATTATCAAGGAGAGTTCATGCCATTGCCACAGCAGCATTGAACTATTTCTAACGATAAGATAAGTTTTATTATGGCATTGCAATCATTACAACACCATATAGCCTTTTATTACGTTTATTGATGGATGGAAATAATAATTTTCTTCCATTGTATTATGCGTAATGTGTTTGAAATTAAAGTTTAAACGTGGTAATATACATGTCAAATGAAATGTCCAAGGTGAAGAAAGATTTTATCTTGCATGATATATTGCTCATTATCAAGAAGAACCCATAACTTACTTTTAATTACCCACTGCATGTGAAACCAATTTGTAAAACGTCCCAGATAGCTCTAGTCGCGTGACAAAAACAGATCCTGTACATACTTATCAATTATTTAATTTAACAACAATCAAATATTACCCTCTTTTTCCTTTATTTCCTTCTCCTTTTTTTTTTTGTTTACCAAACACCACTAGGTGTATATATGTAGACGTATTTGCAACGGACAGCAATAAAAGAAGCACCGTGGAAAGATAAGAAACGATGTTTTCCTGACAGTAATCGCGGTATCTAATGTCGTCCCGCGTCGATTAATCTGCTTGTGTAAAAGAAGCGTCGATTAATGTTCCAGGCATTGTCGATTAGGCATCAACGAAACCATAAACGAGCCTGGAAACTCGGTCATAATTACAGACTACGTGTCAACTATAAATTCTAATTCTGTTTGCGAACGCTTTTTTTTTTACCGCTACCCTTGTTTGCCATCGAATTGCACCCTTGAACATTTACGTTTGTGTATATTGGAGTACTTACATTGCATGTACAAACTAGTCCAGCAGTCTATGTATGCGCGTGTGTAACACCCCTACGATGAATCGGGCTGCCAGTAGTCTGACAGAACTCTTTTACCAAACTTGAACCACTTGCTCCTCTGATTGGAAAGCATAGGATATTCTTGTGTTTTAGGGAAGAAGTCGTGTTTTCCCTACGGAAAATCTGTGATTAAGCTAGATACAAAAGCAGTTGAAGTGACAAAACTATTGAATTCGACATTTTTGCTATTGATTGTGACCATGAGTGCCTTTCTATGCATCTGCGTGATCATGCAGTATTTATGCTTGGCAATGGGGGATAGAAGACATATACTAATATCGCCTTCTAAATCATGGATCAGAGATGAAAATTTCGCAGCTATTCTCAAGTTGTCATTTCCATACTCCAAATGCTGTAACGTCTTCTTAAGTGGTTGGTGAAAGCACTGTGCTAAATGTGTATTTCGCTGGTACCATGACAAAAAATAACGTTCACAATTCCATTCAGAAAACGCGGACGATTCGGTAGTACTTTTTACCCAGTTCAGAAGTATATATCCTTACGAGTATCTCTTGAAACGGAGCGACTATGCATGTACTGGATATTTCTTGCTGGGATCGAGCGACAAGGAAATTATAGGAGTAGTAAAAAAGTGATGAAAGAATAAACGTGTTTTCTTTATGTAAGAAATATTATTACCGAACATTTTTTTTTCATCTTTGCAGAATGCCGCCGTTTCTGTGGAAAAATGAAATTATGATTATCGTAAATAGCAATGTTTCTAATAATTCCAGTATATTTAATAATTCATTGTATGGATTCGCGAACGTAAATATCATTTCGATGTCAGGATCATGGGCATTGTCAGAAAATTATTTAGAACCTCGATTATTTAACAGACTTGACAGGTATTACTACAAAGCAATAAATGTTATAGGTAATTCAGAAATATATAAATGTTTAATTTCTGTTTTTTGGTTGCTTCAATTAAAATGCAAAGGTACGGGGAAGTGCAACGCAATGGCAATATTAATTTACAAGGCAGAGAATTACAAATTTCCAGCATCTATCGCCCACCTATGACATACTTGAACCACACCGTTGCAACAGTAGTCAATGGTGTGCAAGCGGAAGTGTTTTTAATGGACGACGGTAATTAATCAACCTGTCATTCCTTTTTTTCTATGAAATTGTGTAACACATATTATGAAACAATCGCAGTCATGGACTGGGATGGCATTGAGATGCGATTATTCTTGATCATAGCTGAAAAGTTGAACTTCTCGTGGATTATAAGAAAACCCGATGGCAACGATACGTAAATATGAACTTGCATTATCATGCACAATTATGATTTAATTGAATACTAATTTATACACAGATATGGCAGACGAATCAATGAAACATTTTGGAAAGGCGGGATAATACAAATGCTGAACGATAAGAAGGTATACATATACATATATGTATATGTATACATACATATTCAAACTCCAAACTCCTTTTCCTATTACCTACTAAATCCTCGATAACTCCTACTCTCCTATTTTCCCGTAGGTCTACATATACCATAGGTTTAAAACTCAGTGTTCCCCATTCCACACCTCGTAGCAGTCGATGCGACTCTAAATGAAGGGATTAAAAGAAAAAAAAATTACGGACTTTAGCATGCACGCAAGTTATTGTTACGCTCTATATTACAAGGATGTAAATTAATTGCTCATAACGTTGCATGCACGCCATCGTTTCATTAACATTTCAGATACACGTGGCGTTTGCCAGCATCTGGGTGACGTTAGATCAAACCACCTTTGTACATTTGACAGAACCTTGGTACGAAGTAGGAATTCATTTTTTGGTACCTCGTCCTCGTCGAACAACTAGTTTCTGGGCCCTCACTAAACCGTTTCCAAACGAAATCTGGTTCCTGCTTGTCACTGTGCTATTACTTCACAGTTCGTACACCTATGTCCGCGCCTGGATTGACCCTGACTTTCCAAAACGTAGGCTCGACGTGTTCTTTTCGTACGGAACTGTGACACGTGCAGTCTGATCACGACTTGAACAAATTTTTCGCCACGTATATTTCAGGATTCCGAAACTTCCTAATCACCCTTATTGAGTTAATTGGTCTTCTGCTAAGCAGTTCGGTACCAAGAATTGTTTCCACTAACAAACTACAGGTATTACTGTGGCGCATCGCCGGCTGGCTAATTATTACCGCATATTGCAGTAGTCTTGCTTCTAGATTGGCCACTTCTGAATACGAGAGCAGGTAACACAATGTAAACTCGCGGTCATCGAACGAGAATTAAAATATGACTACAGGTGATTACGTTTTCAGGGTCGATACCGTAGAACAGTTCCTCAAAGCTAATTTGTCATGGGGTGCCAAGGAGACTGAACCGTTCGGTGATTATTTCGATCTCACAGTAAGAAATATCGTTGCGATAAGAATGTTGCAAAAATTGTTTCGCCAGAAGTAGCAAAGCAAGTAATACATACTCGACTATTATACATAGAATCCGAATGCAGCGCAACTTCCAAGCAAGTATCATTTCATTGAAAATGACGCGCAATTGGAGGGATTAATCGCGGAAGGCAATTACGCGATACCGGGTCAAATCATCGATAAGTCTTTTTACCCGAGCGGCTCCGTACCGAATGAGTACTTGAAGGTATACGTGCTGGCCAAAGTTCATACACATATCTTGAATATCTCTTATATGACATGACTTTGGATGAAATACTCTATTTAGTCTCACATGCGTAATGACAGAAATACAGGTTGATGAAGGAACCGCTGAGTCACTTCCCCGTCGCTTTTGCAGTGCAGCCTTGGTTGCTGAATCATGTAAACAGGGTAAACTACTACAATTGACCAATTATTTGTACAGATGTGTCACGATTGCTATTGCTTACAGAAGCTACGATGCACGCGTGCGTTGTTCCCGTGTTATCTGGAAACGAATAAATATTTCGAAAACTATTGCAGACACGCCAAATTTTACGTACACAGATACGTTGTACGGTGTTGAGGTAGGCATAGGATGATTATTGTTATTGGACCTTGCAAATGGTCCTAAACAGTCATGCGAAGATCGCGTTTTAATATATTATATTTTAATATGTTTTTAAATATATCATCATCGAATAGTCTGTCGAAAGTTGAATTCGCTGGCATTAGCGTTTCCTAACAGTACAGTAAAATCTCGATTAACGTTCAAAATTGTGACTATCATTAGCGTTCATTTCTGTCCCCCCCACTTGAGGTGGTCCCCTTTGGAACAAGTGGAGGCTCAAGCGCCGAGCATTTACTCCGATTCGAGATCGAATATCGGCGAGAGCCAACAGCAATGCGAGCGAGATTTAAAATACAACCTTTTTTATACTGGGGTCCTTTTTAAATGAAATACCAAAATGTGTGTTACAATTTCCCGGTTAAAATGGCACCAAACACGATATGGTTTGGACAATTCTTGCTTATCATGGTATTCGTAATGATCTTCTAATCAATCAGTTCCATGGCACCAAACTACGTCGCGTTTGGCATCATTTTAATCCGGGGATTTTCACAAACAGTTCAGTAAGAATTTCATAAGAAAAGAACGAAAAATAGAAAAGATCTTTGCTTAAATTTTGATTGCGTTAGCAATATCTCGCACGTACACGCGTATTTAACCTTGCCTTTTGACCCGAACGTTGCCTCGATTCTCAGCTGTCCCAATATCAATGATGACCCGAACTCGCCGGAGAAACGTGCCTGCACACAAACAGTGTTCGCATTCGGTCACGTCCGAAGGGCCCTAATCGAGATTTAACACGGGCCTGTGGTTGCTCGATCGGATTTTGTGTACGCCGTAGTGGTGATAAAAAGTGTCGATTTTATGCGTGTTGCTGTAACTTTTCAACATGACACACTTTTGCCTAATATGAAGATTTAACAAATGACTTGGGTAAATGCGATTGATAAAAGCGTTTCGTATCTCGAAATTGGCTTGCACAAACGATATATCTATGAGCCCGGAAATCTGGGACAAAAGTAAGGGGGAGGGGAAACGCGTGTTTCGAACACCAAAGCACGAAGTGCAAAGCTCGACCCCCTCGTCCAGCCGAGCAGGGCATGGCGATACCAGTTTGAAATTGATGCGCAGTTGCCATTCGACAATTTTTCTAGAGCTCAAGAAAAACAAATAATTGCTTCTCTGGACATCGTACAACACTTATCCGAAACTCGTTTTCATATTGCCCATAAATTCTCACATAGTCTCACGTGTGCGCGTAATGACGTCAATTCAACGCACACTACATTGCCCTTAAAAAAATGAACGCTCATCTAACATAGCATCGTTTATCCCCGGCAGATAATACTATGGCTCAAGGAAACCGGTATTACTCTTCTACATTTACGCGATGTCACTCGTGGGCGCGACAGCTCCAATCTGCGAGAAGTTTTCATAGAACACGACGGATACGACGGGAGCGTGCAAGTTCTCAGCTTGATGCCACTCGGCGCTGGATTCTCGCTGCTTCTCGTCGGCTCATCGATAGCGATATTTGTATTTTATTTGGAGTTGAAACGTGCCGCCGGACAAACATCTATTCGCGAGCTACTACGGAAAATCGATCGAAAACGTGAATTTCAATACGAAAGCGGCGAACACTATATCAGGGACTCCGCGAAACAGTCATTCCCCATTACGATTTAGCTCCTCGATAATCACCGATTGTCAAATAAAATAAGTTGAAAGCAACCTAATCTTATCTGTACAACAGCGCCAGAATTTTATCATTTAGATATTTTCGTTCAATAGATACCATTAATCGGAAACAAATATAATAATAGGCGTAACTAGCTCAGAAAGTAAGAAGTCGCGTTTAGAAAGTATGTATCAAGCAACTCAGTGGCTGAAGTAGAGGACCAGCTGTCCTACATTTAACGCTGAGCCATTCGCGGAGGAGCACTACTAGTGTCCACCTAAGTCGTGTGCACGATGGAACGGTTATAGATCATACGACGATTGGTACTGATGACGTTGCGTGGTCCACGGGAAGAACATTCACGTGGTGCGTGGATTTAATGATAGCTGATCGGCACTGAGAGTCAGTTGTGCTGCGTGCGTAGCGGAGCACTGACCGAACCAGAGTACGGACCTTATCGGCATTAATACGATCTAACACGCACGGTGTTTTTTTTTTGTTCTTGCTTTTTTGTAGAAAGCATTAACACATATACAGTTTCACATATAGTGTCAGAAATTGTGGAAAGCAGAGAAGATAGGGCAGAAAGTGTACTTTTCAATTGAAGTTTTTAGTGTGAAATTGTGTGATAGCCCATTTGCTATATTTGTTCAGACAGTGATTATTTAAATACAAGTCAGAAACTGTTACGTTCGCTGAACAGATTCTATTAAACGAGGAACAATGAAGAGTAAAAAACACATCGATGACGGTAAGTATTATCCTGGTTTTAGTTTTTAGAGAATTGTTGGCTGTTCTAAATATCGACACTTAATGAATCAATATGATTCCACGAAGGTGATACCTACGTGGACTGCAATGCACGTTTATGACAAAGATCTTTTTATTATCAATCGCTGCTTTGCATAAGGAAAAATTGCCTGCTAGTAGCATAATGAATACAATGCAAATTACGAAATCGCTGCATCTGTTTTTAGTGCAACCATCCACCGTGGACGAGCATTTTCAGCTCATCCTAGATGATAGATCCACCATTGACCCGGAGTTCTCCAAAGTGACACCGGAAGACTTGCCGGAATGGTTCAACGAGCGTTTGTTCAAAAAGTGAGCAAAGGGAAATAGATTGCTGGCGGTGAAATTTCTCACCAAATTCAATATTCATATACGAATGATCGATTATATTTTGAATTTTAGAGGCCAGAAATATTATGCGGATAATTTACTCGCATTTGGAACTGCCAATTTAGCCGGACTTATAGCGATTTTTGCCGCCCCGGATATACTAGACGTAATAGCCTCAATAATTGCACTACCCTTCCAAGTTTATTTTAGAAACTTCATGGCAAATAATATCGCTTATTGTTCTGATGACTTTCATGAACAAGGATTAAGGGTCCCGACCCCGGGCATCAAGACTTCTGTCGCGCTGTTATTATACTGACCATCAAAATGAATCGGCTCGAGCCGAGATTTTTATGATGTTAGATGTCATACCGTGAATTTATAATTCTATATAATGACTTTAGATGTCACACGGTCAAATGTCGAATCTGCCGATTTTCTGTTTTCACTAATGCCCGTTTCTTTACAATAACGCTTAGCTCGATTCGGAGTTGGCCTCAAAGGAGTCGGGGCCCTTAAAGGGTATAGGTATCGGATGTTTTATTAATTCATTTTCACGTTATCCGCTAGATGCTCCTATATACGAAACGAACCAGCACAGTACTCGCGTCGTTCAAACGATTCGCTGAAACTCTGCTACTCATGTACGTTCTCTTCAATGACGATATGCTTAACCCAAATTCAAAGTGAGTTTCAGAACGTTCTGTTACGTATTCTCGTAAAGCTTGCCCATGAAACCGGTCATGTGAAATGTCTGCGCTAATTTTAAGATGGTTCAAGTCCATGAACTCTATTCGATGGCGACACGCCATGGTTAGCAAGAGACGCGGGAAGGATGGGCTCAACGCGATATATCAGAAGGACATGGCGATCACCGAATTTGGTTTCATAGGGTACATATTCATATGTCCTGAACTCATTGGACTGAAGCACTCCACAAAAGAAGACCTGGAGGGTTTGAATCATTTTTGGCGCGTAACGGGTCACCTGTTGGGCATAGACGATAGGTGAGGAATATATAAAATTTGTACGTTCTTTTGCTATGACCGATTGAGCTCGATGGTTTTAATTATTCGGACGTTGCAGGATAAATATATGCAGGAGCACCGTAGCAGAAACGAAGCAATTGTGTCAAAGAATTGGGTATGACATATTGGGCAAACACATGCAGCAAGCGGATCCAGATTTTTTAAGCTTAAGTTCGAATACACTAAGGGGAATGTGGTATGGCGATTTGTTGATCAACGAGGACGCCATTTTGTATCTCACATATTATATGACGGGAGTAGAATGTTAGTTAGATTGGACAAATATTTTATTATTCTTGGCCTTTTCGTTTTATCTGACCATGACAGTGGATTAATTTTTTGTAGATAAGAAGCCTCTTGGATGGTATTCGTACCTTAACATGAAGCAACGAGAGTGCTCATTATATATGTGCAGTAAGTTATATTTTTCTCTGTTTTGTTTTCACAAAATGAAAAATGAAAGATAAGTATTAAATAAAAATCTGAAGACACAGTGGATTTAAAAAACTGTTTGAACACTCTTTCATAGATCTATTTTAACAAATTCAATTTTTTCGTAGGTGTTCCTTATATTGGTTGGCTGGTACGAGGAATGTATAATTACATGATAGCCGCGGCTTATTGGATTCTCGAGAACTGCCCCGTTATAGCTTGGATGACATTTGGGAAAAAGAATACACAACTATGTATATACTCAAGTTTACAATAATATTAATTTTTAATTTGCGTGGCGAAAGCTTCGTGCGCTCCAATTGAATTGCACTGTCTACAAAATTAGTGGTATGTGGGTTAACAATAAATCATATATACATTGCGCTTCAACGGGCAGTTTAAATTGGCGAAATTATTTTTCGCGTTCTAAGCAGAATTTGGAAAATGCATTCAAGGTTTGTGTTACCTATAGTCGATATCAAAGACGATGTCGAATAAAGGAAACTCTGACAATTTCGGTCACTAGAGATCGCTGCGCGTCAGGGAACATTAATTCTGCGTATGAGCGCTAAGTCGAAATCGATTTCAAATTACAATCAATTCATAATTCGACGATCAAATCTATAAAGGATGCAATAAAACAACCCCTAACTATAATTGCGTGTGCTATTCGACTGCAAAGCTACAATTCGCCGCAGCAAACGGCGGTGGCACCTTTAATCGCGGTAAACAGGAAGCGGGAAACGCTCCTCGTTGAAAAATATATGATAGCCCAACTTTAACAACGTTCGTATCAATAAATCCATCGCTTTACACCGCCCGAAGGAGTATCGCGTAATTAAGATCTCAACGAGCCACGCATTAACGATACATTTATCGTTTCCGATATTCTCATCATTAACCGCCTCTAGCAAATGGTCCCATAAACTTTTTTACTTCAAAAATCCCATCAATCTGCCGGTCATTCCATCGAATCAACCACTTTCGGTGCTATTTCCTCCCCCGGAGTTGTCGGCTCTGTGCCTGTCAAAAATTGGTCATTCTATCTCTCTGCCAGCCTGCCCCGATATTCCTATCCAACATCGGCGATAATTATCAGCTGCAATTTGTCTGGCACTGTTCTCCGTTCTGCACCACCCACGGACGCCGCTTGAATCCTCCGCTCTTCCGCGGGGCTCATCCATTCGGTGTGCCATTATCCCATCTCTCGTCGCGACGCGACGTCCTCGCCCTCTCTGCCCTCCCCCTTCGTCCGTCCGCCACTACCCCGCAGGATCGCAGGATTATTTTTTCACGCGGGTCCCGCGTAGCTCCGCTTCGATGCGAGCTGTTAGGGACTCGCGTGAGAAGCGGAGTCTGCTTGCACATTTTCGCCCACCGCTGCAGAGCACGGTGACGCGTGCGCGCGCGTGCAGGACCGCGAAGCGTGCACATGGAACCGCACACCTGCTCACGCGAGTGTACATAAAGGGAACGATGGTGTACGCAACACGGGTCCCGGGGTATATACATAATACACAGAGAGCCATATATCCTTCTATCCCGCAGCTACTCTCCCTCGACCCTGTCGCCGGTCTTCTTGGTTCCTTCTCCACGTTCCTTGGGCTCACCGGCCTTTCCCTTCCCCATTCGCAACGCCGCAGCTAGCGAGCCCCTTCCCTTTTCTCGTCGTTCGCCCGGCGTCACCGCGCGCCATCGAGACCTCCTCATTCCCCCTGCCAGCTCGTACACCTAAACGAGATGACTCGTCGCGAGGACAGAGGAGCGGCGTCGGAGGAGACGCTGGCTGCTGCGGACGCCGCCGCTGCTGTTACTGCTGAAGAAGAAGAAGAAGAAGAAGAAGGATGAGAAAGCAGAGGAGAGAAAGAGGGGAGTAGTAGGTATCAGAGGCCGTCCAGAGACGAGAAAGAAGATGGCCCTGCGGCCCTCGTGTTGCACAAAGAGCTCCGCGCGTCCGCCTCTAAAGCTCGATCCATACGCAGCCACGGCGACGTGGCGCTCCTCGCCTTCGAAATCGTTTTGCGCCGCTGTAAATTGCAAGCCATCGTCTGCTACCGCCGTCGTCGCCGCCCCGTCGTATTTGCTTCGCCGCCGCTTTTTCGACTTCACCCCGAAGGACTCCGTTTGCCACGGATGCAAAGATTTTCGCGTGCGCCAATGCGGTGGCTGGAAATGGGTTCGTTTGGTGGGAGATCTTTGGGAACGGGACTGGGTCGATTGATTTAACAGAGATTCCATTCGCAACGCTCCTATACGCCTCCTCGGTTCGGTGTGTTTCGCCAACTTTCGTAATACGTGCACGCGTTCACCGTAAAGTAGATGAAATATCGTCGTGTATCGTATTACAATGTTACCTGGCATCGATATACATACATGCATATAACTGCTCCGCAGCAGAGTTCCATGGAACATATGTTTCAAGGTGCAGAGTACATTAGCGATAAAACTGTCTTGTTTCGCGATTCGAAGGTAAACTCTCGAGTACAAGATTCGCGTGCCTCGAAACTAGGAAGCGGCAGAACTGTGTCAAGGTTACAATAAATATATTCGCTCTCCTCCCGTGGGGACCTATTTGTCGTTAATCTTTAACGCGATTTAATATTTTATGCTCACGCATACTGCGTAACTGCGACGCACAACATATACACGTATTGAACATACGCGCATACGTGTTTGCGTGCCAGCGAGTCCGTCTCCCTGGATGTATCAAGTCTTAATGCCCACTTGTTCCCGAAAATATTTACCTTCCGCCCGACTATAAATCTCGAATTTACGAGCCCCGCGTCCATACGTGCAGGTTCCCGCCGTAAACATGCATATAGACACTAGCAACTTCGTAGAAAAATCCACGGGCGCACCTGTACGCAACGAAATATGTCCACGCATACGTGCACAAGTGCCCGTATGTTTAAATCACGGAGATCCCATTCTTCCGGCACGCTTCCCTATCTACCTACGCGTACACGTATGCGTATACCTCAATTGCTCGAAAACTATCAAAGATCGGGTAGCAGGCTGCCCTCTCGGCTCGTCCAGAAGCTATTACGAGACATTATCTCGCAGGTGTCTGGCCGCGGAGAACGCGAGCTCGTCCCACAGAAATTCACGAATGCATGTACATAGCTGGTAAGAGGAGAACGTTCGTTAGGCTTTCACGAGTTAAGTTAGATAGCAACAGGCATTGCGTACGTACGATCTCCGACGCGTATCGCATCCACTCGGACGACGTGCCTTTTTTCCCTTCCTCTCTCGTTTCCTCCTCGCCGTCTCCACTCGTGCCGTCACCCTCCTTCCGACCAACCTCCGGGCTCGCGAACCCCTTTACCCCGGTATCCCTACCATCGTCTTAACCATCCTGGAACCTCCCTTTTCCCTTTCGCCCTCGCAGCGTGTCTCCTGCTCTCTCTCCCCCTTTCCTTTTCTTCTTTCTTTGCGCGTCGTGGTTCGCGAGGTACGCGACCGAACCAACGGCTCCTCTCTTTCTCTGGATGGGAAACGACTGTCCTCCTCGATACTTTCGAGCCGGCGCGCAACGACGACGACGCGACGCCGAGGACCGCAATGAAATGCGAGCACTCGTGGCCGCACCGTGTAACGGGGGATTATAGCAGGGAACTTTCGTCCCCGGACTGCTGGCCAGCACCCCGTGATTCTTCTTTCGATCTGCCGCAATTTCGTTTCGACCGTCGACGCCGGCACTCCGTTTCGCCCGTCGACGCCGACACTCCGTTTCGCCCGTCGACGCCGACACTCCGTTTCGACCGTCGACGCCGACACTCCGTTTCGACCGTCGACGCCGGCACTCCGTTTCGCCGATCGCGTAAACGTGCACGAATTGGCCAGAGACAATAATTAACCGTTTAACGGCAAATTGGTCGGCAAACGTCGATTACGTTTATACAGATGACACGACATATCTCATCGCTCGTGTACGTGTACCTATTTATCGCGCCTGTATGCGCCGGGCAATGGAAGCGATACGAATATTTGCGAACGCTATTAATATCGCGGACAAATTGCCGGCTACTTAAAATCGTACCACGCCTCCCCGTCGTGCATTCAACCCCGTGTTTTATTTCAACGAGTATCGGCGACGCGCAGCCGACACGAAAGATACGGGCGACTCTCCTGTTTCTTCGGATAAGAAATGAAAGTCCGCCAATGCTTTCGAGTCGGCGCAGAGCACGCTGACGAACGCGACGACGACGACGACAAAGTGCGAGCAGTTGTAATGAGTTTCCTCAAAGTCCCTCTATTTCAAAGATTACATCGGAATGGTAGAGAGTGACGGAGATAGATGTGGATGAATTCGTTGCACGTTCGACAGTTTTTTCCCCTCAGACTTCTTCCTACTTGGCGTCTGCAATAATGAGACGGAGATAGATGCAAAGGGATGTAGCAACTAATTGCATATTGTTCGATAATCGCGCATGGGCGATCTACTTGGCAGGCACGAAGGATGATATTCAGTTCGGCGAAAGGCGAGGTGGCTGCGTGGATCGAAGAAGGTCCTGAAAAAAAGATTGACCAATGTGCAGGCGTGGTAGGGGCTGTTCCACGAGGAATCGCAGCGGGCAAAAAGTAGACACCCGTTAGTTCCTTCGGTCGTGCAGACCGTGCAGGCTGTTCAGGGACCAATTAACGTAGTTACAGAGAACAGCGTTCGAGAACAGCGAAGGTTTTATTACGATTACAGTAGAAGGGTAACGGGGTAACTGTATCAAACTTATCGCAGTTATCCGTGCTCGTGGCAATAATCCACTTACGCGTCGTTGCCCAGAGCAAAGAAACTGGAAAGTCCTTTCTTAAACGTCGCGTCGCGTCGCGTCGATATTTTCATCCATCCGCGTTGCAAACGGGCGCAATCGCGTGCTCGCCTTGTTCTCCGCGAGAGCGTTAATTCAAATCTTTAAAGAGAAACTTGCCTATGCACAAGTTCCCCCTAAACTGGAGTACGAAACAATCCCATACGTTTATTCTAAACTACGTGCTTCCTCGATGCCGCAAAACGCGTACACGTGTATACGTACGCACGCAACTGTGTATAATCGAGGAAACAAAGCCGTCGCGATTCATCGGTCGAGTCGCACACAGCCGTAGCCTGAAAACTGCAGGGTGCACCAGATGATACGTACACTATTGTCCGTGTACACGTCGGTGTAAATCGGTGGACACCCGTTAGATGGTGTAGCAAGGGGGGCGGGCCAGGTGGTCCGTCGGTGCGAATATCCATTATAGATTCGGCGGAGTGTAGCTGTCGTACGATCCTACTCATTTTCCGTGTATTCGTGCGGCGTATTTCTGGCATCGATGAGAGTCGATCTATCGTATTGGTAGGCGGTTGCGCCGGTGTGTTAGTGAGAGGCGGCTTAGTGCAAGAAGGCGCCTGTGTCAGCGCACGCGGCGCCACCGGTTCATTCCGCCATCGGCGCCCGCGACGTACGGACGTGCAAAGACGCGAGCACGGCACTGTCTTGGGCGGACAACGTGAAGAAACGAACAAAACCGTGTACCGTGCATCATAGAAATAAACAGAGATCGAGCAGGCAACGGGTCGTTCGAGAAGCGCGAGTCGTAGGTGGTTACATTGCGGGTGTTCGAGGCGTGATATTAATAATCGAGTATCTGGCGTGTGAAAAATCAGTGCGACGGATATCAGTGAGAATTCGAGGAGAGAGAGAGATAGAGCGAGAGAGAAAGGGAGAAAAGAAGAGCATCGATTGTCCTTTGTGTGATCGTCGTTACACTCGGATTCTCGTTCCTCGGGACGCCACCGCGACGTGTCGTTGTCGAGGCTCGGAACGAGTAACAGTTTCTCCATCGGGCTTGCCATCGGGGCCCCAATTGCTGACAACGTCGTGCTATACCTGCGCGTCCCTCTCACAAAAGTGCGGTCCGAAGGTCTCACCGAAGGTCTCGTCTCTCACGGTGACTCGGAGACCTGGAATGATATTTCGTCGAATCGGAGCTGCAGCCAGGCTCGTTAGGCCCACGACGTGACACGCGAGCCGGAGTATTCGATATACGTTTTAGGTAAGAAATATCGGGCGAGGCGGGTGGATACTTGTCGGAGTGAAATTGAAGTTCAGCGCGGTAACAAATTTGTACGGCCCTTTGCAAGTGCGAGACGTAACCAGTTCGCTTGAATCCTTGAAATTTGAGGTTGTGACATGGTTGTGCTTCGGTGACTAAAGGATTCGATAGATCGTAAATCGATAGGTGAGACACGATCGAGGGAGCAGTATACACGGTCCCTGGTGATTATGTATGGTACGTTCGGATTGCGGTTTCCGTCCTCTGTGTTTGTTTATTCGAGATGCATAATCGAAAAAGTGCAAGGAAGATAAAGGTTAGGTACGATAACACGGCACACGACGAAGGAAATTTCGTTAGGTAAGACAGAATAATGCATTGCAAGGGATCGTGGCTAACGGTGCGCTTCTTTCGTTTTCCTCTTGCGATACAATGTTCCCCTCGTATACATATATATATACGCGTATACCTGATGCGCGTCCTGCGCTTCTTCGGAATTCCATTGTCCGGTCAGATCCGGCGATCGACATCGAAACATTCGGGCTTCTCTGGTACCCATCGACGAAGATATCGACGCGATGACGCGGGTATCGCGTGACAAGCGTGTCACCTTTCTACACTCTCGAAATTCCTAATACACACATATCCTAGTTTCGTGCTGTCCCACGCGGTTTTTATATATTTATTTTTCTTTTTGCTTCTCGCCACGCATCAGTCGATCGGCGTATCTTGTGTGTAGCGCGAAACGGAAATAGGAAGGCAGGAGTGAAGAGAAAAAGATCGACGCGAAAGTTCTACTTTGGAGGAGACACGCGTCCCCCTCGAGTAATGTATATGTGTGCGCTCCTGAATCGTAGATGCCGGGCAACCCTATTAAAGAAGCACGGTGACGCAATTTTCGTGCAGGTGCAATTAGACGGCGATCGCGCGGGGCACGTCAGCAAAATCGAGAGCCGCCGTAACGGGTCTTCTTTGGTTTCGCGTGCGCGAACGTCGTTTTACCGTTAACGACCTAAATCGACGACGAAGAACGAGATGCGCGCTCTTCTGCGAGTTCCCCGAGAGCACTACTTCCTGGGTTAAGTGCGGCCGGAGTGGCGGAGGCCGCGACGACATCTCGTCGCACGGCAAACGTCTTTTCGACCATTTAATTCGATGACTTCAGTGCCGCTTAAAGGAGCACCTGATACGAGGTTCGCCTCTAGTCATCTATCATTCCGTGCGCGTCCACGAGTACGCGTTTCGCGTCACAATGTCGACGCCGATGTTACGCGGCAGGTCGCATCGCGGTGCAGCTTTTCAATTTCCACGACGGGCATGTGCTGTCGATGCAATTGATGGTTGGAAACTGGTAATTGGAAGAAAAATCTGTGGCCACGGGTAGTAATCCTGAGGTGACTAATTTTCGCGTGAGATTCGCATTCGCACGACAGTTCGTAGAATCGTGCGTCCAACGCGCGTACCTTTATCGATGATAGGCAACCGTGTAGAGGTCTGTGGAGGGGAGGATCGGTCAAACGATAACGCAACGGAAGCACGTACAACGATAGTCTCTCGTTCGGCCAGGCTCGGCGCGTTCTGGTTTTCTAGCAAAATTGCTGGGTCGTCCGTGGCGTAATCTCGTCTTCGGTGCAGCTTACGTCGATGACAAACAGATAGATAACGATTCGAGAAACAGTTACGATCCCATCGCCGCTCTGCTGCACCATCGGCTTTTCGCAGCGCCCGCGTTTATTTCCGCGTTCAGCCTCGTCGGAGTAAAATTCGAAGGTTCCGTGCCCCGTTCCGTAGAACGATCTTTTTATCATTTCAACGAAGAACGACGGGTATTCGTAGGAATTGGTCAATCTCGCGTACCGTTTGGAACACGGGCATTGGCAAGAATGAACGAAGCGTCAGCGATGAAAAGTATATTCGAGAATAACCCAGCACTGGTAAACTGTGGTCAGTATGACCCACGCCGTTCTTTCGAAGTGTCGTGTCCGATTGGTTTGATCAGCCGTTTCTACCTGTGACTTTGTGCTCCGTCTTCAGTCGGTCGTTGGATTTCGAACGCAGTGCCAGGCGAGTGAATTTCGCCGTTCCTCGTTGATTTTTCCCCTCGCTCGTATCAACCGCATCGACGTGAGTACGTATAAATTTAGCGAAACCGTGTTTAATCCGTATATTTTTCTTCGGTCCGTTTCTTTATCCAAACGATCAATTTCGTCGATCGGGGGGCGTGTTGAGCCGCGATCGTTTGAATCGTAAAATTTTGGAGTTTCACGTTCGAACGATAAACGTTCGCTGGCTGTGCGATAAAGGTGCGCGAGAAAAAGACAAAGAGAGCGAGGGCGTATCTTCCGTGGAAGGATCGATCGTCTTGTGAAATCGAAACGTGACTAATCGTGGAAGAGTATAGACGCCCGTTGCTAAGCGTGCCGTGTCAAAGGAAACGTTGCCCCGTGCCGATCGGCCGGGAACGATAATTGTTAACGCGTCGATCGTATAAAAATGACGAAACGCCGGATTCAGCGAACGCGAACGATCCGCGCGCACCCTTTCAGCTGATGAATCTCGTGACTAACCGGCGTAATCCCTGGTGGGCAATTAGCATACATGAATAAAGAATCTATGAATCCTTTAAGACAAACTGGCGAGCGCCTGCTGAATGAATAGGTGCTCCTAATTTGCCTCGTTGCTCCGAGAATTGATCGAATGTTTACGATAATTGAGCAGTACTCCGTGGTTGACAATTGCAATAATTCATGGGGGCCAAGAAATGTTTGAATGGAAATAGAAATATATATGTACATAAAAATTCATTGTTTCGTGAAAAGCGTATTTTCTGCTACCGAAACGCGTTGCGCGATATTTATAGCCGGACACCAACGTTACCGAAGCCAATAATAGAAAGGCTGTAGGGCCATAATTTGTAGAATACTCCGAATACGATTTTCCAAGTGTTTACCTCCGTTCACGCGGCCATCGGGAACTCTACGACGAATAGAAGAAACGAAATTGTGCGTTCCATTTGGCTCATTCTCGAAATCGTGACGCGACGAGCCCAATATCCAGGGATATTCTTTGTCGCTCTAGGGAGGCAACCGTTTACACCCCTTGTACCCGAAGCTTTTACCGCGTTCGACAAATTGCAGGACGTTGCGGCGGCTTTATTTCGCTGCACGGCAGGTAGCATTCAAAACGCGACTCGCAAACTGTTAACGAATCTTACTTTCGGAGTAACCACTCGTGCCGGCGTTCCTGCCTCGCGATTTGCCGCACACGATAAAGTCGATCCCGTATCCCCGGACGTAAAATGCGAGAAAGCACACCGTTTACCACGTACCACCCTTCGGTGGTGTTCCGGCAGCGAGTTATACGTTCGTCCAATCATCGGAATTCTACCGAGAAAAAAAAGAGACAGAGCGAGGGACAGATGGAAACAGGGGAGCGCGGTATTCCTACTGGCGCTTAAACTCGAGACGCGCAGGTAGCGAGCATTATTTTCTATCTACCTACTACGACGCCCCGTAAATTGATCGAGGTTACGTCGAGCGTATTTCGTTATAGTGGAAAAGGACTCGCATACGCCTCGAACGATTCTCAGCCGCTTATTACCGGGCTTCGTTCGTTCGTTCGTTCGTGTTCGGTCACGCAACGCGGCACGGTATCGTGGGACTCGTCGAATGAACTCGTTTACGAACCCGGCAAGGAAGGACTGTGTTTTCTGTCGCGTTGTATCGTGGCTGCGTCCAAGTTTTCGATGAAAATCGATCGTCGCCCCCGTCGACGTCGTCGTTGCTCCGTTGAAAAACGTTGAACGTTTCGCGCGTCGCGTTGTACGAGACGTTACGTGCCCGTTCGACCTTTCCCCGAGCCTCTTTTGCAGCCTTCGTTCCAGGGGCAAAAAGGGTCCCTCTCTGTGTTCGCCTCTTTGTCTCTCACCGCCACGGTTTCGTCCTGACTCTTTACCCCTCTTTTTCCCCCACGAGCCTCCCTTTCTTTCTATCTACAATCTGCACCGTCACATCGTCTCTCTTTTCCCTTTCTCTCTCTCTCTCTCTGTTCCTTTCTCCACATTGCGACTATATCCCTCCTTTTCCCCTCCCTCTCTCTTTGTCGCGCGCGGTAACTCGCTCGCACTCGACGAGAACGGGGCGAGTTCCCGAAATAATCGTGCGTATCGATCCTCACGCGGGGCGTGCAGGGTGAATTTATTCTCGTGCACACGGGGAGAACGAGAGACTCGTACAAGCTCGCCTCGTTACTTAATCGTTGCGCGTTAGAAACGAAGGGGGTATATAGCGTGGAAACTGTAGCGACGTGAAACGGGGTAGCGTCTTCCGCTTGCTTAGCGAGAAATATACATATACATGTAGCGGCAGGCTGTTCCTCGATGACACACGAATGAGGATGATTCTGGGCTTATATCCGGGAAATGCTTGCGGGTTAATTGCATCGCCTGTCGCGATAAGTTCTGTTGCTTTTTCCCTATCGACCGACCGACCGACCGACCGAATGTGGGATAAGACCAGATGTGTCGCCTTGGCGATGGTTGGCACGCCTGACTCTATCCCCTCGCGTCGTCGCTACCCTTTAGCTCCGTTCCGTCAGGCATTTGTCTGACCCGATACTTGGCGAGATTACTCTGCCTCGTTTGCTACTCCATTTTTTTTCCTTTCCCGACAGACTATGGAACGGGGAACGTTATCGCCGGTTGATACTCGCCGCAACACCGGTCATTAGATTCGCTCGAACGTTGCGAGCGCGGCGCGACACACGGAAACGTGCACTCCTCGACCATTTCCGTGCCGGCGTGTACCCGTGGCTACGAGCAGTGCCGTATTTCTCTGTGCAGTACTGGATCCGCCGTACGCTGCGATCGTTTCACGAGGCCCCTCCTCGTGTGTCGTATTCTGGCGCGAACTCAAGAGTACATAATCGTAAAGTTCGCTCGATTGTGACTGTTAGAAGCAACGCGGGAGAGACTTCGCTTCGGGTGGAACGTCGAGGTTGTATGCCCGCATTACGTGATCGCGGTGCCTACGTCGATGTGTGTCCGCTCGTTCGTCGGAACGACGTGAATTCATTTGGGGCGGAAGAAAAAAGAGGGCGGAAAAAATAATACGCTACTAGAGCCGTCTTATATGTATATAAAGTCTCGTCTAGTTTCTTCGTTATTTCTTTTCCATTTCGTCTCTCTATACAGCACGGGTAACGACTAGGTCCCCGTTTTTAGTTGATTTTTTTTTCGCGGCGTCGCGGCGGAGAGAACCCTTGCGCGTTTTTTCGCGGGACATTGTTCGGTGCGCGGGTTTTGTCCGTACGTCAGCCATCGCGGCGCATTGTATTCATTGTTTAGAGGCTGTTGGAGCTCTCGGGCAAGAAGACGGAGAGAAGGGCGCCTCGTAGTGGTTCTGAAGGAAAGGAAAACTCACGGTTCCGCCGGCTTATAGACAACGTTCGGGCTTGCTTGTTGCCTGCTTTCTTTCTTTTTCTCGTCCCCTTCCTTTCGCTCGACTAATGCGGCTTGCACGAAATCGCGTGTCGCCGCTGGTACCGCGTAGAAATGTCGCCTCCTTCTGATCGCGGCGTTCCGTGATCGGAGCTGTGCGCGGCTACGTCGTTCGTTTCCCTCCTTGGGCAAGTTCCTTGCCACCTACGCTCTAGCTGGAAATTCAATTTCAGTGCGAACGAAGTGGTATCGGGAAGGGAACAAGAGGACAACCCCGAAGACGGTGTAGATAAACAAGCCCTTGGATAGGTGGAGAACGGATCTTGGATTTTCGACGACTTTCGCGCGTCGAATTAGAGAGGAACACACGAGGATCGTTCGTCTGGTTCCGGTGAAACGGTGTATCGAAGCAGAGGGAGAGAGGAAAAGGAAAGTGTGGGCACACACCGATCGCGTACGACGGCGTGCGTGTGTACAATAGTACGTGTAACGACGTACAGCCCACGGAGTAGGACAAAGGGCGAGTGTGGAACAGGGACGAGCGCATAGAACGGAGAAGGGAAAGCTGGAAAAGGATGCGTCCGATTCGCCAGTGATCGAACGTGGGCCTCGTCTTCTTTGTTGCTTGGTGCGTGGGTGAAAAGAGTGGTGCTGGAAAACCGACGGAAGGAGAAGAAGAGAAGCGAGAAGACGGAAAAGCGGAGAGAGCGGCCGCTCTTCTGGTGGGCGACAACAAGGTACAGAAAACAATTTCAATATCAAACATATTATATATATATGCCTGGCCCTTTTTAACGCCGGCGAACTATAGCTGTAGCCTTGACAATCCTTGGTATGGAACCTATTTCGATTCCCGCAGAAGTGGAGCAATTGATGTAGGTTGAATTCGTAGCACGCCGTTAAAGTTATAAACGCTTTCCCATGGAAACTGTATCACGGTACGCGGCGTACGCGGAACTTGTGCGTGAAGTTGCACGCTGATATTTCTACGCCACGGTAAATCCAAATTAGGAAAGCGTTCGTACCATGTTTATTACGAGCATGTATTTCACATGCTTGCTTTGGGTGGGATATACACGTATGTATGCGTCAGGCTTCGGCAATGATGCATTTGTCATCTGATTGTCTTTGTTGTTTCATTGCGCGAATTTAATCGCAACCATCGCTGTTTATTACAATCGTTCGATGCGAACGAATTCTCGCGTAGAAGGGACGACCAGGTAAACGCTCGAATTCCAGCAGGGTGAACGGTAGGGAGTAGTACAGTAGTACAGTAGTATGGCAGCGCGTAGTTCCACGGTTACACGGTTACAGGAGATTCAAAAGTTTTCCGTTTACCGTTAGCAATCCTGAGGACCGCCTCCGTTAGGGTCGTTCCCAACGACGAGTGACCGTAGGCAGTTTTAGTACGTGCCATTAGACTGTGCAATCTGTAGCTCGAAATCCCAGACCGATAGAAGCCTGAACGAAATGGCAGGTTATTTAGCGGATGAAATAATCGTTTTTAGACAAGCGTCCACTTCATTCCCACTGATACTAAAAACTTTTACGCTCCCGTCGTTTACAAAACACCGAGGGAGAAAGGGTGTTTTAAGTGATCCAATTTAATGAAATAATTCTCGTTATTATACGCAGCTCGTGGACCGCGTAATAATCGCTGCGAATCGTTCATCGAAACCAGCGAAATCGTGGACGTTTCGTCGCGGGATGATTTAAATGACATCGATCGCGCGACCAAACGGAGTCGCACTTCTCTGTGCACCGTGTATTCGATCGTGCGCTCGTTCACGCCATTATGGTAATGAAGCGTATTGTCGTTCGCTATCGCCAGTCTACCGCTCTTCGCTCGAGGAACGTCAGTCTCTTAATAATCTCTTAATTTAGCTAATCGATTCGGCGTTACCGTTCGCACAATACACATGCATACGTCCTGCAATCAATTACTCCTTCGACTCCCGCGCGCATCGACGTGCGGCCGGCGCGACTACGTAATTCACGTTTCTTCCCACAGTGGAAAAAAAAGGAGGAAAAAAAAAAACACGTGAACGAATGACGAAAGAAATGTGCAACACGTTTCACGGTATTCGCTGTTTGCAGCCATGTCTTTTTTATATTTATTGCGTAATGCTTGAAATTTTTGTTACGATCCGTAGTCACGTTGGTCGTTACACGCAGCAGCCGTTCGAAAATCCCCGATTATATCGACGTCGTTATTCACGATGGCGCGCGACAGTTGTTACCGCTCGTTACGTCTCCCGGTGTCCCTGGTTTATTTAGAATTTCGTGCGGCGCTCCGCGGCCTCCGTTCGTATATAAATTTTTTTTTTTTTCGTTTTTCACCCTCCCCTGGATCTCTCTTTTCACAGAAGGAGAGCGCGGGGCACCCCTGAACGCAGTTTTTATTTCCGGTGCGTTTAAAAGCGATACGAGACCGGGAACGGCTGACGCGTGAAAGCTTCACGCATCGGAGAGTAATCGCGCGGCGTCGATTCACTGAAATTTTTCCGTGCTCTCCGGTGACAACGTGGACGCGCAGCAACGATATCGATGGCAACGGAGGGCCGTGCACGACGCGGAGGTGGCTGCACGTCATACCCTTCGCGATAATCGAATTCTCCTAACGCGCACGGATGTCTATCGACTCATTATGACATTAGATGTCGCCCTCGCGCAGAAAGGGGCGAAATGCGTTTACACCGTAGCTGTCGCGTGATCGATACTAGCCCGACCGACTGCCTCGTGCTCTCGTTCGCTCGCGTGCCCTAAAAACGAAGAATCGCTTCGACGCGGCCGCGAAACGCCCTTCTGAAACCTGACGGGGGAATAATTTTGTTTGCCGGCTTCGTGGGGGACAGCCCGTGGCAATTAGGGGTTGATACGGCGCGACGTAATCGCGATGCAATAATAATACAGAACCGCGCGGTGAACATTTTCATCGATGCGGCCAATTGCTTCGCTCTTGCTTTCCTTTCGAGTACAAGTAGACGGTCACGCGGCAAGGCACGATTGCAGCCACCACGGATCCATCGCGGTCGATTATTTTTCCGCGTTTGAATAGTTACCTTGCTGGCTCGAGCTCACGGGGACGCTCAAGGTGTCGCAGACGGATATTATACGGTGCAATGGAACAATAGGCCTACGGCTAGTGAGATCGCGTTCAGCGCGATCGTCCGCACGAAAGTCGTAATAAACGAGGATGTATTAGCAATGTGACTCGAGTTAAAATCACACCGAAGCGTACACATCCGTGAGGTAGCGTCGCGTAGCAGAGACAACGCGTGCCTTTGGAAAGAGGGAGAAGGGTGGAACTGTTGGGGCCAAGACGAAGAGGGTGGAAGGGAGTGGCGGGAACAATGGAATCCAGAATTATTAATGCCCGGTTGAATTAATTACTTTAAAAGTACGACCGTTAACGTCCTTACGCTGGGCGTAATCTATTTTGATTAAGATTAATTAGTCAATTACCCGGCGAATTATTACGTCGGAGTCGCGACAGCTCCGATTGTTTTTCCTTTTCGTTCTGCAAAAAGAAAAAAGGGGAAAAGCTCGTTCTCGCATCCGTCATAATATTGTTTACGGTTATTTAAAAATGAAACAGATGAGATTGAAGTGGAGGTGTTCCGTCTTATAAGTACCTCTGCTATTGTAACAGGAAGTACTTGAAGAACGTTCGATCTACCTCGACTCGTTCCTCGTTCATCGTTTTTACAATAACCCCGACGCACCGCGCTTTAAAGAATTCGTATCGCGACCGCGACAAGTTCTTTCGGTCTCGAATGCAACGAGGAACAAGCGAACGGGAAGTAAAAGCGCAATTAACGCGAGTTATTAACGCGCGCGCACACACACAGGTGCTCGCGTTCCTTTCAGTCGTAGGGCAAGGAATCTTTTCACTTTCCTCGCACGTATACACCTTGCCCGCCTTACCGATGGAACGATTAACGCTTTCAACGCATGTCCGTGAATTCGGTAATGAGTTTCGCCTGTGAAACAAACAGGAACGCTTTCCTTCGATCATTCTGCTATCGAGACGCAATAATGGAGCAACGCGAACTATCCTCGCCCAAGATTTCCTACATCGTAACCATCGTTAAGCGCACTTAGATAAGATCTAATTACCGTACAATCCCGAGGAAAATCGCGGCATTATTCGCGCAGCTTGCACTTATCAACGAGGCCCAAAATTGGAGCGATCTAATTTCGTTTGTTAGCATCGCGGCGAAGAATCCGATAAGCGGCTCCGTCCGTTTGTTGCTCAAAAGTGATGTTCGCGTCAGATTACTCGACGGCGGCGGCGGCCAGCCTGAACTGCAATTATTCCTTTCGCGACACGTACAAACGCGTACACTCGCGTTTATTTCCTTTAGCCGTTTCTCAGAGACGCGTATGACGACGTACCCGCGTATAATATACCTGCTCTCGCACGCGATTCCATATAAGAAGGCCGATGGTAACGCCTAACGTGCCTTCTGAAACTCGATACATGTGTGCGGCATGGATTCGTGCCACACGAGCGTTCACACGAACGTACCAACACGCGTGCTTCGCTCCTCGCCCCTCTATTGTGTACGCAGCATGGACACACGTATGTATGTAACGCGTGTACACGCCCGTTCACTGTGAACGAGCATTGGGTTGAGCTCGTTCAGAGGTTTTACACGCAGTGTGCGTATACGCATAGTGTGATCCTAGTTCGTTCGCAGCTGCCTCAAAAAAACCCAAAGCCGGCCTTCTGTGGCTCTTCCAGAGAGAGAGAGAGAGAGCAACCCCGCTGCCCGTGCCTAGTGTATTCAGGCCTTCGAAAAACGGAAGAATACGAGGAACGTTTGTCTTCCTTCGTTTCGAAGCGTGACAGCCGGATATTGGGAGATGAATGCGCGTTCGAGCTTTTGGAGTATTTGGAAAATCCTAGGCTTCGTTCCCGTGTCTCGCAGCTCCGGGCCTCGAACGGTCCTGGCACGTCGAATATACTTGCGAAACATTGCGGGCGGATTATATGCGTATGCATTATATACATTGGCTCGGTTGTGCCACTTGGAAATGTCGCTCGGAATAAGAAAGGAAAAGGGTACAGTGCGACCGCAAGGTGCGAGCGGCGGCTGTATCGAAGATTTCACGCGGATCCTTTCGCAGATAGTAGGCATCGAAGGATGCGTTGCGAAGTAGAAAAATGCAAGGGCTGACGTTAATTACCACGCATCAAACATTGAACGGCTTGTGTCGACCAGATCGACTAATGCTACCTATTCAGGATTTCCACGTTCTATGTATTGCGTTGTCTAGTATCTCCTTCTCTCTCTCCCCCTGCGCCCTTCTTCTTCCCCATTGCAATCGCGTTCGCTTTTCCTGTTCTCGTTTTATTCGACGAGCGGCCGTCCCTCTTGTTATTGATTAATGTATTCGGTATTCCGGATCAACAATGCGCTGACTTCCTCTTTATTCTGTTTCCGCTTCGTCTCCCTCGTCGTCTCTCAATCTTATCGATTGTTTCACTTTAACTGGCTGTTATCTCTCTCACGTTTACGCTACTCCCACCCCCCTTTTTCATTTACGTTTCGCTACCTGCTGCCTCGACGACGCGTCGTGAGGGGTGCACATAATTCTACAATTTGCATCCCAGATTATTTTTCGTTTCTCCAGTGGGTTCGCTGGTGCATGCCTCGGGTGAATCCATGCATCGCGGCTCCGCTATGCCGTGCAATAATAAACGTAAGAAGAAATTCCAACCAGCGCGTTATCTCATCACACTGTGACACGCATAAGTTTCGCCGATCATTGATCGCGGCATATCTCATCGGTTCTTACGAATCAGTCCCATCTCTGCCGCGGTTCGCGTTTGCCCACGCTTCCCCTATTGGCAGAGGTCTGTCCGTGGGGACGACGCTTGGCCTCGTGCGTATGTATGTAACTCCAAAAACGTGGTCGATTCGACGTCGACCGCGCGACGATGCACACATCGCTATACAACTATCCTCTCGTGGTCAGTCGAGCTGTCCCCTCGTGTCTCTGCGCTCGACTCTTCCCCGGCTTGCAAAAACGCAGGCATTTCGTTCGGCTTCTTCGCCGTCGTCGTACTCGCGAACAGTGAACGAACGCGTGGGTCTGCGACGAGGAAGCGAGAGCGAGCGAACGGGGAAGAAAGAAGGCGAGCATCGGCTCTGCGTGGAGATGACGAGGAGAACGACGAAGCCCTGATCCTCTCTTACTTCTCTCTGCGTCTTTCCTCACGGGGACCGGGTCTCTTTCCCGCATGCACATCGGGTTCTGCTCTTCACTCGTTCTGTAATCTGTACGGCACGGAGGCCCGCGATTGGACCGCGGGAGGGGTCGTTGTGGGAAGGGACGACGAGCAAGATAGAGAGGAAGAGAGGAGGTCGTGAACGTGGAAACGGGATGCCGGGATGACGACGGTAGTGAAGAGGATGAGAGGAGGAGATGACGGAGGAGGGAGGGTGTTACCGTCGCATTTCAGAGAGGACTTTAACGTTCTGGATGGAGGTAGGCTAGCTAGCTATGTGTAGCCGGTGAGCACCAGCGGAGAGACAGAGGAGGAGGAACGCGAAACGCTAAAGGCAACGAAGGAGCGAGATGGAGCGAGCGAGGGAAAGAGGTTAGCGAGCAGCCGCGTGCGAGAGGAAGTAAGAGTGAGAAAGAGATCCGTGCTGGTGAGAAAGAGACGAGGCAGGGGATCCAGAGAGCCCGACACGTCTCTCTGGCTATGCTGTATGCGGCAAGGGCTACCCTGCTTCACATTGCCTCTGTCTTTCTCTCGCGTGCCCGTCCGCTCTGTCGTTTGCGTTTGAGTTGCTCCGTTCCTACCCTCTTTCTCTGTCAGCCGCTCCGTTTCCCTATATATCCCTCTCCCTCTTTCTTCTACTCGCACCGCTCCCGCTCTCTCTCTCTCTCTCGGTCGCCGCTGCCTCTGGTCTCCTGGTTCCTCTCCTCGCGCTCGTTCGTTCAATACTCCGGGAGAGAGTGAGGTAGGGGGTGGGAGGATGCGGAGGAGGAGGACGAAGAGAAGGTTCGCAAGGGGAGGTAGAGGCCAGAGGGAGAGAAGCGGCAGCTCTCTCGTGCAAACCCGACGGACTCACGGAACACGATTCCACCGTTGGTTGGTGGGCTACGGACGGTTTGTTCGCACGATCGAAACCAGCCCGGCCGAAGGAGAGCCAAGAGCCAAGAGAACGAGGGATCTCTCCGCTCGCTGATAGGGAATGGAGTCGCGATCGGTCGAAACGGGCCGGCGACACCGCCGGCAATATCGTTTCTAAATACATACATACATAGTCGAAGACGTCGCAGCGACGATAGGCTAATGTGGTTTCTGGGTCGATGGCCTGACGCGGGGCACTTGTCGGGACGATGTGCTCCGAATATCTTACTGTGCAGGGCACTCTTTTGCTCCGCCTAGAGTCTATAGGAAACGATTCTGAAACGATTTCACCAGGGAACGTGTAATGTAGGCTGGGAATCGCAGGCCTTCTGCCACCCCTTGTTAGTTACCGTAGGTAGAAAGAATCGAGTGAGGCTGCCGTTAGGGGTGGTGCGCAGCAGATGTAAAAGGGATAAGAAGAAGCAGCAGTACATGCACATGTTTACAGACGTATCACGTGTACGCGGTTTTGATACTTTCCTTCAGTGGAGATGACCTTTGTCGCTACCAAAAGGACCCTTGCGTTCGCCAGGGTGAGAGGGGGATGTACGATTCGTTCTACGGGTCCGCACGCGGCGCACCGAGGCTCGACGATGTATCGTTAAACAAAAAACACTCGGCGGTGTTTGTATACGGAAATACGCAGCAGAGGACCCGGGGTGGTGGGTTCGCGAGAGGCGAGTTCAGTCAAGTAACCAGCGGAAAGTCGGTTGCATATCGTCGACTACCTGCGCGTCTTCCTCTTCCCCCCTCCTCTCCTTCCCTTTCCGCGCTCCTCTTCTCAATACGCGGTCGCCTGCAATCGCTACGAGCACGTGGTACACATCTACACGGTGTACGCCTCCTACGTGTCCGTACACGTATTCACACATTTACCTGTCTCTCGAGTCGTGACCTCCGGTGATCGATACAGAGTGCCGCTCATTTGCCACGAGGTAGAACGACTACTACTCTTCGTCTCGTTTTCTCTTTCTCTCTCTCTGTTTGTTTCGCCGTGTATGATCTTTCTCTATCCACCTCTCTCCCCCTCCGCACCTTTGCCTCCTCCCTCGCTCGCGTTCTCTCGCCCTCTTTTGCGGTGGTGACGATCTTCCTGCCGACACTCGAGGAATAATTAGGACGGGTTCGTTGTTAGCATGAGGATTCGTCGGCTGGCTTTACTCTCTCTCTCTCCGTCGCGGTCGATCTTCTTTTTTCTCTCTTTCCACCTCGTTTGATGAGCACAGCGAGTAAGTTACGCTGTCGCGGCTCGCGGGAAGGGAGAAAAACGCGGGCCAGAAGGAACGACGAAAAGGCAAAACGAAAGATCGCGTGGATGCCAAGGGAAACGACGGGGAACGGGGCCGGCGAAATGGAAGGAGAGAGATCGCACCGAGTTTCGGTACGCGAATGAAATTCACCTCGTTCGGGCCTCTTCTCTCTTCGTCTGTCCCTCTCCCTCGTCCAGATATCTTGTTCGTTTTTCCATCGACTTCTCTCTATAGACTCCTATCGCGCGCTCTCTCCGTCGCTTGCGAAACGTTGCCCCTCGTGGCAAAAGGGTCTGCACCCGTTCCTTCACCTCGCGCTCCGGGAGCGCGCGTTTTTTTCCAACTCGTTTCTCAGGTATTCCGCCGCTCTTAACGGTCGACTCTCCGGTCGGCTGAGAGAACGGGAGAGGGATAGTGGACTGAGGGCACGGGGGACGCTCCTCGACTCTCCCTCTTCTATTAATTTTCCGCGATTCGTTTTGTTCTTATGGCCATCCGTGAGAAACGTTATCGTTCCCGTTGTGCCCGCTAATTTCGCGGATATTCATCGCGACTGAATGGACGGCGCGAGGTGTGACGATCTCGTTTGAAATTCGTTGCCCTGGATAGGGTGTTCGTTATCTGGGAACAACAGTCCGGAGAACGGTGCAGAGCCATCGGTGATTAGTGAAACGAGAAGCAAGAATTCGCGTTGCGAGGGACCGTAGGATCTGTTTCGATCGTCCATCGGATCGTTATCCAGCGACTATTGTACGAAACATGTAGCCGTAGTTAAGACGTGCCTCGCAGTTGACACGCAACGAGAGCTCCCTTGGCTGACGGCTCGATACTGCGCTTCGTTTGCTCGTCGTTGCGAGGGAGCCAACGTGGTGTTGGCCGACTTCCCCGATCGGCGCCACGGTCATAAATCCGGAGAAGGTGCGCGCTTAGACGCGAATTAATCGACGACGCGCATTACCTGTGGATCAATCCGTATCTCCAATACCGCCATCGTATCGATGCAATATTGCCAGCGAGTTAATTTAATCAACATCTGCGCACTTGTGTGTACAGCATTCTGCAAAAGTTCCCCGGCGTTCATTCACGCGCAGGGATGCAAGTGCACTCTGTACCTGAGATTAAAAAATATCGAGAGACCAATCGTACTCCCGCATCGTACTCGCGAATTTATAAAACGACCGATATACGCACGTACTCGCCGACGATAAAAATCCATGGGAAAAGCATGAAATTCGTAAGGGCGCGAGATAATCCCCCGTCGCCGAGATATGTGACACGATATCGCGAATTTATTACGCCTGTCGCCGATTATGCACACTCGCGCGTAAAATGGCGCACAAGGTGGAACCGGGTCAAGCCTCGATGTACGAACGGCGTCCGTGAACGGAACGGTGGAAGCTGGAGGAAGGGGGCGAGGGAAAGAAGACGGTTTCAAAGCTGGGCCATAAGAAAACGAGGCGAGACAAAAGAGGGACATCCGGATGCGATGCTCCAGAAGGCACGTGCATGTATATGTACGTATACGTACGTATGTACCGGGATCCTCTGTGCACCGTCGTCGATGCACCGAAACGCAAGGGCGTCCATCGCGATAGGAAAGATGAAACGGAGACGATAAACCGAGCACCGGGCGCCACGTGCGACGCTGGGCGAAATTGAAACGTATTGCGGCGTTGTTTTGCCTTGTTTCGGGATCACGGTAACGGGAAGGGGGGTGGGGAGAGGTAGGCGGCCAGGTGTGTGCCGCACGTATCATTGTTTCGTAATAAGATTCTGTAGGTACGCGGAACCGTAGAAGATAAAAACTGGACAGCGGCGTAATGCGGATCTTCGCGTCGCAGTGGAACATGCCTGTGATTTTCTTCTTTCGATATTTCAAACGACGTCTTTCGAGCAATTTCGCGAGCACTGTTGGATGATTCTAAATTGGCTCATGAAGGGATGACTGTATTGATGAAATTCGCGTTGAGATATTACGAAACGGTTAAGCGAGTACGTATGTACTTCTTTTTCTTTGAATTTCTTTAACATCGTACTGTCAGCTGCTCCTCCAGCTAAGCTTTAATGTTAAACTTTCCCTCGTTAAGTGTTAACCTATCGCGAAATGCGTCCAATGTTTATCTCTTATCGGGAAACGCGCGCTAATACATCCGTGTAACGACGAAAGGAAACGAAATGACCGAAGTGAAATTTAATGTGGTTTGCCTTTACGGCTTGTTATTCGAGATTGCATAATGCAACGTCGTAATGAAGTACTGCTTATAGTTAAACGATCGCGAGCGTAACTTCATTCATAAAGCACAGTGTGAAGCGGCGAAGGGGGAATGGGGTAGGCGGGGGGGCGTTTGTTCCATCGCGAAAAGGCGAATCGTATTTCATACGCGACGATCGTATCGAGAGAGAGTTCCGAGAGCTCGTCGACGACTTTTTCAACCGTTTCACCGACTTGGACAGGACTCTTATATAAACCCAATTACCTATTTATATATTTCTTTATATCGACTAGCTCGGGATTATTCCAAATCCCATTACCTGGCAATCCGCGAAACTCGCGAGGCCATTAAACGGGGAATTTCACGATTACACGCGCCCGTGAAAAAGTGACCGACCGCTGCATCGACTGGAAGATGAAGTTTTTCCATTACACCGATCGGCGCATTATAAATCACGCGCGCCGATTCGCGACTACAGGTGTGTACCGTAAACCATCGACGGCCGGGGCGAAATGGTCGCATTGCTGTGCGATTCGCGTATAATTTCGCGACGAGCCGTTGCCACTGTATTTCGTCGATGGCGCTAATTTCAGATTACCATGCGAGAGTGTACATGTATTTTCTTTTTCATTCACGCGAAAAAGGACAAAAATAATATACCAGAAAGGGTAACCGGGATGGACGACAAACTCTGACGGTATTTCATTCGGACAAAGAATCTGGAATATCGGGTACACTTTTCACAGCGCGAACGCCGCGACACGAATGAATCGGGAACGTCGAAATAAGGTTTCCTTTGAATTTATTGCACGGCAGGTGATTGGTCGCCCCTCGAGGTGGACCCCCTCACGTCCCACGAAATTTGATTCTCGAGATATCCTCGCCGGTGTTAAGCGAAAACTCCTCGATGACGTTCGCGTCGCGTGCTAGCCCAGCTACACGATCCTGTACGCTGTAAATCAACGGAACAATGAACCCGGCCAGTAAACGTCCACCTCGATATAATTTATTTCCGTACGAAAGCGATAATTAGTCTCGACGAGGAAGTTTCTCGGTGAAACTGTATCGCACGTGATTTTCACGACAAGATCGCGGTGGAGGGGTAGCTGGGCTACGCATCGTCGTCCCTGCATATCGATACATATATCATCGCGGCGCTACGGGGACGAAACAATTCGTAGGAAGCATTCATCATCTTTCGCGATGCATCCCGATAGGTTGTGTCGATAGCGAAGATGACGAACGCCGAGGCGTCGATGCGAATAATTTCGATCGCAATGGCGACGAATTAATTAATGAGGAAACAGTGCTCGGACAGGACTGTGCGGAGCGCTGAAGAATCTTTATTTTCTCGAACATCTAACGAGCGATGGAATATCTAACTTTTGCGTCAGGGAGTCTAACGTGTTCCCAAGACTCGTGGAAAACGCGTGGTCGCGAAACTGGTACACCGGCACGCTGATAAGCAGCTTTATTACCCATTGTCCCAAGTACATCCGTCTGTGGATCTGTGTAAAAAGTAGACGGAGCAAATTGTACGGAAACGGGGGGGCGAACGGATACCCAGACAGAAGGGACGAGTAAGGTAGACCAGTGGCAAGATATCGCAAGAAGCCAAATTCGACCAAGGTTCACCACTACGAACAAGAGAAAAACAAGAGAAAAGATCTCTTAATTATCGACTGAATTTGTCGCTGCGAGCTAGCGATTATTTGAGGACCACCCTGTCTCGAATTCCACGGCCCGTTCTCCCCACGCGTCTGCCGCTGGGGATCGGCCGATAGGAACACTTATCGCGTTCGTGCCGCCGGTATGACCTAAGTTAGGTATGTATGTATACGGTCGACGAGCTCGCTGAGAATACAGAGGAACATCGCCGTGTCTGTTTCATCGTCTTCCTTTCTCATTGCCTCTTCCTTCTTCGTGCTTTTCCTCCCCGGCATTCCCTTTCTGTCCGTCGATTCGTCGTCTCTGTCCCTCCACGAGGCTCGTATGTTTACTCGTCGTTACCATCGTCGTCGTCACCGCTTCTGCTCCTTCTGCAGAGGCTCTTTATACTCGACTACTACATACTCGTATACAGGCGTACGCGACCGTGCACGTATAACACGGTCGACCACATTTGGATCGGAGTACGCGACGTCGCGTCGGATCGTCGGGCACGCGTGTGCGTGCGTCGCGCAAGTAGCTGCTGCAAAACGGCAGAAAGAAGATAAGGGACGTGGAGCGTTTAGTGGCGGGCACGCGCGTGTTTCGGCAATGCACACGCTGCGTTATGTTTGTGTTTTGCCGATACACGGTGTATGTGTATTATATATGCGGAGCGCAGAGAGGTAATTAGTGCGCGTGCAAACGTCGGGCAAGGGAATGACGGAGGGAATGACGGACAAAGACGTATCAGTTGCGTTTATCGAATATTCGTAAGGGGGCGAGCAGTGAAATCCCGGGGCAAAGTGGTCGAATTCGGAGGGCGATTCATTATTTTATCCAGCCTCCGTAGTTCCCTTGGAGTGAAAGGCTAATTTTCGGTGGTGAAGTTCGTATTCTGAAAGTAAATTACGCGCCACTCCCGTGTGCATATCTTCGCCGGATATCACCATATTCAATTTTTCATGGAAGCGAAAGTACGACCTTGCGCTACCGGAGTGATTGTAATACCGCTGCATACGCAGCGCTTATCCGGCAAATAATAGGCGTCGTCCATGAATAGCGTCGATTTAAGTCGACACTCTTTCAAGCCGGCATGAAAAATACATCAGCACAATACGGTTCTGTGTATGGAATCAAAAAGTGCCCGCTAAATATACGGGTTGAAAGGACCCGGGTTATCTAATTCGCATGCGTTCGTATCGGAATCACCGACACGTGACACTCAAACGTCTATTGCGAGATCGTATCGTCTGACTTTGCATCGCATGCTCCTCCTACCTTAGAAAGTCATCTCTCGTCGCGACCGAGCTTCGGTGCACGTACCTTTGTAGATGCGCGTTTACATATGTGCATACGGCTGGCTTGCGTTACCGATGCGCACGTATCTCGTGCGCTCGGTTCAGGCTGCGCGCTGAATTGCCGGTGCGATTCGAGAGGTGAGAGAAAGGGAGAGAAGGTGGAAGGCGCGAGCATTACGCGCGCAAACCACCGCACGCGTACTTTGGAAAATTAATTTTCTTTCGCGCGACGAGGATGGTAGATTATTTTTAAACGGTTGCCCGAATATTTATTGGTCGACGAATTGCATTGGTCGTGGACATTTTCACTTGTCGAAGACGGATATCCTGACAGACACGGGGAAAGAGGTTCGGTAGACTTTCACGACCTGTTGGAGAGGAATCGTCTCTCGAGAGCGAGAGGTAACGCAGTGGAAGGATGATCGACCTTGCGCAAGGTGAAACGAGTTCGATCGACTCTCGATCCGGGGAAAGACGTGGGTGGGGCGGATACTCGATGAAAAGTACGGATTTTTCGTTTCCACCTTTTTTCCCCCGCTGTCCGTCTGCTTCGACATGTGCTCCATACGTCACAGAGCATATGCTTCCCTGTATCGCCTCCGCGGTCGTTTGTTTAAACAGACGTCGGCCAAACGTTCGTAAATACGAGAACAGGTAGTGCTTCGCGCGTTAACGTTAGATTTATTCCGTTGATATTCGCGGGGGAACGATGGCGGCGGAAGGGTGCGAGAGGTATATTCAATTAAAAAAAAGAGATGCACCTTTTGCGCGTTTCACGCGATCGTCTGTAACGCGAAGCTTCACTCGTTGCGTAACAATAACACCGTCCAATTTTTTTTTGTAGCATAGATTTTTTTCCCCCCAACCGTTCGTTACGTAACGACGACGCGTGACGTAAAGTGCTGTTACAAGAGAGGCATTTAAATCGTGATGTATCGCATTGCCGCGAGAGCATCGGTATCGCGACACGCGATACACGTGCAAAGAAGAAGAAACCTTATCGGTGTGTCGGTGTACCCTATGCGTGCAATGTCTGTTGTGCAATTAACTACAATTTTCAAATTCGAATTAGGATGCGTACGTGAAACGAGGCCGGCTTCTCGAAAGTGAAATTCTTCCGTTCTCTAAAATTCATCCCGGCCCTCGTAACCCCCCATCGTTTTACCTGCGGGTTAACCTGAGCATCAAGGGTTAATTATACCGCCGCTAGGGGGAAAATATTTCATCGTCCATAGTGGAATACCTGGTGGATAGACCTCTACCTACTGGATCCTTTGGCGCAAGACGACCAGACACCGTTGCTTTCAGGCCAGGTTCGCCGAAGGGCAACGTGATTCATGATCGTCGACGATGATTCACAGCTCCGCCGTGACGTTTCCTCGTTCGACGCGCAGAAACGGACAGGCTTGTGGGAGAATTTGTCGTTGTTCCTCCCTTTCCTTCCTGCATGATTCGCGTTAAATATCGCGAGAGATAGGTGCACGCTGGTGCAAATGGTGTTCGAAGGTTCCTCCTATGGTTTTGCTTTTTTCTCTCCTCCTTTCACGTCGACGAGAATCCCCGGGCGATCGTGAATTAATAATCGCAGAAAAAGATCCGCGGATTGTTGAGAATTTCTCGGCCGCGCCTTGGGTTTCCTCGTTTATTGGAATAGTTATCGAGATTCGATTAATTGCCGCTTTATCCGCGCAAGTATTTCATGCTTCCACCTTTCGTTAACCGCTCCGAGATTGTGCTGTGGCCGTGTGTTACAGCACTCGATATGGACACGCGAGAGGACGTAACCAGCGAGTTTAAAGCATCGCGTGAAAGTATTCCAGCCACCTTTCTCCTCTCTGAAGCGATCGTTGTAATTCGCCGCGAAGATTGCTCGTCTTTCGCTATGAAGACATTTTTTCTTCTTTTCTTCCCTCCTTTCTTTCTTTTTTTTCTCGGCTGAAAGCACGGAGCGTCGAACATGGCTTCCCCGTGTCGTGCAATGGCTGCAACGTGCTCGAAGGAAGTTTCCGTGGTTATCATTTCGATCGTTCGCGTGATACGTAACCGCGGGCTTGTATCCCGATAGTGTTGGCGTTGCTTTGCTCCGAACGCATAATGGTACCTACTTCCTTCCAATGGGGAAGTTGACGAGGAAGTGCGAAAACTTGCTGCCCTTTCGTTCGCCCGCATTGTTTCCAGCTTCTATGCCCGTATTTCCATTGCTACAGGCCGTGAATCGTATCGACGAAAGTTCAAGCTGTTAATTGCACGCGATATCTATTAACGTCTAAGCTAAATTGCGCGTCCCGTTTGACCCGCGATCGAGGGAACGTTTTGCGTTTCACGATCGACATAGGAACGAACTAATATGGCTCGACGTTTGCTAACGCGAAGGAACACCGTCGGAAGTTAATGGCGACAAGTGAAAGCGGCGCACGAAAATATAATAATCGTTAAAAGTTGCTCTCCTCCCGGCTCTCGCTCTAACGATCGCTTTTATTCCCGTCGTTCTTCGGCCGATCGTTGTTCAACGCGCAGCACCACGTTTTCGCGTGGAATATAATTGAACGAGCGTTTCCACGATAGCGTGGATGCACGGACGGTTCGGTAGCCGTTTTAAGATGGCCGTGATTCGACGCGAGAGCCAGGTAACGCGACACCTAGCAATTCCTCAACGCGGATTAATCCTTCGCTCGAGCGTTATCGAAATTCTGGGCCAACGTCCAACCGGCAACAACGACATAAACGCCGTGGCTAAAATAGCGTTAAACGGACTAGAAAAGCGAGCGGCATCTAGAAATAGAGGGATGGCCAGGCCTGTAATCGCTGTGCTTGCTAATCGGCCGAATTGGGCGGGAATGCCGGGAATCGAAGGCAAACAGAGAAGACGTTAACGTTCCGCGTTAACAGCAGAACCAGTTCCACCGGCTAATTCCTCTCCATCCCCTGTCTCCGCTCGGTCCAACATTCGTATCGCGACTCCGTTCAGTTCCTTCGTATTCCCGCGATCAATCGGAGGCTGCTCGGCGACAGCGAACAACATTTAACGTTAGCGCTGTCCGGCGTGCAAAATTGAAAGCGTTTGTCTATTAAGCGACGTACGTTTTAATGCGAACACGGCAGCCAGCCTGGTAAATCGAAAAATTAATAACGCATCGCGACCACGCTCCTCCTTTATTCGCAAACGTTCCGCGCTGCCTCTGCCCCCAGCCTGTTAGCGTAATTTAATTAGCGACCCGTCTAATTTCGCGAATTAATAATAACCCGTTACTAATATTTGAACTGTACAGCACGCGCCCGTGCGCTCGTGGCCTCGAAACAAAGGTTAATGGCGTCTTCATACAAAGTCCAAACGATACGGTGACGTTCTATGCGAGAGCGTGCGGTAATGAAATTACAGTAAATAACCGGCAAAGAGTCGCCGCTGCAAGACAGACAGAGCGGTGGTTGCATGGGACCTGGTAATTTTGCTCGAAACTGGCGAGAGTCCCTGGCCGGGTATCGTTCGGGAGCCATTTTCGCGTTGCTTCGTTTCATCGTCTCTTTGGCATCGCCTTTTGGTCCGCGCCCTCCTCTCGGCTTCCACGATCCTGCCTCTCCTTACGCGCTCCGACCTTTTTCTATCTTTCTCTCTCTCTCTCTCTTCCTCTCTGTCTCTCTCTGTCTGAACGAGCTCCGGACTGCAGGTGTCTGCTGTGCGGATCTCTATCGCGTCGTCTCTGTCCCGTTTCACCGCTTCGTTTCTCTTTCGCGTTGTTTCTGAATTGCGCGACCGAGCAAAAGGGGTAAGAGCGAGATGCCATCGGCGGCGGTGACATTGGAGAGACAGAGAAGGGTGTATATATGACTGCGCCTCTACGGTAGAGAGATCGAAGAGAGAGAGTGAGAGGGAGAGGAGAAGAGGCGCTTCGGGCAAAAACGTAGCACGGAGATGGTGTCGTTGCTCGTGGACCGTGGCCGAAGAACGCCGAGTCGACTCGTCGTCTCCTCAACCCTTCGTTTTTCCTGTTCCTGCGAGCAAAAAGAGCGCCGCTGCAGAGAGAGAATCCGCCGAATGTTATCCCGCAAGGCGTTTCGCGGGCCCTGCGACGCGTTAGCAGGGTATGTAAATCGAAATTCGACTCCGATCGGCGGGAATATTCCTGTCGCAGGGAGTTCGTCGCTGAATTTTGCGAACTCAGCGATCCAATACCGTTTCGCGACAATTATGCTGCTATCGTTTAACTCGATCCGATTCCCCAAGTCTGCCGCGATCGATTGGACATCTGCTTACCCGCTTTATCATCGCGCGAAGGGACAAATTGGAGCAGAGATCTCTATACAGATCTGAATAAGACGCTGCATCGGTGCTGTTCTTTTTCAATGGCAGATTCACGAGCAATGTCGAACTACCTGAAATCTCCGCCAAAGAATGCAGCCTCGATCTCGTCAAGCGTCTCCTTCTCCTCCGGCGTCTCTTCCTTTCTTTCGTATTATTGTCGACCCGGGCTACCATCAACCGGCAGAATCGCACCGGCGAAAAAGCATATTCGCAGCCCCCTTATCCGGCGCGATTCCTAAAACGAAATTCTGTTCCTTGAAAGAATTAGTCCCTCCTGTTCGCTGATTTCGTGCGATAGATACCGCCTTGGCATATGGGTAATATATTTGAGTTGACGCAGAGGACACTCGGGAGTAGAAAAACGAATTTCTGATAAGACGTTCCCCGGTCCTGAGGCAGCTGCCTAAACGAAATTCTTCGACGAAGCCGTTATTTATGAACCCGCGGCTGGAAATATTTCAAGCAGTCCTCCTCTGCTGTCCCAGTCTCTTCTGGTTCTCGTGCCGGCGACCGCGGAGAGGGACGAAGATGCAAAGTGTCTTTTATCGAGCCAGAGACATTCTCTCCTTCGAGGCACTTCGTCTCTTTTTCAACGGCTTTTTCTTCCTATTTTGCTGCTTCGATTCTTCCCGATGAGTCGACGTTATCGCGTCACGGTGGCGTTAATTTTGTCTAGAATTCTCGCCGTGTCTCGTAAGCAACGATCCACCAAAGATAAAGTTTCTCGGCTATCCCGGCCCACTTGCAAAACGGTTTGCATACATCGGAAGATCTCTCGATCCTCCGGCATGCGTCGTTTTATTTCTATTCGAGAACGGTGCTAATGCCACGTATTCACCCCGCTAAAAGCCCCGAACGGTCTATTATTTCGCTAATTCCACGACGGGATAATTGCGTAATTACACGGCGGGTGTGCAACGCGTTTAATTACGCTTACACCAGATATATGTATATATACATATATATCTGTGTAAGGTTGAGAACATGTTTTACACCGGTGAAAACTGAAGAGAGCAGCCGGATACATCGACTCCCGGTGAACACGTACGTACGCTTCCTTCGTGAATTGAATCGGCTCTCCCGCGGGACGATTAATTGCGTTGCGTTCGCGAACGCGCATGTCCTCCACGCGACCATTATAAAACATATCGTTCTATTGCTATCTGGATATCTTAATAATTTGCACAATCTCTTTCCCTCGGCTCGTCTAATTGCCGCGTCTGCTCTCTATTCCACGCGTTAACGGGTCGCGTCTTTCGTCTGCCGCGGTTCCGCTTCCTCTTCCCCCGACGCGTGATTAATGGCGCGTTATGAGCCACCGTTGCCCGTAGACCTCGCTCGATCCCGTGAACTCGTTGCCCAGGATGCATTTCCCCGCCAGATATTAGACAGAAATGAATCGATAGCGACACCACTCGCAACCTCGCACTGGACTCGACGAAGAAGCTTGCGGCTCGACGTATGCATAAGATTGTCAGACACACGGGGAAATGCATAGCGTTCTCATTGCGGCGTGAACCGAAACACTTGTGGCTTTCGCTCGTGCACAACGTTTTAATGTCGACGTTCGACGAGCGTGGACCTACTAGACCATCGCCGTTCGTAGGCCCGCGGGAAAGCATCCACCATTGACTGAAATATGTACGTATGTACATGTGTATTAAAATATGGCTGCAACCACATATTCGATGCGTGCCTTCTCTCTTCCGTGCAATGGGCGGCTAGATTGCCCGCTGCTCGCTATCATATATTGCCACGATTTAAGTCGGTTATTTATGATTCTGCACCTGCAGCGCTGTGAAATTTTTAACGTCGTTGCGCTAACGGTACGCAGTGATTGATACGACAACCGTATTAATTACTAGCGCCTCGATGCGCCAATGCCGTCGATCGACCAGCAAAGTGTTCTACGGAAATGTTGACCCCGCGGTGCAATGAAAAATCTTGAGAATGCACAATCAATTCCGACACGGGCACGAACTTGCGCGGCTCATCTCGCCAGTGTACGATCGCGTTACGGTTAATCGATGATTAGAACGACGAACACTCGTTAGACATACATCAGGCTGTTCAATCAGCCACGAAAGAGATAGCATCGAGTACGGAATAAGCAGGTACATAGTCCCACGGCATTATCCCAACCTTGTTGCTAAAACCTATGTATATTATATGCAAAGAATTCTTTACACTCGCGCCTTCTGTGCATCTCGATCTTCGCACAATACCTTTCGCGTTAATTCTTTATTCGACTGCACGCGGTGACCTAGATCGAAGGCTTCTAGAACTTCACCTCCCTCTCTCTCTTAGATTCCCCTCCAAAAAAACTATATACCCGGGAACGTCGACTTCGAAATTTCCAATTCCCAGTGCGCGATCAAAAATCGAATTCCCAAACCCCCCGTAAAATCAAGTTCTCCCAGCGTCGAATGAAAGCGTTTGTCGCAGCACTTTTCGCAAAGGACTCGGTGCTGCAACGAGCGAGCTTGCTCGACGATTGAGGCCTACCGATAATTATATAACGAAGCGGCAATCGGGGCTGCTACCGTGTTTCCAAAGCCAATGGATCGACGATGTATAACGGGTGGCTTGTTCGTAGCTGGTGCGCGTTCCTGCCTCTTATTCGCGGTGGGTCATTCGGTTATTTATGGCCTCCTAGTTGCCAGCAGCGCGGGGTTTTCAACGACGGTGGGCGAGGGGTTGCTACGTAGCAGCAGGCCAGGCACTGCGCTTTGATACCGCGGAAGCGGCCGGAGGGTGGCGATTTCAGGGAGGTGGCAGAGGCTGACTCTTTACGTGTGTGCACGCGCAAGTGCGAGGAAGAGGGCACACGTTGGACGAACGACAAACGAACAAACGAACGAACGTAACGAAGGTAGAGGGAGAGCTGGCCAAGCTTGTACAGCGTGTGTAGCGAAGTCTATAAAGGAGCGCTTTATTGATCTCAGTTTGAACGCACGCTAGGATACCGATATAGTCCCCGCTATATAACACCGTGCTCTGAATAAGGGGAGTTCTTGAGATACAGGGTGTGCCCGATGGCCAGTGGCTGCTTTCTTCGCGAATGCCCGGATAATGGCGAACCGGGCGAACCTGCTTGTCGTCAAACTGGCTGCGTGACTGGCTCCCCCGACGAACCGTAAAAATTATGTGCCGTCGCGATCCCGCGTTCGAACACGCGCTGCCACGTACAGCAGTACGTACCTCGATCACGCGTCGACTATCGACACTGTGGCTGCACGACGCTCTTCGGATACCGCTCGATAAGACCGCGCTGATAATTTTGCGCGAACGTTTCGCGACGATATCGGAATTCAGCTGTCGGATATAATGCTAGAGCTTTTGATATCGTGCCCCGACATCGTTCGGTCACTTCCACTGTATTATTGTTATTACGGAGGAATATCCGTAATGGTGCTCGAACGCGAGAGATAGGGGAGGGTTGAATCTTTTAAGCTTTAGATCGTACGCTTCGTTGAGATCGTTCGGATCGATCTGTTCGGGGATCGCCTCGGGTACGAATTTCGAAGGTGGTACAGGTTTGGAAGAGAGATCGAATGGAACGGTGAATCGTGAGCAGTAACAGATTCTTGCCATATTTCGTCGCGCATTGATTACGTTTATACGTAGCGGTATAGTTGCAGATTACAGGTTACTGATAGTGAAATTGTTAATCGGGTCGTTGGGCAGTGCTAGGATAATTCCAGTGTCCATTAAATGCCGCTTGCATTCAGTTTGTTAACGTTCGAAATTGTGGCTTGCATGTGTGCACAAGGTAGACTGATTTATAATTCGTTCACGATTCGACTGGTCTTCCATCGACGTCACGTTGGGTACAGAGTTCGCGCGGAACGGTAGATTTTCCTTGGTGCTGATTGGAGGCCATTACGGAGGAACCGTTTCTGTAAATACTAGCATTTGCATCATTCGTGGTTAGCCGCAACGATCATGTAATCACCTCAGCGCGCCTCTGAACCTTCCTCTCCTTTTTACCAACTGCACATTCCTAATACCAATGAAACAACTTCAATTTTTTTTTTTCGTACCTGGTTATACCGAAGAAAGTCGTTCCGACGAGTCTGGATAATTTTTTTATCAGAATCTACGAAGTCTGAATAGACGCGGAGGAGATAGTCTGCGGGTGCAGCGAGTCGCAAGAGGAACAAGAAGTTGAGGTCGATCGGTGCAACGTTGCTAACTCTCGAATTACTCTCGGTGTATATCGTTTCTCGCGCGATTGCGACCGAAAAATAATGCGTGCTGTTCCTTTCAGCTCGCCCCGTTTCGCAAGCGTGTATCGTGTGCGTGACACGGTGAGAAATGCACCGCTGATAGCCACTCTCGCGACTCGATCGCAGGTTCTTAGCGCTGCACAGCAGAATGCAAAGTTCGCGCGCGTATGATGGATAATATTGTTCGATCCTGAGGAACCTGGCACGGCGAGAACAATTGAAATCCCACCCCGACGTGAAAAGTCTAGAAGATGAAGCGTTACGAAATTTATTTCGACGATTCTTGCCGCCGTCTCGATATCGCTGACGCGGAACGAAACCATTGCGAGAAGTTTATCGGCGTTAATCTATTCGATATCTATTCACCGATAACGCGTTTCCAATCTCGCCTAAACGTTAGCATAAATACGAGGCAGCGAAGCCAGCTCCGAATTCACGCGTACTCGTTCGGGCCTTGAAACTTTCCCGTCCCAAAGTGCGCGGATTTATTCGGATTCGTTGAAACGTTCGATAAACTATCCTCCCAGCGATTCGCATCGTCGACGTCGTCGTCGTAGTCACTGAAATCTATTTTATACGACGCCACGTTTGTGTACGGCTGCATCTCGAGGATTCTTAACGCGTTCTCGACGTTATGTTAATTTATGGCAGATCTAGGTGGCATTTCGCAGCAGCGACCACGACATCGGCGTACTCGTGGCACGTCACACGAACCTTCATGACACGATAATAAGCGTTGACTGTCGGCTCGTTTATATCGTGTCATGGTCAAAGCTTACGAGGGTCAAAGACACAACTCGTCAGACTCGGCGAACGCTACTGTGCTGTATTGCGTGGAATACACGTACGTATTCACGTTAGGCAGAGAGGAAAAGAGCTGTCACGCGTCTAAGAATAACGCATTGACACGATTTCAGAAGCTTGACAAAGAGCAGAGGAGAATTGCTCCGTTGGAAAGTAACCGATACACCTCCAACGGAGGCCGAATAAATCTATCCTTAATCGATTCGTGATTCATATATGAACCTGGTGCCGGTCGGTGGTTATCCTGTTGTTTTTCCGATTTAAATAATAAATCAAGCGACGATGGGAAAAAGCCGATTATTTCGAGCCGCGCGTATCGTTTCGCTGCAATTCATGGGAATTACGAGCGGCAGCTTGCGCTCATTACGTATTAATAATTTATTCAGGCCGGTCTGTCTCACATTGAAAAGCAATTGTCGCTGGTGGAACAAAGCTGCCGGTCCCCTTTTTTGCGCCGTTTGTGCATCGCTCGAACGCGTGCAATTATCCGCGTATTTTATTCCCGGCCGTAAACGCGTCCCGCGAGTGCAACGGATTAAAACTATCCACGGACGATGATAATACAAGAACACGAACACGAGAACGCACCGTGCGGATATATGGAACTTTGCGCCGCTCGAAAGCGCGACGAGCTTTCGAGGATCGCGACGCTGCACTTTTGCGTTTTAACGCAGCTCGACAATTAACAGCTGTCGCGGAAGCGATAAAGGGCTGCTAGGGGGTGAAACTGTGTCAGGATGTGGTTAAACCTTTAAATTGGGGTTTCTTCGCGGGGCAACCTTTGGCACGATGCAGGACTGTCGGTGGAACGGTAGACGGGCGAGAGCGCGATAAAATAAATTACGCGATATTTCTTTCCCGCTCTTCTCCGCGGGGACATAATATATCGCGACCGCCGGGGGTGGATTTCTCTGGTTACAAATTCTTCATCGCGACGGCATTGTCGCGCACGTTTCACTTCGATGTCACTGGAACGAATCGATGAAAGGGAGTCACAAAACAACGTCCATTATCCTACTGTGCAGGACTTTGCAAAAACTACTTGCGCGCGATAATACATTTTTAGTAATCAATGCCACCGAAATGACGAATAGTTTTTGGCGATGAATTTCAGCAACAGCAACTGTGTTAACAGTTCGAATTCGTGCTTTCGAGACATCCTGTATTATGCGAATCTGCGATGCAAACCCAACATGCCCTTCCAGGAAAGTGTCCACAGAGTTCAGAGACGAAAGGCTTGCGCCAGAGACCTTTCCACGGGTCGCAGGAAATTGCGCGCGGAAATTTGCGAAAAGAAAAGAGGAAGAAACTCGTTTACCCCGCGAGAGCGTTCAGAGCTTCGGGAGAAATTTCTTTTTACCGGACAACAAAAAAATTCATCGCGATTCCACCCTGTTTATCGGCACTCTAATCGGGCCGCGATTACTATATTGCAGCCGCATTATCATATATTAATAAGCAACGCCTAACGACCGAAAAACAAATCGACCGACGAGCGATTATGCACTCATGAAAGTGATCTACGCGGCGTGTTTGTGCACGCGCGCAAACCTGATTGCTCTAACTGAACAGCAAGCGATTTGACCGATATTATACACGACACGCGTCCACGTGTGCGTGTAGCACAACCATCATTACACGTGTGCACCGTATTCATTCATAAGCGGGGAATACCCGTCATAGAAATGCTATACACGCGTACAAATGCGCGCACGTATTCCGGGCACAAATCGATCCGGCTGCTATCGAGTTTTGTCCAACTTGGACCGTGGCTCGTTCCCTCTGTTGCACGGGGGCTGATTTATCGCGTCGAGCCTTTGCCTTTAACGAGACGCAACATTCGAACGATTGTCGATAACAGCTTTACGAAATTGCAAGAGAACGCTTTATCTTGTCGCTTCTTGGCGAATCTGAAGCTTCCGTTTTTCGTATCGCCGGACTTATCGCCACGTTTATTCGCGGAATTCGTTGCATCCACGGAGGCGAACCTCGATAAACATTCAAAGTTTCCCCGCGCTTTTGCAATTGTTCCTGCGCCCCGTGGTAATTATCGTAATCCGGGCAAGCGTCAGCCGACAACTCCACCGCGCGGTGGTTTTACGACGGCGGAACTCGAAAAACTTGCCGGATCGCCGGTCTCGTTGCTTCTTTTCTCATTTACCTTATCGCGAGTGGAGATCGCGATAAGGATCGTCCGTGCTCTTCCTCCCCATCGAAGTTATTAAACGTTCCGCGACTCTCCATTGGAATGTGATATAATAACTCGACCCGTGGACTCCAGGCTACGATCATCCTGCGGTAAGAACCGTGCATAGATACATACTACGATACGCAGGAAACAATCTTCGATTGGATCGCTCGTGTCCGAAAGTATCGAGATCTGTAAAGAGTACGGGAAAATATGAATGGTGCATTCAGTACGCGAATTCTTCGAAATGTACGAAACTCACGCGTTTCGATCGTAAGAAGTTCGGTAGGATGCAAGGGCGGCATTGCAAGGCCGAGTCTCGTTCGTTCGGTGCGAGGCCCATTCAAGAGTTCTTTGTTTTTAGAACGAGACGGACGAACACAGACGAGGCTAGCTCTCGCGATCGAAGTTAGATCGAAAGAAACTTCGAAACGCTAAAATGCCCGCGTTTCGATCGTAAGAAATATGATACGTTTCGAGGGGGACATTGCAAGGCCGAGTCTCGTTCGTTCGGTGCGAGGCCCATTCAAGAGTTCTTTGTTTCTAGAACGAGACGGACGAACACAGACGACGGTAGTTCTCGCGATCGAAATAGATCGAAAAATTGAGAGGCGTCAATGACTACGCGATGGCCATTCATTCGTCGTTCGGGAACTTGCTCCGTTCTAAGATAGGGACGCAAAAGTCATTCATTCCTGTGCCATAACTACGAAACGATTGCTCGTTAATGGATAGGTGGAAATCAATCACGATTTTCGTCTTCTGCTATATAGTTGCTCGCAAAACTGAGCTTACACCAATGCGTACGCTACTATTGGAAGCTTGCGGCAAAATGAATACAAATGCATATATTTCTTAATTTTATTCGTATTTTATTCGAAACTTTTTTGTACGAATACACGAATAAAATATATAACTGCGGTTGTACTTTTTAAACACGCGCGTTTGCGTTCATTTCTCTGCCGATTCTCGCTACGAACGTTAGGTGTACGCTCAATTTTGTACCTGCTTGGCCTCTCGGATCACTCTGTGCTACCAAAGTAAAGCTTCTACATCGACGACAATCGTCTATCGTATCCTCGTATTAATTATCAAGGGTCTCCTTTATCCGCTGCATCGAGACACTCGATGCCCTTCGCAGCATAGGACGACGAACCAGCAGGGAGTTGCAGCTTTTCAGGCCCGTTCTTCCGGTGCGGCAACCCGGAATGCCTTCAGATCTCGTCCGTAAACGACGTCCGTCTTGAACGTGTCGGTACGCTACGGCCGTATCTCGTCCCCCCTAAGCCCTGCGCGCGTTCCATCCCCCGATACACCAATTCCACCCAGCGCTTGTCGATGGAACGCGAACTCGCCTCCTCCGCGGAGCCTTTCTCGTGTCTCGTGCACGCCGTGGATCGGTGGAGAGAAGGACCGTGGAACGAACGAGCCAGCGCAGCGTCGACGCGAACGAGAGAGATAAAGCGAAAAAGAGCCGGCGAGCGAGAAAGGAAGCGGGAGGCCAGGGAAACGTCGAGGAGGAGAGGAACCGGGCCGTGGATCGTGCACGCGAGAAAGAGCTACCCTGACACATATATACACACCTCCACGCAGAGCGGAGGACGCAGAACGAACCGATGCGGCTGTCGCGAGGAAGAAGAGCGGCCAGGGGGGAAGGCGGCTGGTTGGAGTGTCAGGAAGAACGAACCCAGCGGGAGATAGAGGGAGCGAGAGAAAACGAACGATCCCGGCGACGGACGGCGCGATTGCGGAAAAGAGACGAGCGCAGCAACGGTGTACGAGAAAGGGATGGCAGAGGGAAGGACCGCGTGCACGTATAGAACGGCGAACGAGTGACCGAGAGGAAGCGCGAGAGGTGGTGCAGGCACGACGGAGAAAGAAGTAGCGTGCACAGAGGGAACGAGGGACACGGCCGGATAGAACTCGAGCTTCGAATAGTAGTAGCGCGTGCTCGCAAACTCAGCCAGCGCCTCTCGCACAGCGTGTGTCCCCGCCGTGCTCCTCAACCCCGTCGCCATTCCACCCTTCGCGGTAGCGGTACGCTATGCGCTCTTCTTCTAGGCTGCTCTACTACGCGCCCGTCCACGTCTCTTGGCCCCGCAGCGTCCACCTTTCTCGTCTCGTCCTCTCGTTCCTCTGCGGCCCTCCATCTCGGTCCGCTGTACGCTTCTCTCCCGGTCCACCCACCGACCCACGAAACCGCTCGTTCCCGCTCGTTCCCGCTCGTTCCCGCGCCGACTCACCCCATGTATGTATATAACAACCAGCGGCGGTCCCTCTCCCTGGACCCACCCGGCTCTCGCACTTTTCTCTCCTACTCTGCCCTCTGTGCACCTCTTTCCCTACTTTCTCCGCCGACCGCGCTCTCCTCCTTCTCTTCCTCCGCCGACGCGGGCCCTTTCTCGCGATCTTCTTCCGCCGACTCTTCTCCGTTCCGTTCTCTCGATATCTCCATTCCCTTCTCCGTTCCTCTCCGCTTCGACCGCTCCATTGTCACCGTTCCCTCTCGTTCGACGGCGATTGCGAAGGCAGCACAGGCGGTCAGAGCCGGTCAGCCAAGCTCTCCGCGGATTATCTTTCGTCCGATCGTATTATACGTGCCTGTGCCTGTCCACCGAGCCGGGGACGAAAGCTTCGACGCGAGCCGGGCCTTCTCGCACAGTGGATATGCCACGTTTCAGTCTCCTCTCCGCGTACGCGGCTGTCCTCTTCCACGTAGGAGTCGTTGCTTCGACGTTCCGTCGTGGCCCCGTTCCCCGCGAACGTGTGCGTACACACGAGCGTTCCGCCGCGACGGCTAGAACGACGAGCTTTATATTATCGTTGCTCCCGGCGATGCCGCCGCGCGTAGCACGGGAACCAGTAGCGGTTGCTCCGTTCTGCTCGCTGCGCGACAGAGCGGGAGAGCCAGGGAAATATAGACAGAGAGAGAGCGGGTGAGGAAGAACGAGGCGGAGATAGAGCGATAAAAGGAGAAATATAGAAGAACGGAGCGAGACAGGCAACGAACGCGGCGAGTCTGGAATTCGATGGCCGGGAATATGGGTATTATCGGTGGGATGCTTTTTGAAACTGTGGCTCGTTCGGTCCCCTTTCTCCTCTCGCCCCGCCACACTCCACCTTTTCTCCGCCGTGCCTCGCTCTTCTAGAAGGTTGTAATTATATGCGCCCGTGTGTGTGTGTAGACGCGTTACGCGGTCGCGTAGCCCGATACAAAAGTAACGCTGTCGGGCATGCGGCAAATCGACGGTTCGCCCAGTCTGGATCGGCCCTCGTGTATAATATGCGCGCATTATACACGGTGCCTCGATGCTACGCTACCCTGCTACGCGTGCGAGTAGAGACAAGATAGAAGAAAGCTGCGGGAACGTTGGACCGTCTACCAAAGTGTCGAGCGTACTCCAATTTCTTCCCGTCGTGGCAAAGATCGATCGTTCGCTTTCAGAACCGCGAAGAGACGCATTTTTGCACGCCGAGAGCGTCCCCGAGCAAATCGACGATGGTCCGCTGCTCACGCGTGTACGCGCGCGTGGACAGTCCGCAATTGCAAGGAGTAATGCCCGCGTTGGAGTTAAGGAGCTCTCTAAACTATAAGACAGCGCTAACCGAACGGTACTTTACGAAACCTTAAAACCGCGGGACATACCGGGGGACTATAAATAAGGCGAGGCACGCACACGCGTGTGTGCCCACGGCGCGCGGTATGTTCCGTTGCGCAGTATGGCGAGGCGAACGCTAATTGTGGAAATTACTCTCTCGCTCGGAGGTTTCGAGTATGTACTTTTGAGAGCGTTCCGTTGGAAGGCGGCGTTAAACGCGGCCGCAAACGTTAAATGGAGGTTCGGTTTGAACTGCGATCCGGGAGCCACTGACAGGCAGATTTAGAGAAGAGTAACGTTAATGTCCGCTTCTGCTTCTTCTTTTCTTTTTAATCTTCTTCTCCCCTTCCTTCGCGGTAGAGAGGCCCGTTTCGCTCGCTGGGCTATGATTTAGTGTGGGCCGCCGTATGTGCATAGGCGGGTGCAGTTTTGTGAAACGTTTTCTTTCTGTTTGATTCAGCAGGAATCGGTGCGACGAAAGAGTCTCTGGGAGGTTCTGGCATGACGTTGGAAGAAATCAGGGTAAGTCTTGGGTCACAGATTACTTATTTTCCCTTCAACCCTTTCGTCACGGGTGCGTCTCATTTGTATGCACCCCTCGAGATTGGACACATTTTTTTATACTGACCCTCGCAGCGATTAGCCAGGAATATTTCGACTGGTCTATCGTTCTAGTCGCTGTACCATTCAATTGTGGCGAAAATTTGCGTCCAACTGCGAAAACAATATTCTAGAACGACTGCCCCTAGACGATCGGATTAAGTTTATCAGATATTTCTCGATGGATACTTAGCACGTTACCGCGGTGAACTCGCGATAACGGTTTTCCATGCTTCGTTTGTTGCGTGTAAATCACCCGTTCCGTGGTCACGTATAATTTGTACGTTATATGCTCGACACTCGGCCACCCTTTCTATGACTACCGCTTCGTCGTTCGCGTCGGTGTGCATTTACGCAGTGCGCGCGCGCGTGCACACCGTAGAACCTCTCCCCTGCTTTAGCGGCACAACCTCGTTATCTGTGCGAGAATGCCCGATTGATGTCATTTCACGCACCAACGATAATTTCAGATTTCGGATCGATGTTCGTCGAACGGGGGGTTGAAAGCGCGGATCTGGTTCAGAATTAACGTCGGGACGCTTTATCGAGGAATCTCCATTTTCGTTCACTCGTCGACGAATATAAAATTCGCACCGAGGATTACGTATCTCGAACGGCTGCAATGTGTCCAGGAACGACAACGTCGATCGGCTCCAAACTTTATTCCCAGCCGAACCTCGCAACTTCGATATCGACCGCGTTGCAAGGTATCTCGACGATTGAGCTACACCTTCGTCCAAGATAACCCATGCACATACCTCGTCGCGTTCCCCTCGCTCATTAATTCCGCCGAGCTCTCGTCGCTGCGTCAGAAAAAAAAAGGAGAACGCGAAACAAGAAATTGGAATACACGTACGCGCGGTACGTATCGCGTTCCGCGGGCACGTCGAACTCCCGCGGGTCGAATAATTTGTCACACGATGACGTCAACGGACAGCTCTGTCTCTTAAGCGGCAGGAACGTATGTACGTGCACTCTGATTGCAGTATGCGCATGCTGCACCTTGCGCATGGAAATGCAGGAACAGCCAGGCGTGCCCGCGAACCCGCTGGAATGAGTCAACCCGACGCGTTTCTTCGACGACTCCGGTTCCTCGTCGCTGATCGAACGTTCCACCTACGTTCTCCCTCTCCGCCAGTATATCCGTGCGCGTATTTCGCTCTGCACACCTTTGCCTCGCCGTTTCCCGTCTTTCTCTCGCGTTACTTACCCAACCGGAGGCCCGGAGGAACGCTTCGAAGCGTACAGCGCGCACGACTAGCCGTGCCTTTCCACGTTCGTCGTGTTCCAACGGTTTCTCCTTTTTATCATTTTCCAGAATTGCACGGCGGACGGCGGAGTGGAAAAAAATGGGAAAGAATATCCATTTTTTCAAACGACGCTCGCCGGTCGCGACCGAGCGTCGTCCCTTCCGTTTGGCGCGTTCGCGGGCCGAATTTACGACGGAGATAACTCGGAGCTAAGTACGAACTTAAGCGACTGGAGGGGCGTAAAATATTTTATGGTTACAGTAAATTTCATCGGTTTATATCTCTGCCCCGTTAGCTCTGTATTAATACGAGGTGATTTTCTGCGCGAGGCCGACACGACCGGCGGTATTTGAGGGAAAGAAATCGGTATCGTCGGTGTCCCCGATACGATTGGATAAATCGGACGGATCGTTAGTATGAAGCTGTCTGTCCTCTTTAAATTCACGAGCTGTTCCCACTTGTTACGCGAACCTACCGAACCGTTCGTACCTCGAACGGCAATTATTAACGCGACGGGGACAAAATGGACACGAAAACGAACCTCTGTATTTGATTCGACCCCATCGCCTGTCTACCCTTTTTTCCCCCCAAATTCTTGGGATCCTGGCGCATTTTATTGCAACCTCGCGACTCGCCTCGTATCCCAATGCAAATCTCGTCACATTTTATTCTCCGTTCCTCCCGGCTGACTACCGCGTGCCCCTTGGCTTGTGTGCGTCCCGTCTAAACTGAAATCGCGCTGCGGAATGATTTTAAAATTCGCGCTTCGTGCGTGTCACCGTCCAGCCGGACGCGAGCTGAATCGCTAACTCGTTCCTTTTCGGATACAAACACAGCCAGATTAGAGAAGCCTCTCCGTGACTCACACGATTCTCGCCGCGCTCCTCGGCCTCGACTTAATCGGCATTATGCTTCTGCGTAACATTTATCGGCCCCGCTCATCGTCGCACGAACGTGTCCAATTCGATTTTCCCAGTCATCCACGGCTGCTCCTCGGACGTCGTCTCCTCCCGTCGTTTGCCGCTTTCTTCGCGGTGCCGCAAAGCAGCGAGCCCCGATTTGCATAATGGTAAAAAAACACCGGGACGTTTGCATGAATTAGCATTGTTTGCATACTCGTTAGCACGGTCCGAAATAATTGAAAGGAAAGATCGGCCGCGCGATAATCATTGGGAAGATCGAGTTCAGAATGTCGCGATTTATGAATCACGCTGTGCTTTGCGACGCGAGGTACGTAACATCGCGTGCCTAAGGTGCTCCAAAATCGGGGGTCATCTGTGCCGTTTGAAATTGCATCCCCTTCCGATTCTGCATCAATTCGTAGATACGAAATTCAATCGAGTCGACCCGACGATCGTCTTCGCTGCGCCCGCTGTCGCATCAATTCCACGCTCGCGAAAGTCGTATGGAGGCATCAACGACCCCCCTGCCCCGATCCCGCGTTAACTGTGGCTCGCTCGTACTCTCTATCTCTCCTCTGTAGCCTTTGACCAAACAACGAAACACGCCCGCCCGCGTACAGACGGTGCTAGTTTAATCTGGGCACGCGGTGTCGCCAAAGGGTTAATTGGGATCCCTCCCAGCGAGCCGCGAATACCGCGCGGCGCTACCTTTAAAAGCGAGATGCGACGATGTCGACGACGAACGAATACGCACGACCAGCGGCAGCAACGCTTTGGAGCGGGCAAAGGAATGGCAGAAAACGGTCGCGGCGAACCGAGTCGGGTCGAGAAGAAGACGTGACGCGACGAGGGACGAGGCGTTGCGGGGAAAGGCAAGGCAAGGCAAGGCAAGGCAAGGCAAGGCGAAGAATCGAAAGAGCCGTAGGAATCGTTGCGGACGCATGGAACGGCGTTAGCTGCGCACGCCACCGTCTCCGCCGGAAATTATGCCAGCTCTCCGTTTCTACGTTCGGTGTAAACGAACCGAGGTAACGCCGGGCGGCCAGCGTCGACCATGCCGGTGCGGAACACGCCCCCAGGAACTGCGTTTCTCGTGGGCGACGCGACGGCCTGAAATATCGAGCGCCTTGCCCACGTACACACGCGAAATCGATGGAACCCGACCGACTGTCCGTGGAGAAAGAGAGAATCAGCCCAGCGCAGCGCGCGGACGGCCGCGAGAACGAAGAAGGGAACAGGCAATCGGGACAGGTTCGACGGGGAACGAAGTGCGATCCCTGTGCAAAGGGAAAGCGAGGGAGATACAAGAGTCGGAGGGAGGAACAGCTTTCGAGGGATAATTTTCCATCCTTCTGGACCCTCCTTCGGTTAAGGGAAAATCTCGACCGGGATACGCGCCGCCTCCCTGTTCGCTGCTGCGGCGCGCAAAAGCAACCGCTGGGGGAGCAAACTGCGTTCCAACGTTTCGAGCCCCGTGGATGATTCTCTGGTGGACGATGATTTCCACGCGAAACGGCGGACACGCAGTTTCTCGCGTGCAAGAAATGACGCGCTTGCTAGGGTCTTGCTAGGGTGTTCTTGTGCAGAGGGGGTTAAGGGGAGCCTATTGTTCTGCGAAAGGTATACATACCTGTGTATGTAGGTATGTATGTATAGGAGGATAGTCTACCGGGGCGGAAGATTCCCCCTCGGCTTGCACTACTTTCTGCAATCGATGGAGAGATATTATTCCTATTACTGCGTTGCCTTCGTGCACTCGCCGTGTGTAAAAATTCCACAGAATCGAAACGGGTATTAGCCCAACTTGACGCAGCTTAGCCAGAGGAGGATAAGAAATCGCGGGCAGTGCTCGCGAATGAAAAATGTCGCGGCGCGTGTAAAAGAGCATGCTCAATGAACGGGATTTCTAATAATGACAATAATTCGCTTCTCGTGTGCCAAATATTGGAGCACTTACTTAATTTCGTTACCTTCTAATCAAGCAACCCTCGCCCGCTTATTAAACAGTCGATGGGTTTATCAAAATTGCACGCCAAATAATAATGGCGGGGACCGAATGAACGGTCTAATAGAACGCGGCTATAAAATCGATCCCCTTTATCGTACTTATTATGGTTCACTTGGCCGCGCCGCGGCCAGATTCGAAATCAGTGAATTTTTTTAAACTCCTCGATCACGTACGCGCGCGTTACACAGTCACGAAGTCTCGTTCCGGGATCAAAAGCTTGGGGGTAGAGGTAGCGTGCGGGAGGATTAGGGCAGGAGAAAATTAGATGCCGGTGGAAAAGGGGGAAGAAAAACAACGGTCGAGAAGTTTCGAGGGATAATTTTCCGCCTACCTAGCTGGCGGCTACGCGGCGAGAAAGCCTGGCTCCTAGCGAGCTTGCACACAGGTTTTATAGTTTCTTAACGTGGAAACGTTGCCCCGAAGCGGACGTAGGTTGACGCATCTATTATGAACCGCGGAATAAGGTATTAGGCTTGTTTTGTTGGCAATTTAATCGGCGGCGCAGCTGGGGAAAAAAGAACCAGCTATTAAAGCGTTGCTAAGTTTCGTTGTGCAACATTTATTCGGTCGTTCGTTAAAAACGTTACAAGGTGCACCTTTCTCTGTTGAATGCTCTCGACAATTTTTCTGTTCTTTTATCCTTTTCGATATACAGAAAAATATTTTTGGATTTACCCTCAATTCGTGGGGGCAAGGAGGGGCACGAATATGTAACCGATGCGCCGCTTAAATGACCACCAAAAGTAACGAACAACCTAACATCGAAAACCCGCGGGACACCGATTTCAATGCACATCTACCTGTTCCACGCGTAATAATTTCACTCGCAGTCGTGCAATTGTTTACCCAACGTTTGCCCGTCGATTCTTCTCCGTTCATTTTTGCGGGCCGTCGATAAGCGAAAATTACAGTAACGTACGAGGCGAACGAGTTACGAGTGCTTTTTAATTGCACGCTTGCTCTCGATAAATCCGTTTTTATTTCGCTCGTCCCGTCGATGCCAGTGCTCCACGGCCTCGTTTCCCCCTGATTTCTGTCTCGAACGTGCACTCGCTACCGTTCGCGGTTGAAAGTGGCTCGCGTGAAAAGAATCGGGCGAAATTTTCGTTACGAAATTGTCACCGCTGAAACTGGGCATCGACGCCGCGACAAAATTACACCGCCAATACACTTTCTATCGCGTTCACATTTATCTCGGTTCGGATGTAAAAAAGGGAAGCCCGACTTGCGTCCCGTCTGCCACGCTTCTAATCGTACGTCCTACGAATTTCGCACGAGTGTCTCGTTCATCTCGCTATCGATCATCCGTAATTGAGAATATCTTTCGAACGCTCCCTAGAACGTTTCACTCAGCCGTCGAGGAACGACATTCGACCAAATTATCCCGGATTATCCACGAAAAATAGCCATCTGACTGGCGGCTATCATCGACGTTTCCATCATACCTGTCTCCGTCGTCGATCACAGGATTTCGTTAATTCTCGAGCGAATCGGTGCTATCTCTGGCCCTGCCGGCAATCCGCCCGTCCGTTCTCCCTTCGCCCCTGCTTTGTCCGTCGAAAGGAGCAGCCTTTAAGCAGCAATTCGGCGGTGCAGAATGCAAAAGGCGAGTCAACGGCGAGGCGGAGGCTGGCGCGGAGGAAACGTGATAAAAGAAGAAGGCGACGATCGAGTGAAAAAGAAAAGGAAATAAAAAAGGCTTACGGTGCGCGCGTCCAACGAGGATCCTCTTGCACCGGCGGGACAGAGAGGGTTAAGCGGCGGGCGAGCGGGGCAGAGGGGGAGTTCGTGTGATCGCGAGGGAAAGAGAAGACGATTCTTTTGAGCCTCGGCCAAGTTTTGTGGCCTGTTGGCCGGCTCGTGGAATCCAGTCGCAGGCGATTTCTCGTCTCTGCGCCTTTTAACCGTACTACGTGTCGCGTTCGTGTGTACACGCGTGCACCGGGCATATGCTGTTCACGAGCGAAACGGAGAGCGAGCGCTGTGCACGTGCACGACGAGGAGAGGTTACAGAACGAGAGAGCAAGGAGGAATGAGAAACCGGTGACAGAGGAAGAGAGAGAGCGGGAGGTAGCAAGCGAGCCAGAGAGTGGTGAGGATGCAAGGTGCAGGCAGACGAAGAGGGACGACGGAGGAGGGAACGAGAAACCGTACACGTTTATTACACGCTGTCCCTTGGATCGTGCTACAGCCGCTGGCAAGACGTTCCATTAACGTCGCTCGGTACCTACGCAATTATTATACTTCCTTGTACAGCGCGCGTTTAATCGCGTGCGCCGCGGTTTTCTTAATCCGTTCCCCGATGCAAGTGGGTGCATCGCGATCGCATCGATATCGTCGCAGTTGCGGTGCAATTGGTAATCGTTCGCGTCCGTGTCGCCGCGTCTCGTGGAATCGGCCAGTGGAAAGGAATCGTTCCTCGTGGTGAACAGTGACTCGAAACTCGTCCTTGCGGTGGCTCCGATACCCCGTTCGATCGATCGAAAGTTTCGTGCCGATGTTTTGTGCGCGGTGCTGTGCCGTTGCATGCGTTTCGACGCTGGTCCAGCGCGTGCAATGTAACCGATAGGATTGGCGAGAGGAAAAAAAGGTGGAAAAAAGGAACGCCTGCTGCTTCACGACGGTTCTGGTACGTATTACACGCCGCGTACACGATACATATGCGGGACGTTTGTACGGCGGACGGTGAGGGACTCGTGGATCGCTTTGAACGAGCCAGCTCGATCGTGACTATTTTGCGGGCTTGGTTCTCGTGGCAGGATGACGATAGCGGTGAAACTCGTGGAGGTGTTGGACACCGTTTCATACCCTCTTGCAGGTGGAAATATTGTTGGGCGGCAGATTAGTACGTCGGAGTACCGGCACGCATTGGGAAACTTGAATGCTCCGTTTCGTTAACCCGTTCATCGGGTCGTACCTCGGCCAGCAGCTTGCTCTAGTCGCCCAGTTAATAATTGGTATGCGAAAAGCAAATGCAAATACAATCGTCACTGTCTGCGTTCCAGACGACGCGTTCATTCGGTCCTCCCTCCTCCTCTTCGATTAACAGGATAACTCATAAACAGATACGCTACGGAGAACACAGTTCTAAATTAAAAGGATAATTGATCGCCGTTTGCCATTCTCGACGGATCCACGGGACGACCGGGACGTTTCGGGAACGTCCAACACCGCGATTCCCGTGTTCAATGCACGAATCAAGGGGGGAAAAAAAGGAAAATTAATTAACCGCCGGCGAAGCGCGGAGAAATTCGCGAAACGCTGCATATTTTATGGAGCCGCGGCGAAGCTCGGTTCCGATCGCGACGCAGGCTTACATTTTTAGCGGCTGCTTGGCAAGAATCGACTCGGGACGATTCATGCCGGCACGCCGCGCCGTCGAAAACAACTTTTAATACGGCTTCGATCGACGAGTGCAATTCGAATTTAAATTGGCGCAGTCGAGTGCGCGCGCCTAGCGTCGCTGCTCGTTACGAAACTTCGTTACCGCCGAGTATTTCCAACCCCGAAGATCTCGATGGCTCCGGGGGCGAATCCATTAAAGGTAAAAGCTTCTCTCGTTTACATCTGCCGTTCGTTCCTCGCGCGTTGCCCGGCTTTCTCTTTCTTCCGCCGCTTCCTCTGCCCGTGGCCTTTCTCACTTTTCTGCCAACTCCGCTCTTCCTTCCTCGCTCGGGTAGAACGTTACGATTCTTTCGAAACGTCAGCTGGCCAGCGCAGGTCTGGCTGCGCGGCGTTGCATACCTGGTCGGCCCGGTTCCTTTTTGTATAGGTGCCTTCGTGGTACCGTGTATAATGCTTCCACGTTGGCATTCTGCGGCGCGGCGACACCTTGGACCGTACATTTTATTGGGAGGATTCGTGCGTTAAACGGAAGGGAACGTTTGGGATTGATGCTCGTCGATTTGTCAGTGGAAAAGGCAGAGATGTTTGCTACCATTGTACGGCTGTTTTAAATATTTCCAGCTCCTTCGTGCATCATTAAACTGCTGCGGCAACACTGGTTAATTTACAACAATTCGTCAGCGTCGTATTTATGTTACCATCCACGTTATCTAATTTTGTAACTTCTTTGTCCGCCTCATTGTCGAACCCCAGGTATGCCGGAATCGGCAACAATATTATATAAAATAGGCTCTGCCAGATATTTCAGAAACTGCTGTTTCTGAATTTCTATAAACTCTTTGTCCCGGGATCCAAAACATGTGCACTTGAAGCAGCTACCACACTTTTCACCCAAGAATTAGACGTAACCGAAAGACATTACCTCCGTTGCGTGCATTGTCTTCTTGGAGGGGCAGAGCGAGTGCCGGCCGATCGAGCAATGCGACCCGGCTGAAAATTCATTCAGGAAATCGAGGAACGTGTGTATCTCGTAACAATGGGTCCCGAGCCGCGTAATGCGAAGGCGAGAAATCGGCGATAGTGACGCCAAAAAGAGGGGAAAAAAAGAAAAATAAAGAACCAACCAAAGAACGGCGGACAATGCGGAAACGCAAGACGGGGAGTCGGGGCTTAAGTGCAGCTGAAGTTTAGCCGAGAGCACGAGCTCTCGTAATCGCGCCAGACCGTGTATAGGTGGACGTATCCGAGAGAACGTCTCTTGCACATGCTCTCGCAATGACCTTTTCTGCGTTGCTTCGAAGAAACAGCTTCGACGGTGACGCACAATGTTCAGCGACGCCTTTCGACAGAAGCGTATCGCCGCGGTTCGATTGGAAAAATTGGCATACATCGACCGGGGGAATTGCAACAGCTGGTGAGTCATTCCGTATCCACGAAATGGTTCAGTTTCGGATGCAGTTTTGTGCGCGAACTCGAGCCTGGAAGCTACGCGATTTCCACGAATCGCGCGGCAGATTTGCCCGCGGAATCTAATTGTCTCGTTGGTCACACTTGGACGTCGTACTCGCGACACCGCGATGCCGCGATCGCAAGGAAACTTGCGCCACAATGGGAAAGCCCCGTTTCCTCGGTAGCGTGCCTGCTCGCTCGTCTACCATGTAATTTTTCGAATATCTGCATGCTGCACTGGAAGAAAAGTTGCAACGGTAATCGCACAGCCGTGGCTTCGCGCTCTCGCGTGCACGGCATTTATGTACGAAGTTCTTGCACAAGGGAAACCTCTAATGGCGTTCGCCTCTCTGTTCCCCGATGTTAATTAGCCTGCACTTTTCCTGCGACAGTTCACCATTTTCGAACCTGCACACACGCGCTGCTATCTATTTCGTCGCCGATCATCTCCGGTACTTAATACGCGAGCAGTGCTCGTCGAAATAATAAAGCGGGGTGCATTTACTCGAGCTCAGAATCGTCTCTGTTATCTTCATTCTATTAGTAATCAACGGATTGTTTGTGCCACGCTTAATCTTATCTGCCGATTCCGCACGCATCGATTAATGTCCCAGATGCATCGGAACGATCAGTACATTGCAGAAACCGCGGTGTTTCAGTGTGCACAAGTGTCAATCCGAAACCCAGCGCCGTTTGTACGTTATTTGTGCATTTAGCGGAGCCTGCAAAGAGAGTCTTAAACTTTCTAATACGTTCGTACCCCGTTCCCCGTTCTATTAATTTACGAACGCACCGTACGCGATCTCATACGGTTAAATCGCAAATTCCTGCCGTTCGTTTCTACCGAACGAACGAACGAATGACGAACGCTAAACGATAGACTGTCGTGGATTAATCGGTGGGCCCGTTTGGTGAACGTCGACGGAAGACCGCGGAGGGCCGCACATTTGTATGCAAATCCGACGTTTCCATTATCGTTCACTGTCAACGATTAGAGAGGGGCGCGCAACGGCGAGAAAGTACGCGGTGAGCGTGTCCAGAGCGGAACGCGAAACGGTGCCACTCTCGATGATGCTCTTCGACCGGTCGTCCCCGTGTTCGTCATGATCGTCGTCGACGTCCTGGATGTCGTTACCCCTATGCAACACGCCACGAGCGTTGTATCAGAGCCCTCTGATCAATAGCTTCGCGTTACGTGCGCACCCTGACGAGTTCTTTTCTTTTCTTTATTTTTTGTTTGTTTCTGCAGCCTTGTTTCCCCAGCTTCGCTCGTCTCGCGAGAACATATGTATATCCTGCTACGGCTTTTCTTCTCGCCTCGCGATTACACCAACGAATCGTGGTAGCCGAGATAACGAGCGGTGCGCCTCGTTGACGTCACTCTCTTTGGCTGACATCAGCTGGCCGCTCGTGAACAGCTATGTACGTGACGTATTGTCGGTCGATTCGGTCGCATAACGATCGTGGGAATACCCGGGACACCATGGCCTAGTCTTTCTTCAGGTTGGATTCGATGGACGATGAACGGTATCGGGGAAATTCGGGCGGTGAGTGATTTGGAGTTACGTAAGTTAACGTTGCTGAGGAAAAACGATAAGGTAATGAGAGTAATAAAATTGTCCCCGTCGTTGACTCGGTGCTGTAGAATATGTTACTCAAACTTTTGTTTCGCGTTCGAGTAAACATTTTTACACGCGCATGTGACATTATTGTTTTCGGATTATGAGTGCTTCAATTCGTAAATTAAGCAAAAAATAGATGAGCTACAGGTACGATCTTCCATTTGGTTCAAACGGAGTAGAAGACTCGGGTTTGCGCAGTGAATTCAATTTAAATAGAACTCGCGGTTGATCCGTCGAGCTTTTGTTTATTTCCTCGCCATTTATTCAAGGCATCGATCGTGCCGCATTGCTCGCTTCGACAGTATGTTTATTGCGTAAAAATGGCAGGCATTGTTTAAGCATTCAGCTAATTCCCGCTGCTATTCCTGGTATACCATCGAGCACCGGTAGAGTGCTAATTGGACAATCCATTCGTCTGTGAATTTCCTTTCCTTGCTGGTCGTTCTTGCGCTCCTTTCCCTGTCTCGCGCTCGAATGTCCTCACTGTCGATCCTCGATCACGATCGATCGATCGACCCTGAACTACACCAGCCACTACGAGCATCCAGTCGCGACAAGTAGAAAGGACAGCTATATCGCTATATCGAGATTATCCACCTTTGTTCTAATTAAGTACAATTAAAAATAAAATAACCAGGTTATTTGGTTGTAGCCTATGGGCAATCCGACGTTTAGAAGTTACGACGGTAAACTGAATCGAAGCGCAACGATCGTAAAAGGCGGTCGAGGTATTTTAATAACTATCCGTTCGAAAAATAAACGCTCGTTTTTACGACCGGCTACCGAGCAAAACGAGATTCAACCCGTTCGCGTCAAAGTGACATTTACCATAGGAGTTCGCCTCGTTTTCGAGTAATTGCGATCTGTACGAAAGGAGATGCTCGCCTTCTCCTTTTTGCCGCACTTCTTCATTTTCTCGGCCGGAACACGGCTCACTTTTACCACGGTGTTTCCAACTGGAGTTAAGCGTGTTTACAAGCTCGATCTCGATAGTTTTCGAACTATGAGCAACTATGAACAATGAACTATTCCAAGCTGAGCGAAACGCGCTATCGTTATCACCTATTAATTCCTGCCAAGCGTTTCACTCCATGGCTTTCCACATTCGTGACACGTCGTCGCGTTTCTTACGGAATATCGGCGGCATCGATCAAACCATCGGCGACAACGTCGCCCATAGTCGTCTCGTCGTTATCGGTACCATCGTCGAGTAAAATAATTCCTTCGACCCGCTGAATTATTTTCCACCGTCGGGTAACGTCACGCGGCCAGGCGGCCACCATATCGAACGGGTTAACAACACTCTCGATCGATCCGACGAATTGTCGCGTGGAACGTTAGCCTATCTCGCGAAAAGAACGCCAGTCCCTGACGTTGTCCCCGTGTAACAACTTCATCGCCCATTTTCCCGCCCGCCCGTCCACGAATCTTCACGCTGCTGCCATTTATTATAAGATCCTGCCCGCGTTCTAACGTCCAACGCGAGCCGCACGATCGTGAGTTGGAACGGAGCAGTCTACTTGGCGATCTACCAACCAAAGGAGAGCGCAGCAAGAATGTTGTGCACGCGAGCGAGCAGTTTCCTTATCTCTCTGTGCCGCGGAGCGACAGGCGTCAGGAGGGATCGTGGATCTAGCGGCGATCGAGGTTAAGTCGGTCTTTCCGTGACGGCGCGGAGCGGCGCGGCGCGGCGTCGAGTCATCGCGGCGACATTTCGACGAGCTTTGTACGCTTTGCCCACGTTCTCTCCTCGTCTGCCTACGCTGCTGCCCGCTCGCACGGAACGCCGAAGGGAAGAGGAAAGGGAGCAGGTAACGGAATCGTTTAGCAAGATTCCGTGGCCACCAGCTTCGTGCATGTGCCCGCGTGTACAGGATGAACCAGAGGCCGTAATGGAACAGGAAACTGGGCTGGGTTTGTCGGAAGCCGTCCACGAGGAGTTCTACGCCAGCACGGGGGAAAAAATGAAATTCGCCGTGCAGCGTTCCTAATTCGCTTCAACACGCTCCGCGCGCGCCTGTTCTACGCGAGTTTCCGTTTACACGAGCTGCCCGAGCCACCGATGACTCTGGCCGCCTCTCGATTTTCGACGAGGGTCTAGTTCGGCCCACCTATTCCCCGTAGAAAGTATACGCATAGCTTCGCCTCTCCCAGGAATATCATTTTCCTAAGTCTCGTTGAATTACAGTTTCCACGGTTATTCCTTCGCTCTCTAGCCAATCGTAGGATACTCGAAACGCAGCATAGATTTTAATTCCGCGAATTGCGTCGACGCGGTCGGGCAGCGGACGTCGTTTCCCCGTGCAACTCTATCGCGAGCAAAATTATTACGGCCGACTGAAGCCCGATAGCAGTGCCAAGCGAGATTTATCAGGCAGGCATACTATGTGGCCGGTGCGCGCTATCGGTATATACGTTGATGGACGTGCAGCCTCGGACAGCAGCTTGTCCGTCAGCTATGCTTAAGATGGTACCGATGAAAGCGACGAGACAATGCTATTCTTGGTTCGGAAACCGTTGCCTTCGCGACAGCCACGACCAGAGGACGTCCGTTAAACCGAGGTAAACGAGCCGAAACGGTTTCCCTCGATATCCAGGGCTGTTTATTCCTCGAATTTTCCGCGCGGAACGCGCGCAACATTTTTCCACAACATTCGCCCCATTTTTCCGCGAGCGCGATAGACGTTGTCGCGTTTAACAGGCGTTTCGGAGCGGTTCTGTGTCGCAGCAGGTGCAACCGCCAATAAAACCAAAATTTATTCCCCCCCCGAATGACGCTTGTACCGTGGATTAAGCAGGAATAATGCGAATTTACGGTGAATTCTGTATGCGCGCGCGAGAGATACACGAATTTTTATAGCGGCTGAGAGGAGCGTATGTCGCGTAATTGTTACCGTGCCGAACATTTACGTTTGTTTAATTTGTTTATCCAACGCCGACGACAACAGGTGTGCGTGTGTACAAATCGCGGAAGTGATTTATATAAGTTGGGCAAATACAGTGACCGGTGGCGGAGGGACGGTGGTGCGCGAGGGCTGCGTAAATATACATTTATTTAATATCAAATATATATCCCCCGCACGAATCTGCATATTAATATTTGCCTTCGGAATCCGCGCTCACCCGGCCGTTTTATTCCACGCAGAGCATTTATAAACGGCACGGACGTTAAAGAATTTAGAGATACATGCACAGCTTCCGGTTTGGTAACGGGGATATTGTAATTTGACGTGGCTCGTTGGTGTCTGCGAGGGGTAGCTGGCGCGTTTTCTAGAAAATATCGCGAGCCAAATATTTTGCTTTTCATTCGTTCGTCCCTCTTCTCTGTCGTTTTTTTTTTATTGTCTCGAATTAAGCGTCGCGCGAGTGTTTGCTTTCTCCCTCGCGGCTGGCCCGTGTTGGGTGTCACGCCTTCGAAAAAATCGTGGCGAACAGCGTTTTCCCTCCCTACATGCATACGTATATGCATGCGTACATACCTTTCATCGTTGTTTCCAGCCACTTTGCTCGCGCGCGTCGTGTCGCGCGGCATATAATTTAGAGGGACGAAAAAAAGCCGGAGAGGGTATCAAAAAAAACAAGAGAAGAGAAAATAGTAGGAAAGTGAAATAGTAGATGGAGAAAAATAATTCTTTAAGTGTCCTACGTTCAAAAGTGTGGAAGCTATGGTACTCCAGGGCGCAGGAACGGTCGTCACGGAATTGCGCTGAAATTCCCTCTAGTTCCTTCCCTCTCGTTTGCCGCTCTTCTCTCCTCTCTCACTCTCTCACGGTTATTACCTTCTCTCGACTTTACTCTTTGTCGAGCGTTCGACGAGGCGCGCGAAGAAGAATTAGTCGATTCGGGAAGAAACGATCGGGCGGAAGTGACGGATCCACGGTTTCATTTTTCCCCATCGACGTTTCTTTTCCTCGCGCACCGAGACGACAGCGGGACGTCTTGCTCCGACGAGTCCGCGTTACGCCTCGTGATCGCCTCTCGACGACCAGGCCGAACAAGGCGAGGTGGACGGAATCGTTGTGAATGGTGGCTTTCAGCCGGTAATCGATTCGCGGCCAGAAAAGAGAAAAGAAAATGGGACCGGCGCTTTAATCGTCCCCTCCCCTTTTCTTTGTACGTCTCTGCCCCTCTTCCACGAGTACCGTCACCCTCTTCAAGTTGAAATAATAACTCTCGGCCCGTGGAACGTTTACTCTCTCCCTCTCTCTCTCTCTCTCTGTACCCTCTTGCATCGATCTACGAGGTGTCCCGGGTTCTTGAATTAACACGCTTCATCGAAACCCTCCTTCTCGCATGCTTGGACACGGATTGGAAGGATTGCGTGGAATATTCGAGGATTGCTCGAAGTTACACGCGGCCAGGTATCGACTCCTTTGTGCAGTGCATGGCAAAGTAGAATCGACTGCGTCGGGTTACGCATGGGGAACATGACGCATGCAGTGTCCACGCGTTACCTCATAATCACGAGAGACATGGACGAATCTACTTGTTTGCGCCGAGCCGCCTACCTCATTAGCGGCGATAGAGCGAGAGAGGGGGAGGAAAAAGGAGCGTGTGTTCGCAGGAATGTCGATTTTTCCGATTTTTTCAACGATGGTCGCCGAACGCGAGAGAAAAAGGAATTGCCGCGTACGTTACTGAAAATCGTCGCTGCACACAATTGGCTGCCCCCCAGCCTCCCAATCGAGATGCCTCTTCTTCGTTCGCTTTCGATTCGCCCGGCGTACGCGGACGTCTCCTTCCTGGAGTTCAGGAACTTATCGATTCGCGGCGACTACGTGGGCGACTCGGACACGGCTGTTCCCCGCGACACCGTGTACCAGCTACGCGGTCTATATCTACCTATACGTACCCATATGTACGCGCCAGCATTTCCATGGTATTGTGCAACCGCGTAATTATTCAAAGGCATCGACGCGCCCGCGATTTCGACGTCGCCACGCGATTACGCGAGCCGATCGATCGCGTGCGAACGATTCTCCGCGACGAAACGCGTGCGGAATCGAGGCTTTGTGCCGCGGTCGAACGGAACGAGGAATCATCCTGGTCTCGATTTTAAACGGGCATGACGTCAGTGATCCAGCGTGGGTCGACCCTCCCTCTCCCTCTTTTTCACTGTCTGCTCTTTCCACGGCACGTTCGATCGTGGAACTGGCCTGGCAGAGCCTCCGGGCAGCTGTCGCCTCCCGATCCTTTCCATATAACGATCTTTCCACCGGTCTCGACATTTTTCATATAGCCCCTGTCGACTTTCTACCGACTGGAAGCCGCTCGCCAGAGAAAGAGAGAGGCACGACACCGTGTGGCGTAACGAATTTTAGTCGGGCGCATCTCTCGCGCACTTGGAAAAGGTGTGCAGAGGATGCAGAGTCTGTAGGTAGATCGCTGTTGGGATCGTTGAATGGAACGGTTCGGTCGGTTCGCAAGCAGAGCTTCGGATCGACCACGGTTCTGTCGAGCTGATCTTTCGGACACTGCCGCAGAGAGTGCTTTTCCAAGCTTTTCGGACGGATCTTCGATTTCGCCAGCGTGGCTGCAGGAAAAGCGTCGCCCGGCGGTTTCCACGCGTAACTTTGGTCGGCTCGACCGGTTGGCACGCCTTGCGGCGGTTTCCACGTGAAATCGACGCTCATCCACGTTCCCACGGAGCGTTGCGCTCCGAAATCCGATCGCGCGTTGGACGGACGCAGGTTCGCCTCTTTTGAAAAGCGGAGGGGCAGCCTCGAAGGAGATTGTCGCGAACGCTCCTCGAATTTGTATCCTCCTTATCTCCGAGAATTCGTTCGGGGGCCGCGAAAAGTTTCATAGGCGCGAGCTTTGTCTATTGTTCGCCGTGCAAACGCCAGAAAGACGACGCAGTCGGAGCAGCAACGGCACCACGAAAATAACCGTGCAGCGGCGATTATCGATCCACGGGAGACGCGTTCACGTATTCCCGTGCAAAGTTCGCGCAGGATGCGGTGGCCTGGCTGAGCGATTCTCGAACGGCCAAAGACTTCCGCGTTCGAGTCGACGATGAAAGAAGATGATGGAGAAGGAGGAGAAGAAGATGCCGGCGAGAAACGTTCGCGCGTGTAATGAAACCGTGCCACCGTTCTCCGCTGCTGTCTGCAAAAACTGGTCGTCGTTCGCATCAGACGTATGCTCCACGCCGCTTGATGAGCATTCGATGATGCACGCACGCCGTGTCGAGCATGCAAATTGCTCCTTAAGATCGATAATCGCGCCTGGACTGAGGGGCGGCGGATTGCCTTCGAACGAGGTCTCGATAAGATCGATAGGGCCGTGCTCGACGAGCTCGCGATGGAACGCTCATACGCATAGCTGTCGATCGTTGGTCGAACGAGTCGCCACTTTGTCGTAATATCGTCGAATTTATTAGAGGTGGACAGATCGATGCGCTCGGTGGTGCTGGACGCTAGTCTGTAATTGTGACAGTATTCACGCGGTTTTATGGCTGGAGTATTTGATGGGGGAAAGGATATTATTTTCACCGATTATCCGGCCGCGTGCGCGGACTTTACACTTTTGTTCTTGCTCAGAGATTTGCGAAGGGAGCGGAGAGTAAATGGTCCATTTACGCGTGGTCGTCATACCGTATGCGATTGTTAATTCTCCAAATTGTAGAGATTCGACGAAAGGGGTATCGCGTTAATTCGCAATCGTATTAAATCGCATTAAAACGCAAGCTCTGTTTAGTCGCAAAGGTGGGCCCTGAAAATCGCGGGGAAAGTCTTTCTCGCGCGTCGCGGTGCGCGTGTCACGGCAGCACTTTTGGCAACGTAAAAGCGTCTCGCTATCGACCAGCGTCGTTCGATATTTGGGACGAGGCTGACCGGTCGCTGCCAAATTTTTTCTTCCCCGTTCGTTGGTAAATTTCCGAATGAAAGTCACGGTGGCATCCCCTGTCGCGCAACGTCGCAGAGGCGAATCCAATTCTTCGACATCCCGCTTCGTCTTCCCACTTCGCGACAGCGTGGACCGCCGACGAAGCTCGTCTTCGCTTTCCAACTGTTTCGAAATCTGTCGCATCAGTGCCCCTCCGCCGGACGAAAAGTTCGAGCGACTTAACGACCAACGGGATACATTTTCGTGAAGCTCCAACCTCAATTATCGATCGCTGCGACCGAACCCTTCTAACTTATTCAAGGTATCCCGATTCCCCATCGATGTTGCCTATTCTATAGGCCGACGCCCGCGAATACTATCCGCCCGGTCGCAATAGAAATAGAATGCCGGTTGAATGGCATTTGACGGTCCTCTAATCGAGTGGAAATTCCGCATTAGAACGTTGGGTCGACGTGGGATGGGCGGGGTGGGCTCCTGCCCCTCGATGCATCGCTGCCCATTAACCGAGCTTTTATTCAACCGCTCTCGTTAGCGAAAATTCGATCGACGCGTTTTGAATGATTAACGAGTCGGAAACGGTTCTGCCCGATCTCGAGCCGATCCGGATTTGCAGCCATCAAACGGACGACGCGTCCCCGCGTCCACGTGGGCTCTCCTTTTTGCCAGCAACGTTCTCGTGCTCGTGGAAGAATCGCGTCGAACGAGGCGCGGGCAGGGGGAACGAGGCTGATCGATTGTTTGGGATGCAAGATCGTTTACGTAAGAGCAGAGGCGTTTTAGCGCGGACCGGCGCAAATTATTTTGGGATCCGCGACGCGGTTTACCTCGACTGGGCGGATGCTGCCGCAGCTTGAGAATTTCGAAGGTATTACGCACGTTTCGATGTCATTCGTTGGTTTCCAGAGAGCAGGCTAAATGAAAGGAGGGTCGACCGAAAGATCGATCGGTTCGCGATGTTTGGCACAGAGAGGCGCGTGGTGTCGTTTAATTCGATATTGTAATCTGCCGGAGTGCAACTCAATCATATGGTAATGGCCTTATTACGCAAGATATGCAAACCGAGATACATAGTTTAAATGATGAGATAGGAATGCGCGAAGGGAATATGTAACCAACGCGCTATTACCGCGCCGTAAATCTAATCCGCACGGTACAATAGGTATGCAATTGGAAGAAAGTCTTGGGAGCATTGGGAACGGCGGCGAAGGACGAGGAAAAAATAGTTTCGGGATATGCGTACGTCGAGGAGGAAGTAGCTCGCAGACAAAGATATTGCATTATTTAACCTCGCGGGGCAGAATGTTTTTCTTAATGTCTCGCATGCATCGCGTTTAAGCATCGTAACCCTGCTGTCCCGGGAATCGTTGCAAAACAGATTTCAAAGGACCCGCAGATTGTAATCAATCGAATTCACGTTTTCAATTACCAGCGCTGCAAAAGCGTAGCGACTCGATTCTTCTGCCGTGTCGGTCTGAAAAATTGTCAACAGCTCGTCGATATGCCGTACGATAATGGTACCTTTCGAGCACGCCGGTTGCTCGATACTTTGGCATTGTATAAACACAGCTAGCAACGGCCGGACTAATTAAGCTTAATTACGACCACCCGAACCATTAATTAATTCGTCGCTCTCGCACCTGCCGGTGAATACCAGCGGGAGAATCGAACTCGCGCCAATTTCGCTCGGATATCTTTCGCGAAAACAGAGCGTCGTTTATTAGCTCGGTCGATTGAAAATGGGTGCAAAAATTGTCCACCTCTTCAGAGCTAACTCCGTTGCACACATTATAGTTTTGCTTTAACGAGGATTCGCGTTACGACGAATCTAGCGACGTAGGCAGCGAAACTGTGTATCATTCGTTTCAGAATGAATCGACCGTGCCAGCCAAAGAAGTGCAGCGCTTCGCGTCCCGCCTTATTTTCCATCTCTGACCGCTCCATTTCCACGAGCCTGCCTGCAAATTGAGCTTACAGCGAAGCTCACGGAAGCCTCTGTTCCAATTGCTATTGAATTTAATCGATCGTCGGTAAACAACCGATGCAGAGTAATCGCGCTAACCCAGTATCTCGCGTGCCTAATTAACCCGCCGTAATATGTGCGCCTCGACAGCGATACGAAATATACCGGGCGGAAATAAATACACGCTATATCCCCGCAACTAGCTTTCACTTGAATCCAGACAGAAATATCTATGCGTGCAAACCTCCGTCGCCTTTGCCGAATGATCAACACGCAAATACGGCATACGTACGCACCGGGGGCACGAAAACTGACGAGCACACGGACTAAACGTTACCCAATGGAGGCAGATCGATCTTTTCTTCTAGCAACACCGCTCCCCTCCGTCCTCTGCCGCTGTTCCACGGCTCTGTTCCCTGTGTAATTCGTATTCCACGGCAGTTGTATCCCGGATCGCCTGCAGCTCGCGCGTCTCTGTGTGTTCGCCGGCACGTCGGATAGTTAGTCGATGATGTTGGACGACTAATGCGCCGGTGGAGGTATCGACGTGCCTCTCCGTTGCGAGCCCCTTCTTGCACGTGTTTCCACCCTTCTCGCAATTTTAGAAGCGTGGATGCTGGTGCTCCCGCGCGTCCTCCGCGTCGACGTTCGTCGTGTATCCAGATCGACGGGATGCGCCGTCGATGAGACGCGACTGGGGAGATGGGGACACGGGCTTTGTTTCAACCGCGTTCGCCAGACGGATTTTCACGATACGCCTAGCCCCGGCGGTGTTCTCGGTTGGAGAGGACCCGATGGGAGAGACAGGGGCACGGAAGTTTGGAAATCTCGAGGAAACTCGCCGGAGCGACGGTGACGAAGTGTGTTTTTTTAGTTTCACGGTGTTTGTGATTGGGAAGTTCGTTGGACGATTCAACGGCGCGCACGTGGATCTCGGGATAGTGATCGTGAGTATTACTCGGGGACGAGGATGACGCTGATTGCACGAAATATAAACGAAATAGGAATGTTGCGCAAGCGAGGAGGGGGTTGCGCGTTTATTGCGAAAGGAAGCGGCGGCGAAAACGTCTGCTTCAGAGTCGATTAAAACGACGGCGCAACGCGGAATTCCGTATGCCGTATTCCAAGAAGATGTCGGAGTTCGGCGACGAGGGTGAAGTTAGTGGGACGCTGGAAATGGGGAGCGTTTCGAAATCGATGTCGAAACCCGGCTCTCGGGTTTGTACACGTGTACACGTATGCAACAATCGCCTCACAGGCGCAGTTAGTTTTCACGGCTTCTTGACAATTCACGCGCACCGAATTATAAGTTGCATTTCATTATCAGCAGGACACGTAATGCTTCTACTTCCTCTTGGCAAGTTATTTTCATACTGCGCCGAGGAAGGTATAGACCACACTAAATAAGCCACCGAGACGATAAGCCGGACGCAGGAGAGATAGCGATTCAGAATCGTCGATAAGGATTCGTAGCGAGACACAGACTATGTATATACGTAGCCTCTCGGCGACCTATGTTTTTTTTGTTATCAATTCTCTTTTCCTCCTCGTAGTTGAATATTTGTCAACTCGAATCCAGCTCAATCGTTCGCTCCGTGTGCATGTGCCTTCGAATTGGCTGCGGTGCAACTGCAGCCCCGAAGGGTGAGGCGGAAGGCACGCATATTTTCGAGCGTGACGCACCTTGGACGCTGGGCTTGGCTCACCGGCGGCCGAGAGATATCGGGCCGCTTTGTTGCACGCGCGTGCAGAGACCTGCTCACGAATAAAGCCGCGTTCACAGCGGTAGCTGGATTCACTTTTTGCGAAACCAGTTCGTCTGGTTTTGCCCCGAAGCGTAAGAAGACGAACGGCGTCCTGGAAGTGGCTCCCTATCGAGCTGGATTATAGTAAGTCGAGAGTAATAATTGATACCGCCGGAGCACTGGTCAACGAAGCAATTAACAAGCTGTGGAAAATCGAGGGTCGGATTGTTATAATTTCGCCATTGACGCACTTTCCTTCGGACCCTCTTTGGGGGTTGCAACAGCGATTCGTTGGCCGACTCCTATTTTCCGTTCCTTGGCCGTATTTTTCGGCCGCTACGTTGCGACCACGACTTTGCGAAATTGAGCGGAAAGATTTAACGCTCAATGGAGATGAAAGATGGGCGGGAAGTTTCGGGAACGTTGTACGCCGTCGTCGAATCGTCGCATGGCGGGGAAATTACCCGCGATAAGGCTTGCACGGTTTTAATAGGTGTCAATGCACAAAACGACCGCGATTCCGGCGTCACGAAGGCTCGCTGTGAGTAAGCGGTTTAATTTTATTCGCCGTGCGTCGTAAGTCCCACGGACTCGTGGTCGACGTAGAGCGCGCGTATCGGAGCCTAAACGACACCCGTCCATATTAGATGCGACTTCTAGGCGCCGTCAACGTCGAAGCTGCCCGATCGACTATACGTCTTCCTCGCTAAATGCATTCCGTGGTTACATTTCGTAGTCGTGCCCCTCCTATTCTCGCCTGTATCGAGCGCAACGTTGCGTTGCCGTGGCACGTTCACTCGTCTCTCGACGAGTTGGAGCAAACTGTGGCAGATTCGAATGATTCTTTTTTCGGAGCGAAACCTTTGTGCCAAAGTTTTACACCGTTTCTCCGCAACTTATATACAGCGCCTCTCAATTAATTAAGTACCGTACCCGAGTGTTCACGCTGGTACCTTCGTCGTATTAATGAAAAGAAAGTTTCCCCACGCCTGCACCGAGAACTGTATTCCAAAAGGCATTTCCGATCGGAGGGACAGCGAGTTAAAAGCCTCCGTGCACGGTAGCCGAAGGATTAATACATACGTCTATTACGGTTTCTCGTTTTCGTTTCCCTCGCTGCCGTAAATAACACGTGCCCCGGCGTCTAAACGATTGATAAGCCGCGATTAAACGAATGTCCACCGGCGGAAAGACGCTCTGAACCGAGCAGACGGGGCAGAAGCCCGGCAGGGCCGGGGAGACGAATGAAAATAGAGAAGCGGGAAGAACGTCGGAGCAAAGGCGCGGAGCGCAGGATAGAGGCGAAGCGGATACGCACAACGCGACGCGTACAAACGGACACGCGAGCGTATGTGCCGTATGCCCCGTGTACGCTCCGTCGTCTCTATCTCTTTCCTTACTGACCGAGCGAGCGTGTAGACGACCGAGCACACGATTAACCGGCGCGGCGGTTCGTTTTCTGCCGGGGACTCTTTATACGAGCACGCCGCTCCGCTAACTGGTAACCGGCTACGCTAGATAACTGCTAGCACGAGGAACGAGAAAGACGGAGAAGGAAACGGACGGGGACGAGGAGCAGGGCCGTGCTTAAGCACCTTTGGTACCAGCAGCTTCGCGATTTCCAAGGGTAATGCACTCGTTCGACGCTCGTTCCACGATGTATCCAGCGTTACTTCATTTTTTTCATTTTATTTTCGAAGACCATGACTGTCGAGTCCCCGAGCACGCTCCGCGAGACGAACATGAAAGATTCGGTGGGCTAGAACTGTCGAACGTGTTAACCCTTATGTTAGCAACCAAAATGGAGTAGAAGTTCGAAGCTTAACTATTCACATTATTTTGCATTTTGTTTTCACAAAACATGAGTTGACGTGAAATTGTTCAAAGAATCGAGATCTAGAGCGGTTTTGCGATATTTTGTCAAGAAGAACATACAAAAATTATTCAAGCAAATATAGAAGTGGGTACCCGGTTGCTAACATAAGTGTTAACAAAGTTTATATGTCTATCAGTGTTGGCTCGTTTGTCGCGTCGAGATTTGCTTCGATCACTTAACCATCGGGAGGGATAATCGATTGTTTTCTTTAACACGTTGCGTATGGCAACATTTAATGTGTTCAAGTGCCTTTTTAAAAAAGAGGAAAATAATTTGTGCGATTAAAAAATGCCAACCTCAGCAAAATACTCGAACGAACACCTTGGCAAAAATTTCTGCACAGAACGTCTCGCACACAATCGGCCTTTCTAACGTCCAGCTCCAAGCTGTCCTGCGAAACCTAATAGCGATATATCCGCGGTATTTCGATACTTGTTATTCGCGCAGACGAGCGGCACACGGTTCGCTACGAATTAGCGGAACGAATTAAAAATGCAGCAGCGGGTCGAGCGGAGCAGAAAGGAGGCGCGTATCGATCCTCCGGGGTGAGGCAGGGTGAAAATAGTTTTTCCCCGTCCCGACGCGAGTGGCAGTTTGACAAGAGCACGCCGGTGATATCTCGCGATGCGAATATTCACGACGACGTCTGTACTCTCGCCGTGGTAGTCGTCGTCGTCGTCGTCTGTGCACCTGGAAACTTGCACGTCACTGGACCCGAAGCGTCGTTCTCGGGTCTTTGACCCCGCTCCATCTGGACAGAACGCGCTGATAATGCATCCAGACGATTATCGCGACTGGCTAGCGGCCTATCTCTCCTCTCCGTGTCCAGAAGCGATTCCCCTCGAACAGCTTCAAACTTCAGGCTTGCCGTATATATTTATACGTAGCAGGAAATTTCGGATACCCCGGGTGGAGGTGTTTAGTTCGGCTTCGTGGAAGGGCATATAATTGGTCACGGTATTTTTAAAACGCGTCAAGATTTTTATCACACGCGTATATGACGTCTGGATAAAACGTCGTAAGCTCTGATACGGAAATCCTTGATCGTTGCCCGGTTTGTATAAGTCCGATGGGAATGCTTGGACACTTTCATGGAACTGTTTGCCACGTTAGAGGACGCTGCTGATCTTTTTATTAGTCGATCCTTTGCGAAGGACGGTTCGAGAAAAACACGTTTGTCCAATATGTGGTCGTACTCCGTTGCCACTGTAGTGCGAATTTCTTGAAAAGAAATTCGCGAAGACGGATATTTTGTTTTGCAATTCAATTTTTGTCAGCTCGATACATTTATCGTGTATTAAAAATCGTCTTGCCCCATTCGAGCAGAGTGGACGCGCCATCGTATATCGCATTCGCAGGACTGGCTCTGTTATTCCCAGTGGAATTTTCGAAAAATTCCCAGCCGGAAGGAGGCTCACTTCGGAGCACCGATTTTAACCAATTTTTTTCGCTCACCTCGGGCGTATGTATTCGGGGCGCGTCGCGACGCTTCGGCACGTGGTCACACGCGTTGATACACTGTACTGCCGCGACATTTTTATGTGACGATCGTTTTTGCAGAATGCCAATCGGCGCCCGTTTAATGGCGACGCTTGTTGTACGCGCTGTGAATCGTTTCATCACGTCCGGTCCGATTGCGTATGATGTCGACCGTGTTGTGTGTACACTCGACCTTTTGCGACTTCTGCACCGATCTGCCGTTTGTTTTTATTATAGTTATCGCCGATAGGGAGCACAGAATGCGCTTTCATGCGAACATTTTTGAAGTGTTGGGAACAAAGTGCCCCGGGGTAGCCCTCACGCTTGACTCGCGAGATCGAATTCAGAGGTAACGGAAATGATTTTTGCAGCGTCGAGGCTGAGAGAGTTTGCCGAACTGGATGATTTGATTGCAGCGGCGATTCGAATTTGAAACTGGCGCACACGCCACGTATTACCGTCGGAGTATCGTGCATCGTGCATGTCAATGAATTTCCAAAGCTTCTCGATTTTTCATGGTCCTCGCGGCACCGAAATGTTTGCCCGCGACGTCCACAGTACGCCAGAATCTTGCCCTGTGTCGTCGTCGATACATTGGGATCCTTTTGAACGAAATATTCAGGCCACAGTGGAGTGATCCACAGCCTCGCGTGCTCCAAAATGTCGATCATCCCCCGGCGCCCTAGGGCGGTGCGTCGCGCACCGTACACGGACCATTGTCTCGCGGTATTACCCTGCTCCAATTTTCAACCCCCCCTTTGTGCAGTCTCCGACCTCCGCTGGAAATTTTACGCGTCGCGTCGAATTCCACGCTCGAACCTTATCGAGACCAATTGTACACGTGACTCGTGACTCATCTTACCTAAAAACATCCCCCGGACGTCATCAGCATCTCGGTGTCCCTAATTGAATTCCCATAGGCACCGGAGCGAGTTAAGAATCGCTCGGCTCTGTCCGGCGTTACGGCTTGCCGGTATCGATCGGGACGCGGCCTCGAATTTCACGCGATAGCAAAGTCAGATAGCGTATATGCGACGAAGGGAAACGCGGCTCGCTCGCTGGACGTGCTCAAAACGCCGTTTAGAAGCCTTAAGCCCGCCGGCCCCACCCCTATGCATACATCCAGTTTGCCAAACGCCGGTTGTTTTTGTTCGGCGCGTTGCACGAACTGAAACCCCCGTCGGTTGGTCGTGCACACACGTGCACGCGTGGAGATGGGATCGGGAACGAGAGAGAGAGAGAGAGAGAGAGAGAGAGGGTACGGAAGGTCGGAGGACGCGCCGATCTTCGTATCCCGCCAGCAGGACCCTCATCGCGGTCGTCAGCAACCGGGGGAGGTTCGGGCTCGGTCGAGCAGGGGTTGGAGGCCACGACAATGCCCCACCCCGAGTTCTCGTATCGATCTGTCGCAACGAAAGTTGAGATACCGGCCTGAACGTATCAGCTGGATGGATAAGCTTGAATTATACTGTGCTTCTTTCTCTCCTTCTCTCGTCCTCTGCGTTTCTTTTCGCCCAGCGTTCGTCGTACCGCGTGACTCTGCGACAACGAACGCTGGTTCGACGTCGAGTGGCATGCCGGATCGTCCATTCGAGCGCTGCAGCAAGCTGGAAAGATTCTGCAGCATGGTCTCGGGGCTGGTAAATCGGGCAAAGAGAGTAGGAGGGTAGATCCTACTGGAAACTGGTTTGAGTATCTTTCGAGAAGGTTCAAAGGGAGGAGGTCCCGTAGGTAAACGTTCGGTACGAAGTTTTCACTCGTAGCTGCACGCTGCATTATTTATTGGAACGGTTTCACGAGTTTCCTTCATTTTATCTGATCATCGACCTGGAAGGGATTAGAGATATATCCGTACGCGGGTCCAGGTGCTTGCGATTACGGAAGTAGAAAACAGATGGAAGATTTAGAATTCACGTTCAAGTAGCCTTCTATACCGACGCGTTCTAAATTCGTACGGCGCATTGATCAGTCAACAATTTCCTGACAATCGACCCACGTATCTGTACCGCGTGTATCCTATCGAACACTGCGTCCCGATCCGGACTTCAAATACACCCTCGTCAATCAGTGAAGTCCCGCGTTCACCGAAAATTTCCTCCCAAAATATCCCGACCGAGGCTACGCTGTTCCTGCTCCAAACGTTCGACGGCGAACATCGATACCCGGGTCCGCGTACCCCTTTCACGACCGATCGAGAAATGATCGCGATCGTCGAAAGCATGGCGGCGCGGCGTAATCAGGCGACACGAGCAAAGCCGACAGCTGCCTCGAGTCGTGGCCTCTGCAGTGCGTACAGTGTACGTGCAGCAAACGAAACGTGTGGGACGTTATGGAATCGACTTTCGCAGCGGACGCGTGTTCCCTCCCCCTGTGCGTGTGGTAGTTCGCGTGGACACGTCCCAGGAAGGTGAACACACGATTCTTTGGTTCGCAGGCACTGACATTTCTCGTTTGAAGACGAGCGATAAATACGGACATCGCGCCTGGCATTTCGCTTTCCGGTTGTCCGCGAAAGTTCAGTAGCTTCGCTTAACGTGACTCGTTTTGCGCACATGCTTCGATTCAATCCATCGAATTAGTCTGGGTATTAAGAAATTGCGTTGCGGCGATTCTGCTTCCTAGGCCACCGCGGAGAAAGAATTTTTATAATCGCCGCACAAGCGTACAAGTGTACAATTGTATACTGTATAGGTCTTACGCAAGAAGCTGAAGTCCTGCCGCTTCGTTGTTCGAAGAGGGACGGGGAGCTTGTTCGGCGATGCTACAATAGAATCATAGATGCCAGTAGGAAGATTTATCGTGATAAAGTTAAAGGTGAAATTAGACAGGCGGGATCGCTCGAAATGACTATAAATACAGTGACGAAACTCGGAATACGGTGTGGATCGATATTGGAAATAGAGGTACGATATGTCATCGTCATTTGCCGGGCGTCCCTGCATCGGTCTATCTCGATCGGGCGAAAAACTGGAAACAGGGGGAGAAAAAAAACAAACAAAAGCTGGCTGCCAGTGAAAGAGAGAGTGAATGAAAATGGAAAGGGCCGACTTTCCGCAACTGTACTTTATTCTTCGAATTTCTTCGAGAACTGCTGGTTGCATAAGCGTCGCTCACGAACTTGTTACCCTATGTACGGTACATAATATGAAGTTGGCCAAACTAAGGCTGAAACTTCTGGCCATGAATGCGCGCGAGTTCGCCTGCCGCGTTTGCGTGGATTTCTGGTTTCATTAAAAAAAAAAGGAATACAAAAAACTTCGTCAACGAGGCGATTAAATTGCGACCGTCTCTCCGCGAGAACCCTTCGTTTTGTTTTATTCGCGAGCGTTGACAAGCGTTTCTAGAGTCCAGAGATATTTCCTAGAAAATCGAACGGTAATGGTCAAGCTATCTAAAGTCTGATATTAAATAAAATCTGCAATATTTCTAAAATTCAGGTCGTTCTCTTCCACGCAAATTTTTGTCCAAAATTTCTTCCCGTTCCACTTCAACATTTTCACCTATTCTCTTGTGCTACGTCATAGATACCTATGTATGTGTGTACTTAAGAAATCGCGGGCCATCCACCAACCTTTTGCAATTTCTACTTCCCTACCTGCGTCCAATAATTTCACACGTCAATTGCTCCCCAATTATTATTACCTCGTTCGAATCCGTATTTCATTAATTCCTGTATCATGACTGACAAACGATTTTACTGGGTCGCACGAGTCGCCATTTAGAAATCGTTCCACACGTACATATAATACACAGGCCTTGAACATGGGTCTTGAGTTTTCGAGGGACCGTGGGGGTGGAGGGGCAGCCTTCTTTGTCTTCCGGCTAGGAACGGATTTCACTCGACTTCCATGTAATCGGCTGAACGTATTTCAAGCGTCGTGACGCAATCGGTTACCTGGCCAGGAGACGATCGAAGACGACGAATCCCGAGAACCGTTCCAAGTCGTGGATACGTCGCTGTCGAGTATCGCTTAAATCACTCGACGAGAATTAAACCGTGAAGAAGAAATATCGGCCCCTTCCCCGTTACTGCCAATGAAATTCTCACCGTGAAATATTCGCATCGCTCGTTTTATTCAAATTGCTTACGAAATTACAAGAAAGTGTACGGGAATAATGCGATTGCATGCATTCTTTCCTATACAGGGTGTCCCGCGCAGCGGTCGCCGCTGAATTTCGGAGCATTTTCCAGTTTAAAGAGAAAAATTGTGTTATATGGAAGTTGAACTGCATCGAAATCAGAATTTCGTCACCTGCATTTTTCTCGGAAATATGAACGTCAACTTTTGTTCTTCGAATAGAACCAGAATCATTTATAAATATTTTTTACTAGTACATATTGTTACAAATACAACGATCATAATTGAATTGGAAAATGAAAGTACAATTAACGTAAACAGTTACGTGGAAAGCCCACGCATAGGTTTCGCGTTATGAAAAGACACAAAAAAAAAAGGTGGGAAGAAAAAGGGGAAAACGAAAACAGTGAAGGGTAACGATGAAACGTGGGGTCAAAGAAGCTGTCGGTATTTCGCAAATTGCCGTAGAATTGAATTAATCACGCGAGTGTAGGCGTAAAGCAGGAGCATGTAGATGGAAGCGTAACGTGTGCGAGCGTTATCCGGTTGCAACGGATTTCTGACGCGGTGTTTGCCAATTTCGTTGTCGGCGTGTACATAATCCGATACGAAAAATCACGCAAATTAATAATAATGGAGTTACGAAGCGGCCGTACGACGCGCGGAATTAAAACATATCGCGACCAATGTAATTACCGCGAGGGCTGATGCGCGTCACTCTGCGTAAGGGGGAAAAAAGAAGAAAAAAAACAACAACAACAACGCGGGAGTAAAAGGATTAAAAATGTGTCTGGTCTGACGGAGATTCGACGTACGCAGGGAGAGCTGGGCACACGCGGTTTGCAGTTCAGAGTTTCACTCGTTGCGATGAGATTGCTAGAAGGTGAAAGCTTAATGGGCGTCGCGAAGCGTTTTGTAGTTTAATTGCGGGGAATTCTTTCACTTCCACGTAATGTCTACTGCATCGTAACTATTCAGATTTAGCGATGGGCCCCTAACTTGCCACTGCTTGCTGGAGCTTTGTGCTGCTTTTATGTTGATGGTATTTTTTTTATTACTTTGCGGTACGATTATACAAGACTGAGTTTAATAATTGGATAGATGGCAGTAATTATTTAGCCCTATGCGAGACATTGAAGACCAGGTCGTTGATATTACCTCGAGGCTACCTAAGAGGTGATGAATTCACACCGACCCATGCATTAGGTCGTCGAGAATATCTTTTCAAACTTGCAGGCGGTGTCCGGGGTACCTGGAGAAAACGATATACCAGGTAACTCGTATCGCTAGGATATAACCGAGGTAGAGAAGTGTCTAGTCGTTATCACTGCGACGATAACGAGAGTAGTGCAAAGCCAAACACGATTTCTCTTGCATAATCGCTAGAAGTTCGTCAAGGATGGACGATTCGCCGGTGAATGCAAGGCTGGTTGACAGAAAAGAGATCGAGAGGAGCGAGGCAAACGCGCGAGAAACGTTCTCGATCGTTGGTAGCCGAGACGAAATGTGGGCCGTGCGACTCTGAGAACTGGGACGTGCGTACAGGTGCGAAACCTCGCCGTGTTTCAATCCGCGGCCACGGGTTTTCCTTTGAATCTGACTGCTTCTAATCGATCCGCTGAATTTCCAGCGCCGCTGGCTTCGCCATCCTTGCCTCGGATCCGTCCGATAATTATTTTTAATTGCCACGGTCGATGGTACATATAGCGGCCGGTTAAGCCTTGCCTCTGCGCCTCGCTTTGCCTCCTTGGACTTTTATCCTGGTTCAATCGATCGCCCATCTCATCTCGCGATGAAAAGTATTCTGCTTGCTGTTTAACCGCATTCTGAAATTCGATTCGGAACAATCAACTCCGAAGGATTGAGATAGTGTCGCGCTGTATCATTTTAAATTGCCCATTCGAAATTGCCGCCACGTATTCCTCGCTGAATATTGACCGCGCATTCCTAGAATCCCATCCAGAAGCACTGGAAACGGAGGTCCTCGTATTCTAAATCGCTCACTCGACCTACCGGTACACTTCCTTTAAACACTTATCATTCGCGCCGCACGTAAACGGGGAGGAGTTCATTCACGTCGGGGTTCATTCACTCGCACAATGGAATTCCACAAAAGAGTAGATAGCGGCCGCGCGCCGGATGATTAATACTTTTCGCGTAGATGCGCATTCTTGGCGAGTAGTAAAATTACTTAAGAAAGCGTAAAGACTCCTCGCCGGGGCAATAACTTGTACCACCGTCAATGGGGAGGTGTTCCAACCGTTTTCGCGAGCAGAGAGACGAATCGCCTGAAACGTTTGCCTCATGAAATTCATTCCGACGAACAATTTAACTAGAACGAGCTCCACTGTTGGAACTTGGCGGCGCGGCGAATCCTTCTTGCCTCTCTGCAATTATCGATTTTCTCCTCTCTTTTTCTTGCCCCCCCCTGAACTTCCAAGCAAAGTTGTTCGACGTAGAGGTACGCGGAGCAACGGAGATGAGTAAGGAAGAAGAATGAAGAGGAGGAGGAAGAAAACGAGGAGAATGAGATGGAGGAGGAGAAACGTTGTGTTGTGTTTCGCGAAAATCGTCGATTAAAACTTTGAGGTCGGCCATTAGCCTTCACCCACATTGCTCAATCGCGAGCACTCGGGACGATTACGGCAAGACGTGTCCGATTGCTCGTTGCACCGCGCCGCGAGAGAGGTGTTGCTCGTGGAATTAATTCGTTCCTATTTACCGCGATTACTTAAGCGCCTCGATAATATCGTACACTTGGGCGGCGGTGCGCCGTCGTTTTAACGAGGCGTGATTGACGCAGTTTAACAATTTGGGCCACATGTGGAGGAACGTTCACGTTTGCAACTAACATCGTGGCGACGGCAGAGCGACAGGAACGACTTGTTCCCCAAGTTTATTCGAAATTTATCGCGGACCGAAAATATTTGCACCTCTTCGGAGGGACATCCGCGAGACGATACTCTTGTAACAATAATTCGCCGCAGCTGGCCACTTGCTCGCGGATCGAGCCAATTCGCTCGAAGTGTAATAAAAATAAAAACAAATAAAAAGAGCAACACAGTGAGCGGAATAAACAAAAAGGAAAAGGGAAAGCGGCGGAAAAATCGACGTATTTCGACAAACCGAAAAGCCCCGTGGCAATCACCCAGGGGGGTTGACCTTGGCAGCGAAAAAAAAAGAGGGCGCGTTTACAAAATCAAGGAAAATCGTGGCTGGAGCGCCGAATCGAGGCTCGAAAAGCCACTCTCGAGGAAGACACTGACCCAGATACCTGTGCATATGGGGAAGGTCGTGTGTAAACATACACATGTACACGCACCAGACCTATATACACATACGTACGGTCGGAATGAATAACGTGGCCGGGGCACACGTGTGCCAGTTTGCACGCACACGTCTACGTGTGGGAGTGCGTGCGTACGCGTTCACCCACACACAATGGCCATACACATAAAATAGAGGGTTATGTATTTTCTTCGGTCTCTCTGGCTCGCGAGAGAGCAACCCATTTGCTTGCCTCTTACCTGTGTGTACGCCCGTGCGTTCTCGTTTAAATGGCTGCGTGCACGTGAGTACCTCTTCGTAGGTCTCTGCTTCGCGTATAGTAGTTTATACGCGTCTGTGTATGTGGGCGACGCGTGTGCTTATACACGATCGTGAAGGGGTTGAGATTCTTGTGACGATTGCTTTGAATTGTCCTACGCGTGTTGGGTGAGATTAAGTGCTTTTGGAGGTTGCACGTCCATTGTGCCGTTTAACGGCGCGGAGGAGGAGGAGGATAATTGTTATTATTGGTTCGAAATTACCGTCATTCAGTTGGGTATTCACTGCCGAGATCGGCGTTCTTGTAATGGATCTGTGAACGAAATGCCTGGCGCAATTTTTCGGCAGCGCAAACATATTTACCTTGCCAGTTTGAAACGTGTTAGTGGTATTCTTGAAATTGTCGGAGTACGTATATGCGGCGTAACAATTCCACCGAAAGGGAGGGCGTCGCGGTAAACAATTAGCGTTCACTTATTTCCAATTCGTAATCATTTCGACTGAGTCTGAAATTTCGCGCCTCGATAAACATTTAGCAATTTCATCCGCGTGGAAATTAATTAAACCGGGTGAAAAGATGCACCGCAAGCGAACATCGTCGTCTTGCGCAACTTTTCAGCGGTGTCCTGCTCATTTTCTCCGCGCATGAATTCGCGCGATGGCGAACTGAAGCTTGAATGAAATTGCAGGAAAGCTCTCGGAAGGGAGGGCGGGAGAAAGAGAGAGGAGAGAGAGAGCATGGCTAGGCGAGCACACAACAAACAGAGGTAGTACACGTGCACCGGTTCCACGTGTGCGTATTTACATACGGTCCTTTAATAGGCACACGTGCACGCTGGTGTGCGTAAGTCGGCCTTTACGTTTATGAATGGAATTGTAGTGGTGACGGCCGTGCGCTGCACGTACGTGCGTAAAGTTATATTGATGACTCAGCCTCTGTCTCTCGTTGCACTCGTGCGATATATATGTACATATTACGATCCACGGGAACGTTGAACCGCCCCCTCACCCCTTTATATCTTTCTTTTCTTCTCGACGCTGAAACCACCGTGTGTCGTTTTTCCTCCATTGTTTCCTCCTTTTTTTTCTTTCCTTTTTCCTTGACCCACTTTTGGCTGGCCATTCTTCCCTTTTGAAGTTTGGTAAACTTAAAGGGCGAACGAAGCGAGGGGAATTTAATGCGTCCGCGGTGCAATTAAATTATTACTGTCGGTTAAGAAGTGTGTAAAACGTTCGGGGAATAAATGCCGCGGTGTTTGATTGAAACGGACCACCTTGTACAAGGAGTTGACTAACATTGAATATTCCGGCGGGTGGCAATGTTACGAGAATGGGTAATCCTCTAATTACTTGGACCAATGTTCATAACTGTTACGTGCAAGCACCATCATTCCAATTATTAAATGCCACAAGCATTTGTGGCACTCGGCACATAGATTAAAGCAATAAAATTATAATAACAAATGTACAGTTATCGATGTGCGTACATTGATATGTAGGAATGAAGTGTTTCCTGTTTTCCCGCCACCGGGAACTCCTTTATTAACCTAAACTGCATCGAAGCTAGGAAAGAGATTTTGCAAGCGTGATATGCGCCACTAAATAACTTCGACCGAACTCGTGGACAATCAAGGAAAACAAATCATGAAAATCAGGTGCCCATTTTTACATTTTCCACCGGCGACTGTTTTAAACAAGTATTTGTGATACACCAGGGTGAACCAATATTTCCTGGTCCACGCAAAATCGTACCCCGATGGCTTTTTAACGGCGCGTTATAAACACCGTTATAATGTTTCCCCGATTTTATTTTCCTCATTTTATACGCGAAACAATGCCATACGGCAAACGGAGAATAAATTTCCGCTCGACAATTCGCCGCGTTCGCATTGCCAAATTACCACCAGCGGGGGGAATAACCAAGGGAAGGAGCTAAAATGAGAGAGGGAACAAGAAGAAAAATTAAACATAGAATCAAAGCAAAGATTAACTGGGCAATTATTTTAAAGATTAATTGCACGAACAGGCGTTTAAATCGCGGCCCCGGAACAAACTGCAACTTTCGTTCTACAAACTACTCACCGTCGCGCGTATATGTATATCTCGGGCCACGCATTATCGTATTTTTCGCGTAACGCGTTCATACGGCGCAGCCGTGCCGATTCGTATTTGCATATCGTATGAATAATGCATACGCCTCTAACAGTAACAAACGCCTCGAATTACCGTAACACTCCAATAGGCCAGATAACTAATACTAATAATAATTAATCTCTCCCCTGTTCGCAGCTTTCCGATGTTTCTGCAAACGTTGTGATATCGTTTGTGCGATTCGCGAAAATTCGTGATAAATTGCTGCCGCGCGGTCTGAAAATTTTTCCAAATTTTTCCGCGTTTTTGCACGCGTTCAGTTCAACGACCATTAGGCAGATTTCGCTCGTGATTATTTCTACGCGAACGATAGGCGCCTCTCCAAGCTTCGTTATATTGCGCCAGGTCAGGATTTCTCTCGCGTTATCGCTGCCTCTTGTCAACAGATAAGAGCATCCCTTGTTAATTAATGAATTAACGACGCCTCGATAGAGGCGGTCGAGGTTGACACAGCCACGACGAGCTGGCACGTAGGTGGACCAATTAATTAAACTAACGCATCTTTTTCCTGGTTTCGATACGATCGACCGAATGCTGTTTCAATTAACGGAAATGAGTTGCTTTCGCGATTTGATTAGTCGTGATGCCCGAGTTCGTACGTTTCTCTGGGACGGGTTGGGACTCGAAAATTCGTCCACAAAATGTGCCGCTGTTGCTGCGACTGATCGTTCGTTGCGTTATGATTGAATCAAAGACGCAGTGATAAATATTACGTTTGCACGGTGGATCTTTAATCGCGACAGTGCTTGAAAGTTGTAATTGCGGGACAATATTCTAATAGTTTGGGAAAGATATTTCCATCGCGTAGAAATGTTTAAATATACCAAATTTACCCTTTACATGTAGCTTGCAGATTTTCAAAGCTGGAATCTCGTATTTGAATATTTTTGAGCGACGATACCATGTCGTCCAAAAAAGGAAAATACAATTACTAATTGAATTTTATTTATTTATTTTTCCCGCACACCCTTTACAAATTTCTCTGCTTTATTTGCCAGGTTGCAATGCGTTATGCAATCCGGTGGGCAAAAATAAATTGTATCATAATTCTGATTCGAGTAGCAACCGATCGATGGCACAGTGGTATATCAGGATAGAGAAAGAGAAATTATAATGACAGCGAATTCTATTTAACACGGGAGCAATTTAATCGTCGGCCACTAAATTCTCACGGTATTTATCAATCATTTGCCGGTGCGTAATGTGCCAGGACCGAGCTATTTCTAAGGCGGCTATTTATCCGACGAAGTTATTCAATATTCGTACTCTCTGTTCTTCTCACCAGCGATTTTTATACGTCTCCGTGGTTTACTTCAGCAACGTCACGAACGTATCTACGTTCGACCAATTATTCTCTCCCCTTTTTATCCCCCCTTAATATCTTATCGATGTAAATCCAATGCAATTCAAACTGAGAGCAACTTTATCTAACCAGGAACCTTTTGTTGATAAAATAAAAGAGGCTGGCATGCAGCTATAGATACACAAAGTTTCCTGCACAAGATTGTCGATACCTGAAGAACATAAAATTCGTATTCACAGACGAAGAAATTTCTCTACATTGGAAGTAACAGATACAGAACGAAAGGAAATTAATTTTTTGCAAAAGGAGAGATAGGATGCAGGCTGCAAAAGTATTACATCGTGCTCGACGAAAGCGATCGACGTATGTGTATCTCGATCTAATCGAGACACCGGGTGGAAAATCGTCGAGGGAAATTTGAATGGCCGTCGAAAACGGTGACGACAGTGGCGGTCTGTAATATTGATTTCGTATTAACGAACGCCGATACACAGACGTTTCGTGGCGTTTTCCCGTTTGTCGTTCGACGACCGACCTGGCTGGATGGCTGGCCGACGACAAATATTACCCTCGCTCTCGTTTCCACTTCGAAATCAATTTACTCGTTTGCGGTATTACTTTCGTTCGTCGACGACGGGAGGAGGGAGAGACGGGGACGGTCGTCGCTACGTCGAAATCGAGCATTCGTAAAACTTTGGTTGGCGTTTGCCAAACTGTTAGGGTAGATTCGAATCTAGCCCTCGAGTTAATCGTTTAGTTGAAGCCCGTTTCGTTTTTTTCTTCTTTTCTCCTTTAAACGTTCCTGGTAATCAGATAGCACTATTTAGTAAATAATTGTTCTCCGTTTATCGAAAATTAGACCCGATGGAAGATCGTGCTGTTCTATATTCGACAATTCGGTAGGAATAATCAGTAGCCCTTGAATTTGTTGTACGATGACCTGCGAATCATTCTTCAAACACCGTGGCACGACTGAATTATTTGCGATGCCGGAATCATTTCTAACGTTACATCCCCCGATATCGTTTCGATATCTGTATCAGCTTGCTCCGAAACAAACTGCGATTAAACATTAACCCCCGTATGTTGCGCAGCGTTCAACGATCGTATAAATATTTATCGCGAGTAGCTGTTGTAATCCGGTGGGAAATGGATGCTCCGTGAATATGAATGACGATAATCGCGTGCCACACTATTGTAGTTCGTACCATGCAAAATAGAGCGGCTGCCTCATTCATTGATATCTTCCTTTCGCCGGTGAATCAACACGTTTCGTGTATTCAAATCGAAGAATCGAACATGTTACCGTCGCGCGATTACTGTCTCTCTAGGAGCGAAACGGACAAAGGAGCGACTCCAAAACCGTGACACGTCACGGAACAAGTAGAACACGTTCCGGTGAGCATACAAATGCGACGAGGATTTCCTAATAGCCGCGTGTTTGCATCGTGATTGTCCAGGAACGTTGATGCGGCAACCGTGGTGTAAGTTCGACGACGAAATATTAATGAAACCGTGTTGTTCCCCTGTTTCAGGTGTGATGGAGTCTAGTGGAGCCGGCTTTTACTATGAGCTGAGACCTCGTAACTAATCGTAAGTAACATCTTTCTAATCACCACCCTTAAATATCTTTGTCGTTAAGGGAAAAAAGCACAGCGAAATAATTTATTTAGCACCCGCTCGTATTCCGCTATCGTGTTCCCAGCACCTTTGTAACACTCAACTGTCCACTGCACGAGAAACAAATAATTGTTGCAACCTATTTATCAAGCGCAGCCGTGCACCGCGTATTCGATACACGCGGCGCGAATCGACAGTCGCCTAAAATCGATTCGCCAGAGTACGTGTTAATTATAATTTCTCGCGGTTTCTGTACACGTTCACTGTATCCAGGTACTCGTACGTCGAAGGAAAGAATTCTTTACGCAACGATCAAGGCGTTTCAGGCTCGCTTCATTACCGGAGGTTTAGCGAGTCGGGAGAGTCAAGGTCCACGTTCTCGCGGATCCAAGTTCACGGGGATCGTGGAGTCCAACTAAACAACCTTTCTCTTCGCCTTTGAATTATGCGCATAGCATTGAACCGTGCCGTGTAATTATCGGTTCAAGAACGCAGCATTGTTCGCGACAACTTGCGACCTGCCTCGGCTGGTTAGCCGCGATTTTCCAAGAAAGAGATATCCGTCTGTTGTCACTTCGTTAACGACCAATTGAGACATTTGTCCAGCCTCGAAGGTCCGTCAAATTGCGCGATCTTCTCGTTTCTCGGTGAACTTCCAAATTTCCCTTCGTTTACCAAGAAAAGGGGAGGAAAGAAGAAAAATAGAAATTAACCCCGGACAGGTTGCTTCGAAATCCCAAAAGGTTCGGCGGAATGTACGAGAACCGAGGCTTCCTCCTCTTTTTCATTCTATTATATGAAAAAAAAATTCTCCATCTTCCCTTCGCGCGATGAATGCAGCCGCTCTCTGAAATTCTGTTGGTTCTACCGGCACACGAACGATCGCTCATAATCGCAGGTAAGCCGAGCTTCACACAGAGGAATACAGACAGCTCCAGCGGGCGGTTGCTCTCGACGGAAGCGGATCGCGTGGCTGTTGTACGATACGAACAAGTGTGCAGACCACACAGCCCAATGGAAGCGTACGAAAGTCCCTGTTAGCGACGCTCTATGCCCTATAGCATCTATATAACCGTCGTATTCGTGGCTGTTAGGGGTGCAACGAGAGGGTGGCGATCAGAGAAAGAGGCGGATAGATGGAACCAGAGTGTGAATGTGTGGTGTGTGTGTGTAGAGTTAAAGAGAGAGAGAGAGGGCAGCCGAGGGACGGTTTTGCTCTGGTGGCTCTGTATTGATTGCTACTCCTCCTCCTCCACTTCCACCGCCTCCTGCGACCATATCTCTCGTTCTCTCTTTTTCTCGCTGAATCTCTCTGGTCGCTGTGCTCTCCGCGTTGCCTGCACGTTTCTCCCTCTACGCGTACCTGTGTGTCTCTTTTTCCCCTTTTTCTACATCCCCGTCCCGTTCCAGCGTTCTCCACTAACCCCCTCGTTCCATCTCCATCGCCCTTGCCGCCCTTCGCGTCCCCTTTATCCGTCCTTGTCCCTCCGGCCGTTCTTGCCGGTTCGATCTTCGCACACGGATGCAGTTCGCAAACGTCACCTCTCCTCCGTGGAACCATCAAGATCCGAAGTCCTCGTTACCACTGTCCTCCATTTCCTTGCTTCAGGATCCGCTCGTCCTTCTCCCTTGTCCTGCGGAGTCGGCAAAGACTGTAGCTGTAATTGACGCTGCCCTCGTAGGAGAGGGGAGAGAGTACCCGAACAGTGACATCAGGCTCGCTGGCAAACGTAGGATTCCTTGGTGGGAAAGTTGATAGAATGAAAAATCGCCCAACTGCAACTACATATTTATTGCATCGGGTACAAATGTAGGCATCGCGTGGAGTTTTCACAACGGCATGATCGGGGCAGTTATTTGCCCACTGAATTTCTGGGCAACAAGTCGTTGCGATAGCGTTCTATTATAGTAAAATACGAGGGAGATGGAATAACAAATATTTGCAGTAGCTTTAGGGGAGAACGAACTATGACTCCATGAAAACGAATCTCTCATAACTCCAAGCAGTTAAGAACTTTCTGCTATTCAAATCGAAAGCATCCAGTTTAATTTCATTTTCTTATTCATGGAAATTCAAGAGTATTTCACGAAGACGCTAACGATAGGCCAAACAAATGTTCCAGGCATTCCTGAACTCGATCGATGACCCATCGGAAAATGATGTCGCGCCAACAGACGTGACGTGCTTCTTCGTTGTTCGATTTACCCTGTTTTCTTTTCTATCTTTCTTCGACGCGTGTATGCAGACAAGCGCGGAAGTGTTCGAAATATGTAGAGCAGCGTGTAGTCGCGTTTAGATCGCGGAAAAGTGGTCATAATTTAACTTCGGTAACGGAAGGCAACGTTTCTTGACAGCAGTCACCTGAAAATTGACACCTGTCACCGTCATCTGCCTGGAACGAGTATTCCGGTCGCGTCTGCATCGACTGGCCCGCGAAACAATATCGTTTTTCGCTATTGATTGATTTCACCTGACCATCGCCGAGCTTTTGGATTTTTTCACCAATTATTAAAAACATTTTTTCGTAACGCAGTTTCGCCGTTTTGCAATAAAACGCAGGGCAGATTTCGACACTTCCTAGGGGCATTTTCGTTTTTGATCCGCAGCGATTTTTATGGACGACACGTCCACGAAATTTCGTCTACACTGTGTTGATTTTAGTACAGATGTTTTTTTTGTTTTTTTTATATATCTCGGTTACAGATTTTACATTTTGTTAACTTCAATGGGATAATACGATGGGAAAATGGCAAAGTTGAGGGTAATAAAAACAAGGATTCGTTACGAATTTAATTGTTGTAAAACCGATGAAAGTGAATTGATTGGGGGGAGCCGGTAAATATGCGTGGCTTTGATTAAATCATCGAAGTTAACGAATAAAAATTAATCATCATGCAAATATCTGGCAATAACGTTTATCGCACACGTTGATCGGTAAACAATTTTCATGTCGGTCGGATGAAGCTTTCATTGCACTCGTGTAATAGCCGTATAAAAGTTTAGCGAAACATAAAATCCGCACTCGTTCCGGAGTTCATTATTCCTATCTATATAAATGATCTTTTTGCTCGTAACATTTTGTTCCAGGAGAGGAAAACAAACAAATAAATATATGAAAATATGAATGCTCGATCTCTGTTACTTAACTTCGCTTTATTCTTCGCTACTGTGAACCGTAATTATTTATTTTAGATCGCTCTAAAAAAAATCCGAACATGAAAGTGGAATAAAAACACGACAAATATTCCCCTCAACTTTGCCACGAAGAGTACTCCTCCTTGCTTTATTCTACTCAGAATGAAGTATCCCCGATGGAATAATTGATATTCTCGGGAACGATCAAAGATCATTGGTCACGCGGTGCACAGTCAGTCATAAAGGGGGTAAACTTTTTCTCCGTCTGCTTCCACGGGGAAACTTTCATCGTCGTGTCTGGGTCACTATGCTCTGCAATAACCGATACACGGTACGGTATACGTACGAAAAAGAAAAGGCCTTTTCCACGTGTGGCCGTGCATTCAATAAGATGTATACATATACGGACACGCGTTCCCTGTATCTATTTCCATGTTATTTTTACACCCTGGCCCGGCGGCGTTCAGGGTGGACCTCGTTTTCCTTTCCACCCTCTTCCAACCACTTCCAGAGGGGAGGTATTTAAACAAAAATAATAGATCCGAGTTTAATTTGATTTAATTCAACGTAACGAGAAGGAATCTCTACTGAGTAATGGACTCTGAAAGCAGAGGCACGATTAATTAAAAGGGAAAAATAAAAAAAGAAAGAAATAAAACGGAGTGCAATTCAGGAAATCAGGGCAGCATTAATGTCCGATCAATCATCCCTAAAGGAACTGTGATTCCGGAAACTTGCTTGAATCTCCCTCTATCCTATCACAAATATTGAAATTTCATAGAGTCAGTACAATAATCTTCTTCAGCCAGAATTTTTCCCCTCGTCGTGCACAGTCGCAAGCGTCTCCTCGAGCGGCGAGCTTTTCCCCATCGAAGGAGCGTGTCACCGGTCGAGAAATCGATGGTCGCAGTCGACCATCTCGTTTCTCCTCCCTTCAGCGTTCCTTCAATAGTTTTTTCTGTCTCTTCGCCGTCCCTTGATTCTCTCTCGCCAACCGAAGTCTTCCTCCTTGTTCGTCGTCTTCTTTCACTCTCTCTTCTTCTCTGCCCACCTGTGCTCCTTCCTCTTCCCTCTCTAGCCAATTTACGAGCGTCTCGAAGTTGCTCGCGCGGGTGAAAACCGGCCAGTGAGAGCGGCACCGTGACGCAGGGGCTCGATTCTCGATATTCCGGCTACCGGGAATTCGAGGCTCGCGCACGGTCACATTGGTATTCCCCGCATGGAACAAGTATCCGGGGAATATTGCGCGGCCTGCGAGGGGTCGAATTTTCACTAACTTTCAGCCGGAGAATCGTCACGTCACGGTTCCACGGTATTTTCGGAAGGTATCGTTGCCCGGATGGACAGGTACAATGGAGGATAGGCGTTTACCCGCGAGTAGATGCAGGAAAATTAGGATTATTTAATGGAGCAATTAAATGTTTTCTACGGTGTGGCAACGTTTTTAGAATTGTTCGCAGATGCGAAAGTTCGGTTCGTTTTCAATTTCGTGGCTCTAGTAGCTAAATGATTCGTGAGGATTCTTGATTGCCTTATAAATGGGTAATGTATACACAGTTTGGCGAGGAGACTAGCCTATCGAGAAGTTCTTTATACGATATTCGTGACATTGGGTCAATCAGTGAAACGAATATTTCGTGATCGAAATAATTCAAAGTACATAGATACACCGTATGCCGACGTTCGGTGGTTCATTGATCCCCGATGACACGGTCGCGAGTCGATTTTGGACTCGTCACGGGGTGGAGGGCGCTCCATCGATCCCCGGAATGCAGAAGGCGCATTGGTCCAAAACAATTTCCGGCGATCGAGGGCTTCTACGCGGCGTCCTCCTTCAATTAGAAATGAAAGGCTTCTCGGCATACTAGAATCTGTTGCGGCTCAAACTAAACGCACACAATCTCTGCTCAAGGTACATATTTCAAAAACTATCTACATTTTTCCCCAATAAAAATCGTAAAGTTATCGTCCACTTCGTGTGAAAAAGAAAAAGGAAAAGAAAAAAAAGAGGAAAAATATTTACGTTCTATCTAAGTTGCACACGATTCGTCGTGCGTGCGAAACACACAGAATCACAGGTATAAAAGAAAGTGCATACATGAAATTTGGTTTCGCGATGTCGAGAACGATACGAATCACCTGTATACACATGTACCTAAGGCAACAGTGTATGATAATAACGGTGCCAGTAGCTGTGCAGTGTCTAGCCTAGCACCAGCCTAACCTGACTCAACGTTGTAACGATGTATATTTATACAACAGCTGGGCGTCGAGAGAGGGGAGTGTGCCAGTCAGCTGATTCAAGCGCTGGAGGGGAAACGGTGGAGGGGAGAACGACCTTTATTTAAAGCGCTCGAGGAAGCCTTTCTTCGACTGGTAAACAGTCATCGAATGAACATGCGAGGCACACAGACGTGCTTACGTATGCGCGTGACTGAAATATGAACATTGGATTTTTACGTTCCCCTCCCCTTTCTTCGTAATAACGAAGGTGGGACAACACTCGGTCGAAGGAGGTGGGGGCGGGAGGGGCGTCTCGGGGGTTTCGAGACGCCGCGTCGGCGTATTAACATAATTAACTGGAAACCAGACGTTGCGCAGACACGGTTTCCTTTTTATTTTTCCTAACCGCGTTCAACGATACATTTTTGCATATTCATATGCGAAATTATAAAGTTTCTCTCCCTTTCGATTCGTTCCTCCAAGAGTTCCCTGGTCTCCTTCGCTCGCCGTTAGAAGTTCAAGGCTCGAGTAATTGCGCAATCGGAATCAAATAGCACCATTGTTCCGCTACTATTCGCCTTACTATTATCGATTTTTCATTCACCGATTATTCCATTAATATGTATTCGCGCGCTATACAACTCATTCAAAACCTCCCACGGCTTTCACCAAATTAATGTGCCCTCGTCCGGTCCAGACGCTCACCCCTTGCAACCCTTTCCCCGCTGTGCCGCTTCCCATAGAATGCTATTTTCACACAGAAACCCACAGCTACAGCTCCGTTGTCTCGTTTCGCCCAGCGTTCCCCGGCTGTCACGAGCGCCCATCAGTTCCTTCGACAAAAATGTTCACCATCCTCCGTCCCTCTTCTCATCCCTTACAGCAGCCGTCTACCAAAAAGAATGTACATACATAGTCCGTCGACGGTGTACCGAAGTTAACGGTTCTAACGAAACGCTGATGTTCGTTTTCAGGGGACTGGCATGGAGAAGGAGAACTCCGCATCGGGCGGAGGTGGCGGGGGCGTTGGAGGTGGCGGAGGCGAAGCAGCGGCCACGGCGACTCCAGGCGCCACCTCCGCCTCCGAGAAACTCCAGGCGGACCAGGCCAATCCGTTGCTCGACCCGACTGCGCTCTTCGGTGGTAAGCCAATTTTTCTTCTCCCCCTTTACCTCTTTTTCTCTCCTTTCTACCTCTCTTACGCGTTCATTTCTTCGTTCACCCGCGCGGTTACGTACGTAGTTACTCCGTCTGACACCACGTCCCGCTTGATCTAACCGGCTTAATTGACACGCGCGTCGTAGCTGATCGATGAACAGCTAGAAGATAATTGCATTAGGACGGAATTTCTGGAGGCGTTGCTACTTCGACGACTTCGGTGATGCAATTTCTTTTAGGCGAATCGAATATTTTTGGGGGTTTTTTTTTGCGAGTCCAAACGAGGTTTATTGAAATTTCCTCCTCGGACCTTGGTATCCCGGTGAATCGATGCCGTTCAGGCTTGGGTAAGGAAGCTACGAAATAAGGAAGCGTTCAGATATTGCTCACTTTTAATGGTCTCGCAAAATTCAGCTGCGAGGGCAGGTGAAACGGATAAGATGGAGAGTGTATTGTAGCGACGATTAATAACTGCTTGATCGATGTTCAAATTCGTTGGATATCGAGGAAGATTATCGAACCATCCCGTAGCCCGTCATTGAGGTTTTGCGCTTCATTAATCAAGCTGTTTGCATCGATGCGAAATATCGCGGGGAATACGAATAATTTCTCTTGCTGCTCCAAACGGACACTCCCGCATAGCCTTAATTCATTCGATCATTTTCGCCAACGTCGATCCATATTTTTTAAATTACAACTTCGATTGCCTTCGTGTTTCCGTCACTCGCGAACCGAGTCACAAGTTCAAGGTTCGACGCACGAGTGGCTGCGTTAAAACGAATCTCCTGTTTCACCTGCCGACTTCCACAATCAACGCAATCGTCGCAACGATCATTCGTGATGCAGATCCCCGTTTCGGTAGAGCGCTACCTGGAATACGATCGATCGCGTCACACGAACCAATTCGGACGCATACCCACCTTCGTCGAAATCCCAGCTATACAGACGCAGGATCATTCAATATCTGGAAGTTTCCGCGACAGTGGCTCATCGAAACGCACAGCGAACTACGTAACAGTTCGAACGAACTTCCACAGATGTTATTTCTCCAAGTTTCGGACCTTGAACAAGCATCGGGACCATTCAACTCTCTCTCCTGAGTTTAGCATCGCACGTTCAAGCGAACGGATATTTCAGCGACTGCTGTTCTTTCACTCGGTTCTCCCTCGTTTCCGTTCGCGCTCGGCCAACATCCCTTCAAACGCTATTTTTTTTATTTCAAAGGAACCAAACCGACCATCGCTCGTGTTTTATATGCATACATATACACGTGGATATATAACGCGTTCTCAAGGAAGGAGAGGCCTGTTCGGCCACTTACTTTAATTAGCACTACTTGCACGCCCGCAATCGTGCCCTTCTTCTCTCTTGCCAGACTGTTAGCCTTTTTCCTCCAGCGGTTCGAGGATCCTTCTGACGTTGCTCTCTTTTTCTTTCGACACGGAGGACACGGTCTAAACGATACACGACGGCTTCGACATCGTATTTTAATTCCAGTATTTACTTTTAAGCGATTCCAAGGCAGAGAACAGCTACTCTCCACCGGGAACTCGCCTCTATAACTTCTGACTCTCCCTTCCCGGTGCTATTAACTAATTAAAACCTACGTCGTTTCACCTGACGCGATCGTCTTCGTCTTTTAACGACATTTACCTTGACAGTGTCAACGGGAAATCGTTTTGTTTCGCCCGGGCTCGTCTGCACGGTATGAAATTCAATTCACCGCCGTCGATTTTTTCCCCCCGCCCCTACTGTAACACGAAGAACTCGAACCGTGAGACTACTTGCGCTTTCTGGTGGTATTCGTGTCGTACAGGGGTCAGGGGATGACACCATATATCGATCGGACAGAGTGGAGCGCTCGAGGTCATGGGGAAAATTATTGCAGCCCTGTTTCAGGATACTGGTACAGTTTACTTATCCGCCGCAGTTACTCCAAACGATTGTTCGCCACTTTATTCCATATTTCCATCGCGCCAATTATTTTGACAAATAACCGATGATTCGACACGAAGTCCCCGTGCAGATGCTCCTGGCGAAAAGTCACGCGCATTCGTAGCGAGAGGCAGATCAGGCACGGCGACTTTTGGCAGTGCACAAATCAATAACACCTTTAGCCTACATTTTCCACCACGGCCCCATTGCTCGAACGGAATAATCGATCTTCGACTCGATACGTACACGCTATCGCGCCGAGCATGTTAATTATCGGACGCGAATCGCAGCCGCGTTTCCACGATACCGTTACACCTGGATCGTCGGCCAGGTCGACGTTAACCATAGATCGCGATGCTGATAATGATCAGGCTCGCGGAAGAATTCAGCCGCTCCGAGCACCGGCACCGACCTTCTCCTCCAATTATACCACTTGGAAAAAGTGGCAGGAGCAGATTCTAAGGAAGCATAGACGCGCCACAATCGTGGCCACGATCCCCTTGGCGTCCTATTCGAAAGAAACTGCACCATCGAAGACGAAGGTGAGGGTTAGCAGAGATAGCAGACTACATAGCTCTTTCCGTTCGCCAGAACGTTCGATCTTCTCCCCGCTCGGTTCCATCGTGCCGGATAGGATTTCCTTTATTTCGTTGCCTCACCTCCGCGACCCAGCGCCGTTTCTCGTGTTTCTGGACCTTCTCTTGCATCCCCGTGCGCTGGTCTCCTCGCTACGTCGCCCCTCCCTCTCTACGCTGCCCCTGTCTTTTCAAGCAAAGCTTCTCTCCAATACCTCCTTCTAATTCTCTGTCCCCCTCTCGCCAAGTTCCATCGTATCCCCTGTCCCGCATTCTTTCCTCGTCGCTCCCTCGCAACGAGCGTCGGTTAGATTCGTGGGGGCTTTGGGGACGCAAGAACGGACCGACGCGACGAGCGCTTCTCCACCCCCGTCCTCCTCGACTCACCCCCCCGACCGCTATCTTTTTCTCTTTCTCTAACCGCCTCTCCGCGGCTCGATTCACCTCTCTCTCGCTTTCACCCTCGCTCTCTGCCGGTTCTCTGTATATTTATTGATTGCCACCTCACCTCGCCTACCATGGCCTCGGTCTGCGGCAGTTTCCCCACCCTTCGGCGGTCCCTCGTTTCCCTCGTCCCAGGCTCGTTCTGCAGCAAGCACCAGCGGCAGCATCGCGCTCCGCCGCGAGACGAGAGAGAGTCCCTCTCTCTTTCCTCGTCCGCCTTTCTCTATGCCCTCGGCCCTCGCTCCGGCTCTCTTTCGTTCCCCGTTTCACTTCCACTTGGTCCTCCACCAATTCACCGCCCCTCCCCGCTGTCCCCTTCTGTGCTCACGGTTTTCTAGCATCCTCCCTTGCTCTCTTTCTCCTGGTGGTCTCTTCTGACTCTCGCTCGGCTCGACCCTCCTCAGCCTCTCGCGCTTTTGCCTCCTACGCTCGATACAAACTCGTTGGACGCGCCGGAGTTTTCGTTTGAAGCTACCCTCCGGGGTTGCGCGCCGTACCTGACACCCCTGCACCGCCTTTCGTTCCTTCATTTTCATTCAGCTTTGCTTCCTTTCCTTCCGCTTCGCCTCCTTTTCGTCGACTCGCAGGTATTCTGCTGTACACCTCGGTCCTTCGCGGCTGGCCCGTCGTTGGTCGTCGTTGATCATCTGCTTCCCCGGGAACAGGAGGAAGTTAATGGTACGAAGGGATGATTCGCCAGGATATTCTGTTTCGAGACGCGATGGGAGATTTAGAGAGATGACTGGAACGAGGCTGTTCATCTTGGGTTTGGTTTCTAAAGCGGATGATAAATGTCTTCCGTTTTGTCGTTGATTATCTTCGCCGGGGTTCTTGAAATCGGTTCCATAAAGTGTTTAAGGCAAATGAAGCGAAGCGGTCGCTGCTGTGACGGGTTGCAAGTGCAGAGGGGGTAGAAATGTGGACTTGTTTTCGAGTTACTTGGGCGTGTTTGTTGCCTGCTGCCTTTAAGGGCGGAGGGAATGCTAAATGTGTGTCAACTTTCGCAAGATTTTCGCACTTCTATTTCCGTTTACTGTCCCACCTGTTTCATTCACAGAGGAGGGACTTCTCAAACCAGCAATCATCAAATATGATAGAATGCCTGAAACGAAGTGGAAAATGTTTTTCGATTATCACTCGCCAGCCGGTCGATATGATTTTTATTTATTGATTGTAGAAAAAATTATTTCCAATTGAAATATACTGTACTCGATGGATGTCATTCCTATCCTATACATCGGTATAGTTAAGATTTTCATGCGCGTTTAAAGGCTGTGCGGATAAAAAATGAAAAATCGAGAACAGTGATCGTTTTCGCCGTCGATGGAAGATCGAATCTAAACCCAAACGAATTCTACACGCCCTCCAGCCAAAACGTACGAGGAGAAACGGAAAAATATATAAATCCACGCGATCCTGCGAGCTGTCTCGTTTAGAACCGTACAGTCGCGGGGGCTGACCCTCTCGCGAAGCGTGTCACGGTTCTATTTCGCGCGGGCGACGAGTTGGATGAGTTTCACTCTCGCAGCTTTCGTTTGAAGCTGCACCCTTTTCGTCGTCGACGTGATCCGTGTCATCGGCATTACAAGAAGACTTCGCAGATGAAATCCTGTTAGGCGGGAGGAGCGGAACGCAACGAGCGAGCGGATTCGACGACGACTGCAGTGGAAAGAAATAGGTTCTTTTTGCGCGACACGTTCTCCCTTTCCCCTTATCAGGGTCAGTTTCTAATTCCACTGCGCTCCCTGATATACACGCTGCTTTTATCTCCGTCGATCGATGCAAACTCGCCCCGGATGCGCCCAGGGTTTTCGTTTGAAAGTGTCTACTTTTTTTTTCCTGCCTCGTCTCCGACTCCGGTGTTGCTGCCACCGTTTCTCCTTCTTCTTTTTCTTCTGTTTCTTCTGCTTCTGCGACGACGACGACGACGACGCGGTCGTTATGCGTTCTGGTTAAAGAATCGAGGCTCGCGTTCGAGGAAGCGGATGAGAAATCGAGATGACTGGAAACAGACACCTTTTCTGGTGGAAACAGGGGAAGTGGTAACGCGATACCTAAGCGTTGCACTTTTCTTCGTAGAGGGCTCGAAAAATTGGAGAACGTTTGAGGGGTTGATATTTGTAGACGTAGCTCGATTGAATTCTTTCCGACACACGAAATGGGTATAAATAATTTAAACGGCTTTCACCCGAGATCGCCTCCCTGCATTACTCCCCCCTGTTCTTTTTACCATAAAAATTGTTGCTGGTTGAAGAGATTCGAATTCGCAACGGAGCTCGCAGCAGCTTCGAAAGACTTCCGAAGGATTCAGTGACAGATGCTGCGTCGCGGATAATAAAGTGGCCTTTCTGCAATTTTCTTGATTCATCGCTGCCTTCGACATCCCTTCGGCCTGTCTCTGTTGCTCCACGGTTCGGCTGTATACGTCTGCGCGTCACCCCCCACCGTAGTTCCCCGCCATAATTCCACTCCCCTTCTGGCCCCTCGTTTTCCAAATCTCAACCCTTGCAACTTTCACTCTCGTCTCATTTTCATTCCCCCGATTCCTCTTGCTTTCGACTGGCCTCGTTACCTCCATCGGCCTCACCGCCGATTCCTTCCACCCTTTCCTCAACTTTCTCCGCCCCATCCTTGCGCCCCGTCCGTTCGACGAATTTTTTATCCACCCCTCCGTTTCGCCTCCCTCCGTCGAGCAACCTTTCCCTCCCGGCGAGCAACGTGTGCAGCTTGATAAATGCGCTCGTCGTGCCTCGAATCCGATACCGGGCGAGCCGACTCGAAGATGCTCGATAAGAAAAGACACTTGGCGCAATAATAAAGGAGGGGAGCGGCTGCGGACCGTTCTTCCTTCCCTCTGCATCGATCCGCAACTCTAGCAAAAAATATCAATCGAATCTCGGTGGACGGGTCCGACCCTTTTAAACATTGAACCATTGAATTATGGAGCGCGGCTAATCCGCCGGAAGTTTCTTTGGGAGGGGTGGGGTAGATTACGCGGTAACGGCGGACGATGCGTGCTGAATTATACAGTCGTGTACATTGAAAACGCGGCTTAAATCGCGAAACTTCGACCCTCCGTAGAGTAATACCCGTTTATTTGACGAAAATTGTCTTCTTGGGAAAGCTGCTTTTCTTTGGAAGCGCGGATCGATTTGGAAATTTGTGAAATCGATTCCTTGCTCGGGGATGATTCTATCCCCCGGATTAAAGAATTGTGAGTTGATTCTGTGGCAGGTTTCGGTATCTCGGATTAGTTACAGGCCTGCATTATGTGTATCATTACGGTTCACCACCGCCGCCTCGCTCACCTTCCTTCCAGCGATCCTTCAAACGGGTCCGCAATTACCACAACCAACCCTTTATTACTTCGTCAGGCTTGTCTTATATTTCTAACGAACTTAGTCGACGTCTTGGCTCGATTATGTTTAAAGAAGGGTGCTCGCCGTGACTTCGTTAACGAGAAATTAATTAGCACGAAGCCAGTCGTCGGGGGTTAGACACCGCCGATCTCTCTCGTCGACTCGATACCCGGTTTGCCCTGTCGGCGAACAATAATTTCGTTGCCGCGGCGATAGGAAAGGAAAGAAGGAAAATAAAGAAGGAAAAGACGCGAAGCGAACAGGGAACAGGGAAGCTGAGACTTTCTCTAACTAGAGTCGCAAGCATACGCCCGAACATTCTCCGTTCTCTGTCTACGTTTCTATCCTGCTCTCTGCTTTTCGCTCCGCTTTGGCTGTCGCGTAAACGAAATTAAAGCGATTTGGAGGCGAGCCAGCCATCGCGGCGACGGTCGCGCGCGCCACCCCTCTCGGAATTCCGATCCCTCGATCGATCCTCTTCCTCGGGGGACAGGATACACACGTACGCTCGCTCCAGAGCGAGGCTGAATTGCGATTGGACGGTTATAAGCGGAAATTTCGACGATAAGGTGTAAAATCGGCGAACAGAGTTAGGGGGAGAGAGTGGACGTCGTGGATATATAGATTGGATATCCGTGCCTTTCGTCGCTTAAATAATAACGCGACATTCTTGCTCGTAATTGCGACGCGTAGCGTCTGGTAACGCGGTTGGAACGGCACGTCGCATCGGATCGTTTTGGTTTTCGTGCTCGCGGCAAGAATTGTCGAAGTATTCGAGGAGGGCCTGATTGGGGGATTGGGGGTTCGACGATTTTTTTTATATTCCTCCCTTATGCGGGAAAAGGTTGGACAGGGTCTGAGGAATGTTTCGCCGGCATGAAATTGGTCACGGTGGTTCCCGTACGATGGGCATTACAAATTAATTACAATTAGCAGAGCAATATAGAGTAATCTAATAATCTCGATCTCTGTTGCATTTGTATCGTTGAAAAATTGTGGCACTAGAACTCGAGGTAAATTTCTGTCAAACTTTCAGCTCCGTTTGAAAATCCGATTGAAATATGCCAGTAAATATCGTCCAACCGAGGGTGCATTGCACATCAAACGGTAAACAAAATCGTTTAAAATTCGATCCCCTCGAGGATCACGATTTTCCATCAGAGTTGTCGCTGAACACCCCCGTACAGAGGAACAATGACGCGAGCGACGATTCTCAAAGCCGTGGAGCAAAGGGGACAGGGGCTTTTAGGCAAAGGGGGGCGTCATTGAAAATGGCTGAGGCGCGGATACCTGGTGTACGTCGTTCGACGTCGTCGTCGACGAGACCCTCTCGTGATTACGCGAGTTTTATTCGTATCTCGCTGGCGAACACGCTGAATGAATATAGCGTCGTGTTAAATCTCGGATCTTTCATTCCGTCGCCTTTCCAGGCCGTAAGATTCGCGTCGTTCCGTGCCACGCCGTTGGTCCAAGCTATTTTCTTCTCGGCACGTTCCTCTCGTCGAGACTGCACCGGCGGGGGGGAAGGGAGGAGAAGAGGAGAAAAATAAAAGATCCCGTCGGTATATTCTGTACTCCTAAAATAGCAGTGAGAAGTTACGTTACCGTGTTCCGCAATAGTCGAACTACCCTTTCACCCCCCTTTCGCCAATTCTCCGTTCTTGCTTTTGCTTATCGATTCATCGATCGCGGGATTTAGTGTAATTCCGGAATAAATTTCGCTCCAACGGAGTGGCCCTTTTGTTCGTCATGCTTCGAATTTGATTTCGGTCTGCGAAAGATTCTCATTTGGCGTAATACTCCTTTTTTTATGGACTTTTTTAACATACGTACATATACACGGAATTCATTGAAGCAATCATAAACATCTCGAACTTCCTACCTGTCTACACTTCGGATATCGCAAATAGACAATCGTCTCTTATAACCTAAATCATTAAAATCGTCCCCCTTCCACGAATCGCCGAAACAATTACGAACGAAGCATTGTACATGAAAACGCGTAAACGAGAGACGCCGATTTCCGGCGGTGGCGGCCGGGCAAGAGCGATTCGTAATTCCCGGCCCCTTTCCATCGCGTTCTCATCATCCCCGTGGCACGGCTGTACACGTCTCTCTCCCTCTCGAAGCACCCTGGCCTAGCTCCAGCCCCCACTGGCCAGAGAGCGGCGATCGATTTAATAACACGGCCATTTTCCCGGCTCACAGACCGAACACATTCTCCGTGCCAACGCTCCGTAACTCTCCACCATCTACGATCCTCCTCTCCTCCCTTCTGGCTTGTGTAGTTTCTCTTATCGGCCTGCACGTTCGCTGATTCCGCATCGAACCGGCGAGATTTGTTGTTCCCTGCGCCCAGCCGCGAATAAGGGGGATGACCGTGGCGCTGCAGCTTCTCGTCGGACGAATTTTCCGGCGCCCTTGTCCGAGCTGAATCGCTGGAACGTTAAACGATTCTGCTTCTAAGCTAGAGAAGAAATTCCGTGCCTTTTAATAGAGATACAGATTTTGTTGGGGCAACTGTGCACGTAGAAGGACGGTTTGCGTAAAGCTTTCGCTCGAAACATTTGAAGAGAAACGAAGAGTACGTAGTGGGCTTTTATTCTGGGATTTTAACGATTTTAACGCCGCAGAGCTTTCGACGCTGGCCATCGATTAGCGGAAAAACAATGCACGCTCCCACCTGGGGGTGGGCCCTTTATTAACGCGCGCGGAAAAACAGGAAATTACCGCCGCGCCCGCGACTGTCGCTTCCAGTCTGACGTCGTGGATGATGACGTTCTGAACGCACTGCACCTGTAACTCTTTTGTGCTTTCCACCCCCGTTCTATCGCACTGCCTCTGTTCTGCATCCACGAACGATGTTTTATTCGGAAAGAAATTGGAATTGCTGCTGATATCGGGCTTCTTTATTTCGCTATCGAATAAACCTCCCAACAATTTTTATATTTATATTTTGATAGCTCGCTAATATCTTGGTTGACATAGTTCATATAACCGAGGCACTCTGGATTTCATTCCAATTTAATTTAACGGGGTTAACTTTCGGAAGTTTTAACTCGGCGTTACGAATTAGGCGGCAAAGTTTCCAACGACTGGCCGGTCTTTCCAAAATATTCGGTTTGCTCGGAGCGTTTCGTGGTGTCGTTAAACACTCTCCCCTGTCTTGAATAGGCGACCGTCCCCCAGCTGGCTGGGTCGGTCACAAGCATAATCATAAATCGATAAAAGTGACGCATCAAGTACTTACTGGAGATACAATCATCCCCGTGCCCCCCTTTCGTTCGTAAAATCATTTTCTAGATGGAATATCGCAGAACAAAATTATGCCGCGTTCCAACTATTTGTTACAGGAATGCTTGCACATTCCTCCAATCGTTCACGCAGTCAAAAACAAATGCACAACGTCATTTTGATCTCCAATATATAGTGTGCAATCGATGATCGAATGTCCGTGGACATGTTTCGCATTTGGAAGTTGAAAGTTCATTTAAGAGGCGACCCAGCAGGCGAGTAAGCGTAATATGTATTTTCTGTCGTCTCTTTAATCGAGAATCGTTATGAAAGTTAGCGTGGCAAACGGAGGCGGTGCTCCCGAAAATGGCGGACTGGCTTAATGTTCACGGTGTTTCTCTGTCTTGCACGCTGGTCGGTCGGTTACTCGAATAATGGATTGCCATTAAAGCATCCACGTTAAAGAGGAGAGCACGGAGCGGCTCGTTCGCCGTCGCTGGCTCATTAAGTGAAGAAATTTGTGCCCGCATTAAAAGTCGATCGAGAAAGCGGCGTATTTCATAAGGGACAGGAAAGAAGGGGACACCTGGGGACGCAATTTGGCAATAAACGATCGAAATTGTGCGTGCGATCTCGTTTAGTCGCGACGTGCTTTATATTATTTATGAACTGGCTTTTATACGGTGCCTCGTCGTTAACCGCAAGCTCCTTCGATGGAATTTAAAACCAAAATTAATCTCCAAAGAATTTTCATAGCAAATTCCGTCAATTTTATTTCAACCACGGTCGAAGTAACGTTACTCTCAGTAAATCGTTCAGAGATTGGAATAGCTACCTTTAAATGGATTAATACTGTGGGCGCATTGACGCGCGATAAATGAAGAAACCAGTGGGGGCAAAAATCACGCGAACAAAGTAATCGCAGAGGGACGAGAAGCAAAGGAAGAAAAGAAAGGTGAAAGCAAGTAGAATTGGTCGCGTGCAAAATTTCTATCCTCTTCCGTGCAATACATTGCAACGCTTGCGTACGTACCGCGTAAGCATTTACGCGTGTGTACATATACGCATATATGTATATATAAATGCAGCTAGGAGCATTATGCAGCTGCTCAGTTGGTGAAGTAGTCGTATGACCCAGCCGGGAGTTCAACGACCGGTATAAATTAAAGCGGCGCTTGGATTTCAATGCCACGGCCTTGCTCAAGGCCGTGGTACTCGTAGAAAATCAACGGTACATTCGTGGCCACGTTTGTAACAATAAATTGTACAAACACACTAGCCACGTGTAGCCCGGCTGGGCAAGTGTACGCTATGTGTCGTTCGATCGACCAGGTGGCACGAATTTTCGTTCCAAGCCACCATCGATATCCATTCCCTTTCTGAATCTCGCAAACATATCTCATTGATTTAATGTATTCTTTTACGATATTCTTTTCAATTTGAATCCGCCCCAGACACGATCCTCCGGATTGTTTCCTTCATTTGATTTGATCAGCGAATGGATAGGACGGAGATCCTTGTCTTTTGAAGTTACAGAAATTAAGGTATTACAGGTGATATCGATGCGATCTCGTTGCTCGCAGTTGGTCTCGGGAATTACTCGTTCATTTTATTGAATTCCACAAGCGCTGGCGTATATAGCTACTGATATTCATCGACGAGACTGAATGAAAAAAAATTAAATCCCCTTTAATGTGCACGCAGTGCAATCAAATGCAGTCGACGTCCTGTTATTATACGGGTCGAGAACTCGTAATGGTGAACGTTTTGGATAATTTCAGAAGCACCGAAGAATATCCGGAATGGTTAATGGCAGCCCTGTCCAGAAAAGGGACCCAATGAAAGTCGTTAGCACTTCGTGAAAATTAGAAAGTATCGGTATCCGGTGCTGAATTTATACTCGTGTCGGTTGAACGCAGTGTTCCTCCGCGAGAAACTTTATAATTGCTTATTTCTCAATTCTCGAGAAATTACAATACGTCTCGAGAAACTTAATTTTATGAAAATGATTAAAAATCTCATTTATAATAATTGGTAAAAGCTGGTCAGCTAGTCCAATAGGTCCAACAGGTCAAGAATCGCAGGTTCAACTCAAAGTTGGTCAGAAGTCGTAAAAATCCAGTAGGTATGACCAAAGGATCGTAGGTTCAGCTGAGCGGTTTCTGACCGTCTTTTAGCCGAACCTGCGACTCTAGGACAGTGCCTAGGGTTATACGTACTGGACTTATGCGGCTTCTGACCTTCAATTTCTCGAGAGCACTGGAGAATTCTTGAGAAGTATAATCTGATTTCTCATTTCGCGAGAAACGAAAAGAATCGAGGAATCGGGAACACTAGTTGAACGATGTTATCGTAAACGGGCGCCGGCGAAACGTACGCTGCAATTTATTCATCCGTTTCCTGTTTAACGCATATCCATTATTACGATCGTCGATGCGACCTAACGCTTTAATTATTGGCATAACTCGCCGCTCTTTAGATAATCCCAATTAACCGAGCCACGAACACGATTTTAATTGTCGAGTTGCCCGACGATACTCGCCATCGCGGGAAAACGAACACGAACGGGAAGATTGGACGAACTTTATCAACGACGACGATTCCTATTTTATCGCTTCGTCCTATTCATTTGAGCTATCCTCGTCGCATATACTGCCTATTTCCTTTATATCTGAGACTATACGTACCAGTATTGAATAATTTCCCACTTCCGTTTCGGTCCAACTGTGGCGGGAATAATAATAGCAAAGCGACAATGATTTATTTTTAGCAGCCTCTCGGTGCATCCATTATCCGGAACCCTTTTTCACGTTCAACTCGACGGTCAGTTTCTCCGTTCTCGTTTGCAACCATTTCGCAGAACTCCATTCATCCTTCGTTCGTTGCCGGCGACGTCCATTAATGGACCCGCGTAACGAGAGAGAAATATCCTGACCATCCTGCTAATTATCTCTTCGTTTTCCAAATTTACAAATATTTTTCGGCGACACGGCCGTCGCGTTGCTTGCGAGCCGCGCACCGAATTATCGTTATTACACCGGCCATATTTAATTCCACCAGGTAAATCAATTGCGTATGACGCTCGCGGATAATTGGTTAATTAACTCGAATTGCCGACAGGGGTGTGCGCGTTTCGCGAGCAGCATTACACGAAACAGCGAAACAGAGTTGCTCGACACGGTTTGCTAGGTGAACCGGCGGCGAAAACTCGAAGGATCACGGGTACAATTGTATCGCACTGTGGTCGCAACAAATCCTATCGAAAATCTGTGATTCGTTTCAGCCGCGATTTTGATCGGGACGATGATAATAGAATCGAAGACGGAGGAACTTTTAATAATGTGCATTTATGGATTGGATTCTTCCCGCTTCACGATCGCACTATGTGTACAATTATGTGAACGATTGAACTTCAAGGTTTCGTTCGGCTAGCTGCTGGACAATTAATCAAGTCGACAGTCCATCGCGTGTACATAACGAAGAGTTGCAAAGTGAAACGAAGTTTAGTCATTTGCAGTCATTGGACGTGGCGAGATTAAATTCTTTCTGGATATCATCGCATTTCTCTGCCGAACCGATAACAATTGATCGTCAATTGAATCTCAATTGCAGCGTATTGGCCTCGTGGCGACAGTGCAGCTTCGTCGCTTTTCGGCGGGATGCCGGGCGGATATGGATTGGGGGCCCATCATTTGCCATCAGCTTATGCCATCCTGGGTCGTGGAGGCACCGCACCCGGCTTCGGGGGTCACACACCAGCTTCTGCACCGCCGCCACCCCCATATTCTCACAGCAGCCTTGGTACTCTGAGCGTAGCTGCCAGTCAGGCTGCGAGTTTAGGTAATTTCGTTGCGCCCCTTCGGACAGTATACAGACAGTGCATACAATATTATGGATTGTTTTGTTCTCGTCGACAACCGGCATCGACGATTGTGAATTAATAGCAGCGAATTTTCTTCAGGTATTAATTCTGCTAGTGCAGCATGGTGGACAATGGCCTCGCATTTAGCGGCACAGGACTACCTCGCGAGGTTACAAGGAGCGGCAGGCTTGCCAGGATTTCCACCTGGCGCCGAAAGTCTCCTGCCACCGTATCCTGCCTCTTTACTTAATCCCCCGTCCCTTTCGTCTCACAAGTCCAGTAAGTGTAAGTATCGCAAATTTACGTTGCTCCTTCCATCACCTTCTGCACTATTCTTTCCCCAATTTTTTTTTTTATGAACCACTGCAATTAATGGATCAACTCAGGATCGTTCAAATGCAAGTGCAAGTGCTTCTTCAAAAAATTGAAGGACCGTTACATTTTATTCCCCCCCGAATTTCTGCAGAAGTTCTGATAACGGCAATGCGTAAAGTTTGATTAACATTCTGTTCTCTTCAACCAAAAGCTAAGTCAAGCAAGAGTCACAAAATGCCAGCAAGCAGTAGTAGCTCGACGACGCCGAGTATGACGAGCAGCAGTTTGCCGGTCTCGACCCAAGCACCGGTCACGTCTTCTCATCACAGTACGTCGGCGAGCAGCACGCCGAATTCACAAACGAACGTCGTCAGGTGAGAGTCTGCGAAGCTCGTTAAATCGATGGGTTTTTTTCCCCCCTCCCGTTTTCGTTATTTTTTTTAACAGACGCCACGCGTCCGCAGCGCACTTTAACCGTTTCCCATTAATTATTTTTTTCACGCTTACCGATACGTCTACAGTTCTGCGAAAGAGGGCAGGTGAGGATCGTTAAGACTGAATCGAAAATAAAATGAATAGAGAAAATGATGATTATAATAATAATAATAATATTAGTAATAATACCGTAGTGTACAAATAAAAACGAATGGGGCGAGTTGCACGTGTAGGATCCATTTTTGTTATTCGCCACTCACGGTGAATTTCTTTCACTCTCGCGTGAATTCCACGCTACCGCTCTTCTCCCGTTCATTTAACTTTCATACGGTGCTTGTAACCGTGTAATTTCGTTGCTATGATTGCTCGATGGCCCTTAACGTTGCACCGTTTTAAACAATTTGTCCTTTAACTAGTCGTCCGTTCCGTTGCATTTAATATTTAATGTACTCACGGAAAAGAAGCGTTTTACACGCCCTGAACATTCAACCCTTTGTGGGCAACGATTATATACGTTTTTGTGATCGTGTTTTTATTCCACTTTTTCTGATTATCGCTTTAAAGTATTAATCTAATTGCACAGTTGAAATAATCGTGTCCGTGCAGGATTATTATGCACGGGAGCGTTCATGCGATTAAGAATATTATCATTCGATATCTCGCTTAAATAATAATAATAATAACAGTAATAATAAATAATTAAGACGCGGTTCGGATTACTTAACTCTTATTTTATTTAGCGATCCTAGCAGTATATTAGGAGGTGTACGACTGCCGCCCGACACAGAGATTATCAAGTACACGTCGAGCATAGTCGGTCCAAAGGTTCCTGGCACAACGAACCGTGGAAGGAAGAAGACTATATCCCTAGACACACCGAGTGTCAGCGTGCATCCGCCGTCTGTACCTGTTCTTTCGGCGCATCAAACTAACACGACAACGACGTCACTGATGATGGAACCGAGAAAGTACAATCGCACGGGGGTAATTGTCACTTTCAATGTCTCTAGAAAGTTCGAATTAATTATGCGTATGCGTACACAGTTCTTCGATATTAATCAAATCTGTACTGTTTCCTGCATCGACTTTATTTCCATTTTCTAACGGTACCGTAACGAAGGGGTTAATAGCAGTCACTGTGTACGCATAACGGACTGTTCGCCGGTCGTAGGAGAATGAAATTCCTTAGGAAGGCGTGTAAAGTCATGGTGGCAATTTCTTGCAGAACGAGTCGAACGATTACAGGGAATCGGTAGATCGCGTGGAGGTGATCAAATTGCCGGCACATTCGACGAACGGCTCTGTTCTACCAGCCCCATTGTCGTACACGACTACTACAGCAGCGAATAACTCGACCGATTCGGACGCGCCGCTGAACCTCTCGTTGAAACCGGCAACGGCGAGTGGTAGCTCACCGATTTCCGGTAGTCAGCCGCTCAGTCAGCTCAGTAATTTAAGTCAGTCGTTACTCGCCTCCGATCGAACTTGTAAGTACTCGGGATTATTCTTTTTGGAACTACAGTTTGACAGATCTTCCATCGCAAATGAGAGTAAAACAAGTGGCTTCAGATTCTGAGTCGCAGAGGATTAAACTGAGATATTTTCCCGAAATTCGTTGTTTCCAAACTCCAGCGAGAAGGAAGCCTGGACCGAAGCCTCGACGAGTCCCACAGAACTCTGTACCAGTGCCAGCATCGCCCAGTCCGTCGTTGGCGCAGCTGTTCGCCGCGGCGGATTCACCGCAGCGACCGAGCAGCGGAAGCGAGGAAAGCGAGAGCGCCAGTACGACCCATCATAAAGATGGTCGACCGAGAAACCTAGGTCGCGGGGTCTCGAAACCGAAGAAGAACACCGTAGCCTCGCTGCTTGCGCAGAGCAGAGCTCTGGGGATTAAACCGACGCCTACTTTGGATCCCAGTGTACCATTGTCGCATCAGGTTTCGTTGCTGAGGTCGAACATTCTGGCCGCGCAGCTACATGCCTCCGCCACTGGTCAGACTGACGACAAGAGCCAGGTAAAGTTTGTGGCTAGGCGAAACGAATTTATGTATCGGAAATAATTCTGTTGTTCTCTATCCCGTTCCGTTTTTGTTCGCCGAATCAACGTGATTAGTCTGCCGCAAAGACGCTTTAGTTTAATTACAATTTGTTTGGGAAATTTCGTTCGAACGTTATGTCGAAAGCAGCTTCATCATCCTCGTGGACGAAGAGAGGGTGAACAGTCCTAGCGGGGGCATCGCGAATTGCTTCGGTTATATTTTTCTCCTTATGATTTCTCACTAAAACCATCCTCCCTATATAGCGGTCTTTGCAGGAGAAGATGAAGAACAAATTCCTCGAGGCGTCCGGCGAGGAGAGCAACATGGATGTGACAAGCGAAAGCGGCAGCAACACAGACGTTGTGACGGACACCGACGACGACAACGTTGACGGTGTGTCCAGCGCGAAGAGAAGAAAAGTGAAGCCAAGCGAGAGGGATCTACAGGTCCCGCTCGAGCGTGGTTGGAAACGAGAAACAGTCATCAAGGGATTAGGCAAATCTGGAGTTATAAAGGGCGACGTCTCCTATTACAGTCCGTGCGGCAAGATGTTTAGGAGCAGTCCAGATTTGGCGAAGGTTAGTACTCGTTTTCGGTGAAATACAAAATTCTATGCCCTGTTCTTTATTAATATCGTCAATTTTTAATTCGCCGGTGAGAAGATAATTATTGTCGCCTCGATGTGTGTTACTAATGCGATACGTTTGAAATTGAATTTCACAGTTCCTGGAGCAACATAATCCGCACGAATTGACGACTGCGAACTTCTCGTTCTCCTCTCGACCGCTGGTCGGTGAATTTCTGCAACCGACGATGGGTCTCGCGGAGGCGGAATTCGTTAGATTGGGCGCCCAAGAAGTAGCGAGGAGATTGGAGGAGCTCCGAGCCGCTGGTGGCTTCAGGGACGTACGAACGAACAATCAGTACGAAAGGGAAAAGCTTGCTTACGCGAAGAAACTGGCGAAGGAGGAGGCGCAGCGACACAAGGAACAGGCTAGGCAAGCTAAATTTTATTTTCCTTGAATTCTTTTCACGCAGAAAAAAGGGAATTCGAGTTTCGTTTCTTGTATTTCTTTCTTACTTCGCGCGTTAGAGAAGTATCTTTAGGCTCGTCGTTCACGCGTCATTGATATTTCTTTCGCATTTCGCCCGTCTCTATTTCAAGTTGCACTGGAATGATGAAAAAAGAAGAAGAAGAACTTAGCTCTACCTCTCGCGTTGAAAAATTTAAACGGCCAGCGTAAAAATGATCGAGCTTGTTCTCATTGCAGACTCATCAAGGAGCAAGAGAAAACGGAAAGACAGGAGGCGGTGAAACGAGAACGGGAGATACGAAATCAACAGCTGCTCGAGGTAAGTTGACTCTCTTCTGTAATCAAGTTTACTTCCTTTTCACGTTTTGTCTCGATTCTCGTTGTTTCATTCACAAGGAGTCTGTTCTCTTACTCTATTTGGGATACCTACTACGTTTTTTTTGTATTTTGTCCACCTGTCGTGCGTGTCGCATGCTCTCTGTGTGTGTCGTATTTATATTATACATATACTATATACGTATATTATATATACATCTATTTGTACATTATATATATACATATATATATATATACTCCTCCAATGGATATTCTTGTAACTCCAGAAACTCTTATATACTCGCATATATGTGAACCCTTCAACCATCTATTTACGAAATCCACGAACCAACCAATCAAAAAAAAAAGTAAAAAAAAAAGAAGAGAATGAAGCAGAAACAAACAAAAAATATCCCAGAACACACGGAAACCAACAGACCCCCATAGACAATCGCTAGCAATAGTGACAGGAGAGCCCAGCATGTCCTCCCAGAGTCTCTTTCTTCCAACTGATACCAAATCAACTCCCCGAACTCGAACACCCTTAGCTTCCAAGTTTCTTTTAGTTTTGTGTTCGATGCGTTTTCTGTTAGTTTATGCCCCCCGTCAGTCAGTCGAGAACGTCTTCTTTCTTTATAGTCGTTTTGACCGGAGTTCGTTTATGCCTGCAACTCGCTTCCGGGTCCTCCACGAGGCGAGAATCGACCCGACAGCCTTTGGGTTTCATTGATGAGAACCGTGCAGCTTTCATAGAGAGAGAGATGGAGAGAATGAGCGAGAGAAAGTGTACGAGAGAATGCAGGGTATAGAATAGTCGAGAAGATCGAGGCTACTGTGGTATCGATGTTTGATAATGGCGTACCTTCGATTCGCGGTTCGTCGAATAAAATTTGCCAGGCACTTAAGATGCTTGCTAAAGAGCTGTGCCTCGAGTAGCTTGTACATTAAACGGGGCCAAGAAGAGCGAGTGTAATAAGCAAACGGGTCCAACAAATATTGCTCTTGGCTGTTGACGATTACGAAACATCGCTAGTACCTGTGGTTTCGAGCTTTTTAGTGGAAAAATAGTCGCAACCACCGACGAGCCGAAATAGTCTGCTCGAGTTGTGTTCCATAGTCGTGTGCGTGGTCTCGATGATGCATAGCTCCCGGTGCTTTTTGTGTGCGCTGTAGACAGTCTCGTTATTTATATCGGTCTTTGTCGTGGCGTAGTTTGTCCTCGCCTGATTTCACCTAGATCGACGGCGAATGATCGTGCGAGAAGTTAGATCGATGGGTTAGATGCAGAGATCGTTTAGATTTACCTTCTCGTTTTTGCTCTTCTCGAGTAGAAATTGTTTCCCTTCTATCGTGTGCACTTCGATTTCTCTTTCCGTCACTTTTTCCTCCGTTTTCAGCGCAAACGAGAATTTCGCGTAGTCGCAACTCCGTTGCTGCAACTTGAACCGGGCAAAGAACGAGAGTTTGGTTGCTCGACGAACAAAATCGGCGTGCACACGATCTTAGGAGCGTAGAAGGGGAAGCTCGACTCGCCCGGAAAACTTCTCCGCTTGACGGTCGTCTCTGCTGCGCGACGTCAGACGAACTTTCGCTTCCGTACGTCGAGCATCGCGAAAGGGAAATTGGTCGCGCGAGAAATGAATTTGCCGATGCCGCGAAACGTGCTGGCCTTCGTCGATCGTTGTCGTCGAACGTACCCGAGGATTTTTCCGCGGCGAAGATCGATTCGACGGGAGTAGATGCCGCGAGTGTAGAAACATTAATAGCCCATCCATTGTGATAGTTCTCCAGAGAGATCCAAAGTATACGGAATATCCTTTGGCCCGTGAAAACGAGACACACCGTCCCTAAACCACAAATCACCCGACCCCTCATTGTCAGTCACTCTGTCACTCGTTCGTTCATTCGTTCCTTCGCATTCACTTGCATCCACCTTCACACGCACTGTACACCACATACGTGCCCACCTGGCCCCCTTGATGATAACATACACGCAACACGCAGCCCGGGCAAAAATGGGACGCTTTAAAGGCAACGTCATCCGAAAGGAGAGGGGGAAAAAAATACAACAACACAGCAAATACGTAGAATTGTAGTTGATAAATGCCTAAAGACGCGATCTAGGGATGCCCAGTTCACTCGTAAATCGATCGCAATCGATCCTCCCGTTCTTTTGCTTCACCGTTACAGTAAAGTGGCAATTATTTTTCCAATTTGTTAACCGTAACGTTACGCACGGCAACGAGAAGAATTGCAAAATCCGTCAGCCGTAGAGCCCCCTTAGTTTGTTCTGTTGCAACTTTCAGTTGGTTGCGAAGCTCGAAACAGGCTCAGCCTATCCTCTTCACAGAGAGACCACGCTAGAAATCCAACCACCACCTACCACAACCATCACCACCACTACCACTACCACCACGATCATTCACCCAAGTTGCTCTAAACAATCGTTCACGAACGTCCTCCTCGAACGAAGGACGGGCCACCGTCGAAAAGAGCGACGGGTGTCACCGTGTAACCGCGTACCGTCGATTAACGCAATCGATTATTGGGCATCCCTAAACCTACAAACGCAGGGTCGAAAGCGGCTTGCGTTCACGATCAAGCAGAAAATGAAGATCATCCAAGAGATCGAACGCGGTAAGAGCAAGAGCGACGTGGCACGCGAGCTGGGTCTGGCTAGCAGCACGGTGGCCACCATCTGGAAAAATCGGGAGAGCATCGCGGAGAGTTGGCGGAATCGCGACATGATGCAGCACTCCGACGCGGAGGACCCGGTCGTGAAAAAGTCCGGCCTCTCATCCACCACGTCCAATTTGGCCTCCGTCGCGTCCCTGGTGACGAACAACACGGTGTTGAACACCGTGAACGCAACGAGCACAACAAGCACCGCGTTGCCGACCGCCGCCGTTGTGGTGACGCCACCGCTGGTGCAGCAGGTAGTGCCACCGCCGCCGTTGCCACCGACCCTCCCATTGCCGACTACCTCTGCCACGGCCGTCCCGTCGGCGTCGCAGCCCTCCACGACAAACTCCAGCACCGCGTCCGCAGGCACCACCACTACCAACGCCAGCATGGACAATACCCAGCAGGCCCAGACCCAGACGCAAAGTCAGGAGCTTCTGGAGGTAAGATGTCGTACGACGCCTCCTCCAACCTCTCTGAACAACCCCCCGCCCCCAACCCCTCATTCGAGATACCAAAACCTGTGCACCTTCCATCGCGAGTCATCCTCGAAGTTTCTGGTCATTTTTAGGGGAGGAATTCACGGTGGAGTCACGGTGAAAAACGAAGTTGCCCGAACAAGTAATGTATGGCGAATTGAGCTTCGTTGAATATTGAAATTCTTCAAGGGAGCACGATCGCGGGGAGTGTTTCGCGCGAGACGCATCCCTATAAGAATTCTGAAACGGAAAGGCGTAAATTTAATGAGAGGAATTTAATCGTCGCGCGCGAAATTACTTTCTAGCGCGGCGTTCCCCGAAGCAGGCTTCCGGCTCCGCCGTCATTCTTTCCACGAATCCTTTGTCCATTAGTTGCACTCTCGATTAATTGCTTCCGAGGAATCCGCTGTCTCTCACCTTCTGACTCCACGCTCGAGGTATACCCGCCTCGTGCTGCAGGACGCGAACTGCATTCTACGATCCTACATCGTCATTAAACCCTCATCGACTTCATGTTCACTAATGAGTGTTACTGTTCTCCTTGCGATTCTCGTTCTGCCATGTCCCCCTCACATCTCCGGAAATCTTCTCCCTCTCCCACGATTTGCACGAGGACCCAGACGAAGGACCTCTCGAGGTAAGACTACGATTGCCTGGTTTTCTATGTCGCCCTCTCATGTTTTTTGCGATCGAAATCTTTCTCCCGCCCGTGCCTTGTTTCTCATCCGCTCATATCATCACCCACCCCCTACGCCCATTGTTAAATTAAGTGTATCACTGTGCGACGACCAGAGGTAAGATATTATTCGTCTCGATCAGAGACGCTTGTCACGCCAGTTATTCACGTACGCGGGTTATACAACGACGTACTTACATACGGTATATCTTTCTGTTCTCGATCGTTCCGCATTATCCGTCACTATGTACTATGTATATTACATGCATCGGGCATCTGTGAATCTTTCTACCATCATCGGCATTCTTTTATTTTTACCTTTCATTTCTTTCGCCAGTTTTCATTTTCCGCGTCTCCCCTAACGACTCGAGATTTTGTCGATTCTCTTTCAAAAACTCATCAGGTCACGAGTTGCTCCTATTTTCCCACGTGCTGGTTGACATCTTCTCTTCGCTTGTCTCTTTCGTTTCCTCCTTTGTAGTATCTGCATTCTGACCGCTCGAACGTAACCGGTTTTATTGATTTTCGCGCGCAAATAGACCAGATAACACGAGATGATCTTTATCACGAGGGGATGAATGGAGTTTACACGCAACATCGTCATTCGTTCATTAATATCACCGTGGAACAATTACCGCTCGACCAACGATCGAGCGCCTGACATACATATTCGGGATAATTGTTCCAGCGAAATTTGTCAAAGACTCGGACCCGAGGGGGGGCCTTTCTCTTGAACATTTTGTTTTTTTCGCCGGCATAGCGAAGCAAATATGCGACGGCTGAGAGGTACGAGCAGCAGGTACACGAGCACCAGCAGCAACATTATAATATACCTGTGCATCACGTAGCGATCGAACGAAAGAGAACACACCACACGACACAGACACACACGCGCTCGCGTATCTGGACGCGCACACGGTGCTTTTGTAGGGCCAGACACGTCCGGTTATAACAATATCGACAACCCTGGCGCACGCCAAATTGAGTCCATTCTTCTTTTCTCTCCTGGTTTTTTTGTATCCAAAATGCAATAAACGCGGCAAAATGAAGTTGAAACTGTTTTGGCGGAAGGTACAGAGCGATTCACGCAAAAATCAGTTGCGCCAGGATATTTTGAATGGAAAGTGCGCTGAGTGGTAGGCATTAAATGCTGTTAAATGTAGCCAAGATTTCTCGGTGTTATATGTATGAAAAATCGGGGGCCACATTATCGGGATTGTTCATAGAAATATGCAAGATCGCACAAAGTTATTAACGCGAAAGGGAATATATGTATCGAGGAATTATCTTTTGTAATGGTTCATTAAATATGTAATGGCTATGATTGCTCATCAAATATGAATGGCTCTGTACACACGAGATAAATCAAGCAGACACTCGGCGATATATTATTACGAGTCGAGCGTGCAAATGCGATTGAAAAAACCCGGCAAAACGTAACAACACTATTACGATTTTAAAAAATTGAAAAAATCTGCCGCAAAAACGAAACAATTTACATGTAGACTTTTTTGAGCTCACGCGTTGATTCATTGCATACTCGAAGCGATTACCGTCAAGTTAAATTTGCAAACTAATCATTTGGGCTTTGAAGTATGAATTGACGAACTTTCCGCTCGGTTCCATGGGAAAAGAATCGTAAATCGTTTCGTAATTCGTGCTTCAGCGTCTACATTGGGATCCTAAACGACACATTATGCTCAGAAGACACAAGTAACATTTTTGATTATTACACACAAATGTATAACAATCTACGGATCTATGACGATAAATTGAATATTATAATACCGACTGTCGCAATGCTATCCTGTGCCTAGCTTCTCCTGTCACTATATACAAGAATAACAGCTAGCTACATGATTATCGAGCATGCCATATTTTTTTCGAATTTTTACGTGTTCTACCCGATTATCAAGTATATCGCTGCCCGAGCAAATTAAAACGCTTTCTCTCCCACTCGCCCTAATATTTTTTTTTACTTCGTTTTATTTCAATATTTGGTTCCGTTATTTTTCTCTCTCTCTCTCTCTTTCTCTCTGTTTGTGTTTCTTGCTCTCATCGAAATTATATAACGATCACAAAAGAAGAAGAATTGTCGCGTGGAACATGCAATACTATGTACCCAATTAACCATACGCTCCGTATAAAATTATCTCTCTTATTTATTACTGTTGCCATTAAATCTGCAATTATCATTACGAATCTCATTACTATGTATTTAATACAAGTACCATCGCAGCTGTTAAGCCTGTCTCTATTAAACAAGCTATCACACACACTTTAATATAACAAATACTCTGAGTATTGTTTCTTTTTTATTATTATTACTATTACCAGCTTGAGCGATTAACGCGACACCGCATATCATTATATTACATGATATACGATGTGCATAATATCTACATTTATATTATACATAAGGCGAGTATATTTGCTTGGCTCCTGCATGCGCTCTCTTTCCGTTTTTATCTCTCACTTTTTTTCTCTCCACGTTTTTTCACTACTAATTGCTTCAACAGTTTTCTCTAACTCTTTTTAACACTATATTCAATTTAATATTACGTTTTTCGTCTTTCGTCTATTTCTTGTACAAAATATGGTGGTGGCTTTAATATACATACATATTTTTATATATATATACATATATTTGTCACATATTATATATAAACATTTTTCTATATATTATATATACATATATTAATCAATAATATATTTCATATGTTGTCTCTATATCTTTCTCTCTGGTAGTTGGTGAGAAGCTTTTGGTTTCGTTCGACAAAAAAAAACCCCATTTCACACTTTTCCGTTCTCGTTTCTCGAGATCCGTGCGTTCACGTCGTTTCGTTCCCTTTCTCTGTCTGACTGCTGTTCTCTGTTTGTTCTTCATTTTTTTCATTCCTCTCTCTCTCTCTCGACGTTATCTGTACATTATCACGTTCTTTCAATCAGAACGATTTTCTACGAACAGCATGCGAACGATTTTTGCCCAGTGTTTCCGTCTTTTATCATTTTTTTTTTTCTTTTTTCGTTTCTCCATTTGGGGTACCCGGTGAAGGGGATTTCCGTCACGAATTGCGTGACTCGTCGACACACCGTTCTGGTGTTACACTCTTCTTTTATACTCGTTGATTGTTACGTAGCTCAATGGAATTTCGATTTTCATCCAGTTATAGACTATCAATCGATCCAGAGTTGCTTAGCGTCTCGCGAATAATATCTCATACAATCTACAAGCACTGTCAGACGTTGATTAGAGAAATTAGATTCTAGATACAGTAGATTAGCGCCTAAAATCCTGTCACCGATTCTGCTACGTAGACGCGCGTCCGCTTGCGCACAGTAGCGTTCGAATCACGAGCAACACGAAGATATAGATTTTGTTTTAGATAACGGAGAAAAAGTAAGAAAATAAAAAAGGCCAGGATGTACGATTCATTCAGGAATTACAGTATCGAGGCAGGTAGAAATCTTTGAGAATGAAATTTCACAAAGATCTACGCATTTCATAGAATATTAGGAACAGAAATAAGTTCGACGTGACCCCAGTCCTTTGAGTGCTTTTTTTAAAAAATTGTTTCCCCCTGTCAATCAGTGCAATAAAACGGATTCTCCTTGATTAGCAACGCGTTACTCAAAAGTTCGTGAACATTTCCACGCGAATTGGTCCCTCCCTCCGCGATATGGTTAAATGGAAAGAAAAAGAATAGAAAAATCATTGCGTAAGTTTGTCCTATTAAAATTAATGACGGATGCGAGTGACGTGTGTATATGGCATGTGCGCAGGCTCGAAAAAAACGACAGGAGGAGGTGGAGAAGATACGACTGGAAGAGCAACAACGGAAGCAACAGGTAATCCTAAAATCATTGTTACCCGTAGCCTGTTTTCTCTTCGTACTAGAATTTCGTTATGCATCTCACCCCTGTGCCTCTTGTTGTTAAAATAAAAATCGAGCCTTGGAACAACGGTAACTTTGTTCACGAGGTCGGGTGGCACGTTATTCGGCGGTAAATTGACTTCCAGCTTATTAAAATCGGCTCCTGCTTCCGACAAACAAATCTCAAATGAAATTAGAAAATTTAACCCTCTGCTGCCCGATATACTACGTTTCATTTCACGTACGTGTTTTATCATTACTCAAGGAAATGAGCGTACCTTTCCGAAAATTAGTAACACCTGCGTGGAAGAGAAGAAATGATAAAACATTTGCAGATGCGAACTTTAAATATGAAAAGTATAATTTGGGCAGTAGTATCATTCTTTCCAAGAACAATTATTGCCGGTATTACTTAGAACTGCACACGTTCTTCTATCCAGAAAACGATGGTTAAAATGGAATTTAATTTATCGTCGAATTATCTCAACCCTCACGAATATTGCGTTGGCGTTCCCTTTCTGCTCGTTAAATGATCACGTTGTTTCGTGCTCCCCCTCGCCGTTTTCGTTCGTTCAATTTCAACCCCTGTGTCTCCGTGAAGATATATATCTGTCCCAGATTAGTTAGTAGCTTTTTAGAAGAACGTTGTATAACGAACGGGAGAAAAATGACCACGAGCTTTCTCTGTGATTTCCCCAGGAACGAGAGCTGAAGCGGCAGCAGGCAGTTATGTTGAAAGAACAGGTGAGTCTGATCGAATTTTGTAATGTATTCTCGAACCATACCATTGCTGTAGACTAGATGGGGTGTGTGAGTGTGTGTGTTTATCTCTCTCACAGGGATTCTAAGTCTCTCTCTTTCTATTTCTCTTTTTAATTTCTACATTGCTCTCATTTAATCTTCCTTTCTTTCCTTTACTAATCTGCCACGCGACATCAGTTAAATGCCACTTATACTTATGTTCATGTCCCGTCCGGCACAGATTCAGTAGCTTTATCATTTATTTTCAATTGTGCATTCATTCGCTGCTACTGCTCTAGATGTCATACTTTCGTTGAAGAATCTCATTACATTTTTCGGTTCCATATTTTGTTGTTATCTTTCTCCCCTTTTTTGGATTACATTGATTAAGAATCGAAAGCAACGCTACGCGACGGTGAGGAGATCCGGAGTTTATCGATCTTCTTCAAAATTGTTTCGATAGAGACATGCTATGTAAGGTTTCTTTTTTTACACTTGTTTGCTTCTCGTTCTAATTCTGTGGTACACTGTGTAATTTGTCTTTCCTTGGTTTCTCGATTTGTAGTACTCGTGGTACTGTTGCCTCTTTAAATCTGCCTTGAATCTTCGTTTCCGTTCGTTTGTGACACGGTGTGATTTTGGTCTTGACGTAGATATAGTATTACTATTATAACAAACAAACTTAATAAAATTGAAAGAATTGGAACGCGGACTATGCATTCCTCGAAGATGGAACTTCTTATCGTAATCGACGTTAACGAACATTGACTTCACGCGACATTCGCGAATTGGCCACTTGGTGAACAGACAAGAGTTCCAACAGTCTTCCTTATTTTTTTTTCTTCCCTTCAATCCGACCCAACGTATTTTTGACCAACATAAAAAAAGAATTACTTGAGAAAGTAAGTTATTAGAAGACTGCGAAGAATAGACGACGATGTATATTTGAAATTCACGTTTCTCGACGGAAATCAATGACGACTTGTCGCGGAAAGAGAGCAAGATGTACTGTTAGTTTTGAGCGTGTAGAGGTAGTTTGAGCACTGGTGGACTGTGGATGTGTTTTGTGCCGCAGATGTACATGCAGGAGCTCACCAAGCAGCGCGAGATGCTCTACACCGTCGAGTTGGTATGTCTCATACCCAATCTAGTTTAATTAAGAGGATCTCACTAAAACGGAATGAATCGAATTTTTCACGAACTTTAAACTCGTCATCGTCTACCTCCAAGACGATCCCTACCGATCGTACGTTTGACTGTCCGTCGATTAAACCTTGACCCGCAGCTATGTACATTTGCAAATTATAAAATCGCCTGTACCCGCCGTTTAGGTTGACTCACTGCGAAGTGATTGAATTAGCAGACAGCAAAGGTTTAATCGATCGATGCTCCGTCAAACGATCGATAAGGAGAAGATAGATTGGCTGGCGAGTTCAAAGTTACCATATTCAACTGTGAATCGCTAGTTGAAACTAATCTGCACTCTCAGGTTCGTTGGTTTCTCGCGGCGGACACCCCCGCGATGGATCGACGAACGAGCCGTGTTCATAACGAAACACTTTGCCACGCGTGCGAACACTAATACTCGCTTTTCAAGAGATCCACGTTCACTAACCAGTTCCTCGGCGACAATATTAACGCACACGTTCGCGCGACACCAGTCATTTTGCATCGTAGGCGCTTTTCCCTCGCTTCGTCCATCATCGAAAGAAAGATATTCAAGTTACCCGCATCTCGCGTTACCGATTGCTATGATTAAATCAATGGCCAAGCACGAGCAACTGAAGAATAATTAACGAGGAAAATAATTGTGCGGTATGCGATGATCGGAGCACAGTGATCACTCGAAAACGTATGAAAGATTGGTGTAGCCAAAACTAATGTCGAACAGTTTGGTTGGGTGAAAGAACAGTCTTGCACGGTGTTTATTGAACAAAACCAAAAGTCGAATTGCCACTATCGAGTGTTAGTCCTCTTCTTCAACGAGTATTTTGGAAACGGTCGTAGAGTTTGTCGTAGCCCGTGCGTGCAAAAGTTGTGCTTCTTTTTTTTTTTTCACGAGATCTTTTCAAAGAATTCTCTGCATGAGACGCTGCAACGTACAACCTCTCTTCCTCCCGTTAAATGTATTTCATTGGACAATTTAGGAAAGGGAACGAAGGAGGCAGCACATGGCTTTGGTCCGCGCGTTGGAGAATCGTCGGAAAATGGAGGAAAGGGAGAAGAAACGATTGGAGGCAAGGGCCGAGAGAATAGCGACGAAGGAGAAACGGGCCGAACAGAGGAAAGTCGAGATGGAACTGATCGAACAGATCAGAAAGCCTGTGGAGGACATGGAGCTAACGGGTATGCTTTGTGCGGCCTTTGTTCGAAACTATAGAGTTCCTCTGACACGATATTCCCCATTTTCAGATCATAGACCACTGCCAGAATTGAAACGAATACCTGGACTGAAGCTGCCCGGCCAAGCGTTCGCGGACATCGTGATGGTGTTCGAGTTTCTGCATAATTTCGGGGAGACTTTAGGCTTCGGTGAGTAACTGGCTCTTCTAATTCAGAGTAATCCTTCTGGAAAGGATTATTGGCTCAACAGTCGAACCTAAACTATTCCAATCGCCGACAAACCCTTTTTCCTTCTACTATTTTCAAGCTTGGAAATGCAAACGCTCGCCCCGTCTCAAATAATCGTGTACAATAGAAGATATTTCCCCTAAGTGTACGAGAAAACGAAAAAAAAAACGGTTCGATAATCCTTCCTGCTTCAAACTCTGAAACAAATACGCGTGTTCTTTCAGATATGGAATCGCTGCCGAGTCTAAAGAGCCTCCAGCTGGCACTGCTCAACGACGAAGAAGCAGAAGAGGAACTGCTGTCCGTAATGACACACCTGTTAGTGTGTGCAATCGAGGATCCAGGGATTCCGCAACCAGCTAGACACACCACGGGTCTAGGGCAAAGTCTTCGTCAAGCTGACATTACGCACGCGAACATCAGCGAGGTGTTGCGAATTTATTTGTACGCAAACGCTACGGGCGAGGTGAAAGCGTTAACCGGCGTATGTCTGGAGCGAGAACGGGACAAGAAGTTCGCTGATCATCATCAGAATGGTGGCGATTATGCTTCGACGTGTTCCGGTAAGAATGCTCAATTTTACGAGCATCTACACAACAACGAGACATGGAAGATGTCGGAAAGGCTGAGGGACAAGCCGTTCTTGGCATTGAATCCGACGCACAAGGCGCAGATGCTCGCGTTCCTCTGCAACGAGCTGTTGCAGAACAAGGCTGTGATCAGACAGATCGAGGGAAGCTTGGAGACGGTGGCCCAGCTGAGAAAGGAGAGATTTGTGTTGGATACGAAAATTAGGAAGTGAGTAACCGAGCACAGGATTAGATTAGTCTTTTATTGTTTTCGATTTAAATACACTTCATTGCGCAAAACGTTCAAATATATCTTGGGTAATAAATAGCGTGTTATTATAATAAAAATGTAAAGAACGTATTTATACACATTTACATATCGTCTTTGCGCTCGAAATGATCGATTGCTAACGATATTTATTAATTTCTTGAATGCTCGCGTAGGCTGAGGCAGTTGCACAGTCGAAAGGTACGAATGGAAGCTGTCGGGGTGATTATTAATAAAACTGGAGACACGATTACCATCGAGAAGAAAGAGGTGGACGAAGAGGGCAACTCGACGTCGACGGCAGTGGGGACGACGCCTACCCCTGACGAAATTCATCACGAGGATGAGGTGGAGGATATGTCTGAGAACGAGAGCGAGGGGACTCAGCCCGAAGAAGTAAATCACATTCCAACTGAAATATACTTACGCTGGTTATCCTATTTCTAGACGCGGTTTAATTCTTTCTATTTAACGTAGGAGGAAGACAAAAATCTGTCCGGCGAGGAGCTTGGCAAGAAGTTGGACAAGTTATTGAAGCAGTCGGAGGAACAGCTCCAGAAATTGAACAGTTCTTCCAAGCAATTGCGTGCACACATATTCGGCCAAGACAGGTATTGGAGAAGATACTGGGAGTTGGCATGCGCGGGTGGCATCTTCGCCGAAGCTATGGAGAGCGCTGAACCGGAGATTCTGTGCGTGCAGGCTGAATTGGATGAAAAGTACAAAAATATGCCCGTGGAGGAGAAGTCGGAGGCGAAGCGGGAGGACAAGAAAGTGGAGAATCGCGAGAACGAGGCACCAAACGACGTGAAAGAGGAGAAGAAATACAATTCGAACGAGCGGGAGGAAGATGCGAAGCCCCTGGTGGATAAAACGAAAGCCGAAATTGACGAGCTTAATTGTAAAAAGGAGCCCATGCAAAATTGTGAAAATTCAACGAATATAAAGGAGGAGAAAAAGAACGATCTGGATAGTTCGATGACCGACGCGAAGACTAATGTCACCTCCGAGGAGATTAAACAGGAAACGGAGGTAGTTAGTATGGACGTAGACGTCAAGGAGGAAACGAAGAAAGAAAACGAGGACACGGATGAAGATATGAAGCCGGCGATGAAAATGATGGAGGACAAAATCGTTGAAACGATTCCGAACGGAGATAAATTCAATCACGTCAATAATATTCATAACGGCAAGGAATTGAACGGCACCTTTATTTCCGGTAATATATCTCCCATTTATTTTTATGCCGCCAGTGTATTTGGTTGCGCTCTGTTAACGTTTCTTATTTAAAAATTACAGATAACAGCAACGAATTCAATTGGTTCTCAATTTTGCCACGCGAAACTTGCGACACACCTGGACCAAGCACGAAACAGATATTTGGAATAGCTGAACCGACCGAATTGAGAATACCAATTTTCCCTCCCCCGGCTAGTCCGAATTACGACAGGTGTGACAGCCCTGCTCCTTTGATTTTAACTCAGGACGAGGCTGCACAGCTCGAGTATCTGAAAGTGCACGGTTTACCGCCACCAGGAGAAGCAAAACCAGTACCGAAAGGCAAGAAAGAAATATGCATTCCCTACAAACTTTTCATTCGCATCGTTCATCGAATATATTAACATATTTCGTTATGCATTTTTAGATTTAAGAAACGGCTGGTGGAGAATCACAGACGTTGACACGTTTCAAGAACTGTTGGAGCACCTTCATTCACGCGGCGTTCGCGAGAAGGAATTAAAACGTACCACATGGGCGACCATGGAGTCGTTCCTAGCGGTCACAGGCAAGATCAACGTCGACCCCGGCAATCTTACTGCCACTGAACTTCAAGCGACACCCGACGAACCCGATACGCCGATTCCAAAGCCGGACAACCCGGAAGATTGGAGCGAACAGGTGGCCCTACGCGTGGACGCGCAGCTATTGGAACAAGTGGAGGCTCTGGAAGACAAGGTCGCCAATGCCAGCATGCAGGTCAAAGGCTGGAAGCTACCTCCGCGGGCTGGAACCGAGGAGGCTGAAGAAATCGAGAAGTTAAACGAAATGGAAAAAATTAGTGCGGTTGAACAGGCTCGACAGAGGCTATTGTCTTTGGAAGCTGCTATAGAAAGGAGATACTTGAAACCCCCATTAGGTGTTTGGTAAGACAGCTATTAATTATTTTGATATTATTAATAGAAGTTCACTGGTGAAATAAATGAGTATTTGATTTGCCTTCGAAATTGCAGCACGGGTGATCCAAATTTGGCGGCCTTAAAGGCAGAGCAGGCGGCCGCAGCGAATGCCAATTCGAATAATTCGGATCAGAGCAATTCGACTCCTGCGCCTCAAGAAGAAACAACCCCAAGAGGGCTGAACAACTGGCGCGAGGCAACAGCTCGAGCGCACACATCCGCTCAACTAGCAATGGCCCTCTATATGCTGGAGGCCAGCATCGCTTGGGACAAGAGCATCATGAAGGCTGTGAGTCTAACACCAGCTAGAAACTCGGTCTGCGTCAAGCTACGAAACCGCTGCGTCTCACTCAAAGCTACCACTCAGTACAATCAGCTATTGACTACTTCTCAGGCCTCTGTGGGTATTCGCACTAACTTACTAACCAAAGTATCCTTCTAATCCCTGCGTGACTCTATCGTTGTCCTTCCTTAAACAGTGAACCACAGAGAGCATATCGGTTTCGAGAATTTGATGAAAATTTTTGGTTGGATGATTCAATCCAAACGAGATGCTCTTCGAGTGGCACTTTCCATGATATTCATAATATTAAGTATCCAGTAATTGAAGAAATCTGTACGAAGTCGTTGATATGTTTAGGAGTGCGAATGAATAATGCGGCAATCAGAATATTCAATCGATGAAAAATCAAACAGAAAACTGAAAGGGAATTGAGTCATTTTAATATTACCGTCGTGTTCCGGGCTCGTTTGCATAATTGCGAATTTAAAATACAGGGGAACGATAATATATTGACACGTTTAATGGTGGTTAGAGTCTAACGTAACGGTAGCATGCAAGAAGATATGCCGCCTATCATCTACTAATTTTTTGCTTTAATGCTTCATATTTTTCTTTTCGTAGAATTGCTTTCCATGTTTAGTTACCATAACTTGTTTTTACATTATATGCATATTCCAAGCAACAAAATGTCTTATCATTTCTCAGCTACTTTGTGCAAGTTTTCATTTATCCCCCATCCACATTTAATACGTCCATACCTAATTATATACATATATATATATTAATCTTATATTAATCCATGAGAATTAATATGCACGAAAAAAAAGAAATTAAAATTGAAATGCTTAGCGCTAGATTCATTAATTACTCCTCATCGTTGGCTTATCCCATTTATTTATCGCATTCCTTGCTAATTAACGTTTATTGCCTCGATAGTTTGCAATTCCAAAAAAAAAACCGCTTGAATAATAAATGCTAGAACGTTCAAAACGATTTATTCGGAATCTAGTCGATGCCCCGCTTTAAATTGGAAAGTCGTTTTTCTTTTTGTTGCAGAATTGTCAGTTCTGTCACAGTGGAGATAACGAAGACAAATTGTTATTGTGTGATGGTTGCGACCGCGGCTATCATACATACTGTTTCCGTCCAAAAATGGAAAACATTCCTGATGGTGACTGGTAAGCAATTATTCCATTGAACAGTCCATCAATTCTAGCGCCACTATTCATAAGTAAATTATCGTGAATGTTGCAGGTATTGTCACGAATGCATGAACAAGGCAACAGGGGAACGAAACTGTTTGGTATGCGGAAAAAGAGTTGGTAAAAACTTAGTGCTATGTGAACTATGCCCACGTGCTTATCACACAGACTGTCACAATCCTGTTATGCCAAAAGTAAGTATTCTTCTCTTTTCTATCAGCCATTTATATATTGATAAAAGTGTTCCTGGAGTGCGAAAAACATATTTCTGTCTACCTCATTTACTGATGCATACATCCCGAAATTTCAGATGCCAAGGGGAAAATGGTATTGCTCTAATTGCCACAGTAAACAACCAAAGAAGAGAAATAGTAGTCGAAGGAGTCATACCAAAGGGGGAGGCACCAGAGAAAGTGAAAGTTCTGATCATCCACCAGCTAGGTGATTACGTTAAAAAACCAAACATTGTCAACTCGCTGACTTAACAACGTTCCATACGAAATATACAGTAGGGAAAACAGCTACGAAACCATGACTCGATAAAAAGTAACATTCAGCGAACTGAAACGATGAACAAACAATATCCGATCGAATAGGAATAGAAAAATAACCGCTTTGAAACGAACGAACATAAGCATACACTGCTCTCATGCGATTATACCGACTTACATCATCGGCCCGTATCGTACATACTCGTCGAATATTATCGTTGGTGTAAGGAAGTATTTACTTCATACAGGGTGTTCCACGATAGGTTAATTATAATTAATGTTCTTCTACATACTAGAAAGCAATCGTCGATAGGTAGGTTTATCTTCGTTCGAGCGATGATACATTCTGTATACCCTGTAAACGTAATATCGTGTCGGGCCCCTCCTCCTCGTCGGGGGACACCCTGTACTTCGTACAGCGCGTTACGATCAACGACTATGGGATGGGTATTTTCTCAGAAAATTCGCCGTAACTGTAGAGCTGTCTTCAGGTTCTATGATTGCTCGAAAATGTACATGTATATATGTATATAGAAAAGTAAACCATAGAAGGGCAAAAAACGGCGAGAGAGGAAAAACAGCGAGACGACATAAAACGCAAAGACAAAGAGTCAGAAAGACGAAATGTTCCATCGAGAACAACGTACCCGTCTCAAGCAGAACAAAACACGCTCGGGTCTTAATGCATTCGTCCAGAAGCTTTTATGACGGAAAAACCTCCTGCCAAAGAGAATGCTAATCGTGCAAATAATTTCTGTTGTTTTGCGTCGCAGTCCAACGCCGTCAACGGCATCGAACACGCACGTAGAGGACGTCAGTTCGTCGGAACCGGCAACCCCGACTGCTTCGCCAAGGAAGGAGGGAAACAATAGGACGCTCACGAAGAAACAGCAACGAGAGTTGGCTCCTTGTAAGGTGCTACTCGAACAGTTGGAGCAACAGGACGAGGCCTGGCCGTTCCTCTTGCCGGTGAACACCAAACAGTTTCCCACCTACAAGAAAATTATTAAAACACCCATGGATCTCAGTACGATCAAGAAGAAATTGCAGGACTCCGTGTAAGTTACACGCGTAACAACGACTACTAGTTAATTGAACGTACTCTCTATTTAGAAATGCCTCTTTCCCTAAAAGTAAAAAGTAATAAAAAGTAAAAAAAAAAAACCAGTTCATCTATGATCTCTAGAAAAAAAAGCTCTAACTTGATCGTCAGCTTCAATCCGAAACAAACAATTGGAAAAATCCCGAACATGTTCCAAAGAGTGCTTCTCGATACACAGGTACAAGTCTCGCGATGAGTTTTGCGCCGATGTCAGACAGATGTTCATCAACTGCGAGGTATTCAACGAGGACGACAGTCCTGTGGGGAAGGCCGGACACGGGATGCGCAGTTTCTTCGAAATGCGTTGGACCGAGATTACTGGCGCACCACCTCCACATCCGCAAACGCATAGCTGAGGCTCGGTTCGCTCTCGCAACACCTGCAACAGTTTTGCCCACTTCTACTACTAGAGGGACAGAGCCCTCGTCAGAGTATCTCTGATAGTTATCGAAAAAGACTAAAGGCGAGACCTATTTGTCCGCTCTTCGTCGGCCTCGTTATAGCGGTCGACTGGACGACTACTAATTCTAATAGAACAAAAAAAAAGAACTCTCCACGGAATGCGGGTATATCTCCGTGTGCGTCGCGTTACTTTGCGTGTTCCATTCGTCTCTCCCGATCCGTTACTCGATTCTCGCCCGTAATCGACGCCCGCGTGGGCGTTTCTCGCATTCTAAACACATAAACACACACACACATGCATACACTTTAATACTCGAAATAATCCCGCGAGTGGCGATTGTTGTGAATGGCTCGTACTTCTCATTACCGTAGCGACAACGGTGAACTTAGGAGAATAACAAAAAAATGAAGCGCTATGTTGCAAGAATTCTGTGTACTCGTCGAAACGTTTCTGCCGAACGAAACTCAAGTTACGTGCAACGAACCATACGAGGATTGTAAGTAAACGACAGAAGCTAAGATCGTGACATGAAGACCACGGCAGCGATTTTACGCATAGAGTACGTTTTGTGATTCGGAGCCGCTTTTAAGATCGACGCGATTATGATAGCCGTGCGTGGAACGCATCTAATCGTTCGAAGCCCACGAGCCGCCACTTGAATAGAAATGAAATGCAATGCAGATGGTCACTGTACTTACGAGTAAAAGAAGTAAATTTTGCCTAAGCGAACGAGATGTAATTTGCGATTGTATTATACAGGCTTAGCGCCGACGTGTCGGCAAAAGAAATATTTTGCAAAGTAATAAATGTGAAAAGAAGAGGTATATTATAAATATAAATATGAATATAAATGTATAAATATGAATATAGTGTATATGTATACTATATAGATAGTCACGTCACACGAAATGACATTCAACACTCACACATAACACTTCTGCCCGCATAAGAAAAAACGGAAAAACATCAGCACGATAAAGGGTAACGTTTGCTGTACAGTAAGATATAAAACAGAATAATGAACGAAGTCAATCTTCCAATTAAGGATGAAGTTAATGCCATTCCACGGATTCTTTAGCCCCCGTTTTATTAATTCGCTTTTTTTTATCTTATTTATTTATTGTTGAATCACGAGTGAACGAAAATGAGGCTCACTGATCGAATGATTGCAATACACGAATAGAGCAGTTTAATAAGGGACGATAAATTTTTGAGGGAGGAACCTTAAATCTTTACGATGAATAATTGATAAGGAAAATGTGAATCATTTATAGCATAACTTTCATAAGAATACGCGAACTCTCGGATACGTATATACATATATAATTTGTGAAAATTAATTGTAAATATTATTTTCTTCTTCGATGATTGCATCTTAACGAATATATTTTAGCGTGTCTACAAGCTTAGTGCTGCAACGTGTTGAAAGATATATTGGAAAGCAATATCGATCAACTGAAATTATGTCGTAGAATCTACGACGTAGACGATCGAACAATTGTTGTATACGTTGGATGGCAGTTGATTTTATGAAAGAAAGAAGCAAAATTGCGAATTTTAAGGCGTGGCAAACGAACGGATCGTATTTTCGTTTCTTAAAATTTAAACCAGTTTTATCCTACACGGTGCGTAGCGTTACATTACGATATGTAAGCGTCGTCGAATTTTATCCGCGTCGAGTTCCAACGACAGGACCTCGTTGTTTGATTGTTCGTAATGGCACACGCGTTTTTCAAGCGATGTTCGATTTTTCGGTAGGATCGTAGTAATTATAATATCTGGCGTGCAGTGTGTACCCGTGATCACGAACAACAATCGAACAAAACGTATGATATCGTGCGTCAGGGCGTTGTAATAACATGCTGCGTATGAATGATGGTGTCGGTAGTAATTCATGGATTTATTGATAAGTCGCAGAGAGGTACCTACGCAAAGTGTGACCATCGCGAAACGATAAAACGATTGACACAAGAACGTTAACGATATCTTGTTTTTTATGTAATTGATGTACATTATTGCTCGTAATAGCGAATAGTTATGTAATAACGACGATAAAGGGAGAAAACGGAGAAAGAGAGTGCGAAAGAGAGAAATAAATGGTTCGGCCGTAGTGATATGTGCTAAACATTCGTAGTATGTAAAAGTATTAGCTAGTTTATAAAATGACGCGGTTAAAGGCGATTACAAACGTGAAAGATGATTAAAGAAATATGTGGGGTGCGGCTGGATACGCAAACAAAAAAAATAAATAAATAAAAAAGAAGAAATGGATGTATCGTCGTCCAGACGTAGTCTAAGAACGATCGGCACCGGTAAGATCGTAACGAGTGAAAACGCGCGTATTGTTTTTCTTTATTATTATAACTTGACTTATTGACTGCGCAGAGTATTGGGTGTGCGTTATAACTCTTTTTTCTTTTCTCCATTAATTGTATTTCTATAGGAGAAGCTATCCATTCACGTACGTCTTGCTTTTCTACTTTCGAGACAATCGGTAGTGTGTATTCATCATAATAAATAATATAAAACGATGTAACATTATATGGTTTAATGTGTGAGCGCAAAAGTCGGGGCATTTCACGATCTTACCGAAGGTTCTTAGAATGTACGTCGGTATGAACGCATGCGTGTACACACGAGTACATCACTTTATGCACGCCTTGCACCCACGTATTATAGCCGATGCATTAGACATCTCATACATTCAGACACACCACCACCAACAACAACAACAACAAGAACAAATAATTTTTTAAGATTCGATTATTATTTAAATAGTACAGTTACATTGTTAGTACGAATAACGACGCTTTTTATACGAATTTTAGTTTTTAACGTCGATCTTATGATATATTCTATGGTATAATGATAATGACAATGGTAATAACAATAACGATAAATGATATCGATAATGTAACAGATTGAAGAGTAATGAAAAAAATGCGCAAATGAGGAAAAGAATGCGAGGAGAGAACGAGAAAGCGAGCGAGAGAAAGAAAGTGAAAAACAAAAGACGAGTGAAAGTGCGCGAGGGAGAATTTGTTGAAAGACAGAGTGCGTGTTTAAGTAGATGATTGTCTATAGTATAAACGAAGGCATACGTTAGGTAGCCTTGATGCTATTTAAACAGACTTAATTAATGTATTGCAAATGAATTAATAAAATGTAAGCGAAGCGTGTATCTGTACAGTGAAATCTTTTTTTCTAAATTATTTCAATTGATCGAGTTTCCTCAAACGAAACGCTTTTAAGTTATAGTACTTAATTATTCATATCTTCTTACTGATCTACAAATATACCTAAAAACGAAGATCCATGCATGTTTTATAATTAATTCTGACTTCGCTTTGATATTTTCACGTCTCCCTCCGGGCAAAATTATTATTTCAACCAGCGAAAACAAAGTCTGCACGCATTCAAATTTTCCGCCTTCGCCATTCTACTACCATCTTACTATTTCCTCTGTCACATCGTAGCGTGAGCGTGCACGATGCATTTGTGTATAGTTGCCTACTGTCCGTACCGGTAATGAGGTTAGAAACGTCCTTAAACTTCTTAATGTTTTCTCTCTTACCGTAATATTTGCAATTATTCCGCATATAAATTATCTGAGCAGCATGCGATGACGACTTTCAACCATCTTCGACGAAGATCTGGCAGTAAGTGAATTTTAAGTATTGTTTGATTCCATTGATAATGATACGTAATGTCAACAAGGCTCCAATGAAGATGCACAAAACAAAAAGCAAGCCACAATAATAATAATTCTGGCATGACTTTTGATCCGAACGATTACAACTACCGAAGTAATTCAATTATTTATCATTTAATAATGAATACTGTGCTACGAATAAGTCATGAATAAAGTCAAGGATGCATAAAGCGTTTGTGGCTCCGAAAGTGTAGATGTGTATTAGATCTCAGAGTATAAGTACAAACGAATTAATAAGAAAATATCTGTCCGTACTTTACGAAAATTTTTGTCTGAAACTTTTACCATTTTAAAATTTCAATGTTCTTGAACTGGAAATTGATTAGGTTTGTATTTTTAAAGATTTCGCAATTGTAACGTTGCTCTTGTATTACTAACCGATCTACATTAATTACTCCTAAACAGCTTTCTATTTGCTATATCTCAATTTGTTAATATCTCATATTTTTTCAGGAGCCCTACATTTTTTGCAACCGCACAATGTTTATAACAACCTCGGACTATTTTTGCGGCATGAATCGAGCTTTGTCCCGAAGCGTGTGCTTATCGTGGCAAAGTTGTCGCGATATCATTTCGAAAAAATACGAGAACCGGATTTGAGCGATGAACAACTTAGATTGAAATTGCAATCAAGGGGCTCAGATTACGATACAATGTGGACCAATCATATTGCAACTAAGAATGTAACGAATCAAGTAACCGAGGTCCTAAAAAAATTGAACATAGAATATAAAATAATAAATAGGTAAACCCTTTTTTTACTATAAAATTTGTTCAATAAAATGCGTACTTCAAGTGAGATTCTTTCAACGAAATCCTATATTTGTACGCTATAAGGCAAAATCTAGATACTGCAAATTTCGTCTGGGCCGATTTAATTCTTCCGATCGGTGGCGATGGCACTTTTTTATTGGCGTCGAATATGATCTTTAATAAGGAAAAACCAATAATTGGTATTAACTCACACCCGCAAAAGTCCGAAGGATTTCTCATGTTACCGCCAAAATACACGAAAAGTATACCAGAAATTTTTGAGAAGTTAAAGGCCGGACACTATAAAGTATTAATGAGAAGTAGAATTCGAACTACGATAAAGGGAAGAAATATATGGGACCCGCCTTTTCACACACACGAAAAGGGGCGTGTTGCAGGTGGTGAAAAGTAATATAATTTAAAACATTATTTATGTAGTACAAATTAACAGACAATGCATAACAAAAACCCTTGTTATTAAAATAGATTTTATACCGAAGAGTTGAAGAAAGGTATGTTGAATGGAATACCAAAGGAAAGACCTTTGCCTTGGCTGGCATTAAACGAAGTAAATGTTACATTAACAGCTCTGTTGCACGTTTCTTATATAATGAATTATTAATAGAATTTAATAGCACTTTTGTACGTAGGTTTTTGTAGCAGAAACACTATCTGCTAGAACGAGTTCCTTACTTATAAAAGTAGACAATGAAGATAAATATCATTTTGTAAAAAGCTCCGGTTTATGTGTCAGCACAGGAACAGGGTCAACATCTTGGTATAAATCTATAAATAGTGTTAATCCACAAATAGTACAAGAATTATTGAGCCTTGTAGATAAGAGCAAACAATTTAGTAGCGAAGAAATAATAAAAATATGCTCCAGATTCAATGGCAGTTTACCCTTTAATGCAGGTATATGTGTATTATGTATGATGTATGGCGTCTTGGATCACGAAAATTTACATTATACATTTATTTCAGAGAACTTAGAACTGTGCTATGCTATTCGAGACATGATAATAGCTGATGGTTGGTCCGCGTCAAATTCCTTGCAATCCCGTGGATTTTGTAAGAAATTAACGATAAGATCGCAATGTTACGATGCAGGTATAGTTCTCGATGGAGGAATAGCGGTGCCGTTTAACTTTGGAACTACGGCGGTAATGGAAATTCGTCCAGAATATGCCCTGAGAGCTTTATCAATTGTGGATTGAAAGTCTTTGCTTTAAAAACATGTAGATTCCGATATTGGGGGACAACTTAGGTATTGATGCATTTAAAATGTATTATGCTATTGCCCGAAAAATAATCAACACAACACAGTGTGCCAAAGTTCAACTTTTGTACAGCACTCTGTTTTGATGTTTTTAAAAATACATTTAATTTGATATTTATACTATAGATCATTTTATGGACCAGTGCATAATAGTTCAACTTTATAATCGCATGCATAATTTGATATATATCGTAGATCAGCATATGGACAGTAATAGTATTAATGTAAAGTAATGATTATATATAATATAAATGAATTTTTATGAAAATGTTTTTCACATTAATAAAGAGACAGAAGTATACAGTTTTTAAAGTTATTAAAGGACATAAATTAAAGCTAGAAGTCCAAGCTACAATCTCCAATAAGTGTTAAAAATATTTCTTCTCGTGGTTGGTTTGTTATAAACAATTAAACAATTAAATTAATTATTACGAGTAAGAGGATAAAGCTACAGCAACGAGACTATTACAGGTGAATAGCTTATTTCTTTCCCGTTCATTTGAGACCTCATTGATTAAAAAATAACCACCAGGAGCCGAGATATAAAACTTAACAACAACATCAAGTTGCATTCATAACGCTCTAGAGATAATTCTTTAGTAAAATAATTCATATATGTTTCGCCTTGAGAGTTACATTTTCTTATTCCTCGAGGTGCCTTCTCTTTTATAAATGAAATATCCATGTATATATTCTATTTCATAAATTAATTAATATCTGTATAGATTGGCTTGAAAGTACGCGGGTCTCTGCCATATCTACAGTTCATGCTATGGATTCGCCATCTATACAGAACTCCTTGAAGCTACTCGCGCCTCTTACTTACCTTAAGTGTAGATATGGCAGAGGCCCCGAGTAGTTTCAAGGTGTTCCGTATAGATGGCGATACAAATGGCTTTGATAAAACAGGCATACGTGTAGTTTCAAGCATTTCCTTACAGATGGCGAAGCTAAAGCCCACCACTGTGTGTAGATAAGACAGGGATACGAGTGGTTTGTAATTTCAAGCAATTCTTTATGATGTGACGTCTGCCGGCATCGCCTTAGACGTATTGATTTAGATCGTCGTCGGTAAAGAGAACGCCCTCCATACGTTCCTCTTCTAATTCTATTTCTAAGCGCCTGAAGTTGGTACGCAGGCACCGACGAGATATAAGAATAGACAAGACATCTTATGGACTTTTGTGGCCCAACGTGACTGTCATACCGACTCAAAAATCCCACGCTGATTTGAGCGTCTTCTGCTCATGGACAGTGATCACTTGAAGAACTATTCTTTACTGAAGTAGCGGCACCGACGAGATATAAGAATAGACAAGACATCTTATGGACTTTTGTGGCCCAACGTGACTGTCATACCGACTCAGAAATCCCACGCTGATTTGAGCGTCCTCTCCTCATGGACAGTGATCACTTGAAGAACTATTCTTTACTGAAGTAGCGGGTACGGGATTCATGCGATTGTTGAATATATGTAAATGCTTTGGGGGGATCAGGAAAGCTATTTCTCGAGCAACGTTTCGGTAGAAAAATTGAGCTACGATGCCTGGTCGCGCGATGCGCTTCGGCACGGCTCGAGTTGGGTCGAAACAACATCGCGATGCATCGGGCGATGAAATTGAGAGTGTCACGTCAAGCGTCCCGCCTGTGCTGTCCCGCATTCATTGCGCGGCAAAGAACAAAAGAATTCTTTAACGAGAATCGTAGGTCCAGCTGAAAGTTGGTCAGAAATAGTAAAAGTCCAGTAGGTACAACCGTGGGATCGTTGGTTCAGCTAAAACTTATTGTTAGTCACAACCCGCAGAAGTACAATAGGCACGGCCCTAGAGTCGTAGGTCCGGCTAAAAGTTGGTCAGAAACAGTAGAAGTCCAGTCGGCACGACCTTAGAGTCGTAGGTCGAACTAAAAGTTGGCCAGAAACCGCAGAAGTCCGACAGGTATGCTCCAAAGGTCGTAGGTCCAGCTAAAAGTTGGCCAGAGACAGTGGAAGTCCAGTAGGTATGGTCCGAGGGTCGTATGTCCAGCTAAAAGTTGGCCAGAAACAGTAGAAGTCCAGTAGGTATGGCCCAAGGGTCGTAGGTCCAGCTAAAGGTTGGTCAGAAACAGTAGAAGTCGAATAGGTGACCCAAGGATAGTAGACCGCACGGCCGCGGTCGGAAACCTTGAAAGATTTTCGGAAATTGCGAATAGGACCGAGCGCGAGCGAGCGCTACCGACGCGACGGCGCGGAGTGGGGAGGTTCGGGACGCGACGCGACGCGACGTCATTATCAGTTCAAGCGTCGCAGCGTAAGGGTCGTCTATGTTGTCGAAGGTTAGCGATGTACATCACCCTACAATTCAATCACATTTCGAGTTTTAGTTTACCACCGCATACGCTTGACTATTAGCTTCTATTAATTAATACGCGTTTATCTAACAATCGATTTCCTATCGCGAGAGTACATTAAAGTCTTTCTCAAGCCTCTTTTCCTGGACCCTTGACCGGTCCACCGGTTGAGTATCGACGCGTCTTCTTCCGGTAACATCGGTTCTTTGATACGCGATTAACTACTCGTTTGTTGTAACATCGTGTTAACTAACTTATTAGTTTGAACGGTTCTTCGAATCTTTATTATATTTTATTCAGTCACTTACACACTGCTTTTGCGACTTCGAATTCGATTCTGATTTTAGCACAGGTCTATCACAGCTCCATTCTTTTTGTTGCAGGAATAATGGATGATTAGCTGGCAAAGAATAATATGTTGAGGCTGCAGGAATGGAGTATTGAGATACAATTACTGCGATGCATAACAATCAGTCCGATGACGTATGATGAAGGATTGGTAACATTTAACTTATTATCCCAACGGTTTACGTATATTTCTTGTTATCTGGCGATTGGATTTTGGCTCAAGCTCTTTTCTTTCGGTTGAAAGTTATTGAGCAGTTTAAACATTTTAAGTAGGACTTACAATATGCCACTCGCGATTGAAACTAGAGTCAGTAAATTTCATTAATTCTAAACGAAAAATTGAAATACTTTCATGTTTCGCTGCATATCGGTCGCGATTTCTATTATAGCTTCACTAGTATTTATTAAAAACTTTTATTATCTCTGTGACTTGGCACAAGTACGGTCAAATTGTATTTTCGATGCAGCATTGTCCGCGTACTTACGTACTGGTTGCCATGCACTTGAAGCATGATAAATAGTTTCGAGTCTTGATTTCTACAAGCAGCTACGAGAACTTATAAATGCGCGATATTACTTACTAACTAAGATCATGATCACCTTTAAAACTCGGACAAAGAACAGTCACAGTATGCTTTTGATAAATCATTTATATTAATCTATAATAGTATATCTTGAATAGACAATTAACAGTAATTAAATCAGAATAATAATACGGTAGTACTTTATTAAAACAAAGCAGTATTTCCTCAACAGACGTTTGACAGGATGAAGAAATAAGAAAGAGATAAATAAAATCAAATGTGTATTGCTTCAATTTCTACCTCCTCACCCTATTTACTAGCTTGTACAGATTCTCTTTCAGAAAATGTTGATGACCGCGCGCAATGCGGTCAGTAGAGTCAGTGCTTGCTCCGTCAAAGTTCTTTTTAATGTTTTTAGAGCGAAACCGCTCATAATAATTATAACTAAATATAAATAACAGTAAAGATACGCGAAAGTAGAGTCAGTGTTTGCTTCGAAATATTGCTCTCGCGAAATTAGAGTCACTTTGTTCGTCGATCACAATTGACGTGCGCGATAGTAGTCTTTTATTTTATTTTTTTTTCTTTCGCAATAAGTATTCCGGTATTAGAGTCAGCACCGATGCAGTTCGGCGAGTTCGGGCACTCATCCATCAACTCGAAGAGTAAGTATCTCTGTATTTCTTTAATCTTATTTTACAATGGTCTTTGATAATTATCATGATCGAAAAGTACTCAAAACGCAAAGATTTCAATGTTGTCTGTTCTTTTGAATGTTTCAGAAGCTGCCATGGGCTCAATTGTATCACCATAACGATATTGTTGGCCGCGCGCAATGCGGTTGGTAGAGTCAGTGCTTGTTCCGTCAATGTTCTTTTTATTATTTTTTGAGCGCAGCCGCTCTTAATAATAATTCAACATAAATAACAGTAAAGAGACGCGAAATTAGGGTCAGTGTTTGCTCCGAAATAATACTCTCGCGAAAAATAGAGTCACTTTGTTCGTCGATCACAATTATTCCGTTTCCTTTTCCGTTCTCGGCTCGGAGGACTGATGGTTAGGGACTTAGTGTCAGCGAGTTACGATGTGCGGGGGCGTGATTGTGGTTCTGGACCCTGGTCACGAGGCCCTCTGTTAGACCACATATAATCTCTAATTTGGGTAGGTCATCCACCATTCTGGAATCGTGGTCGCGGTTCTTGCAATATCCGGGTTGCAGTGTCATCGGGGGGCGGTGTGTGGGGCTGTGATTGCTTTTCTGGACACTTTGGCCCGCCTAGTAGGAAATTCCTATGTGTTAGACCACGCCAAGCACACCTTGGGGTGGCAGAAGGCATACGGGTCATAATCTAGAATCGTGGTTGTGGTTTTGCATATCCGTGCCTTAATGATTTCTGTGGCTCGGAATCGAAACTGGTCTCGATGCTAAGTCGTTTTACTGTCCAGACTCTGAGCCGAGGACTCGCGGGCTGCTCGGTAGCAGTCACAAAAACAGTAGAAATACTGTCGCGAAATTAGAATCACTTTGTTCGTCAATCATAAGTGTTCCATTAGAGTCAGTGTCCTGTTCAGCGAGTTCGGGCTTTCAGCCATCAATTTGACGAGTAAGTATCTCCTTCGTTCTTTAATCTTGTATTGCAATAATCATTGATAATTAACACATTCCAAAAGTACTGAAAATACATAGATTTTAATGTTGTTTGCTCTTTTTGAATGTTTCAGCAGCTTCCATGGCTTCGATGGCGACGAGCTTGACCGCACACCTGGTGAGTCTGCAACCGGTGAGTGGCATGCTTTAAAGTTCCTCTGGTCACTCAATCATGTCGCAGGACGAAAGGTCCGAACCGACACGGGTGACTGGTTGTAAATACGTAGATTTTTCTGGCAAGCACTGTGACCATGGGTATATGGAAATATACTCATGAGTAGTAACTTCTTTACTGCTTTATATTATGTGAGGATAGGTCTTCTTGTACAACGCGTTTTTAAATAGCTTGATAATTTTAAAACAGACCATATTTAGTACAAAATATATCACTATATATCTTTTTATAATAGAGTATTTAATTGAATACCTATGAAACGATATTTAAATAGTTATTAATTATTGAATGAATATAAAGTAACGTCCAGTATTCTACGTGCATTAGTTTGTAGTGGAGAAGTCGAATACCATTCGACTTCGTTTACTTGTCAATTGCAATGACTGCACAGTTAGAATAAATTGCATAATTATTGCTGTTAGTAAGAGTGTAGTATTTCATCTTTTTCTACTTTGATAATATATAAAGTGAAGGTACTCATTTACCTTATCAATTTGTTGGAACTATCGAATAATTTGATTATTCGATATCCATATTAGTCTTTAGCGTTTAAAGATATCGATACGTTCATTGTTTCCGTACAAAATGTTAATTAAACCTGAATGTACAAGAAGACAATACGCGAACGGGTAGTTTTCGAAATCAAGGCAATCTACTTTAAAACCAACCTTGCGTTTTAGAAGCAATGCTTTGATGACGGGAACGCCCGAGGATGTTTCAATTTAATTCAAAGTGTATTAAAGTAGAGTCATTGAATAATATTTCTAACAAAGTAGAGTCTTTGAATAATTATTCTATTAAAGTAGAGTCATTGCATAATTTTTCTATAAAAGTAGAGTCATTTAATTTTCTCTTCAATCAAATAAATTCTTATATTGATCTGGTATATATCCATATATATATTTAGCCCGTTAGAGAATCAGTATGTCTTTATCATCTTTTTAGACGAGGATTTCCAGGTTTAACCCTTTCCGTGTTCACTGCCCGGATCCCACTCACGTGCCCAGGTGCTACTTGGGTGGGAAAACGGTGGTTGAGCACGATGATATTTTTAGTTTATAAGCCATAAAATGATTTATTGTTGGCGACTGACAGTGCGTTGGTGTATCGTGCACGACGTAATATCTGCATTGTGTGTGTGGTTAGGCTGTGGATTTGCGTCGTTCCGTACTAAAATGTAGTTACTATAACCAAGATAAGATGTCCATTAATTTAAAACAGAGACATCATTTTTACTATTGATTGCATTAATAATCTCTACTATACTTAGGCACGAAGTTTTTGTCATTTAAGATGACAGAGACCAAATGCCAAAAAGAATCGAATATACTTATCAATTGCTATCAAGTACCTCTTGTATCGGTGCTATTTAATTATTCTATTAAATATCTACTAAATATCTCAACCGCGATATGGTATTTTACACGTGAACGCAAAGATCCCAGCCACTGTCAGTCGATTTCAGAAAAATGGTACGTACCTTAGAGTGTGCAAGTTGTGTGACAGCACTTGGGTGTCGGGGGCGTCCCGGGACGCCTCCCTAGTGTAGGCTTTTGCGCCCAAGTGTTTGACTGAGAACCGTGGAGTGTCGTGTGTTGGTGTGCCCGTTTGCCATTTTTTAAATATAGGTCCAGGTAGGATAGGTAGCATACTTTCTGGTGTGATTGATAGATATAAGTAGGTAGGGCCGGGCAGGTTGACACAGTCTCTGATCGGGTAGGCACTATTTCGCGTGTTCAACCTGTTTCAGGAAATCTGATTTGAAAAGTCGACGGTGAAGCTGTGGCGCGAACGAAAATGCGTTCGCCTCTGGCTTTGCCTATCGATTTTTCGAGTCCTTCGCGGTCGTGGTCGCGATTGAGGCTCCGAAACGAAACGTGTTACATTATGCTCGAGGCTGCACGTGTGAACGAAGAACGATTACAATTTTAATCGTAATCTTTGCGATGTTCCGTAATCACAATATTACGATTTTATTTGATCGTGATTTGGCCACGTGTGTTCCATTTAGCTCCGCGATTTAAACTCTTTATTTCACCTTTATAAGTTTTTCTTTGGTTTTCGATTAGAGCCTCGAGCCTAGTTTAAGTTTCAGCTGGCCCTTGGGTCCAACGAAAAGGAGAGGCTATATGCCGAAGAGGCCCGACAAACTGTCACTCAAGAGGGCAACTACTAATGGCTCCCCATTCTTTTTAAGAATGGGGAATCATTCTTTGTTACTACTTTGTCACTGTGCTTGCATTTTCATTTGTAGAATTTTTATTTGTACTTGGCCGACGCACATTCCGGCCCAACGATACAGCCCTCCCAAAAATATCGCGTTGCTTTAGGGTTGCGAAAAACTTGCGAACGGGTCGAGTTAGAGTTGCGTTGAATGGTACTTATTGCTATTCTTATTGCTAGTTAAATTGTAGTATTTTATAATATACTTTACATGTGAGCTTCTAGTGTTGCGAAAATTGCTTTCGCGTATTGGAACTTTCAGTTCATTTTTCAGAGGATCTTCAATTTGCTTAATTCTGGATATTACAAATAATTGACTGTTTGCTTTCTATCAGTCTTAATAAATAGTGTTGCGAAATGATTGTATCGCGAGTTCCAGTTAGCGTTGCGTTGATTAAAGATCGCGTTTTTAAGTAGAGTTGCGAGTACTAGTCCCTATCTGCTTCCAATTGGAAGCCTGTTCCTGAAACAGGAACTTTTTCCTTTCAGCGTTTTATATTTGCCTTTCTTTTGATTTTTTTTTCTTAATAATTGTACTACCTGGAATGTCTGTTGATGGAAGTACTGCTAAAAATTTGCATACATATTAGTAAATAACTGTCTGAACGAAATGAAAAGAAATGAAAGAAAAATAAAAGAAAAATAAAAGAAAAATGAGAAGGAAAGAAAAGAAAAAAAAGATATAATTGGCAGAATCTTTGATAAATTCATAATAATTCTAGATAGTAGATTTCAATTAGAATCAATACTAGTGATTGTTCATTATTGGAGTTTTACTCTTAAATATTTTCTCTTAATTGTTGCAATTCTGTCTTAACCTTTTTTAAAGCAGAGCCAATTTTTATAACATTTCAAGCTAGCTTTGTAGAAATTGAAATTCGCTCGCGATATCCGTAAATGTTTAAACAAAAATCCTTGCACGAAAAATGTTCGTGGCTGTAGTTGGACCTCGGCATGGTAATAGTGGAAGTTTGATATTTTGCTTCCGAATAATCCTTTGTCGCTTGCTTTGTAGAAGCAAAATAGAATCAATTGTAGTGAAATGGTACTACTTCAATTTGGAGTTTTTAATCATGTTCATACCACCATTTAGTTTGATCTAGAACGTAGAAAAGAATATATCACTTTGGGCGAAATCCAATTACCTATTGTTATTAAAAAATAGCTGCACTTTGCATATCAATTGTGATTTATTATCCTCGGTAAAATTCAGTTATTACGAATTAAAAGCAGTGTCATTTCAATATAAAATGGAGGGGCTTGGGGATGTCACTAATCCAATGCTTGAGATTGTTACAGATTCACAGATGAACCCAATAATGATATATTAAACAAATGCAAATACGCCAGAGGCTGAAAAGTTAAATGTATACGATACAGAACCCGAAATATTATCAAAGGCACGGTTGGAAACTTTAAAATTAAAGAGCCTTCCACGTCGATCCAATTTGTGAGTTTAAGAATTCATTCTTATAATACTTTACTAATTATTTCGACTTTGTGCTGGTTTCAGAAGGATTGAACAGAAGAGGATTCACGAAAAAATGTATAATATGAACACACCCTCACCCCATCCCTGCCCCAAACCCCTGCCCTTATTAACTAATTACAGGTGTTAGACAATTAATTAGGCAGGCCCAATTATAAATCGAACAATACTTTTAGCTCCTTATGTAGACAGGATTTGTTCGAACAAACTATCTTAAAACTTTATACAGGCAGGTTTTACACGAATCGAAAATATTAGACTTTTAATTAGGCAGGGTTTAGAAAACCAAGAATTGTTGGCAGGTGCTGCAATTTTTTGGTGTATGTTTCAGTCTGTTTTAGGACACCATGGACCACATGATTAATATGGACGAATTGAAGAGGAATTAAGCATATACGTACTTATACCTATATGAGTTTGGTAAAGTATCTATTACAGTCCTATTTAGGTAGGATATTATTGATATTGTTCTTTTAATTGAACTGTTGGATGTTATATTAGGTAGGCTGATTCTAGTTTTAAGTTAGATCTTTAGTCAGGCAGGGCGTATTCGAATCTAATCTAAAATTTAAGAAAGTAGGGTTTATTTTTAAGTTATGTCTTAGCTTTTAACCCCGCAGTGTTCACCACTGCAATAATATTTCGTTGTCTAGTTTTTAAGATCATAGGATACATTTTTAAGACAGTTTTATTTCAGGAACGTGAATTCTCTTGCAGATTTTCTTTCAGGTTTCCTTCTGATATTCCATTTAGCTTTCGGTCGTGAATTTTCCAACTACTCCTCTTGTTGTCTTACTTGTACTACGATCAAGTACTGAACGTTCTACAAATTGACAATAATAGGAGACTTTTCTTTGTCACATGTTATATTAGAATTAGTTTTCGCGTAATTGGAGGGTGGAAGGGCCGTGGCTAGGGTGGGTCTCCATGCGCAGTAACCTCCACGTGGTGAGACCTGGGCAATCAATTATTTATCGTATAATTATCAAACGTTTAAGAGACGTTTGGTAATTATGTGGAAAATAATTCGAGCTAATTGACTGCGTATTGCACTTAGGATACAATGTACAATAATTAATGTTCCAAATTTTTCCAGAATTAATGTTCGCGGACTCATCCCTACCGATTTTTGGACCTGCTCCGATGTATCGAGGATGTAGGTTGCGTCCGAGTTATCTCCACTTGTGATAAGCAATGGCCCTCAATACAGTCGAAACCGAGCATGCAGAAAAGCTATGAGCATGAATAGGTAATTACTGGTAAGCACATCCCCGGATAGGGTTCGTTAGGCAGACCCGAACCAGCGAACATTGAGCGAACATTGGCATTACTGCCCACTGTAGTTCTTTAAATTAACTTAAGTTCTTATTGCAATTACGTGTGAATTCTCGTTTTCAATGTTGTATCTATTTGTAGTTATAAATATTATGTATTACTTTTTATGCTGCTTCTGATGTAGATTCTGTTTCTGTTTGCTGAAGCACTAGAGATAATTCGTTTGCAAGATAATATTTATTTCGCCTTGGGAATTACATTTTCTTATTTCTCAAGAAGCCTTCTTTTTTATAATATAAATACCCGTGTATATATCTTTTAATTCATATATTAATTAATATCTGCAAAGATATATGTACTTGAATCTACGCGGGTCTCTGCCATATCTACAGTGCCTGCTATGGTTTCGCCATCTATGCAGAACTCCTTGAAACCACTCGCGCTTGCTATGGTAGTTCCATCTATACGGAACGCCTTGAAACTACTCACACCCCTTACTTACCATAAGTGTAGATATGGCAGAGGCTCGAGTAGTTTTAGTCACATCTGTATAGATGGCGAAATTAAAGCCCACTTTGAGTGTAGGCAAGACAGGGATGCGAGTGGTACGTAAATTCAAGCACCTGTTTATAAATAGCGGCGCGATAAAGTTCATAAAATTTGGCTATTTATGTTTCCATTTATAAAATTAAGTTAATAATGCTCGAAAATTGTTTTGTAATCTTAGTTACATATCAATAAAGTGTTAGCAAACACGGTGTGACACAATCTACATTAAAGTTAATATGCATGGTAACATCGTAAGTTCCATTGTTCATTTTATTCAGCAACAATCAAGCTCTTTAGCAAAGCTGAATATCATCTTTCATCACGTAATAAATACGTACTAATAGTATTCTTATACTTTATTTCGGTTTCGAAGCATTGAAAGTAGAGCTTAGTGTACATATAACCTATCTTTACAATACTATCTCTTGCTCTCTCATTTTCCGTTTCGTTCTTCCTTTTCATACAACCTTCTCTGCCTTACGTATTACACTATTTCTTATCTCTTTATCGCATATCTATTATAAATCTTTTCGCTTTCTTCCTGTTTAATTACAAATTCCCAAATTATTTTTATGTCTTATTGTATCTTTTTCCATACATTTTGTTAGCAGGTGCTCTTACGTTCCAAATTTTTGTATGCGCAGGTCACATCTTTTATCCTTTTTCTTCTCCTAATATGTATTTCATCCTTTAATGCTTTTGCATCTCGCACCTGCGTTGTTAATTGTCAATTGCGCCCTCGTCCGTTTTTACTTATGTACCATAGTAGCGTTGATGTTCTAATATATTTAAACGTATCATTGTATCTTGCTTTCCCTATTTTTCTGCCTTGTTCCTGCTGTTGCATTTGATTGACTCTACTTTTGAGGCTCTCCGTCAATTCCTTTACCTCCGCTTTTGTCAAAGTCACTCATACTTGACGCATTCCATTCCTTTTTAAATAATCCTCTCCTTTTTATGCTTCTAGCTTGCCCCTCCTTTCTTTCTTCTTCCTCTAAATATCTCTTAATAATCTTTCTCTCTCCTGGTACATGCTTACTAATATATTTTTTGTGTGTGCAGGTTTCGAGGGCAAAGAGTAAGGAGCATTGCCCGGCACTTCTCATTGTGCATAAATGCAAGAAAGAAGGTAGAAGAACTTGTGCAACATACTTTAGTTATAGTGAATTGATTTATAAAAATAGTTTGTAACTATTAGCCCGTAAGTTTATTTTAGGACAATTGTGTAATTAACTGTTATGTTATCTATTATATGCTTTATTTTATATTCAGTTTATTCGGTAGATCTTATATGAACTTTAATATTACTTATATCACTATTACAAGTTCTACTGAATGTGCTGAATGTAAAATGAAAGATATAATAAATAATTGACATATGCACAAGTTACACAATTGCTGTTATTTAAATTTGATATGCTTCTACATATGAAGTACGTAAATTTGAGTATATGTTTTATCTGTAAGAAATATTGTAAATTAACTTCAAAGAATAGTTTAGAAGTATTAGATTATTTATGTTTATATTGTTAGTTATGTTACATAAATGTTGGTTTTGAATTGATACAAGATTTAGTTGTACGATGTAATGTAAATAGATATAAAAGAATAGTTAATAAGTATCTGCTTGTAAATTTAATTACAACATTTTTGTAACTTGTATATTCATTGATTAATTTGAATAAATTTGCAATGAAAAGAATGCCACTGCTCTTTTTACTTTCATACCTTCCCAATCCTTGAGAGAACCTAATTCCGATTCCTTATACAAGAAGTACCGTGGACGAACTTTACATGCAAAGTCCTAAAGCGAGAAACTTGTCAAAATGGCCCTATACGTTGTTAAATTAAGCGCTTAGAAATTCCAGGAATACGACGTAATTTCTTAGAATTGCTAAGGTCCGAATACCTCCTTGCAGATCATATTCTCCTGATACAAATCCACGATTTTCAACGAGATATTTTTGCCAGAATCTCAGAAATTTTGCGCTCGGAAATTCCTGGAATGTGACGTCATTTCTGAGAACGAATACCTCCTTGCACATCATATTCTCCTGATACAAATCCAAGATTTTCGACACTTAAATTTCTACTGAAAATCTTGGATTTGTATCAGGAGAATATGATATGCAAGGAGGTATTCGTTCTCAGAAATGACGTCACATTCCAGGAATTTCCGAGCGCAAAATTTCTGAGATTCTGGCAAAAATATCTCGCCGAAAATCGTGGATTTGTATCAGGAGAATATGATGTGCAAGGAGGTATTCGTTCTCAGAAATGACGTCACATTCCAGGAATTTCCGAGCGCAAAATTTCTGAGATTCTGGCAAAAATATCTCGCTGAAAATCGTGGATTTGTATCAGGAGAATATGATCTGCAAGGAGGTATTCGTTCTCAGAAATGACGTCAAATTCCAGGAATTTCCGAGCGCAAAATTTCTGAGATTCTGGCAAAAATATCTCGCTGAAAATCGTGGATTTGTATCAGGAGAATATGATGTGCAAGGAGGTATTCGTTCTCAGAAATGACGTCACATTCCAGGAATTTCCGAGCGCAAAATTTCTGAGATTCTGGCAAAAATATCTCGCTGAAAATCGTGGATTTGTATCAGGAGAATATGATGTGCGAGGAGGTATTCGACTTCACCAATTCTTGGAAATGACGTCACGTTCCAGGAATTTCCGAGAATTAAAATTTTAAGAGCTCCCATCAAGACGTATTAATTCCTTAACAATTAGCGCCAACGTTAACAATGTTCAGGTCTATTTTTACAAGTTTTTCGCTTTAGGACTTTGCATTTAAAGTCCGTCCACGGTACTTCTTGTTTAAGGAAGTGGAATCAGGTCTTTTCAAGGATAGGTAAGGTGTTAAAATAAAGAGAGCAGTAGAATTCCTTTTTATGAAGATTTATTAAATTAATTAATGAAGATACAAGTTACAAGAATGTTGTAATTCAAATGTACAAGCTAACACTTATGAACTATTCTTATATATCAATTTACAATTAATCGTACAAGTAAATCTTGTATCAATTCTAAACTAACATTTATATAATATAAAGAATATTATAAATATAAATGATCTAATACTTATAAACTATTCTTTGAAGTTAATTTACAACACATATTCTTACAGATAAAACTTATACTAAAATTTACACAGTTTACATGCAGAAGCTTATAAATTTAAAATGCAGCAATTGTGTAACTGGTGCATATGTAAATTATTTATTATATCTTTCATTTTACATTTAGCACATTCAGTAGAACTTGTAGTAAACGTACTATTAAAGTTTATATAAGATCTTCCGAATAAACTGAATATAAAATCAAATATATAATAGATATACATAACAGTTAATTACACAATTGTTCTAAATTAATCTTATGCGCTAATAGTTACAAACTATTTTTATAAACCAATTTACTATAACTAAAGGATAACTAAAGTATGTCGCAAGGGTTATTCTTTCTTCTTTCTTGCTTTTATGCATGATGAGAAGTGGCCGTCAATGCTGCTTACTCTTTGCATGGGAAACTGCACACACAACAAATATATTAGTAAGTATGTAACAGGAGAGGGAAAGATTGTTAAGGGTTATTTATAGGAAAAAGAAAGAAGCATAAGAGAAAGGGAGGATTAATTAAAAAGAAATGGCAAGAAAGAGTGGAGGAGAAGGATGCATAAGTTAAGATAGTAATCCACAGTTATGTTATATGTACACTAAGTCGAAATTTCATAGCTGTGAGGCCGACATAAAAAGGAATACTATTGTTAGTATGTAATTATTACACGCATGAAGATTTATTGAAAGAAAAAGATATTTAGACACGTATTACACTTACATCAGCCTTCATTGCATACACCTTCCAATCCCACAAAACCAATTTAATATAACTGAAGTATATAGCGAAAGTTATTCTTTCTTCCTCCTTCTTTTTATGCGCAATGAGAATTGGCGGTCAATGCTCCTTATCTTTTGCCTTCAAAATCTACGCACACAAAAAATATATTAGTAAGTACATGACAGGAGATGGAAAGATTGTTAAATGATATTTAGTGGAAAAAGAAAGTAGGGCGGGCCAAACTAGAAGAAGAGAAAAAGTCTTTTAAAACGAATGGAATCATTGTGACAATACTAAATTTGATAAGAACGGAACAAAAGGATCTAACGGAGAGCCTTCAAAGAAAAATAAACGAAGCAAGATATAATGAAAGGTTTGAATGTATTAAAACAGGAGCAATACGACAGTACCAAAGTAAAGAGGGAACAGGAAAGGGTCAGCAACTAGTAGCGCTAAAATGACTTAGGAATTTGAAATGAAACATAGAGGAAATGGAAAGATGTATAATACATGTGCGATAAAGAGATAAGAATAATGTGATACGTAAGGTAGAGAAGGTTTTAAAAGGAACAGCGAAACGGAAGATGAGAGTGCAAGAGTCCATATAGTAATGCGAAGATAGGTTATATGTAAACTAACCAAACTTTCATTGCTTCGAGGCCGAAATAAAGAATCCTACTACTATTAGTATGTATTTATTACGTGCCGGAAAATTTATTTAAAGGAAAAAATATTCACAAATACATTTAACCGTGCTAAAGAGTGCTTGATTGTTGTAGAATATAATGAACAATGGAACTTGCAATGTTACCGCACATATTAATTTTTATGTAGATTGAAACACTGTGTTTGCTGACACTTTATTGATCTGTAAAACAGTGTACGAAACGGTTTTCGAGGATTATTAACTTAATTGGATGAATGGAGACATAAATAACCAAATTTTATGAACATTATCGCACCGCTACTTATAAACAAGTGCTTGAATTTACGTACCACTCGCATCCCTCTCTTACCTACACCCAAAAAGGGCTTTAGCTTCGCCATCTATATAGAGGTGCTCGAAACTGTATGTATGTCTGCTTTATCTACAGTCATTAGTATCGCCATCTATACAGATGTGAATAAAACTACTCGGGCCTCTGCTATATCTACACTTATGGTAAGTAAGGGGTGTGAGTAGTTTCAAGGCGTTCCGTATAGATGGAACTACCATAGCAAGCGCGAGTGGTTTCAAGGAGTTCTGCATAGATGGCGAAACCATAGCAGGCACTGTAGATATGGCAGAGACCCGCGTAGATTCAAGTACATATATCTTTGCAGATATTAATTAATATATGAATTAAAAGATATATACACGGGTATTTCAATTATAAAAAAGAAGGCTTCTTGAGAAATAAGAAAATGTAATTCTCTGGGCGAAACATATATGATTTATGTTACTAATGAATTATCTCGAAAGCGTCAGAAAACAGAAGGGTGAACATAAGAAGCAGGGTAATAAATAATACACAATATTTACAGCTGCAGATAGATAGAAACATAGAAACGAGAACTCAAAAGTAATTGCAATAAGAACTTAAGATTCTCTCCGCTCAAATAACTACAGTGGACAGTAATGTCCACTTAATGTTCGCTGCTTCGAAGCTGCCTAGCGAACACTATCCAGGGATGTGATTTATAAGGAATTGTTCATGCTTATCACTTTTCGGCACTCTCGGTTTAGGCTGTGTTGGGAGTGGATTGAGATGTACTGAGAACCAGCGTGAGATATATTTAACACGTTGAGTGCCAAGTCTGACACTAAACTTTCCGTTCAGGCCGCGTCAGTCACAGGTGACTGACAATCAACTTTCCGTTCAGTGACTGACAATCAACTTACCGTTCAGGCCGCGTCAGTCATCGGTGACTGACAATCAACTTTCCGTTGAGTGACTAACACTAAACTTTCCGTTCAGGCCGCGTCAGTCATAGGTGACTGACAATCAACTTTCCGTTGAGTAACTAACACTAAACTTTCCGTTCAGGCCGCGTCAGTCATCGGTGACTGACAATCAACTTTCCGTTGAGTGACTAACACTAAACTTTCCGTTCAGGCCGCGTCAGTCATAGGTGACTGACAATCAACTTTCCGTTGAGTGACTAACACTAAACTTTCCGTTCAGGCCGCGTCAGTCATCGGTGACTGACAATCAACTTTCCGTTGAGTGACTAACACTAAACTTTCCGTTCAGGCCGCGTCAGTCATAGGTGACTGACAATCAACTTTCCGTTGAGTGACTAACACTAAACTTTCCGTTCAGGCCGCGTCAGTCACAGGTGACTGACAATCAACTTTCCGTTCAGTGACTGACAATCAACTTACCGTTCAGGCCGCGTCAGTCATAGGTGACTGACAATCAACTTTCCGTTCAGTGACTGACTCTAAACTTTCCGAAAACCGGCGTGGCACTCAACGTGTTAAGGGCCATTGCTGATGACAAGTGGAGATAACTCGGACGCAACCTACATCCTCGATACATCGGAGCAGGTCCAAAAATCGGTAGGGATGAGTCCGCGAACATTAATTTTGGAAAAATTTGGAACATTAATTATAGTACATTGTATTTAGGATACAATGTACTATAATTAATGTTCCAAATTTTTCCAAAATCTTTCCGGTAACTTGTGCATATGTCAATTATTTATTATATCTTTCATTTTACATTCAGCACATTCAGTAGAACTTGTAATAGTGATATAAGTAATATTAAAGTTCATATAAGATCTACCGAATAAACTGAATATAAAATAAAGCATATAATAGATAACATAACAGTTAATTACACAATTGTCCTAAAATAAACTTACGGGCTAATAGTTACAAACTATTTTTATAAATCAATTCACTATAACTAAAGTATGTTGCACAAGTTCTTCTACCTTCTTTCTTGCATTTATGCACAATGAGAAGTGCCAGGCAATGCTCCTTACTCTTTGCCCTCGAAACCTGCACACAAAAAAATATATTAGTAAGCATGTACCAGGAGAGAGAAAGATTATTAAGAGATATTTAGAGGAAGAAGAAAGAAAGGAGGGGCAATCCAGAAGCATAAAAAGGAGAGGAGTATTTAAAAAGAAATGGAATGCGTCAAGTATGAGTGACTTTGACAAAAGCGGAGGTAAAGGAATTGACGGAGCGCCTCAAAAGTAGAGTCAATCAAATGCAACAGCAGGAACAAGGCAGAAAAATAGGGAAAGCAAGATACAATGATACGTTTAAATATATTAGAACATCAATGCTACTATGGTACTTAAGTAAAAACGGACGAGGGCGCAATTGATAATTAACAACGCAGGTGCGAGATGCAAAAGCATTAAAGGATGAAATACATATTGGGAGAAGAAAAAGGATAAAAGATGTGACCTGCGCATACAAAAATTTGGAACGTAAGAGCACCTGCTAACAAAATGTTTGGAAAAAGATACAATAAGACATAAAAATAATTTGGGAATTTGTAATTAAACAGGAAGAAAGCAAAAAGATTTATAATAGATATGCGATAAAGAGATTAGAAATAGTGTAATACGTAAGGCAGAGGTTGTATGAAAAGGAAGAACGAAGCGGAAGATGAGAGTGCAAGAGTTAAGATAGTATTGTAAAGATAGGTTATATGTACACTAAGCTCTACTTTCAATGCTTCGAGACCGAAATAAAGTATAAGACTACTATTAGTACGTATTTATTACGTGCTGAAAGATGATATTCAGCTTTGCTAAAGAGCTTGATTGTTGCTGGATAAAATGAACAATGGAACTTACGATGTTACCATGCATATTAACTTTAATGTAGATTGTGTCACACCGTGTTTGCTAACACTTTATTGATATGTAACTAAGATTACAAAACAATTTTCGAGCATTATTAACTTAATTTTATAAATGAAAACATAAATAGCCAAATTTTATGAACTTTATCGCGCCGCTATTTATAAACAGGTGCTTGAATTTACGTACCACTCGCATCCCTGTCTTGCCTACACTCAAAGTGGGCTTTAATTTCGCCATCTATACAGAACTGCTCGAAACTGTATATATGTCTGCTTTATCTAGAGTCATTAGTATCGCCATCTATACAGATGTGACTAAAACTACTCGGGCCTCTGCCATATCTACACTTATGGTAAGTAAGGGGTGTGAGTAGTTTCAAGGCGTTCTGTATAGATGGAACTACCATAGCAAGCGCGAGTGGTTTCAAGGAGTTCTGTACAGATGGCGAAACCATAGCAGGCACTGTAGATATGGCAGAGACCCGCGTAGATTCAAGTATATCTTTGCAGATATTAATTAATTTATGAATTAAAAGATATATTTATATTACGGGTATATATATTATAAAAAAGAAGGCTTCTTGAGAAATAAGAAAATGTAATTCTCTGGGCGAAACATATATGATTTATGTTACTAATGAATTATCTCGAAAGCGTCAGAAAACAGAAGGGTCTACATAAGAAGCAGGGCAATAAATAATACACAATATTTACAGCTGCAGATAGATACAAAGATAGAAACGAGAACTCAAAAGTAATTGCAAAAAGAACTTAAGATTCTCTCCGCTCAAATAATTACAGTGGACAGTAATGCCCGCTTACTGTTCGCTGCTTCGAAGCTGCCTAGCGAACACCATCCAGGGATGTGATTCATAAGGAATTGTTCATGCTTATCACTTTTCGGTACGCTTGGTTTAGGCTGTGTTGGGAGTGAATCAAGATGTACTGAGAACCAGCGTGAGATATATTTAACACGTTGAGTGCCACGTCAGGCATCGGTGACTGACACTAAACTTTCCGTTCAGTGACTGACAGTAAACTTTCCGTTCAGGCCGCGTCAGTCATCGGTGACTGACAATCAACTTTCCGTTCAGTGACTGACTCTAAACTTTCCGAAAACCGGCGTGGCACTCAACGTGTTAAGGGCCATTGCTGATGACAAGTGGAGATAACTCGGACGCAACCTACATCCTCGATACATCGGAGCAGGTCCAAAAATCGGTAGGGATGAGTCCGCGAACATTAATTGTGGAAAAAGCGAACATTAAGCGACCATTATTGTACATTGGGTCCTAAGTGCAATACGCAGTCAATTAGCTCGAATTATTTTCCACATAATTACCAAACGTCTCTTAAACGTTTGATAATTATACGATAAATAATTGATTGCCCAGGTCTCACCACGTGGAGGTTACTGCGCATGGAGACCCACCCTAGCCACGGCCCTTCCACCCTCCAATTACGCGAAAACTAATTCTAATATAACATGTGACAAAGAAAAGTCTCCTATTATTGTCAATTTGTAGAACGTTCAGTACTTGATCGTAGTACAAGTAAGACAACAAGAGGAGTAGTTGGAAAATTCACGACCGAAAGCTAAATGGAATATCAGAAGGAAACCTGAAAGAAAATCTGCAAGAGAATTCACGTTCCTGAAATAAAACTGTCTTAAAAATGTATCCTATGATCTTAAAAACTAGACAACGAAATATTATTGCAGTGGTGAACACTGCGGGGTTAAAAGCTAAGACATAACTTAAAAATAAACCCTACTTTCTTAAATTTTAGATTAGATTCGAATACGCCCTGCCTGACTAAAGATCTAACTTAAAACTAGAATCAGCCTACCTAATATAACATCCAACAGTTCAATTAAAAGAACAATATCAATAATATCCTACCTAAATAGGACTGTAATAGATACTTTACCAAACTCATATAGGTATAAGTACGTATATGCTTAATTCCTCTTCAATTCGTCCATATTAATCATGTGGTCCATGGTGTCCTAAAACAGACTGAAACATACACCAAAAAATTGCAGCACCTGCCAACAATTCTTGGTTTTCTAAACCCTGCCTAATTAAAAGTCTAATATTTTCGATTCGTGTAAAACCTGCCTGTATAAAGTTTTAAGATAGTTTGTTCGAACAAATCCTGTCTACATAAGGAGCTAAAAGTATTGTTCGATTTATAATTGGGCCTGCCTAATTAATTGTCTAACACCTGTAATTAGTTAATAAGGGCAGGGGTTTGGGGCAGGGATGGGGTGAGGGTGTGTTCATATTATACATTTTTTCGTGAATCCTCTTCTGTTCAATCCTTCTGAAACCAGCACAAAGTCGAAATAATTAGTAAAGTATTATAAGAATGAATTCTTAAACTCACAAATTGGATCGACGTGGAAGGCTCTTTAATTTTAAAGTTTCCAACCGTGCCTTTGATAATATTTCGGGTTCTGTATCGTATACATTTAACTTTTCAGCCTCTGGCGTATTTGCATTTGTTTAATATATCATTATTGGGTTCATCTGTGAATCTGTAACAATCTCAAGCATTGGATTAGTGACATCCCCAAGCCCCTCCATTTTATATTGAAATGACACTGCTTTTAATTCGTAATAACTGAATTTTACCGAGGATAATAAATCACAATTGATATGCAAAGTGCAGCTATTTTTTAATAACAATAGGTAATTGGATTTCGCCCAAAGTGATATATTCTTTTCTACGTTCTAGATCAAACTAAATGGTGGTATGAACATGATTAAAAACTCCAAATTGAAGTAGTACCATTTCACTACAATTGATTCTATTTTGCTTCTACAAAGCAAGCGACAAAGGATTATTCGGAAGCAAAATATCAAACTTCCACTATTACCATGCCGAGGTCCAACTACAGCCACGAACATTTTTCGTGCAAGGATTTTTGTTTAAACATTTACGGATATCGCGAGCGAATTTCAATTTCTACAAAGCTAGCTTGAAATGTTATAAAAATTGGCTCTGCTTTAAAAAAGGTTAAGACAGAATTGCAACAATTAAGAGAAAATATTTAAGAGTAAAACTCCAATAATGAACAATCACTAGTATTGATTCTAATTGAAATCTACTATCTAGAATTATTATGAATTTATCAAAGATTCTGCCAATTATATCTTTTTTTTCTTTTCTTTCCTTCTCATTTTTCTTTTATTTTTCTTTTATTTTTCTTTCATTTCTTTTCATTTCGTTCAGACAGTTATTTACTAATATGTATGCAAATTTTTAGCAGTACTTCCATCAACAGACATTCCAGGTAGTACAATTATTAAGAAAAAAAAATCAAAAGAAAGGCAAATATAAAACGCTGAAAGGAAAAAGTTCCTGTTTCAGGAACAGGCTTCCAATTGGAAGCAGATAGGGACTAGTACTCGCAACTCTACTTAAAAACGCGATCTTTAATCAACGCAACGCTAACTGGAACTCGCGATACAATCATTTCGCAACACTATTTATTAAGACTGATAGAAAGCAAACAGTCAATTATTTGTAATATCCAGAATTAAGCAAATTGAAGATCCTCTGAAAAATGAACTGAAAGTTCCAATACGCGAAAGCAATTTTCGCAACACTAGAAGCTCACATGTAAAGTATATTATAAAATACTACAATTTAACTAGCAATAAGAATAGCAATAAGTACCATTCAACGCAACTCTAACTCGACCCGTTCGCAAGTTTTTCGCAACCCTAAAGCAACGCGATATTTTTGGGAGGGCTGTATCGTTGGGCCGGAATGTGCGTCGGCCAAGTACAAATAAAAATTCTACAAATGAAAATGCAAGCACAGTGACAAAGTAGTAACAAAGAATGATTCCCCATTCTTAAAAAGAATGGGGAGCCATTAGTAGTTGCCCTCTTGAGTGACAGTTTGTCGGGCCTCTTCGGCATATAGCCTCTCCTTTTCGTTGGACCCAAGGGCCAGCTGAAACTTAAACTAGGCTCGAGGCTCTAATCGAAAACCAAAGAAAAACTTATAAAGGTGAAATAAAGAGTTTAAATCGCGGAGCTAAATGGAACACACGTGGCCAAATCACGATCAAATAAAATCGTAATATTGTGATTACGGAACATCGCAAAGATTACGATTAAAATTGTAATCGTTCTTCGTTCACACGTGCAGCCTCGAGCATAATGTAACACGTTTCGTTTCGGAGCCTCAATCGCGACCACGACCGCGAAGGACTCGAAAAATCGATAGGCAAAGCCAGAGGCGAACGCATTTTCGTTCGCGCCACAGCTTCACCGTCGACTTTTCAAATCAGATTTCCTGAAACAGGTTGAACACGCGAAATAGTGCCTACCCGATCAGAGACTGTGTCAACCTGCCCGGCCCTACCTACTTATATCTATCAATCACACCAGAAAGTATGCTACCTATCCTACCTGGACCTATATTTAAAAAATGGCAAACGGGCACACCAACACACGACACTCCACGGTTCTCAGTCAAACACTTGGGCGCAAAAGCCTACACTAGGGAGGCGTCCCGGGACGCCCCCGACACCCAAGTGCTGTCACACAACTTGCACACTCTAAGGTACGTACCATTTTTCTGAAATCGACTGACAGTGGCTGGGATCTTTGCGTTCACGTGTAAAATACCATATCGCGGTTGAGATATTTAGTAGATATTTAATAGAATAATTAAATAGCACCGATACAAGAGGTACTTGATAGCAATTGATAAGTATATTCGATTCTTTTTGGCATTTGGTCTCTGTCATCTTAAATGACAAAAACTTCGTGCCTAAGTATAGTAGAGATTATTAATGCAATCAATAGTAAAAATGATGTCTCTGTTTTAAATTAATGGACATCTTATCTTGGTTATAGTAACTACATTTTAGTACGGAACGACGCAAATCCACAGCCTAACCACACACACAATGCAGATATTACGTCGTGCACGATACACCAACGCACTGTCAGTCGCCAACAATAAATCATTTTATGGCTTATAAACTAAAAATATCATCGTGCTCAACCACCGTTTTCCCACCCAAGTAGCACCTGGGCACGTGAGTGGGATCCGGGCAGTGAACACGGAAAGGGTTAAACCTGGAAATCCTCGTCTAAAAAGATGATAAAGACATACTGATTCTCTAACGGGCTAAATATATATATGGATATATACCAGATCAATATAAGAATTTATTTGATTGAAGAGAAAATTAAATGACTCTACTTTTATAGAAAAATTATGCAATGACTCTACTTTAATAGAATAATTATTCAAAGACTCTACTTTGTTAGAAATATTATTCAATGACTCTACTTTAATACACTTTGAATTAAATTGAAACATCCTCGGGCGTTCCCGTCATCAAAGCATTGCTTCTAAAACGCAAGGTTGGTTTTAAAGTAGATTGCCTTGATTTCGAAAACTACCCGTTCGCGTATTGTCTTCTTGTACATTCAGGTTTAATTAACATTTTGTACGGAAACAATGAACGTATCGATATCTTTAAACGCTAAAGACTAATATGGATATCGAATAATCAAATTATTCGATAGTTCCAACAAATTGATAAGGTAAATGAGTACCTTCACTTTATATATTATCAAAGTAGAAAAAGATGAAATACTACACTCTTACTAACAGCAATAATTATGCAATTTATTCTAACTGTGCAGTCATTGCAATTGACAAGTAAACGAAGTCGAATGGTATTCGACTTCTCCACTACAAACTAATGCACGTAGAATACTGGACGTTACTTTATATTCATTCAATAATTAATAACTATTTAAATATCGTTTCATAGGTATTCAATTAAATACTCTATTATAAAAAGATATATAGTGATATATTTTGTACTAAATATGGTCTGTTTTAAAATTATCAAGCTATTTAAAAACGCGTTGTACAAGAAGACCTATCCTCACATAATATAAAGCAGTAAAGAAGTTACTACTCATGAGTATATTTCCATATACCCATGGTCACAGTGCTTGCCAGAAAAATCTACGTATTTACAACCAGTCACCCGTGTCGGTTCGGACCTTTCGTCCTGCGACATGATTGAGTGACCAGAGGAACTTTAAAGCATGCCACTCACCGGTTGCAGACTCACCAGGTGTGCGGTCAAGCTCGTCGCCATCGAAGCCATGGAAGCTGCTGAAACATTCAAAAAGAGCAAACAACATTAAAATCTATGTATTTTCAGTACTTTTGGAATGTGTTAATTATCAATGATTATTGCAATACAAGATTAAAGAACGAAGGAGATACTTACTCGTCAAATTGATGGCTGAAAGCCCGAACTCGCTGAACAGGACACTGACTCTAATGGAACACTTATGATTGACGAACAAAGTGATTCTAATTTCGCGACAGTATTTCTACTGTTTTTGTGACTGCTACCGAGCAGCCCGCGAGTCCTCGGCTCAGAGTCTGGACAGTAAAACGACTTAGCATCGAGACCAGTTTCGATTCCGAGCCACAGAAATCATTAAGGCACGGATATGCAAAACCACAACCACGATTCTAGATTATGACCCGTATGCCTTCTGCCACCCCAAGGTGTGCTTGGCGTGGTCTAACACATAGGAATTTCCTACTAGGCGGGCCAAAGTGTCCAGAAAAGCAATCACAGCCCCACACACCGCCCCCCGATGACACTGCAACCCGGATATTGCAAGAACCGCGACCACGATTCCAGAATGGTGGATGACCTACCCAAATTAGAGATTATATGTGGTCTAACAGAGGGCCTCGTGACCAGGGTCCAGAACCACAATCACGCCCCCGCACATCGTAACTCGCTGACACTAAGTCCCTAACCATCAGTCCTCCGAGCCGAGAACGGAAAAGGAAACGGAATAATTGTGATCGACGAACAAAGTGACTCTATTTTTCGCGAGAGTATTATTTCGGAGCAAACACTGACCCTAATTTCGCGTCTCTTTACTGTTATTTATGTTGAATTATTATTAAGAGCGGCTGCGCTCAAAAAATAATAAAAAGAACATTGACGGAACAAGCACTGACTCTACCAACCGCATTGCGCGCGGCCAACAATATCGTTATGGTGATACAATTGAGCCCATGGCAGCTTCTGAAACATTCAAAAGAACAGACAACATTGAAATCTTTGCGTTTTGAGTACTTTTCGATCATGATAATTATCAAAGACCATTGTAAAATAAGATTAAAGAAATACAGAGATACTTACTCTTCGAGTTGATGGATGAGTGCCCGAACTCGCCGAACTGCATCGGTGCTGACTCTAATACCGGAATACTTATTGCGAAAGAAAAAAAAATAAAATAAAAGACTACTATCGCGCACGTCAATTGTGATCGACGAACAAAGTGACTCTAATTTCGCGAGAGCAATATTTCGAAGCAAACACTGACTCTACTTTCGCGTATCTTTACTGTTATTTATATTTAGTTATAATTATTATGAGCGGTTTCGCTCTAAAAACATTAAAAAGAACTTTGACGGAGCAAGCACTGACTCTACTGACCGCATTGCGCGCGGTCATCAACATTTTCTGAAAGAGAATCTGTACAAGCTAGTAAATAGGGTGAGGAGGTAGAAATTGAAGCAATACACATTTGATTTTATTTATCTCTTTCTTATTTCTTCATCCTGTCAAACGTCTGTTGAGGAAATACTGCTTTGTTTTAATAAAGTACTACCGTATTATTATTCTGATTTAATTACTGTTAATTGTCTATTCAAGATATACTATTATAGATTAATATAAATGATTTATCAAAAGCATACTGTGACTGTTCTTTGTCCGAGTTTTAAAGGTGATCATGATCTTAGTTAGTAAGCAATATCGCGCATTTATAAGTTCTCGTAGCTGCTTGTAGAAATCAAGACTCGAAACTATTTATCATGCTTCAAGTGCATGGCAACCAGTACGTAAGTACGCGGACAATGCTGCATCGAAAATACAATTTGACCGTACTTGTGCCAAGTCACAGAGATAATAAAAGTGTCAACAAGAACACTAGTGAAGCTATAATAGAAATCGCGACCGATATGCAGCGAAACATGAACGTCGTTCAATTTTTCGTTTAGAATTAATGAAATCTACTGACTCTAGTTTCAATCGCGAATGGCATATTGTAAGTTCTATTTAAACTGTTTAAATGATTTAGTGAACACAAGTATACGAATTGAGAGAAGTAAGTATTAAAATCTATATACGATAATGAAAGTGCTCAATAATTTTCAACCGAAAGAAATGAACTTGAGCCAAAATCCAATCGCTAGATAACAAGAAATAAATGTTAAATGTTACCAATCCTTCATCATAGGTCAACGGACTTATTGTTATGCATCGCAGTAATTGTATCTCAATACTTCATTCCTGCAGCTTCAATATATGTATTAGTCTTTACCAACCAATCATCCATTGTACCTGCAACAAAAAGAAAAGCAACGTGATAAACCTGTGCTAAAATCAGAATGGAATGCAAAGTTGCGAAAGGACATGTGTAACTGGGTATGTAAGTGACATTGCAAAGAAAATAAACGCAACCTTAACACCGCATTGAATCCGAGTAATCGTTAATAAAATATAATAATGACTCGAAAAACCGTTCAAACTAATGAATTAGTTAATCCGATATTTTAATAAACGACTAGTTACCGCGTATCAAAGAATCGATGGTACCGGATGACCGGTCAAGCGTCCAGCAAAAGAGACTCGATAAAGACTTTAATGTACATCCGCGATAGTCAAACGATTGTTAAATAAACGCGTATTAATTAATAGAAGCTAATAGACAAGCGTTTGCGGTGGTACAGTTAACCCCGAGATGCTATTGTATTCTAAGGTGATGTATGTCGCTAACCTTCGACAGCATAAACGACCCGTACGGTACGACGCTTGAACTGATAGTGACACCGCGTGCGACGCGCACCGTCAGCCCCACTCCGCGACGCGCCGGCGCGTCGGTAACGCTCGGTTGCGCTCGGTGGTATTCGCAATTTCCGAACTCTTCGAAGGTCTCCGACCGCGGTCGTGCGTACTACTGTACTAAGGTCATACGTACTGAACTTTTGGGCCTTCCGACCAATTTTTAGGTGACCTACGATCCCAGGGTTATACCTACTGGACTTTTACGTTTTCTGGCCAACTTTTAGCCGGACCTACGACTGTAGGATCGTGTCTACTGTACTTCTTCGGGTTCTGACCGACTTATAGCTGAACCTACGATCCCAGTGTTATACCTACTGGACTTTTACTTTTTTGACCAACTTTTAGCCGGGCCTGCGAATCTAGGGTCGTGCCGACTGGACTTCTACTGTTTCTGACCAACTTTTAGTTGGACCTACGACTCTAAGGTTGTGCCGACTGGAGTTCCAATGTTTCTGACCAACTTTTCGCCGGACCTACGACTCTAGGGTTGTACCTACTGGACTTCTAATGTCTCTGACCAACTTTTAGTCGGACCTGCGACTCTAGGGTCGTGCCGACTGGACTTCTACTGTTTCTGACCAACTTTTAGTCGGACCTGCGACTGTAGGGTTGTACCTACTGGACTTATACTGTTTCTGACCAACTTTTAGTTCGACCTACGAGTCTAAGGTCGTGCCGACTGGACTTCTACTGTTTCTGACCAACTTTTAGCCGGACCTACGACTCTAGGGCCGTGCCTATTGTACTTCTGCGGGTTGTGACTAATAATAAGTTTTAGCTGAACCAACGATCCCACGGTTGTACCTACTGGACTTTTACTATTTCTGACCAACTTTCAGCTGGACCTACGATTCTCGTTAAAGAATTCTTTTGTTCTTTGCCGCGCAATGAAAGCGGGGCAGCACAGGCGGGACGCTTGACGTGACACTGTCAATTTCATCGCCCCGATGCATCGCGATGTGATTTCGACTCAACTCGAGCCGAACCGAAGTGCATCGCGCGACCAGGTATCGTCGTTCAATTTTTCAACCGAAACGTTAACCGAGAAATAGGTTTTCTGATTCCCTCAAAGCATTCACATATATTCACACAATCGCATGAGTCCTGTCTCAACACTACTTCAGTAAATAATAGTTCTTCAACTGATCACTGTTCATGAGCAGGGGACGCTCAAATCAGTGTCGGATTTCTGAGTCGGTATGGCCGTCACGTTGGGTCAGGAAAGCCCATAAGATGTCCTGTCTATTCCTATATCTTGTCTATGGTTATACCTGTCTGTACAGTCTTACAGTTCTACATTACCGACGTATCACACGATGGATATCTACGTATATAACAATGTTTTTAATTGTAGCCCAGATAAAATATAATTCCTTCAATTGTAATTCTCAATAAATAGGCGGCGACGAAAATGTGCTTGGAAAATTCCATGAACAGAAACATTTCGTTGCTCTTTTGACCAGCGTGGTATACCACCATTACTGTCACTCAAGGAGTTTTTGTGGCTAGACGAGAACGAGAGGGCAGTGCAGTTTGGTGCGGCGCTGTGACACCCATGCAGTTCGAGATTTTCCTTTGGCGTGTATTTTCTCTATCGTGACTGTGGTCGTTGAGAAAATTCGTAAACAATCTTGCAACGTAAACGTGCATCGCCATCGATTTTCTGCAATTGCGCTGACAAAAAGAACCGCGCGGATGTGTTGTTAGTGTTACACGTGTTCTTTAAGTTCGGCCAGTGTTTCGTGTAGGCAAGAAGAAGCCAACATACATACGTACGCGGAACTCCGTCTGAAGGGGTGGGAAAGAGAAGAAAGACGACGAAGAAGAGAAGGAAGAAGAAGTAGAAGATGAGCAAGACGTGCGCCCGCTGCGAGAAAACGGTCTACCCGATCGAGGAGCTCAAGTGCCTCGACAAGGTACGTTTCTTTCTCTGTTTGTCTTCAAAATTTTAAGACTCTACCTACGGTTCTTTTCCATTCCTGCGCTGTACCAGACATCTCACCTAAGCGTATTTCGTCGGGAAATTAGAACAGCGCACGGATTTTCACTGTAATTTAATTTAATAAATTATATCGACGGGAAAATTATAAATTTTCTCCAGGAAAACGACGCGAATAATTCATGATCCGCAACGTTGGATACTTTTCGGAAGCATCAACATATACCTGTACGATTTTCGCGCGGCGCAATTGTTTCCACTCTCCGTACTCTTTCACGGGCGATGATATTTTTTCACGGACAAAGAACAATTTATTTAGATTGTCGTCTCGGTGTCCGAGCCTTTTTTTTACTACCACCGTGTGCCTCGAGCAACATTCTGCTCCCTGGGCACCCTGAAGAATCATCTCTCGCTGGGAGCGCATCGCGTGGAGCGGCTCGGGACTTTTTGCAACCGATCGTAGGATGTACCGTTCTCGTTTAGTTCCGCTTACTGAGGCGTCCTGTTCCATTCGGTATATGTAATTGTGTCGTTTGGCCAGTCCACACCGGCGTACAAACATATTCTCTGTTCTCTGCTTACGATTGTTCCATCGAACCGATTCTCGTTAACTTCTGTACATTTTCTTACTCGAATCGTCAATTAATCGCGATAAGCTCAATATTTTAGCCCCGTATGATAAAGATGATGCTACCGTGGTCCGTTCAAACTATTCGCGACGGTGCAGCATCGTTGATACGGCAATTTCGACGGAAGTGTTCTACGTGGCGAGCACACACGATGCCCCATAGAAAACTGCACGTGCCGTGTTCGTTACAATCGACGCGGTAACTAATGATCCTGCGTGCATCCTCGCAGGTACACATATACGTGTACACTGTCGCTTCGTTGCCCTCGTAATTGCAAACCAGCGTCGCCGTCGGTTTGCAAACGTCAGGCGAACGGAACGTATACATACGTGTACCGCAACTTTCGATCGGTAGATCGTCGCTAATGATATTATAAACACTGAACCACGTAGCAATTACGTATTATTTAACGCCGGGATCGGTGTTAACGACCGTTAAATCACGTAGGTGGCAGCCTGCGCCGGAAAACGAGCACAGTGACCGGCGGGGAAGGTTGGAGCCTCCTAAATTTGGACGTATCGAGATGCTCGATCTCCACATTGGTTTTCTAAATCCTCTCCCCACGTTCTTGGGTATCCTATCTTTTTGAGCGGCGCGTATTTTTAATGCTTTCTACGGGTCACGACTACTCTGTTGACCCTTGCAGCCCGTTAATTTCGATTTATCGCGAGTTCTGCGCTTTAAATTGCGCGGCTACTTTGCATCGAAATTCTCGACGGCTCGTCTTGGTTATTCTTTTCTCACGAAATGATCGCGTGCGTCATTCACCTTCGAGTGGTGGGAACAGGAGCAGCGGGAGGAACGATTTCGTTCGAACGAAGGCACTGGGAATCGGATCTACCCGCGAATAATTATTTCTGTGTAAGATTATACATAGCCCGTTACCGCCGCGTCGCAATCTGAATTTTTTCCGTCTCTACGCGGCCACGCGTGCATACTTGCGTACATACATATGCATTTCGTCTTCTCATTACTCGTTGCTCGCTATTTTGAATGGGCGTGTATAGAGGCGCTTCTCCTTCTCGCTCTGTCTCGCTATCATCGCGGCCCTTTCTCCCTGTTCATCTCTGACCGGGTGTCTCTGTTCGTTTCGCGATGAAACCACGAGCGCAGAGAAGGACAAGCACCGTGCAGTCACTTGGGACGAATTAAAGCGCACACGAGGAATAATTAAAAAATGTCGAGTTACGCGATCGTTCGGTTTAATTAGATTTCTTCTTCGTTAAGGAAGGCCTAATTGTTTGATCAGATGTTCGATGAAATAATTTGTCGACGCAACAATGTCGCCACGTGAACAGTTTTATTATGGTGTTCTATTGGCCAGGGTAATTAGAAACTCGGAAGACGGTAAACGGAGGCACAGAATTTTTTAACTCATGTACATTCGATGCAAAATGAAAAACGTGGGTACCAATGCCTCGACGATTAAACGATTCCAATTGCGTTAGATAGTTTTAGAATGCGATTGCATCTTTATGTTACACTTATGTTTCTCGTTCTGCTCGATTTTTCCGTTGCAATGGGTACTTTCACCGGACACGAATTGCGTTCGCAATGTTTGTTCTATTTTTCCGCGTTCGATCGCACCGACGAATGCGCCGCGGCGCCGGTCTCGCGTATAGTGTCTTGTTTCAATTTACAAGCCCGCATATACGCGTGTGGCCAGACGTATATCCATTCCGGTGCAGCGGCAATTAATCCACATCCCATTAACCGAAGAGCAACTGCTCCCGGGTTCTTTTTTATCACCCACAGCATTGTCGGCCCTTCTCCGTTCGCACCCTACTCCTATCGAACAAGTGCACCGACCAAATTGAGGCGCAGCCGAGAACAGAAGCACGGCTTTTGTTCTTGCAAGCATTTGCACAGTATGTACATATTCGACACAGTTTCAATTTCATTGAAAATGTTGATTTATTACAGCTGCAAAGCTGTGCATTCTTTACGGACAACAGAGTTCGGTGAAATTGTAATCGAATTCCAGGCTGGGGATACCCGATGCGTGGGTCTGGCACACGGTTGCAACAGGTGGGAGTCATTCCCAACCTGTTGCGCCTACATTGCTTCAAAAATACGTCGATTCTCAGGCGAAGCGAGGCGAACGTTTGCGCTTGAAAAATTCGAAGCACAAATATTCCCGTGGATGAGCTTCGACGATTGCCCGGTGTATTCAGAATTTTTTCTTTTCTTGTTTCCTCAAGAATGTCCATACCTACTTGCCAATCCGCAGGCAATATACGTCAAACGAACCTCACGGAAGATAAGACGCAACGTGATTAATTAATCATGCAAGACGTGTCAATTAAGCGAGGTGGAGAAATTAATTCTCGCGAGACCCGTCCGACCACTTTGACGATTTTAAAATAATCAGCGCTCGTCGTCGTGTCGATTTTCCGTTCGCCGTCGTCATTCGATTTAACTGAAATTTCTTCGCGCGGCGCGGTTCCTGCTTCGTTGAAAATGCTGCGGCGCACAGGTAAGAAAACGACGCCTAGGGTATTGCGCAATGGGTGGAACTCCGGCGAGAATTTCAGAAGAATAAGACATTTACTTCCCAGGATCCACGGTCTCAACCATTAGAAATTTCTGTTATGCCAGCGATGCGACGCGGCATCCGGTTGTTTCCCACTGTCGCTGTTGCGAAAACGCGGATAATTATTCTACCTGCGCGGACAACTACTAGACACCTTTTACTAGGAAAAACTAGCAGTGTCTTCGTCGCATTACAATTCGCGACGCGCTCAAACATGCTAATCTGTCACCACAAACCTACTTATTCGCGTGAACGTTGCCTTAAACATTTCTTTTTTCACCCTCACAAACTACTTGCTTGATAAAGTAGGAGAACGTACTTTTCCAACTACGATGTCCTGTTCGTTGTAAACCGGTCTCCTTGTGTCGTTGCACGTGTGTGCAAGGAAAATGAGAGAACCCAAGTATGAAGGTTGCATGCATTTAGAGTCACCTACGAATTACACAGCGCGGTATTTCCACCCCGTAAGAACTACCTGGCGAAAGAAAAATGTAAACGTTCGACAGCATACGGTACCTGCGACAAATTATCATCACAACATCTGTAGCTTTACTTCGCCGAAGAAAACGTAAAGCGACAAGAGAGAACGAAGAAGGGGCGGAAATAAAAAAGAAGAAAAGGAAAGGAAATCGTAAGGTTGCCAAAGGGCAAGGGTTTAATCGGCTCCTCGATTATTCAGATGATCCTCGAAATTTCGACCGAGGAATAACGCGTGCCGATTCATCGCAAGCGTATGCAACGTTTGATATTTAAAGAGGTACAAAGGTCATGCAGGATCATATGATCGTCATTGTCCGCGGAGGAGCTGCTTGCACTTTCACTTTTGACGACGAAGCATCCCTCGCGGTTCGCCCGCGATACTATTCCAACGTTTCAACCGTCCGATCTAATTTCGCCTGCACGCACGTAAACTTTCCTCTCGGCCATGGAAACGTCTTTACACGGAACATCGCGACGGTTATTCAACGTTCCGCGATTACGCGACCGACCGTTGCACGCTCGTGCTTCTGTTCCTTCTAATTGTGCAACGTCCACGCCGATCGTTCATCGCGCGAAAGGGAAACTCCGGGAATTCTGCGCTCGGAGTGCACGAGCACTCCGGCAAAGGTTGGATCGTACGGCTGGATCGATCGGTGGCACAAAAGAAAGATTAACCCCGTCGTGTTCGGCGTGAAACACTGCGAGGCTGATGACCATATTTGATCCTGAGCAACGTTCGCGCCGGCCACGGGTAAAGCTTGTTGCGAAACGGGGGGCCGATTGGCGCACAGGCGAAAAACATTCCAAAAACGGGTGAAAGCGTCCCGCACGTTTCTGAATACGTATCGACTGCACGATCCGCGCGCAAACATCGTAATTGGGTAATCGAGTTATTTAAACCGCGCGTTATCTTCGAACAGCAGGATTGTTGTACAATTGTTTGCCAATGTTTCTCGAACTTCTTAAAATTGCACGGCAATTGTTTCTTTTTCATTTGTACCGTTCGCAGTAATCAGCGGACCGATAAGAACATATGCGATTAGGACGATTGTGTTTCGTGCAGTAGGAAAGCAATTGTAATACCGTTTAATCATCGTTTGTAACTATTTCCAATAGTCACGACGGTATCGTCGCCAACCTTTAAGAGGTACATATTTCTTCAAGTCACAGTCGTCGACCAGCGTACTTTTTCCCCCGAACCAAGAAACCAACCGTTCTCCAACCGATTCGAAAGCGGGACCACGGGCAATTACCGCTAATCGCGACTAACTAATTGCAATTAAATTGAAGCAACGAGATCCACAACGACCGTCACGTGCTCTCTGGTCCTATGGTGCAGCGTTGAACGTAGCACGTTCGTGAGTAGTTAATCGTGGTTGTTCGTGGCGTGATTAACATTGCCTGCTGGATACAAGCGTGGTACCGTTGCGTTTGTTTGACGGTGCGTCCCACCGTCTCGACACACGGGTTGACACTGAGGACATGAATCGTCTAGAAATCGAAACGTGACGCGTTTGCTGAACACTATCCTCGTTGCTCCAATCCATACAAATATTCTTCCGATTCTTGGCAATATTCATATTACTTGTATTGCAATATTTCAATATTAATATTTATTAGTCAACTCACTAAAACACTCATAAAAATTGGAGCTCCCAAAAAATATTTCCAAACACAATGGAGCATCTTCTATAATAAAAAAGAAGCGTCTCACAGTTTCTAAGCCGAGACGTAGATGCGAGGCATGGTTCGTGGCGAGGAATAATTGTAACCCTTTGCTGGCCGCGATCAAAGTTGACTCACATGCTCGTGAGTCATTTCTCTCTTTCCGGGTGTAGACAATTCCCTCGACAGTCATACTCCTTCAAGATCCACGACCTTATTCGACATCTGACTGCACCAGCAGCCTTGCCAATTATCGACAGCTATGACGGCCTTTGGTTATCTCTGGGTCAGCTGTGAGAAACGCTTGATCGGCGTGGCGGTTCTCTGCAGAAGGGAACGCGTTTCAATTCGAATTGCAGATGAGATTTGTCTGGACAAAGGATTCACGAGGACAGGTCGTACATAAATTTGTGCTAACGATCGTAGCAATCTTCGTGTACTGATATGCGCCTGGAGATCGTACTCGTCCTTGAGTGGAAAACGATAATTAGGCGTCTCGTCGATTGTCGACCTTATCGAGCGGTATTTAAACGATCGTATTTCATAGGCTTATCTTCCGTTTGGAGAACGGGTGGCTAGGTCATAGTTCGTGTTTGTCAACTACACGTGATAAATCTTCGCATTCGAAACAGACAATGTGGCGAGGCTGTGACTCTATCGTTAGATGCTACCGATGAGTAACAATGAAACAAAGGCCACCGCGATTAGATCCTTTTGTTTCGCGAACGATTTCTTTCGTACGCGTGGGCGAAAATATGGCGGAGTGAAACAATTGAACGTACTTCTCCATCTTCAATTTCAATGCGATAGAAGGAGATTGTTTGATATTTTATTTGTATTCTTTATCTCGCACATTTCGTCCCGTTTTCGATCAGCTCATTCGAATATTCTTTTAGTCTATAAGATTCATTCCACGTATGTACTTGGGATTATGCATCAAACTAATTTCTATGCACGATTCTTTCAGACATGGCACAAACAGTGCTTCAAGTGTCAGGGTTGCGGCATGATCCTGAACATGCGGACGTACAAGGGTTTCAACAAACAGCCGTACTGCGAGGCGTAAGTAGAACAATTCCACTGATCCACTGCTTTGTAAACAGATTAACCATTTGTATATTCAATTGCCTCTTATCTGTCCAATTAATTCCAGAGGCCGACTTCTCTGGATACTAAATATTCCAACAATAAATTCCTTCTCTCGCAGAAACGAGCGCTCTTCCATCCACAGAAATTCCAAACAATTAAAGCGAGTTTCCGAATGGAGATAGCGTAGTCTTTGACGCTTCGCAATATTACGATCCATTTCGATCGCGAGAACTACCGTCGTCTGTATTCGTCTATCTCGTTCTAAAAAACAGAGAATTCTTGAATGGACATCGTACTGTACGAACGAGACTCGGCCTTGCAAGGTCGCCGTTGCAACCTACCGAATTTCTTACGATCGAAACGCGTGAGTTTCGTACATTTCGATCGTAACGTTTCGAAGAATTCACGGACCGAATGTATCATTCATAACTTTTCTGTTATATAACTGTTTAAAGATTTCGAAACTTTCGCGATTGTGTCTCCTGTGCACCGTAGTACGGTTCTTATGTACTACAGGGTGCACCGTTTGCTACTGGACATGAAGACAGTACAGCTAAGTATATACACCGTTTCGACTGCTGTGTGCAAAAGAAATCAGAATCGTCTCCGCCTTCCGCCACAGCGGGGCTATTTAGGGACAGTTTTGTGTCCACTAGCGAATGGATCACCCTGTATATACCTTTCGTTCCTCTCCAATGGATCCTCCTTTTATCGTGGCTGCTTTCAGCTGCCACGTCCTTGCCCCGTCCAAGGCGTCGCTGTGACTCCGCTAACACTAACGTTTTCCAATAGGGATTCAGGTGAAAGGATCCGAAAGTGTATCGCTGTATCGAACCGACTGACGGTCGTAGGGAACCCCGTGACCCGTTCGCATTTCTTTCTTTACCTTGGGTGCTGCGATAGTATTGGCGATTGTCACTGAATTCTATTTATATTTGACAAGACGCGTTATATTACAGTAGAAAGAAATTGAGTATTACGGAATTTTATCCACAGTTCGCTAACTATAATTATTATTGAATAAGATCGTAATCGTTATTGGATAATAGTCGATATTAAATGATCAAGATCGTACGTTTAATCAATTCTTTGCGCGATTTCTCGCTCGAAGCGAAATTGTTTTTGCATAGATACGAGTAAATTACGATTAGAAATAAATATGTTCCAGCTAATAGAGCAATAAACAGGCGTCAATTTATAGAATAGACAGTTTATCTCTTTTCTTGCTTCTTGGACATCGTCAGTGGAAACCTCGAAATTGATATCGAGCATCGTGCAATTTCATTTCCCTGACGTAGATTAAAGTTTACCCTGCACAAGGGGAAGGCCGAGGAAAGAGCGCGCAAGTTCTAACGCTTTTTCGTGATTACTTCCCCACATTTATTTTATACCAATCGTATCGACAATCGCCGACCCGTTTCGAAACAAGCATCGAAAGATATCTATATAGCAAAGGATATTTATACGCTGTCCTATCATTTCTCCTTCGCTATCCGTCAGTTCGAGAATTCAGACTTTTCCACTCCTTTGGCTCCAAGGATCTCGCGATTGAAATACTCAACGTTGATGATCTCAAGCGAGATTCCTTAGATCCTTAAGAATAGATCGGCGAATTAATTCACCATCGGGGGCGATCGATTTTTCACGGTATCCGAGCAAAACTGACGATTGGCATCCGTTTTACCGTAAAACCGTCGGCGCGGTGACTCGCCAAGTACTCCGAGCGAGCATCTGCGATGACGAAATCCTTCCGCGGTGCGTTTCGAATCTACGTTTCACCGCTGTTTTGCGTCTTTTCCAGCGCGTTATTCGCCGCGTAACGGGCAGCAATTTGCCCGAACACGTTCCCGTTGCCACGGGGAATGAGGCTCGAATTTATGCAACGTCCTCGCACGATTGTGTCTACGTCGACAATGCGGCAAGTCGCGTCGTGAGATCGAGGCAGGAACGTCAGAATTCTCTTGCCATTATTTATGCATTATGGATTTCTAATCCGGCCTCCAATACGATCGGAAAAATTCGTCGACCCGGATGCTTCGTTTTCCGCGAAATTTCTCTGCGAAGAAAAAATCTTGTTTAGATAACAGTTATCTCTCCATTTCTGTTTCATGGACTAACACAAGTTCACGTTGGATATTCGAGTATCCCCGTTGCATCGTCCCAAGCGCAGCGAATAATGGTTGGCCGTTTAGACTGTACAATTATCTTGCTGCCGATAAACAGTATTAACCGAAAGAATTAATTGCTCCAATCGACGAGGCTTCGTGTAACGCGGCGCAGGAACGAATGCATGCACGTCGACGGCAATGCGCGTCGAATCAGACGACGGACTGAATAAGCAAAGGCAGAACACGTGTGAGTCGTGAGATTCATTCATTCGTCTGGTATCCTCCCGTCTGGTCCTGCACACCCCTCGTCCACGTTTCCCTTGCTCTTTATCTTCCCCCCTTTCTCGCGTCTGTCCACCGTTCATTTAATTTTTATGAGCCCGTATGTATGAGCAACCGGGCGAACGTACATACGTTGTCTGCAGCATGACCTCCTTCGTTTAACCATCATTCAAGCTACCAGCTGAAGAGGAGCCAAAGAGCGCAGCATCCTCTCGTAATTTTAACTCGAAGAACAATGCAAGGAATTGCTTACCTGTACGCAAATTTAATAAAAGCGTTCCCGGTTCGCGTTAGATAGCGGGAATTCAATTTCTGTTTAATCAGAATACTGTTTTACTTTACGATTTTTTTTTTCTTCAACGGAACTATTGTGTATATCGGTATCGATAAAACCTCTCGCTACTCTATTTACGTTCAGTTAATTCCTGTAAAATCCTGTCTGTAATTTAAACGGAATAAAAGAAAATAACATACAATCTTCCGTGTAACTTGTCAGCACGCATGTTCTGAGCGAAGAACGCCTGATAAATTGAAACGCGTGACGAACTTCGGCACGCTTAAATTTGCGGTTTAAATATAACTTCCATATCTAAATTCCCCAACTTCCCGTTCTCCGTCATTCACTGTCTCTCTGAATTCGCCGGCTCGGAGTTGGAACGCGGCGAAACGCGCTTCCCTTCGTCCAGCAGATGTTTCCCACGTCGTTCAGCCGCGAAAACAATTTGAATTAAGCGAAACGGTTCCCCGGCTGATGTACTGTTGTTGCTTACAAATGCAAGCGAACACTTGTTCCGGGTTCTATGGTCGAACGATGCACGAGGAATTAACTATTCTCCATATTGTTCCGTCGAAACACCTTCTGCTACTCTTCCTTCGTTCTACCATTTTCTTGTTCTCTTCTACATCGATTGTACTACATCCTCGGTAAATACTTATGTACTTCATTTCGTCTCGTTCTTCCTTATCGTGGTAATTGATACGGGGGCTCAGGTAAAGAACGCGCTTACAATTAGTAATTGCACCAGCGTACCTTTCTTGGCTTAATTAAACGTTTCAGCCGCGGCGATGATGGCGATGGCTGATAAGACGCACACGGAAGGCTTAGCAAATGGAGACGATTGTTATGCGGCCCCGCCGATGAAAGTGCATGTTAATTATACGTTGGATAATTTTAGAAAATGGGGAATAATCGTTCGCAATTGTAAATCGTGGTTTACATTTATTAGTTACGCTTCCACGGAATCGGTTTCCTTGCGATTCCTATAGATTGCTTCCTCAATAAATATGCGATTTTTTCGCGATACAGGCGAGGATAGTTGTGTATTTTAATGTACACATACACGATGAATATTATTCCGTATCATTATGCCGTATTCCGTCTGAAACCACTCGGGCAAATAAATTCTGGAGCAATTTCTCTGCGACAGCGATGGCAACGGAAGCATCGAAATCCTAGTAATTTATATTGTATAACATAAGGAAAGAAACAATGAAAATGTTTCGAAGCAGAAGCAGTCGTAGGTCTTTTGAGATAATTCTGCCGAATTTCATCGCGTCTCGTCGAAATGATGTCATCCTCCGGCGAGATCGTCATCGGTTTACCGCGAATGACTCACTTCCCTTCGTCTCGATTCTTCTCTGTTTAGAGAGGAGGCTCGCAGCCTGGTTGCGGTTCACCTCAAGCGACTTTTCACTCTCATAATCGTCAGGCCTTTCTCTAATTGCCAGTCATTAAACCGTGTGTCGTTCTCTGCTTTCTTCGATTGACCGTCCGACGCGACGATTTCAGCCTGGACAAATTTTCGCCCGCGATTTGTGAAATGTAATTCCTTCTTTTCGGCTCGATCGTCGCTCATGTAATCGTTTCGTTCAACTTGCGGCGGAAGGCGGACGTCGAACGAAAATGGCACGCTACCGTAAAACGAGACACCGGGAGCCGAGAATAAAATACGAACTGAAGAGGAGGAAACACGAGAACCGTAAAACAGTGGTCGTTACACGTTTATGCGCGTGAATTATGCTCATTACATGGTCGTGTGTGCATATATCTCGTTTTGAGGTACGCTTCACGCGTGTGTATTAATAAGGCTGGCTTTAAATGCTCGCGATTGAAGTATTTAACTGCTTGTTAAATGCATATATCAGATGAACACGAATATGATATAATCGTTACGCGACTGGTTTCCTATTGGGAAATGTACCTTTTAATTTCAATCCGCAAATTGCATTATCTGATACAGTTATCAGCTGTGGAGCAAAACAAAAATGCGATAAGAGCTGGTGTATTCCTGATACAACCTTGTCCAGATAAAATATAATATGTCAAGCTCGAAGCTTGCAAATGATTGAACGTCGTTCTCTTATTATTACCGAAAATATTATTCAATTGAGAGTAATGCAAATTCTCAATGGAAACTGGATATCGCAAAGGTGTCGCGAGTTTCGATGAATCTATAGGAACGATCAGAAACGATTTCAGATACCGGGTGAGATGTTTCAACTTTCCACATGATAAAATCGTGCAGTCGAGGGGAAAGGGACCGAGGTGCATCGGCGTCCATCGTTCGCGCAGTTTCAACTCGATGCAATTTAACAGCTAGCAGTAAAAGGGGTGGCCAGCGTAGCATGACCCGGCTGCGTGGCCACGGTGAACCGACCTTGTCCCACAATGCACCTCTGAACCCCACCATGAACCGACCTCTCTTATGTCGTGTACAATTTTACAACCCTCCGCCGCGTATGCATTGCAGACTGCGCTGCTTGCGGAGCTAGCGCAACAAGGTGAAAATATGAAGTAAAATTATTCTCCTACTTTTATTTCATTTTTTTCTCCGACTCGTTTCGCTACAATCGTCGAATAAAACCATCCCACCGATTCACCATGATTCTACAAGAATTTCCCCTGCAACAGCGAACGGCATACCATCTTAATTACCCTAATCAACGCCTCTATCGTCGCATCGACCACTTCCTAGTGTCACGTAGCCTGCACAAACTTCGTCTGCCTTCCACGTCCATCTTCACGATTAATCAGATTCCATTTGAACCAGTCGGAATTAGTCGAAACACCCTCCCGACGTTCTCTTCCCCTTTTCAAGTGACTCCAATCGTCGTTCGATTAATGGTGTTCACGATTCCGGTGGAACATTTTAATTCGTGCTGCCAATGGGGTGCCCTGCCTCTCTCGTCGATATCTTTACGAGCACGGGAGGATAAGCGGGTGAAACAAGCGGGAATCTCGTTTCGGCCTTCGCTGGAATTCGAGTAATGCGGCCGATGTAAGGTTTCGTTCGGCGTTTATGCCGGTGCTGTTACTTCCGAAGCCATTCCCGCGATTCCTGGCCGTGGTTACGGAATCCAATAAGACCAATCTTGGAAAATTTCTCTGCGGAGACGTCATCGGGAAACGGAGACCTTGTGCCCCTCCGCGGCCTGTACCCGCCCAAGCCTGTTCGAGATCGTCTGGAAATACACGACTCTGCGATCGTGTGCCTTGGTTGCTTGCCTCCGATGTTAATCATTGTTGCGTTATTTTTCTGCAGACGTTACGTCGACTATCGTTTAATGGAGAGTCTAATCATTTCGAAGAAGGGGATCTTCGCGGCGTGAATTTTTTGTATCGGTGTAGTATATTAATAAGTATCGTGTCACTTCTCGAGTTTCTAAATCGCGAAGGAAGTAACTCTGCAGAAGTAATATCCAGCCTCGAATGATTTTCATTAAATTATTAACTGCTCCGGAATTGTTGTATTTCATTAAATAAAATTCTTCACAGCAGCGATTATATGAAATTCGTAAAAAAATCCCAGTCTATTTTAAATAATCTCAGCGTTGCAGCGATTTAACAGTTCTTCGATTAATCGTCGACAAAAGGGACCATTTAGGGCCATTGTATCGTGCCGGGTGGCGCCTCGTGTGCTCGGTATATACAAAGGTGTGAAAAGGTGAGACACGTACCGCGCGACGCGTATGTACACGAGCGTAATCGAGATTTGTGTCACGAGCCTGTTTTCCATATACGGCACCCATAACGTTGTCTACCCTGGTAATTGTGCCAGCCGGATTACGTAACACGTCGTTGTGCCATGCACGAATAATAGGTGCGAGCTTCGGGCCTTTTGTCGGCCCGTTTCACAGAGCTACGCACCGTGTTTGTTCTACATTGTGCTCCGTTAATGGTTGGGGTATATGTATATATCCTGTCGTCGCGACGATTATACGCCACTATTCGCATCTGTGTAAAACTTCAGGTCGCTATTTCACGAGATGCAACTGGCGAACGCGTGCTTGCGACACCTCTTGACATTTACTTACGCCCGAACGGAGCACCCAGGCGGAGATGTTCTGAATTTCCCTGTGGCGACTACTTTTAATTAATTTCTTGAATCTTTTTTTTAACACTTTCCCATGATTATTCTTGCTTTTGTCAGGAATTCCCTTGAAAATTCTTTTTAGGTTTATTCGTGAATTTCTCCCAGAATTCTTTCCTTGGCTGTTTATATTCTCTTATCTTGAACTGTCTTACTTTATCGATCCTCTCCTCCTTTGTTCGGTATTATTAATTATTCCATTGTTGAAAGTTTCGCGAGAGGGAAATCGGAACACGGAATCCGAGCTTAACCAGACCCAGCCTAGATGAACGAGTTTATCTAATATTTCAACCGGATGAATGAATCGAAACGATCCGCTCCGCTCCAAAAAAAGCAAGCGCAGAAATCACACGGCAAGCCTACCAGCCGAGCGTAATTCACGAAACGTTATTGAACATAATTTATTCGCGCGTTCTAATGCAATGACTAATCGGCTCTGGTCTGACCCGTTAGCATTGTGTCACAGATACACTTGAACCCACCGGGCATTCTTATGCAGTTCTACGCACAAATCGTATCTGACGAAAGTCGCAGAGCGAAAATCAACGGGTGAACGATTTACAATCAATTTGTCGCCCAGGCCAACGACACTCCTTTTTGGTCCCCTTCGTTCGCAGAATAAAGAGACAAGTGGCGCACAATTTTCCCCTTGTCCCATTGTTATCTCCGCCGCGTTTGTTTTATTTTGTTCACGGATACTACAACGGTGCAATTTTCTTTTGTAAGCACATATTGCCCGATACTATCTGCCGGTGATAGTAACGTATCGTGTGCCGGTCGAACAAGGGCTTCTTTAGATTACGAGCTGTTTACTAAACGCGATACACCGTACACGTGATTTATCGAATCGCGACGCGCACCTATTCAGCGATGCAGAAACGGACACCATGCAACTGGGATGCCCTACAATTATTTGCAGACAAATGAAGACGAAATCGGCACGAATGTTGAAACAGTAACGACGAACGCGAATAAATCTGTGAAGCGTAACGAATAGATTTATTGGGCGTAAAAAGAAAAGGAGCGCCGCTATCTTCGAGCAACATCTTCAAGGCGCTAGCCACTGACAATGAGTCGCAGGATTTATAAATTCTCCGCCGCATTGAGTCTCTAATTCAGCCAAGGCCTCCCATCGTATTTCCATCTCTCACGCGAAATCGTTTTCGATGCCCCATTAATTTCGCCCATCCTCCGCTCGATAATTGCTTCGAATTTTTCAACAATCTCTCGCGTGCACATCTTACGGCAACTCGTGCGAACGATTCCCAAATGCACTTGCGCTTTCATACACGTATGCACGTACCTCAGGCCACGCACACCAGCGGTCGAAGCTCGTCCGTGTCGAATCTAGATCCCGACATCACGAGCGCGTATCGATTAAATCGAACGACCTGTTCCGCAAAACGTTTCTATCCGTTCGCGATATCAGCTTTACAAGCCTGTCCAAGCGGGCTGGCGATGTTAATTACGACGGGAACCACGATCGTGTTTCCTTTTCTCCTTTCCTTCCACTCTCTTTCCCTCCTTTCCCTTTTCACTTTCATTTAATCGCCAAGTCGAGCACCGCGAGATTACTCAACAAAGTGTAAACGATTACGCGTATCCCTGCCTCCTTTCGTTGCGTCGCTGCTTCCCTAAAAATATAATTCTCGAATAACTCGTCACGGGGCTCGCGTTTTCGAGTGAATTCTATTTTCTTTCTCACCGCACGCTATCATTCGGGAGAGCTTACTAATTACTAATTACCAATTACCCTGTCCGTCATTGTTCCTAAGCTGAGCTCCTATTTTCGTTTCTTTTTTTACTTAAACGTATGCGCATTCGATTAAGCATTTATCTTAGCACGTCTCGCTGTTTCCTCCCTTAATTAATATGCCACCGCTCCGGCAACGACCTCGTAATTCCATTCCACTCGATCCACGTCTGGTGTAGCACGGTTCGAACGCCTTTTATTTCCTCGTCGTACGCAACAGCACGGAGAAATTCAGAACTTGGCGATCGTGGTAACGAAAGTTCCGCGCGTTAAGGAAACGCACGACGTTCGTGAATTAATCACGGTATGCACTTTCTAGTTCGCATCTTTTCCCTTCTGGGGAATCGCCGCGGTATGATATGCGCACTTGGGCCACGGTGAATTGCCTTCGAATTTGATCGACGTTAATTGGGTCGTTACGCGAGCAACGAGAGTTTGCGCAATGCTGGTAGAAAAATCGAGGAAGGAATTTAGTAAATGTATATAGTTAAAGCTGGGCTTGAAACGGAGAACGGTGAATTTGATTGTTGTGTAAGGTGAAAGGTAGAGAACTGCTTTCGAAAAAGATTCCTATCTCGAATTGGGACTCGCCCGTGGAAAAAGCCTGTGGATTACTTTTCTTTCGAACCACGTCCTCCGTTCTTAGTCCCGGAGTGCGCTGCGTGCACTCCTCTCGGTATCATTATCAACTGTATGTGTGCACTTCGCAAAGGATGTGCGCGATAAGCGTTGGCGGCGTCATCGGCCGCTGGTCGTTCACTCGAAACTCTTATTCACCGCGCTGCGATTTCCATAATTTCCCCGCGCAGGAAGCGTCAGAGTTTCCGTCCGCCCACGATCCAGTAACGGATTAAAGAAAGTCTTTCACAATTCCACCGACGGTTTCGAAAAGAAGAATGTCGAATTGAGAGTTCTACACGCCTGGGCGTGGCGTGAACGTTGATTATTTCACCGCGGACTAGCCGATGTTGCAACGGGGCTGCAATTATCGACGCCTAATTAACCGTTTCCGCGTCGAAACGCGTGACGAGTGTTTCCCCGGCGATCTTAGGTCACCCGTTAAATCGATCGTTCATCCTGTTGCAGACACATACCAAAGGCGAAGGCCACCACAATGGCGGAGACGCCAGAGCTTAAGCGTATCGCGGAGAACACGAAGATCCAGAGCAACGTCAAGTACCACGCTGAATTCGAGAAGGCGAAGGGGAAATTCACCCAGGTGGCGGACGATCCGGAGACCCTGCGGATCAAGCAGAACAGCAAGATCATCTCGAACGTCGCGTATCACGGCGAACTCCAGAAGAAGGCCATCATGGAGCAGAAGAGGACGATGACCGGTGAAAACGGCGAACAGATCGGTGAGTCGAAGCCGCTCCTTTATTTTATTCGTTACTCTGTGACTACCTGGCTCTTAAACTAGATTTCGTCCGCTTCTTTTTCCATTTTTTTCTCTCGTTTGTATCTGCAAGGTGCGTTGCTCTGGCCGTGTAAATAACAGGGGTAATAAAACGGTTGCACTCGCGGTTTGGTATCGGGCGACTGCGAACGCTGATAATTGCACTCGATTCACTCGAAAAACGCTTTCCAGCAAACGTTACGTTGCGTTAACTCCTCGACGATATGAACGGGGGCGATGATTTTGTTCGGCCGGTATCCGAGTTGGTTTTGGAGATGTGGAAAAGTTTGATCGACGAAGGCTGGTGTTTACTGTGTTCAATAAAAAAATAATCACGATATCTTTTTCGGGGTTTCGAGGTCACCGGAATTTTTCCGTCCACGCACATATCTCCGAAAAACAGCGGAGATTCGCTTGGTCGGCAAAATTGTAACTTTGCCCGGCGAAAATCCGGCCCCGTAGACTGTTAAAACATATCCCCGAAACCATACGCTCCAATCTAATCTAACTCGTCCAAATTTAATCAATCCAAATCTAATTCAATTACCGCCGCAACGTTTCGCGACGGAAAAATCAGTCCCGCTAATCATCGAATTTACGCACAGCCACGAACTTCTGCTTGCTTTTAACGTTATCACTCCAATCGGCGTTATCCGTTCAATTCCTTTGCACACGTTCGATCGATCGATGCATTATTAGATATTGCGGTCCTGTCTGCGTGCAGCAATTTTATAAATTGCTCTATAAGAACAGCGTGATCCTGGAGTGGATCGCTCGACGGAGTAGAATCATGGTCGAAAGCAAATCGCCAGCTTGTGTATTGTTGAATCTAGAGTACGTAGAGTACACGGACGGTACGATCGCACCTACATCAGGTGTGAACGCGAATCCACCGGCCGCTAGAACTGCGAACTCGCCGGTGCAAAGGACACCAGGTAGGATCGCCGATTACGATCCCCTTAGCGAGGCCAGACCGAGCCCTTATTCCGCCAGGCAAGCAGCCACTACTGTGATTTATACAAGCGACAAGGGACCAGGTGAGTTCTCGTCCAATTTACAAAATAGACTTCTTCCCATTCCGCCCTTCGATTAGACCTCAGCACCGTAGAACAAAATTTCATTTATTTTCCATCGAATGTTCTTTCAATGTTAATTATAGTCTGCTAGTCTTGTCACCGAAGAGTAGCAGGGTAGAGAGGAAATCTTCTGTGGTTTTGTTTGCCATCCGAAAGGAATATTAGCGGCACGGTTATGTAGTAGCGTACAGGAGGCAATTTATATTAATCTAGAATGACTAGAGAAGTTGTTCCCACTGTGTTACCAATGATGTAATTCCTGAGAGTAGAGGAGTGGCCTTGATTGTCCAGTTGATTTCACCGAGACTCATATTATCTCACAGTATCAGAGGGATATTAATTGGTCGCAATAAATGGGACACTCTGTACTCTCTCTCTATGCTCTATTTATTTCCTTTCATGTAACAATGAAACGATACTTAAACGCACGTGGAACACATCTATCCTCTGCTCCCCCGTTTCGCGTACCATATTGGTTCACAGTCGGTTACGCAACCAGCACAACAGTTAGTTTCAATAGATCGCCTTTTAATTGCATTAGGTCGAACGATAGATTGATACAGTTCGACCACTCCTATTGTTACGTTGCCCATTATCTCGGGGAGAACCACGTTGCAAACGATCCGCTTGTTGAACACTGAGAACACCGTCCAGTTACATTTTGTTGTGCCAAGTAATACATAATCGAGAAAGCTGTTGTGGTTAACGGTGGCTGGTCAAACAGTATTTTTGTCTCTTTTTTTCCTGTGCAAAAGTGTGCTGCATCCTTACATTTTTTTTGTCTCTGTATGTGTGCGCGTGTGTGTTGGCAATTCATCGATTCGATTCATTCGTAACCGCTTCTGATTTTTGTTGCGCGCATTTTGTACACGGGGCACCACGATTTCACACGCTAACGTGGTTTCAAGGAAGTTTTGCGTTTGAAATCAGCACATATGGTGGTTGGAACAAATATAGACTCCAACGAATCGACGAACGTTCCCGCTTCGAGAATATCGTGCCCCTGATCTGTTCCTCTTGAGTAAATTAAAGTAAATCGTTCTAGTGACGAATCCACCAACTAGGAAGATCGGTTCAGTCGCGGACATAGACCCCGTGAACGAGTACTACGGATCGCTGACGCCCTCAACGAACAACAACCACGTACCACAGCATCAGCCACCACCACCGCCCCCGAGCAACGTTGGGGTAAGTTTGATTCGCCCTTCAATCCTTAGAAAATCGCTTCCCATTTATGAAAGTAACAAAATGCACGATCCTTTTGTCTCCAATTGCAACGCGTTTCTCAATCTTCCTCCTCTTCTCGCATTTTCCAGAGAGTCTACAGAGCGATGTACGATTACGAGGCCCAGGACATGGACGAGGTGAGCTTCTGCGACGGTGATCTGATCGTGAACTGCACAGCCATCGACGAGGGTTGGATGACCGGTCTTGTGCAGCGCACAGGACGACACGGCATGTTGCCCGCGAACTACGTCGAACCGGCGCAAATTTAACGTCGCCCTCGTTTCACCTGACCGGCCAGGTCGGGGCGGGCCACTCGGACGAGAAGGAACGGAAAGAAAGAAGAACGAAAGCCTCGTGATGCGATGGACATACAAATTCGGGGGCAATCCGGACTCCGGGACAGAGAGACACGGCGAACGGCTCCCTCCTGTCCATCGAACTCGCGCAAACGACTCCGAAATTGCAGTAGGAAAAGTGAAGCGGAACGTCGTTTTTCGAGTCGATACCGATACTCGTTGTCTAGGTTCCTTTCGTTTGTCCGCGGATGGTGATAGATTCTTTTTAATTCTTTTTTTTTTGTAACGACATCATCGATCTTCCCTTTCGTAGCTCGCTATACGAAGTATCTGATCGAATTGGAAAACACTTTCCGCGTGGTACATGGGGTGAAGGCTCGTTCGAAGTAGGGAAATCGTGATGTGTTTTTTTTTCTTTGTTCACACCGAGTGCCTGCGTCGTTTCGCTTTTAAGTCAATAACTAGAGGGTAATTCCATTCTTGGGACCAAAAGTCTTACGCTGTACAGCGAGAGTATATGAGAGATATAACGATTTTTTTGTGATTTTTTATTCATTTTTTCCATGGCGACACGGTTACAAGCCGTGTGGCTCAAACAGTTCTGTCTTCATTCCGAGAGCATTCCGTTGCTTCGTGGATTCCACGGCAATGACGATTTATCATTATTTTCCTGGTGACGAAGACTGAAGGGCTCCGGCAATTATTCTTTTTATTCTAGGAAATTCTGTGCACGTCTTTCTACTCGTACGGTATAATATTTTTTTTTTATTTTGCTCGCATTATGTGTACATCTTATACTCGCATGCGTCACGAATAATTTTCGTTTTACGTATAGTTCCACACCCTCAGTCTTTGGCCACCCTCAAGCGTCATTCTTGAGAATTCTTCCTTTTCTTTTTGAACTTTTTACAAACCCTTGAGATGAACAATATACGAATTAAATACCGCATCATTCATTGCTATTGAAAGGAAACAACGATGTGCCTTATATACGTATACCTCTAATTAGGACAATCTTCGTATTGCAATTTAGAATAAAAAAGAAGAAATAAAAAAAAAAAATGTACACTATGTGCAACGCGTATTCGCGAGCAACATTTTACGTATCATCGGAGCGCATAGAAGAAACTATTTCACAGGAGCTATCGTGAAAGTGAATCTAGTTAGGACACTATATAACGAAGAAGAATTGTAATGTAGTTGTTGATAGGAAAGTCTCGTTACACTTGCCTTGCTCGATCCGAAGCATTTCGAAAGAAAGCAACGATCGCTGGAAACCTTTATTACCGTTTCTCTTTGACTAATTAACAATATTAACCGACATTTACCTATAATAGCCGTTATGTTTTTATCACGCGAGGTTCGCCTGTATTTAATTGCTTTATTTCCAGCTTTCTACGACCCTTTCAGTGCTGCCAAGTCAATTATCAACGTGGATGTCACATAGTTCGAGCAGCAATAATTGGCAATCGAAACGTATTAATTTCTATGCCATTCGTGTATCAGGAATTGTACAGTCCTCGATTGTACATAATGTAATAATACATTATCTCGCTAATACTTATTGCGTTAGCTGGTAATTACTTAAAATTAGCTGTAAGTTTTAAGAAAGATTCCTTCTATTTTACGAAGCCACCAAATTTCATTTGGACAGTGTTCAAAGTTTTTCTAACCGCGGTGTTATCATCCATGTAAACGATACTCTTGAATTTTCTTATGATTCTACGTAATCGCAATTTTATACGCGGCTGTATACGAAACAGTACTGAAAGGATTGAGCCCCGCTTCTACAGATACGTTTTCCGTAGAAAATTTACAGAAATTTTATCGATCGTTCTCCGCGATGGTCCCGATTTTCCACACAACTCTATTAACTTCCTGACGTTCAATTAATGTGTACAGATAATATAATGGTCGGAAAAGGAAAAATCGAAGTGTAAGGTGAACATCGTGCCGCCATCACGGAGTACATACTCTCACATTTCCCATTTTCTCTTCCGTTCTTTCCTCTCCACCTTTCCGATTTACTTCTGAACGCGAAAAATTCTTTCCCCCCTGCTGGAAATTTTGTTCCTCAGATACACGCGCCTTATCTATTACATTGCATTTACCTGAATAGGAGAATAGAAAAAGAAGTTTATATGCTATATATTGTAAAAGAAATAAATAAATAAATAATGTTGTTACGTGCACGCGCGCGCTCGTTGAGCGACGACGTCGTGATCGACTTTTCGTGATAAACCGCGAGAGATATATTCATATTTTTGGAAACATGTTAGCATTATTATTAATAATAATTATTATTACTATTAATTCCCCCTCTTTGTAATTATTAGGACACCGATAAGACGAAGAATCTACGATTTATAATTGAGAAGGCATACAGAAAATATATGTAAGCGTTGTTTAAAAACAGATAATATTATATTATGATACGAGATCATAAACAATAACTATGTTATGTAAAATTATCGCCTGTGAGTATTGATATCCTTCCACCTTTAAATCGCACTCCTATTTATCACAGTGGAGTGCTTTTCTTTTTTATTATTTTTCACACAACGTATCGCCTGTTCTTCCGCGTCACCTAACGTCAGAGATCATTTTCCTATCGTTATTTCGGCGCGAAAAAGAAATTTCGAAGTGAAGCAGTGCGGTTCATTGCGGCCAAATAAAGTTCTATCGCAAACGAGCAAAACTTACGGCTGCTGGCAAATGAAGTCGAATAAAAATATATTCGGCCGTTCAAGTATAAAAATGCACATTTATTGAAAGTGATATAAGTACAGTAAAAGGGTAATTATTTTATAAGACCGGTATCGCAGCAGTAAAGTGCGCGTTCCCTTGTCCCCCGAAATTGGAATCGTACGAAACAGACTTGGGCAAAACTCGTTTTTTCGGATTCGAACACGCTGTGATACAATTGAGCACAGAAGCGATGAAGAAAATGCAACGATAATAATGTACGCTGTGTTCAGAGAATGATTGGAAAAAAAATCACGTCAATAATGCCCAACTCTGGTGGATAAGCTTCACGCTTTTTACTTGCGGGATAAACTCGAGATATTCATCTATTAAAAATATTAAAACACCAAGTGCCACCTCATATCACTTTGCTATTACACTTTCTTTATTTCTTCCCGTCGATTTTTTGTTTTGTTTAGCATGATATCGTTGTTTATTTTTCTTCGGGGAAAGTTGTCAATTTCTTTGAAAGCGAAACACTCGATACAAAAGCTCCTCGAGCTGAACGAAACGCGCGGTACTCTTGCAATTATACGACACGAAAGCAAAAAAAAGCAAGCGCCAATATTTATGAAACGTAACGAATTGAACGTTAAAACGAGACTGCAGAGTCCACACAAAATTGATCGATCGTTCGAGGCCAGTTTTGAGCAAACTTGAAAGAGGCGAGAGGAAATTCGACGGCAAAACTTTGCCCACAGAGTACTCCTCTAAATCTACGGAACATAAACTTCATGTTAAACGGAAGTCGTGGGTGTTACAAATTGTTTAATGGCCTCGAGCAGTCGATTAATCACAGACAGGCTATATTTCAATAGATAGACCGCACTGCCTATTTAACCACATCGATTCACCAACGCAAATGACAAACTTGAAATTTCCTTCGTTTTCTGCGAACATTTTATTGCAATATAATTCACAAGGTGTATAATCTTTTTTTCGTTTTATTCGCCAAAACACCCGACAGCGTTCATTCTCGAATCCATCAAGAAATTCCAAGCAGTGATTATCATCAGATATCTGTTCATTCCTATCGTGTCTAATGATTTGGCTGCTACGAGCACGCTCGACGAAAACAATATTCCCCGTAAAAAAAATCCTACTCGCTCTCCGCGCACGGTTAACGTTTAACGTTTTACCCGCTTTCTTTTTTAATTGAAACAATATTGAATGCCGATTATCTCTGCGCGAGTAGCTCGATTACACGAGGACTACCGTCGTTCGTATTATTATTCGTACTTGGCACCAAGTATAGCCCAGCCCTTTTTATCCTGAAACCGATGACAGGTGCGCGAGCCAAGGGACTATTAATCTAGCGACACAAGCTGAACACGATTAATGCGTTGCTGATGGGTACAGGACCGCGTGTGAAGGAATTGCGATTGCGGGTGAACTGAACCAGAGGAACGCCTACACAGCAATGGCGAATCAATTTCGATTTTAATATCTAGTAAATAATAATTGTTGAAATATCTTAGCTTGATAGTGAAAGGAATGGTTGAGAAGAAATACTGATCGGTCAATCGATTGGTCCTTAGCTTAAATGAATAAAGTATACGTACAAACCTAAGATCTGAAGGAAGAACGGAATCGTTTTCGTATAAAAAGGAAATAAGAGGAAGATCGGTGTAAAATATTTTTAAACCTAAAAGCTAAATTTTCCATAGGCTATAATAAAGATCTATAAATAATATCTAAAAAAAAAATACCTGCGAGTCCTAAAGACTGTCTTCCCAGAAAAATTCCTAATCCATTTCTTCGTCCGAGCGATCACAATCTTCCAATCTTCCGTTACAATAAATGAATGATAAAATTACTAACTACCCCTCTAAACGTTCTCCAAGGAGACGCGCGTAAAATCCCAATCGTCCCTCTTTCCCCTCTTGTCATTTTTGTTCGCGTCTTAAAATCTGCCAAACACATATCCAGAATAAAAAATCAATAGACAAACAGTCCACTCCACTTCTCTCCGAAAGATCCATCGAGCGTCTCATGCTGTGTAGGTCTTCTCGTAAAAGATGCCTGGCGTCGCATCCTCTTCGTCTTCGCCGGAAATGTTGGTTTCCTTGGGTGTCGTGCGTCGAAGGATCCGCGTGCTGGCAGTGTCTTTTCAACGTAGCGTGATCTCCCTCATTATTTTCCCCAATTTCTCATTAAAACGATACATGTATACAGATGTGTATATGCGCGCGCGTTTCCGTGTATATGTTGTATACACGTGGTTAGATTGATGTCAGGGAATTAACCCGGCTGCTAATATCCGGCCAGGTCGGCGAACGTCTGGTCCATCTCGTCGGCGATCGCTTTGTACTTACAGCGCTCTTTCGCCACCACGTCTGCAATGCAAAACGGAGAGTTACGTGGTATTAGTCGGATGTTAGGTCTTGAATTAGTTGGACACCCTTTATCAACACCGTACAATTTTGTTAGAAAGAGAGAGAGAGGCAGTGTGTGTATTATTGCGATACGGTAGGCAGAGGAATGGATTCATTCGATCAAGTTTGACCATTGATTGATTAACAACAGGATACGGAGGGGATTGTTGAACTGTGTTTGAGAAATTTACTTTGGACAGGTTCTATTACTATTCGTTAGTTGATTAGTACGTTTAACGAATACGGGCTGGGGGTTCGAAGAAATAGAAGCGTGTGTTGTTTCCAGGTTGCTTTTTTATTGATAACAATCGCTGGTTTCGTCTCGGACAAATTTTCTCAGGTGCGTATATGATAATTGTACATCGCTGAAAAAAGGAGACGGGCGTTTCTTTTTCAAGGACTCAATCTTTATTTGACGTTTGCGTTTCGCGGGTGAATAAGAAAATCCGCGGATCGTCGATGATGAGTACTTACCGAATACGTTTCGTCGCGAAACAGCAACGGAATTATCGTGAACGATGGGAAACGTATCCAACCGTGACTCGATTGTAATCGTCATTTAGAATACAAAGTCGTCGACGTTGATTTACAAAAAAAAGAAAGAAAAAAGAGAAGAGAAATGAATACGGATGGGAGGGACAACTGGGAAAGTTGTCAAACGGGTGAAATAAAAAAGAAACTAAAAGGAAAACGATGGGTCTGAGAACGCGGAACGTATTTCTTAGACGCGACGGTTTTTTAGATACAATAACAATAATAATAATGTAAGCTGATTGGCCGATATCGGACCATGATATCTGATCGAGTTTCTCGATGCACGGCCGATCCTTTCGACAGCCGATGGGACACGAACGAACGTCCACTATCAATTAATTCTTCTCGATCAACTCGGTAAAGGTGAGATCCAGGTCGTCGCAGATGTATTTGTACTTTTCCTTCTCGTGTACGAGCTCGTCTGAAAAGGCAAAGTGTTTAAATTAAAATCTCGTACCGCCGGATACAATTGTATACCTAATTAATTCGTATCCTAGAAATGACAAAAAATTAGACCCTTCACCAATTTATATGGAAGTGACGCTTGTCGATAGAAAAATGGTTTCGTGCCAATGAGAAATGATTGGTTGGTGATTAAAAAAATGTACGTTCTTTAACTTCTTGCAATTGGGCCCACTTTTGCAGGAACACTTACTTCAGAATAATTTCTCGCATTCTCTTATTATTTTCATGATAATGAACAGACAAGAAGTCGAGGCAAAAAATGCTATTTATTCCTCGTATGAGAGATGCCAATTATATTGACAGCCATCGATGAGAGAAAACAGAAATTCTCGCGGAGTAGGATAGTCTGACTGCGAGTTAAAGCCTCGAGATCGTTAGATAAACGGGTTAATAAGCTCGAGAAGCAACTTACGGATTACGTGTTAAGAGCAAGCGAAATTGTGAGAAAGGTGACTGGATGATATTTGATATTTTATTTTTGATTTTGGTCGAAGCGTTAGGGGGGTTGGTTAGTGGCTCGTTAGACGCCATAGAGCTCCATGAACGCTTGGTCCAGGCCATCTCCGATCTCCTTGAACTTCTCCTTCTCGGCCACCATTTCATCTGCAAGCATTCGCAATGTTATTTCGAAGAACGTTCGTCAACTCTTCGATATCTGCCCGTAGACGTCGAGTGGTTCGAGCGAATTTAATCTCTAAGAGACGATTTGCTCTAGGCCGTTGAATTGTTAAATAGCTTTGAAGCGTTGGTGGCGTGGACAGGAAACAGGGTTTGGCGTCGATTGAATGTTTTAGTTGAGATGAATAAGGCTGGTGTGTCCTTTGGGAATGAAGTGTAGTAAATTGTGATGTATGATCGTGAAATGAACGAGTACTGGTGCTGCTTCGTGTACTCTTCAATAGCATCGTTTAAATTAATTATCTCTGGACCTGTTATAAGTATACTTAATTATCTAAGCAAGCATAACATTTCTGGATATCTCTAAATCTTCCTATAGTTCAACACATACAAAACACGGCCATGTGAGACTTACAATATAAAAAAAATGGACGTCATCATATTTGTTCCATTTAATCAAATAACTTCTAAAGGGCCTTACATCTAGTGAAAGAACGAAGCTACTTGAAGATACTCCCTATGCTAATACTAAAGTTTAATCATTGGAATAGGAAAGGACCATGCTGGAGAACAGGTCTCTCTGGCAAGGAACTCGTGTAAAAGTAGCAATAAAAAAAAAGAATAGAGACAAGCATGTTTACTCACCGAAATTTCTTCGATACGTACCATCGTTGAATAGACTCTCCTTGATGGGCTGTGGCATGCAAGTTCTAGGCACAGCTAACACAACGAGCAGCGTTGTTTGTTATATCGCGTTGGGCACACAGTGGATGGTCAGTTTTGTTAAATAATCAAACTTTGCCGTGGATCGAATCGATTGCTCGATCCTGGAAAACGATCGCACTCATACATGGACGCATACAAAAAACAAACGACACGCTGTTTTTTCAAAATTAAAATATATATTATAAACAGTTTTATAATAATAGCAATATGTATAATAATTATTATCATTACAATGATATTAGTGTTATTATCGTTCCATTCGTTTTTATTAATATTAAGTAAATTAATAAACTAAAACTCTCAAATGTGAACTCAAGTATCTGCGGTTTCCTTCTTTTTTTTTATTTATGTACTGTGTCTCTCTTTCTCTCACCCTCGCTCTCTTTCTCTCTTTCTTTCTCGCACACACGCATACACTCGATTGGCATACTCTTGGAGAAAAAAATAAACAAACGGGAATAACAAAAATGTCATTATCGTTAACGGTAGGACGCGTGGAATCGTTTTTATTGTGCTTTCTTCGTTTTTCATAATTATATATACGTTTCTGTTTGTCTCACATACATTCTCTCTATATCGATTAATCGTGACATTCTCGGCAGACGTATTTGCAATCTTTTCGAATGTCTTTCGGAGGTGTTGAAATTTCCTACAAACACTACTGTAACTAAAAAAAAAACCCACGCTCTTCAACGAACCATATTGCTCGAATGGTATTTATGATAACTTTCTTTAATTATTGCAATAGAATCAATTCTACGAGTACTCCTGTAACGTTAAAGTTTGTTTAAACCACTGCTTCCCGGAACAGACATTCGAAAAAAGTTTCGCCAGAAAAATATCACTACAGGAATCATCAAAGGGACGAAACACTTTGACGGTCAGGCAGTTTCATCGCGATTACAAAATGGGAGGAAATATATGTATTGTACGGGATCACCCTAAAATCGGGTGGTAGCGACAGGGGTGTAGCAACGATATCGATTAACAGCGATGAACGATTGTAAGAGGCGAAGTATGCGTCGCGAAGTGAAAGTTCTCGTATTCCTTTTCCCTTTTCCCCTTCCTTCGAATTTACGAATCAAAGTTGAAAATTGGCTGAGTAATGCCTCGCAGATTGATTAATTAATTAATAGATTAATGGCAGACACGATCGATGGAACGTGCGGCTCAGCCTGAACAAGAAAACTGCACGAAAATGAGGGTACTGCCCTTTCACCTTGCACAATATTTGCTGCATTAAAATAATATAGGTTCACCCTGTATATCAAGGAATGTTCCACTATCGTGCGTTCTCGATCCACATTAATGGAATTTTTCGATACACAATCTAGATCGTCCCGTAACGATCGTCCAATTACTAATTATCTTCGTACAAAGTTCTACAGGGAATATCATTCTTCTTTGGAGAATTCGACGGAACACGTGGAACAAGATTTTCAAGAATTCATTAAACATCTTCCACGGAATCCTCCGCGAAGAATCTTTCGAGCCAACTCGGTACGTTTCCATTACCAATTACGATATAAATATAGAAAAATTTCATTCCACATCGTACCGCGTTTCTAAGACTTCCTTTTCAACCCCCTCGTTATTATCTTGCACGTTAAACTCTAAGTTGCAACTAGCTACGCTAACTCTAATATTATTTCAACTCGATTGCACGCATTTGCATTTTCAACGCGAGTTTAATCTCGGATTTGTTCCGCGAAGGGATCACCTGGCTGGCAGTGAGCGTCTTTTAGAAGCGTTTCAGATTATCATCCGTGAGCGAACGAGCGTGGAAGAAGGCCGAGAATATTCTTTTTTTTCCTCTCTTCAGGCTGAGCCCCCGGCAATATGGAATGTAGGCTTTGAAAAGCAACGGGCAGTGGCCTGGCTGGTTATTTCCTAACCAGGGACGTGGGGCTCGACATCGAGAAAAAACTTGCTGGTCAAATCGAATCGGTCAAATATTCCTTACAGAAACGTTCAGAGATACGTATTAAAACTTCTTTATACCGATTGCCTTCGAAAGAAATTAAATTAACTTAATAGTAATAATAACAATAATAATAATGAATCCTTTGTCATCGTGTGTGATTATGACCTGTCCTCGAGCTATTTTAAATTATTCTTTTACTGTCAAGGGGTTCACGTTTTAAAAGCTCGTAAGTGTCGTTTACGCGAATCGAATTATTACTTTGTTAAACACTATACTATAACTAGTTGATACTTGAAACGAAAAGAGTCTTTCGACACGACTCGTTGCTTCTAGACTTGCAATATCAGTTGAACCTTATATACGATCAATTTCGAATCGAATTGGACCGGATATGAACCGCAGAGGATCGAATTTTCGCCCGAGACCACGACACGCTATAGCGGAACGTACCCGATCGCATGAAAATACTTGACAGAGTCAGAGATCGAAAATTCTTTCTCGACGTGCGAGCCTCGATCGACCGCCTACCCTTCTATAATACCACCACGTCCTTTTGGAATGCATATTACGTCGCTCACTATCCTCCTTTACAAATTAAGTTAGTGGTCGCATGGAACCAACAGTCACTCGATCGAAATCGACGATGTTAATCGTCAATTCGGTTAAAAGCAAAACGTAGAGTAAAAAAAGAAAGTAACTGTTAGGTTGGGCATTAAACAGAAACACTTCAAAAAAAATATATATATAAAAAGAAAAAGAAAAACAGAAAAGAAATAGAAAACAAAGGGAATTGTAATTACGTATCCCTTTGATAAATCGCACACCCCTACCTCTTTTCCATATTTTCATTCACTTTATTCCTCTCCAGCCTTCTAGATCCTTCCGCTTCTCCTCTTTATCTATATGTTCGTCTGATTTCCTTCGATTTATTGCGCGCGCGCGCAAAAACACACGTATACACTCACACACAACACCAGCAACAGCATCGGCACAACAGACACACATGCATGAAACACGTAGGCGGGGCGCGCACGCGAAAAAAGTGCGCACCCAGGGCGCCAGCTGAGATGGGCATTATAATGGGAGAATGTGAGTCTAGTCTAGCAGAGACTGCATGGGTATTTTCATTATTTTTTTTTTGTTTTTTTTTCGTCTCGTTCGTAAACGTTAATAGTGTGCACCACACACAGAAGCGCTCGCGTCGCACGGCGTATTTTATTTCTTTATTTTTCATACGACATTTTTCCATTTAACCTCCCTCCCCTATAAACGACGTTCGTTCAATCTATCACCGTCCCTCTAACCCTTTTCGAATCAACGCTCTCGATGCATTTTCTTTTTTTTTTTGCCGTTTCATTCGTTCCTCCAATCCCGAAACAATCGTACTCTAGAATCTGCGTATGCTCTGTCGTTAAACGTTTTCCCCGACTCTTTTTTTTTCATATTCTCGTTTTCTCTCGTGTTTCTTTTGTTCCGCCCGCCACGAGACACGATCTACATGTTCTGGATGTCATGCAGGGTGGCCTCCATCTCCTCCTGGAGCAATTTGTTTTTCTCTCTCTCGGCACCAAGGTCGTCTGGAAAGATTACTGGTTATTGGGAGGCTGCACACAGGAGCCGCAAATTTTCGCCCGTTCGCGAAATTGCGCTCGAAGGGGGTTAGAGTGAAACAACACGTCGATTAGTCGAACACGACGCACACACGTCACACGGGACGACGAGACGTTTTATGGAGTCCTGTTTGCGATTTCATTTTGTATCGTCGTCGACGTTAGTGTTAAGATTTGCAAATGCAAAGTGGTTTTATTTTAGGGCAAACGACAGGTACAATTGTGTGTTCGAATTTCTATGAGATTCTTAGATGACATTTTCTACAAACGATTGAATTTTCGTTTCTCCCGATTCTCGCGAAATTTCTGCCACCCCAAATGCCTGTCGTTTGCGGCTCTATTAATCATTGATTGCACTCAAGCAAACTGGGCGTTTGGGTCAATTTGGAAAGAAGAGTTGTTATGGTGATTAATGAGTTCCTAACAGGTAACTAGAATTCCTCTTACTGCTCGCATTCTGCTTCCTTTGATTTTTTAGGTTCTACTTACAGTTCTCTCTCTCTCTCTTTCTTAGTCTAAGGTAAAAATCGTAATCTCTAGGGCTAGAAAATAGTTCAACTAAAATGCCAGTGAAACAACTGAACAGTCATTTCCAGGCTGTGGTAACGTCCACGTAAGATTCGCGATGGCCGTTCGAGAAAGTAAAAGTCTCGAAAACGAAAATTGCGAACGATGACTCGCGATACGAATGGAAACAGGTGTTGAATACGCACCTTCGAGCCTGTCGACCTCCTTCTGCAATTTCTGCACTGATCTTTCTGCGAACTCGGCACGAGCTTCAGCCTGTGATAAAGTGAAGAAATATTGAGTACATTTTGTCGCGTCACTCCTCTGTGATTTGTCGTCGATTTTAAAATTTCTACGTCTACGCGGTGAACAAAAATTCCATGCATTCGCGTCTACAGATAATTTACAGAGAAACGTATCACGCATACGTATTTTCTATTGCATCGAATTGTTATTATGCTGAAATAATTATACGTCGCAGAGAATTGTAAAGTAAATTTGTTTTTTTGTATATCTTTTAAAATCGACGGATTTATAGTAATTCCATTTGTTCTTATTAGTACGAACAGAACGCCATGCTTTTCATTTCATTTTTAATAGGAAACACAATTTAGCCAATAATGTTAGTTAATGGCACACGTGGTTGTTTTTGTTGTTAATTTTCTTGATTCTTTCTCGTACCTCGTTAAAATTTAGACGATACCGATATCCGTATGTTGGTCGCTGTGAATTAATTACTCACTCGTGTCTTTTCATAATTACAGTCCGGTTTATTTTTACTTGTGCGTAATATGCAAAGTATCGTGATTACGTGAGCTGTTTTGATGAAATGTGTGCAAAATAAAAAGGTAATCTGTACAAAGAAGAACGTGTATCTAAAATAGCGACGACTACATAGAAAGGATATGTACAACGTGAGAAACTAAAAAATTTGTCCAGCGCGATGAACGATGACAAAAGAGTGTAAAATCAATCATGTTTCCTTTACAGAGATTCACAAAGTTGTTTTTTTTCTTTAATCCTCCACCTGAATATTCTCCCACTTCTGCTCTGCTTTCACACTTACCTCTTTCAATTGACTATCCAGTATCTTCACTTGGCCCACGAAAGTCTCCTCTCTTTGTGTCGCCTATTTTTAGTCAAGCGCAAAAAAGAGAAAAAAACAATCTCACGTTAGCATTACCAAATAAAAAAAAAACGAAAACATTAAAATAAAATCGAGTAACAGGGACGAACAGTACACGGCGTCTATGTTACAGGATTGAGAGTAGCGTAAATCGGGGAAGGGGTGAATGAGTTAATGATTTTTAGTAGAACGATGGTAAATTCGCGACGACAAATCACACTCTGGCAAAAAGTGTCAGAAGATGCAAGGCACTCTCAAAAAGGATCTGTACCTCCTTTAGGCGAGTGGTAAGAGTCTTAATTTGGTTCTTGTATTCCTCTTCACGCTGGTTGGCCTATGGGTACAGTAACGTGAACATTATGCATCACGATGTGGAAAATTTACATTTTCATCCTTGAACGTCTCTCACTTTACCACGCCTGTTCTTTCCTTCTTTTCTTTTCTCCATATATAGATATATCAAACTCATATTTCACAACGAACGCAACGATGCGTCGAAACCCCTGCACGTTTGTCAATTTAATTCGCGTTACCGTGAAAAATCGCCCGATATTTCTCTTACACATCGCAAACGTTTTTCTGTCGTCAGCCTCGAAGGATGCAATTTTATCTGGATGCAGGGGTTTTGTGGCGAGACAGGAAGAAATGATTGTGAATAGAAGAAACAATGCTGTAATTCGAATTGAATGCTTCAGTGACGCGTGAATTAATCGAATGAAATTTTGTTGAACGAATTTATAAAACAATAGATAAAGGATTGCGAACGATAGAACTGTCCGATCTGCATTTAATTTATGTTCGTGATGTTTGCGAGACATTCTTCTGGGTATTTCGAAAGGAATAAAATAATAGCAATGTATTTATCACAGTTTGTAACGAAAAGTGAACTCGAGATGAAAAGAAAGTGAAACAGAAGTCTCGAGTGTTCTTTCTCTCTCAGGTATTTGTTGTAAATCGTTTCGGTGGTACTTACCTTCTCTTCGGAGACCTCGAGGGATTTCAGATTGTTGCCAACGACACGGAGTTCCTCTTCCAGCTCGACGATCTTCCTGCAAAAGGAACAAAAACGGTTTAGTAAGAGTCCTGATCGTAAAATCCGTGCCTACCTGAGAAAGTGTTTTCTCAGCGTGGACGAAACCGCTGGTCGTTTTCCTTTCAACCTCGTTCCATAATTTACAACACATTTTTGTACTACGAACTTCAGAATTTATATTGCCATTTGAAGAAGTAGAGAATAATAAATTCAATAGTACTGAGAAAAAATTGTACAGAATTGTACAGAATGCTTGAAAGTAGGAGTTACAATACTTGAACAAGTACACTTCAAAATACAGAGAATACGTTGTAATATATAATTTTTATAATTATAAATAATAATTTTAGTAATTTAATTATTATGAAAATGTTAATTTCTAATACTGCCTTTAGATTATTTTTTGTATTTACGTGTTTGCCGACCAGCGTTCGTCCGTGTTAGACAAGCAATTGTTCATGGAAGTTCAAGGAGGAAAAACGGAAGGAAGTGAACAGTAACTCATGCACAAACAGAACAACCTACCCTTCCGAAAGTTCAGCCTTTTCCTCGGCACGCTCGAGATCCTGCTCCATCATGACTAGTTTTCTGGCAACCTGTGATCAACAGCCACACGTGTCATGCGAAAGAAGCAAGGATAATAAGGGCTTAAAAAATAAGATACAAACGAGTAAAACATATCCAGAAAGAAACAACAAAAATGATATCGTAAATGCATGCAATCGATCATCTGCTTCTCCTTGTCCTCCATTGGTTCGCCAGACTGCCGCTCAAATTCTTATTCGGACATTTGTCAAACAAACGATCCTATAAATGTGTTCCTTCATCCGAGAGAATGGAAGACGTGTAAAATAAAAATATCGTCGATGCGAGCGCCAATTATGTTGAAATAATATCACCATTCCATTCTCACGGATGCAAACATTCAAAGAGAAATCTCAGTCAATCGGTAATCACTATTTTCTTGTTTCCTTCTACAGAAAAATCTTTTCCTGCACGGACAGAGAATTTATTTCATCGATCTCCCTTCCTCAAATCGATGCAATTCAACCGATCGATCTCTCTGATTCACGCTTCTCAGTGAACGTCCGAATTTCTCCCAAGGGAAAATAAAGAAATAATCAAACACAACACCGATCAAACAAACCAGAAAACGCACGTTGTTAAACACTTCCACACGTGATCACCTGTCGGACGACCCTCTTGCAACGAGTGTCTCTTTCTCAACACGGTAATAGTGTTTGTGTAAACCGTGCGCAGAGGACGTGTACACGTGAGAAAGTGTGACAAGAACACGGGGAAAGGGTCGAGACAGCAAAACCGATTTTGGCACACGCTTCAATTCAGGAAGAAGGGGCGTTAATGAAAGAAAGGGGGGTGTGTGAGTGTGTGATCGATTTTGAAAAACGGATGCTTACGACTCTCCAGCCTCGGCGCGTTCCTCGGCACGTTCTAGATCGGCCTCGACCATGGCCAATTTACGGGCGACCTGTATAAACGACACATACACACGTTTTCTCCTTATGTTCCTCAAGTTTTATCTTTCTCCGGCAGCGTCTTAGCTCGCTATTTCTCCCTCCCTCGCTCTTTACGTTACACCGGAACGTCTAGATTCTCCACCCGGCATCTGGGCCAAGATCGGCGATCGTGCGCCTCGATCTTGCCGCCATAGTACCAAAGTCGAGATCTCTAATCATTCTGGTTAGCTCGATGTCGTTCTACGAACACTGGAAGAGCTTGGTCTCACTCCTTTTGCGTCCGGTTAGCTCGATGGATTCGACTCCAATTAATGTTTCTTTCTTTAATTTGATTTCTTTTGCAAGGACTACTTGGTGTATGGTGCACTTCGAACTTGAAGCGAATGCTTGGTCGAAAGAGTTGGAAGACGGAACCGTTTAAACATCTCTGCATTCCTTCGCGAATATTTCCCACCGTGAACGAAGCAGCTCGTCGTCCCGCTTGGTTAAGGGGTTAATCGTATTCTGCGTTCCTTCGCGCGGATCCCATTCGCAGTGGAATCGCAAATATTGAACCAGTGAAACACTAACCGCGAAACGTGCTCTCTGACACAGCCGTTTTATTTACACGACCGACGGGAAACGGATATTTCGAACACGTTTAACCAGACGACGAATGTACAGGCTTGAATTTCAAATAGAGTACCGGGCAAATTGTACATGGTGTAAAAAACGGAAAAAAAGGTGAACAGATACACACTTTGGGATCGATAAAGGATTGCCGATAGAATAAACTTCCCGCAAAATTATTTCATCGAAATTTTCACGCAATTCCTGAGTTTAAATTCACCCCCGAAAACCGTGTCGATCATGTATGTTACACCTTGCAGGAACACTGCAATTCGATGGTTCCGTTTGCTTCGAACACTCTCTGTCCATTTTTACACGAACACTCTTCCAGACGTAGAACGAATCTCGTAAAAAGAGGAGAGGCGCGCAATAAGAAAGGAAGCGACAGAAGACGTCTTCTGTCGCTTCGTTCTTAGAGATTGGTACGAATCGATGGAAATACTCGCACGGCACGCGGTTAACCGAGGCCACCATAGAAAACGAAGGAGAGTTCCGTCCTCGGAATGAACGGTGAAATAAAGCTGTTCGCGGGCTCGCATGGAATGTCCCTTTCGTTTGTCCACGGAGACCTTTCGTTTTACGCATGCAACGAACTCTGCAGTGCAAACGTAACGCAATCCCCTGGAAGAAACGACTTTTTCCATACAAATTCCTCTCCGTGAATCTCCTATATTTTAATTATTCATTTCAACAAAATTTCTGAGAGAACCGAAACGGGCAGAATTAATTCTTCTTACCTCATCGATCATTAATATTCAAACGTTTCTGCTGACAAATTATTTGTCGAATAGAATTGAATGGGAAACGGTATTTGTAAAATCCAATAAAGAATTCTGTTTATATCACACATATGTCATTTGGTTGACGTAATTCGACCAAATTTGTCGTTTAACCGGGGACTTGCGTAACGTTCATAAATTCAGAAACAGAGGGTCAATGATAAATGATTACTGCATCGGGTTAAAAAAACACGAGAATAGTGATTGTCACACTCGATTAAGGCTCGCCTCTGCTTGGCCTGAGCTTCTGTAATAAGTGTTACATGGTTAGATGATACAAGCAACCAAGATCATATCAGAGTCGCTGGACTCTGACACGGCGTCACTGCAAACAATTAAGAAACAACGTTGCAAGACAATGATTAGTTTCGATGCTGATTAATTTCAACGACACTCTAAAACAAATGATGATTACGAATTTGTCAACGGGGAGAGGACACGGACGCGTTGAAGTTACAACGATGTATATTTCGGGGTCCGATAACTGTATAAATTCAGTGAAATTTTAATCACTCGTTGTTATACAAGATACCCATTATTTTCCAATGGAGGAACGTTCAATATTTTATGGAACTTTCTTTTTTTCCGTTCTACTGCAATCTATATTATAGTCTATTCAAATGGCGTGCAATACACGATTCGTTCGTGCCTGTCGAATTGCGTCTTTGCACATACCTTTTCCTTCATCGAGACCAGGAAAAGTTTCGTGAATAATTTGAATATCGAGCTTCGCATAAAATTTAGAAATCAATTGTGCAGCGAGCATGAACGAAATGCATAATAGTGTTGGAGGTTTTGTTGCCTCTGAAGAATTTCTGATTTAAAAATGAAGTATGCAGAAAAACTACTGATTGTGTTTTTTAATATCTTTGTAACTTCGACGCTGTCTCGCGGCACCACCTACCATAACAGATGGATTTTGTAATTCGAAATATTTCTGAGCTACGTTCCGAATTCCAGGAAAGCGAGAAGGGAAGTCTTTGGACAAAAGCAGCACCATTTTAATCGCGTACGGGACCGAAATGCATACGGCCCCGTTCGTATCACAACACAGAACGTGTAACATTATTTTGCGGAGCCAGTTTTCTGGTTAAACGAACCGAACACGCGGACCAACGACATTCACCGATATTTCTTGCACGATCGAGGGACGAATTCTCGCGATGGTGTTATTTTTTTTAAAATGCGAACTGAATCTTTTTATTATTATTATTATTATTATCTTCTTTTTAATTTACGAAACTGGCACTTGAAATTTATATTTTGTCGTCCTTTTCTTTCTTTTTTTTTCCTCCAACAAACACTTGGAAATCACAGATATACAACGGTTTCAACGTTAAGTCGCGCTCAAAACACGTGACACTGATATAGTATTCATGTATACGTATCACCAGTCGTCCTTTTTTTTATAATTTTGTAATTATTCCCGATAATGAATTGTATTAATCGAACACTGCACTTATTACCCGTTGAACGATCAGTCGTGTCTCACTTACTCGACGAAATCACAGACGATCAATACCTTTCGTTCTCTCCATTCTTTCATTTTTTCTTCGTCAAAAATCACTGTTACCGAATTACAACCCGAAACTTCCTCCCTTTGTTTTATATATATATTTTTTTTCGAATTTTAAGCGGAGACGATATTTACCCGTTTTACTCCAATTGATATATCATGCTGAAGGTAATATGCACGAATGGTACGAACAATCGACTCACTGATCGGTCGATCCGTAAAAAGGTAAACAGATTGAAATATTAATTAGTTGCTCCCGGGGACGTGCAACACGTCCAACTTTCGATCGATGGAAACGCGCGAGTAAATTTTTCTATTATACCGTGCCACGGTGGTTTCGAGCACACAGAGAGAAGACAGAGAGTTATGGGGTTAGGCACTATTATCTCGACTATTAACTAGGAACCATCATCATCATCATCATCATTATTTTTATCATGATCATTGTCACTGCAGCCATCACGCATGTCAGTCGTGGGCTCGCGAACCTCATCGTATTTCTTGTCAGCTTCTTCAGCGAGGAACCTGGCTTCCTTCAGCTGATTTTCGAGGGCGTCCATACGCTCTTCATCGGCCAAGCTGCGATTTTCGAGAATCTTGCGGGCTCTTTAATAATTACCACAAAGAACAACGATTAACATACGACACGAAACGGAAAGGTTGCTGAAGAGAAAGTGTTTAGGTTATCGTTGTCTCGTCGAAAATGAAAATTCTTCGACGATCTTACTGCACGGCTCTGCTATCCTGCTCCTTATTCGGCTTTCCTGTAAATACTTTCCCACGGGGGCAAATTGGTAATCGATCTTGACGAACCACAGATTGTTCAAATGCGATACTTCGTAGTTAAAAATAATAGTTCCGTGACGGTGTCTAACATTGCAGGTAAATTGAATGGAAACTGAGATCCCTTTGAATGGTTCAAATGAAAAAAAAGAGGTATATCTTTTTGACAATAATAAATTCAACCTTGGTTCGTCAAGGTGTGCATGATTTTGCCCTCGATGGCCCGGCGCAAAAAGATTGTCTCTTTGTTCGCTGGTACGTGACCCACCTCCTCGTATTTCTTATCCGCCTCCTCGGCGATGAGTTTAGCCTGTGCTAGCTGTTGCTCCAATAGTGATACCCGGTCATCTTCCAAATTGGTACGGTTTTCGAGTGCCTTGCGTATCCTAGCGATCGATTATCATTCGATTTTTAGCATTAGTTTAGTCGCCGTTGAAAGAAAGATCATCGACGTACGAAAAGAAAGTCTTCCGTAACTTCCAGGCATTTAACTTTCGATTTCTCATTAAATAATATCTCTGAACGGTATCTAAAAGTGAATCGAACTTTTCTGATCCTTTGAAATGCCGAATAGTCTAAATAGTCTAAATTGCGGCGAAGGAAAAAAGCTCTGCACAAGAGTTTGTTTGTTCCAAGAAATTAGAAGATTTATACTGTGCTCCGATAGAAACGGGTAGCCAAAAGTAATCAAAATGTACGGCGCCCAAAATGTCGATAAAGAATCGTTCTCAACAGTACCAGCAAGATTTGCGTTCAAGAATCGTGAATTCTCCGCTGGCTATCAATCGTTTTTTCCGCGACAAGAAACCGCGAACGCGTCGCGTTATCAACCACGATAACCATCGCCTCTCAGTCACTTCGTGCAAACTTTTGCGTTTAATCGGACCAAAGTAGCTCCACTTATGCCGGATCTTCGAAGTCGCTGGTTTAATCGCCGATAATATTATCGAAGCAAACAAGCGAACGGAGAATTCTCAGAAGGCAATATCTCGAAGTTCTTTCAACGTCGAAAAGTTAGTCCTATTGGTAACAATGCAGTGACGTCGTTTGAAATTCAAGCGAAAGGGCGAATACACGATTCGATAGAAACTAATCTCGGTGCAATCGTTCGCCGACGTGCGTTTAGATGCATCGCTCCTTTCAATACGTTTGTCAACAGTTAAATAATGACTCCGATCTGATTGCCCAGCGAGGCTGCACGTTTTAAAAAACTGCTGCAATTATTACACGATTGGTAACTATGTGTTGCCGTCGTGTAATTGCATGTGCGCATAGGTTCGATTATCGGACGAATGTAACGAATGTAACCGCGAAAGATTACAATGCAGTATTGTGAGATCATTTATAAATAGATCTGCAAGTAGAGAACACGAACAATGGATAGTACTCGCTCTTTCTGCTCGATTTCTTAAAACGATCGTCGTTAGTATCGATTCTCCTTGGAGCATCGCACGATACTTCGTAGTTTCGATTAGAAAAACTGCTATTATTAGTCGAAGTTACTGCAAGGTGTGAAAGTCTGCTCCAAAAAAAAATCGGTTTTCCTATAATCAAGCTGTGACAAACCATTGTTAATTGTAGCTCTTGCAATGGCTCTAATTATTTTACAATTGTTCCTTTTTTTCAATGGAAAAAGGAATCATCGATTTTCTTTACAGTAAATTCGAGTGGGATTTTAAGTGACTCCAAACCAAACCTTCATTTAAACTCCCATCACTCTATGAGGTAGATAACAGCAAACTCTGGCCCCAAAACAGACCTTTCCCCTTTTAAAACCCACCATTGCATTAATCCTTGCACGTTCCCCCATCAATGTACTTTCTAATAAAAGCTGTGACCTCCGACAACTTCAACACGAACATCGTCAGCGGCAAAGAAAGCACATGAATCGAACTTTCGCTGAATCGATCAATTAGGCGAGCGCCTGTTATCTACTCATTGAGTAAAACAGCCGCTTTACTGAACGACTCCCTTATAAATATCTGTTCGTCGACGTATCTTCCGCGCTGCTCGACGACAGATATTTACAAGATATACGTGATCGTCTGATGCTCCAATTATCGAGGGAAAACCATAGAAATGTGACGTTCGTTTACCGTTCGCTCTCATCGGCTGCCTGCGACGCCTCTGCTAACTTAGCAGTGGCGGTTGCGAGGCGTTCCTCTGATCTCTCGAGGTCCTCCTCCAACAATTGGATGCGACGATTCAGAGCGGCTACTTCGGACTCAGCCTGTAACAGAAAGAAAACGAAAAACGTATTTATTCAGCTGCGTTTAATTGCCATTATTTAAATTCATCTTTTCCTTGAGCGTTCCAGACCTTTTTCTTGAGCTACATTTTTCTAAATACAAATGTTAGATTAAACGAGAGTAGGTAATATAGAACTTCGGAGCTTCGAATTGTTCTGCGATAAGTTGCAAAACAAGAATGGACAATTTACAGCACTAAATATGATCTTCGCGATATCTATATTTGTATAATTGATTGATTGTCGAATTGTACACATTTTCTTTTCACGCGCAAGAACGGTGCCGCGACGACAGTTATCGCTGCGGAATTTTTCAGCCGGCGAAGCTGCACGGCTGCAATAAATTCGTTTGCGCGTAAACGAAGTTGAGATAAAAACGTGAGATAAGCCATCGTCGTTGTCACACTATGCTGCACCGTTTATTTTACGTCCGATCCTTCAGATGGTTTCATCAATTATCTATACGCAATGCGAGTAAATTGAAAATAAAAACAATTAGATTTCATGGACGTGCGACACGTGATTAGAATTTACGGAACGAGACTCGATTCCGTCAAGGCCTCTGCTCCGTTCGCATATCAATGACCTGAACTTCCGCGAGAGTTCTTGGCAGTCACGCAGAGAGATTTAATTTAATGGATCGTCAATTCGCAGCATCTGTTGACGAGTGTTAGAGCATTATTCTCTAAAAGTGTGACGATCTTGGGCAAATTGGAGCAACCTCTCTTATTCAATTAAAAAAAAAATGTTTTCCGTTTTATCATATTCAATTAAACGCGCAGCTTAACGCTCCGTGGATCAAATATTCTTACATGAAATCCGATTCCGAATAATCTCGGTTAATTAAATTCATACAAGTTTCTATTCTGCTGAATGACGCGATCCCCTGGAAGAGCTACTGTTTTCTATGCAGATATTACTACTATTTGCATTGCTCCTTGCTACGGTTTCGAACCAATTATCATCTGAACGCATTTTACAATACCATTTATCCTTAACTTGAAACACAGCAGTTTGACATTCCCTTCAATCTGTCCCTGCTGGTATTAAAATGCGTTTCAACGTCGTTCGCTTTCAACCCGTATGTATAAGAGATGTGCACGAGGACCAAAATTGGATTCAGTTAAAATTCAGGATTAATTGCACCGTTCTGCAATCAAGAAGCGGAGTTGCACCGCGTTAAAGAGAAAATATCTAATTTCGTTACGTCAAACGAAACGAACCGTGCACGCCCTTACAAATGTAAATTGCTTAACGCTCCATTACGCATGTGTTGGTCTACACAATTCGAGGCCCTTGTCCCCGTTAACGACTGCACCTGCGACAATTGTGCGCCGAGTGGACAAATCTTAATTCATCGTGCATGAACCGAGCATTACCCACGCTTTCATGCACGTGCCGCTCTTCGATCACCCACGAACATACCTCGTATCCGGGCTGTTTCAACACGCCCATGACTCCTCTACGCGTGGAAATTGGCCAAAAGCATCGCCGTCGATGAGCAATTGTGCCATTATCTTATCTTATGCAGGCGCGATTAAAACAGCACCGTTTGTTTTTGTACTGATTCAAGTACCCGTCAATTATAAATTGATTAATATTTTTTCACCTGAATTCAATCGAATAAAAGTTCTCTCTATATTTCTTGCTATGCTTTCTTGAGTTAATAACAAGTGTCTTCTTACACTCGCTTACTGTCTTCTTACACTTCTTACATCGTTTCTCCTCTCGTTCCTATTTAGCCTACTTTTTTATTGTCCCACTGAATTATACCTTGAATATTATGCATGCAGCCTGTACATTTGTTTTGGTGGTTATTTTAAAACACAGCCAGACTTGCCCCCCGAACATTAATTAATCCTACGGCGTGTTACCACCACGCTGAAATCACCGAATCGTACTATGCATCAAGAATACCACTGACGTCATTGCCCATTCTACTTGAAATGATTCACAGAAAACCGGAGGCTACGTCCTATGACGCGCGGTATCAATGTCATAATTCGCATCCAGACGATACGACGACTGAATTCTTCAACCGGACGACCCGTCGTCGGCGTCGTCGTTGCCTCGTCTAATATTTTAATCCGCACATCTTCCGGTGACCGAGTATATTTTAACCATCATCAATCGATCGTCCTATTAAGCCGCGCATCGACCACTATGTGTCCGGAGGAAATCGACACGCCCACGCAAACCGGTGCAGCCGTACAGGTCTTTGCGATCATATCCGCGGTAATGTTGGCAAGTGTGCCAAACTTCCGGCAACGATCACCCTCCTCCGTTGCGGCCACTACGTTCTGTTAATTCAACGCGATACGTATGCCACTGTGCTTGTCGCGGATTGCTAGATCGACATGACGAGCTAATTGTAACAAAGAGAACAGATGTACCCGATGGGTCGATCTAATTTCCTTCGAATAACGATGACGATAAGGAAGATAAGCCCCAGAGGAACCGCAAATAATTTCAAGCATTTGATGCCACACCAATTGTCACGTATACACAATTGGTGTGTACATATACATACAATTGTTTCGGCCGGTGCTTCCAGCGAATTTCAATCGGGACAACGGTATATACGTGTAGTCCATGACTGTGCAAGGTTGATTTTCTCGAAATCGAGGGCCCCATTCGTTTTCAAAGCAGGAACCGCTCCTTTCGAAACGACGAATCATGTCCATCAAGCAATCGCACGTACTATCGATCCTGAACACATCAGTCACGAGCAAGTCGGAGAAGTTATGTGTTCACCGATCAATTCTAAACGCTCCGTACCAGCAAAATGGAGCGCTATTAAACTGGAGGCAAGTGACACGGGCATGTTTATTTGCTTATTAATGAATCTGCCCCCAGGATGGGGGACAAACGACGCTCGATTATGTAAAACTCCTCAATAAAGTGATGCCACGTGCTGTCGCACGGCTAGGAGCGTAATATCACTTTCACGGTGCAGGCTAAATCTGTCGATGCTGGAGAAATCAATGAACCGAACACGGCGGTGTATCTCGGATAAATCTTTGATACGCTGCAGGACACACGTTGCCCGCTATCTGCATCTATCGAACGCAGAGGGAGGCAGGTAAGAAAAGATAGGAAAAAAAAAAAAGGAACGAGACGTTGCACACGCGGCAGTGCACTTCATTGCTCAATGACAAAAGCTTGTTAGTGAAGCCTCAACGAGCTTCTATTCGTTGGCCTTTTAGGACACCGTGACTGTAAAGGGCGCAACGTCACCGGACATACGTTGACATTTTTCGGAGGCTATCCAAGGTTAATCTTCATGGTGTAATCGACAGGAAAATGGTCTTTGTTAATTAGCCCTTGGGCTTGTTTCTGTTTCGTTGCGGGGGACTTTAGAAACTGGTTGGTAGAATGCATTGAAACATACACTCGAGGAATTAGTAGAAGAAATTTCACACTAATGAGTACATATACGTTTGCGTGATAGGAAGACGGAAGAATGAATTTATTTTGTTTCGACACTGTATACATACGTATGTAAGTATGTACATGCTATCTTAAGATCGAAGATTGTTCTACGAAATTGTAGATAATGTCGTGAGTCACAGTTATACAGTTCTACCCTAATCGATAGTTTTGCGGGGGTTAGCCGTTGTAAAAGTGTACAGGATATTATTCTACGATGGGCTTCTTTCGCGAAGTGGAAAGGTCTTCGTGGGAAAATAAAATTTTCGGGCCCAAACGCAGGCGGGTTTAAATGCCGGCAGTGTAACTGATAAACAATCGTTTCGATGCGTGAGCACGCGTCTATTTAACATCATCGCACACGAATTTTCCTCCACTGGTGCTCATCCTCGAAATTTCCACGAGTCGTGTACTGAAAATCTCACGTCATCCCAATCAGAGAATCGTCTGTTTGAAACCTTCAAGTATTCGAGGAGTAACAGAAATGAGTACGTACTTTTGTACATACGGAGTATGTACTCCGATTTGTTCGTCTACCTTGAAGGATTTAAATATGTACCTGGCAATTCGAGTACACGCAACACGAGTTATTTAAAAGCAGTCACTCACATATACCAATGACATCGAATTTTTCTACTCCTAAACGATCTAGAATGGCGTGCTACGTTATCTGGCAAGCTTGGACATAATCTATACTTTACGTGCTACCTTTATACTTTCTTCTGCGAACGGCACAGGGCCAAACGCAAACGTAATTACCATCGAAAAGACGTGTCAGGTCGTGGCAGTAATTCCAGGGGAAGGTTCGCGTGCTCGTGCCATTCCACGATCGTGTACACAAAAATCGACTAACGATCCCCCTGGCTTCCATGCGAACGTACAGAAACGTCAGCCCGGAAATATATATTTGGTCGAAGCGTATCGGAGTCATCGGTTTTATAGCGCACTGCGCACGGTTATTAGCCCGACCGGTTACCTGTTACAATATTTCCCGATGCACGGAACATCGTTTGACAGAGAAACGGGGGTAGCGAGTGAGGTGAGTTTTCAAGCCGGTCCTCGTTGTATCAAGAATGTCTCGAGTGCGAGTCAGGCCGGTGTGTCCCTTCTATATCCCCCGCAGGCCCTCTCCTGAGCCACAACCCGGCCTGACGACGACGTGCCTGACACTCACGATCGATCCTATAACCGTGTGGACGCCGGCTCAGGCGTATCGTGGACGACGGTCAGAATCATCTTTATCAAAATGTTATCAAACAATGGGAAGATATCACTGTTGTCCCCTATCCAATCTCGTATCGCACGACCTACGAACGATTCGACCATTTTCCTTGGCAATAAGACTTCCCACCGCGAAGCGATCGATACTTTTCCGGACGAATACCGTGAAGTTGAGCACCATATTTCCGGTAAAGACACGCCGCAAACCGTATAGTACGTGTTCGCAATGAAATTAACCGCACGAGGAGTCGGTCGGGAGACGAATAAAACTCGCCTCCGAGACCGACGCGATTCGAGTGACCGAATTACACGTTACACGCCGCCCGAATATTTACCGGGCAACCAACTAAATGAGCCTCATTGAATTCTTCCCTTTTGCACGCTCGATTCGTGTTCCTATTCGAGCGCTGCGAAACGATCGACGAGTAACGAGACACCGTACAGGTTATGCCAGGGGAACGTACAAGAAATGAACGAGTCGCGAAAAGTATCCTCGATCAAGCGGAATCCTGTATCCGATCTAGACAATTTGTGCAGGGGGAAACGAGGAGATCGGTCGTGAAGTAATTTTTTCCACTCACTTCCTCGCGGCGTATCACTTCCACCTGCAGCCGCTTCTGATACTCCTCGCATTCGTCCTTGTACTTTTCCATCTCCTCCTTGTTCTGCCTCATCTTCTTCTTGAGCACGTCGAGAAGGGTGCCCTGCGACATGCTGCTAGTATTCCGCGCGTGCGGCGTTCTTTCACTTTGTAAATGCCGCGATTACGAGTCTCGTACGCTAATCGAGGTGAAACTCGAACGGTGAACGAAATGTCGGGAATCTAAGATAACCGGTGAACACAACGACGAGAACCAAGTACGTCGGGGTACAAGAGATAACCGGCACCCGTGCGAGAGAGAGAGTTTCGTAGCCTCCGAGCTATCGTACACTGACGACCACTGGCTGCTGTTGACTGGAAAGCAAGATGGCCGCCCCCGGCCAGGACGCGCATGCGCGATACCATTTTCCACGCGTCAAATAGTCCCTTGCCCTTAACAATAATTGTTCCAAGATGTTTCATGAAAATTTCAATTTGGTCGAACTGCAATCAACAATTTGCTCGAGTGCGTCGAACGAGAGGGAAATTCAGTTTACGGGACGAATCTTCTACTTTTCGTTTCGTGACCGCGTCACGAATCATGATGCGCACGCCGAGTATCGCTACGCCGATCGACGTGTCGTCGCGCGCAAAGCCCCGGAAATACCGCGCCCGTCCCGAGCGCGCCCACCATTCGAATGGACGCCGGACAACAATTCCAGCGTTGTTTCGCTTCTTCTGCTTTCCTATCCGCAATCGAGGGTCAATGCATGTTAATTCTACGCATTGATGATAATTCAAGTACGAACGTAACCTCCGTTCGATAAATTGTTCGCTTCGTATAACTGATTGCATAGATTTTATGTCGGCAGGTAAGTAAGACGGGCGGATGACGGGGAGAATTTTAATAACGGGGCGCGATGTTATGGCTGCTACAGGAAACGGAATAATTAATTGCTAATTACTATAGACTTTAATGGGATTTGTAAACTACAAGTAATAAAACTTATCGGAGTAAATGAACAGGTTTTAAATGTAACCGGAAACCGCGATACAGCTTACGGTGATATTTAAAGAGCAATGAAATTAAGAAACGTGCTATAAGAAATTAACTATCCGTTAATTTAATCCTCCATAAAATAATGCGCTTCTGTTTTATAGAAAGTTCACATTTTACATGATATGCGAACCTTGCCAGATTTCCCAATTTCAAGTCACGTTGCAATACACTTTTAATGAAATTTATGACGCGCGTTATCGAATTCTATTTCGTATCCTCATTAATTTTAATTGCTAGCTGGTGCAGCAGTGCTAGCGTCAATTTCCTACTATACCAAACAATACATTCTTGTGCCCGCTTAATGTTAAGAACGTTTCTTCGTATATCAACACACTGTTGTACATACAAAAAATTCGTAAATAATTTCTCTAGTCCGCAAGAAATATAAAAAGTGTGCTTGTGTATTTATTATTTCCTACTTCAGCACCATCTAGTAGCCGGTCGTTCCATTTCAAATTTAAATGGCCCGTGAATCCCGGGTAGGCAGCGAATTAAGAACAATCAACTGCATACGAACATAAGTACGAGAATCCACGGTACTCGTTTGCAAGAATTACATGAACAGTGCCGGGCACAGATGGCAGCATGTTGATCGACGTGAAATCGTGGAATGTGACGTGCAAACCTCGTCAAAGATAAGCGTCAGAGGAGCAGACCTGTTGTTCCAAAGGTCAACGATGGCACGCAGAACGTGATCCAAATTCGCGTGCAATACTTTACGAATATTTTGCAATGGCGTTACACATACGCGTATGTATCGTCGCCAGCTTAAACGATCGTAACGAAGCGGATTTGTGGGAGCGCGTTCCGGGAGCGATGCTTACGCAATGCCCTCTCGGAGTGCCGAATAAAAGAGCCGCTGGATCCTTGTACAACCGACACGTATTTTTAGAATGTTGACGAGTGTTGCCCGTGTTTAATGTCCGCGCTCTCGGCAGTAGCGCAGGGTGGGGTTCTCCTTGAAAAGAACTTTCGAAAATATTTTCTAGTTGGATATACGGGGGATATGCTATGTACGTTTATTTGGTGAATTTCTTATCAACCTTTTGAAACTTTCAGAAAAGTGTGGGACAATTGATAGAGTTGTATTGGTGTAACGATAGGCTCCATTACTTTCGGCTCTTAGTGTGCAATCAGCAAGCCGATAATACCCTCCAGGTTTGGCCCTGCTGCATCCACTGTTACGGGACACGTCATATTTAACGGAAAGGTGTCGCCCATTCCGAAAACGGATTAGCGACATTGTTAGACTACAATATGCATCGAGGTAGCCTTAATATTTTAAGGATTTACGCTACCTAGCCGTGCAGTTACTGCACTCCGGCTAAATAAGAATACCGTTTATAGTGTCAGGGAAAAGAATCACGCTTAACCCATTGTCCTCGTTCAGTAACCCTAACAATAAGTGTTCTTTGTCGGGCGATCGTGCATCGTCAAAGCCCCATAAGAAGTCCCCCGTTGGTAGAAGTGCCGTGAATGGCCTCTTAATTATTATTACACGGTCGCGACAAGTAGCGCGTTATTCAGTTAACGCGCGATAATGCGAGCCGATTTCGGCTTCCACTTGGCAACGAGAAATTCCTTCGTTTTAATCGGTCTTACTCTCTAATCAGTATACGCGGCGGTTCGGTAATTTTCCAGGATGAAACGATAGAAAAGAGCGTGCAATTAAAATATATCTAGGTGTAACAAAGGCTGTGAACATTGCTCGTTAAAATTTATAGAGAGCAACATAGGATATGATGACCTATAACGTCATCGTGGATAACCGCTAGATCGTCTAACCTAACTGGGCGCGTATTTTTAACCCGTCCTCCTCCATATAAGGTATCGAATTCACGAAGATTACCTCGTTCGACGAAACATGTGTAAATGGAGAAAACGGAGCGCAAAGGTACGAGAGAGAAAGCGAGATTTCCACCAATCAGATTCTTTGGCTTGCTATCAAGGGCCGCATGACCCTAGAGAACCCGCTGACCGACGTCAAACTGCGTCAAGGTCGCGTCATGCGGTGACCTTGCATCAGTGAAATACGTCTACAGACGCATCATGCGATACTGACCCGTTTCAGCTGGTTCCCCATGATATTCTGCAATTCGTTCCTTATGAGTCCGAATTTCATCATCGTATCGCTGGAGAATATTGACCATCCAAATGCCAAGCCAGGATAATCGGCGCATCTCTTTCTTCTTCTTGCTTCTCTTTCAGCCTGTACCTCAGTTCTCTCGCTGGGACATCTGAGTTTCGCAAGTTCTGCAAGCTCGGGATCCTCCTCGACGTTGGTCGATTCGTCGTCGGAGTTTCCATCACCGCGAGCCCTCGCGACCGCGTGCTCGAGCTCCGGTGAATCCTCTTTGCCTCTCGTCTCGTTGACAGACTCATCTTCGTATATTTCCTTCCCACGTGGTCTCGATCGAGGCTTGTCCAACGTTTGCTCGATTTCATAGCTGTCATAGTTTTCGTTCTCGTTTTTCTCGCGAACAATCTGCTCGTGTCGCTTGTCGGGAATGTCCGGGCTACACTGCGCGAGCCTCTGTCGGACGTTCTTCTCTCTGTCATCGTTCTCGCGATTGTTCTTTATCTTGTTCGTGTCTCGTTTCGATGGTGCGTCTTTCGCGGATATAGTGACCATGGGGTCGCGGTGCCACCTCGCGCCGACGATCGTGGGCACTGTCACCGCGGTGGAGCAGTCCGTATCGATGACATTGCTCTTTTGGTCGAGCCTCGGTGACGTAGCAGTCGTAGGTGTTTCGTTGTTCCCGATCACTGTATCTTTAATGATACCAGCAGGGCCACACTGCGCGGGTCCTCTGCTGGAGGTGTCGAGACGTCGGCGCGTAGCGTGTCGCGGGTGATGCTGATGACCGCGACGTCTCGTGGACGACGTAAGAGCTGGCTCCATACTATGTTATCCAGCTGCCAACCCTTTACTAACCCCTCTTCGCTACACTAAATTTTGTTTAACGTGCTCCACCACACCACTGTTATTACCACCTCACAAGGTACACCGCCATCTTGACTGTCACTGTTCGCAACACGTTTCTCACCGCGCCACGCATACGTCTTTCTGTCTGTTTCCCTGTGTTGCACGCACACACCGTGCTGTACGAGCGAACGCATGCACGAGAGGAGACACGCTGGTCTTCGCTCTGTGCACCGTCCTAGTCTGTTTTCTATCTTGCTTTCTCTCTCTCTCTCGTTCTCCGTCTATTGCTCTATGCTCGATTCGGGTTACCCCCGCTGCCGGCTGACTACGGGCACGAGACCGAAGTTTGCCGAACGCAGCCGAATAAGAGAAGTAGTACGCTCGCGTATTAGCGCTCGACTGTGCGCTCAATTCGCGGGGGACCAACTCTTTTCTCGAGGAGCGCCTGCGCCCGATCGCAGCGACATCTCGCGGCGCTTGGACGACACTACTCCGCCGGTAACAGCGCGCATATTGATAAAAGAGTTTGAAATTTTGAATTCAGAGTTTGTTTAATTTGATTTGAAAATGTTTGCTTTTGAACTATCTTCATTTTTGTTCGTGCCGAAAGTTCTGCCTATCGAATTCTTTCAGTTTCCCTGCATTATATATATATTTTGCGCGCGCTGTAAATTGTCCGACACGACCAATTTGAATATTAAAAATTTCAATTCGAGTAATGAACATTGTCTAACGATTGACAAATAAATGATTGATAAGCGAATACTTACGTTCTGCAGAGCTTTGTCTTTCTCTTCGAGCTTAGCATTGACCTGCATAAGAGCTTCCTGGGTCTGATCGAGTTCATTCTCAATGGTCTGGATCTTCTTTTGCAGGGCACGAGCTTCCTCCTCAGCCTTTATCAAACAAACAAATATTATGCATCGTGCAATTTGCACATCGCGGACAGTTATAAGCTGTCCCCGATATTGCATTCTAGAGAATGGTACAGATACCAAAATTCCAGATCTATTATTAAAATTTTTGAACGTTCGCCAATTCTGTATCACGTTTTTATTACCTTGCGATTATATCATTTCTATTTTTATTCCCTATCTTATGGAAGAGATGGATAGGCAATTTTGATACTTTAATATATACATATCGAATTTCCTCTTTTTTTCCCTACTTCTAAATTCTCATTCGTCAAGTTCTATTTCAAGTGTTCCACATTCGCGCGCCATAGAATCCTGAAATGTATCATCATTTACCTTCTCTGCACGCGCGTTCGCGTCGCGAGCCTGCTGTTCGCAGAGCAAAGCGCGATCCATCGCGTTGTCCTTCTCCAGCTTCATTCCCTGCATCTTCTTCTTGATCGCGTCCATGGTGGCGGTTTGGTTTGTTCACTCGTTCACGAGAAAAAAGGGGAAACGTATCTACAACAGGAACAGGCAACTCCATTATCATCCAGTCGCTCGTGAAGGCACTCGAGGCTCGTAGCTCGAGCTTCTTCCCATCGTTCGTTTATCTCCCATCGAAAAAATTGTACTTTTTAATCTCCTCTCGCGCACCGCGGAACTCGATCGATTCCCAAGGAGAACGTCCGTGGAGTTCGCGCGCGCGTTCATCGCGCTGGAGATTTCAACGACCGTGAGACGATCCTCAAATGCAATTAATCGCCGCTGGTCTTAATTGTCGATTTTTTTTTATTCTCCCCGCATTCCAGTCTCTCCTTTATTTCCATCGCCCTCCGTCGTCGGTACTTTTGGGAAGAACGCGACGATAATTACCGTGGAAATCGTTGGATCTATAGAGAATTCGTGCAAGTTCTCGCTATGCGGCATGCATCGAAGTATAATTAGCGAACGACCGGATATCCTATTTATAGAGGCAGGTTCTTGCTCAAGAAGGCCCGGGCTCTGTACCGTGTCCGTATATATAAAATCAAACGTCTTCGCTCCGAGCGTTTTTCTTCCTCTCTCGTGACGTCAGGCGCTCAGGTATGCGATCCTCCAGGACGAACCGAGGTGAAACGAGAGGATCCTTCGCGGCATGCCTTCGCATTTTATGCGCTCGTTTCTCTCTGCACCGCGAGAACGCGAGGAACGACGACGCGGACAGCGGGAATAGCCGCGAACGGGTTAATTTTCTTCGTGGAAAAATTCCAGAGACTGTTTTGGGTCGGGATGCTTCCGTCAGATAATGCTTTCACATAGCTACATTGTACTCGGCAGTGAATCGAATTCAAGTATTAATGAAGGACTCCGTGGTGGCGGTACTTTTTCGGGGGTTTTTCTGAGACGAAGATGGCGAAACATGTTCGAGGAACAACGGTAGAATTGTAGAAGTCAGAACGCTAGACGGGGCAAAGTGGTTCAGCTTAGTTTTACAGAAGAGTGCACGGCATTCGATGCATCTACGCCGCTGCATGGATCCTTCCATTCGTATCATCGGTATCTGTACGAGCGAACGTGCACGATTCCCGGCTCGCTGGTAATCAGAGATCCAAGCTATGCAGGGAGGAGGCAAGGAAAACGGAGTTCCAACGAGTTCGAAGAAGCAGAAACCCTAGACACAATGCACCGAGGAAACGAGCCACCGCGCGTCATCGCGTTCCTCCCCTAAGCTACGAGAATTAAATGTCCGGTGAATAAAATCAGTGACACCCTCTTTAATCATTGCGATATAATCCCACCGAAAGACCAATAAGAACGAAACAAAAATTTATTCAATCGTAATATGCAACGATGACCTAACTAATATCCAAATGAATGTCGCTATTCTTCCTGTTCCCTTTCTTTTATTATTATTATTATTTCGTTTCAATTTAAAACGTGGGCTATTCAGAATCGTCAAACACGAACTTGAAGCAACCCGTGATAAAAAATAGGCGAAGTGGCCGGTTCGTAAAGGTGGCCGTATCGGCGGGGAGGGTTATTTTTACACGCGAGAGGAGAGGGTGGAATCGTCGCTAGCCGCCTGCCGTCGAACCTTTTCGGGTTACGCACAGGCGAGTTTCGTTACTCCATTCGGATCGGTGTCTTGTTACGCTCGAAAGAAAATTTTCCTCCCTACCCGCCCGCCGGCGCAACGATTTCACGATATGCGACCTGGAAATTTTTGCACAATCCGCACACGTCGGAATAAACATCGTTCTACATCTCTTCTGGAGCACGCGAGAAATTGACTTAAAAGGAGACGACCTCGATTTTAGCGTGCCAATTCGTCCTTTATGCACGAACCTCGAAACAACGCGAGCAATTAATAAACGAGTTATCGCGCCGGCGAACGATCCCTGCGATTCTTTCGAACTCGGAAGATAGCGCGGCAACGTTTGCATTTGTCTTTTCGTGAATCCCTTATCAGCGAGAACGTGCAGAGCATCGCCGTCAACGCGATCTGCTATCTCGTTGCCGGCGACAGAAATTCCTGTCTCCACCGTCGCGGCAATGAGATCGGTAGTCTGGGACAGCGTTGTCGCGTGAATGGCTGAAATTTCGTATGACTCACACTTTTCTGGCGATATCAGCACGGTTGCACTGCTGGTGACAACGAGGTGCAGCCCTCCCCGTTGCGAAACGATCGTCGAAACATGACATGAGAATGGAATGCAGAAGAATTCGATACCACGATCAATGCCACGATCGCCCAATTTTTTAATCTATATCTCGGTCGCCTAAATTCCCACGCCGTTAATTAAACGCGGATCAAACTACGGGCCGATCATTTCCCTTAACTAATCTCGCGTACATTGTACCTGCCTCTAATCTTTGCATCTTACCCCTGCAGAGTTCAACCCCCTTCACTATCTTCCCCACGAGAGCACGTAATCTCGCTCACCGTCACTGTTTTCCGAGCAAACACACATATATAGACACACCCCCACACACACATTCACGCATACACTCTACGATCAGGAAAACACGGGATCCTGCAGATCCAACGAGATCCGCCGGGACACGAGAGGCTCGATAAATCGCACTCGAGTTGAACATGAGTTGAAAAAGTGCACATGCTTACTCACGGGGCAAGTATTCAGGTTCGATCGTCGTCTGGGATGCGTCTGACTCGCAGGCAAAGTCTCGACTGGTCGCTAAAAGCTTCGGATACAACCGTCCGTCGTGGCTCCCACCTTTTCTCGCGGACTTCTCTCCTCGCGGTCGTAAAAGACGACGATGACGTCGCACCAGGACGCGCCTCTTCGCCTCTCTTTCTCGCCGATGTACCCCTACCATCGCGTGCTCGCAGCCCCCCCGGCGAGGATTTTCTACGTACGGGCCTGTGAAAACGTACACCGCCGCGGAATTTATCTTTAGAATCTTCGACGTCGATCAGGCCGACGCTATTTTCACGGCCTGGAGATCTGGCCCTACGCGTTGTCGCGAAATAGAAAGTCTGGGTGGGACAATGGAGTGTTCTCTGACCTAGATTCCGAGATTCGGCCAGAGGATAGGCTTCGGGGATTTTTGGGAGGAGTGTCGCGTGCTCTTGGGGGCTGGAGAACGTTCGAGGGTGGCAAGGTAATGACGGACTAGGCGGGGAGGGAATTGAAGGGTAAGCGATTTATTTTGGAGCAATAGGGTGGGATTAGGTGGCAGTACTGGCAGCGGAATTAAATGACAGAGGATCGCGGCACGTTTTAGAGTGGGATGGAAGAAGTATCTTCGAATGCCTGCAGAAAGGAATTGTAATATGATAGAGAAAGCGAAGCAGCTTTGGTCGCCGGTGAAAGAGATCTATCTGAGCTTACGCTCGCCATTCCTTGATCTGGTTTCCTACGTGGTACCAAGATCAAAGTCACTCTGATCGCAGCAAGGTTACCGTGCGCTTAGAAAATCGTGGCTGAGCACCGCCTTCGATGGTTTTATTTTAATTAAAAGAAAAAAAAGCAAGTGGGGAGATTAGACATACTAGACGGTCGAAAATATCTCCAACGATGATTCATCGTCGCAGGTAAAATCTTGGTCGAGGCAGAGGTGCCCAGAAATGGTACCGATCGATCTGTCTGTCTATAAAGCGAAAGTGTTAGGCGCAGAGGACGGAAAGGATGCTCCTATCGCGGGTCCAGCGAGAAAGTTTCAATATTGGCCTGCGGATAATTTCGGCATTGGAGTTGCAGGCATCTCCCTCGATCTCCTTGAGTTGACTCGTGTCACGGTCAAATTCGCACTGACTCGGGGCAACGCTTTTAGCCTTCTCGGTTGCTCAATTGCACCGATTTTTATCGGGTAATTCGAGCACTTTCCAAATCGAGGCCCGCCGTAAAATGCAACATTCGCGAGGATTGACCGAGCCTTCTGATCCACGTTGCCCGTGGTCCATTTTAGATTGTACAATGGACTGCGATCGTTTGAAGCGAACTGTAGATCGGTTTCGTTGCCCAATTTGAACGGCACGTGTTGTCGATGGGATTGGCGAAAATTTCACCGTGCAATTTGTCTGCACGCGAAATTCTTTGCGTAAGATCGGTCGTCACATCCCATACGTTCATCGTTCCGATTCACTACCATAAAAGGAAAAAGTAGGTAAGGGTCCCTCCGCAGCCTTGACTCATATACTGTCTGCTTAAGTACTGGCTCGTGTGCGTTTACGAACTTGCTTTTTAAATTCCGGTCGCTGGCTAAAAGTCAACGAGTACGATGCATCCGTCCATAAGGCGGTGCCGAGCGGGCACAGTGTTAAAATGTGGAGATTGCTGCGGGTCATATTAATCGTTCGATAAGAAGGAGAACTTGTTTGCGATATGGAAGCGACGGTTAGCTGTAAAATTAAACGCAAATTATGTCACTCGAAATTGTTCTCAATTTCAGGGCGCTGTATGAAGCAATAAAGGTTTCGCTAAATCAGTTATTATTACGGTATGCGCGCAATTAGCAAGAGGCGCAACCTTGCAGCAAATAATTAGGATGCTTATTACGAAGTCTGTCATTACTTCAACGCACGCGTAACGCGTCCTTAGTTAGTACTTACCTTATGCAGGATATATTGTACCGGCGAGGTCGAGGCACCTTCTGCCCTAATTCTGCTCCGTCGACATAAGCCTTTATAAGTAAGTTGAGTCACCTTCTCGTTAGTCCGAAGTTTGCGATCGCACTTTAATTTCCCCGCTTCAATTTGCGCGCATGAATAATAATCGAATGAAGTGCGAACAATAATGAATTGTTTCTTGCTTGTTCTTGTGACTCATCTGCGCTTACGTAATCGACGCTTAAATCTAGAACAAGGGAATCAATGAAACGGTGGAAGGTGTAGGACTCGTAAGACAAGTAACTTTCTTTGCAAACTTTATTGTTACAACAAACATTTTTGCTAAGGGAAGATCTCTCTCGGGGACCGAACGAGATCTTCTCGCACGCGATTCGGGATTTTCACGGAGGACCACAGACCTCCGATTAATAAATAGAACACAACAATAATTTATTCGCCCGTGTCGTATAACGTTACGGTCGGTCGTGTACAAGTGAAATGAGGTATCGGGAATGGATCCCGAGGGAAATGCAAGAATACACGATCGCACGCGTTATAATAAATGCATCCACGTACACGATAAAGTTCGACATTAATATGTGTGTACATATTTATAATGCATACATTTCTTATATGCATAAAACGTATACACTTTCATTTCTACATGCGCGTAATATCTTTTTGATAAATATATACAAACCAGCGATAACGCGATTTCTCATTTTTTACCTTCTCACTCGTGGAACGTCGCGAGGGTCACTTGAAAATTGTTCAAGTGTATGGAGTTCCGATGCCATGAACGACGCCAGCAATTCTGTCTGCTCTCGATGGCAATACTTGTCGATATTTTTAGCCATACCGACGTTTCACAGTCAACCAAACGAAATCTTGCCACCTTTTCGCGATACTTTGTCTAAAGGCAGCGCTCGAATCGAGTGACCATTTAATTCGTTTCAACGGCATCGTTTCACAAATTCTTGTAACAGAAAGGTTTAATTACAGATCGGTTGGAACACTTAAGAATTTGTCGTCGAACGGATCACCTATCGGGGTAGTTATGCGCTGTAATTGTTAATCGTACACGATAGCGTAATATTTTTTTTTTAGAATATCATCAAGGATAATTTAGATTCGTTAATATTACGATTTTCAACCGGCGTGGGGGATTTTTTATTCTAGCAGACCGAAGACGAATTTCGTGTATATTATATCGCAGACTAATTACGGTGTACAGGACATGGAAATACATAATATATTAATTCTCTAAATGTACAAGGTATGCACTGTACACGTAATCGAGGAATGGAATTGCAGAGATTGCAATAACACGCCTCGCATGCAGAATTACTATAAATAAAGAATCACTGCCGTTTTGCTTCGCATACGGACGAATCGATCAATCCGTTTCGAGATTCCTCGATACTGGTTACGATCTAGGCGCGTCAAACCGAGATACCGTATCGACAGTAGTAGTAGTAACGACGAAACAAAAAAAAACAAAAAAAAAAATTAATGAAAGAAATAAACGCACGCAGTCTTTCTGGGGAAGAAGACCTCCAAAATCGTGCGCTTATCTAAAGTTGGTGTGTACATTTGAGCCGGAACGAATCGCATGTGAGAAATGGAAACTTGCTGGCGGTGCACGGCAGCAAAGTAATGATGAAATAAATAATTAAATTGTCTATCATCGGTTCGAGACGATCGATCTAATTTTCTATCACCAGCTTGTTCGAGCTTTGCTTAAAACAAAGCCGAACAATTCTGAGATGGTAGCAACAAACTGTTACAAAGACGGTGCCTCGAACCGATCTCCTTATTTCCTAGCATAAAGTGTTCCGAAATTAACCTTCTTATGGTACGGTTGTTCACTAGAAAATGAAAGGATATCGAATGACAATGGCCTGAATTTAGATGTATATATAATATCAGTTCAAGATTTTTTTTTTCACTTCTCCCCATAGAGAAGTCCGTTCATATTGGGTCACAGAAACGTAAAGGCCGTTTCCGTGGTCGGATATTTTCGGAACACCCTATAAATATACCGCAAGACGCGCCCACTACTTGTATGTTGAACTTACATCAACGTCCTAATGCATTTTCACGTTAATTCCGGAGGGGGGAGGGTTTCTACATGCGCCAACAGCAAGGGTTCACAGGTTCCGCAGTCAATTCTCTCTTTCTTTCTCTCGTACATAAATTTTGTTTTGTCGAATTTTCTTTTTCTTTTGTTTGACTGTTTCTTTATAACTATCTTCGTTTGCGCTTGACTACAGGTGGGTCTGAAATGGGTGTAAATAAAAGAAAGCAGGATAAGAAAAAATTGTCGGTAAAAAAAATAACGTAAAAAATAAAGTGCGCCGAGGGTGGGTGTACAGATTATACGGCGGTCAATCGATCATCGGTCACAGGTATGCACATGTATACGTTCAAACATACGTACACAAAAAAAAAGAAAAGATTAAAAAAATGAAAGAATTCCCCCGACAAACAGAGCCGCGTACTTCGGCAAACGATAATAGAAACAGTCGTAAGAATAATAGTAACTGCTTTATTTAAATAATATCAATAATCATGGTGATAGTAATAATCAGAATGATAATGATCGTAATTCATAATAGTATGTATGTATTGCCGAATATCTCGGTTAAGTGACAATTCGTTACGTAACAGCACAATTGAACGATTGCTCGCATTATGCAAAGAAATCTTCCCGTAGTGTTTTCGCTCTAAATGTTTTTTTCAACCTATGCATTTATTTATACGTTTCCTTAGCGTGGCCCTCGGATGGGACAGAAATGGACCGGCGGCCGACGCGATATTTCCGAATGAATCTTTCTTCCGTCCTCTTTCCTACGTTGCAAACGAAAATAGAAAAGGAAATTTTCGTAGCCGATAACTAATTAAAGATAGTAGCCGAACGCTTCCAGCCACCTTCAAATTAGGATGTTACAAACGATGGAAACATTCAGGGGACATCGCATGGGTTCGACCGACCCATAGCTGTCGTTTGCTCGTCGCTTTTAATCCTTTAACTGGGCAATTGGGTCTCCAATCGGGAATTGACGCCGGCGATTCTATCCTACGAAAAGTTTGATCGTACGCACTAAGAATTTGATAGTAACGGTAGGGGTGTAAAACGTTCCTCGTTACACTCACTTGGGTTGCCCGGTTAAAGGGTTAATTTTTCAATGGCACGATTGGCTGCACGATCACTCACAATCGTGGGTATCTATTCAAAGCTATACACCATGGAAAATTCCATTCAAGACAGACAAGTTCGGTTCTCGGATAATAAATACGGAATACAGAAAACGCAGGTAAATTACGCTCCACCGAAAGCTAAATACAATTTTTTGTACGTATTTCTGAACAAATCTCATTACATCCGACGAAAGCACTTCGACTTCTTTTCTCGCAATATTCTCTCCTTTCATTGCTGCAATGGCAATGTTGGAACGAAAAATCGACCGGACAGAAGAATTCACGGAAGTTCGAGAAAACAAGTACGAAGACGATGAAAATTCGTTTATATATGAATCGCCATCGTTTATATCCTGCCAATTATTGGCACATCGAAACTCGACAAAATCATACATACGAGGAGAAGGTCTTCCATTTCCCTTCTTCTCGGCCGTGATATTGCTTCGATAGTTACCTTAACGCGAGGCTTTTCTTTTCTTCCTTAACCATTATCATTCGTTTACCGAATCGTAATGGCGCGACGACGTTGATGCAACGAATAAAGAAAGAAAAAAGAAGGAGAAATCTTACGCAGTTAGTTAAGTAGACACTTAGACGCAAGGCTGATCTACAGTCACGAGAGGATTAAGATCGAATGTTACGCCAGATTATATCGCCCAACATGTTAAACAGGCATGATTTTTCCCCAAAATTTGCGTTCGTTTAAGCATAAAGGAAGAAAAAAAAAATTATAGAAATCCCGTTTTATTTTGTAATTTATACTATACGAATATAAAAAGGAGATTTCTTTTAAACGATAATTTACAAATCATTTCTCAGCTTCTTGTTCTAAACTCGTCGTTTAACATAAAGCATATTGCGTAACTGTGAGTGGGCCTTGTTGAATTATTACTATGAGATTTCGCGTCGTACGGATCGATTTCTTTGGATCCTTACGGCTCCGGACGTTGAATGTTCAATACTCTTTGCATGCTCCTCATGATCGGCAAGTGGTTCGTACTGGCGCGTTTAAAACTTGTTCTCACTTGTCTGTACATCGAAAGGGATGTTCTCCGTTCCACAAGATTCCTCGCGTCGTCGTTCGTTCGTCTCTGAATATCGAGCACAAAAAAAGATCTCTTTTTATTCTCGTCGGACACTACTGCTCAGAAGTATTCTTTTTCCAATGATTTTTCAGGAACGAATTGCTTGTCTTTCTGTCTGTCCGCAGAAAAATGAACGCACACAAACCAGGGCAAACGGAATTATGAGACACACAGATTAAGAAAATGACGAAGAAGAAGGAGATAAAGTTCGATAAATCGAGTTAATCGTGGACAGGAGGTTAATCTCTGCGTCGAGTTGACACGATCACCTGTTCAAAGCACAGTGGGGCACTGTTCGTAACACATGTTCGTAACACAGAAATGGGAAGATGGCATGCCGGTTTAACAGATTGCGAACGATCACTGGCACGCACTGAAATATGCTACAAAGAGAAGCGTAAATAGCGACGGATCTTCGACCGATGGCGCTCAGAGAAATTCATTAGCAAACGAGCTTCTTTGTTCATTCTATTCTCTCGTCGTTTCAGATGGAATTTTCTTTCTCTCTGTATACAATAACGTTCATTTGGCACGATATTTTCTCCAAGCGTTCTCACTTCCCATCCCGAATCGATTCATTCTTAATCCTCCCTGAACTTCTACTTAGAGTTCGCTCCAAGTACGCAAGCATTGAAATCGCTCGGGCAACTCGAACGTACGTTGCGATATGTTTGTTAAAAAAATATCACACTTTCAAGATTGCTAATAAACACTGTTACTGTCCTTCCGTATAATGACTACGAATATATGTATATATATGTAACAATATTGATAATACATGGTACCCCATGGAAGAGTATCACGTGTTAACAAAGCTACGAGTTTATCAAGCTTCCTTCGTTTATTCCCTCTCGGTCGTTGAATCTGCGTGTGTCCGTAGGCTAAAGCTTCCCGAACGATTTAACCATTGAAACGGAGCGCAGTGAGCATTGAAGCAACAACGACGCACGCGTTTACTCGTTGCTTCTTGTCGAGTGACTGCGGTACCACTGTACAAGTTACACCTTCTGGTTAAACGACAAATTCCAATAACTGGGCTTGTAAACTTTTTCGCTGTTACGCGAAATTATTTCGAGCTATGTGAAACGATCGGCTATTCATTTACATGATCCTAGTTTCAAGGGTTAAATCGAGGGTTGGAAAAGTGGATTAAAAAAATAAGCGTGTCTTTACTAATTTCAGCACACCGACTAAAGTCCGTAACACTCGCGGGTGCAGTTTAGAGTAATGATTAAGAACAAAAAGTATATACATATATAAACGCATGATCGTGCAATGAACTTGCGAAAGTCGTTCATTTTTGTTAACTAAAAGAAGGGAAAGATAGAGAGCAACAAATTACGCGATTAAAGCTGTGAAATAAAAGTTCTCGGAGAAAGAAGAAAAGAAAAAAAGAACGCGACCGAGATGCGACTAGATTTTTTTACCACTGTTTTTTTTTCTTTCTTCTAAATACAACATACAGACTGTCGAAAGCGCTTCATTCAGGACAATGCATTATACATATACGTGTATGCACATGTTAATTGAACAACATTTTGGTTTTTCAAAACGTTCACGATAACTCTCACGCCAATTACCAACGCGTTTACATATTTTTTTTTTCCTTTACTCTGCGACTACCGTAATCTCTCCCTCTCTATATATATATAAAGTTTTGTTCATTCATATATATACGTACACGGTATCATCGTGTTCCCGACAATCACGCTCGTTTATCGTATCACGTATAATACAGTTTGCGCAATTGTTATATTTATAGCACGCAATCCGGGTAGACAATGAGTTCCTGGAGGGTTTAGAAGTTTTTAATCATTTTAGCGTTCACTTTTACCGCGGTGTAGAATACTTTCGAAATCGAAATATTTTTTGTATATTTAAAGAATACGAATGCCGTGAGAATGGCGGCGATTTTATATCCAACGGAATTGAATTTATCCCATATACCCCTGCCGCAATTACCCTACTGATCAAACCACAAACTAATCCAAGAATCCTCTGGCCACCACGGCAATAATGCACCATACACATTTAACTTTATATGTGTACATATGTATAAGTATATGTATAATTACGTACAGAGGACAGACAGAACGTGAGACACATATAGGTAAATGTACACGACCCGTGGCTATATTATCGTAATAAAAACGGGATCGAGGGCTGCCTCTTAATTGGATCGTAATTATTATTTACATTTATTCCATCCCATATTATGCGCCTCTCGCCCCTCTCGATCGCCCCTCTTAACGTTTACAATTAACTGACATAACAAGAGGTAATTGTTAGTTACGATAAGAGGTAATGAGTAGATTATATTCACGACACACTCCTGTCGTCGCGTTTAATAACTTCGATATCACTCGTAAAATGTCGGTGATTCGATGACTATACCATTTATAATAAATAGATGCATGGTGAAGCAACGGGGCAATGTTAATTGTAATAACGGCACGCGTTCATTTATAGGGTTTAAATTTTTCTTATCTTTTCTTATCATTTTTCTTTTTTTTTTTAGAAGATTATTAGAAGACGGTATTATTTAATGATTGACAGTGAGGATTATTTAAATAAGTCTACAGGTTTGCACTTTTAAGTCAGGCAATAATTGGTCGACACATTCTAGCAACTAATTTGAAAAATAAATATTTAATTTGTACATGCGAAAACGCATGGCGTTATTACGCTCAACCATCAATTCATTCGTACAAGTCAAATCAATTGTAAACGATGATTCGCAAATTCTCTTGAAACTTTTGATCCTGATAAGAGTGTCGAGTATTATACGGTCCTCTAATACTGTAGGCCGAGTTTTATCACGGTGTACAAGACTCCTGGCCTCTCCGTTGATCTCGAGTGCTCGAGAATTGTTAACCCCTTTTGTTCTGTATATCGATTCGTTCATTGCATTCCGAGAACACGTCCGTTTAAATCGTTCATTCATCCGGTGCAAATAAATGCGAGATCGACGCACGTCGGACGACTAATACTTTTTTCATAGACACGCGAATCGAGGCGAATCGTTTAGCCCCCAAGGAGGATGTTCTGCTAAGTACAGAATCGAGTATGATACGGTATCGATAGGAATACGACACAAAATGCGAACGAAGAAGGAATGACTAAAGTATCATTGTACGCACCGCTGTTCGACACTTTCCCCTTACATCCGCCTTGATTCGCGGTCAATCACACCCCCTTATCAACATTAATCTCCCGTTCGAGTTTCGTTCTTTCGTCTTTCGAAGATTCGTCGCTACGACGGCGCAGCAGGCCATATCCAAACGGCACGAACTGACGGAGTTTAAAGGGACGAGCCGTTTTGCATTCACTCGTGCTGCAGAAACTCCTGATTCGAGGGCACAGAGAAACCCTTCAGATAGTCTGATCCATTCGCACGGAGCGTCCCAAAGCGTTTACCTTATGCTAAGTAATAAGGAATCGTGTAACCAGCTACCTAATCAGGACGAACGTTCAGTATTCGTCGGCCGATTCGCAGTGGACAATTCTCGGCAACATGCGATTGCGTGTCGATATGGAATTACCTGGCAGCGTTGCTCCGCACCATCTTACATACGTGCCCGACATCCTTTCGCGTGTCGCAAGTCCCCGCGAGTTTGTTTATTTCGTGAAAAATGCACGCACGCACCGGCGAACAATGAGGAGTGAACGCTGATGCGTTCGCAGCGAATTCTACGATGCGCTCGGCATGCAGAAATTCGAGAATGTTTTCACTGTGGCGCAACCAGAGATTGCCCTGGGGCCAATGTGCGGAAAAATGAGTCAGACGAGGGAATCGACGAGCATGGATTTAAACGGGACAAGTCTTTGGGCGAAATCGGTTGGCCGTTCAATTTGCCGCGATATCCTATGCAATTGTTCTCTTATTTCATCGGCCGCATCGATGACTGACTATTTGTACGCAAGGCTTGGAAGCAGGAGTACACGTGGATTATGAAAGGATTAGCGTTGGCTGGACAATCGATTTCGAACAAAGACCAGAGCTCTGAATAATTCGAATAGGAGAAGGCTAGATTTAGTTCCTCGAATTACTGGCTAGTCTATCGTTCCATGCAACGTCCTTTATCAAATAATTATTTTAAACAAACCGAGCTACTCTAAGGACATTCCAAGATGCTCGAAGCAGAGAGAAAATCTCATGCGTCTTCTAAGAAACTCTCAATAGATAGTCTTGGTTAAGGTCTAGAAAAATGATGATCGTTGAATAAGATTGGAAAATTGTATCTGTGAAACGCTCCGTGCGCGATCGTTTCTTCGTTGATTCGACAAAAAAAAAGAATCCAGGGATTCGATACAGACACGAGTCGCAGACGGGGACTAGAAATATATTGGCCGAACATTGACACGAGGTCAGTGTTCGTCAGACTTCTCTGTTCGTAGACGACGGCTTTGAACAGCGGGTTCTCCGTTTGTCTTTGCGATGCGCCGTCGCCTGGGGGGCTGTTTATTAGTTACGAAAACCCTCGGCCACTCGGGGAAACATTTACACAGTCCGATCGATCGGCTATCGGGCTCTGATGCACACTCACCGCCTCGAGGAATCGGTCGAGGAAGATACGACGGTAAAATGTCGACGTCGCGAACTTGAAAATGCTATTTCAATTAATTTCCCACGAATAATTCCTGTATCATAGCCAAAGGGACGTGTTAATTCGGCTTCAAAACTTCATTGAATTGCCGGGCAATAAAATGACTTTGCTCCCCATTATTTTCGTCACGACTTTCAACTTCTACCGTCCTATCATTTCGAGTGACCAGTCGATTAAACCTACGATTACCAACTTACCATTTCCGTAGTGAGACTGGCTAGCGCCTCCTCGACGGTGGCAGCGATCCTCCCTCCGTCGTTCTGATGCTGGCTGCCCCTGATCGGCGTGGTCGGGCAACCTAAAATGATCGTTAATCGTCATGGTGCAAAAGGAAATTCTGCTGCTTGCGCCCGCTCGATCGCCGCATAGCGCGGCTACACGTTTCTCTAGCGGTAGTGTTCGAGTTGTAACGGCAATCTACGGGGTAGAAGTTTGAAATTGAAAAGACGGTCGCCTCGAAAGGATCACCGAACATCATTCTTTGTCTTCACGGTATTATTATACGACTATCGTGCAAAACAGTGCGTGTACTTGTCGCGAATGGCTTGGTGTTCGAATAGAGCAACTGAATTTCGGATGGTCCTTTTGAGATGCCGAAGGTGTCAAGATGCATCGATAAATTAGATAAGCGTGCATCGGTTCTAATCGATGATCTACTACGGGTGGCAAGAAGCGTGTGTAACTATTTCAGACAATGGTATATTATTATGCGAAGTGTAGCAACATGTCGAAGAGAAAGAGGATTAGAGAGAAAGAGAAAAAATTGAAACTTATCTCGAAAGCACATCGGTTCTAGTCGATGCCAGTTCTTGCTTACGCACAAAGGAACCATAGAGCATGTAAAAGAAACGTGTGTACGGGGTTTATAATGAGAGTGAGGTCTTGTGTTTCATATTTCATTTCCAATCGTCGCTTTATTGTCGATCTCATTCTCTAGAGAAAGATGGAAAAAGATGTTCGTGTGTTTTGACAGGACTTTTCTGGTCACCTAAACAGGGCTACGAATTTGTCGCTCCGTTGTACTTTGTCGGGAGGACTATTTATCGGCTGTATCGTGTCTAGTTCAAAGGACACCGAACGTGCTCGTCGTCGTTATCGCGTTTTCCATTGATATGAACAATTGATAATAATTGGACGTTCACGACGAGCACCTTCGTACACGATTCGAATATTAAAGAGCATTCTGATTTCGAACACTTACAGACAATAATCTCGAAACACAGACAGAAACGCGTGGGTAAAAATAGTGGTTCAATTTAGGCACTGAATTTTTCTCAATCACATTAAGTTTCTCCCTAATTAATTCGCGGTACCGATCACTTTATCTTAAATTCAACCGGTGCAATGCACGAAGTCGAACAAACGTAGCATCTATAATACATCGCTATACTTCTTCGTATAAATCAGTATCACAACGATGATTTCGCGATTAAATTAATCTCGTTGAAGTATAAATGAGAGTCATGTATGCCGGTGCCAAACGATCCAATTTAATTTGCTCTAAAAGCCATGTAGTTCCGGATTATGTAATATCGTTAGTACATGGAATGCGATCAGTGTAAGGTGGCTAACAATACGTATCGTCTGTGTCACGATTACATGATCTATTATATTTATCTCGATGTGTATGCGGCGTGCGTTCAAATCAGCACTAACTACTGCACGCTTTACGTTAATTTACATACTTGGTACACGGAGAGAGTTCCCCCCCAATCCCTTATACAAAATAGCAGAAATCATAATATCATCGATACAAATGGTACAACAGTGCTTTCAACTACACAGACAACGATGACATGATGGCCGACAATGATACTTTCGCACGTTTTTCAGAGCACTACCTTAAATCGTGGCACGTTAATCGGACTTCCGGTTGCTGGAGCCGAGCGTCACGCTGATTGCCCGCAGCTCGATTCAGTTACAAAGTCTCTTGGTTAAATTAGTACGATCTTTTCATTAGTAAACAGCACGAGGCTTCGCAACAAGGATCCAATAAATTAGAATTCAATTTTGCTCGGAATTAATGTATCTGTCTCGAGGTCACATCGCTCTCCACTAATTGGAAGCAACTTCTTTAACCATCTACGTGTAACAGCATTTAAAGTAAGTCGCTGCGTTCCGCCTCTATTCTAATAAATGTATCAATGTTTAACTAGGGGGAAGGAGATGCAAAGCAAAATAATGGGAAACGATATTCCTAGAGTTAGTAATGAGGGGCTGCTTATTCAGTGACCTCGAGCGACTACCTTCCCCAATGGAATTCATTCGAATAGCAAACTTAATACTCTGGCTATAGAATTTCGAGACGTTCCCCTCGTCAGGTCTGTCGAATTACTTCGAAGACCTCAGCTCAAGATGCTCATCATATTTCGATTCTTTAAAACTCGAGCAAGCGTTCCGGTAATTTCACGACCGACCGATATCATTTACAAATTTCACGTTTGGCGTCTTGGAATTTTGCTGCGCGTCTCGTTGCTGGACACAAACTGTTAGGATAAATCAATCAGCGAGACGATCGCGACCGATGCAAATCCTTGCGCCGCGACGTTCGAAGAAGAAGAGTGAGTAGTAGGAGGAGAATAGAACGAAAGAATCTTCGAGGCACGTAGGTGGAGCCCTCAGGCGGCGTAGTATATGTTGAGCGCGTACGGGAACTTACCTGCGTCGCCGCTGCTGGAGCTTTCCGTGAAGGACGGTGTTCCCTCTGTCCAGGTAGGCGTTGAACCCTCGGCGCTACCTGCCGGCGGTGTCCAGGTGAGGCACCCGCCGCCCCCTCGACTGCTGCCGCCGCTCTCCACGCTCAGCGACGACTTCGTTTCCCTTCCGCCGCTGCCGCTTCCGCTTCCGCTGCTTTCCAAGTGAACGTCGGATATACTGGAATGTTTGTCGAGGCTCGATGTTTATTTGTTCCTCTTTTTACGACAGTGAACTTGAAAGCAGTGCTCAGGCCGATCTTTTTGCGAGATTGCTATTTGCCGGCTTATCTTGTCAAGCCTTCCAGATTTTGTATGCGATAGGGCTCGTGTATTTTATCGATAGCGCGAATGGCTGATTATTCTATGCAACGCGGGGCGCACAGATACAAATTTTTTGTATTTCTTAGTTGGCGTAATTTTTGTACGATTCTGTCCCGATGGGAAACGTTGGGAAATTTTCGTTTGCGAAATTATGGGAGAAGATGGGGGTTCACTCACCTCACTGCATCATAATAAGTCTTTGAGAGGGTGACATGGTGCACAACCCTGTTCTGCTTCGATTGTGCACTGCTCAGACTGCTCGTTAAGATGGTGGTCGGTGCACCGTGTTGAAGTTGACCACCGGAAGCCAGTGTTTGGTCGTTTGAACGCACTGCATCGTCAAAGGGCGGGGGCGGGGTGGAGCAGGTGGAAGGAAGGGTGCCACCTACAAAAAGCGTACTACAGTTAGCCCTAATGAACACGATGTAGTGTGCTTGCTTTGTCGTCGGGGTTTTCTAAGGGCGGGGTACAGAGTCGTTAGCGTGGGAGAGCCTCGTTCAAGGAGGCCAAAAAAATTCTCTATGAAGATTTGCTTTTTTTGGTAATCTTGCTAATTAAATCTTTTCTGTACTTCACGTTTGATCAAAGAAATTAACACATTTCGTATTACTGTTGAAATTTCGTACTTCTTTTGTGTTTCTGTGTGCGTGTGAAATATTTGATATTGTAATAATTCAAGTTAAACATTTTATATGATTTTTGTATATGATAAGAAGTTCAATTGAATTATTATTTTTAACGGGAAGCAAATTGGGGGGGCTTCGAGTACTATCTACTTGACGCTGTGTTATCAGTGATCACAGTAAGCACTCTTCAAAATGAAACAACACGAGCAGTTCTAACGTTTGTCAAGCATTGAACACGTGGTGCGTGATACGATTCTATTACAAAAATTGAACAAAATCGCAAAACTGCACAAGCGTATGTCTGATGAATTTGTTCGGCTAAGAATTTTCACAGGGGCGTTGTTATTTCGGTTTGAGCAAAGGATGGAAACGTTAGAAATCGATTAACACCTCCTACTGAAGTCAGTTCGAATAAGCCATTCTAGTGTCACATAATGATACGACTACGCACTAAAACTATATCTACTTGAGTGTCTACAGAAGCGTACTAACAGCAAACGAATCAGCTAGCATGTCACAAGGCAAACTGATCTTCGGCCCGAAAAGGATATTTGCACTGCAACTAATACACACGTGTGAACGTCCCTTTATTGTGGTACAGAGAGCACACCGTACAAACACACCGATAAACCTTTGTATTCTGTTTGAACCGTAGAGTGATGACGTTTCGACAGAGAGATAGAATTTAATTCTGTTATCCTCAGAGATAGACGTAACCATGTATGACATTTTTTTTACAGTCTGCCCTGCACTTGTTTTACACAAAACATCGGATTAATGTTGCACAAATTCTACAGATCAAATGTCATGCTATTAACGAATTACGCTTAGACCGAAACAAACTGATTATTTACACTCGAACATTTTTATCACGATTTTATTCTTTCCTTGGCTAATTCGATCAAGTTACGTCTATTCCTCCTAACAATTAATGGATGATCGCTACGCATGCAGGAGCACACTCCAATTCACAGAAGAGGAAGACCAATCCTTACACGCACTACTATTCAAACGTGGAACCATTGCGCCGGGGATAGTGGGTCTCCACCTCCACATTACGAACGATACCTCGTCGACGCCATAAAAGCGACGTTGAAACGGCATCGAGCTCAGATTATACAATAAAATAGTAACGACAAAGTGCATCATCTATTGGTAGAAAATACGTAAACATTACACTACTGATTTCTTCGTTCTCACAGAGATGACAGTGAGATGTTTTGTTGTTGGTGTTTTTAACGAGTCTTGATTAAACAGATCGGTATCGTTACAAATCGATACGCATGAAAGATCGAGTAATGAAAAGTGGAGAAAACAGAAAGTAACTCATAGTGTAGTTGCGCATGCAGAAAAGAAGAATATTAGTTATGTGCTTCAATGCGCCTAATTGCGTCCTCGCTTCGAACTCTTCGCGACAGTTTTGTCCATTTTCATTTCAGATAATTTCTAAATAATATACATTCTCTTGGGTAATATCTCTGGCCCCCTCGGGTCGTGTAAAAACCGAGTTACAGAATCGGAGGTGCCTGATTCGTTTAGTTTCTAATTTTCCTTCGATCGAGACTTGTAGCTGTGCAAGAACGACGCGTTCGGTATTGAAACGCTGGAAAAAGATCGCTCTTGAAATTCGCCTTTCACCTTGCCTCCAAACGACTTCACGATCTTAGATTTCTCGTTTATACCTATCTTCGATCGTTCCCTGGGTCTATAGTTTTGTCTCGATTCGCTCGATGTTTCGCCGTTTACTCGATCTGCCTCAAGCTTATTAGGAGGAGTCGATCTTGCATTAACTTTAGAATCAATATTTCGCCGTTCGCTTTCCGTCTCCAAGGAATAAACCATTCCCTCCACTTTCGTAATCAAAAAGCTTTTATTATCTCCTTTAACGACAAGCTGTGATTCCTTGCTCTCCGACAATCTGACGTCGCTCCTCGATATCCTCGAACGTTCGTCGTACGTTCTCTCAACATTAGGTTTCAAAGACGTTGCCCTGTACGCGGTACGCATGTCGTACGATTTTATCGGCCCAGAAAAGGGTTGCGCTCTGGTCGACGTTTCGGGTGCAAGTTTCTGCCTCCTGTGTGCAGACTTCTCCCTGATCTTCCTCAGCAATTTGCTCTCCTTCCTACGTTCCGCGAATTTCTGCGCATCGATCCTCTTTTCCCCTGCAACTCTTTCCTGTCTTCCAACCGGAACATTCGATCTGCCCACGCTGGAAGCCTCGAAACCGCCCCCGTCGTCCACCACCTTGCTACCCCTCTCGGACCAGTGAGTCAACGTCGTGATCGTCGAGATCGAGGCCTCCAGTTCCTTCTGCTTCCTCTTCATCCTCTCGTAGTACGTCTCCGAGTGCTTCTTGTCTTTCCGCGACATCTTGTAGTCCATCGGCTCCGGTCTGGACGCTGGGTTCAGGAAGTTAGTGAACTTGGCCATGTGCTCGGCCCTCGAGCGTCTCTGCTCGTCTACGGCAGGCTGGGCCTGTACATTGGTCGGAGTGCTCTGCTCTCTTGACTGCTTAAAGTTCCCTCTCTCTGGTCTGAACGGGTACGGGCTGGTTCTGATCAAATACGAACCGTCGACCTTCTCCACGCTCACGAATTCCTCGTCCTCTCCCCCATAGAAATGCCCCGCCGGCGAATCGTTCCAGTATCGCGGAGTTGATTCCTCGTGTATATCGCCGATGGCTCTTGCCACTTTGACGGTTCGATCGCGGAGTGCCAGGCTGTCGTATCGTGGTGGTAAATAGGCGGGGGTTGTTGTGTGGGCATGCAAGGCGCCGATATTGACGGCGGTTGGCGCAAAGGTGGTGGAGGCGGTATTGTTAGAGCAGGGGTTTGCTCTGGTGACGTTCGTAGTCGCGGCGTACGCAGAGGATGCGTCGACACCAGCGTCGGCGGAGAAGAAAGAGACAGAATAGTAGTTAGTAGAGGTGGAAGTAGTAGTAGTAGTAGCGGTAGTGATGACGACGGGCGCAGCAGAAACGTTAGAAGTAGAAATGTAATCGGGTGTGGGGAGATGGTGCAGGATGCTCGAACTTTCATGCAAGCGGTATCTCGTGATTATGGCTGCTTCGTCACCTCGACTGGACGCCATCGAAGACGTGGAGGTGGCGGTGCCGGGGCCACGATGATCCTCGGAGGACCTCCCGGCCCTTGACTGACCGGTGCCTCTTGGTGGAACAGGGGGTGGAATCTTGCCGGATGGTACCAGATTCGGAATCGGTGGACTGGCGGCGGTTCTGCCCTTCAGGACGGCTGGATAGCTGGTGACCTTGGCCGCCGAGGACGTCACTGGGCTTTCTTGATGACCCGGGATGCCCGGACAGGCGGCCAAGGCCAACGGAGGTGGGCTCACTGGGCCGGCGGCGAAGTTCACCGGGGTGGAGGTGGCGATTGGCGCCGAACCGGTCGACATCGCCGTGCTGGACGTGCTGATCGCTGGGTCTATCGTGGCCGCTGCTTTCGTGGTGTCCAGTGTTGTTCGTTGGGGGTCGTCACGACGTCGAACGGGTAGAATCGAGCGCAGGGGTTGCGTGTGCAGGCGACAACGGTGGTGAAGATGGGTTTAAGAGATAGATAGGTAGAGAGAGAGATAGGTAGAGAAACGAGCAGAGAAAAACAGAGAAGCTGGATGAAAGAGGTCGCGCGATGGGAGAGCTACGCTACGTTGCTTCGAATTTCGAAAACGATGAACTGTTTTATCTGTTACGTAGAACGATCGTTACGATCGTAGAAAATGCTTCGTTCAAAGCAATGTTCGGCGCGACCTGTCGTCACGGAAAATTGACACAGGTAACACTGTGCATCACCACCGCGATTATAATATGGAATGAATAAAACATTTATTTAATTCGTTTATTTCGCAAGCAACGTGGCGTCGTCCCTAATATACAAATATTATATTGGTTGAACAACGGGTGACTATGATTCCGTATCGATTAATCGTTGACAGTGATTGGCTTTATCAAACAAGAGTCTCTAAATATGCATAGTCCTAATTCAATTTCAATATGCATATTCCTATAGCGTCGCCGTCGCACGCGGTTGTTGCATCGAATGAAACGCAATGAAGAATCGACCAAAATCATCGTTGAAGTCAATCGACAGAGATAATTAGGAAAGTAATGATCGTATGAGACTCACCAGCCTTCGTGGGTGACGTAGCATGCATTGTCGAAGTTCCGGTTGTCGGCACCGCTAAACCACCATACAACACCATGTACCATTACACCGTATCACCATGTGTAATACGTCTCTTGATCGGACAGAGAAACTTTCCAACTTTCCTTCCGACATTTCGCGGGGAATAAAAATCTCGCGACCTCCTACTGTCTATCGTTGTTCACGCGTCTATTCATGACCCAGCCGATTATTGTTCCTCGATTTTAAAGTCTCTCTGTCCAAGTCACGGATCGAAGATGTCCAGCAATAAAACGGGGATTCGAGCAAGGGACGTTCGAGGCAAACAGAGAGGGATTCGGTGATTGGAATGCGCGCATTCGACTGACATTCACGATAGAAAGCTGTATTATACGTTCTTTGCATCTGTAGACAGAATCGAACGGATTTCGAGGGATATGTCCGAACGACTGTCAGGTGGATAAAACCATAACGGATCGTCGATAATATTCACGATAGAATTGGACTTTCACGTTCGAATCTCCTTTTATCGTTGTCGATTTGTAGACTGTCCTGTTCTGTGTTTCAAGCGCGTCAATTTCCATCGAAATAAAAATAGACAAAATAATATATATTTACTTGCTGGCTTCCATTCGCTCGGTATTACGTTTAATAAAGTTATGGGATGATGAATTACCTACCAACACGAAACACGGATAGGCAATGATCTGCGCGTGAAAGCACGCACGAGCAATCTTCGTAAAAGCGACAGGGCATCTTCTCAGATGGATCGACTGACAGGGGCATGGTTCAATGGGGTTTCCTGGACACATCACGGACTGGGATCGTGGTGAAGGTTTTAGCCTCGGGGAACGGGGGTATGCCGGTTCTAAGTTTAGGACACTGGCCGCAGTGCCCGGCTACACACGTGAAATTCAGCGCAAAAAGCCAATAATAAAATCGTGGAAAATGTTCGCTCGTATCATCCGCACGATTTTCGGAACTATTCTCGATCACTCGACATTGAAAGAACGAATTATATTCTCGTTTATTCCGCGATGAGAAAACAGACGTGAGATGTTATTGGAAATAAAGAGGACGTCGATGCTCGAGCGGATTCCGAAAATCGATGAATCTCTGGCCGTGTGTGACCACGTGAAGCGCACGAAACGGACCAGTAACAAAGATCCGAAAACAAATATTCTCTGTGAAATAGAATCGATCGAACAGACTCACCAGTGGAATCGAAGTCGCCGTCCAGGGGCCTGAGCGGCCTGGTGATGCTTTTTCTCTTCGATGGGGAATGTTTCAACGCTGAAACACAAACCGACAGATTGTTAGTATTGTTACATTCGATGCTGGTGCGTCGAGGGTTCACATCGATAATACTGATGGAAATCGGAACGATCAATTGGAACAGTCTCAGATCGGTGCCTATGTACTGAGAGGGGTATCAAAAGAGTTAACGCTACAAAAGCTGACGTCAGTACCGTAGCAAGTGTTAGCTTATGCGTGAAGCGTCGTACTTGTTTTACTTGTTGTACTTGTGCCATTGCGTCACGGACCGTCTATTTTCGCACCTTTTTACTGCGGCAAGGTACTGCAATTAGTACTACGTCCTACAAAGGATCGCTCGGAAACAGTTAACGACGTCGAAGGTGGTAAACGATAAATCGCAACGGGAGACGAAGTTAAGCGGACAACTGGCAGAAATGGTTGTCAATTCGATTCAGTCAAAACAGCTCTGTCGGCGTCAATTTAATCTTTCTATTTCTGTGCGAATAATCTTTCCGTGCACACCTAGATTCAAGTCAACTTCGACAGGGTTGAATCGATGTAAATTATGTGTCAAACACTTTCACTCTCCGTCCACGTCACTTCGTCTCCGCCAGCTTTAAATTTTCCTTCGGATAGGTCCGTGCAAAGTAAATCTCGCTACAGCACTGCTTGCCACAACTAATATGAAACTTCGCCTCCACTGTGTGGAGGTACGTTTCGTTGACTTTTCTACGTTACCGTACAGGGGAAGAGACTCAAAGATCTACTACAGTAAAACGAGGCATCGCCTCGCGACTATCTAATCTCCTCGGCAAGATCTAACACACTTCGTAATGGACAGAGTTAATCAAGCCGACAACATCGAAAGCTTTTCTATTGTTCCCTCGCGCGGTCTGATCGAGCGCGAGAGAGCTTTATGTTTTCTCTCCAATTTCACAGATTTACGATCGTGTGTGTTGCATCCCCTATGATACAAGGCTACTTCCCTTCGTTTCTCGCATGCCTCTGTATAATACGTACATGAACACTCGCTGGTCGGGCGTATATGGTGGCGAACAGTTGATCGGACACGTTCGTTCGATCACGATCGACGAACAATTCCTATTCACGCGACCATGCCTCTATAAGATTTCTATAGGCTAATGGTGAACGCGATGTTCAGGTCTGATTAGAGTACGGGCAACGAGGTTAACTAGAACGAGCCGCGAGTCGGATCTGTGAAAAATTTAATCCGACATAGCAGGAAAAACGGAGGTGCGGAGTTAAGACTAGCAACGAATAGTTCGTTTCCTGGGTAAACATTGCTGAATCAATTTGGAAAAAAATTCGCCACCTAGGACAGGGTGTTTTTTTTTTATATTATACGAATGGGAAGTTTTGTATTTATTGGACCACTTAACTCTGCTGTTCCTCTCTTTCATTTTTCACAGATCATTCTTATATGGTATGTCATAGTGTGCTTCGTTACTGGGTTTGTGTCGGGGATATCGTGGCCAAAAAAAACCGGGGATATGCATATGTATATGTGTGTATGTGCGTACGTATGCTCTAGACAAAAATATTCCTAGCGAAAACTCGGGTACGTTATCTAGACTGGTTTGGTTTAACAAGTTTTGGTGGCGACTAAACGGGATATTGGTACCTCAGTTGCTTGTCGAGGGGAGGACGCCCTATATTCACGCAGGAAGAAAATTCGGGCCAACCGATTAAGAGTTTGGCGGTTACTTGTGTACTTGGAAATTGGTGAACGTGTCGAAGCGTAAAATAGGAGAGAAATAGAGACAAGTGTGGAAGGGTGATAATAATCATAATAAAAACGAAAGAAGAGAATTCGGACCAGGTATACAGATATCTCACGATGCGTCGCAGAAGCAGGAGAGCAAACTGGAACGAGTGTAAAACTCGAACGTTTTAAAACATTCGTATCTACGATACTTTTCTCGGCTGATCATACGAGAAACAGTGGAGGAGCTCGAAACAAGATATGTATTCTTCAGGCAAATTTATTTCCCCGCTGTGCTCATCGTTCCCGTATGGTCAGCAAAAATATCTGGCGTAGCTTTTTTTTAAATATGCAATATGTGTAAGAAATGGGGAATGCAAACGGCTAACATTACATCTGCATGTCCAAATGTTTGTACACGTGCCCAGAGAACGAGTATGTTATATACATCGTAAAGTTCGACTGTATGCATGTATGTATATAGGTGAAGAAGACAATCAAAGAAGCGTTGCGAGATGAATTCGTCGGATGCATAATATCCGATACGAATGGAATGTTTCGTTGAAAATAAAACAGCGAGAGTGAAGGCTGAAATTTGCAGAATACTGGGGAGTATTAAAGATGTAAATCAATAAACGAGAACAAAAGTGTTAAAGCAAACTTTCAAACTCCCAAACGATAAGCGCAATCTCAAACGATCAATGTTGCACACAATATAATCAAGGGAAATAAATCACGTTTGCGCTTAATCTCGTTCGATCTCGAATGCATACAGGTCACGATAAACGCAAAGAAAAAAAAAAGGAAGGAGGAATATGACGGTGGCGAAGAAGCATTTTGCATTTACAATCTTTCCTACTTACGAACGTCTGTATGTATATCGGGGTGTGTATGTACAATAACGTATCTTACATCTAGAATTATACATCGCTATGGCGAAAAGATTTCTTTCACATGCTACACAATAGACACACAAATGATCTATTAAACACAAGGTCTCAAGGTTCTACGTGTCCGTGGTTACTCCGACTCTGTACAGAGGGACATCACTTCGAGCAAAGACTGTACTTGCCAAAGAACGGAAAAGCGTCTAGATTAGTCGAAACTCGACGAGATGCAGAGAGAAAAAATTCAGTGGTTAGTAGAAAGTGAAATGAGTTAAAAAAGGAAAAAAGAAAAGATGGTAGATCCATGTGCAATCCAAGGGTTTCGAGGGAGCAACAATCCAGAGGTCGATTACCAGAGTGAGAAAAAGTGTACGGATACAAGCAAGAAAACACGATCGATGTTATTTTCATTATTAAAAGACAAAGGTGAAACAAACGAAACAACAGAAATAACAACAACAAAAGGAAATAACAAAAACAGACATACGTACAACCATACAAAATGGATAGACAGACGGACGAACAGACAGACAAAGTTACCTATGTAGCTGGTGACGAGGTTACGGAATTTGCGATGATTCCCCTTAATCTCAGGCAGGTCCACTTTTGGTATTCGATTTTCAGAGTTTCGATCGGTAGCAGGTCAGATCAGGTCATTGGGGGTTGACACGGAAAGAAGTGCACGGGACACAGAAACATCAACATTTAGCTAACTCCGTACTTAAACATCTTTTATATATACCGGATTACTTAAACGTTCGATAGATCATAGGGACTGCCGAGAATTAAAATAGCAACACAAAGGAAAGCGGGGGTACGTTCTTGCCTCAAGATAAAAGTCGTAGATAAGAGACAGATAGACAGACAGGAAGAGAAAAGCGATGGTTAAAAAAAAAATGTATCATTCTTAGTCTCACGAATGATCAGACAAACATTTGCCGTGTGGTCGTTTTCTTTTTTTTTTTTACTTGTATATTTTATTAAACCTGTCGCGAATAAATTTGTCTTTGAACGAACGGTTCCTGGAAATTCTCATCGCGATGGAAGCTCGATCATTAAAATTCTACTTTGATCCACGTATATCTTTGATCCTGTATCCTTCTCATCCCGCGCTATTATCATGCAAAATAGTTTCACTCGTGAAACGCTGACCTCAATTTCCATCGCAGAAGCTTCAAAAGGATGATTCCCTTTTTCTCTTTTTGGCTTAAAGCAATTAACTTAGTAGTCTCGGTTGAGGTGTATCCCGAAGAATAATTTTCTTATTTTCCCACAAACTTAAATTGAACGTGTTTTATCTAGCATTTAATCTGATTCTGACCGATCTTTAATCTCGACACAATATAGTAACCTAGATTCCACCGTGAGAGATGTCTAGAGGTGTACATACTCTGAATGAAGTACGAAAGTCAGAGGTAAATCAAAGAAACGGGTGAATCGAGAGGTTCGCTGTAAAAACAAGGGGTTAAAAGAATTTCTTTTACGATGTTGAATCGATAAAAAAAAATCGTCCCGTTGATTTTTTGTTTACTTTCGATCGATCATCGTGTTCGTACTTTGGTAAACGCATCGCTAAGTACACGTGTGAACAGGTGGTGATTGAAACCCAAATGTACGTTGAAACACAAACAACAAACACATCGCATGGTACGCTATTTAAGACAGTACATAAATTGTTACGCGACGATATAGTGCAGAAAATAAAATATCATAGATAATTTTCGTGTCTACGATGAGAGGAACGTGAATAGTAAATGAGATAGTATTTAAGTAAATGGTATACGTAGGCAGTGGCAGTAATAGTGATGATGTTTGTGATAAATAGTGGTGAGAATATTAAACGACAAAAGAAAACGATGAAAGAAGAAATGAACGTATTGTGTAACGGGGAGGCTTTATAAATGAATTGAAGTTGTAAACAGCGAAAATGTTTATTGCAAAATATATAAATATGTACATTGGTGTCCACGTTGAGCCGATAGCTGAATATTTTCACAATAAAAAAGAACGTGTGTCTACTTCTACCCTTTTCATCTCTCTCACACTCTCACGCCCGATTTCTCATTCTAATCCTCTCTCCGACACATTCATGCTGTCCTAAATAAACTAGCTTTGCGAAAATATACTCGACTATATCGTGTCGTAATGACTTCTCTACATCCACAATAGATCGTACAAAATTAGTTTTCATTCTGCAACCGGCGACACCATAGAGCGATCAAAATAAATACGTCTACAAATTGCTCACCCCTTTTGTCCATATAACTCGTGCATCTACACGGCAATTGGCAATGTTTCACAAGCTATATTATCTGTATTCGTAACTTTCGTTAGAATATTTTGTACGACCTATGACATTCTTCCGATAACAAGCTTCAGCGATTCGTCAATGATTGCTCTCTCGCCTGTCCGTAAAATAGAAATCTCTGTAATCACGAGCCATTTACTACTCTGCACGCTACTAGGAACGCGAGTTTCAATACCATTATAAAACTTTGGCACGTACTCACGTTAACGATCAATGATCTTCGACGGTGGACTAAACCTAATTGGGGAAACACTCGATACACTTCGGCTGGAAATAATTCTGTGCGTATGGGGACGGCTGCGGTTTCAATACGTAAACTGTTACGGAATTGTCTTGACAATAATAATGCGCCTCTCACGGAAACCTTACGTTTTACTATCGGCGCGTTCTCTTTGTACACGATTGCAATTGGAACCGCAACTCGTGGGTTTCGAGATGCTTCGATATATGCTCGTGAGTTATGTATTTAGGGAAAATCGTGCTCGATAATTAGCGAGATTACTGGCAATAAAATACTCAGCTACGTGTGTGGACACCAGTGGACCGATTATTTTCTTGTGCTTGTTTAATGGCATTCCCTTCGCCGAACATGTAATTGCTATTAAACTGTCTGTTTCGAAAGGAAAACCGACGTGATGAAGGAATGAAATTATAATGGGCAAATTGTGAAAACGTCATGAAACAGAACTAGATTAAATGAAAATAAATAAATGAGTCATAGAAAAAAATATGTGTGCCGTGTTAGCAATTAGTTACACCACAGTACAAAACCCAAAGGTGACCAACTGACAATGAATAAACCCAGGTTATTTGATCGACAGCGTTGATTTACCAAGGGAATTGCAGGTATCCGAAAAGAATCGACGTCCGGACTGCCGAATACTTGAATAGATATTTCGAATTCTATATTGGTTACACGATATGTTATACTGCACGTGTAGATAAAATATGTGACTCCAATTAAGAATGCTGAAATTTGTTTAAACATCGATTGGAGGGCAGAGTCAATGCGTCCGTAGTTTTCGGATATCCGCACAGGATTTATCGCATTCTCTGCAGTCACTTAATTACCTTAAGTCACTATTACGATTGTTAAACACTTTCTGGACGGCTAAATTTCTCTGTGATAAACGATATGATGGAAAGTAACTGATACTCGCTCGTTCTCGTTTCGAGCATGCTTTGTTGCCGGTGAAATAAAGAGAAAGAACGGAAGAATGCGAGATAAAAATGTTAGAATAAAGGAACGATATATGGCGTATCAAAATATTTCAATCGATCGACTCGATCTTTGATAATGGCAACAATGGAATCGAAGATTTACAATACATAATTCAATGATTCGTTAATATTACGATCCGATATTGAACGTGTCGTTCTTCATGAGCAAAATTAAAGAACGTCGTCATTGAGTCGAGTAAATGCGTCGGAACGTTCAGTGAAAGCGATTATATAACAAGTCAAAGCTAAAAAATATATGTATATGTCACTCTAGCTTATAGCTTACAGCTCTATAGAAACTGGAGTCTTAAACAACAAGATGATTACGTCGCTACTTAATCGTAAATGGCATAATTATTACGCGTTAATATATAAGTGCTGTACTTGTTTGAGCGATCTTTTTTCTCTCTTTTTACCCTCGACAATTCAATTACACGAAAATCTCGTCCAACCCCAATTCTCCTACCCGTACGTTTAAAATACGTCTTAAATATATTTCCCTATATTCTTTTTATCATTTTTTTTTTGTGTGTAAAAGACACTATGCGACAACGTTGGATTGCATATGCGTCTATACATAGTTGAATCACAGTAATTGATGCTATTATTATAAACAGAAATATGCGATTAATTCACGTTCAGCTGGCGGTTAAAAATACTTGTCGTTAATACTTTCTACTCTACTTAAATTAAAGTTTATGCTTTTATACGAGATACGGGCCAAAAGAACGTTTTGGCGCGATTACTAGACGAAAACGTCAGTCAATCGTTTAACCCAAAAGATAATAGTAAGTAACGCATTAAAAGAAATCGTATACAAATTAGGAATGAGCCTTGTTCAGTGTTAACATTGAGGTCAAATTTGTTAGAAGAGGCTGGTTAGGATGGTACTTACGTGACGGAATCTTCTTGAATACTGTCTTGGCCATGAAGTCTTGGAAACGTTGCGCGTAAAAACCTGGCCGATGTACTGACACAGTATCCTGCGAACAAACAACAATTCACGGCATCTTGCATTATTACATCCGTCGTATCTGAATAGCGAAAAATAAATAACACCGTGAAAATTAAATGCTTAAAATGTACACTATGCAAACAGTTCGATCATTGAATTAAAAAAAAAAATGTATATATATATATATATTTATATCCACTTACACCGTCGTGTATCATGGACTTCCAGGTATGCTCGAGCTTTTTCTTGAGCCTATAACTTTGCAAAATATCAATAATACCAAGGAAGAGTAGCAGGCGTTCGCCTCGAGCGTTGCGAGCAGGAATACCACCTGGACTGCTAGGAACACGGAATGCAATTAAAATCACGTTATTAAGGCACTCTCAAATTTTTTTTAGGCAATCGATGCGAAGGTTGAAAATCTCGATACTCACGGTACATCGTCCTCCTCGTCGATCGGCTCGCTTTCAGCCTGGATACTCTCCATGGCTGTGCTGTGCGCCACCAATCTCTGTCGATTTATGCTACGTGATCGATTCAGAGCATTGGCCCCTACTCTGTCGTCCCGTTCCCGCTCCCTTTCTGCTTGAATGATTCCTGCACTCTCACCCCCGACTTCCCCCAGTTCCTCCTCTGCACTCGCCGATAATCTCTGTTCCTGTTACCATAAAGGGAGAAAGTTGTGTTTCGTACGGTCGCATAGGATCGGGAACAATTTTGTACAAGATTTGCAACCCTTACCGCTTTTTCTCTTGCAGCTTGGTCAAGATTGTGAATACCAACGAGTAGAGAGTAATCCATAATTTTGAAGCTCTCCAACACGCGACAATCTCTTTGAATAGTTTTAACCAGAGCGTTATAAGTGTCCGCCTCTAAGAAGATTCCCTCCGGATGGTACTCCATGAAATCTAAATCTTTGTACGTTGGGGATGATTTGGATCTTTCTGATTTCGATGCCTGGCCGTGTGGGAAGGGATTTCGTTAGATCTCTAATAGAAACCAGATGTTTGTGGAAATAACACAAGTGTATGAATAGCAAACCTTTCTTTTATACGTCGAACCCTTTAAATCGTATTTCTGATGAAGTTTCACCGCGGAGGGCAGGAGATTGTTCATAGCCACTAGTCTAACATTTTTACTATTACACCGATAGCAATACAATCCGAAGAATTTTGGCAATAACGTCCGCGGATTTTGATTTAGATTCTACAAAAAACAAAAAGAAGATGAAAACGAGACGGTTGACGGTGAACCATGCGCCAAAAACTTCGGCTACATTCCGCTCACGAAGGCGACAACAATCTCACCATATAATATCCTGGGAGAAGCGTCTGCAAGAACTCCCCCTCTTTGTGTTGTACAGTCTTTATGATGAACTCGTCATCATCCGTTAGATAAAAGATACTCCCACTAGCGCCAGGGTTCGATAATTCGCGTAACGGGGCGCTACACATCGACATCTGAATATCGAAACGGTATCGTTAGATGAATCCTTATTTTGGAAGAACAGTACGAAGCGCAAGGTATTCGTGGCCCGTCGTGTTTCCTCGCAACCCTTTCGATTTCAACGAGATCTTTATACTCACCAGAAAGTCGTCCGGTTGAATGCCAAATAGATCCCGAAAGTAACGAAATGCAATGGGTGCGTAATTCTTGAACTTAAACTCGGAAAAATGATGAGCGGGGGTGTGATTCGATCCCTCGCTCGGGAAATTCGTCGTCTCCACCGTCATGAAATCCTGCATCAATAAATCACGTTCCGGTTTACTAGCTAAACCGCCGACCGCGTGCTGGATCCCTAGCTGAATGGATCCCATGATTTGCGTCGTTTGGATCTATAGAGAAGTGTGGAAAAAATAATGAGATTTTCTTTAATCTTATCGTCGATCTAAAATCGTAACAACCACTAATATTTATTCCCATTATTTTAATGATTCAGAGCAACGTTCTATTATTGGCGTCCCCGTTTCTCACTTTCATGAATGTTATCATTTAGTATTGTTAGGGAACTTGTGCCAAGTCAATATATCTATCTTCATTTTTCATTTTATCATACTGTTTGCGAAAACAATAACACGTCACAGTGTTTCTCGTGGAATTTACCTTTTTGTACGTGATTTCACCTCCCACTCCAACTCTTCTGTGACCGATCTTTCTCTCCCGCTCCGATTTGTTCCTCGACACCCCCACGGAGGATTTGGGCCCCAGGGTGCCATGTTGTATTGCAGAGTTCTGCAAGCAATGTGCGTTAACGTTATCCTTATAACCACGTGTACCGTGGCTCACACGTGAAGCTACACCTTCACAAATTACAGACTTCGTTATGTATTTATTACAATTTCATTTCTATATTTCCATTGACAATTCCTTCACGACCTCGACAAAGTATCGCGAGTTTATGCGAAATAACTTCAAACAGCTAATCCGCAAACTAGTTGAACATTTTAGTTGCCCGTTGCAAAGGGTGAAATTTTCGAAGCCGCGTCGAATGAATAATTACACAACTATTCTCGTCCCTAGGCCCGTGGCATCATGCATCTCGTTGCTCGCCCGAATGTGTCATGCCGTAACGTTTCAATTGTGTATACACTTCGTATCGGCATTCCGATTCTTACAACGATCATCGCGTTTCCACGAAAAATCTCGGCGTATCAGAATGGCAGATCTCGTTTCGATCTAACATGAAACGTCGTGCCGCGTAATCTCGCGTCTGGATCTTCGTCACGGCCGCGTCTACGATGGATCAATTAACGCGTGGCCGCGTGATAACAGATCCGGATTCGTCAATCGATGACGTCGAACCGAGCTGGGACATTTAAATGCCCGTGTCCTATCGGTCTTTAACGAGGCATTTAAAGGGAATCGATGAACCTTTTCATTGGCCGATCAATCGGGAGACGACGCGACGCGACGCATCGGGTCAGAGTGAACGTGCGAAAATGTTAATAGAGGGTCGGAGATAGCGCGGACTTTTCTTACATAACATTCATCTGTGCGCGTGATAGTATAGTTCCGTGTCTGGTAACGTTACCCCGTTACCGTGCCGTGGTTTTTCTCGTTCTTTTTCTTTCTCCTCCTCTTTAAAATCAAGTGCACGGGCTCGAAGCATTTGCATGCGAACGCGCGTTATATAAATAAAGAGTGTACCGTGCATACACCTATACGTTCTTTTATGTAACGTTCAATTACAATTTCTTAATTGCACTGTAATCGCAGATGAAGTAACGATAGAGTTTCGTTTCAAGGATTGCAATGTAGTAAAATGATTTAATACGAATTCTTGTTGCGTTCTTGCTGCGAAAATTGCACGTGTAGTAAGGCGTGTTGCGCGTAGTGAAGTTTATGGACAAATGAAGCGTTGGAACGGAAAAGCGATACGAGGCGTGTCGTTACTAGAATTTCGACAAATAATGCCTACGTAAAACCAATTGGAAAACTGTTTATTAGTTATCTCTTTTTTTCGTTCGACGCGCACTGACTCAGAATGCGCGAGTGTCAATATTAATATCTATAGGTTTTACTGTGAAATGAGAATCGACTCATCTCGAGTGCCTGGTGTCCGATAGAAAATATGCGTGGAATTTTTCCATTTTTTTCTTTTTCTCCTTGCTTTACTTACGTCAAGTGCTGTCACCTTATCCCCCGTAGATTTATCTGTAACATATCGAAAACAACGTGTTTGTTACATGAAATAGGGTCACGCAACAGTGGGACTATCGAGGCGTGCACCGATATGTATTACACGTCTGCCAGGAACGAAAGAAAGTCCCGTTTCTACTACGAGCATCCGAGGAACGGAACGATAAAAAATCGCACGGTTAAACGATCGGTCGAGTCAATCGGCGTGTATTCCGGGAAAGGAACGAGAAAGTGGAACGTTAACCGAGTTCAAAAACGAAAGTCGTGCACACACGCTGATTGCAACGTGGATTCGCCATTGACGCATGTAAACCTTGGTACCGTTAAGCCCCGTTACTACGAAATTTCAGCCCCTGCACTACACGCCGAGACCCTGAATTTTTCATTCAGACCTTCTGTTCGAGACCTTGATGTTCCAACGTAAACCTCCGCCGCGATGCTAAAAATCGCCAAGGTCTCGTTCGCTATCGAAACGCTGTTATTTTCGTGTGGCAGTCGATTCGGTGTCGGGGTGACGCGACAGAATGGGGGGGAAAAGAAAAAGGGAAAATTATTGTACTTTCGTGGCGCCAGCGACGATCGTCGAGGAAATCGGTGGACGAAAAGAAACGGGGAAAAAAGGGGGAATTTTTCGCAGGCGTATCACAGAAACGTTAACACTATACGATGCGACGGGTGACACCCATCAGCTGTCAAGCAGTGAACTGGATTAGAGATAGCGCAGCCCTGAAAGAGCGTATACAGTGGACGCCCGATTGCCGACTTAACGGAGTACGAGAGCGTAGTGCGGGTATGCGGAAGCGAAATGAAAATCCAATCGGCCACGATCGATCGATCACGCCTATCTTTCTGTTACGTCTCGTGGCGCGAATAATGCTACCGACATTGAGAGGAATCATGCCCCATTGATCAGAGGCGTCTGGAATCGCGTTTATTTTATAGGTTAGGTTGTGACACCTCGACGGAAGAGAGGATTCAACAAGGACAAGGATTACTTACTGTCCTCGTCCGCGGACTGCTCCGGTCTGAGATGATCCTCCGTGGCCTGTACCGGGCCTGTGAAGCTTGTCTCGACCACCTCGATCACGTCCACATTGTCTCCCGAAGCCATTTTGTACGTTCGTGCCTTCTTTCGATCCACCGAGCGCACTGACTCACGTACGACGACGGCGATCTTCCTGACAGTTTCGCGAAGGCGCCTCCTCTGTCGTCGCTTCGCACGACAGCATCTTTCGAGTTCGAGAAACACGGCACACTCAGGCCGACGCGTACGTTACGCGCACTTCTTTACGGAACATTACTTTCGTTGCACTCGCGCGTCTACCGTTTCACTACGGTGGAGAAAAACGATGCCAATGATAGACGGCTTCAAAGGCTCTCCAGCTCCGGGCTGAGAACACCCACGAACCTCGAAAGCGCCTCCGGCCACCCTGCTATTCGTCTATTGACCGGACGCCATCTTGCTTGAGTTGCTGCACCATCTGCCGGCGGAACGTGGAAACTGTTCGAACATTGACGCACCTGCACGGCGAATCGTCTCTACTTTAGCGAATTAATGTTTAATCTTTATTTGCCTGTATATTCGAGTATCGTTGAACGAATAATTCGAAAAATTTGGTAATGTGGAAGATGATTAACGGTCGATTAAAATATAATGCATGGAAAATCATTTTCTTACGAATTGTTTATCTACGGTAGGTATTCTTTAAATCCGATGAAACACCTTTTCACCGGAAGGTCATGAATATGACTCGATGACCGTATCCGGCTTGAAATAGAAATTGTCTCATGCGCAAGGATAAAAGCAAATATAAGAGAGCAATGACGAAACGAAACGTTATATAAGTAGCAGTGAAAATTCGTTCTTTTATCAATGAATTGATATACCCGGGGCACTGACGAGATATACGAATAGACAAGACATCCAATGTATTTTTCAATTGTACTATAAATAAATGATGTGTCGCATACAATATTGTACCAAGTCAATTACCAACAATATTACCAGTCAATTACCAACAATTACCGGTCAATATTACCAACTCCAATAATTATACTATTCGAACAACGCGTTTCGGTTATACGCGGTTTTTTTCTTCCGGACAATTTCTTTTTGTTATTTAACAAAATATTTAACAATTTATGTGATATGGGAGGAACTCAAGAAGGCAATTAATTGTAATGTTAGGAATAGGAGAAATTTAAAAAATCGCAGCCAATCAGCTCGACATTTTTACCATATAATTAACAATTAAATCACAAAAGTATAAGTGTTACAATTGGTAACTGTATGGTAAATAAAATCGATTGCCCAGGTCTCACCACGTGGAGGTTGCTGCGAATGGAGACCCGCGCGGCCGCAGCCGCAGCCGCGCACCTATCACCATTAATTTACAAAAATTATTATTTACAAATTAAACGCTACTTCCTTCGGATGTATATTTGCAGCGCGGATGATATGCAAACTGGATATAAAAATTCTGTTAAACCTAAATCAACTAAAAAATCAACATTACAATATAAATTAGCTTATACATTGTTTGAGTAAGTAAAATGTATTAAAATAAATAATTGTAAGGAAAGCTGAAAATAAAAATTCTGTTAAACCTTTTGAAGTAAAAAATAGAGATTATAATACACATTAGCTTATAGTTAGTTTAAGTAAATAGCATGTATTAAAATTATTCATTATTGCGAAAGCTGAAAATAGAAATTCTGTTAGACCTGACTTAAACTAAAGAATAAGCAATATAATATAAATTAGCATGCACGTCATTCAAATACATTCTACCTTTAATTAAGGTAAATTAAATCTCAACTTAAAACATCCTACCTGACTAAAAAGCTAATTCAATTTACAAGTATCCTATCTAATTGAAAATCTGATTATTTCTGAAAATTCTGTTAAACCTTTTGAAATGAAAAATAAGGATTGTAATACACATTAACTTATAGTTAGTTTAAGTAAATAGGGGGTATTAAAATTACTCATTATGGGGAAAGCTGAAAATAAAAATTCTGTTAGACCTGACTAAAACCAAAGAATAAGCATTATAATATAAATTAGCATGCACGTAATTCAAATACATTCTACCTTTAATTAAGGTAAATTAAATCTTAACTTAAAACATCCTACCTGACTAAAAAGCTAATTCAATTTGGAAATATCCTATCTAATTGCAAATCTGAAAGGATAGGGATATTTCATGATGTATCTTCTTTCGCTAAAATTGTGATCGCGTAACCTGAAACAGATCAAAGTTCATAAGAATTTAGTGATATTTCTTAGGTATCATATGATTTCCTTCGATTTATTTCATCCATACAACATCACTTTTCAGCCTCTGATTACTTACATATTGCAATGTATGTTATTTAATGTACTTGAGGCAATATTCTATTCCTTTGACATCTCCTTTAACTTAACAATTCTGTAACAGACTTTTTTATGAGAATAGTAATTGTGAAAAAATAATACAGTAGTACAAAGGGAGCATATGCTGAATAACAATTGTCAATTACAAATACAAACATTTACTTGGATACTAAGATGAAACAACGGCGAAGAAGAATAATAAATTAGAACATTGAACACACAAACTCAATAGCCAGAGGGGCATTCTACTATTAATTATCGTCCACTTATTATAAACCCGATTGAAACCCGTAAGTGGATTATCTCTTTCTTTCGCAACCCTAATTTACTGCATTACTTGCAAAGTCAATCGCGTATGGTGCTTCGTTATCTCTAATATAGTATTTCGGATATATTAAAAAAGATAGGAAAAAATAATTCACTGCACCCATAATTTTTAACTCGCAACACTAATAACGAACGAGTCATGGTAGTCGCATCCAAGACTACGATTGCAGCAATCACCTTATGCAGCTTTAGTAGCTGCCTTTCGTGACTCAGGAACCACGTTGGGCATTTCATTGTGGTCGCAACGCTACTTAAAAATCGCGACCATTTATCATCGCAACACTATATGAAAATCTAAGAAAAATATTCGCGATAGAAAGATATCGCAGCACTGTAAGTGCTAATTAAAACCTGTGTCGGAAAGGAACGCGAAAATTATTGTCGCAACGCTAAAAGCAAGTACGTATCGCAAGTACAATTTAATACAAAAGCAACTCTAATTCAAGCCGCAATCTGTATTAATTCGCAACTCTAATCCAAACCACGATATATTTAATCGCACCTGTAAAAAAAATGCCGCGATCTGGGTCTATCCGTAACTCTAGTTGGAATCGCGATGTGATTTTATTCGCAACTCTAATGCAAACCGTATTCAATCGTACGCGACGCTAATAAAAATCGCGATTTGCCCAATGCGATGACGGTGGGCCAGGCAATACTGCCGGCCAAACAATAAACTACAACTACGGCATACAAAAGCGAGCATAGTGAGAAAATAGTAACAAAGAATGACTCTCCATCCGAAGGATGCAGAGCCATTGATAGTTGCCCTCTTGAGCGACAGTTTGTCGGGCCTCTTCGGCATTTAGCCTCTTCTTTTCTTCGGGCGCAATGCTCGCTGAAACTTAGTCTAGGCTCGAGACTCTATTCGCAAACAAACAAAACTAAATAAAAGGCTAAATCGCGCAGCTAAACGGAACACACGTGGACGAATCACGACCAAATAAAATCGTAAAATTTGCGATTACAGAAAATCGTAAAGATTGCGATTAAAATTGTAATCGATCATCGCCTACACGTGAAGCCTCGAGCATAATGTGACACGTTCGTTTCGAGACCAAATCGCGATCGCGACCGCGAAAAATTCGAAAAATCGATAGGCAAAGCCAGAGGCGAACGCATTCTCGTTCGCGCCACAGTTTCGCCGTCGACTTTTCAAATCAGATTTCCTGAAACAGGTTGAACACGCGTAAAATATTGCCTACCCGATCAGAGACTGTGTCAACCTGCCCGGCCCTACCTACTTATATCTATCAGGCACACCAGAAGGTATACTACCTATCCTACCTAGACCTATATTTAAAAAATGGCAAAGCATTCACACAAACACACATCATTCAACGTTTCTCAATCAAACACTCGGGCGCATGAACCTACACTAGAGAGACGTCCCGGGACGCCTCCGACACCCGAGCTTGGCATACAATCATTCACACTCTAAGGGTACGTACCAGTTCCTGAAATCGGCTGACAAAGGTTAGCGACCATTGCGTAAATTTGCGCAAACGCATATGCTTGTGCATTACTCTCGTATAAAATGTTGATTGTTAAAATATATTGTACGTTTTCATTCAACCAAGTATACTTGGGTCGTATAGTACTCTATTGTTTGTGATATTTCCAGAATTCGTTATGGTATTCAATGCATATTTGCAATTGTTTATAATTTGTTATGAAATTCCCGAGCCGACGCAATTCCACGGCCTAACCACACACACACATAATGTGGAAAATGCGTCGTGCACGGTACGCTAGCAAATGTCAGCCGCCAAACATTGTTATAAATTTATAAACTATATGATCATCGTGCCCATTGCCTTTCACTCACCCAAGTAGCACCTGGGCACGTGAGTGAGTTCCTGACAATGAACACGGAAGGGGTTAAACCTGAAAATCCTGATCTAAAAAGATGATTAGTATACTAATAGTATATTTTATTTGCAAACTCTCAAAAAATGACTCGACTTTATACTTTATGAAATATCAATAAAAACTCGAAAGTGGCTGATAAATTATGTATTTATTAAGGGAAATGACTGTCGTTGAAACTGAATTGACTAGAATAAGTAATGCAATTAAATATTTACTTGAAAAATTGACAAGCTATTAAATAAACCTCGGGTGATTCCTTAATCGAAGCAAATTGTTCAAGATAGCTACTCCGATTTGAAAATCTACCCGTATACAAAGTGCCTTCTTGTACATAATGTGTAATAAATTTCATTCGAAATGGACTCGACTATAGCATATGAAAATTAATATTAAATGCTATCATTGGCTATGCATATTCAATGCTGATTTCAATAAACGTATCGTTATATTTATTTACTTTAATACATGATTGCTATAATCATGTAGCACTTGCAGTAACGAAGTCGGGGGGCATCCGACTTCTGCACTGCTGAACAGTGAAAACAAATTTCAACTGATTATAAATGCAATTACAAATTTAATATGCAATGTCCTCAATATATGTACATTTGTGCAATGTATTTGTTACTGTCATCATATATTTTTATCGAAATAGAAGAACCTACAGGAACCTACAGGATCAGTGCTTCTTTGATCAAATATTTATTTGAGTAAGAAATATTTCTATGGTCCTTAATCTTTTTATATTCAAAAACGCGGAGTACAAGAAGGCAGATCTAACCTCGTATAAGAAATAATACACATGAAAATAACGTCACAACTAACGGGTATAAAAATTATTCCCGTAGTCACTATGCTCGCAAAACTACTAAAAAATACAACCAGTCACCCGTGCCGCTTCGGACCAATCGTCCTACGGCATGCTTGGGGACCGGAGGAACCAAAACACATGCGACTCACCAACTCGTTGATTGCAAAAGGAGAGCAAGTACTCGTAGAAGACATCAGGAACATCACCGGGGCAGCTCAATTGGACTCAATCGTCAGGAACTATGCAAACTGTAACTAAACAGCAAAGCAAAAAACATTAAAATCTAGTGCTAAATCTACAGAATTTAACTCTTCATAGAAAACAGAGATTTGTTTTAAAAATACTTACATTTCTCACTTCATCGGTGTCGCATAAAACATCCCCCTCAGTGATGCACTGACTCTGCTTCCGATAGCGAATATAAGAGAAAAATAAAAATAAAAGACTATGTACGCGACCGCAAATTACATCGGCGAACAAATTAAGATGCTAGTTTCGCGATTGAAATAATTGAAGAGGAGCACCGGTGCTCCGATAATCCAATTAAAACTACTAGGCGAAAAACACTGACTCTACAATCGCGTGTAGGTAAACTGTAAACGAAAATTTAAGCAGAGCCACTTGCTCTGGAAATACTAGAAAACTGCGGAGAAACCACTGACTCTACTGACCGCATTGCGCGCGGTCACATAATTTTCTGAAATAGAACATGTTCATCCTATCGGGTGTTTGTTATCAAATATAGATTTCTATTTGTTGTTGTAAGTATTTCAACTGTTGTTGTTTCATCTTAGTACCAGTCACAAATTATACACACCTCGATACTTACCTCACTGAGATGTCTACCATACGTTTTGTCAGCTCGGCGTCAAGTAGTAGAATGACGACCTTCGCCATCGCCCTTTGCTGTTCGGCTATGTTCGACATCCGACTAAAACCAAACACCATTTTTGTTTACAATCGCTTGTGTTTCCTAGAAATATTTCAACGCACACGTTACTTGATAAGTGGCTTTTTTTGTTTCGCGATATATTGTTGATATTTTCCACGAAAAGCAAGCTTCCCGACCACAAGCAGAAACAAGATATAGCCGCAAATAATGGCTTCTATTATGTTACTACTTATCTACAACGCGACTGTATATCATTCAAGTTTTATGCGTGGTAGGAATTATAATTTAATAGAGACATATTACTAAAATTCTACTTATTTCCACAAGAAATTTGAGGAATGCTTACCTGTAGGCGAGAAGTTGATTTAACAATATGGCGCCGCGTCACTCTGCTCCTGCGCATTCCCGCTTGAAAGTGTCGCGTTCGCGCCATTTCTGATTCACAGCTAGCGAAAGAGACGCCATGGAACAGAATCTAACTGAAATCAGAGATAAATGTATTAAGAATCACCAATATCATGGTAATATTGCTAAAAACTGCAGAATATATTGCAAGATAATGGCATTCAGAAGTGAAATACGTATACGCATACGCATACGTCAAAGATAATACGTATATGCATACTGGAGTCGATTAGAAAATGCACGCCGCGCGGTGTGATTCCGTTCACTGCACAATATTTACTTAATTTCTTGCAAAATATTCATTAATATTAAGAAAGAAACCACAGGAAACTTGAAAGACAGGGAAACGAAAACAATGTATATCATTTCCTGTCTTCAAGAATATATTAGACTATGTGACATACCTTAATTCGACGGGCACTCCGAACACGTCTAATCGCTACGAGATCCCTTGGTCGAAAGAAGGAGAGCTTTGAAATAGATCGCGCTGATTGGCTGGTAGCTGATTGGGCGATGGGGCTGATGTTCTTTCCTTACGGCGGGTGTTTTTGAATATCATATCGAACTGAATATTTTTTATTGCAACTGTTACAGTATGGATATTAGTCGAATAGTAGGATGCAAATATATTTATTAGTAATTAATTTATTAGCATCTGTGTAATCAAATGTTTGTAATGTTTGTTGCACTATAGAATAAGTAAACTATTTCCGTCCAACTAAAATTTGTTTTTCTTGAACTTTATATAAATTACAATTCCTACCGTTGTGAGCGTTCAGATAGTTTTCTAGCATCTTTTCACACAGACGAGATATAAGAGATCATTTCACTGGCGAGATATAGGAATTCATATATCTCGTCTGTGACCGTAGTTCAATTTTCCTACCGAAACGTTGACCGAGAAATAGCTATCCTGATTTCCCTCAAAGCATTCACATACAATCGTATATACACACAATCGTATGAGTCCTGCCCCAACTACTTCAGCAAATAATAGTTCTTCAAGTGATCACTGTTCATGAGCAGGGGACGATAATTTCTGCCTTTCACAGGTGTAACATTTATATCCTCTTGTAATAATTTTAGACATGCACAGTAGCCTTTCGTTCATGAATAACAAATTTGTGCACTTATACCTCTATATTTGTAACACTGAACATAGCAATAAATAGTAACGATATCGACCACGCAATTAATTATGATTTGCATCTAGCAGCGCGATGAAATCATAAATTATTAGTCCATGCAAAATAAATTTCGTTTCTCGACGATTAGCGTTAGCCGCCAAATATTAATAATATAGCAATGCGCACACAAGTAAGCCCCTTCCATCTTTGCAAGTAAACTCCGCACAGTCTAACCCAGTTTCTTTCATGCACATTCTAGTTATATCATGGTTAAATTTAAGTGGACCTCCGACAAGATTCAAATACAAAGGGTGATCCTATTGAGCATTATTGGTATGATTTCATTCGGCATATTAAAGGGTCACAAGAACTACGAAAGAGAGGTGACTGTTCGTTTTATGTCACTACGTTACCTATAATAGTCCACATACAATCGACCGATCGTAAGTTCTAAAAAAAAGAAAGAGGAAGAATAACGCGCGCACCAAGAGCGCGCAACAACTATTAAGCCATTGCAATTTTACATAAGTTATGAATCATCGTTCGATTTAATTGTTGGCGAGCCGCGTTATCGGAATGACTCGCTAACACCCGGTGTCATTAATTCATCGCGTCGGCTTCGCTCATTAGGGAGCACGTTGATCGTGTAAAGTGTTTCACATAAAAGATTTCTCTTAATGCGCGGCCAGACGGTCGAGATTTATAGCGGGCAATGCACAATTAATTATCATCCCGTTCGATGAAACCTCCTTAGAGTTCGGCGTTCCCTCGGCATTTCGCCTTGTTCCATGTGCATTCTTCGCCGACTGTGTGCAAAATCTAACACGCCCCGGCCGGCAAGTATATAGTTGCATCACTGATGCGTGTTCAGATAAACCGGATGTTTATATCATGCTCCGTGTATGCAATTCGAAAGGCAATTTATATATCGGTTCGCCCGGAACGATTAATATGATTAATAATATCTCACAATGCACGAGACATCGAATTTTCGTTTCGCGTATCTTTCGCGTGCACACGGTTCGCATAGGAAATTCACCACGAACCAGCCTAGGCGTCGTTGCATTATAATTTTATTGATCCCCTGGAAATCAGGTGAACGTTACTTTTGATGCGATTCGAATGATATCGACGCGTTTGAACGGTTTAGTCCGGTGCCCACGTTCGACTAATTTCAATATCACAGGAACATCCACCTGCGAGTGCCGCGTTATTAATCGCCTTATCGGCCAAGCCGCGCATCATCCTTTTCTCTGACCGAGTTCCACGGAATAAAAATCGTTTATCCCGATCGCAATTTCTGCCTATATTAATCGTCCTTTACCGCTACGTATCCCGCTAGTCCCGATGCCGGAAACACCGCAAACATTAGATCGAAACGAAACGCGCGGCGTCGAATAACAGAAACCATTTCTTACCGCGGCTAAACGGCAGGTATGCGAATTAAAGCGAGGAACGCGATAATGCTCGTGAACGTTACATGCATATGTACTCGTGTCCAGGGGCATGCCCGTGTGCACGCGCGCCTACGTGAAGAAGGGAAAAACAATGGAAAAAAGAAGGAAGGAAGTAAGGTAGCGTTTCATTTGCCCCCGATCGAATTTATTCCTGCCATTATGCATTAAGCCAAACGTGATTGTCGACTGTCGACGGTATTACGGGATCAGCCAGCTCGCGATTATTGAGCTGTCGATATTTATACGGGCTAATCAACGGCGGCCTTAATTAGTTCGATAACAGGATCGTGCACAGACGTTCACCGTTCTATGCATGTGCATCGAGGATCCTCTCGTTTCTGGCGGCGCGCGGAAATCGAATGTTCGTAGGATCGAAAAAAACAGGTCACTTGTCACGCAACGTCGACTACCACGCGTCTTAAAAACAGGAAACTTTAATTGCTCCGGTGAAACGAGCCTCACGTTCTTACGATACCGCCTGACCTTGTAACTCTTTTCCCTCTTTCTCGACCAAGGTGTCGGAGTACATCAACTCGTTGGAGTATCGACGGGCGAAGGAGGCAGCCCAACAGTACAGCGTGCAACGGATGAAACGGAACCAACGATTGCTCGCCGATTCGTCTGATGGTCCTCCGTCTTCTGGCACCGAAGATAATATCCCCCGATCGAGTGGCAGAATATGGTAGAATCGTTGCAGATTCGATGGGAAGATAATTCCAATATTTTTGTGAAGGCAGGAGCATGTCTCTGAATTAAACATTCGTGGATGTTTAAATAAGCACGGGAAGATTTGTTGCTTTCGTATTACAGTGTACCGATATAAATACTGGTATTCCTTCTGGCTGAGTGATCGCGATAACGAGGATGCTACGTTCAATTTCATTAGACGTTTATCAGATTTTCGGTGCACCAATGTATCTATCGGCGTCGATTGCACTCGAAGCGTGCAAACCCGTTTGTGAGTCATTGGCTAATCATCGGCGAGACGTACCGCTTAATGTTAATTAGATACCGAGCGGGTAAAAGGGGACGAAATCGAGGAAGGCGATTGATAAATTTTTTTTCTGATTCTAGAATTTATCTTAGGCACGCCAACGCGGTATCAGTGGAACGAATGATATATGTACACAGCCGTTTGACTCGGGCACGTCCGCGTCTATAGAGTATTACTCGCGATGATTACAGGAGACGAAGGAATAGAAATTTGAAGTTTCGCGAGGCGACGAATTTTTCATCCGCCACGAGTCTAAATTCCAGGGTGAAACAATGGCTGTTCGTTTCACGGGAACTTCGATCGTTTTCGAACGGATATCTGGCCACCCACATCGTGAACATAAGGTCAGGGTGGACATGATATTTCCTGTATAGGGCGCAAGACAAAGGAACAAAAGCTTCTGTCAAAGTACGCGAAGCGTGTAAATTGCCACGGCTTTAAGAGGAATGACTACGATTCGTTGATCGTTAACGCGAAGTTAACTAACCGTATTTGCTAATTACGAAACGTCCTTACATTTTTCCCCCCCCGCTCACTTTGTCGCGTTTCGAAGGAGCCGATATCTTCAGATATTGCGTGGCCCACCCTGTCACACCTGTCTAACAATACGATACACGATTCATAGAATCCTTAATTGCGTACGATTTCAGATCTACGTGCAACGAGAACTTATCTAGCATGACGCGCACAGCTACGCGTGCTTTTATTACCTCACGATATGTACTACGATTTACGATATCTAGACCTGTCGGGTGTCACCGGTTACACATATTTCATGAAGCGATCTCGATAAGCAATCACGCGGGTCGTCGGCATGATCCTTGTCAAGCCTGCCGGAGAAAGTACGACATGGTTTTCGTAATGTCTGAGATATTTCGGATCGGTGATGAAACAGTGCACACCGGATTCACGGTGAAGAGCGAAAGTATATTACGAGCACGTTTTCGTCTCGGTTAATGTAATTATGTATATCGAATAATCGGAAACGACGGCCGGCCACCGGTTGTAAAACGATCCCAGGTGCTCGAAAGTCGCTCTTGATTTTACATTATTATTGCCTCATAAGAATTGTAAGCGGTTCACGCATCTCATAGATGCTTCTATCGCGTCTAGATAAGGAAATCTATTTCCATAATGCCCCCCTGTGACCGTCGAATTACCTTGAACCCCAATGACACGACCTTCGCGTCTCCCGTGATCTACGAATGACTTAACAGAAACGATTTCACGATTTCGACGACCTTCCTGGAACCGTGAAATGATATTGAACGCACGAGCCACGACCTGGATCAGTGCCAAGCAACCTCCAAAAATTCTTTCTGCCGAAATAACACCATCTCGGGATGACATTGAAGATATTATTCTGTAATCTAGTTAAACTGTATTCTCCTTGTGGAATATTTGACGCATCTGAGAGGAAACTTGGGTCAACGATTTATGCTCATTACCGCTGTGTTTTCTTCTTCACTCCTTTTTGCATAACGCTCGCATCTCCAAATATACGAAACCAATTATAATTTCACACATATTTAAGTTGTTCGTCGATGCGTGTAATAAATTAGTGGTGGCAGTTTGCACAAGAGATAAAATTGTTTGCGAACAATTCAGCCGGCGCTAATGTTAAGGGGGGAATCAGGCGAAAATGAATCGTGTTTCATCAGTTCGTATAATTAAGTCGTTTTGGACCGGGCGTGGTATTTCGTCTTCTATACGTTCCAATAGTTTATCGGCGGCTCAGAATCAAGTTGAACGGCGAACTTGAAAGGAGAAGTATCTGGCGCTGTTGCAGAGTGTAAATAATATAAAGCTTATGAAAAATTACAACCGGCCTCGCAATGACACACAATCATACGATTAGCATTATTACCGTGCCAGATAAACACACCGACGACAACAAAATTAATGATTCGAGTGAGTTTTCATTTTCTGTTAATTAACGATAATAATCCAATGCCTGCAGCCTCGTGAGCATCGTCGTTATCAAACCTATTTCAGGCGAAAAGCATAAAAAAGGAAAGGGGGCTGATTTCGAGGCAGCCATAGCAGCAGCTGGATACGGAAAATTTCAGTATCTCTTACTCCTAGCCATTTTCCCAGTGTCCTGGGCAACTAGTATCGACACCTCCAATGTAGCCATTATTCTCCCATCGGCGGAATGCGATTTGCAAATGACATTCTTTCAGAAAGGTGTTCTGAACGCCATCACATTTGTCGGTTCGTGTATTCATGTTTATTCACAAAGGTATACTTACTTGTATGTATATTTCCCTGAGACGTATTAATTGAATTTGTTCGCAGGAATGGTTTCAAGCGGTTATCTATGGGGCTACATTGCCGATGTTCGAGGCAGAAGATCGGTTTTTCTATACGGATACCTAGCCGATGGTATTTGCAACGTCATCTCCGGTTTCTCGCAGAATTTTTGGACCCTTGCCTTTTTCAAGTTCCTCAGTGGTTTCATGTGAGCCTTTCGAAACGAAACCCCAAATCCTTCGTTTCTCGTCCGATTACGAATTTCAATATCTAAGAGCAATTCTTTTCCTTCAGTATAAGCGGCCCCCATGCCTCGACCGTAACTTACATTTCCGAATTCTACGGCGTTAAAGGAAGAGTGAGAATTCCTTTGATAGTAGGATTTTATATCACGTTTGGAAATATCGTTGCCGCAGGTGCGATGCACGTAACAGAATTTCTAGAGAAAGTGTTGGTCCGTATGTACATTCGGTTGTTCTATTTTTCAGTCCTGGCATGGATCATTATTCCTCAAACGTGGTCCATTGTTCTTTGGGATGGTGCTTTCGTATACAATCCCTGGAGATTGTTTTTATCCGCCTGTGGTCTACCAATATTGATGGGCGTTGTTTGCCTCTCGTTATTTCCCGAAAGTCCAAAGTTTCTCATGTCGCAGGGCCGCATGGAGGACGCGTTGAAAGTTTTCCAGACGATTTATAGCACGAACACAGGCAAAAGCAAGGACGAATATCCAGTAAGAATTTCTGAATGGCAGCTTCCCGAAATGTCGGACCGATTCCCGAAGCAATTCACATTAATTGAGCTTGTCTATTCAAGATACAATACTTAGGAAACGAGCTTGGCGAGAAAGGATCGTGCGACGCAGAGGAGGATGGAAAGATTGCGAAGAAAGCGATTTTCTTCTATCCATATTTTCCTCGACTTATTTTGGTCATGGTTATGCAGTTCGGATCCATGTATGCGTGAGTAGAATCCCTTGCTTAAAAATCATTTGAATGATTAAGTTTCTCGATTCTAAATGCTCGGCTAAATTGCTATAAAATCCAGAAGTCGTAGAGAATGATTTGTTTAAATTATCTGAAGAACAAGTGGGACGAAATACGCAATCTGTTTTGGTCAGATTACGTCACCTGTGGCGAAAGATTGTGCTCGTTTTATCTACAGACACGCTGTCTCCCTACTTGCAATAAAAGAGAAAAAAGGGACCGTGACGTTTATCGAGACCGATATGACGTCAACAGGAATCGCAGTACGATTCGTAAAACACGACCGTGGCAATCTTTATCGAAGAGTTACATCCATGGGAAACAGACGACGAATCATTTTTTCAATTTCTCTTGCAGAACGAACACGATCCGCTTGTGGCAACCGCAGCTTTTCACGATACTGGACAATTTCGACCCGGCCGGCTTCAACCTGTCAGCAGGACATGAATCAACGTTTTGCGAAATTTTGGATCTCTCCACTGTCATGAACGGAACTTCCGCCGGCGTTGTGGAAAATGCGACTTGCACAAACGTGAGGCAATCGTGTTTACCGACCTGCTTTAAATTTCCTTCTGAACAAAATCAATTTCAATATGCCATTGTAACATTCGCGTTGACTAGATCGCGGTGAACGGGTCGATTTACGTGAAAACAATGATCATAGCTGCCTTTGGCGTGATCTTCCTTGTGACGGCAAGCTTTGCATTGAACATTGTGAATCACAAAATTGTGTTGTGTAAGTATTCATGGGTGAAATGTTCCGGTACAGCAATAATTTGCATTGAAATCTGCTATTCGCTTGCAGATATCTGTTACGGGATAGCATTGATCTGTATAATTTGTATCAACTGGTCGACGAATACGTTGACAACATTATTGCTGACAAGCTTGTTCGTCGGATTGTCGAACACCACTCTCAACACTATCGTCGGCATCACTGTTATGCTCTTTCCAACTTCGCTAAGGTATACCCCAGTCTAGGTAGAGGAACGAAAATATCGCGCAGTCCTTTCGATTAATTTAGAACGCCGTTTCCAAAAATTAGAGCGATCGCTGTGAGCCTCGTGATGGCGATCGGAAGAACCGGATCGATCATTGGAAACATTCTCTTCCCAGTGCTGCTGGCCCAAGGATGCTTGGTACCGGTGATCGAATTGGCGTGCCTCGTCTTAGGTAAGTCTCAACGATCGTGCAACATTCTTCCCCCGAAATGCCATAACTCCACTCCGTTTCAGTTTGCATCGTTTTAACGCGCTTCCTGCCGATAACGAAGAAGAGGGCTGCGAAATAAAACAAGAAACACACCTCGTTGCGTAAGCGTCCAAGGAATCGATTCAACTTCCATCCAACCACCAGACTTTTCGTCGGTCGGACGATCGTCCCGAGGAACTGGGCCAACGTGTAAATCACGTTTGATATTGCCAAACGTCGAGGGATCGAAAGACGAAGTAGATTTCCACGCGCCTGCTTCTGCGATATACTAATTCAGCCTGGAAGATTGGACTGCGGATAACCAGGAGGTGAACATCCGTATCCTTGAACCACCCGAGCATAATCGATGTTGCCCAAAGGAACCAGAAGCCTTTTGTCGAGGTACATAGACCGTTTGGCGTGGCAGCAATGGCCGCGTGAAGAAGGGACAAGAAAAGCAAGAGGATAATAGGAGAGCGGAGGCTCGTCGAAGCAAGAAAGGCACGCGTTACACAATGGACAGGTGGATGTTTCCAGATGGACAATCGCCACGGTCACATTTTCAGCCGTAGGAGGACATCGATCTCGATTTAAAACGATGATCGAGCGAGCCGAGGACGAGCGTGGTGGCGTTCCACGTCTTGTCGAGAACATGCACGGGGGGCCTTGGGTTTCACTTTCGACACATCCTGGAGAGCCCTCTGCAGCCTTCACCCACATGCTCGTTCTTCGCGATCCTCTGCAAACAACGTCTCTGTTTGTCTGGCTTTCGTGTGGACGCGGCATTATCGCGGGCGCGGAATCTCGACACCTTGGTACCGGTCATGCTAATCGAGTAATTACGCGTGTCCATAAAAGCTCGCGGGTATTACAATGAGGGAAAGTCAAGGTGTATTATTTAGGTGTTGCACGATGTTCCTTTGTCGTGGATGTTTCAGGAGGCTCTCAGACAGTTCACGTTTACTATCGACGTTTCGGCATTGTACATATTATTCAAGGTGCGAGACGAATAGGATTGATGGAGCACTTTTGTAGTATTAACATTATTTTTTTTTTTCTTCTGTGTTAGAAACATTAATGGGCACGGTTCGATTACGAAAATTTTATTTATCCTTTGTATCGTTCAATTAAATAAGATTACGTGACTAAGAAATGACAAATACTTTGTTGTAATACTTATTGTTAGGCTAGGACAGGGAATACTATGATTTTAGTGAATAACTAGCGAACTTTTTTTAGTGACGGTATTTTTTTGGAGGACGTCTTGTTTCTGGAAGGTGTACGCGATACTTTCATTAACGACCACCTTGAACTAGAGATTCCCGTATGTCTAGAAGATGGTACTGATAGATTATAAGACAGTTTGAATTAGCTAGTCTCGATAGATGAATGATACCGTAAAATTAGGTATCGCAATGTTCAGAAGAAGTGTGCATCCCTCTGTGAATTATAATTAATTTGATCATTGCGAACCATCGTGGAATTCGTTTCGTTTATACATATAATTCAGTGTTATTTATATTTGCAAATGCAATTAAGACGTTACAGTTGTAAGAACAAATATTTACACAATCGTGATTGCGAATTAAATTTAATGCAATTAATGGAACGTGAGAAACGATAATAATATTACTTGCTACAGAATAAGTATTTCTTTTCCCTGCCTTAAACCAACACTGCATTCCTGCCCTGGTAATTCTGAATGTATTACCTTTAAAACCAAATACAGTGCACCGTGATTCATTCGGAAATAATATACTTCCCTTTCGCCGCTCAAATGCGATTCCTTTAAGTATATTGTACAGGCCTGCCATAATGAAAGAAGCCGTGAAACAATGGAATCTCGGTGCATTAACGGAGCAAGAAGTACGGTGGCGCCTAAGACAGCATTCCGCATAAATTGCGGAAACCGAGTGTGGATATGTAGCGCGCGTGCCTCGGGAAAAACATGTTGGCATAACTTTTACGTTTTTCCTTTTACCGTGCTCATCTTCGGAGGCCATACATTATCGCAAGACTGTCGAACAATAGAAGCATCGTTGAATACAAATATTCAGCAATTTAAAAACCTTCTGTCTCGACGAACTCATTCGCGACTCTATCAAAGGATGCAAGAGTCGTCCATTAAACCGTACACTTAACGCGTAACAGACTTATTGTCCATCGATCGTCGATACCGCCCATTCGACACAGGGGTCGAAACAGACACACACACTTCGGGACGAGCAAAAGAAATGAAAAGTAACAAAGACCTATCCGGGCGTCTTGAAAGTGCGATCCCCTCGATGAACCCACGGTTGCTTCCCTAATCATTCTCTACGGACACGAAGACGTCGTATCACGATTTCACGGCCGCTATTCGCTCGATCGTTCTTTCCCCCGAGAAATAAAACAGACGGCGTGGGTACGGCCTCCAGCAGCCAGTCGCATCGGGATCACCTCGATACTGTTAACTCTTCCCGCAAAACTCTCGAATCATCCGCGTATCCGTTGTTCCCCCCCTCGCTTCCCTATTATCTCCCTGTTTCGCGAAAACGACGACTTCCATCTGACCGTTGGGTGTACGGCTCGCAAATCGTGGGACCACGAAACGCTTTGGATAAAATGCAATTTGTTGGCGCGACCACAGAGACGACGGCGTCGAGTACACTTTGTTCTTGGCAAAATCAGAAATAACTCCGTGGAATTATTTTCAAGCTGCGAGGCATTCGGAAGTCATCGAATTCGTGGAGTTTATTTATCATATAAGTTTATTTATCATAGGAAAGTCTGCCAGAGGTTTGGGCAATTTTTTTGGCAAATCTTTTCTGCGACTTAAAGGGAGAAATTAGGTTTGCGTTTCTTTCGACGGACCACCCCCGGTAAAGATCTGTTTACTTCGTTTCTTCGCGCATCGTTTCGAGGAAGCGAACGCAATAAACTTGACAGTCTCTCGTCGAGATGGCGAATGGACAGTCCTGTCGGCAAGAAGCCGGGGATATCTTCGGGAGGCAACAGGAAAGGTGTAAAATGACTACCCTCTTGCTGAACAATCGGTTCAAGTATCGTCTTCGCCTTGTGATTCGTAATCGTGCCGCCGCGACGATTCGATTTCATTCGGTGGCGACGAGTGAAATAATTGGAAATTGGAAAGTCAGAAATTTTGTATGAATCTGGATCGAAATATTTAATTCAGTTTACTTTAATTAGTAAACGGTTCGAGGAGTGATAGAAATTAATTTCTTTGTACCTGCACGACGATCGGCGTTCCGTTAAGGATAATGCAGACACTGAACTGGATCTTCTTCGCCCAGTGTCTTTTTTCGCTAATTAAAGGGAAAACTGTTCTTCTAATTATCCGCTATCCCTCCGACAGAAACAAGACAAAACGTATAACGGCAGTAAAAAAGGGATTTCCTCGATGTACGGAATAAATAAAGGCCGAAGAAAGAACGTCCCGATCTCGATTATCGTCGAAAGCCGAAAGGCATACAGCGGCATGTGATTACATAATTAATCGCTTGCTCGATAAGCTGCAACATTTCCTTAATCAAAGGCTACGCCTCTTTCGCGGCTATCATTATCCTAAGCGACAGTTACTGTTCCTGAGTAGAGCTATGCAAATCAACGAATTAATTATTCTTATTAGAGAAAATCAAAGCTGCTTCCTATGAGGGAAACTGTTACGCAAGTTCATTACGTGTACCCATAAAACGACGAATTTTTCTGCAGCCATGTAGAGGAAAGCAGGAAGATGACGATAAATCTATCCCTTACAGAGGATGCCGCGTATAAAAGTCGAGCGGAATTTAATGTGTTCTCTCCCGTCAGTTTCAATAAGAAGAGAATAAAATTGTATCGCGCCGAGAGCCGGATCGAAAGTAAAATGTTCTTAGCAATTTTCTTGCAACAAAACGAAGATCCGACAAGTCTTGTTCGAGTTCAGAGTAGGCGATCTTTCATTGCGAAACAAGTAACATGGTATAATGAATTAGGCGTGCATATTTTCGAGATAAGCACTCGTTTTGAACACGGCAAATAGTTTCTGCTTTAGCCTCTTAGCAATCGCAGAAAGTAACCAAGGCGTGCAATCGCTTAAAAACACTTCGCTCTGTATTAACACTAGAACTACTGATAGGTTTTGGTACTATTTAGTTATTATGAACACGAAAATGGTTGAATGGACATTAAATAAAGATATATAATTGTCATTTTGCCTTATTGAAAGTCATCATGAATTGCAGCAACAGTACCTATATGTTAATAACTTTAAAGCAAGAAATCTAAAACCAGTCATTTTGTCTGGCTTGGTAGTTCTAGTGTTTATCCGACTATCGGGCCGCTCGCGTCGAACGGCTGGTCCATTGTAAGCAATTATTCGCATAAAACCCAATAAAGAAACCGCATTATTAACACAGTTGATCATCGCGATATCGAAAATAATCATGGCGAACCGCGCGACCCTCCTCCCGAACGAGCCTGCATCCACTTACCCAGTTATACAACTCGTACGCCATATGCGCACTCCGATGCATCGCATTACTTTTCATTTATGCACCTACCTATGTAAATGAGAGTATTATCTGAAAGTATCTACCGCTACGTTGGATCCGCTATGCCTATGGAACACCGTGTGACTCCTTGCTCCTTACCGTTCTTGTTCAATTCTTTCTCCCTCGGCATCCCTCCCATGTCTACCTGCGGCTTCCTTGTTCAACTCTTCCCGTCGCTTCGTTCCTGCGTGGCGAACCTCTTAACCATTTTATTTCGTGATTCCTGGGCAATGCACTTTCTGCCGTTTTCATCCTCAGCCCGCGTTTATTCGATCCGCGTTTTCTCGTTTTCCATCTTCACGATCTCCCGTTTCAAATTCCGAATACTTTCGCGCTGTTTTGTTGCGCGCAATTATTATTGACACGCTTCCATTAAGCACGGAGATCGATGGAAACAGAAGCATTCGACTGTGTCCATCCACCTTGTCGGGATAGCCGGTTGCTTCTGTTGCGAACACGCGACTTCCGGCGACAATGACGGGGCAGGCAGCAAAGACAGGTCCACGAGGACCACCGACGAGCCGCCGGAGTGGCAGGTCGACAGGGAAATTGTCACCCTGAAGAAGCAACTCAATCTGGAGGATATCTCGGCGTCGAGGCCGCGGCAAGAACTCCCGGGCAATTAAAATCCAATGCATCATTGTTCGACGCGATCGTTCTCTCACGGTTTTTCCCCCCGGGGAACCGTTAATTTCTCTCGAGTTGTTTCTCGGCTTCTGATCGAAGCTGAGCAGCCGCAAGAAGAGCCGGTTATCTTCGATAGATAGGAGAGATCGATTCAATGGAAGCGACATTACCAGGAAGTGTAGCGGATAAGGAAGTGAAGTAATGTGATGTTTTATAATCGTTGTACAAGTTCAATTATGAATCTATTGTCGTAGTTTGAGGCTACGAAGACAAAGGGATCGTTGAAGCAGCGTGCATCGATATCGAGATCCGCCGGGGCTCAATGAAGGATATTATTGTCGGGGTTAATGCTTGTTCGATTCCCCGATCGAATCGTTATCGAACGTACAAGTGCTTCGTTAATCTTCTTTAGCCCGCGAGTCCCACCCTGTGACGCAGCTTCACGATTATATCTCGGGCAAGGTATCGGTTTGATGAAATCCATTATGCATACGTGTACCGTCGTGTAAATTTTCCGGGCAAACTGCTGTCTAGTATTTCCAAAGATCTTTACGAATTCCAGTAAATACACTCGCTTTTGATGCGACAGAAAAATTCAGGAATAAACGTCCTTGATTATATGGACGTTACAGGATTCACGTAACAGGGTGGCGTCGTTTTCTAGATTCGATGCAGCGTCGAGATAAGCCTGGTCCAGCTAGTCAGAGATACAGATCTGCTTTGCATAATCACGGTCATTAATCAGGTGTTCGAGAACAGCCGGGCCTGGGTCAACGACGACACGAGTCTCGTTCCTTGATTTTGCGCGACAGGATCACAGACTCGGCGTGCCTAATCGAATTCTTCGTGGGAAGGTAATCGTTCGGTACCACAGAATGGAATCCGTGTCGATATGCACGAAGCACGGATTGAAGTCCGTATCATCGTCGTTCGAAAAAGTATAATTATCGTTGAATCGTAAACCGATCGATGATTCACCAGTCTTGCGATTCGTTTCCCCACTTTGAAATTACCATCACTCGTCCAGCGTATTTAATTCTTTATCGATTACTTTAAAGTCTTTAAAGTTGATTTCTTTTTGTTCGGAACGATTCCTCGCATCATGTTTCCTTTGTGTAATATAGTATCTCGTTTTAACGGCGAATGATTATAGCTTGCGGCACACGTATTCTAATTAATCGACAGTTGGCCGTTTGTTAAAGCGTTGCACTAACATTTTTACTAAACTTGATGTTCCCTTAACAGCCCATATGTTTCTTCGATATCGGCGTTGTCCTTGACGTTTGATTACCACTCCATGCAACTCTTCCCGTTCTTTAACGTTACACCATATATTGCATATAAAATCATGCCTCTAAATTTGCGCACTGTTTTTCTATTGAACCGTGCACAGCGCATTCCGTTTTTCTCCATTCTGATTGAGATCGAGCCTTTTGGTTCTACGTCACGGCCATTGAATGGATGCACCATTCCTAGTTAAGCCTGATTGACGTCCGTGGTAATTAACGGACCACGCGTTACACATTCGCCGATGATTGAACGGAAATGCTCGCTTTTACTAGATTCCCTTTGCTCTGTTAGTCGATCCCGGCTACATTATTATTTCCTCTCTCGAATCGATTTCACGGTCGCAGACGAGTTACGTGAAAGGTGAATTTCTAGGGGGCCGTGATTGCATAATGAGCGTCGTTACGCAATGGCGACGCGTCTTGATCGCGTGAAACGTGCTTCGTCGGGTTCCGCCTCGATAGACGATGCAACGTTAACATTCTTGACGAGAAGTTACAATTCATACGAGCTTCCGTATGTTGATTGTGGTTCTTCGAGTTTGCCCGAGGGAGTATGAATCAGCTTGATTAATTTTCTTTCGGCTCGGCGATAATGATTCCGTGCAATCCTCTGGGAGAATTAAGCAACTGAACTCGCCGCCACGGTGTTTGGGAGCGTAATTACGCTTCTAGGAACAAACGATCCTCGGGTTTACCTGGGAGGCCGAGAAACTTTTCGCTGGAACAGGCTGAAGATAAAGCCGGCCGTGGCGGCTCGGCAATTAAACCGTTCGAGCGCTAAAGCTTCGCTGATGGATCTCGCACCAAACTGACAATGAGCTACCTTGAAAATAATTTGGCTGCATTTGAATAACGTGTAGACTGTTGTCGACACCGCGCCGGCATAATTTACGCACACGGATTACGATCCGAACAGCGTGGAAAATATTACTCGGTATTGCTTGAAATTCTATCGTCTATACGTGCAATTGTTCCACGAGCGTGGCAAGGACGGCTGAAAAATGGAAACGTCTCTTCGTGGGCCTTGCACGACCGCGTCCTTGGGTTTTTAGCAGAGAAATGCCCCCGAGAGTGTACCCGACAGTGATTCCTGGCGGTAGCTCGGTTGTATCTTGCGAGTATTATCGCGTCCACGTTGCGAATGCAATCCTCGCAGCGTATTATGGTAGCAAGATATCTAGATTATAGTTACAGCTTCCATTCGGGCCGTGTTATTGCCCGGACGTTTCTCAGGGAATTAAGAAATTGCTTCAAACGAGTGCGCAGCTCGAAATTCCTTTTTTCCGCCACATTTCTTTCTAAGAAGCAATTTCTTTTCTATCCAAGCGGAGATAGTTAAATCTCCGTCCCAGTAACTGTACAACCTTTTAGCCAGAGGCATCTCCGTTCCGCGACAGGATGAGGTGGAGCGGGCAAGGAAATTCTAAGCGTACCTCGTAAATTTCAGGAGGGCAGGACACACTGGGCGACATTGAAAGTTGACGAACGGTATCTCTCCGTTAACGGTGTTCCCCGTAATTAAGTCAATTGCGTCGAGACGATTCGCGTGTCTCCTTGCGTCATTTGTTTCTTTGGAGAAGAGAAGAGTTTTAATATGACCGAGTTTTTTTGGTAGCAATTAACGGATCGCTCGCCCCTATTAATCTGTACGATTAACGAAACGTCTGGCACGAGAGCAGTGACGTTTAACCCTTTGGCAGATCTGTTGAAAGATACAGACGCGTGTATTCAGAGACGAGGCCAACAAGTGGTGAATATTGAAACGGGAGCGACGCGACGTGACGTGGTGATTTAATCTAATTATTATTGCACTATTTATATCGAAATTTTATGTACACATGTGTGCATCTATTAATATTAGTGCTATTGTTTATATTATTAAATTTGTAGTGAAATGAAATGTTCAGCACTAAATAGGAAATATTAATAATCTGTCAGTCTTAATTATTTTTCCACGTTTTCTAGAGGTAACGTTGCGAAATTTCATTTTCCATTTGAATGGTAATAGCCCGTGATTCTTAAAGTCTTGAAAGTTTGATTGTTTTAATACAACCCGTTGATGAAAATGATGGTCTCCTTATCTGGTTATCTTGCCAATCTGGTTCTCTTACCGGGGACGCTGATTGTACGGGATACAACCGTGAGAAGAAAGAAACGTTATACGAGTTTAGAAAGGACTTCGTCGAGTTCCGACTCATTAGATTTAGATAGAGCAACTGAGCAGGTTAATTGTCGCGTGTCCACCGTTTCAACCGTTTATTTTATTGCAATATCTGCGTCTTTGTACGACGAAAGTATTCCACGAATTTCAAGAATTCTATCTCGTCCGAGATCTGTGAGCATTGTTCACGTGTAGTCGCCAAAGAATATCGGCGATAACGTGAAACGGTTTCAGGTAATTTATTGGCGGGCACACCGGCAAATCGAAGGGGCTGAAGAACGTCTGCGGTGAAATGCGAAACGAGCAATGCTTGTGAAATAATTCGCGTGCATAATTGGTTCAAGGTTATCAAGTACCGTTGCTTCTGGGAAACGTTCTTACCTTGCGTTAATCGGGGTCCCGATTCGTCTTGTGTGCACACTGGACGTTTCAAAGTAATTTTAATTATCGCTCAGTACATTTCGATGTCTTCATTCACCGACATTTCAGAATAACTTGAATGAATTGTGAAAGAATCCTTTGTTCGCTAATCCTCGTTCAAAGGAGCTCCCGAGCAACCTGATTCTTTTATCGTGGCATAATACTCTCTAGTCATATTTTCTTATTTTTCTTTTTTTCATTTGACATCTCTAATGGTGATGTGACTGCCGTTATCTTCTTCCAACTTGTAGCCACGACCACTTGTTTCAGATTTAAATACACCAAGCTTCCAAGATTAAAATATTCGATCCACCGTGTAGAAAATAAATCTGGTTACAAACAGGTGGGCGAGAACGATGGGAAAATTTCGACGGCTCTGCGACGCCGACGACCAACGTAGAAAATACGTTACTACGATCCATTGACGATACGCGAGACCAGTGTACCGCGATGTATCGAATCATCCTACGTTGCTAGTACGGCGAAAGTAAGTACAAGCACGATTGTTCGAGGCGGTCGCACGGATCCGATCGAACCTGTCGATACGCCAGAGAGGGTTAATTGAAGAGCACGTACGCCGCACACCTTCGACCCGGCGAGCCAATGGACGACACGATCGGTGGTTCATTAAAAACCGTCGTTGCTCGATACACCCTGTTTCATCAACGATGAAGTTGTCGCGCAAGGGAATACGAGCTAGCTGTTTATCTCCTGTCATCCAACCTCTGGCACGTTCGCTACATTTTTGTTCCTCTTCTTAATCCACCGTGCGGTTACAGTTAGATCGTTCGGCATTGTTAGCAAGGCCGATGAAAGGGGGGTAACGACGAAGGAATGCAATTAATCGTGGTAACGTGAACTTTCACCCTGGTGTGGCGACGCGTGGATTATTGTCGGTGTTCGTCACGGCGTGTGTGTCGAAGACCTTAGACCCAGCGACCCGTTGGATGACATCATAATTCCTTTACGGGGTACGGTCGCTTTGTGCCGTGCTTACGGATGACATAAACGTGAAAGAAGTATGCGCTTATCGTACAATGAAGGCTGTTAGAGTAGATAATGCGATTGACGTAAGCGAAGACTCGTGTACGTATATTGAATACTGTTGTAATTAACAATAAAAGTATCAGAAAAATACCGCGAGAACTCCAAATAATTTCCGTGCGTCGAATACTCGAGTATGTGTTCCATTACCCACGTGTTTCGCGTGAGGTGATCTTAAGTGGACAAGCTCGCATCTGTTGTTGTGGGAAAAAATAAGCTATTAACCGGAAACAACTTGTTAGAAGCTATCAACGAATTTGTAATGTCTCACTGATCGTGACAGACGACTGACCGCGAAGTGTGGGAGCGTGAGATGACAGTGCCGTTGGTAAACGACGTCGGTAAGGGGAAAAAAAAGAAAGAAAGACAATAGACGAGGGACAGGTTGCGGCGATTATTGGTAAAGCTACGTTGAAATGGGGTTTTAAGTTTGAACCGCAATGGCTGCGGCAATTTTTCGGATCAACGACTCTCGCGAAATCGGATGGAAGTAACAAGTTCGAATATACACGACGCTGCTTGGCATTTATCGACATTACAAAAGGTTCACCCTTTCGCATGAACTTTCGGATAAATTTGTTCGCCAATTTTTCGTCGCAATTATAAGCTTCAGATGTTTGTTTTCCTTTAGCCGAGCTACGATTAACGATTTGCCGCGAATTTAAACGGATTGATAATTGATATCCGTGGAATCGATTCGATACCTGCACACTCTGTGCTCCAAACCCGAAGGGGAGGTCAGCGTTGAGAATTACGTTTTCTGGTTATTGAATGTTTTACGCAGTCTGATCAGTCGCCAGACTTCTTTTTGCGAAGGCAGGTAGATCAAACAGGATTCATTTTATAGGATAATAAGTACATATTTTATCATCTCCGCATCCGTTGGAAACCACAGGATATGAACTCATAACCGGGCTCGTCTATTATTCTTTAACATCATTAATGTTTTAATTAACTTATATAATTGCACGAAAAGAAACTAGCGATACTGTATGTATATTGAATAAAGTAAAATAAAACGCGATCGTTTTTCAGATAACCGTACGCTCCAAATAAATGTTCGCGACGTTAAAATAATTTTCTAAGATAAATGAAAATCGTAATCGCAATACAGCGATGCAACAATGCCCCTCGAGTTCCCCTTTGAACCATAAAAATGGAGAATCATGGAAAGATCGAGGGAATCAACAGGAAACGCCAGTTACAGGGTGTTTCATAACTTTTCCAATCGACGGTGCACCTGGCGGCGTTTTGCAACCAAGCTACCAAGATGTAACGAATCTCTGCCAGTTTCGCGGAAACTTTTGCAACGATAGGCGCATCCTAAAACCTCGTTCTACACTAATGCAATTAACAGGCGGCCCGGGGGAACCAACAAAGCCGACAAGAGATGAGAGACGATCGAACCGTGACAGAGAACGACCATGAAATCGGTTCGACTCTCCCACGAAGGGGATCGGTGCCGATCGCTGCAACCACCGCTGCATCTTCGTGGAAACCGAGATATCTGACAAGCCTTCGTCGGATTAAACGACTTCATTGTTACGATCTTCTATTGTGCTTTGGCTATAAATTTCTCGAGGATCGTTCTGTTTTAAACGCTGATTCGAGAACTGTTTGAATTCATCGGTACCGGGGATGCAATCTGCTATATTCCACTTGCGCTCCATGGTATTTACTATCTACCTTTAGTGATTTTAGTAAGTGCAATTTATCAACCATCTACCCCCCCAAAAATCACGCAATCGTATTATTCATATAATTTTATTTAATTGATCATAACAGGGAGTGATAAAAGCTCTCAAAGGGTTTCGAACAATTGTTTCGCCTGCTCCGTTAACTAGTCCGCCCTGTTTGGGCACCGCGTTTAATAACACAGACCCCGATTTGTACCCATGATTCATCGTGTCACCGTAACATCATCGAAAAAGAGATCGTGACGTGTGAACGAGGCTTTACTTGGCCACACGACATACCGGCGAACAATAGCCCAGTGACACTATAATAGGATTCCGTGCTGCGACACGGGACAATCATAAATCAGACCATAAACTCGTAGCACACGCAAGCTCGCGGCAGCCTTTTGAGGGACGCGTGATAAGAAGGCACAATCCTCTTTCTCCGTTAATTGTACATAAAGTTTGCCCCTTACACAATCGAACAGCTACTGTGTCCTGTCGTACCAAATTTATGAGGTGAACTGTGCGACGTTCTATAATCGAATGTGTTATCAGAGGAATAGTCGTTTCATTTGTAATTTTCTGTTTCATTTTTGTTTTGTAATTTCAATGCAACGAATTCGTTCCTGCTGCTGCAGTGTTGGAAGTTCAATGTTGGAAGACTGTGTTTAACAGACCTGTTACTTTCAGCTGCTTTTCTTTATCTGTTCCGCTTGACACTCTCTTCGCAGTCTAGAGATTGTCTTTGTTTGAGCAGCTGACGATGACTGTGCCATTTTATATTATACATGGGTCGAGCTTTTCATTGCAGATGTTTTATTCAAGAATGCATGCAAGGGACTGCATCTGATAGGGATATTAATAATTCTCCTTTATTTCGTAACGCGAACTTCGTTTCTCAAACAATTGAGGTGCGATACAAAAATTTCCTCGTAGAAATATATGGAGGGCTCCGAAGCCAACCAGTGTAAGTCCAACTTTCCTGAACCCATACGAGTTTCGTGGTTCAAAGACCTCTTTATTGTTAAAACTTTCAGTTGACAACATCAGTTGAGTCGCTATTTTCATACGCAAGCAATAGACGACGGCACTAACATTGTCATTTTTTCCCAAGTAATTTGTAAAAGCTTTATTTATCTCGGTCTGAATGCTAATGGACATACGCTGATTGCCTTCTGAACCCTCCATGTTTATATAAATATGTATTATTCTCCTCTCGATTCCCTGCTTTCGTCTGCATCGCATCACCGTTTCTTACGACGCGGCATGCTTTGACTATTACGTATTTTGTAACGTAAACGACGTAACGGTGAACCTCTCTCGAGTCCCGTGCGAACGAAATATGTATCTTAATTATTCCCCTTTGATAAATTTAACGAGCCTCTTGCGCGAGATCCATCTCCGCGGATTTTTATCTGATTTGCTTATCGAGCAAAGTAGAAGCTGGCCCGTTTCCCACTACGCGCTCGCATTGTTGTTACACGCGCGCACAAAATGATTTAACGGTATCAACGGCCAGTCACGAGCCTCCCTTTCATACCATTCTCTATATCGTCGTATGATGTACAGCGACACTAAAATCTGACACATTTCGAAACGTTTGAGAAAAGACGAAACGACGTAACTGATCTTACCGAGGCATTTTCATTCCTATTGTATTGTACATGGCGGGAGCCTTAGGTTCACACCAGGTATCCAATAATTAAAATCATTCCATACTACGATACCCTTAATTAGTCCTTTCTTTGAGGCCCGAGTCTGCACACGACTCTATCCTCGTCAATGCTAGCTAATTGCAGCTACAATAACAAACAAGATCATTCATTTCCTCAAGTCCTCAACAAAATTAATTCATTCATACATAGTAATAAATATTATGCCTTAGTACCATCTCAGAAGATTTAAATTCCCCCAAAAATATTATCCCCCCCGATCACACTAATTGACAATTAATACCGCGGGTTGCACCAAGCGCAAGCAATCCACTTTCTCCCAGACGAACAGCAATTGTCGGGCCTTCAAAGGTCGCGGTCTCAATAGCGCGGCTAGGCCAGCCACAATTTATGTAAAGCGGGGTCAGCCGTGGCTGAGCGTGGTTAATGAGCTGTTAAGAGACGGACAGCGAGCAGAGGCAAAGCATCCGCGGCAAGTGGATCTACTTTTTCACCTGGAAAGGAAGGATCACCTTCGACCAGGAACAGAAGCGCACCTTCGGCGAACACGTCGCGTTCGGTTCACTCGAAACCAACGTTTCTATGCTGCTCCCGCCCATTATCCCCGGCCGACAGTACTCTAACCGCACGTTGCAGAGGATCCTTCCTGCCCTCCACGTCTGCCACCTTGCCCTTGTTGGATTTTTGGATGCTCGGTGCCAGCGAACCGAAAGCAATTTTTAATACCTTCGTTTCTCAGACCGATCGTCAGGTTCACTAGACTGCGCGGAATGTTAATTGCAATCGCGATTAAGTCGCAGCGTAATTAAATCGCGTGGATATTAGATTCCGCGAAGATTGTCCTCGACAAAAACATTTTATTATAAGCTTTCGCGTACAACTTCTTTGAGGAATTCCTCTGCAAATTATGCTCGAACGGTTAGCGGCAGCGGGGTGCAAGTCGATCTCGAGGCGCAATTCGTAGATCAAGCCTGAAGGATCCGACTCGCTTTAACTTCGACTGGAGGTACAAAAAAAAGAGGAGATTGACGTTTACGAGGAGGGAACCGCGGTGAACGGCAGTAGATTCTATCGTTCCTCGCGCGTTGTTTGCGAGGAATTGCCGTATTAATGTACGGTGAGAAATTGAAAAATTGAAGTTGCGTGCATCTCTCGGTGCTGCGTTTGTGTCCGAAAAGGAGGCTACGGGTGAACGGTGCTGATTCATGAGAAGTCTCGTTGACAGTGACACTGGAGCAGGTCGCGACAATTGTTCACCGATCTGGCACGAAGCTGTAGGAATTATGAAATACCAAGTAGTTAGGCGTAATCGTTTCTGCACGAGCGGTAATTACGACTGCTCTAAATATCTGTGTACGCGCAACGAAAGAATACCGCCGTGAAAAGGTTCTAATCTCGTTATAGATCCCGCAGTGAGAATACCTACAATCTCCGCGAAATCCCACCTTATCCAAGGTCTGCCACGACAGTCGAACTGTCCAAGTGTTACAGGAAAATCGACCTTAACTGCTCCAATACTTGCCGACAATTTTTCCCCCAATTGCTTCGTGCAAATCGCTGCACCGTTGCGTTCTCTCATTTGCAATTCTTCAAAACTACCTTGGAAATAAACGCTATTTTATGAATCCTAAAAATCTGGACAAATCTGCCTCTAGATTCCTCGCGATTATGCGCATTAAACAAAAGCGTTCGTAGTCCATTTGCGCGTCGACGGCTCAGATAGAACAATGGTCTCAGGTTGAAGTCAAAGTGCAGTAACTGTTGCATTATGCGCGGCAAGATTCAGCGTCAACCAGACTATCGTGGGTTCCGATCGACCTCACGTTGGACGTTAAAGACCACGCTAGCCGAGCTGTCGTACCATCATTCCATTCGGAGTTCAATGGGCCTGCCGACGATTACAGAGACAAGAAAGGGATCCACCACTCCGAGCAAATTACGAATTGCCACGCGGTGTGCTAGGAAAGGCCAAGGTTTTATCCGCGACACCATCGTTGCGGATAATTTGGCATGGACAAAGGATTACAGAAGAAGAACAGTTCGAACAGTCTGACGTTACCTTTTTTTTTCTTCTTTTCTTTTTTAATTATGGTTTGAGCGATTCCCACGAGATTCATCTGATATTCGTATATTTTAAAATTGGCGAACCGTTGGGAGATTTTTCGATAAGGGAGACTCAGGTGGAAACGTATATTAGTGGTAGCGTTAATTGATCCGGAAGAATGATTCTTCAAACGAATTTTTGTGGTACAATATATCATATTATTATTATGTAAATGTTTAGTATAAATATATGCAAAGACCCGGGTTCATTTTTAATTAAGATTTTTTTTATCTCGTCTAGGGGGTGGAAAATGAAAACTACTTTTTCTTCGAAAATTGTACTAATTTTCCATGGAGTAAAATTACCATGGATTTGAAGATCCAAGTATCTCATTTGAAACGACCACAGAAAAATTCGTGTTCGATTTTTTTAGACCATCTTATCGCACTTTGAAAAAAAGTGAGCTACCGGCATTGGAGTAACCTAAGGTACACCATTGCCAGGTTGCAGGGTTCCATTCAAAGTGCGATAAAATAGCAGAAAAAAAATCCTGCACCAATTTATCTATGGTCGTTGTAAAGGGGAGACTTCAGGCTTCCAATCTATATTGATTTCAGTCGTGGAAAAAATTTCTCGCGGTCCGTACAGACGTTTGAATTTATACAAATTTTGAGCAAAAATTCCTTCACTTTTCCATGCCCCCCATGGATGCAATAAATTTCTTACAAGAAAATCAGCTATGGGCTCTCAAAGTAGAGACTTTACCCTTTCAAATAAACCCAGGTAGACTGCCGTACGATTTTTTTTCACGTAGTTACAGAAGTTCAAATTATGACAAAAATTTGGTGAAGAAGTCAATTGCATATTAATTTTTTAGAACTACAGCCACGAGTCACACACACAGAATCATTCAGGCTCTCTCTACACACTACAGAAAAGATCTTATCAATCTCTGGTTCACGAAGTGCATTCGTCCACGCACGCCCCTCTCGTACCCTTTCGATACCAGACTATCTAGATAACCATGCAGAGGTTGAAGAAGCTTGATGAACTTCCGATTCGACACAACGTCTTGATCACCGTTTGCTCGCAAACCAGTCGTCGTTCCGTTCGGCCCGTTTGACCCTTGCCCGCAAAATCACCCGTACTGCAATAATTTATTGCTACCAGTTCGTGTTTCTGGCTGCTAAGCGCCTCCTCGTTCCTCTCAATCTAGATCGTTCGGCGGAGGAAGCGGCGTTTCTCAAGTCAGCCCTGGGAATCGAACCCGGAACCCCAGCCTCTCCTTTTTCCTTGCTGCACCTTTTGCTATCTTACTCCGGCAGCGAAACTGCCCTCCGAGTTATCCTGCAGACGATTTCGTCCATTTCGCTGGATGCGTTGCGTTACGCCATCGCATGATTTCCATTTGAAATTCTTGCCCGTGTGTGTACGTACATATTGAACATGCTTGGTTAGTCTTTTTATCAGAGTATCGTGATCGATGGGTTTTTGCCAATTTTTAAAAATGGTGGAACATTGGGTTTGCAAGTACAGAATATTCAAAACGATTGTACTTTGTGTATAAATATTTGCGGAGCTTAGGTATATGTTAAAAATCATACGCTCTATAGCTTTTTTTCCTCGACAATGATTTGCTTGAAATTGCAAAGGAAACGCAGTGTGTGATAAAGTTCAGCGAAACCGGAAATCGTTCGCAGGATGCCCTCTGACTCGCGGAACAGCGTTGCTCAACAGAGTTTCCCTTGTGCTAACCGTATCGTCGACAATTTCGTCAATTTCTGTGGGTACGCGTACCGTTACAGGAAAGCAAACCTTCGCGGAAACGTTCTCAGCAAAGACAACCGTTCACCAAATCAACCCAATCGTCTGCTTTCCTTGAACCTCTCCGTATCAACTGGCTGTCCTAACTGGAATTATCAGTAGCCGTCGTTTTAACAATGAATCATTCATGATTCGAAACAAACGATTTCCTCTCGACGCGACGCTTCGATTATAATTATTGCAAACTGTTCTCGAATGATGCAGAACGGTGCAGCGGCTCGAGATGAATTCTCGGTGCGCATGTTGGATGCAAGAACAAAAAGGGAATCACTGAACACCAGTATCGGTATCAATTATTCCTGGACTTCTTCATACAACGCGAGGTAATGAGGCGTGTATCGATGGCGGACGAGGCAGGTATTTAGCGAAGCATGGGAATATCTGTCGAAAAATGGCGATTTCTTTGGCCAGGGTTCGTATCGTAGAATTCTAGATAGGCTCGCACAGGCCGTGGCTCCTTCTCTTTCCAACACCTGGACGATTTCCCTGGCGAGGATGCGCTGGGTGCCGTTAGACGAGTGCGAAACGGAATCTTCGCGGAAACGCTCCTCGAAGCGACAGTAGTTCCTGCCGAACAATGACCCTTTTTATTACGGCTGGAAACTACTGGTTGCTCGGCAGTTTCCATTCGCTTGTTTGAGTTTGATGTATGTGGAATTTCGTGTACAGTTGATACCGTTCTCCCGCGGAATAAAAACAAAGGGGAGGGAGCGAAACGCAAACGTGGAGGATTTCACGGAGGAATTTCGTGTTTAATCCTGGGGAAATATTTATCCAACGGATGTATTGATGTCACGAGCTTGGATTTCAGGATCTCAGCTACCGATAAGGCAGAAAGGACGAGTCGCGAAACGCGTCGGCGATTCGCCGCGATAAATGAAGTAATAAGAACTATGGAGAAGCGTGCGGAGGCATTCACCGTGACAGAAAAAATTAAGTTACTGTTATGCAATAAAGAAGTTATCGTCGCGATCATCGGGTGCCAATAACGTTTATTACGTTGGACATTTTTCCCTTCTTCCCTCCGAGGATCATTGTGTCCTCGCGTCCCGCAGAGGTGGATCCACGTCGCGCCGACGTACGCGTCATCGACGATACTGTTCACCGTTAAATGCGCCGGGCAGTCGGTGGTGCATGAATAATGCGCCGCGATGACACCGTTCGAAAGTTTCAACTCGAAAGAAAAAGGAAGGAAAATCATTTCCTTCGGGCGACCCGTTCGAAACGGTGGCAACTTCGAAAACGCCCACGGCCGGTCGCGAGGATGCTTTCGAGGATCGCGTAAAAGGGACAAGCGGAAAAAATAGGGACGAAGAAAAATCCACGGGCCAGAATGTTGCGCTCCGATTGGCCGACGGTCGATCCGGAGGGCCCTCGGATTGGATCTAGCCAAGTTTCCCCACCTTTGCTGGAAATTCACTTTTTATAGTCGTTATTACAAAACTGACTGGCATCTCCTAGACCATGTCATTACGGCTTAGTACTCCACACGGCGAGGATCCTCTCACGAGTACCCACCTTCACCACCACCATCACCACACCACCTCCACCACCATCACCATAGTCCACCACCGTAGTCACCACTTCCACCAGCACCACTCGTCTACCTCCACCGCCGTCACAAGCACCACCACCACCACCACCGCCACCATCACCGCCTCCACCTCGGTAACCTCTTCTATTTCTACTACCACATAGTCCTCCTCCTCCTCATCTTCCCACCTTTCGCGGCCGTGGAAGACGAGCAGCCACGCGCGGATATCCTGGCAGAGTGTTACGGAGAACGGAGAACAGTGGCACAGAACGCACGTTGCTCCATTTTCGTGCATCGCGCGCAGGAAGCCCGGTCTCTCCTATATTTCCCCGTCGCTCTCGATCGGCACTTCGCTTACGCGTGCATCCGCTTTGACTTTCAGTAGAACAACGCCGATCGGGACTGAGGTTCTCGCCCCGTGCACCGTATAGGAGCGAGGGGTAGTTTTCTAACCGAGTGGCGTTCCCTCGTCCGTCCTATACAGTGGAAGTGGATAGTCTGTCGCGGCCAGACAGTGAAAACGATACCGTTCGATAAGACGAAAATCGGTGGTGAACGGATTTACGAACGTAGAATATTCGCCAGGCTGAATTCGTGTAGAACCGCGCGATTCCGTGGCGCGCTTTCGTTTTCGACGGGACAGAGCACAGTGCGCTGGTGATTCGTGAAAGATCCCCGGGTACCAGTGAGTTTACAGAGACTGGTCTCAGCTACGTGGGCTAAATGAAGACTGTGCAGATCCGCGGAATCGAGCACCGCGCCATGGCTGCCACGAGGATGGACTGGACGATTAGATTGTAAGTGATTATTTTTATTACTACGCTCTAGTTGCTTAAGGGGACGGTCGACGGTGAGCGAGGAACGGTGCACCGGCGAACTTCGTGCATCGAGATATTTCCTTCTTTTTCATCTCGTTTCGTTTCCCCGCCTGGACACAGACGATCTAACTTCCTGGGAACGGTACTCTTTCCACATCGTGAATTTCACGGCGATCTTCAACGCCTGAATGTTTTTTAAACAGCCGAGAGAGGATGATCGTTGTGCTTCGTGGTGCACGTGTTGCGTAATTTTTGCTTGGCAAGGTAAATGTCCTTTGGAAGCGCAACACTGATGCACTTCATTCCTGTGTAATTGGATTTTTATTCATTTTTTGTTTTGTGAGCAAGAATTATTATTACAGAGAAGCATTATATTAATAGAGTACAGTTTTATAACGCAACCAGCGTAGGGAAAAGGAAACTTAAGATGCGTAGTCAGGATAAAAATGGAGCGAAAAGATAGTGGAAATGATTACTATTAAAGTTTCAATGAAACCGCCGCCACGCTGTTATAGTAAAAGAATTTTAAGTTAACTCCATTGGTGCTTCTTTTTATTAAGCTCGCGTAATATTTATTTTCGCCGCATTTCCATTTCACCTGACCCATTTATTATATACGTACAAATTCGCATGGGAACTGAAGATGATTCCAAAAGAAAAAGAAAAATTGTAATTATTTAACATTTCTCTAGCATCTTGTGAAAGTTTCTCCGATGTTCGTGCAGTGAATAAAACATCTGACTGTGGCTAATACACGATAAACAGACGCGAAACAACCGTTTAGAAAAGGAAACAATTAAACGATGGATTAATATCCGCGAGGTTATCGCACGGTTGAAAGCGGAAAACACGAATCGATGGGATCGGCTGATTATTCCTCGGTATCGTATTAAGCGCTGATTGCCCGTTCATTTACGGGAAATCAGGAATATCGTTCGCCCGGGCTTTTCGTGCGCGATCTTCTCAGCCGATATGAAAACTGTTCGATCACGAACCGGCGGCGAAAAATACATAATCGATTAGAAGCGGAATCATCGACCGTGAAACGCCGCGTATCTCGTTTATCTGTTATCCGTCTTTCCCTGTCTTTCTCGCTCTTTCTCTTTTGACGCTCGATCTTCCGAGAAGTTGCGATCGTTTCGCGCCGCTGTAAAGAATAATTGGCGTTTTCGTTGGGATACCACGATCATTTCTTTTTCCCGTTACCGGACGGTATAGGAATTATCGCATCGGCGACGCCACGGGGCGAGAAATTTTGTCCCCGCTGTGAGCATTTTTTTCGCGCAGTCGCGCGTTACTTTCATCGAAGTCATCCTGCGTTCAGAGTGTAATGATTCTCGCGGAGCAATTTTCTGGAAGCGGTGAACGCTTTCGAATCGCATGCACCGAGCGACGTGTTCCCTTTGAATTGTCGGCGATATGAAAAAAGGAAAGGATTACGAGTCAAAAAAAATAGATCATTCACCGATATTCGTTTAATGGCTTCACTAATAATCGGCTAGATCACGCAACATAAATCTCGGATCAGGGCAAAAACCGCCCGCGTTTAGACAATAATTAGGTAATTATCGCTGGCGAACGCGCACGAAAGGTGGTGTAATAAGTGGATCACGGAAACGATCGCTATCCAAGGCAAGGGAAAAACGATCGATCTTGTGGATCGTAGCGTTGGCCTTGATCTCTTGATCGATCGTCGTCGATTGTAACGTCGACCAATCAAACGGGACATTAACCACAACGCTATATAGAGGATGGTTTGCATGAAGAGGAGATAGGAAATGATCGCGGTATGGATCCGACTGATCCAGTAGTGCGTGCGTACACGCGTGAATATACCGACTTGGGGAAACGTGTGACGGGTAGTCCGGCAATTAAAAGAATCAAGAAATTGACTGGTTAATATCGGATAGGCCGACTGGATTTACAGCTCGAGTTACGCCGGTTAATTTGGGTTACTAATCTTGGGTTAACAGTCTGATAAATGGGAGGATCGGTTAATTTAATATTATTATTATTTTATTATCACAAAATGCCTTTTTTCCGGCTTAAACTCTTATGTACATACTTAAACTTAACTTAATTCAATTCTAATCCATTGCACGCATTCTTTGGTTAATTATTCCCCTCTTCACATTCACTCTCCCTTCATCCCCACATCCATTCCTTCACTTATCCCGATCTCACCCGTATTCATTTTCCCTAATTTGCACTTTATTTGTTTCGACTATCCCTCGACTCTCCTCATTTTTTTCGCCTCCTTCTCTTTTCTTTTCTCTAGCTCTCTCAACCATTCCACTGCCTTTTCGCTGTTCCGTCCCTATACTATCTCCTCCAACCTTATCCCCCTACAATCGGTTAATTTAATAATTCGGGGTGCTGTTCAAGTCAGAAATGTCGAACAATTATAATACAGATTATAATATCTCAACAGCAACGTAGCAGCATTTCTAATCAAATGTACGAGGCGCTGAAATTAGGACTTGACAGCGAAAGGGGTAAGCGTCGGATCAGAAACCTGGTGACCAGCGAAGTGCGGAAAAATTAACTCCAGTAAAAATCATAGACAATCGAAACTCTTCACCGTGGTGATCCATATAAGAAAAGGTCCATCAGAGATCGTCCAATACCTTAACGCAAACGAGGAACACCGCATCCATTTCATCGCGGTTCAACGTAACAGATCCCACGGGAAAAAATGCACTGCGAGTGCAGCAAAGCTGCACGCGTCCGGGATATCTGAAATCGTGACGCACTCTAAGTCTTTCCGTCGTGTACGAGCAGGCCGATACGCGAGCTGTACGACACGCATAACGTAAATGCACACAGATGCGGCCGAGGAGAAGGAACACGAAGCGACGAACACCGGGTCCGTGGTGTGTGGTTAATTTACAGCTAGTTCTACAGCATGTATCCCCCTCGTATCTCGAGCGTCGTATCTTCCTATGACGTTCCTGTCAACCGTCGCGGGATCGTAATCCCGGAAGCTCCGGCACGACCAGCGAGATCCTCGGCCCTCGATCAGAAATTACAATCGATCCGGTGCTTCCGGTCGGCCGATTGGCTAATTGGCCCCGATAAAAGTTCCTCGAGTTCCTTGCCAGCGAGCAACACGATTCCAGCGCGACGATTGGCGCTAAATCACTTAGATTTACAACAGTAGGAGATGTAAGGTATCAATGAACGCGTTTTCATTGCGCGGCGAAAACAAAAAATGTTAGGCATCGCGAGTAGAAAACGTTAGAAGTCCCAAAGCGTATAATTTTCTCGTGTTTTATGAGCTTCGAGCAAAAAACCGCGCATCCACTAAATTCGACGGAAAGTTGCAAGATTTTCCAGCTCTAATTGGACACAGACGAATCTCCTTAGCTATGGTGCCCGGCCGTGGAATGTGGTCGATGCTTTTACGAGCCACATCCTCGAGATAAATATCGATAAGAGGTGCTCGTTTAGCACGAGCTCTAATTCTATGCGGCGTTACTTCTGTTTTCCTGCGGCATACAAATCAGATCTGCGATCAATCTGTACGGGAGACGGAGGATACGCAATTTAGATTTCTCGCCCGTTCAGATTAGTTAACGACCCGGCTGACGCGTCGAGATCATTTATTCGACCGCCGTAAAATTTGCGTCTGTTATCTCGCATCAGTTTAGACACTGTATTTGGATCTTGTCTGGAAGACGTGTTGCGAATTGCGACCGACAGAATTTAGTATAAAATTAACTCGACGAAAAGGGACAGGTAGCTCCGCGTAAACCGCGACGGACGGAAAGGTAAAACGTCGCCAGAAGAGTTGCGAGACGAGAGAAAAAGATTTCGATTCCCCCTTCAGTCTCGATCGGTTTCAATCGCAACGATAATTCACCGGGTTTTTTTTCTCACATTTAATTCGACAGGTGTGCACCATTGTTGGTAAATTTCTTCCTCGAAAGCTATTGTCGCGATGGGAAAGGTGTAACATGTAACAGGATGATGGGAAACGTCGATTGCTAATTAAAATTACGGTATTTCATTCATTTATTAATCGACAGAATTCATTTGCGAGTCGCAGTTCAATTTTCTCATCGTCCACGATCGATACGAACATCACGTGGAACACACGAATGTCGCAAATATTTTCGAGGTGGAAGCATGTGCTACAGTGGTTAAATTCACAAGAGCCGCGTTTAATTAGGGGAGTCGTCCATTAATCTCTCAGTGCACTCCCCAATACTCCTCATTTAATTCCCTCGACGCGAGCTTTCGCGTCGAGCCGCGTCGCTATTGTTCCTGGAGAACAGTGTCCACGAGCTTCCTGTTCCTCTCTCTAGATTCGTCGTACCGAACGGGGATGAAGAATCAAGAGAAAGACGGGCGGCGCAGCTAGGAATCTTAAGTGGCAGTTGAAACGTGTATTTATAGGTCGGTTTCGCCTTGCAATTCCGCCAGCAAAATGTGCAAATCTTGACCGATCGCCGGTACGCTATTTCCATCGGATAGATCGGTTGCAAACACAGCTTCCTTGCTTCTCCGGGCGAGCTTAGGAAACTGTCTGAAAACTCGCTGCCGTGGAATTATTAAAATAGTTTCTGGAAAAACCATAACGCTTCTCCAATCGGTGCAATCCTCCGTTATGTTCTTGAAACGAGACGAATCTCGATGACTGTCGAAAAATTTTCCAAACCGGTGGTCCATTTTTCTTCGCAGTTCTTCTTCAATATCTACCTGTTAACATTCACTTACACATTTTCTCCACAAATCGCTTTATCTCGTTAATAGTTAAACTGTCAAACACTTGTGCAAGTAGACAATATACTCGATCCAACAAACGTATCTCGTGCAACTTATACGCGGCTGCTACCCGATTCAACCTGAGCATTCCAGGTGAGGAACAACGAGATGTTGAACTCCCTGTAATATCGAGTATCGAGATGCTGGCGTTTTGTCCGCACCACAAATGTATGTACCAGCCCACGCTGAAAACGCGATCATGGCCACTCCTTTCACACAGACATCACGATAAATCGAGTGCAACGGAGCTGGGCGTACAGGTGGACGTAAATTGATATGCATAAAACGGAGGAACGATTGCTGAACGTGACCGAGCTGCCTCGCCTAACCAGCAGGACCTTACGACCTCCGTGGGTGCATGGTTCGAGTAAAACTGGCGTCAAGATCGTGATTCCCTGGCTGTTCTGGCAAGGACTAATTTATCAGGAGCTCCATTCAACCCTTCGTGTTTCGTTACGTTTGCTGTCTGTCTTTTTGCACCAGCTGGAAATAGTTGGAAAGACACGTGTGCGCGATGACGATAGATAGACAGGTGATCGAGGTTGTAGAAGGATCTTCAGTTTCTATCATTTCAATGGAACAATTCATTTATTGCTAACAGCTTCATGCACACTTCCTTCATTACTATTATTACCTTTCTTACACCTCAAGAACTGCACCGAGCGAAGAAACTAAGCATGTCAAGATATTGTACGTACAATGTACTTTTTCACTGCAGTTTTTGATTGACTTTCCAATTGAACGATCCGTAAGTGATTTCGCGCCAATGCTCCTCCGACGATTTAGACCGATAGTGTCATTATCTGCAGAACTCTAGACATAACGGAACGTCATAATGCAACCAGGCCCAGAATAAAATACCAAGTTCCAAGACAGGAATTATCTTAATGTATACATCACCGTGGTCAGACAATTTCCATTAAAGCCGCCTCTCCGACATCGAGCCCGTCTCTATTCATTCTACGCAGCCAAACGGTTTCGCATAACGAGCCCAATTAATCGTCCCGTCGAAATCCACAAGAACTGTGTACACACTCGCCAATCCCACCTGGCCACGATTTTCCGGTTCCGTCTGGACCGCGCGGTTTACTAGGCAACTAGTTTAAACTGTTTTTCGCATGCAGAACTAGCGGTACGGCTATTGTGACCGTTGTGGTATGATCGACCCGGCCATTAATCGGTGAAACGTGCCGCACTCATTCGGTAAACGAACCCCAGCCACGGAACCGTTCGGATTGAACGCGTAGCAAAGGTCCGCGAGTCAATATTGTCACGCACGAGTCGGGAATCGCGATTCGATCGCGTTTCGTTGCACACGCGTGGAAAACGAAGGATAAATGCAGCCGGCAAGTCCTGGAGCAATTCACGTGGCGTTTCCGTTAATAATTCCACTTTGCGAAGGAGCACCAGGACCCGGAGTATCGGACGAGCGTGGAAAACGCGGTTAATTTGCCCGGTCGGCTTCCGACAGAGAATCGATCGCGTCCACCCGGATGATTTGTGATTTCTCGTGTTCGATTGCAGGCTTATTCGGGCTCTTTGAAATGTCGCGGCGAGGAAAGTGCTTCCTTGATACGGATCCTGCGACGACGGGGCTGCCTCTGCGTTCGAGCGAACGTTGAACCTGGCGAACGCGGGCCAATTTTCTTCTCGACACTTGCTGTGCGTATCGTCGAGTATTGAACAGTCGTGGAGGTAAACGTTGATGTTCGGGAAACAGGGTACCGTTCTAACGAATCGAGGCAAAATAAAAGGGAGATAATATGCTTCGGTTTGTGGGGGGAGACTAGATTGGAATGGACACCCGAAGAGTGTTTAAGTACGGTGGTTCATTTTTTTTTTGTCACACGCGGAAGAGTAGCGAAGAGTACCGTAAGACTGGCTATCATCGAATTTCGACTGGGAGGCACTAAAATTCAGGTGGCTTCATTACGGTGTTCAACTAGCCGAGACTCCGGCCGTGCCGTTAAATTGTACGAAGGCGACAAAATTCACCAGCGAGATTCTCATTAGATAGAAATCATTGGCTTGCCACGCTGGTTGGACAACGTTTCCGAATGGGATCACGAGGAATTTATGAAGGATACGAATATTAACTTTCTCCTTTTTCTATGAGCGTTAAAAAGACGCGGTGTATCAATTGAACTTTTCTACCAGAGCTACCTTGTGCGGCGAGTTCTACGTACAATAACAACAGTGATATCCCATCGGAGGGTCATTATGAGTATTATATATAATTGTCTACGATACTTCACGAGCAAATGAAAAGTGAAGAAACATTTCATCCACGACTGGTCACTTATATGGATATACAGTAATTAACGAAAAATGACTACAGCGCGCTGCAGCGTGTAAAACGAATTGGGTCAATGTCAAAAAGACAGCGGGTTCCGAAGAAGAAGACCCTGTTGAAGGGAACGATTTTCAGTGACTCCTAACTTTCCTTTCCCTTCCGGTACACGCACAGAACGTTTTCTTGTGCACTACATACTTACGCACAAAATCCGGTCGATTATGTCACGTTATACCTAATGGCCGGAGTTCGGTTTGACCGAACGAAACATCATAATTGCCAGGAGACGCCGCTTGCCACGACCAGCCTTACCACGTGCACCTTGTAAATGACGATAATGACGAGCATTCTCGCCAATCTGATAACCGGTTAATTACGCGAACGGGTCTTATCTTATCGTTGTTTTCTCTGTTCCCTTTTTCTTCCGTTTTCCTTTCATCGATCGCATCCCTCAAATTTTATCTCGGAGAAATATGCATACTCGCTCCTAATTAATCGCAGCTCCAAGATAATCGAACGACGCGGGAAGCGTAATCCATTTCGTTTGATCTAGGCGGAACCACTCCTCGTTTAACGAAATATGCAAGTTCATAGACCCAACAAATCGGATACTATTCGCCAGAAATTAAACGACGGAACAGCTACAAAAACTAACCGCGAGGCGACCGGCAAAAGAAAGAGTTGACGAATCCACGGCAATTTCGACCACGAATTTCATTTGAAGGAACGTCGGATCTGCGGTCTTTCATCGACATCGCGGTGGCTTTTCAAGGTTGAGGAGCGTGGCCGTGGAAGGACAACGGCATTGAGTGTCATAGTGGCGAGCATGACTCGGTACGATCGCAATTACGATCTGCTCTTCGTTCTACCATCGAGTCATCGCTCGTCTTTTTTTTCCCCTTCGACCACTTTGGGATCGGTGAACCCGTGCGTGACTATTATGGGCTCCGTTCGATCGTGCCGACCTACGATCACAGATACCCATGGATCTGACCCTCGAACCGCTTCCGACTTTCGACGATGACGGTACGACTCGGGCGGATCAAGATGTATCTGAGGATCGAATTGAAACGAGGTTATCCGTAGAGGTAACGGTTGCGTTGCATAGAGCGAGTTGCATCCGCGCGACGCTGACAAGGCGATCTTTCGCGGAATGCACGTAGGATGTACTTGTTGCGTGGGTGACACTGGAACCGCGACCGGTCGAACTGCACGCGATGGATTACGCAGCGACGTGCAGCGGAACTATGACGTGTTCGTCGATGATTTTTCCATCGAACAATTTTCCATCTTGTCTCAGATAGCGAATAAATGCATGGGCCGTGGACGACAAATGCGTTTCAGTAGAATGGATTTGATGCGGGGCTCGAACGGTATTCCGTCTCACGGGAATTAATTCTGAGACGCCAGGGAAGCATCGTCGAATGAAATTCCTCCGCACGGAACGTCGAAATAAAATCACTAGCTACCCCGGTCTCCAGCAGTACTGTAATATTTATCTTGCAACGTTTCGCCCTGTTCTCGTGTAAATTCCTCAAAACTGTCAAAATCTTATTCGCGATAATGGAAACCGTTTATTTTGTTTCGTCCACCCTTTCTCGTAACCAGACCTCCTTTCAATGTAACCAGCGTTCATTCTGACGGCCTGACGGAAAAATCGTTCAAAGAGCACGCGGCTGTAATCGCCGGCATCTAGGCTGGTGTCGTAATTTCGAAATTGCCGACGCGGAGTGTGCAGCAGTACGAACGAAGGGGAAAAAGAAAGAAAGTGGGACTGAGCGGGGAACACAGAAGTGTGGAAAGAGGAGCAACAGAGGGCTGCTTCCTGGACGGATTCTTGGTAGCCTCGAGTACCTGGAAACTCACGGTGGTTGGATAATGGAGAAACAGCCTGCCACCTCTTCTTTCCTCCCCTTTTCTTCCACCTTGTTCAACCTTATTCAACCTTTTTCACCCACCGGCGTGCATGCAGGCGTTTGTACGCATAAAACCGATCCGGCGTGAAGCTTCTCCTACAGGATTACAACTGATCCAGCTACAACCTCGGTATCGTGCAGCTTCCGCTTCCTGCGATCATCCGACTCTGCTTACCATTCCATGATTTCCCTCCCTCTGCTCTGCCCGTGCACAGTGGCCAGATCTGCCTGATGATCTTGTGCACGGTCTTTTCGTGTCGAAGATCGGTCGACGAGATTGCGAGAATCGATCTTGGATTCTATGGAAATATGCTGTTTTTATTCAGATCCCTATCGCTAGGGTTGTCTGCGATTCTTTCCTTATTTTAAGTAGGAAAGGTAGTTGAGCTTTCTGGGAGTTCAGTGTCTCACCATTCTTCGCGGGGAATAATGCTGGATGTTGGAAAAGTGGAGGCGCAAAGCGTGCAATTCGGTAGAGCTGATAGAGAGGCATTGCTGATTGCAATCGCACCGTTCGACGACAGTGATTGACAATTAAAAGTTGCCCGACGTTCTCACCTAGCTTTTTACCGCGAACGCCGTTTTGCTTACCTTTGACGAGCCGATAGTGCACGTAATTACACGGCAACTTTGGGAATCGCGATTGAACGCCTACGGCCGGAAGCATCGTTGCAGTAAAACAGACATCTGCGCATCTGCCTTCGAAACTTTTCCATTTTTTGCCAACACGATCCGCGGATAGCATTCGCCTCCCGGTTGGGATCATTATTGCCGTTCAATCTCCTTTTCAACGACTTCCATCTTTGCGTTACTCTGGGATATTTATTTAGTTTTAATGCGACGGGTACGGCGGTTAAATCGAAGTAAATGAAAAGTGCACAACGAAAAGCGAAACTGTTCGTTCTGTAAATATTTTTATTGCACCAACTCTATTATTCCTTTTCTGTGTAACTCCTATTCGTTCCAACAAACAGAACCACCCATTTTAATAACATTTTAATGCAAGAACCGCCGCGGCGCCCCGTAATCAGCCTCCAATTTTCCCGACTAAAATACCTGAGCGTATCCACCTGTACCTACTCTTCTCCCCGATATCTCGCATGTGTCTATTAAAGAACCAGGAAGTTCGATGGAAAAACAATGCATAGCTAAGGCAAAGAGCAGTCGTAAAATCGAAAGAAGAAGCCACGAAGGTGTCGAAGGTGGTGGTGTAATCGTTGTACGACGATCGAGGCGGCGCGACGCCGATTGCCCGGCGGAAAATAATAGTGCAAAGGATACTCGATCGTTGGCCGTTTAACGATCGACTTTCTATCGGGGGAAGCTCGATTCTCGTAAAAGGGGGGCCCATCTGCGTCGGCATCGTAAGCTCGGGGAAAGTACTGGGGGATGATTGCGCCCCTAGAAAGGCGTTTTCCGGTCTCGGAAGAGCAATCGTCGTAAAAGACGCTGCCGCGTCTTCGATTTAACGAGCGTTCGCGGGAGCAACAACAACCGAGGGGAAAAATTGGGGAACGGATGCCCTCTGTTTCGAATTCTTTCATTAAATTGCTTGGTCATTTCATCTTGCGGCGGGTGATTTTTATGTTGCGAATATCCTGAGGGGTAGAGTCGAGGTTCCTACGAATAGGAGGTATTCGTATTTGCCCCTATTTCGTTCTTTTGCGTTATGAATAAATATTAATGAATATTTTCGTACGATGGCACAAACGAGTCCCGTTACAGAATCGTACGCACGCGGGCACGTTGCTGTTTAACGAAGCATCGATTCTTTGTTCCGTCTGTAGAAACGAGCTGGGAGAAATGTTTAATTTATAAAATCGTTGATCGGTCCGTGCTGTAGGATTGCATTGTTGCGGCGCAACCTTTTTCCACGTGAAATTGTGAGAACCGCTTCGACATGCAATAAAAGCACAGTGGACTATAATTGGGACGGTTATAAATATTATCGAATAAACATGATTGGAATGAGAATATAGTTGAAAGGGAGGAATTAAATGGCAAACTTATTATTCCCCTTTTAAAGAAAATCGACGGCGATCCCGTGTACCAGCCGCTCGCAGAGATCGCTGAATATCTGGAATTCCATCGGCCATTCGCGAACCATCGGCGGGCACGCGTAATAGTAGGAAGAGGGATGAATACAGGGCAAACAATAATCGTTATATATTACAGTATTACGTGCCATTACACATCCTACCGCAAGGAAGCAAATAAGCACGAGCGAGTGTGCTCATGCACCGATGCATCCAGGTCTGGCTGGTCGCAAAGAACAATGGTGGAATTTTAATAGAGACATTCTGCCTCTCCGAAAGCGTTCGCCTGGTATCGATGCTCGTTAAACTGTAACGATTACCGTGAGATCGAGAATAATTCCAGGAAATTTCTAGGGTCTCGAGCAAGCCCGTGGCAATGCCGTGTCGTCGTCCGAGATGAAAATTATTCTTCAATCGAAAAACGCGCCCACTCCACCTAATGATACATTGTGCTACTATAACACGATAATTTCAACGGGGATTCGACGATCGGTCTAAGCGCTTCCCGAAGGATATTTGCAATTTTCGTTCCGCGGTATTCGTCGGGGCTAGATCGCGTTTCTCGTAGCAGCGCCTTAAGCGGAGGACTTTAGCGAGATGTGACTGAAGTTGGAAGCCGGCGATATTAATGAAGTATGATTACACGAAAATCACGTCGCAATGATACACGGGCGTTTCTCCTCAGTTCGAATGGAAATTCGAATGGAAATTCGCGGTGCTGCTGTAATACCAGCGACCGGGGCTTGAATTTAACGCGTTCCAAAGGATTAAACGTAGCTGGCGAGCAGCGGCGTCGATCGATTCGTCGCGACCGCACTCGCGTCATTACAGAAATCCGCAGGCATTCCGCCGCGGGACGTTTCGATCTTCTTCTTTTCACTAAATCACTGTGCTCGTGTAGCACGGCAGCTGAGCACGGGAAACGCGCGGGATTTTCAGCACGTTGGCTGCGATATCAGAAGACAGTTGGGAAAAAAGCAAGAAAGATATTATTCATCCCCGCGATTTCTCGGATAATCATCGGAATATCATTCGTTCCGACTCACGACGACTCTCTTCATCAATTCAACCATCGCAAATAATTAACGTCATTGTCTCAGCGAATCCTCCCTTCATCCATAAATTGCAATCGATACCCCCTCCCTTCTCTTCACGTAGCGCTTGCTATCAATTACGAGATGCACAGCGATCTATCTCGATCTTGCAGCGGTAATCATCGCAATTAATACCTCCGTACCCAGCGGGGGCGTAAAAGGGTCCGAAAAAAGGGCATTCTTCAAGCGTACATAATTTTTCGTACGCTGCTGCGCGTACTGTTTTAACAATATCGCCGACATATTTCTCCGTGGGATACGAGGCAGGTCGTTGTATGGTTGTTTGAACGTTGACCTTAACGGTACGGGACAGGCCTCGCCACCCACCGTTTCCCTCGCCGCGAACAGGAAACACTCTCGCCCGGCTCGTTTTATGCAGTCCGGGCCCTCTCACTTTCGTATTTGCATGCCGACCGATGTTTTTCCGCCGTGTCCCCCGCCACGATTCAACGTGATCGTTTCGCAGATCCAACGATCTTCGGCGATTTCCGTGTCACGTCCCGCGAAGACGAATCGACGCTCGCGAATATTGTAATTCGACAGGCTGCTGCCGTGTGCTGCCTCCTCTGTGTGCGCAGGATAGCCGCGTATACCTATCGCACACCTAGGTAACGCGATGGAAATTTGAATAATGCACGGCCGCGCATTTAGCAGAATTATGGACTGTTTTTGGCCGATGAGGCCAGACACGCGAGGGCCATCGATCAGGCTCCATGGGAAGCTAGTTCTACACGACTGCGCAAGGGTAGACCGCGTTTCGTGGCATTACATTTCCTGCATACTTCGCATGGCTACGACGTCGGCCCTTCGAGTTTGATTGGTACTTGCGAGGGAAGCACGAGGCGTCTGTTAAGTACTGCATGTAATAGGAGTGATCTTCGGAACGAGCGGGGGCTAATGCGGCGGTGTAGCAACCTCTCGGGGAAGTAGCTTAATCGTATATATGTACACGTAGAAGCTGGACTGGGAAAGCGATGGCTATTTAGATAGCCCGAGATAAGGGGAAATGAGCAGCATCGTGAATTCATAGGGTTACTATTTCAAGCCCATTCTCTGCCACTTTCTTTCACGAAAATCGTTGGAAATTAGTTTCAGATTATTCTTGTCAACGTTAATGTCCACGAAATCCAGCGGTAATTATATCAAGTATTCCTTGGACGTTAGAATTAATTAGATCTAATTCCACAACATTGCAAATCAAATTGAAAAATCACGTCGACCTTAATAAAGTTGTCCATGAAATTGAAAGCCACCCAAGTCTGGGGCCACTGAGGACCCCGAGGTGGCTGCACTCAATCTGTTGCAAGATATTCCTGTATAGACAAGTGCTTCGTGCGGTAATGTCAAGGCTGGCCCGCGGCATAGAGGTTTACGAGGCTGGTGTCTAGGGGAAACGACATCGACCGTTCACTTCGATCCACGCGGCCGTCATCAGCGAACAGCTGGTGTCGGTCGGCGAGTCGCAAGGTCGTTCCGTTACCTCGAGAGATTTCGAGGTCGGCCACGTCCTCGTCCCAGAAACGCCGGGGGATGAGGGCATGCTCATCCGCTAAACGTTCATCTCGATGAGGAACGAGCCAGCGGTAACAGTATTCTCGTAATACCACTTGACAGGTCTACCACGGTTAATTTCGTCCATCACGCTGTCAAACAGATAGCTGGATGCCTGTCTGTTTGTTCTACGACGAAGTGGGTCTACTTAACGGGGGAACGCCTGGAGGAATTCGTTGAGCGGGGTGGTTACAGAAATGATTGAAATTGTTGCATGAACCGTCCAACTGTAATTTCTGTATTCTCTTGTTGGTAATATCGTGGTGGTACGAATGTTTCGTTTCGATTCATTGTCCGGGTGTTCGATGCTCAACTTTATTATTACAAGTTGAATGGGAAGCGTAATTTGTTTAGCTGTTCGATGTAGTCGTAGGACATAGTTTTATCGTGTTTTAGAAGTACAGAGTAGCCGCAATAAAGTTGCTCGCAAAACTGAATTACCACCGCGATAACAGCGCGATGCCATTCATTTCGCCAGACCGCAACAGCCAACCACGAAGCCGACTGGTTCCAATACGGGTACCTTTTGTCATTCTGTCGTAACATTGTTTCATGGAACGACTAGTTTCACCCTGTGCTGAAAATGGTTGGCGGTTTCAGTAGGCAGAACGTTCGTAGCACCATTTCCTGTTGCCGTGTGCATTAATTCTGTAATTAAATTCATCCCTCATTTAAATAGCGAATTCTAATACCAAATACAACCCCTGTGAAATTATCCACTGCAGCGCAAATTTATCCAAAAATTCTTTCTTCTCCGAATTAAATGTTCTGTTACCTTTTTTCCTAAACTTCCCTTGACAATGCCGAAGTCATTGCAATGCAAATCATTCCTCCCCATCAACGAATAGAAAAACAAAACCCACCTTCGTAATGCAACTTCTCGCAGAACACTATGCAGTAGTCCCCATTATCCGCGTTCTCCGGGATCCCAGCCGTTCTACGAAAGAAACCGCGAACAATGCTCGGGCAAGGTCGATCCGTTAGCGTTCTCCAGGTGCAAGGTCAGTCGTGATTCGAAGGGCTAGAAAGCGGGCGCACTTATCGTTAACGCTTTGGTTAGCTGTTAGCGGGGCAAAATGAGCGGCTAATACGCCGCTAACAGTATCCGTGATTTCGTGATATCGCATCAGTTGGCCGCTATCGGAATTGCAGTTAATTTCGCCGGGCGTTTCGACCGATACGCTGGCCCTCGGGCATCCAAGGCCAACCTATCCCCGTGCAAATCGCACGTGCACACGTACACACGGTTGAACTGAAATTGTTTTAGCAAGTCGTGGCAGGCCGTGGGCGATGCATTCATTAGCTCGGTTTACGGGCCAATAACAGAGAGCGAGCAGACGCCACGGTAACAACGTGTCAGTCGTTCTAACGGGTTTCCTTCTTCTACTTCTACTTCTTCTACTTCAACTTCCACCACTTCCAGGCCGTTCCTCTTATTCGTCGTTTTTCTGGGGTACACTCCTCTTCTTTAGCGTTAGAACGGTCTGGCAACCGATATTTTCGCCGTTTCGACATGCCCCACGTCCGGGAAGCGGCCCAGTCACTCGATTCCTGTTCGAATTTTTGGTGAAGGGTGCTATTAAAGTGTTCTTGTGGATATCCGTAGTAATTGTACGGTCTTGATGAATGGTTCTAGATTTGTACGCGTGGCGAAACGTAACGTAAGATATCGAAATTCGTTTCGTACTTAACGTTTACTGTTTTACTGTCGTCGGGGATTTTTTTTAATTTTATTATATTATCGTGGATTTTTGTGCACCGTCGAGCTTGAATGTTTGTCATGCACTGTCGGGTTCAAAGGTGAATCACGTAATCTCAGGTGTGGTCGGTCGCGTAGGAAGTATCAAACTGCGACGAATCATCATCGGCGTCGACTGATACACAGAGACCGGGGTCGAAATGTCAGTTGTTGTGCAATTATTGAGCATGATTAATGACAAGCAGCCGCGATAACCAGAACCCCTTCCTTCGAACGATGACGAGGCGCAACCCTTTCACCATCCTTCAGGTTCGCCGAGCCTGACCTTTTCTACGAATCAACAGTTGACAACGAAACGGATACAGGTTGTCGAAAGGTAGACAGAAACGTTTTGTATTGGCGATTCTAAGGGGAGTACTGTTTGCAGGCAAGGTGAATAAATAATGGATTGCAAAGTGAATTCCTTTCATGATCCTGCAGAATCATCAGCTCGGGCATTGCAGTCGTCGTGACTGGTCGAAGGAGATTCTCTGCAATTGAAACTTCGAAATAAAAATTCTGAAACTCTGTCACACCGGATTAATTGAATTTTCGATTATCTTGAGAAGTGCTGTTTTACTAAATTCAATTGACTAAACCATACAGTTCCCCAACTGCATACCGCTTGGGGATTGAGCCGCCAGCTCTCATCTCGTTTACGACGCTCTTCCAATAACGTCTTTCTCTTTCTACGTCCCCAATTTTTTATTTCACCGACAGGCCACAGAGAGATCAAGAAAGCCTGGCGATTGTTCCGTATTTACTCGTTGCGTCTGTAACCGGCAATTTCCAGGCAGACATGCCGCTGACCTCCTAGTTAATTGTCCCTTAAAACATGATCGTGCTCCCATGTTCAACTTCTTTAAACATTTCATGTTTCACGACGCCCTCCATGTTCGTTTTTGTTTTCGTCTGACGGTCGAACAAAATTTTGGAGGGACGCGTCGGTTCCGGGTACGAAAAGAAAAGGAAGTTATGTGGAAGGAAGAGCGGAGTGCAAAATTGATCAACGTTACTCGTGCTACAATTCTGAATAACGAACAATCGCGCAGGCAGCGCGTGAGAATGAAACTCGTATTGTTTTATCGCACGTTTTCCGCTGCTAGTTTGTTGAATGTCATCGACCATGAGAAACGACGACGCATTTCTGTTTTCCGCTCTGAATCGCGCGCGCTCCTCGCGAGAAAGGGACGTCATAACAGGGTAATTGAACGAGGAAGGAGAATCATAGACAAGTTGAGAAGTTGGACAGTATATGAGTTCGACGGATTAAAAGGGATTTTCGTGAAATTTATGGAACTGAAAATGAAAATTCTGCATTAAATTTGAATAGATGTCGAAGTACACCAGACGTCATACAATACACTCCTTCAAAAAATTAAAGCATAATTAAATTTTTTAAATTGAATTTCAAAAAAACGAAGAACAATTGTTATGTGGTCGTTGCAAAGGGGAGTCTTCAGTTTTCAAACTAGTGGTGATTTCAGTCGGGCGAAAATTTTGTCGAAGTCCGTGGAGTGCTTTGGTTTTGAAACATTTATGAACTGGAAAAGCACGCTCAGTTTTCCACTCCATTTTCTAATATTAAAGCGCCCTTAGCCCGTTGGAACGAGCTCGGTTAGACTGTTGTACGATTTCTTTTCACGAAGATACAGCAATTTTGGGATTGACAATTTTTCGGCCTTTTAGTGACCCTTCAATTTTGCTTTCAAGTGTGATAAGTGTTCCTCGACGCGAAGAAGATATCCTGATTTAATAATGAACGTAAACTACGGGGTGACGAAGTAAATTCTGATTAAATGGTGATTGGATCGTGCTTGTTGTTTCGATTACAGGCCTATCGGTCGTTACAATACCAATTTCAATGAACGCCACGAGTATACATGTAATAGCAGGACGTTTTATGGTGACGCAAGAGTCGCGTATGTACTTCCAGCAAAATATGATGGAAAAACAGCCGCAATGTGCCATTACATGCATCGAACGATGCACTCGTGTAAAAAGACCTTTTCAAATATCTACAATCATTTTTCTAAATTTGTAATCATTGTGCGGGGCAGATTAATGGAAATATGCCTCCGTGTTACTCTATTAAAAAAAAAATGTATATACAATTGATTAAAGAATATGAGTTCACGAATATTTGACAAACGTTCCTGCTTCCTGTATAAGTTTCTAAAACTTGAAACACATTTCGCTCGCATTAGGTTCCTTAACTTTTTTTAATATCAACAATTAGACTACATTCGTGATTAGGGGCGGTCTTGCAAACGCGTATAGCCGCGTGCCTTGCTTCCCAACTATGCAGCTCGTCTTTTCCCCGAGGGGTACCAGCTGAAGGGTGTTGTAGTACAAATTATTCGATGTCGAAGCTGTCAAGAAGCAGGGAGTGCGTGGTCGTGCGACAAGAAGGAGGTCGTCCGGAGCAGGAACGAGGAGCCGCGTGCCGCAAGAACGTCTTCCACTTGGTACGTCCATAAAAGCACGGCGAACTTTTTCTCACCACTTGGTCGACCGAGACGCCGACACGGGCCGGCACTCGATCCCCCGCTGTCGATTGCAGGAAACGTTTCTTGCGACCATTTCTTGCGCTAACGATTAAGTTAACAAAGTAAAAAAACCGTGGGAGCGCCTTATCGGTTTTGCTTAGGCGAAGTCAGTTGCGTTTTGTAGAAGAGCTCGCCCTGGCGGCTAATTGTTTCCACAAGAAAGTTTATGTAACAGCAAGTAGTTTAACCCTTCGTACTTGAATATTCTTTCGCGCTTGCTAAAAATTATGTGATCATTTTATGCATATCGAATGGGCTGCGGCATAGCTGTTCGACTCTTTAGTCGCCGGATGCGAATGAGTCGCCCGATCTTCTTTATTGCCGGTGAAATATTTATTGGAAAATAATAAGCGGTCGTAAGAAGCTGATGAGTATATCGATTGAATTTAATTAGCATTGAAACGCGACGCAAATGTGAGAAACAGGCGAAAGGAAAATTCGATAGGAAATATCCCTGCCTCCTCGTGGTCTCTCTTATATGTCGACGAACTCAATTTATACGACAACAAAATAGACTGCGAGAGCTCGCGTAACCACCGATGCAATTTAACAATAATCGCCGGTGAATTCGATTTCTGGGTGGCTTCGAGTCACGAGCCCCCCCGTAACAAAGGATAAACTTCGTGGTAGTCGCGAATATTACCTCCAGGTAATTGTGACTCGAGTAATGGTTTCAGGGGCGCACCTTTGAAACGCTGCCCCACCTGATTTAGTATCGCAAGCTTCGTACGAAGGGCGCAATAAATGGGGAACTTTTTATCACGTGCAATAGCAAATCGCAAGTGTACTTTCGTTTGTCCTCGACGATCAGACTATTATCGTTCGCATAAATCTGCGCCGAACACGATCCGATATATCACGCGGATATAAAAATCGAGCCGGTGAAAATTTTGACCGAAGGCCTTTCGAGCCGTGCGCGACGGAAATGATAGAACGTTAGAAACAGGCCTTACAACAGCTGGCACGCTCGTCGATAGCCGGTTTCTAACGGTCGACAACGATTAGACGACTTTCAATATCCTCGGCCTGCATGGTAAACGATGTCCGAAACAGTTTGTCGATCCGCTGGATGCATTTAGGAAATTCTAGTAATAAACGCCCTGCGCAAGCGCCTCAATAGCAGTGAATTAGACGGACCTGAATCGTCGATCATTAGGATTGACGTATCGATAACGTCAGGGATCCACAAGATTGTACGTTCGATTGAGTGTAACGTGTTCATCTGCGCGAAATGGACCAGCAAGACGGTATTCGCAGTTTTGTCGATCAGCTAAGAGTATTGGGGTGGAACGGAGGATTTATGTAACAAGCGAAAGACACGAATCGTATAAATTTCAACAGCCTTTTATCCTGTCAGTCTTTTCTTCTCTCTATTTCTGTCCCCTGCGCTGCGCCGTAAAATAAGTTCCCGCGGAAACATCTGTAAGTATACCTTGTTCCATTCACTCCGCGATGTTTTCACGCGGCTCACTCTAAATCATCCAGGTTCCCCAGACAATCCTCCATCGATCTTTCATCGCGAAAGTCGTCCCTCCGATCTTCGCACTTCATCATCGCTTACCGTAATAATTGGCCGGGTCATCGAAGCCGGGAAACCGGCGGGAAATGCGAATTCCCTATTGCCAACCGGGGGATGAGAGGGCAGAAGCAAAAGAGAAGGAAAAGACGAGGACGAAGAAGAAGAAGAGTGACGCGAGGATAACGGTCCGTTCCATGTGGCGCCCCGAGTAAATGTCCCCGGTTTGTTCTCTCATTATACCTGGTGGCTGTGCGCCGCGACGATCCGCGCCGATTATTCATGAACTGAAAATCGTGCCCGCGGCGAAAACGATTGAAATTCGTGGAACACGTCCTTCGTTTGCTGCCCGATCGCAATCGATCTTCCGCGAACGAACGAAGAGACGACGGCGACGAGGGGGAATAAATAGGCGCAGATACGCCGAGGGACGATTTTTCCGGCGGACGGTTTCGCTCCGGACGAGAGGGAACGATAATGGAAATCGAATGAAGCGGCCCGGCCGCCTCGTGCGTGACGTGATTTATGAACGTTATCCCCGTGGATGCATTAAAATTGGAGTAACACGATGATTGGAAGGAGGAATCGCGTGGAACATTTGTTACGGCCGCGTTTTTACCGGGGGGAATGCGGGAGATTGTTAAGCCGATTAAACGCCGTGTCCAATCTGCTTCTTGTCGTTGAACGAGAATTGGTGCGCCCGCTTTGATAAATGTTCCTTGATAGTCGCTGGATCGATGACGATCGCAATGTCCATTGGTCGGAGCAAAGTTTCTTTTCTATATTGGTGGATTGGGAAATGAGAGGTTTCAATGCGCGCATTTACTGTTACCCCGAAAGCGTTTCGAAAACTCGGTACAATTTTTAAAGAGTATCGTTGGAAATTCGAGAACAATAGCAAAGCTGATTTATCGGTGCAGTATGTAACAATTCAGCGCGATTCAGTCTACTTCGAGCGATATCTACTTACGATTCTACCTTGGTAGCATTTCAGCCCTGCAACACGGGCGGACTGGCGCGCCATGACGGTTTTACGTTCCGTCGGCTGGCGATTTCGCTAAGGGGTTGATTTACGAACACCCGGTGTGCCCAGTTCGAGCCAGCCTACTCTTTACAGGCGGTCGACTGCAAGAAGGAGAAAAGCAAGAGTTACCAGAGATAGATAGACAAAGCCTGGCACTTGTCGTCATTACGCCCCATTAGACCTCGCTGGAGCTAATAAATAAATAATAATAACGAAGTAATAAATAACAGGCGCGAGTTTACGATCGCTCGGGCGCGGTCCGTAGCTTCTGCGATGAAAAACAAATTGAAAGGGCTTGCGTTTCATAAAAGTTGTCGGTGAAAAAAAAAAAAGTTGCGCCGGTGGTTTTCTTGCTGCGGATTCCTTTGTTCCGAAGCGTAGTTCCGCGGCGCGGATGAACGAGGGGACGGGCGTATTGCTCGCGATGCAATCATTTATCACGAACAATTTTATCGCAGCAAAACTGACCTGACAGACTGATTGTGAGGCTAACGAGTGCCTAACGAGGCACGACAGACGTCTGAATATCCGCCTGCTTTGCTTGCGAATTTGAAGGTTTCGGACGTCGACTTGGCGGGGATTGACGAAGACGCTGTACATAATAGAGCTAACTTTAGAACACGTTCACGATCGATAAAATGTCCGCAATTGAATTTCTATCGTGGACACATACAAACAGGTATTAATGCGCCTGACAAACAGAAGCTTGATCTTTGCTGCGTACCAAGCGCACGAGTAAAGAGGGGCAAGTTACACGAGGAACCTGAACGTACTGGAGCAACGCTTGAAATTAATTAGGCAATTGAACGGCACGAACAGGAATGCGGGACTGTTAAACGAAATTCGAAGAGGATACATGTTAATTTCTGATGAAAAAGGAAAACTGGATCGGCGCTCCGGAAATGGCGTGAAAGGCCGCTGGAGCACGTGTCCGTTACGTCACGGGTGTAACGCGTCGATTGCTTTCTTCGCCGTTGCTTTTCCGTGAGGGGAGTTGCTGGATGTTTCCTCGATGGAATTCCAGAGCGTGTGCAAACACGACAACGACGTGGACGAGGACGTTAGTCGAAGACGGGGCCATTGTTCTTCCGCGTCGCCTCGTTTCCTCGTCGTTGCGGTCGATCGATCGGGATTAAATTTCTTGGGCGGTCATGCGACCAAGTAAATATGCATTTCTTCTTCTGTCCCGTTCTTCCTTCTCCTCTTCGTCTTATTTTATCCCCCGTTTCATCCTTTTCTACTTCATCATCTGGCCGTCATCATCGTCCACTTCTTCCTTCTGCTTCTTCTTCTTCTGCTCCTTCTTCCCCGTTGGCTCCTGCCCATCCGTTTGCCTGTATCCTTCTAATCGACGCTCGAAGCTGGACAAGAAGGAGAACAGAACCGAGCGCGTTTAAATTTAAGATCGGTTAAAAGAGCCTGATAAAATATGCGTCCACGTGGCTTTTTCTTTGCGTTTCATCGATACATCGCGGTTCTGTTGTTTCTTTAAAGCTCGACGAGCGGTATTCCAGCAACGGAACGGGACTCTGTGTGGAGAACGGTAACGAAAGTAGAAGAAGCGAAGGATCGATCGTTTGAGTATTTCGTTTAGAGAATTTCGCAATATATTGTCAAGCTTCTTCTTGGATCGTTTTTTTTTATCTCAGGACGTTCTCCTGACAGTTTTCACCCCTCCAATGAAAATAAAATCGACTGACGAAAGGGCTTTCAATGGTGCCCACAATTTTCGCTGAATTATCACCCACGAAACTGATGGTCGAACTTCAATCCATTTATTCTTTCTCGTCGTGCAAGTAATTTGCACCATCGCCGATCGTTTCGTCGTTTAAACGTAAATCTGAGGATCGTTCTGTATCAAAGAATAAAATCGTTCTTCCGGGTACGAGTCCACGGCATTTTGCATAAAACGGCCGTTTCGTTATCGGAGTAGAACGCCTTTGCGCGAATCGATTCGATTTACTGTTGCCCGTTGCCTCAATTTCCGTCTTCTTTCGCCTTCTACCGTACAACTGAAACTTTGTGGAAGCTACCAATACCTACATCTACCCTGCCCCATTTTTCCACGATAAACCGTAGTATTTCTTAATTCGTCGCGCGTAAAATCGAATTCACATGCATCCGTTCTGCTCCACCGCGTCGTTAGCTCGATAGATACGACTTTGCACCATCCGTGTGGGGTAGAAGTACTTTTCCCCACGCGTACTAAAACTTTAATCGCAAAGACTTCTCCTAAAAAAGCCAAGAAAGTGAGAAGGGAGGGCAAAATATTTTTCCTACCGTACGTCTTATCTGAGGATCCATAATTTTCTCAAATTTCAAATTCTTCTCTGGTCTACGCACTCCTGTTTTCCCAAACGACGGAAAAATCTGTGCAAAGAGGAGCAACCTTCCTGCTGCACCATTTCCCACAGGCGCCGCGAAAAAAATATTCATAAAATCGTGGAGCTTATTACCGCAACACCATGCGTTCGCGTTGATGCCTCGCCACGGGAGGGGTTCGATCTATCGATCGTCGCGATAAGGGATCCAGTCTTTTGCTACTAATTCAACGGCAATTTACAGCCCGCCGTTTGCTACATAGAGCAACATTGGACAAGAATGCAGCCTTCTAGCCGCGAGCTACTCGCACGGTAACGGTTCGTTAAGTAGAAACGTGTTAACGCTACACGACTCCTGACGATGGATCCTCTTTAAACAGAGACACGAAATCGCGTTGGCAGATTCGCTCGATAAAGCCGAACAAATTTCTCGCGTGTTCGACGTCCAGTGGCGCGCGTTCAACAAGCTCGCGGGAACAGACGCGTGGAGGGCGATTCGTTTCGTCGTTGTTTCACGGGTCGAGATTAATTTTCCTGGCGCCTGGCTGCGGGGAAAAGTGTACCACTCGCGTCGGGGACAGAGACGACACGCTGCGAACTCGAATATACATAAGTGGAATCTCGCGAGAAAGTTGTCGGCGAGCGGCACGCAGGATGTGAACGATTTCGGTTTTTGCTAACGGAGGAACTGAATTTTTACAACGGCCAGCTGTCGATGAAATCGATGTTACCGATGAAGATGACAGTAGCTTCGGACTCAAGGCCAAAGAAAACGCGTTCCCTTTTTTACCAGAAATAATTAACTAATTAACCAATGGACTATCTCGGTCCCGCGGAATTAACTCGCGCGCCCAACCGAACGTGCATACGCTAGCCAGCGCCGAAAGAAAAGACAGAAAAAAAAAAGAAAAACGAAAAGAAAAGTCCAAGCACCGTTGCATCAAGCGTCCATCTAAAACCGTGGAACGACTTAATCCTTTCGAGCAACCAGCAACACCGATCGATATTGTTTGAACAAAATCTATTACAGGATACAGGGTTATTTATGTCCCCCGGTGTACGCATTTAAATAGAATCGTCTCTCTTAGTTGTCCTCGAAAAGCCGCTTCAGAGGCCGCGAAACAAAAGCAAATTGAACGATCCACGTCCGAGTGGCCAGCAGCTGACACGCTGTTAACCGTACCCGGTACTGTTAATCGAATTAATTAACGAAAATAACCGACGAGCCGTTCTTTTTCCCATCGAACGCGGTTCTCTCGTAGGAATTTCAAGATAGTAGAAGCCGCCCCACGACGGTGTCCCGCTATAACAGCCGGTAGCGGACACGGTGTGTATCCTGAATAGTCGGTGAAGGTTTCAGGATGCAGCATAGGAGGGCGAACGCGTTTAGTGGCTGGGTGCTACCCGTTACCTAGTTATCCTAGCCCGCGGTTACGAGGATCGCGTTACGACCAGACCCGTGTCTCATCAGACATCCTGCTGCTCTCGATGTCGTACAACGATGCGCGAAAAAATACGACCGCAGGAGAACGCTGGAAAAATTCATTGACACCGGGCTGGCAGGCCTCTAGCTGTACTCGTAGCCGAGAGTTAGTCATCGACGGGTGTCGATTCTTCGTTGAAACCATTCTAAACGAACGGACGGATATGTGGATCGATTGTTTGCGATATTTGTAGATTCAGTTGGTTTCGTTTCGTCAGGAATTTCGACGTAGCGGAACCCATTTTAATATTTCTCTGTAATTATTTAGTACTGCGCTGTTCAAGTTCAATTTGGAATCAGTTTGAGAACGTCACGATTAGAGGCTATGTTTCATGATTTTTTTTTATTATAGGAACGAGGCTCGTAGTAAGAACAGCGTCTCGTAATTACAGATCATTACAAATACTCTGTAACCCGGAGGAAATTTCCTTTTCTCGGTCAGGGTAATTCATCAACATTTGCCTGCGAGACCGATGGTCTTAAGGGAAATTTACGCCTGGCGTTTAATAAATATAGTACGCATCGACATTCGTTTCGCAGGAACGTGTAATTTCCTCTGAAGAACTGTTACCGCGGCAGGTTTTCCTACGTAGCGGTATAATCCCGCAATAAGATCAATAATCGACGAGCAGTTGGATTATTTAATTCGAGGATTCGGAATGAACCGTTTGGTCGAGCGGTATCCAGGGCGATTCTAACGTTTTCCTTTTAAAATATCATCAGCGGCGATATTTTTCCGAATGAATAAACATAAACGGCGGCCGTGGATTTCCAATTCGAATGAAACATTCGGGGAGGTCTGAGCAAATCAAGTGCTGTCTCGCGCGCATAAATTATCCCTGCTTATCGATTACACCGCTTCATTGCGTCGCAATTAGAATTCAGTAACGATGCTTATCAAGTCCGTCATCTTAATTGATCTGTCTTTGCATTTCAGAGTAACCGTAAGTGATTCCGGCAGACGTTAATTAATTTTGATTGACACGCGGGTCAAAGGAATCGCGCGCCACGGAATTTCACGGGGCGAACATCGTTTTCCGACGAACAGATCTGTAAGCTTCGCGGGCTGTCGCGAACGGGACATGTTGCGTTACCTCCAGGAATTCTACCTGGCGGAAAACAATGCGGCTTCCAACGATTCGGGGAACGGGATTCGCGCGGATCTCGAATTGCTCCGTGGCGAATCGTTGCTGTAATTGCTGTTGTCGCACGGGGATTTATCGTCGATGAAACTGTATGCAGAACAGTTCGGATCGTGCAGTTAAACGCGCCTGATCGTTACTTTCTTCGACATTCATAAGATCGCAAGATAACTAAGATACCTCTGTACACGCATATAATCTGACCCACTACTGGACTAAATGTAAATAATATTTTTTAAAACCTTAATTGACTTCATAGATACCTATCGGCCGCGGGATAATCATTACGTGTAAATTAACAAAATGAACACGAGTAATTAATCCATTTTCTACAGGGAAGCAATATTCCAATCTATCTAATATCCAGCTAAAACATCAAATTACTGCAATTACAAAACGTATTACCGATAAGCCGTCGGAGTGAAATACCAGAGGCTCACGGAGACGACTCCACGATAAGCTGTATCCATGTGGAACAACAAAACCGTGGCCCGCAACCGGTCGACAAAGTGGACTTTAGGTCAGCTCTCTCGGAGAAGCTGGATCGCCCAGTTTTCTCGTGTCACGATCAACGACGACGCTATCCTCGGGAATCCAATAAATTGTCGGCGTTCGATCGATCCGGATCGCCGGCAGCGCGGTGGCCTGGCTCTTGGAAAACGACGCGTCGTTCCAAGGAATCGAGTGTCGTACCCGTTTCGATTAATCGCGCTGGATCCCTGCTCCGAGAAGCAGACGCCGGGAAAGACAACGAAGGCTGAACACCGATTCGACACAATCGACTCGAGTAACGGGCAGCAATTTGCCAATTGATTAACCGTGATTCTTTCCCGAGGATTTCTTTCGTGTGGATTCCGAAGCCCGAGGTGTTGCCCCAGATTTTCCACCAGCGAGATCCAAGTCCCACGATAGAACTCAATTGCTGGAACAATCGAGGCGGTCGAGTTTCGAGCAATCGTGCACTTCGATCTTTTGTGGTACTTGTAGCTAGGTATCGGAGTGAATCCTTTTCGCGTAGGAGATGGAACGGTTCAGCGTGGAAGATTTAACAGGATCGACGGTACGCGTGAATTACATAGAAATAATTTACACTTACCAGGAGCGCGTGATTGATTAAAGTTTCCTACCGCACGTCTAAAATTCCTACGGCATCGCCTGTTCACTTCCTAGATCGCGCAGGTTCAAACGTTCCCAAGCAATCGTTTCCCCGACTTCCAGGCATAAATTCAATTTGCCGTTTCATCAAAGTCGTGAGAAACGAGTCCACGATTTTTCATCGCCCGCCGATAATAACAGGCGTTACGAATGAAGGATGATATCGAGGCTGTAAGCATGCTGCTCGTAGGCGACGTCACTTAGACGGTCGTCTATTAATCAACGTGGTAAAGTGATTAACGCGCGCTTCGATTTTCGCGTAATCTTCCTGCTTTGTTGTCTATTCGAGGGCCGCTGAAAACTCTTCAGAGAATCCTCCCGATGCCCTTATAGCAGTGTTCCCTATTAATCAATCGTCTGATTAATTAACCGATACAGCTGCAGCGTATGCAGCTATCGTGTTTCCTTTCCGTTTTATCCAGCATTTTCCGTCCTTGAATTTTGTTTCAAGAGATGTTCTTAATGCTATTGGGGTGACAGAATAATTTTGAGAAATAGTTGGCAGTTATTAAGAGAGAGGCCAAGAATGTCTTTATTTTAAATGCAATCTGAAGCAAAGAATGATGAACCACTGTCGAAGCAAACGATCGGTTTCTGCCGCGCCCCAAGCAGCTTCGTTTTCGCGATCCAACGCTTCCTGTCGGCTCGCGGGATTACAAAGAGGCGCCTGGTGGGTCGTTAGCAGAAAACACCGACCGATGCAGGCGCACGCGTTACTTTCAGACTAATGAGCGTTTACCGTATGCGGCTGGAGCAGTAACGAGCGATCCGAGAGCCAGCCACGTGCCGCAACAATAATTTATCATCCAGCAATAAACTGCGAAAAATACTGTCCGGCCGGGTTTCCCCGACAAATACAATTCTCCTTTTCGCGATTTTCCGCGCCCGTAACCAGTTCGAACGTATTACGCGCCACGGAGAAGCGCCACGCGATGCGATCCCGGTAACTTCGACGGGCAGCATAGGTCAAGTAACATTACTCGTTGCCTTCATTACCTCTGTTACGCTTCTTCTCGCACGCTTTATGCCTGCTCGATCGTTCGCCGTGGCGAAGAGAGCGCGCTGATTTACACGCGTTAATCGTTTTATTAGCATAATGTTACGCGGTGGAGTAACGCCGGCTGCATCGATGGAAACCGACAATTTTTATTACACGTCTCGCTTCTTTTTGCATACAATGCCGCGATGGATGGTTTACCGTGTGACGCGTCTGTCTTTTTATTGAAATCCCAGCGAATCTTCTCGCGTGAATATAGATACTGTTATGTAGTACCGAAGAATGCGAGGGCCGAAAGTCGAGCCACGACGGATTTGCAATTTTCTGTCCACTTGCGACGCGCGTGGTTGCTATTTATTGCTTTCGTTCTCTGAGATTTACAGTGCGCGGGAAATCTCGTGGAAATGAATGACCATTATTTGGAGCACTTCATAATTTTCAACGATACAAATTAATGCACCGATGCGTTCCCCGTTCTGGCGCAGCTTCAGTGCAATACGCAAGATTTACCCGCGACGTTGATAAACGATAGAGTGTGGAGGAGAAAGCAAACATTAAGCTCGCGAATGGGAATTCATATAATATGGACGCGACTTTGCGTTTAACGATCGACGCAGGTGCGCTGCCGCGGAGGAGAAGGCACGCTTCTAACGGTATGGAGACGCCCGATCGATTCGAGCTGCTAGGATACAATTCCTCTCAGCTTCCTGGCACGAACGAAACACTCTCATCCGCGTGCGAATATTGAGAATTTGCTGCTGGACACGCGGAGTGGCCGTCTAAGTTGCTGCCGTTTCGAACAGTTTCGATAAAAACACTTTTGCAATCGCACCTCCGATTAATGTTACAAACAAGAATGGAGATAGCAACGAACGAATCTACATGAATCGACGATGTCTACCTTACGATTCATGTGCAAGAATCAATGCGGATAAGAGATCCATTAACTAGAAGCTGCCTCATTTTCACCAAGATCGTCAAAACAATGGAGCCGACGATTCATTTGCGAAACGGCAATGCAATGCAACGGCAATGCAATGCAACGGCAATGCAATGCAACGGCAATGCAATGCAACGGCAATGCAATGCAACGGCAATGCAATGCAACGGCAATGCAATGCAACGGCAATGCAATGCAACGGCAATGCAATGCAACGGCAATGCAATGCAACGGCAATGCAACGAAGGCAGATGACCGAAAATCAGCCGGCCGAGATTCGTTATTAATGGTTATTCCGCGCAGTGGATCGTCGGCTGATCTCGCGATCGCGCAAGTAGATACAGCCCGCATTGTTCAGACGGCCAGCTTCCTGCGTAACAAGCGGCGAAACGAAAGAATATACGGCGAATTGCGCTCGTCGAGGAGAACGGGGGTACGTACGGAGGAAACTATGAAAAAGAGCATCGAAAGGCGTAGCAGAATAAGAAGAGGAAGAGGACGAGGAAAAGGAGGAAGCGGTGGTAAAGGTAGAAGAAGAACGATGGTATGGACGTCCAGGGAGATTTATCGTTGCGTAGATGCCGATGATGCAGATTAAAATAAACAGTTATAATATCCGACCCCTCGTGGAAAAAGGAAAGGCGAACGATACGGAGGGAGGAAAAAGGCGAGCAGGTACCTGCCATGCGAAATGAGATAACAGACCTGGCTAACGTGGCCCCGACCTATTTCCCAGAGTGCCGCGTTCGCCAGGATCGTTCCTTTACCTGGACGAATTCAATAGGGAGCGAATAATCTCGCCGCGACTTAATCGCGAGTCGTGCGATTCTCCCCAAGTCACGAGCGTGACAACCGGATCGCGGATGATAATGATACTTTCCTTCGTGCTTGTAATTACGCTAATACGCCGAGTACTTTGCCGTGCCTTGACGGACGGTGAGCCAAGAAGGACTTTTCTCATGGGGAAAAATAAAGGGCAATCATTTTCCTTGATTTGCATTTTTAATTCGGAAGCTCGAGTTCAATGTCGTGGACGCGTAAAGTGAATTTTCTTGCAGTGTTAATTGAAGCGTTTCCATTGATTTATTCCACTGATTTCTGTAACCTTTGCTCTTTCTCTTGTATGATAAAAAGTGTTGCTATCGCGGTGTTCACAAAGGCGAAGCAAATTTTTGCATTATCTTTCCCCTCTGTTCGAACACCGCGATACGTTCCACTAGAGGGGCTCGCGTGAGAAGCCGAGGAAAATCGTTCCCCGATTCATCTGTTATCCGCAAGACTGGAGAATCAAGGAAGTGTTTTACGAGTTGGCGACCGTGCCTCTAATCGCAACTAAAAGGGTATTATTCGGCAGGAGGGAAGATTAAACGGTTTACGACTCGCGAAGAGCGTACGATGGCTGATTAATTTTGAAAAATCTGGCAGCTACTGGTCGTCCATCGAAGCTCTTTCAGAGAATCTTTACGATCTCGCGAGCTTCTGTTGACGAATTCGATAGGAAAATCTTCCGTTAATTTGCGAGGAAGGTGCGAATATTGCAGCCGTTTTAATGCGACGCCATTATACACCTGTTGCGACGATAATTCAGTCGAAGGCAATCAGGTGTCGCGCTGGAATTCATGGGAAAGGGGGAAGAAAAATGGGAGAGAAACGACGTGGCGATAATCGTAGAACTGAGAAACGCACTTTTACGATTTCAGCCGAAGTTATTACATCGCTCCGGCCGGCAAGAAAACCGCGCTCGAAACTGTTGCCTCGCGAGCTAGTCGCGATGAAAAAGTTTATATTTCCTCGCACGTGATACCGTCGCGCGACTAATCATGCCGGTCGACCGAGAAGAAATTAATGAACCGATAATGATCGTGCGACGTGCACCCGTTGGAACGTCCACTTCCCTGTTGATGCGAAACAAATTTCCAGGAAGACACGCGCCTTCTTTTCTGCGACACCTTAGGGTGCCTTCACGTGAGTCTTTAAATAGAAACCACAAACGACGAGATATTCAGGCGACGATTCTGCTGCAAGTTGAATTATTATTTTTATTTCCATCATAGTGTTATTAGCAATGTTTAAATTTTAATTCATTAGTGTTGTAATTAGTGGTACCCCTACTAAATTACTTTAGAAACATAACAGTGAGGACCACAAGTGGTTTTATCAAGAATTTCTACTACGAGTACACCTCTGGTTCGTCGATCTCCAGTGCACTACGCACATACGCTGCCTTCTATTTTATTAATAACAATCTTCTGAATCTGAAACATTCCTACGACGCACCCGTACTAAATAGAGAATCGGGAAAAAATGGCACAGATTTCCTCAACTATCCAAGCCGCCCATTCGACGAGCAGCCTCGTTCTCAAACGCACTTCCATCAACTCTCTGAAACCCTGTCCACTTAACCACAGGTATAATTCTCCTCGGGGATATGTGCGCACCACAGAAAAACAGAATGCAACCTCGGTTTACAAAGCCCGAAAAAATGACGCGCGTACACAAAACAGCAGTTCCACATCTACTCGTTGCAACGGATAATAACACGGTCGACTCATCTCTGTACGATTGCGCTGCATCAAACGTGGAATGGGGATAACTGTTCGGGGCCACGTTGCGTTCTAAACCCGCGTAATTTATGTAACATGTAAATCGAGAGCTAATGCCGATTCAGTCGTTTCTTCGCGAGAGATCAGGCCGCTTTAAAGGGCCGCAACCACGCGTGACCGAACATTCTCTTCCGTGCTCGTCTCCGTTGGATTTATCGAAGCCCGGAATTCCGCCTATGGTGAGAACGAACGAAGGAAAGAAAGATGGAGGGAGAGAGAAGTATCTCGTAGTTAGCCACAGATTCTTCGGATATCGGAGTTGCTCGGTGCTAGTTCGACCGATCGATGCCGCGCAATTATCGTCCGAATCGTCCACGGTCTATTTCTGGACGCACTCGATATCTCGAAAGACGCTCGGCGTCTTTGCCCGTGGGACGATACAACCGTTAACCCATTACCAGATTGCTGTTTTTTTCCCCCACAGCTTCGGCACGGCTCATCTTCGAGCGGAATCCGTTGATCCTCCGGGTGCTTCTTTCGCGAGTTAAATGCAAATATTGGCGATCGTGATAGTTTAGTTATTCACGGGATCTTGCGGAACAGTTAAATGACGACGGAGCTCGTTCTTTTCCGTTGGTGGTAGTTACAGAGCTCTTTGTGCGGGTGATTGACGGAAGTGCGACAGGAAAATGATTAGATCCATCGAGTGAAGTAAAATTGGTTAGACTGGAGGGGAACATGATTATTGATACGGATCCGCGTAGAGACTTATGGTTCGCAGATCATTTATACGGATATCGGAAACTATAATTCTCTGCATGGAAATGCCGTTCGATTGAGGATCATTAGGGTCGATAATTGCGCGCTACCGTGACTTCTATCTATACATATACTTTAAACACACAACGAAAGTATTATTATTATCATTATTATGGCGGCGATAATGTAGAATCTCGTACTCGCTCGGCCTCGTTACGATCCAATAAATTCGCCGTCGTTATTATCATTATCATTATTAGCACCACACGAGAACTACGAAAAGACTCTCATCCTGGTAGAGCAATCTATTTAATCACGACCATGCTCAAAACAGTGGCTCTATCACAAAGAATGAGGATCAATTACGCAGCCCACGGCCTTTCCGCGAATCGTTCCGACCAATTGCTCGAAGATCCGTCGCTGAACATGTAGAGCAACGCTTTACCCGTTCAAAGGAACGGCGTTGAAACTCACAATGGAGAGGCGAGGAAGGCGCGTGCACAAAGTCGCGCGTGTGTGCACGCGCAGGAAGACGTTGATTTGCCTTTGCAAAATGAGTAGAAATCGAGTGACACGGGAAGTCCATGCATCCGGTTGCTATATAAACGCGTGGCCGCTATCAGCAACGGGATGAACAAGAGGCCGCTCGTATTTCTTCCCGTTCACCCCTTCCCCCTGCTCATCCGCCATCCTATCGAGCTTTTCAAAAGTCGCTGATAGTGCCGCGGTCGCGAGACGGCGCGGATGATTTCCGGACGCGATGCATCCTCGGGCTGATCGTTTCACGGACGAACTATCACGCGGAGTCAACAACCGCGAAACGCGAATTTGTCGCCGCGGAGAGTCTATGGGGAAAAGTTTAAGACGATTCTCTGGATGAGGATCGACGAGGGAAAAAATTGTAGCCGCTGGTGGTGGTCTTTTAAACACGTTTCTTTGGGAATGAATGATACATTGTAATTTAACTCTGTAATCGAGGGATGGCGAGTCAACTCGTCCATTGGAAAATGCTTCTCCATTACGCGGGACAAGTTAACTTGTCACGGAACTTTGAAGACTTGTTCATTTTTCGGATGGTTAAATACAGGAGCCAGGATAATAGCAGTTGCGTATCTGGTTACTCTTTTCACGCTTCATACGAGCTTGTAACGACGGATGCGGTTGAGCAAATCGTAATTCTACGTTCATTTTATAAACATTGTTTTAGTTTCATCGTAATTAGTATACGATCTGTAGACACCTCGTATTTCCCATGTAGTTTTATTATTATTTTTTGATTTTTTGGTATACCTAAATGTTACGAGCTCCGCATCCTGCAGAATTATCAAGTTGTATTAAATTCATCGATCGTCGTTACTTTTTCTCGCCCATGGCAGTTCTCCGGCATAATAATTATCGCAAACGGCGCGTTAGCCTAATCTCAGGCTCGGATCGAGCTCGATTAAAAGCAACGGTAACTGATCTCGTGGATCATTCGTTCCCCTTTGCTCCTCACTCTCGATGATGCTCGATTTTTTCGTGCTCGTCCTGTTTCATTCTTTCGTTACAGAAACGGGTTGGCGTGGAAAGGAAAAGAAGGAAATACAAGTTGTGTCTCGCATAGTTTTAACTCAAAGATAGGATAGGTATAGTGTTCCTGATTTTTCGATATTTTTCGTTTCTCGAGAATTGAGAAATGAGCAATTATAAAGTTTCTCGAGAAATAGGACTTTTACGTTTTCTGACCAACATTTAGCTGGCCCTACGATCCTTGGCTCAGACCTATTGGACTTCTGACGCGACAGAATGAGATTTATAATAATTTTCTTAAGTTTAAGTTTCCCGAGTCATATTGCAATTTCGCGAGAACTGAGGAACAAGCAATTATAAAGTTTCTCGAGAGATTCCCGCGACGGAACAGTAGACACGTACGAATGTATAATGTACATGTAAATTGCATATGAGTACGTGTGCGGCAAGAGTAAAACTGAATTCCACGAGGAGCTCCGATAAGCATACTCGACGAGTGGAGATTGATAAGATCTCGACTTGCGGAAAATTACCGCGCGAAATTATTCCTATTTACGTCTCGAAGGAATTAGGAAGTTCGCGCTCGTATAAGTTATCCACGGTCGGATGGACGTTCGAACTCGTCCTCCGCGAACTAGGTCGAAATCATTTCGCGAATTCCTCCGGTAAAATCGGTCCAATCGGTACGTGGCATCTCAAACTCCTAGCTGGTACTTATGGCCAACTAACCGAGCTTGAACTATGGTATCGCACTTGTATGTACATATATGCGAGAGAAATGACGGCGGCATAATTTTTCGCAAACCTTGAGAAACACCCTCACACATATTTTCCACCACACACGTATTAAATACATGTGCACAGTGTTCCACAAAAGTTGGAAAAATCTTAACAAAAAATTGAGATACAATTTCTCAATCTCACTTTTAGCCACAAGCTTAAAAAAAGTGTGGGTACACACGTGACTTCAATGGATCGTTAAAACCGTCGCATACACGGTGGTGCGTGGCAGTAAACGTGTTAATGTTCACCGTAGAAACGGAATCCCCTTATCGAACAGAATCTACGTGACACCACTCGACTGTTACCACTCTGTAATTCTGAACGCTTCCCCTACGTGTCTCCGGAGGCGGCAGTAACTTAATTGCGGCGGGATGCAAATCCGTAACTCGCCTTCCAGCTTAATCCAGAGGACGGTGGAAAGTACGAGATGGAGGAAGAAGCGTTCGTGGAAGTTGTGGTATCACCTGGACGAATATGGTGCGGACAGAGGCGCGATTATCGTGATTCATGAGCGCCGGGTCCCCTTAATGAAGACAACGCGATACGATCCGCAACGGGTCTCGCGTAACAGAGCACCGAGTGTGTTTAATTAAACGGAAGAGAGCGGCCCGTGTGTAACACGATTTTTCGCGTTTTCCGATGGTTACGACGAAGGAGGAACCGGCAGGGATCGCGGTGATTCATCGACCGAAGAACGCTCCCTTTCGCGGTGGATATTGGCAGAGGCCAGTCCAGATCTAACCCGCAGATAGATATCGCCGCGATAAATCGATCCCGTCGACAGGATGTTCGAGGCGTTATTAACGATTTAGTGAGTCGTTAGTTGGATCGCGCAGGTGCGGCGGAGGAGGCGAGCTTGATGGACACTTTGTGTTGCGAGCGAAGGGATAAACGGAGCGAGGCCAGTGATTACCGATGCTCGACGTGTTATTGATAACTTAATGAATCGTTCCATCGTGTGGATAAGGGTATCGTGCACGGCCAGAGAAAATGGCCATTCCATTAGTGCGTACCTCGATAAATTACCTATGGGTCACGCATACAAATCGCGGATCGGCTTATGGGAAAGGGTGGCTGTTCTATCGCGAATAGTGTTCCTGGAACTGCTCTATTAATCTTTATTGGAGGGACGATACTACGTGCGTTCGTTTAGAATGCCTATTAAAAGTATCGTGTACACGAAGTAGCTGTTATACTTATGGTAAGCGTCGACAGTTTTTCAGCCGCGAGTATTTTTGTTTGAATCGAGCAAATAATACGAAATAATACAGAACCTTCGGGAAGATCGCAGTTAAAAAAATAGAGAAAAAAACCCGAATCTTTTCGAAAGAGAATGGGGAGACATAAAATCGGCGGGCTGCGCGATGTATCCAAGATTTGCGCCCCGTCGTCGGAGGGCTGTAGTCTCCTCAATTGCTACTTACAAGTAACCTAGGAAGGGTTTTATGATCACGACATCGATGACACCGTGTAAAACGCCCCACAAGTAATGAGTATAATAACGATACCTGGCGTGTCTCGCCAAGCCTTTAATGCTGTTCATTTTTCTCGCTCGTCACCGGTCTTTTCAGGAACGAAAATTGCTTCAGAACTGCATCGTTTTTTATCCCACGAGGAACGTAGAGAATAGACAAAAACAAAAAAGCATCCTGAAATCAAATCCCCTGCTACGTCCATGAACCATGAAGACGGACAAGTCGAACATATCGCTCGTTAATAAATCCATGCCATCGGCGGAACAATTATCTTCAAATTACTCACTCGTTCGTGCCTGTAAAGTCTACCGGACGCTATATTTACCCTAGCGATCGCATCACGAGGATGTACCGTAAATCCCAGAGACATGGTGACTATCCAGGACGAAAGCAACGGCACCTTGTCTCTATCGCCTCGGCTCCTCCGCTATCGATTCGGGCAAACGATAGTTCAAGGTCAGCGATCCGCCGATCGAGAATGTAATTATATTCTCGTGACTACTTTGGGACTGTCTGCGGGTGTCATCGTACTGATAATGGCGTTACTGCAATCTGATGACGTACGATGGCGAATTAACGTTGGACGGCTCTGAGCGTCCACCTGGACGACTCTAATCGACTGGGTTACGACATGGATGCCTTTTTTGGAATTGCTTCTTCCTCCAGCTGAGGTCGACGAAGGAGATTTTTCATAAGACTTTCCAGGAACGTGTGAATTTAGGTTAAAAGACCCGTCTCGTCCTTTATTTGAGGGGCTATAAATCTTGGTCACGGATCGAAAACGCAGAACGATCTGATGGTTACCTTTTTGTCCACTGTCGCGCGAGGACCACGGTAATCGGTGATCGTTGGTTAACCGCAAATCACGGATTGTTGGTTGGACAAGCACGTAACTTATAGCTATGGATTATCGCGCATTTACGCTGGGAAACACGAATTTGTCGTGTACAGTCCGTCGCGTTCCTTGGATGATCGTTTGTGTGCAAGAAATGTATGTGATCGGTCGCTCGTCCTGTGGATCTCGCAAGGGTGAACGTATACGGGAAGCACGAACATCCTGACACGATTTTCAATCGGGCTTATTTTTGTCTCTGCCGAAAAAAACATTTACCTATCTGTTGCATAAATTCGAGTGCGGCTAAAGATTTGTAATCCTGTCACAGATATTTTTTTCTGGTTCATTTGGGACAGATTGATCTAAATTTTGTGCGGCATTGTTATTTCTTATAATTCGAGTTGAGCTTGAATTTTGTTTTTTTTAGAAGAATTCGTGTTCCACGAATTCTCGTATCTCGTGTTTCCCTGAGCATTGGGACGAATAGGAACAATAGGAATCGAGCGAATTCTAGTCCCGTAATAATTAGACGAAACTTTGAAACGCGGACTGCCGGAATTGATCAAAAACGGTAAAAGGAACATTAACCAGGGAAAACATGGCGGGAATTACTTCCCGCTCGGGACCAAGCAATTAGTGTCTAGTTTTTCTTCGTTGCCACGGTCTGCAAGAAATTATGGAATTTTTCGATCGGAATGTGCGATAAAATCGTGGATATCATTTGAGTCATTGGACGTCTTCTTAACTTTTTAGTGGAGGCTGTAAATGACTTTGGAAATTATTCCAGTGACCTGCCTCAATCTAATAAAAACGTTTACATACTAATAACATTTAAATGCGAAACGAATTAGAAGTAGAGTATAATTGAGAGCTTCACATCACACCGATTTTGCCCATAATTTAATTCCATAAGATTTCCTGGAATTTTACGAGTAAATTATTCACCATATTAAATAAACTGCATACCACGAAGGATGAGCGTTTACTATCGCATAAAATTATGATACTAAACTGAAACATGCTTCCACAAATTCAGCCAGTTTTTGCGTCATTAAAAATGATCGAATCCATATTTATTTGACGCAGAGATAATCCTACACTTTCTTCGACAAGGTTGCAGCCACTTATTCTGCGAACTATTGTTCCTGGACTTTCTGCGAAAAGCAAAGCAACGCGAACTCCGAACTCCCAATTAAAAAACACGCCCCGCATTCTTTAAAAGCTTCCAATAGAAATCAACGTGGAAAGACTTGAATAGGACAATCGAAGGAAACTAGACGACAGACACTTCGTACACGACGCGTATCATCCATCTGCTCTTCCATCAAGAACATCGTCACCCGCCAGCACGATTTGTATCGTGGGCTCGCGAACTCCTCATAAATTTCACGAGGCGTTTGTCGCGTCCCGTCGTGGCGATCTGACTTTCAAATGCCTAACTGTACGAACAGCCGCGGGTGGATCGCGCGGGAACGAGCCTGGATTTCTCACAGACACGGAATCGCTCGCGGCGAGGATCGTGGCGGATCGCGAGCTGCCGCGAACCGCGCCAATTACGCTTCCAATCGCGACGAGGATCCACGGGCGTCCGCGGATTTTCCGCTTCGCCCGCGGCGGCTGAAAATCATCGCGAGAGGGCTACCTGACTGACGCCTGAATAACGGAATTGAAAGGCGATCACCTCTCGATCTGCCTCGAAGCCGATGCTTCATCGCCACCCTCCCCAGGTATCCACCTTTCTTTTGCACCGGCGTCATTTCGCTCCGCAGCAGCGTAATTTCCGAGGGAGAAGAAATTGCGGGATGGACTGGATTCAGGAAGCCCGCGAACGCGAGTGAAATTGTGGAAAGAAGCTGAAATTTCTGTTGCTTCGGTGTGAATGCGTAATGGTGAACGCCAAGGGGTTCTTTTTTATTACGGTTGACAGGGTTTGATAGTTTCATAATAGAAAGGAAGAAGTGTATCTTGCTGCTCGTGACTATTGTTATCATTGTTATCAAGGTATATGTTACGTCAGTAATTGATACGTCATTAAATCCATTCAATTGTAAGAAATTGCAGCGAGCATACAAAATTTGTTTGTTTCACAATATAGCTAGACATTTATTGATGCGATTTGCTATTACGATAAAAGGAGAACGAATATTAATTACTGGCTATATAAAAATTAAGAAATGCTTTTCTTAACTTACTCCAACTCACCGATTCGAGACAATAATTTTCCATCGTACGTCAATATTTTCGTTACAAAAATGATACTTCCGCTTTGCCTTAAATTATCCATGCATTTTTCCGTATACATCGGACCTTTTTGCCATTAGTACATAACTAAATCATACTCGTGCAAGATTAATCGTCCTCCTGCTCTCGCTCGCATGGTTCTTCGCGGACATTTGTGCTGCGAATAATTAACGTTTACTCTCAACAACTTCGGCTAAAACGTCGATCAATGATCGATGCGTACACGCCACCCTGCCAGCGCTTCGTAGTAGCCACCTACGCTCGTCTTCGTGTACCTCACGACCGCGCGTGATTAACAACCTTCCGTTGATCCCCGTGGAACGTTTCCTCGAGCCGGTCGTCCCACGCCTAACACCTTCCGTTCCATTTTAACGCGCCGCCAGCGAGCAAATGATAATTACGCGTAGCGAACAGGATGATCTGCCCGTGCAACGCAAACAAGAAAACCGTACGAAATGTCTTAACGAGAGCTGCTGGTACCTTTTACCGCCATCTCTTCCTGTGTTCTTATGATTCCGTTTACGTCAACGCACGCTTTTTGTCACTTTATACGTCTGCCGTCGAAAATGTTACCTGTGAACGCTCAAGTTCTACAGGAGGCGAAGGTGACATTTCTCGGAGGAACGATTGCGTTTTACATCTCTTTATTCATTTCTCCTTGTCTGCAGATTCATTCTTTTTCTTTAATACAGAAACTGGCGAATTTCCGTGTGGAAAATTTGCGGACACAAATAATTTGCGAAGGGTTAATATTTATTGATGTATGGATGAAATTCGAGTGGCGGAATTGAGAAGCTGCCAAAAATACACCTCTCAACCCTTTCCTCACCAAAGGTTTCTCAGAAAGGTTTTTTTCCGACGCAACTAAATAAACAATGTCCAGACCCATTGGACAAAGCCTACACTTCGCCGAATAAAGATCTTCGACGCATAGATACGTCTTGCTCCGTATACTGAACCCTCGTGACTTCGCAACCGTCTATCGCGTGAGACGGTCGAGCCGTGAAGGGTTGAAGTCGGCGGGATCGATGTCAAAGAAGGAGGCCTGTTACGCTGTGAGCATCGTAGAAAGGAAGTCGACGAAGTGCGACCGACAGAGTAGATGAAGGGGTGTAGTCGTCTCCGTGTAGACGATCCAGGATAGAAACGAACAAAACCAAAGAAAAGATGTCACGGAACCAACGGGGGAGGAACGTAATCATCGATTCGCTCCATGAAAACCGAGCCGACACGGATCGCAACGCGTTTACGTCTTCCCGCTTCATCTCCTACGAGATCGAGCGTCGTCTCGTTCGTCGTGGTCGCTCATCTCGCGTTATCTTGCTCCTGTGAACATGACTCATCCCGCTGCTGGTCGTTTCCTCCGCGAGGAGTATGAGAACTCGCGGAGACTCGCGCGCACTTCGTTTCTTTTTTCGGTTCGTGAGTAGTGTTCGCGTATGCAGGACGCGCTCCAGCTGACGCATCGACGAGGATTCCCTCGATCCCGCCGCACGATTAGGCCAAGTCGGGCATGGCAATGATCCGATTATGGTTTCCCGCGGTTCTATCCGCCCGTTGACTGGCGTTATTATCGCGAATTCGCGATAAAAAAAAATAATATCGTTGCTATTATTGCTCGACACTTTCGGTGCACCGTTGTTTAAAAAAATATATATGTATTTATGGTACGTTTCCTCAGTGCGTTATATTATTATTGCACTTACGGGGGAAGTGGAGTTATTATTCCTGGATGCACGGCTGCACCCCGGCGTAAAATTAAATTAAATTCGCTTAAAGTTCGATCCGCGTCGGTCGTTTAATAGTTTCCATTCATAAGGTGGAATTTTTGTGATTCGAGTATTTATATCCGTACTGATAATTGAATTTCATATTCTGTTCCAGATATACGATCCTGTGGCTGCTGGCGGTGACAGCTCTTCAGTGCCAGGTAAACACTCGCAGAGGCAACCGTGGGCTATTAATTTCTATCGTGTTTGAAACTCAGTTCGTACCTGAATTTTTAAGGCGACGAGCCACGAGAATGGCGAGGGCGATGGAAACGCAGAGGACTCTGTTCTGGACGAGGCGACCGAGGATTATTGGGCCGGAAGTGGATCTGGCCCCGAAGAGGAAGACGCGCTTCACAACGAAACCAGAGAGGCATTAACTCACGAGGCCAGCGATCATGACGCTGTGAGTATCCGTCTCTCACTAAAATCGTAGGTAACTTGGCGAAACGTCAATTCCACCATGCGTATCCATGCGCATAACATTATCTTCGCTGTAGGTTAATCTGTTTCTGATAAGCCGCATCTCTGCCGCCAACATCTGTTGCATAACAGTTGCGTATTCTCCTGGACGCGCACGAAAGAGTTTGTTCGCCGCGAGAGTACTTATTGATCGCTTCCGAGCGCTTAGTATTGAAAAACCAATGAAAACCAAAATGGGGAAGATTGACGGGTGTTCGCGAACGTTCAGCGATGGTTAATCATTCGGTGGTTCTTCAACCACCAATTATTTTCCATTTTGTGGGCCACGTAACGAAGCTTGAACGGAATGAAGCGATAAATCATCGCAGCAACCCGCGCGGAGCAGACTTATCGGTACTTGGAATATTTTATTAACCTGATGCCGCGTACTGAACCGAATACCAATGTAAGGATGTAAAAAAGGACGCGCTCATCTTTCGACCTAGGGCTAGCTGAAAATATTTTCATTCCTTTTATTTTCATTGAAGGAATAGAATTGCAGGTTGACCGGTTTCGCGAAAAAATTGTAGATAATGCGATAGATTGTATGCAGGCTAATAAGACCGCACTATTATCGGTGGTGAAGGAGTGTAGGTCACCGTGCAAGTCACAATCAGACCGCGCGTTAGTTCCATTCGCCTAGCGTTCACCTGGCCGATCGTAGCTGGACTAATGACTTTTGGCACTGGGACCACGCAACCGTTAATCATTGAGCGCGAGTGTTACGATGATACTCGATAGATCATCGACAGCACTCCGCGAAAAGGAATGATCGTCTTGAAAGAAAAGTGCTCCATCTCTAGAACGTCGTATCGAATTTACAGCGACGTCTGTTCGACATAAAATCAGCCGGACGAGAAAATTCGCGGTGGAATTAAATTTCTTCGCTGTCCACCGTTTTAAACGTTGCATTAAATTCTATATTGCGTCAAACACGAGCGCAAGGAAAAGTAGAACGCATTCAATTAAAAAAATACAAAATAAATCTTCAAAGCTGCATTTCTTCATTTTTTTGTTTAAATGCATTCTGAATACCCTAAACGGTCGAACAGGCTGCAAGAAAGATCTAACGCCACGGAAGTTGTTCGTTCCATCAAGTACGCTCTCCCGACATTCCAACCTATACGCGTTCCACAAAACGATGCCCCTAAAGACACTCAGGAACATCTTCAGACCTCGCATAAAGTCTGAAGACAGGAGGTACACCATGGAAACGATTCTGCAGCCACTCTAGTGGCGTATAAACGCCGCTCGAGTTCCAGAAATACCAGAAAAGTGGAATCCGTGAAAAGCAATAATTTCTCCAAGCGGCGAAACGAGAGCGGGCACAACGAAATAAGAAACGGGGAGGAAGGAATCGATGCGAACGCAACACGTCGGTGGCAGAAGTCGATTCGAGCGAACAGCGCGAGGTGGAATTCGCCGAGGAATCCAAAGTCGTCGTAAGAGGCAGGTAACAGGCAGGTAACAGGCAGGGAAACGGGAAGGGGAGAGGCAAAAAGAGGCGAGGGATGGCCGAAGAAGAGCATGTAACGACACGATTGTTTCCACTGGTGCGGGCATATGGAGGCTGTTTGCTAACTTTTTGCGCCAACTGGCGTTTACCGCCAACCACGTGCCTCCTCTTACCTGATCTGACTGACAGAGAATGTCTGCCACTATTGTTGCTCAGCGGGAGAACATCGCGAGATAAGCCGTTGTTTTTTACTCCGTTTCGAAGGTGTTCTTTGTAGATATTAATCATCGGGCAATTGCGCAGGAAAGGGGAACGGCGTTGATGGTTCCCACAGGAGGAGGCTGCAGAGTTTTACGATGAAAATTATGTTGGAACGGTCAATAGTTCCTTGGAAAATAGTAGCACGCTTTCGTACAATTGTTCCTTCCGATCTGTTCTCTCGAGAATTCCGAGACAGACCTGTATCAAAGGGTGGCATTATTGGCATAATTACTTACACACACGAAGAAGTATTACAGATCGCAGATCCTTCGTCGATAATCTTTTACTCTATACTCGATGTGCACCCACCTCGTGCAACCCGAACTCAGAAACAGCAACCCGGGTACGAACGATCGATCAGAGGAAGAGTAGTTCCACAGTTCCTCAAAACCTTCGTGTGAAGTGCCAAGCATTAACACCAGGCTACATGCAGCCGAGATTTCTCTCTCTCTCTCTCTCGAAATCTTTATTGGCTACCTCCTCGGATGCACGCTCGTAGACCCATAAAATACGTGCACGAGTAGCCGAGGAACTGTTGCATGGAAGAGGCGAGCCTATGGAAGATTCCTGGCGATCGAGGAACAAGTGGAAGCCGCGACAAGCGAAACCGAGTATTATCCTGGCGCGCGTGCATCGGAATCGTACACGAACCGACGATTCGAGGCGCTCATACTCGGCGCCGAGCGTTAGTCACGCGCCGGTCGTGCCGTTCTTTTCCTTCTAGCTTCGTCGTTTTCCCTTTTCCATCGTGGCAGCTCCGTTCCTGAGACAGGAATCGCAGTTGTATCGTTCGGTGAAAGAGACATTAAACGTCTGTTGCGTATAACGCGGGATCATTGTGCACTGCTGGGCATATTTATTGCTTCGATCGGATATTTCACTTGCTATCAGTCTCGCGAAACAAATGTTTAGTAAAGGGACTCGTTGTGAAGTGAAATGTAAGGAAAGATATTTTTCTTCGGTATTTCGGTGGGCGAGATTTAATTTGATTAACTTCGTGCGCAGGTGGTATATGTAGGAGAGGGTGCAGCCTACGTACCACTTCCATCGTTAAAGGGTAGACCCTTGAGCCCGAACCTTCAGGCTCTGCAGACTCTTCAGGGTCTGCAAGGATTAGCTGGAGGAGGAGGAGGAGGCACAGGTGTGGCTGGAGATGAAGATTGGAAGAGGCCGGAATCGTGGGATCGTGAGCATAGGAGATACAGGCCTAATACTACTCGGGTTCAACGTAAGTAAAGTGGACATGGTACATTCGTAATACTGCTTTAAGTCTGAAGATCTGACGAATCTGAAGTCTGTCTGACACCAGGAAATAATTAAGAAATGCATTCATTCGAGGCTCGATCTCTTTATAAACAATGTTCACAATTGAACAATGAACTAATTTGCTGTACAATATATACTATCCTGTTCCTTTATATTTATATAGAACTAGGGTGGTTCCATAATTCAGCATTGGACAATTTTTGCGAAACTAAAGGAATTTACGAAATTCAATTTCGTTCTGCTTCCCCAGTTCCTTCGGCCGGAATATCCATGCAAAATTTGCGCAGACCACTAACTAAACCGATAGTTAAATTCTATCCAATTATCCAACCCTTCAAGCCGTATCACCAGCAAGAAAGCTTCCGCTTTCACCCCCCAGGAACCGTTACCACCCGTGCCATTCCACGCCTATTATTACTGCTATTTCTCTGTCGTGCTCCAAAGGTCTCACCCGGAGCCAGGAAGCGTTTGATCGATCGATCCAGCGGAATCGGCGTCCTCGCCGCTGCGGCATTCAGAACGCGCTGGCGAATGGCTACCGTTAGAGTGGACGCAATTAAAACGGTGTCGGAAAGTCGTACAGCACTCTCGACACCAAGAGAATACCACTATCGACACGTTTCCCTCGCCCATTTCTTCATTGCTCCTCTCTCGAACGCTATTATCCGTGTTAGGATCGACCTTAAGTCTCGCCCGGATCGTATCTCGGGCACGCGATGACCCGTGGCGGCCGTAATTCGCCAAATTGCTCGACCTCGGTCCGTTTTCCCCAATAAATCGAATCTTGAATCGCGCTGCTCCTATCGGAAGCGTTGCCTGTCCGTCTGCTTTGTAATTTCAACGATTTACCACGATGGTTCGGGTGGTATATCCATCGGGGTGGGCGATGCAATTGCAGGAAGGTTAACGCACGTTGCTCGCGAAACGGAAGGGACTAGCGACTTAATTAAGAAGGGAATTAATAGAGGCCATTAGCGATCGAGGCAAAAGCGACCCCGAAATAGACGCTGAAGCTAGAGTCTGCTTATCGATGATGGATTCTGCAGGAAGGTTCGATGAAGCTGTAAAGGTCCTCCCTGCGGGAAACGCGGCGACCACCTGTGGTACCGTCAATTACGCGAAAGAAGGCCATTAGCTTTAATGTATCCTCCTGTACACGCTCGATTCTAAGATCCCCGGCCGCGAGGTACAGTACGTTTTCGATTTTACCACCGCTTCATCATCGTCGTTGATTCGTTTCCCGCGGGGGTACTGTGCTTTCTTATTTGCCCCGCACTCGCGCGCGCAAACCGTTCCCCTTTCAAAAATTTCAGGGATACAAGAGTGGGCTAGTAATGAGCGGCGAGCTTGTTAAAGATGAAAGAGTTTTTGTCGTATGACTACGGACAGGATGCGGGATACGTGGTGCTGGTCTATCGCTATTTCGTTGCTCAGAGTCTGACAAGTTTCGTATAATTAGAGGGAATCTCTGAGTAGCCTACTCCGTACACTCTGTTTTTGCAGAGGTGCAACGCAGTCTTTACTACTTCAATAATTATACGTATTGTACGTACGGCAGCAATTGAATTCTACTGACCGGGATCGATTAAACTTAGAATTAGTTCCATAAGCAAAATGAACATGACCATGACAAACGACAGATTTATTCATGAACGAAGTTCCAAGCGTGTATCCCATTCCGAATACAAACTCCTTAAAAGATACTGCCCCACGATTCGGTTCTATGTTTCAATGTCCAATCATCCTGCTTCACCGTTCCACTACAATTATTGCAACATTTGTGCGGCACGATAGAATTATCCGCCGGTCAAAAGCTTTCAGCAACTGGCGTGCTGGCACCAGTATTTGCGTTGCCCAACCAGCACCATTGTTTACTTTCGAACGTTTTGCCGGCCCGTGAACACAAAGCACGTATCCGCAATTCTGATAAGCGTGCGTGCATACCGCACGAAAACGCGTGCGCCGATAGCACGCGTTCGGCCATTCTACAGAAGCCGAAGGAAAGAGAACGCGCGAAAACGTTCTCCGGGCGAAACGTTGTATCATCGGGACGCACCTGAAGTGTGACTATCGGCAGCCTCTATCTAGCGCCGTACATCTTCCACACTCCCGCTGGATTACGTCGTTTTACGATGGAAACGGCTCCTTACCACGAAGAGCACCTATAACAGGTCCCGCCGCTTTACTTTCACTCGTCATCGACGACCGGTTTTCCGTTCGCCTTCCGCCCACCGGATGGCCCCCGATTTTCCGGCCATTTCGACACGAGACCATCCTTTCGGCGCCGCATTTTCTCTACGACCCATTGTAATCCCGCTCGCACCGTCGAAACATGTTTCACGCTGAAATGGAAGAAATGGAAATCATGACGATATGAACGTTTGATATTTATTTTGCAGATATCGAGGCGGAATGCCAGGACGACTACATGAAGATTAGGATCGGTTTCAACGGCTCCTTCGCCGGGCTGCTCTACTCGGCGGGTAAAGAAACAAATGAAAAAAGAATCTTCCACAAATTAACATCGCGACGAGTATCACGAACGTGCTCGGGATCGTTCGCATCAAAGAACGTACTATCACGTCCGAACCGTACGACCTCACGGCTATGCCACTCGCAATCATCATCTCCGCGGACACAACACTCGAGCAGCTACACGCTGACGAGCTAATGGCAGAACATTATCGTGAAACGATCTCCGTAGGCTCGCCGCCGAGAAAGAGAATTTTCCTTTTTCCAAGGCGAGCCAGCCAGACCAGCATGGGCGAGCCGTGCGCTTCCGTTATTTTGAAACAAGCATAACGCGTTACCTCCTCTTTCTGCGGTGCACGCGATGCACCTGCAAGTGGCGCGTCCTCGTTGACCAGCGTCGTGCTTCCAATCTGTTCGCCGCCCTGCGCGTGCTCCTCTCGATACGATGGGAAATAATTGATTGCTATTCCGGTTAGGTCTGAAACTAAATTATTCATGCGTTGCTTGCTTCGTTGAATTATTACTAATCTTGCACTCCTGTTCTGTCCAAGAATACGAATGCTTGTCGAAATCGATGAACGGTCACACGGTCTTTCAGGAGTTTCAATAAATCCAAAGATTATTCTTGGCAACCGGGCGACTCTCAATATCTGTCACTCCTCAAATATACGCGCAGCGATTTAATCCCAAAGTTCGTTAGCTCGAGAATCGTTAAACGAAGGACGATGAATTTCCGTTGCAGGCTACTCCTACGACCCGGACTGCATGTACGTGAACGGCACGGGTCGCGACTACTACGAGTTCTACATCCAGCTGAATCGTTGCGGCACTCTGGGCGAGAATACTCATCATCAGGACAGTCGAAAGAATCCTACGGTACGCGAAACACCGTGCTGCGAAGCAGCGCAACGATAGACCGGCATGGTTCCTAACGTTCCCAGCGTGATTACCTGGCTCCTTTGACAAGGAATAATAATGATTAACGTACCCAGGGAAATTTAGTCCAGGTCGTTCCGATCTTGTTTCGCTGATCGTCCACGGTGGACTGGATGTTTAACGATCGGCCGTGTTCCGCGACCCGATGTATTAATATACACGCAAACCGCACCACTGGGGATCTTTAGCGGCCGTGGATCGTAACTGCACGCCGATACTAATAATTCTGTTACCTTCTGCCTGTGATTTATTAGACGCGTACGAACGTACCATGATTTGTTGCCGGGCAGTAAATCTAAAATGTTCTCCGGGGTATATTATCAACATTTAGCGCGAGCATCATTGAACGTGAATTAATAAACATCGATGGGTTGGCAGTAATGTGAGACATATCGACGAGCCGCAAAGACTAAAACGATTTTTCTTCCACGACTCTTTTTGCAACCGAATCTAAATGCAGAGCGAATGTCTAATAGGATCGTTCGACGATAATCATTGCGAATATAAATAATATCCCCGCGACAGTTTCCTCACGCGATCCTCTCTCGTTGCAGAAGAACTTGATGTGGAACACGGTCACCGTGCAGTACAATCCGTTGATCGAGGAAGAATTCGACGAGCATTTCAAAGTGACGTGCGAGTACGGCTACGATTTCTGGAAGACTGTCACCTTTCCTTTCCTCGACGTCGAGTGAGTAACGAACTGTGCCCTGTCGCTAATTAAACAGCCCCGCAGAGATTTCAGATCGGCCCGCAAACAGCGGCGCGCCGTTTCTCGTTTCCTTTTCACCGTCGTGAACGCGTTGTCCCACTGGCGTGTAACGGGAAGTCGTTTGACGCAGATGCCTTAACGCGGGATATCTTCTTCCAGAGTCGCGACGGGAAATCCCGTAGTGTTCACCCTGCAGCCACCGGAGTGCTACATGGAAATCAGATACGGTTACGGGACCACTGGAACTAGAGTGGCTGGACCAGTTCGCGTTGGCGATCCCCTGACTCTCATTATCTACATGCGCAGCAAATACGGTACGCGACCATATAGCCGCACGCATTTTACCTTCGCTCCGTTCGTCCGGAGCGCCTAATCACGTGGCGCTACGTAACGTCTGCCGGGTGTTACTCGCTGAGATAACGGGACACGTACAGAGAGCCCCAGTTGCAAGCATGAGCATTTCCCTTTGAGGATCTAAAATTGGTTGGACAGGGCTTCCTCTCTGGGAAAGCGCATTTCAGACGGACATTTCATTAAATCCACACAAATACCGATCCTCCGTTTGGCAATGAAATATCGAGAGGATCCAGGTCCAGATGATGAGATTATTATTGTCAACGTACAATCGAAACGTATGATTTTATCTGATTGAAAGAGACGTATGTTGGTATGTTTGACAGACGGTTTTGACATCGTTGTGAACGATTGCTACGCACACAACGGCGGGAACAAGAGGATCCAGCTGATCGATCAGTACGGTTGCCCGGTCGATGATAAATTGATCAGCAGATTCCGTGGATCCTGGTCGGAGAGCGGCCTCTTTGAGACGCAAGTGTTCGCCTACATGAAGACGTTCAGGTTCACGGGATCACCGGCTTTGTACATCGAGTGTGACGTGAGAATGTGTCATGGACGATGTCCGGTGAGTACGGAACGATATGAACGGGTATTGGTCCGGTTGTCGGGGGTCGTTCAATAGAGACTGTGCCACTTAAGTCGAGTACCTGTTGCTATGTAATTACTCATAATTGCGCAGAGCCAACCGTGTCATTGGAGGAATGCCAAGAACGTGGCGAAACGTTCGTTGCCAGAAATTGGTGGACCGTCTACACCGGCGACGAGTTTGTCGGAGAATGTCAATCTTTTCCAATCGTTACGCGTGCTCCAAGAGGGCGAGGCTGACACGGAATTCTTCCAGAATTCGACCACAGCATTTAAAAGTGGTAATTTCTGTTCTTAGTACATTTGCTTTTGCTTTCTTTTTTCCCTATCTTTGTTCTTTTCATTAAGCCTTGTTTGTTTCACAGGACCCAGTGAACCTACGAACGATAGAGTGTGCCTTAGATCGACGGTGATCAGCACGATCGTAGGAATCGGTTGTGGTTTCCTTTGCATAATGGCGGGAACGATATTGGCCATGTGTTCGCGAATGCGACGACAGGCCAGGGAGAAATTGCTTTCGGACAGCATAAGTTACATGACCCATAAAGGTAGAATCAACTAACCGCGGCCTCCTTGAATGTACAAGCGAATCCCTCTATTCCTTTCTACTTTGCGGCGTGTCCGTCTGGTACACGTGTATCAGGGGTATTCCGGGAAGAACATTCTCTGTCGGTATAGCGAGGACGATCTCTGCTTTCGTGAGGAATTCAGGCTCGATCGATAATAGTCGCTGGACACAGACTCAGTCTACCGACGTCGGGTACTTTACACTCGACGGTGAATAAAAACGGGACCTAACTAGCGAAGAATGCAAGTGTACTTAAAAAAATTGTTTACCTAAAGCGAAGAATAAATTCGTGAATAATCGACAAACGAAATTGCTGATCTCGAGAGATTATGTGATAAATGCGATGAAGCGTAGATTTCTATTTTTTGTATAAATAATTTACCGTCGCTAAAGTGAATTGTTGTTCGGTAGATCGGAAACGATTGAACTCGCACTTCTTCTTTTTTATCGTACCGCTGTTTTCTATTCCCTATTTTTCATTTCGTTTTCATTTACCACGCGTACGAGTGAGTTGCCGTCCGTTGATAACAACGATCAGAGGCGAATTTAGGTGTCGAGGATTTTGCCACGGTCTCAGTATCGATTGTACTATCGAAGAAAAATTTCATTCGAGTATGACCAAATGAACTTTTAAAGTTGCGCATTTTCTTCGAGCGTACACTTGACACTACGCGGGATCAAAATAAGTAATTAGATATACACGCGCTTAATGCCGTTGATGAGATTCAGTACTTTAAGTAATTACTTAAATAAGTATGTTTAATAATATTGCTCGCTATATTCAGGAACGGAAAAATTACAGAAGCCTCGAACGTCAGCTGAGTACGAATCAGTGCAAAATTAAGGAAAATTTAAATGGTTTATTTTAAAACTTTGATAAGTAATATTTTCATTTCGCTAAGTAAAGTGTGCCTCAAAACATTGCCAGCTGCGCTTTCGAGGATTAAAACAAAGAATGTTTAAATGACTGCCACGAATTGTAGGCAAAGTTTCTGAATCTTCGCGAGTAATACACTATCGTATAATATAAATATCGCTATGCAATAAACAGCTACATTATTTAGGATTATATTCATACGCATACTGATATATACGCAACGTTCAAGTGTGTCTTGATCCTCTCTTATTTTTTCATACTTCTCCTTTCTTTTCTTTACATTCTTGAGAGACAAGAGCATCGCAGAATTGCCACGAGCGTGAACGGCCAGCGAGGATTAAATAATATTTTGCAAGATCGCCCCGCAAGTATCGGGGAGCCAAAGAACCGTATATAACTCAGAGCTCTCTTCTTGATATTTATTCGAAAATTCCGCGAAAGGTATACTCGCGAGACAATTAAGTTTGTCATCGTGTAAAATATTAATTTCCCCTCCTGGTCGTTTCGGAACCATTTTGTACGTTCTTGTTTTCAGGTAATATCCCTCGTCTCCAATCGACAATAAGCAACAGGATTCTCCTGCTCGATTGAATTACTTGTAAATATAGTATTGTACGATCCATCATATTTATAATTAAGCTCGAGTGTATCAAGGTTTTCAATAAACTGTAGAAGGAGTATTCCTATTCTTTTCGAACTGAAAATCCTCTCGATTCGAAAGAATTTCTCCTCGGAAATACAGAAATTATCACGCCATACGTCATGCCTCGAATTGAAGAGGAACCCTCGAGGGCTAGAAAGTGGGAAATATTTTACGTTATCGATTCCGGTGAATTGGAAAATTCACGTATCGTAAAGAACCGACCAGAAAGAATAGATCTTGACGATTTTATTCAACAGCCACGTATCCCAGCGCCTATTCATCGGTCGGAGTCAAAATACCAGCGTGACGAAAGAGGACCCTACCTGGCCGAATTTGAACGTTCGACGTGTCCCAGGCACACAATGGCCAGGGCACGGAACGAATCGTGTTTTCCAAACACCGTATCCTTCATCGCGACGCTTTGACGTCGTTTCTACGAGCGCACTAAAAGATCACCGCAAATGGCCTGCCCACACGGTGGAAAGTGAAAATCTACGCAATATCTCATCCGCAAAATAGCCTTCGACCGCCATTTATCGCTCGATCCTTTCTCGATAACGGAAGAAAAATACGATTGTTCGCATTATCGATAGCTGCACTCTGGTCGACAGGAGGAAAAAAAAAATGAAACGTTTCGAGTAGCTCTAAAAGTGCGACAGTGTATGAATTGAATGTTCACGGAAAGATTTTTCCAGCATAGTCAACCTCGATTTAAGTATCGTCCAAGTGTTGGAAGATTCGTAAAGGGTTACACAATGCCAGTCGATTTTGCAGCACAGCAAACGAATGATCCGGCAGCACAGTAACGAACTGTCTCTGGCCCGTGAACATGCGGCAATTAATCAAGCCGCAATAAATTAATTGCCAGCTCGGGCAAGAATTAATTGCGACCCGGGCAATAATTATGGCTAACGTAGAAATAATTATCGTGCGCCACGGCAACGCGTTGCTCCCTCCCTCTACGACGATAATCCGCTGGTAATTCGATACGAACGTACATCTCGATCGATCCACGGTGCCCCTCGGTGCTACCCCCGTTTCGACTCGTTTTCGTTTTTCCATTCCCATAAAAGATCGGCCACGATAAATAAATCGACGAACGCCACGTAACTCTCGTGGATCTTCGACGAATTAATGCATCGCGTGAAAAACTCTTTCGCGACAAGAGATATCGCATTGCGAGCTACCGTTTCCCGCAATTCCATTGCCGCGCCGACGCGTGTATAGTTTATTAATTGGATCAGCAATTACGCCATGGGACACATACGCATGGGTTCGAAGACGTTGTCCAATAACGATCCTCTCCGTATACGTTTTATTGCCTGTCGTTTAGCCACCGACCATTCGTACGCGAACGCTGCCGGAAGAACGTTTTTATTTGCCCGTATTTTTTGCGCTGCATTTAAAAGCGCACGGGATGAGACGCGAGGCGGAGACAGAAAAACCGAGTGAAAGTTCCCAACGGGGAATATTAAATATGAATCCTTTAAGGAGAGAAACTTGATCGGCGGAATTTTTATAGTGGCGCGCTGCTAACGAGAATACCTGCGCGGTTTTAAAATCGTGCGCGATACGCGGCGTCGGAGGAGTAACGGTAACAAGAAGGCGGAATTCCCAATGGTTTCAATATTTCAATCGCCCGTGGTATCTGAGAATTCAAGCGTGTACGTCTGAGCGTGCAACTTCCGGTCGGAGAAACGCATCGTTGCGCGAGGGCGCCGCAGGAGCGCAGAGGGTATCGAAATGAAATCTCGGGGGCTAATAAATACTCGGTTATCGTGGTTAATCGAGTTATCGCGAGATGCGAAGCTACGAGGTAGGTAAGCCAGTAACGATCTGCGAAACCGTTTGATCGAACTTTAGACAAAGTTAGTTTCATAATTAGAATAAAGAAAACCACCCCAATTAATTTCTTCTCTACGATGCATCTTACATGCGAATATTTTTCCTTTATCGCAGAGGGTACTCTAATGTAGAGCGGGAATCTCTGAATAAAATTGTGCAATGCATTATTCTTTGTTCGATATAAATTAAATAAGTGATTTCCCCACTGCGTCGTATTACCTAAAGAGTAATTCATTAATAATAATGCTGGTCGATGACAATTGTCATCGTAACAGTTAATCAAATGAACAAGAAAATCGTGCACCCTGTATTCTCCGTACTTTATAATATGCAACGAGAGTAACTTTATAATTGCCCCGGTAAGGAATCTATTGTTCATCCCCTTGCAAAACGAGTCGAGGAATTACGATGCATTATTTCACGAACATCTCTGTACGAGTCCTCGAATATGGTATCAACCAACGCGTATCGAATATCTCTGTGGCCCATGAACCACGGTGTGTGTGTACACTTAATAAAGTAGAGGTGCGGAGTTCCGCGATAGCGGCTCGCGGAAGTTATGTCCGACCGGAATCGCTGTTAAGTCTCCGCACGGCAGCGTTTGCTGAATTATTGCTGGCCGAAGGCTTCATATGATACCACGATGCACTCTGTTTCCCGATTCTCTGAGTACCGCGATCCTGGCCGTGATTATCTTCAATACGTATCGACTTGAACGTGTTCTATGCGCCAACACTTAGGCTTTAAATACGCACAATTATATACCACCGACGAGATATAAGAATAGACCAAAACCAAATGTCTGGATTACATCGTTTATTTGCACAATTGCAGGTTTCTCGGCTTCTAGTGCGTATTTCTTAACCGGACTGGTCTTAAATTGAAGCTACTAAACCATAGCTATCTCATCCAACAGTTTGAACAATATGGCATTTACGGTTCAAAAGTTATTAACAATTAAAGATTCGGCAAAAATGCACTCCGGGTCACTGCGATTATCTCGACTTCTGGATGCGATAGATTAATGATCGATTGCTTAAAATGAAGGTAAAGGATGCCGCTACACGCCAAAAAACCATTTACAAATGCTGCATGCTCTGTTTATATTTTATAAACAATTTAACATTTCGTTAGAGAATTGCACCGAAACCATACACGAGAGCTGTATTGTGTACTGTTTTTGAAGAATAGTATCTGATAATCGAGTAATCATTGCAATTATTCGACAGCTATGAATCAGAGATAAATATCCCACTGATAGAAAACAAAGAAGCATGGTTAGCGAACGATTTCGTTCGCTCGACGACACGTTCCATTATTGTTCCATTCGATATTCAACCGATAAAACACATCTCCGGTGTGCCCATTGAAACAGAGCGAATGCCTGGCAAGCGTAGATAGGGAACGAAATATGGCGACACGATTCCCCGCGGATTTCGTTGAATTTTTGCCGAAAAATTCGATCGTGCGTTTACCTTTGATTAAATCATTTCATTCAACACAGCCGACCGGCTCCCGTCTGGTGCGATCTATAAGCGAGATTAAATTCGTGATAGAGTGTACTCGGAGCTGCACGGCCAGATACAATCTGATGAATGCTCCTCACCGATTTCCTCCGTGACGTATCTGCAGATATAACTCAAGGACTCTCGCGTGATTTCGCATGATTACCGGCGCAGGATAATGAGAGCGTCCCCGGAGAAAAATGCGATCAGTGATTCGAGCGAGTCACGGTTCCACGAGGAAACCGTGGCAAAATTTCCGAATTAAGGGCGGTACAAAGAAATGCGTTTTAAGGTGTTTGACGGTTGCAGCGATAAGAACAGAGATATTATTAAAGTAAATGGACAATGGAATTCTTGATATGGAAATTTTTATAACTAGGAAATATAAATAAGGGAATTATTGGAACAGTAAAGTCATAATAATGGGAATAACAAATGTAAATATTGAGGAGGGTGCACTCCATTATTTCTACCTTCTTGCTAAAACTTTACTTGTAGGCTTTACTTAATTTACTTAATTATAGAGCACTTCCCTTTTCAGACATGAAACAAGAGACTATTCTCTTGAGATAATGAACACGAAGTCCCTCATTGAGTTTGACAAAAGGACGAAAAAGTTGGGCAAGGCATGGCTATGAAAGTAGAGAAGAACCAACAGAGCATCGTTTCATAATGCCACTCCTACGAGAGACCGCTTATCAAATCCAAATTGGCACCTTCTTTTCCATGCTAATGCCGTGAGGCGGTTTGATATTCGAGAAATCGATACGTGGATGAGAACGGAGCCGGTCTTGCCACTATCGCCACGGCAAATTATTCTTCAAACGATAATATCTTAATGAAGAAAAAAATCAACGCGAATGAAAAAACCAATGTGAACTTTTTGGGACGCAACAAGAACTGCGTACGGTGATGGAGGAAATATTAATTTATCCCCAACAATTATCACTCCAATATTGATTAAGATAATATGAAAGTAACGCAAGAGATATGAAAGCGTTTAGCGTTAAAAACTCGTGGAATTCAGAAATATAATATTATTATTAAAATAACTCAATCACGCAAGTCTATGTAACCATCCAGTTATTCGTGCTCCTTAACTATCCAATAATTATCATTTTTATTAACGAGGTAATTGCTGATGCATATCAATCGACACTCGCTTATCCTCTGAAACTTCATTACGGCTCACATGCAATTAAGAGAAGCCCCAAAGTTTCCACGACCTCCAAAAATATCCTGCCCTGAAATCGAACAAATTCTCCAAAAACACACGTCATCGTTCAGGCTTCGCGTCAGCGTAGAACTTTCGTTTCAATTTCCAAGCCAGTTTAATGCTTATCGACTGCAACCACTCATTACATCGTGGGCTAATCCGCTCGCTGGCTTCGAACTCCATTATCGCAAATTAGTTGGGAAAACAAATATTTAATCCCCTAAACGAATCCACCCCTCTGGCCTCTCACTCAGCTGCCTTCGTGTTTAGACGTGCAGTAATTAAAATCTACGAGCGTGGCTGATAGAACTTGTCTGCTGGATAGAAATGAGTGACTTGCTTCGTCGACGAATGAAAGCTTACGAATCCGAGTTTGACTTGCAGGATGGGTCCAAAGTGAGTTCATGGGGCGGCTAACGAGCACGTGGGTGCTCGTTAACGCGGGAATGCAAGATAGCCAGCGCTAACGAAATTTACGAAGCTGGCTGCTGGTAACGAGTTCGAAGGTCAAGATACAGTGAGACTTAATCCATCGATCTCGAGGTTAGCTTCGGGACGAAACAGTATAAATAGCAGGGGGATCAAGATTTTATAAAAAAAATTAATTAAAGATCTCGGAATTCAGGAGTGACTTTTAATCCGTGAAAACCTTCTACAATTTTTATAAGACATCAAAATCTTTACAGTGGGAGCTATTTAAAGGAACAAAATGAATAAGATGAATTCTTTGTTCTACATAATATCTGTTAAAGAGTTTCACGAAGCTCGATGAATTTCTAATCGAATTTATCGATTGCACAAGTGCGGTGCATAGATTTCCCGAGCACGCCGGTCGCAGTCACTATCACCCTTTGATTCCCATAAATGACCATTTCCATCGAGGAAGCCGTAAAAGGTTTTGCACGCGTCTTTGCACGCGCTCAGGACAGATACTATCCCGCTAGAATTCGATCGGATTAGCATAGGTTTCCGCGTTCCCTCGTGGAAAAGGCGCGTCGTGAATCCGGAATTGCACGATAATAAATTTTACCCTCGCGGCCAATGGGGAGGTAAATGCGCAGGCGACAACTAATATCGCCAGATACGAACGTATTTTTAGCCCACCATAATGTTAAATAATAAGAAGAAATAATTAGAAATCCACTGGGGACCAGCATCGACTTGCACGCGTACACAGAACGTTAGATTAAAAAGATTACACGCTCGCGGGCGAAAATGCGTCGCGCGCAATGATTAAACGTCATTACAACCAGGACGAGGGATCCAAAGTGAAAGCTACAAGCGTGAAAGAAGTTTCCGATTGTGTCTTTAATCGAGTGAAGCAGCGCGTGGACATTGTCTTGGAATTCGAAAAGGAAGTTACGTGTCACGGACCGATGTTGACGCACTTTAACTTCACCTTACCAACTATTTACGAGCTGATATTTTTTCCCCTCGTATCCGCTGAAAGATCGACCCATAATGAGGCTTAACGATCGCCCCGAGAGCACGTTGACGCGCGGCCGAGCTCCTCACGAGCCCGACGAAAAATGAATAAGTGATTCACGGCGCGCATGCACGCCACCGCGTTTCTTCACAGAGAATAATCGGTGCAGGGTGGATCGATATTTCTAGAGCTAGTGTTGCCTTCTGCATCTTCTAATTTTATTACACGCGCGTTCACAGAAATGGAAGGCTCGGGAGCCTTCCGTGCGACAAAGCATCGTTAACGCAATTTTTATCACAGTTGCTAACTACTCCTGTACGAAGTGCTCTCGTTCACTTAATTAAACAGATTACCGTATTCTCGTAGCCAAAAGTGTATCCTGAAGTATGCAAGTCAAAAAACTTCGGCGACTCGAAACGGAAGACACGGAGAAAGAGTTGTTTCCCTCGATCCCCCACAGCCACCCTGCAAATCTGAATTATTCGATGCAAAGTACCCCGTCGTCAGGCCGGGGCGAACGGAATGCACCTACATCGTTCTTCGATTCCGTCCGAATAAATATGCATGAGAGTGATGAAGGATTGGTCGAAAAAATTGCCCCGATCCTCTGTCGATTAATAATGCACGCGAGTTCGCGCGAGGCATTAGCCCTGTTCCCCATAACTCGCCCGCTAAAGATAAAATTGGATAGATAGGGCTGTACAATGTCTCGAAAGGGCATTGTTACACCAGCGTATTACCGTAATAGCGGTTGCCCGGCAATTGATTTATCCAGTGGCCGGGAAATGATGCCGGCCACGGAACAACGTTTAAGAGCGGGAAACAAGGAACCGTGTCACGGTGGCAACGGAGGCGAAAGAAAACTCGAGGAACCTCTGCAACAATGGTGGAAAGGAGAAATTGGCGAGGACGCGTTCCCCTCTGCTGAAGTTTGAACGGTGAAAAATAGCCGGGCGAAGAGGGAACTCGAAAGTAAGAGAGGCTAAACGTGGTAGGAGCCAAGAGCGTTGTTCATCTAAGAGCAGATAGAGGAATCAGAAAGAACAGGCGGAACGTGCTCGAGGAACAAGCTAAAAGGAGACACCGAAATGGACTGCGCGGAGGAACGAAGACAATCTGGAAAGCCAGCGCGATAAAGCCCCAGGGTTGAGGGATGAGAGGGGGGATAAACCGAGACGCGAGCAGGAAGAAGACGAAGAGCGGCTGACTAAAAAGGACAAGCGAACAGGGGCAGCGTACTGGATCACCGGACGAGCAGATAGAGGAGCCAGAAGTAAAACGGAGAACGTTTCGTCCAGGTGTGACGGAGAGGTGGTCGGGGATGAGGGAGAGAGGGCACGGGTAAACACGAAGAGACTGGAGGTCTGCAAACTATCGCCGAGTGGGGATAACCAGCGGAGTCATAGAGTGCAGGTAGAGCAAAGACAACCTCGTCGAGTTCGCCGGCGAAAGAAAGAGGGAGAACCGAACGGAAGAGGGGAAGGCAGGCATTAGGGTTGCCTATCAGCAGTTGTTCCTAAAGAGTGGTGGAAGTCTGGGGCGTTCCGTGTTTCAAAGTTCTGGTTGCAGCCGGCAGATGTCGAGTAGCAGTGTCCCCTAGACAGGGTCTTCACCCCTGAAGAGGTCAATACAGGGGCGTAGCGGTCGTGGAATCGACGCCCCGAAACGCCCATCGCAGACCCTCCCGCCGCTTCCTCGCCGCAGACGCTTCGCGGCAACCAACTGGACAACCAGCACGACCTGGATCCACAGCGTCGCACAACGGTTCCGTTGAAACCCGTGGTCTACCAGCGCCGTGGAGGACTCCACGTTTCAGCGATCATCATCCGGAGCATCGTGTCCTCGTCTATCATCCTGGTGTCTGGCTCGGTTCGACGCTTTTCACCGCCGGTATTCTCGCAGCGCTTTTCAGCTCGCGGGCTGGTCCTTTGGTGCGCGTTGTTGTCGTTGTACTTGTCACCACGGTGAACTCGATTGATAGGGTTGTACAGATAAAAGGATCACGAAAGTGAGAGTGCAATGGATTATTATGGACGCATACGGAAGATTTTATGGAAGCATGAACGATTGGTGATGAACGGGGACTTGGGTGAAACAAGTACGGTTTGTTTTCGGCTGGACTGTCAGTTGGAGTAATGAACTGTCATCGGGGGTGGGCCGGTTCTTAGTGGTATACGCTCGACGAGACTGTGCTTGAGTAGAAGATGAGAGAAAGACTGGAAAATCGTTGCGGCAGTCGGTCATGAATAGGACTGAACAGTGTCCGTCGGCAAGAAAGTGGAGGAAGAGTACCTAGTGCCGAAGGAATATAAGTAAACTGTAGAGTGTGCGAATATTTCAAAGTTACCGGGGAGAAAGTGTACAGCGCGGGGTAATTTGTAATAGTACACTGTCAAGATGTCAGCGGTTGCCAATGATCGGACAGGTGTCCTGTACAAAAATTACAATCCCTTCCGGCAGCCTCCGGCAGACGGGATTCGTTAGGTAGGTACGTGAACCGATCTCGAAGGAAAAGAAAAACGACGAGCAAAGCAGAGTACCTCTCCGGCGGAAAAGATAATCGCAATCGATCAGCATGGAGAAGTTAAAATTTCGCAAGACCTAACTTCTTCGTGCACCCATTTTCTCGCTGGAGTGACGGATACGGCATTGCGAAACGGAAAGAGGGAAAGCGAAAAATCATGTCGAACACTCCACCCGAGTCGTCCGCAGGTTTAGACTCTACCGATCTCCACGAGATCAGGCAGAATCACCCGGGAAGCAGATTGGACTCCTCGGACTCGGAGAAACGGGACCACATACGTGGAAGTGACGGCAACAACCCTGACAGCGATTGCGAAAGCGACACCAGCGAGGTGTTGAGCGTCGGTAGCGAACCGACGCCTATGAGCGTCGTTGGAATCCGTGACTGTAGCTCGGTCAGGTACGACCAGGAATCGGCGAGCAGCCGCGGAGACTTTCGCGACGAAGAGAACACGAGTACATCGGGGACACCATCCCCTTCTAGCTCGACGAGCTGTCACGATGGGTTCTACCAGCGAACCAGCAATCATATCCCCGCACCGAGTCCACCGACCTATAGTCAACCACTGTCATCGCCTACAGCGTCTTCAGTCAGGTCACCGGCTTCCTCTTCGGCCACGGCCTCGTCCCCGGGTCGACCCGAGGCTATTTCTGACACCATAGTACCCAGGTATCAGTCCAGTCATCCGCCACACTTGTTACCGCGATACTCGACGAGGGAAACGGAGATTGCAGATTATCCAACTCGGGTTCAGCATAGTCTGAGTCACGAGATCGTTTACCCGACAGTGGAGAGGCTGCATCGAACCCCAATCAGCGTTCCCTTGGTGACAAGACTGTCGTTGTCACCACCGTCGGCAATGACAGTCACTGGTCTGCAGGCAACCACTCCTGTCCTTCATCCTGCAGCCTGCAGGGACCCTCGGGAAACAACCTCCTTGATGCCACATCCTGGCCAACATTTGCATCACGCGAACAGTCACGTACACCTTCATCAGACGTCCCAGGTGCAACACGTACCGGCGAATTCGGTGCACCAGCATCGACTATCTGTTAGTAAGATTCTTCAGAGGGAACCCGGTAGTCCTGCCTCGCCTGGGACGAGAGAGGAGAACGGAAGAACGATGTCCGGGACGAACGGTGTACAGAACAATGGTATCAACAATACCAACCATCGTAATAATCATAATAACAATAATAATCTGCAACACCAGGCTGGCTTAAAGTTCAGCATAGATAATATATTGAAGGCGGATTTCGGTAGAAGGATCACCGATCCAATTTCGTTGAAAAAGTCGCGACCTAAGAAGGTCAGCTCGAGACCCATAGACTTGACCAAGGACTTTTTGGAGCCGGCTTCCGAAAGCACGGAGAAAACTAGTTCTGAAACGTCCTCGACGACTAACGCCGCGACCGGTGCTGTTTCGACTGGAAATCCTGCCTCGAATGCATCCGGACCACCCGGGACCGATCCTGGAAATCAATTGCTGTGGCCTGCCTGGGTCTACGCCACTAGATACTCGGATCGGCCTTCCTCTGGTGAGTTTTGTTCAGTATATTGTTCGCCAAACGGGCCGGTAGTGCGGCAGCCTTTTCTAATGACAGTCATTAACGTCTTTAGATGGTAGATAAGGGGGAAACTATTGCCGTTCGGTTTACAGCGTGCAAAAATTTCACGTATGCACCGGTACGCAGGTTCATTAACTGGGCGGTGCACAGAGTGTTCTCAGTGAGCATTGTAATTTTTCATTTATGAAAGTTGGAATCGTCCCACGGTGATTATGTAACGTCGACTGAAGTGTAAGTCGATAAATTTCCATCGGCCCATGGAAATATGTAATTGTTGCGCGCCGCGAAAGGTCAGTTAACATAATCAACAGTATTTCCAGTGATCGCTCGTGATTCCTGGCGAGTTTATTTTCTTGTGCGTTCGCAAAGTACTGGCTTAATAATCGAGTGAAGTTTCTCGGGAAACGCGAGCGTTTAAAGAGATTCTGTAAGTGTACACGTTCATTGTCAGCAAGGAATTGCTCGCGAATTAAATTCATTATTAGAACCGTTTGGCGGTCGCAAGGTTCATCGATTCATAATTATCAAACGGCGCGAGAGAATTGTAATGCATCTCAGGTTGCAAAAAAAAAGTCGTTCGTTAGGTACGAGAACGCGTCTGTCACGACTTCGAAACTTTTATTTAGATTATCCGTTGTAGTTGTACCTATTTGTAAGCAACAGTTAACTAATTATCTCTCCGTGCTTGACAAAAATGTGTTCGTGACGATATCGCCGGCATAAATAAAACTCGTCAGAACGTTGCTCGAACTCGAATCTGATTCACGATCGAGATAGAAGAGCGGCGATTTTCAATCGAGATATTAATAATTCATTGAACCACGAAACTCGGAGAATAGAGTTCGATACAGTCCCGCGACTCTTATTATTCCATCCTCGGTTAATTAAGACATACCGTCGATACGTAACTTAATTAGCAGACAAGATATCGCAAGATTTTGCGTAAAAATTACAATACCATCCGCATGTTTTTCTTCGTTAATTTGCTATTCCTGAATATTCAACGACCCTGCAACCAACGCTCCCACCGTAGGAAATATTATTGGCCTGTTCCAAATACCGAAACTTCCATCCACGACCGATAGATTTAACGGACAATTAGAGATTTATTTAGTCGCAAGAGACGCGTCTTTGCGGAATATCGTTCCCCGGTTTCGAGCAGATGGATGACCCTTTGAAACGACACAGGAAAACGTGTAATTACTTTACTCGCCGACCGAGTGCCAGCTTGATGAATGGTAGAAAACGTTCCTCCGTGTCACTCATATCTGATATACGCTCATTGTCAGGAAACAATTGTTAAGCACTCGGAGGAATAAGCTGCTCTCTGCCCCATAAATCAGCCACGATATGCAACCAACTATTTCTCGTGCTTTTGTATGCGTACAACAATTTCCTATAGGTCATTCAGTTGTCGTATTCTTATGCAAACCATCGGTAAATAATCGCACCCTATTAGACCGCTTTTGCTGTTTTCAACCGTGGTGGAGTGTTTCAGCGAGCGTCTTTCGCGAGTCGCGTGTGTCCCTGTTGCACCCGATCCTCGTCGTGTGTACCGCGGATGCGTGTTCGTTGAAAATTATTGCTGTCCGCGCTCGATCGCATTGTGTTAGAAAAAAATCCGCGTATAACACGACCGGTTCACCGTCGCCTCGCTACCCTATTGTATTTTAATGGTATGCTGCCTGTGCGAGGAAACTGCTAATAGGAATACCGTGAATTTCTCACGCATTATTTATTTATTTCTTTTCTACATTGACAAACCCACCTCCACGCGCACCGTATATTCCTTTATTTTCTCGTTACTCTGTTCCGTCGAAGTGGACAGCATTCTAATTCGTTTTTGTCGAACGCTGAGACGACGAGACCGGGGCGAGCGAACAATTCCAAACATATATACGATCGTCGTGCACTTATTGCGATCTTGCACGGTGAATGAAGTCGTACTACCAGTGAAACACATAAAAGTGCTAAGTTCCCGATTAATAACCGGTAGTTTTTGCGGGGCCGGTTCCAGCCGTCGTGCGCAAACGACAATATTGGATCACGTTCCTATTATGTCTTTACAGCGCGTAATTTCGCGGCCGACAGATAAATAGTCCGTTGAAACGGCCACGATAAAGCTTAATCACTGTTATTGCACCGGTCGTGCGGCTTGATAGCGCACGTCGGGACACGGGTCCAATTGTGCGAATTCTTTTTGCGCTCACGTACGGATCAGCAGCCGGACATGGGCCTCGCCGATACACCGTTTCCAGGGAAATGGAAAATAAATACGATTGTGAACGTCGCAGCGAATTATGCGATACGCGCACGTGTATCGGCACGGAGTCACTTTATGGGGCCAGTTTAGAGAGCAAACGGACGAGCAGCCACGGCAAGAAATATCACGTCCGATCTGCTTCCCCGCGGTGGCTTTATAATTTAGCACTGTTCGCCGCGGGAAAAATGCTGACCGGTGTTAATGGTGCTTTATTGCCGGTCAGCCGAATCGACGAGATACGCTTACGAGGCAGCTCGTTGGGAACCACCTTATCGCCGGGATAAATTCGTTATTAATTACCACGAGTGACTGTTTTACAGCGCGTGGACAGGATCTCGAGGAAAAGCAGCGGCGAGCAGCTATAGGTGTAGCCCGGCCGCGAAGAGCGGCGTTAAGTAGAATTAGACTTTTAGTCAGACGCGACGGTCGTATCGAACGCGATTAGATCGGTGTTTCTCGCGGCTGACATGGGAATTATGCAACGTTCGTGTGGCGGGACACGATGTTTTTGCTGTTCGCTTTCCTCGCGAATTTCAAATATAATAATTAACTATTCACTGCACGGTTGATGGGCGAACGATGATGAATCAAGCTAACGAATTGATACAATCGCGCTATCGATATTCCATTGTCCTAGGTTTAACGAATAGGAAACTTCGGATGCGAAAATGTGTGCACTTTATACTGCAGCCTACTTGTCCTATTGGAATAAATTCGTTACCACTTTCGGCGCATTGCGCAATCAATCTAAGATACCACGATACCCTGATTTTTCAAGCAATTTTCATTTAATTTTGTTACCCATTGTATCGCGCGGCCAACGTCCCTGCATGCATGTTTGTATCTAAAAGAAAACCCATTTAGGATCAAACGAGTCCGAGCAAAATATCGCGCAGAGCTCAGCGAGACATACTTCATTCTGATCCGATATCAGACTTATAAATCTGATTCTCTGATTGCTTTGAGCAATGCATTTCTGCTATATACTACTTTGGGCGTGATCGTGGTCATACGTTTTATTAACGCTCCTCTGGAACGAGAAAAAAAAGAAAGATCACGGAATCCCGTGCATAGAAAGTAAACGAGATCGCCCGTTGACTTCGATCGTTATTATATGCTTCGGGCCGCCAATAAGATCCGTGCCACGTTGCATAATTAAAGAAACGATCGAAGCCGCGAGGGATCGACTGATAAAAACGTGAACGTGAGCTATAATGGCGATAAATCAACCTTTAACGAAATGTTCGCGAGGAAATAAAGAGACATTAATTTGCAGTGCCTGCCTCGTGTCGTTCGCTCTACTCCTTTCTAACTCGCCGCGTCTCTTTCCCCTGTTCGACTGATTGGACAAGACAAGCGATACGCTTACACCGGGGTCTATGAAAGATCAACGGAAGCAACTATTTAATCGCATTTATTCAAATTGTTCATTATTTAATTAAAATTATTCAATTCTTCCGACTTTGACATTTTTCCACCGCAAATTTTCGAACTTCGAAATTCTTAATTACTTCAATGATCTTGTTAAACAGTTTCTATATATAAATAAGTTGTTGAAGTTGAAAATTCTTTTCCTAAAAGAGAAATGATAAAATATCGAACTCAACCGGCCCCGTTGAACCATACGGCACTTGACGTGTGTGTTCGTGTGCACACGCCCAGGTGGAACACGTGTGTCGAAGCGAGAGCCTACTCCATATCGGGCAGCCTCGTGGGATCCATCGATCTTATTAAGGTTAAATCGAAGGTGCCTCCCGTTCCCCGTAGTTGAACACGATAACAAACCTAGCTAGAGGCACGCACCATCCTTGTATACATATAATGCCTAGCTCGAGCGGTCGCTGTGTGGCCTAGAGGCGGCTACAGAAACCTATGAATGGCTTCCGTTCGTTCCAGATATCGTAAAGTGTATTTTCAGATACCGCGAATCGCCTGGAACGATCGTTTTCGTCTCGCGTCGCCCTACAAATGGCGGTATTGTGTTACCGGCGTGTTGGACGGAGATTTGTTAAGACCGACCGAAACTCGCGGCTGACACGCGATGAGAAATCTTTCCTTCTCCGGGCGGTGCGATAAATACCCGCGAAAATTTATCGACTATATCGGCGGGCATGGAGATTCAATTTAACTATAATAGTAACGGGGCACACATTAATGGCGGGCTTGTTTCCTCGTCTCTGATCGTAATGTCGCGTTGCTATTGATTTCTGTCCTATTGATACGGGGCAAGAAGTCGATTATATAGATTCGACCGATTTACTATCGGTGGTTGATTTTCTTCGCCCCGGTTTGCATTATAAATTTTCCGTTCTGATCTTTTCTATCACCGGTGCAAATGGCAAATTCATTCGCCTTGTCATTCTTCGTGCAACAGATTTTGTTCTATAACACGTCGGACATTATATTCGCAAGGGTGCGCGACTCGTACCTCAACTCCACGCTACAACTACGACTGAACCGCGCCGCTCGATTTGCATATCGCGTAATCAATTTAATTAGGCGCTATAAAGACGCGACGCTGCCGATACCGAGCGCACGCATTGATGCTTGAAACGAAAGCCGGTTGAATGTCGGTTGTAATTATTCACGAAAATGATTGTCATTACTAAAGCTCCATTACCGGGGATGTTACATTTTTCTCGAGGCTAGTTTAAAATTGATTCTTCTAATAGACCATCATTACGGCGACGCGTACGACTCTGCGACGTTAACGACGCTAATTATCCGACTCCCAGAAATTCCAATCGACGTCCATCGACAATGTCGGAAACACGTCCGCCGAGCACGTCCAGCCATTAAAATAAAATCACTTCTAACGGCGTATTAACGACTCCTGTAATTATCATTCTTGTTTGATCGCGAGGTTTCGCTACCATATCATCACTCGTGCCTCGAGCAAAACCCAGGCTTCGCCCTTCCTTTTCTTCTTCTTGGTCGGGCGTAGAAAATCGGATCCACGGCCGGGCACGATCGAATCAGCGAATCGACGCTGCTGAACGCTCGAAACGAGCGGATCCAGGCGTCGTTTGCGCCACGTATCGCTCACGTGAAATTACTTTGTGCCCGCCCAACGGAAGCGTAATGACACGATGAATGTGTACACGTTCGAATGATTAAGAAACCACGATTCCTCGGTTCCGCTTACCCGTCGTGCGTATTAACAAAATGCAGCGTCCACGCGAGTAAAAAATTATCACGAATCGTAGATAAAGATCCGCGTAAACTATCCAAACATATTCAAACATAATGGAACGACGCGTTAAGCATCGTCACATTAATCTGATCTACCCATCGAGAAAAATAATCGTCGACGTCAGGCCGATATGCTTTCCTCAACACGGTGGCCGATGGTCCTGCGAAGGAACCAAGGAACGTTTCCGAGGCAGAACCGACGCCAAACGTCCATTGGCCGATTAACAAGCCCGCCGCGACGCATGGCGCCGCGGGGGATCCACTTGCTGCCTCCAGAACGCCGCGTCGCCTTTCAAATATCCCCTGACTTATGGGCGTAACGCGCCACGGAGTAAACTTTTACACGGCCGCTGCGCCGATAAGCACCGCCAACGCCATATTCACGTTTCCCGTCCCGTCGTCCTTTTCGAGGAATTCGACTGCGCGCGGCATAGTTTAAACGACTCGGAAGCGAGCAGAGAAGGGGTGCAAAGGGAGATCGAATGTCTCGATGATCGGGGTGTTTCTTTCATTTCTCGATTGTCTTCGCTCGGAAGAGGTATGCTATACCTAAAGGGGAGAGCTGATTAATGAATCGGGCCGTGCACTCTCTGTATGTACACTCGGCTAATATCGCCAGGCATTCGACTCTCTATGAGCTTAATAGTGACGAACGATCTAGGCACGATGGATCGCAGGAAGAAGGAAGCGAACGTGCCTTCGAGACGTATATACAGCTCGGGGCGAACGAAGCGACTTTGATGAATCAGGTCTCCGCTTCTATTCGCGATAATTTGAACGTAACAGCGCGAAAGGTATCCGCGTAATAACGGGCAATTAATAACGCCGCGTTTTCTGGCACAACTGTTCCGTGGCGGTTAACTTTTGAATTGATTGTGCGCGAACGTGCGCTTGCTCTTCGCGACCGCGTCCGTTGCCGTTGCTCGCGCTTTTCCGCAGTTAATAAGCGAACGGAATAAACACCGCCGTGCCGCTAATGAGAATCAGCCCTGACGGACGCGACGGACAGTTTGTAGGTAGAACGTCGTGCGGCGCACCTGCCCGGATCGCCGGCTTAGAAATTGAATTCGTTGCCGATCGTTTGTCCGCGCAGGACCTATTAGTGAAAGGAAGTCGGGGAGATACGGCCGGCTGTGACGCGATTCAACAGCGAAGGGACAGCATTGCTGAAACGCGGGGAATGTCTCGGAGCCGCGGCGGGATTACTTCACGTTGAAATAATATGGCGGGGGACGATTATCCAGCTGGATTTTCTGCCATTAAATCTATTAAGCCCCTTTAACGAGCTGCCATGTTCTTTCGCGAGCCACTTCTTTGCCGCGTGACTAATAAGCTCGTTGGTACGGAATTGTTCGTTGCTTCCTCGGCGATATCGATACGATTAGCCGCGTGGCACTCGCGCCATTATTACGGCCAAGTCGGATAGCTCATAATTTGTGCGATAACAGGCCTGATTCATAAGGGAGACAGTGGAATCGTGAGTGGCGAATGATACCGTGAAAGGTATTAAGATTCGTTTGCAGCACATTCATCATACGGTCGATTGAGTTCGCAGAAACGAAATTTATGGTAATTACCTTCGGAGAAATTTTCAACTGGCCGTTCACGGTTAATGACGTTTCAACGTTGCCCACGAATCGAGAAGCGTAGGTGGCCCCCGGAAGGAAGTTGATCGTCATCCGTCTTTACGAGCATACGATTAAGCCCGGTCGAGTACGTCAGTCCCGTCAGGGTCACGCGTATGAATGACCCAGAGCACGGGCAAGGATGATCAACCCCCGCGTATTCATTGGACGGAGAACACTCGGAGCATAAAAATTTCAACTCGAACATCTTCGAATACTCGTCTGCCGTGCTTTAACCATTCTGTTCCACCGTAAACGATGCATTGTCCGTTTCGTTCGAATGTGTCAAACGTCGCGCGTGAAATTATCATAGAATATTTCTTCCTTTAACGGAGAACGTAGCGAAATCTTTCTTCGTGGGACAAAAAGGGCACAATAGTCCCTGCACGGTCACAAAAAAAAACCCGAATAAATCACAGCACGAGGAAGCGTTTAAGCGGCGAATGCGGGCCGGAAGTGGACCTGTCGTCGACGCAAACGACACGATGAACGCCTCTTCTCGTCTGCTTCGAGCGAACGCGCGTTTGCTTCGGTGACGGGTGTAGGTGTATTATATGATCCCCGTTGAAAAGAGGGAGGGAGGAGGACAGGGGAGCTTACAAGCATGTACGTGGGTGGGCCGCCTCGTGTCTCGGATTCTTCTGGCACGAGGGTATTCCCTTAAAGCGAGGAGACACGTGGCACCGTTCACAGATTCGGTAAATTATTAACGAGATTTTCTGTCCGGTCGCCTCCATTTTTCGCTTGACGTCTGTATCATCGAAACGCCGGGAACCTGTTCGACTTTATTCCTAGAACTCACCTCTCGACGAAGATCGACATCGATCGCTCGTAATAAAAACGTTACTTTTATCACTGTATCCAACTTAATTAATTCTACTCTTGCGCTATTAGTCTCGAGTGTTGTTTTTTTTTCGCGAAACAAAAAATTGAGGCCGTGAAACAGGTATGGGCTTCATTGTTTTTTGCGGACCGTATCCACGAGTGATATTTATATTTCGTTCAATTCCTTTCGTTTAATGGCTGGCCAATCTGTATCTTTATTGACGATATGATAAAGAAGTCAGTCAACGAATAAGGAATGACACTATTAAAAGTGGGATCGGAATATTCGTCGAAGGAAGAGAGCAACCGGTCTGGCGACCCGTCTCGCGGAGTAGACCGTCCAAATCAAAAACGTGGGGTAGCCGAAAGGATCCAGCTGTTTCATTACGTGATGGTACACAGGCAACCAGTACCGTGTTGCGTGCGGTATTGTTAACGAGATTGAGGAAATTGTTATTTGGAAAAAAAAGTAGCCTGGCAATATATGTAGAATGATCGATGCCATCCTCGTTGCACGCGAAGTTGTCTGTACGGCAATAAAATCTAATAAGAATGAAAAACATATAATTTGTTATTGCAAGGATATGCATATTCAAGGAAAGCGAGAGTGCACTATGAATAGAATATTTTTCTTCTACAGATGTGAACCTCCACCTTAATAAAAGTAGGCAAACTGATAGAAATGAAAAATACAAAAAGGTATTTCTTCTCCCAGCATCAATATTTAATACGCTGGTGCGCATCGCACCTGTTCGACAATGGGATTCTTCGGTAATGAAACAGAAAATGTATACTGCTGTTCGATTGGAGTATTCTCGATACGTCTACCTTTCGTTCGTTCGTCTCTATATTTTCTGCCATGTGCGTGGAAAAGTCACGGCAACGGAATGAAATAATACAGTTCGCACACGTTGCTCTTAAAGTCGTAGAATAATGCAGGTGCTATTCCAGGGGCAACAGGGTACTTTCAACCGTTTGGTTAATTTCCCCCGAGCATTTATACGCATATCAGTAAATTAGAATCAACAGATTGTGGAAATAAACGCTGTAAACGTCGACGCGCTGCATGCCTTTTGAGGGGAAAAGAATTGTTTACTAGGAAGTGCGGTGGAAGCACGCGTGAGCATACGGATACTCGTGCGTTATGGGTTGAACGTGTAAGCAGAGGCGATGGGGCCACCCGCTCTAGAGATGCCAAAAAACCGGCTGGTGTTCCTTCTGTACGACTATAATTTATCCTCGAATGACTGACTGGTCGTTAAAGTGATCTACTCTTTTGCCGTCCCGAGCGATTAACGCGTGATCCCCGTCTTAACATTTTTTTCCTTTGTTTTAATCGTTATGCGCTACTCGACACGCAATTTTAATTGCCCATCTATTCGCTTCCTTCTGGACGTGTGCTGACTTGTCAAAATTGTTCGCTGCCGTGGGCAAGAAATATTTATCGCCCCGCGTCTATTAAAGACAGCGAATTCTTTGGAAACGAATACGCGAGCACGCTATTGTTTTCGTCCCACGTGCAGCGACTCTTCTATTATTTCCCCGGCCATTCAGGACCGTTCACAAAAAGCCTGCGGAAGATAGCGAGGGAACGAGCATCGTAATAAACGGCGGATGTATTTTAATGCGGTCGTTTAACGTACACCTGTCCCCGTATGTTCCGACAGTCGACTAAAATTGTTGGCGCGCGTTTCTTACCGGCGTCGCAGGGATATCGCCAGGTCTGTTCGGTTGTTAAACGCGTTCAGCGAAAACCCAGGTTGAAAAGAACCCCGACGCAATTAATAATCGCCGTGGTCGCGGTAATTCTTCGTTGGGACCGGTGCCCGCGACCCGACTGTGCACGCTAATCGGTAGAACGTATTATCTGATTGAAGGTACTTTATAGTTAATTACTTTATCAAACTCCTAAGCAGGATTGCGTTCGGCCGAGCCATTGCAGGCGTTGCCACTCACGATCGACAATGCCGTGTTTCAATTACGTCTTTTTCGCCTACCATACATTGAGATATTAAATGAAATCCATAAATTCATAGGCACGTCTCGATTAATCACCGCTGGCCACACGGGACCGTGGAAAGTTAATTACACCTGTGCCGCGGGCCGGACGGGCCATGGCGACGCATAAGCGTGCGATTATTTCGCGATTATCTAATACGAATTATCTGCGGAACGATGCCGCGGTGAGCGGCTTACACGATCGTCAAATTAATTATTATGTCCGTCTCGGTGCGGCGATCAACGTCCGTGAAGCTCGTTAGGTTTAAGGACTACACGCGGAGATAAGAGAATTTCGTGAAAAATACAAAACGCCTAGACGCGCCGAGGCGAGTGCGGCGATGACTGGCTCGTTTGCTCGCTTGTAAGGAACCAGCCAAGCGGCCGTTATATTTTTACGTCATACCGTTGTGAGCGTGCACGCAGCCACATTTAGCGGGAGGGAATAAAATGATAATGCGCGTTGCACGTGTGTAAACCGCTGTTGGAAATTTATTCGCTGCTTCGAGTGGCGCAATTCTTTAAATTGCAGGAACTGCAAGTGCGCTGAGCGTGGTGTCTTCGAGGGTGCGTGAACGATTTAACGAGAACTGTATTGGGCGTACCGGGATTAGCCGGAATATCGGAAGCGAAAGATACACGCGTAAAGTAATTTCAACAGTAGCTCCGTTCAACCGAGGGCATCGAGCTAACCCCGAGGTCCTTATCTCAGACCGCGGACGAAGCGTCGATCAAAGAAAATCCAATAAAGGGAGGCGTTTAGCGGGAAAATAAAAGCAGCCCGAGCACCCTGTAGAACGCCTATTAACATCTCTGGAGGGTGTGCGACCGGATGGATCCACCCCGATGGTTTATTCGCTAAGCCCTTGGAACCACCCCCGACACACCAAGCGAGCCCCCGATATTAATTACCAATTCGTCCCCGTTACCCTCGAAATAACAGCAACGCTCAGGGCGACTAATCACTTGATGCGAGAGAGTGGCCGCGAGTTCGAGCTGGGAACGTTTAGCGTATATCTGACGAGTTCATTAATAACCCCCCGTAGGTAGGTGGATGGGTATAGCTCTTCAGGTATTCACGTGCTTAATTGATTCTCTTACATAATTACCGCAAACCCTTTTCCCTCTTTCCCTTCGCCTCGCCCTGCTCACGACTCTTTGACATTTTTTTGTTATGTTATAATAATTTTCATCGTAGTCTATACTCAATGTATGTATCGTGCACATTATAATCGTTATCAGAGGTTAGCTTTTAGTCTTCACTCGTTCTCCGTCTCTCCTCTCTGCTTCGTTCCCTCGAAGTGGAAGACGCGTTTACGATCTTCGAGCTCGCGAGGTGGTGCAGATAGTTGAATGTAAAGTATCGGAAATTATAAAGATACTTCGGTGCGTAAAATACGCGACTCGTACAAGCTTCGTCATGATTACTATCCGATCCCAAGAATTCCTTTAATTATGCGCCAGGGTCAAGAATGTACTCGGAGGTACACAGTGCACTTACGTTAACGACCGATAAAGCTTAACGAAAAGTAATGGATTTACAAGCTCTACGAATCCGCCCCGTCCTGCGATTATAATGTCCGAAATGAACAATTCGACGACGACGACACGAGCGTTGTCACCCGTCGACGGGAACTAAGACGATTGAAAGATGAGACAGCCGAATGCAAATATCGCGATTCGAGGCATGCAACCCCTGCGAAAACTCTGGTGATTCGACTGGTGAGAAAAAAGGCTACGCCCTTCAGCCGGGTATGTTCGGAATTCGATTGACATCGTGCAGCTCGACACCGGCGAAGGGTTGTTTTAATGAATTTATACGATCGGAGGGGAACGTCCCCTAAGGCAGCCGAAAAGCTGACTGGGGTACCAGTTGACAGGCCGGAAGATCAGAGAACTTGAAATTCTATCGACACGTTGTTTCAAATATCGACGAAAGGAATTTTCCAGTCACTCTCGATTAAACCTTATTAAAGTTACCCCACGAACGGCGCCGTCCGACTTCGCTTCGAGCTACGTCCGGCGAAACTCTCGCCCGCGACTTTCCTTCAAAATTCGAAGCTCCGGAATCCGCCCGGGGAAAATAAACTCGACGCAAATCACGCTAACAGCGGTCTATGAAAAGTGACACAGTAAAAGCAACCTGCCATGGGAGCGATCGAAAGCAAGTTGCCGGAACGTTCAACCCGAAGTGACGAAATGTAGCAGCCTTGCGGCGAATAAAAAATTGATCAACGCTATAACCGGGTTAGGCGACCTGGAATAAAGTGCAGGTCGATGATCGACCTTTCGACGTACTGGTCTGGAATACTCCTATCGTGATACCGCTTACGGGCATAAGTATCCAGCTGTCTTTACGTAACTCCAAAACGTTCGCGTGATTGCTACGGGGGACGAAACTTTACGAGTGTCCCGGTAACGAGTCGTCGTGCGAACGTGAATTTTTCCCCAGATATTCCGTGATATTTCTGTCATTGTCGCGGCATCGAACGATACGCTACTCCGTTGACGCGCAATAATTTGTCGAATCGCCACTTTGTACCCGACTGCTTTCACCCGTGGATAATAAAGCGAACGCTATTGGCAATTAACTTTTCCTTCACTGTCGAAAATTACGTTATTCATAATACGTTCTTTACAACTCTCTTAAGCACCGCTCGAAGGCAGTTAATTATTTCTGCCTTCGAGACCCTAACATTATCGCCACTCGGGCGCCCGTCTATTACATTTTTTCATCGGACGAATAAGTGGAGCGAGACTGACCTAATTTGTCCCGAACGGGGAACAACGATTTTCTCACGTTTTACGACAAACTCGCGATGATAAATGGTCAGGGAAATGAATGGATATGGCTGGCGGTTCGTGTCGTGTTTTTGCGAGGCAACAAGGTACCCTCGAACCGCTCGGGACTTGTTTCGCGTTTATCGTAACATCGATTTCTCATAACAAAGAATTCGTGCGTCTTGCGATCGGCTGGTTGTCCCCCTATCTAACTTAACGCGAACGCTACCGATCCACCGGTAGCGCCATTTAGTCACAGAAACTACACACCGCGCGATAAGATCGTTCGAGTTCAAAGGACGCGTCAGTTTAACGAATTATCGAGGGCAAACCGAGAGGAAGAGGCACAATGAAATAGTAGGGGGACAAGTCAGCCTGGCGGAGCAGAGAGATTAGTAAATCCACATTATTAGCTTTAATGAGCCGAGACGCCGACCGCCTTCTTGCCCACGGCAAGACGCCGGCAAGGTGTGTGGCGAAAGTCGGCTGCAGGGTGGCCTGCTCGAACTGTGGATACATCCCTGAATACTATTAATCGATTAACGATCCACCGATCAATGAATCGCGAAACTCCTCCGCCGATCAGAGGGACAACAATGATCATATCTGACCGGCGTCCCGTTCGGATAGATGAATATTAATTTTTTCGTCTGACCGTGGGCCAGAAAATTTGATACTCTGTAACTTTCTACTTCGCTGTCTAACCCACGCGTAGGAGATATACGATTTCCGGAAACAGTTAATTTTCTTCAAATATTCCGGCGTGTCCACCTTTATTCAGAAAGTTCTCCTGTTACAACGTAACGCGGATGCGTATGGGGGCCAAAAATAATTGCGCCTGCCCCAATGACAGATAGTAAATTTCAAACGTTGCAAGCGTTTCGTGGCGGCGCGACGGTCCGGTCGAAATAGCGGCGAATTTCGTAGACTCGCCTTTCGGGATGAAAAACTTTTCGCCGGGTTAATGCGTGGGCGGAATTGCATTCAGCGTCGGGTTGCAATAAAGTAATAAGCATCTATAAATAGCGGCGCGAAGCTGCGTTGGAAGGAACACCATAGAGGGAACGGTGGAAGCCTGGATGAAGGAGCTTGACCGTGAAAGTCAAGAACATAATCATAGACTATGATCGGCCAGTGTTCTCCCTCCTTCGAGTCGAGTCCTTCCTTCTCGTTCTTCCTTCAGTCGCATTTCTGCCATTCCTTTTACTGCCCCGACGAGCGTGCTGATTGTTTGTTGAATTAATTCGAAACGTTGCGTGGACCCAGTGAAATTTATCATACATTTTTCCTTGTCATTTATTTGCAACAAAACTTTTTTGGGAAAATATTTGTCCGACACGAGGAAAGCGTAGTACTCGAATTGAGATTCCGAGGGACTAGCAATCCGGGGGAAGACGAACAACGAGACGATGCCCACGTTACACAATTAGCGACCATGGAGGACAGGTGAAACTCGCAGTCACGCCCCATCGATGTACACGTGAACCCAGCTTAATACTTCTCCTCCCTTCTTGCCACCATAATCGGTCGATCATCCTGTCCGCGAATCGCGCACTCCACATCGGCAAGAAACGCGCTGCGTATCTGTTCGTTTGTACGACTATACGCGGGGCTATAGTATCGTCGAAATAAATCTGACCTCACGACAAATTTACTCCGCGGGACCTCGTCCCGTCCCTTTGTACTTCTATTTCTACTCGCTGTTTCCACTAATTTAATTTTCTCGCGACTGTCATTTTCGCACGCTTACCATTTTCCTGACCGAGACTGACACGGCCAGGTCTGGCCGTCGACGTCTGTTTCTACTTACGGGCCGTTTAAACCGCGCCAAGCCACGTATATAATCGTTCGCGCAACGATAAAAACGTCCTCACCGTTCCAAGACGATCACTCGATAGCTGGTACCGGTTGTTGCAATAATCATCGTGCCGAAAGAAAGGAAAAAAATAATCGAGGAGGCTCCTTCCGTCGTTGAAAAGCATTCGATACCGAGGAGATCCGTAACCAGGTTCAAGGAAGCCTCCAATGACAAAGGCCACTTTACGGCTTGGCTCTTTCCGCTCTGTAACGTAACGAGTCTTCTTCAAGTACGCTCTTCGTGTTCCTCTTCGTGGTCGGGGGCTGCTCTCTCTAACAACCAGGTACGAAGATATCGTGCTCGATAATGGTTACTTTGGGCCCCGACCTTATATAACCTGTTGTCCCAGGTGAGGGACCACTACCACGCCGCACGCGTACCAACCTACGACGGCTCTTTTTATCCACGTGAAACGAGAGACTATCCCTCTGTCACTCGTGCCTTCGATCCCCGTACGTTCGGTCACGGCGAACGGGTTTCCTGTCTGTTATAGGAAAATCGAGACGCGACAACCGATCGGGGAGGGTACGTTTCTAATCCTCTCGGTAGGATCGTTCCAACGAAATGAATACAGCCGGCGGACACGAGTAAGGAATGAAGGAAGATGACGGTGACAGAACGGCGAATTTCGTTGCAAATGGTTTCAGTGTTACCAGTCATTTTGTGCATGCGTTTATGAATTCCGGAATACCACGCAGTTAACATGCAATTCTATCTGGACGAGCATAGGAAACACTTAATTGAAATAAAATCGAGGAGAAGGTAATTCCACGGGTACTTTGAGATTCCTTCTGGGACGTCGTTGAATCCACATTCCGCGTGTCTCGGTCGGAGTTGATAGAGCGATTTTGTCCGGTGCTCGGTTCAAGTATAGGCTGTCCGTCGACTTAACCGAATGAAACCAGTCCACCGGCTGACAGTGCAAACAGACCCACAATTTTCTCAATGACCCTGGTACTTAACCAAAGTAACCGTTGGCAATAAAGGACCGCGAGCTGGCGATTAAGCGAAGTATCACCCCCGGGGGTCTTCTACGTAGTCGCTCTTTCTTGGGGAGTAAGTCGGGTGGATTCGGCTGCGCTTGTTCGATAGTCAGGGGGAAAATGGCGAAACGATGCCGACTGCCGGATGAATAATCCCATTCACTTTCCAAGAAGTTTCCCTCATTTCCCCGCGTTTCAATCGTTGCCGGATTATCGGCGGGAAAAAAATTGCATACACCAACGCAGGGTTCATGGCGCATAATCTACGAGCCACCTTAACGATACTTCCGACAAAATTTAGCTCCGAGGAACGATCGTTAATTCCCCATGCAACGCAATTGGAAACACTTTGACCCGGCGATCGCAGACGTAATTTCAACGAAACCGGTTCCATCGAAGAAAGAGAAAGTGACCATTAAGCGACAGAGACAATTCTGCTCCATTGATAAGGAAAAAAAGAGAAAATGAAAGAACGAATACCGCGGCAAACGATATCAATAACGCCGATATGGATTTATGAATGATCCAACCGGTTTCTCACGATAGACGAGTGTAAAGGACACCACCGACTGGACGGGTTTAATCCTCGCGGACGTAGCGAACACCAGGAACGAGAATAAACCTACGTTAGACTTTTCCACGCATTCTCGTTCATCTGATTATCGTCCGTCCGCGCTATTAATAACGCTGGTTTGTGCATAAAACAACTGGTTTAACGTCATTGTACGCGGTATAAATTGTATCTTGACGGAAAACAGGTTCCATTCGTGACAACTTCGCCACGACACACGAGAAAATCCTCTCCTCCACTAATACGACACACGAGTCAATCGCGGGCAACAGAAACGAAAATACCGTCGCCAATTTTACCGATAATCGTAAATGCACATACTACTTATTGTATAGGTTCTCCGCGCGTGAATCTTGCTTGCTGTTGCATTCAATACGCTTAAATCCGGCGACGTTTCAACGCGTACGGGTTAAGTCTTCGTGCAAGCCTCGCACGCTCGCTTTGATAAACGACTTTTCTTTATTTGAGATTCAATTAGAGATCGTATTAACTCGGCGCGTCATAGCAGCGGTATCTAAAACGCATCGCCGCGTTGCTGCGGTGATTATACGCCGGGCGGAACAAGCAATGAAAACGTTCGTCTAATTAGACACAATTACCATTGTTAGCAGTCACGGAAACGCAGACGAGCTACCATAATCCGTTTATCTAATTTGTGCTGTTAATTCCGCCCATTTACACGAAGCAACTTCGATTGCCACCAGCGATACAGAAGGCGCTTCTTTAACGCTGAGACTCGGCGAACGAATTGTCTAGGCGAAGTCAATTAAAAAGAAAGTCGCTGTACGTTTACGGCTCGTGCGATCTTGCCGCAAAGTTCCGGCCATATTTGTCTCTCGTCTGGCTCGTACCTGCTTTTACATTTACACCGTGTGAATAAGCCCGCCTTCTATTTTACCTCGGACCAGCGTGGACGTCGAAAACTTTCGAACCCACAGGTACCAGATGTGTCTACGAATTTGATTCGGTGTCTTGATAAAGCGATACTGTCGTTCAACGTTACCACGCCGATCGGTCAATCAATGCCTCCTCCGCAGGGAAACTCACACACGCATACACACGCACGCATGGCGTGGTTGCTCACGCACGTGTACACTGTCAACTCGATTAGGCAGATTCGCCAAACTCTCGGCTGAGTAATAGCGAGAGCCATTAGATCGCGACGAAGCTTAGCATTCCTGACTCGACGCCGTGTAATATAGCAGCACGTCTACGTACCCGCGTGCGTTATGCTGCGTACGTCCGTGTACACGCGTTTAAACGATTAACCGTTCAATCACGATGCTCCATCGACATACTCGTGGAAATTTCATTTCAAGAGCTTTCGTACCCCGTGCACCATCGCAGCGGCGCGGGTACCCACAGGTTCGCGAAGGACAGGTTGCCTCGTTTCCAAGGTGAAGCTCGTTAGCTATGATGGATAATATCCCTATCTAATGACGTTACATCATTCGCAAACGAACCTTGCAACACCTGCATGCGACCGTAGGATCGAGGTTCAAACGAGAGCGTTCCTAATCAATTAACCGGACGACAATTGGAGCGAGCGAGAAAAAGCGATAGCCTGTCACGTGGTATTACGCGATACCCTATGATTAATGGGGCCAAAGAATCGATGATATCCGACGCTGCCTTAGAGGGTGGTCCCCGATCGTTCAACGTCGATCGTGCAGCGTGATCCAACGGGATGGAGCGAAATCCAGCAGAAAATCGCCGGTCGTACACGACAATGTACAGCCGCGGTGTTAACATCGTTGCGGTGTATCGCGGACGGTGGAAATCGCTAAAGCTCCAGCCGTGAACGGGGTCGTTGAGTGTGCGCCACCGTGCTCGACCTCCAGCGACGAGAGGCGGCTCGAAATTTATTCTAACGCGGACACAAATAACGTTAAAACGCTACTCGGCCGTGTTTAGAGAGTAGTCCTCCCCATCGGTAAGTACCGGGCGGAATTCAGCCAGCTAGATTGAGAGATATTCCGGCCATCCACACTGAGGCGATGGTCAGTGCGTACGTACGAGACCGGTTGTGTGGTGTGCGGTGGCTGCTGAGCAATAGGCCGCGCGAGAGGACGAGAGACAACGAGAGAGAGATCGAGAGGGAAGGTTTTTCTGGTGGGGATAGACCTCTGCGTGCGGTCCCTTCTTCGACGGACCACCCAAGTAGACCGGCTTACGCCGGCCATACACACGACCCTGTGCATGTGTACGCACCTACTACACCTTCCCCAACGGGGACGGCCTACACCTACACACCTGCCAGCACGCACGATGAGCACGAGCGCGCACACTCACGTGCACGCGCGTCTAGCGCGCCGCTGCGCTCCAACGAAACGACAGTCGCGCGGAAACGATCGGCCGCCACTTGTGAATGAACCGATACGTCCAGCCGATCGTGTGGCTTCCCGACCCCTTCCGCCGGAAGATCGGGCGTTTCGCGTGAATTTCGACGGGAAATTCGGTGACACGTTTTCCGGGACGATTGCCGAGAACGGGGCATGCTTCGGGGACGCTTTCGATGGCGTTCCGGTTGCGATGGAAACGGGACAACGTGGGCACTGGTAATTAACACGGCGATTTATGGTCGTTAACGAAGGTGGAACTATAAAATCTTTGTACTTATTCGAACAAGGTACGTTCCTTCGAAGGAAGATGAAAGTGACACGGATTCGTCGGAATTTGTGTTTCTCTGTGATCGACTTGGGCGCGCACTGCGTTAACGACGGTTCCTCGGTCAGAGAAAGCTATGCCATCGAAAACAGAGACTTCTTATCGTCGAGGATCGAGAAAACTCGTGACGAACTTGTTTCGCGTTTCAACGTGCGATAATTTGCCGCGGGAAGTCCTTAGCGAGCGATCGTTTTCTTGGAAGCGAAGCCCGGCCGGTGCACGGTAAATCATCGGCGGTCGAATGGAAATTTCGTGCCGTCTCGCATGGTACCTTAACAGGTGTTACGCGACTTTATAACGTTCGAGGAGCCGCGTACCCTGCCGGTAGTAACGTACGGGTTTTACACGGCTGACCCCATGACCCTCCACGCTGGAGGTCGTTGATGGGCCAACTTTGTCTACCGGTGTCTGCTCGAGAAGCAGTCATCCTTTTCAGGATGCTCGGTCATCTTGAATACCTGTCGAGTGTACGCTGCGTGTTCGTCTATGCTCGAAATACTTTCGTTCCTTATGGAAATATATGCCGAACTCTTCAAACACCGTGCTCGTCCCCGCGTGCACGCTTCGCGTCGACAATGATAAAGTGAATCGTGGGAAAAAAAAGCACGAGCGATTCGTGTCGAATAAACGAAGGGTAACTGGAAGGACGAGGGAAGAGACGGTCAAGTGGAAGGTGAAAGAGGGGAATTGCTGGACACGGAAAGCTGCCGCTCATTACTGCAATTAGCATGCTAATCTCGGGGTCGCCTTAATGAATATGAAAATGAGTGGCGGCGATTCCAAAGCGGCCCGGCAGATCTCGTACGGCAAGCTGATGTATTACATATACGTGTACTGACGTAGGTGAGCTGACGGTTGCCCGACTGGGTAAAAGGAGAGAGGTGGTTATGAAGAGATAGGTACGCGCCTGGTAGTTGTACACCTATTACAATCTTTATGGCTTCATCTTGAGGCGATTCGACGATTAAACGGAATAGAGTACTGGACTAGCGGGCCGCTCGATTATTAACGGCACCGGTACGCGGAGACAAAGTATTCTAATCTACCACTGACAGCATGCGAAGAGGAATTGTATATGAACAGCAGCTGCCTCATTACGAGTGATACCACACTGATATTTTACCACTCACTCGACGCTGTATCGGCGACTATTTAAGGTCGTCGAGGAATTTTCTAACGCGTGAATTACCCAGCGAAATAATTGAATAGCGGTCGCATGTCTATTAATGCATATTTTAAACGGGGTACACGCCGGTGTACACCGGTCGAAGCAAAGTATCGAGATAGATACGGGTAATTTTGTGGCCGGTACGTATATGTATACAGTTTACAACTTCATCTTGCGGTATGGTTGCGGGTAAACGGGTAACGCGAGCGGGAAGGGCGTGAAGCCTTGGTAAAAGGAAGTTAAACGGGAATATTTTATCGTCGACTTTCTGATTGACCGGTGTAAATTGATTAGGTTACTCTGTAGGTATACGTGGCAATTTCCGTGGCCGTGTTCAAGGCGAATGTCGACATAACTGAACAAGCAATCGCTCGTCCAGAATGATTTGAATTTTAAACGGACGCCTAGCATTTTATAATAATATCGTGATATTTTTTCTCGTGCTTGAACATGATTTGCATTGGGCAAATTGAATTATTGATGATATAAAAACAATTTTGGCTCAGCAAAGACGCTTCTTCTTCGTCATTATTTTGTCACGATTAATGTCCTGCACTTAGAAATTAGCATCCACATTTTGGAGCGCAACAATCACTTCTGCCATTTTTAAATCCACTGCGGCACCACGGAACAGCTGTACGCGGTACTCGCAGTATGGCGCCAAAGAATGCGCAACTATTGTGGTACAGGGTTCATCGTCATGGAGAATTAAGTAGCCGTGCCTTTCGTTTGCTGCAGTGATTTATAACGCGGCAGTATCGTTTTGAAGAGTACAAAGTATCGCTGCGGTCAACAGGTCTCGAATTGTTCGTGGGACTGAAGACGGACTGCTGACAAATCTTTTTGTTACACTTCAATCGACCTGCGTGAAGAGCGGTGACCAAAACAAGTCCCTTCTCGCAACGTAAGTTCCTCGTGTTCCTGCCTCGTAATATAACAAAGTGACAGAAGGTTTAGATGTTAATCATTCGGAGCAAATAAACAATCCTGCGTAAGCGTAAAGTTCATTGTGATACGCGTGTGAACAGTGTTTCTCTCGAGAAGGGCGCTGAGGGGTTTTATTCCACCGTTCTCCACGATTCCCATTCTTGGCGCTATATTAATGAACGTTTATTGAAACGTTTAGGTGCATCCTGCACACTTTCATGACTTAATCCCGAAGGTTTTGTAAGAATAGTAAAATAACTTTCTCTATAATTGCGCGGGGTTTAGCGTATTACACTTCGCGACGTTTTACCGTATTCTCGCACTCGAGTTAATTACACGAATTTCTTTGGGGAAATCATCTTGTGAAACGGTTTTCAGGGTCGTGCGGGGCCGGTCTCGGGCGAGAACACCGTCACGATAATGAGCCATTAAATGATTGTCCGTAGCCAGGCACGGTTTTATTATCTCGCGGTCAGCAAGATAAGCTTGCTACCGACAAAGCGGCCGCTAGTGTCCTGCGACGAACACTTCATTACGAACTTTTGATTGCCCGAAAACGCCTCGAGGGCAATTAAAACCGGTCTTAAATTTGCTTCGAAGAACGTTACGCCGCTTAATGACTGTCGCATTCGGGAATCGATGTTATCCGAGTCGATTCAATTTTCGTTCGTTCGCCACGAAAGTGGCGTGTGGTCGATTTCGTATCGAGGCGGCGGACTATTAATTTATGCAACAGGGTTAATCGAATAATATTGGTTAATTCGGTGCGACGAAGGATATTTTATATTGCGATGTAAATTTTGGGGGTCTAACATTTTTGGAATATTTAAACAATTACGACTGTTATTAGATTTGGATTACTAGACTTTGATCGCTTCCTAGGATTATCATGGCGGCAAAAGAAAGCCAGAAATATTCATATACATTCGCCCCGAACGACTGAACGTATCGAACCCTTTATATCAGTCGCGCATAGAATTCATCCGTTGAGCGAATTATCGTCGCCACGTTGCGTTCATGGAAAGGTATAGACGTGTGCACATGCCCCGGAAAAAGTTCGTGATTTAAACGTTTCTCGTCGCACCACAATCGGGTTCTCTTACAACTTTCGATAGAGTATGTAAGAACCTTCCGACAAACTTGGAAAATAGGCCGAGACGTTGTTGCTCGCTGGCACTGTTACCCTTACACGATGAACTTGGTCGCCCGTCGACGTACGTAAGAATGCGTCGTGGGAGTTCGCCGCAGAGACGATGGGTATCTATAGGCGACAAGTCGGCTTTCAACGCCGTTTAGAGACACTCCAAATTTCCCTCGCCTCTTCCACGACCGCATGAATAATTAAGAGCTGGGAGTCGGCCTGACATGCACGTTCCCCGGCGAACCGTATAAATCCGGTTTGCCTGTTAAAAACCGAACGCCCGTCACGAATGAGAAACGCGTTTGCCGCGGCACGATGACAAAGTATCCGGGGTTCGCGTGTTTTCGTGTTTCCCGGCGCGGCGTGGATGAGGCCGCGAGGGAACCACGAGGCCTCGGCGTCTTCAGGATCTCCAGATCCAACTTTCGATTCAGCTGTCGCGAACGCTCGCAGTCGCTGCGGCCGCTGCGTTTCTGCGAAATGTCAATTGCCTTCGATCCTGCGTGGCCTCCCAGAAGTTTGCGTAACGCGTGAAATTTATTGTCCGGCAGAAATCAAGTTGTCGGATCCCTCGGGGCGTACTGCGCGATAATTAACACTGAAACGATTCAGCTGTAGCAACCCGGGACGTCATAATTTGTTGCAGAGCGCCAGCAATCGGTAGCGGAGCCCAGATTGTGCCGCAATAGGTTTATCTTAACGAAGGGGGACGCGAGCCGTTGGTCTACTAGTATTACGGAATGTCTTTTTCAAAGCGTTTTGTAATTCAGCTACGGTCTCGAGGTATTCTAGGCGTCGTGCCACGACGGTTGAATAAATTTGTAAATCCGTTCAGCAAGCAACGGTTTCACCAGGAAATGTCGCTGGACTCCTTTCGCAACGTCATCGTCAGAATAGACGCGTTCAATTGATGAATTCGTGGAACGTCGAAGGCAGAAATATTCCTCGCCATGTACTCACACTCGAGGCAATCGTGCTTCACGCGAACGTTCTTCGAATGATCACCGTTAAGCTACCAATATTTGCAGTCCGTAATGCCCGCAGAAATTCCAGGATACATCCTCGAGATTTATCTACAACTGAATTCTCGAATCAAACTTCTCAATCAAACGTGATTCAGACGATGTTAGATAAACGTGGCGGCCGAGGTCCCTCTTCCTTCCCTGTAATCCCTCCGCGACGATAAAACCCAACAGCTTGTTTCACCATGATTACTTAATTTCTTTTCGCTGCTTTCGTAACCACTGCCCCCGTGTAATTTATTAACGCGTTTATGCGAAGGGAATAAAACGTGCGATTCGTGAAACGGCTCCGGAACAAGTTCGCGCGGCTTTGCAGGAAGGAAGGAAGGAAGGAACGAAGGAAGAAAGAAAAATAACGAGGAGGTCCTAAAGAGTCGCGCGCAGCCCCAAGAATCGCGCCCTCGCCTTGCCATTCGTCCGATCGTCCCGTTAATATCGCGAAATTAAAAGCCCATAATTTATGGGCCGTTTGAGGACCTGGTGCTATCCTCTGAATTATGGCTCCCTTAACTAGACTTGAGTTACGACGAACCACACCGGGACCCGTCCTCCTTCGACTCCTCAGCTCTTTGAGCTCGTCCTTCTTTTCCCTCTCGTCTCTTCTTCGCTGCCCTCCCGCGCGAGTTCGAAGTGCGCCCATCGTGCTCCTCGATTTTCACCCACCTATTTCCGTCGTGGCACCTTGACTTCGGATACACCAAGTGCCAGCCGCCTTTAAATCTCTCCCCTTTTTCCATTCCCGTTTCTTTCGCCCTTCTCACCTTCTTTTTTTCGCCGCCCCGCGACGGTCCTTTTATCGTTCGAAGAAGTAAACCAGCTTGATCTCTAAAGGTAGATTTACGATCTTTTCTGCGAGCTGAATCGAGTCCTTTACAGATCACCGGCCCGATGGATGATGCTATATTTCGTTGTCCGAGAAAGGGAAACGCTTATCGGAGGAGGAAAGTAATTTCACGCTACTTCAGATTCGATCTAATAATATCTTGCGAATTAGAGTTTCCGTGTTCTTCTCGCTGGTAGTCTAGAATGCGTCCCTTTCTGGCTACCGGAAGGTCGTAAATTTCTGACGCTCCATGTCCGACCACTCCCACGGTCCTTACCGCGAGGCAACCGATTCATGAAGAGGCACCAGCTCGAATGCGCCCCTTTTCCGGTTGCACCACTGTGATAGGTGGGCCGATGAATTTATGGATTTGCCGTACAAATGATAGTTAATTAACGCGCGCGGTAAATCATATCGCCGCGTGTTCAATTCGTTGGAAAATTGATTTTGGACCTAGCATTCTCTAGTCGGAAGTCCTGCCGGCTTCCCGGGGGACGCTCGACAGTTGTTTAAGTGAGCCTTATTAATCTCGTTTATGGTACTTCGAACGGTTATAATTATGCTTCCGTTTAGGGAAAAATGTTGTCGTGATTGTACGAGAGCACCTATTTCGAGAAAAGGTCTGCCACTCCGGGATCTCGACTAGGTAGCAATTGTCCTTAAGTGGCAATCGATATTAGTGAGCCTGGAAGTCGATGTTCAACTACCATACTTACACAAATACGGCATGCTGGTCTCTTCGATGAATAAGGAAGACAGGGAAATTTGTGACAGGTGAAAACACGTTTCCATGTGTCAACGAGTTCACGGTAGCCAGTTTGTTTAACAGATGACCGGAAACAATATTCCTTTTCTGCCTAATCGGTTCAACGTCGTTCAACGTTATTACACGTTGCAACGTCGTTTTCTGGTTAAGAGAAAGTATATTATCGTGAAAACCCGGCTACTTATAATTAGTTCAGAAAAGCGATCAACATTCGTGGCATTTCATTTTGCGAAATGGGCCAGCTAATGAACCATTTTCTTCTTCGTACGTGTTTCCTCGTACTCTTCGCTATTTCTCCACCGTTTACCCGTCAGACAAATTTGATAGCTGCAAGAAATGCATTCCTGCAGCGCTCGATCGCGGTTTAAGTAATATTTCGCATCGTTCCTAAGACTTCTCGAGGAGAGGTGTATCAGTCGATCGATGATTAACCAATATGGCGAGCTCTCATGAATCAAGCACCTGTAGGTCAGACCCATTTGTGACTGATTTATACAACGCGCGATACTGGTTCATTTCTTGCTGCCCGCCTCGCGAACTGTACCACGTTTTGCTATTACACGAACACGCTGACTAGAGAAGGAGATTCATTGGACAGCGTTCAAACACATATCCGAACAAAGAACTTGTACGATTCTTTGTTCCACTCTTACAAAGGTAAATCGTTGCCACGATAAAACTGTCGCCGACCAAATGGCAGAAAGGCTTGCGCGGAAATAAAATAATTTCCGACTTATCCTGCCTTCGCCGTTTAGAGTTTTATAAAGACTCTGTACATACATACGCGCGTGTCAAAGTTCAAAGTTATATCGTTTCCAATTCTTTTGATCTCAGCCTTCAGTAAAGGAATAAAATTCTATTGCGTACGATTATGGTCAAGCTGTTATCCGCTCACATGTAGAAGCAAGATTGGATACCAGAGAATGGCTTTTTTTCTCCTTCGCTTGCAGTGTAATAACGATTCGAGAAGCATCGCGCGTAGTGTTCCATCGCGAGAATTCTTTCTCGGGAAACATTATAATTGCTTATTTCGCCATGCCTGAGAAACCGAAGTTTAAAAAAATTATTATAAGTCTCATTTTTATTCTCGAGAAACGAAAGATATCGAGAAATCGGGAACACTAATCGTACGCTTATCGATGATCACCTATTTGACCGGTTCTCATGAACCTAACACGTGTACCACCGAGCCATTTATGCCTGTTTCTACACGACTTATAGCTAGTAGACACGCGTGTCTTACTTGCAGTCACGGAGGAAACACAGGGGCGAAGAAAGAAAGGGAAAGGGAGACGACACCGTACGTGCGCGCTGTCATACATTAGAGTTAATTAAGTGTGTTTAATTAAACTCGTTGCTCCCCTTTCGTGCCCGTCCTCCTGCCCTCCAGAAACAGAGAAAGAGCGCGAGAGAGAAAGAGTGAGGGAGAGTGAGATGTGCCCCACACTTCCTTCAGCGAAACGTTCCCGCTTATGGTTTCTTCCACGTCTCTCCCATTTTCTCTCGTTACTCTGCGATCAGCTTAGAAGTGTTAATGACTCCGGACTTCGATTCCTGGTACGATTGGAATTTCTCTCTGAACGCTTGACCATTCCGGGCAAATGGCGATCGTTTTTGGTACGACTCGTCGAGGAAGCGAAAGAACACGAAACCTTATCGGCCACGGGAGAGCTATCATCGAGAGCTACTTCCCTGGCGAATGTCTCTACTCTAAATTAACATAAAAGTTTAGCATTCACCGATTGCTACCATAAAACCAGTGCTCCTTTCTATTACTCCCATATACAGGCTGCATCAAAAGTATACAAGTACATAAGAATATAAACTTTGCGGGGACTGATGTAATCGGCACACGGCGCGTATCCAGAAATAATCGTTTCAGCGATACGAAATCTTAATTTACCGATACACTTAACCATATCGCGATACATTATAATATCGTGCCCACCTTCCCCAAGCGATTACGGTCACCTAATCGTACCAACCGCTTGCCAGTCTCGTTCCCATAGAACCATAACAGTCTGCACCTACGTTTTCGAAATATTCTCCAGAAACTCGGTCACCTCTCGAGTCCCGCCTAATTAACCTGGCCAATCGTCGTCACTTCGCCTGTCATTTACCGTCAGCTGTTCTCCATTACAATGTAACGCGTCGAATCTGAAAGTAGCGATCCGCAGCAACGATTCCCGCGAACCCCAGCGGTCACAGCTTCTCGGAATTGAATTATATTGTCACTCGGTAGCGCATCGCGATTAACAGTTAGCCGTTTTTCTGCCGGCTCTCCTTGAGTGCGCCCGGCATTCCTGAAGAAGCGGTATTGCACTGCCGATCGATATCCGCGAACGGAGACCGCTGGCACGTACGTGCGTTAACAATCGGCCGCCGTATGGCAGCACGACGCACGACCAAGCGAGAAGCGATTCTTAGGAGACGTAATGGCACCCGTTCCATCCGCGGGGGGGAAAATGGGAACGAGGATGTGTAAAAGGCAATTGCCTCTCTTCACTTATGGTCCGACATAGCCGGCGACTCGCATAACTTCGCCTGCGCGGTCGCCGTACGTCTTCAACGTTAATGCACCGCGGTGCACCGTGCGTGCCGTGCGATTGTGCCTGTGCGTGTACCACCATCCCCTCTGTTCCACTCGACGCAGCCCACCAAACGGCAATTTCGCGGGGATAATTATAAAATACGTTACGCCGTCCTTAAGGCCGCTTTGCACACTATCTCCACCCCCTACCGAATGCTGAATAAATCCTCGTTTCAACGGGGATTAACCGTTCGGTCGCGGCGCGTAGTGAGTTATCAGGGAGGGAAGATTCGTTTCTTATCTTTCGTTTTTCAAGGCAAAGCTCCTTCGCGGAGAGGGTGTTTGTTTCGAGGAATACGGCAGGATGAGGCGGCAGTTTTTTTTAATGCTGATGAAAGGCGCAGGCACCGGGGATGGGTTAGATCGCAACAATGTTACAAGGCGGCGATGCCGCGCAACTAGTTGCTATGTATATGGAGTGAAACGATATTGTTTCTGCGAAAAATTAATTGGTAATCGTTTTTACCCGGTTTTAGTGAACGAGTGCTCTCATTAGCGTGCGCCTTTCGCGGGACGCTATACCGCCGACAGGTTACATGGTAATTTCTCATACATTATGTGCAATAAAAGTATATGCACTGTGTCCTCCACGCGTGCAGCTTCTGGTGAAGCTTACGGGATGCAAGCTAATAATGATATCACTAATTTTCATAGCATTTCAATGTTAATCGCGAAGCTGTGGAGATTCTCCTCGTTAAAAATCGGTAACGCACTAACTGCGTCGTTAATTGTTGACGTTGGGGCATAAGTAGTGCGAGGCTCAACGATGTTGCGAATAATTGCCTTAATACCCTCTCGCTTTAATCCTGCTACATAATTCGAAACGCTACACCGGCAGCGTAATTAATCGTGTTTGCTACTGGAAACGAGGTTACTTCCGGCTCAGCGCCACGGCGAAGCCCCACTATCCCCACAATTTTCTCCCTTTTTTCTTTCTTTTATCACGAAATCGAATTATCAACCTTGTGCGTATCGCACGGTGGATCGTTGCTATAAATATTTCAGTACTAATGGGCGTAAAAATATGTCCGTCAACATTGTTGCGAGGGAATTGAATTTCTTTAAAAGGACATTCGTCGGTCGGTTTCGCGTGCAGACGGTTTTAGAAAGTCGTCGTAATTCGTGCAAATGTTTCATGCTTCGCGATGCAACCTGGTGTTTCCTGCGGGCGAGTTAAGTTGCCCGCTGGACCTTAAACGGGCAACCGTGCATTCCGGCCGTAACAATGTTGCACGTCGTTAAGTCAATTGCAGACGGTTTCGTGCACGGCCATGTCTTCAGCTTCTTAATTACGTGTCGGTTAATTACACCGGCGTCTTTATAAACTCGCTTGGCTACTGTGCGAGTGTCCAGCGCGTTAATACGAATTTGCGAGCCGTTTACTGGAAATCATGGATCGGGAGGAAAATCGATTTCATTCTCGCCGAATAATAACCAAAGCGGATTACAATTTCACCTCGCAAGAGCTTTACAGGTTAAGGGTGCTCGCGCGGGTATCGGGTATCGGGACGAGTCTATATTTATTTCGTTAATAAGGCGGACGATCGGTTGGAAGGTTCCTGAAAATATTTATCGACGATAGGAATGCCGGCGAGATTTAGCGCCTCCTCGCGAAAAATCTGGAAGGGCGAACCCGCGGCCGATGACCAGGTTAATCATCATTAAGGTAGGAAAGCTGGTGCTCTTGGGCCACCCCGTGGATCCTGAGAAACGATCGCACCAGTGCGCGTCGCATTAGGGCTCGCGTAAATACGCGAACTCGTCGAACACGCCGCTTAATTCCGCTCGTGATTGCGAAATATCGTTCCCTCTGGCTTGCCCGTGATTCGCCGAGCGAATGCCTTGTAGCGAGTTCCTCTCGCGGGAATGAAATACTTCAATGATATTGGAATGATCGCCGTTCGAGTGAGACGTATCGAAAGAAATCACACGGCTTAATTGAGGAGCCAGCTGCTCGCGGAGCTAAACGCCGAAGAGTGCAACGGCGGGACGGGGGCGAAATTTATTCGTCGCCGTCGATTAGTCTGGCGAAAGGATCAAGGGCCGCGGAGGTCGCGGAGGGGAAAAAATATAACGCTGACCGATCCTCGATTCATACGAGCCGTCACAGTGTCGGGCCACCGCGTCGAGGGATCGCGGCACCCTCGTGATTTCATCGACGCGAGTTAAAAAAAGTGGCATCGACTCTGACGAGTCAATTCATCTCGTTCTACTGACCTGAAACGCGGATGACGTCAGGTCTGCGGCCGCGCGAGGGCCAGCCCGTTTTGATCTATTCGAGGCAACGATCGGCGGATCGTGACTCACGTCCCGGGACCGAGACACTCCGAGCAAGCAGCCTCGCAATTTCTTTTCCAGCCAGGTAATTCATTCCGCTGGCGGTGTTTTGACGCACTCCCCTACGATCCGTCGTATCAGCCCGATAGACCTCGCCTGGCGATCGGTGATCTATGATCGCCCCGATCGATACGAATGGTGAACGGTAAATTACTCCGTTGTCGTAGATGCAGCGCGAAAGGTTTCTCACGAAATTCGCTGGCCGGACTGTTCCCCGGGACGGGATATTTATTGCACCGGCAATATTTATCGTTTAGCCGTAATTTTCGTGAACTATCGGCACTTATACATGGAGCCTGTTTAATTCCAAGGGGGGGCTTGCGTAACAATCGCACCGACAACTCTTGCGCCTCCTATATCAACATTTTTCAATTACTTCTCCACAACTAATTCTCGTCCGAACGCTACACAGCCTGGTGCACCGCTTGCCACGCAATAAAACACTTTAGGTACTTACAATAGATATACCGCCTCGCCTTTTTCTCATTTCCATTTACTCCGTCGCGGTGATACCGCGGTGAAAGCGTTCGGCACGTCGAAGCGGAGCTTAACGAAGCGTTTGACCCGTTCAGGCGGGCGAAGAGCGACGAATTCCACTGCGTGCCAGGAGGCCGGGACGAGCAGGAAGACGAAAATCGGGCGCGGAGCGTGTCGGCGCAAAGAAGAAAACGAGAAGAATAGTCGTGGTGCCCGGCAGTTCCTCTCGCGGCGTCCGTATCGAATGCTAATTAAACGGGTGTCGACTGTATCAAAATACCTAACGGCTGGGCCAGCGTGGTGGACTACAGGCCGATCGGTAGAGAAGGGCCACGGTATAGTTTTCGGGGAGCAGCGGAGCCTAATGTATGCCAGTGGGCTAGCACGGTGGTCTCGCGGCACCGTGTGGGTGGTCCACGTTCTCTTGCCAAGGCACTCCCCTATGCTACGGGCACTGCTATGTGCACTATATACCCTTTCTCTCTTACACGTTGTCTTCCTCTCGTTCCTTCGGCCTATTCGTCATAGCGATCACGTCTTTAGAATTCCTCCAAATTTCCTCCTCTAAACGTTTCACCCTTTAACGATGTTATCGTTTAAACGGGGCCACCAGACGGGCTGGGATGTCGCGCGTAATACGTGTAACCTCGGTGCGGGTGGGAACAAACGAGACGGTAATAAGGGAATCGAAGTGCGATAGACGCGGCCGTAAAGGAAGCAAGTTGCTTCGACGACGACGAGGGGTGGTAGTCGAATGACAGTTTATCGCGCCTTTTCTAGCGGAACAAGCAGCCGCGTATACGAGGCTCGTGCACCCAGCATCTGTTTATAATTCTGTTATGGCAGTCTGATCCGTCGGTGTACACGCGTTTGACGATCGTATAAAATATTCTGCACTTTAGTACACGCAGAGTTCTACTACTCTGTTTGATTTGCAGATTTATAATTATTAACTAACTCGTATCGCGTGCAATATATATACATATTTTACGCGGCAATTTCCTCTTCCCGGTCTCTTCAGCTCGGCGATAGGAATAAAATTATCGACCACTTATAAAACTTACATTTCTCATTAATATGATTCACTGCCGTGTCTCGAACGGCCATCTCCTTATCGCTTAATTAAATCCCAGATCACATGCTGGAGATACGTGTATCAGCCGCACAGTATGTTTCTTAACGAACGTTTCACTGTACCGGATCGCACGTGCGCGTTAAGCGTGTGCTAAAGGCAACCGGAGACCTACGCGGCCCTTTACTTACCGCCGGTGTACGACATGCTTACTCGCCTACCGTGTACTCCTCGAATGGAGCACACAGGGAGAGAAAGAAGGGTTGCTAAGGACAGAGGTGGAGGCGCACGTGTGGTCGGCGACGTATCGCTCAATTGAGCGAACGGTCCGAAACCGGTCCCCGGGTTTCGGTCCGGCAAGACGACAGCCGAGTGTCACGCTGTTGCCGCGGCTGCTGCTTTGACTAATTTGCTGGCCCTTGGGTCCTCGATATTACTCGATGCCACGCTAGCTTCTAACTCGGATTGCTCTGCACAATTTTTGCGAAAGCCGAAGGAACTTTGGCAGAAAATAGTTGGAGCATTTCCGAGGAAATAATCAGAAATTTCGATTTATTTATGTACAACAGTTCTTTTTTTTAGCAAGCTGAACTATACTATCTGTGTGACATTTCTCTGAATTTTATTGTATTCTAAAATTTATACGCTCAAGTGATTCTTCTTGCTCCTACTTATTTATGTGGGCTATTAATATTCGGCGGGCATGGTAATTAATTATTTTATTCCTCCGCGCGTCAGGAGTTGGCACGAAAAAATTGTTTGTCGCCGCGATTGAAGGTACAATGATCTAAAAATACCAGATGATCCGCGCGTCATTCTGCTTATTGCACGAATCGAGAAATCCCGACGATTCGCGAGTACCGGCGGCCTAATGGAAAGCTCAGAAATAGCGTGCCCGGCGCGGAAAGAAAAATTAGCGGCGGGGGCAGAAAGGCGAAGTGCGAAACGATAAGAATAGTTTCGCGTGCGTAGGTCGCGGTAGTAAAAGAAAGGAGACGCTCAGTGAACCCCCCCTAAAAAAAGGAGAGGAAAGAGAAGCGTGTGGAATAAAGACGGAGATAACTGGGCCGGGTTTTATTAATACGCTTGAGGACAAATTAGCCAGTTGATTGCACGATTTAATTATAACCGTCTCCCTCGGTCCCTCAAGCCGCCTCGAACCTCGAACCGAGCAACAGAAGGAGAAAGCCAATGGAAAGAAGGGAGACAGGAGGGACGTTCGCTGAGGCCCTGTCGGAGCACGGTATTAAAACGTCGACTTCTTTATTAACAGAACCACGGACGCGTCCCTCCTTCCCTCTTTTCATCTGTGTACGCGTGAACGAAAGTATGGTCGCTGCGTTATCGTGCTATCTGACCGTAAAATGACGGTATCTCCTACGGCGGACCTCCGACGAGACACAACGATCTAATTCTCAGATCGAGATAACCAGAACCAGGCGACCTTCTTTTTACGAACCTTGCGAACGAAATTTCTTTTTTCACGGAGATAAGAGGGACTTGGCGAAAGTTCTACTGGTACCATCTTGATAAATCCCGCTGCAATCGTTGCTGATCTTTCGCGCTGGTTCCCGAGTAGCTTCGGAACGCGACAGGATTACTCGAACACGAGTCCGGATGAGAAATAAAACAAGGAAAAGGAACGAAAGAAAACGTAACAGAATAATCGAACTGTTCGGCTGCCACCGTTGTTCGACGATAATGGCTGCCGGTCGGCAGATTTTTTTTTCCTTCGAAATAGACACGTTCGGGAAGGACGAGAGCCAGCCGATCCAACGTTCAGTCTGTTTGCCGAGCAGAGAAAACATCGTGGAGGGCACTCGATGGTAAAGGTCCCACTAGAACCTTTCGTGGAGAACAAGTTCGTCCGGACGTTCGTGTTGCTCCTTTTTCACGACTATACATAGTCACTATTCATCGTTCGTATAACCCACGGACCTACACGGTGGGAGCCGAGCCTCGTAATGAAGACGTTTCTCTAGGTTAGGGGAAGTTTGACGTTTTTATGGGTCAGCCTTGACTTCTCTTTTTTTCGCCTCCGTCTCGTTCTTTCCTCCCGCGGCATCAGCGCCGAGCTATTTCTCATAGCCAGCCGCTTCTTTCCTCTTCTCTGGATCTCTGCGCCGTTCCCCGAAGGACCAGGCCGAGCTGGCCGGCTCCGTTATTGACGGGTCTATCATCTCGCTAATTCCGTAATAGGAGGATTTTCGGCTTTAACTTCAACGTTACGAAGTTAACGACCGTGCGGCGGGGTCCACGGTGCAACGACCTTGCAACGCCGACGTATCTTCTGGATACGCGACAGGGACAAATCGTCGTCCCCCGCCTGGCGGGAAGCATGATTTGCGCGGGTTGTTTCTTGCCGAACGAATCCACCGAAGTCGTCCATGGAAGATCTCGCCGGGTCAACCTGCGATTCTGTATACCCATTTCTTAATCGGTACTTTCTCCACGCTGCCCTCGTTTAACCGCGAACGTGGATAATGTTACGTCTCCCGAGGAGGAGCTCTCGTTTCTGACGCAAATCGCAATTTCGCGCGCATCAACGAATCGCTTCCCCGCCGAGGAAAAGCCACCGATGGGCGTGCATCGGTTAATCGATGCCAGCAGGCTATCCCCAGGAACCTGATAATGCTGGCCGTGCCTCTCCGTCCCACTAATGAGATCGTATTATCGTCGTGGGGAAACTGTTCATCCCGTGCCATCGTCTGCCGATCTTTAACAGTTGGTCGAGAAAATGATGGTTAATGTGGGCGCAAATGATTGCGGAGGATTTTCGTGCACCTCGAGGCTGGCTGGAGTTTCGCTTTTACGCGAACCGGGTACCGTCTTGGAATGTCGGATAATTGATACGTTAAATGTATTAATAGGATGCTATTGGGGATTATCATGCACGTAATTGCCGGTAGCGTACGCGAAGGGAAGCTTTCGTAAGTAATGCATCCATAGTCGGACGGACTGCAATTAAATGGAAATGCTCGTAGATCGTAAAGGTTGCATCATTGGGTGAACCCCGCCAATGATTTATGCGTTCTATTACGGCACGAGCGTTTTATCCGTGTGTACATATTCGATCGTGTACCGTTAGCGCGGTTAATGATAGGTACGCGCGCCGCTAATGTAACGATGATTATTGACAATCATAGGCACGGTGATAATTAGCAGGTCGATCGTTGGCGAGTGATAATGGTAATTCGCGTAACGAGGTAGACAAATCGAATGGCGAATACATGTTGCATCGACGATAAATAGATTGGAAGTGATTTATGAAAGTTTTTAAGTGATCTGACTCATGGACTTCTGCCGGGTCTGACCTTTAATTTGTCGAGAATTCCCCGAGATATCATTGCTTCTACATTCGTCTGTGTCGTAACTTGGCAACTAGAAAAATCGTTGCTGCTCGGGTGACAAGATATTTCAATTCCGAGAGAACAGTTCGATGTTCATTAATTTCGGTGGAGTTCATTAATTATCCTATCCAGTCATCGGGGAACAAAGAATGGCTCGCCGGAAGGTGTTGAAACCGCGGAAATCGAGAGCGTCCTTGGACCTCGAATAAAACGATCCATTTGGAAGCGGCCGACGATGGTGGTCCTCGAGATACAAAGGACGCTCGTTTCATTGGTGTCGCGCGATCGGGCGGACCCTTAAAGTACTTGGCAACTGCTTTGTTCGTTAGCGTGGCCCCCGAAGAGCCGATCGGGGATCTCGTGGACGGAAGAGGATTAAAAAGATTCCTGTGGACCGTGGAAAGGAACGTTCGAGTGAAATCTCTGATTGCTTCACGCTGATCACGTACCTTCGACACGTTCCAAACGTAACTCCTCTTTAGTCACGTCAATCGTATTCGTTTTACAAATTCTCACAGCATTTAAAGCGTCGTGTATCAGATTGCCGAGGTGCTACCACAGCTACCGCGATCCATGCAAATCATGAAGTTGCTTTCCCCATGAAAATTACGAGACGGCGGGCCATAGCCGGCTTCCACGTATCCGTTACGTCATATACATATCCAGCGTGTCGGATTTTTCCAAGCGCGGTGGTGCGCGCAGAAGCCGCATAAACCGAAAGATAAAGAGGTAGATAAATACCAAGATCATGGTAGGAGGACCTAACTCAAATTTTGCCAGCGAAGTCTGCATACACCCCTCGCCACAGAAGCAGTTTTATGGAGATTGCATTCCAGCAGTCGTGAAAGATATTATTAAGAGGTCGAGAGTGGCCTCTAAGAGCGCGGTCCTCTCCGTTGTTCACCGACATTTAAGTCAAGCTCCCCAATAGAGGAGAAAAGGAGAGAGGGAGTGACGGAGAGAGAGAGGGAGGCTCGTTCCTCGAGAGTCGAACAGGTCAGAAGAGTTATTCGTCTGGTGCTGGTGAACCGACGCTCTCTTTCCATTCGACGACAGCCCTTTTTGGCTCGTTCGTCGTTTCCTGGGCTCGTTTCAGCCTGCATTACGAGGTACTTTGCGTATCAGGAGACCTCCACAGTTGGTGCAGAGGATCTACGAGTCGCTGAACGACCCCTGCGTGCCACGGTTCACCTCCGCAAACCGTGGACACCTTTGTTCTTGGCGAAAAGAATTTATTTCGTCGGGTTCGCCGGGCAGCCTGTCATCCCGACCCGACCCGAGGACGTCTTAACTTCGACACGTCGTTCGACGACGTTCTCTTGTTTGTTCTCGTCGATGAGTTTAAGAGGCGAGGCTACTGTTCGCGGCTACTGTCGCGTGAATTTACGTTGCACTCGACGTGCCACCGCTTCCAAGACGAGGAACGCGTTCCACGAAGTACGCCAAACAAAAAGCGATTTGTCTGTATTACGGAGGGAATATATTATCGAGGGATGCCGAGAGAGTAAAGAGAAGCGTGAAAAAAAATCAATCTCTACGATATTATTTACGGTTGGTATATTTTTTTAACGAGTCTTTGGTTAGTGATTGATGGCGATGGATACAATTGCGGCAAATGACAATTGTATGAGAGTCGAATAACATATTTTTCAATTTTTCCGATGGCATTTGACGCCTTTTATAGAGCATTAATCACAGGTGTAACAGGAGGAACGGTCCCAAAAGGAGTAAAGGACTCTTTGCTTTTTGCCGAGTGAAACGTGATCGCTGGTCTCGATTTTCGAGCGTATTAAAAAACGATTCGAGTGATTCCGGATAAACGCGGCACGAACCCGGTGTTCCTTGAATATACGCGACAGAGATAGGATGAAATCTTTAATGGTTTTGGAGCGCCGTAACGCAGCCATAAAAGTCCCTTAGTGCCTTCACTGTAGCAAATTCTTCGAGGCGTCCCGTGGCCGCAGCAACCCCGAAATTCCACGGGAATTCCAGCCACGACTGGTCACCTAATACTCGGCTAATCCGCCAACGTCGGCGTGTGATCGACAGAAGAAGATTAGCAGCGTGGATTGCCATTAAAATTCGGAGCTACCGAGCATAATATTTTTGCCGCTGCGTGGGCTGGAATTATCCTTCTACACCTCGACGAAAGGCCTTGCATAAGAAGGTGTAACCAGACGCAATCCGCGCTTCTTGAATTACACTCTAAATATACCCAACGTTCATCTGCACTCCGCAAAAACTCTGGCCTTATCAGCAAGAAGATAAGCGAACTAATCTATATCATCTAAGCACGTCCCTAGACATATGCATTGAAAAAAATGATAAAATGATCAATGACATTGCCTTCTTTGCACCAATATCGTACTCCGAAAAATCGAAGCCCTGAATCGCAAAATCGAAAAATATCACCGCGCAACACATTACGCTACGAAAAGTTTGCGAAAATTCTAAAAAGTTGAGCGCAATAGGTTCGTTCTGCGTGTTCGCCCGAGTCGTGCTATCGCGAAGATAGAAAAGCAAGAGAGTCCAGTGGAAGAAACGCATTTGCGTGGCGGTGGCATGCGTGTGGTACCAAGCGGCGTGTGGCGCCGTGCGTTTGTGCGTTCATGCGTGTCTCTGCTCGTAGCCGAGGCTGCTCCAATTTGAGGCCCGCGCCGCGTACACTGCGCTTCCGTCGACACGCAATATAATGTTATCCGGCATGCGAAGTCAACGTGCCGCGCGATATTCTTTCGCGTGCTGCTGTCGTGGCGGCCTCCTATCAACATGCTACGCTTCAACGAGACCGGCCATCTAAAATTGCCGTTATTACATCGCCTGCTTTTCTACTTTTTTATTGCGGTCCCCGGACTAGTCACGATCACTGAATTTAGATACCACTTTGTAATATCGGACGCATGTTAATGGGGCAAATAACTGTTTTTAGCGGGGCTTATTAAAAGACGCGTGTCCGACAGCTGATTTGCAACATTTCATTGGGCGATTAATGTATCACGAATCGAGCGCTCGTTCCTGTTAGGTTTAAACACAGCTTCGCAGGGGCGGTAGATTGCAAGATTATTTTTCCACGTGGCTGCGGACTTTTTTATGTTCCCATTGACACGTGCGGATGAATGATTTTCTTCGTGCTTTTATTCGGCGCAACTAATTCGGTATCAGTTAGTGATAATCAGTACCGGCAAATATACCAGCCCGATTAGACGGAACGGTCCACCGTTCGTTAAATTGCTCCTCGCGACGATTTTTCCAACGAACGGAACGTCATCAGAGAGGCGGACTTCAAAATCCGTGACGATGAGTTTGTGAAAGCTGACGATAAATCTTGGAAGGTGGCGTCTGTCTTAGGGTGCTCGCCGTGTTCACGAGCATTCTGCCCTCTTCTGCATCTCCCGTTCTACGTTCCACGGCAATCGTCAAGCGGCGTTGCGTATATTAAATTCACCGTGGCCTCATATGAGCCACGAAATTAAGCGATTTAGTGAGACCGCGCGGTAACGCGCTTCAATTAAACGAGCACCGCCGGGATTATTAATTTCGGATTAATTCGCCGCGACAGCGTATAACATTTCCACTCTTCCCTTCGCCCGTCCCACGATTCCAGAAGGAAAGCCAGAACGACGTTGCCAGACGCAGGACGTCTTTCTATTTAAACGCGACACGGACCTCTCCCTCTCGAGAGGGAGAAGACGCTAGGACAAATTGACGGAGAAAGGGTCGGGACGCTTGATTACCTTCTTCTCAAACGTAATTGAGAACGAAAGTTTGTATACAGAGGGCCCACAGAGGAGGACTGAGGAATTGATCCAGAGATACTTAATGGCTTACATTTGTGTTCTACTCTTTCCAATTAACGGGCCGTAAACGTTTAATACCACGCAACAGAGTGGTCGCCTTTACGAGGCAATTCCATCGAAATTTACAAGCTCGTAGTTTATACAAGAACGCTCGGCCCCTATTTATTTTCGCGAACGATCCCCAAAGTTTTCGCGAGGAACGTTCCCCGAAGCCGAGTCCCCCCGATCGTGGCAATTAATTCACGCCACAATCTGTTGAATATCGTTCCCCGTTCTACACGGATTTTGGTCGACGGATCAAACGTTACGATCACAATATATTTCGTTGTTTGGCCCACGGGGAAGCAACGGAGTCCGCTTCGGGAAGTCGGCCCGAAATGAAGATGCTCCGTCGAGACGCTCGGGTCTCTGGCAAAAAAGGTCAGCCCGATGCAAGTGTGCCGTGTAACAGGAATAAAGATGATATAGAGGCAACTGTTATTGCTTTTCTTTTTAGTCGGGGGGGCCGACAGTAGCCTGACTGTCAGATGTTGCGGCCCTCGTTGCAGGGGACATTATTTGATAGCGGATCCACGGGGACTGGTGGAACGGTGTTGGTGGTCCACGATGGCGACTCGAAACAATGAATTTACTTCATAAATCTCAATTCAGCCGGGTCCGCTGGCCAATTAAACTTAATCTCGCCGACCACCACAGTTGGCCCATTTGCCTAAGACGCATCGACGTTGATTCGGATGGGAGCTGGGTCCCACGTTTCGATACTCCTCTAATTGCTGTTTCCGACAAACAGCTGACGGCGGTCGTCCAACTTCGTCGTCCTCGTTTTTCGGAATTATCGTTAGAAACCTGCAGCAGAGACTATATATTCGCGAAAAGTCTGATACTTGGTCGATGTGGAGGAATAGTGACGAATTCTACAGTATCGTGGCTGAATCTATCGTGCATAATTATTGATATATTGATTATCATTGTCACTGCATTACCGAAAGGCGAAAGTATCAATGGGAAATCATTACTTTACGCACGTATTAACTTTCTGACGAAAGCCCCATTTCCTAATGTCTTCATAAAACCTTTCGTCGATATTACATAGCGTTGATTGGACAGGCACGTGTGTCGACCCAGTTTACGAACACCGTCGAGACGTTACGTGGCTAATTAACCCAGTTGAAATTGCTCAGGAAGGGCGCGACATACTGGACGCTGATTACCCTGTCGAAGCAAGCTTTGCGGATGTGTACGTTCGTTCTCGAGGTGTTCGACGACGTTGCCCCACGATACGCGACCAAATTGGATGGCAAAACGTTCCGTAATTGCCAGTCGCTTTTGGACGTTCCGAAAACCAGGAGGATCAGTTTCGAGGCCGAGAAGTCTGGACCACTCGGGGAAGAGCCGCTTCTAGGAAGTCTCGTTCTCAGAGACGCTCCCATGGAAACCGCTGCCGTATTCGCGAATCGTGGGATTTCGCCCGTCACCGACACAACTGACACGGAAATGAGAAACATACCGATGACACGTGTTACTCTGCTCCTGCTGACGGTTGCTTTTCGCTGGAATCTTAAGAAATATGTCGCCCGTGGGAAATGTCGCGGCTTTTTCACGCGGCTGGACGACAGCCAATTTGTGTAATCGTCGTTCGAATATTTCACGGCACGGACAACTTTGCAGCATGGCTTGGCGCATCCGTTTTGTTAATTTTTGTTTGTTTGCCGCGAACGAGTCACGCAACGATATTACGGTAATAGTTGGAAGCGATATCACGTTAAATATTCGCGGGAGGCTATAAATATTTTCAGCAGCGGGCCAGACGTGGAAGCATCGAGATATTTCGTTGAAACGGCATCCACTTCCGGAGCGCTCTGAATATAACGCGTTCTGTAGGTGCGCGTAAGCGATATTCGCGGCGTAATGAAAGAAGAATCGTCTGAATGGCGCGCGTAATTCGTGTGACTACGATTCATGGGGGAAAAGCGCGACAGTAGCTCGAGGCGCGTAAGGATAATTAATAGCTTAATTTCAACCTATCAGGAAGTCATTTCTCACGCGACCGCCGGGGACGTGCGTTTAGAGCTCGGTAACTGTCCACTTTATAGACTCCACGGCCTCGAGGATACACGTTTTCGAAAAGAGCCTGCGCGCTCGTCTAATATACCCTTTTATTCCACACACTGGTGATAAATTCCGCAATTTCCTTAATCTCTATAAGGCTCGATTAAATTGTCCGTGGCGATTCGCGTATACGCCTCGACATTGAAGCGTTGGAATACTTAATATAGATACAGAGTTTCTCGTCGCACAGCGTGACAAAAGGCAAAAAAGTTGCGCTGCGATGTTTATTACGGGGACGTCTATCAGCCTCGAGAAGCTATCAGGTGTTAATTAGTCGGCCGACTCGGAAGAATGGGTGGCATTCTTTTGCTGGCCGAAGTGGCGGTGCTTTTGGCGAGCAACGAAATTAAGATGTATCGTCGAAATCTGGTGCGGATAATTTGCATCCGTCGCGACGCCTACGCGGCTTTCCGCCTCCGCGTTCAGGCCCACCCGTCTGCGGCCCAAACACACCCATTCGTAGCCTATTCGATTGTTCAGCAAACTCTTTGAAATCTCTGGCAGGCTGCGAGCGTTGAATGCTTGCGCATGCCGCTGGTCGATGGTTTTCGCCTACTGATTTGTTGGCCGGACACAATAACGTGCGCGGTGTCGAATATAAATTAATTGCCGATATCCTGCACGGGGGTAATTTACATTCCATTCCTTATTAAATGGACGTTCGTTTAAAAATAATTTGCATTGCACCTTGGATGTATAGATAACATTATCTGATCGGGATTACACTCTGGCATTCCAAACTAAACGTTACTCAGTGTTATTATTAAAAATTAGCCCTAGTAGTTTGACCGCTCTATTTTCTCCGATGTTTCGTACGTAACAAGTGTCGAGCCAACAGTTGTCATGTAAATGCTTAGGGTGCTCCAAACGCAACCGGAAGTTTCAAGTAGTTCCGGCTTGAATAGCGTCATCGTTCAATTCGTAGCCGTGATTTTCGTAGGTAGAGTGCCCGTGTCTTGGCATGGAGCATCACGATTTAATAGGGTGATCAACGTGATGCTTGCTGACGGATTTAAGAGCGGACGAATTTAGAGGGTATATGTCCTACGTCACGGCAGCCGTCGCGAGGAACGCTCGATTTTTATTCTCATTTTTATCTCCATGCCCCGTAACCAATCTACGCCGCAACCACGAAGAAGTAATAAATAGCAGGACGAATTTAAAAGGAACGCGGGAGTACGGGTGAAGTTAAATCTACGTTCGTGGAACCGCGTCATCTCGTAATTATTTAATTGGCCGTCGTGTTTGATCGTCCTAACACTTTGATTATTCACGCTGGGAAAAACATTCCGTAGATTTGTTGGAGTACGAATGTCGGTGAAGGGTGGAAGCTTTAAAGCATGAATGGAGAAACGTAAATATCTTTAATAGCGTACGATTGAAACTGAATTTATTCAAGGCTTTAGTCCACGAATTATGGTTACCTTGGGATTTCCCTGTTAACAGAGAAAGATTTGCTCGCCGGTTTCCATTGGCCGGCACTTGAAAATAGCCACGCAGAGTGCAAATACCGTTTTGTAGAAGCCGAGCAAATAAAAGTCTGTCGAACTGTCCACTCGTCGTCGCTGCGAAGTGTTACATCACGGGGAATGATAATTTCGCAAAATGATGATTGATGCGTCGCGGTAATCTCTTCCACCGCGTCGCGAAACATAAATCTTGATAGCGATTTCATGTAAATGCAATTCATGCAAATTGCCCGGAATAACTAGCGGGCTAATATCTCGACGCGACGACAGAAAGGAAATAAAAAGGATCGGGATCTCCTCTTTGGCTTTCGCTACGCAATCGTACTTTCGAAACATGTAAACGGTTCGAGATAAATAAGAACCCACGATAACCAATATACTTCTATTTAATAACCCCCATTATCTTTTTCGCCTTGAAGAACCACTGATGTCCGGCCCAAGCGTAAAAAAAGAGATTAGTACACGTATAAAATAAAATCTCATAAAGTTCTTCGATTAATTCCATTATAGCCCCCCAGGTTTCCTAAGTGGCGGACACCGATTAACCCTTATGAATACAATCTTGCCGAGTCGAATTCGCCGATAGAATGGTGGCGACGATCGGGTGGGTCGATTTTATGGCACAACCAATACACGAAGCGCGTACACGCGGGGTACGTAGGCGCAGATACGTGCCTGGCCAATCCCCCATACGTTATATTAACACATTAGGTCCGCTCGCGTGCCAAAACCCCGTAAGCCGTAAGTAACAATAAGCAAGGGCCCTGTGGTCCCCTCTCGATTGCTGCCAGATGAGGATCGAGGAAGAGGGGGTCTCTGGATGGAGGGTTCCCGGCACGATACACACGTAAACCGTGTGTACTTGCGTTGTGTTCCTGGTTCTGTCGTTTCGGGGAACGACGCATGTCACGCCAGGCACAGGGGCACTCCTCCTTTCGAGATTTCTGTAAGTTCCAGGGTGGAAATCGCCGAGCGACAGGTGGCAAATTTACGAAATTTAATGGAGATATAGTTAGATTGAGAATGGGCGATGTAGTTAATGTAGGACGATTATGTTTGTAATTTTATTAATTTATTAATTGGTACAATTATGCGATAGACAGACACCGTGATTACCAAGTGGAAACCTTCACTCAGAGGGGTAAGAACGAGGTTAAAAATGATTCTTTCTGGTGCGATTAAACGTGCCTAGAAGCAAAAGGCTCAGAGGTTATTGTTTAACCTGTTCTAACCAAGATGCATTCGTACCTTCGCGTCGACGCAGTCTGCTAACGCACCTGCCTCGATCTTCACTCTCCGTAATTTACCTGCATACGCGATACACCTCCCCTATATATTTTTCTATTCTGCGAGAGTCTAATGTTCCCCAAAACGGCTGCACTGGAATTCAATAAAAATTTGTAGAGAAAACAATTGCTCTTGTCCCTCGAATTTTCACCATCCACTTTGCATGCCGAGTATCTGTGTATGGTTAAAAGAAAAGGGTAGTTGAGAACCACTTTGACCACACGCACACTCCTCGGTGGCTCCAATTAAGCGGGCAACATTAATTTCAACCACCCGGTCCGACCCCGCGGTTATCTCCTTCTCTCCTGCACCCGCTGTTTAGTCTGCCCTTTCCTTGTCCCTCGGCTCTCCTCTCTTTTCGTCTTTGAACACCCTCTCCTCGTTCATCCATTGCCCTCCGTGCTTCTTCCTTCCACTCTCGCTCTTCCGCACGCATACACACCAGCCGGTCTGCTCGCCGACAACCATAAATTTTTGTCTCTGTTAATAATTGAACGTTGATTGTTCGATGCGATATTTTTGCCCTACTATTGGAATAATTTAAATGATTTAATTTTTGTGGAGAAAAGTGTATAAAAATATTGCAGAAAAAAACACTGCATACCATAAAATATATAGCACAGTATATAAAAATTGGCGACGAAAAATTCGTCGCCAACGAATCACTAAGACATTCACTATATCGATAAGAAATAAAAATTCCATTGCTACTTTTCACAATGTTAAGCTTCTCTGCCAAGCTGGTAATATTTCTCTCGACACACAATGACAACTCTTTCCCAGCTCTCCAAAGGGGAATCGTTTGAATGGAGAGGGTTAATAAGCGTAAAAAACCGCGTTCCTTTTAAGCCAATTTGTTCGCGAGTTTTCTCGCTCGGCTGCATAGAACAGGCATTCAGGCCAGCGTTATCCCGGAAAGTGCACGATCTTGAAGAATAGCAAATAGTTCCCGCTGGGGGAAAAACGGTTTTCGCGAGGGGCCTCGCGAAGTGTCGGTTCTTGCGTGCCGTTCAAGAATCGTTTGTTGTTCCAACGAAACTTCTATATTTATACATCGGTAAAACGCAAGCCTCGTATTTGTTTCCATTCCCGTATTCTCCTCGTCACGTCTCATTCCGGTTTTCTGCTTCTTTTTCTGCGCACCGTCCTGTCCCCGTTCGCCATTCCCCCTTCGTCTGTCCCGTCCGCCCCTACCGCCAGCTAATACTCACGATTTTCAGCGAGCAAGTGCATACAGCACGCTAATTCGTCTCGCTCGAGCCGAGCTTCTGTACACAAGCAGAAGTGGTTTACTTTGCCGCGGGATCGACTTCCTTGCCACACGCTTCGCGCGAATACAGCGGAGCGAAAGAGCGAGGGTGAAAGACGCTGTGGCAGCGGAAGAAAGGAGTCCGGGTGATATTTTTAAAATTGTCACGCGTCACCCGAAGCCCCGGGAAAAATTTCACGCGTCGAGGACGAAAATCGAGTTGATTCTATCGGTGCGACGCGATGGACAGTTTGGATCGGTTGGTTTGAAAAAGACAAAATCAATGGAATGTTCGAAGGAACTTTCATATTTTATCTTACATCAACGGAAACGATAGGCTGGTACGTTGGACGAGGTAAAGGGAGAAACGTAGAAACGACAGGGGAATGTTACGTTACGTTCGTAGACAGTATGACGTTTCTAAAGCGAAACTGAGGAATTAGAACAGTCGCGCTGGCCTAATGAGGTACTAATTGCACCGAATTCCTGCAGTATTGACCTGACGCTGGATCAGATAAGTTAGTCTTTGACCGAGGGAAAGTGAAACGCGTGCATGATGCATTTCAGGAGATCCGTCGAAATCCTTGCACGCGGTCAGGGAAAAGGCCCGCGCGTGTTCCAACGTTTGAAGGATCTATCGATCGAACGCCGCAGACAGTTCGTACAATCGAAACGCGTGCACTGTAATTACCAGAGACGTGCATGCGAATCGTTATTAATATCCAGAAAGTGATATCGGCGCAGCGAAATGTTGCCGCGCTTGCGGTCTGACCCGAGCGTCTTATTTCACTTCGAGCGATCCGTGCCTTTCCGGAAAGTACGGTGTCCCTTGGCGCGAATGTGCTGATAATAAGTGGAACGTGTCACTAGTCAGACGCGCTCTAATTCGCAGTGGATAGAAGCAGCGTTTACAAACCTGGACGATTGAAATAAATATTATTACAAACAGTTCAGAAATCATAATTTTTACAACACTTCAGTCATACATCTAGCATTAATACCTGTCGGATATTCTGATTATACAATGCTCGCTACCATTAAATCTTTAAAGATCCGACAGATCTGCGATCTCTACAACAAGACTGACATTTTCCGCATGAAAATCGTGAAAATTCAGTCAGGCCACTCATCGCGTGCTTCATCCTCGTCGCAAACAGCGCCGAGCTTCCACTGTGCAAAGTGCCGTCTACCTGGCAGGCCTTATTAGAAGCTAGAGTAACGAGCAGCCAGCCATCTTCGTGATTCACGCTTTCCTCGCCGTGATCCATTTAACAGCGAGCTTTCGACGATCGACGGATCGTCCGCGTGGAAATCCCGTCTGCGTCGTTCGATCTCGTAACACGCATCCCCTCGGTTCTTTGGCCCGAACTCTGCTGTCCGTCTGTAATTACGCGGCCCGTCTGATGGGCACGAAGATGGTTTCGCGCGATTCTTTCGAACGTTTTCATTAAAACGTCTGCGCATAGCCGAGGCGAGACGTAACAGCGGTTTCGCGCGAAACGGACGTGATTTATCGCGTTGCACGCGAATCGCTGGATCCCATTAGCATGATTGGTTAATTAGCAATAATACACGTTTGATGATTTCGCGAGTTTTTGTGCATTATACATATATATAGGGGGGGGGGGGGAGGTGAAGAAATTGTTTATCGAACGAGTATCCCGCACGATTGAGATATCCTCGGGGAAAGACAGGCACGAGTCTGACAAACTAAATGGCCATGGTCCAAAATATTGTTCGATGGTTCCCTTTGAAGTCTCTCACGTAGGTAGTAGGCGTATCTGAGACAGTCGGATCGGATATTAGGAAGGCCCCGGACGTCTCAATCGATGGGATAGGCGTCAGCGAACAAGTTTTACGGCCGCTGTGCTATTTTAATCTGACTTCTATTTCGCGGTGTGAGACTTCGATTGGGGAATATTGAGGTTGGTGGCACAATAAGATTTTGGTCACGGGCGAGACGCTACTGGAGCTACTGCGCGGACCAGGTCCGACGACGCTCGACCGCTTGCTAACGACACGACGTGTAATTGTCAAAGGGCTTAAATGGTCAGACGGCGTATGTAAACGCCGCGAATAAACCGCGATGCGTTTGTGCGCCGGTGAAATTAACGCCGAGGGGCTTAATTGATTTGTCCGCGATTAACGTCTGCTCGCGGAATTTCATTTGCCGACGTCAGGTACTCGATCCACGACCGGCTTTGTATAATTTAATGCAGATTGATTATCATAATAAACATCTTTACACCGTCTACTGCGCGGTTAACTATTCTAAATCTCCGCGTTCGTCTGCATAAATGAATCGTTAACGGTGGTTAATAATGCTCGTTTGTACATTAAGAGATCGTAATTACGGGTAATCACTGGGTGATGGAATAGAGTGATCCTTTTTTTCTGTTCCCGCGTGATACTTCTCGGAGGATTGAACCTTAGTTCGAGTTAAAATAATTGAATAGCAAAATCGTTTCGAGTGCAGGGCATTTTGAGATGAATTTCAGCAAGCGTAAGATTGTAACTTTATCGTCGACTACACGTGCAAACCTATCGAGACTAAGACACTTCTCTAACCGGTCATTAGATCGCACACAATTTAATATATCATCGTGCGATTTGCCCAGAGCTAGATCGAACCGTCGATTTCATTCGTGAACACCGCTCTTGAAGCTCGAGATTATTGAAAATCACGTTTACGTTATCGTGGGAACGACTATCACTAGACGTCCAATGGACAGCTATTCATCGTTTACGGAGGACCGTAATCACTATCGATGATGGTTATTAATATCTTACCAGGATAACTTGAACCGTATGATCCATGATAAAGGAACAGTTTGAACGCGTCGGATGATATACAAATTTGGATTGCTTGGGAAACAATATAGATTCGAGTACTCGTTGTTTTATATAAATAAAAAAGCAGAATAAACTGAAATGGTAAAATTAAACTGCAAGGATATATTTCAAAAGCCATTTCATATTTGGTATACAATTTAAACATAAACAAATATGATTTTTATACTCGGCATCTCTATTGGTATTTTAATGCTTGGTATCGGCTAACAGAGAGATCAGATGAAAGCGAAATAAGGAGCACCATGATCCATATCGCTATGATCGAAGATCCACAACGATAACGTCGTTACTTTATGTAATAATTAATAACTACAATAGCTGTGCCACTTCGTCGAACTCGCGGCGCCGTGGCTGGAACAATGTAGAACATCGTACGTGTACCGCGGTGAATTACGCTCGCGCCGGGTGCAGATAGCCTGGTTGCTCGTTTATCTCGTATCTTTGTTATCTCGCCACGGGAACGATGAATATCGCGGCTGGCGACGAAAGATCAACGGTTTGAATGCACGACCGCGGGCCAATCGATTTCAATGATACCATCTATTTTTAACACGCCGCATGCCAGCGGACGCACCATCGAACAGCATTACGAACATGATCATTGTTGATTATGATGACTGGCCTCAACTTAATTAAAATGTGGCAATTGTGCAACTTGGACGCCTACAAGTTGCGCGTTAACAAATTTACAATTTCGTCGCTCGAGGACCTTTAGAATCAACAATTTGTAAATTAAAAAATGTCAAATCTTACTAATTTATCTACACCTCGTTAACTTCGTTGCCGCTCCGGCGGGAAATTTGTTCTCCGCTCAAAAATTGTACGCAGTCGCAAGTACCGAATTCCCGCGACCAGAGAACGGCGTTCTCCAATCGAAGCGGCGGAAATTAGCGGTGCGGTTTTTTTCCGGATCGATTCGCGTCAGAAGCAGAACAGAAAGCAAGTTTCCCACGATTGGAGAACTACTTGAGGGCGAGACGCTTAAAAATCCTTCCACGTGTACTACATTGACGCGCCGCGTAAAATTCACGTCCATTCTATTTTTCATTCCACCTTACAACGATTCGAGCTTACTAAGAAAAGAACAGCTACGTTTAAAAGCAAGAGAGAAGGCGGTTCGGACGGGAAGACACCGGAAGAACCGGCTCCATCGGGGGAACCAGAACCAGGAATGAAATCATTAATCCTCTTTCCGAGCAATATATTATTTGCGAATTTCCATTTCTCATTATTCCTAACGCGCACGGCGTTGCAAGCCATCTGCCCACGTCAAACGGCGAAATCGTTCTCGCGATTGGAATCGTCCCCCATGCTGTACATACGAATGAACATCCGCTCGCCTTCGAAATTGTCAGCATCGCGAAGATATAATTATGCCAGTTTTCGATCACCCTGCGCCCTGCCTTCGCGCGTATTTCATTCTCACCTGTAGCACGGCGATCGAAGTGATTGGACTGAATACAAAGTAAGAAATTATTCTTGCGCGGCCTCTGCCAATTCCACCAACGCTGAACACCTTCGCAATATCTGCTAATTGTCTAATAAAATACTATTATTAAGATTTAACTAGTTTATTCATATCTGCGTATGTAAGACGTATCGTCGAGCGAAGAGATACGAGAAAGAAAATAGGAAGAAAATTGTGAAATACTTGTTGTTTGCCGCTGGAACAACTTTGAACGATCACGCCGACGGTGGTTATTAGAAATGAAACGATCAGCCACGAGAGAACGTTAGAATCGAAGTAAGAGTAGTAGAACCGCGCCTTAATGGAAACGAACTAACGACCCGTGGAACCGTAAACGCAGTCACGTACTCGCAGGTAACGATCGACGAGTGACCAATCAATGGTCATTATTTATAGGTTGTGGGTACGGCTAAAGGGGCATGGCTACTTTTCGTACGATTCCGTGGGTCCCAGAGACACCGTAACGAGTGGCCTGGAAAAATGTGAGCGGCCACTTAATCCGATTCCCTCGATCCATGCAGACTGTCCCACCGTCGCAATGCGTTGCTCGAGGACTGAAATTGTTTTTAGCGAATTTTCGGTGCACCTTATATGTGGTTAAAATTTCCCCACCAACGCAGAAAAGAAATCCAGCTTCTCTTACGCTCGATGGGAAGTTTGATTGATTGCACCGGTCGCTGTTTCACCTGTACACAATTAGAGACTGTTTATGAGGCTATTCATTTTTCCACGCGGTCGGTTCCGATGGAAAATGCGAACGTGCGCCGCGGTATTCGATTCGCCCTGTTTCCAATTGACGCGAACTCGAAGGAACAAGGCGAACACGGGCAAATCGTAAATCATTATCGTCGTTCTGTTAATTGACGTCGGGGTCGATAGGACAGACGCGATAAAAGCCCCGTCCCCTTTCCGTCGTTTTATCGCGCCGTACCCGGCGACGCGCACGCGAGAATGGATAATTGATTATTATTAATGAAATGCTTGTCCACGATCGTGCTTTTTTAACCGGTGTGTTTTTTCTTTTTTTGTTCTCAGGACGAAGTAAGTAACGAGCCACGACAGTTAGATGCCGTACAATCGAGTGCTATAGGCGAGACGATTATGACGGAAACGGCATCGGAGAGCGTGAGCTTTTTCGAGGCCCATTACTGTTCACGATTCTTTGCGGAAGCTCGCCACCAGCTTCCCCGCAACCGATAGTTGAACATCGAACGAACATTCATACCAGCTTCGCTCATCGCATAATCGCAATATCTTATGTATTTAGATTGAGCAATAACATCGTACAGGGAACATGTTCAATTATTCTTCATCGACGTGTGCCCTCGTGGTACTACTTGATACTGGCTCCCTAACAAAAGTTCATTCATTCATAGCAATGTGACGCTTATTTTTCTAATCTTTTTATATAATAACTACAAATATTTTTGCACTAAAATAATTCAAATTTTAACTGGCCCTTTCCCAATCGACGCACACGTCGCTAAAGTATCAACCTATAAACGAACTTATTACTCAACCTGAAATACCTTCTACACCCTGTACCAGTAAAAAAAATATCTCCACAAATTCCAAATACAAAATTCGTCCCCCTTCCCATCCGCTATACCCAGGAAACACGAAACGAGTACTCCGCAGTGGCGACGAAGAGGTCTTAATTCCTCGAATGACATTTCACTCGTTAGCCGGCCGCGACTTCCCGTTCGTTTCCGCGAAAGCTCGGGCAAAACGCGGTCCATCTGCCTCGTCGCGGAAACTAACGAGCAATCGTTACGTCCAACGTAAATTACCATCGAATGTAGGTTACCGGCTACTCCCACTGTCGCGATATTAACACAGAACCCTTTAGTGAACGCGGGGAATACCGGCGATTCCCTGGTCCCGGTTAACGAGGGCCCATTCGACGCGTTCAGCCAGCCTTAAAACTGTCAATCGTCGCGGATCGATGTCTTCTCCACTGTCCTCGTAATTCTCGAGAATCGAGAATGTCTGCGAGGAGAAGGCCGGTCGGTCGGGCCGCGGCCGTGTCGACACGCTTAGCCTCGTTTGTCCCGGGTAATGGCCGCAGTCATAACTCAACCGCGACTCGAGCCCAGCTCGAGATCGAGACCGGCCTGGACCCGAGTCATTTCTACTTGCTAGACGTGACGCTTACACGCGACCAACCGATCCGCTTGCTGAGCGAGCAGGATAGATCTGATTCACGGAAGAGACGGGTCGATCCGCTCTTCTCCTTGGCACGATATCGCAGCCGGCCAACGTAGAGGCAATGTATACAAGGATCGTTCCAGTAGCTCGAAACGGGAGGAGCGTTTTCATCGATTAAAAGAGTTGCTCGCTGGAGAGTTGCTGCTGAGGTATTGCGAGTCGTGTAGGGGATTGTAGAATAGGGAACCCGTTCCGTACGATTGATAGTGATGCAAATCGATCAGAGATTTTTTGGACCGAAGCACCCTCTACTCTTGTACCCTTCTGAATTATGTAAAGATTGATGGAAATAATGTCGCATAGTTCTTTTCTTCTACATGATTACTTCCATCCGGAAAAGAAGCTACTGTTACCGAGATTACCGTTCATCTCGTTATTAAACGCTTTCCTTAAATTCTAATTCAATCCAGTGCACAGCCATCGAGAAAAATCATATTCCTAATACCGGTTGCTAATCTGCTGGCGAATCGGCCTCTCTACTCGCGAGCTGACCTACCCACGAGATTTCCCAGCCGAAGCGAACTAACCACCGTCGGACATTTTGCGTTCATGGAACTCGTGAGCATCCCCGCGGTGAACTTCATTAATTACGCGTGTTCCCTTCCACGCGGGAGGCCACCGACGCCAATATTTTAATAAGATCCGAGTTGCTCTGGCGTGGAAGCTCGTTCCGCGTGCGATTCGTAAAAAGACTGGCGTCGCGTCGTCAGCGTGTGCTCAAAGAGCTTACACGGCTAATCGCTGGAAATTGGCCGAACTGCATGTTCCACCGCTGCGTAGAACCTTTTAACGACCAATTTCGACGACGCATCCTTTCCTCTCTTCCACCGTAACGTCGTTATACTGTCTACGGTTAATGTTATAATAATGGCATAAGTGGATACTATTTTTAAATAATCTTTTATGTTCATAAAATTTTGGCAAGGCTCGTCACTATTTTAATACAGCTAAAGAAGCTTAACAAAAATTTTCTAAAAAAATTGCCAATCCATATTTCATTCAATTTTGTCCTTTCTTTGCATACTGTTACTTGCACAGGTCATTTGCTTTAATCGCGTTTCGATTCGCGATCAAGTCCTTAGAAGAAAAGTGTTTCCCAGTGACGGGCTCGCAGATAGTTTCATTAACGGCGATTCGGAGAAACGATCGGCGATCCGGTAATTAAAAACAATACTGAAAGCTGCAACGCGACGATCGTTAATTAGAATTGATAATTGCGAGCGGAGATCGCGGCACGCCGCGTGACCACGCGGAGGCTGGCCGCTATTGAGAAACTGTTCCCCCAGCAGGTCCCGTGCATCCGCGATAAATTTTCCGACGACTTAATTGATTTCTGCCGGGAAGAATAACCGTGCCGCGTTCTCCAGGTACAAAATCATTGGAGAATCTCGAGGGAGCTTTCCTGAAGCCTCTCAATGATTCAGACTTCATGCGAACTTGATCGAAATGATTTTCTCGACGGAATATTGTAAAAGTTTTCATAGAACATTTCAAAGGCCATATTATTTAGATTATTCTTCTTCCGCGAAACAAGTATTCCTCCGATATTAAGGAATCTATTACTTCGCCGACGAAAATTCAGGCAATCGGTAAACTTTATTTCCAACTGCGCTCCACAAATATAGAACAAACCTTGTACCTCCTAGACACCTGCGCGATTACAAAAGTACACTCACTCCCATTTGAAATCGGCCTCTCGCAGTATGATCCCAGCACCTGTTCCACTTCGCGCCGTGCACAGTTCTCGTCTCGGTTGTTCCAGTGTATCGTTTAATGAATTCTTAGCGGCACTGGCTTCGACCGTTTCGTATCCGTCGACGATGGCAGGCGTAATTAAAAGGAACGTGACGCGCAAGTTTAGTGGCGCTTTAAGAACGGGTGGAATCGTTTCACGTATGCGGCACCGCGCGATTCATAATGGTAGGACTGACGTTTCGCGGTTCCCGTCGATCGTAGATCAAACCGCAGATCCAGAGGCAATCGTGACGTTCGTACGACTCTGTTGTACCTGCCAGCTGATAATTATCGCGTCATCTTTTTGGGGTAAATAGCGCAAGGTTGTAGAATTCAGATTTTCGAGCTTATACTCTGTGGAGAAAAAGATAGTGCATCCTTCATGAAGTTTTTTTGGTTGAGACAGCGAGAGAAGAATGCAGGTATTGTCAGAGTATTCGTGCCCGTCAGCTCTTGCTAATTACTTTCTGTTTGCCTTGGGAGCAGAAAAAAGTGCTGAAAGACTGTCCACAGGAGTTCGCGCCGCTCTCTGCAGGCTTTTGCAAGAACGATCGGTAAATTTATGAGGACTTGATCCCGGCGTTCTCCTTACACACGCTTCGAGGAATCCGCTGGAACTGCTCTCCTTCCTCTCAGCGATCCATGTGCGGAATACCTAAACTATAGAACCGTCGAGGATACAGATTATGTCACGAGTAAAACCACAGCCATTTAATTGCAAGAAAGAATCAAATGAATTTCCACAAAAAGCAGCTCAAGTTTTGCAAAAGTATTGCTGCATATATTTCTTTTATGATGATGACTTAACTAGATTTGTAACTTTGCTAGACTCTAGACTCTAAACTCTAAAGCAATTCCAAGCCTTGGCCAAGCCCCTCTCGCCTCTCTGCTGGCTCGCCATCGATACCTGTGCAATTAAACGCAACGTGACCAGCCAGTCAAGTAGCAAATCTGAAAGAAACCTATCCGACGGTTTCTACGATTCGTTGCGCAAAGGGTGAACGTGTCCAGGAGGTTCTTTCCGGGCGGAGGCGTCGAGAAACAGGAGGATATCGTCGTTAGCCGACGCGTTTGGTATCAAGGATGAAACAAGGCTCGAACGAATCGACGAGCCGTCCTTCGGCGACAAAACGTTCCCCACCTCGTCACTCGGATGACAGGACAATGATGAAGCGGTTTAATTGTTCCGATCTGACGAGTTTTTTCCGTCAATTGAATTACATCGGTAAAATTCTGCGCAAGAAGCGAATAGTTTCAGGCGCTCTGTGCCTTCGCGGAGCCGGACGGGGAATAAAAACAGACCGTCCATGCTATTGTTCTTCTTTCGCGTGAAACGTATGTACCCCGGAATATTTGTTTTTCCCCGGAACGATTCAATTACGTTTCCTGCGATTCTCTCGCGAGTAGCGCGTCGATTTTACACTGCACGCACCGCAACTTCTACCTGTGTCATCATTTTTTGTTCTCCCCGCAATGCTCCTCCTAGAATCGCAGGCCATGTACCGACACGAGGGAAAGAAATTCGCTGCATTCATCGACGACAAACAACTATCCTAGACTAACCGAGATTACTTTTCATCCCTGAAGTAACAACGAATCGCGTGTTCGCCGATCGAAGCATCATTTTCCCAAACGCGGGGACTGTCGCCAGAAGACAAACTGTAATTCCTGAACAAACGTCCGCGACAGGTGACGAGCGCTGACAATGACTCGCCGCGTTAATCAAGGGTGGCACGTTGAAGAGAAACGACGCGACGGAGAAACTCGTCGGAAGCAGCCCCGTAGCTGACGTCTAACTCAAGGATAGGTCGAGAGGAAATTAGTGTTCGTTCGCGGCCGCACGTCCCCGGTATGCGAGGTACCTTCGGGGATGTATATACTCGCTCTCGAGGGCGTCTTAGCGTTATTGGTTTTACCCCTCGAGACGCCAACGGTTGAAGAGGAGAGGGTTGTTCCTTAAATGGAAGCCCTGAAACGGCGCGAGTGAGAAGTCGTAGGGAGGGACGAGAATGGAGAGAGCGTGAAGTGGGTTTCTGAATGCCTCTTTCCTGCCACCGACAACGAGACTACTTCGCTTAAGTAATTAGACTGCCGACCGTTCGTTACCTCAGTCATTTCTGAAACGGAGAACGAGAAACTACTGTGCCGTTCTCGATCATCCACTTTATGACGTTCTGGCAATTTTTCTGTACATCCGCAAACTCTGTCCGCGACAGAATTTTACGTTAGCTAGTATTGCTGGTTCCAATTTAGCCAATTTCGCAAGTTTCTTCGACGAAAAGAAATTAAATTCGCCCACTAAAGAGAAATCGAAAGCCTCTCGGTATATACTTCTTCTTGCAGTTTCTTCTTACAGTCGTTCCGAATAATTATCATTTCAGACACTATTTTCGTACGCTGTCTAAGGGGGAGTCGAGGAACTCAGTTTCCCTTAATGTTACACACGCGTGCAAGGCAGCCATTACAATATTTACGACGAGTTATTAACGCCCATTGGAGGTCCTGTGCTACAGACCACGTTCATCGACTTGCCGTACCTTGCACAACTGTCAAAGTCTTCGGACGATTCGCGAATCAACAATGACGAATAAATCCTGCCGGACGCAGGGAAAAATCCCCCGCAAGAAGAATTCGAAGAAACTTATCCGCGCCTTATCCCGTTTCATGCGCCCGTTGCTGTCGCGTTAATTCGAAAGCATGGCCAATAATTAGTGGGCGAGGGGAAAAAAATAATTAGTTATATCCTCTGGCGCGGTGTATCCCGAGCCATCGAGCGATGACGTTGCCCGTTCCTCTCTCGGTTGGAGTGCAACAACAATAACACGCGTGATTTACGATTAAGTTGTCTCTGTTAACTCCGCGTGACCGGTGGTGAGGACTACGCGAAGTACTTCTAGCAGCTTCGACGATAAACGCGAGAAGGACTCAGCTTAGCGAACCAACTATTCCTCTCGTCCGTGAACCGACGTTTATTTCGCCCGAAGGATGAAGACTCCTCCCAGAACGTAGCTCCCTTGTTATGGAGGAGAGTTGCGCGCAACCGGCTAGGGAAAAGCACTTACCAGCGGCTACACAATAAAAGTTGTCGTAAAGTTTGTCACTGCGCGAGCACCGTGCCGGCGGTTCGTTAATTTCGCAGATTTATCGCTGCGTAAACATGTTGAATCAATGTTCACCGCGGCCACGGAAGAGCATTACGAGCCGTTACGCAAGGCTAACCCCGGCCTGTCTTATGTACCCTACGTAGAGGATTTTCGATGGGATATCGATTGTCATTTTTTAGCGGACGTGGCTTCCTTTGGCGTTTCAATTTAGAGTCTCTTATGCAAGACCTAGATTAATATTTATTATTTATTATTTTCTATGAATCCTGACCGATCTCAATTTATCTTTACACCACCCCAGTAGTATCGTATATCCATTTCCTCGTTACTGTCTCTCACTATCTTCTCCTCGTTCCTTATTTATACTACACCATGAGAATCCTCAACCGTAGTAGTCTGGATTCGTCAGACAATTCGACAGATATCAGCTGACAATAGGATCCTACCGTGTTGCAGGTCCCCGCACGAGGAGAGTGAAGAGGCCAGACGGTCGCAGCAGTGGCAGCACACCTGAAGAGAAGCGCCCGAGGACCGCGTTCAGTGGCGAACAATTGGCCAGGCTGAAGAGGGAGTTCGCGGAGAATCGATACCTAACAGAACGAAGAAGGCAGCAGCTCTCGAGGGATTTGGGGCTGAACGAAGCGCAGATCAAGATCTGGTTTCAGAACAAGAGGGCGAAGATCAAGAAGGCCAGCGGTCAGAAAAATCCGTTGGCACTTCAGCTGATGGCGCAGGGCCTGTACAATCATTCGACGGTACCTTTGACGAAGGAGGAAGAGGAACAGGCCGCGGAGCTTCAAGCGAAATGACGATAGTCGGACCAGTTGAATAATTGTACGTAATCGACGAGATCTCTTTCGAGGAGAGGGTGAAACCTTGCTTTATCGTTTCGAACGCTGATTGTTAGGGGATGAAGGTAAAGCTTTGATAGGGTGTGTCCGGCGATCGTGGAATGAAAACGAAGGTTAGCCAATTTATTTCATCATCGACGTCGCAGCGATATTTGTATTCCAAAGATTAGACGCGCTCATTGTATTTCTGAACATTCGACGGCTAAGAGTATATTTATAATTCTTTCTGTTTTGTTCCGTTCGAAAATGGTAAGCATAAAATACGGCCGTGGTTAACGCAGCGTCGCGGTCGATCGTTTCTTTGTCCGATGAAAAAAGACTTGGATATTTGTTTCGTAGAAGTATCTGGCGTGCCACCTTTCCAATGATTTCCAAGCGGTTGACGAACGAATTTGGACGATTCAGAGCTTCCCGTTTGAATCCGGCGAGAGGAAAACTCATGAGTTACCGGCGTTAAGAATCGAATGATGGTGGTCGTGCAACGCGGCGATCGCAACGATAACTATCATTCACCTCGGCATCGTTTGTGAGGGAGGACTTAGAACGCACGTTCCTAATGCCACGAGTAAAGATTCGTGTTGAACCAGAGGAAATAACGGAGATACCGTATCGATCGAGCGTCGCGATTAAGCGCGAATCGCGTAAGTCACGGTGAAATGGGTTGTACAGTGCCATTTGTACAGTTTTCTTGCGAACAGTAAATCGAAAGAGGAAGAAAAAGAAGGAAATAATCGTTGTTTCTCTGTAAAAGGAACTAGTATTTGATGCACACATGCAAACAGAGGGAGGAAATTTCACCAAGAACGCGTGTGACGAGAGCATGAGTGGGAGAGAAAGATAGTGAGAATGAGAAGACAGTTTTGTTCCGTTAATTTATTGTAAAAATGTAACATATCGTACAATTGCGATGTGCAATAGAAAGCGTTATACATATATGTACGGAGAGGAGTAAATAGAATGACCTATGTATAGGTATATATATATATATATATGAAAAAGATTGATAAATCATCGTGTAAATAAAACGCAAGTTAGCGAGAACGTCGTCTCGATAGACTGTTTAAAAGTAACTTAGTTATTTATTTACCTATGCTAATGAGGACGGCTCGATAGAATATCGGCCACCTATACCTTGTAAGAATTATTTAAAGATCGAATTAAATATTCCCACTATCACGAGCCACGTATCGACGTATAGTACTTGTTCTGTCTTCAACATCCATCCACTTCCTGGGGCCCGAAGAATTCCTTGCTACTATGCCCGCCGCGGAAGGATAAACCTTCTTCAAATGTCCATGCAAAGACACCGACGATATGGCGGCTAGATAAATATTTGATTAAATAATTGCGCGGCGCCGTTGAACCGAATTATCCAGGTAATTACCGGCCGGTCTGATCATTCGATCCGAGATACGAACTTTTACTGAAGCATTACGGACACTGGCCTCGTTACAAGATAGCAATATACTGAAACCCGGGGCTCGATCTTCGTGCACACAATCGAACCGCACTGGAGCAAAAACAAAGTCCACAATTTTCCATCTCGGCCAATTCGAAGTGACTATTACGCATTAAGGTTCGAGGAACAAGAAAAATCTCGCCTACCATTCCGACCGGCGCGCAAATCGCAAAACCAATTCCTATTATCCCGCGCATACGGTACACAATAATTAATTGCACGCTCGTTCCGCGGAAAGAAAATTAAACGCCACGAGCAATCTACTTGCACCCGAGAGGTATCCGCAGGAGGAACAATCGGGACAATTCGATCGAGATCCGTGTACCTTACACCGATCGGTGCCGTGAAAGCGGTACTAGACGCGTGCTAATTAACACGGGGAAGGGAATCAATCGAGCCAGATGTTTATCGAGAAACCATCGGGGCGACGCTGGCGAACCGTTGGAGGCGAGAGAGAAAGACGGGTGTCGGCGAGGCGATCGGTGTCGGGATAAAAGGTTTCGGGGCGGGTCGATTCGCATTCAGCATTTGGCGCATGCTTCCACCCCCGAGCCGTATTTCAGGCCCGTGCAAATCCCATGAAAAGCCCCTCCTGCCGGCGCGATATCGATTGATTTACAGTCGAAAGGTGGCCATCGTTGATATCAAACCAGCCACGCCTACGTTATACCGTAAACGCGATATGCGTGTGCTGCACGGTGAGTGGTGTCGGTTAACGCACTTTATATGTACATCATTTAACCTCCGTCAGCGTTGTTTCAACGACCCTACCACAATTTGTCCCGCCGAACTTTTATGGACGTTTGTGAAATTCCTTTCGAATAAGCGTTGCCTGTACGAGATAAGCGGTACGAAATGAACCGAGTGATTCGCGATTTTGCTACGAATTCTTTTTTCTTTTTTCTTGGAAGTCAAAGAGTTACAAATATCGCAAAGAGTCAAAGATGTTGGTCACGTGGAAGTTAAATGAGGGTCGTTAAGAACGGAAGTGAAAAGATCGAAGATAGAGTTCGACGACGTTGGAGAATAAATAATTTCATCGGTTCCCCCGTGTATCGGTGTACCCCGATTTTTCTTTTTCGACAACGGTCAATGTCGTTGGCCGGGGGTCGTCCAGGATATCCAAGGGACCGGACCCACCTTTAGAAGCGTACCTGGTAAGTAATAGACGACATTAACGTACAAGCTTGGCTTCGAAAAGGAGCATCGCGATGAATAATCAGCGACGATTATTTTTTACAAGAACTTCTGTTCGGTTATGGGCGGAATTATAAAATACAAAATTAGTTAATTATCAACATTCCCATAAATTCATACATTTAATTAAATGTAACGTAAATATTTTGCCGTCACATTTCACGAATCCACTGTGACCAAAGTATCTTTTCCATAAATTTTCAAATTTCCTTTCAAAGGTAACTCTATTCGAAAGCGTAGATATTATTCTCAATTAATTTAACATGAACGCGTCGCACAGTTTTCCCCCGATTGAATATCTTCCAACCAAAAGTGCCGTATGTATACAAACAAGTTCCGTAAAGTATTTTCGACGCGTACCCCGTACACGGATCCCCTCAAAGTTCGAGAAGTTAATGCGATTCGTCGCTGGGATCTCATTGAAATGCCGAATCCTTGGCGCCTTATAATGCCTCGCAAACCCGAAATACATCAACGATCGCTCGGGATCGGGACCAAGTCGCCGATACATCCCTGTCAGATTAGAATCGCGCCACTTGACAGACTCGCGCTTCTGTCTGTCCGGCTAAACGCACGGTCGAGGCTACTTCGGGTCAAGCGCGGCGCAGATCCATAAAGGCGATTCTCCGTGGCTCCTTTGTCCCGGAATCTTTACAAATGAGATACAACCGGAGAGAAAAGTCCGAGACACGTGAAGAGGCAGCAGACATTAACCCTGTGACCGATCCGTTCGACATTCCTGAACAACCGTGCGCGCCTTCCACGCAGGGCCTTGGGCCCCGAGCACCGAAATTATGCATCCGTCTCGTGATTCATTTTCTTCTGCTACTTTCGAACAGTCGACGAATTCAGGATAGATATCGGCGTCAGATAGCGGTTACCGATTGAAACGTACATAGGCTGATCCGCGTTAAAGTACATGCGGGCCGTATAAACGGCGGAGTCGTTGGGAAACAGATCGTTTCCGTTTCAACGATAGAGAACGGTCCCTGATCCGTGGACGGACGCGTCCGTTTCTTCGCGATACGCGCGTATATGCCACGTGTGTCCCTCTTATGCATGCAACACGGTGCATATTACGAAAGAGTCGGATGCAAATTTTCTCGGAGATTACCGGTCACCTTGTTTCGACGTCTGTTTACATGCGAGGTTAACCACGCAGGTACCGGCGATGCGTACATGCGCGAGACCGCGGCACAACGATCTATCCGGCGACGTAAATTGCAGGGAAATCGGGCGCGGAGTAGACGCGACGCGGGACTCAATAAAGTAACGCGGAAGAGAATTATTGGGGCCGTTAATCAGCCGTAAATAACGACGTAGAATTCTCTGGCCGCGCGGCTCGAGCTAGCGATAAGAGCTGGGGGGGGGGGGGAGAAATTGAAAATGGTTTATAGATAAGGGGACGCACTATCAATCGACGTTGCACTTACCGCGCTTGCATACCTCTCGTCGCGTTCTTGGCGTACCATCGATATACCGGTGCACCGGAGTGCAGCTTTGGCTCGATGGTATCTCGACTGTCTGATTTTTCGTCGCGTTACACCGTGTTCATTTTACGTCTCGTCTTTCACCTTTGTTTTCCTCTCGTTTCCGTGCAACAGGATCGTTGGAAAAGGTGGAACCTCCTTCGCCATTGGAGCTTTCAAGTTGGAAATGCTTTCGATAGGAAAATCAGCGTGGTGAGATATTAATAACGCGGATAAATTGCGCAATGACAATTACAAGATACGGTCGGCAATCTGGAAGTAAGAGTATTATAATAATAAATATTTTAATTTAAATTCAATTGCATTATTTATTGCGAGAAATCATGGACGCTGTATTCTTTCATTTTCCGGCTATTTTGACAGCGAAAGGATTAATCGAACTTGTCTATCGGTTTCGTTTTCCATTTCAAGAACTTTCCCCCAAGAAGTCTACCAGTTTTTCGCGCGAAATTGCGAGAGGAATAATAATTCGTTGCGGCCGTGAGAGATCGGTAGACCGAGATCTTCAAGGATGATCGTCGTTAGTGAACGGGGCATTAGTCGTACGGTAGCCGATGCCGATGGATACGCTTGGCCGTCAGTGGGGAACCCAACGTGGAAAGCAGCGTCGGGAGATCTGATGGTGACGGGTATTAAAATTAATGGTCAGCCATGTACGCTGACGTGTCACCTTATACCTCCATGCGTCATTTTGATTGACCAATAAATTATCTCGTGGAAGGTCTCGCGCGTGCTTGCCTGGCCATCGGCGGTTCTCGCGGTTCTTTGCTCGTTCGTGTAAAAGTCTGTCCCGCTATTGTGCAATTTGTTGGTCGTTACACGCGGCGAAACGAAGGCATGTTTCTGCTAGCGCGGCCGGTCGATAAGCATCTTCATAGAAATTTCGTATAAACCGGAGATTTATCTTTCGAAACGCCAATACCTCGCCGATACAAAGGTTTTATTGCCGTTGCTATTACTTTTTATTACGGTAATCATCGATGCAGTGTAGTAGAATAACAGCACTCTATGGAAACGCTGTACACTCAAACCTATCCGCGAATCGTGCAAGTAACTAAGGATCTGAAGGAAGGGGGAGCGTATTAAAAAATTAAACAGAAGGGTGGTCGAAGGTTTTGCCCTCGCCACCTGCGACTCGTTCGCGAAAATTACACGTCGCGCCGTATCTAACTCGCGGCGAGCAGCTTGAATATCAAATCGTCGCGTTACTGCGAGAGGATCGTGTAGATTGGACGATAAAACGCGTGGCGATCGAGGGCTGCCGGTCTGCGTTTAGGGCAGAGGAACAGCAACGAACTGTCTGCCTCGCGAATTTCCTCGAAACAGCTTGAAGCAGACTTTAATGGCTCAATCCGCATGTTCCGGCAACTCGATGTGTGGGCCAGCGGGTCGATGGTCCCCCACCCGAAATTTTCTTCAGCTCTCGATCCCCATGGAAGGCGCGTTACCGTCCACCGATGGGACAAAACTCGTGAGCTGGCTTGTTTTTAGTCGCACCACAAGCCAAATGACCGGGACGCGGCACTCTCATGCATGAATGCAACGTCAGCTGCCATCCCGGGACACGGCGAACTCTTCATTAACCGTGCAAAGGGTTACGGGGAACGAAATGCTGCCTCTGATCGTGGAATCGTGCCCGATCCTCGAACTGAGGACGACGATGTCGTCACTGATGAATCTGAATATTAGTCGGTGTGCAATTTTATCGAGAACGCCGTATTAAGAAAGATATTTATTCCTGCATCCTAAAATATTCAAAAAATTGCAGGCTGTTATTAGAGAGCTTTGACAAAAGATTGGCAACTATTTTTTTAATGTTTTTTTAAGCGCTCCAACGTATCAGCTACGCGTTCAAAGAATGTAAAGAAATGTCCATTAAAAATATTCCCATGTATCCTGCGTATGCAATTTAAAATACAGCCGTTTCTCAGAATTTTCTGTCATTTGGTTTTCTTCAAAGACATCGAATCGAATTTATTCCGAACCATCGTTACCAGCATTCGACACGATCCTCGCAGTGTGAATAGAGAACGACGCCGGTAAGACGATCCCTGATTGTCGATGATCCGAACCCCGATTCGGTGACTTTAACGAAAATTAAGTGAGATAGGTCCAGACGGGCCGATGCTTTTTGACAGCCCCTCGAACTCTCCGCAAGAATCATAGGATCGGTCGACCGGTATTTAGTTTCCTAGTGTCATGTCCACCTTTACGCGTCCGCGCCTCCGGACAAGTCCGAACTCCAAACATGTCTGGCCGCGGATACTTCTCGCGCGTCACAGCTCTATTCGAGAGATCGAAACCAGTTTTAAAAGCAGAGCCAAGCCCTCGAGGGTCTTATGGATTATAAAGAGATCGATCGGGCGAAATTGTAGCCGAATTTCGTTTTGTTTCGAAGAGTTTCGGTTTCGTTCCGAGCAGTGTGCATTCGTCTTTTCTGGAGCGCAGATATTCAGCTTGAAGTATTCCTAATAAATCGTTTCGTCATATTGATGATCTATCTGACACTAATATTCTGATACGCTATTTAACAAGAGCATTCGAATTTTCAATTATAAATAATAAATAGCGAAGATTCCTTCAGAGTGTTGGAAACTTCGATCACTGTGTACGATAACTAAAAGTTCGTTTTATTCGATCCTGCTAATAGCAGTCCTCCGATCGTCAATTGCGAACGATTAAAAATTGTCGAGGAGAAACAACCCTTAACGATATCGAAATACCTCTCGAAACCGTGCCAAGCCTTTTGTTCGAGATCGCCGAAAAATGTTGCACCAACCAGGCTCGCCGTACTAACGAACCCTCACGAGGGATCGGTTCGGATACTCGTGATCTCGATACAGATCTCGACGGTTGCGCAAAAATTCGCGTCAGATCGAGGAACGGGGAGGAATTCCCGAATCCGTGGTAGCCGATATGTGGATGAGTCACCACCTTTGGGGATCGAAAGCGAAGAAGGTAAAGGGCCGCGTCGCGGCGAGCAGAAGGGGAGAAACGGGAGAAAAACGAAGAACAGAGGAGCCGAAGAGAACCACGAAATGGTGGGGACATCGTGGTAGAGTGGTGGTACCGGGTGGAAAGAGTGGAAAGAGAGAGGTGGGATTCGAACCCCGGGACCACACACGACGCTCCACGCGTCTGCGACTCGGTTACATTGCTTAATTGTAAACGGCCCAGCGGTTCTCATGCACGAAACCCTTTTCTCTCTCTTAGCACTGCAAGGGATTCCTGCCCCTTCCGCAGAAGTAGAAATTCGAGGCCAGCTACTGTGCGTGGCGCTAAGTGTACCTATCGATGTTTTAAACGGATGGACAAAAGGGTTCCTATGGTATTATTGCTTTAATCATTCAATTCCTGGGTCCCCTGCTGTTGAAGATAATGATTGACTCGTGTGTTTCAATTTTTGTACACTCATTTCCTATTAGTTTTAGAGGGTTGACAAACTTTTCGTACTAATACAGTTTATATAACAAAGTCTGTATCCACCGGAAAATTGTGCAATTGCAATAATTCGTAGGCAAGTGAATCAGGTCTCTGCAATTTTTGTCCATTGCAGCAGGTGTATATTAAGATTTCAATCACAATCAATTCGAAAGAATTTCGAGGGGTCGATGAGGGGGCACGACGGAAGCCGTCCGAGCGATGATTACGGACAAGAGTTCGGAAGGCTGATTTCTTATCTGCGACATCGTTAATACCATCGATTGTTCCCCTGCGGCGGTTTCCAACTAATTAAAACCAGAATCTCATCGAGCTTCTTCGTTCCTCTGTTTTATTCCTCGTGGCTTCCGCTGTTCGTGTTGCGACCTCTCCCTTTCCTCCACATTTCGGCATTCCTCAAACGTTGTCCCCGTCCCTCTTTTTCGAATGTCTAGATGTCCGCTTAATAGGCTTACATAACGCTACCGAAAAAGAACGTGACATGACTGATTTTACTTTAATACCTGTCTAGGGTTGGGCTGTATAATACCAGAATTCACAGTCGCACTACCTTTTTCCTTTTTTTTTGTTCTTTGTTAATCCATTTAACCATTTGGAAGATTGCCTACTGTTTTGCGGAATTTCTGTGGAAATTTCTCAAGCAATTGCCGTACGAAAGTATGGAATACATCATACAGTTGGCGTAAGTGGAAGGCGTTTTTGTAAATGCGAACGAATGGACAAGCAACAGAGGACTTGCCTCAAATCCTCCTTCGAAATCTCGACAGGGATCCTGCTAACGATTCCCAAGTGACTTTCGACTTTTTTTTTCGTAACCGTGTTCGAGACGGTCGGAAATAATACCATTAGATACGATGTTTCATTCGAATCCCCGTGACGCAACGCGGTACGTTTAAAAAATTGATGATCCTATCTGTGTTGCACTTATGAAGCTATCATTCCATTCAAATTGAACTGAAAGTATTACTACATTTTATCACCGCTGAATAGTACGGCTAGTTCTACCTTCTCGCAATTACGTTTCGTTCGATCGCCACCGATATAGGTATACATAGTAGGCAGCTTCACCTGCGCGTTCAATTAAGGGAGACGGGCGAGACGTCGAAGGAATCGCGTAATGAAAGAGTTCAGTGAAAGTGCAAGGACGAGCCGTTAAATCGAGGAAAACCACGACTCGGTGTTTGACGCAAACCATCGATTACGGATTCGTCACGCAGCGAACGATGAGTACTCTTATACAAACCTCCTGTTTACTGTTTACAATTTTCTTGCCGACTCCGCGAGATAAATGCACGCCGAAGGGGCGAGCAAACGAAGGTAGTAAACATGGCCGCGCTTGCATTTTCACGTGCTTCGTTTACAGTTATTGCTACGTCCCGTTTTCGTCCTTAACTCTTCCCCGTGGCTTCGTGATGGTTTACGATTGGAAACCCGTAAACAAAAATTCACGAACGATTCGCTCAATCGTTTAGAAGACGGACGAAAGGTACGATGGTACCGTATCGGGGATAATTTTATCGAGCGTCATTTTTGGCTCGACGAAGGCGGAGAAGGGCATGAATAATATTGTACATCGAATCGTGTAGATCTTTTTCCATTTATCGCGACACGTCCGTACACTCTCCGCGTGTATCCGACAACGATTTCTGTCATCTTGTTCTTTCATCTCCACCATCGTTCTTTTTTTCCCACAAGAAAGTTCTTAGTCACTGTTGGATCTTATGCCAGGCTTGTTCCTAGCCTTACAAATTGCGGTCGTCCATTTATCGACACTTCCACGTGCAGGCGTTCACTCTTTCTATACAACAAAGGCGTTTCAAAGTGATCCCCACTTTCGATAGAGAAGGTGCTGCATTCGTAGCTGGCGGCCGAGGAAATGTGACAGTCGATAGTTAGGTATCCCTGATATACACTCGACAAAGAAATTCAAAGATCACTCTATCTTCGCTGAAAAACTAGATACTCTACCCTTTAATACGAACCCAGGGAAACTGTCGTACGATTTTTTCCCCACGAAATTGTAGCAGTTCAAAAATCGTCGTCATCACGATCAGTGTCCCATTGTAATTAATTTACCGACTGGCCGAAACCACCCTGAGTTCGCCCAGGACGTTCCAGGCAAACCCAAAAATCCAATCGATCTCCAACAATGCAAGCTTAACTATCCACCGTTCCTGACGGGAAGAGACCCAGGCGCCGGCGCCCTGGTCGTCAGGTTTCGTCGACGCAGATTCGTCGGTCAGATCAACGGGCGTATCGAGGCTGGCCAAGCACAGTCTGATATCAGCCACGGCGAATGTCTTCGGGGTGGCTAGTAGGCCGCGTGTGACGGGAGGGCCACCCATGTAGCCGTTGTTCGCTCGCATCTATCATGGAGCCACCTTCTTTTCTCGGCAGCTTAAGCCCAATAAAAGCCCCCGGTTCGGCCTGTGTCTCCGGATCGAGCAAAAAATCGGCCATTACCTCGCGATTCTCTGGACGGAGCCCCAATGGATCCGAGTTACCCGCTGGACCTATTCGTTTCGATTCGCCCTTCGCGGCTCGTCCTTCTAATATAATAATGCACCTGACGATTTTTGTCCGCGACTCATTTGTGGAAAATTATCGTGAACGTAGCCGCCGTACTCGGAATATGTTATCGGCGAATTACTGTACATGCGCGCGTAGTATATTTGAAATGGGAGATGGAATGTAACCGATTCAAACTGAATGAACGATTATACGGCAATTGTAAGAGATAAGATAGCAATCCTGTTTTGCCTCGGCCTGCCAAAAAGAGGCGTACTCGTTTAATGCCTGCACTAATACAGCAAAGGATAATTGTTCAACAATGTTGCAAAAAAAAGAGACACGCGTCCTTGGAGCGTTAATCGTTTCGAGCACAGAGGACTCGTAATTACCCGAGTTGCGTATCGACTCAAGGCCGACGTGCACACAGTTTCGTACGGTTCTCGGTTGCCCGCGATGAAACCGTGGTCCTTCGACGGCGGATTAACGATGCAGGCTAATCGCGAGCAGGTGTTTGACAGCGTGGATACTTTGGAGTCAGATGCATGCCGTGCACGCGGATCGCTTCGGAAAAGGAATCGTAGCGCTTTTTGCCCTCGCGGTGATCGTTACACTCGCGATATCGTTTCCGTTGGTGTCGAGATCGAACGGTAGCATCGGGGTTAATTAGCGCGGTGCGCGACACACGTGCAACCGCGCGCAGACATACGTACGTACTTGCGGAGGAGAGCGCTCGTTAACCCAGATTTTCCCGATATACTATATATAGCGTGTCTCCGTGAAATGATTATTTCGATCGGGAATTGCGACTTCGCGCTTCCATTTCGCGCCCACTGTGTCGTGGCCCGTCATTCGGCTACCCCTTTCTATTTTCATTGTACTGGTGTGTCTACGTCGTACAGAAAATACCTCATTGGGGAAACTGTCTCGAATTTTAATCGCTGATATATAATTTAATATCTGTGTACATGCACGTGGGGTATCGTAAAGATTATCCTTGGGTCGCGGAAAAATTAACCCAATCAGTTCAACAATTTTCTCCGCAACAATTTTTCCTTCCGCGATCATACGAACCGGCTACGCAGCTTACATCCAAGGCTACCAAACGCACCCCACGCTCACCGAGTCCGTTTCTCGGGGATCGAGCGGCACGATCACAATCTATCGATACCCGTAATCGATCCCACGGTATCTGGAGAGTAGCAGCACGCTGGATCGTCCTATCGTCCGCTCCTCTGTTCATCGCTTAATTATTACAGGCGTGCACATAGTACACGTTGCGATAGCGCATAACCGGCGATTTGCGCCGCCGGAATTTATCACCTTCGTAATTGGCAATCGTTTATCCGCGCAGAACCAGTACCACCGGCGTCGGTATCCGCGGATTATCATCGAACGCCGCGTACGCTCGTTCCAAACCGACCGCCCTCTCCGGATACCTTCAATTCGGATCGTTAATTCGCCCAGCATTTACATTTTCAATTACCCTTCTTCTCTTCTGTCTTGGCCCGTTGCTCGCGTGCGAGAACCAGTCCGTCGAGAACGATTACAACCCCCTCCGAAGATCAGGCCAATGGAGAAAACGCGGTTTCATGGCAATTGAAGAAAGGGTTGCAATAAATTTTTCTATCGCGCGAAATTATGACAGGCTGAGATCTCTTGCACGAGCGAGACGAAAATTTGCTTCCACAGAAATTTTTCCAATGGCGTCTCATTCTTTTCTCCAGCTATTTACATTTCTTTTTTTTTCAGCAACGACATTTTGGTATATATCATTATCGATTCATTCGACAGAGTATGCTACATTTGCAAATTCGATTCCTCCCCGTCTATGAGCGCATTCGAATAGCAGCGTCAATGAGAAAACGCATCTTTCTTCCCACGGTGCATTTTACGACGGCCGATCCGACCAGTCGACATTCATGAGAATTTATTAACATCCATTTTCTGTTTAATTACCCGCGTGTGGCATGCGCTGGCAAGGCGTTCCTAAAAGGCCAAGCGCGTTCCCTCTCGAGTCCTCGGCGTCGTTAAAGTTATCAGGCTTGAAACAGCTCCGACAGAATTCGCATTTTGCACGATAACATCTTACTCGCGCGTCCGCGGCGATTATCGATTCGCAAAATTTAATCACACCCACCCTTAAGTTCTCCTTCTGCTGAAACTTTCGCCTCACATCCGCCCTCCCTTTCGTTCCACGGCCGCGAAGCTGAGACGATACGTTTTATGATCCACTTGCAACAATTACTCTCGCTACTCCGTATCCATATATAATGAAGTGGTCGCGCAATATCAGTCCGACGAAAATGATCGAACGACGGAGTGGCAATTATGTCGCGAACAATTACTTCCGAGTTGTTTATGCATTCGACGAGCTGCTACATACCGATTACATTCCACCTGTCTAATCGTCGCGTATCGAGACCCAATTGGCCCGATTTGCAAGTCAAATAAAGGGGTTGTGCGTCGATATTCCGTCGTATTTTCAGCGACCGTCGTTTATGATCGCCATTAGCGTTCCGCGGATCTCCCTGTGATCGTGAACACCGTTCCCCATTCTCGTCGAGTCTGCGAAAACATCGGCGCACTTCTGTCCCAGAATGCATCCATTGGACATAACTTTCGTGGAACACGGAAAGCTCGCGATTGAGACGTTCACGGGGGAAAGTATCGCGCGGACCTGGCTCTTCCAATGACATTCGGCAAAAATGTATAATCGTCGCACAAGCTGAACGTATAAGTCGCGTCCCCCTGTTCGTGGAGTCGTTTTCACCGTATAACGCGCGGGGTCGCGGAATTTTCTCAACGTTGCGAGTCCACGAGCACCGGACGACGAAGGGAGACGCAAAAGGACGACGAAGATGAACATCCTGATAAGTTTACTTTCGTGGCGAGCCGCCCGGCATTCCAGGGACCACAGTCGGACACTTTCTTAATCGTGGCCCGTTCGTTTGCATGGAAACAATTCGGCTACCGACTTAGGTGACTCGAGTGACATTCCCTCCAGCTAGGAGGGAAGAAAGAGAAGCTGAAGTGATCCATGGGACTCCATGGGCTCCACGGGTTACAGGCGGTCCCGTGCACGTATACAGAGGGCCGCGTATATGCGGGCCTTGGCACGGGGCCCAGTTGGGTGGTCCCATTCCGCTGACGCGTTCACAACACCCATCTCTCGCTATTATACCCCTTGGTGGCTCCCTTACTAAGGACCTTATTAAATATTGCTACACGCGAAATCTCATTCCATTACGCTCTACCCCCCTTCGTTCTCTCCCGCCCTCTTCGCCCGCCACGCGGTGAGATTTGAAAGCTGGAATGCGCCGCTCTTTCGTGCCACTCGTTAGATCCGCGTGAGAATTTTCGGTCTCCCCCGATCTGCACCTCCTACCTCTTGTCTTCCTCTTGTTCATATCCCTTTCGTCGTCGTCGATCATTTCGGACGATCGTATCGTGTGTCCCCTCGGCGCTGGTGATTTAAGGGAAGATCTGACCAGGCGTTTCGGAGCGTGTTGAGGGACGGGAAACTGTGACAAGGAATTTTACAGCCTTGCGTATGTCAAGATTATAATGCAGTTTGTTGCACGTTAACAATTGTTTCGAATTATGGTGAATTTATATGCACTCGAATTCCTCATCGGAATGTTTGTCTCGATATTGCATGTATTAACGATTGAGCTTTCGCAGCTATTAACGCATCTTTTGGACGGTGAAATTCGCTGATCGTTTACCATATAAAGCTTAAAAGGGAATCAGAGATGGTAGAAGAAGAATCGGTGAACGATTCAGCGCCGTATTCTTAGAGGCCAACACGAATTGGGGGGGGTTGGCATTTCTTTCAAGGCGCCGCACGTTATCGCGCACGTGAACGAGCCTTAAGTACTGCCGATTACGGGTAATAAAACCGTTCGAGTGTCATCCGGGGAACGTACGGTTGTTCCCGTGCGGAACGACCGCAAGAAATCGACCGCGAAAACTCGCTGCCTTTTCGTTTGTCTGGCGTCGTGCACACGCATTACGCGATTCGAGTTCTTTTAGCCAGCCGCGGGTCAACGTTGGACGATCGTTTGCTTCACGGTGGCCCCGATTCCTCTTCCGCGAAAACATTTTCATGCTCCAACGACGCGCGAGTGTCTTCGTGCCTTAAGAACGGACCCAGGCCTGGCGATCGTACGGGTGACACTTTTTCAAATTTTCGGGGAATGCAGAGGTGTACTGTAATTATTATGGGAAGCTTTAAGGGTTGATGCAGTTCTATTGCAATAACTATACTAGTTATTTGATTCGTGTAGGATATATTTTTTAGGCGTTTTCCGAGGAGCAAATCTACAGAGCAACAAAACATTCAAATATTTTTGAAACAATATCCTTCGAGTTGGTGTACCTTCATAAATAACTGCGTTATACCGTGTACAGATGAAACCCAAAAGTTTCTACGAATTTTGATCCCGAAAATCGTTTAGAACTTTGGCGGCTCATTTGTTCTATATTCCACACATCTACTTCCACCTTCCCAGGGTGCTCCGTGAAAACTCGAATCTGTCAGATCTCTCGAGCACTCCCAGCGCAGAAAGTACAATATTCTTGCTGATTAATGACAGGGTTCTCAGTGTATACGACTGTTCCTCCCCTGATAAGAAGCGCACCCCCGGGACCATGTATTCGAGATCGTGTCCGGGCATCGGTGACTCTGTAATGGGGTTAGATACGGTGGCCGCGTTGGCTAGGTTTCGCGTTGAGCGCTATCGTGACCCAGCAACCATCGCGATAGATCATCCCGTCGGTCCCATAAACAATAACTTACACTTCACAGACCTGTAAAACGCGAACGGACCCTCTCCTCCCACCTACTCTCTATATAACTCGCCCTCTCCACTGCATCGGCCTGGTCGCCCCCGCGATTTCTTAAGACGCGAAGCAACTCAGAATTATTCTTCCACTCCCCTCGTATAGACGGGGGAAAATTCTCGTTGCGCAGATCAATGATAAGTGACTGACTTTCTGCATCCCGAAGGATCGCTATGTATTACGCGGTTCCGCCGATCATTTGTTCCCAATGCTCACCGTAGGCATTCTGCCCGCGACCTCGTATGATTTATCTATCAAAGAAATTGATTTTCTCTGCTCGCCGTGCCTTTTTCCTCGCGATTTATCGCGCCGCCGCGCAGCGCCGCGAGAAGAATGCCCGCCACTCCTGCCCCCATGATTTCTCGATGAAAATTCGAAGTACGTTCCACCGAGTATCTATCATCGAGGGGGGGTAAGCGGCGCTAGGCGGCCGTGATAAATGATGCTGACCCCGTGGCGCGATTACGACCGAACCTTCCACGAAACGAAACGATGACTCGCGCACGCTCGCCGATTTCTTTCGTCCGTCCCGGCCGGGAAATTTAGAGCGTCGAAACTTGTCCGAGACACGGTGCGATTAATACGCGGCGCGTTGGAGAAATCAGCAGAGGTACATGTAGAGGTACAAAGTTGATCGTCAGGTGCACAGGGTTCGACTTGAACTCGCATTACAGGGTGCGTCGCGTTTGCACGCAACGGCGGAACAATTGGACAGTGCAACGGTGCGCGCGTGTATCGCAAGCCTCTGTATAAACGTGCGCAAACTGATACTCGCGACCAACGAATTCCCGCGATCCGTTACTAATTATAAGCACGACACCGCAATCAGGAACAAAGGGCTTCTTGCCCCTGCCTCGCGTCGATCCCCGGCCGCCGAGAGACCCGCGTATCCAAGAGTACGCGAGCCGTGTACACACGTACACGCGGAATGACTTACGAGCCTTAGACTCCGTTCCTATACCGCCTTATAACTCAGAAACCGGCGATAAATCTGATTCACCGGGCTCCTTTTTACCCCACCTCCATTTCCCCTTGTGCTCTCACTCTTCATTCCTGCCCCCCCTTGCCTTTCCCCGTTGCCCTGTCTCGCGTTCTTTCTCTCTGGACCGCGCGAAAATAATAATCGCCATAAATTATCGACGGAAATCGCGCTGGTTTTGCACGACCTCCTCCCCGGTGCACGCTCGCCCGCAAACGCGCCAGACGATGCCTTTTCGACGTATTAAACACCCCCTTCAGCCCCCTCGCGAAACGTCGCCGAACGAGCTTTAATGGTTTCGCTACAACGTTCCCTTTGAGGACGCGTTGATTGTAGCACGCTCCGAGTCGTCGGGGCGGCGATCGCGACGACACGCTTCGCCCGGAGCGATTTATTGTCCCGAGCGGCTCCGTAAATATAAACGTTTTGCTTGGTCGATGGCGATCGAGCATTGAAAACACGATGGCCGAGGGACGGTATAAGAGTGAAACATAAGGGGGTCGTTTTGGAGAGGCATTCCAATGTATTATTTTACCTCGAGGTACAAATAAATGGCTGCGACTGGTACGAGCGCGTGTTCCGTTCTTCGGGCGGAGTTGGGAAAATACGCAGCTTTCGTTGATTTGAATAGAAAGGCTATTTTCCTGACCATCGTTGTTAATTAACGTTTTACGACGCCCAATGGACCGCACCATACCTGCCGTCGTGATTTCCCGACGTCCCGGAGATTTAAACTTCCTACGATCGTAAAGGGAATTTCGATGTTGGTTATTGAACAATCGTTCACGGAGTGAGAATAAACTTTCACGCGGAATCTATGTTGGAATAAAAGCCGCGAGTCCAGCTGGGAATGGATATAAAAAGAAGAATAATGTCGATTTCGAAATCGAACCTCATTAACCACTTGTCGCCAGTGTGATACTAATAGTCGAACACCGAATTCTGTTCGGCGTCGAGCATATTTAACGGATTATCTGTGGGCCCGACGTTTTTACGACTGCTTATGGAAATCTGTACGCCTCTCCTTCACACTTCCTCCGGATTTTACGTTATCTCGTCGCTTAGCGAAATTGGCCGTAACGTTCTAGACGACGAGTAGCTAAATCAGCTTGATAAAATGCGAACGATTCGATAACAGGCGGCGGGCACATTTATAACGATATTGAAATTCACAGTTATCCGGAGTTATCATTGCTGTTTGCGAACGACAGATTGCTTAATCGAGGGAAAACACTTCGATCGGATGATTCTTGAAACGGACTCCCGAACACAATCAAGTAAATCCACTATACCGTTCGAGATCATTTTTACGATACGCATGTACGGGGCAGGGTTGAGTGAATTACACCCTCGAGGGGAAGCATATTGTTCGCTAACCTCGAGATGAATCCACGCAGACCCTAACACGACCAAATCCGGACAAATGGCCGGAAAAGTAAGCGTTGTATCGTGATCCAACGTTATCTGGCCATTTTACTGCCGACAGCCGACTCGCGGGGGTGCGAACCGCCCGATAGAAGGCAGGATTCTGCGGATGAAATGCTTTCTATCCCCACCGATTGCCTGTGGGGGTTGAAAAAGGGTCGCACCCTTCGCTGTTAACACCAGGGAGAAATGTTTGATTAAATAACCGCGTCGATGAATTGAAAGAAGCGATGAAGTGCATGACTTGTGCTTTCAAGGGGGTGCATCGCAATGAGAAACATTCGTGCGAAGGACCAACTTTTCCTACAGCTATTTCATTTTCCCTATGGCTGTTGAATGAAGAGGGAAGAAGTTTATTTTCCATCGAATAATTGATGATGTACAATTTTGTTTAATATAATCGCCGGGGCGCAAAGGAAAGCTCAGCATCACGGTGTTCATTGGTTTTTCGACTCGAACTGTACTCTGACACGAGTATCCTCGCCCTTTAAGATGATTCGACTTTGCCACTTTTTAATTAACTACCTCAAGAACTTCTTGAAACGAGGGTGGCTAATCTTTGAATGTTGAAGATGGTATCTTCAGTCTTTCGAAGGAACATTCGAAACAATTTTCATTACACTCGAGAGGGAAACTGTTCCTTACTAGAATGATGCTAAATATTGTGAAACACTAGATTGCCCCAATTCCATTACTCATATTAACCTCGAGAAGCGATTAATAGTATTGAACAACATTTACCTAAGCCGCATAAACAAAAAACAAAAGAAATCCCTTCCTATATTTAGTTAAAACGTACCTGAGGCAGCCATTCCGCGATATCGTTAATTACGCGGCAACGATTCGTCGGAGGCGGCAACGAAGCCGTGTTAATTTGCATTCATGTACATCGGTGAACATACCAATGCCGCTGGCGAGAAAGTACCGCAAAATAAAATTACACCCCTCCCCGCCCCCTCGCTCCTAGCGAAGGCAGACTAGCATTTAACTTTAGAAACTCGCGAAAGCGCTTTTTACGAGCGGTACGTGTCTATTAGTCTCATTACCAGCCCTCGAGTGCTACGAACAACCCTCTTGGGGTGGAAAACGACGCCACCCGTTATATTGCAGACTGTTACGCTCCACCCTCGGCACGGAGCGCGAATAAGTGACTCGAAGGAGCCAGCTTCTTTCCACCCCTTTGCTTTCCTTGCTCTTATTCTTCTTCCTCCCTTTCTTTCTCCTCTTCTTCCGTTCCCCTTTTTCTTGCTACTCGCGATACCGGCGAGGCTTTCTTCTCGCAAGCCATTAGCTTCATGATTAATTAACGGATCCTGTAAATCAATTTTCTTGCACAGACGTACGTCTTAGTCTCTTGCCGGCACGACTGTACTCCTATTATCTTCCGCTGATCCCTTCGTCTTTTAATTTCGTTCCCGGGTAATTGCGTTTTGCTTTAGCGGCGGGCGTTGGAGGTTCCGTTTCTGTGTCTGCGACGATAGACCGGATCGCAAAAAACGGAGACGCGAAGGAAGATTGAACATTTCAGATGTTGGGTAGAGAATAGCGTGGATCTTAGGGAAAGCAGAAGATACGCCGGCTATTTTAAATCGAGGCGAGTGTTCGCGCGAACGAGCAAGGGGAATTCGAACGGGGCAGGGTTGTCAACCCCCTTTTTCTGGTTTCCTATAAAGGAAAGGGAGAGCGAGCGTTGCCGGATGTTTATTTAACTCGAAGTAATTTGATCAAAAATTTAATCAAGTCGAATTTTTTCGGCAGCGCCTGAAAGCGTGACGAATTAGTCACGCCGAGCCAATAAAACTCCAAAGAATCGTCTCTGTTTTTCATTCCAAGATAGTAATGCTAAAGTTTATCCCTCGATCCAATTCTTGATGCTTCTCAGGTCAGAAAAAAATCGATGGACTTTCCAAATGAGCGAACTCAAAATAGCTGAAATTTATTTACCTTTCATTACCTTGGGTATTAAGAAAAAAAGACTTCCAATCGACGCGCTGTAGATGTTTCGAAAATTTCTCGATCGAACGGAACGAGTGTCCCGTATCGAAACGTTCGTTGAAAACGTTCATCGAATTAAAAAATATTTCGAGGGTTCTACGGAGTCGGCGAATCGAAAGAAACCGTAAAAGTTTTATCGCAAATGGACCGTCCGTACGAGAAACGAAGCGGGATCCTTTGCACGCGATAAGGGAGAGAGATAATGATTTTTTTCTCTCGCGCCATTGGTCAGACAGACGGTGAAGGGTGGGACGTTTGATAAGGGTGCAAAACAGTCGTCGACGGGGTGGTCCTCTAGCGTGATAATTGCCCCGAACTATTTCAATCGACCCGAGCCCCCGCTCCGTAAAAACGTCACTGCCTTTAAAACCTTGGCGAGAAAACTCTGAGAGAACCAGAGGACCGAGGGGTGAAAAAGCATATTAGCATGCTGCTCGACGAGCTTTCCACCAAGCTGTACCCGCCCCCTCTGGACAGTTTTCGCAAGAAAAAAAAGGTGCAGAAGCACCGGGGTAAAGAGCCAAGACGGTGGAAGAAGCTGAAGCGTGGAGGGAGGAAAGGAGACGTAAACACAGAACGAAAGGGTGAGAAGGAGAAAGGGAGAAAAAGTAGCGAAGGATTCGGCTCGATTACGGGCCGTATTCTTTTAATTACCAGAGTCCTTTGGGGCAACGAAACGAAACGTTTCCCTTTTAATTGCACGCTCCGGCCTGTACATTCCACGATCGTTCTCTCAAAGAATTTAATTACCGGCGCGTATGGCAGGTATCCGCGCCCCGCCACCCCGACGTCCCTGTGTTCGCCCTGGCGGTACTGCAATTACGCATGAAATGGATACGACATAAAGCTTTATTTAGGACCGGCCTAGGATCATTATCGTTTTTCCGTTTTCTCCTGCACGTTCTTCTCGTCCCACCTGTTTTGTCTATCGTTGGCGTGATCCGGGCAAGAGCACGCGTCCACCCAGCTGTTTAATGTAGCTCGCCGAGGCCCGCGTACGCTACAGGATACAGGTTCTGTAATGTAACAATGCTCGCTGCCGCGATCGCGAACAGCACCTGTTCCGCGTAAGAGCCGAGCTAGACTCGGAAGTCGTGTGAACGAGCCGTTTATACGCCGTGGGTTCTTTCTCCCGTTACGGGTGCAAGGGACGCGCCGGGTAAAAAGTTAATTGTTCCGCTAAAAGGTAAATTATCGCGGATCAAATCCACTTGCGGATTTCAATTATATCCACAGCGGGATACTGGTTTTTTTTTCTCACGCCGCTGCACGTGACACTACGAGATATCCGTCAGATGGATATTATTGAGTCACGTCGATTCGAATCGAGCATTCTGCGGCGAGGAGAGCACGCGTCGATAGAGCGATACAATGGGCGATAATAAGGCATTACAATTTCGCCCGAGCAACAGAAAGATGAACGAAGGCTGCTTAATCACGGTTACTCGCGGATACGTTCGTCGAACGATAATTAAGAATCGAGCGAGACGCGGAGAGGGAAACACGAGCACGGGGATGGTCTCCAGAAGCTTCCTTCGCGTATTATACCAGTTCCAGCAGCGGAGCCACGGTCCACTTTGCGGACACGGTCAGAGGGAGGGAGGGGAGGGCAATCGGTCACTGATTTGGTCAGATCCATAAGGAGCGTGCATAGCGAGGAGCATTAATGACCCGACAAGCATTCCTTGCCCAGATGCCCGATCCCCTCTCGTTTCGTCCCTTAGGAATCTTCTTCTCTTTCCGACCATCTCGTTTCTTCTCTTTTTCACGTTGCTCGTGCCCGTTCGCTCGCTCTGTCCCCCTTCAGGGCTGTCTCTTCTCCTCTGACGAGGCTTCTTTCCTCTCTTCCTCTATCTCCTCCGCTCCTCTCCCGCTTCAGAAGTCTCGCGCGATCGCGTTGGGTGGTCTCTCTACTCCTACCGACTCTTGGTCCCATATAGCCGGGAGACGTGTGCACGTTCTACCATGTTCGGGACCTTCACGACAGACAAACCGAAAGCAAACCTTTATGCCCTTATACCTTAAACGCGAGGCGCTCACGCACCGTCGCTCTAGCCGCGACAAAGCGCGAGTGAGCGCGTGGGAGGCCGGGGTAACCAGATGCGCCCGCGTATTTTGTCGCACACACACACACCCCCTTGCGCCACCCTGCGGCTTCGTTTCGGTTTTTCATCGCATCGGCGGATGTTGTCGGCAAGTGCCACCAGGCTCTTGGAAACTGGTGCTTGAAACTTTTTCTGCCGCAAGCAGAATTCTTTTTTACACTTTTGCCGTGCTTCACGCAGGTGGAATGTTAATAAAATAAGCGTCGATGCTGGGGAAGAAGGGGCGCGTTATTTCCATTCGAAATTAATAGGTGTATCGAATGGTACGACATGTTCTACGTATCAACTGCAATTATTTCTCGGCCGGATAAACGGTCGCGCGAAGGATCGTAGCTGAACACCGTCGGCCGAGGCAAATGGAAACAGCGTGGTCGCCAAAAAATCGGGCAAAACTCCTAATTAATTGCGAGGCCGGACTGCCGGTGGTTGTCTTCGTTTCCGGACAGCGCGGTCGCAATGCGGATCCGCCGAAAGATGCGCTCCCCGGCCCGTAACGCGTAATTGGCCGGGCTGTGAACGCGACATTAGATCCTCGTTATCCTAACGAGCTGAAATAGCGCGCAGCTCTCGAGAAGAGCGGGGTCGATGAAAATTCGCGTAGCCTTGCACACCGCGACAGGCGAGCTACCCCAGCAATATGTCCACTTTTTCCTCTATTTTCCCCCGAAAGATTTAGCGTATCGCAAAAAGAAAGATCGGACAATCGATCCGACTGGTCGCGGGGCGAACGAAATCACCGTTTCGTTTATTTCGCTGGTTTCGCAGCGACGAACAATTTTTTCCCTCGCAGTATTGTTTTTTATTTCAACGCCTGTAACGCACCAAGCTGCACCGTTCACGAACGGAACAAAAGGCCGCAAAGGTCCCGAAGATAACCTGCCGGGCATCCTCCACGGATAAATGTCACAGGCGAGAAAAGTGCGTAATGTATTGTCGAAGATCGGCTTGACGAAGCGATTCGTTTCGGCGCACGGATCGCCGAGGGGCGCAAGGCAAGGGGTCCAGCTTTTAAACCGATGCAAGTGACATTTTACGAACAAAGACTTTTCTTCTCCCGATTGTTCACGCGTGCCAATAAAACGGTCGCCTCGCCGTCAACATTCGTGTCGAACGAATTTTTTCCTGCTGATAAAAACAGTCTGACCACGATGCACCGCGTTTTCTTGACTTCCTTATCATTCATTCCTTCCGATGGTATCCCTGATCAAAACATCGACACCGAGTACAGATCCTCGCGATTCTACTCCACCCCGGATTAATCCAATATTCAAGATCGTTGGCGCGTTCAATTCAATTCAATTCAATTAATTATCCCCGTTTGGGGGTGAAATTTAAACGGCGGGCAATTAAAATTCATCGTCGCAGCCGTAATCAATCTTGACCTTTCCCCTCCACACCAGGAATCTTTTAACGCTTTCCCCGCAGCGTACGCGAGAGAAAAACGTCGCGACTCGTTACGACATAACTCATACGCGGCTCTTTCACGTTCATTGGCGGTGGTCGCGATGAGAGACACGCGTTCACAAAGCCTCTTTCTCTGCTGGTACGGGGTGATCTATTGGCGAGACATCTGCCGCCGTGTCGTCATAGAGACGACGCATTTACGGGCAGCTAAGTGGCCTTTGCCCGCGGTTCCCGAAAGCGGCGCGATAAATTTCGCTTCGCCTCTCTCGGCGCGGCCCGCCTTTAATTTGACGGGCTGGAGCTCGTTACACTCGTTAGCAGCCGGGGCGGGAGGAAACTTCGAGCTAGCTTGCAAAGAGGAACCGGAATGCGTACGCGTTTTCGTCCATCCGAGGTCCAGGTGAACGACAAACGGTGCGATTCCTTTGGGGATTTCTTTCGGGATCCCCGAACGGAAGCTTTAATTCGTCCGACGAGCCTTGACCTACCGGAATCTAATTAACTTCTTGTTTATGGCACGATCGAAGTCGTAAATGTTCTTGGCGCTGGAGGCAGTATCATGTTTATTAACATGAAAGATAATTGCCGGCGTACGTGCAGGTAGTGTATTTAACTGCGGGTGTACCGTGTTCGCGTTACATTTAATTCGCGAGAGGGATGTGCACCTAAGAGCACCGGGATACTTTGATTAATTAATCAAGGTGTGCCGGGTAAACGGTGGCGAAAGAGACAGCGAATTTCAGAAGCAATAATAAAGAAATGGTTTTAAAATCTAATTATATTCTACATCGAAGGAAGTCACTTCTGTGCATGCACACCCGGCATCTCCAACTCCGCGTCGTTTCCCAATTCTTCCGGCGAAAACGGCGCACCACAGCCCACCGGAAGTGGCCGCGAGCCTAGCCCTACCGTACTACCTGATATTGTAATAAACAGCCGGCTGAGGTGCCATTAATTGTGTCAGGTTCGCAAGGTGGTCGCGAAGCTCGCAAGAAGATGAAATTTAGTGAGCCACTGGCAGAACCGTAGAGACCCCTAATGGCCATTCCGATGACTATGGCTCTCGACCACAGTGGCAACTCCCTTCCACCAACACCCTGGCCTCCTCGAGCCGCCCTCTCCAATCCCTATCTACTTCACCACCCCCGGTTCTAGCTCGTTTTCTCCACCCTTGCCCGACACTCTTCTTCCTCTCTCCCTCTCTCCCTATCTCTCTCTTTGTACCGTATGTGCAACGGCGTTCCAGTAATTACGCATCGCCGCAGTTAAATACAATGGGCAGGACAACGACTCTGTAATTTATCCCCGGTTTGGCCCACCATCCGTGCGTTTGTTTCCACCGCTGGTGGAAGAGAACACCGCCGACGCTTCGTACCCTCTCACTCTTCATCTCTCTCTCTCTTTGGCTGCGCCGCGAACAACCCCGACCCCTGCTCCACGTTATCCGCGTTTAAATTAATGATAATTAATAACGTCCACTCGTATGGACATCGTTCGTCAACGGTGAAATACGCAAACCCCGCGGGTGTCCCGTTAAATTTATCGGTTATATTAAAATACAGGAATGACTAGCTGAATTTTATGGGGCAGAAATTAGGACGGGGGATGTTGGAATTGCCAAGACGTAGACTGGGTAGGGTGCAACGTGTTAATTGATAGAAATTATAGAGTAGTCGATGAGATAAGCAATTAGGGGTGATTTGTAAAGGCCTGATAGGTGTACGTAGCAGCAGATCATTTTTCAGGTAACGCATGTCGACCAAAGAATTGTGTTAAAGTAAATTACCGGTACAATATTTAGGGGTTGAAATCGATAAGGACGAACATGGCGCGTTTAGCATAATGCTCTTCGTTTTCAATAAAGAGCAGGCGTTCGCTAAATCGAACGTATATTTCGCACGTGAAAATAGCGTGGCGTGCAATTACATAGGACAATGCAACGAGCCCGCGATAGAATTACCAATTAGGGATCGTCACGTTCAAATACAATGGCCAACGACAATGACTCTGTAATTTATTCTCGGTTTTGGCCACCGTTCTGGGGTACGTTCTCCTGCAGCAGAAGGGGGTGGTGTCGTTGTGTAGCTGGATGCTGAAACTCATCGGAGCCGTTCCGTTCGAATTAATGACAATTAATAACCCCGTAGCTGCTCTGCTTATTCAACGTCAACCATTCAACGTATCGCGAAATTAATGGTCACTGTTTTATACAACTTAGAATGCGTCTCATTATTGTTTGCTAGAGTGTTTACTGTCTATGTGACACAGGCGCAATATTAAACACACTAATAAAATCGAGACATTGAATCTTGAAGCGGTGTGCTTAGGGTTGTTTCTGACGTCAGCGGCAACACTTTCCATTCAATCAGCAGCAAAACGGCGAAAAAAAATCGTACATCAATTTTCGGGAGGTCGTTGCAAAGAGGAGACTTCAATCTTCAAATCTATGGTGATTTGAGTGGCGAGAAAAAAAATTGTATGCTCCGCAGAGCCGTTTGATTTGGAGAAATTTTCGGGAAGAGAAGCATCTTCAGTTTTCCATTCAGTTTTCTAATAGAAGAGGGTTTTCGAAACAATTCTATACGAAAATTGAAAGTAGGGGCTTCGCGCTTTAAAACGAGCCCAGGTAGACTGTTGTCCGATTTTTTTTTCCATCAAGTTAGACGAGTTTAAAATCGTGAAAATTTAGCGATCTTTTAATTCTGCGGACGAGTGTATATAAAAATGATTTCACTGGTTTCCAATTAATTCCTCGTTAACGCAGAGTACTCTCTCCAGATACTTTATTTCCATCCTCAAAGGCGCGTACCAAAGCTGTTGCCTATTTATTCCAGCATCAGCATTCCTCGGCTGAAAAATACGCTTTCGTAAATCTGTTCGCGAGCGGTCGCGTATGGCACGGGCCAACAGGTGCACATATCGCTTATCTGTTGTCGATCGACGCCGGCATGTGCGCGAATGCGTTTGAACTAGTCGCGCACTGTCATCTTCGTCACGTTCCATTTGTTTGTCGCGCCTGTGATACCGGGTGGCTCGTTAATTTAGGATCAATTATCGCGTCACGGTGCGTCGCAGAGAACGAGCCGTATCGGAGCCGTTCGTACAAGACTGCTCCTCTTCCACGATGCAGATACTTTTCGGCCACGTAAATTTTACTAATTACGCTTGGTCCGCTTTCGTTTCGAACCCGTTGCCTCCACGAACGATCGCTCCTCTGTCCTTCACCCCCGTCTGCCGCGTGCAGCGAAATAATAATTGTTTGCCATGAGGCAGAAAAAAAGGGGACAATAATTATCCTCAATGGTCGACGTGAAATTTCGAACTGTTATTGAGAGAAAGAATTATATTTGAACAGGTTGCGTGCGTTCGTCGGGCGTCTCGTTTCGTTCGAATTCGAAACATGTAAATGTCGACGGAATCGTGCAATGTATCCAGGGACAGGGGAATAATGCAATGAAATAGCAGGCGAATATTTTTAATTCGATTTAATCGGTGGCAACATGTAAGCGGGTTACATAGATTATATCGACCACATATTGCGAGACACTGGGATATATGTACGCATACTTTCCAAGTCCATTTACGTGAGCGTAATATACATTTACATATACAGATCTATATTTATACAGACGCGTACAATAATTAGGAATATACAATGTGAGATCGTTTCGTATTCACGCGACCGTGCACAGCTCCCTCCATACACAATAATATAATTTTCTCGCGGCAAAATTAAGGATTATCACGTGTCACCTACATATACACATCACGGCCAGTCGTATATACAATTATGTACAAGAGAAATAAATAATTTAACCGTCCGATCGACAACAGTCGTATCGAGCTTCTACGCAAGATTTCCATCTACGACGATATACTACGTACAATCGACAAATATAAATGTTCAGTCCGCGATCCAACGAACGTACGAAAAACAAGCATCAAGATTTCCGCCTTACACACCGTCTACGAAGTCGCTTCGAGATTCTCACCGTACCGCGATTCGTTCCCACAGCTGCAGCTAAACTAAAACCGCAAGCGAAGAATTATTTGGTAGTCGCTCAATGTCGCTGTATAGAAGCGGACGATCGTACTGTCGCATTGATCAGCAATGAATATCGTCCGGAATCGTTCAACGCATCCTCGAGCACGCCAAGGGCGTTCAATTTCCGCGTGGAAATTCCGTCTCAACGACGTCGAACCGTCAGCGACGGTGTCTTCGGTTTCGAAATGTTCCCGCGTCGCACGGAAATTCCAACGGCGACCTCTTTTTGCGATTTCCACTGGAAGCCGCGGACGCCGAGCAACGCTCAACGAGAAAAACAAGTGAAATTTCTCAGGAGTACAATGACTTCCTCGTTGCTCGTCATTACTGCGACTCGTTGCCCCCGGCCATGATTTCCTCGCCGTCCTCGTCGACAGGCACCGTCGAGTGATTGTAAAGACCTTGGGCCATCAGCTGAAGTGCCAAAGGATTTTTCTGACCGCTGGCCTTCTTGATTTTCGCTCTCTTGTTCTGGAACCAGATCTTGATCTGCGCCTCGTTCAAGCCCAGGTCCCTAGAGAGTTGCTGCCTTCGTCTCTCGGTCAGGTATCGATTTTCCGCGAATTCCCTCTTCAGTCTTGCCAGTTGCTCCGCGCTGAACGCTGTCCGCGGTCTCTTTTCTTCCGGCGAGATAGGCTTGGTGGTGGTGACGGCGGTGCTGGTCGGCTGGGATCGTTTCACTCGCCTTGATCGTGGTCCTGAAACGGAACAATTAATTGCTCGTTAGTTCCCTTGTCTATTACGGACACTTTGGTTCTTTATTGGCCGATGAAGTGATTGCCTTTAATCTTTAGCGGGTAGGAAATATGGCGATAAAAAGGGGAATTAACATATAATGGATGTTCCAGAGTGAACAAGCACGAATTTTCCATCCGTGAATCCTGCTTTGGATAAGCGGCGCGTAATATAATCGTGGAAAAATTGATCATCGGCATTGAAATTTATCGTGGAATTCATTTTCGGGCGGTGATTGAGTGGCTCGGAATGTCCTGCCTTCAATTTCTACCACACTGATCAATTATTTTTGGACGAAATTCTTGCTCGTGGAGCCGATCCGAAATACAGCGTGACACTCTTCAGAAAACTCGTCCCGGCTAATTTACCCCGAAAAATTCCTCGATCGTGATCTATCCCCGTTCCGTCGGTTTCCTCAAAGTCACCGGAGATCAAGATCGCTTGGCCGAGGCGTCCACGTCAGCAGAAAAGCGCCCCGTCTATAATTCCCCGATTTAAGACCCACAATCGATCATCGATCACCCTTCACCGTCGACCACTCTCTAATTAACCGTGAAGGGGAGTCGGTAGCACAGCTCCATCATGATTCACGGTAATTAGTAATACGATTATCGAGTTCAGTAGGGTCACGGACCACCCCGGAGACTAGACACGAGTCGCGTATGTGGGACACTACTATTACAGAGAGTAGATCGCGGTTATAGAATTAAGTTCTGCGAACGGGAGCAGGTGGCGTAACGAAACGAACGTCCAGCCCTCGATGGAACTCGCAATTATCCATAAACTATGCATCCATGGTGGATCCAGGGACCGAGCGGTCCCCTGTGACCGAGTTACAGATCGCCCGATCGTGAAATCAGAATCGGGACGACAATTCGGTGAACTGGTATTCCTTTGTGGAATCCGATCGGGCTATCTAGAGGAGCACGTAATTAGGCGGGCTTTATGTGGCGCGATTTTTCGATAGCGCGAAACGCGGCCGATTTGCATAGGAACTGGTTTCCAGGTGTAACGGTCGCCGAAGGAAATTGATTAAGCGGATACAGAGAAATAGTGGTGCGGCAGTAGCGAGATATGACCGGTCGGCCTGCGTTCCACGACTTCCTTGATACTGCGATTAACTGAGATATATCTGTCCCGCGAGATACGGGGAACGATCGTGGATTAATCCATGCGTGGTGCTATGATCCAGCGATCGATCAGTTTCGCGGCTCGTTTAAATTAGCGTTGGATACTTGCTCTGGTTCTGGTGTGAAATTGATGGGACGGATCGTTCGTAACTGTTCCTACCTATTAATGCTCTAATGGTCGGGGATTTTACTGGGATGATTATAAAAACCTACCGGAAGACGGCCTGTCGGAGTATCTGGTGCAGTAGACCCATGCTGGCCAAAGATTTTGTCCGTTTAGTCCGGTTTGGTTCGTGCCGGTGCTGGATGCACTTCCGGTGCTGCTATCTCCGCTGAGGGAATCGGTTCCGATAGTGGAGGACGCGGAGCCCATAGAAGGTGCCCCGGTCACGGAGCTTCTGCTGCTCGCCAAGCTTTCCAAGCTTCCGCTTCTGCTGAGACCGGTGCTCCTCTGGAGAGGCGATGTCAAGCCGCAGTGGGACGAATACAAGTCCCTTTCTCTGTGCACGGAGAAATTGGTCGGCTGTGGCCTCGTGGGGGACAGCCTGTTCGATGCTAAACTCAAATCACGTGGCAGAGAAAGAGGGCTGTGGCGTGGAACTGGAACTGGAATCGCCGTCGAATGTCCGGCCGCCAAGGTAGTAGTCTGTGTCGGAGCTTTTGTGTTGAGAATTGCTTCCCGACCGAAGTCTGGTCTGAGAATGTTCACCACGCTGAATCGTAGCGGTGCATCCATATCGTCCTTCTGATCTTGTTGCTGGTCTTGGCGAGGAGCCACGTGACTTTCGGGAGAATGCACCCGACGATGGTGATGGTGATGGTGTTGATGGTGGCTGCCAAGCCCCAATCGAAGACCATACGCAGAATCCATTGTAACCATAGCTACGCTCATTTTTCGATCTTCCAAATCGTCCTCCTCGTGTAACGTTCAACGAAAACTGGCTTCCCTCGCAACTGACTATTGATTATTCAACAGTCACGTTGATTCTTTGTCGACATGTTTATCAAAGAACACGAAATAACACTCGACACTTCTATAGTCTGTCGAACTGGGTTATTCACTAGCCTGGACACTGATTCACAAAAGTTTTCTTTCATAGAACACCGCACGCGTCACTGTTCTTTCCTCACTGATAATCTACGAGCACTGTCAAATACGAGGGATCTTCCTCCCGTGTGTTGCGTAATCTGTAGAAGGATGCTGCGCGATGTCGCTCACGTGGCAGGATCGTCTGACTGCGAAATCTCGTAGCGTTCGATGCCCCTGTTGCCCGAAGCGAGATTAACGGTTCGACTCTGGATCAGCTCCAAGAGCAAAGGTCTCCTAAGTATTGGCTTTTCTCGAGGTTTCCGAGGACTCCGAGTGCTGTGACGGGTCTGACTGCCTGTCCATCCGTCGCTCAGTGATGTCTAAACTAGGGGACCTGTGGTCCCTACTTACCGCTTTCCCCTCCGCCCTTCTAGCCCCTTCACTCCTCCTACGCCCCAGCCTGGAGTGCAGTGCACTAGACACCCTCGATTGTATCTCTATTAACTCTTCAGTTACAGGCTCCGCCTATCGGCGTAAGGTCTACCCTACTCCCCACCACCTGGTCATCCCCTCCACTAATGCCAAGGCGGTTGGAGGGGGCTGGGACTAGAGAACTTGCTACGATCGATGCTACTGCATCGTTTCGTCTCATCGACGGCTAGACTCCTGTCTTATTCGTGTTTCTTCCCTTTCTGTGTGCTTGCCAAAGATACGCAGGGCAGTTTTCTTTCAGCGTGCTGGCAAGATTCTCAGGGAGGATGCAACGCCGATAGAGCTTCCTATGTTGTTATCAATAATTTTTTTGTCGGCACTTTTCAAAATTCGTCGGAGTTAGAGAATATCTCTGATAATTCCCGGTATCTATGCAGCAACCCTGATTCCAAAAACGAGCGCGGTCGAGTCACTGCGAATGCCAGTAACGGAGGACAACCATCTCCCCGCCCCGTTTAGTTCTCCCACCCTGGACTCCATGGGTGATCTCGCCCACAATCTTGCCCCTCCCGCCAGGCCACGCCCATATCGCTCCCCTCCCATTATCCGATGCCCACTACTCCATACTTTTGTTCCTCCCCACCCTGATTTCCATCCAGAGGCAGCTAATTCATTTTTTCGAGTCGACAAGCGTTCCCTCACTGACGTGAATTTTATCGCTCGACGTCGAAATCGCTTTATACAAAAATTTACACGACCATCCAGATCCGCCAGGACACCTCCCACCACCTACCACGCGTTGGGTGGAGCCCCGCGGTGGTTAAAGAACAAGCGTAATCCGTGCTGCGACCGATGCTGGCTCATTGCCTCCCATTTGCAGCCAGAATCTTCTTGTTCCTCTTGCACTTCGTGTTACGCGCATCAATTGATTGTTTGTTCGAAGGTGGACGAGCCATATGAGACGTCACCCAACTTGGTTACAACTTACTTCACGTCTTACCTACTCGAATTCAAATATTCGTCACTCTTTACATCTTCTGCCTCTCATAAAGTATAGAGTTTCTTCCCCTCCCGGTGATAATTGACTTAGCTTGCAATTATTAATATGTTATACCTATTTAATATAAAATTCGCTTTGGGCATCTACTTTTCTGAACTTTGCGTTGCGCAAAGGACTAATACTATATTCCTCACACTGTTGATGAAAGCTTACGGATCAAGCAACCTAAACTCGCCACGATCCCGCTGTGGTTTTCCGGATATTTGGATCGCGCAATCAACGTCGGTAGAAATAGCGACGACACACTCGACCATTAAAGAGAAAATTACTGCCATTAACCCGTTTAACGTCTAATCACGTGAGATTCTCTCTCTTTGGTGGAAACGTTATTTGCTTGAGCCACGGAAAAATGTGAACCTATGCATTAGGATCTCGCGAGACTTATAAGGAACCGACGCACAAATCACGCTAATTAAAGCCTGCAACAAAATTACGTTCAGCGGCAGTCTGCTCACATGCGACTTAATACCAATTGCAATTAACGATAAATCCACCGCGCTCATCTAAATCGAATTTGAACTAACGCTTGATACACTATGCATAACGAGCTAGTAAAATATAACGAGGGTAATAATTCTTGCACCAAATTGGCGCGCGTTCATATCACGAAACGAGCGTGATTAGAGGAAAGGAAATTTTACAAAACAATTGTGAGTTGTAGCCCTTAAAAACATTAACGTTTCTTCATATTTGAACCATTATGCAATAAGCTATTTTCTATTAACGTCGTGTCTAGAAATATCAGTTTGGTCGTTTTCACATGTAGTCCGTAAAATTTCAACGCAGAACAGGATTGATTCTGCCAGCGTGCGAACAGAAGGCGATTCCTTTGTTCCGCCAACGTAAACTCGACAAAGAAACGCGAAAGATCCTTGTTAGAGTGTACAGTTTTATTAATGACCACACCTAGGTATACCAGCTGCCGCGAGAACCGCAAGTCGATCGTTAGTCCATGCCCGGATTCCTGTAAGAACAATAATAGAGATAGCCACCATAAATAACCATAACGTGTCTATCCATCAACAGAGGCCTCGTCGAGAGTAGAGCCTATGCTCTAAAAGCTACTTTCCAGTTAGAGCACCATCAGCTGGAGGGGATGGATTCTCTGAACTAGTTTCCAGCGCGGGTTTCCTTCGCCTCTATAGAAGCACGGTGGTGGATACTGTTGTTTGTCGAGAACAGATTCGACCGCCAGAGAATAGACTCTTGTCTTAATTACAATTTGATTCCCTTTAATCTTTAAGTTCGGCGTACCATCAGTTCGTTAATGGTTACCCCGTTCCCCCACGGACAAAAACAAAAGCAGCTGCTAATTCATTATTCCGACAGGGCTCTGCAAGTGAAAAACACAGCGAAGGGGCTCTTCGTTTCAGAGCTTAACACTGTCATCCGTTTCCAAGCTGATTGCCGTCCGAACGTGTTCCAACAAAAACGGGTAGTCGGGGGGGTTAAATGCAGTTAATTCATTCGTTAGGGACAGATAGAAACACGCATCACTCAAAAGAACTGCCAGCTCCAAAAGAGAAAACGCCTAGGGCGAGACCGATCCCCGCGTCTCGTACGTCAAGGATTGATTGGGTTTTTCGTTGGCTTTACAAAAGGAAGAATCGAACGCAGGATCTTGCCGCGACGATCATTATTCCCTGAACGCGATTTGTAAACGGGTTCTATTTATGGCACTGCGAACTCTATAATCAGCCGCCGCAGGGGCGACGACTTATTTAGAATAATTAATACAGGTACGACCTCGCGAACCGGTTGCCGGCCAATCACGCTTCCTCTTATCCCACCGTGTTATCCAAAGAGGGGAAACGCGGGGCGTGGCAACGCTTGGGCCCTCCCATCGGGCTCGATCCACATGCAACCTCGCGTGCAAAACTTTCCCCTTCTCTTGCTATCACTTTTTCCAGAGAATCACGATATTTTCTAGTGCAAAACCCTGCGCGTAGCCATGCACGTCTCGAAGGGATACCGCGCAACATTCTCGCAATCTCCCGCACCTGGGTGCTTTCGGGGTTTCAAACGAACCCTTGGAAAATTCTGAAGCTTCGAACGTCTTCCTCGAGCTGTTACTCCAGGGTGGTTCGATTTGAAGCATGGATGTGTTTAACCACAACACTTTTAATCAACGTCACCATAATCCCTTGGGATTATCCTGGCAAGTTCAGGATTCATATCAAATCCAGCATGCTCGTTCTCGATTTGCATCCACGCTAGCTACCCTTGCCTCGATCGTCCGAAAAGGAAATCGCCAATCAGCCTCTGTTCGAAAATCGCCGCGCATCGATTCAGATCGGCGACGGGACGGAACGCCAAGGCGCATGTCCAATTGGCTACGGCTCGAGCACGTCTACCAAACAGCCTGATAAACGGCGCAGCACGTATACGCATTGTATACCAAGGGGTGGCGTAGACAATAAATGCGGCCGACGGGACGCGTGAATCCAGATAACTACACGATCAATCGGTCTGATTGAAAGTATCCGACGGCCAGGCCTGTCGTACGTGCTAGAGTGCGCAGTTTCTCTTTCTCTCGCCGGCGGACACACCCCTGTGCCACACGGGACACCATCGATGATTCCCCTAATCCCGTTTATGAACACTCGACGACCACTCCCACCCCCCCCGCTGCGGAGGGATGATGCCGTGTCTCTACCCTCCGCCAGAGTGAACGTTGTCTGCTCGTTTTCACGGGCTGTTACGCGCCCCGCGATCGCTCCAGTATATTTACACGCCGGCTGAGATAATGTACACCCGGTACATGCGAAGATAACCACACCCCGGGGATGCGGTATGCTGCTTATGAACCGTTCCAACACGATGGGGAACCGCAAAGTGTACTGATTTATCGGCGAGGATGTGATGAACGACTAGATCGTGTCTCTCCTCTCCCTTCGCGGTTACGTGCGTCTCTCCTTCGCCTAGGGAACTTGTTGCAGAAAGATTCTGTCGTCCACAATGGAACTTGCCCGGTCGTTTCCATTCTTTTTTCCTTGCCTTCTTCCCCGAGCTTGTACATCTTGTAACGAGTGAATGAGGCCCGAGAAAAAGTGGAATCCACCTTTTACCACTGTTCTACGCCGTGCTTGCTGGCCGCACTATTTGTACAAAAGCGCTGAGGTATAGCCGTGACGCGTAATGAGACCATTCGAATGCCCGAATCGACAGCGATGAAACTTCTTTTTTTTCCACCAATGTCGCGGACCAATTACATTCTATTTTCTTGCCGTCGCGCCGCGGAGGAACGGCTCCTCGTCCCCCGGCCGGCATTCTGCTATTTTGTCCCCCGGGCAAAATGGAACAATGAAACTGGCCGTGGCAGCAGCCCCGACAAGAGAACCAATTACCGGACGAACTTTTTCCCCGTTGCCCGTTAATCACATTAATCCATTTACGAGCGAACGAACAGGCCGTGTACACGTCAACTAGCAGCGGGGCGAAAAACGCACGAATACGCTCGGAAGCACACGGCGCTGTGGCAGCCCCGAGGAAGCCGATGTAAAATTGGTACGTGTTCTGCGTAATCCAGCACCTCGGTCCGCCCGAATATGGCGTCCCTGTTCGCATAAGTGAACCGTGGCCAGTGCCTTCTATTCTAATGGTCTTGGCTCTTCGCTCGTAACGAGCTACCCCGTTCGACAAGGTACGCTCGACACAAGTTAAGTGGACGAAGGGAGATTCGTGCCTCGTCCACGTGAATCGAGCCGCGTTCGAACGGCCAGCTGGTACTTGCACGATATTTGCCATTGTAGGAAACAGCGAGCATAATTCAGAGAGAGATGTGACGGAAAAGAAAATTAGCGGTTGCCGCGAACGGAACGTGAAGAAACTGGTTCTATCGTGTAATCGTGGAAACATTAAGCGTGGAAAGAAGTTCGCGTTTATGGTTAAGTGGAGACGCGAGTGTTCTTCTCTTATTTCTTTTCTTTTTTCTCTTTATAATGTTACGACGCTTTTAGTTGGTGCGTTCGGCGCATGTAAAATCGCGGTTGGACAGGTGAGACCGGGGAGACGGCGATTTTCAATTAACCTTTGCTGGAAATTTGATGGTCCCGGTGTTTGCATTTTTTTCTCTCGCTTGGAATTTTTATTTATTCGTTCTTGGGGTGCGACTTTTGCATATCGCGGACCGATTCTTGCGTGAAAATGAAATTTTTCGTTAGAAATTCTCGATGCGGACAATGCTAGCCTGTTAACTTAAATGTTCTACACGTCTGTATGACTTTCATTCCTCGGAGCAAACAGCGGAGTAAAAAGAAACGAGTCCTCGGATTAGTTCTGGGCCGAAAACGAGGCGCAGGTGTTGTCGGTGCTGCCGTCACGGCGCAGCTCGAACAATCGTCGACGGGCGTCCATGTTTCGAAAACACAATTCGTTCCATCCGGATTGTTATCACCGGAAAAGGTGGGCCAGTACCTGAAAGGCCCCGTCGATTTCGTCACGGTGACCCGTGAGCCGAGCAATTTTTCTGGAAAGCACGATTTCCCCTTTGATTTCTGCAATCGTGGTTCCCAGAAATTCAGTTTCCCTCTCGATATTGCTACCCTTCAATTTGCTAACAAAAATCTGAAAATGTACCAATTGATATGGCCGCTCGATTCCCTCGAAGGTGCAGAATTATATAAAAAAAATACCTTTTTCACAAATTTTCTTTGGTCACGGGTACGGCCGCGCCTTTCGTCCTTGTTTCTTTCGATTTGGAGACCAAAAATGACCCCGACACGCGCACGAGGGGGATCCGTGTCGTATTGTTCATTGCGGTAAGGGTTCGCGGAGGCCACCAGTCGGGAGAAAGCCCTGGTAGTCGAAAGAAGGGTTTGTTTATACTCAAGCTTTACAGGGGGCCTCATTGTTCCCTGTGACCAATTGCACACCAGGAGGTCTGTGCCCCAGGAAGCGCTCCTCTTTTTCATTCTTAGCCGAAACCGTCTCGAGGAGAACACAGAGAAGATGGCAAGACTAACACCCAGCCACTGGAATCAATTTTCTATCAAATTCCTTCGGCTAGGATACCTGGTTATTAATTATTTCTCTTTTGCCTGTATCTCCCTTAATATATTAGCCACTATGTATTCATAACGTTTAGTTTCTCAAATTATCTCGCCTCCTCGTTCGGCCCCTGCTTTGCCATAATTTGGTCGGCATAATTTCTAAATAAATTTTCATATTAAATCAGTGTAAAGTAACTCCTCGGTATGTGTGCATATGTATATGTGTATCTGAGGTCGTATAACTTTCACGGTAAGAAAAATTGGTTCTATTATTGCTTTCCAACGAAGGGGTTGAATAGAATTTTCCGCCGACTTGGCAGCTTTTCGTTCGCGCAATTTGAAAAGGAAAACACGCATTTTCAGCGATTCGTTCTTGCTCGTTTCACGAATCGAAAGGGCTGCTGGGCGTTTTTCGTGCAACGGGAAGGACGTCGCGGGTGCTCGGGTAGGAAAATAGCTTCAGGTAGCAGTGACAGGTAGACGCGCCATGGTTGCTCTGGTCGCAGAATGCGGGGGTCCGTTATCCTGCCGAGATAATCTGATTTCCCGTGACTGAGATGTCAAAACTGTGTCGTCCTTGACAGCTAGGGCCTGAACGGTGTTTCGGGAAAACAAGATTCGCTGCGCCCCTGGCAAACCCGAAAATATTCGGAGTCTCGGAGTGACCAGAGATAAAAAGACTTTCCAAAGATCGTTTCTGTATCGGCGAGCAATTTCTGGGCTCGCCTTGAACGAATTATTTCAGTCGGGGGGAAAATTCGCCAAGGTCGACTTACTCGCTGTTTGATTTCATTCTAATTGTTGCCTATTGTGCACGCCGTGGAAAGAAAATAACCGCAGTCGCAGCTGTCATAGCATCATATCGCAAAATCTACCCAAGATTTACAGTACATAATCCTTCTCGTACCGTTTTACCAGCGGCCTGTTTATCCACCACGGATAATCCGGCTTAAAAAGTCATAAGTCGTGTTTACGTTTACCCGGTACCAGTGGAGAGGCCTTTGATCCTCCCTCTCCTGAATACTTTTGGATATAAAGCAAGCCGCTGCTCCGATCGATCTGACTTTCTGACTGAAAAATAACACTCGATTTACCTGCGGTGTAGCTGGAACAACGTCCACTACCTCTACCAATGTCCACTTTGGTTTATTCAGCAAAGCACCGCAGGCACTCTCCAAGCTCTTTCTCCATTTCGAACAACTTGGGCGTCTATTCGATCGTCGCGAAACCAAGGTTGCGAAATTTCACCAAGCAGCCCCGATAATAGATACTCCACGTGAAATATGTATTTCCAAGATCTCGTTCGATATCTATTTTGACTCGGGGAATCGAAAAGCGACGCCGAGGCGTGGCAAGGAAAACGCTGATCGCGAGCTTAGACGCGGCTAAGGACGGGCGTGTCGAAAGCCAAGGCCTCGGGCAAACAGGATTTGCCGATTAACTTCCGAGGTAACCGTGAACCCCTGTGATCCTTTGGAGCAGCAACAGGGAGCAGTAGGTCACGGTCGACTTTTTGACTTCTCGACGCGCAGGAAATTTCGGACCCGACCGGAACGAATTTCGCGGATGAACGTATACACCTTGCAAAACTGTTTGCAAGATCCGTGAAAAGGATCGTTCACAGTGGTTTCCCCTGGCCCCCTGGCACGATGTTTTACAAAGCTCGTTTACGACGCTCGTTCTTGTTTCGTTGCTCGGACCGTTCGTTTATCTCTATGCATCCGCCCATGTCTCGCTTGTTCTGCACACGCAAGCCCCGATTCTCCTCGAACTTCTGCGAATTTCTGCAAGTTTAAGGGGCGATTGGTCGGTATGTAATATTTTATTGGCCGACTTCAGTTGGCCTGCTGTTAAGCCAAATTGAAGTTACCGATTCGTAGCTGGCGGGCTCGAATAATTGAGTTCTGATAGAAAATAAATTGTCCGCGAATAAAATACCTACGGTCGCCAAATGCAGAAGGAGTACCACGGCGGAGGTGTTTGAATTATCGTAAGGGCGACAGAATTCAGCGAACGCGAGGAGGTCTAAAGTACCCCGGAACACGAACGGAAAAGCCGGGGCCGGGGAAGAAAAGAATCACGATTCACGTGCCGCCTGATATTCATCGTTGGTCACGACACACCGGCGGCCTTATGGTGGCATAATGGCGCATAGGAGTAAACGAGCGGGCTTAATTGAAATAGCGAGCCATTACGAGCAACTCGACGAAGAAATCGTAATTCCGCCGTGCGTGGCGTGAAACGGTGCACGCCAGAACGCAAACGGGCGAATCGAAATAGGAGAAGAAGAAAGAAGGAAGACGTATCGCTGCGCGAGATCCTCGACAAGGGGAAATTTATTCGGCCGAGATTCCAGCAAGTTCCAAGAAGAAAGCTTGCGAAAAACCACTGCCAGGGATGAAGGGAAACGCGAGGTCCGGAAATTGTCCAGAGGGACACAGGAGTTAAATGGATGTCCTTTTTCTCATTTCATCGTTGCCGTGGGATACGAACACAGACTCATATTATCGGCCGCAAAATCGGTCAAGTGCAGCAGGCTGAACACCTGGCCGCTAATAAGGCGATTCCTTAATGCCGTCCCTTAAATTGCAATTGATAATTATGACAGGAGAATCGAAGCGCCGTTCGGTAATTGCGGCGAGCCCCTTGCAATTAACCACCGAACGACCGCTGTATTCCTCGCGAAGTTCGTTAACACAGAGGAAGTGCAAAAAGAGGAACGATCGTTTAATGGCAGAAGAATGAAATCGCGGGACGTGGGAATAATCAGTCGAAGAGCGTTTTCCATGGTTAACGATAGACGAGCTTAAGCTTCGCATTAATTCAACATAACCGCCGCGTTATTAATTATTGCTCGCCATGCAATTCGATTATTACCCCGTCGTGCAACGACCTGTACCTTGAAAAACAGAGGGAAAAAGAAAGCGTCGGATTCTGCACGAATCCAGTTGACAAACACGCAATCGACGGCGAGGAATAATTTCAGCACGGTATCGAGAGTAATAAATCGTATTTTCACGACGTGCACAAGGAACGGACGCCATTAACCGGCGCTGGAAATAACAAGTGGATGGGAAAGATTACACGCGCGAGAAATTCTGTCCGCGAATCGCACGGGCGACGTTGACGTCGGACGACAACGACGCTGGCTTCTGAATAATCTGAATAATCACGCAACGGCTGGCCCGGGCGTTAATTGACGCATGACACCGGGAATTAGCACGCCGTTGCTCCCGATAAAAGGTATCGACACGAAAGCACCGGGGGAATGTAGTCGATCCACCTGCGACGTGTCGATAATAGTCGGCTGCTTGATGATCGCGACAAAATGAAATGAAAATTACACCCATCTGGTAAGCAGCGAGCAATTTGTCGCCGTCGTGCCCCACTGCCTTTTCCGGGGAGAGAACGTTCGAGATCTTTGTGCAGGGAAAATTAAAGAATCCTATTTTCGTATCTTCTGCCTATAGAAATTTTGGCATCGGCACTGCCGTCAGGACACGTGAAAATGAATTTACCATCAACGCTTTATTATTCACAATAAACATTCGTACAATAGAGAAGAAAAGAGCTTCTCGCTTTTTCACGTCAATTTTCTGGCCCACAAGCAAATCTGCATCCAGACGTTTAATGTGGTGTAAAAAAATTTCATCCTTTAAATAAAAGGCCTGCAATTACATCTCGTTAAGATCGTGCAAGCATTAATACCCTCGTATAAGCTCGCGAGTGGCGCGATCTCGTCGCAAACACGCGACGGCATTGAAAAAACCCGGCAGTTTCGTTTCCTCGTACGAATTTCTTAGCGAAATTCTTGCTCGGTGTTATTAACGCCACGACATGTACCTACCCGGTGTTACCCGGGCACCATAGGGAGGCGCGACGTGAAGTGGCTCGAAAACGTTGACTGGCTCGGTGAAATTCGGCTTGTCTCGTCTCTTGACAGTTTTAAGTCATGCTGGTTCTCCGATCCGCCGAGGAAATCTCGAACGACCGCGAAGACGTGTCATTAAGTTGACGTCGATTTCGTACTTTCGCGGAAGTCACTGGTAATTGCATACTAATAAGTGATTCCGTTTTCGAGAGTGGCTCTTGCAGCTGGTGCTCCGATATGTAAATATTGGTTCACCAACGATTCGTTGAAGCTAATTGCATTGCTGCTAAATGTTAATTGCATATCATTGCAATATGGAATTGATTATATTGAATGTTTCTACAACCTGGAAACTTATGAAAAATATTTTTGTACGGGTGCATGTAATTGCAACTGAACAATATTTAGATATTGAGATGATTATTTTAATCTTTGTGTTATTTAATTAAAAGTGATTTGGCGTTGCTCGATTGACAATAGCTATTCCTAATATCCTTTCATTCTTCGCCGTCTGCAGACATTTGGAAAATGGTCGAGGCTATTGTGCGTGTCGTCTAGTTCCGGATGCGAGGCCGCTGGTGAAGCCTATCATTACGTGTGCACTTTCAGATTTCATCTCAAAAGAGATTCGCGAAATTGCCGGTGGCGAATCCGAGACATTGCACGCGGAACGAAGCAGGCCGGAGGTTGCTCGTTGAGATTTTAACTGTCACGACATCGAAATATTGCTCTCTGGCCGAGGCCAGCTCTGAAATTTCTGCACGCATAAATTGTGATCTGATGAGCCGAATTTGTCTACGGTATTTAATTCCCAGTATTCCATTGCTTACTCCGTGCCTTTTCGAAGCCTGGTAATCAAACATCGCGAGCGATCCTTGTACCGTGACAATAATGCAATAATTGCAGTAATAGTTAACCACTCATCGCTAATAATTAGAACCGTTCGTACACCCAGGTGAAATCGATGCAGGATTATTAAAATAATTCATACAAATAGTGAAAACTATAAGTAGAATATGAATGCCACAATTAACCCAATCTCCTTTACCAACCCTATCGAGGGTTGACCTAGATCTCTGCCGAAAACCCACCCCTGCAAGCTCCAAAAAAATTCAATCGGTCTTCATTAACCTAGAAACCTAAGCAACCCTAAACTGCACCCCCCTGCAATGGACTCATAACCCAAAAAACCATTACGGTATCGCGCCAAGGGGCTTCAGCATCCCTAGTCAACCCTTTAGATCCTCAAGTTGAGAGCCACTCGTCGACGTGTGTGGTCCGTTCTGGCGGCGAGGTGCCGACACTCGAAGCTTCCCCCTCTCGCTGCTCGTCTTCTTCTTCTTTCCTCCACGTTTTTTCTTGTTTTCTCTCCTCTGCCCTTCATTGTTAGCCTCTCGCTCTGCTCGCCGTTCCTCCGCTCTCTCGCGAGGAGGCCTCGAACGAGGAGAAACGAGAGCCAACATCCTCTCGGTTCATCCGCGAGACCTGGTCCCGTCCAGCTTCGTTTCCCGTCGTTCCTTGTCCTCTCTCTTTCCCTCTTCCTTTCTTCTTCCTCCGATGTTCTCCAGCTCGCGCGCGCGCGCGCGTCATTATACACCGGCGCGGCACGGCGCTCGGCACGAATCTACTTTAGGAGGGCTCACGGTGTCCTCCTTCGACTCGTCCCACAGGACATATTACCCTCTCTGGTTCTCTCATTGCCTCGGCTTATTATCGGCTCCTCTAATCCTATCCTCGTCGCACCCGCCGAGAGCCACGTTGGTACGCTCAGGTGCGCTCTCGCATAGTCTCGTATCTCGACGTCGCTTCTCTGCCGAACGACCGGCTTCTGGTTTGCTAATCCAACGACAACCACCGGTTCCGACGAAAATCAGCCGTGGACACGATGGAAAAGATCGTTACCAGTAATGACGAGACTTCTCGTTCGTGCCGCGCGAAAGCCACTTCTCGCGATCGCAACGGGGCTAGACGATTGTTGTCGTGACCCGTTGTCGCGGGCACGGGGTTGCCGAGGAGTTCCGAAGCATGGGAGAAGTATGGTGAACCGGTGGGACTAAGGTGAATTGCTGGTGTCGCGTGTAACGCAATCTTTGTGAACTCGAACAGTATTTTAGTAAAGGAATTGAAATTCTAGAGGCCTCGCCTCTCAACGGGGGTGTACCATTTCGCCGTTGATCCAGTTTCGAATCTATGCATTCTAGCCTCTACTGCATAGAGACGAACAGTCGGAAAAAGCTGCAGACACGGGCCGGGATCCGTATCTTCTTCGGCTGGTATTCTCCCCTTTCGTCGCCGGTCTTTGTGAGACGTTGTCCAGCCGTCGTTACGTCACGCCACCACGACGTCCCTCTAACAAGGTGCAGTTTTTACAGGCTCGCAACATAATTGGCCGCCCATTTGCATAGATTCGCGGTAGGGGGCTCGGCTGAAATCGCTCGCAGCCAAAGGGTACATGCGCGTACACGGGCCGGCTATGCGCGCGCTACGAAACGCGTTTAGAAGAGGAATCCACCTCCTACGAGGCCTCATTAAGCTGGCCCGAAGCTCCTCGTACCCTCTGCTCCACTTCGACCTATTCTGTACGACCGTTGGTCGCGCACATCGCGGTGCGATCGATTTTGCTGCGTCTGTGTCGTCTGTTCGTTTCGATTTTCAGCAGGAAGGGTTCAGGCACGATGTGAAGATTATTAGGGGGAAGGTGGTATATTTAATATGCCAGGAAGGGCATCTTTAGTTTTGTTCTTATTCCTTTAACAGTTTTAGAACAATTTAGAACAATTTTAGGATCGCACGAAAAACCTGCGAGAAGTTTAGAATAAATTTCGTGTCACCTAATGTGCAATAGTTGCGTCAGTATGTTAAATATTAATAGTGGGAGTATGCTTTTCGTCGCGACGATTTTCCGTCCACATTTTGTAACACGTATAATATGGAACACGCCTTTTAAATAAAGAAAGAGGATAGAGGGTTCTATGAGATGGAAATGAATAAGGGTGTGTCGACGTCGATAGGCGAGGGTGTCTCAGTGCGACGTCGAATACTCGACAGTTTTCTCAACGAGCTGTGAATCGAGTTAATATTTTCCGAGTACGCCCGAATAGGGGATGGGCCGACAAGAGAAGGGAAAACAAATCACGGCGCGTGTCTGGCATACCGGACCCTTCCTACGTCGCACCCTTATGTAAAATGCCTAAGTGGCTCTCCCGTCGACACGCAGTCGACGAAAATATTTGTCGTCGAATCATCCTGAGGTCAAATTGAATTCACGTCGCCCCACGCCAGAATGTCCGTATCGTTGATCGTAATTACTTATCTAGATAAGACTGTCCGCTTTTTACGAATATTAGTCCTGCGAGAAATTAGTAAATTTAGTCAGAGGATTTTCTTGCAGAGAATTTATAGAATACTAATATTATTGAAAATTCCAACGAACAACTGAAAAATTCTGGTTCGCGTATCGATCGACGAGCATGGATTGCCTGGAAAAATTTACTTTACGAGACTTCATGCGGTCTCGTATGCACGAAAAGAGAGTTCGGTCAAGTGCTCTGCGGCTCATTATATTCGTAATAAACGCACGGCAGGCGCCGTGGCCCCGAGGTACGGCAATTATCTGAATTGCTGTAATGTCAGTGATTAAAAGAACTTAATGAGCCGCCATTAGAATAGGCGGCCAATTTTTCGTGGCTTCTTGCTCGCCTCGAGATACCATTGGTCGTGAGATGCTTGCCGTTTCGTTACGATTACCGGGAGATCCGAAAAGAATGCTTAAACTCTCGAATTAAAAACCAATTATTCGGGAATAAATTCTGGGTAGTTTACGAGAATCTGAAATTTTGAAGCCTTTGAAAAGAATCAAGAGGGACGCGATAATGGTAGCTGCTTCTTTCCTGTATCTTTTGTATCTTCGCACGAAATTATATTGTACTGAAGATAATCGAGAAAATGTCGGTTTACACTTAATAAAACTCTACTGCCATTAATTCTCCATGCTGCGAGGTGTATTGAGGGTTCCACTAGCTTTATCTCGGTCCGCCAGTTACCCGCACTATTCAAACCCCATGACATCGGGGGAATTTTTCGACGGCGCAATTACGTCACACGATGAAATCGTCTTGCCCCGTTGTTCCCTGTTCGAGGGGGTTGAAAATTCGCTGTGGCTCGCGTGACAGGCCAGGACACGGCTTCCCGAGATAAGCCGTGTTGTCGAGCAGCTTATGGTTTTCACACAACCACCCCCTTTTCTCGTTGCGACGATCGCCCCCCTGGTCTGGGGTGGCACCACCAAACATTTGCCAGAAACTCACCTTCCCCCTAAAATTTCTGGCGACAGTCTAGCTTCCAGCTTCATTCTTTCAAACTTAAAAATAGAATAATTGAGAAATACTGTTGAATTATTTTGACAAAAATTATCCAAGGGAAATTAATTACCTTCTTATTTCATCGAGCGCAATAAAGGTGCAATTATGAATGATAACAAGAACGCTGGAACTAAAAAAATATAGTGGTCGATCGATCGGGGAAACGGATAAGAAAAATCTCTCCAAGTGCCGTGTAATCCGATCGGTATTGAACGCGTCCAACACCGTTCTCCAAGACGTGCGAGCCTCGTTTTCGATTAAAACGATCGCGGGACGTAAAATGTTTAGCAATAAACGTTTTACGAGAGGAGCATAATCTAGGGAAACGAATGATCGATGCCTATCGCGATCGATCGACGCGTTAAACACGCGGGTAAACGTTCTAGCCCGTAAAGAAAAGGAAATTATACTCGCAGGGACCGGTGAAACGGGCCTCAACAAGGTTTTCGGTATTTTTACGACTAAGGAATTCTTCTGCAATCGTAATTCATAACTTGAAATACACCTACACATAAGCTCCCCGAATCATCCTTCAAAAGAAATTTTGGCGCGTCGAAATTCTTCGTCACGTCCCGCGCGTAAAATCGAGGAGCACAATAATCCCACAGCGAACCACATAAACTTTAACCCATTCCCAGAAAGGATTTCAATAATCCTACAAAGCTTAATGACGCTTAATAACCGAATCGATCCCCTATTTCGAAATCAGAGGAGGCTCGACTCGCTTCAGCCTCACGTTCCACACCGTGGACCCCATAGACTGGCCCCGATATCAGATCGTTAACTTTTCGTATCGAACGGCCGACGCAAGTTGAGCGATTTTTCACACCGTGGCGGAACCCTTCGCCCGCTGGTCGTAAAAAGCGAAACGAAAGAATCCGCTCGACGAGAAGCGTTGGCTGTGCGGCGCAGGTCGAACTGCGCGAAATGGGCTCCACGAGTTCCTCCCGGCAGTGACGGCCTGACAAATCAAGCTGAAAATTGAATTCTGGGGGCGCCCGTGGCCTTGCGCACACATTTACGCCGAGTACGGGTGTCCGGGGATGTACGTGTGCCATGCGTTCAGAGATACGAGGCGTCGGGGTGTGAGTGGGCGCCCCTTTACGATTGTTTCTCACCACCGCGGCATTCTTGCTCTCCTTTCGTTTCGCCACTCCCTTCGCTCGGCCATTAAATAATAAAATTCCCGTCTTTCCTCTAATCTTTTTCCTCGGATTCTATTTGGGCCGGGGGCGGGAGGGAGGCTAATTCATTTCTGTTCTGCTGGATTGTTTAGAAAGACCTCGCGACCTCCGCGGTTTCTTGGCGAGCGCGACGACGAAGGAGCGTTAATTTGTCAGCTTAAGCATTGCGTGCGTTCAAACGGACTGGTTGCAAATAGTATCGGCTTGGAGGGAAATGATATTTATCCCGTTCATATTATAGAATAAACCCTGTGGCATTTATAGATCGTTCTCCGCTTGAACAAAGTCTCGCGTCACGAGACCCGCAACCCCGGTGACCATTCGACAGCGCCGATTCCGGGGCGGCGGAGGATCGCCGTTCGCAAAGAGGCCACATTTTCGCCGCGCTGTTTTCATAGAAACGGTAGACGAGCGGACACGTTACTGCACTCTTGACCACGGGGTTACGACCGAGTCGGTCGTTTGCTCGTTATTTCGCTCCGTGCGCGGGCGAATAAGGAACGTGGTTTCTTAGCGAGTGGGGAACGGTGGTGGCGGAAGGAGAGGTGGCTCAGAAGCAACGCGATAAACGAAGGCAGGACGATGGATCGTTCGTGAAGGGGGAAGAGGATGGAAATACGGAGTCGGGGGAGTCACGCGAACGATCACACGTGAGGCGTGCAGAAAAGCGTTTGCAGAAAACGTAGCACACTCTCGAATCCGTGGGAGGAAATCGTAAAAGGGCCTCACGGACGGCACGAGTTGCCCCGACAGTGGCGGATTAATGGCCAGAGAGACCCGGGACTCCCATTAGACGGTGAACAATGCGGCTGGCATTTTTGGACGGGCCACGATCGCTTATGGAAATGCGATACAAGAAGGCAGCCAGCAGGCATCCTGCTTATTTTAGAGATTTCGATTAGAGGGAAGACGAGCAGCCGTGAATAAGCGAATAGAGAAGTGATTAGATGGGGTGGGTACGGGGTAGGTAGCTGGCAAGCTCCCCGAAATTATTCGGGTACCGGAAGGGGGTGTGCAGTTTCTGAGAAATGGGAATGATAATGTCTGGATTTAAAGGGTCTCTGCAGAATGATCCAAGAATGGCAGCATAAATGGAAAAAGAATGTAGGTATCCCTTACCGCATTGCCGGGTGAATTCTTCAAATGGAAATACGAAATTCATTAGAAATCAGAATAATTATCAGTATTATATTATACGTTTATTCGCTTTTGCTTATACACATTTACGAAATGATTTATCACGGCGTTCCCCTTATTTAATATGTTCGTACAACCGCGATCGAATTTTTTTAATCAAAAATTAGACCCCACCTGCCGTCCGAAACATCTGGTTGATATAAAATAATTCTTCCCCCGTTAACTGCTTATTAAAATCCTACCCGAAATCATTCAAACATATCCTACATTCCCGATTCCCCAGAAACGTTACAATTTTTCCCCCCGTTTCCTATCCCGCGCGCGCAACTAGCGAGCGTTTAATTAACTTATTCATTCCGGCGCGTTGCCCCTAATTAAACGTGAACTGTAACACCTCGGTGTGGCCGAGCGAAAGCCTTCATTGCGGTAAGAGAGATCCGATAAGGCTGTGGAAGCGGGCTTTAATGAATGGAGAACGCGCCTCACCTTTCGGCCCGACGCTCGCTTACCGAATCGAAGCGTATATCGTGCCACCCCATCGGGGGGCTATCGTTGTCCCTGATTTTTTTGCGCGCGGATTTCAGGGTGCCCCGATGCCTTCGAGCAGATTGAACAGCTCTCTCGTTGCTTCTGTTCTCTACCTCATTACCTCTAACGCGGCCACCGGAATTGTCGATTTCTTGGAAACCTCGAACGATTTCGAGCCGCCCTTTAAAACAGTACCATTCTTTCTCCGAGCCAACGCGGTAGAAGTTCTCCTCGATGTAGAAACATCGTACATAATTTATTTCACAAAACAGCAATGGGACTTTTAAAATCATTCCGATACTCGATGCTAAAAACTTGACGCGGTTTACAATTAGTTAGTGATAGTCGACAACGAAGCAGTCGAACTTCCCCGCGTCACGTGTTGTTGATAAAGGGTGAGAAAACGGGGGCCACCGTTCGAGAGAGAGAGAGAGGTGCATGGTAGGGAAGAGGCAGGACGCGCAGAGAGAGGAAATAAAGAGAGGCTAAGGGAGGGTCGACCGAAGAGAGACGGGAGTAAAAGAGGTGCAACTGAGAGGTCGACGGGTATAGGCTTATCGATTCCGAAGGGTCCTCGCATCTCTCTGTTTCTCCACTTCGTACACCCTATTCATCTATCTCTCTCGCACACTCTTTCGGTTGCCTTACCACTCGTTCTTTTGGCCACCGTGGAAGGTGTGTACGTATGTTTATGCGCGTTGAAGAAACACGTGTCAGAGGTTACGCAAACAGAATGATTGATACATTAGCCGGGCCGCTGCCCTCTCGCCTTATCTTTTATTCCGTTCGGTGAATTGATTTCCTGCGAGGAGAGCACTGGCTAAGGGTGGTGGCTGGGCCGAGTAATGAATCGAGGGCCGTTTCACCCTTATGACGATTGGATTGGTGTGGACACGTAACTCGAATCAATTGCGTCGATAATTAGCTGCTGCTGTTTCTACAGCGTGCAGGGGGGGGGGTTTGATTGGATTGAACAATTAAATCGAAGCACGCCTTGGGATAAAAGGGGGAAGCAACAAATATTTTTTTAAAAGCACAGTAAAGGGCGAGAGTGGATATTTCCATTTTGGAAAATTACGATTAAACGTGGCAGGCTCGAGTTGACATCTGATCCGGCATTGAATTACACTCGGCGTTGCTGTTCGAAAGAGGATTGCAAAATGGAGGATGAAATAAAAAACTGGTGAATCCCGCAGACGATTGTTGGAGCCGTTTCGCCCTCTCCATAATCGATATCGGTTTCCATGGCGATGCCTGGCTCGCGGACTTGTTACTCGCGTTCACTTTGAATCACTCTCACCCCCGCACGATCATCCTTTAAACCATGATCAATTAGGTGTACACCAGATCAGTCTCATAGGTACATGTGGTATCAAAGCAGCAGGGATCGAAGCGGCAATAATAATAACAATACAATTAATCAATATCATATTCCCCATTATCAGCACCCTTTCAGCTACCAATATAAAACGAAACGAAACGATCGAAACGGCTAATTAAAATTGTCCCCCAATTTCCCTTCGCTCGTTGAGGTCCAACATACAAGAACGACTCGATCAATGGTCGAATCGAACGAACGCAAATTGCACGAAACCGGTAGCGCTCGTTTAACGAAGCCGAGCCCTCGGGAACCGTCGTTCCCATGGAATTCCCGCAGGAATGCGGGAGTTTCATCGCGCTCCCGTATCGAGACGGCTGTTCCGTAAAGAGAGGAGAGCCCCGGAACACGAGAGAGAGCCGACTGGATCCGTGGAAGCGTCAGCGCGTGTTGCCGTGGCGGTGTGACAGCCGGACGGACGTGAAGCGTTTTGTTATTCAAATGGAGGCAAAGCGAAGCACGCGCGATATCTTTCCCGATATCGCCTCGTCCCATCTAGTCCACGGCTATTTTTGCCACGATGCGTCCGTGCACCGAACCAACCAGCCTGTCCAACCGATCCGAAGTAAGTAGCCACCGTACGCTTGTGCGGCGTACAGGATCGATAGATCCTATCGGCTGGCAGGAGGAACGAGGAACCGCGTTGAAAGGTCTCTCGATTCTTCGCTCGGAATTAGAAAGAATAATGCCCTTTGCTTCGGTTTGCTTCCATGAAATAGATCCGCAGGACGGGGAGGGAGGGTTGATTTTGGGCTGGGAAAATTTTCGGAAGTCGGAATAGGCGAACGAGATCCGTATCTGGGATGTCGAAAAGTTACGCGGGTATTCTTGTTTACGGAGTAGCACGATTTGTTAATTGGAGATTCCATTTTCCGTCGTTGGATATGTTTTCGGTCGTGCACTCTGTTTTGCATCGGGTTTGTATCGCGTGTGTGCGTCGGGATCGAACGGGGCGGATGGCAATGAAAATTTCATACGGCAATAGATTTCCTTCGTCCTGTAGATGGACGAGATTATAGCCCGCGTTAAATTGATATCGTCGCCGCTGAATGGATCATCCGGGCGAATGCTGCATTTAATTCCCCGTGGTATCACTTCGATCGAGAGTTCGCGTAATGGCAAAGTATACGTTTCGCGGATTTCTCCTCCCTTCGTGGCGCTCTTCTCTCGGAGCGAGTCTCGTTTCAATCGGCTACCTCGATCGTCTCGCGAACGCTTCCCCGTCGATTTATCAACCCATCCGTTGCTTTTCTTCGATTGACGACCACGGAGCCATCAATTTCAGACGGAATCATTATGAACGATGAGGAGCGAGCGGATATTTCAATAACTCGGGTTAAACGATATATCGTGCCGCTACCTGTTTTCGCTTTTTGCCGTTGATTTTATACAGGGTAGCTCGGAATAACGCGAATTTAACACGACCCCAATGCAGGTTAAACGCGAACGAAATTATCTTCGCGCCCCTTAAAATTCGTAACAATTCTACATGTACAGTCGCCTCGGAAAGTAAGTTAACGATTAGCATTGTTGTGCAAATGAAAACGATACGTGTAAACTCTTTATCTACTCATACTATAAAGAACACATTGAAACATATGAACATACATTACAATAATTATTATTACTGTGCATCCCCTACAAAAATCAGCACCACGAATCATCCCCAAATCGCACCATTCCCAATTAACCCTCGAATATCATGGATCCCGGTTAACCTCGTTGGCCCCGGAATGAAATCGATGTATCGACAGCGCCCAGCATCCTCGCGCACGTGCGCTCCCACTTACCCCTGTAAACATCATCTGAAACAAGATCGCGGAATGTAAAGTGCAAACAAGCGCCCGTTGGTCCGCTCGTTCCCCTGCCGCCGGTGCTGTTCTTCTCGAGATTTTTCTCGTCGGCGAGGGCACACACACCGTGTGTCGACCTGGTCGTAGCCGATGACAGTGATGGACGCCCGTGCGGTTTGCTTCTCTATCACCGTGCCCGACGATGGCCGCCGAAGAAGAAGACGGCCACGACACAACACGGACGAGCAACACGATGAACAGCAGCCACCGGGAGGAGGAGTTGGACTCGCGGTACGACGAACCAGATTGTGTGCACGAGGTACACGTCAGTCGTACTAACGACCGCACGGCCGACAGAGAAAGAGAACAGTACAGCGGCGAGGAGAGGGTCGAAGCGAGTGATGTTTTATTTAGTACTCGAATTCTTAAAAATCCGAACGCAGATCCGCCGCTTAGGCAGACCTTTTTGATCCGACCGGCCTTCCCGGCGCTTCGCGGAAATTCATCCCCCTTCGGGCGCAACCCTTTCTTTGTTTTCGTCGCTTCTTTGTCGGTGAACCCTGGTTGGTTAATTGAATCGCGCGGAAACCAGAATCGTTCCTCTCTCTTCCGTGGTGCGGACGATAACGATCGTTGTCGCTTTCCTCGGACAGACTCCCTGTAACGAGAATCGGACGGCAATTGTCTAAAACGTTTTTACATCCCTTCTCATTTTGAATATCCCTCCTCAGCAGTCGTGGCTCACAAATGAGTAATTTTCATCGCGCGACAAAATTCTGTTTCCTCCTCCGTTGCACTTGAATGCTGGCAAAACTCGCTTGCCTCGCAATTTCTGTCGCCAGCTCCCATACAGGATTCGCCGATTCCGTCCGCTCGACAGCAGCCGCTCGTTCTAACGACACTAACGCCCACGATCGTGCTCGCAATACCGCGATCCGTTCTTTCGTCGCGAATAAACACGTCGAGCAACAAAGTGGCAGCCTCGGGACCGTATCGCTTTACGGCTTCCCCCGAGACCAGCACACGCGCGCGCCTGGAAATGCAAATTTCTACGACGCGATGGGATGGTTGCGAGGTGGTCGCGGTGAACGTCGAGTGGCCGACGGCAGGCGTCGGTTGATCGAACGTGCCACGGCATTTGTTGTGCTCGCTTAAGGGGCCGGATAAAATCTGCTACCCCCGTCCCATAAGCTGCCATAAACGTGACCCGGTCCCCGTGACAGCCGCCCTTTACCTTTTGCTCCGCGCTGCCATAAAATCCTAATCAAGGAGAAAAAGACACTCGGCCTCACGGACGGAATGTCCCTCCTTGTTTCGCGTTCCCGTCTCTGCCGTCCTCGTCAGGGACGAGTCCCGCGGAGACGAACGAATAAATGCTGGGACCACCCATGCCAGTGTTCGCCGGATACGCGACAAAAAATGCCGCGATGGAAATGCTGGACGATGTCGATTTGTCAGCCGCGGAAAGCCGCGTGAAGTCTTGCTTGCTTCTCGAAAAACGACCACCGCTTGGGTGGACGAGGGGGTTTGTTAGCGGGAGACTGGCAAGATGAGCGAGAGGTGGAGTCGCGTCGTGAATAAGCTTTGGGTCGAGCGGACGTGTTGATCAGGTGGCGGGATACTTCGGTGATGCTTGTATGCGTGTATCCATGATTGTACGGATTATCGATTTCTCGCCGGTCACGTTTGACGTATCGTCGTCGCATATTTCATTTCTATTTCTGAAATAGAAACAGAATATCGAGGAGCCAGGTATAATTTCCTCGGGGATGAGCGTGTCGAGAAATCGGGTGTACCGCGGAATTGAGATAAGCCCGGAGCAAAACGCCGAACGGATAATTAGCGAGTGGTTCTTCGTGCTTTTTTATCGCGCTTTCGTTCAACCGTTTCTCCCCTGGCTCGCGTCTTTTCAACACCTCCCGGGGCAAGAACACCGGCGGAGACAAACGGTTCGTTTAACATCGCCGCGAAATCCAACGGAAACCACCGCCGCGACCGCCGCCACTTTTTACCGCTATTAATTCAGATTGCGGTTCGTAAATTGCGCGAGCGTTGCCAGCGAGCAGCCCGCGATGCTCCTCGCCGTGTGCCTTTTTCCACCTGGCCGGACGAGCGTTTCTCGCGAGGCATCTCGTGTCACGTCCGCGACGTAAACGCGCCGCTCGAACGACAGAAAATTAGTGTCCCCGGTCTGAAGACGGCCCCGGTTTAATGAAATTAAACGAGCCGGCGATTCCGCGAATGGGAAATATTTCAATCGGCGATCCCCCCTCGTCCATTTCTGTCTTTCTCCATCGTTCGCCCGGCTAGTTGCTGAAGGTTGACCCAGCCGCATTGTAATTCCCACGTGTTTCCGATTCCACGGAGCCGTCGTCGGCTTGTGCACTGTCCGTGCATCGTCGAAAAACTGCTGGAACAAGGGTTACGGATGGCGACCATCCGAGACCGGCACGGCCTCTCCACCTGCCACCTTTGTAGATTGAGATCATTTGCGGTAATTATGCGTCGGACGCGAGCCACGACAAAAACTGCGGTTTCGCCTGTTAATTACGTTTTTAACGTGGACACGACGGCCATTTTGCGGATAATTGCGGCGGTATTGTTCGTGGTCGGGTTAATGGGCACAATTGTGCGCCTTGGTTGCGATGAAATAGATTGAAAATATTTGCCAGGTATTTTAACGCTGAATTTCGCAGATTACACGCGAACGGATGTGTTGATTTACTCGCTTTGATTCGTGGTAATTTCTTGAAACGAACGGAATAATAAGATTCCGTTCGGGCGCGTTAGAAAAATCATCGGTACTCGAATCGAATCGAAACGATCCGCTGCTACCGACAGTGCACTCGACACGGACTAATTAGCACGCCGGTGCATTAACGTCCGAATGAATAATTATCGCGAGGCGAAGGCTGCACAGACATCGGTCCGATCCTGTCGTAGATCGCACGGATACCAGCCGTACCTTGCGTCTTTATTAATAACCCGCGACGACATTGACCGATCTGAAGAACTCGTATAATTATCATCTACGATCTTGCTTCTTCCTCGATGGACAGAGTGGGAGATAAATCGAATTCTTCTCTGATTACTTACGATTTCTTCTTTCGTTTTCTGCGATATACCTGGGACCATTTTTAAATCGCATCCACGAGTATGCTAACTTACTTGTATTCGCGTTAGAGCAGATAGGCATTGCAGGACCAGATTTCACAGATTTCTAATTGAAAGATTTACAATTAAATGTATACCTCGCTGATATTTCGACCAGGTGTACACCAGACGCGGAATGCACGATTAAATATACTCCTGACAGCAGACAGAATATATATTCGAAGGAACGAAACGCATTATGCAATGACCAGCAATGCTGTTCGCTGGTTTAGATGATGGGCACTTAATCTATTCCTCTTCTCCGGTTGTCCGTCGCGTCTTGAAACGTGGCCAGAAATATTCCAAATGGCATTTAAACGTTTTTCAACGCAACATCTACTCGCTGAGTTCGATGTTAGTTTTCTGCTCATCGTATAAAAAAATACTTTCGGAAAGACGTAATTCCACTTCCTTCTTGCAACCCTTGTTTATTTCTTCATCGGCTGTTCGATAAATGCATCCGCAAATCGCTTTATCTTACCCCGCTATCGAACGGGCCAATCATCGATACCCACTTCATCCTTCGGGAGCCCGTAACATCGTGCACAAACGATTCCTAATAATCGATCGCAGGCAACAATCATGTTGCGCGAATACTTGGATCAACATCCCGGTCTGCGTAACTCGTTTGCGGTACGCCTTGTAAACGAACCTTCAAAGCGTAAAATCGACCGAGCTGTCTCCCTTTCTCTCTCCACTCTGCGCTCGTGTTTCATGCATCGGCCAAGTCAAGGGTTAACTCTTTGCAGATCCATGGCCGATAGGTCGGTCACGCGAGCTATGGAAACAGTACGCTAATGTCAATTAATATAATTGCGTCACGGCGTTCTTCGTAATAATCGAATTAAAGTAGATTCGCTTCGGTTCGTCTATTGTTCGCTGCACGTCGGAGTCTCGTTATCGCGGAATAGCGGATAGGTAATTGAAAGAGCCGAACGGGAAACGATAGGGGGCGTCGGGTGAATTTTGTGGAATATTCAACGGCTAACGGGACAAAAGAATTTCTCAGTGACGCAAATACGTATCTGTATATTTACATAAACCTAGAAAGCTTTCACGGTATTAAAGGAAAGTGGGGAAAATTACGAGCCTTGTATCGATCGTGCACGCCCATTTATAATTTAGAAACGCCGTTTCATTCCGTTCTTTGGGCTCAAACAAATATTTCGTCGAAACGAAAGAAATGTAAGAAGGCAAAGATGAACCACACGAGGGGAGGTTCGGGCGCGATTGCGCGATCCATGGAGTATTCAAAATTCACAGCCACGAGCGTGACGATCGCCCCGGCAACAATTATTCACCCGATGGGGGAGATACGTACGATTTGGGATGAGCTGTGCAAATACTGCGTGGGAGATAACAGGCGCGTCGAGCTACTCGCCTAAATTAACCCTCTATTAATCCGACAAGTGGGGGTCGCTCGGTGCGTCGTAAATTATCGCTCACAACGAGCCACAGTGTTCGCCAGTGACGTGCACGTACACGTGCCTCGTCGACTTCCATTTTTACGGCGTTTAATTGAATCCGTTGTTTGAGCAGCGCCCCGGCTAATCAAACCCGTGGCGCGGCCAGAAATTTTCATGGCTATAAGTTATTTAACTAGGTGGGCGAGGCGAGCGGAAGAGACGTGCGTTGAATTTACGTCCAATAGAACTTTATTTACATTAATAACTGTTTAGCGTTCTTCAGTATACCAATTAGTCCCTTTACTTGTCCCGCTATAAAACGTAACGCAGATATTTGTAAGAAATTGAACAAGATATTTCGAGGTACGAGTTCCCTTCTTCTCGCCATAATTACTGGCATACAAACGAGAACGCCAGACCCTCTGGCCGAATCCACGATCCAGTCGTAACCGTCGCAATACACCCGACCGCGAGATCCCTTCCTACCCCCAACCACGAATCGTCTCTATCAACTTCGCCAATCAGCAATACCTTTCAGCTTCTCCAAACAACCTCTAAACCCATTAACAAAAAACCGATTTAATACTCCAGCCGAAACCTACTCTGAAACCAGGGCCCAGCCGGACCTCAAATATCCCATTACCAAATCCATCAATCCTTCCCCTTTAACTCCCCAAGGCGAAAATGAATCGGAACCGGCGTAGACGAGACACGCGGCAAGGGGACCGTCGAGAAGAATCGTAATTTCCATTTAAAGGTCCACGGCGAGGAAACGGGAACGCGTGGAAACGCAAAGGTGGGCAAACGCTTATGGTTGATAACTTAGCTCCAGGAGTGGCTCGCGGCTGGCGCGGCTTCCTTCATGGAGGGGGTTGCCAGGGCGGGAAGAGGTGCCCGTCGACACGGCAAAGAGAGATTCGAGAGAAGTGGGGCGAGTGAAGAAGACCCTGAGAGAGAAGGGGGTTGCAGGGAGACGATCTGACGAGGTGGCGGGGAAGCGACAGGGTCTGCTGCCGATCCTGGACCACCCAAGTCGAAATTCACTATAGTTTGTTCGCCGCGGTTACGATACTCGTTTTCAGTCTACCCTTCCTCGTTTCTTTCCTCTCCACACACTCTCACGCCCTCTCTCTCGCGACACAGTCGATATGTGCGTTTCTCTCTGTCCCTCGCGCACGTTTCCCACCACGCTTCGTTTCTATCCATTCACTCGCACCACGGATCCTCTACTCTCCTCTTTGTGCTGCTCGTTTCTTCTTTTACATCTTTTTTATTCTCCTCCTCCCTCTCGTTTTGTGTTTCGCGCGTTCGCTCGCCGGCGAATCGAACAGTCACAAGCCGTAACAAGCGACGCGACGTGCACCCGACGAGGACAACGGGAAAAAGTCCGAGAGATTCGACACGCTCGTTTCGGATAGCGGCCCTTTGGCCGGGCTGATAACGATTCCGGTAAGCGCACCGATCGAATCTGGCCTGGAAGCTGTACGGGATGGTACTCGACTCCGACGCGCTTTTTATGGGGAGCCGCTAATACCCCGGGCATCCGAGATATTGCCATGGAATTCGAGGAGGAACTCGCCGCGCTTGCGAACTCGTTCCACGGAGAATGGGGGACTTGACGGAACGCCGCATGGAATTCTGTTATTATATCTGGCGTTTTTAGAAAATGATCCGGCCCACCGCGGGGCCCTCGCGAATTTCGATTACTCATCTCGAACCCGATGCACCATCTCATGGTTAATCGCCAACGATAACTCGCTTGGTAATCGAATGGAAAGAACACAATCGATCGACGACTCGCGAGAAGTATGTTTAGAAACATCGTAATTCTAATTGCCCTCCGCACCCTTCCGCTACGAGATATCATCGTTCAAGACGCGAACCAAATGTTTTGCTTGCTCCCGGTAGTTGCCAAACAACGCAGCAAACGAAGGGCAGTCAGTCGGAACACCCCGGGCCTATTCCTCTCTCTGCGTTTCGCTGAAATACTGTTATGGACGAATCGCGTGATTAATACGTACTGGGCCCGAACACAGGCCCGCTCGCAGCCACGGGGGGGTCCGTGTATGTGCGCGTATCCGGTCGGCGAAACGAGAATCTTCCTACCGGTGGGCAGCGTTCGTGAGAGAGATATTTCATTCGTGTCCCTGTTTCGAACGCTTATCTCAGCGTGTCCTCGTCGTCGGCGGGTTGCCTGTCAGCCTTTCGCGGTGAACTCGAATAGAGTGTCACCGGTAATCAGCGGGCCCTGGGCCCCGTGTAACTGAATACGGCCATTTCACCCAATATTCCTAAGTGCATGCAAATTGGACGGGACACCCGAGACGCGCGAGCCGTTCGCTGAACCGGCCGTGGCTCCTCGACTGCCCGCCGACGTGGGATTAATTGAGTTCGATTCGAATTTTTTGCCCGATCGTATTTCTTGCTTTCCGTGCGCGGATGCTAATGGTCGCCGAATCGGGAACGATTTTTGTCTTATTTTTCGGTAGCCTCGCAGCTGGAAACGGAATTCGACGCGTCCAATTTGATATATGTACACCGTCGATTAAATGTTCCGAGGCGCTACGTGCAAGCATTTAGATGCAACCGCAAAATTATTGATCGTAATTAATGCTGAATGAAAATTCAAGTACAATTCGTATTATTCCCCGAACAGTACACCGACATCGTCTTTTAATTTACCGTGCGAATATTCGGACAAACGGGGTAAAAACAATTATGCCAAATACTTCATCATTCCAATACAGTTCTTGCATAGAAGACGGCACGAATTCGATTCTATCCGAGGAAGAAACACGGTTACTGCATCGAATACCCGCCATTAAATTCGCCGGTTCAATTTCGCACGACGAATACACAAGTGGCGTTCGTGTGGTCGAGATCCAAAATCGGCGATAACTCGATAACGAGTTCTCGGAGGGTCGCGTTAACCCAATAACGAGTCGGAGCGCAGAACAAATTTCTTCTCATCCATCATGCCGGCGGCTACGGGAGCGGTTGGTCTTTTTACGAGCGACCAGCAAGAGGAACGCGCGTCGATCGTACCAATATCTGCCACGAAGAATCCACACTTGCCCCCGAATCTCGTGGAATCGGTCCTGCCTGGACACGATTCTGACAAGAACGTCGAACGGGGGAGCCGTAACTTTATTCGTCCAAGCGAACGCTGGACGACAACGTCAGCGACAACGACGACGACAAACAGCAGCAACGAAATCGCTGTTCCTTTTGGGCGGGTGGACGATGGTAGCGATGGGCTCAAGATGCCTCGGCTCGCTTTGAACGAACGACGAAGATTCAATGCCATATTCGAAGGTAAAAAGCCGAGTGGTAGTTAGATAAATACGATATCGATCAATGTATTTGACGTGGTTATTGGATATCGTGGAAGAAATTTGTAAAGCGTTAAGCAATCACCGAAGTATAAATATTCGAAATATTTTCGTATAATTAGAATGGCGTATAATTAGAAGCATTGGACTCTTCAGTAATGTAGCGTTTCACAGACTTCTTGAATTAGACGTTCCCGAGTATTTACAAAAATGTGTGTCGCGCAGATCCAGCCATAATAATTTAAACACGCACAAGGAGTAGCTAGAAAAATTATACTCCGGGTACCCATCAGCAGCCGTGAATAAATTTCATTAATCCACCGACTGTCCTAAACGATGTTCCATCCAGCCCCAGCTACGTTTATTAAAACGCCATACGTCAAGACTATCGTCTACTCCAATCGACTAAAATCTCCGAAAGCCTCTGATAATTCGCTCAATCGTCCCAAAGATATCGAGAGAATCGAGTGCCCATCGCTAGATCTCTCGATATTCCAGAGGGTCGCCGCGCAGGCTGCCGATGGTTGGCCGATCTCTCTCTTTCTCTTTCTTGCACCCCTCTTCTGTTCTCCACTGGCAGACAGGAGGAGAAAGGTGAAGATCACAGGAAGGGGAAAGGGTCCGACAGATCTAAGGCCCAGCCTCGCTGCCTGCTCTCGGGGCCTAGATCTGGTCCCGTCAGATCCAAAGCGCCGCCCATTTTTTTATTCCACCCCATAGAAGAAGCCGAGCCGAACTCTCGGCTCGTCTCTCGCTGCTGACGGGCCCAGCGCGGAATTCGCGGGTCCTTCGGGTCCGTCTCGACGTGTCCGGATTCTGTCTTGGCTAGAAGATCGCTGGAATTCGTACAGGGTACACCCTGTAGCTTGGATTTCTCAACGGAGCACGATGAACAGCCACGGGGAAACGAATCTCGAAAAAAGTAGGTCGGTCGGACGGATTGAAATCGTCCGATCCGCTGGGACAGTCTGACGCGACTGGATTCGAACTTTCGCGGTTTTTGCGACGGGCGATTTTATTGAATATTTCAAGGAGGCCCGGAGGGTCCTGGTCCGCGGACTTTGATTGGCCCGGCATCGAAATTAGGTTGCGACGATTTTCGTGAGAGAAATCACTTGTTTGCTTGGGCGATGCGCGAGGGAATTATTCCTCTGGGAACCATTAGTGTAACCAGTTGCCTGGAGAAAAAAGATAATCTCGGCTTTACAGAGACTGTTACATTACAAAATTGTAGCGCTGCCGTTGGAATACCCGTGGTATCGCGCGTGTTATCTTGAGTATATTTAGCTGTGTACATTTCGAAATAGAAAGTCTAGGAATTCGAAGCTGCACCTATGTATTTAAATAACTGATAAGGAAAAGATCATAGATACAGGACTACGTGTTATAGGTAATCGTTAATGATGGTGTAATTGAGTATCAAGGAACGCTGACGAATATCGCGTTAAAACACTGAGAGGCTTATTCTTCATTTAGGATTGATTTAACGGGTAATTAATTTTCGACTGCTCGAACCCGGACAGCTAACTGTGGGCACCCTGCTGGCTGTTAATAATCGTTGCCCACCAAAATTGTCTGGCCGCGTACGTTTATCTATCCATCGGCGGGAGAGCTAATTATTTTCTTTTGTGTCTGCTTGGAATATACATGGGACACCATGCGGAGAAGGGACGAGCCCCGTATCATTTCCTCCTTCCTAAATTGGAAGGAACAAAATGGTCCCCTGCTTTCCGATGCTGCGTTTTAAGGCGTGTTCATACGTGTTTTTCTTTTTAATTAGCCGTCTCTTTTTAAGGAGCTAACTTGTGTGTCGCGCCGAGCGTATGTTAACGATAAGCCGGTGCAAAACGAAAACTGGTTGAACTTCTCCGCCAGAGAATTTCCTTTGCGTCGCGAAGGATGTGCACAGGTATATCCGATAGAAATTTGTCTGGAGCAAACACATATACGAGGGTGGCAATAGTTTTATTTACCGCATTCAATCTCTAGCGCTGTAAAAATACTGTAAAAATACGAAGGGGTTAAAAAATATCAGCCCAGTCACGATTCCAATCGATCACGAATTCGCGCCACGAGAATCTGCCCGCGTCATTGGTAGCCACGGTGATTTACAAAATTAATAAAAATGAAAGATTAATATTCCCAAACCGTGCAGCCTCGCACCCTTAAGGGTACGAAACGATAAAAATCACCCAATACAGTTCTCAAGCACCGTTTACCCGCGCCATGCGTTCACCGACAGAGAACAGGGAAGCTTGCATACCTTCTCCGAGCATCCCTCGTAAATCGAATCTTCGTATACATCTTGTGGAATGCCGGCATCGAGGAGGAAGAAGAAGAAGAAGGAGAGGAGGAAGAAGTATAAAATAAAAAAGAAAGAAACGAGCTGACATATCTATGAGTGTCATTTGGACGTTCGACAATGGTTGCCTTATGGTAAACATAGCCATGCGAAGACCGTGGACGTACGATGAGTCCATGAAACAGAGAAAGCTGGTGAACGGGGGTAAGGGCGAAAAGGATAGGAGTCGGAAAAAATATAGAGAAGGGAAAGAAAACAGAGGGGATGGAAGGGTGCGGTAAGGGAGGCACGGGTGTAAAGGCACATCTGCTGTTTGCCATACGGCGATACCAGAAAACCCTCTTGGCTCTCTCCCTCTTCTCAATGGCGGACTATAGATCGATCCTGCCCCATAGGAAACAAGAACGCCTTCCACTGCGTTTGCCGCACCGCAATTCGTGCCGAGAAACAGCCACTGCCACCACGAGAATTTATATTCGTACAGGGGATGGCACGTTTGTCCTCTTCGACGATCCTACCTTGGCCTCTGAACCGAAAGAAACGTCAGCTTTCTTCTTTCTCTAGATTGGGAACCTGGAAATGATTTCGTCGAGTACGATTTTTGACAGGGGCCTAATTTACGATCCGTTCTGCAGATGTGGCTGGTAGATTCGTTCGATTCGGCCCCGTGAAAGGTTCGGCCTTTGAAAATTGGTGGCTCGATTTTCTCATTCAATTCTGCGACTCTTCTTCGATTCAACTGTACATATCTATGTATGCATTTGTGACGTACGGATCGAGAAGACTTAAACTTTCTTGCGCAACAATTTTAATTGCGTGCGTGTCGTATAAATTTAGACGCAGAGAATGAACAGGCGAATATTAAGTACGCTGACCTTGTAGCAAGAACAATTTTTTGTCAACGAAACGAAGGTATCGTGGAAGCGTCCGCAATGGTTGCGTCTCCGTCGAAGAATTAATTGCGACACGCTCGATGAAGTGCTGAAATTGTTCATAAAACTTTCATCGCGGCTCCCGCCGTATTTGTGAAAATAAATAGCGGCGGGCTTTTTGTTTTTCCCCGGGCTGAAAGGAGGCTCGAGAAGGCGAGCGGCGGGGTAAGAAAATGCGCGACGACAATTACGAACGACTTTATTGTCCCGGGCATAACGGTGAATCGAAAAAGAATACGAACAACGCCTCGCATACAAATCACTGGATACAGACGTTTCACGCGAGCTAGCTGACCGATCGAAACAATATAATTGTTCGCGTCCACGTGCTAAAAATACTTGCGAACCGGCGGACGTCCCTCGTGCTTGCACGTCCGTGAGAAATTATTGTGTCGCGCGTGACTGGAGATTTCTATCCGTGTATCATTAAAAAACCAGCAAGAACTCTCGACCGCCCGTAAACTTCCCCGTATATCATCCCACGGCCGGAGTCAATCGTTGAATACAGATTTCTGTCCCGAGGTATTTTACAGCTGCCCGCGGCTATATTTTCTGTCTCCCCGATGGAACTGGAATTTTGCTAAAGCGCGCCATTGTCTTGAATTAATCGATAGCAACATTTATTATTCCAACCTTCTCCAATTCTCATAAGTGTTCGAAAATTGTTAAAGAAAATTCAGAGAAAAAAAGGATCGGTCTCGTTGAACGTCGAACGACGTTTCAAAGGACACGGCTGCCAGATCGCCACGCAAACAAACCGTTAAACGCTTAAACGGGTATGTAATTAGAAAAGCGACACGCCGCGGAAACTCGTAGCCAGTCGTCTCGGCGGGCTTGTTCGAATAAATTGCCTGTCAACTTTTCGAGGCTGCCACACCGAACGTTCACGGATCGTTGCCGCATCCTCTGCGTGTGTCAGCGGCGCCTCGCGGATTTAACCCGTGCACAGGCACGATCGCAGAACCTGCCGAGTGTCAGCAGGTTCGTCGAGGTTCGTTAACTCTCAATTTTGCGGCAGCCCGCACGAGTCGAATAATCGCCTCGTTCGCGCGCTCGCCTCTTCGCCTTATTGCAAGCAGCTCGACTTATGTTTGCTAGCGGCTCTCGTGCGGAAAGGTGAAAAACCGTCGACCACCGATCGTCTGGTCTGCTCGTGAAAACCCTGTCCCCGATTCGGCACGATCGATCGTTGTTTGCGCAGCGTGCAAAAACAATTTCGAACCGTTTTGTATCGACGATCTGTGTTCGCGAATTGCGATACGAGGTGCACGATAGCTGTCTGTTTGACGGATGTTGCAAGATTGATCAAGTTTTCGAGGAAATACATGTTGAACAGGTTGGATGAATTTGATGCACGGATCTGGAGTCCGTTGCTGCAAATTTCTTTCTTTGTTTGTTAATTTTTTTATCGAGGATCTTGATGGCCCTAATGGACGACTAATTACCGGATCCACTGATGAGAGCTAATGTCCGCCTGCCTTCTGCACGTAGCTTCACCGAGAGATGTATCGGTGGCGCTGGAACAATGAATATGTAGTGTAATTTGCTGGAGGAAACGGTGAGATCTTATTGAGAGTTGGGGCTTCCTGCTGTTCGTGAAATATTGTTAGACAACCGTCTGTCTTCGTTCAGTGTGCGCTCTACTAATCGTTCACGCGATCTGAGGTCTTTCTAAAACATACAACTCGTCCAATTTCCTGTTGAATGCGCTCTGTATGCGCGTGTGTACAGAATCACCTGGCGAATGAATATAGTGACTCCTTAAGTAGGTGTGTCGTCTATCGGAATATAGAAAATGTATTTTTAATTCAATGGCAAAAGAAATTTCTATCTCATGGCCCGTCTGTTTCTTTGCTTTCTAAAAAACTGTTCCACGAAAATATTTACATAAACACCTGCTATTTATTTATCCCCGGCAAAAATCACATTTTTCTTCGCACTTTCATTTGATAAGCCTGTAGTACACGATCGCATACTTGTAACGAAAAAAAACACCGATCTTTTTACGTTCGCATAACCGCTTAACCACAAGCAATTCTAACGATGCCCCGCCGACCGTGGCAGTAAAAAATTAATATTTCGGGACAGTGTGACAGCGAACAGATTCTCCGGACGACCAATCGCGGCTTCCACGGGACGAACAGAGGCGTTCCAAAAAATTCGGTTGGGATTCCTTTTTCACCTGGACGAGGAATTTCGCTGGCAATGAAAAAAAAAGCGACGTGCACTATGGCCGCTAGACAAAGACGCCCGAGGCAGATAAGCGTTCGGAGAGGAAGACGAGAGAGATAAAAGGGTTCGCGTGTAGATGACCGGCGTGCTTTCAGGGAGTCCAGTTTGCGATGAAATTGGCCGTGCCCGTTCGGTCCACTACAAAAAGTAATGGCTTTCACGCTAGGCACTCGGGATTAATTAACGAAACGACCAAAAATGGCGGACGTAGGTACGTGCCCGCTCCTCTGGGCCGTGCATAAGAACCGATTCCTTTTCTACCCCGCTATCGTTTCTCGGCACACGGACAAAGAGAACTCTAACCATCGACTCAATCGTCACACGCCGTACCAATTTTTGGAATCTAGTTGGACATTGGAATCGATCGATTAGGAATTCGTCGATCTCCGCCGCACAGTGGTGTAGTTTTTAATTCTAGCTGGACAAAAAGGATAATTCTCAATTAATCCGTGATGCACTTAAATGAGAAAATGTATTAATATACATACATTTTTTCATTCGTTAATTTAACATCTCAGTTTTGCAAACAGTCATCGATCCAATGACATTTGCGTCTCGTTTTAAACTGTGCTTCCTTTAATCAATTCGCTTTTGCTCCATCTCTCCACTTTCACGTTTGCCGTTCAGACGCGAATCCCTCTTTCAGATTTCAAATTTAGACGGGATAATCGGCCGACGTTTCGACTTTCGAAGGAAGACGTAGGCGATTCTCGCGACAGTTTGACAGCTGGACATTAACGATCCACGATGGATTCACGCGTGATTTCCATCGCGAGGCCGGACACGGGTCTCGTTCGCAGGTGCGCATGCAAAATCGAGACTGGAATCGATCTTCGAGCACGATCATTGTTCGCGCGCGGACTCATCGCGATGCCAGTCGAACAAAGATAAATTTCCCGTCGAGCTGGCGACTTTAACGAAAGGGCTCACCCGTTGAAAAATTCATTCTGCAACGGTGGAGAGGTGTGCATGCTCGGTCCAACTAGAGATTCGGAGTTCTATGGAATTGTTGGTGTTCATTTGTACATATATATCAAGCTATTTACTTTGTGGACGTTGAACGTCGAAGTTGAACCTTCCGGTTACCACTTGATTGCGTTTATCGATTAAGTTATCCGAGAAGCCGACGACTTCGTGCTTCTGAAAGGTGGCATTCGAAATGAACACTTAGGAAGATACTTGTATCGGAATGAATAAATTTAAGACGTGCGATTCTTTATAATAACTTTTTGAAGCGAAACGAGATGGATGAGATAATCGGAGAGTGAATACGAAACACACAGCAATGGAGCTGCGAAAAAATGAATCGCACGATGAATAAAATTTGAACACTTAACTCTGCAATAAATTCATTGCAATACTAATACACGCGAGCCAAATCCATTAAAATAAAACAATTAATATCAACTCGCTTATAAAAAAAACTCCACATACATTGCACAGTATCAAACACGAATCTTCCCTGAAACCATTCAACTTCGTGACTCGTCAAACATGTCCATCCCCCATCGTAAGATAACCAAACCGCCCTCCACTTTCCCCCACCCAACCTAACGAACTCTCACCTCCAAACTACGCTGACAACACAAATATCGAGCCACCCTCAGCGGCGTCGATTTATATTATAAATCACGTATGCACGTATATATCAATCGTCGCCACAGCCTCGTCTCCTGAAACTCGCACACGAGTGGCCCGGATCCGAATGATGAAACGGTGCTCGGCCGAGGCAATTTGACTTACGACATTTTGAAAGCGAGCCGACCGTTCGTGGGCGTGTGTTGAAACGTTGCGATGTCGGACGGGTTTTGCGTGGGCCCGCGGCGCATTACATCTGGCCAAGGTACGCTGCTTATGATGGACGAGACAGGTGATTACGCGTGTGGAAACCAGCATGCGAACTCGCGCCACGTCCCGGTGTGGGTGCCACGCGAACCTTTGTGTGGGTGCCTCGCGAGCAGCCCTGTCGTCGGAAAGTGTGTGGGCTCGAGAGCCATTCCGTGGCATCGGATAACCTCGTAATTTCCAAATTTTTCCGAGGGACTCGTGTCACTGCCGGAATGTCCCGGGAAACTGATTCGTGGTGGCATTTCCGCTTGTCGGATCGAAGCGACGGTGACAAAGGTGCGAAGGTACTGAACATTGTACGAGTGTCATTTTTATGGAATTGAAATAAGATTCCCGTGTTTTTCCAACGACGCAAATAGTTATGGGGAATTTCATTTAGGTTCGTTAGGCTCGTTGGAATTCGATATTTCCTTTCAGAATTTTCTCGGCGCTTTTCCACCGTTTCTTAGAATCCGCCCCTCCGATTGCGTTTCGCTCGTTTAATTGAAAAAGCAAAATATAGAAGCATTTTACTCTCCGGCATGTTGATTAACATTTTTCCCCCTCGCCATCGGCGAGAGATTTTAATTGAAAACATCATCTTCACCGCGATCGAAGAATGGAGGTATGATTCGATATAATTATTACCGGAGAATGAAAAGGACAATATCCCTGTATAAACACGCAGCACTATAAATCCCCGTCTAGATATCAATAAGCGGCGTGTTAAGCAAGACCCTGGGCTTTAATAGCCTCGAAAGTCGACTCCTTTCTGGTCAACAGTTGAGTAACGATCCGTGACAAATTCGATGGACAGAGGCCCGGCTCCGTTTAAACTCTTGCCGCCGCGTCGCGCCGTTTAGCCGTCGCGACGCTCGATTTGCATAAGACGCCTGGGACGAAAGGGGCAAGCGAAAGAATAACGGAAAAGCGTGAAAATTGCGGAACTTCGGTGTAAAGACCGCGGGTGGCCGTTCCCCTTTCTTGACAGGCGATTGTGCCCGGATACGTTTCACCTTCCATTGTTTCGCGACTGATCGTGCTACGCTTCGGCTATTCAGGGTTTTGTAAACCGCACAGGTGGAAATATTTTGAACGTGATTTATCGGAAACCTTGCGAGAGACGCGACCATGCCGAACGCCGTCATTTGTGGTCCAAATTTCCACGAGCGTCCCGAATCAGAGACGAATAGAAACATAATCGTGCACGTATGTATCCAGATAAATTTTCGGATTATTAATTGAAACGTTCGTGAACGAAAGTAGAGCAGCAGGTGTTCGCGCAGCAATTTGCTCGGACGATTGCGAATCTGTTGTGCAAACTTGGCTCTGACTTCATTTTCGCAGCAGGTAGCTGGAGGATTCGTTTCACCCTCTTTTGTTTCGCACTCTTTGTTTCTCCGTTGGGCCGTAAATATCGCCGGTGAAAACCGCAACGGAAACCACGATCGCGGGACCGGTCTAGTTAGGGGAAGTCTTGCAACTTCTTCTTTCCTTTATTCACCTACCACGATTTCTAACTCGAAGTCCTCGGTTCACGAAATTTTCCACTCCGACCGACCTGTCTGCTCTAGCATCGAATAATTTCACTTCGCAGACTTTCTCCAGCCAATCAACTGCTGTGAGAAGATTGGAATTCGAGGGACGGCATAGTCGCCACGGTGAGTACAATTGCTGCAAACGAAAAGACATAATTCGGGTGCGTTCCTAAATCTCCGGCACGCGTCACGCCCATATCCGGCCCGGCACTTCCGATCCGCGAACACCGCTGTGCGCATAGATTCCACGTGGCCATAGGGTTGTCTGGCGTGGAAAAGAAAGGTGCATTTAATCGCGCGAGTTGCCGCGCGCTCCGAAACGCCCGTCGCAATTACACGTGTGCCTTGCAAGTATAATGAGCCGTGCGTTTCATTGTGATTTATGCTGCAGTCGGCTTGCCCCGTGTCAAGGAACCGTCCCCCTGTTCTCGTGATTGCGAAGTCGGGACGAACGACACTGACGATTGAGTGGTTCGATGTCAATCTATCTAGAAGCATATTGAATTTCGCTACCGGAAAGGTATTCTGTTCCTTTGCGGCGGATGTTACAAGAAAATAGTACATAGTTTTTCAATCGTACGTCCAAAATTGATTCTTCCGCCTACCTGTAATATTTCAAGCGTGATAAAATATATCTATGCACAATTTTATTAGCAACACGATCGATAAAACTAATTGGTAAGCAAATTATTTGCTCCAAAAGATCGTAAGTATATCTGATACTATCATTGGAATAATTAAGCCGAAATTGGTAACGCGTTAAATATTGGAACGAATTTCCACGACCGAATCGAACGATCGCAGCTGCCCGCGAGAAAGCTCAATTCTCTTTCGACGATCGACTTGGAAATCGATAAATCCATACCGCTGACGCGAATTATATAATTCACGGCTGAAGAAAATTCCCCATAAATCCCCGGCTCTCTTATCTCTTGTACGTGTCGTTAATCGTTGGAGGGACGATGTGGGGACGAGGCAGGAGAGCGGATCGTACGCGTACGCTCCATCCTGGTCGATAAATCGGCCGGGCTAAACAACTCGTCAAAATCGTGACACATGACCCGCACGACATGACAGGCGTCATGGGCATCGCGTGTCGCGCTGCACCGCTCTAATACTATTCGGTTCCATGTATTATTCAATCAGCCAATAAGGAAAACACGCCATTCGTGCGCCGCTCGATCCTTGGGCTCGTTCATGTTCGTGATACGCGTACCGGAGGAGGGTGCTAGTAAATGAACTTGCGATCGTGGAAAATTGTCGTCGACAGGGTCTATCGAAGGTTAATCACGTCGGATTGAGCGGTCGTCCGCTGACAGCTCGACTGCTCGAAGAAAGGCATATACACAGGAGGATTGAGGCGATGCATATAAAGGCGTCGTGGTCTTTTCCTTCCTTTTTTTTTTGCCCCCGCCTGCGATGTCTCGTTAATGCGTTTCTTGCGTTTAGCGAGAGAATACGCGATGAAGAAATATATGGCGGACTCTTGACAGCGTTTCAAGCGCGAGCGCGGTTGCGTATGCTCGGAGAGAAAGCTTATTACCAGAGGTGCAAATGAAACTAATTGCGTCTGGGGAGGCCGTGCGCGGGGTACTTGGTACATGTACGGCTTGTACACACTTCATTCTTCAGCCGTTCTCAATTCTCGAACGAGGAATTAATGAACAATCGGGCCCCCCACAATTTCTTGCGGGCTTCGTTTAAAGTTAAACTCGTTCAATTTCATTATTGCAATTCCATAGACTGTAATCCTACCTTTATCTGATAACGAAAATTTCTAAAACCGAAATATCGCACGAAGTCCCAGAGACCTGCACCCTCGACAGAATAAAGGGAATTACGGGAAGGAACTAGGGACAACGTCGTCGGACGTCGTCGTCTTGGGACAGCTAATCCACCAGCCGGACCCGACCACTCATTGCAACGTTAAGAAGTCCGCGGTTAAGGAAAAAGATAAAAAATCGCGTCGTGAACAGTCCATCCGTAATAACGAGCTCCTTACACCCAGATTACACGTGCACCGAGGAGCGTAGCCGGCTTACAAGCGCTATAAAGCAATAAAAGTCGATTTGCCTGGTGTACACTGGTCCGGTGATATATCGCTGCTTAGCGCCCACGTAACTAAGAAGCGCATCGACCGGCACAAGGATACCTGGCCGCAATCTCGTCGTTTTTCGTTTACTTTTGCACGGCACCCTCGGCGCACACAGCCGCGGTCCCGATGGCCAGCTGGGCGAATTATCGAATCATCGAACGGACGTTCGAAGCGTCGACTCGTTACGATATTCCACGACGCGCGATTCACGATTATCTCGCTCGTCAATCTCGCTGACTTTCCGTCGACAAATTGATTCCCCCGCCGATTACCCGGTTCCCCGGGACGTTTGCTTATTACGATGGTTAAATGCGTAATGAACGACGGACGGCCGAATGGCCAAGGGGCGAGGATAACCGGAAACGATATTATGCACTAAATGCCAGTTTATTAATGCGATAGTTCCTTTTGGTCTTTCTCTGCTTCGCATTTTGGTATTGCGGGATTCTGAAGCAACTTCGATAGACCTGCTCGACGAAATTTGTTTATTTATATTTGTTTTTTTCTACTGGAAATTGAGAATAATTTTACAGTCTACGAGATTTTGTACATATTCTTTGTCGCTTGATTTATTCGTATTGTTTAATAGGATTAAAGGCAACATTTATACTTCGTGCAGATATGTACTGGGTAGTTCTACTTGTTTTACTATTTTTTATTTGCATGTTGAATTGGCACATAGAACGAGAATATTTTTTAGACAGGACGGAATTAAAACGTTGATGTGCTCGTTTCTTTCTCGACATTCGTGCTTACCGATTGATCCTTCAGCACCTTCAAATCACGACACGTTCTATCGTCGCATATTTTCGAGCCGGTCGACTCGTCTTCCTTTTTCTTCAAGATCTTTCCTCTCAGCTTGTTTAACTTGCCGAAGACCATGTTCGGTTTTGTGCAAGAGGCCTCGCTGCACTCTATCACAGTGCTCGGACAATTTCTAAGATCACAGTTGAATCCCATCGCTCGTTTCGCACCGATGTTCCTGTAGATCTTCTGTATTTTTTTCAGAGACCTCTCCGTCCTAATCTGTCGATACGAAAATTAGTATCATTGCATGAAATTCATGCCCAGGCATCGTTTAAATTATTTCACCCTCACTTGGACTTGATTCGAAATTTGCTGGATCTTCTTCTTGCTCCTCTGTATCCTGTTCGATAATTTGTTCTTCTTCTTCGACGTGCACACTGTCAGGTCGACACTGAAACATCACTTAACCCAACGTACAATCTTTCCCAAACTCTTATCGGATAAAAAGAACAGCAGAAACGGAGTACCTCGAGGTGTCCTGATTCTTATTGTATCCGGCACACTGTTTGGAGCAGCCACGTCGAACGGAAGGCGGCGGGTATTTTTTCTTGAAATCCCCCGAATTCTTGCCGCACCGCACTGTGAAAAATTTCGTCGCGGTTTCCTCTGGTTTAGATATGGGTGCGCCCGTCTCGAGCACATAAACGTGAACGGGACCACCGGAAGACGTCGGTTGATTGCCATTGGTGTTGTTCGCGGCGGCTGAGTTCTGCTCGTTTCCTTTTTCCTCTGGCGGATGCAACTTTTTCAGCATTCCACTCTTGTTATTTGTTTCGTGCCAGTTGTTGTTTGGATCTTCGTGCATTTTTCACCGTTCCTTCCTTTAACAAGATTGCCCCGTCTCTTTATGCGTAAAGGTAACCACTTGTTTCGCTACCTCTTTGAACGCACACTTCGCCCCGTCATAATTTCATTCATCTCCGAAGTAGTCCTCGTTTCGTTGATCGAGAGACTCCTTAAATTTCGAATTTATTCTAAGATCGGTGAAATATATTCTCACGGTGACGGGTCAATGTTGTTCGTTTTACGGGTATTCGTGTCCCCGATCGACGTGTCCGAGTCCGAAGACGGGTATTTGATTTTTGCGCATTCACGAAAGATCAGTATAGTCTTCGAGCCCATTTTCACATTCTCCGTGTAAGAAGATGCGATACACCTAGCCACTATGATGACCCTGTCACAATCCTATCGACGTTGCAACGAAAGAAAATTACATTTAATGTTTATCGATCACTTCCGTGTAAATTACTTTGCCTGAGTCGTTCATTTATATCGTTTTAAGTAACAGATCTGTCAAATTGTATGAGGAATGTCGATACTCTAACCTCGTTGTCTTTTCCCCTCCGTATATTTTTCCATACTCTCTGCAAACGTCTGAAACCTTCGATAAGCTTGCGACACAAATTATCCAATGATTCGCGGGGCTAGAGTCAACAGCATGTTTTATCAAAAGACAGCTGGGGAGAAACGGAATGACTGAAATTTTCCCATTAAAGCGAACCGAATATATGTCCCCCCCATTCACACGAGTGAAGCCATTGAAACACACGAACGACGATTTTCCTGTGCATTTTTATTTTTATCCCTTCGCCATCTGCTGTATCTATTTCCTAACGCTCGACCTCTGACTTCGCGGTTGCGATCTTCCTGGGCTCACTGAGAAGCTTCTTTCTGTTATGTCTTGTATACCAGCCATTGGTTCAGTCATGCTCTTGCGCGGAAAGTTGTAAAAATGATTGACTTGTCAAACATATACGTAGACAAATGATTCCTGTCAGTAATTGTTTCTCAATAATACCGGCAATGCTTCCATCGAAGTACTAATGTCAGTGGCAGTAACACGTCTCCCCCCTGTGTTCTCGCTGCTGAACGTGACCGATGGCCTCCCTTCTGCGATTCCGATATTCATCGAATTTTTACTGTACCAGCCATCTCCGGGTAAGCCGGCTAAGAAAGGATTTCATTCATTTCAATATCCTTGAGCATCAATATATTTTTGTTCGAATTTAAATTGTAACATTTACATCCATCTGCCATTGAGTAAAATGCGGGTTCGGCTGGTTGATCTCGTGACGTTCGGTTATCTTGGAACCAATTCATTGGTCTTTGTTCGGCCGTGGATTCGTCTAGGGCGATATTTGAATGTCCGCGAATTGGCGTACTTTGACCTTGAACGGTGTTAGACTTGGAGGATCTACCTGGATCCGAGCTGAAATAATTTCAATTATTGCAAATCATGAGAATATCGTAAGGTTTAAATATTCGAATTCTCACGCTGCGCAGTTAAAATCAATGGTTCGACGAGTATTCGCGGAAGCATTCGCGCATTTCTTCCCACATTTTTCCTCATCTTCATTTCCACCCTTAAACGCCCTCCTCCCGCTGTCTGCCTTCCATTTAGGTTCAAAGTCTTTCCTGCTTGCCCTAACCGGCGTAGAGGTGGAGAAATCTTTGTCGAACTAAAAATCGAGGCGCATCATTAATTTATTTATTTATATCTAGGAAAGAAATAAACGATTGTGCACATTGTTCATGAAACTTGAATACTTCGACATTTTCCTCCAACATTTTCAACGTAACCATGGTCCCATCCAGATATCCATGAAGATGCGGCGATTTCTGTTCGCAGCAGGAGAACTCCCGTTTCTTAAAAATCTTCCACCAACAGTTCTCGTCGTCTAAGAATGTTTTCAACCTTGTCATTTCTGTGATACAATTGTTTACGAGATCTTGAATGCTGTGCATGTCGGATGGCGTGAAATCCTGCGTTTGACATGGGACCTCCCTTTTCTCCACACCCTTCTATTAACAAATTCGTTTGATCCCGATTGGAATATGTTTAATAATTATTTAACTGGGCCAAGTTTACCGGTTTGAACTGTTGCTGGACCGATTCCAATTCCTGGATACTCTTCTTCAGGTTCTGTACCTTGTCGAGAATCTTCTGAGTGTTACACAGTTCGTTGTGTATCTGTGATTTCGCATACTTGCACTTTCTCACATTGCACTTCTCTATCGCCTCTTTGTTCGACGAGTGATAACGGTTGTTCTGCAGCTGTTTACCTCTCGAGGGAGATACAGGGGAGCAAGTACGCACGCAGCATCCACGTCTTGATTCCTGATAACGTAAAGTCGCAACTGCACTAATCACGTTACACTTTTAAACGATATAATTCCAACGAACGGCCCGAAAATTATTTCAACATTAATGCACGCGTAAAGTGGTTAATTAGGTTACGTGCCATCCACGTCAATGTCTTTCCTGTTCCTATTTAACGAATTCTGCCATCGGCCAAGGGGGTTGAACTGTTATTTCGCCATTTCTGATCACGATATCATCGTGTCCCTATTTCCCTATACATTTTGTGAATTGTTACTCGGAATAATTTTCATGGTCTCGGTGGTACAAATTAATTGCAATACATTTACGACAAGCACAGCGTCATCTGTTTGCCGATTTAGCATCGCGAAAGAAATCGAACGATCGTTTGAAAACCACCCGCCGATAACATCGATCCAATTGACTCTCCATAGACGTTCTCCAATCATTATAGAGTCAGTCCCTTGAGCTTCACGGTGGAACACCTTCTCACGCGCGGTTTCAGGAACACAAAAAGGTATACACGTCGATCGTGTCGCACGAAGGAAACGACTTTTAAATGGCTCGTTTACCATAATACGAGCTGTCCGAAAGACAGAGCGAGCAGGCCGCCCCTGAAATCTCACAAAACGACTCGTAGACCCGCATAATTGCATTGCGAGGAAGGGGACTTAAGGGCCCCCGAAAGCTCGCACGACTGGTTAACAATGCGGGATCGTGACAAAAAGTCAACGAGATTGTCGCCGCGGAAAATCAGAGTGCTCGACTCCGTATGCTTTCCCATTCATTTGCAAAGGAGAACAGACATCACAAAAGCCACGAATGGGATCGCCTTTCTTGCGAACGCACCGTAAGATCGTGCATCGGTGTCTGAAATTGGGTCATTCAAGTGCAAAGCAGGCCCAAACCTGACGATCCTCCATAATCCTGATGCGTCCTTGTGTGATTTTTACGGACTACTACGTCTTACCATTCGGTTTTCCATTGTGCCTGTTCACTGTTCGAGTTTCGTGAATACTTCAACCTTTATTAACATTTCTGCGGATTTTTCATACAGGATTTTTCATCTTCACAGAGAGAGAGAGAGAGAAACAGTAAATTCCAATGGAAAATAATAGTTCGGATAATAATATTATGTTAACTTGGATGCAACCAGCACCGAGAGGAGCCTCTTTAAATATTTAATTTGACAGCTTCACAAGGAATAATTCTGGCATAATAGAGTGAATTTAGAAATCGTAAATCTTCATCGGGGCAATTGTTCGAGCCAGATGTCCAAAAGCGAGCTGAACGAGTCTCACCCTCGAAACGGTATCATTCAATTGCAAAACAGTCCAGGTCGTGTCGATTTTTCATCGTCACCGAGTACCGGCCACGAGCTTTTTCCGAGCGACGGATTTCGAATGCGTGAAAAGCATGAAAATCGACTCGGCAACGGCTTCACGAATTTCCATTTGAAACACATTTTTGGTGAGCCAGTTTCACGTTTAACACGAATTCGACGCGGGAATTTCGGTGCATCCATTGAAACGCGACGAAAAATCATTTCGAGTTATGTACAAACGCGCACAGCCTTCAACCCTGAATGCGTATTCCCTATTCTTCACCCTCACCTCTAATTACCTCACTCTGTCGAACCTTTCATGCCGGACCTACCAAGATGTTCTAACTGTCTGCCGAAAATATTCATTGCGTACGATATATCTTCCTTATTGCTTCCATAAAAAAGTATAAAAATATCCACCATTAATTATTGAACAGTTCCCATCCCCTTCTTCCAACATTTCTGAAACAATTAGCCTTATAAAAAAATCTCTCCCCCCTAACCCTTTCACAGTAGATTGAATTCGAGAATTCAGTGAGCACGTTGAGCATCGTCCACGCCATAAATCTTCGCAGAACGGATTGTTTGCAAACGTTGCGTGATCTGAAAAGAGGAAGCAAGGATTCCATGGGGTTTTCGAGCGCGGCGCTGGATGAGTCCGCTTTTAACTCCACCTTGGGTATACACGTAGTCCATAGAATTCGGCGTGGCCGTAAAGCGACCGGTCGCCTAAAACCATTTGTCGCGATACGGGAGATCGTCGTGATCTTCGAACGCGGTTGACAGGTACGAAACAGGTAAATGCACCGCGGGTGCCTTTTGCCGCGTTTTCACGTCCGACACGGACACCCAGGTGGAAAAAGGGCGCGGGCCGATTCAAAGACCCCCAGAGCCAGCCGCAAAGTCAAAATAAAGTAATTGTTGCCCCTTTGTCGTGGTCCTCTTACATTCACCCATTGGCTTGTATATGGTGCTCCTTTTTCCTACCGTACCCTATGTGTCTTCCTTTTAACATTTTTTTTTTTAAAGAGGAGGAGTATGTTCCAAGGAAACCGAGAAAGTTTTCATCTGCTTCGGGTTCGTTCGGTACGAGACACTCTATACATACGTGGGCAGCACTTGAAAGTTGGAGTCTTCTTTCTTAATTCACCGCGGCATTATTTATGGACGATCGCGCGCGTCGTGAGAAAACTTCGTAAAGCAAATCGTAATACGTTCATTGTGTCACAAACTCGGCGGAGGATGTAACTCATACAAATGTTCGCGAGTGGCAAATTAAATACCTCCAGTAGCGCATTCGCGTAACGCAAACGAAGGCAGTCGCCCGAAGCCACGGCGGAGGAATAATTTTAACAGGCCCTCGCAATAAATTGTTGCCCTCCAAACTTTTTTGCCGAATAAAGTATCGGCCGTGTCGGTCATTGATTTCGACGGATTTTCCATTTGCGATTCAGCATCGATTTACCCCCGTGAACCTGGGAACGCGGTCCCCCGAATTTAAAAGACTCGTCCCAGCGCCCGGAACGAGGCGGCAAATTTTTTTCACCTTTTCATGCATCGCCCGGCGTACGTGGCACGGCCGATGTCTCTGGATCAGCACGACTTGATCACCATTTATGGCTTTCCCAGGACAAGATCCTCAGGACCGCTGTGAATCGAAATGGAGGACCTCCTACGGTCACATCCGACCGTCTTTCTCTCTCTTTCTCCCTCTTTCTCCCTCTTTCTCTCTCTTTCTCTATCTCTGCTTCCCTCTCGTCCTCGCTCGTATATCGATCGCTCGACGATTGTCAACGCCGTTCGTGATACGTGAAAACCTTGAGATACGTCCAGACGTCGGTGTACCTCACGCGACAGATGAAACGAACACCTTGGGTGGTCGTGCCACAGGGAACACGAATGTTAAGTAAATAGATAAAAGTGCAGTGCCTGTCGCGTGTACACCGACAGGATCGTGTGATACAAGTATTTTGGCCTACCTTTCGAGGGGACGATTGCATTGGAAGGATCACTTTGTGAAGCCGGCGATGCTCTGGGGAAATTTACTGCCTGCAGAGGCGATATTTTATTTCAAATACTTCTGTACGGTGTTACTGTATTTTTATATCTGAGATTCGTAGAGCAGTGGAGGCTGGGTCAATTCACGCGGGCGCGTAATGAAAAGGAGAAATTCTTTTTTAAAAGCAGCTGGAGCAATAAATTATAATTATTACCCTTCATACAGACGACTCGTTCTTTGCATTTTATCATGCTATCTTTATTTAACGAATTACAATATGGTACAGAGGTATTTTCATGTCACCATAATAATTATGTAGCCGTAACAGCAATAAAAGAGAAGAAAGTAAAAGAATTACTTTTAAAGCTGAGACATTAACTTCGACGTATCGCACAACCATCCAGCATTCTTCTTCCCCCGATTCCCGCATCGGACAAACGATTCTACCACCTCTAGCAAAGTGGCTGTATTAATTCAATTAACCGATGTGGACATAATATATAATTTATGGCCCCGTCGCGCCGACAGGCGGCCAGTTCACACTCAGAACATCGTATAGAATCGTCAATAGGTTGAAATTCTTAACGGCAATTAACGTTACGCTCGTCACATCGGCGCGACGCGGCTGTGTAACAAGAAGCCGTGAAACGCGTCCTGGGTGGCCGTGTCATAAAATGCGTTGCGTTCTTAATATTATGCAGGACGCGCAGCCACATATAAACCGTTCTCAATTGTACGACGGACAAGGAGGGAAAAACGGCCCCGCGGCGTGGAAAAATCGCGGCGAACGCCGAAAAAGGAACGACGGAATGCAACGACGTACGGGGATCTCCTTTTCAGAGGCGTCCTCGTTGCATACGCAGACCGTTCTTACCGATTTCGCCGTGGATCGAATAATCTTGTCTACATGAAAGCCCCCCATGCTCGCCTAATTGGCGATCGCATTCATCCACGGCGGCTTATTTGAAGAATTTAATAGCTTACTTTAGCCACGGACTGCGCGTTCCGTAGCGAAACGATCCGATCTGCCCGGCAATCCGTTGCTTTTCAATTATAATGTAACTCAGCCTCCTCGTCCTATTCGGAATTACTGTGAATGGAACGCGGAGAAATTGGAAAAGAATAGTTGATTATGGATGTGGGGGGAGGGCGGAATATATTTTTCGAGCTCCCGTTTATGGTAACGGGCTGAGGAATGTGAATGATTAAAAATTAATACCTCCCGAATGAATGTATAATGAATATCGAATAATAGCCTGTCGGAATTTTCGTGGCCACGAAGTATGTGAAATATCTTCGAGTACCCCAGATCTTTCGTTTCCGAGATCATCTTTGTTCCCTTGAAAAATGCCCCAACGAGAATATATTAAAAAGACAAGCATATGTATGTACTCGAAAGATGGTTCGCACGAGATAATGTCGATCGATCGAAATCGGTAGCAGTAAAAAAGGCGACTTTTCCACGTCCTTGGCCGTCGCGCGACATCTTCCCTCCAGTATTGTACAGCCAGGGCCACCCCGAATACCGAAAGCTCTTGGACTTTCGCATTTCGGCTCGTTTCATCCGGGCGAGGCGAGTGCATAGATCACCAGGTGTCGCTCTGTTTATACCACAAGCAACCAAACAAGTCGCCGGGGTCCCCTGGGTCTATTAAGTGCGGACCTTTCAAAAGATCTATACGACTGGAAGGCAAAAAAAGAGGCGTGCATTGGATACCTGGTTCCAAAGGTGATCCAGAGATCCGACCATTGATGTCACCGCTACCCGGACTGTAAATATCGTAAATAAATCCCATTCCTCTCCCGAACACTGATCCATCGTCATTTCTACCCGATTAATGGGCCAATAGAGCATGCGTACGTTCCATTAAAATTTCACAATCTAGATCTACCATCTGTCGAATAATTTTCCACTACAATTCTCTTAACTAAACGATATTCTTGTTCATTGGTAAATCACAGTGGATCCTGTGCTTTCTACGTTCGTCCCCATCGATTTTTATCTACCGATACCGCAACACGCTTTCCTTGATCCACCGCCACTGACCACCACCTACATCCCCCATACTTTCCCACGTCATCCCCCTACCCCAAACCCTCTTTTTTGTCACACTTCTTGTCGTACCCTTTGGATAACGCAGCGCTTTCCAGAACCGCTTTATCTTAAATGGCAAAGGGAAATTTTTAAAATGTTTAATCTCGTCAGCTCAAAAAAAAGCAACCCCCACCCTTTCTACTTAAAGATTCCTGCTGCATCAACTAAGAAGGAACGGAGTATAATCAATGTATATATATAAACATTCGTTGGGACTATGTATTCATTACCAGACCCATGTAAGACTGTACAATTCTAATGATCGAAACGATCGTTCGGTTACGCCCTGAAAGCTGCGCTAGCCTCGCGGTTTGCCTAGTCGTCGAGCAGCAGGGCGCATTAGCATCGAGGACACGGCCCTTGCAAGCGTGATTAGGAAAGTCGACGCCGTGGACGGTGGTCGGGCGACGCGACGAGCGTCCCTCGAAAGACCGGTAGCCGGTTTTTTCTTGCATACGAGATCGAGACTCAATATGGAGGTGATTAAACCGCGACGCTGGCTTGACGGGAAGGCTTTTACGTTTCCGTGACTTCGTAATTACGCCGTGCTGACCGTTGTAACATCGGAGCTGGGCCGGTCGTTAAGGGAAATTAAGCAAGCTCCTTTCGTTCGCTCGCTGAATGTTTACTGCCGGCCGCCCGCCACTCGTAAATATTCGACTGCGTTTCGTTGTCCGTGAGGTATCACAGTAATTGTAATTAAGGGGGCAGGGAACATCGATTTTATACAGCGTAGGAGATAGGACAGATACAGCTTCCCCATGTTGCCGTAGTCGTTTATAATTATGAATGTTTCATCCGGTCTGCTGATTATCGGCGATAGCGCGATTATTCTGGCCAATTAATTGCTCGTTCTTTTCATTCGAGAATTATGGTTTTAATGAGAGGAAGGATACTCGGGTAGGATTGTACAATTTCGGTGCACTTGAAGGGATCGGAGAACACTGATACAGAAGCCTCGGAGTAGAGGGCAGCATCGACAAGAGCGATAAAGACTCTTTCAGTGAAACGTAGCAGGAAGGCAGGGAAAACTGCGAGAATACGACAGCTGCACCCTTTCTCCCCGTTGTCCGTCGTCAAAGTGGCGACGACAGGAAAAAACACGCCGACGTACCTTCATTCTTTTTACCCCCGTTGCAATGTTCCCTCCCTCAGTCGAGTAACATTACCATCGTTTATTATAATCCTATTTCGCGATGATCCACCGTGAACAAAAATTTCCTTCCATTTTGGCGCGGGATGAAGAAGTGAAAACTTTCAAAGTCTGCATACATTTCGACCAACAGGCGGCGGGACGAAGTTGAAACATCCATGGGCGACCCTAAATTTACTAAATAGAAGAAGAAAAAAAAACCAATTCCTTGGGAAGAATGGCACGGCAAATATTAAAAGATGGCCATTGTGCCGGTCCGCGCTGTATAATTTCTATAGGGAACTCCGCCCTCGAGACACGATGTCAGCCGATACTTTACAGATTCGTAAGATCATCTGTTGTTCAGCGGCCCCGAAATCGAAGGTGGAAGATTTCGTCGTCGGAGGAGGAGTAACGAAAATCTGTTTCCACGTGAAACTTCATAGGGCTGCAGGGCGCAGGAATATTTTCCCATGGAGTAAAACGAACCATTCGGACAGTGAAGCATAATGATACATCTATAGGTTTTAGACAGGCTATTCAATTTCAGTCATTGATTTTATAAGTACCCGGGGAACAGTTTCGCGTTTATTGACTCGTAATTATTGTACACGAGCTATCGTACCCTGACGTTTTCCATCGCAATTTAATGAACGACCACTTGGATCGCCGGTGATCGAAAGCTCGCCGGCTATATACCCATGCCGTTTTCTTCATTGGCCAGCGATACGTATTTCTCGCTAATCCTTCGTTTATAATTTCATTACGGGCAGGCCTGCGCTTTATTTCAGTCCCCGCGATCGGAAGATCGCAATCTTTCGCGTAATTAATTGGAAATGCCGAGATGGCGATAAGCGACCAATTTATCTCGTCCTCCCTGCCTCCAGAATTGAATTCTCCCCGCAGGACTGTGTCGCATTAATATTAATTAGCGACTAGCGCGGTGCCATCTGAAACTGTAACGCTTCAATTTACCGAGAAATTTTATTACTCGATTTACATCCTTAAGCGCAGCTCGTCCACCATTCGACTCCTGTATCGTTTAAAACGGGACAAAAATAGAAGCACCTTAAAAACAGTTTTCTCGAATCGGCTCCGATTACCAAAGTTCAAACTCTAAACTAACACGCGCATAGAATTATTATTAAAAAATACATTGAGGTTCATCATATTTCAAGACAAACCAGAATCTACTTGAAACAGAGATGATTGTGGACGTTCAAGTAGTACTACTCAATGAAATGTCAGATCCCTCGATAACTCATCGCGCTAACGATACAACAACCATTTCTCGAGCACAGCGACAAAGGAAAGGAGAAACAACGGATGGCAACATTCGCGGTGACCATGGCCAGCGAGTGGTCGGAAAATTGACGTTCGGTGTGGTTCAAAGTATAGGCTTCCGGAGGTGTAATTGTTTCGTAGGATCGTTCAGACTGCAGGTTGGCCCGTTTGAACACGGCCACCTAGGTCGCTCGGTTGGCCGGCTAACACTCAAAGCGCCTTTAGGCTCGGTGCCGGTATAATGGCGCCCGTTTGTCAAAACACGTCAAAACACAATCCTGGCCACGAAATCCTCTTTGGCCGGCCAGTCACGCCCCGCGATGCATCACCTTCCTCCTACCCCGTGGCCGTCTAAATGATCCAGGTAGCGGTACGAAGCTCGTGCTCTCTTCCCGACAATCAACGAGGCCGGTTGTTGTCGAATCATTGTGGCAACATTACTCTCCTTCGAATTTGGAAAACGGGGATCGCTCTCTTCCTTCCTTGCGATGGCCCCTCGTTGAAAAATGAGATCGTGCCGCGATCCTCCTCCGACGCTCGATTGCCTGCTTTTGGGGAAAGCGCAGCTCGATTTTCGTTGTTTTCCTTTTGGGAAACGAAGGTGAGTTCGTGATTAATTACAGGAGGACTAAGATCCTGACGATACAGGAATACAGTCCTCGCGTAGAGCTGTATTGTTTCAAGCTCAGAAGATTTTGTTCTGATCTGTGGTATATGCAACGGGATTGTGCAATGTTCATAAAAAGCGTTATAAAGCGGGTGCCGCATGGGACGTGTTCATTGTGGGTCCGATTTACATATCACCTTTCCAACGAGCGATCCCCCCCTTGGGTCAAAGGCTAAACAAGCCATCGGTGTCGATGATCTATCCACATCGTGCAATTCTCTAGCTACGAAGTTCCCGCAACTCAAATGTGTATACTTGAATGATCGCGATACAGCCGTGAGTGCATTAATTGCGAGTCTACTGAACGGTCGAGTAACAATAAGTAGTATTAATAAATGTGAAAGGCGGGCAGCGTCTGCGTGATTCCATCCCTTTTGAAACTTCGACTTCGCTGCTAGAGCATGCCGTGGCTCCTGGCTTTATTTATGCAACGACACTCGCGTGTCCTCTTATCGGTCGATTAGGAGGAGCGTTATTAGGTGACAGAGAGATCGCGTGGTAGAACGGCTGGTAGCCGAGACCACGGTAATGGCGAACGGTCACGTAATCCCAGGAAACTCGTGGAAAGTCGAAAACCAACCTCGGAGGAGCGAAACTTCGAAGGAATTATTATACACGGAAACTGTTGAAAAGGAATAGACAGGCTTGATTGTAAATTACTGAGTAATATTAAACGTGTCTAACTCGAAATCTAAGATGCTACGGGAATCATTGTTCGACTCTTACAGTAATTTGAAATATTTCTTTAATTATAAATACTCCGTATAGGTACGACAATTTCAAAAAAAGCTTCTCCGCGACGAGCAACAGGAGTCTGGAAATTGGAGGATCCGTTTCGAACCGAAGGCAGCTGCTTAATAGTAATCGATAAGCCCTGCATTCCATCGATGCATCGCGCTGTATCTAAACATGCACGCGCGTGCAGGCATTCCCCTCGCATTCGCGCGTTAACGCTCCACGAGCAATTTCTACAACCCGAAGTAGTTTTTATCGTGGCATCGTTGGCGGTTAGCCAATCTTTCCCATTTAATAACACGGTTCGCAATCAACGGTCGCTTGATCAGAGGTGGCGGAAGTGCGTGAATAAAGCCCTTTAAATCGTCGATGAAATCAGGCGGCCACGAATCTCTCGAACCGGTCGATCGCTACGCCAGAGATTCATTCCGGGAAGTCCTGACGGATTTGGCATTAAAAAAATCCGCTTAATTATTGGAAATATCCGCGCGAAAGTGTCGAAGAGCGGAACCGGTTCGCTGACAGAAGTTCGGGGAAGCCATAAGCTCGCGGGGATCTCTCGCTTCCTGCTTTCCCACAGCCGGCTTTTCTCGTAACGAGGATCGCAACGATCCACCGTGATTGCGATCCTAAAAACGGTATCCCGTTCTACTCTGGCGATTTTACGATTGCCGCGGCGGCGGTGCCGTGGCGTCAATTAGCAGGCACCTCGGTGCTAAAAGGGGAATTCTGGGGAAGCGATTTCCGCTGGGACTGGATACGAATGGTGCGTCCGTGTAACTTCTGCATAATTGTCTGCTATAACGCGCGACAGAAGTGGGAATTCGTATTCCTGGGACGGGGATGTGGAAATAATAAAATACGCTTTTAGCAATGTTAAACGTCGGGGAATATACTTCCAGGCATTGTCACTGAAAAACCTGCACGAAGGGAAACAGATTGTTAATCGAAGAAGGAGACCACTGACTAGTCCCGGAAAGGAATGGCTCGCGAGACGCGGAGAAGCGAGAAAAAATGGAATCAGGCGTGTCCGTCAGAACGAATAAGTCCGTTTAAGGGTTAATCTTCGAGGCGATCGGTGGAATCGCGTTGCCGCATGCGAGCGTGCGGTATTAAAGGAAAAGTGGTGAGTGAAACGTAGCTTCTGTGATGGCGGATCGATCCGTGATCGCTTTGGAACATCGTTCGTCCGACGATTAACATTTTGTCTCGCCCATGTTGGCTTTCGTTGCTTCGCACGTCGTCAGAATTCGGCGGAATCGAGGAGGACATCTGCCAACGGAGGGCGATTCGTCCCGCAGATTCGTTCGTGTCCCATCTGCCGGGCACAAAATGACGGATGTCCCCCGATGGACTTCGCACGAATCGCTGGCGATTCGACAAAGATGATCATGCGAACGGAACGTCGCCACGGGTGTCGTTTCGCGTGGATGTGTGGCGAGAAGATTAGGCTGCTGGGTGGACAAAAATTTGACGGTACATTTAAAGTGGGCGTTAACGTTTTCAATGGAAACTTCTGCAGAGAATTTTTGTCGAGCTGGAGATTCACAGAGCGTTCGTTCGATTCAAGCGACGTTCGAATAACTGTGACAGAAAATTGTCATGATTCTTATAATTTGTAATGTAGCAACTAAAAACCTTGACGAGGCTGCATAACTTTGGACTGAACTTTCCGAACATCTTCAGTCCTGCGGTTTCTTTTAAAATCCTAATGTCTGTAAAATATATTGATAGATTGCCTTGTCACTTCCGATTGCACAGCTTTGTGGACATCATAAATCACGCTAAATGTGTATTACTATTTGTTAGAATTATGTTTACCTTTTCTTTATTGCCCGTCGGCCCAAATATCCAAAAGGATAGATACATAAACACGGGAAGTTTGTAGCTCGTCTTTCACTCGAACAAAATGTCGTTCGCCCTAAAGGGGGACGCGACGATCGGTTCGCCGCTAATGTGTGTGTACACAGACGGCAATTTGATTTTGTTGTCGCCTTACAATACTCAATTATCCCCTTAGCGGCGGGGATGGAACATCTGTCGTGGCACACCCCGTCGACACGCCGCCATGTCTAACTTGTTTTCCCATTAAACGACAAACGTTCGCGAATTCATGAACACTACATGCAGTGGGATGAACTGGGCTTAGGGTGGAGCCGATAATATTGCTTGCCGGCCATTCTCCCAGCAACCCCAGTTCCATTTTCGACATTAGCCCCGCAATGGTGCTCCGGGGAGGCTAATATTACCCTAATGGACATCGATAATGAACTTTTTTGCCTATTCGTGGAAGAACAAATTATAATATTCTCGATGCGCTCTTTTCTTCCTGGTACAGAAGTTGCAAAGGATTTCACAGTCTAACAGAATTTTTTTACCAATTAATTCACTGTCTTAGAAACACGAGAAATGCTCGACGTCGAAAACAAGGAATCCTCCGGTTCAATAGGGTATCATCAATAAGAAGAGTGACTCGAAGGAAACGAAGGTTAGTCAGCGTTATATAAACGAGTAGGAAGAACAAAGAGACTCTGGATTTGCTAGTCGAAGTAGCACGTCCACGGGGTGATTACACGCGAGCAATGGCCAGCCTTCGTCGAACTTATGCCTATCGCGGCGCGATGGAAGTGTTGATCCCATAACAAACTCAATCCAACGGCGTTCGTAAAAGCTTCATTTAGCCATGACATTGCAAAGCGTGTAGATAAGGATACGCTAGTCGTGTTTCCTACGTGGTGGGTCACCCATACATACAATCTGTCGTTCCACTGGATCTCCTTCGTCCGGCCGATCAGATTTGATGGACCGATCGTTATGGGTTATAATTATCCGGCAAGCCAAACCAGTCTTTTCCGTATATACACGACTGACCAACGTGTGGTTTGCCAGTGATGTGTGCTCGTCGATCTCTGGATAACCGTACGTGTCAATTTATGGGAATATATCTGCCAGTGTATTTATGAACACGCGAGCACCCGTGATTACGGGTACGTTTGCTTGATGAAAAATTAAATACGCTAATGCACGTATACGAGGGACTCGCGGATATCTACAAATACGGATACGCACTGGGTACAACATTCTGCGTGGGATCCTGGGACTCGTGGATTTTTTAACCCTCGAATTATGGATCGGTAAAGTATGGGTCTGATGTTCGAATCATTTCTGAATAGCACAGATTTCTCGCTGGTACCGGGTAGACTCGAATTTCTTTCTTCTATGTATCTACTTTAACTCCTTGTCAAAGTCGAAGAGTTGCCATAAAGGAATGCAACAAAATTCATAGACTGCATCAGTGAATATATTGATAATAATTGAGGGCAAAATGTCATTAAAATCGGCGTATGTCGCTCGTCGAAAATTTCTTGTTAATTGCCGCGTCTTCTAATGATTGTTCAAGTCGTCGTTGCATATTCTGTTATTTACTAGTTATTACAATTTCCATGGGGAGTAACAGACGTAGAAAATAGCAGTTATTAAATCCTATCCGTTTCTATCGTCGATATTGATAGATGCGACCGGCTCGAACGAAGTTATTATTGTAAATCACTATCGCGTCCAAGGAAAGTACACGATTTTAATCGCAACAGAGATTTCTCTCGGCTGCTATCGCGGTGCTCATCGGCGCATACGATTATTTACGGTGTTTACATTCAGAGGGACGAAGAAAAATGAACGAATAGCCTCGAAGGAAACTCGCGTTCCACCGTGTCTCGCGGCTCACCGATAATTAATATAAAAATCGATGCGCACATAAGCGTAAATTCGCTGGGGAGTAAAACGTACACCAGCGTGGCTATGCGAACACGTTGTGCGCTCGCGCAACCGCGTATTGCACGGTGAACATGCCAATCGATACTCGATAATTAACGTTAAGGCAGTCGCACGAGTGACTCACATGTCCAAGCATTCGTATAATATAAAACGAAGGAGTACACGAGCAAGGGATACACCGTCGTGCAAAAGTTTAAATACACGGACACGATAATAAGAAAGTTCATGATTACGACTTCGCTGCTAGCGCAATTCTCTCCTGGACGAAATTAGAAGAGACACTTTCTGAGCTGACGTGACCGCTTATTTTAAACATCGGTGGAATCAACGTCAGAGTTCAACAGATTTCTAACAAATATTCAACAGGACCGCAATCTTCGATTTCATAAATAATTTCGACCCGCCGATAATGATATTTCTACGTCACCACTTTTCTCCAAATGTTTGCAGGAGAAGCTATAGACGCATATAGAACCACCCAACACCTGGTATCGATTTTCGCAGTAACATAAACGCGCTAATAGACGTAACAAAACTTTTGACGCTTAGTGTATGCATACACAGAGGGAAATCTGCGTGTGCGTGTATCGATGCGTTGCCCCGAGGGGCCCAAGGGAGTTAACAGGGTCTCCTCATCTCCACCCTTTCTCGAGTCCCCACTTTCCTCTTGGTCGACCTCACATACACCTTCTGCTCCCCTTCCGCCGTCCTCTTTTTATCCGGTCGCCCGGTATACCTGAGGAAACATGGCCGCATGCCTCCTCACATGGGCCAAACAATGGCGGATACACGCGGGCCCTAGCCTGTTGTTTGCCCGCTCGTGTTTCGATGAAGTAGGGGCCCGACCACATAATACCGGGGATCTTTTTCTGGCCCCTTTTTGCTTCCTCTTCTGGCCTCTCTGTTTTCGGCGTTCCGCTCTCTCTGGAGCTTGTTCGCGGTTTCTTTGTCCCCTTCTGGTACCGTGCTACACGTCTGTCGTCTTTCTCTGTTTTCTGGTTGCCTGAGGGCCATACAAGGGAGAAAGAAGGGGGACGTTACATTCTATTCGTGCGATCCCATTTGAAAATTGCCAATTCTATTATTTCAAAATTCTGCAATTGCATCGATTTTCATTTCTCCCCGTTCGTCGTAGATTTCTATGCTCGCGTGTTCGTTTCGTTCTGCTTCGTTTTCTTGCATTTTCCTTACGCTGCACCGCTGTTTCCTCCGCGGCTTTTAGCTCTCCCTCGCCCCGTTCCTTTTTCTTTCTTTGCGCCCAGAACACCCCCCATCCGTACGCCAGACATATTCCTTCTCCACGAACGCTTCTGTTCCTTTCCCCTGCGCGGCCCTTTCTTCGCCCCTTTCCTCTCGTGGCACGGTTATTTCGCGATGCAATGCTGGGGAACGCGCAGCCAAGCCAACGACTTTTGCCGAAGCTGAATGAAGAGCTCCGTGATCTGGTTATCTTTGTGCGATCTTCATCGTCCAGGGGGATCGACGTGCCCCGCATTTCGTCTCGCACGATCACCTTTCACGCGCTATTTTTCACCCAACTCCCTTTTCCTTTCACAAGTGACACGCAGCGAGACATAGGTATACGTGCAAACAGAAAGTAGCTGCATATAATCAAGGTGCTGCTTTATTAATTAACCTTCGCGTTTGCATATTTGCGATTAGCAATACACCTGTATAATACACTGATAAAAAAAAGAACGAGTCCATTTATTTCTAAATATTAATCGAATTAAAAATATATTCTCGTTCCACGTTATACTTTCTTCCTTCTTCCCGCAATGTCGTATCAAGAAAATTGCACGATTCTACTTTACCCAGAAACTTTACCACAGTCTCCCCGCGAATACAACCAAGCAGCCCACCGGTGCCTGCGAGCCAAGCCGTGTAGATAAATATCCAACAGCGAAATTGGCAAACTTTCCGCCAGTTTAGGTGCACGAAATTGCCAGCGAGTTTCAACGATTGGAACGGCATTTCGCTGGAAGTTCGCGCATGGTCACCGGCTCCCCACGTATGGATCAGATAATGGCGGACACGCAAACCAGCCTGTGTCTGCCAGTTCGTGTCCAGATGAGGTGGAAGCCAGGTCACATAATGCGGGGACCTCACCTCTTTCTCTACCTACCTACCTACCTACCCACCTTTTTCTACCTTTTCTTCATCGCGTTGTTTCCCCTCGCCCAACCCCCTTGAATTCGCGAGGCGCTCTTTCCACGAGGGGCCTACTCTTGGCCCCATTAAGTGAGACGTGGTCGCAGCCCCTAAGAAGAGAGCAGGCCTGTAGCATCGCAAGCGTTAAACGGGTTCACGGATAAAACCGTGTAATCGAGACGTTTCTTGGCGTTCCGTGCACCACCGTATAGAATCAGCGATGATTCCGCCGCACGGAACGTTCAGCCTTGTAATGCTGCCTCTGATACCACTGCTGCGCTATTTGTGAAATTGTGGAGCTCGACCTGAGACGAGCTCTGGTCTTTTGAATAAGACCTGCACCTAGCTATTCGATTGCACCTGACCGACGATTGAACACGGAGATATATTATAGACTCTCGCATATAAACTGGCTTGCTCGTGTTCCTTTCAGGAACAGTATAGACTCGTATTTCCCTCCTTTCCAGATAAAGATGTTTCCGTTCAATTTCTAAATTTCATCTCCGTTATTTAAATGTTCCCAATCACGCCCAACTGTTTCTATAAATTATTTCCCCGTTTTTAGAATTATCACTGTTTCCGTATATTATTTAAAAATCGTTAACCAGACACGATCGACACCGCGATACACAGCAGTCGTTTAATCGATTACGATCGGAATTTCCAGCCGATTACTCGTAACTTACCGTCACCACTCCGAATCGTCTCGTAATGAGATAATAACAGGTGCAGAATTCGTACCTGATTGCGGATAAGATCGACGCGTAACACATGCCCGTGTCACGCGACCACGCACACGAGCCCGCGACGCTGTAATTTAGGCGAGAACATGTCATCTCGCGACAAAACGAGCTTCATTTGCCCGGCGATTTTTCGCCTCGCGCCACTATGCAATTTCTAGTCGTCCGACCGTATTTTCACGTCTTCAATTACGCGAGCCCGTTTTCAACAAGCTGTCGGTGCATGGAAATGTCTTGGGTATACTTAACGATCGCTTCGTTGATCACGCTTCTCTCGTTGCGTTTATTTTCACTGGCTACTGGTTCTTACTGTGAACACGGTGATCGAAAAACGCCGATTCTATAAAGATACCGGTCTATATAGTTTTCTATCGAACACTGTCTTTAGGGATGTAGAATAATTCTCTGGCGAGGATGTTGTCTCACGGAAATCTTCTCATTGCAGACACGACTATTTCTTTTTTTTACTAAGAGCGCAAGGTGCCGTTTATGGTATTTTATTTTGGAAAAGCAGAAGTGCAAAACAACGGATACTCTTCGGCTTTTCGTTCGGTTGCATGCTGAGCTCCTTTCATTAGCAACAATAGACGTACAATTGGAGTCACTTCAGTGTTTCTGTAATGGTAATCGCTGCTGTGCTTTCGGGGACTGATTTTCGTTCCTCTCCAGAGGTGTCATTGAAAATTCACGTTCACAGACTGAAAGAAAATTAACGTCAAAGTCGGCGTCAGGTGTTTGAATAATGATCTCTGTTAAAACTCTGCCACATTAGCCGATCGTTTTACGTTAAATCGAAAAGGTTCTACGTGCCCCGTGGCGCATAAATATTTTCCCCGTTCATCATTGGACGACGATAAAAGAGTGCGGTTTACGATTCGTCTAGTCGCAAGCTAGACGAAATATTATATTCCATCGGACCTGTTGAAGATCGTAAATCATTGGAACAAATATTGTTTCGTTTCTCTGGAAACTGTGGAGGGAAACATTGACGGTATTTATAGAAGACGGTCGCACCTCGTGGTTTCCTTTTCTTCTCCACCCCAACCCCCCCTGATATTAAGCGTAAATCGTGACACCTATAGTTTTAATATATACAACGGACAGGGCGTGCGGCCATTTTATTGGACGCTTCAAGAAGGGGAACATGAATTTCTTTTTTCTGTCCGTGGAGCCGATGCTCGTACGGCCCCCTCATGGGAGCCCTCATCAAGCTTTAGTTCCTACTTAAGTTGGGTTATATATGTAAACGCGACCAAATCGTTAACCATCTTACCTGCATTTTCTACGGCCCACGGCCAACGGAGAAACTCAAGTCCGTGGAATGCAGCCGGATCGTCGTTAATAGCCTGCGAAGATCATAACTCTCGACGGTTGTCTTACTCATACCGCTGCAGCGCGCTGGCTAGGTTGTTCCTTGGAACGGTGTCGGTGGAATTAGCCAGTGGATCTCTATTGACGAACTAACGCCGGTTCAGGTAGTCGGTTTATCGCGGGGTCGGTGCTAAAGGGTAAGTGTTCGAGAGCAAACCGAGAGAAAGTGTTGAGATATAGGTAGGTAAAACGTTGCTCGACTACTAATGTCTATCCCTTTTCTCGAGCGAAACTAATGTCCGATAGTCTCAGCCGTGGCCCCCTTTCGAGATAAATAACGCGAGCCCCGTACTACTCTATTTGCGCCCCGACGAACTAATTTCTCTCTGCATCACCATTCGCCGTGCAAACGCGGACGTCTCTATCGAAATGGCCGCTAGTTCCACCCCCAACGTTACCCGTCCGTGAAACGAAGCAAAAGAACCGGCAAGGTTCGGCGACGTGCAGGCTGTCTTTCAATTTAAAATTCGTGGGAGGGTTGCTGTTGCATAGAGGGAATATCCTCCGAGGGTCAGCGACAACGGCGGGAGGGAACGAAGATAGGGAAAAATGGTAAACAGGGGTGAGACGTAAAGGAAGGAGGGGTAAAAAAAGGAGCACACGTTGCGGTAGGGAATTGAACCAATCAGGAACACCGGTTCCAGACGTGGTACACTATTAATCCCGGGGGATTTGCCATGGGGGTTTTTGCGTTCGTGATCCGAACTCGGGGTGGCGTTGCGGTTGCCGCTGCGGTTTGATTTATCTCGGGCCGCTTCTCACGCAACCGCGATAACTCACCGGCCCTTAATTTCTATTTTTCACCCCCTCTTGCCCTTCTTCTCGCCGTGTGCAGAGCCGTGAGACACGCTCTCTCGCCTACGTAAACGCGATTCGATTCGATCCGATCGAGAGGGATCGCGGTTTTTCGTCAAGTTATTGGACAGTCGACGAGTTAATTTTTCTCCTGGGAGTAGCTTTCGGGTTACGTGGGAATCGTCGGCCACAAGAGTTTACGGAGTAACGTTGATTAACGTTTTCATTTTGCAGAATAAAATAACATGGAAAATAACAAATCAGGAGGTTATTAGTGCATATTTTTTACATAATTAAAATTACTCGGTTATTTATTTGGTATTTCGCAAGTTGTTAATTTGCACATTTATCAATTCCGCGGATAAACCGAATACGTTGGCCTATTCTCTGCCAAGAATTAGGATTTCCGCAGATACCTGGAACTTTACCTTTACCAGCAGTACCTATGATTCAGTCAGCATATTAAATGTAGCTATTGAACGGTCGGTTCCCGTGTGATACATCATAGCGATCGCAGCACCATGGATCTGTTACAAGCACAACGAACGCGATCGTTTGTCAGTACGACATGGTAATATGATTGATCGAACATCGGTCTATTAGGAACGCTAAGAAAGACCTTGCTCGTCGAAGCTGGAAACCGCTAATGTAGTCAGGTACATAATCTCTCTGTCGAAGCTCGACTTCCTGCGACAATTAATTAAATTGTCTTGGAATTAATAGTCTAAGCAAGTGTTCTGTCTTTTTCTGAAGCCGCTGGCAATTTTTCTCGAGCTGTATATTTGTGACATCTTTATTATCGACGTATTGACAGAAAATAATAAAGCACGGGTCAAATTCGTTTAAAAGATCAATAATTCAGAGCTCGTTGGAAATCTATTACTAAAGCGGGACAAAATTATCAGCGACGTTGAAAAATATCCGAACCAACTTTATAATTATAAAGAACATTCGTATCTTGGGTGAAAATAAATCATATTATTGGTGTTACTTACATTGTCCCCTTCTGCCTAGAATAAAAAACTTTCCATCGTGTCCTGCATCCCATCTAACAATAATTTGCATCGATCGGTGGAAACAAAAAGGAATGAAACAAGTACTTAGATGTAGCTGAACGTGCAGGTTCGCTACCGGTTCGATTCAGAAGCTACATCCGCCGTCCATCTTTCCTGGAAAATGAGAAAGTAATGGGAGAACGAGGGTGGAGCCGACATCCCCTCGAATGGGAGCTGCTGGAAAAAGCGAACGGGAATCTCGCAAATGACGATGCGATGACGATGCGCGTGCTGGAAGGTTCGTATGGAAAATGAATAACGATCAGCGGCGCGGCCATTCGCCGCCACTTGTCTGCCAGCGGGGCATTATCGATTATGATAGCAGCTCGTCATGATCGATCAGGGAATCTGGAACTCGCTTGAACCATTTGTCTTCCGGTTATTCGCTTGCCTGTCGATCAGAGATCCATTTGAATAGCTGCTGAATCGCACTAGCAAGATTTTCTTGCGAATATTCCACGAGACGAATCGTTGGATCGTTAAACGATGTAATTGCTTATGTGCTGGTTAAATTCATGATAAAGATAGAGAGGAGGCATTGTTATAGTTACAAGTTCATTGTACTACGTATATCCACTGAGGATCTTTAAACGATGCTTGTATTTTATTAATATTTGTGACGATTGTTTGGTTGCTTTTATCGAGAGAACTTTCTTGACGAGATTACGCTTTATTATAAAAAGAACGAAAAGGAGAAAATCAACTGTCCTATGGCGTTCCTCTCACCCGACCGAGTTTCACCAGCAATTATCTCGTTAACTCTACCAGTTCGCCGGGACAACAATTGTCCCGCTTCAATTTAGACAATTGCCCGCATAATTGGCTCGCGTCGCTCTTTTTAAGGCCCGAGGTGGACACGGTGCATGCTTTATTCGCGATTAATCCCTGGGCAATTCGAGACTCGCAATTACCAGCTCCTCCCGCGAGACGTTTCGCCAGCCTCGTTTTTACCCGATCGCGTTTTTCAATTCATCGCCAAGCAGAATCGTTCCGAAACGACGAATAAACGAATAAAGAAGCTTCCGCCTCGATTTCCCGATTTCGATGCCCCCGAAACCCCGAGTTCCGCCGTGAAATCGGGATTAATGCGGCTCGAGTTGTAAAATTCTAATTGCTCTCCAGTAATGGACGACCGAGATCCTTGAATTCCTCGACGATCTTCGACGTCGTTTCATGCCAGCCCGGGCGACGTTTACGAAAGCGGCGATTCTACTCGTGCTGGCGTTTTTCTTTTGGGTTGGTGAAACCGAAAGAACTCGTCAGGGCCTGCTGGCAATTCGATCCTACGTAATTACGTCTTCAGCGTCTCGTTGGCCTCGGCTTCGCGTCCGTATCGAACGATTCTATTACGACGTGGACCACCTTCAGGCCGACACGGCTTCAGTCGATGAACATGCACAGCGTGTATCGATGATTGGGTCATTTCTTGTCGCGGCCAATGAAATTCGTGGCGAGAGAGTTTCTCCTCGTATTTGTCTCGCCAAAATGGTCGAGAATTTGAAGGAAAGTTTAACCGGCAATATGGTTTTAGGCAAACCGATCACTTTATCCTCTGGTTACGCAGAACTGAACTGACCTAAGCGAACGATATTTGGGGGTGTCTCGCCTTTGGCTATCGCTTAAATGGAGGGAAACGTTGTTGTACTTAAATATCTCGTGGGAAAAATTGGGTTACTATTTTACCCAGCAGGTTTGTTACAAAACAGTTAACGCGTAAAAGGAAATGTACCAGCTGTTCGATGATCGATGAGACGGTCGGAATGGAATGATTAATGAAAACGTTCGCGAACGTTGGTAAAACTGCTGGATTAATGGTCGACCAAAATCAATTAACAGGGTCGCGCAAGATTGGCGGAACGCTGTGTCGATATTGTTTAAGCAAAAATTAAGTCCGGGTAACCTGATCACCGCCATCGTGTGCTCATTTGCTCCGTATTTGTACAGGTGCGCGACGTTCAAGAATCGTCGACCCCTCGTTTCACCGAGCCTTCATTTTCGTTCGGTATAAGGAGAAAGAAGAAAAAAGCTGAGAACCTCATGCTCGTTCGTACGATCATAATTTCTGGAATATTTTTCGTGTGAGAATGTTGCACTATCAATCTTCACGTGTCTGGCAAACGAGAGCCCGGCGTGTACGAAGAACACTTGAGTCCACACAGTGTTCGCCGTGCAATTGCACACAACTTCACCTTTGTCCGTGGCTAACGATTCCACCATTCTGTTCGTGTTCATCGTTTGTCAACCGGGCTTGTCAACTGCGACAGTCGTTACTCGGTTGCTTGAATCGCTCCGCGAATCGCACAGGTGATTATTATCTAATTAGATCTGTAGGCAAAGGCTGGCGTGCACGCAGCTTCAACATCTGCGAAGCTATCCGAATAGCCGTTTCGAAATCGTGCAACTATTACTTGGATTTTCATTTACCCCGACTTAATTACCGTTTGCTCGTAATTAAAACTCCTTTCTGGGCCCGTGCCTAATCGATTGCAGCACGTACCTATACGAATCTCATCAGCAGCGCCATGAAAATCCTCTCCCCGAACGTGACACTGCTTTCTCGTTCTTCGTAAGACGTAGGTCATCAATCAAGTTGTTATCTCCATGGACTGTACGAATAAGAACTTCGATGATTTAAGGCGTCTACCATTTTCGATTCTATTATAACAAACTTCTCAAAGATATTTACATCGTACATTATACAGCAGTTTTCATTATCTACCACCCCGAGGTCTCGGCACAGCTGTCAATATTCTATTACAATAATGCATAGAAATTGAACAGTCTTTGCTGTACAAAGAAGGCGAAACTTGAGGACTTGATAAATTGGTAAATTGAAGTGAAAAAACGAAGAAGACAATCAAAGGATTTCATTGAATCGGAAAGGAGGACTCTATAACGTTAGACCTTTTGGTAGGTGGAGCCTGGCTAGCCAGGGTGTGGCCCCTGTGGTAAGCAGGGGTAGTTAGTGCACGCAGGAAGCATCGGTAGAGGGGTTGAAAATGATTTCGGTTCTTTAGCGGAGAGTAGTGGGGAAAGCATTGGTCGAGCACGATAGGGGGTTGGTTTCAATATGAACCAGCTGGCGCCTCGCACGAGGATCATCGCTGATACCTATGTTCCATTTCGATGGAAGCCGGCTTTACGTCCCACGTTTTGTGTATCCATGTTGGAAAAAGGCAACAGCCCTGTTGGACGATACCAGATTTCTCTCGCATGGCGAAACGACGCCTGGGAACTCGTAACTGGCTTGGAATCTACATTCGAGGGTTGACTTTATTGCGAAAGACGCGTGAAAGACATTGCCAATAAATCGGAGCTGGGCAAATTATAAGCTGCTGTCGTTTTAAGAGAATAAATTTGTGCAGGGCTAAATCGGTGTTTGATGCATCACAGAAATATTGAGCAAGCAACGATTATTACCATATAACATTAATGCACGAGTTTTATGAAAAATTCAGCGATGCCATTCCTCGGTTCATTCAATTCTAAGCCGACTGGCAATAATATTTTTCTAAAGATACCATATACCACACAGAATTGTGGCAGATGCAGTCACTTAACCGCACCCTGCAAACATATTTTAAAATACACCCGTGGAAGGTTTCTGCGATGTGAAAGTGAAGGAGAACAGTTCAAGGAATTTCACGAGAGCACGCGACATTCGATGCATCTGGCTCTAACCAAATAGAGAAGCATGCCTCTACCAACGATTTCTCCGTGAAGAAAAAAAAAGGAAGAAAGAATCCTCAGACTGGAAGAGCGTCGAGATGAATGGAGAGACGCGCGTGTCCTAGCAGCGGGACGCGGACTTCACCGACGGAGGAGGAACGGAGAGGATCCTTGCGCCCTTGGGACGACAATGAACCGAAACGGAACAACCGAAAACACGGGCTGCCGCCTACTCGATCGTTTGTACACAGGCATTGTCGTTGCTGTTGTTGCTGCTTGTTGCCGTGCTCGCTGTCGGCGTTACCGCAACGCACAATATTCGCCACCGGTCTCCGACAAAAGGGACAGATTTGTCCCAGAGACCACCCCACGCTCGCCACAATGGGGGACGCGTTCTAAAAGTCCACGTGTGTCGCGTACCATCGTATTCACGGGGCGCTTCTTGTTCGGGGATCCACCTTTTCTTCCGCTCTTATTATTTGCCTCGTGCTTGGACATTTATTACCTTGGCCATTGTTTACTTCGTTTCCCTTAAATTGTGCAACGTTCGATTTTTGATACGCGAGAAATCAATAAGATTCAGCTAAATGCATTTTTTTTCGTTTAAACTTAATTTAGTTCACGTTCTCCTTCGCGGTCGAAGACATCCTCATTGACCTCGAGACACTGTTCCCTTGTTAACCATTTCTCCTACCTGGCCTATCCACCTATATTTTACCAACAGCTCGCGCAACATCCAAGAACCGCAGCCACCACTCAAACGTCGCCGACACAATGAGAGGAGCAGCGCGAAACATCCAACAACCACCTTTCCAGCACCTGGCAGCCCCGAAGCGTTCGCCATAGAAATCGGAAATACAAATTGTCCAGGAGAACGTCGCGTGGTAGCCGGGAAAAGCCACAAATCACCCGCTCCGCTCTTCGTCTTCCTCTCTATTCTTCGATCCGCCGCTGCCAGCACGATTCGATCTAAAAATGACGCTAACGAGGTTGCTTCTCGCCAAGCTGACGTCCCGCCTCGAACTCTGAAACAGACTTTGCATATAGGTGTTGCGAGCGTCTTGGCCGGCGCTTATTGAATCGCCAAGCAGATAGGCGAGAATGGGAACGCCGTGGAACGACGTTCGAAAATTGATCGCGCTCCATTGAACTTGAGGACTTAATTGGAACCGTTCTAATGCTCCGCGATATTATTTAACTATACATATTTCTTATAAACCCCGCTACCGATGTGTTCCCGAAATATTTCCCCAGCTCAGCGAAAGTAATCTCGAAATTAAAACGACGAGCCCGACTTCCAGCCGCGTTCCATTCAAAGGGGACATATTAAATCCTCTCCTATCTTTATTCGCGTCGACGACGGTTATCCAAAAAACCGCTTACGAACAGTAGTTTCACCGGTCGCTGGAAATGGAACACGCTCGTCGACGTATCCCCTTACACGACCGCCTCTCTCGATATCAACGTGAAAATAAAACCAGAAAAGGATCACGAGCCGTCGAGCGCAGAGAGAGAGACAGAGAGAGATGGTCCACGGAGTCTCGCGGCTCTCTCTGGTAGCGGTTGTCGGTTCGGAGCACGTACGAGAGAGCCGATTAGCCCTGAGATCGTGTTATATTCCCGTGGGCGAGGGCGGTCGCAGGCGAAACGGACGATCCTGCTCGAGGACATAATTTACGCTGGGAAAGGGCGAGTAGCGACAGCATTAGTAGCTAAGTGGGGTCCTACGTTATCCTATATCCTCGGTGTGGATTGCGCCTGCACATGTACACACAGTGTGCCGGGGACCAAACGATACGCGCTCCTCCAGGTGATTCCTATCTGCCGCTGGCACCCGCCACGCCGGCAACAACACCGAGGCCCATTCAGATTACGATCTTCCTTTCCTAAGCGACCGGAGGAGAGACAAAGAGAGAGGGAGAGTCGGCCACGAGAGGTAACCGTTTAAGGCCCCGAAGAAAAAACGAACCGGCTTATTGTTGCGAGGATACCGAGCAACGGAGAATGCCGCATCGCGACACCTTCGCCGGAGTCGCGAGTGCCGCGTTGCGGAGAACTCGAACGGGTTATTGCTACTTACCATTCTGCACGGGAGGCCACCTTTGTCTTGGCTGAATCGAAATCTGGCGACACGATGAAGGATAGGGGGGTCGGTGGTGAATGGAAGATTCCGCGGCGATAGCTTTGGGTTTCGGCATGATTGAAGATAGTTTGAGAAAAGTGGTTCGGGGGAACGTTCGCTGGGAGCATTATTATCTCTGACGATTTTGAAAAATTTCGGAAATTCGCGACGCCAATTGACGCACAGCGGGGGAAATAATTTTATGGACGGCTGTGGTTTAAGTACCAAGTGCGCGTATTAAAAATTTAGGCGCACCGTGCCAGCTTTCTAAGAAATATTTAAACAATTCGCCAATCTGTCGCCGCTAAATAGACAACTCTATTTTCATTCGCTCCCGTTGGATTTACACTCCTGCTCCCTATTGCGCACCCTGGTTCGACCCCTCGCTTTGCACTCTCCTTCCCTGGCGCGATCGCGGTCCAAAGGGAGCGGCGAGGGAAATCGGTGCAGCCCGCGCGTATCGCGAAGCGCGAGAACAGGCGTCGACGTGGAGCAAAGCAGAGAGGCATCAAAGCGTCGCAGCCGAGGAGACAAGCATCTTACCCCGGGACAAGGGTCGGTGACACACGAGCGAAGAACGTGGCGTCTTTCTCCGCCGGGGATTTACATTTACGAGCGACGATCGTCGGTCGCGCGGCATTGAATCGTCAGTCAATGTGAAATTTAAACGTAGAAGCGCGTACGGGCCGCGAGAAACGAGCGAGGCGAGATAGGTATCCGAATACATTAAAGCGGTCGAACGGCGAGGGATCTGGGACGGCGAAGGGTTTTCGGTGGACGATCCACTCTCTCTCTCGGGAGAGAGAAAGAGTCCTGTCAATTAATTAGAGGCAAAATGGCCACCAGGGAGACGGTGGACCACCATTTTATCTGTGGCGCACAGCATCAGCCGGATTCGACGTTAAGCGTCGAACGTAGTCAGTCGTAAAGTAGAGATAAGTCGCCGCCTACCAGAAAGGATAGCCGAAACGGCAGCAGCAGCTGCGGCCGCAGATATTATGGCGCCGAAAGGGGGCCGGAGAGGATAAATCCCGGTAGATTAGATCGTGGGCCCAACTCTCGAGTTTCCAGCCTCGTGAAACTTTCGGCTTTAACGTTTAAACTGCGACCATCAACTCCCTTCCCTCTGTCTTCGTCCCCTTTCGAGGACTACACGCTGATGGCGCTGACCACCTGGAACGCGGCTCGGAAACTTCTCTGCGGTCGCGAAGCGTTTCCGTCTTGCACCTTGCACGATATAAACGGCCGCCATGTGTGGAGTGTTTAGTTTATCGTTGTTGAGAGACAGGTATTACCATTTTATGCTGAAGCAGTTTTTATTCATGCCTAGCTGCTCCGTTTGGCCCGCTGATTCGAATAGACGTTTAATTAGGGTGGAGGGGTGTTAATTGCAGTTTGGGGAATAGATTAATTTCATTTTCTCAGGACTGTCTTGGTACTGTTGAACGGGGGCCGGGGTGAGGGTAATTTCGTAATTTCATGGAAGGAAACTCGCGTTTTCAGAGTTCACGTAACAGATAGCCGTTGCAAAAGGCAGCCTGGCTGATTTTCTGCGACGAGCTAAAGAATGCCGCTGGTTGGACGGTTTTCCATGTTCGAGACGTTGCTTTCCCAATCAGAAAGATAGGAAGAATTCCGTCGTTGCCTAAGCGGTTTACAGCTAATTGAACGTAAATAGTGGCAAGGAGTGCAGATACCAGGTATCGCGTCGAAAGTTAAACATTTCGAGTGCAAGTAATTAAATTTTTTACGCGGAGAAGAATTTTCTTCGTTCCGTATGAATGAAGCAATTGATGTCACGCATCTGGACTTAAAAATTATTTTATCGTAATCCGCACAATTTTCTATTTCTTTTCTTAACACGTTGCAAATGTTTTATGAATTATTATTATTATTTGCAAAAACGAAGCACGGGGAAATTTGGACAAATCAAAAAGAATCTAGAACGTTAGTGACAAAGAGGGCAAACGGGTTGGGAAGTGAAACAGCACGCCACGGTGGCTGGAATAAAAAGCGACAAAATAATTACCGGTTCAAAGCAGCGCGAAGACTTGCATAATTTCTCACGAAAGCGCCGATACTCGGTGCACGGTTCGCTTACGAGGAGGAAAGCCGAGGAGGAAGAGAGCGAGGAACAAAGACGGCGCAACCCTTCAAGCAGGAAAACGAACAGAGACAGAGTGTATCTTGTTAAGTGTAATTTTAATTACCACCATATCGCACACACGCGAATAACAATATTAATAAGCCACTCGGATATTTATCGTCCGCCGGAACTAAATGGGAAAATAATTACACACGGTGCTCTTTAAAATTCTTATCTCGCTCCATCCGTGTCTGACTTATGCGTCCATACAAAAACGCGTGCATACGTATGTGTCTACATTTCTACCGGTGTTTTCCAACCTTTCAACGCCGATTAAAGGTGCTGCCAGAAGCGTGCCCCCAGAAGCCGCGCCATTTCGAACCCCTCGTCCGCGTGCAATCTCCCGCGGGATCGGCCAAGATCTTCGAAATTATCGAGGGAGGAAGAATAATGCGGAAGAACGAAGAAGAAGGACAGCGGGAGAATAAGCGGTAAGAAGGGGAAAAAAGGATCGATCGGTTTCCCGGTAAAGAGTCCGGGGAGCAATTTGTTCGCTAAAAGGGAGAGTATAATAATGCAATTATACGCGGGGTGCATGCGCAGCCGCATCGATTCTTATTAGCAGGCAATATTTTAATCCCAAATTGGATCTAATGATCCCGTAATTCGGGCCGCGTTATTGCTGCTCGAGGGGCCGTCGATCCGAACGATTCGCGTTCACGAAAAAACAGAGATGTAGCCGTTGCTGCCGACAGAGAACGTCTGGATCTCTCGCGTTTAACGTAAATTACGACACGGCCGACGCGCCGCGCTGAATTACTCGCAATTATCGCGCCACGGAAATCCATGATTATTTTAATATCGAACGGGAGTTGCCGGTGTCGATCGGGATCCACGGAAACGAGGACTCTTTGCGATCGCTTACCGAGGGGTCGACGAACGCGTTAAATCGCGTGCTCGGTGTAATGATATATCGACGATCTTTTCACCAAGCGGGGACGAAAGTATTAGTTGCTCTCGACGAGAAATTTTTTAAACTGGTTTCAATTTAAATTCCCAGTTTCCCAATTTTTCCCTAAAGAATACCTTGTGCTAAAATAATTTAAAGCATAAAGTATCTACAAAAAATTCCTTCACCCCATAAGCTCTTTTGGTTTAAAAGTTTGACCTGTTCATCGTTAACTCAACTTCTGCCGCGGTGTACACCTGCTTCAACCCACATCAACTGTTCGCCTATAAAAATCCATAAACCCTCGAGATACCGTGCGCACTGGATAGAACGTTAACCACAAGAACAATCGCTTATTACAGCTTATGTTCACAGGTACAGCTGCGCCGATCAGTCCCCGTCCCCTCCTTATACCTGCGTTCATTTCGGCCAGATCTCGAGGGCGTGCCGAGAGATGCGAGGCAGAGGCGCAGCCAAGGTGGGGAAAAAAACTGATTGCAGGTACCCACGAGCAGCACTCAATTCAGATAATGGAATGACTTGATCGCAACGGCAGCTTCGTCTTCCCGCGTTCAAGAGCTCAAGGCCCCTTTAAACCACGTTGGAATAAAGTGGCCGCTCGGGCCCGCGTCACTTCCAACGCCTACCAAACGCGAATAAATTTGTATCCTGGCATCCACTTTGCTCGTCCCTTTATCGGGCGTACAACGACCGGCTGAAATTAGCTCGAACGCCGAATTCACTACGCTTCCGTGCGAAGCTGAACGATTCAACCGCGACGTTTTCTTTCTTTCAAGACCGCGGGTCAATGTTATCATTTCGGTGGGCGATATTGACAACCTGAACTACATATAATATTATATTTAATTGAGAACAGCCTGCGCTCTCCCTGGTTGCCACGCGGGTAGAAATGTCTTACGGTTCTGCTCGTTGGAAATTGGATTGGATAGCAATTAATCGAGCGTGGGTAATTGCTTTTCGAAGACGAGATATTTAATAGCAGGCTTGCGTTTAATGGAGTCAGCTTAGCGTTGAATACCTAATAGTGTAATCGGTGGAATTTTCAGGCGCACGAGAGATTGAGCAATAATTGCGTTTTCCTGGTGGGAATAAAAATATTCACCAAGCTGTTTCAAGCGGGTACGCAATTTCTCAACAGCAATATGAGAAATTTGTTTAGCGAATGATTAAAGGCCTGTCCTCCTGGCTGGGCAACGAAAGTGAAATTAATAACGCGAAAATTTTCGCGGGATGAATAAGGCCCGCGCGTTTAATAAACATAATTAGCTTCTGTCTTTATTGCGAGCCGTACAGCCAGAGCTAGTACGGAGCTTGATTTCTCATGATCGAAAACAACGAGGCCGGTCGTTATTCACGATTACCAATAATAAATTCGCCCATCACGAACGCACGAGGGTTTCCAGAGGATTGCGCACGGCGGTATATCGATTTTCGCGGGAGGCTCAACCATCGATGGTGATTAATTGTTACTAGCGTGTAATCTGGCTTCGAGTTTTAAGAGATATTACGTTTAACCAGGCGGCCTTGAGTTATTGCCTTGAAAATGGTCGCTCCCTCTATTCTCCTGCTGCTTCGTCAAGAATTCTGCTCACGGTTTTATCGTCTGGAAACATTTTCCAATGATTTTATTATCATATGATTTTTTGTCTTCAGTCGAGGAAATATCTTTGGTAATGGCAAACAAATGATTCTCGTTCTCCAAGCATATTACAGGAAAGATTTTGGAATGCGTTTCAAACGCCGAGACGTAACAAATTATGCGCCATTTAATGGGCTAGCTTAACTTTCTTCGCTGAGGTGTTAGAGTAAACACGAGACCGGAGTTGGCATTCGATTACCAACAGACTTGATGGCTCGTTACCGCCTCGATGTGGGAGTTGAAATTGAAAACGTCGGCTCTGACACTCTGTACGCTCAATTCCGACGGTCAGTGATGCAATCGATACGTGATTACTAGGTTAGCACGAACTTTATTGACATCAAACTGTCAAAGTTTCCTCCATTTCGAAATAGACTTAACGGGCTTGAATTTAGAATCGCGAAACTTGCAAATAAATCATTTTTCATTGAGCTTCGGGGATGACTTCAGAGTTTTATTTAACGATGAAAGCTGGCTCTAATTCATCAAGCGAGAACAGACCAGAGTGAAAGGGAAAGGCAGGAAGATAAGTAATCGCGGAGCTCAGAAAGCTCACCACGACGATGGCGGACGAAACGATCTAACCTGGACTTAACTACATAAGTATATACATCTTTCTTTTATGCTCTTCGCGAGCAGAGCCTGCAACCTCTCATCTCCTTCGTCCTTCGCGTTCTCCTGGCCCATCTCTCTCTCCTTTGACCTATCCGATTATGCCTTCTTCTATCTCGCTACGTGGCCGACCCTCTCTGAGAATTCTTTCCTCTCTTCCCTTGTATTTACCCTTCCTTCTAAGCCTCCTCGTATGCAACAACCGGTTGACGTATCGCCAATCTCCCCCGAGCAAGCAGGGTGAAATTAAAATCCGCCCTGTTGTTCCTCGAAGAAAAAGGAAGGAAAAGAAAGAGAACGAAAAAGGACCCGAAATAAATAATAATAGCCCTTGGTACCAGCCATTTCCCCAAGCTTCTCACAGAAATATATATTTTCATCGACGCTGTTCTTCCCTCCCACATGGGTCGCTTTTCCACACGAAACGTGCCTCGAGACTCTCTTCATCTTGCCGGTCGCCTCATCCACTCTATTACACCTGGCGAACACCTTCGCGGCGTTTCTTCAATTTCTAAATCTCTCGTTTTTTTCCCCTCGTATCCTCGCGCACCCTTCGTCCCAGTCTCTCCAGCAGGAAAGCTCTTCTCGGCCTGTTCGCCACCTTCACCACCCTGTTCCACCGTCTATTCCTCCTCTCCTTCATCCAGGACCGCTCGACTCTCGTTCCAACAATCTCTTCGCCTTCTCTCTATCTCTGCCCCTCTCTCGCTTTCTCTCTGTCCCGCCGTTTAATCCTCCTCGTTCCTTCTCTGTCAGCCGTTCGCGCCGCCTTTCTGCGTTACGGTACGATCAGGCAGAGCCGCGCCGCTGGCGGCACGGAAAAAAGGCGGCCCTAAAAGAACTTCATATTTTTTATGCTCTGACAGCGACTTGGGTGGTCCAAAATGGCCGCCAATGATGTAATATAGTGCTCTCGCGCCGGCTATCCCACCACGGAGACGTCACGGCAGCCTATATAGAGGTAAAGAGTCTCTTTCTCCCTTCCTCCCTATCCTTCAACCTTTTCCCTCGCGTTTTTTCGTTCCCCGTTCACCAGATTGTAACCCTGCCCCTTCCTTCGTCCGCAGCGGCACACCTAAACCCTTAACCACCTACTTCTAACCGCGCCGGGTTCCCCGGCATCCCATTGCCGACCTCTCCCGGGGCATGTAATTACTCCACGGACTATGTCTTTCGGCCCTTTTGCTCCTTGTCCGTATTACCTTCTTCGGCTGACTCGCGCTGGCTAGCTTGGAAACGCTGTCGCGTATACGCCGGATCGCGTGGCCTTCTTTTTTCCCCTTAAGCGTGACCGGCCACGATTTTAAATACTTGTCCCTTGGAAGGGGGTGGAGCGAAGGAGATTGCTCGGTCGCTTGGTACCTTGGAGGAAGGGGTTGATGAGGGTAGTTCGCGTCGAATGGATGAGCTTTCTTTTGGCCACTCTTGCGGATCCGATTGTTTAACGCAACGTTTAATACGTATTTTGTTTAGAAAAGTGCCGAGATTTTTCAATTCATTTTTCATTCTCAATGTCCAGGTAAATAATTACGTTTAATTTGCGCTGCTCAATGCGCCGAATTAAGAAATCACGCACAGTTTCACCGGACTGAATTCCGCAGACTTTCCAATTGACACATCTTATCGATCGCACCACCTCAACGTCGTTCAGGTTATCTTCCCGCAATTACGCTCTGTCGCTCCAGGCCGTTCCCGAGCGTCGCAATGGCGGCGATGCCCGCGGGAAAGTTCGACACTTCCATCCAGATATTTATGAACGCATTGTGTCTCTAACCATCGCGATACGGACAAGTTTATCGAGCGGCGTCCTGTCGACGGCGGAGAAATTAACTTCTGAAAATACACCCGGCCATAATTCGACAAGCAACAATCATTTCCGCCCCTCCATATATCCGTTATCGTCCGCCGGGAACTTGTTTCGAAGGGCGAGGCTATTAAAACGAATAACAAACGCGGGACCAGTCGTTTCGTCTAATCTCAAAGAAAATCTTGCGAACCGCCCCGCCACCCCCACGAAAACCGACAGGTATTTCGGGTCCACAGTTCCACGTGATATTTAACGCAGAAAACGGTGAATTTGGAAACTGATGCTCCCAGCGATTCGTCACGCGGCACGGTTAAAAGGTGCGGCGCGTTTCACCCAGGTAGCATTCCGAAAACTCGGAACGATCCTAGCGTTTCGCGATCGGTTTGTGGCCTTAAATATTGTGACTTCCCCGTTGGTCACGCTCCGGCTGCTGAATTTGTTCCGTGAAGCTAGTGTTTCGCTTCCAATGGACCGCCCAAATCTTGCCGGGTAATGCTGTGAAAACGTGACGAATCTGGCGGGCGGTAGATTTCCCTCCGTTCTCGACGGCCTCGCTTTCGATATCCGTGGACGCTCGAATATCTATACAACATTGCTTGTGTCCGCAAAATCGATTTAAACGGGCCTAGCCACGACTCGATGGAGATAAAATCACCAAGATGTGCAGGTAGAATTTCGCTGGCAGGAAAGCGAAATTAAAAAAGGGGGGAAGGAAAGAAGAACCCAAAGGGGTCGCGTTCAACTCGTTGCAACCAGAACAGAAGAAAGATAATCGTTGCAATTTTCTTGGTTCCAGGATCATCGTCCGTCCGGTTCGAGGTAAACTCGAGGCGAAAGAAGAAATTCTCGATGGTCTTTGGACGAGGTTAATATCGAGAACGGGGTGCGGAGCGGTCCTGCTGACGGGGAGTTCCGGTTCTTGCCCGTTGCCGCCGCCATATTGCACGCGAAAACGACCACTTCTGGGATAATCTGGCGGAGAAGCAAGCTGCGTCCAAGTCGCCGAAGAACCACCATTTGCGGCGGTTCGCTAATTCCACGCCCATCCTAAGTTTTACTGCCGACCCTGGGTGGACTCTGGATATTTCTTCGCGCAGCTTTTGGGAAATCTCCAGCGAACGGAAACCGATGTCCCTGTTTGCGGTTTCGCCGGCTCGTTTACACGCCAGGGAACAGCGGATTTTTTTACGAGCTCGAGCCACGAAAGTTCGGGTATCGACGATTTATTTGTTGGAGGAAACTTTATACATGTTCTGCAACATTCAGGGATTTTCGCTGCGACAATACGGAGTCGCTTGACTTACTTCTTTCCAAGTGTGAAGTGAACGAATTCTTTGAAAGGATGCATTGGAACGGCGGGGATATTAATTTTTTTTTTTTCATTGCAGAAAGCGAACGGCCAGCAGCCATTTATAAGAAAGCCCAGCAATGCTTCTTACCGCCTCACACCAGCCGCTTGTCCCCGTTCTCGCAAAGAACTTTATCCAATAATGCAATTAAGACCGCGGCAATGTAACGTTCGCGTGTAACAATCGAATTAAGCGCTGGGAAATGTTCTCGGTTCGCCAGTACTTTACTCTTAATGCATTGCACGCCGCCAGTCGCCACGTAAGAAGTTTAGCTGCGTCAAACTTGATCGACTGTTCTGCCCGCTTCTTCTTAATAATACCGTCGGTTAAAAACTAGTTCCCCGTCCGAATACGGAAACCCTTTGGTAAAAAGTCACATTTGCTCCGGCAAGCTGAAACGAAAATCAAATAGAGCAATAGTAAAAGTGATTGCCGTTGCAAATTTCATTCAAACCCTATTATTCATTTGTCTAACGAATACTGTGCACGTCGCAACGACGTCCAATAAATCTAGAAAGTACGTTTGCCCCGGCAAACAAATGTCTCTTCATCTCCATTTTCTTCCGCCGTTTCTTCCACTGTGCGCACACTCGACGCAAGAACACACGAACGAAACAAATGGCAAACACATATCTTCCGAGGGGGAACAAGGAACGATCGAAGATTCGCCGCGGTTTCAATCTCTGTTCCGGCCGATATTAATATTTATCGAGCGTTTTCGGGGTGCAGTAAATATCGAGCGGGGCTGTACGGTAATTTCATTGCTTAATTCGAGCCCGCCCGGGCCCAGAGGGTGAGAAGAGAGATGCAGCACCGAAGAAGTCGGCTACAGCCACGCACGCGTGCACGTTCGTTTTTCATCGGTGCGAAATCACGAGGCTGAGTTCCCCGTTGGCCGTAAACGATCGTTTCGTACCGGTCGAAAAATATTACGTCTTCATGGACACCGAGGTTACGCCGTTGGTATAATTTCGTCATTAAACCCCACCCCGCCGTGTGGCCATTTCACCCCTGTGCCTGCATTCATCGCGGGTCGACACGTGAAAGAAAGGAAGAAATGGAGGGAAGGAAGACAGGGGGAAAAAAGGAGAGGACGGAGACCGTCGATCGATCGATGATAATGATCCCGTTGATGATAGCTCGCTCGTTATTACACGCATCTCGCCGCGGTGGAACCAAGAGATAGGATATTGGAAGATGTAAAAGGAGGACAGAGAGGAAAAAAGAGGAGAGGGATAAGAGGTACGTTCGTGTTTTAAGAGCTGGAAGCGATTGGTCGACGCCATTACTCACACCGTTTGCGCCTGCCACATGGCTCGACGGATCTTTCTTCCCTTCCCGCACCTTCTTTCTTATTCTTTTCTTGCCAACTTGTGCGTTCACAGGGCTCGAGATGTATGTGTACATTTAGTGCGCACATCCGCGGCCTGTGTTAGTGGCTCGCACACCCATTCGTAGCGGAAGTTTAAAGTAAGAGGCGGGAATGAAAATATCGCGAAGCTGAAGGAAATTAGTTCCTGTATCTGGAAACGATCGGCTAAGCTTGACCAGAAGAAATTGAAATTGAAAAGAATTCTAGTATCTCCCTTCAGTCTTCAGTCCACGGCGTTCCCCCTACATTTCATTCCGAATTTCCTTCAAACTCCAAAGCGACAACAGCCGCGTTGGGACACCTTGCATCGCATTAACCACCGATGAAACCAACCTGGTGCCAGCTTGTCGGTTACGTGAAACGGTCCGTCGAATCGGCCTTATCGCCTGGACGTCTGTGTGTTTATGCAAACCGGCCCATTAGCGGGAAACCGACGCGCGTCAATCCATTTTAAAAGTAGCGCGACAAACTCGCACGCCAGCATTGGGATCCAGCGAAACAAGTGTGCGCGCTCGCCGAGGGGAAACGTGTTCATACGACTTGTCTACAGCTCGTTAAACGCGGCGACGACGAGCGAACACGTACGGAAAGTTCAGGGAGAGTTCGTGAATTAAAATTCTTTCGCGTCACGAGCCAATTTGCCTGTCGTACGCGTGTGCGAACGCTTTCTGCCAAAAAGAAAATCGGGAGAAAGCAACGCAAGATTCACGCGAATCGTGCTTGGTCCATTCGCGAGCTTGATGCCGTTGATATCGCGTATTTAAATTCGAGGGAAGTACTGAATTAAAAAGTGGAGGCATTATTCAAGGGTGGAGAGGTTCGTTGGTGATTAAAATGGAAAAAACATTGCCGGTCGCTTTCTTAGCGCTTACAGGCGCAAGACGGGCTCGGGAAGCATGACGCGACATGACAGTCTCTTTGTGCCGGACTTTATGAAGATGTCGCCGAACGAACACCGCCACGTGGACGTGCGAAGCGTTTACAAAACACTTACGCGTACCAAGGGGCCGCGTACACATCCGCGCCGTCCGCATTATCTGATGGCACCGACATATGTCTTCGCCGTCAGCCGATCGTTAAGGGAACAATCAGACACGCCGAAGACGGATCGGCTGCCAACCACTTCTCGCCCTACCCTCCGTCATCCTCATTTTCGTTCTTTCCTATTTTTATTCCCCTCTTCGTGGCTAATCCTTGTCCTGTCGTCGCAAGGTTTTCAAGTGTCGATTTCATTTTGTCCAGGTGAAATATTCGAGTACAGATATCTAAACACTTATCTGCGTATCGGGGAGGTCGTGTTAAGCAAAAACGTTCGGCAAGTGTCGAAGAGTTGGGCTTTCATTTCTGTACCGATTGGCGGTTCCTTTTCTTAATGTATGATCATTTTTCACGACGCTGGAAGGAGCCGTGTCGCGCAGGTGCTTCCAACGCGATGTTCCTTTATTACGTGACAATATTGCAAACGCTTCTTGGTCGCAATAAAGCGCCTTATGACCTGGACCAGATGTCACCGTGGGTATGGTCACATACGGGACCGAAATCTCAAATATTAGCGGATTCTCGGGTAGATAGGGAAGATGGTACGTCCATGCCGTAATATCGCGCTTGCTTCCACCCCTTGCGGGCGTACAAAACGACACGTGCGCGAAACGGCTTATAAAACTTTTGTAGAGCACCGCCATAGAGATGCGTTTTCCCTTATCGTGAAATGGTGAGGCAATGGCAAAAAAACGTGGCGCACTGTCTGAAAAATTTCTAACGCACCGTTGTATGAAATTTTTCGCTGCAGGACTTAATCAAACGATGTACTGAAATAGCGCTGGGAATCTAGAATCTAGAGGAACATTTTACTGAAACAATTGTTTTAAATTAAACCTACGAGCTAATAGTTAGAAAGCTGCATAAGTACAAACAGCAAAACCGAAACAGAGAAGGAGCAACATATAATGAAAGGATTAGATATATGCATGACTCCTGTCCCCCAACACTACTTCAATAAATAATGCTTCTTCAACTGATCACTGTTCATGACACTGATTTGAGTGTCCTCTGTTCATGAACAGTGATCAGTTGAAGAACTATTATTTACTGAACTAGTGTCGGGGGACAGGAGTCATGCATCGTACCTTCCTTACTTGTGGGCGTACTTGTGTGCCCACTTCCTAGTGGGCATTACTGTCCACTGTAGTTATTTGAGCGGAGAGAATCTTAAGTTCTTATTGCAATTACTTTTGAGTTCTCGTTTCTATCGTTGTATCTATCTGCAGCTGTAAATATTGTGTATTATTTATTGCCCTGCTTCTTATGTAGACTCTTCTGTTTTCTGACGCTTTCGAGATAATTCATTAGTAACATAAATCATATATGTTTCGCCTAGAGAATTACATTTTCTTATTTCTCAAGAAGCCTTCTTTTTTATAATTGAAATACCCGTGTATATATCATTTAATTCATAAATTAATTAATATCTGCAAAGATATACTTGAATCTACGCGGGTCTCTGCCATATCTACAGTGCCTGCTATGGTTTCGCCATCTATACAGAACTCCTTGAAACCACTCGCGCTTACTATGGTAGTTCCATCTATGCAGATCGCATTGGAACTACTCACACCCCTTACTTACCATAAGTGTAGATATGGCAGAGGCCCGAGTAGTTTGAGTCACGTCTGTATAGATGGCGATACAAATGACTCTTAGATAAAGCAGACATATATACAGTTTCGAGCAGTTCTGTATAGATGGCGAAATTAAAGCCCACTTTGAGTGTAGGCAAGACAGGGATGCGAGTGGTACGTAAATTCAAGCACTTGTTTATAAGTAGCGGTGCGATAATGTTCATCAAATTTGGTTATTTATGTCTTCATTCATCCAATTGAGTTAATAATCCTCGAAAACCGTTTCGTACACTCTTTTACATATCAATAAAGTGTCAGCAAACACAGTGTTTCAATCTACATAAAAATTAATATGTACGGTAACATGGATTGGAGCAACGAGGATAGTGTTCAGCAAACGCGTCACGTTTCGATTTCTAGACGATTCATGTCCTCAGTGTCAGTCCGTGTGTCGAGACGGTGGAATGCACCGTCAAACAAACGCAACGGTATCACGCTTGTATCCAGCAGGCAATGTTAATCACGCCACGAACAACCACGATTAACTACTCACGAACGTGCTACGTCCTACGCTGCACCATAGGACCAGAGAGCACGTGACGGTCGCTGTGGATCTCGTTGCTTCAATTTAATTGCAATTAGTTAGTCGCGATTAGCGGTAATTGCCCGTGGTCCCGCTTTCGAATCGGTTGGAGAACGGTTGGTTTCTCGGTGCGATAATGTTCATCAAATTTGGTTATTTTGCGTTCGTTTTTATTTTAGTTTTATGTGAATGCTTTGAGGGAATCAGAAAACCTATTTCTCGGTTAACGTTTCGGTTGAAAAAATGAACGACGATACCTGGTCGCGCGATGCACTTCGGTTCGGCTCGAGTTGAGTCGAAATCACATCGCGATGCATCGGGGCGATGAAATTGACAGTGTCACGTCAAGCGTCCCGCCTGTGCTGCCCCGCTTTCATTACGCGGCAAAGAACAAAAGAATTCTTTAACGAGAATCGTAGGTCCAGCTGAAAGTTGGTCAGAAATAGTAAAAGTCCAGTAGGTACAACCGTGGGATCGTTGGTTCAGCTAAAACTTATTGTTAGTCACAACCCGCAGAAGTACAATAGGCACGGCCCTAGAGTCGTAGGTCCGGCTAAAAGTTGGTCAGAAACAGTAGAAGTCCAGTCGGCACGACCTTAGAGTCGTAGGTCGAACTAAAAGTTGGTCAGAAACAGTAGAAGTCCAGTAGGTACAACCCTACAGTCGCAGGTCCGACTAAAAGTTGGTCAGAAACAGTAGAAGTCCAGTCGGCACGACCCTAGAGTCGCAGGTCCGACTAAAAGTTGGTCAGAAACATTAGAAGTCCAGTAGGTACAACCCTAGAGTCGTAGGTCCGGCGAAAAGTTGGTCAGAAACATTGGAACTCCAGTCGGCACAACCTTAGAGTCGTAGGTCCAACTAAAAGTTGGTCAGAAACAGTAGAAGTCCAGTCGGCACGACCCTAGATTCGCAGGCCCGGCTAAAAGTTGGTCAAAAAAGTAAAAGTCCAGTAGGTATAACACTGGGATCGTAGGTTCAGCTATAAGTCGGTCAGAACCCGAAGAAGTACAGTAGACACGATCTTACAGTCGTAGGTCCAGCTAAAAGTTGGCCAGAAAACGTAAAAGTCCAGTAGGTATAACCCTGGGATCGTAGGTCACCTAAAAATTGGTCGGAAGGCCCAAAAGTTCAGTACGTATGACCTTAGTACAGTAGTACGCACGACCGCGGTCGGAGACCTTCGAAGAGTTCGGAAATTGCGAATACCACCGAGCGCAACCGAGCGTTACCGACGCGCCGGCGCGTCGCGGAGTGGGGCTGACGGTGCGCGTCGCACGCGGTGTCACTATCAGTTCAAGCGTCGTACCGTACGGGTCGTTTATGCTGTCGAAGGTTAGCGACATACATCACCTTAGAATACAATAGCATCTCGGGGTTAACTGTACCACCGCAAACGCTTGTCTATTAGCTTCTATTAATTAATACGCGTTTATTTAACAATCGTTTGACTATCGCGGATGTACATTAAAGTCTTTATCGAGTCTCTTTTGCTGGACGCTTGACCGGTCATCCGGTACCATCGATTCTTTGATACGCGGTAACTAGTCGTTTATTAAAATATCGGATTAACTAATTCATTAGTTTGAACGGTTTTTCGAGTCATAATTATATTTTATTAACGATTACTCGGATTCAATGCGGTGTTAAGGTTGCGTTTATTTTCTTTGCAATGTCACTTACATACCCAGTTACACATGTCCTTTCGCAACTTTGCATTCCATTCTGATTTTAGCACAGGTTTATCACGTTGCTTTTCTTTTTGTTGCAGGTACAATGGATGATTGGTTGGTAAAGACTAATACATATATTGAAGCTGCAGGAATGAAGTATTGAGATACAATTACTGCGATGCATAACAATAAGTCCGGTGACCTATGATGAAGGATTGGTAACATTTAACATTTATTTCTTGTTATCTAGCGATTGGATTTTGGCTCAAGTTCATTTCTTTCGGTTGAAAATTATTGAGCACTTTCATTATCGTATATAGATTTTAATACTTACTTCTCTCAATTCGTATACTTGTGTTCACTAAATAATTTAAACAGTTTAAATAGAACTTACAATATGCCATTCGCGATTGAAACTAGAGTCAGTAGATTTCATTAATTCTAAACGAAAAATTGAACGACGTTCATGTTTCGCTGCATATCGGTCGCGATTTCTATTATAGCTTCACTAGTGTTCTTGTTGACACTTTTATTATCTCTGTGACTTGGCACAAGTACGGTCAAATTGTATTTTCGATGCAGCATTGTTCGCGTACTTACGTACTGGTTGCCATGCACTTGAAGCATGATAAATAGGTTCGAGTCTTGATTTCTACAAGCAGCTACGAGAACTTATAAATGCGCGATATTGCTTACTAACTAAGATCATGATCACCTTTAAAACTCGGACAAAGAACAGTCACAGTATGCTTTTGATAAATCATTTATATTAATCTATAATAGTATATCTTGAATAGACAATTAACAGTAATTAAATCAGAATAATACTACGGTAGTACTTTATTAAAACAAAGCAGTATTTCCTCAACAGACGTTTGACAGGATGAAGAAATAAGAAAGAGATAAATAAAATCAAATGTGTATTGCTTCAATTTCTACCTCCTCACCCTATTTACTAACTTGTACAGATTCTCTTTCAGTAAATTTTGATGACCGCGCGCAATGCGGTCAGTAGAGTCAGTGCTTGCTCCGTCAAAGTTCTTTTTATTGTTTTTAGAGCGAAACCGCTCATAATAATTATAACTAAATATAAATAACAGTAAAGATACGCGAAAGTAGAGTCAGTGTTTGCTTCGAAATATTGCTCTCGCGAAATTAGAGTCACTTTGTTCGTCGATCACAATTGACGTGCGCGATAGTAGTCTTTTATTTTATTTTTTTTTCTTTCGCAATAAGTATTCCGGTATTAGAGTCAGCACCGATGCAGTTCGGCGAGTTCGGGCACTCATCCATCAACTCGAAGAGTAAGTATCTCTGTATTTCTTTAATCTTATTTTACAATGGTCTTTGATAATTATCATGATCGAAAAGTACTCAAAACGCAAAGATTTCAATGTTGTCTGTTCTTTTGAATGTTTCAGAAGCTGCCATGGGCTCAATTGTATCACCATAACGATATTGTTGGCCGCGCGCAATGCGGTTGGTAGAGTCAGTGCTTGTTCCGTCAAAGTTCTTTTTATTATTTTTTGAGCGCAGCCGCTCTTAATAATAATTCAACATAAATAACAGTAAAGAGACGCGAAATTAGAGTCAGTGTTTGCTCCGAAATAATACTCTCGCGAAAAATAGAGTCACTTTGTTCGTCGATCACAATTATTCCGTTTCCTTTTCCGTTCTCGGCTCGGAGGACTGATGGTTAGGGACTTAGTGTCAGCGAGTTACGATGTGCGGGGGCGTGATTGTGGTTCTGGACCCTGGTCACGAGGCCCTCTGTTAGACCACATATAATCTCTAATTTGGGTAGGTCATCCACCATTCTGGAATCGTGGTCGCGGTTCTTGCAATATCCGGGTTGCAGTGTCATCGGGGGGCGGTGTGTGGGGCTGTGATTGCTTTTCTGGACACTTTGGCCCGCCTAGTAGGAAATTCCTATGTGTTAGACCACGCCAAGCACACCTTGGGGTGGCAGAAGGCATACGGGTCATAATCTAGAATCGTGGTTGTGGTTTTGCATATCCGTGCCTTAATGATTTCTGTGGCTCGGAATCGAAACTGGTCTCGATGCTAAGTCGTTTTACTGTCCAGACTCTGAGCCGAGGACTCGCGGGCTGCTCGGTAGCAGTCACAAAAACAGTAGAAATACTGTCGCGAAATTAGAATCACTTTGTTCGTCAATCATAAGTGTTCCATTAGAGTCAGTGTCCTGTTCAGCGAGTTCGGGCTTTCAGCCATCAATTTGACGAGTAAGTATCTCCTTCGTTCTTTAATCTTGTATTGCAATAATCATTGATAATTAACACATTCCAAAAGTACTGAAAATACATAGATTTTAATGTTGTTTGCTCTTTTTGAATGTTTCAGCAGCTTCCATGGCTTCGATGGTGACGAGCTTGACCGCACACCTGGTGAGTCTGCAACCGGTGAGTGGCATGCTTTAAAGTTCCTCTGGTCACTCAATCATGTCGCAGGACGAAAGGTCCGAACCGACACGGGTGACTGGTTGTAATTACGTAGATTTTTCTGGCAAGCACTGTGACCATGGGTATATGGAAATATACTCATGAGTAGTAACTTCTTTACTGCTTTATATTATGTGAGGATAGGTCTTCTTGTACAACGCGTTTTTAAATAGCTTGATAATTTTAAAACAGACCATATTTAGTACAAAATATATCACTATATATCTTTTTATAATAGAGTATTTAATTGAATACCTATGAAACGATATTTAAATAGTTATTAATTATTGAATGAATATAAAGTAACGTCCAGTATTCTACGTGCATTAGTTTGTAGTGGAGAAGTCGAATACCATTCGACTTCGTTTACTTGTCAATTGCAATGACTGCACAGTTAGAATAAATTGCATAATTATTGCTGTTAGTAAGAGTGTAGTATTTCATCTTTTTCTACTTTGATAATATATAAAGTGAAGGTACTCATTTACCTTATCAATTTGTTGGAACTATCGAATAATTTTATTATTCGATATCCATATTAGTCGTTTAGCGTTTAAAGATATCAATACGTTCATTGTTTCCGTACAAAATGTTAATTAAACCTGAATGTACAAGAAGACAATACGCGAACGGGTAGTTTTCGAAATCAAGGCAATCAACTTTTAAAGCAATCTTGCGTTTTAGAATCAATGCTTTGATAACGGGAACGCCCGAGGATGTTTCAATTTAATTCAAAGTATATTAAAGTAGAGTCGTTGAATAATTTCTCTATTAACGTAGAGTCTTTGAATAATTTTTCTAATAAAGTAGAGTCACTGCATAATTTTTCTAATAAAGTAGAGTCACTGCATAATTTGTCTAATATAGTAGAGTCATTGCACAATTTTTCTAATAAAGTAGAGTCATTTAATTTTCTCTTCAATAAAATAGAATCATATATAGATCTGTTGTACATATATATGTATTTTAGCCCGTTAGAAAATCAGTATGTCCTTATCATCTTTTTAGACGAGGATTTTCAGGTTTAACCCTTTCCGTGTTCACTGCCCGGATCCCACTCACGTGCCCCGGTGCTACTTGGGTGGGAAAACGGTGGTAGAGCACGATGATATTTTTTAGTTTATAAGCCATAAAATGATTTATTGTTGGCGACTGACAGTGCGTTGGTGTATCGTGCACGACGTAATATCCGCATTGTGTGTGTGGTTAGGCTGTGGATTTGCGTCGTTCCGTACTAAAATGTAGTTACTATAACCAAGATAAGATGTCCATTAATTTAAAACAGAGACATCATTTTTACTATTGATTGCATTAATAATCTCTACTATACTTAGGCACGAAGTTTTTGTCATTTAAGATGACAGAGACCAAATGCCAAAAAGAATCGAATATACTTATCAATTGCTATCAAGTACCTCTTGTATCGGTGCTATTTAATTATTCTATTAAATATCTACTAAATATCTCAACCGCGATATGGTATTTTACACGTGAACGCAAAGATCCCAGCCACTGTCAGTCGATTTCAGAAAAATGGTACGTACCTTAGAGTGTGCAAGTTGTGTGACAGCACTTGGGTGTCGGGGGCGTCCCGGGACGCCTCCCTAGTGTAGGCTTTTGCGCCCAAGTGTTTGACTGAGAACCATGGAGTGTCGTGTGTTGGTGTGCCCGTTTGCCATTTTTTAAATATAGGTCCAGGTAGGATAGGTAGCATACTTTCTGGTGTGATTGATAGACATAAGTAGGTAGGGCCGGGCAGGTTGACACAGTCTCCGATCGGGTAGGCACTATTTCGCGTGTTCAACCTGTTTCAGGAAATCTGATTTGAAAAGTCGACGGTGAAGCTGTGGCGCGAGCGAAAATGCGTTCGCCTCTGGCTTTGCCTATCGATTTTTCGAATCCTTCGCGGTCGTGGTCGCGATTTAGGCTCCGAAACGAAACGCGTTACATTATGCTCGAGGCTGCACGTGTGAACGAAGAACGATTACAATTTTAATCGTAATCTTTGCGATTTTCCGTAATCACAATATTACGATTTTATTTGATCGTGATTCGGCCACGTGTGTTCCATTTAGCTCCGCGATTTAAACTCTTTATTTCACCTTTATAAGTTTTTCTTTGGTTTTCGATTAGAGCCTCGAGCCTAGTTTAAGTTTCAGCTGGCCCTTGGGTCCAACGAAAAGGAGAGGCTATATGCCGAAGAGGCCCGACAAACTGTCACTCAAGAGGGCAACTACTAATGGCTCCCCATTCTTTTTAAGAATGGGGAATCATTCTTTGTTACTACTTTGTCACTGTGCTTGCATTTTCATTTGTAGAATTTTTATTTGTACTTGGCCGACGCACATTCCGGCCCAACGATACAGCCCTCCCAAAAATATCGCGTTGCTTTAGGGTTGCGAAAAACTTGCGAACGGGTCGAGTTAGAGTTGCGTTGAATGGTACTTATTGCTATTCTTATTGCTAGTTAAATTGTAGTATTTTATAATATACTTTACATGTGAGCTTCTAGTGTTGCGGAAATTGCTTTCGCGTATTGGAACTTTCAGTTCATTTTTCAGAGGATCTTCAATTTGCTTAATTCTGGATATTACAAATAATTGACTGTTTGCTTTCTATCAGTCTTAATAAATAGTGTTGCGAAATGATTGTATCGCGGGTTCCAGTTAGCGTTGCGTTGATTAAAGATCGCGTTTTTAAGTAGTGTTGCGAGTACTAGTCCCTATCTGCTTCCAATTGGAAGCCTGTTCCTGAAACAGGAACTTTTTCCTTTCAGCGTTTTATATTTGCCTTTCTTTTGATTTTTTTTTCTTAATAATTGTACTACCTGGAATGTCTGTTGATGGAAGTACTGCTAAAAATTTGCATACATATTAGTAAATAACTGTCTGAACGAAATGAAAAGAAATGAAAGAAAAATAAAAGAAAAATAAAAGAAAAATAAAAGAAAAATGAGAAGGAAAGAAAAGAAAAAAAAGATATAATTGGCAGAATCTTTTATAAATTCATAATAATTCTAGATAGTAGATTTCAATTAGAGTCAATACTAGTGACTGTTCATTATTGGAGTTTTACTCTTAAATATTTTCTCTTAATTGTTGCAATTCTGTCTTAACCTTTTTTAAACCAGAGCCAATTTTTATAACATTTCAAGCTAGCTTTGTAGAAATTGAAATTCGCTCGCGATATCCGTAAATGTTTAAACAAAAATCCTTGCACGAAAAATGTTCTTGGCTGTAGTTGGACCTCGGCATGGTAATAGTGGAAGTTTGATATTTTGCTTCCGAATAATCCTTTGTCGCTTGCTTTGTAGAAGCAAAATAGAATCAATTGTAGTCAAATGGTACTACTTCAATTTGGAGTTTTTAATCATGTTCATACCACCATTTAGTTTGATCTAGAACGTAGAAAATAATATATCACTTTGGGCGAAATCCAATTACCTATTGTTATTAAAAAATAGCTGCACTTTGCATATCAATTGTGATTTATTATCCTCGGTAAAATTCAGTTATTACGAATTATAAGCAGTGTCATTTCAATATAAAATGGAGGGGCTTGGGGATGTCACTAATCCAATGCTTGAGATTGTTACAGATTCACAGATGAACCCAATAATGATATATTAAACAAATGCAAATACGCCAGAGGCTGAAAAGTTAAATGTATACGATACAGAACCCGAAATATTATCAAAGGCACGGTTGGAAACTTTAAAATTAAAGAGCCTTCCACGTCGATCCAATTTGTGAGTTTAAGAATTCATTCTTATAATACTTTACTAATTATTTCGACTTTGTGCTGGTTTCAGAAGGATTGAACAGAAGAGGATTCACGAAAAAATGTATAATATGAACACACCCTCACCCCATCCCTGCCCCAAACCCCTGCCCTTATTAACTAATTACAGGTGTTAGACAATTAATTAGGCAGGCCCAATTATAAATCGAACAATACTTTTAGCTCCTTATGTAGACAGGATTTGTTCGAACAAACTATCTTAGAACTTTATACAGGCAGGTTTTACACGAATCGAAAATATTAGACTTTTAATTAGGCAGGGTTTAGAAAACCAAAAATTGTTGGCAGGTGCTGCAATTTTTTGGTGTATGTTTCAGTCTGTTTTAGGACACCATGGACCACATGATTAATATGGACGAATTGAAGAGGAATTAAGCATATACGTACTTATACCTATATGAGTTTGGTAAAGTATCTATTACAGTCCTATTTAGGTAGGATATTATTGATATTGTTCTTTTAATTGAACTGTTGGATGTTATATTAGGTAGGCTGATTCTAGTTTTAAGTTAGATCTTTAGTCAGGCAGGGCGTATTCGAATCTAATCTAAAATTTAAGAAAGTAGGGTTTATTTTTAAGTTATGTCTTAGCTTTTAACCCCGCAGTGTTCACCACTGCAATAATATTTCGTTGTCTAGTTTTTAAGATCATAGGATACATTTTTAAGACAGTTTTATTTCAGGAACGTGAATTCTCTTGCAGATTTTCTTTCAGGTTTCCTTCTGATATCCCATTTAGCTTTCGGTCGTGAATTTCCCAAGTACTCCTCTTGTTGTCTTACTTGTACTACGATCAAGTACTGAACGTTCTACAAATTGACAATAATAGGAGACTTTTCTTTGTCACATGTTATATTAGAATTAGTTTTCGCGTAATTGGAGGGTGGAAGGGCCGTGGCTAGGGTGGGTCTCCATGCGCAGTAACCTCCACGTGGTGAGACCTGGGCAATCAATTATTTATCGTATAATTATCAAACGTTTAAGAGACGTTTGGTAATTATGTGGAAAATAATTCGAGCTAATTGACTGCGTATTGCACTTAGGATACAATGTACAATAATTAATGTTCCAAATTTTTCCAGAATTAATGTTCGCGGACTCATCCCTACCGATTTTTGGACCTGCTCCGATGTATCGAGGATGTAGGTTGCGTCCGAGTTATCTCCACTTGTGATAAGCAATGGCCCTCAATACAGTCGAAACCGAGCATGCAGAAAAGCTATGAGCATGAATAGGTAATTACTGGTAAGCACATCCCCGGATAGGGTTCGTTAGGCAGACCCGAACCAGCGAACATTGAGCGAACATTGGCATTACTGCCCACTGTAGTTCTTTAAATTAACTTAAGTTCTTATTGCAATTACGTGTGAATTCTCGTTTTCAATGTTGTATCTATTTGTAGTTATAAATATTATGTATTACTTTTTATCCTGCTTCTGATGTAGATTCTGTTTCTGTTTGCTGAAGCACTAGAGATAATTCGTTTGCAAGATAATATTTATTTCGCCTTGGGAATTACATTTTCTTATTTCTCAAGAAGCCTTCTTTTTTATAATATAAATACCCGTGTATATATCTTTTAATTCATATATTAATTAATATCTGCAAAGATATATGTACTTGAATCTACGCGGGTCTCTGCCATATCTACAGTGCCTGCTATGGTTTCGCCATCTATGCAGAACTCCTTGAAACCACTCGCGCTTGCTATGGTAGTTCCATCTATACGGAACGCCTTGAAACTACTCACACCCCTTACTTACCATAAGTGTAGATATGGCAGAGGCTCGAGTAGTTTTAGTCACATCTGTATAGATGGCGAAATTAAAGCCCACTTTGAGTGTAGGCAAGACAGGGATGCGAGTGGTACGTAAATTCAAGCACCTGTTTATAAATAGCGGCGCGATAAAGTTCATAAAATTTGGCTATTTATGTTTTCATTTATAAAATTAAGTTAATAATGCTCGAAAATTGTTTTGTAATCTTAGTTACATATCAATAAAGTGTTAGCAAACACGGTGTGACACAATCTACATTAAAGTTAATATGCATGGTAACATCGTAAGTTCCATTGTTCATTTTATCCAGCAACAATCAAGCTCTTTAGCAAAGCTGAATATCATCTTTCAGCACGTAATAAATACGTACTAATAGTAGTCTTATACTTTATTTCGGTCTCGAAGCATTGAAAGTAGAGCTTAGTGTACATATAACCTATCTTTACAATACTATCTCTTGCTCTCTCATCTTCCGTTTCGTTCTTCCTTTTCATACAACCTTCTCTGCCTTACGTATTACACTATTTCTTATCTCTTTATCGCATATCTATTATAAATCTTTTCGCTTTCTTCCTGTTTAATTACAAATTCCCAAATTATTTTTATGTCTTATTGTATCTTTTTCCATACATTTTGTTAGCAGGTGCTCTTACGTTCCAAATTTTTGTATGCGCAGGTCACATCTTTTATCCTTTTTCTTCTCCCAATATGTATTTCATCCTTTAATGCTTTTGCATCTCGCACCTGCGTTGTTAATTGTCAATTGCGCCCTCGTCCGTTTTTACTTATGTACCATAGTAGCGTTGATGTTCTAATATATTTAAACGTATCATTGTATCTTGCTTTCCCTATTTTTCTGCCTTGTTCCTGCTGTTGCATTTGATTGACTCTACTTTTGGGGCTCTCCGTCAATTCCTTTACCTCCGCTTTTGTCAAAGTCACTCATACTTGACGCATTCCATTCCTTTTTAAATAATCCTCTCCTTTTTATGCTTCTAGCTTGCCCCTCCTTTCTTTCTTCTTCCTCTAAATATCTCTTAATAATCTTTCTCTCTCCTGGTACATGCTTACTAATATATTTTTTGTGTGTGCAGGTTTCGAGGGCAAAGAGTAAGGAGCATTGCCTGGCACTTCTCATTGTGCATAAATGCAAGAAAGAAGGTAGAAGAACTTGTGCAACATACTTTAGTTATAGTGAATTGATTTATAAAAATAGTTTGTAACTATTAGCCCGTAAGTTTATTTTAGGACAATTGTGTAATTAACTGTTATGTTATCTATTATATGCTTTATTTTATATTCAGTTTATTCGGTAGATCTTATATGAACTTTAATATTACTTATATCACTATTACAAGTTCTACTGAATGTGCTGAATGTAAAATGAAAGATATAATAAATAATTGACATATGCACAAGTTACACAATTGCTGTTATTTAAATTTGATATGCTTCTACATATGAAGTACGTAAATTTGAGTATATGTTTTATCTGTAAGAAATATTGTAAATTAACTTCAAAGAATAGTTTAGAAGTATTAGATTATTTATGTTTATATTGTTAGTTATGTTACATAAATGTTGGTTTTGAATTGATACAAGATTTAGTTGTACGATGTAATGTAAATAGATATAAAAGAATAGTTAATAAGTATCTGCTTGTAAATTTAATTACAACATTTTTGTAACTTGTATATTCATTGATTAATTTGAATAAATTTGCAATGAAAAGAATGCCACTGCTCTTTTTACTTTCATACCTTCCCAATCCTTGAGAGAACCTAATTCCGATTCCTTATACAAGAAGTACCGTGGACGAACTTTACATGCAAAGTCCTAAAGCGAGAAACTTGTCAAAATGGCCCTATACGTTGTTAAATTAAGCGCTTAGAAATTCCAGGAATACGACGTAATTTCTTAGAATTGCTAAGGTCCGAATACCTCCTTGCAGATCATATTCTCCTGATACAAATCCACGATTTTCAACGAGATATTTTTGCCAGAATCTCAGAAATTTTGCGCTCGGAAATTCCTGGAATGTGACGTCATTTCTGAGAACGAATACCTCCTTGCACATCATATTCTCCTGATACAAATCCAAGATTTTCGACACTTAAATTTCTACTGAAAATCTTGGATTTGTATCAGGAGAATATGATATGCAAGGAGGTATTCGTTCTCAGAAATGACGTCACATTCCAGGAATTTCCGAGCGCAAAATTTCTGAGATTCTGGCAAAAATATCTCGCCGAAAATCGTGGATTTGTATCAGGAGAATATGATGTGCAAGGAGGTATTCGTTCTCAGAAATGACGTCACATTCCAGGAATTTCCGAGCGCAAAATTTCTGAGATTCTGGCAAAAATATCTCGCTGAAAATCGTGGATTTGTATCAGGAGAATATGATCTGCAAGGAGGTATTCGTTCTCAGAAATGACGTCAAATTCCAGGAATTTCCGAGCGCAAAATTTCTGAGATTCTGGCAAAAATATCTCGCTGAAAATCGTGGATTTGTATCAGGAGAATATGATGTGCAAGGAGGTATTCGTTCTCAGAAATGACGTCACATTCCAGGTATTTCCGAGCGCAAAATTTCTGAGATTCTGGTAAAAATATCTCGCTGAAAATCGTGGATTTGTATCAGGAGAATATGATGTGCGAGGAGGTATTCGACTTCACCAATTCTTGGAAATGACGTCACGTTCCAGGAATTTCCGAGAATTAAAATTTTAAGAGCTCCCATCAAGACGTATTAATTCCTTAACAATTAGCGCCAACGTTAATAATGTTCAGGTCTATTTTTACAAGTTTTTCGCTTTAGGACTTTGCATTTAAAGTCCGTCCACGGTACTTCTTGTTTAAGGAAGTGGAATCAGGTCTTTTCAAGGATAGGTAAGGTGTTAAAATAAAGAGAGCAGTAGAATTCCTTTTTATGAAGATTTATTAAATTAATTAATGAAGATACAAGTTACAAGAATGTTGTAATTCAAATGTACAAGCTAACACTTATGAACTATTCTTATATATCAATTTACAATTAATCGTACAAGTAAATCTTGTATCAATTCTAAACTAACATTTATATAATATAAAGAATATTATAAATATAAATGATCTAATACTTATAAACTATTCTTTGAAGTTAATTTACAACACATATTCTTACAGATAAAACTTATACTAAAATTTACACAGTTTACATGCAGAAGCTTATAAATTTAAAATGCAGCAATTGTGTAACTGGTGCATATGTAAATTATTTATTATATCTTTCATTTTACATTTAGCACATTCAGTAGAACTTGTAGTAAACGTACTATTAAAGTTTATATAAGATCTTCCGAATAAACTGAATATAAAATCAAATATATAATAGATATACATAACAGTTAATTACACAATTGTTCTAAATTAATCTTATGCGCTAATAGTTACAAACTATTTTTATAAACCAATTTACTATAACTAAAGGATAACTAAAGTATGTCGCAAGGGTTATTCTTTCTTCTTTCTTGTTTTTATGCATGATGAGAAGTGGCCGTCAATGCTGCTTACTCTTTGCATGGGAAACTGCACACACAACAAATATATTAGTAAGTATGTAACAGGAGAGGGAAAGATTGTTAAGGGTTATTTATAGGAAAAAGAAAGAAGCATAAGAGAAAGGGAGGATTAATTAAAAAGAAATGGCAAGAAAGAGTGGAGGAGAAGGATGCATAAGTTAAGATAGTAATCCACAGTTATGTTATATGTACACTAAGTCGAAATTTCATAGCTGTGAGGCCGACATAAAAAGGAATACTATTGTTAGTATGTAATTATTACACGCATGAAGATTTATTGAAAGAAAAAGATATTTAGACACGTATTACACTTACATCAGCCTTCATTGCATACACCTTCCAATCCCACAAAACCAATTTAATATAACTGAAGTATATAGCGAAAGTTATTCTTTCTTCCTCCTTCTTTTTATGCGCAATGAGAATTGGCGGTCAATGCTCCTTATCTTTTGCCTTCAAAATCTACGCACACAAAAAATATATTAGTAATTACATGACAGGAGATGGAAAGATTGTTAAATGATATTTAGTGGAAAAAGAAAGTAGGGCGGGCCAAACTAGAAGAAGAGAAAAAGTCTTTTAAAACGAATGGAATCATTGTGGCAATACTAAATTTGATAAGAACGGAACAAAAGGATCTAACGGAGAGCCTTCAAAGAAAAATAAACGAAGCAAGATATAATGAAAGGTTTGAATGTATTAAAACAGGAGCAATACGACAGTACCAAAGTAAAGAGGGAACAGGAAAGGGTCAGCAACTAGTAGCGCTAAAATGACTTAGGAATTTGAAATGAAACATAGAGGAAATGGAAAGATGTATAATACATGTGCGATAAAGAGATAAGAATAATGTGATACGTAAGGTAGAGAAGGTTTTAAAAGGAACAGCGAAACGGAAGATGAGAGTGCAAGAGTCCATATAGTAATGCGAAGATAGGTTATATGTAAACTAACCAAACTTTCATTGCTTCGAGGCCGAAATAAAGAATCCTACTACTATTAGTATGTATTTATTACGTGCCGGAAAATTTATTTAAAGGAAAAAATATTCACAAATACATTTAACCGTGCTAAAGAGTGCTTGATTGTTGTAGAATATAATGAACAATGGAACTTGCAATGTTACCGCACATATTAATTTTTATGTAGATTGAAACACTGTGTTTGCTGACACTTTATTGATCTGTAAAACAGTGTACGAAACGGTTTTCGAGGATTATTAACTTAATTGGATGAATGAAGACATAAATAATCAAATTTTATGAACATTATCGCACCGCTACTTATAAACAAGTGCTTGAATTTACGTACCACTCGCATCCCTCTCTTACCTACACCCAAAAAGGGCTTTAGCTTCGCCATCTATATAGAGGTGCTCGAAACTGTATGTATGTCTGCTTTATCTACAGTCATTAGTATCGCCATCTATACAGATGTGAATAAAACTACTCGGGCCTCTGCTATATCTACACTTATGGTAAGTAAGGGGTGTGAGTAGTTTCAAGGCGTTCCGTATAGATGGAACTACCATAGCAAGCGCGAGTGGTTTCAAGGAGTTCTGCATAGATGGCGAAACCATAGCAGGCACTGTAGATATGGCAGAGACCCGCGTAGATTCAAGTACATATATCTTTGCAGATATTAATTAATATATGAATTAAAAGATATATACACGGGTATTTCAATTATAAAAAAGAAGGCTTCTTGAGAAATAAGAAAATGTAATTCTCTAGGCGAAACATATATGATTTATGTTACTAATGAATTATCTCGAAAGCGTCAGAAAACAGAAGGGTGAACATAAGAAGCAGGGTAATAAATAATACACAATATTTACAGCTGCAGATAGATAGAAACATAGAAACGAGAACTCAAAAGTAATTGCAATAAGAACTTAAGATTCTCTCCGCTCAAATAACTACAGTGGACAGTAATGTCCACTTAATGTTCGCTGCTTCGAAGCTGCCTAGCGAACACTATCCAGGGATGTGATTTATAAGGAATTGTTCATGCTTATCACTTTTCGGCACTCTCGGTTTAGGCTGTGTTGGGAGTGGATTGAGATGTACTGAGAACCAGCGTGAGATATATTTAACACGTTGAGTGCCAAGTCTGACACTAAACTTTCCGTTCAGGCCGCGTCAGTCACAGGTGACTGACAATCAACTTTCCGTTCAGTGACTGACAATCAACTTACCGTTCAGGCCGCGTCAGTCATCGGTGACTGACAATCAACTTTCCGTTGAGTGACTAACACTAAACTTTCCGTTCAGGCCGCGTCAGTCATAGGTGACTGACAATCAACTTTCCGTTGAGTGACTAACACTAAACTTTCCGTTCAGGCCGCGTCAGTCACAGGTGACTGACAATCAACTTTCCGTTCAGTGACTGACAATCAACTTACCGTTCAGGCCGCGTCAGTCATAGGTGACTGACAATCAACTTTCCGTTCAGTGACTGACTCTAAACTTTCCGAAAACCGGCGTGGCACTCAACGTGTTAAGGGCCATTGCTGATGACAAGTGGAGATAACTCGGACGCAACCTACATCCTCGATACATCGGAGCAGGTCCAAAAATCGGTAGGGATGAGTCCGCGAACATTAATTTTGGAAAAATTTGGAACATTAATTATAGTACATTGTATTTAGGATACAATGTACTATAATTAATGTTCCAAATTTTTCCAAAATCTTTCCGGTAACTTGTGCATATGTCAATTATTTATTATATCTTTCATTTTACATTCAGCACATTCAGTAGAACTTGTAATAGTGATATAAGTAATATTAAAGTTCATATAAGATCTACCGAATAAACTGAATATAAAATAAAGCATATAATAGATAACATAACAGTTAATTACACAATTGTCCTAAAATAAACTTACGGGCTAATAGTTACAAACTATTTTTATAAATCAATTCACTATAACTAAAGTATGTTGCACAAGTTCTTCTACCTTCTTTCTTGCATTTATGCACAATGAGAAGTGCCAGGCAATGCTCCTTACTCTTTGCCCTCGAAACCTGCACACACAAAAAATATATTAGTAAGCATGTACCAGGAGAGAGAAAGATTATTAAGAGATATTTAGAGGAAGAAGAAAGAAAGGAGGGGCAAGCTAGAAGCATAAAAAGGAGAGGATTATTTAAAAAGGAATGGAATGCGTCAAGTATGAGTGACTTTGACAAAAGCGGAGGTAAAGGAATTGACGGAGAGCCCCAAAAGTAGAGTCAATCAAATGCAACAGCAGGAACAAGGCAGAAAAATAGGGAAAGCAAGATACAATGATACGTTTAAATATATTAGAACATCAACGCTACTATGGTACATAAGTAAAAACGGACGAGGGCGCAATTGACAATTAACAACGCAGGTGCGAGATGCAAAAGCATTAAAGGATGAAATACATATTGGGAGAAGAAAAAGGATAAAAGATGTGACCTGCGCATACAAAAATTTGGAACGTAAGAGCACCTGCTAACAAAATGTATGGAAAAAGATACAATAAGACATAAAAATAATTTGGGAATTTGTAATTAAACAGGAAGAAAGCGAAAAGATTTATAATAGATATGCGATAAAGAGATAAGAAATAGTGTAATACGTAAGGCAGAGAAGGTTGTATGAAAAGGAAGAACGAAACGGAAGATGAGAGAGCAAGAGATAGTATTGTAAAGATAGGTTATATGTACACTAAGCTCTACTTTCAATGCTTCGAGACCGAAATAAAGTATAAGACTACTATTAGTACGTATTTATTACGTGCTGAAAGATGATATTCAGCTTTGCTAAAGAGCTTGATTGTTGCTGGATAAAATGAACAATGGAACTTACGATGTTACCATGCATATTAACTTTAATGTAGATTGTGTCACACCGTGTTTGCTAACACTTTATTGATATGTAACTAAGATTACAAAACAATTTTCGAGCATTATTAACTTAATTTTATAAATGAAAACATAAATAGCCAAATTTTATGAACTTTATCGCGCCGCTATTTATAAACAGGTGCTTGAATTTACGTACCACTCGCATCCCTGTCTTGCCTACACTCAAAGTGGGCTTTAATTTCGCCATCTATACAGATGTGACTAAAACTACTCGAGCCTCTGCCATATCTACACTTATGGTAAGTAAGGGGTGTGAGTAGTTTCAAGGCGTTCCGTATAGATGGAACTACCATAGCAAGCGCGAGTGGTTTCAAGGAGTTCTGCATAGATGGCGAAACCATAGCAGGCACTGTAGATATGGCAGAGACCCGCGTAGATTCAAGTACATATATCTTTGCAGATATTAATTAATATATGAATTAAAAGATATATACACGGGTATTTATATTATAAAAAAGAAGGCTTCTTGAGAAATAAGAAAATGTAATTCCCAAGGCGAAATAAATATTATCTTGCAAACGAATTATCTCTAGTGCTTCAGCAAACAGAAACAGAATCTACATCAGAAGCAGGATAAAAAGTAATACATAATATTTATAACTACAAATAGATACAACATTGAAAACGAGAATTCACACGTAATTGCAATAAGAACTTAAGTTAATTTAAAGAACTACAGTGGGCAGTAATGCCAATGTTCGCTCAATGTTCGCTGGTTCGGGTCTGCCTAACGAACCCTATCCGGGGATGTGCTTACCAGTAATTACCTATTCATGCTCATAGCTTTTCTGCATGCTCGGTTTCGACTGTATTGAGGGCCATTGCTTATCACAAGTGGAGATAACTCGGACGCAACCTACATCCTCGATACATCGGAGCAGGTCCAAAAATCGGTAGGGATGAGTCCGCGAACATTAATTCTGGAAAAATTTGGAACATTAATTATTGTACATTGTATCCTAAGTGCAATACGCAGTCAATTAGCTCGAATTATTTTCCACATAATTACCAAACGTCTCTTAAACGTTTGATAATTATACGATAAATAATTGATTGCCCAGGTCTCACCACGTGGAGGTTACTGCGCATGGAGACCCACCCTAGCCACGGCCCTTCCACCCTCCAATTACGCGAAAACTAATTCTAATATAACATGTGACAAAGAAAAGTCTCCTATTATTGTCAATTTGTAGAACGTTCAGTACTTGATCGTAGTACAAGTAAGACAACAAGAGGAGTACTTGGGAAATTCACGACCGAAAGCTAAATGGGATATCAGAAGGAAACCTGAAAGAAAATCTGCAAGAGAATTCACGTTCCTGAAATAAAACTGTCTTAAAAATGTATCCTATGATCTTAAAAACTAGACAACGAAATATTATTGCAGTGGTGAACACTGCGGGGTTAAAAGCTAAGACATAACTTAAAAATAAACCCTACTTTCTTAAATTTTAGATTAGATTCGAATACGCCCTGCCTGACTAAAGATCTAACTTAAAACTAGAATCAGCCTACCTAATATAACATCCAACAGTTCAATTAAAAGAACAATATCAATAATATCCTACCTAAATAGGACTGTAATAGATACTTTACCAAACTCATATAGGTATAAGTACGTATATGCTTAATTCCTCTTCAATTCGTCCATATTAATCATGTGGTCCATGGTGTCCTAAAACAGACTGAAACATACACCAAAAAATTGCAGCACCTGCCAACAATTTTTGGTTTTCTAAACCCTGCCTAATTAAAAGTCTAATATTTTCGATTCGTGTAAAACCTGCCTGTATAAAGTTCTAAGATAGTTTGTTCGAACAAATCCTGTCTACATAAGGAGCTAAAAGTATTGTTCGATTTATAATTGGGCCTGCCTAATTAATTGTCTAACACCTGTAATTAGTTAATAAGGGCAGGGGTTTGGGGCAGGGATGGGGTGAGGGTGTGTTCATATTATACATTTTTTCGTGAATCCTCTTCTGTTCAATCCTTCTGAAACCAGCACAAAGTCGAAATAATTAGTAAAGTATTATAAGAATGAATTCTTAAACTCACAAATTGGATCGACGTGGAAGGCTCTTTAATTTTAAAGTTTCCAACCGTGCCTTTGATAATATTTCGGGTTCTGTATCGTATACATTTAACTTTTCAGCCTCTGGCGTATTTGCATTTGTTTAATATATCATTATTGGGTTCATCTGTGAATCTGTAACAATCTCAAGCATTGGATTAGTGACATCCCCAAGCCCCTCCATTTTATATTGAAATGACACTGCTTATAATTCGTAATAACTGAATTTTACCGAGGATAATAAATCACAATTGATATGCAAAGTGCAGCTATTTTTTAATAACAATAGGTAATTGGATTTCGCCCAAAGTGATATATTATTTTCTACGTTCTAGATCAAACTAAATGGTGGTATGAACATGATTAAAAACTCCAAATTGAAGTAGTACCATTTGACTACAATTGATTCTATTTTGCTTCTACAAAGCAAGCGACAAAGGATTATTCGGAAGCAAAATATCAAACTTCCACTATTACCATGCCGAGGTCCAACTACAGCCAAGAACATTTTTCGTGCAAGGATTTTTGTTTAAACATTTACGGATATCGCGAGCGAATTTCAATTTCTACAAAGCTAGCTTGAAATGTTATAAAAATTGGCTCTGGTTTAAAAAAGGTTAAGACAGAATTGCAACAATTAAGAGAAAATATTTAAGAGTAAAACTCCAATAATGAACAGTCACTAGTATTGACTCTAATTGAAATCTACTATCTAGAATTATTATGAATTTATAAAAGATTCTGCCAATTATATCTTTTTTTTCTTTTCTTTCCTTCTCATTTTTCTTTTATTTTTCTTTTATTTTTCTTTTATTTTTCTTTCATTTCTTTTCATTTCGTTCAGACAGTTATTTACTAATATGTATGCAAATTTTTAGCAGTACTTCCATCAACAGACATTCCAGGTAGTACAATTATTAAGAAAAAAAAATCAAAAGAAAGGCAAATATAAAACGCTGAAAGGAAAAAGTTCCTGTTTCAGGAACAGGCTTCCAATTGGAAGCAGATAGGGACTAGTACTCGCAACACTACTTAAAAACGCGATCTTTAATCAACGCAACGCTAACTGGAACCCGCGATACAATCATTTCGCAACACTATTTATTAAGACTGATAGAAAGCAAACAGTCAATTATTTGTAATATCCAGAATTAAGCAAATTGAAGATCCTCTGAAAAATGAACTGAAAGTTCCAATACGCGAAAGCAATTTCCGCAACACTAGAAGCTCACATGTAAAGTATATTATAAAATACTACAATTTAACTAGCAATAAGAATAGCAATAAGTACCATTCAACGCAACTCTAACTCGACCCGTTCGCAAGTTTTTCGCAACCCTAAAGCAACGCGATATTTTTGGGAGGGCTGTATCGTTGGGCCGGAATGTGCGTCGGCCAAGTACAAATAAAAATTCTACAAATGAAAATGCAAGCACAGTGACAAAGTAGTAACAAAGAATGATTCCCCATTCTTAAAAAGAATGGGGAGCCATTAGTAGTTGCCCTCTTGAGTGACAGTTTGTCGGGCCTCTTCGGCATATAGCCTCTCCTTTTCGTTGGACCCAAGGGCCAGCTGAAACTTAAACTAGGCTCGAGGCTCTAATCGAAAACCAAAGAAAAACTTATAAAGGTGAAATAAAGAGTTTAAATCGCGGAGCTAAATGGAACACACGTGGCCGAATCACGATCAAATAAAATCGTAATATTGTGATTACGGAAAATCGCAAAGATTACGATTAAAATTGTAATCGTTCTTCGTTCACACGTGCAGCCTCGAGCATAATGTAACGCGTTTCGTTTCGGAGCCTAAATCGCGACCACGACCGCGAAGGATTCGAAAAATCGATAGGCAAAGCCAGAGGCGAACGCATTTTCGCTCGCGCCACAGCTTCACCGTCGACTTTTCAAATCAGATTTCCTGAAACAGGTTGAACACGCGAAATAGTGCCTACCCGATCGGAGACTGTGTCAACCTGCCCGGCCCTACCTACTTATGTCTATCAATCACACCAGAAAGTATGCTACCTATCCTACCTGGACCTATATTTAAAAAATGGCAAACGGGCACACCAACACACGACACTCCATGGTTCTCAGTCAAACACTTGGGCGCAAAAGCCTACACTAGGGAGGCGTCCCGGGACGCCCCCGACACCCAAGTGCTGTCACACAACTTGCACACTCTAAGGTACGTACCATTTTTCTGAAATCGACTGACAGTGGCTGGGATCTTTGCGTTCACGTGTAAAATACCATATCGCGGTTGAGATATTTAGTAGATATTTAATAGAATAATTAAATAGCACCGATACAAGAGGTACTTGATAGCAATTGATAAGTATATTCGATTCTTTTTGGCATTTGGTCTCTGTCATCTTAAATGACAAAAACTTCGTGCCTAAGTATAGTAGAGATTATTAATGCAATCAATAGTAAAAATGATGTCTCTGTTTTAAATTAATGGACATCTTATCTTGGTTATAGTAACTACATTTTAGTACGGAACGACGCAAATCCACAGCCTAACCACACACACAATGCGGATATTACGTCGTGCACGATACACCAACGCACTGTCAGTCGCCAACAATAAATCATTTTATGGCTTATAAACTAAAAAATATCATCGTGCTCTACCACCGTTTTCCCACCCAAGTAGCACCGGGGCACGTGAGTGGGATCCGGGCAGTGAACACGGAAAGGGTTAAACCTGAAAATCCTCGTCTAAAAAGATGATAAGGACATACTGATTTTCTAACGGGCTAAAATACATATATATGTACAACAGATCTATATATGATTCTATTTTATTGAAGAGAAAATTAAATGACTCTACTTTATTAGAAAAATTGTGCAATGACTCTACTATATTAGACAAATTATGCAGTGACTCTACTTTATTAGAAAAATTATGCAGTGACTCTACTTTATTAGAAAAATTATTCAAAGACTCTACGTTAATAGAGAAATTATTCAACGACTCTACTTTAATATACTTTGAATTAAATTGAAACATCCTCGGGCGTTCCCGTTATCAAAGCATTGATTCTAAAACGCAAGATTGCTTTAAAAGTTGATTGCCTTGATTTCGAAAACTACCCGTTCGCGTATTGTCTTCTTGTACATTCAGGTTTAATTAACATTTTGTACGGAAACAATGAACGTATTGATATCTTTAAACGCTAAACGACTAATATGGATATCGAATAATAAAATTATTCGATAGTTCCAACAAATTGATAAGGTAAATGAGTACCTTCACTTTATATATTATCAAAGTAGAAAAAGATGAAATACTACACTCTTACTAACAGCAATAATTATGCAATTTATTCTAACTGTGCAGTCATTGCAATTGACAAGTAAACGAAGTCGAATGGTATTCGACTTCTCCACTACAAACTAATGCACGTAGAATACTGGACGTTACTTTATATTCATTCAATAATTAATAACTATTTAAATATCGTTTCATAGGTATTCAATTAAATACTCTATTATAAAAAGATATATAGTGATATATTTTGTACTAAATATGGTCTGTTTTAAAATTATCAAGCTATTTAAAAACGCGTTGTACAAGAAGACCTATCCTCACATAATATAAAGCAGTAAAGAAGTTACTACTCATGAGTATATTTCCATATACCCATGGTCACAGTGCTTGCCAGAAAAATCTACGTAATTACAACCAGTCACCCGTGTCGGTTCGGACCTTTCGTCCTGCGACATGATTGAGTGACCAGAGGAACTTTAAAGCATGCCACTCACCGGTTGCAGACTCACCAGGTGTGCGGTCAAGCTCGTCACCATCGAAGCCATGGAAGCTGCTGAAACATTCAAAAAGAGCAAACAACATTAAAATCTATGTATTTTCAGTACTTTTGGAATGTGTTAATTATCAATGATTATTGCAATACAAGATTAAAGAACGAAGGAGATACTTACTCGTCAAATTGATGGCTGAAAGCCCGAACTCGCTGAACAGGACACTGACTCTAATGGAACACTTATGATTGACGAACAAAGTGATTCTAATTTCGCGACAGTATTTCTACTGTTTTTGTGACTGCTACCGAGCAGCCCGCGAGTCCTCGGCTCAGAGTCTGGACAGTAAAACGACTTAGCATCGAGACCAGTTTCGATTCCGAGCCACAGAAATCATTAAGGCACGGATATGCAAAACCACAACCACGATTCTAGATTATGACCCGTATGCCTTCTGCCACCCCAAGGTGTGCTTGGCGTGGTCTAACACATAGGAATTTCCTACTAGGCGGGCCAAAGTGTCCAGAAAAGCAATCACAGCCCCACACACCGCCCCCCGATGACACTGCAACCCGGATATTGCAAGAACCGCGACCACGATTCCAGAATGGTGGATGACCTACCCAAATTAGAGATTATATGTGGTCTAACAGAGGGCCTCGTGACCAGGGTCCAGAACCACAATCACGCCCCCGCACATCGTAACTCGCTGACACTAAGTCCCTAACCATCAGTCCTCCGAGCCGAGAACGGAAAAGGAAACGGAATAATTGTGATCGACGAACAAAGTGACTCTATTTTTCGCGAGAGTATTATTTCGGAGCAAACACTGACTCTAATTTCGCGTCTCTTTACTGTTATTTATGTTGAATTATTATTAAGAGCGGCTGCGCTCAAAAAATAATAAAAAGAACTTTGACGGAACAAGCACTGACTCTACCAACCGCATTGCGCGCGGCCAACAATATCGTTATGGTGATACAATTGAGCCCATGGCAGCTTCTGAAACATTCAAAAGAACAGACAACATTGAAATCTTTGCGTTTTGAGTACTTTTCGATCATGATAATTATCAAAGACCATTGTAAAATAAGATTAAAGAAATACAGAGATACTTACTCTTCGAGTTGATGGATGAGTGCCCGAACTCGCCGAACTGCATCGGTGCTGACTCTAATACCGGAATACTTATTGCGAAAGAAAAAAAAATAAAATAAAAGACTACTATCGCGCACGTCAATTGTGATCGACGAACAAAGTGACTCTAATTTCGCGAGAGCAATATTTCGAAGCAAACACTGACTCTACTTTCGCGTATCTTTACTGTTATTTATATTTAGTTATAATTATTATGAGCGGTTTCGCTCTAAAAACAATAAAAAGAACTTTGACGGAGCAAGCACTGACTCTACTGACCGCATTGCGCGCGGTCATCAAAATTTACTGAAAGAGAATCTGTACAAGTTAGTAAATAGGGTGAGGAGGTAGAAATTGAAGCAATACACATTTGATTTTATTTATCTCTTTCTTATTTCTTTATCCTGTCAAACGTCTGTTGAGGAAATACTGCTTTGTTTTAATAAAGTACTACCGTATTATTATTCTGATTTAATTACTATAATAAGTTAGTTAGCACGATGTTACAACACACGAGCAGTTAATCGCGTATCAAAGAACCGATGTTACCGGAAGAAAACGCGTCGATACTCAACCGGTGGACCGGTCAAGGGTCCAGGAAAATAAATGTACTCTCGCGATAGGAAATCGATTGTTAGATAAACGCGTATTAATTAATAGAAGCTAATAGTCAAGCGTATGCGGTGGTAAACTAAAACTCGAAATGTGATTGAATTGTAGGGTGATGTACATCGCTAACCTTCGACAACATAGACGACCCTCACGCTGCGACGCTTGAACTGATAATGATGTCGCGTCGCGTCGCGTCCCGAACCTCCCCTCTCCGCGCCGTCGCGTCGGTAGCGCTCGCTCGCGCTCGGTCCTATTCGCAATTTCCGAAAATCTTTCAAGGTTTCCGACCGCGGCCGTGCGGTCTACTATCCTTGGGTCACCTATTCGACTTCTACTGTTTCTGACCAACCTTTAGGTGGACCTACGACCCTTGGGCCATACCTACTGGACTTCTACTGTTTCTGGCCAACTTTTAGCTGGACTTACGACCCTTGGACCATACCTACTGGACTTCCACTGTCTCTGGCCAACTTTTAGCTGGACCTACGACCTTTGGAGCATACCTGTCGGAGTTCTACGGTTTCTGGCCAACTTTTAGCTCGACCTACGACCCTTGGGCCATACCTACTAGACTTCTACTGTTTCTGGGCAACTTTTAGCTGGACTTACGACCCTTGGACCATACCTACTGGACTTCCACTGTCTCTGGCCAACTTTTAGCTGGACCTACGACCTTTGGAGCATACCTGTCGGAGTTCTACGGTTTCTGGCCAACTTTTAGCTCGACCTACGACCCTTGGGCCATACCTACTGGACTTCTACTGTTTCTGGCCAACTTTTAGCTGGACTTACGACCCTTGGACCATACCTACTGGACTTCTACTGTTTCTGGCCAACTTTTAGCTGGACTTACGACCCTTGGACCATACCTACTGGACTTCCACTGTCTCTGGCCAACTTTTAGCTGGACCTACGACCTTTGGAGCATACCTGTCGGAGTTCTACGGTTTCTGGCCAACTTTTAGCTCGACCTACGACCCTTGGGCCATACCTACTGGACTTCTACTGTTTCTGGCCAACTTTTAGCTGGACTTACGACCCTTGGACCATACCTACTGGACTTCTACTGTTTCTGACCAACTTTTAGCCGGATCTATGACTCCTAGGGTCGTGCCAACTGGACTTCTAATGTTTCTGACCAACTTTTAGCCGGACCTACGACTGTAGGGTTGTACCTACTGGACTTCTACTGTTTCTGATCAACTTTTAGCCGGACCTACGACTCTAGGGTCGTGCCAACTGGACTTCTACTGTTTCTGACCAACTTTTAGTTCGACCTACGGTCTTTTTCACAGTTTGCCGCACCGCCAGAACCGAATTCCTGGATTACATCCTTAATTTAAATAATTGCATTTTTCCCGGCTTCTAGTGCGTATTTTTTAACCGCACTTGTCTTAAATTAAAGCTACAGATCATAGCTATCTCCTACCACAGGTGCAACAATATCGTATTTGTGGTTTAAAAGTTACTAATAATTGAAAAAGCGGCAAAAATGCTCTCCGGGTCACTGCAATTATCTCGGCTCCTGGTAATTATTTTTTAATAAATGGGATGTCGAATGAAAGGAAAAGGAATAAGCTACACGATACAAAATACCACGTTGCTGTAACTGTATCCACTTGCCCGGAATAACAATTTTAATTATTTAATTGTTTATAACAAATCAACCACGCCTGGAATATTTTTGACACCTATTGGAGATGACAGCTTGGACGTCTAGCTTTAATTTACCTATATATTATTAATCGCATTTGTGTATAATTTTTATAAACAAATTCATTTATCTCGCGGCCTACTGGCCCGATTTTAATCAACGTCGCGACGTCTTAAATCAAAGTTCTCGATTCAAGGGACCATCTATTCCACGTTTAGAATATGTTCTTTAATTAGTTTTATTTTATAATATTTACATATCACATTCATATTTACAAATAATGTCTCTTAACAAACATTTATAGTATGTACATGTCAGTTTCAAAGTGTTTGATGTACATGTAAATTAAAATCTTCTCGTCAAATACGTATGCCGATTATTTCACTAGCATGCATCACAGATTTCGTAAGAAGAGTAATGTATACTTATTTTCTCATTAATAGTTCGTAACAAGTATCAAATGTGTATAAAGACTGTGGTATACCTTCCATCAATCTAATTATACATAAGGCATGACCAATGTACTGCCCTTTCTTTAAGTCTTGTACAAGGATTTCTGCATTTTCTTTTACGTTCGTTAGAGAGCGATTCACAAGAACATGTTCAATAATTAGACTGTAAATTTCGTGATGTGGGCCAAAAGACATTGTTAAATTTTTTAAGAACAACATTTCCAATATTGGTTCTGATAATGTCAGTTTCTGTAACATAAAACAACATTAGAATCGAACACGCGTACGACAAAAAAAAATTGATAAATCATATGCTTACGCGTACTTTATATTTTTCTTTGAGAATGTTTACTGCTTCTTCATGCAGTTCTGTGTCATTCAAATGCAACCTGATATAAATTGCGTGCTCAATAGGAATTTGTTCCGTATTTAAAAATTCTTTGAGGACCTATTACAGACATTAGAAGTAATTACTAAATTGTATTGAACTGTACACAGTTTTCGTACTAATATTTTACAAACTTACATTTGTTGAAGGCAAGGCTTCTATTAATTCCTTGTATTCTTGAAATACTTGTCGATTATTTTTATTTTTATCATTCTCTGCTATATGAATATTAACTATTTTCATCATTTTAAAAACAGGATGCTTGTCGATTTTTGTGTATTCGTGATCCACAAATTTTGGCCATTGCAACAATATTTTTTTTACGCCATGAAACAAATCGATATTTCGTATTTCATGAAACACTTTTTCAAAACCTTCGAAACGCTCTTTCTCTGTACTACATTCACTGATATCTTTTAATAAAGAAATACTATGTTCTACGTATTCATCCAGAGCATTTCTTTTGTGGGCAGCATTGTCTGTTACATCTTCATCTGAGAAGTTACCACACTCATCTGTCCAGTCTATATCATTTTTATCATCAGATTCAAGCAAATTGTCTTCAATTCCATCACTTTTATCGCGTTGCAAATTTTCTGTTGACTCTACGCCTTTCGACTCTCCAGTAGTTACACCCGATTTCTGAATGAACACATTATGATATTCAATTTTCTTTTCATGATCTTCACCTTCATTGTTATCTTTAGTTACCTGATTTGAGTCAACAAGATTTGTGCCTTTAATCCCATGGAGTTTAAACAAACGCTCTCCCCAATACTTAAGTGCTTCGAAAATATCAGAGTTCGTGCTTTTATGTGCTACATTTATCGTCCTTTGCATTAAGCTTAGGCAATCAAACAAATGCAAGTTTTCAGAATCTCTGTGCAAACTTTTATATAATTCCAAGCAACAGTAATACATGGCTGTTTGAATGTATAACGTTGTTTGTGGTAATTCCTTGAAAGATTCATGTATCTTTTTAATCTCATTCTTCTCTATACAAAATAAATAAGCCATGCCGAGTAACCAATCTTGCTGTATAGTATGTTTTGCACACTCCAAAAACACTAAAATAAATGAAAGAAATTGTCATGCGTTAGAGATATAATTTATATTATCTTATATATAAAGTTTTATTCATAAATCATACTTACAATGATTAACATCACTCACTTCCAATCCATAACAGGAGGATTCACTCAACATAGCTACCCGTAAGAAAGCGCGGCAGCATTTAAGTTGCACACTGTCCAAGTCTGGTGTGGCATAATTTGCGTATTTAGTTTCGAGATTACTAAGCCTACAATTTTTATGTAGATCCTCATAAAAGCATGGAAAGCTTTGAATGTCATCATCATCTGGGCGATGATCCTTATTATCGTGTGCTATCTCGTCATCTTGATTGTTTGCGAAATTAAATTTCAATCTAGACTTCCAGAAATTTGTGTCGCTTATGTTCTTTATTAAACCGAATGTAGTATCTTTCATAAGGTTCGCAGAAGTTTTTACTATTCCGGTAGACGCTTCTAATACTTTTGGAACGAACTCTTTTGTTTCTAATTGCGGCTGAAAATGAAAAATAATTTAGTACATTCAAATTCCCTACGATATCAATAGTGTTCTCTTCACATATATTTCTTACAGTAGTTAAGGCATCTATAAATTCATCTTCACTATCACCATCATTGAAATCATCGGATAACGAATCTGAAGGTATCCATAGCTCTAAGTTTGTATGCAACATTTGTATCTCTATTAAATGTATTTGATATAATGCTTTGCTCAATATTTCGCTAGGTCCATTGTTTATTGCAAACCACAAACATTTTTGTCTAGTTTTAAGATCATCATAATCTTCGCAAAATCCTAACTCTAAGGCGACTGCCCATGTAGGAATATAATTATTTTGTATTAACTGTTGACAAGTGGCAGCACAAACAGTAAAGTCTTTCACCTAAAAAAATTCCATTACAAAAATTTACTTGTGTATACATGTTAAGCAAACAATCTTTTTCTTTTATTCTACCTGAAGTGCCTTTTTTGCAATTAGTTCCAAAACCTTTCCTTCTCGAGCTCTGCTATTATTCCTTTCGATTCGCAAATAATTTGCTAATGTTAACAATCTTTGACGACTTTTATGAGCATCCGCTCGCTTGTTTAAACAGTCTTCTATCAATTTTAATCTGTCTTGCATTAATCGTACTTGAAGCGGCAATATATCGATGTGAAATTCATTTAAAATTTGAAGCGAGTTAATTAGATCATACTCTTCTTTGATTTGCGCATTATCATCTACAAGTAGATGAAGGCAAGCTCTGAAATAATGCCATTTATAAAAGAACAAAATAGATTAAAAAATTCGATGGAAAATAATAACACTTACCTGGCTAACTCCATATTAGCATCAGTCAGAGATTTGGAGCTATTAAAGTATTCCTTACTGGCATCTAAAATTAAGTTTACTGCTTTTTCGTAAGATACCTTTAACAGAGACTGCTCATTTTTTTTAGTCTCAATTAGAGCAGCGCAATTTTGTATGTTTGATTTAACTCCCGACACTAAACGCGCTGATACACAGATTTCGAAACATATTTCTATATCGACACAAGTAAAAATTAGACCATGAATTTCCAACATTTCATTCAGCAATTGAGCCCACTGTTTCTCGTCTGGCGGTGGAATTCTTGAAACAAATGTAAACAAAAATTATAATAAAAAAACGTTGACATAAAAACGTTAAAAGGAAAATTCTAATTGCTTACATTTTATTGAAACTCCTTGCCATTTGAATTAGCAGCAGTTTCGCATCTTCGGGATTATTTTTATTTTTCCGTAGTGCATTTAATGCCGTTCGGACCCCATATTTATTTAAAATTTTTGTACATTCTAGTTCTCTATCAAGCTCTTCCAGCAAAGTACATATTGCACTCGTTTTTCTACCGTCACGATCATTGGCGATAGAATTTACAATACACGTTGCTTTTTCATACATATTGGGATCATTGCAGGCGTAAATACAATCTATTGCTAAGATAGCAATATCTTCTATCATCCGAAGAATTTCCGTGTCGTGAGACTGTATTAAATGTTCGAAAAGCTTCACTGCTAATTTCAAATCCTCATTACTAATGCATATCAAGTAATCATTTAACAAATGTCTCTGTAATTCCCCACCTAAATATTGGTGCCTTCTCCTTATGAATGGCAATAACAAATTTTTTGTATCATCCACGAAACTCTTTTCCGTGGTCATACTCATTAATAATTTAATTTTTTCTAAGTTCGATAATTTTTGTAATTGGTCTAAAGAAAAATCTTCTATATATACTTTGTAAATTAGGTCATCCAAAGTTTCCAAGTCCAATAATAGATTTTCTAGACCGTTAATATTATATGATTTGGCAATTTTTATTAATTGCAAAGCATTATCTATTATACAGCTGTTCCGTTCGATTTGGTAACCTCGAGACTTGTACCACCTTTGTAATAATTCAGGCGTAAGAGGGGTGCTTCTGTACTCAGATAACGACGAGTCATATTCATAAAGTGGCTGTGATTCGTCATCATTTTCTAAATTGATTATCTCACTGAATTCACTCTTCTCAGACCAATCCTTTTGTCGCAATTCACGTTGATCGAATAGAAATAATTGTCCGTCCGTATCACATTCTGGCAAAAGCTTTTTATACTTCGACGGATTTAACGTTTCTGGAAAGAAACTGATGATTGCTAGCCAATGAGGCAGCAAGCATTCACCATAATACATGAACATAATCTCAACCGCTTGACAATTTCCATCTTTCGCAAATCTAATAGCATTTTCAACAGCTGAAAGCTGCCGGAATTCTTCGTAAAATTTTTTGTCATATTTTAATGTGGAGTTCAAGATAATTTCGTACGTGAGTAACTTATCTAAATGGCCCAGAAGCTTTCTTCTATATTTAATTAAATCTTGCTGAGCTTCAGACAAATGCTTAATGTCAAGCTCTTCAAGCACATGATTTATTTTCTGTATCTGCCTTAAACTTACATTAGCTGCATCCATATCACTCCAATCCTCATTAGTATTGTCCGTTACAAATTTTCCGTTATCATAAGTTGAAATTGCTACTAATGTTTCTAAGTTAGCACCCTTCAATCCAAAATGTAATAATTCTCTCGCAGCTTCCATAGTATCTGGCACGCGAGTTATGCATTCGTGCAGCACCCAAGATCTTTTCGACACTTTGCTCAAGTGTTCTTGTATAGCATTTAAAGACAATTCAGATTTCCGCCACTGCGTTTGATATACGAGATCTGTGTCTAAATTATATGTTTTGGCTAAAGCCAATGCCTCTTCGTATTCCTGTAATATAATTCTTTACTTAATCTAATTCAAAGTATTTTGCGTTGTACAAACAGCCATACCTCTATGTCAATCTTCCTTGAATATAGTTCTTCAGGTGTCGTGCTTTTTAGACCAAGGATTCTGTAGGTCCTAAATAATACCCTTGACTTTTTTCTTCTGGGTTGAAACTTCTCAATATCGGTTATAGAGTACAGAGCACTTTGCATTAAATTTGCTGTATAATTCAATATGCTGCTTGGTTCTAGCTCATCTTCGTCTTCTTCGCTTTCCGACGAGGCCTCTAAAAAGTTGTATTCATACTTTTAGTTACTATGCGCAAAAACAGGCGCGTTATTAATTAAATAGAACGCGCGGTACAAACCTCCCGATTGATTTTCCGAACTAGATTCTCTATTTCGCTTTTTACTCGTTACAAATGTCTCGCAATCAAGGCATAAAAATCCTCGATCTGGACCAAGCTCGCATATTTCTGGTTGTCCAGATAAAAATTCTGGACTTGTGCCTAAAAGATTCTTTAGGTTGCTTGTAGAACACACAGAAGTAGATCCTGAACATCTTGTAATGATAATTGCCTTTGAGAATTTTAATACATTAGGATTAACAGGTTGTTATAGTCGAATATATACGATTTAAAAAACAGAAGGAAAAGTAGTATTACCTCCTCGGACCACCAGCCAATATCTAATGGGTGAAATTCAGTAACGCCTGGTGGAAATTTTTTTGATTTTATAGGCCCCAAAGGATTGGGTATATTGAAATCTGGCTGCTCTGACAATTTCCATTTCCTTTGTATCAATAAAGTAGGCAATCTCCACAAGGATATTGTGCCATCGGTGTGCAGGCATGTTAAAAATCGATTATTTGGTGAGATTTTTATTCGAAATATGATAGATTCCGGTTGAAAACTTAATGTTGGCATAATGTTCCATATAGAAAATCTTGATGTAGGTTTTGATTCATCATCAAAGGTAAATGATAATTTGCAATACGGATACTCGTTCAAGGGTCTCCACGACGTCAAACCACTGTCGGAGGCTGTCGACTGTAATGTTATATACGAATAGCTAAAAATATTCTGCTTTCTGAAATTTATATAGAAAAGGTGTATCAGTTACCATTAATTTTTGGGTTATAGTATTGCCAGCAACATAAAATAAATGGTGTTGTTCATCGTAAGCAACAGCATTTACTCCATTCTTATAAAAAGTGCCAAAGGAAAACTCGTATCTTGATTCGTATCCATTAGTCGCTGAAATGTGGTAAGATCTAAGCAGACCACTGTAAGTGATTAACATAAATTCGTGAGACCATTTGTCAGATTTTGTTCTTGGCTTGGTAAATATCATAGAAGCTATTGCATCGCCGGCTTCTAGAATATTAGGATTTTGGGAAACTGTTTTTGGATTGAGATTAAAGATATTGCTTCCCAGGGCATTGTAGAAAGAAGTATAACCATTACTGGACGCTAATACTAAAATTGTTCCGTCTGGACTCCAAGCTAGTTTGCGCCATTGTGGGAAAGCATCTTTTGGGACTACGAATACAAAGATACAATACCGTGAGTAATAAATCTCTGAAAATTTGAATTCCATATTTCATATTTATAAGTTACCAGAAGCTTTCCCAACGACAGAAGAATATTCATCCTTGGCTTTTCGAATTTCAATGGCATTCTCTTGTAACACAGCAAGCAAACGACCACAATCTCCGATTGCAAACTTCCACGGTAGAGTTAGACTGATTTGTTCTGATATGCTCTCTGGTAAAGAATATCTGTTGTTAAGATACCTAAGCGCATTTTTAATTGTTCCAGTTGTAGGCAATATTACGGTATCGTTTTTACATTTCTAAAATGGAAATATAACGTATAAATATATGAAAATACGGGATCAGATACCAAACGATTTCCACTTGGAATGTTTATTGAAACGTAACAAGTATAACGACTTACTATTAGTTCTGGTTCTTGCTTACGAATAAAATATTCTAACAATTCGTAAAGTATTGGTTTATTTGATAATTCATTTGAATCGACCATTTCGTATCATAAACATAACCTATTACGTTGACATAAATATGGACTAGGAAGTGAAATCAGTCAGATTTTGACAAGTCACTAGAGTCAACGTCACAAGCAATTTGCTTTAACTTTAAATCCAAAGAAATAAATTAATGTACGAATTGTTTCATTTCATTTTCGTTTATACAGCTTTTAAACAAGCAGTTGCGAATTAATTGATTCTTCGTGCATCGTACACAAAACTAATTTCAAGATAATAAAGGTACACTATTGGTGCGGTGCCTTTGGTGAAATGCAATTCCTTGGAGCACATGTGTTGGACAGTGCATACATGTGAATTTCAAAATACAAGCTCGTCTGTGCTTGCAGTTGTCAACAGGGTAGTGCGTGAATTTTTATTTTTACAAATTCACACGCTTCGAACCTTTACAAAATGTCAGACGGCGAGGATGATTTTATGTGCGAAGAAGAGGAAGATTACGGTCTTGTGAGTATTTGTATTTTTTAGGAAAAGGAACGCTGCGATATTACAAGCTATTTCGTGCAGCAAATAGGTTGGAATTCTCTTTTTGACATATATGAAATTTAAAAATAGCTTTCGTGCTACATTCTAATGTTCAGATAGCAGGAAACAACACTGTTCCGATTTTATTTTTAATACCGAAGAGATTAATCGAACGGTTTAAAATTGTTTAGGTTATGCTGATGCTTTTAAGATGTTTTCTATTTCCTTTTTGCATGGTCGTTTTTAAGATCACCTTAGGATAAGATTCATATTTTCGCGACGTTATTTAATAATAATTTTAGGAATATTCCGAGGATTCGAATTCCGAGCCAGATGTTGATTTAGAAAATCAATATTATAATAGTAAAGCTTTGAAGGAAGATGATCCGAAGGCTGCTCTGCAAAGTTTTCAAAAGGTTCTGGACTTGGAGGGCGGAGAAAAGGGTGAATGGGGTTTCAAGGCTTTGAAGCAAATGATAAAAATTAATTTTAAATTGGTACGTCATCAAATTAATGCTGCCGTATGATACATCTATTGCTTATAACATTTATTATTTCTAGAGTAATTATAAGGAAATGATGGCCAGGTATAAGCAATTATTAACTTATATTAAAAGTGCAGTTACCAGAAATCACTCAGAAAAATCTATAAATTCCATATTAGATTATATTAGTACCTCAAAGAATGTGAGTAATGCTGTAATGTTAAATATAGGCTAATTTAGTCTTCAAGCATATTTGCCTTCTTTCTGCTTTAACACCTTACAGATGGAATTATTACAAGATTTTTATGAAACTACTTTAGATGCATTGAAGGATGCTAAAAATGATAGGTTATGGTTTAAGACTAACACAAAGTTAGGAAAGCTATACTTTGACAGATCAGATTTTAATAAACTAGCGAAAATATTGAAACAACTTCATCAAAGTTGTCAGGTAAGATTTGCTTGATTTTGTTCCGAATGAATCGAATGGTTTCGGTGCAGCGTACTTCATGTTAAACTTGCATATTTTGTTAGACTGACGATGGCGAGGACGACTTGAAAAAGGGGACACAGCTATTGGAGATCTATGCATTGGAAATACAAATGTATACTGCACAAAAAAATAACAAAAAACTAAAGACTTTATATGAGCAAAGTTTGCACATTAAAAGTGCTATACCGCATCCTTTGATAATGGGAGTTATAAGAGGTAAAGTAGCATAGTTCAAGTTGTAAAATATTTGCAAGACGTTTGGTAACACTAATAGTAAAATTACATTATTCATTTACAAAAGAATGTGGTGGGAAAATGCATTTAAGAGAAGGTGAGTTTGAGAGAGCACACACAGACTTCTTTGAGGCTTTCAAAAATTACGATGAGTCTGGATCACCAAGACGTACCACGTGCTTGAAGTATTTAGTTCTAGCAAATATGTAAGTAAAAAAAAAGAAAAAGAAACGCAGTAATTTGTGCTGCGATGTTAACAGAGTGTACACTTAATGCCCCAACATGTGAAAATAGGCTCATGAAATCTGGCATCAATCCATTTGACTCCCAAGAAGCGAAACCATACAAAAATGATCCAGAGATCTTGGCAATGACAAATTTAGTGGTCAGCTACCAAAACAATGACATTAATCAATTTGAGTTAATTTTAAAACAGAATAGAAATAATATAATGGATGATCCTTTTATAAGAGAACATATTGAAGATTTATTACGTAATATACGAACACAGGTATATATATATACTACGAGCCTATGATACTTTGGTGTATGCTTGAAAGTACGAGCATGATATTTATACACCTTATTTTCTAGGTCCTGATAAAATTAATTAAACCATATACTAGAATTTATATCCCATTTATAAGCAAGGAATTAAATATTGATGTATCGGAAGTTGAAAGTCTCTTAGTGTCTTGCATTTTGGATAGTACTATTCGTGGCCGTATTGATCAGGTAATGCGATTGCTTTTATATTACCGAAGAATATCTTAATTTCCTGATACTGATTTTTAAATTGTGTACAGGTGAATCAAGTGCTCGAACTGGATAAAAAATCGGTATGTGCAGCGCGTTACAATGCTCTCGATAAATGGACGAGTCAGTTGCATTCTCTGCATTTAGCTATAGTAAATAAAATGTCGTAAGACGCATGCTTGCGCGCGAATCTGAAATAAAATCGACCTTTAAATATTACACTGTATAGTATATCATAAATGCCTGTCTCCGACTACATGAAAAATAAAATCTGTTGTGATATAATAAAGTTAGGATTTTAATACGAACCGCTTATTGTCCCTTTCCAACGCAGCACATTTTTTTTCTTGGTCTTCGTTACTGTTTCCTATCAAATAAGTTTATTTCGAAGGGTTCATCGTATCTGGATGAACGTAGAGGATACGAGCCGTATTTCTTTAATTCTTGATTGCGGGCTAAGTTCGTAGCGGGGAAATTGAATTATTTTAAAAATGTAACGATACCAAGAACGGATGAACTGTTCTTTCAAATAAGATATGACTCTGCACTCATGCTTGGCGTGACGCTCCGTTAAGAGTTCGATCTTTGGGATTACGTTCAATCAATAAAATCTGAAGCTACTCGTTTTTTTCAGGAACAAGTTTCCGGTCGCTCCGTAGAAATTATAGCCAATTAATCTTCGTTTGACTGTTTTACATATTTCCTCTTCCCGTCAGAAATCGATCCTATCTGCTGGTTAATTAAAGGGATGTCACTTTTCGTTTGTAAGTTCATTTGCATTTATAATTTAGTGGAAGAGCAAAACATATCGAACTGAATTACACAGAAAAGCGGTAATGAAATGTCAGATGCAAGATGTTAATTTCACAATTCGTATTTGTATTACTGAAAAAAGTCGATAAGGTATACATGTTATTATAATATATTTCTTTGGGTCTCGGAATTAGTTAACTTTAATTAACAGGGCTCCATTCATCTACCCTAATTTCTATGCAAGTTCGATACATGGCGCAATTGAACGCCCTGCAGAAGGATGTGCTTCCACAGAAGGATGACGAACGTGCCGTCTCGGTGGTACGGCACGGCTGGTTTTAGCTCCGTTTCAAGCATTGTTATTCAGTCTACGTTCGCGCCTATGTAAATGTTGGTTAACCCCAGGCACGATGGGCGGTAGGGTCCCTAGGCTCGTTCTACATCCTCGTCGCTACGGGATGCTATAATCCTCTCGTCCTCGAACAGGTTCATCCTCATCCTCGCCACGTTTAAGGTGGCAGCTTGCAAAGCTGCGGAAGCTCGCTTTGCTAGAAAATCAATTTCGAAAGTAAAATCCAGCGGATTGTCGTTTCCCTCTTTTGATTTAATGTTCCCACCCCGTGAACCGCATCTTCTATTTTGCGCCTGGAAAATCGTTTCGCGATCTTTGAGAATCTTAAGGGGCTTAGGACATTATTCGATGGCCAGTTTTTTTTTGTCATCAGAAGGCCCATCGCGAGCCAGGAGATGAAATAGTTTATAGATGTATCCTCCCTTGCGTGTCTGTATATTTTGGCATTAAGGCTCCACGTGTCGCGGTTTCAGCTGCAGTCGGCGTGATTAGCGGGCATAGGAGTACACGCGTGAAACGACGTCGACGATAACGACTATGACGACGGTGCAACCCCAACGTTAATTGGCACTTGCAATCAAAGCAGGGCTCGAAATACCTGCTGGCATTCACGCGGCTCCTCCGCAGACTTCGAAATGAAATTTTCCTTGAAATATCTCCACGTCTGATGAGATATAAACTGTGAAACGACTGCCTCGATCTCCTTTCCCAGATTGATAATAATAATATGAATAATTCTTAATCACAAGATTGATCGCCAGTGGTAAATTTCAGTTCTGTGAAAATAGCGGATTAATTCCACGCGGCATGATAGATCGGACTGAACATTAATGAATTGCCATCTCTCATCTCTCTTTCTTTTCCGCCACTTTTTCCTGTCCAATTCGAGCATCACGTCCGTTGCAGGTCCATGTTGCAACGTACACGAGAGACGTAGCTCGTGTAGTTGCAAGTAGATCCTACCCTTTGAGGAGAGTTAATTTAAGTGAAAACTCCATTTTCAGTGTCTCTCCTGTTGAAGGATGCCCCACGGGCCTGCATAGCTCTGAGAGAAAAAATAAATCTCCGAGTTTTATACCTCTTTCCCGTGCGTATAACCGCATCAAGGAAATACGTGGTAGGATCATCTAGATGTTCGATGAAAAAAAACAAAAAAAGATGAGCGAGAGAATAGTATCGAGTAAACCTTTGTTAGCGAAGTGCAGGATGACTTACCCCTTTTGTCTCTTTGCACAAGGGATGCAATACTTCATCGAGGCTTCATTTGTCTCGCGCAATTCCCGCGAAGTAGCTAACTTTAAATTGAATTCCAAATATAGGCAGATAAGCTCTGCTTATCCTACTTTAGATGGACATTTTTCACCTGCTAGAAAATTTCTCTTCGCTCGTCTCAACTTTTCCTACATTCGTTCCTTCTTGCCTCTCTGCGAGGCTGATTCGCTAAAAGGAACCACCCTCCTTACACGTACAACGCCGCAGCAAGGACAAACAGGGACACTTCATTTTAGATCAGCACTGGTGGAACTTGTCGCTAGGGAGAGCAATTTTTTTCACCTGTTCCCCGAGCAACAAGCCGCTGTAAGAACGTTCGCGAACGACAGGTCGCCAGGGGCCATATATAATAAGAACATGGAGTATAACGTTTTTTTTTAGGCGTTGGCCAAGCGTATAATCTCTCAAGTATTGTTCGCGTCTCGCGTCGATTTATCCAGCAGCTAAGGTGGGAAGGTGGGAACGCAACACAATATCATTGCAAAACAAACGTCAAAAAACGTCGGGGTTGTTGATGGGACAGTTTTTCTCGATTACGTCGACAAAGTCGTTCTCCGGCGTTTTCTGCCAGGCGTAACTTTTGTCGGCGTAATATCAGGCAACACCCCTGGAATTGGACAAGACCGATCAGACAATTGAATCGATTAATGGGAAAAACTGTCCGCATAGCGGAGGTTCATTGTAGCGAAGCAATTATTTCACGTAGACCATTAATGCTATGGTATTAATAAAGCAGGGTAGTTCTTTTTTATTCCCAGTCGAACGGGAGAATATTTTGTTTTGTTGTAACGTTGGAAATAGGATGAACGAGATTTTAGAGGCTTTTCGTTCGCTGGATAAATGACCTCCGACGATCCGATCCCCGGCAAAAAGTTTGTTCGACAAAGGGGATGAGTCGACGCGGTTAAACGTATCCCGTTGTCGGCGTTCCATGAAAATGTACGAGCATCGAGATCAGAAATTTTAATCTCAGGGAAACAGGCTGCAAGGATGGCAGACGAACGAGCGTGGAACTAATCGAGCCGTGAACGTATAAGACGGATAAAAGGTCCTCGGCATATTGGTAAATTGAGAGGTTCCCCATGGGATCATGGTGAATCCGCGACATCTACATTTTATGATATTTGTCGAGGCCTTCGACCCTTGTTGCCGCTGGTGTAGACATTCCTTAAGCCGGGCCATCCTTTCGTTCTCACACAAATACCCTGCCAAGGACGTTTCTTCCTTTTCCGCCTCTTTTTATCGCATCGCTGTGTATTATTCGCATGACATATATCGCGGTGGGGAAAAAAGGAAGAAAGAAGGAAAGGGAGGGGAAACAACCACTCATTACCGAGATAAAGGGAAGGAATGTACGTATAGCTTCGAAATCCGCTTTCGAGACGTTTTGCTTCCTTTTCCGTTTCGCCCAGTTTCCTCGTTTCGCCAAGACACATTTTATTTATTGCCTCCACACGGCGTATTCCTTGCGTCTTTTATTTTCCGCGACGAGCAGAAAGGCCTGCCCATTATCTCGAAACATTTGTTTCTCATTTATCAGTACGTAGAGAACGTTAAAGTTGACCACTGGACAATCAGGTATCGACGAGTATCCGTTCTATTTTCAAAGAAAATCCATCCGACTCGTGGAACGAGCGGACGTATACTCGTGCCATTCAATTACAACGCTCATCAATGGAAGAGAAAACGAAGTAGAAGAACGTATCGTTCGCGTCAGCATTATACGGATCAATGAAACTCATGTTTCCAAATCAATTTTTAGTCTTCGTTTAATTTGCGCGGCAATTAACACATCGTGCCCCGATAGAAAATCGAACAAATCGCCTTCTTCTTCCGGCCTCGATGTTCCGCGTTTCTTTTTCTTCTTTCCTTTTTCATCGATCCCAGTAACAGTATTTCAGCAATGAGTGTGTATCCCCATTAATTCCAAAATAATTACGCTCACGCGTTTGCATACGATACCGTGGCGGTCGTTATTGTTCTACTGATATCTGGATCGCATAAATACCAGTATCCCTTGCATTCATTCGACCCGTTATCGTTCTAACGGCGAACATTTATTACGCAGCTGACCGAAAGGGCCGATCGTTCACGTTGTTAATTCCATAATTGAACGGCAAAGATACGGCTGCCATATAACGACTGGCCTCCTGTGAAAAAAACCTTGCCTCTTCCTCGCTTTTGCAACTGTTATTAGGGATAATGAAATTCGTTCGAGTGCATTACTACGTTTTCGACTGTTATACCTTTCAAAGGAATGAACTATCGTAGTATACATTAATATGCATCGAGGTCGTATCCTGCAATAATTTATCCGTGCAGTTCATAATTAATTGCCCCTTCGTCACTAAACATTAATAGATAAAGTTACATCCAAGCATGCTGATAACGTGCGCGCGCGAGTCGCGCAAAAGCATAAGAAAGTTCCGACAAATTTTCCCCTTTCCAGCGATGTCGGCATGGCGGCGCGATATCCTTGTAAAAGCGCCGGATTAAAGACTAAAACCATCCCCTACTACACTGGTGGTGAATGCGAAATTTTCAATGGACTCGAAGTTTAACAAGGGCGACCGTCACGATCGGGGAAACGTAATTATCTCCGTTTTAACAAGCCACGAATTGTTTCCTGTCGTCGGTTCAATATTCTTGCGGACAGCAAGGGCGGGATCGTCGTTTCTTTACATCATTGCCGGAAGTGCACGATCGCCAGATATCTCGTTTTCGCGTGTGCAATCTGCAACCGGGTTTTCCATTTGCCCTGGCCGCAATTGATCCGCGCGGCCGCGCCGCCTGCGGCAACTATCCAGTGGACTCATTTAAGATAAACTTAGCCGGGGATCAACGGATACGTGATTTCCATAGGGTTTCCTCGCCACGGCTTGAAGTGTACACGAGGGGATTGTTACGAAATTATATAGGATCAATGGAACCCCTACGTGCTGGTAGCTGAGTGAGCGTGTGACGAGTTCGAAAAACGATTCGTTATTCCGCGCCAGATAATCGTACGGTACCCCTGATCGCGTCACATCCCTCTCGATTGTCCCCGTTAATTAACTCGATTATTAAGGGTCAGCCCCTGTGGGAAAGGAATCCGGGGACTCCCTTTTTAGGCCACCCGTTTGAGGGAAGATACAAGTGTGATTGTCGGAATGTCGTTATTCATTTTTTTTCTCTCCCTTTCGAAGCAGCATCATTTGTATCAGACTGGCCGTGATGCATACAGTACGACGAATAGTTTTCATCGCGACGTATCCTTAATGCCGTACAATATTCGCGGAGAAACGATTGCGTATGTACATGCATTTGAACCGGGCGTGTTGTGTAAAGTAGGTTGTTGGATTTATTACAAAGCGAAAACCAAGCAGGATGGAAAGTTTAACGCGGATAAGTTTTCTCAGTATGTCCGAGCAAGTTTCTGTTTGCGCTGGCTGATACCAGCGTAAAATTAGAGCGGAAACGTTGCTGTACATGGCCCTCCCTATCTCAATATTATTCTCTTCCTGTTTCCCTCGCAACGCTGCATCATGACTTCCGGAATTTATATCGTTGCTACGCCCTCCAACATCAATACGCATGCATTAGAATGTTCTGCCGGGAACAAGCGTCCCAACGCTGTCAGATTAGGCGGAGAGTATCGTGCTAGGTAGGTGTTAATTAGGCTATGCAAAGGTTCCACCCGTTTCGACGCTCACGCTTGCAACGATGTCGTCGCGTGGGAAGATCGACTGTTAATCAATTATGTTGATTACCTGTACGATGGATTCGAAGGAAAGTTAATTCCCATTTGAAATACCGATCTTCAGTGAGTCGTCACACAAAACAATCAGGCAAAATAAAATGTCGGAATCCCCCGTGTTTCTCGAAGACGAATAAACTCGACGTTGATCGAGGAAAGGGAAGCCAGTCGTTATTCGACGCGCGTTACCACGCTTAACGAAGTTTTGATAATCCCGTTTCCACGACGCTCGTGTTAATTGCATTTCGCGTAACGCTAGCTACAAACGATGCCATTGTGGGTCCCTTCGTTCGTGGTTTCGAATGCACGGCCATCTTATGCTGCTGGCACATAATTAGCCGCGTTAATTAGACTACGTTAACTGTCCCGCTAATGCTTCGCGCGCCGCTACAATTCTCTGCCCCGTTTTCTCTGCAATTTGACCGTTTGACGGCTTAACCTTGATTCGTGAAACGTCGACGAAGAGCCGTGGACATTAATTCAATGTTACCTTCAAATGTTTCGATTATCAACTGTTCTAAGTTCTAGCTAGCCAGAAAGCTTCTTCTACTTCATTTTACTTTAAGTACATATTTAGAGCAATACTCGACGCTAAATTATTTGAATCGCTTCAATCGTCGTACAAATAACTCGTTCGCATTATGCAGTGTTTCATTGATAATTGTATCGAAGGCTCAACGCACGATAACGCAGCAATATCCCAACTAGCCTTCCCTGTTTTTGGTGCATACGCAATACGAGTATATACAACGCACCCATACCTCGGATACTTGCACGATTCGCTAATTTGTCTGCACCTAACGCACTGAATCCACTTGAACTGTTTGGGAACGCGTAGCCGCTGTAAGCCGGACCAAATTATCGTCTGGCACGTAACAAAACAGCCTTCCATTCGACAAAACATCGTCTTTCACCAACGATCGTTTCATTCATCGAATTAGCCGCGCAATTAAACTACCGCCGGTTGATTATGCAATTAGCCTTTCGGCCATTCATAGCGGCGCGCGTCATTGTGCCCGCAAATTTCGCACTCGACCGTTCATCTTCGTTCACACGTTTACTTGTGGCTGTTCGCAGCGAAATTTCCTATTCCAGTACGCCGTTTTATTATCCGTAAAATGGGAGACGTATATTCGCAGGTCGGACAGGCGGATAATTCTGTCTCCATTGGGAATAATTTAAATACGCGAGAAGCAGCTGCATCAGACGCAACCGGGGTACAAAAGCGGCGAAAAGGATGGATACACCGGCGGTTTGAAAGAAAAAAAAGAAGAAGGTTTTCGTGGTTTTCCAGGGGGATTACGCTATACAACGCTGATCCCGGGGTTAAGAATTTTTCAAGACGGTACCGCTGAATCGAGCGATTTACGACAATTTCTACAGGGAAAATTCACCCGCTTCGAGTCTGCAGCAGATACCTGCTTTCAATTAGTTGAAAAAAGATCAGTTTAAAAAAAAAAATAGGAAAAAATCGTGTCAGCTGTGGCGAGCAAATATTCCATTGTTCCGAATGCGCGTTAAAAAGCGGGCTTGTTTTAAATTGACTAAAGACGAGGTAAACCCGTATTTGTTGCGTGCTCTGTTCGCCATACAATTGTACAGCCAGGTGAATTACTCGTGTGTGTTCGACTCGAGAGCGGTGTGGGTGCGTGTAACAGATATAAGTCGTGCGGGTCGCACATGCCTGGCATACATGTTACCACCCTCCGTTCTCACCCTATCTGCTTCCCCGTGTGTATCCACGCTGTGTCTTCATATATCTGTTCGTCTATACATCTACCGGCATGACGCGACTGACACCTAATCACAACACCTTCAGCGATACATTATACAGTAGAAATACTCACCGTGTTAACTGGTTGTTTATGCAGCCGTAATGCGTGCTCTAGGCTTCTTCTGTAGACAAACCAGAATCCGGAGAGGATTAAAAGATCGAGAGAGGTGAACTATAGTTGCGTATTAAGCCCCCGATCAACGGGGGTTTAATATTTTTTATACTCGTTATAGGTGAAAATGTTTGTCTCCAAAAGGTGCGTCGGTTTATATCGCGTTCCTGATCTCGTTACGCGAGGACTGAGTTCGCCCAAAATGCACCGTCAGTTATATATTTATAACTTTACGCCCTCTGAAAGGTGTTATGTCTGCGATCCACGCCAGGAGATACTCTCCCGTAACAGATATAAGTCGTGCGGGTCGCACATGTCTGGCATACACGTTGCCATCGTAGGGTCTTAGCATCCCCTTCTACAGCGCCTCCCATCCTAGCTTTCCAAACTCCCTTTTCCAGTCTGAATTCCAGCGGGATCTCTACTTAATATTGCACAGTATTACCCATTTGCTTCGACTGTTCTGCCTTGCGACTGAAATCGTACACCGGGTGTCGAGTTGACGGAGCAAATCTGTACCGTTCGGGGTTGGCGCCTGGATGAAAGGGTAAACTGATTTTAGACGGTGGAGGCTAATCGATTGAATTCTGCGTCCCTGTGGAACATCGAGGTACCACGACTAGCCCGCGGGTTTTGATAGCTGTTTGTATCGGATGGAAAAGTTGCGGCGAAAATTGGTAGAAAAGAGAAGCAGCAATAAGCTTCGAGGAAACTGGCGTAGTGTTCGGTGCTTTTTAGTTACATATTTTATATGAAATGGTCGCCCTACGCGAGAGAGGGTGTTGTAAGACGAAAAATATGGATCGGTTCGAAGCCAATATTCCGCTCCCTCTCGGCGTTTTCCAGCGAGAAAATTCAACGCGAAAGCGGCCTCCCGATTAGGCTACTCTATTTTCCGGGTACGGCCCCTCGTCGAAGGTAACGGGTAAATCCTCCGGAGACTTTCATCGATCGGTCGAACGCCGTGCAGGAGCGGGCAGCAACGACGTCCAAACAGGATAGTGTTGCCCGGATAAAAATGATTACGACCGACTCATGCTACATCGAGCTAAACGTTGACGGTACAATATTGCGATGTGCACGTGCACAATCGATGGAGGCTATCGATGAAATATCGCCGAGCGCGCAATATCTCGTGCCGCGACGCCCTTCGATTATCGGTGACCGAATTTCTTCGCGATTCAACGAATTCGCCTGCTGTAAATTCGATATCGCGCCTCCTTCCTTCTCGTTTGCGGCGCTAACCCGTTGTTAAGGGTGATTCGACGCGTTAATAAACGCGTCGCGTTGATATTGCGTTGGCCGCGCTGTAAATCCGATACGGTATCGCGTACCGTGCCCGAAACGGCGCTCGTGTTCTTTATCGTTTGTCGGTTTGAATTCAACGCGAACGGGTTGAGTTCATAAATATCAGGAACGTTAAAAATTTCGCGCGTAACGCGCGTTGAAACGTGGGAGGATTTAAAATTCAAATTCTCGCGTCCCACCGTACGGTCGCGATCATTATCGAAACTTTGGGATACAACGTGAATACGGTTTGACATATTTTCTCACTGGAGCGGCAGATACCGACGACTTCCTCGGGATACGATATTGGACGGTTCCACGTTTCACCAGGAGCGAGAGGGTGACGCGTATTTGGCAAGATCTTACGACCCCCTTTTGCGGATATGATGTAAGTCCATACGCTCTGCATCCATCTCCGGACGATCTGGCGTGCATCTCGCGCTGAAATATGTCGGACAGGGTTGCAAATTCCAGCGAGGGATAAATGTCGCTTGCGACGATAATTCGGTTGATCGTAAAAAATGTCGTGCTCGAAAATTAACAGGCAATTTGCTGTATTAAATGTTCACGCGGCTGTAGTTTGGTTGGATGGCGGAGATAGAGGGACGACGAGACGGGTTGTCTAGTAGTTTACGGAAGTGTAGGCGACCCGTGAACCGCGTGTTTGCCTTGGCCTGGTGTCGCGCCGCGACACACAGCGTCGAGTTATTACTCCATAACCCGTTGCTTTTACAGGGTCGACGAGCTGCCTGATACGCGACGAGACGCGACGCGTATGCGTCAACTCGATCGTCCTGTTAAACTGCAATTTCAACTTGTGCACAAACAGTTTCCACGTACGAAATATTCTTCTCAAGATTGTGTTTCAATAAAAAATGAAAATGCCTCTTACTGTTAGAAATATCGTTTCCCTTAGCTACACCGTAGAAGCGGCGTGAATATATTATACAGTCACTTCCGCAAATTGTATTTTCAAGAAAATAGAAAGAACCATCCGGGGTTCGTGGCTTCCTCGTATACAATATCAAGCTGCTTTTGTTCCAGCGTGATCGGAGTCCCGATAAGAATCCAAGACGAAGAAATCGGTCGTATATACATAAGCGACGAAATAAAAAGGGATCGTCGATGATGTTAGTTCACGAATCGAAATATCCTCCAACGCCACATCGTCGGCGTACATTTCGGTCGCGGCTTTCGCTCTCTCCGCACGAGCACCCTCGTTAAGCACCTACGTGTTCGCGATTCTCAATCGACCGATCCTGGCGTACCGGCTTGATCGACCATGCTCCTTCCTACGGGCGACGCCTTTAATCTTTCCGCTCTCGGTTTCATTCGGAATTAAGGGTTGTAACCGAAGATTTGTTCCGGATTTGTCGGCAAAATTGAAATAAGCTGCACCCTTTCTTGCCTCTACGGTACTCCGCGAAGAAATTGCTAGCGCACCGCCGGACATGGTGGAACAATGTGTCGACGCATTGTGCATGCGCAGCCCGCGATACCTTGTATCCGCGGGTAAGAGTTTGGGGACGAGAACGCAAGAAGGGACGAACGAAAGGCGAACATTCTAGGCAGCTATGTACGTCACGTCTGGCTTCTGGATTACATTTATACCCCCACGCCAGCTATAGGGGGTGAGCCCAGGGGTCCGATGCGCCAATACGTGCCTATAATCTTCTACCCCGTCCTCTTTCTCTAGCTCGCCACTCTTTCGCTCCAGCTCTTCGTCGATTGTAGACTTCTCCCTCTGTAGACTACTGGCATCTTCGAGCATTCCTGCACACCTACGTATCTCCTGCTTAGTAACACGACCGCCCTTGCACACACGTATTCCACGCGAGTATGCGTTAGCCCTTTTTGACCCCTCTCCTTTTTCTTCCTTCTTATTTTTCACCTTATATTCCACTTTTTTTCAAGCGCCCTATCTGTCCTGTATTTTTTTTACGCCACTCCTCTCTCTTGCTTTCCCTCCTTTCTCGCGCATCTCTTTATTACAGCCTGCACTTTTGACTCACATATTTTCCTTCCTCACGTTTTCTCACGCTTTCGTTTTTTTTCAGCGGTACTCTCGTTTTTTAATTTCGCCGAGACGCGCCCGCGTGCGGACCGCCCTTTTTTTTCTGCCTTTCTCTTTTATTATTCTCGTTGTTGGCTCGTTCTTCAACCTCTTCCCTTCCACTCCGTTACTCCAACGGCACGCGTGTACCTACTCCTAAGTAGAAGCAACTGCCCTCGACGAGAGTAACTCTCGGCGACGATGACTCCGCGTGCACCGTCGTATATGTGTCTCCCCGGTCGACGCTATTACTCCTGCGGGACGTTTTATTTCTGAACGACGTCTCGGTCATGACTCGAAAGTCTTTATCGGACGATTTCGCGGCGCACCGTCGCGTCGGCAGAACGCATTCCAGGTGTTTCTCGGAGGTGGGCGATTCTCTTTAAAGTAACATATTTCTCCAAACGCTGGCTTCATTATGCTATACTCCCGAAATATACTAGAATGAGGATAATAATACAAGGGCATAACAACATTTGCCGGACGTCACGCGTTTGATTAACACAACTTTACGAGCGCGGACAGGGTACAACCGTGACCAGGGTGAAACTTTCATTGCGGCCCACCATAAAAGCAACCGCCGTGCGCATCCTTTCTCCCTTTTCATACCCGTTCCCGGTGCAAAATAAAACTGCCGCGGGAAAGAATCTTGATCTCGGTTGTTGTCGGCCCCCGAAATTTTCCGCCACACTCTCCCACTATTGCACCCTGCACCACCCCTATTCGTGATTTACGGGGAAGGCTTAACGCGGACCCTCTGGTTTGTTTTTATCAATAGTTAATTCGCAATTTACATCCGTTTAAATATTCATACCGGCCTCGCCGTCGCAGAAACCCCGGGCTTTTGGTCCTCCGCATACTTATTCCAGACTCTCTCTTGCGCTTCTCTATGCGACTCTCCTCCACGTAGTCTCTCTCTCTCTTTTCGCCTCTCCTGTAAACGCCCAGAGAACGTTGTGCGAGCAGCGGCAAAACCCACTGGGATACGTTCGAATACCTTTGCACCCGAAACCTCTCACGCATTAAATTCTAAAGCCGCTTTCTAGTTTCGGGCTGCATCGTGCACCCTGCTTCACTTCCTCGTCGTTCTCTTGCTTCTGCTATTGCCATTTCTCATTGCTTCATCCTTCGATGGTTGCGCAGGGGACAGAGATAGAAAAGACAGAGTTGGTGCTAAACTTTGCCCTGTTAAATCGGTGGATGCTGGTTAGGTAGAACGTAACACGCTCGCCTTTCCAATGTTTATGGGCACGGATAATTCTGCATTAAGGATCACGGATTTTGCTTCGAAGCTCGGATGATTAATTAACGCATTCGCGGGAGTGTTCTGATGGAAAGTGAACATTTTATTATCGTAACGGATGGTGACGAATTTTCGCTGTTCCAGTGTCGTCGAACTAATGGGTGTATCGGCGGCACGATGCGGATTAAAATCACAGCTAATGAAAAGCGAAATTACGCACAGCGCCGTATGAGCCGGGACAGCGTGTAAAACGAACGTTTTAAACGTGTCAACCAATAGGTGCATAAATTAATTAATTAAAAGCGGCCGATCCGGCATGACGACGCGTTGCGCAGAAGAGTGCGTTCATCAAACAATTTTCCGTTTGCCCTGTCGTCGGCCGCAACACAACGCGACGCAACCACAATTAATTAAATTTAATGACCGAGTGACAATGGCTTTATTAATTAGTAAAATTAACCGCGTAACGCACCGATACGCGTTTAGGCGGCAAAGGGACGGTAGTGGCTCTCTGCCTCGCTCTATTAATACAGTTTCCCGTTTAATACGATTTTCTCTATGCACTAACGATCAATTTTCTAATAACGACCTCAAATTTTCCACGCTGCGCCCGTAGTATCGCATTCGTTTCGATTAATTATCTAAATTCTAAACAATATCGTGCCGGTTTGTTTCTTTCAAACATTCCCCCCCCCCCCCAGGCAGAATGAAAATATGCTGCACTGCCATAGACGATGAAAGCGCTTCGACTGTCAGTGTGTGTGCATCGGACGAACCATTGTAGTTTCCCCCGACTAGTCAAGCGTTTTCCATCGAATTCACGAACTAGCTAGGCATCGTGTCAAAAGTTTCTTCTTATTTCGCGCACGTAACTTCGCTTTACATCCACCGCGTTCGGGCCTGGTTACCGCGACCTGTCAGCACGCAGGTATATTTGCGTGTTTTATTCATGAAATACGTAGCTGTCTATCGTATTCCCAGATAAGATTCAGCGAGTGTAGACGCGGTATATCGCCCCGCGAACCTGTCGCAACACAATCGGGGAACCGTCGAAACAAAAATATCACGCCGCAGGCGCAACCTCGCCATCGATGCTCTTTATGCCTCTTTCGGATTATTTTTATTCCGCGTCACGATTTATTGGCACGTTTCCCCCAAAACTGGGGCAGGCATGTTTCAGTATTGCGTATTATTAGAGCCTTGATATTCCGAGGACTGTTTAAAACGGTACACGTGCGTCAAAAATATAATTCAAGAATAAAAAAACTTTCCACTTTGCCTTTTTCATTTTAACCGTACTGACGATACTTCAACGTCATCCCTTGTTTCTCGATATTTTTTCCCCCTCAAACGTTCTGTTACCAGTGCCACGAATATGGCACTGCGGCGTCGCCACATAGTGGACGGGAGCGCACCGTTGTAAACTTTTTGCAAAATTGTTCCACGGGTCGACGAACGAATTCACCCGGCCGCAATAGTAGTTCGCGAGGACTTCGATTATTACGGTTATCGCGGGCGTCACAATACCTTTGCCTGCGGATCAGCCCATGCGACACGTGCATTGTAAACACCGCGTCGGCCGCGTTATACGATCGTCGCAGGTGCAAAGTTAAATGTGCACGGCTCCGTTCAGCCTTGGTTTACGGAATTTGCACTTCAATATCGATGTTCCGGTGCTCTACGCGAGACCGGCGTTCGACCAAAAGTCACCCAATTCGTACGGTCAGTTGCCACGGAAGTGTATAGAAGAACGCACGAATCGAAGTGTACGTGATCGCGCAAGAGATCAGGGTGCACGTCCACCGTGTTTTATTTGTCCGTGTATTGTTGCTCTGTGGTCCTTCGTTTGGCAAATAATACGCGGCACGTGTTCCCGGATCGTTCACGAGTTTGTTTGCCGAATCATAGTGCAGCAGAAATTGTTCGCCACTTATATCGACCCGGCGGGATTTCTGGTGAACTTAGTTGTGCTGTTAAGGCGATTCCTTATTCAACCGTAGCGCGTTGCAAATTATTTCGCCCATGTGTACGGAGGAGAATCGGTTGTCAAGGGTCGAACGTGCGCTTAACAGTATAATCATTCGTTAACCACTCCAGGACATAGACGGCGAACGGGACACTGGAACGTTATTATTGGCGGAATGACCAAAATCTGGCTGGTAATCAAGCATTTATTGCTTCTTGACTTCGGCAAGTTCAGTGGGTCAGCGTCATTATTGTGCCCCGTGCCTGACCATAAACGGACTTTTACTACTTCCCCTCGCGCATTCACAGCCTCGTCCAGGAATTGTTCCATGCACGACAATCTTTCTAAAAATATGACAGACGATTAAACGGATAATCTAGTGTGTCAATTACGTGAAAGCAGGTAAATCAGAAATTTATCATTTCTGATGCCAATAAATTACGCAACGTTGCTTTAAACGTTTTCCTCGATTTATCTACACGGGAGTCTCGGCAGGAAATTAGGCATCCCGTGAAAACGAAGGGGTTAAAGTCTTTAAAAGACGATTCGATTCTTTGGGAGGCGAGGTTGGAAAAACGCTCGAGGAAAATAAGACTGGCCAGCTGGGGCGGATTAAAGCCGAGTTCTCTGTAATGCAGAGTCCTGCAAAGTGTATCCCGGAGGCTGATATATCTCCAGTTTGTAGTCCGGCTACTAAAAATCCTTTATTTCTGGCCTGCAAACGGAGGCCTGGCGAAAGGAGGGCAGAAGAGGGTGGTTGCGCACCATCTGCGCCCTTCTCACGCTTTTAGCCAGTAGTGCCAGCTAGACCGACAATAAGCTGATAATTGAGCTTTTGAATAATTCCAGCTATTTAATCCTGGTTTAATAAAGCTTCTCGTTTCAAAACGCTCGTGAATTTCATTAAAGGGACTCTTGACTGGAGAATCGCGGGGGCGACATTAATGCGCGCAATTTAGCCTTTCTTTCTTTTTCCTTCTCGCCGCTCCGCCACGCGCACTGTCTCTTCTCGACTTCCTTTTCCTCTATCCTCCACTTTTTTTCGGTCATAGTGGAAAAGCGGACGTAATTTACAAAAAAAGGGGGGAACAGCGAGAGAGGGAAGGAGCGGAATAAAAGTGCGGAAAAAAAAGTTAGAGGGACGCGGAGCACAATGGCAGCCGTTACGTCGTAAAAATTTGGAGGTCGGTTCACTTTTATTATCCCGTGAATCGTGGCACTCGTTTAACGCGATTGTCGTAAACTACAAAAAAACCCTCTCACTGCAGCCTTTTTTCTTTTTAATGGAAATTAAAAATGATACGTTTGGCCCGGTGAAAATTCTCCTCCGATTCTTTCATCGTTACGATCGCTGGGGAAACCGCATGCCTCTATTCCGCCGATAATCGAAAAGGTTCGCCAACAGCGACGAGAGGCGTCGCTTATTTTCGGCGAAACAACGAACGTCATTCCTGCGGGCGGTCGTTTCCTAAATAATTTCTCTGTTCGTTATCGGCGCAATTCGAACGAATTGCCTCTTTCGGACATTTGAAATTCCGCTACGGGTACAACCTACTTCCGCGAATCCGGCCTTACTCCAATCAAATTTCCATCGATGCAGCCCGCTGCATACTCCACGGATGCACACCGGGGATACCCGGTATCAAAAGGCCGGGGCTGCTACAACGATACGAGTTTATGCAGTGGAGCGTTTAGTGCAGCAGGTTCTTTCATCGGTAGATTAGTTAATTTCGGTGCAGCTATACTGTAGTCCCCCGATCCCTGATGTAATTAGCCGCACAATAGGAAACAGCTGGCCCTCTATCGCATGGCCGGTGCAACGTCTAAACCAATCTCTGCCAACAGACAATTATTACACCTGTATTTCGTACGTCCCACCGCTATACCCAGGAGATTCCAGGACACAAAGAAATAATTCCCCGCGCGGGACATCCTTCCGCCCGTCTACCATCCATCCATTCAGCATTTCATTTAGACCATTTAACTATTTATCAACTGGCCGTTTGGTCATCAACGTCCAGTCTCCTCTATCCTGAGCCCGGGATGGACTAAGTGAACATATCAAACGCTCTTCATCGGGATCCTTTCACGTTCTTTGAAAACTCGATCGAGTCCATTGCAGTCCGCTAAACGGATAATCGCTAATTGATTCGCGCAGGGACCGCCCGATTCTCACCAATACGTCGACGCGGGGGCTACGGGGCGAAATTAAACGTGCCACTCGCGTTGCGATACGATACTAATTAATCGACTGGCTCACGGTTATCCGCGTTGCACTTCTGCGAGAGTCCCCTCTTCCTGTGTTTCGCTTACTCCAACAGAAACGATCAATTTGCGGTTCAACAGTCCCATCGTTTTCGACTATTAAGAAGACGAAATCGATTATCCTGTTTTCCTCCGTTTCTTGCACGCTTCCATGGCAATTTCGAGCGGGCACTATCGCGATCGGAAGTTACGTCCTTGCCGTGCGGCAAACTTTCCTCCCCATCCTTTTCTTTCCACTCCGTTCCTTTCCTTCCGTCTTGTCCGGCGGAAACTCGTTTCGCGAAATTAACAGCAGTTAGTACACTCTGGTATCAATTTCCGCGACGTTACTTCACGCTCGAGCGTTGCTAGTTAAGCGGACACCCCTAAGCATTGTACGCGAGCAATTCAAACTACTCGCGGAGTAGTTAGCGGTCAGTTTATGTAGGAGTTCATGAGCTCCTGGAGGAGCACCGACGTGCACGTGTGTATCGTCGTACGCCGCAGCGGTTCGCGTTTCCAATAGGTGCACGTAACACACGGCAATCTAGTCTGACCCTGCTTGTATCAGGGGACGCGATCGGTTAACAGGACGGCGCCTAATACGTGTACGGGCCATCAAAGAGAATTCCAAGTTTGTGACATATTTGATGGTCGCCGCAGACTCCTCGACTGTTGGCATAGTTAAAATGTCATTGCGTTGGACTGCCCTTCCGCTCGCTCTTCGCCGTTCATCCCCTCTCTGTGAGCAGCTCGAACGCGAATAATTTTCTCCATAATTAATATCGCGCAAAACACATTTCCCTGTTAAGACAATTAACGGCGTTCAATATATGTATGGGAGGTAACGGAGAATAAATAATGTAGATCGTAGAATCCGAGGAAGCTTTTTTTCTTCTTCTGAAAACCGAAATAACGAAGGTACCGTAACTTTTCCCCTCCGACTCTTGGCCATTGTATCGGAGTCTTTCTTTTTTCGATCGTCGAAGGGAAGAATTTGCGGCGCGAGTGTCCCACTTGGTGGATTTCAGCAGGCGGCATCCTGTTGCAATGGAACATTCATGAGGGGCTCCGTACGGGAATGCAAGTTTTATGGGGCCAAGACTCCGGAGCAGGTCATGGAATTTATACTGACATCCTCTCTTTCGAACTCACGTATCCCGTAATCGCGTGTTCCGCCGCAAATAATTGATGCGCGTGGGTGGCTCGCGGGCTGCCTGTGTGTGACGTACCGTCCGATCGAACATTGAACTCACCGTCGAATTACGATCTTCCCCTTCGGAAAATCGAATTTCTTCTGATTTGTCCGCTGCCTCGGCGAGTCACAATTATTTCATCGTTGCGTATTAAAGCGATTCTCCCCACGGAACGTTGATCACAAGTGAAAGGGGCGTCGCATCGATGTACAAGAAGAAAGACAATCGCTCTGGAATTATTATGTACGCATAACATTTGTATAATAATTGTATAATAGTGCTGGCGTTGTAATTACTTACTTTTTGGCATGGTTCCCGCTATAGGTTCGCTGACGCGGAAAACGGCAAGTTCTTCTTGTTCTGGTAATTCTCGAGCAGTCCTGGTCTACCCCACCTTCTCTGCGTGTTTGGATCCCGAGGGTTTGCAGAATGTGAATAACTTAACCACGCGAAACTTCGCGCCAACCACGAAGCATTAAGCCCGGCTTATATTACAGCTCGTGTATATCGGTGTGTATTACTTAGTTAGTTAGCATACGACTGGCCTGAATGTGTTAGGGCGTTGCTAAACGCATATGTCACGTAGCCGCGCGAAAGTCACACATTCGGATATCAGAGTCGGAATTTCAATGTTCCTATTTGATTAATCAGGGACGTTCCGTTTCAGCCGGAGCGTAGGTAGTTTCAGCGTGGAGACGTGGCACCATTCGAGGGAAATACTAGACGGATGATCATCAGTTTCGTAAAACATTAGCGACACCGTAGGGTCGTCGTAGTCCTCGATGCGACTCCACCGGGAATTGCATCCGATTATCCACGAATTCGAAACGATAGCACTCGATAATTGGCGGCAAAACAGTACTGCGAGTATTAATATCGCTTTGTCGTTATGCTTGGCTGTAAGAACGCTGCGACTGTTTTCTTATTTCAAAGAATAATTCACATTCCTTTGCGTCACTGAGGGAACGACTTTTTTCCTCGACAAAACGATCGCCATGGAAGAAACTGTGCTTGGACATACGCCAGCTAAAACATATAAAAACTTTTCTGTTACTATAATTCAAGGCTCTTCTGTTTCACTTTACAGATTGATAATTGTATTCCGCGTGTACGCGTAATTGAGTTGAATTTCGCCCCAAATGTATTCCACGCACGAACGACAGAATGGGGGAGGGGGGGTATGACATTAAAAGTGTATCGTAATAGAAAGATAGAATATGGGATGCTTTATTGGATCCGTTGGAAAAGTGGTCGCATGTTTGCGCAACGTTGTGTATATTTTTTCAGTCACGGCCACCCGTTTGCATTTTACGGCGTGGATAAATTAAAAAATTTGCATGCAAATGGCACGACGAGAGTCAACACAAGTCGATCAATTTTCCGGTTACGAATGCAGCGATTTTTTTACTGGATGCGCGCACGGTGGATCGCGATATATCCTTCTTAATCCCCCCCTTTAAGGCGTGGCACATCAAATATAAATGATCGCTAAGATATAGAAAGTGGATTGAGACTTTCGGTCGACCCGAAGAGGATCGATAGGAGGCTGCGTTATGAATAGATTATCCGGATGCCTTTTAGCGACTTCCATCGCCACTCGTGCAAGATACACAATCTTTTGTGAATGTTTCTGTCGGTTCAAAGGTATTTGGAATGGAACAAGAAACATCGCTTATTTTCGTACGTCAAGGAATTCAAGCAGAGCAGTGCAAGTTCGAGTGAAGTTTAATTACAAACGAAATCGTCCTGCTACTTCAGGTACACTGAGATTTGCTTGCGATGCGGTGCGTTTGCAATTAAGTCGGCCATATTTGGTCATCGGTTTGCCGTCCGGTGGAAAATGAAATTTCCCTCTTCTTAGCGACCGGAAGTAAGCATGCCACGGTGTAACTCGCGAACACTCTTGTCGCAACGAGACCAAAACGCCTGTTCGCGTATAATTCATCCGAGTTCGCGGGCACAGAACGATGAAGAAATGAATCCACCGTATGAATAATACGAATGCACAGTTCGCTTCGGTGCCATTTACAAATACCGACAATTTACGGGGTAAACCGACCGCAACTCAGGCACGTATACATATTAGTTCTACGAAAGTACCGCAAGCTGCGGTCGTAGCAACGTGTTTAGCGGTAGGAAATCCAAACCATTGCACTTGACACTCTCGTTCCAGATACGAAATTTTCCCGCCCAACGTTTCTTCTCCATTGTACCTAATATCGCAATCGATCCGTTTTACGCGTCGACCCAGCCAGTCCCATTGAGCTAATCAAATTCTTCAACGACTATAAAAAAATTACACACCTCGACATCGAGTTCCTCCTTTCCCCCACGATCGTTCGAATCGTTTGAACAAGTAACGCGCGTTCTACTGGAAACAGGCTCGAAAGTGCAAGAACTCGCGAGCACACTCGCCGATTGTTCGCGCGAAACGTGGACAGAGATCGATCGATGGAAATTCGTACTGGTTCGACGTGTCACGAATGGAAAATAGAAAATAGTGTCGCGTTACAGGCCGTGTACGAGCCGCGAGTCAAACGCATTCGTACGCCGACACAAAATGCGGTCCGAGCGGTGTGTTTAGCGGCGGTAAAACTAAAGTCGTGCAGTTGACACGCACGGGTCACGGGTCACGGGTATTCGGGATTTTCTTTTCCGAGCTTTGATTTCAACGGCGAAAGGGTGGAGGGAAAAGGGATGGAGTTGGGAGCGGAGAACACGGGGTGAAAGGAGAGACAGACAGAAGGAGAGAGTGAGAGGGCAACCGTCCCTCTGGAAAATTACCTACGGCCAGCTCGCGCTGAGGTTTTGCGGTATCGCGATACACGAACACTCGTATTGGGTGCACGTGTGCGTATTCGGCCCAATTTTACATGCAATTTCGTGGTGAAAGGCGCTCCCCGCAGTATGGCGGGGTTTTTAATTATATCTAGCTGCTGCCCAACCGGTAGAATATTAACCGGAAATAATTCTGGCTATGGAAACTCTGCTATCGACATTGTACATACGTTACTGGAAGGCGATCGGTGTTTCGACTGGGACGAAACAAAAATTAATTCTATCTGAATGTCTGTTGATTCGCTGCTCGATCTTGTATTCTTTATCGAGCGTGTCTTCTGGCGGGAACGTAGGTAATAACAGCGCTTGCGAATGTACCGTGTGTAGTATTTTCTATAATGTTTGGGATACGAGAATTTTTCATTCGAATTTCCGTTTAATTGGATATCAAATGGAGCACTCTGTGCGCAACTTAAATATTCGTGTCGTAACAGGAAATTGCTATGGTCAATTCTACGTTTTTACATTTCATTCGTTCGTCGTTCGTTACGGGCTGTATAAAATTTCAACTAGTCCGCTGCAATTAATCGGACACGCTGACCCGCAAGAAACGGTATCATTTGCATTCTCCGCTGGTTAATTCAAATTATCACGGGACAGTGTACCGCGTATCATTTAGTAATAATTTTTTTCCCTGCACTTTTTCTTCCAACATAAACCGAGGAAACGGGAGTACACGAGAACATCGGTTCGTGTAATATTTTCGTAGGGACGAATTCTTCCACGCGACTGCCTGCAGCCACAAAACTTTCCTGACTACCTGTCTCTCTGATAGTTCCACTAATTCACCGATCATGTGTACCGATACATTTCCTCGACGCATCGACCGTTTACTCGGTCTTTGCCTAGCTTCGTTGCAACATTTGCACAGCTGGCCGACGCGGAAGCGTTTTTAGTGAAACTTTCGAGCCGCCCGTGCGGGTAATTCACGCGAGTCGAATTCAACTAATAATCTGCCTATAAATTCAACGAACAAACCGGTAAATCTGGAATTACCGAAACAGTCGTCGAGCCCCGAAATGTGTTAACTTCGGTCCGAACGCGCTTATCCTGTAACGAAATAATTAAGCCGCACGGTGAATTGCGATATTGTTGCGAGTAAGTACTCTTGTTGTTCGAGGAACTGCATCCTGTTACCGATTTTCCTGTCAAAACGCGTCAGCGGCGTAACACGTTGAAATTCAGCGAGTGACGTGGAAAACGGCGGAGAGCTAAAAAAATCCAAAGTACACATACATCGATCCCAAGCAGAGAGGTGCAATCGGTTTACGGTGATATTCGCATCAGATACAGATGACCCCTTTGCTGGCATGCGTTCCTCGGTGTTGATTTATCGTCGCATCCGTCGAGTGTATCCACTCTTGCGCGGGTGATTACGGGAACGGTATCGAGTGCCGGGCATCGTTTCCCCCGATGCAACGTTTCCATTAGACGCGACGCTCGATCGGGCCGCCGACACATGGAAAAATCACCGCGGCCGCAACGAATTTCACCTTCTTTGCCCCTTTTTCTCGATGACTGCTTTCTGATCTCGAGGCGCGGACAAAGCTTTTTACTCGGCTGCCTCGGTCTGCGGTCGCCTACAAAACGCTCGGCGAAATCGTTGACGAAAAATCAATGACGAGCCGAACGCGCGATTAAATTTGCAAAATGCACTTCCGTATAGGTGGCACTCAGTTTCGCTACGAGCTCAATCTGCATCCTAAATCCGTGCAGCTGAACGATTCATCTTTCGCAAATTAGCGAAATTACCTTGCCGTCAAGAATTGTCGGATTGTCGATGATAATAGATACCTGTGTCGCAGCATTCCTCTCGGCCCTCGCGTATTTAGAAGAAGAGGGTCGATCGCGAACGTGCACTTCCCTCCCAGTCGCTGTACAGTTGATTCCGAGTACGAATGTAGATTCGAATTGGCTGATAGAAACGACGCGAGAAACGCAAAGGCGCGTGTCGTGCATGCCTGCGTGCACGTGTTCTGGCGAAACTAAGTGGATACAGTTTCAACCGAGTTTCCAGAGGCTTGGGGTTACGCGAAAGTTTAAACATGATTTATTCCCGTGCAGTACGTCGGGCGTTTCGTCGTGTTGCTGGGTAATCGTTCAGTTAAGCCTAACTGTACTGCGCTGCAGAATCGTCGAAAAACGAACGCCGTCAGGCACGAGGCGCGAATCGAGGAAATATAAAAATGAAACAACCTGCCCTATCGGGTAGTCGTATTATCGCAGCTATGGCGACTCGTCTCGATGAACGGGAGAGTAATGGACGAATAACGGATGGAATATTATCGCGACGCTTCTTTTAAGCTCTCCCATTATCCACGATACGCTCGCCTCATTATTTCCGTCGCTCTCTGGAGAAGTATGCAAATACGCGAAGCACAGTGAAACCATGCACTCAAGCTGTCACGGCTCGATTTACTTGGCTTCATAGATCCTGACGGTGGCGCGGGTATGGCTCGCTTCTTAAAACCCTCCTCTCTCGAATACGGCTGTTATCGACAGACCGTGGTGGGCGAAGAAAAAATATTCCCCAACCCCCTGGACGGATTCTGGTTCGCGCGGCATACTCCTCGCGAGAACTTCGCCGGCTCGTTTCTCCTTTCGTATCGGGTACAGAAGGGTACACATTTACGCGGCGACACATCAAACGCAGACCCAACTCCCCAATGCTCGGGGGACGAGTGTACTTCTGAATGTGATTTGTTGTCGCATTCCGCGAGGCCGCGCATTTCACCGAGCGACGACGGGTACGGTCGGATCGTTAAAGTCGAGCGTATCTATCGTTTCGTCGTGAAAATGGGCGCTCCGTTAACGCGTAATTTATCGCCGTTTTTCTTCCACAACGTTCTCGATATTCGACGGGTCCGGGCTGGTTGCCTGCGAACTAATTCGAACGATGACGAACGCGTCTGTTGCGAATCGACGGCAACGTTGAAACAGGAGAGTGGGTTGGACGTGGAAGAAGCAGAGAATGAAATGGTGGTCTCGGTTGGCAGGAATTCTTCGGAAGTTCGACAGTATCGTTAGGAAAGCTCTGGCGTGTAGCGGGAAAAGTTAGCGCGGCAAATTGAGAAAAATACTGTACGTTTCAATTATAGATGATCCGTGTAATTGTTTCGTGCCACGAAACAGAGACGAACGACGTTCCCTCGTGCGGATATGCTCGATACGATTCGGGCAACGTATGGCCCACATTTTGAATCATTACGTATAGCCGGGAAACCACGAGGGAAGCACTATTCGTTTCCATTAAATCCACCCCAGTATGATCGCTCCGGAGCAATCGTCCTGCTCGGTTTCCTGTGGATATGTACCGAATTAAGTCGTTCTATTGCCAAGTGGCTGGAGCAGCCAGTATCGTCGGGCAGTGGTACCGTCCGCTGAAATTTACGTAGATTACGAACTTTGGTAACATATGAAACGGCTGAGAAACGGGCATGGGAATGGTGAAGCGGAGTGAAACGAAGGGGGAACGAGACGAGGTACTGGAGAATTCCTGTACATATTCCACCTGGTAATTGGGTTTCACGCGAGAATTCAGGAATTTTCGGAATACGTACTCTTCTCTGTTATCGTTTAGTTGAATAACGAGTTTTGCAGTATTTCACTCATTGGAATATCTTGACTGTCGCTAAAGAATTTATATCGAAATGTGCCCACGATGCACAGGGGGAGGATGAACTTTTCAGGTGTCTGACCAGTCGTCTTATTACTACTTCGTGAACGAGATGAAAGAAGGTCAAAGAGCGTATAGACTTTCTGACAATATTACAGACATCGAGCCAGAGAGGGTTCCGTTCCACTATATTTTTAAATGTATTTTTCATGCGGCCAATTTTGACCCCCGTCGAAATTTGTAATTCTTTTGAGCTCATCTTACCGGCAACTGAAAACGAAAGGAGCTGCCGGGATCATTATCATTTATATGAAAACCTTTGCGCGTCCTTATGCATAGTCATTATTCAGGCGTTTTTCCCAGGGTGCAAAGAAGGCAACAAGGCTAGTTCAATACACGCTCCGCGTGGGCGAAGGTGGCAATCTTAATTAAGGGGATACTCATTCTCCCAGATTTTTTTACTTCCTTCTTTTTTACTCCCGTAATACCGGGCCGGGCGAAGCACACGTTCAAGTTTAAGTAGCGCCGAGCTTAAGAGTCTAATGAAATTTTTGCCAACAGCAAAGAACACAATTGTATCAAGAAATATTACCAAAAGATTATGGGGGTCATCAGGTCGTGCCATTGAAGTCGAAATAATTGAATCAGTATCATTCAGAAATTATGGACGTTCATCAAGGTTGTGATCTGTGGTTAGGTTTTGTCTTTAGGTTCGTCGTCTCTCCAGCGACTCCTCGATGCTTCCGGATCGCTCAAGATAATCATGCCTGGACGAAATCAATTGGCAGCCCCGTGCAGGGAAAATCTTTGATGGATGGTGTAAGAAACCGGAGCTCAGGTAGCAGCGGCAGGGAAAGAAGACAGAGGCAGAGAGAGAATTATTCAAATCCTCGATAGAAGAGTCCTTCGGGGATACCGCGTGCCACTTTGAAAGCGACGGTTCGTTCCTTTAAGGCTTTCACCTCTTGTCTTACCGAGGATTCTCGTGGATTCAAAGAAGATCGCGCTGAAAATAAGAAAATGGAGGAAATATCGAGAGTAGATATCGGGTAGACGAAGGTGCGGCGTCGTGGCCGACGTGTTTGCGGGCGATATCGGTATTCGCGTAAATATTAAACCTCCGACTTTTATTTGGCTCCACATATGAACTTCTTTGTAATTGTAGAACGTCAGATGCGGGCCAAGACTTTACAAATACTCGCCTCTGATATTTCTATAGTTTGATAAATTTAACGGGGAACGAAGTAGAATAATCGAAATAAAATTTCCCGTTTTATTAACAAATGCCCTGCAAAGTGTAAATTTACCTTGGCGTTCATCGCGAACAAAAATCCGATACGTTCGAAATAAAGTTGCCTTCCTTAAAATAACTTTCTCCTATCCTTTTACAACGCGCTGTAAAATAAACTGGCTCTCATCCTTCAGCGTCCGTATTCTTGAATAGTGTAGCCGTTAATCACGTTAGGAAGGGCAATTTCTCTGTTGTTTTATGCTGCTCCTTTTCGAAAACGAACGACGAGATTGTACGTCAAGTGGCATCGGCTCGTGTCATTTTAAACGAACCAACTCGCAGAGCGCAGCTAAAGAAGATTCGTCCTGATCAATGAACTCTGCGGGAGCGGCAAAGGCACCAGAGGTTTTAACGAACATCCGTTTCCTTTCGCGGATACACGAGAGATCCTCGAATCCGCGAAGACAGAGCCGAAAGGCGGAAGTCGCGGTGTTTTATATCAGCCAGATTTCCGTCGCGTCGGCTTGATATGCTTACTCGCTCGAAAGGAGCTTAAGCAGAAAGTCGATAATACTTTGAAAAGGTTGATGCATCCGCGTTCCTGTACTAACACTTTTGCAATTCTGCGAGGGATACTTCATGCTCACTCTTCTATGATCCTGGTTACGCCGTAACTCCGGTCACGAACATTCATAATCAAATGTTCGATCGATGCGTTTTGAAAATAGGAATATTTTATGCAAAGGATCCAAATGCACATATAATGACGAAGATCTGTTTGGAGAGCATTCATTGCGAATTCTATTTCGGGGAAACACTCAGCCACATCGTAAAGCGTCCGCGTATTCAGTACTTGATATTTTTCGCCAGCAGTAAATTGTTGAATTTGCATACCGTATCGACTGTAATCGCACCGAATCCGAGGTGTGCTACGTAAATTTGTTGAATTCAATGAGCTACAGTTTGTACGCTATTCCCTGGGATATACCTATCATAATGTACACGTATCCAATAACTTTCCTTGGCTTTTAAACGCGCTAATCCGATTCCTCTTCTGAATTTACACGATCCGCATGTGAAACATAACATTATTCTGTGTAATAACGAATCCACTATTTGCTGACTGTATTTTAGCTTAATAAAATGAAAATTGAAAATATTACAACAGTGGCAACGTTTAAACCGTGTTTGGCATTGTTCAATGGATGTACACAATATGTTACTTTCACACTTCGAAATTATATCTTCTGCTTTTTCTACATCGCTTCGGTGCAACGATTTTCACCCGTTTCAATACAAAATTGACGATTCATGTACAGCTGTACGCACTAGATGGAATGTAGAAATGTTGGAAGTGATAATTTGATATTGCAATTGAACCGGATTGCACTGGTGGTAAGGTGGTCATTGCCCGCACGCTCTACCACTTTGCAATTAAACATTTGCCGGGAAATAATTACAAACCTATCAACTATACCACGAATGGAGCAATTAAGTATTTCATAGTTTTTTCGTTACGTAATTTCTCCATTACGTGATCACTTCATTGTGCACAGGCAAAGGGCAATGAAGATACAATAGTTTGGTTTTTGGTTTTATTTGTACAGTCCTAGATAAATTTATCACAATAAGGGAATTATGAAAAATGTACAATAATGCGGACAGAAAACACATTCCCGTGACAACAGAAAAAAGGGCCAGCAATCGTTAACAATTTCTCGCAGATCTATTTAATAATCTTTAATTGACACAACGTCTCCCGCGGATTGACGAAATGAATGATCAGCCGATTTCCATTTTTTTGTTGTTGCTTTTTTTACACGTTAAAACACAATCTATACTTACATATTAAATGTAGCAACATTTAGAGTAATACTACGCAGCGAGTTTATGATGCACATTAAAAGCAATTTCCGGTTCGTTTTCTTTCTCTTGTATTTTTTGTTAACTCTCACTCAGTCGTGGCGTTCAGTACCATCCTCGTCGGGATTTCTCTTTCAAAGATCTATAATGGTCGACGATTCTTTTTTCCTTTCCTCACACTTTCCTGTAAACTTTCTTCCTCAATCGTGCAACGATCTTCTCTTACAGATAGACTCGTTTAACTCGTCGAAATCTCTTTTTATAAAGTGTAAAAAACCGTTTTAGCACTTTCGCTGAAGTGGATATTCATGAACGATGTTTTCTTCCTTTTTTATCAAGGGTTGAAAGTCAAGTTCTTTCACGGGTCAATTTTGCAGCGAAAGTGTTAAATATTTCCCGCCATCTCTTCGACGAATCGATTAATAAAATACTTCCTCGCGTCGACGCCCCCGGCGTGTCTCGTATAAAAGAAAGCTCGTATTAAAGTTGAAAAGCAATCGTTGGAAATGTTTTCACGTTCGCACGGACGAGAAGGAAGATGAAAAAGATGAAGAAGCGAGGGAGGATGGAGAAGAATGAAGGGCCTAGGCTGCTTGTCGACATCACGTCTTCATTTTCGTCTTTTCTTCCGACGACACATTAAAATTACGTACGGCGTTAATTAATCTAAGCAGATTACACCTTCGTTTATGTATATTTATTTACAGGAACACAGTGAACGATGCCAGCCACAAAATCAACCGTTTCATCGGTGATAACGATCTATGTACTAATCTCTCTTCTCGCCTCTCATTGCATTCAACAGTAATAATCAACAACAATAATCGTGTTCACGCGAGAGGATCGGTTTTGTGGCGTGCAGTCGGCGGGATTGCCTATGAGATACGAGACTTACGACGACATAATTAATTATTGTTAATCTCCTTACGTCTAAAGTTTCCGTTCTCATTCCACACCTGTATAATCCTCGTCGTTTTTCTTTTTTATTTAAACTATCGCTTGCCTCTTTATTGACTAGAGTCGAGAACGTTGTACGAGCGCATCTGGCAAATAAAAAAGCACACCGATCTGTTTAGCTCGTTCGTCGATAATTAATACGACCGACGGTAATCTCTAGAAGTCGTGGGTTTTCTGTGCTCACTACGACTCTCTCGAACTTTCAAAGGAACATAGAAGGGAACGTAACACACGTTCCTACCTTATTCTCTTTCTTCTTAGCCCGCTAGTCGTATGCTTACGGAAATAACCAACACTACGACGTTCACTTTGAAACGCAATCTTTTTTTCTCTTATCAACGCACCGTAGTATAATGACAAAAAGTAACGATACAATCCTAACTAAGACGGCGCGATAAGTTTCGCGAGAGACGTGTTCGCGAATTTTTCTACGTTCGTCTACCAGAGCCGCGGTAACTATTCGCAAGTCGCACAGTCGGCCAGCACACCCGGGAATCTCCTGTTTTAACGCGTCTCACGTCGTATACCAAAATTTTGGGTATCGGCTAGAGGATCCTCCTAAGGGGTTTGCTTGTTATTGCAGGAGACAAGCGCGATTTTCGATTCGTATGCAGTTCGCGTGCATGTATTTACCTGTAATGCGTATGCATGTACGTATGTATATCATGTATAATATTTATATGTATGTGTATGCGTGTACGTATGTATGAGTCACGTATTTGGCACTTCTTATGTGATCGATTATTTACACAGTTTCGCACGTCGAACTCGTATCGCGTCGATCCGAGAAGACGAGGAAACGATACGAATCATCTACGCGGACTCACTCTCTCTCTCCCTCGTTCATGTATTTATAATGTTTATACAATGTACCTGGAACTGAAATTTATACACTGAGCTATTTACAATTCCCTTACAGCTTTACGTCCCGTTTCTCGTGAAAGAACGAAACGACAGATCGATATCTGGCCTCTGACGTTCTCATACATTATTCGTTTCGTTCTATCTCGAGGTGTTCTCGTTCCGCGGACTTCAGGTCCATTAGTGCTAGAATTTGTAAACCTTCGTTCACCTCCTGTTGAGCACCGAGAAAGTGTTGCGCACCTCGAGTCCTTAAGTAAAACATCGGATACAATATAATGATACATTAAAGTATAAGCAATAATACTTTCAACTTGTTTCACAATTTTCCTATCAGTGGATCGGTGCGATTGCGCCCGCAATCGAATTCTCGATCTTGTATCTCTGCAAGGGGAGCCGCGCCGCGCACACGTTGAAAACAATGAAAAATTCAAAGAATCAAGGAATACACCAATCACAATTGTTTCAACACCACGCAATACCTCCTCATTCAAGCCTTTGAACATTTTCTGGCTTCACGTATTCCCGTTCCCCTTTCTGTTCTATAAAGGAAAAGATATGATACTAGAGAGATGGAAATTTCTCCGGGCGAGCAATTGATAGAACGCATTCCATCGGAATTCTCTTAACTTCACCGGGAAACGTGAACGACGTTAAAGGATTTCGACGCCTTAACGACCGAACGATTGCTCCTCTGTTCTCTGTCTCGTCCTATTCGTCGAGCGGAAGTTCCACTCGGCCTAGAGAAGCATCGGAAACTCGAAACATTCCCGGCGAACTCGGTCGATTGCGAATCCAAAAGCTCCCGGGGATCAGCCCGGCTGATACGGCCGTGAAATAAATTCGCCAAGTTCGCGGAAAACTTGGCCCGTGCCGATGAAGTTCCAGCCGTAAGTCCCGATCTTCCGGAGTGCCGCGTGCTACCCTTAAACCGACAGGAAGACAGACCGCCGATCCTTCCCCTTTAAATCAAACTTTCCGATTAGGCGAACCATCGGGGAACTTGAATATGGGCATACATTCCGTGGGATTTCTATTATCGCGATGCAGTGGACGTTGGCAAACGTGTGCCGTGTACATTCTTTTCCGATTCCCGGATTTCCAGTCCCAGGGGAAAGGCGATTACATAAAGTGTGTGTTTCGCTCGTTGTACAATTTGGATTTACACTTGTTATTGATGGAAGTAGAACGAAATGCATACTTCACTTGGCACAGCGGCGGCAACGAGAATGGAAAAGGCGCAGAGTTTAACAAATAACACCATCGATTTGTTACAGTGCAGCCAATGGCAATCAACCGACGCAATTCTTATCCAGATCTGATATTTAATATCAATGACAGACTGCATTGTGCCGGCGGTCGAGTATCAAGATTTATCGCGTTATTTCCTGATAGTTGTGTAAGGGTGGATGGATAACTAGTTTTGTCGTAGCAATCTGGCAATTATGAGGCGGAGGGGTCGCTGTAAAAGTGTCGACCCGCGAGTCTGTTACCCCGTGGCACCGTTACTCAGGACAATAGGTGTCCTCCGTGGCTGGTAGAGGTGGTAAATCGCAGGTCGGACAATGTTTGGCCAGCTACGTGGTGCACTCGCCGCGATAACCGGCAATACTTTTACGGCCGTCACCCTATTATGAATGGGTCGTGTTAAACGAGGCGGGAAAAGCTCGCAAGTACATCGCAAAGTGATGATACAGACTGTGTATAACAGAATCTCTCCACCCAGACCATGGAATTTTCTCTCTGTCTCCCTCTCTCCCTTGCCTTCTCCCCATTTCACCCTTTCAACCCGTCGCCTTTCTTTCCTACTTAGGGTAGCAATCACACTCGTGGTACCCCATTTGCTGTGTGCTCGCACTTCTGACAGGACCGCCGTGATTCTTGCTGCAACAAGCACACTTTTATGACGCCCGTTGCAGTTGCCCCCCCCCCTCCCACGTGTAACCCCGATAAGAATCGACGGGGGCGAGATTCAGGGTGTGCTTCTCATTTAAGTTTCCATGGCTTGCTTTTTCCCTACCTTTCTGGCAAACGGAAGAACGTAGAGGAAATTCCCGTGGAATTTGCGTCGATTTGTTTAAAGGGATGGAGATGAGTTTTCTCTAGAGGATTTCCATGAAAGGTTTGTTTATCATGGCTTGCTTTTTTGTTTCAATTATGTTGTCTTAGTAAGTTGAATTGCACGCGATGGAAGCGAGTCGAAGGTATTTCCTCGTAGCTTTGTTATCGCTTCCTCGTTTAATCTTCGATATCACAGTTTTTGTAGTAAATATGAAATAACGAGACGTGGACAGCAGTGGACTCCACTGGTAGCCGGGTGATTAAAACCCCGGATGGATTTCAAAGATACTTCCTGGCGTAAATTTTTTCATATCAATCCTGCGTTCGCGAAAACGTTTCCTGTCCTCTTGTTTTCTCGTGGATAGTAAATGTCGCATTATGAGAACGGTAAATTCCGCCAGATTTCATAACTCGATCTCCCCCATTCGTAATATCAACAGTTTTGCAACGACGAAGTTATACGGCACAACACATTTATTTTTAATTTTACGCCCCGTGAAACGTGAATAAATGTCTCGCGAAATCACACCCGAATCGAAGCTCTCAGGCATGAAAAAAGAGATAAAATTATAAAATATCTGCTAACGAATTTTATCGGACAGCATGAAAGAAATCAAGGGAAGAAGCAACAGATTGGACACGTTTCGCGGGCAATACTTTCACGGCCGTAAATTTCGCAACGAACGGGACGTGTTAAACCGGACGAGAAAAGCTCGCGGACCGTAACACAGATTATGTATAACAGGATCCGATTCAAGCATGTCCTGCACCATCGTTCTATCTCTAATCTCTGATTTCATATTATACGCGGGGCTTGTCGGATTCCGATCTGTTACGTTTCCCTGAAGTATTATTATGCTGATTCGTCCGTACAGCCACGAAAATCACTATCATGCAAATACGTTTACGCTAGCCGGGCAATTTAAATCGGGCCCTTTGTTTCCCGATTTCGCTGCGAGGGTGGTAATTTCATAGCAAACGAGGAAATGCTTCACCCATCTATTCGCGGAACGAGAAAGCGATCGAACCGGAAAGATTCTTGCGAGCTATAAAAAAAGTCACGAGCTGCGTCACATTTTACCAAAGTCACGTTCGCTTTTTCTTCGGCTTTTACGTCGCTATTTTAGATCGGAGATAGACGCGAAGCTGGGCCATGTTTGTTGGGTAGCCGAGACTTTAGTAACCTCCTCTCATAAAACTTTCCTTAGCCTTTGAAAATACTACAGTCGAGAGAAATCTCTGTGTGGTATTTTGCAGCGATGGTAAATAGTTGAAAACCACTTCTCCGGGGCAACATAAATTTTCGATCATTGTTCACACGGTCCGATTCTCGATCGTTCTCAATATTTTCTTTCGCCACCTGATCTGCGACGCCTCTCTTGGTGTTTGGAAAATATCTTCTTACTATTTTCTGCGATCCAAATATTTTGATGTTTCACGATTTTAATTCGGAATTGGACCAAAAGGTGGAAGTTACATTATGTACCTATATTTTCGAATGCATTCCGAATGAAAAATTTGAGTCCAAGTGGCTAGCTGTGCGGCTTTATTGTCAATTTAAAATGGAAAAAAAGGATTGTTAATAGATTTTAAATCGAATCAACGAGGATGTTTGCGCTCTGGGCGAATAAAATATTTCATCTGACCGTTCTTTGCTATATTCAAATACGCAGGACACCAAAATATAAAAAGTATTTTGTATGTAATTCGTATGCCATCAAAGCACAAATAAATTGCAAGGAAATGTTTTATTTCAACATTAAAAGCAAAAATGTCGAGGACGCTAAATATTTCGCAAACAAGGTTAACTTGAAATAAAAATGTTCCCTGCAACCAATTGCAATAAAAGAAATATTCAGGTGGCCTGTTTCAGGAGAGAAAATATACACACCGTAATATCTGCACAAATTCGTAAAAGGCAATACACTTGCAGGCTGAAGGCGCATGATAAATATCGCGTAGCGCGTAGCCCGTGATCTATGTCCGACCACGCCCGGCATATACTACTTGACGCGCTTAAATGCGAATGCTCGAGTGTCCGAACAAATTCATTGCTTTGGCCGCACTTTGACGACTGAAAAAGTAATCTGCAGATACGAACTCTAGATTCCCTGCACTCGAATTGCAAACAAATAATTTCTAAACAACAAAATAGTTGAAAATGTAGCAACACAAATATTTAGCAAATTCGTAGCTTTCAATTTTCTGCCCATTAATACAAGTTCTAACACTTTCAACAATATCTCCGCATCTTCTGCATTAACATAAATAACGTAGAATTTATCGAAGGCTACCAAAATTCAGAACTAATCGCAGCTTGAAAAAAAAAAATTACACGACCGATAAGATGCAATGCGAGAATAGTGGCTCAACTGTACTCAGAAACTGGGTTAAGATTGGGTTATCTGTAACAGCCACGTAGACTCAACATCATCTACTTAACGAGTCATTTACATAACCCCGATTCTTTTCTACACCGAGAAGCTGCTTCTTACACGAGCTAGAGCGTAACGAGCCCCAAATCCTGAATAATTCCGCCCGGAAGTAATATCCGCTGATCGATCCTCAGACTCCGTCTTCGAAAACGGGATACCGACACGTTTGCAGAATGTGCAGATGCGAAACGACACTACGAAACCGCGACCGATCGACGGATTAATTTCACAGGGCAGCCGTGAATCGGAATAACGCCTCCCGGAACGATGGATAAAATGCATGTCACGCGTGTAACAGGCGATACACGCTGCTATCCGTGCACGCATCTAAATAGGGAGGCGTGTATTCTATCGGCGCGTGCACGGGCCGCGGTGCGGACACGGGAATACAGTCGTGGCGTGTAACGACGTCACCGAGCAGTATCTCTATTACGCCTGGATTGCCGTGGACTGTGGCCGCTTACGCATCGCTTAACATAATCCCCCATCCGACCAGGACTACATAGATTACGGAATGATACCTCTGAAACCCGTGCAATTATATTGGCGTGAGATATTTCGGCCGCGTTCGCTGTTTCGTGGTTCGAATCTGAATGGGCCACGTCGTCTGGCTGTTCCACGCCGGAATTTCTGCGACGCAGATAAACGTTGAAAAGCTGTCGCGGTCTAGTTCGTCGCTTTGTCCGTTCGTTGATCTCGATCTAACTACGGAAGGCTTCTGGATGAATTGAAATGCCACGGCTCCGAATAGAATCGTGACAATTACGAGTTTTTCTATGTACGTTTGTTTGCTCCCTGTTTTGTTTAATTAAATCGCAGAAACACGTGGAAATTACGATAACTAGAGAAGCAGCGAGAATTATAATACAGTTGCTCGTCTGTTTCGTGGATTGAATTCGAATGTGCTTATCGTTCGACTGAGTTGAAGGCACGGCGCCACGCTGACGAAGCCCGCCGCAGAAAGATAAATCTAAAACTGACAGTCTAATTCGTGATTTCATTTAAATGCTAATCGTAACATAGAGATCGAGCCGGTGGACGTTCTTCGATACTGGAGCCAACAGTGACGTTTCAGGAGTATCTCCTGAAGAATCTCGTACGAGTTTCCAGCGTGTTTTATCTTTCGTACTCTCGTACATGAAAGAAGATATCGCCCCTCTCTGTATGATGGTTTTTCCACGATTTTTTACATCGTTATGTTTGCGACGAATTTTTATTCGAAGGTATCCGCGATAGATACCGACGTTTTTCTGGTTTCATCGATAAAAGGGAACTTTTCAATCTCGAAGCGAGCCAACTCTCCAGCTGCAAGACTTTCCGACCGAATGATACTTTATCGAAGCCCCTTTCGCGCGATCGAAACTTTTCATACTGGCTTCGCTGAGCCGCTTGCGTGACCGACGAACGGAGTTATCCAGACCAGACACACAAATGGTTTCTACTGATTCGTCGAGAGAATTATGCGCTGGCCAGTGTGCCGTACTACTAATTCCTGTTTCCGCTTCCCAGCCCGTTTTCCTTCCGACAATTAGTTTCGTCGTTTCAACCCCGCGAAATTGAATCCCGCCCGGCCGGAGGTTTTAATTTTTTTACGACGTTGTATGAATTCCGTGAAACCAATAAACGCCGACGGGAACGAGTACGTCGGCACGTTTTCTACGATGACACGAGCCCGCGAACGGAAATTACACAGCCGTGATAGAATTCTTGTAATTCTCATCATCGAGCACCGCCGTTTAATTGTTGAGTCTCATGAAACTGAACAGCAGTTAAATCACGGCCGGTTATTAATATTTGCATATCGTTCCGGACGGATTATGAAACGTTAATTCGAATTTTAATTCGCGGCCCATTCTTGTCGAGCTCGGATCGATGCTTCTCGATTAAAAGAGTCCTATCCATACAGCGACGCAGACCGTACTGCCCGTTCACGCCGGAATTGGATTCTCCGTGTCGTTTGATGTCTCTGTGTCTTCTTTCGGTAATTAATTCGAGTAGCGAGCGTATTTTAATTTAGCGATACCCGTCGACTCTTTGTCTCTCGCGGCATCGCGAAACACAATTACGCGTCGCGAGCCGATTACACGATCGGTAATGGAAAGTTTCGTAATTACAGGGAGCACGATGATTAATACCTTCACGCTGGCAATCATAGTAATTTCGGCCTTTGAGCGCGCGCAGAAACGCGTAGCCGGCATCGGAGAATGTTTCATTCGCGCAATGACGCATTTATCGCATTAAAATCAGAAACGTAACCAACTCGTTACCGATTTGGTCGCGGTCCGCCGTGAATGTCCGATGTATTCTCATAAATGAAACTCGGACAAGAGTTCCGCCACCCATGAAAGCCGAATCGAAAATCGCGTCGCGCCTATACGTGGGAAATATCTGATCGAGAGTCACGAATCGGCAACACGACGAGGGAAATTAATTCCTGCCGATGCTTGGCATTAATATTCCAACGAAATCCCCATCGAACAATCATGCCCGCTGCTATTTAAACCATGGAAAGAAAAAATGAAAAAAAGAAACGCGGAAAAGGACGAGGATCCTGTGGGAGTTGAAACGCGTCGTGTCGAAAATCAGCGAGCAACGAGAGGTCGGTGAAATTTGTTGAGAAACGGGAGCAAAGTTTCCTTCTTCGGGCAACGATTCAACGAACCGTTTCGATAATTGGATTCTCCGACAGCGGAAGCGTTTTCAAAATATCACGAACACACTGCCGTTACATTTCCCTCGCTCTCGTGACTTCACAGAGACGCGAGCGCTATTTTTCACGTGTCGAAGCATTAATCAAATTCTCCTCCCTTCTCTCCCTGGAGGGTTGTCCACTTGAATGCTACTCCCTGGCCACGCTTGAAAAGTCTACGACCCCAGCATTCCATTCAAAAGCAACTTCCCTATGCAAACTACGCACGTATCGCGTGTCTTTGGGGACGTTTTTCTGTTCCACATCGTGGCACCGACTTCCTTTGCGCGATTCGTTTTTTCATGACACCTCCAGGAACGTGTAATCTGTAAGATTTATTTGCGAGCCTTGTGTGTCTTGCATACGAACGGTAACGAGCCGACGCAAAAAGGCAGTCGAGGAGAATTTGAGGCGCGATATGTTCTAATTACATATTCTCGGGGGAACGATTTATCATTTAGCAATTTAGCACGTTTCATTGTTTTCTCGAATTCATTTCGCGACGCTCTATATTGGACATGTGTTTTTCGATGAACGAAACGAGAGCGTTCGATTTTTTTCTGCGATATTCATCATTGTTATCGTTTACCAGATCTGGATCTCAACTGCAAATCTGATTGGTTTTATATGCGAGAAGTTTCTAATAGTTAAATCAATTTTGTATTAATTTTTTATATATTAATTTCGCTTTTAGACTTCGTATAAGCCGCGCGTCATTTTGTATCACCCTCGAAATTGTTATCGAATTAATATTAAGATGCGAGGAGCATCGACGAGCACCATTAATTCCATTCTCATTGTGCCAAATTAACCACAGGCTCGCGGTGCGGCGTCATACGGTAATACTGCTCCTGGAACCTTCCGTTCATACATCATTGCTTCCCACAAATAATTCAAATTGGATAATTCACCTCACAATAAATATCTTATGCTAATTAGTCCCGTAATCCAACGGCGACCTATACATAATTCAATTAGACTAATTAATGTTCAATAGCGATTAACAATCCAATTAAAGGTCCACAACCCAGTGACAAATAATTTCATCTGTTTCTGTTAATGTATCCTGTGAAGCTTCAATCTAAACGCGGGTATCACTCGAACGTACAGTTCGATTCTCCACAGTAACGAACATTAATTACAGAATTCATAAAAAAAAGCGAACCAAATTTCCAAACAACAAAAGCCATTAAAGATATCGCTATTCAAAAGCATTCGAATAAGATATTTAAAAAAAGGGACGCGTCGCCATCGCGTTTATTTTTTTTAATACATTACGGTCAATATACTAATAGCGCGTCCTGAAGGTGCACTGTACGCTCAGAAGCGACTCCCCAGAGAATTGATCGAGATGCAAAGGTACACAGGGCGCGATAGAACGTCCTGAACGAACACGGCCCACGATTCTCGTGGTCCATCTCCTAATTCGCCGTCTGCGGCACGTACGGGGGCATATAGGGCCCCGTGAGGATATATTGCACCGCCACCACCATCAGCTGCGGGGCACTCCATCTTATGATGTACGCGCTTCCTGAAACAGAAATGCATTTTCCTCGTTACTACTTGCCGTCTCGTGCACTCACACCCGATGGCTGAGTGCTGCGCTATCCGGAGATAAAAAGATGCGAAGTGCACGTGTCTCCCGGTGTGTCCCTTACGCGTCGCTGCTATGCACCGTATGCAACAAGGTACACGGTCACGGTACTTTCGTTTGGAAATCGGAAGAAAATGTATCACTTCTCGGCAACTCCGCTGCTTTCATAGCATCATAACAATTAGATTGAAAATCGTACGCTCGTTGCTTGTACATATAAATCTGGTAGCTTAAACGAATTTCTCCTTTATCTATTTAATTTTTTTTTCCGTTGGCGCTAAAACAAACTGAATCGCGTCGAGAGCACAGAAATGATAATTTTCTGGCTACGCGTGTAGTTACCCGTAGATTACGGCTTGTCATCGGCTTACTCGTAAATCTGCCGGCGTTAATCATGCATCGTAGGTTGCGTGAACAGCCAGTGTTCCCAATTTTCAAAGCTTATTATCGCCGTAATTAGGTGTCAAAATGGAATTCCAACGCTCGAGCGTTCGCCGTTTAAAATTTCGCGCAGCCGTGTCGCGGAATCTCGTTTGTCCGATGAACTACAATGCGACTGGAAAGTATTCCAGGTATTTCTCCCCGGTTGTCTCCCTTCCTCTTTCTCCAATTTCTCTCTGTGCTACAGAGATAAAATCGTCGCAGTGCTTCGTTGTCCCAGGACGAAGAAACGCGCCGGCATTTATATTCGAACAAATTTCCCGCACTTGTAAAGCTCCCGCCCGCGTGGAAACGGAAGTTTCGCGCGTCGCTTAGAATTTAGATTAACATTTAGGGTAACACATTTTCGAAATACTTGGCGCGCGCAGGTAGTATGCGCGGGGAAGGCACCACGGTCTAAAACTTGCTATGGAAAACTTGTCTAAGCGAGAGGAGAAGTTTCGGGCGGAACTTTTCGTCTGAAGTCCCACGGGTGTTCCTTTCCGTGCTATCTCTGACCTAAGCTCGCTCGAGCTACAGCCATGATCTCATTGGTTTTCCAATAAATACACCCTTGCTCGATGTATCGTGAACGTCCCCTCGTCTCGAGCATGCGGCTCCTAAGTTCTGTCGCGCAGGGGACGCCGGTCTTAAATAAAATGCCACCCTTCCCCTTGCCGTGTCTCCATGAATAAAATGCTACTTACGTCCTCGTTCGCTGATAATCTTTTAATCTTCCTTTCGAATTATTCTTTTGACTAAAGTCAACGATGCACGGGGATCCATTGAAAAAACTTCGGGGGTGTTGATATATGTTTAAATACGTCTTGATTGAAAACGCCGAGGGCGAAAGAAAGTGGGGGCTTATTCGAGGCACGGTTGTCACAGCCCTGCCACTCGGGAAGTTCCCTCCTCGAATTCGTTGCCGTCTCGTCGAAGGGATCGCGAAATCAAAGTTACGGGGAGAAACCCCTACTTCCTCCACCGTGAATTACCTGTCAACTTAACAGCACGTCCCTCCCGTTTCTGTTTATACACGGAACCAGGGGTTCGTTTCGCGAGGATGAGCGGAAGGGTGAAAATAAAGGACAAAAAAGAAAAAGTGAGAAACCCACTCGATTTCCGCATCTAGACGTGCGTTCTTATATTCTAGCCTTTATGCTTGACACATTCCATTCGAAATGTACAAGTAAATTCAATTCAATGTAATCGTTTCACCGATCCACGAAAATCCTGTTTTGCTTAAATTAACTCTCGTCGTCCATTAAAAATAAACTCGAATGGCACAAGCTTCCAGGAGGACGAATTAAGTGCCAGCGATGTAATTTATCGTGTTCGGACTATCTATCTCGCGTTCTTTCGAACGGAGCAAATAGAGTTATAAATAATCCAGTGATTTCGTGGATCGTGCAAAAGGTAGGGGAAGGAAAAATATATCGGGTAAAAAACGTCGGATCGTTGGATTCATCGAGCGTTCGGTAACCGCGTTCCAGGCTTCTTGGTCGCGGTCGAAATTACAAATCGGGCCGCGTATCGGTTATCGGCCGATGAAAAATTTCAAATTGGATGCCGGGGTGGAATGACAGCTCGGCACCCTTTCGCAACAAAGAGCGCCCCCACCACCTTGTCCCTCCCCCCGTAAGATTTTTATTTACATCCCTGGGCTGATTTATCGTCGATCTGCATCACGTTCGCCGCGTTGTACTCTCCCCGGCGACGCGAATCTAGCTTGAAAGTTTCGCGTCTGAAAATATATTGGTCGTTTCATCGTGGCCCTGGATGGACTGTTGAGAAGAGGGCCACTGTCGGCGTGGTTGTAACAGTGACGGGATGCATGTATATATGCGGATGGGAACAAAGAAACGGGACAAATAGACGGGACGAAAAGTACAAAGAGGTAAAATGAGAAAAGCAACGAATTCGTGTAGAGAAATAAAGCGAAATACGAGGGGAAGGAGGGTCGAGCGAACGGTGGAGGGAGAAATCGATGGAAAGCATGAAAGAGCATAAAGGGGCAACTAAACAGAAAAGGAAATAGCTGACGGAGGGACGGGGGCGGAAAATGGAAAAGGAACGAGGAGTCCAAGCGGCGTTCTTATCGGGGATACAGACTGACGTAACGGATTACTCGCTATCTCGACCAATATGTCAGTTTGTAAGAAGAACGAGGAGTCAAGTATTATATCGCGAAATAAAATGGCCCGTGGCGTGTGTCCATGGCCGTGGCACGGTTTGAAATATCGTCGGCCACCGGGCCAGCGCGCAGATATAGGTATTATTGGCACTTTGCTTCCGGCAGAATTATGTATTTTTCATGGCGCATGCCGGACAGCTTGATTCTCGAATGCAAAGTAACAAGCTTACCTACGACGACCATGGCTACGGTTACGATGACGTAAACTCGATGTGCGTCCCGATGCGCCTCGTGCAGATAGAAAAACGACGTTGTCCAGAAGGTTATTCGGTAAATCGAAAAACGCTATGGTAAATTTTAGTGGTCAGATAGAATATCGACAGCAACGATCGAGAGATCAGGCTGCTTATTTTTTGCGATTATTATAGCTGTTAGCTAGCTATATTTCTTTCGTTCTTTTACAAAGGGTCACAATATTTTCTGTCTGACATGGATGTTCCTTATTTTACTCCAATACCACTTTGCATGCCGCTAGAAGCATCGAGATACTTAAAACATTTTTCTTTAAGAAGCTGCTCTGCCCTTTTTCCCAAGGAAAGTAGATTTTACAATAAGGTAGCTTCGACTTCTTTTCGAGATTGGTGAATCCATGTAAATTGATTTCCTGATACGAAACTGCGGATGCTTTTAACGTTCCCTTGATCGATGCTCTCTCGTAGATACTCGAAGCGATTCCGAAGAGATTCCGATATTTTCTTAGCCGATATATGGTGGCGTTTCATTATCGATATTCTATGCACGTTATTCTTCATTCAGTTTCGCTGCAGCGATCGAACATTCGAGGTGGAATTATTCATGGATGAAAGCAAATTGGCCGCGTGTGGGTTGATCCGATTTTGCTGTGCTTTCTCGAAGCCAGTGCAAGTTACGCCGCGAAGAATCTCGGTTAATCCGAATACATGCCGGTGAATTTTATTGTATCGTCTCGATATCGGCAGGTGCCGATACAGGTATGGCCGTGATATTTTTCGATGACGTCTGGCGTCCCCTCAGGTTTCTTACAATTATCCCCCTCGAGTTTTCTTGCGAAATGAAAATCTGCCGAATCTAATTGAATTTCATTTCATTTTATGCTACATGGATTAAAGGCACGTTTAATGCAGCATTAGCTTCATCTTCGGTAATGGTCCGTGTCACATTGTACGCGGGGGAAGGAAATATCGCTAATTCTATTTCGTTTCATTCGCCTTTTCCCCCCCGTATCTTTGGAGATATATCACGACTGATGAAATTCTATTCGTCAACCCATTCGTCGTTCCAATTTCAAACGTCAAAAGAAGAAAGCATGTATGGCCGGGAAAAAGTGGATTAGTCGAGTCATCGATTTTCGTAACGTCCGATTCTATCTCGCGGCTCGTTTTTGCGATCCATTAAAACGACGCACAAACTTCCTTATCGTTAATTTAATCAACGATAAGGGAAACTTCGCTCGTACACCGTAACGGCGGTGGCAAACATTTTTATCAGCCGACAACGATTCGCCTTTCTGAGCCAATCCACTTTTCCTTTCCACCTTCTTTCTTTCGTTTTCCTAACGAAAACTTACAGCAACACGTTCAGGGTAATTGCATCTTATTGTGTTTCCTTTTCCAAGTCATAGCAAGCGACGCAACGTTCTGCTACACTTTCATCTTATCACTCGTGTCCACAGCGTTGCACGTACGACCAATCGATTAGACACACGGATTGATCTCTGAATCGTTCGATATTTTTTCCCCAGAACAGTTAGGCAAGCATCGTCAGGTATCGCGGTACACGTTCGTCGCGTATCTCGCATAGAAAAATGAGGTGAGAGGTGATTTCACTCCCTTCCGGCATGTCAAAAAGGGAGAGATCGCTCGATGAGCTTATAGTGGAGATCGTATCGAAACATAAGCCGTCCTGATTTACGACCTACGTGCCGTGGAAATTTACGTCGCGTACCCTCCGCTCGCAATTTATATTTACTGCAACGGGAGCTTCGCAACGCGTGCATACTGAACGCCGTGGCGCACGAGGAATCGCAAAATCAAACGCGCAGCTGATAGATAGACATGCACTCGACGATCGCCGCTGTGCCGTCAGCTTTAAGAGACTAGACGAGGCCAGTTTTAACATTATAAGACTGCTTGGCGGGGGGAAACTAGGTCGAAGAGGAATAAGAAGGTTATCGAGTTATCGGTTATATATCGGCGACGGATAGATAGAGGGAAGAGCGGAAGGGTGAGATCGGGAAACGAGGCGGATGGCAAACGGGGGTGGGTCTCTCCAAAGTGCTCCGGCACTTGTGGCACGTGCAATTTGCGACGTCTAAAGTTACTTCTAACGTGCTGTTGTTTTAATGGCCGCAGACGCTATCAGGAGGGATCGAGTCAGCGGTATTTTTCGGTGACCCGTGGCAACGCGTGGAAATTCTACTCACGAGCGGGGAGAAAGCATAATTTACCCACGATGACTGGACATGAATATTTCTCGGGAGGTAAATTGTACCGTCAATTGTCAGATGCTAATAGATACATTCAAACTTTCAAAGTTTCCTCTCGGTGATTTAATCCTTTCGCTGAAAATCGGTATAAACGTTCTCTACCGCAACGTATCGTTGCTATTGTTTATATAAATTAGACTACAAGGTAATTGAACGAAGTGTATAAGCGTACAGCTCTTCGATATTAACAAGAACTCTTTTCAGATTATTAATTACTGTCATTTCTATTTTACAAGAAGACACCAGTCTTTCGTTGTGCGCCAAAGTATAATGGACAATTGCAAATACAAGGGGACGCGTAACAATTGGTATTCCCAGCACCGTTGCGGCATGTAGGTATTCGTGATACGATCCATTTGCTGACGGTGCACCTACATAGATCGAGGTATATTCGGTATCGTGTCGCGTTTCATGGGGCTTGTTTCCGCGTCTTCTCCCTTTCGACATCCCCAAGGTGTCTTTAGTCTTTCAGCCGGAAAAGAAGAAGACCAAGATCCACGTTCTTGCCCACGTATCGCCCACGCATTCATTTATCACCCCTGTCGCACTGACTCTGTATACGTGCGTCTGTGGCAACGTGTGGTAACTGTATTGGGGTTGCCTCAGTCCCATCGACGTATATATTACGTTCGCGGAAGTAGATCCCGCGGGTTCAGAAAACCGGGCAACCTTCGTTGACCCTTTTATTCCGCGCGAGAATATTATCTGGACAAAGAAGCCGCTTGATCTATTTCCACGTTTATTTTGTGTTTACGGCTCGACTTCGTACACCCCTCCGTGGAAAGGAGGAACCGAGGATAAAGCTGAGGACTAGAGGCGGCATGTTCTCGCACAGCTGAAATACCAGCCGCAAATTACAACCCCCAGAAACGAGATTTTATTATCTGCCACCAGGATTCGGACTCACGACTTCATTTGACCCGGGCATTTTTCTCCATTTCTTCGGATCCATTTCTGTCTACGGAAATTCAGAAGGAAAGGACGATTCTTCCCGTTCGCCGCTCGGCAAAGGACAAAAGATATTGTCTGATTAGACAAGTCGTCTACCGGCGTATCGGGACATTCGAGGTCAATGTTGGTCAGTGTATTTCATTTTGGGACAAGGCGTTGTCCCCCTACAAATATTGCCCACCATAATTCCTGACAACGAAGACTAATAGCTGCGTCGTTCACCGGTTCATCTATCACGCGTGTATACGTGACTTAATGCACCTCGTGGACAGCGTGAACAGACTGTTTGGCCCTAGCAAGACCAGTCTGTAGCTTGTGTGCATGTAAGTAGGCATTAACGCTATCAAACTGTGCTCTCCTTAAAAACGAAAGCAAGTACCGATTGTAATTCTCTGCAAGCTCAAAGGAGCAATTACTCAGGAACACCGATGCACTGGAAACAAAAAGTATCCGAGCCATCACGTCGATTCGACGGGAATAAACGAACATAGAACGGGGACGAAGATCAAAGATCAAAGCTCCTCGAAAGTAGACCATAGCAATAGCGAAACATCCAAACGTTATTTCCATTCGATGAAGCCCAATGGCTTAAACTTACAAGCGACCCCTTACCAGTCGATGGAAACGCAGCTTCCGTAAGATACAACCGGAAGCCACTTCTCTTCTTTCCCTTCTCTCTTTTTCTTTTACTCGCGCACCCCTTTCCCAAAGCTCGTGAGGCATACACGGCTAAAGCGGGGTAGTAAAATCGGCCAGAAGCATTGCTACCCTTGATCGCCACTTTGCGACCCGTTGGAACAGAGGCTCGGAAAAGGGATTTCCAAGCGGGGGAGTGTTTTTTCTTTTTTTTGCCCGGCCTGTCGGGGGATGAATCGGGATTCAACGGCAGCGATGCGAGGGCGGAGAAATCGCACGAGCGTTTCGACGTTCGTTTCACGCCGCGACTGTTCCCAGAGTGCACTCCTCGTGCGACGAACGGACACGAAGCCACTCGAGCCGCCCTTCCGGCGGAAGTTAAACGCGCGCCGCGTCCGAGAACATCAGCGTGTCTTCCTCGACCGTTTTTTTCGGCGGCTTCGCGCTGAAAACGCAGCCGAGCGAATTTTCGCTGACGCGCCTCGCTGCCCCGAGATTTTGAGCGACCCTCCGTGTCAAACGTTTCAAGCTTCCCCTAAATGAGACTCGACGCTGAAGGAAATCGTTCTGTGACGTCTCTTTTACGGCCTGAATTATTCTATGTCTTATCGTTGGGAAATTAAAAACGTTCTGAAGGAACACGATAGCCTGCTTGGTTCATTTTAATTGCGAAATAATAGTCGTCCATGGAGGGACGTGTCTTGTACGTCTGTATAATTTTCTTAACAATGCGGTTCGTCAACGCGAGTCTCGATTTCCCGGCGTTTCTCGGTCCATTGTTTCACGGAAGTGTTCTAGCCGCGAGCTAGACATTTCGGGAGAGTTCGCACCGCGGTTATTTACAGAAAGGGGCAGCGGGTGGAAGAGAATGGGAGATGGTCGAGTCGTTTCAGAAACGAGCGAAGCGTTCTAGGATGGAGCATCTTCTGCCGTTGGTGTGTTCCGTATCCTTGATTTTTCGGTGAAACGTTTGACGATTTCACCCGACAGTTGCCCGCACAAGCAGCCTCGTTTGCTCGTCGTTACGTCCTCATTGCTGTAACACAATTCCCGCGTGACGCGAAAAAAAGGGCCCTGGGTGGGAGAACAGCTTAATATCGCTCTGCTGCGTTGCGCAAATGTATGCTTATCGACACTCGGGCAAATCCTTCCAACGATTCGCCTGCTCTTTGTGCTTTTTAATTGGAATCTTTCTGTTGCGATTGAACATCGCAAAACGAAACGGTGCTATATAATTGATATGAAAATAAAATTAAAATTAAAACATATCCGAGACCGCCGACACTTTCAAAGTGAATATAAACACCACAAGTTCAAGCATCGCAAGAAACTATTATTATTATCAGTTTCGAACTACTGCCAAGTTTTCTTGGCGAACCGCTCCCGCCAAATTACCTGGAAGTATCTCGAACTACTGTATCATATTTCACATCTATAGCCGACATACTCCTTCCCAAATAATGATAAGGAACTTCACGCATCCATGCGAGATAAGAGTAAATTATCATTCAAGCTAATTGTCTCCGGTTCATTATCTATCCCTTTGATTCCATCAAAGAATTGGCTAGCAGAATTTGCAGTCTGGTGATATTATAGTCCAGTGGACTGTAACATCCGCAACGTCGTGGGAGTCACGTAAACGAAGCGGTTTTGTCTCTGTAAACAGGGCCGCCCCGAGAACTTTCCTCGCCCTGGGACCGGCTCTCGTAAGTAAGGGCATTAGCATAGCGTTCGCTGTCTGGCAATTTACTGCATTAAGCGCACGCTGGAGGACGGACAGGAGCGTAACGGGCGCGAACAACGAGGGGGAGGGTAGCTCGGAAATGGGCGAACAGGGACAGGCCAGGCAATTTCGAAAAACTGCAGCGGCGGGGAAGAGAAGCAGAAGCGAACAACCAAGTGGAACCATGGAGATCGAGCACGGGAAAGACGGTGGCTAATGAAATAAATGGGCGTCTTAGGAAAAACAGAGAGAAGGAGAGTATCAAAGAGTGCATTAAATCAATACTTTGTAAGGGTCCCTTCGTTCTCGAGATTGGCAGCGTTTGAATGGAAGACGTGCTTAAAAGAATTGCGATCTGAATGAAATCATCGATAACGAGGTCGAATCCTACGAACGTTATGTATATACATCGCTCTGCTAAAGGTATCAGTTTTTATCGGTACAAAGGTAGTATTGCATTATCAGTACTGTACACAATTTTTTTCTTTCATTTATCGTAGGGTTATTAGCGACTACTATATTGCAATATTTTGCAATATATGGTATTAATCAGATATACTAAATGAGACACGTTGATTCCAAGAATTAATTTCAAATCATTTAGGACGCCGTGCTATTTCCCGTTTTTGTTCCTACATGTTCCAGCATATTGCTGAGTTTCCAGCTATTCTCTCAAAACTCTTACATCCTATGCACCGCGATATTCGTATCGATTCTAAATTTTTGCCTGCCTGGGAAACGAAGCTCATTTCGTATCGCGATGGCAATTGCTCGAATCGCATCGAAAAATGGTGGAATCGAAGGACGTGGCCTCGCGTGGCCGGCGATTCGGGATCGTTAATATTTCATGAACACTGGGCGTGACCCCGTGTAATTCCCCATAATTCAGAATCGAATCGTGTCGCGTGGCAGCCACGATTGTAGGTCGACGGAACAGAAGCAGCTTGCAGCGGCTTGACCGCCGATAATCGATCCGCAAAATATTGAAATTCCGATTGCGCGGCGATCAGCGAAGTTTGTTAGCGTTATCTCGGTTTCCTTTTTGCCTTGCGCTAATGGGATTCCGAGGAATAACACGGTGCCCGTCCATTACCTGGCCGAAAATTGTTTATTTACCGGGGACCACGGGCGTGCTCCTGATCGACTCTGCCAACGACACGTAACCCCTCTCCCGGAATGCGGTGAAACGTTAATTAATTCCCCCTTTAATTAATGCGCCGCTGTCTCTGATTTTCGGCTGTATTATACATTATACGATGCCCCCGGTTCTCTGCGAGCAGCGAACTTTACAGACACCGTGGACGAAAAATATTTGCCCGGCAGTGATTAGGATGATAAATCCGTGCTGCGTTATATCGCGCGACATTGCAGAGAAATCGCAACCCTGTTCGCAATGCCGTACGGATCTTGCCGAACAAGATGAATCGCAGAAGTCGTTCGATGGTAATGACGTTTTGCAATCACAGATTTTTGCTGCGTCAAAGGGAGGGGTTGAAGAAAAGTCGAGAAAGTCGTAAAAAAGGGAACTCCTTCAGAGAGGAGAGGAGAACGGGCGACGTTTAAGCTTTTCACGGCTCGAAACGTCGTTATTAAGCTCGGTGACACGAAACTCGGGAAAGGCATCGTTTTCTCGCCGAAGGCAGCGGGGCGCCGCGGGCTGTCATGCCTTCGAGTGAAACTTTTTCATCAAATTTATCGAGCAACGCCTTGGGCCGTACTTCTACGCTCTGATGCGAACCTGTTCGACGGTCAAAGACTTTTGGATCGTCGTTGCTGTTCAAAGTGCAGATCCACGCGTCCTTGCTGGTTTATCTTTTTTGATAATTTTCGATGGACGGTAAGTACGGTGATAGTGTTAGGGCAAATATAATGCAGCATTTGGCTGGCGTTCCATACCGGTCCAAGACTGCAAATGCGAGAACCGTCGGAGATTGTTCGCGAGTACACGAATTCTTTTCTCTGCGCTAAGTGAAACGTACGCCTTCCCTCGTATAGTTTTCTTAACTGTCCGACACGACGTTGGGAGCCAAAATCGTTGTCGTTATCGTAAACAGTAATTTGTCGACAGAACGAGCCGGTGCTGCAGACTCCGTTAGGTGACGAAATTTTACTGCAACGGCACGGAATCCTCGTTATCCAATAGGTCGTCTAATTTACCGAACTGCTTCCAAACGAAATATCCCGCTGTGTTTCTCGATTAAACAAAGATATTCGCGAGATTACAGCAATTCCGCGGGCGTATTTCAAGCGCAAGCGTGAACGTTCAATTCCGGTTGTCGGAGGGCAGCGTTACCCGAAGGTGTAACCTTTTCAAAGAAGAAATTTCGCGAAATACCAAAGGCGAATTCCTAAAGAAGAGTGAGTCGGGACGCAATTTTCACGCGGTGCCTACATCTGATCGGCTGGACAGTTTCCAGAAATCAACCTGCCAATATTCCCGTGGATATCCCTTTGACGAGGACGTTGGTCAGTCGGTCGAGCTACCACTGTTCTGGAAAACGAGAAAACGGCCTACGTTCCTGCCTGCCTGTATTTTCCACACGCCATCTCGATATCTTTTCCTTTTCCCCTTGATGTCTCCGCATACAGTGCTTCCACCATATAGCCTGTGCACCGTGAAACGAAACGGGAACTGGAGCTCTCCAGACAATGGAAAAATCGAAATCAACCTTCCGCCTGACACTCGCGACACTCGCAAAGGTATCGGGAACGAAGCGAGCGAGCGGGCATAAGAGACCGCGCGCAAGAGAACGGGATAGAAAATTCTGTGGAAGTACGACGGGGATGATGAAGTCGTCGTTTATACTTTATATCGTATGCATGAAAATTTTGGATCCCGAGAGTCACCGTTATTGCACCACGGGGAAGATACGCCACGAGTCTCTGTGAGAGCTTACATTCTTTATGGATACGAATAGCAGCGGGGCGCAGAAACCGCGATATATCCGCCTGGTTCGCGGCTTACATCGTGTTAAGCTCGCGCCGCGGCAAGAGAAGCTTTAGAAACGTTTCTTGCGTGAGTTCCGCGCGGCAAGACGAATCGACCGAGAACCAAGACGTATATTCGCGCTGCGAACTCTCTCCGTTTCTTGCCGCAGACGCACACCAGTCCAAAGAAGTATTTTACGAGCGGTTTCTCTTTGATAGAACAGTGTGCCGTGCGAGTTTATCAGTGTCGAGGAAAAGCAAGGCCGAAAATGGTATTAATATTGGGCGAATTAATGCCGCGCTTCGAAACGGGCGATACAAAGTATCGAGTAGAAGGATTGTCAATCGAGGTCGACCAAGAAAATTGATACGTCGAGGGCGTTGAGTCGAAAGTTCCGGGGAATCTCCGCTTCATATCCTCGAAGGCTCGATTCCCAACTACCGTGAAGTTGAAGCTCGAAGTGTGGAAGTTTCGAATGCGACATTCTGTTCCCTGCATAAAACTTGCCAGCCAGTTTTCTCGAAAAGATCATTTGCCCGTAGCGATCTCCCAGAAAACGATTCACCGGCGTAGCTCTGTAAACGCTCAACTAGCGGGCGGAAAATGAAATTTGTCAGTGAGAAAAAGGGGGAATGTTTCCCGGCCGGAAATGTCAACGAACAGGGGAGAACGCGAGGATTTGTCGTCGCTTAGCGTTATTGGCCTTTCCTGGCGCATAACAATTAACGCGTTTCGAGCATAATTGCCGCGCCCGACCGCCTGCGAAACTTGTCGCCTTCGTTCTTCCCCCGTTTCTCCGTTCGCGGCACCTGTTTTTTTTTGCGCGACCGTTGTTCGCGAAACGAATTTCCTCCGCGTTTTATCGCACGAAAAATGAAGACGGAGGACAGGGCCGTGCCGTTTTTTTGTCTCGTTGTTAAACATAATTGCATAGAAAGCGAGGTTGTACAGCGAGACACTGCGAACGGGATAACAGGAAACATTTGCATCACCGTTTCCGTCGTGCCGACTCGTTTCTATTCAGTGAGAAAAATGCCTGGAGATTAGGAAGGGTTAAAAAGTACGAGACCCATGTTCGTGCCCCGTAACCTGGTCCCACGTGTTTTACGATCTTAAACGTCTGGCTGGGGAAGAAGACGAGGACGACGAGGTCCAACGAGGGACGATTTGTTCCACTTAATTCCTTCGAATGAACACCCTCGTTTGGGAACGATTCGCGGCAAGTAGATAGATTTCAATAGTTATGGATTGTTCTCGATTCGCTGGCAGAGACTTCGTTTTTTAAAAAGCACCTCGATAGGTCTATCGATGGCCCCGTGCAACAGGTGTACTCTGTGCTTCTTGCGCGTCACGGCGTGACAGGCTGTGATGAAAAAATGTCTGATAAAGACACTTTGTCGACCGAATTTCCAAGGGAGCACTTGGAAATCTTGAAGAAATGAAGTTGGGGTTGATTTCGAAACGGAACTTGCCAGGTAATCGTAGCCTGAGAATCTCCCATTGCATCCAACGAGGCACAATATTACAGGTATATCAGCTATCGAATGAAATGCTATCGTGTTTAATTCGAAGCGATTTTCCACCGCGACTAGACCATTCTCGGCGTAGCACGTAAACCTATCGAGCAACAGGTACCGTTTTCCCCCTTTTCTCGTTCGAATCTTGTTTCCCGGCGTCACGATGATTGATGATCGATATCGAATAACTTGGAAATTTAATATCAACATTATACCGGTGAAGGGGGCCGGAACGGAGATTCCCCGATTGAATGGTGATCAGGGATGATAAGTGATTCAATTTCACGGCGCACACCGATCCCAGCATCGACTCCGCTCGTCGGCTATTTTTAAACTGCGCTGGAATAAGGATGCCTCGGATGCCGCAGGTACGATTCTCGAGGATGGAAAGTTTCATATCGTCGCGCTCGAAAATTGTAGGCGCCGAACGATTTAATCTGGCGAACGTATCACTGTTCGTCCATCGTGGATCGTTTACATCCGGATTCGATGGGAAAATACGTCGAGCAGCGAGTTTATGCGCGGATTCCGCGTACGTTTCGAAGAGTTGTTCGCTATAACGCGTGTTTGTCCAACAAATTTGCAGCCAGCGTATTGTTGATCGACACGAGTTACACGAGCTCGTCCATTCCGAAACTCCAGATCCGCTGCCACGATATTTTATGAACGATACGCAACGCGTGGCGATTTTCGACGCTTCCTGTTTGCTCGCGCGATATATTAAAACGAACGCGTATGAAACATATCGAGTCGAGTCGCGTGAAAGTCCATCAGCTTTCGGTGATAATATCCTGGCAAGTTAATTGCTGTTTACTTCGAGGAGTACACGGCGGCGAGTCCACGGCTAATGGGCATTAGTCGGTCGCTAAGTCTCGGTGATTAGCTTATAAGCAGACTCTAGTCCTTTTGGGATGCCGAGAGATTACTCCGGTCACTCGACTGTTTCGATCGGAAATCGTTTAGACTACCTCAACTCTGTTCCATCCTTTCAGCAAACGAACTTGCCTCTGAACGATCTTACATAAAATCGATATGAACATTATTATACGCCAGTGGATAAAATATGTTACAATTCAACCTATCTCTCCAACCAGATTTTCCAACATATCAAAAGAGTTGGAACAATTGTGCAGCTTCGAAGTCTACCGGATTAATAAGGAAATACAAGGAGCGTGCTGCAGTTTAGAAGCTGGAATATCCTCCGTTGGAAGATTCAGGAAGAAACCTTCTAAGAGAAAGTTGTCTCGAGGCACTGGTTGGAGATACAGAGGAAACGTGCGCCCCTTAACCAGCACGTCTCACCTGCGTTCCTCGTCCAACCTCGTCTAGCGTGCTAGTCTTATCCGCCAAGACGACTGCGCGAAAGAAGAAAGCACGGAGCAAAGGGCAACACGAAGAACACAGGATAAGGGAAACAGACTGGCAACCAGGATGAATCTGGTTGCAACGCGGCGGACTAGCTATTTACTGCTCGTCAGCCGGCGCGCCTTGGAACGTGGAGCCTCGGAAATTGAGATTAAACGGCGTCGTTGTCTCGCAGATAGACACGAACAGCAGTCGCGGTGTTCCTTGTTAACGTTTCCATCGTACAGAATTTGGAAATTCTGTGGCCGCGTATGGATTTTGCATTTTGAACTATACTTCTGATTTGGATTTTTACTTGGAACAATGCACTGTGTAAATCGTTCTCAGTTCTCTCACTAATTTTTTCACGCGGATTATTTGTCAACTGCTCGTGGTTTTAACAATCGTTCGCACTTAATACGTTACGCCCGTCGGCGAGTCTTCGGTTTTTCAATTTCATCGCGAACAAGGGCCGCTGAACTTCCGCGCCGCTTGTGCCGCGACCTGGGAAACAATTATATCTCTGACATAACGAACGAGAATTCGCGCGGTAACGTTTCACAATCATTTGTGAAATTCTGAAAATAAAAACCCCGGCGGCCTGAATGGAGCCACGGGCCCGCGAATACTGTTTTCGAACAACGTGAATTGCATCAGCGAACACCAATTTCTCTTTTTGTTCCGTTTGTCCCCGTTTCTTCTCTGCGTCGTACAAGCCCGACCATTTCCTCTTTTCTATTTTTTCTTCGGTTTTTTGCCCGCACTTTCGAAGCACGACGGATTATTTGACAAAACGGAAGGAGCCATTTCCACGATCTTCGATTGGAACATATTCGCGAAGCAAATATTTACAGGGCATGAAACGAAGGAAAAACTCCGTTCTGCTATTTAACACTTATACGGAAACGAGCGAAAATGAATCGTGGAAGGCGCGTCGACATTCAGCGTCCATAGTTCCCAGTTAAAAGCAGAAAATTCAAGTATCCCGGATATTTGCGAAAATCTTGTAAAATGTTTGAGGCTGGCGTTTGTCGGAGGCATTAGTCCGGTTATCGAGGTAGCTGCGGGAACGTTCGAGGCCATCCGACAGTGGAGAAACGAGAGTCGAGTGCATGGAGAGAAGCGCAAAATGTTCTTTAAGGGCAACGATTTCTGGGGCAGATAGCAAGCTGCGCTAGCGAGCTCGGGAAAATGCAATCGCGAGGAAAACTGCGAACAAAACGGGAGTTACGGGTTACGGGGAAACCGGAAATGCTCCAGACCGTGGTAACGTGCACCTTGCGGGCTTTTCAGGATTCGTTGTTGCTTTATCGAGGGTAGTGTTAACATTTGGAGAGAAAAAATATTGGACAAAGATTGCCGAGAAAAGTCTTCTAATTTTATCCAGAAAATTTTCTTATCTTTTAGATACTAATTTCGGTTGGTTTAAATTGAATATCGAATTTTTCTATCGTAATTCGGTATAAGTCTGCTTGAAAATTTCTTTGAAAAGCTCCATGCGCCAAGAATGGTTCGCATTACGAAGTTGGCTGCGAAAATTCGTCGTTTACACGCTCTCCTGCAAACACGGGAAATTTTCTTAAGCGAGACACTGAGGCGAGAAGATAGAACGGAAGTTTATCGTAGGTCAACCGATGTTAAAGCTGAGAGCACGCGGGAAAATTGAGATTAGACTGCGTTTCCGTGAACGCGAGCGTCTGAACGGCCACGTACACGAGGCTACGCTTCTTGTTAGAAGCTTCATACTACTAAGTGTCCACGAAATTTCAAGGAATCGAGGATGCCTGGTATGGCAGCCATTAGCAGCATCAACCGCTCGTGAGATTACATTGTACTCATAGATTAGATGCGCCAGTATGCAATACCGCTAATGCTTTTTGTTAGCGGCCGCAATACCAGGCAGCGAAATAGGAATTTTCAAGATGCTCATGGAAATTCCTGCCAACTGTTCGTGCTATCGTAGACAGTCTATTTCCTGGCGCGAGATAATTTTTTTTGCTCTCAATGCTTCCAATGTGATTTTCCTTCAAGGCAATTTTAAATCTGAACGGAAGTTGGTCAATGAAACTGTGCGTGGTTTGAATAAAATTGGTTTATCATTTTGCACTACTCTCGAGATCGTATTTGACATAGATTGTCCAATAGATTATTTGAAAATAAACGGAGGCCAAAATTAATGAGAAATAGGACAGAGATTGGGGAATACGATGAAAAAAGAGCCACGGTTTCTCCGTCGACTTATCTAACGCAAAAGTTTACCGTAGCGAACGATCCTTTCGTTCAAGGAAATCGTTCGTATAGATTTTGAGTGTAACACTGAAATTCGAATTAGCAATTTTCCAAAACTTGCGCACGTCTAGTGGCAGCCTAAAAGCGCAATCCACCAGCAGGTGGCTATGCCTCGTTTCCACTACCCCTGGGATAATGCTCGAGAGGGGTGTAGTTAATATTAACAGGGGCTATAGAGGTGGCGCGTGTTGTTCCTACGTAATTTCCTACTAAACGTACTAAGGGATGCCCATGTATATTTCAAAACGTTACCCTCGATGTTCTACGCTTGTATAGGCGGCATTGCGCGAATTTCGAATCGCTGTCCGTTGCTTAAAAAGGGGTCGATAATTGTCGAACAGAGCGTTTATGTATTAGGGAAACTCGGTGGAATTATACAGACAGACATTCGTTTAAGCAATGTCCATTGAAGCAGGTTTATTAATCGGACGTTTGAGCAGCAAAGGCGTTAATAATAATAGTAAGCCATGTCTGGTAAATTGTACATCATCATTCGTTGCTCCGAATAATGGAATTTTGAGCGAGATAAATTTTCAACTGCGGCGAAGCAAGCTACTCTTCAGCGCTGTCACTCGATCCTAACAAGCCTACTAATCCTAACATTTATATAGATCGGAATTACTCTGCGTGGTTCTTCGAGGAGCAATTATACCTGATTGATCGGGGCGATTTCCCAAGCTCATGGTTTATTATTAATCGCCGCGGTTCCTGAATTTGCCATCCACTAACTATCGCAGTAATCCAATCTAAGCCGATACCATTTTACTATACGAAGAATAACCATGGCCTATTTTTCTATTAACATTCGATTCCATCTTATCGACAAAATTTTAAGCGTCCTCAGCAAGAGACCACCATGTATTTTATACCCCGTGGCGATGCAACGTCTGCAACTGCAGTTAGTCGTCAGAAAGTCGGTGAAATCGCACATGTTACAGGATAACGGCCGACCAAGCGCGGACTTATTTCACTGTTCTATTGGATAAGACACTCGCAGTAGGCGAACGAGTGAAGTAACAACTGTGGATGGAAGGAAACGCGTTAAAGTGGAACGGGACGGCCGTTTTGGACGCCGTAAAGAGAGCATGCTAAAAGGGCATTGTTGCACTTTTAATGTGACCCGTCGCCTTTACCTCTGTATAATATATTATTCACAATTTCGCAGTGCTTTAATGAATATCCTTTCCATGCAGAACAACCAGACAGTATTAAATTTTACATATTATATCCCATATGTAACAGTACTAATGGAACAAACCCGAGTCAAGTCATATTTCATCTTATAGTTTTATAGTTAGAATATCTGATTGCAGCTGAAGTCAAGCATTTCATTCGCCGTACTCGTGTTACGATAGTATTTTTCCAAGCTACAGACGTTCGACAGGAGTCAATCCTTCCGTTATGCTACATTCTACCATACCTCATGAGAAATATCACCGAGTTGATACCCCTTTATCGAACTTTGTCCTTCCCGTGTCGTACTTTGCACGTCCCGGCCACGCTGGATACGTCCGGCGATCCCTCCTGCACCCGGCGTAGTACGTGCCTGCTGACTTTCGTTCGAGCTTTCTCTCGTGTGCTCTGGTTCCCTGTACGCCGTTCGAGTTGCGACAGGATCCGCGTAAAATTGCAAGCGTATTTTTCTCCGGGAACTTAGTCTAAACGTCGTACAATTGGTCACGTTCGATCGCGGAATCGGTTTCGCAGCGCGCAGTAGAATGGCGCCGTCGCAGACAGACAGTAGTTTCCATAATGATACGCGGACTGTTTGGGAACTGTCTGGTTTTTCTTTACTTTTAATGATACTTCTGGATTTGTTAGAGGAACTTTACCTCTGGAGAGTTTTCGTTAAAAACAAGAAAAAAGAAACGCGCTTTATGTCGCAACGTTCTTCTTCAATTTCTACCCAGATACCAATTTACCAGCTCGTGCAGTGCATTTGAAACGTATATTAATACAGATCGATATCTATATTATTAAAATAATGTACACTTGAAAAGAGTTATAAAAGAAAAACTATATGTAGAAAAATGCGATGCGAAAGTGCACACGTTTTTCCAAGACATCGCCAGAAACTTACGGGCAACTTCGATCAAGTCTATCTTCATCTGGACGGACCTAAACCTTCTAAAATTACCGTTTGCCGTTTACACGTCAAATTGCCCGGTGGAAACGGGATGGATCGATGGTCGTGTTTCAATAAACGATGAACGGTTGCGCGCGCGTACATTTCATCGCGGTCTAAAATATTGCACGAGAGGAGGATGCGGTGGGCGAAACAGGTAGACGTTGACGCGTGAAAAGTTCACGGCTAATTGACAGATTTCTGTGAGGCCCCGCTGATTTTTCTCCTGATCGGCTAAAATATCACGCCGTTAACGGTCGTTAATGAATGAAAATGAATGGGAAACGGCCGGACGATGCTTCACCGGTGACACGGATCGCCACGTGATAACACCCTCGAGGATACTTTATGGACGGTGTGCACGAGGCCATTTGTATCACGACAACGAAACGCCAAATGCCTCGACGTATCGCCGTTTACACTTTTCCAATACGCTTTCCTGCTTGAAATATTCTGCCCGTCCTGCTGCGAATGGCAGGTTGAGTTTCTGGCACGTCGACGTGTCAAAGGAGCAGAATATCAATGATTTTAATTGCTATAGAATACCAAGGGTGGGATTTATGATTAGATATGAATGGAGATTACATAGCGCATTACGGATTCGAAATGGAATGCTCAACATTTCGTATCGACAGAGAATTCACGTTAACGGTGCATGAAGTTTCCGACTGACGTATTCCAGACAACAAAACCATAGCTGGTACGAAATTAGATGCTCGCGTACCCTAAATCCTGCGGTCACAACGATTTTAACAGCGCTGGGTCAGAGCGTAGCGTTCATTGATCGAAACGAAAATAGAACAACCGGTGTCTAAGTGGATCTAAAAGAGGTAAGAGTGGATCTTTCATGAAGGAAAGTGCAATTAAATATGCTACGAAACTGTTCTAAATATTATGAAAGATATCCAGGATGTCGCGAATCGAATGTCGATCGACGGACCCACTGGTTCACCAGTAATAAAGATAAATAGCTTGCCCAACGTTGCTCATTAAAGACTAAACGCCTTATTAAGGGTTTCATTCGGTCGGTCCACGTTTCCGGTTTGAATTTAATAGCGCCGCCATGGAACGGCTTCTCGGGCCGTTTCAGTAAAGCTCGTTATCTCGTTAACGATCCAAGTGGCCATTCATCTATTCTGCTCTTCATCAAAACGGCTTGATCGCACACTACCGTTTCCCGCAAAGTAGTATGTGCGTGTTGTTAGAAACGACCCCTCGTGCACGCTTCCCTCTACCATCGTGGGTCAATAATCCTTGGACAATTTGGACCACGCCAGACGAATCCTTTCTAACTTTCAGTCACGATCCAGACTCGATCTTGAGATAACATTTTTACGCCAGCCGATTCTCAGTTGAATGGAACTCGCTGGACTTTTCAAGCCAGTTTACACAAGCGCGGGAAGGGAGAAGAAAATTGTTATTCCTTCAGGTTCTTCGCGATCCTTCGTTATTCGTATCACCGCGCACGTGATTGCATCGTAGCCTTTGTTAACAGTTCAGAGAAGAACGGGTTGTGATTTTGTTTGCATAAATGGAAAAAACAGGTGTTAAGAATTAAAGGTGTTTCCGCTTGGCTCGCGGCTATTCTTTGTCTCGCCCGCGCAAAGCCAACGATGCACGTGGTTGCTCACGCTTAAAATTCTTGTGTACGCAAAGATTCCTGTAAACACGCGATACATTATGCAGCGCAAACGGGATTACCCTTTAAATTTGCAGGCGCGGCTACGAGTTTACAACGAGCTGCTTTATGCTAAGGTGGTCCTCTTATGCAAGCAGACGCATCGGGGTAATGGGAGCGGTGTAATTTGACGAAGGACAGGCAAATAAGGGGTGCGCGGCTGTGATATATGGTTAGTTTCAAGGGTTGACCGTGAAACGCTTCTGAAACATTCTATTCTACATTTTAATCAGGCACAGAAGCAAAGGTTAACATTGCGCAGATCAATTTCACAGCTACTAAGATTCTACAATTAACATTACAGCAAGCGGATTCGACTAAAAGCTGCCCGATAAGCCTGCAGATTTTCCACCAAAACATTCTCTAGCCCCTTACGAAACGGTGAACAGAGATTCCACGAAAACTTTGCGTATTTTTCGATCAGAATAGTTCCGGAACGTGTACATATTTTCTTTCAGCCGAGCAAGGCTTGGTACCACCCTTCGTACACTCCTCCATCCATGCACATAAAACAAAGTAAAAAGAAAACGATTCTAAACTGCGCGGCGTCTTAAAAAAATCGCCACCGAACGTTCGCATCGTATCAATCCCCATTCCATTCCTCTCGACAACCTGGCACTTTCGTTTTTCTCTTTTCTTCTTTTTTCTCGCGTTTCAATCGATCTCGCGTGTGCACGCGGGATGCATGGTGCAGAATGGCGCATAACAGAGAACGATTCGAGAAGGATATGCGAGCGTGTGTGCATGGCGCAGAAAATCGTAGGGAAACAACACACAGAGACACGCGATAAAACGAAAGAAAGAGCGGGAGAGGGAGGGCCAGATGAGAGAATGCAAGCCTCACCTGTGCTCTGGCCGCCACGTAGCTTCTGCTCTGGCCTCTCGACCCTCTCCTCGCTTGGGGGAGGTGGCCTCTCTGTCCTTGTCGTATAGTACGGGTTGTACGAGGATGGCCACACGGTGGTCGGCCTTTTTGCTGGTGACGGCGTGCTCGGTCGTCCTGAAAATAGATTAGGACCATTCTCATCTAACCCAGCCAACTTCCTCTCCGTTGCTTCCGGTTTCCCTCTCCGTCACCCTCGTCCCTTTTCTCCCACGAACACGCTTCCATTTCTATTTATTTACTAGCCTCGTTTTATTCCCCCTCAGATTTTTTTTCTCCATTTATTTTACTATCCTTTAATCTTTACGTCGACGAATCCGATCCTCATGAACTATTCCACACCATGCAGGCGAATTTCACGGTTACGGCGCGCCGTTGCAATTGTTACGACCTCTTTCTGTTCTTTAATTGAATCGCAGCTGCGCGAGGTCCTTACCGGGCGAATTTAATTCCCATCGCGCGGCCGATGGATCGTAATCGGTGTCATTGCATTTTTCTACGATAAATCAAACGAACGTCAATGGCAAGGAGGGGGGGAAATTTCGAGACGTATTTTTCTGCTTCGAGGGACGTAGAACGAGAGACCGAAATCCGTACTTCGGCTGATCAATTTAACTAGCACAGAACCGCCTTTTTTTCTTTCATTTTTGCCCACAGAAAATCTCGTACGATAGTCGAGCTATTAATTAACGTTCCCATGAATCTCAAAATCCCGACGACCGAGAGCCCGCGTGTCGCGTACGAAACCCTTGTACGTATTCACAAAGGCACGATAGATTCTGATAAAGCAACCGCCCGAGGAGTGTCCTCGATCGCAGCAGACCGATGTTTCGAGTGGACGCGTTGAGAACATCGGTTTGATGAATTCCGGCAGCTTCTTTGAAAAGCAGCCAAGTTCAACTTGTTGCGTTTGATGGCGCCGGTCGTTCCATTGAACCGTGCGTCCGAGAGGGAGAGAAAGGGAGAGTGTGAGAGTCGCACAAAGGCTAGCAATGGAAAAAAAAGAAGGCTGAATACGATTGGGATACGATTCGATACCGAAATGTTCTCGACGACGATGATTCACGCTCGACCAGGTGCACCCGTTCCCTTCTTATCGTACTAAACGTTCTGCGCGGGATCTCGGGCGGTAAATCGTTTCGAGATGCTCGTTTCCAGGGCTTTCCGGTTTGCCTGCCCGTTTCCAGAAAGGGGAATATCGAACGAGCGCGAATAAATGGTCCGCGGAATCGAAAGTATTATTACGGAGGTGGACCGTGTGGCTGAGTTGCCGGGGAACCCGAAATTCCACGGGTCAAACGCGGCCAGATATCCTCTCGAGCTTGCTCGAGGATTGAAAGTTCGTCCAGGCGAAATACGCCCCATCGAGGGGCGCTCGAAACTGGAATTTCTTTAAGGATGCGAGCACGCCATCGTTTCGAAACTTCGCCGGAATTCAACCGTTTCGATACGACCGACCTTCTTTTTTTCCCCTTCTTTACCTTCTTCCTCCCTCCGACCGTGGAATCGAGTCCTCTTCAATTCTCCGACTCGGCCAGGAGCTCTCTTAACTTCGAAACTACTCGATTCGAGAATGTTACGCAAATATGTCTATTACTCTAGTTACCACGCTTCCTGATATCATGCCTTCGTTAGAACTTCGACTAGTAATAAAATAGTTGGTACGCGCCGCTTGAGCAGGGACTTAATTATGTCTGGGGGAAAAGGGTAATGATATTTTTTGTTTTGTTTTCTAGGAGAACACGGAAACACTTTACTTGTATCGAATGTCGGAAGAAGAGTAATTAAGTTTCCTTTGCAGAAGCTTGAGGATAGCTTGTATATATATGCAGCGAAAGCAAAACAGTGTCCAAACTGTGCGTCGAGGTATACAGTTGCTATCGAAGGCGGCCAGGGGCAATCTTTACACAGGGTGGATTGAAACTTTGCTTAGATGGTAATTTTCCGTGGGCGCGCATCAACCGGGGGTGCAATTCCAATTCATGTCCGACACGGGACCCCTATACCACTATACGTATCGTTACCCTTTATAGACAGTTGCAGCCTGGTAAGATGATGCGCCACTTATTTCTGCCTCCATAATCGCGTGGAATATTCAAAGTTGTCCCGCGTGTGCCGTACAATTGTACGGGCCTGAAAACTTTTCGGCGCAAAATAGACCGGCGCAATTTGTTTCCACCGTTAAGAGAATATTTATCCGTCGATATCATAATTCAATAATTAAAATCACTCGAGCTAATGTCTCGATTTTCCAAGGAATTTCGTGAAAATTTCATCGTCTCGTTAAGAATTTCCCAAAAGCATGCGAGATCAGAAACTCGTTCGGGCTGCAAGGAATAATTAATATCTTCGTAAGGGTAGAAACTTCCGCGATACGACTAAGATGTTGCCTAGCCTCGCCTCGAATCGAGGCTGGTCCAAAAATGAACAGCCAAGAAGGCGGCATTTACTCGATTAATTCCTTCCCTGGATATCTCTCGCTCGCACTATCGTTCGTTCCCGTGAAATATTCCGTATTCCCGAACGTTTACGAGTAGCACGGTTCCTCCACGTTTCCCGGATCGTTGGCGCGAGTTCGCGAACCCTTTTTCTTTCATTTCTGCCTGACAAACAAGCGACCCTTTAAACAGCGTACCGGAGTCGCGGGGACGATGACAGTGGCCGGAGTGTTAAAAAGTTTTCGAATAAAAGTTTAAATACGCCCCGGCGAACTTTGTTTCGCAGCCTTTGCGCCCTATCCAACCCCTCCTCCCGTTCTCTCGTTCGTCCCTTTTCCCTGTACCTCGTGACAATATGGTCGTTCTACCATCCTTGCCGAGGTAAGAACACCGGGCTCCTTGTGTATCTTCGCGTTTGTGTACAAAGGCTCTGTCTGTAGAGGGTGTTCCCTTTGCTACCGAGGGTCGAGCAATCGCCACCAGCCTCGTATTTCATCCGGTTTCGTCCGCACACCTTCGTTCCCCTGTCTCACCACTTATGCCCCCCCCCTTTGTTCTTGTTTCCACCGCGTCCAGAAGAACTTCTGGAATAACTTGTTGAAAATTTAAGGGCACCGCGGCACCTCCTCGCGAACGCATCCACCGTGAAACAAGATTGCGTAACCGAGCTAGGGTAATCGTGGATGCCTCTGGTTTATTCGGAGGGAACAATACAGCATCCGACTCGGGGTTTAAATCGAAAATGTAATAAAAGAGATATTATTCTCATTGGACCCGTCCTTTGCGCGGCAACGAGCGTTCATTGAGCAAACTCTGGGTGAATGGCGAACTATGAATTTTATTTCACGCGACTCGCGCGTTGGGGGGTGAAATCTTGATCGCCGGTGAAATCGAGAGTACTCGGAGATATCGTACGAGGTTAATTCGATTCGAAACGCGGAGGGATTCGATTTGGAATTGAATCGCGCAGCTTTTCGCTGCTACGGCACAATGTGAAGTTGACAGTGAGAGTTATTTTAGCTTTCCAAATAGACATTGAAATTCTTCGTAAATATTAATATCCAGAGAGAGAGCAGTTCGCGCGTTAAAAGAGAGATGAAAGTTTCTCTTCCCGCAGAACAAACACGCGGAATGTCTCGAGGGAACAGTGTATCGTGTTCGTGCGAAGATCGATCGCGTTTCATGAGCCTGAAATCGATGGTCGGTTAGACGATCTTTCTAAGCAGGAAGGCCGGCCGTCGTAGAATACAGGGACGTATAGCCCAGAGGCAAATGCTAGACATAATTCCGGCCTTCCTTGCTCGGCGATAATTAATTACAGCTGCTAGGATCGATGGGTGTCCCGAGAGGCAACTAGTGTGTCGAGGCGTTACTAAATATTGTATATTCTCGTGGGGCTAATCCTATCCCGTCTGCGAGTGGCAGCCCTCTCGATCGAAAGGGAGAGACGGGGTGGAGAACGGCCAGGGGAGAGAGGGGAGGAAAAATTTCGAACGATCGTAAAGTTCACTCTTCGAAAGGAAAATTTAGGGACGTGTTTAACTAGTTACAGGCTGGTACGCGTAATGGGCTCGCAGCGGGCCAGCTTTTCCAGCTAGTTCAACTTTATAGCGGTGAAATTTTGTAATATGAATTTATGGCGTCACACTGTGAACCTGCACAGGCTGGAATTAATTTTCAAGCGATTTTTCCCCCCTTCTGCTTTCGCTCGGCTTCCATCGTTCGGCAAAGCACGTCGAAATTGTCACAAGTTTCTTGCAACCACGGACAGATACACTATCGCAGCTAACTAAGTCTACGGATACACTAGCGTCTAGCGACTAGATTAAACGACGGTCTATGGGGTGGTTCGTTTGAAATTTCTAGGGGCCACTTGTGAAATACCTATCAGTATCATACTCGCACGACAATTAGTCTAGAGTCTAGACTAAACACACTCTACTTGTAAATTAAATGTCTATAATCTAGGGGGCAGAATAATTCTGTTTGCTTGAAGCTATTGTAATACGAGTACTGCGTACACGGTGAAGCAAACAACCGCTAACTTTTTTTCCTTTCCCCCGAATATCCTCGGAGAATTCTCTCTTTGTGCGGCACCGAAGTACGGATCTTGCGATTCTTTCACGAGTCAACGCAGCGACCGGTTGTAATACGTTCACAATAATGCAATCAGAGTCTTGCGCTTCCTGGCATCCTCTCGCTGGTACAGGGGTAATTGAATTTTAAATGCGTTTAATTGGGTCACGAATTAAGCCGTCAATGTAATGCCCCGATATAAAATTAAAATCTTCCTGTCATCGCGGCCAAAATAAACGTGGCGTCGAATCGCGAATTGCACTCGAAAGAGGACAGAAACCTTTAAACGCTTCGACAAGTGCTTCAAATATTCATGCACGTTGGCAGTACAAATGCGGCTCTCGTACTTGTCAAAATTGCGGGCAACTAGTTTCCAACAATAATCATAATAATTGAAGAAAGAAACGATCGCACGGTTGGAACGCAATAGAGGAAAATCGCGCATCAAGGGCCTGTCGATCGATACGTCAAACTCGAAGGACCGCTTCCGATTCCATTCTTATCTGGCCAGATAAGGTGCACGGCAGTCCCACTGGAAACTATTCGGTGGTGCTTAACGTCCCGCACGTGAGTTATTGCTCACCACGCTTCGGTCATTAATAACTGGCTAATATTGAGATTGATTTCGAGTCACGGAAGCCAACGAACACGAGCCACCGCCAGAATTTCGCGAAACTTTCAGAGGGCACAGTCAATCATCTGCCCCGTATATTTCGATAAAACCGTGGTAATAGCGCCGGCAATATCTGACTGGAGACTTGCTCTCCGGTCTCTTTCTTAAATTTTATTATTTAAATTTCCTTCCCTATTGCCCGTGATATATAAAAAGCAACGACCGCACGAAGTACCGTAATAGAAGCGTTAATCACCGACCGTAAACAATTTAGTAAAAAATTCAAGCATTCTCCTAATCAGGTTTCTTTGCTGTGCAATAAATCTCTTATGGGCGGTAAGAGCTTCAGGATTACATTTAAAATGGAACGATCGAACGCGTTTGTTATATTACGAAGGAGACTCTACATTGCTGGCGAAAGTGGCGAAACAAGGCTTGGTCCCTAGTGAAAATCCGTGGTTCACAATTTGCCAGTGGCGAAAGGTAGCCGCACAGGCTTGGCGGTACGGTGCAACAATAATCCACGATTCTCTGGGCAGGTAAGGCTGCGAGGTAAAATCGTGAAGCTTAATGGCGGTAATACCGCCGTGGCCGAGCCTTGTATGGCGTTAATAATGTAACATATTGAGATTGGTTTCGCTGCGAGAACACCGGGCCAGAGCCATAGGGACCTGACCTAGGCAGTCGCCCAAGTTATTCGCGCCGCTTTAATAATACACCCGCCAATGTGCACACTCCACTGGGCCCGTCTGATGTAAAGATTACATTCGAGGGCTACTGGTCTCGTCGAGTAGCACGTTCCTACGTAATTGCCCTTTCAGGCATGCTTTTCTTTTGCGAACAGTTATTTCGTGGAACAAAGATAGACTTCTGACGTCAGGGCATTTTACTTTAACAGTCGTATTATTGTGGTTAAATATGTATACAATCGTATGGGTCTATTTTTGCCCCGTGGTTAGTAATTGCAAGGATAGAATAATTTTTCAACCGAGCACAAGGCAGTCGTCGTTGGCAGGGTAAGACGTGTCTAGGCTATTATAGAGAAACGTATCGTTTCGAAGGAGCAGGACAACGGGTCTACTGTGTCTCGACGAAGCGTGAAGCAATCGATACGGACGCGAGAGCCTCGTCTAAACTGTTTGAACTACCAAAGCAAACTCCTCGATCTCTCGATTATCCCAATAGTCGACTATCTCTTCGTGCAAAGTTATTTCATTTTTTAAAGTTTACCGTTCTTCCGTCGCAAGTCGCAACGGCGATTGATAGGGGCAGCTTTGGTAGCGCCTGGACTCGGAAATCAAACGCGGATAATGAGTTCGACGAAGAGGGAATCGGTGATATCGATTTCGGGGTGCAATAAATTCAATGTGACTCTCACCTTCTTTGTTGGCGCTGCTCTTGATCTCCGTGGCCTTCGGCGCCGCGGATGGCTTTGGTATTTCTGAAATCAAAATTATCCACCCTTGAGGATCTGTTTGAAGCGATTCCATTGAGCGGGCGGGGATGAATTTTAGCTTGCACCGCCGACCGGCCACTGAATTGTTCATGCAACAGAGAACGAATTTTATATTCGTCTTTTTTTTTCAATCGGTGATCCAATATTTTCATACGATCCTCTTCGAGTGCCAAAGTCGTTCGATTTTTATTTTAGCAATCCTATGAAGATAACACGGTCCCCGTCCATAGATTACGTTTACTTAAAATAAAGATAGAATCGTAAATAAATGAGGTTCTTACTTTTTCATTATCTTACCGTACAATCTAATCGATGCCTCTGTCTCGCCTAGCGAGTTCTTGCTGATACAACGATAATTATCAAAGTCTCCAGGCTGCAGGTTCCTTATGGTGAGCTTCATATGCGCCCTGTAGCTGTTCTCCATGATGTTCGTCGTGTACTTCTCGTTCGTCAGTATCATCTCGTCGCCGAGGAACCAGTAGCTCATCGCCCGTGGATGAGCCTCGGTGTGGCATTCGAGCGTTGAATTCGTGCCAGCTGGTGCTCCCACCAGCTGATTCGGCACGTAGATCATCGGCGAGACTTAAATATTAAAGGGTAAGGGTCGGTTATGACTTGAAACGACTTGCGCTCCGTCGATGCGGGACAAATAATCGCGCGCGTCGACGTTGACGACGATTCAGTCGACGGAGATATTTGTGGGGAATTATGAGCGAGGTATTCAACGATTTCTCTTTCGCTGAATGGATGAGCTTAAATTATGGAGATGGATAATCGATGCTGGTTAATGAGGGAATGGTGATTTCAAGGTTTATGGAAAGTGGTTTTCATCTGTTACTATGAAATTCTATCGCGGTTAACGAGTCTCGTGTAATAGAAACCTCGCTTGAAACTGAAACTATTGAAACTCTTGAAACCCGGGATACGTAGCCATTACAAAATTCTACAGCAATTGTACAAATTAGCAAACGTGAAAGTTGAATTAGCGTAAACTAGTTCGCAGTGGGTCATCTTTTATTTCTGTTTCAACGCTACCTCTGCTTCTGTATACTTTACGTTCTGTATACTTTTGAGAAGTCTCGAAATCTACGATACTCTCAATCTGTACTGCGGAGCAAGAACGAACGTGCAATAGAAAATAACGCCAGGGGAGAAAGATCCGCCGAGCGAAACGAAACGAAAAGCGCTATGTGCTACAATAACGCGGCGTGGTTTAACATAATCGTAGTATCTTTCTGTATCCATCCTGTTCCCCGACAGCAAATAGAGTTGCTTCGGAACAATTCCTCGAGTCGTGAGGGCCGCCAGTTTTCGCGGGCCACGTCGACTAGCAAACAGGGTTCCGGGCGAAACACTTTCCCCTTGGAAGTTTCTTTCTTAACCATAAGATTAGGACAGAGCGAAGAGACGTTCCTAGTATCGTTCCGTTTTCTCTGCTCTCCTCCCAGGATTGATCAAATGTAAATACCTGCTCGGATGCCTAGCGTACCACGTGGAAAATAACCACGCGGCGTCTGCAGTTTAATTCGACCGGAATAAACAGAGAACTCTGGGGAAACTTTGTCGCGGCTGCACGAACCCGTGGATTAGGAAACATACAGGCCAATCAACGGGAGTAAACTGGAATTGGATGTTCCCTGAACCGGTAAACCAAAGGGAAATGGATCCTGCGATTTTTTTCCAAGACTTTCAGGTGATCGGGGCGAAGAATTGAAGACACTTGGAAATGTTATTCGAAGCAGTGCTTTAGATATTAATATCAGGGGCATACAGGTTTCGTAAATTTTCGACTCGCAAGTAAATTCGAGACGAAAAGCTTTCGACGTGTCCCCCGTTCATCGAAGATAAAGTGTATCGGACGGTCGGATAATTAACGGGTACTCGAAGCAATTAATCGTACGAGAATTCCCTCAGAATCGTGGGCCTAGACGGCGCGAACAAAACTAGCGGTGAACGAACGGGGTTAACCGTAGACGAATAACATGAAGCACGCGGTGCTGCAACTATCTGTCGAGGCCGGCCATCGGCGGTATGCATCAGGTTTGCCACAAATCCACAAATTGCCAGCGCTGACCCTAATTAACGCATACTTCTCCCGATTTCCCACCATCGACTCTATCTACGCTGGCTGACTCTCCTTCGAGCTGCCGAGGAAACTTGCTTTCCGTGCCAGCTAGAGTTATTGCTCGAGGTGAAATTAATCCGATGGACGTTTGTTGACGATGCATCGGTTAGGCGAATTTGCAGCACTGACTAGTATAGTAACGATTCGGTTTCTAACCTTGCTCCGATGTTTTGAAGCAAATGTTTCAGGCGTGAAGAAATAGAAAAAGTACGAAGGGGATAGAACATGAGAGGCAGCGCGTTTCCTGTTTCACGGAAACATCTCCCTTGCTTTCTAAAGGTCTCGCAGGTCCAGCGGCATCTTAATTATCCAAAGCCGAGTGCAGCCATTAATTACCGAGGCAAGGCGCACTTTTCTGCGTCGAGTTTACGGTTATCGTGAAACGCAGGAACACAACTAATCGGATTGCTTTGCACGAAAGTCGCAAAGTTATCTTATCGAACCTTCGATGAGCCAGAGAATCATCAGAATTTATCGTTTATTTTGCGGAGACGAATATTAACCGTAGCGGTATATGAATACCATAAATCGTTTATTCTGGCACTTTCGCCTGTCAAAGACTCGTTAGAATTTGTATAATGTCTGGAAGGAGGCTTCGGAGAGCATTAAACGAGACGATCGCGGGCCGACTGTAATCCTGCAAGGACACCTCGGATCTGCGCGTTGATCGAATATCTTTTTCCACAGTCCCTCCCTAGTAATCCCAGATAACCGTTTCACCCCTCATTTTTCACTTGTCGTAAAAAAGCCCATTTTCCCTCGAACCGTCCCTTTTATCGTCGCCCTATCGAAATGATTATTTCTAGCGCCGATGGGTATGGAGGAATAATTTCGATCTCTGTCCCAGAGATTCGAGAAGAATATAATCAAACGCGGAGGATCGTCGCTATAGTTGTTAATAAATCTGTGCCATCCGAGGGGAGTCGAATACAGGGACACTTGACGAGTCCTCCAGTATTTTAAAATGCAATACAAAAGTTACAGTTACTGTATTTCTTTTATCCTTGCGGCGAAGACCAGGATTATCCAGTGCATCCGAATAAAACGCTACCCTCTTTAAAAATCCGAGGAACCCATCCGTTTCGCATAACAGTGTCTCCCTGTTTGAGACGCACTTTCGAACAAAGCGTGCTCGGTTGTCGCAAATAGAATACTCGAACAGAGGGCCCTCTCGATACAGCCTGGATTAAGCTACAAACGGCGCATTCTCTAATGTTTTTCGAAGGGTGCCATACCCCCCTCCCCCCGGATAAATCACTCGGTAGACAAGGGGTGGTATTGTGGTTTTAGTAAAGGGCGTAACTCGATTCATTTTAAGAAAACGTGACTTTGATCGATACAACGCTCATCAATTCCATCCTCCCTCTCAATCTTCGGGACATTAATCAACCCCTAATTCTCAGGTCAGTGTAATAGAGTAGCGAGAGGCTCGGTCACGGTCGGGCCTCCCAGAAGCGATCTGAAAATTATTCAAACGCGTCGCGGTAACAGAAGGGGCAGGGACAGAAAGGGGGAAAACAAAAGTACTGATACGGGAGTTTCGTGAGCGTGAGCCGGAAGCCGGCTGTTTTCTCGCCGCTCTAAATAAAATACGTCGGCGCTCTTCTAAATATTCAGAGGGCAGAGTCGTGTTGCCCCGTGGCCTGTCTCCGTTGCGTACGCATACTAAGCCGGCGCCAACTGACACGAACGAATGGAACGCATAAAAGGGAAAAATGACCAGGAGAGACGGGACGCTCGGCCTGCCCTGTATTTCCCTTGGGTTTTCCTAACGGCGCATCTGCTCATCCACCATTTCCCTTCTTCGCCGTCAGATCGTGCACGGCGTTGTCGCGAGCGCCCTGTAATTCTTGGAATGAAATTTACACGATATCACGTCGAAGTGCTGCTGGTTCTCTGAGAGATTTGGTGGCGGTACAGGGGCCTCGAATTACAATGTCTTTGAAGATATTGAATACAAATAGGGGTTGATTAATGGTCTTGTATCTGCATCAAGTGTGAGCTATTTATTTTGGGTTCAGGGGATGAAGAGTCTGTTGCGTTTGCAAAATATCGTCAGTAACGTAGATCCTTCCCAAGTTATTATGCCTATTGTAATCATCTATGATTAGACAAACTGTTTGGAGAAATACCATTCATTCCTATCCCGTCGTTTTCCATTCTTCAATAATATTCAGAAGTTACCCCTTCAGAATACCTCTTCGTTATTTCCACGCGAACTCAACGGTACAAATTGTAAAGTAAAACAACTGTGTACGCAGCTGTGCTATGCAGTCTGTATTTCTATTCGTTTTGCGAACAACACGACAATACGTATCTTGAAATCCACTCACATTCGACTTCCACGGTGATTCTCTTGCTCACTGTTGGCGGGACACCGTTGGTCGCGATGCAGAGATACGCACCCATTTCATTGCGAGTGATCCTGGTCAAGTTTAATTGCTCGCCATCGTACTTGGGCACTGAAACCAAAAGCAGAAATTGATTCAGCCCGGTCGGCCGTGCAAATATAGTGTAGCGTTCGGAACAAACAGTCGGGTTCGACATAAACCTATAAACAGGATTCTCCGGCGAGGATCGCGCCAGGTTTTATGGTCGAAAGTTTCTCGGTTAAATGAAACCCTTTTCCCGGGACTGGTCGTAAACAAAAGCAAAAAAAGGCGAAGGGAATAGAGTAAACGAGCGAGACAAAAAGGTGAGGGAAGTAGGACAAAAGTGAACCAACGAATCTAGTGGAACACACATCAATCCGCAGAACGAGTTTCCTCGTGTCCTTTTTTATTATTCCTCGCGAATCATCATTTGTCTTTTCTTTATCGATTCCATAAGACGTTCGAACCACTTTTGTTGAATACTTGAAACATCTCGATCTTTCTTTATAATTTATTCCAATGAAGCATGGTCTTTTACAGTTGCTGATAATATCTTGGGCATCTCGTTCGATCGGAATATTCATTTCTCGGACGGTTTCGCCGAAGAAATATGTAAATAGAGGTATCGTAATTTGAATGTAATATCGCGAACGATGGAGAGCATAATTGAAATGTTTCGAACTTCAAGCCGCGTGGAAATGTTCGGGCAACTTCGAAACAATCCGCGGTTAACGCAGAACGACTCCGTAGCAACACCGTGCCGGTCGAATAATTTTTAAGCTAACGTTACGGAACGTATTCGCGGCGTGGCGTAAAAAGTTAGAGCCGCGTAAAAGTTAGTCGAAAAGTGCGGCGGTAAAAGACTGGCAGAGAAAATAACGCACGGTCGGTGTTTGCAGAGTGAAGATCAAAAACTGTCGTTCGGTTTCTAAGCAGTTAAGCCCTCACTCTCTGTGTTCGAAATCGTCGCAAGGAACAGAAAAAGAACGGGGGAAAAAAAATCTGGAATCATGCTGCTCACCGATCTCGAGCACGTTTCACGAAGCGAATGTGTAAACGAGCCGCTTGCGATTTTGCTTTCAAAGGCATTGACGTCGAGTCGAAACCGTGCCGTGGCCGCGTTTCATCGGCGATTCATGATAGGTCTTCCAGGGTCTCCTTGCGAGTGAAACCGACAAACGGCAGACGACAAAATACTACGGGGGAAAAATAAAGGAGAGGAGAAACGAATGAGGACGGTACTGGGTCACGAGACACTGCAATGGCAAAAGGCCCGTAATTATTATTATTTTCATTATCATTATTACCACTGCAGCAACGGGAAAAATGGATCCTCTTTTTTCCACGCACGCCCTTTGCAGGGTAAAACGAGAGCTCGTTTTGCTCTCCTTTCGCCTCGTTAATTAGCCTAACGCACTCGTCTGTCGTCGGGCTAACGTCGCGTTCGCGAATCCGTCGTACCGCGCGAGAATTGCGATATCGATGTTAAGATTTAATTGCGCTCGATGGACGGAAATTAATTTCGCTTTATAAATATGTATTTGCGCCGGGGGACTGATTCTAATTAACGAGCGCTTTGTTCGCAAGGAAGTCTGTTCATTAAACGGAGAATAATTGTCAGAGAACGAGTCGGATAGGGCGACATCTTTCCTTTACCAGCCCTTCGATCACTTCTCCCGAAACGATTGTGTTCTATACAATTAGCCGGGCATTTGTTGCCAGGAAACCGTTTGAGGAAAACTTGGCTCGTTGCAACCATGAAAGGTATGGACAGATATGTCATGCCATACATAATGTACAAAAGGTGCGGCGAGAATGAAAATTCAATTCAGGAAGGACCAAATAATTAAGGAGAGACAGCCGTACACTTTCGAAACAGGTTGGAAGCAGACTGCAGACGTAGTCGTGATGGTTTAATGCGCTTCGCTCTGCTGGAAAAAGTTGCAGCAGGTAATTCTCTTCCGCTTAACTACCGCAAACTCGACATCCGTCCGACCTGGGACGGTGTCTCTCTACTTTGCTCCGAACTTCCTTCGATTCACAGGGGCAAAGAGATTGTACTTTTCCGCGCGCAAACATCAAATATTATTAAAATACGTTCTTCCACGGCTTCATCCCTATTGGGGTAGAACGTTGCAGCGGGCGGGCGGGCGGCCGGGAGAATATTTCCACAGGGATTACAACGGAGGCTAGGGCGGCTGCTGCTGCTTCTCGCGACATTTATCCGTGAAAATAATTAACGAGCGACTGCAGAGGTGGATAGATTAACAAAGAACGAGGCCCACTCCGCGCCGGCCAAACAGTATCGTACTTGTTAACGATCCCCATCTTTTTACCCTTCTTGCTCGATAGAAATTTCATTCGACTTATTTTTTCTTTCTTTTCCCCAACCCTTCCATCCTTTCCGAACTCTCGTTCCGATCTCGTAAATAATTAAACCATCTGATCGAACGGGCCGAAGCTTTCCCGAAATTTGTTTTTCCTCGTGTCCAATCGGCGATGCTCTTTGGAAAACAATCACGAGGCCAGGCGAATCCCTGAGCGGACAGATGAAATCGCTCGGTCCCCGCGCCGAATCAGCAATCTCCTCTTTTCACGGTGCGTTCATAAATCTTTTGCGCGGCTTTATTCCGGCTTTACTCGCCTCCTAGTTGCGATTAACCCCCCCGGCCATTAGAGCGTCGGGGTCGACGATGTTTCTTTCACGAGACACATGCCCTGCCAAACTGTCTTTCCGCGTGTACGACATCGGCGACACTTGCCGGAACATTCGCGTTCGCCAAGGCAGTCGATCGATGCCAACGAATAATTGAGAGGACGCCGTGAATTTCCCTGCTTCCTGCAGTCGGAAGTTCACTTTCGATGATCCGTTCCCCTTTTGTCTGTTTGGATCGGCTTTCGAAAAAATAGGATTTTCTTACCGTGATAGGAAAGTATTAGGAACTTCTAGAAATTTCGAATGAAGGGAAGATCATTTTGTGCACGTTTCGTAAGCCAATAAAGGTGTGATAAATGAAAATCTATCGCTCGAACAGAAGGGACACAGGACAACGATGATACTTTTTCTTTTTTCTTTTTGTTTACAGGACAATATCGACTCTCGATACAACTTCGTTTCGCTATCGCTGCATCCTCCATTAATGTATTCGTCTATTGGTAACTGGAGAGTGTTTAGGGAGAAGCGACTCGTTCAAAGCCGAGAGAGATGCAAATCGATACATCGGGGCCGTTGCTAATAGCCATTTCGAAAGGAGAGTTTCATTGAAATTTTTATGCTGCATAACGGCCGACGACAGGCAGAAACTTTATTATCGGGGGCTGCCGGTGTGTCGCGCGAAAGAATATCGTTGGAAGTTGTTTTAGGGTTCGTTTTAACATCGTTCTTCCAAAGTAATGCAATTTATCCCCCATAGAATGCAATACCGGCAACGAACGGGCGTGGAATGCGAACGAAAATTGCTAATAAAGATTAATTTTTTCTCTCCCTCACCCCTCACTTTTTTCCTTCTCTCTATTCTGTTCGCGCCATTTCCCCCCTTATTTCGCATAGAACTGCGCTGTATTCATAGCGCGATACACACTTCGCCTATTTCGCCACTTAATTTCTCAAAACGTTCCTCTCTATGCCTCGTCTGACCACAAGCAGTCCACTACTACTTAGCATTTCCACGCGTTTGCACACAGCGTCGGTACATTTGATTAAGAGATTAATTATTCGATTCTCAGTTTAATTAAACACCTAGGCTACCTTTGTCTTCGTCGTCTCTATTCATTCGTTGCCGCGCCAACACGAATGGCTAAGCGTCCCTTTTTCTCTCACTTCTTTTTACTCCAGTATTCAGGCAACACGGTCGGCGTGCAAAAGCGAACATGATCGCGGGTAAAGGTCGCGGCTTAAAGGTGTCGCGAATTCCAGCGAACAAATGGCTAAGAGAGACTGGACGAGGGCTACCAAATGCACCCGCGCGTATTAAAGCCACGCCGATGTAAGCCCGCGTATCGCCCGAAAACTTAGGGGAACGACTCACCGCGAAATGGTTAGGTCAGCCGGTCATGAATTTGTATGAAGCTTTAGAGAGTCTCGGATGCCTCCAAGCGAAGCTTCGCGGATGTTTGAACAGAAATTCCGGTCTCTCACGAGCTCGTGCGTAACCGCGTGAGACCACTCGAAAGAGAAGGCGAAAGGGGTTCGAGAGGGTTGCCGAAGACTGTTGCATAAATCTGTCGGGTGATAAAGTTTCACGGCTGAAAATAATCCATAATAACAGCGAACGATGAAGGAATAAACAATAATTCGAGTTGGAACGTTATAGGGCAACAGGAATTAAATAAACAGCAAACGAAAGAGCAATTGAATATTCGGTTGGTTTGTTTGCCCGACAATGTTGTATATACTAAATCAACGTCATAAGCGTCTATCGGAGGCGCGCTGAATTTCGGCCAATATTGATTATTCTGCTTGTTAACGTTCACGCAAACGATAACAATTCGAATTCCTCCGGTGTTGCGACCGTACGAACACAGCCGTAGTCAAGGGACAATATTAACTGTCCCTGGGAATCTATGCGATCGAATGTTTTTTATCATTCCACACTGCGCGCCACCCTTTGCCATTTGATCTTCCGGTCCGGCTCGATTAATCGACGACGATATCTCGACGGGCGCCCTGCAACCCGTCGTTTGGCGTCTGTACGGCGAGATTCCGCAGCGCTTGTGCCGGGAATGGCTGGCCAGCTAATTGGACGTGAAACTGTCGAAACGGTGTAAACAAATTAGTCCGCTATCAGCTCGTGCCGCTTAATTCGTCTGGACGTTCAATGAAAGACGATTCGCCGAATCTCCCCTTTGTTCTTTCCTTTTCCTATTTTTCTGTTTGTTGTTTTTTTGGCAACGAAGTTCGCAGATTCGACGCGACTAATTCTAACGAGTCATCCCGTTGAAATAGCGAACTACGAGCGAACGGGTTCGTCCATCATTATTCGACATTTAATTACGCCGGATGGACACCGGGGTTAGCGATATTGCGACGCGCGTCGCGACGACCAGCCGCTATCGATACAATATTGACACGATTGCCGTGCACTGAAACCTCGGTATTTATGTGTAAATACTAGCCGGTTGCAATAAATAGAATGAGGTATAAATATTGCGCGCGCGTTGGTTAATCCTGGTGCGCGCTATGAAACTGGCGTACGCATGAGTATTTATACAGGGGTGAGCGCGGGGACGGTGAGTTGTAACTCGTTTTTCAAACGGATTGCTTGCCACGGATCAACGTTTGAACAGCGTCGAATCTGGATCGAGCTAAAAAACGGATGATATATTTTGTTTAAACGCCATGGATCGTAATGTGAAAGATCGGGAACTGATAACGTTTAGCAGCAATCTTTGGAAGTAAATTACTTGTACTAGAATTATGATTGAATTTAATATTGGATTGCGTTTCGTTGTGCGTTTCGTTTTCTTTTATTTGTCTTTGCTTCACAAATATTTGGCGCACCAATTGCACTGTTTATCTCGCTGCAATTAAATATAAATAAACAGGGGTTCTATCGTTCCGGCAATTCACTCTCTACTCCACGCAAACTCTCAGACAGATGCACGACAGCACAGCAGTTACTCGCAGGATCTTAGCCAGTTTCCTTTTCGAGCTGTTGCACCGGCTGCTGTAACAGCCGGCCATATTAGGACGCGAGGGATAATCAAATGACGATTAGCCTCACAGTGTTGTAAACTGGTCTGTGTAAGCGTCTGACAAAGCTGCGCACATTTGCGTCTATTCTGAAGTAACTATAACAGACGTTGCGAGTTCCTAATAATTTCGGTGGCTTCTCGTTCGACAAAAATAGTACATCAATTGCGGCCTTTTTTTTCCAGAGAACCGAGGTTCAAAATCGAGAAATCCTCGCGTCCTTTGCATTCACCCTTTCAGAGCGATTCATTCTTTGACGTTCTGCCCTCTACTGTGTTTCTAGAAGTAGAACCGACTCCTCGCCACTTTGCATTGTGACCGTGTTTCAATGGCAGCCAGTGGACGGGTCAATCAGGACCCATTGACCCGAGAAAAACCTTTGAAACGTCGGATCCAGTTCGTGGGACAGCCATAGAAAAAAAGTTTCTCACGAATTTGCGTGCGCAAGCGACCGATAAAATGGCGTTCCGATAATGTCGCGTATCTGCCCGAGCGTTCGGACCTCGCAGACCCTCGATTCGCTGGCGTCGGTAAGTTTTAACGAGCCTGTAACTCAGGGAGTCCGCGAAATTTCGAGCCTGTCCGTCTCGAACGGCATCGGGTATGGGATGTCGTTCGTTATGTATCGGCCGGATTTCCACGCCGGCGGGTCACGTCGAAGTGATAGTTCCAAACGATGCAGGACGGTCGTGGACGGTATTATTGCACATTGTCCAACTGGAGGAGAGTTCCAGGTGTACGGTTTCGTGGAATATCGTTAATTATTTCGTCAGGGATGACGACGATGTATAATTTTCATTGGCATTTCGCTATACTAGCTGCTGGAACATTTAATTTCTTTTCTCGTATAAAGTAACAGCAATCGTTTCGCTATAAAAGATCACCAACGTTTCAGTTTTTCACTGCGAGAAAAGGATGCATTTACACGCTTGGCGATAACAGTGGTACGTTCACCGATAATGCATCGTGTTTCTAGCTGCAGGAATTTTCCAAACGTGTAATTGACCTCCGCCAGATGATATTAACGCTGCCCGAGCTGCAGCGAGTAATCTGTCTGTCGCGATGCTGTTTCACGAGCCACGCTTTTCAGGGGTCGTGCTTTGAGCTTGGTTCGAGGTAAATGTGTTGACAGCGCCGGCGAAGGTAGATTTAACGAACAAAGTTGCCGGGGAAAGGGAGTCGTCATTCGATGGATAGAACGATTTGCCGTGGAGAAGGGGGACCGTAAGCTCGGCTGTGTTTTCGTTCATCGTGTCGACCGGCCGAGCTTTGACACTCGAAGTTGAAAAAGGCAGCCAACGAATATGGTCGACGACTTTAAATTTATTCCGCGGGTTCTCGTGTCTCCTCTCCCCGTCGTCCTTTTCTTCCCCTTTCCTTTTCATCCTGTGTATTTATGATTTTTCTTGCTGCAGCGCGCTCACCTCACGCTTTGCAAAGGGTAGTCCGCTTTAATTAGCACAAATTAGAGTGGCAATGGAAAAGGATCCGCCAGCAGAAGAGGAAGGCAACGACTTTCTTATTTCGTAGCTCGAGTGGTTTATCCTGATGAAAGGCTTGGAAGCTTTCGCGTTAATTTCGGGTCGGACATCGATTAATTAGAGACGCCGAGAAGGTTGCATCGATCTCGATGTTAAATATTTTGTATGCTCGAATTTCGCTCGAGTACCTTCGAATTTAGTTACGATAGTTTATAGCCAACCGGGGGATAAAATCCTGACTCACCTTCCTGTTTATGGGTCACTCGGAAATTCAGAGGAATTCCCTGGTCGATCTAATTCGATTAATTTCGCGAAATAGCGGTCGCCGTTCAGCCCCGTTTCCTCCATCGCGGAAATACTGCTTCCTGTATTATCCAGAGAGAGAGAGAGAGAGAACGTTCAACCCCCAAGCAGAACAACCCGTGGGTTCAGGATACATAGATCCACGCGGACTCCAAAATACCAGCTATCTGATCCAGTTCTACGTAATCTTCCAGATGGACGATTCGGTTCGACGATGTTTACTTGCGCGAAACAGCACGACGTTGAATTTCCGATAATCCAACGAGGCTCCCGTTCGCTCGTGCCCTTGTCTGCCCAAGTTACGAGCTTTTTTCCTATCTTCCCTGTGCTGTCGAAGATCCTCTTTTCTTTATCGCGAATCTTCGTGCTTCTTTTTCGTCGCAGTTTGCTTCAATGCTCGTTGCACAATTTTGTCATATCAATGTCGATCACCTCGATCGACGGTATCTATCGTTTACAGTTCACCGTTGCCCTGGTACCAATACTTTCAGCAGGGTCCCTCGAAAATTCGGTCCTATGAAATTTAATCTGTTCCCCAGCAGAGTTGCCTGCCACTGAATTGCAAGCAATTCGTTTGGTGCCCGTTACCAAAGAGGATCGGTTTAGCTGCAGCTATCAGAGGCAACGGTGCCACCTAAAATGTCATCAGGCTTTTAGGTGCATACAAGTTGCAACCGGAAGGACGTTTGACCCGCAGAGCTAAACCACAGCAGCTCCGTCAGTCTAACACGGCGGTTGGTTCACGTGCACGTTACCCGCGGGCTAATGTCTGCGCCACCTGGGACATCCTGACATTCGGATGCCTCGGTGTCCAGACTCCAGGACGCACGGTTCCTCCCGGAGGGCCTTGCGGATCTATACCGGCGACCGGTTTTAATCTATCTAGTTTTACGACGACAGGGAGTCCACGAGGACTTGCCGAAAGTCGGTCAGCTTGGTTATATAGAATTATCGCGGCCACCGAAACTGGATTGTATCGTGTTAAAGTTTCAAGCACACTCTGTTACGTGTTCGGAGAGGTCGGGGAAAAGCATTCCGCGAATATCCATTTGCAGAAGTTGCCATAATATGGACTGCACGCGGTGGACAGGTGGTTTTATTTAATTTTCCTTGACAACAGCATCTTTACTGTTGCAGTGAATATTTCATAGACTTGCCACGTATGCGCATAATTTTCCTATCTGCCGTCGTGGTTGCACCACTGACAGCTGGCCACGTTGCAGCAGCGGAACAGCATTGCGCTTGCGGATGCTTGTGAGTTGATTAATCTGTACAATATTTAAGAAGCAGCCGACCGGAGTAAAAAGCCCTCCGCAGGAGCTTTGCTTGGCTGGTGTTCTTCGTGCAAATGTTGCCCGGCTTATCCTTAGCCTGCATCGAAACACATTTCTTGTCCCTATTTTTAGCGCGTTACAGATAACGCGAGCACACGAATACATTTTTCGAGTTGCGAGTTATATCCTCTGCATTGTCCCGATTTTAAAGCGTTCAATTTTGCGAAGCTCGGGCGTGCGTTACAACGGTTGGGGTACATGCACTGATTACTTTGGCAAGTTTAATAATCTGGTTTCTACGATTCGTTATAGACGTCCGTGTGTGTACAGAGAAATCGGTTGCTACGAAGTTCCTCCGTACACCCCTCGTTTGTTCACTATTTGCACGAACATATCCGACAAAATGCGGCTCACGCGGGCAACAGTCACGTCCGTACAAACACGCAACTGCATTATTAATAATATCGCCTGGAGAGAGGCTGAGAGAGAGAGAGAGAGAGAGAGAGAGAGGGACACAGAAAGGATCGTACACAGTCTTGATCACAGTTCATTGCAGTAGCCGTACATGGCAAACCCATCGAGTATTTTCTTCTAGTAGATTTCGTGTAGCAGATTTTAAAATTGAAATGTCGATATTCTTTCGCGATAAGTCGTGTGTTAACATTTATAAGCTTTTGTTGAAATTTTAATGCGAAGCATAATTAAATCAACGAGAATATGTATAGAAAAGTTTCTGGCGATCGTGAACGAATTCAAATGTATTCGGCTTAACAGAAAAATTGAATGATAAATGAATGGACGAGCTTTAGCACAATTTCCCGTATAATGCGCGGACAAGAATTCAGGCCGAATTCATTTTCGAGTTTGTTACATTGTCGATCTCGTGAATAAATCGGTTCACGATTGCCTCCGCGTGAACGATGATTTTACGCGAAACGACGCAACTGGCGAATAACGAGCTGTATGAATAAAGAATAACTTAAATAACGAATGAAATTGCGGTCCGGCGATTAAAAAGAGAAACTTGATAAAAATTTATGCGACGAACGTCGCATTGGAGCGCTGGCGTATCGAGGGTGCGATGTTGTTTTAAAAATGAACGCTTGCGAGATCACGAGAATTTCACTGATCGACAGATGTTTGTATTAGAAACAACGCATCTATCGCTAACACATATCTGCTAATTAATTCACAATTTCCCGATGCTGTTACGTCCGCGTTTCGCCGCAACAGCTCTGTGCATCGCGTATCCTGTGCCCGCTGACAAACGGGTTGTTATTAAAATGCATTTTCGCGACAATGGGATGACGCGTTCGCCGAATATTTAGTAGGCCGTGTCGCTTTTAATCCACTAATGAAACTATGATCTGAGGGGTCTGGGAATTTTAACCATTTAACGTCAACTGGTCTAATCGTGACTGTGTAGATAGCAGGTGTTTCGTGGTGCACCCTTTGCAGGCTTGTTCTATTAATAAATGTTATTACTGTTACTATTGTTGTCGCCATTATTATTATCACTATTGTTGTTGTTATTACTATCTTGTTCATAAAATTGTACCAAATATATACATCGTATTTGATGAGCATGACATTTACAAAGTTCCTAAGTAACGGTGCAACAGAAGCACTTACTTAATGAAGATGCAGTTTTCTTTCTTTATTTAACAGACGTATATGTAAACTTCGACGAGGAGTTCGGGAGTGGCAACCATGCCAACAGGTAATTACCGCATTACTAATAACGCGTCGGCGAGAATTGTTCTGCGTGTCTCATTGCATTAGGGAAATTACCGGAAACACCGCCGTAGGCTTCGTTGTTTGACGTGTAGAATCGATAACTAACAGCGCAACAAAGCCAACAGAACATTGCACACCCGATACTGTCCGCCAGCATTATTTTCCTCGACTTTCTCCTTTGTTCTAATTGATTACGAACTCGTACGTACGAAACGTTCGACTGGATTCCTAGCCAATTTACCGTCACGTTTCATTGTGAGGTTTAATCACCGGAAATCGAACATCTAACCGGGGAGCTTCGAGTTTTAACGTTTATTAGCCGAAACGACTTGGGAGGGGGCCGATTGTTCGGATTTCTGATTGCAGAAATATCAGGAATTCTAGCTTCGATTTCTGCGAACACGCAATCGGAAACTCTAGTACTGAAATAACTTTTATATTGTCAATTCCCTTGGTTCACGGTTTCCTTTTTCATATTTAAAATGTTGCATTTCGTTAATGATACTTAGTGGAAAATTTTGTTCAGCTTTGCTTTCCCATTATATTTGAATACTATTGACAAGTGAAAAGGTCGTACGCTTACCTTTGTAGTGTCGATTGATGTTTATGCTTTGGCCGTCCTCTCGTTTCCACATCAGCTTCGGCGTTGGATGTCCATCTGCTTTACACGTCAACGTAATATTCTGGTTCTCGCGAACCGCCACGCTGCTCTCCGTGGACAGCGCGTCCAATATATTCGGGGGAACTGGTCAGAGAAAAATTCAGAAATTAATAATAATTAATACTCGAAGAATGAAAAATTCGTGAGAAAGTTCGAACAGGAAAATACAAATTATTTGATCTAAAGGATTAAATATAGATATTGACCGGAGATTAATTTCAAAAAAATATAATGGTACTGATGAGAACAAATATAAATAGTTGACTATCATAGCCGATGCACGGCTATACGTACATCCAAAGAGGTTTAAGCGTTTCCATAAAACGATTACGCTGATCGTCCCGCGCGACAAGTTCTCATTAAGATGAATGCACGCAAAACGTTTAATAGTTCCACGGTGGGACGTCGTAAGCCAGTGAAAGAAGATTAAATATGCTCACCGACAACTTGAAGGAAGCCGACCTGGCTCATCATCGGGACCGTGTTCACTTGACACATATAGTAGCCTCGGTCGTCCCGTTGCACGTTGTTTATGTGCAACAGCCAGGTCTTCTGGTTGTCGTGGGACACCGAGAACCTCGGTATCTTAACGACCACGTGTTTGTGGACGGACAGTAGCATCTTACGACCCACGTGGATCCATGCCACCTGCGAATCAAATTGATCTGTGGTTAAATTATGAAGAATTGATTATCGAAAGTAACTCTTCTACCACGATATGAAAGATAAAAATGTTTGTTTACTCAGCGATGATTAAGTAATTTATTAAAAAGAAATGCGCAAAGCTGATGCGTTTTTCGTCACCGTCTCCACCTTTTTAATATGTAGGAATATTATATCCCCTAACCATTCGGTGCTCACAATTCTTCAAATTTCCGTTCGTCAATAGGAGACGCACCACTGGATGCTCCACAAGTGGCTGCGAACAATGCGGGAAACGAGGAAAGTTCGCCGGAAAGAGGAAGACGACGCCAAGTGCCGGAGGGCGCCGCAACGATACGCCGCGCAACCCTGGCTGCATCAGAAATGTTATGAACAAACATTATTACGGCCGTATTTTACGCGCGGCTGGGCTAACGTTCCCCTAACTAAGCTCATTCCACGACAAAGCTTATGCACTTTCAAGGATTTCTGGGTTAAACTGGCTGCTTCATCCCCCTCTCGCTGTTACTCCCAGCCTCGCCACTTCTTCTCTTTCATTTCCTTGGCAAGACTCGAGAACGCTTGGTTGCGCGAAAGCGCCACTTTTCCTCGTTTTTACTTTTCGCTATTTCCCTTCTGCCTTTTCTTCGTCGGTATTCTCCTGCCGTGTATTCGAGCGGCAGGGGAGGAGGAGATAGATTTCATTTAGATAGATTTCTCGAGTGCATAGTTTTCCTTCAATTCAAAGTCAATGGTTAGCTCCGATTTGCTGGGGTTCAAAACATAGTATGATTTAAAAAGAGAAGGTCTCATATTCGAGACACGAGGCATTGAATTTTATCATTCGATTATTTCTGTTCCTCGTGGGCGTAGTTCACGAACACTGCAACGAAGACACAGACCAAGATGCCTGGATTACTTATCGGTGCAGATGGTTCCTTTTATTTTCTGCGAGAACTGTTGCTCGCATAATTACGTAACAAACGATAGACGAAGAGCAGGAATCTTTGGCAGCTAGAGAAATTGAACGATTCGACGAGAACGCGACCTGTTTCTCGCGATTCAAACTCGTGAAATAAGCTTTGAAGTGGCATTAATATTCCAGGTTTTCCTTTCTTAAGTAGAACAGTCTGAAGTCAGGCGATCAGTCTTGAGATATTCCTTATAGACGTTTTATCTATTCTTTAAGTAGATCCGGTCAATCTATGGTCAGACATCCACGCGGCATTGCATTCCCATCGATCCTTTCATTTCTTCGCCAGCAGGATTATTCCTTCAGTAGTCGAATTTTATTTCTTCCACCGAATCTTTAAAATAAGCAGTGGACCAATGTATTTAATTAAAGTCCTTCCCTCAAACTTTGAAGCAACACCGATAGTAGAAATGATTGCTAACTGCACAAAGATTATTTCAATACTCAGCATCGATCAGGGCGGATCAAATCCATTCACGATGCAGGGTCGAATTCGTTGATTTAATTTATCCAGAGGATCAAAGGAGAGGATCATATCGCGGTAGATTAAAGCATAGTTGAACTCGGTTAATACTTGGCTTCGGGCACAACCGAGACTTTGTTTGCGTCCCTTGTTCCCTCGTGAAACAAGCTCGCGTTGAAACTTTGAAATATCCCACCCGCTGTACTAACTTGACGTTACTCTGCAGAAGAAACGTTTCCACTAATCTACTTATACTGGCGTTAATTCTTTAGAAACTATCAAAGGACCAGAAGTCGCAGGGAAACTCCTGGCAGAAAGGTCGTCGCGACGCGACGCGACGTGACGCCGACGATGAATCGTGAAAAGTGAATCGCGCTCTATCGCGAAAAAAAAACCCAGCTTTCTGGCTGACGCGCAAAGGTAGCTACAGGCATTATATTGGCCTTTAAACGGTCTCGAGGAAAACCTCGCGCCGCTTGGGGCCTCGATTGAAATCCCTGGCACTGGTTCAAAGTCAGGCTTAACTGCTGCCGCGACGCTGAGAAGCGACTTTTATACCGTAGGGAAAAAGCACCATTTCGATCGTGCCGCGCTTTTGTCTGGTCCAACTTGTCTGCAAGATCTTCCAGGCAGTAGAAAATTATTAGGCGAAATTATTCACGACGATCAGTTTTTCAATATCCATTTGAACCGCGTCCAGTTGTTCTTCCCTTTCTTTCTTTAATTATTTCTGCGCTCAGATATGTTTTTGAAAGTCGTGCCTGTCGCTTCGATTCTTTGAACGATGGCCATTCTGACAGAGGCGTTTCACGTTTTCATTTCAAACGAAAATCAACGAACAGCTCGTTCATGCGCGTTACCATCTATCGACGGTTACATGAATCATTCAGTACAATCTGGATACGCGTTCATCGTCCAGTTTGGCAGCTGTCGACCAAATCGGGTATGAAAACGATAAAGTGAGCGTGCAAGGATATAAATAAAGCCGGCACGGAGAAATAAAGAACATCTCTCAAAGCGAACACGGCTAAATAATTTTCCACAGTTTTATATTCGAGTGGAGAGTCGTTGGGCGATGTCGATCTAATTACTCGCCACTTAAGTACCAAGTCGAAACTTGTCCCCCGACTTTTCAGCCAAAGGCTCAACGTAATTAACGCAATTAGTGAGGCGCGAGCGCGTTGCGTCTCGTTTTAAGAACGCTCGCGACCTTTAATTGCACGCCCGGCGTGAATTCGTTGCGTTAATAAGACGAACGTTCTCTGCGCGAGGCTGCCTCTGATCATTTCAAAATCTATCCGAAAGCAGAATCGTCGGATATCCGTTCGCGAACGACAGCAATTATATTCGCCGAGTTTCACCTAGTCGCGAGTCACGCGTCGTCTTAATGCCGCGAATTCTCTTGCAGAATTTACGCTCATCTTGCTTTAAATACGTGCCTCGTGGACTGTCCTACAACGTCAGCACGTCGTTGACATTTACAACGAGGCCCCGTTGGTCACTGGAAACGTTTTGAACTCGTGCAAACGTGATCCCTTTATCGCGAGCGACAACACAATTCAGCGGAACAATTATGGGGCCAAAATTCGTCGACGAGCGTCGATACTCGGTTATTTTCCATCCAAGAAAAATGAATTAATATACAAATAAATAGTAACGGCGATTACTTACTCTTTGATTCGAAATCAGTGAAAGGATACAGAGAAAATTTTGAAGCAGTCGTAAAATGTCTCGAAGAATATGTGAAGCAAGGATACTCGTTTCACTCCTTTTACTAGCCACTATGGCAACAGTGCTTTTTTCTACACACATACGTTCGATAATCAACATCGACGAGGTTCTAAAGTTTTCTTCTGCGGGTAATAAGCCCCCAGAAAATTCTCAGGGTCGTAAACGATACTCGTTTCCCTTCGTTGCAGAGTCGTTACAGTGGCTGCTACCGGTGGACGGTGCTGCAGGGCGATATTCAAAAGTGCACCGTACAGAAGCGACGGAGTGAAAGGGGGAGGACGGCAGGGTGGCGCGACCAGAGAAGAAAAAGGTAAATTGAGAAAATGCGAGAGGGAAGTTGGTCAGACGCGAACGCTGAACTTTCGAAGTTCGAGGCTGGGAAAATTCTACTTTAGATGTAAACCGTGAACGATAAAGAATGTTAAAAATGCCGATGCCTCGACGGTCATCGCGTGGATCCCTTTGACCGAGTGCTTCGATAAAACGCAGTCGAGTTTCCTGTGTTTTAATAAAGCGCCTCTCGAATGCATCCAACTTCTCTCTTTGTTATCGATGTATTCTTCAAAGCCTGCGAGCTTTCGATGCAAATTACACATCGTCCATGTCGAGGTAGCCTTATCGCGTTTCGGTTCAATTCTATCAAGTGATCCATCTTTGGGAACCGATAGGAAATTGTAAGTACAGACGAAGCAATTGCCCGGTATCGTTCAGAAATTAAGTCGCAGTGTAAGAGAACCGTCAAAAAGGGGGCATCGAGGAACGATTGTTGAAGTGTAGCCGAGTTTCTTAAAACAATCGGCCAGCTGGTCTACGACTTAATTAACCCCCGCGTGGAACAGGGTTGAATGGAAGGGAAAAAAAAAGAAAAAGAAGGCAACTGAGTGGCTGGAGAGCATAACAAGAGGGAGAATGGTCGGCTAGAAAGGGAAACACGGGGCGGGGTGAAAAACGCGGGTGTTGTTGGGTAGTGGGTGGTCGGACCGACGCGCAATTCCAACGACGACGCGGCGTTTAGCGTCGGGTCGGAGGGTTGCTCGTTTTAATCAACTTTGTAAAAATATTCCGGACGTTTGCCGACGCAATCATTAGGCCGTGCTTGATTTCCCACAAGGTTGCTTTTATATTTCTCTACGGTGTTTAGCTTTTACGTCACCGTGCCACCTTTACGAGCGGGACGCCCGCCGACAGCTGGACCCTTGTTTATAGGACCAGACGAGAATAACTTAGCCATTCCCTTTGCAGCCCTGTTGGTCGTTGATGTCCTCTTGGAACACGAGAATCGATGCACGTGTTTGGGTAAAGGGTAGATCGTGACTGGAGAAGACAGAGAAATCGACAAAAAAAGTATAGATACTAACTGGATAAAATTAAAATCAGTAATGCCGAATGTCTAATAAAATTATTATTATTGTTATCGTTATCACTATCGAATACGTTGCACAATAAATAGAAAGGAAAACGGAGAATAATCCTGGAAAGCCCCTTCAACTAATTGTACGTAATGCATACTTAACTTTGACCATTAACAAAGGTTGAACAAGATTGAACAAGATCTTAAATCGTCGAAAATAGGAAAAAAGTTGGGGAAACTCCGTGCTGGACGCAATTAAGGCAGTGGTGTATTTCATTGGCGGAACAAGGGAAACGGGGTGAGAAGTTAATCATCCCCGAGCGAAAGTTTCGCGTTAATCGAGGACGTTATCGCGGCCGTTTTATTCGGTGTTTTCCATCGCGGGGAATAAATTTCGAGGGCAGGGCGTGTCGCGACCCCGCAACCTCCTAGATCTCGAGCACGGTATAACTCGACGATTTATCGGCGTGGTAATTAAAAATAATTCTGGAGATCGTGACCAATCGCGAGCTGCTTCGTCCGGAGCGTCGACGCAGCGCGCCCTCGCAGCGGCGTAACCCGGTTAGCAAATTAATTATTAAATTCGTTTCCTAATTAGCTAATTACCGAGAGCGCTCGACCGTGCCGCCTCAACTTTCGCCCCCGGAAGAGCCATCCCCCTTTCCACCCTGTCAATAATAGAAGCTTTGATTTCTTTTCTGACTCGCTGCGATGCTTTGTTACGTCGCATTTCGTTTATAATAGGGGAAATAAATGAATATTTTAACCGAACAGAAAAGGTCGAGGATATATTGGGAGAAGTTCGACGACAATAATTATCAAAGTACCGCAACTGGCTCGTAATACTTTAAATATATACATATATTGTATCTAACGTTGAGTTTTTTTTCTGCAGTCTGACTTCTGAAACCATACGTGTCGCGCGCAATTTTTCCAAATTGCTGTCCAGAATCTCCGAAGCGAATTTTAAACCGTACATGTTCCTGGAAATTTTTTTTTGGAACGAATTCATCTAAACGAAAGAGTTTCGTCGAGATTCTCGGGCTTCGTGGCATAATTAAATTCCGGGAAATTGACAAAGTCGTACGGATTCTTCATTGAGCAGCGCAGCATTGGATCGTAAAAAGACAGGAAGGGCGAAGCAAAGACTCTTTGATGCCACCGTTAAATGGATTTTTCTGGCGTCTCGATCAAAGAGCTCGAACACGACTCCCCACGTGGGATTACGTTCGTGAAACATCAGAACTAATGAGACTTTTAAATCATCCGGATCACGATACGTGCTTGCAACTAGACAGAACGAGAGCGAGAGAGAGAGAGAGAGAGCAATGGCAGATCAACTGTCTCAAATAGACTTTCTCGAAAATGCGTGCTCGTACAATTGGCAGATAAAGTACGCAGGTTAAAAAAAATTGATGGAACCGCGGGGAAATAAGTCCGTTTTTTACGTTTAATCGAAAGCTATCGTTGAAACGCAGAACTCGGGGAAGAAACGAAAGAGCCGATAATCGTTAATACGTTTCTGGCAGTGGCTCGTATCGGGCAAAGTATCGCGATTCGATACGATCGTCCGGATTGATTTTATTCGCGCAGATCTGGATTACGTTGTATCGATCACGATAGATCGCACGAGACGATACAGTGGAACACCGAGTGACACGTAGCGAGGGTCGATTCGGTCTTCCGGCGAAGAATGCGTTCGAAAAACGTAACTCTGTCACGGAAATAATGTCTCGCGTGCACCGTGGGCAATGAGTTTTAATAAAACGTTAATCTCGAGTGGAATTGCAGGGGGAACGAATTGTCAAAATATGTCGGGCGAAATTTCGAGTTAAGCGCGGGCCAGTAAATTCGCGGGGAACAATTTCGTTTTGTTTTCGAAAGTTGCTTTTTAATACCGGAGAAATTTTACTGCGCGAAATTTCGATTGCACGTTGAATTAATCCACATTTCGCATGCTGCAATCTCGATTTACGCGCAGCAGAATTTCCGACGATTTATTAAAAAATATGTGGACAATCGTGGTGGACGATATTCATTGAAATGTCAGTCTGTATTGTATACTCATAGCTCCCCGTGAAAGGTAGAACGGCGAAGTCTCCTCGATTTTCCTTCGTAAGAAATCGAAAGGTATCGTCTCCGATCGTGCAGAGAATGGGTTGAAAAGGCCTCGAATTTTATTCCCGGGACGTAGCAGCCTGCAAACATCTTTATGATTCCCTGGAATAATGGACGAAGCTGTAAACGTGGGCGGGCTTACGGTTTATTGTCGCCGCATTGTAACGCTCGTCTCGTCGTTCATAAAACTGGATCAGCCGAATTATTAAAATTCTTCCCTGGTCACGCTGTCCCCGTGCTTTTACCAGGAGATGAAAGTTCACTTTTATCCCGTCGCTCGAGGTACATGTAACGAATCGCCATCGACGTGCCTATCAACCGTTCAAAGTCGAGACTTTCTTTGATCTCAATTTTCACTTCCAATAGATTTGCGTTGCAGTTATCCAATTTTCGTAACCATACGGAGCTTCGTCTCTTTTCTTGCTACACAGGATTCAATCCCAGAAGATCCACCCGAAAATCCTCGGGGTGAACCCCAAATCAATCACTCTTTCACCCCTATAAAACAAATCGTATCACCCAATTTAGAATCGAGCTCCTATCTAATACGCTTCATTGTTCCGGAATCATTCGCGGGGACGATGGAAGAAGGGATTCGAATCTTATAGCGATCCAGGAGAAATGCGACGTGGATGGGGGAAATGTTCCTAACAGGGCACGTTGTCTTCCAGCAACTCGTCGAGCAATTGGCTCGGTTTAATAAGAGCTTTCAGGGCACCAGGAGCGTCCTCGTCGAGGACGGGTGTAATCACGTACACGTGCGTGAAGAACATGCATACAGGGACGCGGTGGAAGTTTCAACCGGTCCGGAACACGTGCCGCTCCCATTTGCCTCGCAGCGGTGCTCAATCATCGACTGGCCAAGTAATTGCGTGAAATTCTTCGTGATAACGGGATTGTGGTTCAACTATCGCGACCGCGACTTCCTGCTGGTTATAGCGCAACGTATCGTTAGCCATCTATAATACATTCCCGAGTTGCCCGTTTTATTCTGAGAGAAAGATAGGAATCGTAGATACTTCTGATTTTCTTCGCCTTTTCTTCGAAGTTTGTCAATGGTATTTATCTTGTCTCGTTAGTTTCTGATTTTGCTGGGTCTAAATCTGCTTGGTCGGCGAAAAGTAAAAGGGCACCACTCGCTGCGAATCAAAAAGCAGAAGCAGGAACGAAAAGAAGTGGACGCGCAGAGGGAATTCATTGCGGCGACGAGGTAATAATAGCGAGGGTTAATTAGCCACGATTGATTTACGATCAGTGGGGCTTCGATTTATCCGTAGCGGTGTGAAATATTAATCGAGTGCCGGCCATTGCTCCGGACCCGTCTGAGGGTGCGATGCCCAGTCAAATTAAATGCAAATAAAAATCCTGCGAATCGTTTTTTACTCGTCTCGCCGGGCAAAGTATTTACCGACACTCCTCGGTGTCGCGTCGCGACCCGCTGCATCAACAATTCATTTGGAGCGAGCGCCGACCATCGATCGATTCTTCTTTTACCTACTTCGTAATTTGCCAACCCGAAAAAGCTGCTCTATACAAATCACTCTTAGCGGTACCCAGTTCGCGAATTATGTTGCCGGTATTTAACACCGGTATATTAAATAAATAAATAATACTGCTGACATGAAAAACAAAACAAAAATAGCAAGTATTCGATGCCAGTGCAGAAGAAATATCCCAGAATCTCCAACAAAGTCTCAAGATTTATTCCGCAGTTTTTCATCCGTTCTCCATCGTTTCCTTCGAGGAGTCTCTCCTTGGGTTCTCCTCTCCGATACGCTTGTTCACCAGTAACGTCGATCAGGCCGCAGGCAACGGAACAACCCTCGAGGCCACGAGCATCGAGCTTCTTCACGGGACAACTGATGCGTTTCCAATAGCGTCGGCGGCGATGCGATGGTTGCATAACAGTGGTCCTCGATGCCGGCGGGTATACTCGAGATAGCGCTGAAGAATCTGCCCGTGGACCGTAGAGATTGCAGCCCACGGTAGAAAAGAATCGACAGAAATTACCGACACGCCAGGCAATAGTGGAGGAAGCATTCGTTGGAATCGCAGTAATGCTAATAATGCCGGCTTCCCCGATGCAATGGGGGTAATTGAACACGAGAGGATCGAGAGTCCGTGAAGGAGGGAGCAGAGTAGATCAGCACGTTGCGCTTTCGTTTCTCTCTTTCTTCTTATCACTATATTTATATATACATATATCTTTCTCCCTGTCTGTCTTATTCCAACTGGCGCGTGCCTTTTGTTCTCTGTCTTCGTTGAATGATTTACGATTGCAAAAGTGGTAAAAGGTTGAATAATGTAGAAACACGCGTTGCACACCGTTCCATAGATATTATGCTGATCGGTGATCGTGTACAGCGATGCAAATATTTCTCGTAATTCCGCTTCTTCTTTTTCTCCCGTTTTTTATTTTATACCACCCCTACCATTACCATTAGACTGCATTCTTTTTCCCTCTTTTCTTCTTGCTCTTCCGCTATTCTATCCTCTTAATCGGTCGCTGCGCCTGCCCGTGAAAGAAGCCACCGATGAATTACGACGACAGCATTTTGTTCTCGGTTTCATTAGAACGATGATGTATTCAGAATAAATGTAATAATATGTTCTTTAGATCACCGCTGGACCCTTCTCCTCATTCGACAGCTTTACTACTTTTATCACCACATTAAAAATCATTATAGGCAGATCTCTTTCACACCTGCGGGAATTGACAAGTTTTCACCGTGCATCGACACACGTGTTTATTCATCGAGAAAGCGATTTTCACGTTTCTCCCGACAGGGGAAGGTTGAAGCCGACGAGCTTCTTCGAGCACGTCGTTCCATTAAAATCGCCGCAATACAAGGATTTCAAGCGTGTTCCGTGACAAAATGTCGCGCCACCAGCAGATATTTTGCTTTCGAAGGACGAACGAGGAATCGATACATCGAGAGCAGGCAGCGTAAATATTTTAGAACTCGGCAACGTTAGAACCTCTGCGATGGCATATATTATTTACCCAGAACATTGAGTAATAATGGAGTCATGGACACGGCTTACGTCAGATCCTAGTTGTGCCGCGAATTTCTTGAAAAATAGCTTCCACAAAAAATTCGATACCTGGCGAACCGAACTGCGATTATGTATTATGCATCTCTTTCGTATTATCCATGAATTTCGAAAGTGTTGGAATTTTCTAATATTATATCGCTGACGACTTTTTTCCGCAACTCTTTGACTGCGTTCCTCCTTCAATTTATCCTTTTTGATCCCTTCCTGTGGTGGTTCTCCGGTTGCCAGATTTTCTAAAGCGATTTCCACCGCTGCGTTTTGTACAATATTTGTAAGAGTAAATGTACTGATGTTTGTATCACTAACAAATATTGTCGTCGTGGGTTCACGATTCGACTCTATCTTTCATTCGTAGAAATCGGAATAGGTATACTGTTATCATATATCGACCCATTTCCGGTTGAAATAGTGGGAGACGAATAAGTAAAAAATGTAGAAAAATCAAATTACAACTGTTAGGAAAGCTCTAGGAAATTCCGGTTATTAACTGAAATTTCCAAAGTATATAGAACGGTGTAGCATGCAGGTAGATTGTTCAATTTAATTACCTTGTAATCACCGAGGTTTTGGACGACACAGGGTAAGCTGACGTCTCTCCCCAGTGGCACGGTGACGTTGGGTATTGGCTCGGCAAACATTGGTCGATCGGAGAGGGCTGCGCAGACAGAAAATTCCGTCAGATTTCGCTTTTTTTCATATCAATTTTATATTACACCGCTCGCGGTTCAACGAGACGACGCTGAAGGCCAGCATTAATTCGCAGTTTAAAGGATACGCGAGGAATATGCTAGATTTCAGTAATATCTGCGACAGTATTATCAGTGTCAGCGTTATTAATTCAGAATAGAAGTTATTATTAGGAGTAATTCGCGATGAAACTCGGACTTGCCTTTATCACCATTTCTATTTCATCAGTATTCATTATTCCAACTTTCTATTAATTTCATTATTAGTAGCGTTAATATTAATATTATCGCCACTGTTACTATTATTATCGCATTTGTTTTGTATTATCGCAAAAGTCTAGCGATGTTTCTAGAAAATGTTACGGGTGTCGATCCAAGCTTCTAAAGTAGCGGAAGTGGAAGAGGAAAAGGAAGAGGGTCACCGCGAGTCGCACCAGTCAAGGAATCCTTTGGGAAAGTTTTACGATTGGTCAAGAGTAAAGCAAGAGGCCAGTTGGTTGATCGGTCGACTGGAAGAAGGAAGCCATCGATTTCATTTCGAGACTGGATTTACTGAAAAGTGTTCACAAAATAAAAAAGAATAAAGATTCCGCCAATATTTCGTGACAAACATTTGACATATAGTGAATTGATGCATTAGATGTTACGAATAAAATAAAACGCAACAGATTATTGTTCTTCTTGCACATCATAAAGACCGGGAATTTATTTCGGTTACTCTACAGAACGAAGCTATTCGTTTAATTATACGTAATACGTAATACGCGTACATAAACACGCGAAATGTCTTATCATTTTCCCCGTCGCTGTATACGCCTCCTCTGTCGACGAATCTGCCCATCGTGCCAGCAGAACGTAGTTTCTCATCGCTAAGCTAATTCCCAGCAGGCATTCCCGTGGTATCGATAAAAAAAAAGTGGCTATACAACGACACGATAGATACAATAAATTATTCGCGCGAACCGCCATAAAATCGTAGAGCTCTTTTAAACTCCGATTATGATTGATTTCAAGTAGCGTCGAAGAATAACGTCGCAGATACCGCGATGATGGATCGGTCTGTGATTAACGAGAAGAATTAATCACCGTGTGGCTCAGTTTTCGCGTACTTTCTAAACGCTCGTTAGGCAGGCCTGTTCCATTGCAAATCCCCTGGAGAACTTCCGTCTTCCGGGCCCCAAGGACGTGCTTCCAGTTCGAATTATTATTTGGAGTACGAAGACGAATTGCCAGACTTTCGTTGCCGAGTGTTTCGAACGATCCCAAGAGCTTCGAGCGTCGAGTGGATTACGCGAGGCGCAGTACCCAGGAGCCGGCTATTGAATTAATCTACCGCCTCGATGGATCTTTTATTTCATTACGGTAATAAAACGCGGCGAATGGAAAAGCTTTGACGAAGATTTGCGTGGCAACTGTAGCCGTTCGGTATTGTATTTGGAGCATTCTTAGCACTGGAGCTTGGACAAAGCGTTTGAACGTTTTTCCTTTTTTAATATTCTACGAAAATGTTGTTCGTTCAAGTTTAATCGTAATTCCTGGAAGAGTTCGGATGAACTAAAGAAAGATCGTCGTTAAAACGGGTCCTGTGTCACCGGCAGAAGTTCCTTTCGTAAATCACGACATCGGACGCACGTGATTCTCCGTCTCCGTTCATTCTGCTGGATGGAAGTTGCGGTGTCGTTGGAGCGGGACTGTAAGGAGCCAAGTTTTACGATTGAGTGATATAAGGAGCGAAGTTATACGCCGCTAAGTCGCTCCATTTCCTCGTGGAGGGCCTCTTAATCGGCAGTCTCGCGTCTTTCGCTAGCGTACCGCTGTATAAGTTTCAATTTCGTCGGTGATCTGTCAATAAAATCTGCACGCTCGCAATGGGAGCTCGATGTCGACTGTTCGAAGGCGATTTTTACCGGTGGCTAGAGAACAGTCTTTTCCTACAAAGATTTAGTTGAACATTACTTTCTTCTTTTTTTCGAATCAAATACTTCGTTCCATTCCCCGATGTCGCATACCCCGAACGAAAAAAGGGAGCAGCGTTGAACCCTTTAACTGCGAAAGGCGTATATATACGCCCTCACAAGTCTATTTCATCTGTTTCATCGATTGATTCAACATGGAATTTATCGTCCTCTGTAACATAGCAACTAAATAATCGGGAATTGTTTCAGTATCGTTCAGTCAATTGTTGTCATATTGTTCAGTTCAATTCTATTGCTCTAGTACGTACGGTCTCGTATAATCGCTTCGTGCATTGATTCGTGCAAACCTGTTCCTTTACTGCATATGTAAGTGTTTATTTATTTAATTTTGTGATTAATTATTTATTTTAACCTCCGGGTACTGTTTCGGTCACTAGTCAGTGGAGAACCAGTCGTAGCGACTGACATGCGAATAACGCGCCGTCCGTATTGATGGACTACTCCGAGATCGCGCCGCAGTCAAAGGGTTAAAGATAAGAAATAAGTGGACGAGTCTCTACGTTGGATAATACCAATAATATTCGTAATCTGCTACGCGTTTCACATTATCGAGCTTATTACTAATCGAGCTCTGCACGTAAATTTGCACTGATAGCAAATTTTTAATTATAGCCAAGAGGCTTAAGGAAACGATTTCCCTGAAAGATTTTCTGTTAGTCTTTATTTGAAATGTAAGGGAAAGATATTATTAATTTATGTAGAGTTGAAAGAACTAGTACTTTGTAGCACTTTATGGACAAAAACAATTTTCTGTATATACTTGTGCACAATCGTAGATGCCATTATATAAACTGTGGAAATCTTTTTTCGTATATCCTGATAAATAAACAAGAATATTTCAGTGTACGACAATTTTGTCTCGGACTGTATTGCCCCCACCGATGACAGTCGATTCTCTCTTCGACTGTAGCATAGACATCACAGGCAGCATGTTGCGTTTTACTAGTCGACTTACAACTGTTGGCCTAGTCGGTAGCCACGGCTCTCTATTCATTGTTCAGCCTCGTGATTTCTGTCGACACACCTATCAGCTACCCGCCACACGCTATTCGCTGTTTGCCAATACTATCATTTCGTTTGTCCAACGGATCGGAGTGTTCTACAGCGATTCAATATAAAAATCCACGCCAGGAAATTATAAAATTAAAATTGAATCGGCGAGGTTCAATAAGTTCTTTCGTTTGCGTTGAGCAAGATCGGTGATTCACGATTGAAACGTGACAGTGGGACAGGATCAGATATTATTCGAGATGACAATCCGAGGATCAGCTACAGGGACGAGAGTGCAACCGAGATGGATACGTGAAATTTATGAGACTTTTAGAGAGTAAACTGCGAACGGTGACGATTCTCGATAAATTCCCTCATCGAACACCTGTGCCCGACATTCGGATTCTACATTCCACGCGTCGCGGCGAAGGTGAACCATCAGTTACCAGTTTTATCGTTTTCTCATCGTCGATCCTCCCACGGAAACAGAGTCCCACTTATTTGCATTCGTTGAATAACACGCGATACGGACGCGCTCCGATACTGTCGAAATATCGAAACGTACGTGTTATTCATCAGTGATCGCGGTGCGCGCGGTGTGCTCACTGTTTTGTAAAATTGAGAATCTAAAGATTCCGCTGGGGAGATATTAGATTTTTTCGACTGTATCAATCGGGATACTAGTTATCGAATTTTTAATTACGGGTTAGTTTGATTAAAAGTTAGTCCTTGGATAAAATCGATCCTAAGAGAAGAAAAAAGTCGATATTGTCCATTTATCTATTCGAATTTAATCTCTGCCGGTAGATATCACTATGTACGCAGATAACACTGCAGCGAAACAGTTTGCCGATTGTATTCTGTGTACGTATAGTAAAATCTATGAGAACCGCCTATTGAAGTTTACATAATCAGATACGTGTTGAAGAGTGTTACCTTACCTTACTGTACGTGGTCATATCTATGTACATAGATTAAGTTCGAAAACAGACGATATCGATTTCCTTTTTCTCTTAGCGTCGATTTTGTCCGGGGGTTATCTCTTCGTCAAACAAAACCTGATAACTGTCTAGCTAATAGCTCGTTTTATTGCATTTCTATCAGTTTTGCACCTTTTGTTTACAAGCGCCAATGCTGCGCAAAGTGAGAGGAATGGTTCGTACGATGGAAGAGTGCACTCCATTTCTCTGCAGAAACACTCGCTCGTGAAGCTAGCGTCGATCTTTCTAATCTTCTGTAACTGCACGTTTTTGCCTACCGTTAGCTGCATACCCATTAGCTGAATACGTCAGGTAACGATACACTTGGTGATTGCGATTCTGAAAGTTCTACGAATGAAATTTGGCTAAAAAAATATATTTCAGTCCTTTCTCATAAAAAAAAAAATATCGTTCTGTTACATGGGCGGCCTAATTTACACACCTTGATAACACACGCGCGAATTTCTTGGAATTCACAAGGGCCAGGAATAGTGAGAATTTTTAATACATTCGCTTGATAAATTCCGCCAAACGCTATTACAACATCCACGATGTATTTAATATTTATTACGGCAGTTTAAACTCCGCTCTCGAAGCAGCTGTTTGCATTGAATTTAGTAGAGGATTCGCGGTAAAACAAATTTGTAAATCCAAGACAATACACATCGGAATTCACTCCGATTTGCGATTCGTAAATAATACCTGAAGTAACACTTTCTATAATAATTCTTTCTCATCGGATACAACAATACGATTTCCAGCCACCAGACGAAATTCGATTACTGTGCAACGATAAAACTGGATCGATATGAAATTATGGACCGTGGGCAAGACCAGCCTGATCATCCTCACAACTTTCACGCTCACTCTGTATATCCTGTCCTTCTACTTCAACGACAGGCTGTACGATATCCTCCATCTAAGACGGATCTACGTGAGGAATCTGCCCACCACAAAGAAGATCCTATTTTGGAACACGATGTTCGGCGACAACCACTTCTACATGGGCAATGGCGACATGTTCCTTAACTGTCCGGTGAACGACTGTTACGCGACGCACGACAGAAAACACGTGGACATTCTGGACTTCGACGCTATATTGTTTCATGGAAACGAGCTCGAGGCCATCGACTTGCCAAAGACCAGGAGCCCGCGGCAGTGGTACGTTTTCGTGAACCTGGAAAGCCCGGTTAACAGGCCGCTGACCAGCCATTTTTACGAGGATTTCTTTAATCTCACGATGACGTACAGATTGGACAGCGACGTCGTGTGGTCTTACGGCACCGTCCAGGACGTGCACACTGGCCAAGTTGTGGCACCGATCAGGGACACCAGTTGGAGCCGGTTTTACAATCGGTCAGGTAATACGTGAATTCTGTGACATCTCATTGAAATCGGTGGTTGAAGTGTACCGAGGTGATTCGGGAATTTTAAATTGGACAAATTTTCGCGTCTGCTTGAAAAAGACGAGCGACGAAAGGATAAACAGAAATATCTTTTGGAACCGTAATTTACATACACGGCTCTTCTCGTGCCCAATGTTTGCTTATAAAAGGTGTGCTTCAGAGTTCAATGCTAACAACTACTGGATCGACAACTATTCGATACGATGAATAATCGCGATTAATGTGGGTATATTCAATGTTAATTTCATTTTTACCGGCCTGTATAAGGAAATCTTTTGAACTCATGAAACATCGCATTAGCCTTGGAGGTATGGAGGAAAAAAAAGGGGGAACAAGGCAGGAATTTTTTCCGTTCATCTTAATTTTCCTTGGAGGATGCCTCATCTTGTCTCGCGCGTTTCGTATATTCACTGCGCGTAATTAATCCGGTAATCAACGCGTTTCTGCCTTCGTCCACTTCGACAAAGAACGCGGCTATTTACCGTCGTAACTCGAGTAGCGCGTAACTGTTCTTACCTGGCCGTGCAGTAGCACGAAACGAGCTGGAAAAAACATTCGCGGCGGCGAGTTTCTTCGAATTGTTTCCCTGTTTCCCTTAAGGAAGAACGGAGCAATCGCTGGGAATTTAATGAGATCGCAGTGACAGCTGCAGAAACGGAAAATACAATGGTTCGATGCGTTTAATTAGCAGAAATTAAATCGCGCCCCGTAATTCATGGAAGGCAACGTAACTTCGGCAGTAAGTCAGGTAGTTATTCCGTAATTGCTGTCCGTGAATTAGCGCGTGTAAAATGGACAAAGAGAAGGTTAAAAAGTCGCGGGAACGGGGGTAAGGAAAACCCTAGGTTGAGACAATTCTTTTGCGTAACCGCTTTGTTGCGCAACGCTCGGAGCTTCCATGAAAGGTGTGTTAATTAAAATGCCGCCGGTGACTTTATTAACTGCTGCGAGTTAGCTAATTTTCGCGTCTATCAATTTATACGAATGTACTGCCAATCCCCTTTAAGTCACGTTTTCGAGTCGGGTCTGGATAGAACGAAATAATCCAGTACACATTGAATCACCGTGTTAGTCCTAGGCAAACACATTCACTCTAAGAAATATTCGTTTGAATCGCTGATCACGTCACCGTCGCATTCGTTCGTTTGTACAGGTGACAAAGATATCGATCATCAGGCCGCATCGTTGTCAAAAATAATTCAAGGCAAAACGAAGCCTGTTATCTGGTTCGTAAGCAATTGCCTCGCTAGAAGCGGCCGTCAGGAATTCGTGAACGAGCTGTCCAAGCATATCCCCGTGGATGTTTACGGGAGATGCGGCAGCAGGTATTGCTCCCGTAGCAAGGACTGTTTCGCCGAGATCGCGGAGCCAGAATACTTTTTCTATCTGTCGCTGGAGAACTCGCTGTGCGCCGATTACGTAACGGAGAAGCTGTACAATGCGCTCAGGTAAAACAATGGACGATGGGACGGTTTCAATGATACAATTGTCATTCGCAGCACGCGCTCGCAGCCCTCGTCGACCGATTTCAAACCGCCTGACGGGCACGTTTCGCGGCCTGAACACGTATGAAATTGTTTCGACACGTGGCCGCGCTGCGAGTGATTCCCTCTGACAAGCCTGTCCCACCTCCTGTCTATCCCTTGCTTTGTGTTTGTTGTTTTTCTACCGCTTTTCTGTTTGCCTGTTATGCAGCGACTTGTTATGAATCGAAGGGAGACATGGGTACTGGTTCGTGTAACAGAATATTAATGTCCAATAGTAGCGTAGCTTCCTTTATTTACTTTATTATCAGTGGCATCGTGCTAACGATCCCATCTTTCTTTGAACTTTTCTTCACCTTCGCTGCTTCATTATTCATTGTCTATTCGCCATTAAGGACCACGATAAATGATGCTACAAAGAGTACCATAATGAAGGTGGAAAAGAATGCAAAGAGGTGTTTAACTGAGTTGAAATGATGTTTTCAGATACAACATTGTTCCTATCGTTTATGGTGGTGCCAATTATAGTTTGTTCGCGCCACCGCGATCCCACATAAACAGCTTCGACTTCGATACGCCGAAGGACCTAGCTGATTATTTGAAGAAGTTGATGAAGAATCCGCGCGATTACAGCGAGTACTTTGCCTGGAAGAAGTATTACAGGATCAGCAGCGGTGTTTCGACCGCGGCTTGCAATCTTTGCCAGTTTCTACACGAAAAGAACGAATCTCGGACGTATAAATTTCTGTCCAGTTGGTATGGTCAGTCGAAGTGTCCTTTGCAAGAACTTTTGCGGCACGATAGTTACATCACACGATCTAGTTTTAAGCACAAAGACTGATTTAATACATTTCACGTAATGTACTGAAAATGAGATGCTATAATTCTAACAACAATAATAATAATATTAATAGTAATAATAATTAAGCGAATGCAAGTTCAGGACGGCACGTCTTCTCATTGCACGAAAGATAGAATCCTATTTATTGCTGCTTTTTTATGGCAGTCACCAGAATGCAAATGGTTTTGGAGAGGTCAAACAATGATAGACTGTCGCGCGAAAGAAAGTCGTGAAAGTGGAACATCGACTTCCGGTGAACCGAAAGAAAATTTGGAACATCGACCAAGATACGAATCTTATATTGTTTTAACGATACACTAGTCGCCTACGTAAATTTAAGCCAACTTGAATGTAATTCGCAGCACTGACGTCAACATGTATTACCAACGATACCAAATTCCCTTTATATTTAAATAAACATTGCAGCTTCGAAGCGTAATTAGAATGTTTCATCCATCATTTAAAGAGTCGACCTGGAATTCGCGAGCGTGCCATATTTTCTATGAAATATTCACAGGCCAAATCGTTCCGAGCAAACTGAAGGCCGATGATTTTCATAATTTATTCCACCTTCGTTCTCGATTCGCGTTGAAATGTCAATTAAGCAACATAACGTACGCCAAAAAGAAATATTCAATGTCTTTAAATTAAACACACTTTAAATTGCGTTCCACGTTGGAAAACGATTATCGAACGCGAACCTGATAAATCGTTATCTCGAGACCCATGCATTTTACCGTAGCCTGAACACAGAGCATGCTGACGCATTTAGGTTCACTTCATATCAGGCGTATTTTCAACCAAGTAACTGTTCACACTTCTAAAATAATGCCAAGGTTTTCGCCTTTCACAAACGGAAAAGAGGAAACTCGTTGCTTGGAAATAAACCAGTTTACCTTAAATGCGTTCACATTGACCAGCGCTTAGTTCACCGTGCGCCACAGTTACACGAAATATTTCCTGGATTGCCCCACAATTCCTTCGAAGTAAGTATTGTACGGCAATTCACTTAATCTTAGGCATTACACAGATACTAAAGGCACTCCCAATATACATTGATTAATATTAGCTATATTATGTGCTATGATATTATTACAATTTTTTATCTCTACGATGCACTAGATAAGTTATTACTTCGCCTCTTAAAACCGCAGGATAATTTCCTCAAGGCAACCAGCCAGCGCTTTCGTCATTCACAGGCATCGGCAGTTATAGTCGAGTACCTCCAATAATATAATTAACCATTCGCGAAAAGGAAAGCTAGCCGCTCGAAGGACCGAATGCTTTTTAACTCTTTCTCGTACGGCTCACTGTGACCGATAGAGCCGGTAAAAGCTTTCTCTCGTCCGACTATCGGGGAAATAAAACAATAGCTAGCTGTCTTGCGCGAAAAGAAACACGTATAAGACACTTACACCCCTCGCCTTTCGATTCAGCTCGTTTTAATCGAAGCAATATAAAATTTCCACGGAAACGATCCAGTCTTCAATGGCTCCGCGTATATTTACCTCGCTGCGTCGTAAACAGCGTTATTCGCATGAAAAGGGACTCAAAAGGCATGAAAACGCATTCTTGCGCAATTTATTCGACGATACAGCTGGTCCAAGAAATTTCGTTCGTCGGCTACGTGACCTGAAAGGATTCGAAATCGTGCCGGAGTCGTTAAACGAAGAAGTTCTGGAGAATTTCGCCCCCTGTTGCTCAACCTACGGATAAGTTTGAATCAAGTAGAAATTGTTTGAACTTCTACAGTTCTAATAAACTGATGCCTTTTAATTCGCTTGATATTTTGATCATATGTGTTATCCTGTTTCGCGAAAATCGTCACGAAATTCTCTATAATATTTTATCATTGCTTACCCCTTTTTCTTTTTTGTTCTCGTCTTTCACTCATGATCAACGTACTGAACGAGACGCGAGGGGAATTCGTATTCTCGCGATCGTTATTTGTTGCACGATTCTCCGGCTAACTTTTTCCATACAGGGGCGCACGGAATTGCCCCCCGATTATTGTCATCGTGACAAAAGCGTAGCAACTCGGGGCGAAACGCAAAAACTACTCGCGAAAGGAATAACGAGCTCCGTGCGCACTTTCCTCGACTTTCTTTCCGTTTCGAACCAAGAAAATTCTCCTCCTACTCTGAACACATTTGATTAACTTCTGTCCACGGAGAGTTGCGTCAACAAACTGGAACAGTATGATCCAGCTAATGCCACACGTAGAGTGTGAAGCAAGATCGTACAAACTGGAATACGAAATGGATTTGTCATGATTATTCTATGCGCGAGAAGTGTATCAGACTGGACCTGTGGACAGGATCGAGAAGGATATGAAATATATAGTCTAAATAATAACGCAACTGAATACAACTAATTGTGGGAAGCAGGTGGCTGTACTAACAATAAGTTTATATCGTTTTGAAAACTTTTAATTTCTAAAAGATTATGTTCTCCAGCTTTGTTTCAATTATTTTCAAGATACTACCATCTACCAGGTAGTATTCATTATTAATGGAACACCTTGCGTGAATACCATTCCCTGATCTTATCAATTAATAATTTCAAAGCTACGCATGAAAATTGTATTAACCGATCAAATCACCTCCTCATCCGTTCAACTTCCTCTGCGGAAGTGTAATGTTCTAAGGCACCCAGCTGCCCGCAAAATTACCTTCGATTCTGTTACCATCACCATTCAAACTTCCGGTCAGACCGGTGAAACAGCTTTATCGAACTTGTCCGTCCCGAAGAAAGAACAGGAAGAATCCCATCGGAGTAATCTGTCAGACGCAGAACGCGCGTTAAGAAACCGCAAACACTTCGACAAAGATCGATTCGATGCCCAACTCCGCGCACCCCTTAACGAGCCACGTCGATTACTGCATTAATAAACGATCGAATCGCGATAAACCGAACGAGGATACCGATAGAAGCTCGAAATAGATAGAGGTGGTCGAATACGAGCGCTCCTAGGGTAATCATTAAAATATTAACGGTGTAAAAGTATTTGACCGTGAGTGAGTTTCCAAAAGTTGCACGGTACAGTTCTATGATATAATTGATCAGAATCGTCACTGGCGAAATTTTCGGCAAAGCGAAACGATGGCTACGAGCATAAGATTGAAATGAATAGGGAATACGATTCCTCAGCTTTTACAATTTCGATATTTAATCATTGCTAATTGATTTTACTCGTTTATTGGTTAAAGGGAGTGGCCGTTTCACTTGTGAATTCCGGAGAAGATTATATTTTATTTGCAATTTTTGGTAGGCCGAATGTTTAGAAAAGAAGAATGAGGGACTTTTTTGTCCAAAACGTAATTTTTTAAATAATATATAATTCCATGGCACAAGCATTCTGTTAAATAGCGCAACAACAGTCGAAGCAAACGAAGAACAAGCGGCACTAATTATACCGGTACAGAGCATTGAGAGCGATGAAACAAATTACCAGGAACACATCGAATTGCACAAATCGAAACCCGCCAATGTATTTGATTATTACAAAGTAAACGGAGATCGGGGTTTCAAAGTTGCACGTTGATGGATCACCGGCAAAACTAGCTCGTTATTTCGTGTAACCCGAAACTACTACACCAGCAATTTCCTATACGTGTGCACGCGCGCACTATGAGCATGTGCGCCCGACATCGTATTTATATCGGCATTTAACAAATGTGACATTAATTATTGCGATGTAAAGTGCAGCTCGGCTGTCGATCGAGTATCGGAAATTTCGACAAATGTTATTGACACGCGTTCAATTGCACTTCGGTGTAAAACGAGAGGGGGAATTGTGAAAAGGATGTTGGTAACTCAACAGGAGAAAAATTCGAGGGGTCTTTTGTACCTCCTCTCGTTTGAATTTCACTATTGTACACCCAACTTTTACGCTGCTAAAATAAAAAAATAAAAAAAAATGCTGCACCGATGGGAGAAAGTGATAATCTTCGTTTTACTCGATTTGGTTGCGTTCATTTAAAAACAGCACTGCAATGTCGTTACAGATAAGCGAATCGTTCAACACGTTCGATCGAGTCCCGTGAAAGCGAGGAAAAAAACTGGAACAATGATGAATTCATTGGAATTATTATCGAATTACCGATAGGAAATTGTTGATTACCAGAGGAAGCAGAAAAATGGAGGTTCGGTGAGCAGGAAAATATCAATTAGAAGCGATCACTCGTGACCGAATTCTCGAGCAGAAAGAAATACGTTTGCCCCAGGTGAACTCGGTAATTAGTGAAAAATTCAAAGTGCAATCAATCGGCCGGTAGATAGGTACGTTCGTTTAACTTGTCTGTCGACGTCGGGGAGAGTAAATGGAAGGTTACTGCTGTGCTCTATATCCATTCTATGTTTCCCTATTATTTGCTTCATTTAAGGGTCGTTCTAGGACGCTGAACGACTTTCAAGTTTATCAACGGAAGAAAGCTTTAAATAATTCCACCGACGCGCGTGGAAAAATTCTCTATCTTGTCCCAATTAAATTTATCCCCGGTAGTTAATGAGTCATCGACACACGATGACTGCGCTTTAGACACCCACCTAATCACTACGACACATCAACGCCTTGTAGCCACGAGGTACTCGTATTCGCTGCCGAAGCGTAAACCCGAACGCGCCCTCCCTTCATGGCAAAACAAGTGCTTTAGTGTCGCTCGATTCCCGTCAGATGGTTTCATCCAGAAGGTTAAGGCTGCGAGCGATAAACACAAGGGGTTGCGGGGTGGAAACTGCGAGAGCAACGGCACGAATCACGGCGGATGGATATAAAAGGAAATTACTGGTCTCTCAGACGCACTTCGAGTCAACCGATGCTTTTCTATTCCTCGCGTTCGCTCCGCGCCACCCCATTTTCATCATTATATCCGCACCCTCTACCTTTCTCTACTATTTTCCCTCGCTCCACCCGTTCGGACTTGCTCGTCTACTCGCCGTACTCGTGACCTGATTTACAGATGTCCCACGCAGGAGGCTTCTGAAACTTTGCTAGCGGAATGGGGAAATTGTTTGAAGGTCGCAAAGGGGTGCTTCTGGATAAGTGGGAATTTAGAGAAACGGCGATTAATGTTATTGAACGATAATAAATTTATATCTATCCATTGCGAATAATAACGAGAACCCCGTGGCACAGAATAAAAGATTTTTCTTTTGGGAATATAAAGCGAACGGCAAGCATAGTCGCTCCAATTATCACGTCGTTCACAAGGTAACAAGTAGCAACGTCTTGAACCGCGAAGGGCACAATCCTCGAACGTATCATTCTCACCCTATCCAGTATTAAGACGTCGTTATCGTTTCGAGCAAAGCACGGCCTCCCCTGGATTTATCATTGTTCGACTCTATCGTGCGAAGTGGCAGTAAAGCTTGGGGATCAGTGACGGTATCGTTTCGCCGGCGGCAGCCCTCTTCTTCTGTAAGACCGTTTAACGCGCCACTTCAACCCTCTCCTCGCTTTTTCTCCCTTTCTTTCTTTCTTTCTTTCTTTCTTCATCATTTTTCTGCATGCCCTTTTCTTGCCGTTAATTAACCAAACAAACTGACCGCGATCATCGTTCATCGGCCTGGTCATGGAATAAAAGACCGAACAGGTAGCGAGAATATTTGATTCCGGGCGGATCGATGCGATCCGAGCAGCGAAGGCTGACGCCTCGTTTTCCGTCGGCGGCGTGCAACAGCCGATTAAAGGAATTGATTGGAGCCACGCGTACGAGAGGATATCTCTGGCAATTAATCAAATTATTAAGCCGCGTGCGGTGCGCCGAGCCGAGTGTTGTTCCGCAAATATCGGCACGACGACGAAGGCGTGACGTGGCGATAAAGAGAGCGAGATTTTAGGCAGAACGAGTAATTATCGTCACTTCGTCGGACAGAGTAACATATTCTGTTTTTTCTCTACGTCATTGGATTCTCTATGAAACAAAAGAACCAATATCCAAACAAGAGACTCAAGTATCAATCTTTATCACATAAATTCACCCAACCATCCAACGACCAACGTGTCGCTCGTCTAAGCGCCAAGAAAATCTTCACACAAATCCACCTCGCATTCCCTTTAAATTCCATAACCGTGCGCCAGCCGGAAGTTTCCGTGAGAAAATAGATATTTATAAGGCGGCACGCGTCCGCGGGGTGGCAGAGATTTCGGCAGATTCCGCGAATATGCGATCAGGCACGGTTCCAGCGCGGATCCCGCTCGTCCGTTTCGCCGGCGAAGTGAGTGGAGGTGTCGAATAATGGGCTGAAAGGGATCGTGGAACAGGGACGAGGGGCTGGCAGCAAGGGAATTCGAAGGGGTAAGAACGTCGAGGGAAGAGTGACAGTAAGCTGTTCGTGGAATGTCTGCTCGCGTTCGCGAAATTGCCAGTAGCAGAAGCTTTCGAGGACGCGACGCGACGCGTCTGCATCCGAACGAACGCGAGCGTATCCCGCCAGTTGCATCTGCAACAGATAGAAGACACTTTAGCCGATACGTTGCGCCACGTCGTTGACGTTTCTCGGCTCGATCCGGCCGACGATAATTCTACGGGACGCGTCGACGACGACGGCTGACGGCATTATTTGCTTTTAAGGGAATCACCGCCGATATGGAATTCCATTCGGATCTCGAACGGGAACCGCGGTGGGGTATGAATGGAAATATCGATTAAATTTGCAATATTAATTGGCCCTCTGAAAAAAATAATGGGAGCGTTAATACTTAATTTGATCGGAATTCGTTACGCAACGCTAATTAATCGAGCACCGTTCCGTAATTTCACCGAAATCGGTTGGCACTTCGCGGAATGAATCGGGAGATATGTAACTTTCGAATGCCGAAATCCAGTGGATACACGGGGTAGCCAGAGTATCGGAAAGAAATGGAAATCAACGCGAAATACGTGCGCGTTAAGGGGCAAATTTTTATGCCGGCCAGAATCGTGATCTGGATTCCTGTATACACTCACACACACGCGGTTAATATATTCCGCATCATTTGACGCTACGTAATACGCGTACCCGGTTGAATATATGATTCGGTCTTTGTGATTCACCAGTCCGTCCATTCATTTATCCATCCGTCCAACACGTAGCCGAAGATGTATCCAACTCTTGAACGTGCAGCGAGCGCGTCGCTATTAATAAGCTGGTAGCGTCGAATCCGCGAACCCTTAGAAATACTGACTGCGAAACTGGGGCGAGCTAGCGCTTGAATCCAATTCCTCGTTACTTTTTCACGGGAATCTATCCGTCAGGGCACCGATTTTATTAGGTTTCGATGCACGTAGATATACTTAAGTCATGATTGAATTGGAATTACAGCGGACACGAGATTCGGTCTTATACATCTCAATAATAATGGCAATAATATTAATATGTGAGCATCAACCATCTGCGGTGCTCACGTAATAATTACCCGTCGCAAATATTTATTGGCACCGCGTTTCCATTTTGGAGTTCCGGTGGCCACGTCGAAAAGAATGGCCAAAGAGATCGCGCAAGGGGTAACCAAAAAAGTATCAAGAGTACCGGGAGTAAGTAGCCGCATAAATTGCCCGCGGCGAGTTGCTGGTACAATGCGACTTCCAAGCGTATGGCAGCTCTCTATCGCCAATAACTTAGGTCCTTTCATATCTTGCCAATAATTCGTCCTCTAGCCAGCGGCGGAACAGAGCGGAGGGTGGCCAGGCTACGAGGGGGCAGATGGGCGTTCTTTCGGCCAGGGAAATTTATCCGGCAGATAAAAATGTCTGTTAGAGTTTATATAGGGAGCGGCGAAATTTCAATAAAAGCCTCGATTGTAAAGTACAGATAGAGAAGGCCGTCCAGACGTTACACGGGTCAGTGAAGCTCAAAGTCTACCCCTTCCCCTCTTTATCGTCCCTTTCTCGAAGAGGGTGCCTTCTCCGAGAAGTTCCTCAACCCCTTATAACTCCCCTCGAATACGACACGCCCCTGGAGCAGCGTCGCGTTATCGATACGTGCACTTTTTCTTCGATACGGAATCGTTTCTGTTCGAGTCGGAGTAGCCGGTGTAACGTCCAAGACGTTTGCTCGGGGGATGATCAAGGGTGTGCCGGATTCTGACCACCCGAGATCCGGGTGTGGTCCTGGTGTTGTTTCTGTTTGCCGAGGATAAGGGTGGAATACGATGGACGTGTCGTTGCTGGAATTTGTTTGATTCGTACGTTTGCTCTCGAGTGTCATGGAATAGAGGGGTGACGGGGTAGTTTAATGGGAGCCCTGTTTATTCTCTGATTCGTTTGTTGGTTTACTGATTCAGTCGGAACATTATTAGAGAGCGAAAGACTATTCTACGCTCTCAAAGAATTGAAGATTCTGTGAAAGGGGGCAGTAAAGAGTTTTTACGGCCGACGAAATTCGTCATTCGGAATCAATAAGCGAGAAGAAAAGGTGTGCTCGGTTTGTCGCGTCGGGAACAGTGATTCCGAAGTGCAGTAACGTTTGGTAACGCTTCTAACGGTCCTCGAACACGTGGTCGTCGTCGCTCAGGGTGGCGAGCCTTGAATCAGCCCGCTAGTGCTATCAATCCTCCTCGCACGTCCGCTTTAAGACCAGCCATAAAGTCTGAATCGGGCGATTTAACCGAGGACCTCCGCTCCATTCCTCCTCGATGCTCGGGGGACACGCTCGCGACGCTTACGGTCGATCGAACTGCCGGTCGATGATAAAAAGAGATATTTAAGGGGAATTAACCGAGTGGAGGTTTACGAGCAACGAGGATATCGTCCCTGCGTAATAAGAATCCAAGGTGTGCATCCGTGAATAGGGGAAGAAACCGAAGCAAAAGAAACGGGGTAGTTTCACGAGGTGTTCGACTGGGCTAATTACGAGTTTTAAACCGTGTTAAATTGCGGGTGGGATTAATATAACAGTTCGGGAGTGAAGTTCGTGTTTGCGTTTCTCCTCGGCCTAATTGTTAGCTTAATTGAAACTAATCCAACGAAAATTCAGGGAGCTCGAAAATTATTACATGTAATACGAAATTTCCAAATAGCCAAATGAAGCAATGTTTGTCGAGGAGTTTCTAACATCGACGAGTATGCGAATGGTCGACGTGCTCTGCACGCGGGGTATGGCCGCGCGAGAAGTGGATAATTAGTACGGTCGGTTCGAATAGTCTCACGCAGGATTAATTACGCAGGCTGCGATGTACGCGCGTAACCACATACACAGCTGAACACATAAATATTGCACATAACACGTGCGCGTGTCGCCGTCGACATACACACGCGTCCACCCTTATATGATCATCCATCTAGTTATAGACACGAGATAATACGTCAATTTGGGGCCCTGTGTGCTCGCACGTGACTGGACAAACTTTCCAACGCTCTGCGTGTAGGAGTACAATACAGTCACCATTTAGCATTATGAGCGAGTGAATGAAGAAAAGTTATGTGTACTGTACAAATATCAGTGAACTCCTATGAATGCAAATACGTTGCAACAAATATTGCCATATTTTTCTAAGCTTCCATACATTAATAATAATAATAGCAATAGATAGATACACGTTCAGAATTTCAGCAATAATGTACCAAATGTCCATTGCCTCTGGGCATCTTTTCAAAAATTATTATACAGCAATAAATTTATTTTTCCCATGCAATACATTCCACGTTAATCAAATCTATGCTGTTTCACGTGTTCAAAAAATTCTCCATTTCATACGTGCTACTAACTGAAGCATCTTGTCAAGTGCGCACATGCGTGTGCAGTGCGTGCAGAGTCGCCAGGTTTATGCAAAATCGTGTCATCCCTGGCACGTTCGAGATTGTGTGTGTAGCGGTTGTACCATTTGGCGGTGTCTTGTACACGCGTTTTCCTAAGGTGAATCGTTCCAGTTACGTGTAACGACGAAATGGTGGATAGAGGGTGTGTATGTGCTGGGCCAGCGGCACTTTAGACCACGATTTATAGGACATTAAACCAACACGCGACCAGGCAACCACCGCTCGTTTCGAACTCTTCTAGGCTCGCGCATAAATATGAGCCTCCCTCTTCCGGAAGGTAATTCTCCAGGTTCCCCGAACGAAGGATTTTCTTAGCCTTGAATCAATGGAACATACACGGCCTTCGAATATTTTATGTTCCTTCAATTTTACATTTTCTGATCCGTCATTTTGTATTGCACATTGGGATACGATTATTTGTCCGAACTTTGGGATTCTAAATTTACTTTTTATTCAAATATTGTACCGTTTCATTCTGATTAAGAGTAATGGACAAGGCAATGTAAATAATAATTCCGCTTCCAAAGATACGATTCTGGATCTTTATCGATCGCATAGTTCTCGTTTACGAGCAACCGTGGATCTCTTTCCACGTATCTTCGTTACGATGATAGCTCTCCATGTTAGATACGAATTTTTATACGTCGCCGATGGAGAATCGATCGCTAGGGGGGATTCTTTGTCGGGCCACCCGAAGCAAGGAGGCCGGATTTGTACTCTCGTGTATCGAGTATATTTACCATTGAGGAAAACCTATATTCTAACCGTGAGGCAACGATAAAACATCGGAAGGTTCGTTTATTAAACGATAACAGCTATGGGACACAATCCTTACTACCGATTGATGCATACAGTCGTACAAAAAAATTCGAAAGCTGAACGAATTGCGGCAACCAATTACTTTTTCCTTTTTCCATTCCGAAAGGGAAGTGCGTCGATTTCACGAGATCGTGTCTTTCATCTCGCACGCACGGTATCTAAAAATATTACAAAAAAAAAATATATGGGGAATAAAAAACAATTTAAAAACTGTAGAAAAAAGTAAACAAATGTAAAAGGGAGAAAAAGGAAACGCTAAAAATTGATCCTTAAAATCCCAATGCACTGTGCCACGGGGGAGCGCTGTTTGTTCAGCACTAGCGGGTTCTGGCTATTTCCAAAGGGAAAACAGTAAACGGTTCTCGCGTGGCGTCCACTTGCGGAAAAAAATGTTTCGACCGGTTTTAAAAAACGTCTGTTATTCTTGCGCTGCCTCGAGGTAAACTCGTTACCGCGGTTCCACGGACAGACGCAACGATTTTTCGTTCGCGGCCGCTTGATACAGCAATTACTATGAGGCGCACACGTGATAAAACTCTTGGAGCAACTTTTATTTTCTACAGAAAGCGGTTGAATTCGAGCGGACAGAGCGACAGGGCAGGATATTTGGACCAGCAAGTCAGAGAGACAGATTGAAAGAGTGACAAAGAGAGGACGGTTACTGGACCTAGACTCTCTGCCTCTTGTTCAGTGTCCGCGTGTTTGCACTGAATCGGTCGTACACCGGTTTTCCAAATAGAATTTCAATCGGGGATGTAATCGCTGGAACTTCCGAGATTCCACCGGCTGAATGGCACCTATAGAAGTTTCATGGGGTTCCGGGAGTGAAAATTTATCCCGCGCCCGACGTTGTCGAATTTATGAGCTGTTTAATTAAATTCTAACGCAACCTCTTTTAGCCGCGATGCGACAGATACGATAAATCGGTGGTCCTTTTCCTTGAACGGCCCTTTCGTTTGGTAATTTCATGTTTCCTCTATTCATCGAACGGTACAGACCATTCAGTCGAGCATTTTAGTCTGCTTTTGAAAGGGTTGGACTTTGGAAAAGCAAAAAGGTCGCTCTCCCTGGATTCAGGACTGAATCAATTCGATAACTTCCTCGTTCAATATAATTTACCGCGCCGGGCACAAAGTAGCAAACGGAAGGTCCGTGAAGTCTCCCCTTCAGCGAATCTAGTTTACTGCAAACACGTAGCGGAGTACATCCGGTCATGTAGGATCGACGAGGAGGATTGTGTTTCGAAGTACGTGACGCAGGTAACGAGAATCAAGGCTTTCGTCGTTCAACGAGCCAGCCGATGATGAATCGCGAGCAAAGCATTCACGCGGTCGGTCCCGCGTTTCGTTGCGTTGTTTCCCTGTTGATCATGGCTCGTCGAGTCCCGAAGAGCCTTCTGCTTCCCGTACGAAATCGAGTTTACAACGCTCCGTTCCTCGTTCTTTCTATTCGTACGGCAGTTCCGCGCGCGTGACCACGTCCCTCGAAAGTTTCCATCCTTCCTAATTCGACCAGTGTGTTCCCTTTCCTTTGGACGCGATTCGTCAAAGTTGTTTTCGAACGTAGCACGACGAGAAGCACGAGACGGCTAGACGCGCCTCGGGCGTAAACGGCGAGCGCCGTGACAGAAACGAGTTCCTGAGAAATTGAAGTACAGAGCATGTTAAAGTTTGTCCAGATAAGCTTGTGGAAAGTAGACGGCAATGTTGTCGCGAAGGTTCCCGGGAGCGAGGCGAGTACCCGACAGTGTGCGCCCCGGAACGAGCTTAAACGCATCCTGCAGGATGAAAGGGGCGCAAGAATGCGAGAGGAAAACGAACGGAAGGTTTGTGTATGTGTTTCAGACTCCATTACTTGAATTGGAGTGGGAATACAGACTGGTCCCTGCAGAGACCCGCCATATTTCGGACAAATGTTCGCGCCCCTCGGCCAGCATCTTCTTCCAGGCGTCCCTGTCTCTGCTCGCAATAGGAAAATACCGGGTCGTTCTATTTTCTTCTGCCCTCGTTCGTTGTATGGCTATTTTCGGGGTGGCATGACTTCCTCTGTGGCTTTGCGACCCAGACTTCTATCTGCCGACCAGATCTCACGATCCCAAATTGTGGTTGCTGGCGGTAGAATATTTTTGCGCGGGTCCGTTTCGTGGAGGATGCTTGGCTGCCTTTTTAAGTAGGGGTGGTTTAATGGCCGTAGCGCTGGCTCGCAAAGAATAGGTAGATCTCGCGTGTCCACGTAAGGGATCTCGAAATTAATTTAAAAGTTCGTTCGCGTACGGCACCGGAGGATGACCGGAGGGAGAAGCAGTACTTCCGCTGGAAGGAAACATGGCCACCGAGTCCGTTACTTTCGCCCATTGACCGCGCTTCCCTCAATTTTAGCCTGCCCTCGTTCTCCCTGCGAATTTCAGTGGCCACCCTTAACGTTGCAACCCTCCAGTGTTCCAGGAAACTTGGAAAATTCTCCCATTGTGTGCAGTTCGTAGTAAGTGTACGCCAAGCGTAATAAACGTGGGAAAGTGGAAGCATCTAGCAATAGACAGACACCTGTATCGATATTAAACTTGAATCTTAAAATCGCACTTGAAATAAATCTCCACGTTTTGCTGTTAAAATGTATGCAATAATAATATCTAGAATATCTTGAACGCATCGCAATCTTTAATTAATAAAAATAATATAATTCAATGACGATCCATTTCGATCGGCGTTAAAGTGAATTTCTTGTCCTTCCATTTCAGAATTATATTTAGACACCCCAATGGCACAGCAGAATCGACCTCGTAAAATAACTCCAGTCGACATTAAAACCAATTAATACCGAGGTCATTTTCATTGCGGTTTCATCGTTCAGGTTCGATCGGATCCACCGATATCGACGTTATCTCGAAACCGTCTGCTATCTTCCTCCTCGTACGTTTTCATTCTATAGTGCCTCTGCAACGAGGATATTGCACAGAGACGTAGAGCGCAAATGAAACGGGCCCTCGTATCGCCTTAAGAAATGTACACACGAATTCGAGCGTGTATGCATGTGTACGTGGTCCGTGGGCTGGCATATGCTTGCACTAGTTCCAATTTCTGGCTTCCGTACCCTTCGAATTTAAGGAGCTCGCTATCGCGCTGCTATGATACGGATGGTGCGGACGTAGTTTGCACAGGAAGTGCATGGAATAAATTTATTCGTCAAGATATATTGACTATATATTGACTATTTTTGTGAAATTCGCTACGCGAGATTGAAAGTACTAGGAGCTTTCCAATTTTTCTTTCATTGGCTTTTCTTGTTCTATTCAAATTTACGGTATTCATTTCGCATTTTATATTTATTACGCTTAAAGTATTTTCTTTAGAGAAGAAAATAATAATAATGAATGATAATGTAATACTTCAATTCTCTTCGGTGTGATTAATGTTTCAAGTAAAATGACTATCTATTTAATCGATCGAACCTTGCCATCGCGTGTCACGCGTCACGAGATCTCTCTGTTGTTCCACGTATCCTGTTCCCTAAACGCAACCCTCGGTCCTGTGCAAAGATCCCCCTTTTGGTGCCCTTTTCTATACACCCATCGAACGTGTCAACAGATATTTGAACAGGAACAGGTGAATCCCTAAGGGAAAGCAATTAATCATCGACACGACTCTCCCCTCGCGCAACCCCTACCTATGTATATTCTACCATCCTTCATGATTTCATATTTACTGTAATTTGTGCGGGTTCAGTTTGAAAAGAATGACGAATCGTCTGGGCCAATCAATTCAATACCACCGAATTCACTTCAGATTACTTCATTTTTCCAGAATCGCATAGACGTGCACGCAACGTAGCGTACAATAGACTTTCAATCTCCTGCATTTTTAAAGAACGTCAGGAAATAAGGCGAAGGACACAGGGAGAGAAGAGAGACGAAAATGAAGGCAGCGTTCCTTCGCTGGGGTGCACGTCAATGACGAAACCATCTGGCTCCCATGGTTCCTGTCTTCTTCGCGGAAGATATTACACGTTCCAATTGTACACCTGCCTGTGTGTCTGCAGGGATATACATCGTTACTCTGTCAATTTGGCTTCTTTCCACGAAGCGTGTGTAACAGCTGCGTGAAATGGACAACAGTGTCTCGATAGGCTTAACGATGCCAAGGAACGTCGACGATTCTTTCTTCCTGCGAATATGGCGACAAACTGTCTTCGCCAAATGTAATCCTGTTGACGCACGTGGACGGTGTCTCGATAAATCGTCGATGAGATATAATCATTGAAATAGTGCAACGCCCGAAAGATACGCGTGAGCGGTGCGACGTAATCGCGTGCAAAATAAATAAGAGTGATATCTTGGCGAATTATGTTGAGAGCCTTTTCAGCCGAGATTGAATCCCACGGAGAAGCCGGAAGCGACTGCAAACACGAGGCTCTTGTTTGCCGAGACCGTGTGCTCTTAGCTCGTGTCCCTTTCGCACAGAAACGACACTCCTGGTGTACGAAATTCGGCTAATTTTGTTTTGGCGAGAATTGTTTCTCTGTGTGTTCGATGGTGAGAGAAACAAAATATATATATAGAGAGAGAGGGAGGTGTCTTTGCGTTGAGAGGTTGAGATTGTTTTGTCATGGATCCCCTTTGGCTGAATTGAGAAGGGGAGGATTTGGTGTAAGGGCTCTTGGATCGGTTTTATTTTCTTTATGGCTTCAGCCGAAACCCGGCTATATCGTTGAAACCGTCACGGTGACTATATTAAGTTTTATAAAGTCTGATTTAACGCGCTGTTCTGCGGGTTTCGCGATATAGCGTCGTGGCAGTGTTATTGAAACTATATTTCTGGTTTTAGATAGCCCGTTACGGAGCTAGGGATCTGGCAAGTCGTAAAGTGACCAACGTGTTTGCGAGACAAATTGTAAAAATTGCCCTCTGGAATTTATCAACTTGCAATTTCTGTTCGGATGGAAAATAGCTTTAAAACAATGATAATTCTCCGTCCTATTTTCCTAATAAATGGTATTATTTTATAAAAATACTTCCTTATTCGTTCGTAGATAGCAGACTGTCCCAAATAATATAATATATCTCAACCCATTTACTATTTTGTGCGTTTCGCAGGGATCAATAAACCTACATAGCTCTATCATGAATATAGTAAATGCACATGATTACATCGGTCGACATGAATACACTCGATAATCCGGGTACTGCTCGTTTTAGCAGTCCCGTCGATCAAAGCCATCCATTTTTGTCCAGGATTATTGGAGGCTGGTTTGTCGGATCCTAATACGTATCCGAAGTCTGGCACAATGCGAGCACCGAAAATGGAGAGGAAGAGGATCGAGTCGCGAAACGAGGGTGGATCGGAGATTCCACGAGATCGTGAAGCTCTGTCGGAGACGAAACTGATACGCAAGACGCAGCCGCGGCTGAATTGTCATTGCTCGAGTCTCAATCGGAGATTCGTATGACCGATGAATCGATATGGTATTGGAATTTAGTGGAGGATGATGGGAATCGTATCCGTTCATAATCCAAAGCTACGAACGAATCGCTGCACCGACTCAATCCTGCCAATTTATTAGAGAATATTTCGCGTGGAAATAGCACTGACACGAACATTTCCCGAACGTAATTGTCGTGAAAAAATTTCGAAGGGTGAGGATATTTATGCGAATATATTAAAAACATCGACCGACGGTTGAACAAAAAAAAGAACCGACGGTGATCCGCGGACGCGTTCATGAAATTCCATGAAATTGCATATTCCTTTCTGACGAAGCCAGCGCCGGTGATTTGAATATCAAAGATCGGCCGGCCCTTTTTCGCCATTGATTTGCCGACTGCAAATTCCACGAGATCGAAAAGTCCAAGGGTGGAAACAAAGCCACCGTTTGATTTACATTCGGACGCAATTAACATTTTCCACGAAAACCCTCCGCGATTATTCGATTCGTGGTATCTAGCGGAAAGAAAGTGGGCCAACCTGGCAGGATCAAAGGGCTTTCTGAATACAGTTGGCCCATTTTCCGATTTACCGAAAGCAACTACTTAATGGTGCGGCGGGGCCGTCTCGCTCTACGGATATTTCATTAAAACTTGCAATCCGATTCAAAATGGGGACGAAAGTAGTTCGGGTTAAAGCTCGCTACCGCGGCCAGACGCCTCTGTTACTCCAACTTTTTCGGGAAGACAAAACGGGCGTGGAATGATTGTTCTAATAGTAGGACGGGATGTTTTGTTTTATTAAACACGAGGCGGCGCGGCGGTTCGATTTATGGAATCGTATCTATGTGGACAATGTCTCCAGGTGTTGCACACAAATAAACGAGTGGCTGAAATTGTCAGGTAGTGGAGATAAAAAATTCATAATACATCTGAACATCCCTTGCACCGGAGCGCATTAAATTCAAAGCATTCTCGCAGCGTTGATTGACGACTTTCGCGAAAGTTTGCCGGGCTGGTACGTCGACTTGCCCCGCCGTGAAAGGCATTACTATTTTGTCGTTGCAACGCAAACGCGGCTGCAGCAAGCACTCCATGAATATTTTCTTACCTGTCAGCATCAACGCTTATTAGCCGAATCGGATACACTCGGTATTATTCACATGGAAGTTTATCTCGAACGTTGCACGCGTCTCGCGACGGTTGCCAGAATGTTAAAGACAAGATATCCCGGTTTCATTCTCGTACAATTTTTCTTCGAATTTAACGAGTCTTTCTCCGCGAAATTCGTGCATCGGAACAATGTTCGTTTTCATCGGCGCGATTGAAACGGCCATCGAGGAATTTTCCTCGCGCAATTATTTCTTCACCCGGAAGGGATTAACGACCGTTCTCCAAGTGCCACGAATCAATTCGGTTCCGTTTAATCAACAGGCCTCAATTGTTGCTGGTGAATTAAGAAATCCGCAGCCACGTATTCCCGCGGAAGTTTCTCTTGAAATAACTATCACCGGCGCGTACAATCGGACAACGCGAACGATTCGGGGGAGAAATCGAGTTAGCATCGGGGTGAATGGAGGAAAAGCCGGAGGAAAGTACGAGTAATTCGTTGCCCGCTGAGGGAGAAGCTCTTCGTTCGATTTGTACGAATACTGGCCGAACTGGAAGCGTTTGGCCAAGAACCTTCGGATCGTTGATGCGGGATTTTCTAAATTGCTTTCCGTAGAATCACTCGCGGGTTTACAAAACACGGAGCTTCGTGATCGTGACTGTTGATACAAGTGGGAAAAGTTTGCGGTGTTTTTAATCGGCGTTATTCGATTCCTCCTGGCGGGACGGTTATTAAAAGTGGTTTCCGCGAACGTTTCGAAAATCTCGGCAACTGTTTCATTCGGCGGCGGGGCATTAAAATCACGAAGAACTCTGGATGGATCACCTGTTCCACATTTATTACGGGAACGCGGGGTCGGTTCTCGAAGAATATGGAGATGTTCCGGCGGGCGGCATTTCCATTTTAATGCCCGTTCCGAATGTATTCTCGCGCCGCGGGAATTGTAAAAAATGCAACTGCCCCTGGCCGTCTCATAAATTCTGCCGCGACCATTGTAACGACGTTTAACCCCTTCGAAAAGGATTCGTAATTTCGGTCCTGGAATCCTCATTTTTCACGTCACCTAAATGGCTCTACTATAACACAAGAAAAAAACCCCCCAAAAAATAGAAGGAGAATACAGGCAAGCTGTTGGCAACAACATCTGAAGCTCCGTGCTTCCCCTAGAATCCTTCTACAAGTTCTCGAGAGTGAAACGATCACTGTCGCGCTGGCCACCGAAAGGATGATGGCTCGTAATAGGATATTTCGAGTGGCAGGACCGTTTCTTTTATCGGTGCTCGCATTTGAATGCAAAGTATTATTCAAATGGCAACGGCTTCCTTTCCCTTCCTGTCCCTTATTGCTCTTTCTTGTTCCCTTTACCTCTCCGTCCCATCGTTTCATCCCTCTCTGCCCCTACCCAGTCGCGTTTCGTTTCTCCACCTTCTACCATCTCTTTCCTTCTCCGTCCCGTACGCCACCACCATTCGATATCCCTTTCTTCCCTTTCTCGCCGTGCCGCGCCGGTTTGCACGCAGCTGAGACGCCCCTGGGACAAGAGGCTTCATTTCCTGATATTCAAATGCGCTCAAACATCATACCCGGCCATCGTGTGCCCCGTGGAGGCGCCACGCCGCGGTTTCCGCGCGGATAAGCCGCTTAAACTCTCGATGCACGCCGCTGCTGCATCCTACGCTCGCGTTTCTCTCTTTCGCGCGCATCTATTCCACTCCGTTCTTCTCCGATGGCGCGGCTCGCGGTGGAAAATGCAAATCGCCACCGTGAGAGCAACGGTTATGAAATCGTAAGGTACGTTCTCTCTTTTCGGGACGGATCCTGTTATAACGGAGACTCCCCGACTCTCGTTCTTTTTTTCTCTTTTTTTTACTCCACGGAATGGTGTCGGTCACGATGGTCGGCGACAGAGTTCCGTGGTAACCTCCGGGAATAGAATAGAATATTAAAACTGGATATCGGGGAAATGACGATCGAAGGTGGGAGGTAAAATCGAGAGGGCTACTTCTCTTCGTGCAGAAAATCGTGCGCAGTAAAATTATAACAAGGGCAGCAAAGTAAATTGATGGAGGGGACAGGCGTCGTTAATTCGAACGAGATAATCGTTCGAGATTTAATAGTGCATTCCGGTAATCAAACGGAAAACTTCCTGGTACTCGCGACACAATGGAAGTCGACGTACGATACGAACGACCCACGTACGAGTTCGCGTTCTTCCCGAGTGCTTCACGTGCACGGAGAACTTTCCACATTCTTTTCCCTTTCCTCCAACGAAGTTCGAGCCTGTTCCTCGACGCGTCAAGGGAACGAGTCTATATCGACGCGTGCACGATGTTCAATATGAGCGCTGTCGAATCGTGCAACCTTTTATATTCTTCTTCGAGTAACCCGTTCCCCTCTCGCCAAGAGGAACAGGGGCACAAGGAAGGAGGAGAAACTTGGAAAGAACGTAGCGTGAATTAGAGATGATCCGGGAGCTGAAGAGCGTAACGCTGCAGCAAGGGTGGAGTGCTGACTTTTCCGGTTGGCTTTGCGTGTCCTAGGGACCGGCATGAGAATGGAAAAGCTTCGTGATACGACGTACAAGGAACAAATAAGACGACGGAGACCCCGAAGGAGAACCGCCGCGATTTCTATGGTAGCAGTTTTCGTTGGATAGACGTGGAAGGAGTATTGAATCATGAATGGAGACGGACGACGACGACAAATTGGAGGCTCAAAGCGACCATCGGTGCAACGTCGCGCGGTTTATTGTCCGCCCTTCCGTGTGTAATCCAGTTTGCACAGATGGAACTTGCATACCCTAACGGGATTTCAGTTTCGTGGATCGCATAGTCGTTCGGTGGTAAAATAATAAATTAGGGTTTAATCTCGTTTAATTAATTAATCGCATTCCACGGTGAACGCACGCCTCGTCGGGAAAGAGAATAGTCACGGCCTCCCCCTTGTCCCTCCATGGCCCGCGAATTAAATCCGAAACGGTGAAATTTCCGTCCCGCGGTCGCGCAGTAAAGAAATTTGTCAGACAAACAGTCGCCACTTAGAACGACACCGTTCATTCTTTGTTTCCGCCCGAAGCATCTGCATTCCCCGGTCAAAATTCAGCGAGCGCCAGCACGACGGCTGTATTTCACAGGGACGAAGGGTTCACGGCTCCTTGTTTCTGCTGAGCGGGGTCAAAACTTTTTCCCCCACCCATAAGACGTAATTAATAATCCCGGCTATAGGGGTGCGCCTGGGTGTCTTGGTAGGTAGAGGTACAATGGTGACGCTAGCTATTCTCGCGTCACGGAGACAAGCTTCGAGCATAATGGAACGAACTCACCAGAAAACGCGAAACGAGAGTCACACTGTCCTCCATCTGCATGTTCTCGCGGGCCATGCCGCGTGCACGCTTTTACGCAAATTGCCGTGCAATATTCGCACGAGCTTTAAACCGAATTCATAACGTCGGGCAAACTGCATCCTCGAAGTATTAAGGCATTAAAGTAATTGTTTGCAGTCGAGATAATACGAGTGAACCGGACACGGAACGCGAATAATTAATTAATGCACCTGCTCGTAAATAACGAGCCCGGGATACTCCAACGTTTCACCCCGCTCCCTCCCCCATACCGTTACCTGTGCACGTTTCTCATCGTTAACCCTTTTCCGGGCCGCTGATTTTCCCGTGGAGAAAAATACAGATTCGCGTTTCTTTATATGAGTCGTAGGTAAACGGCCGTGCTATCTATAAGAGCGATCCCTTTCTCTGTATCTCTACTCTGTTTCTGTCTCCCTTTATGCATGGTATGCTGTTCTAGGTTAGACTGTAAGGATTAATTAGACCGATGGCAATAAGGGAACCCAGCAGAACGAAATATGCAAAGTAGCAAAATGAAAAAGGGAGGGAGGAACGACTTTGACCGAATCGCTGGACGTTCTCAAGAGTGTTGATGAAATGCTCAATCTTCAATGCGAAGTTTGCTCTAAACTCGACGGTATTCGACCGTACGGAAAATCTGCGAATTTGTCCTCGTTTCGACTTCTTTTGCCGCGAGGTCAACGGGACCCTTAAACAATTTTGGAAAATTATTCATTTGAACAAAAATGATTCAAGCCGCTGAACTGTAAAATTCGTCGCGTCCTGCCGCTTAATTTCCACCGCCAGTTACTCTTATTTTCCCGTCAGAAAACAACCCCCTCGAACCTTGCCCAAGAAGTAGACAATGGAACGAGATGGAATTAGGCGACGCAGTAACGAAAGAGCAGATGAGCGATAACAAACTCGAAGGGTGCATTCCGAGATTAGTTTTCGTGGCCTGGCGCAAAGGGGCCACCTAGAGAAAAGAAACGAGTCTAGGTCACGATCTCGTCGGCCCTCGAACGAGCTTCCACGTGAACGAGATACCACGAAGTGGAGGGGGCGGATGAGTCTGTTAGCGATGGAAATAATAGGACCGCTGGAGAGTGCAGGCCGTGCGACGGGAGCGCCAGGGGACTGCGAGTGGTGCTCGAAACAGTCCAGGCAAAAGGGCAACGGAGACGTCGAAGGAGAATGGTGTACGAGAGAGAAAAAAAGACGTCTATCAAGGGAGGAAAGCTTAAAAATGAAGAGCGGCGACGGAAAGAGCAGAGAGCGGAATGAGATGAACTGGCCAGCATTGCGGCACGCTGAGAGCGGAGAAATAAGATTCGTGGTGTGGAGGGGTGATAAATCAGTGAGTTTCGCGAAAAGTGAGAACACGCTTGCTGTATTGCGCGTAGCAAGCCAGTCGCTGTGAAGATGGACCGTCAGGGAAAGAAAGGGAGAAAAAGAGAGGGACGATGGAGGGAGAAGCAAACATGCAAGGAAGGTTGCTCTGCGCTCAGAAGGAGACAGGGAGAAGTGTCGGGAAGAATGTGGATCTCGTTGGTCAGGTTCTCGCCGTTTAACCCTTTTACGCGGCGTCAGTCACCTAGACACGTGAACTTGACCGGGCTGTTATGGTCGTATTGTACGAGCCGTGCCGGGGATCTCTGGAAGAGGTATAAAGTTGTAGACAGAGTCGCTGGACCCTTTGATGTGCTTCTGGGAAAGATCTTGAGGTGAAAAAGCATGTCGATGAAAGTGGATGCCCGTGGATACTTGTATGAGCTTTTAGAGTAATGTCTGCATAGATCGTGTAAAATATTTGTAATTGCTATAATGGAAAATAATGGGAGAACCGTTGGGGATTCTGTAATTGAAGTAACGTGAAAGATCGTAGAGAATATTGCGATTCAATAACTGCGATTTTTAAATTATAAGTACCGGGTACTAAAACTAAGTACATACTCTGGATCATTTTCAAAACGGACTCACCATCGTCTCGAGAGCGTCGAACAGTTAACCCGAGAGTAATACCAAAAAGCAGACTCACCTGAAAAAGAAAGATAAGCAATTGTTAAAATTAATGGAACTTGCAAACAACCTCACATAATCCAATCGAAGGAACAGTAAATGACGAGAACTCGAGTGGCGTAACGACTGATCGCAACGTGTTTGCGTCACGCCGTAATTATAAGGATTTCCAAGTTATCGGGTAAGGATAAAATTAATTAGCATAATTAGCGTCTTTGGACGTTCCATAATTCTCCTTCATTAACGGAGTAAACTAGAATACCCGGGCTGGCACGTATATACAGAAAAGTGCATGTACATGTACATATTCAGAAATTGCATCTCGCCGTTTCGTAACCGGGCAACGGGAGGCCAGAGATGCGAGACATTTTTCCTCTGGAATAATTTTTACAAAGAGCGAAAGGCACTCGCGCGCAGGCTTGCCACACGCTTGCCGCTATATCTGCCTTTTCCACGCGTAGCTTCTGCGGTTTCTACCAGTGGTGCACGCGCTCTTCTCATCAGCTCGAAATACGAGACCTCAAAAACCGTGCCATCGCTCTCTCGTCCTCTCTCTCTCCCCCGACTGGCCGAGGCCAGGAAAAATCCACGGGAAAATTCGCGGGGATATTCAAATTTCGACGGTTCTACTTCTGTGCATCCTACGGTATCCTACTCTTCTATCATTCTCTCTGTCTCCCGTTCTGTACGCCCCTCGTAATTCTCCTATCTTTTTGCCCTCTTTCTTCTGGCCCAATTTATGTTAGTGCGTCGGAAAATCTAAACGCCACGCGACCATGATCATCGCGCGGATTTTCTTTCCGCGTGAACGTCACAAGAAAGGGGTTGGTAGAATTTTTCGTTTCTTTTTTTTAAGGCTGCAGAGATTTGTACGATTGTCGCTGCTGAATATAAAGTTCTAACGAACCGGTAGCTTGTCCGTGATCGAGCGGAAAGATCGGAAAAATCATTTGAAAACGTCGTAGTCGCAATGGTGATTAAAATAAACTTGTGTGGCCACTAAAAACAGGTGACAGGAGGCTTTCAAACGTTAACCGTTTCAATTAGTCTCTCGAGCGTCATCGAGGCGGTTCGAATTTCGAGTTTGGTCAGACACGTCGATTTATATCGGTCGGTGGAAAAATCACGCGGTTCTCGGTGGTCGATGATCGTTACGAAAAAATCGAACGAACCGTCGATGGACATGGACGAGGGCAGCGCGTGAGAGGCATCGTCGCGGACAACACAGAGGGGAAAAATATTTGATGAATGTCGACGGGAAACGTATAGCCGAGTTACCGTGGCACCCAATGAAGATTTTTCTCACGTTCGCGTGTCCGTGATCGCGATTTCCCAAGATTTATATACGCGCAGCCTTTGGAATGCGAACAGAGAGACCATTGATTTTCCGTGTCCCTCGATTTCGTTAATTTCCTTCGGCTATTTTTTCTTTCTTTTCCATTCAATAGCACGAAGGATTCAAAGTTTCGCTTCCACAAGTCCTGCAATTAGACCAATTCTAATTTCCTTCGTGCACTTTTCAACTTGCGAGTTTCTCCGCGGGAGTAAGTCATTTTGAAAGATAGATCGTTCAGAAGAGGAACGAGAATTCCGGCTTCCAAAACGTTCACGAAGTCTCTCGACATTGGTACAATGGAAAGAGGGAAGGGAGTGGGAGAATCCAGGGAAATAAAGAAAAGCATGAAGTGGGTAATACGCATATGCATGTAAAAGCGAGGAAAATAAGGAAATGGAAGAGAAACAAGAGGGAGACAGGAACGAGAAAGTAGTGAAAAATGTTCCGCGAGTGGCGTCGAGGGGAGCATATTTGAATTATGAGATTTAAATGTGCCGCAGACGTGGTTAACATCGGGCAAGGTGTAGCACCGCGCTGTGTGTACATTACTGTATGCCTGTGCTTGTTCACCATGGCTCTCAATTTCGTAACATTCTCTGGTTCCGTGCATTAAGCGCGCACGCAAGCGAAAAAGTGATTAAAAATGGAGAACGCAAACGAACGTGTCGTCGGATGAAAGAGTAACGCGTCATTAGAACTGCTTGGATTCTTCCTCCGTGAACCCAGGTGCGCGTATGTCATGAAAACTATGATGTACAAGCTTTTCTGGCCGACGTTCTACAATCATCCGTCTTACTGAAGCTCTACGACGGAACTTTCCGCCGGCGTTTTCCATTTAATATGTTGCTTGAAATATTCGAGGGTATCAGAAGTATCTATTACTCTCTTTTGCAAAATCATGTACAAATTGTTATACGTACAACTTCTTTGTATCTTCATTTCGCTTCGAAGATGAATTGTGTAAACTCCACGGAGCACAACAATTTACAAAGAGGAACGATAACACAGGAGCAGGGCACAGATACGAATATGGACGTGGATGGAATACGAAAGGGCTGGCAATCGCCGCGAAAGGCCTTGCTAAGGAACCGTCTTCTCCCTTCCATTCGTTCGTTCCCGCGAAATTTATACGCAGCTCGAGTAGAAAACCGCTATCTTTTAATTTATGCGGAGTCCTGGGAATTTAATATTCTTGGAGCGTCTGGGGCGCGTGCCGCTGCCGACAGTCTTTCTCGCAGTCGGCCAGTCGAAGGGGTGCTGGGAAACGAACCAACCAACCGAAGAACAAGACGGAGAAGAAGAAGAAGAAAAACAGTATTGATGGCGGAGAACAACGCAGTGAGGCACGAAGAGAAGTTAAAGGAATCGAGGACTGCAAAAGTCTCAGGGGGCCCGTTCTACTAGGGCCCAACGTTCGCATGGCACGAAGGGTTAACGACTCGAATTAGGCATGCCAGCTTCTGTCCTCCCGTTTTCTTTTATTCGTCTCAACCATCAAAGTGCTGGCATCTCTTTGACGTCCAGCTTGTTCTGTGTCGTTGATGAAATTCCGGTCTTCTTTTCCACTCCAGAACGACAGACAACTACGCATCGTTATATAGTATGTATCTCAACTATCGGGGTGCTTATTGAATTGATCAAAGCGCTATTCCTATTGTAAGTACGAAATTCTATTTGGTGTTGAAGCGTGAAGGAAATTGGAACTGATACCGATACACTCGCAGCGAGATATTGTATATGCCAGATGGCTAATTAGGGTTATCGCTATCTTGCGGAACGCAGCTGAGCGCCGTTGAAATGTTGCTTCGTTTCCAGTAGCAAAATCAAATACACGCTTGGATTACGCTGAATTATATTCGTACTTCGGTAGCACGGTCGATTGCTGTTCAGTAATTCGCTTGAAATAATAGGGCCGCGCGTTACGGACGCAACCGTGTCGCAAATAACATTGTACCAGCGATCAGAATAAAATAAAGCGCGCAGTGAATTCCCCCGCTGAAGCGCTATCGATCGCATTATGCAAAACGATTGTCCGAATTCTGAATGTATCGTTTCTAGCGAACGAAAATATTTCAAGCAACTCCGACATACGTGGCCGAGCCACCAAACTCAAGAATCACAGTTTCTCAACCCCCGGTGCGCGCGTAAATCAACGCACATTAGCCCCGTCGAAAGGGGATTGCCAGGCTAATTAACGACGATGCCAGCACTTTCGGCGTTTCTTTCGTCGCCGCTCGTTAAAATCCGCCATCGTGAGAGTTTTCGCGCGGAAAGTCACCGGGTGAAAAGCGTCACCCGCTCTGCGAATTAATATCGCGAATTTACCGGCTGGTTCTTCTCCCTTTTTGTACCACGCCAACCATGAAACCGTGCTGGCATCCCTTTGAGATCTTATCCAATCCGCTCGCAACGTCGACGACGAGACGGGACCTTCGAGCGTTATTTCGGACCGTATAATTGCCACCAGAAGTAGGGGTGAATCGAGGGGGCGAGTTTCGCAAGATGACGGGTAGAAAATTCCACGAGGACAAAGAGCAAATAGTTCGTTCGTCGATGCCACCTGGTTCGTTTTGGATCCTGGCGACCGTTTAATATTTTCCCAATTGTCGTATAACTGTCCAGTGAACTGTTTCGTCAAAGTACGGGGAATGTATGTGTTTAGAAATTAATTTCGAGTTCGATGGAATTCTGTGCAGGTTAAGGAGGAAATTATTAATCAAGCGGGCACGTGTACTTTAATTACACGTAATTGGTCATCCTGCGCGGCAGTTCTACCAAGGTAGAATCTTTACGACGAAACTTTCTTTGTCTTTTACTCTTTATGGGCCAAGTTTCCGTGCTCGCGGAGACGCGGTACGAATTTAGACTTCTTAACCAGCCGCGAGCCACGTCTAAGAGTATTAACCCAGTTATTATTTTTGAATTAACGTTACTAACTTTCAGTATCCTAGTGCGTAGTAAAAATGTCATCGGAATTAAATGGACACTCTTTTTTTTGTTACAAAATACAATTACTATGTCGTATTAGACGCAACTGTGCCACTTTACTATTGTATCCAACTTAACGTAACCCGGTTTAGTTGAGGCGAATGTCAACAAAACTTTCTAAGCAAGTTGCTTAATCTACAGGTTGACTTAGTTACAATTGATACAAGTTGAACTAAACTCTGAGAAGCTGCTGGATACACACGTACAGGTACGGTATGGCTATTATCCTGGCCACGTGAAATCCCATCGTAAAACTGTATAAAGAAGGATCGTTTTCCCTCCCAAGCGACAAACATCACGATTAATCTCATTTATCTCCATTTCGCCGGGATTTCAAAGTCCAGCCACGTACATTACGCTCGTACCAGTTTTTGTTTTTTTTTCCAGATCCTTAGACGGTTCTTCCTTGCCAAGAAGTAGAAGAAGAGGAAGAAGGAAATGCAATTTCCCAGGCTCTGATCGAGCCGTTTCCGCCGGCCACTAATAACCTAATTATTATTTTTGCATTAAGGCGCGAGCAAACTGGCGTTCGGGGCCGGGGCTTTTCCAGAGCGAAATTATTCCCGAAAGAGTCAGAGCAAACAGGCGGCGCGCTCATTAAGGTGGACGTCCTTTATGAAGAGGGAAATGAGGTCTTCTATCGAAGAACCACGCTGAAGAACTGGAAAAGGAGATAGAATAATCGGAAGAGGTTCTCGCGGCTTCCTCGCTTTTCACCGCCATGTCAGTTACAAGGGTGTTCTAGTCCGCGGAGCAATTATCTTTCGCCAAAGTGACTCGACAGTCTGCTTCGAGCGTCGCGAACGAATTTCAGTTAACTGAATTTTTCTTATCGCTTTTGCGCGTTGGGTCCCCGTAGTTTCTGCCTCTGGCGAAATTGAACAAGAACGCTGATAAACGCCGCGCTGTACTACCTGTCCGACTTTGTAATTGAAGAAGAATCGTGGAAGTCAAAGATAAACTTTCTTTCGCAACTTTATTTCCAGAAACTACAGCTGCATATATATGTACCTGTCTTACTAAAGATTGTCGATTTTTAACTCGGAATTTCGCCACGGCATATCTTGGGAAACAAAGATTCCTCTGCCTCAAATTCAGACAACAATCCATTTACGTTGGATCGTAATTTAGATTCGCGTCTGCTTGAAACTCTTATCTCTTAAATATCGTACGATAAACGGCGCGGGCTTAAGGACGGGGACCTTAATAAGACCGTAATGATTCCGATAGAGTGTGAAATTGAAAAAGGAGCCCGACTCCGAACGAAACCATTAAATCGAGCAAGTAGCCTCAACCTTTCGATCGGATTGGCTAGAATCATCCGGTTCCAGTAAATTGAAAGTATAAATTACAGATAAGGGATGCAGGGGCGAGGGTGGCGCGGCGCGATGGCCCCGGAATGGCTCGGGAAGTCAGTCAGTTATGCCTCGAGCGTGATGCTCGTACCAATCAAGCCGATTTGAGTCAGACTGGCCAGCTCGTACATCCAGATATCCCTGCGGAACTACTCCTTTCTGGACTGTCCGACTGTGTACGAGTTGTACGTAGTCACGCCACACGGTATGCTTGGCACGATGCTTTCGACGTAAGTGGAAATATTTCAGGGCCTGATGCCATTTTCGGGAACTGCTCGAAACTCGGGGTTATTGGTCTATCTTGTCTCTTGGGAAGTTGGGTCTTTGAGAAAGACGTACGGGACGAGCTATTTAAGGGGTTGCAAAGAATCATCGTGATCATTTATATTTCATTTCTCGTTAAATTTCGTATCCCCCTCTTGGATACGAGAAGAAAGCCAAGGATAGAAATTCTAGATTATATATTTAAAGAGAGATATATATTAAATTTTTTTCTTCTTTTTCTTTGAAAGGTTCGCAAAAAATAATCACGTAACTTTCACAGTTTATTTGCTCGCGAAATTCGATTACACTGCTATCTCGAGGAAAGATGCTAAAGAAAAATTCCGTAATGCTCAGGAATTCCGCGAAGCATTTTTTCAAATAAGTTTAGACGATCCGCCAGCAATGGGCAAATAATGGCCAACGAATTTCATTCGCCTGTTATCAATAACGTGACATCCAACGGAGTATCAATTTAAGCCCATCATCCGGCTACAATGGAGAACCTCGGAGCTTCGGTATTGTGCATTATCTGATCAGCCCGATCGGTACCGACGATGGTTCTTTCGCGGCAGAAAAAGTTCCGGGCGTACAGATAAAATATTCAGAGCGCGTCATCAGCCCCGGTCTGGAAAATTAGATTCGTCCGGAGTTGGAAAACCTCCATTACCATTACGCCGCTGGGGTAAAGTAATCCGAGAATGAGACTCGTATAAAGCAAGGAAAGCGTTTATATTTTCTAGATTTCAAGCTACGCCGTTGGGATTCCTGTCACCCACTCGTCCGTGCCGTTCGGAAACAATTTTTGCAAGAAACTAAACGTGACGGGAATCAAAATTTCCATCGGCGCCGTCTCCTCTTCGCGTTTGATTATCTAGGGGTATTCGTATTCGTGTTACTTCTTTTCTTCTTCTTGTTTGGTAACGCCGTTCGGGCCGGTCATAAAGTCTATCCTATCGTTTCAGCAGGTTACTTCGATATTTACGAAGATCCGCAACACCGGACGATATTATGAGGAGCGAAAAATATCATTGTTGGTTTTTATAGCGCGCTGTAGGGTGCGTGAATTTATGGGAAGAGGGTGGCGGGAAAAGAAAGGGGAGCCGGGACCGGTTACTCATAAATACAAATAACTGGAACATTCGGAGACGTAATAGCTACTTTCTGGGGCGAACTCCCATCCTAGGTTTAGACTTCGAATAAAAATCAAGGCTCCATGAAATATGCCGTGCCTCTGATTGCTCCAAGCTCGATTGAACATAAACGAGTATCTCAAAAGATAGCACAGGCCAAGTTCCATTTACAATTCCTATTGTTTAATTGTTAAACCGATAAGAAAACTCAAACAGATCATTCTACAATTCGATGTCTCTTCTTTTTCATAGGAATTGAGCGAAATTACTTTCATCAAATCCATACTGGAAATACGAAATTCCTTAATTGCATAATACCTGCACAGTCTACTACGTACTATCGCTGTAAGTCATGAAATCTCGCGCGAGTCTCAATTAATTCCCGAGCATCTCGCCATACATTTAAGTACGCAACCCTTCACCACGCGTCGTGACGCGTCGACGCTGTTACAAGAAGCGAACTATGCTGAAACTCGGCTCGCGACATATTTTCGTAATTCATCGTCCATAATTCACGATCCGTGGCCCGTCGTCGTCTTGCAAGTCTCTGCGTGGGTGGTCACCTTTGGCCGCTTTAGGGACTATATTCGTCTAATAAACATTACGGAAAGCACTCGAGATGATACACGACCGCAGTGAAATTACTTTAATCTGTTACTGCGAGGGAAACGTTATGTCGAGCGTTCATATGAACGATGTCAGTGATCGAATAGCGAGGTAATGGGATACTACACTCGTGACAAACTTTTCGCTCCGTCCAAATTCTTCAATTACGAAGCGCCAATTTTTGTGAGTCTTACCGTGCCATGGGTAAATCGAAATCGAAAGCAGAGATATACGCAATTCATTAATAGGACAGCGATTCAATTATTTGTTAACGTCACCTAAGTACTTATTTCTAGATGTTGGCTTAAGAGGCATAAAAAAACGGAAGGCCATAATGCAAGCTGAAATTTCTGTTTCCTTCGTGGAAAGCAACAATTCCCCTAGGGCGGACAAACGCTAGCCCGTTAGCTAAACTCATCGCGTTTATTTATCACGGCGACGTTTAGCCGGCTTTTAATTAGCTCGGGAAATGCATCACTTTCGTTACACGGAAGCAAAGTTCGCGCGGCATATTTAGAAAACGGGGGAACTAACTTTCCAACCCCTCGTCGATGCCTCTAACGCCGCTACTCTAGCCGTGCCCGGGCCATTCGAGGCGTTTACCCGCGATACAATCGCGAGACGCCATAAATCTAGATTAAAGTCGACCGGCTTTTAATTAAACTTACTTCGTTAAGGGTAAAAAATATTTCCCCTCGCGGTTTAATCGCCCCGAGCGCTGACCCTCGACTGTTGGATGGAATTTCACGAGCACCAGCTTGTTTCGTGAAAACATTGGAGCAAGGTCAGGCTTGTAGAAATTAAGACGCCCGACAACTCCGGGGGAAATTTCCAATCAGTGTTAAGCGATAAATCAGAGTAGGAGCGTGCAAATAAATCTTTTCAGGCGGCAAACTGTCGAGTTGCGCCACACCCTATCGGTTAACCATTAAGCTTCAAAACGGTCGAAATTGATGAGGGCGAAGGAGAACGTTCGAAGGCGTCGAATTAATAAATTCCAAAAGGACAGGCCGACGAAAGTCGAGGGTACGTTCTTTCAGGGCGGGCACCGAGGGAAAAGGAATTATCGAGGCACGCGGTCGCTCCGCGAGGCATAAATGAATCGAATAAGTTTCGAGGGCTATTAAAGTTGAAATTTGATTTACTACCTACCGTCGATTACAGGGCTGACTGCTGCCTGCTTGCCTGCCTGCCGGCCTGGATAAGTGAATCGACGAACTTTGACTTTGCACTTGAGAATTTCCCCCTCCACTTTTGCGAGCAGACACGAGTACACTAGCCGATGCAGGTGATAGAGATGCACACACGTACACGCGTTCAGTGTGGGGTGGAAGGAACGGGATCGCACGATATCATGGATAATTTGCTTATTAAATTACTAAGCCCATCCGACCCGACGAACGAACATCGCGCGTCTATTTTTTGTACGTGTATTAAAAGTAATCCCACTTTATTTAAAGGAGTATACCGCGTTAAATAAGTATACCTGATGGAAGCTATCCATTATTCTCGCCGCTCGATTTAAAATATTAACATATGAACTTTACTTAATATTCGTGGCGCAACTATGTATTAGGGACAATCCAGTATCGATATTCCTTCGAGGAAACACGCGGGGAGTTCCAGCCCATTCATAATTGAAGAACGAGGGGCTCGTGAGTCCCTCTCCGGGAACTTGCAAAGTAAATAACAGACGCTGGCGCGACGGGCCCCTTACGTTGAAAAAGCTTTCCTCTGTAGCTCGTGAGTAACCATTGCTCCGTGAATAGCAAATGCAGTTAATGTTGTACACAGGTGCATGTGCATCCTCTGAAAAGTTCGCCGGCGCGGTAATACGAACGAAGGGGTTGGTTGCTTCGCTCGCTTGTTAGGAAATAAATGTCCGGCTACGAATGTTGATGGTATAGCCGGAGCCAGGGTAGTGTGTGCGCCCGAATTGGGTAAATTTTCCGTGGGTTCGAATAAGATCTGAAAGGCAGTCACGTAGCGAAAATTTTCGTGCCCCGCACACCCCCGTTCTTCGTGCAGCAAGCTAGTTCACCCTCGAAAAACGGGGGATCTTCGATTCGGTTCCCTCGTTTCGAAATCTCTCGCCGCTCGCAGACTTCCGAGTCGGTGTTGTACGTGGAGATCGCCGTTTCACAGAAATGATCCACTCTCGTAGGGTCATTGCGTAATAAATTTATCGCTGATTCGATTTCATCCCGATCTATCGGCGGAACGTGACAGATTTCCCCTCGGATTCTTACAAAATTCAAGGGAATGATTGCTACTCTATCTTCGTATACGAGGAAATAAGGGGGCAAGGGAGAATATACGGCTCCTGTCGTAACGAGGATACTAATCGAGATTCTCGTAAAGGGAATTAAGGCCCGGCGCTCCGTTCAGTATTTTCACTATGATTAAGGGCTGCGGGATAATATGATAATCGTGTAACACGGGGCGGCCCCGTTTACGAGCGGACAATTTATTTTCATTTCATGATTCCCGTGCGCTATCGCCAGCCGAGTGGATGGTGCTAGAGTTGAAAGGCGCCAGAAACTTCTCATAGATAATTCATGACGATAATTCGATGCTCGATTATCTTCTGTTTGACTCTGTTCAATTGTTGTGGAGATGTTGGAAAATCGTAACGATAATCGTTTAGCGAGTGAAATACGGAGAGGCGCATCGTGACGCGCAAGTCGTGGCACTGCCTCCGTGGCTCCGACTAAATTTATGGAGGTCCATCTCGTTTTACATAAAAAGAAAAATAACGCGCGCGGAACACGAGGGTAGAAACTCGTCTGCATTAATTCGTGGCGCGTGTATCATGCGCTGTTTACGGGCCATAACGCGATACACCGGACGAGACAATTAAACAACGGGAAGAACGAGCCGGAATCGCGTCCGAGATAATTATCATTCATTTTCGAATAAACGTTCTCAGGTGAAAGATGCTTCGTTTTCCTCGATGCTTTCGTAAAATAAAATATGCAGATGCAGCCCGGCATTAAACTGAACGAATGTTACTGTTCCTAGTATTTTTCATTTTTTTGTCCAACCTTGCGTTTCCCTTTATTCTACATAGATTTGCATATAAAAAATCAGCACCGTTCTATGCAGCAAATCTAAGCGAATGGTAAAACTTATGTCGAGTGACACGAATGAAGAACGAGGCGTCGAAGCTGTTCGATTTCACGTCCACATTGGACGAACGAAGACGCGAAAGGGTGAGAAGAGTGACAAGTTTCCGGTTGACATGGATCGGGAGCTTGGTTAACGAGACGATGGTCGTACCGACCGCCGTTCAACCAGCAGTCGCGTGCTGTAACAATTATTTCAACTGCGACAGCGATCGTCGAGGAAGGTGTTGGAAAAACAGAAGGGAACGGAGAAATGGCTGAAGAAAGCCGGATGGAAATCCGAGTAGACCGTTACGGGGAACGACGAGGACAATAAGAGCAGTCGACCACCCTTTTTCGCAGCGTCTCTTGGCCCTCGTGAATGGGGCAAAGTGGTACGGAAATCGAAAAGCTGCTCCTGCTCTTTTTGACGCTTCAGACGATGGTTGAAGGGAGTCGGTGGAGGCAGAGATATCACCTTCCCTTTGCTGCGTTTCCACGACGAGGGCGAATGCTTTTCCGAAAGAATTCCGAAAGGTGTGAAAGTTCCACGAACGACGGTAATGATTCTTCGAATAGTTCCTCCCTCGTTTTGCGAGCTCTTTCAACCCTCTGTGTGCGCCAGAGCCCCGAGTGTTTTAGCTGTAACGATAACTTGATTCTTCCATGTCCCATCCATCGACTACGATGGAGTTTCCTGTGAATCGATAACGAACGAATTTTATTGGTTCGTCCTGCCTCAATGAAATTCAACCCCATCGATGGCCGCGTGGAGTGAATACTTTACGGAAAGGGTGGGTGTATTTGAGTATGATTTTTTCAGAGGCATGTTTCCGCAATTCTTTTGGAATTATTGAAAGCAATGAAATAATTCAAACAGGAACGATAAAGCAACACTTTCGTAGGTTGAATACAATTTTAAAAAATGCTGGCTCACTTTATAAACAACGTAGACAATGTTCTATTCTCGAAAAGGGTAAAATAGAGAACTTTATAAATATTACACTCGTACAATTTCCTGTTCCATTATTAAATTTTTTTTTAACCTCGCATCAATTGTAGAATAGTATAATACTATTTTAACGTAGTACATGTTTCATGAAAAGAGTTAAACCATTCAGTCCGTGACTATTTCCAATCGTTTTTCCCCGGCGTCAACGAACTCTGACACTGGTAACGTACGATAAAAAAATCAAACGTCACTGTACTCGTTAAACTCGGCAGTCCCGCCAGCGAAAAAGACAAAAGAAAAGGGCCGGAAAACCGGGTGGGAATCCGGTTCGAGCATTTTAGCTGCGGGAAGAGGAACAATAAGAACGGTCAGAGACGGTGTATTCCCTTAACCATACGGAGGGGATGGAAACGGTACAGAGATCGCGAAAATCATGTTCCGGTGAACGCTTTTCATGTTCCCAAACGGCCTCATTTTTTTCCAGCTTTGCGCATTAAAACGAGCAGCGATCGCTGGCAGGCGTTTACCAGCAACCGTTCACCCCTGTACTATCAACCCTATCCAACGTCACCGTGAACCTCGACATCTGACGATCTGATGGTTCTCATTCTGCACCTGCGATTCGAGTACCAAAAGACCGCAAGTTTATTTCAGTTGATTTTAACGAAGCTGTTCCTTAACACCTTGAGGATATTTAAGTCATACAAATAGATGGAAATTGTTGAGTTTTTCTTGGAACCATTTTGAACATTTTTTGGTATTGATCTGGTTAACCGTATTTAAACGAGACGCGTAAATTTTCCGAAATACTATTGTTACTATTATTATTGCTGTTATCATCACTGCGAAGCTCAAGTGAGTCCAACTTTTTCTCGGGGGGAAAAAGGCAACGCGATTAAAAAAAGAGCAAACAAAAGCGAACACCGTTGAGCTTCCTCCGCTCTTATCCTGCTTCTCTTTACGGGCTGCCATTAGGATAGTTTCCTCTAACTATCACCAAGAAACTGCCACAATTTCGCAAAACAAACTAAGAAGCAAACAAAGCGGCCGCTTGTTCGACGAGACAAACGGCACAGGGGGATGAAAGGTCCGACCGCCTTTTTCACGTCGCCCTCTTTCACGCCACAGGGTTCTCGGATTAGGGTGTAACAATAGACGTTGCTGGAGGGTGACGCCGTAACTTAAACAGCACACCTACCGTCCCGTTTCCCAGTCTCTGGTCCCAACCGTGGAGCAAAAATTAATATCGATAGCCATTAATTTCCCCATAGACTTCTTGCCCCCTGTTTCAACTTGTACAAAACCCTCCAAGTGTTGAAAGAACCGTTCGATTTATATAAACAGCACGGACCCCGTAAATTGTCATATCAAAATTAACACAAAAGCTAAAGCTCAACTTTAGACAACGCGTCCCGACGCTCGTGCACGAGTGGCCATAAATTCGTGGAATATTTCTAGAAAATGTAGAGGCTCTTTCTACGGCCGAAAGGTGACATTTTACTGGTATATACGCGCACGCTGATTGCACGACAGAAAAGTGTGCCGCATCGTCGAAACGCGAAGATTGACTTCGCGCGAACTTCTTATCATTCGCCGCGCAAAGTCCCGCGGACTCGCTTTTTTCCTCGCCCCCTCCCCTCGCCCTTCCATTTCGGCGGGAATTACTTTTGTTGGAGGACTGTCTGCGACGTCTATTTGCCGACTGGAGGTTGGAACGATTCGAAAAGCGAGTTCGAGCCCGGACAAAGTCTCCGAGAGAATCAACCACCTCTCACCCATTCCATCCGAGCGTAATTGCTTTTTCGTTCTCGCCTTCGCTCGTTTGATCCCGTTCCCTGATTTTTTCCCCCCGCTGTTTGGCGCCGTACCTCCGCGATGGAATGTCGCGGAAAGATTTTTGTCGACGGGCTTGTCTTTCGCTAGCTAAGTGCGACCTATTACTGCCGTCCTAAGGATGCAGCAAGAAAACGCCGTTCATTTGTCCCATGAACGACTCGGCGAGTGGCGCGATTCTTCGTCCAGGGCAAATAATGCGCTGCAACTCTGACGGAAGTTGCACCTGTAACGCAGAACGAGTGTAACGATAACGTTGCAACGAGCAGGGGAAGCTCGAGAGACGATTTCCGTAATAAGGTACGACCAGACGATCTGTATTCGCGTCTGAGCTTGCGGTACACTAAGAGGTTGCTGGAGGTTCCATTTCAGGGAACGTCACTCTCCACGGAAATTTCTATTCGTCTGTATGGCTGTTCTTTGTATCGTACATTTGTGAGCAGCTCAGGTTTATTGGATCAATGCTTCGATCGAGTCGTATAATTATTCCACTTTCAGTTTAAAATCTATCTCCGTATGGTTAAGTAAACCAGATATACTCTAGCCTGTTTATTTTAATCAGACGTATATTTTCGATCCATATAAGCCTACATCGATTCACGAATCGTCTAACGCCAATCGAGTTTGTCAGTTTCAACGAGGCTTTCGTCTGATTGTTATCCGCGGTCCTATTGTTTTCAGCATCTGGATGTTGCGCGTGCTGCATAAATCTTGTCACGGGGTACAACCGTATACAATGGCCACATATTGCGAGATATCGGCGTTTCCTTCCCTTTCAGCATTTCGTTTGACCCCTTCATCAGTTCCATCGTCTCCGCGATACATTATCTCAGCACGTTGCGGGTTAAAATCCCATCTCTAATTAATACGGAGGACACGTGGAAACGTGACGCGGCTGTTCTTGACAGAATAGGCACGAGTATTGTCTAATTAGATTTCATTATAGCAGAGTAATATAATCCTGTCGCTTGGTTCACGGATGTTATCCTTGTCTACTGTATACTCTACTTACAGTGGGAATAATAATAATTATTATAAGAATAAAGGTATTCGCCAGCTAAATGTGGGATGCGATTTAAATTAGAAAGTGTTACTCCAGATTGTATAAATGAAACCTATAGAAAATAAAGGAGAAAGGAACGATAAAAATATTTCCACCGCAGAACGTTCATGGTACTGCGATCGCTTTAATGTATCGCTCATTAGACGCGTGAACGTAAATTTCTGAAACGTATCGAAAGAAAAGGGGGATAGAGGCCGCTAATTACGAGAAATCAACCGGTGCTGCAGTCTCTCTAAAAAAAAAAGCAATCGTTTCGCGGTAGCCTCTGCTTGGCGTCTATGTATCGCGCCAAGCGAACGCACGATCAGAAGAGAATCGCTGCGGCGATAACGATGTTGCGCCGTTTCCGATGAGAACGAAGCTTTGTTCGACGGGCCGGAAGCGGATACCGCTCATCAAGAACCATCGGTCCGATCTACAATGCGAGTTTTTCGCTTCCATCGACCAAAAGCGAAAAAGGGTTGAAACGTTGATCGCGATGGAAACGAGAGAAACCGTGAAACGAATCGAACGGCGTTAGAGCGAGAGGAAAGAACGAGAGGGGTGTAAAAAGGATGAAAGGGGCAGAGAAAGAAAGTGCAAAGAGTTAGAGGGCGAAGAAAGAGAAGCATCTCTGTGTTCCACTGTGCGTTCCACGTTAGGCATCGACAGCGATTCCGGGTTCAGCGATGCGATTAATGGCGGCAAGATCATTTGCCAACCCCTTTTATGTACCGGCACTCCCCTTTACAGATGTCAGCCATTACGACGAGTGTACAAAAAAAGACGCGGATGCTGTAATGACTTCGATCCTTCTGGATCGGGGCTAGTGGTTACCTGGCGTTAATGGTTCTCAAATAAGCGCCGCCACCGCTCTCCCTCGCCCCTTTCCTATTTTAACGTAGATCCATACACGTATACGTACATCAAATATTACTTCGAACTTAACGTTGAATTTATTTGCAAGTCGCACACAGCAAACCTATTGGACGTATTTCAGGAATCTCTGCCTAAATTATTCGTGCCTATTAAGATCCTCCAAAGATCTATATCTACTTAAGACAATCTTACACCGGAGGATGTAGGAGTATATCGAAGCAGCTAGATTTAATTAAAATTTAATTCGGGGGTTTTACTAATCCTCGAGTTTCAATGCTGCCAAGCCCTGCATGTGTCCGCCAACGTTCGTCGGACCTTGCCGGCTGACTGAAGTCGTCGGAGGGGTTGAACGGTGGTTCTGAATTGCTCGGGGGTCGTCGCGATACCGGATGGCGAGGCTTGACAACGACGAAGGGCGAGGGGATTACCGCTAAAAGCGTACAAATCCTACGTGGAACGACGTTGGCCCAGAGACTGCGCTTCTGCACGGGACGAACGAAGGCTGGTGGATGCGAGTTGCTAGTTTAGGCCGTCGCGTCGTCGCAAGCCGCGAAAACTTTCCAACAGACGAAACTCCTGCGGGCTTCTCCAGCTCGCGCTGCCGCGCATCTCTGTCGTTTCCCGGAAAGGCGCCGCGGCTCGATGTTCGTTATTTAACCGCACGTAAATAATCCAACGGGAAAGTTACGGCGGGTTGGTGATAATTGGCCCGGGAGTCCTCTTTGATACTTCCTGGGGGTGCTTAACGAGGAAGATAGGTGTTGGGTTAGGTTTAGCATTCCTTATTTCAAGTGCGATGACTGTGAGTGTAGGCTTCGATGAAACGTAGAAGCGTATTCTAAAATTTCGTTTTTCTGCTGTATTAATAGTTCTCAAATTGTCTATTCATTTTTATCTCCGATAGTGTTTGTCTATTTATAAGAAATGAAGAATCAATAGAATGAATCAATTCGATCAATTTAAAAAATCAGTGCAAGATATTCATTTGGAACAGGTTTAAAATTGGCCCCAGAAAATATTCTGCTCTTCTCGGGCCATTTAAGGAATAGTAATTCTTAGACAGCAGTTTTCTGATAAAACAGAAACGTGTAAGCATTTGATGCACTCGCTGTGAGAGATTTATTTAAAGGCTCGTGAATCTTTTCCAATTTCAATACCGGCGTAGTTACCGCGAAATATAGATGTCTGAGCGTAAAACTGACCTAGCACGATGCCACTCCAATAAGATCTTGGCCAATAATAGCGGCACTGGATACGTCATTGGTCAATATCTCGTACACGTGCCACCGTAATGTATCGGCATTTTGCAGTTCCATATTGAACACTTCCAATATAGGGGAATCGGGGAGGAGTGTGCCTCGCCTCGTTTTCTCCGGCTAACTTCGTTTATCGTTATTACGTTCGCCATGGAAAAATAGCTTATGTATCGGGAACTTTCTTCTAACAGGTCTGTTCCATCGTCGATGATCGGATCGCTCCTGGTTATTTTCCAAATTCCGCGACACGTCCATGGAGGTAATTCCGGACAAATATTTTGGCAAACTCTCGAATGGTGGAATACATTTATTATTCACGGGGCCAAAAAATATTCCACTCAAAAGACAGACAGATGGAATCATCGTGCACAGTGCTAATCGACACGGCGCGGCGGTATCGTTCCACTCCGCCAAATAAAGAGATCTACACTCGTGGCGGAAGTCTGGATCAACTAGGGGTGAAAATCCCGGGAACTTTCCCCGTTGAGTGGACCGGGCAAAAAATCTCGCTCTCCATCACCGTGGCTCGTTGGAACTTTTCCCTTGGAAGCAACAGCTCGAGCTGGTCGGTATTCCAAGTTCAGGAACACTGACCAGCTTCAAGCGTGAATCGCGTCGTGCTGCCCGTTACCCATTCTATCGCGCACGTACATCCCATTTCTCTGCTTGGAGATGCATACATATAACGGGCCGGTCGCGAAAGCTTTTAAATGTAAAACAGCCGGCGTTGAACGATGACACGTAGCCAGAGAAACGGGAGAGAAGGAAGTGAGCACGGTGTGCGAACAAGCAGAAGCAACCGGAAGCGAAATAGCGAAATAGCGAAAAGGGATGGAAGAAGAAAGAGTCAGAGGGGCGGAGAGAAAGGTAAACAGGGAAACGAGCGGGTGAGAAGGGGCGATTCTGGCGTGCTCATCTTCCAGCGTTCTCCATTTCCCACGACACACACTCTTGTCGACGAGAAAATGGAAAATACAGTCGTTTTCTGGCGGGATGCTTTATGAAATTTAATAAATACGAAATGAATCTGCCTTGCAACCGGACAGCCAGCGCGGAACGAACGAGAGACATGCACGGGAAGCAAGGAGAAGGAGAATACTGCGAGTATCGTGGAGGGACCAGCGGAGTTCGGGTGAAAAGTCTCGCTGTTAAGGTAGCTCGTTGGCCCAGTTTTCTCCGTTTCTCTCGTTTCTCTCGTTTCTCCCGTTTCTCTTTCGCTCCGTCCGCGTGTTTGTGGTAGCTGGTGTCTTGGATTTCGTTTTCGTACGAATTCTTAAGCTTTCGAAATGGGATACTCCCGCGCATCCCCTTGAGTATAATTTGCGGGCTTATAATTTGCACGATGTTGTTTGCAACTGGACATTCCGGAACGGAAGTGTTTCTCTTGTGTAGAACACTGAACCGTTGACAGAGTAACATAGCGAGGGCGGTTCTCTCGCGTGTCGACGAGGGAAGAAAATTATTCAAAAGTCGGGGATATAAATGAGCAAAGGAATAAATAGCAAATGTAAGATTATTCTGAACGATGTCGTTATTTCATCAAAATCTCTGGGGTGCAATGTTGTATGGAATGCGGATGTACTTTAAAAGGAAATAACGCGGAACCTGTGTTTTCGTGTTCTACGTGACCGTATGCGGCTGCCGATGATATTTTGAATGCATTCGCGGAGGTGCACGTGCCTCGTGGCTCTTTCGTTGCTGCGTGAAATAAAAACCAAGGATAAAATCGAGCGTGATCGATGGATTAGGGATCAACCAACGAACACTACCGATGTCAGACGCATGGATTTTAGCAATGCCCAAAGAAGATACGCTGTACTGCAATTTCATTTCAACTGGACGACAATAAAGTCTCGAACCGGTTAACAAAAGTTCTCGATCTGAACGCGATGGCACAATGAAGTACATTATCCATTACTGGCAAACAGAATGCTGCGAGCTTCAGGGGTAAATATTTGACGAGGACAAGTTGTAGTCCTTCTACGCGCCATTACGTCCCCTGAAAACTTCAGCAAAACTTCTCGGGCTCATCCGGGAAAAGTAATGTGCATTTAGCTAGCATAAATAAGAACTCACCTGCGGATTCTCTACGAGTGCTTACATCGCGCTCTCAGACCCGGCTACTTTTTAACTTTATCGGACGCTTATATAAAAATCCTTAACCTTTTTGCCCTCCTTTTTTCAACAACGATAATTTTCTGTCACCGCGTTTTCACCGCAGTTGCGTTCTGAATCACGACAAAGTCGGATGAATGCATATTTCACCGTGGCACAGATTTTTTTGCCCCGCTCTATATACGATGATTCCGCGGAGGAAACAAAAAAAAGAAAAATATGGAAAAAATCGAACCGTCAGCTCAGTCGGGGGAAAAATAGCGAAGGCAATATAAATTCGTTAAATAAAAGGTATCCAACACGCGATTCGACGTCGCTGTGCCACGAATTCCGAACGAAACGAGCGAAACCAGTAACCAGCGATTGCAGTTTGCGTCACGCCCCGCGAAATTTCCACAAATGCGCGTCATTTATGTTTATGTATATGTTTCCATACGAGCCGAATGATAATCACCCTCTATCGTTCGTCTTTCTTAGGAGTGCGCAGCCACGCGTTTCTCACTTTCACACTTACAGAGGTTACCGCGAACACAATGATTCGTGAAACGCAGCGGCGCAATTTCTTCTTGGAGAGCAGCTCCGGTAATAAGTTGTTGCCGCTCGACGTTCCTCTGGTTCGTTCGTGAAACTTCGTTTACGTAGCAACGTCGAACACCATCTTGCCGCGAGATGCATTAATTATTTGTGAAATTGCGTATTCGCGAAAGTTTCTAAACACGGGCCGGCACGCGGATAACTCGTTGCCCTGCGCCGGCGAAATTGCCTGTTGCCCGGAAGGTCGCGAAACGAAATTAATTGGCACGGTAATTGGAAGTGTTGATCTATGGTTAATGTAACGAGCTGCCCTAGTCTGAATAATTGCGATCGAATCGGGACGAAATTGTACGGCTGATTGTGGGGGGAAAAGAAATGAGAATTAAATAGGGTGTGGAATAATGGAACCCGGAATCTAGGTTTTTAGGGGACGTTAAAAGAGCTTTGCAGTAGTTTAGTCAGTAGTTTCGTCGTCATCAGTGGATCAGCCATATGATTTTCAAGCAGCAAATAATTTTAATAAAGCATTTACAGTGAATTAGGGAGATACTCGGACAGTATTAAATTATTTTCAACACGATTGATTTTCATGTTCGGTGAAGTAAAATTATTTAAAACAAGCTCAGTACACTATTAAATAAACTCCGATTTGATGCACGTTTTAGTGGGAAGGAAAAATTCAATGCAACGGAATATGAATATTTTCATAATTCGTACGCAGAAGATTAAGGCCTGAATATTTTTCCATAGACATTTCGGAGATGGTCTACAATACATTGTACGAGTTCCACAGGTCCTTGTCGTCCGTGGTATAAGAACAAAATAACGATATTCACGTTCTCGAAATGAGGAAATGAACCCGTCCGTGCGAAATGGAGGAGAGAGGAGGTCTTGGAGAGACGTGGTCGCCTTGGTGAACGGTCCGTTGATTCCAACGGAGGCGAAACTTCCCACTTTGCGGTTTACTGGCGATAAACTTAGAATTTCTAATGGACGTGGACAGCACAGCTGCCGTTGGTCTTCCAGTTCTACTTCGAATGACTTTTTAAACTTTAGATAAATATGTTAGCGAAATACAATCAAGGAACACTGTCCGAGGACACTCGGTATACAACGATTCCTCGCAATCAAGCCACCTTTGAAATGGAAATAGAAAAGAACCTGCACAATCGTGTCGGGCGTCCATTTTTCCTAATGAAACACTCGATCCGTTCACCTATGAATTGCGGTCTAATAAACGTGAAACGCATTAGAATTCAATAATGGCACCCAATTTGACTAAACGTCATTAGTCATTAGACAACGATAATAACCACCCCATTGATTTTCACGCAGCTAATGTATTTCGCCGATTTAAAAGGACATTTGTTTCCTGTCAAATGAATGACAATTCCTGAATCGAGTGGGACAAATAAACGGGTGGCTGGTTCGACAGTGAAACATTTTCGTGTGGAACCAATCGGCTAGTTGGGCCATTGGATAAGGTTCGTACCATTTCTCGACTGGTACGAGCCTTTTTACCCCGTGCTAGTCGTCTTTTGCAACGAGATCACGTCGTTAAGCATTAACCGTTGCTCCGTCCGTGCGTCTGCTCGTTTTCTTGCTAATGGTGTCGTTAAGGTGTACGAAAGACGATGGATTTATGTGGCGGAACGCTGCTATCTAGCCAGCTAAGGAATGGCCAAATATACGTTTTCCTGAATCGTTTGTTTCTTGCTGCAATTTAATCGAACGATGAGTGCCACGAACCACGAGAGGGGGATCGATCGAAGTTATCGCAAAGTACACAAGTTTAGACAAAACATTGCAGATTCTACACAACCTTCGATTTCGGTAGCGAAGATTTTCGCGTTACTTAATCCTAGCGGGAGGATGAGAAAAGGAAGCTGAGAAAATCGCCCACAGAAAAACCAATACCAATATTTTCCCCGTCACGAGTTTGACCTCTGTTTATCCACATTTCTCCTCGTCCCCTTCGTGGTTTGTTACGCCTTACCTCCCGTTTACCTTCTGGTTTGTTAGCCCTCCTCGAAACCTTTACCCTACCCCCGTGAAGAACGGGGACTCTATTACCGGCGCCGAAATGAAAAGTTGAGAACCTTTGACCGTTCAGCCAGTTTATTGCTACACGAGAGGGGTGCCGCCTGGCACAAAACCACTTCGAAGGAAAACAGTTAAGTTTGGCACGACAGCCTTCGCCATTCCTCTCCTTCGACCGCTTTCTTCCGGTTTATTGCCGCCCAGACTAGAAACTACTATCGGTGGGAGGCTGCCGATGGCCACTTCATAACTGACAGTTCTCGGCGCTGATAACCGTTACAGGCGGAAAGATTTCATAAGTCCCGATACAGTAATATCAGAATCGTTTACTGGAAACGTGACAAACGAGGCTGCAGAACAGCTAAAGGGAAAAATAAATATGTCGAATATAATATACAGAACACAGTGAAGTATTCAAGAACTATTGGTCGGAACAGAGAGCCTACTTTCCGTGAAACTAGAACACGCTTTAAGAAACCCCCTTAGAAACAGCCCCGAGACAAAACAAAAAGTCAACGATAAGAATAATAGCAGAAGAACTCTCTCGCAGGATGATCCACGTTTCAGCGCGGAGCGCTAAGTGACGCAATTAAAAGTTGCATAACTCAATTAGGAGCACGATTTTTCGCGGCCTGGCGCAATGAAAGAGGGACGACGGTTATTAAAACATTTCAATGGAATTTTATTTTTTTCCCTTTGTGAGAGAAGAATTCAGACAGATCGATAGGGAAAAGGAAGACGCCTGGAATTGTTATCCGCTGTCTAGCTGGAATGTTTCGAATTGCGACCAGCCTGCAGCTGCACTTTGTCCCGAGTCACCACCGCAATTGTGACTACTTACAGAGGAATGAAACTTCTCCTCAGTATTCATTCCAGCCTTCGAAAAGTTCCCTCGTTAGGCAACGACACTTTGTTCGAGCAAAAACTGCGAGCCAATATTTCAGAATATACCTCTGTTCTCCAGAAACAGCTACATGTAGCAGATACAAATCTTGCAAGAAAATGATCTATGGGGTCTCAAAGTAGAGACTTTGCCCTTTAAAATGAGCCTAGTCGGACTGTCGTACGATTTTTTTTCTCCATTTTATCGCACTTTGGAGAAAAGTGATATACCGGACTTCGCGTAACCTAAGCTACATCACTGGCAGGATGCATGGTTTTATTCAAAGTGGCTGAAAGTAGTAGAAAAAAAATCGTACATCAATTTATCCGTGGTCGTTGTAAAGGGGAGACTTCTAGCTTCCAATCCCTGACGATTTTGGTCGTGAAAAAAATTACTCAGAGCCCGTACAGAATGTTTTAATTCGAACAAATGGGATTAACCGTAACGGGATTACCATTAACCTCCAGTTCTCCAAAGCGTGGCGATTGAATTATTATAATATCAAGTGAAATTAAGAAGCCTCGGAGCGGTATAGTCGGCGAACCCCACAGCGATTATGCGTCGGCTACGGGAAACCGGAAGCAGATAACGAAGTACAGAGCGTGCATCCTGCAATTTCTCGAGTGCACACTCACGACCACTTGAGTAATTTAGAGGTACTTTGGCGTGACGTATTTTCGCTCGACGGAGCGTATGATCAATCGGCGCAAATGAGTGTGTATAAATTCTGGACGGTGAGCTTCTCATCTTTGCCGCGAGTTATTCGTGGATGCGCAATTAGCCTCGCCTTGTTCGGTTGTCTTCAATTACAGCTGTGTCAGTCCTCTACCGAATATTGCCACCAGATTTTCTTTTCTCGGCTTTTACTTACAGGTCTCCTTGGGTCTCTTTGTTTCCTACTTTTTTAATCTGTTGGAATTTCGTCGATACTCCGGAAGAATTACTCCGACCAAGGAGAGAAAATATGAAAAAAGTGGCAGAGAACTTTGAGTTGGTTGTAACACAAATGGATGGAAGCTTAACGAGAGAAGTTTCTTAATCGACGCGGTGGACATAAATTCCCAATAACTTGCAAGAAATAAGGAGGCAAATTTGCAACGAGTAAACGTAAGCGATGTGACCTCGTCGTGGGGGTATGCATGTGAACGATTACGAAAATCGTAATTGAATGTTAGTCAAATGTAATTGTAATTAAATACTGAGTAATCCATGCGCAAATAACTAAATACTCTTGTGGCGCCTCTATTACGCCCGAATGTTGAAGAAAAAAATTGACAGATTAAGAATAATGATGATTCATATTATTACAATTGCGTAGAGGGTTGGATGCAGCTTGGGCATCTCTCCAAGAAACAAAATATAATAGCAACAACTTTAAGGCAAGGTTAACGAAGGTGCTGAAAATTTCTTAATCGCCCACGTGAAATAGGGGAACAGATACTGTTGGATATTGTGCACGTTAGTCGTGAAAGTTAAACACGGGGGGTATGTTCAAAGAACTCCCATCAAAGGAGCAGCAATGAAAAGGGATGAGAACAGAAGGGTGGTGAAATTTCAATCTTTCACATCGTTGATGCTATAGTAATTTCAAACTATCTTTTCTATCTTCCCGCCATCAATTTACCTCGAAAACACTGAATAGCGTTTAAACCCTTTCTACCAACCCCGTCCCTCATCCCCCGTTGATACCAGACCACTAACTCCCGCCATGTTTCCTGTCACTATCCGCTTCAGTTCCATCTTCGCGGTGGCTGTTTCTCCTCCTCTCACGGTCCTCGTTTTAAAGTTTTAATCAAGTTACTTTCTTAAGCGCGACAAAGATACTGCGCCCGCGCTTGCGAGCAGCGCAAACTGCGCTAATTTGACGTCGGATTCTGAACGAAGACAAAGAGTCGCGAACAGGCCGAAAGATCGACAGAGACGGACGAAACTACTCGCAACGTTTGAAAAGAAAGGAGTCCTACTTCTTGAAGCTGGCGAGAGTTGATCGAGCGAAGTCGGTAGTTTAATGATCGGTTCCTGTCTGCTTGACAACGATAAAATGTCGTTCTCGAAGTTTGAAAATTATGTCGCTCGAGTTTAAATATCGAAATCGATCACACGCTGCCTGTAAAATAGTCAGCGTATTTTCCATGAACTTTCGAAAGACAAAGCTCGGCATAAAAGCAAAAGAATGTCGACGAAATGTAGAAACCTTCAAAAATGCTCGTCGCTTCCGATTTGTCAAAGGTCCTCGATCGCATCAATTCTTTGTCCCGCAATTTCCCATGAATTGCACTCTGCACTCAACAGCAATAACCGCTTATAAGGCGTCTCTTCAAGAAAGTGCGCGCGCGTACTATCCTGTGGCAAAGAAACACAGGTAGTAAGGTCACGCGGCGACGAAACCATAAAGAATTTACGAGAAAGAACGGGTGCTCCCCGTCGAGTCGTGGCAGCGTACACTCGCGGGCTTCGTTTACCGGCCACCAGGACCGCCGTTACAGTGAATCGTGACCCGAAAGGGTGCCCAAGCGAGACAGACACTCGTCGTAAAAAAACCGAACCCTCTTTGTATGCCCCTGACCGGTCGCAAATCGGAAATTCCGCAACTCTACAGGACAATCGACTCGTAGACTGTCGTAGGATAGATCGTGGAACGGATAGAGATCCTACGTCTTCTCCCTACCAATTGTCGAAGATATCTCCTCTATCTAGAGACCGAATATTCCTATTCGAAGATTGCGATGCTCTCATTGCTTTCTGATAACTCTATAAACTCTGCCACCGATGGCATCTCAAGTTACTTATCCTCTCGCGTGCACGAGGATTTATCGTATTAATAAACTCGCCTACAAAGAAGTACCTGAATAATTAATTGCGAAAGGAACAAGATTCGTAGGAAATAGTACGTGAACCCTTAAACGCGAGTCGAGAACGACATGATGCGAAATGGTAATACGAAAACGCTGCTTTGTACTGATATTAAATCAGCACGCCCGTCAATCTAACGAAGATAAACCAAGTTTGTCAGCGTAACCAGGTACTTGCGCCTGTCACTGACCTACCAGGAAGTTCGTCAGGTAGCCGGCTGGCTATCCGAGGCTACTGATCGCGGTTACATAGTGGTGGACTGTCAGTGGCCGGACGACAAAGGGGGAGGCAACAATGCGGATGTGATTAATCTGCAGTAATATCGTCGCAGCCACTCGCGTCTTCGGGCCCGTCGAGCGAACGAGACGAGAATAGGAACGGAAAGAGAGATGATGATGCGAGACGAAGAGAGGCTGGAGATCTGTGGCGAGCAACGAAGGCTCGTGAACAGCGAACGAGGCGGGTGAGATTCGAGGTTGTCGTCCTGGCGGTGGATCCCGCACAGCCAGACACAAAAGCCTTTGAACGTGAATCGTTTCGGACGCTTCGTATAGCGCACGAGTGCGTGAGCCTGTGTACATAATGCGTATTGGTTAACGGAGACGTCGAGAGTCGCGAAATTGTGCTCCCTTTCATTTGTCCCCAGCGTAGAAAGTCCGCGCTTCGACGTTCCTTTGACGAGGTTCTCGTCAAAGAGAGCCGCGTGGACTGGCTAGTGTGCTACTTGGCGATTCCAGTCGACTCTTTCCGTCGTGCACTACAGACGAAAAGTTTGCAAACAGTGGCTACTCGAGGGAAGAAAAAAAAGCTTGCACACCCCTCATTACCCGTTGGAATTATTTTTAATCGTGCTCGTCATCGGACAATCGTTTCTATGCAAAATAATCGAATGGCTGAAACGGCCGGTCGATTCGTCCAGGCTTAGATTAATAACGCGATCGAGTTGCAGCATCGCGAGCGGGACAGAATATGTAATACGCAACGCGTTCGACGAGACGAGGGCTCATCGAGCGAAATAAAGCGGGGCGAGAGGGGCGGGGAATCGTTAGGCAATAAATCGGCGAAACATCATCAGGCGTGCTGTCCCCTGCAATTTAACCGGCAGCCGAATAAATCCGGCTGCTGAAAAATTAAAATGCACCCACCGTGGGAGACAATAAAAATCAGCGGACCGCCGCGCCGCCGGCTGCCATGATGGCTGCCCTCGCATTTGCAATTCGTGATTCGGTATACGCACGTCATCGCGCGCCAGCCGATTTCGACGGCGTTCTGCGTGCTTTACGCTGCGAAACGTTCACGTTTTATACGACTCGTTTTACCTGCCGTTTTTCTACGACTCGCTGCCTCGTCCACTCCTCGAGCCATTTATTTCAGCGCAGGTGAATCGGTAACGTCCATATTTTTCGTTTCCCTTGGTCATCTTCTTTTAACCCTAGCTTATTCTCTCTCCGCACCCGCGTTCCCCTCACCCCTGTCGTTTCACTCCTCTTTTTCGCACCATCCCTTATTTTTGATTCTTCATCCGTAACCTTGCTTTCCTGTTGGCGCGTGCATTCGAGGCACGCGCGGAAAATTTCGAAAAGCCAAGGGAGAGAACGAGATGGTGGGTGAACGAAAGAGGGTGTGCAGCGTAGAGCCACCGACACGTTTCATACAGGTACGCACGGTTGCGCGCATTACGTGCATTTATAGTCGGGGTGGAAGGGCGCTCTTACACGTACGTGCGCGTAAAAAGCGTTTCGAAAATCTCGTCGGGGGTGGGAACGGTCACATGGGTGGAAGAATAACTCGTCGACACGCGGCGAGAGCGGAAATTCCTGCTCGATCCGTGATACGTGTTCTATTCCGTTGCATAAAATTTCGACCCGTATCGACCGTCACCGGAGGACAGAAAAATAGCTTCGGATCGATACCGTCCGCTGCACGAACGATCTAAATCTGTATAAGCCGCGGATCTAGTTGCATCTAAACAGAAGGGGGTGAAAAGGTAACGACTGTAACCAAGTGGTCGTAAAAATAGGTGAAATTGAATCGGAATAATTGTATGGAACGAAAATTGTACTGAATGAAAAGTGTCTTCATACTATGCACAGAACTACATCATTAGCGAAGTAATCACGTTTCCTCATTTGAACGGCAATGCATTCCACCCCGACTTCACGTGGCCCAGTAAAATTTAATTTCCAGCCGGAATAGAGAAACGTGGCGCAAGTGACATGGTAAACGTTTATCTTATTCGTTGCTGAAGATTTATGCTCTGAATAATTGCAAACAGTTTTTTCTATTTACAGTCAGGCGATATATGATTATAGTATTTTGCAATTTGAAACTTTAGAGTGCATGCACGTGCAGGTGCACGAACGAAATCAGCGGAATATCGTAGGCTCCGCAAACTATCAGACAGTCTAGTTTATAAGCGGACCATAAAATCAGAAATGGCTCGGGTATTCAGACACGGAACTCTGAATAGTTCCCGTGCGCGGATGGCTGGCCATTTTCATGGGGCTGGATCTCTCGTCGTTGCGTTCCTTTTATACGATTCCTACCTACGTACCTATTACATACCAACCCTCTGTAATAGAGAAGGAGCAATGCGAAAGAGAAAGGGGGAGGACGAGAAGTGCGCACGCGACACATTTCGAAGTCACTTCGATCGGCTCTCTCGATTTGACGACGCTGAATTGGAATTACCACAGATAGAGATGGGAGCGAAAGGATTGAAGGGACGTCCGGATGAGATTGCCCAGGATACGAATAGTCGAGCAATCGCGAAAAATTGTCGCGAACCCTGTGTACTTCTAGTGGCTGATATCTGAATATCGACGAGGGAAACTCGCCGTGTGAACTGCTACCAGCAGCGTCACGCAACTTCGATTGGTCGAGTCAATCAAAAGTTTCTCGATTTTTTGCGACACCTGCGTTCCCAGGGATCAGAGCAGCTTCGGGATAACTTTAAAAACGAGCTCGGACCACTGACGCGACACTGTGCAACCCGTGAAGAAATGTCGAATATGAACCAGGAATAAAATATTGATAAGTGTTTGTGTTATTAAAATACTAGATTCCATTCTCTCTGTTATACGTCGGGGAAAAAAATTTATTGTCGTTACGTACGATTCGAGTGTCATGGAAAGTTCAGCGTTTGTTACGCCGCAACAAGGCAAGAAATTTCCTTTCTACGTCGTAGAGGCGACGTTACGACCAAAGAAACGACGCCGATACGACGTCTATAGCCGTCGCGAGGAAGCGTTTCTTCCCGGTGGAGGACGCTTTTACACGGGACCCGTCGCGTTAGGCGGCTGAAAGTACTTCCCCCCAGCGTGGAAAAGCATCCTGGCCGATTGTAGTACGGCCCGCATTTTCAATTTATAGCCCGATACGCCGGCGACTTTATGAGGCCGACCATTCTCCGACCGAGATATTTCACCATCGAATCTACGTGTGTAAGTGCGCCTTGCCAGATGGGAGAACGTTCGGGGATGAAACGCGGGACCGTAGAACTTCACGTGCTACTCGAGTTTCAATTAATTCGAGGCTGCGGTCCCGTTTGTTTGCGCGGGCTAGTCGGTTCCACGCGGTCGCAAAATAGCCACCCGATGATCCAACGAGCTTCCGGTGCAATTGCAAACGTGTCTCGTTTGCTTTTCCAGCAAACAATCGACGCTGAGTTTCGACGAAATTCATTTCTGCCGGGCTGAATTGCGCGGAGATAGGGAAAAATTGCTCGCCCGCGGGAGCAAGTGTAAATAATAGCGAAAATATAATTGTTAATAAAATCTATTACATAGTTAATGATTTTCCCAGTCGGTGGAGTAACTATGTGCGTTACACGACAGTGTTCGAAGAACTTCAAAACCCACGAATATTTTTTCAAAGATCAGTCTTCCATCACGGATGGTATACGGATTTGCGATTTTAATCGTGGAAATGTGGAATTGCCAACATTCCAACCGTAGCAGACATTCGTGTTTTCCTCGGTTTCGGGCAGGGAAGACGATTCTTGGCCGTCGTGTAACGCGTGACGAAGACGTACTCCGGCCATCGTTGTAAACGTTTGAACACGACGGTACACCGGAACACGGAAACAGCGGTCGACATTTTTGAGTGCACTTCCGTCGACGGCCAGAAACACACGTAACGGTGGAAGAAAAATATAGAACGTCCGTGGGAAAATGGCCACGTAATGTCCGGACGAGAAGGGGTTAAAAACAGCCGGGTGAAAAAGGTAAACAAGCCCGCGTTGCCGTGTAACTTCGTTGGTTAACAATGCAAAAAAGGAACAAAAAGGAGGCAGGAAACAAAATGGGAAATGTGGCCGATACATTTCACGGTGTACGTAAATTTCCAACAAAAGAAGGGGCTCGTTTTTACGCTCGAGCAGACGGTTCGATCGGTGAGACAGATTGGAATCCTGTCGTTGAAGCTTCATCGAAATCACGATCGTATCTACGATCCTAAAAAAAGGGAAAAAGAAAATACCCCTCGTAGTAGAATCGCAAAAAAAATTACATTCGTATTTATCGAAGCTTTTCTATAGGAAACCGGAGCAGCGTGGAGGGGCGAACACGGGGAGAACTCATTCCAAGTGGAAGCAAAACCGCACGAGCATCGTCGATGCCTTTAAAGGAAGAATATTTCAAAAACGCTGACGGAACTTTATCTTTCCGATTTCCGGGACCCTATATCCTAGCCGAAAAGCACGTGGGTGCTCGAGGAACGAGCAGACGAAGGGACATTTATTCCCTGTCTGTGTACACGAATGTGTGAGTGAACGCCGAAGAAGGAGATGGCTCATATCATAGGACCCCCCGAGTGTAACAGCGTTCACCGCTACTCATATCTCGCATTATTGGAATTTAAGCCACATCACTGGGTTACTGCCGATGCGAAGGCCGCCTCGTCAACCTCGAATCGACGACATCTTCGTCGGGCTCAGCTTCGATAACGACCAAACGGGAAAGATATCAGAGCCGTCCTTTTCATCGTATACCTTTATTCTATTCAACTGTCTTTCAAAGGAGGCAGGGGAACGAGTGTTAGCGACCGTTCGGTCGCGACGCGAAGTGGAATAGGATGTCATAGCCAGACGATGCCGGAGAATCGATAGATTTATTTAGAATTATCGAACAGTAGTCTGAAAACGTAGCTTCCTTCGAGTTATTAAAATGAAATAAAGGAGGATACAGAAGTGGATGCAGAAATATCGTAATATTATATTCTCTCGCGGGCAGAGGGCCGCGGGACAGAAACTAATAGGCATCATTAATTGCTACTGAATTGCACGCAAACATCGTCCAAATTGCTGCAGCATCGCTACGAACCGCGGCTGGTTTTCAAATAAATGGGCAAACAATCTTGGGGACAGGTCGGGCGGTTTACCTTCACCGTGGACCAGTTTCCGCGGAACGTTTTTCGAGTCGGCCACGTCCGTGGACGTCGACGTTGGTGGTAGTAAATTAAATCTGTCGGATTATGAAGCGAGAGAGGAGGGCATATATGCATAAGGACGGTTTACATTCGATTCACGGGCGGGCAGCTATCGTTAACCTCCGTCGCGGCGAAAACAAACGATTTCGTAATGGAAATTCGCGGTTCATATTTCCACAGAGGGTTCTCGTCGTTTCGAGGGTGGATCGTCGAATCGAACGGCGTTTGCACGCGATCAACTCGCCGTGACAATCGAGATAAACAGTGCTTCGAAATTTTCGACCGGTAGTTTGCAAATATTTTGCGAGTGGACCGAGTTGGTTTCGCGTGTACGGCTTTGTGAACTGTCCTCTTTGGTGGGCATTATTGCAACCGCAAGTTCACGGAGAAGCTGCTGCGATAATGCAAAAGTATCTCGGTTGTGAAACTTTTCCTGTAAACTCTTATCCTCGAGTCCCGATGATCAGCTGTTCCGCTTTCGCTCCCAGCCCCCTGTTCTACGGATCTTTGGCGGTATACGACTCCCGGGGGAACGAGACTATCGGGTTTCCAAGGAAAATCGAAATTACGGCTCGCTCGTAAGGAGACGACCATCTCGATTGCGCCACTGGGAGTCTGCCACTTGGTTGACCACGTAGAATCGGTATGAGTACGACCTCGAGTGTCGTTTGTATCGAGATGTCGCGATGATTAAGTGCCGCATCAACGACAGGCGATTAATTGCCATCGTACTTGCTGCCGAGGAAGCACCACTTTCCCATCCCCTGGCAGCCTGGATAAAAAAAGCTGCCGGTGCAACAGAAGCTGGTCGTCGCGCACAGACAGGAAATTAAAGGGTGGAAAAATGAGAGCATCGATTGCATGCAAAATATCATGTTGAGCAAAGCATGGACATAATTCGCGAGGATTACCTGCAGGTTGTTTACCAAGGTGCAGAGTTCGTTAAATTCAGAAATTTTGTTTCTTGAATTAGCAGGTGAATATCGGAAATAAGGAATAACGTATGTGCAATAATTAGAAGAATCCAATTTAGCGCAGTGCACGAATCGTAAATAACTAAACGGCATTAGACCGAAGCTGAACAAATCTACTCGACTCAATCGAATTCTGTACATCTGCTGGGATATGAAACAAAACGAGATTCGACAGAGCATCGTGGGTGGTACAGCGAGGTTCGGTACGGTGGTCGCGAATAAAACCCCGGCTGCTTATTTATTGCTGGCCCGTAGCGCACATATCTGTCCGTACAATCTTGGCCCGAACTGGCAGAAAAAGCTGAATGCGCGGGATACAACCACGTAAAGGGGGTAAGGGACGCCCACGTGCTCACGGCACGTTAAACTTTCAATGGCTCGGCTACTTTAATACCATGTGGAAGGTGTAGCAGCCTCTCTGCCGCAGCCTTCGTGGGTGGAAAAAGAAAAGGAGAAGAAGCAGGAGACGATGTTCCCAGGGTCTCTTGGCTCGACTGTGTGTCACTGGTTACGTGGTGCACACGCAAAGGATATCCTCTGCGGAGTTCCTGACCCGAGTTCCGGGGTAATTCGACTTATTATTCATGTTAATTTACGGCGCATCCCTCCTACCCCTTGCACCTCATAAACACGAGCAACGCACGACGAACCACAATAAATAAAATCCCCTCCCCCTTTTTATATTAATTAGCGATGCAAGCGGCTGATTGTATGATTCCTAAGGACACGAAGTCCTAGAATAACGAAAGAGATCGAAGTAAGAGTATGATCGCTATTAATATTCGAATAGAATTGGACAAAATGAAGGTAACCCTCGAGCAGATGGAACGGCATTGTCACGTGTTCACGAGGGTGAAAAGACGATCGAACCCATATGGACTAGCTGCCTCCCTTTCGTCCTGCATCATTCTAGATAGAGCAACGAGAGAAGCCGGCCTCCAATTCCGGTTATTAGGCCCTAAAATCCCTCGCTATAACCAGTCGCCGATCGAAATAGTGTCGGGGGCACAATTTGGAGGATCTAAGAAGCACGGCAGGATCACCATAGGGTGAAACAGAAGAAGAAAGAATGGCGGTAGAACGGAACGAGGAGCAAGAAAGTAAAAGCAAACGATTTGGCCGTGTCCTCTGTCGTCTTTTCAAGCCTCGCCTTACCGGCACAGGTAACTCGTCTGGCCGAACTCGGACCGTTCCACGAGTTTCCAGGCTCAATCTGATTCCGACGAAATGGATACAATGTCCGGGATCTACCACGAGCCAGTTCGAAAGGTCCGACAATATCGACTCGCCCCACCGATCCCGTCGCTCACGGTTTGCATCCCATTCGTCGGACTTTTTCCTTTCCGCGATTCTTTTCGTCGATTTTCGCCGACGGGAAGAGCGTTCATTGTACGCAGATTCGTTCGATGAAAGCGGCCCGTGTAATATCAGACTGGCCCGATGGAAATTGATCGACTCTTCGCCATCACCATTCACTGAAATTCTTCGACGACGAACGAGGTCTATTTAGAAACAGAATGCATCTAATCGACCGTGCGTCACGCTGCTTCGGGCTGATATTCCTCGTATCCGTGGATACGACTGCGACGAAATTCCACTTCGGTGCTTGCACCTCGATCGAAACGTTCTTCCGTGAACGGGTACGGGCGGCAGATTTTATTCTTGACGAGCGTTGGATCGTGCATTTGTAATCGTCGTTTATAATACGAGGATGGAAGTAGGGGGGCAACAGGCGTATCGAATAAATATTTAAATAAAGAGGACAAAAATTAATTCAATGTGGCTGCCCGAGCACTGTTATCGTTATACGAGAAATAAATTCAGCGGAACGTTCCTCCAATATTTAGCCATCAACGAAATCGATTAAACCAATTTGATAAGCATTGGCGAATCTCAATACTGGAACGATTAATCGGAATCAAAGCATGCCCTTAATACAAATATCACCGACTAACAAATCTCCAAATAAGTTTCTACAAATATTCGTAATCGTCCTTTCGTGCTCCCGTATGAACGCTGGCAAATGATTCAAGATAAACTCTGCGAATACGTCATTCTGACGAAGCAAAAAAATCTCCACGCTTGAAAGTTCCACTACAATATTCATCGCGGCGCATACAACTCCGTTAAGCGCGGAATTGCAAGCGTTAAGAACTTAATCACGTTGAAAATACGCTTTAATGGTTGCCACGATCGATCAGACGCGTTCAAATTGTCCATCAGAATCTGCGTGTAATAATAATTATAATAGCAGCAACAGTAATAATGAACATCGCAAAATTCTGACCGTTCCAGGAATCGCACGAGCGAAGAGGATTACTGTGTTTTATGGACGAAATGCTGCAACGTTTTGTATCAAGGATAACGTCATATTGGTCCGCATTTGCGCATTTAAAAAGACAAAAAATCAAAAGGGCATATATAATTCGACAGAAAAGTGGTATTAAAATCGAAAACCCCGGCTCCGCTAGAAATGTGTTACCGAAGCGAGAATAAAAGAAAGGTTCGAATTCACCCTATTCCTCTATTCTTTTCATTATATGCTTTCAGGGGAGCGAAAAACGTTTCGCCGATTAAATCGCGACGCGCTTGAAAAGTCTCGCATGAAAAACGGCGACGTTCGTTCGCGTTTTATCGTAGCCGATGGGGGTCCATCATTAAAACGGTGAATAATATTTCGTCGGGAAGGCTCGCACGTGCGTGCGTGCGTGCGTGCGTGTGGTCGAATCGCGTGACAGCACACGTCAAACGAGCGAATTACGCGGTCGAGGGCAGCGTATTTCCTGGATAAACCAGCCGTGGCGAAATTTTCAACTACCCGCGGCACACCGACAAATAATGGCAATTTTCTGGGCATAATGGAATCGACTGATCGCCAGACGCAAGCCCGGTTTATCCCGATTCAAATATTAAAGCCATGATTCCTCGCCGATCTTTCGCCCCGTCGCAACCTATCGATCACCGCCGAATAATTCAATAAATAGCGCAACAGCACGACGAGATATTCTATTGTTTCTAAAAATATCTGCGCGCCGCTCAAATATTTATCGAGCCGCCGCGTCGGATCGAATCACGTTCTCTCTGGCGGGGAAAATCGGAAAATTGAAATTTAATCTCGAGCCAGGTTGGCCGGGCGATCGGCCGAAACTAGAGACGAAAGGAGCAAACACCTTTCTACTTCCCTTCAGCGACGAATTATCCACGGCACGTACTTTTCGAAGGAGCCAACCGTACAAGAAAGACGCTCGTGTGGTTGCAGCTTCGTTGTCGTTATTACCAGCTAGCTGGATACGTGCAAACACGCCCAGTCCAAAGAGCGAAGATATGAACCGGAGGGTCCATGCCGGGTGAACGGCGAAAATTCTCGACGAGTGGCAAGGAAGACGAGAGAAAGAAGGACACCGTGCACGCGGTCGATAAAACACAAACAGAGATAGCGGAGGGACAGCGCATAATGTAAATGAAACCACCTGGATGGAGGCGGCACCTGCATATTTTCCATCTGCATCGCGGAATACAGATATTCAAGAGGCATCTGCCACCCACTCCTATCCAACGGCCAACCACCCTCGACTCGACCCACCCCGCAGGAAAAAGAGGCGCAGCTCTCCTTATAAAACCGAACTTCGACAGTTCCGCTCTCCTCTGCCCTTCTCCTTTTTCCCCGGTTGCAGACTTCGAGAAAGTGGTACGTGGGCGAAATTTCAACGTGACGAGAATACAGTGTCCCCGGCTAGTCCCCGTTCACAACGTCTTGCTACCCCATCTTTCCGAATGGTACCACCGCCACTTTCGTCCACCCTTGGCTGGTTGTCTGGCTGGTATGTTCACTAGAACCCATCTTCTTAAACTACTGTAGGGGCGAGAATTCGTGAAATATATTATATAAACGGGATATCGATTAAAATCCAAGGGCTGTGTGTGTTGAAGGGTGGCGGAGACTGTGAGTGCTTTATCCGAAATGAATTGCTTGCCCTGAGCCACTTTTGCGCTCAGGAGCTACGCTTTAAACCCCTATTATGTGCTGTAACTGTTGCTACTGTGCTGGCAAATTTAAGAGCTGCATTGTTCTTGAAAGATGGTCGGTTAAGTTGATAAGCACAATGATAAGTGTAATTGTCATTGACAATAGTACGGTAAAATAGCAGGAGATTAATTTTAGTACATATGTCGGGCATTGATTTCGCTGTTCTCACTGAAACAAACGCATCGAGGGACCATGAAACAGACGATGAATTGATAACCTCGACGAGAATGTGATCGAAGCCACATATATAAATCCAACGAACCCAAAACGAAGCGGAAACTGCAGACGTTCGTTTCCACCTCGCTTTACGGCTGATCGTATAAGCAATTTTAGGATACACATCCTGCGGGGAGTTCCGGTCGAGCTCTACCGAAACGGAAAGTTAGAAACAAACAGTGCGACCCAGATGCAGCAAACCGCGTCCTACCGTAATGTGTATCGATCATTTCCCAACTTTCAGCCATCGCTTCACCCCCGTTAGGGAGAATCTTAGCAGCTTCATAACGACGTCGACCGATCGTTAAACCGGTCGTTGTCGACGGAACGCTCGTTTCGCCCGTTATAATCCGCGCGAAACGAAAATGCACCGAAATCAGATGGCTTCTAATTAAAACCGATGAAACGAGCCGCCGCGAGTGAACTACTTGCGCGTGCAAATGAACGTCACATCGCGAGAAGACTGTACGGGGCACGATGGAAACGTTGCGCACGTTTCCATCGTCGGTGTGCAGGTGCAGGACGATGGAAGAAACGTGGCGGAGTCTAGCCGTGAAACGTGACGAATTTCCTGGGTCATTTCGTGTCAACGGACGGAACGTTTCCAATTCCCGTCGTCAGAGTCCGAGTAAGTCGCCGTAGACAAATTGAAAAGCTGCTAGGCACCGGTGTTTCCACTTCTATCGGGATTACTTCGCGAGGAATAAAGAGGGTGAAAGGAGCGGGCGAAAATTGCAGTAGAATTACCGAACAATCGGTGAACAGTATGCAACAATGAACGATCAAGCCGAAAGTGGTTTCCCATTGGAACGGCTCGAGATAACAGAAAGAAAGAACAGCGAATGGGGCGCAGAGGGAAGACGGAAACGTTCCTGAACGCGGCACGACTATGCTCGACGTGGAGATTTTGCACCGGTCATCGCTTTGCCCATCGTTTTACGCCACCGAATGCTCGAATAGGAGGCGAGATTGCCGAAGTGGTCGACAGCCAGGCTTCTGAATCGAAGATTAATTGCGCGATTCACCGGATTCTGCAGTGGCTCGAGATCCTCGTGGCTTAAGCAGACACGATGAAACACTTTCGCAGCCGCGAGACCGGCCGACAGACGGAAGAGGAGCGGCTGCAACCGCTACAGCCCCGCAATTTCTCAAACCCGAATGGCTATCGTTTCCGGTAGCATGGTTATGTTAATTACAACGGTACAGGGATCCTTGAGTGCGCGTTTACTGGCCGCGAAATCATGTTGCATGCACGCGTGCGTTATTTATTCGGCAATATTCTCGACACGATAGGTACAATATTTCAGTGGCTAGTGTAAGAATCGAAAATTAAAATGAAAATGAAAATTAACGGGAAAGTAGTTCAGGTAGAAGAGGATACTGCGAAAGTCTGTCAAGTTTTTCGCTGAAAATATACTGATCCTTCAATTTTGTTAAAGAAGCATTATAATGCTAAAATTATTAGTATTTCCATTCCTTAACAATTTTATATAATTTCTGGTATATAAGCTACACCTTTTCCCCAGAAAGATACATGGGCAGTCGAAGACGAAGAAACATGTCAAGTGGACAACTGAATCGTAGCTTTTAAACGGCGCTGCGGATAGTCCAACGATCCTTTAGTCTCACGGCTTCCAGAAATATACGAGCGTCTGGGGTGTCTGCGAGAATAGGGCGGTGGGCGAGCGACTTTTCGGCGGTTGACATGAATTATTCGGTGGGCTGGGGCAGGCTCGATAAATTTCTGTAGCCCTCGAGAGAAAGTATCAAAGTTCGTCGACGAGCGGAAAGAAAACGCAACACCTGTTAACTACGTGCCGCTGCTTATGGCATTAAGAACTTACTTTAAAATGCTATGCATAGCAAAGGCAATCCCGGGGCATGGCGTATCCCATTTGTCTCTTTCGTTTCGCGCGTCCCACCTTTTTTTCTGCCGCCTGGTGAGGCTATTCGCAGTTTGTATTATAATTTCAGCTTTCCTTTCGCCTGTTATCGTGGACCTAGTTACACGGGTGTAATACCGTGCGAAGTATTTTATAACACATTAACTTACACCGTGAACGGCTATTTGGAAATTTCGTTGATCGATTATTCCGTTCCCCTCGGAGTATATCTGCTTGTTATAAGATGAGCAAATATTAAGTAGCAAAGTTCGAGTGGCTGATGGAAGACAAGAGGGTAAGGGATTGTGAAGCTTGGCGTCAATATCGTACGAAATATAGCGCGTCGTAAAAGTCGAAGAGCTCGGTTTATTGTGTCGCACATTATCGGCATTGTCTCGGCTTATATTAAGTCCCGGTACTATCGTAGCAAAGTTCACTCGCTTTCATTCGAGCCTCTGTATTGGACAGTTAACGGCGCATAACCTGTGATCTCCAATCGCTTGGAAAAAAATTCACTGCCATCCGGAATAACTCCCAAAATAACCCCACAGAATTTCCCAAACTAACCGTCCGACATAATAACGTTACCGCAACGATTCCGCCAACTTTTCCCCGAAACGTTCCCCACTGTCCCAATCGGTCGTGTATCGAGGAGAGGATAAAGTTTACCTTTCACGCGACCGTATCACCGTGCCACTGGCATGGCTCTCGGTTTCTGGATCATTCGATGTACAAAGAGGAAAACTGGTAAACATTGAGATCAATTTAAACTCAGATCTCTGTGTTCACAGCATGAGCGGTCCGAGTACTTTGCCAACCAGCCACCAAAAAGGGAATAGGAAAGTTCCGAATGCGTGGCGTAGCCGAAATGTTTGCTGAGATTCGAAGAAATTAACGACCCAACCAGCTCCTGTCATCGAGTTTCTTCTCCTTTAGATTTTACAAGCGCAATAAGGTCGTGCCTGTAACTCCCGTACTGTCCTTAATAAGTGGTCCCTCGTACTTTTTACCGCTGGCGATATTTAACCGGCGTAAAGTGTGTCCTGATTTAATTATCGTTTTAATTAGAACGAGGGGAATAAGTTTCGATGAGCCGATTCCTCTTATTCTTATTTCCCGTTTATCTGGTACTTATGTCCTATTCTCGTGAGAGCAACCCCTTCAGCAAATTTTTACAGCTCGATCAGTTGCGGAAATTTTTGTGAAATATTCTACGGGTGCGCTGAAAATTCTGGAATATCGAAACTAGAACAGAAATAATGAAAATTTCGTGGAATTTGCAGAGAACAGTAGGGTGTCAAGTATTTCGAGAATGGGACGGTGTGAAACTCTTTTTTTATAACGCTATCTAATGTTTAAAAAAATATCTCTGCCCGTGGCATCTGCAGAATCTTATTCGTAAACTGATTCATGAATACTATTGGAAAACGTAGATAAACCGTGGAAGTTATAAATTAAATTACTGTAAATTATTATTATACGCAGTCATAAATCGCAAATAAACAATATCGTGATAAAATTAATAAAACGCGCGATGTGCTCAAATCGTAAAGGATAGGCTGCGCATATCAATCGCGCAGCCACCCCATTTCAACCACCTATAAATACCGTCGCTCGAGAGAAGACCAGTCATTTCTGCTGCGAGCGCGCTATCGATTAGTCCCACAAATATCGATAGTCAAAACCTATTCCGATTTTACAATTACCTAAATTACTTCGCTATTGATACCTTTAAATAGCCTAACGATTAATCATTTCCACGATTGTAGGATAAAGTCAGTAGGTATATGGTAGTTCTCTATATTTTAACAATCGTGCTAAAGATTGCAAAAGTCACCAGCAAAAAATATATCGCTCACGAGTTGTTATATTCCTAACATAAATGTTGACAATTGGCCAGATTGGAGTACTAAAGCGCAGAACTTGTTGCACGTTTATCTTACGACTTCGATGGGGAAAGGGGAGTTCGTTTATATCGAACACGACGAATAGCTGCTCTAAGGAAATGTCTTTTTGTCGCACAAGTGGCCGGGTTACGCTGCCAACAGCTTGGCCATATAGGAAGCACCGGTTCTCGTCTGATCACTGTAATTAAACTGCGTCGGATACGGTTAGTGCTTGAACGGGTAACTATCTAGAAACTCCATGTGCCCGGTGCTGGCGCATAGCCCTTCTGAAACTTATCCCGGCTAAATAACCATACCAGTCGCTGCTGCTTAATTATACAGATGAAAAAATGAAACGACACACATGGGAATGAAAAAAATTCTCCCCATATTTACAAAACGGGTCAGCTACATTACAGCAGTAACACTTTGCTAATTAAAAACCATCCGCTAATTAATGAAAAAATCAATACGAATTATCTGCCGCGAGTTAATCTAGTAAAGCATTGCAATGTCTCTGATTAAATAAACGGTGAAACTCTATATTGTTATTTTTTTTTCGCTACGAAAAGCAGGATCGGATACTTGGATGAATTGCCGGATCAGTTAGCAGAAATTCCCGATCGAAACGTAACCCTGTGAATAGATAACAATTGGCGGAGAAGGGAAGGGCAACGAAAACCGAATCCAGCAGGATAGCCGGAGAAGGAACGATAGAAAAGAGTAACGACGGAGGGGAGAAGATTGGATAGCAAAGCGTATAGAAAAGTTAGTGGAAGAGGTTCGAGGATTGCGCGTACCCGCACCACCCTCTGGTAAACCAGGGGTTCTCCGACTCCTGTGCCACGAATCCACTCCACTTGGAATCGTTAGCGCGTCTCTGATAGCGGCGAAAAGAATAAAAGTTGTCTGAAAGTCAGACTCTGCGGGAGGAAGCCGGCTTTTCCACAAGTACTTGCGGAGCTGTATTTTTTACGGCGCTATCTGGCGCACTCGCGGTCTGTTTGCACCGGGGATGGTGTAAGTAAGGGTGAGTTCTTCCACGAGGTCTGGGCAAACCTCGTGAGTGGCTGGAAAAACCAGCGGTAGAACAACCGCCGGCCGGTGATTAAGTTATCGTTCGCGCGTGAACCTGTTAAATGTGGTTAGATATGGTATCAAACTGGTCGTCCCTTAACTGTCGGTCCGACTGGCTATCTAGAAGTATCTGGCAACATTTATTTTTCGCATTTTCGTGGATTATTAGCGCAACCCTTTTACAACGTAACGGATCCACGAATATACCTTTCCCATAGGCGGTTCAGTTGGAACGAATCGTAGTTTGCATCGAATAACAAATACAATTAAAATCGCGGGGCTTTAACGGCGCTAACCTGGTATACATTTTCATTCGGCTGTCCTACGTTATTTACAATATTCGTTTCGCCTTGAATTCATTAATATTTCATGCGCGCCCCCGACGTCGTTCTTCGGTTCTCTGCAGTGTGGCGTCGCACGGAATTGAAATTCTCGCCGCTCGTCGTATCAACAGGCAAAATAATCGACGATCAAACGAACCGATGCAAAAAACGGGATAGAGAAACGAGGAGAGGGCACCATTTGGAATCCAACTGATCGCAATGATCTAGCGATCTCGTGAATCACAGAGGCTAGGGTCGCATCGGGAACAAAATACAGGAAAAAAAGGAGTAAAAGAGAAACAAGCAAACAAACAAACAAACGATGAACGTAATTTCGCGTTCGCACGCAACAAATTCTGACGCGACTCCATAAACGAGCCCAGGGTCGATGCGTCCCTTCCGGTCAATGGTGCAGATCCCTTCCACAGGCTGTGTGTTCAGGGCATGTTCCATTCGCGACAGAACATTCATTTCCCATGTGAACCATGGCTCACCTGGTGCATTCCGTACGATTCTCTGTTTGGCCCGCAGCGAAATGTAGGTGTCCTCGCGTGTACATACGTTCGCTCATCCCCTATGGCCGACCCTGCCACCCTCCAGTCCCCTTCCAACAATAAATCATAACTTGGTTGCGTTTTCTTTTTAAACCGCCCGAAAAGAGCGTCGCCGGAGCAGATGGTTCTTTTTGAAGCAACGTGCCGTGACAAAGAGGATCATATTTCTTCGTGAAAAGGAAGTACAAAATCATTCCACGACTGCTTTACTCAACCACCGCGTGCTTGGCAGTCAATGAATTCATAATTAAAGAGACTGTTCCCCGCCACGTAGGAGATTTAGAATCTCGAGAGGGAACCTGTCAGCCCCTCGTAAATCGCTGTTTAAAGTTTCACCCTCGGGAATTTCATCGAATTTGACGATTTACGGATCTGTCCCTTTTGAATTCATTTTCTTCCTAGCGGATTTGCTTCTTTCCGTCAATGCCATTTCGAAAGCTGGATATGTTCGCGTAATTGGGAAAAAGTTACATCGGTCTACCAACGTTTCCCAACATGCTGGTGCTATGTCGAGCACGCGGGAGAAAGCTTGATCGCGGTCTACCCGCTTGACATACGTTTGTATACTTGCATAATGGTCGGTAAACATGTATTCTATACGCACACCTCGATGCAGAACTGAATACACGGACACCCGTCCACCGGGAATTGACACACGATACGCGTAATTATACACGAGGACACATCGATAATTAAGTCAAATGACGGCGATCGTTCGCGAACAGAAGTGACGTCGGCCGACGAGGCGCGAACCTCGAATTAACATTTCAAGACTTTCAACGCGACCTCGCCCGGCTGTCCGTGTCGTGCATAGTTCAGCAATTAATGCAACCTTCAGTACCTTACGTCAGGAATATACCGATGGATTGAAAGAGGGATGAGCGGTTCCAAACAGTGATTAATCACGGGTTAAAGCGGCATCGAAAAATAGAGACAGAGACGTCGAATAATCGGAATCGTCCAAGGCAATCTTCCAACATCGATTTCGCGCACGCCTCGTGCCTCCATTTTCATCTCCAAAGCGACTACAATAGAAAGAAGTGTCCAGGTTGGACAATATATCACAGAAACTGTCGGCGTGACGGAGTGAGTAAAAAAGCAAGAGCATTGCAAGACTTTTCATTCCGCGCCTCAAGGATCCAGATAACGGATCGAGCAACAGATACACTCGACGATCCAACTTCGATCTACAATAACGTGCACACGTTACTTCGTTCCAATTCTCGTCCCGGCTCAATCGATACCACGTTTCCAATATGATCTCCAAAACGAGTCCTATTGCATTCTCGAGTCACGAATTAAATACTGGCACTTAACTAGTGGCAGGGGTGAGTGCGAAGTAAATATTCGGGTCTGTGTCTTTCAATCGGTGCAACATTTCACCTGGAGGCGTTCGGAATACCCCATTTCCCGTCGATAAGACCACGCTGGCGGAGCACGTGCATCGATTTCGTACGCGCGAGAAGGCCTAAGTCATGCGTGCACAAGCTATCGTAAATCTCGCGTAAAACACCGCGGTGTTCCTTCCCTAACGAGGAGGTAACACGTACGATCGGTCGTTGCACATATACATATATACGTGCAGGGTATCCACCGCTACGGTAAACGGCGAACGTTGCAGATAAAGAAGGGCCTGGCCAGCACCCCGCGATGGGGGGCGGGTCGACGATTCATTAGGAAACGCCGTATCCACGGCAGATAAAAAGATTATTGCCATGGCTAATTTACGCGTACACCTGAATCTCCCTGGGGACGATTTAAGCCGCCTTCTCGCGGCAGACAAACCGTTCGAGCTTAAGGGCGAATACCAAACAACCGAGGGGGTGGCAAATGAATGCAAACGATGGTAATTTAACCTTGATGAGGCGGCACGAGTTACTATCGCCATTGATTTCTTGTACTAATTTCTTCATTAACTATCGACGTTATGGAAATAAAAGTTTGCCTATATTTCCATGGGCGGGAAGAAAAATCGTTTGATATTTTGCTTCGCGATCCACTCGATAATCGCCTTTTCGCTGAAAGCCGACCATGAATGCTGAATTCGGTGTGTCGCGTCGTGGTTTCGGGATTAACATTGATTTAAATTACAAATTTAACTACCCCGGAGTGCCGCCTGGCATTCTGGGTCAGCCATGGCGAGTGGCAGCTATAGGTGAGATGGTTGAAACAGGCAAACTGCTTAAAACACTCGCCGTCTTCAGTTGCCCAAGGAGCAACGGTAAGTGCGACCAGTTCTAACCCCTTTTACCTCCAACCCCCGCGAGATTGTTCGGATAACTTCTCTTTCTCACCATCGCTCTCCCTCTCACGCGGCCACGTTGAAACATTAATTCCGATAATGGCATTAGCCGCGTGCCCTGTCCGGCGCCCCGTGCACGATTTCTTAGCCGTTTCGCTTCCTTTTTTATCTTCATCGATGTTTCCGATCACGCGACGCCGCGCCGCTTTAATTTATCCAAACGATCCGATTTTTCATTGAGAAGGTACCTACTAAATCACCCTTTACCGCACCACCCTGCGGTTCATTTTGAAAGACGGTCAGAAGACTGGCTTCGAGGAAATGGAATCTTCGCGTACTATTCAATATCCGATTAATTATGTATTAATCCAGGACAATTTTAATGCCAACCAAACTGCCTCCGCCGATTTAATACTTCCACGATAATAAACGGTATCAGTATGACATGATCCCGGGTAACCAGCAAGTAGTTCACGACATTAGGGTTGTCTACAGCCATAAGTTTCACCGTTCCACGAGGGCGGGCACCGTGTGCGAGAAATATGAACTCGATAGCGATAGTAGGAACGCCTTGGTTCTCCGTAAAACAACGAGCACCACGTGCAGCGTGGAATTCCACACGAGACACCCTTAAAATTCAATTATGGCGCCATCAACGACGTCATACGTCAGACGGGTGCACGCGGTCTTTGAAGCGTCGCGGCGGGACATCATTCGGCGATAACCGCGGAGACGTGCTCATAATTACATCCGCGACGTAGAGAACTGCTCCAAATAGCAGTCGTGACGGTGGCGTTATTATTACAGAATTTATCGTCACGTACGAACGCAGACACGCGCAACGCCTGCTGACGAAAGGCGTGCCAAGGGAACGCAGCAATGAGCTGACGTTGGCTGACGAACGAACGTCGCTGTAACATTATCGTTCTTTCAGTTCACGGATCGCCAGATATCGTAAACCGCTACGATTCTTCGTCGGCATACATATATGTATACGCGTTAATAGGAATAGTACGACCCGGGGTTGTCGAAGCTTGTATTTAATACGGTGATTGAGCGTATCTAATAAAGTCGAGTAATGAACGAAACAGAAGAAGAGGGATGCCCGAGGGGTTACAAAAGTAGTCGAATCTATTCATCCCCTTCACCATTGTATTACTAGGTGTTTCCCTTTTCGTTGTCCAATTAAAATGCCTAAGTGCCATTTTCGGTCAATTAATTCGTTTGGCTTTATGGCATCACCGTTTCCATTCTCCTCGCCCCCGTTATAATAAACAAAAAGGGGAAACGGTGTCACGATTTAGCTGTATTCGTGGCAGTTAGTTAAAATGAAAAAATTGAAGAGGGTGAATATCGCGGTCGCGTCGACACAGGGATTTAATTAAATCAACGCGCGATAAATTCGAAAGACGTATTCTCAGCGTCGACGTGGATATATCCTGGGGGTTGATACCTTCGTTCCTTCGTGACCGCGTCTTTTCCCCAAGGAATCTGTCTGGCGGACGAGATTAGGGGTGAGATTAGGAGGACACAGAGCTAGCTGCAGGCGCGAGAACGGCGATAAATTCTCCTTTGACTTTATCGATGCCTTCGCCCTGCGGTGAAAGTCGGCTCACGAAAGTACCGTTAAAAGGCAACATCCAGCCCGGGGATTAGGTGTGTATTCGATTGATCGAATCGCCCGGCTCTGACGATTATTTGTCTTCGTGGCGATTACCGGGATGAACGTGAAAAGCCGCGCTTCTCTCTGACAGAGACACGCCATCGCTGGCGGGCGATGTTACACGAATGGCAATACGTCCGAGTAAGCATGATATATGGTATCGTCGTGATATTTTCTATGGAGTCATTGGATGAATTGGCTTTTGAATCAGCGGCCAGGGGACATTTCACTGAGGCGACATCGAAAAATGGCGGACGACAGTACGGAGGGAAATAATGCGATTGCTGGTCGGGGACCACTTCCCACCGATTGTCGCGAACACTTCTTCATCGACTGGCCGATACTTTCGTGAAATCGTTGTATGAAAATTGCCGTATCGATTCGTACCTGCGCAACATGGCGTGCTGCGGAATAGTACGGCGAAAAGGGCTTGCACAGAGATGAACTCCGAATAGTGTAACTCGGTTTATTTAACAGCATCCCTACGGGGCTGCACTGGAACCAGAGTTGATTGCTCGTTTCAAAGAGAATAAAAATGTTATCGCGTAGAACGTAAACAAGTCCCTTAAAATCTGTCGAAATAATATGGAGTCGTTTTATGCTTTCGTGCGTTCCAAGTTCATGGAGAACGTAGTACCCGAATCATTTCAAACTAAAAAAGTCGAACGCGATTGTACGGGTTACTACTAGCCTAGATTAAACAAAAATAGAGAAACATTTATATCGAAAGTAGGAAATTGATTGGAATAATAATGTAATCCAATTTAATACAGCTCGCACAATTCCAGCGATCGATCATTCGAATATGCACTTGAATACTGGAACGTGATCGGTGGCGAACAAATGACGAACAGTTCGAGAGAAAAATTTCCTGTCGCCTCATTGCCGCAAACAATCAATGGTCCGGTGCTAAATTAAAAGAAGGTTTCTGGTAGACCGCGTTCGAGGACATAAACTCCAATAAAGCGCTTTATGGAGAACCGCTTGGCCGACCGATCGACCGTTAGTATGGGCGATTCGTCGCGATTTCCCACGAGGTGCGTCGCGAAACGAGCAAAACAAAAAAATACATGGAAAGAAAGCTCGATTCGTCCCGCGGATTTAGCGGTTCCATCGCTTGGGATATGCAAAGCAGCAACGAGATATAGGGTCGACCCCTGTCCAGACCATCCCCTACCACTGTTTCTACAATTTTTTGTTCTCTCCTCTGCAACCTTTCCTTGTTCGATCTACCGAGGTATTGGCGCCCGCATACGTACGTATATATGTACGAGGACACCTGGCGGCAATTTTTGTTGGAGAAAACGCTACTTTAACCCCAAACAGGCTGAATTGAAGCTCCCACGAGACGACGAATACCGTGGATAGCAAGTTGCCGGACAAGAACGACGAAAAATGTTATTTCATCGCCCTTGAGACACTTCTGTCCCATTTGCAACAACCTTGAACCTTTTCTTTCCACCGGACTACACCTGCAGACTTTTATATTTCCATCTGTGTTCCAATTTTGCTGTTCCAAAAATTGCAATGGCAGCCGCGGAAACATCCAAATATGAAACAGTCAATCATTTTAAAAGGGGGCGAGTACTCGTAATTTTAAAACGTCCACACCGCTGTGCACTCCGATTCGCCTATTTCGCGGCACGTTCCAAACAAAATTCCTTCCGCAAAGTCCACACGGCGATGAGAGAGCGCGGATCGCGGTGTGAAATAAAACTCGTCATGCTCCGCAAACGATCGAACACAATCGCGGACGTTGCGGCCGCTATTGCGCTCAGAATTGTTGGCCGATCCGAGAGCGGCGACACAGTATGATTAAACTTAAATATTGAATCAAGTCGGAAACGAAATGGAATTTACTTTCCATCGTGGGGATTAATTAATAAAAATAACGAAAGCAATCGGATTAATTTACATCAACGGGGAGAGCTTTCGGGGCGCTCAACCCGAACGATACTGAACATTTCGATTTCAACGTGCGCAACGTCACGTAGTTTTGGAATCAAAGTGATACGCGCGTTCGCTATTATTTCGGTTGTTGAAATAGCGTTGCACGAAATAGGAGGGAAAAAATCGTTGAAAATATTCACCGACTTTACCTACTTTATTACACGATTTTTCCGTGATACAAATGGGCCCAGTTGCGCGTAGAATATACGGTATCGTTATTCGATCGAACGCCCTTGTGGAGGAAACGAGATAACCCGGAACTATCTAACGAAGAGAACTAATGAAGCAGCGCGGAAAACGGGAGAGACAGGCTAATAAAGTTAGCCAACGCGTATGCATATGGGGCGGTAACCGGCGGCCAGCGTAAGAACACACGACCATACTCTACAGCGAGTTTCTGTGTTGCCATTTCCATCGTCAAAGCAAGAATAAGCATAAATTTCCCAATTTGAAGACTGCTCCGATACGAGATCCAAGGGTGCATCTAAAAATCGATACGGAACTTATTGGTTCTCTAAAGCAATGAAAAATATAAAAAAAATAAGTTCAACGACAAGTGTCTACTTTTCCGAGTATCTTAAATTCAGCTTCTTCCACGTGACACCTCGTGTATATCAAGGTGATATTGGAGAGGCAATGCAGGAGGCGAAATTCAGGGAATCGTAGAAGAGATAAGAGGAAAGGGCGCAGGGAGCAGATGAGATAGAGAACAGTCGGTTATACGTGACTATGGCGAACTCGGTATGTCTATGGAAGGTTGGCGCACCGCACCTAGGCGCCGTTGCTCGGAAAGTACAGTGGCAGTAATGGTCTACTAAATCACATTATATTGTTTCTTGAGGGGTAAGAGAGGGCGCGGAACGTTAGGTAGGTCCGCGGCGAGCCAGCAAAAGGCCTCTTGCTCGTGTTGTCTGAGAGAGCTACTAGAAAACAAGCGGACGCCTTCCGCAGCCCTCCTGCTAACCGCTGCCCGCAGAGATTGCGGAATATATGTTTGTACACACAGGTGCTGTTATCTACTGGCACGTACGCAGAAATAGACGTACGTTCGAAAACCATATTTCCCTTGCACGCTGTTATCTGCGAGGCGCCGCGGCGCGTCGGGGCCGTGAGACACGGATGCAATTTGAGAAACGTCACGCGAGTAGACGATATCGAGAATTTTGTTTCTCCGCGACGAATTTGTCGGCGAAGGTTGGAACGTTGCGGATGGCAGTCGAGCGGTAGAAGAAAATCTGCGGAGATGAAGGGACGTAGATACATGTGTCTTCTGGGGGGGGAACGGTGTGATGTAATTCGTTACGACAGGATTACCGAAATTGTGACGAAGTAGCCACAATTTTGCCAGGCTTGGTAAACAAGACGTTACGGGTGGCCATTCCGTGGAACGCCCCTACCTAATTTCACCGGAACGTATTGCGTGGCATTTTTTTGTTACGCGAAAACGCCAGGCGTCTCTTTATGAATTATTCGGGGGCTCCGGATAGGCAGAGGGACGGAACGTTTCTGTTTCGGAAGTGAAATATAATTTTTGCTTTTAATACGGACGCGTTGGTACGATACGGAGGAATGGTGCAATGCATACGGGATTTCTAGGGAAATGGTAAACGGAAAATAGACGGAAAAGTCGACGGAAGATAGTGAACAAGCGTGCGAAGTAGAGAGCAGGGAAAAATTCGTGTAGGAAATTTTTTGATGCGTTAGGAGGAGCAGAGAAGGAAGAATTACTAAAGCTTATGAAAGAATGAAAGGGTAGGGGTATTGTTTTCAGAAAATTGTGACGAAGATAATAATCGAACGAGGATAGGAAATTCCCTTTCGATTTTCTATAAGAGGCAGCAACAGCACTTCGATGAAAGCAGCTGGCATCGACGTGAAGGGTGACGATTCCTTAATGCAACTAGCAATCGTAACGTTTACCAAGCTGAGAGCGTGCATCCCTTCGTAACGGAAGGAGCTGCCCCTTCTACCCTGCTCCATTGAAAAGTGACGCAGATTGCAACGAAAAGGGACATTAAACATAGAAGTGGAGCCATTGACAGAGATAGCAGCGTGGAAAAGAACAAAAAACGACAGAAAAAGGGGAACGAAGGAAAACGAAGATGGCGTAGCTCTAAAAGGAACGGAGATAAGAAGCTGGTAAGAGGAAAATGTCTAGGATACGCTGGAAAGGTATGGAGCAGAGCAGAGAAGTAAAAGGTACTAAGAGGGGGTGAAGAAATAAAAAAAAAGGAAAGGGAAAGAAAGGCGGCGATGAACGAACAAATGGAAAGGAGAAGGAGGAAGAATTCGTTCGTGGATGGTGAAAGAGACAGAAGTAATAATGGCACGATATTTTCACTCGGCCTTTTGGTTTTATTTTATAGGAAGGAAAATACGCTAGGAAGCATTATGTTCGCGCTGGCCGCGAGAGGGATGAAACGAAGTGAAAACAGAAGGCACCAGACATCTTTGAAGCCCCCCCGTTCTCTTCTTACTCGACCGAGTCAAATGGAAAGGAGAATATGATTTCTCTGTGCGAACGTTTACCGAGATGACGGTGCTCATTGTGGGCGTCGTTTTAAGGGTGACACTGACTGCCCCGCGCGTACCTCTTCCGCTGAAGAGTGCTTAGCGAAATACGAGAAAAGCTACGAAACATGTACCACGTGAACGGGTGGAGGGAAGAAAATAAATGAACGCAACGAGATAACGAACGGAGATTACGAAGACAGAATACAATACTTCATCTGACGCAAAAGAGTCTCTGCGATGAAAGAAAAAAAAAGTAATTGCTATATCTTGCGTTTTCGACTTTTGCAAAATTAATGGAGATAAGAAAAGACGAAAATAGCGAAATAACGAAAAGACGAAATAAGTTTCATCGTCGTCGAAAAAGTCCCTCTATCTCGTGAAAAACGAAAACCAGAGGAAAACGAACCGAAGCAGATCGCAGCGGGAAGAAACCCTTGGACGAAAATAACCTAGAGGAAAGAGGAAATAGCAAATGACGATGTGAGAGAAACAAAGCAGCCAGCCTTGCTCTCTTGTCTGCCCAAGTAATGACAATTTCCCCGAAAATTGAGGCGCCCCCTAACTACCCTGCTTTTCCAGCCCCGTTCCACGCTTTCCACCTTATTACATAACGCGCGTAACGTCTGTCTAAAGCGTACGGTGTACGCGACACTTGGCTGTATCGCGGGCTACTTTGCGTCGGTGTGCAATAAACGTCTAGCAAGTTCGAGGAACGGCTTCGCCTTGTCTCAACCAACGAACCGGTTAATTACCGGCTAGAATGCGTGCAACTAGCGACGACGGTCCCCTGTACTCTAGAATAAATCGATGTGAACGAGAGCTACTACAATTTCGTCTCGGTCGAGAAGGTGTTCAGTTTCGCTTGAAATTCGAGCAATTTCTGGTTACACGGAATTCGTGTAAAAATTAAAACGAGGGACACTTAAGCGTAACAGCTTTATGTAAACCTACGAGCGTTAATCGTAAACGTTTTTCGACTACCGGTTAGAAGATGCAGCGAGGACGTTAGTTCGTAGTTAAGGCGGTGTGTCGCCGTGTTATGTAGAATTAAAATGAGGTTGCGTCTACCGCAACTGCCGCAGTTATCCGCAGTGTCTCCTCGGGAATTCCGAGGTTACGCTCTCACGAGTTTCCAGCAGGCGTGTGATCGGCGACTTGTGGACACTCAGAACACTTTGGCAAGTTTGTGGCGCGGTCTTAACGAAGCGAAACCCGCTGAAAGTGAAGGAGAACGAGACTGCCTTGGCTCTCCAGTTAAGACACCCTTTATATTCTGATTCCCGTTGAACGTGTCGCGGTTTGTTCCCCGTGCACCGCCACCGTCCCGCTGCGATACGAAAATACGGATCACTTTGGAGTTTCGAAACCGGGACGGTAACAGCTATCGCGATTTAGTTTCCCGATAGCAGAGCTGAGGGTGGTGATTATTGTTGCCTTTTGAGCACTCTTAATACTTTTCTGACCCGTCCAATTATCCCCCGGATTGTTGCCTACATCGGATTTAATATGCACAGGCACAGGAAGATTTAACGTGGGCAAAAGTGATACTAATGAAACGCTGGCGAGTTGGGAAAACTTCTCGTTTATCATCGAGTGTTTCCGTATTATCTTCAACCGTATTATGATCTTTGAGCTTTTGTTTGCCCTGTTTAATCTGTTCTATGATTTTCTTTGTCCCGTCTTTGCGAGCACGGGGTGGCCCCTTCGATTTCATTTCGAATAGCTCGGATATCCGTGCGGCGCCCTTATTACGGGAGTTTTAATTAAAAGTCCACGATATGGCCCGATATGGCAAACGATCCCAGCGAAATGTAGACCAAAGTTACTCGACTTTCCTATAGCTGCGCTTTTTTAAGAGGGTTGCGGTGAAAAGATAAAAAAAAATCGAAACACCTTAATCGAGGCACGGACGAGATCCCTTTTCCGGAAAAATATTTCCGCCCGCAACGTTTGCACGGACGACTATATATGTACGTGTTCGGTAACGAACGTGCGTTTCAAGCAGCTTCTCCCAGGGGCTTGCGCGCACACGCGCAGGACCGACAAAATCTTGGAACATTTTTTGATAACACGAAGTCACGAGGTAGGCAGAGCTTTATGAAACGCCGACAAAGCGTACCGCGTCCTGTTTACCCGTGCCGTTCAATTTTTTTCGCCCACGTCCAAGCGTTTATTGCGTCCGTTTCATCGCATCGCCTGTCATTTCGTTGACGCACCGAAAATGTAAAAAAACACGCGTTAATCGTGGAATCTATGCGCTCCAGTTAAGAGTTCACATTTCCCACCCTCTTTCCAACAGTTCACGAGATATTTCGATGATTTCAGAGTGAAGAATCTTCGAACGATGACGTCGTTCTCTAAACTATTCCCATTCGAGAACCACTGAATGCCCAATCGAAGCTGTCATGATACTGTGTTCGATTTGGCCCGTATAAAATAATCAACCGGGAAGTCTCGATGCCATTTCAGGCATGTAACCGTAAAAATTCGAGATTCCGCGAGTTCGCGCAGCGGTATTTAGCATGGTACCGCGCGGTTTCCGATATTCCCGGCCGCAGATCGCAGACACGAAGGAAGCAGAAATTTTCTGCCGGGCATCGCGAGCACCGTGGATATCCATCGGGGCTGGCTGAAACGTTCTCCAAATTCCTGTCTGCTTCGTGGCTATTTGACAGACCCGTTCCGCCTGTTGGAATGGCCGAACCGTCGCGTCGTGATCATCCATCGTGAGTCTCGATAATTCCCATAATTTCAATCGACTGAAATTTGCCCGGTCTACGGAAGTATGGAGAAAGCAGATTGACAGCGATATCGGCAAACGTTAATCACGTTACCGCCGATCGATTTATAATCGAGTCGCGGCATCCGCGAGAAAATACGAACCTGCCTTTGCTCTCCTTTCCACGGGATTGCGAGCAAAGTTTTGCTACGCAGAGCGTACGCGAAATAAATAACTGATATCGGAGAGCGAAACTTTATTAGCAACATAATATAAATGAATCGATGACTAATTGTAATAAATGTATTGCAATATTCCAAGTGTTTCGTATAACAAATCAACACTCCAATTATCCGCGTGACTACCCAACAACACTGTTCCATGAATAATTTTATTTCTTGGATTATCTGCGTCCGTCTATAAATTGACCTGCACTAAATACTACATAGGTACTGATGCTCCGCAGTTATATGGCTATATTACTAGAAACAGAAACTGTATCTTCAATGCCCGAATTAATTGGGGAACAACCAGAGTGGACGACAAAGGGAAAACTGTTTGCGTGTATCAGTAAGAAAGGACAGCTATTCCGCGGAGTGGTTGCTGGTTTTGGGGACGGCCGCGTGTTTCGTGGGACAGTTTGCCTGCGCATTTGATGGACAAGTAGAGAGCAGCAGAGTAGCTTAATAGCAATATTGGTCACTGTTAACTGTACGGTCGTAATTAGACCCGTGGCTATTGGTATTCTGAGGGATTCCTGAAGCAAACCCCCCGCAACAGAGCGCAGCGCGACATAATTTACCGAAATAGCTGCACGATCGCGGCCAGCATACCTTTGACAACGTCATTAAATGGGCATTCTGCGGTTACAGATACGACCACCAGGCCAATTTTGTGCGACAACAAAGGGCGGAGGGCGAGTTCTAACGCCCTTTTGTCGATAAATCAATCCCCCGCGTGCCTTGCGTGCTTTTATCCATCAATACTTTCGCGCCAATCCCTTGGCCGCTGTTACACTTCGACCATCAAATGCTTCGCTCTTGATGCCATTTAAAGGTTGCAGAAGAAAACGATATTGGAACATCGACGCGTCGACGCGACAACGAATTGCCGCACGATGATTACAGCAAAATGAAACTGCCGTGGAAAATTTGCCATTTAACCCCTTGAATCGCGAATCAGGTCTACCCCTCCGTTCGGCCCGTTTCTCTATGACCTCGATTCCCGTGCTGATTCGGGCTGCATTACCGGAAGTGCTTTATTTTCGCCCTACCCCCGCAGAACGGATACCACCCTTTCGTTTCACTTAACAACTCCGTGGGCAGCTGAAATTGATTTCAAGCTGAACGACACGAAATTGGTTGTTTTAATTCCGCCTGGAGTTCCATCTACTCGCCGTTGCTAAATATAAACGACTCGTAGTTTATACACTCTGCGCGAGTCTGGAATAATGTTCAATCTGTAAACACTCTTCTGATATTCCACAATTTATTTTGCCCTCGACCGAAAACAATTCGGATAAAATTACCCGTACCTCTACTTCGTTTTACCTATCCAATTCCCGAGAAACCTATGTCGTCCTGAAACATTCTGAACCGAAGCGTGACGTGATCGGCGGGTACTATTTAACGACGTCGAGCAAGCAGAGAGTCTAGACGAACATCGGGGGATCCGAGACGGGGGAAAAAAGGCGACACCTGGCCTGGCTCGGTTTACGGAGCACGTAGTGTCGCAGTCAAGGCTGACCTACATGTGGGCTGCACCACTGTCTGATCCCATGTAGACCCATTCTCCTGTGTCGGCTTAGCGAGCACCGCGAGGACGTAGCCTGGCACGACTGGTCCGCGTGAAAAGACACGCTCTCGTGTTTTCCTCGACCGAAATCCCCTTTGACCGGCGTGGCACAGGATCGAAGGAATCCTCGATACCCGTGTGCACAAACGAGGTTGCAAATCGTTGGATTATACGTGGCGTCGATGTGCGGCCGCGGTGAAGTTTGCGGTATCGATTTTTCGCTGCTCAAGACGTTATCTCGATGGGCTAAGAGCGTGGAGAACTGAAACGGTGAATAATGCAATTGCTGGAAACCATGGAAAGTGTAACGCGTGTTAAAGGGTCCCTGTTCTGACATATTGGAATGTAGTTAAATAGACTATGCACGAGCATCGATGTTCACCGAACAAAAGAACTGGATCATTAATTGAAGCCGTGAGCGCGGACAGTAAAAAGCGATACGGCACAAAGGGTAGCGAATGAGAAGGCAGAAAAATCGACGTTATGTGACGTTCGATTCAATAGGACCGTCTGTCGCAGTAGTCTCCAAGGATTTTAGTACGGATTATTCCAGTACCTGTCGTTCAGTCACGGTACGACTGTCGACAAAGGAGGCGATCGATCGAATCCCTATTTTTTCCACCCCCTCAACCGGCACTCTTTTTCTCTGACTCGTTCTCTCTCGTCGTAAATCGCGGCCCAACAGCTCCCCGGTGGATCGGCCGATGATCGAGAAAGTTTCGCAGATTGTTCTCACTGTGTTTGTCTCTTCTCGCCGCGAGTACGTTGATCATGCCCCTCTTCAAATAAAGCATTTCCGTTCAGATATCGGAAACAAACGTATCATGTACCCTCGACGGAGCCGTACGGCAAACGCCCGCCTGGCCCTCCATTTTATATCCACGTAGACGCGTTTATCCGGTTCCAGATTCAAGCAGCACCGGAGAAACAAATTCATTGCCGATCGTCATCGGGGACCCGATACGATATCACCGTTTTCACACTGTGGCTGCTGACGCGCGCAGCGAATACATCATTTCAGACATATCCGAATGCCGTCTTTTACCGTTAACGTGTAATGAATTTCTTCACGGCGTGACAAATAGAAAAAAAATTGCGGTTCGGTTGCACGAGATAATTTCATTTCACCGCGGTAATACTATTACGTTGTCACGGGGAAACGGGAAATATTCCTCAGCACCGTGCGCAGTTCATAATTTTATTAGTCGCCGAAAGGTTTAAACATCGACCCCCATCGTCGCCTACACCCCAGTCGTCCTAAACTCGCTCAACTTATTAACGAACTAACCGTGTGACCACGTACCTCACCTTCCGCGTAATCGGCCGAACGAAGTATTCCCCAAGCGGGTAGAAAACTTTAACAATTATATTTAATACGATACAGGTCCGGTCGGCTGACGCAACGAGAAAAGGTGTTGCACGGGGAACGTTCGCGATGGGCAAAACGAGGTGGAACAGAAATAGATAGAACGGAACTCCTAGTACCAAGAGGTGGAGATACAATGTGAATGTAAGTGGGAGGGTGGAGGTTGGGGGGCGTCATAAGCCGTAGATACCCGAGGCACCCATACCAGTTCGGAACTCATCCCCCCGTGTCTCGGCCGCGACCACCATCCCCAGGTGAAATCTACCCCTTTTGCAGCCCCATTCCGGTCCTATACTCCTACCACCTAGCCTACCCTCGTTCCTGCACAGCTATGCGGCGGAGTCTAATCAAATTTAATAACTTTTGTGCTATCCGCGCACTATGTCCTCTAGGTTCGCCCACCTTGCCACCCTTCCTCTCCTGTCGCGTCGTCTCCCTTGCTCCGTAGGTATAGCTACATAACTGTCTCTGTCTCTGATACTCGTTTAAAGCCACACTATCCATCTCCCTTCCTCTCCAGTACCCGTTCGTACGTTCGTTCACGGGCTGTATCCACCAACTCCCTCGGTCTCCGTCACGTTATAAACTTGTGGCTCGCCCAGCCGAGCTACTGAGTACCGCAGATTTATGACGGGGACATGTCAGACTCGCTGAAACCAGCCCCGATCTGCTCGTGACTTCATTTCAGAAGGGTTTCGCGAGTTCTACCGTCTCTGCAGGGCTTCCACTTTTTTTTTCTTCTTCTTTTTTCCCCACTCTGCCTGCCTGTCTGTCCCTTTTCGGTCATTTCCGCGAACATAGCGAGCCTCGCTTCAACGAGACGTCGAGTTTCGCGATAAATCATGATTACCCTGAGTCGCCGCACGACTGGATAGTTTTTCGCGGAGTCGTTGAATGTTCCTTCCACGACGTACCGAAGGACAGGTATCCTCGAACGTCGGAGTAAATTCTTCTCGGGTAACAGAAAAGTATGCGTGGCCTGTTCACTGCTATGGCGCGAACGGTGGAAGGGGTTGCGGCAGTGGTAGTGCAACTGGTTATCTAGGGGAAGATTAAAAAGCCAGGGCAGAGTGATGGATTAAGGTTTCGGTGTCGGAATGAACCATGCCACTCTTGAAGTTAGGAAAATTTCGACGATTCGCCGGTCGTAAATTAATATCGAGCTAGAAGGATTCGGATTTAGAGGGTGGTAAGCATTAAATTCGAAAGCAGAATAGCCGTATCCGGGGTTTCAAACCCGACCGCATGCCTATTTTGTAGCAGTTAGAATGGTGGTCAATTCTCGTCCCCGGTACTCTCTCACTCTCTCCTCTCCTATCTCTATCTCTCTACGCTGTTTTCCCCTCAACCCACTGAACCGCCACTGCGCAACTCTGTCACGGATTTACCGATAATGTTGCCGGCTATACCTGTACAGGGTGGACAGACACACGCACGCACAAACATAGGCAGATCGACCAAAAGGGAGCTCGACCGGGTATATCGACCGGCCAGTAACTACAGATTAGTGTTATCAGAGCGTAACAACGCGAAAGCGTGGTTTACCTTGACACTGGTGAAACGCAAGATCGATGGCGGATAGGGGTGTCGCGAAAGTCGACGATAAATTGTTCGGTTTATTTAATGCCGGTCCGTGGTTCGTTCGATACGCACGCGTTGCCTTCGATTGGACCCTTTTTGACAATTCTAATTGCCGTAGAGCGGAGGGGTGAAAATTATTTGCCCTATATGCACAGTGAAACTATGAAATCGAACAGTGCTGTATCTGCACCAGTTAACACTACACAATTATAATATTTGCCAAATGCCATAGTTATACGTCTCACCGCAAACGTGTACATTTTTATGGATACTTTTATACCTTGGCTTGAACATCGCACATAGATTGCAATTTACTCTGACCCCTGTACCCACCCCTGAAAACGATCAAAAGTTCGTCGACGCCCGAAACAGCCCCTAATTGCGATTGATAAATCGCGTGCAACCCTTCCATCCCTGCGTAAGTAAAGTTTGCAAACATTATTAGGCGAATGCCATCCCGGGTAAATTCATTGTCATGCCTCAAGCCCGCGCGAGTTTCTTCATCATGGGGATGGTATGTAATCTGGGATGCGGCTCGAATCAAGAATACCGACAACTCACGGGGCAGAATATTCGTTACAGTCGACAACTGTAATAAGTTTCATCGAATCGACCGTCCATTGTAAACACCCAAGTCGGCTGGCCCGGCGCTGTAGATTTTACACCCCTTTGGGCAGACGTGGATTGTTGCGGGACACCGCCGCTTAATTACTGTGCTACGCGTAATGGACGGACATTTGCCTATACGAGTTACTTTGCTACGCGATAACGGTCATTACTGTAAATTGCGGGCTTAATAGTTTTAAAATATCCTCTCCACGCGAGCATCGGTCACGGCCAGCTGTGACGAGAATATGATTCGGTGCGCTGGCCCCGCTGATGACACCGTAGACCGACGGAAACGTATTTAAACGTGGCAACTTCGTTCACTTTTATCTTGCTGAAAATTCGAGTCTATGCAGAATGCGTTAACATTGTGGGGGCGTACTGTGTGCACAGGCTGTTGCAATTCATCGAAAAGAATAAAATAAAACAGTGGTGAGAGTGTATCCCAGCACGGAAGCAGAAACTGTTTCAAAGCTGGAATTTAAATCTACATGTAAGTGTAAACACTTCAAACTTTGTCCAATTTCAGTTGGTGGATGCAAATGAATGACCGTCGGGTTGTGAATAATTTGCTCGGCGTACCTGTTCCTTTGTATTAGCCCCTGTATAAAATCAAATGTAGGCACGTGTATAACGTTATTCGAAGGGATGAAAACGTGACGATAGAGGTAAAGGTTTCGGATGATCTATGGGTGTAACAAAATTCAGAGACACCGCTTATTGTCCGAAGGGTCGAAAGAAATCCATTCGTGTGCGTGCACTTGACTTCGAATCGCCGTTGCCCCACAGAGGGCGATGCTCTGGTGTACGTAAATCGACGATAAATCTGCCCGGGCTGAGCGTTGATAGCATTCGAAATGAACGCCATAAATTCATTAAGCGAACGTATCTGATATGGAGAGATGATCTGAGAGAGAGTAAGAGAGAGCAGAAACCAACAGAAGGAGAGCCTACGACTGGGAGCGAGAGTCAGACGACGTAGTTTCCTGATTAGAAATTACGACGCGAATTCGCGTATCATCCTGAGAATATAAATGACACACCTATATCAGCCATAATTTGTATTTGGTACGAAAAGGAGCATTATCGGTTTTCCCATGCACGGTCATTTTCACGATTTTCCATTCAAAATTTGCGTCGCCGCCGAACGAACCGTGCGAAATGGAACGACCGCATCGATTACGTATAGAAATGAAAATTCACGCGAAATTCTCCCGGGGTAAATTGAGCCGATGCAACAATCGCTAATGTCTCCTGAGAAAAAATTACGCCCGGAGCGCGTTCGTTCGTGTATTCAGAGGGACGGATGGGGATGGCTTAAATCGTTTCCATTCGTCGCATCTCGTATTCTAGGGTACCACGAGTCTTTATACACGAAAGCGAAAAATAACGAACAGAACGCGAACGATATCGATAGTGATGTTATACGTGCGCGCGGTATTTTCAGCATCCTCGATGTCCCACAGGGAACGACGCGAAAACAGCTTCAGACTGCACGTTTCACGGTATCTACGATCCGCGTGCCTCGCCATACCCTCGCCTTTCATTTTATTTCGAACAATGATATCCACGGGAGGATCATAAATTTTACCTTCGCGAGAAAGGTGTCAACGGATCCGCGTATTCGGATAGACGGGGCGAGTCTAGTTTTAAATGTTGATTTATTTACGCCATCTAGTGGATACGAAATTTCGTAGTTTAAAGAATACCCTACACGCGTCTGAAAAGTACAAGCAGGATTTAAAAGGGGCCGCGAGGCAAGTTGAATCTCTAGAACGATTGCAGGATAATAGGACGGCCAAGAACAATGTGAATAATGAATAAAATCCTGGCTCCGTCATTTCTATCCCCCTTTCCAAGATTGGTTTAATCTCGTTCTTCCTGACGAGCTCGTAATTGTTGCCAATCCGGCGCATCGAGACAAACGAAACGGAGCCGGGAATCGTTGGACAGGGAACGGCAGGAAAAAGTAATTCGATTTTCACGTTTTAAACGCCGCGGAATACTTGGATCGTTAGCATTATACGCGTAGTTAGTGCAAGCCGGAGGATCCGATAATTAATTAATTATTCGATGCCGTAGAAGCGTAGAATTCGGCCTGGACAGAAACCAGAAACCTCTGGATGTTGGCCGGCGGCCAAATTAGCTTATTAAATTAACACGTTCGCCCGAGACTTGGCAAAGATTTCGTAGCTCTTGAGAAAAGTGCGGCATCTTCGGCTTGGCCGTTGTCTTCGGGAAAATACGGAAGCAGACGTTTCAATTTGAAGATGATTCGTGAAAACAACTGCGAGTAACACCCTTCGTTCGTTCTACCCCATCGTTAAACTGAGATTTATACACCAGCGTATGGAACGACGAAATTCAATTGAAATCAATTGATCGTGTCTGTTTTTCCAACGCAATCGCGGTGAACGAGCCGCGAACAGTTAAAATACAAGCTTCGTTCCAATGGTTTATCCAACAAAGTGTCTATTACCTTAAAGACCGTTGATGACCAATTAGTCGGAACAAAACGCTGCGATCCACTTTCACGCGGATCATTGTCCTGATCGTCGACTTTTACAATCGGATTCGATCAATTTCCGACAAATACGGCCCTTGTACGTCGTATTTAGCGTATTACAACTGGGCACCGCGTTCGGGCTGTTGTTCGAACACGCCTCGTAACAGATGGTAACAGGACGGTGAAACAAAAACGAGCGGCATTCACGATATTTCAAATAGCTTTTTGATTTCCACGCGATTGCTCGACACGGTTGAGTCCGCGAGAGACCCGTTTAACCGTCGAATGTCGTCGCCATAATCCGAAATAAAAGTCGTTTCATTTGGTAAATATCGGTGCCTGTGGATTTCGAATACCGCCGTTCTCGACCCGAGCACGGTCGGAACCAAAAAGGAAAGAAAAAAATGGTCCGCTGCCGCGAAATATACGGGGGAAAAAATAGAAATGTAAACGATCGAGAAATACGAATGCCAAAATTCCGTGAGCCGGAAACACGGTGTCCATAATATTCGCCGAATATTTCGCCTTAAATAAATAAAAGTGTGCAACGTCGTGTGTCTGCATGGCGCACGACGAGTTATCGACACAAATCGACGATGATAAAAGCGAACTCAGGACGAGGTAGCTGAAAATAGAGCAACCAAGTTGCGACACGAAAAGCAAAGAGTTCGCGGGGTCGAGCAACACCTTGCTACAACCTGCTAACGATTAACTGTCCGTGCTCGCGATACAGCGATAAAGGACAATAGCACGTCCGGATACCGCTTTAGTTGTCGGACAAATTCAACGAGAAACGAGATTCCAGCCAACGCGAACGGCGCACGATTTTTATTGTTAAATTAAATGCACTTTTGAACACGTGCATATATGACGACGTAAGACGCGAATACTTCTGGTCGGTCGTGAAATTTAATCTGTATCGCGCAAATTCAATTTAAATTCCGCGATTTTCGCAGGGGGATAGGGAGGCGGTCACGTTTGCACGGAAAACCCGACTAAATTTAACCAGTTCCATAGCTGTTTCCGCTCGGTCCGGCAGGTTTTCGTTTAAATTAAATTCGACAAAAATGTCCAGTGTAATTTTTGCTAAACGTTCTAACTTTTCGGTAGACATCCAACGAGCGCCAAAAAGCTGTGACTATTTTTCTCCTCCTTTCTTTTTTTTTGTGCAGTCTAAATGTTGTTTAACTTTTGCTCCCGCGTGCAAGCGGACACGCGTGAGGACCTTGAACACTTTGATGCTCGCAACTCGAGTATATTCTCGAGCGTAACGCGCTAAATGGAGGTCGCGCAACTTTCCACTTGTCGAGCAGCTTGAATACCTTCCAAGTTACATGGCGAACGGCGCGCGTGCTAATCGAGTACAGCAAGTTCGTCAAATTCGTTGCTCCGAATAGTTGTCGCCCTCGGGGTAACAGGCAACGCGTCGACCAAATGAGATTCGTTTATCTGCCATTTGAACGTGTCTACCATCCGGCTGTTCCCTTCGCCGGGCGATCGATTTTGCGAACTTTAACTTCAATTTTAGTTGTCGTTCGAATTAAAAAGGAGAAATAAAAAAGAAACGGTGTTGAACAGAACAGAGGAAGAGGAAGAGGGATACAGCAATCTGGGTACAATTTACTTCGACGAAACGCGTTTTCAGATTGACACGGATGTAGCCAGTATTTTTACGACAGAAACGATAACGAACGCGTGTCGGAAAGATTAATCGTTTTGCGTCCCGGCGACCGGTACCTATCCCGTACCCTCGTATCGGCGTTATCGGTAATCGATTCAGCAATGTTACGCCAGACAAAACGCCAACGCGTCTAAGATTAATAAGTAAGTCGTGCATTAAGATACGGACACACAGCCCTAACGCTACACGCCTGCGGTATATGCAAATCCTGACGTATAATTAACGAACATTTTCCGGCTGATAAGCGAGCCGTGCTGCCGGTAATCTTCCGGCAATATTTCCCTGGGAAGAAACGTTTCGCGAGGGAAACGTATCTGGCCTGTTCGACTCTGTAAAAGACTCTAACGACGTCCTCTTCGCAAGAAGTTGCTACTCTCTCTTGGCGCGGCGAGATAGGCGCTTCTTTAATTCGCTTAGCAGTCATTACCGGTAAGAGAAGGCTCGGCCAGAAACTTTTCCATTTCATTACTCTATCTACCTTCTTTCTTCCTTCGTTCGTGTCCCCCGGTGTGTGTTGGCCCCCTTTCATCTTGTTACCATCAACTTTATTACTTTGTCCTCTTTCGACGTGGATGGTCGTAGGCTAGCGGAAGCTGCGCCACTCGTTTCGACTCGAGTGCCGCTACCTAACTTTCGGCTTAAATCTTTTTCTTAGCCTAGCGCCTTCGTTAACTGGACGCAGGCAAGAACGGTCCTTCAAGGAAAAAGGGTTACACGGTCGGCGATGAAACTCGAGGGATGAATTTACCTGCTGGCACCGTAAGCTCCATCCGTTGCAGGCTCGCGTTTAATTAAGGGGGTTGGGTCAAACGTGGACGGCCAATTATTTTTTTACGCGACGATATTCTACGACATGGGTTCGACTAAAAATTCACCTATGGAAGATCGGCAGGAATTGTGTACCATAGGGGGACAGAAAAAGAGGGGTTAATAATTCAAGAAAATATTGTATAGTGGACGGAACACAGGATGAAACGTCAAAAGGAACCTGCACACGCTTTTCTATGCAAAGTTGAGGATTAAAGTTACGATTCTGGTCGAGCGTATGGATGCTTCTCTCTGTACCAGCGCAACGATCTCTGTTCGAGTGTGTGCGTGCGTGTACACCAGCGCTGCGCAAATGACGCCGGGTATAAAATATTCAAAGCCCAGCGCGATAATGGTGGTGCGTCCAAGCATATTAAACATTCAGTCACGTAACTGGTCCACCGTCGCGTCGGGTCGGGACCGCGCGGTGCAGGTTCACGTGGTAATTCAACTCCCGAAGTAAAGTTTCAGCCGCGAGATACATCCCGCGGTATAAACTTCGTGAAATTACACTATATCAAACTCCACTATACATATTTATTATTTAAGTTGCGGGCACTTGTTCACGGGCGCAAAGGAACTACCGCTTTTGTCCCACGCCGTCTTCTAGTGTGTTTGACTGGGAGTCAAGGCGACCGTCACGCGTGTATCACACACGAGCGAAACTTTTTCGACGGGAAACTTCTTGATAGTCAGGGGGCACGGGCTACACTTCGCTCCAGTTAACTTCATGCACTTCTTTTGCGGCTCGCTGCGTCAACGATGGATAGATAGTGGCAATAATGCTCACACGTAAATCTAGGCAAACGGGGTGGAAAATGCAGTCTGTGGAGTCACGCGTGTAAAACTGTTAACTGTTAATTTCCTATGGCACACAGCCTGCAGATGTTAAACGCCACTTTCGATTAAGCACAATTACCCTGAAAACAGTGCGACATGCGTGGAATCGCGGCGCGTCTGACTAAGCGCCGACTCATACTACTTGCGCCGCTTGGCTAACCTTCACGACCGCGCAAGAAATCTCGCGTGAATTCTCTCGTCGTCGTGACGGTGGGCGCGCAATAATTAAAACTGAGGTACAGGGTTTTATTTGAATAAAGGTAAACCCAATTAATCTCGAGCGTACTGCGCAATTTCATTGTTCATGCATAAGCGTGGAAAATTTAAATAGCCCAGTCAAAAAGAGATTAAATATTCCATTACGTCGGGGTTGTAGCGAGCATCGGTACGCTACGAGTTCCAGCGATAATTCAGCTGCATTGCCGCAACAAAGTTTCATGCCCGACGATAGCGTCCCGTCGCGAAATTATTGCTCGCGTCGCTCGGACACCCGCGCTAGTATTTATTAAACGGCTGTCGTTAATTTCGAAATTTAAGAAGAAATAGTATCCAACGAAGGAGAAACTATCTATAGCAATAAGTAAGGCGTAAGTGGCCTGCGGCCGTGTCCTTAACGAGCCCGATATTCCCGAAGTAATTAGAGACGAGAGCTTGCTCTCTGGCTCCCCTGATTCTTTTCCTCCCTTTTTCTCTTTCTCCCCCACGCTGGCAGTAACCATAAGCATAACCATTAGAATCTGTTACATTCAACGGAAACGCCATTGGCTTTCGGCCGAGCGTGGCTTATGACCGCGTTTTTTTTTCCTCCCTTTTTTTTTTTGTTAATTCCTGCCGAAATCCCGTGGAAACTCCGCCCGTGCGATAGCGCATAGGATTCGATCGTTATCGTTACATCGTGATCCTCGTTCACGGTCATCACGACTTACAACAGGCGAAGCTTTTAACGCCTTCTCGATACGGTTCGCCGTTAATCCGCCATACAGAGAACTGAAGAAAGAATTTACTAGGCCCGAGGCAATTTGTACCATTAAAAAGTTCGATCGTTTGTCAGCTATTCTCGACGCTCCATTGCTAGGGATAATATTCTATGCACGAATGGAAGTTAAGGGGTGTAGACGTTCGAGGCGGAGCAGAGATAGTCGCGTGAAAAAAGAAAGGGCAAATTGAATTGACCGCTTCCACGGCGGCTTAATTTCGTGGCAGAAGTTTTCCGAGGTCCTTCTTAATTGTACTCTATATTAGCAATGTAAAAGATGGTGCGTTCGAGGCCGGGAAAAGGATACGGTCTAATGGTGGAAACTTTGCAATTTTCATGGCCGCCCCGGCGAAACAATACCGAGTGAAAACGGAATAAAAACGGCGCGGCGGTGCTGGGTTAACTCCGAGGACTGTTAAACGAAGAATATGTATCTTGAATATTCTACACGGTATCCCTTTGTCGGTGGAAGAAAGTTGAACACGAGTTCCGCTGATCGACGTCCGCGAGTATCCAAATGTTGCTTTAACGGCTTTCCGCTGAATTAGTCAGTAGTTACAAGCCCCGACGGTCTTGCTTGTCTTTCGATTTCCATTCTCCAACTTCGTTGACCGCTTTCTATTGACCCGACCTCCGCTGCTCGTTATTCATGGTGTAATCATAGACGGCGCTAAGGGTTCGCGCGATACCACTTCTCTACAAGACAATATTTTTACCTAGGCGTTCCTCAGAAAAATTTCGAAGCCGTTAAGCAAAATTCATACTCATTCCGAGATTTATCAAATCCTCGAGAGACCGGTACTATTTTGCACACTGATTTTACAACCTATTAAACTCGTCGACGACCAACAGAAGAGTACTCGAACTCAATTTGTAGCGTGGCTGGCTGTCGTTAATTCGGAAATATATGTTCGTACATACGGATCCCAGTTCGAATCGACCAGCTAGCAATCATTGATTCTTTTAAATTTCCCGTCTGCCTGTCTATATCGTTTGCATATAGTGCATATAAATGATTTAAACTGCCCGATGGTAACGTACGCTGGATTCTCGTTTTAAAATGACTGTGAAAACATTGGGTAGGGGCGCAAACAACGGAGGTATCGGAAACGCTAGTTAAAATTCATGTCCGACAAGGCGAGCCGAATCCGTGAACCATACCCGAATGAATCTGTTAAGTCCATTGAATCGATCGTGTCGGATCAACCTCCAAAGTAGGCTAAAGCAGTCTTAATGCCCCCGCCGCGCTTTAATGCGGCGAGCCTGTTTATCATAGCAACAACGAGGCAAGATTATTTTCCCATATCTATTAAATAACTCCCGCCGTCTAATCCAGAGGCTGCCGTGGAAATCGCAATCTCTTGACGAGTTACGCGTGGATTTTCACAGCGAGAGATTAATTAGCACACGCAGCTTGTACAACCTCGGAACCTTTGCCGTGCATTTCCGCGAAAGTTTCGGATCGCGGGCTATTCGATCCAATATTCAAACGAAGAGCAAATATTGTAGAGCAGGATTGCAATTTTTGGAAAAAAACAAACCAAAAAACAAATCGACTTGATGGAATTACATCGACGCCAGGATTAACCATTCCGTTGGCCACGGAGGCTCGTTTGCATTGCAGCGCGTCCGTGTACATACATTATCCTGTCGCTAAGTGATGCGAGTACTTCATAGCGATGGAAGTGCAGAGACACCGAAAATCCTCGGTACACGTTCGTCCTGGTCACCAGCTGAGTCGGGGACGTAATTTATATTCATTTAGTCGGTCTACCTCGACTATACTTATACGAGTATTGGACAAGTATCCTCTACCCCCTGTCACGAGAGTTAGCTAGGGGTTACCGTCGCTTCGAGAGGAAAACTTTAGCGTGGAAACAGCAGCACCAGCACCAGCACACCCCCAGATTAATCTAAGACTCCAGACGTTCCAACCCTCCACCTCTCTGTTACGTATCCCCGTGCACGCGAGTTTCCTTGCCAGCTTTCCTGGCTCCGCGCAAACAGAGCACAGTGAAATTAGTATTTGTTGCAGTGTTATTCAAATTAGCACGAAGAAGTTGCCCTGGCTGTCTACGTTTTTCTTTGCATCAAGATTCCCGGTCGTTTTCAAGAATTCACCAAGTTCTAGACGAAGCTGATTCGGGACGAGAATGTTAATCCTTCGTCGTCGTTGTCGTGCGCTGCTGTCGCAGCGCTTCGTTCGAGGATTTCGGCGAAACGAAGATACGAAGGCTGGAGATTTCAAGTTCGACGATACATCTTCCCCGTGGAAGTAATAATTGAGTCATTTTACGTAAAGTTCCGGCGACGGCCCACTTGTTATTACGTAATTAAGGCTGGCAACTTGTTCCGCTAATTACGCGAATTGCTGGGGAAAGTTTCGGTGGTTATTCGACTTCCGGCCACGCCGCGTGTATACTCTTCTTTCTTTTCCCTCTACGTTCCGCTCTGGGAACGAGTAAACTTCCGACTCTGACTGGCGATCACATCGAATCTACACGACGACGACGACGACGCGTGTGTTTCTACGATGTTTCAACCCGCTACTCTAGTTTCGTGAAAAACAGGTGCAATAATGTTATTTGTTTCTGTAAACGGGAATCTTTCTCCGTATGCCGCACTTATAGCGGCAAGATTGATCGTTCTGCATTATTAAAGCCAGCCTCTCTCGTCGGCCAGCCCAATAACTGTCATGCGAAAGTCATCTGTTTTCACTTGTTCGCGTAGCCGGCTCTAACATTTTATTAAACTCGCCAATTTTTCGCCACGCAGCTGCACCCTTCGTGATTCGATTTACACGACACTTTTTCGCATAGTGCCGATAAATTCAACGCTGATTTCTGTCGTTTTGCCTTTAATAAACCGGTGGCGACCGAGCAAAGAAAAGTCAACAGGTGAAAGGGGTCGGGCTCTTGTAATTTCGCGGCCTGCGGCGCGGAAATGATACAATTAATCGTTTTGCAAACAAAACGCCGGGGAGAAATGCCCGGAAACGAAACAACGAAGCTCAAAAAGCCGCGGCATTTTATCGTATAAACTTGATCCCGTTTTCATTTCCGTTTCGACCATTCTCCCCTTCTTGTCCAGCTTTTTCGGTTATCCTCGTCGTTTCTCGCCAACCTTCGTTCCCAGCGTCGAACAATTCCGGCTGTGCAAAAAGCTCGTTTAAAGCTCGAGTACTTCTCTTTATACACCGCGGTCAAAGAATCGTATACGGTATTATCGGGCACAAAGGGCGTCGTTACCGCTTACAAATTGCGGATGCACATCGGGCCGCGGCTACCAACGATTCAACGGTGTGCCTCAGCATTCGACGCTAAGCCGGCTTACCGGACTCTCCGCTACGATACTCTCCACCTGTACCGTTTATGCTAACTGACACGATGAGCTGCTTTGCATTAATCGTTTTCGAGAAGTTGGCCCGGGCGTCGACCATTAACCCCGCCGATTTTCGCGTTCGCCCAGTACTCGCTGTCTATTTTGGCTATTGAAGACAAGGCCGGATGAAAAGCTAAACTATTCTGCGTGGGTTCGATTTAACTCTTCAACCGTGTATTACAATCGATGTTTGATCTATGGAACTGGACTTTCTTTCATTGAAATATTCTTGATAGCAATTGTGTAGGTCGTATTTGGGTCAATGAAATATTTAATCATTTTTTGTCGCAGGAAATGTAATATTTACGAAACGTGTTAAAGAGCTCAAGATATTCGGTCGTGAAAAAAGCTTGAGGACCGTGGAATAAATTTTTGAATGTCCCTGCGAATGGTTGAATTCCATAAGGGAATCAATGACAAGACATATGGAAATAGATCCCGTTGGCTTGGCTCCATGGCACGCGAAGAACAGACGCCGTACCTAGGCATCCTTTATATAATTAGAGTTTTTGCACGACGCCGGAAATATGGACGCGAACGAGCAAGGAGGGTCGTGCGAAAAGGTGAGCAAAAGGAATGCACAGAGGGAAGGGTGCTCGCGGAGGGTGAATAATAGTCAGGATAGAATTGTTCCACCAGCAAAAAGCCAATCCATCCCCTCGTGTTATCGGATGGCGGAGACGCTGGACGCGTAGCCAGACGCTCGCCCCTCCTCGTGAAAATGCTTCCACCGTCGAAACGATCCTCCCAGAATAAAACAACGAGCGTGCACACTGCAAGACGACTGTGCACAATTGCAGTTACCTAGAATAGCATCACGAATATGTCGTGCATTGGAAAGTTCTGCGCAAACGGGACACGCTGGCTTTCACGCGGAACGAATGGGACTGGCGCGTAATTTTCTGACGCGTCGATTCGATGGATTTCGCATGATTATCCTGCTATTGAAATATATAATGCATTTCGCCTGAATATATCGCGGATCGGCGCGGGCCACTACATTTTTAATAACCGTGTTATCGGCTACCCCGGAGACTTGACGCCGGTTCGACGAACGAGAAACGATTCGATCGAAGCGATGTGGACGCGTTAACGCGGCCTGCTTTTTATCGTGTCATCCGCACGATTTTTCTATTACACCCGTGGACTGATACTCTTCTATTTGCCATTTTATCCGCTTTTTTCCTCTAACGATTTATATTCCATAAAATCGGCCGATGAAAGGTGCTCAACTGTTCGTAACCGAAATATAAAGGGAACGATCGAAAGTAATAGAGAATATTCAGACACGTTCGTTGAGTAGGTACTTTCAATGAAGCGTTTGGAGAAGGTCAGAAAGCGCGGGTGGTAATGAACTTCGAGCGTTCACCTTACGAATCTAGAATGGAGTCAACGTCGCTTCGCAAAGGGTTCAAGTAGCTTGCAGACGTAAAGATCTCTGGGCCGACGTCAAAGTACGCTCGTCATAAATTATGCATCAACGGCGGTATTAAAGGTAACGTGGCTTCAATTAAAATGTCCCTCCTAACTGGATCACCGCATTGCGGTGCACCCCTGTCGTCCGATTCTCCGTCTATCTTCTATCGTCCCTCGATTTTTTCCACGCACGAACCATTATCGTAATTCGTCGAACTATCTCTATTCTGTGCATCACCTTTGGTCCCGGTATTCTCGGGTATCTCCCGGGTGTCCAAAGGAAGTCCAAACGCAAGCACGGTCGCTGGTTCCGCTTAATCAGCATGGAAAAGTTGTTACGGAAAATTCGACGAACAAAAGTTTTGTGTCTGCCATGTCCGCTGTCCCTCTCTCGCGTACGAAACATCGCCGGTGAAACCGTAGTTACGGGCACTAATTTCGGCGGAATAATTGCGAGAACCGAGCCGTAATCCTTTCCAAGCCTCCAGAACACACGGCTCTCCATCGTGCTGTCAGACGAGCAGCCCTTCGTGGAAAATGATACGGCGTAACGACGATGACACGAATGAGACTGGAGAGAAAGGGAACGGGAGGGTAAAATAACGTCTAGAAAGGACGCCGCAATTAAACATTTTGTTCCTGTTCAACAGTACGGCACAACCAGGGGCTCTTGACCCAGATGCAAAGTGTAACGTCGCTTGCACTTTCCCTCTCCGACCTTTTGCAATTATTCTGTCGTAATTTATCATTGCAAAATGACGAGTGCAAAGGAGGGAGGGATTGGACGAATGGCTGGAGAATGGATAATCTTATGCGCTTGTGGCTTTTCACGAAGATCCTCGGTGCAGCATTGAATGCTCTCACATTTTTCACCTGTAGGAATTGTGCACAGGTGTGCACGTTCTTGCGAACTAATTGGGCGGCTTCGCTCGTTTCGCTAGCATTTCAAGACTTTACAAGAAATATCGATCTTTTTGTTTTCCTTTTTGCTGCTGTTCTTTTCGGCATCCGAAATGTTCTTCGTGCACAGAGAAACTGCTAAGCCTGGAATTCGAGGAAAGCTTCATTTTCCAGGACTTTCAGTGATTCGATCTACGACGAATCGATCGAGCGCGTAAGGTATTAATTAAAGGTGCAGCAAACCATCGTCTGATCGTTAGCTGGCGAAGCGGAATTCGGGCATGATTTTCCAGCCGTTTCGCCCAGCACATAGGAAGAAATCCGTCTTGGAAATAGTTTAGACATGTCGGGAATACTTCGCGTTTCGGCCCTCGCTGCATCGATATTGCATTTCAAACTTGACGGAGATTGAAAAGGCGAAATTAGAACGGCGCTGCGTGTCAATGATCGAGTCTCTCGTAATCTCGAGAAAAGGTTTTCAAAATAAAAAATATCAAGCCCCTAGACTCGACAAAATTAGCCAGTATTTAATCCATGCAATGATGCCCGATCGTTTGCAGTGTTCCAGAAAAATTCCTGGTAGTTTTCGCGAACCCAAAAAATTGAGAAAAATTATCCAAACGAAAACAAGGAGACAGCGCACCACGAACAAGATAAGACACGGCCCGCGGGTCTCGCGTTTCCACGAGCCGCACAATTAAAAACCATTAAGCGTGCTTTTCCCCGACCAGTTTTACCAAAATGATTCCCGCAGCCAGAACCGTATCCTCCGGAAGGCTCTAGCCCAGCTTTCGAAGGGAGTGGAATTAAGCCAGCTCCTCCAGCTGCCGTTTCTCAACGCCGAATCGCTCGCGAAGGAAATAAAACCGTTCAAAAGATAACCCACTTCTCCGCGGGGTAATCGCCTCCATAAAACCGGCACTGTGCATTGCGTCTGCGAGATAAAAATTTTACAGATTTCGCGTGCGTAGAAAGCGTTCACCCCGGGCGCCACGGAGGCGTCAGGTATTAACGAACAGCCGGCCAGCATCCGGAAGCAGTAAAATCGTGTAACAAGCGGCGATAACAGGACAGAACGAGCGAATTTACGATTCGCCGCGCGGAAGCCGGAGCGGAGGCTCGTCTTCAAACGAGGGCTAGCGGGAATTCGCAGGGCGCGAACGAGAAAAGACGGATGCATCGAGGAGGAAGATGAATGACCCACGAAACGTAGATTGCATGGTCGTAACAAGGACGATGCCTTTAGACGTACCGAGCCTATTCATATCGGGGGTGTGACGGATGAAAAGTAAGAATTTTTCTTTTTTCTTGTATCTTTTGCAGATGCTACATATGTATTACCATACATACATTTCTGAATACTAAATCGTAATATTCGAATTTAATTAATAAAATAGCGAGATACAAGGAACTTTACATGCGATTTTTTTGCCCAAGTTATCGCACTTTAAGGAAAAGTTCTATTTGTAACTGAAACAATTAATTATCATTAATTACGTGAACAACGCGTTCACACTGCTTCCGTCTGAAATATTTCACCAACGAATAGATAGGGAGCAGAGACAGTCGCTGCCCGACTATACGTGGCCGCAGATGTCGCATCCTCGTGCTCGTATAGGAGTTAGATCACGCGTGTACGTGGATACGTGCGTAGCCGTATAACTAGGCAACGTTGGTGGAATACGACAATAGCAATTTTTCCCGCTGCTTCGTTGCTGATCGTCCAGTCGAGATATAGTTAATGTTCGAGCACGAGCACGACGTCGCCTCCGAGTTCCGCGAATGCGAAATTATTTGCACTGGCGATAGCGCCGATGAATGCCCGAGAACACGGTGTACTATTTAAATTTTTATCGCGTTCGTTCGTCAGCCGGTTAAACTACCTCGGTGCATCCAGCCAACGATGAGTATATTTGAGGGTTGTATTTGAAGAATGTCCCGCGTTTAACGTAAGCAGATATAGCTGGTTGAAACGAGGAACAAACAGTTATCATAATCGTGTAATATGAACGTTGGTGTCTCCTGGAAGCTTTACGACTTTTACGAGAAACTTCGTTTCGCTTTCAAATTGGACGATATGAAGAGGTTTCTCAATGGCTTCTGCTAAACGTATCCAGAGAGTATCGACGTTTTCGAATTCGCAAGAGTAAGCGATCCAAGCAAGTATGCGCGTCTCTGAAGAAGACACGAGAAAGGTATGGAGTCCCTGGTGGAGTTAAAGAGCACGGCTGGTATCGTTGGCTGGCAGTCTTATCGGTGTTTTAAAAGTGGGCCAACGTCGAACATCCATCGTTGTGCCCGCCGTCTCTAAGAATACCGCGCCACGGATACACGAATTTCTCGTGCAGAAATTTAATATTTCTCTTTTCGGTAGGGAGCACGGAAATGCCATTAAACGGGTCGCGAGAAGCTAGCATCGCTCTCTCATCGAATCGAGTTTCGCAAAGGCGCCATCCACCCCCCCTGACAGGGTACACGCGTCCCGAATGCCACCTAGAAGTTACTATTTCATGAAGTATGCATGCCTAGCCACGTATGTATGTGATTCCATATGTATCTTGCAGCGTCCTGTCACCCACGATACATAAAAATATGTTTGAACGGGCACGGTCTGCGTGCCAGCGGAGATGCAGCAGAAATGTCGCGCGTCTGCTGAGGAGGCAATGAAGAAGGTACACGATGATACAAACGTGGGAGACAGCGGCAGGTTTTAGAGACAATGAAATATTTAATAAGCTCGAGTACATATCTGGATGAAATCCTATAGAGCCGGAAGCAAAACGAGACCTAGAGAGAATAAGAGCACTCAACGAAAGTAGTGAACTTTCTTTACTGCAAAATCCAAAAGTAATATATTTGCGATTCGTTAACCCTCGGATTAACTACTTCGCAGCTCAAGCATGAAACGCCGTTTGAATGAAAAATATTGTGAAAGAACAAATTCTAGATATCGATTGCCAGTATCGTTAAAGAAAGTAGCGTTTAATGTCAAAAATCTGTGCGATGCTCCAGAGGAATTCTCGACGATATACGTCGACTCGCGGAGCGTACTCGAGCGGCCGCTGGTATCCTTTTACGACTCGAGTAACCAGCCACATTATGGTGTTTGCTCGCTCTCGCGTTACGCGCGTCACATGGCTGTCGCGGATCTCATTTCCCAGGTGTATCGACGCACACGTGTACGCGCGTAAGGGTGAACGATACCAACGACAACCCCATCGTTGTTCCCTCTAAATTGCGACACTTTTAATAACCTCGTCGGTGCTCGCGCAATCGTACCTGTAATCGATTACACGTTCGTCGAAAATACGTTGCAAAAGCTGGCCCTCCTTTGGCGTTGTGCTCAAAGGGACATGTTTCTGTTGCACGGTTATCATTTCGAATAGGCAATTACGTCTACGACTTCAGGTAAACCGTTAAATGTATTTTGATCTCATAGTCGCCGGCTAATGGTTTTAACCCAGTTCCCGAAGCTTTCGCTCGGCTAACTTTCCTGAGAGAAGAATTGACTTTCCCAGGGATAATGCAGATTATTTTCCCAAGAACACTAGAGAAACGGAATTATTTTGTCACCCCGATCTCCGCCGTGGCTGCGATGCATCTTTGTAATTCTATTTGCCTCGGAAATCAATGGAGAAACGAAAGATTCAGGACTGGGGCATAGAATTCATTGAAAGCAGAGTAGAGCTCCGATTAACTTTGTCCTATAGGAATATATATTATACATTCTTCTCAATTATCATCAAAACAACGGTATTACGTACGCCGATTTGTATTATCCTCTTTCTCTACGAAATAAGCCACGTTCTCTGATGCAGGCACGGAAACCTCGATTCGTTGCTCTAAAAAGACATTCGCTCGTTAACAGTTGTCGAGAGAACGATCGTCGTACGTGTTCCACGCAGAAGAAACACTAGCTAGACGGATGTTTCTTGTTTCAACCCCTACTGCGTCGTGTCTACTTTCATCTTTTGTGCGGCTTCGTTTGCACGGCAGTGGAAACGAACGAACGGCATCAGTTATATGCGATGCAACGTGCTCTATATCAATTACAATATCGTTGCCGCTGGCAGTGTAATCAAAAATTGCATGAATCGAGAGAAAACAGATACACGGTTCCGGGCGAAATTTCATCAGTTTTACCGATTCATCGCAAACACGTTTTCCACGTTAATATTTTGCGAATTTCGTCCACGCGACGCGACGATATATCTGTCTCGTTGTTTTTGTCCCCGGTGATATTTTAAATACGAGACGAATATGTCGTCTGGATAATTAACGTGGCGGGGGGGCTCGTATTAAATAAAAATCAATCGGGAACGCAACCGACGTTCGCCTCACGCCTGTGTGTTACTATAATACGATGTAAATCAAGTATGATCGCGTCCCTTGCACAATAAATGGACACATAAAGCCGGCTATTCTAACGAGTGGCTTTTTTTCGCCCGAGTGTGCTCGACAGTCAATGGCATTCATTCGCATTCATGGTTTTCAAAGCGACTTTTTGCGCCGTCATTTATGCTCCCGTCAAACTCGCGCTAGGAATCACTTTATATTTTCCACGTCGTCGGACCGCACTTCTCCGCAGGCATATCGAATTCAGACCGAGAGTGTTGTGACGTCGGCGTCATAAAACAGGCCCCTGGATCGCGAGCTTTTCATGCATTTGCAAACTTTCGCGGGCTACTTTCGCGCCTGGCGACCATGATATGTCCCCCGTTACATTCGAGTTTCTCTTATTTCTGATCGGTGCAGGAATGAAACAAAAGGACAAAGTTCCTCTATTATTCTTTTTCTCTTTCTCCTTTAGTATTCAGGGCTCGTGCCTTTGTGAAATATCTGACTGAGCGTTGGACACGTCGAAGCAGTCGTGATGATTAATAAAGATGCCGACGCAGGAAATGCATTTTTTCTTTTAACATAAAACTTTTTATGCGATCGTTCCTGTGAATAGGTGTAAATGAATAATATTTTTAAGGCGTTCTTGTGATAATAATTCTGCACATAATTATAAAATATATCGTGTCCACGTTTCGTCGTGAAATTCGAGGGTAAGAAAACCACCCTCCTTTCTCGTTGTTGGACAAAAGTGAAGGGGCCAGCCTGAGAAGGCTGCGTGAAAAAAAGTTGCAGTACGAGCTGCCAGGGTGAACGAAAAGTATACACGTGTGCGAGCAGGTGTGCGGGCTGGTCCGGGAGTTAAGTGGCGGGTACAGGCTCTAATGTACATTTAATGTCTTAACTTTGAATGCGAACCTGCTCGACGCCAGAGATAACATCTTAAATATGTTTTTACATTTACGCGACGAACGGGCCACCCTCACTCCTCGGCGACGAGGGAAGGAAAAAAAACGTGGCCAAGCCGAGCACGCGGTCCCTAGAAAGAAAGTTTTTTAACGCGACGACCGCCGCGCCCCGAGTCGTGGAACAACCGCCAGGTAAGGTACTTTTTCCAAGGGATTTCCACGTTTCCCTCCGTTTCTCTCCGCTATTTCTCTTTCCCTGGCACAAAGGCTACATCAAGAATCTACGATCTCGCTGTCGGCCAGGGGAATACCAGAAGTTTTTCCATTCGCTGAAACGACGGTGGAAAAGACGTAAGCACGGCCGACTCTCATTCCCCTCGTGCATGCGATTTCTCGCTTTCCACGTCATCTTTTTTCCCTCGATTTTCAACCGCGATTGTACGTAAAAAAACAGGAATTCACACAGACCGGTGACAATAGAGGACCTACGCTGTTGCGAGATCACAAAAGATCACGAATATAGTACATCGAGCAGATCCGCGATTCTAAGTGGCGCTTCGCAAGTGAAACATATTGGAAAGGCAAACAACGTGTATCCACGAATTCCGGAATGCTTTATTCTGGCACATTCGCCGTCGATTCAACGTTCACCAACGACGCGACTCTCGTCCCGTGGTTTTCTATCCCCGTTCAGACTTTCCTATTGCAGTCGACGAGATTCTCTGTTTGAACTACTGGCTCGGTTCAAAGTAAACCCCGTCCGTAACTACCAGACGATCTTTTCACTGAGAAGTATCAGTGTTTTCATTAAACAATCGACAACCAGTGTCAAACTGTTGCTTCTGCTTGAAACAACGTCAGTGAAAGTCAAAAGTAATCGCACGTGGATACTTCTCTGCTACTTCTTGCCGGTGCTATTCACAATATTATACTACTGCTACTGCTTTCGGGCACAGGTGCTCAATAAACCGACGACGACGCTGGGCGTCGTGAAAACTAAAATTTTCCCGCTGTAGGAACACCGATGGGTTCGTTTGTATGCATAGCCGGCTATGTTGATTGGCTGTCGTGCAAAGTCCCGCACTCTCGCCAACAAAGTCCTCGCACACGATGCATCGGCTGAACACCTCGTGTCTCCTGCACTCTGCCTAGTCGACGGATGTTGCATACGCGTTGTATTAATATGTATTTAAATTAGGTCCTCAAAGCGGGACCAAATTACGGTACCACGCGATTTACCTATCGAAGTAGACGCGGCGTCGCGGTGCACAACGCAGTCGAGACATTTTCTTGCGGCTGATGAAAAAAATCATCGATAAAATGAAGAAAGGAGAGCTTGCAGAATGGGGGACATAATAGGAGGTAATTTGTAGTTTTTTCGCTTTAAACGTAATGTCGAGGGGCGGCAATTTTTCCTTTGTATTCGAAGGTAACTAAAGGAGATACAAATTGCAGGTCGCGCAGAGCTAAAGGTGGTTCGCAAGAAAATCGTTGGTCGAATCGTTACGGGCGTCGCAGTAATTTTCTTTCATCAGGTCAGTGGAAGACTGTAGAAAAAGGAGGAGCTAGCATTTACGGTGCAAGGACGACAAGCGGAATTTTAACCAGTCTAGGAAAAGTACAGTCTAGATTAAACAGTTCTTTCTTTAAAATACTGTAAACATTGAAATGTAAATTAATGCCCTATGCAAATGTCAGAAAATAAAATACAACCGAACGGCAGGAAGCGAATTGATGTAAAAATATATGATTTTTTTCCATCATTTTTCCATTGGAAAAACAATCTTGTTTTCGTGATAAGCGTAATCAATGGACGTGCAATTATTTTTTACGTGGAATAGATTGTGCAAACATCGGATGTTTTGATCGTCGATCAAATCAAACACGTATCGTACAAATTGTCCATAAACATGCATGGTTTCGATTCAATGGAAAAATAATATTTGCCGCTTCCGTTCTGTTTTCCTTGATTTTTGATATTTAATAATTAAATTCGTGGAGGAAATTAAAGTAACTAACGCCTCGGTTCCACTGTGCCGGGTGATACCAAAAATGATCACTATCGGTAAGATATCAGTGATATCAGCTAGAACTTCGAAAGTATCCATTGAGGCGACCCCGAAATTTACCTCACTGCACTTTCTTGAGCGGGATGGCAGGGCCACCTTCTTATTGAGGGATAATTACGAGTTTCCAACGCTTGGTTGGCCTTCTCCGCGATCTTAAGACCGCAGCATTGCCCTTTCCCCATTGAACGAGCTCGAAGCGATAGCACGGGAAGATGTTGCACGTTGAATGGAAAATTGATTAACGCCACCGACACTAACGCGCAATGTGTTTTATCAGCGCTTACTGATAACCCGTACTTCTACGTCGAGTTACTGGCACAGCAGTCTCTCGTATATAAAGCGTGCCCAGTCACCCTCTTAATAATGAGAATTTCGTTAACCGCGCGAAATTAAGCGATTAACGAAAGCGTCGCTTGATTCGTTCGTTTCGAAACAAATACGACTGGGTACTTCAGTCATACGATTTATCGTATAGGGAGCGTAAAATGTACTTCGGCAAACCGCCGTTCCTCTGCAGATGCTAAATTCCATAGAAGTCTGCGGCGCGAATCTAATCGAAATATAATACTAATTTACTTGATATAAACCAACGTTACTTTGCCCGGTTGCAATTATTTACCCGACCATTCGTAGCTGCTACACGTTTCCTTTATAATTACACGAATTCCATTAGCACCGGCTGCTATACATAGGTCTAACGCGCGTTACGCGAATCACTTTTCTTCGCCCCGGGCCACGAAATTAGAATAGATTTCCGTATTTTCACTGGAGTTAAAACGAAAATTACGATCGAGGCAATTGGAATGTTTTGTGCTTCACTATATATATATATATATATATATATGTGTGTGTGTATATGAAGTGAATAATGAGATAAGTCGCGTTGGAAAAGGAAAAAAGAAAGTTTAAAATACGCGTAGAAATTTTTGGCCAACTTACCTTGGCACATGATGGTAATGATGTGGAGTATGCTGATGGTCAGATACCGTCTTCTTCTATGATTGTCCGCCATTTTATCGCACTTTCCGCGTCTCGATCCTCGTACCTTATCTGCAATAAAGCGACAACAGAATGAAAAATATTGAACGCCCTCGTGAATCGGATACTTCATCGTTCTTCGTTCTAAGGATTCCAAGTACGTGTACACGCGGATATAGAGAGAAACGCCAAGGGATCGATACTCTGATTTGAAAAGGGCTGCCTGGCAATTAATAAATAAGTCAGATCTGTAATTAAGGGTACGATATCCGGGTATAGGCACCCCGCATAGCAGGAATATGTAAATACGCATCCATCTAGTCTAGAACGCACTTCCGAATGCATATTGCGCCGCAGCGTATCGTTGATTCGCCGATACGTCGGAAATCCATGAGGCCGTGAAATCATTAACGCATGGCTAAGTCTGTGTAATAGAGAGACGCTGTAATTAACGAACACCCAATGTTAATCAGGTTTATTGGGCTGCAATATATGTACAACCACTCGAGAAGATACAGCCTGCATTCGCGTGCAGTGAACATCTACGGAGTCTGGTATACAGAAATCAGTCTCTGAGATGGCTCGATGAACGAGATGAAAAGAGGAAATAGAAAATAGAGTAGGAGGGATCCGAATATTTTTCTGCAACGGGGGGGAGGTTATTGAAAGGAACGCGGTTCGAAGTGTGATTTGACTTTTGTTATGAAATCCAGGGACGAAGAATCTGATGAGAGTGGAAATATCAAATATAAAAATAAAAGACAGTTTCGCGATTGTATATCCTCGTTCCATTTAATTGCCCGGCGCGGAGCAGACGTTGATAGAAGGCAAACATACTTCCTCGATATACAGGGACACGGAAAATCTAAACATAAATTTGAATCCTCAATTCGACTAATTAACAAATGCATAATACGAGCGAGTTCCTAAATTAAATTCCACAACGCAGTTTTTTGCTGACGCGGGCACACAACTCGCCGCTGATACGAACTGCTCTCTGACCCGAGAGGCCGATATTTCGAGCTAATGATTAAAGTAACACCAAGGTCGGCTGCATTTATTTTATCGTTCACTCTGAGGTGTCGCGTATTTCGCTAATTACTTATTATACATATACGGTTTCTCATTGCGTCGCCTCGGGCAAGAGCAACAGCGTAAGCACAAGCGACAACGAGGGAAGAGGAAGAATACGAAATGTGGTTTGAAGTTTTGTTAAACTCGAAGGTCGTGCGATCGTTCGTCTGTAATCACGATGGAAGCGTTTCACTTTTATTATCGATACACGAATTTCGGTTCAGCAAATATTCAACCAGAAAGCATATCATTTCTAATAAGGGCCAAATTAATGTAAATATAAAAATGAATATCACTGCTGTAATTCTTCTTTCCCTTTTGGCACATCTTCTCGTCGCAGTTCCTTTACTGCAAGTCAACTGTACAAATAGGATTTATAATTTATGATTTATGATTAGCCTCATCTATAAATCCGACACGATCTCTACTTTCCCGTAGGCAAAATCGCGGCCGAATAATTCCAGTCCTCTTTAATATCTCCAAAAGTTTCCGGGAAGCCTCGTCTCGTATAAATTGATTCAAAAAATTTCACGTCCCGCAGAGTAACATTGTTACGTGATTTTTTTTCGCTGCTAAAACCGAGGCAGCAGCTACTCGACCGTTAAGGGCCGTAGCCGTGTAACTTGATTCATTGCGTTATTGCAAGTTTTACGAGTTAATTAACGGAGATTTTTAGAGTAATATCACACGGGCACGTCGGTAAAGCGGCTCTTGTTATTACATCACGCTTTTACACATCCACGGCGTTGAAATTACCACGCTAACTCCAGCTATCGCGCTCGACCCATAATTAGTAAACTCGGTTAACGACGTGACGCCCGTTCGCTGACGGTATCGTGGCCCTTGCATTTTTTTTTCTCCTCCTTTTTCTATTTCGTAAACTCCTTTCCCGGCTGCGAACAGCCTCCCGTAAGTGTAAAACGAGAAGCTTACACGCGGGGCCCGCGGCATTATCCATTACCCCTTTCGTTCGTTACGGATTTCCGGTTAATAAACGTTCACGAGATTCTCGTATCGCCGGTCCACAAATTTGGCCGAGCTTCTGAAAGCGTGGAAGTCAATCTCACGTTTGGTATCGATTCAACGCGATGCACGTCGCAGCGTCGCGACGTCATACGAGTCAGAATGTAAAAGTTCAAATTTACGGCTGAGCGACTGCTTTATTAGCGCATATATCGGCTAAGCTTTCGATACGTAATTCAAACAGGAACTTCCATCAATTTCGTTAGAATCAGCCATTACGATCTTTCGTATATATACCCCGGTGTAAAAATCCGGAATATTCGTACTCGGAAATGTTTATCGCGTGACAAATATATTTAACCGTGTTAACGCATCTATCTAACTTACTACGTGGAAAATATTATTGCGTGACCTCTATTAAGAATTCACTGCATTCGTTCGTTGGCAAAAATACGCCGGATAGTAATCGCCATATCAATCATAGTGTCGTACAAATTTTGTATACAATAATTATTTCCAGTGTAGTATATCTGTCTTACACATATTTAGTCGAAAACTGATCGTACGCGTTGCAGTTGAAAAATAAAAATAACATCCCCGGTTCGTGCATACCGAACTCAATAAAAAAAGATACTAACGATGCGCTTGACCAACTTCCAAGAGTAACACGGATGCGCATTTAATTCAATTCGATTCAGGTGCCCAACGACTTACGATCGCAACTGTGCAAATCGTAAATGAACGGGCGGGGATCGGTGACAATCAGAAAATTGTCCGGATGGTAAGCGATTATTATATCGTTTTTACGGGTCTGTTTGCCAGTAATTTGCGAATGCCCCCTTACCGGCGCCGATTGTTTAATCCAATTGGACAAATGGCCGTTAGGTTGGCTCGTAGTGAGCGCCGATGCGTCGGTTTGCAACGGGCTGCTGCCTGTCCAGATTTACGAGGCGATTTACAAATTGGCGGTTATTGTGCCCAGCACGGAAATCAAACTGTCCTGTAAATCAAAACGTCTGCCAGCGTTCATTAAACGTCAGGCAAATCCCGGAAATCGGTCGGTCGTCGCAACTCGGCCACCGTTTTGTCCGCCTCCACTACCGCCTCCATTTGCCCGCTCTCTTTCTCGAATCGCGTTTCCGTTTCCGCTGCTCCACTCTCCATACACACATGTACACACATGGGTACATACGCACACGTTAGCGCACCAAATTCGTGGACGAAAAGTTGTAAGCCATTTTGGTCGCTTTGTTTTTCGCGGTGCAGCTACGTGCACAAGAAACAACGAAACAACCGTAGTCGAGAGCAGGAGTGCGTCGTCGAAAATAATTGTTTAATCTACGCGTTCGCCGCGAATCCAGGTCCGGTCTGTTCGCGACGTAGCAGCGCCCCATTTTTACACGACAGCAACCGTTTAAAACTTTAAAGGTATTACATCTTGTCCCTCTTTCGCATATGAATTGGAATGACCGAAAGAGTAAGGGAGAGAAACACGTTTTGATAGTCCAGTGATCGAGCGCAAATTTCATTGCACGGAAAATTAATTTATTATGATTTAGCAACACAGTGGAACAAGATTTAATTTATCTGGATATTTAATATATGTATGTAGCAGAAATTGCTTCACATTTTCCACTTTTAATCACTAAAATTTTCTACCATCTTATTCATACTTATGATACGTCCTATACGTATGAGACTTTTCTATCAAGAGCCTCGGCCTAACAATTTTCCTGACCAACTCGTCAAATGAATTTAAACTTTAATCGCGATGGGAGCGCTAGTATATATATATGACTTGCAACTTCCTCGCGAATTTTCAAATATTATGTACTTTTAAAATAGCCTGCACATACAGGGGAGGATAACGATTGATGCAGAGACGTGAAATTTAATGATAGGTTCGTGCGAATGATGGAATAAAGGCAACCAAAAAAATGTCACCGTAATTGCGATCGTATACCGGAAATCACGTCTATACGCCTGAAACGAGACTGCTCGTGCATTACGCCCTATGATCCCTTCCTTTCTTTTTTTTTTTTATCGCTGACATTACTATTATCATTTACTGCTGCAGAGACGCAACTGTGAAACACAGCTGGCAGAAGTGTTTCGCGAGGATCCGCCATCGTATAATGTCACCGACCCAGGTTGAATTTCGCTTATCTGCCACTTTTTTCTCCCGCGGACTTGGTTTAAAATCAGCGAGTTTTATCGGCTACGCGAAGGGGGCAGAAAAAAGGAAAGGAACAGCGAATCCGGTTAAAAATCTCCGCCGTTACTTCGGAATTGATTTATGAAACGAAACTATTTAAAGGATTAAACCGTCACGCGAAACCCAGCATTGGAAAACGCGATCGCTTGAAGTGGAGCGCGTGCAGAAAAATATTAATAAATAAGCAAGAGAACATTATACGACTGCGGTAAAATAGTGGCAAGACAAAATTGAAGACATACGTTTCCAGAATTGATTTCTTTTCCACGTACTCTCGAACATTTCTCTAAATGCAGCTTCACGTCACAGTTTCGATTAAGAATACCGCAAGAACGTCACAGTCGATATTTTTCTGAAGACAAATTCGCCCATTCGACGGGGATATATTTTTTACAGGACTCATACTACTGCATCGTGACGAACTGGTTCGGGGAAAAAGTTTGAGGGATACGTGTAATAATCGTCGTGGGACAGAGTCAGTGAGAGAGAAATGACGATTATTCGAATCAACTGACATTTCACTGGCGAACTTTGTGCACCGCTGTCCAGTAATTTTCCTATTTGGGTCAGGCAAGATGACACGACCGGTGTCTCTAGCCTTCCGTATCTCTGCTATTTCGCCGTGATCGTCGACGAGGGTAGAAAGAGCACGGGGGCGATATCGAGTCAATTGAAAGTACCAAACGCGAGGAAAGTCTGTCCTTTCTTCTCGACGTCCGGTCAAAAATTGCTCGAAATGCAGGCTTAGCCAAAAGGAATTCGCATGCCTGCAATCTCCATATCGAACGTACCAGCCTCGCTTATTCTAAAGAGACAATCCACCGACGCAACAGTTCGCAATAGAAGGAACTGTCCAAAACGTGATCGCGACTTAAAAAGAGTCCAAGGCGAAAACGATTGACGATAACACGTTCGAATCAGAAATTCCTGAAATTGACAGGATCATAAATTTCTCGTTAACAGCTGGCCGAATAATTCCGCGTCGATAGGTGCGTTGGCAATGCAACAGCAGCGAGCCGCGAATTTGCGGCAAAACTCAGCGACAAATCGCGAGGCAAACACGGCCGCGGCGCGAGCGATTGCGACAAAACGTTCGTAATTACATTCCGGAAGTGAGCAGGTCGAAAAGCGACGTAGCGTGCGTTCACGGTATCGTTTTGTGTCTTGGATAATTGCCGACACGCGATCCTGCCACGTACAGCCCGTTCACGAATACATAGCGCGTTACACAAGCCAACGCGTCGTTTCACGTGCACGGCCGACATTCCCACTCTGCATTCCGTAAAAATAAAATCGCCGTTTGACCGTGCTCCACGGGCGAACTTGTCGAGGTGAAGTTGGCAAGTTTCTCTTGATTCATCCTGAGCTTCGAAATGAATCGCGCGTGGTAAAACACGTGATTCGAGATTCAGCGTCGCGATTGAAAAGGAGAAACCAACGTCATCCGTAACTTCGATAATAGCCAAGACAAACCGCGAAGCAGGTTATTTATCTAATATTAAAAGTTCTTAACTACCGACACTCCAGGAGCAGCAGAACCATGGCGACGAGCGAGGCTGAGGAACGTGGAAGAAGAAACAAAACGGGGGATAAGAAAAGCTGCCGGCAGGGGGGGACGAAAAGAAAAAGTAGAAGAAGTATGATGAGCTCTTTGGCGAGAGCCTCTTTGGAATTTGGCGAGCGACCGGAGAATGGGCTTATTCAGATCAACGTTTCTTAACGAGGAAAGTTGTGCTTACAGGCAGCTTTGTGTATTCTTGAACAATCCAATGGGGCAAATCAAAGAAGCCGGTTGGTGAATTATTATTCCTCGGGTCAAGATAACGTTCGCTTGTACTTGACCGTATCGCCCCGCTTTTCTGCTCCTCTTTTCACCCGCGCCACTTGTATACGCGTATAGGTATGTGCATCCCTGTAAACGGGAAAGAGGGAAACGTTTGAACGTTGCGTTCCTATTGCTACCCCTTTCACACGCGTACTCCACTGTACACACATCGATCCCCTTTCCTCTTGGATTCGCATAAAAATTCGACCGAAATCTCTTTACTCTGGCGGGTAGGCGTGAAACGTTTTCCCGATGATTGCACCGCCGCGGCTATCTCATTCACGACACCGAGGGTATTTCCCCGCTGGGAATACAATCATTCTTTGTAACGCAAAAATGTGCATCGGCAAACTCAAGCGTTCTTTAACCGCTAAGCTTGCATACTGTCGCGGAACGAGGGGAATGCCGCGGCTACACTTCTCGGCGATCGGCAACGTATATCTTTGTAACTGTAAGAGCACTTCGACTCGAGCACACTCGAGGAACCGTTTGAAGTCATCGGAAGAGAGAGAGAGAGAGAGAGAGAGAGAGAGAGAGAAAAGGGATTGAGAAAGGGAGAAAGCCAGATGGATATAGGGGGTCTAGCGAGACGGGTTGCTGATGTTTGCATCGAACGGATTCAAAGAGAACACTCGCCGCGAGAGGAGCGAAAAAGGGGAGAGAGTTTGGTATGGAACCAAGCATGGACAAATGCTGAGAATCCATTAGACGTCCGATTAAAACTTCGCGATTTGGCCTACGTTTCTTTTAAGGATTCCATAAAACGTAAGACTTGATGAAGGTAGGGGTAGATTCGAGTTACACCAGTGGATCAGTCGAATTATATGTTCGAGAGTACCTGTGAATCCTCTCTTTCGTTCGGTCCGCGAGCGATACCGCGCAACGTAAATAGAGACTCTCGTAAATCAGGAAAATTTAGGAGGCGGGCTGAGCGTAATACTAGAGCAATTGGAAATTCTGATTTACTACGCTTATCAAGAAAGCCCTATAATAAGTCTCTTAAAAAAGCGCACCTACAAATCGTCCATAACTCTTCCCCCCGCGACAAAGCTCGAAAATCCCCGATACGTTAACCCGGTGTAGCTTCGAAACAGAGATAGTACGTACTTTTTCACGGCAGTCCGTGGATTTCCGGGGACATATCGTCGAGGATCCTCCACGAGCCACCTTTGATTCCACCGGTCAGTCTTCGAGACTCGATATTAACTGTACGGCAACGGCTGTCTATGAAACATTTATTTCACTGCACACTAATCGGTCGAACTTTCTGTCGAAGCGTCAGAGCATTCACCACGCGTCCACCAGTGTAATATCGATCGTTACGAGGTTGTAGATCTCCCCTCGATTTAACAGTCCAGATGCATCTTCAGTGAAGTTCCTTCGATTTTCGACGAAACGATAGCGGCACTAACTGCGTCCAACGCGTCCCTTTCAGTTTCTCTATTTTAATCGGTTATCTCGCGCGAACATTGTTTCGTGATTTCGACAAAATTCATCGACAAACGTCGGATCCTTCGCGAGATGTTTTGTGCTATACAGGAGGAAATTGATGTGAAAAATTGTTCCACGCTTTATCGTTTTTAATTAATAATTCTACGGTTGTCTGTTGTTGTTTTTCTTTTTTTTTACACTCCCTTCGTCGCTGGTACGTTACGATGGCTATGCTTGATTAATCGATAACGATAACAGTTCTGCGGCCCCGCGTGTGATCAGCGTAAACCGCGTGCAACGGACTTCGATAAATGTAGCTGGTTATTTATTGGTAAAATCATGCGTGTGGCACACGTAACACCGCGATAGTAGTAGGAATGCGATCATTCGCACGGTGCCAAGCCTCTGATCACCGGTGCACGATCGATGCACCGGAAATATTATAGTTCCGTTACGGCCGGTCGCCGAGCAAACGATCGCTGATGATCGTCATAAATCTCGGAGACGATTTACAGGCGAGCGGATTTCGTGTATAAATCGACGAACCTACAACAAACGGGGCTTATTTTTATTCAAGCTCATCCTTACGTCGCTACCGACTGCCATGCAAATGGGTAGTACGATTTACCACGACCAACAGCTCTATAGGGATCCTATTTGCAAAGTTCTATACGTGGCAGATGGATTCTAAAGGAGTCCGGTTGTTAGCGAAACATTTAAAAAGAAATCAAGCGACAAGTCTCAGACTCTAACAATAGTTAACACCCAGGAGGCTGTTCCGAGATGATGGTCTCTACACGTTCCCGTTCCAATTATAAGATCGCCACTTCGGCACGTTCGCTCACCCTTGCCTGTCGATGACTCGCTTCACCGTCAGACCTTCAAGTATTTTACCTCCGATAAGAAATTCCGTAATCCTACCGATATCACGACTTTACCAAAACTACTCGACAACCTCTGTTTCCTTCCCTCTCGTCGTGCTAACACCTCCATAAACAGCAACCCCCTTTTACCCGAACGTCCGAAAGCAAAATACCGCGAGTACCCTCTAGAACCGTGCAATAATTCATACAAAGGGACCAAGCTATCGTCGTGCACGGACCAGAGGCGTGCAACCAGCGCGAATGAACGTAATCCTGTCTTTTTTTCACCCTGTCGCGAAACGTACCATACACCGGTTCGAACTGAACTGATCAAAAATTCGTTTCTCCCCACGTTTATTCCAAGGGAACACTTGTCGACCCCCCGTCGGCCCGGAACCATGCGAAGAATCGCGAACAACGAACGTAACTCAGGGCGACGAACTCCTCGAACGAAGCACCTGCACCGTCGTAACTGTTCGTCGGAATGACGTGGACGACGGTTCAACACGACGACACGCCGCGGTCGACTAGATCGTGGTGCGACATCCCGAAGCCCCTTTAACCACGACGAGGCCACTGCTGCTGAATGCTGGCTGGTGCTGATGGTGGTGCCGGTGCTACTGCTCTAACCGCCTCGTATATGCTACACGGCGAGCACGGACACGCGCGCCTGCCTTGCGCGAGCGCAATACCCTGCGATTCCGGCAGTAGGGGTTGTTTGATGCCTGCCTCCTTCGAAAATTGTCTTCCCTCCTCTTTTTCCTTTTTTTTTGTTTTTTGTTTTGCTCTCGCACCACCGCCTGCCCGAGCAGATTTCCGAATTTCGGCCCGAACCGAATGGACGTAGATTGCCGCGCGACGATTTTCACCTGGTCCTCGCGAATCGTGCGGACATGTATCTTAGTTGAGGGTGGGAGGGGTGAGATAAAAGTAGAGGCTCATTATCGTTCATTATCGTTCATTATCGCTGATTGTAGTTAAATATTGAAATATTAGTTGGAAAATGGGGCAACTGTTCTCCGACATCTCTTTTGGGAAAATGTATATAATGTATAATTCATTGATGGCCGATAAACAAGCGTACGATATACGTATGTGTTTGTGTGTCATCTTTGCATAATGCGGATGTTTAATGAGGTAAATGGAGAAGGGGCTATCAAATGTTCGGAGAATCGTTTTGGGAACGTTGAATGGTACTGTCGCGTATGTTAAGGAATGTGTAGGTTACGGGCATGGCGAAGTAACCATGTCGAGCACACGCCGATCAGGTGCAGGCAACTTGTAAGTAATTTCTTGATGCCTGCTACTAAAGAAAATGCTTGGCCAGCAGTTCTTCGCGGGCTAACAAAATTTCGCGACATACTCCAGGTATATGTTTCTCTATATTCACCAGCGTCTCTCCTGTGCAAAATTTACATTATTAACGCCCGCCAAGAATTGCGAATAATTCTGAGCGACTTCATGGCGCTCGCATGTTTTTCCAATTTTAACGATGCACGATTAAATGTTCCGCTTAATTGATACAGCAGCGGTATAATATTTGCTCGACATACAACCGCGCCAAATATTTGAATATCCGAAGTTCCGGAAGTTCATGTAGATTTTCATGTCTGATAATATACGCGTACATCTCCGAACGAAGGTATCAATAACGCGAGAATGAAATATTATTTCGAAATGTTAACTTGCCCCCGTTTATTTTCGTGAACAGGCAACGCGGGATTTCCTCCTCGAACTTTTCCTATGATCGATGTTTCCCGTCAGCTTTGAAAATCTCCCAGCTCGCAAAAGTCCCAAGTTTCACGATGGGGGATGGCGGTGCGGGTCCTCGGTGAAGACTATTTGCCGAGAATTCTCGTTGTTCAAGGAACTTCGCACAAGGAGAAAACGGGATAGAGGAATTCGTATAGTTACGCTTGCACACCGCGAGCGCGTTGTTTCGCTAGCGTTGCGCACGATATCGCGTTTATCCGGCGTAGAAAATTTCCTTCGTCGCGATCTTCCGCGAGGATCCAAATAAGGGGTAATCCGACAGTGTATGAACGTGGAAACGTATCCTCAATATATCACAGATAATAACGTTCTCGTGGGTGTGATGAGAAGGGTGTTACTTTCCTTTGAATTTCCTTTCGTTTTTTTTTTTCCACGTGACGCTCTTCGCCCGCTCGATGAGTCCCGCGAGGCCATAAACACGCGTAGCTTCGGTCGTTAAGTACGCCAGACTGATGGACTATCCACGGAACGTTCCTCGTTACGGTGAAGAACGTTCGATCGAAAATTTGTGGCGAATATTCGAGGGAAAGGTGGCGAAAACTTGGCGGCGTGATTTTTCAAGGGAAATACAAGGCAGCTTTTACGACGCGAAATTTATAAAAGCAACGCCGCTCACAAAGGGGCGTCGGGGTGGGAAAAGTTGAGCGAAGAAATTCAAGGGAATTCCCAAGTTTAATTGGAAGAAGAGGATCTAAGTTGTTCCATCTAGCGCGAAAATGTATTACGCCCTTCTAACTGACGTTACAAGTACTTAAAGTGCCATTACCTATTCATCTGGAATAATGCGCCAAGCGCGAGGGAAAAACCTGCGAAACGATTAATCTCTTCAGGCTTCGCAACAAAATAATTCGCCCCTGCCCGAATTGGTACGTAGGTACTTGCCTTCCGAATTCTTGCGAATGCTAAAACGTTAGAAGCGAGCGGGCGGAGAATCATCGAAAACCGCAGGCGTGCGGTGCTTGGTAAGTAGTAAAATCCAAAGTTCCAACCGACAAGCCCCTAAACCGCTCGTAATTATTTCCTTACAAAGCAAATTGCCTGTCACAGGGCCGCCCGTTTCGAACCCCAGCTCGTGCAATCGCATCAGGTATGCCGGAAGCACTTCGAGACACTTCTCTGGAAATGCCGCGTGCACACCTGTCTCTGTGCCTCCGCTCGTACCAGGTAATACCAATTTGTGACACGTAATCCTTGCTCCCGTGCGTAAGCACGCGACACGCAGAGAGACGGAAAAGCTGCCCGCGTTTCTATGCAGGTACGTGTCTACCAGCACCTCGACATTGTATGTACACCAGCTACGAAGCTTTCGATTCAGACCACGTGGGTGTACAGATGTTTGTGACGAACGCAACTGCGAGCCTTCCCGGCCAATTGCAATTAAATCTTGAAAGTGAATCCCTTGTGGTCGAACGACTCGGGTAAACAGCAGCGCGTGTGGTCGTTATCGTGTAACGCTTGCAAATTTGCTAGAGAACGAGGCAAAGTGGAACGAAAGAAGGGGGATGCGGGATAAATCTCCAGTGGGAAAATTAAATGTTTTGGCAAACCGGTTACGGAGAGGGATCCCAACTGTTACCCTTATCCTTCGAAGCAAGTGGAGGTACCTCTGTTTGGATACCTTCGTTGAAACTTACGAAGTCTGCTCTTGATGTACGTTTTCTGGCGCAGTATAGAGAGTGCATTATGCAAGTGGGCTGATAAAATTTTAAAGTTTTTATTAAATAATTTATATAAAAAGGTATAATATATAAAATTATAATTGATAAGATTAATGCAATTACTCCCGGTGTAATTAAATAAGCTCGTAATCGATATGCGATTCTCGTGGACCAAGTTCCAAGGTACACCTATCGATAGATTTATGGAGCATAAATGTTTTGAAGCAAACTTTTTATCGAGGTTCCGAATGGGATTAGGAATATCGCCACAGTTACGGTTTTATACGTTTCTAAGCGTACTATTGAATTTGATTAAAAATCTACCCCATTGTATTACGAGCTGCACGTTTCACTGTGATTTAAATCAATTTAACCGTTCGAATAGTCGAGAATCGCTCATTATCAGTGGTTACGCATTTTCCTTGATACGCTCGGCGTTACCTGCATTCAGCGACGAGGAATCCTCGACGTGCCGAACGAATTTTCATTAGGCGAGCAAAAAGCACAAACGCCATTTCGAGCTTCTTCATCTATAGGATTTCATTAGTCGAATGCGTTACATCGGTACGTAACCGCAGCTGTACTCGCAGGTCCAATCTCCCCTTTATTTCCATGAAATTCAATGGGATGGCTCGATCGCGAGCAAGGGGGTCTCAGGAATACCATCCGGTTAAACGGAAGCACGAGTACGGTATTCGAAAGAAATAACGTCTCGCATAATAACGATATCCCGCGGTGCCGCAAATAATAGTTTAAAGATCGTGAGCGTAGATTGCAATGCGTAGACCGAATGGTCGTTCACGTAGATAAATCTTTACTCGAGGGTAACGTTCCCCTTAAATGAATACTACGCGATAAACCGTCTGTTATCGGAGAAAAAATTGTGCGAAATTATTTCTCGACCGTTCACCAGAGCCTTGCTCTAGTGAACGAGGGTATAGAAAATTTCGACCGTTCCCCAGCTATCGAGAAACTCTGTGGTCTACCTGCGGCCAGGTCAATATAATTACCGTGTGAAGTAATTAGTTGATACGATCTAAGAAGATAAGTTGCCCCGACGAGACAAAAGAATGTCAAGCGCTCTATTATACGTAGATCCCTCCCGTTTGACCCATTATTTTTATATCACCTCGTAAACTGCATACCCCGATTGTTGTAGCTTTATAGTGAACGCAATCAACGAATATCATCGGTGAGGTTACGAGGAAACTTTTGTGTTAAGAGGGTTCTAATTTTAAATAAGGATCTCTGTTTCGCCAGAAGTTCGTTGGAGTGAAAATCTCGTTTTGTCTCAAAATAATTTTGCATAGATTATTCAGAATAATTTGGCATAAATTATTCAAATCCTATAATTTCATAATTTCATATGATAATAATTTCATCGCGCCAGACGAATACATGAGCCTTGAATTCAACGACACGATTTATCGTAGACTTAAAGGGAAGGATTGGCACTCCTAATTTACTATAAGTTGATCTGCCAATAGCGAAAGATCGATATCGTAGGTTAAAGATAAAGCGAATTAAGATTCAAAGCGCACGTCGCCAAAGTTGAGGTACGACCATACATACAGTCTAGACTCCACGTAGAAGGCGAGCCACCCTGAAACCTGACGACCTTACTAAAATCCTACGCTAATTCTGTGCCTTCACACACGTCCACTGAAAATTTCAACAGCTCGAAATACCAAGGGTAAATCCTTCCCGATTCGACCAGCGTAGACGTCAGGTTTTGAAGGACAAAAATTTCCAACTCGCGTGAACAATCAAAATGAAAACAATTATTTTTGGGAAATTATGACTTCTGCAATCCTGCCCACGATCCGCGTACACTGGAACGTCCATATGACGAATTTCGTGGCACGTGATACGCGGAAATGCAGCGTAATAGGAAGAGCGAATAACAGGTTGGATGTTAACGATGGAAGGAACGGCGTTCGTTAATTATTTACAAGTTTATCGATGCATCGAGTGCAGCGTCGCGTAAAGCAAAATTGACGTGAGTCACGGTTAAAAATTGACGAGCGGCTGCTGCGGACCAATTTCTTCGTTCCAGAACGATAATTTGCAGATTCGCGGATGGGACGTTCGAATAAATGTAATAATTGAATCTAGCTGACAGGAATCGTTCCGTTCTTGCCAGGAGTTCTTTTATTCCATCCTTCTGATATGAACGAAAAAAAAGGAAGAAAAAAAAGATAAAGTGATAACAGATGCTAATGCTTCACCATTTCTTGGAAAAGGATCTATCTATCGTAGAAAAGGATTCGTGTTTGTCGCGTGAACAGATACGAAAGCGAAACTAATACAAACGCAATGCGACGTTCAGCTGATTGAAACCGAAGGAGGAAAGAGAGGAAGGCAAAAGGGAAACACGCGGGTGGAAAATCGCCGAGCTATGCAGGTTGTGACGTGAAGCTGAGGCAGTCTTCAAAACTAAAAGGCTGTGGTGGTTGCTGACGTTGTTGTAAGTAACAGATAGGACTGAGTAATTGCTTCACTTAACGAGAAACACGTTCGGCCTTTGCGTTCGTTCCCGTTCTCGTAGAATCCGATATTAACCATCGTACTGTTTGATATACATTGTAGTTCGGTATATTCGGTGCTGCGTGCATTTCGCGAGCTCTTTTCGTTATTCTCGTTTGTCTGACGCCTTCCTGATCTCTGTGAACGTTCGAGGGCCTTCGTTACGATGTTCGAGGAATTCCACCCTATGGAACGTGCCCTTGTCCCGTTTCGAATCTAACGATACACGATTTTTCCTCATCCTCGCGAACTTTAATTATATACGTCACGCGGGTGCATCAGGCCATGAGAAAATCCAGAAAAATTATTTTTCGCTAGCATGATTTACGCGCAACATTGTATTCGTATTGGGGGATTAAAAATATTCGATGCTGTACTAACCTGACAAATAATAAATAACTCGTACACGTAATGTACTACGTACAGTTGAGGGAAAATACATATATATAACCGATAACAAAATTCGTATTAATCCTTTAACAACGCGTGCGAGTACAACGCTGGAGTGTAATACCGAAGCAAGATATTTTTTACTCTATGTAATAAATGTTAAAAATTGTAACTAAATCTGATGCTTTTTCCCAATGCTGCTCTTGTACTTGTTAACAATTTTCTTGTCAATGGAAGCGTACAAATTTAGAAAATGTAAATTTAGGTAAAAAAAGTCAATTTAACAATACGTATCATTGTGATCCTTGACAAAGCAAATATTAATATATATCAATTAACAGACACGGCTTCCTATTTTCATTCAAAATCATATGCTACATCTCAAGCTGCACAGATGTGTTTAACCATCCAATTGGGAGATACTAGAAAAATATTGTTGGTCAATAGTCAATACTATAGTTTTCTTTTGGCAGGGGTGGAAAATAGGGTGCCCAGGGCTCCAGACGTGGCCAGCACGAATCTAGAAGTAACTCTCCCAATGAGGGGAGCCTCGTAAACATATGTCCCTCATGGGGTATTTAATTCAGGAACACAGACAGTGCTCGAATTGCCGAGCTGCCCACCTCCCCGTGGCCGTCGACGTAGGTGAGCGCGAGAAAATATAGTGGAGTAGGTGAAGGAAAGCTGCCTCCTAAAGGAGCGGCCACGATCTTCCTCAGCACCGTTGCTTTTTCCTTAGACGTAGTAAATACTGAAAGTGGAGGCTACCTCAGGGACTTTGCCACTCCACCTAGTTTACAGACCCTTCCACCTACTCCACCTTGCTTTTTTTTCTCCTTCGTCGGCCCAGCCGATAAGGAGTCAAGGAAAGATTTTACACTTGGGCGAAATGTAAAAAGCGTACGATGGTCTTGTTGATTCAACCAAGTACTTTTGTGACCGCCGTTTCCTACACCTTCCGTTAGGACCACGACACGATAGCGTGATTCTTCAATCATTCAAATAATTTTCTCTGTTATACAATTTCTACCAAATATCCAGTACTATTATAAGTACTATTATAATACTTCATACTATAATAGTACTATTAGTACTATTATAATTATAACGGAATAGAAAATTGTCTAAATGAAGGGACACATATTTTTAATTACACTACGTTCTCGCAAACCCAAACGTAGTGCTCCAACCTGCATGCAGTACACGTAGAGTTGCAGACCCTATTCAAACTGTAAACATCAATGAATATACCCGCACGTCCGTCTACACGTAAGAATCAGACCAACATAGAAGAATACCTGGATCCATCTATGCAGAACCAAGATTTGTGTATCCTTACTCGTTCTTGTCGCACGATCGGGCACGTGCACGTAACCCCGAACCTGGTACCCGGTATAAAGGCTCGGTGCGTGTGCTGGTCCCGTTTGAACGAAGGGAACACAGTCGACCAAAGAGGGGAATGATGGGGGTTGGAAATGCTGGAACCAGGGGAAACAGTGCCCTTAATACCGAGCAGGAGTTCAAAGGTGGACCCCGCAACAACGCATCTAATTACTTGCTTCCTCCGTGGTCCGTGGCACAGCGAATTTACATCTTGTTTGTTCAAGCACCTGTAGCAAGCTATACCACTATTCTCCCCCCCACCCACCGATGTAGATTGGATACTGCCTATAAACAAGCAATTGCCTTTGACTCCGAATACTCTGCTGCAGAAAGTCTAACCGCCACAGAGCAGCAATATCTTGCGCAGGTTCGTGTCGTGGCCCCTAGGCACCCTGATACTCTTTCCAGGTTGTGGAAACTCGTGGTCGCAGTTTGTAGTCCTTTCGAGGGGTTGGAATTCTCGAGAAACTCTAGCTTGCGACGGTATCAGGGAACGGGGACAGTACCTTATGTGACTAGGATTGTCTAATTACCTTAGTCAAGTAGGAAGTTCAAAGTTCAAGGACAATATACGTATGTATAGTAGTACTAAATGTTGATGACACTTACTAATAATGGGAACATAAAATGTATGTATGTATTTAACAATTTCAACACGACAACTCGTACCGATCGCTTTGGCGTCTGCTCAACAACTCTGTTCCTTCTATTTTATAAACACCCCAAGTCGACGCTACCCTTCCCCACTTTTCCTTTGCGGGCCATTCGACTCCCTGCGTCATCGGAATTTTCCGATGAGCCATTCCGCCCCCTCAGACATTCTGCAAACTTTTCCTACGCATACCTACTTTCACTTTCACTTTTATGGCCCTATAAGGGCGAAACGCTCGCGCTTTAGAATAGCTACCTGCAGTCAACGTTACAAGCCTGTTACTAAGAAAATTTACATTACAATAAACAACTAAAATAATCGCGATACCCGGTATGTATGTATGTACGTATGTCTCGGAGTACAGTGGGTGAAAATGAACGGAGCGATTTGATAGTATATGTATAATAATATAGTGTAGATAAAGTATATTGGAAAGGAATGAATAGAGGAGATGTTAGAAATTTTAACGATAAAAGATAGGTCCAAGGCTTTTCGGTAATGTAGGCCGCAAGCGAACAGAATCCGCACGACACTGGCTTATTTTCCTCATCCAACCATCCCTTTAGTTTCGACCCCCAAGGAACATTGAAAGCTCTTAGCAGATGCAACATCAATGAAGCTGCATGCTCGAGCGAAGACGCGCGTTTCATTTATTTCTGTGTCTTTCGTTCTCCTCTTTTTTTTATCCTTTGACGACACTGGGAAAGAAATTATTCCTTGCTACGTAGATGTACCGCGTATGTTCCTTTGATACCATCGATTATACCGCATGCATTTATGCGAACAATCTCTCACGAACTTATTTATAACATCGGTTACTATTCAGTTTAAAATCAAGAACAAATTATTGCTAGCTCAATGTCAGTTTTTGATCCTTCCATGTAAAATTCGTTTCTCAATAATTGTATTGTAAAAACATCTGGTTCACAGATAAGGAACAATCGAAATCGCCGTCTCATTTCGGCAACGGAATCAATTACAAAGTTCAATGGGGGGAGACGCCTGGCGGATTAATATTCCTAAAGAGCAGGTCTTCACAGATCACAAGGGCAGACTAACAGTGAGCCGTGCCCGGAGACAGAGTGTAATCAGCGTGAAATGTTTCTTTCACGACGATCTTGCTCATACATTTGATGCAGTCCATGTACTTTTATCCGCTGGGCTACAGTGGCGTAGGAAAACGCGAAATTGCGAAACGTCGTAGACGACATTATTGTGCCAGCCGACGATCACGAGCGAGCATTACGTTTCTGATATTTCTTGACGCGCCTTATTTCTTTATTTTTCTTCCATGGGAAATTCAATAACCAGCGTCACGCGAACGCAGCGCGAAATACCACGATACGAATCTCTCGTTATCCCAGAAATTCCCATTCCCTTAAACAAACCAAATGACGGATCCGTGTAGGTGCCATAAAAATAATCGATATTAGAATTTTTCTTTGAATTCAGCGATACCCCGGGTACGTGACAATTTGTAAACCGAACAAATTCGCGAAACACGTGCTGCGGCGAGGATTTGACGATCGATAAGGGAACGCGTACGCGTTTTATGGGGTGCACGTCGAACAAGAAACGTACACAGTACGGCTTCAATAATGTTATGAACGTTTATCGACGTTGCGACACTTTCTATGGCTCCAATTCGATTGCTGTTAGCCACAGCTATTCCGATTTTTCTATCACGAAACAAGGCAAGTGGGTAAGCAAGAAGTCGGCGATAAACGAAAGTTTATCAAACACCCAGGTGGTCGCGTTTTCCATTGCCGCGACCATCGTTGCTTTTTCCGCGAGCTACGCCTATGCGTGACTCCTCTTCCTGTCACATTTTTATACACCAAAAATGTAAATACACGCGCTTGCATTGGACACCGGAGCAAGATGCGGTCATTTTCATTGGACCAGACGAGAGATGTTAACTATTCTCTGGGGGGGGGGGGAGGTTTATCTCTTTACCTGCTGGCGTTCCAGCTGGAAATGAAAAGGATGTTAAATAAGTCTGGAATAATTTTTTACGATGCCGCCTGCTAATTTTTACGTCGTCCACATTTTCAATGTAAACGTTTGAAAGTGCAGAGGCAAGGAAAATGAAATCCGGTCGGCTATTACCGTCGAAAATTAGTTCGCGTTACACCGCATGTGCGAACGATGAGCCGACGCGACGGCGGAACGTTACAGTGAAATCATTAACCTGAGTTGACTGCAGGGGCGTGCAGTCAATTCGACCATAATCTAGCGTCGCGTAAACACAGCACTTTGAATCATATTAATGTAGACGCGGCGCACCTGAATCATTACAATAAATGGAATAATGGATGCTAGTATTCGGGGAATTTCACAGTGTACGCCACTTCTATCGAGCTTGGGCGTCAATTGTATTCCCGCGAGGCAAATGTGTCACATTCGACTCAAGGGAAATTGCTTTTTCGCGAACGATTCCTACACTTTCGTTGTCAAATTCAATTATGGTTGATAAGTGGTAGTTTAACTGTTTCCACGCTGGAGATAATTTTCTGGCCGAAAGATATTTAGCAAACGGATGACGAGTGGAATAGGGGCGTAAGGAAGCGAGGCAAGGAGATATACATACTTGGTTGGAACACGGGATGCACAGTCACGTTGGTGCAAGTTATCCAATATACATTACCTAAAGCATCTAGAGAGACACGCGCGTTAACGAATTGTCGTGTCGTTTCGAATAATGCTCCACTGCGGTGTCGCGTTTTCTATTAGATAGAAATGAGCGATGCGGCGTTAGAATTAGAAAAGAATCGTATGAAAAGAATCGTGACACGATAAAACGTATCGCGTTGCCGGCGTTAAACTTTGTCCATCAATCAGCATAATACTGTATTTATCGTTGCAAATGAAAGTTTCGTGGGATATGCTGCCGAGCACAGACGGTAAACACCATGTATAAAACATTCGAGGAGTTGAATAGTTCTTAATCGTTCGAAAATAAACGCCAGCTAATACATCAGAAAAACATGGAACCATTAAAGATAAATGATTTTATCCAACGATACGAGAAAGGACGAGCTGCGTTTTGAATATCCTCGCCGCGCCGCGGTAATTCTAAGATCGATCACTGGTTAATCTGATTTCCGCGCGAAACGATATTTCATTTTCCAAGCGGATGCTTTCCGCGATCATTGCGTCGCTCCTCCAACGCCGTTGGATTCTAATGCGGAAACTGACACGCGGGAATATGCCTGTGGAAGTTCCAGCGGCCGAGGAACTCGGGAGTTTCGTTGAGAAACGGAATGGGGACCTTATAGAAATGGATTAAGGAGTTTAATTAAGTTGATTCAACGGGAGCGGCACAAAATTTCGCGATCCTCCTTCGACGAGCCTGTACATTGATTGCTTCTCATCGTCAATGCGACGCGTATCGATAATTTTAACGGTCACTCTTCGATCATTTTACCGTGCAATCACTGGTAACGATGATCGTTCGATTAACACGTTAAGTAAGAAATATGTCTGAATATTTGTACGATAGTTGTTAGGCGAAAAGAGACGAGAATGTTCCTTTTAGGGGCAGCAGCGATAAACTCAATGCTATGGATCGATTAATCAGGATCGATGGAAATTACCGTCTGTCCAACAGAAGCAATTTGGCCAATCTCATATCGAGATTTCGTAAACCGCGGGACACGCTCCTGGCTTTTCTTGTATCTCGCGTGACGAAGGAATATCTTCGACGTTTGGTCGAAGCTAATCTAAAAACGATGGCGGTGCTCCCGGTGTAACGATCACGGATTTTCTTTGGTTTCCCGGGTTTACCGGCCGTTATCCTCTCCCTGAACGATTTCATCTTATATCCGTCGGGATTAGAGAACCTCTGTCTCTGACCGTTTCATTACTCATCCTACACGCTCTCTGGGAACTACGTGTTCGTTTTCTGTTTGTCGCTTCGTTTCTCTCTTCTTTCTTTCCACGCCCGTATCGCTGCCGTCCGTTCCACCTTTCCTTTCTTCTATTTTTTTTTCCTTTTTTTTTTATATTCCACGTTCCCTTTTTCTCTGCAGTTTTCCATCCCCCCTCTGTCTCTTTTCTCGCGTCCCTGCCTTTCATTCGGTCGCACAGTCAGTTCGCAATATTGTAATGCGAAGCACAATGCGTTGCACCCGAAGAGATACGACACGATAAAGAGGGAGACGCATCGAGCTTAGAGAAAGATTAAAAAGGGGAGTAATACGTCTTGCGGGATATCTCGCGAATAACGAGACAATAGCAGGCGGAAGATGAAATTAATTGACCGATACGTTCGCTATGTTTCTCCGTAGTTCTGACATTTATTTCCGTGCGATATATTTAAGTAGATTAGATCGACAATCTTATTTCAATGGGCGAGTTCGAACAATACAGGTTCTGAGAAATACTTTACTCTTCCTAACAATGTAGTGGGAGAATGCTGCATCATAGAATTAAGCAGCTTTGTACCGTAAGACCATTAGCATTTGATGGGTAGAATTTATTCGTTCAATTCGAATCGTATCTGTAGATGAATTTTTATATAATACTGCGAAGACTTCTTGCTACATCGTTGTGGGAAGTATGTGTAGTACGTGCAATATTGTATCACCGAAGCAGTGGAAGAAACTCTTCTCGCCAATTAGAAAAACGCATAGAACCTACTTCTACGATCGAGTTAAAGGAACAATACAGTCTGTCGGAACCGTATTCGTTCCACATGCCATCTCTCGATCAACTGACAGTAGAAACGGGCGGGTGAACGAAGTATATAAGAAAAGAGGAAAGCCGCCGCGTGTTTCATCGATCTCTTATTTTCACCGACGCCAAAGGGCTGATCCTGTAAATGGATCAAGTGCGCGGAACGTTTCCTTGATATGAAACTTCGATACTCTTAGGAAAAGTTCGGCTTGCACTTTCTATGCCGCTCCCGATGCGCATCCCTTTGAGATTTGTTTCGTTCTCTCTGATTAGCCGGACGCGCGGGCGGAGGCGAAAGCAGCCACTTGAAGGAAATCGAAATCGAATCTATCGGGTAACGTAAGTAGTTCAACGACGACGTCCACGCGATTTCGATGCCTGATAAGACGTCGTGAGCGGGAAAAGTTGTTGGATCTCCAGAGGAATCCCCGGCTCTTTGCGGGAGGTATACCTTAGGGCGAGCAAGGGCCGGTGTAATTAATAAAATTGTCGCGAAAAAATTAACGTCTGAGGAATTGTGAACGCCTGAAGGGCGTCCACTCGTATTCTGGAGAATGCTCGAACTCGACAGAAATAAATATTCCCGACGGAAAAGGATGCGAAGGGGGATGGAGTTTAAAGGAACGGTAGAGCCGTTGAAAGCGTATACGAACGGATGGCTTCCTCGCAATGGGCCCGGTAAAATTTGCCAAGCGGCCAGAGAAAATTGCGATGATTATACGGCACGTACGGCGCGAGGCGCACGAGTGGAAGAGAGAGAGAAGGGGGGAAAAAATATTCCATAAAGCGTAATGGAGGGCTCGCAAATATTTATCTTTCGGTAGGTCGGAAGCTGCGGGAGAAGCGCAAAGAGCCATGCGAAAACGTTCCGAGCCGGATGGCCCTTGTCGCGGCACAGAAACGTGGAAAGTTCTCCTGACACGATTATGGCGCTCGGTGACCAGAAATAATTTCATTAGTCGCCCCGTAAACTCATCCAACAGTCCGTAAAGAAACCATACGCGTGGGAAATATGTACTTGGGCATATATAATCGCGCACACCCACGGACGCCTTAAACCCCTTCCATGCGCACCCACGGGAACTCTAATCACGCTACTTAAGTTCCTGTTGCATAGACGTGGATGCATGCCATCAGTATAGACGGTCTGTGCACGTGCACAACATCGATGTCTGTTAAGGTGAATGGAATGATTCGCGCCACCGAGCAGGCTTGTTAATGAGCGAAACGACGGTCTACACGGAAGTTAATGGACGTACATCGGCAAGATTTCAGCCGACCTCGAGGACCCTTATCCGCTGCGCGCACTATTTGCCCTTTGCCAGAAAAAATTTAAGAGGACTTGAGAAACTTTCAGAGTTATGGGGAGGGAGAGAGAGAGAGAGAGAGAAGTTATTTCGCGTTGGGCTCTCAAGTTAAGAGCAATGTTAGTTGCAACTGGATCGAAAGGGTTGCAGAACGACAGGCTGCAGAAGTATCATCCCAATGTTCGCGCGAAACTAATCTTTCACGATCAGCTAACCACGGGGACAAGTAATGGAACGATGCAAGAAAAGCCTAACGAAATTCCTGACAGGCAAACCCTTGCGTTTGTTCTGGGGTTCGTAGCGGTTGCGGAAGTTAGCCGCGGATATCCTAAATTTGGGTTGCATAAGCGCCATGGCAAAAACTTACTCCCTCCTCCCCTATCTCTCTCTGCTTCTCTTTGCGAGCACTGTTGGCAGTCGTATGGAAGAGACGAGAAACGAGAAGAGCGAGAAGAGCGAGAAGTAACGAAGACACGGTCGGGAAAGAGAGAGGAAGCAGGACGGATTAGAGCAAGGAGATGCCGCAAGTGGGTGCCGCACAATCGTACCGCAGAAACTGAGTACAGGGGACAAAGAGACGACAGACACCTCTTGGTAGCGAAAGGGAGGCAGGACACAAGGTACAGGAGAGCTGGGTACGGAACGAAAAGGGGCAAGAGAAACCGAGGGGAAAGATCTCGCAAAACATACACAGCTGAAGCTGACACATCCTCTGCCAGTCTACTGGCTTTTCTAGAAGGTAGAGACGCTTACTTAGTGACACACGCAGCATTTTGCTGTCGGGGCTGAACTTTCTCTCTTCGTCTCAAAGCCCATTTCTCCCCCCTGGCCCTCTTTCCCGCGTTGAGCCACCATGCCTCTCTTACCAGCATTCTCCACGGCATTGTATTAAACCGTGGCTCGTGTTGCGGCTTGACAAGAGGGGCACACGAGTTATCTTCCTATCGTTCCATCCTATTCCTTCTAACGACGGTACACCCTGAGCCCTTCCACGGTCTCGCCCTGTCCTTCCGTATATTCCAGTCCAGGATACGTTGGATTATTCAGAGAGTAATTTAAACTACAGATGCCAGATATTTCGACTGTTTCGGTCTGATCGATCGCTTATGCCCGGCAAATTTCACCTCTGTCCCGTTGTCGTTTATCGTTGCGCCGGTGTCGCATTAATCAATATCGCGGTTGTCGATTATATTAAAAGCCTGGGCCATCGACGTTTGGTCAGTTCGAAAAAATACGTCGCAGTTCACAGTTTGCACGGGTCTGTCGCCGGTGCCTGGTATAAATGCAAGAGAAGGATGATTGGAAAGAAAGATTTCAACACGCGTGCCAGGCCCTTTATCAAACCCTGCCCTCGATAGCAGTCCTCTACCTGCTGGTTTCTGACTTGTTGTCAAGTTTCAAGATGAACTCCCTAACCGACAGGAACTGCTTTCAACCCTTATCAAACGCGTCTGATTCTGACACGCGATTTGAATTCTCCGCCTACCCGCGGCGCGTCGCGTCGCGTCGTCGCGGCGTTTTAAAAGCGTAACGCAGCCCATTACGTGTTCTGGAATGTCTGGCTTGTCAATGTGCCCGACGCAAAAGGCTGTAACGATTATCCGAAATAATGTATTTTATCATTGCACTTGAAGACCAAACGAGGCAGACAGCCGAGTGTGTTGCAAATGTATTCAGATTAATTATTAACGTTAAAGGCGATTATTTCACGCTGAAGGGCTGCGTTAAAAGGTGTACCAATTAAAGGGGCAAGGTCTCTTGTCCTTTTCCAGCCATGCAAATGATACACATTTACGACGCAACTGTGTATACAGTACCTCGAATTAACGAGGCTCTTCTCGTATCTTGGTATTATTACGACTTTAAGTAATGCAGCGCATTTAAGCTCGTAGTTACGTCAGCCATGGAAAAATCTTTTGTTTCCCCCCTGAAACGTTTATCCCAGCAAAGCGTAATAGCGTAACGTATGTACGTAACTTGTAATTAACTATTATACAAGCATTGAACGGATCATACATTTCCTACCGTTCTATACTTTTTTCAAATTGCATAAAGTATCTACTGCGTACCCGATGCACGCGTTACATCATTGTGATTGCGTGTTTGTACGGCGTCGTTATTGTTCCGCGGGCAAAACTGGTATGCAAGAAAAAGCAGCATATTGCTCGTGAGAGCAGATGACATTTCTCTCAGTCGAAACTTTTCTTTAGAAACGCTAGACGAATTTTTCTTCGGTTCCAGCAACCGCATCATTCCGTACCCTGAACCAAACCATTCTCCCCTTGACGCGGAGGCAGAAGCGTACATCGAAGCTAATGGCGCGACTCTCGGTGATTCGTCTACACCCGACGCTTTTCCCTACCATGGCCTTCTCTTTTTCTTATTGCCGCCTTTCCTACGGACTCATAATTCACACACAAATTTCCAACATAAAACCCATAGAACTTTCGATAGGTTTTTTTTTCAACCAAGAATCATTCGCATTTTAATCGTATCATCCATTTCGAAACACAGCTTCTATCGAAGATAAGACTGGTCCACTACTATTCAGTGAATAGTATTCACGCAAAATTGTCGAGCATAAAATAGAAATATTTGGTCACGATTCTACTGGAATTCCTCTCAGTCGCGAAGATTATATTACGATAATATTCACAGAATCGCGGCGTGTCGCGCATTAAAGAGATAAGGGGATAAGTTCGATGAAACTCTCCTCAGTCCCTGAATGACGCCTTTATGTTTCCCGCGATGTATAAAAATGTCCGTCACAAGCCAGACGGGGCTTGGATTATTTCTGCGGTGAGCCGTGCGAGGAACACGCGACCGATGTTACAAACGGCTCACTTATTTATCGCGGCCCCAAGCAAACTGATCGTGAAACATGTTGTGAATATTTCACGCGCAGATCGTGCCTTTTTCCCTTCCGCCGTTGTTCCCGGCGAATCCCTTTAGAAATTCTTACAAAGGGTGTGTAACGCCGGCAACCTCGATTCTGGTTTAAAAAATTGAAAGACCATTTCTCGTGGCTCGAGTGTTTCTCGAAGTGCGGTGCTTGAACTACGGCGGCGCAAGATGCTGCCTCTGTTGCTTTTGCTTTTACTCCTTCGTCACTTCTCACCTGCCATTGGATTCAACATACTTGGAATTTGTCCCAGTACAAGCTACAGCCACCAGCAACCGTTTCAAGCATTGATGAAAGCTTTGGCGGCTCGTGGACACAATGTCACCATGATATCGACCATTCCATCAAAGGTGAGTACGAGTTCTCGGTCTTCAACTATTTCTACGCGAATCTTCGTTCGGGTTTGCTGTCCGTTGGTAATTAATCGATCCCCATTACCTTCCCCTTTCGCCACGGAGAAAATCGTGGCAATTTTATCGCGTTACATACGATTTTAACCATTAACGTAGAACGTAGCAATTTACACAATTACGGCGGAAGTTCCTTCATTTATCAGCGTTGGGAAAGTTTGCAGAAAAGGGCGTGAAAACGCTTCTAACAAGGTTACAACAAAGGTTTAATAATTCAATAATATCGCGAGACCGTAGAGAAAAGTTCGAAAGATATTTCAGATAGGTGTTTGACTCTGTGCTCCAGTTGGACCACGCGTACATACGTATGTAAGTATGTATGTATGTACCTCTCGTGCCGTCTTCCCACGTTCAACCGGCAGTTCATTTTTACTTCTCATTTTCTTCTTGTCCCGCTCTACTTCCACTTTTCTCTGGCCCCGATCCCTTTCGTGTCCCCTTTCTTTGCCCTCTCCATAAACTTCCGTTCAAAGTTACGCAAACTTCGTTCGGCTCCAATTTACCCTCACTAACATTTCTTCTTGTTAAATGCGTCTCTTTGTGACACGACGCTCGCCGTTTTTCTTTCCTCTCTTTCCCCTTTGTTTTCTCATCCTCATCTTGAAATCAAGATTTCCGCCGGTACACGAAAATAACCAGAACGAGCATGGATATCAGGAAGGGTGTACATTTTGAACGTGCATTCGCGGTGGTTGGAATTTATGACCAGCAACACATGTAATCTTTCAGAAGGCGATCAAGAACTACGAGGACGTCGATTTGTCGTTTTCCTATCGAAAGGCCGATTGCACAGGTTTGAGGTGGGTTTCCCTTGTGTAATGCATCGCACGAAGAATTTCAGGGAAGAGATTTTGTTAAATTATCGATCTTCCACAGGCACATGGGAGCATTCACCCTTCTGCATAAGAACATGCGAGAGGCGAACGAGCTGTGCGAGGAGCAACTGTTCAGCCCGCCCATCGAGCACCTAATTTCGTAATACAAATATTAATTTTATTTAAGACCGTGTAGTAGCACCGCTGTAAAGAAAAGATTGTGGCGCGGGGCAAAGAAGAAGTTCATTTCGTATACTCGTTAAAGCTAAAAGAATATAGTCGAAGAAAAGTGCCCTAACATAATTTTCTGCCTTGAGCCGTACGAAATTACCGGCATCAACGCGCCTCTGCCTGCATTTCGTTGCCCGAAAGGACGAGAGGAAAAAAGAGAAAAGAAAACACTAGCTAAAGAAATGACTGTAATTTCATCGCGTTACAACTTCATCTATATAAAGCTAATCTCGAGATCAACGCACTGTATTCTCTCTGCCCCAGGAGGAACAAGACCTTCGACGCCGTGATTATAGAACAATTATGGTACCAGTGCTATTACGCCCTCGTGAAACATTACAATTCGCCTGTTCTAATCGGCTTCTTGAGCGTCGGCAACCTGCCTTACGTCATGGACTCTGTTGGTAAGCTTGGCACGCAATTGAAAATGTAACAGGAGTACGAAGGAAACGAAGGTAAACGCGAGGCACGCTGTTTTACGATAACGAACACCTCTGACCACGGTGTCCAAACGTGGTAGTTTCGTGTCGTCTTTTTCTATTCTATTCGTGACCCGCTGTGGCTGAGAGTCGAAGATTGACGGAAATTGTCGGTGAACTAGAAAGTGCGAGCAATCGGACAACTGGACTTCGTGAAGAAGGATAGATCGCTTAGTAGTGGTTTAACATGTTCCGATTTGGCATTAAATGAGAAACGTGGAGACAATCGTTTGATCGATTGTCTAACTAAAAGTAACGAAGTACGGTTGATAAATGAATGATATTATTTCCAGGAAACCCAGACGACCCACAGTTGAACCCCGACATGGCCTATCCTTTCACTAACAAAATGAGTCTGACCGAGCGAATCTGGAACACCCTCTATACAACGTGGACCAGAATATACTACAAGCACTGGCATTTGCCGCGGGCTCAGAAGATCGTTAACAAGTGGATGCCTGACATCTCGATCCAGGACATCGACAGAAACTTTAGTCTAGTGATATTGGGAAACAATCACGTGTTCGGGTATCCGAAACCGCTGCTACCAAATGTGATCGAGGTTCACAGTCTCCAAATCACTGATAAAAGGGAACCGTTGCCCAAGGTAGGGAGCGGAATCTGAAACTTTCCTATTAAACCGTGAAACCGTTGAATTTATCACCAATAAACCCTCCGGTTCCGCTTGACGTATTCAAAATTCAACGTTTCCAATTTCTACGCGAAACTGGTGTATCCTGGAAGTTGGAAATAACCGCGGTTGATTCATCGACGATAGATCAAAGTACGGTATCGCGAAGCTTCACTAGAATTCAGTCAACGATTACAGCTATTATTCCTTGCGGACCGTGCAGCGTTATTTCGCGCAGTTTTGCCGTAGCAATAGGTAGAATTGTATATCGTTGGCAGGTCGAATGATTTCTCCGGGGGAAAATACGTAGCACTCTCGCAGGTAACCAGTATAGGGGAAAGTTTACCTTCGACGTTGCGACGCTGCGAAAGTAAAGGTCATTGCTATTTACCGCCGCTCGTTGTACCTTTTATCCCCCACACGGACTAGGGGGGAGAATATTCCCCGAAAGCTATTTCCAACCCCTGTTTCGTTTCACCGTGGAAGAGAAATCCAAACTCCGGCCGGCCGATTCATTTTACTTCTTTTCCAAACGACCATTGGACGAAGGTTGAAAATTATCCTACTACGGCGTTCATTGGAACGCTGGGGTGTATCATTATTTTTTTGTTCTTTTTTTTGCGAGATGCAACAGTCTCGAAGCGCAACGGGGTCCGTGTCACGTGGACTTAATGCGAAGCATTGAGATGCAAAACGTGATCGTTATCCACGTGCGCGCAGATTCCAGCCGCGAATGCTTGGTGTAATTAATACTGCGCGCATTTGCAACATTTCACGCGGGACGCGTGTATTATCGTTTCGACGCAATCTTCGCGAACGATAATAACTAGAAAGCCTTAAACTGCTTAAACTGTAAAGCGTAGAACCGTTTGCGCAGTGCCAATGGAGTGATTTGGAATCTAAGCGAATTAAATTTCTCTGTCGCGTTAATCGTAGGAAATTCAAGAATTTCTAGACGAAGCAGAGCACGGGGCGATCTACTTCTCCCTTGGTTCGAATCTGCAAACTCATCAGTTGCCAGTGGGCCCTTTGACGGCATTGTACAACGCGCTGGGCTCGCTCAAGCAAAGAGTTCTATGGAAACACGCCGGAGACGTGGCCATTCATCCAGCCAACATCAAATTTGTGAAGTGGGCTCCCCAGCAAGCGGTTCTCGGTAAGGTTATCGAAGGCTAAGCTGACCCTTCGCTTCCTCGCGCTCCTTTGAACGAACCATAGATTGACCGCTTCAGGGATATGTTCGTTTTATAGCCACGCTTCTGGTCACCGTTTGCGTACACACACATGCGAATCGTTACTCGAAACGACTCGATACGCCTCGAAGCGTGACAGAAAACGAACGAGATGATAAATCGGGCCGTAACGAGCGCATAATTCATTCCATGATAACGCGGTGAACGCTGAATTGTACTCGTTAATTACAATGGCATTCGTTGTTCCCGTTGGAGGTTCCTCCGCTTTTTTTCTACCGGCAGAAACTTCTTACATAATAGTCTCCGTACTCGTAAGTACGTGTCTGTTCCTTAATTTCCGCATTTTCGTTTGATTTGCGTTCATACACAACTCGTCAAAACTCGTCGTGACGGTCTGTTCGTTAAAGAGAATTCAACGGTAAGTCGAGGCTTGCACAGATACTTAACGAAGTTGCCGCCGACTTTGCAGGTCCTTTCATTTAAAAGGGATGTTAATTTTCTTGGCTCGCCCGAGTGCTCTGTAACGACCTCGTCCACGCTCATTTTTAAACGATCGGATGCTAAGTGCGACTCGCGTGCGATATAATTACATCCGCCAACGTTTTCACTGTTACCCGGGGAAAATGTTCAGAACGTGTCGAATCTCAACTTTCCGCGATAAAATGTATGCGTATAAAATAAGTGTTTCGAATAAAAATTCGTAACAGGTGAGTTTGAAAAAAAAGAAGGAAGAGTTGCACATGTCCCCGTCGAGTAATTTTGCTACTATGATTATCGACTGGCACGTTTGCACAAATTTTTTCGCAAAGAAAATAAACGGCACACTAGTCCATTGATCAGTAAAACGACGATCCAGACGATTCATAACGAAACGAAAAGATAACTCATGACACAGCGGCGAAATTCTCCCGGGAAATTCTGACAAACAACTCCGCATCGCTCATGGTAACGCCCGGACTCCATGCAAATGCAAGCAAACGCAAACTTTCGTACACATTGACAGACAGGTTACGTTCACCGGCCCTTCTGAAGCCCGCAGTAGAAAACGTATTAAAGATGGGAATACGAAAAGCAACTAAACGCCGTCAGACAAATAATGGGAATTTCAATTAAATTGCCTAGTAAGGTTTACGTAGCTCCGAAATTCAGCACCAAGAGTTGCAATAAAACTATCAACAATGAACAATTTACAGTACCCCCTACAATTTGTTTTTCCAACTGTCCATCTTCTTTTTAAACGTATGAATGGTAGAAAAAATTACTCCTACAATTTATAGATTTCTCAATTGCTGAAATCTTTTTGTACTATAATTATTAAAACAGTATTCCAAATTTCTCAGGATAACTACAATTCGCATTACACCGCGTTGATTACTATTTATATGTGTCGCAAAGAACGGAATAGAATCCCTAGAACGGAACAGTGTATCATGCAACTTCTGAATAGTTATAATATGTTTTTGTTTCAAAGGCAAATACCGCACCCCTGTTTTGTTTGTACTTACTTTCAACCAAGTTTTAAAGCTGATAATACTCTGAGAGGGTTAATCCATAAGGGTGCTCCTCTACTTCGGCTCGATCTGTGGTAATAACATTACTTTTACATGCAGCACATCCAAAAGTGATGGCCTACGTGATGCAGGGTGGGTTGCAGTCGTTGCAAGAGGCAGTGCACTATTCTGTTCCGGTAGTCGCCATTCCCTTTTTCGGAGATCAACTTTTCAACGCACGTAAAATCTTGGACGCCGTTATTGGTCTTACATTGAACATCGATACCATCACCGAGGAATCCGTCGTACGAACCCTCACTGACGTTATAGAAAATAAAACGTGAGTAAATCGAAGCGAGACAATTTTTTGAAATGCCATCACGGCTTCTCGAAGTAACTCGCACGACCATCGATCGAGGGAATTTCGTACTGACGAGTCTTTGTACTTGCAGGTATTACGAGAACATCAAGATCATGTCCGAAATTGTAAAGGACGAAATGGTGAAACCGATGGACAAAGCCGTTTGGAACGTGGAGCATGTAATTAAATTTTCCAAGTGGGGACATTTGCATTATCACGGCCATGATATATCCTTAAGGCATTATTATGGGACGATGGCAATGCTTATCCTTCCGGTGATTTTAATATTGTTGTGCGGAGTTTTAGTTTTTATCCATTTTAAAACGATAATGGAACGTATTTCAATACTTTACGCGACAAATCGGTTTAACGCTGCAGCAAAACCGAAATCTGAATAGATACTTGAAATTAAAATAAATTAAGTATGAAAGCATTGATTATTAAATGGTAAAAAGAATATATCAATTAAATTCTTACAAATTTCGTACAGGTATATCGGAATATATTATATATAATTGGATATAATGATATTTTTAGGGAAAACTTAATAGAATAATTTGCAGAAATTATTTTTCATCGTGAATAGTTAATAAATTTTCAAAGAAGCTCAGTTAACAAATTTTAATTTTAAGTATATCATTTACTGATAAACAGGGGAACAAGTTTACCAGCATATGAGAAGACAGAGAGATATCAGCAGAATGTTTCAATTCGTAGAAGCAGTTGTATATAAAATTTTGATATGAATGACACACTTTGGCATCAACAATATGTTAATATATATATTCATTTACGATTAGCGTACTCCACAACAATAAATCTATTAGTACTATCTGTAATAAAGTATTAAAAGTTTACAAACAGGGATTTATCTACACTCGCTTTTGTAGAACTCTCACATCGGTCACAGTCTAAACCACAGACGAGATATGTGAATAAACAAATTGCCTTATGGACTTTCGTGGCACAACGTGACTGTCATACCGACTAAGAAATCCAACACTATTCAAGCGTCCTCTGCTCATCAACAGTGATAAGTTGAAGCACTACTATTTATTAAGTAGTGCACACGAAAACACTAGCCTGACTAAAAATTTATCTTAACTTAAACATTGCCTGCCTAATTGAAAAGCTAATTTAATTGAAGAACTGTCTGCCTGACTGAAAACCTAAAGGGATGTAAAGAAAAGGGAAAGATACATTTTATAATGAATCTTCTTTCACTAAAATCGTGTTCCTGCAACCTGAAACACATCAAAGTTTATAAGAATTTTGTGATATTTGTTAGGTATGATAGCCCGATTGTTTCTACCATTTCCTTTGAATCATATGATTTTCTACGATTTATTTGATCCATACAGCATCCCTTTTGAGCCTCTGATTACTTACGTATTGCAATTTACTTGAGGTAGTAGTCTATTATATTGACATCTTCTTTAACTTAATAATTCTGTAACAAACTTATTTATGGGATTAGTAATTGTGAAAAAAGAGTACAGTAGTACAAAGGGAGCATGTTCTTCCAAAATGCAAATATACTGAATTATAATTATGAATTGCAAATAGAAACATTTATTGGATACTAAGATGAAACAACTCGTTTTTAGTGGTAATAAAAAGGTGAGAGGCAAAAGAGAATAATAAATAGCCACAGGGGCATTCTACTATTAATTATCGTCCACTTGTTATAAGCTCGATCGAAAAGCGTAAGTGGATTATCCTTTTTCCTCGCAACACTAATTTACTGCATTACTTGCAAAGTCAATCGCGTATATCTTCGTTATCCTTAATCTAGTATTTCATATATATTAAAAAAGATAGTAATTCACTGCACCCATCATTTTTATTTCGCAACATTGATAACGGAAAAGTCACGGTAGTCGCATCCAAGACTACCATCGAGGCAATCACGTTCTGCAGCTTTAATAGGTGCCTTTGGTGACTCAGGAACCTATTTGGGCATTTCATTGTGGTCGCAACACTACTTGAAAATCGCGATAATTTATCATCGCAACACTAAATGAAAATCTAAGAAAAATATGTTCGATTGAAAATATCGCGGTACTGAAAATGCTAATTAAAACCTGTGTAGAAAAGGAACACGAAAATTATTATCGCAACGCTAAAAGCAAGTACATATCGCAAGTATACTTTAATATAAAAGCTACTCTAATTCAAAGCACGATATACTTAATCGCAACTCTAGTTGCAATCGCGATTTGATTATATTCGCAACTCTAATGCAAACCGTATTCAATCGTACGCAACACTAATAAAAATCGCGATTTGCCCAATACGATGACGGTGGGCCAGGCAATAGCGCTGGCCAAGCAATAAACTACAACTACAGCATGCAAAAGCGAGCATAGTGACAAAATAGTAACACAGAATGGCTCTCCATCCAAAGGATGCAGACCCATTGGTAGTTGCCCTCTTGAGCGACAGTTTGTCGGGCCTCTTCGGCATTTAGCTTCTTCTTTTCTTCGAGCGCAATGCCCGCTGAAACTTAGTCTAGGCTCGAGACCCTATCCGCAAGAAAAAAATAAAATAAAAATCTAAACCGGGTAGCTAAATGGAATACACGTGGACGAATCACGACCAAATACAATCGTAAAAATTGCGATTACAGAAAATCGTAAAGATTGCGATTAAAATTGTAATCGATCTTCGCCTACACGCGCAGCCTCGAGCATAATGTAACACGTTCGTTTCGGAGCCAAATCGCGACCACGACCACGAGAAATTCGAAAAATCGATGGGCAAAACCAGAGGCGAACGCATTTTCGTTCGCGCCACAGCTTCACCGTCGATTTTTCAAATCAGATTTCCTGAAACAGGTTGAACACGCGAAATATTGCCTACCCGATCAAAGACTGTGTCAACCTGCCCGGCCCTACCTACTTATATCTATCAGGCACACCAGAAGGTATACTACCTATCCTACCTAGACCTATATTTAAAAAATGGCAAAGCATTCACACAAACACACATCATTCAACGTTTCTCAATCAAACACTCGGGCGCAAGAACCTACACTAGAGAGACGTCCCGGGACGCCTCCGACACCCGAGCTTGGCATACAATCATTCACACTCTAAGGGTACGTACCAGTTCCTGAAATCGGCTGACAAAGGCTAGCGACCATTGCGTAAATGTGCGTAAACGTATATGCTTGTGCATTACTTTCGTATAAAATATTGATTATTCAATTATATTGTACATTTTCTTTCAACCAAGTATGCTTGGTTCGTATAGTACTCTATTGGTTGCTATATTTTCATAATTTGTTATAGTATTCAATTTATATTTGCAATTGTAAAACATATTGCTATTCATGAAATCATCGTATCCGTATTGGAATAAATACGTTTATCATTTTTTATCAAATTCCCGAGCCGACGCAATTCCACAGCCTAAGCGCACACACACACATAATGTGGAAAATACGTCGTGCACGGTACGCAAGCAAATGTCAGCCGCCAAACATTGTTATTAATTTAAAAACTATATGATCATCGTGCCCATTGCCTTTCACTCATCCAAGTAGCACCTGGGCACGTGAGTGAGTTCCTGACAATGAACACGGAAGGGGTTAAACCTGAAAATCCTGTTCTAAAAAGATGATTAGCACACGTAAAATTGCAACAGCTAATAGTATATTTTATTTTCAATCTCTTTAAAAATGACTCGACTTTGTAATTTATGAAATATCAATGAAAACTCGAAAATAACTGATAAATAATTTATTCATTAAGGGAAATGACTGTCATTGAAACTGAATTTATTAGAATAAGTAATGCAATTAAGAAATAAATGCAATGGAATATTTACTTGAAAAATTGGCAAGATATTAAATAAGCCTCGGGTGATTCCTTAATCGAAGTAAATTGTTCAAGATAGCTACTCCGATTTGAAAATCTACCCGTATACAAAGTGCCTTCTTGTACATAATGTGTACTAAATTTCATACGAAAAGGACTCAACTATAGGATATGAAAATTAATATCAAATTGATTGCAATATACGTATCGTTATATTTATTTGTGTTAGTACATGATTACTATAATCATGAAACACTTGCAGTAACTAAGTCGGAGGGTATCCGACTTCTGCACTGGCCAACAATGAAAACAAATTGCAATTGATTATAAATACAATTCTAAATTTAATATACAATGTCCTCAATATATATGTATACATTTGTTCAATGTATTTATTAATATCGTCATATATTTTTATCGAAATAGAGGAACCTACAGGAACAGTGCTTATTTGATCAAATATTTATTTGAGTAAGAAATATTTCATGGTTCTTAATTTTTTTTGCATTAAGAAACGCGGAGTACAAGAAGGCAGATCTAACCTCGTATAAGAAATAATACACAAGAAAATAATGCGGTCACTATGCTCGCAAAACTACTAAAAAATACAACCAGTCACCCGTGCCGCTTCGGACCAATCGTCCTACGGCATGATTGGGAACCGGAGGAACCAAAATGCATGCGACTCACCAACCCGTTGATTGTAAGATTCCACTTTCGTAATTGAAGTAATTCAAAGGGAGCACAGGTGCTCTAATAATATTATTAATAACTAGTACTCGAAAAACACTGACTCTACAACCGCGTGTAGCTAAAGTGTATACAAAAATTTAAGCAGAGCCACTTGCTCTGGAATTACTAAAACACTGCGGAGCAAACACTGACTCTACCGACCGCATTGCGCACGGTCACAAAATTTTCTGAAAGAAAACATGTTTATCCTATCGCGTGTTTGTTATCGTTATCAATGATATTTACGAATAATAAATATGTACGAAAAATATGTAAATATTCATTAAATATATGTAAAAATACATGAAATATATGTAAATATGTATTAAAAATATGTAAATATGCATTAAAAGTATTAAAATATGTAATGAAATATGTAAATATGCATTAAAATTATGTAAATGTGCATTAAAATTATGTAAATATGCATTAAAAATATGTAAATATGCATTGAAATATGTAAATATGTATTAAAAGTACGTAAATATGCATTAAAAGTATTAAAATATGTATTGAAATATGTAAATATGCATTAAAAATACGTAAATATGCATTAAAAGTATTAAAATATGCATTACAAATATTAATATATGCAAGTGTGCATTAAAAATATGCAAATATGCACGAAGAATGTGCAAATATGCACGAAAAATGTGCAATTATGCACGAAAAATGTGCAATTATGCACGAAAGTATTCAAATATGCATTAAAAATATGTAAATATGCATTAGAAATATGTAAAAATACTTTAAAAATATGCAAGTGTGCATTAAAAATATTGAAATATGCACGAAAATCTGCAAATATGCACGAAAAATGTGCAAATATGCACGAAAATCTGCAAATATGCACGAAAAATGTGCAAATATGCACGAAAAATGTGCAAATATGCACGAAAATCTGCAAATATTCACGAAAAATCTGCAAATATGCACGAAAATCTGCAAATATGCACGAAAAATGTGCAAATATGCACGAAAATCTGCAAATATTCACGAAAAATGTGCAAATATGCACGAAAATCTGCAAATATGCACGAAAAATGTGCAAATTTGCACGAAAATATTCAAATATGCATTAAAAATATTAAAATAAGCACGAGAAATATGAAAGTGTGCATTAGAAATATACAAATATGCATGAAAAATGTGCAAGTGTGCACGAAAAATATGTAAACATGCATTAGAAATATGTAAAAATACATTAAAAATATACAAATATGCAAGGAAAATATACAATATTAACAATGCAATAACAAATGCAATAAGTTACTGCATATGTTTTTAAATATAAAACATAAAAATATATGCATTATGCAAAAAGTGCTAAATAAAAAATCATATTCCAATTGCAATTACTTAATTGTAATTGGTATAGAAAATCTAATTGATTTTATAAGTATTTTAACGGTGGTGGTTTCATCTTAGTATCAGTCACACATATAAAACCAATATGAAAATATAATTAAAGTACTCACATACACAGGCCTTGGCTGCATTGAATTGTTAGGCACCATTGTAGCTATTCTTATACCATTCTGTTAGAATAGCTACCATTGTAGCTATTCTTATATTCTGTACCATTGTAGGCTTACTCTATTCCATATAAACAACTCTGTCCATACTCCTGTACCAAAGAATAGATGTCTTCCATATGTTTTGTCAACACGGCATCAAGTAGTGGAATGAGAACCCTTGCCATCGTCCGCTGCCGTTAGGCTATGTTCGGTACCCAACTAAAGCCAAACACCATTTTTTTCACGATCGCTTGCGTTTCCTACAAATATATCAACGCATACGTTACTTGCTAATTGTCTCTTCTTGTTTCGCGATAAATTGTCGATATTTTCCAGGAAAAACAAGCTACCCGACCACAGACAGAAACAACAAAGAAATACTCGGAAATAATTGCGTGTATTATGTTACTACTTATTTACAACACGACTGTACATCATACAAGTATTATACGTGGTATGAATTATGATTTAATAGAGATATATTGCTGGAATTCTACTTATTTCAACAAGAAATTTGAAGAACGCTTACCTGTCAGCGAGAAGTTGATTTAACAATATGGCGCCGCGTCACTTTGCTCCTGCGCATTCCCGTTTGCGCCATTTCTGATTCAAAGTAGGCGAAAGAGCCGCCATGGAACAGAATCCAACTGAAATTAGAGATAAATGTATTAAGAATCGCCAATATTATAGTAATATCGCTAGAAACTGCAGAATATGCTCCAAGTAATGGAATTCTGAGCTGAGATACATATACGCATACGTAAAAGATAATACGTATATGCATACTCGAGTCGATTTGAAAATGCACGCCGCGCGGTGTGATTCCGTTCACTGCACAATATTTTCTTCGTTTCTTGCAAAATATTAACAAAGGAACTACAGAAAACTTGGAAGACAGGGAAATGAGAACAGTGCGTATATCATTTCCTGTTTTCGAGAATATATTGGACTATTTGACATACCTTAATTCGACGGACACTCTGAGCACGTCTATTCACTACGAGATCCGTTGGGCGAAAGAGGGAGATTTTTGAAAGAGATTGCGCTAATTGGCTGGTAACTGGGAGGGTGGTGGGGGGTGTTGTTCTTTCTTTAAGGCGGGTGTTTTTTGAATATCGTGTCGAAATGCATATTTTCTGTTACAAGTATTACAGAATGGATATTAGCCGAATAGTGGGATACAAATATATTTATTAGTAATAATAAACACATCTGAGTAACAAAATGTTTGTAATGTTTGTTACACTATGGAATAAGTAAACTATTTCCATCATACAAATATTTGTCTTGCCTTAACTTTATTCAAATTACATCGAAACAGTACCGTCAGATCACTTTTTATGTGACATTTCAAAATAAAAATATTTAAGGGCGAAGAATTAGAGATTCTAGGGGCCAATATATTCGCAATTCGTACTTTGTATAAAAATCGTCATACCCGCATGTTAGTTTTGGATAATGCGAGAATAAACAGAACTGTAACAGACTCATTAATTGATTTATTATTACTATGACAAATTGTCCTTGATAACATATCTATTGGTGCATATTATAATATTAACTCCATTTGACTCCTCTAATAAACAAGGTCCAAACTGCAAGCAAAGTATAGACCATTCACCAATTGTTTAGAGTGAAATGACTTGCAGATTACTATAAATTACAAATGATCAAGCAAAGTACAATTTCGCTATTAAAGAATAATCATTCGACGACAGGAATGCAAAGTATTTTACTTTAAAAATGACATTTAAAAATGAAAAATGACATTAATATGCATATTCATTTTCTGTCAACGATTCTATAAATAAATAAAATACAATAATGAAAACTTCAAAATTAAGACTGCCTTGCAGTTGGCCCATTAGCTCAGTTGGTTAGAGCGTCGTGCTAATAACGCGAAGGTCGCGGGTTCGATCCCCTCATGGGCCAATTTTTTTTTTTCATTACATATATAATACATGCATAAATATACCCATACACATGTATATATTTTGTCAATCTATATGTATATTGCTCCACATATCACCTACTTCAGTCACCCATTCTCTTCATTTTATCTTTGCCTTTACTTCCTACACGATACGCTATCGAATAATTGACACTCAAGAAAGTCGTTCGAACGTTCCATACGAAACCTTATCAGCACGCATCGAATCCAATACAAACTTCCCGGTAATTCAGTAGCTAATAATCGTTATCGGTCATTAATAAGAGCCGCAAGCGCGATTAACCCATACGTTGTATCATATACTTTCACAGTGATAGGTGAACCCAAATCTCAAAACTCGCTGTCACATTCGGAAGTGGGTGGAAAAGCCAAGAACACCGATCAACAAGCTTTCGGACCAACAACGTTCGCCTAATCTTTATCTGCTAATCTTAAGTTCATTAAACACGCTGACGAATCCTTCGTGAGTTTCGCGATAAAGCCAACAATAAAATCACCACAGATAGTAAACGGTAATCGTAGAAAGTATTTTGACCCGAAGTGTTCCAGTCATAATAATCGCATTGTTTCTTGTAAATAAAATATACCGCAGAGGCCATTGATCACGCGTGAAAGAGTATCCGTTCTCCAAGGTACCTTTTTTTGCAACCATTGCATTGTTCAGCAATGTAGAGTTAGCCGCACCACATTGCATGCTGTACGACGATGCAAAAAAAAATTGCAGTAAATGCGGCGGTGGAAATTTCCATCGGCGTGCAATGGTAAATTTCTTTGGTTCAGAGCTGTAAACTTCCAGTGAAGGTACCCTTTCTTATGGAAAGGGTAGCGAGCGGTATTCACCTACCCCTTGCCAATGTATATAGGTACTGTAGGTATATATATTTTGTATGCACCCAAGGGGGCAATATACCACCACGTTCTTGGAACATATCGATTTGGTCGCAAGCTGAGCTTTCTTTGGTCAAAATTGACGTCACAGGCGGCAGCTGATAGGCAGAATTCAACTGTGGTCTGTCCCCATTGGCTGGCAAGCCGGTATAAACGGTGCTTTCACGGTAACCCGTTTCAGTTGTGTTGTTATCCACTCACTGTACACTTGGTAAGTACAGCTCCTTGGAATTTCCATTTTTCTCCATTGTTTCTCTGTCATTTATTCATCACTTTTCATAGAAAAGCAATCGTCATTTCGTGTGATAAAACGCAAAATTTTATTATTATTCAATTAGCTTAAAATTTTGTGCGCTTGTAATTTAACATTTAAAAAAAACAATCTTGACCGATTGTTTTCCTCAAGCTCGCGTTCAAATCGCATTCGAATAAGGTGACTGCTCCGTTTCGTTACTTCATAGACGTTGGTCATTAAATTATTAAGTGAGAATTAAGTGATAACTAATTGTCGTTTGACATTTAGCAAAATTTTATCTTAGATGATTGCGTTTTTTAAGTTCACCACAAATTCTTGTCGTGTGTACCCGAAAATTGCATTCGACCAAGATAGCTGCTCCGTTTCGTTTTTCCATAGACCACGTCGTTCAAATAATTCGCTAACTCAAAACTGTTACGGAAATATTGACATATTCGACGGCGTCACCATTCGCCGTTCCTAAATATTCCATAGCATTAACAAAGAACTCGATTCAGACCTGCTATGGCGCGTAGCCATTAACAATCATTTGCTTCCGCAAGGCAATATAATTGTAAAGTGAAATTCTTCCATAGACACTAGGTCTGTTCATACGATTGGACAAACAGAAATTAAGGACGATCCTTTTCCATTTGACGTGTATTTGCCCTTAATGGTTCTCCGTTATCTAGACTGGTCGGACAATAGCGTCAGAATGAATGAAAGTTTCAACATTTCGCGAAAGTGAACATGTCCGTTATCGTACGCCTGCAATCTGTAGCTGCAATGCATATGCGCAAATAGTTCAAAGCCGGCCCCATCGATTTGTCAAACTCCCACGCGACCACCTGGAACGTTGTTAGCGTAGTCCCACGAAAACATAGCCATTCGGTTCATCGTTCAAGAATAACTCGCGAAAAGGAAGCTTGTAGAATCATGAATATATTTCGCGACTTTGACTTTAGTTCCAGAACATAGCAGCAGCGAAAACTTGTACATTTACTTGTCGTCAGTGCATACAGTAACTATTGGATTTGCATTCATGGAAAATTACAGATATAATTTATTCGCATTTCCTTTTTCATTATCGATCATATTCAAATTTCATACTAGCGAAACAGTACAGTAGTTATTTTCAGTTCACCGTGTATATCGCTACCGAGTTCGCGTCGCGGATAATCAATATGTACTCACCTTTCCACTGTATCCTCGTGCGCAAGGATAACATAGGACTCCGCCTCTTCAAGGCTTGTGGGAGACCGTTAGATAGAAATACATACACTATATGTACTTGAAATATTTTATTTCCACACTTGCTGTCCAATTCCTTGGATGGAATTTTTAATAAACTCCCTAAAATGCATGCCGATACAAACCTTTGCTGATTAAAGATTATTAATTGTTAAAAGGGAAGAAAAATACTGCAATGAATATAGGGACAAGACCAAAACGATCGATGTTATTATTTGAAGGCGCCTTTCATAGGTTTTTTTTGTTCGATACGACCCGTCGACATTACATATTCTTGATGGGGAAATCGGTAGACGGCGTGGCGTGTGGAAAGAACCGAACTTTATAATAGAAATTAGTGTTCCAAGGCTACCAAGACCGGTTCCCAATGTTTGTATTCTTGCCTTAAATGTCAAGGTTCGATAAACTATTCTACTTTACAAACCGATGGAACCTTCTTGTTGGTTACTTCCGTATAAACAAATAGTGCTTGGTTCAGACGCACAAAAAAAATAATTTAAAGGCGACTAATAAGAAATTGTGTGAGACCAGGATCCGTACAAAATGTTTTTTTTCCCTCGGAATTGCGTAAAAGTAGAACGTCTGTCGTAGCCTGTTCCACTCAAACAAAAATTGTAAATGTCCAAATAGTTTAAATCCAGCGCGGCAAGGCGTCAGCCGCTTGTTACAACGTTTCACTTACACCAAAATAACCTGTTGGTTAAAATAACGCGTTAGAGATATAACTGGTTTCGATTCAACGCAGCACGACCGAACAATATTAAGCTTCTCGTTCAAATAGAAAAGAAGAGGAATAGGAATAATGCAAAATTACAACCACCGATATAAACGGTTTCTTCTCTTTTATTCGAAATAAACAAATAGAGCCCAAGAGCTTTTGCAACCCGAAACGATCCGTCTAGTGTACGAGATAATAGTTTACATCGTCTCCGAGCACCGTCTCACTGGCCGTTCTCCAATAGCTTCTTCTTCTTTTTGTAACGCGTTCTATTTTCGCGTCACTCGATCGTACCGAGCGTTCCGCTGTACAGGCGTACGCTAAGCGTCACACTGTCAGCAGAATGGAATCGAGTGTGTAATTACATAAAACTGGAGGCGTGGGAACGAGTCGAAGTTGCGCGGATACGATGATGATACGAGCATCGCGATAACTTGAATAACGACAGACAAAACAGTCCATAGGTTGCGGTTACGAAATCGTGACACACGCGACCGTGTTTCGCGTTAATCACCTGCATTTCTTTCCGACATAACTGTGAATCAACTGTCTGCCATTAAATTTGTGTTTGGTGTTCGTCCAACGATCGATGCTTGACACTATATTCACTTGACTTCAGTTGGTCATTGAACTTTCGTGTTCAGAAGCATCTTAGATAGACGCGCCTTGCGATTTATGAAAAACCACATTCACTCACTTGCTTCTTTGTCGTTTCTTTTTTTTACAGAAGAATAGTATGTATAAAGTACTTCACAATCAAGACATTAAACACGAGTGTTCGCGGTCAGAGGGACTGCATGCGTATCCTGATCACTTCAGGGAACCCAAAAAGCTCTGCCTCTAAACCAGCCGTTTAATAAATGATCATATAAACGTTCCTGTCCTCTGGTAGGACTCTGTATATAGTGTACATATCGCTTTTCTTACGAAGGATCTAGCTCAGCAAAAATTGAGCAAGCCCGATTTGATCGAGGAGTCACGCGGGGATTACTAAAAAAAATCGTGAGCTTTCAAAGTTTGCACTACTACCAAACCCAATTGCATTCGACGCACGCAAACACGTAGAACAAAAACAAACACACAAGCGAAGAAAAAGGATGAGCACGATGAAGCAACAGTCGACGGACGATTTCCCATTGTGGGTGAAGTTCCTCTCTGCAGGCACAGCGGCCTGCATCGCTGATTTGGCGACGTTTCCATTGGACACCGCTAAAGTCAGAATGCAGGTAAATACATGCGAAATTAATTAATAAAAACAATCAAAACGAAATGTTAAAGACGCATTAACAATGCCTTTATGCAAGATTCAACTCAAATTCTTTAAATCGAAGCACCGAACTAGTGTATATTCTTGCAGATAAGTAATCGTTGAGCAAAAGATTTCAGAAGTATTTCGTGTACCGTTAAATGTAAATGTCCTTCCGTGGTCGTGGAAAAATTTCAATTATTTATTACGATTTTTAGATTGCCGGAGAAAGTCGTCCTCTCCTGCTGGCGCCAGCGGGGGGTCCTATGTTCGAAGTTCGAAATTCGCAGCCAGGATTATGGAAGACAGTAGGAAACATCGTGAGACTCGAAGGAGCAAGGTACGTTATTCACGATCCTTTTTATATTTAAGACGAACAAGGGGTAGGTAAAGATCGATTACGATTACGATTATTGTACATAGTATATCGTTTGCGTATATACGATTCTTCCGATTCGAATCAAAGTTTGTATACGCCGGGCAATTAATTCACGTCCCCCCCCCCCCCCGAATGATTATTTAATTGTTGAAATGAAAAAGAAAAAAATAGAAAGAACTAAATAAATTCCGTACTGGCTGACCGTAGGGCAGGTCGTTCCAAGTAACTTGACGTGTATGCCGCTAATTTAATAGACCGCACAATTAACTCTGTTTGAAATAGCTTCTTGGTATTCCGTGACTCCGGTTGTTTCTCCAATTCTCTGCACGTGGATTCGCGATTCGAATACTCTCCTGATTTCGTTGTTCGCTAACTACTGGGTCGATCGATGTCATCGTCGTTGTCCTGCCCTCACTTTATACTTAGCCAGGTCTAATTATAATCGAACGAACTACACGATCGTGTACGACCGTGCAATTCGTTATCGTTATTACATATTCCACTGCATTGCACACGATGGTCATCGTGGATGATCATCGAAGCAATTGAACGAAGAAATAATTCTGAAGAGAATGGACAACCACGAACAGAGATCGCGATAACATAATCAGAGTAACGAAATCGTGATATAGAAGTTCGATAAATCGCTGACGCACTGGTATTTTATTTCGGTTTTTCTTATTCGCACTAACGCTAATTGAGTTACCTTCTTTTTCTGTCCTGTATTAGCTTTGGTTCGATCTCAAGTGTTATGGACGGTTCATTGAATTGGCATACGATTACACAATCGAGCAAAGAACGCGATTTTATTCATCTACAGTACAAGCAGATACATACGTCCACGACACTCGTCTATTGTCTATTTATTTTCTTTGTCTAAGCACGTGGTGCCTTTCCAATTTCGATACGACGGCGACAATAAACGACGATGCATAACTTCTATCATAAAAAAGTGATTAGTTATTAGTTTATGTCAAAATCTATCGACACGTGGAAACGCGCCACGTGGCAAATCACCTCAAACTTCCCATCCACTATTTCACTTTTCTTATTGCTTATTTCGATTCTTATTTTTCTCTGCTTCTGTATCTTTTTCTGTTTCTTTTTTTCTTATCTTTTTTGCCTTTGCTCAGCCCGCAGTTTTCCTTTTTGAACGATCTGTAAAGAAACGCAGTGCGGCGCCTTGCTCGGTTGCGCTTCCACCGCGAATACGAATTGTCATAACCGTGTCCAGCTCTCTCAGCGCAAGCTCTCTCCCGATTTTTTAGCTCTTTTCTCTCGTACTGCTCCGACGTTGTTTGAGATACTCTATTGGCTTCCCTTCATGCGTCCATTCGTGTTACATTTCTAAGTAAACATTTTCTATTCTATTCTTGTCTACCGGAGGAAAAAGGGAGAGAGAAGGAGAGAGAATCTAACCACGTAAACTACATTCCATTATCTTAGAGTCAATTCGAACGAAGGGGAGCAAATTAGAGAAAGAGTGAGCGAGAGAGAGAAAAAAGAAATCGAAAAAGTGAAAACAATAATGTATAGAAGCAAAATTCAAACAAAAAAAATATGTATTACCCTGGGCTACGTTTGAGGGTAAATTGTGAGGGCGGTGAGCTTGAGCGAGGGTGGTTACAGGAGCCTGTACGGTGGTCTGTCCGCGGGACTCCAGAGACAGATGTGTTTCGCCAGCATACGGTTGGGACTCTACGACGGGGTGAAGTCACGCTACGCTGGAATCATCGACGGTACATCCAACAAACTCCTAACTTTTTGATTACGTAATCCTCCTATATGATATAATCGAGTAGACGCCCGCGCGTGCACGAGCGAATGCCGCGCACGTGCCTCGTCCCTGTGTTACACCAGTAACACGCGCGTAAGTAAATGGCTGGGTGGTTGATGAACCATGATCGGCTGCCGCGTGCTTTTTCCAACAAATCCAGCAATTTTAGAATATTTAAGAAGACATGGTATCGAAGACGTGACGCCGTTTTAGTTTACTTTTTCCATTCTCTTTTTTTTTATTCTTTAAATACACATATGCAGTAGTAATTGAAAGTTATTCGAACATCGCTGATCGTCGTCGTTTCCAACAAGCTCGAGAGTCGACTGGAAGCGGGAGAGAAAGAAGAATGGATTGTAGATGAAGAATCGAGTGTCGTTTCACTCTCGAATTTCCCTCTGAAGTTCCTGCTGGTCGCGTACATGCGAAAATGCCAATAAAACAAGTATATCCGTTTTCAGTACTTTTCATGTGCGTGTGCATTATAATACTCGAGCATTTTTAACCGCGACTGTTCCAATCCGTTATCAGAAGTGAAACGTCAAAACGTATACGTCGAACGAATCGTTAATCGTTGGCACACCAGAACGTAAATCATCGTAACGAGTTTCGAGTTCCATCTTTGATCCTAATTACCGCATGTTATAAAAATGTTTCCTGTTCGTAACTTGTCGACGTAATTGTAACCTCCCAACGAATTACTATTCCATTCATTCGGATCAGGATGTCTGCTGGTGTCGTATAAATCAATGACGTGAGGCACGCGAGATCAACGACGGAACGAAACTTTCCCTACTTCTTGTGGTAATACTTTGCTCCACGGATCGCAATAAACGGTGAAAGAAAAAGCTTGACCGCAACTTCTATTAACCATCTGTCGTTAATCTCGAGTGGCAAGATATCCTCTTCGTATCGCAACATATTGTACTTCTCGTAGAAAGCGAAACCGCGATACACGTTGATAGAAGTGCTTCGAAACGCTAGAATTATTTCTTAGAGAAGAGCGTTGATTGTAACGTGAAGATAAATATCAGCTAATAAACGTGGCGAACCGCGCCTAGCGCGATTCTGTCAAACCCTGCTTCCTGCTATACGCATGCATTCTCGATTGAAAAACGTAAAGCAGAAACCGAACGTGTCCGAAACTAATACAGACATCAACCACCGAAATCCGTGCCGTCCTTTCATCGTATTCTTTTCTCTTGACAGGTAATAACAGGAGCGGAACAAAGAATATTTATGTACGGTTCGCTGCTGGAATCACAACAGGCGCCATGGCGGTGCTCTTTGCTCAGCCGACCGATGTCGTCAAGGTTCGCCTACAGGCTGGAAGCATTGGACGGACAGCGGTGAGGTACAGCTCGACCCTGCAGGCGTACAAGAACATTGCTGCCGAGGAAGGGACGCGGGGCCTTTGGAAAGGTACGAGTACATCGCAAATCACCTGCATTTGCATGCAGGGACGCGATAATCGTATCTTGAACCGTCGCAAATTGTTGGGCTTCCGAGGACTACGGTTCGAAATCGTAACTATTAATCGGCATTACTCTGCAGATCTAGGTCTGAGTTATCTGTGCAGAAGATCCTTTCAGCCTTTGATTCGAATTAAAGATTAATCGTTACTTGCTTTCGATTCCTTCGTAATGATCCTCGCAAGCAATATTAAATTTATTTTCGAGCATGCCCTATTATTGTATCAGTATTCTATAACAATCGCACATTTTTACCAAATAACCTACGAAGGTATAAAAGAGTAAATTTAACAAAATTCGTTGCTTAGGAACCGTTCCGAACATCTCGAGGAACGCCATAGTGAACGTGGCAGAGATCGTCTGCTACGATATGATCAAGGACTTCATCTTGGAGAGCGGTCGCATGCGTGACGGCATTCCTTGTCATTTCACCGCTGCCGTAGCTGCAGGACTGTGCACCACCCTGGCTGCAAGTCCTGTTGACGTGGTGAAGACGCGTTACATGAACAGCGCACCTGGTGAATACAAGGGTGCCAAGGATTGCGCTGTTCGTATGCTGATGAAAGAGGGCCCCTCCGCGTTCTATAAAGGCTTCGTACCCAGCTTCACGCGGCTGGTTTCCTGGAACATCGTTCTTTGGATCACCTACGAGCAGTTCAAGATCTATGCGAAGAATATGAACAACGACAAGTGAACAACCCCCTGGCGACGAATGTTCCTCGTCGATCGACTGACACATCTGTCGATTCACGTGTATACCCGCAACAACAACACACATATACCACAGAAAGTAACCGTGTTTTAATCAACTGCAGCTTCGTAAACTGCATTTCGATCGTATCTTGTAGCTTAGAGATGGGGCTATATATTCATATATTTGATAGATTTCATCCATTGAAATAGAGACTTTTTATGTCTGCCGTCGTTTCGAGTTTTTACGTAATTTTGACGCAAGCGTAATATTGTTCGGTTTCGAAATAGATAATACCATCGACCAATTTTTACGTTTTGTCGTTTGAAAGAGTATGCCGGGTTCGCGATAGATTTCATAGCAATCCGATGATATAGTGGAGCGTGGGTTTTTATATATTTTATGCATACGTAAGGGATATGTGTACATCAGTTTAATAATTTATGCAATTAAAAAAACCGTTTCATGCAGCTGCTTCGTAGAATGCAATTGACTGCATGAAGATAAAATATTTTAAGACGAACAGAATCTTTTAACTCGGTTTCGTTGCAAACGACGGCAGTCGTTCCTTCCATCCATCGCTGTTTTTTTTTTCTCAATTCCTTCCGTAGATACGACCGCGCGTGCACTCGATATCTCACCCTAATTCGACATTATAAACGGAGGAAAAGTTGTCCGTCCAAAATTGTTTCGATATTGTTGATATCGATATCGATATACTATGTAACCATAATTGACGTAATTTTAAATGCCAATTGAAACAAAAATAAAAACGAAAATAAGTAAGCGTTAATTTAAAAGCATTTCGTTCTTTCACGCAGTGCACGTACGATCGAGAAGATTATTTTTAGGAGTTCCTCAATAATCATAATGTCAGATTTTATGGCTATGTAAGTCAGCTTTTGAAACATTAGTAGAATAACAGAAGAATGGAAAATTTTCCCCACCGAATAGCTAATATAAAATCGTGTGCATTAGAATATGCCAGATAGACAATAAGGTTTTAAAATTGATTTCAACGTGTTTGCGGGGTCTGTTAACAAAGGCTAACGTAATGGGCTATTATAATTATTATTACTATTATTACTATTATTATTGTTGTTTTTATTGTTGTTACTATTATTACTATTTTATTATTTCAATTTCTAATCTTTCATTGAACTTGCCTTTATATAATTGCGATTATTAATTTATCTTTTTCTTCGACTAGTAGGTGACGCGTATTTTTCCAAAATAATTTGTCGCAATCGCCATTTGATATTTGAAACAAAAAGCGGACGAACATTTCGTAATCTCGTTTCGGGTCAATTAATCATATGCAGGGCACAATTTTTTTATCGAATTTCGGTCGACGACTTGTAGTCCGTTTTTAAAGCTATGCTATTACTTACCGCCTATTGATGTATGTTTCACATTAAATAGTAATTCTTGTTTCATTCATTCCGATTGTGTTGTCTGCTATCGAATCGTTTTCGCCTCTTCTTCAATGCACAACGATTACCGAAAAATTGTCGTTCGTCGCTGACGAAAATTATTATGATACACTACTTTTAAGGTATGTACACAGTTTTTCAGCGTCAGTTCGATCTTCGTGAAATCCATAGCTGTAGCTCGACTACCGAACAGTATTAATTATTACTATTACATTTAAGTATTAATCGATACCCGATCAGGCCAATTCGTTGCGATCATAATGTTTAATACGATCTTCGCAACAGATGAATTTCACTTGCAACTGTGTACAAGCACTACGTAACAAATTTGACCGCCTGAGTTGCGTGACAGAAGCTACAGAATAGGAAGCAAGTAACCAGCTGAGAAAGCTGTTTACTCAACGATTTCAGGAAGAACGCATTTCTTACGCTGCATCCTATGATACTTTATTAAGTCAATAAGTGTCTTTAATTCTTACGAAATAAGGTGAACGCTGCAATTCAGAAATTTTTCCTGTGTGATAGCAACAAAAAATATTCTATTTTAATCCGTCTTTCGGTTGTCTGCTTCGATTCAATTATTTTCTTGCCACCCGTTTTTCTCTCTTCGCGCCAACGCAAAAATGATTCGCAGCTTTTCTATTTGATTTCACTCCTTTTTCCTCCGAATTTCATACACCGTCTACCGCGATACCTGTCCCACCGTATTCAAAGATAAAATGCAAGCGTCGTAAGAAGTATGTTTAAAATATTTTTTAATCTATTTTACTTAAGATTGTAAGGATAGAAGAAATTCAGATGTGCGGAAATTGTCGGGTGAAGATTGTAAAAATATCTTTGCGACGTGTAGATAATCTTTATTTTATATGATTTAGTTTTCGATAAAATATCACATACATAATATATTCAGTGTGGTACAGCGTACAAGGGAAAATGGATTCTATTTTCCAGAGTATCGGTGGAGGTTTTAAATACTTTCAAAGTTAAATTGTAATTATTCCGTACTCGTCTGGAATCGATGCAAATTGCAACAATTTCGTTGAGTAAATTTTGTTGAGCCTTCTACTCCATTGGTCGTTCATGCAATTATGAGTTTCGAATGAAAGACCCTCATTGCTTTAGGTTTTATCAATTAATCGTTGCATTATTGAAAGGATTTGTCGAATTCTGATTCGGAGACGTACCTTCTATGTTTATCGTAATATCTCGCACGTCTGGGACGCTCAAATTTAATCGAAGCTTCAATTTGCAAAATGGTGAGCGACGACGCGTTCATTTTCAATATTGTATACAAAGAAACGTGGCTTCAGTTTCTAAGTAGGATCGCCGTAGAAATAGCTTAACATTTGTTACGAGTTTTGAATAAAAATTCTTCAAAGTGTACAGAATTCCTCCCCGTTAGTTTTTCTTTTTTATTCGACAACCGATGTACAAGGGAACACGAATATCTGTTTTCCCAGCCGCTACGACGAGCCGACAGTCACTCCTAAATCTCGAAATCCGACTCATCTGACTCGCAACTGGTCGAGATGTCATCCTCCATGCATCCTGATTCCTCGGGAATGCCTTCTCCCATGGGGATCCTATAAAAGTGAAAGGGTACATTGACACAAAATACGACATTTGTTAACAATTCAGACAATTTTGAGCACTATTTTGTTAACGGTATTTTATTGGCTATTGGTTAGTAAATCGATCAGGCAAGATTTAGATTGTTCTGTTAATAGATTAGTAACGTTAACGAGCAACTGATTAATCACAGGATTTCTGCGTACGAAAATCTTGCCTCGAATCGTTTACTTAATCGTTCGCTAAGGAAGGGCGGCTACGTGATGCACCGCCGGTTTGTCCTGAATGCATTTTGGAATCTTTTTGGATTTCCGCAAAACGCATTTTCGCGGACAACAAGACTCCACCATTGACCTGTGTCCAAAAGAAATCTCTACATCATCTATTCTTCCTTTTTTGTATCTTTCTAATTATATAGGAATTTCATTTTTACAACGTACTTGTCGACGCTCCAATCCTCTCCGCAGTCCTTCATCGTCGATAAAGCCTGACAGAAATCCTGTCCAATCGTCTTCAGGTGTTTCGTGTCCAGATGCAAACCGGCCAACGCTCCCTGGTCGCAGCCACAGAAGCTACTCTCCATTGTGTAGCTTCTGTACGAATCAGAACAATGGAACGTGAGCGCAAAACGAAATCGATCGATATGCCACGATCGAGATATACTGTATACCTTGAAACACCTAGTTGCCGCCATATGGCTACCCTTGCCGTGGACTCCTTGTTCCTCTCGACCTTGAACGAGCACAGTGGCAACGCGAACGCCGGAGATATTCTTTGCATGAGGTGCGGCAACATCTGAAACGGGTACCACAGATAATACCGTGGGAGTCTCGTGTATAAAATAACCCTTCCTCCGGGTAATCCTTCCTAACCGTTCTCCGTAATCACAAAGAAAATTCTAATTAGAGAATCTGTAATACGCGTGAGTGCCCCATCAAATTTTACGAGGTCGTTAAATCTATCGAATCCTGCGCTACTATACAAGCTCGAACTTACATAGGAATATCCTCTCTCCCTTTCTCTATCTATCTCACCCTCTCTTCACATTTCAACGTGTACTATTAGAGCACATGTACACTGTTCGCCGTGTATTCCATCGAAACGAATATCCCTCGCGGTTACTTCCATCGCGTCAGAAAGAATCATGATCGTTTGTATATCGACTTCGATAGATTGCGTTAGTTCGATCATTCGCGAGCAATGTGCACCGAATGGTGGTTGCACGTAATACGTACGATCTAAAAATAATAGCCTAGTCGTCGTCGGTTGTTTCGTTGCCCCTTACCAAATACTGTGCCGGCTGGTCCGGTTTCGCCCTGTCCGCGGCGCTCCAAGAACCCGACCTTGAGCAACCGAACAGAAACACGTTCTTCCTTCGTGAATGGCCGTGATAGTCGACGAAAACGTAGGGAGGCCTTTGCAACACCCTTGTGCAATACTCCATCAGGCCCTTCGTGTGGTAGATCACCGGATGGAGCACCTGGTTCGGATTGCTCCAGCGTCTGTTCAGATCTTCGTTCGTCAGTCCGTACCTATTACTGTAATCAACCGAAGACAACAACCCTTTCAACGTGTATGTATGTTGCGCAGCATCGAAAGGAAACGAAATGGAGGATACATTTCGACGTTGATTACCTACTATTATTATTATTATTATTATTAGATCAAATAGAATGTTTCGTTCGGGGCGTATGTTAACTTGAACGTTGTACATGGAAAGTATAGCTTCTATTTATATTGCTCGCGATTGAACGATTAAATGAAGGGTGTATTTTCATCGCGCAACGAGCTTCTAAGAAGCACGGTTTTAGAATTTCCTGCCAGTTTGCAACGCCGACCGTGCACATTGAGGCGGGGCTCGCATGGTGTTCGCACTTGAGTAGGAGAAAAGGTCCCTTGTCATAGATCGTCTTCATTTAAGGATTCAGCCGCGGTTAGAAGGACGTTTCCGGCGGCCGGAAGTCGAACCGAAGGAAGTGACGCCTCCGCGTCGCGCATAGCTAATGGTGGGGTATATAGCAGAGTGTGGACCTCTGGCGTGTACACTGGGGTCGCCGTTTCGTTTCTACCTGTTGAGTTGACATTGTTTCAAGTTGTAGATAATGCTCGGTACATGGAATACTAAATACACCTGACGATTTTGCCAGAAACGTTGTACTAGAGACGTATCCATAGTGAAAACAGATTTCCGCAATAGTTGCTAATTATTATATATGCAGAAATACAGGAAACGCCAACCGTTAGACAGAAATAAATCTCGAGTCACCAGTCACGAATCCAAGAAGTCGCTCACCGTGGAATTAAGAATCGTTACACGCGTAACCATGGACAGGAATCGCCGATTGTTTCTTCCGATCGAGACATCGGCCACGTAATACAAACATTAGCAATTTGACGCCTCGTAATCGCTTCCGGTCTTTAAGGTAGTACAGACGCGCGTGACACGAGCCCAAGATAGCAACGTAACGATCGATATCTCGCGTCGGACAGATGGCGAAGAATAATAAGAACAATGGTTACGGGGTGACTGTGCACCTGTGGATGATGTACGCGCAGAAATGTTCTGTCGTCGTCGTCGTCGTCGTCGTCGGAGCCACGGACGATGTTCGCCAGCGTGCATTCGCGGTAACCGTCGAAAAACAGCAGTCATCGGGGATAATAGATTTCGTCCGGCGTGGAACGGGAGAGATGAAGAAGCGGAGTGAAAGAAAAAGTGGCTCTGCGACGAAAAAACTTGCGGTAACTACTCCCGGTCGTGTATTAAAATGAAATCAACGTTGACGAACAACGCCGCTCCGCGCCGCGGCGCCATTAAAAACGACGACGCGAACCACTAATCCTCTTCGAAGGTTCGGTGCCGTTATCTTCATCCCAGAACAACGAACCGAAGCTTCGACAAGTAACACGGCTATTAAGTTTCTTCGTCGGTACCCTAGTCGCCGTAATGATTAGAAACACCTTGCCGATTCTTTGCCGAAAGTAACTACACTCGACTATGCAGCTGTTTTATGGGGATTCATTGCAGCCATAAAGCAGCGAGTTCTTGCGATTACAAGAAAACAACACGGGTAGAACGACTATTTATAAACGTTTCGAGCAACTCTACGGTGTTACGCTATACTGTATAGAAGAACAAAACCAAATGAAAAGGAAGAGGGAGAGTCGAGTACAAACCAGCGACAATGAAGCAATTGTACAACAAACTTCTTCGCAGTTTTATTAGCCAGCCGATGTAATGGGCAACATCAGTCTGTTCGTGCCGGCGAGCGATGTCAATGACTTGAACGGAGGAGCCTTGACCGCGAACTTCTCTCACCTCTTGAGAGATCCTGTACAAATTACGCTTAACCGACCGCTCGTCTCGGGCTGGCTGCGCGTGAGATTTTCAAAGGTACCGCCATGCTTCGTACCGTGGCGCAGGTAAAAATACAGGCGAATTACTCGCCTGCTCGTTGGGTTACGATTAACGAGCACCGATCGCGCGATTTATTGTCATAATTTAATCGATCGTAAATCACCGTGCCGTTTGCGACTATTCCAATGTTTCATTGTTGTTTCCTCGCATTGCGCCTCTGTGCCACCTTAGTTTCTCACTGTCTCGCACGAGATTCAGAAACAGATACCGATATCTAAGGTCTAAGACGATGCTACTGAACTGCATTACCGATGCGGCACGTTGCAGCTGCGGTCTCGAGGATTACATCGAAAGTGGTTGTTGGCGTTCTCTTTGGTTTCACTCTCGACAGCCGCGCCGATTATCGTGCCAAGAAGAGAATCGAAAGGTCCACGGAATACGAGAAATTCGCGCGCGAACCGAGACAATCGGCGCACGCGTTTAGCGTCAATTAACAGTTGGAACGATCGTTAATCCCGTTATGCATAATTCGTAGCAGCTTATCGTGGAAACGATTCGAGATCTCGTTTGTCGTGTTTGCCGGTCATCGAGCTGGATCACGCCGCTCCAAAGAAAATACGCAGCCAGAACTAGCGACACTTCGAGGAATAAAGGTAGAAAAGGGAAGCGGACAGGGGGGAAGAAAAATTCGCGGATCGTTCTTGCAATCGTAAAGCGAAATCCTTGGACACCTTGGGAACGCTCATTTCTTCGTGGTCGCCTTCCACGTATCACGCGTTTCTTCCGTGAACTTTACTACCAGCCTACCCGACTTCCCCTCTATCTTTGCCTCATCTCTTCTCGCCACGCGGTATTTTCTTCGAGGTTATCCAGGGGTTCGATCGTGTAACCGCGCTGGTGAACTCCTTTTTCCTCTGCCCCGAGATCCCAGCAAGAAATCTATTTCCTGCGCCGCGCCGTTGAGATATGACCGTAACTGAACCCAGACTGGAGCGATCAAACGCGGTTTCAACCGTGTTCCATCCGTTCACCAACGATTCCCGAGACCAGTTCGGACTACCATGCACTCGTGACAATTTCCACGCTAATGTTCCCAGAAAAGGATACGTCGAAAATACCAGCTCACATATTTCAGCCGTCCGCTAATGCAGACTTTCGTGTAAACGGGATCGTCCGCGTTAAACACGAGAATCTACGTAGCGGTTTGCGACGAGTGGTAAATTTGTCGCGATATATCGGTCCTTTAAACGTGCAAATTACTACGGTGCACCTTGTCGTAGCTGCCGCGGTTATCTCGAATGTCGTCGCGCACGAGTATCGAGAAACACCTCAAGCCTCGTACGTCGTTTCGCGCGCTGGAACAGCAGCAACAGCGACAGCGACAGCGGCACCAGCTCGCTGGAGTATCTTTATAGCGTCACCGATACGAAAGGGCCCCGGTGACGTTCGTTTCAGGATCGTGGCCGGCTAAAGGGCTGAAGCGCATTAGAATTTCTCGTGACCAGTCCCCGATTTGCATTCCATCGTGAAACCAAGGTCTCTGCCTCTCTTTCTCTCTCTCTCTCGTTCTCTACCTCTGAATCGCCTTTTTCTCTCGACGTGGTTCTTTTTTCGCTTGCGTGAGGAACGGTCGTGAAAAGGGTGAGCATTCACTGATGAATTCTCTCTCGGCTCACTGACGTTTCTTCTTCGCCCTGACCGATCGTTTCTTCGAAGCTGATGCGGCAAAAGCAGCCCTTAACGCGCCACGGTCCCTTCTTCGACGAGGAACGAAACGGAGGAATGTCCGTGGCGCTTTTTACTATAATGCGATTCGTCGCGGTGAACGTCGGTCCACGGGCCTCGTAAAATTCGCGTTTCACGGCCACGACGCTGCGCCACGCGTAAATGGAGACGATGGAACGCTTGGATTAATAAAACACTGGCTGGAAAATCAATTCCGATAGGTTATTGGTATCCGTTAGCGGGAAGGATGCATTAAACGGAGAAGAAATCGTGCAAAACACGAGGAAATCGACGTAACTCGTTCTCCCAGTTGCGTTGCATAACGTTTATATCGGAGGATAGATAAAATATGTTCGAACCGAAAGTTGTCAGGAAAATATCCTCCACTGAATTGATTAAGTTATACGGAATTGTCTGTACCGTAAAACGCAGCGAAAAAAGTCACGCACCGAAGGCCAAAAAGCTCGCAAATCTAACGAATAAGTATAAATAGTTCTTGCTGCGTTTTAAAGTTTCAGTCCGCATGTAACTATTGTTAAGCAAGCAAGTAGAAAAAGGAAAGGACGAATCGTTAACGGTATTCTTCGATTCGAAAACGTTGAGTGCCAAGGACAGGTTGTCAGAGAATTACGAAATATTCGTTCGTGGAGGAACGAACAGCAATTTCATGCCTACGTCATTCGTGGGTCGTCATCGAAAAGCGACTTGCTCGATTTGTAACTTCCTGCACGAGGCTTCGATCGTGCCGCGCGAAATATTCAATGCCTAAGTTTACCAGCGGCCAAGTTCACTAAATCCCGAGATTTAATTCCGCGATTCCGCTGCTTAACAAATGTCCCTGCGCCGCCGGGGAATAGATTTCTCGCCTATCCGAATACGAGATTTAATTTAGGGCCCTGGCAGGTTCGATCGTGGGTATACTTCCATGGAATCCTCCTTGGTAACTCCTCGCCATACCAAAAAGCTATAGAGAATATTAAAAAAAAAAAATGAATGACATACTTCGAAAATACATAAGTCTGTCCAAAACGAGCAAACAAATCAAACGAATCTGTCGCTGAATGCTTCGACGATGAATTAATTTGGGAATAGTTGGGATCCACGAATTCGACGAGTCAGTTTCTTCTCTAATGATATTCGCATTATATAGTCGCGAGTGCACTTGACGTTCTTACTCCTTCAAGTATCCGAGGCCTGCGAACACTCGTCCCCCACCCTCTTAATAACGTAAATCACCGTGCCGTAGTCCACGAATATAAATGAATCCTTCGTAATGAAAGAGGAATGTAAATTCACCCGGTCGCACCGTTCGCCGTGAATCCACGATGAAATTCATGATCTCTCCAGCCTTGCTTAATTGTTGAAATACAAACAGCCAGACAGACAGGTATATGACACAGGTTTGCGGACGTTGGGCCATTCAAGTGTACGCTCATTGTTAACCACCGAAAAATCGTCGTACGCTAAAACTGCCAAAGTGGCCATAAATCTGGCCGCAAAGCAGCTCGGTCAATTATATTAAAACGATGGCGAGGCTTGTTTCCAGAGCGTGTAACCGCAAAGCAGAAGCAGAGGTTCACGGTTTCAGGTTCTAGGTCAGTCCATCGTGCCCGGGGCACGTAACAGCGGCAAGAACAGGGGCCCAAGTAAAACGGTGGGCAGCACGAGGCACATTTAATGATCGGACACGGCCACGGCTGTTATTATCATCCATTTCTGCGTTCTATCGTCGATCATGTGCGCTGTGCGCCGTGTTTCGTTCGTGCTTTCGTCAGCGAGAAGATGGTAAACAGGTAGAAAACGGAGAGTAAAAGGTAAGAGAGACAGGCAGAAGGACGCGGTTGTCTAGACGCGGGGAATGATTTAGGAAATGCACCGGGATTACGTGTACCCGCCGACGAGTTTCGCGCCTTTTTTTTCCTACGACGATCCTCGGAGAGCGTATAATCGCATTAAATCCTGAAGGAACAGCACTGTCTAAATATATACACGCGGGTCAGCGCGCGCATAACAAGGCGTGGGTATGTAATCGATGAGCCGCGGACCTAAGATATCCTCGATAACCCGGCTGCGTTCTCAACCCTTTTCCCCTGGCCCGATGATCGAGTTCGATGGCCGTTTTGCTTGGCAGAACTTGATACGCGAATATATTTTACCCCATGGGTTTTTGTACGCGAAGAGAATCCTTGAACGTTACCGAAAGTATATACTGATTTTATTTACGACCGCGCGATGATTTGTTACGTATAGCTTACAATCAGACAGAAATGGCACGTGAGAATCACTGATGTAAATGGTCTCCGAAGGGACGAGGCGAAACGATAAACTGTCCTAGTGGCAACTGAATTATGACCCTAAAGAGTGAATCTGGAAAAAAGTGTGAAGGCCGTTCGGCCCTTTCCTACCACCGAGTCGCTCGACCACTTTACCACCGCCGCGTTTAATTGGTTTCTCCAGGAAACGAACAGAATCCTGGATATCCTATAAATATTCAAAGGATCATATTCCCTGCTCAGGTAACCCGGTGCCCGTAAATCGTAGATGAACCTCGGGGGATAGAACTCAACGACTCACCATTTCTCGTCAGGCGCCGCATCCCCGATAGAGAAAATATTCACGATATTTCGCGTTGAACGTTCAGCTGCGGTGCATAGTCACGCATACGAGCACACGAATCGATACATATATATCGCGAAAAGAGTCAGAACGATGAGGATCACTGTCCTAGAGGTATCAAAATGGTAGAGAGCCGACGCCGTCGAAGCCTCCGAGGCAGTATGGCTCCTCCGATCGTCTTGAACGTCGAGGCTATTCGCGGGCTAAAACCGAGTTCGTTCCACGCTGGAAGGAACGAACGATCGAAGAAGGTCCGCAGAAAAGAGACAGGGATCGAGTAGAGGAAAAGAGAGGAGTATTCCCCTGAGAGTATGGAGAAAGATAGAAAGAAGAGGGGCCTTACATAGCGATTGCTGGCAGGGCCTGAAATAGACCTCGAGAGTCCCCCTGTAGCATCCTTTCCTCTCTTGCTTCGTCTCCTGCATCGCCACCACCGGGCACCTCCTTCTCCTTGTCTGCTACTTCTCCTCCTCTTCTTTGTTCTTCTTCTTCTTCATCAACATCTTCTTCTTCTTCTTCTTCGTCTTCTTCTTCGCCCAACAGCCAACGTTGCCTGCAGCACACTCGAGCCTCCCTTTTCTTTCCTTTTGTTTTCGCAAAAAAGGACCAAGTCCCTCGGCTCGGCTGTGAGAAGTTGTTCCTAGCGTCTCGTTCGCGCGGCTAGGTCCAACGCGAAAGAGAAACGAAGACGAAGTAGACGAAGAAGGTGGTGGAGGATCGCTTGTTTATCCAGGATCGAGCTTCTGCTTTCGTTTCACCCACTGATATATGGCCACGAACAGAGAGACCCCCATAGGCATTGCCGGACCTAAGTGCACTCCACTGCACTTGGACTGCATTCCCATGGGAATGCGTCGCTGAGAATCCGACCTGCTAAACTGACCTGCACCAATGTACCAGCAAAACGTGACCCACGCAAGCAGCTACGGGGCCACGAACATACTAGAGATTCGAATACGCCTGCTCTCCCCTGGACAACAGCCGCAGGTCCAGCATTCTTTTTGCTCGTCGCGTGCCTCCGAACAGATAAGCCAGGCCTGTTTGTTAACGAACTATGTCGTCGTAGTAAATTCGTAAAGTCGCTGTGGACGAGGTGAAATTTCCCTCCGCGGGAAGATTCGCGCGCGATACTCAGCCGAGGGGACGCGTCGTCATAATAAATTTGTAATGGGAACCGTAAACGTGGATGGGTCGGCGCGTTGGGTTCGCGTAAAATATAATGAAGGCTTGAAATAGTGAGCGACGATATGATAAGGTGGTGACCCAAAGACATAGAGGACAGAAGGATGTATACGGAACTGGAAAAGAAATCCCTATGCCTACCGAGCGGACGAGTACTTAAGTGGCCGGTATAATTCCCGCTGCTCCCTCGCCTAATTACTCATTTCTATTTACGATCCACCCCGGAGGAGATCGGCCTACCATAATAAAGCATGCCTCCCGTAATTTCGATCCGTCTCATTCGTAGCTGGCGCAACGGTGGTAAAACCGCGTGTGCACCTTTAAATAGATCGCACGCTGGTCGTTATAAACGAGCCGTATCGACTCGTGTATCGTTCAAGAACGCGGCGCTTTTGTACGAGGCAAAGGTTTCGAGAAGATGAGGAACGACGATCGAAAGAGATCGGCGGTGGGTCTCGGATGTCACGCGAGCATCTTTTTGCAAGACAGCTCGCACACCGCGTGAACAGAAATAACACGTCGCGTATGATGATCATCGATCCCAGCAATGTTACAGGATATCGAATCGATCCGACACAGTCTGAACAAAGAGCAACTGAAAAACGATCACGAAGGGGAAGAAAGGGAGGGGGAGACGAAGGAAAAGAAGAGGAGGATTTGCTTTGTGGGCTTCTGCACGAGGATCTCCGGTACCGGTTGCATATCGTAACCGAAGTACCAGGGCTCGAAAGGGACAAGGGAAGCGTGCTACGTATTCCAGAAGCAGGTGATCTTCTCCGCGAACGAAGACGTGCTCAGAAATGAAGCCTACCTTGAGACACGAACCTTTTTGCTGCGGCCTACCGCTGTCGATACAGTGCCCCGAGCACGGCGCAGCAAAAGTAGAATATCTTATCCCGAAGCGAAGACAGGGCTTCGCTGCGTTAATTTAAGGGGTTAATGTCGGTCGGTGCATTAAGATGAAAACCAATCTTCGAGGGGCTAGAAAATTTCATTGGTATCTACCGGCCTGTATCGTAACCGCCGTAGATCGGAATAATTAGCGGGGCGCGTGTGTGGACGCTTTTAAAATGGAATCCCATCCTGTGGCCGTAGGTGCGCATTAAAGTTGAGAAAAATCGGGCTGGATGTATTTAAACGATTGTAAAGCGATTACACGTTTTTCAGACGTCGAAGATACCTCCCTTAATGGAGGAGGGCGGCGGGGGGGAATGGCGATCAATGCCGGCGCAGAAAAAACTAAGCGCGGAAAGAGCGAGGAATAAGAATAGACGGCGCCAAAGGCTTAACAAGGGAACCGGTTCAAACCTCCTGCACCAGTGCATGTACCGACTTTCATGGAGATTCCACCGAGTCACTTCGACCACCGTGCGCAATATATTGAACGCGCTTATGATTCCCGTAATAACTGCAACCAGTGCAGCCGTGCGCAAACGTCGTCGAGCAATTAACATCCGGACGTCACACTTGCCGCCGTTCACGCGCAACTTCGAATAGAATACATCGATCCTCTTAAATGAGAATCGAGAACGAGAAAATCGACCAGAGGGAAATCTTATTGTCCGTCCAGAGGGGGAACTCTGAAAGTGAATTAAACGATAATGTCTGATGACAGGCGCAATTTCCGTTTGCCAACATCGGCGTCGTTACTGCCGATGATGATGATCGTCCGCATTGTCCAGGACGAAGAACAGAGATCTTAAGGGATGGTACGAAGAGCGTTCTCGCAGACGCGCTCAGAAATGAAGTCTACCTTGAGATCGGTGTCTTTTTGCCACCGACCCGTCGATACAATTCCATTCACGACGATGAAGACCGTGAAGAGACGCCAAAGCGAAATTCCATCCGCTGTAACGTCCAGCGTAAAACAAACTAAACGATGGAACAACGTTATTAATAGCCTGTACCGCCACTCCAAACAGATTCGACCACGGAGTTCTGCAACAAACGATCCTCCCGCTGCCCTGTCTGGTGGACAGCTTCACGCCTCGTTCCCTTAACAATCGAACTCTCCTCTTCGGTTCGACTTTCAAACACGAACGAAGGGGACCATTCAAATGCGCGCATACCAGCCCAATGATATTCTATATATTCTACTGTACATGAATGTCACAGTATACGTGGTATACATGAACGAAGAAAAAGAAGAAAAAGAAGAAAAGGAGGAACAATGTACTGAAACTTCGATTGCTCGATGCCTGTTCAACGAATCAAAGTCAACGTTCTCCAGTTCGCCAAGCCACCTCGTGCTCTCATCTCTGCGCAAGAAAGTCGCACAGTTTACCTTTCCATGTTCGCGGGCTGAAAAGTTCGCCGCGAGAGCAAAGTTCGCGACTGAACGAGCCCGTTGCCGTGTCAATGAACGCAATGCAACATCCTCCGTATAAACCCTCCGGCAGCGACGTCCATTGTGCCTCTTTTTTTGCGACCTTGTCACCTTGCAGGTTTTTTGCGCGAACACAGAAGTCGATTACATTTTGGATCGGTTCGTATTCCCCCGTCGAAGTCTACGCCTGTCCCACTCTCCCGAACACGCTTGTCCCTTCGTGGTCTCCGCTTCGTCCTGCTCTAGGTTAGCCAGTGAATCATCTTCAACGACCCCCTCCTCTGGGATCCGGGCAGAAGACTCTTAAGGGGGCCACAGCGCAGCGCGAGGCCAGTCCGAGAACGCGACCCTAACATTAACATCCGGTGTATTCCGAGAGTCGGAAACGGAAACGGCTGCTTGATCGATTAATCGACACACGCCATCATGAAGATCGCTCTGCTACTGCTGCTCGTCGCGGCCTTTGCCTCAGGTTGGTACCTTCTTCGTTTCGTATTCCGTGGAGAATTGAATTTTCAATCGTTGAAGTAAAGAGGATCGTGTCCTCGACGATGGAAATTTTCGCGAGCGCGTTACTGTTTGACAAAGGGGTTTGTTTTAGCTTTCAATAAGCAGAGTTTCGTATTTAGTATCGTGGTATTTTGCTTCGAATTTATATATTCGGCTTGCAAAGCCTGATTCGTGTTCCGGCTGGAACAGTGCCAGTAGGAAATTCTCTGCTTTACCTTGATTCGTTTTTCATGTCTTCCTCGTTCCCTTTGTTGCTTGTGGCGATCTTTCTTCCCCGTGTTCTTATTTCTCTGGCGAAATCACTGACCACAACGTCCGGTGCATTCAAAGTTTGAAGAGGAAACACGCGGACAGTGATCACGCACGCGACTTTAAGATCACTTGTCCGCAGTTCTCGATCGTTCTTCCAGATTTATTGTTGTCGTTGCATTCGTTGGGGAATCTCTTCGATACCGGATACACATAAACTCCGAGTACAATTTTTAATTTGCCAGACAAATTTTGTTGTCTGTCACACTGATCCTGCGTATTTTATTTTATTCACTCCATTGGTAACTTTTCTTTTATTCATTGTTTCGAAGCCCCGAATCGAACGGGGAAGCAATATTTGGTTACAAATCGATGCCTTCGGCTCATTGTCATCGAGGTCACGTTAATCACGATGCAAGTGGCGTAATTCGTGAATGAATTCGTGGCTCTAAGCGCGTAGCCGGCGTCTTCTTTCAAGAGAACACTGACGGCAGACGTCTCAAGGTCTTCAGGTCGTTTACCACCACCTGCGCCGTCGGCTTCACGATCCGGAACATTTTACGCGAAATGCACCCTATACTCTGCATATTCTCCGTCTCCAACTTTCAAGAACTTGAAGATCACATTTTCGAATACGCTTAATATCACTTAAGTATCATTTTCTAAATATCGTAACAAAATTTCAGCCGCAAGCTTCAATCACATTTTCAACAGCGCAATCTTAGCGAGAAATATTTTTAAATCGAATGACTTCTGAATTGGACGTGAAACTCGATAAATTATCGACGTCCTCTTTCTTTTGCGCGACGATTAAAGCGCGAACGAAATTTCGAGACCTGAGATTAATGGGGAGACTGCTCGTCTGGAGGCCATTTGGGGGCCTAAGCGGGTCATAATTTATAAGTACAGTTAACCAAATAGCCGTAGAAGTTCAGTGAACTCGCACGGTGTGTATCGTGTGAACACGCCACTTCTCACAAAGTACAGAGTCACTGCGAAGCTGGCTAAAACGTATGGCGTTGGTGAAGTGTACACATCCAGAGGTAAATTAGAATCGCGCTGGTGAATTATTGGGATCAACAAAGCCGTGTGCGTTAGTTAAGCGGAACGTAATCGAGCGTAACACAGAGTGACCCTGTAAATAGGCGCAATTTTTTGGTACGGTTATTCGTGACAAGCTTTATAAAGTTCAATTAACGAGGAAGGAACGCAACAGAAGTTCCATTCGCATGAATCTTAAAGTGTTGACAAAACGATTGAATGCAACACGAATGGGAATAAAGTTTGACCGATGGGTATAATATATTTTTCATTCGTTTCACAATGCGTGAATTTAATGGACAACAAATATTCACAGTCGATACCAGACTTAACGGTTCAGACAACGATACTAAAACGGGGCGTCAAGTAGATTAGAATTCACGGGATGATTTTTCCCGCGCCTGGGGCTGCCATTTGTGGTCTGGTCGGAGTTCAATAGCGGAGACGTGCCTCGATGAGATAATACGGGGGCAAGAAAGAAATTTCTTTTTTTATTCGTCAGCTGGCTTTGCCGAGAAGACGCAGCGTTCTAATATACGAATTGAAAGAACGTCTGTTCATTCATCCTACATGTGTCCCAAGCAAAAAATTCTACGGGCTACGAAAATATTTCATTTTCGAATTGTCCAATTAAACCTGATCGACAATATTGTAACATTGAAAAGGAATAAACGTCACATTCAATTCATAAAGATTACACAAATTTCAACTATAGCTCGCAATAATTCATACGAATTTTCAGCCCAAAGGATCACAACGATCCAGCTGGACGGCGTGCAATACTTCGTGTCAAGAATGAACCCCTACAGTCCTGAACTCAACTACTTCCTGGCCTACCAATACTGTCGTTCCCTGGGACTTCAATTAGCTTCTTTCGAAACAAAGGAAAAAGCCGACACTATGACGCAGTACTTGAAAAACGCCGGCTACGTTAAATACGATTTCTGGACATCGGGCAACAAATTGGGCACGGACATGTTCCTGTGGATGAGCACCGGTCTCCCCTTCAACGCCACTTTCGACTACATGTTGAGGCGACCCGGCAACAGACCCGCCGACGTTCCACCCGGCACTGAACCTCAACGAGTTGCACGGGAAAGGTAAATTTCATTTACGTCAACGTCAAAGAAACGCGAACCCCGAACCAAGCTGTTGCAATATCCAACGCGCGCTGACAATATCATTATAACAAAAATAAAAAAGAAAAAAAATCTCTGCGCAACCGGAAATCCATTAGGCTATAGCGCGTAACTAAATAGAGGCAAAGGCAAACACCTTGTTCGTTGGCAAGGAAGATAATGATCGACGTCCCTTCCGCAGCATGAGTTTCCACCCGGAAGCGCGTGCACCGAATCGGTAAACGGCTACCTGACATGGGTGATTTAAATTCTCATCCGGAACTTGCACGTTTCAGCGGCGACAGCGGCAGCGCGGACGGATGCGTCGCTATGGTGGCGCCCACGTTAGCCTGGGAAGCGCAGGATTGTACCCTGGTTAAAGACTTCATCTGCGAGCAAACAAGATGCTACTACTACAACTACGGCAGCATTCCAGTCTCTGCGACTCAGGGGTAAGAGGTGAGATAATACATTGTCACAAAAATACACAAAACTGCCGATAGAAAGAGAGAGAGAAAATGAGAGATAGAGATAGAGAGAGGGTGATAGTACAGATAGCCTATCGGAAGATTTCAACGTGTACCAACGTGAATCACGATGGCGCACGGACGAAAAAAAATAATTGAGAATGGCTGAGTAAACGATAAGATTACGCGTGTGGAGAGTACACGATAATTGGGGACAGGCTCGTCCCACGCGCGATACCTTTGCTTCCATTTCCTTCGCCAATGGGCCTTTAATGTACAATGCGAACAGTTTTACGGAAGGACGAGGTATCTTCGTATGTAAATTATACGCGCCTACATTAATTACGGATAAGACGTCTTTGTCTTGTTCGTTGATTAAACCGACGGGAGAATGGGACAACGTGTACCTACGCGCACGAACGGGCGCTGTGTAGTCGGTGGCAAGTTTTTCTTTTCTCCTCCGTGCAATTATGCGATTTAATGAAACGAACTGATAACGCTTCACTGGGTAATGTAGTCTGAACAAGAGAGTAAAATAGATGGTAATTGGGGGACTGTGCGACGTCTTTCGCTGTCGTTCACGAACTGGAGGATACCTTACGGCTTACAATTAATTAACGCAATTCTCTCGCTTCTCGCAAACGACAGGCACACACTGTCCGTACACGGCACATAAGGAAAAGCGTGGACACTACTGTATACTGTAAATCGATCAAATTTAAACTCCCCTATTAAACGTACTAATATTTCATTGAATTAAATAGCAGCAGTAGTACCAAGCTTTCTCCTTCCTTGCAACGCTTATCATCAAACCACTAACCCCGCTTGACTATACACCGCACAAGCACATACTACCGATACACACCACCATCATGAATTTCCACTGGAATTAACAAATCCTCCCTAAGTCTATCGCTTTGCCATCGACGTCGAGGCAGTAAAGTTCCGCTCAAAGAGCAATGGCGACTTCCAGAAATCGCAGACCCTACATAACAACAACCTCGGCGCCAGCCAGCGACGACCAGGTCGACGAGCACGAGGAAAGCAACGTCAGCATCAACGACGAGAACGAAAGTAGCATCGACGAGCAGGCAACACCGGAAGAAGAGAAATCCGACGACGAGAAGTCACCTGAAGACCCGGTCGTCAGCAGGTTAATTACCACGGCCGCTCCCGCGTCTGACAAGCAGCAACAATCCGTCCTAACGCCGTCCACGTCTTCGCCGATCGTCATCGTGGATCACGAGGAAACGGCCAATTCTGAAGTGGACAACGCCAGACCGGAACATCTTCCAGACATCGCGAGCCTCTTCACCGACAGTCCAGGCCCCCAGGCAAGGAAGGACAACGTGTTCGAGGGTCTACAAACGCGCGAGATTCACCGCTCGTCCCTACGTTCAACTTCGGACATGAAGGTCGAGCACCGAGAGACGCCAGATTATTTCGAGGGGCACGGTGAAACTGAATCGCCTAACAACGGTCTGGAAGACGCTCACACGATCGGTCCATACGACGGCGTTCAAGATTATTACATGAACGACCAGCCGGAACCAGATGAATCGGCCATGATGAAAGATCAAGACGACGACAGCAGCACCATCCTGCCAGAGGCGGAACCGGCCTACAGGTACAACATCAAAGTGCGCACCAACGGAAAAGTATTAGATCCTCCGTCCAAGTAACGCTTTAACAGTTTAGGCATCGTCGCGTTATTCGACGATAAGTGAAGAGCATGGGAGAATTTTCGAGGAACTAGATGTATTAATGTACGTTATATTATGTGTATAAGCGCGTCTCAACCGCGAACGAGCGACATCGTTGCGTTGCGAGCGAGCAAAGTGGGTGTCTCGTTCGTAGCCGTTCATCGCTCATCCATTTCGATTTGATTTCAAAGAAATTCCCTGTACCGCTCGTCGGATTTTTTTTTTTTTTTGATACGACGTTCACGATCGTCGGGAGTTTTCGATCGACAGGAGGAAGACTTTCTAATAGTTCAATCGATGGGCTTTGGTTTAACGGGGCAATTGATCTTGTCCGACCGTATGTATTGTATAGGAATAGTTTATTGGAACGTTTGTGTTCAATGTGTACGTAAATTTAGGGCGGACCTTTTCCTTCTGACGTCGATCTCCGACAATTGTCATCGTCGTTCTCGCAAGGGCATTCACGCGATCAATCGATCCTTAAATCGTAAATATCACTGTGGCACCGGCAGACATTTTGCATCCGCGTCTCTTCGTCCAATTTTTGTTTCCTCGTCAGTACACTTTTCGTATCATTTAATGCTGTCCACTCGTAGATGGTGAATGATAGGAAACACGTACGTGAGACCTCGTCTGCGTGGGATCTCAGGCATTAATATAGGGCGAGAATTAATCATTGTTTAAGGCTAACTGAGTCATCATCGGTGTAGGGTTGGGAGTCAGCCAGTGCCACGAATTTTTCATACATATCGTTGTAATCATCTTAATTATCGTCACATGTACGTCTGCAAGATGAAACGTTTCGCAGCCGATCGACCAGGGGCACCGATCACCCTTCGGAACCATTTTAAACATTAACATTTAAACGGTACCAGAGAACTCATGGTGCCCTGAATGATACTAAATAAAGCAAAGATTACTCGAGGAAGTAAAATCTTGAACCGCTTGAACGTTTCGGTCATCCAGACGTACGACAATCGGCATACGCGTAGTTCAGCATCGCGATACGATTCACTAACTGCTACGATAAATCATCGACACATAGTTCTTAAACATGATTGCGTAAAATACGGCGCGAATGTGCAACTTGTGTAATTGAACATTAATAAAGGTACGAAATGCACTCCTGGCGTTATCGAGTCTAATCTTTCTCATCCTCCGAGCGTGTATCGTTCTCAATGTTACTCACCAACCGTTCACCACACCCTCGATGTTCAGCATGGGCACGATTTTGAACACATAATCGTCCCGCAGACTGGCTACGTGAGGACTGTTGCTTAGAAGAGCCTCCAGGGTGCCGTGCATCACCCAAGATGCATTACTCTCACCCGGATGAACTCGGGATGTCAAGAATATCACTTTGCGGTTCTGTGAAAGAAGAAAACATCCTTCTAATGGAAAATTCATCGTTCTACAGTATTCAATTTTCAATGCTATACAATTCTCCGAATTCATGCATATTTCATTCTCAGGGACTCACCTGAATAGGGTTGCTCTTAGAATCCAAAGACGTAATGGTCAACAAAGGATTCTCATTTCCATTCAACGTTTCACAAAGCGTCTCTGCCCTGAAGTACGTATTCGGTGAAACTCTTCTAGTCCATTTCCATATATTCGTCATCAAACGGCTGTACGTGTAAGGAAAGTGGTACGCCAGGTAACAAATGTCGTACGCGTGAGGAAAGGTGACAGTGAACGAAGTTGTTAAATAATTCTTCCCTTTGGCCGGTCGTTGGTAACAGTTTCGATAGTAACAAATATCCGCCCCCGTTCTCACCCAACCGGGCCTTCCCAGGTGAGCTTCGGTCACGCTGAACAGAATCGGCTTCATGCCGAAATTGAACTGAGAGTTTGCTTTCTCGCAGTTGATGATGTTGAACGTGTACGCGAGGCTCGCCTCCATGTTGGAAATCTCGAAGTAAAACCATTGATGCCTGGAGCCGCTGTTCACGTCCGGCGTCAGGATCAGATCGTACTCTCTCAGGCCTATCTGCAAGGAAGTCCATTGGAAAGAAATGATGCAGATTTGACGCGAAATGGGCGCTGACGAAAATCTTTGAATGCGAGGAATGCAAATTAGCAAGGTTATATCGGGGTGGTTCCCAAAGGCGAAAAAAGTGTTTTGAAAAAATGAAGAAACCAAGGTGAAAGGTGAAAATTATGATTCAATAAGAATTGAGTAGAAAAATATTTTACACAATTTCCGAGGCGCAGAGAAAAATTCTAATACGCTCAGAACACTGTGGAAGAAATTCGTAATATTAAAGCTGCTATGGAAATAATTTTCATCCAGGTAGTCGAATATTTAATAGCTTTGTGAACCACTGCTATATTCCATGATATATTCATAGAGTTATACCTGAATAACTTTCCTCAGGTTCCCACTCTCGAATCTGGACTCGAAGTGCAACTGTTTGCTGTCGGTGCATCGCTTGCCTATTCTGTTTTCATCCCAGTTGCACAACTGCGTATCAACCGGGGCCTGATCGTCCGTGTTCTTTGACGACACAGCGTCAAGATCGAAGACAACTTCTTGCACCGTGGTACCACCATGAAGACCACGTTCCACACACGTGAGAAGCTTCGATCGACACACCTTCCTGTCCTTGTTGTTCAAAGGTTCATTCTTCCCCAGGCCATCGCCGCCTATTAAATCCGGGTAAGCCACCTTCACGAAACCAATGACACTCTTTACTCTGCTCGCTATCAGGCAATAGGCCTGCTGATCGGTACAATTCGGTGACACATTTCTGAAGATCTTAATCGCTGTGCTGACATTAGTTGTATGGTTCCTGTTCGCCGGTTCTTTCGGCAATTCTTTGATGAAAGCTTTCGTTTTAATATCTCCCTTCGTGTACCGTGAATTTTGTTTCTCTTCTTTCGCTTTATAGTCGTTTGACACGATCAATTTTTCCGCAGATGACTTTGGACCACAGATTTGAAAGGGTGGATTGCCTAACTCTTTGAAATAAATATTGTACCTGGATAACAGAGCGATATAGGCATTTAAACAAGAGCGAGCATAATGTTTCTAATTAGTTGATTATCAGTAATGTTGTTCATGTACTCTGCAAGATCTTCCTCCGATCTCTGAGACGTGAAAACCCCCGCGAAGAATTTGCTCTCGTCCGCCTCGTCGGCCGCGTGAACACTTTTCACGTTCGTTCTTGAATTCTGACTTTCATCTTCGTCTCCGGAATCAAGGTCGCTGTACACTTTTCCAAGGGAACCCACGCTGCAGGGCTGCGCACACATTTTTTGTTCGTTCGGTATTACTAACGCCGGTCAAAGGCCCGACAATTGACCTGAGAAACTTTTCAACAGATATTTCTACGGCCCCGTGCAGTTATGCAATGCTTTATGACCTCGTGTAACATCTCGGACCGTTCCGTTTCACCCGTTACATCATTCGGGCCGACAAAAATACGCACCTGACTGTCGATGTCGCTGCCACTCTCCGCGCTGTTCGGCCTGACGTTCGCCTCCGGTAACACGAATCTGTAAAATTCGATCGAGATTTAGAAATTACTTCAGATGCAATAATAAATGCACTAATGGACTTACAATATATGTATTAAATAGGTTAATATAATAACTCGATAATAACAATTTTTCGCATTAAAATTTGATCCACAATTACGCAATCCTTTTGGGCAATGGACTTTCATGATCGACTGACAGTACTTAGAATTAATAGAGTATAGAGGCCCTTTCAGGTTGAACAGCGTACAGATACATATATTGAATGTCGAAAAGGACCCGGCTTCTTGCAACACGCATTATTCAACCTTCGTAAATAGGGCGAAGGAAAATGTTTCAAGATCGAGATTTTTCGTAACCTTTTGTTCTAACAACATGAAATATGTAAACCGTTAGCCCAGATCGGTGATAAACTACCGTTGGTAGGGGCCATTTCGAGCGTCAATCAAATTGGAGCGACCTTGTATGTTTCGTTCACCTTGCCGGAGACATTTCGGGCACCGGTAACTCCTTCTTCTCCAGACACTGATTGATTATCCCGCATATACGCGACAGCAACGAATCGTATGCCTTATCCTCCGGACAGTTGTTGCAGAACCGGTACAGTAGTTGCAGACCATTGTTCGTCTTGATAGCCTTCCTGCCAGCTTCTGGAACAGACAAAAAGAGGTCCTCGTGTAATGGCGGCGTAAAACCAGCACCGTCGAATGCAGCATGAGCATAAATTTACATACGCGATGTTTGTTCAGGAAGAATTGGCTACAAGCCGAGAAGAAAAAAAAAAAGGAAAGGACGATTCGTAAAATGCAGGATAATGCATACAGAATTCGACTGCTTCCTTCCGTTTGGAAATGCTACGATTCTAAAGTATATACAGGCGAATATACCCTTCTGCAGAATCAACTTCCGGCCGGATATCATCGTAATTCGCAACGCTTCGTGGTCGACGTCAATAAACTCACTTATGGCGCATAGATGCTGCAGCGTGATCAAAGTGCAGTTGCAAATCTTCAGTCTCATCGGCCCGTCGAATCGTTCCCATCTCTCGAAGATTCTCAACAGCAGATGCACCAGGCCCACCTTCACGAATTTCGTGCAGCAAAGTTCTGCAAACGAAACGCGTTCGTGTAAGTTGCATTACCGGTACCCTGCTTAGATCTCGCTAATTGCTAAAGTTCCAGCTTTTACAGATACGATCGACACGCGTTGTTTAAACGATAAACGAAAATAGTCTACGTACTGCTGGTCGTGAAATATTTGCAACACTCTACCAGGGATCTGAGTTTCAGGTGGGGCATGTATCCAATGTAAACGAACGTTTTCTCCAACGTACCGGCGATCCCATCCTTCACCAACACTTGAAGAGACATTGCTGGCCACGAGTACACGATTTAAATAGCTGTGACGCGAAACCCTGTCGAAATATTTGTAATCGACTACTCACAGTTTCTGGCGAGGCATTTGATGATCCACAACAAGGGCAACAACGTTTTGCTGTTATTGTAATGCTGCTTCAGAAGCGTGTGGAACACTTTCGCGGTGTTAAGCATCTTTAACTTTGACACGAATTTCTGGTCCCTGGGGGCCACCTAGAATTTTTTGGCAAACTTATTAATCGCAATCGAGAAATCGAATTCGCAGCCAGTCTGCCTCGGGAATGATGCATTACCTGGCCCAAAAGCCAAAGCACCTCCTGCGCGAGGACTTCGCTCGAAATGGTGTCCGAGTGTTGCAAGTTGATTAAAAGCTTAACTAGGACTTGCGTGATACCTAAATTGATCAGGTGCATCACTGCCATTCGGCTGCTGGTTCCTGTAAATGGCAGCAAATTATCCGTATTCAATTAACTGCGCAAATTTTGTAGCAATTATAGCGAGCGACAATCGATCATGGAATCCATGCAGCATTCCCAATAAAGTAGAATCTCTATTCCTATGAACTGTACCAAGAGACAATAACACCAATTTGTCGAAAGCTAGAAATTGTTATTACTTGTGGCACTTTTGTTCTTGTTGCCTTTCGTCTTCCCCTTTGCGGCACGGGGCGATATGCATTCGTGTAGTATGCTGGCAATACTGCAGGTTATCACGTGATCCTTGCAAGTCTGCGATAAAAGAATTACTTACACGATTTACGATCGATTCAATGAATACCATTGCGATCAAAGATGTTCGAACGATCAAGAGTTATTGGCAACAGAGGATAAGGCCACGAGAATAATTATTCGGCCGCTGCGTGCGTGCAACGCTTAACAGAAAATAGAACGAACGGATTTCCAGTTTTGCATGCTGCAGGAAGCCCCGTCGACGAGACAGACAATGGGGACTGAACCGGCTGATGCGACCTAATCACGCTATTCCGTGCAGAATGTTAATCGCGACACGGTTATCCTCACGCTTAATTAGACCCGAAAGTGTCGATTAAACGTCGTGTCTCGCGAAAACCACGGGTTTCAGTCACGCCTCTCGAGATCCCGTTTCGCGATACAAGTGTTGCGAATTTTCTTATAGTAAGGTTGACAAAGTGCTTTAATTAAAACGCCGATATACCTCCATCGTCGAGATGAATATTTCCATAGCGCCGGAATTTTTGCGCCATAATCTCTCCACTGTCCGCTCGCGTACTCGTCGATCTGGAAAGCATTTAATTTTTGGATTTTCAAATAGAATCACTGTGATTAAACGCCTACCGAAAATTCTGTAAGAGAGCCACCAAAGTATCAGCATATCGTTGTCAGTGGTAAAACGGTAAAGCGAATGAACGAATCGATATACATAGTAGCTTCCTGACTACAAACACTATAAGTCTCTGTCGTAATGAATAATCGGGAGACAAGGTGCGCATAACAGCGTCTTCCATGCGATACCAAGCATACTGGGCACTGGCAAAATGCGTGGCACTCGTTTCAGACTTGACACAAGGCCAATCTCGCTTCCAATGCCATGAACACGATCCGCAAAAAACTGGACACCGATATATTCACGCCAGGCGGCTGGCCTTAGAAAACCTTCAATTCTCAGCAACATCCTCGCGAAGATAATGGATCGTTCGACAGTCGCGCAGCTCTAATCAGTGCCAGCGATTAATTGGGATTTTTTCAGCTGCCCCTCGTATAAGTATCTCTTAACGATCCAAATATTATTGAAGGAATCTATCGATCTAAGTCGTTCGTAAAGAAGAGTTTCACACCCCTTTGACGAGCGAATACGGGAGAAGAACACGAGCGCGACGTTTGGAAAAAAAGGTCAGTTGAACCCGAGCCAGCAGAAAGTATTCAAGCAAACTGACTTGGCAACCCAGGTACAAAAATCGAAATTCTGCTTGAATATTTACTTTCTTCGCCTCGTGCACCATCTTTGCCGCAGTTTATTGGCGCAGCGCGGTGTTCAATTCTGTGAACAGTTGATGATATATCGTATAAGTAACGGGTAAGAAATTTTGGAAGATCGTGACAGAGTCTTAGGCGGCGGCCAGACAATTACTCAGTGCAACGACACCGAGTTTCTCAATATGCATGAATATCGACCAACGAAACGAAGGGTCCTTATCAAATTGGCATGGCCGCAATTCACTTAAGGGGCGATCTAACGCTGTATCGTTGAGCTTCGTTGGATCGTGTCCAAACGATCTATCAGCGTTACCGAAGTCCCTTACGTAATCGAACAATGGGACAGCCGGCTTTACGAAAATAACGAGTGACGGCCAGTGTACTCTGCTGCTCGCACACCTGTTCACCGAACTCTAGAATTCCCTATCGTACCGTTGCAACTGGTCGTTTTTGAAAAATGCTCGTCAAACGGGGCGTCGATCGCGCGTGATCAAAGCTCGCATAAATAAAGACTATAGTCTAAATCCGTCCGGTAATGAAACAGAGCTTTGATCGTGTGATAATTTGGTGGCGTGCATGGGAACAGGATTCGTAAACGCGATACGTTTATCGTGCCACAGAAATGGTTGGTTCAAAAGCTAATCATAATTCATCTCTCGGAATATTATTGTGCTGCTGTTTCATTCGCTTTTGTTGGTTTCATTTTTTTTTGTATTTTTTACAGTGAAGTTAAGTACACGGGAATGACTTGAGTTAGAAAGTGACCTGGATTTAAACTTGGTGATTTTTTTCGCATGGTCGAAAGGGGAGTAGTGTCGTGTATGGTTCGTGTTCATGTTAAAAACGACTCATTTCTTTCGAGTCACGTAAGGTTCGACGTTTCCATTTGAAGAGTTCGTGCGAATAGGAATTAACAGAGTTCGTTTCGACGTAAATGGGAATGTTGGCTGGCTCGGGGGATGAAAACGCGTCGAGTGTTGCCGACTGCTGACGAAATGGACGATCGTGCATGCACCCCCGACAACGGTACGAATAATAAATTGTGCAAGTTTCTGGTGATTAGCTCGATGAAATAGAAGCCAACGTTCGCGGTAAAAATAGCAATTTAACAGGCACGAGCCTGTCTTAAAGTGTCCAATCTGTTTCGGCTCGTTTAAAACTTTACCGCCGCATACGTACCTCGCCTTTCGACCAATGAATGAACAGGGAAACTGTATTCAATGTTCCACTTGGAAAGGAAAAACGAAAAAAAATGATTGACATCGTCATGCATGATTTATATCCCACGCGTTAAGCGTGTTAGTAATACGAAATTTTGATTTTCACAGTCGTGAAAGTTTGCAAGGCGAAACGAAGGGGAGGATAACTAAGGAAGAAAAAGTACGTAAAACATGATTACCTGAGGACGTAACACGAGCATGAATCTTAGATGCGATATGTCTGAATGTATCAGTCTCCTGCGGCTTGCACACGCAAGTTCTGAGCTTCTCCAACAATGCATCGTTTATGGCCTCGTCAGCGCTTTTGTTGCTCGGTGACATCACACTAGACCGCAAAACCAAACAATGAAAGCTCAATTATCGGGCGGAGTCGAGCGGCTACGGGCGTGGAAGGATTGCAAGTCAAACAGCACGCTTTATCTTGGCAAACCGGTGTCGAACATGCAATCTCGAGCTACCAGAAAGCTACGCAAAACGAAGAGGGGATTCGCACACGGCAAGCAAAACGATGCAGATCTGACTGATCGTTGCGTTAACCCTCTATAACGCTATGCAATTTACGAGTTGCATCGGCTCGTCTCCCTATATTTTATAATATTCCGCAATCAATGAACGTCGCAACGATAATGGTATTACAATTTTACTCACGTTCGAATACAATTAATTTCCTTTTATACTGATAAATAGAATCGCGTCATAGAGACGATAAAGAGGTCACGAATAACAAGGGAATAAATTTTCGACACGACGTAAAAGCCGCTCTACTGCATCATTGTATTCTTTCATTCTATCACTGTGGAGCAACCATTTATTTATAGCCATTATTCAGTCCTATCTCCCCCTATAATGTACAGTTGTACAGCATTTCTTTTTCTCTTGGACAAAGAACGATCCTGTTATAGAGGGTTGAAGAAAATTCTGCACGGGATAATTCGTGTTATCGGATGCAATTGTTTGGTCACGTTTAGTCGATCGACAAATATTTCTGTGGGTCTGTCACGTTTCAAATCACACGAAACAGAATGATAATATAATCTCCTTCGATCCTGTGTCTACGAAAGAGATCAGAGTTCATGGTCATCCATGGATATTGTACTTAACCGAATGAGCGCAGCAGCTCGTCCTACTGGTCGCCTACAAAGTCCTTCGTGTATCTGCGATACAAAAACAGAAGAATCACGATCCTCTTTTTGTCAGAAAAAAAAGAACAAAAGATTGTGCAAGAAATAGTGTCATTCGCGGTGTCATCAATCGACTGTCCATTGGCATAATGCCAATTTCCCGAGTGTAACGCGCATTAATCTCCTTTCACGATCAGCTGGTCGCGACGCTGTTAGCCAATGTCGCAGAAATGAAAATCGAGCAGCGGAAAACGTCGTCTCGGATTCAAGGTTAATTAACGTGGCCGAATAACAAGCTGCACCCGAAAGTAAATTAGGTGGTGCACGATGAGATTGATATCTAGCGACATGGACCGATATTCGTCATTTCCATTCCACGATGTCCTTTTTATTTGAAGTTCTTTTTGTTTTTTTTTGTCATCAATATATTCTTCTCGAGTGATAATTCTTATACCATTCGACGTTTCATTTTTTGAATCGTTTGACTGCGACTGTTTATTTTTTGAATTTAATTGAGATATCGTGGAACCAACGAGACATTTTATTGAAATTTTATGGATCTCATAAGCGACAGCATTTAAAGGTAGAACAAAAATTTTAGGTAAAAGCATTTCCCGATCACGTGCATTTTTATACCCTGACCATCTATCCACGTTCGAGAAGCACATTAAGCTATTAAAATTGATGAGCTGTATTGTCAGCATATCTGTAGAACGCTCGAAATAACGCTATTATTTATTCAGCCGGAGTTGCATCGTTAATCGTTCCAATACGAATATTTTGCAATTATCCCCACCCAAATCTAATCTCCTTTCTTTCTTGAAACGGTAAATAAATGAAAGAAAAAAGCAAATTCTCTCCAAGGACAATTTAAACCCACCAAACTACCTCTCGACAGATGAGAAAAAAAATTCCCCCGACATGTGCGCAAATAAAAAGAAGCGTGCGAGCATTTAAGCGTCACCAAATGTGCATTCGAAACGGGGACCGGAAACCTGACGCAGAGCGGCGAACACACGCACGAAACGCGGGGACGAGCGTTTTTGTTAGTGTGGTGATGATTTTTACTCTTCGTCCTGGGCATCCTGTGGGTCTCCGTCGGCCTCGTGGCTCGCCTCCATCGGCCGCTGGTTCTCCTTGTCGCACTTGTCCAATGCACTTTTCATTCCTTCCCCTGTTGGCCCTCGCGTGTGAATTCTTCGCGTTCTCTATTCTCTATCGAGGAAAACAGGAGAACGGCCGTTGAAATACCAACTGGTATTCTCGTTACCCGGAACGAAATGTTCGACCGGCAATAAACCTCGACGAACGTTCGAAAACGTAATCGATTAATTCCCCCTATGGAACGTGCCACCTTGCTTGGAAACCGAATTTGGATTCATTCTGTTCGACGCTGTCGACGAAATCTTTTTCTTCGATCAGACGAAACCGGCGAACGCACAAATGATTTTACAAAACGTCACCGTGGCACATTCTATTATAGTTTCGAAGCGTTGCGAGTCTTGTAACGTCGACCCCGGGACGATCTAGACCGAGACGTGTGCCACAGAAAGAAGCTGAGGATTCCGGTCAGTGTTTTCCGCGAAATTCACCGAACGATCCACGCGCTTAGCCACTCCGAGGCGGTTTGACGTTTCGCGCTGCCAAAACTATGTTTAAAAGCATAGCACGCACGCACGAGGCGCCTCTATTTATAGTGACGGCCGCTTTCCGAAAACCGCGCCCCTTTTCCCATATTTTCGATGCCAGCCCCCTCGATCGCACCCCTCGATCATTAATCGACGCATCTTGAAGCATCGTGTACCGGTACCGAGATGAAAGCCACCGTATTAGTGTGACAAGTTTCGATAAAGGCCACGCTGATCCATATTAATCCAGGTTCCAGTAAAAACTATACTCCTCGTCTGTTCGTTAAAACTGGTTCATTAGTATTCGACCATTCAGCCCACTCTCGCAATGCTGCACTGAAATTCACGAGAAAAAAAGAAAAAGAAAAATTAGGAATACAAAATTTCACTGAACACTTTGTTGTGCGAATCATGGACGTTCTTCGAAAATGTTGTAAATCATATTTAAATGGGATCTGTTTCGTAATCGGCGGAGTTCAGTGTGTCTGTAAAACGTGTAAAGACTGAAACGGAAAGATAGCGACAGCGATTTCCGCTTGCCAAAAGATGGAAAACATTTCTACGACGTTTCACCGCGATCTCCCGCCGAAGACTCATTAATTTTTCGCCGAAACGTGGGACACTGAATTATTACGAGCAGGTGAGTGCCTGGATTAAAATGTTTACAGCGTTATAAACAGGCAGGATACACAGAGATTGCCACAGACGTATTAAGAAATAGTCACCGAAAATAACATTCAACGGTTTCTCGAATATTTTCGTAGAAGTATTCTGCGGTAAAGAAAATAAAAATCGTCATCCGGCTAAAGTCCATAGGAATCGAAGCATCTGATTCGCTTATTGCTAGAATTCCATTGGCAAAAAACTTATGCGCGCATTGTCCGACCGACGAAACCGCGATAACGAAATCCAGAATGACACGGAAATCCCGCAAAATAAAAAATGTCTGTGTTTCCCCAAGCACCGAGATTCCTGCGAAAAAGCAACGGTAGCGAAGATTACCAAGCGTGCAACGACACCGTGACGTTATTAATAGAGTGCACAGGCGATTCCGATTTGCAACTCACTGAACGAGAAACCCGTTGAAACGAAGGATACAACGATGGAGTGCGAGAAAAAGGGGTGAAGATGTGGTTGGTCGATGGAGGAACCGGTGAATGTAAGCTTCGAGAATTCGAGCAGGCACCTTCGAGCCGGAAAAACACGCACGATATATCGCGTCGCGAGATGGTGGCCCCGGCAATGACAATATCAGGTATATTAACCTCGTCCTCGAGCACGATTGCAGCAACCACGACGATAGGGTTGCCACTGGTCGTGGCACACGAACGAGTGATGTCACGAAAGCTGACGCGGAATCAGGTGTATGCGGCACTTGTTGATAAACACCAAAGCTCCCGCGGATTGATTACTGGCCGTGCGAAGTTCCACGAGCGCAGTCGACGCTTCACGAGCTTCACCCTATCGATTGCCGAAAGGGCGCTTTCGTTCAAACTGGTCCACTGGCTGCTTGGGGGGTAGGCGCAGGTTACTTTTTTTTTAGCTCGCAATTGCAGCAGGGTATTCTTATCGATTTTCCCGTTGCTTGCAGAAATCAAAGGGGTGAAATTTATACGTTTGCTTTCGATGCGGCGTGATTTCTGTTACGGTATCCAGTGAATTTGTCGCTGAACTGTTATTGTACTTTAACAGAATGACAATGTAAATGTCTTTATTAGATTCCTTTGGATTCCGAAATTTCGTGACAAATGGCTATGCTGATATAACCCCTTTATATATATAAAACAAATACCGTTTCAATATAAAGACATTTATCGTTACACCTGCTTTCTACTTAATGTTATCAGGACTGTCTCCACTGATCGAAGTGTACGAAAGATCGCGTTGAAACAATACAACCTACCCGGAGAATAATATTGTTTAAATAATACGTACCTCGATACATCAGCCTGACATGTGTTCCTATCGTTTGGCCTGCCTTGATTGTCAACGCTGCACTTCGTGTCTCTGAGCTGCACTATCGGAAGTTGTCTTTTGCATTTTCGTCTAACCAAGTTTGTGCGCCATTCCTCGGGAGCCATAACAGACCTCGTCACGGTGATGTTAAGCACTTTTGATTTCGCGAGTTCCGTCGATCAACCATGATTACGCGGTTGTGCTCCTGCCGAACCCGCGATTTTTGCCTGCGAAACTGTCATGAAACGAGGTTACTTGCAAACTTTAAGGGAAAATGTCAAAGGCTACCGACACCCTTGAAGTCAACCTCGAATTTTCGTCGCTCTTTGACAGATAATTATTATCACTTCTCATTAAATAACATGCACGATTTTATCTTTAATGACACGCGTTTAATTAAAATTTAATTGGAATGTGGATGCTGGTGTCAAAATCACCGGGCCTATGATTAATATTCAATACAATAATTTACCAACGTTGACCTGTACGTATACACCTGTCCCTTTTGATACAGTACGGAAAACTTGCATTATTAGAAGCTGGGTGTTCTCTGGATAAGAATCCTCCAATAAATTGCTGTGGAATAGATCAATAACCCACAGGATTTCTATAAAATCAAGAAAGCTTGTAGGATTCTACTCCCTTTATTGGAATCATGTCACGGAAGATTTTCTTTCGATCTAATTAGAACAAGCTTCACTTAAATTTACCCAAGAGATTTGTAAAGGCTCTGGCACGGTGACGGTACAATTTTGATCGGTTCTCGACAAGAGTGGATAGAATTCGATTATTATACGGCGCTTACGTCGACGACAAAAAGATCACGACCAGGTATCCCGTTGATCGCCTCCGCGGTTCGAGAGAGAACGGCAGAGGAGCTAAGTAAGCGTAGGAGAAACGGAAAAGAAGCAATCACGGATGGTATTCGGTGAGTGGGGAGGGCTTTGCTCTCCATGGGGAATATATAAATCGCAGGTAGGGCTTAATTCCAGGTTAGTGCAGATAGTTCCTGTGCCTATTGTGAAGCTGCGGCCACGCCATGCAGGTGAGTCTGCTATGACTCTGTTACTCATTACTTTAAATATCTTTTTAATGAACCATTGCACTGTGACTTTGCCTTATAGAAAATCGTTCCAGACTCCTAAATATTAATAACGATGCACGATGAACCGGATTATTACAGTTAATCCTATCTTTTGTCTTAATTAAAAAGAAATCTCGGATTGCAAGTGACTAAACATAGTCGACACTGGCAAACAAAAGACCAAGCCGTTTTTATAAATAATTCTTGGGACACGAACAACCGTTACCATTCCCGGCGAAATCTGTTTCCGCGTTACTCGTGAATCAGGATCATTATTATGCAGTCCACCTGGTACTGCGCATCGAGCCAAAGCTCGTATTATCAAAAGCGTCACTCGTGCTGTTTCTTTATTCGACGCAGGAAACGTTCAATCTTTTCCAGAAGTACCGCATTCGGTCTCCTATACGCGTCTCCAATCATTGTTTCCAAGAAAGAACTACGAAAGTTGTTGCTTTGAACGTCATGAAATTTTGTTCCTATTAGATCCTGAAAATGAAGCAAATTCGTCGAATTATTTATACCTCCTTTTTCTTTTTCAGGTCCACGTTACGCTGTTCGCCATCGCCGCAATTATGGTCGTATCGATAGAATCGAAGCCAGCTTGGCCAAGCTCGTACATCAGCAGTTATAGCTACCCTTCTGAAACCTTCGCTTTGCAGTCACCGCTCTTTGAATATCCGGACTCTCCTTATTACTTTTATAATGTAAGATACAGTTTAGAAGGGATTTCATCGTTTGTTTTACGCGTGTGTTTCTCATTGACACCTGTTTCTTTAGTTACACACAGACGTGGACACTGTCCCTACTTCTGTCCTCAGTGAAGACAAGACTCTGTTCCAGCAGCTGCCTGATTACAGCTTTTATTATGGGACACCGGTTTATAATTTTCCCTTGAGCCCGGTAAGATACCGTATAATATAATTGTCATTAATTAACCAGCAATGAAATGAAATATTTGATTAATCGTATAATTAATTCGTGTGCAAAAGAAAGCTGACAAAAATTGAGGAAGATCATGGTCGATTTATTTCCCGGCTTTCGTGCATTATTCATGGGGTGACTCAATATTTAACAAATGAATTCTTTTAAGATTAACGATTTTGTAGGCGTATCCTGTTTCATGCAATATTCATATGCGTGCAATGTTTTATTTATTGAATTACTCTGCAGGTATTCCCAGTATTGAAACCTGGTCGACCGCAGGAAACGCCCAAAGATAATGCGGCAACGACGACCACCGCGAAACCAACCGAAGAGGACGGGGAAGCCATCGAAAAGTTGGACACGAAGGTTGAACCAGAAAAAGAGGCGAAAAAACCTAATGAAACTATGGATAGCGACAAAAACGGCGCCGATATCATTGATTCAATATAAACCGACTGCATTATACTTTCTGCCATTTAACTGTATTTAAATAAACTATTTTTACTGTTTTCTGTTACATCCTTGCAAGTTTCATTTACGTATTTGCGAAGCAGAGACTTTAGTCCGTTTAATAATGTATGGCGGCGTTGATAGGACTAATTGTAACGTTCAATGCGATAAGAGTTCATGACATTTCCAACGAGCAGCGTCTACGATCGCAAAGCGCCACTCTTGTCGGAAAACAAGCAACTAGTTCACACTCACGGATTCGCGATAAATCTTATAAATACATTTCTATAATTAGTTATCATTTGTCAAATAAAACAACAATGGTCCATGCATCATCACGAAAGCCTATCGCCCCCTCGACCGATAGATAAACCGAGGTTAAAGATGTAGTACAATCTTCAGGACCTCTCATTTCCTTCGTCGGTGCTCGAGTGGCTCGGATCGGTTGCAAATATGCTTGTGAAAAATCTGTCGTTTCTCTGCATCCTCGTGACGTTAACGTTCCTCGTGGTGACAAAGGCGTCTGCTTCGGACAAGCTGAATGCTAACAAAGAAAATGAGAAGAAGCCGAACGAGGAAACAAATGTTGGTAATGATGGCGCAATTACGACAGCAAGGTCTTTGAAAAGAGTGAAACTCTTTCGAATAAGAACCGAGGCGAATGAGCCGCAGAATGGGGAATGCAATTCATCAGCTTTGAACAAAGAGGACGGAAGAATCGGGGATCAAAATCAAGGATACGAAGGGAGAGTGAAAAGAAACGTAACAGAGTTGAACGAGTTTAAAGGTGCGAAGAACTACAAAAAATTAAAACTGGTTCAGAGTCAGGCTCAGTTTGGTTACAAGAAGTGGAAGAGTAAGAAGGAAGAGTCCAACGATTCGGACAGCGATAAACACGCAGGCAGGACGAAGAGGAACGTCAGTCGACGTCACGTGGATTATTTGGTGCACGATAAGGCTGGAGGAATTAGATCGAAGCGATACGCGGTGACGAGGAATTTCAGAGATGACAAGACCGATTACTACGCTCAGAGGAAAGCGGTGATGGAGAGGTTTTACGCCCGACAGAAAGAAATAGCTGAGAAGTACGCGAAGAAGGTGTCCAGTACACCGAAGTACATTGACCGATACGATGCGGTCACCGAGATGAATAATAATCATTTTTCTGCGAACAATAAGAGCGATATAAATAATATTGAGAAAATCGAAAACGCAGTTAATATCACTGACAGTGATCCAAGTGATAGTAATTTCACTTCGACGACCACAGAATCGTCCACGGAAGTCGCGAAAACGAGTACGGAAACTAATTACGAGGTCACCATGAATACTATCCGTCTCTCTGAAAATTCGGCCGATGATAACATCGAAGAGGATACGTCGGATGATTATGATTATTATATACTGGAGGACAATAAAGTAAAGCAGTCGTCTGACACAGTTTTGGATTACAATGGTACACTGAATGATGGCGAATGGGAGTCGGTAAGTGAGATACTGGTTTAAGAAAATTCCATGTATTGTTGTATGAATGCATAACAAACTGAACTCATCGTTCTATATAAATAATACGTATACAAAGAGGTATAAAAAATTGTAAGCAAAGAGCTAGAGTAATTTCACAATACTTTCTTAACGCGTCTTACTGATATATAAAACTGTCACCCTCGAGAACGTGTGACGGTGATTCATTTTTAAAATATATACGTCGCGCGTAATACTGGTCCATATTTAACTTGTTATTGAAATAAAGGGGAAATATCCTTCAGGACAACAGCAGAAGTGACACGTTGAAATGGGGAAACTGCGCTGGGAAATTAGTATACCAGCACAATTTAATAATCGGCGTACACAAAGCAGAGCTGGCGGAAGCAGATCTCACAGCATCTGTGGAGGGACCATTCTGCATCACCTGTATCAGAGTGATACCGACCAACAATAATAAAGCCGCGGTATCGCTGGACGTGAGTCGCGGGAACGATGGCAGCCTCAGTTTAGCGAAACTCAGATTCAAGGGCTTCCAGAACGAAGAATTATCGTATATCATAAAAATGTGGGCCGTTGCCAAAAAACAAAACAGCTGTAGCCACATTTGATCCGAATCGACCCGTTGTGAAAATAAATCGCACTGTATCAATAAATTAAAAAATAGTGTACAACCGTTTCGTACGTCCGATTCATTATTCGTCCGGAAAATCACCATTAAGGAAATGTTGTCCACAAAATGTATCATTCCTTTCCAAATGCATCGATACAATCAGTCTAACCTCAGTGCGCCAAAAGTAATTTGAAATACACCGTCGAATTGGTCCCATTTCAGGAGCTCTTCGGCCCGGCCGTTGGAAGGTGCGGCGGCGGTACATCCGGTATTTTCATCGTCTGTTCCTTTGCAGGAATTTTCTGCTCTTCGTGATAAGCTGGGAGCAGGTGTCCAGAGAGTTCGTTCTTCGGTGTCGACGCAGGAATGGGCTCTAGAGTGCCGTAGGGTTGATAATCCACGTAGTAGGTTCCTGGGACTAGGTGAGGATTTAAACCGTTGTACGTGTAGAAATACGGATCGTAGTAAAGCGATTGATAATTAGGGTAGAAGCTGAATGGCTCCTGCTCTTCGTTTCTATTCTTGGGACCCTGTTTTGTAGCATCTTTATTATCCTCTGGGACTTGATCGACTGGTCCCCCGTTGTCTTTAACGTTTCTCGACTTCGACTGTTCATCGGCAGAAGAAGGTTCGGCTTGAACGTCCGGCTGATCGTTCGGTTTTAAAGCACCTTGTGGAGGGTGCACCACTTCCGACTGGGGTATCTGAGGTGCCACTTGACTGTAATAAAATGGAGGCACGTAACCGACCGCTGTTCGATGTATCACTGGTTGCAGCACTGGATACGCTCTGGATGGAGACAGATTTTGGTTGCTCGTGATTACAGCGTTGTATACTTTGGGAACCCTGAGTAGACCTGGATCAGCTGCTGCCAGGGTTACAAGTGCGAGGGTGATAAAGAAATTCATCTGAAAATTGAACAATTTCATTAGGAATGTATAGATTAAATCGAGGCGTATGTGTGTGAATGGTGTTTAATGGGATATAAGGTTGCATAGAACGGTAGTTACAAAGGCAAGTATTTATTATGTATACGAGAGAAACGTATACTGCGTCACGTAAACTGCCATGTCACAACGATAATTATGTAGTTTAAAGTCCCCTGTCCCGATAGAACGCCGATAAATCTAACGCAATCACAAATGCGTCCGCGTGTGTATGAACGATTCTGAACTAATATAGGAGACAGCCGCCGCTGCCAATGGTTGATGCAACAACAAAGCTATGCAGAAGTGGCATTATGCTATGCAATGTCGCTGTTAAAGTGACTCTGGAAAAATCTCTTGTTTTTAAGATACGAAGAAAAGAAACGTTTTGGAGGAAGCTTCAAGATAAAGAAGAGAATATCGTGGCCAAGAAGGGTAACAAATCCCTTGCAAATCATCCAGATTTCATGAAAACAACGTACACGTTGTTTGGCCACGTGTCAAGCAGGTGGGTATTGTCCCTAGACAGGTATATAACTGAGTACCACGGATAAAGATCTCGCTTGTGCTGAATCGAAGCAGCGCATACAAAACAGACATGCTACGCGTGCACAGAATAGAATCTCAGACGTTTCTGTCGTAGGTGTGTTCCCGCGATCAAGGTGTCGCGCTTCACAAAACTCTTGCTTCCTGCGTTCAGTTGATTGGCAAAACAATAAAATTCAGCAACGGTGTTTTTTTAATTACAAGTAGTCTCAAAAGGAATGTACACGCATTATAATTTTATTATCACACACGATTCCCTAACTTCCAATATAGATTCTTCCTTCTTTAATTTACCGCCGTGGTATAATATATGTATGTACCTTTTTCTTTTCATTGCTCGCCATTAATCTATTTGCAAAATAAGAGTGAATTTATGATTAAACATTTTGTAACCATCGAATCAGATTAATTCCGCTTACCTTTTGCCCGATCGAATCTTCTTTTCGTACAGAACAGCGAGGATCGACGAGAAGCTGACACCAAGTAGCAGGAGAGCTGCATGGAGCTGTAGTATATATGGCCCATGGGGTCCCAGGGTTCAAGTCTTACCTCCCCACTACGTACGCCACTTGGCGAAAGTACTCAGCGATCAGTACTGTAATGTTCAACTTTAGGCCCGCCTATATCAGCCAGTGAACTGCAGAAGGACAGGCATTTACAGTGCGCAGAATCGCGATACACCGTGAAAGGGTGATAATTTGTGCAATCCACCCTGAATGCGGCGTGAAAAAAAATTATACAATTATGAAACTCAAAATATTTATTAATCATCTATTCAGAGATTACAGAAAAGAACCAACAGATATGTATATCGTACATTCAACTCGAAACTCCTGATCCTTCTTACGAGTACCTGTCGGTCCAATTGCAAATGTTCCACTTTTCACGTGCTCGTCCAAATGAGTTCAATAAATCAGAATAATAAAGTTACTGATATCCCGAACTTGAACCACAATAACCACGATTACATACTTCTTTCAACAATTAGCGACAAAAGGTGTAATTATTATGAAAGGAGTAATAAAGAAATCGGAACATTTCCTTGGACGTGACATGCGGATAAAATTACCTGTCCGAACGATTGTAAACAATTTGATTAACAACATTCGAGCCAGTAGTAATAATATAGCTACTAACGTCCTTCCACGCAGCTACGAGATACATACTATTCTTTCGGCAAGGATGACAGTGAGAAATACATAGTGCTTTCGCGAAACACGCTATAAATTACACGCAGATTGTGACGTTCCAAAGAAAAAGAAGATAAAAAATAAACGACCTCGAACGTTTTGACGTAGTTGCTTAACACATTGATCAGCATACGTAGCTCGATACGGAACGGATATTGATCTGGATCGCTACTGCGCTGCGTTCGTGTGTCACGAAAGCTCGAATCAACCACCAGGTGACACGCGCTAATCATCCAGTCGAACCGATCAAAAGTACCATTTATGACAAATGTTAAAACAATTTGTCTACTTACGGGTTGGGGAAAAAACTGGTGACTAGCAAGATCAATGGTGAACATTCAGTGACGCATGCTCTCGTTTATATAACGTTCGGTATAAAAGTGAAACGAACACTGTGAGAATAACGTTTAAGAAAATTCGCGGGACAACCGCGTGCGTGTCCGGAGCTACACGACTTTTTCGTTGGCGCAATATTTATGCACAGAAATTCTCGCGGTGCATGCCACGCGAACAGGTGAACCAGATTTCTCTGACGCACGGATAGACGACGTCGCCGGTGTTCTTGGTCCGTTAAAGACGAGCTGATCTGTCGAAATTTTCGTCCGCTCGCATTTTCGCGTTTTGCGAAACGCCGTTCCCGTTATATCGCTTTTATTCGTCGCGGACGCTCGCCACGGCGATAAAATCTTGGCAACGAATGTGAAAGAATCGTGACAGGAGAAGAAACTGAACGATGGATTGATTCGTGTGCAGAAATTTGCAATGTACCTTTGTAGAATAATCGCGGTGGACTTCTTACTGAGAAATCGGTGCGGTAAATTGAGTGCGGCATAATTTAATAGTCATGAACTGTGCGCGCTTTTGGACGCGTTACAATTGCGGTTTGCGAACGAAGTTGATAAACGACTAAACCATTAAGCCTAAGAAGCTGTACACTTAAAGCTAAATACACAAAGTGAATGGTATTATTTGATTGCCGCAAATTCTAATACCGTTACAGATATCATCGAGTATATTGATCATTTTGATTATTTCTGAGCACTAAGTACGTGCTTTAAACGCAGATGTATTACAGCGATGACTGCATCTGGAAATTATTTGATAATTACCAGACCTGCCTCCTCAACTCATCGTTGTTCGTTCACAGTTTACAATACATGTATACATTCGTGCAGGTATAAGAGTCCGAATTGTTACTAATCCTCGTACCGAATGCGTATTAGAAAAGAGAATCACGCAATTGCTTCTGTGCTTTTCTAAAATCTTTTAAAATTACAAATTTTAAAAAACAAACACAACAGAGAATTGCATGTTCTAGAATTTATCTATCGGTCCAGGAAATCGACCCGCAATTCTTTTCATCGATTCTGTTGCTATATGGCGCAAGTTTGCAATACAAAAATTAACTGAGCGACGATTCGATTTGTCATATCGACTCTATCGGGATATAACACATTCTTCTGAGCAACAGCAGCGGAAAATTTGGCAGGAAAACGATGAAGATCAGCACCAGAGGCGATAGCATCAACAAGATACTGGCGTACACCACCAACCACCATACCGTCGATATTCCAAGAACTGGTTCCAGCATCATGAATCGTGGTTGGCGAAGAGGTCAAGCACGCAGAAACTGTGAAGCATCCGTGGCTCGTTCCAGCGATTCGATTCCACGAGAACGATACGTGCCTGAGATCATGGTCGATCGCTACCCTTTCGATGTCTGATCGGTTAACCGAGGGATTCCTGAAAACAAAGAGAATCTAGGAATTTCGTGGGAAATACTTTCTCATTTTAATTTTACTATTCCACAGGGTTCCTTACGTTTCATTTCTGCTCTCTTCTGGTAAGTGTGGATATATTCAATGCATGTAACAGCTCTGTAAAATCGAAATATCGGACATTGTTCCTGGGTATAATTCGAACGAATCAAATTTATAATGATACAAATTAAATTCATCGTTTTCCTAAATAAATGATGCAATTCCTAAAATCGAGTATAATCGGTCCAATTATTGTTTCACGAATTGTTTCGAGCGCCAGTTTCAAGGATACGTTTCTTTCGTTGTTGCATCACAGCGACGAAGACTTTAGAAAGAAAGGCGAGCTAGTGCTCCGTACGCTACACAGAATAATAGTGGCTGGATTGCATAGCGAGCCACGAATGATAAACCATTATGGATTCGTCGAGTCGACTACTATTGCACGCGGCTCTCTATTCCAACGTGAAGAAATGGAATGATAGGATTCACAATTGCATTCTAGACTGGTCTAGACTGGTTCACTTGAGCGAGCCGTTTTATTGGGTAGCAATTGCATAACCGCGAGCTACTTTGTAATCATTGTGTAACAGAATCATTGTGACTTTTGCCTCTGATTTCGTTCGATACCTTATTATTAGCGGAACGACAGAGACTGATGCTGAGTATATGCTGTCGGTGAAAATTTGTCACCTACCATTTGTTTTAACAAATTTTTGAGATCAGTTATTATAAAACAAGTAATTTGTTACTTTATGGTTTCCTAGGCTTTATGACTGTTTATGGTATCTTCAATCAATTGAACCTGAATGTCAGTTGTTCCCCATTTTTATTAAAACTCTGATGTTTGTTATAAGCATCGAAGCGGCCGGAAAGTTTCGTCGGCAGTTTATAATGGACAATATAAAAGTTGCGGATCAAATTTTCCTACAGGCCCTCGCAGGTAGCCAAGGACCTTGGGCACTTGAGAATTTTGTGAACAGTCACCGTTTATTACATTGCGTAGAATGTTAATGTGGAAAGTTTCCAATAAATTCTGCAAGAAGTCATTAACTCGCTCCCTGTCACTCGAGTCGTACACGACACACGTTGCACTTTTCTCTGCAACCTGCGCATTATTATTCTTAGAAAATGCAAGAGATTTGATGCAATAATTACTTAAAAAAATAAAGTGACAAATAAGTAAGCTTCAATCGACGCTAAAAACGTGTCGTCACAAAAGCTACAGGAATTTCGAAAAATTTCCAGTCAGCATTCAGACAACGCGCTCGTCAGCACACTCGTCCTTGTACGGATAAGGTACGTGCGCGTTATAGCAGACCGGTTGGGCAAGCCTTCGACAAAGTTAGCCTGATGAAATAAAACGTATAAAAAAGAGACAGGCGACGCAAAATGTGAATGCTCGATGAAAATTGCACGTCGATATCTAAAGGTAAGCCGTGAGTGAGTTTGCTACCTCGTGACATGTGCGCGCGATCATACCGCGGAAAGTGAAATTTTCGCAATTGCGTAATGCTGGCATAATACTATTATCCGACACAGATCGTACACGCTGCGGTTACGGTGTCTACCGCCATTAATGAAAGTGAGATTATCCCCGTTGCAGTTCCTCCATGCATCGTTTAAAACATCGGCAGCCTTGTTCTTTCTTTTATTTAATGTTTATTCATTTCCCTGTTTGTATCGGTTTGACGAATTATTTGGATGTTCGCGTTTTATTATCGAAGGCCAGGCCAAAGTGTTCAAGGTCTTTGACGATCGGGCAATACCGTGTTACAATCTTATTCAAATGTACTTTCGATTTCAGTGTTCCGCTACAGTGTTCTGTATTATTCGTTGATTGTCGAAAGAATCGAAAATATAAAGTTATTAAATTGGCCTCGATTTTAGATCAGAGAAAAAGAGCGGTTACTAGACGGCGAAGGACTTCCACATTTTCGATCCCTTCTCCGATATCACGGTGTCCTTGTCCCGTAAAAAAAAAAAATCCAGACTCCAGGTACATTCAACGAAACGCTTTGCTCGTTTACCAATCCGTTCCTCACGTCGCATAGATTGCAACGCAATTTACTTTCAATCACAGTTGCGCTTCCTCAATCACCAAATAATGACAAAGATATATACAGGCTCCCTAAATTCCAATCAAAATTAGGCAGACCTATCGAACATAAAATTCATCGCTATCTAAAGCGTTTGATGCTCCGCTAATTATCAACTCTCGAGCGAATGATCTTGTGAAAACAGCGTTCTAAATATACCAATGTGTTAAAAAGAAAACCTGTCCGCACGAGCGTGAACAAGAGCATCCACGAAAAGAAAAGCGAGCCATCGATCATTCCCTACCTTTCCTCGATCCGGCACAATGCACATCACAGAAAACCGTCAACGACCAACGACACGAGGATCCAACAAATGATACTCGAAACGTACAAAAGCCGCTAACAACAGCGAAATTCGATTTCCGCAAATGCGCGATAGATCGGCGCGGAGAATCGTTTCTCGCGTGCGTTCAATCGCTTTCCGCGGACTGAGAGCATGTCAGGCTCCCATGCTTCGATGTACCGGGTACTTTCCCTTTCTTTCGGCGCTTTAAAACCGTCTTACACGAGCCGGTTGAGTCACCTGGTAACGCTTCGTCGACATCGGATGAACGCGATTACAGTGTCGCCTTTGCCATTTGCGTGGCCGCCCTGAAAATTCTTGGGTACGAATTATCGATGGCATTGAGGGTTTCCAACTACGACCTCGGTCGTTCTTCGTCCCGCTAAATATCGTCGCTTAGCTAAGAAGTCGAGGAGAATGGAGATTTTGTATCGATTTAGTCACGAAAGAACGTACATACAGTTTTGTGGCTGATTACGTTTAACTTTCATTTTTTACAGCTCTCTCCGTGAACCAGTTTTGGCTCTGCATAAAAACTCCACGGGGAGTTGTTATCAATCGCATAAAGGGAGAGTAGTGGAGGATCGTCGCTTCTAAAAGCAATGACGAGTATGTTTGAAATAATTAATATCTGTGGCCGTTTTATCTATTTTATTCTATGAACAAGACGGAGAAAATGTGATTAAAATACAAGAATAAATGTATAAAATATAGGAAAGTAGAAAAATAAAAGAAAATGACGCGAGCTAACCGAAAGGCATTCACCCTCGGTTCACCAAACCAGCAGGACCAAACAGTAAAAAGTCCAGCGAAGATACAACCCCCGCTAAAACTAAAGGAACTTAATCGCCAGACTACAACTAGTACCGTGGCAGGGCCTTCAATTGCAACATTCTAAAGCGGAAAGCTTCTAAAAGTTAACCTGCGTCACAAATAATTAAAGTACATTTCTGGAATTTCCGGGAATCTAACTTTCTGGGTTTCTGGCAGAATTTCGCTACACCAGGAGAACATGAGACGTAATGATCGAGTTCTTAAAATGAATGTAAAGGAGGCTGCTACACGACAATAAACGATTTACGAATGCTCCATGCGCTGTTTATTTGTTATAAACAATTTAAACATTTGTTTGAAAATTACACAGTAACTATACACAGGAGCTATTCTAAACTCGAATGAGATTGTTCCTTGGACCCAGAGCTTCAATTTCAAAGGTCGTTGATTAAAATAGGCCCAGCAAAAGGCGAGGTACATGATTTGTTTAAAGAAATTATAAACAAATGCGATTACTTCGACTTGACGGCGAGCTACATAAATGACCAGAGGACATAAATTAAAGCTAGAAGTATAAGCTACCATCTCCAATAGGTGTGAACATTATTCCATGTGCAGTTCATTTGTTATAAACAATTAAATAATTGTAATTGTTATTACAGCCAACTGCATATAGTTACAGCAACGGGGTATTTTTTATCGTGTAGCTTATTCGTTTCCCTTTCATTTGACACCCGATTTATTGAAAAACAACGTCCATAAGCCGAGATAATAATTTTTTAAGATTTTGCCGGTAACGAAATGTCATATAACCGGACATGTGGCGCCATCTCGCGTTTGCGGCCTTTTTCGCAGTTTTCCGCACCGCCGAAACCGAATTCCTGGATTACATCGTTAATTTAAACAATTGCGTATTCCTTGGCTTCCAGTCCATATTTTTTAACCGGACTTGTCTTAAATTAAAGCTACGAACCATAGCTATCTTCTCCAACAGGTGCAACAATATGGCATTTGTGGTTTAAAAGTTATTAACAATTGAAAAATCGGCAAAAATGCACTCCGGGTCACAACAATTATCACGGTTTGTGGAGGCGCTACAACAATGATCAAGTGCTCAAAATGAAGGTAATGGATGCCCATAGACGCCAATAAACTATTTACAAATGCTGCATGCGCTGTTTATGTTTTGTAAACAATTTAACAATTCGTTTGAGAATTGTAGCGCCTCCACAAACCGAGATAATTGTTGTGACCCGGAGTGCATTTTTGCCGATTTTTCAATTGTTAATAATTTTTAAACCACAAATGCTATATTGTTGCACCTGTTGGAGAAGATAGCTATGGTTCGTAGCTTTAATTTAAGACAAGTCCGGTTAAAAAATACGGACTAGAAGCCGAGAAATACGCAATTGTTTAAATTAACGATGTAATCCAGGAATTCGGTTTCGGCGGTGCGGAAAACTGCGAAAAAGGCCGCAAACGCGAGATGGCGCCACATGTTCGGTTATATGACATTTCGCTACCGGCAAAATCTTAAAAAATTATTACCTCGGTTCGTGGAGGTTGTTTTTTAATAAATCGGATGTCAAATGAAAGGGAAACGAATAAGCTACACGATAAAAAATACCCCGTTGCTGGAACTATATGCAGTTGGCCGTAATAACAATTTCAATTGTTAAATTGTTTATAACAAATGAACTGCACATGGAATAATGTTCACACCTATTGGAGATGGTAGCTTATACTTCTAGCTTTAATTTATGTCCTCTGGTCATTGATGTAGCTCGCCGGCAAGTCGAAGTAATCGCATTTGTTTATAATTTCTTTAAACAAAATCAATTATCTCGCGTTCTAAAGGGCCGATTGTAATCAACGACGTCTCAAATGAAAGGGAATAGAATCAGCTACGCGTTCTAATTGATGGAACTTTTGATGTCCTTCGTCTCCTCAGGTGTCCCGCAGGTGACTTGTTCATGCCTTTCCATGCGGCAAAGAACTAATGCATATCTTTAAAATTATTTAATTTTAATGTGTGTGATAGAGAACGTTAACAATATTTTCTATAACTGTTGGTAACGTTGTGAGTGACACGGAAATGGTATGGGGTTCTCTGATCCGCGGGAATCCGGGCCGTAAAAATACATTTGCTGCTTTCTCTATTCAAATATCTTGTCGGTGATATAGGAGATTGTCGATGAACATCGAACACAGTAAATATTTAAAATCATAAAAAATGAAATACCGAATAAACTAAAATATTCATTATTTTCTCGATATTTAGAAACATATTCTGTAATAATCAAAATTTGTTTATATGCCTGTGTTTGCAATTTGTAACAACTATGATGGATCCTAACCTGCCGCGTAATTTCCTGCACGCGTGCCAAAGTGGTGATATATTGAAAGTGGAAGAACTTGTTTCGAAACACGAGGTCCAAGATTGGACCCTCTTCCGGCACACCACTTCCGGCGACACAGCGCTACATGTCGCAGCGCGCCAAGGGCATTTTAATATCGTACGATTCTTATGCGAGGTTTTTGAAAAGCCCGACTTTAAAGTTAACGTTGCGAATAAAGATATGAAAAGACCTCTGCACGAGGCAGCTCAATTTACACGCAGCGACATTGTCAAATATTTAATTGAACAAGGTGTTTGTTTTTTTGAAACACTTTTGTCTTTTTGAATAATTATCATTCATGATATTATCTCCATTATAAGGCGCGACCATAGACACCTTAAAACGTGCTGATTGGACACCACTCATGTTGGCTTGCACGAAAACTGGAAGTGAGGCCTGCAAATCCATCGCTGAGCTGTTGAAGGCAAAAGCGAATTTATTTTTGAAAAATAAAGATGGATGGACACCGATGCATATGATTTGCCGTTCTGGGGACCAAAATGCATTTGATTTATTGGTGAACCAGTCCCCTAAGTGTATCGATGATCGAAGCAACAATGGTCGCAGTGTTATGCACATTGCTGGTAATAATATCTCGACACGGAATGTTTGTTTATTATTAGTAATTATTGATGAACTTTTCAATTTTTCGTAGCATTTCATGGTCACGAGGGGTTAATCGAACGGCTTGCAGAAATTAATCCGAATTTATTAAGTGCCCGAGACTCTTCGGGATCCACCCCTCTTCACGAAGCGATTAAGGGCGGTCATTTAGCCGCGGCGAAACGAATGATAAATTTGGATGCCGATGTAGGAGCTACGGACCGTGTTGGACAAACTATTTTACACCTGGCGGCTTTAACAGGAAATGTTGACGCTGTCAGATTTATTTTAGAAAATAATTTACTCGATGTACACGTCGAGGCAATGTTCAACGTAACACCTTTAGTCGCGGCACGGAGAAGTAATCAAATGGATACAGTCGAATGCTTGATTCGATATGGGGCTCTAAAATAAAGTGTTTTTGTGCCATTACTACGCATCCAAGCATTAAACACTGCAGTAAGCAATAAAGTATTTTCATTAATAAAGCCTCTAAATGGGGGGCAAAGACAAGTCGTGTTTTTTTTTTATTCAGAGATTGGTACACATTTATTTATCCTTTTTTCCTGTATCAGACAGTCTTAAAGAAGCATACAAAAATGAAGAAACGGAGGCTCTTAGTAGATCGGAGATACCTAGATTTTTACATTCTTCTTGTTCGTTTGTGTTCTTCTTATTCTTCTTCCTCTTCTTCTGCTTGTTCTTCGGTCTTCCTCTTCTCTTTCATTTTATTAGCGTGCGCAGGCAGGCGATGATTCACGGGAGACTTACGCGCGTAATTACTTGCTAAAACCGTGTCCACGTCTTAATTGCCGTCGTCAATTATCACTTACAAAGAGAGAACATAAATGGTAAAGATCACAGAATTTTTATTGTGAATATGAATCGCGTGCCGGCTAGTCCGATTTGCTGCAAATCGACCGCTGCTTCCGTGGCTTTAGGTAAAACGGTGTAGAAAAAAAGCCGATTCGAAAAATATTCCGATATTTTCAGAGGGAGGCTGGGTGGAAAGGGGCTTTGCGAAGGATTTTTTTTTCTCGAGATGATCGCTGGTTCGTGTGTACGTGGCATAGTGCAATCTTATTTTCACGGTTTGATTCTCTGCGAACGCTTTGAACTTTCTTCGTCTGGCCGCCGCTCTGCTCCGATGCGTTTTTCAATTATTTTCTTTTTCTAATTGCACGCGAAACAAAAGCTACATTGCTAAGTATCTCGAAGGATGACACGATCGCGGTTCATTGGTAAACCCGTTTATATGACTCTTCAGGCAATAGAACGGGGATGAAAAGTAAAGAGAGACAGCACGCACGATTTAAAGGAACATTTCTAGATTGAACAGTACGGATAGGTGCACTCGATCAAAGAGAAGATCAGCATCGCGCGAATTTCGTCGCGTGAAAAGAGGAGAAGGGTGGAGATTTCTGGTGTGCGGATTAGAAGGAAGGGGAGGAGGATGGAGGATATTTATATTTATAAAACGGCTAAGAATAAAACATGCACTGTATATCTGTCCAACTGATTAGTTGTCGCACAATTCCGTTCTGAATCTTTCCCCTTCATTTCTCCAATCTTCTTTTCCCTTTCTATCGCTTTTGTCTACTTTCATATTATTTTTTCCTTTTGTTCCTTTCCCCCTAACTTTCCGTCCATTCATTAACAGTAATCTAACGCACGGAACAGGTGCTTGAGTCCATGATTCTTTCTTTTTTTTTACATCCCCTCCCCCTCTCGTCGAACCTACATATTTATCGTTCCTTTCTCTTCTTCTTTTTGCTTCCTTTTGTTTGTTACTTCTCTTTAGTGGAATCGTTTATAAATATCCAATGGTTACTTGGGCTCTCATTTAATATTTTTTTGTTTGTTTTACTTCCTCGCTTAATTTATTTACACATTAACTAATTACGCTTGGGACTTAAGTTAAACCGCCTCACGCATCCGCCATCACGATAATAGTCACTGTAATATCCACTACTTACTAGTAACTTGTCTTATCTAGTGTTATCTTTTTTTGTTTTCACATTGATCGTCTCGGTCGCCTCCCTCTCTCTCAATCTTTCGCTCTTTATGTCTTTTTCTCGTCTCATCATGCACACAAAACTCTCTCTCTCTTTCTTTCTTTCTCTTTCTCGCAGCCATTTTTTCCATTTACATTACAACGTGTTCAACATGTACAAAGCCATATTTACATTATATACACCTCGCTTCGAGAATTTTAAGACGAATAGCGCGCGCTCTCTCTCTCCCTCGTTCTCTCTCTCTTCTTCCACACGCAACAAACCCTTTAAAAGACGTTACAACACCAGTGTGTGTCCTCTTTACTTCAGCGTGGCCCGCCGGTTACGCCGTTGTCGATGCAAAGAATCAAATTAAAAAAAAAAGAGGAAAAAAAAGATAGGACCGAAAACAAGATTGGCGATAATTATACAAAATCGTGAATCGTGTGCCCATTCACCAGGCACAGTGTGTTCGAAGTTCGTCCCCGTCTGTTTGGCCCGCTCACCTTATTCCTTTTTACCTCTCTCTCTCGATCACGATTGTAACTCGAACGGATGGAATGTGGCTGCGTTTACGATTATATCTGTTAACAGTCGTTTCGTGGGCAAGACCTTTCGCTCGTACAAAATTATATTACAGAACTATGTTCCGTCGCGTCGCGGACAGAACGTCGAAGAACGTTAACGAAACGCGACGACGCGAACGCCGAGGGTGAGAAGAAAACCATGATGCGTAATTTGTTCCCCTGTGACTTCCGGTTAGAGGTACGCGCGTCGCATCAAATCGAAATCTTAACAGCTTAGAACGCGCGAGGTCGTCGCGTATCGTAACGCCGTGTTTCCTGTAATCGTCCCTTTTACGTTTCTGCGGATGATGCACGAGAGTTTCAGGTGTCAAGCAGCGGGTGTTCGGTTCGCACCGATGGATTTCTATGTCGCCACGGTTTGACTGACGCGACGAAAAAATCGCACCACCCCGCGCCGCTTGACGTTTGGAAACATTATCACGTTGCTCTGTAATTGACTCAAAAAGTTCTCTCGCGCGGTTGTTGCTTATCGTGACGACGAAGGAATGCAAAAAGTGAAACGATTCCAAATGTTACTTGGAAGAGGGAAGAAAAATCTGTTAGCGAAAATCTCGACGGTGGGTTACACGATTCGACGATGATCAATGACGGCGACGATACACGACGACCGAGGAACGCGTGTTCAAAGTTTTCAACGTTATCTGCTACGAATAAGAAACGAGACGGCAGAATATTCGTGGCGTTTGAAATTATATACACATACTCGACACGGTTATATATTTTCGTTCTACCTTTAACATTGTGGACAGAAACGGTTTCCAGATGCTTGTTCTCGTATCAAGCTACGCTTGTGCGAAGGGTCTCTAAAAGGAAAAACCAAGATAACCGCGAACGGGGTTCACGCGATGCCAGAGTGAGCAGTTACGTTTCATACAAGTCGGAGGAAACGTTCGTACGCTTAGTATAGCTACGCTGATACCCTTAAACGCTGATTACCGCTATTTATAATTCGCCTATAGACTTATTCGCATTAACGTACGAGTTGCCGAAGAGAACGATCACGGCCGACCCGGCTGAGCAGAGAAATAAATAAAAAAAGAAGGAAAACCATAAGAAAAAAACAAAAAAAAAAAACGTTGCTGAACCGCGAAAAAGAATATGTTGAATTTGCTGTGTATTTATTTAAGAAAACAGAGAAATGTTTGAGGAAAATTTAGCAGGTCCGTTTACTATGCATCAAGATTAAAAAAGAAAGGGTGGAGACTCGTTATCGTAGTTAATTAACCCAACATATCTTTTTCGAGTCAGATCGGTTGGAGAAGAACGTCAAGCTGAAAATGGCATTTCGTCAGCTCGACGTTCGTCCGCCCGTCGACGATGGCTCTTCCTTGCAAGCATAAAATTTCACCACCCAAAATTTCGACGACCAACTGGCTGCGAACCATAGATCCGATCGAACTGGTTGCTACATCGAGAACTTTAATTAAGTTCGTTCGATCGCACGCCAACGATCGCCGATCTCAACACGACCGCTAATTACACATTAGATAACACTCACGGATGATAAAAAATAAATAGCGCGCGGGTTCCCTTAGTTACATATTAGATTACGCGGTTACGACATATACCTTTTGTTCTTTAAAAAATAGTAAAAAACAGTGACTAAGTTTTTTCGCTTTTTCCACGTCGTTCGGAAAATCGCTTTGTATCACTATATATATATATTTTTTATATATATATATACTTGTTTCGTACAATTCTTTCGCTCAGTTTCTCTCTTCGTGTTTTATGTATATATATATATAATATCGATACTGTATACATACATATACATTTATATATATAATTTTTTTATTTATAAAAATAACATTCTGGGATTAAAACGTAACGTTCCAAAGCAATGTACAATGAGGAGCTGGCTGGGTGGACTGATAAAGGTACTTCACGCCGCGGCTACGCCTTCCTTTGAAAGGAAATTTCGTTCTCCACTCATCGAACTTCATCTAATGGACAAACGTCACTTTTCTACCTCGAGATACTCAAAGATACGCTCCACGAAGAAGTTACCCCCCTCCGGGAAGAGGCGCCGCAAAAAATTCGCACGCGAGCTCTTCGACGACTTTAGAAGTACATAACTCTACGGTGCGATCACTAATGCAACGCGATACTGATTAATCGAAATAAGCGTCGATCGATTATTAAGTAACATTACTTTTCTCCTGCGTTCCATGGCGAGGTCAATATCGATCAGCAATTCGCGATATGTCACTGAACGCTGTCCCCGCTGTTCGATGAAAGTCGAGACCTTTGAAAGAAAACACGAGCTTCAGATTCCTTTATCGAGTCACAGCCGAATCCCATTCGGGGATCTAAATCGAATTCCCGTCGATTCACGGCCCGTTAACGAACCAACGACTTCTGCGCCCTTGCTTCAGTTTCTTTTTTTTTTCTCATTTTTCATCGACCACGATATGTCTTCTATTTCCCACGTCATCCCCGAGTCGTTTTCGTTAACGAGCTGGGCCAGCATCGACGGGATCGTTGAGGAAGATTCATCCTCGACTTCTCAACGCGGCAGACAACAGGCTTCGAGGATTGATCGGCAACGAATGACAATGATCTGCCCGGACGAATTGACAGGAATAATTTGCCACGGTGCCACGGGACCACACTTGAGAATCTCTCGTTCCTTTCGTTTGCAATACGTTCCTCGAAGCCGAATCTCTGTAAACGTTCCCCTAGCGGATCTTAGTAACCTAAGAGGACTCGTCACGTTTTACCGTTCTCCGCACAACATCGTATTCACAATTCCACCAATGGGCCAATCTCGAAGCCGCTCACGGCTTCGACGTTACAACGACGTTCGATTAACTTTAACAAGAGGTCCAATTTCTTTTTTCCTTTTCCCTTTTCTTTCCTTAATTCGCGCTATCGTACAATCCACCGCGTTTCGTCGCACAATCGCACGGCTCCACAACTGGAGACGACAGACACATCCATCAGCATGAACCTCTGTCACGTTGACGCGTGCAGTTCTCGATAATAAAAAAAGAAAAAAATGAAAAAAGAAAGACAGAAACAGAAACAAAGGGGAGGCCATCCCTGTGTCCGGCCCGGTTATGGCTAAGATACGCAGCAATTCGTTCGATCTCTAATTGCGTTCACGATTGAGTTAGAAACGCGTTGTGCTCTCGTTCACGCCTCGTTCATTCTATTGAACGTAGCCCGAGACACGTCCAACGTTGCCCCCGGAATCGTGGTGTTCATCAGGAACGAATCGTTATCTTATCATAGAGATCATCATACTCATCGACGATCAATTATGATTCCAACATTTTTCACACGTCACGTGTTCCTTTCATTTCGCCGGCTACCACGAGACGCGAAGCGATTGCGCCTCAGCAGCGAGGAGCGTATCTATCGTCCTCGCGCAGGAAGACGAAGAGGACGACAAGATCCCGTCACCGATGGAGTCCTAACACTCGCTGTAAGAAGGCGGCGGCATTCCACGGCCAGTGTACATGTCTGTCTGCGGCTGTAGATGACAGACGACCGTGTGTCCGTCCAGTACCGCCACTGTTCTCGTGTGATCTTGCTGAGGCGGAATACCATAACTGGCCGGAAGTCGAGGAAGATCGCCCCGCTCGTACCAAGCCTGTTGCTGTTTCCTCAGCTTCTCCCAACAAGTGTTCAAGGTTCTTTCGACCGCGGCACTGTACTCTGACGGGTCGCAGTGGATGTGTCCGTCACCTCCACGGTCTGTTAACGTTTGCCCGTAGTGCACCAGGTTTCGATCGGTGGCTGGAGAGTACGGTATCAGTGGCCTGTGATCGCCGTAACTCCTCGACGATTGTCTGCTCATGTCGCTCTGCCTTCTGCCATCCTCGTCTGACATGTCAGACACCTGGATCTCGCCACCGCCGCCGCCTCCACCGCCGCCTCGTTCGATCTCCTCGTAGACCGGTTCGTCCTCGTTCGTCAGGTCTCGCGGAAGGTGCACGTGTTGACCGTGATGGGCGTGAAGCTGATGATGACCCGGCCCGTTTGCTCGACCATCGATGATCTCCGTGTATTTGTGCTTGTACGGTATCGCAGCTCTTCTACCGCCACCCCCGCCAGTGGTCCTGTTACCGCTGATGTCGTTGGTGTCGTTCATGCCTCTTGCTCCACGATTTCGTCCGGAGTGACCTAGGGTCAAGGTGTTGTGCGTCCTGGGCGAGTCTTCTTGCTCGGAACCGCCGTGGCCGGAGTCGCGGGAATACGATTTAAAAGAAATGTTCTGTGGGAGAGAGAATTCGTTTAATAATTGTGAGACGCTGTTACGATTGTGTGAAATGGTTTCGATGAGAGGCAACATCGAATGATTTGGTGCGTGACTTAGTACGTGGGAATAGGGACGGTTCGTCGTTGCTCGAACGATGACTCTTGTCGGTCTCCATATTTTTTTTATTGAACTTTGATGTCGTAAATTAGCAGCGCGCCAAATCTAAATTGGAGACACAAGATTTTCGTTCGGGCAACATCGACGATTTGGTGAAGGGGAGGAGTTTTATACAACGAGATTCATCGAGATTGATCCTCGAGAAGCACGAAGTGTTTCACAAAAATTCACGAGCTCGCATGCATGGTCGAAGAAATGAGCGAGATTTCCTACGTGCTGTAATGATATGTACAAAGAGTATCACGTGGGCACGTACATAGTTTCATTCTGTCACTACTGAACGAAAACGTAAAACACACACATCGAGCTACGCGCCTGGGACGAAAGGAAACACGTCTATTATCGACAAAACTGACATGGTATTGTGTTTATAGCGTGTACACATTCTCTACGATCACTTTCGGCCTCGAAACTATACGACTGGACCAATTAAACGCACATTAACGACAACTGTCGCGGTGTAATGAAACATTCGTGGTTTCGAGGGCGAAACGTTTGATCGTGCTAGAACAGAGATATGGGAAATAGGGGTGGAGCGCAATACTTTTCACCGGGAACAATTTTCCCCACACCTCCATGCTGTTTCGAAGCGTTGGGTCCCGTCGAATCACGAGGTGTCCTCTAGAAGTGTGCAAATTGTGTCACTAGGTGCTTGTCAAGTAAAGGAAACAGTTGAGACAGAAGAAGTAGAGGAAGAATGAAAGAAAAGTAATAAACCATGGCACACCATGCAGTGAATTATTAGAAAGAATGGCAGAAGAACATAGTTTAGAGAAAGGAAAGTTCGATCAATAAACAACACGACACGAGTGAGCGAGCCTTTCTTAGCTGCGGTGAGTTAGTTACCTTCCACATGAGGTTTTTGTTAAGGTGGCCCCAAGTGGCGGTGGCAGATTTGGGGATATTGGGAGCTGAGGGTAAGAAGGCATGACGGGCGTACGGCAGGGTGGCCACGATGTGAGCCTCTGTTGGAGAGGATTCACCTGGCACTGTTACTGCCGGCTGCCTATCGACAATTGCCCAGCTTCGACCGGACGCCAAGTACTGGAAAAATCGAACCATTCGCCGTTCCTTTTTAACCCTTCGTTTACTGAACCGTAATGTAATGATCGATTGTGTGTCTCTGATGAATGAATGTACATATAGACATGTGTGAACGGAGCATATCAAATATACGTAGGGTATGATGTATAAAGGAGCTTAATGAAATTGGTTTTCAGCGCTCATTGTCAGCCGGTCCTCTATCGAATGTTTGTAACTATGTATGTAATGTATGTATGTATGTATGTATTTACGAGACACCCAGTAATAGGAATTCACGGCAGGTCGCAGAAGACGACCATGTAATGTTCACGTATTACAATACGCGTGGGTGTAATACTCTCGGATTACGGTGCGCGAAAGTCATTCAAAGTTGACGCGGTGATACGAACACCAGCGAAGTACTGTACCCCGAGAGAATATTAAAGTAGTATCCAGTGAAGAATTCTTGCACCGATCAGCTGCAAAATATTGCAATGCATTTCCCGCAGTAAACAAAGGGTTACTCGATGCACGCGAACCTTTGAACGAACCACCTTGCTCCGTAACTTCTCGGCTTCTTCTAATCTCGCCAGAACTCTGCACTTTCTCCATCAACGAAACTTCCCACCATCCTCGGGGATGTCCGCGAAACTAATTAACCCGACAACGCGGGGAGGTCTCTCGCGACAAATACATTGCTGTGCAATCGTTCTCGTCACGAGTTTCGGCGGATTAGCTGGATCCCGTGTGACACGGTTTAAAAAGGGCTTTCAACCCTTTGGAAGCACGATATCTCGCGGAACTGCTATGCTCTACGGAAGCGTGGCGGATTTAACTCGTGCAGGGGCAAATCTACGACGCAGCGGGCTGAGATACGTGACGTCGGCATGCACAGTTTCACCGTCGTTGTGCGCGTGTTTGTCCCGGGACGAACGATACGCGATTGCACCTGTTTTCCGGCTGTACGCGGACGGGTCACGCGAACCATCCACTTCCGGCGGTGATTTTTCCGCTTTCACTAGGACATCGGGACGACTTATGTATTCTCGAGGCGTGTCTTCTAGCCCGAGCACATGAAAATTTCCCTCCATTCTTTGCGCACTTTCGCGGAGCTGAGCTTAAATTGATTTCTCAATAATTGAAGAACCTACTGAAGGCTACTCGAGTACTCGGTTTAAATAAGATATAATGAAAATTGCGAGTTCCATTCGTTTGAATAATTTAGAATACGAAAGCGACGTTTCATTCGTGGAAAAGTGCAGGATTACCGATTTGCTTCTTGCTCTGTTGAAGCGGCGAGCTTAATGGAGCGAGGTGAGACGCAATACAGATCGTGGCGCGAGGGAACGAGCCTTCTTTGTTTTCTTGCTGTTTATAATGAGGTAACGTCGGGTACCGGCTCCTCGTTTGCATGGCTGACGTGCAACCGTGCCGAGACTGGGTCGTCTGTATCAGAGAGGAAATAGCGTAATATCGATCATCTCGTAGGCGTTCCAACGATCCGGGGTGTAAAATTATCATAACAATCTCCATGAAACTGGCCGTAACGGAACTGCTGTTCTTCTAATCGGGAACAGCAGTTTTCCACGCTCGCCAGGCCAATTATGAATTCTCTTGCGCTTCGATTAAAGAGCGCGAAGCTTCTCCACGTTATACGAACGCGAGCTGGAAGATCGTTAGAGGCTTCGATGATCCGTATTATTCAACCCTTGCCTCTCGTCGCGCGAGTACGCACCTGGTGTTAATTAGCAAACCGCACGGAGCGAAGGAAGAGAAAAAAAAAATAAGAAAAAAAATAGCGTGACTGTTTGCGCGTGTAGACGTGTGTGAGAATGTGTGAACGAAGAGCGACAGATTGAAAAGAGGGTGTGTACGTCCAGTGTAGGTGTATGTGTGTGTGCGTTGCGGAGGTGTGAGAGAGATACGAAGCGGTTCGCTTCGACGTGGAATTTCCTTGTCTCCACGGTTTTCCTCTTGCGTTCGCGGTTAAGTGACCGGTCGTGTCATAGGTGAGTGGTCTGAAGAATGCCTTGACGCGTGTGAGAACGTGCGTTTTTGTCAGGCTGTGAACCGAACCGAGTGCGTTGATCGAAGAACGCGCGAACATTTTGTTGCAGGTGAACGAAAGAAAGGGTGAAATTCGAGCGCTCTTCGATCGAACGTTATTGCTTGACAGCAAGCGGCTTAAAGGTATTCTGCAGGCTGCGTGGACAGAATTCGAAGAGTGAAAAATAAAAGTACTGTCGTATTTTATTTTTTTAGGGTAGCTCGAAGAGGAGTCAAGGAAGCAATTTTTCTTTATTTGCCTAGATGTTTAGATTGATTGTATTCTATCCACGCAGCTGGGTAAAACAACATTCGCTCGTACATTACGAATCTTTCTGAACGCATACTCCCTTCGTGGCCTGCGAAAAATTGTTTCAATATCTTTAGTAACTGCGTTACCGGTCGGCTCACGCACCAGTGCGTCGAGAATAAAAAAAAAGGAGTCGATAAGCGACGTACAGGTTTGCGAAGAAGCCATGTCTGACTTGCTAGAGCTGATTACTACTGGACGGAATGTAGGACCTGTTTTTCTCTGTTTTTTTTTTAAATGCTTATTAATATTTCAAAGCGTATATATGAGAATAGAGAGGTGACCAATTATGTTTCATTAAAACTTTAAATATTACGAAACTAATATATACGGCCTCTGTTAGACAGACTGGCAAAATATATTAATCCCGCGATTCTCTTTAGAGCTCTATTAATTTTCATAAATATTTCAACACCAAAAATGTTGCTTTGGTAGAAACGCTGCTCATTTCAGAAATAAATATCAGCGGACAGATAGAAAATGGGCACAGGCTGAAAGTGTTTGCTAGTGGTAGACGGATGTCAGCGGCGCAGCTGCGAAGCCGATTGTATAAATCATCGATGTTACAGATTCGTTACGTTTCTCGTACGCTCGCCTGTCCGTAGAGAGGCGTTTCATTAACGATCCGGAACATCATCTGAAATAAATGGCCAGCCGTGCAACGTTCGCTCTTTTCACGAGCGACGCGATAAAAGTAAGTTTAGGGCTGAGACGGGTACAAAGGAAGGGAGTAAGGTACAAAGTAGCCAGCAACCGCGTTACACCAAACCCAGAGCCAGATAAGAAGCACGAAAATCACCATTGTTAGTAGAAGGTCTTGCAAATAGTACGTTCGCGTGTTTACAGGTGTGCAAAATTGAGCGAAAGAGCGTGCCTGTATTTTTTCGCCAGGTACTGAAGGACCAATGCGATATTCACCGCGATAAGAATTGTTCCGTTTTTCTTTTTATTTATCACGATGTGTGAATTTCGCGAGATTAATTTTTCTCGGAGGAGAAAAAGCAGCAAACATTTGAAATTTCGAAAGAGAGAGTTATATACAATATGTAATAAATTTATAGAGAATCATGGACCTTGAAAACGTTTTATAAATATCTCTTTTTTTTTAAAACCCGTGTGTTCGATCGAATTTAAAAATATTGCACAACGTGGAAATTCACGAACGACGACCGTGGAAAAAAATATGGAACAAGAGAAGAACGAAAGCTACCGATGCTATACAATTATACAATTGTCATACAACGTCGTCCATCATTTCCTGTCGATAAATGCGCCTCGTGTCTAGTAATCTCCACCGAGTCCAATGAATTCCACCGACAATTGGTAATAAATTTTCGCGGAAAATACAACGGTACTCGATCACGCACATCAAGCTGCGATTATCGTTTTATCTACAACCGAGTATCGTTGTTTCATAATACAAGTCTGTGGTATGAACACGTTCGTTAAATTCCCGCCTTTCTCTCTGCTTCTCTCTCTATTTTATTATCTGTTCATCAAAAGGCAACCCCGGATCATCGTTCTTCACGTGTTCATCACTCTCCCTACCACTGCTCTAACCACTCTGAATTTTTCTCGCTCTCTTTTCTCTCTCCCTCTCTCTCTCTCTCTCTCAATTCTCGTCACAGCGAACGCGATAGAACCGAAAGAGTAAAACGGTTCGTTAAATGCCATTTTAGCTCGTCTCGTTCCAGAGCCAACTTTTCGAGGCGGCGAAGCGATTCTCGGTGACGTTAAAAAAGTGTTTCTGGTACGCGTCGCTTTTCAGCGGAACGCGCGGCCGTTCGAAACGAATCTCCCTCGACCAGGAGGGGTCGCGGACACCCGCTTCGCAATTTTATCCTGCAACAGACTTGGGGTAACACATTAAAAAGAAGAAGGAGACGAAGAAAGGGAGGCGACAATGGTGAAAAGGAAACTGGAGGGCGCAGTTTCGTAGACGAAGAGGGTGAGGGGGGCGCGGTCGAATTAGCATACACGAGTGAATGGAGCCGGGGGTGGTAGTTGTGACGGTGGTTAAACCCTTAACTAGTTGAATGGAGTGTCTCGAAATCCCTCGGTTTTCTACGGTACTGCTTTCTAGGGTCTCGCCGTGGGGAACACGTGGTTACCTTTGTAAATCCGATCTTCGTGAATCTTACGAAATCTTTACAATGTGACAATTGCACGGAAGATAGAAATAATGAGAGTTTACCGATAGCAGGGGTACGCGGGGTAACGTTTCGTGGAACGGCGACAGTGGATGCATCGTTACATCAAAGGTTCGTTCGAAATGGTCACATAACAGCGGTCGTATCAACCGCAACAGAAACCATTCCCCTTAATCGCGTGGATGATCGTGCAACGGGCAACGAGAAAAAAAGAAAAAGAAGCACGACTGCTCGTTTGGGATCGCGGTGGGGCGAAAGAATTCGCCCGATAAAGGTGCAAGTACCTCGGCGAAGTTATCAGCTCGAAAGGTTTGGTTGGAGTTCGTGGAACGAGCGACAGAATGCGATGGTAGAATGCGTTATTAATTTCAGTACAATTAATCATACTTGCGTTACTGGCAGAAACAAGCGATAGTCGGAAGAGGGGGAAAAAAAATACATAATGGTGTAACAGAGAGCGAGCAGAGTAGAACAAAAGTGTGTCAGCTAGCCAAAGTCAAAGAGAAACTAGAGAGCTATAAAGAGCGAGAAAGAGAGAGACCTATTTTTAGTCGTCCTCCTCCTCCTTCAAAAAAAAATAATTCTCTCTTTCGATCATACGTTTTTCTCCCTTGCGACAGATATACAGCTGTCAGAACCGATCGAACAATCGATCGTTACTAAATGGTTTTCTCGGTTTGGTGTAGAAGCGGCTATCGGATACCTTGCTGAGCGGGATGCCTATTGTGGTTGCTAGGTGCCATCATGTGCATCTGGTGTGCCCCGACCGGCGACCTCAGCGACAAATTGTTCAGGTTCACGTTTATCGAAAGATTCGTATTGTTACAGGCGGCGGTCAGGTTGTTGTGATTGTTCGGCGGTGACGTGGTCGTTGGTGTACCCACATTGGAGGCGGCGTGCGGCGACAATCCGGAGCTATCGGTCGTCGGCGCCGATGGATTCGACGAGGTGTTGTGCGAGGCGAAGTCTTTGCCGCCATTCGCGCCACCAGCACCGCCGCTGGTACCGGAAGAACCGCCGGAGCTTCCTGTTACCGTCTTCGAGCACCTGAGGCACTTGGGCAGCCACGAGTGACGTCGCACGAACTTCCTGTATTCCTTTCTCACCTGCAATAGCGAAGCAGACCCACCCCCCAAACGAAAGGTTTTTTTAACGGTGCACAAAGAACCAAGGCAAGTGCGAGCGCGCGTTTGTTTCTCGTTTGATGACGCGGGAATTAATTAAAAAAAAAAAAGAAACGTAAAGAAACATTGGAAAGTAAATGTATAAATAAATGATGATCGAACATGTATGTACGTTGAGAAACATGAATAGGTAGACTTTATGAAGCGTTGGTGCTTAATTTACAGAGAAATTAGAAAAAGAGCGGTGCATCCTGCAGTGGCAACCAAAATGTAAACGGTAGTCAAACGAAAAGAAAAAAAATGTATGTTTATATATATGTATAAGATAATGAGCTGCAAATCAGGCTATAGGATCCCGGTTGATTCGACGAATAAATGTGGGTGATTTCGATTGCCACAGCACTTTATTTGAGACATCATTTGTTGTCATCGTGTTCCGTTTACGAGATACCATACGATGTCTAATGTCATGTCGCGTTTAACATCCTCAAATGATCCTCTTGCTTGTGGAGTTACTTGCTACTTATATAATACGAAGAATCCGCCATCGTACACAGTGCATCGAATTCTTATGTTACAGGATGCTTGACTCGTAAGTAATTGTGTTAACTATAAACCTTACGATAGAAACAGTTTTACAATTTTCATATATAAAATGCACCTTTCGATTTCTTTTACTTTCCCTCAAACTTCGCATCGCATAGCCTCCTGCTCTTCAGACGTATCGCGATTGTATAATACAAAATTGAAAAATATAGGTACGTGTAATTGATCGAACAACTTAACATTTAACGTTTTAAGTCGTAATCATTATAATCGATATGCAACACTGTCGTCACGCAATACCGCTTCAATCCTACCGTTTCACGTAACGATGAAAATGCATTGAAAAATATGAAGGAAATGAAGGATGATTCAACGAGGTGTCTGAACGTTGAAACTCGCGTAACAGCACTGCCGCAGAGAGTTTAAAGTAACGTGGACGTTTGGACCCCGACGTATTCCCTTACCTTCTCGTTCTGAACGCAATGGAACACAAAGATAAACAGCCCCTGTAGACTATTCAATATGGTGAAGATGTACGCCATCACGACAGACTCTTGGTTCAAGTAGAGGAGACCGAAGGTCCAGGTGAGTCCCAGCAGAAAGACCAGGACAATTGCGCCCCTCAGCCATGCCCTGATTGAGAAAAATGTTACACGATTAATAATATTGCAAATTAAATCTTTAAACGAGGGATACCGCGAGCGATGCTTAAAGGAGCGAGAACGGGGGTCGTATAGTTGTCGTATGAGGGTGATCGAATAGATACAGAGGGAGGAGTATCAAGAAGAAGAAAAATTAAACAATGATTGGAGAAAAGGAAGCGATCTTTTTAATCTCGTGCCATCGAAAGAATTAGGTGTAACGTGCTAAATGATCGATGCTAGTGTGACTTTGATTCTAATAATACCAATGCTACATTTGTCACATTCTTATCGAAATGGAGCAACGAGAACACGGAAGATTATCAGGGAACGGTGTTATGCAACGAAGTGCACGCAACGTTTCGAGCTGCGCGATGCTAACGTCTGTACTAGCATTCCTCGTTTCTACGCGTGTGCACGGTCGTGTTTTGTGCACACGGTATTCAACAAAGTATTTAGCATTGTTAATGTTTTCATAACTCTCAAAGCGACTGTGGGGTCCTATAAGCATCGCACACAGCTTACTATTTCTTACGTTCTTCTTCGTCTCCATTGTCCTCTGTTTATCTTTCTTTCTTACGTTTTTTTTATTCCCTTTCTTTATTCGGTTTTTTTTTGTTCGTTTTGGATAAGTGAATCTCAATTCACTACAAACGATTTACGACTACTGTCTACGAAGAGGAAAGGAGAGACGAACTACAGAGGTAGGCACGTGTATTGTTACTACTAATCTCGCGCGTATTCACTAAGCTACTCTGAAATCAGGAGTAACACCCGAAACTAAAGGATAAATATGGCATGCGGTTTGAATCGTCGTGCGTACTCAGAGGAAAGGCAAACGGCGTGACGTAAATAAGGAATTCAGAGTATATCGATCGTTCGCCATGTGTGCTTTCTGTCAAGCATTGTCACGAAATACATAAGCTGTTGGTAATTGCAAACTGCGCAGGCTTGTTGTAACGTTCACAAAATAATAACAACATAATAGTAATAACAATAATAATAATAATGATGAAAATAATAATAATAATAATAATGGTAGTAACATTTTGCGATTCCAGTGAGTTGCACGATCAATGATTACTTGATTAACAAATAGCGTGATTTGTTTTCGCGAACAGATTACATACTACATTCTACGTTTCTACATTCGCAAGATAAAAAAATAAGAAACAATTACCTATAGGTCTGATTGTAAATGAATGAGAAAGAAAGGTGTGGAGAATGTGTTAAATGAAAACGGTGCGATTAGAGACACGACAAAACGATGGTTAGTATAGAATTATGTTATAATGATGAACGAGAGATGAATAATAATAAAAATTGGTAAATATCTTACAAGTGCGCTTGCAATTTGTTGGGAAGAGCATTCTCTTCCTTTCCACTACCAACCAACCACGCCATGCAGAAGAATGTAGAACAGTGTAGACAGAAGTGGGTAGAAGATTTAATACAAAAATGAAACAAGACAGCAAAGTTAGGTGATTGTTCCGGCACCATTTCTATTAATTGATTATGAAAAAATAACAACTTATAGTTTTGCCAGTGCAACACTCGATTCGTATTACTATACACTGTGACGCTGCGTTTAGTACACAGCAGGAACGTTCAATAATGTTTAATTACGTTCAAATTATTCGAAAGCGGGACGGAACATAAAACATGAAAGAGAAATGAAACGGAAAAAAACGAAAAGTAAACAAAAAAAATACAGAGAAAGATTGTTCTTCCAGATGGGGACAGATTCGATAATAAAACGAGTCGAGTTTGCAGGAGAATTTAACTACCATCACCAACATTTCCATACAGAGATTTATCAAGTTAATACCGTGTCGTTATTACTGTTTTTCTCTCCCTTTTTTCATTCGACATTATTTTCGACCGTGCCGTTTTAATCACAGAAAACACATAGCGCAGGCTAATTATCGTCGTACTCGTTCGATTGCTCGTGCGTTCAATTTCTCGCTGAAGCATGGTACAACTGTGACGGCATTTGTAATATACGTATGATATGTATATGCACGTGAACGAGCGTTGTCAAAATCATAAATACATGTATAGAATAAATGTATATATAGATATATAGATATACATATAATCATGTCCATGTAATACCTAAGATTTACAGCAATACAAGTGGTGTGTCGAACGAACGGAAATTCTGCGGTCATTCCAACATAGTAACATAATGGAACAGAAATATAGTAAACGAAAAGAACTCAGCATGGCCGCCAGAAAGATGCGTGACAATAAAAGACTCTCTTTCGGGAGATCTCTTTTAAGCAAGTAAAGCTTGCGAACGTGAACCGAAAGCACCAAACAAACACTTCGATTCTACTCGACGACAGGACTGATATCTCCAATGTATTTACGGACGTACTTGATCGATTACTTTAATATAGAAATATATAATGTATATACATATAAGTTTATTGTTACGCTCCGTATATACGAGCAAACCCTGGAATTTCTGGGCTTACCTTGCGCTGGCCAATCGTGAATGCTCCTTACTCTTCATTGCTACGGTTGTGTTCGCGTGTCTGCACATCATGTAAATCGCCATCGACAGGAATACCAAGTTTGCCTGATAAATAGAAAATCGTGTAACAGCTTCTGTGTCGAGTTTATCGAGAAAAAAAAATGCGGATGTGCATTAACTGTTCGTACAGATCTTGATAGATACGTCAACGAAGCATTCGATATTACATGTATCGATATGACGTATCGTTGCATTAAAAAGTAAAGCGGATGGATCATGGTTTATCTTATATTGCTCTCTTTTTTTATCGCGAAGAGTGGTCTTACCAGTATGACAAGTATCACAGGTCCAACGAAGCTGAAGATGAAGTAGTTGTCCGCTCGTAGCCAGCAATATCGATCGGTGCCGTAACTGAGAGGATCGATTATACAAGAAATAGCCACGACCAGCAACGGAGCACCGTAAGCGACCAGATAGTACCAACGCAGTCTTGATTTCTCCGCTTCGAACACCTCGATCAGCATCACGTACAATTGGAATCCTGCAAGAAAAAACGAAATAAAATTAAACTACTACCTGAATCTCGTCAAAGACATTATTCGTTGTTCGTTATTCCGTGGATTGGCGAGTTGGCTGTATTACGGATACTGCATTTCAGGAATATACCTTCAAGGAACATCCAGGCAAATGCACAAAGGAAAAAGAAGTGCAGCAACCCCGCGACGATACCGCAGACAATCCTTTGGTTCGTTTGTCCGATTCCGCAAACGAATAAAATTTCAGCGATCAGGAGGCAAACGCAGAGATTCTTGTGGATGGTTGTTCTGTCCGACTGTAACAGAACAGTAGGGTATCCATGTAGACATTTTATTCATATTAGTTGAAGTGTTTGCTTAAGAATAATTCATACAAGATATTCAGTGTGTATTGATTACCTTTAATCCGCGAAATAATTGAAACGTTAAGATTGCTAGAACGAGGCAGACTACAGAAATAATGCAGCCAATGTACGTGATGATCTGCAGAGCAACTTGATGAGCTATATCCAATCTGACAGCGTGCACGTCCATTAAAACGGCGAAGTTTGTAAGATGATTACACTCGCAGATCGTGTGAGTCTGGTTGGTCTTACGAATTTCACAGCCTTCTTCTGACCATGCACTGAAATACAAATGAAACGTATAAATATAACAATTACACTTCAATCAGTCTAGATGTGCAAGATTGTAATTACGCAAATAGTTCTACGAAATTACTTTGTCCTGCACTGTTATCCAGCGAATTCAGTTCCACATGAACCAGAGAACAGTTTAGAATCAACGAATGACACGTAATTACTGTTAATCATCGCCGACGTTATCGATCGCAGCTACTCAAACGGGAGAACTTACCTTAAGATGTAGTCCCAGAACACGCAAGTCGGATTGGTGACGTTCTCAATGGACAGGTGCTTGAAATAGACCCTGACTGGCTCGCTGAGTTGTATGTGCCTCCCTTTGCCCAGAGATGCCGAGATTACTTTGCTATTTAGGATCCTGGTCGTGTTCCTTTTCGGTAATGGCTGCGGCTCATCATTCATAACCAACGACGATACCTCGGCTTGTGGCTGCAAAATCTCCTCGAGCCTGTCAAAGGCCATGAACACCAAACGGACAATACCACCCTCGCTGTTCTCCAGTAATGCGCCTCTGGTTAGTTCGACGCGATCGTTCGAGGCTGTCCACCTCTGTTGAGCTGCTTCGGTTGGGAACACTTCCAGATCGTCGCCAATATTCCTTGCGTCCAACACGCGCACCTCCATTACTGTTTAGAAATCAAATAATAGTATAACAGCTGCGACATTGTGGATTTTGTCAGAGTGAAAATTACGAGGTGTTTAAATTTAATCTTCCACTATCCCTTGTAACTGGAAACTCGGGTTTTTCTTGGCCATGATAATCTGAATATAACCGAAGTATATCTAACGTGTCGCATTAAAATAAAATTTATTCCTCGATCGTTGCACGGCGTCGTTAACAATTGTCAATCTCGCGGGCATAAAGTTCCGTTACTAGAATAAATCCATTTTCTCCATATGCGTCACCTATTATTTTTTCAACCGCTAGTTCCTCCCGTAGTATACTCTATCCGATCAGTCATAAACGTGATGGCGTGGCCGATGGAAAAGATTCGCGACACGTTGGCGATGGTGACTAGTTTTCTGTTAGCACGGAAGAAGGTGCACGGTCAGCCGGTGGAATATTATGTTACATGGCATCCGGCCGGCTGTCGCTCATCAAACTCATCTTCTTTTTGCTCTTTACTGCTATGCTATTTATCACGCGAGGATCTAATGTTGCTGCTACTTCGTTCGACCGCGCCATAGAAACTCGCTTCCAGCCTCAATCACGACCGCGCGCCGCGTTACTTCCAGGAAGTAAATCAAATTGCTCGTAATTTTCCCGTGGTTTTGTTGTGATAATGCCGCGGAGGGAAAGAGGTAAAGCTCGTGTTACAACATTATCCAACTAGGCACCAGAGAATTACGATGGGTTTGGATCTTTGTTTTATCTACGCCGGATATTACCAGCGTCGCATTCTCTAGATAAGAGATCTAGATTTATGCGACCCGATGCCAGGAGTCGGACCTACGATTCTTGCATGTCCATTGTGCTAGAGAAGCAGGCGTTAATTCGTTATCTGGACAGCCATTCTTTTTTACTCGCGACGGATCATCGTATATTCTCTATCATGGTATCTAACTCGGGCCTACTGTAACGTTTGGTATATTGCAACTGTATCGTATATAATATCGTACAGTAGGGCTAAAGTTTGGCACCAAGCCTTCCAGTTGCACGGCATAAAACCGGAACACACAAACTTAATTTACCCAGCGCCACAGAGTAAAGGTGCAAATACTTACGTATATTTCTTCCCTCATGGGTGATCGTTTTCTCGTGCATCAGCGTGTCAGCCAGCAGAAACGCGTTCTCCTCTAGTCCGATCAATAAAGAGGTTGCAACTCTCATCTGCTCCTGATGGCTCAGATCCTTCCACGACGCCATTTGTGCCTTGTCCAGAAGGTTGCTTCCCGTCCTCACAACACCTTGCAACAGCTCTGTAACGCTAACCTCCCTCTGATTCGAATCCTGGTACGTCCTTATATCCTGCGCCATCTTCTCAGCCATGTTCTTGATGATCTTCGTCGTGATCATCATATCTCCGCCGTAGAGCCCTCTACTGTTGTTCGTCACTTGCGACAGTTCGCGGCTGATTCCAAGGATTACATCACCTTCTGTCACCCTGTTCTCCAACGTGGTGAGCCAAACCGAGCGGCACTCGCTTAGATCCGGACTGTCCCGATGCCAGAATGCTGTGTCACCTCTGACCAGGCATCTCCATCGCGCCAAACCGTTGGCACCACCTGGACAACTCTGCACAGCCACGTCCCCTGCCCTGGTCGTGTTCCACGACAGGTTCCTGGCTATCACCGGGGGACACACTTGTCTACCGTAGTCGTACCATTGGCCATTCGAGCTGGACTCTGGATACAGCGTGCTCGGCACTGGAATATTTGAGTTAGTTACGAGCGTTAGTTGGCCTGTTACTTGGCTTCAGTTAATGGCGTGGCTTTAATGTGATTCTAGTGTCCGGTCCCCGGTGGACCGGGGCTTAGCGCGCGCGCAACACAGTATCGGGTCTGCGAAATGGAATTTTGGATGCCCAGGGGTGTCTTAATCTTTTCGGGCGATTGTAACGAGTTCGCGAGGTACAACACTGCGGCCGAGGGTTGGTTAGTTACGCGGTACGATTTATGGATCGTTTGCGGTATTTGCTTGGCATTTTAGTTAATAATTTAGAGTAATAATTGATCAGAGAATCAGGAAAAGAGTTAGTTGTCTCGATATCAATTAAATTATTGTCGATGTTTTAATAAAGATTTCCGACAACCGTTAAACTGTTGTTGAAGTTCAGATGTTCTGACAGTTCCCTTTTGAATGCTAACCCTTTCGGTACGATCGTCTACTGTAATTGACAGCCGACAAGCCCTCGGGCCAACGCGTCTACTATAATCGACGAGTGATGGCTCGAGTCAGCTGTACGCATCTACCCCGGTAAGCCTTGCTTCAGCGATAGATTAATAGTTAATTAAATTAACAATTCATCGTTGCAACCTTTCAACGTTGATGCGACCGAATTCAAATGCAATTAGCTTTCTTCGCGAGGCGAGTTCGAGCACGGTTTCGATCTTGATGATAAAATAAACGATATACTGTGAACTCTTGATCAGAACGCCATTGATGTTCGTTCATTCGTTTAAGAAGAGCGCTCAAGCACTCGAGAACTTACCAGTGGTCCTTCGACTCGTTCTCCAAGGAGCAAAGGTCGACGTGGTTGTGGCCTGAGTGGTTTCAGGAACGATCGGAGGCACCGCCGGTCCGTTCGCAGACGGAACATTTGCAGGAAGTATTAAGTCTTGGTCCTCTTCGAGGACCTCCATATCGACCGGCGACCTCGTTGACGTGGGACTGCAAAATGGAATGGGTTTGTCACTTTCAGTGGCGGTCGTGCCGTCGAATTTCGCGACGAGCACCTGGGTAACGATGCAATGAAAATATTGCTCCGACCAGGAAGCGTTATGTAATACCATCCATAGTGAAACGTTTCAGTGACATTATTTTTTTCAGCTGACGTGGAAACAAATATTTTTCACGTCGTAATACATATATTGCGCGTTTGCTACTCCACTTATGTTTAAATTTTCTCAAGTATATCTGTGATAACCTGTTCTAGTAATTCGTTGAAAATTTAAATTTAATTTTAAGCTTTTAAACGCGCAAGAGAATATGAAATCCGTTAATCTGGATAAAATAAAGTAAAATAAAATAAAATAAAATAAAATAAATGAAACCACAAAGTTGGCATTTTAAATCTGTTCAAAGTATACTGACCTCGTCGTGGTGGTTATTGGTAGCGTCGGGGTGGACGGTGCTGGTGGCTGTGGTGGTTGCTGAGCCGGGGGTGTCGTAATCCTAGATGGAGGCCTGACAGTCGGCTTAGCCGTGCTCCAAACGCTCGGCTGAGAAGTCATGAACCACGGCGGACTCGGACGGGACGTTGTCGTGGTTGTTGCTGCTGTAAGTGTTTCGCCGGGCTCGTTTTAACTTTTCGAGAAGATGATGCGAAGGTGTTGTAACACGGACCGACGGCGAACACGCGGAAAGCAGGGGCGCCAGCTTTCGGGAGGATTGCTCGAGGATCCTAAGAGCTCGTCTACGAGCTTATCGGATTTTAACGCCGAGTATAATTAAGAAAGAAAGTGATTTGAGGAGCCCCAGGCTAAGCCTGAGTAGACGTACTCCTCGGGCGTTTCGAACGACGGGGATGCTTTAAAACTCGTTGTAACTGGGGAGCAGGGATCAATTTTTCGCTAATTCTTATCGAAACGTTTTCTCAGTCTTCTGGCCAGATATTAGAGAGTGCTTGATCTTTCCTTAAAATTCAAACTCTGTTTTCGTCACGTTCCTACTGCTTGGAGAGCTATCAATCGCGACGGTAATGATTTTAATTATTAGTCCCAGCAGACAATTAATTGCAACCAAGAAATGAGATGCTGCGTCGATTCGCTGTTTCATCGATTGGAGAATTGGAGCACCGATATCGCAAATACCAATTTGATCCAAGCACTAAGAAACGACAAACGATCCTCCCAGGAATCGACAATTGCATTGTCTACGGCCGTTCAGACCCCCTCCAGGATTCCCGTATCTCGGTCCAAGTAGTATATACACATTCCATAACAGACAGACGTCCTTTAGTCCCGATGTTTCAATGCTAGCGACCGAACAATCGCGGCACTGCATCGATCGCGACAGAAATATTCCCGAAAACGAATATTTCCGAACACAAGGCGAGCCAAGTGACGGAGATTAGCTTACCTTCGTGGTCGATATCGCGACTATATCTGGCCTAAGAGGAGAAAACGATCTTTAACCCAAGATGGCTGCGGCAGTTAATCCCTGAACGGGATGGTCCGCGTATTTCGCGGTACTATCTCTATAGAGGTCATCTTTATTGGCCGAAGGGGTTGGCGATAAGGTAAAATACCGGACGTCGCCGATGTCCGTTACGATAGCCGGCTATGCAGGAGAAAGACAGCAGCATGCGCATTGGGAGACGAGTAAAAGAGAGACAGAGAGGGCGAGAGAGAAACGGTGAGGCTTTGGTATTGGGGCTACCAACAGATCCGACTCCCTCCTGAATATACGTTTGTGCCTCGAGACCGATCTATCGAGTCTCTCTGGATATCGATCACAAGAAAGACGAGGCGTTAGAAGTCGTGGAAGGCAAACAGAGAGGCAGAGAACAGGGGTTGACAGTTTATGGTCCAATAAGTGATTGTGTCGCCTGGCAGTTTCGGTAGGTCGTAACCGGGTAGGCGTTAACGTCAAAAGGTCAGGAAAGTCACCTTTATTCGGTCGGTGCTGGCTAAATCTGTTTGAACGTCGTAAAGTGTTCAAACAGCATGGCGTCTGAACTACGCTGAAGTTTGCCACACCTTTGGCGCGCTCGTAACTAAATAGAATTTTCTGATTTTGGGAGGACCGTAAATGGCAAATGAAAATGGTGATCATTCGATGAGTGGTATTAGAAAGTATCTTACGTATATTCAGTGGGTGAAAGTTACGTTTCTGCGAATCGAAAATGTCAGCTGGTTTCTATGGTTGTGAATGTAAAATCGTCGACTGCGACGTTAGAAATATGGTGGACAAACGGCCAACAGTGCAAACTGATACGGCGATTACTAATTGATTGCAGGCAAATTAACCGTACGGCGTGACATAGATTTATAATAACGTGCCGAGACGTCGTTCCGTCACAGACGAATCGCAGTGTCATCGAGCGTAACGATCGATGCTCACAGCAATATTCTCTGCGTATCACTGTTTGCTCTTGCGGGATTGCAGAAGTGTTTCATTACGATATGAAACACGTCAGAAAAGTTGGACACGCGGCCGCATGTTTCTCGCGTTACCGAACCCTACGATCGATTTCTCGATCGCAAAGATCACGTCTCCGCGAACTCTTCCATTTCTCCTCTTCTCTCATCTCGTCTCCTTTACATCCTCTCTTTGCCGTCTTTTCTTTTCTCCACTTTATACTCCGTCTGTCTTGAGAGTGCATAGCCGATGCAAGCCGCTTGGAGATCTTTATCGGGACACGGGCTTGCAGTACGTGGGCAACCTGAATCATAAGCGCCGGCTTCGGGAAATTCTAATCGATTCTCGCGGTCAGCTGAGCAACTCTTTGCCCGTTCGCGCCGTGAAACGACGAAGAAGCGTCTCTTGAACGCTTTTTCGCACAAAAAAACAAGAATCTTTAAGCGGGACCAGGGAAATGCAAAGATAAAAAGCGGATGCTCGAAGCATTACATTTTAGACAAAAACGAGGGAAACGTATCTGTAAAAAAGGAACGCTTTAAATTTTCCTGTGTATCACGAAATTTCGCAGGGGCAGATTCTACTTGAAGATTTATTATTCTTCTAATGCTATGCGATATGAAATTTTCCGCGGTATTTTAAAGAATCGCAACAAACAACTTACGGTTCAATTTATAAAAAAGTTAAGGCGTATTCGATAAGATATAAAATTAATCGAATTTTGCTATTCACGAGCGTTGCTTCAAGCATTAGAATATCTTAAAAAGGATCGCGAAGTCGGCGCCTATGCAATCGTTCGCCGGTATCTACGGAAGACCGCTCGTTGTATAAACGATACAGGGTACAGAGATATTACGATGGAATGGGCGCGTACAAAAATGGTGGAGTCTTACTTACCGGACACGCAACGATAGTGAGCCTCGAGGTACTTGTGCGTGTTGGGACAGGGATCGCCGAATTGCAGCGTCGATGCAACAATACTGCAGTTCTGCCGGTCGTTGCACCTGGTTTTCGATAGCTCGGTTAAAATGACAAACGTACACCCTTACCAAAGTGTACTGAACCATGGATCCTGTCCCTTTTCTCTTACCGTCTTAGATGTTCAAAGAAGGAATACACGAATCGGGAGACCTTTTCGACAAAATTCGTCACTCCTATTGCTTATTCATACCTCGAAAATTGGCATCGATTTTTTTTGCCAACACGTCTAAACAATTATTGCGAAACTTTACATCTCCTTTCACAAAATTTCTGTCGGTCTTGAGAAAATCGTGAATCTCAGATCGCCCGTATTCTAGTGGCGAAGGGAGAACGATTGGTCGATAAGAAAAGTGTGCACCAACCTAGGCAATAGTACTGCGCCTCGATGTACTTTCCGGTTCCGGGACACGGGTCCTCCTCGAAAATCTCGCTGCGCACGTCCACCGAACAGGAATTACGATAATTGCACCTGCAATCGTCACGTGAGCAAGAGTGTCACCCCAGGGGACAAATAACAAGTTCACGAAGATTCGATGAAATGAGTTTCTTGAACGAGAATCAATGGCGTCGATATGAGGTGAACTGGTGATTTTGAAGATATCCTCTGACTTCGAGCTTTGACATTTTCTCTCTTTAATTTATCAAATTCGACGATGTGCATTTGGAAGTTATTTACAATCGATCTTCCATAGCACCCTGACTATACTGAAGTTTTTGTCAAAACTCTCAAGTAGGTGAAACTGAAGCCTTCAACGAGTCGCGTTAGCGTTTACGGAAGGTATGTTAGCAACAAGAGATGTTCGAGACACGCGAGTTAGCCAATGACAAGAGGACAATTGGTTAGTAGAAACAGGGGTTTGCAGTAGTTCTAAAAGCGTTTTAATGCGTTCGTGGCAGGATAGATGAACCCGAGCACGCGTAGCGTCGTGCGTCGTTTATTTCGTGTTAATGGTTCCACGGTGTGTATGTACAGAGATACGAGTATCATGCAGATCACTTGTATCCTGAGTTCAAGCACTCTAAAAATCATTATTAATAACAGTTGTTATTGTTAATAATAACAACAATAGTACCAATTCATTACGATATCGAACGAAATTAATTGATTTGTACAAGCGTTGCCCTTTATTCTCGATTATTCCCGACGAACGAACGCGAAAGTATCGGTCCCACGAAATACTAAACTTTCGAGTGCAATTCTACGTTGCACTCCTCCTTCTTCCGGGCAGTACTTTACGAGAGCTTTCTTCGTTAAAGAGTACCTTATTGCTGGGCTCACGGAGAACTAATAAAGCTTTGCTTCTTGCAAAGTTCACCAGAAAGAGAAAGCGTGTTCGTGCTGGTCCACGACGACCCGCCGAGGGCGTCTCGCTCGCGTTTCTCCTACGATGTTGGTGTTTCCTACTTATTTTTGATTTTCCAGTCACTTCAAAGATGTTTTCCCCTGCTTCAAATCCGGACGACGCAGCGTTGCGTCGTTGTCCGCGCGGATCGCTGGTCGTTTGATTTAAAGCGGACTGTAATCGCCTTATCGGCGAAAGGAGCTTTTGCCTCTTGAAACAAAATCGTTCCATTAAAAATAAATCGATGAATTAAACGCGACCTTTCCCCGCATCCCCCCTAATGACCCCTACCACTTCAGACGGAGCAAGAAAGTACCGTTCCCGCTTTTTAATGCTATTAGAAAAATCTCGTTGACGCGAAGAAACGAAAAGAGAGAAACGTTCGTAACGAACCGATCGATAACGCGGAAGTGCGCTCGACTTAATGATCACCTACAGTCGAAACGCGTATTAATGCCTTACAATTTGCGCGCAACTGTGTATCCAAATAGAGCCAATCTTTTCAACCCCTTCTGAATATTACTTCCTTCCTTCTTAATTCCTTGCGGTAGTAACTAATGTTAGAGATTCAATTAAAATACTCCGATCTTGTAGTCTCGTTTGGAATTTATTTATTAATCTCCAATACTTCCAATCATCTGAGGCATGAAATATCACCGTTCGAATTTTATCGTTTAAATAACCCTTCTTCCGCGAATGCAAACGTCGCTAAATTTCCCCCATCCTCGACACGGTTCAAACAAAATACTTAAGCTTATATACTCGCGTCGGTTCCAGCGAACTCATCGCTCTCACACGGCCTCGCCGCTTCCTTTCTGCATAATACACGCAAGCCGGGGCTGCTTTAGAATCGGCAAAGTGTGCACGGTTTAATCTCGATCGGGGGGCGAGCCATTAAAGCGAGTGCACGGCCCATTGTTGGCCAGACGGGGCGGTGTACAGGTGCAAAGCCCACACACGACCTGTTATCGGTCCCCGTGGCAGCTACTATTTCGGAGGATTAAGCAACCTCCGCCTTCGCGCGTGGAAATTCCGGCAAATCACGTTTAACCCTTTCTCGAAACATTTTTTTCCCCGCCCCATCCGACTATTCCTCTGAAACACGGACCCTTCTACGGGGCGTGGACGCGAGAAACGAACGGAAGGAAAGGGTGGAAAAAGAGAAACGTTCCTTCCAACGGGAAGGATTAATTCGCGCGGTCGGCACGACAATCGATCGCGGGGCGGAATTCCCGTTGACTTTGCAAGGGCCGCGCCACGTCAATTTGTCGTGATTCGAGTGGCGTGTATCGACAGGCCACCGGGAACTTCTGGTTACTCCGCGTAATTGGCCCTGCTCGTAGATTACTATGTTACGGGGGAAGAAAGCGTTCCTGTTATCGACAATCCGGCTCGATTCGCTATTCTCACCCCTTTCGCGTAACTCCGACTCGAAACCACGATCCTTCGTTAAGCTCGTATGTATTAAACCGGACGAAAGGACAGGAGTCTCTGAAGAAATTATCATTGTTACTATCACCGTTGCGTTATAATCATTGTTATTTCATGTATATTATTAGCTTCGTTAATGTCGAAAAGTTCTCTCCTTGGCTACTCGAATGAAGCTTAAACTGCGCGAATTACATCCGACGTGAAATAAGAATTTTGAACGCGTCGACGAAGTCTTCTTTTCTACGATTTTTATTCGCGTCGTTTCCCTTTTGCTCGGGGATCGTCCTCCGTGCACGCGTGCCACCCGCCACCGACAGGGGGTAAACGTAATTTCAGTCGGATAAACTACGAGTGAGCACGAAAAATCGCCATTTCGCGGATGTTGCGCCGCTTGTTATTAAGGCTTTCGGCTTCCTTCGCCCCCCCCCCCCCCCGGTTCAACCCCTTTTCGTTTCCATCTGGCAGACGCGTTTGCGCGTCGTGTCGCCGGTGACTCGTTCTGTCTGGTGGTCGTGCTTTAATCATCGATTTCAGGATGATTCAGAGGGCCTACTGTCTCGCCTGGGCAGGCCTCGATTTAATACGTTTCGACCTGCTCACGGCTCTAAGCACTGTTATTTCTTCGCCGCGGCGGCGTTTCGGAGCACGAAAAAAGGAGATTCAGCGGCGAAAGGGCCGGCGGCGCGACGTTTCGACCGTGGCACTTGTTTTCGTGCTGATTTCTGTCGAATTGACTTCGCGTCACGAAGAAACGAATACGTGTAATCTATGCATGGAAGTTTTGATAGGTACCACGTTGGTTTAATGGCCGTTTTACGCGTCACAAAGGGCTCGTTCGTTGTTCCACGTATGTGGTATTGTATTAAAATTTCAATTCCGATCGGTTCTATGTTCGCCAGCTTCTCATATTGCGTACCGTTATTGTAAAGGATAATATATTCTGATCGTGGATGAGCATTGGATAGTAGCTCGTGATGGGCAGTAAATATATTTACAAAGAAGTATTTGCCAAACAACTAATCGATGTGCATCGATCGAACTGCGGTGAATCGTATTGCGGCACAATAAATGAGAGTTAAATAGAACGTGTTTATACATATAAGAGAAATGAATTGAGCGGTGAATTTAAAGTAATTTAAGAGAGTCGATTGTTGCAGGTGCTTCGAAGTGCTGAATTTCTGGTCAATAGAAAGGAGACTCTGTGCATGTTGCACGTACACTTGACGCGTTCGGTTTACCAGGAGCGTCGTTCATCTTCGCGATTTAACACCTTCAAACAAAGTCGTATTTACATTCCACGATCTGCAAAGTTTATTGTTATCGTTATACGTATATAAAACGTGCCTCAGGTTCGCCGCAATAATTCATCGCGATTTTAACCGTCCACCAAAATGTGGAGCGCAAATGTAATAGTAATAACACGTATGTAGATGAAATATCAAGTGTCTGTCAAATACATAGAAAGTTTTGGAAAATAAAATACGTGCTTTAATATTAACGAAAGGAAACCATTAAAAAATTGACTTCCTCTTTCGTTGGAAAGAAGGGTCGTTAAAAATCGCCGATTCGATCTAACTGCGAAATAAAACTCAGACCTAAAGCCTTCCGCAAAAGGTTTATTCAAATGATAGCTCGAAACCCGGCGTTTTCCTCCTATCTAAAATTCTGCTCGATGATTTACGATATCCTTATTTATGCACCTAGCGTTTAATAACGCCAAAGGCAACGTCCAAGACGCCCGGCTGTCACGCGACACCTCGGTGCTAGAAAATCCATTTCGCAGGCAGGAAAATTTTTGTTCGCACCGCTCCTGCAAATTGCTCTTGTAAAATCGAGCACGTTCCTCTCTGACTGCTTTTTTATTTACATACATTTAATTATCGGTTCAACAATATCCATTTAATTGATTCATTAATGCCAATAATAAAACACGTCCTATATTATCATACTCCACCATGTGCTTTCACCCGAAGTAAAAATTCATATGTTTTGTTATCTATCCAATTACTATTCGGTATACAATGATGGATAAAAAATGAGCTGCTGCAGACACGCGTCAGAAATGCAATCATTTATCGAAATAGCCTGTCAGCCAATGGACGATCGAAGTATTCGTCGATTAAGAGACACGAAAGCGCCATTTGTCGTGGAAAATGGCCAGGCGAAATGAGGTCCACGACACCGGCGCAGCAACACGGATTCAGTTTTAACCGGAAACACGACCGTCACGGGCGGAAACGTCGGTGGATCCCTCCGTCGTGGAAAGTTTAACTCGCGATGCGACCGGCCGAGTGGGCCGCGACAGGCCCACGTAAAATTAATCGATCATCCATGATCGTTGATCGACCTTACCATTCTGTGGCATCCACTGTGGCGTGTATCGACGGGAAGTCAATTAATGGAGCCTCGACAAAAATGATAAAAAATTGTTTAAAATCTCGCCAAAAAATCGAACACGCGCGTATGCGAGCCAAAGAGAGAAGTGGGACAAAAATTTGGAGACGCTTCCTATTCAGTGTATCGGGGCTCGCGTGATATGATGAATTGAACATTGTTCTACATTTTTGTGTTTTTATTTTTTGAGTTGCATTCGCTCTACCGATTAGTTGACGTGCAATATTTGGCATTAAGTAAATGAACATTGAAGTATATCGACGAATACCGATTAAGATTGAAGAAGGAGAAGAGCAATTTCTCTATTTACAATTTCTTACAGTCAGCCTCGGCAATTAATCGATTTCTCATTGCTCGCGCACCACTTCGTCACGAGTATCGCTCCGATCCGCTTGTTTTGCAAAGCAGAACGACATGGACGCGCGTGAATTTGCTTATCCACGGCTGAACGAGTCCGCTCTGCCATGAAATTTCATACGTCGACGCTTGTTTTTAGCCTAACGCGAGATTCTTAGACGAGCGCGTTTAAGAATTTTATAATTGTATCCCGTTTTGCCGAACGAACGCATTACTGCCGCCTAAAAATTGATTCTTTTTCCGAAGCATTTAGCGCAGGAATTTTCGATCGAATTTCTTTTGTCTTTTTGTACAGTGAAGTTTGCATAGCTTTGCTCGAATGGTTTGAATGAGACAGTACAATGGGTGAACAGCGAGAAGATTTAGTGCAGTATTTTTAGAGGATATTGATCGAGACTGTGATTGTTGTGAAACGAAAAGGTGTGACGAATGTCGACGAAAAAGCCTCTGTTCCAGAAAGAATTTTCCCCAGGATAATTTCCCGCGCAGACACCACAAGGATACATACGGCCGTCATGTCAGAGTGGAGAAACAAGAGGACACAACACAGGGGCATCTCTTCATGGCATTCCAGACGGTGACAAGAGTAAAGGGAAAAGATCCATGGTAGTACACGTGGCGTTTATTCATGTATAAGTATGTATATGCTTTTTTTTCCTTTCCATTAAAAATTAGACCTGGAATAGTAGCGTCGCAGAACGAGGTCTTAACGTGCACCGTTATTCGTATGCATTTAAACGAAATATCTTATTTTTTTAAAATAAAAAAACATTCAATTATTAGAATTTACTATTTTACATGTCAAGAAATACAACAGCAGCTTCGTAATAATCACAGTAATTTCTTTTGCCGAGTATCACGATTCAAGATCTCCTTCTGCGAATTCTCCAATTACCACCACGATCGTGTATTTCAACAGCAATATGCATAATAAAGGAGAAGAAAAGTAAAAAATAAAAATGTAATTCGTCCGCAGCTGCGGGACGTCACTTAACGAAATTCTGGAATGGATCATTGCATCGAATCCGCTATAATCTGGCCAACGTAAAGCGATGCAATGATCGAAAAAGAACGGGCACGATCGTGGCTGTAATGAGTTGTAGAAATGTCCAGCAACTTTCTCTGTCTGCAAGAGTACATTACATAATAAACTTGTGGCATGCAATTGGTCGCTTGGGTGTCAAGATGGAGCAAGGATATCACGGGATGCGCAATATATGTATATATATATTTACACTGTGTATTTACAGAATTCGTTTTATCAACTGGTGTTCCAGGCATCTCCCTCGCAATTTCTCGCTCGTTTTCACTCTCCCTTCGACTCTACCTGCATTTGTTCTACGTTTCCGTCCCATATCCACAACCCTGTTTCAAGGGGGGTAACGAGAAATATTTGTCGGACTTTCGCCGCGCTCTCGTGATTGGAATACTTTTAAGCACCTAAACTGGAAGCTCTCTAACTCTCCCCATCTCTCCTATCCTGCGTTCAAGCCTCTTCCTCTTAATCTGCCGGAGGATTAAACGAGTTTTGTCGAGGGAAACTTGCGGATACGTAACTCGTGTACAGATATAACCGTGTCCCGAATACGTGCAGCCATTATATACTTATTTAGCTGAAAATTTCGGACAAGGTGTGCTCGTAACTGGTTCAAACTTAACATGGCCATTTAATCTTCGCGATCATTTTTAAATGTTCTACGCTGTTTGTGAATTCAACTGTAACAATTCCACTTGTTCCATCAATGGTAAAATACTATTAAACGAGAAAGTCCATTCTCCAAAGTAATTTCTCGAGACGTGCTCGTTAATTATCAGGGATGAAAGATACACTAATGACGTAACATCTCGTAGAACAATTTAAGTAAAGGACCCTTTGATTATATTCCTTGGCGTAGAAAATTACTTGCTATTGACTCGATCAAAGACAAAGTGGCAGAAAAAGTTCTCACGACAGGTTTCACATCGGGAACCGTAACACGTTCATAGTTTATCGTTGATTCTGAATTCCTGCTCGTTCAAGTCTATTATCGTTTCAGGTGGCTATTTAAAGGATCAACGAAAATCCTAGTAGGGTAAGCCTTTTCTGCTCTCGACCCGCAAGAAAAAACTAGTGGGAACCAGACAAACACGTACGAGAGCTTTTAAAAAAAAAGTTGAGATAATCAATTAAAAAAGCCGTTCAAAAGGTACGACAAATGGAGAACGGGGATGCATTTATGTCAGATAAGTGAAGGATAAACAGTAACCGCGTCGCGTCTCTGACGTGGTGAACGTCTTTCGGCTGAATGAAAGAGGCAATTTTATCTAATACGATTATCGAGGGAATTTTCGTGGCTGCAATTAGATCAGATTAAATGCAGATCGAGATTGGAAAGGGCTGGCAAAAAATACAGGCTGATCGAATTAAGGGAAATCGGACGGGCAGCGTGGCGAATTGTAATTTTCGATCGGCCAGCAGCGACTGACATGCCTTTTTCCGCGTAAATGCAATTATCGAAGAGAGTTTTCCGCGTGTAAAATTAGATCGAGTAACGGCTAGCTTTTCGAGCGTGAATCGGGCGCCTCCCGTTTCGATTAGGCACCACTTTACTTTGTAACCTCCTGCATTCCTATTTTTTATTTTTTTTTCTCAAATATGCCAGCAGCAATGCCTTGCTCATTTCATCCCTGATATTTGTTCTACCCCTTACAGGCATCCAGAAGTACAATTGATAGGCGTTTCTTTTAACAGAGTTAAGAGCTTTACCAGGAACTTCGTTTGTGAACCTAATTCCAACGGGAACGCTCGCGAACGAACTGACGTCGAAGTGTTCCGACAGAAAATTACCGGTGTGTTTTCGATTTTCGTACGATTTCCAGGTTCACTCCAGACGAGACACGCGATCAACTCGTCGTGACGAGAAACTCCGGCAGAGAAATGAAGGATAAACACGAACAGTCGTCATTTCCTCGACGCGAAAACGACGTGTACCGTGATCATTTCATTAGTAGCCATTCTCGTTCCAATAGTGAAAACAATGGAGTTTGTTTATCGACAAGATACTAGACACAAGGAGCTAGGGAACCATGTTTACTTTCCCATATTTTTTTTTTTTTCCCTGGTTCATTTTTATACGATCACGAGAGGGGTGTGTTTTGATAAATATCGGACGGGATAGCATATCGAGGGAGACGGTCTCGTAATTGTTTGCCATCCTGGATAAGGTTAGATTGATTGTGATACGAAATTACGTACTTCTCGCGTTTCCTTGCAACGATTAATTATCCTCATCGAGCACGATGACGAATCGTAAAATTGTTTAATATATCTACGTCGGGTCGATTACACCGTAACACATCCCCGTGTAGCGTGAAGAAATCTTTTTTCTGTGCTCACCCCTATCTTTTGTTTCTACCTCCCCCCCTTTGTATCCGTCTACATATGCCGACCCTTCTTTTCTTTCCTTTATTCCTCTCGTCGATCACTCGTTATTAATTGGCAAACTAACAGGCATTCACGGATCAGGAAACGTTGAATTTAATTTCCGTGCACAACGAGAAAGACCGCGCACGTTATACGTATACGTATGCATCTATGTAGTCTGATATCGATCATCGATTATCGTCGATGTACGTACAACGTGGCGGAAGCGTAAATATTAAAAACGTAAACAGCAAACACGGTTGCACCTACACTTTTTATTTCATTTTATCAATTTAACGAAACCGTCGCGATTATGTCGCATTAATTTATTAAATTGTAATATGTACATCGTTATTTCCCGTGATCGTTGCTATTTGCATTGAAGAGACTTTCAAGACTTGCATGCAATATGTGCTTAATGCTCTGCTTTCCACTTATTTAACATGATCAGTCAATTTATCGAAATGAAAAAATTTGCGATGCTGATCGATGACTCGTTCTCGATCGCCGCGATATCGTGATGGACGAGAGAGGAGAAAAATAAATTGGTAGAAAAGAAGGCGCAAGGATCTTGAAGTTTCCGAACTGGTTCCCTAGTCGGCCTGAGTTAACGACGAGAGTCGAATCATCGAGTGGCTATTAGCGCAATGTAATTACACCAGGATTGCGCAACCTCGTGGAAAGAATCCGTTCCCAGAAGACCCGCGACGGTAACAGCCTTGTTGCGAACTCTTTCGGCTACCTTTTTTCCGTGGCGTAATTTACCTCGTTTTATGGTGTGTATCCTGCTCGTCGAACACGTGATTGGTTCACACGGAATGCTTCGAATCTTTTACTTACATTTTATTGCGTGGTGTCAACAAGTTGATTTTATTATAAATTCAATAATAAATTCAAGTTCACCGAACGGTCGTCTAAACGCACCCCTTAATTAATGGAGGCGTTGCATACAAAATTTTCTTTTACTTTGCACGCGAACCAACATCGTATCTCAAACGTCCAGCGTTATTATTATTATTAACATTATTATTAGCGGCGCGTTAAGGACTCCAATCAGCTGAAGCGAAAGAAAAACCTGGAAACTGGTTACAGACTCTACTTTGCAAACCAACCGAGCAGCATTTTATCTATAAAGTCCGAAACATAGTGTCGTGTTAACCAATCAACGCTTCGAAAGAGCAGCACGTGCCATTATTTCAACCGCGCCCACGGCTTCGGGGTGTTAACGCGACACATAAAACGGGGCTAATTTCCTGGCTGAAACACGCGTCCCGCGAATTGGTCATTCTTTTCCGATCTAATTGCTCGCCGGCTGGCAGTGTGGCGAATTAAGAGTGGAAAATCCAGTAACCACCAGCCGCGTCATTTCTCAGCGGATGTAATGAACATTTCCACGGTAACGCGCTGCTCGAGTCATTAATTCCGTAGACGGAGTTTCGTAGCGAACGCTGGCTGTTCAATTTCATTAATCGTACCACTCGGCCCCTCCCCGGATTTCACTTAAATCCTAATCTCGTAGGTAGCCAGTCCACCCTTAATAAATCTGTTTCTAACCGGCCTGTACAAGTGTCGATCCGTCGTTTCGGCGGTGGTTTCTGGCTTTGTAAGGTCGCCTACGGTTAATCCCGAGTCAATGTTCCGCAACGTGGCGAGTCAGTGGATTAGACGATTTCTCGATTGGAGGGCGTTTCGAACTACAAACGTTTCTTTCTCGGAATAAGTTTATTTCTTTCAGCTCGAAGCTCGGAGTAAATGTTTCTTTCTTTTGAGTTTCGCGGTGATTACAGGTATAGCCCAAGGCGTTACATTGGAGATGTACTAGCAGATCTTACTACAATCGGGGAAGATAAACGCAGAAAAGGGAGCGGAGAGAAGCTAGCCAGTATAGGTGGAGACAAAGGGAGACAATGCTCGTAACTCCACACCGAGATAACCCTGAATGCGTTTAGAGAAACCAGGCGAGTGTTGCTTGCGAGAAAAGAGGGAGGGAGACTCTGTCACCCTCGGTCAGAATTACCGTGAGCTACTTGTCCCTTGATTTAGGATACGCTTGCTCCATTTTGCTTACCGCTGGAAAAGGATCTCCCAGGAGTACGATGTCAAGAGATGGGGAGTTAGAGAAACGCGACGGCTGACTGGGGTGAATTTCTGATGCCATTCAAGTTCAAGGAATTTACAATTTTCGAATGTGAATTTAGATTTGAATATTCGAAATTCAGTGTTTGAATTTAAATTGAGCAATGTCGAACGAAATTTCTCGAACGTCAAGCAACGGCAACATAGCTTTGCTGGATGAAGTCAGTCGACGTGTTAATTACAGAAACAGGGTCTTGTTATTCGCAGGGAAGCAGTTGACAAAAGATCTTTTGGAGTGGAACACAGAAAAGGAAGGTAAACCCAGAACACCTAGCGACAAGTGTTTCAAGCGAGAGTATATATACATATATACATGCGTGTGAATACTTCTGGAAGTCGACGCACCTTGCGCGAACCACACCCCGGTGTTAAAGGAAAGAGCAGGTTAAACAACGGATCGATTATCGCACAGGAGGCAGTAGAGGGATCAAACAATAAGAAAAGAAAAAGCGGCTGAAAAGAGGTATGCGGAAATTACAACGACTCGTGAACGAATCTGTGGAATGGAACAAACTAAAAACTTTTCTTCGATAACAAACTCACGCCGTTGATTCTCGATTTAGTTAGAGCAACGGGCTTCGAAACAGCGTACCAACCGATAGGAACGGTTCTAATAAACCGGACGTCAGCTCGTCAAAAATTAAAAAACAAAACCCGAAAAAATAAGAAAGATGCGGATCGATCGCGAAGATAAATAATATATTCCAATAACCGATGGCGGGCCGATAAATATTGATCTGTGCAGCAGATTATTAAAACCGTTCAGTTTCTCGTCTTGACTTAAGCAAATAGAATGCGATCGAACGAGAGAAATATCCAATCCTGCCTGAGAATTAAACGAGCTGCCATTACGAGCACAAACGTAGACATTTTTATACACATCTTTGTTGGTACACTGTTCGCGATACCGATACCGTCAAGCATACCGACTAACAATACACTGTTGCACAAAATTTCATGATTATGCGTACGGCAAAGACGATGACAAAAAGTTGTCTTTCTGGTCCAGATCGATTCGCGAAGAGAGAAAACGCAAGGGAGAAATTTATTTGACTGCCGATAAACCGAACGACAGAGAAATGGAGAGACAGTGAGATAAGAGAGATCCGAGCGTATATCAAGGGAGGAACGGCGATTACGATCAGGCAGTAAGCGTATGACTGTGACGTAGAAACGAAACCGTGGAACTTCTCCACTTCAAGTTAATCCGAAAGTTATTGCACTTCGACCAGAGGGGTAGGTTCTTAGACCGACTCCACCTGGCGAGGGAACGCCGCGCGGCCACGAACTTTAAACGCGTTTCTCTGGAAACGTATTTCAACCCGTCTTACAGAATCGCAATCAGATTTTAACGCGTGCTCCTCACCGCGGCGATCGCGCGGGTACACGGCGCTTTTGAGTTCCCGTGTTCCTTTCTTACGCTTCGTACTCCCCGTTTGTCTTTTTTTTCCCGCCCCTCTTGCCCCAGCAACGTAATCGACAACGGAGATCGAGTTTGCTCGCAGCTACCGCTTCCCAAGCGACGAGAACGTTAATGGATACGGTTTCGATTCGTCATCGCGATTATCTTTCCCAATTATTCACACTACCGGCACGCTGACCGTCTTATCGTCGTCGACGTAGCAGGAGCCTCGTTCCTCTCGCCGCGAAACTAATTTCCGCCAGGGAGCTATTAATCACAGTGACGAAACGCGCGTCGCGGCTGATCAACGAAATTTCACGTCACCGTCGCGTCCTCCCTCTGTCTTCTCTCTCTCATCTCGCTGTTCCTTCTTTAATCCCCGTTCTTTCGCAACGGAATCGTCTGGACCGACGTGCGCGACAAGGTCAACGCGTTTTGCTCGAACTATGAAAATCGGGAAGGGATGAAAGAAAAAACAATTATGTGGAGGTGGAAAAAAGGAATTCGCAGGACGTTTCGTTGGAGTGGAATTTTCGGGATAAGGGATAACGTAGGGTCGTGGAAATGCGTGCATTTCTCATATAATATATGTTTCACGCGTATGCATCTTATGGTTTAGTATGTGTATGTGTGTGTGAGATATTTCGAGGGATGCAGACACGAGGATCGAAGGAAATAGAGTGGATATTCACGAGGACCGGGATAGAGAAGCGACCGCTGAGTTTGCGATTCTTCCTATCGCTCTGATCCACCGCGAAGTACGCTCTTCAATGGTCAAGCAATTGGCCAGTTCGCCGGACCATATGAAGCCGTCCACTCCTTCCTCATTTTCCTTCCTCCCTGGAAGATATCCTCTTTCCTATATCTTATACCCTCTCCGTTTATTTCCCCGCGATTTCGACTCCGTGCTCTTTGCTCCATTTCCGTGGATAAACAGGAGCGGGAAGGAATCGACGTCGAGGAAGCTGATGGTTCGAATCTTTTCGTATCCTTGCGAAATTATTGCCCTGGTTTCGTTGAGCTCGACGAGACCGATTAGTGGGGGCAATTTTAGAGTAAAATAAATCCATGTTGCAAAATTAAACGTTTTTACTACTCTGCTTCGACTGCGTTCCGAAAGTGAGTCTCAAAGTATCGAGTTGAAAAAGAATAGACACTCAAAAAAAAAAAAAAAAAAATAGAATACTTTGCCGCGGCGATATTTCAAGGATCGATCTCACGAAGACGTTTCCGCGGTTCGAGCAACGGCCACACATCTCCGTGCAAAATCGACTCGTCGAATTTCCGCATAGTCGGTGGTTAATCATTTTTCATTCCCGTCCATCGGTCGAACCGTCCAATCGCGCGCGTAACTCTCGCTGCCGTGGTAGATCCGCGAGATCGGATCGAGATTCGCGAAGATAGATCGTATAGATCGGGCCCCGTCCAAGGTCATCGAAAGACTATGATCGATATATACACGCGGCGGTGCTCGCAGCGCATCGTTCAGGAAGCGTTTCTCGTTACCGCGAAGGAAACGAGCCAGACTCCCAGGTGTCATGCTGAATATCCCTCGAATGGAGCGGTCGTAAAAGCTTCGCCGAGTAGATACCGATCCATGTGGAAAGTTGGATCGCACGATAACCCCGGGACCAAGTGACAAGCCCGATCTACGCTCGATCGGATCGGACGTCTCCTTTAATTGGTGCTAGTCGACTCATTAAGGATAGAAAATGCTTGGCAGCAGGATCGTTCCCGTTTTTCTTCGTTTCGCTCCTCCTTTCTCTGTCTACCGTATTTTTCTATCGACGTTACCGACGAAGTTTCTAGAAAGGATTCGATTCCGTGCTACCATCGTGATTCCTCGACGCTGATCCGTAAGATACGGATGAAGGATTGGATATAAAGGTTGACTGTTCCATGCCAGTTGTGTGTAAGTGGGAATGCAAGGACGTCGATCATTGGAATACTTACTCGGTGTTCAGCACCCGGAATGATTTGGGTGACATACAGTTGACGCTCCAGTCGGTGTTCCCATGCTCGTTGCATATCGTTATCGAGAACCTTCCGTAGTTCGCTCTGATTAGATGGATCAGCATTCCCTCGCCGCACTCGATCCACAGTGTTTTGCCCTCGCAGGCGTACGCGGTGTCGTACCTCTCTGCAACAGAAGTAACGAAACAGGCTTGTTAGGCGCTATCATTCCATTCAAACTTCTCGTAACCGCGAACGCTTTACATTCACAGGCAACGACGATGCACAGTACATCCAATGACGTGTACATCCCTTTAAAATATTACAAATCCATACATAAAATATAATTATAAAAAAAACCCGATAGAAACAACCTATTCTACGAACAAAAACAATTGCTCTCTCCCCAGTGAAAAAGAAAAACAACGGAATCATTCCAGCTGGTCAAGACAAGCGGAACAGCACACTCCACAGCGGAGCTCGACTATGTCTCATTTCACTCTGAAAAGCCAGCGCACGGAACGAGGGTCTAATTAGTCGTCGCGATCGTCTAACAATAGGAAAACGAATAAAATACCGGAGCCACGACTTTGTTGCGAAGAAATAACGCCAAGGGTGCCCCTTACCCCGGAGTCACCTCTTCGGTGATAGGCAGCAAAGGAGGGCTTGAATTACCGCGAATGAATAAGGAGTCCAGACCGAAGGGAAAGGGTTGGCGGCCGAGGTTTGCAAGCGGGGCGAGTCAAGGACACGTCAAAGTAGCTCGCACGAAATTACAGTGACGAACCGGTTGAGAGGGTGGTCGTGTTGGCTGGGCGAGCCGAGTCAGGGGGTGCATTAGCGACACGCAGTTGGCTGAGCCGTTGCGAGGTGTAATGGAATTAAGATAAAGGACACCGCTGTATAGACCCGCGTGTACAGGGGGGTGCAAACAATGAGACGTCGCGATGCCGAGAGAGGCTCGACTGTTGCCGTACGGTTCGCGGGATCGGTTGAAAGGAGTCCGAGATAGTCACCGGGAACTCTTCCTTTTCGTCGATCCTCCGCCAGCTGCGAGGAGGATTTATCCCGCGGAAAATTTGCCGTCGGAGGGTTTCTTTTGGGGGCAAATTAGCGAATTCACAGACGCGACTTTCCTCGAAGAAAGGTCGGCTAAAACCTACGGTGGCCGCTCTCCTTGGCCATGTGACACGCCGAGTTTGCCAGCGAGGCATTCTTCCGAAGCACGGTCGCTTTTCATGAAAGTCGGTTTAATGGCCGCGAAAACGGCGAGGGGATATCGCGCCCTCCTTTAAATGGCACGTGATTTCGTTGACGCTGGAAATGTGGAAATTTAAGGGGTAAGAAATCGGGGACCGTCGACCTAACGATTATCAGGTGGAACAGTTGGGAGGCTGTCGGGAATAACGAGGGACAGAATATATTTCTCGCGAGGTATAAGCTGTCTTGAAAAATGAATCTTTAAAGATCGTTCCCCGAGGGACGGAGGCCTGTGTCTTCCGGCGAGGTCCAATTTGGAATAGAATGTCTTTCATGACACTTGGCCGCAACAATTGCGATTGTTGCAGGCGCTGAAGATGTTCCGAGCGAGATAAAAAGAGCTGCTAGGAAGACTAACAGCCAGAAGAAAGGGTCGTAAAACTAGGTCCAGGCTTATTTAGACGGAGGAACGATAGATCTGCCATAATACCGGTCAGCCATAGTGTTCAGCTCGGCGTCGGCGAAGGAGGCAGTGTGTCTCGAAGAAGGAGGAAGGCGGTGAGAAGTACATTGGAGAACAGGCCAAGAGGACTGGCACGGTGGCAAGGACGGGAAGAGCTCTATAGCTGGGAAGAGGGGCAGTAATAACTCTGTCCGTGAAAGCCCCGTCGTGAGTTCATTAGTTCCATACCGACGCGCCACAATGCCATTTTAGAGCGCTGTTGGGACTTTCCGCGTCCAACCGCGTCAGCGTAGAGTTTCTTGCTTCCCCCCTGAAATACAACTTCGAAGGATTCTAAACGCATTGTCCATAAAATTCAGCTGGCTGGGAAAAAAGGGTGCAATAACTGCACGATTGATATAAGCTCGTTAGGTTCAATGAGAATGTACCTATAGTCATTCACCGGAGGAAAAACAAAAGTCACGTCAGCGGTAATAAAGTGAAGGCGAGCCTGTTGACACCGCTTCGACGGGAGTAGATCAGACGCGAGTAGGCTGTAAAAACGCGGGCGTTTCGAGTTGCGCGAAGAAATACCGATTTTACGGTGTCTCGAAGCTTTCCATTACCGTAAAAGATCTCGAGGTATTCGTCTCAAACGAGAACAAAGTCGCTGGTCACGCCGGAATGGATTCCACGATCCAGGGTGGGGAGCGAGGAAATAGTAGATTTTATAGGATCCAGGTAATTTCTCGCCTCCTTCCCTCGTCGGGTGTTCGCGTCGCGATTAACCGGCTCCGAGGCCCCGCTTATTCCTGCCTGCAGTTTGTTCACCGTTAATTAACCGTGTCTCGATAACACCGTAAGCGGCGGGTAATCGATATACGTTGTCATCGTGGCTCGATCAGCATCCACGCCCGTGAGACAGAAACGACATGTGCATCGTGTGTAACGCATCGTTGCATATACGTGCGCAGGTACGTTGTTCGATAAAGAAAGAAAACGAAAGAAGAACCCGTCGCTGTTGCTACTGCAAACAGAGACTCGAATGAGCTTTGCTTCTGTGAAACGAACGTGCGCTAACCGCGGCCGCATGTCCCTCGTTCCCTCGCGCGTCACTCGCAGCTGCACTCTGCAACCGGTGCATTCTCTGGGTGCACCTCTAACGTGAGCACGATGAAAAAAAGGCCGCGTTCAAGCTGACGTAAGGGAACACGCTATGCAGCAGCTTCCTTCTCGATCGAACGCCGACCCTCTGGCATTCCTCCCCATTCTAGCGGAGGCGACCAGTCACTTTCGACCTTTTTCACTACTTCAGGGGAATTTTGTTGCTCTGTTTGCGTTGCTCGACGGGGGCTTTCAGGCTTCGTCTCCAGAGGAGGTCAGGTGTTCCAACCCTTTGAGCGTAATGGAGAGAAGAGATGTACTAATGAAACGATAGCCTCGGCCTTCTGTTAGGGGCATTAGAGCACCGCGGTAATTAATTGCGATTTCTCGACTTCGAGAGAGAATGACTCTGCGTTTTCACAAGTCAAAACACGAGCCGGGTGGCTATTGCGACCGCGACTCTGAGCTGCTTACTACTCAGTCAGTCGTCTCGCTTCTGTCTGAATGCACACAGCTGCAGACGCGAAAGAGTAGAAGACTATTACGATTCGCGCGAGAGGCGAGATTGAAGTGCCGCGAGCCTCCCTTGTCACCGGACCGTTTCTCCGCGTTTTGCGATTTTGTAACGCGGACTGTCTTGAAAAAAAAATTTCTCGCGGAAACGCGCCGGTGTGCGAAGGATAATGACGATACGCAGAGGATGCGCACGTTAGCCTGACTCGTATTCCCGGCGTGTTGGAGAACGACATGGAAATCTGACATCTTTTCACCGGTGCTACCTTGTCTGACCCTCGCGACGCACTTTAACAGAGTGCATTCAAATGAGTGCAGCGAAAAGTTTTTTTAACGAGTGCACTCCGTCGTAGGCGCGGCAACGCGTCTGCAAAAAATGACGGCGTCGTCGGTGACGAGATCCGAAAGTTTAGTAACACCAGCGTTTCTAGAAAAATGTACCAACGAAATTGCTGAATGCCGTTGCCGCCCTTTTCTGGACCAAATCATTCTGAAACAAGGAAACAAGTGAATGGACGCATCAAAGCTCCATTTCAACGATTCATTTACACTCTTGATGTTCATCTTAAAAAGTTGACAATTAACTCAAATAAATAGAAAAAGGTGCACCCGATAGTAGAACATACTTTCGAACAACTTATTTGTACTAAGATTCTACTCGTTTCGAATATCCCCAACAATCGAAACGATTCTTCTTAATTGCATAACGCGCAATGTCCGTGCATCTTATTAACCGAGTTTCTCTAAATTGCTGCGAAGTCACGGAATTTCGTCGTGGTCCAATGGAAGTTCTTTGAAGTCCCTTGTCGTGGCTGTGTCGCGACAGACGCCAGGGGTATAGGTGAGAACGCCTCAGGATTCCGTGCGGTCAATGCGCAGCCTGAACTCTGTCCAGGGATTCTAAGAGCGGATTTTGGGGCACAACGGGCTTCAAACTTACCGCGGCGCTCCAGAAAGCTCTCTCGTCCGTGTGCAAGTCTCTGTAAAGGCGTGGCTAGGTGATCGGAACGTCTGACGCGCGTAAGTGCGCGCGTACCCGTGAACGATGTGGGGTGGAAGCACTTGAATACCGACAGGATCTTCCCCTTGGGACGAAGTTTCAGGGTAGTCGGTCCAAGTACACTGTGTTTCGAGTGGTTCGACCGTTCCTCAGGATTTCTATATGTATGTATATCGCGGAGAACTCGAGCGAATAGAAGCTGCAGGCGCGAGATTCTGCTAGGCGTTCGTGCAAATCAGCAAGACGCCAAAAGTTTCTGGCCTTGGCTCCGTGGAGCGATGGCAGAAATGACTCGAAATCGGTATGGCGATCTTCGAGCTGTCGTAATGTCAGGAACGAGATTAGGCGGTAGGTTTTTTGGTTTGGTGCGCGAACTACGAATTAGCGTTGCCTTATTATTACACGCAGAATAAAAATTATCCCAAGAATGGATTTTGCGGCGTGTCAGCGCGGTTCAGCATTGAATCAAAGTATATTCAATCGAGGTTCATTTAATTACACGGGAGAGTGGTACGAAGAGTGGGCGGCGTCTCGGGGGCAGGTGAGTGCAAAACACCCGTCGGCGATAAATAATGAGCAGAAACGAGGGAATAGGTCAAACGTGGCCAATCGACTGCATCGGAATCTCGTTGGCTCGCGTGGCCGTGCACAATTGAAGATCGCATCGTTCTCTCGAGATAAACCGAACTTCTCAACAATAAGATGAAAGTACAAAAGTGCCAGTGGAAACAAGAAATTCCAAGTACCCCTGCATTAGCGCTCCTCGGAGGGGGATAATTAATTATCCGTACCGCTCCATCGCATCGGCCAGGACAAATGTATGGCCAATAAAGCATTCGATATTTCTCGATTAATTCCAGATCCGTCTGGCTAACCGCGAGGCACGAGACATCCCGGCAAAGAAAGGGCGATCGTGTGTTCCCTCTCTCGCCGGGCATTCCGTGGACGGCGCGTGGAGGGAAAAGAGGAGAATTGCAGTTTACCATTAATGACTTCGGGTAATAATATATCGGTGGTCCGGCAAGCTGTGCCACCCGCTGCCGCGGCGGCCAACATGAAAGGGCCGACCTAACAGCGGGATGTCGTCAGCTCGATGCGGTCTTAGCCCTCGAAACTTTTACTACGGTATATACACTCGCCGTGGGTGATGCCTCGTTGAAACACTGTGCGGCCATTGTTACTCACGGATACAATTCTGCGACCTGGCCACGCTCGTCGCGGCACCCTCTCGACCCCAAAAATGCTCCTCACAGCAACGATTTCAGCGGATTCGAAGGACGAACGAAGTGGGTGCACGTATTTCGACGCTGCGTGGAGAAACACCGGTGCCCGGGTGTTGGAAGGAAATTGATGACACGTGAGAAGAGGGGCCAGAAGGGCTTCTTTTTATTTAGGTAGCTAGCGTGCGGTAGCAGAGGTACTCTTGTTTGAAGTTTATATACTAGGCTTTCGAGTTGTATATACACTGTGGCGAGCGCGTGGCATTTGAAGGGGTCGTAATGGTATACAGGTTCTTCACACTTTAGCCCAGATGTACAGACATAACACGGGGACAAACATGTATACACACCGTGCATCATCTGCTGCTTTAAATGCTCGCAGATGAAGAGGGTGGCTGAAAGTGAGAACGACAGTAGTCGGAGTAGTTAAAATTTACGATGCATCTAAGCAATGGGAAATGTGTTTCGCATGGTGGAACTTAGAGGATCCATTTCTATATACATATCTTTTTACTGTCAATCCTAGTTTCGTAATATTCCAGACGAAATTGAAACATTAAAGAAAAAAGGGCTCGGTTCGTTCTCGCGGCTATCGATCGGGGGCAACATTATAGAGACGCGAGTTCGGCGTCGGTGCACAGCTCGTCCGGTTGGCCATGCATCTTTGGGCTCGCCGAGCTGCACACGGTTGCTGCACTATCCGCGAAGCGCTCCCGGGACGCATAAATCAAAGTCCTCTGCGGAGACCTGCCTTGGCTACGTTCTTCGTTCGTTCCCTCTCGCTCGGTCCTCCCGTGTTTCCCTGCTCGTCTCGTCCGAGCCTCTCCCACGGGCTGGCGTATACGCACAGGCCATCTTCGCTCTGGCCCCCTTCTTCCTCTTCCTGCGAAACGGAGCCAAGCGTGTCGGCGGAATTTCTAATTCGAGCTAATCCTTTTTCGCCGCTCTAATTACATTATCAATTCACGACGAAAAGGACCTGGTGGACCGACGTGCAACCCCCGGCACACGGATACGTCCGGTGCATCGGCATTTACATGGTTGGCCTGCTGCGCGTCGCGGTCTCGTCGCGCTCGACTGATTTATGGCGGTCGAATAAATTATAAGGAGCAGATAGAAAAGAGCGTCGAACGGCTTTAGCGGCCGGTGTCAGCAATTATCTGCCACCTTCGTGTGCCCCTCTCCGCGATCGATTATCTCGCTGGACCGACGATATTTCGCGTCGAAACGAATTTCGTGGTGGATCCCTTGATGCCCCCGGTGCCTGGGAATGGAACTGCTTGCCCCGCTGTTTCTTTTTCTTGCATCTGATCAGCCTTAATTAGCCGTGGATATATTTTTAGGATCGTTCGATCGGCCATGTGGCCGAACGCCACGACAGGCAATTATACGTTGCGATTCGCAATTAAATTCCATAATGGATAGATATTTGTGTAATCTTGGCGTATCTGCTGTATAACTGGCGCGTCGCTGCCGCAATGGATAACGCAAGCTGGGCGTAATTTCATGCTCGGGAATGCATGTGGGTATAATTTACAGCCCGCGAGTGAATCGAGTAAACGAAGAGACTCGTGTCCAGTCGCCCGATTGGCCGAATAAAAGCACCACGATCGGCTCGGGACGATTGTTCGCGTCGTCTTGCGAGTATTGTTCTTGGCACACCGGTAGGGTCGTTTAACAGAGCTGAGGTAGATGCAACGGTCGGTAATAAGAAACCGTATTATACATCCTATCGCATAGTTTTCATGGTTCACGACGACGTTATCTAAGATAGAGGGTGGAGTAATACGAGGCACCTCTTATCTGGCTTATTTAGCGATCACGTTTCATGTATGTCCCATTCATAATATTTTCATTGTGTTGGCCGTGTATGGATCGCCTATCCAATTACATGAACGCGAAATTATTGGCCGATAGGCGACCGATGCGACGCCCGGCGACAAAATGTGAGCGATGAACGACCGGATCTTTTCAGGGTTCTTTAATGCTCGTCTCTATCGTCGGTCGAGGTAGTAATTTACACTAAATGAGAATTGGTTGCTCATAAGCTGCATTGTTGCGACGTCGGGCTCTCAAAGAACTTCCTCTTCCTGGAAAGATCCTTTATTATAAAGGTGAACTGCCTGTACCACCTGTTCCTTCGATATTCTAGCGCCCTTTGTGTAGAACAATTCGTATTAATATTTCGACATCCTGATACGGTAGACGCGTGAACAAAATTTTCTCCGGCGTGTCAATCTTATAAACAAACTGAATATGTCAAGCAAATAAAGTTTGCATTTCTGTTAAGCAAATTAGGCGTGTCAATGTATCAACTCCAATTTTCCTTCACGCTTGTTAAACATGAATATTCCTAGCTAGCTGCTGCAAGACAAAAAGGAAAGATAAAGCGGCTCAGTGAACGATACATCCTTTACACGGCTCCCACTTTGCTAATAATCAGCGTGGCCCGCATTTCACGACATCGAATTCGATTCGCATTACATGACAGGTAACACGAGCGGTCGCGTGTAAACGGCCCCAACGGGCTAGGCGAGGGGCAGCCGACGGGCATAAAGGGGAAGGGGGAACGACGTGCCCAAGAGAAACGAAAAATCGTTACTGTCGTTTTAAAGGCGGGAGGGTGGGAAAAAAATTTTTTGGCCAGAGGATGGACACCGGTCGCGAGACGTCACTCATCGAGGACGTCGGCACCGTCGTCCAACCCTGTCGATATCAGTTACCCTCCCCACCCTTCGTCGCTTGATCGATGACCGACGCGATGGAAATGACATTTCGCGGAATGCCGTTGTCGTTGTCGACCACTTTTTTTCTCTCCCACACTCCAATCCTCTCCGTTCTACTTGTCCACCCCTTTCACTCTTTGCATCTCTGATTTTTCTCCTCCTCTTCGCGCACCCTTCTTCCCTTTGTCCGTGTTTCTGATTGTTCCCGCCCCTCCCGTGGAAATTAACGCGATTCGCTTCTGACGCTATTCGACATGTTTTCACGCGAGAATCAGGTTTATCAATCGTGGTTTGAAAGAAGAAATGTATTACGGATTTTGCAGTGGCAGTGGAGAAGATGGAAGTTAAGTAGTCGCGGACGACGGCTGACCAACGCTTGCTGAATCTACTGTACTCCCGCCACTATGCCTATCGAAAAATTGATCCCAGCCAATGTCCCCCTATATACCAAACGACTATTCTCAGAACCGTTCTATTGCCATTCTATTCTCAACAAAAAATTGTTGAAAGTTGAAATCGAAGTAGCCGTTCATCCATCCAAAGGTTATTAAAATTCATCGACGGCGTGTATTAAAGAAATCGTTATTCTCGCCATACCGGCATTACGGATTAATTTCCACGGATAAAAAGGGCCCATCGGAGAAAAGGGATCGCTGGCTGGGTGGTTGGAAAAGGTGAACGGCTCTCATAAATTTCCCAGACCGGACTAGGACAAACAAAAGGACGATCGTACGCCGAACGCGCCCAGGAAAAAAAAAAACGTCCCGCCGTGCGTCTATCTTGATTAATACAGATGGTATACGTGTTCGTGGTGGTTGTTCTCGCCGGGGGATCGCGCGGAATCGCGCAGGCAGTCGAAGAGTGACGCGAAAACTCGTGGATCCCGCTGCTGTTCGGACGACAAGGGGCCGCGGGAGAAAGCGGAAAGAAAGAGACGTCTAATGCACATCTACGCCTATCACGAGCGACGTAATTGCGAGGTATACTTCATTAAATGAGACCGTCTGAGTCGGTGGGCGTGTATGGCGCACCTCGTTACGTTGGTACTCGTCTCGCGGTGTCGCGGTGTTGGTACACGCACACTCGTGCACACCTGGGAAGAGTGCCACTCCACCACCCCCAACCGGAGCGCTTTTCTCCTTCTCCAACGCTCACATCCCTCGTCCCTCTCGATGCCGCCCCCTTCTGCCGTTTCTTTGTACCTTTCCCCCCCCCCCGCTTTATCTGCCCACCCCCTTTTCATTTGCACACCGGCGGTTCACGTACACGCGCGTGCACACACGCCGGGCTTAACCCTCTCTGCGACGACGAGCGCACTCCACTCGAAAGCTTTGACATCGGAGACGTCGGCAAGTACACCGGAGGACGGATTTATCGGATATTCTTCTTCAACCAGAGTGCAAGGGACAGACGGAGAATTGCAACCGCGATGGGAGAGGGCCGCGGGTGGGTGGGAGTTATTACCAGGCTCGAAGGGAAGTTTCATTGGCTCAAACTTGAGGGCTGGTGCGTTACGAAAATTCGCTCCGCGGATGGAGCACCGGGAACGTGAGAGTTTTTCGTCGAGTCGGGAACTTGAGACGGAGGAAGGATAACGCGGCATCAACGCACGGTGGCCGTGTGTGCAATTTAAGAGTTTTAATATCCATGATAAAAGGACTGCACGGCGGAGTCCTTTTGTTCAAGGGTCGCTTCGTTTAGTTGGTAAATACAAAATTCTTCGCTACTTTCATTACTGCCGAATTGTTCTTCTCTGCGACGAGGGGGGTGGAATTATGTTTAATTAGTCTACCCGTTGGCCGCGTCCCTGTGTCTGCCTCCAGAATCCCTTGTTATCGATATTTTTTTTTTGCGTCTACTTCGGAACGCGAACGGGAGAAGCGTGCCAAAAAACGATTATTAACGGCGCTTTAATGAGAAACCTATGTCGTCGAAATACGAAAGCGAAATATGCAGTTACGTACTAATATTGTATCTCTGTGTTTCAATATAACCATTGCCTTTACTATCCTTGGGTCGAAAGACCCGAGACGAGGGAAACAAGGATGAAGGGATGGATGAAAGCAAGGCGGATAATTGTACGCAGAAAACGCGCGAGCCGTGGACCTCGAGGGAGCGGTCTTCGTGGCCAGTTCCGATCGGTCGTACATCTTCCTGAGATACTACTCGTATCGTGTTTCCAGGAGGATCGACGTATATCGTTCTCCACGTAGCGTCGGCGTTCTTAGCGTGGCCGCGGTGTCTCGTGTGGGGGATGCTGCACGATGACACCCGCCTCCGCGGGTCAAAGACCATCGACGCAGCCTAATAAACGTAGCACGTCCCTCCGTCGAGGGAACTCGTAAATGCAGCCGGGCTTCGATAATCTCGACGCGAGTTAATTAAAGAAACAATGTGCTCGCTTCCGTACTTTTATCCCTCTGCTCTCAATGGATCGAACGATAGGATTTTGTAACGAACCCGGGCACTCGATGGAAGATTCAATATTCTGGTCGATTTTGAAATAGAATCGAGAGACTACTGGGGCTAAAATATATCCGACGCTGAATAATATAAAGCTCCTTGTCAGAATACGGAACTCGATTAGAATATGTAATTATATACGAAGTTGCTCAGTTTACAATACAAATGAAAGGCGGCAGTCGCGTTGGAAATAATGGTAAAAATTCGGGGGTGTACCGCAGTATTTTATAATTAATTTTCCTAGTAGGAGTTATAATATTGGCTGGGGGATTCACTCTTGAATTTCCGGAAGAGTTTCTCTTTAATCCGGCATGTCGGTACGAAGGCGAAGAAAGCGGGGTTAGGATAAAGAAACTACGGGCGTGCTTTATAAGATTTCGAGAGTGACTTAATAAGTCGTACGACTCTGCTCAGCGAGCGAGGAAGCAGCGCCGGGAATCGCTGAAAGAAGACTAATGAACTTGTTGGCTCTCGGCCGAAAGGAGGGTCATTTCGCGGTTCTTAACCGCGGCTCGAATAAAATGGTCATTTTGCTCACGGCTACGAGCAACGGCTTGAAATTTCCAAAAAAGAATGCGGCCTTTGATGAGCAGCTTGATAAACTATAAAGTTCTGCCGGAAATTAGAACCTTGGCAAGTTTTATCTAAGAAAGTTTACTTCTTCGTAAAATGGTAACAATAATTCGTAATTACTGCGGTTCGTATGTTGGCCTGGGGTTTCGGACGATGAATTCAATTGGAGAAATTATCACTTACAAAGACAAGCATCGAACGAAAATGCACAATCAATTGGGGCAAGTTGACCGAAAACGGGTTAGCCGCTGTGATCGATTTTGACCAGTGACCGCGTTTAATATACGGGCGTAAATAATAAACGATTCTCGAGGGCGTAATGTAAACGCAAGTGTGTGTTCCGGTTAGCGAGGTACACAGAACGAGAGGAGCGAGCAGCGGAATGCTCGGGGAAGATCAACAACGCGTCGAATCGTCGAGGCGTAGTGAAAAGTTCGGGCGGAAACGAAGGAGTTTCACTTGGGCTGAAAACTTTCTAAATTAGAGTATAGTTCGGGGCAAAGAGTGCGATGATTTTTAACTAGTACTCTTCCAGCAAGGATTTCAGAAAGTGGTTGAAAGTTTAACGTAAAAAAGAGGGGCAAGTTGTTTGGTTTTACTAGCCGGGGGCGACATCAAATTGATTGGAGTGGAATATTAGAGTGTCTGGGAGAATACAAAGTTGCTTTCGTTGCGAATGTAACCGAAAATAAGGGCTAGGGTATCGGGAAAAAATTGCTCGCGATATTTTCTTGTATTAATATTACTGCAAAGTTATTAATAGCTGCTGAACATAACACGAAGGCTGCAGAATAATTTGGGACGCTGTTATAAACTTCGAAATTGATGTGAGAAACTCAAGAGTGATTAGAGACGCTGCTGCAACGCATATAAACATGGATGAAAATTTTTGAATGGCTGTAGCAGCGTTCGAGACTGTATGGAAATCTCGTGCCCGGCGTGAGAACATTGTAGGATAATTTCGACATTGCTCTGAACCGCAAAATTACTTTAGAATGTCTGAGAACTTTGTACAGAAGTAGGTAATACGATACTTTGTACTAACTTTACTTCAAGACCCATAAAATAATAATGTTCATTTATATTCGCTTCGTCGCAATTCTACTGCTGCTGCAATTTTCCTACGTAATAAACACTATTCTACTATATTTCTGCGTAAAAATAGTATTATTCGTTGCACTCAGTTTCCAACTAAATTATCGAGGGAGTAATAATAAAATAAATATTCATTCAGAAAATGACAAGTTTCAGAGTGATAAAATTGGAAGGCGCGATTGGCGGAATTTAGACGAATCTAGACGAATTTAGACAGCTGACTGAATTTTCCAAGAATCAGTACTAATTTACTACCCATGCTTATTCATTTCGGGGAAAAAATATACTACACTCTTTGCGAATAAAATCCAATCAAATCGAAGATCCCACTGGCTATAATAATTTAGGAAAAAATGTATAAGGAAGCTCGCCCGCAGTGAGTTTTCGTAAGTGGTTTCACGTATTCCACGATAAAATTTCCTTCGCGCAGGTAATTCGTGACTTCGTCCTGGCTTTATCCGACCCGCTATTTGGAAGCTAATTGATTAATTCATTATGCGATTCTAAGAGTAGCTCGAAATTCTCGATCACTTTAATTTAATCCCTCAATGTCTTGGCATGTTTATATTTGCACCGTGGAAAGGTTGTCATTTCGTGTATCACATCTAATTTTCAATCAATGCGACGGAAGCGTATCTACTATATTTTTAACTTGCTACGCGGAACTAGTTTAACCTTTCAGTCAAATGCACGGAAAAGTGGAAATAGAAACGCACGATGCAGCATGAAACATAGACATGGAAGTCGGCGTCACGGCTCGCCCTTTCAGAAATTCAGAACCGTCAACCGTTAATTAGGAAAAAAAGGTTTGTTCAATTGTAAGCTTCAAGGTAGAGGAAATTCCAAGAAGGTACACTCGACTCGTTCTGCAAATGTGGCGAGCTCGCGTTACGGGATTTCGTTTCTCCTGCCAGAGCGAGTCACGGGTTCTCGTTGCGAAGGTACGAGAAGACGAGGCGGGAGAGGACGCAGGTGCTCACGGCTACCGGCCCTGTAATTAGGCTAGGAACGCCGAATCCGTCTGCCCGGCCAGTGGGACGGTAGCTGTTCACCTCAAGGGAAACGTGTCAAACATGCTCTTGACCCCTCAAGGATACACCTTGCAAAAATCTCGGCCCATCGGTCATCGACCAATTCTTCTTTTTTTTCCTCATTTAATATCCAAGGATACTTACAAATCAGTTTACACGAGCATTAGTCGAATTGGTTTCGTTAAGAGTATGATTTCTATAACATAAAAATTGTCTAACTATAAAAAAGGAGTGGGTACTAAATATTACGCCAGTTCTTCATTGCTCGCTTTATCGCGAATCTTGTAATTTAATTTCCACGCAGGTCTAATCTGTCGAGAGAAAAAAACCTACCCTTAGCTCGAATTCCTGCGACCCTCGAAAAAAAACCACGGCCTAATCTCGTGGGAGATACTGTTCTCGCGGCCGCCAAAGTGACGGCGTTGTAATCGTTAGGGTGGAGTAACAAACAGACCGGAAGAAATTTGCAGGCTGGCGCGAGCAACGGCAGCCGCAACCACCGCGACGAGTAAGGAAAAGAGATTCAGAGATTCGGATCTTCAGAGGTGCGCGAACGCGGTCGAGGGGGAAGCTTGGGAAAAGGGACAAGGGCTGGCCGGTGTAGACGAGGGTGGCTGGCTTGAAAGAGGTGCTTTACATTATTTCAAGAAGCCGGTTTCACGTTGCGGAGGGCGAGGTGCGAAGGAGGCGGATTAATGGCGAGCGACCACGAAATAAAAGAGGAGGCGGCCGGGGGAAACGCGTGAAAGAAAAGGAGAAGGACGACAACGGGCGGCTACGTCGACGTTTTCTGGAAAGCTGGAGGGAGTCGCGCGAGAGATTTAATTACACGATCGGTTTAAAGGTTTTTCTTTTCAGCTGATCGTGACATTGTAAATGGACGGGCGCCGCGGGGACTCGTTTTCCGCAGACACCAGCCGCGACAACTCGCCTTCTTATTATTAAGCGTTCGTTAACGAGATTGCCGTTGATATTTTCTCTCGCTGGCACTGCCTAATTTAATAAGGCGAACAGTTCCCTCTCTTCCACAGCCTTTCGTTCGACTTTAATTCTTGGTCCGGGGCGATTCCCCCGCTTATTCTTTCCCCGGCCGGGGAGACGGCGACAATGCGATTAAAAATTCTATTTTATTTATAATCGGATTGGCCGCGCGACGTTTTTCACCGTCAACGTGGCACAAGTTATGCGCCTGCTGGTGTAGCTTGTTTTTACTCTCCGCTCAAGTTACATTATTTCCATGCTGCATGTTAAACGTTTGTCGACGCTGATAAAATGGAGGAAAATCCACGACGCACTTGTAATTACAATCTTATTAGCGTGAGAAACAAATGCGTTTCGACACCACCTTTAAAACTAATAGAATTTACTCGATTAATGCTTTTCAATAAAAATCGATCGAATGCCCGAGGCAGTTTGTATATTAAAGTTTACTGGACCAGCTTCGAAATATCTAGGATTTTCTCGGGGAAAAAAGAAATCAACGTCGCGCACACAGCTACATGTTAAACGCGGTATTCGAAGCCAGCCCGGTTGCCGAAGCCAAAAACAAAACCGGGAAGCTGGATGTACGATCCCGCTCTGCAATTTCCCCGTTATCCCTCCCATAGGGATCCCCAAAAGCGGGGTAAAAAGGCGAAAGCAAATTTCACGGTGGAAGTAGTGTTGCACTTAGTCCGCGGTATATAAGGCCGAGTCCCTTTCGTCGAGGCCAGTTACAGCCGCCCTGGGAGAAACAAGATACACGTAGACGAGCTTCCTTAAACATTCAGTGCTCCACCCTCGCCAGGGCGTACAACAGCGATCCGAACAAACCGTGGAAGGCGCTAACCTACGGAATTGGAATTACCCATAGCTAGTCGTTGCATCGTTGGCTAGGCTACACAACTCGTACAGTCCTTCACTGGCAGGAATTAGGATACGCGGTTGTATTCACGAGAATCGAGCGTTCCAGTCGTATCGGGAATTTCTCAGCCAGTCGGATTCGACCATTTCTATGGACCGGTCGGTTGGAAATAGTTTCAGAATACCTGGTCGAGCTCGATATAATCCTCAGTGGGTTTTTCATCGGGGTACAGATACGCAAGGGTTGATCGTCGAAGGGATTCTTTTTTTTTTTACAAAGGATTTCGTGAATCGACCCTCGTAATTCGTAATCTCCAAGACGATTCGAGGTCGCTGGGTGTTGCGGAGATTTTGCGAGTAAATGGAACGGTCTGTGTAATGGGGTTAAAGAGAAGGTTAACGAAGAGGATCGGGAGAAGTAATAAAGAAAAGTATAGAAGGTATCCGGTAATTATCGAACGGGGCTTTTTAAGGGTCCATTTCTATTCGCTGAACAGTAGGGGAACGATCTTGCGAAAATGGTCTTTGGTTATTGAGCGATTTCCACGATGGTTCGGGGAGGACGATCGGTATCGGGCGTACGGGGTTGTTTTAATTCAGAACGTTTATTATGGAGGAAGGTGATTCTAATGAATGATATTGAAAGGAACGAGCATTATGAACAATAGCATTGATGAAGTATTCTGGCTTGAACTTTACAATATTTAGGTCAGTAAAATGCTGTCTAGATTTAATAAGTATTACTCCTGTCACCGAGCGATGAATTACGACGATTGAATTTCACTTACAATATAGTTTCAAACGTTCAATTAGCACGTAGCTTTAATGAGATATTCATGATATTAAATTCAATTTTCATCGCTGTCACCTGTCGCATTGTGCAATGCCATTCAATCAGTTTCGAAGGAAATATAAATTTTCAGATTGTCCACGGCGCAAATAGAAGCTGAAAGGGGAGGGAAACCTTATCAGTAATCGTAAATCGTAAACCTAGAGTGGCTTTACGTATTCTTGCTTTCGCCATAAAAGATATTTCGGATCCCCGTTAATTCGAAACTTGGGTCGAACATCCTGCACTCTTTGTCCTTACTATTCCACGCAATTGCTATTGATTTTATTTCGCGAACGCGGGTCCCGTTTTCCATCAACCCCGTCGCCGTAATTATTTTCCCCGCGTCCATAGACGTCACACTTTCGCGTTATCGCCCGATTCCCCGTTAATAAATGATATTTTAATCGACGAAATTTTCAATCGCTTCCCCGCACGCCCTGGGGAATAATTTAACCTTTGATTAGAGAGGGCATATCAGTTTTCGATCGGAACGCCGCGAAACTAATTCTCCAATTCTCGCCCCGCTTTTATCGCCGACCGCATCCCGAGCATGAATTTTTGTATGGGAATATATAAACGCAGAGCACGCTATTAGTCTACAATCGCCGGCGATGGCGATCGAACGAGGGAGAGGCAATCCAGCTTCAACCCCCAACGATGAATGGGTCTCATCAATCGTAACTATTTCAAACGCGAGTTCGACGTTACACCCGCGCTTCTAAATGCTCGCGCCGCGTATAGGAGCCAAGGCAATTATACAAGTCGTTCGCGCGACATCCACCTGGTAATATCTTCTTTCCGAATAGAGTGGAGGCGGCGGAGAACAGGGCGGGATCGTTCCCATCCAAATGAAGAAACATCCACGCCACGGGGACGGGGCGAGTTCGTTCCGCCGAATATCTCGTTCGATAAATTCTCGGTTGGTCTCGCGTGTACGCGCGATCTCGCGCGGACCAACGCAACGGAAAGCCGAATAACTTACGCGACAGCAAGGTCGGAGAGCGCGTTGAACGGAAAAAAGGAGGCGGCGGAGAAAGGCAGTATCCGAAAAGTAATGTGAGAAATACGAGGATGGGCCCCGGGCCAGGGTCAAAAGGTGCATCGCTGACCGGGCCGGTGAAGACGATCCCCGGTATGAGAAGCGCAGGGGTTTGGGAGAGAGAAAGGACCGACAGAGATATTTGGAACGTTCCTGGTGCACAGTTCGCTCTTTGCTTGCTGGCGAAATAACCGAAGAATCTTATGCTCATTTCACGAGTCAGAGAGAAAGGCAACCCGGAGCCGCCGACAATTCCGTATCGGAGTCGAGATCGCATTGTCACCACCTTCCTTTCTTTGCCTCCTCTTCCTTCCCAACCTTCTCGCCCGTTCCCCTTTACGCCCCCTGCCTGTTCGTTGCAACCCTCGTATTTCCTCGAACCTCTGTGACACTCCTGCACGGCGTCGACATTAAATCCAGCCTAGCACAATGGTACGCGTTACGTTATATAGGATATTTCGCGGATCGATGCCTTTTATTTCTGCGTGGCCTCCTGGCGTGGATAAACGGCCGCCGCGGTTCCCCGGTCTCGGGATCACTTGCTGCCGGGTCCAATTGACGAGGCAAACGGATTTGTTTTTATTAGGAACGGGCCCTGGCTGCTGTCCTGTTTGGATTGTCGGGAAGAAAGGAGCCGACGATGAATGAAACGCGCTCAGCGTTCGAATCTAACGCCTAGTTGTATAAACATAGGCGGATCAATTGTTTGGCGGACAACTGTTCTGATCCATTCAGCTGTTTCAATGCATTCTTTTTCTTTCGATAGCTTTCGCATTCTTTTTCTTTTGATAGCTTTCGCATTCTTTTTTTTTTGTTGCAGTACTTTTTACCGATCTGATTGCAAGGTGCAATTGTATTTAGAATAACAAATTTATCAACGATTTCTGTAGTTTCCCTCCAAGCAGTAAGGTTTACCAATATTTCTCTGCAACACACCACCCCCATCGCTGCAATGTACCCAGACGCGGTCTGATCGATCCGGCTGAGAGATTGCATTCCAGCAAGACAGTTCAGTCGACGATTACGATTTAATCCGGCAGACGTTTCGACCTGCGTATTATATTCCCGTGCCGGCTTCCGTCTGTACCAACGTTGATGCTTAACGTTACGCCTGTGCGTTTCAATTTGCGCGACAAATCCGTGGTTTCCGTCCGAATCGGAATTTCACGTGATCGCGAGAATTTACATCGCACGGCGGAGTAATCGTCGCGGGGCACGATATCGTTGATCTCGTTGCAACATTCGCGTTGTCGTCGATATTGCGAGACGTGTAAATAAATAGCGTACACGCGGGCGCACGGACAGCATCGACCTGATTAATCGTTGTCAGTCTATGAAATAAATAGCACGGGTTCTCGCCCAGGGTCCATAGCGGCCGGGTACACGCGCTGTTACGTGGCCTAATTAAAATTGCGGCCGCGATTAATTCGTTGCACATAAACGCTGCGGAAGAAAAAGCCCGGTTTTTCTAATTAAAAATTACCGAGCGCCGTGCTAATCCTTTCCCCGTTTTAATTCCACGCCGGCGCGAGATAATACGCTTTTTCGAATCCCCTTTTCGAGGACGCCGTTTTCATGTTTGCGCGAGACGTGTCGGGAAATAAAATAAGCTTGCAGATCCGTGTATGCATAATAACGATTTCCTTACTAAAAATAACCAGACCTATTAGCGCTGGAAACTAGGATACGCTGAATGTAAGTTGCGCCGTTTTCTTTATCGCGCGGCGTCGACAAATTTCCCTTCCGTGCCGTGTATGCTCCCCGGTGGAAAACCAGTTTGCTGTTACAGCGGCGCGTCGATTCGAAAACGCAAAAAGAAAATTGCCTTTTGGTTCTGGTTAATACACCGCTCATTCGATCGAGCAGAAGTAAAGGGCGACAGTGGAAGGAAGATTGCATGCGTTATTCTCTCCGCCTCTTCCTCGCATCACGATCTCATCCCCTTTTTATACCCCTTTTATTCTACTCTTCACCAATGCTCTCCACCGGTGGTAGCCATATTTTTTCACCAAGTTGATAGCTTCGAGAATCTACTTCGTTCACGATAGTCGAAGGTGATCGATGGCCCTCCGTCAGCAATGTATGGTAATGACGCGTCACCAGGACGAGATGTACCATTACCCTTTCCGAAAACTGTGGAAAAACGGTGCCACACCGACGGTTGGACATCGATGAACGTTTCAGCTTTCTCGGAGCCACTATAAGAGAGAGAGAGTGTTCGGGGAGAACATTCAAGGGGCTGTAGTTGAAGTACACGAGGGGAAGGATGAAGAAGCAAAAGGGGAAGTAGGAGAAGAAGAAGAGGAAGGTGAAGCAGTGCAAGAAGGCCTGAAACTGCTAGTCGATATTTCATCCAGGGAACAAGCAAGATAACAGCAGGCACGCCCTCCCTTTTCTCTCCCTGTTCCTCGTTTTCTCTTTTGAGCTCGTTCCTCCTCTTTCCACGAGTCAGCTAACCCTTCAACATCGCCGAGAGTTTCTGTTCGCAACAGACTCGCGGCCGCTTTAAAATATTGCTCGCCACCCTTCAGCAAGCACCATGGCAGCCAGTGTTACACCCATTCCCTCTACCTATAAGTGGTCAGGGTGGAGACGACGACTCGGGACAGAGACGAAGAGAAGTGTACCGATACAGGTCGCGCGCGACTCTTGAAAATCCGCCAGCACACGACCCTGGGCCGGATTACCCGAACCCGTGTTCGCAGCATCCCGCCACTTTTCTTGTCTGCCGGGGGGATTTTCTCTTTCAGAGATCCACCTCCCGTTGGTGGACACGAGCTCGATATTTTTACGACGACTCGAGTGTACACCTCGATCCGCCTCGCGCAGATCGTTCGTGACCACTTTGCAGTCGAATTCAGGGATAGCGTTTACAGGGAACGTGTTTACAGCTGTATCGTGTTCGAGGGATAGGTACGGCAATGTAGTTGTTCACGTACGATCCGAAATACGAAAGGGTCGAAACAGCTCAGCAATATTTTGTTACATTGTGGCATATGAATTTCGCGAAAACAAGTATAACATTATTCTCGAACTTGGTTCGTCGACGCAACGCGCCAAATAAATTACCACGAAACTCGTTATTTTCATCGAGCATTAACACAGAGAGTACAAGCGCGAACAGTTAATTGATCCAAGCGGAGTTAGGTACGTAACGCTCGAACTCTACCGGCAGAAGTTTCGCGGCGTACACTGAAACGATCTGCGAGAGAAAACGCGAATCAAATCCGTGGCCCATTTATGTTTCCCGTTTTCCCTCGGCGAAAACACACCGCTGCGAATGCCAGTTTGCTGAAACTGGCAAGCAACGATTGCCTTGGCCACAGTTCCTAGAATGACTCGCGGGAACGAGCTGACTGGCAGTTTCCTGATCCCATTTTGGCAGGTTTCTCCTTCGACTTCCAGCGTATGTAATTTTCGGGCGTAACGTGTCGCTGCTTTTTTGCCGAGTCACTGCGCGGAGTATATGAGAAACGAATGTTCCTTAGGTGCACGCGAGGAACAGAAGCGGACGGGAAGATGGAGTGGAAAGTGGCCGTGGTTTCCTTCCGCGTGATTGGAGACTATTCTACCCTTCGGCGAAGCGATGTCGAAAAAGTTATGCACTTGTTGCTGAACGAATGGCGGGCAGCTTTTATTCTGCGCACTTGCATGTCCATTCGATCTTGCGAGAAGGGTGCCTTTGTGATTGGCGAACGCAGAAGCTCCGCTGTGCCCTCGCAAGGGGAAACAGGGGTGAGATTCTAGTAAGCGTTCGCGATCGAAATAGAAAGAGCTGGAGTGACCTTGTGGGAACGTATTTGAACGAAACTTCACCCCCCATTTCCTTTGCGGGATCGTCGAGAAGAAAACGAGGCAAGTCTTTCCCTTATATTTCTTTGGGTGTTGAATTAATGGCCTTACAGAAATATTCGAGTATTCTTGTAATGTTTTAAATTAGACGGAATATTTCCTTTTCTTCGCTCATAGAACAATTGATAGGATAACCTACTTCGCGGAACGAGGAGCAATTGTATGGCTGTTCAAACGATGCGGTTTTTTAAGTCAACGTAAACCACAAAAATGATTCTTATCGCTGCGTTTGTTTTTGCAAACTACGCTTCGCGCAGTGTGAAAAACGCTCCGGAAACAAGCGTAACGGACGGCCGTTTTGTTAACCACATTTTCGGTCCGATCTCGATCATTTTCATCGCAGGTCCTCGACGTTGGACTCCGTCATTGCGTCGGATTACAGACCGACCCTTTCTCGCCGCAGCGATTTTCACGCTCCCGCACGCACAAAGTGGCCATCCGCTCGACTGGATCGCGCGTGCACGAACACACGTTCCTGCAACCGTGTAGATGTCAAAGCAGCACGGCGATACAACCGGCAAGAGCTGACAACCAAGACGAAGAAGAAGGCCCCGGCACGAAATTGGAGGTGCTTTTTTCTCGGCACCTTCGTCGAGGTGTTATTCAGCGATAGGACAATTACAATTTCGTATCACGGACACGCTGCTTTTTAAACTAGTTTCATCGCGCGTCCCGTTATTCCCATTACACCTACAAAACTTCGCCGGGTACAGTTATAAGTTTGTCTTCGTGTAACGATCTATCGACGTCAAGCTCCTATCGGATAGTCATTTATCAGCGCAAGAAAGGAAAGATTCCTCCGGGCGATCAGTCTTCAGATTATCGTCGCAATTAATTTCCACCGTGGCGCACCGATATTTCTTAAAATCCCCCCATATAATACAGCGGACGCTGAGAAGCACTGCGATTCGGTGCACGAGAGAGTCAAAGTCCGGCTCTCGATTCTAAGTTATCCGATTAACCGTGACACCCGTGCAATCTACTTCAGATGGTCTTACCGACCCCATGGAAGGTCCATCCGGACCGTCTTACCTTTTCCCCCTGCCGCTGGTCCCACCCGCCTTCACGGTCAACTCCCATAAGTCGTTGAAAATCTCTTCGTATCTTCCCGCACCGAAAGGCGGTCGGACACACCGACTCGCGGATCTTTTCACGCGCGTTCCGCGTGTCCGTGCCCGAAGGACCGTGATTCGTCACGCTGAATGCGTCGCGCTCCATCGGTATGTGCACGTATGTACGTGTGCGCGTACCAAGAGTTACGTGACGTGGAAATTTCAGCATTTCTGGCAGACGATATCTGTGCGTCGTTCGCCGACCAGCTAGCCCGAGAAATCGCGAAGCTGCTCGAAATTCCAGTGTCGCGTCGCGCCTGGTAATCTCGTTCGAACCGATTGTTAACAGCCAACAGTTGCCAATAGAAACGTGCCATCGAAAGCAAAGACGCGAGTCGCCGCGCCGCGGGGCGCATAATCTCCATTCGGACGAATAGCTAGCTACCGAGGTACGAGACTTCTGTCCACGGCTGCGTCGATACACCCTGTCAAACTTCCCCCGTTGTAACGTTGCGGGACGATCCGCCCGGGGAATTTCGACGATGCGCTCCGAGAGGTAGGGAGAGCGAGGAACGGTGACGCGACGGGACAGATAATGGCGAGAAGATGAGCGACGGTGACGAGAAACGAAATGGAACGCGTGATCCTTCCTATCTCCCAAACAACATAGTGCACTTTAAGAATGCGAGATAACGGGCACGCTGACCGTTATATTACCGGTCCTATAATTATTATTCCAGCCCTCTATACCCTTCTGCCCGTCGTCGCCCCCCTGTGTCCTGTTTCTTCGACTTTTTTCCCCGATCTTCGAAACTTCCCCCCGCTGCGCTGGGCAGCCTTCTTTTCTCTCCGACTGTCTCGACCGTGGAGCCTCCTGTTTATCGAGACGAGAGTGGCCCCGGTTCGGACGGGACATCCGTAACTAATGACCCTGATAGCCGGCTATCTTCCCTCTCTGTTCGCCTCGCTCTGGTCTCGTCGAATCTGCTTGTCCCGGTCCCGCCGCCTCCCCCTCGCACAATTTCTCCTTCATTGTGTCTTCAAAGGTTAAGAATACCTGGCGAATCTTGGGAGTCACTTAATTAATTTTCCGTCCCGATGCTGAAACGGAGGGGGAGGTGGAGCATCGAAAAGCTCGTTATCTCGACTTATTACCCCTCGCATACTCGTTGTCCTTCCCCTGTATCATCCCATCGAAATGCCGCTCCATTTCGTGCACCTTTCAACTACCAACCTAAACGAGAACGGTTCGGGTATTCTTCGGTCCCCGTGAACCGTGACGTGAATAAATAATACGCGTGACAATCTACAAAAGGGGGTGGACGGTTCGGTCGTCATTCGTGGCATTTTTCGATGCTCCATTCGGGGCTCCGTCCTCTTGGACTTTAATTTAAATTCCTCGCCCAAGATCAGCAGCCATTTCTTCTTATTCTTTCTTCTTTTTATTCCGAGAAATAGAATTAGTTACGTGGACAGTTATGTTGTTGTTTTTGTCACGAACGCCGTGGAATACCGATTTTAGACAATCCTACTTTCGTTTGTAAAATATCTGATCGAGAAGGAGGAAGAAGATTCTCCAGGGACCATCAATTTACCTTTGCCCACAACGAAGCAAGAATTACGGGGCGCGGAAAAAATTTGTAGAAATGTCTTCCGCGTGTTGCTCACGCACGATCCGCGCGTTAATCGAATCGAACGATCTACGCGCGCAATGCAATCGCGAAGTCGAAATTCCAAGGCGGCGAACGCTGCCCTCGGCCCTTCGACTTCGCGATATTTCTTTTGTCCTTTGTTCTCGCCGAGCTCTCTCGTGTGTTAACGCACGAGCGCCACGAAGATCGAAGATTCCACGCCTAATCGAAACGTAATAATTAAGAGACCATTGCTTTTATCCAAGGATGGATGGCGTGCACATATAACATTATATACGAAAGCTCATAAATATTCCGACTTGACTCGACGAATTCTCTTTGCCTGTTCCCCTTCTTCCTTTTTTTTTTTTTTTTGAAAGAAAACTTTATCAAGCTATCGACAAGGGCTCTCGAATAATCAATATTTATTGTCTGTACTTTCAGTCTTGGTAGTATTATTAAATTTGCAAGCTCAAATATTGATAAATCGACGACGCTTGAAACATTATTAATACAATTCTATAAAGACAATGAACCCTCCTCTTCTTTCACTTTACTCCATAAGCGAAGCCGGAATAATGATCGTATAAGTTTTGCTTCGGTACTAAAATTACCATTTAACAAATAATTATTGCGATCTCAGTGGCTCACAATAAATATTGAACACTCGAGGGTTTCTTTGGAACAGAAATACGTGCCTTCGTTCGAAAACGTATTCCGCAACGAAACAGGGAGTTACTTTCAACACGGGGAAACCAACAGGAAGGGGTAAACAAACGTAGCAGAAAATGCAAAATTACCGGGACTGGTCGACCACCAGAGACGTAGTTATTATACGTGAGAAAATAAAATCATCCTCGCGCCACGGTGCCATTGTCCTGTGGCGCTTAAGCGTGCCATTTCCCTGGGAGGCGAATCCGTAATTGCTCCTTTTTTCCCTCCGCCTTTCGGCTCGTTAGCTCGCTGAAAGAAGCTGGAATCTACGCTTTGTAAGACGAGCGATGGACCGTAAAGTCTCCCGAATCTGGATGCCTCTCGTGGCTCGTCGGCTCTTCGTTTTCTCCGGCTGATCGATACGTTCGCCGATTTATCTTGGCCCTCTGGGCTCGTCAGAAATTCCCTTGGAAATTTCCCCGTGACTTCGTTTTTCGAGACACCGTGTTCTCGAATTCCTGCTTATTCTTTTGTGTTTTTTTTGTGAGAGAGATAGTCGTCCCGTGAAGTTATTGCCTACGCCATTTTTATGCTTCCACGCTTCTTGCATGCGAATCAAGTCTTGCAAGCGACGTCTTTCGCGAAGGATTCAAACGCTAACGGCGCCAAGTGTCGTCAATGAATCGTATTTTCGTGATACACTTCATGCATTTCATGTATATTAATTATTTCGCGATGGGAATTAACATCTCGATTGACGTACCTCGGTTCAGAGAAATATTTGCTCATAACTATTCAGATTCTATAAGTAGACACGTAGCACCGAACGATCGTGTATTTCAATTTCAATTTTTACACATATCTGACACCTACAGGTTCCGAGGAATAAATAACACGTGTCGCGTGGTTGAATCGCTCCGAGAGATTTCGCGTTGCTACATTACGCCGGAGAAAGGATTCGCAAAGAGGGCCGCGTGATTATGCTAATCGGGCGTTGGTTGAAATAACAGACAGCTGTACCGTCGAGCTTGAGGATACGTTAGCCAGAGCTAGAGGGAACGAAAAAACAGAAGATCGATGCGACGTCTGCGAAATGTGAGGTGGCATAGTTAAAGAGTTGTCGAGCGGCGTGTTGACGACGTAGAAATTCTTGTTCGTCGATGGTATCTCGCTCTGTTCTACCAGTCATTTTGTCACTTTTTCTCTGTGTACATTTACGAATATCGCCGGGGACATCTGTGGAGGCGTTTAGACAGCGGGGCAACTATAAATGAGACCTTGAAACGGAAAACGACGTGAATGACAAGAAGTTGGGAATCGATGATCGGCACGGGTATATGTATGTAAATTAATGATCCTTTTTTTGCCAAAGATGGTAGTACAAATGTCTACTTAAGACCGCGGAGGAATTTTAATCTTCGATTTCGATCTCCTATTCAAAATACGAAACGCGCAAACCAAACATGACACATCGGCCCACTTATCAGGATTAAAATATAGAGAAAAAATGTTGACAAGCAACTATTTGCCCGAAGAAAAACACCATTCCATGCGAGTATATCCTTGTTGCGCCCTAAGAAAGATATTCTAGCCGGTGGAAGAATATTAGCGAACGATTTGGAGCGAGCCCACCCCCGAAAGAGGGCTGGGACGTCGAATCTTGTCGGCGTCCCCCTATTGTACGCGACGTCGCGTCGTCTGGCACGAAAAAGCACGTACGAAAATTGCCGTTGAAATTAGGGAACGTCGAATTAGAGTACGTTTGGAAAATACGTGAGTGGCGGTCGTATCGGCATCGATCGCCAGTTAGACCATTGATTATACGAATGTTGCCGGAGCCGCCCTGTGATTTGCATACGCCGATTGGGCCCCCCAACCACCCCTGGGTCTGGCATTAAGCGTATACTTGGAGCATTTAGACGCGTCGCTACGATAACACGCGATTCGATGCTCCTTCGCCCCTTTCGATTCGATCGTTCGCCAGAGACGTAGACGTCGCTGTCGGAATTCACGTGAGCCATTGCCTCTCATTAATTCGCGTCCACGGAGAAAAACATAATCGATTCTGGTCATGCACCGGGTGCCATTCGTCCGAAGTCGTCTGGTTGAAGGGAAAAGGGACAACGCGGTCTGGTCGAAACTGCGCGAGGCATTTGAAAAAAAACCGGGATTCCTGGGACCACGTGTTTTCTCGAATCGTTGGCACGGGTGTCTCCGTCTATATAGTTGTCAGCGATAACGTCAGCGAGGGTGTATTTTTGTACGATCCATTGGGTACGCGGTTTTACCTGTCGCAAAAACTTACGTGTACCTGGCCCACGGATAATGGAGAAACTTTGGTAATGATTTGGAGACCATCGTCGTAGGAATACTTCGATACATACCTGTAACAGAAAAGCATGATTCCGGATTAGTATAAGAAAAACATTTACATATTGGTCAAACAATATACGTGTATGCAGATAATGTATGGTGCTATTACGTGTTTAAATTTCACCTGCGATCCTATCTTTAGTAGGTATAAAAACGACGTGTCTCGATTTTATGTTACAGTGAACGTATTGAATTAGAAATATTTCCACCAGGGGCGGCAAATTGACTACACCGATCGTGGAAATCGTTTACACCGCAAATTCCGCTCGAATTCGTCTCGCGCGAGATAATAATCGGAAGGGGATTATAACAGAGGTGTACGTGTCTACAGGAGGATACGCGTATCGCGTTAATCCTGTCAGGCCGGGTACAGAGAGAAGTCGCGGACCCCGAATCGGTCGATCCTTTGCCGGATAAGCGTCTGTACTCTTCCTGTGGTCGCAGTCATAACGGTCCGCCGTGAAATACGCAAATGCCCGGTAACTCGTAAAGGCAATCGACCACGAGCTAAGCTTGCCAATACTACAGGCCGTAATCCACGAGCCGGCTGGCCAGTAGAGGATGGAATGAACAAACGATGGAAGAGGTGCAACGGAGGATAAGCAGAAATAGGTGGAAAGCACCTTGAACTCCCGTATAATCGACGTTCCATCGTTGTTCTTATCTCCCTCGTCCTTCTCCTGTTCCACTTCATTCGTTGGCCATCGATACGGTGTACGCGTTTAGTTGCCGATAATTTTAATTAATTGAAGGATGCGAAAACGATGAAATGGATTCCGCGGGAAATTGCTACGTAATTTTCTAGAGTGCTTTCTAATCATTTCGTTCGGCTGAATTGAACGCGAAGTTCGTAAGAGCTGGGGCTCGTTACCGGAGGTCTTAAAGAGTCTTAGGATTTCGTATAAACGCGAATAGGCTGTACTTTGTAATAACCATCGATGGTACGAATACGATAGGACAAACATGGATGCGTATACTTGAACGTGCCTGTATTTCAGTGAGAGTCGAATCATCGCCAATATGTTCTTAAGTTATATACCTAATTACTGTTCGAGTGGCGTACGAAGTAATATCCGCGCAACAAACGCCGCTCGTCGAGTTTAACGGAGAACTGTAAAGACAATACTTGTAAATTGAAGAATCTGTACATCCTGTTGGTTAGCTCGAGACTGCCTCGAACGTTCATTTATCAACTTGCAGCTTCGAAGTTCAGCGATTAGCTGTGGCAAACAGGTACGGGGGGTGCACGAATCGCGCTTCAATCTGAATCATCGTCAGTCGATCGTCTATTTTCTCTCATGACCACGTCCACGGGGAATCCGTGTAATGTGGCCGTCGTGAGAATCCTGCTTGGGACTCTTTGACAGAAACGTGTCCCGCGTAATCGTTCATCGAATGATTTAAACACTGCCTTCGGTTCCATGGAAAACACGCGAAAGCATCGCTACCGTGGCGATGGTATGCGTCTTAGGAAGCGAGAGAAGTGCGACTTGTCTGAAAGTTTTCAAGGCTACCAAGTTATGCAACGCGGTACTCCTTTCGCATTTGAGATTCACTCGCCCAGAAGAAATATTTCCTTCACTACGCGGTGACAACTGCCGCGTCGAGGCTTCCAACAAAAAATAAAAAAAAAAGGGAGTCCGACGGCGTTACTTCCTTTTTGAACGATCTCGAAGAAAAACGAACGACGACCGACCGTGCTTCGACGCGGATGCGATAAATTTTTCCCCAGGCTTTTTTTCATTTTTTTTTTTGTTTTCATTTCTTTTTTATCGCATTCTCATCGTCGCCTATCTTTATCGGCCGCTTCCTACGCCGTGTCACAAATCACCGCGATTATTTTTCATCGATATCCCCGATATAGCCAGCCGTGTTCCCGTGAATCGGAATCAAATCGCGATAGCCCGGCGCATGTTATTCCTGCCGCAGGACAATGCCTCTCTCGCAGGACGTTCGCACCGGAGGATTCACGAATCGCGAACGTGCGCGCACGACCGTGCCACTTTCTGCACGTTGCTGGCACAGAGGGAACGTGCACGCGTGTACGTGTGTCGTCCAGGGCGTATCTCGTTGACGTACTGCGCCGCGCTTGCGCTATCGGTATCAATGTCCTGCCGGCCCGTGTCCTGGATGGATTACGAGAATTTAAAGCTTCAGCTGTGCCTTCACGGAATATTCATCGTACCGCTGACTGCTTGTCACGGTACCAGAATGGAGAGATCGAATATTATTGCCATCGCGGAAAATGGGTCACATGTTAGACAGGCAGTCAACCCCGTATATTTGGTACATCATCTCCTCGTCCGACACTTTAATGAGAGACGTGCGTCGTATTCAGCAACGGCGAGTTCTACATCCGCGGCCAAGTCAAATAAATATTTCATCCCCGAAGTGTAGACGAGGAAGGTGTTAAAATAAGTTCCCGACCTTTGCAGAGAGAATAGGTGCGCGATGAACGCGGTAAGTTTTGTTTCCGCGGAAGAAATAGCGATGCTCGTCCTCGTTGACTATAAAAAAGAAATCATGAAATTAGAAAGAAAGTTTTTTTCTAGCGTCTCGAAGGAGTACCGTGCTCGTATTAACCGAGCTTGCGGCTCTTCCCGCAATTCCTGCCCTTTCATCCTGCGACGAGTCCTTGGAGGGCAACGACGGGAAGCGTCAAGTAGAAAATACCTGCGCGAGAAAGTCCAAAGAAAATCATTGCCTTCTGCACCGCCGGTTCTATAAATTTCGCAATCCCCCGGAGTGCTCTTCTCGTCCTTTAATCCGTGAACAACAGACCGATTCATCATCCTCTATTGGATTCTTCAGCCCGGTGCTCGTAATTTTCTGAGCACACCATTTTCCAAAATTTCCACGAGAATGCAACGGTATTCCTCGGCCAGTGTCTGAGTCCTTAGCGGTATACCAGTCTTGTACTTAAGTAGTTACCGAAGTTGACCAAACAAACGACCGAATAGAACAAAAAAATCTATTATTCCCCGGTTTCTTCGTCTCTGTTTTCTGAATCCGCGGAGCGCAACGCAACGAGAGGCTGAGTATTTCGCTATGGCAGAAAAACACCGGCCGGCAGAGAAGTGAGAACTATCTTAAAGTGTCGTTAGGAAGTCATACATTATGCGGCAAAGGCTGCTCGTTCGCTTAGCCCACGCCAGAAGTCTTCTCCCGGTGGACTTTACACGCGGACACGCCTCCACAGCTTTCTTCGTCCTCTTCCTCGTTGTATTCCTCATCCCTCTGTGCCACCATGTTCTTTAACTCTTGCACAATGTGTTTTCTGTCACGCAATTTTTAGCGGTCGCAACTTTACTGTTTCAATATTAAAAAATCTATAGGAGGACATCGACGAACGTAATCCCGACACGCTTGCAAATTCAAATCGTTCCAGTGAAATATATACGGATGTCTGTCTCAACTAATTACTCCAAAATTGAAACACCGCCGCAAAAGTGTAAACTTTCGTGATGGTCACAAAAATATTTTGATAAACGAATAGGGAATCTCGTTCGAGTAGCTAGTTAAGACTGCCACTAACGATAGTATCGATATTCCCGTAATTTGTGTACCGGAGGACTTTCCTCCTTTTCCTCTTTTTTTCTCGCCGTTCCCAGGAACCGACACGCTTCCTGGTCGTATCCTCGTTACTGCTTATCGATAAATCCATGCGGGGAACGCAGCACGCCGTGGTATCGTTAATAAATAACGAGCACCCGATTGATTTAATAAATGCATTCTAATTAGCGTAACACCGCCGCACGGATGCCTATCATATCAGCCGGCGTTGCGGCCGATCTGTTACGCTCAATTGATCCTTCCTTCGTCGATTAATCACGGAAGTGTGTCCACGGGCCGGAATTCCATCTAACAGATGTTACGTCAGGAACGCAAACCCCTTTCGCGTACCATTGTTTCGGTCGCGTACCGCTTTGGGAGACTTGCAACCGACGGAAAGTTCCACGGGACACGGTGTTTCGTCGCGGAGCCGACGTTACAAGCGCGAAGTCTTCCCGAGAAAAGTTATGCTCGGGGTGCCTTGTCGGAATACAAAGGGGGCCCCTGCGTGATCCTTCACCGCTGGGAACAATGCGCCGTGAAGCACCGACGCTCGTTTCCCGTGTCGCGCACGAACATGCGCTCGAAACCTCGTGGATCGCGAGAATCTCTTTTAATATTCGAGTTCATCCGCGTATGCACGCGCGTTAATCGTAGCGCGATTTTTTCGGCGGCGAAACGGGCCTTGGTTAAAAGAAATATGTGTGCAATCGTGAAAAAGAATCTACCTAGAGTACTAGGGTTGCTGCCCGATGTAATGTGACAAATAGTTTTGAATAAAATTCTCGTAAGGAAGGATAATGTATTAATTTTAAGAATAAACAATAAATTGCAGGTATTTTAAGGGCGCCGAAGATATGTTTGAGTAGAGCATTTAATACAACGTTCATCGATATTCCACGTTTCTGGTGAAATACCAACTCCTAACGTGGCTCCCAATGTTGCATCGACGATGCAGCTACTTGCTTGTACAAGGCAAGCTCTGCGGTCGCGATTAAACAACTGCGTCTGCTGATTAACGAACGGGTCGCGATAATCAAGCAAGTTACCGACCACCATTGCCGTCAAACACCCGTCTGTTGGCCGGCAACAGATCGTTTAACGTCGTTTCACCCGTCAAACGGAGGCCCAATGAGAATTGCATACAGTGCCTCCTCGTCTCGGGACGAGGATCGTGTCTCCTGTGCGAGGCGTGTACATGTTATGTACAGTTTATATACGTGTTGGCAATTTTTCGTAAAAACACCGCGTTTAAGCAAGGAACATAACGCGAAGGTACGATGTGTTCAGGTAGGCCGAGTGTTCCATGTAATTTTTGCACCCAAGAAATTCAAGTGATAGTTTCAATGACTGTAATGTATTATAGAATTATTCACGCGTTGCATTTTTTATACATCCAAGTGAATTTTCGATTGAATAACAATTCAATTGCCAGGCACTGTTGCTTGTTTCTCTCTATGTAGCAGAAATCGTGTTAAGGCCAATTCAATCATAGAGGAAAACTATTTTTCCTCTCTGTTTGCACTTTTTCCAGCCCTGTCGTTCTGACAATAGTCCAAGGCAATTCACCTGACGAGCTCCATCAGCGAAGCTTTTATTAGCACGACAATCGACGGTCGGTGACGATGGTATTACCGGATATTGATTTCAAATTAGCAGGATCGTCGGGGGCAAATCGCGACGCTGAATAGAAATTGTCGATGGAAGAACGAGGCTTTAATGGAATCACTGTCCTATTGTGAACCGTGCAGGTCTCGGTAATATCGTTTCCTTCTGCACAATTTTGTGTAACATCGTTCTGGGAACTTTCGTAAATTCGCTGTGCAACCTTTTACATTCCACCGTTAACACCGTGGCATTAACATGCTGCTCCGTGTTCGCCAGCAGAAAAGAGTGGGCAACCCAATCACCATATAGATACTCGAATGTTGTAACCGGTTCTGGTAGCACAAAATTGCGAATTACATATCCAAAAGGCTTAGGCGTCTTAAGTGCGACGAGCTCCTTCAACAAAATTGCGCGGCCGCAGTCAAATTAGTGCTTGTAATAACCGATGAAACACCATTAGGGCGTACGTTATGGCTGTATAATTTTATGGGTTCGATACACGGGCCCGTTTAATCGGTCATAGACTAAAGAGGGGAATGACGGTGCAATCGAGAAGTGGTACGGGGTAAGGACAGGTTTTGTGGGTTATATAAAGCGCCGGGCCACTGTGCCACAAAATTGCGAGAGGTTCAGTCATTGGGGCAGCTGCCGCACTAGATAATGGAACACCTTGTGCAAAAAGAAATGGATCAACATTAACGCTCGGTCTTGCCCCTTGGTTGCTTCATGCGAAAAATTCGATGGAAGCGTACAAAGGCTTCTAATTATTGCGTGGCTGCAATGAGATTGCGCGGACCCGCGATTAATTAGCCGATGCGTTTGTTAATGGAACACTTCTGCGGCATGGTCCCCCCTCGCGGTTTATTGGGTCGCAACGTGGGAGGGCTGCGACGAAAAAAGGGACGCTTTATAGCATATATCGCTGTTGAATGCCACGAGACAGGCCTCGGATTAACGAGGACGTTAGATCATGGCGTTTAGGTATCGAGACGTAAAAATTGTCCATTGTTGTCTTGAGTCTCGCGATAGAACCCATTGCAATATTCAAGCAGTCACTATGTATGCACTATATTAGTGGTAATTGTACATTCAGGTGATTAAATATTTATGAATTTTTCAATACATTCGTCCGTTCCCGTGTTCGTGCGAATTTATTCACTTCAAAAAAAAGAGAGAAACGGGGAGACTATTAGCATTAAATTCATTTCCTTATTGAAGGGGGTAGATGATGCAGGGGGTTGTCGCACGATTCGCGGCAAGGGTGGAATTGCATAAAGGTGTCTAATTATTAGTTCGTGCGAAGGCGCGGCGCCAGATCGAATCAGCGTGCATGCACAACAGCCATAATGTCTTCGATGTGCTTTCTCCACAGCGACCCACACACGATACACACAAACACGCCACACATATATATATGCATTCCCATTTTTTTCACTGTAATCATTGCCATCCATCCGCTAATTTCTCCAGCTACAACGAACGAGCCTCGGAAAAGAATAATGCTAAGAGGATTTCACGTTCCTTGCTTCGATTACACTCGAGCCCAAGGCAAAAAATATTTCATTTCGTTTTTATTGCCTGCTTTGTATATACTTCATAGGATGGACGTTTTAATGGGTAGATTTTTACGACCGCTTCTCGCGTCTCATTTACTTCGAAAGTATCGGCCGAAGCCCTATCCGTGTACGCTGGCCTCTATCGGAAATTCGAGATTGTCGTCAAACATGTTGGGGGGCACTTGATAGTTTCCGTCTAGAAGTTTTACGATTCTTTTCAAGGCTGTGCACGCAACCTTAAGTCGATCTACAGTTTCGGAGCACACTCCGTTCGCTTAAAATCTCTACAATTATAAATAAATCAATTACTTTCGTTGATCACGAGAGTCGCGCATGTACATAAATACATACGGGTATACGTATCAGTATAACTGGAGGGTTCCTTAATCGCAGACCAAGAATAATCTTTCTCGTATTCTATTTACCATTCGCAAACACGGCGAACCTCTGAAAAAGCCCATTACTCTTGAGCCCCTCAATGCTTCTTTTCTCATCCGATCAAGAAGCGTCGCGTCACACGCCCTCCCATTGGCCCTGTCTAACGAGGTATTCAAAACCCCCCATTAAATTCGCATCTGAAGATAATCGTGACTGTCTCCAACGTAGATATTCGTGAAGCTTATCGATCGTCAAGCACACGGCCTCTCGTAATGTCTTCACCAATCTCAAAGGTTAATTACATTGAGTTGCGCCCTCGCGTGTTATCATGAAAGTGCATCATCGACGACATAGTGCAATAGTTTTGAGCACTGCTGTCGTCGAGATAGGCAAGTACGAGCAATAGCGACAGAAGGCACGTAACTCACGAACGAGCACGATCGCCGAAGTACTCATTGTCGTTTGCGCCATAAATTATTGACAGCTGCGCGTAGTTCACTGTCGCCGCGATTTATTATTGAATCGACGTGCTCTTATACCGATCTCCTTTTCTGGAGAACGTTATTGTTCACCGCGTGCCTCCGCAGGACAAGTTCGAGTCCTGCCCGGAATAACGCCTGCGTTTCCCGAAGGCGAGCAAACGTTCAGCTCTCGCGGCGGTGAAGATGTTCACCGGGGTAGAAAACGAGAAAAGGAGAACACGGTGGACACGAGGAGGCGCAGGTTGGAAGAAGCTAGACTAGCCTTCGAAACGCTGCGAGCGTGCGCTTTAAGGCACGCTAAAGCCGCAATTATGCCATTCTATGGCGCGCCTCTTTTACGACCTTTACTCCGCTTCTCCCTCTGCCCCGGTACGCGTACATTTCTCCGTCCCTCTTCCCCACCCTTCCACAGCTTGTCCGACGTTAAGCGTGTACTTTTACGTACACATGCATGCATTTTCCACGCCGCAAAATGCTGTCATGGTAGTTTAATATAATTGCGCGGCGGCGCGCGATCGGTACAGCGGAGGGGTTGAAACCGGGACGAGCTGCAATTTCGTTCGGGTACCTGATTGTCGGCCGAGCAACGAATCTATTGAAAAAAAGAATCGTATTATATCTACCGGGGAGAGATCGTCCTTGCGTTTTCACTCCACTTATGCTACTTACCGCGAATACCTCTCTGGCGATTCTGTATTTCCCTGCATTCGTGCGAAATCGTATTACCCGCGAGCGCAGCACAATGCAACTGTCGTGCAGCGAACAATCTTTCGTTGCACACTCCACACTTCCGGCTCCTTTTCTGTCGCAGAAAAGAAGAGATGTCTCGCGCAGGAAACGGCGACGTTCGAGACGTCTACCTAAGTGACGGGAAACGAGAAGGAGAACCAAAGCAGACTGACGATTTAATTCGCCCCCTGTTCGCTTGTCTTCTAAACAAGCGTTCTCCGTGGCAGTCGGCGACAGCTGAGATTTTCGTGCCGGGAAAAATTCTCCAAGCTCTCGGAGGGCGGACCAAGGCAGCCAACAGAACCGGCAATGAAAGAGGAGGACACGGGTTGTTTGTTTGCGATGCACTTTGCGGATCTCGTCGCCAAGACCTTGACACAGCTACTTCGTTTTCAGGTTGCGTTGGCAGGATACACTTACCACAGCCAAGCGCGTCGTGAGAACATCGCCAGGCTGTTCAGGCATTCTGAGTTACGCGATGCAAGGGAGAAACGTTGCTTCTTGTTACCGACCCCTATCCTATTTGGTGATTTATCGATCACTCGATCCGTCGATAAGAAAAAAAGTTTGCATGCTTCAAACAGCTGTATAGCACGTGCAAGATGTACCTGAGCTGGTGTTACAGATGGAAATGTGTCACGCATTCATTCACGTAGATTCTCCTTTCGTTTCATCATCATTCTTAACTTTGCAGTCAGTCTGTAGATATATTTTGATCGCAACGATCGAATTCGAATTTCAGCGAGAAAAGTGTATGGTCCGTGGAAATAAGGAAAAAAGTGTACAAAATTCTTATTGTCGTTGAAGAATAGAGGGGAGAATTGGCTGGTATGACGTGTCGTTTAACAATGTCTTTGTACAACGCGACTTTTTTCACTGCCCTGAAGAACGCGTGGGCAGAATGCAGTTAGGTAGTCCTGGTGCACAAGGCCTTCCGTGTCGGTTGCTTCGTCGCTTGTTCTTCGTGTATATGCATAAACCGCAAGCATCTGGCGCCTCCCTCGTTGGATTTCGACGTCGTCTGCCGATCGCGACTGTGTTGCAACGAATGCAGCACCTCTGGAATCGCAACGTCCCGCAGTCTTTTCTCTTTACAGCGAGCATCGTCCCTAAGCCTTTTCTCTGGTGTGTACAACGTGCGTCTGGCACCTACACGCGCATTCCGTTTGCCTTACGTAAGGCGACATTATCCTCCGCGAAATCGAAACACCTCCACAATTTCCACGGGAGCCGTACCGGAAGTATCCTGGCCCCGAAAGGAACATCACTGCGCGGGAGAATGCATTTTAAGGGGAGATAAGCTGAGAAATTTCGACGGTAGTGGCCCAATAATTTAAAAGCCCCGAATGTTTCGACCATCGTAAGAGGAAATGTGTAGTAAGCAATTGTGACTAGATATTGTATCAGATTTCGGCTGGGTCAATACAGCGCATCTATGTCTGGAGACGAAGAGGGTACAGAACATATACCTAGATGTAAAATGTTTACACATCAGTCCAATTTATCGAATCGTATAACTTTCTGAAAATCCTCCGCTCTCGCTCTTCAACGAGAACAATTTTTTCAATCCCCCCACCGTCAATACGAAACTCGATCCTGAAACGTCATACATGTAGATAGGCTCGACACGAAATAACACGCGCAATTCATTTTATACCCTATCGAGTGCGCCAACGATGAAAACGCGGCCAGTTTTTTATGTTTGCGTCAGAATTTCGCTAGGACGGGAACGCCGATTTTCCATTCGACTTTTCCGAGACTGCTGCAATTCCATTATCGTCATAGATTCTTTCGGAATTCGGGCGCAATCGTATTTCCGTTCGCTGATCGACCAGCGCGGATCGACGCAGCCGAAAACGCTCGGCGGTCGCGGAACCGGCAAACGAATCGATGGAAATGAATGTCCCGTTAAAAATTCAACGATACACCGCGCCAGACACGGTGCATCGCAATATATTCGACGGTTATTTGAGTATTTGAAGCCGGTAAGAGCAGTTATCGCCAATATTGTGGGAATCTCTCGCCAGTTATTTCCCGACAAGATGGTTAAATAATGGAAACAAATATTATACACCAAGGGCAGTCCAGTTAGTAAAACATAGCGAGCTGAAACTTCAATATAACAGAAAGCAGTGGAACCAGAAGCTACTACGTTGGCTCTATTAGTTTTATCCTTCCTTCCTCCTCGTCGAATCTAATGAATTATCCATGGCGGAAATTTGTTCATTACAATGTTATTATATACTGTGAGTTAATTAGTGAATAAAATATGGGAAGTATAAGATGGGACTAATAGCCGTAGTATCATGAAGTATCCTGTTACGCGCATTCGTTCCTTGCGTTCATAATAGCGTGCGGTAATTTACTCCGATCATAAATAAATGTATACGACCGTGTAGCCAGCCGTTCATTAATACCGAATGTTACACGAGTTTTGACGCCCAGCCAGTTCGACGGATGAACAGGCAGAATCAGTCGCGTTTACAAGTCAGCCACGCCACAGGAAGGAAGGTGAAGGCGATATTGTATCGGGATCGATAACGAAACGGCATAAAATCAGGGAGCTCGTGACGAGCCGAGACGTCCAAAATTCCATATTTGGGTCAGCGCAGAGACACCCGTCGACGCCCTTTCCATTTGCATACGTAGGTACATCTGTAATGGCAGACCCGCCTGCGAGAGTCGTACACGCCTTCGCATAATGCATCTGATGCATTATGTATGCTTCACACCCTTCTGATGATTCGGAAAATCACGGGAGGGTCGGTCGGCATGGACCGTCTGTCTTCGTGCACGAACGAGCGATCGTGACGCGTCTGCGACTCTGCGTGTCGTGACGGCACTGCAAATCGATTCTGGCGAAAAAGTCGCCTGCAGTCGGCCCGTAGATCGATTAGATCCAGGCAACGGTGTGCAAGGATCAGTTCTGTAATTTTTTCGAAATTATAGGCCAACGAAAGAAACTCGTTTCTAGTCCCTTAATTTCCTTCCTACGGCTTAATGTTTGCAACATACGGACGGGATATTTTTATCTACGCGTACTTTAATCGCGCTTCATGGACCGAGGTAGCCTGAAAACGCTGGGAGAATAAGATTAAGCGTACAGCGAAACGCACGGTTAATCTTTCGTGTGTGCTCGCGAGCAGACTTATTCTATGGGCTGATTAACGCGTCCGGAACGGAACAACTTCGAAATGGGAACACGGCTGATTTGCATGGTGCCGCGATTAATTATCGTGTAATTGCACGGGAACAAAGTCGGCCAATTACGCTGGACGGAGCAATGACAATTTCGCGTAATCGATAACCGGCGCTACGTCGCTGAAAATATTGTAACACAGATAGTTCTTCCGAGGTAGATCGCTCGATTGCCGATAAATTCAATCACTCGGAACTCGCTGTCTGCCACCTGATCTATATACGTCGAATAATCGTTCAATTTCATCGTCGAGACATCGAACGCAGGAGAACCTCGAGACACCTATCCGGAAAGCTCCCACATCCACGACGACAAATCAATTTCCATTAGCACGATTAACGCGATTCATATCGTGGCTCGTTCTCACTCGATCGTCGTGCAGTTTCAGGAATAATTTATGCATCCTCGCCGTCCTCTTTCGGACGGCCACGCCGCGCGTTTCACTCTCCCTTTTCTACCTCTCTACGTTGCTGTTTTTATTTTCGCGAGTCACGAACGCGCCAAGGCAAAGCGCCTCTCTTTTACGTCCGCGATTTAATTAGCGTGGATTAAGCTCGGACGTCCCCGATCTACGTTTCGTCCACCCCACCCTTTTCCTCCTTTGCACCCTCGTACACTTTCTCCGGCGCGCTCCTTCTCTCTCCTGTTCCCTGTGCGCACACAGGGGACAGACGCATGGAAAAAAAACGGGGTGCCCGTGAATCCTTGGAGAGAGGATCGGACGGATTCAGCGTGCCACGAAGGAGGACCGGCTGAATTATGCACGATACTTTTTCGTCCATTTGTCGCGGATCCTCTCGTGAGGACAATATCTATTACGACCGTTCTGAAATTCAATGATTCAGAACCTCTAATGAACTGCCCGCCGCGGCGCGCCGTTAAATTCGCGTTCGTCGGTCTCGTTGCTCGTGCCGGTACACGGTCAATTTATCCGTGGGCAGCTACTGAATTATGGAGAAAACGGAGTGGCGTGTGCAATACGACCTTTGGATTTTGTTTCGCTTTCATCAACCGAGGCGAAACGGGAACCACCGATCGCCATAGCAGGTGACGAACGGCGAGCAGGTTAATATACAAAATTCATATCGATTCGGGATACGCGCGCGATTCCCCGTGTGCTCGAGTCTCGTTTCCCTTTCGCTTCCCAATGTCCGTCAGAAACTTCGCACCATTCGTATTCCCGGCGCGAGCGTAATTCATAAGCGCATCGATTTCGTGGAAAAGCGTGTCCGGTGTATAAACAGGCTAACGCAATAGCGTGGGATTAAAAAAGTGGAAATGGCGTGCGGGAGAAAAAACAAGAAAGAAGAGTAAAAGGGAGGAAGTCGAGCGAAAGCTGGATGCGCGACTCATAACACGCGACCGGCATAATACACGGGTCTCTTTCGTTCCCCAATTAACATAAACGCGGAGCTCGACTTCCATCGAGAATTTACACGCGTCGTGTACCTGTCGGCTGCCCCTCGCACCTCTGCCTGCCGACCGAATTGTCCTGGGTTATCGAATTTCCCTACGTTCGAACGGAGCACCTTCCTCGATAATTGATCGAGCCATGGTGAAAGCTTCGTTTATCTTCCGTCCATCGCGAGTGTTCGCTTCTAATTTCTCAATAAAGAGGTTCGTTGTCCCCGAACCCGATGGAAGCTGGTAGTTCCCTTTTTCGTTGCCCGATCGACCCCAGTAACTCTCGTTTGAGGCACACCGACGACAACGTGGATCCGGCCCACGGAACATCTAAATACACCATTAAAACGAAGCCCGGGAGTTTGGTCGAATGAAAAAGGAGACAAGCGGTACGATAGGAGATAGGTGAAAGGCCAGCAACGACACCGGCGATTCCTCCACCGCCATCGTCGATGGAGCTAAAGGGACTCTCTGACTAGTGCAATTAAAGCCGAGAAATCTTTGGTAGAGATAAGGTGGTCAGCCGGCTGTTCCCCTGTAGAGGGGAAAAAGGGGAGTAGAAAAAGAGAAAAGGAGAAGGAAACCGGAGAGAGGTATCTGCTCGCGGTGGACTCGTCCCGGATTGGCTATCCGTGAGAGAGGTCTGATAAAAAAAACTCCACATTCTATAGTTAATTAATGATATTGCAATTACGTGCATTGTCCGTTTGCACGGTTCCGATGGTCATCGTGTATTCTTCCTCAACGAAGACAGGCGTGTACCATTTCTGCAAACTTCTCTGCTGTCAATAGTATCCTGTTTCCCTTTTTCTCTTGCCCTTCTATACGGTTATACTATATTATACATCTGTTACTGCATATTATACTCTTCTACAACGTTGTGCAAACTCTACGAAATGTTTCGCTTCATCTAGAGAAAAACGTGTCACCGGTGGCAAAGAGGAAAGACACCTCGCCGTTGTCTGATACTCTTATATCATTTTCCCGGACACAAAAGGTCCAACCCCCTATTTCTTCCCTTTTGCTGTCTCTTCTTCGAGCTTGGCAAAGCGAACGTCGTTTCCAGCTTGCTGCTCTCCTCGCGGGTTTCTCGCGTGTTTTCGAATCTCGTTGGAAACGACCGTAATAGCCGCACTGTCTATCGCTTTATCGGGCGTTCTCGTTAATCGAATGGACGAAAAAATTGGACAAGAAAGGGTTGAGATAATAGAGCGGAATATCTGGCCGCCGCTCGATAAAGTGCTGGCGAAGTGACTTTTCGATAATATCGCGAGGAAGATGCAAAACGTCCTGCGCCCTGGCGCAGCGGCATAGGAAACGGAAGAGTGTCTGGTCCACCCTACAATGAGCCCGGCTGACCACCATCGATCGGTGGTCCACCTCGACAGCCGCCGATTACCACCGAGAATTTCTAATTAACCGTTCGGCTTCTTACCCCCTCGCGCGAGACTCTGCGCACGGCACTGGGAAAGTACCACATCGTGTTCACCGCTAATTTTCAACTATTCTCTGGTCTCCCTTTTTGTCGGGGCTGGCTGCTTCTGTATCGATGAAGTTACAGTGGAATTCGGGGATGGGAATATGCAGAGTTGGCTCGGGTTGCGAACTTTGAGGGAACGACTTTGCGGTTGCACAGTGACGATGTATCGTTTGACGAACAATAAGAAGAATAATAGTTGCGTACATATATTGTCTGGGAAACTGAGAGCTTTTGATAATTGTCAAATTTGTACCAACATCTTCCGACCGGTTGAAAATTACATAAAAATAAGGGAATTTCTAAAGCAGCGATCCATAGAAGCGATAATCGGCGTACCGTGCCAATTTCACATTCGCAGCTGCGGTGAATCACGATTGAATGACTGGAGCAAGTAGGATTTCTGTTCTCAATCTAACGCACGAGCGGTTCAACCTGGTCGTCCGTGTGAAATATCGAAGAAATTCGCAGGAGCCGCGGTGGAACGCGTTCGACCGTCGGGAATGGTTAATTCTGTAAAACTGATAACGCGTATCTGATCCCCAGGAGTCGGTGCACGTACGCTCTATGATACCACTCGCTACCTACGTGGAACAACGTTTCAGGCAGGAGCTGCAAGTTCGGAAACTAGTGTAGAAGTCGTACCTGAGATCCGATCCCAGCCACTGGCTGACTATTACCGCAACTACGCTCGGACGAGTCGCGCAGTAATTAATCGTGCGTCTCTCGGCTCCGTGCTGACGTGCTCTCCAGTTCAAGGGGAATCCCAAACGTCCGTGGAATTACGACTCGAGACGCGACTATGGATTTCAAAAGTCGCGGGCCTCCCTCGATGCGTCTGACTTTGATTACAACTTGATTACTTAATAATTGCGTCACGATGGACGATTAAGATATTCACGAAGATACGGTTAATTATCCAAACGACCGTCGCTGTTGAGGGAACGAAATTTTCCGGCTGTAGAAATCGCACGGACGGACACCCCTTTTCATAGGAACGCGGAAGCGGTTTCGTCGAAAGGATCGGGCAGAAATATTTGAAAACTCTTTTAACGAGATTTCTTATCTAAACTCTTGAAATGTATTCAGTATTTCTAAATAAAATAAAAAAGGGTTAACCGTCCAAGTATGTCGCGCGGGCAGCAAATAGCGGCAAATGGAACACCGATTGCCGGTTTGCATATCGATGGAGTTTTAATTAACTTTGAAATACCACTAATCCACGAGCAGGATTAAAAGGGAAAAAGGGACGGGAAACGAGAGAAAAATTCAAATGCCAGGCTTACAAGCCAGCTGATAAGGGGGCGCGCAGGCGCGAGTCGCGTTAAATTCATCGTTATCGAAGGAACCCTTATTCTTTCGTCTCCTTACACTAGCGTCGTGATCTTCCTCGGTATTCTATTCCATTCTATCGATCAGGCTACTCTTCAGCCTGCTCCCATGCAAACACACACGACACGAGGGCGAATGCGGTGAAATTGCTGGTATCTGCGATCGTTGCAGGCAGTAACAACGGCAGTTAATGTCCGGGGGCCCGTGCCTGGGTACTTCGTAACCCAATGAACAGATACAATCGGAACATAGATTAACTGCAATATAGACCTCGCGGCTCTGCCTCCATGGCCTCCAGAGGACAGAGAGACGGAGTAAGAGAGAGAGAAATAGAGAAGTGGAGATGGGTTCTGAACAACCTCCGAGTCGTACCTGAGGATGATCGTCTTATAATTACCGGACTAACTGCGATCGTTTCGTGAACTTTTCATTGTTTTATTTCCATCAATTCCTGCAGAGTGTCCAAGGCTTGTTTAACAGTCTGTCCCAAGTTCTTTGCTTGCACAATAGATTTCATTACTCGTATCTCTTGTTCGCCGCAAATTTCATTGCTCCGCACCTTTTTGCACCGTTCAGCTTTTTCAACGATCCTTACAGCCTCGATTAATTCTTTCAACGAGGCCGGCAACCGTCTGAAGAGCATCTTCGAAAATGGTATCGCACCTCGATGTTCCTGGCAATCGTCCACGAAGTAACGAGCAGCCGGCCACTCGAATCGGGCTCGTTCACCTCTTTTTCGTCGCAATAATCGTGCTTATCTCTCGCTTACCGGCATTAAACAGAAGGACCAACCTGGCCGGGCGAGCGGCAGCAGCATTCTTGTATACCGGGTGGCGCCTAGTCATCCCGCCAGACGAGTTATTATCTCGAGCTGAAACGCCGGCCAGCCAGCCAGCCAACCTCTTTCCCGGGCCTCTGACGAAGCTTAACCCGCGTCCTGGACCCGGCCAGCACAAGGTGAATCGTAATACCTGTGCAAGGCCGCGCGACAACTGAAAGTCGCGCCGCCGCTGCGTGGCGGTGAATAATTGGTCTGGCCGAATATCCGGTATCCAGGGAATGCCCGAGCCAGTGGCCTAATCGTCTGGACAAACATGTTAAGCAGCGAATATGTTGAGCATTTTTCATACTTATCGTCCCTTAAATCAGACGGTGAATTACGATATTCCCTACGGACGTTAATTCGTAGAATAATGAAGCAGTTTTGTCAGTCTCGGGATAGGGCATTAGAAATTTCAGTTCGGTATAATTAACGCAATGCTCGTGTAGAAATGTTTAACAAGTGAAACCCGTGTTCCAGTATCTCGAAATCAAATCTTGCCCCCCCCCCCTGTCTTTAAGCGAGAGTGGATGGGTCACGCAAAATTACGAAGATGAATTAACGAAGTCGTGGAAGTTCGGGATCGGCTAGAAATTATTTGATGGGGGGGTGAGGAAGGGGACATGTCTCTGGAAGTTTTGAAGTATTTTCCCAAGCGCCGAAGCCTGGCCAGGCAGGGGCGTGCAGGTGGCAGGTGGCCGCCAGTGTTCCAGACAGGTTCGGGTCTCTGATCCTTTCGGTATAAGGACTCGCGCGGCGCGGCGAATCGGCCGAAGTGTGTGCCGGCCCTTGCTTCTCTGCTCCCACCGAAAGAATCGTCGACTTCTCCTTCTGTGTCTTCCATATATTATCGATTTCTTGCAAATCATGCTACGAATTCGATCGTAAATCACGCGCGAATCCCTCTCCCGCTCGCCAGTTCTTATCGGGGATATTCATAAATTAAGATCGAACGATTAAGCCCGGCGGATTAAATTTGAATCGGACGATTCGAAGAAGCGCGCAAAAACGAACGAGCACGAAAACGTTAGGCCTCGGTCTTTCTCCTGCTGTTGCCACTTTCCTTTTTTCTCCCATCTCTTTTTCATTCGCCCGGCTACGGGATCCACGCGGAACGCGATTATATAATTTACGCGGCATCGCGATCGTTAGACCGCACTCGTGGCCACGAGTCACGATAATTAATCGTACGTGGCGCAAGCGGGGATGTTCATTGAATCGATGCAGAAGAGATTAGATATGACGTAGCCCGATGAAACGCGGACGTTCCGCTTACCGTCCCCCTTCCTCGCAGAAAGTCTCATCAAGCTTAACTTCCTTTTCCCGGGCGACGCGCTCGCACGAACGCGCGAAAATCACGTTAAGTCGCGATTCAGGCCTGTCATTTATGTAAATGAAACATTACCAACGTCTACCAAGTTTTATAGTCCCCAGTTAACTCTTATCCCCCCGTAGCCCCTCAGGTACACCGCGCCACGTTCTTCTTCCCCGTCTCGCCGCCTTAACCAGACGAAAGGTCGCCGCGAAGAAGAGGAAGACGGGAGAGAAGAGAAACAGAAGGGCGAAGGAGTTGGATAGCTCGACCAAAAGTTTCAATGCGATCCGCGCAGTTTAAGAAATGACCGAGCTTTAAAGCTCGACCTTATGATCCAACCCGGTCTCCCTCGAGCCGCTAACAAAGATGAACCTTCGTTTCGCTACCTAGCCTCCTTGTGCTGTTCTTCGTTCAGGTTTAGGTATTCCACGGACTTTCTCTTCCCCCGTTGCTACACGCGGAAGAGCCACTCAATTTTAGCCGAGCATTTAACACAGCGAATAGCCCCATCCCTGAGAGAAGAGGAACACCGTCTCGTCCTCCCCTCTCGACTCTTCGTTCTCTCCTTTCGACCCCGTAAAGTGCTCCAAGATTTCAAGCTTGTACCTTCGAGTATTACACGGACCGAGCTTTCCTTTAGTCGCCCGTGCTTACCCCGACTTAACTCGCGGGTCTCAATTTCTGCTATCTATTTTCGCGGTCGACGGAGTCGCCGTTGAATCCCCGTGTTTTCGTGGAAGCAACCACGCGAGAGGCGATTAAATTTTGGTACAGTTTGCTGGCATCAGTTTGTGTATGAATCCAGAGAAACTCGAAGGTTTTCGTGTCGCGACTGTGCATCGTATTCGCGGCGATTCTAAGCGAAATATACGCAGGGAAATATTTCATTTCCCCGTGCATAAAACGACCATCTATCAGACACGTTGGACGAAGATTCTGCGACGAACGGCGCCACTAATTGGACGAACGGATGATTAACGAGCGGCAGCGACCCTAATCGATACGTTTCTAATCATTTAATTTCCAAACGTTCAATGGGGAAATGGTACCGTCGATGGCGGTCCCCGTGTCGCAGATGCGTTTGTGAAACACGGGATTATTTCGAGAATGAGCCCCGAACTGGACAAATAAAAGGCCGGTCGAGGCGCAATCGATTCCATTGGGGGATTAACAAAAAAAAAGTAACAAAAATGAAACGTGGCGGGAAAAGCCAGCCACGCGATGAAACTTCTCTCGACAATTGATAACGGTCGGAATATTTAATATCACCGTGTCCAATTTGATCGTTTCCAACAGGAACCATTTGTCAGATGAAACGGAAAACGCGAACAGCTTTTTCGCCGTTGAAATACAACAAATTGAGAAGCTTCGGCTTCACTGGACAAATTATATTCCTCTATCGTATACCATACCACACAACGAAGTCATACATGACATCCAGGCAAATAAGCCTTCCCCTCTGCCATCGATTCGACGCAAAGATTATCGAGAGATACGAGAGGACGAGCACAGCTCTGCTCCAGCTGAGAACAAACTTAACGGAGAACAAGCAGAGGACTCGAGAGGAGCCGGCCCGAAGAAGCGCGAGAGAAACGGAGCGGAAAACGTTTATGCATATCTACAGAGACGATTATCGTCGTTGCGATCGCGCTTCGGAGGCATCCTAGCACCTTCCGCTCTGCAGGCCAAGCGTGCACGGGAAGATAGAGGAGCGCGTAGATATTGCAGGCGTCCATTCCGGCCCGTTTTGGCGAGCGGGTTTCGCTTGCAAATATCGGCCAAACGCACAAGTTCGAAGGAGAAGAAACGAAACGACGCTGTGTTTATGGACTCGGCTACGCTGGAACAGCGAAGAATGGAGAACGCCAGGCGACTATTCTAACGGGCGAATTATATTCTAAATCGACCGCATGATCATCGCTGGCGGTTATAAAAAAAAGTGCCTGTTCGTGCGTCTTGCGACACGTTTCTCGACAGGTTGAATATTACCTCTTGGTGGCTACTGTTGGGTTGGTTCGGTTGGAATCCAATAAGTGAATACAAAATTCGATTGAGACCATTTGCTTTAGTTTCTTTAGAAAAGAAAAAAAATTTCCAGATACTTTGTTTTTATGTATCGTTATATTTATTCTGAAAATAAGTTTTGTATAAAACACAATGTCTCTATCGCGCGATCCTGCTTCGGGGACGAAAACAATCGATACTCTTCTACCAAGGAATTCAGTCCTCTGCCGTTTCTCGTAATTAATATTCCGATAGAGTCCTCGAACAAGGAAGCTCCGGTTGCCGCAGGTGTGATATGGAAATCGTAAATTCCCGCCGGTTTCTGGAAGCACAATGGGATCGGGCAGGCTTCATTAACAGCATCTGCCGTTTACGACCGAGTACGAAGACTTTGGTCAAAGTTGTCCGTGAATTATCAAAGGGAAGAACCGAACGAACGCGATCGCCGAGCTGACATTTTTATGAAATTCCACTCGCACCTTCTAAACCTTCTGCGAACGATCGGAAAGGAAGTTCAAATCCTCGCGAATTGCCATCGACATAAACCGGAAACGATTCGACCGAAATTCAATGTTCTCCGCTCGATATAGACATTCCTTGGAACGAGTGGATATCGAAAAGCCACGAGCCCGCTTTAATTCACAAACAACCCGATAAGCAATTGAACGAGGAAGTAGTTTTCTCGAAATATCTTGAAAGTCGGCGATCGCGTTTTCTCTCTGGCGCCGTTCATATCGGCATCGCCGGAGAGTCTGCGATGGCCCTACCAGAGGACAGTTGGAAAACATGACGATTTCCACATCCTCCTTTCCACCACCGTCACCACCTCTCGGCCGTCTTTTTGCCCTGCTCCATTTCTCGCCATCCAGCGCGTTCTCTTTCAACGGGACGCCCATCAGCCGGCAGAATTAAATAAAATTTATCTCGTCGGACGCAGCCTTCACGGAATTCCGGCGCATTCCGGCGACCAGACGCAAAAGCAGCATCCGGGTTCGCTGCGATGGGACGTCGTGAAAAGAAGGAACGAGACGAGACTCTGTGTGGCTTTCCCTTGAATCGTCGTAATGCGTGCAATTTACGGGCTCGTCCCCGTCTTCGTTTCGCTGCGATGTTTCTTGATTTCGCGCTTTTCAGGAAAACTTGCCGTCACGTTCATTCATCGGAGACGTAAAACAGTTTGAAAAGCTCTGTAATATTTTTAGACCGGGGACTGGTTAATTCGGAAACATCATAATTGTCACGGCAGTTTGGATATTTTAATGGACGCCAATTCTTACAGTTGCTTCGTTTATCGCGAGGAACAGCTGCACATCCCGTTCGGGCGGTGAATATTTTATGGCTTCCGTTGTTCATTAAATTCTCCACTTTTATGCGCAACTGTGATCCGCGCGAGCTAATGTCGCCCGAGTGCCATTAAACGTGAGTGCGTCGCGTCGCGGGGACAGACGAGCCCCTGAAGAAAACGCCACCCCGAATATTCGTGCGCACGTCGAACAGAACTTCGTATCGTTTCTTCGTTTGTTCTTAGGCGTACCGTGTTTAAATTGCGACCTGCGGATTCGAGGGACCGCGAGTAATTTATTATAGCAGTTTCGTCGATCCGTCGAAGCAACGAAATCGTACACACAAACACGGCACGCAAAGAGAAACGATCGACGAGCGACGCACGCGCCTCGACAGCGTACGCGCGACGAATTTCAAATATTTGCTTACACGCGCGCGAAGCGACACGCCACGCGTCGAAATACCGTGCGATTTATTTCCAACCCGCCCCGATTCCTACCCTCCGTCGGTCGTTTCTCACCCCCCTCTGCCGTTAACCGCCAAACGTGGCCGACGTCGCGACCTTTCCACGTTGCGCAGTTTGCAGAAATAATGCAATTTTCGTGTTCGCCGCTAATTTACGGGCGGCACGGGTTACGCCACCCTCCGCCCCGCTGGATTTGATCTTAACCCCCGTTGTTCCCGTGGAATTGCTCGCATTGTTTGTTTCCTCCTGTGGATCTCGCGGATTATTTTATTTTTTGTCGAGCAAAAATGGTAAAAGATAAAAACGAAACAAAACGCGCAGCTGGTGAAATTGCGAGGTGAAAAGTTTCTACATAGAAAGGAGGGGAGGGCGGCTGCGCCGAGCCGGGGTAGGGGGCACTATATTAAAACGTGTAAATATTGCCTCGCACAAAGCGGATGCGTCCCGTCGCTAACACAACGGTGCAGCTTTTAACAAGCAACATTTCTGATATTTCACGCAAAGATATCAGGACGTAGCCCGTCGGGGTGTGCTGAAAGGTTGCAAGCGTTTTCGATGCACCTTAATCTCGCGCAACAAGGTAATAGGGCGACTTTATTGTAAGCGTATACGCGGCTTAACAAAGGCGCGACGAGTCCTTTTATTATCGCGCCTACATGCACCGGGCCGGTTAACGAGTTTAACTTCTCGTTGGTAACACCCCTGCGCCAGCAAATTACCGTGGCCGTTAAAACGCGACGAAAACGAAGTGCAACATCGGCCGGCAAATCGTTCGCGAGCCCCTGAAAAACTAGTTCGGTATCTCGTCCACTTTATCGAGATTCTATTTGCTTTTGCGTGCCCTAGAAGTTGGCGGGAGCTCGGCAATGTTCGTCTTGTAATTGCCAAACTAATTCGCGGATCCGAGGCCTCCGCACGCACGCTCGTAAGCGGCGGCCTTAAAATTACACGTTCGTTTAATCCTATCGATCGGCAATTTATGGCGCGGCGTCACCGTAAATGGGAAGTTTAAGAGCTCGGCTGTTAAGCTTCTCGCGCGGTCCGGCGCGACACTACGCGCCGATACGCTCGCGCCCAACGCGATACGTATTCAGCTTTGCTCGTTCTTCGCAGTTTGCACCATGCGTGAGAAACGAGCCAATAAAAATCCCGCCGAATGTCAAACGAATATGGTAGCCGAACGATAATGATGGGGCTAATTAATGCCGGATAAACGGGGACCGGTGCGCAACGTTAACGGCGTAATACCATGGATCCTGGTGATCATTTAATAAAGTCATTAACTGCACTTGCATACTTTGCCGACCTGTCCGTGCCTGCTTTGCGAAGCCACTATCGTATAATGTGAAGTGTCATTAAGAATCCGGCGGCTTAAGAGTGGAGGATCGAAATATAGCGTCGCGTCGTAATTTTCGAATTCGCGAGAAATAAAAATTGTCGCGGGTCGCCTGAGCTGGATGCACGAGCCGTGTTCGAAAATCGTGAAGCGGAATGGGGTGCATCGCGACGTCGCTGTCGCCGCTGCAGTAGGACGGCCGTTTAACGTGGTAAATTTTTCACGAAAATACCAAAAGACCGCACCACGAGTTACGAGTCCCGCCCCTGACTATATTTTTCTCCTCCTCATCCTCGGCTGCGCCCTGATCTCCCTCAGCTCGACGTGCTTCTCTCTCCATGTACATACTCGCTTGCTAAACTCCTCGCAGTGGATCCATTCATTCATCCGGCAAAACCTCCGACTGGCGCCATTCTGCTATGTTCCCTAATGTTACGTTCGTTTCCTACTTTCTTCGGTCCCTTCTTTTTCGCCCTCTTTGCCGGCACGATGCATCAAGCGCGCGAATAATTAGGTTTCCTCTTTAGAACCAGTCCATTCGTGCCCGCATCCTTCCAGCCTCCATCGTTTTTCTATTATTTGCCATGTCTTCTTTTTGCCATTTGTTCGACAATTGTCGATCGACACAGCGTCCGAGAAGCGATGTAAGGCGAAATAAAAAGGGGCCTGGAATCGTGTTAACGCGGAAGAAGCTGCTAGCTGCAGGGCAACCCCTTAAGGAAGGGTGGGTTTTCAACCGGTGGCGGAAACGGTGTGCTCGTGCCGGGGTTGTGTGTACACTTGGCCACTCGGAGCTGTCGAGTTCCGTGTTTTATCGGCCACTTAAGGCACACGGCTTACAATGTGCCCTGCCAGAAACGCGCAGGCGAGAGCAACGATTGTCGCGATACCGCGGAAAAATATTGGAGGTCTCCACTCCACGATGGGAGGAGGATATTACTTTAGGCGTTGCGACACCGCGGAAACAAGGGCGACCGGATAAATTGTCGGGGAAACATTCGATTGGCCGGTTCAGTATACAATCTGCTTCGTAACTTTCTCAGTTATTACACAGCTCTGATATATGAGTTATTAATTTTTTCTTTCATCGCCTAGAATATTTTAATGGAAGAAATTATTTAGCAATATTCTATTCTGATCCCCCGCCAAATTTAGAATATCCCCCGATCATAAAAGGGGAGCGAAACACACGTTCATACAAAGTAACGAATTTCATAAACAAGCAATAATGCGCTAATGCGCAGCGCTATATTTCATTGAACTAATGAATTAAATAACTTCTTAGGCACGTATACACGCCGCTGCAATATGCAATTACGGCCACGATGCTGCTCTCATTGCGCCGGCTAAACGCGCGCTACGTAATTAATTTTCCCGGCAATCTGGCACCGCGTCCACTATTACACCGCTACTATTTCCCGGGCTATCGTCGAGCATTATAGTGGCAACTATGCTCCCACCTCCGAGCCTCGGCCGCGTTTATACGAAACGTGGCCTCGGCTAAATTTGTCGGGACAGTAAAACACGGAGAAACCTAGCTGTAATAAAGCGCAACGTCGCGATAATACTGGACAATAAGCGACCGGTTCACGGCCGATCTGTAATTACCAATGCTACGAGCTAATCGTGTTCGATCAAAGCGCCGATGTGATTTATTCCGTTGTCAAGTTAGTGAGCCTGTGTGCAGGCCAATTTTCCATTTTTTCTTGTCTCGCTAATAGTATTGCTATCCTGGCAATGACATTCTCCAATGATTTTTCTTTTTTTTTCCATTGTAAATCTTGTTCCCATTCAGATGCATTTGTACACGGCGAAGAGAAAGTTTGAACTTAGAGAAGACGATTCGTAACAAATCTGATGTTCAGGAACAAGCGGTTCGCTCTGCTGCACAGTCTAGTGGATCTGATTTATTGCGCGCAGGCAAAAACAAACGTATCGCGACGAATGATCCATGAATCGGGAAGGGAAAAACTTTTGATTAATGACTGCCGTTTGTTCGGCTTATCAACGCGTTGTATTAATGTTTGTCGTCTCGGGCAACAATTTCGCTACGACGATAAGCCCCCTGGAGGAGAGTAACCGGTATCGGGCATAACAAGGTAAACCGCGACGAGAAATGCGAAACGATCTACGTGACCGTTCCTTCGTCCGTATCGAGGTTGATGCACGGCGAATGAAGAACTTGATACGTGCATTAGACGCTATAGCTGATCGATAACACGTTGTTTCATACTCCTTGCGGACGTGCGAAACCGTGAGACAGGGAGCTTTGAAATCCGGATGAGGGAAAATTTCTCGATGCTCGAACAGGTTCTTGGACTATTTTCAGAAGATATTGGTAATCCAATTTGATACGTTGCACGGAAAAATTAGGCTTATTACCTACCCGATAGCCTACAAATAACAATAGAGATAAAACTCTCACGTCGAAGAAAAAAGCAAGTATGGTGAACATTTTTGCTATTGGATCGATTACTCGAACACTTTCGAATCGTTTAAGAGAAACCGAGAAGCGAGTCGCATTCCGGAAGTCGGACGCGGGTGGCGTTGCCATGGTCCCAGCCGGCCATATTAAGCAATATATCACGGTTTTTATTTTTCACGAGCAACAAACTTGGACGACCGTAAAACAGAAACTAAAAGTATAAATCACGCGAGCCGGGCCGATATGAAACAACGAACGAAATTTCTACTGTGCGTCGCGGCCACAGTAGTTTCGTGTTTTACGTCGGTGGACGAAAAATAAGACTCGATCCGGCTACCTTCGATCGTTCGTGTTACCGTTAAAAGTACAGTCGCGTAATCATCGCGCTTACAGTCGTAATTTTGCCTTTGAACGTCCACGTTAATGCCATGACGAGTTTCGATGGGGGGTGGAGAAAAAAACAAGAAATTGGTTGCGACATCGCTCGCAGAAATTGTATTTCGAACACGAGCTTTGACGTCGCCAGACTGCCAGGACGAAAGGCAAATTTTATCAACAGAAAACAAAGTTACGTGTCGACGTCCCTTTTTGATAGCTTCAATTTAATTGTTCCTCTACGTGTACACAATTCGGCGTATCTAGATTGTTTCCGGCGTTCGTGTTAGAATGATTACATTACCGTGCCACGTGCTGTTGTAATTTGCGTGTTTTTCACTATCTGACGTAGATAACTTCGTGAGCTGACTTACCTGAAAAGGACAGAAATAGTACAGATTAATATATGCTCGACGCAAGCGTGATTGTACGAATTAAATATATTTGTATTTTCACTATCTGTTACTAATATTTTTAAGCTCCAATGAACGGAAGATAAAATTCCTGTTATGCAACTCGTCTGATTACTGTACAGAACAAACCATTTCCAATTTTCCATGTACCCGTTACGCCACCTTCATTCTATTTTCCATTTTTCTTATTAGATTACCTGCAATAGCTACATCCAACAGCTACGCATACCTGAGCACACTCCAAATCAGTTGAATAGCGATATTCCAGTAATATCCTAACCGGTCTTGAGTGGTAAGCGGCTGAAACTTCGCAGAAATTAGCTTCTCTAAATGATCAATAATTGAAGTGGCTGGACTACTTGTAGTAAATAGCTCCAGCCCTTCCGTTAACCATATTATCATCCCTTACGATAACGGTGATAAGAGGATATAAGCTTCTTCAAATTTTGCTAACTTTCACCTAAACCATGGTGATCCAGACACTCTAACATATATGCAGCCTTTCGAAATACTAAATTCTCCTGTTCCCCGAAACTCGCATTCAATCCTGGATTCATTCACACCCCGAATGTACCTTGCCAGTTCGAACGAAATTGAAAGAAGCACACACGCTTTTCCTACACGCGATTCAGACCTGGCACGGTGTCACGCGCGTCCCTAAGGATGCACACGCACACGCGTGCACGCAAATGAAGCAAAGTCGCCCACGTCCGCTGGCGAGGATCCGCTATCACGATACGATTTACCGGTCGCATACTCGTCCGTTCTACCCCTCTCCAGCAGTTCCTCTTCTTCGTCTTCTGCTTTTTTATTCCTCTTCTTGCAACTACTTTCCCCACCACGGTCGAGCAACGCACGGCACCTATGCCAGAGCCATCGGTCTTCAATCACGCTCGGATCTTTCGCCTCGATAGCGCAAGCATAAGCGTACTCCAGACCTACATGTAACCCTTTTCTTTTTCTTCTCAACTCGCGAGCACCGTGCAATCACGATGCTGGATGGCCAGCTAATAATAAACTGTGGCCTTTTTTTACGTAATAAACCATAGACGCGTTCAATCATCGCGAGAGCTTTATCTAGGAATCTAAGATGAACAGACCGTGCCAGTATGCGAATAATTGCGTAGATAATTGTTGGGAAATGGGGACAAAATGGACGAGGGCTTTTGGCTTGCTTCGTAGGTTATTTTGATTATATTACTGACAAATTCAGCAGCTATAAATACCGGAATGAGAATCACGTCTTGTCGCGGGATTCCCGCCGTTGTTGCGCGGTTATTTATTAAAGGGAGCAATCAGAAGTCTGATTTAGCACGTTGAAGTAATTAATGGTCTACGCCAGAGCGGAACCAGTATGAATTTTAATAAAGATGGAGCACACAGATACACCGGTGTACGCGAACTTCGAACTGCCATACAGAACCCGTCGGCAAATCAAATTCCACGCTCGAACAATCCGTCGTTTTCCCGGGGAAGAGCCATTACTAATGACGGATCAAAATTAGAATGAATAACATGTTTTTGCATAAAGAATCGCGAAAAAACATTTTTTCTCCACATAAGTACGCATCGTTTATCCCTTTCTTTTACACCGAACTTCCTATCATTCAATTCACTATCGATCGAAATTCTTCCGAAATACATCTCCCGACAAGAAAATGATTATTCAGAGACTATTTAAAAATGACCATCCAATTGGAATCCCTCGTGATTCTACAAATATGGTATCACATACGTTCAACGCGGCATTAGCCGCGTCCTATGGACGTTCCAAATTTTTACCCCGCCGCCAGTGCCTAATATAATATTCAAATATGTTAAGCCAGCTTCGAACGGGTTTCCAGAGAGCCGTCGAGGATGGTCAAATCTCCGAATAACTATGCATTCTCTACGTCCAAGATCTTTCTACCGTTTGAGGCAGCACCTATGACCGAGCATCGGTCTTCAATCACGCTCGGATCCGTCGTTTCGATAGCGCGAGGCGCACAGAGATGCGGCAGCGGTTCTCAGCCCGTTGATCGTATAGATCGACGAAGATCGATGGGCGATCGGTTGATTTACAGTCCGTCTATGTGTTCCGCGAACGGGATATATTTATCCGGTGGAAATATTTAAAGAAGATCGCCGGGCCTCGGAGATCGGACGGAGCGTTTCCCAGGGAAAATATTTGTTTAAACGTCCCCAAAGCAGTGCTGCTGTTCTAAATTTCCCTTTTCATTTTTCCCCGCGCATGTTTACGCGCCCGCAAAAGGAAGGGCCCCAATGTTTTTTTCCACGGCTTATCCACCCGCTGTGCGACTGTTTATACGTTGCCCATTATTGATGCGGTTTGCGGTGCATCCCGCTAGCAAAAGAAGGGATTGACCGTCCCATGGTTTATTCAGTAGACGCTTCAAAACTAGATTTGTGCCCCCTTAACTCGAATATTAAGCGTCGAGCCAGGTTGTAAACGTGTGTCCCGTCGCCACTGTATCGAGGTGGTGGCAAGTATGCATTGTCAGGCTAGTTGTGGCATTAAAATATTGACGAAACATCAACGACGCGGTAACTGGGCCAGGAGTTCATCTACGAATGCAAGCATCGTCTTTAATTATAACGATAATAACTGTCCGGTTGACCGACCACAAAACGGGCAGCTATTTAATAATACCAGGAAACCGTGTATCAGCATCAATTTCCACCGAAGCTGCGTCTTATCACTTGCCAATCTCATCAATTATCCACTTTCCATTTGATCGGGTCAGAATTATTACGCTCGCTCGGGCTATCCGCTATTAATCAATACAGGCAATCGGCGAAATCGTACGGAATCTTAAGATTCCAGTTTAACCGGCCGTTCCCACGAAAGAACGGGTATTCGTTTTGCGGCGAAAGGTGCAAGCTGAGCACGCCTGCGTTCATCTGAACGAAAATGAGTTTTCCCTGTGTTATTAATGGAGCCAAGTAGAGGCAACGAGGCCAAGGCATTTTAGCTGGATGATAAATAACCACGGTATTCCCTGGTTGATTTTATTTATATCATTTACACCCAGCACGGCTGTCCGCGCTTTGATATAACACCACCACCCCGTTTATTTCTTGGGGTACATTAAGTCATGGCCGCCCGAACTCTGTATTCTTTTCATTATCTCGTGGCCCGATATCGACAAGCACGTTCAGTACACGACTATCTTTCCCCCCCCTTTTTCCCCCTCGAGCGTTCCCCTTTCCGTATCAATGCCGGCGGAGAAAAATTGATTGCCCGAGAATATATCATAGTACACTGGTCCCATGCATCGCTTCATATAACAAGCAAGAGCTGCACCCGGCAAGGATGCGTTCCTTATGGTTCGTTATAAATAATACCCCGGTAAAAGTGTACGAACAGGCTTCATCGAATGCACCGCTCCGAGTAGCACCATTTAATTAATAGAAAATCGCGGTTGAATAGGCGCCTCGCTAACGTTACTAACGATAGTCTGGTATCTCTGCAATCAAGCTCACATGATCGCTTCCAATATTCAATCGTCGATAGCCACCTTATATTCGCGCTCGAACGTGAGAACGAAGCTGCACAGTCAGTGGAGTTCGATCGATACTTTCCCGCACCGATCCAGCGAAATCGCTGCGTTTCTGGTATCCGGCCGCGGATCGACAAAAAGTAAGCGAACGTTTCGCGAGTAGGTATACCGCGAGTTCCAAACGCGGAATCCATGGAATCACGATTACGTAGTCGCGTTCGGGCTGGCTGGAAAAACTGGAAGATCGATCCGGCCGGAGTATACATATACACAGCAGTATCGAGGTGCATCGTATTCCATGGGGCTGGTATGCGAGTAAAATCTACGAGCACATGGGAGGAAAGAAAAAAAGAAAGACAGAAAGAAAGGAAGAGAAAGATGGGTTATGGCTACGTGCATGGCAAGGAAGATCGTGCAGCTTTCGTATTATACCGCGACGTTATACCGATCGTTTGACCGCAAGATGAAACGGATTATTGCCCGACCACGTTTGTGTACCATGGCCAGGTTTACCTGTCCACTGGCGCCGAGATAGCGACATATTCATGCCAAAGGGGTCCGACACGCCGCGATATATATATGCACATATACCTGACGACGCGTCGGCATCTATATGCACGTATATTTAGTGACGTGAGCGCACGTGCATTTCGAGAACCTCCTCGAGGACCCGATCCCTCTGTGATCCTCAAAGGCGTATCACCCTGATCTGTGAGTACTGGTAGCTACTGTCTCTGAATCGATTTGGATAATCCTCGATCTGTCGTAAGACGTTCGATTAACGTCGGCCAGGGAATCGACTTGGGAATTAACAATTAGCCGACTCCTCGTTAGATCTTGTTTGTTCCGTCTGCGTGTTAATTCCGTCTGCTTCGTGCGATGTGACTTCATTCGGACGTAGCAGTGTTTGATATTCTACGGTTCATTCGATTTATTTTCAGATGCAACAGAACGCAGAAAGCAACAGGGTAAAGTATACTGGAGCTTCGACCGTCCCGAATTATTGCGCTACATTTCGCTTTGGGATAACCGCGATGGCCGGAGCATCCCCTTGGGCAGACGCGTAGGATACGACAATTCTATTTTCTACTTGCGCACCACGTAGGCAAACAGATCGCCAGATGTTGGGATTTCGGTGTTTGTTATTTCTGCCGGTATATATGTACTTCTGGCGGGTCTTCCGTGTACGCCGGAAGCTTTTTCCTTGATCGAAATGTTTTAATTGCTAAATATCGACTTCGTAGTAGCATCGAGCTTAATGAACAGCGCGGTTCATTCGAATCGTCGACGTGAGAACTATAATTAGTTACGGTGCTCAAGCCGACGCATCTGTCGCTTTATAGCCGTCGTAATTTTTTCCTCCTTTTTCGATCGGCAAGCGAAGTATGTATTTCTAATGAAGAACATATGTTGGGCGAAATAGAAGGTCACTGCGAGTTTACGAGCGTGAAACATTCCAATGAAAGATCGAGGCACTTCTAACCTCGGCGTCGGTATAAAGTATTCCACGAACGGCCTTTGTACAATAGGTTCGCAGCAACAGGATTTCCGTTTGTTAAAACAGCCCCGTACGTCGTGACAGGAGCCTCGTTATCGCTTCCGCCGTGTATCCCAGAACGATCGATAGCGTCCCGCGAACGAGCGAATTCGTTTTCACGCGGAACTTTTGGTACGTATCGAGGTCAATGCCTACTTACTACTTGCACGACCTCGCGAATGAACAGGGAGGACGGATAAGAAGAGACGAGAGGGAAAGGGAGATTTATTATGCAAGAAGTCCCGCGAACGCCAGCTTTGGTTCTTCTACGCTTTTTCTCGCCTCTATTGATTTTCGATTATCGGCCACTAATGCGCCGGACGTTTTTGGGTTAAAGACCGGTGGCAACCAAGCGTCTCCGAGCATCTCTGTGACGCCTCTTGGAAGCTCGTTCCCGAAGGGAACCCTTAAATCCTGAGACGGTCCCTTCGAGAGAAATTTTGAATTTCTATGGGGTTGTTTAATTAAGCCTGAAAGCCGATCTCACTCCAAAGGGACGTGTCAGCGCCGAAAATATCGACCACGTTCAAGTGGATTTCGGCAATTAACCGGGAAGAACGACTTCCGTAATAGTGAATTAATTCGCCTCGAAGGAGGAAGATTTAGATTACTACGGGGGAGGATGGCGATGTAATTAATAATAGTTCGAATAAAATCGTAGAGAAATCGTGACACTGATTAAAATTGATGAAAAGAAAGAAAGAAGTGACGTTGGATCCCAATTAGTTGAGCGACTCGGAATTGATAGAACGTTAACCACCTATCGATACACAGTGGAGACAGGAGAGCGAAATAAACGCCTGACAAGAAATATCAATAACTGTTCATCCTCTGTGATATCGATGCGATGTCAAACGCACCGTAAATTCTTCAACGAAATGTGACATTTTTCAATAGCTGCAACGATCTAGGACGGCTTTGCTCGCATTGGACGACGACTTTGATCGCTGTCAAACTACCTCAAAGCGCAAACAAGCGAGCAGGAAAACCACGGGGACACCCCGATGTTACTCTAGACAAGGCAGACAGATATCGTCCGTGGCTACCATTGCATTCGACGAGTCGTTCGCGAAATAGGGTTAATCGAATTCGCTCACAGCCAGGATATATCTTTGATCCCGTTTTTATCCGAAAAGAAATAGGCCCACGGTGATTCGTGTGCCGGTATGAATGAATAATTTGCCGGCACGATATATCGGTTCTCGTCCTCCTTTCTACTATCCACGTGTCCTCATCTCTTTGCCGCTCTAAATCCTGTTACTCGCGAGGAGCACGTGAAACGTTCTTATATGTACACCGAATGCATTATGTACAGAGGCAGTATGGTATCGTGTCTGTAAACATTCCAGGGTGGCAGACACGTTAACCCGTCAACCCTTGTATTTTTTAGAGAAGAAAAATTTGGAAAATATTAAACATAATAATAAACTTGTCATTTCGTTTTAATTCTAATTCATTGAATTGCAATAATCTATATATAATAATATATGATCGTTGGCTACGTCAGTATTCGCATTCGTAGCAACAGCAACGTCTGGCATCCGTGCGTGATTTCAGCCCTGTGTTTAGGGCTGTCCCGACCCCTCGAAAGCGAAATGGAGCGCGGCGAACCACAGAACGAGGATGATGTTCGTTGCATAATTGAATACCGCATCCTTCGGGCCGACAGTAAGTACACTGTGCACTATCGATCCCCTTTCTTAATCGGACGATGTTTTCTTAACGACGGAGGCCACTGTTTCACGAGATCGAAACAGTCGAACGTACACAGTAATCCCATGCCACGGTTGTATACAATACACAAGTGTGTTTGCCACTGAAGAAGAGAGCCAAGTAAGGAATAAGACGAGGGGAATAATCGTGTCCATTTGAATGTTCATTAAAATTGGATCCACCAGCCAGTATCAAAATGGCTTCCGATGGGAAGTTCTCCGGGCGAATCCTTTTTCGGCGAATTAATACAGGGAACGGGTAATCTCCACGAGGAGCATGAAACTTAAATCCGTATTGCCGCGAGCTAATTCCTCCGATAGGTTTATAAAGAACGCCGCGTCGTAAACAGGGCGAACCCTTTACCTCTTTCGTGCTTATTCCTCCCCTTTCCTGCTGTATATTCGTTAAAAGCCATAAACAATTCCATCTGTTTTCTGGTGGTCGAGCGGTTACATTACCTTCGCCAACAGTAAAAACAGGCAGAGGCAGAGAGGGGTACGATAAAAAAAAAGGCGAAAAAAAGGGGGAGGGGGGAAGAAAAAGGAGAAAAAGATATCCCGCTTAAGCCGCTGGCGCATGGAATTTAAAAGCAGTTTAAATCCTACCGGTCGCGAGAGAGCGTCATTAAAGCCATAAAAATCTCATGGATATAAAAAGCATGCACGATCTATGCTTCGACGTTTCCCTTTAAAAGACTTTTCATCGCCGGCCTTTCCCTCACCCGATGGTAATGGATAGAAAGAGCCTCGTCGAAGCTCTCTGCCGCAAATCCGCACCGCGCCGTCCTTCCTTTTTCACCCCCTTCAACCCTCCGCGCCGTGTACCCACCGCCGAGCGTCCCCGTGTTCGCGCGCAGACACGTCGATTTTTATTCTCCGCTTTCTGTATCTCGTGCCAAGCTTTGGATACACCAGAGGAGGATCCGGCGGGAGCTGACGCGAAAGGTGCGGCCCATCGACGTTGTTTCGAAAACGCCGCGACTAATGCAACTCGCTTGCCGCACGGCACAGAGGCGTGCACGGTACTCGAGACAGTGGTGAAGCTGCTGCGGGGCTGGTAAGCTGACCGAGCTGTTCGAAATCAAACAGATATCCACCCTTTGGCGAGCGTGAACACGATCGCGTATTCTTGTTACACCCGTCCTGTTACTTTCTGCGCGTAAACTCACGGACATGGCCCTCTGGTCTCATTGATATTTCAAGGGTGATCTGACTCCAGCGGTCACCGCGTTGCCCTATTCTTCGCTTCCTTTCCTACAATTCTTTTTGCAACCACGTGCGACTTCATCAGTATTGGCTACCTACGATTTTAGTCAGCAAACATACATACACACGTGCCTACGTGAAAGGTAACGGAGCTCTGGTACCCACGACACGTTCGACGGAGGCCACCACAAATGGGAACAATGTCGCGGCATTGCGATCCTCTGCAAGCAACGGAGACGCATCGTGCTCGGCTTACGCCCTCTCCTCGTCTCTCTATTGCCTCCTCCTTGGTTCTGGCATGCTCCTTGGTCCTTCTGTCTCTGCTGTCCCTTTCCATTCTATCCCCTGCGCCCCTTCACCCCTCCGTGGATCTTCCTCTTTGCAGCGCTGTTCAACGTACCCTGGCCCCTCTGGTCGCCACCTCCGACGCTCTTGTGCCGGTATTAACGCTTACGCGAGAGACACAATGTACCCAAGCGCATTGTAGCCTAAGTGCATACCAGTGCAACTATCGGCCGGGCGGTCTGTATACAGGGTGACCGGTAAACAGCGTTGCAATTGTCGGCCGACGGAATCGGCAAATCGCTTGGCGCGTAATGCGCCCCATTGCGTAATCAGGCTTCTGTTCATTGCAATATGCTTTGCGTCGAAGATAATCACCGCGGTGGTGAGAGTTGTCGGAAATCGTGAAATAGCGAGACCAGTCGATCGGAAGATTATCGTTAGACACGGGCGCTAATGCAATCGCGTAATTATGCTTGGTGTGGTGAACGGACGGTGCACAGCGGATGATTATATTGTGTAAGTTCAGTTCGGCTCGTGAGAGTTTTAGCAGGTGATCGGCCCGGTGGTTGTTCAAGTAATAATAAATCAAGTGTACGATTTTCGCTATGAAGTAATCGTACCATCGAAGCGAATTTAGAGGAACAGAAAATGGATGGAAGTCTGCAGAGAATGATAGCTGAAGGGATCACGAGACTATCGATTTTCTTCGAGGACAAGGGAAATGGAAATGCGATTATTGGCGCTTTACAACCATTTCCACTTTCTATCCACCACCATTCTGTATTATATGTACATATACACATTTCTACCAGTCCAAGTATCAGCTAAAACAACATTCTTTTGCTCGCGTGGAATTTCCGTGCGAAGGTGCGTCTGGATCGATAGAGAAAATCCTAATTTCTCTATTACGAACACGTACGCTGGCCCTAAATAGAAGGTGCAGTAACTGTTGATGTAACAGCACGATCAAATTGTGATCAATGTTGCGTGTGTAACTAACATTTGCACGCTCCAAATATTCCTCGCTCCATCAAAGAGAAGTGGTATCGATGCCCTCTCCCTCCCCACCCTCTGTATATCTCTCTATGCCTCTCCTGTTCCCTCGTGCACCCGTTTCTCTGTTTCGATAATGATTAATGCATTAGGCGGAAACACTCTTGCAGATAATTACGTGTAATGAAGGTAAGCGCAACCGTCAATCTCGTTTATTCGAACGCGATGCGCTCGATCGTTGGAGTACTCGGTCGAATTCGAAAAGGTCCGTCTCGCTCGATATTCGAAGCACAGGTGTTGTACTTTCCCCGGCAAAATGAGTCGACGGGAACGCAAAGTTAATTAATTGCGCGATAAATACTGTGTTCTCTTTAAAAGCGAGCAGCTGAAACAATTAACGATGACTGGCACATATTTACATCGATATTAATTACGCAAAGACGCGTTGCCTTTTATTCCAGGCTATCTACCACGTTCGAACCAGGAACACGGGCCAAAATTTTCCGCGAACCGTCGCGTGAACGGCCGTTCGTCATTAACGAAATTCAGCATCGAGGATCGCGTCGACCGTGGATAACCATATTCGACGAGAATCGAAGTTCCAGTACCGTTGAACATCACGGGGATGAAATTCGTAGCGGGAACTTTCGGGTGAAAAATTCCATCGAACGAGCGATGAGCGATCTGCTCGAGCACGAACAATCTTGTGATGGGTAGCGATTATTTTCGTATCCTGTCAAATAGCACACCTGGTTCGACCGAATCGAAATTCCATCGTCGAACCACCCTGCGGACGCGCATGATCATGGGTGGCCTACGTTGTTGATCTGCGAACCGCGCAACGCATCTACTTATCTATCAACCCGTCGATTTTCGCGACGAGTTCGGCATACTGATACGCGAGTAGCACGCGCAGCACAGTTCCGTGCAGTTTGCCCAGGGTAAAAAATATTATTCTGCGGACTGTTTAGCGTGGTCTTTAAGCTGGACGTTGCTCGTGTTCTATTCAGGCTGTAGAGTGTCTAGGAAGAAGAGGAACAAGATGAAAATCGAAGGAAAAGAACCTGGATCAAGATGGAGAAGGCACCACTGATGGATCGAAGAGGAAGGCTATATATTCAAAGAGTATAAGTGAAGGTGAAGGCGAATGGCGTGTTTAGAAGGGAGGGAAGATTTACATCGAACTGCAGACACAGAAGTTCAAGCGAAGCAGAGGAGTGGAAGAAAGAAAGAGAGAGGAACAAGCATGTACGAAAGAGTATGGAAACGAAGGTAAAGGCTGGACGATCGCGTAGATCGTTCGCTTGATTATTTAACGACGATATCTGAGGGCGTTACGAAAGCGAAGGAAACGCCAGATGAAAAATATATGATCAGCGAATGAAAAAATAGGGGGTGGATACTCGGGCATGAATAACGAAGCTGCGGTGTACGCGAAAAAGTCACGACGTCATCGCTCGGGGTTTCTTGCTTTCGCATTTCTATTTCTTTCGCGCCTCTTTCAAGGGAGGGCAAGGAGAAACGAACTTCAAGAACGTTTTTCGTCGTTCGAAGTTTAAAACTTTGGAGAACAAAAAATCATGAAGAATTAACGAAGTTCCCGCGGCAGTACTTTAAAAAAATTTCGACGAAACGAAACAAGGGCGAGGACGGCTAAAACGTCGCCATTTAAATAATTAGAAAAGGAAAGGAAAGACTGGACAAAAAAAAAAGAAGAAATTAAGCGGCAACGAAAGTAAACGTGTTTTCAATATCATCGATTATTCGTAGCAATACGGGTGTAATTTCGCGCGCGATATTACAGTAATTTAAGGTGATTAAACCGGCTCCGGCGGGCTCGCAATTTTTCAGCGACAGCGTTGTGGCACATTCGCATGCGGTTCGCGGCGTTTTCTCAGGGGGATCAAGACGGTTCCCGGTGGCGAAGGTCAGCGGTGTTAATAGAAATAAGGCAGCATTAATAAACGCCTTAATGAAACATTCCTTCGAATAGCGAATTAATTGGGAGCGGCCATTCCCCGTGGCGTGAAAGTGACTCACGTAGCGTGGCCATGGTGGTGCTGCGGCCGTTTCGACTTTGGGCCCCTCGCCAATTTTCTGCGATCAACGTTTATTAAACGCATTCCACGGTTCCCTCTCGCTCGCGCCCTCGCTTCCCTCCGCCCTCTTTTATTGTCTAAGCGTAATTATGAATTTCCGTGAGCAGCGTGCACGATCGAATTCGTTCCTGTTGTTGCGCCACCGTTCGATCCAATTGCTCCTTCCCTTCTCTTTATCCTTCCCACCCTCCTGCGTCCACGGCGTAAGAAAAATTTCCCGCCAATCGGCCGCACCTGAAGCGTGGCTCGCCTAAAAATTCGCCCCACGAGTGGATAACTCTCAGTGGGTAACAAAAATTGTTTCCCAATGCCAATTCTATCGCGATAGGTTAATCAAACCGGACGTTCTCCTAGGTTCCGTGATCACAATGAAAAATCAACGTGGCCGGTGGCTCCACTTTTAACGCTCGCCGAACGTACTTGGCGAGATGAAAGGCAGCACCAGCAGCATCGGTGCGGTGAGATATGGTCGGTATCCATCAGCGCAGAGTGGATGCACGTATTTCTGAATGGCTTTCTAATTACGAATAGCTCGGCACGAGTGAAATACGCGTGCATAGACCGGTCCGAGTGCTCTCCTCTCTAGCGAGGGGTGGACGAGGGGGTGGAAAAGAAGCGCAGGGATTCGCTCCTTCGCCCCGCGGCGGGCTAATAATTTAGAATTTATATCGCAAGGCCACGGTGTAACATTGTGAATCATGCGGTTCGCGGTGCGTGCCTCGGCGATTCACGGCATAGGACGCCGAAGGAACGACGATTACACGCGATTGCGATCGTCAAGGACGTAAGAATCATGTCACTGCATTTTCCCTTAGCGTTCAAAGGTAGAAAGCAAACAGTGGTCTGGCGGAACACGCGAACTAATAAAGAATCCAGGTATTGTTTCCTTTCTTCTTCTTCGTGAAAAGAAAAAGTCGTAACCCACGATACAGGTACTGTACTAAACACGCAGCTGGGGCGCGTCACCGGGCGCATCCCAACCCAAAACCACGGAATAATAGTAAAAAAGAAACAGGAAAAAAAGAGGTCGCTGGAATTTGTCGGCGTTTCCAGCCGGAGGCGAGGTATCTTAGAAAGAATGCCTCCCTCTCGTTGCTCGTTTTTCCGCCGACAAAATTTCGCTTGTTTAGTAAACAAGAGATTGCAAACAACATTTCGTGTACGTGCACCAGGGAGGAACGTGAAATCCCGGAAGGTTGAGAATCAGGCGCTTCTGTTGACGCTGAAGACAACGCGGAGACAAAACGATTTCACGACCCGTGCGATACCACGCGAACACTATGGCTCCTCTTCCCTGAACTTATCTCGAATCCGAAAATCGAATAACATCAATCTCTTTTGCGGCGTTCCGTGCACCTCGGGACCCTTTCGTTCTTTCTCGTTCCCCTCGGCTTTTGCACAACGCCTTGGTCTCTGCAGCATTGACTGCTCGAGTGCAAGTCTCTTTGTCTCCTCTGATGGCATATACGCGAGGCAAAGGTACCCGCTTCGAGAGTTATAACGGTAAGGCGGCGGCTTTGGCTTTTGAAATTTATTGATTTAAGTCCTTCCGCCTTTCTACCCCTTTCCCCATGTCTCGTTTGCCATTCCCTTTCACCTTTTTCTCGTTCTCCTCGTGCCTCGTTTCTTTTCCCACTTTATTCCTCCGTCTGTGATGTACGATCGTTCGCGGAAACGATGCATAGCTCCGACACGGTGAAAAGTGAAGCTCCCCTTTGTGCAGTTTTATCTGCTAACTCCAGGCAGATACGAGTCCGATGCAGGGGCTGGTTAAAATCGCAGATGGGATTCTGAACGACAGCGGTGTGTTCGTTCCGGATGGAGAACTTGGATTGAATTTGGAAAATTTGTAGCACAATTAGCTATTTGCGACGTCTGTGTTATCTATTTCCGTGAAGTGGATCTGCAAAGTTGAACGTGAGTGATATCGCGCGACAGATACTCCGCAACGTAATACGAATATTATGATACGATATACAGACAGATCGTCGTACGTAATATGTTAACGATAACAAAAGGGGCATCGCAAACGAGATGCGTGAGAACGGAAATCAGATATCCCGTTCGTCTATGCAAGAACTCTTGCGCTATTAAAACGTAATACATATTGAACTGCAATATCGAATTGGAATATATACCCTCGGGTAGCCGTTCTATGCTTCTTACACTTTTCCTTCTCATTAATATTGAACATTACAAGCCCGGCTACCGAGGCATCTGCCTTGCACATTACTTCTGCCAGCGCATAGGGGGTAGATTTTATGCTACGAATACATTAGAACCCGATTGCTCACGTATTTCGTTACGATGATTAGCCCGAGTAGCACACTCGCAGCATCCTCGCCCGATAGAATCGATTCAACTCGATCGCGAGAGTTTTTGTCCAGCTGGCCGATCACGACAACGAGGATGATCCTGTCCTCTCGCCTAACACGGAATTACCAGACTGGACAAGGCTCGTCCGTTCGGTAATTTCAGGTTGTAGCGCGCCCGAGGAAATCGCGGCGAGGAACAGATTTCGTATCGGATGTTAACGATTTGAACGTAATCGAACGGAGGTCCGCGGCAAGGACCGTGAAACGACGTCTATCTCGCGCGGATGTCAGAGTTCACAGTGGGCGAGTCGTCGAAGCGTCGATAGGCAATTGAAAAAAACGGGAAGGGAAACGCGGCCGGCGCTTTCCGGTCGGGGAACACGAGAAGTTACGATGGAGCGGAAAGACGAAGGGGAAATCGAATTTTCGGCCCGAGTGCCGAGCGAGTGAAAACTTGGAAACTGACTTTGGGATTTGCCGTGGACAGCACGGTTCACTCGTCGTAGCTGATCGCGGAACAACCCTCTGATCTTTCCTCGACAATTTACAGCTTTTAGAATCGAGAAATCCTCCGTTTCATCGATTCCGACCAGTCGTCCGATATTTCTCGGGGTACTTCGCCATTGATTCGGCCAGACGTTCTGTTATTGGAAGAACGCGATTAAGTTGTTACAGAATTTTCAAAATCGAATCGCGCAATTTCTCTATGGAATATTGGCGCGATTTTCCTGTTCGAGAATTTACTCGCATAATCCATTTCCGTTCATCGAACGGGCGGATTAGTTACCAGAGAATTTAACGATAAGTTTGCCAACAGCAACAGCCATGTTCATTCTGCAAGTGCGTAGCCTTTCGTGGATTCGTTCACGTGCATGCATCGAGCGGCCGACTAATTGCGAACGTACGAGCAGTCGTTTCTCTTCTGCTGACGCGCGTCAAACGATAATTAATAACCTCTCGCTGGTCGGTGTTGAGGGTAAATAAACAGCAGCGGCTCGATCGAGCGATCGACCAGCGTGAAGAGTCGGCGCCGGCCGAGTGCTCTTGTGTAAAATGCCTAAAATACATTGAGCCACGTCGCGATAAATTACGCAGTCCGTCGCGACGCCGCATAATAGAACGGAAACAGGGCTTTAGCGCGCGAGACCGTGGATGAAAAATGTCAACGGTATCGATCGGGGTTGATGTAAGTTGCGGCCACGAATTTCGTACATTTTGAAGGAATAGTTCGTGGAAAACAAAATTAAGAGTATTTGTAAGGCGTTTAGGAAGTTAAATCTTGATTGAAATTTAATTAGAATATTTTGGAAATAACTGGAAAATATATTACTATAGGGGGGGTAAATTTGAGCACGTGGAAAGTAGTAAATAGAATGCAATTTTTCTCGCCATAGGACGACTCTTGCACGAGTCCCGAAACAGAGACTACGTTGACCTCGAACCGGTCTAAAGGTAGTTTATGACGGTGCTCGATTTCCCAAACGAAAGGGAGGAACGGCGAGAGACCGGAGATTCACAATCCACGGGCCATCGGATTGATATATCGATGTTCCCGCACAGACATGGGGCCTCGCCCCCATGAAGCATTACAACAGGCCCCCGGTTGTTGGACCAGAGGTTCGTGTGTAGTCGAAGAGCATCGAGTGTCTTCTCTCTGTTTCCTGCTGTACATTCATTCTCGACCCTCTATCGCTTACGTTGCTCCTTCTACGCCTGCGTAATATATATTCCTGCAATATTCTAATTCTATGCCCACACTTCTATTCACCGTCCAAATGTCTCAAACAATAGTAGCTAGAACGAAACGCCGTTCCATTTCGAGCCTGGACCACCGACGAGATATAGGAATAGATCAATCAATCAATCATACCAAAATTTACATTTACAAAGCTGTAGACACACTGTAACACGTGTTCTTATTTCTATGTCGGCAGTCACGACGGGCCACGAAAGTCCGTAAAGCGATTTGTCTATTCATGTATCTCGTCGGTGCCTGGACACGATTTTTACCGATGAGCTATATAGATTCTGTACGCGTACACCATCTGTCCGTGAACCATGACCCAAATCGATATCGCTTCCCATCAAACACTCCGTTGATAAAGCATGATCCTCCAGGGTCTATAATTCTTGTCCGGAAGCGCGTATGTCCCAGCAAATCACGAGATCCGGGATGAGCTGGGGTGGTTAGATGTAACGCGTTGCCATTAACGTTTCCCTTCGACGACTCCCGGAAGTTCTGGTCGATCAAAAGCTCCCATTCTCCCCCAAAAGTGGCACGCGGCCGGGCTAATCACCGAAACGGAAACAAGATTCGAGCCGTGCGAACCATAATGGCCCCTACGGTATATCGCAGGTAGAACGAAACGATGACAGGGGCGAAGAAGGGCGGAGAAAGCGGGAAAGGGAATTTGTTTTTTCCACCGGCTGAAACATTCAACGAGAGGACGGTCGTCTGTCGAGGCTCTCGAGCTTCCTCCGACGACGACACGAGACTCTCTTCGGTCCACGCGATGGCCTTTCTCTCCGCTCTCCGCCACTTCTTCGTCGTTACCGCAGCCTTTTATCGCGCCACCTTTTCACGCTTTCGTGCTCGTGCTTTACCCGCTACTTCGTCGTGGCTGCGGCCTTTTATCGCCATCGACGCTTTTCGCGTCTGGCCGGCTCTACTTCTGTTTGCTTTTCCGTTTCGTGCCCGCCTTTACCATTTCCATTTGCGACGGGTTAATCAAACTGCCGGATCTTCCCCGTTCTCGTTCGTTCAGAGAGCTTACGAGTGACTTCGAATGCGGTTTTATGAGGACCTTGGATTTAATATTGGGCATAATGTATACGTAGCCCTCCCCGTTTTTGTTCGTTCGCGGCGGTCGAGATTTGCGGAGCGACTTCAAACACGGTTTTATGAGAACCGTGGGTTTGATATTTCGTAGGATGTATTCGTGGCTAGCTGCAATGACGAGTTATTTGGAAAACGTCAAAGGGTGTTCTCATTTCTTGTTGTTCTTTTTTTTTGTTTCATGCAACGAGAAACAGGGAGAAATGGAACACAATGTTGAGCGCGTGTAAACTCGGCCGTACCTTATGAAAATACGCGGGTCGTTTTTCAACGGGATCATGCATTATTCATTGATCGCTGGCGGATCAACGATCGAGACTCAGGGTAACAAATTGATTGCTTCCGGTACGGACGGCGTGACAGTTCAAAGCGGCTCCATCTAGTTGTGACGCGATATCAGTAATTGCAGTAGCCGGTGTCAGCCGCGCGCAGATATGATTTGTTAGACGGCACGTAACAATGCGGTTGCAATTCGTGGAATTACCCCGTTTGATTTATTTGCGCTGCTCGCACGATAATGATACCGGCGAAGAATACGCGTTTCCTCTGCGATCTCGCGTGCGCCAACGATTTCTAATCATCGACGTTACAGCTTTCGTAAATCAACCGGGAGAACGTTCGGAGATAGACAACTGAATGGAATCGCGTGATGCTACATTATTGTCCTTGACACGCTAAAACTGTATGGCATTTCCTGCCCCGGAGAACCTTTCGGAATGAAAATAGCTCGAAGGCAAACGCTCTGCCATATTTTCATCCAGCCCCGGGCTTCTATGCTGTGTTAATCGCAAATTGATGAGATTGAAGAGCGGCTCGCAATCGATACATCCGGACATTGGTAATATAATTTCTAACGACGCTAGTCCAGCGAAATGCGCGCGAGTGATAAACGTAATTGGCAAACGAGATTTCACGGGAACAACAGCAAGCTCGGTCACGGTTTAAGAGTACGGCCGATCGATTCAGACGTGTATCAATAACAGCGCAACAGACATTTGCGTGGCCAGTTTGTTCGGTGGCGTGTAACAATGGTGGTCATGATTCGTGGTTGACCATTAATTAAACGAGCCGCGGGCAATTAGGTCGCGGGGAATAAATTCTGGTTATCTCCAATTATTCCGCGAGTGTATCGACGATCAAAGGATTCGTCTGCATTAGAAGCGGAGCGTGACACGCCGGGAAACACTTCGATCGCGTTATTAGATAGAACGTGTCTGGAAACGGAGCGAACACCCGATCTATCGTTTTAATTAGCCGAAACGAAATAAACGAAGCTTCGTTTGTCCGCGGGGATTGCGATGGAAAGAGTGTTTTCGCGCGGCGATACAACGCGTAAGCCCAAAGATTCGTCGCTGTTTAACCGATGCAATTAACGCGAGAGAGCGAGCAGGCCGACGTAAGCGAAACGTTTCATCGTCCGGCTTGGTAATTGCGTAGATAAAGTGTCGTAATTGATGTTGCCGCGTTTATCGTCGTCCGAGATTGCTCGTGTAATTACACCTGGGCGTGATAACAATAAGAGGAAGGAAGGAAGGGAGGTAGGAAAAAAGCAGAGTTCATAATCCGCCGAGAAACGGCGAACGATATCCACGAGGAGAGTTTCCTGCGGGTACAAGTTGAGAGTATTCGGGGAAACTCTTTGAATTTTCACGGCTGCAAATTTCTCGATCCCACGGGGCAGAAGGGAGATACGCGATAATCGTGCTCGATACGAAGGTGAAACTAAAGCTCCGCGAAGCTCTTCAAACTCTTTTCTTCGTTACCGAATGGAGGATACTACTACACAAAACCGGAGAACTCTTGCGAGGCGGATCGAAATTTGCCGGAACTATCATTGCCCACCCCTCTCTCGCCCTCTTGACTCCCTTGCTGGATCTTTCTCCCCTCGGCCGATTCTCTTCCGGTATTAGCCCCGTAACCTACGCACGACTAATCGGAAAGGAGACGACGTGTTCCTAAAAATGGGCCCCTATTACTTTTTTTACTCCCCCGAAACGGTCGGGGCTAAAGTGGCGAAGGTGAGCACTCAGGGTTACTTCCAAAGGGGGTGGCTGATGTAGCTAGAGAAACGGGTAGCAACGGAGGCCAATCAAGCCAGAACACACACAGCCGATTCGGAAACGAAGCAATTTCTCTTCCAGCCACGTTGCTGGAACTCTCTTCGCCCGCGTTTCTACCCTTCTCCCTTGCATCGTTTCCTCTCTCGTCGACGCTCATTCGACCCTCGGCTCCTCTTCACTTCCTCTTGCTCCAGCAGTCGTGGTATACGCCAGAATTTCTCTGGTCTCGGGCGAGAAAAAGGGAGTTTTCCTCGAGATAACGACCGGAGAATACTTCGAGAGGAACACCCTTCTCGCTTTCGGTCTACCGGCGAGAGGGGAGCGTCGACGAGAAAGAATACTCTCGAGGGAAAGGTGGAAAAGGGATGGACGGGAGCGTGAGTGCGAAACGGAGGAAAGGAAAGAGGAAAAGAGAACGTCGGTCGGCAGGAACCGGCCAACCGGCAAGAACGCGAGACGATCGCCATTAGCGCCTCCGTCCACGGTGTAGAAGAGTGGAGAAACGCGGGAACGTGAAACGGCAGCCATCGCGAGGAAGGCCGCACGCGAGAATGCGTGAAACGCACTGGATCACGTCAGGATGATTCCTTCTAGATACCCTTGCACAAGTCGACCTTCCTAAATGCACTGCAGGAGAGAATACTGAAGATCTTGGGATAATTTTTGTCCATTCACTCGGAACTTTTCCCATTTAAAATGAATTTCCTGCGCGATATGCTGTGATGTTCATATTTCTTTCTCTTGGGTATATGTATATCTTTAAATCACCATTGTGTCACTTTTAAAAGATCCGGCAGCAAAGCGAGTAATCCAGGTGGGGATTTTTGTCACGTCTATGATCTGGCCCAACGTAATTTACTTTGACAGTAATAAAAGCTGCGATATTAGCCATTTATGACCACGGGTGTGTACGGCGCGCGTAACGATGTTGCGAGGAGGCAAAGGAGTCGTTAAAAGTAATAGGTACACGGGGGGTAGATAGCCGCGCTCTCTTTTCGTCGGATGAAATTTGCGGTAATAGCCTAGACAGGCTGGAGGAATCAAATTTTATAGAAAATTTTACTACGTTCCATCGATGCCACTTTATGGAACGAACTTTTTTATCGAAAGGGGAGGTAGCAACATGGATCGACAGAGCTTTCGATGCAGCTGACACGGAAGTCCGGCTACTCTTCTACGATCGGCTGAACTTAATCGCATTGGATAAAAGTTTCCTCAGGCTGTTCTCCCTGCTTCTCTTCTATCGAATTTAACGGTAATCTGAATTCCGCGTGTCTGACATCACAATTGCTCACCTGTACACAGGTAAAGGGAACAGTCCCGATAAATTTCTATACCAATATTAAAAATTAGTAATTTTCCATCGTGGAGTTTATAGGCCGATCGGTGGATTAAACGTGCCTGGAAACGGAGCCCCTCGCCATCGAACACGGTACTTAATTAATAAACGATAAGCGTAACTGCCGAAAAATTCCAACTAATTAAAATTCCACGGTGCTAAAACAAATAATCCCCAACGTCGACCCCCAGTTGCCCGAAACCGGCAGCCTTCTTATCTAACGCCCTGATCACATCTATCGTTCAAATTCATCTGAGCAACCAGGTGTATATACCAACCAGGTTTCATAATCCGACATACCTCCGGGCGACCCTGATCGTAAGCTATGTTTACAGAAGCCACACGACTACATTCCACAAAGTTGTCGTTAATAAATTCAGCATAAGCACGATGAGCGCCACGATTGTTTCTCCAAAAGCCTATTAGAAACCTTACAATTTTATCCCGAAGCGCCACGATGTATACATTGTACTTACATCCAGCTGAGGGTGAACGAAACAGTCGAAACCTGCCCGTGTGCCTACCTCAGGAGAAGCACACGGTTCGAATCGTTTGTCGCGGCAGGCGTCTCAATTCCCTTCGATGATCCCGACGCATAGTCAGATAATGGACGAGCTACGCACAGGCTTATGGCGACGTCGCGACGTCATCGTACACCGCAGCAACTCACACTGACCAAACGATAAACCTTCTTCACACGCCAGCCAGTGTTTTTTCAGCATATCCCGGTAAACCTTCATAGAAAGGGAGAATTGCCCCCTGGCGTGAGTGGCGCTCGCTAATTAAGAGGCGTGCCCACGCCTCGGCTCTCGGTGCATGAGTTACAATAGAAACGAAGATCGTTTCAGAGTCACAGTGCCATGTCTGCGGCGAGTTAGGTCGCCTGCGGCTAGCCGCAGGTAACCCGAAGAGAATCGCGTCCCAGCGTTAATGTGGATTTTTTTTTTATTATTATTAGAGAATCGCCTAGCGTCTCTAGACTGGACGAGATGGTACGGCGGTGTACGTTTCACTTCCGCGTGGAAAGTTCGATGATCGACGCGAGATGTAATCGACGATGCTGTGCACGGATAACCGATAATTTCAGGTCGGCTGGAAGCCGTTGGGAGGCGAAGCGAGCGGTGGATTCGCGCGCCGCGGATACGGACGATGGAATTTTTTGAAACTGGACCCTCGCGCGCCACGCTCTCGCGGGATTCAATTATTGTGCCCATCGCATCGGTTCGATGGGTGGCGCGTGAAAGGTTACGGGTGGAGATCTCGTTAGGGGTATCCGCCTGTAGTTACTTTTCATTTCGGTGCTGCCATTGCGCTGGCTTGTCGTCGCAAGATAGGCACGGTCCTCGTCAAACTGTGAGCTGCGCGTGTATACATCGTAGGTACTATTCGTTCCGCTACGGTTCGACGCTTTATGGAGCGACGTTGAAATTGTGTGAGTGATCGCAGGCCCATGAGCGCGGGTAGCGGAATAACGAAAAGAAGAGTAATCGTACGGTTGAACGTACGATAATTGTTCAAAGTACCTTACGGTTATTAATTGCACTTCTGGATAGCGGAGAAAATTATTACGTAAACCACCCAATTTTTTCCCCCGACCGTTGTATCAGACTTGTTACTCCGAACCTTTCCTATGTGTCTAAAAAAAGATCGATATCACGCGATCTACTTGTGAATCTTCATCCCAGGACAAGAGCAAGAATGGTTGATCGGTATTATCGGGCTGCTCGCTTGCAAACGCGAACCAGAGAACGACGAGGAGGCAGAGTGGCGAGAGCAGCCGCGGCTCGGTGGTGGAGGAATGCGAGGAGGCCATCTTGGTGAAGGGGGCATCTCCCTCGAACGTTTCTCGCATCCACGAGTCCTCCTTGTTCCTCTTCGATCCTCTCGTTCGCATCCCGTGGCTCCCTGTCCGTCGAACTGTCGGCCTCGTCCGTCCATCCGTCCCGCCGCAGCCTCTCACACACCTGCATTCATTGGCCGTACGCACGCGAGCGCCAATGTCACAATAATTATTAAAACATAAATCTTCGGCAGCCGTGAAGCAACATGGCGCGGCACGAACGTGCGCCAGTAATTCCAGCCTCTCTTCGTGCTTCATCACCTTGCGCGAGTATGTTGCGTGCCGGTGCGTTCTTAGGGATTACCTTTTAGATGGAAGAGCACGGGAATCTTATTATGATTACTCTGGTGTCGATCTCAGGTGTATCGTAATTTTGTTTGCAAGAAAACCGTGTTTGGCTAGATGTGTCCGGAGGAATTTTCTGGCAAGAATTTTCAGTGGCCACGCGTGCGATGAGCTACCTGCAAAGTAGCTAATGCTTTCGGATTCCTGTTCTCAAGCGGTGGCAGCCGAAGTACATGTATCTCCGAGGCTTAGCCCCGCTCACCGAAACCCCGTGCCGTCTTCCTTAGTTCTTTCTTTCCGCCTGCCCGGTGTGTTCCGCGCTAAGATACACGTACGAGGTAGTGCTGGATGTTTTACTCCACGCCCGTTTCTTGACCACACACCCGAGCACCTGGACCGTAAAACACCGGAGTGGAAAACGGATGAAAAGCTCCGAGTGCTTGCCGGCCGTCGAGAGAAGAACGTTTCCTAATCCCCGCAACTGCGTCCTTCGTCGAGGCGGTAAGTGATACGGTTTAGGATTTTTCCCTCCTCGTTTTGCTCCCGCGGTTGCTGGATTTCTCGAGAATTATGACGGCAACGATATCTATCTCCTTTCTCGAGCACCTTGGAAATGTACTTGTGCACCCTGGTTACACTCATTTCGAGGGGGTTTACTAGCGGAACGGTGACATTCTCGAGTGCTCGTATCCACCACAAGGAAGGAAAAGTTTCGCGCAGGACACCGAAACTTCTGTTACCCAGTTTGACATTTGCTCGTCGCTGGATTATTGCAACCGCAGTATCGACCCTTGACTTTTTCACTTCGTTCGATGCGAATGGAATTTTAATAGCGCCCGTTACTATATCATTTATCGACGAAACTCGGACAGTCCTGTTTCTATAAAATTCGATATCCCCTATTGCTGCTGATCCATACACCAAGGCCCTAGTTCGACCTACATGCACGGACGGAGTAATAGTCGGTTTATCGGTAGTCCAGGACTTGCAACAACGAGGCTGACATTTAACAGAGGAGTCGCAGAAGCAACTAGGCGACGATTGTAAGCTATAAACGTTGAATGGCACCAGACCAGAGGGATCTTCGTTGCTTTTGTGGCGCGTCCGCGATAACGGGAAACGCGCAACGTGCTTTCTCATTGCAATTAGACGCAGATAATTTCAGATGTCCTTCTAACCAGCTGGTCGTTCGACGAGACAGTAAAAGCAGGCTTTCAGAGCGCCCAGAATGCACTTCAATCGGCTCGCATCGGATGCTAGAAAAACTGGGACGCAAGTTACGACGGAGAAAACCGGCGAGGTTAAGGCTGTTGCATCGAATCGTATCGTAACTATCGTATACGGCCTGTTTAATTTTTTAATAAAGTGCACGAGAAAAGTTGGCCGTATTGAAGCTGTTCACCAGCGAATGTGCGATACGTAGAAGAAAATTGCGTACTAGGATACTTTAACGGTAGGTTCTTTCGCCTTCTTATACTGGAAGATGCCGAACTGAGCTTTTCACGCTTTTTATTCCTTTTAAAGAAGCCTCTATAAATGATTGATAGACTTCGATATCTGGGATAATTAATTGCTTCCGTGAAATTTATTATTAATGTCACGCGAGGACAGCGTAATAGCATAGGTGTTATTATATTATCATTATCATAATCGTTAGGGGAAAGCTCTTTTCTACGTAAACGGTGTTCACCAACGAGAGCTGCGCTACCCTATTCCCGTCGTAGTCTCGAAAATTGTCATGGAAAGACGAACGCGTGCGCTTCTTATCGTGATTATCACTAATAATTTCCTAACTATTCATGGACGGGCGGTTTAGTTGCAGGCTATACTAAAAGCGGCTGTTCGACGGATGCAGGATGCCCTCGCTTTCTCCTATATAGTCTACAAAATGCACCACGGAAGCACCTCTAAGTACCACGGAGAAACCTGCTGCGCGGAATTACGTCGGCGTTGCATTATTATAGCTATTCTAATTGTTCAATAAAGTGGCGGGGCGGCTGCTTAGATCATGTATCGTTGTTATACACCGGTGCGTCTCCATTACGTCGAAAAATTGCTAAAAAGTTCCCCTCAAGTTTGCCAGACCTTTCCCCTTGTAACGTAATTAACGTTCGTGGAGCAGGTAGTAAAACTGTTGAACGCGGGCAAGTAGTATTTCTCGATGCAAAAACAAATGAATACTATCTTCAACCGTATCGGCGCTCGCATAGGGGAGGGTGTGCGACTTGCTCTTCTAATTACTCCTAGAACCTCTTTCACTGCGATATCGCGCGACACCATCACAGGAACACCGGATTACTTCAACGGTGAAACAATTGACTGGCGAAATATCACGCGCCAATGTTTTATAGCAGCGCTATTATCATTGCTCCGCGCTAAAAATTCACTGCATTGCCGAGGCAAAATAAATATTTCCTGTATCGTACACCTACTGTTTCCTTAATTATTCCATTTCTTTCCCCTAAGAGAGCATCCCCTTTTTTCCACTCGCCGAGCGGCCAAGAGCCACCTTCCATCGTTCATCGACTACCATTAAAATCACGTGTCGGCGAGATCGACACCGCGGTCGACCGATCGTCTTCCAGGAAATTACATCCGCCGGCGTCTTCACGAGCTCCTCCACGCAATATAACCGTCGAGGATAATTACGTAAGCGTTCGAGACGGTGGCTTCGCGATGCAGGTTGATGTCGCGCTAAAAGCAGCCGTTCGATGAGTGCACCGACACCGCCGTCTATTCAGCCTGCACGACAGAGTACGGAGACGCGGTCGCGTGTTCATAGACACACAAACACACACGCACATTTCAAGCTCACCCACGATGCTGCCGCCGCCGCATCTCCGGCACGCACAGAGGCGAAACCCGCTGGCGCCGGAGGATTACATCGAGACCCACCCCCGTGGCCTCGGTAATGCATCCGATTGAATATTCGACGGGGGTGGAGCAGAGAAGCGGGGCACCCACAACGGTCCCCTGGCACGCCAACGCCAGCGACGGCCCTTACGACGAACAACCAGCCCGTGTACGTGCGCCTATTTGCACCGGCGACGCTTTAAATGGCTGAGGGTGAATGCGATTGCCGCTCCAAAGCATTTGGAACCGGGGAAAATTAGCGGGTCATCGAGTGCTGTCGTTCATAAGTACACTCTGCTCGCGTGAACATTCCTTTTATTCGTTTCTAAATTCCGCCTGGAAGTTCGGTTCTGTCGTCTTCGTTCCTGATATTTCAACGGAGACACTTTCCCAGCTGTCCGCGAACATTAACTAGCAGGGGTAGTTTTATAGGGGAGAGGGACCAGTATTAGTGTTTCCTAAAAATCGTCGCGGCTGACATCGATAGCACAGACTCCAGCCCTTCGTAACGTTTACTCAGAATCATCCCTTACGCGCTCGTATATATTCTACGTGGTTAAGCACACGTGTTCGCGATAGTCAACCTGCTCGTTTCAGCAGCAACACGCCAGGGCAAACAGTCTAACGCGAAATTGGTTCTCGAAAATATTGAATGGTCGACCGTTCTATGCTGGATATGTTGACAAGACTATGTTGCCGTCCTCCTTCGTTCTTCGCTGCCTTCGAAGCCGTGTTGGGGTCGTGGCTGGGCCTCTAGGACAAAAAGCTCGGGATAGCCAGGGGAAGAAGTGTACGACGTGCTCGATCTTGCAGAGGCACGTGCGACGCGCCTCGAGCACGGCAGAGTAGCTGACGATAAAGGAAGCTGGGAATTGTCGTCGATGATCGATATTACGTACGCGACGCGTAGCTGCACGCCAGCCTCGTGCTGTGCTCTATCGCTTCGTAAAGAGATTCTCGTGGCAATTTGCGCGCTCGTCGCCTACGACCCGGCAAATTCTCGCGGGCTAGGAATCGATCGCGACGAAATTCGGGGCGACGCTATCTCCGCTAAATTTATGGGCGTATTGTGTACCCGGCGTGGAAATTTTCGACGCGAGGAAGCAACGGGGAAACGCTAACGGGGGAAATGTGCGGTTTAGCGACACCGAGATCGAAGTAGCCGAATCTTCGGTGATTTATCGTTCGTCCAGGGGAACACGCTGTTAGTGGACTACGGGATTGACGTGGCGCGGCTACCGCTTTGCCCCACACCGCGTTTCGGTAATTAATTACTTTCTGGAGCGCCGAATGATCCTGGCAATTATTTTTCGACCCGAAATCGTTAGGGCGCACGTAAGTGCGGGCGCTCGTTTAAATCGTTTAAACCATTACGCGCACCAGGTTATCCTTATTGTCCCGGTGGATCTTGACTGTGTATGAAAGTGTCTTGTGGGAACTGTTAACGAGTGTCTGCGGCGGTGGTAGGAATTCTGAGGAACATTTATTTAATGCTTTGATACGATATGACGGTAATACACGAAGGTATCGCGCAGAGGCACGCATAATTGAAGGACACGGTGTGTCGTAATAGAGGCACGAATGATTCGAATAATTTGCAGACCAGTCGAGGCAAAGTCACGCGGCACGTCGGAGTGTACAGCGATAGGCAGAAGGCCGTCCTTCTTCCGGTGATGATCCTCTTGGTCCCCGTCGTATATCTCGCAAGGTGAAAGAACGACTAGAAGAAGAAGAAGGATTTCGACGTTTCTTATGGACCGATTCCTCCTCGAACCGGTCAAGGATTCGACGATTTATATCCTCGCGTAAAAGGGGCGCCTAGGACGACGCGAGTCTACTGCTGTCTTACTCGACGGCCGTATAAAACGAGAACGGTGGAAGAGGTAGAACAGAACGCACACCCGGTGTAAACGAGAGAATGTGCGTGCCGTATCGAGGCGCAATACGACTGGGTCGAGGGCTTTTGTAATGCGCCACCTCTTAACAGGGGCTACGACGATTCCGTGGTGAACGGAAAAAGGGGAGGGAAAATTCCGTTGGAGCCTGAGAAGCGAACGATACGGCGTTAATTGTGACCCGGCGAGAGGCCGCGGCGGAGGCAGGCAGAGAAAAGTTCGACAGCGGGACCGTCGAAAGAGAATTAAGCGATTCGAGATGAATTTTACGGGCCGCTTAAGATTCCGACGAGATTCTCGAGTACTTTCGTCGGGGTCCGTTTTTCTTCGGGCTTTCCACGGGTTTGGCTGGCTTGTTCCGCGAGCCAGGGGGTGAGAAACACAGAGGGAGGACGAACGTTGTGGAACAGAAAGGGGAGAAGAAGGGGAGCAGAGAGATGGTAGGGAGGGAGAGACTGGCTCGTTTCGTAGCTTCGGCCTTTTTAGGAGGAGAAGAAAGACCGTGAGCGGCGAAGAAGAAAAACTGGAGGAGAATGGTGACTGAGTAAAGGGTCGACGACGACCTGAACAAGGACCGCCGACGACGATTTACCGCTTCCTTAGACGTATTGGAACGCGGCCCCGTTCGCTATATCCTCGCCAGTGAAATAGACGGCACCTTCGGTGAAAAGTTTGACGGACCTGCAGTTGTCGATTCTCCGACGAAATTTGCGGTTGCTGGCGTGACGAGCTGCCGACCACCGTAATCATCGAATCTGCATGGTCGGGGGGTGATGGCAGTTCCTATTATTTTTTTTTTCCGATGCGCTTGTCTCGTCGATTGATTGATATGCTTCTTCTATTTCGATACAACAGTGACAGTCTAACGTACCCGTCGGAAATGAATCGACGACAATCCAGTTACAAATATGAACGAATCGCGTACACGAGAGTGAACAGAGAATAAGAGCACGGGAGGCTACGCTCGACGCGAAGATAGTCAAAAGGTACGAAGCTTCCGCGAGATTAATAGCATCGCAAAAGAACGACACAGAAACGAGTACAGGAGCTACGTATTGCAGGGTGCGTTCGCAAGTGGGAAGAAATCGCGACCGGGGATGGACGAGGGGGGGAGAAAACGATCGAGAGAGCAACGAAGAAACGTGCACTTTGGTTTAGGCGATGGCCTGTAGTAACCTCGCCGGTCGGGTAGAGTTGGATCGACTGCGGTTCGAGACGGGGGAAAAAGGAGATGGTGCAAGGATGGAGGAGCGGTGAAACAGGCAGAGAAAGGGAGAGAGCATCGGGGAGAGAAACTGAGCCTTCTTACCCAAGGAACCGGTTCTCTCCTCTCTCTGTAGTCTGCTACGACTGCCGTGCCGACCAGGGGCCTTCTTCTTCTCTTGCTCTACCTCCAAGACATGGCACTTAGAGTCATCCGGGGACTCTGCTCCCCAAGATCCGCGGGACTTTTAGCGATCGGGCCTTGCACTTGCCTTTAAATCGTTCCGCGTCAACTGCCTCTCTGTGATACGCGCTCGTGCTCTGGCGTGCACGCGTCCCTCATTGCTCGGCGAACTGGTTGCCTTTCCTACTGGAGGACGATGCCGGTGCAATCTGCAGAGAGCAGGGTAGAGGGAGCGAGGGATGGTGGAGGGATACCTGGTAGCATCCTAGGAATGTGTACGCCTCAAATTGAACGGTGTTTAATTGAAACTGACGCTCGGGGGATTCTTCGCGTCCGCTTAATTAGCTTACAGATTGCTCGTTTTTCCAGATTACTTGGTTGATGTAGCGAAGATTAAATGAAAGAAGGAACATCTTCAGTTGCGTGCCAACTTGGCCGTGTTACGCTCGAGATTGCTTGTATTTTATGCCTGCGTAATCGTTGAGCGCAAACTGTGACGTGTAACCAGTGCATCGGCTCGGTTACCAGATTCATCAGGGACTGGCGCTTTCCAGAAACTTAATATCGACGCACCCGTTAGCTCGTACGCGACGTGAAATCCTAGCTCTCGGTGTACCGGATGAATATAATCGTCTATGAAACATCTAGCCGTGCCTTCGCTCGATACCGTGACACTTGCACCGAGATCCCTTTCTCTCTCTCTTTCTCTTTCCCACCCTGTCTCCACCGTTCTGTTACAGGAAACCTGTTCCGTGCGTTTCAAGTTTTCCCCGAGAGGTAACAGTACGCGCGTTTGAGGGTTAAGGTCGTCCCTGGTGCAACCGGTCCGCAATCCGCGAAACCGTGAAGCTTTAACGCTAACCTACGATCTCTTCCTGTCGTTAAACCGCGCTCGGTCGTGTTCACTATCGATGGCGTTAAACTAGTCTGGCCGTGCGGATCAACGATAGGAACGAGTATGTTGTTCCAATTCAAATGCCAATCTGATAGATCCGTTCGCGAGTGTAGAGATAGCTGTTCGATTCTGTAGCCCTGCGTTCAGTTCCCCAGCGAATTATTTGTTGTCGCCTATAGGAAAGCGGCGAAATTACAATGGTAACAGAGTTATTGCAATCACGACGGAACCGAGCGACACTTTGCGATGAAATATAGTATCTCCGAGGAAAGTTTTCAACTACCTTCGATAAGCTTCTTCCAGTAACTCATTCGTAGAATAGCGCCTAGAGTTTGGACGGGCGGAGGAACGAAATAGCGAAGCAAAACGTGCGTCGTTATGTGCAGACGCGCGGAACCGCGGCGTGCGAGAAAGCGAAAGGGGAAAAGGAAAGTGGGATGGAAACGGTCAGACGCGAATATACGAGTTGCCCTTCGCTCCGTTGCGTTATAAATCGCGGATTTCTACGTAGGTGACTGCCGGCCGCACGTATACCGTAGTCAGATGTCGGATGATCCATTTAATGCCGCGCGCCGCCATGCGACATAAATCACGCGCACGTTATACCGACATGCAATATAACCGACATCGTGTGCTTTTTTCGGTACAGAGATCCGCGATTCCGTCGACGATTCGTCGACAAAACAGCCCTGCGTCTTGATCGAGCATAACTTTTCAGTATGATTAAAATAACTTTCTTCTTCCCCTTTTTTCTCGAGGTTGTATTTAGTTATAGTTTTTCGCGTATTGTTCCACCGATTATTAGACGGGCCGATTAATGGCTTTCCGTTCTATCAAAACTGTACCGCGGTTACTCGCTCGCAGTGGATAGCCCGCAGCACCGAAATCGGCTATCAACTTCCCAAGTGAATCTTCAATTTCTCGTAAAGAACTTCGGAGCGTACAGAAAGTCTGCTGCAATTCCTGGCGTTTACACAGCGCCGCTTGAATTTAATTATCCTGGTAATTGTCGCGCCAACAGTTGAAATACACTAATTCGGATACCTCGTCCCCACTTTTCGAACGATTCGGCAAAAAAAAAAATTAAAAAGAAGAAGAAGAAAAGAAAGGGAAGGAAATGCAACGACGTGTCAACGTTATGCGCCGGCAACAACGTTATTAAAAGAGAATTCCTCTTATTAGGCTTACCAAGCTCCCCGTGATACTAATTACCATGAAGCTTGCCTTTAATTGCAACGATTTTTCAAAACTCGCCGCAACGTCAACAGCGTTGCTAGAAAAATCTGGTGCGTGTATATACACGGCGAAACGTGAAGCCATACCGCGACGGTATATGTGTCATAAATTCTATCGCGTATCCATGCATTCCGAGCGTTTCGTAGCCATTCTCCGTGTAATTAACGCCAGATGAGTCGGTCCTCGCGAGTGGCAGAGGTGAAGAGGTGAAAATCCATTAGCGTGAAACGTCACGCGGGAAGGGCCCACGTGAAATTAACCCGCTATACGATCGGTCGTAGTTTTTTTTTTACCGGTGAACATTCACCGAAGAAGAAGCAGAAGAAGCAGAGAAAAAAAAAGGCGAAAGAAGGCCAAGCGAGCGCGGAAACGAGCGGCTGGAGAAATTCACTGGTAAGAAGGTGCGATCGGTATGCGACCCCTATCATTCGAAGATACCTATCACCCCCCGCGCCACCCCAATCCTCGGCTAATTAACTTTAATCCAAGCGTTAGTCGCGCTCTAGAAATTCTGCCGTGAATCCACGTTCACGGCCAAATTGGCTGGTTCGAGCAGCAAAGCGGGGCTAATTGTGAAATTCGATTTCGTTCGACGGTCCGTAACGAGAAAATTAATGTAGCGATTTATCGGACCGAAGAAATATTCCCGCCGTATGAACCATATCCGATTCGTATTCCGCGGCGGATAATATAAAAACCGTGGAATAATGTGATTTCGTTTCAACAGAGCCAGCTTTAATCGTAGAATTCTAATTCGGCGAAAGTGCCGCCCTTTCAGTTGCGCAGAGCTGAGCGCGGGAGCACGCAGACAAGGGGTAGTAGATCTTCGCCTAAAATTCCAAAGGATCCAGCAGCGAGGGCGGAAGGAGCAGCGCCCGGTAAATCTACCGGCTCTGCCGCTTTAAATTGCGTAATTTATATTTCCAGCCCCCGTTTCGGGTGCTTATAATTAATTACGCTGAAGTTTGCCCGGAAGCCCGGTGGAAAGAAGGCCAAAACTACCGACGTCTGAACACGAACGGTAAGAGGGAAAGGATATTCCGGGGAAGTCGAGACACCCGGCTGCGTTCGTTTAACGCGAACATTCTTGTAGCTGGCACGAGATAGTATCGAATTCCATGCGATTCGAGGACCAAATCACGCGATCAATTATTCCAACCGGCCGGTGTATCGTGTAACCAGTCTATTCTAACTAGAGGCCAAAACTTTCCGGGTCACGGTGATACGGTCGCAGCAGGTGGACGAAAGAAACGCAGGAAATCGGTCACGCGAGCGCAGAATCGGAAGTGACGCCGTTGGCGGCACTCGCGTAGGCCTTAACACGCTCACGATGTTTCGTACGCAAGCACTTCCGGCAAGCGGAGTCCAATCCTGCCGGCCTACCGGCCGTTTTTCACCCGTTTCCACGGCACCGACGCTGTTGGAGATGGCGGTGGCGGGCTGGGGTGGAAAACAGTTGGCGTGGAGAGCAACGAGAAAGGGAGAGAGGACTGCCGTTGCTACTTTCGTTATTTATGACCAACGATATAGCCTCTCTTCGTCGCCTCCGTCGGTTGCACACGCGCCGCCCCAAAGGAGCACACGGCTTCTCTCCTACACCGGGCCTCCTCTGCTTCTCTTCAACCCTCTTTACTGTCGTCTGTTCGAGGTCTAACTTCGGTTACCCCGGAACAGGGACTGGAAGGGCGACCCGCGAAATGAGATCCAGCCGCGCCGATGTTATACTATTATTGCTCGCGACGACAACTCGGAATAAGGGTTGGCGGTGGTGCCGGAGGATATACATTCTGCCTGACATTTTCCTTTCTTTCTTCTCTTTCTTTTTGCTTTTCGTATTGCATTCGATAAATCTCCGACACGATTACAGCGACTCGCCGGTTGCGCGTTTCACGTCGGCGCGACGCTTTTTCAATTATTTTTAGTGAACGATTTCCCTTTGCGATGCAATCAAAGCGTGCTTATTTTTAACGATCTCAATTTCTTCCACGGCGAGGGCAGGTGTTGCTGGAAATAAATCATTCCCAGCGTTCCGGGCGTTAATGCTATAAATACGGTGTACAGTTGGGAGCGGGTAATCGGCTTATGTATTAAAAGGGCCAGATAAAAAGCATAGCAGAGCGTGACGTCTGCTTGAAGCGTTATCTCGCGAGGAGGCACAGCTCGCGAAACCCGTGGCCAGTACAGCACGACATCAAAGGGGCCGGGCCCCGCGTTTTCCATCCGAGGCGGATTCCAGAACGCGCCGATATTAATTAAACGAGCGACGATTATCTTTCCATTTAGCTCCGGTGCCGATGGATAATGCTTCCTCTCTCATTGCCACGGATCCGGGGGACCCAAGGTTATCCGGATGTCCCACGATGTTGCGTGCACCGCGGTCGATTTATCGTGTACCGTAAAATGCCACGGCATGAATTAACCACGCCGATCTTTACATATAACCGCGTTTCTTCGATTTAAATCGATTACCTGCGCCGCGTAGACACGGGGACGTAGGAAAAGAAACGAGCGCCGGTATCGAGGCAACAACGGTGACTGGGATGGCCGAAGGGGAAGAAAGAGAGGAGAGGAGAGATGGGGGTTTCGAATCGAAGAAGAAGAGAAGCAGCAAAAGTAGCAACAGCAGCAGGTCCAGAAGAAAAAGAGGAACGAAGAGGAAGAAGAAGAAAAGGGAGAGTATGCGGCGTACCAGAGTCGAGTTTAACATAAGCGCTGTTTTCCTATAGCCGGGCTCATTAGGAGTGCACGCAGATTACCGAGAAGATGACCTCGAGACGGCGGAGTCGTGGTGTTCTTTTAGATCGGCGGCCATAGTATGAGCGCCACCAGTATCCACCGCGTGTCCCGTAAGCTAATTAAGACGACAAAAGTCCACGTTAATCCGAGAAACACTCGTCTCGATAGGGAGGGCCTTAAGTAAACCGTGCATCGTCGCCTGGTCGAAGATTCTTCGCGAGGAATCCGGCCGAACTGGAGGAACAACGAAGAAAACCGAGACGAATGGAATGCGACTGATTGCAAAGGAAATACAACGTCACTTCATTTGCAAAAGTGTTTAAATTGAAAAATGTCGAAATAAATGCTACACTGTACGAGATAAGTACGTTGAATGAATTTTTATTTCCTACGTATGCTTTCGATGACCACTTCAAGGTTGGCTCGAGGCACGGACGAAGAAAATACATATGTTGCGAGAGAAAAAACCAAACGAAAGCACGGCGATGGGAAAAGAAAAAAGAAGATACAGAACGGGGGACGTGTTTGCGAGCGCGAAGAAAAACCGACATAATCATATTTAATGTGCTCGTAAAAATGTACATTTATACATACCGAAAACAACGCGACTGGCGAAGCTCGAAATTCGCGTTGGGGGATAATTAACTCGGGGTGCGGATGGAACGAAATGCGCGAGACGAAAAAAAAATATATATGATCGATGATTCAATAATCTTAAAAAAAAGAAAAGATACAAAACCCGAGAAAGTTGATTGCCCTTGCAATACTTCAGTGCAAACTATAAAAAGAAAGCTGGGATAGTTCGAGCTAACTGTTTCGAGACACATACCTAATCTCAAATGCCGTAGTTACGTGCGAACAGAATATTGTTCAAATTTATCCACAGCTTCGCACGTTACCGTACTCGCACGACACTTAGTCGATAATAAATGTTCGCGTGATGCTCCCCCAGCGAACCCAGCATCCACCGATATGCTCGTTCTCACCTTGTTACTTACATACAATAAGGTGGATGCGCATAGGTAACACGACGCAACGGCGCGTCGCGAAATAAACGAGTTGACAAAGGCTGAGCAACCGTGCAACAGCCGTATCGTTAGTACCTAACGTTCCCTATCTCAAGCTTCCCACCGATGCTAGTCGAATCGCGGATATCGTTATCCGTGCTTTTTCCACTCGTCATATTCTCTTCCTCCCGCGAGGTAACATCTTTAAATGCTAATCGCTACATCGCCCGGCTGGAATCCAATTATTTATTGCTAATGCCGAACCAAGGACGTGGCTCGGAGCCAAGACGATGCCTCGAAGAAATTCAGTCCGCGGTTCGTCGGGATTTTTCGAACTTGCGGTACAATGGTAATCACGACGTTACCCAACGATGGGTAACGCGGCCTGCCTACTTGGAACAGCTTCTAACTAGACGCATCCAGCTTTTACTTTTAACTAGACGTCCTCGAGCGCGGCACGGCGAGCAGTTCTTAAAGGGCACCAAAGTATTCGAAACTGCGGCGGAATAAAAAAAGATGGGGCAGCAGCAGAAAATATCAAGACCATAGCACGTGAACATTGCAACGCAGCTAAGAGACATCCCAGGCGAACCGCAACCTAGACAATTTCCACCTTACTATTTGCACCTTGGTAAGCAAAGTTACTCGTTGCGCCATCGGAGTATGGCGCAATAAACGACGCGACAAAGGCGACTCGTAAGCGGGCAGGACCGATGCATTCTTTCATCCCCCCTTCGCGTCGTCTTTGCTAATCCCCCAACGTTCCACGCTCTCTGCCAGGTCGCAGAAATATTTATATGCATCTTAAGCCGGGCGGCACGCGCGGGGGATAGGCGACTGTCGAAAAAGATTATTATTAACGCCCGCTAGTCGACGGCATGGGCCGAGCCGATAAGGCTCTTACGAGGATCTCCCCCTCCCTTTTCCACCGCAGGGGTTGGCACCCCGTGAAAGGGGCGACAGGAGACAGAGGAGGCGCGCATATAATCGACGCGTCGATAAGCCTCGCACCACGTCACTGACAGCTACGATGACCGTCCTCAGGGATCAAACGGAGGGAATAAACTGGTTCCCAAAGTCACCCCCCTCCGATCGCGATTTTTCGACGGATCGTGCATATGCGTCGTTTGAAGGGATGCGTATAAGAATTGGGAAATGGGGATACGACGGCGCGAAGGAGTCACGTGGCGTTTAGTGAAAGTGTACGAAGAGCGGGGAATGTATGGCAGTTACGCTCACGCTTCCGCATGGGGTGTAAATGAATTTGAACAGGGGTAGTTGAAGAAGAATTATTGCGCGTAGATATTCTCCATGCAAAGCTGACGTTTATATCTTGCGTAAACATTCGGGTGGAAACTTCGGTCTGAGGCATCGCGCTGGGTGAGAAAATTTTAGGCAACCAGCCTAAACAGTATATCGAAGTCGTGCAGCGTGATATATAGCGTGCCTTTGCGATAAAGCCGTGCGATCGTGAACCATCGGAGATTCTTGTGTGTCGTTCGAGCATCATAAGCCACGGGAAATACCGAAAGCGCGAGGCAATAAACGTGTCAGGTTAAAGAAAATTAGTCTAACGGCACGTGGCGCACAGACGCAGCGAAGGAACGTGGCGAACGCCTGTTATACCTGCAGCTTTTGCGTGCTTCTTCTCTGTTTTAATGCTCGACGCTGCTCTTTTCCCCTCCCTTGGCTCGTCCGTGAAACATCGGTAACGCGACGTCCAGTCGCGGGACCGTAAAGTCGAAATATTTATCCCGAATGCGGCTTGTAAAGTACACGGGGCCCCGCCATTACAAGTCATTTTCATGCGGCCTCCAAGATGAAACGAGCTGATATTTACGTTCTATGCCTTCATTCTTGCGTGCCGATTTCAACGTCGTCAGAAAAAGTCGCGGAGGACACCTTTCCCTATTAACGGCAATTAAAACCCTTTTGCCCAGTAACACGTTGGTACTTTGCACCGTATTCGACCAGCGATCGACTTTGCGGAACGACCAGCTTTTAAGGTCCAGGGAGCAATCACCGCGAAAATGTATGAACAAGGTTAAACACGTCAAAGCTGTCTGAACAGCAACACAGCCGCAGTAATGAAACTTGGATTTAATGACATGTTCGAAAGTTAAAGTCGTAAAAGAATAGCGTATTTCTTTACAACCATCTTCCACTCCGTTAGCTTTGTCAAGCTGCAAGAAGGCAGACGTTTCAGAAACTGAAACCCAGCGATCTTCGTAAAACTCGCGCGTAGAAAGTTCAAGGGTGATCTCATAGAAATTGACTAACATAGTGGAGAGCCCGGGGGTGGTTTCATGGAACGCATCCACAGAGCGCCCTACCGATTACGATCGCGACTCGACAAATTGCCCGTTCTTGTATTCATTTTTTTCGTGCTCGCGATCCGCGGGCGGCATTTTTCTCGGTGTTATCGCGAAGGACGTGCGTCGGATCCAGCCGACGTCCTGCCTCTTCCGAATATCGTGGCTCGCCCACTTCTTCTCCAATCTTCTTCTCTAGCGCACGTGTTTCCTACGGGAGAAAGATGGCATTCGGGTTGGAGATGACGTACAGCCCCGGCGTGTGGCCTGGCTCGAAGCCTCGTGAAATCTCGCGAAATTGTCTTCGTGCTCCGGAGCAGTTTCGGGCACGCAAGCCGTGCTTGCTCCACGGTCGTAGCCGGGCAAAAATATTTTCCAAATATTTACCCGTTTCCGTAACTTCGATTCCCCCGCTGTAACCGGTTAATTCGGTTCATCGATATCGTCGTCCTGATCTAGGCGATTATACTCGGTGTCTCCGGGATCGAGCATGTAATTAACATTTAATTGAACGTGCGAGCGGTCCTGTGGGATTGCGTCGTGTGATAATATAACGGGGAGACATAAATCGTCTGTCTCGAACGCGCAGCATTTAATATACTAATCACGGGGTAACGTATTTTCACGGCTACGGACGGGGTGAAATCTCACGTCGGGGAGTAATTTCCCCGTACGCCGATATTTTACGTGCGTGTTCTGACCCAAGATTGCCTCGACCGTCTAGCCTGCTCCCTTTCTTCCCCCCTTTTTTTTCACCCGTGGTCCTTCTTTCTTTTCTTTCCGACCGGTCCAGCGTCTTAAGTAGCCGTCAAAGAGACACTCGCCGACGGAATACGTAAGGGCCTGGCCCCACTGTACTCCACTTCCTTCATCGATTCCTCTTCTTCTACGTGTGGCACATTCTTCCTTCGCCCCTCCGATGCAGTCTATTCCCAGCTGCTCGTTTTTCCGCAAAAGACCGAGAACGGAATGGCCAATAGAAAAATTTCGAAATTCACGACGAATCGTGCGGGAAGTGGCGCCACACGAGTAAAGCATTCTGACAGAGTAGTTTAGTTTGCTTTATTCAACGCGAATCCCCGACGATTTCCGGCTCGGTTACCTCGAACGTGGTCGGATAGAAAGTTTCATTTTCGAGCTTTGCAGAACCTCGCGATATCTCGTGGCATTAATCGAACAGCTATCTCCTTGGATCATTTCTTAAGTTTGAAGTAGAAGAAAAAATTGTTTTTTTTGCATCAACAACTGAGAAGTGTGCAATGCGAGACGAGAAGAAAATTAGTAAACGAAACTTAATACAGCAAGCGGGATGAAAAAATTGTCAGAAGAAATATTCCATCAAGAAAATATCGAGCAAAGCGCGAAGTCCATTTTTCACAGACATCGTTTACGAAATTAGCCCAACTGTTTAGGAAACACAACTCTGCTCGAGTAAGTCGAAGAAAAAGTCTGCATATAAACAGAGAATGGCGCGGAGAAAGAAACGATATTCCCTTCACTTAGCCAGCAAACACTTTCCCCATCAATCTTCTTCGTTCCCGGTTGCAGCAGTAAGACCGATCTACAATGCTCGGGATTCGAATCCGCGTTTGAAAGGGTAGTCTTCGAGGAAGGCGGCCGCGGCTTTTCCGTCGATAAAAACGCCTTGCACGAGCGAAAGAAACTGGAAGAAACTGGGAAGAATGGCGTTCCAGCGACGACGGAGGTGAGGATGGAAAGAGAGACATATACGGCGAACGTCAGTCTGCAGAAACTTTGGCCGGCTTCATTCCTGGAATATCCCGCGGAAACGGAGGATTAATTCTCTGTCGGAAGTTTCTGACGTCTCGAACGTTCAGCCCGGAGAGAAGCGTTTAAAGTATTATCCTGGAAACGGTTTCCCGATGCCCGAGCTCGACGGCGTTGTCCGGGGGACAGCGGAATATCGAAGAGGCGACCTCGCCCCCTAATATCGGCCAATTTATCCGAGAATAACGATTTAAAGCAGCTTGCTTGTAGAAAGAACGAATTCCCGTTCTATCACGGATGGAATTCGTTTTGATGGATCGGGCTATCGTTTATCGAGATACTGTTGTCGTGAATGTTGCACTACTGTTATTATTATTATTATTATAAAAATGTCACACCTTGGATAGGTGTCTTAAAACGTTTTCCCGTCGTCCAGATAGAAATCGTAGGGAACAGTCGCGCCTCTTCTTTCCACGAAACAATGCCGACTCTAATAAAGTGTTTTTCTTACATTCCGACGGTGGCCTGGGCGCGAATCACCCTGGCCATTTCCCATCGTCTTCGCGCGCGGTCACCGACGCCTGGAATGGCCGGAAAAACGAGCGATAGACCGCTGCCAGTGCCGTCCCCCTGCAACGAGGATAATGCCAACCCATATCCGGTTGGAACGTGCGAATCCCGCGACACCTGTGCCAGCCTGGAACGGATGATCGTTGCAATCATCGAGGAACGACGATTGCCGACGCGCTCGATTCCTCTCCCGTCGTTTTCTGGGAAATCGGCGTCACGTGGACGTGACGTCTGGGATGTGCTCGAGTCACGGCAACGCGAAAGTCCCACCGGAAATGTGGAAATCCGTCTGGATCTGTCCGCTGGAGGATTACGAAGCTGCTCGTTTTTCTTGCCGGATTTCTTTTGAAATCGTGCGAGAATCGCGCGGAAAGAACGTGGATTGTCCGTATTTATTACTTATCGCCAAACATTCATTTTATCGTTGCGTTCTATTTCTCTTATGGACGGAAACTACCCCAGCGACGACTTCTACTTATCGAGAGTCACCATCGCCACGGTTATCAATCACCACTACCTCCACTCTCATCAATTCCCCGAGCAGCCTCCGCTTCTACGCCAGATCCATCTACATCCAGTCCCCTGGAGGAGACAGTTCGTCCTTAAAGAGGTTCGTCCACGGACGGAAGAAATTAAAACGCGGCAGAAAGGAAGGGCACAGAGGGTGGCCGCTTAATCGACCGTGGAAATGGCTCGATCCATCCAAAGTGAATTTCCGCGATCGTTTTCTCCCCTCGATCTGCCCCCAGCGGGAGAGGAGGAGGCGCAGAATGTCGACGCCACTTAAGGTCGAAAAGATTGGTCAGAATTTTTCCGCGGGCCTTCGGTGCACAAGCCTTCAGTCCACCCCGGGCCAGCCAGGCAGCGGCGAAATGAGACTCAAATTAAAAACTATAAATCAGGCACAGAGGTTACGCGGCACAGCCACGGGGTGGCGGAGGGTCGAAGGAGGAGGGCAGAGACGGATAAACGAGCGAGGAGGCCAAAGAGAGAAAAAAAGGAGAGATGCGGCGGTGAGTGCGCGGCGCGAATAAAAAGGGGAGAGAACGAGGGTGGGGGAGAAGTGGAATAAGAATATTCGCATAGGTAGACGCCGCCGACCCAGAAATATTCTCGAGTGCCGCCTCTGAAACTTCCACCCCTCTCTGCCCTCAACCGCGGCGTCTCTCTGTGTGCCCGTGAACCAGAGAGGGTTGCACGAGTTCCTCTCTTATCGTTCTTTTGCTTCGCGTTTCGCCGTAGTTTACATACGCGGCGGTCGGAGCGCATCGTACAGGCCAAGTAGCTGGTATTGTTATTGCTTTCGCAGACGAGGCGGCCCGCTTCGTTACAACGTGTACAAGTGTTTCGCCAAACTTTTCTCGAAGAAACAGAGGGGCTGCACGAGAGGATATTGCGGCCCCCGTTACTTTCTTCAACCCGCCGTCACAGTGGCTCTTGCAGCTTTGCGAACGCTTTCCCGTATCCGTGTATCCGTCGTCTCGATTTTTAAAACCATGCCTGCAATATACGGACGCGACGAGGGATATTGACGTGCACTGTATTCGCGATTCTTCTCGAGGAACAGAGGGCAATTTTACGTGCAATTCGTTCCTTCTTGATTGCTCGGTTCGAATCGCGGGGGAGGACACTGGCCGTAAAGCGGGCCGTTTAACCGAAATTACGGCGATCCACCGTCGCGGTGCAATAAGAATCCGTATTTCCGGCGAATTATTTTTCCCCGCGCATCGCTCGTTTTGCCGCGAAAAAAGATGGACGGTCGAAGACGATGGATCGACGGAGACCGATGAATAGAACACTGAAAGAGTATAAAAAGAAGGCGAGCAAAGCGACCGGGGGCGTTTACTTGCTCGCGAAAGGCGCCGAAACGGCGATCGTAAAACGTCGCCCCCTTTGCACTCTAAGCCACTTTTGCAATCAACGGCTCAATTACGTCCGTCCACGGGCGATCGTTTCAGCCGTGGGTCGATCCGCGTGGCCCGTTGCAATCCGGAAACGGATTGCAATCTTCCGGGAACGAGGCATGCGCACGTACTCGTGTTCGCCAGACACTTCAGAGAGCTATGAATAACATTAAGTTGCGAACGAACCGGGCCGCGAGGGAGCGTCGCGGAACAATGTCAAAGTTTAAAGGGAATTTTAATGCGGCCGCCGGAAGGCATACATATTTCAGCGGCAGGAATCGCGCGGGAGATTATTGCGCCGCCCTGCAGCGGCGAGCGCGAATCTATCGTTGAATATTTAAACTCCTATTCGAGTTGCTTCTTCGTTCTATTCGACAGTGGCGGCGCGTTTTCCCATTCCCGATCTCGAATCTTCGGTTTCCAAGAGGTGGTCTGCTTCTTGTAGCGACATAGAAGAAGCGACGCGACGCCTTTCTATCTGTTTACGCAGAAACAACGTTCACGTTAGATAAGTCTCATCGGCACTTTTCATCGGACCTCATCCAGCGTGAAGAATCGAAATTTCTGCCTGGAGACAGAAAAAATCATCCACCCGAACGAATTCGGCCCGAAAGGACCGTTTAAAAGGCAGCACCGTCGCTGTAGAAACAGAAGCGATAAACGAGCGAATCTCCGGCAGCCGGGCCGGAGAATCGGGAAGCAGGGGGTCGCAAAAGGACCATTCAGAGTCGGTCTACTAAATTTCACCAACACCGGGGGCCGACTGGCTCTCCCCTAGTCTCTACGTAAGAGCGTCGTCGTCCTGGCGAACCTGCCTCGCAAAGACGCCATCGTTCGAGCGTTTCCCCTGCTCCCTTCGACCCTTCCTTCCTCGTTCACCCTCGCGCGCCGTCCCCGCCACGGCCACAGGGTAATATATCGCGGCAGTCCGGTATTAATCACTTTTATTAGGTTATTATAATACCCGGCCGACTGGCTCTTGGTTAAGGCGCAATTTATCTCCCGAACGATGCATATTTAACGCGAAGCGCCACTCTTCGTTCGCTATCATTCACGTGCGGCAATCTCGCGTTCCCGCGCCACGTCCACCGTCGTCCAGGGTAGGCAGGGAGGAGGCGAGGAAGCGGCAAGAGAGACAGAGGAAGAAATACACGACGGTTGGATGCGTACCGTGCTTTGGCTACCGCGTAGTGTGTATCGCCACCGCGATCTGCCTTATTGCTAACTACGAGACCGCGGAACTGCTTCCCTCTACCCATTCTCCTTTTTCCATTGCTTGCCCCTCTAGATTTTCCCCACTAGTTCCTTCGTCCTCGCGTTCCCTACCGTTGATCTTTTTTCACCCTCCTCTTACTCCTCTTCGTTCACCAGTTAGCCGACACGTTGCAGCGATCAACTATCAATTACCTGGGTTGGTGCACCGGCAGGCTGCTGCGAGCACGACCTGCTCGGAATGCACCTTCCAGCCCAGGACGACTCCTGTCGACCGCAAATCGAGCTCAAGGAATCTCGTCTTCCGACCGCCCGACATTTGTCCCGGCTTATCAAGCCCGAGTTCGAGTAGCCTTGTGCACGATACGAGGTCCCGGGACCACGAACCACTTACGATCGAACAGGCTGCTCTGTGTTCAACCGGGGACACTTTGTTCGCCAAGAAGGCCGCTATTTGAAAATAGTTTCGGGTGATTGTTTTATGGGGCGATTTAGTTGACGAAGGAATTTCATCCCCCCCCGCAGTTTCCCGGAGAATTTTAATTTTCGCCACGATCGAGCGGGAAAAGTTCTGCGATAAGGAGCACCAAGAAGGATTTGCGTCGCGATGAGCACTTTACGATGATACTCCGGGCGTTATTCTATCGAACTTTCCACCGGGACATTATTGAATTTGTTAAAAGTTATGGTCGATTCTACCCCTCTTAACTTTGCTTCCATAAAAGCCGCATGATCGATGGACGAACGAAGAAGCTCCCTAATCGATATTATCGTGCCGCGTATCCGTTGCAGTCTAACAAGTGAATCCGGTCCGAAGAGAGGGCACGAAAATCATCTCGTCTAAATAATTTTGCAACGCATTTTCCTGCCGCAACCTCAGTTTCAACGACCAACTCGCACAACCACATCCGCTACACTGCTAAGCAACTGGCGTTTCCACCTTGCAGAAAGACGACAGAGGCGCAGGGGTAAAGTTTTCCATGCAAGTTTCATCGCGACCGTTTCAGTCGTGCAGCTTTACGAGCCTGAGTTTTCCCAATAACCCTACCACGGCTGCGACCGTTTGCTTTTATTTTCCGGTGTTCGCCGGTGCATACCGGCAATCAACTATCAATTACGACGAAACGGGCTGGCTGGTCATCCGGGAACGCGGGTTTAAGTGGAAGGTGATTTCCGGCCTGTGTAACGGCGTGTCGTTAGAACTTTGTCTCCGTGGCGAACGATCGACGAACACACAAGAGACAAGGGGAAAAAAGCAGAAGGGGGGAGCTCATTTTCTTCTTGGTCGTTGGTATGCAACGCGGGACACCGCGAGAGATCGACTATCGATCGTGGCGAGGCAATGCAAGGAAGATAGAGAGGGGTAGAAAGAGAGAGAGACGAAGGCTCCGCGCGCACGCGAGTGTGCGATTTGCTACGCGCATAATTTTGTACGGAGGGTACACGGCAGGTGCGATGGGACTGCGAAATTTCAGTTTCCGATAGTTCGACGTCGCGCGCGCCTCGCGATAATGGCGATCGTAATTCGATTTACCGTTCTTCTTTTCTTGCGGCTTGTATCGCGCGTCCGTGGTGGCACGGCGCTACCGGCCTGTATCGCTTCAGGAATGTGTAGAACGTGCCAAGAGTGCACGCTTAACGATTTCGAAAAGCCGGATGAATTTTATCGGGGAAGAAAATTATGTAACGCTCTCGAGAACCGTTGCGGGGCCGGGTTTGAGCGCGGTGGAGTTAAGTTGAACGAATGTAGACCCAGCCTAGCTGGTTTTATGAAGCGCAATAGAGTTTTGAAATTAATTGCGCAACGTGTAGGTAGCAGGTACGGCTTGCGATTTATAATAATTCGGGGGATGGAAAGACTAGGATGTCGCGATCGGTGACGTGGTGCGGGCTCGGTAATGTTTAAATATAGGGCGGATTTTGTAGAATTTTTTTCATCCGACAGAGTAATTGAATTCTTGAAATAATACGACAAAAAGGGAGGCGAAATGCAGGTAGCCGCCGTGCGTACCCTGATCGCAGTCGAACGAAGTCTTTTATATGCCGGCTGATCCTTTGGCGAATGACGGCGTCATGTCACCTGGATCGTGCGGGATTTCCGGTGCACGCGCGACACACCGTCGGCCTCGATCAATCGAGTTTTTCTCTTTGGCGCTGAAGACGTCGCGTCTCGCATCGATAACCGATTCCGCAGGCCTTGGCCGCCCTTACACAGACGGTTCGCGATGGATAAGGCGACCGACGATCCACCGTGACGATCCTCGAAAAATTCTCGTGTCTTCTTCTGCTTCTGAAACGGTTTCTAACGGGCGATGCAATTTCAATACGTTACGATCAAGTAGCGCGAGCACGTGAATTACCCGTGTCGAATCCAACGGAGCACGCTATTCCGTTCCAAAAAGAAGAGCCAGACAAAGTACTATCGGTGAAAAACTACGACAGGTGCGGATAACGCCTCCGATTTCGTTTGTTTTGAGAATAATGGAACGCGGGATCGCGTTATTAAAGTAAATCGTTGTTTCGATGTCCGCGTTAAATCGAAATTATTGCCGACGGAATCCCAGGTCGGTGTACGCGGCCATCGAATATCGTCGCAGGGAATCCGACGTCGAAAGTATGGCGTCCCGGTCGGCGATTCTGCCGAGCTCGTCGATTTTCCTCGGGATTATCGTGCATTTCCATTTTCCGGCCGCAGTCTCGTGCGAGATGTAACAACGACCTACGACAATCCTACGTAATCGAGCGAGCTAGTCGAATAATTCTGACCTCCCCACGGCTCGTAAGCCATCCGAATGGTCCTTTGCCTATCGAGGCGATAACCTTCCACGCTGGGTGGTAGCGTAATTTATTGCACGGCTTGCCCTTAAATCTTAATGGGATTCGATTAAAGACGACATTTCCCGGCGACACCAGGAGGAACCCCTACTACAACGTCTGCGACCTCCGCACTCTCGTACCCTGCCGGCTTCCGCCGGCGTCCCACACGATTCACGATCGTATTTCCACCTAACGCGATTCCGTCCTCCTACGGTGCTGGGAATTCCGTTAAGAGCCTTGGCTTTTTCGTCCATCGTTTTTCCGCCAGCAGCCACGCGATACCGTTTCCACTAGCCCGCTTCAATTCCGTTTCGCCACAGGCTACTCGTTCCTCCCACATGTACACGAATAGCGTTCATGTATATCATACGTGATAGTATACCGTCGATCGTTACATTTATCGTACGAGATTTTGCGTTCAGTTGGGTGAACGAAAAATTTTGCGAGACTTCCATCGAGAAAGAAGAAAATGCATCTACAATTGCCTGACATAAATTTTTGTCGCATTCCGGTGTCGGCAACACCACAACACCCCAAGAAGTGTGCATGACGATGGAGGCGTCATACGATCCGAATCGTGCTAATACGAGCGGATCGCGCGTGACCAGCATCCAGTCGTCAGCGAAGCAGCAAGCCCCGTACATTTCCGGGAGGAACACATCGACAATTTCCTAGACACTGAATCCCCGATCCTTCGGGATTAAGTCGAGATGGAGCAAGCGTAATCGGCCGTTTCCATGCTGCCCGCGAGACCTTACCAGGTTATACGCCGACCGGGATCGTACGAACGCGGAAGCGTTCCAGCCGTCTTTTTTGCCGCCTTCCTTCGTGGTATTTCTGCTGTCGCGGCAAACGGTCTCCCCGCCGCGCGAACCAGCCGCAGCTTCCTCGAAGAATTCGAGCTGGCCATGCGCGTGAAAACGAATGGCTCTAGGCTCGCCTATCTAACGGGGATTACGTTTTCGAACGAATGAATCACGATTTTTCCTCGATCGAATGCCTCTCGGACCGTGGTTCGCTCCACCGGCAGTAACATTCCCCGCAACCGTGCAGGAGTATAATTAGCAACGCTGGGAACGCGGGAACAGCATGCACGGGCGTGTGTTTCGCTCGCTCGCTTCGAAAATCGATGCGACAGTGGCCGGGACCGGCGGGCGGCTCGCAGTAGATTCAGCCATCACTGGTCAGACGCGGTATAATAGTAAAGCGCGTACGGCAGAGATCTGTTATATGTTGTGCGAATTCTTTTACATCAGTACACCATTACAACCGCCGTACTTTGTATTCCGCCGTCGCGTTCGTCTACTTTGAATTTCTGTTTGCTACTTTCATTTTTCCTGGGAAGAGAGAAGACCGCGCGGCAAGTCGCTTACCCGTGCACCACATGAACCCGGGAAATAACCATGAATCTTTTGACTGAACGTGCGCTAGAAAGACAAAATTACGGCATTAACCATCCTCGCCTTGTATAAGGAGGGAAGACGCGAATGGATCGGCTAGAAACGGATGGCTTCCGTTTCAAGCGGACAGGCGGGCAGCCATCGAGAGGCGAGCGCCGGCGGATCCGTTGATTGGCTACACAGAGAAAGGATAAAGCAACAGCACGGCCACGTCCATCGCGTTGTTGCTGCAACCGCTTCTTACCTATCTTCGCATCCTCCCTATCAACCACCTACACTATCCGCCTTCTCGACAGCGATATACTACGTATCGTTTGTATACCCTATCCGAACGCCTGTGCGCCGGTAGCTCCTAAATAAGACACGTACAAGACGCTCCAATTTCAGCTGACACCTGCGTTTCACGCCAACCATGAAACGCTACCGTTCCTCCCCTTATAAACCGTGGCCCGACGTCCGTTGCTCGTTTCTATTCGTCGTCGGGGATGGTACAGAGACGAAGAGGTGGACATGTTTCATTCGGGATTCTAGGCGTACATGTGGTCGAATGGATCTCCCGGATGTTTCGCGTGTGCGTGCACGTCTGAGAAGAGCTTACGTATCGTCGCTAGAACCGTGGTCTAGAGCTTAATCGCGCTAGGATTTAACGACCGTGCCGGCACGGAGTCCTTTAATTCCGAAGATCGCGCCGACACGTCTCTATCTCTCGGGCCAGGTGAAAGGTTCGTCCGGCAGGCATACCTGAATCCACAGATGAACTCGCCCTCTCTTTCTCTCCTCCTCATTTTCTCTCCCCTTTCCATTCTCGTGTCTCTAGAAGGAGTGGCGGAGGATCCTCCGCGCCTGCTAGATGCTTTATTATTCTGGGAATCGCCGCGATCCGGCGAGCGTACGTGTAGCATTCCTCTGTTATTTCCGACCGTACGCCCTTCGCGCGGCCAACGATTATCTGGCTCATTAAAATCGAGCCGATTCGTTTCGCGAAACCGCATCGAATGCCCGCCGAATTTCCGTGAGATCTCTGAAGTGAAACCGCCGCGGCATTACGCCCCGGAAGCGTTATACATTTGGGGGCACTTGAAATTTGCCGATTTACGAGCGAAGAATCGCCAAATTGCTTTCGAGGGCTGGACAAACAATCTTTTCGTCTGGATGAACCGCGGTCGGCAAACAGGAAGTCAGACACCGTCACCGTCCCAAAGTGTAACGTACGGTGGCTTCGTAAACATTATGCCCCGCGTTAAATTGATTTTAATCAGCTGTCGCTCGCAGCGGCCGGTGTTCGAAGCGTGAAGCAATAAATCGGCGGACTTTCGTAACGATTGAACTCGTTCGATCGAATTGCATAGCAGAGATTCAAATATACATACCGAATTCCTTCGTGTTCGTGAGTAGGCTGTCTCTTAAACCAATGTACATACCTGAAACAAGAAAGAAATATTTCCATTTAGCATCGCAGAAGACTGACATTTCATTAATTTATATCAAATTGAAATAATGAACGCCGCGGTAAAATTGGCTGGAACTTCTGTTTCGTCGGTGGACGGAAATAATTGACACAGATTTAAAAAAAATATGCCCTATTTTATTTTTGTAAATTTTATTTATGTACCCCAACCGATAATAAATCATATAAAAGATAGAAGCAGAACAATTATTGAATTCTCTCATTACTTCCAATCGGGTTAATCAAATCCAGCATATATAATTCATAGACACCCAGTATACGCGTATCGTAAGGGTGGCGCGCGGAGGCTCGTAGCCGTGACACGCGTGTGCGCAGGCAGGTGGGTCGTGGCAAGACAATGCTGCAACAGGGCAGAGTCATCGTTAATTAGCGATCTTCAGCGTGTCGGTAAGACGTGTGGGTGACGTATGCACGCGTGTGTGTCTGTGTGCATAGGTAACCACATGCGTGCGTCATTCGGATGATACGCGGCCGCGTTAGCATGTATATACACGTTCGAGCGGACAATGCAGGCTCGAATCAATGGCTCGTCTTTTAAAACGATGATTGCGGTCCTTCGCTCTCTGCCCCACGCCCCCCTCAGTATCTGTATCCGCGGTTTACAGTGTGTTTATCAATCGCCTTCGTTTTGTCTTCTTTCATGTGCCTCCTTCGCCTTCCTTTTGCAAGCTTCCCGATTTCCCGTCAAAAGAATATAATGTGCTCGGCCCTAAATGGCCGTCCGTTAATTAGCGTGTAATTAAAAGGAAACGGGATATTGCGTTAAGTATGACTCTTAACCGTAGGTACGCTGTGGGACGTTTGAGCATAATTGCTGTGCAATCTCGCCGATGGCAAGATTACGTCTTGATCCTTTATTTTGCGATATTTCGGATGGTCTGCGCAGATGGCACGAAGAAGGTCGTCTATCTCATCTAGCAGTTAAATTTCGCAGCGGAATCAATTATAGTATAAATCAAGTGCCGAATATAAATCAAGTACGAAATAAATAGAATCGACACGATCGCTTAGCCTGGACGTCGATACAAGTTCGATAGACGGTCGCGAGCGGGAAAACGACACAATTTCGCCGGGGCCTAAAGGCGCGGGATGGCCAGGAGTAAACGTTTGCATTGCCAGTTCCGCCTGCACGGCAAGGATCTAGTGTACACGTAAACCAGCAGCGCCTTAAATCACGTTAAATAGAAGGTAACTAGCGTCGGTTGTAGCTGTCGTCAGGCCTTTAATCCTCGATAGGCCTGTCGATAGAGGGTACAGCCGAGTGACTCGCAGCGATCGATCGTACGTGGATGGGGCCACGACGACGGAAACCGAAAGATTTACGGGCGTTCGATTTATCTATGCACACAGACGAGAAGGACGACGACGACGACGGCGACGAAGACGACGACGATCCCACGGAGGTTAGCTATGTGTGTGTTACACGACACGTCTATGTACAGGATGTTTCAGAGCTGTAGATGCACACTTTACTGTCCATTGGTAGAAGCAAGAAGGGTTTAGAAGGGTATTCTAACAGCAAGTAGAAAATCTTGAATGGCAGGATTGCATTGAAGTCCTGTGACGAGCTCAATTTTGTAGGACTTATATATTAGACTTTGAAAACAATATCTTTATCATCAGTTAGACCATCTATGCATACTATGTATCTCGATACCATTGTTCGCGAATGCACAGACTCGGTTCGGTCGCACGTAACGCATTGATAACGAGAGTTAATGTAGCGAGACGATGATCCAGCGACCGTGTTCCCAGTCGTAGTACAGAAAGTTAGAAACGGAACCGCTTCTCGTGCCGCTCAATGAAACGTGCCGGACCTGCTGCCATATTTTATCCGCCGTGTGCAGTGCACGATAATGCAGCACAGCGAGTGCAGCGTGACGTTCCGCGGCACTCTCGACGCGGCCTTCCGCACACTGGCCGCCCAATAACCGTTCCCCCTCTGAATAACCGCTACCTTCGGCCAACCTTCGGACCCAAGTCCTTGGACGGATCCGCGATCCCGTTCGTGCGGTCAAGTACGACGTCGCGACCAAGACCTTTCCTTTTTCTCCTGTTTCCCATGAACTTCATCTCAATAGTCTCTCTGATTCAACCGAGGGGCACGATTAACGGTGCAGCTGTGTCCGCTCTTCGGCTTTTTTCCCCGCCAGGCAGAATTATTCGCCACCCTGTGATTTCTGATGAATCGTCCTTTTTTTTGTTGCACGAACTATCCTCGCGGTTCCAGGTCCCACGGGTAATTGTAGGTCGTATCCATTGGGGCCGCGCTTTAATTAACTTCGTCCTCATGAGCGAATAGCACGACGTCGAGTGACGGCACTAAACATTCTTTTGGACTAGCGCCGCCGTCATCGAGAGGCCCCTAATTACCGCGAACACGCGTCGAAGACTCGACGGAAGGGCGCTGGTAACGTCCTCGTCTGCGCGACCGAGTCCATCCGCGGGAGATATAATTTAGCCGGCTAAAAGGGAGAACGTGGAACGGGGAAGTTCCGTCGACGCGATGTATTATCTGGCGTCGCAGCACAATGGCCTTTGTTTGCAAAAGTTTTGAAACGCGGAATCAAGTCGAACGACCACCTACTTCTCGCGCCGGCAGTTGAATGCTGCGTCGCGTCGCCGAGAGGATAGAAAACGGTCGAAACTCGCGCAAAGACACGGCAGTTCGAGAATAGAAGGGCAAAAGGAACGGCCAGATGCGGAGTAGGTGGAAAGCAGGCCGGCCGAGATAAAAAGATATTTTCGTCGGGAACATTGATGCAAGGGAACGAGCATGAGCGCTCAAAGGGACGCTTCTTGCAGCACAGGCCACCCCTTGTCTTGTTAAGATGTGGAGGACGTTGTGCGGCGCAATTCGAGCTTCAAGGGACGCAGCTATTATTCGTGACTGCGCGGATCATAAAGTGACTCGAAGCAGTTTATATTAGCAATTTGCGTCGCGTAAATTGCGCGCTTCTGCGAAGTTCGTCGAGTGGATCGGGCTGGATTTGCTAGTTGCGAGCGGACCACTCGAGGCGAATGCTTTGGACCACTTCGAGATAAACAGTGTACACGCGACGAACCAATCAATTTCCTCTCGCTTCGCTAGCCTGCCAATTGCATTGAAATTGACGCGGGCACAACACTGCTCGCTGGTCTCATTGAACGCTCGAGTCCGGATAAAATTATCCCCGGGCCGTCTCGAATCGCGAACGAAACGTCCCATCCACCGGCCGCAGACCTCTTATTCCGCCGCGGAGTCGTGGTGGTCCCGTTGGACTTTTCAGCCATTAGTCTCGGCCTGTCTGGATGTGCGTGCACTTTCGAAACGCTCGATTCAGGAAAAGAGACCCCGGACGACGAGCAAAGGGACAGGTGGCTCGGCCCGTGTATTTATACGCGGTCGCGTGAACACACCGCGTGCGTCTGTGCCTCGCGTGTTCGGCCGGCCAGCGTCTAGGGAATTCGCGGCGGGTGCCAAGCAGCGTGTTTCTGACGTCTAGCGCGTTCATTCATTCCGCCAGCCGGACCCACCTATGAATAGACGCTATTTAAAGGACACACCCCGAGAGTGCAATGGCTCGCGCGTCCAACTGAGGAATTCCCGCCACCGTGTTGTCGTGGCTCTTTTCTCGGATACGTGTGACCGTCGCGATGCTCAAGAGAAATCGTTCCATGGGCCCTTCGTGTCCGTCCACATTCGTCGACGCGGCATTGTCACCAATCTCCCGCTGCTCTCGCTTCGCGATGAGTTACGAGCTCTCGTTCCACTGTAGCTGTGCTTGTTTCTGCGCCGGGACCACGGTTGTCGCTTTAACGCTGGTTAGGAAGAAATATTCGGCCCGTTTTAATTGAGCATAGAGAGAATTCGCGCATTCTCAGGTGCAACATAATTTCCGTGCGTAGAACACGCAGCAGGTGCAGAAGGATGCTATATTGGATATCTGTTTATTTTTCAATTATTTTAAAACTACCGAGGTCGCAGAGACGCGCGACCGTTTTCAGCGGCGCAGAGTACACTCGAAGCGAGGTACAGGAAGATATAAGCTTCTCTCTTTCCACGATGAAAGGTTCCTTTTGTTTCGGGGCTTGTCATGGATAGCGCTGCTGCTGGCACATCTCCACGGCGTGCACGATAATAACCCCCAGTGGTAAGAGAGGCACGGGATCCTTGCTACGTTCCCCGGATATTGCGACTCCGCCTTGTTGTTCCGAGACCGGCATGGTGCACCGTCGCCGCGGAACGTCTCTCCGCCGTTTCTATCCTTCACCCTCTCCACCCTTCTACCCCTCTGTGTACGTACGAATCTGTACCCCGAAACGTTCCGCTTCTGTCTTTGATCGATGCCTGACTACACTCCGATAAAGGGAGCAGCGCGACAGGCGCTTCCTACTGGGCTTCTGATCAAAGGAACAGACGACGCTTTCGTTTCGATTCAGTATTAACGTAGCTCGATAATTTCCTGGCTGCTCGATCGATACGATCGCAGCAACCAAGGATATAACCGTGTGTAATCGTTGCATCAAGTTTGGCGGAGGCCTCTTCGGTAACGAGCAGCGCTTCGCGAACAGTTGCAATTTGCGATAGTCAAAAGCAAATCCCTATCACCAGGCGGAATGGCGATCGGCGATCGCGTGACAAGAATTGATGTAGCACGAGTAAGCGGGCTTGTTATGTGGACGGCAATTAATGCCCCGCCGCCAGCAATTGTCATTCAGATAGTTATCTGGGCCGGTCGCAAGGCCTAGATACCTGGCCTGCTAGACTCGCTGGCGCCCCCGTGGAATTTCTACGTTTCCATTCAACGTACGCTCCGGTTGGATGCTTTCAGCGGAAACTTTCTGGCCGTGCATAGTTCAGGGCTGAATTAAACTGGGATACGAAAGATGTACAGCTCTATGTACCTTCACCCTTCTCCATTCTTTCTCCCCGCACATCTTCCTATTCTGTGCATCCATTGATCAGTCACGGAGCCCTTCCACCCTCGCCGGCCTCGACCTTTCAGCTGCGTCGTACCGCCGCGGAAAGCTCGCCCACGGAAGACTTACAATTACAGCAGGACAGCCGAGCTACCAGCGTGGCTACCTATCAAATTCAACCGGCCGTATCGCGGCTCACGGATCGCCAGTCCGTTTTGATTCGTCGCCGCTGCCAATAGAAACCAGTTTGTACGACTCATTCGCGTGGTCACGAATAAAGTAACTTATCGCGCTGTGTGTCGTACAAGCCGGGCAATATATTTTCGTGCGGCTAGGAGATGCGCCGCGCTCGAAACCGCCGCGCTCGCGGCTCACGACGTCTCGTCGCCACGATCCAGCCTCCTTCGATAACGGTAATGGAATGCATTCTGTCCTTTCCTCGCTCGCGACCACCGCCACCGACCAGCGGACTTTATCGCGGTCCTGAGAGTTACCGGTAACGTTTGTACGTCTCCTCCGGATACCGATCTACGGGGCCAAGATCGTGTAGCAATGGTCCTTCTACTTCTTCCGACGTTTCCCTGGCCTTTCGCGATCGCGACCCAAGCTCGCCTAATCCGTTAGAAAAGTACGAGTTGTATCGTTCGATCGATAAGCCCGACCCATCCGAGAACCAAATAAATAACCGATCATTTTGCTCGCTTTTCACTGGCCACGCAAACGATTCGGCGTTTGTCGGTGTTTGATTAATGAAATTGTTCAACGCTTTGGAACGATCGAATAGGAAAAAAATTATTTGTAGAAAAGTTTCGATCCGAATGGTGGCATTGCGATCCCATTTCCCGATTCACGTTCTCCGCTCACGGCAGAACGAGAGGAGACTTCAAACGAGATGAGTTCTCGAGAGGTGTACGTCTCCAGAATCGGACAGAAATCTTGGAAACGTTCGCGCCCGGAATCTCGAAGGATTCGTGGGGCTTGCAGTCAGCGTATTTCACCGTGCAGATATTTAGACGTCGACGAACTTTTTGCCGTGACGATTTGCAAAGGTGTGTACTCTTCACGGCTTTGGAAGCGGTTCGCAACGATCGTGTGGCACGCTTCCAAATTCGATAAGGATCCGGCGGACGTACGGGAAAGAAAGCACCGCCCTGCTTCGAATCGGTGCAGCGACGAAAAGAAAAGCAAGATGAACGGGCAGATAGAGGGATTTATTGCCATCCTAGATTTCTCCATGCAACCGATAACGGATCCTCGCCGATTAACAAGCAAAAACGGGCACGGAAAGGTGGAGCATACGTTACAGACTAAGAGCATCGGTGTTAGCGCGAAGTGGCTAGTATCGATAACGATGAAACGGGCAGAAGTACTTCGGCGAAAAATTAGTTCCACTCGGGACATCGTTGAACGGTGGAATGGAGTGATCCGTTTCGATCGTTAAATACAATTGATTATTTCCGTGAATAAATAAAAATCAATAAGATATGTTTCCATTATTGTCTCCTTTCCTTTCAATGTCCAGGACGATTGCAATATATCAACGCATCTCCCAAGAGAATAAACGAATCTCCTCATGTATGAAATATAATACAATTACCGTGCGACAACAATATTTCGCGGAATACGAATAAACAAGCAACGCGAAGGCACCTATGGAACTCTGATTCCCTCGACCCAGTAACATTGTTCCAAAGAGCTCCATATATTGCGAACAAAAGGGAGCCCTTCAATAGAGAAACAGCGAATCCCTTCATACGAGGCAAAAGGAATCGGAACGAAGAAAGAAACATTAAAAAAAGTTATTATTAACTATCTTTGCATCGTTCACGGACCCACCCTTAGTATTCGCGATTGTGCCCGTGGACGATTGTCTGCCAGGCTTCCGGTATATCGCTACGATTCCCGGTAACGAAGAACGATCAAGGGACAGGGAGATAACGTCAGAATAGGAGAAATCGAAGGGAGAGATGGAAGCAAGATAAGGGTGGGAGAGAAGGAGAAAGAGCCGTCATATTGACGTACATGCATTCTGGCCGGCGCATATTTGTAATGCAAATCTTCGCGGGGGTTGAAGGGGGATGGAGATGGTGGGTTTGAGGGAGTTAGCTGGTGCCAGATAGAAAGGGCTGTCCATGATATACACGCCGATGACAAATAGCCAGGGAGAGAGAGTCAGTGTGGTTCGCGCACGATATAACGGAAGGCTACGCCCATACATTTCGCGCCGATACCGACGCCAACGTCAACCACTGAATTTCCTTCCGTTTTCCGTGAAAATCCTACCCTGTATCCGCCGGCTGCGTGTTCGCTTTTCCACGAAGCTTGGAACTGTTTTCGCCGGTTCGCGGGACTATAACTGGCGTGGCTAATTGGCCACGTTTTAGACAACACGGAGTGATCGTATCACGTGCTCGCGCGTTCTCGCGAGTCGAATGCGAGAATTGGCAGGCTGGTTTTTCAGAATAACGGAGGAACGGAACTGTACGCGGAGAACGGTGTGGTGGTGCGCGGTGTCAGTCAAACCCGTAATTCCATCACGCACGCTGAATTTACTTCGAGATTAACGGAGTCCATGCAAAGTGCGAAGAATCCTCGGGGTTCGTTGACCTCTCCACCGTCTTCGTATCTTTCACCGTCTCCCCTGTCGTTTGAGAAGTGTGATCGACGCTGTGCTTTGGACGCAGAAGTCGTTTCGACCCGTGCGAAGTCGAATAAAATGGAAATTTTAAGCTGACTCGCACTGCATTTCCCTCGAACACGATACACGCAGTGGAATAGTTAATTGAAGCGAACGATGATTGCCGAAGTGCGAAGGAAAATATAAATCTATACGTCGCAGGCTGGTTCGTCGACCTGCCCTGTCCATTTATAACTCTTTTGCAACCCTCTCCGGCGTTGGCACGGCCGTGACGCTTCATTTATCCCCTGATCAGTCGCGGCGCAACACACGAGACACCGATCCCTCTTCTGGCCGCGCCGTGTGGCAGAAAATTATGTAAGCATCGCGTCTAAAAACCGACAAAAGGCGGCGGTGCTTACTAAACGCAACACGAACAGCCCCGGTCTGCATTGTCAAAGGGGGGTGCGCGTCGCCGGCCGATCGTCAAAGCGTCGTCAACCCCTTCGGAAAAGAAGGAAGAGTAAAGAGACACTCGCGCGGGGTGGACGAAGGAGGGAAAGGGTTAGGCTTCGTTTTGCGGAACGTGGCCGCCACGACGAAAGGATCCTCTTTTATCTTTCACCCCTTTCTTCTTTCATAATACTCGAAAGAGAAACAGGGGGGCTGCTAGGCTGCTCTCCTTCCTCGGCGATGAAGGTAAAGAACCGGGTTACTTCGAGAATGAGACGAAGGCAAAAGAAACGAGGGATGGACAGTGGATACTGTGTTCTAAGATTCTACTAGGCATTAGGAACCTTCTGCCGATCCTACGATTCTCGAGTCAGACACATTCCTCCACCAACTTTTCTGTACTTTCAGAAAACGCAAAAGGAATCTATTCTTTCAATGCTAAAAATACAAATACCATCTTATGACTCGTGTCCGCGGCGCTGTCCATGCATTCATGAAAGTACAGCAAGACCATTGTAACCGTGACAGGGCACAGCATCATCGTTACAATGTAACGATAAAGCAATGTTTGCGGCTCCACCTCTCATCGAAAAATTTACTCATTTTATTTTCGACAGAACACCAAAAGCGACGCGAAGTTACGCCCTCGAGTTCGTCGATTCTTTCGAATTCCTTGTACGCCGTGTTACGACGAGGCCGACCCGCTGTCAAACGACTCCAAGGTGTACTCCACCTCCTGCTATAAATGCAACCTTCAACGATGTAGGTACTTTTAATCTCTTTCACGGACACGTTCCTCGACGGTCAATGGGTTCCGCTATTGCACATCGTTGCATATGGATACGCGTGTTCGCTTTGTTAGCCGGCGTGGACAAGGGCGGTACGATCCCGACACGAAAGGTGACGCGATCTCTTCCCACCTTGGGACGCTACACGGTGCATCCGCGGAGATGCGTCGCGATAAAAAGTTCATTTCCGCAGTCTGTCCCGTCTGCTGGCTGTTGCAGCGACCCGTGGGGAAGGTCAAGAAACGACTCGACGTGCTGTAATACTGCGTTGCTCGAATATATCGAAAGGAAAGTTTTTCGTACGATTCCGTCGTTGTTCGTGTCGCTCTTTGAATGATTGATTTATTTACGTGCGGGATGTAAAACGTTCGAGTAATATTAGATAATGATCTTTTTGTAATTAACGTGCGCCAGGTGTTCAGCACAAAATGTTCCGATAATTGCGAGAGTAAAAGTACCGAGGCGAAAGCAATCGAAGGAAATAAATCTCCTGTGTCGATCTTATCGAGCACCGAACAGACTGGACCACAATAATTGCTAGGTCGCTGATTAATTTCATTTGTCGCCGGCTTATCGGTGAACGTGCGCGATTTAAGGATCCATCCAACCGTTGTAACCAATTAATGGTCAGTCCTGGACGCCGCAGACGATAATTTGATTGCCGTCCAGTCACGGTTGCAAGAAACGACGGAGAAGTGACGTTGACGAAAATGCGCTAGGAGCCTGGAGACCTCGTTAGAATTAATCGACACATCAATTTCCAACCGCATTTTCCGCCCGCTGATGCTTAGCGACGTTTGTGACGGAACGATCGTCGTTAACGTCCCTCGGACCGACTGTCGAGCGACAAATTCAACGATTTATTCGAGCTGCTATTTCGTTCGGCCCTCGGAACGTCTATAGAATTAACGATCGTCGCGTAGAACGTTAGCTTTGGAGCACGTGCTCACTCGTATCCGGTTGTTTTATGATCGTTACGTTCTCGTACCGAATTCAAAACATCGAATTCCGGGACACAAAGGCTGAATATCAAGCGGAGCAATCTTGAGAGCGAACGAAACGATAGGAAACGAAATATCGTAACTATTTCCCTTTTCCTTTATGCGGTAGCCACTCGAGCCCGGGGTTTCTCGACTCATTAGAAAATCTTTAATGACGCGAGATTGAGAAACCTCTTATTGCATTATGGAAAAAAATGGTGGCCGGGTAATCCCGTTGATTAAAACCACTGATTATTCATAGTTACGCGTGCACCCCGCGCGTATCCAGAACGTTATTCGCCGCGCCCTTCTAAATACAACAGGCACTGCCTCTATTCATAAAACGATAATACAACCGGCGATCAGACCAGATTAAATTTTACATAAAGTGGAAAATTTATTATAATTTTATGCAACCGCTGTGCCTCACCCCTCCCCACCCTTCCGCCCCTTGGCGCAACCAGGAATATGAATAACTTATTCATTAAGCGTTATCAAGGTCTTCCTCTGTTGGCTGCAATTCAATCAGTCTTCCCGAGCCTCTCCTCTTTTTTAATCCTGTTACCATTCCCGTGATTTTTCCTACCCATAGATATTTTTTCGCGATGCAATCTCTTTCTTCCATGAAATACGATTTTCCGATTGTCTTCCCGCGGCTGGGAGGGGCGACTCCTTTCCCATTGTTAATTATTCAGGAAAGAAAGGAACCTGCTCCCCGGTCTGTACTCGCGTGCTCCCACGACACGAATACCTTTCGACCGTCAACTTTCCTCTGATATCGTCCTGGATATCCTGGATTTCCCATCTCGTTCCCCGCGAATCGCTCCTCCTCTCGCAAGTCAATTGCCTCGCGGACATCGTCGGTTATAGAATATTAAGGTAGCGCCGGTGGCAGACGTTACAGCGTCGACGGTACCGAGCGCCAAGTTTTAACTACTTCCGAGATCGGACATACAATAATCCAGGACTCAGCTACTACAGGTTTAACGACTGTACAGACGCCATCAGACGAGAAGGGAACAGACGGGAAAAGGAAACGCCGGCGGAAAAACACGAACGCGATCAGAAGACACGCCTGGAGCGCTTCCTTCATTTCTTTTATCAGATTTTTCAATTTTCTTCGTACAGTATTAACGATATAACAAATTTAACGTTATCCGACACTTTGTTCGGATGTCGAGTAACATTGTTCTCCCTATTAATATTTATAAAATACAATATGTATTACGTTACTGATAGCAGTCTTACGATAGCCCTCGATAAAAGCGTACACGATTAATACACGCGAATTCCTTTCTCCACAATTTTCAACATTACAAAAATTCTGCGAACAAAAAATCGAACCGCGTTGCAATCCCAATTCCCTATCAGCGCTTTGTGTCTTCGTCACACACGCGAATACCCAGCTGCCGGATAATATAATGACCGCTATTTACTCGGCTGGATTCGAATCACAATTCCAACCAACCGCGGACGAGTGCGCGCTGCGTTTGCTCCATTTACCCGAGGGTGCTCTCTTCAGCAAGAAACTTTACGATCGCCACCCTTTCCCTCCGTGTTCCAACTTTCGTCTCTGGCATTCCTCGTGGAAGCTTCGGGAAGGGGGTTTGGATATCGTTTCGTGGCCCCCGTTGTCCCGCCACCTCGTTAAGTGCAGTAACTGCGCCCACCGACTGTGGACCTCTAATTGTTACTTGGCAACCAAATCGGATGGGCCTTTCGTGGACTTGACCACTCCAAACAAGAGGGGGTGAATCCGGTGGGGCGAAGTTTCGAGGGCTGTGTCTACTTAACGTGCGAGAACTGGCGGATTCGAAAGGGTGGATTGAAAACCGAGACGGCTTGGCTTCTGGTTCTAGCTGCTATATTGCTTTGTAATCCAGCATCGGGCTTTGAATGGGGCTTTTAATTCTGAGACGCGAACCGAATTGTAATATTCTTCATTTAAACGGCGACGAATAATCGCTACCGAGAATGGTCAGGCATTGCCAGAATAATTTACCGTCCCGCCATTTAAAATCCGCTTGTGGAAATAACTCGGCGATACAATATTCAACCTAGTGATTTTCGTAAATCGTGGTGGAAATTAATCGTCGGCTAACATTCGAATAGCCCACGCGCGAAAGGGGCACCGAGGAAGCAAAAGAAACTCGGCTCGAAAGCGATCCGTTTATCGCGAGAAATTCCAGTAATCCGGGTGACAGTAATCGTCGCGGGTAAATTGGAATCGCGCACGAGGCTGGCGTGTTATAGAGTGCCGCTTATCAGCGACAGAAACGCGTGAACCGTGCAACTGTGCAATTAAAAACAGATTGGACTTCGTAGGCGATTAGCCGGCAAAATAAAGCAAACAATAAATGCACGGGAAGAAGCACGTTGGCAACAATGCGTTTGGCGTTGGAAATAAGTTAACATTGCGCTGTGCAATCGGCTGATTAGTAGCTGATAGACCGAATGCAAACAGAAGGCAGCTCGAAATCTCAATTAACCGCGCGGCTCTCTAATTGCGCTTCCACGTGGTTCCGTGTAATTAAAATCGTTGAGTTCAGGGCAGCGATTAGTCTCCTTGAAGAGGGCGGAGTGATTGTGTATAATTTTAATAGATACGGTAATTGAAACGGTAACCGTGATAGATTTAATCTATTCAATAATAAAGTAGCAAGTGTCGAATATGATCAGTCTAGTAAGGGAAAACACGGGTGGAATCAAATTGGCAGTCTGGTAGTACAGCTGTTCCTGAGATGGTAGCAGAGATTTTTCGGTGCAATTCTATCCCTGAGTGGTCGAACTGAGAGAATCGGTCCCGAATCGGAATAGAATGGACACGTAGAAATTCCCTGTGGAATGTGGCAGTTGGACGAGCAACGAGAAAATAAAATCTGTGATAGATACCCTTGGACGGGGGGAACCTTTAAAATCGATCAGAAAAAAGTAAATCCTATATAATTTAAAAAAAAAAAAAAATAGATCACGAGATGAGCCGCGTTCATTTTTCTTCATCCCCTTTATGCCAACAAAAAGGAGCGGAAAGGTTGAAAAAAAGAACGATCGTGAAACGCGCGGTTCCAGCGTATCGTTCGGCGGAATCGGATCTTTTAAAGTGCAGTAAAATTTACTTCGGTATTACACTGGGCGATTTTACGATCATTCAAGAATAAAATCCAGTCGAATGGTCGCGATGGACGCTTCTGCCACGATTCCGGGAGAAAAGAGAACCGAACCGAGGCCTTCGGTTTTATTTTTTCGGGAGAGCGCTCTTCGCCGAGGCTTTTAAATCGTTACACTGGCTTAAGAAACCGGACATCGGTAATCCGTTCGCTCGCTGCTACCAAATCGAACTGGTTTCCTCTTTGCACGGAACAACCGACTCTCATGCTAATAACCGATCCGACAGAGTTCTTAAAATCGTCCGGGTACATAATTCGCAATTCTCCAGCAGTAAAGGCAACAGTATCGCGATCGCAGAAAAATTAAATTCACGTTTCACGATCCTCTACAACGCCAGAGTGTTCGTGTTTGCCCTGGCGTCGCATCGAAAACGAATGAAAGGTGTCACAGAATTTTTGCAACACGAACGACCCTAGTTTCCGATCGAGAGGACCGAAAATTGAAACGTCCGGCCCGTGCATTGTGCGACGTGCTTACGCAAACACACAGACAGAAATTATTGAAACGACGGGTGGTGCGATGAAAGAAACCTCCATGGGGTGGATGAACGGCGCAGTACGGGGCAACGGTACTAGGATTGAAAGCAAAGGCGAACGTATAACGCCGCGCAGCTTTGTCGTGGAACGAGCGGAGCGGTCGTCGCATTGTCCGACGCCCATAAATTTCCCGGCCGTTGGAAAATGCATTTTCCAGGCGTGCACCGGGCCGAATCGCGCAGGTAGATTCCTTCGGCTGAACCGATTCCCTTGTCCCCCTTCCGATTCCTCTACTGCAGCAAGTTTTATATAGCAGAGCAGATTCCTAACTCCTCGAGTCAGCTTGCGCGAGTTGTGCTCTTCTTAGGGGCTTAACTTCCCGCTGCGCGATCCGCCAAAGCGTCTCACGGCACCAGCCCCTTCCGGTCGGTGTTTCTCTCGTGACGACAAACTGCTACGAGTCTAATAGGAGCGCCAGATTACGACAGGATACGGGTCGAAGGTATGATACCTGGGGTAATTCACGCCGCTCCCCTGTGACACACACGGGTCGTTCGATCGAGCAGCAAAATATTTGCGCCCCTTTGTCAGGCCGCCCTACCTTACGGGAGAGGATCTAGTTGACACGGTACGTTTCGGGGGAGGTTTTGCGAAATAAAGATATCCAGCATGATAAATGGAGATCCAAGGTTCTGTTAATTATAGCTGTTTCGTATGTGGGGTGGAGAAAAAGAGAAAATGGGATGACTGATTGGTGGCTGAAAGAGTGTTACTGATATTGACGAATGAGGTTACCCTTGAGACCCCCTGTATCACTGTCAGATAAGTGAATTCCGGATTAATGATATATTATGGATAATGCATTTCGGCGGAAATGAAAGCTTGTGTAATCTTTAATCATCGAACCTAGGTAATTCTGTCTTTCTTCGTTTCTCTGATGTCATTTTTGAACAGGCAGAATTTCATGGGTATTGGCGTGTCTCCTGCGCGTCAACAAAAATGGGAGAGAAACAAAACGCTGGGGAAAAAGCGAGCAGAATTTTTGCACGTAACAAAAAAAGCGACTCACGTGCGTCCACCCTTTCGACGTATTCGATGGAAAGTTATTGCGAGCGCGGTATTCGGCCATCGAGAGATTGTGAAATTTTATGAAACTCGACCACAAAAAGGGGCGGGGGTGGGGGGTGATCGTAGGAGGGAAACAAAGGAGAGGAGAGTAAAAACTCAGCAGCGAGGACGAATGTATAGACCAGCACGTTGAAACCCAGCACAGAATTGTGAAATATCGAAAAGCTAGATGTAACTTGCTTGCGATTTTTCGAAGTCTTCTCGTGTCACGATGTGTCGCATTTTGTTGCACGTTTCAGAACGCGAACGTTGCCACGCGACGTCTCGTTTCTTCCGGCTTATCGATGTCGCGGTATAAAGAATAAATTCGCAACGCAACACCGTCGATCAGGCGCTAAAAATGTAGACGTAATGAAATCAAACAGCAAGTGCTGCCAATGTAATTTGTCAAATCGACTTCCTCGAAAAACACGTTCGATCCCAAAGCGTTATACGGGGACGCAATTTCTCCAATTTCCTATCAAAGAAGGCCTCGAATTCCGATCGGCCCGCAAGAAACGGAACGAATATATCCCTTCGCTATTAGCCGATCTATTTCCAATTACCCGAACGACCACAAACATCCGCGTTCAACGGCCGTGCAAGAAATCGAGGTCGAACGAATGCAACGAGAAGAAAAAATGGATCCGGGGAGACCATCAGTTCCAAGTAGTTTATTCAATTTCACGGGCAACGGAGTCGCGATTCTCCATCTCCGGCAGGAGGTTCTCAGCAAGACGCGAGCAAGTAACGGCACGCTGAAACGACAACAAGGGACAGGGAAATGGCGGTGAAAGGGGTGGAGAACGAATTCTCAGCGGAACCGGGTAAAAACCGTCGGACTATGAAATTTCGCGGGGCTGTCGTCGGGCTAACGATAAACGCACTGTGTGCTCGATTAATACGCCGCCCGGTGTTCCCACAATTTCCCTCGAAATTCACCCATTGAAAGTCATCGTGGGGAATCGCACGCGATCGTGCAGCCGGAAGGCCGCGAAGGAACTTCCGGCATCGAAATCGTCGTCCGGAGTTTCACCAGTCGTCGCCCTCGTCCAGCAGCGTTTCTCTCTACACAACAGGTTCCCTGTCCTCGACCCTGCCCCCGTCTACGTTGGTCACGAATCTACGAACGTGTATTTCACGCCCGGTGCTTCGTGGTCCTTGGTCGCGTAATGGGTAATCGTAAACTGGCCAAGATTTCCAGTCACGTACGGGAAGTCCGTTCTAAGCAGCCAAAGCTTGAGAATCTGTTCAGCTGTTGGGTTTACGCGCGTAGTTTCGTGAACATTGGAAAGCTGAAGAGGCGACGAACGCTGTAGGGACTTTGCGAGTGAGATCGACGGGAAACTTGCTTGCCCGTTGCTTTCGTGGCGACAAACGAGAGCAAAAAGGTCGAGGAAGAATCCTCGTCTTCGGTTTGTTCGCTCGCGGCACTGTTTCAAAGCCGTTGAAGAAGAGGAAGAAGAGGAAGAGTAGGCTTCGATCGTCGGGGCTCTTTGTCGTCGTAATACCAGCGCATAGTGAAACGTGCAGCATTCATGAACAGCGACGTTATAATCATCCTTGCGTTCTCCCCCGCCAGTCAGGCTGGTCGGATTTGTAGCCGTTGTTGTCACGTAATATGTAATCGTAAATTGAACAAGATTTCCAGTCACGTAGTGAAAGACCATTCGAACCACGCCACGCTGTCTCACGAACCAGGGTCCCTTCTTGTCACCCCTCGACCCCTCAGCCATTCTCTGCCTCTTCGATTCTCCCTGGCTACCTCCACCTATGGTTATCCACGTAGTATTAGCCGCGGAGCGAGGAGAAACAGAATGGAAACGGGGAAGGGAGATAAAAGATCGATGGAGATGAGCGCGCGTAAAACGTGATCGGGTAATACAATAGATGAGAGATCGATTGCGTTTTCATCCTCTCCCCGAGTCAACATCCACACATAGATCTTTCCTCTGTCCGCTCAATCCGCTCTCTCTTAGCCTTTGTTCGTCTCCTCCCGTTCGTCTACCCAGGTCTCCTTTCACCTTCATATCCGTACGTGACTCGTACCTACCGGGTAGTCGGACTACGAGTACGTGCATCCTGTTATATAAGGAGTTTAAATTGAGTATCAATTTTCACCAGCCAGCCGTTGCGCGCGTTCCAACGCACGGGAAATATGAGGGAGGAAAGGCGGAGCTGGAACATCGTGCGTTCGTCCGAGCTATAAAAATGATAATTATATCGAGGCAATAGCATCTCCAATTTGCTTCGAAGCTTCCTCTTGCACGACTGACGCGGAAGCGTGGAACTCTATCCGTCGAGCTCAAGAGAACGATATCTGTTCTATTTAAGAAAACGAATTAAAATCATCCCCGACCAGCGAGCTTAATCGAAAGGCTATTTCCGTTCTATTAATTCGTGAAAAAACCTGGCGGTTTCGCGGAACCAACGAAATCGGGTGTAGCTATTCCAGTGGCGGTCAGATTGTCGAGGAAAGGACAAGGGTTGCGATCGAAACGCGATTGCCTTTTGTTCACCCCTTGTGGTCTAGCGTTCTCTGCTTGGTTCGCGGGTTTCCCCGCAAATAGAACGATCGTTCCGTGCGCGTAATGAGTTCCCCGAGAGCACGAGAGAGGCGTAAAGAAAGGCGAGGAAGGAGAGAGGAAGAGAGTGTCGGTATCTGCGTGGCGATCTACAGAAGCGCAGGCCGTGTCAAAGGAGCGTGGAAAAGTGTGTCACGCGAGCAAACCCCGGGCGAGAAGTTGCCCGCATCACGGAAATTCAGCGGGTGTTTTACTTTCTGCCCAGCACAATGGCGGCGCCTTTTCAAGAAGTTTGCCTCGCGTTTAAGGCGGAAGCACTTGGAAGAATCGGGCCAGGCCGACCAACGACTTTTCGTGAAATTAAAAATCCACCTGATTCCCGACGTTAATAGCTTCCCGTGTGCTTTACTACCAGGCACGCTTTCCTTTACCGAATATCGCTCTTAGTCGTAGAAAACGGAGGACAGGAAAGATTTCTTAGACATTACGAAATTGGTATGGGGAGAATATTATTGTTAGGACGGGTCAATCGAAATTGTTTTCCCTGTCCGTCCTAATATTATTGCGCCTGTATTCTTCGACATTCCGCTTCCATATTCGTCATAATATTCAGACAGCAGTAACGAGGACACTTTCACGAAACGAAAAGCTACACGGCTCTCCGTCACGTTTCAATTCGCAATCGTCATTGATGGCTTTCATTTCTGTGCACCGGGAACGCAGCGACGCGCCGCGTCGGGCAAACGTTTGATCCCCTTCCTCATTCTCTGTTCGCGGGGACGACAAATATCCCCGGCATTATAATATTTCTCGAGGGGTGGCCAGGACCCAGGGGGCATTACATGGTCGCGGAGGGTCGGGTGGCCGCCTCCGGCTCACCCTCGAAACCGACATTCCACGTCCCTCTTTCCCATTCCCTCCTGTTGCTCGTTGGTTGCAAAACGCTCGTCTCGTTTAGTCGTTACCGCGGGACAACGGCTTGGCGGCGGCTTACCATGTGCATTTTAATTACGATATTAAGTCCCGGGCTCGTTTCGAGAGTCCGAGAAAGTCGGCGTCGCGTCGCGTCGCGTTGGAATATTGGCAGCGTGGAAATTGCCGAGGCGGACAGATAACTGCAGGTGTTATGCCCGGAGTTGCCGTCTGATTATATGACGAATCGATGAAACCAAGATTCGACTGGAGATTGTCGGAGCTGGCCTGAACGAGCGTCGATTAATTGAACAGGCGAAAGCGCTGACTTCGTAGACGACTGATCTTGGCGGAACGACCGAAGTTATGCTACTTTTGAAGTCCCGATCCGAGGAACGGTTGAAAATCAAGTGTCGTCTAGCAAGAAGGAGCACTTCTGGCGCGAGTTTCAATTGTTACGACCGAAAAATGTAAATGTAATTAGGTTAATGGCGGCGCGGGTCTCTTTCGTGGAACGCTGACTGGCAGGGATCGAAATTCAAGACAGCTTCTCCTAATAGCGAGCAGTAGCTTGAGAGTTTCGCTTTGTATTCTATCCTGGCGCGGTGTCTCGCGGGGCAGAAAAAAGAAAAACGAATAACTCCGGCCAAAGATGAGTAGCCTCTCGAGGGTACGTGACCAAAGGGACGTCTGTTCATTCGTCACGCTGATCTCGCAGTCGTGTTTGAGTCTCCATACGTTTGCAGTCGATCTTCCCGTCGACCAAGTTCCGAACGAAGTTCGTGCTACGAGAGGGGACACCTGGCCAAACAGGATGAATACAAGGGAAGAAGCCTGGTTTTATTGGTCTGGAGCCCGTGAAGCTGCGAAATAAGGGTTCAGAAAGTACTTCGGGGGCTGAGGAACGTCAAACAGCGTGGCAACGCCATTTTAAAATAGGCGCCGGGTAAGTTGACTCGGAAAGCGCCCGTGGTCCTACGATTGCAATAGCCGCCGGAAATTGCGCCACTTCATGAGGCAGTCGTTGCACGATCCACTTCTATTCGCCTTCGATCTGTTTCTTTCGATTTCCCTCTCCGCGTTGCCCCCGTTTCGAGCTGCTCTAACCTAGGAAAGAAGATGGAGAAGAGTCGTCTATCCCGAGGCGTTTGTATTGCTTTTCAAACGAACGAGTGGACCGGACTCGAGGTACACACGAGCAAAACACTACGACTAGGAGAGCTACCGATAAAGATTCCAGCTTGGTTTCTTTGACTGCTGGAATACGGTGGCCGCTATTGGTCGATAACGTGAAGCGATCGGGGGTCTCTTTAAATTTCGATCGACTCGAGAATTTCGAGAACGACCGAGGGAAAGTGTTGGCGATCGCTGTGCCCTCAACTTTTGATATTGTGCCTTAGAATTTGGTTAACCTTTGGCCCTTAACTTTCAGTAGCTTTGGTAATTGAATTCTCCAGCCTAATTGCGCGAGACTTTTAAATTGGGTTAGAGTTCGGGTAAAACTTCAAGGGTGTAGGTTTCTGACGTCAAGTAACAAGACTGTCGTCAGAGGTTTGCAGCAAATCCTAATGTTTCATTCCACAGGGGAAGTTCAGTTTGACGAAGAATAAAGATACTTTTTTACGAAAAGAATTTGTCCTGCATGCACACAGAATTCTTGGCATTGCCACTGGCAACAATTTTTTCCCCCGACGAGTTTTACAACGTGGTTCAACAACTTTGAACATTCTTCTTGAATGCCTTCAGCGTAAAGAGAATTAATAGAAGAATTAAAGAGAACTAATAAAAGCTAGGTCAAGAAATTTTTTTACCGGCGCTTTAAGTTTGTAGCAAGTTTAACGAATTTTCCATCGCGCATCCTTAGCTCCCTCCGTGCTGTCCTTTTTCTATTTTAATACGTGGCAATATTGCATGGATATGTGCAGCGCTAAAGGGGATTACAGGGCAATGAGAATTAATGAAAAGGGCAGAAGTAGGGACGCGCGAGTGGAATAATTTGGATGGTCGTTGAATTCATACTGCGAGAAGGGATAACACTTGTAATTTCGTTTTCGTTGGGAAACAACTGGTGGTCACCGGTCGTTTTCATTTTCCCCTTGGCACTTTACCTCCACCACGTGCAACAGCAACTACAAATTGCTCGCTATTTCGTTCACATTGCGTCGCCCTCTCGCCTGGACCAAAGAAAAGTAAGGACGATATGCATATTATATTCATGTCAATTTACAGGTGTGCTGTAAATTTTTATACCGTATCGGTTGCTGTGATAACGATTGAAACAATTTTACTAAGCTCTTAGAGACAGTAATTATCCTAACAAAATTTGTAGTACCGTAAAGGAATCTCTGTTCACAAAGTAATCGAAACGTACCGAGTGTTTGATAATTGAAACGAAATCTCAACAGAACTCAAACAATTTTGAGGACTTTGACTCGGCGCTCCCGTAATTGTTACCATCGATGCAAGGGAAGCTGCTGCCATTCTTTATTCGCAAAATTAATGTTACACAGCATAGCAGTGTCGGGGTGAATGCCGAAGGAATATCGGCCGTGGGGGAACAAGGGAGAGGGATCCGGTTCGAGGGAAGATATTGGTAGAAACAGAATTCTGAACCCTCCGTCGCGACGGTAACTGTTTAATTATGTAATCACGAATTTACATAATTGGCCGAGTCGCGCGGATCTATCCCGTTCTCTTCCCAGCAACTAACCGCGCGTCGAAGGAATATCAGAGTAGAATTTTCATACGTCTATGCGTCAGACTTCAATATTTCGGTACTGTTTCGGTTTTCTCTCCTTTGTAATCTCTTTTAATTTTAACACAAAAATAAAAGCTGAGAAATAACAATTCTTTTATTTCAATTTTCTAAACTCTTCAATAGATATTAACTGTTAGATATTAATTACAGAACACTTTCTCAAAAAAATACTTTCACCGTCCCGCGTCTCGTAGATATGTTAACGGAAAATTTAATACACACTTATGCAATAAAATTGATTTGTTAAAAAAGGAAAGAGAAAAAAATAAAAAATAAAAAGATGTAAGGGATCGGGGGAACCGATGTTATTATTAAGCTATATTCTCTTGGTCCTGGAGCAGCGCGGTCGCTAATCTTTCTAAGTCATCGTAACTAAGGCTATTCACTTTGTTTTTCAGGTCTTTTATCAACTCGTTGACTATTGACTCCGTCTCCGACTCTGTATAGTGATGCCTCAAAACTCTCGACACCTCGTCCCGCAAAAGATGCGTGCCGGACTTGCTGTGCGACGCCTTCCCCTCGCTCGACAACGAGTGCAAGATAATGAAAAGGCCTCAGCCTGTTCCTTGACAAAAAATGGATACACGGTGGGATTAATTAAGGAAACCCCGCTGCTTTGTCGATACGATTTCTCAGTCCTATTTTCTGGCCATTGGACGACCTGTTCCGATCTGACGATGATCGGCAGCTACGACGTACCAGCCGTGGCTTTCGAAGACAAATCGACGGTATCTCCGCTTTTGAGCAACATAAATTAAGCCTGCCACGTCGATGCTTCGACTGGTATCAGACTCGCCTCGAAAAAACTCTGCTACAGCCAATTGCCCCCGTAGTGTCTCCACAGTACGGTATTCAGGGTGTTCCAAAAATGGTTAATTGCCCTTACAATGTGTACAACACATTAGTTTCTGTGATTTCTACCATTTATGTTGTCCGCATCGCAAACCAATTTTTTTAATTCGTTGTTCATGTATTTTTGAAACGCCCTATACGCAGTAGAATGTGCCCACTCGTCAGCCACCTCGAGGGTCACGAAACATCGTTGAGTATCGAACAACGAACGTGCGTATACCGTAAAAGAACCGGGCACCGTCATTCTTTTGCGGCTTTCCACTTTATTCGGCCGTAAAGCAGCAGTAGCTCGAACGTCGCGGGATTAAGCGCGCGCGTCAGAAAGAGGCAAGGGAATGATGGCCAGGAACGAGGATGCCCGAGCCGAACAGAGCGTGCGATTGGAGGAAAGGTAGTTTCGCGCTTTCGCCATTCGGATTAACCGTTAAAAGATCGAAATGCTCCGTTGCGTAAATTCGCCACGGCGTTTTGCTATTATTCGTCCGGCGGGCACGACCAAGGCATTCGTTTACAACTTCCTCATTCCAGGTCGCTGGTAAAATACACCTGCATTTCGTCGCTGAACCCCTTCTGGCCCTCCGTTCCCTAATTTTATGCCGACGGATTATATCTCGTCGAGCCGCGCATTGACTTATCGATCAGTCACGAAAATTATTCCAGTTTAAATTAGTTCAAAGGAGAGTGGGATCGAAGGTGCAAGGACCCTTCGTACCATTAAGCTGCGATTAATTATTCGGGGATCGACCACGTATTCACGCGGGAAACCTCGGATAGAGAGGCGCGGTGATAGCCTGTCGGCATTTGACGGACGAAACAAAGAATCGCTAATTTTCTTACGAGGAACTCCATTTCGATTCCAATTCGAATTGACGATCAGTCCGCCGTTTAAATTCGTTCGATTCTGGGCTCTCTTTGAAGCCCGCGCTAGCCCGGATTCCCTTCACGTGAATGGCGCTTTCATCGCGTGAAATGAGCAGTCCAGAGTAGACGAGAGGAAGGACGATCGGAATCGGGCGAAAGCTTACGATAATCTCGCATCGAACACGCCGATTACACTCCGTTCTCGTTTCACGCCGTGCCAATCAACCGTGCACGGCCATTTCATCGCGTTCACGATCGAGGAAGTTCCGTGCTTCGCGACGTTATCATGCGAAACAAGATTGCGTTAATGATATTGCCAAGGGCAGGAAGGTTTGTCCTCGAAACCGCTGTTCGAGTAAACGTTCCCAGGGACGCAGCATGACGTGGAAGAAAATACGGTATTGGGGTGGAAATACCTGCTCGCGGAGGAGCGGGAAAAATAGAGCAGAAGGAGGAGGGAAAGAGAGGAAGAGAGAGAGATAGCAAAGTGGACACACAGCGAAATGATCGCCGAATTTTTCTCTCGATCTTGCTCCTCGCTGGCTGCATCTCTTCTGGGTGCAGCGGGAAGCCAGAAAAAGAGAAAGGAAATAAAAGACGAGAAAGAGAGTATACACGGCTCTGACCTGGCTTCGATTTGGAGCGGCAGCCAGCACACGTTGGACCGGCTCCCCGAGGCGAACGGGAGCATTCTCCGAGGAAATGGACAGATGGTCTGGAAGCTGCTCGATTCCACCTCGAGCAGAATCGGAATCCCGATGTGTATATTCCAGCACGTTCGTTTCCCGTCTGTGCCCGAGTTTGCCACTCGGATCGACCGACAAAAAAATCCGCCCGTGAGGTTTGTTTACGATAGCTCGGATCTAACAATGAATTCTGTTGCCTGACAAATGCAATTTAGATCGGGAGAAATTACGTTCGACAGGCTCTGCTCGCGAAATATTTCGTTTGACGTTAAATTCTGTACGTTATAGAGAACTTCGCAAACGCCCTCAACTTTGTTGCCCCATTCGTTGGTACACTCTAACGAAATCAATGCAACGCCGCTTCGTCGTCGCCGATTATTCTCCCCCAGCGAAGCAATGAATATAAATCAAATTTCGTCGAAGGAGGTGTCTCGCGGAGCTCGAAGAATAAGGGAGGACACGAAAGGCGACATCGAGTGCCCTCGTCGCTTCCTCGAATTAATAACCGCTGTCCCCCACCCACCCTCCAACTCCCCCTCGACGTACCTGGAGTCTTTCTCGCGCGAGCTTTTGCCACGAGCGCGCTGATCGAAAGAGATCCGTTTCTTTTGGCACGAGGTTAGGAGAGTTCCACGTCTTCCTGGCCGAAAGGGTGAAAGGAGGGACAGATACAAATGGAATACACGGAATTCCGGGGCCATTAATGCGGCCAATGATAAATCGCTGGCAATACTTTAAACGATGACTGCCGAGGCCCCGTTCTTGTTCGTATTTTTGCCAACAGCACCGTGCAGTCAGTCAAGAAGACATTCTCCCGGTCCCTTCACCACGCAATGTCCCCGTGTGCAATCCGCCCGGTGTGTGTCCCGGCCCGACCAACACGGAACGGTAATTCCATTCCGTCCCGCGAGCGGTGCCCGCGCGTGTGCCTCGTCGGAGGCAACGTACGTCGCTCCTCTTTGATTTATCGTTCGCCAATGACGGCTAAGTGCTCCTTTGACTTTCGATGCTCTTGCGTTCTCCGCGAGAGCAGCCGTGCAAAGGCAGCCTGTAAATCACGCCACCCTGATAACCGATCGAAAAGGGACACGGACCTACGCTTCCGTACACTGCGTGACAGGGAACGTCTCGTCTCGATCTTTCGGCTTAATGTCGTCCACCATCGATACGATCCAGCCACGCATTACATGCGTTCGACGGGACGCCTCCCACCGTTTTGTCTGACGTTTTTGGGACCCGTTTTAGAGCACGCCACGAAGCCCCACGATCTGATTTCACCTCGGGGCGAACGAACGAGCTCGTGGGAAGAAGGAGGTTATCGTTTTTATTTGGAAAGAGGGCGGCTACAGGCCGACGAGTTTGCGGAGCCGGGTCTCTCGTTTATTGGATCACTGCTAGCCGATCGAACTGTTGTTAAGCTTGAGGTTCCAATTGGCTGGTGTCTGTTATTGATCCCCGCAGCTTGAGATATAGAGTCGTCCGTTCTCGAGAATGTATTTATTAAATCGTTAAAGTTCAATTATCTCGGGGATATCGTAAAGCAGAGATTCACCGGTTCTTTCTGTATCTCACGAGCGACTTAAATACGAAGCTTTTTACACGGCGTGTGAAATACGATCGCGTAGAAATTAACTGCGTGTCAGAGTGAAACGTCAGTCAGCAGCGGTTAGCGCTTTAATTCGCGCACTTTGCACGTCCACCGCTCGACGTTAGAGCGTGCTGTGCTGGAGGCAATTTTCCTGCCCTCTCGAAAATCGTCGAACGGGCCAAAAATTCGTGATTTATGACGACCGGCGTGTCGAGCGGAGATCCGTCCAATTATTTTCGTACCGACATCGACGCATTTTCGATTTGATTTATCGCGGCACCCAAACGATCGTCGCGATATTAGACGGCTGGCGCTGGTCCAAATACGCTGAATTCTCGAGTAGATAACGTTTTTCTAGGATGCCGGCTGTAATGCTGTCGAGTGGCGGAGCACAGGATAAAAGCATCCATAAGAAGCGAGCGAGCATTAAAGTCTTCGTTAATTTATGTTCTTAGATTTTCAACTCGCACGTGCTGCACTGTCCGAATTTCGTGGGAGAATTGTCCTCGTACGTAATGAAGTTGCTCCGGGCGTTTAGATTATTGGGACTGGAAATATTTTTAGCGTTCACGGTCCACGAATGTCTGTCTGGCTACTGTTTGACGCATGGGCTTAATCTACTGCGCCCAATGAAAAATTATTGCGAAGTCAGGTGAAAGGAACGACGACATGATTACACAAACATTTCCGCCTACCCGCTGGCACAAGTTTACGAGCGATACGAACCAGCAACATTAAAATGAAGACTTATCGCCACCGTTATTCCCGTCGTGGAAAATCCTCCTTCTGTAATCACAAAACTCGACCAGCCTCCTTCAACATTCCACGAAACGTGTAACTCCCGCTCAGACAAGCCGGTCGTCCCACAACACTCGAAGCGATTTCGACATCTCGTTCGTAACGGGGAAGCACGATCGACGAGGGAACGACGTTATTTCGACGAAGAAGCCCTTGGAGAAAGGCAAACAAGGGGAGAATCGTAATTTCTTTTCGCGATCCTTCGCCGTTCGCCGAGGAAACCAACCGGGGATCCAGTCGTATTTCGCTTTTCCTCGACGGTTTGACAGCTGGTCCGCGTGAAATCCCAGGCACGAACGTGCGCGTGCCGGTGATCATCCCTTGTGAAACGCGGACTAATGACGCGCGAGTTATCTGCGAGCATTCGAGCGTAAGGGGGCCGGAGAAGAGCAGTGAGAAGCCGTTTTTTTTCTAAGGGGGTGAGAATAAGGACGGCACGAAGAAAAGAGACGAAGGTCGCGAGGAGCGGCGAAATAAAGAGGGTAGCGTTTGGTTACCGATAGACGGGACAAGAGACGAGGACGAGACAGGTCCGGACACGGGAAGGTCTTCCCAATTCCAGGAGTCAATACACGCGGATATTGCAGCCATTTGAAGCCCCTTTCTGTCCGAGTGCGAGCAAACGAGATAGAGGGTGCGAGTGGAAATCAAGGCGAACGAAGAGAGAGGGCTTCGCCGAGGGAGAAAGAGGGGGAAAGAGGGAAAAAGAGAGAGAAAGAGGGAGGTGACCAAACGAAGGATCGAGGGCTCACACCGAGGGAACGAACGTTAGTGTCACATCCAATAAAATTGCCTGCTCGCCCCTCGAGCCGAGCCACCCTCGTGGAATAAAATGCAGTATCGGCCTGCAGTGGGTACCGATTGTAAAATGAGAGCTGGAGAACCGGCTGAAGGAAGGAAGGAAGGAAGGAAGAAATGGTAGGGCGAGGAACCAGGCAAATGTAATATAGAATAGTTGCGCAGCTCTATCTAACCTTTTATCTCCACCCTTCTCTCTATCCACCTCCATCGTTCTATCTTGCTCTACCTCCTCTGTGATCTATAATAGTTCCTGTTCCTCTCTACGGCGCACGGTCAATTTACGAGATACGTCCTTCTCGTGACGCCGTGAACACACGTACATATACATATATATTTATGGCTCGTGGCGAGGGATGAAAGTTGTTCGTGCACGTCAACGGGGTCCCTTTTCCGCGAATAAACCGAGGGAACAAGCTGATGCGGGACAGGGGGGTGGGGCAGCGTTATTTCCAGAACAAGCCGATCCTCCTGGAACGCGTATTACCTTCAAGAAAGACCAACGATATCTCCGGGAAGCGTAGCGTCGTTCGACGGAACGCCGATGAAATTTCGGTGCACGCGAGAATAATTCAGCGAAACGACACGAAAGATGAAACCACTTTTCGGCGGAAGCGAGTCCCTTAATTCACAGTCGAGCAGACCAATCTAAATGTTTGAACGATCTGCTCCAGCGATTCCGAGAAACTTCTTCGACACCAGACGAATCGAAGGCAACCAATTCCACCCCCCCCCCCATTCCACCCCTCGCTGATCCGCCTCTTTAACCGAGTTAAACGTTATTCCGTGGAGTGACAGTCGCTCGTAACCGCCTCGAGGAAGATTCCGCGCAGGGCGACACGGAAACCGATCCTCCACCCCAGCTGTCACGGACTCGCCGCCCCTGTACTATCCTGAGGTCCCAAGGGCGTGCGACGAGGTCGTCGCGACGCGGAGCTCGTTGAAATTATGATTCGCGAGCAAAACATTTCGCCGGGAAGAGCCACTTTTTCTTCGGGCTTGTCAACGCTTCCCGCGGCTGACGGTGTTGTACGATGGCGATGGTGGAGTAAGATACACAGGGGGAGAAGAACGGGGAACGAGGCGTCGCCTGGCTTCTGTGTACACAATCCTCGTCGATGCCGACGTTGAACAGGATCGAACATCGGTACGAGGAGGACGCGTCGCGGGGAAATGATTTGTGGTACAAGGTAGCAGGCAGCTCGTTTCGATTCCCAGCGGGCCACTGTCGCGGAGAATGCTCGTGTCTCAAAATCGATGCCAGCCCTTCGAGCGGCCAACAGCCTTGGAGTACTTAATAAGAGGCAGACGCATCGAGACGCAAGTGTCACAATTACCAGCCCCCTCCCCCCAAACCCACCCCTCGACTTGCGTCCCCGGCGACGTAGTTTCTTCGACTGGCCGCAGTTTGCCCGCTCTCATCCCGCTCGAGTAGCAGTAGTTCGGGATAGTCTCGTCCCGAGAGGTAGTGGAGTTTCCAGCCAGACTTCGACTACTCGATCCGGCTGGCCTCCAAGTGGTTCGCCAGTCACCCCGTTACCATCTTCATCCCCTCCGTTTCCTTAACTTGCCCCGCGCCGTACGTGGAATCGTACCTGAGTGGCTTCGCGATTGGAGTACTTAAGCGGGACACGGACGAAGCGTTAATGAATCTCCGTCGGGACTCGTCCGTGCCGGGCGGCCGGTCGATATCCTTTAGCGCCCGTTTCGAGGACGGTCGGACTACTCGAAAGGGACGAATCAATTTGGAAAATTGTCGCGCGATCTTATCGATTCCACGCTGCTTCGACGCTGTCAAAGGGCCACGGCAGTGCCGCCTGTTTCGTCATGTTTCGCGAGTTAGACGCGGCGGATTTGTCGACGAATATGACCGCGGGAAGTTTGGAGAGATAAGCGGGAAGTTCTGGGCGAATTTAAAAGTTTCGCATCTTGCGGGAGGAGTTGGTAATTTATTAATTAATCTCGGTGTAATTAAACCGGTGGGCTTCTATGGATTCAATTATACTTCGTCGAACTCTCGACACTCGATTAAACTCGTTAAAAGCAGCCCTATGCGTTAGGGTCACTTGTTATACCTGGCATCTGCGGCTGATCGAAATATCTGCCCACCTACGTAGCGTCGCTAATTATCATCGTATACCTGGCCGCCCGAAATTAATTCTGCCCGGCGATCAGAAATTCGATGTCTATCGTCCAACTGAAATATCTGCTACACTTACGCTTACAATTATTTTTCTCGACACTCCCTTGGAGAAACGGAATGTTCCTCGATATAATAATAATAACTTGCACATCGTCGTTGTTCGATTCCACGCGTTCGCTTCCGCGTTACACCCGCGAATCCGCAAATTGTTCGTCAAAGTACGAACCGCGCACGGCAAATCAATACCTGGAGGCGAACGGAATGACCAGTTGACCGGCAGAATCGCGTTTGAAGCGCATTCCACTCGTAATCCGTGCACGCTGCCGGAAATCGGTATATAACGTTGCACAGCTCTTCCGCGGATTTCCGTTTAAGGGCATCCTAATTGTGCCGCGTGAGATCGGGACTGCGATCGGCGACCCTTCAAGACCGCTAGCGGGGCCGCTAGAAAATCTTCGCGTACGCGAGCGTGCAACGAAGGGCGTTGGAGGGAGAAAGAGCGAGGGGGGAACGCGTGTCGCCGTGGTGCATGGAAAGGAGATGCAATCGGCCATGTAAAACAGGCCTGCCGGTAACGTACGTCTCTCCGCTCCTTTGCTGGCGTTCGTGGCGTTCCCGTAGGAGCCAACTCGTGCGGTCACGAACGTGCGAAGGGAACGAGGGAAGTAAGGGAGAAAGAAGGAGAGGGCACGGGCCGCGCATTCGCGCTTCTTTCGGAATTAATTTTACAACTGCGGCGTGTTAATTCGTGGTGCTGGTATTAAGAATTCGCGATAAAGCGTTTATCCGTCCTCACGATTCTGCTTTTTATAATGTCCCCCCGATACTTCGGCCAACGTGGGGCAATGTTAATTAGATGTTCGCCACTGAATCCCAGTTTGGGACCACTCGAGAAGATCCGTCGATACGTGAGTTTTGTCTCGCACCGCATAAATCAGGTGCTCCAACTTCGAATTATTTCTATCTATCAGAGTCACCCCCGGGCGAAAATTCTTCGCGCCGTACGTCAACCTTAGCGCAGCCACCAAATTACCGAATAAATGTTCCGCGAGGCCGACGTGCACCAGGGGAACTTCGCATTCTCGCCATCCACCTTCCGTCGCCGTTGTAGACTCTGATTTCAATCTGACCATTCGTGTTTCGAGGTTGCGGTAACGTGGCACCGAAACGGCGGCGGGCACCGTGGGGGTGGAGAGGCAGCTGGAGACGAAGGAGGCGGAATAGGTGGCGCATTTGCCTCGCACGAAACACGACTGCATTACGCCGCTGGTTGGCGTACATTAGGCGAGCAGACGACGAGTTCCACGTAGCACACACGATTGGCCGGTAATGCACCAGGAATTTCCGACCTTCAGCCGCGGTTACAGATGTTCCCCATACCGAACACATCCGGGGCACTTCGGCCAGAATACCCTCCCGCTAATGCTTCCGGCCTTTTCTTATCGACGATTGCCTGTCGCGGGTTCGGGAAAATTTTGCCGCTGTAACTTACGGTGTACAACCGAGAGAACACACGAGGTACTTAAACCTGCCTGTGACTTGGAGAAATCGCGTGGGACATCTAGGGGTAGTGAAAACGGTCCCAGGGCACCCGAACTGCGATGGAACCCTTAAGTGGAAGCACCTAGATATCGAAGGGTTCCAAGACTCGATCCACGCACCAGGTCACCATGGCGTTGACCTGAGAATTTCGGAAATTCTCAAGAAAGAATTTTGCAGCCACACTGTCGTACGAATGATACTTCACGGAAATCTTCGTGCCTATCGAAGGAGTATCAAAGAATCTAGACTCTTAATCCTTCCTCCGGCAATTTTCGACCAACCACTACCAGCGCAAGGAAACAATCGTTGGAAGCGGAACGCGACATGTACGTGCAATTACAGATAAGCAGGCATACAAGCCAGCGCGTTCCGCTGGTGCTCTAGCGCGCCGTCCATAAGGTCGTCGTAAATTTCTCGAAGAATTCGCGCCTTGGTCGGAACGCCAAACGGTACCCCATTCTTTTCCCTGCCGGTAACACGGATACAATGGGAAATCCATCGGCGTGCCTGGCGAATCGCGGATCGCGCTAGTTATTTTATCGGACCACGGGTTGGCGAGTGCGAAGGGGTAGTTTCGTGGCCGATCCCGCCGAACGAAAATAGAGGACAGAAGGTAGGAAGGAATGTTGCTCTCGGTGATTTCTATCCGGCCACGCATTATCATCGGGACCATGTACGGTATTGCCACCGGCGGGAATAATAGTTAAGGACAATGGAATCTCGTGGCGCGATAGCGCCGGCGACGACCGTTGACGGCTAGCTGATATAACGTATACGTTACTGCCGGTGACGGACAATAGCTGGTAATTAATTACCTACAAAGTACAGAGAGGGTCGCATTGTAGTCTGTATCTGGTATTTATCTTGAAACATCAACAATGCCAGAGACAGCGGTGCACCCGCGAACGGAGAAAGAGAGTTTCGCAAGTGGAAAGAGAATCTGTTCGCGGCCTCGCAAGGTATCGCACCGCGTTATCGCCTTCTTTCCCTCTCTGTTTCTTCTTGACCATCTCCGTTCTGGCTTTCACCCTCTATTGATTTTTTTTCTAACCCGTTCTATCGCGGCTCGATAAGCGTGCGCGCCTAGCGTCATATTTTCACCGGTCGCGTTTTAAATCCCCTGTAGTACAAGCGTCTTAGTCAGCACTTTTCTCCTCGTACCCCTTTTGCCCCGATATTGCGCCAGGGCGATTTTGTTTAGGTCACTCGCGGGTCTAAGGGGACACGCGACACGTTACCCAGGCTGTGCGATGAGTGATTGGAATGGATCGTATTATATGGAAATCGTGCGGCTGGATTATTGTAATTTTCATGATTACTTTCTGATGCGATGACACTGTGTGGGCGGGACAGCAGTGGCGATAACTATCGTATGTTTTCACGAGCGATGAATCTTTAAGGAAATGACAGAAGGGGGAATCACTAAATTGTCGATTCACCCATTTATATGCAGTTCGCAACTTATAGCCAATTGCCTGACTATGTAGAGCCCTGTCCCCCTCGTGACAACTATAATTTCCCCCCCAATTTGAGGCAATTGGACGAGTGCGTTTGTTTTTCTGTGCCCGATCGATGCCGCCGTTCCAACTATGTACAACTTCCTCGATAGGGCGAAAGAAGTGTATTCTAATTTGAGCATCCACAAATCAAGTTTCCCGTTGAAAATGTACATACCTCAATTATTCATCCTTATACCCCGACATCCTGAGTTTCCCCCGGAATCGTTTCTAAATTACCCAAGATCTTGTTCTTTTGATAAATCGCCGTGTTCGTACACGTGACACAGAGGCCGAGAAGAAGTAGCAGAGGTAGAAGAAGCAGCAGCATGTACGGCTGATTCAGCCTGACCGCAGCTTTTCCATGACTGCCTATTTTCGCCGCCACAAATCATTCGACGGCCAAGAAAATATGTTTCGAAGGTCTGGCAGTCGTTCTGCGGCGTTGCCCGGGCTTCACACGTTTGTGAACCCATTAACGGATTTAAGGCGGTGCCTCTGAGACTGCCGTCGCATAACCCGTCCCTATCCGTTCGTTTCTTTCGCCTCTAACCCGGAAGGAAGATTTATGGGCCGCTAAACGATTCCACGGAATTTAATTGCCACGTCGCCGGTTATTATCGCGCCCCAACTTCGTTACGCATCGCTGCTTATGGATTAGATGTCGGCTCGATGAGCGTCGAATTCAAGAGAGCGAGAGATAACCTCTCCCCGATGCAGAATTGCTACTCCGACGAGAGATTGCAAACGGCCGGGGAATGCGAGGGTCGTTTCGGGGAAGATTGATTCGCAAAATTAGATTTCCAGCTGGTATTTTACCTTTCCTTCGTTTTCTACCGATTAGATATAGTTTATTGCCAACTAGTTCAATCGGAATGGGAATAACGAGAATAAAGTCAAGGTATCAGTCTAAGCGCATTTCCAAGTAGCTCTTGTGATTCACGGAGCAACATTCAATTCCTCGTCAAGTACTCGGACCTCCGCGACCGGAACGCTTTTTCATTAATCCCACGATAAATCTTCGCGGTGGGGTCGGGAGCAAGAAAACTTCACGGAGAGGGTGCGAAACGCCTCGAGGCACGACTAATTCCGCCGTCCCCGAATTAATTAAGAAGAAACAACCGAAACCCCGCTGGAGAGGATTGGAATCGAGTTTCATGGGTGGAAGCTGTATCGAGAGCGAGGATTTAAGGCGGTGCCCCGTGAAAAGAGGGAAAGACGTTCCTCCGTGTTGAAAGTAAGCGAACCTCCCCGAGGCCCAAGAACGGGCTTTAAAGAATGTACATCGAAGGACCATCGATGGCAACCCTACGACTACCCGTTGGGAGTGTTTCATTTAAAGATTTCACGAGCCCGCAGACACGCCGAGGAAAGTTCGTTAGGAAATCTGTCGCCTTTACTTCCCGTGATCACGTTTCCCTGAGAAATCGCCAGCTTGCAGACTATCGGCGGAAAATTCGAATATATGACGGCAGCTTATACGAAGCTGAACGACGCATTGTGAATTTCAAAGTTGGAAAGTCGTGGACTATCCGCCACGATTAACTGCCTCTTTTATATTCGCGTCGAGCTACCGTTGGCCCCTTAACTATTAACTTCCTTCGAATTATGATCACGATTACGATGGCTAAGCAGCAAATTAAAGCGTCGAAGATGTATAATTTTACGAGGAGTATAAGAATCCGCAATTTATTCACCCTCGATCTTTTTTGCATTCACTCGGGCTACCCGTTATAGCGAGCCACCCCTTTATTTCCGCGCGGAGCTTTCCCGAGCTCCATTACGACTTTCTTTATGTAACTTTTTTTTTCCATTACGAGAGCAGCGCCGCTGGAAGCAATTATAACGAAAAGTCATCCACGGTATAATACAATTACGCTCGGCCGCTCCGGCTGTCAAATCGATTTATAAAATCAAGGGACGTCTGCAGCTTCTGAAATCTATGAAATCTAAAAAAAAATGAACGCAAAGAGGTTCGCGAGAAACGACATCAAGAAGACGATTATCTTTCAGCAGCGTCTTGCGAATCTGCACACGTGGCCGTTAAAAATATGCCTTGTTCCCTTGGCGACAGTAGTGGCGTCACTCGCGATACCAACGAGCTTCGGGGTGTCAAAAGACGCTCGCACCCGACCGCGTCGCGACACACTCGGCTGAGAAAGCGACGCTCTCTCTTTCTAATTTTCGCCTCAGATCAAAGAGTTACGCGTCTGGGAAGTTCATCGACACTAATAACGAAACGCGGGTGTCGCCGACCGCGATGACGTCTGGCTCCTTTTGTCCCCCTCTGCGGCTGGTCCAATTAATTAGGCGGCTGTTCCTTAGCCTCCGTTTTGTATTAAACAATCCACCGAGCCACGGCCGTGGCAGACGTGTTGGCGAATCGAGGAAGCGACCTTATTAATATACATCGTTGTTAGTACAATCAGTAGAAGGGCTGGAGAAAATGACAATTCTGTCTGGCGTATTGTGAAGTGACTAAGAACGCGATTATTCTCTTTCCATTTGTTCCAGCGAATAGAGAGAAGAGTTGCTCTGATAAATAACTTTCCATCTTGCTCCCAGGAAACCAGGGCTCGCGACCCTAGGCTAGAAGGAAACCGTTCAGCGGCATTATTGCAGCATCATCCTGATTGCTTTAAATTATTCAAATAATAGCGTGCCTCTGATTTAATCTACTTGGATATCGGAGCAGGCCGCGATCGCTGCTTAATATAGGTAATTGATAGTTTTTCGTGGCGCGCCTCTCGACACGCTCCACGCTGTTCTTTCATCAGCGAGATTGCCAACAGCCTTTAACGACCGTTGTCTGTTCGTACCGCGAAGAGATACATACGTGGAAGAAGGCGGGGTGGGTTTTTATGACGCGTTCGTTGATATATTTAGAAACGTCTTGCAACAGCTTCTCTTAACAAGTTAATATATCAAGGATTATGGCATTCTCCCAGTTGCCAAATACAAAAATGAGCGTAACTATTCCACGGAAACGGATATACCAGTGTCAGACCTGAGCTAGTCAGGGGAAGAAAATTCCCATTTCCTATCCCACGAGTCGCCCACTCTTCGCGAGTAATATTCGGAAGCGATCAGGCGTTCTATTTCCATCGATCACCGGCTCGAGTCGACGCCCAATCGGCGACCTTTTCCCCCACGAATAAATCTCTAATCTAGCGCGATCGAAATAATTCCCCGCGATGCCGTCGCGGCCAAAGGGGGATCGGTCGTGAGAGAAATGGAAGATGGAAAAAGAAACACAGCATGAAGTCTGGGCTTAGATGCGTGAGTACCCGACGAGGATGCTACGACAGGGCGAGCTGGTTTGATGGAACCTTACAGCTGTTTGCTTCGGATATCGATGATCGCGTGGGACGCGGCGATGCAATAAAAAGCGGCGGGAATCGTGGCGTGGATGGAACGAGAGCGGTACAGCCGTTCGAACATGGAATACGAGAGAGAGAGAGAGGGGGAATGGAAAAGAAATTTGCCTTTAAATTCCAGCGCGACGCGGGGATGTACGTAGAAGAGTCGGGGGTGTCTCCTCCGTCCCTCGACGGAATAAGTAGATCGAGATTCGAGACGCGCCTTTGCTGACGCTACTCAGCTCGATGCCGTTGGAACGCAATAGAATCCCTTCCGCCAACAGAATCCTCGAGGATACCACGATATCACGGCTAAACGAAGCGCTTTCCGACTGATTTATCCACCGGCCCCCTCCTATCTCTTTCCGCTCCTACTTATTCGATTGCTGCTTACTCCTCTCCTACCGCGAGGGTTGCGTTTCTCGACGGCGTATTCTTTTCCCCGGGATCACGAAGAAGAATCTTGCCTCCCCGCGGAGTGAATAGGAATAGAGGACGTATTTCTGTCTACCCGCGTGAATTCTAGTTTACTTCGAGTGGTGCGACGATGTCGAAGGATAATGCCAGACGTGGTAGGTTAGCGGGTACAGTTTGCCGGAGATTTACTATCTAAATGAATATGTCTCCACGATCTTGAGCGATAAAGCTGTCACGCTCAGAGCTTCCTAAATACTACGATGGGGCGGCCAAGGGGATAAAAGTTCGACGACAGATTTACCACCTCGTCAACTAGGGTCACGTGTAATTGCCAGCGAAGCGAAGGGCGAAGACGGCGCGACATCTAAGATGGCTGGGAATCATGTAAAAATTCTAGTCTCACGGGGAAGATAGATAACAGAAGTGGATAGGTGCTTTTACAAGGCTGGGATGGAAGCAGAAGGACAACTCTTGTGTCTTTGTCCAATCGCGATCCAATCGTGACTTTATATGCGCCGCACCAAAGTATCGGATCTAGCGATCCATCGAAAGACGCACAGAGAGCAGGCAAATTATTACGAAATTCGTCAAGAAGCAACGAGATGTCTAGACCACTCAACGAAGCGATGAAAACGCTCACACACACAAGGGTTGCAAAAAAAAACAAACAAACGAAAAATCATCCCTCGAACGCTGACGCGATATGTTCTTGTTGCTCGAACTTCGCCGCGGCGCGGGGGTGCCTGTACAACTAATTAGTACCCTCCGGCGATATTACACGCGTCGATACAGTTGTTCAGCTGCACCGCGCCGCGCAAGCAAGAATTTTCCACGGCGTAAGCCACGGTAGGATCGACCCTCTCGGCTCGGCTGGGGTGGATTTTATCAGTACCGTCAGAGAGCCCTTTGAAGGGGGCCAGAGTCACCCTTTCCTCGCGGTACACGCCTGTGTATATACACACCGGCGGCTCCTTCGTTTTCCCGCTAGCGAAATCTCGACCTCTCGGTGTGGAAGAACGCACCACCGAACGATCCCTTTCTCTCCCCCCCCCCGCCCCCCGCTTTCTCTGTTTCTCCATTCCCGACAAATTCATCAACCCTCTTCAACGGTGATTGCCAACGCCGTGGTCGGTACATAACGCTCCGGTACCGAGCAAATATTTCACGTAAACGTGTTTCCCCTGTGTAGTTGTGGATATTTGCGGGTGGCGTCGTACTATATTAATTCGTAGCAAGATATATCCGTTCGCTTAGATAAAAGATGTTCGTGGCACGCGTGTACATTGTCGTAATATTCGTCCATCCCGTAACGACGAGAATTTATAAAGGGTAGCGAAGTATCGCAGCGATACGGTATAATTAAATGTGCCTTTCACCTGCATGACCTTGCGCAACAGCCTTTCTCGCGCAATTACGACTAAAGAGATCCCCACGCGAGTTTCCGCATTTTCTTCCAGTCATTGCCCCTAGCAATGTCCCTCGTGTACGCGCCTAATTACAGGAACGATGACCGAGTGACTTTCGAGCAAGGTGCCAATTAATCCCACCTATTCTTCTCCGAAAATGAAACTTCTTCCGCTTACAGGCTGTGTATCGTATACCTGCCCGTATCCCTCTGCCTGTCACAAACGAGCCAAGTGAGAACCCAGCTACGCGACGCCGCGTTACGCCACCGACAGCGCCATTCCCCACGCGAGAGGCGCGCACATATCGTCGAAACGAAAGGTATGCGAAGAGGCAGGCATTAGCCGCATCCCGCGGCGGAATCGCGCGCTCGCACACACATAGAGAGACCAAATTACCTGGTGCACGCGCGCACAGCGTCGCCGGATCGCGTACGAAGGCCCATTAGGAAGACACTCCAGCCTCGAAAGGCGCAACGCGAATTAAATACGTAACGCACACGATCCACCGCACCGTTGTCACACCTGCTCATTTATGGACACGTAACTAGCGGCGTACGTTATTCGGACATGCGGTTGTAAGAATGCGTATGCGCGTCTCTGGTGGATATTGCATACGTGTGGCGTACGCGAAGCAAAAGCAAAGGTAGGTGAGCTAAGTACAGGGAACGGGTGCACGGCCGACGTGGTGCGCTCGTGAAACACGAACTCGCGATCCCGTATCGCGTGTAACGTCGTAATAAGGGATGTTATTACTTCTATTGCGTTTCCCGCTTCCACAGATAAGTTCTTGCGCGCCGCTGGGCGGCAGAGGGGGAGCACCCTCGTACGCGAACCAGCGTACGTGTACGAGCGGAGAAAGCACGATTCCTCCGGCGCGTGTGTGCATACGCGCCGCGAGTGTACGAGCCCGTTGCCGGCTCGTCAGCCCCGGTCGTTACTCCATAACTCACTTTGCTTGCATACACGCCGTGAACCAGCGCCGACCGAGGCTACGCGCGTCTCCATTCTCATGCTGTCCCTGCCGCGTTCCAATCGTGTGTACTTCTTTTCATTCCGAGTGATTCGGATAATGCGATCCGGGAAAGCGTTGGTCTTCGGCGACTCGATGAGAAAGATGTTCGTCAATTTCAGCTATCAATTGTGGAGCAATCAATTACGGTACGATGTTAATTGTGATACAATATAAGGAAACCTCCGCGAGAAGAATTATCGTTATGCGGACAATTCTTTCGACAAGTGCACCATGGTGCCGTTCAATGCACCGAGTTCAAGGGGAATCCACGGAGTCATCGCTACGAGGGTCACGTAATTCAATCGATCGTTTCCTTGCCTCAATCTGTGCAAATCTTGCTGGTAAACGCTCGAGAAAAACGCGCGTCATCCCTTTCACACGGTGTACCTGGGGTGTTCTTGTGGAGAACGTATATGCTTTGGCTAGTATCAGTCTACACGACTCCGAACGCGACGCGTTGGACTTCATCTTTTTTACATACGACACTCTGGACACGGTGGTGACGTGCAACTTTACCCCTGCAAGTTCGCATCGATATTTTAGTAAAGGACTTGGGGAGAGACTTTTATGATACTTTTACACCGAAATCAAAGAAATGAAAAACTCCGCGCATGCACGTTTCATTCATTTGAAAGTAAACCAGTAGCCAAATTTCCCAATACCTTCCAAATATATCTATGGTAACAACCATCGTCCGATCGCAACGGTCAGGCAGATTAATCACCCAGCTACCTTCTGTCGCGACCTCGAGTGAAAAGTTAATTACCAGCTGTTCCGTGGTAACGAAACACCCTGCCACCGAATTTCTCGTTGATTTTTCCAACCGGACTCAACCATCGTGGTATTGATTGTCGCGTGCTTAGTCCGGGCTTAACAACGAAAACTCAGTAAGTCGAGAACCGGGTCATGGGAAAGCCAGATGGTGTGCTTTAATGCCCGCACGTCCCGTTTGTCTCTCCCTCGCCTCTTTGCTCTTTCTCCTTTCTCGTGCACACCCACACACCCGCATATATGCACACACACGCGTGCAAATATCCAGACGCTGCTACTGGAACCGCATATACGCGAGGACAGGAAGTGTACGAGGGTCGGCGGTCAGCAGGAGGGTGGAGTGTGGTCTTGAGTGACGCGTAACATGACTTAAGGATGTAGACACAAGGACAAACGCGCGTGCGGTGCACGAGCTTACAGAGTAGCTTTGCGAAGGGACAAGAGAGCACACGTAAAAGAGAATCGTGACCACCTGGCTGACGCACACCGAGTCGTCTTGACGAAGTAACACGCGTTACTCGTGCCAGGAAGGTGCACGGAAGCTCGCGAGAAAAAGGCATATGCACACAGTGTCTATCATCGTATTATGTGGAACGAGGTGGGGACAGGGCTCTGCGGAGGTTGACTCCTCGAACGCTCGGCGTAAATGGGCAGTGCAGTTGCAACGGGGCAACGTTAGCACAGTTACGCGGCGGCTTACGGCGAATATACGATTATCGCGAACACTAGAGAACGCGTTAATTGTCTTGGAGGGAATTCGAATTCCCTCGGCCAGAACGGGAATATTCTGCTGGTTAACATTGCAGTAACTCTGACTTTGCTTCTTCCCTCGCGTGCTTGCGCGCGGTTTCGCACCGCTCGAGAATACTTCGGGGACGGTTTCGAGGCTTATAAAATTCCACGAAATTCCACGTATTAGCGGGGAATCAAATTTTCTGCTGACGAACATGGGACGCGGCGTGTTGCGAAATTCGCGAGCTACCCTCGGCGTTCGTGCAACAAAAAGCCTGACGCTCGAATGATAGCTCCCTAAGTCGTTACCCGGAAACGATACAGTGCAACTCCGATAAAATAAATCGTGAGGGTCGTTTGTTCCCCCGGTCGTGGGATGTTCCGTGAAACTAGCGGGAGCTGGCAATTTTTCAGGGGTACACTCGATGGCCCGGTCCATGGGGGGGCGCCCCATTCACGAGGGCGGTCACGAGTCGTACGTTAGAGTTCGCTAAGTCGTTTATACTCGACCCGTGGGGGTGAAACCGCCCCTGCCCTCTTCGTGCGACCGATGTTGCGACGGCCATTGGAGTCCTCGCGAAGAATAGGAACGATTTCGACGATGCACATGTACAAAGAGAGCAGAGAAGCGAGCGGGCGTGCTCTCCGGATAAAACCACACCCTTTCACCCTGATTTTCGTGGCTTTCTGCGGCGCATTTGCGGCCAGGCAGAGGCTCTCTCTCTTGTCGTTCATCCGCGCAATTTGAAGTTAATGGCGGTATGGTGAATTCCATGTCTCCTGGGTTCAATTGAAATCATCTTCTCGAAGGCGCGGAAGGACGGTGAGCTCGTTTTCGAAAGGGGGAAGGAGAATAGAGATGAACGTTGGTACACAGAGACTTCGATTTCGTTTCCAGGTTGCGACGTTTGAAAGGCTGAGATTGCTGCGCCACTTTCGACGAATGTTCTTTGAAAAAAGTCGACGACAAGAGGCACCCCGGAATGAACTAGACGTAACTCTTTCCATCGATTCTCTGATTCAGCTCCAATTACCTTTCCCATCTATATTCTATTGCGTTCCGTGCGGCTCGTCAAATATTAGGGCGATCAATTCAACGGTCCGGCTCTTATCCCTGAACAAAGAACTTCTCCACAAACTGCCGCGTAACCCGGCGCGTCGTATAGATAGCTGGCGTAATTTTCTTCGCCAAGGTGTTCCCCGCCGTTTACAACCACTTCTGTTTTTAGTGGCTCCATTTAAACCCTCATCGACAGCTGAATCCTGTCTCCGTCGAAACGAGCTGCGTGCGCGTAAATCGTGAAAAAATGAGCCCGAGGAACAATTATCGGGACCGTTCGCATTTTTAACGGCGCGTATAAATTTTACGATCGGCCGGACCCGTTCGATCTTCTGTCCGCTTTAATCGAAGCAGCCCGCGTAAAGTCCAGCTAACCGCGGTGCTCAACACACCGACCACCGTCGTCACCACCCCTATTATACCTCGCAATCTCCTTTCAGCTTTTCCACGGATACGTTTGCCGGCGGCGCTGTTCCCAGGGGTAACATTGTCTAGATTACCGGGTGGAGTAAGCTAACTTCCGAGAGAGGCTCCCCAAGCGGGCGCGAGGACATTGTAATTATGTATTCTCGTTGCTCGCATCTGGGACCCTTGGCGGCCAAGCTACGTTCCTGGCCCCGTGTACACCGGCTACGTTTGCGTCGGTTTGTGTGCACAGTGGCATGCTAGTCTTTCCGACGTCCCCTCTCGCGATGCCGAGTATTTCCACCCGCACCTACACTCTCCACCTTGCGATCCTTTTTCTCGCCCTCTGCGACACCTTCTTCCCCTCCGCTGCATTGTCTCTTTCCGCCAGACTTCTATTTCTCCGTCCCCTTGACGTCTCGAAGGACTAGTTTCCCTCCGGTACCGTCCTTCGGAACTCACCCCGACAAACAACCACCCCCGATGACTAGAAGATTCGGTTGATTAAGTGGCCCTACCTCCCCCGTTTTTGTACCTCGTGTAATTTAATCCGATTTCTCGTGTCCTTCCAGCATGGTCGAACGCGCACAAATAATACCCCACCATAGCCGGCCGGCAGACTCCTGACCAACGATTCAATGTTCGCGCGCGGCACATGCTGTACGATAATTCTTGCTGCGAAGAATCGATTATCCACGGTTCGCCGGCTGCAGATGTATAGGTTACAGCAATGGGCTGGTACACACGTAAGAGTAATATTATTACCCGGTATGTCTGGAAACGGCGTGGACCAGGGGTGTCTTGATCCCCCCCCCCCCCTCTCAATCTATCTCTCACCCTCTCTCTCTCTACCGTTCCATTCCACCTTCGATCCGTGGTCACAACTGGAGCCTAGTCTTGCGCAATCTGCACGCTTATCTCGTGCACCATACGTCAACTGCAATACTGCCAACTTTTTCTCTATTTTTCCTACCCGCTTTTCGCCCGCTGACCTCGTGTACCTGTCCGACCGTTCGTTATCCACCGACCTTTTCCTCTCCTCTTTCCCTCCCGTTCCTTCCACCTTTTTTTTCCTACCGTTACGGATGGCAGGTTGATTCCCTTTGTTTCTTTAATATCGCTCTCGCATACACGTAACAGGCTCCGCGGATACCGTTCGGGGATAATATTCCGAAATCGATTTACAATACGACGGAATATAATCGACCGATGAATATCGTGTGGCAAAAACGAGAATCTGGTTTTCCAGTTGAAACGTTCCCTCGATGGTGGCGTACGTGTCGAGATTGATACTTCTTCCGTTCATTTGAAGGAGAGGGGACGTTTAGAAAACTATCGACTACGATTCCAGTCAGTGAACCGAAATATAGTAACGCGTCGGTAGGGGGAACGTACCGCACGAGCCGTAGAAAACGAAGCAGCCTCGGCTAGGGGTGGAACGACAAAGAGAGAGAGAGAGAGAAATAGAGAGAGGACGAGCGATCGTTCAATCGATCTATCGGCGTCGTCGTCGAGGAAACAAGTATCGCCTCGTAAAACGGGGCTTATCCGCAAAATTCTAATATTTATTCATACCCACGGTAGTGCGGGGTGCCGGTGGCGTCGGCGATGCTGGTCGACCGGGCGGAAAAGCGTTCTCGAAATCCCCGGAGGGACGAAAAGTGGATGGCGGGATTACCCTTTTCTATAAGGCACTGCCAGCAAGGCTGATGTGTATATATATAGATAGATGGATGGATATAGGGTGTTTTACTCGAGAGTACAGGTAAGGCGGGGTAACCAGCGGTGGAGGAGGTAGATGAAAAAATATTCCCATAAAATGAGAACGAAGAATGAAAGACGAAGTAAAACCAGGGTGAACTCATGGCAGTTAGGAAAAGAAGCAGAGAAGAGGACAAGCAGTGTAATAGGCATGAATAGGCATGTCTGGTAAATGGCATAGACGTGTTGAAAGACTATCGAAGACAGCAGACGTTAGATTTTTGTCCTTCCAATCTTCCTCGAGTAGTCGACGCTCGAATGTAACACCAGCCTAACCACCCCGCATCCCTATACCCTCCCTTATTCATCTTCATCTAGCCACGAGTCAGCAGATCCGTACGCAACCCCCTTGTATTCTCGCAATAAACTTCCATCGGCCAAGCTTGAGTCCATCGTATCCCATGGGTGCTTCGCTTCCTTCTTCCGTGGGCTCACGACGATGACACCGGCGCCATAAAAGGCTGCCAGGGGGAGGTCGATTCCTTTGTCACCCTCTGTCAAATGCGCGGAGAATAAGGGAGGAGGGACGCGACAAGGAGGGGGCGATGAGGAGATCGAGAGGCCTCGCGAGACCGTTTCCAAGCTTGAGAGCCGAAATTGCTCGTCCCGCCGCCGCAGAGCTGCTGCTCGATCTTCTCTTTGTTTTCATGAATTTCGTCGACGTCTGGCCGGAATTATAATCAGCGGTAGCGCGTTTTATCACGGTTTACCCGCGGTGGGAGTTAATCATTCCGAATTCGGAGGTCGGCGGAGCCCGATGAAACCCCTGCGAGATGGATTCGCCCGAAGAGGGTACAAAGAAGATTTTCTTGCCCTCGATGCACCTTCGGCTCTATCCAGAATGGATCGAATTACCGGTTGTTCTCTAAGATCCCTCGTATACCCATAGGTGCATCTTTGTGCTGTGGATTTAGCTAGACGTGCGAAACAATAAAAGGAAGAAAGAGGGGATGTTTTTGATTCCGCTAGGAACATCCGAGCGAAGTGTCGGATAGGGAGAAGCAAGAAAAGAACGAATAGGTTTCATTGTTCGCCATCGTCGGTCTACCTGGCTGTTGGATATAATCGAGGCAGGAGAGAAGCCGTCGAAGATTGTCGACGAAACCTACGTTGTAACGAAAATTGCCCAAAGGTCTGCCTCAAGGGTATGAAATAACACACCTTGCTGGATGCATCTCACTAGTACGAGGTGCATGCTAGGCAAGGAACAAGTTCAGAGTTCTTTGGCCGCGCAAGAGGCATGCTTCGTCACGAGACTATCTTTTCACCCTGAGCAGTCTCCTATTTACTGGCCATGTTTTTTTTTTCTTCTTTTTTTCTTTTTTTCATCGTTCCAATCTGATTCTAGATATATATTTCTCACAGTCGTTGAAGGTGACGAGAAATAAAGGACAATAATGGAGGAAAGAACGACAGGACTCTCGAATTAAACTGCCTTCGGGACATCCTCGACAGGATCGTCCGAAATCGCCTCACGGCCCATTGCCCCGTCGTTTGTGCGACTCCTGGAAGAGCTCGCTCTTAATTGCGCGGAAAGGTGCGATAAGAAAGGGTCTGTCTCATTATCGAACACACGCGTCGTCGAGATCGTGGCCTGTCTGTTAGAAAAATGCTGGAACATTTTTCGTACTTTCGTTGGAAAACAAACAGAATGAAGGGTCGAAATAAAAAAAAAATGGAAAAAAAAGTGTCGAAGCAATAGAGGAACAAAAACACGAGGGTGGAGATGAAAATCGTAGCGAGGTGCGACCCGATGCTCATCCGCGGATCTTCCTTTCCCTCTCGCCCCTATATTTTTCCACGGTCGCAGCCCCATGATTTCTCTCTCGCGCGCACGCTGTGGCCAACTTTTAATTAAACGTCGATGGGAATAAAAAATACGCGTCCCGTTCGCCCGGTTATATTTCAACCCTCCGGTCCGTGCCCCCAGTCTCAGAGTGATGAATGCCCCTCCAGCTGATATATACATCGCTGGTCGTAGGTCGATGGAGGTATCGGCACGGGCAGAAGCGGCTGGCGCCGCCTGCCTCCTCGTTATCGTCGAAAAATTTTGGCAGGCTGACACGCCGACTTGATTAACCATTAAAGTCAATTTGCGGCTAACTCGCGGAATCTTTCGGGAGCATCCTCGAGGCGTCCCATGAGTGATCTTCCGTGAAAGAGCCCTGCCACTGCGGGGGAGAACATTTATGATGAATTGGAAATCGATCATTTCCCCGTGGTAAATTAATCAACGGGATGATCGAGCTGGATCTTTCATAAATCATTGCTCGTCGAACAGATGGGGGTGGTGCTCCAATTCGAGTTCCTCGTTCGCTCGTTCCACTATGTATATTCGTATCTCGTCAACCAGGTTTTACCACGATCGATTGAAAATTCGTGAAGCTGAAGGGGTTTCGTATTATTACTCGGCGCGTCCAGAGGGCCGAGATTTTGAGGCACAAGTACGGGGCAGCTCGAGAGACTTGAACCTATGGGACAGAGACGGCAGTAAAGCGAAGAAAGAAAACGCGGGAACACAGGCTGAAGACGAGAGAAGTGAACGTCGCGTCGCGTTGTGGTCCTTGCCGTCGTCTATTCGTCTCGCTGCAAGGGCGAGGAGGAACGGTGAGAAACGATGGAGCAAAATAAGACGTCGCTCTATGCGACGCCTTTTTTGCGACGGGTAGTGCCGCCACTTCAGTTTGACCTGCACAGCCCTTCGCGAGAGTTTTGCGCGCCCTTTCTTAAGCATCGAGCGCCCTTTGTCGCGCGACGAGCGCCCTTAAACGAGGTCAATTGTTCGAAAAATAGCTGGGGCTAGAGCTACGCGTTTTTCTTTTTTTCTTCCTTTTCTCTTACCTTGTCCCATAAGCATCAGCTTTCAGCATCTCTCTCTCGATATCATTTCTTCGTCGTTCTAATTACGAATCGCTGACGATTCGTACGAGGAGGCAGAACAAATATTTCTCACCATCAAAAGTCAGCGGCCGTGTCGAAACGAGGAGATTCGAGGCAATCGAAGCGTCGCGAATGAAATCGTTTCGGTCACTGTCAAATTTTTTCTTTCATCTTCCATTTTATCGCGGCACGATAACCCGAGCAAACAAACCACGTAATATGATGGTCCAGGTACACACGCGTCCCCACGGTAAATTATTAATCTCCTGGTCCGGGAGCACGAACAAATAGTAAACAATACGCGTGCACAATTAATTTGCTACCGTGGCGGTGTGCCTTTTAATTAAAAAGCTCTCTCACGCCGCGTAGAACGGAAGATGCCTCGCAAACAGGCGCGGGCGCGACCGCGCAATCGCGACCAAGGCGTCCTAATTAAAAAAGATTGAATTCGTCGTTATTATTAGTACTGTTACCGTGCCGAGCAGCTGTCCTACTTTTTGCCTCCATTCTTCCCATCGGCGCTAAATATCACGGAAGCCATGAAAGCGGAAGAGAGAGGAGTCCGTGCGACGAATCCTCCTGTCGTCCTATGCGCACCTGCGTGAATAGACGGTCCGCTGCTTTTTTCCATCCTTCACCCTTTCAAACGCACGCCTCCATTCAAACAAGCCTATCCCTCGTTTCAGTACCACCACTGAATCCGCGAATTTATTTTTATTCGCCAGTTTACCTTTTTATTCCATTAACACCTGGCAGTCGCCGCGGCTCGCGTGTTCTCCGCACCAAGAATTTTGTTCCTTTTTTTTTTCTTTCTTTGCGCGTTCCTTTCTATCCCCCCCACAGACACGACATACCTTTGTTCTACCTGCTTAATACGTTCGTCCTTTTTTCCACACCTTTTTTCCTTCCGCACTCTCTATCCTGGCCCGCCGTCTCTCCGGTTGCATCTTCATTCATCCCTTTCAAACGATAAACCATAATGAATCGTCGTCCAGCCTGACCGTTCCCCCCCATTGCCTTCCCATTACGAATTTATGTCTCATTGTCCGCGCAACCAAATGAACTATTTATCTCCCTCAGCGGATCCTTTCGATTCTGTCGAGTCGCGTCGATTGTTTTTCGCCCCGTCTCTCCTTCGCAGCCTGAACGAACAAATAACCGAATGCACGACGCGAAGCGACGAGTGCACACTCGAGAGCCACGACCAAGACCAAATGACGTTCGTTAGTAAAAGCCACCTCGTTCCTGGACCTGCTCTCCGCGAAGCTTTTGCCCTCCCCCGTCGTACCCCCCCTCGTTCAATTATCCATGAATATTCGCTGGTCGTCGCTCTGTCCCGCGCTTACTTTTTCCCCTTTTTTCACCCGCGTTTTAAAGGCTCCAGTGGAAATCTGATTTTCTCGGACGGCCGTTCGAACGACGACGAGCACAAAGAGAAACGAAACATTTCTCTCGGCTTCGAACTTAATTTCTCTTTAAACATTCATTCTAACTACGCCGCCTCAATTTTTCAATTCCGTGCCGTGCGGTACACGCACGAGAACGCATTCTTTCCTCGCGAAAAAAGAAACGGGAACGAAAGAAAAACGAACGCCATGCGTCCACGTGACAAAAGCCTCCGCCCAGAGCTGCTCCGCGGAGTTTGAAACAAATTAGCCCGGCGCAGAGCTGGTAACAGGAAAGCACAATTAATACGCGGCGAGTGCGGGCGTGCGGAAATTCACGAGTCAGTGGAAACCGACAAAGAGGAAAGAAAACGCTCGGCGGCGCAAAAGTCCTTTCGCTGTGTGCTCGTCCTTTGACCGGGACACGCTAATCCCGTCCCGCAAAACGGGTTACGAGCATTCGGCCTTCGCAAACAATTTTTCGACCGCGGACACTTTTCGTGGTCACGAATCTAGCCGCGCCGAATGCTTCCCCTCCACTCGCAAAAGCCACAGGCTGCTGCAGGACCTGCTCATTTGGCTGCACGAACACCCCCTGCGCCGTATGCAGTTGCACGCTCACGCTGCGACTAAATGATGCGTCCTGAAAGGGTGAGTGAACGGGTGAACCCTCGAAGAAACAGGGCGACACGCTCGCGTTTTATGCGTTGCGTTTATAGTACGTGTACGGTGGTCGCGATTTTGCTTTACAAATAGGCGGTTGCGGCGACGTTGAAGGGGTAAAACGGTAGTTTCGTAGGGTCGGTGATTGATTTTGTACTTTTTTAAATACATCGCGGGGGGTGCCGGAAATTATAATCAATCAATTGTGTTCGGGTTTGTTGTGCTCGAGTAGGAACGTTTCTAATTAGACGAACTTCCTCTCCGCTTAATTACGCATGGTGCGCAGATGCGAGTAAAACAAATGTAATTACATGTTGGGAAGAAAATGAAAATATATTTCCATAATTACGCTGCTACGTTCTGGGGGGGGGGGGTTCTTTCTGCACGCGTACTGTACGAGAAAATTGTAGTGTGTATCAAAGTAGTTAATTAAATTTAGAAACACGTGTTTGCATTCTCTGTTGCAGTAGTGCCTATTATTATAATAATAATTATTATTATTACTCCCGTGAATTTGGCTGCCAGTTCAAACAGGGAAATATGATACCTCAGGGTTTGCTTAATTCGGTTGCTGAAAAACTCACCCCCTTATGCAGACAAACGCGATGAACCTCGCTCTACAAAACTACCAACACGTCCTTAGTGTCGCCCATCTTATTTACAATGCATCCAGCGCATTCCAAAGCGAACAAAAATATCGTCATCGCTGCATTAATTTCGCAGCCCCTCCGAACAATCATCGGTCCGACGTCAACGTCAAATATCCGTCGCGCGTCCATCAAACCGGCCGTTCGCATTTCCGTTGACAAATTTCATCCCCCGTCCCCTCCCGTCCGGGGCCAGAAAATCATAAACCCCTCCGCGCGTTATTTGCAGTAGATTTTCAACGAGACTTGAACAAGCAGCCGAAGAAAAACGCCAGTCAGTGGCGCGAACAGCGCACGTAATTGCTTCGTCAGCGAGTGAATTATCATCGCGGTTCCTCCCGCTTCATGGGGCAAATCTCTAACCGTTTCGACGCGGACCCGCGCGTGCGCGTGGCGAAAAATACGCGAGAAGAAATCACAGCTGGAACGGGGGGCTGACAAAGAGAGAAAGGGTTCGAGCCGGAGGGCGAAAGAGAAATGACACAGGGGGAGGGTTGCGCTGGCCGGTGCGCTTGTAATCGGAAAAGAGGGAAGCGGTCGCGGCCGAAAACACGGAAGCCTGCTTCAAACGAGCATCATTTAACAAGCGTCGCTCGGGCGCACGAGCGCGCGCGCAAACCGAAGACCTGATTTTTCCGGATCTCATTAGCCGCGCGAGTGCACGCGCTGCCATTATAATCCCCCGTCGGCGCGCACAACCAACGTTGACTGCACTAATTGCGTTTGAAGTACAAAAAGAAGGAGGACAAATAAAAGCCCGGCCAGAGCGGAGGACGAGGAGGTGGGAGTAAAAAAAAAAAAAAAAAAGGGAGAGAGAATGGTGTATAGCAGCGGTGCGCGGCGGCGCAGGTTCCGTTCGCGCCTCGTTTGTCGCGCTCTGCTCGCCGACCGAAAGCGTACAAAGCTGATTGGCGAGAACTCGCGGCGTATTATCGTGCCCGACCGACGATCTGTTGGTTTTGCGGATTTCCAACGCCCGCCGCACTAGCTGAAAATATTGTACTTTGTATTTTCGAGCGGGTCAGATTGCTGCCTTTAACGCCTACGCGTTCGCCACAATCGAAAGGGTGAAACGGAAAAGAGCGGGCTGGAAGCGCGAAGCTTCTTTGAGGATCAACTTCCACTCGACCATGTTTTTGACAGTTTGACATTTCGCAGATAAAAGAATTACAAACTACACCTGGAACGGGGAAATCCATAAAGCTCAGATCTGAATCAAACGCCGGACCACCATTCATCGTACCAGCAACTCGACATGGTCGTACAACTCTTGTAGAATAAATCCCGCTTCCAATTCGAGCTCGATGTCCCGCAAACACTTATTATCCGTCGCTGTACAACCGTGGGGCTATTTTACACGATTGCTTTTACGTCTTCGTTATTACGACTTCGTGCTCTCCGTTCACTTTCTCGACCGTTTCGATTCTCATCCTCGATTCACCCACGCGCCCAGTCGCTCTTACCTTGCGCCCAGACAATTTACTCTCTCACCTTTGACAGACGCAATCAGTCCGTTCGTCATCCCAGTACTCGATACACCGGTCGCACCACCTCGTCGCGTTGAATCTATAGACACACATCCCGCGGAACCGAGAGCAAATTCGTCATCAATTACGCTCAATCGCCGTCGCGTCTAAAATAAGTTCCACCAATACAGCCAGACGTCACGAAAAATAATAGTCACCATCGATATTGTATCGCGTTATCGATACTACAAATCGTCACACGCATAATGGCTTAACGTTTGCCAGTACACGATCCCGATGTAATGGGCAGGTTAATAATTTCGTGAGTCGAAGTTCGCACAAACTCCGGCTCGCTAATTAATTGCCCGTCTCCGACGTCTACGCGCGGCAGCACGCGATATAGAAAGCAAGCCGTCGCCGGACCAGGATTTTCCAATTCTGCCAGCGCATAAGCGGCACGGCAGCCCGGCTGCTGACCCAGTTTTCCCAACCCCTTCGAGCAAGAATCGATCGAGGTTCTATACCTTTTTCTGACGCTTTCAAATTACCGCGAGAGCCTATCGGAAGCGTCCGCTCGTTAAAATTCTGTTGCACCGACCGAGAGTGCCGCCACGGCCAGTCAGCCCTGTTTGAACTCGATTAAAGCGAGATTTCGCGTGCTGCCGCCATGCGATCGAACAATGAGAGAAAAACGCGAGCTTCCGGCTCTTTCTTCGCGGCCAGAAGGAGGAGAAAAACCGCGAGGAAGGGCAAACACTCCTTCGACGAGGCCCGATTTCACGGCGCCGACGAATTAACCTCGGTCCTCTCTGTTAAAACAGAAGGGTGAGCCTTCTGCCGGTTCCAACGGGGAACGTTCTGTTTACCGCGCGTTAAACACCGGTGACCCATAAAATTCGTCAAAAGTTTAACTTTTACGAGGTGAACGGGCGATATTCATTAAACGGCGCTATTCAATTTTCGGAGCCGGCTTTTCATACGGAACGTCGGAAACCGGCACTCCCGTCGCTTTATCGCAGTCGGCAGACCCTGAACCCTTCCAGCACGGGCACAGAACGAGTCGGGGGTAGCTCTCCGTCAAAATAATGTTTTTCTTCGGCAGCGGTAATTTTTTCGAGGCTAAGAGCCCGGTAAGCGACGAAAGAAACGCACCACGTCGAGAGGGAAGTGGGGGCGAGCGAAGAGTGGAAGAGGAACAGGTTGACGCGAGGCTGGCTTCAAAAGCGCAAAACACTACACGCGAAGGGCCCAGTGCCTCCCTCGGCATTCCTCCTACTGCCGTCGCCACCGCTGCCATTCCTCTGCCTCCCTCTTTTCGCCATCACCGTCCGCCACTCTTGTCTTTGTGAAGCGGTAACGATGGGTTGCCGACCTTCCCTCCCGCGTCCAGCTTCTGTCCCCGTCTTACGCTCGTCCTTTACCTCCCCTTTACCACCTGCTCGATACTCACGCCTCATTCTCGCGGGTCTCGGAATGCACTCGTCGCTCGTCTTTTCTCTGCCCCCCGTTCTAGCGATTGTCTCGGTTCCGTGCGCACGCACACAAGGCCCCCGGCCGAGTGCACGTCGCCGCCGACGCTGCCTCCAGTTCCCGACGATGGGAAGAAATATTTGCACGTCCGACCGGAGGTTGCTGGATGATGGTATTATTCGCCGGGAACGAATTCTATTTAGATATAGACCGCGAAGGGAAGACCTACGGCTGGCGGAGTCGCAGCCTTTAAGATTATAAAGAAGTTGAATTTTAATAGACAACTGCGGTTACCCTCGAGTGCGAATTAATATGATTTCCTGTTTCTCCGATACCTTGGGTAAACGCCGGGTACAAGAGCATTGCTATCTTGTCAGCGTATATCGAAGGGCATACGAGGGTACAGTAAAATCCAGCGGACAGCGTACGCCGATTTCGTTACATTGAAAACGCGCCTGCGGATTCTTTGCGCGGAATGGGCCCGGCTTTTAGAGGCATTTACGGCGAGAGCTTCTTGCGGGTCCGAGTCGTTAAGCAGCGCGTGATTTCAGCCCCCTTTTTATTATCAGGCATCATTGCGAGTCGGAGAGACATCGAGGCTCGAAGCGACGAGGATGGAAAAGAGACGGAGGGGGTTCCATTCTGAAGAAGATCACAATTTCAAACGAAGCGACGCGATAACTTTTCCGCGGGACGTTTATTACGCGGTCGTAACATGCACCGACTAACGGGCCTACCTGCCTGCGAGCCGACTTAATTGCACGGAAACATCGGGATCGCATAATGAAGAGGTCTCCCAAAAAGGTATCGAGAAGGTGCGCGAGGTTTCGTCGCCCTCTCCACGCTCGGATCGCGTCGCGACCGTACGAGGCGGATTGAAAGCGTCGAAAGTCGAGGCGTCGCGAGAAATATGCGTGCGGTGGGTGTCGTTCGACCCGTTCTCGATCCGCTGCTGCTGCTTCGATTCTTGTTGCTCGAGTTTCAACAGCTATTAAGAGAGACAGACAACGAAGGCACAGAGACATCTGTCCCCCGGAAATTGTCTTCGGCCCGAGGCTACCGGTGCTGATCGATGAACCGGTCATAAATCTGGCGCACAACTTTAATGGTTCTTTAAGAACTGTTCTGTACATCGGCTGCCTGGTGTTTCCTATTATACCCATTTACGTCGCCGCTTCGCGTGAAACCGTGATCTCTTGCGTATTCGGAATGGCGTTCTGTAGCGACACCTCTGAAAGCATTTCGCGGTACGATCGATCCTATAAATATTGAAGATCACTTCGGTCGCACGAAATATAAAAGATTGTTGCTCTAAGTGGTATATCGGGCCGGCCGGCAACGCGGTGTACGCGGCGCATTAAATTTGTCCGCTTAAAGCGAGCATTGTTGCCTGTCGGGCCCCGTAAACCGGTTTTAATTAACATAACAGACATCCCGTTGAATAAGAAACAACATCGACGGATGGACCGCGTCGTACGCCTCGGGATCGCACGGCAAAAAAATTCCTGACCAATTAAAATCGTGAACAGTCGCGCGACGTTATTGCCGCGGCCGATCGACGCAGCTAATTTGAATCGATCTAATGAAGAGGTCCTTCGCGAACGAACGCGCGGCCGATCGCGCAATTTAATCGGACACGCTGTGTGGTCCTGTGGTAAAGGGGCGGCGAAGACGCGTGTCCGCGAAATCTTCGAAAGTTGCGCCGCCTAAACGGCCTGGCCGTTTAATTGCAATTTATTACGCGCCTGCACGGGACGAGGAGCAACCTCAACGACGACCAGCCCCCTCGATTTCACCGATCGAAGATGCTGGCAGGCGGGGAAGGGCGACGGGGGAGGGCCAACAATTCGCCTCGTGTTCGTGCGTTCTTCTCCGCCCGTTAGAGGACGAAGAAACGCGACGAAAGAGAGCAAAGGGAGTAAACGTGCTGCTTCTTCGCCACGCGGTCCTTAGTCTTCTCCTTCGAACAATGTAGCCGGCTTTAATTGCGCCAGCTACGACCGTTTCTGCTCGCTCCCGACTGCCAGGAATCCGCGCGATCCTCTTTCATGCGCCCGGACGATCACGGCGAGCCGTGAACTCGCTCGCAACGCGCGCGCCTCTATCTCACGACGGAATTACCGCGGAACGATAATCGACCAACTACAAATTCAATTATCCCGTTAATTGCAGCCGGCCATCGATCTGAACAATTATAGCCCCGCTTCATTGCCCCTTCTGCCGTTACGTTTTGCGCGTTTGCAACGATTAAACGATGCTGGGAATTGGTTTTTTTCTTCTTACCCGCGCGAGTCACGGCGAATGGTTATCTCGGCGATGGTGTTGCAAAGAATATCAGGGGGTGGTTTAAATTCTGGTACGCGGATTTTTAACGCCGCTTCCTCGCGCAGCGAAAAATACACCTTTTCGTTCGGGTATCGGCCGGAAATATTGTTAATTTTCGCGACACCGTAACGCCGGATCAATTTTGTTCAAACAATTTAAAAAAAAATGACGGTGACCCCTCGGAGACGCGGTGGAATTAAATTGATTAAAGTTACGGTGGACTTTCAGGGACGGCGCGTAACCCCACAATAGCGGCGAGGCAACAAACTTTTTAATACGTCCCGATAACGATTCCGATAATCGGCCCGGTTCAAATAAAAATTACCCGGACAAAAGGGGAAGGAGAAGAGGCTAACGACGCATTGCGACCGTGGACACGAGAGAAAAAGGCGAATCGGAAGGGAAAATTGCATTCGAAACGCACGGCTTAAGCGGGAGTTACGAGTGGCGGTGTGAGCGCGTGTTCACGCTCGAAGCGGTGTTCCGCGCGGAGGGTAGTTTAAAAGATAATTCCACCGGCAAGTCGTGTAGTTGCGTTACGAACGTTCATTCCGCGAGAGGAAGGAATTTCGCAGTTTTACGATTTCGACTTTATCGGCCCGTTAGTCGCGCAACCTCGCCTCCCACCCATTACATTTTTAGGGGGTGACTTTCGTGCGATAAAGGATACCGTGCCTCGAAGGCCTTCTGTGATGACGCGGGCGTAAGAAGGAAGAAGAAAAGAAGTAAACCAAGCGTTAAGTGCACCGTCGCGTTTCTGCAGTACGCGCTTGCTCCAGGATTCTCAGAATATCATTCTTTCGCGAAACTTTTCCTCCGGGTCGAAATGATTGCCCTATGAAAAAAGTTGAATTCTGCTTTCCCAAGCGGGCTCCCCGTGGGACTGTAACCTGTTTGGAGGTTCGTTTCGCAGAGAAGCCGGGTGCAATTTGTCGCGCAGGATAACGATCCTTCCGGTCCTTTACGAGAATTCCAGGAGCGGGGCTTCGCCGTGTTTCCAGATGCTTTACGAGCGGAAATGCGTGTCGAAACACGCGTGCTCGTGCCGCCCGGGCTATTGTTGATCGAGAGGGGACGCTTTCGTTCGCGAGTCAATTTTGCGGCGGGGGATGTCGGCAAGTTGCTCGTCTGCAAATATCGGTCGGAGGAATTCGCGTGTGCATACAAGCCGGCGGCAACTAGCTCGCGCCTGTGCGCGATAAAATTGCGATCGTGACTTCTTCGATCCGTGGGACGGTGCAAATGAGAAGCGAAGCGGCTCCGTCGTAAACCTCCTTCGCGAGTTTCTCCTTTCGCTCGCCCAGCTTTCATGGCGCCGTACGAAACGAGGCGTCGAGCATACCGTCTCAGGATTTACAGCGTGAAAAATATGAAATCGCTGCGGAGCGTTCGAACGATCCTTTTTGTACGCTTTATCGCGTGCGCGCGATACGAAGCGTTAGCGTTTTATTGCGACCGTATACCGAATTCGTTCGCCGATTACGGGCGCATGGAGAGTTCCTTGAGAAGTCTTCGCAATGTGATTTACCGTTCCCGCGTTTCAAAGCATACTCTTGCCCGTATGTAGGCCGCTCGTTAGATTGGAATATCGAAATACCCTTGGCTTCGTGAATTTCTTCTCGAAATTAGTTCCAACATTCTACGATTGAAAATATCGACGGGGCGTTTGTTGCAATGGTAATGGGCCGTTGCCGAGTTATCTCGTTTCGAGACGTATGAAATAAATGTAAGTACCGCTTGGAATAAATATGAACGCAAATTCAATAACAGTCTTTCTTGATTCAACGGAAGAAACGGTTATTCTTCGGATCAGTGTAACCACCTCCATATCGTTTCACGAGCAGACGTGGCTACATCCATTTTGTCTTTGTAAACGGTCCCGGGCGCGGGAAAAAAAAGGAGGGGTGTCCACTTATAAAAGCAAGCGCATGCAGGCAGGAAGCGTACACGAGCTTCTTGTAATCCGCGCATACCAACCGGGTCCGGGGGAGAATGAATGCAGATGCAGGCTGCCAGGCGAGAGGGAGCTAAATTAATGTAACGCGCGACCGCGACAGGCTTATAATCTGATCCCCGGTTGCACCGGTAGCTGCGTGCCTCCTTTTTTACAACGCATCCGTGAACCCGACCGATAAGGATTATTTGTTAAATCGTGTCCTTAACTAAGAATCGGCGTCTCGCATAAAATCCTCGAATTTTCAGCGAGAGACGCCGCGTTTAATTACGGTTACACGGATCGAGGCAAAGAGGTTTCGCGAAGGCGGGCTCGTTTGCATTTAATTGTTCGAGTCGCGGGACGTTTCTTATACTTTAAACGACGTGGAAATTCTTAATTAGGATGACAGTTTCTTTTTTATATTGTGAACGTAATATTGGTTCGGTGTGTACTTTTATGACTATAATCGTAAATTAGATTAGAACCAAACGAGGTTATCTAAGATTTGCTAGATCGTTGGACAAGCTATTCACCGAATCCTTGTCCTCGCTACGTAATATCTAAGACAGCTGATATCCACGAAGTAGTTTAATCCTAGCATGTCAGCTTTCTTGGTCAACTTAGCCTCCGATACATGGGTATCGGAACCGCAATATTTCGCTGGCTCGTTTTACACTGCCCGCGAGGTGTAACGGGCCAGACAGGAATTTACAAAGCGGTTTAACGAAGTTCCTTGGCCGAAGAAGAAACTTTGGTTTAATTTGGGGCGCATTAATGCGCCTGGGAAACTTCGACAGGAACTTGCAACCAGCTACCGAGCCACCCTCTTTCCTCCATTTTTCTTTTCCATTTTTACTCCCTCTCCTGCTTCCTTTTCCTGTTCGCCAGTTTATTTCTCCTTCCTCTATTTTGTCCTTCGATCGGGAGCAAGGAGCGCTTATTAAAAAATCAATAGACCTCTCGCCGAAGAACGGAACCGTCACGCTGGCAATCTTCCCTTAACGCTGCTATATTCTCTCGAATTTCACGAAAGCCGATATCGATATTCTAGCCTGCGCTCCGCCTCGACGTGGTAAAATTCTTCTGCAACGCGACACCCTTCATCCCTTTAGGCACGAAGTTTGTTTGGACGGCACGATTAAGTAGACAGGTTTCACGCTAGTTAACTGGTTTATCGGGTGAATGTTATATTTCCGTGGGATAAGTTATCTTGATATTTCGCGGCGATAAATTCGCTCTTGAGATTGATGAAAAATTGCGATTATCGTCCCGCTAAATCTTTCTACTCGTGCGTTGTTGAATAAAAGACGGACCATCGATGTCGTTAAAAGTGTCGAATCGATCGAGACGCTCCCCGATGCAGAGCAGATTTCCCAGGTTCGCTTATTAGTAACTGTCTGCTCAAAGCGAATCCCGAGCCCTCGAGAGGCTTTCACGCGACTTTAACCCCCGAAAAAAAACCACCGTCAGTGTATGGAGGAGCGATTGTGCGCGTGCACCGTGGGCAAACCTCCAGGGTAAAGGCCGGAGGAGGTTGGCGGTGGTGGATACTCCAGAGACCGGAGAGGTTCTTTTCTCTCTTTGAGGGGGCGAGTCGACTTAGCAAAAAGGTCCCAGGCTCGCTCGTATGAATGTTAACGAGAGCGTGATCGGGAAAAAGGTGCACAAGGAGGAGGACCGTAAGAGGGGGGTGGGAGCGAAGGTGGTTGCTCCGATCGAAGAATGGAATGGGAAACGATTTCGAGTGTGACGACTGTTTTCCATCGGTTGCCGAGAAAGCCCAGGAAACGGGTCAAGTGCGGGAAGCGGCAGCAAAGAAGAGACGAAGAAGAAGTGGAGAGACGGATGAAGATAAAGGGGAGAAAGGTACGGAACTCGTATAGGGGCGTGCATTAGCGAAGAACAATAGAGCGATCGCGCGCGAGTTCCGCCAGAGAGAAGGAGAAAATAGAGAGAGAGGGAGAGGGAGATCGTTTTATTATCGCGAGCAGCTCCACCCCCGTATTTCGTGCGTCTTAATAAAGCTCCGTTTCTTCTTTCTCTCTCCCTTTATCCAGGCTTTTTGCTGAAAAGCAGCTTGGTTGCCTCCCGCCAAGTATGTATACCTTTTCTTCCGCCTTTCCCTTGCACCCTAAGCTGCCTATTATCCTCTTTTTATCGCGGGCCCGCCGACTCGCCGCCGAAAGCAGTTAACACAAGCCAGAAAAGTAAAGCCGAACGTAATCTATTAAACAGATAACGCCAACCCTTCTTAACCCACCCCTTGTTTCCACGGTTTGGATTTGCCCGTTGCAACCGGCCCTTGCAACGGGAAGTGAAATGAAACGCGGTCGAGAGTTATTTCGCGCTGGCTTCTCATAAGACGTGGCGAAGATCGGGTGGATCGGAACAAGACGAAGGGGAGGGGGATGAAATTGTGAACCGATGGGCGTTGGAGCTGTCTCGCGAAGCTGGAAAGCACAGCTTATTCCGGAGTTATTTTTCACAGGGTGTTGAAAAATTGCCGCCGCTAAGAAATCGGAAATCGATTACGTCGAGGACCACGCGACAGGGTGACGCTGTCGTAAAAAGGAGAAACTGATGGCTGCCTCGATGGTAAGACACTGGTAGCCCCGTTCTCGCGGAACGAGAGATCGATTGTACGTTGCGCGATCATCGATATACGAATACAACTTAATTTCGTCGAACTAAAAGTGGAGCGTCTGCAATTTTTTTGCAGAAATTCATGGGCCTGGAATTTTCTGTTCGTAAAGTAAAGTAAGCCTAATGAGCGAGCAAGAAAATTCCACGCGTAGCATACTCATCGCGATATGGTTAATTGCTTCGTCGCTTCCCGTTTCATCGAGGATAAGGCGTGCAAGCAGCGTGGCCTCGGTTTCGCCCGGCGAGGGGAAACTATTTCTCTAACTGAGCCGGCTAACGTGGCTCGAACTATGCCGCGACCCCGATAAAAAGGAAACGATAATCCAGCGCCGAGCGCTCCGCTCAACGACTGCTCTATGCAAATGCCGGCACCGGAGGGCGGCCCCTGCCGCGCGAAAGAAAAAGACGGGACGAAAGAAAGAACCGCGGGGGCGTAGAAGGGGTTGAGCGAGGGTGAAGGGGGGAGATTTTCAATTACGGTCAAAAACCGGCGAGAGGAGAGATCCTGCACGAATAGAAAACAGGTTGAAATAGGGCGCAGCTAAGGTTGGAAGCAATTTTTGTGGCAGTAGCCAGCGAACTGGGTCACGTACGCCGGAAGTAAGCGTCACGAGAATTAAAAATCCTCTTCCTCCTCGGCGTCGAACCGTCGTCGTGTCGTGGAATTACGGCCGGGAGACTCGTCACTTCTCTCCTGCTGTTCCTCCTTCCACCTTTCCCCAGCCATCTTCGTTCCACCCGCAACTCCACCTACCCGTTCCTTCCGAGCCATAAGGTGGAGAGGGCCGTTGCGACCACGGGAGACGCGAGGATCACGGCAATCTCTTATTTTCCGCGCGACCGATCCATTCGGCGCGAATTGGAAAACGCGAGCAGCAAGAGAACGAAGTTTCACGCGACCCGCGACGAAGTTCGAGAAGCACCGGCGTTGTAGGGGCGGGAAAGGAGTTAGTGCCGTGCGGGATTTCGTTCGGTCGTTTTCCATCAGCCGGAGAGATTTTTGCGGCAATGAAACACACTCCTCTCGATAACTACACGGAACACTGCCGTTTTTTTTTTCTCTTCTTCTGCCCTTGTAATTATCCCGGTGTGTGCGTACACGAGAGTGCCGGTTGTAGGCTCTCGAGTCGCGATGTAATTTATTTTTTGCCCGGTGCAATAAAGACTTGGCCAATACCACTGTTGCAGCAATTTAAGGAACTCGATCCTGCTGCACACGGTCCCGGTTAAAATAGAAGCCGTTGTTAAATTGAATTGTACTTCTTTGTCGTGGCAAAACGTTGCATAATGAGATTAATACGGTGCAAACAACACGACGCCGCGTTCTCTTTTTGTGGGACATAAAAATCCCGTTGCAGCTCGAGCTCGAAAAACAGATATTAATTCGACTGACCATCTGCTACGTTTAATTCGGTCGATCCGATAATCGAGCGGAAGTATTACGTTTAACAGGCGTAGATCTTGGCTCTTTCTAATTATGAAACGGTACGGTAACGCGTGTCAGTGACCAGTTAAATTCTCTCGTCAGACAGGTCGTTACCGTCTGAACGACTAATCGCATAGAACTCAATGAACTCGACGAAAACACGCCGAAGGCACCGAGAGCAGAAGAAAGAAGAGACAGTTAGCGAACTGTACTCGCAGCAGCAGCTCGCGCATGATTGGAAATTAGATTAGTCACGGCTTTGAACGAACCTCATCGTCGGCCCGTATTGTTACGTGGTTAAACTATACGTCTCCACATACGTACTACTTATAGTGAAAAATATATGATACAAATTATACTACAATAAAAAACCTTTTCTAAATTACGTTACAATTAACCTCGAGGTCTTGCGGTAATCTTCTTCAACGGCTCTCGAGCTTAGAAAGAAAATCGATTCATTATTTTCAGGTGGCATTTGCGTTTTGAACTTCGAAGCAATCGATCTTTTGCGCGCGGGCATTCCTGAACTACATATCTTTGAATATTTCAAAATGTTTGAAAAATTAAATTGGACTTTAAAGTGTCGCCAATTTTTTAAACAATTTGTATGTCTTTACTCCTGAATGTAGTTAAAATATTAACAAGCACATATGCGAAAGGATAACGCAAAGCAGCGTTCTGACATGAAAAATAAAAATTCCAAAAAGTCCTAAGAAATGACGTTGAAAAAACACAAATATCCCCTTAATAAAACTTTCAGACGGCACGAGGGAACGTTGTAGGGAAAGAACTGAGATGTAGAAGCAGTTTAACAAGGAACTCCAGCCTCCACTTAGCAATAACGAAAGAATGATCGAACCAGTGGGGGCAAACGGATCAGGGGAAGAATGGAAACTCCTATGGAGTAGAAACAACCGAGAAAAGCGGCGTAATGCGCAGTAAATTGGGGCCACCGTGTGTTGCCGATGTACCACAAATCTTATACGCTAAGGTTCGCGGCAAGTTACGGTTCTCTGGGTTAGCTGGAAAAGCCAGACAGAAAGAGAAAGAGAGGAGTAGCGAGGAGATGGTAGGTTGAGACGAAGGAGGTTGTTTGGCCGGTCGTTGGTGAACGACGTTGAGCCGGCGCACTTCCGTTGCCGACTGCACGGAACGTTTCTCAACAGCCACGCCAATGAACTCAGTGGCTATATCCCTTATCGTCCCGACGCTTGAAATCGAAGGGGGTTGATGTGGGGTTTGGCAGGAATTTAAAGCTGGCTTATCTAGTTCGCGTGTACGGCATCGACGTTTTGTCAAGACTTTCGAAGAATAGTTGAAAAGCGATGTTTCAATCAACAGGGCCTTGTAAATTTGCTCCACTGTTTACAATAAGTTCGGTCGTTTCGTACGTACTACAATTATTCGATTTCTACGCGGTCGATAGAGAAGTATCGAATACAGTGACGGTCTCCCTTCAAGTGGCGCGTGGCGATTTTTCAGAACTCCGTTCAATCGAGCGATGTAATGGCGAATAAATAAAAGATAAAGCTGTCCATTACTAGAAATAGCCGTGTCACGGTCATTCTCAGTCCTTTATCTAGCAACTGCCATTTTTCTCCGCCCTTGTTTTTTGGTACGGTTTCCGGAATGGAACGCGATCAGAGAATTCTGAACTGTCGAATGCACATTGCACTATGTCGGATAGCTTGATTTATCTGTCACGCAAAGTTCGATGCGGGCAAACACGAGTTCCGTCAAGTGCTGGAAGGGTGGCCCGGCGATACGCCGACGAAGGGACGAAGGGTAAATCAGTGGAAACGCAGGGATGAGATGGTTGCGCGCGGATTAGGCGCAACGAAGTGTGTGATAATGTCGAAGGAATAGACAGAGAGGGAAACTCTTCTGTCCCCCTTTGGCCTGGCTTTCTACTTTCTCGACCCCTGGCAACTCGAAATCGCTCTCGAGACTGCTGCTCGTTAATGCTCGGTTCCGTACCGATGTGTGTGCAACACGCGTTCCGAAACTTCGGCATGGTTGCGCAACCAATCAAATTTCTACCGTTTTTGCGACACGGTTGCTTCGCCATTACTCGTGCAACAAATTACGACTGCCTGAATTTTGTACCGAGACTCAAATTTGGAAAGGGACTGTTGCAAACCGTACACTGCGTATCGATTTCAATAAAAGTAAACGAATATTGCCGGAGGAAGATCGACACATATTTGATCTACGTTTGAAGATTTTCAGAGTGATTAAACAAAAAAGAATGAGTCGTGCATTTAGCTGCGTTAAATGCTACCAGCATTACAGAGAACAGACACGTCACAAAACACCCCTAATATTTCATACAAACTACGACTCTAATTTCCTGCTTTCCCTCGTCAACCAGAACGAGGCTGAATTATAGAACAGCCCCCGCATCTGCCACGATATTTTTCCAAATATTTAACCACTGTTATCCCCGTAACGCGTGTTTGCCCACTCATTACATCGTGCCCCCGACAAACACACAGCCGTCGATTCTTCCCGCAACAATATCACTTCACACGCGGCTTCTCCTAAATCGATTAGCGGGGCGAATGAGTTAATTCTCGATGTGGCGTTCCGTACACACGAACGGTCTTCCAAACTGCCACAACTGTGGCGTCCTCCTCGATTGTTTCCTAAGGGTCTTTCGAGGGATCGAAGGGACGATCTTCAACGAGATAGGAGTATCCAGCAGGCCAGCCAGTGTATATACACACAGGGCTACTTCCATCCTCGTTATTCACACAATGTTTGCTTACCGATAAATGTTTTAACGGTCAGCCAGTAAGCATAGTTGCCATGGTATGGTTTTGCCCGGCCGGATATGCAGCCTGTCGGTCTACATATATATACGTTATCCGCCCTTCGATATCGGTACAAACAGTCGCCCGAAAGCCCACCCTTTTCGAATTTTATTCCGCTACCTTTATTCCATGAAAGTATTTTCGTACACGACATTCGTAACGAACCCCAAAAATTAATACCGCGATCGTTCGACAAAAAAAGTTTTAATTATTAATTTTTAAGAGTATACAGTGTATACAACTTGTTTTTTTTATATCAATTGTAACACTCCCCTTCTATCGCGCAGGTACCAATAGATTTGTCGTTTACATCGCATCCGCACCCGACAAATATATCCTTCTTACCAATTATCCTCATGCAACAGAGCCGAAGGGGCATCGATTACAAACCATTCGACCAATCCACAATCCGTTCGATACTCGCGTTCGACTCGAGAGCAACAATTTTTCACCGGCCACGAGAACACGGCCGCGTTCTCGTGCAGCGCGTAAATATTCGCGCGTACTCCTCCGTGGGGAGGCTTAATTGGCACGAGGACAGAGGCGGGGGCCGTGGACAGGTCGCTGGTTAGGAATCGGCGCGCGCTGAAATCGTAAATAGCTTTCGTACTCACCTATATTTCGCGCCGCGACGGTACAACCGCTGGTTAGGAGCCATGCAAACACCAGGCCACTGAGTAGACCTTTCCGTCGACCCTTGCGACACTCCATCGTGAAGTTCCAAGCTCCGACTACGCCTGAAAACGAAACAACCGGCATCGTTAGGGGGTGAGAGTAATTGCTACCGCGAGCGGCACACCGATTTTTAGTCTCCCTTCCGCGAAGGAGTATCGTCTTGACCAGCTGAGGTCAAATCGTGGGGGTTAACTTGGTTTAACAAGTAAAAGGGATGGGAAATTGAGAAAAAACAGGGAGGGTGACTATATGAGCCGCTCATTAGCCAAATCGGTTCACTTCACTTTCTGAAGCTTTCTAAATTTTATTGCCAAAGCGTTTAATTGACTCTGTACTTTCGATATTTTTGTTTTGTAGAGTTAACCGATTGGGCAAATGAGTGGCTCATATAGTCACCCTCCCTGTTTTTTCAACAATCTTAAATTAGTGGAAGATTTTCCCGAACATCTCCGCAGAGATATTAAAATTGAAAAACCGTATAAACACGTAGAGAATGTTATAAATTTCCCGGTGCATCGGGGATCATCGCAGGAAACCCCGTTTAATGCCCCGTGTTTACGCGCGTCCGACACACATCGCACGCGTTTTTCCCCCGTAGAGCTTTAAACTCGATGTCAGTCGCAATCTACGCGAAATCCCTTTGTCGCGCGGCATTAGCGAAGAAAAACATGTTATCCGTTGCGATCTCGCACCTAATCCAGCTAACGCACCTGGTCTCCTATCGCCGCTGAAATTCGTAACGGCAACGAAACCTGGTCGCGTGAATTTTTCCAAACAAAAGCGCCGGAAACATCCCCGAAATGCTCGAATGGCAAATTTCATCAAGATAGCGCCCTTGTACTCTCCTCCTTCCCATCCACCATTTTCGAAAAAAAAACAAGGACAAAGGCAACACGACAGCGTGCACAACGTGCTGGGGAAAAATAAAATTGCAACACTATTGTCGGTAAAGCGCTATAAATCAGCTTAATTCGCGCAGCGAGAATAGAATGTAACGGGGGTGCGAAAGGCTCGCGGGGTGTACGTTTACTCTCGTTTACGGAGCGAACAGCCGTGGGTTAGGCGAGCGAGCCAAACACTCTCGTACCGTGAATGTGGGTTAACGAAGGCAAAAAAGGAAAGCAGTTTTCGCATCAGCGTTTCGGTATTTAGCGGGTCCCGCACAATAGGACGCCGTCGAATGAAAACATTCGAGTCGACGCCGGGAGGAACGAAGCGAAAGAATGCAGAAAACGAAACGAAGCGTTGGTAAAGAGAAAAAGGGCTGCGAAAAACAGAGGGGCGGAAATAGAGCGCGGCAACGCCAATACCGTGTTTCCCTTGCCGCACTTTTCCAGACCGTGCAGCCGGAATCCTGGCAGAAACTTCCGAACTATTTATTTCCGTTCACCGCTTATACTTTCATTTTCGTTTTTCCTGCCTGCGCGAGATCTGACCACGCGGCTGCAACAAACATCCTCGAGGTACGGTTCTGGGTTGCTGCTTTACACGAACTGGTATCAATTCTATTGTTTATTCAGAAATTTTTTAATCAGCTTGCTGTTAGTCCAGACCGCGCATTGTTTTCTGTTTCATTCAATGGAGGATACATTGTTGATACTATAATCATCGATTAGACCAGCCATGCCTCAACTTGCTCGCCTTTCGACGATGATTTTCGCACGCCCAAGGAATATATTATATTTCTTGCAAAATCTCCTGACAATTTCGACGTTCCACCGCGCCAATGTTAATATCAAACGCGTTGCCCAGTTTCAAAATATCTCCACCTCAATCTTCGGACAATAGTCCCCATGGCTTTCAATGAACGGTAACCGCAAGGTACCGTCCCCATTTGCATAGCACCGCGTTACGATGCAGTTCGCAAGCGAAGCACGCTGTCGTGGAAGCGTTCAAAGAGACTAACGACCGGAATATCTGGAGTTGTGCCAGTGGCCGAGCGACACGTTGCCGCTACGGGTGCAACCAGGACCCGCGTGAATTTTTCCAACGAGCCTAATTAAGTCGCCTGGCAGTCTCGCAGTGGCCGCTCTTCCGCTTTGTTTCTCCGGAAGAGTTGGAACGTCCGTGGACTCCTGCCGGACAACGCGTACCGGCATCCTCCCTTCCTTTCTCTCCTACCCTCGTTACCATTGCCATTCAATGGCGGTTAATACGGGCCGGCGGGATAAACACGCAATCGCCCCGCAGCGTGATTATCGCGGAAACATCTGTAAACTCTCCGAGTAACAATGATAATTGAATGCAGCAGAGAGAGCTTGGTCTCTCCGGTCTGCACGTCCAAGCGCACGCACGCGGTGCACACGTCCGACGCATTATGCATAATTAATCCGACGATGCTTATCTCTTCTAACCTTGTATCTGTGAGCGTTCGCGTTCACCGCGTGAATAGAATAGAATCGACCGCGCGCGATTCTCCTTTCATCGACGGTGCACGGCGGCCCTCTGATTCTGCACTGGCGCCCTCAACCCTGCCACTCTTTCCCGGCCTCGTTAGCTGTTTGTTCGTGCGTCGGGGTTTCTGGTTTTCTCGCTGCTTCGACGGGAAAAATGAACGGTGCACAGGGAGGATCATATTGGCCGCGTTGATTGGACGGGGACTTTTCGGTCTTGCTGAATTTATGCTTTCATTTAGATTGGCTATCTTCAATTTCATTGGGATAATTTATGGGACGGATACCCTGCTGGCTCTTATCGGTGACCGAACTCGACTGCAATTCGATTTTCCGAATATTCCACGCAATTGCATTTTGTCGTACGAAATTGTGAATGCTTTAAACTTTTAAACAAATACTGCTCTCGCTTCTGTTGCAAAGTCGATACCAATCTATTCATTGTACGTTCACCCTGATTGTATGCGACCCAACGATTCTTACGTCGGCATTATTTTTCCGCGAAACAGCGCCTCCGGTTAATTAAAATCAGAATCGTGAGAAAATTAAATGGCGCACGTTGAAGCTTGGCCGGTTTTCAAGGCAGTGTAACGATAATAAGCAGGGCAACAAACGCAGCCTTCCGTATTTTACGCGTTCCCTATACGCGGCCACAACGTTTACCGGCAGAGAGCTACCGTGAAACCTTTTTGCCCGAACGATAAACAGCGTGGAACAAGCTGACGCGTATTCAGAAGCGCCAGTTATCAGCCGGATCCAGAAAAATCACGAATTCGCGTGCTCCCGCGTTTTCCTCCGCGTAACGTTATTGTTTGCTCGCCGGTCCCGAGCTAATTACATTCCCACGGACGCGTGCATTTGCACAAGCGCCACGATAATTGCGATAAACTCGATGACAACGCGATTCCCATCTCTCGGAAGTTCACCGCTCGCGGAGAGGCTAAACGCGTACTACCCGGCCTATTCGATATACAATTGGACGTTGCATAGCGGGCAGCGTAATCTCATAGGCGGCCGATTTTTCCGCCAGTTGAATACGATTCCTTGGAAACCGTTGGCGGGCCGACTGGCTCCCTTATTTTTGAAGATCGGTAATCGAGTCCGGCGAGTCCGGTCTGGCCGCGGAACGCATTCCCCCGACGCTGCTTCCAGCGTGCAGAAATTCTAAGAATCCACCACCACTTATCGGCTCGTCGGATCGTTTCGTTCTGCCTCGATTCCCGGCCTGATTCCCGAGAAATAACAGAGACTCATCTTTGAGAGTATTCCAATGATGCTGTAAGAACGATAACGAAAATGAGAGGCGATACCGATCCTCGACGGATGGACGATAAACGGGATTGCCGGAATTCATTGATCAATCCTAATATAGTTCGCAATTATCCACGGCGGTTTTGCAAAATCGCGAGGACGAACAAATCGGTGCACGATTCAGTGGGCGCGGTTAAAACGTGGAGCACAGTCGCGGTAATACGGATGATCGGGCGCGATTCGGTATAATTCGCGGGGTCCACTTAAAATCGGCAGCTAGACCGCTTTGCCCCCGTTGGTCGTTCCGCAGCGTTAATCGTCTAGCGGACCATCGCCTCGGCGAGACGAGTCAGGCATACGGAAGCTTGGATGTTCCAGACGCGAAACCGCCGGACGGAGGTCGACCGAACCGAAATTATTTGTTGAAAATCACATTATCGAATGGCAAGCGTGCGGCCCCGCGATCGGTAGCGTCCGTCGGATTTGCAGGTTTCAATTTTACACCCAGACGCATTTTAATGCGGCCGCGGAAACCCCGAACGTTATCGCCGCTCCCCTGTGCAATTAAAAATAATTGCGTATTCGCGTGCTGGCTGAATTGCCGTTGGCCTGCGTCCCTGCGACCCTGCCGCCGAACGTCTATATAGTTCTGCGCGCGGTGATGAGTTTTGTTTCACCGATGGACTAATCGCCATGGGCTTGATTAGCTGTATAGCTGTTCCCTGTCTGCGGCATTCCCAGCACCGAAAGATTAACGTAATCGACGATTTATTATACGCCGCGCGTGCTTTTGAATTTGTTCGATGGATCCGGAGCACACGTTGAAGTAGACGAACTATGTTTCGGCCACCGCAATGGGCGAATTGTTCGAAATATTTGCCCTAACGAGGGAAAGACCCCAGCACGCGTTGTCCAGCTGCAATAGAGAATATTGCATCGATATCCAGGCAGTTCGGCGTTTAACTGCGGACACTTAAAAGCAGAAACCATACGAACCACCCCCAACAGCTCGTTTCCTTGTGCTTTTTCTCCCCGTGCTCTTTTGTTTATTCGTTCGCGTGAAATGAACGGTCACGCGGCCCCGCGAACCGTAATAGCCCGGCAAACGTAAGAATTGCCGGCTGCCGCATGCACCGAGGACATAAAATTGCACGGGTCGCGTTACTCGACTTTCTTTCGGTTTCGCGTTGCTCCGTCCTCTCGATACACATAGTCCGTGAAGAATCGGCCAACGATATCCGTGCGGACGTGGTGCGTGCATCGGGACAAAAACCCGACAGCTTTGTTCCCTGCATGCGAGCATTATAACAGCCACCGCTTTGAAACCAGTCGACTCCAAACGCCTGGTCGCAATTGTTCGCCGTTCCGATTTTCAGCCTTGCTACTTTGAAGCGGCGCGCCGTCGAGACCTTTATGCGACTTTGTCCCCTTTTACGCGACGCGATCTGAACATAGAAAAGTTAACATATTCTCGCAAGAAACAATCGCGCTCGCTAACTAACACACGTGCACCGGTGCACAATACGTCGCCGGTGATAGTTTTTGTTCTACGCCAACAAAAGTGGAGTGCGGAACGCCCTTGGATTGCTGGCTTGAGCCGCGCAGACGACAAATTGCTTCCCGAAACAGTATTAACCGTTCCATTTCTCCTGTTCTTATTGTTCTATCGCTTGCCAGTCTACTCCGGACTCGATAGGAAAATAAAATTTATTCCACCGGTGATAGTATTTCAAACGTCGTCCGAGGACCTTTTCTTCCCTATGAATAACCGATTTCTTTCACCCCGAGTACATATGTACATCGCAACCACTATCTCTCGTCCTGTATCGGAACTCGTCGGGCCTCCAGCTGCACAAATCGCAGCGAGGGCAGGAGGCCTTTCCATCGCGTAAATGGAACGCGTGTCTTTCCGTCGACGACGTCTGCGTCCCTCACCGCCAACCCGGCGTAACGTCTTCCTTTTGCTGCATCGCAGCGTGTATGCACATCACGGAACACGAGCTGCCAGACGCGCACGTGCACCGCGGCGGAAAGCCGCGGGAGGACAATTGGGAACGGGGTCACGTCAGGGAACAAGATGGAGCTGAATAAAAAGAAGCTCCGCCGGGAGATGTATTGCGGCTAAATTTTATTTTCGCATGGAAAACCCGCCGAGATCGCTGCTACCATATCGAGCTGCTTGAAGAACAAACCTCCTCTATAAGGGCACAGCAGTGATTTATAGGGGTTGAAATACACGGAATCAGTTCGTGAAAGTTTCAGGCCGCGATGTCAGTCCGTGTGGCGTGGCGCCACGATCAACGTCTATTTCCGCTGCGTTTCCGCGAAGATCACCGGAAGCTCCGGAACGGGGAACGAGAGGGTGAACTAGAACGTGGAAGAGAGGCGGAGGGGGATAGAAATTCCCTCACAGATTGGCGGACAAGGGGAAGAAGACGAGCAGTATAGAGGGCGTAGCGCGGCATTTGAGTGGCACGGGGAAGCGACACGATGGAATTTCAGAAATTGCGCTTGACATTTTCCAGTCCATCGGTATATATACCGTCTATCCCTCCCCTGCTCAACCCCGATGCTAGTCCATGCACTTTCGTAGCTGCCTTCTATTTTCTCCCGTGGAAGCGTCGTCGAAGTTTGCTTCCTTTTTCGGTGCACGTTTCGCGAACAACGATCTGTATAGGGTGAAATTTATCGTCGAACAGCCGGTCAGATGTTGGATATATATTTTGAAGGAATTGCGGGAAGGAATGCCGACCTATTATTATATACGAATGATAGTGGATCGAATCATGGATGTATTTGGACGGCAGTTCGTGCATCCGCCCCTTTGGCCGATTGCTCCGTCGCATCTGGGCAAACGATTCTCTCGTCCGACAGCCCGCAAAGGAAATCGATAGACTGAAAATACGTTCGCCAGGATCCAAAGCGAAACGAAAGAATTAAGCGGAGGGAAAGCCAGCGACCGGCTCCCGCACCAAACGCCTCCTTCTGGTACATACGTATCAGAAATCGGATGTCATTGCAGGCGACACAGATGAAAACTGCAAAGTGCCGCACTCGATTATCGAAGTGGATCGTTTCTGGTCCGGCCAGAGCGCAGCACCGGCCCCATTTTTATTATTCTTTTGTCGTGCAAGACCATCGCGCGATTCGATAAATGTATTGTCATATCCGAACACTCGATTCCGCGAATCGACAGGACGTTTAGCTGAAACGAACGGATTCGTTCGATTGTGAGAACCATCTCGGACTTTCTCCAGATCTTCCATCTGTACCACGAGAGGAATGCTATTTTAAAAAACTTAATCGTAAATACGCTGAGGCAGTGCATCATTTCAAAGATGACGACGGCGACGCGAAGAATGGCGGGCAGGTGAAAGAATTAGAAAAGGGGAAGAAGATATAAGGGAAATGGATAAAAAAAAACAGAAAAGTCGAGTACCGTAGCAGAAGATCGTTCTCGCCGTCAATGACGGAATGCTTCGGGTTGCAGAGGGGTGGAACGTGTCGCATCGCCGAGGAAAATAAGTAGAAACGAGCCGGCCGCGCGCAACGAGAACGGTACAAAGAAACAATTAAAAGAACACACGACTCTTCCGACTCGCGAGACAAAATAATTAAACTCGTTGCCCCCGTTGACGAGCTCGACGTTTCGGGAGTGCTCTTGCTCCGCTCGTTAAGCGTCGAACTGACGAACCCATCTGTCGTTATTAAACCGAATTAATGACAGAGGAGAAATACTGGGGACCGTTCGGCCAGTCGAAAAAACGAGCAAAAGAATATTCAACGGAAATCAAGACAGAGAAGAGGAGAGGCCTCGGCGGTAAAGTAAATGCTTGAACGTTCGAATTGATACAAACGACGAGGGTGAATCGCAGCGTCCCTGAAGTTACGAGAAATGAGACGAAAAACGGAAGAAGCAACGATTGTATTATTCTGCCCCTTTAGAAAATTCTGCTCGATCTCCGTGTTCCACGTACGCGATCCCAGCTTAGGACTTCTCCACGGAACGAGGGCTCACTTTTCACTTAAGAGCGCCAAGGGTTGCCTCCCTTTCTTCCCCACTCTCTCTCTAACTGCTACGCATTATTCGTTATTACCGCGTGCGTGATGCGAGTAGGGCAAATCGGTATCGCCGATAAATCTCGGGGAGCTAAGCAGAGAGACCAGTCGGATAAAGCCAGACTGGATATACGAGCACGAGAGGGCGAATTTTTCTTTCTCCTTCTTAGTGGGTTGACGGATTTTTCCGCCCGTACCTCCCCTATCTACGATATAGGACTCCTTGTAGAGAAGAACTATACGCGAAGCTGGCGCGGAAAAAGGAGTGAGCTCAAAGTGCTTTTCTAGAGAAGAAGAGACTACAATGACGCGGCCGGTCGTTTGCACCATCGACGGCGAGAATAACACGAGTTAAGCCAAGCTTCGCCTTCCTACTTTTCGTTCTGCTTGCTTTCACGACCGTGGATCTTCCATTTCCGAGCTCCTTGGAAAAAATACTACAGAAATATTTCTCCCACGCACGGCGATTTCAGTGACTATTCAAATTCCTCCCGTAATCTTTCTGCGTCTAAACCGTTTTAATTACGCCAGTACCGGTACTGTCTACCTTATCGAACGAAGCAGAGGGGTGAAAGGAACCCTATTTAAATGTCTATTTCCAATAGACCTCACTTTCGATCGTAGTCTGCCGCCAAGCCAATGGGGTCCCGTATGAATAGGGACGACGGCGAAACGGGCCTGCGAATTCCCGGCTTCCGTGCGATAAATCCTCGGGAACAACGTCTATTCCCCGTTACATCTAATGATTCCGGTTCACCGGGTCCCTCTTGTTCCACGCGCGACATTAACCCCGTCGACATTATATGGCGTGTCTGAATGGCAGTAACGATTCCCTTAAAACAATTTATGCGCATTGATTAATAGGATAAAGCTCTCGAGTGGACTTATAGAGGGAACCGACGCAGGCAGCGGGAGGAGGGCGGCAGAGGTCTCGCAGTTGCGGGCAGACGATAGGGCGAGATATCGAGTACACGCAGCGCGAAATTCAAGGGACCGTGAAGCCATCAATTTAAATGTGCATTGGCGCCGGATCGGTTGTTGGGGGGGCTTAAATTCGGCAGAAGGCTCGAGATCTCGACGGAGTCGAAGGAGGTATTACCGGGAATACGAAAAGCTTTTAATCCACCTTGCCGACTCTTCGATACGATTAATCCCGCACGGAGAAGAGAGAATTTATTATGGCCCCGGACCGGGTGGTATCTTTTGTTGGCCCACGAAACGGTCGACTCGAATATTTCTCCCCGTGATTCCTTCTAGTTATTAAGACGGACTCTCGAGTTTGTTCCGTGCTTCGGTAATGCCGCTGGAAGTTTCAGCTGGCGAGTATAGCAATGTGGTCTCGTTGCAAATGATCAAAATGGTAAATGTATGCCGAGTGTGACTTGGAATAGATTCGACGATGAATGGAGAAATAATTAAACTGTATGCTGATAGTGAAGTATCGAAGCTCGAAGCCATATATCTATGTGTCTATCTACAAAATCTATTCTTCGCTAAAACTTCTAACTTCGTAAAGCAAAGAATTGAACTGCGCTTAAAGGGCTCAAGACTCCCAGCAGCAGCGCTACGTTTGAATATCCTCGATTGAATTCCTTGTGGATTCTGACGATACGCAGCACCGAGCCCAGCCCGTATTTTCGAAAACAATGATCCGCAGTATTGCGGTTACGTGCAGGAGAGCGGGATACACTCGATACGTGGTAACCGGGGAAAAGCAGTAATGTGTACACGGCACGGTTCCGTGAACACACACGAGCTGCGGGGGCGTATGAAAGCTCCGAAAAGCAGAACTGCATTACGGCCTGCAACGGCGGCGCAGTTGCATTAACTCCACTCACACGTGCGGGGCGCGCACGCAGACGCACACCGACAGATTTTATAAAGCTCTTTTTTCGCCCGCGATCCGCTAATTCCCGTCGAATTTCATCGCCAGACCGTCCCGTTTCGCGCCGTTAAATCGACAAATTATTTCTTCGACTCGAACGTCCCCATGGCTTTCGCCCCGTGCTTCCTTCGCCACTGGTTTCTTTCTGCTCGAAGAGGATTCGCTATTGGTCGCGTTTGATATTTTGTTTTTGTACCTGTCCTTCCGGGGTTTTTCTCGATTTCAATCAGCCGAGATTGGTAATCGGGGTCAATCCCCGAATCTTCGGGCGATCGTATCTCGTTTGAATGAACCCCTACATGGAGAGGGGATTCCTAGAATCCCTTCCTAATACCCCTAATTATTGAGGGGTCCGGGCGCTTGGAATTAGATCACCGACAATCGGCGGACGTAATTGAAACACTAAAGGTTTTGGCAAGAAATTCCAAATGTTCCTAATATTTGGAAAGTTCTGTGAAAAAATGCACCCGAGATATTTTCTGATCGGAGGCAATGGAACGGATGCAGAGTGCATGATATTCCTCGACTTTAATGAAACAATCTCGTCCCCTGCGTGTTTCGTTTTTCATTCCTCGTCCGAGGGGAGACGTTAGATCGCAGATAAGATACGACAGAAACGCGCGTATGGAATCGTGTCGAACAAATAATTCGGCAAAGTTGTTTCGGCCGGCTACAAAGAGGCTGCCAGCCCGGCCGTAAAGGGGTGGTTCAGCGGAGGATAAAAAGAGGGAACACCGCGAGACGATGCGGAACATGAGAGATTGGAGAGTATGGTACACGACAAGAGCGAGGTACGGTTATTAATTCTGGGACGGTAGCAGTGGCGTGACAAAGCCATCTGGCGTGATGGGGTCTTGCTCGAACCGAGTACACAAGCTCGCGGGTGAAAAAGAGAGAAAGTGAAACAAGGGAAGCTCGCGAAGATTGCCCTTTCACAAGGGCGAAAATAATTCAGCAAACACTATTGCCCGTCATCGTCCAGATCGAACACCTAATACACAGCTTTCGCCGATTGTGAAAAGTCAGCGTAACAAGTAGAAAATGATTTCTGAACGAACGTCTCTGCAATCCAGTAGGATTGCGATACAGAATACCAGAAGCATCGATTTAGTTTTGTTTTCAGAAACCTTCGTACCCATTGTACCCTTGAATTCCACGGGCCAACGAGGCCCGTTCAGTGGAATAAATTCAGAGGACTATCGGACGTTCGAGAAGCTATCGAGGCGATTATGACGCGGCAACAGCAGATACGATTCGCACTCGATGGCATTCGATCGATAGTAATTCATGCCCATCTCTGCGGTCCGTGGCGGCCTGCGGTTTTGATTTGCAACAGGCAAATGGAATCACGCATCTTCGGCGGCGTCTGGGACCATTATCGAGGGAACGCAAACAAGGGAGAGGTTTCTTCCGTTTGATCGGAGAAAATTTATCCCGCGGGTTTGTTAAAAGGTTGGCAGCGTTATTTGGTTACGCTGGACATGACCGATCCATTATGACAGGGTCGAGCTGTCCACGTTTATGTTCGTCCAAGTCGCAAGGCGAGACAGCGAGAGGGATATTTTTCATAAACCGCTATCGAAAGAGAACAAGTTTCGTGACCTAATAAATATTCAATGGCTCAGCTAGATTATTCTCCCGCTCCTTGACCAGTAATGGTGTCGTGATTGACATGTAAATCATAAAATACCGTTTTACTTCTACCGTGGGACACCATTAAGTCTCTTCACCCTTCGGGCAACCGGCGAAGCTGGGTACTGCATGGCTACAGACCGTGCAATAAATGTCCCGGGTACATGGTATAAATAACCATCGGTCGACGTCAGGCCGGTCGTAATTAAACAGGTTGCAGATGCACTGAAAACCGTAAAATGCGGAAATTTATGCCCGCTAAGTCGACATAACTTATTTGAGGAAAAAGCCGCGCGAGAACAGGGGTCCTTACGATCATCCTCGCGATGGCCAGCTTTTTACACGATAATTCTGCTGAACATGCCTGTTCAAGAATTCGATTAATGTGCCTGCTTGTTTTGCACTTGCATTTAAGGGGTGAAATACGTCTGGACGTACGATAGAATGGAACGCGACTGAACGACGATGGAACTTGGAAATTTCGTTTTTCCTCTCTCGTCGAGAAATCACGGGGGCGAAGAAGCAAGTGTGGGAAGGGAGATAGAACGCGAAGTAATCAGGGACCACCGACCACTTTGCGTAATTACCAGCTACCCGGCCAGGACCGTACTATTTAATCGGGCTAAAGTGCAGGCCCACTCCCTCCCTCTCCCTCTTTATCCGCTGTCTCTTTCACTCTTTCTGTTCCACCCCCTATCTTCACGGCGCGCCTCTCTGTCCATCTTCTATCGCGAACTTCGTCCCGTTCTCACCGACTCGCACAATCTTCCCTGATGCAACACACGTGCAGAGCCCCGAAAAAAAGCGGGCAGGTCGAAATGCGGCGTAGCGAAAGGACGGGTCTTCGTCCGTTTTGGGGATGCTCAAATATTTGAGTGGGAAAATGATATTTCCCCATTTAGCAATTCGCGTGGCGGCCTGGGGCGACGTTACCGCATCACGGTAGGGAGGATACGATTTTCGTGCGAACCGGAAACATTTTCCCTTTACTCCAAGTTCGGCCGAATGTGCCTCCCTTTTCTCCGCGATCCCTTTTTACGCGACGATGCCCGCACCGGGCAAACCGCACGGAGAAGAACGAGAGAAAGAAGCCCGCGGTCCATCTACAATTCTTTCCGTCCTCTCGCTACAACCGTGGGCAGTTGCCCAAAGAATAGGTTCGGTAATTTGCAACGGGAGACCAATAGAATTTTCGAGGTTCGGAGCACTTTCGAGATCCAGAAGCCGGTAACAACCTTCGTAATTGGTTTCAGGGACGGAAGCAATTTCCCTATTGGACCGGGGACGATCAACGATTACGGGGACAGCCGAAAAACGTCTATCCAGTCTCGCGGCGTTTTGTCGTGAAGAAAAATCAGCTCGGAAAGAGAAAGGCGTTACCAATGGAAGAAGTCGGGTCGCTATAGAAGTAGCCCGGGTTTCCCGGTCTGCTGGACAGATTAAAACTACAATTACGAGAAGAATGGCTCGGTAAGAAATGATCATTGTGCATGTCCAACGAGCCGTTCGCGAAATTACAATAATTAAACCGCGGAGTCGTTCGCGCGCCTAGCATTGTCGCTTTTGTTCGTTCTTTTCATTATTTTACTCGTATTCTTCCCAATTCTTCGATCCTTTCGTTTAGGGGGTACATTTGTATTTTTATTTTCAACGTCATTTTTTAGGCCTTCTCTGGGAATTTTTGTTTTAAATCCGAGCAATGTTTTGCTGTGGCCTTTTGCACGTGTGATGGCTAATATTTTAACCACATTATACATTTCTTTTTCAAGTCGAAGGACATAAAATTGTAGCCGGTACGCAGCATTGAAGGTATTGTGACTCTTGTGGCTCTTGAACGACGAATTCGAAGTTGCTCCTCTCGAGTCGCTCGTCTTTCCCTTTCTTTCCGATCCCTTCCCACCCCACTCGTGTCTTCTTCGACTCCGTCCTGTCTTCATTGCATTTTCATGTTTCCTGGTGCTCCGCTTCTGACGCGTCACCCTCATATTTATGCAACGATCTCCTTCGCCGGGCCACAATCCTAGATTTTATACTGTGTAATTGTTCAGCAGCACGAGAGCTAAGAGTCGATGATTCACCGATGGTATCAATTCTAGGAAGCAACAAACGAGTCCTTCTTTGTTTCAGAGTACATATTCGATGTTTTAGCGCCGACATCGTTACCCATATTATCCCAGCATTCTCAGATCGTATCTAAAGCGACAAGGGGAGGCTTTTAATTTTTACAGGGACGGACGAAACTTCGAAAACCGGATGATTTCCAGGCCCGGCGAGAATTCGAGAAGTTTAGACAGGGTACGAGAAATTCGAGCTCACGCTGAAGTTTTCTCTTTTTCACCCTGGTCGGGCTCCACCTCTGGTGGCGTTTCTGCTGTCATTGCCGAAGCCTTCATCGCATTTTCATGTCGCCTCGTGCTCCACTCCTCGGCCGCGACTCCCTCATATTTATGCAATGGTTGCACGGCTGGACACGAATCTCGTCAAGGAAACGTTCTACCGCGCTCGTTTTTCTCTACGAAAAGCACCCGCCTCCACCCTCGCTCAAAGGCCGCTTTCGCGTTTACACGTCCGACCTTAGTTTAAATTCAGAACAAAATTTCTCGGGTTTTTTTTCTCCTTTTTAATCTACGACTATAGTGCACGATCTTTTAAATGACATTTTAAGAGGGTTCGGGCAGTGAATCTCGTGGGTGGTAAAGCTTCGTCAGAAGTGCTTCCTCGAAGACAGTTTTATCCGGTGCACATGTTTACGATAGCCAGCATGACGAATCGGCTATCTTTGAGCGAGGCACGTATTATACCCTTCGGGGTACATTCCGTCCTTTAGGGCGTGCTTTCAGACTCGCGCTAAGCACTTCGTTTGAGAGTTCGGTCTAAATGAATGTATACGGTAGACGACTCTCTATTATCTGGACTAATAGGGACACGTAACCGCTTTAGCAGTGGAATTTACCGGATAATGGGTCATCCCCCTTTCTGGTATTTTTCGTGGAGTGCAATATCTTGAAAGAGACAACCTAAACAGAAGATAGCCGGTAGCAAACGAGAGCTCTTACAAATGTTCGGGACGCGTGTTATATTTCTATTACAAATGATCAGCATTCCCTTAAAAATATTCATCTAGTAATATTGTATACATATATTACATGCATATGCGTTCGGAAAAATCTATATTTACAACGGGTTATTCGGTGGGCGCGGTATTTTTCATGGTTCAACGAGACGGGTCGCGATCGATCGTCGAGATTCGTACGAAATAAATGAACGCGTATATTTGAAACGTATCGGTCTGAAACGCGAACGCGCCATCAAATGCGGCAGAAGGAACGAGCCCGGGCTCGTGTAACAGAATCTTCGATGTCAGCTACCGTATAAAACTCATTCATATTTTTTAGCGTCTTCGTCGGATCGCTATTACGCGCACGGCTGCGTAATATCCCATGGAAATGATGAACTTATTCGTGAGGGAGAAGGGTCGTCGGGATATATGGGCAGAGTTGGAACGAGGGCTCGTACAGCCAACCGTGCACCTTGGTATACCCTGCGAGCACTCGTACGAATTCCCCGCTATCAAGTATCATTCAAAAATTGCCCGAAGGAATTCGATATTCGTGAAATGGCGGCTGGTTGGCCATGACGGATCGCGCGCTCGCCGAAGCCACATCGAGGGGAGCTGCAGTTATTTGCGACTGACAGCTGTGGGTACACGTACTCGCGATGGAAACCTTACGGAACGGTGTCCATTTGGGAATTCATTAACCTGCGAGGATCGCCCGCAGGAACGAACGAGATAACGATAGGAGGACTCTTCCACTCGATCGGAGAAGATTACTCCTCGATATATAATTCTTCATCCACTCTCTCTTCCCTTATTCTTGTCCGGTTTCCTCCATCTTATATATACTTTCGTGCTTGCTCTCTGGCCTACTGGTTCGATTTGCATCGTGCCCGTTCACGGTCTCGCTCGTTGAATAGATTAAACGAATACACGCCGGTAAGCCGGCGTAACGTTGCCCGTGGATTCGAACGTGAATTTCAACCGTGAAAATATGCCCGCGCTCTTTGTACACCGGCCGAGACGCCGAGACAGGATAATCCCCCGAAACGAACAAACTCGTTTCCAACCGCTTCTTCCGACCCTACACGCCACTCGACATAATGCTAGATTATGGTTAGAGGTTGGTCTGCTCCTCCTCTCCTCGTTCCTTTACCCGACTCCCGGCCAACTTCGTTTCGTCTCCTTCGCCTCCTCTGTCCTTCGAATCGCGCCCACGAATCGTACTCTCGACGTACACACGAATGTTCCGAGGCGCACAGTTTCGTATAATAATCGAAGATTTAGAGGAGAGAACAATTCATCGGGGGAAACAGCCACGTCGAATGCGAAATCGATGACAGTACGAGGCATCGGTGAATTGTACATTCGACGAGAGGAACATGGCCGCCCGTGGATTCGGCAAATTCGTGCGAGGATCGTTGTTTGAACAGCCTGCCTCGAACCCGTCGGAATGTTCGAGAAACAGAACGCGTGATACGAGCAAACACCAGCTTCTGCGATTAAGGATACACGTGATCCGTAATTCTGCTTACTCCGCAAACACGCAAACTTTTACTCGATTCGATATTAATTGTACCGTCGACGCATGAGTTTCTAATAAAACCATACGCATAGCGTCGACCGTGCCAGAGCGAAGCTGACACCATCAATTTGTCAATGGAAACGTCACTAATAACATCACTCTCATTTGAACCGTTCAAGGCACAGTAAGGGCGGCGCTCTAATTTTAAGGGTAGATAATTACCCGCCCAGGAGATGTAAACGTGTAATTAGCAGCGCAGGGACGGCCGTGTTCCTCCGATTTTCGTCCGGCGAGGCGGATATTACGGTCGGGGCTGGTCCCGACCGATTTCGCAGGTGAAAAAACGAGAAACCGCGATTCAACGGAGGACCGACGCGACGCATGCGGCAGCCCCGTCGAAGCGAGCAACGACGCGTCAAAATTGATTTTCGAGCGAGTGCGCCGCATTGACCTCTGGCTTCATTAAGCACGGCCGCGCCTCGCGCTTCGAATTAATTATACATTCGGTTTTCGCTCATCGGGCCCGCATCGCAAGAGATAACGCGTCCCCGCAGCTGCGCTTTTGCGCGCGATTTCCCGAAATCGACCGGTGGGGTCAACCGTGGTCCTATATGGACCGATCGACGGGATCGACTCTCTTCCTGCTTTGCTCATTCCCAGAACCAGCCGCTATACACAGAGTCATTAACTTCTGCGAAACAACGAGACCGGCTGTTGTGCAGCGTGTTTTATGTTGGCGCCAAATCGGTCGACACAGACGCAATCAATATTTCTATGCCACGTTACGGTGGGACAAAGGTGCATTCCATTTTCGACGGACATTCCTCAGAGACTTTAAACAACAATATCAACGCGAATTTTATTCGCATCCGTTCGTAAATCGGGAATGCTATTTTATTAAAAGCTATGGAAACATCTATCGAAACTATTTTAAAGTCCATCCGAATTTAATTGCGCACCTGAAACTAATTGTCCGCGTAACCAGAGGACGTCTCTATTATGTTATTATTCCTCCCGCCCAAATCAATACTATCGGATGTACAGTTTCCCCTGCGATTCTGTACTCCTCTGAATCGCATAGAACTCTTCAAGCCTATGCTTTTAATATACAAGTCTCCCTAGGTATCATACACGCTATCGATAAATTCACGCGGCAACTGATACGAGCGGCCACGCTTTCCGATCATCCTTAAACATCGAGCTTCATATCCCTGCAACACTTCCCACGCGTATAGCAACGCCTCGCCGTGTTGCATGGAAAGATAGGCGACGGAAAAAGACGAGCACCCTTAACGACGTTCGATGGCCACACGCAAAAAGACTACCTCCACGCGTATACGTACGCGACGCGAAGCCAGCTTCCGCGATCTCGCTGAGCAGCCTGCCCATTAATCCGCAAAGGTAACGGGCAAGAGGCTTCACGGTAGTTAGCGTCGCGATACGCGAACGTCTAAGCCTCGTGATCCTACCAATTATTAATAGTTGACCGTATATCGAAGACCGTTCGGCTTCTCCTGGCCGGGACGAGGCGCGAAGACATTTCGAGTTGCCCACGCTTCCGAGTAACGCGTAACTATAATACGTACACGCATAGCTGAGCCATTAATTACAACTCATTAGAAGAGCAACCACCATCTGTTCCCAGAAGCCTGTGAATCATTCTTAATCATTTCATTTACAGTCGGGCCGCGACGACTGCTGCGTCGACTTAGACTAATGTACTCGATCTTCTTGTTGCCTCTTTGCCTCGTTCCGCGTTACTGGAGTAACAGTTTTCTTCCCCCACTTCTGATTTTCCATCCCAGTCGGATCTGCCACCTAATCGAGTTGAAATGAAAATAACCTACGTGCGCCGGGTGGCAAAAATTTCGAGCGAGTTTATTGGGACCGCAAGGATTATTGCCACTTAGAGCGGGCAACGCTAATCGATGTGACGAATCGCCCCGAGTTAAGCCCGCGCCGTTGCTTATTGCTTCGTTAGGGAAACCGATCGCTGGTAATGCCTCCGCAGCCGCGGATTGATCGGCGATCCCGGCCCTTGTAATTAAGTTATCGAGTCTGCGACCATTTAGCGGTCCTCGGGCGGAGGTTAACCCATTCCTTTAATAATTGCGGCTCGCGTTACGAACGGGCGTAATTTGATAGAAAATTTAAACACCCGCGAGATTGTTCACGTGTAGGAACGAGTTGTTCTTTGTCCCTTTTCGTTTTCTAAAAAGAAACTACGCTGGAGTAGATTAGCGACAGTTGAAAAATGAAGGGAAACTCCCACGAAGTTCTTTGGTCGTTTGAACGACGTCGTGAACGTCACGCGACGCCGTCAGTCGACGGTGTTCCACTGCTGACAGATATTCAGACGAACGACTGAGACACGAGGGCAGAGTTAGCCGGCCTTCGAGACAAATTAGTTTCATTCCCGTCTAAAGAGCAGTATACGGTGCCGTTTCGTCTTCGTTGTGGAAACTCCGGAATATTGTTCGCGTTAAAGTGCCGCCCTTGCACTACACTATATTGTACACGAATATAATTCTCGCGTAAAGCAATCGAGACATTCCCTTCGTTCAGACGACCTCGCCGAGTTAATTAAATACTAATTTACCCGCAGGTATCTTTCTGTAACTTGGAAAACTGCAGCGGTGCCTATCGCTGTGCGTGCACACACTGCTACGAAGCATCTCGGTGGCGCACTGCCAATTAATTTTACGACAACGAAACAACACTAATTGCACTAGAAATAATATTCGTCGTCCGGACACCGCAACCGGCACGCATTCTATTTAATTATCAATTATGCCGGCACGATAACGACACGGCCGAACCAAAGCGTTATTGTTTCTCCGCGCCGATGCAGGCTGGCCGTTCCGAATAATTGTGCAGAAAATGAAACCGACGCGACGGAACGAAGGCGAGAGGATGCCATGGCTTGAATGTGTGTCAGCGCCACCCACTTCCAAGCAAAAGAGCGTAGTCCGTGCAATGCGTTAAGCATCAAAGTGGCGTAAATAATGGCCAGCTTCTTCCCTCCACGTCATCCAGCAAAGGATCCACCCGGCTGATGTTTCGTTCGAGGAACGAACTATGGTCGCTCGTTGGACCAACCATGGGGGGCACAAGAAAAGGAGAGGAAAGCTGTGGGATCGGGGCAACACGACTGACCGAAATACGAAAATTTAATGATCAATAGCACGCGAAATTAGGGTATTTAAAGGCCACTAAGAACGGTTCGTGCAACTACCGGGAACAATGTCCTGAGTTCTTTCGAATTTAGACTGGAATTTGTAGGGAGGCCCGAAAGATCGTATACGGAAATAGAAAGTGGAAGAGTGGTGAACCTTGTTCTTTCCTCCCCCGGTTGAAAATTTGTGTGGCGGCGCTATACGTTAAATGTGTTAAATGTCTTTCTCGAAACCATATTTTCTGACATAGCTGACATGACATCATAAATTACACAAATACCCCCCTAAATAATGAAATAGAATTTGTCTACAGTACCGATATTATTTCGACGAATGTTGTTTCAGTTCTTGTTCGAACTTTCTATCAAATGAATTGAACAGTGAATCGTAATTGAATGGATATACATCCGTACATCAGGACAATCAGAAAAACAATTTTGTCCCCCTATCGAGAGAGTACGCTAACTTCTTTCGATGGGAACGAAGTTTCGATCCCCCTTTCGATGCTGTCGTTACTCCATTTGATCGTAATCACTCGGATCCGATATGGCCGACTTAACCCCGGCGCTGCACTCGCTCCATTCCATATTCCGCTTTCGTCCATAAATCTTCGAACTTGTTCGACAGCCCCACTCTTTGCACTCGTGTGCAGAGAGTGCAAACAAAAGGGAAAGATAGGGAGAGAGTCGACAACGCTGGCAAAGTTTTGAACGCGCCAAGCCCAAAAGTACAAAAATAAACGTCGAAATAGTTTTGGCTGCACGATCACCGATGGTTCTCGAATATAGTTTTTAATATACGAACTTGTATGTTCAAAGCATCGAAAACGCCTCTATTCATTCACAGTCGCCCCTTTGTTCTTACCCTCCTCGGCTACTGTTTCCATTTACTCCTTCCCCTTCACTCACACATTTTTAATTTTTTCCATTTTGTTTCTCCATTTCCATTTGTGGCTGGTGGTGCGCACGAAAACTGTATCCCAAAAATCGTTTCCCCACGTAATACATACACGTGGGGATCAATCCTCGACGTTTAATGGTCGACGCCCGAAGAACGACGCCGCGTCAACGACCATTCGACCCTTCGAGCCCATCGAAAGACATTTCCTCCCGTTCCGAAGGCAGCCGAACCGAGGCTAATCCACGATATCGTTCGTACTTCATTAAGGGCCATTTCCACCGGACCGTGAGGCGATTCGTGATTTATCAACTCGCTCCACTTTATTCGAATCGCTCCCTCAGTTCTATCCAGACCGATTCTCCACGAGTTATTTATTCGAATCGATTGCACGCATAGCGACCTCGATAACATACGCGCACCACCTCGTCTGGGTAGCTTATTCCATGTCGTTCGGCTACCATTAATTAGCAGAGAACGGTTTGCTGGGATTCCACGGTCCTCTGGTACGTCCATTAACGAAACGAATCATTTTACATTTTTCCCGATCGTAAAGAAATAAAAAATAATGTTCAATACCATAGTCTCAGGGACGAAGCTCACATTTCTGCAAATAAATGAAAAACTGCTCGCAAACGCACGGAAACAACAGTATCATTTTCTCTCCCATGGTGTATCAGTATCGTGACTGACCACGATTATCGACCGTTCCCGGTGCCAGGGTTATTTCACTATATTTATCCGCTGAAACACGTAGAATGTGGCCAATGAATGGACATTTCTCAAGCGGCGCCGCGGTATTCTGTAAACCCTCCGTACCACCCAAACACATTTCCCTCCGCCAAGGCGGCTCAGTCGACCGAATCTAATCCAAGATATCGTTTCTACTTTGTTAAGGGCCATTCTCCGTGAAGCAGTCCGATACGTGATTTACCGATCTCCGCTGCACGAATTGCCTCCTCCCGGTGGTTCTTATCCGACTTGGGAACTCTTGGCCGGCTACGAAAGGGCCCGTAACGAATCAATTTCTCTTATTGTCGAACACTTCTGCCCCTCTCACTCTTCCGCTTCGTTCTCGACTTCCCAACGCTTCCGCCACGCTTTCCGTGACCTGTCCCCTCGAAAACAACGAATCGTAATGAAGCCGTTCGATCCGACGATCCCCGAGCACCGTCGATAAAGGGAGAGCGATTTAATCGAGAGAGCCTAAGCCGCAAATGAACCGAGTAGAACTCGAGACGGCCGCGAGCGATCGACGACCACGAGGGTGGTGCAAGGGGGTGGCGCAGGGTGATGACGACGAAACGAAAGGGGAGACAGATAGTAAGTAGTTGGATCTCGGAAATTGACGAGACGGAAGCGCTCGAGCCAGACAAGCCCGGTGAACGGGCGTGGAAGGGAGGACAAGGAAAGGGAGATCGATTAGCGGCCTGTAGGAAGGAGAACTTAAATATAATCTTCCGTCCCCACATAATCCGACCCCTTCCAACCAACCAGTTTCTTTCCCCCTTCGCCGAGAGGGAAACCAGCGGCGTCCTCGTCCGGCTCACGCGAACGCGCGCACCTATCGCCCTTCGTTCCTGCTTCTTTTTTGTCCCGGCTACCAGGACGTGGCATTTTTTAATTAATCCCCGAGTATTTTTTATGAGAATTCCACGCCGCAATCGTGTCAGGTATCCGTCCGTCCGGCTTATACCGAAGCTCCGTCGCGTCGTGTGCGAGTAAGTGCTCGCGCCAGGGTTAAGCAGAAAAAATTCATATACAGCAATATGCCGTCATGCGCACCACAAAGACACTGGTGTGTACGTGCAAAGAGGGACCCTTTAATGCGAGGGTTGCAGGGTCCTCCAGGTTGGTACGATCTCCGTGAACGGACCCGGAGGGGTTGGTAGGGGGCTGAAAGGAGGTAAATAACGCGAAGCGAAGGGGCGAGGGTACGTCAGCCTCCTATGATTAATATCGTTGCGACATGCAATCAGATCGGGCATATATATGTATGCGCACGACCGGCCATTCGAATTACTCCCGCTAGTGGGAGGAACTTTGCTCTCTTTTTCCCTCTTCCACACTCTCTCTTCAACCCTTTCTGTTCCGTTCGTACTCTGTACCTCCGTTGACATTTAACTCGCGCCGTTTGTTCCTCCGTTTTCTTCCCGAGACGGTGGTTCGACCAGCAGGGGAAAACGCGAAACCCACCACCCGCGTCGACGAACCTCGATGATTCACGTGGCCGAACCGACGAATTAATTCCGCGTTCGGCGACTGCGAGCAGCGGTACTTAATTAATCCTAATTTAATTTTAATTCCTTAATTCAATTTCCTCCCTTTGTATCGTCGAGTCTACGCCCTCTGCGGTCGCGGACGCTTTGTACGCGACAAAGTCGTGAATTAATTCCTCGTGCTGCCAATGGAACGCGTGTGGCCTCACTCTCTCTCTCTCTTTCTCTGCCTCTGTTCTAAGTGCAACGAAATGCCAGCTATTTCTCCATTGCGAACAGAAGAGTCCGAATCAAAGCGTTTCGGTACACACACGGTCCACTGTTTCAACTTTCGCCGCTCTAGAGTTATAACGCTGGGGGCAGCATAAGGGTAGCTGTCTATCAATATGAAAGGGTTACCGACCACGGGGAAATGGAACCGAAGCTGTCCGATCGTCTCGACCGACACGACTCGGCCAGCGATCCGAATGTCATTAATACGACGGGGGGTCGGAGCAAATGTTGACGATATAAACACGGTCACGTTGCTGTCGAGCCTCCGCGTGCATCCGCGTGTATGAGCAGCTACTTGTCGGCCCGTGGTAAACATACGCTCGACGCCGGCGTCGTTTCACGTCGACGGACGCAACTTTGACAGACGAACGGTGAACATAAGTCGCCGTCGAGAAAGACGAATTTCCGATATTAAAAGTGAAATATGACAATTTTTAAGCACTATGAATAATTCCATAATGAAATTTGGCAAGACGATATTGGAGTAATTAAGAAACTTGGCTCCGAGTACTTGAAGAAAATGACTGGAGTTACGAAACAGGAATAGCAAGTTTCTGATGGATCCCGAGAGAATGACGGAAATACAAACGACATTACGGGCATAATTTCAAAGGGATTCGCCTCGCTGCTTGGGTTACGACGAATAACCGTGAGCAAATACGGATTGCTATAAACGTTGCGCTGAAAAATAGCGCGAGTTTCTTACGATACACTGCGTAACCCTGAAACAACGTCGTTAACTTAAAGAAGCGTCGTAAAGCTAGCTACCCAGCAAGCATACTGGCTGAAAAGTGCTTCTACGAACGAGAGCCCGATTTCCTCGCGCTAGTCATTACTCGATGGATTTAATTATTCAGCCGTATTATCCCGGCAATTAACTCTGGAATTGGTCATTATACACGGCTGCATTAAAATTTTAGGTGAAATATTATGCGATTTGAGTTCGAAGAAACCTTTTCATTTTAAAGCTCTATTATAAACAATCTCTTCTTGCGCAGAGATTTATGAGAATATCGTACGGCGGTGGAGCGAAGTGGAGGGGCTTAAGGGCGTGGAGACGAATCGGGGGAAATAAAAAGGGAAACGTAATTTCCATCGAGAGGTATGCTTCGACGTTAATCGCTGGCGCAAAATCGCACGGATCAAGATTTATGCACGGAAGGCGTCCGTACACGGGTGTCCCTATTATTAAAAGCTGCGTAATAATCAGGGAGGGGGGTCACCCTTCCCGACTTTCGAACAAACGGAACGATCGTAAATCATTGGCAAATTGGACGACATGTTAATCTTGTTTCGCCCCGAAACCGAGTGGCGGACGAAAAGAATGAATGGCCGCCGTACGTTTCAATATGTTTCATTGAATTTCTTTCGCACCGAATTTCTCTCGTCGACAAGCACCGATCCATCCGTGGGATTCGTTGTATCGATTGTACTTCATGTCGCCGAACGATACATAAAACTTATTGCTCCTAATGTATCGGGAATTGAAGGGGTGTTTATTGATTTCGTGCCTCACGCCCCGATTTGGGGTTGAAACGGGGTTGTTACCGCTAGGTGTTTGGCACTAAGCGTGTTACTAAATTCGGCGTGCACTACGAATGAGAAGTTAACCTAGATAAAGAATGGCCTTAAAAAATTCATTACCCTATTTCATTTGCCATTTATTCAGCCACGATGAAATATCGACCCCCGCCTATTTACTTGGTCCGCGGTTCCCCGAATTAATAAATTTATTATCGAACGGTCCGCGAAGTTCCAAACTATTCCCAAACATCCGAAAGCCTCGAGCACTAAATTCCAGTAGCACCAGCGACGAGAATGCACCCTGGCCGTGCTCCTCCCACGGCGATAGAATACGGGACACAACATTCCAAGAGCGTGACCATGAGAGAGTACCGAAAGATCGAGCGCATGCACGCACGTACGAGCGTAGCGACGCGTAAAATTCTGTCTCGACTGCTGGTTCCGTCGTACCTGGTGAGTACACGTACACGCGTGTACGATGCACGTACCCAGAAGGGAGAAAGAGACAGATACGAGAGGATATCGAGAGGACGCCGCGACGTGTCGGGCGTATACCTGTAATTTCGATGTCGCCATTGTTCGTCGGATGCGACGATTAACGTCCCTTTAATAGCATCGCCGACGATAGACCGGCGAGGAGACCGATCATGAACGCGATTTCTCCCCTTCAGCGTCTCGCGCTGTGTCGGCTGTAATTCGCGGCGGTGCCGCAAGATGCATTTCGAGGACCGACCAACGTAATGGCGCTGCTCAGAAGGGACGTTCCCTCGCCAGAACCGGTGAGATCATAATTGCGATCGCGGATAGGGGACGGATAGCTTTCGCCGTTCTTTCGCGCGAGAATCATCCTCATAACACGACACGCCGCTTATCTTTGATGACAGGATTATCTAGGGAGTACCTCGCGATCGCTTGGAGGGAATTCGAGGAATCGACTATGAATTTGCAAGGCGGAATCGTCGCCCGCTGAATTTAGCGGTCGCGCGTTTCCATCTGAGCCACACGGGGAGATAGCATTGAGGCATCTCAGAGATCCTTTTCCTCTCGCCTCGTCGTTCTTGCCAGGTCGTTGATTTAAGCGCGAAGCTCGTCGCGCGAGAGTGGACAGAGTCGTTGGCCGTGCCGAGGATTATGAGCGACGCACCACGGACGTTTTACATAAATGCGGCAAAGTTATTTTCTGTGCCGTGGCCGCAAGAGCGTGGTAACGGATCCCATTAGACATCCTATCGGTCGGAGCGACGGGCCGCGTGGTCTCAGTTTTATGGCGAATCGCTTTTAGCAAGTATCTAAATGACGATTTCTCGACTAAACGGCTCGTATATACTTCGGCGGACGCTCGCTTCGACCTAGAGGGAATCCGCCCGGACACGGCCAACTCTTGCCCAACGACTCATCTTTATGCTTCCTTTTCGATCGTCCAGGACTTTTTTAATGCTTTCCATTACCGGCGAGCGGATAAGCTGGCCTCGAAAATGTAGACACTAGCGAAATATACGGTTGACCGTGGCACGAAGAATTCGATGCACGGCGAGCACGTATTTCGCGGAAACTGTGCAAATTCTCGGGCGATTCGAACGACTTTCGCAACCTGGTTCATCGAACGGTAGCCGCCAGATACGAGATCCGATAAACGAGAGATTTTCGACAATTCCACTAGCGGTGTTCCAAAAACGTAAACCAACTCGTTCCTTTTTTTCGCTGTTAACAGCAAACACAGCTGCGTAGATATTTGATTTCGGATGCAACACAAGTCCTTCGATTTTGAGTATACCTGAACGTCTGCGTACACCGATTGGCACGGAAAATAATTTCTCGCTCGATCTCCCGATCTATTATGGCGAAACTAATTTGTACGTCCATCGAAAGGGAGAGAGAGTCCAAGCGACAGCGTGAGATGAATAGAAGCGCGGGAACGCGCGTGCTTTATATGCACTAGTTTCGACCTGTGCCACGATCGTAGCCACTTTTCAATCTCTCGCTTCACCACTGGCTTTCGCTTTATTGGCTTTCGATTCACTATTCTGTCCATATTTTTTTTACTCCGCTGTATAAATATCGCTCGACGATTCGCGGCAATAATCGACGGGAGGCCAATTTTTCCCAGAGAATATAGTTGCTTGAAAAATTCGACAAATATCTCGAACATCGTTAAACATCGATGCATTAGCAGAAACGAATGGCGTAGCTGCACGCCTGTTACGAATGAACCATTTCCAGGTTATTAAGCGCAGGTGATAGTCGTGAACAAAAGTGGGAAGTAGGTAGCACGGTCAGAAACGAGCGAACACAAATCCGCTTATCCCTGCGCCGACGTCCAGCAAACAAAGCTATGGATTTCCCATGGGACTTTACATACTGACGTGCCGACGGGAGAATTCTCAAGTAGATTTCAGGTAATCCTGCTGCCTCCGCAGGCGCACCAACCTTTTTCGAAAAAACCGAGTCCTCCCTCGAGGTAAACGGGACAACGTTGAAGTATGCCGAAAATCCGGAACCGGCTGACGTAAACTGCTACGCAACAAACACGCTTCCTCCCTTTAAATCTTCGAGCCGGCCAATTTCCGTCAAAGTAACACTCCTCAAAGATATACAAAGAAACACCGAAGGGTTGTCTTTGATCTCGCGAGAAGTTATGATTCACCGATTCATCGCCCCCGTGTCGCTCGCGACATTGATTTTGTTCACCGATGTTTCTCTAATTTGATCAATATTTCGTCCCATTTCAATCCAGAGACATCAATAGCTCCCGTACAAAATTTCTCGCCGAATGCCGTTCTATTTTGCACCACGTTGCTGCGCGCAAGAAAAGTAATCTTCACGCGTTGAAATAGGAATTCGCGTGTCTGTTCGCCAGGATCTCCGAGGCTCATGAAATATTCCCGTCGTATTACGTGGCACCTGGTGATCCTACGGCGCGATGGTGGACGCGTTTCCCAAAAGCAGCATCGTATAGCCCGTCGTCCTGGTTAATCGTCGGTGAATGGCGACGTAACCGTTGTCTTCGTTCATGGCCGAGCAATAACGTTTCGCGAGAGACCTCTGTTATCGTGGCTTTCGCCGAAAGCCATCAATTTTACGAAGGCTGGCCATTCGGCGAGGTGGATCGTTCGATATTTTCGTCTCTCCTAAAAGCGGTTCGTCTGTGTAGCCGATTAAGCGGATCGTGCCGCTGGTCCTCTATTAATTTGCGTAGATAAAACACACCCACCGTCATACTCGATCCTATTATCTGAATCCCCGTCGCCTGTGTCCCTACGCGAGCTCGAAAAACGCACGGTCGCTGGATCGTCGTCCTGGATCACATTTGTCGCCTCGGTCGATTTAAGTATCGATCGTGTCTCAAGAACTCGACGACGTCGGAGCGTGAAAATCGATCCGGCGGAGAAGCCACGAGGTGAACCGACGTAGCTCGGGGGAATATTCGTCAGGTACACAACGAGACGGAGGAACGCAATTTACGACGGTTTAACGGCTCGTTTACGTAAATGCGCCGCCAACAAAACGCCTGTTACTCGAAAAACAAAAATGAACGAGTCACGGCAACGAGAACGAGAGAAACGGCACGTAAAACCGCGGCCACGTTCGCCACAGACGGGGAACAGAATTTCGCGGGGACGTGTGTGCAACCGTGTCTCTTTCTCCTTCTCCGCTTACTCCTGGCCGCCCGTACGCGAGATGGCTCTTCTCCTCGTGAGCTGCAACGCGGCTGTCTTTAATAAGACGCTTCCTTATTCTCCTGGCCATAAAGCAAACATAAATTACGAAGGGGCAAGCCGAGGCCACGATGCAGAGGAGACGGTGCTGACCGGAACACACGGCGCACACTGCGGCCCCACCTTGCGCGTCTTCTGTCCTGCTTCGTTTGTTTTCATTACTTTGCCACTTTGCCTTCTACGACATTGCTTCTTTCCCTCCGTGACGTCCACGAGGTAACGCGAGAATGGCGTGTCTTACGGCCAACAACGAGGGTGGTCGTCTAAGTTAACGTTAAGGTCGAGAAAACGTTGATGCGACAAAAAAGGACAAAGACGTGCCACCACCCCCAATCGATTATATGGATACGTATTTCGGTCGGTGAGTGTGTACGCGACGCAACTCGAACTATGTACCCTCGGCAGTAATACGAGAAACGTAACGGGAAAAGAGTATTTACGGGAAGAAAAGGCTGGGCATATAAACGTTCGCCAGGCAATCCTTTCTTTCACGATATAATTCACGCTCTTTGCCTCGCGAGTTATTTGTGCCAATTCCCCGGTGAAATTTTCACGTTCACGCGAAACCCAGTTGCCGTAGAAATATACGCGGCCCACTGCACACACGCAGAAGCATTTTCCTTTTTATCCTTCAGCACGCTGAACTGTGCGAATAAATTTATTGCTTTCCTAACGCGCGTATCATTCAATCTTAGAACTTTACGATCCTCTCGGAAACATTCTCTGCGTCCCATCGAATCCTGCGTTCCGTTAGAATGCCACCATTCGTTTTGCCGTCCGTTGTTCATTCTACATCGATGACGACCAGGGCTTAGATGACCGGAATAGCTGCTCGTCAACGACCCGAGCGTAGGAGCATTTTCATGGCAGCCATTTTCAACAGATATTTGCTTTACGAGAGCCCTTCTGGAGCAAAATCTGCGACATGTATAGTCGAATAAATTTCATGCACATGGCGGAACCATTTCCAAATGCTACAACGACCCCCTGTTAAAAACGGACGCCGACGAAAAGGGTAAACGCTCCTTTTTAAAAAGAACGTCCGTACTATGCGACGATTCAAACCAAATGCGACTCGAAACGTCTTAGTCGTATATCACGATAACTTTCCTTCGTCGACGAAAATTCGTTCGCGTCGCAGACGCAAATATTTGCCGTTCGTGTTCGAAAGAACGAACGACGAAGCCCGTAGACGGCGTAGCGAACCGTACGCGAGTTTGTTCCTTGAAATCCTCGTCGTACGTTTGACGACTATTAACGACGTCACTATTTCACGCATCCTGTGGTCAAGCGGTCATTCAGTTCGCGCTAGCAGCTCGCCGTGCTCGTCAATGTCGGACAGAAGTGCCTTTTAAATCTCGCGCGTCGCCGCAACACGGTTCGTTGCTCGCGTGTAATTACCACGCGGTGAACCTTCTTCAACCTTGGCCGAGAAACCGTGCCTCCGAGTGCTGGAACTCGCGCATCGATTTCCTCTCCGCGCTACGGCGAAGAAATTCTTGGGGGTGTTCGTTGACGGCCTAGCAATTGCATATTAACATTGTTCCCTGCACGAAATAAACTCTGAGCCCCGACAAGCTTCCGTGAGAACGCATCTACGAAATTATATTACATATGAATGAAAAGAATTCTGGTCCCCCCAATATATCACCGATTTTCCGACACCGTGCCACAACCATCCTATAAATTCTACTTCTCCCGCGGAACAGTGCCCCCCGTTCAGATTAATCGTCCAACAAGCAGATTAAGTCTGCCCCATAATTCTTTCTCAAGCATTCAACTCGTTACCCCATCGGAAACGTCTGGCGAACATTTCCAACGAAACGAGCGTCATCGGGGCACGTCTGGTCGGTATCGATCAACTCGAGAAACTTGCCAAACAGGAAATCCTCGAATATTAATGCAATCACGCGCCGCATAAAGTCAAACGACCGCGAGACCTTTCGCGGCTATTCTTTCTAGCAGACGTGGGGGGTGTTTCGGTGGTCGCGAGTTCGCGACTGGAGGAAGTAGGCCATCGACGGACGGTGGAAAAGGTCGCGGAAAATCGCGAGACGAGAATAGAAAATCGCGGCTGCAGCAGTCGGGAGGTCGTCGTAAATGCGTTTTATTGCCGTTGAATGCCGGCGCGGAAGAATGTTATTCGCGGCGCAGCAGGGTCCGCTGGAAGGCTTTATTAACCCGTCACTTGATTTAGGGTGCATCGTCGTCTCGACTAGCTCTCGAGACATCATAAAAGCACGCACGGGACTGATGCGATGGCATTAGGTTCGCATAAGGCGGTCGCGGTGACGATAAATCTAATGAGGGTCGCGCGATCGGGAAGGGGCAGGATGTTACAGGAAAGGGTTGCTCGTCGGACAAACCGTTGTCGCGAGCAGTCGCCCTTAATTACCCCCCCAAAACAAACTAATCTCGTCGCTTACACGGGCGTAGTAACGCGGGATCGCTGAGCAAGATAGCGATAAATTTATTAACAGACCGATAAAAAGTATTAGGCATTAACTCATCCGGCTATCGGGCACAGGAAGCACCACGGGGGTGTAAAACTATAGGACTCACGAAATCGTGCGGTGGTGCCTTAACGCGAACGGTTGAGGGTGGAGATTGCTTGGTCGTTGCAAACGTCGCACAGATCGATCCTCCGGGGAGCTATTATCGATATAATCACTCTGGCCGTGCGTGCACACCCCTTGCGCCGCGACAGTCGGCCACCTTAGCCCTCCCCTATTATCGTCCTGCTTTGTACGCTCCGCGCAGGAATCATCTGAGCGTGGTTAGCTGCGACTGGGGGAATCACACTTTTATCATACGACGGTCGTTACGCTATCGCCCGCGCTCCTCGTGTCCCCTTCGGTAAATTGAAACAAAAGATTCCGTCCCGAATGACGGTGCGGGTCAGATGGCGAACTTTATGGATCTCATCTCGAGAATTCGTAGGATCGCGTCGTAAAGCGCGTTTATCGCGAGACAGGCTAACCGGGCGGCGACGAGGACGAGGGGAAATCGATTTCCCTCGCTTCCGTTATCGATGCAATCACTCGAGTTGTGCGTGTCGCCTCCTTCTATCACGGCAGACTTCGCGTATCGATGGTGTCACGGATATGTACATCGTGTCGCGTATATTCCTTTTCTCTGTACTTTCCTCCAGGCGAAAGTGTTACGATCCGAGATGTTGGCACGCGCTGCCTCCCCCCTTCTTCTTCACCTTCGCCTTCAGCATCTCTTGCCCGGCACAAGAGCGTCCTCATCGAGAAAAAGTGCAACGGGTATATACGCATAGCCGTGCTTCGGAACGCTGACGCGGTTCCTCGTTCATCGTTTACATAAAAGTCAACCCTACGTGGCTCTGTACGTGGCGAGAAGGGGTGAAATCCCCCGTGATTTCTACGCGAGCTATTTTTATCGCGTTACTCGACTCCGTACATCTATACACGCCGAGCCCGACGAGGGCCTGCCTGCATCGTGTCGGGTTTTAGATCTTTGTCCCGTGAAAGGGACGCGCAAGGGATTAGCCGGCTCCTTGATCGTGTCAGCCAAACTGTCTGCCTTCGAAATTCTGGGGAACACGATGGTAGGGGGCTGACGAAGACGGGGAGCATCTTTTCGAGGGACACGAGTATCTTCTACAACGGGCAAAGGAGTTGCAGCACTATGTAAGTTCGAGGGAAATTTCGTTCTAGCGAGTTTCGATGAAGTATTCGATAAAGAAATCGTCAGAAAGAGTGGACAAATTTATATCTAAAAGGAAAAGGGGAAAGAAGATAGGAGGACCTGGCAAGAGCGTCGTCAACCGTTTCATAGAATTTACAAATTCGACCGACAGAAATTTCTCATCCCCTCGCGGGACTCTCGAGACTTTGTTTATGAGATAACCATTGTTGAAGCGAGTTCTTTGCCAGCGAAGTTCCTTTCCCTCGGCATGCACAGAACGATCCTATGCCAATCCTGTGAAACCGATTTGGCATTTGCCTCTCTTCTGTCCCCTCGTTTCTACATCGCCCCCTAACTTCTTCAAACTTCGTCGCAAGTTTTTCCTCCGCTCGCTGCTTGTTCCACGAACAAGAAGAATAGAGATCTATTTTCGTGGCACAACGAAACCGATACATTCGGGCGGAAGCTGCGTTGCGTTTCCCAAGTTAGCGCAAGAATGTTGTAGCGGTTGGCACCTGGCTAGTCAAAACGTTAGACCGAACGCGATGAAAAGTCCACCGCCAAGAAAAATATTTCGATTCTAGGAACCGATGCCAAACAGTTATCGGGTCGAAGTGACCAGGCCCGGGGGTCTCCGTTTCAGGTAGACGAGTCGTTCCTCTGCACCTTGTGAAAGGACCCTCGGTCGAATTGACTCCTATTCACGTGCTGTTACCTCCGTGAACCTATTGTTGGCTGTCTCGGTACGGAAAGCGACAAGCGCAAAATGAAAAACGTGAACCGTTTGCAGGGCCGCAGTCGAACTTTCATCGCGGGACACGACCGCCGCTTTTTCCCCGACGGATTCACCAATAAGATCGGGATAAAAGCGATTTCGATTGATCCCGTAGATTCTACCTAGCGGATGGAACCCGAGGTATCTATCGAGCTGCACAGAAAAAAAAGGAGAGTCTCGTAGTTAACCCGAGTCTCGAAGGGAAAAGACCAGGGAATAGATTCTTTCTTTCGCGCTCTCTGTCGCTCTACCCTTGTCGACTATTGCTGCGGCACGGCAACGAAGGCCAATGAAAGGAGATAATGGCGAGTAGGTACGGGTAAGAACGAGAGAAAGAAAAAAGGGCTGGAAGGATCGGGGGAGGGGGAGAGTGGTTGTAGAAGGGCTGGTTGAATAGCTCGGTGGAAGAGAGAGGTTCGGAGGAGGGCTGCGAGGACCGACGGAGAAAAGAAGAAAGGAAGAATACCGCGCGCTGGTGAGAAGGATGGGCGGACGAGGCGAAGCAGAAGAGGAGTATTCCAGAAGAAGAGAGGCCAGATCCACCGACAGAGTTCACGAAGTCCGAAGGGGAACGAGAGGGAAAGGGACGAGAGAGTGTTCACGGGGAAAGAAAAAGAGGCCACAGCCGCGGCCAGGGCGGCCACGGTTCCCGAAGAGGAGAGGAAGGAGGCGAGTTGCGTGAGATGGAGCTCGGTGCGCCCTGGGGGCACATCCTGTTCCCCTTCGAGGCTCCCGATAAATCAAACGCGGCCGAATGCATAATACGCTAATTACCGAACACGTCATTCTTCGCTTTCTCTCCAGGCCCCGTCTCTTTCTACCACTCTCGCGGCCTTTCACACGCACACCATCCCCCCGTTCACCGCGGGTCATTCGCCAGAGATCGAACGGACCGATCGACCACGCTCCATAGATTTGCTCTTACGCCCCCGCCCGATATCGAGAAACGGCTAATTGTCCGTTACACTTATCGGCCCGTGCGATCATTGCACCGTTACCAAAGGATAGGGACTCGTCGCCGTTCCGAAGAATACGTTACATTCCGACGTCGATTTTTCAGATCTCGCGACAGCCGTGTACACGTATGTATGTGCAAGCGATCGAAACGATTGTCTGTCCGACTGAGCGTGAAATTCTTATTTCCAATGGACGACGTGTACGCGAGCCTCGTTGCTCATTTTCGCGTTTTTCGCTATAATAGGCCAAGTACCGGACTCTTTGTTCTCCCGTTTGTGGAACGCGCGGGCACAAGTACAATGTTCGGCGTTATTAACAATACACGAGAAACGATCGCGGCGTGTGAGACCGTATTCGAGCGTTCGGGCGCAACGCGTTACAACATAATTACGGGCCTCTGCCTCCCCGTGGAAGGATAACATTTTTATTCTGTCGCGCGTGCACGCTGCACGGCCCACGTTCAACGCTCCTCTCGCTTATTAGACGGCGGGGCTAACAAGTGCGCGCGAAACGCGACGAATAAAAAATTTGACGAATACACGTACGGCGGTAACCGGACTGGCAATTAGAAGCGTGGTCCCGCGGCCCCGCTCGTCCTCCCCTTTTCACCCTGTATCGCGACGGGGTATCTGGAGCAGGGCGTGCATAGCCGAGCGGCGCACACTTGTGTACCTTTGCAGGGAAAATCTGGGCCGAGTGCGGGGACCTGAATAAGCGAGGAAAACACACTGAATATTCCGTCCTCGTGGCTCCGACATGCACGGGCAACGCGTTGCCTCCAACGTGGAAAATAGAGACGAGAAACGTCGAGCCGAAGAAGGAGAGTAATACATGTACACGTAGACGGTCGAAGGGAAATCTGCGCAGTGGAAGGAAGATGGAGAAGATCTTGTGAACGTTGCGGCAGGGGTCGATCTTCGGTCCCGAGGCACTCTATGAAAGCCTCAAACTTTGTTGGGCCGTGACACAACGGCGGACTAACGAGATAATAGCGCGGAAAGAAAGAGATGGTTTCGACGAGGGGGGATATAAAAGAGATCCATCGGTTCGGGGACCGATTTCGGGACCATCGAGAAGCAACGATGAACATGCACGACGTGTTTTCAATTCATCGCGTGTCACGCGCACGTCGAAGCCTATTCGTAATGCTCCCAGCTGAAAACTGCTTCCCTGGCACCCTTTATTGTCGCGTCGTCTCGCCCGTAAGTACGTATGTATACACGTACATATGTATCCTGGATTTCTGGTCGCGCGTAAGAAAGCAACGAAGGCAGTACCCCGGCCGGAAAAAGTTTTCCCGTGACGAGGAACGAAGGACGAGGCAAACCCTTCGAGTCCTGCGCGGAAGTGCGAATCGAGTGAAAGAAACGCCCGCGTTGTTTCGGCCGACGCATTCTCGACGCCCGGGAATCATTAATAACCGCTCCCAGCGTAAATGCTGTTTGGAAGTTCTTCGACGTTAAGAGGACGGTGAGGAAATTAGTAATTTATCGCCGTCTAAGAGACTACGGGGAGAATTTATCGACACGGTGCTCGTAAAGTTCCTCCGGCCAAGGAAAATAAGCCGGCAAGTCTTGAACCGGGAAGGATACGAGAGTATACACGCTGATTGTCAGGGAGAGAGAGGGTTGAAAAAGGGTTGCAGGAGCAGAAGCAGTACTAGAATGACGCAATCTCGCAATTTTTATTACCATTGTCAAGGTATCCTCTATGGTTCGCCGCGTGTGTATCGTATTTTTTGAATTTACGCGCCTCGTATCTTGCTCCTGGGATCTGCGCCATCGTTATTATTGCGCTGGTTCTTCCGCGGACCTTCCCTTACCCATTCAACCCATCGGAGGGGCCCGGTTCTTCGTACCTCTTTAGGTTGGGCTGTAAAGCGGCCGCGTCTGACCTGAAACCTCCGGCTTTGTTCACGCGCGGCAATAAAAAGCCCGGCTATTACTATTGTTACTGTTGTTGTTATTGCCGTCATTATTAGTAAGCTGATGCCCAGAATTTCACAGGCTTGTTAATCGCGCCTTTCGCACCCTCTCGCATCCCCTACCCCCTAGACACCGTTCAATTCGCTGCTCGAACGAACCACGGTAAAATTACCGACACATTCCGCCGTTGTGACACGTTCTATCGAAACCGTTCACGCGGAAACCGGAAGCTTCCGCGCCGTTCTCCCTCGAAGGAAAATCGAGAACAATTCGTCGTTCTAATTTATACCCGAATCGTTCTAATTTGAAAGCGCGAAGCACGTAACACCTCGGCGAACGTTCCGTGCAGCTTCGGCGAGAATAGTTTCACCGTTCTCGGATCGCTACTCATCTTAGTAGCTCCGCGGAGGGAAGACGGTAGTATATGCTGTTTTATACCCAAGAGGCTGCGCGATCACGAACTAAACTTGAGCTACGGGACGTGTAATTTTGGTCTTCTACTTGAAACAGGTTTTATGTTCACCCCCGTAGGGTAACCGTATAGCTTCCAGGATTGTATATACGGGCGAACGTGCACTTCGGAGCAGCCTAGCGGCCTTTAAAAATTTTCATAATAACTGGCTGGGCCTCGGCGATTCGATGCCGTCGAGATTACACGCGTTTGAACTACCCGCTGTTAATTGGATGCTATGTTTTCGTTAGGATTAATGATAGTATCGTAATGATATCGTAACGGAGGTGATGCTTGTCCGCAACGATTTCCCTCCGCAAGGACAAAAGAGAAAGAGCATCCTGCTCTTTTGCCACTGCAATTAATCTCGATCGACGTTGCGATTTTATTTTATTGCTTAAATATGAAGAGATGCATTCCGAATTTCGAAATTTCCAAAATTCAAGTATTCCACGCAAGCTTTAAACAAAACTTCACAGTCAATATACCTGAGAAAAGAGCATGCAATCATTCCAATTTTATAATTCCTCACACAAGAGCAGAACCGGCTCGGGCGATCCAGGAACCGTATATGGTACTGTGGAGTAATCGAGGTTTCCATAAGAAAAAAAGAGAAAAGGAAAGAATCGTAGACGCGTTCGCGATCAGATTCAAATTCAACTCGCAATTAAACTCCGATCGCCGAAAAAAGGATACAGCCGGCCCATGCTTTATTCGCCTCGCTACTACTACGAGCCCGCTACTTCCTTGTACACGTACGACGTGTTTCCACGCGTGTGCACGCGTGTGCATGCGTGCCTAATAAGACGAGACTGGTTAGATACCCGTCGATCGAATTGGAATGCCTTCGGAGCATACACGGGAGAGGCGCATTGCACAAGAAACAAGAGTTATTGTAAGGAATCGAGATTGTAAGTATCTCCTAGTCGGCGAGGTCGTTTTCTCTTTCTCGTTCGCGGAGACACCGAGGGCACAACACAACGGGAGCCCGTTGCTGCCTTTTTCTACATCATCATGACGACAGATAAAAATAGAAGATCGCCGGACCTTACACACGATATTCCCCTGTCTTCGCCGCGCTTGCTCCTCGCGGACCGTTTAAATCCTCTCGCTGAGATATTGAAAAATGATGGCCGCGGGACTGCGGTCGCATTAATCAAACGAACGTCTCCCGCGAATTCTCGCGGCCGCGGCGGCGAACGAAGGATCGTTGGACAGCTTGCGAATCGGTGGACGATCTTGTAACCGATCGACTAATATGCAAGATACCGTGGTTCTTCTATCGACCAAGCGTGCGCACATGTCCTCGCTCCTGTCCTCGCGTATTAATTCGAGACGGTTATACGCAGGTAAGAGTCTCGTTGGTCAATGTTTTGCGGAATCGTGCAGGCATTATAAAATCACGGGAAATTATTAGCATTGCAAATTCGCTTGTATCGCCGGGACGAAGGTCGCCCTTAATCATACCCATCGGTACATTCATAAAATCCGTGCCACTATTCGCGGTTTCCAATATTCATAGCAACCTTGCTTACACCGGCCGTCTGCCCGTCCCACGCCCCTCCGTGCTTTTAGTGCATTATATATCGCGCGGTAAATTATGAAACGTAAAAATCGCGCATCGATGCTGATCGCGCAACATTTCCAGCCTCGGTTGGATATCTCTTCTCCCGGTTGGTCGTTGGCGACGCGAAAGGGAGACGCGGGTTCCCTGTGCGCACGAGATCTCGTATCGTGTGCGGTTGTATCTGATCGGAGATAAGGATGTATCCCCGGGACGCTGGACGAGGGTTCTTTCAGGGCCACGTGACATCTGCCGAGAGACGCGTACAATGTTAGAATACCGTATTACAATCGTCAAACCGCACGAACGTCACGGGGCTCGATTGTAATTGCGACAAGGGTAGGTGGGGAGGAGCCGAGGGATAGAAGGCGCGCGCCGGCATTCATTACCGATACGAATCTGATACTTCGGTTCATCATCGAGTCAATGACAATCATTGTTCGGACGAGCATTCCATAAGCGTTAATGCATTATTCATGGGTGTTCGATAATAGGTGTGACTAGCGTTCGCCGCGAATTACGACCGCGGTAATCCAATTATAAATCGATCGAACGGCGCGCGATTTGGACTCGCGATGCGTCTTCGATGGTACGGGTCGGTGAATCTATCGATCGCCCAATCTATCGCTCGCCAGTCCGTTCGATCGATAGACGGAATACCACGTTTAATGGCGAAACGATGATCGACCGTCCCGCTTTATCTAATCCGCTGGACGTGGACGTCTGAAAAACGCTTGGCCCGCGATCCCAGCCGGTGGACGCTAAACATAGGATTGCTTTCAGAATGCGCGCTTCATTTGCATAAATGCCGTAGAAAAACCGAGGGAACGGGTTTCCTAATCTGAGACTCGTTCCCGTGCTTGCCCTCTGCCGGGAGAATGAAACTACTCTCTCTCTCTCTTTCTCTCTGGTAAAACACTACCCTGAACGATTAGCTGGTTGGGCAGCGACGATTAACTCGAGCCTCTAATCGTTGTCCAGCAACATTTAACCCTTCGGTACAACGAAGGGGTGAACGGTCCGCATCGTTGTAGCGCCGAGGATCTAAAGGTATTTTACGAAATCAGGAGCTGCCCCTGACAATCACCCGTGTGTAGGGTCCCAGGCTTTTTGTACTCGTTGCGTATATACATGACGTTATAAAAGTATTAAAGGGTCGCCGAGGGACGGTGAACAGAGACGAACGGATTGGCGAGATGGAGCAAAGAGCGAGGACAAAGAAATGAAACGAGGGTCGTCGAAAGCGAAACGCGGCGAAACGTGCGAATTACGGGTATAATAGGAAATTCGGGCTTATCCTACGACCAATGGGAGGGACTGCGACCCCGAAGAAGCCGCTGTTCCGTACCGCGGTCCGTAACAACGCTCTCTAGAGCGCAACAACGGGGGTGGCTTTATAACACTTACATCGGGACAATAACGATTAAAAGCGAGTTGCTCGGGCTCGCAAGGGGAGCACGGGACTAACCAACTCAACATTTCTACCGCGAAGTTTTCAACCCGGAGTGAAAGACGGAGAGGGGTAGATGGGGAAGAGAAGACCGGGAGAAAGAACGAATCAGGAAATATTAAGAGGAGCCGGGACGGAGAAAATTCAGATGCTAAAGGTCTAGTGAAAAAAGAAAGTCCGCGGTGGTACGAAAGCACCTTTTTGAGACTCCTCGGGGCCGTCAACGACTTATGGTTTATTGCCTGTCTACGCGGCTTCCTAGGAATCCTTGGGGAGCCAGAGAAACGAGTACACAGATGTTTCTTCCGCGATATTTCTCAGCAGGGGCGAACAATGTTCCTCGCCTCCTTCGTTATTCGGCGAACTCGGATTTATTATACCGTCGATTGAATTTGAGAAAGGGGCAAGTCACGGGTAAAAAAAATACGTGAAAAACAAGCCACTTAAAAGTGGCTTCCGTGACTCTGATTGCGCCCATAAAACGCGTGTAACGTCGAAAGAAGCCCAATCACGGGTAAAGAAGAATTGTATCGCGTAGACTGCAGACTAACGACGCGACGAATGCCCCGCATGCCACTGTTCGTGTTTAAAACGCTCTGTTTTTCTCGCAGCGCGACAGAAAGCACGGTAATTTTTTTTCGATAACGATCAGCGATGAAAATGATCAACGATAAGGCGAGCGCGACACGGTTCTTCCACAGGAAAAAACAAATACCGGGTCGGGGCTCCAGTCGAACGCGAGAAACCACGATCGATCGTCCCGGCGAGGGTAAGGGAGAATATTTATGCCGAGTTTCGGCTTCCAGGGACGTAATAGTACGCAGCTCCTGACGAGATAATCGTGTCCGTGGCCGACGATAAAACAAGATTTATTCCGATTCGAAATTGCCTCGCGCGCAGATGCTTAATGAGAGAAGAAGCAGCGCGTCCCGGTGCATCTGTTTATGGCGATAAATCCCCGTTTATTGTCGGCTCGTCGCAGCAAGCGGTATAATGGACTCGTTCAGCCAGCTCCGTCAACTTCACGGAGAAACGGCAGTCGAAACGTAGGTGAGAGAGGATGCAGTGGTCACAGAGAAATCGCAAAAAGAAAAATAATCGTTAATTGCTATTGTCGGTACCGCGGCCGTTCGATCGCGACAGGATTGACTATTATAAACGTTCGACTTAACGTCGCGTGCATCGCTATTTACCGTCCCCGTACGAACAGAACGTCGTAACAGAGTTGGTAGTAAATGAATTACAATCGTGGATAAACAGCCGCTGTTGTGGAACCAGAGATGCGTGCAGCTCGTGAATCTCGAAATGGACGAAATGCCGGTAAATATGCAAAATATGGGCAGAGTGTTGATACAAGTAATTGGGGTTGCTCGATCATTATTTCATGACTAGGAGGGTGTCCCGATTAAATCTTTTGTTTGCCATTTTATGAGATACTATTATGTATTGTACGTAGATGACTGGCTACGAGACCTGTCGCTGTAGCCCGTACTAAAATCTTTAAGCAATCTTAATTTTTTTCTACTTTTTTTTATCGTACTACAAGTAAAAAGAAAACCCTGAAAAATTGAATTGAACTTTAAAGCGCCGAAGTTTTGTTAAACAATGATATCTTTACTCCATTCTAGTACCAGCTATAACCACTTTCATACTGAAGAAAATGACATCGCCCAACTTCAACGATGCGTACCTGCTACAATTTCATGTATTTTGACTTAGAAAAAAAATATATAATGTAGTTAAAATATTAACAATCATATGCGCAAAAGGATAACACAAATCAATGCCCCGGTTTGAAAAAAAATTCCGAAAGGACCTAAGAAATTACAGTTGAAACCACAAATACTCCCTTAAATGATCATAATGCAAAATTCAAATGATTGAAGCGTTGCCTCTTAATGTTGGAGTTTAATGTTCGAAATTACGGAGCTGCGTTTAAATGTTCAGCATTGTTGCAGTTCCACGGTGTACCAATCGTGAGCGTGAAAGAGGAATTGTCCACGTAACAGCACCGTTAACGTGCCTTGTTTCTCGAATACCAATGAGGCAAAGAATATCCGAATCGTCTGCGTATGAGGCCGATATTAAAACCGAGCACGAACCACCGTGGCGGCGGGCAACGTTAATTAGTCGAAAACACAGCGCAGCCCGTATGCCTACGGGGTCCGGGTGATCCGTTTTATTACCTCCTGCAACGGGTACGGAGGTGCACGCGGCGTTTCTAAATAAAATTACCTCCAAGTATTCGCCGCCCTTTTCCCACCGCCAGCCACAGCTACGAGAACGACGAAGAGCACGGCATCGGGCTCGGTGCGTCGTTCACCACGTTTGAAACTGTGCACCGCGGGTTCGCTATTGCGAGCCAACGACACGTGGAGAACAGACACGGGAATTGTTTCGAGTGTTTCAAGATTGCCACGATAAAGAATTGTACGGATGCTAGATTAAAATCTTTCGACGATGTCGCTAATTTTTCAGTTGAACTCTCGTGACTTCAGCGCCCACCGTTACAAATGACAGGCATTGCGGTTCAATTCTGTAGCGCTTCCTTGAAACTCTCCTAAATTCACAGAAACATTGTCTCGAATAAAGTACGTTTTCGTTGATGAAGAATGATTATTAACGAACAATGCTATGATAGTTTCTAGTTACTATTACATTTCCAACCGCATCGTCTCGTAACTGCATTCGTTAATGCTCTGAAACTCCAAGCCCCGGCAAAGACTTTCCCTGAAAGGTGAATAAACTGGTACGTATTCGTTAGCAGGCATTCTCCCCCGTAATCGACTAAATTACCAGCCACTGTAACGCGAGCGCGAAGGATACACTTCACCTAACAATCTATAGAACGAACACCGGCAAAAAGCGTGCGAGACGGTGCAGAATAGAAGGAACGAGCCAGCTCCGTCCGCGAATCCCAGCGACGGGAGAAAGAGTTGAATCGGGAGTAGAAAAACGTGGGCATTTCAACGGATTCCAAAGTGAAAGGGACAGGAACACTGTGCACGCGTGCTGCGTGATTACGCGCAGTTACAACCCCTTTAAATCGCGTAAAAGATAAGACCGACTTTACATTAAACGCGCGCCTGACAGAAATGCGCGCAGCCCCCATAAATAATACGAGGGTGCTTGCCTCTCGTTCACCCTGTCCGTTCCACCGTCTCTTTTTCTCCTTTCCATTGATTTTCTGCCATTCTCGACTTCTTTTTCAACGAATTCACGTGCGCGAGAGACGAGTTATTGAAAAGCACGCTGGCACGACCACCGATTATCCCGCTTAGCACCCTCGCGATACATTCAACGACACGAACTCGCCGTGGCATCTCCCACGCTTCCGTGACACGCTGACGGTGCGCGAATTTTTCATTTTTTCCCCATTTTTTTCTTCTTTTTTTTCGAAACCGTTTGCAACCTACAGGGGATACGCTGGTAGCTGTAAAAAGAGCGAACACCGACCGGCAGAAAGGTTTCACAGGTGCTGTTCAATTAATTCGTCCGCGGTGAACCGCAACTGGGTCATCGCAATGAGGCACAAGCGAATTCGATTTTGCAATATAGAGTCGGCACCGTCGCTAACGCTTCGCTGTACAATGCCAACGATTTCCTTTCCCGACTGACGTCTACGGTGGCCGCTTTTCCACGCCGCGTTCACAGTCACTCCAAATTTAGTAAATCTCGAGCTGCCAGCGATACGACGGATATTCGAGGTAGAAAACACGCCGGTGTCGCGATAAATCAACAGAACTTGGGGTGGCCTCCTAATTTAAATGCCGTTCGGCCAACACGTTGCATCGAAGCAACCACCGGCAGAGGAGGGACTCGCTTTTCCCCGTGGACGACGTTCAGCGAGGGAGTAATTTTCCAAGGTTATTTCCAACGCTCCTCCGGCACTCGAAAGCGCCACAACTCGAGGAGAAGGGAAGCTCGACGAAGGAAGGAAAAAAAAGTACACACCGCCGCTTTATCGTCGTGTCTCGGCGAAGATAAGCCGACGCCGTGTCACGAACCGTCGAGGTGGGGGCAAAAGGCGAGCCTAATTGTGACGAACGCGACTCGAGCGAGGAGTCGACTGAAGACGTTCCTCGTTTCATTGATATCGGAAATATCGAAGAAACTGATTGGCCTGGCGTCGCGACGACGGGGCGCACAAAAAATACAAAGCAATAAAAGAAAAACAGACACAAATAAGACTCGAAAGATTGAACTGCAGCGCGCGATGCTTGCTTAACCGAAAAATTAGACGAGACCGTTTTGAATACTATTTTTTCTCACGGTCTTGGGAAAAAAACTTGCTCTGCTAAACTAACTTCCGTGACACCCGGCGGAATACAAATTGGATGCTTGCCTGCCACCATCCAAGCACGCCAATGTACCCTACCGCGAGAAGGAACTTTTTCTTTTTTGATCAAGAAACTTCGATTTTCCCGGGTAATCGCGAGCGCAGAAAATTTTCGGAGGAGAGAAGAGACGAAAAGAAATCACAATACCATGACTCGCGCGGTAGTTAGACCCTGTATTGATTGCAGCTTTCCCGTCGAACGTCATTGGCGCCGCCACACACCATTGCTGACAAGGCATTTAGCTGTTTCCACTTTATTGTGTGTCTGTCGCCGCGTGGCAAAGTGGGTTTCGACGTGAATGTAGGTGGCTGCAGCGAACAGCTCTCCGCGTTTTCCACCGCGACTACGGTGGGCGCACACGAATGCGCGAATTTTCCCTCGATGCACACCGACAAAGGTGTGCATAGCGCATACGTGCAGCGGGCTACGTGTCCGCGCGCTCTTTTGACGAAGCGAGAGAGCGCCGCGCCCGTAGCACGGTTCGTTTTCAGGTCGCCAAAAGGTAATATCGACCAACGAGATACGTACGTCTATAGCAGGCGCCCCTACTGAATCTGGTAGCGAGCCGGGGCTCCATTACCAAACTGTCAATGCGTGACTCGCGCTTCTAAAGTGTTTCTTGTCAACATAGAACCTGACGAATTTCTTGTCCCGCGAGAGCTCGGCCAGGCGTACGCGATAACCTTTCGCGACTATAGAAATTGTATGCACGGAAACACGCCGGCGTGTGATATATTAAGCGCGATAAAGTATAGAGACCCGAGCCAGACAGACAATTATTCATGTTAATACGTACCTTCGCGTAAGAGCGTTCAAGGAAATAATCGGGCAGCAATTTACCCGCGCGGCAAGAACGGAAACGCACTCGAGGTCGTGAGGTGTTTTTTTTTTTTCCCCACCTCAGTCAACTGTTCATTCAATACGAGAATCGGAAAAGTCTCAGTCCCATTAGCTCGCCCTCCGCAGTTTGCATGCAAATCTCGGCGATAAACAGCTTATAAATAGCGGCAATAGCGAAGCGGGGAACAGTTTTCAATAACGAAGCGAAAAAGAGGAGAAACAGCATCGCTCAAAGGAGGACGGAATCGTGCATAAATTACGTCTGGGGCAACGTGCACGTGGGTACGCTCGATGGTAAATTCGTCGCGGTACGGATTCAACGCCTACGAGCTATCGGCACTTCCAACTGCTCGCGAACGTTATTTTTCCTCGGTTTTATAAACAAACATTATTTTTCCACGTCAACCATCGTAATCTAATAATGCCGTTGCTACAACCATGGCCAAGCTCAATTCAGCGGAGGCTAAAAGTTTATTGACCCGTTGAAGCGAATAAACGCTGCACGACGACCCGGGTAAATAGGAATCTGCACTTTTATCATTGCATCAGCGGTCGCATCTATCGCTGCGAGATGCAATTTAAAGCAGAACAACCTGGACGCGGGAGCCCGGGCTCGTCGGAAGCAAGAACGAGTAGAGTTTATAAGGAGCAATTGTTTCGTCCACGGAATCGGTCCATTTCTTGGGTCACGCGGTAATAACACCGGTGCTGGCCGTGATGCGCGCCGATTACGCTCGCAACTCGCTGCTGCGTCGTGAAATTTAAATAAAGTCGTCCGGGACGGCGAGAAAAATTGCGAGACTCGATGTCTCCTTCTGCTCGCAGCCGTCGTACGACGCTGTGCCATTTACAAGAACGAGATCTCGCCGCTGCGAGAGGAGCCTTGCCTGTCTTTCCGTGTTGTCCCGTTCTTCCCAGGGGAAGTCGGCGAAACGACACGCGAGGAGGCAGGCCGCATTGAAAGGAGAGAGACGAAGCTCGTGCGAGGCGGCGGTAGTCAAATCGACGCGTCGCGTCGCGACGAGTCGTTTCGGAGCGGGTAACGGGTGGAAACGGAGTTCATACTGGAAGACACGCCTCCGTTGAAAGTAATATTTTTCCGCGGTGCAAGCCGGTTGACTGGAGGACGTGCAGCTGCAGCAGAGGAGAACGAGACAGGGGAGGAGACGCACGACGTGGAAGGGTGAGTTGCAGGGGGTGTAGCGGTGCGAGGCGCGGGGCACGTCGATAGCCAGGACGTCGGAACAGCCGCCGAGTCGTTCTCCTGAATTTCTCGGGGCTCATTTTCACGGTGCTTGTTTCCCCCGGTTGCTCTCGCCAGAGAAAATACTCCCCTTTACACTTTAGGGAATTTGAAATCGCGGATGGCAGCAGGAGTACGCGCACAAAAGCCGGCACAGGTCTGAACGTCGTTCAAGGTACTCTGGTTCGGTTCACGAGAAACATCGTGCGAGACGTGAAACATAAGAGGGAGGCAGATCGGCGGGCGAGTGCGCGCACAGGTAGACGGGGGGGAAAAAAGGGTGAACAGCGAGGGGAGAGAGTAAAGCCGGAGAAGAGAAGGGCTACGCGGCCAAAGGATGCAAAACTTCCGAAAAAGAGCACTAGGTAAGCGTGAAGTGCGCCAATCACGGGCCGTTATTGGCGGCAATTATGATAATAGCATACCTCGAGCGGGAGAGCCTCTCTTACATGCATACGTAGGTGTACGTGTACGTGCACGCGCGCAGGTAGACACGCCGAGCGGCGTCGGCCGAAAGAGAAGAGCAGAGCCGTAGGCTCGCGAACTACCGGCCCCTATTAATCACATAAATGGTTCATCGCGGATAGCGATACAGCTAGCTGCGATAATTACGCGCAAATTACGCTTACGAAAAGCCGGCGCCGCTATCGAATATCCTGAAGGAGAGACACGCTTCTAAGGGAACGAAGTTTGATGCGTGGGCGCAGGAATGCTGGCGCGAAATATCGGGATGACACGGTCGAAGAAATGGTCGAGAATCTGATACACCGGCACGCCTGGTGTCTCTAACACTGCCAGTCTACTACCATACAATGACATCTTTTTTTTACACGCGTTATATATACAATTCCTCGTGTTTCATTCATTATTCAATCGAACGCGAATCTAATCTAAGTTTAATGAACACGTGTCGTTATTCCGGTCGCATATCTACTACAGGCAGTTTTTTTCATCAAGATTAGATCGCTCTCTCCCTACCGCTTCCGTTCAAGGCATGACACCTTACGGTCGTGGGCAGAGGCGTTTCAACTATTTGACACCCGCGAAATGAAAGAAAATTGCGAAGCCAATTGATCTCGCCTAATTGGCGAACAAAATCTCGGTCACGTTCGAGTATCCGTAATCGGGAAAGAGTTTCGCGTGTCTAATTGGACACGTGTAGTTATTTGCGGCACACGCGTCCATTCGTGCACAAAGTGCCAGGTATACGCGCGTGTGCGTTTACACGCGCAACAAAGAGTTCGCCGGAGCGGGCGGTCACACAGGTATACGCGCAGGGCAGCCCATAAAAGCTCGTGGACACCATAACTTCGCAAACACGCCTCCTACATACGCGGCTACGCGAGTTCTTCCACCCGATAAGAGGCCACTCGTGTACACGCCGCGTGTGACGCGACCGCGTGGCCGTGTGTGCGTGTGCACGTGTGTAAAAGCATTGTGCACGCTACGCTCCGAATCGCCAGGCGGGTTGAATCGAACGCACCGCTATAAACCGCCTTTATACGCGTCCCTCGAACTTGTAGACGTTGTTGTGTCCACGAATGATTACACGATTCAAAGAAACCTGCTGTGAAAATATTTCCGGAGCACAGAAGCCGGGAGACATTAAACGACCGTATATATGCCTCGTTGAAAATGACGAAAGCACAAAGATGCACGAAGCTCCGATGCGCATGTATCGTAACACTTCCTGATCGTTTTCCCGCAAGAAATTCCAGCTCGATAGCCGAACGCCAGTCTCTGGCGTGTACATATGTGTACATATTCGCCCCGCACCTCCAACGAGGGTGAAAGGTAGAGAGGGAGCACAGAATTGCAACTCGAATCTACCACTTAGAAGCATGCATGCCCGGGTAGGATAATGTTACGCATTTTCCGCACTCGTGCTCGCCAACTATTCCGAAGCACGGCACGGGCCTGTGAAAACAATCGATATCGCGAAACCGCCAACGGCTCGAACACCGTTACATACATTCCCGGCTCCGCTAGTCGACTATCGAATCGCGCGCCGCCACCCGCGAGTGCCGGCGCTTACTCGCGCCAGAAACGCCGATAACGCGGCATCGTTAATAATCCTTGGCACCCCCGTGCTCCTGCTCCACGTTCCAAGGAAATTTCGATAAAGCTCAGGGAAAACAATGTCGAAGCGCCGCGCGCCTTGAACCCTAAAACTAAATATTGATCTTGCCAACCCTTGTTAACGTTGCTCACGTTGCGAGCCAAGCTCTGCTACAGCAGCGGAGCGATTTCTTCCTAGGCCAGGATCGTTAGAACTCCTGTGTCCCATAATTCCATCGCGATATCGATACGCAGCCGAAGCATCTTGCGATAGCTGCTCCAATTGCGATATGTGCGAATTTTAAGCCGATTTTCCTCAACGATTCGCGGGAATAAAATCTGAATGTGTGTCCAACGGATCGATCGATCGCCTCATAACACCGGGGAAATTCAACAGTTCCCTGATCCGACACGGATGATCCACCGTCTGGTGAACGGATGTTCCGGGCGGGCGCGTTTTTCTTCGCGTCGCACGATCCAACTTCGTCGAAGGAACGAACCTTGGGCCGACAATTTAATGTTAATTTCCGATTCGACATGACGATTATCCCGGTACGGTCTCGTGACACGGACACGCCGCGGCCGTGCACGCCGTTAGACAATGAACTGCCGTGCGGGTTCCCAGGAACGGATCGCCGGTAGAGATGGAACGGGACGAAGCGGGACGAAGGAACGGCAATTACGCGTAATTCGCAGGTGTTGTGAGAAAATGGCGGTTGCTGGATGTGTTTTCAGCCTTAATCGCGGCAATTTTTCTGCCATTACTAAGTTTATCGGCGCCACGTTCGGCACGAATACGTACACCGCACTCCGCGCGATTTTATATTATGCGCACGCACACACACACGCGGCCACGGAGAAATGAAAATTCCCTAAGAGCTAAAAGAACGCGAGAAACGCGCGTCGACGCGTTACGTTCCAGCGTTGGGGGGAAGACGAACGGAACGTGTTATTTCGTCGGACGTCAAAGTCCCACCGCGAATATGTTTTAACGGCCAGGCTGATCTACGGCTTCGGATTGAGCAACGGGGATGATGGAGCGGTGCCACCGGCTGTCGTGTCCGCTCGAGGATCGTCTTGCCCGTGAGATTCTAACGGTGCACGATCAAAGGGATCTGTAACGATGTGCTCCTCGATAGCGATTGTCAGATGTCTACGGGTGATCGTGTAACTCGCACGGCAGATACCGCGCGGCAAGAGAAAAACTTCTTTCGAGGCAATTTACAATAACCCGAAGCAATAAAAGGCCGTGCCTCGAAATTGCTTTCCTCCCATCGTACGGCGCGATAGAAAAACAGAACGTTCGGAGCATCCGCCGATCGATTAATTGCCGCAACGAGTATTTGATAGACACCGTTGCCTATATGCCTGCTCCAATTCTGCACGTAACAAACCCACACTTTTCCCGTCCCAGAAAAGCGTGTAACGCACCGCTATAACCATCCGCTACTAATCCGGCACCAAAAATACCCGTTATCTCTCGGTCGCGTTTACTCGGCCAAGGAATTGATAATTATTTCAGCACTCGACTTCGAGGCGAATTAAATTCCTCGTCGTGTACTTGTCTGAGGGAGATACACGCGAATTGCGAAACGTCGCGATTCAATGGACGAGCGTTATTAGAGGCCAGCCCCGTTTAATGCAAGCGGCAAAATAAGTATGGCGATGAGGTGGCAAAAGAGATAGGGGACTGGTACTCGTTCCTCGAGAAATACGATCAGCCGAAACGGTTCAGGTATTTCCTGTTTCCTCGTATATCTCCGCCACCTGCACCCGTTTCTCAACTTTTTTTCATCGGGATGTCCTCTGCATGTTTCATAAGGTTTCTGCGCGGAGGTGTAAAAAGCGGAATCGAGAATGAATCGGGGTATAAATTAAGCGGTAAGCCACTGTCGGTGACGTTGCTTTAAAAGCGCCGGACAATGCGTCACACTTGTGCGAAGGGATGTACGTGGAAAATTGGCAGGGCACTCGGGGACAACGCAACTTGCTTAAATAACTTTCACATTTCGTTACATTATTCACGACGAACGGAGCCGTCCGGATTGGTGGGCAACGTCGTCTGCACGTTCACGTTCGAGACACGCGTGAAACTGTAATTCCGACTGGGAATCTAAAAGATTAACGAGAACGAAAGGAGAGGTCGAAGATCGGCACAGCGAGCAAGACACTGTGAATCATTCGACAAAAACAAGCACTTGTAAGTTTAATTAGCTCGTCGTGACGGCGAGCGTTCGTGTAAACGAGCGCAAACACGGTCGACTTAATTAACCGAACAAACACGAAAATAGTCGAGAAACATTGGTACCTCGGTGTTGCGTTCCTTCGACTTGCCGACTCGCCTCTGCTACTATGTACAGTATTATTTTTTATATTCGATAGAACTTTCGCGTCGAACACGCGAGGAAATCAAGGGTGCGAGAGGATTCTCTGTGAAAGAGTCTGGAACTTCCGACGACGAGACTTTCCGATATTCCAATACGCTCGAAGCCAGACGGTCGACAAAAAAAGTCGAAACTCGTGACATTTGTCAGAGAAAAAGTCGGCGGAACTCGTGAATCGCGCCACTCGTTTTCTCGTGGGAGAACAGATTATCGGGGTGCAGTTTTTCCGCGAACGGATAAAAGGCTCGCGAGGTCCCGCTCGCGAACGCGAGCGGACGAGAGTACAAGAAGGGCGGAATCCCGACGGCAAATGCCACCGAGGGCCGAGCGTTCATGATGGACGTCACGATTCGAATCCTTATCGTAAAATCCACCGGCTCCCCTTATCTGCCAGCATTTAGACGCATTGTTCCCAGCGTTTCAGTTATCGGAAAAAAAGAAATCGTTCGATATCATCGAGTGTCCACGACACCAAGGACAAACATGGAAGGAAGCGTGTCGCGGGAACGCTGGTTCTAATCGTTCGGCGGGCTCCAATATTGATATAGATGAATCACACGCGGCGTTCCTCTCAAGAGGCCTTCGATCACCGGCGTCACCTAAATTTCCACCAACTTCTATCCGAAGTTTCTTACGGTCGGTCGTAACTTATTCTCCCCGAGGAGCAGGCACCAGCACGTAGCCTTCAGCGCACGAAATTTCCCGAGTTTCGTCTGCGAAATCAAAGATCTACAGTCTGCACGGTAAAGTTCGTATAATCCTATGCGTCTGGTAACGTTTATACAGAGCACAGCAGGTATACCTTTCCCGATACACGAGCGCATGCAACGTCAACTCGTCCGTTCAACAGACGGACTTTAATTCCTGCTCCCAGGTGGCTGGCTTCGGGTGAACGATTCAAGCGAAGCCTGCCAGGTAACAACGCGCCGACCCTCTGTGCGGGTCTTTGAAACGCTTTCGAGACGGCACTCGCCGCGACGCAGAGCTTCGTTTTCGAGGTCAAGCTTCGTCGACCGTACTTGAAAAATGTATATGTACGTACATGGTGCACGAGGACCCGCTACACGAGCACAGATTTCTCTGTAGTCACGTGTATGCACACAACGCGTTTGAACGTTCCACGGTCTAAGCTCGGACCCGTTGCACAGCTTTGAGCATTGGCTCGTAAAACGAGACCTAATGCGAGGCCTTCCCGCGGGATGTGTCAAAGTCACCAGGTACCGTCGCTTATCGCGACCTTTGCTTTCACGTCAGAGGATGCCGTGTGCACGCTGCCACGGGCGTCCGCCTCTCCTATCCACGGGACACATCCTTTCCAACCACGACTCCGTTCTATTTGTCCACGTTGGAAAAACGCGGGAACGCGTCGCGAGGATCTAGCACGACCGATCGCTCGCAAGTCACACCGTTACAGAATACAGCTTGCGTACTTACAAGATGGAAGACGAAGACGGCGTGGTTTGGATACATCGCACGAAAAATTTCAACCGGAACACACAGAACTGTCACTGACACATGAGGAACACTCCGGTTCCCGTAACTATCCAGACGGAGCAGGCTAAAAAATCCACGAAGACAGAAGCCGAGAGGTCACGATCCTCCGTCGAGGCCAATTGATCCGTACTTCCGGAAGATCGACTGACCGATCGGAGCACGGCCAGGCGTCCGACGGCTCGGCGTTCAACTCCCCTGGCAGTTTCGAGCGACGAGTAAACCGATTCTACGAAACTTCCACCGGCTTTGTACGTACCAGTGTCGTACACCAACCAGTGTCTCCAGAACGCTCGGGTCCCTCTAATCGCTCCAATAAATTAATACTCCTCGCTGGTCGACGTCGTTCACTTCCGTACTAGTTCTCACTGTGCTCATAGAACGTCGAGGTACGTGTACGCACAACGATACGGCTCACGAGAAACGAGTAACAGGTTTAAGCACCAATTTTTTTTCTTTCTCACCCAGTACACACGAAACAAACGGAACAATTTCCCACAGGACAAACGCTCCCTCTCACGCACTGTACCAATTCGATCGTTCCACCCTGTCGTAGGGGTAGGTTCGGTCCACACCAAACAAAAATTTCTATGTCTCCACTGTGACCCGCTGCTCCGATTGTCGCACCGTTAAAACCGCGTTCCACTGGTCTCCATGACGTTAAAAATTATCCAACACGCACACCGGCGCCACACGCGATTTCTATCGACGGAAAAGTCACCGGGTCCCGAGACTAAAAAAAGGGGAACGGAGCAGCAGAGATCCGAACAGCTCGCCGCGAGGTGATCGTCCACGAGGAAGAATAACGACACGCTCGATCCGCTTCCAGCGGCGTCGACGGAGAAACTAACCTAGCTAAGGGGACGAGAGAGCGTCGCCCCCCACCACGACGTTCGTCGCGCAGCCCCTCTACCTTGGACGTCGAGTGATTCCCCTCTCGCGCCTAGTCATCCACCCCATCACCTCAGTTTGCCATCCACGGCAACCAGCTCGCTTCTAGCCCCCGTTCGCCCCACCTGTTCAATCCTTCTCGCTCGTGTACACGGCAGAACGTATTTCTCTCCCTCCAAGTGGCTTCGGTTCTCCAGTTCACTCTCTCTCTCTCCCCCCTCCTTCTCTTTCTGTATCTCCTCCTCCCTCCACTCTGTGCCTCCCTACCTCTCTTTAGGTTTCCCTCCCCCACCCTTTGTCGGTTTCGAAGCTCTCTCTTGCTCTCTCCGCTTGCCCTCGCCACTGAACTCTCAAGGTGGAGGCACTCGGCGACCGGAGAAGATGCGCTCTCTTGGTATCTTCTCGTTCTGTCTCTCGCGCGTTTGCTGGTTCTCCGTATGTGGACGGCCGTGCGTGCGCGTCGAAGGCGAAGTGCGGTGTAGAAATGTAGAAAGGTGAAGAGTGGTGGGCAATTGGAAGGTGTTCTAATCACTGGAGAAACGATAACGGGGAAGACGGAGACGTGTTCGACGGCGGTGGAAATCGGAGGGGGCGAATTTTTGGAGCAGAGATTGCAGAATTGTAGATTGGATTTCGTGATACGTGTATCTGGAATCATCGAGCACCGTTTGGAGTACAGTCGTTAATCGAGACCGGCCTACGAGTGATCGCCACGCAAGATTCGTCGGATAAGGTCAATTCGTTATGGAGGATCGTTTTAAGGAACGGCATCGAGAGATTTACCTGTCTCTTTGTTAGCTCGCCCGACAGATGCCCCGTCGACGGGGCCGTTTAATCCAATTCCCATTCTAATTTACAAGAGATTGTTTTACGTGATGCAAGTGACGGACGAAACGAGAAATAATCCATGCCCGTTCTACTCGTCCACCGGGTTCTTCTTACCATCTCGATATCGAGACTCCGTTGGTCTATGAGTCGTTTAAAATCTCGACGATAACAATGCCCGTCTACTTCGAAGCGGAATTAAAGACTTTGACAATAGAAACGGGGAATGGCTCGTCGCGCCACGTTAGTTCTACTGCAACTGGGATAATGTAATTGTAATATGTTCCCGTTTTGTAGCCAGAGTAAATGTAACGGATTAAAAATTTGTATACAATATTTGTCCATTCATTATTTTCCGCGTCGGCGCCCTTCCCAAATAAATACCTCACGACTGCCCTCAATTCTGCACTCCTTTCTTGCTCACTTATCACCGCCGGTTGATCCAGGTTTTAAGTCTCGAAGCGTCGGAGAGGAAGACGGCGCCTGTAAAGTGTTCGCGAAACCGCTCAGGCCACGTAACCGACCGTGTATACACGTCTTCGTAAAATATGTCGCGTCCCCGAAATTTATTCATCCGTATCTCTTAAGAACGGTGAAAACCGCCCCTGGACAAAAGAGCACCCCTATCTCGAGCTATCGCATAAACAACCGAGATCGCGATCTTCCTTGAGGATGTACGATCCCCTGGCCCTCTCTCCTCCTTACACCTTCAATCCCTCTACTCGTCTCTCGAGCTGTAGAATTCACAAAAGAGAGACGCTGCCCCGACACCGTAGGTTACCGCTCCCTACCCTCCACCTTTCTCCCGCTAATCCCAAAAGTCCATAAATACTGAAAGGGAGTTTATTCTCCGAAGGCTCGTTTACAGGATCACAGTTGTACCCTGACACGGGCCGCTGACGACGCTTTAATCCACCGCAGTTATTCGCGAATGGTGTGTCGCAAAATTTGCGTCCGTAGTTTTCGCCTCGAGAGCAACGTTTCGATTAACTCGTTCCATTGGAATCGACGTTGCTCCGCCAAGTGTGTATCGTTGACAGCCGTGCAACGCTCTGCACGATCGGGTGTCTGTATCGTGGCAATTGTTCAATATAATAAAACTTGAATATAAGAAACGTGCTTCTACGAATTCAGACTTATGTACCGAACGGAGAAGGATATTCAATATCGAACCAGAGCGTTGGAAAGCCAATATTTTTTTCCTCAGGATGCCTCGGGTACAACCGTGTAATGCAAATGCCGACATGTTCGATCTTACGTAAAGCGTACGTAAAACATGATCCACGCGAACGATTACCGACGGCTCACCCGAGAATACCAATAATGCACGACTCCTTGGCACGTTTCACGCTTGATCTAAGGACAAATCGACGCTCGTTACCATGAAATCGCGGCGTATTAGAATTTTCCGCTCTCCCGTATTTGCGCAATGGAAACGGCTCTCCAGATGCGAGCGTTATCTGTTGGAAAGGGCTGATCGACGTTTCGCTATCAACCAGCGGCCAACTTCCTACGAAACGAAATTCCTGCGAAACGTACGTGTTCCTGGGTGAAACGGGATTCACTTGGCCGACTTTGAATACCGCTGCTTGCCCTGGGAACATCAGCGTTCACACACAAACTTGCAGATCGTGACGAGTTCCAAAGCGTCGCACGTTTTCACACTCCACGAAGCTACGACAATCGTCACCGCGTTACAGCAGCTGACTGCTGCGAGATTTCGGAGATGTTCACGAGGTATTAACTGAGTGTTTCACGGTTTCACCGTTCACCTTGATTCAAAATGGGGGACACTTGAATTTCAAGAGGTCTGAAAGAACCTAGAATAATAAAGTCTCCCTGGATCACGTTCCTATCTCTCATTTGCGAGCAATTATTTCCACTCGCCGCGAAGATACGAGTATTTCATTACACTCAAGCGATTTCGCGAATCATGACCGCAGATGCACTTGTACGGTGTGCATGGCGAGGTGAAGTTAGTCTTGCTCGATACGATGTAACTATTTAAATGCACAAAAGAAAAGACACGTGCGAACGCGAAGTTCCCAAGTTTCCCTCGGGGCAAGAGTATAGATACGTGGAATACGGAACCGAGGGCCTTTCCTGGCCAATGTGTTTCACGCGAACCGCATCACCGTTGATGGAAAGAATCAAACATCTGGCTGGAGAATTAAACTTCACGCACAGGCTGATTCGCGGAGCTCGGATTATAGCTCGCGGGTCATAGTTGCCTTCTGTGTACCATAAATGCTGCACGCAACAACAGGAAAGTTTTCCCGACAATTGCGATTATTTCCTCATATTTCCACGCTCGATCGTCTGTATGAAACGCAAACACCGGAAAGCGCAATGCGCGCACACCTGTACCCGTGTATCGCTAATCAACAGTCTCTAAACGTATCGTTAGACTACAAATCGAGGATCGCCTTAATCGCGCACGCGGGCACGAGTGCTCCGAGCACTCTAATTGTAAGCATTACCGATTCACGACGTGTAATAACTTCATTTACGGCGTGTTTCCGTAACGACCCCGGAGCAATTATATTAGCACCTGCTCGTGGGAAAGTATTCCCTTTGTCCGTTCACGATCGAATCGGCGCGGCTGTGCGCTGCAGCAACGGCAGAACAAGGTTTCATTGCTTAACGCAGAACCGGGCTACGGGGTGACACGGCGAAAGCCAACGGAAGAGTTCCCCGATACGATCTAGCGGCCACGATATCGATTAAATATCAAACGACGGATTGTCGTGCGCCACGCGGTGGTGTGCACCGGGTACTCACCCAATTTTTCCACGCTCTGTCCGGCTGGTCCCGAGTCGCTGACGGGTGTCTGTAACAGAAAACGAGCCGGTCATTAACGCTGTATCGGCCTCAACGGACAACTATTTATGCGACTTTGAGCCCGGCGTGTACACACGGTGGCGAGATCGAATCTCGAAACACGTTCGCTACCCGGGCAATAGCTACGGTTAATTTAAACGCGTTCTCTCTTAATCGTACTATTTATTTCATTATAATCCTGGCCCGTACGGACCGGCGTGCTGTACCGTCCCATTTGCGTTAACTGCTCGTATTACCTGCGTGCACCGTGGAAGGATAACTCCTCCTACAAGGCGCAGAAGGTACACACACGTTTGTACACGGGCGTCTTAAGAACCATACACGAACAATGTACAACAGGTGGAAGGAAGAAAAGTGGTCGGGTACGGTGTGCTTATTCTCGGCGTATTTTCGTGCTCGAGTACGAGTCGAGATGCAGTGGTAGCTGGTGCGGCTGATAGCAAGGGGAGCATCCTCGCGTCTGTACGGACAACGGTGTCCAAGATACGGGAACGTTGTACCAGATTATCGTAAGGTTTTGCATTCGAGGGATTTCAGTAATCCATTCTCTTTGTGTAATCCCATTATCGGCCATTTTCCTTACGGTAACGCGACCGCTTTCGCGTTCGCCACGTTCTGGAAGACGATCTTTCAGCAAAGCTGGCCTGGTTAACAGGCGGAGCAATTCGGTTAGCTGTTACTCGAGAACGGGGCCGTCTATTTACTTACGCTTGCTTGCGTAATTAAAGTAAAAAGATCGATCAAGTTTTAAAGATGATAAACGTCGAAAGCGAAGCTTCCAAAATGGCAAAGTGTATGGGATTCGGAAAAATCCTTGCAAAAATGAACTCGCGGAGATGTACGCGATGAAATGTTCGCCTATCTGCATATTCGGAGGACGTACGCTTATTTATCCGTCTCGTCCGGTGGAATAAAATTTTACATACATTCCGCGATTCATTCTGTGGAATCGCTGTCGCGAGCCGCACCATTCACCGTGCAAATACATGCGCACGGAGTTCGTACATGGGAACACGTGCGTAAAAGTCCACTGTCCACGTGGTAAATAGCATTTCTCTCTCACTCTCTCCTTTTTTTCTCCCCGGCATAGCATTTGTGACACGCATCGAATGCATTCATTTTGCGTAGGGAACGTCTCACTCGACGTCGCGCACGACACTGCAAACTGAAACGTCGAAGGGGAGACACGCCACTGATACAAACGCGAGTATAATACACGGACACTAAATTTTCCTATACACGTATGCGAATTGCGCGTGTGCACACCGATGCATAATGCGGTCCAAAGGGACTGACGGCCCTTTCGGGGACCCTCCCTACGGGGCAACTAAGATCGACTCGAATCAAAGGGGAACGAGCCTAACGGGCCGGGAGTGGTGCCAACTTAATGAGAGACCACCTAGCTCTAAATGTTTGTTTTTCGACGAGCTCAGGCCCCGAAGAAAATACGTTGGCGCGATCCGGCCAACGGCCATCCCGTTTATGGTGTTGTATCGCGAGCCCTGCTGCCATAACTTCCGCGATTCGCGCGTGAAATTACACGCAGCGAAATCGACCCGAGGATCGTCGATATTTCGATAAAAATTCACCCCTTTTCCCATTTGTTCCTCTCTCATAATTTTTCTCGCTCTTTTCCGTTAACATTTCTGTCGATTTATTATTTCATCTTCTACAAATATGAAATCAAAGATATATCTATCGTTTTTGGTACGAGGATTTTCCTAAATAAATTGAGGATTCCCGATGGCGACAAGTGAATAACGCGCGAACTGTACTCGCTGTTCGCGGAATACGAAAACACGGGGCACGCATTAATTCGACAAAATACACCGTTTTCCGTAACACGCAGCTATAAATTAATCCGACCGCGTATGAACGATGCACAAATTACACGCGCGTCCGAGATATTTAATTCCGAAGACACGCTGTAATTATCGTGGGTCGCGGTGCGCTCGATTTTTTTTCATGAATGCATCTTGGGCTAACGCGATGTAACGCATTTATAACGGGCTTCGATGGTAGCCCGGGACACGACCGGCCATGGAATTACCAGCTTCTAATGTCGTGTTTTCTTTTCAGACACGCTCCTGCAGAACCGCGGGTACCTTGCTACCGTCGTGCACACTTTCATCATTCTTTCCTTACGACTATTCCAAGAGGAAATTAAGCAGGTATCTCTGGTGCTTGGTCATGTCCATTGTACGTTCTTATACGAGCTTCGGCTCGTCGCAATTTTTCCCCGTGGCGTTCATTAATCGATATCTTATTCCACGCTTGATTGCTCCTTTTTTTTGTATTACTCTTAATCGCTAATTGCATTCCCTTATGCTGCTCTTAAAAAGGAAAAAAACAAAATACCAGACGTTTTTACGCAAATTCTGTTCGCTCACTTTTCCTTCCGACATATTTAGCGATCGATAATACCTTGTCCCGTTCATCATTACGGACCTCGTTGTTAATTACGAATCTTCATTCGTACGATGCACTCGGCGTACGTAACCACGCTGAAAATAACGAATACTGGAAACTACCCACTTAGACCTCGGGGTAACATACAATTACGTACAATTATTACGCGGCAGTATGTTCAGAGCGGGTATTTATTAGCGTAAGTGGTCGTACGCGCCGCTTCCTCCAGAAGTGCATCCATTCGAGCCTCACCACGATACATTCCGTCAAACGACGTATGTATCGATTATGCCGTCACGTTTCACGGTAAAAACGATGTAGCGCCATTCCAGCTGAAACGTACCTGTGCACATCCCTGTTGCGTGTGCTGCTCGGCCCGCAGCAAATATTTTCACGCGGTTCAATTTAAATAGTTTACTCAACCCTGTTACGCAATTCCTCTTTATTAACCATCGATAGAGTAAAGCGAGTCGGCGAGGATGGATCATTCGCAGAAAAAAAAATAAAACCGAGGATCATTTGAGCAGAGAAATATAATTTTTTAGAAAGGTCAATTTACGTGTACGATATCGTCAATCGAGAGGCAAAGCTAAACCGATTCGGGATTTTATTTTATATTTCGTTGACAGCGTTCGCGAGAGAACTCGCCAGAAGCTTCGTCAGCCGTGTTTGCCTTGGTGTTCGGCAGTCCTACACGATCACGAGTATCATTCAGGATTTTTGCGTGTGACGCCCGCGTGAAAAATGCTTTAGCACGAAACGTGTCGGCGTTCGGACGCGTTTCTTTTTTTTCGACAGATCCCTGTAATTCATTAATTTTTCGCTCTCCCTCGTGGGATCGGTGAACCCTGGCGCAACGAGACACCGTTGAAAGTGAATAAACCCCAAGCCAGGCGAAGATGCTGAGCGCCCAACTTGGCTGTGGCACTTTCATCCGGCGGCTGGTCCAAGGACGATTTGTTCCTATTAGCAGGCCCGTGTTAATTGTCACGGCCGTATAAACTTGCCCGCTAATGAGTCGACATATCATTCTCTCCGTGCAAACGAATTCCGTCGGGACGAGACGATACGCGAGTTCGTATTAATTCAAGGATCCCGTGACGCGGCATAAATCTCGATTCGACGAAAATTACTGTCTGTCGGTTTAACAACGCTTTTATGCGACAAATTACGGGCTACCGTCGTAAAGCTACCGTTCTCTGCGCAAACAGCTCGACGAGAGCGACAAACCGTTTTATTGCCGTAATTACAGTGGCCGGATCTTTTCGTCTTCTTGCACCTACGTTACTTAAATCGAGATTCATTTTCTTCCCGATCGAAATGAAATGTTCGTACAGCTGGTGATTTTCGAATGCACATTATTGCGATTCGTCGATCCAAGAGTCGACTCTTGATCACGATCGATACCTTACAGCTTACGGGAAAGAATGTCTAACAGTCGACTACACATTTCGTTCCTCTAAACTTATAGGGGCTGCTCCTTCAAACGAACATATTTTTATTTACCATGTCCTATTTATCGGTGAAATCTTCCACGAGACGAAACACGAAATGTCACTTACTTGGTAACATCATGCTACCGTACCTGCACTTCTCCCCCTCTCTCTCACTTTATCTCTTTCTCGCCCGCGTCCATCTCCAGCTCTCTTCAGCGTTTTCCTCGTCGACTGATCAATGCCGGCAGCGTTTCACGTTGAAACGCGCGAGGCCAGACAAGAGTTTGTTATTGCAACGGTATTCGAAATATTTGCGCTGCTCCGCAGCGATTTCGAATAATCTGCTGTGGGTTCGCCGGCGCGTCGGGGAGGTGAACATCGGAAAGTCGATCTTCCCCATCGCGGAAAACCCGTTGCACGTTCGAATGAACGTTGAATAGCAACTAGCTGGCCGAGCGTTGATTATCGAGGCAGAGGCGAAAAGGGGTGGCGCGGACAAAAGGTGGTTTGACGAAGGAAATGTTAACAAGGGTCCGCTTCTGTTTCCTAGGACGTCAGAATCCGCGTGCACGCGCTTCTACTCGCGCGTACAACGGTCGAATCAGTCCTCTTTGTGCGGCCAGCGTATCGTGCATTTTTATTAAGCCTTGACCCTGGAATAATCGACGCGAAATTCGAGATTGCCAAAGGCGTTCTCGTCGCCGCTGTTGTGCACGCGCCTGTCGCCCGGCAGCTCTCTCTTTTCCCGGGCGAGGCCTTTGATATCCGGTGACCTGTCCCAGGCCATATGCCGAGTTTTAATAATTTTCAATTACTCCAGAAAGAATCGACACGCCACGGACCGAGTGCACGGTTCGAATTTTAATTCGAAACTCGCCCGAATCCTTTTTCACCCTTGCGCCCTTCGACCTCGCTCTTTGTCGCGTCGCTGCCTTCGAAAACGAACGTCCGATGGTCGGCCCCGATCAGGCAGCTTTGTTAGGCCTGTCCGAAGGTGAATTATTCACTGGCGCAATGCAACGCATAGATTGAACACGAATGACCGCGTTATTCCGGTGACAAACACGATTTGTATTTGTCTGCCAATTAATAATGTTGTAGTAACGTTGATCGACATTATTATCGGCAAGCGAGATGCATTCGGATTAAGCAGGCGTGTGGGTCGATCACGAGCAGACGCTGTTTAACAATATCTATGTATATAACGTGCATCTATTCAAGATACAGCAGCACACTATTCTTCCTTCGCTATCCTCGCGATACTCAGTCTGACAATTCATCGTCGAACACCGTAATAGTTCGGCTTACCAGCAGACGACAGATATCGAGTTCGATTATATTCGAGGAGTAATCATCCGTGATCACTTTCATCGTGCAGCACGAGCGTTTATATGTATACGTGCTCGCGTCGGAAACACTTGCGGCACGGAGTACGCCCACTCCTCCCGCTTGTTCCGCGGACTCTTACAGAATAATCGACGGAGAATCGCTTTCATCGGAAACCACGGACGTGTATACGTATACGCAGTGTCGATACATCTGGGGAATCGAGTTGGTCCGCGCAGACACGCTTCGAGATGCTCAGCGATGCGCGCCTCGGAATCGAGGGGAGCTTTAATAGAGCCGGCGTGCAGGCGTTCGCGTTATACGATGCTTTCGTAACAACAGCGCAGGGTGCATCGGTGCAGCGCACAATAAACCAATGTGCATTCGAAGGGGCTTAACTAGACGAACTATTCCGCCTAGTTTCTATTAGTAAATCACCCGCGCACTGCGCGCCACAGATAACGATCCCCGTAGCCGTGGCACAACACCGCTAACGCGGAAACTTAATTAAGTATATATTAATTAAAATCCTCCCCGCCGATGTTGCAGCCAGTGCCACGGTCCCATTGACGTACCTGTCCTTGTGTCAATGTTTCGCTCCAACCACCCACTCGTCATTTTCATACCTCGATTCTGTAGTTGCGTCTGTCCCACGGTGAATCGGAGGGACTACATTGTGCACGCGTGTACGCATGTATACGTACACGCATATGAAAACTGTAATACTACGATGGGAGGTCGTTAACGCAGTAGAAATACGTTTGTCCCGACACAGGCGGAGCGGAGCAACGTGTAATAGAATTAGTTCAATTCCTCCTTGTGAATGAGGGGTTTCTTAGTACTGGTTTATATAATAAAAGTTCAATAAATCGGGCATTCAGAAAAGAATCTTCCAAATAGACGAAATCTTTCATTTCACTATTGATTAATCAAGCGTCGTCTTTCTATTCACGAAATTTACACTCAGCGGCGAGCGCAGCCCCGAATACGAAAAGAAAGAATGCTGTTCGGCGGCCCAAGGGGGACCAGGGAAACCAGTGGACAGGGCTGTTTAAAGCTGGACGACCGCGTTCCCTCCTTATCGCGTACACATTGTAAGTACGTACAGCTGATTCTCGTTTTGCATAAAATCGAGACGACACCGCGGCCCCCGACTCCCGGTTCAGCTCGCACGCATGTGTGCACGCGTGTACACGCACGCGTCAATGGTCTCGCACAGCCTCCCCGAGTTGCACACGAATTTCTTTTACGGCCAGTTGCTGAAGACATTAAAGTCTACAAGGGGGGGCAGCAGGGGACATTCGGACGGGCGGATGCCGTAGGGCCCTGTGGTCCTGCGCTAACAAGACGATCTTTAAAGGAAGGAAGCGTTTCCACAATCATCGGTTAACATCTTTGTCTCGTACTCGCGTGGCCAATCGCCGTTGCTCGTGAATACATTCATGAGAAACGGACGCCGTTATCGACGATTTAACCCACGCCGTTTGTGAAAATATCGCGCAACGTAGTGTGCCCTTTCGTATTTTCAGCGCTGGACGTATTAAACTTTGTTCTCGACGCGGTAACTTGCGGCGAGATTTTTTGAAGAATCACACGGGTACAGTTTTGAGACTTCCCTGTATTAGACTTTTATACACGAGGCGCGTAATTATCTGGACCACTTTATTAGAACCACCCTGTGTATATGAGTAAAGCCTCGATCAAGGAGGTATCCTTGAAACGTTTTCCCAGATAATGCCGTCGTATCGGGTAAAGAAATTGTTCGATTAATTAACGTTTTCTAATTAACGTCGGGCGTTCTTAACGATGGACGCTTGTCAAGGGTTGGCCGGAGTTTTATTAACGCGACCGGCTCGCCAGGAAACACCTCCGGCGGACAAACCCGGCCTGATTTATTTTCATCGCGAACTCCCGTCTGCATCGTTCGCTTCCGGCGCTATCTTGATTTGGAATCGGCCCACCCCCTACGGCTGAAAATTTTTTCCATACCGAAACACACCACCCTTCGTTTCGCGCGCCACGCGTTTCCAGCGATAATCGAGGTCGTTTCGCTCTATCGAAAACGCCCATTTGCCGGGAATAATAAGTTGGTACGTGGTAGAGGGTGTGCACCCTTGATGTTGAATTATAATTCGACTGTGTTCCACGGGAGCGCATTTTTATCGATCTTTGGGGAATAGTTTTTAATCGTCCTGCCTGGCAGAACTATAAATAACGAAGTTCGGATGCCCCGTGGTTCTCGATTGTTCTGCGAATCCTCAGATAATTGTTACGAAAGCGTACAAACGATAAGGAATAGGAGGAGGTAAGACTGAAAGACTGTCAATTCAATTTTATTACAATAGGGCGTGAATTCGAAGAAACTGCTCCGGGACGGGTTAAACCAAGTCAAATATTTCATCGCTGGATTATTACACCGAATTCGATTACGTCGCGCCCTAATCGTTGCTTATCTCTTTGGCGGCAATATTTGCCCAGATACGAGGCTGAGCGCCTACGCGACGACAGCTGTCGATAGAGACAGCACACTCGGGGAAACAATGATACGCTGGCCACGGAGTGGCACCCTATCGTTCCGCTTTCTCCTCGTAATCGGATCGATATCGATGCCTCCATATTCGAGACATTTTTCAAGCATTTGGACGCGGCGAGAATATTGTGACGTAGCATATTATATGCGCTGTGCAGCGGAAGATTGCGACCGATAATCTTGTGCGACTGCGACAAAGAACATTGTCAATAAGAATTATTCATACTCCTCGTTCAATTCATCCGCTCTTTTTACCGTAGTGCTTCACGATATCACGAGAATTGCAGGAATAGATTAAGAGAAGCAAAAAATAAATTCATTTTTCACCGTTCGTTTGTTATTTAAATAATGATCTTTGGCAAGCGAAATTTGGTAAAAGACCTAGGCGACGGTCATTTTCGATATCTCTTTAAGGACACAAAAATATTTTTCTATCTTTTCCAGGCATTCTTATCCGTTTCCCCAAACGACGCGACGTTTCCATTTCGTGATCGGCTCTCACCCGTGACAGCTCTGTCCCTTACAAACAGCCGATAAAGTTTTATCAGTCTTGTTGTCACTCTCAAAATGTGTGGACTCCTATTCTCACACACGTACGCACACAAATGTTCACGCACAAATGCAAGTCTCCCACTAACGCGCCATCGGTCGCCTGCATTATCTGTCTAGACTCTGGGCGACTCTCCTACTCGACACACATTCTTTGACCGTTATTCCAAAGCAGCTCTTCTAACCTTTAACCTCCTTCTCTTTAATACACGCAGCAATTATGCGAGGTCGCTGCTCCTCTCATAGATGAAACGAAATGGCAATTAAATGCCGGATATTTTGATTAACAGGTACCGCATCGCATTAGTCGGAATTTTATCAGAGGCCGAGAGTTATAATAAATGTATTCAAAGGGTGAAACCATTCGTTTGACAAAGGGATGATAAAGTGAACGTGCATTTTCTGTTTTACATCTCTGGTAATTTTCTATGAATTTAACAGTTGAAATTTGAAAGGACGCTCGCCGTGCGCATTAATATTGCTTTCAGAAACGTAAAAAATTGAATTGCTAATGTTGTCGACGTATTTCCAAGCAGGATGATATACGGGAGCGCTCTAATTCGATTCAACCCGCCTGTAAATGTGTATACGGCACCTCTATTCCGTGCAACGAGCAGCAACGCTCCCCGATTAACAATGCGTGCGTTGTAAATGAAGGCGCACCCGTAACAAAATATCACGGGAATTATTAAACGGAATACGTGAATCGCAGCCCTGATCTTGGAAATATGATATTATTCCATTCCACGGCTCTCCGTCGTTCGCTTGAAATCGTCGTAATTCGTGCCCCGTATATAAAACTGGACGGCCTGAAAATATTCCCACAACTATTCGCGTCTATTATATTATATGTATATTTGTAACGTCTACGTAAATCAAGTCACTGTCCTCGTTTGCAGAAGTTTACTTATACCCGTAACTGCAACCTTGAAATCCAGAATTCAAAGACTCCACTTTCCCTTACACGGTGCTGTAATCGCGAAAACAACCCAATAAACGATCCCAAGAAACCAATTACGATTCTCCAACTCTGTTGTTGGAAACGAGGACACTCGGATCACCCACGGAAGGTGAAAGGGTCTCCCTTTTGTCGCAAGCAAAATGCCAGTAGTTGCGAAAATGGTTACAGAGGGTTGCTGGTTATATCGTTCTATCCGGTTTTATGGGGCCAGCCGATGAATGTAAGTATGATGAACACGTAAACGACGCGCTTCCGGTCACAGCAACTTGAACACGCGTGAAACGAGCCTGCCCGCCGTGAAAGAAATACGAGATAGGCGTGTCTGTGAATTCCAACGAAACCGTATCATACGCGTGCACGCACAATAGTGGAAGCATCGCGGATAAAGTACACATGGCAATTAAACTTTAAGTTCACTGTTATCCGACGAGCTCAACGCGGGTGGTCTATGTACAGAAAGTAAAAGCGAAACTTTCGGGCGCACAGCAATACCCTTGTTAACGAGATAAAAGTAAAGAGAAAGGGATCGGAGAATCCCTAAGAATCAGACGGGAACTGAGCTTCCCTTCTAATTAAATACTGCACTCCAATTTTTCACCTGAGATTATTTATCTCGACCATTTTGCTACAACTGCACCACGCGTCTGAGACATTTCTTCACCCCCTTGAAACCCAATCTTCTCTATCGGCAGACGCCTGGAAGCGACGAATTCCGCGGATCAGCATTCGGGGTCGGATAAAAATCTAATCGGAGCATCGGCGAGGTGGCTCGGCAAGGACAAGTTTCATCGCGCGCACGGTGAGAACACGCTGCATCGACAGATGCAGATACCGGCTGGCCTCACTGCTGGGTGTACCGGGCCGAGGCAAGGGAAGAATAAGGTAGGCGTGTCGTAGCGACGTTAGGTGCGTTACACTATGCGTGTGCTCGACAAAGAGAGGATACGTAGGTATATAAGCCGGCTTATTACGCGACGCCGGAGGCTACAAACACGCCGAATAATGGTCGTGGCGTTGCAGTAGAGCGCGGGACGGCCGAAGAACGGGAGGGGTAGTATCGTATTAAATTATAATAATTCCAGCGCGAAATTATTAGAACAGCCGTCAAGGGGAAAGGAGAAAGAGAGCGTGAAAGGTGAGAAAGAAATACATGCATACGTACGCACGGTCCACGGTGAACCTGGTAGGCATAAAGGGCTGTGCGTGGTTACGCGTTTTCTACGCGTACCGACCTATACAATCTGAACAATGTTCAACCTTATCTGGCTACCCGACACGTCCGGCCCCGCGTGTATTGAACACGGCAGGGGGCATATCCGCGACATTTGTTAACAAATATTTTACCCCGTAACACGATATACAAGCTGGCCCGTAATGACGCCGTTCGATGCTCGAATAATAGCGAGGAATGCGAGGAGGCGCGAGCTAGAAAGCGGAACAGGAATGGAGGAGTCGTGAGGGAGCAGGGAATTGAACGAGAACGTAGTATATACCGGTCGGATAATAATTGTGCGATAAGCATCGCGAGCTGGGAACCCTCGTGTGTCGGGGGAGGCTTGCATAATCTTGGAAATTGCGAACGATCGCGTTCGATACGGTTGTTCAAGTTAGCCACGATCATAGAAATTCCAGCGGACGCGCGGGCGAAAACTGTCGAGCAATAGCTGCTGCCCTATATCCCGTTGTTTTATTCCTTAAGCGAATGTGTGCATCGATACGCATCATCCCTTTCTTTATACATAATAGCCGTTTCTGCCCGTTGAGTTTACCCGAAAGCCAGGCTCCTCTGTTGCGAAACGTAAAAGAAAGACGTACCTACTCCGGAACGAGGTCGACAATCTCCCGCAGAAAACGGAACAGGTATCGAGATAAAATGCTGGGAAATTCTCAAAGCTCGTCCCCTGCTCGTTTTCGGGGTCCATCCGTCCTCCGTTCCACTCGGATTCACCGAGCAAAACGGGGCTGCGGGAGAGAACAAAGAATTCGCCTAGGTAAAAAGGAAGCGGAGGAAGTTATCGTACACCTACAGACGCGTCTTGCTCAAGGATTTATTATCGATCCCTCTCATCCCTATCTCCTTACAGCATACTTTCGTTATCGTCTGCCGGAAAGGAGCGCTCCATTCTGTTCGCCATCCCTAGAGGCCGGTCGCGCCATCCTCCCATACGGGACGCATAATTATTACAATGTGCCTGCACGAAGCTGCTGTCATTAATATTCATAAAGTCGATCCGTCAAAACCGCCGCCATCTATGCTCGTGTTCTCTTATTTTTCCGTCGCCTCCGGAACAGCTTCGTTCGTCGACGGGCGAAGGAAAGGGGAAACGGAGGATAGACGATGGGACGCGCAAAGTCGATCAAGAAAATTCGACAGGTACGTCAGAAAGTGGTTGCATTCTATTTAATTTAAACGATGTTTCATGTTCAGTGCAGGCACTGCGTTAAAGGAATAATAGAAAATCTTTGTTGGATCTATTAAAGAATACTCCCTTATTCTATTTATACTCGTTAATAACAAGATATTCTGAATTTCTATAAATGGAAATGCGCCATGAATATTGCTAATAATTGGCAGTAGACGTTCATCAGATTCGGGAATAGGAGTCTGTTTTTAGCACAGCACGGGTTGAAATATTAAGAACAGTGTCGATCACGATCGACGAGGATATTAGCCAAATTATCCGTGATGCAATTATTCCATAATCCAATTTACAAACTTCTAAAACAAATTACCCTCAATCAATATATATATATATACAATATACACATACATGTACATACAGTTCTTTCCCGAAACGGTCTCAAATTAATGAGCGGCGGATCGTGCGTAGACGCGCGCTGTAATCGCGAGAAGTGTCTGAATTGCAATCAAGAATCGAGAATATGTTAAATCATACAGCACGTACGGAGCGTGTAATGAATAATAATAGGCCACCGGGTGGCTCTAACTACCGATTCATCGTGCTCCCATGTGAATCACGGATCGACTTAAGTGGAATCGTCGAGTTTGCATTTTTCAGAGGGCCGTCGACGTTTACATGCCTCGGTTAACGTTACCGGTAATTGAGGCACTGGTCAGATCGAACGAGAAACACCACGAAGCGAACTCTCACGATTGCTTCCCTCTCAGCTTCAAAGAAAACGGGAATATTTTTTTTGTCCCGTTGATCGTCCGCGAATTAAAACAGCCACCTCGCTCTAGCGAGACAATTAGTCGCTGTTATTTCTAATTAGAGAGAATTAAGACGTCGCGTCTTTTTGCAGGTTGGCTTGTTTTTCCTTCGGCGCTTTCCACGATTGCCCCGGCAAACAAGCCGGAAGGAAGAAGAAAGGAACGCGCCGAGGGAAATCTCCGAAACGAATAAGACGACACGGTTATTGGATTCGAGAGCTTCTTTTATAAATATGCCCCGCGATTATTATCGAAGTCCGGCAACGGACTGCAAATTATCGAGACGAACTGAGTACACCAATCGAATTCCGCGGCACGTCTCTTCGTTTAATTCGAAATTTCGAGCGGTCTCCTCGAGAACTGTTCTTTTATGCACCTTAAAGTTAATTGTCATCGCGGAACTCAACGCTTGGAAGCTTTTGCGGAGACCTGATGCATAAACATAACCGATACCCATTTTTACCAGTAGTACCTACACCTGTTATCTTCATTTGTCACAGAATTTAATTACCATAGCCTATCGATTGCATAAAGATCAAAAGGGATGTACAAAATGTTTTAAAAGCACGTTCGCCATCTAATAGCCCCCAACATTTTGAACTCCACTTTGGTTACCTGTAGGCACAAAGTGTACGAGCATACCGCGGTATAATCGCCAGGCATAATATTTTAATAAAACATTTTTTTAGACAGTGAGATCTTCTCATATACATTTAATTCTCATATACATTTTAATAGATAATATAAAAGATCTTATTGTAGTTTTTGAATTTTTTGGGTCAAATTACGTTAAAAAGAGAAGCGTCCCTCTATTCCGTTGCACTCGTTCAATGGTATACGTCATAATGCTGGATGCAGTATCGTTTATCCAAAGTCTCTGGCCACCATTCGAGACGCGAGAACGATAGTGTGGGATCTTCCATTACCAAGTGCTGCTGAAGAATTTTAATTCATTCCGAAAATTATGGCACGACCTTATGCCTAGCTACGATGCGCCGCCTTTGCTATTCTCCGTGCCGACCACTCATTATCCTGATCATTTTTTCCCCCGCAGCCTAATCGTTTCTCACAGCGAGTCACGAGCGAGTCGCGCGCTCGATCCCCGGCGAACACCGCAACGGAGAACAATTTAAGTGTCTGCGAATTACGAGACGCGACAGAAACGTGCGAGAACCTGGGAGGACGTGGCACTTGTCGACCTTGGTATGCTTATTTCAACGAAGAAATAAAAGGGTCCTTGCCGTGCATTATTCACACATTTCGTTACAGAAATAGAGTCAATGAAACTTGTATGATTCTTTGTTAATAAACGAGGGTTTAAATAATGGTATCTAAACTTCAGTTCCATTATTGATCACACAATATCCTATCTGTCATTCAGAATTGTTCACTGTACATTTACGAATACGTATCGTGTAGAAACGCAACCCATTTTCAAGAACCCCTTAATGACGAGGGCCGTAGAAAAATACTCGGCGCACCCGCCCCTTAAATGAAAAATAAAGGTATTATACAAAGTGCGGGCGGCACGAAATCGCGCGATTATCGACGCGGCATTTTCACGTGACAGTTTCCAAAGCTTGACAACACGAGGCCTGACGAGCAGCAGGCAGGCCTGAAAGCGAGTCAGACACGCGGATTTCAAAGGTCCCGGGCGTATCGTGCTCCCTAATGACCAGAAAATATTACGAAGGAAGAACAAGAGGGGCCCCGGTAGCCCGGGTCCGCAACTTACAGATTGAAATCCACCCTTCGGTCTCTTTGTTCTCATTGTTATCGTCGCTCGTGGCACGCCACGAAGCTGGCCAGCGGTCGTCTCACCCGCTGGTTATTAATGCAGCCCGCTCGGTCTGCTCGGGCAACTTTGAAAAATGGCCGGCTCGCGATGATTCAGAGTTTTGCGCGTACTAGGCGATATCGTGTCGACGGACGCACGCTTCGGTGGAAATATTCAGCGAAACAGGTGGCAGCGTTCACATCGAGGTCTCCGACAGGGGATTCCTTTTCGCGCAGCGCGGCTCGACCTTTCCAAGACCTATCCTCACCATCCTACGACTATGAATAGAGGCACGATTGTACATATGTACATAAGTATCGCCGATGAACTTAATTCTGTATTTCGCGGAGTTATTAGCTACGAAATGAATCCTGCAATGGGAAATTTTCTTTCGCGTATTTCTTATTTCATACGATATCGCGCTGTTAAAAAATTCCTACTTTATTTATTATTTTTTTTTGCGTCGACGATAACAGCGGAAGGGTGAGTCGAATATTAATCCAGTTCAGCGGTGCTGCGGTGTCCTTTCAATTTCCCCGCGCACAACCCTCCGCCTACCACCCCAAAGCCTTACAATCGGAAGCAAGAGAACGACTTCTGATTCACGAACGCTCTGTCGAAACGGTCCAACAATTTCAATCACAATCCTCTGCACCGACGAAATTCTGTCATCGATCATAGCCGAATGCACGTTGCCGATCCGCGACGCACAAAAGGGACCTGCCTTTTCGCCGGTTTCTATGGGCTTGGCCAAGAGACAGATTTTTTTCTCGGCCTATACACGTGACGGTTCCGTTCCTCCTATTGCTATTTCGTTTTCAGCGTCTTTCGAAAATCAATATAGCCGGGCAGATTGTTATTTATACTGGCAAGAAGATACCGTATTCCGTTTGAAGTTCTCCTCTCTTGGCATTATCCTCCAAGGACGGTTAGCGGGGCTGTAGTACAGATAGATAAGAGAACGAACGGCGAGGAAGAGAGGGGCAAGGAACGGGCGGGGTTGCGGGGGTGGATAGGGCGGATTACAAGAAGCGTCTCGGGTGCCTCTAAGCTTGGTAATGCGAGGCGGGGAACGAGGGCTCTTTGATAAATGCGAAATGTACCATTCGAGTTTGTTATGGTCCCCACAATCCACTATTTACGGGGTTTTCTTTGAACTTCCGGGGTAAAGGCGGCACTGACGCTCGCGCCAACCACTGGTCGGGGTAAACGATGCGGTTGCCACCCCGAAACTGCTGTCCCGCTGCTAACTTAAGACAAGGGGGAAAAAAGTAACACGGGCTAATACACCGAAATACTATCTGCTTGCGGATTTGTTCTAAATTTATCAACCAAGGTATCCTTAATAAAGCTCACGCGTATTGGTCTCATCCCTTTTGGTTTCGGATAAATTTCCTGTGCACTGTAATTTCGTACATAAAAAATTAATGTAGCATTGAAAAATGTTTGAACAGCGAGGCTGGGTATTCCACAGTTTCGCGTAGAAAACGCCAGGCCAGCTTATAATAAGACGTACTCCAGAAAACAGGCGTCGAGTTCGCAGAATCCGGTCGATTTTGCACGAAGCGCTTCTTCGATGATAGAATTTCGCAACGGGGAGCGTTTTCAGAAACGAACTTCTCACCGCCGGATGTATCAGTTGCCCGTCGAAAACGGAGCGCTGAAAGGAAAATTCTTCCGCGACACGCCAGCCGGCGATGCAGCTCGAGGAGGAACTGTCGACGCGCGAGCGCGAAAATGAATTTCGTGACTACGCCGGCGTTGACGGAGGTTGAATGAAATTTATGAAGCTCGGTGAACGACGTACCGAAGAAGACCACCTTTAACCGGGTGATTCGATTACTCGCGGCAGCGTGGCGACGCTACGCCGGGAGAAGAAAGAAACGCGGGATCGCGTTATCTGGTACACGCTTTTCGACATTCGCTGCAATTAGTATCGCTGTGGCGAACTTTAAACACGAACCGGGACACGTTGATTACGTTCCGTGCACACCATCCAGAGACGCGGTTTCGTGTTCCTTGAAAAGTGTCACGAAACGAGCGTAAAGCTTGCTGAAAAGCTTGCAAGTGATAACGTTGACGATGCAGGGAAATGTGCAGCCTTTTTCCCTCGGACTTGCCGCACCGAAACCCGCGGCCCTTTTTCCTACTCGCCACGTTATTATTACGTTTTGACTCGACAACGTGTTATCTCGCTGCCCCCTTTGGCGTCGGTAACGACCAAAGCGACAGGGGTTTAAAAAAAGCCAGGCCCTTCGATCTTTCCGTTGGAGCTATCTTTATTTGTCGAATGTATCTCGATTAACAGGGATAATCGAGCTCTCAATTGAGTGTTTCATGAAAAACAGGTAGGTAGATATTTACCTGCGAGCCCCTTTTAATTTCACCGCCGCGAAAGCACCGAGCCGATACCACGGTGAATACAGTATTCAATTAACAATCACTGATGCAACTTATTCAACGACAGTGCGCGTCGTTATCTAATTGGAGACCCTTTCGTCGGTAAAAGTGAAGGAGACCTTGATAGTTGGGGCGGTAGACAACAGTCGGAAGCTTCCCGCGCTCATTAACAGATTGAAAGGAAAATGATACGCGTCTGGATGTTTTACATCGTTGAATTCCACAAGCTTTTTCCGGAGTGCTCGACAGGAATCGGGGTCGGCGTTAACGGCGACACAGAGAACACGTACGGGGGTCATGTTTTCCTCGCCGTAGAGACCGTGCAAGTTATTACGAGGGTGCGCGAGGATCCTGCCTGAGGATCCTTTAGAAAAGTCCCAGGGTTAATAACAAAAATAAAATATCGTCCCCTTTTAAAAATGCACCGGCACATCCACCACGGACGCAACGCCGGAACGGCTCGTTAACTGATAACGCACCCCTCCCACAACCCTTTTTCACCTCTATTTCTCGCGCTTTTGCCCTGCCTCGCTCCTAACCAGGCTTGTTTACATGCCCTGTGTTTGCGAGCAACGTTGATCTCGATTGGCGGAAAAAAGGGGGTGGACGCGAGAACGACCGTCGAGTAATTAATACGTCTGATTGAGCTTACCTGTCCGCGAAACTAGCGTTTCGATGGCCGCGCCGTCGATAGATTTTATTATATTTCACAGCCAAGCCGATATTACTGCCTGTGTATTTACACGTGTCCGAATTCACCGATTAAAAATCTATGGCGATGGAAGAGTCGGGACGAAAAATATCCCATCCGGATAATGATTCCAAACATTCGCGAATAACCGTGCACACTTGCAAGTTGTATTACCGTGGATTATTTGACATTCGATGAATGAAAATCCCGTTGGATCGTTTTAATGAACGCATGCACGCGTTGACGTGTGCATGTGTACACGCGTACGTAATGGCTCCACTGAAAAATATGAAAAAGAGACGAATATGAAGCCGAAATTGAAATTACGAGATCGCAGATACATCGGCTAGAATCGAATAACCGCGATTCTGTGGGCATCAACGGTTCAGATCGTGCGATGCAACTTCCCATGGAAACGCGGCAGCACGGGATCCATTTTTTCAAATTTTACATCAGCCGGCACAGTGATCGAAAATAAAAAAATGTTGGACGTGTAGCAATTAATAGGACGGAGGCCCCGTTCGAGACCAGGAACAGTTAGCGGCAATCTATCCTCCTCGATGTTCGTCTAATTAACTAATCGACCCGAGGATCTTATCGATCTAATCCTGCTTACGACAGTTAGCAAGCTGGGCAAGGGGTATCTGCTTGTATAATCTAAACGCGTCCCTGGAATTCGTTCCTCTTCTGATCGATTTTTTTAAACACACACCTCGCGAGAACCCGTTATTAAACTTCGTCTAGTAACTTCGACTGTCACAGCTAATCCGGTTTCCCGGACAGCTGGCAGAGACAGGCTGCAGCGTTTCCTGATTCCCCGTGATCGTATAATTTCTTCCTCGTTGCACTGGCTTCTCCGAAAATAGTTCTCCAATTTTCATTTGCTCAGTCGAGATACGCTTGCCGACTCTTACAGAAAAAACCCTCGGTGTCCCCGTTTCTATCGCAGGAAAATTATCACTGACCTACAGGCTATCATTAAATCGGCGATTTCCGGCACGCACAAAATTTTTCCCCCCGTTTATTCGCCTTATCGCGAGCACACTGGCGTTCAACGATTTTGCGGCCGGATTTCGCAACAGGCGGGCCGCCATCGCGAACGATACGAACGCAAGTATTAGAAACAGATCGTGCGGGGGTAGATAACCTTACGGGTTAAATATTAAAAGTCGCATGAATAAACGCGATAGCGGTCGTATCTAAGCGGCCTAGGTTGCCGGGCGTAGCATACATATTCATGTCTCTTTGCTCTTACCGTCGCGTCGTTGCCTTGCCTCGCGTACTTACACGGGCCCCGCGAAGACGATCGGCAGGGTGTTACCGGTGCGCCCTGCACCCGTGGAAACACGCGAGACACCACGGAAATTTACGCCGAATCCATGGAGGAATTTTATATCGCCCGGGTCACGTGCCGCCGTAGCAGTTACGCAGACACATGGTCCCCGAATAGACCGGCCACGTTCAGATGCACATGTTCGACCGAAAATTGTCGGAAAGTCGACAGCTGCGTTTAAATCGCGCAATAATTCCCCGACGGGGCGGCTGACGGATCGATAAGAGAAACGAATGTCGAAAGGAATTAGACCTGGTCGTGTCTTGAGCACGGTGAACAGTCACGCCATGTTAGTAGCGACTAAATAGCACGAAGTACATAATTTGAATCTGCATTCACGTACAGAGGAAAGATTTCGTTCTACTTTAGTCGCGTGGAAATCGTATGGCGGGGCGCAGGATAGAATTGAGCCGGTGCGCGGTGTCGTGTTTCGATTCAATTAGACAATTAGTTAAACTTTGCACGATCATTGTTTGTCGCGTTTGGCAGATCTCTTGAAAGCCTTCGCCGTTTCATCGATGACGGCTCGCAGCTCGGCCCAGGAGATGCTCGTGGCGCGTCTCGTCTTATAAGCGTTCCCTCGTCAGACCGCGCGCATGACGAGGCGATCTTCGCATTGACAAACGACCGTAATCATTGTCAAAAGCGTGACAGAGAGGCCGTGTGCGGTTGTCTCACGCGAGCCAGGTATTCGTTTGCCGGGGAGCGAGAATCGGAGAGACCGAAATGGAAAGGGACGGGGTGCGACGCGAAATCGCACGGAGACGCCGATAACGACGTCGTTACGTACGCACAGGCGTGACGACTGATTAGAATCGGCCGTACGTTCTTGCGCGTCGTTACTAATCGCGGGTCAACGATGTTACCTGCCACGATACGACTGGTTCCGGCTTTAACTCGGCCCGGACGATAATTCGCGTCGGGATATATATCGCGACGTGGCCGATTGGCCAACGAGCGTGCCGTTAATCCCACCGTGTCGATCACGTGCAGGTAAACGCCAAGGACATGATACGCTCGTTTGCCTTTCACTTTTTTTTATTTCGTTTCACCTGGAGTAATTAACGGGGATCAGCGGTATCGCGCAAAGGGAATCAGAGGGCCGCGTTTGTCCCGGGCGGAGGTTAATAGCGAATGATAACTCGATGGCAGAGTTGTCGTTACGTAAACGGTACCATCCCCCAAGGTGATGCGTAATGCTTGCCGAACAACTTGGACAGCGTTGAGAGCCCAATGCGAGTGTGGGATACTTGTTTGAAGCTCTCCTCGAACGTTCTTCGAATAAATTAGCTCGTACGGTTCATTTGGCGCGAGACGACGATTCGCGGCGGAGTTGTGTAACGGAGCTGCGTTACGCTAGAAATGCGAAATCACCATTATATTTAGCGCGTTTTCATTATGTACTTGACGATAAATGAGCAGACTGCCTCTGATATCTCTGATCATTGACGGTCGAATTATTTCTCGATGTCGCGACACTTCCTTGCAATCTGTTCTTAACCGTATCTTCGGCTTTTTCCTCTCGATGATATCATAATGCGGACGCGGGTGTTTATTCATTGTCGTAGCAGCGGAAGATCCTGCTTCCTTTCTTTACAAACATTCGGTTCAGATAAGATAATGGTTCGGTTCAACAATAGTACACATAGCGTGCTGTCGATGAAATCGGTGGTATACTTCCTCGAACGATTTCATGCTCAAAGGAAAACTTGGTGGGCTCCTAACTATAAACCACTACGGAGTCCGTGTTCCTTTTTCACGTTTATTTCCAGGTCCCAGACTGGATTAATAATACACGCCGGTCTCCCGGAACATCCGCTCGCAATTAAGCCGCCTCTTCAATGAAACCCCTTCGGTTCTCCATGAAAATGTTGTCGATCTCTAGCCCTATTCAAAATTTAACCAGCAGGTCGAAACGAACACTGTCACGAGTAGTAGAAAGCGGTGATACGGTGGACAGGTGTGAACGATCGCGAGAACGTATCGACGCGTTTCACCCTCCCTTCACGTCCGTCAGCGTCCGTTTATTTATTAACGGATAGAACCTCGTCGAATTCGCGGGGATTATACGCGCAGTCCGCGACTCCACGACCAGCTCGTTCACGGCTTTAATCTTTTCGTCCCATTGTACGGATGATTTAGTGGCGGCGCATTGCCCCGCAATACTGCCACTCTATTTTCGTTGAAAATCAGTCGGAGCGTTAACACGACCGCCAACGCGACGAGACGCTTCGCGTGGCGTAACAACGGATTCGAGCAGCGACGGGATCGCATATCCGCCCGTGTTCGAATTTCGCCTGCCGTGTACCCGTTTGCGTTCGCCAGACTGGCAGGCCACGCGATCGACGACGATAGGGTGGATAGGCGTCGTCGCAGAGCAAGCGGCGACGTGTTCGAACAGACGAACGTTCATCCATGTGTGGCGCGTTGGAGATCGTGTGCGACAAGCCGACCGTTCATCCCTATCCACCCCGGCGCTGGTCCGGATAGGACAATGTTTTCATTAACCGAAAACATGCTATCCCCGATACGATAGAATCGAGCGGAGTCCGAAGAACGCGGAAGCATTTTCGCGCGGACATTCGTGGTAGAAGTGTTCGCGTTGACCGAGCGTGACGCGCGTCTTGCGGGACGTTGAAGCGGAGTGATAGCGTGTTGCAACGGGCGTGTAATGTGTCACGGTGTGGAAAGGCATGACGTTTAGATAGAATAAAACAGCCATAGTTAGACGAAGCAGGGAAGCACGGCGGGACACATCTTTATCCCACCGTGTCGTACTATCAGCTACTGTGTGCACAGAACGCAAAGCAATATGGAAATTCGGCATCGACTGTTCCCGGAACTCTTGCCGCACGGCTGTTGCAACAAAGTAGCGGGCCCGATATAGACGATAAGATATCCCTAAACCGGGCAGAGCCATGTACCGCTTTTCCAGAAAATATATCAGAAGAACCCCTTCATCGAAGCCTTCGCCGACTTCCATTGCGGTTCGTTCCAATTCTTAAAATCGCTGAACTCACCACGCTGAAAGGCAAGTCTCACGACTAGTTCTCGACGAATGCAGCGACGAGCGTGGAACGCGGCGGTTGCATCACGCCGTGCTGACATGACCAAAAACGTCGCGGCACAAATACCACTATCCGCGGTTAGTCCTTTCCTAGGCCCGTAAACGAGCAATTTCTGCTCGATTTTCTCCGCACGGTCGGAACGAGCGCTCGATTACAGGGCGTGGCAATTAAACGCGTAATTAATAAATTAACGTTGATGAAGGATCGAGTGGCCGTTAATTCAACAGCGCCACTCTAGCAGGCCATAAATATCGCGCAGTATCGCGCCACCCGTCGTCCTCCTTCGCTTTCCTTGTTTCCTCGTGCGAATCCAGCCAGTGTATCGGGCTTATCATGCCGGCGGACGCACACTGGTCGAACTTTGCGTTCCGTAATCGTCGTTCATGTGTCGCGATCCTAGGTGGCTGACGTGGTTAGCACACGAGAGAAACCCAGCTCCGATACTACAAGGCCAGCTTTCTTTCGCCGTCACGTTCCGGTTCTTATGTTCCGTTTCACGGACGCGCGTTCGTTCCGCTGGTAATAAGAAGGGGGTTGCGTTATCGGGCTCCCGCCACCCCTAAACTGGGTACGCTGCTACGTTCCGCGGCCAGGTCCCGCGTGTCGTCGGGGGAACGCGAGGGCGGTCTGTGAATTCGCGACGAGCACCAGGGAAGAAGGGAAACACCGACGCCACTCGGGGAACTACAAATTCCCGGCTGCAGGGTAAATAAAAACGCGGACAAAATTGGAGCATGCAAATATATTCCGAACAGCATGCGACCGCGCAATCCCTAAAAGTTTAGCTCGCGGTGGCTGGCTGGCTTGTGTTCCGCGCGGCGCCCACCGTTCGCGGCTAGGAAAAAGACATGTATATGCAAGGTAAATTAAATATACATGCTGCGCAAATAAGAGACGACTAGCTGGTCCCTCTGGTCACGACTCCGTCTCTCTTGTTCTAGCTGTGTCTCGTTGGTACCCGGTTATTCTAGCCGGCAGACAGAATCGCGACGTCTGCGGAATGGTACAAACGAAGGAGGTCACGGCCCGTCCGGAAGATAATCGCGGCGACGCGTCGCGACGTTCCCCATTTCAGACCTGTAATTGTGACGAAGCTTTCCGAAAATGCTGGCGATCTTGTTTTACGCAATATCGCGCGAGTTCTTGCCGATTCAAACTGTCCTCCTTACTGGAAACTTAAACGGTCGAGCTTATTAATATCAGCTGGACATTCTGCGAGTGGAACCGAAGAAGCGAAAGCAATGCGAACGCGTGTCTCAAGAGGTTCTGTTGGAAGGTACGACGGGAATATTCAGCACGAAGATATAGTATCGTTGAAGATCAGTATTCACTGAACTTATGAATGGTCGTGAAACATTTACGGGCGAGTGTTTATATGACAGTCCTTTTCGTCTGAGAAAATTGAGACGGTAAACTTTGGAGTCGCCTGCATAAATGATTTATTTCTGTCGAACTTATTTTATCGGGAAATGAAAGAATTGCGTTCGTTGGTAAATTATTACCAAACCGTTGTCGCTCGACGATATCGGGCGTGAGAGAAATATCATCGACAGTGGCGATGCGATCCTGAAATAGTCGCAGACGTCGTAGACGAGCTCGCGTTAATATTTCGTGTCTCCCGGCCAGCTCGCCGCTTGTCCATGACCGGCCGAAGCCGCGTTCTAGATTTCGGTTCTCCTTGCCGTAAAGCAATATTAATACACGGAAAGATATGAAAGTGTCCTTCCCTTTAACCGAGCCACCACGTCCCCGACATTCTTGATGTTATGAAATAACGACGCAACCCGCGCTACGGCCAGCCCTCTGCGTCAGCTTTTACGCAGCCCCCGGTGCTGTTTGAAGCCACGGAATATTTTTCACGGAATACTGCCCCGAAGTGGTGCTCGCGTTCCTCGCCGCTCGTGTGTTTTGCACGGAATAAAACGGCCAAGATTACCGCGTCTCTTTTCATACGACACCCCGGCGATATATTTGTTTAATGTATATGTATGTACGCTGCTTTTGAAACGACCGGCCGCCGCCACTGTCCATCATTTTTATTATTCCCCCGTGAAAATTAAGTGATAGCTTCGAATAAAAAGTATTCTCGCGGCTCCGTCCGTTTCCCGTGGTTCCGCGGTCGGAAAATGACCGCGGTTTTTCCGCGGTAGATTAACTGTCGGAGCGTTTCGACGGTGACCACCTAGAAATTCGCAAAAATTCGCGGGGAAGTATTATTTCTTGCTTTATAGGAAATGGTGCAGGGAACAGCGGGGCAACAAAGAATTTATCGCACCGTCAACGTTTTAGAGCTTTCCATGCCCCGCTTGCCATTCCGGGTACAAAGCCGCGTGCACGAGATACGCGGCATTTTGTAGCTCCTAGGCGAGACGAAATTTCGCGATGAAAAATTGCAACTTAATTTGCACGCCCGGCTCTCGAGGGAATTCCAATTTCGTCGTCGGTAATCGTGAATTATTCACAGTCGAACGCTGAACGGCGGCGTTGCGTCACGACGACGATATCCAGCCCCGTCCTGGAATTAGTTACACCGCGTAATAAAGTGTTCCAGATTTTTATCGAGCGACTTTCAATCGAGGATACCGCGGACCAACGTCGAACGTTGTTTCCCGCGGACGTGACGCTCTTTGCCTCTTGGCAGCTCCATTATCTCCTCCATCAATCGACCATTCTTCTTCCCCTTGCATCATCGATGCACGGGCTAGCCGGGGCAAGCCGAAGGAGGCGAACAGCGACGGCTAAAACGAAGAGCAACGGCGGAGAAAAGCGTGGAAGATGGCGGCTAGATGCAAGGGAACGGAACAAGGGAGGAGGAAATGGTTTCATTAAAACAATCCCAGTGGCTCGTGGCGCTTGATCGAAACCCCGTGTACAGAATAATGAGCGTGTATGCCCGTGGTGTATGCGCCCGTGCACGTACATACCGTTACCTGTGCCCCTCGCACCGGTACGTGCATAAAGGCACGTGCACACCGTGCACGTTGACCATCAGACTAACTTTCGCCTTGAACACAATCGAAACTTTACACCACCGCTGTTATCGTAATTCGCTGTTTTGCGTGAGTAGCTAATTAAGTGAAACGTGGAGGGGTATCGTTCTGCTTTCGTGACGTAATCGTCGTGGTGCTGCCCGACGAAAACGGCCTATTAATAAAGAATTATGCGAAACACGATTCCATACACGCGTTCCACTTACAAATACGATACCGTCGGATCGCTTGTATCGATCTAATCGTCGTTCCCCTTTGCTTAGCATTTTATCCCCTGGTCTTGAAAAATTACGCAACGATACGGTTGTACCGCAGAAAGGGAGATACGGTTTCCACGTGCATATGTATTTCTCCCGTTCACTGCCTCCCCAGTTTTACATTAATGTGCCGTAAAATTACTCAAAACTCTCCCGCTGCGAGCAATATGGGGCCGCTTAATAATCAATTGATAATTCATTAAATCGTCGCGAGCGGTATGCAGCCGGCTTAAATTTCGGCGCGCATAAGCGACGCGAAAAGCGATACGACGATGTGTGCACGAGCGGGTGTGTGCATTCAGTGGGGCTCGGGCGAAATGCGTGTATTCGAACAATTAGATTCCAGGCCAACCCCCGTCCCCCGGTCGGCGGGGAAACCGCCGCGATAATATGTACGTACTAGAAACTCTCGTGTTTTCTGTTAACGTATCACGAAAACATGAGAAATAACGTTTCCCACTGCCGTGCCCTGCCGTGACGCCCGAGTTAAAACGACGTCGTCCAGCTCGCCGTGGAACGCGACGCGCCCCTAATCGTGGAATGATATTTCCAGCTGGCTGTGCGACCGCCACGTACACCCCTTTAACCGGCTCGCTACGCGTGAGTGCGTGCGTGCGTAAAAAGTCTCGTGCCTTGCCCGCTCGAAAGCACCCGAGAAACGTCGCCCGTGCCCGTGGTATGTTCGCGACGATAACTTGCTTCGTCGCGATAGACCGCGCTGGGGGGTTGCTTTTTATTAATTCCTGATAGCTTCAATAGCGATGCGACGAATAATCGGAGGGGAAGTGTCGCGGCCTTTAAGCGCGCTGATAAGATGCTCGTTTTGTGAACAGTTTTGTAATCGTTCTACTTTCAATTTGTACCGATACGCTTTTTATTGCGTTAGGTTTGATATCACTGTGCTCTGCTATACCGTTAGTACATTATGTCTGGTATAGGAGACAAGGAAACGCTGTATGTATCAACTGTTTCGAGTATAGGTATTACTTGCGGTGACTTGTTGTTCCGCGTTGAAGGCTGACGTTTAATTAATCACCGTTTATGAGATGTGGTGACCGTAATTGACAGCGTTGTGATAAAATAATATTATACCTGTTCCAGGATTCCGTTTTTTGCACCGTTTATTCGTCGAGTAATCATTGTATCTATTTTTTACTGCCCACGCTTCAACGAGTGCTTCGATCGTTATTAAATTTGTAAGACAACTCGCGAAAGTCCGACAATCTCGATCACCGGAAGCTTGTGTCGAAGGGGATAGCTCGAGGAGAGGAGACACAGCCCGTTTACCGTGAAAAGGGACGAGTGGCAGGAAAAATATTGTATCTCTCCGCGGCGTGGAAGTAATTTGATTAATGAAGGTTATTTGAATTAACTCAGGGCCCTGCAACCTCTTATCAACTATCTGTTGGCCCGTGGAGATTCTTTCGAAAGGGCAGCTCGCCACTTGACGCTTCACGGTGATAAATGTGGAACCTCCGGCTTCAAGTAATGCGAAATATGAATTATTCTTGCCGCCCTTTGCACACGCTAAGTACCCGAACCTATTGTTCAACTCGGAACAGATTACTCGTCACGATTTCAAGCCTCGTTGCGTGCAAACGAACAGGCTTATTGCGAATGCAACAGAAATTTCTAGCGCTATTCGTTTAAAAGACTTTCACCATTTTTATCACCTTCAAAGAATTTCCGTTGATTAAACAGATCAAAATGGCACCGGGATATAATCACGGAAGCATAACACATATAGTTGTCGAATTTTCGGGGAAATTTAGAAATCACATAAACTAAGCTCAGCCTGATGCCTCGACAAATATTTATGTTCGTCGCTGGTAGTGGCTAATTTGGGCGGAATCGCCCCTCTGACAGCTGCGCATGTATCGTGCGAGCTTTGAATGCTCTACGAATACTCCCACATTTGCGGTGATTCCTAACTTAAACTGTTCGCGATATTTCCACGGGAGCGATCGTCGTTCGTGGCCGCCTGCCTTCCGGGAGGTCTACGCTCGAATTCCAAAACGTTGGCGACTCGCGTAAAAGGGAGAAAAAATATGAAGCGACGGATGTACAAGTGGCTGCTACTCCAGTCGAGGCTTTTCCAGAAGGGTACATATGTATGTGTGTATTGGGAATGGTATTCGTCACGAAACTGGACTTATCGCCCCCCTCGCCGCGGTCCTATATACACTGTGCCACGGGGTTTGTTTTGAAGACGTGACTTAACCAAAATAAGTTCGGCAAACAGTACCGACGTTCGAATCCCGCAGGACAGTGTATACACGTTCGCCTCCTTAAGATCCGCCTTCTTATAAGGTAGCCCCGGTGAAATGAGCCGCGAGCAAATACCAGGGAACAAGATAAACGAAATGTCGGACCGCAGAGTGTTTACAATTTATCGATCCTATGGGAAAATGATCGATCAACGTGGAGGCAAATCGGCGTGGACAGAATGCAAACGAGACACGTGGCCAGACTGCTGGCGGGCACATTGTCGCGTGGATTTCGAAGTCGATGTTCTATCGCGGGACTGGGTCGAAACTGAAATAATTTTCGGTGAACATTGGATGGTTTCCTACCAACAGTCCAGCTGAAACTTCTTGCCTACGAGCTGACGTTGATCGGGACGGTGAACACGAGACGCGGTAATGTTTATCGACGAAGAACTAAATTTTGTGTGGACGACAGAACTTTCTATAGAAGCTACTTCCAAAACAGAAATACATCACGAGGATAGCAGATATCGATTCTGCAACAAAGTGCACGCCTTGCCTTGGAATCTCCATCGATGTTTCATGGAGAAGTTTCAAACATCACGCGAAAACAGTTGTCTCACGAAACCCGAGTTAATTAAAGTATTTCACGGGTAGAAGGCAATAGCGTTTAGCTTCTGTTTGCAAAGTAGTCTGGAAGCAGGAAACAATTATTTACACCGACATCAAGCGGTACGATGAGGTGAGGGACATGTCGATCTGGGAACGCATACTATTTAGCCAGGGTCGGCGGGAAAAGGGACCACCGGAAACCAGAAGGAAGATAAAGGGGCAATAAGCTGGTGGTAGCATTGAATTAGAGAAATTCGCCCACTCGTATTTCATTGCGACTCGATAAGACAAAGAAATCCCTTTCCTTTCGCAAAACCCTTTGTCCTGTAAAGTAAATTGAAAATCGCTACCTTGACGTAACGACCCTCCATCTTGCGCGCTACTTTGGTTTTCCACGAGAATTTCAACGGTGTTTTCTCGGCGACAGGAGAGCGAGGCATTTGTAGACAGTTTGTATAATTGGAGGAGGATATCCACTGTGATATTTATCAAAATTTATAACCGACTGGATCTCTGAACTTAGTCTGATTTCACTTACACTTGTTAGTCAGCGTTCCCCGGCATTGAAGAAACACTGCGTTCTGCAATATAATTAATAAGAAAATATTTCCTATTTCATGGTAATAATGAAGATGTAATAAATGTGTTTAGCACTAGCATTTATTTTCGTGTTCCTACTTAATTATTTGCAAAAGAACTTCCAAACAAAATAATTATATGTAACAAAGTAATGAGAAAAACGGTTTTCTTGGCGCGAAGTTAAAGGAAAGGAATGGAAGGTAACAAGGGAGGTTCATTGACAATGCGACTGCTTGGCCTCCGAGCCCGCGTTTACCTCCAGAAGTTGAGCCATTGCAGCGAGGAGCAAAGAAAGACCGTTCGCCGATCACCAGTGACAAAAGACAAGATTACTAAACGAGATGCCTCTCACCCTATTTCAATCAACCCCGTCACCACTTGATCCCATGGAAAAGTTTTAAGGAAATCCACGAGAACCCGCAAGGTGGTCTGAGGAAACCACCAGCTTTCCTCTTGGCGAGTTTCTTCACGTGGCTGATGAACTTTGTATTCCCTTAAATCGATGAGCTACGCGATAGCAAAGTAATCCCATCTATTGTTGGATTTACTCTGCAAGAATGTTTCTAACAAAATTAAAAAAAATTCAGAGGACACTTCAGGATTCATGAAAAATATTTTAACGCAACATGATCCTTAATCAATGCAGAATTAATTTCCAAATTGAAGGGCTGCCTCGATTTAATATACAATTTGAAATAATTATCCCACCCTAGTTCCATTTTTCTCATCTGTCTTTATGGCCACTCTTTCGTGACTCAATTTTCAATTCTCATCCAATTTCCCCTTTCGCAGTGGCCAGTTTATCGTGTGCAAGGGTGCTTCATTCACCCAGACAACAGTTCGTGTTACACACGCGTCCATCGCGGATCACCCGTTTAAGGTAACCATTCTCCACCGGTGATCCCCTTATATCCCTTTTTATTTCCTCGCCCCGACTCGGTACGCCTCGAGTCTGCGGCCGAAAAGCGCCATGCCAGGGCCGGTATCTCGCATCGACCTGAGAAATGGATGAGTCTTGGCGGGGTTAATAGAGAGCGTGTAAGCGAGGTGCCTCGCGCCACCTTGTCTGGCAAGAACAAAGGTGGTTAGGAGGTAACGCAGAAAGTAGAAGGCTGGAGGGGATGGAGAGTATTTTCGAGCGGCAGATAGCATCCCGAAAGATTTAGAGGGTCAGCGGTGCAATTAGCGATGTTTAGAAGCGAATTATGAGGCCGTATATCTCTTGTCCCCTGTATCTCTCTTGCTCTCCTTTGCTTTCGACCCGTGCCTCTCTATATACCATCTCTCACGGTGAAGCTTCCCGCCCTTCGCCTCTTTCATATTGTACACGGGGAACACGGTTCGAGGCGCGCACAAGGGGAAGCCAGCTGGTATCGAGAGATTCACCTGCGCGTTTCGTAAACTGTCGGTGCGTTTATTCCTTCGCCCAGCGAATTCTCCCGTTCGTTATTTGGACGGCCGGGAATCGGTCGCAATCGTAATACGGCCACCGAAATTACCTTAGTTCCTTCTTTTGCGGTAATTACGAAACGATTGAGTCGATGGTGTCGGTACTTTTCATTCAGACGAATAGAGCGCCTGGGAGAATATTCGTTTTAATTTCAGATGGATGCTCCAGTTCTTTAGGAGCCTCGTGTTTTCGAATATTTCAACGTTCGACGGCTTTGCCGGTAATGCGTAACATTTTTCAGATACCCGATCTACTTTTCCGTTTATTTTCAGGAAAATCTTTTTGCCCGTCTTTTTCCACAAAGGGCGCGTCCTCTCTTGACGTACTTTTCAGCCGAGGAATATAGGGAACGTATCGGGGCGAAGAAGGACGGGGCAGAGGATTCTAAGCGTAAGAGCAAAAATACATTTCGTCCCTCTTCCACGAAAATATATCATACCCCCTCGACTCTAAAGCGACCGGTGTTTTATTTTCCACCGGTCTCATCGTTGCCGATCGATTCCCGTATTATTTCATCTATACGCGTTTCTCATCTCTTTTCACCCGGTCAGGAAAACACTGAGGGACAGAAACGGGGACAGCGGACAATGAGAAACGATAGATTGCGCACCGATGCGCTTCTGTGCCACTGGACATTTCTGTTTCCTTCGCGGTTGTCCTCGACATTGCACGCGAAACGTACAAAGGTCCGCCGGAATCGGAACGACGCGACGGGTGATATGTTAACCGTTCCATCGCAGTTAAAATGCTGGAAAAAACCTTGGGTGTCTCGAAACTGCCACGGAGGGTATAAAAACTGCAGAATGGTATATTTCTTCGCATCCATACAGTGATAGCGGTACTTTCACGTGCCTACGAAAAATATGGGATAGACCCGGAACAGGGAGTCGTAAGGAGAAACTTTCTCCTTCGCAGTTTATTCCGAACTTCAATCGTCCTGCACGAAAGACTTTCCTGTCCCTCCGATGGGTAGTGTACATCGATTGTGCGTACTTCGCATAATTTTATTTCGCTCCCGGATCATTTGAAATCTTTGCCCTCGTTCCCTTCCTTCCCGTTGTCTTTCTTCCCGTTCTCCATGAATTTTCGATCGTCCTCTCGCCGAAACGACTTTTCCGCTCTCGTTTCCTTCGCTCGCGAAAGCTGATTTGCCGCAACGACGAAGAATTGCTTGTTTGCCCCGCCTTTAATCCGCTCGAATTGCAGGACGAAACAAACGAGCAGGTATGAAAGTGGTTCCGCGTCGACTTTAATCGCTCCAGCTCGCGAAGAGGGTGGAAAATCCTCCCTCGCTCCACGTCTAGAGGTTTCGTCGGTAATTTCGAGCAGATGAGCCTTTTGCCAATCGAATGGTCGCAATCGCTCAAGCATCATTGATACTTCTGATTTCCACCGTTTGCACGGTCATCGACACACGGGAAATATGATGTGACAATTGATTCCTCAATTCAGGACACGTCGCTCAATGAACGTTATTTGATCGTGCCTTTCAGATGACCAATGAACTGCATGTTCGATTCGAGGGCTGATGCAGGAAAGATCTGTATCACGAAGCGACACAACGGAACGTATAGGAACCGTGATGTGACTAATTCGATTTAATTAAAGAGATAAGTTCGTCAAACATACATGAATAATCAACGAACCTCCATTTGGCTGTGAAAATGGGACCCTTTCGATAATACTGAATCAAACTCTGATCCTAGATCGAAAGGCTACCGATAAGCGACCGAAAAACAACCGTGTCTAGTCATTTTGCCGGCCAGTCATCCCGTGACGTTCAGAATTGTTAGCAAACGAGCCTGCGTCAGAATTTAGCGTGAAACGATGCGGAAAAGTTGAGGATGAAAGGGATACTCGGAGAAACGATAGAGCGGGCAGTCGATATCGCGCGAAGCCGTCGCGGCGGTAGCTAGTTAAGAACTTCTTGGATGGCAGCCTCGTCTCGGAACCGAAGCCATTGTCAGCTTATAACGATGCAATAATAAAACCGGCGGACTAACGATCGGATCGTGTTTCCCGGAGACGCCGGTCTCCCCGCGAACAATGAAACATACATTTTCTTTCCGGTCATAATCAAGCAATCCAATTGTGTCGGCTTATTGCCCGAGATAATGCCGTCCATAAACTTTCGAGACAGCTTTTCGCGCTTAGCAATCATTGATTTAATTCGCCTTTTTTACGACGGGACTGGTTTTATCGCCCAGCACGAGAATTGTTCGCCGACGATCATCGACGTTACACTTCCCGCCGCGATATTCCTGGCGGATATGTTTATTTGACAAATGACTGGCGATCCTTTAGCGCGGATCATTCATACGTGCCGCCCGATCCTATTTACATTGGATCCATTTATCCGGGGTCAACGGAACGAGCTTCATTTTCCGCGTTCGTGAATAAGAGGGCTGAAAAATGGCGGGCCCTATTTCACGAGGCAGGAACGCGTACACAACATTTGCTTTCACGACCGATTGGCCGGTTGCTAGATAGCGGTCTAATGCGTGGACGCGACGTACATAGAAGGGGGTTGAATTATTGGCGAAGTTCTTTCGTTGAAATAACGCGGCGAGACGAACGGCAAAGGGGGATGTGGCTTCCTTCGGAGAAAGATCGACTGGTGGATACGCGAAAAAGTAATTTGCGACTGGTTCCCCCGGGGGTGACCGTAAAATTCCACTTTTTGGCTCGCCCTTTTCTCTGCTTCTCTACGCCGCGTAGAATTCCCACGTGCGCCCGCGCCCGCGACTGTATCGCGGCCGAAACGGGAGGCCAATTATAATTCGGATTCCCGTATCGTATAAAAATTCATAACGAGCGGAGAGAGGGGGAGGAAAAGAGGGGGACGGAACGGAAGATATCGGGCACGATAAAAAAACGCGTGCAAACGAAACATGAGGAAAGCAAACGAGGGGGAGAGCCAGACGCTCTTTGCCATTAAATCTCTCGCGCTAGAGCCGCTTTTGATCGGAGAAAAAGTGGAATTCTATGCGCCGGCCTGATCGTAACTCGAACTCCGTCGCCGCTTACGGGGAGCCGACGTAGGAGTGTGGAATGAAAAATCGCGCGAGGAAAATCGCGAGATAAAAACGCACGTGAACGAGTAGCAAAGATTCTGCGTGAACCTGGTGCGTGCACCGGTCCCGTGTATCGCCACGCTCGATCTACCGCTCGTTATTAATATCTTATTTTGCGCAAGCATAAATATCGCGTGCCCGATGGAAGGAAAATAAAAGGGAAAGAAGGAACGCATTTGTTAATCGAGCGAGAACGAATTTTACGTGGCTTTCCTTTTACTCTCGGCCGGCCTCTGTCGTTTCGACTGGTTCCTTCTCGTTTCCCCGTGTTCCCTTTCTCGTCCGTTCGTTCTAGCTGCCTCTCCTGCATTCTCCGTCTTCGTTCTCGCCCCCCCGCCCCCATCGTTCCCCAACCCTTTCGCTGCGGCTCTTTCTCTCGAGGCAATCTCGCTCGATAGAACTCATGTTAATTTGCATAGCCACTTCGAGGGCCGACCACGATCAGCGGCCCCTATCGTATGTATCGTTGTAACTGCGGCAATATTGCGTCGATATGAGGCTATCGTGCGTGGCCGCGAAACGATACGGCGCCGATAGTTTCCGTTTTTACGGAATCTTCGAACGATCGGCACGAATATGCTCGCCGCACTACCAGGAACTGGCGAACGACTAATTTATATACACGAAGGTAATTTCTTTATTAAATGTTACTACCCAGTCACGGCGCCGATGCATCGCTATGTTTCGTAACTGGACGATTTAATACGTCGATGGGGAGAACGGACGGGGAGGAGCATTCGCACGCGCACGTTGCACAACACATTGCGTTATACAACAACAATTGTCACAGTGGAACTCTGCAGGTTTAAATTCAGGTTAAAATGTTTCAGGGCAGAATTGGATCACAGGGGACGAGGTTAGCAGCTCGGTCGCGCAATCGCGATGCAAAGGACAATTCCGAATCCGCTAATTTAATATCTATGATCTAGTTGCGGGATTTACAGGGCGGGCGGGCAATCGGTGTTACGTTTAAATTTAACCACCGCTACATTAGGCACGATCGGTTCATTGCCGGCGACCATCGAATTCACGAAATAACCGGCGACTCATTAAACCTAAAGTTAATCACTCGTGCTACGCCGGCTAATAGATTTTCAAAGATACGAAGTGGCACTCGATGGCTCCAAATTACTGACCGACTCCCCATCGCTCCCCATCCGTCTCTGTCTATTTTTGCCGCCTCGATGCATTTGCGCGTCGAATAATCGCAACGCATAGACGGTACCCATAGAGATTAAACGGTCCCGCTAATCGGCAGCTCGTAGCTCCGTATAAACCAATAATTGGAGCATTTAGTTATTCCTCGATGGTCGGGTGAACCGTCGATGGTTCGGCCGGCCACCACAGGGTCCACAGACCTGGCCAGAAATGAATTCAAAATGCCCCTGCAGCGGAATACCATCGTACCCCGGCGCACCGGACCCTCCCCTCTCTAATCGATCTTTTTCATTACAATGTCATTAACTCGAGGCCCTCCGTTCGTTTTTCTTCAGCTGCATTCCGCCGGCCGTTCGTACGTTTATCCGTTCGTTCCCTACGTACCGAACGAATACGCACATACATATATGCAGGCACGTGTACACTTGTACACGGAGTACGTGCTCGATGCATCGCGACGCGAATACGAATCGTCGCTGGCCCCTCCTGCAACGGCGATATTTCATTCAAATCGTCGCACTGAAAAGTATTGATGACTTCGAGGGTTTTATCGCGTCATCTGCGAAAGTACCCTGGCCGATCTGGTACCACCGTGGCAGCGGGACCGGCGGGACGACACGATTCCGTGTATAGATGCGTCCCCTTCGTGCGTTAAACCCGGAGTGTAGGCACTCGTCGTAGCTATGCCACGGGGAACGAGATGTCGTCCACCAAGCGGGCACAACGAGTGCACGTTTCTGCGCCCTGACGAGATGGGATATCGAATACGTATACACCGTCGTCAGCGATATCGCAGCCTGTCAAAGAGAGCAACGGCGACTACCTGGGGAACAGATTTTGGGCGCAGCGTCGGATTTCGTCCGCTGCGAAAATGCACTCGTGGATCCAATTGCAGAAACTCTTCGTCAGTCTTTTTTTCTCTACGCTGAATTTATTAATAGAGGAATGATTTTATTAATCTATTTAGCACTGTTTGTTGACTCGCATTGTTGAAGTCTAGGCTGGGAGTGTGCTCAACCAGGTGCAGAATCCAGAGAGATAAAATCAGATCTAAATAGAACTGTATTGGATGTTAATTCTCAGCATACGAATTACTTGTAATCTGCTCCTAGTAGACAGTACGAATCTTCTCCGTTTAACAAGCAGTAGGAAATTATCTAATGCCTGTTAAGGAGTACTCCAACAGACAATCTAACAAACACGGTGGGCCTACATAGGTTGGGCATCGGAATTAGGAATCGATGTAACACTGAAGCAGCCCAACCTCGAAAATTGAATAAAGATGACTAGACCGCAACCCGAAACCGGATCCTACGTTTGCCGGACGACTGGTCTAAGCGATTGAGCTATTCACGCTGTCGGCAGCCTTTTTTGCTTGGCTCCAATATTCGAGGGAACGACCGCCGCCTATAAAATTCTCTAACGTGTCGACCAATCGCGACCAAATAGAAAAATGCTCCTCTTCGTAAATGCCATCAGGCCAAAGAATCTCGCGACACCATTGATGGAACATGGATACGACAAAATAGAAGGAGCGACCTCTTCCTTGCCCACAAACTGGGTCAAACTTTCGACTTGCTTTAAAACGAATCCCGATCTTCACCAACGAGTTATCCGTTCGTCTGGTAGAAATTCCGCCCTAGAATTCTTTATTCAACTATCAGCGTCGGGATAATAGCGGATCCGACGATTTGCTGACGCCACTGGCCGGACACAATTACGATGGAAACGACTTCAGAGCTTACGCAGGAAAACTGCGTTCCATTGCACGCGATTCGTTGCAAGACATATATTTCCTTTCGATGTTTCATGTCGGTTTCGTACTAAAAGCTCTGCACCAAAGGTGGCAGATGTTTACGGGCTTCCAATCGTTATAATTAATCCACGTCGTTCAAGTTACACGGATATTGCAATGCAGTCATCCTCGAAGCACTCGCTTAATTTAATTTATGTTTGAACAGAAATGCGCTTGGCAAGCCGGACAGAAGAGGATTTACATACGCGAAGAATGTGTACATACAACGGGCGGCCAGTGGATTCGAAAATTGTAACCGGGGCGAACACGAATCTGTCCGCCTCGCGTAAGCACACGTACAATCGTTTCGAAAATTGCAGCAGTCAAGCATGGCTAGTGAAAGGGCCGGATGAAACTTTTGCCCGCGTGAACCCGGCTAAAAAGTAAAATTAATCTCCCCAATCAGGCTGAATCGTTGCCGGGCAAAGGGAACGCTTGAAAAAAGTATTCCCCACGTTCAAATTTCCCCGGTGCTCCCGAGTTTGGCACACAGATAGACGGACAAAACGAAGATAACTGGCTTTCGAACTTCGCGTGGGACGGGGCAGCGGGACTGCGGAATTGCACGGTACATTTGTAATCCGAACAAACATGCCGGCCTCTCGCGAAATTTGCAGACGGGATCGGGCCAATAATTTCGGGAATTACCGCGCGAAAATCTCCTATCCCCTCGGATAAACATGTAGCAAACCTCACCGTGAATTATTATAATTTCGATCTGGTCATCGCGTGCCGCCCGGTTATTAACCTAGGTGATTATGCGAGTGTGCACGATCGAACGTTGATGTCCCACGCGTGATCCCGATACGACGGTTCAGAGAGTACGAATACAGGAATAGGGCCCTTGAACATCCAGCTCGAGGATCCAGCAGCGATCAGGCCGATCACTCGGGCCGTAATGAAAATTCCAGGCTGCATTGATATGCTTCTACAAGATTCCGACTGCAGCCGACGCGCGCACGCCGCTCATTTTGCGCGATTTCACCACTTTCCAACGGAATCTCGTAAAAGCGAATTCTTCGCGACGGGGATGCGCGTCTCTACCTTCTGCAGGGCGCCGCTGCTTCCGCCGTCTCTAAAACAGCTTCAGATCGTGATAGAATGCGTTGGCCAGACATTCTGAAACCGGTACAGATCGCGATTCGATCTGTTCACCGAATCTCGCGTGTTCCTGGAATTTCGCAGTAAATTGTCAGAGCTGTTTAATTTTCGCGCCAGACCACAGTTGAAATGTTTCTCGCGTGGACGTCGTTTTAAAACCACGCGTGTCGCTATTATCCCTGTCACCGTGACACGCCCGGTGGTCGCCATAAATTCTTCCCGTGACAATACTCGGTTCGATTAATATATAGGATGGACTCATTGCTACGCAAATGTACAGAGTCTCTCCTATCGCTGTTGCACGGCGATTATATCGGCCATTGATTAGCACGGTTCGCGGACTAGTTATTTATAAGCGAATCGAATTATCGACGGAATTATGAACGCCCTTTCGTTCACGAAATTTTTCATTTCGCTTAACGTTGCGCGTGAACGGCAGGCTGTATCAATTATTTCCTCGGTCAATAAAGCGGAATGAATACTTTTCGTCGCCGCTCACCGTTGCCACACCGGTGCCCCCTATTAATATAAATATGCACTTCCTGTGACAGCACTCGGTTCAATTAATTCCCAGAATAGTGCGGCTAATTGCAGCGCAAATTGCAGAGGCTCTTTCTTCTTGGCCGCTGTTGCAGCGTTATATACCGTGCCCGCCGATTATCGTCGCTGTCGACCGATTATTTGTCACCGAGCCTGGATCGTCGACAAGATCGGCCGTGCTCTTTTTCCTCGATATCCCCGGCGTTTTGTCACGCGCGTTTGATCGGATTCGGTATCGGTGGAATGCGAAATTTGCAAAAACAAGCAGAGAAAACACGACGGGGCACACGATGCTGCCGCGTGCAGGATTGTTTGGTACATGACCGCACATACACGAAACGCCTCGACCGGAGAGTCTGGCCGGGTCTGCAGTCGACTCGTCGACGAAACGAATGGGATTTCGAGAGCGAAACCGCGGCTAGGGCACGAACACTACCTTTTATCGTTTTTTTCTTCCTACTCCATTTCCATCCGACAAGCAGGAGACAGTAAAAAACGTAACGACATAACAGGTGGGCAAAAGAGAGCAACGCACTATGCACCGTTACAGTAAGTGAAGAAATCGATATTTCTGCGACGGTTCAAGAGATTTCTAGGCAATATTTTTATTGTAATTATCGTCTTCGTCGAATCGTTTTCAAAATATTTGTGGTGTTGCATTTGTAATTTAACAAATACTGTGTTCCCGAAGATTACGTTGAATTTGATTAGTCACGCACCTCTTGTCGTTCCAATTTGCCTACGTGAGTACATTAAAATCGTTTCCCCCTTACGCGGCGTTCCACGTAATCGTCGATCGTGACATTAAATTAGTCGACACCAGCGGCTCTTTCACTAGCCGATTCATCCGCCAAGCATCCGAACATCTCCGCGACCCTCCGCGATGTCTTTACGGCTAATTTCCGGATGATGTTCGTGTCCCGATAATTATGCGAATTCTTCGGGACGACGAAAGAATCTTCGCAGCGAATTGCCACTCCGGAAACTAAATCTGAATCACGCCGCACAATCGATCCTTTCCATTCACCGGCGCAATACGAGGTATTTGCTCGAACCATTTCGAACTTTCGCTCGTCACAAGAAACTGACGCGTATCCGATTTGATCCAATTGAAAGGAGGACGACGGTCCGGGGTGAGATCAATAACGAACCGTTATTCAATTAAATCTCCACGAAGAAAGCGGCCTCTTTTTTTAATAAGGTTTTTATAACTCCACTAATAGATCACGCGATCAGCTTCGAACGTATCAGACATGTAACACCGATAAATTGAAATGAAGCGTGGACAGATATGCTTTTTTTCGTACATTTCTCTTTTCCCCTTTTTTTTTCTCTCTTTTCGTCCACCACGTTTCGTCGATCATGAAGCGTATACGCCGCGTATCTATTCGTAGTGGAATGACTGTTTCATCCAATTATAGCGATGCCGTACGGTCGGATATCAATAATATACCGATACCCGATCGAATTTGCCCGAGGTCCAGCAGCTGAAAAGCGTCGCGGGTGGGGCACGGAAGCGGCGGAATTTTTGAAACGTTTTTTGACTAATAGACGAAATCCCGGGCGACGTGCCAATTCGTCGCTCGGTTTTGAAGCGTGTAACGTCGAATGACGCCGTTCAACCGGCGGCGTTGTATGGGAGGCATTCGGAGGTCGGACCGCAGCGTTTGGTAAATTTGGCCACCCAGAGGTAAAGCAACGGTAATAAATGAGCGGCGAGCGGGCTGCCAGCGTGCCTGCTCCAGGTCCAATTTCCCAGGAGGGTACACCGGGCAAAACCGCAGCCTAAAAACAATATCCTACTGCTACGGGCCAGTGACAGTGTCCGATAGGCGGCCACACCGCGACGATAACTTATCGTTCTCCATCTAACATCCGAAAAGGTAATAACCTTCGCGATTGCGAGGGGGGGCCGGGGCAAAAAGCTCGTCGAGATTGGGTAGATCGACGAGTCGTTCGAAGGTACTAGCGAGACGAAAGTTGACCACGAATCGTGGCGAAAGAAAGATCTCATTCCTCCGTTGATCGTCGCGGTGCCGTGTCCACGGGAGTAAGAAGTTCGACGGTAAATTTCGTCCAAGGGATCCATGTGCGCGTATTGTGTCGCGTGATTCGTTTACTTTATGGATGGGAGATAGGGGGAGAATCGATCGAGTAAAGGAAAGTAAGGGAAAACAATCGTGGAGCTTTCGAGAACAGCAGACGAGAGGAGCGGCTGGGAACATCCTCAGAAATGATTATGCGATCGGCGAAAAATCTCAGACTTCTATTTGACCGTGCCGGCTCGTCGATTCCCCGAGTTTTCCGCTTCTATGTACCGGCGAGCTCTCTCGAAAAATTCCGGGGGTAGCTCGAGCGTGTGTCCGTACAGTTTACTTCTCGCGACATTCGGGCTGTGCAGCGCCCGGGCGTTTCAAGGAAGGCCGCCGGACAGGGCAAGAGAGAAACAGGAACGAAAGGGTAAAAACGGGACGAAGAGAGAACGGAGGGAGTCGTGGAAAAAGAGAAAGCACTGGAAGATGCGCGCCGAAGGAGCGGTGAATCCTGAAGGGTTTGTCGATTTACTACTCGAAGATAGATAGTTTACTCGAAGTCTGAGCACGAAATGATTTCAGAGCTACGGGTGCGGCAAGCACTTGCCTCTTCTATCTATTTCGACCCGTGCTTTCCTCCCTCCGTCCTTCCCTCTTCAACGACCACGCTCTCCGTCTCCGTGGCCTTCTCTTGGTCGCTCTTTCTTCTCAAGGTAGTCGAGTTCCACGGGCAAAGAGGAACTGCGGACATTGGGCTGTATTTCATAAAGTGAGAAGCCAAGTTCAGGCCGGGCTCGGAAGTTCTGCGAGGTCCGACCCCGACACCGCGCACTTTAATACAAGTTTTCCATTCAGACCAGAGGGGACCACTTTTCTCTTTCTCTCCTGGCGCGTTGGTTTATTAACTGATAAGGAGAAACGTAGCGCCATACGACTGTACACGAGGACGCTCCTCGTGGTGTTCACGGTGCACGCGGTGGAGGTTCGCAAAAATGTAACTGCAACGAAAAGACGTCCAAGGGGGTGTTTGTGCTTTGAACTTTGAAAAAATCGATTTTTTTTTGCGTAAGACGACCAGCATCGTCATGAAACCGAGAGGCGTATTTATCCCCAGGCACGTGTGCAATATATACGCATGCATACACCGTTCGTCCGGTGACTTTATTGCGACTTCCCAACTACTCAGTGATACCAGGCCGGCAAATTTTAATGAATATTAATTTAGTCACGTTCCTGAAACGCCGGCGAAGACGCACCATCGACTCTTTCAATGGGGAGCGCTTTTCTACACCAGTCGTCTTCTAGGAAGCAATTAAAAAGAAGGCCACGGCGTGTTCGTCTTTTCACCGACTGGTGCACTCAATTTGCACGGAGGAATATGCAAATGGGAAAATGTTGCGTATCGTCGACCCTTCCGTTCGAGCATCGAGCCAGCTACACGGGTTCTTAATTTACGGGAACATTTTGCAATCGAGCCGAGCTCCCTTTGAAGCTGGAATCACGGTACAAAAATTCATATTAAATTGTGCTAAATCGGCGCCAATCAATGTTCAGCCGTTCGAATTGCGTTAATTTCTCTCTACGAACGAGTTCATTAGTGCACAAAGAGAACCGTGGAAAAAGTACATTCTTACTTCTCTCCACTGATCGAATCGCGAGGCCAGCGTTACGGTTCATATGATATAAATGAAACGGTCTTTCAAGGGAAAAAAAAGACATGTTAGAACTAAACGGTATGCACTGGTCGTACAAAAATTCGTTTCACCTCTCTTACTCTCTTCCCCAATCCTCTTCGCCTATTACAAAGTGTACGATAAAAGAGAAACGCACAGACATTAGTACTATATTAAGAAGCTTCAACTACCGAGCATTAATGTGCATCGGAAAAGTCGAACTTCCAGAATCTTTGAAGTGCAAGGCCGGAGGAAAAATGACGGCCACCGAGCAACAGGAAGAAAGAAGTAGAAGATGCTCCATGGGAAACATTGCGAAACATTTGCCGAGATTGTAATTTCAGGGTAACTCCACGAGCGCAGCAGGTAACGAGCGACTATTCATAACGAGTACGTACGCGCGTACATAGTTCGCACAAAAACCACCTCGCCCTATAATTATCTCGCAATGCCTTGGTAATGAAAAATTATTGCTAATAATTATCTGTGAACGTTAGAAGCGCCGTTTCGCCGGGCACCGCGAGAAGTTTCCGCGATGCCCCTTTCGCCGACTCGTCTTGCCGCGTTTCTTAATCTTCCGCGCGTTCTGTCCTCTCCCCGAGCATTTCGACGCCGGCGAAAGAATTATAATCAATCGCGGGAACAGCGGGGCAATTAACCATTTCCACGATGCATTTTCTAAAACGCATAGCTCTCTACCTTCATCCGCGGATATTTTCACCTCTCGCTTCACGAGCTCGCATAATTAAGCCGCATAATTTCTTGGGCCGTAGAGAAATTGCTACAAGTTCTCCGCGTGCTCGTTGCCGATTTCTTTCCTTGAACTGGTTCATCAGTATGTTCAGTTCCCAGCTGCCTATGGCTAGAGAAACGTAAGGGATGTTTAGGAAGTTTTCGAACTCTGCACGCCGAGGAACCTGTTCTTATTTCGCGTTTACGCGTCGTTCCAGTTACCATCCTCTCGCCATCCGTGCATCTTCTCTCGCATTACCGCGGTAATTACGTTTGCATCAACGGAATCGTTACTGCGACGTTCGTGTAGAAATTGCGAACGTGCTTCGATGGAAATGACCTCGCGATAATCGCCCTGCTAGAGAAATAAAAATGAAAAAGATGGCGGCAGAGTTAATGATGAAATTGGCGTAGCGCGTAACCATAGCTTAAAATATCACCGATACTTTAGCATGATCGATGTGAACTGATCCGCAATTTCATCAACGAGTAAGCTCGTTTTACTGAAAGTCACGATTTTTCCGGATCCTCTTTCTCTGTTTCCTTCATCTCTCGTGCGCGTATTAGAACTCCCCAGCAATCTCTTTCCGACAGCGCTATAATATCGTCCATAGGTTGACCAATTGTATCGTTCTTCGTGGGATTATCCAGCGAGGTGATTTTTCATCAAAGAATAATACGAACGCGATAGCCAATCAGTCTGCCGACTACTCGCCTCCGCGATTTTCTCCAATCACAGTTATTATATATATCGAAGCAAGAAGGTTCGACGATGGAGCGAGAGTTATTTTTCTGTCGCGTTATATTTTCCTTGCAACTCAGAAACCTGACACAAACCTAACTCATAAAGACGTCACATATCGATTTTACACGTGATTGCTGTCGGCTCTTACAATCACTTCTTTAATAAATACACCATCGAGTGGTCGCCGTTTCTGAATAGATGACGCCAAAATCAGCGTCGAATTTCTAAGTCGATATGGCAGTCAGGATGGGCCACGGAAGTCCACAAGGTGATTTGCCTATTCATATATCCCGTCCATGAAGCAACGCAATCTTATGGATCGATAAAAAAATGAATTAGAGCCCTCCTGTGGCCGATTCCACTCGAATACGCTTCCGCGTCATTTTTCTCTCGGCACTGTTACTTCGACACCCAACTATGTGCATGCCATATCTGAAATTGTATCTCGAAGGGTGAACTATACGCTCGCGTACGCGAGTAAATAAGTACATAGGTATCTAGATGATGGACTCGAGAAAATCATTGCTATAAATGATCTAGACACACGCATATCGCAAGGCACTGCAATAAAGTAATAATTTATCCAGGGCTATTCTAAAACGTTCATTAGAATTGTTATCGTAAATTTGTCCCCTATTTTGTTAGCAATAACGGCGCAGCACGCCGGAATGCAATGAGTGGAACGGTGTCGTAAAAGAGAAATCGTTCCTCCCACTGCATAAACCTGGCTAAATTCCCAACGAGTATATGAATATTTAAAAACTTCTACACAATTTCGTTTGTTCTATGTTATATATGTTTTTTTTTTTCATTCCCCCAGCGTACAACGATCCGAACGTTAAATAACCTAATTCCTGCACGCGTAATTCATTAAATCCGTTCTTGCAAGATTAACGCGACCCGATCCTCCATTTTCGTAATTATCCAATCCAATTTGCTCGTTAATTGGAGACAGTAAATGGTATACACACTGTGATACGCAAATACGGTACTTAGAACTTAACCAGTACCATTCCTCGTGCTAGATCACGGTCCAATTTCGTGTGATGTTTTACTCTGTAATCAGTGGCCTATTTTGCGAAAGCACGTGAGCTTAAATACGTTTTTGTTCCGGATTGAACTTACTCATCTGACTAATGACTACCTGACGTCAACGTGGTTCGCGGGGCTTATAAATCAAGAGCAAGCATTTCCCTGTGAAACGTTCAATTTCCACGAAGACTAGAAAAAGGGCAAACGGCGTGGCGAACATCTCCGTAGCTTCATTTCTACGTCCTCGCTTCCACATTCCGCGAGAAATTTCACGGCCATTACACGAGGCGAGCGAAATATGAATTTGCGAAAGCTAGAGTGATCGAATGCACACGATACGAGATTGCGGACATTTTTTCGTTTTAATTCCTGTCTCGAATTCTCCGGCGAATTTATTGCCAAAACATTCTCGCGAATCTGCAAGCGATCAGCTGGTACGCCATTATCGCCGAAACTTCTTATCAACGATGCCGTTTGTTGCAGTCGTCGACGGGACGGGAAAAAGCTTCGTGGAACAGAAGGGAGAGAAACGGCGGGGGAAAAAAGGCGGCGAAGGGAAGATGCGCAGCCATAAATAAGCATCGGAGAAAAAGTGTAATCCCTTATCGTTTGTGTAGTCTGCAGTGGCGCCTAACAATAAAGGAAAAGTTTCTCCCTTCTTCTTATGCCTCCTCTTCTGCACCCGCCCTGCATCGTGCGCGTTCTTCACCCTTCTTTAGCAGTGCTCGTCTGCGAGTCGTATGTCGCGCCTAAAGAGAAAGAAAAAAGCCGGCGCAGTCTGTTTCGCGTTCGTCGAAGGGTGGGGCGGGGTACGAGATAGTGGCAAAAGGAGTAGAAAAGAAACGTAGGAAGATTTCGGTTGCGCCACGGTGCTGCATCTGACGAGAGTGAATAAGAAGGTGAATGATACGCGGGGAAAGAGCAGTGGGGAGATGATGATAAGTCGGATTGTTGTGCTGGGGGACAGAAGGGCGTGCAAGGGAGTAAGCAAGAAAAGGGTAGGGGAAGGGGGTCGAGAAATCTTTTAAGAGTTGCGACGCTTTAAGGACGTATTAAAAATGGCAGGCGGCGTTGAGGCCCGAGGTGCAGCCTGCAGTTTACTGTGGTATAAATTAGACTCGCTGTTCCAGCATAATCTGATATATTAACGAGTCAAACCTCGGTTCTCTGTGCTCTCACTGCTGCGACGAGACGGTATATAGACTGCGGTGGGACGAGGACGGGGCTGAACGGTGTAGCCAGGTGAAACGAGATCGAGCGAACGAAAGAGAACGAAGGAGATAGGGGAAGACGGAGAAAGGAACGAAGAAGTTAAGAAAGGGCGGGAGGGAGGTAGCCCGCGGGATGTATCGTCGATTTTTACTTGCTTAGTATCTCGGTTATAGTCTCGCAGTTTTTACGGTCCGACGATCTCGCCGGGCTTAACGCCGTAATTGAAATTGTGGCCTTGCTTATCGGCCTGTCGTAACGCTGAGAAATGGATCTTTATTAGGGAGCCGCGCGCAGAAGTGGCGAGTTGAAGGGTGTTGAGAAATTCAGGGGAGGTGCAAGAGAGAAGAACGAGAAACGGCGATGGAAAGAGGAGGATAGACAGAGGGATTAAGATAAAGCAGCAGGGGAGGTGTAGGGTTGGGCTTTGGTAGAAACAAAACGATATCGAGTACGTTGTTGCGAGAGAGGGTATCGACTCTGCCAAAGACTTAAATACTTCGCTTCGCAACTCGCTCGCCTCGAGCACAGTTCGCCAAGTGTTCGTGGGCGTCCCACTGTTACACAGAAGACATTAGAAACCTTAAGGATATAAAGAACATTCCGGAATAGAGTCACGGGGGAACGGGATTTCGGGCGACCCGATGCGATGGTTCGAGCAAGGTCCCGGTACCGAATGGAGGAAATGGGACGCCGCGAAAATACGGATGACTGTCAGGCGATAAAGTAATTAAACGGGAACGTGGATCGATGAACGACGATGACGATCGAACTTCAGCTGGACACGAAGAAAGTATACGTTCGATTAGACGCGTTCTGAATTGGAACCGAGCAAATCGTTATTATTTAATAGACAGCAGAGGATGGTCCGTAAATAGATTATATCGATGCCGAGGAAAGTTATTTTCGGAACGTTGGCACAGCGCAATCGGTGAATGGCGATGAAGATTGCGTAAAAGCGTGACGCTCGCTAGTAATGAGGAAGAAGCCCCCTCATTATGATTTATTTGTCGCGGTCAATTAGAGCGGGCTGCTCGGGAGCGGGCTAACGCCGGATGAAAGAAGAAGAGGCAGGCGATGAAGGAATTACGTAGACTCTCGTAAAACAGCTCGACGGTCCCTCGGGAGAGTATCGAGTGCGAGTTAAGTGGGTAAAAAAATTGCTACGCCTGAACGGAGAGGCGCGTTTTTCTCAGTCGTCTTCTGGTAATTCGTCGAAGCACCCGTTGCCCCGACCTCACGACGCTTCTTGCCCGTGCCCACTTTGCGATTAACTTAAGTTCTAAATCGGAACAGCTCCGACCGAATGAATCGCAGTTACACCGGCGTAATTGCATCGGCAACGATCATAGTTATGGCCCTAATTATGTCCCATCGCCTTGTAATCGTAATAGTAATTTTATTCGCCGATAATAACGCGCATTAAGTAAATAAACGTTTACAAATATACACGATTATACCGTTCGACATAATCATTACACCGTAATGCGTTTGTCGTATTTAACGGCGGGTTGATAATAACAATCGCCAACATTGTGCAGCGATAATCGTGGCGGGCGTAAATTCGAAATTCCGAAATCGATGGGGTGCGTTCACGCGAGATCACGAGGGACGTGGCGTTGTCCACGGAAAAAGAATTCTTTTGTGCAGGGTATTAATATTTAGCAGAGAATAATGATCCGGGTATCCAGCCTCTCGCCTGCACCGTATCACCTTCATAGATCGTTAGGTATATCTTGTCTCTAATTATAAGTCTCATTAATGAAGATTGATTTAGAATTCAACGCCTGTAATAAACACCGATTCAGCGTGCAGCGGGTAAGCATGGAATGTCTGGCGTACAGCGGGCTATTAATTCTTATTAGAAATCGTTACGGCCCGGCATCTTCCGTCCCGTTGCAAAACACAATTTGTTAATCACGAGATACATTCGAGCATTCATCCACGCGAATCGTTTCTCACTGTTAATACGATTCTCACGGCATTCGAATGACACACCCTGGATAGTAACGCTCAATAAAATCCAGGCTACCAAGATTGTACCGGTGCGGCGCTCGGTTTGATTTGGCGAACGAGGAATAGAAATAAAGTACAACCCCGGACGGATGCTAGAGTCGATTCAATTACCAATACCACCCTGCAAAGTGACACCTGCCGCATGGTATTAAATCCTTTTATACATACATCGGATACCGAAAGGAAATTCTCATAGACTACAGCGGGCCGATCGCGACGGCTACGACACAGTAGGCCAACGTGTTACGATCCAGCCCAGTCGAGCCGTGCAGAGACAGAGGGAAGGGAAAAGAGGAGAAAGTGTCTTTCAGAGAATCGTAAGTGGCAGAGGGACGATAAAATCTGTCGTTTCTATTCCGTTCAAGGCGGCGGCGCCGCGATGGGATAACGACGGTGCATTGTCCAGCGCCGTTGGTCTGATTGGTGCATTTCCGCAGGTGCAACAACGCGCGACACGAGAACCTTTTCGACGTGCCAGCATTACTTTTATTCCGACACGGGCGAACGCTGGCGAACGATCCGCGAGCCTCTTACGTATGTATCGTAAGCATCGGCGTACCGCGCGTAAGCGCACGGAAATACTCGTTAACGTCACTTCTCGTCGCTGTCGTAATTCAAACCGCGCTCTACCTTCTTCTCGTGCCCCCCATCTCTGCGTCCACGGTCCGCATTCGTACGCATTCTCTCTGCCGCTATCGTTTTGCGTGGCACCGCCGCGGCGGACCCCTCGGCCACGCAACGTGCAGCGTAACAGCCCAGAGACGAAACATTCCGCGGCATTTGCATACCCTTTTTACACCAGCTGCATTTTCCAGTTGTCGTATTAGCCGATTCGTCGCGCGCCACACGCCAACATCGTACGGGCCCTGTTTAATCGGTTTTATCTTCCACGCAAACAGAGGAGCGTCCGAACGAACAGTTTGCGTTCCACGGTCGCCGGTGTTTCTGCGAATCCGACTATTGCAGATTTGTCCAGGGAAATCTGTCCTCTATGCCGTGCAGTCTGATTTATTTACGAATACGGAATGAACGTAACGTGCTCCGGAGATTGAATCGCGCGCCGGTGTAGATGTGTTCACTTTGCTGCCTCCTCTTTCGAATACCACGGACAACGCAGAGGTAATTCAGACGGGGGAAACAAATCGACGAGAAAAATCAACGACGCGCCGTTCCGGGGCTGTATAATCGTCGCTCACCGCGTGGCTCTAGAAATTAACGTTTCCCGTTCAGGTGAACATTACGAATCGGTTCAATGGAACGAACGAATTCACGAGACGAGCCGAGGGAATACGAGCTTCGGTGTCGTGTCTGGTATAAAGTCTTCTCGGATACCGAAAATGTCCCTTTGTATCGGCTTTACGCGCGCATTGAAATAAGTGCGTACTTGTCGCACGGAAATCCTCGTTAACGTCAATTCTCGTCGGCGTTGTAATTCAGGGAACGTGTCTCCCTCTCTGTTTGACTCCGTTCCTTCCCTTTCTCTACGCCACACTGCGCCTTCCTTTTTTCTGTCACGTACCTGCGCGGAGTATATACGTCCCACTGTCGCCCCGCGAACTTTCCGAAGGCAGTTTGCTCGCGGATAATGGAAATACAAGCCGGCGCGTTTCGACGCATTCGTTCCGAGCCGGCTCGCCTCGAAACGTGAAACAGGCCGAACGGGGGTATATATGTATTGTCGGTTCCCTCGACGGCGATACAAATTTAGTATTAAATGGATACGTCCAAAGTTCCGTCTCGTTACAACGTTCCCGTCCCTTTTTATTTTTTTTCCACCTGCGACCATGAATTCAACGGCGACACAGATACAGGTTGCAGCTCGCGCGACTAACCGCTTGTAAATATAAGCTGACCGATATAACGAGCGCGGCGAACGCAGCCAACACGCATACCGAGTACCTCTAAATGATCGTACACGTTCAAACAATGGCGGGGATATTTTCTGCGTATACCAAATGCTACCGCTTTTCGTTCGAATCTTTTGCTCTCTGCCAGATTCACTCCGAAAATAAGTGACCGCTTTACGGACAGCGCGAAAAAAAAGAAAAGAAGAAACGACGCTTCCTACGCAGTCACGGTACGCTATCGTCTGAAATGTAAATGCAACCCTGTTTAAACTGCATTAAGAATGTTAACAATTGAGATACGGCGAGGCACCGAAGATTACCGAACGATTTCGCGCGATTCAGTTTCCCTGTTCCATTAGCCGGTCGACGCGATATATAGAAATTGAAAGAATGATACGGGTTTCTTCGCGCGACGTCGATGATATCCTCGTGCCTCTTCGCACGGGACGAAACTTCCTCGAAGTCGATTCACCGAGGATAATAGTAGCGCTGCGCTCGACCCACTCGGCCGACGACGGCGGCGTTGTTTCGAGCAACCGAAAGGAAGTACTGGTTTTTCTTGTTCCTTCCTCTGTTTTTTTTTACCCAGCTCGAGTGTCAGAACGAACAAGCGGGATTTGCACGCGGACCTCCGTGCTGGTAGCAATCGGCTTATTTCCAATCGATTCGGTCAGCAGCAAGTGTCTTTCTCCCGCCGCTCTTTCTCCGTCGCGCTAATGCTGTTCTGTTATACCTGTACCTCTTCATCTTCCATTCACGCGCACTTCCGTTCCTTTTTACCCGTTACATCGCGACACCTTGTGCCCTTCTTGATGCCCAGCCCTTCGACCGTCCCTTTTTTTTTGTTCGCATCGACATCGATAGTACGAAGAAAAATATTTTCCCTCGAAAGACACGTTCAAGTTAGTAATATCGAATTTAACGATGCGATATCCACATTAAATGTTTAAAGATTGGAAAATTGTCCGACAAGAGAGTGACACAATAAAGTAGATTAAGTCGATGGCGCCGGCCAGATCGTGTCTGATCGCGCACGGCTAATTCCCCTTTTAGCGGTCTGACTCCGTACCGTGTATACTTTCCTCCTGCCCTGCTCCAAATATTGCCGTCTATTAAATTAAGCAGTAGCTCCGCAGAAGCAATTGGTCTACCGTGTTATCGTCAACTCCACTGGAAATAGTCTATTTTCAGATTGTATCGCAACCTAGCGAAAGCACGGAGATAGCTCCATTATATGCACAGAGTCTAATTCAAACAATTCCCCTACAAAACCGTTTTCAGAATGAAACCTCCGCCCTGTGTCTATATCCTAATTTTCTTTCTACGTGCGGCGCAGATCAACGGTTGTGGGCAGTTTGCCTACGTGGCGGAACGAAGGGCCGGCCCTTCTTCCGGCATAGGACAGGATCACGGTGTAGAAGGGAAAACCGACAGGCAAGATTGTACAGCGGTATATATTTGTACGGGGTAATTGGACGTGAACGAGGACGTGCGGCAAAACTCAGCCGCCTCGAGTTTGCGTGGCAGGGCGTAGTATACCCGGAGGACCTATTAGTATCCGATTAGAAGAAGAGGCCAATGCGTATATGGTGGCCGGACGCGTTCGCGAGCCTCTTTGCAAGCGTTTTCCACGTTTCGAGATAAGGAGAAATCGAGTTTCCTCCCCCTTGTACTAGAAAGCCACTTACGGGCGAAACGAGTGGACCCTCGAAAACGAGCGTCTACGTCGCACACGAACGATTCAGGACAAGTAGATAACTCGGATGTTACGGGTATGTAAAGCGGCCCGTGAATGGAGTCTCGCATGCAACGGAATTTATACCACCGGTCAGATAAGAAGCGAATCTGCGGATATTCGCCCAAGATCTGGCGAGCCCCGGCGAAAGTATAGGAGCGCACACACGTGCGCGCGGCCGCATGTGCACCTCGGTTAACGATAAAATAACCGCAGAACCCGTGGAATCGGAAAACGAATTTTATAAGCGCGAGAAAATTGTTCTATCTAAAAACGTTAATTCCGGCGGCCGGCGATATCCTTCGACGCCGCACGTTCGACCGTAAAGTGCGGCTCTTTCGATGAAAACCGCCGAGATAAAGCGACGCTACGGGCCCGTCTCTGCTTTCAAATGCGTCGTACGTTTCATTTCGAAATACATACGTACGTCGCGCGTCTCATTTTCCGCGGATGTGGGCCATTATTTGCAATTACGACGCAACCGTCTGCACGCTTCGCGAATTCGCTTATGTTGCGCTCGAGAAATAAATTCGCCTCGCTATTTCGAACGGATCGGAGCGTGACATTTTTGTCGTTCGTCGTCAGAAAATTCAGATCGATCGCAACGGCACTGAACACGCAATTGGTTCCGTGTAAGACCCGTCGCGAGAAGAATGGTCGGCTTGACAAAGCCAGCTGGCCCAAGAGGGAGAGGCGTCTCTCAGCTCTGTCCAAGGAGTCGTGGAGATACGAACGGCGGAGAAGGGGGAAGAAGTGTGGGTGCCTGCGATCGGGCCCGGTGACGAGCCACGCAAAAAGGAAGAAACATCGGCAACGGCAGCAGCAGCAGCCAGCGCACTTCTGCTTATTCCGAGAAACGGCTCCATTAACGAAATGGTCGGACAAACGAAACCGAACGCGGCGCGATCGCGCGCAATACACGCAGTCCACGGGCCCCGGCACCGTGTGTATCGCTAGAACGATCGACTACCTCTCTTACCGGCGGCCCCGAGAAAGAGAGAAAGTGAGTTAAGAGTTGCTGGACGAGAAGATGCAGCGATCCGCTGGATTCCAGCGTCAAGGCGGTGAGGCTTCTTTGAAGGTTGCATCTGTTCGTCCCTCGGCCCGGCAGAACGACTCCTCTTGCGCTTGCAGAATTCTATTATCGATATTTGCAACATTCGATCGCGTGTTTCCAGCATTTTCACGATCGTTCTCCCCGCGGCGCTAAGGAAACGGTGGTCTCAGGAGCCGTTTCGCTTTTGACGGAAGGGAAAATGCCGATGAAGCGTTTCAAAGAAGAAACCTCCCCACGTTGCACGTCTCATCGTGTGCACGGGGTTCATTTCGCAAACGAACGCCGTGTACCGCGAGCAGCGAACGGGGGAACGGCAATGCACAACTTGTCCCCGAGTCGTTCGCACGTTTTCCACCCACGTGAAGGATACCCCCGTCCCGCAAACGGGATAACACCGATACTTTCGAGTGTACGCTACACGCGTTCTGCTTACGCATTCAGCAGACATCCTGGCCAAGGTACATCGGGAGGAACGTTAAGCCGGCTATTAAAAGCGCGATAGACCGTAATACCCGTAGTTAACTGAACGTGGCCGGCCCACTACATTTAGCGGGAACTGCGAAAGTTACGGGCATTATTATCCATCCGCTCTCCACCGGCCTTTTTTTTTCTCTATCGAGCCGCGGCGCGCGATGCTGCTACGTTGCAACAATAAAAGCTATTTTACTTCTTAATCCGAGATACTGTAATTTTCCGTGGCATGGGAGCGGACAGGGGGAGAGAGAATCGAGAGACCTTTTTAGTGGGCGCCATTGGACGCGGTCGCAGCGGTCGTAGCCGGGGAATGCCTCTCCACCCCTTCGCCCCAGCGTTTCCCAGCATTTACTTTTAAAACTCATTTTTCCCCATTACGCTTTCCCGACGTTTTCCAAATCGAGTTTCATCGTTCGCCGATACGTACATCCGCCGGATCGTTCCTGCACAGAGTTCGCCGCGTTATTGCGAGATGCGCCGACGTTTTATTAAAACCGCATTTAAAAAACCGGCGCCCGTGTTGTTCCTTCTATTTGCCGTGCTCCGAACGAACGGATCGAAGCGAAATTTGTGGTGCCCGGCCGACAGAAACGCCGGCGAAATTCAAAAGAAAATGACAACGGCGACCGTGCATTTCCACGCGGTAAGTTGACGCATCTCCGTCGGAGAAACGCGATGTTCGTCGAGCAACTCTTTACGCGACAGGGCGATGCAAAGGGGGAGAGAGAAAAAAGGAGGAAAAATCTGTGCTCATGCATTTCGCATGAGGGCACGGTTTTGTCAATACCGTTGTTGTGATCGAAAATGACTCCTGGAAGATACGATTTGAATAAGAGGGCCGTGGGGACGGGGCCCTCGTGTCGAACCTGAATCAGCCCGACTGTAACGAATAAATTGCTCGCATTACGAGCGTCGGCAGCGATCCGCCGTTCTATTCGTATGACTACGGAATAGATCAACTTTTGCCCCCGCCGCACTTTGTGCGCCGATTTATTTGAGACGCTCCCGTCACTCTGCGAATCCATAATGCATACCGATTTCTGGTAGGCCTCCCGCGATCGTTCCGCGGCGAGATACAAGGGAAAGTATCTTCGGGATGGCCCTGTCCCCCGCGGTAGACGTTACATCCGTCGACAAATGCGTGCAAGTCCCCGTCGATCCCATTTAAACCATCGTCGTATTCAATTGCAACGCGTTATAATAAATTTTATTCGCCGCCGTTCGATTCGGTCGAGATACTTCCGCGTGCCATTAAAATCCTTTGAAATTCCTATTGTCCGCCGGATGAAAAGAGCCTGGTCCGGTGTCGGGGGGTCGACGTTCTAAAGCTGATTATTTCGACTGCAATTATGGAGTAACCATGGCAATTCTGGAAATCGTAGGCACTAGGCCGAGCAAGTGGGTTTTTTTTTTTCGTTCCGGCACGAAGGCAGAGAAAAGAGTAAGGGAAAAAGGAATAGAGAAAGAGAGAGAGAGAGAGGGACCTGTTTTTACAATCGGGCTGCCCTAGCGACTGTTGCCAGCAATTATCGTATATCCGGTGCTTAGAAGCCGCGGCATTTAAAGAGTGCACGTCGCGCTCAAACGGGAGCAAGCGCAACGGGGAAAATAAGAATGCGCTTCACTTTGCACGGCCAATTACAGAACGGCTAAGAGCACCACAGGTAGCCCGCCGTTTATTCTCAGAAAGATACTTCCCCGTGGGTTGCATACCTCCGGTACCAGCAACTGTTCTTTCTCTCCCCCTCTTTTCCCTTCATTTTTACCTTTTCGAATGCAAATTACTCGGAGCACCATATTTCGAGTTCTCACTCGTAAACGATACGGTCGGGACTATCAACGACACTATACCGTATATCAGTGTGACTCATACCCCTATCAGATGACACGGCTGCGCCTTAGTTTGATAAACGTATGTGTTGCGCAGCGAGAGAAAAGCCTCGCTCAACCGGCAATTGAACCCTGGATATGACAGATAATGGCTATATCCCTGCCGGAGGAATGTTTCTCCGATTCGACCCATAATTGATCAAATTGCATCTTTATATTAGTTGCGCGGCCGATTCGTTACCGGTGTACCTTGAAACGGGACGCGTAATGCATGTCTTATTCATGACGGTGCCTCGCAATTCCAACGTAAATATGCAAATCCGTTGCAGTTCCACTTTCGAGCTCGATCCATCGTTTGTTTTTTTCTCTCAAACGCTACAGAAACCTCGAGAGCCCTAAAATCGAAAGCGGTTAAGTCGCCCTGTGGCCCTACAAAGTGCTCGGCCATTTCCCCCAAGAAGCCGCGATGCCACTTTTCCAGCCAATAAATTCCTCCGTGGCACGGTCATATTTCCACCGGTTAATTCGACCGCAAAAGCCAGAGAGCTGTACATTCTTCAGCGAATCGTACGCCAGAATGGCCAGGTATTTACACGGCCTGCGCCGGTATTTATGAAAAGCGGGACCAAGGGACAGTCGGTCGAGGTTCGCGCAATTTAACGCGAACTCGTTGATTAGCATGCGAAGAGCAACGCAGGGCAGCACCGTGTCGGTTCTCTGGCCGAGGCGTTGAATGATCGTCGCTCAAAAAACAACAAAACAAAAAAGAAAACCATGTCAGCCTGGACGTCAACGATTTTAGCATAAGAATACCGGGATCTCTCCGCGGCGGCCAAGTGTACGCGTTTGCTTCGGCTTGTATTTGTACGCTCATTGTCCGGCCCGGATACCAACACGGGGAACGGCCGAAAGAAAAATAGACGGCGTCGCTGGTGCCGCGAACTACGTCGTGATCGAGTGCAGTTATGACACTCCGGACGGCGCATTTGTATTCGAATAAACACGAGCGTGGGAGGTGAGAGACTGAATAATAACTGTGGATAACGTCTCGCTGTCAGAGGGACTTGCCGGCCGTCTAACCAGCTGCATACTTTTGCGTCTTCATTCGCGGAAACGGCAAGCTGTGCGAAAAGATTTCTATTAATGCCACCAGGGGTGGCGGTGCGGGGGGCCAGTCGGATTGTGGTAATTTAAAATTTAAAGATCGCTTAATAAGGGCGGTTTAACGGGCGACTTGTCGCAACGAGACTGGGCGAGGTCGATTAATTTCGAACGCGAAAGGAATACGCGAAGGCAACAGCTTCTTTCTTGCACAGCGCTTTGCGTGCCACTCAACCGGACGTCTTTATAAATATTTACAACGATCGATTGCGTTACGCGTTCTCTCGTCGCGATCCCATCGCGAGCTACCGCGGCGAAAAATACCTGCTGCGGCAAACCTGTCGCAGCGCACCGCTGGATATTATCGTAGTTCGACTCGCACGATTCCCGATGATCGCAAGCGACACCAGGCGAGCCTTGCCGCGGATAAATTCAATACGCGAACCAAGAGGTATCTAACGTGGTATCGTTGAAGCGCGCTTCGCCCCGGCTGACAGGTGAGGCCGCATTCAATTTTCGCAATCGAGCCCGTGAGGCCTCTATCCGTCGACCCTCGGCGATGATCCCTTTCTCTCTGCGCCCCGCGGATTCGGTAGTTTCGACCCTCTTTTGTGCCCGACAGTTAAACCGCAGCCATTATTCTCTCTTTTTCTCTTGGCAAGTCCGAGGGCCACCCTTCGCCGGTCGCGGCATTCGCTGTAACCTTTTGTAGAGGCAGCGGTATAGTAACCGGGAGTCTGGTCGTGCGCATCGATAGCGGTAGATAACCGACACGAGCTGGGTACAGAGAGCGAAGCACCAATTAGGAATTAGATTTCTCCTGGATGCCGGATCTCTTTATTTGCTCTCTTGGCGTGCCTCTGTGTACCCCGCTGCGATCTCCGCGGCTGCACGAGGCCGCGTACGTGTGCCTGTTTATTCGGTACTGGCACTCCGGTCTGTGCTGGTTCGCAGCCACTGGTACACCCGGTAGCACGTGTCTCGCGATCGCAATGAGAAGTACACGCGTACGGAGGCAGAGGTAAAGGGGAAGAGCGAGAGGGAGGAAGGAGAAACCTAGCCAGCTCTAATGAACGCTGAAAATTAGCCGCTATCTATTCATCTGGTTGGTAGCTGCGTCCTGCCGCGAAGGAGCGGAGAAGGTCGGTGAGAGGCAAAGAGAGGGAGGAAGGGAGAAAAAGAAGATCGGGCAAGTCGACGGGCTATACGAAACCTACTGCCTTCTGTCGTGCGCCATGTGCCTCCATCGGGATTTAATTCGATCGCCCGTTCGAGCAGACTGGAGCTGAAACGGCTGTAGAATCGCTCGTCCTACGACTGCTAATGAAATTAATTCTCCGTTTATTAGAACGAATAACTTCGTTACGTTGTTACTCGCAATACTGCGTCAGGAAGAATGCACTAACACAGTGGGGACGGTTAAACATTGAGCAAGTCAAGATTCGCGTGCGAGCAAGGCCGCTCGACGCATGCGATGTTCGATTGCATTTATCCGCGCTGAAAGGGGCAACGACGGCTTTCATCTTATGGAAAATACGAGCGATAAACGGAAATATCAGAAACAGAGCTTCGAATTGCGCGCTAGAGCATGGGAGGAAAGGAAGGAAAGCAGTTTCAGCGGGGACAACAATTTTACGAGGTAGAGCCGCGTGCACGAGAAGATATAAAACACCGCTTCCAAGGGAACCTACGCCACTTTGGCTCTCCCGATAGCCGAGGACGGGGGCTAAAAACGCGACGTCGTTCGGCGTCGTAACTCCGGCAAATTTGTCGCAACGAAAAAAATATTTCCCGTTCTCGCCCCTCGTCTGTCGATCGCGACGGAAAAATAATCCCCGTCGTTCGTTGCCCACCGACACGGCGAAATTATTCCTTATTTATCGGGGGAAAAAACCGATGCCGGAACGTCACGCGTTCCACATTTAACGCGTGCCCGCGCACGCTGCTAATTCGCCCATGCTGTTCGCTGCAATTATTTATCGCGGAGCATAATTGATTCGTCGCGTATGAAACAATTAATAAAGATGGTATAACGAGCGTGTTTCTGTGCATTGAACTTCACCGTATCAATAAAGTATCTTTTTCCCATCGTGTTTCCGCCGCCCTTCGCCCCCTTCCTGTCTCGTTCCAAAAAAGCCCGAATTGTTGGCCCGGAATTAAATTTCTATCACTGTTTTTCAACAATGTTTATCCGATACCGTGAAATTTTCCGCGCGCGCTTAATTGAACGCGGAACCGGAAACAAAGCCGACGTTTCTTTCCAGCCAGGTCACCGATATTCGCGAGGCACGATCGAACGTGCAGATTCTATTATCGCGGGCAGGGACTCGTAGCTTGGTTAAATGGAGAGAGAGAGAGAGAGGGAGAGAGGGAGGAAGAGCATCCACCACCGTTGCTGCTGCTGCCTCTGCTGCCTGGTCGAGCAGAGTTGGTCAATCGGGATCTCTCTTGGATTACGCTTTACACGGATCCAATCCCCGTTCCTACCCTTCCTACCTAATTAAACGGAACTAATACTGACGTTGCACGTAGTCACTGAAAACGCCTATGGCGAACGCTGCAGGCCAGCCGCATCTACACGTACGAGAATTGACTTGTGTTCATTCGGTTCGAGCGCGTTCATCGGATCGCTGAATAAGACAAAGCGAATCGAATCAGGTCCAAGAAACTTGTAACCGATAATGGTTCTTGGTACATACATCTTGCGTCCACTCCCTCGGGTTTGGTCATTTTACTTCGCGGTGAAAGTATCCGGGTTATTTCGGTTTCCAAATTCAAGTTCACCGTTCGATGAACAACGGAATATTATTTCGTTGCGTCTGCTTATCGCTCGGACAAACGACGGCGTAAAACCTTCAGAACGCACTTGCACGATCATTAATGAAGCAGACGCGTTCGTCCGCCGACTACTGTAAGACCGACCGTTCGACCAATAGCTTTATTAAATAAAATCGCATCAAGAGGATCGTATACGACGGGGTTAATTGAATGATTGGTCCCGGTACACCCGGGTCAGGTCGCATCACATTTTCCTACAGCGCGTATCGCCCATACCCCCCGCGTCTTCAGTCAATTCAAATGATCGCGTCTATGTGCAACGTCTGTGTGCGTTCACGTCTACGATAAGCCCTTCTGGCTTGTCTATTCACGGTTACATAACTACGTACCATGTACCACCAGGCCACGCATTCATTTACACACAGGTTGAAACACTTTGGTGTATTTCGTTTGACGCAGTTTGCGCATTAGTAATGCAAATTCCACGTTAGTTCACCTTTCGCAAGGGCTCGGCCAACATGGATTTTCAAAGATACCACTCGACCATAGACCTTTTCGGCCGTGCACGGAGCGGGATGGAAATTCGGTAGCATCAAGGGCTGCGTCAAAGTTCGTTCCGTCGGTATAAGTGGAAACGAATTACGCCGGCGCGACGCCGCGCACACCGAATCATCGAATCGCCCGGGAAATTGGATCACGTTTTACGATCTGATCAATTTCATCGGCGACCGAACATCCTTGGAATATTTGTCCTTGCTACACACGGAATGTTTGACGAACCCCTCCTGTGTTTCTTTCTCTATACACCGACGTTTCGTGTCATTAACTTTTAATGCGCATGTGTTATCGACAAAATGTCACCTGTTACCCAGACGCTCCTTGTCGGCCCGTTAGGAGTGTCCATTTTTGCCTCGTTCTACGACGACGACGGTTCGCGTAAACCGCCTCCCACTTTTTGGCCGGCAATCAGCGAGGCCATTATCGAGGGCAGTTCTTGCCGAATCGTGCAGCTTTACGATCGATTTTAATCGCCAGATGGATCATCCAATATCCAAGTTTTTGCCAATCAATCGAACGCTACTCGACGTAGCAAAACGCGCCGACAATTCAATTTTCATCGCGATTTTTATTACGAAAGCGTGTCAGCGTCGAGGGCGAGCCAGTTTTTTCCCCCGCGCTTCATCATTCATACTTTCTTCGACGACCTTGACGTTCGTGGAAGAATTGAGGTACACCAAGTACAAGCAGCGCATCTTCAATTCTTCCTGTCACTCGGTGTCGCGGCGAAGACGGAAGGCGGATCGCTGATATTGATTGCCTCGCGTATAAATGTAGACGATGGATAGTTAACGTTGACTACGGATTACACGCAGTCGAATGATTTAATCAGCAACGCAGCATTAAAGCGTGGCCAGGTTTCATCGCGGCGACGAGAAGAAAGCGCGAATAAAATCCACTCGCGGTTCTTGGCGCGTCGCGGGTAGAAGGAAAAGGCAAATGAAATTCCTGAGAAAGAATTAATTACATCGGTATTGCCGGACGTCGATGGGGGGGACAAGCGTTGCCGGGCGAAAGTATTTTCCATGGATCAATAGAATCCGGCTGAATTGCATTTGGATCGAGCAAAATGCTAATAAAGCCGGCACCGCATTGTTCGACGGACACGTAGGACTGATTCACCGATACGCCAGACGACAATGGCTTTTTAATATCGGTTCAAGAGGCGCCACTGTTACACCCGCGGAATTATTATAATAAAGGCTTCTGAAGTATCTAGTTACCGATGGCGTGGTGACCTCTTCCTACTCGTGCGTTCTTTCCAGTAGAACGTATCAAGGGGGATCTTCCATTTCGGTGAACGTGTACCTACGCCACGCTTGCCTACGTCTTTTCGGTAATGGGCCTTTCTACTGATCGCGACAGTCATAACATTCATGAAACTTGCCGCGTGCACGGGCCGAACCGATAAATAACGATCGCAGAGCGCGCTAGATGATCATTAAAATGCAATCATGCGCCCGTTTCGACCGGAGCTTTCGCGAACGGGTTAAACCGTGCCGATAAGAATCGTGTACGTCGAGCGATGGGATCGATTCTTTTTCTCTAAGCCGTAATGCGAGATTTAATTAAGATACACGTTCGCGTGAGGGAATTATCATCGCCTAGGCCGCGTGAAACACGTCGAAACGGAATGCGATAGGTATTTCCGGGAAACCTTTTGCGAAAGGGTTCGTCGTGAATTCTGCAAATGTTACGCGATGGCTCAATTTCGAAATTGAGTGATATGCGCAAAACGACGGCAAGAAAAATGTACCACGAAGTATACACGAATGAAAGAAATTATTGTGAAATGCCAGAAGAAACGGATAGAAACCGACTGAGGATCGTTTCGAGATGTCGATGAAGTAAAACCCAACCCCCGCTAAGTTCTGCTCGTCCTTTCGTTCCCCGGAGTGGAAACATTTATTTCTCCAAGAAAACCTTGGCATGCATTTCTATCTGTCACGATTTCCGATCACGATCGTTTCGTCGATTTCATGGAATAAGCTCGGCGACCGTAGAAGAACAATAATCCCTCGTCCCATCTCTGATTATACCCTCGTCGGAAGTCGCAAAACGTCTAGCACAGCTCGCATGGCACCGGCCATGGACCTATTATCCATTTATATTATTTCCAGTGTCGATCGATCGCCTCTATCTCAACAATTACACCTTCTCCCCCGATCCCGTCTTACTGCATTTCGAAAGGTCATCGAGCGTCAGTGAAATAGAACCGTACTGGGTTAGACGCGTAGAGACGTTGGTCCACTCGTGGGCAATCGTCTCTGCGGGTAACGCAGGAACGATTTCGAAATTTTCAAGATACCAACGTCGGACGGTCCACGTCATAATAAAATTTAATTCATGCCTGCGATCAAGGGAGCGCAATATCTACCGCGACGTGACCTCCGCTTTATCGCAATCGTATACATACGTATGGCCTCTTTCGTCTTTCGTTTTCTCCCTTTCCTCCAACTCCACCGTACAGTTTTCCCGCCGCTTCTTGCTTTTTCATCGTAACCCTTTTGCCGTTTCCTTGCCTCCCTTTCAGCTTCGTTCTCGCGCACCGTTCCGTATCTCTTTGTCCGCCTCGAATAGTTTTGATTCATGAGAAGGGTGTAACCCGCGCGTGCGCGTTACACGTGTATGTGTGCACGTGAGCGTGCATGCGTGCACACCTTGAGGTGTGTTCCTCCGCTCCTCTCTGTACACCTCGTCCCGTTCTCTTCTTCGTCTAGCTCGTTCTGCCGGCGGACAAGGCGAAATCCGACACTGCATACCAGTAACTCGACTTCCAACCCGGCGCCCACCCTCTTCCTTCTGTCGCCTCGTCTGTCTACCTTTTTCTTCCACCTTCGCCGCCCCTCCCCCATCTTGCCGTGAATCTAACGTGTGATCGCGCGAGCGCGAACGGTCTACGTTTAAACACGTGTCAACATGTCGGTTGACATAGATTTTTCGCCGAGATAGAAGTTGGAAAATAAGACGAGTGGCTCCGAAACGCACCCGAAAGAAGCATGATCGACTCCCCGGCACGGGAGGCCGGAGTGTGAGAAAGAGAATGGAGCAACGACGAGGGAGGAGTGTACGACGAAACCAGTTTGTACGTTTCGAAGAGGTGCACCGTTCTTAAAAGTACGGCCACTCGGGGCGCTCGTGGATCCGCGTTTAACACCGGGAGGCATAGTGTTGCATTGTTGGCCAGCACGGCTTTTAGGATCCCCGTATCGCGTTTGCCCCTTAATTGATGACTCTCTCTCTTCACGATGGTTATTAGCTATAACCGACCATTAGCTGTAGCAATCGATTGCACGAAACGAGGGCATCGAACGCGGGCAACCGCACGTAAATTCTTCCATCAACCTTGCTCCGTTTCGTATGGTGGTTCGTTAAATCATCCAACGGGAGTTAAATAATATTCTTGGTAACCATACGGTATTCGTCGTATCCGCATTTCTCTAACAAGGTCTATCGTCATCTCTTGCTAGCACTCAGATTTCTATTCAACAAGATTCAAAATGCGGCTTACTATAAGGAGATTAAAAACAGTCGTACCTCTGGACATCGTGAAACCGATTCTTACGTACACCTGATAATTGACATTCACGATATTTTCCATGGAACAAACGGACCGTGCAAACGAACCGTCCCGAGGTTCGACAATTTTCCACCTACGTTCGTGCCGCTCGTATGAATCATTCGGTCGCGGCAAAAGACCAAGGTGTACATGTACGCATTACACGTACACGGCTCTAGCCCGGGTGAAAGTTGTGATATATCCGTTATAATTTCGTACGGTCGGCGTATTGCTTCCGTATGTAGGAACCATTTGTTCCGGAAAATGGTGCAATTTTGTCTCCCTCGGATGGGAGAACAAGCGCAATACCTTCGTGGATATAATTTAAACAAGGGCTCTTTATGTAACACGGTCTATTTATTTGGGCATACCTACCCTTGTCCGTCGTATACAATGCCCATGCGAAACGTCACACAATTTCTGTTAAACGTCCCCGCCCCTAATGGACGTGTCGACTCGCGTGCGGCTCCGCAGAAACGTATTATATTCTGCGGCCACGGCCAGAAACAATGCTCGATTTCACCGACAATCGTCGATATATCCCGGCTGGGTCAGAATTTTCCATTTTTACGCGGGTCCCGCTGTGCTTCAAATGCTTGCTTGTTTATAGCAAGAGCTAGGCGTGCCGAGTGTTGGCGAAACGTTTCAGCCACTCCGAAAATAATAACGAACGTAGTCGTTGCACGGGCCAGTGTAATTCTGGAAGTTCTCATAATAAATTCGTGGATATAATTAACATGATATTCCACCTATCGTTTGCCGCACAATGTGCTCCTTTCGTAAAGTACAACAATAGCAGTGGTTCTCGTTTAAGTTCGCGTATCGTAGTCGCGCATACGTACGGAGTACTTCATTCTGCTTATTAAGTATAATTCTAGCGGCGGACCACCGACGTCGCGGTTCTGCATTCTCGGAGGCCAAGAAATTTCAACAATAAAACCGTACGCTTCTTGCCCCTCGACCGCACTCGCAATTTCATAAATCGTATGCGACTAAATTGCACAGAAACGCCGACACACGAAATCGGCACGTCCGACCGACACAAGTACTTTCGTCCCCGTCGAACTGACGTACGAATTTTCTCTCGCTCCCTGGCCCAGCGCTACTACTCTTTTTTCTTCGTTTTCTCCTTTTCTATCCCCAAGAGGACCCTCGTCTCGGAAAATTCGATTTCAAGGATTTGCTGGCGACAGACACGAACACACGTCTTTCAGGGCATAGTGCAGCACGAACGGAGACGGTGCTCTTATACAGGTACAAAAGCTATTGCAGCTCTTCGTCAACGACGATACGCGTATACATAACACACACCCGAAACTCGAGCGCTTCAACGACCAGACGTGTGCACGCTTTCTGCTTTTCTACGTGGATATTAGAATAAAATTTGCTTCGTTCGCTTATCGTACCGACTACCCTAACAATTATAATCTAACTCGTATTTACTAGTCGAAAGTCTCATAGCTGCTACGGCAGAACTATTAAATTGAATATCTATGATTAAAATATTTTTCAACTGCAGCCATGCTTCGATCTCGTTTCGTGACAAGTGAATCAGTTTTCGCATTCTGTGCGTGAAAAAGCGTGCATCCAATTTTATTTGCATAGCAATTTTTTGTATTAATCAATGCAATGCATATGTACACCCCACTCTGGCTTCGCATATCAGTACGGCCAATAAATGCAGATATTACTTGCACCAACGCGATTCGCCAAAAAGAATGACGGGAACAGAGAATTGACTGTAACCCGCAAACAAAATCAAGTGCGGTACACGAATGCCGGGTTCGCGAACCGTTGCTCGCATATCATAACACTGACTGTGTTACACGCGAAAGTATAAAATAAACAGGCGATTCAGTGCCATCTTTGTTATACTGCAAATATTGACCCGCATGCGTCAATGTTCGATTCGCGACAACGTGTACAGTTGTACAGCATAATTATTTGATCGTCGATGTTGCACTCACCTTCGGCAGGACGTGTCGTAATTCCACGAGGCGTTCAGTAAAATTGGGCACAGGTAAAATTGAAAACACGAGGAACAAAAAAAAGATCAAGATCCTTGGTGGCAAAGGGTTTCTCCGCTCCTTAAGTTCTTCCCTCGAAGGGGTGCGTGAGTGCGTGCGTGCGTGCGTGCGTGTCCTACGGTTCCTCTCGCGTGTGGCGTGAGAATTCTTCTTCGGTGTTCGCGAAACGAGGTAAAAAGTAGACGATGAGGTTGGCCAACTCCTTTCGCTGTTGCCACGGTCCGTTTCTCCCCCTTTCCACGACGCCTCGGTTCTCCCTTTTCTTTTTCTCTAATTGCCCTCCTTAATATGCGAAACGGCACACGAATTTCAATGGGTTCGCGTGATTATTAATTAAGACGTTCCACTCGAATCGGGTCCAATGATGTATACACCGTAAGGTGATCAGGACATCGGGCCGATGATTGGTCGTGCAGAACGAATGTCTCCTTTCGCTTGGCCCTGATTAATTATCTATTCGAGTAATCAGCGTCGCTCATTTACTTTGTTCGCCGCTATGCACATTCTCGGCAGCCCTTAAGTATGGACACCAATGGACTCTGTTCACCGGTTAATTAAGTCGACGGAAAGTTGCTAGAGAGTCTCCTTTTTTTTCGCTGCGAGACCACGTGACTTCGATCCTTTTTTTCCCCCCCGGCCACGTTCGACGAGCGATAAACACTTTACACGACCGTGGCACAGATATTATTCTTGCGAGCAGGTTGTGATGTTTTTGTTTCTTAGACGTTCGTCGAACGTGCAACGCGAACGTAAACGCGCATGACCTGTTCGAATCTTAAAAACTCCGAACACGCCAGTGATATAAGTAGCTGACGTCGGATGGAATGCCAGTCACACGGTTCACGATCGCTCGGCCGTACGCGGAGGAAGATGTCCACACCGGTGCATCCCGAATTAACATGAAACGTTTGTCGGAGCGATAGGTCGATGTGCGACAATTGACGCCGGTATCGATGAACTTTTAATTCGCCTGGCGGTGATCGATACCTGGCCCACGACGAAATTATCCGCTAATCGGGCAACGCAGACATTGCGAAACACGGCAACGAAGCGCTGGATCGATTTTGATTAGCCAGGGGTACAAAAATCGGTGCAGTCAGTGCTTGCGAACATCACTTTACGGATTCTCTTTATATTTGATGATTGATCGGTCTCGCGCGGCGAAAGCTTATCAATGATCTTGATTTTGCCCTGCTCGCGCCGCTTTTCAGCTCGTCTGCTATCGACTCTCGTTGTTTCCAATCGAAACGCAAATCTTTCGAGGTTGTAATCAAACGACGAGCACCAGATAGGCACTGAATCGATGTCAGTGATTGACTCTGCGTGGAGGAACGAGGATGCCTGTCCGCACATACGTCGGATTAATTACTTCAGCGGTTAGTCGGTACAATACGCTCACTCGTGGCCAAGTTACCGGTATATATACGGGTACACCGGCTTCCAATTGCAGTTACTCGTGGCTGATGCACCGCAGGACGCATCTCGAAACCCACAAGCATACGGTAACCCCGAAGTTCGCACTAGAAACACCCTCGGCGGCACTCCAGAGTACTCGATCGCACTCACGTCGACGGATCATGATGTTGCCAACGAGCACTGATTCAATGTAAACACACACACATACACGGGTTACACACATGTATACATTGACGTATCTGTACGGTCGCACTGTAGCCGTGTCACAAATCCGAACGGCGTTGTCGTCAAAATTAGTTACTAATCGTGCTCCAATCGATCCCACAAGATGAATCCAATCGACGTCACTTCTCGTAAAGTATCCAACACGGTGTACTTGTCGTTCGAATTTCCACGTGCACACTCGTCCCAGTTATACGCGGATCGCCTTGATCGATATCCCAGGCTGAATTTCCCTGTTATCACGGCGCGCGATCGTTGCCAACCATATTGTGTCTCACTTATCGGAAGGTGGGTCGAAACTATCCGGCCGGGATTTACTCTAAATATCGATTCCCGATTACGGTAGACAATCGCGAAATGGCTATTATTAAATTCTCATTTGATATCGATTCCGCGCGTGAAAACGTATCGACCGTGATCGATCCTGCCGGTGAGCTGTCACTGGTTTGACAGTCTCGCGGACTGTACACGCGGCTCGTCAGTGATTGTCGAAAATTTGCACGCGAATCGGTCGTATGGACCACCGTGATCCGGCCTCGGAACACACGCTCGTTGAACTGTCGTTCGGAGCAGCTCGGCCCGCGGTTTAGTATCAACGTTCGTTCTTGGCTGGCGTCGCGCCCCTCCCGGGACGCCGGTCGACGCCAATCGAGTGCGCGTATACCTACGTGCACATACCTGCGAACCTGAGAGGAGAACCCACCTCTGCCTTTTTGCCTGAATCTCCACTGCGCGCACCTCTACGCGATCATGTGTGAGTGCGTTTTGTGTTCATATTCGCCTACCATTGGACGATTTTGTCTTCGTTTCGCCAATTTTTCTTCTTTTCTTTCTTCTGCTTTTCTTTTTGTTTCTTGTTCCTCGTCACGATTATCGCCGAGGCGTTTTCGATGTTGATTTCTCATTTCGGGGATCAGGCGTGGCGGAGGGGATCCGTCGTCGAGAATTCTGTTTCTCGTGTGCTTTTTTGGTTTTGAACGGTAGCAGGTGTTTTGCGCGGAATTAAATTCCTTTTATGGAATTAGGTGTTTCATTTCGCGCGGGTCGCACGCAGCGCTGCCGTTGTCGCGTTCGGCCGGATTTATTTTTTCCGCGCAATCGAACATTAATTAATGCTTGCGAACAATTATTTATTTAAATTCGGGGCACCGAGTACTGTTATAGTGGGCCAATTATTTTCGTGTAATATATAATACATAATATTTGCTTGTTTTAACTCGCGTTTGTGCAGCAACCCCCTCTGTTGTTATTACTTTTTAAGCATTCGAATCATTTTTTGAAATGTTTGCGCAACGAAATAGCAGCATTCTCGTTAAAGATATTGCAAATTAAATTATCTCGTTTAATTGGAATACAATCATATTCCCGTTGCTACCAGCGCACCTGTGTCAAATTATACCGAATTTTCTCCGTTCGAATATTCCCCTGTTTTACGAGAATTTTCTATGATTCTACTTCGTGGAAGTCGCGACCGCGTTACGATAAAATAACTCAAAGGAGTAAGATAGAGACCGTAGATAGATCAAAGCTCACGACGAGTACATTAAGGGCTTGCCTCTCAGGTGGCTCAATTTAACTGAAGAACAGCAGGTATACACTGCTGGAAGATCAGACTCGTTTTCCTTCTCATCGTATTACCATACTTGAGTAGCACGCGCGGACAGCAAACGCGGAATTCACAGTGTCGTCCCGACCTTGCCGCTCGCTCTAATTGGCAGACGCTGATCTAAAGCCTCGAATTTAAGCGTTCGTTTAATGACAGAAATACTATTATTCTTCACAGTCTCCTTTCGTTCGCGGCACCTTGTTACAAACCATGACTGCTTGGATTTGTATTGGATTTTATAGTGGATTTATATGGATTTATATTTTACAATGGCCTTTTGTTCTTATCATTAATTCCCTGGCTACGAGGGACGACGCAATTGAATGGAAATAACATTAATGTGCATAAAATTCCAATGCAATTACCGTTTCACGATTAAAGATTGATCACAGCGAGAAAGAATGTCGATAATAATTATGCTGCTGATGCAAGCACAAGTAGATGCATCCTGCCTTTCTATTAAAAACGACATACGTATGTTCTGCATTCTCTATTGATTAAACGATTCGAGCCTCATTTAATAATATCGTACAAACTAAGTGCTTGCACCATTCCATGTGTTAGTCGAAAATTCTTTCCTTCCTTTTTTTTCAATCATTTTATAGCTGCCACGTGCCGCCCCATTGCGTATCTATTTCAGTTTGCGATCGCTTTCGTTCCCACTCGCACATACTCGAACGAGTGCACGGAAAGTATCGGTCTGGAACTTCTGAACACTCGATTTCGCTGCCGGTGTTCGTAGTTCGCGTGAATGTAGAGAGAAAGAGGCCAACCAGAACCGTATGCAGACCCACGCATGTGCGCCTGTTGGGAAGAGATTTCATAGTCCATGTAGTTTGGCATCAATGCGAGGTCTGGGGTTGGTTTCAGACGCGCGATAAAGCCATTTCAAATTGAATAACAGATTTCTGAGCACACAACAAAATGCACTTGCCGCGAACGCTTCTGAAACCTGGAAAAGAGGGTGGAACAATAGTGTGCGCTTTCCCCTCTACTTACGCTTTCCATTTGGCATGTCTGCGAGCTCGGCTCTGTCTACGTTTTCAACAAATATATACGTTCCCTGGCTGATCGACAATTTCACTTCTATCACTAATCCCTACATACGCACGTGTATATACGTCGCGCTATTCATATCATGCACGACGATTAAAGCTTTGCAGTGCTCGAAAGAGAATCCGGTGTTTTCTTCCTCTTTTGTTTTTTAACTTTATTTGCATACCTCGGCCGTGGAAAGCAGACAGCGTTCAGCATTGCCACGAATATTGTTATTGGGCGAAATTGTATTTAAAGAGGAATCACCTGTTAATTTTTTTAGCGGTCCATAGACCGAGTGATAAGATAAAGTGATAATAGAACGTGGCAAAATTATATTCATTATGATGACAGAAATTTACTTCGTCCGTAAGTGCTCCATTATTGATAATAATTAATAATGTTTGAAATATGACGAATAAAATTTAACGAGGTTTATTAATTAATTTAACGAAATATCGTGTGCCGATATCACTTGAATTGAACCGCGAGTTTCGATCAACATCCATTACCGAATTCTTCGTGCATGATAAAATATTCGTTGAAACGACGTCCCCGTAGGAAACGAAAAGAAGAATACGAATAGCGACACACGGGTCCAGTTTGAAATCTCTGATGGGCAATTAAGAGGATGTCACTCCATTAACTTCACATTTGCATGCAATTATTATTGTACATAGGTTAGTATCCTCTACATCATTAACGCGGCAATAAAACAGGATAATTAACTGAGAAACTAGTTTCAACTAAATTAATTGGTCAGCTGGTCGGTCGATCGGAAGTAAAGAAATGCAAGAAATCAGAATATTATTGCGGTGAATGCTTGCCATTCTAGGAATTTTATATTAACCGGAACGTCATTTATTCGACAAGCTTTTCGTCGTGGTAATTCGATGTCGTGTAAACATGAAATATTTATCGCAAAGCGTTTCCCGCTCGCTAGTATAAGACAATAAATCCTCATACATTTTGCCCATCTTTGGTACACGCGTTTACGAATTCAGTACTCGTAGGTAGCGATGTATTCAACGTTTCAACCAGGAGTATTGATATTGGCTCCCATACCCATGAAAAGATCGCGCGTATTTAGCTTCGTTGAAAATGATTTACACAAATTGAATGGTCGAGAAATGTTTTTGTCGCTCACGTCGCCGATGCAATCTGAATGAATAGGATGGTCCCGACAAAACTGCCAATCATTTCGCCTTTAATGATGCGGCTTTAGTAATCAGTAATCATTAACGCACCGGTATACGTAATTCTTCAGACACAAAGCTCCGATTGTTCACCGAATGATCGAGGAATTATTTTAAAATATTCGCCCGCGACGCGTCGCGGGGAAACATTTTCCTTTGCAAAACGTGTCGTTTCCCGTTTTCTCTAAATTACCTCGCACGCTGCACTCGAATAATCCGGCATTAATTCACACCCTGATAACAAACTTCCCCCCACCGTTGGCCTGGTTTGTAACAATGCCCCATTATTTATTTAACTTATATTTCACACCGGGCGATTGGGTCAATTAATAAGCGTTCCAGCACATTATTACTAGGCGCTGTCAACGATATCATGGGTAATTGCGATTTTAATTGCCGTCCATAGCTTGCACGTAATTACGTAACGAGATTACCACGACCAATAAATCCGGGGAACGCGACGAGACATCGAAAAATAACCAAAAATACTCCTTCCAAGATCCGGCAACAACGTTTACCATACATCACACGAACGTTCCGTCGATCACTTTGCTTCACCCTGTCACGACACGCATATACGTGTATGTATTTATTCGATCTGTGAAGATGCAAAGTTTCGATGCGCCTTCGGGGCCCGGTAAAAACTGATATTCCGAAACTTTTCACGATTGACACGTTCGAGGGTTTGGTCGCTTGAGGGACGTGGGAAAAGGGGAACGGGTAGGATTGACACCGTGATAGAGATAGGTATACAGTGAAATAGAGAGAGAGACAGGGAGAGAGAAAGAGAGAAGCCAACAACACTCGACAGCCAGAAAGCGGCGGGGCGAAGTTTACGCGCATTCGGAGCAAAGCGTAAGCGTCTACGTGTTATGTATATACCGCCGCCGGACGAATGGTTATATAGCTTTCCACAGGTACCAGGACCTTGTTGTACGAAATTAGCATGGCCGTGATAGGATTGAAATTATTCATGTACGATTTAAACTAGCTGACGAGGGTAGCGCACCTTTGCCCGAGCGTCCTCGGACGTTCCTTACTCGTGCTCTCCCTCTCCGTCATCTTTCCGAGCTACATATTTCCTTCTCCCTTCGATCGGCTCACCCCTTCTCTGCCCATCGTCCTCCTCCTCGTTCTATGGTACCCCGTGCATATATGTATGTTGTGCTCGCGACACGATCGTCGCCTCTCTGTGCAAAACCGCGGGGCCGGTACCGGCACGAACTGCATGCCCTCCCGCGCGTGCCACTTGTGTGCACTCTTCGCGCCGATCGAACGTTATGCAGATCCGCCCGGGGGCTGAATTTCTGCAGGACGCGATGGCGAGGCGCGAGGCAAGGGCGTTTATCAGGCGACGGAGTGACCGAGACATCGGTCCACGATCAGGATCTACCGGGATTTCTGAAATATTTCGTTCGCTGCCTCGAATGGCAGGAACTTCTACGCACAAGTAAAATAAATGATAACAATCTTTCTGATCTATTTGCAATTGTGTCTATCGTTTTCGTTATTATTACTCCCGTACTCTGTCGGGTAAAGCATCGTCATGTCCCGTGATCGATCGGACGTCATCCGAAATTCTGTCGTCCTCGTTGCGCCGATGGTCGGGCGGGAAACGGGGACAACGTCGAAAAGGAATCTGAATAGACTGCATTAATCGTTCCCCGTTCGTTATCGCGCAAATTGCGCATTCTTGTCGCGAAATGAATTTCCCGCGTTCCCTAATCGAGTGGAAATGATTTAATGGCGTGTTTAATCGGCAAATAACGACGGACGATCGAATCATTCTTCGTCGTCGCACGTTTCAAGCACGCTTCAGCCAGTATCGGGATCGATAGACGGTGTCGCCCATACATCGAAGAGTCGTAGGGAACGAAAGGAAGATTACATTTTTGTGCCGCCTCGCTCGAACGCTTGTATCATCGTCAAATTGTACTCGAGCAGTTGCATTCCCCGGGGAGTACCTGTAATTTCTGCGACACGATTATCGCGAGAAATCGAGGGCGAGAAGGGGCGGGAGGGGAGGCGGGAGGGACGCAATAAATGTTGCAAAGGCATCGTCGTTGAAATTAACAAGGAAACCTACTTTGCGAAGCAGTGCTCCGTTGTCGGTACCCGAAATGTAGGTACACGTGTCACGTGTACGTGTTCTCACCGAATCAGCTCGGCGTAGTATTTACGAACAACGGCAAACACGTGTCGCGCCTAACTAAACTATGTACTATCCCAACACCGAAGCGATGACATTAATTGCTTGGGTATAAATCCGACGGTGAAACAGAAATTCTCCGAAAGACGGAACAGGTGCCGGAGCTCTCCGCTCCTCCGTTTCGCGAGTCTGTATGTCTAAATTGAATTTCGATGCACAATCCCCGAACGTGACCGATTATTTCTCAAGCCTGCGAGTTCCCCGCACCTACATGAACATCGAAGAAGCGCGAAATGAAATTAAGAAGCAACGTAAAGACAATGGGACAAAGAGGCCGCGAGTACGCGGACTTTCCAGGAATTGAAAAATGATTCTCCACTCGACACCGCGTTCTAGAGGGTGCTCGAACGTAAAATTCTCTGCCGAGAGGGGGCTGGAAAATTTCCTAGGAAAAGAGCGATGAAGCTCCTTAATGATAAAGCGTCTCGCGTTGGATCTCTCGCTCCGAGTCGCGGGCGAATTAAATTAAAAGTGGGAGTGTGGCGGGCGGGTCACGATTGCGCACCCTTAGAACGGGGGAGACAACCGAGTCTTAACTAGCGTTCACAAACAGCGACAACAGTTGCGAACGGGGCGCCGATTAAATCTCGGACGGCGATAATTCTTTGGCGATGACTCAGGCGCAGGCGCTATCCTGCGATTCGATTCGACGTCACCATGGGACATTCTATTGTCCTGGCTCGAACACAACGACGGCCTGACTTTATGTCGTTATTATCGCGATCGTTACAGCGATGTGCGACCTAGCGAACCGGTGAAACGCGATGAAACCAAATCCGCGATACGGATCTATGGGGAATTCCAGCTACCGTGAATTTCGTTTCGAACAATGCCATCGTTGCTTTCGCACCGCGTTTTGAGATACTTTAGTGGCACATGTGTATGACGCGTTTATTTTTTTTCACTATTTCTGAAAAAGGAGTAGATCTTTTTTAAGTGGAATAGTTCAGCGCGTTGGGGACACTGTTAAAAAACAGAAACGTTCACATCAGTTTCGGATTTTATTCAACAGATGGATTGTACGGTATAACGTTAAACTTATATCTATAAACGTAATTATCTGGATGCGGCGAGACTTGCTATATTTACATCGCATGACATTTTATATAAATAAATTCGCTAACTAAGGTATCATTAAACGGTCAATAAAACCGTTGGAAACTTTTTTTTTAGCAGCAGCGCCTTAAACACTTCGCAGATAAACGCGTCGAGCGTACGGGAAGCGTGGGCGTCCGTTTCTTAACCCCGGTTCAGGTAATTGCTCGGACTCGCGCTTTTATTACAAAAGTCGCCGGGCCAGCTATCTTTTTTAAATCAGTTTTTAATTTCACCGTTTTATCTCGTCGCTTAATATAACTCGCCCCTGCGGCTCATAAAGTTGCGGACAGTAATTCCCGTGGCCGAGTGAAATTTTCATTGATAACACTCGGTAGAACTCTGTGCGTCCAGGAACGAGACAATTCCACCGCAGACCCTATATAATTCATCAAGATATCCCCTTTCGTTACTCACGGTTTTACGCGCACATCTTACGGCATATTTACCATAAAATCCCGTGCTTTAACGCAGCGAATCGTTTATTTGATCTCCAGTCATTCGGCAAAAAATAGTGGAAATTCTTCGAAATTCTTCAAGATCCTTACGACTCGAAGCCACCGCTACGATTTCCCCGCGCTACGTTCATTTTCATATCGGGGAAAACATCTAAATCTCCCGCGAATACCTGCGTCTTGCAACGCCAGAGGCAACCATAAAGCCGCCAAGAGCTAGTTACAAACACATAACTCTCCCGTCCTCCCTTTTGCTCTCGTGCATTCCTCGTTCTTTGTATTCTTCGATACGGACGATTACGTTTTGCCCGAACGTTTTGCGCGACGAAAACGACAATTTTCTCGCTCTTCCGTGGCAGAACCAGTCGGGAACTGTGATACCGCTGGAGGGCTAGGCTTACATCAAGCATCTTTGCTTTCTTACTTTCCAACTCCCTTTCAGTCCCCCCGCCGACGACGCAAAGAAACGTAAATGGGCCGACTTAAGTTTAATACCACGTTTTCCGAGGGATCTGACCGTGTACACGTCGCGTCAAATAAGTCCCCTTTTCCTCCATCCGACGTTTTTAATTTGCTGCCCGCCACCTTTCCAGCGTTCCCAGTTTCGCACGATACCTTCGTCCATTGCCGGCACAACGAAGAGGACAAGTAGCTTCTCGACCGGTCCGATAATTATCTCGAACCCGAGGTGTACTATTAGTGATCGTAGTTTGACGTGTACGCAGGCCCCTTGTCGCACCAGCTCGCTAGATCCGGCGCGTCCTCCTTCGTCATTAAAAAGCAATCTTTCTGTCCGTGCCGCGCGGTTATTACTACGTACTTGCGACACGTTAAGCGATAATTAATACATCACTCGTCCCCGACGACACATACAGGGCATCTGGTGCGAAAGGGACGCAGAGTTTTTCTTCGCGGTATGAATTCATCAGCTTCATCTTCATTCGCACTATCGATGCTTCGACTTAAACGAATAGAGGTAGTTTCAGTAAATGGACGACAGTTGGTTTCGCTCTGAGACGTTGCAAAAAGGTTGATGGATAAATTAGTACAATGATATAGGCGCAATGATAATTAAGTAGCAACGATGCATGGTATAATTTTTACGTAAAGCTATTATTATTATTATTACTATATAAAGTCGATGCTTCCCTTAGAAATGACGTTAACGCATCTACTTTCAAACTCAATCGACATCTGTGCAAAAGTAAATGATATCCTCGATGAAATACACGCGCTTCGTAAATTCAGACGCAGCTCGAAGGAGAAGAATCGGAAAACTAGATACTGCGGCGAGCATCAATGTAATATCACGATGATTGACGTTCCCTCGGATCCCACCGAATCAAAGCTTTATTACCGCCGACTGAAAGTGAGATGAGTGTGTCTGGCGACAAAAAGGGACCAGCGATTAATTACCCTTAACTGCCGCGAATAGCAATAGAAAAACGTCGTGAATCGGCGTTGGTAACAGGTTGCAAATTGTTTGAAGTCGAAACGAAGGGACGTAAGTGGACTGAAACGTCCCACGCGGCTGCGAAATGGCAGTTCTGGGGTCGGTCGACAAGCGGGAGGAAGGGGCGGTCGGGATTAGGGGGAGCGAGAAAGGGTGTGAGGATAGAAAGGGATGAGGCGATAGGAGAACGGAGGGAGTCGGGATCGCGTGCTACGAGCCGGTTGTGTAGCCGGCATAAATGATAAAAACGGACAGGAGGAGCGACCGGTTCGCGGCTAAACCTCAATAAGCGTAAAGACCGCATGCAAATGCCAACCAATTATAAAAGGGAGTCCCTGGCCTCTCTTGCCGTGAAATATTATCAATTTTCGACGCGCGTTATCGCACTCCCCCGCATTCAGCGCACGGGCTACATTACCGCGGGCCCGGAGTGCAGCTCGCGCGTCGTGCTCAGATGTGCCGATCGTTCGTAAAGTATGAGACTGTATTCGATACCTGCAACTTATACTTTCCGCTGGTTCTTTGTGATCCAGCGGAGCGAATATGGCGTTGATCCGCGAAACGTTCCCGCTCGCAATCAGCGATACTCCGAGAGGCTGTCTCGTGAATAACGAACATTCGTATGATTTTTTCTTCTGTTTATCTTTTTTTTATAAGAAACACGATTTTCCCCGTTTTGTAAGTAAAATATGGAAAAAGTGTAAGAGAGGGGGCAATTGCGTAGCGAACAAATAACGATGTATTCTCGAGCCGATGAGAGATAGCTCGTGACAAGGATTAATGGAGCGCAGCATCGGCGTTGCTTATTATTAGTAGTACTACTCGCATAATTAGCTATGGGAAAACGTGTAAGCAATGATCGATTCGAACGTCGTCTCTCGAGTTTCGCTCTCTTAGTCTCCCAGTGGAGAGCGTGTTCTTTTTCTCGGCCACTAAAGAGCCTCTTCTTGCCCCGCCGGTATTCCGCCGGTGTGCAACGTCGATCTGACAGTGATCGAGGACTGTCATTCGACTCGACGGCGCATACCTTACAAGATTCTGTACGCGCCGGCAATTATGCTATCTTGGGAATGCCTTGTATCACTCGCTTCTCGCTTTTCGCGGCATTAACAAAAGTACGAGCACCCGGCCGGCTACTGGAAACGGCACGGCATGCCGGAACAGACAGGCACGGGGGTTATTCGCGGTAATGCCACACCACCAAATATGAACCGAAGCTTAATTAACGTACAAGCAATTAACCGTAGAATTATCGTGGTCGGTTTTGCGCGGGCGATTATCGGGAGGAGTGGGATTCCTCGAAACCGGAACGGTACGACGCGAGTCGACGCGACGCCCCGAAGGAAATTATTACGTGCGTTTTTGTTCTCTGTTACGTCGAAATTGCGCGAGCAGGAAAAGAGGGGCTGGTGGTTTCGAACGGGTTCCGTAACACCGTACATTCAGTCATTTTAATTGTCCTTCCGAAAGTACTGTTTCGAGGAACTCTATATGGTACCATTAAAATGTTAATACCTAATTGCGATATTCTTTTTTATTCGAGCTAATTGCAGTGTAATTATTTAATCATTTTACACGTAGGAAGTAATTTAGTTTTTTCTCCGGGGCGGTGATTTTTGTGAAGAATGCAAATTTTATGCACGCGTAGGCTGTTTAAAATATTCCGAGCAGTTTGCTGGAATGTCTTCTAGGCGAGCAATTTTTCGAACTGTTTCGATTTTCTCGAACTACGCCACCAAACGGGGAAAACTTTCTTCCGGTTATTATTGTTTTGAAAGTCAGCGGTATCCGAGGGGGTTGGAATCCGGTTGAACGATTTGTGACGGTCCTCGCGGATGGAAACGCGGGTACCATTGACCCACCCCCTGTATCCTTTTGGTGCACTCACTTTCCTCGAGGATGCCGCGAAGAATTCGCAGAATGTAGCAGATCGCTTCTCTGCGGGCGAGAGCGGACGTCGTCCGGGCGCTGTCGAAACTTTCTGAAACAGAAAAATTAGATATCCGTTCTGTGTCTGTCCGAGAGACTCGTGGTTCAGCCACGTGAATTTCCTTTTCGTAGAACAGACGACGTAGCGTGGAAGCTGGCGAAGGAACAGAGACGGCGAGAGAGAGAAAGGGAGCGAGCGAGCTGAGAAAGAAGAGGCGTATGATGTATGGGAGTCTAAATCGAATTTTTGTTCGTTTGCGAAGTTCGTTTGGTCGAAGGGTACAGGGCTAAAAGGATCTTTCAGCCGGGAATGAAATTTTGTCGCTATCTCAGAAAACTTAACAGCGGCATGGGGTTCACGACGGATAGATTCGATGCAAGGGGGTGGTGTTATAGTTCTGTGCGTTTCTCGTTTCGACTCGTTTGAGAATAGCCTTCTCGCGTTCACCCACTCGTTATCGCGATGTAAGAATTCATCAAAGTTTCGGAACAGCGAACGCGCGTCCCGTGGTCGGTTTGAACGTAAATTTTGAGAATACCACTTCCACGTAAGTTCGTTTATTATTTATACGATAATTATTAAGACCGGGATTAAAAGTTTCGTCGTTGCGGCGTAAGCTCGCTGTCCACGGAGTAAGCGGTTCAAGATTTAACGGGGACGGGAAGGGGACTATAAAAATTAAATTAATAAGAGACGGTTGGTTCCCATGGAAGATGAAGACGACCTGATTCAGCGAATTTAAGGCCAGGGTTCTTCTTGTTTTTCTATATATATATATTTTTTTTCTCTCCCTGCACGATCGGGGTCGGAGACCTTCAGCGTCTCGAGGCTTCCATCGCTACATTCTCGAGGATCAAGGGTACGGAAAGTCAGGAAGGGTGGATGGGTGTCCTAACTGAGTTATAAACGCGACTATAAAAATCAAATTTGCGGCGTCTCCTCCAGCTAAATTGGCTTAGACATTATTCCAATCCATTGGAGTCAAGGTCCTTGTAAAACGGCGTTCAGCCTTTCATATAACAATATTTCAAGCAGTGTGGAATTTTTTATTCAGGTGCTCAACAATATTTGTCTAAATGGAAATGTATAAAAAAAACTAAAAACGAATGAAACGTAAATGGAACAAATGATCCGCGGTTACATCTGAGTCGCGCCCGTTTCAACTTTATTGTACTGCTGCGTAGAGTGGTCCTTCTTCCACGAAACCATTGCGATATTTTCACGTGGAATCTCGAAGAACCAACCACTGCAACGTCGCATCACATCTTTGCCATTCGCACGACCGCTCAATTTTTTCGCGCACGTGCTCCTAAGCGTTCCTTTTTTCTCCGCGTGCATTCTTCCTCCTCCTCTTCTTCTTCATTTTTTTCTTCACCCTTGCGTTAGGCCGGTCGACGACGTTCCGTTTTACGAAACATAAAAGCCGGAGAGACGGCGTTCGACGAAACAGTTCGTGCCAAAACGAATGTCCAGAGACGAAGTCAGCCGACAAATTTCACTTCCAATAAATGGCTGCGGTCGGCGGCCACTGTCAATCTTTATGAGATTTCGTGGTCAATGGAGATAATTTAGAACAGCGTCATTCCGCGTTCCCATGGCGCACGATTTATTGCCGGCGTTATTATGAACGGCCGTACCAAACCCTGTTAAGAATGGTTGTTGCAGCCGGGATGCAACTACACGTCGGGGAGGAAGGGGACACGCGGAGAGAAAGACGGGGAAAGGGAGAGCCTTGGAGCTGCATCATGCAGAAGGATCTCGTGTGTAGACGTCTTTAAATAGTATGCAGATTTCCACTGCTTGTTCTGTCAACGTTATTATTTTATTGAGCGAGCGGTCATAGGTGGGAACGTATGTCCACTCTCGATCGTGTATTACTCGCACATTTCTTCCCCTTAATCTAATTTATCGATCCCCTTCGCGCGGTGTTTTCACGGAAACGTGTTACACTTTCAAGGGCGATGTATCGCTGTACGACACACTAGGATCGAAATGGCCTTGCTTGTTGCTTACCACGAGACGCGCGAAAAAGTTGCAACGGCTATTCCGGCAGCGGGGCAATAATACAGATATCATTCATTACAATTCCGCGAGAGTGCTTTTAAAATCCGGTGCATGCAATTACGGTGGGATCGTTAGCACGAAGGAAAACACCGGCTATGATAATTCGCCCATCCGTACACTACGCACATGTCTCATCTAAAATTGAAATCAGCGTTACCACGAAGACGAGAAATTTACAGAGCCATGTTTATTAATACCTGCTTCAGCTGTAAAACGCCTGTAAATTTGTTGACGCCGGGGTTGAAAATACTTCCTCCGGGGTGCCTTCCGAGGAAAGAGATTGGATGGGCTCCCAATTTAACGCCATTATCTCAGCCGACGTCGAACGCGAGAATACGAGGACGAGGGCGAGGGTGGACGACGTCGCGCCGACGTCGCCCTCGTCCTCGTGCTACCGGCGCAGCGGTTGGTCGCAATATAAATTTCAAGGAAAGTGTAACGGAAGCGATTTGCAGTATGCGGTGAGCTATCTGGAGGCGGCAGTTATGATCCGTTGCCAATAGCTAATGCGGCGATGGCGTGCAAATCGACGCAGACGGAACATAATTCAGTTGACTCGAAGTTGGCGCGGCAGGCTCTGCCAATCGATCCTGAATCTCTGCATAAGTCTGTGCACCCGCTGCAACCGGTGCAGGTTGCTGGAGTTCACGGCTTACGTTGCAGTCAGTCGATACGGAGATGCGCCACCGGCGATTAAGAAACTTGTTTTAACGTCGCGAAGTTCCGGCGATAAAGGGAGTAATGGTTTCGCTCGGCTCGAGTGCTCGTGTCAGCCGCTGAAAACGGATTTCTGCGACTTGAAGTATAATCGAAAGCAATCGAGCTCCCTTTCGATATGGGTGCTCCATTTTCCTCGTGGCGCGATAAGTTAAATTTTTGGAGATTACATTTCACTTTCGTTCCGATGCAAATTATTTAGGGAAGACGGTGCTTTACAAAACTCCGTCCACGTGCCATTTCGATATTCGTGAATGTATGAAAGCGACGATTGAAACGCGTCGTAGTCAGATGCCTCTCCCTCTCGAGACGCCTTTATGGAATTCGCGATATACAACCGATACACTTTATCGATATCGATCGAGAGCAATAAGCACGATGGAATAATGCGGCGAGGGTATACGAAACGATTTTTGTAATGCGATCCATAGGTATCGATTTTCAATGAACACCCTCTTTTAAGTCTAACAAGCTGCTCCGTCACGTAAATCCTTAAGAATTGGAATCGGCCGTTCTTATCGGGCTTCATTGAGACGGGATGGTCATATATATTTCTCACATTCTTCTCTGCAATATCTATTCAGGAGCTTGGTCAAATACTTGAACTTGCAATGGGTGCAAACAATTTCCCTCTACGCCAGGGAGCGGGGCGATTTCTTACAGTCTTCTGTTAGCGATACCCGGTTCGAACCCGCGAACTTCTCGGGATCCGCAAAGGGAGAAAGACAGATCCTTGCTGTCAAACGGCTGGGACGGGATTATTTTAAATTCGGCACCATTCGTCGGTCAGGGCACGGTCTATTAATTTAACGGGCGGGGGCTTAATCAAACGCGGAGACCCGTTTCGCGTTCGCAAAGGGGACGTGTCGGTTTCACGTAAATTCGCCCCGACCGAAATGATACATCGAAACGCACCGGTACATCTAGCGTAATAACGACCAGCTGATGTTTTCCTGTACAAATTACAGGCCGTGTTTTCACGGGACCGCCGCGAAATCGAGGAACGAAAAAGAAACACGAAAAACACAGTGTTCCGTTTGTCCCGTAACAGGTGACAGGACGAGCCGATAAAATAGCCGAATTCCAATTGCAATCGGCATTTATCAGCTGTCATTCCGAACACGTAAACAGCGAACGGGGCTACAGGCTCGCTAGTTTTTCCCATCGCAGAATTGGTGTGCAATCGCGTCGGGCATTCAACGGCCAACGCGTAGTCGCGATCTGCGCGTTACAATGTGCAATATTATGCAACGGCATTCAGCCGTGAAACAATTATATGCGTTTCAAGCGGACCGACGTTTGGCCTCGTAATCGTCGTAAATCTATTTCGGCGCTGTATTGTTTGCGGCGCATATTAACTTGTTACCGGCCCTTTCAAACGAACGATACGGCCCGGCCGATAATAATTTCCCGATCGCGATTTCGTGAGTCCGCGTTCTGCGTTTCGATTGTGGGAAAAGTGCCACCGAAGCACTGTTTTAACTGTTCTTCCCTTTTGGAACTGTGCACAAACTTTGGTGACTCTGGGCAATTTTAATTGCAACCCGACCTTTTTGCAATACGACTCATATTTCGACCAGGATCGAATGAGAAGAAAGGGGCGAGCGGAATGTGAATGTTCCAATTGAACGCCAGAACGTTCAATTTCGTCGGTCGTAAATTTTTTCGAGCTCCGGCGACACGCGGGAAAACCAAGGAAACGTTCCTATCCTCGTGACGAATATAAAGCTCCTTCGACTCTGGAACGTCGCGACGCGTCGCCCCCGTGGTTCCGTACCTTTCTTCTTTCTAATCCCCTCGTCGCGAGAAGCTCAAACCTCTCTGCTCATCCGTTGTTCGCAGGGGATAGAGATCTATCGCGCCATCATATCGCTAGATTCTCCCCGGATGTTTTATTCGGAGTAACCAGGTGAACAGTTCCATATGCGACGCGTAGAGTGGCCGGACTAAATTTCTGCGCCGGGTATAGATACAGGACACACGAATTGCAATCTCGCCCTTTGTTCCAGAGTAAACTGATTTACACTCGTTGAGGCGAGTCCTTTTCCACTTTCATACTCCAAACTCTTTCATACGCCGTAGGCAGCGTGCATTGTGCTGTCTGCGAGGATTTCCCACGTGTCACAGTGCCGCTTTATTTTCTGGCAATGGTAGCCGCCACTTTCATTTGACCTCTTTGTCTGCTACCTTGCCTCTCTTCTATCCTTTTTCTTTTGCTTTTTGATGTGTACCCGACGCAGCAGCAAGGTGTAGCACGCGCGCCTTGTCCCCCATTCTTTTCCATTCGCGTGTATGCATGTATGTACATTCTCCCGTCGCGTCGCACACTGTTCGACGCCAATTCTGAGGACGTGGACGCCTCCCCAGGAGTGAAATTGGCAGGCCAAGCCGATCGTTGATTTCGAGAATCGCGTATTTGGATTTCATTACGATGATCGCATTTAATAATTACCGCAGTCTAGTCTACTCGAGAGGAGGATAACCGAAACTCGAGCATAGCTCAGTGTGTGTAACGACGCCCACGCAAATCTGTACCGAGCCACGCGTGAGCATGTATGCCGCATTCTATGTCACACCGACTCGTCTGCTCGCGGAAACTCGACCTGCGATATCGCGGCGAAATAAAAAGGAAATTTATATTTCGCGCGGTCGTGTTCCGAATCGGTAAAGATACAGGAGCCTGGGCGTAAAAATTTCACCGCCGAAAATTCCTGCCTCGGACCGGGCCGAAATAAAGGCACGTCCCACGACGAATCGTGCACAGGGTGTTCCAGAAAAAATGTCCCAATAAATGTTCACATTCACAGGCGATCTTACTTATAGTAAAAGATTCAAGAAAAATTGTATTTTTTATTTTAGTGGGAGTGATTTTACTTTAATAATACTGTAACTTTATATTGAAATTGTCCTTCTCCCTCGCAAATTAGATTACTCATTTTTCTATTCGACTATCTTAATTTCGTATTAAAAAATGTTCAATCTTTTCACGCTTACACGTGGTCGTCGAACAATTAAGATAACGACGCACATACGGGTATAGTACTTTCTGCTTGAAATTACTATTACGATTGCACCTCTCCTTTATGGACACCCAATAGAATGCTTGCACAACCATGTGGCTGTGTGGGTCCACACAGACAGTCATGGACAGGCTCCTTTGAATCGAGCCACGCGCGGTTATGGACGTTGTCCACTTTGATGTTCATGCTGATGCCGTGGAATCGGCTGGGCAGCGTCGATGGATTTCCACAAAGTAAATGTCGACGGCAGGTGGCCGTTGGCCCGCCATTCCACGGAATTCTCTGCCAAATCGTCGACTGCGTAATCGCGGCACCGACCTTTACGCGCCGCGGGAGCCTGCTCCGTTTGTGTTGCGCTCGCAAAGGCTATCGTTAGACGGAAAGATTGACTCCTGTGCGTGACGTAGATCAAATAAGTAGAGTGGGTTTTTCGCCTGGAATGTGAATGTCGAGCTTGAAATGTGACATTCCTTAATATTGACAACAGAAGCTTTCGGGCTTTTCATATTTCGGTAACTGCAAATAGCTTGCGACTATTAAGAAGAACAATCGCTGATTTTGAAGCAGTGTACAGAGAACCCTTAAGTACATTCGAAACTAATTTATAAGCGAATGAATATAACAACAAATACAACGTATTGTACACGCATCGCTAAAATTGCAACGAAATAATTGAAATTCCGTTTTTGCATGCCATTAGCGAAGGCGACCGACCGGCGTGGCGTAATTTACCATTCCACGGTGATTACAAATAATTGTAATGTGACGCCAATTATTAAATAATTAATAGCTCGAAATTGTTGCACGGTCGTTCCGTTGATTATTGAAATGTTTAATTCGTTTCGTCATGAAGATTAATAAGCTCGTCATTACGCGGAAACAAATTGACGCGGTAATGTAACAGACGGTCGTTCGCCCTCGGATACAAATGAACGTAACGCACGAGCAATTTTATATAATGTGTACACTTCTTATTGCCTTCGTTTTCTCCGGCTCCGTTTCTCTTTCCCTGGGAACCATCGATTTCGCATAAACGGGGCTGGCACGGCCGCAAGAAATTTCGTACGTGTCTGCGACGCGTGAAATTACCCGATTCGCACCTGCGTTTTCGCAACGCGCCGTCGCAGCCGAAATTTTTTTCCCCACCCACCCCGGATCCTGTTCAGGAACGTGCCACCGTCGTTCCGCAAGGTGTGACTTGCCCCGCGACGCAATTCGTCGCCGTCGTGAATGTACATATAACCCGAGGCATCGATAACGCTTCCCTCGTACCGTCGGATAAATTAACGAGTCGCGCAACGATAAACAATTCATCATCGTCCCGTTACGAAACGCAACGTTACGATACGTTCACTGCGTCCATTGAATTCGCGCGTTTCGCAAGAAAAGTCGGCGAAGGTCCAACCGCGCGCGATTACCACACACCCGCGATTCTCCGGAGGCATAAATAACCACGGGCGGTGTGCGACTTGCGCGGTATAAACAAATAGGGCAGGAATTATTATTAAAATGACCGCAGACAGGCGGCGCGTAAATCACCGCTCGGAGGCACAAAGACGTGGCGGAAACCGCGAAACCTGTGCGACTGTCCCGCGGTATGCACGGGAAATGCAACGTGCGCGTTGTCGACCGCGAGAATAGCATTCACGGAAGAGGGGCACAGAGTCTTCTTTCAGCGACAAGGGCTCTCTGTTGGGGCGGAGAAGCGGCGTGTAATGACATCAGGACCGGGGACGTTACTGGGCCGATCTCGATCGTGATCACTGGACGACGATTATTGCGAACTCGCCGCGTCGTTCATGAGCGGCGTGTGGTCCCCCCGGGTCGGTCGACAGAAACAAAGTTCCGCGTTACATTGCAAAATCTTGTCTGGGCGGTTATTGTCTACCGTTGGTGACCTGGACACGGCCACCAATCGCGCGTTTTCTTCGTATCTCCGACGCGGCGCGGCCAGCGGAGAAATTGATGCGCCGAGAGTGAAGGGCTGTCCGTCCGTGAATACGTGAGCACCTGTCAGGTGCATCGGGCATTTCAGCTCCCTGTACGTTCCCGCTTCTATTCTCGATAGACACCGGCCACGGCTCGATAAGTAATGCGGCACGGTGTAGGTGTTAGGTTTAGCTGCAGCGGACAGCGCCGGACGGGGCACTTACGATCGAAAGGTCTGCACCGTTCGCTGAGGCTCCCCGATCGATACAGGGTGACGCGGTAATAACATTATGACAGAATCGCGGTTGGCAGAACCTTAGGGATGGAGATCCCGTCTGCACGAAACGATACACGCGGCAGCGTGTGCGGGATAATGCAGCGTGCAAGCTGCTGCTACGACGTACGGCAAGTTTCAACTTGTTATTATTAAGCGTAATTGCGTTAAAAATTTATCGTTTCTCGCCGCGAGAATTCGTTAACTTGACAGTTAATAGGAGATACCGAGGGCCAAGAGATCGGCCAGATCGTTTTAATCGAATTCAAATTTTCCGTTGATTATATGTCGCAGGCGCAACGTCCTCGTAATGCGTCAGGGCGGGAAAATTAGTGAAAACTTCGGGGAAAATATAACTGGAATATTGGAACAATTGATTGCCGAAAGGAATGATGCAAACATTCCAATGGACCGCAACGTAACTGGTATGAAAAACGTTCTGCATGAAAATCAATCGTTAACGATTGAGATTTATAACGGCCCATTGGAAATAGCCCGGGATTGCACGTCAAACAGATCGTCGCGATTCTAACATTGGATTTATTTTTAGCCCCGCCGAAGGGGTGTCAATTAACCGATTTTTCCTTTGACTATAGTTCGATGGGCCGGGGCAAAACGTATAGAAAGCTCTTTGGTACTCGAATTCGAGTCGTTCGATCGACCTCGTCAAATGTCGACGTAGGTTTTCCGACGGAATCGATTCTGGCTGACGTATGTGCGGCTCGAGTTGAGATATGACGTCCTGTGTCATTGGGTACGTCGTTATTCATTAATCTGACGTTCCAGTACTTCGGTCAATCGAACGATAATCGACGTAGATGTATAGGAACGCCACCGTAGTGGTGTCCCATTCGAGGCCTGGCTCTTTCTCTTGCAAAATGAATGTCCCGTGAGAGATCCAGCCCGATTTGCAGATACCAGCCATTCACGGATCAATCGTCTACGTTGGAAATTTTACACGACGTATCTAAGTAGGTAACGGCTGCAGATAGAATAAGCGCTATCCGCATTTTACTTTTACCTCCACTTAAATTCCCGCAATTCTCGCCAGCGATGGAAACATGCTTCCGGATCTTTCCAATCGGAAAATGCATCGACGTCACAGCTCGAAGACGCCTGTTTAAAAAAAGTTACAACCCCGTTCTCATTTGCCTAAGTGCTACTCACCGCGATACTCAAAGCAATTTTCTCCGCGATCGACGAATCCAATTTTCCGGTTATTTTTCCGGCACCCCATAAATCCTATTCCACTTGCAGTCTGTTTACGAATGACTCGTAAAATAACGGCGCCATCCCCTTGTCACCCCTGCCCCAGCTGTCACGTGCTGGTCCTTATCGCCCACCCGTTGGATTACCATTCCACGGTCTCGCGGATTGCAGTGCTGCCCGCATAAAACGATACGCGTACGCATTAAGACGTGCGCGTGTAGTCGTGAACACGAGTGAAACCCGTGGAAATGGCCGAGGTGAGTGCGTGGGTAACGGTCTTCGCGAAAATTACGAACCGATCGCTTCCCCTCGAGCAGAGAGAGGTTCGATCGGCCAAGAAGGCGAGCCACGGCTCTATACACGAGGCTGTCGCTTTATCGAGATCACATCGAGCCGGCAATTAATCGGCGCTGATCACCCGATGAAGAATTCATCGTCATAAATTGTAATACACGCCTTCTAAAAGATCCACTTCCTACTGGCTTAACGAAGCGAGTCCGTTAACCCGCGGATCCGTTTCTCCTCCAAGGTAGCCCCGAAACCAGTCGTCGACTAACTGGATGCGCGATTAGAACCGGCCTATGCTTTCCAATTATACGCGTTGATTTCTATCCGAGTAATTAGCACGAACAAGTTGTTGCTCGGCGTGCCGGGGCTTTTACCGGCTGCTGCATCCTGGATCGTTTTCATTCAGCCATCTCGCAGCGACGAGATCATCGAACGTTATAGAGTTTATACGGTAGAATGTGTATTTTTCACGCGGTGTTAACGAACGATTATTACTTAATCAACGTTCGCTATAAAATATCTCGTAAAACTTTCGCGGTAGTGCATATACACCTCCGGTACTCCAGGTATGTATATTACCTTTAATTATGATTCGACACTCCACGGATATATTTCCTTCATTCGTTCGGTCTGTCATATTACGCGTGAAACTTTCTCTACTTTTCTTTCAGTATCTTTCGCCCGTCGAACTTCATCTCGTCTCTCACAGCGTCGTTTCGTTTTATCGTTGCCACCCCGTTGATCATTCTACTTGTTTATGCACGCATGTTACGAGAGGAATGACGAGGCTCTCGTGTACCCGCGAGATATCAAAACACACTAGCGACGATACCGAGGCCAAGGTATGCATACTCGAAAGAATACCTGGGAGGCAACGTACACAGGCTCTCCATCGACGCTGTATCGGCGCGCACACCGTGGCGGCCGAGGGCGACGCGAATAACGGTGACTAATGAAAATGTATACGCAAGCATGTATAATATACGAATGTGCCGGGATTTACGATTTTGTTTAATATATTCCGCCACTTATTAAACGTCAGCTGTGATAACAGGGCGGATTAGGATTGCGTGGGGAAACGCCGACGTTGAACTTTTCTCTACAGGATCACAAGCGCGATGCAAATGCAACGAGCAATTAGAATGCGGTGGAAATTTAATTTTACATAGGACGGCGCAAATTGAACAAAAACTATGATCGAATCGCGTAAAATAGATTACGCTTTGAATAGTAATGCCAGTCGGCATTGATTAAGTTTAGAAACGAACGTTTAGGATTTACTTATTGTTAGCATCATTGAAACTGTTGAAAATCGAACCAGATGGGGACCAATTAGTCGATCAAAATTTAACGAAACACCGACTGTTTACTTGGCCCCGTGAGGAAATATTTAGGACAACAAAGATAATTAATTGATATTCAATTGCTTTCTAATAATTGCTGCTCTTTTCGCTTAATGGTTATCGCCGTTTCGTTGGAAATGCATTAAGCACACTTAGCGCATACGAAATTAGAATAGTTTAACGCGTTATTGTGGGACGATGCTAGATACGCTGCTATTATTAGTAGACTTACGAGGAGAGATGCGCCGAAGAAGGGACTTGTTGCCCCCGGGGCAACGTGCATTTACACGGTGCATCGGCGTTGCATCGCGCCTCTCGCGATGCCGCTCGTCGCAAATAACGGTGACTAATGAAAACGCGCATTCTATGGTCTCGTGCAGCTTCGTGCGAGCGAATCGGCCACAATAATCAATTGTAATCCCTACAAATCACCGTGCTGGCCAAATAAAGCAACGCGGCATGGCAGATAGGCTGGGTCTAATTTCAAATCCATTGAGGCAACGTAAAAATCTCCACGCTTTTGATTGACAGGCTTTAAAAGGCCATTGACCACAAGAATGTGTAATATTTTTAACACAAGCGACAGTATTACAAAAATAATTAATATAGAAAAACAGCTCGTTTAATTCTATACAATAAATTAACGAGGCAATATTTCCTGATTCAGTTGGGACGTTGTCAAAAGTTTACATTGCTCCTCCAAGTAGTACTTTACAAGTGCATCACTTTTGTTTCAGCTACACGCACCGAACGTTCTATTTTCCCCTTTCGCAAGCGCGAGCCCGCCCGATAGCCTGGCAAGATCGGCAATCGATAGATCACTGATAAGCAGATAAAAGCGAAACGCTGGGTAATGTGCGCCGAAGGCTACGCGGAAAGGCGCGTTCGTGTCGAGGGCTGCATCGCGGTGTATCTGCAAGGGTGCAGCAAATAACGGTGACTAATGAAAACATGCATTCGCTCATCTCCTAGACGGGGCACGATAACTTTTTGAATGATTCATTGCGCCATTACATCGCGAGGCCGACGGCTCAATACGTGCTCATTGTGATACCGGCGATTTATTGCTCGGGCGGGCACCGCGACGTTAGCGTCGCCGTGACGGCCACGAGCTCCGAAACTGGTCGAAGTTTCCTCTGGCTCGCGAATTCGCGGAACCCAGCTAAACTTCCGTGGCTCGGGTGCCCACGGTGTTTTCCACGAAGGATGATCTCGAGATAGCTGCCGCGGCCAAATTGCATCTTTCGATCCTCGCGCAGCCTCAAATTCGTCTAACGTTTAGCATGCAAATGACAAAGTTCCTTTCAACTTTCCACGAATATGATTCAGATGTGCCGGATAAGAGCGAGCCAATTTTTGCGCTAAGAATACCGGATGAGCGTCTTCCCGTTACCAAGATTCCCGCAGCGTTCGCGTCATCCCGACAGTATTAATCCAAACGAGTGCGCATCAGCGTAATAACCGTCGGCTTAAGCGTACGTTTAACTGGTTTACGTACACGAGTCCCCGATACCTGGTGCGCACGGTTACGCGGGTACTTTTCATTGAGCCACGATCCGGAGTGGTGTCACGCACAGTATTAAACGGTGTAACAAGAATTATCTAATCTTCCGTACGTGCCCCGTTCGGGTGGTGGTTCGGTCTCCGTGTGAGTCATAGGTTTGCCGCGGTGCTCGAGAAACGGGAACAGAGAGCAATAGAATAGCTGACGAGTACGTTATGTATGCATGTATGTATGTAACTCTCCGCTGTCCGGCCTCGTATATTACCAGCCTCGTTCCGTGTGAATCACATCAGCCTTAATATAACGCTTATAACGCGAAAGGTTGGCGAACACGAACGCCACCACGATAAACGCCCATAGGTGTGCCCGTTCGTGTAAGACGAACACCGGTACACGAAAGAGTGAACGTACTGCAAATCGCGCATTCCTCTTCGTTAACGACCGATCGGTTACGTTATTTCATTTACATCTTGCACGACCGGCTAGCCAATGCGACTGCGTCGCCGTGCATTCCCCTGCTCGCTTTGCCGAGTTTATTAAACAGTCACGGCCTGTCAAAACCTCGTTTAGTTCGGTAAATTAATTAACGGCTGGTGTCGCGGGATAAATCGCACCGAGTGCTTGCGCGGACACGTTCGTTCGAATCTTTTCGTTTCCACCCCAACTTCTTCCTTATACATGCTACGTATGAAATTTATAATCCAAATCGGCCAGCCGGTGATGAACGGCTGGCAGCGCTCGCTCCGAAGCGCGCCGGGCAAAAACTCTTTTGATGCACCGCTCCGGGAGGAAATAATCGCGGGGAGGTTCATGGACGTTCACGAACGTTCAACGAGAGTTTCTGTTTTTTTTTTGTTATTTTCTCGCGATAGAAACGACGACACTCGTCCGGAGGTATTCGCGACGGATCGAATCGTTCGGTTTCTATACGCTGCTCGATTACCTGTCGCGCGGTTTGTCGAAGAAAAATTAGATCGGGATGCAATTTCGCAAGCGGGATCGTTTCCACGCAGTCGCGACACTGTGTGAAAGCTGACCGATTTCGCCACGATATCGAAAATAATGGGACGCTTCCTAGAACACCGTTTTCCTGTGTAGTTCGGCTCGGGGTCGTACCTCGTCGACGACGTTTAGATCATTCCGTTATCATCGTGGTAATTATTGGAACCGCTTTGTCACCGAGAATTGAACTTCGATATGGTCAGCGACATTTTCGATCCGAACGAACGTGATATTTCACCGCACGGATGCGCGTACTTCGACAAGAAACAAATGTATCGTATGATCAATAGGGGTGTGATTCACCTGGCTCGACGATGCTGAATCGCTTGCAATCGGTACGTTGGATGAAAAAACGGTTGGACTACGTGTTGCTTTGAAAATAATATAAGGTCGCGAAGTTGATAAGTGACTCATCTGGTGTACCAAAACAGGTATGCGATACGTATGAAACTGCGGCGAACTCGTCGATAAAATAGTAAGACCGGGGAAGGGAATTTTTCGTGCAATTTTTCGCGCCTTTCTTCTTCCGTAGTGAATGCTTTCACGTTATTGCGCGACGAGACACGTTTCAAACGATTATTAAAAATGTACGCCTGCGCTTATAAAGTATTAAGTTCGCGCATATGAAAAGGAGTCAAGCGGAGCAATTTTTCCGAGAGACGTATGAAACAGCGCTAATAATAAAGCAAACAAGGAGCAAAAAATAATTAAAAAAACGAGAAAATAGAGAAGGAGCGATGGCCTGGCAAAAAAATGGAAGTTTCTCATGCAGGTTGCCATATCGAAGCGACCACCTACCACCCGTTATGACGAATATATTCAACCAAACGGAACGTACGCGGCCTGCCGTTAAAACTCGTCGTTAATCCTGTGCCCACACGCGTCCAACACCCCTTCCAACCCCCCCGGCCCCTCATGAAAATTACGAGCTGTATTGTGAAATCCTTTCTGGGCTCGCTCGTGCGCGTACCACACGAAAAAAATGTCTACCCCCTTCGTCGCCGTAGTCCGAGCGCTAATGACGATAGTTATTAGGAAGCGGACCGAATCTCGGCTGGCGTGCGTGTACGCGAAAGAAAAAGCAGGCGAGAACCTTGATGAAGAAGGGGGGCCTGGGAACACGGGAGGAGAAACGGTCATTATCGACGATGACTGGCAGCGGAGTCATCGTCGTCGGTAAGGTTTAACGCTCTTTTATAAGGGAGGTTTAACAATGTACGCGGTCGGTGTGTACAAACTTGCCGAAATCATTAGCGGGTGCTGCTCGATTTAACCTGCCGCACCTGCCTCTCTTTTTCCCACTGCTTTTGCCAAAAGCCCTCCCCCATCTATATAATTCTCTATATTAATTAAAAAGGTTCGCCGAGAAGTTAGAAAATTCAGGGGCGGCTCCACAAGTTCCACAAGTTCATTGTAATTATTTTTCCTGCCCGATAAGCGGTATCCCTATCTGCAACGAATAAACATCGTAATCTGAACCGGAGGGCGAGAATTCATGGCGCAAACGTTAACGATATAAATATTAATTGCAGGGATCCGGCCATAATTGCGCGGCTAAGTAGCGACCAATTTTATTTACTGTACGCGGGCCAACAACAGTAACGATAATCAGCGCGAACGCCATTTACCGCAGTAATTACGGAATCGTAAATAACCGCGTCGCGTAGACATTATCACGAGGTACCCGCGGTACTCTCCGCCGAGTAATTGTAATTTCTGGTACGCCTTCGGGTAGTTCGTACATAACGGCCGCCGCGGCAACATCGTGCCAGGTATAGTAATCGGCATCGTAATATAATCTCCGTCGACGTGTAGAACTGGCGTTAGCTCACGTACCACTGAATCGCGTAACTTTATTGAAAGACGAGAGTCAGGGACCTAGGCAGTGGGTTATCTCTGCCAGCCGACGGGGACACACGGACGACACGAGACCGAAAGCTTGAAGGGACGCAGACGGAGCGAAAGGGGTTGCTTCTAATAGCCCTTAAGTTGGGCAAAGTTGGCCATTGTGCGCGCCACCCGGCCGTACGTGATCAGTTTTACCCTTGGATAATCACACCGGCGCAGATCTGACCTACCCCTCCTTTCGTTTGTTTCCTATGCTGGAACGTCAAGACGGGCCAAGGGTGAAACGAGAACGAGCACATAATGGCAGGGATTAAGATTCGTGGCTGTAATTGATAGTTGATCGTAGCCACTGCTTGGGCGGCAAATATATCGCTGAACTTTCGACGGCATCCCGTCTATGAAAGAACGGGGGGTGCTCTTAATGAAATTCGTAGCCGAAGGTTTCCCTTATATATTTTATAATGAAATGTCGATGCATGGATATTCTGCGGTAAGGTATTGATTCATGGTTCGCGAGGAGTACAAGGGGTTGCCGTGAAAGAAATATGAGCACTGTTCAATTTATCATAGAGCTTTTTAACAAACGATAGTTTGCCTTGTCTACGGCGCCGATGAACAAGAAGGTAGCAATTCGCAAACGCGGATAGCTTGATGTTCGCGTGTGTTTGGCTTTGAAAGTTCTTGATTATTCTTCAAAGGAATAGGTTATTACGATCGCTCACGATTGCTCGAAACAGATTACCGTGCCATCGTAATTCCAACGTACTGCACGGATAACCTCGCAATCGGGATGCACGTGCTTCGCTGTTTAGCGCATTAAGTAGGTTGGCCATAGTTCCTAGCTCGACACCTCGCCTATTTGACTTTGCCGCTGCTATTAAATGAAACTGAATCGATATCGTGCGCGTTATGGAAATTCGATAGCAATCTTTGGTAGGAGGACCAGGAACGAGAAAGTATTTGCTACGTCCCACGAATTCTATTGCAATGGTGTCTGTGTTTACAATCATCGGGCAGATTAATAATTAATTAATATTGTCCGCATAATAATTCCCCGTTGTTTGAAACACACAAGGTCTTTCATCAGAAACACTAACTCTGATATAATCCATACACATCGCCATGGGATCGATTAATCTCTCAGTTATCCTCCGCTTCACCTTTTCCAGCCTGCCCGCACATAATCCGCTACGTTGCTCGGGGTTTCACAGAGGATCCATAGATCCTCTCTCTTCTCGATCTCGCTTCTCCTACGCCTTAGGAGTAAACAAGGCGAGCTTGCATCGGTATAAGTGCCAGTCACGACTGAAAACGGGGGATGTTCTGCCGACGCGTCGCGGAATGCAAAATGAGAAAATTCTGAACCAGTGTAGGTCATTGAATCATTTTGGTTCTTACAATTAAAGGAACGATAATGCGCAATATTCAACACTATATCAGTATATTATAATATTCCATACTGTGTTAACTCATCTGTCGCAGAAAGTTAATTATCGATACATCGACAGTCAGGAGATTACTAATGTATTGACGTACTTCAGTCTTATTCTCCCTTAACGTCCGCATAACCCGCAAGGTTTAGTTCCGTTCCCCGAAACCGAGACTCTGGCGAACGTATTAGCGAACACTTCTCGCGTCTTGCTTGAAAGTTAGAAATATCCGTTTTCGCGTCGCTCAAGGATTGGACTGTGGCAGGCATAGGAAGTTCTCAACAGAAAGGAGGAGCATAAGGGCGCGAGGAAGAGGCTTGTAAGGACCTTTCGGGGAAGGGAGGATACGAGGAGCCTCGAAGAAGGATTTACGCGGGGGTGGGAGCGCAGGGTGGTTGTATAGCGAGGGAGCAACGTTTAATTGGACGACTTCCAGGTGCTGGAATTAGGAGAGAGCTCGGGCTGAGCAACGCGTTCCGTTGGAAGAGTCGTGGAATAAGGATGGGCGGCATGAAAGGGGGAGAGAAAGACGCATAGGGTGGATGAAGCGCGGCTTATCGGCTAATGTCACTTTAACATTGTATCAAATTATCAGTCGCCTCGCCAAACCGACGGATTAATTAAGCTAATTATTGTTTACGCTTGCACGGATACGCAGTCTCCCGTGCGTCTAGAGAGCGAGTCATTTCTCGCGTACTACAGTTTATGCCGAACTGCCGCGTTGTTGTTCCGCCGCTTTACTTCACACCTCGATGCGTATAACTGACGACGATGCCTCCTGGAGTGCAGTAAGCGCAAGGGAAAACTGTACGACAGAACGCGGGGAAGGATGAGCAGAGGAAAACGAAGAAACTCTATGACAATCTGGGTGGCTCGGTGTGAGGTGCATTTACAACGATGCCTCTGTTTTATCGTTGCCCCCCTTGTTATCGAACCGTCGTTACAGTCATTGCGTCAATGTTTGCAAAGCAAGTCGATGTAATTAATTTTTCCAGATTTTAAATAGTTACACTTTGTTTAAATATGTACATACGGTGTGTGTACAGTCTCACGTTAACTACTTGAGATTCCACTTTATAAGGATACACTTTTCCAATGGATGAATTTTTCCATATATTATATCTTTTGTATTATCCATGGAAATGTATATGAATATATGTTAGGAATTTGCATAAATCACAAAATTGGGCATTTGAGTAGTTTCGTAGAGGAAATCGTAGAGGATCGTAGGTTCAGCTAAAAGATAGACAGAATCCGTAGAAGTACAATAGGTACGACCCTGGAGTCGTAGGTTCAGTTAAAAGTTGGTCAGAAAACGTAGAAGTCCAATAGGTCTGACCCAAGGATCGTAGGTTCAGCTAAAAGTTGGCAGAGCTCGCAGAAGTCCAATAGGTCTGACCCTAGAGTCGTAGGCTGGGTCAGACCTATTCCACTTCCGCCTTTTCTTACCAACTTTTAGCTGAATCTACGACTCCTAGAGTCGTGTCTACTGGACTTCGTTAGTTTTGTATAATAATCTATTCAGTGCTCGTGGATCCATACGATTCAGATTCGGAAGAAGCGAGATTGGGCGAGTAAAGTTCGCGTTTAAAGTCTTTCCCCGTTACCCGTGGACGTCGTTAAGGCTCGTTGGCGTACGGCAAAGCGAGACAGAACCAGAGAAAATAACGCGGATTCTATCGATGCCTTGCGAACGTGCGGGATAAATATAAAGACGATCTGGCACGGAGCAAATATGCTGTGAATAAAGTGTAGACCTAAGAAATGGATTAAGCTTAACGATCTATTCAGGTGCACTATAAACGCGTGCGAATATCCCCAAGTAGAAACTTGTTTCTTTTTATCGGAGGCAGCCTCTTGCCGGTGCTAATTTTTATTCGAATCTGTTTTTCCGTTTCGTGCTTTCCCGACTGCTTCATAATTAATGACGATTTAAACGCGAAACATTTGTGCAAGGAAAATCTCAGAGGTAAAATGTGCTCAGCGACTGTGGGCCATGCCTCGTAGCAGCGCAACGAAGTTGCCGGAACAAAACATTCATAAACCGCGTTGCAACTTTTTTTTTAAGCTCCTTCGTCGAAACATTTTGGAACAAATTTTCCCCGGCGAGGCTGCACCGCGAACATCCACCACGACAAACTAACGATCGAGTAAAGAAACCTCGGCAACAAACTGTATCGCACTCTTTTTTCTCGTGCCAAACGGGCGACGGGAACGGAACAACGATCTTCGAGCAGACAGCGAAAAAAAAAGGGTTCCCATCCCGATGGGATCTCAAATCGATTACTATCCGTCGTATGAAAACGAGTAAATTGAGAGGCCGATTATACGATTAACATGAACAGACAACAGCCGCCACCGTTGTTCAACACGCTGGCCTACGACCGTAACAAAAAAGCATTCATTTATCGTACTTTCCTAACAAAGACACTTTCCACGCGTTAACGTGGTTAATTTGTTCCCAGAAAAGAACAAGCTGCGATATCAACGATGACACGGAAGATTCATCGATGAATCAGGAGAGGACAAGGGGGACACATTCCATCGGATCGAGATTTATTTGCCGAATAAACGTTAAGAAGGTATTTTTAATGGCCGACAATAGTGGCCCGATAGTGATCTCAGAAACGTATTGTCGTTGGACATCGTATATAATCCCGGAGGCATCGACGCAACCAACAAAACGGATACACTCTCTCCCCATCCTTCTATGCCGCTTCTCTTTCGTCCTCTCCCACGTAACTCTCGTTGTTTCTGTACCGGCTTATCGGTCACGAGAGAGATAGAGGGAGAGCCCCTTTCGTGCTCTCCCCACACCGTGATCTTTACTTCTCTCCGCTCCTTCGACCCGCGCTCATTCACTCGCATTCCATCTTCATTCCTCTCTATTCTCGTTCAAGTTCTCCCCTTTTTTCTTCCCGTCAATTCCCTCCACTCTCGTACGCCGCAGACTCTCTCGTTCTTCCTCTCATCGCGCGGACTATCACAGTGCGCTCACCTGCTGATGCCTTTGATGTCGATTCTTTTGTGAATCGACATTATTATTCTAATTGAATACTTGTCTCCTACACGGGTATCTTTTAGCACCGTTCGTACATACGTTACAATGCGGCAGCTAAAATCGGGACCAACGCAGGGCGAAGGCTCTCGCAACGCTCTCACCGTGGTCGATGCGAAAAGATCGGCCCAATCCTCCGGGCGTTGTCTCACGCGTCTTTCGCTCAAAATATTTTACACCGCCATCGAGGCCATGTATCTGTCGTGAACGCTTATCCGAGACCCTCGGAACCTGAACTTCTGACGCAACCGTTGTACATTTTCGATCGAGGCTACCGATCATGCCGGGCACCGTCCTTCTGACGTCCACAACGTCCACGAGATTTATCGTTTCATTATCTTAAATCTCGCCAACAGACTGTCCCTCCCTTTTATCGTCGCGAAATTAACACCGCGCGGCGAGACGCGTCACCCCCCCCCCCCCCCCGAGCGACAATAAAAGCACAAAAAGCAAAAAGAATGAAACACGGGGAAAAAAGAGTCTCACGATTCCCGTCAGAGCCTGTTCGTCATTACACGAGCTCCCCTGTAGCTGTTCGCCATAAAGCTCACGGTAATAGAAGCGCGTAATGGGACCGCGGAAAAGCCGTGCGGCCGTGGCTGCTCGGATTCGTTTTCAATTTCCACGACATCCCCGTCGAGGTTCACCGTATAGCCACGTCCTGTTCCAACAGGCTACGCGAATTCCCTGTACACGGATCGAGGTACTTAGGCCAACATTACACCGACTGCGTGCCAGGTTCCACGCGGCTCGCCGATTATTGATGAAGCGGCGGTCCGACCAGGACGCATATTCCGCTCGAAGGATACAGTTATGATTGCTACAAGCAACGGCCCCGCCGCGATCCATTGACGCACTACCCCCGGGCGTTATTAACGTGAGAAAATGTGGTTACATCGTCCTCCGATCGTCGGCCGACGCGGCTCTTCGTAATGGACATGATTTTCCATACTTCGGGAACTGACGCGAGCGGATAGAACATCGGTGCGTGTACCGGGGAATGCCGGCGTGCACGAGGTGCGTGTAGATCATCAAGGCGAATCCTGTTCCAGCCGATCCGTTCATTTCGAGGACGTGTTACAGCCGCTCCTGGACTTTTCCCTCTTTTTGTTACTTCGAATCCGCCGAAGGGAACGACGCGGCATCGTCGGCGATACGCGAATTTTTCGCGCGAAACGGCGAACAGCCGCGGAGGAAATTGCAGACAGCAATTGCCGTTGCGGGGAAAAAAGAACCATTCGGATATTCTTAACGTTGAGGAGGATTACTTCGGCGGATCGTCTCGGGATGATTTTTCTTTGGCTATCTTTCTGATGACCGTGAACTTCGTGGAATTCGATGCCGCGAACTGTCGAGTCATAGAACTCGACGCTCTATGGCGCGCGACGTCCTGCACGGAGCGGTGTCTGTGGGCGCACGGCCGTTACTACTTAGGCTTTTCGCAACGCCTACCGCGGCGCGGTGCGGCGTGTCGCTGAATTCCCGATGAATGATTAACGAGAAACGGTTCGAGTTTCGCGTAACTGAAACTTCCGCAGATTCGTATCTGCGAAACGCGTGGTTTTAAACAATTTCAAGACGCTTTCGATAATAACAACGTCGCTGCGCACAAAGTGACTGCCCCCTCGTTTCACGTACGAAGAAAGGGGTGGGCAAGATCGGCCGGTTGCAGACGATTTTAATCAGACAACCCGACCGATTCTCGAAATGAGATTAGATAAGGCAGATAAGAGATACATGTTCCAGTAATATCCTGGACGGGGAGTTCTTTTTCTGCGCGCCGCAATTGCGCCGTGAGTCACGTGTTAAAATTCAGTCGCGGCCCGAAACCGCCCCCTCATAAAGGAAGCGTCAGTTCATAAATTGCCCCCCACCCGACTCCCCGTTCCCCGTGTCCCTTCCTCTCTGACCCTTCCCGCCGACGGTGCAACGATCTCAATTTTGAGGGTGCCAGCAGGAAACTACCACCCTCGACAAAACTTACTGAATTCATTATGGAACGAACAAAGGCTTCATGGAAAAGCCTTAGGCGACGTACACTCTGCCACGGGAACGAGGAGAGACCTGGCGTTGCAGAGACGAGTCGCCACGAGCGCGACTCTAGGCTTTAGTATCGGTTCGAACACTTACCCAATGTCGCGATCAAACACACCGGATAGATTAGTAATAGCCGGGAAGAACGTTCTCCATTGAAATTGTACACGTTTATAAATCCTTTGACAAGTAAAGGGTATACCATGTATCGGCAGAAAGTGGAAACGAAATTTTGAAAGAATTTTCGGACCTCCGCGAACGATAGTTCAGAAATGCAGAACAACGGCGCAGTATCGAGAAGCATTCCCGACCCTCTCCACGAAATTGTTCCCCGTTGAACGTATTCGAGGTTAGCCCAAAAGCCAGACTACATCTAAAGTGCATCAAACAACCGGTTACCGGTCCCGGGCTCCATTTGCATCCCTCACGAACGTATCAATAATGAACGCTCAAGCTGTCGGGAGCAACACACAGCGGCAAACTGGAGAGTACGAGAAGCGGGGGCAGCTGAAAGGCTTTCGATCCTGCTTGGAAGCCGAATCGTAGGAAGTATACTTACGGTGCATCGTAATTGAACTTACTCCCCTGTTGCGATCCTGTGCACGCGTAACGAAACCAAATTCTAACACACCTACGCCCCGTCTCTGTTACGAGGCAGCTCGCAAGACACCACCGGGGCAAAGCTCCGCCCGTTCGAAGGGAACCAGGCTTCCACCAATGAAGATCTGAACCTACAGGGAGCACGCGACCAGTTGGGCTAAGGGCAAACGTAAAACTTACCGATCGGCAAGATAACTGGTGTTTAACACGCGAGCCAAACCGCCATTAAGCCCGGCCCACCGTACGATTTCCACGCGGTCCGCACCGACTCTCCGCTTCTTCGTATGCCGACCGTGGATTTACGGTCCGTACCGACACTTTTTCTCATGGAAAGGGTGGATCGGGACACGTGGAGACACACGCATGCACACGCGTGTCGTTGTGCCGCGGAGACGTGCTCGAATGCCGGTTGCAGGGAACGACAACGGGGCTGACCGGTGATTGCTGGTGGATCGAGTTCGTTGCACCGGGGCTCGAAACGGCCGGAACAGCGAGATGGAATCGAGCAGGCGGATGTGATCTGGCTAGATCGGATCTACCTGCTCCTTCGCCGTGGCCTCGACTCGGTGCTTCATGGGAATCGATGTTCCCGATTTCTCGAAAGCGATAGTATTGATTGGAAGCCACGCGGTTTCCCGAGTAGGATGGGTTTAATTAATTATTTTTCCACCGATCGTTGTCGTCGCCGTTGACGCGTATTGTTCGGCCAGATGGATTTAGTGCCTCCTCTAAATTCAGTCTGCACACCGTTTGATCAGCAGGTGGTAGCCGGTGTCGTCGTGCACGCTCAACGTGTATCTCCTCTTCGCTTGGATTCAAGTTAATTGATTCAGTTTCGGTACGACTTCTAATTACAGGATTGCCACGACTACTAATTATAGCGAAGCCACGAGAATTTATGTACACGCTATCACTTCACGCGATACGCGCAAAGTAGGCAGAGTTTGTCATAGCGTTCTCGCGGGAGACAGTTATCTTATAATTCGCCGGCAACCTGTCCACCCTGTTTTCCGCTGCCGATTCCTGCCCGATATAAGAGTACTCCTGGCCGATGGCTAATTAACGGGGCGCCGCCTAATTAAGGTCCGTCCAAGCTTTTTATGGAACTTTATCTTCGACTCGAGGCGACCTTCGATAACGCCGGGAATTCGAGTTGGCAAGAACTGACGTTGCAGTCGAAAGACGAGACCCGCTGTGAACGAGACGGTTCATGCACGTTTCTGCTCGTTCTCTGTTGAATTCGTAATACCATAATCACAAGACCACGATTATCGGGGAACGTCATGAATTAGAAAATGCGCTTCGAAACGGTAGCGAGAATGGAAGTAACGAGACTTGCAAATGTAACCGGAAATTGCTCGAATACATACCTTCGACTTCGAGCGGGTTTTCGTGTACACATAACAGCGGCTGCGATTAACATCTTCATGAATAACCTGAAACACCTTTTTTCAAATACTTCAAAGTTCTTTTTTTTTTAAATAGTTAATAAAATAAAATTGTTTGTTGTCAGATACAAATATGAAGGTACCTATCGCGTAATGTCGACTCTTCTTAGAATTTCTCTCTTAAGCTTCTGCCGAGCAGCATCGGTATAACAGCTCGGCGCAACTGCAAATCGTTATCGATCGGCCGTGTATTATTTAACAAACGACAAATGGACAAGCGCGTCGGAAGTGAACTCAATACAGATCCCCTATATGTCTTGGCAACTAGTTTCCGTATCTTCGCTAACTGTTGCCTCGAGTTGCAATACGTTCTTAATAATGATACCACCGGCAGCTTCGTGCGCTTCAGCGAGTCCATTTGCCGAACAGTTGAAATATTTTATGCAAGTCGATACTGGAAGAAATAGCATGCCGACAGAGGTATCTCTAATTCTATCAGGAATATATTATCAGACGCATTCATGAATTAAATTCCGCGAATCGATGGCTCCGTCGGGGCGGAGTGGAAAAGAGAAAAAAATAAGAAAAAGCACAGTTTCGGGTTTTCTACGGAAAATAAATATGCTGGCCTGTGTAATAGTGTTTTGTGATCCTGTTTTTTTCCTTCCCTATTTTCTTATTTGTATACTCGGGGAAACAGAATGCATAGTTAAACGCTCGCTGCATTTCCGGCTGTATGCTCGACGCTCAACGCAGCCGGGGATTGGTCGAAGATTCATTTTTATGAAATCTCCGATTTCGATATTTTTCTCGGTCATATTTAACACGTATCAGAAAAAAATGAGAAAAAATTGCAGCAACCGTATTGGATAAAAGGTATGATAGGTATTGCACGACGCACGGGGATCGTTAATGCATACCCTTTTATTTAAAACACGGTGACCTATTGGGTAATTTACATTCACAGTGCTCTGATTCGAAAGAATAACCCGAAATGATATTATTTAAAGCTGACGAAGGTTTCCTATTCAATTCTATACAAAAAATATACGTAGGATATCAAATGATTTCATTGAAACCTCTCAGTGGTACCATTAATAACCCTCCCTACGAACCGCCTGCTATAACGAATCACTCTTCCAGTAAATGGAACTCTCTCGCTCTGAAAGCAAGAAATCCCACCGAAAAATCTACCCTTGTAAAACACGAAGAACTACGCCGCTTCTTGGTCGTATAAACACCGCGTATCTAACTGCATCGTATATTCCTGTCATCCTCTATCGAAACTATGCTAGAAATCGTTTCTTTCGTTTCTTATTTTTTTTTTACCCGATCGTGATTGAGTCCCCCCCGGTTGGCAGGCTATCTAGAAATCGCCGGAGGACGGCGCGGAAGCGGGACGTTCGATCGCGACGCGGCGACGTCGGTGCTCCCGCAGAAAATGCAGTGGAATATAAATCAGCGTCGTAACGAGTAATCGATCAAGATAATGCATTGGGAATCGGAGAAAAAGTCACGTGGACAGATCGATAAATAAGGACAAATAGAGCCGACCGCGAGAACGATACGCAGGATACGTGAACGTCGGAGAGAAAAACGGCACGCGTGGCGCCCCATCGACGTTAATCTGCCCCCGTGTGCACGCGAAACCGGGAAAGAGATGGAGTGACACAGAAACGAGAGAGGTGGGCACAGACGGACGGATCGGAGTGAAGGAGAGCGAGTAAGGGAACGTGTCGCCGGGTATACACGACACGTACGGCGCGCTCCTTTTTCCGATCGCGTAAAAGAAGTTGACTCGCCGCTGGATTTACAGAGTATCGACTGGATCGTGGACCGAGGCCTCCCGATGTCTTCGTGATTAAGACGTCCCTAGATCCAATGGATCGCGGGCTGGATCCGAGAAACGGGGAGAAACTCCGTTCCGTGGCAAGAATCTTTGATAATGGGAAAATCGTATTTAATGGAGTACGAAGAAATTTTGTTAGGAATTTGTTGCATATTTTATTTACTCAGCACCGAATATGTATGCCTTAAAATTTGCCATCAGAATGTGTCTGTTCCATTCGTAATAGTTTATTCAGCGAATGAAAATGTTTAATAACCAAGTCACCTTCGGTAATGCAGTTTTAATTGCAACGCGCAATTCTCTATTCGATTATATTAAGAGCGCAAGATTGAACAAGGGATCGAACCATAGCATAGAGTCGAACGTTATCGTGTGTTCTGCATGACAAACGGCGTCTTGACGCCAAGGCGTTCTTGCTCGCGTCGTTGCGGCTAGAAAAAGCTTGGCTTGCCACGAGGAGCACGTCGATGCAACTGCGACCGCTCGACAATCGTCAATAAAACTCGACTTTAAGTCGGACCGGCGGCACAGCGATTCAATCACAAATCAATTTATCTGCCATCCGACGCATACAGGAGAAAAAATTTCATTACCGAGCTGCATTACCTGGTGAATGTCCGTGATACCTTTATCTATTACGCTGCCCTATTAACAAGTCGATTCAATTTTTTTGATTGCCTACCAGTGCCTGCAACGAGATCGACAGCAGCGTTTGCCCGCGTGCTTTTCCCGGGAAGCAAAATAAATGTAACCGAATGAACGTTTCAGTTATCACGGTTTTAATTTAAACGCTCCCATTGCAACGAATTTATGTGATCGATTTTGGAGTGGATTGAGGAAAATAGCATATCTAAAAGCGAAACCTAAATTCGGGTTCGTGTTTCGTAGCGCTGGCTTTTTCGTCGAATCCATTTAGAAGCACTGTTTCATTTTGTATGCAGCTCGTCTGATACAAAGCCACTTTGTGCACGGCTCGACCGAAATACACACGGCACTGTCGCATTTATCTTAACATTTATGCAGCCGCTACTTATACGTTGCCCCTTTCGATCGACGGCGATCTAAGGTATCGAAATTGCATTTCGAAACAGTCGATAAGCACCGTGACAGGCCATGAATATTTTCGACGGAGCGGTCCATCGGCTGTCCACGGTAGAAAATATTTTCCTGAGTGGCAGCGTTACGCTTGACACAAAGCCGGATTAAAGTGGCGGGCACACTATAAGGTAGACCTAGAGGGATCCAAGGTTGCATTCCGAATGACGTTTTCAAACCTGGCGGTCTTCGTTATTCGTAAACTGCTGAACTATTCATACGACGCTGTTACGTGGTGGGTAGATTAATTGAAATAGACTGATGTTGTTTCCTTTCCTTTAATTCCCACTCACTATATGTTGTGGTAAATACAGCACTTTTATCGACGCACGAGTACAATCCTCGGATTGTACTTTACAGAGAAATACTACAGACTATGAAACTGCAAACTAGCAGCGTGACGGTTCGTACACTATTGGGTTTTTCCTTCTAGCTACCTCGCTTTTTATATCTCTAGCCCTTGTTTTCGTGGGCTTCGGTCGCGTCGGCATCGCGACCCTTACATACCTGGGCCTGGACGAGGGAGAAGCGGTATGACTTGCCGCTGGGTCATACGGTCGGTACGTGTCCTTACTCACTCCTGTTTGTCGTACTTCGAGTTTCAATAACAACAACAGTGAGTCGTCTCTGACACGTAACAACGCCGTCGTCCCTATTTATACGACGTTGAAACATTCACGCCTCAGAAGAATATTCTTAAAGACTGGATACATTATCGAAGATTAGCATGTCGACGTTCCTGGAACTCCGCGCCGCTGTTCTTTAATTAATATCAACCGTGTATGAAACATTTGTTCGTGGAAGTTATAGCCAGTCTCGCGTGTACGTCGCTTTTTTTTTTCCTTCGCTTTCGCCCACACTGTTCGCGTTTCTGCATTATTAACTTTCTTCTTTCTTCCCCTCGCCCTATCCCTTTGCGTACGACGCTAACCGAACGCACCAGCTACTGAAACTTCTGCAACGAATCACCCTCTACGCGTGCACGCTGAAAGGAACGGTTTATCGACATCGTTCGACGAGGGAAAATCGTATCGTGGCGATAACGAAACGGCAGCACGGAATCGATACGTGATTACAGGCTTCGGTTATCACAAGAATGCATGCACGCGTGCTTCAGGCCAGGTTCGACGTATGGTTAACGAGGCTACAGCAGGATGAACTGCGTGGCCGCTGAGCGAAATAGATCGTTGAAATAATGCACAGCATTGATAATCCGTGGACCACCCTTTCTTCGCGAATGCAACCGCGACGAGGATGACGGTTGTCTTTGTTGCTAAACGTTGCCATCACGAGACCCGCGACATTTATCTCCGCGAAATTTAATATGCTCCGCGAAATTTAATATGCTCCGCGAAACGGTAGCTGCGGGTGACATTCATTTCAAGCATAATAGTGAACATTTTTCGCGAACGCAGTCGCGTTAATTAAGGCCGGGGGCTTATCGGAATGGGCCCATCAAGTTATTACATAAAACCGATCCGTGTAGACAACTTGAAATTACCCCCACGAACATCATCAACTCTTTGCAATTCTTGTGAAACTCGTCATCCTCGAACCCACATTTTGTCACGTCACATTAAATCATGTAATTACACTATGTGTAATCGTTTCACGATCGTCGGAAAGTTTCAGCACGACGAATGCGCGAAAGGCGTCGAATTTCTTCTGGCGCGGAGAAGGGATGGCTATAGGGGACACATAGTCGGTCGCAATTAGCAGCCTCCACTGGCAAAGTGGAAACGCTTAGAGGTGGCATGTCAAGGGGGCAAATTGCAGTTTTACTTCGGCACGTTTATCAGAGAGAGCGCGTTCGCGAGATTGCAGGTACACGACTGGCCCCGTGTTAAAACAAAGTCACGCCGCTGGATGGCAGCCGCGCGGCATATGTACACCCCGTGCTCGTGCAAACAACGCGGTTTCACGCGGGCGCCAATTAGCTAACGACGAAAGTTTAGCGACGTCGCCGTGGAACTAATCAAGATACGGTGGATACTGTAATCACCGTTGATACCGCCGCTAGACACCGTCTTCCCCCGATCCTGTCACGACGAAATGCAAAAGAGGCGGATTTCGCCGGGGAAGTAGCCGGCGACGCGTCATCAAGGTGTCCTCGATGCCGGGAATCGGTAATTATCGCGACGAATTCAACCTGATTTCGTTTGAATAGTCGATGTTTTTAAGGCGACTCGGTCGACGCCGTCTTGGTCTGATTGTAGGAGGAGAAGAATTTTTCTCGTCTATGGTGATTCGAGCGAATGTGCATAAATATGCAGTATTTCAACTTAAACGGTTCGCGTTTGTGCCCTGCGCATGTATAATTCATGAAGAACTTTCCACAGTTTGGTGGAAACGCGAGTGCAACTTTAAAGAACCGAATTCCGTTTGAACGCTTGTCGTCCCGTGGCGACTGGGTCGTCGATTAATAATTTCCCACGAATACGCACGAGCTTTCTGGATCACACATGGTGGATCGTTGGCTCGTTAAATAGACGTAACATCAGATCCTCGTTTCGAGTGATTTTTCAATTGGAATTTTTCGAGTGGAACGAATGCTGCCTGCTCCGTTGAACCTGGCGTTCGTTCCTCACCATTTTTTTCTCCCACCTCCTCCTTTTCCTTTCACTGTCACTGACCCTGTCGGGTCATCACCGCATCATCTTTTTACCTCGGCTTTCTCATCCCTCTTTCAGTTGCACCACGTTCCTATTGTACCCCGCGCACTGACGGACAGAAGAGATAATTCCATCCCACCGTTGTATAATAATAATAATAATTTACTGATAATGACCGGACGGTGTCGTCAAGTTAGTACACGATCCGGCAGAACGTTCCCTCCTCCAAAGCGCAGTTCCACTTGTCGAGACTTCCCGAAACGTGTACAAAAGGTGCCAGACAGACTCCTAACAGTGACTCTGCGATTAATATCGCCCACATCCTGCCGCAGAAAAAACGAATTAAACAAATTCCAGCATGGCAGCGTGTATACGAAGCGTTACTCTCCTCCGCCCTTACATCCTTTCACACTCTCTCGGCCGACGAAAAATTGTCAAGATCGTTGATCGATAGATCCACCGTACAGACGACCTTGACTGCCCATCCCTTCACCCACAGAGGGAACCTATTCCCGATACCAGACGCTAGCCCACAGAGCTGCGTTCCCGGTGCCCGGACGTAACACGGGCATGCACTCAGGGCTTTCGATTATTCAGGAACGGGAAAGGACACGTCCCACGATCTTGTCGAAGCCGATCACTGTCGAGCGTTCGCTGCGCGCTCGCTCGCGCATGCATACACAGCCCCCGATCGTGGGGCACGAAACGTGTACAGATTGGGCGGGCAGCGAGGGAGGACCACGACGGAGAAAGATCAGGCCGCAAACAACAATGGCCTGATTGATATCTGGCGGCCGGCATCAAAATAATATCGCGGCGATAGGCACGCCGGGACGAGGTTAAAAGCTTAACGAGTTACAGGCATGATATTGGATCCAAAGAAATTTATGGTCCTTGTAGTACCGGTGGGGCCCGTTTGCCTCCCGCGGCGCGGCCCACGGACCTTGCGGTCCACCGCTACATCAATAAGATACCGCGCCGAAATAAATTCGCTGTTTTGACGGCGTTTAATAATAATTCGCCAATCCTACTTGCCGCACGGTCCCGCGACCGCTAGGGCGCGGCGGGGCAAGGGAGGCGACGTTAACGAAATATCACCGGGGCCCCGGCCGATGGGGAGGGCGTGGAAATTTTCTGGCGCGCCGTCCGGTTTTCCGGTTTCATAGGGTCCGCGGCAAAATTGAAATTCGATGTCAGGGCGAGAAGAGCGAAATACCAGTGGCGATGTTGCGCGTTCGATTTTCCAACCGACCGATTGAGATTTTCCGGGTTTATCGGATTTTTTCCGCCGATCGCATAGCTCGCGGTCGAATCGGAATCTCACGCTACGCGTAACAAACGTTTCATGGATTCAAGTTTGTTCATTTCAGATGAACCGCGGAACGAAAGCTTTTTATTTCCCAATTTTTCCACCCCCTTCTTCTCACCGTCGTCGAGGTGTACGCGGGTTCGATGCTCTCTTCGCTTGGCAGGATTGAAACAGATACACGCAATAATTCATGCACGCTCGTCAAAGCGTTTCCAAGTCTCGTGTTCTTCGTTGCTGGTAATATACATATTACCAGGGTCGTCGTCCAAACTCGATGACCGAACGGTCTTTCATCGTGATTCACCGCATTCACTTTGCACGACGGGTGCAAGAAGTGGCAGGGGATGAAGACATAGCCAGCGCGACCGTGGTATCCCCAAGCTTCTGCATCTTTGTCGCTGCTGGAGTGTTCCCTTGCTTAGGTATTTCCTGGAGCCGGGCAGCGCATTAGCATTTCCGTTACCGTTACCCTCCTCGTGGGTACCGTCCACGGAAATTTCTGTCGTGAAACACGGGACACGGGGGCGAGCATACACAAGATGCGACCGCAACTTGTATGAACACGAAACACTTGACTTTGGGCGTTCTGTGAACGTCGGAACTTCCATTTAATTAATTCTTAACTAACGCGGCAAACGGACGCTTTCAACGCGCTTTCCATTTATCCTTAAAGAATTCTCATTCTCGGGGAACACCGTATTTCGATGTCCAGAAACGACACCTGGCGTTTAAGGAAACTTTCTCAACCCCTTTGGTTGTCTGTATTCATATATTTCCTAGACCGTAAGAGACAAATCGTTTTCATTGTCAGTCCAACTGCCATTCATCATCGCAGGTAAAGGCGACTGTCTGGTGCAAACAGTCTGGCCACGCGAACGAATACGCTCCTCCGTGATCGACAAAGTTGTGGGAACATCTTTGAAAAGAATTATTTTTTGTTAAACGAGCAAAATCAAGGTCTCCTTTTCCGTGGCATTTTTCCTGAAAATTCCGAGCCACGACTTTCTTTAAATCTTACTGTCGTGGTCATTTATAACAGATCGTCGATAGGAATAAAATCTTTATTGCTTAATCTGTTTCTTCAATTCCCACTATTACCTTGTACTACTTGAGCGTTCCGTCTAGCCGGCTGACATTAAATTCTGTCGCTCGTATCACGTGCTCGTTGCTCGTAATTATATTGTTAAGGCGAGCCGGTCTCAACGCGGCGTCGAGTTTCTTTCGTAGAACGAACACGTGGTCTCCACGCTCGGAAACGTTCATCCAGAGTGGACGGCATAACGAACAGCTGCTCGGGGAGACTTTTCAGTGACCGGTATGATATCAGCAATTATATACACGTTCCACAACAAAGACCACCGTCCAAATGATTTCGTTCACTTGAGCCCACCTGGCGATCAGGCGACTAGCTTTGCTCCGATCATCGCCATCGAACGATTAACGTTCGTCCTTGTCTACCGCACCATATCGATCCTGTTTCTACACCGTCCGCCTGTCTTATCCTCACAAGTCGACAAGAAGGATCACCGAGCGAAGGTGCGCCCGTTTAATCGTGGGCCGCGGGTAAAATAAAAGCGACTCCATTTGGTTAAACGACACGGCGACTATAAATTGTATTAACGAGTCAAATGTACGGCGGATCCTATTTGCATAATGTATGCTTATCTGGCGCGTTTAATGGATATCTGAATGTCATCGCTAATGGGACCGGTAATATCCCGGCGTTTTAGCGGTGGACGCTGGCCTTTCACGAAAATTTGAGGAATCTAGTCCTGCTGCGACCAGCATGCTTTCGGAACAATCAAATATTTCTCGATACGGTGAACCTGTTCTCTAACGCAAACACGACGTCGTTGGACGTATCGACTGTCCGCGTATCTGTCCAATTATTCAATTAGGTAAACTACAGGTAAAAATATGCGCGTCCAATTTGGCGTTATTATTTATACCCGTGCACGAGTCCCAGAACTTTCAGGAGACGATTACGTCGCGTGTAAAAGTGGTGGATGACACAGTGCAAAGAATAGTCGGATGACTAGATGTTCACCGAATCTTATTGCCCGCAGGACGCGTGTGCGCGTAATGTTTTACGTCTGCTGTACACACGGAAGCCAGGGAACATGCACGAGGAGAAATGTTTCGGTAAATAGAGCTGGTACGTTCGTAGCGTTGACGGCACTGCCAGTAGTAACGTAGGCCAGCAACGGGGCGGATAGAACCGCAGCGTCGATTTGCAGCAAGATTTACAGCCAACACTAAATATCCATGGCTCGGTGTTATTATCGACTTTATTACATCCCCCCGTCGAACGCGGCCGTTCACGCGGCACGATAGGGTTAGCAGAAAGAGCGAATGCTACATCACGTCTGGGCGTCATATATCATTCCGGGGTTTCATTGATTCCGCGTTGACTTGGCCCGTTCCGCTACAACTGTGCTCCAAGGACCGGAAGATGTTTCCTGTCTGCGTCTGCTGTCTAACATTCGGCCAGGAGCACAATGCAGTCTACGATAGAATAACAGAGGAACACCGGGCGTTGTCTGTCTCTTTTACAGCCACCATCCGACAGAGACGGTTTTCGGTGTAAATAACGTTTCTTATCTGAACTGTCGCAAAGTAGGAGCACACGGTCCGCTGTGCGATGGTGATACGATCAGAAGCGTTTCCAGTTTATGTTGTCGCCGATGGGGGAGTTCCTTCTAACGTTGATTTCTGCGTCGTTTCCTTTCTTCTTGTACCCCCGCGACCTCGTTCCAAACGCGTGAACATCCCGAGCGAACGCGATTGGCCAATTACAAGCGAGGAGATTTATCGTGTTGGTAATTCTGTTCTTTTGTCTGTTTTTTTTTTTTTTTTTTATATGCGAGGTGACGTTATTCGGATTTTAATATCCGCATTTTAATATTCATGAACAACGGAGCGTTTAATTGACACTTTGATCGGTAGTACGATTTTCTTTCCTTGCATAACCGAGGGATTTACATAATTTTCATTTTGTGACTGGTGTGACGTAATAACGACACGAGCTTGCCCTTTGGTGTAATACAAATGAGCCGTGTGTAATGTAAAATAAATACATTTGTCTCGTGTGTGAAATCCGTGACACGTTTAAAGGCGAAACTTTCGTACATATACATACATATAATAGCGCGCCGTATCGTTCGTAATTGCAGCGTTTTTTTCTTCGCTTGCTTGAAATTAAGCTAAGCATACTCGTCGCAGTTGGATCGTTAAAGAAATTATTCGACATTCACAGTCGGTGTTGCAGCGTCGCAACGAGATATCCGCAAGGATCACCGCGGCGAAACGACAAGCGATAATGCTGTAAATACAGCGAGGATTTAAAGAAACGACGAGGAGAGTCAGAGAGATACCGACAAAAGGGCACCGAACTGGTGCCAAGCGAATGCTCGAGGATCGTGAAAGGACGGATAAACGAAAGGGGGAGAAAGGAAAATACGCTAATGATTGGCACGGTGAAGATGAGCCCGGCGTAACGGTGCCGCACGGCCGAATGCATTCCTCGATTTTTTAAGGAAGTTCGTTCGTTAAGAGGCGTTTTACTTGGCGAACACGCGGCACTGTTTCGCAAACAGCCCGTTGAAAAGACGCGGGACAAAGAAGAAGTTAATTGCGCCCCTTTAATCGATTCGACGTCGCTTTGATATTTGTTTTTCAAAGCGTTCATGCGGCCCGGCCGATGAGTCAGGTTTTAATTACAGCACAGTTCATCTTCGATTAAACGGTGCCTCGTCGTTTTAGCCTAATGACTTGCAGGACGATGCGAGACCGAGGGAAATTTCATACGCAAGCCCCGCGAGCCCTACGGGACAGTTTCAACGAACGTCATTGCCGGCTTAATGCGTCTGTTGCTCGGTAAGGAGGTCGTGATTTTCAAAAGACAGACAGACTGCGAAGAATGAGGCAAGATTGCATCTCGATGGCTAATCGTTTGTAAAGGGAGGACTTTTTTTAAACGCCGCCAACAGATAGATATCGTCGTGCGGCTAAATAGTGGCTGTTAATAAGTGGCATTTAAGACTAGACGAGGGAGCAACTCCACGTTTGCATTGTCGCGCACCCCTCGACGCGACATGAACGGCGAAATTTCGTTTGAATACACTTATTGTCGGGGTCCCAGCCGTTCCACGACGCCGCCGTTATCAACGGCGTGGTATTTCGCTGGAGGACACCCCTTTCTGATTATTCATCGACGGTAGGAAAGGAGAAACCGCAGAGGCCGGCTTGTCAAAATGATTCCGTGGGCCAACGGGAAGGGAATGACGGTAGGTAGACAACCACGGACACGATAAGAGAAACGGCGGCAAGGGATGCTGATGAAAAGGGAAAGGGAGGAAACGGCGGGGCGGAGGAGAGAGAGCACGCGAGGGGTTGGAGCGTCCGGGCGGGAGAGGGGAAGGAGGGCCAAGAACGAAGTGAAATTTATTCGCGTACAAACGGATGTAAATTTATTTAAATTACGCGATTTCGACCGGGGGTTTATTGTGGCGCGGCGCGAGCGGCTTTATTTGCTTTATCACTGCGTGGGACAAGGGATGGGCGTGGACCGTAGCTAGAGCGCGAGAAGGATTCTATTTTGCGGGAAATTAAAAACTCTCCGGCGCTCGCGAGACCCGGCCTCCGATCCCGTTTACATCGCGCACCGCCGGAACTGAACTTTTATGTTTTCACTTCTTCCCGTTCGTTCTGGGATGGCGACCATTTTCGCTCCGGCCGTCGCGGGTTCATTATCAACGGCGTGTCCTGGAATTTAATTGATCACCTCGTTAAGAATCGAGCTCCGAAGATGGAGATACTGAAACGATTGCTTCCAAAATTATTACGCCCCTCTTTAATTCCGGCAATAAGCCCGTGAACGATTCTCAACCCCCCCGGACGATTAAATTATTCTAATCTCTATGTAGAGGCACGGGGGAACGAGGCAAACGCATATTAGGTGGGCGCACCAGTCCGACCGTAAATCTCGTTTTGTTGACGTTTCGCACGTATCTCAGCGGTAATAGGCAGAGCGTTTCGTAACCGGTTCGGGGCACCGATTAATTTCGATTCGATCGGTACGCGTTAGAGTGGCTGGTATTTGCAGTGCTCTCATGATACATTACGCAACAGTTTTGCGACTACGTACGCGGACGTTTAACATGACCAGTGAATAATTACCGATATCGCGTGTACGAACGTACACGTTTGCCGCTTGCGTATTATACGCACATCGGTATCGAAGCTTCGAAGCTTTCTATGCATCTGCATAGCCCAGGCGGCTTTAATTAGATTCATTGTAGAAACGGTCCGTGTGTCGTCTTTAAATGCGCCCGCGCGTACATACGTGGTACGAGATAAATGCAACGCTCGAGCTATGGACGAGGCAGGCGTATAGAAGCCGAGGGACCCGTTGATTATCTCGTTACTTAACGCGAGTTCGATAAGTACGCGGAAAGTTTCACGATCGAGCGGTTGCCAGGGCGAAGCGTGCACCCATACGAGCCAGGTAGGACGATATTAATTTCAAAATCGCCGGCTATTAATGAACCGGTGAAACGTCGAGGCTACGAGCATCGCGTGGATTACGCGGCGGAAATGTTGCTTTAAATATCGGTGCGTGCACGGTTCATGCGGTCGCCACCGGTTAACGAGATAAATAGTTCGTAAATAGGATAGACGCCGTATAACTCAGAGGCATCGATTAGCTTGTTACCTCGTGCGGCTGAAATATGGCCCCTCGTTGGAACTTGTTGAAATGCGCTCGCATGGGGCACCGGTATACTCGGCGACCATTGAATATTTAATAGACCTGGGCTATACAAGAACCAGAGGGGGCTCCTTTCTGGCAGATAATTCTTCGGTTAGACAATGCATCGATTCGGGTATATTTGCAACAATTTGCATTGCGCATCGCATGGAAATAAAAATTGGATGGTTGCGTTTCGTAGTAAATTAACGACCCGTCCGTCGTGTCGTCTATAAATTAAGTATACCCGATGTTGATCGATCGGGTGAAGGCACGCGATGGGGAGCACCAAATCTAGAAGGGATTCGCGTTCGCGTGTGGGAAGAGGACGGGCGACCGAAATCACGTTGCAACAGTGTCACCGACAGGCAATTCGAAAGAGCTAAACAATGCGCGGCGATGGGCTATCACGGGGAGTCTCGTTCGCGGTACTTCATCTCGGGAAGGAGGCCGGCAACGAGCGATTCGATTGAATTATTTCATGCCATCGGTGCCGTCGTTCCTCCGAGCGGCGTATATCGGAAGCCGCTGTTGCAACGGGTTGCGGAGGGTTCCAATGGGGATGGGAAGGGGGCCGAGAAAGAACGAAGGAAACGCGCGACGAGCGAGAGGAGACGCGTAGAAGACAACGGACAAGGACGAAGGGGAATAAGAATAAGAAGAAAACGGGAGAACCACTCGACGTTCTATACCTCCGGCTACTGCATACGCATTTATTATAATCTACGAATTCCCGAGGAGAACGATTCTGGACGGGAGCTGGGGGCACGGAGCGGCGGACGAGCGCCGTTTCGAGGGAAGACGGAAGGGAGATAGATGAGGGCGAGATGAGGAAGACCGAGTGGAAAGGAACGAGCGAGGGAGCAAGGTAGAGGCCGATCTCTCCCGATGCGAAGAGAAAATATATCGTCGAAACAAAAGCAAAGAGAGAGGCCTTGCATGGTACCACGGTTGCGTCGGTGGGACCGAGAGGGGATGGTCGAGTTCACGGGGAGGGACGAAGGGATCAAGACTGCGCGGAAGATGAGAGAAACAGAAAGCCAGCGACGGAGTGTGAAAGAGAGAGGGCCGATGAGGTGGACGACGAGGGAATAAAAGGGAAAGAAGGATTCGATGGTAGCTCTCGGTGGCTGAGGCACTCCTGGGCCCGGGGTAACCTCAATTTTTGAGCATAACTCATGTGCGAGCGCGCTGCGCTTAAATCTTCTGTCCGAATAATAAGAGGAGCGCATTTACTTTGGGGCTACTGCGGTGACAACCTATCCGAGGCCCGTCCACGCATCGGCGACCTACGCTGCACAAGGATCCACCAGAGTTGCCCGATAGAGAGAGGGGAAGAAGAATGGCAGCGAGGGGGGAAAGGAGGTAGCGCGTATTCCTGTTTGGCAAGGCCGAAAGAATCGTTATTCTCCACTGGCACAGGTTGGTCGGCAACCTGCCTTATACCTTATAGTCCTTTGATTTCACCGATCCCGCGGACAGTCCGGCCGCTCGTTGCTTTCCGACTCGTCTTCTTTTCATAAGATCGTCCAAACGCTGTTGCGTGAATCCGTGGCTATCCGACCGATCCACCGCGCAGATTTGCGAGCCTGCTTCAAGAACGTGGATCGTTCTTCGTTCGTTCTTCTCTGCTCTTCTTATGGGAGACGGAAGCAAGTTGCACGGTAAATAGTTCCTCTTCTCGAACGTTCTCAACCATCCCTTCGAATCATTGGATCATAGCTCGTCGTGTATTCGTTGCGCGAATTAAACGAAATCGTCTAATTCCAACAGGTGCTTCGATTAACGGAAGTCGACTACGATGTCTTGATTCGCGAGCTGATGCTTATCTTCTTTCGTTCAATCTCTTTAAATACCTCCAAAATGGTTGTCGCTCGATCCGTATACGTCTTCATGGAAACGTGATTACCGCACGAATATATAGACGCTAAAAATCCGACGGAGAAATTCCTGTCGCATACCGGCCGCCCAATACCGGGGCACGATTCTTCAGGATTGAGAAGAACACGCGTCCCGCGTCGTCGTGGACAGAAAAGGGGATGACGATGGATCGACCGGAATCCGCAGATTCTGCGAATCGACCAGACGCATGGAATCATTTACCGGGCTGTTCCGCGCGGCACGTTCGCCGGATCGAACCGTACCTGGACGAGGACCAACGAAATTCCACAATAGAACGAACGTTGCAAGAAGCTCGCGCGTAACTGGCCGGCAATTTAATCGGTCTCAAGAACGAAGGAATGCCGGATTAATGAGTCTGTCCGATACACGTCGACCGATCGGTCTCAAACGTGTCGACAACGAGCAGAGAGTAGCGACGCGGGGATGAAAAAAAGGGGAAGAAGAGAACGAACACGGAAAACTGTGTGCAAGCGTGCTGGATCGGGATCAATCGTTGCAGCGAAGTTTTAATTGTCCCCCCGTATTCGATAAAAACCGTTCTGCGTGCAGACGCTCGGCGAGCAGTTCGATACTGGCCTCGAACTTGCCACAATGTTACGCTGCAACCAGCATAAGCGTGGAACACGTTTGGTTCTATTTGTTGTGGCTAACAAGGTTTGGAGAGAGAGGGCGAGTGTGCCGACGTTAGCACAGTGTTGGATAAGTTAATGAGTGCTTCTGGGGCTAGGGCGTCAATCGAAATATTATTAACTGATTCAGTAGTCGAAGGAATTAGATTGCAGAGTTCTGTGCAACTGAGTGAAAATACTGTGGAAAAATGTAGGATCATTATATGCAGGTATACCTATAAATCATAGCCGAAGGGGTATAATTGGAGTGCATAAAAGTTGGTGTCTGAGAGAGGCGTTCGTTCGAGGGTGAAAAGTTTCTGATATCTTAGACAGGTCGTATTAGATTAAGCGGAACTTTCTTCCGATCGCTAACTCGCGTCGATGGACAGAGAGCGGGGGAAAAAAGCGGTTCGACGAGTGGCGAATAGTTAGACTTTATAAATATCCTCTGTATAATGGTTTTACCGAGTCTTCCTGAACTTTGGTAATTAGTTCGAGCATAGTTTAGTAACCCTGCCCACCTCTCGCCGTTCCCTCATCCCCGCTGCCTACACAATTCTAGCTTACTGAAAGCTGGCTAAAATTCCGCTCTGTGGTTCGATACCACAACCGCCTACTACTGTCAACTATACCCACAGACCTTATGAAGAGCTTCTTGTAGTAGGAACCGAGCAGCCTGGCCCTTGCATATTTAATTTCTTAAGTTCAATTTCACCTCCCAGCTTCGCCTCGTACGTCGCCAGCTTTCTTTCGTCTACCAACCTACTTATTTCGCCTCGTCTGATTTCAATATCGCGAACGGCAATCGACACGTCCAGGAGATGGCTGGGCGACCGTGTGCCCCCGGGCGATATTTACTCAGGGCGGTCGCACGAATTTTCGTTATTGCAAGAAATTAACAGGTGCCGGTAGAAAGGGATCGGTCCCGATAGGCCTTGCTCTCGGTAGTCGGATAATTGACGTTCTCGTATGACGCGCATCGAGACGTTCCTAATAACATGTCGAAGAAGGATAGTAACCGCTGCGCCGGCCGGCGTGCTGCGCGTTAGCGATTGAATCGATTTATCAATCATAAGTTATCGTGGCCGACGATCGTGTATCCGATCGATCCGGTCGACACTAAGTTACGCGTGCACCCCTGCTCGTTCATGCTCGTGTCTCCTCGTCTCCTGTCACACTAGTGCATTCCTTTGCATTTCGTGTTTCTACGTGCACGTGAAGAACGTTCGCGCGTCCTCGTACATCGATCGACGTCGTGAGAGATTCAAGGTGTGGATCTCACGAATCAATAAGTCGGGATCGCGTCGCGTAACGCGACGAAATTATTGTGCACCCTGTTCAACGAAACGACACATAATTCGACTATTCCCTGGTCGTAATGGTATCGTTATTCCTTTGCACGATCGATAAACTATTTCTCTGTTTCTGCGGCGCGTAAAGATCGCAGATAATTCAGTGCTTTCCGCGCCAAGGCAGATTTGGTTCCGCCCGTGGTCCAACTGTTGTTATCGTGTCCGAATGGTGTCATTAATCGGTTTAACAAGCCGCTTTCGACGATATTTCGGCTTTATCTGACCGAATGAACATATTCACCATGTGGTCCTACAGTTAGCGTACAAGACACGCGTACCTTTCTAACTGATAAGATGGCCGTGCGCGGGTCCAAACGATGAGCGAATCTCTAGATCGAGATTACGTCGCGTATCAAGCGTATCTGCCGCTGAGCATCTGAAGCGTGTCATCGATAACTACGGCACGCTTCATTCTGCCATATTAGTTGCTCCTTTTTTTCGTTTTAGCTATTCAAGAAACGTTCGGCTCGTCTGGGCCCGTTTCGAATAGGAATGGTACGTTCGTTCACAATGTTCCCCCTTCGTTCAATACCTATTAAATGCGGGGTAATATTTCAAAAGTTACGAGTTACGTGTTATCCCTTTATAATAATAGCCAATATTCCGCGGATGAATTTATTCGGGCCAACGGAAATAGGAAATAGTACGTCCGAAACGAAGATACCAGAGGATGAGACGACGAAAATAGACGTCAGCCGGAAGATCACGGGTCCAAATCGGTGGCTCACGATTGAATCACCAGCAGTACTATCCTGTCTTTAGTTGCTATACGAGGACGTCCTCGGATCACGGCAAATCTGGGGATACTTTATAGCCAGTCGAATCCGAACGCGGACCATGCTACGCTGCAGCGTAGAAACTGTGAGATCCTTAAAATTGAAGCCATGAAAAGTATTAAACCAATGACAACTTTACCGTCTCGGACACCTACCAGTTGATGTCCAAAGACGAGCATCGTACGTCTACGAGAAATTCGGATCTCGCTGTATTATTTCGATTACGCTCCTTGAAAGGGGTGAAAAGGAATCACAACGCAGTCGCGCATTTATGCCGATTCCGCCCGAAAATATAGAGGAGATTCGAGCGCAAGGGCGACATAGACAAAAGGAAGATCGAAGGACAAAGAAGGGAGCAATCGAAAAAGCCGTGGGCCCTATCGTGCCACCGAACCGGGGTATCGCAACAACGCACGCTCCCCGTGTATCGCTCCGCGGGCGGCTGGTCGCAGACATGGGCGCTACAAATGGGCGGGCCAGCCCGTGGTGCCCTCGGGTCACGAAGAGGAAACGCACGGCCCTGCCAGCCACATTGGGCCCGGGTGCGAGTAGGATGAACGCGGCGATTCGGGAAGACAGGTGAGAGAAGGCGAAATGGGTGAAGAGACGAGCGGCCGTGGAAAGGGAAGAAGGGGGACCATGATGGGAAAGAAACTGGGAAGGTGAGGCCCGATAGGTGGAGGGGATGATAGGGCACGAAGAGGAACAGAGACAAGAAGAGGTTGATTGTCTGGGAGGAGGAAGGGAGAGACGGCCGTAAAAGTGGCAGGGGAAACCTGAGCACCATAATACAGAGAGGGGGAAGGGCCCCGAGGTAAAGAGGGCCCTATCAAGGTGAACCACTTACACTTCACCGACTGGATTACACTAAGCGATCGAACTCGGCCTCTCAGAGGAGGAGGAAGGGTCGCTCGCATTGCGTGCGATCCCCGGTGCTCAGAGACCGTAGGAGTTAAAAGAGGAACAACTGTATGGAGATGAACAGAACGAGAAGAAACGAACGTTTCTAGCTACAGAACTCGTTTGCCTACGATACGAGGACTGTCCGTCAGCTGACGGACCTCGATGCTTCGTCACAATTGTTCGCGTGGCGTATCCATCGTCCAGCTCTCTGATAAGTTATCGAATAATTTACCGCTCGATCATGGCTACGCTCCTGCGCGAAGGGCTTATGAAAAATTATGCGAAACGATGGAACCGATGCTCTTGTCCATGCGGCGTGGGCCGAATCGTACTGTAGGAGCTGTATTATGAATAAGTTTACGAGCGGAAAGTTGATCGGCACGAATCCAGCCGCGTTTCATTGAGGAGCACAAGATCGATAAAATTTACTAGCGATCTTCGTTTAAATTGGGAATTCGTACGGACGTACGGAAATTGGACGACTTTTACGATCGCTTACGAAGCAACGACCTATTTCTCCCTTATCTCGAAGTTACATCGAATAACTTCGGCTGAGACTGTAACTTTGACGTTTCCGCCAGGGAATGTTTAATCCTGTTTGCTTCGCCCCAAACGTCCTTTATTTGATCAAGCAGGGAAGCCATGAAAATGTGACAGAGATAGTCAGGGACGCGTATAAGTGTTGCCATTCGATTCTGTTGTCGAATGTTCGAACATTAGTCGACTGCACTACCAATTATATTTAGCTATTTATTGCTACTATCGTTTGGTCGCGAAAACTTTCGAGAACCACTGGTCGCGAGTGGCGTCCAAAATCGGCAAGAACTTTCGTCACATGTTGGACTCGATTCAAAACGTTCCGCGCAGCACGACGGAATCGAGGTTAAAGGTCGTTCGATAGGAGTATAAGCTCTCTCGGTGACTGTTCGAGCATCGAATTGCACGGCAAGTGACCGGAAAGCGGCTTCGAGTGGTGCATCCGGTTAAAAGAGAACGAGCATCCTCCTCTTCGAGTGTTTGAACTTTGTAGGCGTTTTCCGTGAGTTCCCGAAATTCTCGCCTTTCGCTTTCCCGATCGGCATTCGCGCAACAAAATGAAACAAAATGAAACGAAACGAAATGAAACGGTTCACGCCCATCTCGTGGCCGAGCCGCTTTCTCGAATTCCGCGCGAAAAAAGACCGGCTGATTTATTACACAGCGGGTCAATTGAAAACACCTGCAATCCCACCGCTTCCCGCAATGCGGTTTCGCAATCGATCCGTCGGCTTCGATTAATATGCCCAGTTACACGATTAGTAGGTTGCGCGAAGTTTATTACCCGGCTCGTGATGGAAAAATAGCTACGCGAGAAACTGCGGCCCTCTAATAAATTCCTGGGGTCGAGAAGTCATCCCCCGCTGGTCGGAAACGCGACCCAATTGTCGGGCATCGATTCCTTTCTACTCGCGAAACCTACTTCAGTTTTCCATCTTTCTTTCTTTCTTTCTTTTTTCACCGCAATTACCAACACGTAGAACTCGTTTGCCAGTGCCGCGTTTGTTCAAAGACAAACTGCGCGTTAAGTGCATGCTGTCTTCTTCAAGCTATAACGTGTACTATACCGGTAAGGTCATTGTAGGAATGTCCAAAAGGAGGTAATGTACCCTAGCCATTATAACTTATGTGAAGAATTGAAGTTAATTATACATTTATTGGCGTATGTCGGATGCATACGACTTCACTTCCAATGGAGCGGAGATATTGCCAGAAGAAACAGCAGCACCTAGAATATTATAACTGGGCCAAGTTTCAGGCTTCATCAAATCGCCGTGGATATTGGCCGGAAAAAATCTTTATACGCCCCGTTGGAAAGCATGGACTTTATGAACGCGTGTGTACGTGCCGTCGTAACTTTCCCGAGCAGATGCAGGTAGAGAAAGCAGGAGAAGGGTAAAGGCGGGCGCACGTGGTTGGAAAGAGCAAGGGAGAATAGTGTTGTACGGTTGAACAAGGGAGGAGAAGGAATTCGAGACGCAGAGAGACGTAAAATGTCGTGCGCGCACGCCCGCTCGTAATTGCAGTTTGCGTTTCTCACGCGAGGATCTTCGACGTGATCTTCGGCTCCGTAAGCAAGGTAAAGCTTGCGAGGGACCGTGATAATTTCCGATGTGCGATAAAATAGTTCGATTTATGTCGCAGGTATGAGACACGAACTTGCGAGGGGATTTTGGCAAGAAACTCGCGATGGGGTTGCGGGTATGTCGACGCGGGGTTGCTTTCATTATTTACAGGCTTAATATCGCCAAACTAGGGCGGCGTATAAAGCCTGGGAACAGGAAGAAATGGAATTCCGTTCGAAGCGGCGCGTAATTTATAAATCACTGCTGTCTATAGACGGCATTAACAATTCCACTGGCAGGGACTGGTCGTCTAGAGATAAATGACGAAGGTGGCTGGAAGAAAAAGTCGATAAGGGACGTGAATGCCTGCCGGCCTAAAATCAGCGCGGGCAAATAATTTAAGCGTGCACGGCGTGCTGTACACAAGAAAACTGCATCAACAGTTTAACAGTTTTTATCGTGTCTACGATAAGAAAATTTGAGATACGATCGAAGGAGAGTTCCGTCAGTTTCTTCGTAAGACTCGCGGAGTATTTTATAGTTCGATACCGCAAGACAGAATTACAGTTCTGGTATAGATTGCGCAAGAAGCGTCTCTTCCTTAGAATACCGTTCATTTACGAACAAATTCGCGTCTTATCGAATTCGAACGGTACCGGTCACCCAATATCATTTTAGACCCGTCGTTAAACGCTTTATCATGAGCAGTATGGCAAAGGGAGCCGCGGTATCGCGCAAAAATCATTGATGTATTGGTGCGATTACGTGCCCGCGACGGCCACTTAATTACCGGTAATAGCAATAAAAAAAGAGTTGACGCTCATAGTTGTTGGATCAGAGTACATATAATCCGCGTCGTACGTCATTTTACGACCAGAAATATTTAACGCGGCGGTCATTCCTTCGGCACGAGGGAACGGCAAACACTCGCGGCGTTCGAGGGTTCGTTGACGTTTTCGGCCGCTGACGTAATCGTTCCCAACGCAACTACCAGTCACGACGAGAACGTTGCGTATGTATTTCCAAGTAGGATTTTTGGCGATCAACAGTTCTTGCTAAGGTTGTTCCCATAGTGGGAATCGCGTTCTTCGATTTCACCATTGGTATCCAAAGCGGGGATTCGATGAACGGTTCGTGAGACCTTCGTTCATAATCTGGCAAGCACTTAAGATGGCGACGCCACAATGATAAAGCGTACGAGAAAGAAGAACGAAATGAGTGGAAGAAAAAACATAGCAATTGAAGATGCTCGACGGCATTTCACAAAAATAATCCACGCGATTAGCATAATCATTGAATGTGCAAATCGGCCGATTCAGAGAACCACGTGGGTACATTGTTTCTGCGAGGTCCACGATACAACAGAATTATGATCCGTATTTATGCGAGATCATTATCGCGGCACGGAAACGTTTCTCTCTGGAAAGCATCAGATAACGCGTATTGTTCTCACGAAAGAAGGTTATGCCGAGGAATAAAACCGACTCATTTTCAGGCGACGTTTACGAGCCCCGTTCAAACTTATGCTGTCCCATTCCCGCTTTTACGATTTATTCTGCTTTAAATACCTTTCGACCGTGTGCCGGCTTCAAATTTCAGTCGACCATTCTTGTTCGAACTTCACGTTGAACCAGCATTCGCCGTTTTAACGATTCCCCTGATTCGTGTACCAGAACTGATTAATTCTACCCCGTGGCGGAGCCTCGGTTCGAATATATTTTAGTTTGTTGCTCGATTAATTGAGTAAGGGCACGAGAGTTTGAATAATTCTGGAGAATATTCTCCACTTTCGTGTCGTGATTAGTCATTTAATATTCTGTACTGCAATTAAGACCGATCAGACGGTAGGTATTACTTCTTCCCTGTTCACCATAATAATAATAATAGTGGAGATTAATGAAATATGCATGTTTGCAACGAGTACCAGTTAGAACCACAGAATATTTAATCAAACGCCGAAAATTTATAGTTACCGGATATGTTAGCTAGAAGGTTTATAGATTTCCGCTTAGTTTCACTTATAGCACAAAGCGGAAATTAAAGGTAGCTGCGTCAAGGGACGGATTGATTTATTAATCCAGGTTAAAATTGCCGTGCGAACAAATTAATTCAGGTAGTCGTGAAACTCGGAAGATAAAAATGAATGTTCGAAATGTAAAAAATTCAGTTGCTCAAATATCTCTTTACTTAAAAATTCAGGAACTTGATCTCGAGAAATTATTCTTTTCCATTGTTTCAAGTGAATTGATAACGCGGTAAAATTTTATTTACCATAAACACAGCGTAATGTAAATAGTTTTGCGAATTTTGAGGCTGCAATAACACTGTGTGTACATGTGTTTCAGTAGCGATACGAGCGCATCCATGCGCACACGAGCGTGTTGTAGGCTTGAAGCAGAGTTTACGCACGCTATGTCGCGTTTGAATGACGTGTGCACGTGTGACACACGCGCTCGCACTAGCGGGCATCATGAAAAAGATTCGAGGAGCTTGCAAACGATTTGCCCGTGCCTCGCTGATCAGTGAATAAAGGACCATTTTCGAAGGGGAACAGCTAGCCCGAAGGAGCGATTCTGGCATCGAAAATGTTACCTTTTCGATTTCATGCTTGTTAAACATTTTTTGCTGTTTGCGTTAACGGAGTCCCGGGTTTGGCAAATATTATGAACTTTTAATTGCTACGTGTTTTCGTATCGTTCATGTGTTCGTACTAAATATATGCGTTCGGATACGTGTGACAACTTGCCTCACGCGTGTTTTTTTATGCCCGCTTGTTATTCAAGGCGTTATCGTGTCTGGGTTTTTAATTTTCTAGGTCTAAAGCGGTCTAACTCGCTTCGATTTCACGCTCCGTTTTTGCAGTGTGCACCTAATTGCTCCGTTTATAATCGTTGCAGATTCATTGATATCCAGCGCACGTATGCATACAGTAATTTTCATTCTGACGTTTCTCACACTTTACTGCGAACGTGTATTAATTGCGACGTTCATTTCCTACCCATGCAACAATTCGTGGCAAAGCTGTAAGGTTTTGACAAACAATCGCTATTATATTGATCCATAGATATGCACCAACGAACTTTTTACTGAAAGTGAATATTCCATTGCTCGAACGAGGAATAAACGTAAGCCCGTTTAAACGCATCCCGCGAATCGCAAATTGCCGAATCGCGTTACGTAGGCATATTCAATTTAACGAGCCTTAACACGTTCGAAAGGTGTTTAGTCATACCGCGTGAAAGTCCTTAACAAATGACAAACGTTTTACCGACAATGAGACGATGTTTTTGCACGGATAGCATATGCCGTGCGTCTATTAAGGGGAGGCGGGAAATAGTGCATATTCATCTGCACTCGGCAATCGAACTCATTGAAACTTCATGCTGAACGGATCTTTTGACAATAAAGATACGAGACACGCAGTCGCGATAAATAATGGTGTTTTCAGAGTGGTGGCATGGTTTAACAACGAATGTCTCCGGCGAGAAGGCAAATTAATCGTGCAGCTTTATCTCCCGATCGCTACAATACACAGGGATTCCGGCGCGATTTAATTAATCGATTGACTCGCGAAGCGAATCGCGTAATTTCGAGCGATCAATTGCCTTAAAGTGGCCGCCATAAAACGTTCCCTGTAACCGTTACGTTACAGCAACCGTGTTTGTTCGGCGAATGTTCGCGCAATTATTCTTACGGGTGCACCAAGAACTCTACGAGCCCTCTTTCATAATCATCGGGCGTGCCATTCTTGAGGGACCAGCAGCTCATCGCGGGGCGTTTTCACCCTCTACATTTTTAAACCTGCCTCTTTCGTCCCCCTCGCGATGTACATCAAAATAATAATCTATGGTTAGTGCGGAAGGCATTAAAAGACAAAGTAAAATACGGAGAACACGGACGGCTCGACTAGGGTGGCGAATTACGGCCATTATTTATGGCGACGCGAAGGTGGAACGAAAAATAGTGACGACAAAATGGAATGATCGCGAGAGAAGGGTAGCATATACGATCGTGGACCTTTTTCCTGCCACGTGGCACAGACGCGATTGTAAATTGCTTCCGATATGGACGAACGAGGACGACACGCGTGCTCGGCTAGTCTGCGTCGGATTTACGTCGGTTCGCGTCTTTTTTAGCTTTTCTCCCACCCTTTCTTCGTGCCTCTCGTCTTCCTTGCATCGCGCGGCCCGAGATTCCGCGGGATCGTTCGCATCCGCCCCGACAATGAGGCAAAGCCTACGATTCGTATTCCACCCTTCGAGGCCAGACTGGCCGAGAACGGATTTCATCGATACGAATGAAAGAGCCAAAAAGGGCAAACGATGGACTGATGTCTGCGTTCACGTGGAAACGATCGCGACAAATCGCGACACGAACGGGACGAGGACGGAGAAGTGGATGAACTCCTGCCGCGATTCACCTCCGGGGATTATTTATAGAACAGCGTAATGAAAATAACGAGGACGGAAGCGATCGGAGAAATATTTACATTGACCTACCCTTTCGCCCCTTCTTCGCTTTTTCATCCCTCGGCGACGCGTGCACGGGAATACGCTTGGTAAATCGCTGCCTCTGTTCGCGGCTAAGTGGCACGCGTGCGTGCGCTCGTCTGCTTCGAATTTATGACGACCATTTCCCTTTCACCCCTACGCTCTTTTTTCCTTCGTACGACGCTTCCGCGACTCGATGCCACTTGTTTCACAAACGAGCACCGTTAAAGCAGCTTCCGTTCTTCTCCGCAACCGTTGTGTCCCTCGCGCTTCTGTTACGACGATCCTCCACTTAGCCTCCCGATGCCTTTTTTTCACCCCTCTTAACGCCAGGCGTTTTTCATCGCGCGTATATGGTGTATGTACGCCTCGCGGGCTCGGGATCTCTCTCTCTTATCGGTGGTTTTTCTTTGTCCCGCTAGTTAAACTACGCGTGACCCGCTTTACGCCGCGAGAGCGGTAATACGAGCCACTAAATCGTCTCATTCCGAGGAAATTTTGTTAAGCAGCTTCACGCGAGTCTTCTTGACCAGCTAAATACCGCGACGCTGGTTATCATTGCCATCGTTCTGGGAAAATAACGTGGGCGCATTAGCTATTACTCTGGTATCCTAAGTGGGAGGAACTTTCATTAGCCGGAATGGCGGGGAAAAGAAAAATAGCACGACAGCGAAAGTTGGCACGGGGGGAGATAAACGCGAATGGTGATCTTGGCTAATAAATTCGCGTTGCTCAGATATCACATTTGAAATTAACCACGAATTTTTTGTATGGCACATTTCACATTTCATGTCGACTAGAAATAGCAAAGAAGCGCATATATTGTACCACCTGTATCCGACAAGGAATTAAACACAAGTATACAATAGAGAAAAAGTAGGACCAAGTTGCAACTACATAAATACATCAGACGAAATTGACGGATCGTGAAGCTTATTCGGTGGCAGTAATTTGTCAAGGCGTTGATCAGAATCCGCGCAAAGTAGCCGGAATAGCGAGTGGAGGTCTTAAGCCGACTTTACAAAAGGCACGATGTTCATCCGTGCCAGCGGTTGCGACGATCCTCGGTCCTCTGCTTGGTGGCGGGCCGGAATAATTTCTATTTCGATCATTAGAAGACAAAACGTGTCCACGTGTGTTCGCCGATGGTATCAGGGCAAGGCCAGTAAGGGAGCGGAACAGTGTGTTGGCCGTGTAAACGGTAGACAAGCCGAGTGAGAGAGAGTGAGAGAGAAAGCCCAGCCTCGAAGCAACGGCCAGTGGACCAGTGGGGCAGGTTTCCTCGGACCTCCAGAGAGGCGTAGGAGCCCGGCAAAAGGTAAAACGAGAGAGAGACAAGCAGATAGAGAGCAAAGAAACGGAGGGAACGAGAGATCGAGGAGTTATTACGGGCAGAGGTTACGTGGTCGTTGGTGCACTCGTAACTGTGCGGAATATCTCGTGTGCTCGGCAAGGTTCGAGCTTGAAACAGGAAATTCTTGAATCAGTTCGCGAGGCGGCCCCGTGTAACCTTTTATACTTTATACCGTCGTAGATTGATTTCATTTGACAGGGGAACTTCGTGTGTACACGATCGGATGACGCGCTTCATCATGGCACAATTTTACTCTGCGCACAGGCTTGCTTTATGATTTGTTATTTATTTCCGACACATCCTCGTTGCCTACGTAGCTCGATGGTTTCGTGTACGGTCCTAAATATTTAAGGGACTAAAATTTGTATTGCTCCACAGTGGGGTGAAATATTTTGTCGGTAATGCTATTGTTAAAAACGTATTGGACGCGACGCGCGACTAATTACACTCCAAGCGAGACAACGGAAAGGTGGTACCCGCCGATGAAGGTATCGAAACATTTCGGTCGCCTGAATAATGCTTATGACCTGAATCGTGGCCGTGGGGTGTTTCGGATGGTCCCGTGGACCAAATAGACAAAGCACTATCGATATATCCTTCTGGACAGACGTTAGATAAATGATGCTGCTAGGAAACGATTTGATTGGTTGACGCGGGCAACGTATTGGTAAAGGAGAGAGCATTAATGTACGACGGGAACAGTGATTTTTACCGTGTAACGCTTACGCAACGAAATTTGTATGGGAATCGAGAACATCCTTCGCGTGTAAGACAAATAGTACGTTGCTCACGGATTGATGGCATGGAGCCACGTTGATCTGGAATAATGTATACAATAATGCAGCCTATCTACGAGAAAGCTTGGCTCCGAGCAATTTGGGAACGGAAGCAGAAGGTACGACTGCAACCTGTTCCTGTTTCTCAGGGATCCACGGCGAGCCGGTGACGTCATACAGGAACGATCCCGACCACGAATACCGAAGATAGCGGGAGGCCTGGATCGCGGCTACAAGGTAGGCATCTCTTGTCAGTAACGCTAGATTCCAGCACAGTGAACATTCGTACATATATTATGATTGCCGCGTCGATACGTGCCGCCGAGTTTGCTTAAGCCGACGAGGAGCCTGATGCTCCCAGGCAAGCGGGCCGCGAAAATAAGCGCCGATTTCTGGAGACGAGATGGCCACTTTACACACTTTTAAGCATTCTTCCTTATGCAATGTGTCGACGTCGAGGGCTTGTCAAACTTTTCAGGCAGAATATCGTTACGGGATATATCAGCCGTGCACAGAGACTCGTGTACGCACCCAGACTGATTTTTATTCACGTTCCACTTGGTATCCTGCATCCTTCGTCGCGGATATTCCATCTTCTTGCGCGAGCCAAGACTCTGAACTTTCTTATTGCCCGAGATAAGGTGAATACGTCGTAAAGTTCGTTGGCACAGAGTCAGTAATGCGTCAGGTAGTAGGGAACAGGCATTTTTCCCCGCCGTTAACAGCAATTACGACCGGTCCATTAATTGCGTCGCATTCCCAACGAAGATTATCACCGGTGGCATCGTAGGTTCGCCGCGAGCCACGACCTACTACGGCCTCCTTTTTCTACTTTTAATACATCCTTTCCCGACCGTGTCCCTTTCCAGCCTGTCTCTCCGGTCGAGCGTTCATTCGGATATTGCCGAATATCTCGGGCGGATAAGGCAGGGGTCGGCTTCGTGGCGCTTTGTCCGGCTTGCACAATGGCGCACGGCGGGGGAATAATAAGAAACCGGCGGTTTCTCGATCGAAACGGTCTAGACGCGGAGAAAAGGGGGTTCGTCGGCGGGAAGAGGCGACCGGCTGGCAAGGGTCGCGTGCACGTTGCCCAGAGCGAGACAGGAATAGGAGGCATCCAAGAGACAAAAGATAAATTCGGCCGACTCGAAGATACGATCCGCCAAATCCACATTTGTATATTCCTCCTACCCACCGGCCGGTCCACCCTTTCACTCCTTTCCGTGTTTCGTCGTCCTGTTCCTCCTCTGTCGCTGTTGGTTCCCCGCTGACGAGCTCCTTCGAATCGGGACTCCGAAACGTGTCCCACGTCCTAGTGCGTTCCGCGACCCGTCACCGATCCTCCGGGCCAGCCCCGACCCCGCTTGTTCCCCGTAGCGAAAGAAAGAAGAAAGTCGAAGGGAGCGGGACTCCTCCGCGACGACGAAGTTCCCCAGGACAGGCGAAATTCAGCTGTCATTCCGAATAACTATTTACAACTGGCTCCGTGAGACCGGCCGGATTCTTGCATACAAGAATACCAGCGGTTTCGTGCGTCGCGCCTGCGGCCTCTCCGCGGGAACGGTCCTGCCAGAAGAGGCAACGTTTCGCCTGCAGGGCGGTCTGTCCTCATTAAACGTTGCACGGGGCCACGCGAGATCGCAAGACGGCCGTTTCGCAGCGCGCAATCGTCCCCGGAGATCTCTGTCATTCGACGGAATGACTTTTCGCGTCGTTCACCGGCACCGCCGTGACCGTGCTGTCGGGACGACGAACGATACGAAGAAAAAGGGACACGAGGAAGAGAGCGTCTCGCTGCAACGGGGACGAGCGTTTTCGAGGAACGGTACGGGAAGACGCGTGGAGCGGTTAGGGGGTGAACGCCGCGGCGAGCAAACTAATTAATGGCAATCGGACAAATTAAAAACGTCGCGCCGCGAGAATTTGTTGCACGCCTCGTCTTTCGCGTTTATTCGGCGCCCGTCCCGGGAACGAAATCATTTCCGCTTTCGCGGGCCGATGACAGGTCGGCCAGGCCGGTTTAACCGAGCCGCTGCATTTCCACGGAACTTCGTTATGAACAATAATTAGTTTTCGTCCGCGCGGATCGTGAAATCGTTTAACGAGATGGGCACCGATTGTTCGGACGCCCCTCGTAAACGGGTTCCGTGATTCGTATCGAGTGACCGAGAACGATGACGCGACAGAAGGCGCAGCGTTTACTTTCTGTGATTCAACGTCTATTTCGGCCGGTCGGACTTTCTAAAGCAACATCGGTGGCCGCACAAGAGATCGATCGATCGTGGGTGATTTGTGGCACGGGGTGGGTCGAATTCCGTGGATCTGAATGTGTAAAATGAGGCTATCAGGAGGGGCAACGCGACAACATGAGTATCACTTCATTGGCGCATAAAATTGGCATTAAACGGCTGCCGGCAGGCACCGCGGGCGAATCACGTAATTAAGTGTAAACGTTTAAACGTACTCGCGCCATTGAGTTTCGGATCGGCGATTCCCGTCGTGGAAATTTATGAAGCGTCACGTTCCTCGCGCCACGCTGCATCAGCGGGCATAATTAACGAGCCCAAGAAGAATTCGCCGTCAGAACTTCGACAGCCTGAGCGCTGCCCGACGTACCATTGCGTCGCAGGGCAAGAGCAAACGCTCGGAACGGAAGAAGCCATTGGGACACGATAGAAACGCGAGATATCGTCCGCGATATCGCGTAAAATAATACTCGCGAAATTTATCGCCGGCTCGCAGAAGCAGCCAACCAGCCACTTCCGCGTAGATCGTCCATTATCTCTTTTGCTCGAACCGGAGAAGTTGGCCGAGGACTCTCTTTTCGTTCCGCAACTTCCGCGGCAGATAACCGGGGCCATAAAGCGTCCCCTATCAGGGTGAAAGTTCACCGGGACATTATTATTGCGTCCCGTGCCGAAACTGGGTGAAATTAAAAGAAAACAAAGTCGATCGTGTGTTCGGCCATCGCTTCGTAGATAAACGAGCGCACAGCGGAGCTTATTACCTTTTAATTAAACGCCAGCGTTCTTTTGTCCGTTTTCACCTGCTCCACTCGCGCACGATTTCTGAAATCGCGTAGGACCTGCGAGGACGACGTGTTTCCTCGTGGTATACGGTGTCGAGGAAAACGCAGGTTAGCATAGCATCGTAAAACTACCGACGGAATTGTTGGTGGTAAAAAATAAAAACGTGCGAAGAAGGACGGGGGGAAAAAATGTGGGTGGTTGTGAATCGAAACAGAGGGATCCTTCGACCGCGTAATCGTTCGAACCAGATAAAATCGGAGCGTAAGCCGCAATAAAATCGTAACGAGATTGCGTCGCGTGGGCGTGGCGGGCGGTCTTCAATTATTTCGGGAAGCGCGGCTGGATTATAGCAGCGAGAGAGAGAGGGAGAGAGGGAGAGAGGGAGAGAGGGAGAGAGAGAGAGAGAATGTGCGCACGCCCGCTGCCACGTTTCGGGGGGTTTACGCTGAAGATTATTTTACAATTTTATAGGGACGCACAGGTTTCCGCGATCTGAATTTTACACCTGGTGTACGTAATTCCTGTCCCTTGCCCTGATCCACGTGTATCGCAACTATCGACGCGTTACGATTACGTGCCAAGTACTTCCTCCTGCAAAATGTATAAGCAATACGATCATGCCCAACAACCACAACGTTCATAAAAAAAATCGTGATTTTTCGTCGGCTTGATTCGAATGATTTGTTCAGCATCTGGTATCTTACATTTTGAACAGTATGAACAATTTTGGGTGCGTGACAAGTTTAATGGGATAATTTATTTCTGCGAGGAACATACCAGTGGTGTAACGAAGGACCTATTTCAGTTCCACATTTTATATCTTCTCGGAATCCTATATTCGTAAAATCCTCCTCTGAAATGTTCAACTAGATTTTGAACCAGAGTTATAAGCTTAGCGCAAGGTAGGTACACAGAGACGTCGAGTCTCTAATAAAAGAATTACTCAGCCTTGCTCTTTACTTTCGTTCCGCGTTTCCGGGAGACCGTTTGTCAGGTAAATCAAGAAACACCGGTTTGCTCGACTTCTCAAACGTAATTATTTCTTCCAACGAATAATTAACAAGTCGCAAAGTGGTTTCTCACAGACAGCGTCTGTTAAGTCTCATATTTGCAAAGGATTCTCGAAGTTCTATATGATATTTTGGATAATGAACCCCTGCGCGCAGGTCCGTCAGCAATAATGCAGCGCAATAATTACTCGCCTCGTCCCGGTTGCAACTTTGTGGCTGCAGCCGGTTGCGTTTGCATAATCAGATACGCATCTCGGTCGAAATGTTTATACCATTGCCCTTTCCTTTACATAATCACTACATTTCGCGTTCACATTTTTCCCGGTCCATACAAATACATATCACACTCTTTCTTGTCTCTCCAACCCCTCTCCCCAAGCTTTTTAAATCAGAATACCTCCACAGTAGCACTCACTTACAATCTGTACCACATTCTACCGCGATCTTATCACTATTTCTTCTAAATTCTCCAAATGTCACGAACCCACCCCGAACATGGAATTCCCACTTTCCCCCTGCCAGCTTCCCCTTACGACAGCACACGGAAAAAGCAGTTCGAATGGTAAGGAAGCAACGTTTTAGGGTCTCGGACTAATCCAGCCGTAAGTTACTGGAGGGAAAGGGAGGCACAATGAACGACATCCTTTCTTTCCGTGGCGTTCGGTCGCGCGAGCGTACCTGTAAGCACCGTACAGGTAACATAGCCACAGGATTAATTCCGACCAAGCGTTTCAGGGCTCGCGACGCTCAGCTTGTTTTGAGTTTAAATACTTTCGCTCGAGCGGGCCGGAAAGAGGGTTCGACTTAATTTATCGTGCGGGTTAAGTACTGGGAAGCCGGCGTAAGAAGCGGCAAAGAATCGCGCATCGACGAAACCGTCCCAGAGCCCGACGATTCCGCTCGGGCGGCCGCGGCAGTGTCGAGGCGGACTCTGTCTCTGCTTTGGCCCAGAGCACGGCAGGAACGTTTTAAGAATCTCGAAACATCTGCTGCCAAGGGCTGACTGGGTGTCTGTGAAACGCACAATCGGTCCACGCGTACCACACCAGCACGGCTCGATCTCGATTTTATCGAGACCACACGCCTGTTACCGGGCTACTCGATCCTCTCGATAAACGGACCACTCGTAACAAGTGTGCTGCTCTCGAGGTTGACTTTTCGCCCAACAATGTGGTAAATCGCGGGACGATGAATCATAGCTTGAAATATGGGAAGATTCCTTAGATTTAATGGCACGAAGGGATTTTTGATTCCTACATTGGCATTTTATCTTCCTATAACATCATGCGATTTTGATTCCACGTTTATACATATCTTCTTCTTACTTGCACAGCAACATAAATAGTTTTTTTAATAGTATGATATGTATACATTGAACCATTACCGCAAGTAAATAAATCAAACACGATTTTGCAAATGTGAAAACAAAATCCTTGCACAGAGGGATGAAAATTGAATTGATCCACCGGCGATTCTTTAAATTATTCCTTTACCGGCGGTTTCGTTCGTTAGTGTGATACTTCGTTTGCGAATCTGACACTCGTAAAAATGTTGAAATTTAAATGCAACCGCCTGGTTAACACGACTTTCATTCGCACGTAAAATTATGCAAATTCCCGAGCGAAACGGCTGCCCGTGGAAATGCGAACGATCGCCAACAGCGTTGCGGCCGTATCCACGTTACGTTCAGGGAATCGAAAAACCGTCGTGAAACTGTGGCCCGCATTTCAATTTCGCCGGTGTTCCAGCCATGAATCATAATTTAAGACGCACGGATGCTTTGTCTCGCGGCTCTGTGACGCGCAAGTTGCGGATTTCTCCGCGAGAAATCGTTGCCCCGATCGTATCGGCCAGTCCCCCGTCAACCCGGCCAACTTTTTCCACCGCGGAACGTTTCAATTTTCTGTATTCCCCAAACGACGATTTTACTGTGGCTGTTCGGCCATGGACCGTCGACGGGTCAGCCATGTTATGGTTTTTCGAGCATTCAGTAAATAATGCATCCCCCTCGACCGTGACCAGGCGCAAGAAATCAGGAATTTCGAGATCGTAACGCCCTCAACGGGAGCTACTTTGGCTTTACAGCTTAAGCTTGATGGCTTCCGTCTTAAGGGGGAACGACGCGTGTGATTCTGAATTTATGAATTTCTGGGGCGGTCAGTTTTCGAATATATCAGGGGCTAATAATTTCACAGTGCGTTCACATTTTTATGAGATTTTCTTATGATATTTAGCTATTGCACGTGTACGCGTTGGCCCGCTGGTAATGCAAATATTTCGACTGAATGACTACAAGAATATTTCCAATACCTTCTTATTGAATATTTCCTTCCTCGTGATATATACTTAATGTTGAAAAAATCTAGTTCGAATGGAGAAACAACATTTAGCGACCCTGTAATTTTATTGAGGAGTTGCCCTAAATGACCAAGGAGAATCGTTTGCGTGGTCAAGGCTCGATCATTTCGATTTCCAGAGTCAGTTTCGATGTACATATAGCAGCCGAGTCTCAATATTTGGGAAGATATAATCGGCTTATAGTCTCTGCATGGTAAGTTAGGACGAGGTCCTACCTGGCTGCTCGCGTTCCACGAACGTGACATGTGAAGGGGTCTGGATATATTGGTAGTAAGAATAACAGAAGCAGTGGGACCACGGTGGACATGGCGAAAGGAGTATAAGGGGAAGGGATAGGTGGGCCCCTGGACATCGTATCGACGCGGTGAGGAACACGAGATTTCAATTACTTGGCTACCATTTCATCAAACCGGAACTCTTACCCTCCCTTCCCGTGGTCGAGAAACCCTCGTAAGTAGCCAACCTCATCATGCCAGTCGCCATGTCATTTCTAACGAGCGGCCAAATGGGACAGACCTGCATACCGAGCAGGGCCTGTCTTATCTGCTGCTCGTTGTTCTGGGAACCAGATCAATTTTCGGCGACAGCGTGGCAGTGAGTTGGTCCCGGTTTTGTGTTTTTTGTTGTTGCTTTACATAACTAATATAACCGATTAATTTAATATCGAAATGCAATGTATTCGCTATTGTGTCTGCAGGCTGTAGCCCGATATAGTTTAATAGAATTGCATGCATATGTTGGGAAACTGATTGTGATTCATGGTACCTATTGTAGGTACCGTAAATGTGTGTACAGGGTGTTCCGCTTAATGGTATCCACGATTTTTGATCCCCTATAGTGACGCACCAGGAGAATGGTGCGTACGAAATTAAATGACTTCTGGTAACATAATACATAGTGTAGCCTCTGTTAACATTTTAAAGGACTAATAATGATAAATCATTGTTGCTCGATTACGCAGCGGCGCATTGAACAGACCGTGGAATGCACAAGGGTAGATGTAGATAGATGACCGATTACCATTCTACAGGTTGTTCTCGGTGTTACCTGTCCAAGCTGTACTGTTGGAACTTTGACATGAATCACCGCTATGAAATGTTAACAAAAGTGACATTGTACGTTGCCATTAGATTGATCTGTAGCCCAGCTACGGTATTAAAAGAAACACACAATTCGATGGAAATGCAAGGTAAAATCTAAGGTACGACACAGCAAGAGTGAAACCGTGGCCACGGCAAGGAAGAAGGTGGGCAGAATCGGTTCGACTAATCGCGTTAAATCTAAGTGAATCTCCGCGATATAGTATAATCTCTGTATTCAGTCGCGTAGAAATGAGGGCAAATAAAGAAACGGCGATGCAAGAACGCTCCGCGTTCGCCTTTGAGCAGAGTCGTCCGCTTATCTCGTTTGGCGAACTACTAGAAACTACCAGGTAGGCCGGCGTGCACCTCTTATCGACTTCCTGGAGCTCGTTAATGCTCGCCCCATACCAATTAACGAGATGCGCAGGCATTTGTCATCGACGCTCCGTTTCCGCTCGAGTTTCCTAGTCGATAGTCTTCCGGTAGCCTCTTCGTGGAAAACATGCCTGACCAAGGGAAGCAAGGTGTATTGTTATCTCCTTGGTTAGATAAGTTCCGATCGGGATCGCGCTTTCAGGACTTGTTCATAGGGCCTCTCGATTGTTGAATGAAAAATGGCGGAAGGCTGAGGGATGATGTACGATACAAGGGTAGCTTGGAACACTCGGCAATATGTGTCGCTCAAATTCGATGTATCTTTTGACGATCGGAAGTCATTAAGGGCTGGCGCAATAAATATGATATGCACGCAAGAAATCCGTTACGCAGCGTTTACGGTCCCGTTCAGCTTATCTGTGATTAACGATCGTATGGACGGTCTTGCAGGCGATTGGCAGCGATCATTTCTCAGCATATACGCGTTTATGAGTTTATGTTTTGCATTCTTGTTTCCTCATATGCATACCGATTTAATTGGTATACGTAACTACGATGCGAAGGAAATGAAAGATTTTCGAAATTCCTCGATTAAATAGCTTCTCTTAATACACTGCTACAGCTGTTTTTATTCAACCATACTTATTATTATTTTGCAAAATAAATCCAATGCTAGCCGACAGAATGAAACGCTATTTTAATAATAAGAAATAATTTATCAAATGTCAGTTCTCTAACAAAAATCAGACGCGAGATATTCCTCTTTTATCGCAGTCGAATTCCTCGGCATCTCTTCGCGGGACCATTCGTCGGAGACGTGCGAACAGGTGTTAAGGAGTTTCTTCTTTGCCGATTGCCTATTCGTTCTGAGAAATGTTTTCGGGCGTCTGAAATATACATTCGCGCCATAGAGACGGAGGTGTACAAGCCGAGGGAAATTTACTAAAGCTAAGAACAGACGGGCAGAGGTGTTCCAGAGTTTCGGGACCGCCGCTTAAACACTGCGGTGTTACATAATCCCGGAGGATTAACCGTACTCTCGCGGGATTAACTGGCGGAGACGGATTTTCGTAGTCCTCGTCAGTCTCGTTCCACGGATACCCTTGTTCGACCGAAAATATCAAAGCGTGATCGCCGACGCCTACGACAGATCTTCCGTGTAATCTGTTCCACGGTACACGAATCTGCTCCTCCGGAGATGGAATACTCGTAACGAAGCGTGACACGTTGTTTGGGCTTCTCCTCTTGCGAGCTGCTCGAGGATCTTTATTCCTCGATACTCCGTGAGGCGGGATAATTCAATGGGGAATATCGTGTTTTCCATCGTTTTGCTTCTGCTCCGACTCGTCCCTCGATTTTTTTATTTTCTTATTTTTTCAGAATTCCTATGGATTCCCCTTGTTTGCGTACCCAAGTGGCACGATAGTGAGAGCGCAAGGTGCTCGTATAGTATTTATATATGTATAGATGCAACTTGGTATGCATGGAGAAAAACTAGAATTATTTAGCGCGTGTAAAAATATTATGGGCAATGAGAAGTTCATAAAGTTAAAAAATTCGAGAGCAGCGAAATTAAGTAAATTATACATTTGTGTTCTCAATCCTTGTCCAACCGAGTTTACTATCAGCCCGTTCATTATTTACGCGGTCTGTCGACTAGCTTCTTCATTTTAATCGCAATACATAAACCGAAGGAAGTGCAACGATGGTTGAATATTTATTTTTGCACACCGCTCCGGACCGAAAGGTCGCGGCGTTACGTGTTCGTGGTTCAACGTTCTCGCGCCACGCGATATTTAACTGTGCCATAACGCGATATTAATATTCGAGCTAAATCGGCCCGTACATCATCGCGCGGAGGGCAGCAAGAAAAAGGCGAGCCGCGAATCTCCACGACCTCGTGGAAACACGGACAGGAACATCGGATCGCTGGAATTATTGCGACAGAGTTCCAAGAAGGCGCCACGAAATTTCTTTCCTACGGCGCGGGCCCTTGTGAAGCAACCAATTTCACCGAAAAGCAATTCCTCTTTAAGATTCGACTTTCTTTTCCACGAATATTAAATTAATATACGACCGAGGGAAAATGTGATACTTCTCATGGTCTAATTGCATTCACATTCATGATTTGCATAGACTATGATTAGTTAGCGGCCCCACGGTTAGAGGGTGGTTTAGGCGTAAGAAAAACGAAGAAACGGAAGCACGGTCGGCGAGCACCGTCCAAGGAATGCGTCGCAGTTGAAACGATCGTAAAGTCCTGGCGCACAGGGACGTCACGCGAGACAACGTCAAGAGCAGAGAAGACCGAGCGACAAAATCGTAATCTCGCCAACACGTCGGATAATTATTCAGATATTCCCGAGAAGAATGTCCGAGGTATCTAGATACCTTTAATGGGGCAAGCTTTCAGCCGTTATCTGGCCAAGGCTCACTCGGGCTTTTACTCGGCTCAGTCGCCCGCGCAGATAAAATACACTCGTAGCCCCCCCAATATAATTAACCGCTATCGGGACGCGCGGCGTTCCGCTTTCTTCCTTTTCTTTCCATTTTAAACCACTCGTTCGTTCTTCCCTTTACTTTCCTCCGTTTCTCCCTCCCCATCTTCCCCCCACCCCCAATTGTTTTTTCTTTTTTTGCCTCTCCTTTATTTCGTCCGGATCGAAATTCCATTACGAGCCATTTATTTTATGCGTGCGTGATCGTCGTCCAGACATCCTCCGCGTCTCGTCGCCGACCAAGAGGCGAGCACGATAAGAGAAGAAGCTGGCTACGCTCGGTGCTGACGCCGCGCCGCGCGGCGTTACATGCGAATAAGCGGCCCCGAATCGCCGGAGAGAACGGAAACCGTAAACTTTTCGCATGGGGGATATACGATCATGGAAATTGTTTATCCCTCAATATTTGATGGTCGCAGAAGCGATCCCCGTTTCGCAACTCTCAGACGTGCGTCTGGAAACTTTTACAAGATAATCGTTCTTCTGGAAACAATCTATTCGCGGATACGTACATAGGAAACGTCGAGGAAACAGTTTCATAGAAACGCGGTAAAAAGAATGCTCGGAATAGCCTCCATGCCGTTGCATACGATACCCGAGAAAAGTGGTCGCAGAAACGAACGGAGGAGCCGATTCGTCGAAATATCGCGAGACAGGGCTTGGCCGCGAACGGCCTCGAGACCCCGTTATCGCTTGCATCGTGACAGTCCATAATTTCCCGCGGAGGCCGCGCGCCGAGCGGAGCACAGCGTGCATGTAGCAGACGCGTGCAGAGCGGCGAGCACGAGGATCGGCCAGCCGATCGCCGGCTGATAACCGGCGTAGGAAGAGAGCCGTGGCCATTGTGTTATCGCCCGTGGTAACGACGCGTCTTCGCAGTGCTCGTAGCAGCTGTCGTTGCCCGTAAGAAAGAAGCGTTACCTGCCCAACCCCCGATACGGAATGCACGCGAGGGACACACATGCCCCTCTCATATTAATGCGTCCTTCTCGCGCGGCCCTTTTCGCGATTTTTTCCCGGGGATGGTGCAGCACGAGCAAAGAGAGTGCTGGTCCACCCGGCCACGAAAGGAATATCAATTTTGAATCCGATCGGTGGATACGCCCGACTGTTCCATCTCGGGAGACGAGCGCGCGATGGAGGGTTTTTATTTCCTTTCTCTGTTCAACTTTAGACCGGTCCCGAAACTGGTTCCTCTCTGTTCGCTCTCTTTGCCTGGCCTCCGGCCGATGCAGCTCGCGGTGGACACCGACGAACGACTCGTTATGATCGTCGCCGTGAACGGCCCCATCTAGATTCGAGGGGGGGCCGGGAAAACGAGCATAAAGAGGCGGTTCTGCTAATTGGTGATCCAACGCGACGGCAGAACTGTCCGACGTGCTTGCTTCCTCTTGCTCGCTTTCTATTTCCCCGCGACCACGCGTCCTGGCCTCTGATAGTTGGTTAATTTAATTAATGCTAGGCCTGCCCTCCTCGTCGCGCGAGCGGACGAAATCATTGCCGCGGAGTGCTGTGAGCGGCTTTCGCCCCGAAAACGAGGATAAATCATCGATATCGCTTAGTTAGCATTAGCTCCGAGATGAGAATAAAAATCAGAGCCCGTGATACCTTATCCAGTTCATAAACCGTTCCTGGGTCCTCCCGGTCCCTACCCAGAATGTTCGCCAAGTTAAATCGGCGTATACAGTCACGATGACCCTCGAGCAAGCAATAAACCGGGGGATCCAAACCGAAAGCCATTTACCCATTACGAGACATTACCCTCGCGACTGTATTACATGCGGCAGGCATCGCGAAATCGTCCTCCAGCCGCGTCGAGCGGGCGTAATTTTGAAGAAGCATGCAACGAGTGGCGTCTGGTCCTTTCAGGAAGCGAGTATCTCGAGGTTGGTTGGCAACGAAAGGCAGCCAGCCAGCAAACCAGCCAGCCAGCCAGTCAGTCAGTCGCGCGTTATTTATTTGGAGCCCGACGACTCCCGCATCAACATAGTATCTACGTCGAGCATCCGTCGCCGTCCTTTCTCGCGGGCTGATTAATGAGCTGCCTCGGGCCGTTCTCGTGCGCTGGAATCGGATACGCGAAAACGGCCTGCTAACATTAATAACGACATGCTAAAGTTTGTCCGACGTACGTCGTTGATCCCGAAGCCGCGATATCGCAAGAAACAAGAGCAACGACGTTGGTTACATCGTAATTAAGCCACCCGCGGACCACTTCCGCTTCTGTCTGGCCGCGCCTCTCCGTTGGATCCCCTCCTGGGGCGACGTTCGCCACGAGATCAAAGGTGTCGACTTTTAACGAACTACCGGCGCAACGATCAGGGCCCCGTTTCGTCTGCGGTACGTCGTTGAAAATGTTGGAAACTTCAACGTGCTCTGTGCTTTGAAAGAAAGAAAGAAAAAAAAAATAGATAACGTACGGTTATTTAACAGGAGTCGATTTCGGATGAATTTTAACAGTCGTGCCACAATCCCAGAGTTTGGCCAGCGATGCGGAGGAGATTTTTCGTTGCACCAGAATGCAAACCCCCCGAGGCGAAAATTGACTAATAGAGAACAGTGATGGAAAGTGTATATGGTGTAGGTTTCGATGCTTTCGAGTATTCTATATCGGAGAAGGATGCTTCAGATTAAAGCATCGAAGCGCAGCGTGCCACGGGAACAGCCGATATCGCGATTTTCACGGTGCCCCGTCGCGGGAGTGCGGTAAATGAAAAAGTAATGCACGAAAGTGCACCGGGCTTGCGCTCTTCCCTGTGCAAAGCGATCCAGCCAGATCGAGAGGCACTGTCTACTTCTGGAATGTACATATATACTTTCGATAACCATTCAGACTATTTTTTTCGCCCCTTCATTTTCTACCAACCGCGGAAAATGCGGGCGAAAAATTGACCAACGGTATCAAACGGGGAAATGTCCACGTGGCTGCGTTAAAGAATTCATTTTCCGCGGCGCAATAAAAACGTCGAACCTATCCGGCCGAGTGCCATTAATCCGTTTCGTTCGTCCACGTTCGAGGATGATTTTCAACGACGCGAGTAAACGACTCGGGTCGGGGGTAAACGAAGCAGCCCCACAGGCTGGCTTCCAGCACGATTTTCCACCGCTGCGAGAGCACACTTCCCATCCACCCCCACACCCCTCTTTCTATATGTCTATAAGGAACGAAGAACTTAACCGAAGTCCTTTCCGCGTGGCGACGGGGAGGATCGAGGAAACGAGAACGGACTGGAGCTCTTTCTTCGACTTTTCATCAACCGCGAGAATGGTTTTCGATTAAGGCGCCGGATTGGCGGAAGTGGAGATGGAACGAGATCTCGAGGAGACAGGAACTAAGAGAGAATAAGCACCGGGGGACAAGTGGTTAATTACGGTCATACCGGCTATAAGATGTCGCGATGGCTAACTCTTCTCATTTAAGTTGCTGTTCGAGCTTTTCCATTAGCCGAACTGTCTATTTGTCTATTATCGCGGAGGGCAAGTGAAACGATTCTCGTGGATCGATCGTGGCCTTGCGTGGCTACAGGATTGTTCGTATTTTTCCAATCATTTTCCGTTCGATCATTTTCCAATCATTTAATGAAAATTGGACGAAAGTTCAATGCATTTGATAGTTAATAATAAGGTTGCAATATTTGTCTCTGGTTATACGGCAAATTAATATGTATTAACATGTCACGTGCAAGCTTCGATCAAGTTTGCAAGAATGCTCGGTGTCATCCCTCGCAACAAGATAGGGAAACCTTGAAATTACCACTCGAGTTGTCGAGGGTTTGACCCTTCGAGCTGTCGATTCTCGTAACTATGGGTGTCCAATTACGAGGCTGTATATAGAGCTATTTGTTCGGCGCAGCGTTTTAAGGAAACGACGGTCGATTAACGCTGTCCCTATTGGAACGTTTTTTCTACGAATTCCCCATCGTCAGGCTTCGAGGCGAGTAATTAGTACCTTTGCCAAGCCATTTATTTCCATCCGTAGGTACATACGTTCTGTCGGGCGTAAAATAAATGAAATTTCGTTCCCGCCGATCAATATTTTCTTATTGGAATTCCCGCACGACTTATATTTTCCAATATATAATATTGCCATTTCTATTCGTCCTCGTTTACTCTCCCGATCGTCACGCTTCCGTTTCTGTTTGGCGACAAGCTTTGCCGCAGCCGCGAAGCTCGATTATCGCGTTTGACGGCCCTTAACGACGAACGGCCGAAACGAAACGAAAGGTTCGGGATCGGGTCGAAAACCGGAACCGTCAATCGGATTCATCCGCTTGGATCATCCTCACGGACTGAATAGAAAACGAAGAACAGGAGTATGCCTCTTGCGAGATGCGGCCGCTCCTGTGTTTGGACAAAGATCACGGATTGTCCCTCGGGCTAATGAGATTCCCCTTGTCACTGTGCACGATCTGACGATGCGGCGGCGAAGGATTTTGCAAGGAGAAATTCAGCCGGGAAGTCCTTGTTAGCCGGGGGCTGACTGCAGCCGGGGATATGGCGACTGGTGTCGATTTCCCGGAAGGTGAAACGTTCGTCTCCTCGCTGAATTCCATTTATTAGCACCCTCGTCGATTGCTTTCTTCGAATTCGACGTCGGAGCAGAATTTTCCTCTTTGGCTTAATGATAAAAAAATTATTTTGTAATTCTTTTCTTTCATATATTTCTTTCACCGAACTAGAGTTAATAAACGTACAAATAATAAATTCAAATGAAAATCGTGCGAACCAAGTGAAGTAACAAGAAATGCACCGAAAATTCTGACTATGTACGAAATACTACGGTAATAGAATCGTTAGTCTGCAAACTTTTCTTGCAGTTTTATATCGGGCACAAACGAGCCTCCTTTAGCCGAGACAAAACATCCTACCCGACTCAATTGCTCCAGACTTCGGCAACCAGGAACACGGGGCAACATCGAATCAATTTCGTTCCGCGTTGCTCCCGTGTTTTTCGAGCATCGCGAAATAATAACCCTCGCAGCGGTTGATTCGTCTCGCTGGTCAATTTATTATTTTATCCGGTTAAGCGTTGTCACCCACGCCCGGGCAAAAATCTTCCCCGTCGAAAGGGACAACGCTGCTTGATTTATTGCTACGCCCGTGTGACACTCGCATTTATCACGAAGTGGATCAACCGGTCGCCGCTGCGCTGTTATGACATAAGACGCTTTACTTTTGTACCAGACGAGGACTCGTTCACCCCGTGCAACTCCCTGCCGTGTCTCGATCTGATCGAGCTGTCGATTTCAAAACGGAGCCACCCCTTTGCCGAAACAACGATCCGCTCCCGTGTATAAGTGGAATTGTTGTTTGTAGAACAACGTGTAACGACTACTGTTCTCGTCAGCGTGCCATTCATGAAATTTCCGGTCCTTTCGAATCGACGGCCACAGCCAGCGTTTCATATTCTTCCGCCGAACACCGTTGAACCGTGAAAAGCGAACGCGGTGCACCGGTCGAGTATTTTAATTAAATAATCGCGCGGTGGCCGGCTTTAAAGGGATTTACCAGGCGCCAGTATTAAAACGCGGCCCGATTATACATATTTCATTGCATTCTATTAATGTCGATGAACCGAATTATCGCGTTAAACCAGATAGATAATTAAATTTCCATACGCGCGTGCCCGTTTACAGCAAGGGTTCGTGGCGCGAAATTTTTTCCTCCGCCGCCCGGTAACAATGTAATCGGGGGATTTTGATAAACGACGATTTCGCTCTGTATGCAAATGCCCCGACGCCGATACTTGTGTTCGCAGTCGTTCGTTTGACAATTGGCCGCGCGCGTACCACGCACTTTCGTATTCAGGAAATCGATACAGCATCCAGCGTGGATCCCCTTAGCGCGCCACGCGAAAATCGATGCTCGATCGTAAAACGATTCAGTTGCTGCTACGACATTGTGTATATACGTGCACACGTTGTCTAGAAAATATTCTCGGATACACGTATGGACGTATCTCATGCTGCGTGGGTTTCGTTGTTGCCTACGTTCAGCGATACACTGACAAGTTTCCAAGAATGTTATTTATACACGAAAATCCGATTAAAAATTATTCCTCCCACCGCGAAGACAATTTTTAACACACCATACGCAAGCTGAACAACCGCACCATTGGCATTCCATGTACAACCTACTCCCCGTGGCAATTGCATTGCGCAACGACGCAAGTACCTACGTGTCATTAAAACGCATCGTGTCGGTTTCATGGCGTTAGAGAACAATAGTAAGAACGCTCGAGTCGCCGGTAAGGATCGATCGATGTCTGTCCTCGCGTTCCGACGATTGTTAATCGCGGCGAAGGTGTTTGCCGTGGTTACCTGGTCGAATGGAACTTCTTGTAATCTAAGCGTAGGCGGCAGCGAGGGCAGGGTCCGCGTGTTTTTGCTCGTTCGCAATTGCGAAATCGCACGGGGCGTTTCATAGATTTCGCCGTGGAATCGCGTGCCGCCCGTTGCGTGCGCAAAGACAAGCCGCAAAAAGCTCTGTTACGCTTGTAAGCGTTGTCAGCGTTGCACTTTGCCGGCGTGAACGTTATACGATACCGTTTCCTAGCATAGGGGGGAAAGAATGATGCACGGACATGGATTGTAATTGTTTCGGGAACTCGTGGGGCCCGTTTGACGGGCGATCGCGTCTCGAAAGTTTCTTGCCCACCGTGGAGAACTTGGAAATTGAATGGCACGTGTCCGGCTGACATTTTTAATTAGCAAAGTCCCTGCTCGGGTCGTTTTACCAACTCCCTTTCATCGCGTACAAGGTTAATTGTATTCTGTATAAAACGGCCACAGGTATATTATTTTCGTGACTTAATCGATGCAGTTCTCTGTAATGATAAAATAAATCGCACAACTAATTTGTTTCGAGAAAAGAAAAAATAGTATACTGCAATTCGTACGATCATTTCGGTATCAGAATATTCTCGTCCAGAATTATCCACCTTAAATCCGAAATAAATTTCGCTACGATAATACGGCCTATACAATAAGAGCAGTACAGACTGGAAATATAAAATCAAGTAGCGCAAACAGGAAATGTAGCTCGAAGTACCGATGGTATCAATGGTACAGAACGTGTTCGAGGAGCGGTCAACGTCCAAGCTCGTTGCCCATCGCAACTTATCTCCTCTGCGGCGAGGCACGTGCACCGGAGCCTAACTAATAAAGGAGCACGAGTTCCTAGCGTCTAATTCGCGTCGGCAGTCGACAATTAGAACGTTGAGCTATCGATTCGTGCGCCGCTGGAGGTAATCAGACCGCTCGCGAACCTGTCCGCAAGGATTCCATCGAAGGTCGTGCGACCGCTGGTCGATACCGCTATAACTTTACTTTCGTCCCGTTGGATCGCTCCCGTTGTTTGTGTACACGCGATTAACCGATACGACTATTATTGCCGGCATTAAACGTGCCCAGCGGCCAATCCGCGCCGCTACGAATCGGATCGGACGAGCGACGCGGCCCGGCCTGAACTTGGCCGCGCCGTATGAATTATGTACGGCATAATTAATCGAAGTAGTCGCTGATTAAAGTAGCGATAAAGCTTCGAGGTGTTTGCGCATCGAGCACCGTAGCTACGGTGCCGCGCCGCGGAGCTAGAATAATTTCCATTACTAACGAACAGTCGGAATTAATAGAACTCTCAACGTTCGTAGGAGATATACGAGATTGCGCGTCGAGAAGTTCGCTCGAGATCGATGCGATCTGTTTTAATTCAATTGGCCGACGCAACCAGGGGGAAAGGAACGAGGGATGAACGGGAACGGGGTGTACGGTGCGGCGAGGGGGCGCCGCGGCGGATAAAGAAGGAGAAGAAGAAAGAGGAAAGGGTGGCGAGGAGGGAAAGGGTGAAACGATTCGCGTAATTCGTCGGGTCGACCCAGTGACAAACGTTCGCCACCTACGCGAATGCTCGCACTTATTTAGGAGGGATTAAGCCCTAAGAAGGAGCCCTCGCTTTCGTCGACGGTCTTACGAGGCTCTTTCTCTTCCTCGAACGCCTTTCCTCGCTGGAGCGCACCTTACGTAGAAAGAGTTGGTGGTCTGGGTACCATTAGCGATCGATGGTCTTCCGAATTAAGGGAAGAACTAACTCTCTTCTCCTTCTGTTCGTTTGTTTGCCCATGATCTTGTCGTTTCAGGTCCCCTTTGCCCCGGGGCGAAACTGTTTCTACTTGAACCAATCTACTCGCAGAACCTTTGGACGATTCAGTTCTTCGCGCCCGTCGAGAGGAGTCGCAATGATTCAATTTTATGGCACATTACGGAATTGACAGTGCCGCGCTTAATCGGCGGGGGGAATGTGACTTATGTTTTACTGCGATCGTAAATCGAACGGGAAATAACTGGATTGCAAAAAACCCTCCCAATGAATTATTGCCGCAGGGCATGCATCCGAGTGCAATTCTACGCGCACCTGTATATATCCGTATTAATCGTTTCACCGGCCGAGGAAACAATCGTTCGAATTTTCTCTCGGTGTCTTAACTGTCGTACACGCGACAGACGCAGTGTAATTTCTTCGAAAGATGAAACGCGCGTGGAAAACATTTATTATCGGCTCCCCTTTGGCGGTTCGCTGCTGTCTGGAAAGGGGGGCAGGTTGCGTCTTTTCACCCCTTCTACGAAACAGGAAGAGAAGGAAGAAAACGAAGAAGGGAAAGAACGGCTGCTTGGATGGGCGTTCCCTCGGAAAGTAGTAAATTTTTGCTATTCATGGAATAGCGATTGCTTCCGTCGCCATAAGCGAACATCGACGACCAGCCACTGGCGAAGAATACGCTAATTTTGCGAGGGGTTGTCACCCTTCGGTCCTTCCGACCTTTCGCTCCTTCTTTCTTCCCTCGTTTCGCCGTTCATTGTAAAAAGGGACCACCGCTAGAGAGATAGTCGATGCAACCAGTGAATCGTCCGCGTTATGAAAACGATTTTACAAGAGTAACGTTCCCATAAAGGAACTTCCATTCGATCGCATTAGCGTCGGGCAATTCGATTCTGGGAACTGGATATCGCGTAATGGCGCAAGGCTGCCTTGCAATTCTGAATATAACAGGGCTGTTCGAAAAACACCGTCCCGGAATCAGTAAAAATATCATCAGCGCTCGTGTTAAATTTTTATCGAAAGATCGTTCGGCTACGGACTCCGTGTAGCGGTCTCGAGCTCAGTGCTCGATTTTACGAGAAAAGTGCGCCGGCCTCGAAGACACCAAGACCTGCCGGCACGCAGATTACCTTTTCCCCGCGCCCTGTGGCATCCAGTGATATTCGATATATTCAGGCTGGTCCGTGAAGGCTGACGTTTTATGAGACACGGCCAAGTCGCCGCGATGGCCTTTACCGGGGATCGAGGGAAAGTTTCCTGGGGCTTCCGAGACTCCCAGGATCCCTCGCGAGCATTATCCGTCCGTTGGACGTCTCACGGCGTCGCGTCGCCGTGGTCGTCGATTATATTCAACCTCTAAACCTGCCGTATGTCCCTTTCACCCTATTCCCTGTCATATTCATTAAGCAGACCTCTCGGACGGCATTAACTGATTAGCCATGCAGAGTGCGAGCATCGTCTCGACCCTGGTTGAAGCGTTCACGGTCGAGATCGTCCGGGCCAATTATGAGAAATTTGTCGCGGTCCCTACAATTGCTTCGGGTAACGTGAAATTCTTCGTCAAAATTGTGGACGCTCAGTCACCGCGCGCCGGCTGTACGTACGCACAGAGCGATTGTCGATTACGCGAGTCGATTTGGAAAGGAGGCTCGAAACGAGTTGACGGTAATTTATGTGGATGACAACGTGCATTTGTCGGGGCAGGTTGTTCCCGTTTGTTGCATGACTGGGAATTTATTATACCGACGATAAGTGCAGCGTCGTGGGGTTTAATCGTAAATGTTTTGGTTCGCAAGTGATAGGTATTATTTGCACTTCGCACTCGCCCCTTTGATTGGTCTGAGATAATTATTTCAGAGTGGCCACCGGGATATTATTTGAATCCCGTGGAAGTGTCGATATCGTAAGAGAAAGGTCGAACGGGACAAGCGTTTCCTTTGATGGCGAACCGGGCGCCAGGGGCAGAAGGTGGCACCTGATTTTCCCTGGAAATAACTTGAAAAAAGTTCCATTACGAGACGGGCAAGGTTTGTAAACAGCACATCCAGGCTGTGCTGTACGAGGGTGAACGTGGAGGAGGAAGGTGTCAGTGGTGATTCGACGGAGGGAAACGACGAGTGGGACTTGGTTCGGTCGGTCGGCAGACAGAGGACGACGAATAGGAGGGGAACGGAATTGTTGGTGGAAGCGAGGGAGACAGAGAGGCAATACTGCGGAGACTCCCTTTGGTAACTCAACTTTTGAAAACAGTGAAAGTCATTTAAAGTTTGCCCCGCGTTCGCGTCACCTCTCTCATTTTCCGTACCCTCGAACGTTGCGGCTCCTTCTTCGCCCTTTCTTCCACTTCAGCCCTTCCTCCTGTTCCCTTTTTCTCTTCGGCTTCCTGGCTTCCCTTCGCCGTCCCTCTCCTATCCCGTAACCTCTCTACGGTTCAGGATCAAGCGTACACGACCCGACCCGAGGCGGCCGATCGCTGAATCCTGCCGGCATGAAAGCTACGCTTGAAATTTCACATTCGAGTTAGCTTTTTACTCGAGCCGAGACTCGCGCTAGATCGACTTCCTGTGGCGTGAGGCTTGCGAAATGCAAGAAGGGGAGAGGAAGGGCGAATACGTGTTAGGACCGCGTTCTTACATTTCGACTCCATTTTCCTTCCATCGCTTTACCGTATCGCGAAGTTTAACTGAATACCGATTCAATGGATTCGATTCTTCCACCGGTGGAATCTTTCAGCCTTGTCGGCGGTTAATGCACCGAAAAGGGTAGGTGGAGAAAGGTTATGTAAAGCAGCGGTGAAATGTTTTCCAAACCTTCCTGTAATTGTTCCGGGAATGAAAAGTCTTCCGAGACTTTAAAGCGCTTTCGGTTGTTCCACTTCGCTCTCACCCGACGCAAATCGAACTGCATGCACACCGAGGAAAGCTGTGCCCTAAGAATTCTTTATAATATATCGCAAGAAAAGTGCAGCTGCGACCTAGTTCCGTTGCATGGCACCTTAAAGAACGCATGTGCACGACTAAGAAACTTTGCATTTTCATTTACACAATTTTCGTTTTACCCTTCTGCCATTTCCATGAATATTTCTCTGCCGCGGCTCGAACCCTTTGCCAGCGTCCCTTCGAAATCCAATACCGTTACAATATTCATCTCCTGGCCGCAAACGATTCTGCTGGTACCGAATTACCCCGTTTCATTGAGAAGGGGCAAATCGTTCGGAAAGTAAGGAAGCAAACAGCAACGAAAGACAGAAAGTTCCTCAGGACATATAGGAACTGCTTCATACCTGGCTTATACGCATCCTCCTCGGTGTTTTGACCAATCGGCGGGTATGTTCGCGTCGCAAACTGTGCACCACTATAGCATTACCATACAGGGACCAGTTCAAACAGCCGTAGACTGATGTATGCATGGTTCGTCAGCGTATTCGAATTTCGTATTCAAATGGCACATCTCTCGGAGTCTAGATGGCTGTCGACCAGCCACAGGAGAGAACCGCGAGAGAAAGACAGACCAAGAGGATGCGCAATGATAGAAAGGGAAGGAGATTCGTCGTATGTCGATCGGAGCTCGTGTGCGTTCGGCAATCGCGATTCCACATCTCCGCTTTCGTATTTCGGGGTTAACAAAGCAACGCGTGAACCCAAACAATCCGAGACGAGGGATAGGGAGCACAAGAGGTTCATCATCGACCCACCCCATTAGGGTGTGCGACGATTGGCACCGCGAGCGGATATTTGTTGCGTGAAAATGCAGTTCTAATTTTCACAGTGGACCATCGACGTTGAGACTGTACAATCGATGCGGTGCGGCGGTAGGCTGTATTTAACATTTATCGAGTTTTCGTTACGGTTATTTCTCTTCGCTTTAGGGATATTTGTCGAAGTTGGCGGCGCACGATATCGACATTCCAGTTTAACGGCCGAGGTCTTCATGAAGTTACGATCGAGAAATTGTGCGGTTACTTGAGAAACTTTGTGAGGAAGTAGGTATTGAAAGAAGCCATTAGAGCATTAGAGGAAAATGGGAGAACGTTATATGTCGTGTCTCCAGCTATTGGGATAACAATGCGTTTGAATGCCAATTTACTTGCCTCCTATAAGTGCGTCAGATCTCTTATGTTGATAAAAGATTGCAGGGTGTTAGGTGAAGTGAATAGTATGATTTTTAATTTCAGATAATTAACTGCAACTTTCGTTTTAAACAATTTCGCTGGATAGTTGTGTTCTTAATTTTGCCTTCGTTCACAAAAAAGACTATTTTGCTGTAATTATATATGCACCGCTTATGTGCCTCTACGATAATAGTTACGATAAGCATTTTCTAGCAAGGCTACTTGTACGAACACAAATTACAATTTGCATCTCTAATCCAAAATGTTATCAATCTTCGATTTACTAGCTGGAAAACATGCTTCTGTCTGGTTGTACTAAACCCAATATGTACAGACCTTTATAGTTCAAAGATGATCAATCTGATACGAGAATTGCCGGGGCTTTTTACCGTGATTAACGCAATCGGAAAACTCTGCCCCGTGGCTGATTTCATAAAGACAGTAGCCACGCTAATTTGTACAGGCGAGCCACGAAACAACGGAACAACGAAACAAACGGAACTTCCGAATATGGAAACAATAATACATTCAATGAACTTTGACTGCGACTGGCTTGAAACGCTCTTTCACCTTATATTTATTGAAATCGAAACTCTGTTTGCAATGAAAATCATCTGTACCGTGCAATTTCCTTTAAACGAATATTACACGAGCATTCGAAGTCGATCTAACTACAATTTGCCCCAACGATCTCTGCGTATCAGTTCGCTGGAAGGGCCGTAAACCAACGACCCGTGGTGCTAAATATTTGCCCAACAGTGTGTCCCAGTTCGACGGCGGCGGTAATTTTGGTAAAATCGCGCCGGGGCCAAAGTGTAAAGTGTAAACTCCGTCGGCGAAGTTACTTTTTGAGCAGTCGTTCTGCCCCACATAACAAAACGTTCGTCCGGATCAGCTCGAGTAACTAACAGAGAGCTATCTGACCGTCCCCTTTTCTCTGGATACCGATATTTTCTTCGCCCTTCCTTTCTGCGAGAAACAAAAACAGAGCAGGAAGAAAACGAGGGACAAAGACAGTCGCTATCTAAAGAGGTTGTGCCTTTTCCACGGCATGAACTTACTCGAAAACTTGCCACCGCTGCAAGCACCACTCGTTCGCCCGCCTAGGTTCTCTCGCAGCCATTTCCTACGTTAGTACGTAGGAGAGGCTCGTTGCGAGTCAGTGAAAGACGGTATCCCGCGTTAAAGTTTATCTCCCAGCGAGCGGGAGTCTTAAAGTTCACTTTATTAAAGACCCCCGTGACTACTTGAACGCTGGCTGCGAGTTCAGGAACGAGGATCACTTTGCTGCGGTTCCGCACAAGTCTCTCGCCCGGCGTATATACGTTTCGCGCGAAATTAAAAGCTTGTAGAGTTTCACCGCCCATCCGTCTCGGGTTTTATTAATGGGGGGCCGATGCCAGCCTGTAAACAGACAATAAACGCGGCCAATGAGGGTGCGCCGCATTCGGCGCAAGGGGGATGATACTAGCTGGAAAATTTCCTCGACCATCCCTGGGAACGATTCGTCGAGTTATGCGAATTGTGCTTGCAATGTGTTCCGCTGCCTCTTGAAACGTTGTTGCTCGAAGCACGTGGAATTGGAGGATATATTAGAGGTGGATTGCCGGAGGGATGCAAATTGAAAATATTTTAATGTCTGGTATTTTATTGGTTAATTAATTATTGGACTGAACTGCTGTCTGTACTATTCTGGTGCAGAAATTCGTGAGCATGAATGTTAGAATAATAACACTGCGCGACCGAATACCCGATCAATACCATCGCCCTTATCATAGGGATCGTCATAGACGATTTGCCCAAAATCGAGCTCCAGCGAGAATGCAGATTCGACGTTCTCGAATTTCTCCCCGGGCAAAATAATTTCGTTCGCGAAATCGTCGGATCGATTCGCGTTACTGCCGAGCCCTGCGATAAAAAAAAAACCCGCCACCGGGTTACGGCCGGGGTGCGTTCGAAGGGTGGCAGGGGGGCGCGGTGAAATTCGCGAAGAGACGAGAGGATACGGTGAGTGGCGAGAACAAATCTGCGGAGGTGAGTGTCGGTTATCCATATTTCGAGTCGTTGGACCGTGCAGAGGGGTTGCTAGAATTCATTACGGTAATCTACCCTTCCTGAGTAACGCACCGATGAAAATGTATAATCGTATCTGGCGCTCACGTGCACCGATCTCCAACGATATCCCAGGTATACGCGCGCCTATGTAAGGTGTACATAGGTAACCCCATCAACCGATCCGAGATAATTATCGTTCCAGGGAAGCCCGATCGCGTCTCGATGCGTCCCGATAATCTGGACGCGTGCTACGGGATGCTTAGGATTACCATATCGTGGGGGCGAGCGTAATTTTTTTGCAGTTGCCTGTGGACGCCCTTTAACATTTCTCGCGGCGGCTCTGAACGAATCCGTTCCGTTGATGTAGAATTTATTCGCGGGGCGAGTTAATATTCTGCGAATCGATGTCCCATGTGGATTAAAAATTGTCGCTCGGGTGATTCGTTTATTTTGAGGGGGCAAGGAAAGTTGCGGTGTTATTGCACTTCAGCGAGATATCGATGCGGGGCTATAAATGTAACAAAGAACAGGACAGAAATAGTTCTGCGGATTGCAGGGTGTCAGGTACTATATTATTCAGATGTTACAGATGTGTAGAGCAAAAGAAACTCGCTGCTTTCTGTGCAGAGTAATTATTTTTAGCTTGCGCTTCTGCAATGCCCGATGAACGGTTACGGCCTTGTGCTTGAAATAAGTACTTTCAATATAAAATGTAACTACTTGCATATTCCTGTGTTATTTTAGTAATAAAACAAAATCTTGACCGTTTCAAGTAGTCTTAGGCGTATAAAATAGTATTGAAAAAGGTCGACGTTACTTCAAAGGCTGAGGGCATTTCTGCGCAAGTGTACGAGCGATTGTCAAGTTGAGCCGATCCGGCGGAGTTCGACTTTGAGGAGCGTGAAACGGTTGAAGATGAAACACTACTTTTCACGGTAGTTTGGGGAACGCCTCTGGAAAAACACGGTGGCTGTGTAAACGTGCGTGTTTTCCGGCTGTTGGGAGCGCTTTTTATGGCGGACTACCGTAGACTTTACATCGACGTGGCCTGTGGAACACGCGCCGAGTGACGGCTCGGTTCGTGTCACGTTCGACGCGGTTTCACCGTAAAAATATCCACGGGGTGAAACAAAGGGGGTGCAACGAACGTGTGAAACGTAATGAAACGTAATCCAGTGCAGTGCATTTACGAATTCCAATACACCCATTACCGCTCTATGTAAATATGTACATTGGTGCCAGGGAAATTTTTACACGACGATAAGGGAAGAGGGAAAACAATATTTTCCGGAATATCGTGCAATCGTCGCAAACATAGCCCAGCGCCATGAATAAAACAAGCATCAGTAACACACTATTTCGCCGTGGTTTCTATATATCCTTTCTATAAGAGTTCCCCGTGACATGCAATTTCTTCTGCACGCCCCTCTATAATTTGCGTCGATCACGCGGGACTAAACGTTAACGACATGTTCGGGGATCCCGTGAGAGAAGCACAAATGGTCGGCCACGCGTAGCCAAGGAAAAATGCTACGTTCCGTTGCCGTTCGGTGTTCAGGGAAGTATGTACCATTTTTTTTTCTTCTATTAATCTAAGAGAGGGAGAAGAAAGCACGAGCGTAGAAGCTGCTTTTACGTGACGAGCGCAGTTAGCCGTCGCCGCGAAACTTAAATGGATATCCATAAAGGAGCGCACGCCTACGCGGAAGTCGGACAAGTTCGTGGAAAGGGTGGAAAAACGACCCTCGGCATTATATAGCGGGGGCGTAAAAATAGAGAGCGGGGAACGATATAAAGCGGAAGCTCGTGGCACCGACACGCCAACGGCCGATGGAGAATAACGTGCCGGCGAGGGAAGGAACAAATTCCTCTTTGGTACGACTGCCTCGCGAATTTCTTTTCTCTGCGAGGAAGGCGAACTCCTCGGGAACGCGTTAACGATAAAATCGTCGACGCAAGAAGGGATTCGAAGGGCGGGGGCGCACGTTGGGAAATAAAACCCTGTCCCCGCTACTCGTTACCATCTAGTGAACAACGCACGCGGTTTAAGACGCGGAAATGCAGCGCAATTTTCGCCGGGCTGCGTAGCGCGAGCTCTCGCGCGATCGAAGATACAACGGGAATTAAAAAGGGATTCGAACAAACGGCACGAGATGAAATCAACTGGCCGTGAAATCCTGTCGCCGCGAAATGGAGCGGCAGAAATATGAGAAAAAACCGGCAGAGAAACGAGCAAACCACGGGGGTGGAACAGAAACTCGTGTGTGCGACCGGGTGTATCCGTGCTGGCTGGACGGGGACAGGAATCAAGCGATGCAAAGGGAGCGAAACAGAGTAAAAGGAGTGTACAGGGGAGAGGAAACAGTTGTGGTCGTTCGAACGATAACACACGGCCACGCGAAACAATTGTTCCTCTCTCTCTCTCTCTCGTTGGCTACTTCTGACCGGGCTGCTAAAATTCCCGAACGAATTATTTTTCCCGTGTAAATCGCCGAGTGCCACCAACTGCACGGGCAACAATCGCTATGACGCTTGCATATCGACCGGCTGCCCATAAATATTTATCGACGATTTTACGCCAACCGACTAATTATTTATACGGCGGGGCGGTATGATTAATTCATGGGGGAGGAATGCGATGTCCCCAAGTTCGCGCGACATCCGAATCCTTTTCCCTCGGCGACTTACATAACTTAGCGTAAGTGACAACGAATTATGGTTCGACGCAGTGCTTGTTTCCTATGGACCAAGGCGACCCAAGATAGTTTAAGGATGTTGGGATATCCGGCGTGTAGAATGAGACGAACGGGGGTAGGGAATTCTCGTACTAGTATCGCGTGCATCGGGGGCAAAAGATACGTTTGCGCAACTCGGACTTTTCGCCTCATTATTGAAATTGCAGGGCCCGATAATATCGTTCAATTATCGGACTAGGGTTAATTCAAATTTCGCGAGATTTATCGGCGCCCGTAGGACGATCTTTAGTTGCACGTAATTACCTACAATGTTGCCTAAGGATACGTTGTAGCCGGGTCATCTCGCGCGTGAAAATAACCGTGCATTAAATTTATTGTGGAATATCATTACGGAATGAATAGGCTTTCGATGTCTCGCAATTTTCGACACGTATAATTGCAGCACACGCGGGCATACATACATGTTTAATGGATGTAATAGTACCTACCTACCTTCGTCGCGACATCGAATCCGGCTCGGACAGAAATACGCAAGACCAATTACTCGATTCCCGATATTTAGGTTGAACAGAGTCTACGTCCACGAATCCTTAATCAAAGCAACCGTATTTCAACCAGATTTCGATACAATTCGAACTTTTTCTTCAGCTTGTATCTCGCTTTAATTTATTCCGATGCTGTTACCCGTGACCGGATCACGAGTCAAAGAAATATCGGGACGGTTAATAGCTGGCACCGGTCGAGACTTGAAGAAGGAAGAAAGGCGACCCCTCCGCGAAAGTATGCCCGGTTTTAACGATCAAAGGGGACGTGGGTGTATATTAGCCGGCAGAAAGAACGATGAAAAAAAAGGTAGCGGGAGAGCGAGAGAAAGCATGAGAGAGGCAGGCAAATAACGCCGGACGCAAAAAGGCGAGAAGAAGTTCGCGGAGAGTGATCTCTCGAGCAGGAGGAGCCCTAAAGGGAGAACTCGAACCACCCATGGTGTCCGTTATTGAAGGACATTAAGCCATTATTGATTACCTCTGCGCACAGGCATCTATTGCGGTCTACCATAGGCAGCGTAAGTAGAAGCGAAAGGGAAATAAACGAACGGGGGACTAAAAAACGGCCAAGCATTCGGAGATATGGATACACGTGCTCACGGTACTCGTGCGTGCCCCATAACCGGTCATCTATCGGTCCACCAACGGGTTATTGCAATAATTTGTTACTTTTCATGGTCAAGTGTCAGCCCTGTTCCGTCGTAAGTCACTCTCGAATTCGTGGTCCTCGATGCATCATCGTGAACAATGATTCCTCTCGGACCTCTGTCGAAATCATCTTCGATTTTTCTCCGCTATATCCTCTTTGGTACTTTTGTCTCTCGTCCCTTGCACCTGTTCGAGAATACTCGCGCGAGCGGAATCGGAATGGTTCGCGGGCACGGCTTTCACGAAAATTCGCCGGCTGCCTCTGTGACGCTTTCTGTCTGGACGACGGGACGTCGAGAAAACAATTTAGCTCTGGTCCAAACGAGAAGAGTCGACCGACCTAACTAAATTTTTAACGAATCGACGAACTTCTCCTTCGTATCCAATTAAAAACTGGCAGCTAGAAAGAGAGAGAGAGAGAGAGAGAGCGGGAACGAGAAAAGGAAAAAGAAGAAGCGAGAAAGGGAGGTCGGGTAACTTTTTCGAATGCTCGTTTCGCTTCGTCGCGTGCTCGTCGCCGTTGGCTCGCTCGACGTTTAAACATTCGTTATACGGGCCAAAGAACCGGCCCGGATAATTCGACGTTCTAATTAGCAATGGCGAGATGCGTATATCGTTTCTGCGCTGAAGTTAATTACCGAAAGGAAATTCGGGCAAGGGCCATTTAACGTGTTACACCGTGAACCTTGCGCGGAGCATTACGTTACACGACTGGACGGCCACGCTCGCTAACCGACCGCGTTTAACGATACACTCCGTGCGAGATACAATTGCTCGGAAAGCTCATCTGTATCAGCGCGAGAACGCGTGCACGGGACGTTCGATAAATTCGAGAAGAGACCAGCCGTGATAATTCGTGACCGTGTCTGGGGAACTCTTGAGATCATCGATGGGAATTCCACGGGCGGTGCTCCCGATTACGTTGTCGTAATAATTGTGTTTAGGAGACGGGCCGGTGATTGTTCAATTCTTCACGTGTCTGTGCAGTTTTTCGACGAGAATAGTCGGGGATATCGTTTGGAATAGAATAAATACGGAATTGCATTTTTTGGAGCAATGCAAGTTACGACTTGGACTCTTAGATTATTCAAATTGGCAGACGCGACAAGGCGAGTACATGTATGCCGTGGGTCAATTAAAATGTTTACATATGTGGGCATGCGACAAACATGTGCCGGTCCTATGCATATTCATCGTATAGGAATTCACAGCTACGCGTATGTTTGGGTTTCATGCCGATCCACGTGTACGGTACACGTGGTTGTGTGTACTTATTCGTACTGTGTATTCGCGCACGTGTATGCTGATCGAGCTGGCTGAAAGTTTTCTTGAAAAATTCAGCAAGATATCCCCGCTGAAGTGTTAATTGATAAAATTCATGCTCGTTAATTTGGGCGTTGACCATAAATTTTCATTCCATCGTATCGTACGCATATTCACCGCGAAGGGAGAAACCAACGTTCAATTGAAATCGATACTATCAATTATACCCCGACATTATTTGCACCGTCCATATTAAATTGTTTTATCATGCTAAAACCAACGCTATCTAATCACTGTATGCTTTAAACGCGAACATGTATCGTGGTTCGGCGTATAGTGGCTTTAACAAGCTTGCACGCCGGCGGATATAAGCATTACGTAGACGCGGACTACCAGGATACGCGTGAACGAAACTAGTTGGTCCATGGAAGTGACATGCTCGGGCTAAAACCCTCATAAACCCGGCATTATCGAGTCAGCGTCATGGCAGACTAGGCCGAGCTGTATTAATTGAAGGCTATCAATTTCAAGCGTATTGCCGGCATCCGCGACCAGAATATCGCTCAGTTCTATAGTCCAATATACATATCGTGGTTCCACATTAGACAATTGCATACCGTGTAACCTGTATACGCGTATGTACAAACGAGGTTCGGAGAAAGGAGGGTGGGACAGGTACAGAGATACACACGCGCGCGCAAATGTACATAATGGAGTTTCTATGCGCGATAAATGTGTAACAGTAGTCCGTGTCAGCCGATGGTCGAACTACGAGCCGGGGACCAATGTTGCAGTTCGAAAATATTTGATGGGTTTGGCTGGCTTACGCTACGAATGGATTTGCAGCAGGATGGGATCGGTTATTATTAGTTTACTATGGACTCTGGACGGAAATATAGTTTCAGAGTGGGAGATCGATGTAACATTGTAATTGAGGTTACTGCGAAATAGAATATCGCGTCTCGCGATTAGTAAATTTCCTTCGTGCTCGTCGGGTTGCGCGTTCACGTTTTGCTGGAATACGCCATTTCGGTTGACGGATATGTGGGATAATTATGACGGTGCTGGAAAGGGTTTTAGCTGTTACAGGAATAAAACTGTAACGCTCAGCGAAATTATTATATTCCTATATTTCAGGAAGTGAGTTTATTTCGTATCCGATATTTTTTAGAGCTGCATTTAATCCGAAACTGTAGTTCGATTCTCCGTAAATATGGATAGAATGAAAAACGCATATTTACTGTTTTCATGCGTTTGCTTTTGTTTTCTGCGAAGCAAAACGGCGGAAAATGCGTTCAGCTATTCTACGAAACGCGATCGATTCATGAAGTTCCTGAGTAGAACATTTCAACAGGCGTAAATTTGTTAACGAGGCTCGATACTATGCCTGCTTTGTATCGCACGGTTATTCGAGCCGCGCAAAGTACTGCTAGTCCATTACATGGGATTATTAAATTCTATAACAGACGTTTGGATCATAGCCAAAACGGTTCGTGGCTGACGCGAGCACAGCACGGATTCGAGATAAAAGGCCAAGGAGAGAAAATGCTTGTCGGAAACAATAGGCAAATAACAAGGTAGCACGAAAGTTACTTAGGAATTTATACCATGTCTATAGAATACGCTGTGAATATTTAACGCTCTCCTCAACCACGGTGTCTACCCCTTCAATGGCCTATCAGGCTCTATCTTTCTCTCCCCAATTATCCTAATTTGCACAAGACATACAGTAAGCTCATATTCGTATTCAGTCACCGCAATGCTTGAGATATTATTTCTGTCTAAATTTTACTCAGTAACTAGCCCAACAAATGCCAAAGCTTCTTTCCTAGGTAAGGGTCGCGCTATTAATTCGAAACGAAAAACCCCACTTCGCCAACAGTATCGATTCTCACGTCAGCTCGAGGAATGCATTCTTCTTCGGAGCTCTCGGTACTATTATTCCGCCTGTATAGATGTGTATAGTGGTTTGTATATCGGCCGAACGACGGCGGCAATGCTCGCACGGATACGAGAGGCGAGGCCCGGTCCCTCCGGTTTCACGAAGGGACCTGTAACCTCGAGGCTATTAGGGCGGTCCAAGTATTTGAACCTCACACCTCGATCTCGTGGCCGAGAGGCACCTGCTCTTTTGGGACTGGGCGGTCCGTAATTACCTACCCTATGTTTCGCCCACCGGTCCGCGCGTAGATGTAATCAAAACGAATGATTTGAAAACTCAATTACCCTCATTACGTCTATTAAAGTGTCTATCCACCACGACCTGGATCGTTTCTCGACGCGGCATCGCCATCATTGTCCTCGTCGTCGGTTTCTGGTCTCGTCTGTTCTACGCATCCCCACTATGCACCGCTTTCTTTCACGCGTACGCGACTCGCAGCACATTTTTCTAACCGCCAGGTGGAACTCGACATGCGGTGCCCGTGGTTTCCATTTCGCTAATTGATATCGTCGGACCTTCGCTACGTTTCATCTTCGTCCCGATGTACAAACCGCGCGCTGTCGGCGCCGACTCGTTCCACGTCGACGCGAAATATCGTTACGATACTTGGGCACTCGAGTAGGAACACCGTAAAATACTCCGCGAAACTGTGCCGCGTTACAAAATATCCGCGTCACTCTGGTTTTTATTCATCCCACCGGCCGATTCTATTATCCCGGTCTTGTGTTCCGGATGAAGGAATAAAATTACAAAAGCCCGCGATCCGGCAAGAGCACGTAGTACAGAGGGGATGGGGTATCTAGGGGATCCATTTGCACGGTAGCGGCGTATCGTAAAGCAATAAGATTTCGTCGTGGCCAACGAGCATTCCCACGAAAAGAGAAACTGAAATTGTGAACACGAGAAGAAACCAGAGGGCCGAGGGTAGGTATGTATATAGCCGTGGCGCATTTTACAGGCTTATTGGCGAGGAAAACAGCTAGCCTGGCCTCGGTCGGGCTCATTGCTGCGGCTTCGAGTAAGCCATCTATATGTTAAGAGGACCAATATCGGCATCCCCGAGTTACCAGCAATAAGAAAACCGCTTCCACGTCGTCGTATTATGTTAATTCGACCGTGGTATCGGGGCCTTCCGGGTGCTCGTGTCTTCATTGGAAATATTAGCCTTGCCAAAACGAAGTCGTTCTCCTTTCCTCTACACTCTATCGTACTCGATTTGTTCCCTCGTACCTTTCACCACGTTCCCGCATTTCTTTCCGCGATCCTGGCCTGTCTGTCGTGTACAGCGCCAGCGATACCTGTATTACGCTACTAAGGTCGACGATATCTCTATTTGCGATTGCACGCAAGCCTCCTTCACTTATGGGCTCCGATCTTTCTTACCATTTAACCGTGGCATTGCCTTCTCCTTCTTCCGTGGGACTCGCAAGGTTTTACCACGGAGGCGACAAAAGCCTTGGATCGTTCGGGTCGTTCGGCAGGCAAGAAACAGGAAATCGTAATTGCCACTCGACTGGTTATTAGAGCGTACACCTAGCGGCTATTAAGATATCTCGAGCACCGTATTGGCCATTAGCATAGTCGTTGTCTAGGTCGGGTCACGAATCGTTGAAATCGGCACACTTTGTGCTCCCTTGGTAATTAAATCTACAATGAGGTGAAAGTCCTTCGGAACGGTTTCTTACGGCCGCTGCAGCCGCTCGTTAATGCCGTTGAAATGTCCCCGCGAGTTTCGAGTTCCGCGCCGGGACACCTTTTCGCCTCGCGGTTTCTTTTGCTCTTAACTGTGAACGAGGGAAACGGCAATTACACGAATGAGCTGTCCCACCGTGGAGCGTATGAAATTAATCAATCACGGATGCTTTTCATCTAGAATCTAGAATACGAAAAATTCTTCAACCTTCAAAAATGGGAAGGAAATATTTTCAGACATGTAAAGAAAACGAAAAAGAAAGAAAGGAGAACAAACATTGCTAGCCGTACTACCCGAGGCGCCAAAATCGGTAATTACAATTCCTGTTTAGTAATTGCTCGATGCGCCCTGTAGAATCGTGCGATATCGAAAAGTTCGAATCCGGATAGCTCGACGATTGTCTCTGATTTCTGTTAATTGGCCCGATTGGCCCAGCTACGAGTCTCGTGTGGCACGATCATGAACGGGACTCTCGTTGAGCAATGATCGGACCGGCGCGGGTTATGGATCGGTGAAGTTCGCGAGGCCCCGATAAATGCAACGCGGTAACGCATTGCTTCGGGTAAACTTCTCGGACGCTGGCTTAGTATTGCTTAAAACTTGGCAACGGAAGTTGATGCCCGGTTCCTATACTTTTCAATTACACCGACTATAATCCTGTTAATGCCTCAGCCTGCGCGCGCCTGCCAGTATCGCGAACGGTATAACTTTTCGTTAAGATGCCACGGCTTGAACCGTTTCACAGTTAGTACGCATAACTTCGTCGCAGATATAGATATACGACGATGGGTGGACATTTTGTTTGTTGACAGGAAATCGATTGGAAAGATAAACCAGTTGCGTTCAAGTTTATGCGTCTCGTATAATTCATAGCAATTCAGTGCTTTCCAAGTACGTACATTAAGGAATAAAACCGCAAAGAGAATACTCGCCCAGGCAAAGAACAAAAGACCGACAGCGTGAATCAGCCGCTAAAGAGCAGAGATCTGATTACGATGTTACGGGGCGCCTTCGTAAACCGTCGTAGCAACGGGGGAAATTGCGCTTTTTAATTAGTAGCTTTTCGTGCTTGCAGAGCGTGCGGGAAAGCCAGCCTCGATTTACTCCATGAATGTAACCGCTTTTAATCCACCCTTGATTGACCTGCTAATCGTTAGATACGTTAGCAACGGCATCGTTATGTCATTAAAAAGCTGTTACGTCAGGGATAACTCGCTTAGAGGCCGTGGACCGATTACGGAGGCAGCGCGAAACCGCGACGGATGGTGCGCGATCAACTTTCAAGTTTCCAATGATCGATCGATTACAGTGATCACGGGCCGTCGTTGGAATCGATTCCTACACGCTTTCGTCCCCGTCTCGCGACGGTAATTTCATCGGGTAGATCGGAAGCTTATAAATTCTCACTACCTGTCCGCCATTCCCGATAAGAGAGAAACGGCCACGGGGTCTGCGCTCTCGTCCCGTTCTCGGGCAGTGGACGTTGGGCAAACCTCGCATTATATCGCAATCATCTAGTACGCGGCTACCTAGATTGTTTCGTAAATGGATCACTTACCGCAACGAAGTATCGATGGAATAGACAGGGGGAAGAGGGTAGGAGAAACGAACGATCAGGAGATGCCTCGGGAAGCCAGTCCTTTCTGCCGATACCTTTTCGCTCGCCAGCGGTGAACGAGAGTATCCAGGAAGGTAGGGCGATCTTTTATGATCGCTGAGAATCTGGTCTTTACGATCCGCGACGAATCGAGAAGCGCCGCCGTGCCTCGGAGCGTCGAAGTAAGCGAACTTTCGATGCGGAACGATCCCCCTTAAAAAATAGAATGCCGGTCCGCATTGCAACTTGGCATTTCACCAAGAGATTCGGTGCCGCGAGAAGCTCTGTCCGAACGTGCCTTGTAAAAAAAAGTCCAAAACGGCTATCCGTCCCAGCGCGCCATCGCAGAAAATGCCGTGCGCGTTTATTTCTGGAAAACGTTCGTCTGAAAACATCCACTCGGTTATTCATACGTAGTTCGTGTCCCTGTCCGGTGATACTTCCCTTACCCCTTCCCTCAGTCATCCCTTTTCTTCCACTTTCTGCTCTTTTTGTTCCTTTATGTACTTCTTGAATTTCCTTCTATCCCCACCCCCTTTGGTCGTTCTTTCTTTTTATCGCGTTATAAAATAGCGATTCCGGGTCGCGGGCATCGGTAAAATCCGCGTGAGATACTATTTAGTTTTTATTGTCCTCGTAAAAAGCATATGTGCGCGCAGGTGCGCGTCCGTCCACGTACTCGTCGGAAATCCGGAGCATATAGAGCGACTAGGCGTGGCAGGGGTGTAACTTCCGAAATTGCTTCGAAAAGTCGTGTGCACCGTGTTTGTCGTTGCCTTTGACGTGGATCGAAATGCAGGTGCAGCCTGTTTGTACGCGACGGAGCTGTTATGAAGAATTATCGAGAAACGTCGTTGAATTTTCCTAGACAGTGAACTTATATTCAACAGCTCCGTGATACGAAACGTCGACGTGGATAGTGATTTGAATAGCGCATTTAAATTGTGGAAGAACTGTCCGTTCATCCTCTAAAATATACGCGGGTGAACGTCAGGCACGATTGACACCTCGGGACGATAGAAATGTAATTTTACAGAGGACGATCGCGAAAGGTGGTTAGTATCCAATGTACATTCAGCGGGGCAATCAATGGTAATAGAAAAAAAATTACACTATCACGAATCAGACAATTATCTGAGTGATAGCAAATAGAAGGATGTCAACGGAAAGCGATTTTTAGTTAGTCGGGTCTCTCAATAGAATCGATAAATTCGCACTATTGGACGAACGATTGAATGGGGGAAATACGTTGATTGAGAAGTTTGCACAATGAAATTGAAAACTTTTTAATACGATTTCTAACTAGTCCCAACTAATTTCAGATCCTCAGAGATTCCGTTCGGGCGTAGACCGAGGGGAGCAAAGATCGACGGCGGTTAAAGAGCTCTCTTTTCCAGTAAAATGATTTTTGCGTAACCCAATTTTCGTATAACATTCGGAACACTGAGCGCATTGCTGTCGTATTATTTCATCGCAATCGAAGTATTCAAATTCCGCGTATCGATTGCCCGTGCGAATGGATGCGGGAATGAATTTTCTTGGCGGAGGTTTGATTAAAATCCCACCCCCTGTTTGAAAAAGGATATTAGTCGCCTGCGACGCATCGTACACCGTCAAGCAACCGCCAATTTATTATCCGCCAAAATCGGAAATTTTCATTTACACGGACAATTTGAACGGACGAAATTCCCGTAACGATAACGATACGTATTACAGAATATAATGTGTAAATAAAAGCTGAACGAGTCACCTGCTTGTATAAATTAATACAGCTGGTATTAGGAGTAGCATCATTCACGTTACGTAAAAATAATAATTTTGTACATCTGTTGTAAGCTTCGATTTTACTCTTTAATGCACTGCAACCCTTTATAGCGTTTCTACTGTTCTATTGTTAATACGCTATCAATAATTTTGCGTATCGATAACACTTGTTGGATGGCAGTGTAAGTTACTTTTGTATCCTCTTTTAACCCCCGCCTGTTCATAAATCGAGGTACTAGACACATTTTACTTCAGCGACCGTATCTCGTGCAAACATCTCCTTCCTTCTCGACACGTTTCTTCAGCTGTTCCCATTCGGCGTTCCTATCTCGCGAAATTACGTTCTGCTTTCGTCATTTAGGTTCACGCTTTTTCAAGAGAAAGAAAAAAAAAGTAGGGGGAAGATGGTGCATCGTATCGTATAAATAAGCGTCGTTAAATAAACGACATCGTGAAGCACGTACACGTCTGATGAGAGATCACGATACCAGGAAAGATAAATTCATCCCCGTGAGGATCCTATTCTTTCCGAAATGGCTACCGGCACCGCCGTCCGTCCGGCCGTAATTCAATTCTTAAGGGTATCAAACACACAACCCTTTCATTAGACAGAGCCCTTCATCAGCGTGAGAGTCGTGGGTCGGGACAGCCGGTCGCGGGACAGACAACGAAGTTACGTTGCAGAAGTACTTAAAGCGAAAATTCCACCGATCGATAGCGTGCCGTCGAGACTCCTGGAAGCCACCTTTGATGTGTTCCTTCTGTGAACTCGAGAAATAATTGTTGGGTAGTGACGCTTTTATATCCTATAGCCTAATATTTTAATAGTGCCCCGTATCCGCCATAGGCTGGATGACGATGTTATTGAAGCACATTAAAATCAAGGTGAAAAAGTTCCTGGATGAGTAAGTAAAAATATGTAGTGCATTTTCTGGTAAAATAAATGGATTCCTAATATAATATTTGAAATATGCCGGCGGAGTTATTTAGTGTTTAAAACGGCGGTAGCAAGATATTATTAGATTGAAGAGCGAACTATTTTCAAGTGGAATAACGTTACCAGAAACAGTATTTCGGACTGCGAGCCAGTTAACGCGATGGACAGAGGTGGAAAGCATAAAGTTTTTAATTAATTTATTTTGTTCTGGGACGATCACGGAAGGAAGGCCGCTCCTCCATATTCATAGTGGCCGCACTCATCGAGAAACTATTTTATTTCGGGGATTTCGTTTCACGTACGAAAAGGGGAACACGAGAAATGTATTCTGCGAGCGATGCCCCTTGAATTTCTCGAATTGTCAAACTTTTACGAGTGGTTTCGCTCGCGCACCACGGCCATTGCTGTTCATACGTTTTATCTCGCGAATTTGGGTTTGCAGCGCGCCGGTACGTAGTTAAAAAGCACACAATTATCATGCGAATACGTGCAATAATATGCAAATCCATCGTTTCCCGTATTTCGCATTTTTTGCCGAGTGCGTCGTGAACGAAAAAATGAAACATTCTTTAACCGATGATGGAAGTTTCTCGCAAATTTATGTATTTATGAATTACTTCGTTTGCGACGTCGTTGGCGGGAGATGAAAAACGGAGAAATAATTTTTTTTCCTGTGATGAAGAAGTTCCTTTTGGAGAAAGAAATAGAGTAGAAGACATTAAATATTACTATCGTCTTCAGAGCTTACTTACTGTCATATTACTATTATTAAAATTTATTTCAAAGTAGCGACAATCATGTGATTTACTAACGTAAAATTGATTTATTTAGCTTATCAATTATTAACGATAGCGATTGATTCGTTTGAAACCAATGTAATTAAACTCGGTGTATTTTCCATTAGTAATAAATCAATAATTCCATCTTTATATCAATTCAAGGCGTTTTACTGCAATCCCAAAATCCATATAAATATCAGATTTAGCTATTACACGTGAATAAATTTGTTCCTTAATATCGGTAATGCCGTGACAATGAACGTGCATCTTTTTTCAAAAATATTAACCAATTAATAAAAAGAAAAAGGAAGACGTTCTTGTTGCTAACAAGCACGTTTAGCCCCTCAAAGCGAACCGTTCACTTCTTGATGGGTTCGTGAAAGCGATAGGAAGTAGGAAACCGGTCAAGACAAGCGAAACACTGCGCACCGAAATGCAAGTTGCGTCGTTAAACAACTTACACAGCCCGATGGGATCGTTAAAAAGTTACAACACGACCTATCAACCGAAGGATTAAGGAGACGTTACTTATCGCCACAGTTTTATCAACAGGAACACAACGCCCGCGTCTTAGAAGATAGATAAAGAAATCGTTCACGAAAGAGGGCCACCCTTGCATTCAGTGCACGACGACCGAGCGTGTGCCTTCATTAATGCCGAAAAAAACACCCTAACCCACGGACAGCCGTTTAAACGATAAATCATGCCCGCACACGATACGCATTCAATCATACAAACTTTTCCATTCATTCGTAAACTTTAATCTCAACCCTTTACGAGGCCCTGCCACTAAACGGGCGACATATTTCAACGTGGTCGCGTTATACCAGACGATTTTCTCCCTTGGCCATGGCTGCCCGTGGCCCATAAGCCAAGGCCGGAATATCCGATAAACGTGTACGACTTAATTAATGCTTTGTCACCCCGGTGTCTTACCACGCATCTCGTACCACCGCCGCCGCCACCACCACCATCAGCTATTACAACCACCATCAACGTGGCGCCGGTTGGACACGTTAAGCAGACCCACGCACGCATGTCTCCTGACTTCCTGTGCACTTCGAAGGATCCTCGCGTTAAGCCCTAAATCACCGTATTAACACGTATACACGCGGCCCCGGCGCGGGTCGCACGCATGAAAATGTTCGATTCCGTGATCGCGTTGGTACACGCGTGCGTGCGCTCGCGTCTTCCCTGTTTCTCTGCTGCATGATAAATCCATAACGTCCGTTCACGCGGAGGGCATACCAGGCTGATAAAAATCGAGTGATTTAACCGCGTGGACGATGAATATTGTGACGGCATGGCAACGGGCTACAAGGCCCCGCGATGCGTTTCCAGGGCCGATAAATTTCGCGGAACGTCCCGCGGCCTCGCCACCCTCGGCGGCGATGTTCGATCTTTCAGGGGATCCAGACGCGCTTGATGCGACGCGACGGGACAATGCGCCACGAACCTGCCACGGCGTTCGCCGTGTACTTTATTGCACGGGCGTTACGCGAACCGCGGCTGCTTTATGGTTTTGCGGATTCTTAGAGCCGCTCTTGTACGAGTTAACCTCGTTTCCGTAGACTAGGTCTCGGTGTACGTACGCTTTTTACGTTTACGATTCATCGTCTGGGGTGGTACGGTATTTTGGAACTACGTTGCTTGTGTTATGGGAAATGGAGTACGCGAGGCGGTGGTTGGATTTGCACGGGGAAAGAGAAAGGTTTGTATGTTATAATTGCAGGGTTTGAATTGTGGTTGGGAGAACGAAAGCGACGAGTGCGGTGAAATTGTAAGCATCCATGTAGGTATGTAATTTATTGCGTGGAATTTTCAATACCTGTACACACTGGAATATTTCATTTCATTGAAGGCTTCATTCAACCTTTACTTTCGATATTGAAAGCACAATCCCTCAAATTGGAACTACACGCCGTATTGCTTATGTGTTAATCAGCACGTATATAGCTTTGCTGTAACGAATCGAAGCGAGAATCGTAAGAAAAAGAAGATTCAACGCCTCGAGCATGGTGTTCCAAAGAGGGGCGCCAGCGAGATGATAATTTATGATTATGAATATGGATGACGTTTTAATTAAACGTGTGCAACGTAGAGAGGGAAACAGAAAGTCGTACGACAATTTCGGGAAACTATTTCGAAGAGATACGATCGGGCATTGCATGAAATTTCCAGTCGGTTCAGCGAATGTCAATGCAATGCAACGAAGAGACTGTGCATTAATTAATGTATGCCAATTAATGACTGAGTAACCCGTCGCGCTTTTGTGTCCTCATTTGCCCGATTGACTATTTCCTTTCTAGCTTCTCTCGCTCCTTGCCCACCACTCGACGGGCCAATACCACGATCTCAACCGCGTGTGAACTTATTTCGCGATGAGTTCTCGCGTGCACGGGATATCGTGTTTAATTGATTGAATCCTCGCACGATTGATCGTTCAACGGTGAACGAAATTAATTTATTCAAAGCCGTTGTCAAAATTACAGCACTGTCAACTTATGTTTCTGTCGTAGGGACACTTCAGGTTTTTACAATAACTAGAGTCTGGTCGTCGAAGGCCATTCTCCTTCTTTTTTTTTTACAAAATTGTATATACGTCAGAAAGGTGTCATAGAGCAGACAAATTTATGCATGACGATATCGAAGCTCCTGGCATTTATGTAGATCCGCAAAGAGGCAGCTGTCGTGAAAAACAGGCTTGATTCATGTAAACCTCCGGCGTTAGAACATGAATTATCGCTTACATGCACGCGTGTAAGTGTATAAGTACACATAGGCATTGCCGAACGGGGCGGCGCGCAGGTATGAGAATTAGCGCTAGAGAAATCGAAATTCGTTCCTTAACGTTGATAATCACGCGAGGCAATCTGTGCCCGGATGAAATTACGTTGTTCCTTTGTGAGAAAAACCGATGAAGCTGTACGTACTTGGCCGATGTATCATTTCGAATGTAAGTACTTCAAAGGCGTATTATTATTTCCTTGTGCCGTGATGTGAAAAGGGAAACGTGACACGCCGCAATATTCAAGCGGCTGACGATACTCTGTGCGCAGCTCTGTGCCGGCTTCGACATTCTGATGGCGGATGGACGTGCAAATCACGCGATCGCCGAGCCGGGCTACCTTCGACTCGCAGATGCCGGCGCGCTGGGTGGCGGCGGTAATTGCATGCAATTTTTGCTATAGATTAAGAATCGAGGTGAGCGCGTTTTTTTTCTCCTTTTCTTTCGTCGGCAGCAAAAATTCACCGTTCGACGTTACACGAGACGTTCGTTCGTAGCGCCACGGGCATTTTGGCGCTTCTCCCGTCTCGTCGGCGCGATTCGATTTCATTGTTCCGTTCAGGTGTTCTCGGACGGTCCGATTAAAAGCCAAAAAGAATGGTGATCGAATGCCTATTAAACGTGTCGGCCCGCATAATCTCGTAATTAATATTTCAATCTCGTAGCACGCGTTCGACGCGTCAGCCGCAATGAATCGACAGCTACAATCAATCGGGCGATCGTACGAGTCGGAGGGGTGGCTTTTCTACGGCGTGATCGAAAAAGTTCGCGGAATCGCAAAATTTCGAAGGCGTGTTTAAAGTCCATCAGCCGTGGCGGCGCAAGCTCATTCAACACGTAGGGACCGCGGCTGGGCCTCTCATTTGCCGGTGGATTGTGCCGGTACGTTAATGCACCGTTTGCACGCCACGTTCGAGGGAGGTTTACCGGCGCGAACGAAACATTCTGCGCACGTTCGAACACGCGTGAAAACTGCCCGGTCAGCGAATCCCCGGAATTCATTTTTCTAATACTCTGAACGCAGTTTCGCAATGGCACAACTGCGCGGTAGCTGCGAATAAGTGTGCGCTAATAAACGCTCTTACGATACCTGGCCTTTGCTTAAGAATTTAAAAAAATCGAAATCCCCGCGCGTGTTCTGTGTAAATATTCACAAGCACTGTCAGAGAATTCCTGGGCATGTAGAGTTCCGTTGGATGCAAGTTTTCCTTAATAAAATGGCCGATCGCGAAGGTTAAAATTTATGCCCCGATCTCGACACGAGGATTTTATTATCGCGCTCGACTATTCATCACATTCCAGTTTCGGAAACAAGTAACCGAATGGGTAATTCCACGAAATGAATATAAAATGTCTCAATGGTGTCCTCATTAGCGTTTCATGATATTGCACCGTTTTTAAGATTTATGCTATCCGTGCGGGTGGTGGGTATACCAGCGTATCAAGGTAATTTTTTAAATCCGCCGCGGCGGTCGGCGCGCCGTGTACACGCTTGCACCGCGGATACGATGTAAATATTTAAATAATCCGCCCCGGCGGATAATTAATGTGCCGTTAATAAAGTGCGCGCGATATTCAAGGCAATGCGGGTTAATTAAACAGAAAGGCTAAATTAGAATCGAGCAATTGGCGTTCCTTGACCGACGTGTGTAAATCGTTTTAATACGCGACCATTTGCATTTTGAATGTGCCGTCAATATGCTCACCACTTTCACTTTGTAGCCAACACCGCTGCTCGTTACGCGTAAACTGTTTGCAAATTCGCGAAAGCAAACCAGTTACATAGTTAACAATATTTCTTTCATTGAATAAATTAGGATCAACGGAGCCCGCGATACGCCGGCGCTTAAAGAAACGTATTTGCGGCGATTATTATTTGAGAACTTCGCCAAAGCCGTCCAACCACCTACGCTAACAATAAGCCAACACGACCAAACCAGAGCAGGATTCATCGTAATCAAGTAATTCACTGAAACAATTGTCGCGATTAATTCCTTTCCCATTGGCGTTCGTTGTCCTGTTCGGTCGAAACGATCCATTAGACCAAACCGCAATCGTCGCGCTCTCTCCTCTGCCCACGTGCCGCCTCCACGCAAACACGTTTCTCGGTTTGATGGCTTCCTGTCCTCGGATTCATTCGAGGGCTCGCGTGTCCCCCGGGGATCGTCGCCGTCGTCGTGTCGGCAAAACACGATGGCACGCGTGTTCCGCGACCTTTATGGCCGGCGCGTGGAAATCAAGCTTGAATCGAGCGGTGAGGCGCACAAACGTAGGCAGACGTAGCGGAGGAGGGCTTTTCGGACCTGATCGCTCGGGCGAAAGGGCGACGGATTAATCTGGTTATGTCATGCAACCGAGAGTGTGTGAAACCTAGCGCCCACTTAAATGGACGGAGTGTTTCGTCCCGGTGGCGGGATTACCCGTGTACACGCTCTGTTGTAAATACGGGCCCATTGTAAATATAAATCTATCTAGGCAGCAACCCTGCCAGCTAGTCCGTAATACCTTTGCATCGCCGGACCGCAGCTATTTCATTCCACGTATTCCCTTCTACCTTTCGCCTCCTTTCATCGCCTTCCCGCTTCTCTGTTGTTCCCTGTAATCCGCGTGCACCGGCGTCGTGTCACGTGAAATAATGGACGAACGGGAGCGGCAGGTGAGCTTCGACAGCGCGTCCGGAAGTGACAAGGATTTTTGGACTAGGTAACAGTGCGCTGCTCATGGGACAGTGTTCGGCAATTATAGTTAATTTCGGTGGGGTTATCGTTAGAATGATGTTGCAAGAGCATGAATGGAACGGTACAGGTACACCGTTTTAATCGGGCTAATTGTAGTAGCTCTGAGAAAAGAGCAGCACAGTTTCGGAAAAATACAAAGTTGCGGTCTTTGGTAACGTTCAATGAAAACGTTCGAGCTCGAAACCAGAATTACCAGAGGTACACGCGTTTCCGGGTTGGTCGTTGCGGAAATTCTTGCGTGTTCTTTTTCTTATTCCGACATCGGGGTAGAATTTAATCAGACCGTGATGGCGGTGGCGTTCAACCAGACGGGAAAAGGAACAAGGGGATCCGTCGACGTGGCCGGGCCTCAGTTAGCCAAAGAAAGATAATTCTGTTGAACCGGCTAAGATGGCGGCCGTACGAGGGCGAAACGTTTCGAAGCCTGGAGGAAAATATTCCACGAAGGTGCCACAAAGATGCCACGAAGCCACGGTTTCGCCGTTGCGGGCGTACAGGGATCGCTCGGATAGTTTTGGTCCCGGAATTCCTGCATACAAGAAAGTCCACGTCGGTTGCGCGCAGAAGGAATGGCCTCGCGAGCGGAGAATAAACAGAGATCGAGGAAGGAAAAAGGAAGCGAACGAAGGGAAGAAAGAAAGCGCGGGGAGGCGCACTAACAAAGAGAATTATTGACCGTGCCGTTAATACGAACGCTGTCGGTCATGGTCTCGTCGTTCCTGGATCGGCCCGTGGACTTCTCAGGCCCCCGAACAACGGTTTATACTTGCAAATTAAACGAAACGAAACGAAACAATCGGTCGTCCAGTCGATGTCCTCAAGAATTTCGTCCGTGCCCGTTGGCCCTGACTGCGCGTACACGCCATTCCCACGCGACGAAGCGTACTTAACCCGGGGCCGTCGAGCCTCTACGAAGCGGGGGTGCAATTAACCGACGCGGACCGAGAGAGAAAGGGTACATTGAGAGATCAAATCGACGTCAGCTGATTGGAATAAAAGAAAAGTAATTAGCATGGGTCGCGAGGGAAAACGGGTTCGTTCGACCGTCCCTCTCTGTCGCGTGTCCTGTGTGTGTTCGGGCAGCTAATACAACGAGGATGGGACCGTGATCGCGATTACCCGAGCTTTGGGCACTCGGAAGGAGAAGCGAGCGATTCGCTTGCGCGGGAACAGCGCGCGCGACCGACGTATATATATTTTTTTTTGCCCTCTCTTCCTCCGGTTTTCTACCTCCTCTTCGTCGGTTTTTCGTTTCCCTTTTCTTTTTATCGCCGGCCCGCGCGCACGGGATTCCTGTGTAGACGATATAAGGGAGGTGTGACGTCGGACGCACCACGAAAATTTATCAGCCGATTCAATGCCGCGGCGTTACTCGCGCTAATTTATATACACTCGCCGAAACCGCGAACGGCCAGTGGTACTCGTCCGGTTACTCCACCCGATACGGGGTACCCTTTTATCCATTGGCTCGATTCGGAAACATCGGGTCCACGGCGAAGAGTCGCTGCCACGAACGAAGAATCCCCGACGAGGTTAATAAAAACCGGTGGAGCGTGCCGGGTACTACTAGAAGCATTGATCTTTTTCATAAGCTGTTATCTCGAGGCACGTAGAACCGCCTCGAGCAACGAGGATCGACGAGAGAGGCGGCTTTTCAGCAGCCGGCGGAATTAATGTACATTTCGTCGAAGACGCCGTCCATGGAAATGAATACGACCCGCGCAGGATTAAATCATTTCCTAGCCAAGCGACGGCTGCAATTTACAATGCTTTAAGTGGCCCTACTATCGCCTGTTTCTACACGGACCGATTGCTTTCTTCATTAGCAACGCGCCCATTCCTTTCACCCAATACTCTATTATATTCGTATCCGTGTGTGTGACGAACATAGAATATTAAATTTTTTTTATTAGGATAAGAGGAAAGCGTAAAGAGGATGCGTCAGCTTTATGCCCTTATAAATGTTGGCAATGTCGGCATTGGAATTTCAGCTCATCGGCGAGTTGAAAAAAGTAAGAATTAAATAATATTCGCGATGACAAAGGGAGGCCAACGTCGGATTATGAGCGGAAGATAAAGATAGCCCGCGATGAAATACGCGGCGGTTTTTCAACACCGGCGATTAATGTACATTTCATCGAAGACGCCCGCGCGGCAGATTAATACGCCGCGAGGAGGGTTAAATCATGCTTCACCCCGTGTCGCGCCCATGATTTACAAGCCGTTTAATGGTTTTACGACTGTCCACTTGGGTTACGATTGCTTTCTTCATTAATAAACGCCGGCTTCGGTCCCGCTGCCCGTAAATCTTGCCTTCGACTCGAATAAAAATATATCGCTCTGAACTAGCGAACGTTCGTTACGCTGGCCCCTTAACTTTCGTTATCTCCGAGGCTTCGAAACAATTTGATTATAGTAGTTCAACGTATCTCTACATATCTTTCGATCGTTAACTGTCAACCAGTGATTTCGTAAGGAATTCTAGCATTTCTCAGCCACTTTTACGATATTCAATTAACACAGAACGATCGTGTTTCCTTCGTTGAAATTAATTCCAAACAACTTCCACTGTCCCCCGTGGCGGCCAACGGAACCAGCCACTCGTTTCACGAACTTTCCCGTGGTAAACGTGACGAAAAAAAGAACCCGCTCCTGTCCACCCCACGGATCGATCCACAAACTAGCTTCCACGAAACGCGCGCAGTGTGGACGTTTTTTGCCACGAAACGGTAATTGTTGACGAGAGGCGAAGTGACCCCCAGGTCCGACGCGTTAAAAGCGAAAATACACAGAGAGGTAAATTAATTTACGGGGCGGCGGATGCCGCTGCGCGGCCGTTCTTGCTGTTCCTCGCAATTAGTATCAGACGACGTTCGTGTGCCGTTCCACTAATTCGCGAAGAATAAATGCTGCCGCAGGGTCCTTGGGTGCTTTCGTCACACGCGCCAGCGAAACGGAACAGGTCGAGGGGAACAAGCGTGAAATTAAAACGGCATCGCCAAGCTATCGTGGCGAATATGCTCCTCAACGAAGCCAGACTTCGTTTCCAGGATGACGTTCGTCGTGAATTGGCTTCGCCGCAATTTTTTCCCAGGACCACCGAATGTAAACAATTGAACACAGAATGAAACACGTGGCTACCGGCAGTAAATTCGAAGTCAGAATTTGCATTGTTTCGGGGATGTGAAATGGATCGTTGCGGTGTAAATTTTTTAATGACACGTTCATCAGACGGTTCTCTCCGCTAACGAATCTCGTTCTCCTCTGCGATCGGCGATCGTTCTCGCAGAGTCCCGCGGGAGGGAAAATAGGCAATTCGAAGGTAAATCGAGGTAATTCGAAGACGGATGAATCGTGGGTTTCGAGGAGCATACTTAATGGCGTGACGATAAATTACTTTAAGATACAACAGGTTCTCGCTGGTAAAAGTATCGGCTATATCGTTGGGCTTGCCGCGGGGATTCTTGCAAACTTCTGCACGCGGACTTTCGTGAGCGGTTTGCATTCTTCTAGCCAGATATTTGCATTAAATGTATATTTCCAGGGAACAAAGTTGCGAGATGTAGACTGTTGTACAGTTTCCGCAAGATATTTTCAAATTAAAATAGTTTGTTAGCGTGTACACTCGAAGTTTACACTTCGTTATGAAGTACCAACAACGAAATGTTAATTAAACGCGGAAGAAACGTGCGGCCAAACAACTGATTTCTGTCAGGAACAACGTGCAATAATAGTATAAACGCTGGCAGGGTCCAGTGTAAATTTTTCATAAACTCGTATTCATTTCTTTCTACTTCAAATTGTATAGCTGCCTCCGAGGAATGGTCAAGGGTCGTTTAATGAAAGGAAATCGTGAAATAAATAAAGCGTTCCTCCCTTTTTCCCTGCCTTGGGTCCAGTCGAATAATCGGCCTGATGAGTTTCATTTATCCGGATCGACTACTAAAGAACGATAAATAGTTCGGAAGGAGAAAGCCTGCCAACTTTCATCTATCGAGTATTGTGAGATCGTTTAATGAACGAAACGGATGCGCACACGGGCCGGCGTAGTTAATTCTGATTCGGCGAGGAGCCACAATCTCTGGCCGTGGAAAGACGCGGTACCCGAGCTGCCTCGAATGAAAAATTACCCCGCGTCACGGTTTTCAAATTTCCGCCCGCGGTACATCAATAAAGACGCTGACGATTATTAAGCGGCGCTCGCGCCTACGTGCTTGTTACGTTCCATTGTTTCTCCGGCATCATTGTGCTTCACCGTTGGAGAAAGTGAAACACCGACTGTACGACTTAATGACGGGACCAACGTGTGCAGCCAGTATGGAGAAAACAGTGCCTGGAAACTGTAATTATCGACGTATCAATTCTAATTTGAATTCAATCGACGATGAATCTTTCGACTTGATTAAATTACAATTTTTTCCCTTTCAATTACGTAATTCCACGACAACATTATGGTTCGAGATATCATACTTTGAACTCGATAGCCTGCGTACATCTACTTGCCTTTAGCCATGAAGCTTGAATACGACGGTTAATGTTCCCGAACGAAAAGAATTCACCGTAATCGATCGCGTCGTGCAAAGAACACTCTGTTACGAGAACACTAGTCTGGTTTAATATCCATCATTTCGTACATTGATCGTTGCTTTCCGTGGGCAATGCGCTGTCCCGCTGCGACGACCAGTACATGTGCCACGGGGTAATCAATGTACACAGCGTTCGGTAAATCGTGCCAGATTTAACTCGACGATCCGTAAGCTGCATAGCTTTTTACCGTGCCAGCTTGTGCTACTGTAACAATTGACCAAACCGTTTGACATATCGTTGAATAAATTTCTTCGTTCCTCCTCCGCCACCTAACCGTCCACCACCTTGCGATTCTTGGCTCGCATTTAACGGACGCCCTGTGCACGGCACAGTTTTTACCGCGAGCAAGTGCGCACGCTACGTTGCACGGACGAGGACAGAGCGATCAGGACCGACTACAAATCTATAGATCGGTTGGTAGCCGGCGTAAGTAAGCATTCTAAAACATAATGTCAGTAATTAATTGTCTGCGAAGAAATGATGCGGCTATCTCACGCGACCGATGCGTGGTTCTCTCGTGGAGATTCTCCCTCTTCTTCATCCTTCTTGCTCTCACGTTCAATCCCTGGGCCATCCCTGGCTCTCTTTCAGCCCTCCTCTTCCCAGCTGTGCTCGTCCTGTTTGTCCTTTTGTCCGGGCTTCTCTCGCTCAGCCAGTCCTACCTTTCCACCTCCCTCGTTTCTTTCTTCCGATCGGCCCCGGACTAGTAATGCATTTAAACAATCTCTTTATCTCCAATTCGACACTCCAGGCGACCCGGCCTGAGAGGAAAACATTCCCGCGTGCCGCGGGTACGTGTCGGAGGATTTTTGTCGTGGCCGCCGCGCCGGTGGCGATCTTTCGTGTCTCGTTCTTTTGCTTCTGTTCGCGTGTAGGCTGCTCCGATCTTACGAATCGATGTCCTTGTCAATTGAGGAGGCTATTATTAAGATACCAAAATTGGCTGGCTTTACACTTTTCCAGCTTACACGCTAGGTCGTTCCCGGTGCAGAAACTGATGACAGACGCATGGTTGTAAATTAGCAAACGCGTACATATACCTTCAAATCTTGGCGAATACGGAAAGCGAAGATAGATGTTTATTATAAGTGCTAGGATATATTTAGATATTGGTCATTGGGATGACAGAATTTCAAATGATTTAAAATGTTAATAGGAAAATTGCCTTTGCACCACTTGCGTCTAGGTGGTCAGTAATTGGAGCATAGTTCTTTATAGAAATTCTACTATGCTCCGAGCTACGAGGTCCATCGCCTGTGCTAGTGACGAACTAGAAGAACCTGTATGTACCCTCGGATATTTCTCACCAGGCCAGTTATTGGTACCAGTCCCAGCTCGATTCTCCCCCATGCCGAAACATTCGCCGGCCTGGTTTTAAAAATTTTTGATCGATCGGGGTTCTTGGGCGTCTTGGCGCAGGTCCTCGTGGTGGGTCTATGCATTCCATTCCCGGCGCATACACCATGAATGGCGCACAAGTCCCCTATGCCACGCACAATAACTTTACGCGGTCATTGTACAATTTGATAATCATTTTGCCGTTGAAGTCACGCGTTCATTAGCATATTTAATTATGAATATTTAAGATTTTTGGCACAGCGGGACGGCGTCCTGCCCGAGAGCTGTTCCCCCTGGCGTATTAAAATAAAGCCTGCATGGTGCATGAGGCTCCGTCGTAAATTTCGTCGGACACACAAGGACTGGTTGTTGCTCCGATCTTGCAGCAAAAGACGAGTAAAAAGGTATCTGGAAGACAGGCATACGATACGTATTGCCACTAGCGGCGTAACACGAAGAAAAAGGCACACGGGGTCCACCTCTGCACATGCGTGTGTACACGCGTGTGCGTTTCACGCGGGGACGCCTTGGAAGTTGTCAAGGAAAGGCCAGAGCTTTTCGTATTTTCGTTTTCTCCTCCCTATGGTGGCGTTTCGTGGGCACGGAACTTGCATAAGGTATCGAAAATTGGCCACGAACAGTTTTGCCTGAATAATTCGTTTTAATCATAATTGTGTTACTCGTTAACGATAATATGGAGACATGGGTCGAGGATAAATCGTGTTCACCAGATCACCTGTTTAATAGAAATTTAACAAAATAATGCCGCTTATATTTTTATATATCGCAAAGCCAGCATATTTTACGTAAGCAGCAGATATAAATTGATGCTGTTAATGAAAATTTTTCCCCCGGTTTTTCCTTGATTTGCATCTCTTAGGTTTTTGCTGTCTGAACAACTCAATCTATCGGAGTTGAACGAAAGAAATTACATAATACAAGGTAAGCTCACGGAACGACCATTGAAATGCCCGTAAAAATATTAATTGCAAAGCGAGCTTTAAAGTTCATTCCGTAAATTTACATAAGCAGGCCGGAGAAAATTCTTTTATATATCGCGGACCATTGTTCCTCGTGGCCTTCCATCGACGTTAACAGAGGAGAACACAATCCACGGTGTTCCCTCTACCGTCGCGATTTCTGAAGCGGGTTCTTACGCACCAGGTCTCCTTCTCTCTTTTGTACTCCCTCGTTGCCCACGCATTATAATAGCGGCACTTTAAAAGGGTAAAGGATGAATAAGGTGTGTATAGAGGCTCCTAGCACCTGCAGTCCATTATAATGAGAGGGTCTGAACGCCTACTTCTTTAAATAATACGTAATGGGCCCTAATAATTAGTCGGGGAAACATCAGTAGGGTGTGTAAAACTAATGCTGCTCGAAGGACCGAGCGGCTAAAATCATTTACATGACCGGCCATTTATTTCGTTCTTTTCTTTTTAATTGTCCTGTCCGTTCCTGACCAGGACGTGCTTGATCCCACAGTTATTATTATCAGCCGGATCATCGCTAGAATGATCGATCATCGATACCCGTCCTTGTTTTGTGACTGTTTGTATAAACTACTTTCTTCTTCATCGTGATTAACGAAGATTAGGTTAATAATTAACTTGACATGCCTTCATAGAATTTCGAATAGAACGAACGTAAATTTATGACAGATAATTTATTCGTCGAATCATCTTCCACAGCTGTTTCTTTTATTCAATATGTCCAAGTATCGCGAACGTTAGACTGACAAATTAACGACAGGATTTCGTGAGATATAATAAGATCTGTATAGTTAATAAAAAGTTGACGATGCAAATTCAAATTAGAAATCTGAATCGCGTTGCCATCGCTGTCCCCACCTACAAGTCACTTTCGCCGTTCGCGAATTTAAAGATCGCTTTTTACTGTAATTATGGCAGAATCGCGTCTTCAAAATACTACGCCGCGGGGTGCCAACTTAGTGCGGCAGTTAAATAAATATCGCCATAGGCGCCCCATTCGTTTCTTCGGAGGAGGCCCAACGGTGCACGAACCCGCGGGATTAACGCTTTCTGCCCATTGTAGCCTTTCTCGTAAACGTCAAAACGTAACGATCTCGCCCTCCACCTCCGCATCCTCCAATTCTCGGCCGGCTCATGCACACGGGTGCGCGTTACGCACCCTATAAAATCCAATCGAATTTACCGCATTGTCGGCGGTTCAATCGATAATAAAGGTTGTAAAGTAAATATCTGGCCCTGAGCACGTTCCATGCTCGCATGAAATTATATGAGCTTCCTTCCTCGAAGAGGGTGCTTTATAACATTCTAAAAAATGTTCTCGTCTGGCAATTTTGGAAGTCCTTAAAGAGTACTCCAAAGGTGATTCCCTTTTGTTTTGTTGATATTAGGCATGTATAGTTTCCGGTCGAACGAGGATGAAAACGAAATAGAGTGTTTACGAGGTTTTAAATTCGCCATGAAATTGAGTGAGTGGATACTTGAAGGGGTTGATTTAATGCCTGCACGTATCGCAGGCGCACAATCGCCGGTGCAGTTTCAAAAAAAAATTTCCCGTTGCAAGCTTCGGAATCTTCCAATTTTGTTTCTCCCTTGCGAAGCCTTAAACTTTCGCCTTTTCCCCCAGGAATTTCAGGTTGATTACGGACACGAAGAAAGTCCATCGGTGTAGTAGGATGCACAAAGTACGAGTTAACCAGAGAGAGAGGGAGGGAGGCAGGGAAAGGGTGGAAACGAGACAGTGTCGGTGACTTAATAAGAGCCTGTAAATATACAACAACGACGAAGCTGAACGATATTAAAACCCGCGTTCCATGACGCGGCCAATCTTTTTTCCAGCGACTCATAAGTCAGAACGCCGCGCCGCGGCGAGCGTACACGGACGAGAGACGCGTTCCTCTGATCTCGCTTTAATTGCATTTCTCTCGTGGCGAAGTCAGAAAAAGATACTGTCCGACTTAATTCGGCAGAAACGCGCAGCCCCGGGGCCAAGAGCGACGGGAATAGGATCGACTGCTCGCCGTGCGGGCAGAAATCATTCGTCCGCCGATTTATTACTTTTAATTAGTATTAAATTCAATCCGGCCCGTCTCGCCGTAGGTGGCGCGTTTACATCATGTAATTCGTGTCTTCCGTTATGGTCATTTTCTCGTGGCATGCCCACGCTTTATCAGAACGCCCGCCCCTGGACACTCCATTATATCAGTCGGCACGAAACAAATAAAGGGACAGGTATAAATAAAAGAACGCGCAATAACGGGCCGCACGGGTGCAACGACGCGCCGCGTTTTCTTCATTCAACCCTTCTACACCCTCTCTATTCTTCCTATAAACATTAATAAACAATCGGATTTCGAAGCGAATTATACTTTCGAGATCGTAGACTACCATCGCGAGCAATTCGTATCCGTAGTCTCTCACAATTCCCCGAACTTGCGATTCTCCCTGGCAATCGGGACGACAATTGCACGCAATCACCGGCGAATGATTGTTCTACCGTTTCGCCGGATACAGGCCCCGAATATTCTCGCAAACGCAATTAGCCCCATCCAAACTACCGATTTTGCCTGATCGTTTCCACCGAACGCTGCACTGAGCACGTCGATCACGCCACGTTTCCTCGATTTCGGGGCCGGCGATAATTTATGGGCTGCCCGTGTAAAAGAGTCACGCATTATCATACATTACGAACGATCATGTGCGTTCGGAACGCGTAATCGTTCCCGTGTCACGTCCGAATTTCGACCCTTACCTACGACTTAGTAGAGTTTAACCGGGATTTCACCTTGAGCCCGGCTTAGGGATCCCAGCCCGGCGCGGCACGCTGATGCACGATTGTTTGTAGAAATATTCTTCCGGTCGTTATTTACACGCCTATCAAAACGTCCAACTAGAGTGGCCCCGCGTAAGCTGGTTTCATGGCCAGTTTGCCCCTACACCCTGTCCACGTATCCATCGTTTCCGTGGAAGATCGGAGGATTACCGAAGCCGTGTTACGATCGCGCGTCGCCACACCGGGACAACATTGTCCTGTTACGTGGCGCGAAATCGCGCGTTGCCGGTAGATATCCGACAATCTACCCCGTTCCATCCGGGTGGATTACAGGGGAGGGTAATTTAGGTAGGTGGAAAGCGGAGTACATTGTTTTGTACGAAAGTATTGACGCAGGAAAGAAAAATGTGGTATATAACAATGTGGAGAAAAAATACCGTAAGAAGTAATACTTCTGCAACGTTCCTCGGTCCCGCGATAATTAAATTGAGTTTCAACCCCGGGATAAACCGTTTCCATTGTCACCAACGATCTTTCCGTTCCGTTTCCCTCGAGTTCCCTTTCCTGTTTTTCTTTCCTGAATTTTTGTTTGCGTTTAGTTTAATTAAACTCGCGCTCTGACCGCAGGCGCGCGAAATTGTATCTCGCGGCTGGAAAACTCGCAGCGGCGCAGTTTCTAGTGTTTAATTAATTTGTGCTTTTTCGGGGCGGTAATTAGGAAATCGCGGCGGTCGTTTCGCGGTGCGTGAAAAGGCGAGCGCCTCGTTTCGCCCGGCTCTGATTATAAACGTATCGCCGGCGAGCTCCTACGACACGATTCGTTCCTCCGCGGCCCCGCAGTCGCGACCCTTTTTATCGTTTCTGTGTTCCCAGGCCATTGGAGGATCTTTCGTGTCTCTCCGCGGTGAGCGCAGTTTGGAGTGTCGTCTGCTCGTCGAGCTGAATTCACGATAATCGTCTCTTTCCGGCCTCTTTCTGGTTTTTAAACAAGAACCCTGCTGGCATTTATCGTAAATTTATTCGCTTTGCTTCTAGGGACCGCGTTGTATACACAAGTAGCTCGAGGAGCGGAGAGAAACGAAAACAACGAGATTGCGTGGCTCTTCGAGCTATCGCTAAAAATTAAGCTCAAAAACCGGGTTGCCGTTTAGCGGACGGGGCTGGTTCGTCGCTTAAGAGAACCGAAAAGGAGGAATAAAAAAAAATGAAGAAGAGGAAGGAAAGGAGGAACCGTAGCCGTGGCGCACCTACAACGGCAGCCTTAAATCTGATTTAAGTCATATACCGTGTCGCGATGTTTCTGCCGAAAAAAGACAAGGATCCCTCCCGTGAGCTACCTTAAATTTACATCAAACTATACGCGCTTTAATCCGGGAATGCGGCGGTCCAGCTTGCCCGCCGCATCTCTCGCTTGCTGGCTGGGCCGGTGCACGCTGGTTGATGCACTCGCGCGTACACGCACACGGGCTCGAGTCAAACGAGTGCACACAGCGAAGGAGAACGCATCATTGGGCCAAGTCAGGCCTACCCGTATCTCGCCTTTTAATCTTATTACCGGCCCCGGACGGAAGATATGCCCGAGACGTATCATTTTCGCCTTCGCTAATTTATCACTTTCCATAAACTGCTCGGCCTCTAAGCGCGGATTCCGTAACGCCGATGATAAATCGCCCGCGAGTGGATCGGCTGGCCGATATACCGAGCGAGATCTACCGTGAAAACAGCGGCCGGGAAAGAGATGGAGGAAAGGAGGGAAAGGGGCGAAGTCAATGGGGAACGGCCAAGCGATTCGATAAAAAAAGGGTGGAAATATTAAAAAGGCTGGCCTGCGTGGAGCGTATTCGGGGTGAAATAAGAGAATGACGGTCGTGGCAGCCGCGTGTGCGAAGACGTCTCGAAGAAGGAGACGAGGACGATGTTAGCTCGGTCTTCGTTACGCCATATTAAGGTGCAGTTCGGCGCGCTTCTCAACGGCGCCGCCAATTAAAATCAATCGCGGCCAGCGATTTTTAATCGTTGCTCGCGCCACGTATCCCGGTGAAATCGAGTACCGGGTGTACGGGAGAAGAGAGGATCGAACGGAGCAGCTCGTGCGCCGGCGACGAGCGAGCGTGCACGGGGATGCTTGATTAGCTCCGCGATTAATTCGCTTAGGCAACAGAGGCGTCGACTGAAAACTCTCGTCGGGTATAGATTCGCGGACGCGATGTGCTCTCCACGCTCGGGCTTATCTCTGCCTATGTAAACGTCCCATCTCTGCGATAAATGTATGTAACAGCAGCGGTTGCAGACGCGATTCCGTCGTCGACCGTTAGATTGAATTTTTAATAACAAAGTGCTCAGCCATTCTAACCGAACCCTAAATATTGAAACGTGCCGGCTCGATTCTCACGCTTCGGCTCGTCATACCTTTACGATTTAAACAATATTCCATGAAACATTGCGCTGCCTGAAAAGAGCGGGTCCCTGGGTTCGAAAGGCGAATAGATTTGGCGGTCGGGAAGAAAGGGAAATTCAATCACTGTCCGTAAATAATTGACCGGTCCCGGCACGGGGCATTGCGCGTTCAATATCGGTAAAACGGGATTTTCCGCAGGCTGATCCCGGGGGGGGTGAAACGCAAGTATATACGCGACGACGTATATCCTGGGGAAGGTGTGCGGCGTACGGACGACGCGAGGCGGAGGCGTCAGGCTTAAGGCCTTAAAGCCTGTGCAAAAAGGTCGTAAAACAAAGGAAGGCCCTATTTAATAAGATTACCGCGTCTCGAGGAGATTGTGTTGCCCGACTCTCGAGTATCGGATAACGTAAGCTACCTAAGGGGCAACGTTATGCGAGCAAAGGACGAGGACGTCGGTGACGGAGGGCGACAAGACGGAGCAGCGTGAATACTTGGTCGCTCTTATTTTAAACATCGTATTAGCGTCCTTGGTACCGCGACGAATTCTTTGCTCCGTCGCTACGTACCGTACGCGGAGAGAAAAATCTGCTCCGTTCCCCCGGTTGGGAAGCACGACGATTCCGCGAGTAGCAGAGAGACGAGGTAAAGTTTTAACGGCCGGGATCTGTGAGTTTGAAATCGCGACAAAGCCACCCCGGTGCCGCGCTCAAGGGTGAACACCGAGCGAGTTCGAGGTATTTACGTGAAAATAAAGTCTCGTAACGATATAATGCGTAACGTTGGGAACGATGATAAAACCGAGAGATGTTGAAGAGGGTGGAAGAAGCAGGGTGGGGGGAAACGAACGTATTTCTTGCCGGCGCATACGGTCCGCCGCAAATTGCGAGCTGAAACACGGGGGAAGGATAACCGCGTATAAGTAAAGAATAAAGAGCAAAGACGGAAGAACGGTGAAGTATTCAACAGAATTGTAGCGCGTACAACGTTACATTATATCCTCCATCGTATATTCTGCTACGTAGCTGAAAAACTCCTCCAAGCTCGCGATATAAGCGGCTTTTCTCTTTGCCGTGTTTCGCCTCGGCGTCCCTCGGCCTTGGCTGTTGGATACTCCCCCTCCATGCTTTCCTTCCTTTTTCTTTTTCTCCCCCTTGCTCTCGTCTTTTTTTCGCCCTTTTTCCATCCCTCCCACCCTTGTCTTTCTCTCCTTTGGCTGAATTAACGTACGACTTCCGGCCGCGAATTGTCCCGTACGGCGCATAATCTCCGAACGAGGCTGCTCCTTTGTTGGTCCGTCTTTGGAGCGAACGGTGACGCGAGTAATATAAACTGAGCCAGGTAAATGCTTTTACTTCGCCCGAGCATCAAGAACCGTGGAGGGAAAAAATGTTTCCGCCGAATCAGCATGGACTTCTCAACAGATTTATCTCCGCCTTACATTATTCGTGAAAGCGTAGAAGCCGTAAAGAAAGTTTACGAAGGTACCGAAAGCAACACCGAGAGCGTTCCCTTACAAATGACGCGAGTCACGCGGCGCGGCGGCGCTTCGTGGCGAATTAAAAGACACCGATGCAGCAGCATCGTTACCAGGTGAACGCAGCTTGCCGTGTCGCGGCGAGGACGCGGATAAGTGAAACTATTTACGACCACCCTGCAAACAAACAATCGGCCGGGGACGAGTTAATAGGCGCGTTGATCACGGGGAACAAGATTTTCGATCAACGGTTTTATCGGGCCGTTGCATCGCGGCCGCCTCGTCCGACTGCCGCGATTCCCAGTCAGAATTGAGCCAATTAAAAAGAATCTTCGACGCGGAGGGGGCGAATACGTAGAATGCAGCCAAGGCTGCGACAGCGAGGTGGGCCCAGGTGCCGTGATTGCAACTTGTCACTCGTTGTCGCGTTTTATCCAGGAGGCGAAGGCCCGTTCTCGATGCCGGGGCGACCGGACACGCTTAATGGCTACGTCAAGACCGCGTAGCAACATTTTTGGCCAATGTTTTATCGCGTCGAGATAATCCCTTTTGGCCTTCACGCTTTAATTCATCCCGCGACCGGCAAAGGGGTGAGGGCCCGCTAATGGCGGCTCGAATAAAAGTGAAACTGCAACCGGACCAACGGGGGCGACACACGTTGTTGCAGCTCCGGCCCCGATGCATCTTGGATGCATTAAGCTTGTCTTACCTGGCGCGCAGGACTGTCGCGAACGACCGATTAATCCAGGGATAAGAATTCCCTCGGTATAAATGGATTGAGAACCGATGCGCGCGCGAACTCACTCCCGCGTCCACTCTGGCTTTGCCTCGTTTGTTCGTCCCATCCTGTCCCGTATCTACCGGCCGTGGGAGCTTAGATTTTGCATACCGAAGGGTAACCGATGGGATTAAACCGCAGGAACCCTTAAGTGCATGCCATTCCGCCGCTGCTGCGTGAAATTCACGCGATATTATTTCGGGAATTTATGGAAATGCCCCGAACATGGCTCCGCTTTCTTATGTACATACGTAGCTCTTGCCGTTGATAAAACGACCGGACGCGCGGAACAGTTCGGTATAATATTAACGATCGAGGCTGGAATGAACGTCAACGGGACGGCACCGATACGTCAAGCTTGATATCGCGATAGATATTATCGCGTCAAGTTCGCCATCCTTAAATATGGAATAAAAGCTTGCCTCGACGCACGAATAATCCACCACACTTTCTGCTGCTCTGTTTTCGCTCGTCGAATACTGGGCTTGAATCTTCCAGGGCAAAGAAGACTCGGGCGTCTCGAGATAACGCGTAACTGATAGGATTAAGATGGTCTCGCTTCGACGAGCATAGATCGGGTTGCCGCGTGGATCGAGGCCTGTAATTACTTGGCGAAACCAAAAAAAGAAGCATTCCCCCGATGTATCACTTGCCTGCTGCTGCCCGCATGAGCGGTCGCCTCTCATTAGCATAACCCGCGGAATTGATCGTGGCAGCCTATGCGAAATCGGAATATTTCCTAGCGACCTTCGAGCGCGACAACCAGGTATCAACGAATGAACCGCGGCGAGGACACGAACGAGACCGGAGCTCTCGATAATCCCGTGAGACGAGGCAAGCGTTCGACGAGAAAAGCTAGTTCCCCTGCGACGAAGCACGACAGGCGGCTGTTCCTTTATTTTGGAAATTCTCGCGTGGTACCGCGGAAGCTGCTGGTTTAACTTGATTCGCGAGAATCCTGGAACCGGCGGTCCTAGCCACCGGGGGCATCGAAATCACCGACGCCCTCGATTACGCGGCGACGATAAAGAACTCGTGGATTAACGGGCGAGCTATTGCAAAATAACACGAAGAAGTTCGTGTCGAGGTTTGATAAACGATCGCGCGATAAAATGTAAACCTGGGAATTTATGCGCCGTTCTCTGCGAGCTTTCGATTTTCGGGGATTATTAAGGTTGATTTATAAGCGGCCCGGAGAAAGTCGCGCTTTTATATCGCGCCGCGAGAGAACAGGTCGAATTGTAAATTGAATTCAGCTCCGATCGAACGATTAAAGACTGGAGGTGGTCGCTCATTTTTCAACGTCGCACGGTAAATAATCTTTGTTTCCGAGAATTCTTAAATGGCGATCGCACGCGCCATCGGCCGATCCCCATTGTGCCCCCGGCGAATCACCGTTGATTGACGTTCCTTCATCAATTATTCGACTGGCACAATGGGATCCCACTGAATCATTGGTAGATTGAGAACCCGCGAGTCTTTGTTGAACGCCGTGCTCGTTGTGACCATTGTTTTCTCACTGACGCTAAGTAATATTAATATTATCGGCGTTCGTATCCAGCATTTTGCATGCATAGTGGCAGTCCTTTTGTAAGGGCAGTCAATGTCCACGGGAGGATTTGCTGTATCTGTGCCAGGTCCTCTGGTATTTCGTAATTTCTTTCAGCCACGTTCTATTCAATTCAAGTGTCCCCCGATACTCGTATTAAACAGCGTATGCAAGCGACAAACACGTTCCGCGACCCAGTCGTGAAACTATAAATACGCCTTGCTGAAACATACTTGTCCGATGCGAGTGAAAATGCGGGCGCGCGCAAGTAAATTGGCAATTTGATTTTACGGGGCGCCTATGACTTTTATGACCGACAGGCGAGAATCGAGGCGGGAACGAAGACAGAGGACCTCACGCGTGCTTCGTGTATCCGGCGTGTTCACGCTTGCTCTATCACCCGCCACGCCATGAACTCTGTGCAGGAATGTACCCGCGGTGGAGTAAGAGGAAGCAGCTTTAAATACGTCGTATTCACGTCCGGCCTGATGAACCGCCTCGTATCCGTCCGCGTGTTCGTGCGCGTTTGTGTGAATCACGCGAGATGAAAATTGATCATACGGCATTTATCATCTAGGGTCGATGCGTTCAGGTGAGGAACTTTTCCACCGAATCGCTGTGTTATGTACACCGGTTCGGAAGTAATCGTCGAGGTAACCGCGCGGAATAAAAGTCGACGGTGTCGTTTTTGTCGAACGGCGATTCAATTAGATCGAGGTTAATGCCCAACGATGGAAAGATACATTGTGTATCCGGAAATGAATTTGGAGGCTGCGACATTTCGCGAACGCGATACGTCTTCACGGATTCGATCTGTTTTTGCGGCGGATGATTGAACGCAGCGGTTACAGCTGTCCGGATGAGCGATGCGGTTGGAGAACGCGATTCAGGTTAAGGAAATCGAGTCGCGATTCTGTGAACGTGTGGCTGGGGCTACCTGATCTTGAATGGGTATCTATTTGATACAGGCGGCAGTAGAACTTGTATAAAAATTGGATCACAAGAAGACAGACTTTCTCGTACTATTCAATCGTTTCTGCATACTACTTGCTACTGTGTCTGCAGTCCGAACCAGGTGCGCGATTAACCAATCCTAGTTTCCATCTAAAACTGTATATGATTCAGAGCGGTAATCTTGATTGGCAATTGCCCGAGATGCAAATACACTCGCGATCGTTCAACGGCCAAAGTGTATTACTGGCGCAATGTTTCGCATTTCAGTTTTCCGCAACTCGAGACGGGTCTGGAGCCGCAAGCATGATTTCGCAACTGTTCGCGTATAGCTCGCGAGCGCATTAATTAAACCGATACATTTCAAGACTGGTCTTTGATTAATCACACCGCATTCCATCCGTTCCATTCAGGAAGCTGCTGAATAATCCCTCGGCCGAGTAAGACACATTCGTGGCTCGTACGAAACACAATAGGCTAACTGAATCTGGTATCGATGATCGATAGCTTCAGATGATATCCCCGCGATCGTTTCGTAACAGGAAATCGAAGAGCCGGCGATACGCCCACGCGTCGCGCGTACACCTTTATTCTCGAGCACGCTGCTTTTAAAGGTGCATTACGAGTATCGATTGTCCGATGAACAGACTCCACCAAATGCACGTTAAACATTGAGTAGGTATTTCTTTCAGCGGGAGTCATTGTCGATTTTTGGTCATATCGAAACGCAATTACACGTCGAATCGTGATTCACTGGGGAAAGCGCACACGATGGGAATTACCATGACTTAATTAGGTAATACCGCAAACACGAGAATGCTCGTGCACGTGTGCACCGATCTTGGATCGCATTGACTGGACGTGAAACCTCAGTATGTTCATCCAGATATGTATGGTGTACGATGGCGAATTGCTTGTTAATCAGGTCACGTTTATACTACGGCTTGGCATGGTTGAGCAATATGCCTTTCATTGAGTTTACATTGCATTATACGATCACACTTACTTCAGAAAAGTCGCCTGCTGTATTTCGAGTACTGTATGCATTTTAAATTCTTGCATATGATTCTTTAACATTTATAACGAAGATTTCAAACATGCGAAATAAATAAAAAATATTTTACTCTGTCAGGAAGCCCACAATAATTTCTTTGTTTTGTTTCGTGGAATAATAAGTATGTAATTATCGTGGCGATTCATGAGGGGATCATAGAAACGTTTATATGGTATTCAATTGGAAAATTCGCAAAAAAATCATGGCCCTCGATTCACGTTCCCCAGGAAAAATTTTATGGTTGTCGATGATCGTGCTCTCCTCAAACCGTTCGACGAAGATTTACATCGAAACGCAGAGTCACGCCGGTAATACCGGTAGCATGATGGAACGTTAATACAGTGCAAGTAACCTGGCCATCAGGTTGTAATGGAGCGTCAATTGTATCTGAAATTTATCGTGCTCGCGTTGATAGACAATTTAATAATAATAATAATAATAATAATAATAATAATTTTATTTACGGGGATAGCCCCTTTAGACTACATGATAAACAGTTATAATAAAGGACATTTCATACAATAATTACAGAAGATTGTACATATATAAGAAAAATAATAATAATAGTAATTATATTTATGTTAGCTATCCATAATGTGATAGCATGCTGCGTATGGATTTTTTAAATTCTCTAGGTGACTGTCCAAAAAAGTCAATTTCATTATGGTAAACATTTGCGAGCGAGCATACCCTGTTAAATGCGTTATGTTTACCATAATTAGTGGAGTGTTGCTCAGTTGCTATAAGGTTGTTGTTCCGTAGGTAAGTTGAAGGCACGAGAAAATTAACTTTCTGAAGGATTTCTGGACAGCTGATCTTACCATTTAACACATTATATAAAAACCATAGGTCGGCTTCGACTCTCCTGTTTTCAAGAGTCGTTAACCTCAGTGTTTGTAAATATGGCGAATAATTGTGGTTATTCATAGACATAGTATAGCCTATGTGGTGACTAGCTAGTCGAAGAAATTTGTGCTGTACACGTTCGACAGCCAAACAGTGTTTCTTCATGTAGGGTGACCATATTGTGCTGCAGTATTCGAGATGAGGACGTACCAGACTAATATATAACAGTTTAATTGTGTGTATATTATTGAAATGATTGGAATTACGGGAGATAAATCCGAGTGATCTATAGCTTGACGATAAAATTGACTGTATATGATTCTCGAAGGTTAGTTTGTTGTCAAAAAGTACGCCTAGATCTCGAATACATTGCACTGATGTTAAGGATTCACCGTTATTTACATAGGTTTTGGTAATGACGATCCTAGGGTCATACCTATTGAACTTCTGTGGCTTCTGACCAACTTTTAGCTGAACCTACGATACTTGGCCTATACCTATTGGACTTATATTAATCTAATAATGATGAGAATGAGAATTCTCGAGAAATACAATTTGATTTCCCGTTTCCCGAAAAACGAAAAATATCGAGAAACCAGGAACACTAGTTATGATCGATTAAAATTTTTCCCGAAATATCCTGCGACAGTATATCATTGCAGAAGTTACCTTCTATTTCTTTTTTTTTGTACTTAATGCGTTAAGTACTCCGTGGAGGAAGATACATGTGGTCCTTCGTGATCCGTCCTTCCTCGGTTCCACGAAGAAATTACAATCAGACTTAAACTGCGTTACACTCCGTACAGCGAATCGAATTAGTCCGGCTAAATTATTGGCGTGCAGCTCGATAACCGTGGCGCATGATGAAACGAGAGGCTCACGCGTACTATACTTAAACGACAATTTGGTCCCAGCAACGGCGGCGGCCGGCATTTAATCGATGTATTTTAATTTCCATCGATTTCGCGCGCTAAATCGCCACTTACATATGTCGAGGGCGCCGATTACCTTTATCGTGCCGGTCCTTTAAGCGGCTCGAGTACACCGCGGCTGATTAACGACTTTTGACGCCGAGACCGAGCTGAGTCGCGTGATTAGTTCGTTCCAATTTTCACGCGAGTCACGAGTCACCGTGTCGGGTCGAGTGGTCGCGAACATTTAGATCTAATCGACTTGAAGCCGCTCCAGTGAGATTAATTTTCATGCTCGCATGCGATGGAGACGCGCGATCGCATTAACGGAGCTACCGTTTGAAGATTTCGGATGCAGGTTGACGGGGGTGGGTGAAAGAAGAACGAGAAATGTGCGATAATTAGAGCGATGGCGAAGTCAGAATGAAACCAGTAACCCTATTTCTAATATCGACACAGGATTTATTGACTTTTATTTCATCCCGCTTTGTGACACTCCTCGAGTTGTTTCGGTTAATAACCACCGAAACGAAGGTTCCTACGTTTTATCTTAATTCTTCGGCCCACCTTAAGAGAAAGCATTTGCACTGGCCCGAAAATAACGCTCGTCCAGCAGCTAGCTGATGCCCAAAAGCTTCTAAGGAGGAGTGCGTGTCCGCTTAAGAGCGGATCCCAAGGAATCATTACTTGCCCGGGCAGCTTTGTACCGGCTTGTCGCGCTAAGTTCATACTTTATGCACGAAAAGGAGAAATTATTGTCCGAAACTTATTCAAATACGTCGCGATAAGAGGGACAACCGGTTCGTCAGGATCAGCGTTCGGGTTAAGCTACAATGTGCCGCGGACACGGGGGAGTGAGAGGATATAATGCAGTGCGCTCAAACCGGAATTATTGGTAACAAAGTTGCATAGCGTAGGGATGTGGAATATTTTCCTGGAGTTGCGTGTTTCAGGAACATGACGGGAAGAATGAAATTTAACGTCTCCTTCGCTTAAAATGTGGTGACAGTCAGATGGAGGGTCTGAAAACTAAACGGTTAGATAAACAAAGAATGCGCGAAAACCATGCCACGATCGGAAATGCAAAAAGGTTGTTCGAACACACTGGCAATTCGGAAGACGAAGATAGCTATTGTAATATTTGCCATACAAAAATTTCAACTTCATAAATTAAATCTCCACTGCCATAGCGATTCATTTTCGAACAACACAATCGATGATTAAGATATTATTCATCCACCCAAGATATATTCAATATGTTAACTACCCGTCCTACAGACAAATTTTACCCTTGACAGATAAGCGACGCGTCAAAAATAGCGCAAAGATCGAACTCGAGGGCAGCATAATATTCTCATTTCACACGGTTGACGCTATAATCGAGACGCAACCCCTACACGGGGGTGGCTTCGTCTCCTGCGAAGAATTAACAGCTTGTGCCGCGACGACCTACCCCAATCCGTGATTTTTATGGCTCATCGGGGGTTACCGTGTACAGAAACACGCTGCCACCGAATAGAGACATTTGTTAACGCATCTCGGCCCGCATATTGCACCCTCCTGGCGACGCACCCCTCATCCCGCGATATTTCTACGTACCCCCTTGATTTATCGTCCCGATCGTCATTACTGGGAAGCTCGGTGTCGGGCCAAATGCGGTCCGCGCCACGTCTGCATTAACATGTTACACGCCGGTTCGTGCAAAGAAACTTTTGTCAGGATTACGCGCCGACGATTCCGTCGGATCGACGATATACTATACTGGGCATCGTGACACGGGGCTCGTGTCGTTGAGGTTAATTGCTCAGTCTCCGTTCTCCCGTCAATTCGATATCCAGGTGAAAAAAACACGAATTGACAGAGCGAGTAGCCTTTCATTCGTGCGAATTGATTTCCCGTCCACAAATGGATAGGTTGAGTTGATATCGACGGGAAGAAATCTTTTCACGCGGGGCTGATTAATAGAACGCGAGTGAATATTGGAATTTATCGAAATAATATGGAGCGAGGTAGCATTTTACCTTCCGACGTATTAAATGTTTCACTTAAATCAATGATTTAATCGTTCCGATCGTTTCAACGAATTGCCATTGTTTCGAGTTCCCTTTTTTTTATCGTGGCAATCGCACGACGAAGGAAACTCGCGAAAGAGGAAGAATTGCGGGAAAGGGTGAGGCAATCTGTGCAAAAATAAACGAAGGGTTTAACGTGGCACGTTTCAGGGATTTCGGGTGTTGGTAGCGTTTTGAATTGAACTTTCAACCACGTTAGAAGCAGACCTCGCGCCAAGGCCTGGAGTCTCTTTGCGATCAATCACGAGATAACCGTGGAAAAGGGAAGCTATTAAACCGGCAGGAGATTTAGGTTCCTGAATGAAGCTCAAGAACAGCGAATAATCCTGCGTCTCGTCTTTTCCTCGCGAATGAAATCGCTGCGAAATTGCAAGCTACGAACCCTGTTCCTTTAGCGGGAATCTATGTAAAGAGCTCCTGTTAATATTCCACGAATTCGTTAAGTTTCGACTTTCTTGTCTAGATGCTGTTGAAGCGGTGTAGAATAAAGTGAAGAAGATTAATGGGCGTTGCAATTTATTTCAGCGATTACTGCAATGCCTTCTCTTTTAATACAATTACGTTGCTATTTTTTCTCCATCTGCAAATATGTATTATTTAATATCGCGTACAGCTTGGACCACACCTGTAAAGTGATCCGAAAATCGTGCGTTCATTGTACCGTTGTGAACAAAGGCCTAAATATATTTCAATATTATTGCGAATAAAATACGATGAATTCATATTTAATTTTTGATACACTGTTTTATAGTATAATATTTGTTGAAATATAAATCTACTTAAACTACGGGAAACTCTCTTCCGACATCAGATTAAATATATATTCAACTGGTTAAGCGTGTAACATTTCAAATATTAAACTATTGACTCTTACTGTGGCAATAAATTAAAAGCTCGAGGTAAACGTTTAATACGTACCTTATTCATATTAATACTTAATATTAATATTTACCTTTTCATCCGTTTCAAAATATAGATTACGGTTACCTTTGCCGGGGCACCGTAGCTAATATAATCGGTGTTGCTTTGCAGCGCGTGTGTTTTGCGTGGTCGCGAGCCACGGTTTTCTTGCGTACACGCGGCGTTATTTATACGGCCGAGAACAAACCGCTCCAACTCGCGCGCATCCGTTACACATTTTACCACGGTTACCCTATGTGTGTATGTCTTTTTTTTTTATCGGGTAATGATTAATCGATGCCGGAGTAGCGTCCTAAAAATATCAAGCCACGGGGTACATGCTCTTGCCGCGAAAAAATTTCTCGCCCCCTTCACTCGTTTATTTCTGAGAGCGACTTCCTCGGCAGTGGAAAGGCGAACGTTTGTCACAGGCACTTCTTCGAGACTTGTTTCTTTCGCACGACCCTGCTTAATTGATAGGAACGCGCTCACCTTCACTCTCGTCCTCTTCCTTCCGGCTGATTTATTTTTAAATGTTCAATTTATTCTGTCTGTGAGCTGCGAAGGAAAACGTAATGGAGGAAACAGATGCTGCCAAACGAAGAATTTAAATTATCATTTTCTTCAATTCTGTAGATTATCTGCATCTGAATTATTTATAACACAATGTGCCCGCCGCGAAGCCCGGATAATAATGATTCCAGGGAGCACCGTTCAATGTTTCTACCCAATCGTTGCATACGATCTATAATTAATCAAAGCAGGCCCGCTCGGTGTATACGCAAGGGCTGCGTTCTCGACTCCCCACGAAAGGTAGCCGGCTAGCGAGAGTATGGCGAGGGGGAGAAAACATCCCTCGGCTACGATAAAGCGAAGCCTTGTTGCTTAGTTCGTAACAACGCCCGGCAGGACAATAAACGCGTTTACACGTGTACACGCACACCCCGACAGGACGCATGTGACTTTAAGAACCTTGCTGCTTACGCGCAGCTTCTCTTCCACCTGAAAACGTGGCGCTGTTCAAAGGTGTATGAATTCTACTATCTGTCATTGACACGTCGAATCCCAGGAAATTTCGTCGGCATTGGCACGCGAATAAAAAAATCGGATATATGTATTTTACACTTTTTCAAACTCTGCGCAACCGCGAGCAATATATTGTAATTATATCGACGAACGTCGGACAACGCGGGATCATTTTACAAACCGAAATACGTGTAAGAACGTGGCACAGTAAATTAATAATGACAAGGATAGTAAATATTCATTTCCATCGCGCCATATTTTTCAACCGAAACGGACGAGATCCCCGGCTCATAAATCTTCGATAATAAAATCTATCGAAAGGTCGGAAATATTTTATACCATAAACGTCACGGGAGGACAATAAAAAAGTCGTAAGCTGTCACGCATATCTCACGTTAACTATGTTTATAAGTCGAAGCGTCCCATGAATCTCGCCGTGAACAGCGCGCAACTTCAATTATTCATAGGGCCATTGATGCTCGAAGTTGGAGAGCTAATCAACGAGTCATTGATAGCGTTCGCGATCTAACGAGCTTCCTTACGACCATTACGATGCATCTGCGACGATTATATACGGAAAACGAAAACGCTTCGGTTGTTGTTTACGACTTTTGTACGCGAACGAAGGTATACTTTAACAGGCTTCCATTATTTGCCCCATAGCATTCGGACCACGATCTATGGGCATATCTAGCTAGCTCGACTCGTTTCTTCAGTCTTCAAAGATTGCACCTTTTAACGGGCGTTTGTTTCCCATCGAAATGGCCAGGAAGCTTTTGTCAAAAGATTTATTGCGTTTTAATATTTCCCGATCAATCGAATATTTCCGACGAACGAACGCGACAAAAGAAAATGAACAGTGATTATCTTGAAATAGAATTAGATTCGACGTTACGAAAGATATCACTGAGAACAATACGATGCTCGATTTCCGCGGCATAATCGAACACGAGAGAACATACGGGTATAAATACCGTATCGCGGATCCACTTTCCGCTATCTCGAAATATGCGCAAGCTAAATTACTCGGACACGTAGCATTAAGCTACCCCGCGGCCACGCTTTCTGCCGTCCCGCCCCATCCCGTCGCCGTTAAGTATGTCGATACAAAAGGGACGGGCCCAGCCAAATAAATCTGCCGCACGACCAGTCTGCCTCTCTTTCCTCCGTGCGTGCGGAAGGCCCGCACTCCACCGCCGACCGTTTGATCAGGCCTCGCCGTGGAACCGGCGAATGGTAAAATGGTTGAATTGCGACTTCATTAGCCGCAACTTTGCGCTCGCCGTAATTCCGCTGCGTTCTCCAGTCGTCCACGCAGAAAGAAGACGGTGCAATCAGCGGGGAAGGAGATGGCGAAAAGGAGAAGCAAGGGTACAGGTTGGAGAAAGAGGGCGGGAGGGTCGCGTCCACCACTGTGGCTACGTGGCCCGAAAAGCGAGCGGAGATTCGACAAAAGAATGGACAGGTACACGTCCGTGGAGGAGGAAGAGGTAAACGCGGAGAAAAGCGAGAAACACGAATGAGCGGTGGCGGAAGAAAGAGCAGGGCTGGAAAACGAAGAAGATGGAGCACGCGTGCGTACTCGCGTGCAGCCACCGCGTAGACGAAGACGAAGAGAAAGGAAGGACGAGTGGTGGAGGACGGGGTGGTTCGGGGAGGGGGGAAGGGCAAGAATGAAAAGCGAAGAAAAAAAATGGACCGTTCTGTACATCGCACGCCATGGGACGACCACTGGCCTCTCCCGTTCCCCTTATCGCTCTTTCTCTTTTACTTCGGGTCCTTCGGGTTTGCCTCTTCCTCGGTCTGCCCCCTTCTTCGGGCCCCGTGCTCTTTCTTCTTCACCGGGTTCCATCCTGTACAGTGCGTGACGCAAACGCACCGGTGTCGCGGCACCGCGAACCACAGACTTCTTGCGACCGCGTTCTCGCCTCCAGTGCGAGGTAACCTTGTTCCGGGTGCTCGACGTTGTCATGGGTCGGTCCAGAAATTAGACCGCATTAAGCCATTCCTTTTCCAGTTATTCCTACCAGTGGCGGTCCGTAATTTGGAGGAAGAAAATCCTATAACTCTAAGAATCTCTCATTTCCACTGAACATAAACTCCAGCTATGGATTCGTCGTGATTCAACGGCAGCGCGAGACCCGGGACTATCGAAAAGAAAAATCGAAGGACCTCCGTGCAGAAAACAAGAAAGAAGAAAAATCTCGCGACAGCGGAAGAGGAAACACGAGGTGGAAGTTGCGATAGGGAGAGCAAACGAAAGACGGGGGACAGGAAGAGATCGTAGAACGAAACAAGTAGAAGAAGAGTGGCAGAAACGCAGTGTCATCTCTGCCAAGTTCTCGCGACCGATAATAGCGAGAATACAATGCACCGACGCGAATTCCAGAAGTTGCGCCGAATAGGGGACGCCTTTTGATTATCTCGACTGTACCTGGCCTCGGAGGTTGTATCGATGGGGACGAAGCACGGATCGAGCGGCCGAGAGCCAGAGGGGGGTGGACTTGCGTCGAGCGAAAGAAGGACGGGGCGACCGGCGATGAAACGAGCTGAACGCAAGAATCGAGAACCTCGGGGTGACGGAACGTGGAAACGGAGGAATGGAGAACGACGAGTGCCAACCGCGTGCACGATGGACCGATCAAGCATACCGGCTAGGCTCATTATAACCTTTATTACTGGTCATTTGGTCGGTCCAGTGCCTCAACACGAATGCCGACATGCAAAGGACGCATCATTGTCCGTTACGCGGACCCATCCCCGAATGGGTCTATCCGGGCGCTGTTCTGTTATTATGAATCGCGCTGGACGCAAAAAATGATTGGATCTCTGTGAGCAAACAGTGTTGCTGACAGTTCTGGGACGTTACCAATGATTATCATGCGCGACTTTTGCTGTTTCCAGGCCAGTCCGTGTAGGGTCGTTAGAATGCCCAGGTATTAGAATCGCGAAGGGAGTGGTGTATTAATGGCACGGTTGATGAACTACTGGGACGATGATTATGAAGTTTTCTTAGAATAGACAGAACAGCATTCCTTTTGTCTCAAATGAAAATTTGTTACATGATAATGATTGGTTACTGGCCGCACAAATTGCCGCAAGAATACCGCACAGTATCGAGCTGTGCGCCATTCATCTTGCGACTGACTTAGACGATTTCCTATAGCGTGTGGCGTTGAAAAATTGTGAAACTATAGTATGCATGAATCCGAAACGCAAACAGGAAAATTGCTTTTCATATTTCTTACCACTTTAAGTAAATGTGCGTGCGATTAAAATAGAGCGAGCTTCTTCTATTTATGTTAAATACTCCTATTACCAGCTGGGACTCCTTTGCGATATTAAATCAGCTAAAACCGCAGGACTATGCAAAAAGTGGTGAAACAATTACGCTGCTATGTTCCATTGATTTCTTACAACCTGTACCGTGCACGTGAGCGTAATTTTTCCCAGCAGAACAGAACAAGACCAGTAGACTTCGATGCGAGTTTAATAATGACTCGGTAGAATAATTGAGGCATACAAGGTCGAGTAATCCTCCGTCACGGTTTACACGAACGTTCCTGCCATTTCCATTCTCCTTCCACCGTTCTTCGACTGCCGTGAGTTGTACGCGCAAGTCAATTTATCGTAGAAAACGAGCACGTGAAATTGTTTCGTCTAAGAAACAATTGTCAGATCGCAGGCTGAGAAACTTCACAATCTTGGGCTCGTGGATTCCTTGGCGTCGGAAAATCCGGATGCAATTTAACCACCGCCAATTCAACATCAGTCTCGCGAAGCTTCTCTGGAAATAATTTATCAATGAACAGCTCGCAACGTTCTATCTTCCCGGAAGGGGATACATCCGAAAGAAAGGTCCATTACCACTCGACCACGGTTTCATTATCATTTATCATCAGTATCAGAGAGATCGTTCTATGGCCGGTTGCGTAATAGCAGCGTGTACGCGGCGCAGAGGTTTCGCGTACGCACCTGGCAATCGATCATCTTGGACTCGATTGACCAACCGGTGGGTCGCAGAAAAATCGACACATCGAGGAACGTAATCGAGCCGGCCAGTAGATCGTGTTCGACGGCTGAATCGTCCGCGAAGCCGGTACCCTCGAGATCGGAGCACGGTGTCGTGTGTACCGAGGCCCCTCGTAGGAAGACGCGTGCATTAAACCCGATAGAAAACGATATCGTTGTGGAAAACGATATAGCGCTGCTTGGCGCATGCGCAGCGACTTCATTGATTCGCGAAAAGGGGCGGCAGGGGGTTGCTTGCATGTGGGAACGTTTGTGCGAGGATTCGCACACCTGTGCACCTACCGATTCTGTTTACGCGTTCGCATCTATAAAGTTTCATGGGGATACTCCGTGTGGAGGGAGGCGGAGAGGGAACGAGAGGGTTGAACGGGGTGGGGTTGGAGAGGGATGAGTACAACAAGCGAAGATGCGTTCATTAATGCGCGGAAAAAGGCGACAGAGGCAAATGGTGTAGGTAAACGATGGGGTAATCTATCAGCGCAGAAGGGTTGACACCCTTCGTCGCGATATTTTCTTTCCGTTTTTCTCGTCGAACCGCCCTCGTGTTCGTCTTTTACGTCGATATCTAAACCTGGAAGCACCGGAGGCCTCGTTATTGTAGGAATCGTAGCCACGAGATTCTACGGAACGATAAGTTGTTTGCCCGTTTTTGTGGAACATGACCGAGCATCCGAGCAGCCGATGCTATCTGTACGCTTCTTTGTATTATTAATAAGGAATGCTGGTGAAATTATTATTTTTTGCCAGTTGTTATTATTAATATTATTTTTGCTGAAAAGTGGCTTCGATTCTGGAAAACCGAGGAGAAAGTAGTTTCAAGTGGAACGAACAGCACGAAAATATTGCGGATAATTATTCTCGATATTCTCAAGAACCTCGTCGAGAAAGTGTTCATTCAGCGATCGCCCATAAATGACGGAACACTCGGGTCTATAATAGAAACGATATCGAGCCCGACGAAACGTTGATTAATTGAAACCAGACAGATACAGAGTTTTGCCGTTTCTTTAAGTCGAATGTTCTCCTTATCCTCGATGACGATGCTTTTCGTCGGGCTTTCTTGCTCTCCCTTTCGTGGACGTACTTAGCGGAGAGATACGAGACGAAGATCCCGACACCTTTTGATCTTTTTCTCCGCTTTCTCCTTCTTGCCGTTCGAAAGTGACGTCCCTGCGGGGCGAACCACGTCGGAGCACGTGAAAGGACAAGGGTATTGACAATCCTTTAGACGGTACTTAGCAGCACCTTTTTCCTCTTTCGCGCTGCTGCTCAACGGTTCTTCGCGCGAATCTCTCTCGCGTGTACCTGTCTCTCTCAGGGCTGTCCGTGGGATTTGAGGAATTAAATTTCTCGTGCTCGCGGAGTCAGAAGGACCGGTCCTTTAATGATACATCGCCCCTTTGTAGAACGATTTCCTCTCACTTTTCTCCTCCCCCGTTTTCTTGTCACTTTCGCTGCTTCTTCAATCTTCGCGAGTTGCTCGAAACGAAGGTACGACTTCCCCGAGTGTAGAAACACTCGCGGAAATCCCCGATCGAAAGTCAATATCGGGCTATATCGGTGTCCCAGCGGCGGTGGTTATTATTTCTTATTCTCCCCGCGATCCACTCGTCCATTAAAGAAACCACCCCCGGCGTTTTATGGAGCCATACCAGAGAGATTGAAGTCTCGATACGCGATTAGCAAACCCTTGCGCAAGGGTTCTCGGTCTCTAGAACAACCAATCAATCGAATCTCTCGAGACTACCCACCCCTTGTCACGAACCGATTCACCAGCATATTCTTCCCGACAGTATCACCAGTGATACTTGCAAAGGGGGTGTACGCGAGCAGAGGCAAAACTGCCCCTTCGCGATTCGACGCGTCGAAGCCTTTCTTTCTTTCCCTCTCCGCGTTCTTTTTTCATTCGTTCATTTCATACTTTTATCGTTCGAGGATTTCGAGGGGGTGCAAGGGTCATATAGGGGGTTTCGAACGCCACGATCAACGCACCCTCCTCGACAACGGTGCTCGATGTCTAGGATAGCGCTGATCAACTGGATCTCCCGGGAATATTGACTGCATCCCAGTCACAAAGGGGATACCTCTACACACATCTGTTTCCTTTGGTTTGATGCACACGCGAAACAGCACCCCCGTGCACCACCTCGTCGCCTCGTTTCCTTCCATATCCCGATTTCTATCTGCTCGCAGGACCGTGTTCATCGTTTGAACTGACCGTTTCAGAAAGCCACCGAGTCCATCTCTCCGGGAATCGTGTTGCCACCAGAGAAGATTCTCTCTTCTTTAAGGCTATCGATGGGTCGATGAAACTTCAGCATTGAATCTTGCAATCCTTGCGATTAATTCCTGACGCGACTGTTTGCAACGGAGCTGATACGCGTGGCGTTAATTATAAATATGAAGCGATTCAGTGAAACGGTGTTTTCACTTTTTCCACGACGTTTGTAATTGACCGTTTTATACGCCGCCCAGAGCCGCGTAACGCCTGGTTCCCTGTATTTTTGATGCCGTCGCTTTCACGTATTCAGTTTCATCCGATGTCCAGAGATTATGCCTACGGGGCTTCGGTTCGCACAGTGGGAAAAATGCGCAAAAATGTACCGTGATTGTTGCGGTGCGAAGCTATTATACAGTGTGTAATAAACGTTCCTTCTGGAAAACGTTTATTAGTAATAGATTATTGCAACGTTTCTAAGAGTATTACAGTAAATTAATTGCTGGACTCACTTGCAACTTTGATTTAGTTCATTATAAATGTTTGATAGGAATATATTACATATTTCATTATCTGGGTCGAAACAAAGTTGATAAAACGAATTAGTCGTGCAAGAAAACGGCATTTTTACCTATAATGAATATCACGGCGATCGCTTGACAAGAAAGCTGTCCCCGCTGTCGACTGATCGATGGAAATGATAAAAATTCATAAACTGACATTTGCATCCGCCACGTGTCTGGGGGCGATGGAGTTCGGAAGTTCATCTAAATTAGGGAAAAGTCTAGGGGCGACAAAAATAAGAATAACCAGATTCTTATGAAGATTCATTAACACGCAGACGTTGCGCGCAGCCTGTCCCAACAAGCATGAATTTCATCAAATCAATCTTCCACGAAAATTGCATATTTTAAACACACCGGCAACACAGAACTCTCATTCTTCATCTGTCTGCTCCTTTCCCCGCTGCTATCCCCTGCGGTCTTGTATCGAAATTTAAATAAGAACGTTCCGGATGTAAATCTCCTTTCGAGCGAGATGGTAAGCAGCGGATTGCTGGCTGAAAGTAGAAGCCGCGGATACATGAAGCGGAATTACACAAAAGTAGCAATAGAGGGAAACGTTTTATCGCGAGTGCCCCGGAGAGAGGTCCAGAAAGATACTTTTCCATTCGCTTCTCCCCTTTTGCATGTATTCGAGCGATCCTGGACGGGCCGGAGGAATCTTGTTGAGGAAGGACTTCATGAGATCGACCACGGTAGATTTATTTGTGTTGCCCCGTGCTCCTCCTTCGAGTCGAACGAATGGGCGCAAGTTCGACTCTGTCTGCGGAAAGTAAAGGGTCGATATAGCGTTGGAATTGGAAGGAGATCGACATCCATCACTCGGTTAACCGAGATAAGAGGAAGCCCGCCTGGATGAGCTATCGATGGAGCGCGAGCCTCCACTTAGGAAAATACAATTGGATGGTTCAAATAAATTTTCGTAGTCTTTCTCGTCCGCAGCTCGCCCTCGCTCCATCTCGCGGCATTTGTTTCCCCGGCTCCAGACCGATGATAGCGGTATATTACGGGAGTTCCACTCGAGTTTACCGCCCCGATCGCGCTAGATAGATGGAAGTAACCTAAGGATAAAGCGAAATCTGTCAAACATTTGGAATTGATATCGGTAGTGCGATTTCGTTGAACGGACGGTTTTATTTCCAAAGCGGGGAAACTATTATTTCCAAGGAACATTTCGTGAATACTCGAAGGGGACGACTTTTATTTGAGTTGAATAGAGTTCCGTTGAGGAGCTGAACTAAAATCGAGGGGAACGTCAACTCTTTGAGGGTTTTCGATTAGAGCGAGGAGAATGTTCAGGGGATACAGTTTACATGCACTCGTGACAGAACGCTGAGATTTTGTGTACCCGCTGTGACACACATTCGTAGCCCGTACCAAAAACGACGTCGCAGCCTCCAAGCAGAAGGTGTACCGTACGGTTGCCAAGTAATTTCCAGTCCCGTCCCAGATTTCGCTTGTCTCGCTTACCAACCTTTTCATCGATAACCACGCAGGCAGCACGGATAGACGTGGCGCGCGAGACAAAGGGCTTGAACATCTTAAACAGAATCGTCGATCTATCGAGTTTGGATGATAGTTCGGTGTGCAAACAAAGAAAACTTTCCTGGGCGGACGTTTACGCGGCCGGATAGCTCAGGGAAATGATTTTGCATACAAATTACTGTCACGTTATTACGAAGGCAATAATATAGTGGAGGGTAGCCGCGCATCTAAAGTGTATTACCGAGTACACCATTTTGGTGGAAGCAAATTGAATCTCATCGGCCGTGCACCCGCCTACACCCGCACACCGAGGCTGACGCCGACGCCGTTCGGATCCTTTAGACAAAGAAGGAGGGTAGTTCTGACAATTTGCATATTTACAGCCAGCCGGAATAAAGAGGAGACCGACTACGGTATTTTATTTTCTAGATACCGACATTACGACTGCTGGCCTCCTCGCGCTTAAGTGTGCTCCACGATGACTTCCGGGACGTTTAATTCGAGTGTACCGTTCCGCCGGAATTAAATCACGACATAATCTTCTTTTTAGCGTAATAGGAACTTTTACTCCCGCGCCATGAACTGCTTCCTTGATCCTATCTCTCGACGTCCATTTCTTTTTCCTTCCCTCTCTTTTTTTTTCAAATTCTCAACAATTTAAAAAGTTACTCGGTTAATAATAAATCGTGTCAAGTAGATGATCCAATTATACCCTCGCTTAGTTGCATTCAATCGTACCACAACCATGCTACATTTCGCCGTGCCGCAAACAGATCAGACATAGCGAATCGACTATGCATAATGCAAACGAGACAATAATAAACCACCACTTTCCCAACGCACCAAATACTCGGACTGTCCCGAAGGGACGGTGCTCGTAATCTCGGCGATACAGATTCTTCATCACAGAGGCGGCAGCTACGAAATCCCGTGGCGCGGTCGCAACTCGGGTCCCCCGATTGTTAAACGGCCAATAAAGTCGCGCGATCTCTTCCAGTCTGACAGCGACCAACAATGGAGCGATCCAGCCCAGCGGCCTGGCGGTGCCTCTCAAATAAATGTATTTGATTTTGGTTTTCAAAGGACCAGCGAAACGCGCGTGCACGCACACCCAGCAAAAGGGGGACGCACGCATGCGTGCACGTATACACACTCGAAACGTAAACGGGGCCACGTGTCTACTTTAAACACGAGCCGCGAAGGGTTCCCCATGGCCGGAACTGGGCTCACCGTCACCACCATCGCATCGTCGACGTGAGCCGCGTTTGAATTCAAACTCGATGATCCCGAGCCGAGAGTGCGCTGAACCGTAAGGTATTGTCGTTGGGTCCCGTCGACCCCTCTTTGCTTTTCCTAAAGCCCGCACAACCACCGCCATCGGTATTGGTACAATTACTACCACCGTAATAGTCGCCAAGCGTGTATCACCTTAACCCTCCTCTTCCTCCAATCTATATGTACTTCTCTCTCTCCCTCTCTCTGTGTACCGAGTACGCAGAGAGGGGTTTCGGATTATTTCGCACAGTTTTCGAACAGCCCATTATATAGCCGACTCGTTGGGGAGATAAACGCTGATTCGGTAGTCGATTTTCTCTGTCTCCCACGAGATACACAAGCCCAGCCCTTCGTTTCGTTCTTCAGAGAGCTTTCCACTTAAACGTAGACCGCCCGCGGAGATTCGCCCCCCGTTTCCTGCGCGCCGGGAGTTCATCAAGGTGAGCGACAATGAATTTCGCGAAACGAACCGGGTGTGCAACGTAGGGCACTTTGTTCTCCGCGATTGTTTATCGACAGTGTTGGCCGGGACGTGATATTCAGATCGGCGCTGCTTTGGATTTTTAATCTTACAGAATGTCTGTCGGATTACGCCGATACGCTTTACGACCGTGGATGAAAATCGAAACGGCTGCGATGCTGATGAATTTTTGTCGATTTTCTGCACAGTTATTAAAAGCCGTCTCGTTAAGGAGGCGAACGATACTTCGATTTCCGATTAGCCTCCCCTTCCCATCCCTCGTTTCTCTCTTCTGATCTTCCCCCTTCTGGCACCGTTTCGATTTGCTTCGCTACCTTCCTTCTCGGCGCGGACACCCTGCAGTGATCCGTTTCGTGGTTCGCGTATCGGACCCGAAAGGATGTACAGCCATCAAAATCCTGAAACCCCGTGGCAAAGTGATGCGTCGAACGGTCCACTCTATCGGAAACGGGGCGGGTTCTCCTGTGGACGAACGCCGCTGTACAATTTCTTGCCCCAGTTGGCAAGTGCCGTTTTGAATATTTCTAATCGATCTGGCTGTCGTAATGGATAAACGAAAAAGCTGGTGCATTTATGTAAATATATTATCATTGAAAGCAAGCAGCAGTGCTTTGCGCGAATTTTGTTCAAACGAATAAGTGTATAAACTTTGCAGTATATTTTACACGCGGAAGTATTACTGTTATTTTTGTTCTTTGTTATTATAATTTCTACTAGAACGTAACATCGTTAGAAAATATACGCACGTCCTGTAGAGAATGATACGTGCACGTAGATTATATAATAATAAATAGTTTTCATCAGGTCCTATCTCGCCGAATGTTTCGCTTGCTTTGATTGGTCAATTAAAGTTGGTTGCATAGGATTGGGAAGCACTGACAGGCTCATCCCGGCGGTTTTCCTCCCTTTCACTGTCTTCTACGACGTCGAGATTTCATACAGTGGCTTCCTTTTTGAGGCAGACACCCCGGGGCGTTCTGTTTCGTGTTTCCCGTATCGGCCAGACCGAGTGGCTGTCGAGATACATAACAATGAAAAGCGTGAACGTGGTACGCGTCGAATTGTCGTCGTACCGGAAATGTGGCGTGGTTCTTCGCCGGCCGAGGGGTGTGTTTATCTTGCCACGTGGATACCTTTCTGTTCACGAGCGACGATAAAAATTACACGCGTCGCCTGTTTCCCTATAACCTGACAGGTGATTGTCTGCCACCACCTTTCATAATGCTGTCAACAACTTCGTCACCAGGCATGATTATCATCATATTCTTTTTGAAGTGAAAATTCTTCGATGCTGATTTGAACATAAATATAATAATTATAAAAATTCGCACCGATCTCATTAGACTTTCCTGTCCGTTCCATCGTTCCGTTCCACGCGATGGGATCAAGAACCGCGCTGGGGAGAGCCTCTAAATATCGCATATATACAATCTACAGATATATCTATATAGGGGCGCATTATAGATCGAGTAGGCATAGCATCGTCGGTCCATTATCATATAGCGGAGTTGGCAACCCTCCCACGTTGCTCGGTTGAATTGCAAGGTTGCCCTTCCAGCCGGCGTGGCGAGATATGACTTTCACTCCCACGTCCGCCGGTAGTAACGCACAAAAAGATGTTCTGAATAGAAACTTCGCGGCATTAGGGGACAATTGGGCTCTGTCGTCACGTTATTATTCCTGCCGCTGCTGCCACGAAGAGCGAGTCAAGGAGAGAGAAAGAGAGAATGGGAGAGGAGCGACCAGGCAGCAGCAGCAGCAGCAGCACTCCAGAAATTGCTAAAATTTATGGACTCTGTCGTGAAACATGGAGGAAGGGGAAAGAGCAAGCGAAAAAAGGACAGGGAGATTCGTCGAGATCGCCAAAGAAAGTTTTCTCTTTCCTCGCGACGTTTACGCTCTCCTCTTTCGACGAATCGTTTCCTCTTTCTCGTGACTTTCTCGCAAGACGAACGGTTCACGCTAAGAAACCGACGTTTCTCGTGAAAAGATCGTCCTCTTCGGCAGCTCTAGACTCCCCCCTCACGGCGTTCGATACTTCTTCTGTGCTATACCGGTAATGGGATAGTGATCCAAGGTTATATAGATAATTTATCGACGATTCGCTTTTCCCCCGGATTATATCTGGTCACGATGGTATCCTTGGGATACATCCAGCGTGCTTTAGTTGAAACTGAACGAACTGTTTTAATAGAAATTGTTTAAAAGTTTCCGTGGAATTTTCTACAAGGTCTAAGGTATTGTCCGCTCGATACATTCAGCAAATTTCTTTGTGCAGTAATGTTAAAAGCGCAATTTCATTCTTTGCTTTTACAATAAGTAATATTATACTAAGAATGAGTACAGGAACATTTTGGTCTGATACTCCTTGTTGCACGCGCAATCGCGTATCGCAACGAATACAAAAAGCTGCACCGGCATAGAGGGTTAATTGCGTAGAAAATTGAACAGACTTCGACTGTGTGAAAGTATCCGGCAACGGGAACCGGGGGAAAATAGTGGAACAATGAAAATCGTCCCCGCGACGTGTACATCTGTAAAACAAATGCGTATACGTCGAACGATGGCAGTTGGCTGGGACGCATAGACTAGCTTTGGAGAATGATAAATGTGTTTGACTAACTCAATGAGTTTCGCGAAGCACGCGGACAAAAACGGTTGAAATGCGCGCAGCATAAATACTGAAAGGAGGACAGGAACTTTCGGTGCTTAAAACTCAGAGGTCTGCCACGGAGTTTCGTGCTTTAATGCTGAACAAATACATGTATACATTTGATATCAGAGGGGTAGTGTTTCAAAAGCTGTAGCTTTTCCTTTCGTTCCGAGTTCACTGAGCCCGAGTTAGCAACTGCAGACCAGCATTTGTTTATTTTCGAAAGCGCGTTACACCATTATTACAGAACGATACATTTCTCATTACTTTGTTACTCACTCCGACAAATTGAATAACCATTCTCCTGTATTATTATCCTATTACTAAGAATCTCGCTTGAAAATTCCCGAACGTGGTCAAAGTGGCAGCCAGAATGTTGCCTGTATCACTTTTAATTTTTCGCAAAAGTACTCTTATCAAAATTGACTGTAACGAATGATTAACGAGATTTTAATGGACGTTTCCACCGCCTTTCCGCCATAAATCTAATACTTGAAATCTTTTTCATAGTAAAGGCGCAGAAATCAAGCAGGCTGAGATACGTTTAAGTAATGTAAAACAGTTTTGATAAAACTTCTTAAAGATTCACGGCCCCACCTGCCGCCCACCTACATAAATTTCGTTGCACTACACAAATATTTCACGTGGCGCTCCCCATTTAAAGTTAGTTCGAGAAACTGCTTAGCATCTACTTATTCGCTAGATTTTTCAGCATGAACATCGAGCTACGAGGTATCCAACCGGTCTGCATTTCCAGACAAACGTATGGATCACGAGCTATAAATATCAGAAGACTGTCTCGTCTTCAATACGAGTATGACCGTTGCTCTTTCTCTAGAATTATTATCAGAAGTACATATATCTATTATTAAATATGTGACCTTTCAATTATATTGAGACACGTTGCTTCCATGCTTTTCAAAGTTGTTCACAAATATGTTAAAATAGAAACGATAATCCGGCCGATTTTAATAAAATTTCTAAGAGCTCACTTTATAATAGCCTGCAATTATTTAATAATCCGAGTAGAAACGACTCTATTTTTCGCGCGGCACGGCTGGCGATGAGAAATGAATAATATTAAAGTTCTCGAGATTGATTTACAAACGGTAAACGAATTTTCTCCTCGTTCCTAATATTAGCCTGTTATTGAGTGAGAAGGCAAGCACTTGCATCTACATATGCAAGTCTTTTCACCAGCAGATATATCCAGATTTTACTATCCGAAAGGATATTGTGGGATCGGGCGCCTCCATCAAAGAACATAAGAGGAACTTAAGAACCACGTTGCCTAAGAAGGGGCCGTGGCGTAGTGGCGCTGATCAGTGCCTAGTAATACGAAGGTCTCGGGTTCGATTCCCGATGACTCCCCTTCATTTTTATAAAGTTCCTACAATATCGTGCAGAAATGGACGTATGAAATATAGAACAGCAAGTTCTATAGGCGCGTGATGAAACATTCTACTCCGATCGCGTAGAATAGCGGAGCCTAAATGATAAACGGTTCAAAGGGGCAGGGAAGAAAATCGTGAATTGCGTTGCCTCATCAAAATTACATCGACGCTTGCGTGCAAGATGCACGGGATATATTCAACAAACGCCGGTAGATAAAGGCGCGGTGTTCTAAACTACACAACATACATTTTGACAAGTTCCAGTTTCGCTTCGCAAGCAGCAGGAAATTGAAGGTACGTACAAACGCCGCTGCTCAGGAATCTCGTTTAATGAAATGTCAATATCCGTGACCGAGGCTTTGGTCTTGTAGACCGGCTATGTTTCCTGCTCCACGGTGCACCGGATTTCGTGATGGTAGTTTTACCGTGCCTTCAAGATAAACCGTGACGACAAAACGGATTTAAACGAGAAGACAGACACGCTCGCGCCAAAATGTCTGGCCGTCGTTGCGACAATGTCCTCCTTCCGGATTAAATATTTCAAATTCCAATCGTAGACGACGCGTCTATCGTTGCAGCCCCCCTTTTCCAGGCTTTCCAGCGGCGCCGTGACCCTGGTAATTCTCGAGGAAAATTGCTCGAGCAACGGCGCCCGTGGGGGTAGATTAGAATCTTAATAAAGCGACGACCGTTGAATTCTAAGGTAATCTTTCGTAGCTCGAACTGCTGCTCGCTAACGGATTACGCAGCCGAGACGAAAGTAATCAGTCTAATTGACGTTGGTATTACGCGGAAATACGGGAGGCTGAGGCCTGATCGCCGGTGTGCGTAATTTTCCGACGAGCAATTTTTATTAGCGCCACGGGGGTGTCCCTTTCCTATCTCTTTTGTGCTCTTCCGTTTCCCGCGGTGATGGGAAGAAAGAATGGCAGCGATTTGGGGGGGGGGGGGGAGGGAGGAGAGACAAGATTCCCATGAAATGTGTCTCCATTTCTTTATTTCTTTTTTTCTCCCTCTTCGAGAAGAGAAGTTTACATCGATAATGATTGCGCAACGTGATTTTATCGCGGAGCTAGATTGGCCTGCTCCGATCGACCAACAATAGCTGACAATTTTTTTTTCCCGGGAAAGACTTGTGAATTCTAGAAATATCCGGCCACATAAAAGAATCGATGGCCAGACGGGAGAACCTGGAGGGATGGGAATTGCAGCAGGGCGCTCGACGGCAACGAGTGCCAAGAGTTTTCAGGATTTTTAGAGCATGGCCCGGCGTACATGGTAGGAACAAAGTGCGGAAAAAGGTTAAGATGACAGAGGGAAAATATAGGGTACCATTCCGTTCGAAGAATAGTGGCCGAGTAGACGGTAGTGACAAGTACATTATAAATAGGAACGCGGAGAGGTCAATTTTCGACGATCGGTCCAATGGTGAAATGAATTAAACCGACCGTTTTCCGCATCGGAGTTGCCTCTATATCGGAAATTTAATGGGTCATCAGTATTCGCGACCTAATTGTGCCGATTCGGGCGATTAAGCAACGGAAAAATGTGATTTCACGGTAATTGAGAGCACGCGGTCCGCGGGCTTCGACAAACCTACCGTATGCCCGCCTGATTTTTCAGTTATTGCGCATTAATGATGCAGTACGTTAACTCGATCGATCGCATTGACATTATTTGAAATAAACTAGCCGCTGCCGTGAAGTTTATAGCTACGAACTGCGCGTGTTTCTAACGAACGCTTAAATTCATCCCATACCTCGAATATCTGATCAGAATGAAAAATTAATATCTAACTGGTTTTATTAAAAAGAATTCCCAACTGGCCTCCAATTTTTTCTGCCTTTTTTCCAGGTATACATTATAATACTCATCGTTATTAATTCGTTCCGCTTTTTGCCCGACCAATTTATTCGTATCCAGCACTTTTGATCCCATACATTACTTGTCACAGCCATTCCTGATCCTTATACACGACCTTTAAAATAATTCCACTCCGACTACTTCGGCATTGAAATGCTCGAATTCGAGTGTCATGGCCTGGAGGCATCCCAATGCGATTCCCACGATCCCAAAAGTTCCAGGGCAAAGATGTCGCGAAGGGTTTCAGCAGGTGAGAAAGAAACGATCCGTCTGATTTGCGACAAAGTCGGTGCCCTTGAGGCCTTCGCTCGTCCTCGGTCGTCTCTCGTCCTTGATTCCTACATCCGTTCAATTCTGCCGTTCATCCCCGGGGGCTGTGTAACACGTGCGTAGCACGGGAAGACTGTCTGTAGGAGGGTGGAATCGGCGGCGGGTTTCGAACCGGGGGTTTAGGTAGTAGGGAGCCGCGCAAGAGTAACTGCTAGTAACAATGTTTTCTCACCCTTTTGCGTTTTAGCGGCGGGGTCGTGGGGGGGATGAGTGGAGCACGTCACCCTCTTTCGTTCTTCCCCCCCGGATAGCCTCACGGGTAGCGCCACCCCGTACGAAGCGAAGCTCGGTTATACACCCTCCGCAATCAATTTCGTCAATACCGCTTGTTGCGGAGGGGTAGCTGTGCCGTCTCGCCTGCGGCTGCCTATCACCCACCCACGCCCGCCACTTCATCCCCCGTGTCGTTCTTCAGAAGAAGGGTCTGTTGATAGATTTTTACGTTCAAACCGCCGCGACCAGAAAGTCACCAAGCTCTTTTGTTTTCTCTACCTTACAGACGCGCGAGCGTCTTACTCAGGTTCCTTTGATCTTGGACTGGTCGATATTTTGTATTAAATAGGACTCGAATGAAATTTGTTTGCACGGTAGGTTAATTTCAGTGGCTCATTGGCAATGCATTCTTCGTTGTGTTTTTGTAATTTATATTTGCATTGCGGGATGAAGATGATGGCATTTGATGACAGAGCGGAGGAAGGAATATAAGTCAACGTTTTTGCCGACGCTTAGTTTCAATCGGACACAGTTCAGACAGGATGATTTAGCTGTCTATTAGGGTAGGCCGGTTTCACAAATATTATTTCAAAGTTTTCGACGGCGGGGTAATCTTTCAGGCTTCTCTAACGATCGAAGATGTTGAGATATAACGCTTTTCAGTGAAATAACATGCCTCCGGGCATTCGTGACCCTAACGTTCTGCCGCGTATTTCGTTCTTCCTCTTCCCCATATAATTGGAGTCCATGATTCTGTGCAAATATCGCGTAACCAAGTAAACAATGGCTCCGAAAGGCATAGGCTGTGCAAATAACATAAGAATGTCTATCGAGTGGAGCGGAAACGGATAATAAATTGGGCGGTCGTACACTCGGTGAAAATACATTTCTCCGCATTCCATTTAACAAAGAATAACTAATTGGACATTGATGGAATTATTCTACTGATTCCTTGAACAGAATAAGTCCGCCCAGTATGTGTCTGACTAAACATGCACGCTCCGGCTCATTCTACTTAAGACTAGTATAGTTCTTTCTTTAGATCCGAAAGTGGCCAGATAGATTTTTTAAGTATAATGTTTAATGGACATATTCTGAAAGTACAATTCCTATAATATAATGTATTTATTTAAATAAAAACCACGTAATAAATTTCGTTCACAGACAATTCAGACAGTTGGCACGTAAATGGGAGAATGTGCTACACATTTTTAATCATCATAAATCATAACAAATACAGCGAACGAAAGGCAAGGACTTAGTTCGCAGTCTGATATATCCGCAAAAGTTCAGGAACCACAATATCTGCGGCTTAAGCCCGTTTTTCGAACGCCACTTCTACCGGTGGATCCTTTCTCCGTTGCCACCCACGCCCTAACTTCGATATAAATATCGATTACCTCGGTTATCCGGATAATCCCTACAGATTGAAATTACCATTCGTAGCTCGTGGTCCCTGTAACTATAAGCTATACCCGGACGTGTAGCACAGACTTCTCCGTCGTTTTTCATCATGTTCCCAATCTTGTCGTCGATTGTCCGTCTGCAAGCTCCCCTTTAATTGTCCAGAACTGAAGAACAATTTTTCGTCCTTTCCAAATCGATCGAATCGACCAATTCTGTCCACTGTGGTACAGTGGTACGGAGCCCTGCAAGGCTCACTGTACACGAAATCAAGACTGACGCGCGGAGGAAAACTTCTGTTAGAAGAATTTCTGGCAAAGAACGCAATGGAAACGCGTTTTCTATTTCGAACTGGAAGCGATCTCTTTCTACGATCGAATAGAGAAACGATTCGTCTCTAATTATAAGCCTCGATAATTTTATTTACCGGAACGCTGCTCCTTCTGCCCGCAATTTCCAGCAGGTTAATTCACCGTTAATTCACGTCAGTCTCCTAGCTTTCATCAGAGATTTAATGTTTTTATTCTTCGCCCTTTGCCGAGTGACGCGACCCGTATTTTACGGGGAGGCATGAAATATTGACACGTACAAAGCTAGCAGTTTTTGTGCTTGGAAAGCTCGCGAGAAGGGAAGAGAAGTTAAAAAAAAAAGGAAAGACCGGGGGTAATGGTGAATGGTCTCATTAAAGGAAAACGCTACTGGGAAACGGTTTTTCGAGGGACAAGGCTCAGCCTATTTACGGGTTTTATTTTTAGAAAAGCTCGATGCCGACCGGTCTGGGCAAAGGCCTCTAAACTCAGTTTAATGCTTCATAAGTCAAACGAAAGCGGCGATTTTCATCGGTACCATTATATGAAAGTGCTTTTCATCAGTCAATCGAGAAATTGCTTTATTCATTTATACCGACCATCCTTTCAACTTTACACCCCCTCCCGCCCCTCGCGAGCTAGGCATTTCTGGTTCATTCGAATAATCGCAGAGGGAAACTAGGGGGCGGGGTGGAAGGAACGTTCGATGAGTCGTTCGAGTATCGAAATTATCGCTATGAATTTTAATTACTCCACGTAACGAGCGAACTCTCCATCATAATATCAGCCGTAACAGTTCGTCACTTTCAGACACACTACAAACTTTTTGATTGGAATAGTTCGAATAACGTTACATTTTATTCATCGACCACCGAGTTTCATGACGCCCACATCAAAGGTGTACTTCCAGTGTCCGACCGTTGCAAATTACAGTATATTACTCGTGACCCGTCGAAAAACTGCCTCCTCGCTTCCGGTCTTCCTGCTACGCGAAACCCTAACAACCCCCCGGCGATGTTAACCGCGCCCGAAACATATTACATCGCCCTCCGTCCGAGTTCGAGGTTCGTTTCTGCAACTTCGACGTTTCACGTGGTTCAAGTAGAACGATAACGCTTTTACATACATAATTCTCTTCCAGAAAGTTGCGGAGCATAGAAGAAGCGGCCTCCCCGCATGCTCACCGTGTTCCATCCCCTTCGCAGCGTCCAGTATCCAAGTTGAAATCTTCGTTCGGCCTTAGTCAGTACGATCCCCGGACTCGTTGGAACGTAAAAGAATTCGGTTCATTCGATAGCACGCATGGATGGCCCTCGCTTTTATTCGTTTTATGAGGTTTGCGTGCGTCGTCGGGGAAAACCAAGGCCGCGGCATTTTCCATCCGTGGCTCGCCGAATAAAAATTCCAGACACGTCGGCGATGGCACACCCGCCATGGTATCGTTTGACGCGACGATTGATCGCGGTTTATGTTTCCCACTTTCTCTGTCTCCGTCACCTGTTTCTTCGTCCGCCCCTGCTGGTCCTTCTTTCTATCTCCCCATCACTATCTGCCCCTCTGCCCCCCTGCCCATTACCTAATTGCCACGCGTAAGTAATTATCGACCGATCGAGAAGACGAAAACGCGGACCAGTGATTTCGATCGGGCGCAATCGGGGGCCGATGTACGCGAGCTGGCACGAGCGGGCCAGGATAGCCGCGGGTAATACGTATTACGGTACAGCCGCTGTTTGTACACACGGCGTACGAGCAAATAGACTATGAATTCGTGTACCTCCGATTGCCATTTATGAAATTAAATTTCATAGCCGGTGATCAGCTGCCGGGGCCTCCATTTCCGTGCGCGCTCACGTGGCACCCCGTTGCGGGATGCTTTTTCCGCGGTTTCGGTTTTCGATTGTACGGTTGAAATTGGGCAGAAAGTATATAGCACACCGGCGCCTGAGGGGTATTTAATTGGGATATCGAAGAACACAATACGATGCACATGTTTCCCTTCGATAGAGTTTTGACAATAATTCTAGAATAATTTCATTTAGAACGATACGCAGAAATGATACAATCTATCGATGCGCAATGTACGTCTTCTTGATGGACGGAATATATTTTTCTTTGCAACGGGCATCGATCGTCTAGCGAAAGAATGCGAGCAAATAATTCGACACAATTGTTTGCATGTAGCCGCTCACTGCCAAACAGCACCGCACGGCTTACCAACGATAGCCATTTATGAAATTAAATTTGATGGTCTGCGGTCGGGCCTGCTGCTATCGGTATATTCGAGCCGACGCTGAATTTCACGGGATAACAGTGGCCGTTTCGATCGGCTATGACCGACCTGCGCCAGAGGGGCGGGGATTATTTGTTCATTTACGAACGCATCGCGATCGAACGTTTCCACCGGTAATTGTCGATCGGGGCGAGCGAAGAATCGCGTTGCAACTAGTTGCGTTTGTGATTAGTGTAAAAGCGACTGGCGTATCGATTTAGTCTGTTTCCCTCGTTTTCGTTTGAACCGCTGGCGAATGTTGGACCGAGGCCCCATTCTGTTGTCAAATTTCATCAGGATAGTGACGGCTTTGAAGTCGGGGAATATTTCTAGCAGAAGGTTTCCATATCTGAACTAAACAAAAAAAGAAAGAGTAGGTACATGTGAATTTTATTATCGTATCGCGATGAAAGCAGGCATTCTCCAACCCGGTATATAAAATCACACTGATGCTCGTTCCTTATTTTAATCTAACATACGGATCGGGAGGGGAAAAGAAGCAGCGTAACAGCAACTTGTCGATTGTTTCACGTCCGATTAGACCGTAACAACTTAAGGGTGAATCCCCATGGCGCCGATACTTCGCAGACATCGACGCGACAAGAAGGCGTACACAGATGCGTACGCGGCTGCGTAATTAAATAAAAAGTCCATCAGTTGTAGTGGTGTTCCGAAACTGTTGTCGAGCGTTGACAGGATCAAGGACTCGCGGGAATTTAGATGGGAAGCCACTGGTGTTCCCTATCGATCTTCGATTACGTCGACTCGTAGGCACAATTTATGCTCGAATTGGAGGCATTCGTAAATAAATAATCGAGAATGAATCGGGTGAAAACTACAGGATTGTATCTCGATCGATGCGACACGTTTATTTTTTCCCACAGTTTTGTATGTTTAAACGAAAATATAAAAGGGAAAAATTGAATGGCAATGCCTGCGATAACGATGAAGATAACAAAATACCAAATTCCAATGGAAGGACCGCAATTGGATTGGTGTCAATCCCAGCTTGTACTAATTACAAAAAAAAGAAGAAGAAGCACGTTACATGTGCAAATGTTTTCCACGAAACAGCTCTGTTTGCGGCCAATCCTATAGTCTCGTTCAGCAGAGCGCTAAAAACACGCTTTTCAGGGTCGTTTTCGCGCCGACAAACTGCACACGCGAATCGACGCCGATTTTTCCCGGATTTACAAATCGTCGAAGCAAAGTTGTCGCCACTTTCCGCATAAATGTCCGTGAATTATAGGCGTGCATAAAAACGGCGAGACCTAGTGGTTGTTTCGCGGCAATACCGGGGTGCATTGGCTGAAAATTCTAAAGCTATTGCCGCATGTTTTATTCAAGTTGTAGTACCGTCGATATATCTAAATCAAAAAAACAAAAGAAGGAATTTACTGCGCATATGTTTGATAAACTTATTTTATTGCTAGTAAAATATCAAGGTTTTACGTCCTTCGAGGATGACAATTTTTGATGGGAAATATTCATTTATAGCATCACACGACGTTTCTCGATAGTAGACGGACATCGTGGGGAGAAGATCGAGGAAAGTGACTGAGCAATAGAATAGATGTTTCGTAAATCGACGTCGATGGCCTCGATCGCTTATCTTGGAGAAATCTCTCGTATCTCCTGTTTGGCTTCACCCTAATCGAACCCGTGGCCCCACGGAATTCCGTCCAATCCATTTTTGGGGGTAGTTTTCTTTAGCGCACCTGATCCCACGACTTCACCCTCGGTTCGCTCAGCGGGCGATCATTATTTAAACGCCAGGGAAACCATTGTTTAAGCAACAGCCTGGCTTTCGACGAACCTAATTTTAGAAGTCACCACAAAGTTGAAAACAATTCAAGAAAAGTGTTTCCAAAACATTCGTGAAAAAAAATAGAAGAAAGATCATTTGATGTAACAAATTTAAGCCTCGCTTTACAAATTACGAGTCGTGAAAATAAATCGATTTTCTTTACCGCGAGGGTGAAAAAGGTGTTGCTGCAACTTTAGAACATAAATCGCATTACTAGTAAAACCAGCAACACAGGCGTGTATGTTTGTGATTAGCTTGATTGAAGAGGAGTTAGAGTATCGACGTCAGCGACAATGCTCGGCTGAAAGTTCTACCGGGCAATGTCGGCAAATTGGTGAAAGGGTTGACTTCAAACTGAAATTGAGAGGGGTTGGACGTCGCAGTACCCAACATCAGAAGGGCAGAGGCGGGATACGACGCTTCTGGGCTGTCGTGAACCCCGGCTGGAGCCACCGGTGTACTTGGCAGAGAGTGCTTTTCATCTCCGTAAATGGACCGGCGGTAAAGCAATTTTGGTACATTACCTATACCTGCTTTAGCTCCCCCTCTCGCCTTTTCTGACAGGCTTCCCAGCCACCCCCTTCGTCTTTCATCTTGCATCATCCGACTCTCGATCGCGGGGAACATTTGATTTCGATGGGAAACGTCGTAAGGGCATTAAAGAGAAGGGTGGCCAGACCAACGAAACAAAGAAGCAATTTTCAATGCTTCCGCGAACAACTTTTAAAATAATCGATCGAGATACGGTGGAAGGTGGTATTACATCTTTACTAGCTCTTTCTTTACCGGCCAAATCAATCACTTTTTCTCCCTATATAATCGTACTGCAATTTTAACTTCTCACGCGCGTGTTGTACGATAATATTGTGCATACCGCGTGTTCCACGTTTGCGGGAAATTTCTAAAATCGGCGGCACTTTCTTTCGCTCGACGGAGTTCACGGTGATAGGTCAAGTGGTTTTATTTGTATCACCCATTTATCACGAATTGCTTCCACACCGACGAAACCAATCTAGTAACTTGAAAAATTCGGGGAATATATATTCACCTCAAACAAAAGTTTGTCACAAAGCCGTGAATTCTCCGAGTAATCGATTTCGGTATCAACGAATGTTCAAACGCATGCCAACGTTATTCGGCGAGCTTGTAGTTTCACCGGGGCTGCAATTCAAAAATTTCGCTCGCAATCGAACCGCTGTTTAAATGTCGGCGACCCGTGAAACCGTGCGATCCACGTTGACCCACTTCGCGGACCGCCGCGTTAGATTTACCGCAGCGAACAAGAAAGAAGAGCGGAGCGAAGAGAGGAGGACGGAGAAAGGGGGAGAGCATACAGAGAGAATTGGCTCGTAGCTAGAAAGTATCAACGTTTAATCCAGCCTGATTGCATTCTGTCGTGCGACGATTTTACGAGCGCTCTCAAAACGGCCGGACAAATACATTTTCCTTTTCGTGAATTTTTTTGCCCGCAATCACGGACTGAGGCGGGTAAACGTTCGTAAACTCGCGTCCCCCGTTTCCCGGACCTTCTATCGGGCTACCTGCTTCACCGCCAGCAATCGTCTAATTTTCGCCAATTAGAAAAAGAGCTTGGGCAAATCCGCTTGCCGACCACCCTGAAGATTTAACGAATTAACGAAGGGAAATTGACTCGCTTATATTGAGAAATATATGGTGATGATTCTTCGCTAATCATCGATTTCTAATCATTTACCACATGCATTTTTATTGTTGGGAATATTTTTCGAATAAATGTCCAGTATGTTTAAATCGTATATCGACTATTTAAATTAAATCTGGTCCATTTTTGCAACGCAACGTTGCCTGCCATCGTTACGTATAAGGGGTTGTGTATCATAGGGCGACGTTTTTAGTCAACAATTCATGGTGCAACAAAGACAAAGACGTCTACAGACAGGCAGAGAAAGGGGGAGAGAGAGTACCTTTCCTCTGCACACTTTGCGGCCGCGAAGAAGGGGCCTGTCGCTTTTGTCGCGCTGCACAGACGCGTGGAAAAGAAGGGGGTGAGTTTTGCGGCAGCATTGTCGTGGCTCGCGTTGTCCTTCGTCCCTACCATTGCTGCCATTCCGATAACAAACGTCAAGGTTTGAGGGTCTCGCTTTTCCAGCCGGTGGGCAGCCTCTTTATAGAGTAATTACGCTTACACTTGCTTGTATTCTGCGCCCCGTAATATTTTTTCATCGTTTTTCCAGGTGAGCTATTTTCACCGTTGACGTTTTAACGTTTTTCTTTTTCTGAATTTTTTGCCCACGTTTTTTTCCCCCCCTTCGCGTTTTCGCGAAAGTACAATTTCTAGATTGTCATGCCGCGGCCACGGAACAATGAGCCTATGGGCGAACGTGGCGCAGCGGTTCATATCCAGCCACTCTTTGTTTTCTGCATAGCAGATTTGTTGCTTTTGTCGAGTCGCGCAGACGCATGAAAAAAGCAGAAAAAAGAAGAAAAAAAAGGGACGCTTAGAATGCTCACTATTGTTGCGTGGCAACACCCTGCGCTATCTTGGTAACGAAAATCATGAGGCTTCGTCGGAAGTCCTTCAAATATTGCTGTCATCTTTAAAATCGCTCGCTTTTATTATTTTCCTAACTTTCGTCGCCCGTCGTCGTACAAATGTCGCGAACCCTTCGCCATATTCTTTACCGAATTTCTCGCAAACGTGACGCCACTGTTACGTATGACTTGCCACGATCGCGGCGATCCAAGATAATTGCTACACCTGAAGGACTTTAAACCATCCCCGAAACTTCGTAATCGCGCATTTTCGGTCACGCGAAATCCCAGCCACGAAACCACAAGTGCAATAACTTCCGGGACCCGTGAGTCGGACAATAGACGCTCTGATTAGTCGCTCCCTTTCGGCACCTTGAAGGGGTGCGAATTACCCGCAGGTCGACCTGTCCGTGTCCGCTCGAAGGGTTTGCGGCGTCGCTATTTCGCGAGTTGAAGTGGCCGTGAAGGAAGTCCGCTTATACGGAATGCGATTTCTCCATAGGCCCCGGGGGATCGGCCCTCCCTTCGAGATATCTAGCCCCTCCCGTTGGACGGCCATGACTTTGCACCCCCGGCCAGAAATAACCCCGGGCACGCGTTGCGCGTGCCTCTCGCATCTTCACGAGGGTCGTGCCTTTCCTTTGGTTGCTGGTATCCAGGCGAGTTCGAATTGGGATTACCTCATGAAGGTCGCGTTTTATTGTCGCCCCGAATCGATGCCATCCGCAACCCCCCAGGAACGCTTTGGAAAAGAAGCTTCAAAGCGACTCTCGGGAAATCTGACTAGATTTAGGGTGACGGATCTCGATGGAATTTAAACAGAAGTGGATAAGGCATTTAGGAAATGGATCGGACAGTTTAATGGAAGAAGAATATTTCATTATTATCGTAGCGGTCACGATATTTAATAAGAATGCAATATTTAGTTTTTTATAACCCATATGTTACAGTAGTTAGCCGATTGTTGTTCTCCTGTATTCGACGGCGAGGCTTTGTTTGCAATATGGCCCTGTATATTGACCGCGAATACTTAGTGTCAATATCATCAGTTCTATCAATGTTATTCCGTTGCATTCCGGCCAATATTGACGTATAGATTGCAGATGATTTCCCTTGCCACAATCATCACTGTTAATTTCATTGCTCGCGATCAAACTCAATTTAAACTCAGTTGTGTTGGTGGCCTGTGTGATAAGAAATTGCATCCGAAATTTCACGTCTCCGTTTCATCCCTTAGCGAGAGCTTCGGGGGATCGATTCAGCCGGTCTTTCAGTAGAGAATCGAAGGGCAGGCTCTTGTCCCGCGCTCGCGATGTCTCTTACCCTCGTCTCTGTCGTATAAAATACAGAACGCATTAATTAAAGCGTGGCTGGCGATGGGAATGATGTCAGAACGGCGGCGGCGATGGCGTTGCAACGTGCCGTAGCTCAAAGCGGTTTACAACCCCTGTAAATTCGAGCAGCAGGAACAATGGGCGCCTTAAATTTCACTCGTAGGCCGCGCAGGGAATTTAAACCCGTCCGATTTCGAGGCACTCGACGTCCAAGTGTGTGTACGCTATCAGATCGACACGGAAGGCAATGAAACGGGGTTTATTCCGTGCATTATCTTGTATTGCCCTTTTCCTATTGTCGTTAGGGGGTAAGCGGCGACGATAATGCCATCAAGATTGAAACATATTGACGAGGATGTTTCGTTTTGTTGCACAGTCATTGTTAAGGATCTTGATACCATTTTAATTTCCTCTGCCTTCTGAATATTGTTTGCTCTATTAATGAAACGCAAATTTGTTCGTTCCGCGGTCTCGGACAAGATAAAACTTCTCTGCAAGTAGCATAATCGTTGAACCTGCTCTCAAATGTAATTTCCTTTCATACGCTGATAAAAGGAAAACAGTTATCCCCCGCGACCAAGAAACGACTTTTCTTACCGTAGCATTTTTCGCGGAACGACGAGCGATCGAGCGGTAAATTAGCGACGAATCCAGTTGCGTAAGAGAAATTAAACGGCGGATTCGCAAATCTAAGATCCCCAGGAGCGATTGACGACGCGATAATCGGTCACGCAACCGGAGATCACAATAGCCTCGGATAGCGAGAATAAATGAACTGGTTCTGATACGAGAGAGGGTGAAAGGAAGTCGAGATAGGAAAACCGAGCGACGTTCTAGCGCGAGCGTTTCTACCCTCCAGTCAAAAGGGTTTATGGCGCGGACAGAAATCCCGCAGACAATGGCTGAATTAATTCCTTACGGTCTAATCGGTCTGTAATGATCCTGATCTTAGTCGCTCTGTCGGGATGGAATTAGCCCAAGTATTCGAGGTCGCCCAGATTGCTACCGTTCGTCACGTAATTAACGACGTTTCGGCCGATGATTTAAGGGTTGATCTGAACGGACCGACTCCCTGGCCCCCGACCTTCCTTTGTTGCCCGAGAGACAGGGGTCGAAGATCGTTTTGCGAACACCTGCCACGAATTCACGGGATTTTTAATTAAATAAAATCCTTGATCCTGAAGTGAAAGTGGAAAGTGTACATTAATATAATAGACAAATTTCGTACAGAAATGGAAATGAATTTTATTCGTGCAACCAATTTTTCGTTCTCTCGGTACTTCTTACAATTCGTCGTGCATCCAATAAATTACATTACGAACGCTATAAACACGTGGCGCACAGTGGCGTCATTTCAATTGCCAGTCGCAGCGGTCGAATTTAATCTCGCACACGTGTCTTATCCATTTATCAGTCATAAGCTCTTTATCCCGACGCCCGCGCCCCGAACGATAATCGTTTTACACGATCTTCGGCCACGTGACAAAGTACTGTCGGACCGGTATCTCCGTTTCAACTGTTGCAACCACTCGGTTATTGCTAGCCCCGTTGCTTTTATCTACGAGCAATTACACTGCGAAGCGGATTCGGATTACTGCTACCACGGTATCGCGATCCTGCCGTTAAATTCATTAACGGAATACGACGTTCGAATCGCCTCCCCTGGAACGATAGCCGCGAAAATGATTACGTCGTATCGCGTTGGAACGGGCGTACACTCCGTGATAAGGATTTCGAAGTTGGTCTATCCTTCGTTTACCAATCTCCGCCAGTAATGAGCTGAAGTGATAGCCCCGAGATGATTGGCGTTCCCAGAGCGTTCGTTTCTACCTATTGCTCCATTTCTGGGCGAGAAGAAGGAAGTTAACACAGATTCCCGTGGTCCCGTCTCGTCTTATCTGGACGTTTTATGGTTGTGCGGTCGTTGTTCAGCGGAACATATCATTTTACCCCGTGGCTCGAATGCAGCCCGGTAAAACACGACACTCTCGGAGAGGGCGGTTAAAAAAGGTCTAAGGAGAAATAATAACGAAGACCTGGCTCCTTCGGACACGGGAACACAGAACCACACTCTGATAGACATTAGCGCGATAGCGGACCGGCCGCGTCGACGTCCCGACGTTCGCCCCGACTATTTCTGTCGCCAAGCTAGCGGGGATCACATCGTTTCGTGGACTTGGTCCGGCATCACGATGACACCGTGCGACGCCGAGCGGACATGAAACTCTATTGGCCTGGCAGGTATCTTGAATACGTGCGATAGCGCATCTCCCCACACGTGAAACTCTAACCATCCCGCGGAAATTCTATTCGATGATATATCTTTTCTTCCAGTCGGGCGTGGGGTTGCTTTATTATCGCGGAAAAACCCGTTTCATTTTTCGATTATAGAGACAACGCGATGCGTCCGTTATTTGTACGACGTACGAAAACGTTTTCAATATCTGCAAATAAGGCAGAAATAGTAGGAACCGTTCAAATAATGCGCAGATCGGGGAACGATGGAATTTTCGGTCTATCGGGAAGAATTTTATTTCCTCGTAGTGAATGACTCGCCAGGAACGAGTTTATGGTGATTCAGTGGTAGAAGAAAATTTGCCAGACAAGTGGGTCGATCTTCGACGAAGCTTATCCGCATTGAACCGCGCGACCTACTCTGTTTCGATCGGCCTCAGAGAGGGTTCTTCGTGGCTTGTAGGTGACAGGCGATTACTCCGCGCCAACGGATGGTCATTCATTGACCAAAGAGGGTCATTGCCGTATAGGCAGTAGCGCAATCGAAGCAACGGCCACAGAACTCGCCTGTAATCATCCTCCGAGACCAGTTATCCGATTGCCAAGGACTGAACTGGTTCGTTGATCCAATGGTTCAAAGGTAGTATGGTCTCCGTTACGGAAAAACGTTTACAAAAATCTGTTAAAAAGAAAACACTAACGCGTAACGCGTTTGCGAAAGGGGTCGTTTAAAGTTCTGGCTATATTATAAATTCCACTAAAATTGGTTGGCACCTAGGAAACTCAAAGACTCAAACTTCACTCTAACTTTTCTTTAAACTAACTCTAAATTTCTTATCGTGACCCCTTGTACTTGCCTTGCATGTAACTAAAAGTCCTTACGTTCAGTTCTATTAAAACTTCGAGGCGAGCAATTTGAAGTTTCGTTCCGGTGTACTGATTCATCACCTTTTTTTCCTATCTCTAATCCTCCCACCCCTGTTATCCGTTTTACACTAGATAAGAATATTCAACGCATTCGTGATAGCTAGCTTACCTTCAAAATTAGATAACCAAGATGCTTCGAGCATTAAGCAATATTATGCACAAATAGTCTAGAAATTACGTGATGCACCGCGCTCCTCGGCAAATCGTTCCCCGACAGATCACAGAGGAAATCTACGAGCCACGACAAACCGGGTGAACAAGTCGAGGGAAATTTACGCGGCATTTGAAATTCGCGGTGTGCCCGCGGAAAGCGCGAGCAAACGGGCGAAAAAACCGACGTGATTCGTTTGTATGCAAATGTTTTCTTGTAGCCGTTGGCTTGCACGGCCGTCCCATACCTTTGTCGGATAAAATGTGCTGCCCCCGTAAGCCGCGGGCGTACACAGGTAGCACGGGTATGCCATAAAGCGCGCCAACTTACCATGTATATTGCGAAGGTCTACCTGAATTTCTATCGAATGATCAGTGTGTATTGGGCGTGTTTGTGTGTTTTTGCACGGCCGTATGGGTTCAAGCTGGCTATGGAACAGGTCGTGCCGCTTAATGTATTCCTGGCGATAAAACCGCATGCTTAAAATATAGGTCGGTTTCTAGGTCGAAACGGTGGCTGCTGCTACTTTGGTGGTATCCAGTGTCGTATGAACTATACGGGACCGTCCTGTAAACCAGTCACCTGTAAGCGTGTGCTCGCGCTTTTCATGTCGCCATACTGGAAGGGATGATCGTAACGTTGTCGTGCGTGTTCGTTGGTAGACGTAGAATCCATAGCTCTCGTTGGAATTGCACGTCGGCTACCTTCGATTTTCGGTCGCTTTTAAATTGGTCCAAATATAGGCAAATGTTCTGGGAAGTATGCATTATATGCCAGTTTGAAATGTCACGATCCTTTAATAGATTAAACTGACGCTTCAACCGGAAGCTTGAATTGGTTAACTATGCAGCCTTCACGTAGATTAAAAATAATTGTACGACAGAAAGGTCAAAAAGTCTACGCGATCAACGATTTATGTCGGACATTTATGTTGATTCCCAAGATATCGTCTACCTTGGGCCACGAGTAAATTCGCCGAAGCAAAATTAACAAGAGTATCGCCGTTGTACTCGATTTCGAATTATGCTTGAGCGCAAACCACCGTAGTTTCGGAAACCCGTGCTCCAGCCAATGACGGTGGAATTTAATAAAGGGAATGATTACGTTCACCGCAAATCAGTATCGAAATGCAGTCGGCTGACTTTGATGAATCGCGAACGCCGCCAACGCGTTCGTGGCCCCCTTTCGACTCCCGCTGTATCCCTGCCTGCGTTCACCGCCACCCCCAAGATAAGCCAATTTAATTACACCCGTGAAATACCCCAGGACTGATCGAAATGATAGACCCCGGGCGCAATTGCTTCGCGGATACACGACGCGCCACTTGTTTGCCATACTTTGACACAATGCGTGATCACGTCGTTGTCGTCCGTATTATTGGTGGCCAATTGTCGCCAATTTTCAAGACGCGCGGCGTTAGAAGAATTATGCCCAACGCTGTTGCATTGTTATTGATCATGGCATAAGCCAGACTGCAGACAAAGTGTAATACGCGTGGAATGGAAAAATAGTCTGCAATGATAAGAAAATAGACTATTGACGAAATAATGCAATGAATAATTACTACAAACGAGGATCGATTTGAGGCGGATCGTGTTTATAGAAAATTGCTTCCCATGGCTTGGAAAATTGCTTTATTTACCATGCAAGGATACACCGAGGTATAAGTCGCTTAATAATTAATTACCTTCGTCGAGTGCTTCTACGTACGTTTCGGTCTGTCTGTTTCTACCATTACGTTCTAACATTACTGTGACTCTATGGCGAGACAATACAATGGAACGAGCAGGGAGAATGATTGCCTCTCAGTTCCCCGTTCGCATAGATGTTTTTACATCTCTATCGAAACAGCTGCTGTTTCCCGGACGAACAAGAAGAAAGTTTTCGACGGAAGAAAGACAACGAAGGAGCAGCGAAGAAAAGCGTTATTGTACGCTACATTGGCCTGCATGCGAGGCAACGATTAGCACCAGCCACATTGAGAATTCTCTACGAAATAACAGAGACAGTACACCGGAAGTGAAGGTATTCTACAAAGGCATTGACCACCGGCTTTACCTTGCCACGTAAATCCCTACGGCGATCAGCGTGAAACACGGCAAAATGCGAGGGACGATTACTGAACAAAGAACGCAAATATAATGGAAATATTGCGGAATAAACGGAGCAGCTTTATCGTTTGTTGTAAATAGGATTATAAAATTGTGCAGCGCCCTGCTGAAAACAGAAATGTTAGAGGACAGAAAGCTTATTAAAAATTGTTCGCCGATGGATACGCTGCTGGTGGAATAACAAGAAAATACACTTCGAAAGGGAGGGGAGAAACAAAGTGGAAAAGAAAAGAAACATCGGGGAACAGGTTGAGAAAGGGGAACGGTTGAAAGGGGAGGGGACTGTGTTTCGCGTGTGTCTGAATGTACGCAAAATGACACGGGGGCAGTCGGTCGAAAAGGCCCCCCACATACACAGGCGGGCCTTTAGAAAAAAGTCACGGATCAGAAAAGACGCGAAGGTTCGCAGAGGAGACGGCCGAAAAGAGGAAGTCTATAACGGGCGGGCCGCGCGTTTAGGTGGATCCTCGACTCTTTTACTTTTATTTGCGCTTTGTTGTTGATGTTCATGTAAGGCTTCGGAAAGATCTATCCCGGTCCTCTCGTGTTTATCTCTTTTCCTCTGGGGGGGGGGGGGGGAGAAAAAAAAGGAGAAATAGCGGCGGCTATGATGCAGAGGCGAGGAGGCTGTTGCGGTGGACTATAAAAAGAAAGTTACTTCTTTCAGGAATTCGGCCGTTCGTGGGAATTGCTCTAGATTTTTATTTGATGGTGCCAGATAACAAAACTAATTTTATTTTTGCAAACTGGCTCTTATTATTGCTTTATTATACTGGTCGTGCCGAACGAACGCTCTTTACGTTGGACTACGAAGAAACAATTCTTTTAAAACAACGGCAAATTGATAATTATTGTTTTGTAACACTTTTCTATATTTTTTCATAACTATCAACGAGACATTATTAATCCCCGTGTGCATGAAATAAAGAATGGTTAAGAAAGGTCAGGTATCTTCATAAGTATATCTCGATCTCTAACCTTTCTTCCAAAAAGGTGTGATAACAGCAGATATAGTAGACACTCCGTGAACCCCTTCGTGAGCATTCAACCATGGACACTATCGACATCCCGTTTCCACGATACCACGATAACTTCGTTATCCATTAAGGCGTCTTAATCTGGAGAAACCGCTGCAGTAGTTTCCTGTGCAAGTGGTTCACAGCGGGCAAAGGTTGTTCGAAGAAACGCCACAGCCCCGTTGTTTACCCCTCGGTGGTAGCTAGTCCCACGGTGGTTTCGCGTCACAAAAACAACGAGCGTCATCGAATCAATATGTAAAATAGAAGAAGAGAGCTGTGGAGCGCGGAGAATACATTTCCCGTGGGTACTCAGTGCTAAAGAACGTCACAGAAAATTTATATTCGTAACTAAAATATTACGGACCGTAGCGATTTCAATTTCCACTGTCTTCTAGAATCCGTCGTAAACCAAATTTTCGAAGAATTAAATTTCTCGTCTAAATGGAGATATCTGTATTTTTGTCGATCTATTTCTTCACCGACGATATCATCGTGCCATTTCGAGCGTCGTGGAAACGTTTGCTCTCGTTACTAAACTCAAACGAAGCGTTCCCGGACACGAAAATGCGAACAGTTTCTATTTGAACGGGGGGAAAGGCATTTGTATCGCTCGGTCTGAAGCTCCGCAGCTCGAGTTTCTTGATTTTCTGTCGCCCAGTTTGCGTTCTTAATTGAGAGCAGGAGGGAAACAATGCTCTGGAGGAGGCACAATTGTCAAGAGAGCGGAGCGACGTGTAAAATGAAAGACCACGGCGGAAGTAGAGGAATACTAGGTCGTAGATTAAGCAAGGTATCGGGTGTAACCTAGTCCCTCTCCCTCTGTAACCTTGTTCTCCAAAACGTACAGCGAAGAGGCCGCATCGACCATTTTCTATGCCAAGAAAGTAACCCGGTGCGCACACTGTAGCAAGCTCTTTGCATTAATACGCTCGTGATACTCACCTTCACGGAATGACGGCTGGAAACTTTCGAAATGCCTATCCTTATTCATTGCACTAACCAACATTTATTGTTCGTTATTTATCGTCTACTTCGCTGAATCAAAAGCCGGCTAATAATACGAGGATACTTGTTGCTGAAGTACACTGCAGTTATTGCAACGTACCTCGGCTTTCAAGCCTTCTGGATGGCTCCCAACATTATTCCCAACAGTTCCCAAGAGTTTTCTACTCGCGCTTTTGGAGATCCATGCCATTAATGTCAATATTCTTGCAGTGTTATCTTTTCGCGAATTCAAGCACTTGGAATAGGAACAGTTTACATTCTCTAACCGGCTGTTTCCGTTTTATACGTGTATACACATGTCCGCCTCTTTCGTTCTGATTCTTGCGGAGTTAACTGTTTAAGATGATATTTGTGTTTTGGACTTCGAAAATATCTGTGTCAAAGGATATGCCGGAATTTGTAAAAATAACCGAGTTACTGAGTTGGCTGACACGGTATATCAAGACCTAGTTTTTGACTTAAAAACTTTTTCAATTATTTCAAAAAATAAGTCCCAAAAAGGCTTAAGAAGCGACGTAAAAAGTACAAATACCCCCTTAGAGTCGCATACGCATGGCATCTTGAAACTGTAATGGAAGTTGCGTTCTTCGGTGGAAACGAACAACAGACGACAAAGATTTCATACGACTTCGGCAAAAGAAATCGCCAAAGCAGTCTCGAACTTCTCCAATAATACTTTCTGCCCGTTCGGCTTGGCCACTCTCCCGCGTTTCCCTTTTTCCCCCTTTTTTCCCTGGGAAATAGGTCTTTTCAAGTTTTCATCGGAAGGACGTTCGGTTATCGCGACCGGACATATTCCCCGCCAGGAATGAAACGCGCTGACTAGTTTAGAACTCCGTTGATCGTTCCTTATACACTTGAGACCCGCGAGGGAAAGAAGGGATATAAGTCGAAATTGCGGTCGAAATCTGTATCACCGCGTGAATGGGAACTCTGATCGAGTTAACATTAAACATTAAACTTCAATCAGGTTAAACGCACTTCACTCGTGGCAATCCGCTCGAAGAGTGCCCAGGTTATGATTGCAAAGAAAGGCGCGACCCGAGCACAGCTCACTTTCGTATCTCAAAGGGGGTGGATTTATGCGGAGAGCTCACGGGCGTGAGAATTTCGCGCGAACGATTTCAAACGTGTCCTTAACGGCGACCTCGGGACGTGCTCGGTTCTTTGAAAGACGAGCTCACGAAAGGTGCAAAAAAAAGGAAAGAAAAGAAGAAGGAGGAGCATAGGAGAGCGAAAAAAGAAGCGTAAGGAAAAAAGGGGTGAATGGAAAGGGAGGAAAAAGAAATTGCTGGACTCCCGTTTAAAAAATGAGGCCTCCGACGGTACGTGCATGCCTTTTCGCGGCGATTTTATACCAGAGGTAGATGCGAGATTATTCTACGAAAGTGGTCCATTTTTTTATTTCGACTTACGTACGTATTATTTTTTGTGCACTCTTGATATCCTGGGAAAAACGTTCAATTAAAAAATACAATTAATAATATCGAACACCTAGATTCTTAAGTACATTCTTCCCTTTTCTATCCATCCAAGAGATAGTAAACGGGATCAGAAAATTGCTATTGTTATTCCGATCGCGGTATTACGACTGCTGGGATACGTGGGAGATTGTGTCATAAAAATAGAGTCCATAAAACTCTAGCCGAGAAACAGGTCAGAACTTTTCTTCCGTCAAAGGAACTCTCGCCTTCGGAAACGTATCGTTCCTCTACGACTGCGAATAGCAGTGAACATAAGATACTTGTTACCGCAAGAGCGGCTATTTGATAAGTTCTAAAAGCTTGGAACTTCCGGAAACAGTGTTGCCGCCGATGCGAGCCAGTTCTTCCCTTCCCATTTTCCAACTGCACCTATTCCAACGGAGCAGTGCGGCAAGAAAGGCGAATTGACGGAAGCCGAAGCTGTTTCCGAAATCGTTACGATCCCGCGAATTGTCCACGGCGTTACGACGCTTTCCTTCTCTTTTATGGACGGAAGAACAGAAGGACACTGTAGTGTAAAGATTATAGTGCGATTCTACTTCATCCCAAAGCGATGAAACGATCGAACTGCTGAGCACGCGATAAATTTTTTCTATTAGAGTGGCTTTAGGTAGGAAGCCCCTCGAATCGGCGAGCTTTTTAACTCGATATCCGCAATTTTAAGGAAACTATCGTCGCGTCTCCGGGAGGCATTTCACTGAATGGCCTGGAAGTTTTCACTTTATCGGGCGCTCAATGAAACATTAAAGCCCCTCTAATTTAAGAATACTCTTAAATAAGCTCCCTTCGTACACTATCGACGGCCGTCTGCTGCTTAAGAAGGAACCGTAATCTATTTTCAGCGATGCAAACGTACTTTTCGCGTCTCCCCCGAATAAGAAATAATCGCAAGGACCGCGAGGCTGCGTGGCACTTTTATCGAGCAGATCTGCGAGCCGCAGGACACAGGAACAACGGCGGCGACGACGATCGGCCTGGATGCTGAGGCTCGAAGCGCAACTGACGTCGGCGAGGCGGTGCCATGCAGATGCACCGGTGCACTGCAATTAAATGCGCGTATATAGAGGAACGTAGGGCAGATTTATGCGTCACTGCCGGCTACGAGATATCTCCATCCCGCTCGGTCGATCGTCCCCGTCGATTCGCGGTCTTCTCGTCTCGAATTCTCCGCGGGACAGGCTGCAAAAGCCACCGATCGCGCCCAGCAGGACCTGGACGATCGTTTGCGTATCTCAATCTCGAAGGTGGGTACGCGCGGCTCCGAGCTTTGATTAAGTATTAAGCGTGATTAACCGCGGCCCGTGACAGTCGGGCAGAAATTACGACCGCGAAACCGGCCCCCAAGGTTGCATTGTCTCGCTTGTTTTTACCGGGCTCGGTGCTGTTTTACGACATTTCGAGGGAAACTGGTATCTCGGTAGGGAGGTCGGGTTTATTATCTGGATACTGTTGAGTGGCTGGGGTGGAGGACGAAAATGGGGAACGTAAAGATCGGTTGGATCCCGGCAAGTTTTGACGGGGGTTTGTTAGCCTAATGGACTTCTTGCGGCTTCTGACCAACTTTCAGCTGAACCTACGACTCTGGGGTCGTGCCTCCTGGACTTCTACGGGCTCTGACCAACTTTTTTTTCAAGTCTTTAACACATGAGCCCAATAAACTATAAATGATCATTACTATACGTATTTAAGTACTACCTAATCTTGTGATTTATCCAGGTTTCTAAGATATTTTCATATGTAATATAAAATATATAATACATGAAAATGTGCATTGCATTAATATTGTAGCACTTCTGTCTGATAATTCTTTTCGATCCTATTGTAATCTTATCTAATATCCAACCAAATTCCACGCAAAATTCTTACAAGACTTGTAATCCTTCGTGTTCGGCAAACCTTCAAAAAAATCTGTTTCCCCGCGCTTCGCTACAGAGAATTAATCAAACAACGAAAAATAACCAAATAGGAGGGCATACTGGTTTGACTGGCAATGAGTGCAGTGGAATTTATCATTTTAATGGGCGATGAGGTGAGAATTCGTTCCAGCGATTTTCGGGAACGTCTTCGCGGATGTGCACGGTGAAATCCGCGCATCTCGTACACACTCACACAGTGTATCGCGTGGCGCGAAACTATAGATTATCGTGTGTATCGTGACGGTAGACGTGGCATGCGAGGAAGAATATCGAGCGAGCATTGTGGCCCGATCGTTCCGATCCGGTTACGACAGAACGGACGATCCGGCGCGATAGTTATTTAGCGTACCTGGTAATCAGCGACCATAAAAATGAACATAAACCGACACGTTTCGTACGGTAGGTGCATATGCGTGTGCGAAAACGGAGGACGCACACGCCGATACGGCTTGATAGCAATGAGAGCCTAAGTTCCGACAATAAAGCCTAAGTGCCAACTGCATCGTTTATAGAGGTACTTTTTCTCTTTAGAGCTTCGGGAGGCCCTAGCGGTGTGCTACGGCGAAATCGAGTTTAGGGTGTCAAGCTCCATACGAGGGGCTACGACTGGCTTTCACTCTCGCTCAATATACCGTGACAGAGAATTTCATAGCTCGGAATTGCTTCTGTTTAGTCTTCCCCCGTATACAGAATCGAAATAGTACTATTTTATTTTCGTATTATTAATCCCCTCTAATTCAACGATCCAAAGGTACCTCGATCGAGTCTCCTGTACCAAATTACTCCACGACTTACTAAATATCTCTCGCCAGAAATATTTGGAATAATCGCAGACAATCCCGGCGATCTCGTGTCCCGCCGAAAATGGTGTTGGCACGCGCGACACAGATTAGCCGTAGGCGGTCGTTCCAGATTGTTGTAAGAACAATTAATAAGGATCATTAAGGGGACGACCCAGTTTCCTCGGCGGTCGGGGAAGGACGATGCCACAAGGGGGGCCAATTCCCTTGGCCCCACGGCACCGTCGCCTTCCTTTCTCGCTCCCAGGAGGGAGCAGGGCAACGTGTTCACGGCGAAACATGATTCTTGACTATCCCGCTCGGGCCCAAGGATAGATCGTCCGTGGAGATTGTCTGGGGCGCAATTTGTTTCACTGCCTAATACGAATCTTCTTCCACGAGACGCTCTCGCTACCTGGCTCCCGCTCTGGCCGGATAAAATCCGGCTTCCATGTATGCGATCCCACAGCCACGCGAATTTGTCCGGTCGGCCGCAATAGCATAATTTCGCGCGGCTACAACAAGAGCACGGCTGCCGACTTTTCGCGGGGAAACTGTGAATTAACGTAGTCGTTGAGATTGCTACCTTGCCGGTGGTACGATCTATTGATTAGCAAGCTGAAGCTTTCCCTTCGTTGCCTTGTCTTGAATTAATTGTTGAATTACGTATATTCACGAGCTTCGGGAGCTCATAAATATTTGCCCCATTTGCATTCTTTTTCAAACTGCTAATACCAATTTAATTAAGAGGATGAATCGTCGTTTAGCGTGAGCAACTGCGATACGAGAAATACGGAAAATTATTGCCTGTCTCTCGTTTCACTTATACCGGACACACGACCCCCGCCTCGTATTCCTCCGAAAGGAACCCATAATTCTTCGAAAAATCCATAATCCCTTACGTCATGTGCCACAGTAAGGCCGTCGGAAAAAAAGCTCGTCTGAATGCACGCCGCATTCAGTTGCGCAATAACGCGAAACAATGAAACCAGTTACCCAGAGAGAAACAAATTAATCACGCGAAGCAATAACCCGGAGCTTTCCATTCGGCTGACCCAGAACCAGCCACGTTCTGCCAAGATCTTTATCAACTCCAAATAGAAAAGTCCGCTTTAGGTATAACGTTGGGCATCCAAAAGACGACGGAGCCCGAGATAATCCCGTTAGCGCGATGAAAACGTTTCCGTGCCGAGGTTCTGCCAACACGGCTACGTGTACTCTCAATGACCGACGTGGCCCCTTTTATTTCCTCTCTCGTTCACGAGACGTTCATATTCCCGTTTTTAATGCAGAAGGAGACCGAACGCTCGGCAATTATTTTCGCGGCGAGTTCTATAGAGCACCACCCAAGCTTCGAGAGACGCAACACGATCAAGGTGGAGCTTCGAGGTGGCTTCATTGCCTTAACTCACGAGATATTTGCATCTCGAGCCAGCGTCGATTAATTCTGCCTATCGAGTCACCGCAGTGTCCCTCTCTGTTCCTTTCGTTTCCGTCCGTCTCTTCCGTTCTCAGACGTAGCTTAGAGAATTAACTAAAGAGGTCCAACGGATATGCTTTAAATGCTTTGGAAACTTTGATATTTTGCAATTAGGTACGCGATAATATCATGTATGTATATACGTATGTTCGAACGAAAGGTCTCTGATCACAATTTGTAGCTCATCTTTGTTTCCCAATGGCGTCGTGACTTTTAAATATTCCAGTACGAAGAGAGAGATTTCTCGCATACTTTCTGCTGCAAACGATTCGCAATAATGATATGGTAATTATACTAGGATATTCCGACGCGAATCTTCTCACGTAACTGACCTTTTCTCTTGAACGATCATAAACACCTTTAGTCTAGCTGGTGCTTCGAAGTGCAGCAGTCTCGATCCGTCTGGCAATATCGATGGCTCGTAAAAGTCGAAGTAACCGACCGCATCCATCCGCCGCATACGATATAAGCGTGATAAATTTTCAATTTTCTCGATACCGGCGGAAGAGAAACGTTACGAAGGGATGGAAGTGCCGTTCAAGGAACGGCAGGATGATTTAAATTTCTGTAATTGTTTCCTATTGCATGTTGAAAGCCACACTGCGCTTTCTATTTCCGTGGAAGTGCTACGGATCATCCTTTATCGAGTAATTCCTGCCTTTTTGTCTCATGCATTCAAGAACGAAGTCGTCGGTTCATTTAAATACTTCTGCTTTCTGTGCCTTAACTGAGATATCGAGCAAGCTATTTGCTATCAATCGTCCATGCATATTGACTGGCGAGCAGACTAAATGGAATTACCCTGGTAATGGTAAGCACTTATAGATCTTTCCGCATTTTATTATTTCCTTTTATCAGTAAACGGAATTAAAACGGCGAAATCCGCTGAAACTGTTTTCATCCCCGGATCGTGGAATATCTCTCCAATCGTCGCTTGAATATCGAATCGTAAAATCTCTTTCTACTCATCGTCCCCGACGACAATAAATGGGAAGGGTAATAAAAGTTTTTAATAGATCTAGACGCCTTCGAAAGTAACCAGTCTCGAAGTACTTTGAGGGAATCGATACACCGGATGTATGCATTTTTAATGACCAGTCTAACGGGCAGTTTCTAAATTCGATTGGTATCCTTATATGTGACGGTGTTGTAAATTATACAGATATGCCTATAAATGGCCTGAAATAAGGTCATACAGAATTATCGAGACAGGTTCCAGGGTCCACGCGGGGACGAATATGAGAAACCGAGTGACCATTTCAATGCCGTGGTACGCTTTATTAAAACGTTCAGAATTCTGAACGAACCAAGCCAAAAATTGCCGTGTTAACATTCAATGGATAGGAATTTTTCAGACAATTCAGGTTCAGTGAGTTATACAGGAATAGTAAGGTATGCGTATTGAAGTAGCGGCGCGCTAAGTAGAATATGCCATACCATGGCAGACTGAAATTTATTCGAGCGGCCCGGCCGTCACGAGTATTGAACGCAACAAAAATTAACTCACAGTAATAGTATTTCCGTCACACTACAGTGTGTTCACGAACATCTCCGACAATCCAACTTGCCTAAACCCTGTTGCAGAGCAATAAAAAATGTCAAACTATCAAAGGTGCCGACGAATCGAGGGGAAAACTCGGCGCGTCCTGTTCGCGTGATTGATTAGCTTGCTGGAGGAGGTTCGCGTTGCACTAATTTTCCCGGGGCACGAGTAAATTAGTACGAAATTCGCGGGAGGTCCGTCGAGAAATTAAACCGGACCCGAGACCCGAAGGTCAGTCTGCATATGAAACTAAACACAAAAAAGGTAAAGCAAAAAGGTAAAAAAGAACAACGACGTACTGTAACACGAAAACAGAAGAGCAGCGATATCCAGAGGAAAAATCCGAAGAAGTGGGACGAAGGAACGGGGAAAAAAAGGTTACAGAGGGAGGCGTACCACAGTAAGGAAAGCAAGCGAGATCCTAATTACCGACGAAACACGCGGGTGTACGCGCGTACTTCGCGCCGTATTCCAAGCCCTCGCCTCGGTACACCCACCATCCTGGCCGCGTGTGAAGCGAAAAAAAGGGGAATTACACGTACGAGGCAGGTGGGGGTGGCGAGCAGAACCATGCTGCCCTGTGATATTCATGTTTCCAGATTATTTATGACTCGTGGAACGAGTGGCCGCACGCGTACAACAGTGCTACGAAACGCAACCCGTGCGCCTAACACGTACATTATACGGGGAAAGAAAAGAACGGACCGCTGGGCTGCCAGTCGGCTGGTCGGGGGTGTGGAGTGAAAACGAAAAAAAATAAGAAAAAATAGAAACAACCCCGCTTGCGACTACTCGCGGGCGCAGGGGCGTCGTCTTGCTCTCGTGCTCCCCGTGCTTAACACCGTCTCGTGCCATGACCATTCGAATAAATGAGTTCCGCCGCCTCTTTACAAATGTACGCGTGTGTTCTACAACGTTGACCAACGCTGCGTGTATATAAGTACGTGTGGCTTGATCGTGATGGAGAGAGTAACATAATGCCTGGTAGATAGAACAGCCAGGTATAAGGGGAGGTGTGGCATCAGCACGCGTTACGGGCATAATTCATCCCAAGCAACGGCGCGGCGTGCACGACTGGTCGCGGGGACATACACGTGTACGAATGCACATTTTATCGTCCGATTCCGATAAGGACGAACGTTCACGGAGCGTGAACCACGCGCTCGGCCACGAGTGCACCGCGAGCCCGTCATTCTGTGCCGCCGGGGCTGTCCGGCCAATCGATATTTAATGAACATGACGAACTGCCTGCCTGCCCCTTGACGATCATGTGCGATTCTCTTAGGCTCGCCGGTTCTGCTCGACGATCGATGACGGACGCGTCTGGCTCGGCTGTGTTTCGAGGAATTTCTAAGGAAATTCTCGGTATTCTCGTTTGAGACGCTTATTGGGTCAATGGAACGAAGGACGGTCGGGGAGATCGGTCTTGGGAAGTTTTGTGGGAAATAATGAGGGATTGTGGGGTTCGGGGTTGAAATAGTCCTGATTGAATTTCGCTCGATGCAACTATTATATGCGCTATTTATTCTTTGTCTGTTATACTAGATGTATCTACATATTTTTATTTCATTATGACAGGGCAGATTTGCGACACGGTGTCGTTGAAAGAAATTAGAAAGGCTTTAAGGAATCGAAATAAAATAATGCCTAAATGAACGTTAGCAATCCCATTGGTTTTGTAGTTCCACGATAATGCAGGCAGCACTTATTGGTGCTATTTGTAAGCGATGCTTGTAGCCTCGTGTAAACACACAGCCGCGTTATTAATTTATTTACGCACTGGGACAATAAGCGCCGCCACCCATGGATCGATTGATGCCGGACGTTTTACACCTTCAGGGAAGGCGGTCGCTTCGCTTCGATCGCGTTTAAACAAAACCGTCAGACGATTCGACAAATACCCTGTGACCAGCAACACGGGCAAACAAACGAGCTAAATACACCTTTGCTCGTTGCTCCTACGGCCGGGATACGATAAAACGCACGTGGATCGAAAAAGGGAACGAACGTTTCCTCCACGAGGGATGTCGTAATTTTGCGTATTAAAGCGGCCGCCATACGGCGCAGAAATGAATAAGCCGTTTATCGACGACCACCGACTGATCTGATTTATGGCGGACCTAATATATTTTTACTGCACGTTTACGTTTTATATTGAATTTGTAGTACCTGCGTTTTGTGTCGTTTTCACCCCTCGCTGTCAGCGAACTAATTTTTTTATCTAATTTGTACGTGCGATTAGAAACGAGTGCCTACTGCCGGCGAGTGGAAGCAGTTGTTCTTGAATTAAAAAATGTCAGTATAATTGAAAGGCGTGGGAGCAGGTAGCACTAAACGTTGAATTATTGTAGCAGGGTGTCGAGTTCGTGTTAGGGGGATTCAGTTTCATTAGCAAGTCGAGGAGTGAAATTATTTCAAGAAGATGCGCTTACGTGTCGAGTTAAAAAATGTTCACGTCAATTAGCAAATTGTTAAGTGGTTTTTGAAGACTCCTGTGATTTGATTTAAAGATGTTTCTTGAACGATGAATTCCCGATGAATTCCCATAAAAAGACACGCAGCAAGGTAATTATGCTTTTATCCTCCATTTATCTTGAAATACCTTTCTCTGCACAGAATAGCTGCGAGTTATTAAAACCGTGTTACGCACTTGGTAACTTTACTACGACTGGCTTAATGAGCGCGATTTTTCGACGATCGCGCGTTCCTGTCTCTGATCGTCGGTTCGAGATAAATTAAAATTAAGCAGAGCTTGGCTGCAACGTCGCAAGCAGAGTGGAGGAAACGCGCTCGGCGAACGAGCATCGCGTTGAATTAATTGAATTCATTGAAATCTGAAGGCTTGAATTCATTCAGTATCTCTCTTCTAGGCGAGATTGGAATCTCGAGAAGCCGCAATTAACGAACGGGTAGACCTTCGTCAGGACTTGGAATAATTTTCTTCGAGCCGGATTAACACCGAGTCGAGGAACCAGATCGCTAGAAATCGGACTCGAAACTGTTTGAAAGAAGCATTACAAAGAAATACATATTAATACTCTCGTAAAATCCCCAACATCGATTTTTACATTTTTATTATTAACGTCGACGATCGAATTTGTTCGAACGGAAGTCCCACCTTCCTCCGGATGTACAGGTAGAAACTAGCGAAGCGAGTTGGTGCACGAGGGCAAACCTGTACATTCCTCAGGGCGAGGCCACGGCGAAACGGACGAGTACAGAATCCATTTAGATAAGTAAACGACTTTGTTAATTAGATTTGTCGAAAGTAAGAAGGAGGCGGGAGGGGTCGCAGCTGGGGAAGGTGATATAATCCCCGGTGCACCAAACGGAGGAGTTGAACTGCGCACGACCGACAAAGAAACTGCACGTTGCACTTTGACAAAGATTTGCAAGAAAGGCGAGAAAGACGGGGCAGGCTAGAAGCAGAGCTGGCGCGGCTGGTGCAAGGGGTGGGTGGACAAACGAGAGGGAAAATGGGGGCGTACGAAAGCGAGTAAAAGTTTCTCGCGATAATTGTCCGACTTTAAAGCGTCTCGAGACGCTAAATAACGTGCTCGAACCTTGCTTGTTCTCGTTGCTGCTGCCGCTGAGTTGTCTCTGATTTCTTTCTCGCGAATAAGAACGATCGTAGACAAAGTGAATGAACATAAACGCTTCAACCGTCTTAGTTGTCTTAATATTAAATTGTACGTCTCTGTACGGGTGTACTGTACGATTTATAAATTACAGACAAACTGCAATTCCACAATTGCATATAGTTCTTTTCAATGCATAATGAATTAAATATACTACGAGTCTCATCATAATGTAATTAATTAAAACTACGTCAACGTTCGTGGAATAGAATGAGAAATATTAATTAATAGTGATATTTGTTTTACAAGTATATGGACAACTACATGGAACATCCACGGGCATAAATTATTTTGCAGGTATTAATAGTGCAACTAAATGTCCTTTCCCCTAAATGAAACATGACCATTTCTCGCACGTAACAGACGAGGCACGCAAGCGTACTTTCAAAACGTGATAGCAATTAAAGTGTTAATTACTCCGGTGAGCGTTGAATCGGCGGGAGGCGCGGTTAAGGGAAGACGGAGGGTGTTCGAGACGCAGGGGTAGTAAAAAAAGGGTGCGGCGCAGTCTGACAAAGATCCGCGAGAGAAAAGGGACCATCCGTGCAGAACACGTGGCGAAACTTTTGTACGATAATTGTCCCGCTTGAAAATACGTTCGGTCGTTAAGTCCTTGCCGCTTGCACGGAACAAGCTTGACCCCTTTCGTCTTCTGACACGGCGTAATGCGCCCCCGCATTTTTCCGCCTGGTAATTCGCTCCCCCTGCACGCGGAGGTGCCGCGGCTGCAGGCAGAATGTGCGCAAAAATGCTTAGCCAACGTGCGAATACCACCAGCAGGCCTTAATAAATATTCCCAGACGAAGTTGGGCGAAAAATTTGGTACACGACGAAGGTCGGCGCTGCATCTTTTATCAATCTAAACTTCTCTACGAACTCTTGGTACCTTCATAGGAGCGTGTTTCACGAGAAACGACTCATTAAAATTTTCCTCGGAACTTGATTAAGATAAGCCTCCCGCAGTACCGGTAAAAGAGTAAAGACCATGCACTGCTGAAAATATTTATCGCGCGTCATAACGACACCCCAGATAAAAATATCATTACTCGAGCTATTTCGTCTGAAAGGGCATCGGCCCTTAACTTCGAATTAAGAAATCACGAAACAGCATTAACCGCGTGGGTGTTTATCGTCGGGGATGAAATTGTTTCGATGCTCGAAGTCAACGGATGCGTCTGGGCTCGATGTTTTACAACCCAAGCAAAAAGGAAAGTGCACACAGGAGAGCACGAAATCGGAATTTTTCGCGAAACGAAGACACATGTTCAAGGAGGTTTCCGCGAATCTGTCGTCCGTAGGGGATCCACGAACAAAGAGGCGGGTCTCCTGGTGCAAGAAGACGAGGCAGCCGGTGTCCGACGAAAGGAAACGCGGTGCGCCGTAACGGATAGATAACGATCGTGGGGATCGCGGATCTAGTACCGATTCACGGTCTCTCGTTCTCCCGAACAGGGCCATACGTATGCCCGTTTACGTATACATCTACCGGACGCGAGATTCCAGCTCCATGGAAGTAGCTGCCCCTGCAGTTAAGACCTCAGGGTATCAGGTTTCCCCGATTGTATCATCAAACGGTCTCTGCTCGGTTTCTTCGTCATCTTCCACCGCGCCAGCACACTTGGTTATTTTCAGTCTCCTCCTGCGCTCGGCTTTCTCGTCCCTATGATTCCTTGCCCGTGGCTGGCGGTGGCGACGGCGGCGCCGGCGTCGTGCTTTTGAGAAACGCGTTTAATCCGTAAGGACATCTCCGCGATAGGGGTCAACGCCAGCTGCACGCCCTGGGTGACGGCCCGCTCGTTTCAGCGTCTGCATAGGCCGGCTTGTAACTCCCAGCGAATGACTCTGCCTGCCGCTGATCGTTGATTGTGCTATTGATGATGAATGGCGTGTAGTTTGCGGGATTTGTTTGGAGGGCTTGTTGAGCGTACGGTGAAACTTGTAATTGCTTGGGAGAGAAGGAGGGAATCACTTAATCATGCGTGCTGCGTTATAGGATTCCTTATTCCTATCTCGAGAGATCTGTGTTTTTACGCGGGGGATGATTCATTTGGCCTTTGTCACGCGAATCCCGGGACATTTCAGTATATCTGCGTGCTGCATGTATCGGTGGAACTACTTTGATCATCGATTCGTACGGTCATTTCATAACTGTGCCTCTATTCTTTTGATAAATTTGTTGGAGGTGAATTTGTGTTTGTTAATCCGCGCGGAGCAAACGATTCTGTCAAAGGAGGTGAATCGTCGGGGTGGCGGAGCGAATTGTGCAGTAACTTCCTTTAAGTGCAAACACTGAGCGTTCAGCGCCCGTTTTCTTTCCACGGACGCCCTCGATTTATGCGTATTAAATATAGGGGCTTTTAACCGCGAGTCCGTAAGTACCGAAACCGATGCTTAATGCGCCGAATATTTATGCGCGCCCGACTGAAATTCGTTTGCACTTCTTCTCCCCCGCGGTGGTGGGGTGAAAAAGAACGCAAAGCAAGAGGGCGAGATGGAGAGAGTGCAAGGACGCGCGCGCAATCCGAGACAGTATCCCATTTTGGCTAAGAGGATCGCCGTCTCGACGACAGTTTTAATAAATTCCAACGATTTCCAGCGGGAAAGATCTACACTCGCCGCAACATACCATCCTGGTTTGCGAGTGTCTGCGACTAAACAGATAAAACGCGGATATTCTGCGTTCAGCAGGCGTCGTTAGAAGCTCGATCTATTGAATTTCGCAGGGCGAACCCTTAACCCAGTTATTTAACCACGAATATATTCTGCAACTGATGTGCGGCATTTCTCTCCGAAAATTAGAAAGTTATTTCTGCGATAAATTCAAGGTTCGTAATGGTGCAAATATGGGAGAGATAATTTGACGAAGAACTCGAAGATAAACCATTTGATGTCCCCTAAGATTTTAAGTAGCTTTTTGTCATAAACTTTTTAGTCGCGATTCCACCCCCTAGAAATCATTATCGTTTACGGCACAGTAATTTAAAACGAAATCGCCATAGTTCTTCCGGAGATTTCGGCAGTTCCTACTAAAGCAGGGAAAATTAGCTGGATGAAAAATTCACGAACGGTTACGAGGTCTCGGTATCAGTAACCGTGGTCGGATAACGAGACAATTAACTGGAAATTAAACAACGCCGTTAATAGAAAATCGACGGTGGAGCCCATTCATAACGAGCTTATCGCGGAGTTAGCCGAGGTTTCGCGGTAGCTGTTCTTTCCGTCTCACAGCGTGTAATGGATACCCAACCCTGGCTGATGATCTATTACCGCGAAAATAGGTCAATTAGACTGGCTGGCCTCGGGCCACGAGGTTCGTCCCGAATTTCAGGTTAATTCTGTTGGCTGCTTCAATTACTCTCGAGGCTGGAAACGCGGCAGATCAAAGCGACACATCCGTTAGAACGATTTGCAGTCGCGGGGAAAACGTGAAACCTAAAATATCGGTCCGGTGATTCAGCCGATTCTAATTTGTTACCTGTGCCGGCCAACTGGGACAATTCGAAGTCGCATTGTCTTCCTTGTCCACTCGATGGATTAGTGCAATTGCATGCGAATCGTTTGCAGCTACGAAACGGTAGAACTCGGAACAAAAACCACCTCGAGATACCAATTTTCTTCCGATTTATTTGCCCCTTGATGCCACAAAAGTTGTACGCAAAATATTGTTCGCATCGTTAAAACTAAAACAAATACTTAGGTCGATTCTTTGGTACTGGTATCAGTGTCATACGAAACTGTTAACACACAGTGACAAAAATGTACACGTACTACTGTATACACATATTTAAAGAAACGATTATTTGAAATATTAATTGAATATTTATTATTTTATTCTTGGCAGCGAAATTTTCGTGATTTCGCTCGGCTAAACGGGCCCGGAAAACGATCAATAAGTGTTTGCAAATTTGATAAGTAAACTGCTCCGTGTGGGGCCCTGTAATGGATGGTTCAGGTTTCCGTGTTTTTGCGTCTCGTTGCGGACCAGCGTGAAGATTGTACTGCCACAATGTAACTGGTCGATAGGCAGAGTGCGAAGATCGTGTTACGAGTGAAGGCACGAGAATTAAGTGCTCGCGTGTGTTCGACGCTTCGTGTAATTTTACTTTGTGCACCGTTCCACGGGCAAGCTGGAATTTCATTGAAGCTTCATCTACCACGGGTCACGGGTAATAGGGGTGGGAGGTGTGCACGAAAGAGAGAGACAGAGGGAGGGGTTGGAACTTTCTTTGGAAAATGTGTACACAGGTTCGCAGATAGAAGTGTTCAGAGTTTCTGGAGGCAAAATAATCCCGTAGGGCGGCGAGGTTATACGGAGGGTTCACGATAATGCGATCAGACAAGCAAGAAATTATGACGAATTCAGGAATCGTTTATTTCCACGATGTTCGTGTTTTGTCGCTTTAAAGTTTCCTTCGTTGTTATTTCGCGACGTGGTACTCCGATCTGAATATTTGTTACGCTTTTAACAATGCGCGATACACGATTTGTCGGTTACGCATTTCACGAGTCAATTATACATAACGATCTCGCTCGCTTTTTGTATTCACTTGATGTTATCGTAACGAAATTGCAAGAGAATTGACATAATTAATTCAATCGAATTGTACGAGTCAGAAACGCAACATCGTGCTCCCGCCGGTAACAGTGATAAACTATTAAACGGTGAACATAACGTTTCCCGTTTAATGAACCGACAAGCATGATCAAGTTATATTTATTATGTTACGCGAGCTAGTTGGGGCCTAATTAAACGGTAATGGCGTATTATTCCTGGAGGATATTAAATTCACCATTTGTATCGAGTACGCGTTTACGTTATTCAATACTATGTCGTCATTTTTGCAGCTTCTCCCTTCGTTTCTATAATATCTTCGATCTAATCCTGGACCAATGGTCCTGGTGATCAACGAAATGAACGAAACCGGCGAAGAAACTGAAGAAGCGGCTGAAGAACACTGATTACTGATTACCTGAGCGTTCATAAAAGTCCGATATTAATTTTATCGCGGCCGCGGATAAAGCGAAAGAAATCGTCGGCGTTGTTGCATTCGAGAAGAAGGACGGGCATCTTCGCCAAAAGTATCGCAATAAAAGAGACCGCGGTGTCCGTGGCGTGATATTAAAAGTTCCAACCCGACGTTAATGAAATTGTTCTGAGGTGTATCTCGCGTTAGCATCGACCTTCCTGTCTACGTGCCATGCCCCTCGCCGACGGTGTTCGTTGGTCTCATTAACGGCTCCCCACTTTTTCCCACATTTGTGTGTGCGGTTTCTTTTAGCCTTTTTATTAGAAAGGGGACGCGTGCAGGGAGGATGTTAATCACGGTTGACGCGTTTTACGTGGGCGGTCAAGCAAGCGGACAGAAATTTATCACGGAATCGAAAGGATAGGCCGCAATAATTTTAATAGAACATTGTCATGAGGAAACTATGCGATTCGATATATACCATTCATCCACGTTGCGGATAAAATATTACGTCTCTTGCCATTTATGTGTTGTTTAACGACTGTTGGAAAAGGCTTTTTATTCTAGCACTTTTGCTGATTGGTAATATTGCCGCTTCTTACATTCCTCGATCGTTCGCGCTCGTCGATGCTTATAATCGTCCAAGATGCTTCACCTGAGACGTATGAACTATCCGACGATTTGCCCGAGACGCGCCGCACAAACTTTCATTGCGCGTCGCTTCGAGAAGCGAATTAATTGTCTGACGAATTATTGCCGGCGCGTCGCAACGCGTAATTCCGTAGCGTTTCGAGTACGTCGAAAGCATCAGGTGCAACAATATTTCTGGCACATGTGGCGCGTTATATTGCTCTATAAAGACGTACTTTCTCATTAAGAAGTTTCATGCCATTCGCCATTACCGGGGCAAGCCGTATGAGGCATGCATTTACGTGCCAGTTGTTAATAAATTCATCGCGCCTTCGCTATAAATAACAATCATTTTCGCGAGAAACAACGGCGAAGGTGGAGTTAGGGGGATAAGTACAAGAAGCGGGGGGGAGAGCAAGAGGAAGTGAAAGAAGAGAAAAAAACAAGGAACTGAAGAGAAAAGGATCGCGAAAAAAAGAAGGCGAACGGCTGGCAGAAGACATTATTCTTCTAATCTGTCTCGATGCAGTTAAACCGCAAATTGCATTACACCTATGTTTTATGGTCTTGCCCCAGATTAGTTTTATTTATACAGCGTTCAGCAAGACAAGAAGGTACCACCTTTCGGCTTCGTCCCACCGTAGCCGTTTCGAGAGTATTATTTTTATCGTTGGCGATAATGTTAAAGAATTGGTCGCTGTCACGACAGGATATTCGTGAGTGTATGTTAAACATCACGTGCACGCGTACAAAAACCATTTTATTCGGACCTGTGTCCTAAACCAATGGAAATTAGGTCGGTGAACATTGGTATCGCGTCCAATTTATCGCGAAGGAAATTTATTTTTGATTAAGTTGTAACTGTTGGAACTCTTGTTCAACTGGGTCAGCGGTTCCAACTGGAAACAACGAGTACAGAATGTGCCATGGAATTGTGCGGAAACAGGGAGCAGTTTTGTTCGTAATGCGGCTAAAATTAAAGCTGTAACAGTGAAAAGATAGACGGCGCACGTAGATCCAATAGAAATTGCTGTGTGTCTCGCGGCATCCCTCGAGACGAGTCTGAGGAAAGAGCGCGCATGCATATAAAATGGGCCCGAGGGTTATTGTAAGCCTCGGCCTGCGGGAAATTGTGTTTATACCGGCGCGTAAAGAACGTTGCGAAACACGGTCCACGAAAACGTGAAACGTCTTAGGAAAATTTAGGGAAGCCCCCTTGAAAGGTGATAAATTTACACTTGGGAGAGCGACGAGAGTTAGTCCAGAGGATACGGGGCGATTCTTGAGCGTGTGCAAATACAGGATAAATTCGAGGTAGGTGAAACGTTAAATTCAAATAGAATAATCTTATCTTACTGAATCGTGACACTCCATAAATTGTTGCTTTTATTTAACTAAGAACGGTCAGATGCGGTAACATTTTGATGCGCGACATATCCTCCATTTTCTTGACAAATCATTTATGCCGAGGTAACGCTTCTGTCTCACTTTGTACGTCCGACCTATTTTATGAAACATTGGATTTCAATTACGGAGCATCAATTTTATACTTCCATCGATAGATTAAGAGCGACGCCGATATAACAAATTCCATTCGTAAATGGAAACTTGAAGATCTACGTTCGTATTTCGCAGCTATTGGTATTTAAACAAACGGTTAGGTGTATACGTGGCGAGTTTGTTTTACGGAAACTGTAACATCGTCACACTGTCGCCGTATCTGTCCCTCCAACTAATTCGCCGATGGCACAAACGTGTCGCAGAAAGACAAAGTGTAATACTTAGCTTTCGTCACGCGTTCGCTGATTCGACCGATATTTATGAGACAGCCTGTACAAACAGACAGTCACAATCAGACCTGGGGAGATGCCTTTTTACAAGAAAAAAAAATCCTCGCAGAAGAGAGTGGATACGTTCATTGTGTCTCTCTGTGTGTCATCGTGGAATAAGCAAGACGTCTCTCTGCCAATTTATCTCAGCAATACTAGCCGTCATTTCTCGTTTCAAAGAATATTCCAATGGGGATTGAAATGAATGGACCACCTCCTCTTCCCTTCATCGCTTTGTCGTTTCTTTCGGGGGGATGTTCTTGATTATTGCTCGGGAAACAATGACTCGCGAAGTCCAAAAAATCGTCCGTCACGAAAATGCCGCTACAGTCGAACACGATCGAACGAGAAAAGATTGCTGTATCTTCCTACCGGCAGTTCCGCTATCGAAATATCAATATCGTGACGGCGGCAGTTTAATCAAGCTTTTCTCGCGGGGCATGAGACCGGCAAGGAATTTTTAGACGAATAACTATAAATACTAACACCTTCATGAATATTTTCCATTGTAGAACACGGATGAAATTATTACGAAATTTCCAGAGTGATTTGCTGTCTGCGAAATTGACACTTGAACACCTGTCAGGCAGAAGTTTTTGCTTCGGTAAAAACGTAGATGAAATTAAATTAAGGACACGAAGTAAATAATAAATGAAGCCAAATTAAGCTTCATGTATTATCTATACCAAAGACAGTTTATATCGTTGACAACCAACTTTTGTACCTGTGAAATGGGCGCACTATTATTTTTTCCTGCAAGAAGGACACCTGTCCAAAGCGAATGAAATAGATTCGAGTATTAATCGTGCACGCAGAAGCGTATCAATCCGATAAAAGAAAACTTCGTTCAACTTAATCAGCTACGCAGAATCTACGCACCTGCGCGCCCCGTTGACCTGTGACCGCGTAATTGAGATTTAACCGATGCACGCGGCGGTGCGTCGCGCAGCAACGACGGCAAATATTGCCAATACTCCGGCGTCAATTTGCGATAAAACGTCCTCGGTTATGAACGGCAGATTGTAAATATTAATTTCGGTCGGGAACGAGTTTCGTCGGGCGGCCGAGTGGCCTGCTCGAAAATCTGGTCGCGTGAAAAGCTAACTGCGCGCTTTACGCGCGCCCGTCAAATCGAAATGCGCCCTCGAACCGCACGTAATTTTTCCCCCTGCCGAAAAGGGCAACGATTTCTCCCCCTCTCTCTGCTCCTTTCCGCCGAAATACACCAACCTTCGCGTAGCCATTTCCCTGTTCGCGGCGCGAGGGTCGATATTAGCGGCGTGACAAGCACGGACGAGCTCGAGAATCGACGACGAAGCCCCTTCTATGAATCCTCCGCGCTCATCAAGATTCCGCGTTTAAGCTCGCAAAGTCAACAACACGCGCCGAGGGAACACGCTGATACACGCAGAATGCAGACGTCGTCGTCGTCGTCGTCGTCGGTGGCGCTCGCGCGTATCCACGTTGGAAAAGCGTGATCGGGCAACTGTTCCCGATATTAAGGGACGCCATTCACTCGCCGTCTCTTAATACCGCGCTCAGGGGTAAAAAATTTGCATGGAAAGCGAGAGCGGCGACACAGTCCAAGAAAGGGGGATGGAAGATCCGGTGTGGAAAGGGCGGGAAGGATGGGGTGGTTGGTGGAAAAGTGAAAGCAATTGGACCGCATCGTTCTGGCGAGCTTGGAGAATTCGTTTGGGAGGTGTGCTGCAATTTCGCGGTTTGCAATTGCGAATGGCCAATAACGCGAACGAGGGGTAGGTATATGCTGTTGCCCATCGGAGTTGCTTCCGCGAGACTGTACGGATTTTCTTGGAGGACCTGTTTCCGCGCTGGCGAAGTGCCATGTAATTCATTGATTTGAGCGGTGGATTTTAATGGGCACTGGGTGACATCTGTTTCAAGGGTGCGGTATTTTATTTTGCAATATTCCTGAAAGCGCGGGAGGCTACTGGAAATTAAAGGAAGCCGAGGATTTAGTTTTACACGTATACCCGATGGGCTGGCCCGTAAATGAAAGAAGAGGCAGACGTGCACACTGTTATGAACATCGGTTTTGTTCAGAGGATAAGTCAAGTTCGCAATACACTAGCGTAATCTCAGACAGCGAAGATCTCGCGTTTTGAAGGATAATTAAGGTACCTCGGAACGTCTGCGTTCCTCTGATACGAGACAGAAGTCAATTAATAAGCCTTTGTGAAGGAGCCAGTTTAGTCATTGGCCGTACAGTGGCTATATAATATCCTTAGCCAGGCGATGGCAAACGCTGCTATTCAAGATCGTCAGCGGGCAGAGGGTTGCCGGTGGAGGTGTACAATGGCTCCTTAATCCCGAAAATTTTTTTCAATTATCCCCCCGGAAGGATTCCGCGGACGCGACGGCGCCGGGCCGACGCCTTTCCCCTGCCCCGACGGAGAAGCTAATTAAACTTATTTCAAAATTCGCCGCAATTTCTTTGGCAAACATTATTCATTGTTAAGTGGCTATCTAGCTCATTTTCCCTGGCCGCGTTTCCACTTCCTGCGTCCCGGATAACCTTCTTCTAGCTGGAAAATTGAACGACCTCCGAATTAATCTGGCCAGCTTGCTTCCGTCCGGCTATCGTTGCGTTTCCGTAATCACGATCCCCCTCTTTCCTATTCTTTCCCTCTTCTTCCCATTGAAGATTATAAAGTGCGCCGTCGAACAGAAAATTGGATTTCCACCGTGGAAACTTCTTCATCGCGCCTCGGTCGAAAGAAACGCCCGGGTCGTCTGGCAATCTGACCGGGGCGCACGGGGAGTTCCTCTTTGCTCTCGAAACAGGCACACCTGGTCGCAATGTTATTTAAAACGTGCGACGACTGTGCTCTGTCGTCGGGCTGTTTCAGATTCTAAGGAATAAGCAGAGACTGTACGGACGAAACGGTGGTACTTTAACACGACGTGAAATGGAAAGTACAATTATTCTTTGGATCCTCTTAGAAGTTTCTAAGCTATCTCAGTTTGTAAGCCGGTCTTACCCTAATTCGGCGAGAACTTTCGGCCGACGGTCATGCTAGTCGAGCAGGCAATGCTTGACGTTCGTTCAAGTTGGTGAACTCGAATGTTGAACTGGGAAGACATGCTTTACTTGGGTTCTCAGCGACGAGAATGAATGTTATAACTAAAAACTTGTCAGTTAAAATGTCCATGCAAATTAAACTACATTCCCGGAGTTTCTAAAGCCTCCGGTAGTTAATAAATGTTTATCGGGTGTTCTATTTAACTTGTCACTTTTCTTTCAGATAAAATAAGAGATACAAAAATTAATTGGCTATAAATTCGTCGTGCTGATCTGAACCGCACATACCATTTTCAAAGTATTACGATTTCTCATATTTTACGCTGAAATAATCTTTGCAAATTTCTGTGCAGCTGCACAAATACCGACGTGTATCCGTTCAAACAGAAACTTATCATTCCCTGGCGGATAAATACTTGCTGTTGAACCGGCCCCATCTCTCTGGTGCACCGATAATAGTGGGGGCCAATGTGACAAATAAATGATTGTTATAGACTGTCGCATCGATTCGGCAATCGCAGGCAACGAAATGTAATTGTAATCGTACAGAATTCATTAGTCCTCCAATTAACGCGGTAATAATTTCAAGCCACAGTGGATAAATTGGTTTTCAAATTTTAATTCTCGACCGTGATTATTCCGAGAGTTATTGGCTTATTCAGTTATAATTACGCAAACGACCGAGCACGGACCGCAACGTGATTTCAAAATATCATTGCCGCCGCTTTGTTCCCGGGCGAGCCTCCGAATTTGTCGCCGGAAAGGCCAATCGTGTGAAAAATTTCGATAGCCGAAGATACTTCCGCAAACGAAGCCAAACAGAAATCCACCTATTCTATCTTTCAATCGAGAACTCTTTTAAAACATTGTCGCTTCGTACAATTTTTCAATTAGTAAATAAAAAGTGAACCGTTTCCACTCCATCCTGCAATTTTAATTATCCTTAAGATGGATCATCCTTTCCTTTGTTCCCTTTCACACACCGAATAATACAGAAGGGTTGATAGAAAAATAAATAGGCTCTATTATCTCCTGTATAAAGTCGAGCCTCCCTCGCTGTATCGCAAGTCAATGAATTCGCAAAGCCCGCGGAGACAAAACTAACCGAAGATTCCTATCCAGCTTTGGAAGGTATTCTTCCATTGACAGAGCTCGCGTGCATAGGGGGAGCTCGTTAATTTGCCCGTGAAATTGCCGCCCGGTTAACTGTGCTTTTTATCGACTGCAAAAGGGACGGCGCGTGTCAATCAGGGAGGCGCAGCTCGTTCCGCGATTCAGAATTGAATAGTCCTCGCAATTACGCTCGTATCTTTGCCATCCAGGCCGCGCGGAGGTGTATTCAATTTTTATCGTCGCGGAATATTCCACCAAGATGACGAAGGGGGGCGTAAGCAGAGGGGGTTTGCGAGATAATCGCATTTGACGGTTCGGAGCACTGAGAAATTAACTGGTCCAGCGCCTCTAAAATTATTATGAAACGCTTCCTCGTGAACCGTTTTGCTCCTTTGCCCGACTGTTAACTGAATTTTTCAAAAACACGCGCCATCGGCTGCTTTCGATTATACACGAATTGGCCGCAACCGGAAGGACCGTTCAGAAATGAATGAGACATTTAATGGCGGAAATGAAATATTCAGTCGCTATGAAGTACGAGTGTTGAAGCGCTTTCGTAAATGTAATAATATTAGAAGTAAAAGATCGTAGTGGAAGTGGAAGTCACGGCAAATTAACTTCTGCATTACAATTTCGCACAGTAATTTCAGACTTCGGAAAACAGCCCAAATAATATTTTTACACGACCCACGCAAGCACCAAAGGGGTGTATGTTAAATACGCTGGAAATCGGGTCGCGAAGCTTGCTTCAAGTGGCAAGCAATTTCTTGACTTAGCGGCCACTTTGCAGGAGCGAAACGAAATTGCATTCGTTACATCGCAGCGGGCCAACACCTTGAACTTTCTCCACGACAGGGCATTTTCAACTTCGTTACAACTTCCGCGCGGAAACTTGCAAAATACCAGAGGCAGAGTAGTTTTTGGGGATTTACCGCGCGGAAACTATGGACCGAAGTCGATACGCTCGATGCAATTTTTTCTCGCTTGGGACCGAGAACACCGGGAACGACGAGAAGACGCGACACTTCGTCGTTCGAGTTAAATCGAACCACATCACTGTCGAAGTACCAGAAATTCTCGTAGTCTTTAATTGGAGACCATCCTGGCAGCGGTCGTAAATCCATTTTCATGCCCAACGGACGTCAGAAATATTAATGATCCTCGGGGAAAGAATATCCCTCTAGGATTCATTATTCACGTGTCTGGTTTGACACCAAATTTCCGACTTATGGAGAAGCAATGGTATTTTTAAAAAGTAATAAAGTTATCCAATTTTAAACAGGGTTATTACTAGTTGGTGAAATTCTAGCTTTTATAAATCACAACGAAATATAGTTTTCTGTTTCTGGTGTCCATTCTCATTAAATGCCATGTCATAGTTAATGCTATGTTTTGTAACGATCTGAAAATGTGCTGCACACGTCGTGGACGTTTTCTCGTTAATAAATGAGAGTTTCTCGGAGGCGTTTCGTCATCAGAGTACAAGCAAGATGATATCCAATGGCACAGGGAAACGGCGACGAATTGAGGGTAAGTGGCAAACATGCATAGCAAATATTGGACTGCTACGTTGGTCTCTCGCGGTCATAAAAATAACAAACTATCCTGAAAGCTCGGACAGACGCTCTGACTGACTAGCCACTTGAAACGAAAGGCGTGACACTGTGAAACGATGCCCCAAAGTAACCTTTTTTGCGCTCTTTTTCTGATCACCGACCGAACGATACGTGTTATGACACCACGATCTTTCGTGTTTGCTTTCTGGCCAGAAAAAAATTTTGAGAGGGTTATCCTGAATTGACGATTCATTGGCTTGGACCGGAGGATCGTTTTAAGCTTTTCGACGGACAAACGGTAGGGTCTCAAGAATCAGGAATACATTCGATGTTATTCAAGCACGATTGGAAATGTCAGTGGAATACCTGCGGTGTTTTTTGAGGAAATATTCGGCCAACGTGCGAGGTATGATAAATATAAATTTACTAACAGCTAATTTTACTCGAGGCGGTTTAGACGTACAGCGGTGAATGTTTGCGAATTTTCGTTAACGTAAAAACTTGCAGTTTATATTTTAACTAAATTCAAACGCACGGTTTTCCCTTGGAAATTTAGAAATTCTCTCGTGTTGACAGAAGCACACGCTTTTCATCTTTACGGCTGCTAATGAATCACGTTTTTTAAATATTTTTTTCTATAAAAGAATCACGACTACAATGCATGGGAAAGTCAAAGCGTAAGGGGAAAACAAAGCGCCAAAGAATCTCGAGTTTGAAACAATCGAACGTCAAAAAATTCCGATAACGCTTGGTTGACGAAGAGAGGCACGATGTGCACCGAGGTCGAAAGGGATTCTAGATAATCAATTTCTGGCTTCCCTCCCCTCTCAATCGTGCTCCCCCTTTAGCAGCAATTGCCTAGTTTGCTTCGCTGGTAATCCTATCTCGCACGCCTGACGCAATCATCGGACCAAGTTCGAAACTAGATCACTCGCGAAACGATCGTTCGTACAGCTTCAAATACGGCTTTTTGACAGGTAAATCGCCAAGCGATCGCGATGTCCGATTGTAAATATCTGCAAGTACACTTTTCAAACATCTACTTCAATTACAAAATAATGTGCCATTTCATCCAGTGAAATATTTATTAATCTATCTCCGACAGGCCACACAATATTCGACCACTAATTTGTCATTTATGCGACACAATTATGTTTAACGTGTCGATCACAAATTACATTTCGAATAATAAAAAATAACTTTAAAAGCTTGCAGCCTTGTTAGGGCAATTACAAGACTGCTTCGTGAAAAGGGAAAGAGGAATATACAATTCATACCTGTACTGCGCTATAGCGTTGCAATTAAGGGTGGCACGCGAACGATAAAGGCATTGTTCGTGCGCACGTCGCAATTACCATGATCATGAGAAACAAGACGCAGGCTCGAAGCAAGGACGAATCTAAGCTGTTCCGTTTAAATGCGTGCACTAATTGCGCGTACGCGCTTCTGCGTAAACGCCCATTCAGAAGTATTACGCATCCAACGAACGCTTGAAACGTTCATTATGCACACTTGTTCCGCGACGTTGTTAATTAGATGCTGCGACGAGAGGATAAGGTCGGGGCAAGTTCTTGCGTTGATACGTCGATTTTTTGCCAACCACAGCCGATTATCGTGAGACGTTTAGCACCTGCTTCGCACGACGCATGACAGACGAAAGCGTTGAAATTGACTTCCTACGATTTTGTGTATCTTGACTTGAAAAAATATATATAACGCAGTTAGAATATTAGTTACCAAGTGTGCAAAGGGCCAATACAAAGCAGAGTTCCGATTTAAAAAACAATTTCCAAAGAGGTCTAAGAAATGACGTGAAAAATACAAATACACCCTTTAAACAAAAAAAAGAACAACACACGCAACGTGTATGAAATGCGACACGTAGAAAATCCATTCCTACTAGTTCATGATCAACTTCGGCCATTACGAACTCGACGAATATATTTTCCCTCCTGTTGTTCATAGAGGTCGGAAAAGGGAGTTGACGGAGGTAAAGGAAAGAATAAAGGGAAAAGAGGAAGGTTCAGTCCACTCTTCGCTCGACGATTCATGGACTCAGCGCGATCTCATCTTAAAGATTGCATCTGAGAAGACTGTAACGAACGGGGGATCTTTTCCTTCGTCCCGCGACTGCTCCGATTCTTGCTACCCTTTATGATATCGCCCACCCCGGCTATTTCCCCTCCCCGCAGACATGAAAGGGAACGTTGAACTGCTCTTTGATGACGATGCGTCGCCGACTTGTGCCGTAGCTTTATTTTATAGGCGTCTGCCGATCGAGATATTGATTGAGATTTGCGAAACACGCCGAAAGGCTCTTCCTAAATCGCTGAAACGAAATCTATCCTGGGAGGGTGGAGTCCTCGGTATTCCAAGAACGTTCCAAGTGGTTAGCTCGCGATTGTGGATTTGTACGGGACGAACGCTGTTCCATTAGGGATAAGGATGAGGAATTTCTTCTGGGGAAAACAATGATATCTTGTACATAAATTGAATGCGTGCTGGAAGTTCTGATCTAGGTTGCTACCGCCACTATTAAGAAAGATTTCTACTTCATCCCCCTCATTCAATATTTCTCAATTTCGTATGGAATCGACACAGAATTGCTGAACGATTTATTCCAATCTGTACAAATTATTGTCATCATTACTATTATTATTTTATTAATACACAACAAAGTGATATACATATATCACACCAAAAAAAATATATATAGCATTTCCAGAAGAAATTCATTAAATTCGTCGTTTCATTAAGCGCCAGATACTCGAACATTGCATCTAGAATATCGCCGACACCCTAGAAAATGAAACGAATAACACAATTGTCGTAAGAAGCCCCGTCGCGAGGAGTTATCAACGCGTCCATGTGAGAAAGAGTCTCGTTACAAAGCGCACGCGCGAGCTGTGCACAAGGACCAATCCTTCGAGTCCTCGACGTGAAATCTGTCGCGTTGTCTTAGCTCTCAATCATTCAAAAGAAACGACGGGCCACTCGTCGGGCTGAACGAGCGCGTTAATAGCGAGAAGAGTGCAATGCGTGTCGCACAATGCAACGCGTCACGCTTCGTTGGGGCAACGAACCGAGGAGCAAGGGGGTTGAAACGTGGATACGGGGGTATATGTACACGGTTCGCGGTGGCTGCCACTACCCTGGTGCGTCATTTCGATGCCATATGGGACGAGCGTGGATGCCTAAGTTTTCGACAATACCCACTCTTTTCTCTATTACTCCCTTTCAATCGACCACCCCCTCGGCCATCCCCCCCACCAGCCGATCCTTTTTTAGCCGGAATTTATTGCGTAGTCTTTCCTTTGTGTCTGGAAAATATGTGAAGGATCGATGCCGAGGATATGTTCCAACACAACGATATCCCTTTCTATTTCTCTCGCTCGACGTGTATTTTTCGTTGAACGTGTGATGACAGAGCACGGTTTATGCTCGTCGTTGTTGCAGAGATTCATGGCGGACGAGATGGTAATAAAATTCAGTTGATTTATTAAATTGCTGGTTTAAAGGAGAGATTTGTCGCCGCGGCCGCGGTAATAAAGCAACGAGGGAAATAAAGTTCGAAGGAATTGGCTAATAGAGCGACGAGTGATCACGGTCGGAATTTAATAATTCGCGACGGAAATGTCGAATCGGTGTCAACGATTTTATCGAAAGTTACAAGGGGTTTGTCGTTTCCGCGACAGATGTTCGACCACGATAACGCAATGTCAGCAATAATGCCGAATGCCAGCAGAATCGATCATCTTCGACTTCTCGAGACAAGGGTCGCGTTAAAGTACAGAACGGGAGAGCCGCCCAAGGTTGGGCCAGGTTATCGAGGTATTCTAGGGTGGATTTCACTCCAAGTATCCGGAACATCCCCTAAAGTGGGGAACGATTTGCTCCCCCTCTGGAGCAGGTCTAAGCCAGACACGTTTTAATTTGTACAAATTTGATTCAATCAAAGCCCGCCTATTTGTCAGAAGAAAGCGAAACGAAAGAAAAAGGAAATACTGGGTGTCCGAGATATTGCCTGTCAAAGAAAAATGTTCATTGAAAGTCGCCCCTGATAAGTCTTCATTCCAAAGTTACATTGAAAATTAAAAAATCGGTCATCCTCGTAGAAAAAAAAAAAAAAATACTAAGGGACAAAATACAGAACACAAATGTATTCCCGGTTAGCAGCGTGGATCACTGCAAGCCACATAGAATAGGTATCCCCTGTAAAAGGTGACGTCTGTCGTGTGCGATTTTATTAAAAATTCATGCGTTCCAGAACTGCTATCGGGATCGTGCTCTTCGTGCCCAGGTTTATGCTGTCAACCCTCTTCTGGTGTACGACACCAGAGGGGGATTGATTTGTTCGGTTGACGATGCTGTGCACCGGGGAAAGGGGTATAAGGATATAGACGTCGACGATGCCAAGAGCGAAGACGATGGAAACTCTACCAGCGACGTCACGGGCTAGAAAGGATACCGGGTGGCTAGTGATCTCTATACACTACCCTATACGTCTCTCTTCATCTCTCTATTTCTGCCTCTTACTGTCCGTCGGGCTATCAGAATTTTACCTCTTCCACGGAAGACGATACCTCTCTGTTTCACCGCCAAACGAGTCTAAGGAGACGACGATGACGACGACGACGAGGTCCGGGCACAAAGACTTGCACGCCTGTATGCTCCAGTCTCATTTAAATAACAGATAATTGCCAGTCCTCTTAATTGAGGCGCCGCGGGGAGGATCGTCGACAGGGTTAGAGAAGAGTTAGCCAAGATTTCGCAGCGGCACCAAACTCTCCCCCGCCCTCTCAATTCTTCCCTGTCCCTTTCATTCTTGGAGTTAATGCCGGGCCCGATTTCCCGTGTACCCAACTGCTGCAACAAATAAATCGCTTTTGTCAGTCGCACGACACCCCAATCCACCACCCGTGTTTCACCCGTTCGTTTCTTTACCCCCGGCTGTTAGCGACGTTCGTCGATGGTACGGCAAAAAGTGTCGGTTCCCTGGAAATCACGGCGCAGTTAATCCGGCTAATGGCGGCGAGATTCCGCGGGGTGAGTTGTACGTTGCGCGGAAATTGAAAACGTATCATTATCTTAGAAATTCCGCGTTCCCCCGTTCCTTGCGCCACCCGCTGTCGCCCTTGTTTCGCCCGTCGTTCTATCCGGCTGCGTTGAAGGACAAAGGTAGGGAGGACCTCGTTTAAATAACGGATAATTGGAAGTCTCCTTAATTGAAGCTGCGCAACGAGCGAGGAACAGTTAGCCGTGTTTCTCGCGAGACGCCTGTTTCGTTCCCCTTGGGCACCACCAAGACGGATCTTGTTATTAACGTCAACCGCGGTCGTCGGGGATATTGTTTGGCGAAGGAAATCTGAGAGTTTACCGTTTATTCTTTCCCCAACGTGGCAGGGGTATTGTTTTTAAGAAATTGAGAGACGGACGATTATTATCGTCGAATGTTTCGGATACAAAGTTAAGCCGGGGTGGAAGAGTATTTTTTAAGGGAAGAAAATAATACAGTTTCCCAATACAGTTTCTGCAATATGAAAGAAAATATTTCTCGGCTTAAATACTCTTCGAACATCTGAAATATTTCCGTCTATTTGAAATCGTACAGTGCCGCAATTCAATTCCCGCTCACGTTATTTATTTGTCACATAATTGAACGTTTTTATGACTGCCGAGGTAATCTGATATAACGCTTTAGTAAGCGAGTGAGTAACGAGACCTGACGAAACCTTTTCGTAAGGTCGATGTTCACCAAAAATGGAGCACACCGTGGGGGGAATAGTGGCGCCAGGACGGGGCGATAGATGCCCGAAGGAATTGTAAAATATGGTTTACGACGGTGCTGCAATGCAGGTCTCCGCGGCAGAGAAGCTACACGAAGGAATCACCGTCTCTTCTTCTCTAGATCGATCGATAGGTCGGATCGACTGACGGCAGCCATCTCGATTCTCCGAGGAAACGGATTTCAGAGCGCGGCGGTGCCAGGAGGCGAATGAAGGCGTTGGCGGGTCCCGTGGCACGAGACAAAATTCGAAATCTCCTCGGGCAGATTGCCTCGGGGCGCGAAGTTCTCTTTAACTCCCTGCCGCACAAAGAACCGCGTTTGCCCGACGGAAGTGTCAGGATGAAAAGTCGCGAAAACGTCTCGAATCAACGTGGTTCGCGGGCCAATCGACGCGCAACCAGCTCCCGATTCCTCCAGGCGCTTCGAGATCTGCCATCCTCGCTTCTCGATTCCCATCGCGCTCGACTGACTTTCAGCGGGCTGCAGTAGCGTTTATCAAAACCGACTGCCACGTTGGCCAACATTGAGTTCTCCAATAAAGAGCTGAAAGTGTCCGTCTAGGTGTTCATATAATAGGATACATTTGGTACCGCGGATCGGTGGATGAATAAATTTGAAATATATTCAGCATTGTAGAAATATTACAGTTTATTGCAGTTTATTGCAGTTCGTTCAGTTTTATTTGTTAGCGCAACGCAGTGGAGATTCTCTAATTATTTCGATAGTGTAATATCGAATGTCACGATAGAGTATTTTAATAGCATGCAAGCGACAGCTTAATTTCGAACCGACCATGGCCCTTCTTGCAGGGGGCGCGAGGTCCTCGGCGCATATCAACCCCCGTCCCCAATTTCGCGTTTCATCCGTCACGGTCAATGGCCGTCAGTGCCGTATCGTCGGGCCTCGTGAGAGTGGCCCTGACAGTGACATGTGGCCAGGAGAAAAACAGAAAATTCACGTGAAAATTTCTCGGCTCTTCTGATCGCAGCCCGTGTACAGAGAGCCAATCACTCCGTGCCAAATGAAATTGGCATGTCGATTGGACAAGACAAAAATTGCAGCGCTACCGGACAACGACGATGCGACGGACGGTCTTTAAATCGTCGCACATATCGTGTTCTCGTCTGTCTCGAAAAGTCTCGACGGACCGTCGCGTCGGCCAATTCTGCGGAGACGCAGAATTACCGATAGACCCAGTGACAATCGCGAAAATCGTTCCGAGGCGCTCTGCATCCAGGTGTCGTTTCGTTTGTCCAGCTCGATTGGAAACTGGATCGAATATCCGTGTCGTTCGATTTTTCAATCGATGCTCCACAATCAAACACGTTCTATTCTACGCCGAATGACATGCGCGATAGTACCCACATTACACCCACGTTACCTGAGCATTGCATTCAAACATGTAGGTTGACGCATGACAACGGTGTCGAGTACTTTCTCTAAAAGTATGCAAGTATTTTATGCAGCACAGAAAAAGCTATAACTCAGCCACATCCCCCCAAGTACCACTCGAATGCTGGGAACTACACATCGCACACATTTCACCCCGCGTTGTACAAAAATGTCGCAACAATTTCACCAACTATAAACCACGCTTGTCCCACCTAAGAGCAAGACGAACAAGCAGAGAAGGATCTAAAATTCCATCTTCCATAATCCACCATCTGCCTCGTAGCAACGTGTCCGCGGCTCGTACGCGCTTCGCGATTCCGTCGAAGTTGTTCAGACGGAGGCCCGTAAACCCTGTCGCCCTGCCACGAAGTACATCTGCAGGTATCGTTTATGCTCCCATGAAGTACGTCGATTATCAAGGTGTGGTTCATGGAAGTTATTTCTCCGCTGGATGTGGGTACGCTCTTATAATAAGACTCGCGCACACGTAGCCCCGTGCATTTACACGGATAATGCAATAATGTCTATGCGAGCCTTCACGCGTCTAAGCACCCGTGCAAAAGCCACGTACTCGCGTTGCAATGGCTGTGTACGTTCTTCCATCACGATCGTGTCTTCTGGCGGCTCGAGCACTCTCTTCGTTTCTTCGTCCCTGCCCATCTCGTCGCGCGTTGGACGCGACGAAACGTCGTTTCAGCGCCGCCATATGGCGCACATGCCGATATGCCCATTTAGCTCGCGATTTCAGCGAGATCCCATACTGATATACGTCTAATAGATAGCGTCCGCTACCGCACGCCCGTCTCACGCGTGCGGCAAGCAAATTGCAGTCCCGCGCCATCGTCTACTGGCACCACGATCGAAGCGGAAATAAATGATATTAAGGAGGCAATGGATAGTTTCGACGCCTTTTTGAGCCTGCGTTAAATGATTCTATATGGGATTTTATTATTCCAATTTTTTATCTTGGTCCGTTCTGTTGCAAGTTTTACCTGGATGATGTTAAACCACCCAGAGAAATTAATTGATACGATCGAAGAAAATTCTCCGCCAACTGCGTTACAGATTCGACGGACGTTTCGCAAATTCCTTTTTCAGAAACGAAAAACATCGACGCGCTTAACAGCGATGCACGCTATAAATCTCGTTCGACTCGCTGGGCGAAATTGCACGCTTTACATCTCGCCACGGGTAAGTGGAAATTGGTTCTTCTATTCCGACATCCCTGAAACTACCAACTTTAATCTCGCGCCAAAATCGATGTGGCCTTTGCCATCTCCCGATCGGAAGGGGTGCGCGGCGGCAGAAAGGGGGCAGGGGTGCACGGTAGGGGAGGGGGGCTACATTGATTTACTTCGCGAGCGACAGGTTTATTACTTGGATGTGTACAAACGCACCTGCATGAATAAAATCCGAATCGTACGACTTGCCGGGATTGATTCGAATTCTCGCGGAGAAATCAAGCGTCCCGCACGGGGAAAACGGGGAATGTATAACATTCCAAGATCTCGAGATTGGATTCTTCTTCTTCGTGTGTTCCCCCCTTTATCCCGACGCCGGGAACAAATTCACTCGAAAAGTCCGTCGTTTAGGATGGGGGAGATCGTTGATTATTGCGAACAGTTCGTCGAAATTCTGCCTCTATGGTGTTTCGAAAATATTTGCTTGCTTCTGCTGTTCTTCTATGGGTACCGCCGAACAGGGCGCAGAAAGAAGTCGAAATGATTTAAACTGGACGACGACGGTGCTCGCGGCGAACGCTCGTTTAAAAATTCATTCCTCGTGAAATATTGGTGGAAAAATATTTTTTTAACGACAGAAGGCAGACGCGCCACGGCTGCTAACCCCAATAATCCTCCCTGGGCCATAGCCCTCTCATCTTTGCCCGAAAGCTGCTGATTGCAACCGGAGCCCACGCAATTCGAGTTTCCGCTAATTTGTTCGTTGTTACTGGAGACATCTTGCACAGAGATCCGTGTTACCTGGTCCTTAGTAAGCCGCCCGCTAGGCCCCATCCTTAATGGGGGGTCATAGATTATGGCAAATGAGGAAAGTTGGGCAGCAACGCGAGGGTGGGGCAACAGAGGGGCCATGTGGCGCCAGATGCGGAACTGCAGCTTCCAACTTCATAACCATGTGCCTGGATGGGACGAGTTGGCCATCCAGCCTGAAATTTCCAAGCTGTGAACCGGCCGTTTGCATCCTTTTATATATACTTTCCTCTTATCCCTCTATTGTACGCCAGTCGGGCATACCTCAAGTTTCTCTCGTTAATGCCGATCGACAAACGAACGCATAAAGGGATAACAAACGTGGAGACTATTAAAATGCGCCAACTACGAGGCTCGTTTGGCTGGATTTAATAAGTAGGTCTACAATTCTTAGTAGCGGTATTGAACGGAAGTGGAATCGTGGAATAGCTTTTCGTATCTGAACGTTCGGGTCAATCGGGTCTTGTTAAAAAGGAATCTAAGTGACGTTGTTGGTTCTATCGATTATTCGAGGTCGAAGTAATTAAAGGAACATCGTTGACAATACTGTACTTTCCAGTGCATGATAGCTGATTATCGTTAACGTTTGAACTCGTCTGGAAATCTGTAAAGCCATTTGTTCCGATGGATCGTACGAACGGAGGAAGGCTTTTGATATGTCTTAGGTACGGTCAATCAATAATTGCCTGGTCTGGACCCACGTGTCCCTATAGAGGGAATCCAATGGGTAACACCTGATCCTCGTACATCTTGGCTCATGTGCGCTCCTGAATATTTTAAAGCAGCCGGTCGTTCTAAGTACCCTTTTGATTGCGATCATATGTTGTATAATAATTAATCGTACTTGCAGAGTTGGGTAAAAAATATGTACTGTTGCTTAACTGAAGGTTTAGAATTATTTTATTGCTAGCGGGAATTGAATTTCTAAGTTACCCAACATGTTGCACTAATATTCAATTTATTTATATACAAGTAGAAATTGTTCTTTCTTCGAGAATACACTGATACTATAAAAAATAAATTTACCAGCACAATTCAAAAATGTATATTGCTTTTCTCTTGCACTGAAGTTGCTCCACCAAAAAGCGTCAGGGGTCAAAGGCCTTATATTAAATCATTCTTATAGAGATTCATGGTTTTCCCTTTCTATTTCTTCTACGTTTCTCTTTCGCCGCCAGTTTCGTGGTTACTGTTCTTTCCCGGCCCGTACCCCACGTGTGTACACTATATGGACAGAATAGTAACGCCGTTTTCCCCCGCAGCCAAGAAGTTCGGCAGCTAAATAATTAGGTTAACCCTCGTTGGTTTGTCAGGCTGTCGTGTCTCGTCGCGATAACACGAAGGCGTGGAAATTTCGAGGGACGAACGGACGACGAGGTAAACGACGTTTATCTCTATTTCCCGTCGACGCACTTTTACGCTAACAAACTTCGATAATGAACAAACGCTGACGAGACGGTTCTGTGTAGCTCGTTCCCGGGGACCGAGTAGTCGGGAGACGAACAGATTAAGAGTAAACGCGAGTGAAAAGAATTGTCCTGATCGTTCAAGAATGTCAGCGTCTCGTGAGAAAACACGGCGAATCGGTGTTAATCTCCGTGCAATCAAGTGGCGTGTTTCGCGTGTAGCGAATAATTGCAGCCAATTAGCCCGATACCCTCATTACAATAATTATCAGAAAATTGGTGGCTCGAATTAATGAATATATACGTAACGCCAGGAAATTACTTGTCAATAGATCGACAATCTTTTATCTGTTATCGAGCTGGACGAAGATAAACGGAAAATAAATCAAGAGTGTAATTGATAATTTCTCGATGGTTTCACATGGATGTACCATTAAAGATCAACCCGTGAGTCATCCTTCGCCACGTTCCTCCTCCTTTTTTTTTACCTGTCGACGAGACACATTAGCCTCGTAAATTGTTGCAGGTGGGCGTTCGAGATAGACTGCGGCTTGCAAATATCGTTCGGCGAGACGGGTAATTGAAAATTAGCAGAGCTAATAGCAGCGGCGGGCGAAGAACGACGCCGGAGTGCTGTCATTTGTGCCAGAAAATCGAGTCGCCTGGCCAGAGTGCCTTTTAATGCAATTTTACGATCGAATCGAGGAACGAGGGTAACGCAGCCTACTTCGGCCACGATTTTCCTGCTCCTGGTTCACGCTGCCCATGACTCCGAAGAAATCGATTCCACAAAAAAAAATAAAAAAATAAAAAGAGAAGAAGAAAACAAGACAAGATTCCTGCAAAATTCAAGTTTTTATTCCACAACAAAACTGTAACTTTAATCAGAATTGAATACGAAGTGGAGCACAGTCCAAATTGGAGGAACGTTTCCATGGCGAACGTAACACGATTGCCATAAATAACAAGCGACACAGCTTAAGATATTTGGACTATAGAAATGTTTGCACGCGAACTGGCTCAATAGACTACGTAAACACACAGCGTCTAAGTACACGAAAGTTTGGCCAACTAGAACTAATCCCCGAGCATCTGAACGACACGGCGAGCCATGGAGCATACACACCGTGAATATTCCAAACGTGTAATCGAAAAGACGATGATAAAACGGGTGGTCCCTTTCATGGCCCGCTTCGGGGAACGAATAATCGGTTCGTTTCACACTGACAGGCACGTTGATACGGAACAGCGGGTGGGATCGTTAAATTTTACCTATACCCCGAAGAAAAGAATGTTCCTCCGTGCTATCGACTGACAATGTCGCACGGCAACTCTCGGCATCCGTGATATCCCGCGAGCAAAGTGCCAATACCTTCGACGCGGAAAGAGCCTAACTTTCGAACTATTACAAAACTTCCGAACTAGCCGACGAAAGATTACTCGGGAATTAGTGATAATTTCGAGCTACTTTCCGGCAAATTCCACCGTACTCGATAACTGCACTCACTTACATACAATCGACTCGACAACCTCCTTTCCCTGCCCAACTTTCTCTGCGTTCCTCCTCCTCTTTCCTTCTCTTCGCAGTTCTACTTCTTATCTCGAAACGACGGAAACCGTTCGCATTCCTAGGATCGCTGCAACCATGGCTTTTCCCTTCCGATATCGTCGCGTGAACGCCGCTCTCGACTATTAGCGGTCGTTGCCCAAAGTATGAGCGGCCAGGTAAACGAAGTTAAGGGGAGCACAACGATAAACGGAATAGGCTAAAGAAATAATAGAGTACAAGGTGTACGAAGAGTACAGGAACAGGAGGGACAGAGAGGGGGTGGGCCGGTGAAAAGCAGAAGAAGAGAGAAAGCTCACTCAGCAATCTATTCCAATTTAACACTCGACTCCGTGGCATTAAATAATCGCCCTCGCCTTCGGAGGAACTGGTCCCCATTCAATAATGGACTTTTATCCAACGAGCTTGTACTTAGCGCGAAACGGGCCCGGCCGGGTCTGGGATATTACCCCCGGTAAGTCGGTGTTGTGACAGTAAAGAGCTTGAAATAAATCTTAGTTACAATCATTTCTTTTGCGGCCGGCGGCCCACGACGGACATAAATCAAATATCATCGTTCCGTGCGCCCTCCTTCGCGGGCTTTTGCGCGCTCTCTCCCTTCAAGCCGCCCCTTTCCGTCGCTATCTGTCTCTTTCTCTTTTTTCCGTCCGATCCTGCGGCTCATTGCACTTGCATTTACATTCAAGAACATCCGAAGAGTCCCTCCTCTCGATCCTCGTTGCGCTCTCGTAAAAGTCAGAGGGAGGAGGAAGGTCGGTGAACCATTGTCTTCCTTTCTGTTTCATCCTACGTTCTGAAAGCGACCTTGATCGATAAAACCGGAGCGGGGGCGGCTGGATCTAGACACCCCTATCGATGTAGAAAATTTATTTCCTCGTACCGAGTCCACCTCGTGGCAGGATACCGTGGGCACCGTTGCTTGCGTAATTCCGTAGGAACGCGTGCGATGTGAGGCGTCGTGTTTTTTGTGCTGCATGGAGGACGGACTGATATGAAATCTCGAAGATTTCGATATGAAATGAGATTAGAAGTGGCGTTGAATTAAGCCTGTAATTAGTGATCCTTTTAAACTGTATCTAGACTATAATATTTGGGATTTCTTACACATTACTCCGATGGGGAAAAAATAATGATTGCTTTAAATTTATATTAATACTTCTTATCACTAAATTATTACTAAAACTAATCCTGTCCAAGAAATATAAAGATTAAGAATATCAGAAATTATAACAGTTTTCAATTACTAGGAATAACGCTTGAATTGATCATTATTTTCCATAAATCGTAATACTTCGGCGCGTGCCATCTTTGAAGTCGATTCTACGGAGAAATGAACTGTGCTTCGTAGGGCACTCTTGGGACTTGTCTAGCAGCGGAAAGAGTGCTGCGATTCAAACTTTAAAATCGTGCCGTGGGTTACTGGCACTTACAAATCGGTAGTTCAGCGTTTATTCTCGTCACGTTCGAGGCACGTTCGCTGAAAATCACGCGTCGAGCCGGACACACGGTGCCTTTACCGGTGACGAGACAATTCGTTTGTCCCTGGAGAAAGCAAGGGTTGTAAATAAGAGGCGGCCGTTCGAGTCGCATCGAAGAAAGAACATCGCTCACACGCGAGGATCGCGGCCCTTTGCGCGCCTCCACGACGATGCAATAAATCCTCTCCGATGATCGAGGGATCCAGTTTATCGGCTCGTGCCCGTCCGGAGAGGTCACGATGCTGCATGCACCGGGACATTCATTACGGCACGTTGCAAGTAAAGGGTTGGCCAGCGCCAACGATTCACCAGGGAATTTCCATCTCGGGACTGTGTTGCGCCTGTGAACAAAGCGATAACATCGGGTCAATTTGTTTCGCGAAATATTTATCAGGGCTTGGCGAATTTGAAAGTGCGATAGAACAGAATTTTGCATCAGGAGGAGTTCTTTTTATTTGCAAACGATTGCACGCGTTAGAGATTGTCTTTACCTCGAAGGTGCCTGTAGAAAGATGATGAATTTTTAGGTAATAATTCAGACTAATTTCCAGTGAAACTTAAATATTAAGTGAACTGCTATACTCAGCGGTATGAATAATTTAATCTTGGCGTACGTTGGCGTACTATCGTGCGTCGTAACTGTACTTGTGATTGTAGATTAAAACAGACGGGCCAATGCTGTTGCCGATTGAGCGCGACAGAAGAAAACTTATGCGTACGACAAAATATCGGTTCATCGACGCCCGCGGAACCAAATGGTGGTCCAGTTACTTCTTCGAACGCAGGACGTTGCCGGAGGCGAACATCGTGTACCTTCGCGCTTTTTTCTTTCAGCCTCTTCACGTTTCTTCTTTTTGTCGGCCTCACAGATCGTGTCTCCATCGCTTGCAAATTATTCGCCGAGTAAAAATATAATAAGCAGCCCCGGAGCCTCGCGTATCTGAGATCGCGTCGCTTAAGCATTCGCTTTCTTTGCGGACTCTCCTTCCGGTCCTCTCCACTACATCGTGTCGCTTTCTTTTCTCTTTTTCTTTCTTTTATTCTTTACTTTCTGTTTGCCTTCGACCATTCGTTTTCCTTCGCTGTCACGCGAAACACTGCGGCCCGGGAACGTGCCGCGACAAAGGGCCCACACGAATTTACGCGGGAGCAGCTCCCCGCGAAAGTTTAATCGAAATTACGCATACTAAACGAATGTAGATTGCGCGTGCGGCAATAATTCATTACTGAAAAGACCAAGAATTGTTCTCCGTGGAGCGTGTCTTTTTAAGCAAGCTGAACGCAGGAGTACAACTGATTAATCTCTTTCTGTGTTCTGGCGTGAAGCCACGAGGTGAACAAAAAATTGTACGATCTTGTAAAATATTCAAGGACGCAAAAATTCACCGTCCATTTTTTGTATTACCTCTGAATTTATTTCCGGCGACGTTCGATTCTATAAATATACGGAGCCATGTCGCAGAAAGGATAACCTGTTCAACATAAACCATTCCAAATCAATTTCGAAGCACAAAGCAAGGCAACTAGGACTAGAATTATGGAACTTCACTTTCTATATTGTATCGAGATTTATCTAGAATATTCCTTCGCGTGTTACGCCGTTATAGTCTGTTATCTCAGTCTCTAATCGTTCGAAGTAACAGATCTTGCCTCTGCTCCCTCATCTATTGCAATACCGCTGCAGCCCTGTGCACAGAATACGTCTATTAAATGTCAACGGCGTTGCGTTTGGAAAGCGTCGTTCTTGCCGCCCGCTGCCTGTTACAATTAACGAAATAATAAACGACGCGTCGGCCTGACGGGCGCAGCAGAAGCACGAAGGAAAATGTAACGATGTAGCAATTTACTCGTTACATCGTGGCGGCCCCTTCGTTCGTCATGTTCGTGAACGCTCGCATGTGTACGTGTCGTAATGGAGAGTACGTAATATCATAAGCCACAATCGACGTTAGAGGGTATACGGATAATACGTACGTATCCAGGGATCGCGATTTGCAGTACACGGCCGCAGTACGGCATACATATTCGCTGTACAGCCGGTAAACCCTACGGGTCCCGGCTTTTACGTGTCCGGCATTTCTAAGAGCCGCTCGAACCGGTTACATTTCGAATTTCCAGTCCCTCGAATGCATATATATCGCGGGGCGTTATTACATCACATTGTACCGAGACATATAAATCGACTTTCGGAACGGGAAGGGGGCAGACGTTTCTGTAGTTCCCTTGAATCTTGAAATTCGTGAAGCGTGAATCTCGAGGCTCAGTGGAAACTAGACAACAAGATAATTTGGCGAATAATTTTTTTAAAGTATTATCTGATATGTATTACTCGTATAATATATATTTTGTAGTGCCGTGACATTTGAGTGCATGTTATGAATTATAATAAAGTTCAAAGTATTTTACACGTCAGACTTTCTCGCCGAATTGATCGAATCAAACGTCGAATCAAACGTCGAATCAAACGAAATTGATTGAATCAAACGTTTTTTTTATTGTTTGTCAGATTTGATTGTTTTTTATATGTCCCATTGCCATTCGATCGCTGGTGTCGATGCAAACGCGCTTAAAATAAAAGAACTGCACGCTCTTGCCTGATAATTGTGTGGCCCCAAAATTCGACGCGGTTGGACCACGCTTGCAACATTCCACGGGATAATCCTCTTAGCCGAGTTACGGGACTGGCATTTGCCAAGCATAAAAATAAATTCCCACTCGCGATGCTCCGAAGCTCGATGCTGGATTACACGAATTTTGCAAAATGAATGTTTTCATGCGAAGGTAAACATCGAATTAGCGCAACTGCACTGCCCCCCAAAATTACTGCAAGCTACCGGGATAAACTGAAAATAATCGCGGGGAAAAAAGAGCGGTGCGGATAAAATCTACGTGTCGATGACGAGCTTCGTGTCAGGAGAGAGAGAAGGACTCGTTCGAGCGCATTCGAAATCCCTGGCACAGCGGACAAATTGGTCAGCTCTGTAATTTAAAAGACCGCCAACGGGAAACTCTTGGATTTCGTTGGCCGCCGTTCTTTCTGGGACGATCGTGTGCCGGCAAATTGAAAATCTAATTTACTTCAACGGCGCAGAGAGACTGAAGGGGTTAAAAAAAAAGAGAAAGGGGCATACAGGTGAAGAGGAACGAGACCGTCGGGCAGAGCTGGTGCGTGTTCGTCACTTTGCGGACGCCGTGTGACTGATGAATGATATTTTCGGTGGGTATCAGCAACACGTTCAGGATTTAAATGGATCCTAGAAACTATCCGTAACCGTCCACGCCGGTGACGAAGGCCTGCGTACCGTTCCCGCGCCATGAATGGCAGACTAGGAAATTAGATCTTCCAACCGTTGTCTAGAAATTACGAAATGTCGCCCGAGACAGCGCTCCCTCATAGCACCAGCCGTCTGATCCGGCTACTCTCGCATTCCATAGAATGAATTATTCGTCTTTTCACCCCGGGCCCCCTGCCCCCGAAGACAATTTATGCAAATGTATCACGCGGACAACGGACGGAACGTCATTATTTCTAATCCAGTGAAATGCCCGCCGCTAAGAGGCGTGGCCACCTTGACGCGTATAATTGATGAAACCTGGATGAAATATTTCGATGAAAACTAAGGGCACCTATAATTAAAACGGTTCAACGATATTGAAATTTCCCTCGGTTAAAATAGCGTTGAAATCCGGCGATGCGGCCGACGAGAAACCTGCGATGACAAATGATGATATCACCGTGCGCCGTTTTGACAGACGTCGCGACAGGATGCACCCGATGAAAGTAGAAGCATGGAGTCCTTGACCTCGCCGCGAAGCTCGTCAAAGCGTCCCGTTGGTCCGGCAAAAAAGTCTCGAGCAATTTGTTAGCGTCATCGTAGGTATGTCACGACGAAGGAGCCCCCAGACATTAGTAGCCTTTTCTTACCTCGACGCGGCGCGGCGCCGCAAAGAAATCCGAAATACAGGCGAGAACACCCTGTGGACGTCCGCGACGAGGCACCGAGCCAGACTCGGGGGCGAGTGTGTTTTATTCCATGGCTCGTGGAAGCCTTACTTCCTCGCGGTAAAAACGTGGAGCCAGACACAAATTAAACGGCTGTTAAGGTTCGGGGTTATCCATCGTCGTTGCAGTGAATCTAAGGGGGAGGCGGTGGGCGATGGAGTAAAGGAGAGAAAAAAAGAAAGGAAAAACAGAATGGGGAGGGGCGAGGGAAAAGGAAGTTGTGGAAAAAGAACTTGACGTGTAGTCTATTAGTGGACAGAGAAGCATGTGGCAAGATTGTCTTGCCGGGGTCTGGTATCGTTTGGAACGCACACACTTCGGTTTTCCCCATTTCTCTTCCTCGGGACGTTCTCGCCCGAACGTTTCACTTCGTAGCCACACGGATAATTTTCTTTCTTTCCGTCGAAGGAGGTGAGGGGAGGATAAAGAAACACTTACTTGGACGCGTTCGCCGATTTATCATTGGGTTCGACCTGTCACGCGGGACGTCTCACGACAAAGGAACAATTTTTAACTTTCCTTGCTAGACACCGGGCTCGAAAATTCTGACGGACTGATAGCGCGGAAATCTGACGTGGACGCGAACAATTGTTGGACAATGCTTTCTGACGTCCTACACATATTCCACGATTTCTTTAAGGAAGCACTAAGAAATAGTTTACTCGGCGAACATAATTCTTTTGGGGGGAAAAAACGATTGAATATAATGAAATCAATCGCGTGGTTTAAGCAATGCGAATTTCTCGCAATTATCGTTACAGAGATATCAAGAAGACTCTGCCTACGCTGATTCACTCTGTCGAGACCCGTGTTCTTGAAACAACCAGTCTGCATTGAAGAAAATGAATTGAGATACGAACGCCATATAATCTATTTTTGATGCAACGAGGTCCCCGGCGGAAAGATGCCCCGAGGTTCGCAGGAAGGGAGATGGGGCGCAGTTACCGGTGCTAATGTAGTTAAAAAGTGATTAGACCAACCCTTCCGCGGCGCCAAATGTGCACTGCGGTATGAAATAGTCGCAGTTTCGATATTAACGCGGCGGCGGTTATAAATGATCCTGGCGCAATCCAGAAACATTCTGTCGCTCAATAAACGCTACATGTTTGACGGCGGGCACACGGGGAACCGGAACAGGAAATCACGTTGCACTCAAACAACTGCTCGCTCGTTTCGAGGATTATTACCATTACATAATTCACGAATCGACGACAGTCACGCTGTTTCTTTTTACGCGTAGACTCTCGACGTCTTCATCATCGTGGATGCTCCGCAAATTGACGAAGACCTTGCTGTGAAAATCACGCAATTCCGCATGAATTTCGTCGTCACGCAAATGGAAACGCGTCGCGACGACCCTGATTCGCCAAGGGGGGGTGCCGAGTAACGAGCCAAGGGGGCGGTAAAACTTGAGAAAAGAATATAAACAACGAAGAAATTGCCAGAGGAATGGTAACGCGGATGATAACCCCGCCAATGGGCTCGACTTTTAGATAGCACGGGAGTGGAGCGGTTAAAAATATTTTCCTGGAAAGTTCGGGACAAAGTTGGCAACGGTTATTTATAATATCGGCGTAAAAATTATGAAGTTACGAAGGGCAAGCGTACTTTACTACTTCTAACGGTTTACGATGGTCATTTTAATTCGCTTCCTCGAGGATGAAAGTGTTCGACCAGCGCGAATTTACGAACATTCGCCGGGAGGCAGTATAAAACGATTAAAAAGAAATTTATTACGCTGTAAACACTTGGCGTATCTTGCATCCTTGCAACTTTCACGAGTTGGCCGCTTTAATTATTTCGAAGTCGCCCAATCCACGTGCTTCCACGCTGCGCCCAAGGTATACGATATTTTGCAATGCTTTACAAAGCATATAACATTGGAGAATCTTCATTATCTCAATTAAGAACTTCCGGCTGCTTACCTTCATTCACTTCGTTCAATCTTTACGCCCCGCAATTTCAGACACTCGGCGACTTATCTTTATTTTACGAAACGGCCCCGTCTTAAATGAAAGAAAACAAGTATATATCCGTACGGAACCGCATCCAGATAATAGGATTTTTTACGGTAGAAGTTTTCACCGTAATTTTCACGCAGAACGTCCAATAAGTTGAAACACCGCGGGGAACAGAGAGAATCACCCTCGAACCAGGCGACCCGGGTAACGGCGCACGAACGAGGGTGCGTCAACCCCTTCAATCGCGAGAACAAACGGGACGCACGCATAATTTTTAGCATGCTCTCAGTCTGCTTGCCTTCGCCCACGGTGATTGTAATTTTCTAACATTTGGGCATCGCATAATGAAGACGAGCCGGGTGCAACGCGAGGATGGGGCACAAAAGGGTGCGCCGCGCGTCGGATCTCTGGTATATCAACGTCTTGCTAATGTTTCTCCCGACATTCACCGTATACACTCGACAGCAGCGTAGAAACGTGGCGTTCTCGCGCACGTTCGCCATATACGTAATTTATTTAAAAAAGGCGTGCATTAATTTGGTTTTCCCTTTCGAACTCGCTGAAATGGAGATTCCGGGCCGATTTCGTACGCGCGCAAAGGGAATTGCGTCCGACCCATTCCGCATTGCAACTTTTACGAGGCGCACGGAAAGCAGGGACACCTTTACGACCGTCGCCGGCAACGGGAACTTGCACTCCGGCCACCCCTTGTCGAGTTTTAAGCGCGCCCATTAAACAAGACGTACCCGCGCGGACGATATCTGGTCGCGGGGCGTAGCCGAAATTTCCGCGTCGCGAATTATTTAAATAACGACCGGCGAAATATCAGCCGGCGGCCCGTTGCTTCGTCCGTGCCCTTTATCGCTTTTCTCCGCGTGAACCTACGCCCCCCGTTAATGGCGCTGATAGCTCATTGCGAACCAAATGTTGCTCGAATTTTTCCACCGTTTCCCACCGTTCACCGCGAAGGATCTATCTAAATAGTCGTCGATTCTTCACGCACTCCTCGGCAAGTACATTGTACGAAACGTTCAATGAACGCCAGGCACGCCACCAATGGTCGTATTCCACCCGTGTAACTCCCATGGCGTGTTAAGATCCTGAATGACTTGTAAATCTACCGAGGGGGAACAGCTTCGAGATTTTTTTCCCCCTCCTCCTTTAAACGACCCATACCGGGAATGTACATATGTACACACGAAAATGAAGTCGCGTGAAGTGAGTAAAATGCGAGTTTCATGGAACACGAAGTCTACCTGGAGTTCTACGCCAATGCCAGTTAGTCTTCGACCCTTTCCATCGGCGCGGCGCAAACCACTCTTCCTTCGAATTCACCTAACTCCCACCCCTGTCTCTTCGTTTCTCCGTACGTGCCATTGCACCACGCGTGTATACCCGCGCGCGTGTGTGTTCGTGGTAGCAACATCACACTTGTCTAATTGCGTGTACACAGCCACGTACAGGTTGGCTCGTGTGCGTGCTTCCAAGGGAAACTGAAGCACTACCCTTAATGACTCTGACGACAACCTACCAGCTCCGCACTTACTTCGCCTCCCTTTATTTATAGACGCGAAGATGAGGCAGCCAGAAGAGGCTGGGAGATCTAGCGAAGGTTGTAGGAGGAACAACTCGAGAACAAGTTCTGAAGGAAAAGCACCTTTCAAAGTACGGTGGTCACTTGTCCCGTAAAATGAAAAATGCCCGGCCCTTTGAGGGTATCTGTCCACGACACACGACACCTGCCCGATAGAATCGGCCATAAAGATTCGAGGGTGGCTCGTTGTCAGATATAAAGGCGAACTGCTCACTGTGTAAAACTAACGAGGCTATCTTTCCACCTTGCCTAATGCTGAATATAAGGATAATATTCTATTAATTAATTTCTGTCAGGTATGATTCCTTTTAGACTTTATACGAATTTTCGTATTTATTATTAGAACTTAATAATATTGTCACAGTCTAAAACATTTTTTCATCTGCTTAACGAACAGAGTTTCGATTTTGGTAACAAATACCTGAATCGCTTTTCTTAATAATGAAAGGCGATTTTTTATTACAATTTCATTTCGAACGAAAGCCTCCCCGATTGTACGTTCAATCTAATCGTTCCACATTCTTGTAATACAAGCGATAAGAGATAACGTGCACGTAATTTCTGCTGATTTCTCCGTCGTTCTGTGATATCGAAGCAACGAAAGCCACGTGTGCACCAGCGACGAGGGAACAGGGGAGAACCAGACGGTGACCAGTTAGCGCTTTCGTGCGATGCACGGAGACTTATCTTTTCATCGATTCCTTGTTAAATGTCAAGTCGTTTCGCTTTTACCATTCGCGCTCGCTAATGAACATCACGTAACCGGCTGTGCCGGGCCGATACGCTGGTCGATGTCAACATGGGCCCACCTCCGCGATTGCACGCCACGTCATATTTACGCTCGGACAGACCGGATGACACGATGATGGATAGACATCGCAATTTTTCAAGTTATCTTTTAAGAAAGCGACAGTATGCTATGCGTACTCTTGTATTTGCTACTGCACATGTTATGCAAATCGCAGCCTTAACGTATGCCCATAAAAAAACCGTGTACAAACACTGACGAAATGAATCTGAATACACTTATTATTATTGATATAGAATTTGTGAACATTTTCTTTTATCAGTAATTTTTCTTTTGATTTAGTAGTGGCTTAGAAGTGAGTTACTGTAAACTGGAACAATTGATGCGCAGATTGAGCAGGTAAATGTCCAACAGGGATAATGAAAATTAGGGGTACTTTGTCATAGTATTCATCAAGCACGGAACGTTCCCACTGTTTCTGGATTACACGAACGAAAAGTGACCGTTCCAGACGGTCCACCGGGGGGAACAAGGCAGCAGGAGTAAACTTAATTAATAGAATAAATTTCACGGGGACGGTAATCTCGCGTACATTTACCTTCTTGCGAGCGAAAGCAAAGGACGGGAAGGATTGTCGGTGGTAAGGGGTATGTGACACGGAGCAAATGTGGAATTCCCGGGGTGATTTACGTAAGTGGCCGCGATCAAGACTAACGAGAGCTAATGTCAGATACTCCTTGCGCCCGTGGGTCGGCAGACTGTCGCAAAGAACGAAAAAGCAGCTGGTCACCGCCACCTGGAGACAGAGAAACTTCCCTCGTTCGGGATTTTTATTTGCGCCAGATCACCCGCGGTGAAATAGGTGACATCGATGGCTAATGAGTTCCCTGAAGTGTCCTCTATCAGGTTGTCCAGAGTCTGGACTATGAAGCAGAGAGGTACACCGGCAAATGCGGTGAACACAAAACATTACTCCTCTAAAAAGAACAGAAATATATACTCGTGATTCTGAGCGTCTTATTGTTATAAACAATTAATTATGAAAAATCAAGTATCAATATCCTTGAAAATTCGTGTGTCTAAAAAAAACAACAAAAATTGACACGGTAACTCCCTAAGCTTGTACTCCACTACCAACCCCATAATCCAACCTACAAGACAATAGCCCTTGCAGAATGTCGTGTAAACGGGTTAAGCGCCCTCGTTAATCGTAACGAGTGCCCGTTCGACGACGAGCGAGTGTTTTCCATCGGTGATAATCGAGCGATAATTGGGTGACACGGGCCAAAAGGGGGCAGCAGGAATTCGACGCCAATGAAATTTCCGAAAATTTATGGCGCCGTGGCTCCTGTGAATTTCGAGTGCCAGGCGAGAAACATCTTAACGAGGGGTCGGGCTATCGGCAGGCGGATGTGCGTTCTAGTTCCGTCGTCGGGATGGGGTGAAACCGGTGCAGCCGCGTTGGCCGTAAAATTACTGCTTGACGTCGTTGCACCGTTTGCTCGACTTCGAGCAGACAAAACTTTGCCACGCCTCGTGGTGTATCTGCAATAACGACGGCATTCCCTTTAGTCATTGCGAGGCGCAGCCAGGAACTGGCGTACTTCAATAATTGGTCTTTGACGTAGGCCATCTTTGCCAGAAAGCCGCGGTAGTCGACAATTTTCGCTGGTGAAATATTCCACGTGATGCGTCGCTTCATTGGCAGGTCCGCGTGGACACTCTGGACGGGCGGAGTTATTTATTCGGGGTGAAAACTACACCAAGAATGTTTCTATTAATCAGTGACATAGGGGGAAAGGACAGATATACGAGGCTGCGTTGCTGGTTGGTAGTAAATTAATTCTGGGCAGTACTAGCGCGTGTTAAAATAATTTATTACAATTTTCTTCATATTTATAACAGAGCTCTCATGCGGACCATAGTATCAAAAGTTTACTTAGCAGCTTCAGATTTAGTATGCACGAGGCGATGGCAATACGCTAAAGTGCACGATAGGTATTGTATTTTTGGATGGAACAATTTTGTAAAGCAGAGTACAATTGAAACATACTTTCCCATGTGTTATTTGATTAGGTAACTAATTGCCGGTACGCGTCCGTCGCAAAAGAATTAGCTCAGCTATAATCGCGAATATTGCAATGCTACCCGCGATAATATATGAAATTAAAATCGTCGAAAATCGATGGAAAAATAGCACGTACGGGGATTTTGCTGGAAATTGCCCGACGAGACTGGCCGAAAAATGCATTTGTCATTATTCCGTGCCCGTTGCGGAGGTCGCATATTTTAAATAATGCACGAGACGTGCGTCGCATAATGCCGGGCAAAATTGCAACTGGAATTTTCACGCGTGTACCTGCCGTTGGTCAATACAACGCAATTGCTCATTGCACATAATTCCCCCGTACCATTAATACGTAATCGTTATACGTACCATCCTGATGCTCGTTGATTTAATCCCGGCTATGCGTCCTATGTGCACGCATGAAATAAAATTAAAAGCAAAGGCACAAGAGAACTGGCGAACGTTCGAGAAAAAAATTCCAGGCAACTCGATCTTGAATTTACCAAGAAATTTATTCCTGCCACTTTCATCCGCCACGGCTGTGAAAAACCTTTAAACTTCCCTCGCTTCTCTTCGTTACAGCCGTCATTTCTCACTTTCCGTTGCAAGCGTATCTGCCGCGAATAGGCTACAGCCTCGTGCCACCCTGCGCACGTCTGTATTATCAGACGATAGCTTGACTTAAAGAGTTGCACAGATAGACCAATTATCGCGCCGATTCCTAGGGCAATTAATTTTAAGCGTGTCTGTGAAACTCTTCGTGCGTTCGACGAGGCGTTCCAATGGATTACCCAAACAAGTGACTACCAGCCACCGCCGAGATCGTGCAATTATCGTTGAGCAACCGGGATCGACGCGCGTTAAGCGACAAACCATGATAGTCGGTACGGCAAACACCTTGAGTGCACACACGACACAGGAGAGAATTATTGCGTCTGTGATAAACGGGCCGGCAGATTACGCGATTATGGAAGTAGGTCTGCGCTGTAGGTGCGGGGCGAGGTGTGCAAGGGTTGCTTGCAATCTTAACGCGGAGGCAACACCAGTGCCCCACGGACATCGAAAGCGGCGTGGCTAGGCTAGCGTACTCGTTAAAAAGGAACCTAAGGTCTAAAGGGCATTACTAGGTTGGCTCGAGTGGCGAGTGATTTACGATCGGGCTTCCCGGGGGCAGGAAATTCGTTAGGGGAATCTCTGGATTCGAGATGGGCTCCTGCACGCACCGTACACGCCGTTCAAGATAATGTTAACGAGTCCGTTGGATAAACGCGAGGTACTCGGCGGTTCCTCCTTAATAACCCCATGTCGTGAGTTTCTCGTCCGATTTTCTGGATCTTCAACGCACCGTTTCGTCGATAAAGCGCTACGAATTCATCACGCGGCATTGTACTTCGGGGAAAATTCAAGTGAGTCGCGAGGTTAACCCTTCGTTCGGGGGATGAACTTGAAGGAAGAAGATTGAGTAACGGGGATCGTCTGCCGTTCTTCTCTGGTGTAGTAAAATGGGCGATTCTGGGGAATATGATTGACGTTGTTTCTTGGGGGACTAAAACTATGCATCTGTAATGAGATACGTGAATTACGATGGGATGAGAGAAGTGGAAAGAGCATATATTGGGCATGCTTTGGTGAAACGTTTGGGCAAATTTTTGGGAATAATTAGTCGTTCATAATATTTTCATTTCTGAAGAATTTGGTTGGATTACAAAAATTTGGTTCCATTAATGGAGCTGTGGAAAACGATTTTAAGACTTGCGACAGATCGTACCACTTTCTAGAATCGGCCTGTACGTATCCATTTACATAAACACGAACTTCCAGTGGCGATTGCATCGGCCTGGAGTGCAAACGAACCGGACGATGATTTATTACCATAAAATATCGCGTTTCTTGATGTATACACAATACTTTATTAAGACGAGGGGAAATACTAACTGATAGAGCTCATTATTCTTTCCGACCGACGATGCGTGCAGAAGGCCCCGGATCGAAAGCGAAGCAAAGTCGTTGCACGGCTTAGCGCGGAACGAAATGAAAATTATTAGAATTATTAAAGATTGCGAGATACCCTATTGATCCCAGTTACTGCACACGATCCTCAATCATGATATCTTCATGATTGCTACTTGTACACCTATGAATACTCCAATGGAATCCACTCACATTCCGAATAGCAAAGTTCAATTTACGGAATTGTCTCTTCTATTTACATATCTATCGGCCGGAAAAATTCAACGTAGCCTGCCAATGAAGGGCCCGCTGTGCTGCGTTTCTAATTTCTCTCGAAACCCGTCCAAGAACGACAGAACTCGAAGCGTTCACGGAACAGATCGTTAATCTTCTCGCGGAATTACCTCGTTCCTCGTTAGTTTTGCATCGGGCATCGGAATTCGCCTCTTGGTTCTCGCTCCTGGAACTCGCGCGTCCACGGAATGCTTCCGTGAGCGTTAAGGGACCGGATAGAGGGAAAGAGTAAGGAAGAAAGTGAAACGCGACACGACCTCGCGTCCCCTCGAGGGCTTGAATTATTTCAATTCTAGCGAAATCGCAGTTTTAACGCGTACCGCACGATGCACAGGGGAATACACGAGCCGCCGGCTGGCGATCGCCCCAGGACACCTCGTTGCAAAAGTCGACGCTAAACAGCCCCTTTTGCCCGCGAGTTTTCGTCTTCCTACACGTTATACGGCCGCGGGTGATTAATAACATCTTAGCGCGCGTTAAACGCTCATGCTTCTTCAGATTAGCCCGGGCAAAAATTGCCAAGTTTGAATGGCCGCGCATGCTCGCGGCCACCAAACGAAATAAATCACTTTGGGAAAGGAAGGGCCCCGGTGCGTTCCAGCGAGGGCGCTGTTTCGTTGCTTCCTCCTCCTATCTTCCTCTCCTTCGTCCTCGTCTCCTTCCTCTTCCTCTTCCTCCTCTTCCTTCTCGTCCTCGTGGATGGCTTTTTACCCGCCGCGTGACCTGAGTTATGGCAAATAAAAGAACGGTCCGGGGGACGCGCCGCCCGAACATTGTACGCGCCCGTAAATATTATTTTTTGCTATGCAAGCGTGATGTCCCCGAGAAAATCCGCCAGTTAAACGGTCGTGGAGCATCGCGACCATGCGAAAAATTTTGCCCCGCGGACCCCTGCCTCGCGTCCCCTTTAAAGACGCGTCTTGTACGAAGAAAGGGGGACAGGGCAACGATTCCACGGATGAAAGTGTGCCCGGTGTAATGAGAAAAATCTGTGCCGCCTCTGGCAGCCTTTTACCGGTGACCACTGTCGCTCGTGATTCATAAGTTTAAGTGCATCGCCGGGGGTGTCGGTCTTTTTATTGCTGGCTTATTTATCCGTTTGGTATATGAAATGCTTGAACAGCCTTAGATAGAATTTTTGGTAGATTTGGTCGAAGGATGTATAAGCGTTCATGAGAGAAAAGTGCATACCGAGAAACATGATGTAGGGTCGCAGATATAGTGTTTTATCGAGGTAACGTTGCAGTTTGTTAGCATGCGAGCGATATATGGGGAATTGGAATACCTTAAAAATCCGTGGGATAAATAGGATGGTAAATAATACAAAAGGAGATTAAAATCTGTACAACGCACATACGATTTTATGTCGCAGTTTAAGCAGATAATAGTTTCATAAATTATCGATTTCGTTCTTGCGCGTACAAACTCGATATTACACGAGCCACTTCCCTCTGATCAAATCCGTGCATTAACAAAATCACGAGGGGGACGCACGAGAGGGATCCGTGATAAAATTCCGCACGGTCGGGTGTAGAATGAAATTTGTAAATTCCGCAGATCTGGATCCGCGTAATTATTTATTAATAACCTGTAATTTCATTGGGCAAAAATGCACGGCCGAGACGGAGGGAGGGACGTCGCGTATGATAATATCGCGTATTAAATTGAAAGTCATTACTTCGTCACAGTTATTAGCAGTTTCATACGAATTACGCTAAATCGCCGGCACGCATCGAATGATTTTAATGTCATTATCAAACGCGGAAATGCTTAGCGCGCAGCATTATAGAAAGGGGATGGGATCGTTCCGAATTGCATGATTAATTATTAGCTCCAGCTAACTTAATGCGAGGCGGCCGCGTTGCATCGAAATTGGCCCGCGAAATAAGTCATTAAATCCAACAAGGGGGCCAAATATTTCCGATATAACGCGTTCCTCTGTTGAGATGAATAATAAATCGCTTCGGAATGGATTCTTGAGCTGTTCAAATTAAATATCGATCAACTTCGATCGTATATTTGTAAATTCTTCATTACTATCGCAATTACCGAATTAACTCACGGTAGCATATTCCATAAAAAAAAAGAAAAAATAATTCGTACAATCAGCACCTGTGACAGAGCTTCGTCGTTTGTCATCGTCCAGACATGATTTACCGAAAAATGGATTCCCCCCGGTTCTCGCGAATACAGGACTTAAATAAATCCAACGACAAAAGGAAATAGGTACGGCAGGCGGTATGATAGTCGTAGAAAGTCAAGTGTCTCGGCCGTTACTGGCGCAGTCAGTTACTATAATACGGTCTCGTGCTTATAAACGCAAGCTGTGACATCGAAATGGAGCGTACGAAGCATTCTTACCGGGATCGTTCGCCTCGTCGCTCTGGTTCGAGCTTCAGACACGAGGTGTACTCGCGCCGTCTGGACGCGATCCAAAAGTAGGTGTCGCAATTTATGAACGAATTGTACGCGCAAGGGGATCTCCCTGGTGATTCGTGCCGATTATCTTACGCAGCGCGCGAAGTCCGCATTGTCTGAGAGCGAGCCAAGCAAATACGCGTCGATAGAGGTAACGTGGAAACGGTATTTCGCAGACTTCCATTCCACGCTCAAGTGTCAGTAACTGACACGTGCCGGACAATTGAGCCGGTAACGCAAAGCTCTTGTCGCGTTTCGCGGAGGCGGAAACCTTAATCCGACCGTAGATAGTCGGACCATCGGCTCATGAGACGGAAGTCGAACGAAACTGTGCGTTTAAAGAATTATTGAACGGCGTTTCGTTTGGTAGCTGCCTCCGAGACGCAGCATCGAGAGCACGTAACAGCCACGCAAATACGAAAGGAGAGGGGACACGATCCTCCAGAAATCCGCAACGCGAGGTCTTACCGGTTGAATAATGTAACGGGCATCGGGCTGAATGATTTAAAAGTAAAAGTCCTGAGCGACGTCACCGAAGAAGAGTGGCGCAGGAGCCAGGGACGATGGTACCGGGGGCGAGAAACGAAAAGTTTTATGTTATTCCATGCTGGGGGGACAGGTCCTTTGGGGTGCGAGTAAGAGATTAACATGGAAAGTTTCAGCGTTGCTGAAGTTCGCATCGTGGAAGGGCAAATGAGCCGGCGTCATTCTTTCGCCTGAATGGAAATGGAAGAGCTCCCTGTGCCAGTGAATCGAGATACAGCGTGTCAGGTTTATTTTTTCGAATTTTCTATGCGCTGACAAAAATCCTTGGCCTAGGTGCGGCACTAATGCTTTCGGTGAGGTAGTGCGTTACGGCGTTAATATTTCTGTCCAACGATTTCTTGTTTTGCATAAACCTTGGCCCGACTCCGCCGAGTAAATCGTGCCCTTTCGAAAGAAACTATTCCCGGCATTCTAGAATCACAAGTAGCGAATTCCATAAATCAATCGTGACTGTTATTTACCTGTGACCAAGGTCTATGATTTATGATTATATTCATCGAAGTTTTCTGTAACTACTATTAGGCCCTTCCTATACTCCAACTCGTATACAGGCAGCTACACTCCAGCGAAACTTTTTCCCAAACGTTCATCCGCGTACATACCTGTCCGGTGCAAGCCACTCGAGCGATACGTCATCGAATCAACAACCGTGAATCGTCTGACGGTAGCGAAAAAAATTAAATTGTCAACGGTGTGCGTGGATAAAAAGCTTCAGAGTAAAGCCCACTAACGAACTATTCGCGTCAGGGGAATTACCCCTTTATCCCGTTTCGGTGTCAGTTCTGGGTCAGCACGGTGTATTACACTTTCCTGTTGGACATTAATAACCCATAAATAGCAGGGTCGGATATACACGGGGGCCAGTGCAAGACCACCGAGACACTAGCTTCGTGGTACACATGCACACGTGCACGTGTTACAACGAGGAATGCATTTCACTGACTCGCTTAGGGATAAGGAATGGGGTCCCGACCTGGCCGAACGTTTCACGCCTAACACGCAGCGACGCAGACACAGCCTTATAATAATAAACATCGCCACTGCTGTATGCATTGCTTTCTTGGTAGTCACGAGACCACTCCCAAAGTCGTTTGTAAGTATTACACTGTTCCGTGTACCGCTCATCGATCCCTTTGATAGTGCTTCCGAGGCAGAAATAGAGATTGTAGGTGTGCGATATGTAAAATTGAATTCTCCTAGGGGTTGACATATATTGATAAATTAGGAGACGTTTTGGGGGAAAAAATTTGATCGATGTTCGTGATGCACCCTTGCGCCCTGAGCACGATTTTTAATCAACGAAATTTAAAGGCTGACAAATAATTGTTCTCGATCTCATAAAAATGAGTAACCCTCGATTACCTCATTCTTCGAAATGCTTATCAGAAAATCTGTATCATCACTCCGTGACAAAGCTTCAACCCTTCGCAATTCGCGTGCGTGATATAATTCAAGTGATCACGACGATAACGATAATGGGGCACTGTAAATTTCATTGGTTCGACGATAGTAAACTATTTTCAATAGAATTCTAATAGTAAATACAAGAAACGTTCGCTTCGGCCGCAATAATCTATCGCAAAGCATAAACAGAAATAATTAGCGCGCAATAAAATAAGGGATCGACTGTACAATGAAACTCAGCAGTCGATCGATGGTGGGTACGTGCAATAAATCGTGACGATTTAGCCTTTACGGCCGCAAGGTTGCAAATTAGAATGCCACTGGAAAACAACGATTCCTATTCGAAGGCACAGTGATACCTACAGACATTAATCAGACGCGGTGTTCTTTCCAATCCACTTCCACTTATTCTTTCCCTGGTTACCTAATTTACGGTACAGTGAGATACTACTTTACAACCTCCGCGTTCCTATTACTATATTATGCTGTGCACGTCACTGAGAATGCTTTCACTGGAACTGGTAGGATATTCAACAGCCTACCAATAGTACGTTTGTACCTTCATACACAAACGATACATTTCATTTGTGAAGCTAGTGCGATTTATTTAAAGATCATTTGTCCTCACCATTGTTATTAGAGTAGTTTCTGATACGATACAGATAGATACGTTTAAATAATTGGTTAAAATGTAATTCATGAAAATCGTAATAAATATTTTTAACCGATTCTTGCTCAATTGCCTGTGAAAATTACTGCAATACATTACTTCATTTTTCGTTAGAAAAGAATTACATTTTTTTTGCATAATCTCAATGATTGAATTAAAAAATAAATTTCTAGCCATGCAGTACAGATCAATGCAATTTTAAGGGTCAACGTACGCCGTTGCCAGGCTTTCATCGTAAATTCGATATCTCGTTGATACATTGATAATCTGGACTCTGCAGATCGATCAGACCAAATGCATACAATCTCGTTAAGCCTGCCATGGTATTGACTCGGGAAATGGGTTAATGATCCCTAAACAGAGAACTGTGTCACGAATGGTCGAATGATGGTTCGACAGATAACGCGATACATTCGTGATATCAGTCGCGAATCGACGACAAATATGTCCCGTCGAACTTTCAATTGATTTTTATCGTATACCCCCGTAAGGGGGGAGGTTCGATTAACGTCGATGGTTAGAATTCAGCCGTGTGAGTCCAGTTGCACGATCGTGTGGCAATTTTTTTCATTGCAACGTCCAGTCATGCGTGCGATACTGCAGGGCATACGTGCTCGATTGAAATAAGTTAAATATTGAAGGAACGTTCGCCATCGGGTCGTGAAAAGGGCACAGGTTGGAAAAAGGTGGAAGGAAAGATTAAATTCTCTTCGATTGAAAACCGCTGCTAATGTTGCGACAGATCAATTGCTCGTAAATTGATTGATTAATCTAAATGAAGTAGAGAGTGTAAATAAATTTAGTAAGCAAAGATCCGACGAAGTACTTTGTGCAGAATATTTTTCTCTCTCAGGTGCATCCTCGATTCCGTGTGGAAGGCTCGTTACGCGAAACACAATATTTCGATTTCAATGAAACACAATTTTTATCAGACGTGAAGCACCATACACCCGACGAAGTATTTTATCATCAACGGCATGCCGTAATTGCGTCTTCGCGTGTTACCTAACAGATATGTTCTTATTCCAAGTGAGAAACGTTCGACTAGCTGTTCAACGATACGCGGCAAACACAGGCGAGGGCGTTTCGAGGAACGTGGAGCTTTCCCCATGAAATCTCAAACCATGGCTCTCAAACCGGACTGTCAAAGACTGCTTCGAGCATCGTTATCGCCTGCCCACGAATTATTCATTGTCGCGTTAGACAATAGAGATTACTTTATCTTCGACGATGCGAGAGGGCACGTTACGTCACGTACTTTCCCGGTTGAATGCAACCGTAAAAGATGCAACGTTGTATCGTGGCGAGCAGCATTGGCTAATCGTAATTTATACCCTGTCACGGTTGCCTAATATGTAGACCGTTTCCCTGTCGGCTCGTCGACTGACCTTAAGACAACGCGAGTCAAGCGAATAGCTTGGATGACGAATCTTCTTGGGTCTTGTATGGAAAGATTCTAAATAACTCCGCGACGAGTGTTTGTAATCTAGCTGGAATTGCTACGCTGATGTTGCGGTACAGGCAGTGGCAAAATTATGCAAACGATGTTGCTTATTAATATTGAATTAACATTCAATTACCATTGTGCTGTTTTTCGTTAAGCATGATTAATAATAAATTTCATGCACGTCGATCAATTTAATCGTACAGTGTGTAGAGTGTAGGCGATGTTGTGCAAATGTTTCGGACAGCACGGCGGGCTTGGAATGAAACGAAGATTTTTGTATTGCATCAATCGAGGAAGAAAGGGAATAATAGTATAATAGTTGAATTATTGACTGCCTCGTTCTATGATTCATACGACTGGTATCCCATTGTACTTCTTCGAACACTCAGCTATCCGTCCTTTACATCCTGTTACCTTTCTACCTTCACGCCACATTCCGAATGACCATTCCCAATACCAGGAATGTCAAAATTCGGCCACAAACTACCACATTTAATGAGTCGTATCCGACGAGCTTCGCGCGTAAATCACCGCCGTAAATGCCAAAGTATCGGGAAGCCAATGCTCCCAGGAAGCGACATTAAGCGTGACGTTGAGACGAGTAGCGATTAGAAAACTGTTCGCGGGGAATTTTAAAGGCGCGCAAATGAATGTTGCCTCTCCGCGTTTGTCTCGCGGTGCTACGCTCGGCGTGCAGAAAATGTCAATAGCCCTTTACCTCGATGCCCAAGGCGAAACCCATAAAAGATATCACTGCTGGCCAACGAGTATGAGATATCCCGTCGCTAAATGAATAAGTTATCAAAGTAAATAAAGCATGGTAAAAATTGTTCGCGAAACATTCGTGCAAATATCAGCCGAGGGAAAGAGCCGTCCTCGCAACTCGGTATGGAAAGAATTTTTCGTCGCGGAAAAATCTGCCCGTACTTTCACGTGGTCGCGAATGTCGTTGATTCAGAGACACGGTTCATGCGCGTATGCATACGGCGTGTGCGTTTTCCCAGACACTCCTTGTTCACTTAGCCAAGATCTGATAGCGGCTAACTACAATCGAAGTTTTCTCCGATCGCCGCTATTATTTACTATATAGCGTGTAGGCGAGTGTGCGCGCTCGCGCGACTCCGCATGCCGGCTGTCGATGTATGCCGAACAGATTAAACGGATATACAGGTAATACACGGGGCACAGTCGAACGAACGACCGTACAGCCTCCCGGGGTCAGGATTACGACACATTGGATCAACCGCATACCTTTTCAGCTCCGTAAGGCTCATTCATCTTGGGGGTCGGGTCCTGCCTCTCCAATCTCCGCGCGATTATGTATTACATTAATATGTAAGTCGGCCTACTCACGTGCGGATATTATATCCATCTGAACGACGGCTGCGTCGCCCTTAATAACCTGCTACCCCCTTTTGACTTTCGACGAGCGGCTACGCTGGTGGGAATGAACTAGTCGACACCCCCAGACGACACCCTGGATTCTAGACAATCATCTTTGAACGAGCGCCTCCCGTGTTTGCATGGTATTTAGCAGCCAGATCTATTGTATCGCATATTATGTGGCCATTGTGCCCTAGATATGTACTTACGGAGCGATTGAAAATCGGGGGAACGATATTACAGTTCGGATAATTGAATTCTGTACAAAAGAGGAGGTTTCACGCCACGAAGTCCATTTTCATTTATAACAGATGATCGAACGATTGACACAATCTTAAGAGTACATTTCCCCTCTCGACGATCGTGGGCGTTCAGAGACAAGCCTGTCACACCGCTACGGGCCTCCGTCCCCTTATTAGTCACTCTCGAGTAAACAGAATATCTCGATATACCATAAAAAAAAATTGCAATTCAATTGCCTCTCCGGTTATGGTGTTCGTGCAACGTAGTTGCACGCTCGCCTCGACATTGACGCGGGCCCGAGACGCTGTTTAACTCGCGGCAGAAGATAGCCGGATATTATCGGCGACGTTAATCAGGATATTGTAAAATGAATATCGAGCCGGGGCAGTTTTTGTAGCAGCTGCGCGCCCCGCTTCGAAACTGTTAATTGTGCCATTTTTCCTGCAAGCCGCCATAAATACAATACGGGGCCGAAGCGATATGATGCATGGCGCGATACACATAAATATCGGCGGCAATACAGCAACAGCGCAAATATCAGCGGGCCTGTAACTCACGGCAGCGCAGCCACGGCTAACAAATATGCAATTTTTTCAGTTAGCTGCGATTACCGAGGCCGCGTGTAAATAATTATCCCTCGACAGGCAATCGTTAACGGGACCTAATGGGTTACAAAGTAGTACGGTTATTATTTTCCCTTAAGCCGGGCGTTCCTTCGGCCCCCAATTATCCGCTCTTTTAACGATACACGCGTTCGCGATAGGCATAAGCTCGAGATATTTGTCTCACTGACAATAAGATGCGCTGAAACAGAATTAATGCGCCAATTTCCCGCGGATAGATCGCAACGTAACGACGAACGAAACGATCGTCACCGTTTAAATCGATCCGCGATTACAGGTACAAATCGACGGGAACGTGCAAACCGAGCTGGTCCTCACGGTGACTGATAACGTTAAGCTCCCTGAATCTCTATCTCACTCTCTCTCCCCCTCTCTACTCCTCGCTTTCTCTTCTTCTCTCCATCCCTCTATATTGCCCGATCGAGCGCCGCGCGAGGCGAAGTTCGCGCAATTACCGCGATGATTAACGATTTTCGGCGTAGGCGTGCGTACGAACGCCGCTTGTAACCGATCGCGAGATGAATGCAAGACGTCCGACCTGCGGCTACGAATCGAGGTATTTATAGGCGTGCTGGATCACAGGTAGATCAAGTAGATAAGGGTATCGATGCGTGCCGATTCCGATTGTCTCTGGCCGGTACCAATCGCCGTTGCATTCGATGGATGTTTAGTAAGGCGTTGCACTTGCCGTTGCCCCTACAACGAGCTTCTCCTTGTTATTTATACAAGGTGGGATCGCGATTCGCGATACAAACGAGCGAAACGTATCTACTCGCGGGTCAAAGGTGCGGGGGAACGTTTAATTGCGAAAGACGCTCTTAAACCCAGAACAATTCCATAAAAGGTTGCGTAACATTCGTGTAGAATTTTCCTTTGAACTATACAGCTTGCACGGACAAAGTCAAAGTGTAAAATATTAAGAGGCTTGAAAGAGGTTCAAACGTTTTACAATAAAACGCTCGAACAATGAAGTAAGCGAGGCATATATTCGCGAGTATTGAAAGGCGCGTACCGTGTACCGTATTAAGAAAGCAGGTCCACTTCGTAAAAGCCATTGTACGACAAAATACGTATCGTGAAACACAAGGTGGTATGTGTGTATTTATGATTGCGCGGCGGCGGCGGCGGCACACCAAGTGACACACGTTAACAATCCAACTGACGATTTGCAGCGTGTACTCTACCCACGCTGTCTACGAACCGCATCGAATATCTATTGTCACTCTCTACGTAACCGGTTACGTAGGACATCGACTTCTTCGATACCGATTCCACTCGCGTTACCGCGTGTCCAACGTAAGCAGAAAACAAAAACTTCCAGGGAACATCAGAAAAGAAACAATGTGCATACAATGAGCGGTGACGCATTCAAACGGGAATCTCGTGGAAGAGGTAACCCGTCGAAGCCAGTTATATACCTGCTAGAACAAAAGACGAGTCATACTTCCTTTATTAAATTTTTCCTATTCAAATGAAATATTTTAAATGCAAATGGCCAACGCGGTCGGCTGTAAAGCGGCGAAGACCGCTCGGTTCCATCAAGCGGAATTCGCAGAAATGAAAGCGGAGTATCGGTCGAGGAACAACGAACCGTGTTTTACATGCAAATCAACGCAAAACGGAAGCACTAAAGATGCGTGCGTATATGGCAATTTCGCGGCCGAATTCGGCGGCTTCCGTGAAGGAACGATCGAATCTCGCCGGGTAACATATTTACTCTATCGCCCCGTTGTAAATCAACGATCGTTACGACGCCGTTACATCATGTAACACGAGTTTCTTCGTCGAACGAGCCTCGTGTACGAGCACACGCGTGAAAAGCTCACGGCAACACCCACGTCACGGTCGTTCGACGCTTTCACGGGCCTCAATTCGCGTCGCGAACGATCTTTACACGTTTGCCTCGTTGGATCGTTTCGTGAGTTGTCTTTATTGTTCGAGAAGTACTAACCGACTATGTACTGGACTTTATTTCATTACACTTACCGCGTGTACATTATATATTATCCTGTCGCCATTCGTCGACGCGACATCGTTCGCCAACTTAAACAATAAAATCGAAACAAGTTCCTTCCATCTTACTCCATAATGAGAGTCTGCACTGAGACACGTGGGATCGATAACTCGCCACACCTGGTGTTACGCAAATCACACTTTTCCACCGGATAATCGCGCTACCATCCCACTTCCGTTTCTATTCCGAAGCCGGTGCCATCGAACGATCCGGAAACGCCGCGGCGATACGATCTCGTAGACGCCGGAGAATCGATCAGCGTGAACCAGTTCGTTTTCTGAATTAAGATACCTGAAGACCGGTCCATTCGCGGCGGACAACCGCGAAGCGGTAGCTGCTTAATAGTATCGATTGCATAGCGGTACCCGGATCGATTTTCCCCGTGGTTGTTTAACAAAACTACGTACAACCACGCAGGAGCGAGCGTAACTGTGATTTACGATAATTCGCGTGATTGTAGAAAATGAGGGGACGCAGACGGGCAACGGGCACGATCTATCGCGGGAAGCAGAATCGATATAGCGGATGGCGCAATGGAAGGAACACGCCGGTAATAGAAAGATAAATAGAAGAAGAAAGATAGAACGGTGGAAATGGAAGATAGGAAAAGTACGGGACGTAATTGGCATTCTGGCGAGCAGCACCCACTCGCCTCGTGTAACAAGTACACTAAGGTACTAACGTAATTACCACGTACGTACAGGCCCGGTCTCGCGTATTCGCTCTCACAGAAACCATGCCTAATCCAATTAAATAGCCAATCAGATGGCCGATACCGAGCGGTTAATTAACGGCACATTCTTATGCATGTAGCCGGCAATCTCGTTAGGTTACGTACACAGTGTACACTAGATGTTCGGGCCTACTTATCATTATACAAGGTGTCCCGGCAACGAGCTGTAAAGTCGATCGAACGGATCGTTTAAATTGTGGTCCAGGATCCGCGGCGGGACCAAAACGTACGGCGCCCGTTCGTTCACCGCGGACGAACGCGAGATCCGTTTTCAGAGTAAGCTCATAAATATGCAGTTTGTTATTCCGTGGCTCGCTTTTCTCCCCGCGCCCGGCCCTTTCTTCCGCGCGTTGCACGAGAGGCGATTGAAAATTCATACGGCTCGAATCTTCAGGGACAGCCGAGAATGTTTATCTTAAATGGATGTATCGAGGAGATGGACACCGTGGGTCGCTGCGAGAAGAATAACACTCGATCGTGTTTTTTCTTTCCATTCCTTTTTTTTGATTAATATCGTTGTTCACGGATAGCGCGGAAAATCTCCAACGATTCTTACAAGTTTTCCCACATTCTTAGTTCTGGGTTTTTTGCTACAAGATACTCGCCGATCTGCCGCTCGATTCTCGGGGGGCGGCATCCACAAGAAGCCTTCCACGGCCAATAAATTACCAATCGAGCATCGATCGGGGAGATCGAGCCACGTGAACCGGTGAAATCGCGGGACTCGAATCGACAGGGCCGACCGGTTAAAGATCGACGCGCGGCGCGGACCGCTCGCTCCAACTAATTATCCGTCCGTAAATGGAATAGAAACGTTAGCGGGCGCGTACGTAGCCGGTGTTGCGGAGTTCAGAAACGCTAAACGAGGACGAGACCGGGCTGGCGCGGCACAAAGTTCATGTGAAAGGGGAACGAATGAACACGAAACATGCGGCGAGTGTACGCTTGTCCGCGATACACGTCGATGCCGGCGCACGCTCTAACGGGGGAGCACACATGCCCGCGAATGATCATCTTTCGCAGCAACGGTTCACGGGACGTTAAAGGAGAACAGAAAGCGCTCGAATCGTCTGCGATACGAGAATTCAATGGGCATCGAGTTGCGCCGCGGCAGGAGAAGTTTCACCGGCTTCACCCGTTCACCGTTAATCTCTAGCCGCGCTAGATTGATACGCGAAATTTTCTAGAGGATGCCCGGACGTGCATCGCGTGGAAATTGTTTGTAAATTGTACGGCGAACGGGTCCGAGAATGAAACACTCGCGTCTATTGATTTATACGCTGCTGATTTTCGCGTGCGTCCATCCGATTCGCGCTGGCAATAGACGGAGGAGCTTCTGTCTGTATTATTTATGAAATGCCTTGAAATAGCTTGTAGAATTGTACGCGTCTGTATGTCGTCACGATTTCGATGGTGTTAGGATAGAGCGTGGAAATAGAAATGTCTTCTTTCGTTTATAACGATCCGATTGAATTCTTGTTGCTTGTTAGAGATGGCGCGCGGATGATGTATAGTTGGACAGTTGACAGATTGCACGAGATACACCGTCCGTGGTGTGTATCAATGAACGAATGTGATACATTAATCCGGTGAAAGTCGGGGGACTTTCGGCTGTAACGCGCGAACGATTCGACGGCAAGTCTAAACAATTTAATGCGGATGAACGATCGACAAATTGCGCTTCTTTCCCGAGTATAATCGGGGTTGCTGTTTGGAAAAAAAAGCCGATTCGACTTGGCTGACTGTATCCGCGTGTTTTCCTACCAGCTCGTCGCCGCGCAATGGAAAAAACCAATTTCCCCTGTGGCGAACAGATGGCCAGAGGCACGAGAGACGGGCACAGAGGACGAAGCGAGGGAAAAAGAAGAGAAGAGAAAGGAAGGAGGGGAAAAAAAAGGAAATTAACGTGCGATTTCCTAGACTCTCTGACCGGGCGTGCCAAAGGGAGCAAACATGCCCCAATTTAACACTTTGACTGCGACGCGCGGAACGGAACGACGGAGAAAAAACGAACGGCGACCCTTGTAAACGCGTGCATGCAAGAATCTCGTTCGGGTGCGTGACACGTCCGGCGAAATGCTTTACGGAAAAATCAAATGCCATTGAACGCAAAAAACTCGTCTCCCCGGGGAGTGGTTTTTATATATTTTAATTATACGTTGCTTGATCTCTTTTCCTACTCGCATATTTATTTAATATTAAATGAGCTTCTGCGGGACATCGTTCGACGGGGACGCGCGATCCAATTGTCGTGGACAGAATGAGGAACGAAATTAAATTGAACAACAGTTGCCGAAACAGTGGCTAGAACTTTAAAGCAATTAATTGTCACGATATCCATAAAAAAGATTTTGCCACCGCCTTTCGAAGAATATATATGGCAAAAAATTGAATCGAAAGTGTCTGCGGTGTTGAAAGGAGCACCGTGACTCTGCGACTAGACACTGAAGGCGGGAAAATCGAAGAACTGGTGGGAAACGATAGGGATGCCGCCGCCAAGGGAACACAGGGAGACAGGGGAACGGGGCGAGGGGTGAAACAAAACCACGTGCAACAACGCCGGCGCAAAATGAGTGCCGGCCGGTATATTAATTCTGCATTTAAAGCTGCGGTCAGGGCACACCGGTCTCGGTGGTCGAGTGGTTAGTACGAGTGTAGGTAGAGAACGCAACAATTCAGAGGGGCTCGCCGGGTGTAATGGCTGGTAATTAGAGTGCCATGATAGCAGGCCCCGCGAAACCAGTTATCTCGCTACGTGCATCGTGCATGCCCATACTGAAACCCTCTCCAGAACACAGAACCTTCTCCCTTCTTCTACCTCTCATCGTTCTCGCCTGCTGCTGACCTCTCCTCGTCTCTGGGCTCGTCCTTCTTCCCTTCAGGCTCGTTCTAACTGCAGCCTCCGCTGTGCTCTCTTTCCTCGTCCGTTAAGGCGTCCTGTGCACCTTCCGCTAGTAGCTTGTAGCGATGTACCGTGAATTGACACGTCAGGGAAAACCATAATAATGCATATGCACCGAGACACTTCACCCTTAAATACAGGATTGACGCTGGAAGGATACATTATCATTTTCGAGAGTGTTGGATTTATATTTGCTCCATACACGTATGTAGAGTGCACGCGTATAATTTCTAAATTAATACAGGAATGAAAATATTCGAAGTCGGTGTCTCGTTCGTTAACAAGTGTGAACTGTCATTATGTGCCGTGAAGTATAATCGGTGTGCATGTTCTTGCTTCACGTGTGTATATATGTGCATATGTGCGCACATGCAGCGTGGACAGTTCGTCCGGTTGTGGATAAAAAGTATCACAACGTCGAGGAATGAAAAAGGAGCAAGCGGTGGTTGAGCTGAACGCGTTCCAAACGCTCGACTCTCTGCGAGCTTTCTGCGAGCTTTCTGCGAGCGGCCGCTTTGAAAAATCGCGGTATTAAAGCGGACCTTTGGACCCTTATCTAAGTTATTGTCCAGGCTTGGTAGTACCTCCGGATATTGCTCGAAGGCAATGGCGCAAACTTATACGTGTACCCTTTGGTTGCGTGTGTGCGCGTCCGCCAGGAGACTGAAAGCAAGTCCACAGAGGTCCTCGAGGATCCTTTCTCCCTGTGAGCGTTATCAGTGTCTTATGACGTGCATTAAGGGATTGAAAATGCCAAAGATTGTCAACGAGGCCCTTTATCTGTCCATTAGCCAAATAGCCTCGTATGAATTTCACGCTCCATTCGGCGAATGTGATGGACCTCGTGGCGGATCCCTTCGCTTCTCGTCAGGCTGATCCTTTCTGTTCATAAATATGGAACATCGTTCGTGTGGAGCTTCTTTTTCATTGCCCACTCAACTCCCCGTTGCGTCGGCCGGAATCGCGTTAATAGAAGGATCGACGCTAATCTCTTGAAACAGCGCGTGTATACCGCGCGCGGGTAATTCAAGCAATTACTAATCGGAATAATTTATGGACGGGCGCTTTTTCCACTTTAATCTGAATTCCCACGGAGGATACGCGCATTATAATTTTTCTCACGTAACAAGGACAAAGCAGAGGAAGCCACGTGTACACACACGTACGTTTGTGTAAACGTGAAACGCTCGCCGTGGTGTGTCTAGAAAGCCGATGCAAAAAGTCTGAATAAATGCGCGATGGATGTTAGGAAGCCGGGCTTCGGGCGTAAAAAGCAGCAGGAAGAGGGATTCCTGCTGCCGGCAAATATATTCCTCCTTTCATGAAAAAGTGCCCGTACGAGTGACAAAATGGACGAGAATCGTTCGCCCCGTTCTCGTATAATATCCTTACGGTGAATGGCGCCTTTATGGTCAGCGGCCGGGCACAAATGTACGTCTCAACTTTCCTTCGATTGTTCGCGTCTCGTCTTTCTCTCGTGACGAAATGGCCCGCCGTTAAAAGTGCTGCATCCGCAGTAAGTACAGCGGCGAGGGTGAAGGAAAAGAAAGGGCGTGAAAGAAGGGGAGAGAGAGAGAGAGAGGGCGAGCACCTTTTTATCCCCGGTATGGTCGAAGGGTTTCCTCCTCGCGGACGAAAACCGATTAAGCCGGCCTGTCCTGCGGCGAGGATGTACCGAAAATGAAATTGCTCTAGGAAGCGTCTGTATTATCTTTCGCGCGTACAGATCCCCTGGCGGTCGGTTTTTTTTCATGAATAAAAAGGATCCTCCGCTTTCATGGGAGTTCTCGCTGGCACATCCTTCGCGCACGGACACCGGTGTATCGTAAGTAATATAACGTTCCTGGTAATTCTCCGGGCAAAAGGAGGAAGCAGAATCGTCTAGCGTTCTCCGAGCATCCGTTCCGAGGAAACGTGATAGCGTAGAACTTAGTTTCTTAGCGGAAAGAACTTTCTCTTGGTTCCGCTGTCGTGAAGAGGATAATTCGTTATACGTACTTATACGGAAAGGTGTAAGTAACTGTTGGTGGTAACATTACTTTTAAAATTGTTCCTGATGCCTGACAGTTTCTGGGGAAATTGAAAACGGATTTTACAAACAGATTCGTGTGCTGGGAATGTTCGATTGAAAGTGAACACTTTTTGGACACGGATAGGTTATCGAGAGACGAACTTATGAAACTCTTCTATGTGGGTATAATATAATGTAGGATAAAGTTGTACGATAGCCCCAAATCGTGTACTTACAAGACGTCGTTAACGTTAGAGCAGCGACCGGTTAAAGGGTCTGGACAAGCTAATTTATCGAAAGAATGTAATGCCAGTGAGGGGTGATACGTGGGCAGCGGTTATCAGGGCGAGCCAAGCCGACCGACTCTAAATGATCTCTCGTATCGTGATTTACCGAGACCTCCTGGGATCGTTGGTATTTTAGAGTCTCGTCATGTGACATGTTCAACGTTGAAACGCGGTTTCGCGGGCCCACTAATACCCTCCTCGCGTTGCTCGATATTTCCTCGTACAAAACGAAGCACAGAACCAACGGAAAATTATTAAATACACAAGGTACAGAAATATATCTACGTATGCATAAATGTTTATACAGTTTCCACATTTCTTGTGTCTGACAAGACAGAAATATTTGAAAGACTGCGGTGATACTTTTAATAAATCACATCAAGGTTCTTCATAATCCCGGCGGAACTCGTGGACAAAGCTGTTTCGTCGCGTAAGAAAGGAAAATCGCGTACCAAGAGAGATATTAAAGAGGAGACGGCCGCATTTCTGTGCTCACGAGCCCCTCGGCAGTCTCACTTTCCATTTCGCGTAATATCTTTCCACGAGCAAGCTTAAAGTTCAACAAGTCCGAAAGCAAAATCGTTACCGCTAATTTCTTCAACGGAGGAGAACAAATTGGATGTTCCCAATCGTCTTGTTAGTTACAATAGGAAATATAATTGCGAAACACCGTAATGACACGCGTCCCGTTCTTCGTTAGGAACATTTTCCTCGTTCAATTTATTTTTTCCATACGTTAATACGTCTCGATGAATCGGCCAAATTAAATTGCCAACGATGAAACCGGTGCCCAACCATTGGATAGGGAGAAATCACGTTTGATCTTTTGCGAAACATGTAACTCGAACGTAGATAAACATCGATGAAATATCATAGGTATAGCCTCGAGGAATCGACCTGCCTCCGAATCTCTATTAAAGCTGAGGCTCTCACGATTCTTCGTCGATTCTCCGTATTCGCATAAAACTGTTAATTTCTTCGTCATTTTCTTCGTCATTCAGGGTTTACAAAAATGGCGATACTTTAAAGTTCAATTTGATTTTTTTCAATTTTATTTCTGCTTCTAGTATAATAAAAAAATAGAAAAAATTAAGTTTGCATAAAGATTTTAGCGCCAGCTGTAGCGACAGGTTTACTGAAGAACCTCTAAAAATTGCGAGTCAATCGAGCAAGTAGATCTTGACATATCGTGTCAGCCATGCCAGAAAACATGGTTACAATGGTTACATTCATTTAATACCTGTAACTTCGTTACTTTTACAAATTCCCGCATATCCTTTGACACACATGTCTTCGAAGATATGTGCTTTGAAAAAATGCACCAAAAAAGAATCGATTTTTCCAAAGTTCAAAACACAAATGCCCCCTTGAGACTGAAAGGGTACTGTTAATCTGACTATTTCATAATTCTTCGTGTCGTAGTTAGGTCATCGACAGATAATTGATCTCGTTTCGTTAAACATTCCCTTGATGTGTCCCCGGTGAGTGTCGTTTGCAATTTGCTGAATGCTTAATTGCAACCGATCGCTTCGTTCGAGCGCTTTCGCACTGCAAAATAATATATACTTTTCGTTATCAGCAAAGGCAATCGCGAGGATGCGGACGCAGGGAGAAACAAAGCCGGGCAGATGAGCGTAAATAGAAACGGCAAAGGGGAAAGAGCGGCAAGGGCGATAAAAATGTAAGAAGCAGGGTGGGAAAAAGAAAGATAGAGATGGACGTCGGGACGGCATGAAGAGTGGAAAGTGCTCAGCCTTTACTCATTAGTCTTTGTACCTCCAGCAAGAATAACAAGTTCGAGTTAACCAGGCGTTTCTAAAGTCTTACGCAAATGAAGGAAAGAAATGAAAAAGAGAGCGGCACAGCTTTTAGAAATGGAAAGTACAGGGGGAACGGAGTACAGCTTAATCAGTCGTGCCTGTTCAAGATATTCTTATTTCGCCGTTCCTGCGGAATACGGGATGAGATTCGAAAAGTGGGCAGCCGCCCGGACCCTCGATGCACACGGTTGCACCGGATCCTGGATTAGGTATGCAGCTCTAAGTCGGGCACGAACGGCAAACGCAGTCGAACGTTTTAATCGCGGATCGCCGTGAACGTACGCTGATTAAGTTATCCTGAGTGCTGCGAAGATTAACAACTTTGAAAACGATAGTCGCGAAGCCGTGTTTCCTCGAGAATTGAAAAGGAACAGCGAAGAATTCCGGGTAAAAGCTGCGTAGAATGTAAATTGTCGAATTTCATTCCGTCGACGATCTGGGATGGTCGAAGAAAGAGGGTTCACTGAATAAAAAGTAAGAAATTGGAGTTAAGGAAACGGGGGGGGGGGGGGGCAGGGAAGAAATATCTGGTAAAAGGTAGCAGGTCGGGGTATCGCGAGACGCATAGAGTGGCGAAGAGCAACCGAATCTCGGATTCCTGGAAGGGACGGCATGTAAATGGATTAAAGTTTTTTTTAAATATCGCGTCAGGGCTCCCTCGCGACGTCCTCACTTGTAATTAGCATTATTATCTCGGGGCAACTGTCTGCGAAACAGACCATCCCGGCCAGAGAGTCCGAGAACGCTGCGTGACTGGCACCGGCCGGTGGGAATTGAAAAAGGAGCAACCTTAATCGCACGTTCACCGTTTCAACGGACGTCTCTGGCTTTCGCGTACAGGTATTCAGCTAATTATAAACGGAACAATTATTTCTTCTGTGCCACGCGTATCCTTTACGTTCGGGCGAATTTTAATGAAAACAATTAAGTAAGAAGAAAAGCTACAATGGTGGAAACGGAAATAGGGCGGGGAAAAATTTTGCGCTGGATAACGCACGTTTGTCCAACTATAAAGAAAGGTTCTGTCACGTTCTCTCTCTCTTTTGCAGGATCGACGCGCAATTAAGGAAAGCCACGTATAAGGAGCATTTTCGAAGAAGCAACATCTTTGACCCTGTAAAGTAATGACTGAAGCATTCTAAGTGGCGGAAGCGCTGCGACGTGGAATAGTGGCGCGTTTGTTAATAATAGAGGCCTCGTTGTTAAAATAAGCTGCTCTTGAAGTGTCTTATGAGCTTATAAATATTATACTTCAGCAGCAGGATCCTCGTTTATTTCGCTCGCGATTCCAAAGTAGTTGGTGCACCAATTATTGCGAGCCTGCCAGCTTTCGGAACGATTTAACTGAAATCCTTAACGATCCTTTGCACTGTAACGTACTAAATATAAAAATGCTGAATATACGACGAAGTGGTGTGCGAATAATATATGTATACACAATTTAGCATACAAGAGACAAGATATAAATAATTTGAAATCATCCTATATCTGTAATACCATTAAATTCTACGATAGCCCGAGTTAAGGATTAAATTTCCATTATCTATCTTCAATTTATCTAATATTTACACTTCACCGAGAACCATTGAAATCGCGAACGTAATAAACTGTTCGACGCAACGGGCCATCCAATAGGTACGATAACAGGGGGGCACGTAGCGAACAATACGCGCGGACGTAGCTGGATGGGTCAATATTTGCCATTACGTGAAACTTTCACGAATAGCTATGATCGGGGGCAACCTAAACGTTACGAGAACGAGACAAGCCATGGCACGGTAACTTTTCCCGGAAGAGCTCGATCATCCGTAATCACCGATGCAAATCTCACACCTTGCGAGTGGTACACGACGAACCGTTCGTGCACGCCTGGAGAAAGTACGATTTTCGCAAAAAGTTTGTATTGTGCTGCGTTTTCGTCAAAAATGGCGATGGAGTCCTCAGGGCACCATGAATTCGGTGGCCAAAAAAAACGTTTTGCACGGTTAGTCTGGATACGTAAATATCATTTATCCAAGGAAACCTGTGGTGAATTGTTGCGCCGCGGTATTTATCGTAATTATTCTGCCATCCATTGATAGATACGTTTGTTTACCAATGATATTGTATTCGCGTATTCCCTCTGCCGGTAGAAATCGCAGCGAGAGCACCTCGATTAACAAAAATCTTCGTTTCATATACGGAGAAACGTGCTGCAAGCTGATTCCTACGTTTCCATCGTGAAAACGACATTATTTGACATTATTTGAACGTGTTCGAATAAATTAAATTTAAACTTGAAACACGTAATCATTCTCAGTTTGTCAAAGTCCGTGCAAATTGGTAAGTTATGAAATTTTGCGACCATTTCTACTTTCGTTGCAATTACGAAGATTTAATTGAGACCACCGACCGTGCAGGCGAACGCATCGAACGCGTATCCTTCAGCAGATTCTCACTCAACAAGTGCACACGTCGAAACGGAAGGGTGACTGGCGCTGGTCGACGCATTACACGCGCATTACCTGCCAATCAGTAATCGATTTGACTGCCATAGTAACGGTGCACTTTTTTCTCTATAGCTCGATAACGAACAGGGGAATAACCGGCGACCAGGGCCGGCAATACACTCGATATTAACTCGATTCGCGCTTGTCGTGCCGTTAACTGAATTAACCACGGCGAAACTAGGCACGTCGATCTAAATAGCTGCTCGGAGACCTTAGTAGCAGTCTGGATATTGCATATAATTGAACGGCAAAGAAGAAAGGAAATTAGAAAAATGTTGTTCGAGGTAGGGAGTTCGGTACAATTTAAAGTTCAATAATAATTAAAAAATGATAGAGCATACAATTATCGGGACTGGAAGAACGTAATGTTAGTTTCAGTAAATATAATATATGTATGAATATGAAATGAGCAATCGAAACATGTTTAACGTAACAGAGTTCGAGTTAAATTTAATTTGAATTGGAACGCATAAATTTAGATTGATATTAAAATTAAAATTAAAATTGAATTTTAACTAATGACTCGATTCGTGCGTAATCGTGGCATTATCGCCGTGCTCGACAGTCGATAAAGTTGTAAAAAGGTTGAAACACTGTAGTAACCGGGGGAATAAAATCCGTGTTCGCAAAGTGAAAAAAAAGAAGCGCGGAGAAAAGTGGCAGCAGGGGAATGGAATATCTAAGGATCCCACCAATATTCGCAACGGTATTTCGATGTCGGCTATAACCATTCGGCACGGTCGTTTGAATCCTGGATTGGCCTGTGACTTTCAGACCGGCATAATTTTCTTGGACAAAACGCTACGGCGAGATCCCGGAAATGGACAATTGCGGCGAGCATCGTGTTGTTCGCCCGTACCGGGGACATCGAATCAATTGCCCAGGGAAATTTAAATTTGAACGCGATTGCCTGCAATAACCCTTCTGCATGCTTATTACGTCTTTTCCAGCAAATTAGCGTTTGGGATAGACATTGGAATAAATAGCAGATGGAATTACAGAAAAGTGTTTTCTTTCCTGTTATTACGTCTCCAGAAGAAATTAATCATTGTTAATTTTCTTACTTTTCCTTCTCCTCTATTATTCGACTATTTTTTACGTAACGTCATAAACCCCGAACGATGCTCGATGGTGTTGTATTTTTGTATCAGTATTTCTATACACGAAGTTCCACATGTAAATGTCTAATCACAGCTGTTTGTTCCAAATTTCATCCTATCCTATAGAGTGTGTCAAATAGACAAGTCGATGGATAAATTTCCATAGCAGCTGTTCGAGCAACGTCTCGCGAAGAATGGAGGAGGGCGAGAAGTCAAAGGAGAGAGGCAGAACGTTGACAAGCCGTGGTTCTGTGACGAGGCGCATTAAAAGTGTTCGATCAAACAGGGATAATTAAAGAGCTGGAATCATCCGTCAAAGGAGCGTCGACTAATCGCTCACGGGCATCCTGAAAGCGGCCGCTATTCGATTATGATTAAGCTAATTCGAGTTTGATCCGCGTCACGTGGAAATAATGGAGGTCTCGGTAATTACATATAAATCAAATTATACTTCGAGCCGACAGCTCCATTTGATAACTGGTGGCATTCCATGTCAAGTGATCAAGTCAATTAGGACATCGCCCATACGCGGTGCAAATTTCATGGCGATCGCCATACACCGTTGAAATACGATTCTGCATAGAGAATGTATTCTCCAAGACTTTACAGACACGAATTCTTCACGTCGCGGTAACTTCCGTGTGCCATAACGACACTGATCCACTGCCGGTGATCATCATTTCAAAGAATACAATGGAAAAAGAGAATTCGACTCTTCCACGCGAGCTCCTTGCCCTTCTCCGCAAAGATTGAAGGAAAATGTAAATGACGATAAATCCACCGCGTCGCCTAACCGATAATTAACATACATTGCCACGGAAACGCATGCCGGCATCGATACTGATCTCTGATACTGGCGAGTGATTGACGTATCCAGGCGTTCAGCGGACTAGCTGAAAGAGGAGCATCTTCCCATGTCGTTACGCAAGGGGGTACACGTAAAAGGCGGCTGTTTCTATCACATGAACGGGTCGCTTTTATCGACGTCGGATCTACGATGCATTTAGAAAGAGATCTGTACGCGATTCATCAACGAAATCGTTCATCGCCACCGGCGTAACGCCGGACCGAACTCGCGTTTGGTCTTCCGCGACTTCCTGACTGGCGCGTCTAATTGCAGACACGGTGCTCACATGCGGGAAACGCTGGCAAGCACGTTCACAAACACGCGCACAGCTTTCGCGTAGCTTACGGGAAGAGGGAATCTAGCTGCGCCCGTCTGCCCATGGGCTCTGGAGGATCTGCATTTAAAGACAATAAATTAGATCCATAGCGGCGGCGGCGGCGGTGTAAAGCGGGTGTAATTTTGGTTTCCTGCCCGTCCATCTCACCCGTGTCAACCCACGGTAGGTTGCCTCGCTTCCTTGCCGGATAGCCCGAGTTCCTCTGGAAAGCGCGCCGTCCAGATACCAGAAGAGAAGAGCAGAGTAGAGGAGCGAAGAGAAGAGAACAGGATGGAAGAGAAGAGAAGAGAAACTGTTGATTTATCGTATCGTCTGTCAGAAGCGCCCGGGGCCGCGCGCCACGTATCCCCAGACGAAACATCCTGGATCTGGGGAAGATCCTCTGGGGGCACAGGTGTGTGGCCGTTCGCGTGGACTGTAATGGACGTCGGAAGTCCGTGTGCTATCGCCGGGATCGGTTCGAGGCGAGGGTGCTTAAGTGAGACCCGTGAGGAATGATCGAACACCGTTGGGTCCAACTAGTGTCAACTCATCCACGGACTTTTTCACTTCGCCGCAATCTGTCTGCAAATCCATTGGAGCCATTCTAATTTTCTGCAACACACGTCGACAGGGTGAGCGTAGCTTTATGCACGGTAGCGTTATCCAACAAGTTTCGGCCTCACGTTTATTTTGTATACGATTTCCTATTTCTAAGGGCGCATTAATTAAATATTTAGCGTTGAAACATGGTATTGGAATTCGCATATCCGTGGTATGTTGAACCTATTTTATCGTAATGAGGGACACGTTTTACGCAGAGGAATTTATTCATTCCTTGCTAATTCAAATATGGCATGCAGTGGATATAACTCTTTCATTAAATCAAGGGAAAAGTTGTAATATAAATTTGATCAAGAATTACAATGAATTTATGTTTCCAAGAATATGAATAATGTATACGTATCTCTTTGACGAATGGAAATTACTACATTTAAAAACTGAAGCTGAAATTCATAATGTTAAATATTGGGAAATTTAAAATTAAATTAAACAATTCAGATATTTATAAATTCGTGATTAAATTTAATTGTTCGAAGAGATTTAATTCTTCCCAATGGCGCGAGCCCATCATAAAAGTTATCGTACAATTATCGTACTGTACAACCATTCCTGTGACGTTTATCGTCCGACCTCCCAATATTTTCATACCGCATTGCACTCGTCCTGTACGTCGTCTCGTCCTCTTTCTTGTACGTTCTCGCACACGCCGCACCAAAGGGGCAACGCCGCGATCGGCTCATTTCCTTCGAACACCTCTATCGTGCCACGAAACATATTCACGCCATATATTCCAGAGAATAATCTTCGTAACTCTTTCGTTCTGCTGCGTCGTGTAATTTTCTTTAATTGTTAAGGTGTACGGATATAAGTTCTACGAGAGTTCTTTTACGATTCCATAAAGTATAATCGTCAAATTTATATCGGAATAAAAATTCCTCGGTCGCCGAGGAATAAAAGGAATTTTTACAAGTTCGTCATAGCTATAAATAAGTAGATGAAGATGTCCTTCAGGGAGAAATGAAATCAAACTTTTTTCTCGTCTCACGAAATACGTCGAGCCGCTATTAAGGAAAAGTTATCGGCGACAACAAACGACAGATTAAAAATTTCTCGATTCATTCAAGATCGAATGAAAAATTTCATTGAGAGCTCTCCTTCGGCCGTTACAGCCCCTATAATTACATCGAACATTTTTATGTTCTACTTTTGTCACCGCGAACGGATCCTGTGCCTACCGTAAAATCATATAGTCGCGAGCGTCGTTCACATTTTGTTGCCCAGCTCGTGGCCAGGTCCGGCATACGATCGAAAGAAGTTCCGCTCATCCGTGCTATATTCACCCTCGTGCGCCTCTGTGCACATAAGCATGGGTTTTACCAAACGAAAGCTTGTCGGTTAATCGTGCACAGCTATAGAACAAGAACCGCGGTCTCGAGTTACCCCCGTAATAAATTAGCGGTGAAACTAATTTAATGAAGGATAGATCGCCATTATTCAAGTAATTCAATCCCGGACGGGCTCACGATTCCTTTCTTCCACCGTAAACGCGCTGGAATACGTACTACAACGAATATTACTATTAAGGTCGGAGTCACGGGCCCGGGTGACGTTTATCTCGCTTGAAAATGCCCGGCAATCCGTACTGCCTGGCCGTATTCGACGTGACCTGGCTCGATATTGTTCTGCGCGCAATTTGCAAGAGTCGTTGGCGTGGCTCGTTTTCAGTTGGCGTTAACGATCTTCGTTAAAGCGAGACGGGCCCCGATCCAGCCGATCCAGGCGTACACATCGTCGTCTCTTACCGTCTTGGTATTGCTATAGGGCATTGATTGGTAAGAAGACGACCAGTGTTATATGAAGGGAAAAAAGATGCGGAATGGAAGGAAAGGGAAACGAGGGGATGAAAACTAATCCGACGCAGTGTAGATTTGGGTAGATCAATTAAGGAACGGATTATTTTAACCGGTTCCATTGCTGACGTGAATGCGCTCTTCTACAAAATTTAAGGATCAAGAAATCTGTCGATCTTTCAAATGCTGTAACTTCGTGAAAACAGAAGTATCGTGGAATGAAAATAGTTTTTACGACGAATCCTGAAGCTGCAATTTTTTTTGTTCTAACGTGCTCGATCGTCGAAATTCGACTGAACTCGCTTGCAATTTCCGGCTGTTACATTCGAACTCGCCAAGTCGATAAATAATGTATCAGCAAGCGCGCAGAACTTTACGGGGCGATGAATCAACGCGCATGTACGCGCGGAAACCGGGTAACTCGTTGTGATGTAAATCGGGCCGGATGAATCGAGACAGAAAGCAGAAACTCTCTGCCGCTTCTGAACGAACTAGCTTGCAATTTAACGGAATTACAAAGGCACTACCGATACACGAGAAGCGAGAGAAAGAAACGAACGGCCACTCAACAATTAGAGATTATCTCAATTAGCCCAGCTACAAGTGACAAGTACGTTACTACCCCCTTGGAATTTTCAATCTTCGAATGCTCAGCACGCAAGAAATTTGAATAATGTCTCTGATCAAACGGCAACGGAATGATTAACGAATAGAGAGGCAAAGGAAAGGATTAATCTGTAAGATTCCGTTTCACTTTTCCCCCTTTATAGCAGAGCGTTCAAGAATGAATCGAAATCGATGTTCTTTCTGCAGGAAATCCATCCTTCAGCAACAAAGTCTGCCAGTAACGATAATTACCGATCGATATCCGACGAGGAAGAGTAATTTAAGGGGTTCACTGTTACAGATCGTTAGTCCTCTAATCACGAAACACAACGAGTGCCTCAGAAATTGATGAACCTTAATACTTTGCATCCATCAAATTGAATATACTCTCGGAGTATATGAGAGAGTCAGATATTTACTTATTTATTTATTTATTTATTTTGCTCTCATCGCTACACCTAGTGAACGATGATTTATACCGCCTAATGCCACGTTCATTCCGAACAACTGTTGTGAGAACACTTCTTTAATAACTTCTTCTGAGATATTAGAACACTTTGTAGCTGCGAAGCTACACTGTCATTAGCTACAACGAACACATGATGGATCAAAAATATATTTCACAATTACGCACGACATACAATAATTTAATTATCCGCATGGTTTTCCATCCAGTACCTTGTTACGCGATCGCACCGTCGCTTTATCAATCGCACGTGCTGATGCGTCGTTTAATTGAAGTCGTCGTTACGTCGAAGACACGGTCTAACTCGCCTACGTGACTCGGTTAACGTGGCGTCAAGTCGGTATCTACTAATCGGTTAATTAAATCTATGAAATTAATATTCCGCCGACGCGCGACGCATACGCCGCCGGCATACGGGAAACGAGAGTAAGAGCGTCGCACGGTTGCTCTCGCAAACGGCACTTTTTCAGAAGACGTTTTTATCGTTCGAGTGGACAGAAATATTTTATGTCAGTTCCTTCGAGTTTCTCTGAATTAAAAACTCATCCATGTCGCTGCGTACCTTCCGCCCGTTAAGCAAAAATCCAGTGGAATCGTGACAAATTGTGCGTTTATAATTACAAACGGCAGTGGCGACAATAAAATTTATTTTTACAAAATCTCGTACTATGAAAACAATTAACTATAAACAGTCGCTTCATAATTACAGTTTTGCAAGAAAGCGAGTATACTCGAAGACACCGCGTAAATGCATTTAATTAATTTCATTAAACATCACGTTCAATCTTGTTAACAGGAATTCGTTGAAATTCCGATTCTCATTTTCCACAGGAAACCAATATAATTGCTTTTTATTGAAACATCTCCGATTACTCTCAACGATCCCATATCCGATATCGGGGATGGTTTAGAAGTTCTGTACAGTACTAGAGGGATGGGAAGCAGCAGGATTGAAGGCGTAATAATTATTCTTGGCCCTCAACTTCCCAGATCCATAAGAATAATAGGAAAGCCGGGCAGCCAGAAGAGTAGGCGATAGGACCTAGAAGAAATCATAATAGATCCTAAAGAGGCTTCCTGTGGAATTTTCTTTGAGGACTTTTGACGGGCCGTGAATGCTCGAGGTGTTCCGCGTTATGGATTATGATGAATATATCGTATCGTGTTACCCGGCCGATGTTTTTCTTTTCCTCCCGCTCCTTCCTCTCTTTTTTTTTGTTGTATTTATTTCTTGTTTTGTCTCCTTTTTTTTCTTCCTCTCTTCTATAGCCTTGCTCGAGCAACTCCTCGTCCCATAGTACTCTTTGTAACGCGCGGTTCGTCAAACTTACGGGGGATTCGCGTTTTCTCTGGCGTGTTTTTCAAGCGTTTTAGCAACGGAACCGTTTGACCGACTTCCTGCCGATGTAAAAAGCTGCGAAAACATGAGAAACACGAAAAACAGTGTTGGCTGAAAGGACGCTTTGCGGATTAATCCGGTGGAAATTGTCAGCCGATCCCAGACGTTCCAGTCCCACGCGATCAGCTCGTAAATAACTTTATCGAACACTTTCGGCGCGATGGAATTTAATTACCGTGTAATAGATTCGACGTGATATTATATTAAAACCCGTAATAAAGTATAATTAAGCCGGTGGAAATGTGAAAACAAATTAATGGCCGTCGCTGAGACACAATGTCGGATCGTTAATTTCGCACAAAGGAAGGAACATCGATGAATTTCATTGGTAGAGTGTGCAGGTGTATACAAATGGGGGTAGCGAAGTGAGTGGCGAAAGGGGTGGTTTTGTCGCGAATCGATTTAATCGGCGTGAATCACGCACTGTTTTCGACGTTTCGCGACAAAGATCAAATAAATAAGTATACATTAAACATTTTCCAACTGGTCGTGACCGATCCATTTTATTTAAACGAAAGGATATATTTAATCGAAAACAGTCCACTCGAACCTTACGAATATTTGTTGGCAAACTCGATTCGTGTCCATGTCGATGAATAAAAAATAAAGTGAACAAAAATTTGCGATTATAATTAATGTCGTACGAGCTGACTCTATTCTTTTTCCCTCTGTTTTTCTTTTGTTTCGCGAGAACAGTAGTCGGCAAAAACATCTGAATTTTTAAACACCAAATCTTTAACGAATTCATGAGCGCGTTTTGGGACGACGTTTAAAACGTAATGAAAGAGTAAGTGCTCATATACGAGTAGGTGAAATACGAGCGTAAACCGCAGTGCTGGCTTGTGTGTGGCTGGCACACCAGTTCCCTGCGCTTCGCTTTTAATCTAGGCCAAACACACTTCACGGTATTCCAGCGATGAAAATTGCTGCCGCTGCAATTTCAATCTTACGAATTCCCTTTCCTGTCGAAATATTAAATTCACGCATCTCGTCAAACGTGACGCACAACGAACGAGATCGACCTGCATGTGAAACGAACACGAGAGAGGATGAACGGAACACGCTGTCAAAATGGTTTTTTCCAGTGCACACCATTTTCGAATTAAAATGGGTGTCCGTGAACATGTCAACGGGGCAAAAATCTTTATCGAAGTTTCGTTACTTCATTTTGGTTGCCATTCATTATTTATGTACGATCGCCAAGAATGAAGAAGTCAATTTACCTAATTTTATATTACATTTGCAAGATTTATCTTTCCATTATGTTCAAACATTCTTGGCTGTTAATGGCACAAGTCTTCTTCATGCATTTCAAATCAAATATCGCTTGCCAATTATAGATGAATCAAATATACAGCGCCAGCTCCACGTTCCAGCTTCAACCTCCTATTCCAGAGACGAGAACGAAGATTTCATACCATTCATTATACAGAAAATCCACTACGCTTGGCATACCTTTCAGTCGAACATATTTCACCTAAATAAACACATACATGTATTACTCACAATTAGATGCGTTTGCTCAATAAAGGACCGAAAACAAGGCGCGAAACCAAGGGATCACGGAAAGAAATACATTTCAGACATCCGATAGCCACAGATACTGCAAGAACTCTTTCATAACTACATTCCGAGCATCTAGGGGCCCAGGGGCCCAACATTAAAATTCATCGAACAAAATGATTAGCCTAGGCAAGCCTCGTTCCGCTGGGCTCTCGGGCGGCTCGTTCCAGCGAAAAGATTCCCACAAGCCTGGTCTCGGATGCCCCACGACACGAGTCGAACACCTCGCTCGCACATCGCTATTATTTACTCGCGTGCGAGCGTGAACCGCATACATGTATACGCGGGCCGTGTAGACGTATCATTCGAAACCTTTAACACGTCGTGTCTTATCGAGCAGCGCCCCTCGACGAGCCTTAATACAACACGATAGCGCTAAATATGGTTCAGTGAGTTCTTTATGCCCGAGCGGTTCGGGACCTGCTCCTAACGCGGATCCCAGGGCAGAAGTGTTCGCTACCGGTTCGCTGTACCTGGCCCCTGCTCGCCGACAAGTGTATCTCGCGAGCAGATTGTGTTCCTTTCCGTTCTACGCGCCCGTCCCGTCGCTTCTCGCAAACACTGACGCGTCACGCAGCTGCCGACCGCTCGATTCCGCGTGCTTCCGCGCCGATCCACCGTCAGCTCGTTCCCGTGCCACGGGGAACACCTTTTATTCGCCTATACATGCGTTACCATGTCTCACTGAGCAGAGAGCGAGAGAGATGGGGGGAGGGTGAGAGTACGCAGGTGCAAAGCGGTTTCGTAAATTGACAAGCGTGAACGAGGAGGGAAAAAATAATCAGGCAGGCTTCAGAGCGATTGGGTTTAACGACCGAACGAAAATTTCGCTGGTATCGACTTGACTATCGAACGGTATTTGTACTCCCTCTTGGACAAGTTTGACCGCCGTTCTATCCAGGATATTTTTGCATCGAAATGCGTCGTGGTGTTTGTGAAAAAGTTTAGACGACAATAGCATATCTGGTTCGAAGGCCGCAGAATTTAACTTGCGCGAGGTGTAATAACACTTATCGTCGTTAATATAAATCCGGGCACCAGTGATTCCGCAGTCCTGCGACACTCGCAGTCTCGTTCTCTGTCCAAGTAGCTGGCCCATTCAAGAGTCCCTGTCGACGACTATTTTCGATTAGCCAGCTCGGGATAGCCGTGCCAGAAGCCACTCGATTTACGTCTCAAGTGGCGAGGGAGGATCGCCCCGAACGGAGTGATAGGATGTACAATTTCGCGACCAACGCGGCTATAGTCCTCTACCAACGTGTCCTCGAGTTCCAATTGCATGGACGTGCGTATATAGTCGATTCACGCATCTACAGTCAGATCATTCGGACTTAGCATATCAAAGCCCTTATCGACTTAGAGACGGTCGGCTCGAGTGCGGCAACCCTCGACTCGGACAGGGGTCACGGTGAACAGAACTACATATCCCTTTGGAGATGCCTCGGGAAATGTGAAATTCAGAAAATACATAGAGACCCGTGCCCAGTGGCCGGTCAAGCGAACCGTAAATATGCGGTCGCGTAGTCGACAAATCACGGTCCCCGGACGCGAAACCCTGCCAGCACCCACGTATACGCGTACCCGCGATACGTGTCCGCCCAAAGTGGAAAATAGTGAGCTCAGAGATGGACACACCAGCCACGATAAATCGAATGTATGACTGTTTTATTAAAAGGGATACCCGCCGCGGATTTTCAGTTACATCCAACCGGAGCCCGTCTTCGGCCGGCCATCCTCCAGAGGTGGGCCTGCTCTTTCAATCTCTGCCGCGGGGGATTTATTGCGACATCAAGATGGAGCTTTTTGGACATTCGCGCGTAGGCTAGCTATATTTTTCCGGTGTGCCAAGTTCGAGTATTTTCATACAGACGCTTGCTGGGAAGCCCTGGATCGTATTCTCGATAGCGAGCTGTTTCGTAATAGGTTGTTGCACAATAAAGCGAATGAATTAGTCAAACGCGACCGCCGGTTACAATGATATTTGTTTCCCGCGGAATTACGTGGATTAATGATCGAAGCCTCGCAACTATCGCGCGATCGATCGATCGGGGATCATTCGTATTATGTATTTCCTGTTCAATTGTTTCGAATACTGCAAATGAAGTATTCCCCGCTGCGCGCCGCATCGTTTGTAATACAACTTCGACTCCCTGCGAACCGTTCCAACGCACATTAAAGTCTTCGGAGGATAAAAACTTTTAACCCCAATTCCTAATTTCCGTGCAAGTACCCGGTAGGCGCACACGCCGCAAAACGGTTTCCACCCTCGACCAAAGTTTCCGTTTCTCGCGTAAACCGCCCGTGTTTCCGGAACCGCGACGGGAAAACAGAATTCGAGTGCGTCGTACAATCCTCCGGCGCTACTTCTGGTCGATCAATAGCCCGGTGCAGCGGAGCAACTACGATAAATGCAGCACCCCCTGCGATATAACCTCTGGCTGCGCGTCAACTTCGCCGCAATCTGCATAACCGTGAGCTCATTACCTTTTAATTACCAGCCCCGACGGCCGCGATGATTTTCATTGCCACTGAAACTCATCTAGCGCCTCGTCCCTCTCTCGCAATGAAAGGGACTTTTCCTCGACAATGTTACACGCCCATTAATTTCGTTGCTAACTCCACCGGCGTCAGAGCGATAATTCTCTTCCTCTCGCTTCACTACGGCTCTCCAATCCCCCTCTCTACATCTCTCTGCTTCGCTCCTTCAATCCATCCCTTTCTGATGTTACATTCACGGAAGGAGCAAAGCAACGCAGGCATTGTAAGCGTGTTTAAATGCGCCTGGTACACGCGAAATATCAATAAACAGAATACCAAATTATATTTGCTCGTGAATCGTGCAATCCCATCGCTACTGTTCGGTCGCGAATTATTCCACCTTGCAGTTTCACGCTTAAGCTTGCACCGCTGTAATCGCTCGTCACTATTTACAATTCCGCGAAGTCGACAATTTTACAAATCGAGGTAGGAGTATCGCGAAACTTTACCAATGTTGAGCGACTTAGCAAATTACTCGAACGATCAGTAAACTATAATTAATACGGGGTGAGTGAATGGGAAAGGTATAGTTATTCGATTTTACTGACAGAGCAGCGCATCGCATTATTACACGCCTGGCGTTCACCTATCACCAGTCTGATGTGCACCACGAGCCATAAAGAATCACTGGAACCGAGTGTAATAAAGCCATTACGCGGGCAATTTTCTGCAACTCGTGTATTCCCGTCTCGGGCAACATTTTTGAGTAAACAGACGGGCAAAGTGAGGCACGCCGGTGAAAGCGATAACCCTCAATCTGCATTTAACTATACTATGTAATGCACGAGAGAAGTAACACGCCCATTAAAAGCAGCGTTCGGACGCGCGTCATTATCCCCACACTTTTTCCCCCTATCGCAAATTTGTAAAACTTTACCTAGGCGACGACAGATCCGCGAGACCATGCAATCTTCGTGCGAGCGCTTACAGCGTCCACTTGAACGAAATATATGACTGAGAATCGTGTATCGATTTAAATAGTCTACAGAGAGCAGCGGCGGATCGGGCGAAAGATTATAATGATACGGGCTGTGGAACCGCGTGATTTCGTAATCTCTCAAAATGATACCCGCAGGCCTTCGTGGAACCCTTTGCCTCCAGAGAAACTAGCAGGACATTACGAAAGCACGACGACACGATACCTTCGTTCGTGGTCGACGGTGTCGCGGAAATTATATCGGCAGAGGCGCAACAGGATGTCCACCAGGTAATGACGGTAATCACGTCTCAGCCAGGTATAATGTCTTTGTTCGAGGGTCCCCGGCGTTCGCTAAGTAACTATTCGTGTAACGCGCGATTGGGGATGTACAAGAAAGGCGTGTGCTAATGAAACTTCGAGGAAACATGGGGTTTCGATTATTTGGAATAGAGAACGTTGGGATAATTCGTTGAATAATAAAACGATTGCTAAAGTATATTATTACTACTATTACTATTATTATAATTATTATTATCATTTTATCAGGCAAGGGAAAATCCCTGCGAACCAGAAAGTACACACGTTTGGCAACGTTAAACAAGAAAACAGCAAAACGATGGGAAAGTGGAAAGCTCCATTGTAGAGGACGCTCGAAAGGGACGAGGAAAGTTGAAAGACAAATATCGGAGGAATTAGATAGAATGGTGGATATTGCTTCGGAGAGAGAAGCCGTACGAACAATCCGAAGAATCTCGAGGAAAGTTGAGGAGGCTGGAAAGTAAATCGATGCGAAAGGAGGAGACGATCCCGGGGACAAGGTGGCGGACGAACGGCGAAGTTGCGAGGCGTCCGAAAAAATTTACCATGAACTGTAAAGAACAACGAGTGGAAACGGAGTGGCGGTCGCGGGACGAGGCGCGCGGGAATTTCAGCAGGAAGTGAATGGAAGTAGAAACGAAACGGTCGCCGGTGAAAGAAAAGGACGAAGCACGGATGACTGGAGGGATGGTTGACCAGGAAGGGAGGAGAATAATGCAGGAGGTGGAGAAGCCTGCCGCGTATGATTATACACCATCACGTATCTACGATTATGGCCGTTCGACCGTGCAAGACCGATCCGTGCACCGTATTATGAGCTTATCGTAGGCGTATAAGATAACCATGGTCGCTAAATTGAGATAGAAACACGGAGGGTAAAGTCGAGTGTCGATAGGTGGCAGGTCGAATCGGGATAGGCGAAGAACCGCAATGGGGAAGGGCGTACAGAGGACCGATAGAGAGACAGACGTACATACAGATAGACGAACGGATAGATATTCTTCGAAGGAGTAGAACAGAGGGCAAAGGGAACAGGATCGAGAATCCTAATTAACGGCATTGATCCGTACTCATTTGCATACGTAAACAGAGGGGCCGATGTGTAGGCGTACTCAGAGATTCTTGGTGAATTCGAGAGCGATTCTGCGCTAGGCCACCCTTCCAGTGTCTGTACGGACCGAGCACTGGCGCTTTCCGCATTCCACGCCACCGACCGACACACCATCCAGGATGATCGGCACATCGTCGACATCCACTGCATCAGCCGGTGAGCACCGAGGCACGGGGTTGCACAAGGGTAGCGGGCGCAGGCGCCCTGATCGACATCCAAGAGAAATGAAAATGAAATCCAACATGGCGCCGGGTAGTCATCCTGCCACGTCGAGATTGGAGTTGCCCTTTCTCTTTACCTTCTCACCCCTGTGTGCTTTTCGCCGTGTTCTCTCTCCGTCGGCGCGTCTGCTTTCCCTTGGTAGTGCTCTGCCGTTCGCCAAGCACGACTCGTCTCTTTCACCCTGTTCCAACCCACCCTGCTATGTAAACTTCGACCCCCGCGAGCCCTATCGACACCTTCCATTAGTCGGTGGCTGCGTCGAAGGGTGAAGGAGCAGGTTTTATCGCGCTGCGAACTGTCTTTGCTCGGCTCGTCCGCCGAGTAGAAGTAAACTGCGGGATTTCACGGGTTCATAGAAACGGAATCCAAACGGAATCCAAAGCTTACCTATCCCACCCCTCTGCCCTGACTCCCAGCCCGCCAAACCACCCGTGGTGCACCCTTTCCGCCACTTTTGCCGAGCCGCCTTTTTCCATTCTGGCCCGAGTGGACTCTTCTGGAAAGCGGAATAAAGACTATTGCCGTTGGAACCAGAGAGAAACGGTGAAGCGTGGAGGATTCGATTGATCGTTCGATTACTGTCCTTGTGCGGGATATTCAGGGAATGACTGCGGTGGACCGTACACTTCTTTCCACTTACCAGAACAAACAACCGCGAATGGATAAAAAAAATGATTCAATAGAATCGCAGCATTCGAAAGCCGAATAGTCTGCTTCTAGTGTTGCTCGTATTTTTTAACTTTCTTTAAAAAACTGGCAGAAAGATATTCAAGAATATAATTTTAAAAAACACAGGAACGACCCTAATAATTTATAACCCGCATCTACGACGACTGCTTACCGTTAGTTACACTACTGCAGCGTGTTTTCTTCAGAAAACAGAACCATTTCTCCGGCTGCAACCCCCGCTCGAAAACAACGGATACCTCTCGCCATGCCAATTAGCGTCGCGGGCGAACACGATCATTCTTGAATTATCCGGTCGTTTGCTCGCCCGCGCCTCGTCCCTTACACCGTTCAGAAAGTCTGGGCAAGGGAAACAGTGGAGAACGGCGCGGGGGAAAACAGCACAGGACGAAAGGAAAACATACGCGCAAATTGTTTCACCGTGGCAAACGTGAGACAGTCGAAATTGAAAATATTGGATTATTTGCATCGCGGCGCTCGCGTTCCACGCACACGATTCCCAAGCTGCGCCACGTCGACGCGACGGCGACGGCGACGCCACGGGAAACAAATGTTTCGCGTCGGCCGACTTGATCTCGTGACAGCGGTTATACGTGCGCCGTTGTCCGCGGGATAAAAATCCCGGAATTAGTCGAAATCAGTGCACCAGGGGCGACGAGTCGATGCGTCGACGAACCGTAGGGGTGGAAAAGGTAAGGGAGGCCCGGCGGATATGGAACAAGCGGACGGCTGTCACAATTTCCGGGTTTCAATATTGACGGCTGCCGAGAGCGAGCGTTATCCAATGTGTAAACTTTCGTCCTGTATTTTAATTTCGCGACGCTCAATATTCCGCCGTCTGCGACGACGGCGACTAGCGGGAGGACGAATAGCACGATGTCGACGCCAACAGCACCCGTGGAAAGTTTGCAATAACAGTTTAATCCCCGATGATGAGAGACTCCTGAAGGCCTCTTACCTCTCTTACCCTTTACCCCTTTCAGTCGAGTGCTCTTCAATCAAGCCGTGTGTTTGATTTAGAGCTATCCAAGGTGCACTGATAATAATCGATAAATCCCGGTTTCACGGGCGTGCATCCATGCCGCGAAATCTTATCGCCGCGTTGCCGCATCCGAGACAAGGGTGCGCGTGAAATATACAGGTAATGCCTTTGTTTGGACGAATCCTCCTATCGTGATCGTTGCGACGGAAATAGTTTGAACGTAAAGTACATCTTTAGATCAGACGGATTGTAACACAATTGATTGTTATAATTCGCGAGGGTTCATAAGGTTTTCAGGCCAGCGTAACAGGGCCACAGTTGTTTCCCACTAAACGAATGTAACATATAGTCCGAAACAGGTTCCACAAGCGGCGATATTCTCTCTTCGCATCGCGATATCGAGCAATTTGTACCCCATGAGGGTCAGTTTAACCACGTCCACGTATTTCCCGCTTATCAAACATCGCCCTAAAAACGAACAGAAGAACCCTGTATCGTGATTCGCCGGCGTAGCTCGCGGTCGACACACGCCCCGCCGCGTCCATGTAAAATCGATTTGCCGTTTCTAACACTTGCTTCTTAATAGCCGGTAATTGAAGGCACGCGGAGAACGATCGTGCATCACGCACATCGTGGACGCGCGCCGCCTAACACGATTTCTGTGCCCGACGGAATGCAACGTGTCGCGAGCGGAAGCCACTTGGAAGCAACGTTCTATGTCGAGACGAAGAGTCGAAGAATTTTATTCGAGTAATCCTCGAGCATTGAAGTGTGTACATCGATTATTATTACGCAGCACCGCGCGATGGATTTGCCGAACACAGTTCTGCTAAGCTGCTTACGAGGCACCGCTGTAGGTCAGCTGCGACAAATCTATAAACGTAATGTTCAATAATGTTACCCCCGGCGAAAAGTGGTATCGCATGACCGCACGACACCCTCGACACGCGAGCCACACCACCAACACGCATCCACCGTTCGGCCTGTATCAGCGTTTATTGCTTAGAAACGACCCACCCTCGGAAGGTGGATACTAGGGCAGACATCTCTATAGACGTCAAAGATACCCCGAGTAAGACCGTGCGGTCCGTTGGACTGCGACGAATATCGTCAGGGATCAGCCACGTCACATGTCACTGGGACGTACCTCCTAACGAAACCGGCTGCTGTAATCGATACTGCGTTTAATAGGGCAGAAACAAATGAACATTAGTGTCGAATGCTTTTAAATGTCACGTCGAATTCCGATGAATCACTGATTCCACTCGCTCCGTGCTGAACCGTGCGCTCTTGGAAATGATTACTGCATCACCAGTTAAGAATCTGCGCGAAAGTATAATCGACAGAGTAAATGTCATTGCGGCGTAATACTTTCTTACGCGATATACTAATATTATCCTTCTGCCTGGAACTTAACCTGCATCCCAACTCCCTCGACCACGTTAACCCTATAAAAATCTGAGTTAAGGGAGGTTCGTGCGTTCGACTAGACCGCAGGGTATCACATCCAGGAGCAACTCCCTGCTCGTCGATCCGTCGAAATTGGATACTTTTTTATCGGCGCCGCGATCAAGGGTAAACTGCCTGTGCAACAGTTTCTCGACGATTCGTCGAGATGTATCGGTGCGCCGTGAGATAGATGACAAAGGGAAGCCTGTCGTGTTCACGCGAGAAAAGCAGACAGGAAGGAAGGAAAAGGCGGAGGACGAGGGGAGGCGACAGGGGTTGGTCGGTTTCGCTTTTATGAGGCGAAACACTTCCACGGCAGGGAGATATATACGAGTTTCGCGGTGCGGCCCTTGGGCTCGCTATCCCTCGATTTCAGCATTTGTCTCGCGCCAAATAACGCGTGTTATTCATGCTAAGGGACAATAAAGTGCACATGCGAATTTCTGCCCGAGCGTTCCATCCAGCGGCCTCTGCCATCCTCTTTTCCAACCACCCGCCTTCGACTCCGTTAGGTAACCCGTTGCCCACGGTCTCACGATCCGCAAACTTTTTTCGACGACCCCCGAATCGTATCCGCAGTATTTCGCCGTTGCACTGCGTGGGACTGACGCAAAGTAAGCCACGTTTCCTGGGCAGAAGGGAATGGTTACGGAATACAAAGGTCTTGTATCAATGATACATAGGGGAAAGTGTGGCAGATCGTGAATAATGACGTTACGTCTCGCGCTGGTGAGATCGATTTTTCTTTGGAAACACAAATGGATCCGACTTTAAGTGAGTCAGTATCGGACACAGTTCTATGGCCTCTGCCGGGGAATATAATTTCTTCTCGATAGAAGATAACAAAACTTCCGCGAGCAAGCTAGTAGTAGATGAACGGGAAGAAACATCGCGTTAACTGTAATCGAAATCGAATTTGCAACACACGATGCAGGAAATAATAGTAACAAGAACATTCTCACTGATCCGTCGAGCAACTCTGCATCTCCCGTTCCCGAGCAAAAGTGTCGATTTTTCGCCAGGCCATCGCGGCAAGCGCACTTAATTCCTGCCCGCGGTTAACCAGCGAGCAATCCGGCCTGCGCCGTCTTCGGTGATACAATTACGCCGCGGATCCCTCGGCCGTAGATTCGTTCCCGCCTTTTCAGTATGCCAGAGCAGAGAAATTATTCGGCTCGGCTCATTATCCGGCGGAGTCGATTTACCGGCGTGGAATTCGCCCGTGCCTTCGACCGCCGCGCCGCTTCATTTTCCACGAAACCGGAGATTACGTGCGGCTACGACGCCCGGTTCCCACACCGACCCGCTGGAATTCGATTTCTGGAGTTCCTCCTACGTGGGCACAGTCGCCACGCTCTCCGTGTCTCCCTCCCGTAGCATGTAGACATCGCGACCCTGCCTCCCCGAGAACCGTACGACGATACAGAGCACCCACTCTCTTCCGCCGAGATGGATATACGAAGTTAAGAACGCGGGTATACGGGGGAAGTAGGCTTTTATCCGGTCATCGAGTTCTGACGGAAACGTGATTATTCCAAGTGCAGCCGGAACCGGCTTTGCACGCTCGCTCGATCGACGTTTACGCTAGCACCGTTTGGCGTATCCGTGTTTGCAGCTGCATTGGACGCTCGAACGTTTCATGGTGTATAATCTGTGATTGCGACGATTACTGGCGATATCGAGGGATGATTTCTTGGAAGGGTTGAGTGTTCGTAGAACGTTTGCCCGATCATTTCGAGCGGGGAAATTAGGATTGCGGAATAGCTTGGCTGATGCGCGTGAAAGTTTTATTTTGAATCGGGAACTTTGAAACGGGGAATATGTTTCGTTTGATAAGCATTGGTATCGTCTCGGTGAAATAAACGGGAGTGCTCCCGTGGATTGAAAAGAATTCGGGGAATATAATATTCTTGTGTTTCTTATTTTTATGTTCAGCAATAATATATTCAAGCTCTGCAATTTTCGTGCAATCACTTTTTTACTCTTTGCCTCTTTTGTCAAATAGACTGTCATAGACACCCTTGTGCCATGGTTTCACTAATAGAGTCAATGCTCTCGTTATTCTCCCTACCATTCCTACTAAAAAAAATGTATACATAATCTACAATATTTACGTTTGGCATACATCAATGGTGCAATAGTTTGTCCGTTTCCTTTCGAGGCGAAGCGAGATATGAAGTCACAGAGACGAACTTATTGTTGAGTCAATTTGTGGGGAATAGTATGGCTGAAGACAGATTAAAGAACGCTAGGCCTAACAATAACGCATGGTGCGTTGGTCAGGGCCGATGTTTCTTTGAAAGAGATGGATGCGTATATAAAGCCAGTATCGCCCCATGCGAAAGGACAATATCGGCCCTGCTCCGTCATTGCGGGACTATCTATCTGTCCAGTGAGGCATGCATACCTCGGACTCTACGGAGTGAAGGAAAGGGAGAGAGAAAGAGGGAGAGCCAGGGCACCCTACATAATGGGCTGCGGTCCGTAATGCAGCCAGATCCCTTTTCATTATTTTATGGTAATAATGCGGCTCTCAGCCACCTTCTTTCTCTTACTGACCGGACACCATTTCCATCTCTGATTCGCGTAAGAATAACCATCGAATCTCCTTTCTTCGGGCCAATCGAGATGATAAAACGATTCTCTGCTTAATAACGATGATGAAGTCCTGAACGAGGAATAAAATCGTCGACTTCATACATTTCCCTTATTATATCCGTGTTCGCTAAAAGCCACAGAGCAGGTTTCCGCCTTTTTTTAAATGCCCTTTGGAGGAATGGCGTTCGATCGTCAGAAAAACCATAGAGATCAGAGGGAAAAGAATTTTACGTCTCGATCAATCAATAAACGCAAGGAATATAAGTCGAATCTGAAGTGGCTACGGCAATCCCCCAGCGGGGAAAGAGAAAAGGAATTCGTACGTGAGTACATTTCTGACCGTTCAAGACGTCTGCCAGAAAAGTGTGCCCATCGTCCTTTACCAATAGGGAACGTGAGCCTCGTTTTAAGTTCTGGCCCTGCCAAATCCCGAACAGATTTGGGGTCTAGCCACTCCGCTTGGCCATTCGTCTTTCTGCTCTATCAGTATGTGACGCACGACGAGCTAACCATCCCCCTTGCACGCTTTCCACCTCGACACTGCGTTATCCGATTTTGCGGAACAAAATTTCATCGAGCTCACAAATAACGAATGGTCTAAGCACCTCTTATGGATCATTGCTGGTCCACTTATTTTTTAGAAGTGTCAGGAAATTGGGCGGATGAAGCGTAGCGTTTCTATTGCATTACATTTTTCTTTTATAAGTATCAATTTTGTATCGATATAGATTTTATAAATATGTATATAATGTCTCAGATTCGTTTTCTGTAACGATGTATCCTGTAACCGGAGATGAATTATTTAATAATCTATGGTTTGGCAGAACGACATACGATATCGCGACGCAACGTGAATAAAAGCAGCGGTGTTAGGTATTCTTTATTCCATACCTGCACCGAAAGGAATTACGTGGATTAATTGAAAGCGATTACAGCCTGACATAAAAGCGTGAATTAATAATGCTCGACCCGGCCGGTTTAAAAACTTTCAAACAGCTACAATTTTTTTTCACCTCCGGCTGCCTGAGAGAAGGGTTTCTTCCTCGAGGAGAATGCAGAAAGAAGAAACTGTCCGCAAACAACGTTCCCATCTCGCGGCCCTTTGTAATCTCGCCGTCTCTCATTAAGCCTGTCGACATTTTTACCAATCAACCCCCGTGATCGTTCTACGAAAAAACAAGGGAATTAAGCACTCTAAAACGCGTGTCTGTGGGAGGGGTGGGGATTAGAAACAACCGCGCGGAACAAGGTCGACGCTTTAAATTGAATTGATACCGTGCTCACAAAGACGCTTTGAATAATTCGCAGGCCACCCCTCGTGCTCGATTCTAGCTGGAGCGAGGGGACAGTTCTGTTTATTTCTGATTACGTCGATGAAAAGGGGCGAGTAGATGAATGACGCTTGTCAGCCAGACGGCCCACAGACACTAGCAGTGATTAAATGCAAGATTTAACAGAATTACTACCGCGTCCCATCGTTGAGACTTTAAATTACGCGAAGGAGAACTTAATACAAAAATACGAAAAAAAGGAAAAGGGTTCTCCCCTCGCGTCGGCAACTGCGCTGAAATTTTTGCTCGCTGCAAACTTGCCCATAGGCGGGGAACTTCGTTGGAATATTTCGGGGAAAAAAAGTTATCGTTATGGTCGACAAATATTTTCGAAGCCAGTTCCAGTAGCTCTCAGAGACAAGGCAGACGCGGATGGGCGAGATTGTCGACGCTGGGCTCAAATCAAGACGCTGCCTAATCCAATCAGGGATGGTAATTGCGTGCGTAGCTCGGGGCAGCAAAGCCATTGGGGGCTGGCTGCAGACTACATCCCTGTGCTGCCGGGGGTGAGTCAGAGTTCACCCCTGGTGCGCGTGCCCATTTGCTTGTCTCTGCCTACGTAACTCAACCATTTCTATGACGCCAATAGAGAGCAGACGCATTCGTTGCTACTGTAAGGGCAAAGGCGTTAAACCGCGTCGTTATGGCTTTGGAATTGCTGAAGTTTAAGATGCCTGGATATCATCCTTCCGGGAATCGACGCGAAGGAGGAATCAGCGAAAGAAACTGTAACGATATTATTTTTTGTTATCGTCACGAAAATTTTAATCGATCGAGCTGCCGTGTATTTTCACGGAATCGAAGGGATAGTAGGCTGGATAGAAAAGAGTGCATCGAGTAGAAATTGATACAAAATAACTCGAAAAGAATTGGCATGGTTCGAGTAGAAACCGGGAGACGAGAGGAAAATTGAAACGATACTTCTCGCGGTGCAGTTGAAATTTTTAACGCCGCGGAGAATTGAAGTTTATTGGTGGACAATTTGTAAACCAAAAAAAAAAAAAGAAAGAAGGAAAACGTGGCGCACCGGGTGCGGTATACCAGCAGCCATTTGTCCCTACCCTCAGTGGAAGCAAACCCCCGATGGCTCTAATTTGTGGCGTCAAATCTGGTGCCGCGATGAACAGAATGGTCAAAGTTGACCCCCTACACCAAGCCCGCATTTTAGATTTCGTCATCCGATACGCTGACTTGTTCTTTTCTTTCTTTCTCTCATCAACTGCACGAGTATTTTCGACTCTCATTACTCATTACCATGCGTTACATTGATATAAGCCCTTTGTTACCAGTTGCCAACGCAACCCCCGTTGTTGGCCACTGTTTCGATCAAAAGTTACTATTAATTAGTTAGCCCAGTTCAGCAATCAATTGTCAACGTCAACGACCTATGAACCATTGCAACAGTTACAACGTTACCAGCAAACAAACTTCCAATTAGTCGAAGAAAACTATGTTTCACATCGGCCTTCCAACCAATTTCCATCGAAACGTTCCAGCAGCAACGTTAGTTTGCAACAACAACGCGTCGAGCGCAATTTGTATCGGGCCAATATTTCCCTCCGTTCTTTTCCCGTTGAAAGTATACAATCAGCCGCTTACCAACCGTTCTATCGGTTTTCCTGTAACGCGTGTAACACGCGTCTAGGAAATGACAGGGTATCTTAATTAACTAAATAACTTTTCCACGATTAATGGGGACCGTTTGCAGACAAACGTTTCGATCAGGAGGCTAGCTGCTCGCAACACTTACGGGCACACGACATATCGTTGGGTTAAGGTAACGGCACCATAAACAGGATCTGCCACGATCGTTTTCAGCGAAGCATAAAGTCGATACGTGTCAAACTGGCAGCAGTAATTGCGCCAGTGCTGTATGTACCTGCGAATCTAGACGTCCGGCCCCGACTATACACGTGATACGTGCCCGTACAAGATAATGGTCCTGCATTCTGGCAAGGATCGGCTTACGACACGTGTCAACCAAGACCGAGACATCGTTTCGCGTATCCATTGCACTTTGCCCATCGTGTACCAACGACTAGAAGTGGCATCTACATACGGGGATAGCTTTGGGTGTAATTCAACCGCGTAACGACTGTGATCCTGTGAAAGTACGATCGGGAAATCGTACAGAATAATATATGAAATGTCGGTAATCAATGTAGAAATTCCTATAGGCACTGAGTACCAGCTATTCTGAATTGTCTATTTCTCCTTTCGTGTAAAGATATATTTATTATCAAATATCAAACGTTCAATATGATGTTTGCAGAACTATTATAATATATTACTTGCTTCCTTAATCTACAAAGTCTTCAGTGCAACCTCGAGTGGTGCATCTGTAATATATCCATGTGTACGGTATCGAACACTACATTTACTATTAAAGGAACTTCGCCGCGTGTGCATATGCAAAACAACTACTAAGACTGCACTCGGGAATCCCTGCGCCTATAGGGTAATACGGGATGATCTAACTGCATCACTGCCAGGTCATGACACATTGTTCGTATCGGGCCGATCATCGTAACTCTAGGATTCAGATATCTATGCCAGACGACGTTCGTAATGCTGGCAACCCTCCTTCAGCGTCACCTATTCTGAAGGTTCTCAAAACCGGGCTCTCAGAATAATCGTAGATTACCTATAAATAAAGATGTCATAAATCTGACAGGCATCTAGTTATCTGGAAGATGGATTAAAAAATATTTATCCCTTTCACTGTAGACGTAGCGGTAGTAAAAGAATCTTGCAACCATAGGTGAACGAATATCCCATTCTATAACTGAAAATTATTTGAGCACGTTCATTTATGTTCATTTGAAATTGTATGCAAAATATTCAGGAATCCAGAAATATTTCTTGATCTTCTATAATTCGTAACCCTGTCGTTTGAGAACCTATGACAGGCGTGCCTTCTATGTTCGGCTCGAACCTATTCCGTATGGCCAGTTTTAGCGATACAACGGATTGTCGGCGATTCAAACGAACAGTATAGCCGGTCAATCCCAGATAACGGGGTGGATGCGTGCCAGAAGCAAGGGCACATTCTTGTCGTTCGCCAGAACATTCGCACAAGCCAACAACAGAGATGATCGGAACAGAGGCGGGCACGGAATAAATCAGATATCCACGATATCGGTCAAACTTTTAATTAGACCAGCATTCGATAACCACAAAGTCAATAAATAAACTTTTCCCCTACCGAACTGCATCTATTCATCGATTGAATAAAATTCATTAATTTCATTACCAAGATACTCGTGATTTTATGTGCGAAAACAATTTCTCAATATCCGTAAAGAAGTTTTCATTTGGTACAAATATTGCGAAAAAATTCTTGCAAAATTACAAGATTTCAAGAGTCGGACGTTTTTCGGCCACAATTTAATCGAACCTTTAATTTTGTCGGACAGTGTATCTAGATATCTCGTATCCTTCATTGCAACTTCTCTCTTGTCCGTCCAATTGCGTGCTCCGCTAGCCAAACGTACTTTAAGTAGATTAAACCAGCATTGTTCAGACATTACAAGATACGTTGCCTATTTTAATGAAGATTTCGAACGTCTCGCTGATAGGAAGCGTATCAACTAACGCCCGTGTGAAACACGCTCGTGATAGTTAAAGGGTTAATAGCAAGCTGCCACGAAGCTCAACTTACACAGATGTTCTAGACGCTTGGGCAACAACGAGCGGTCTCAAACTCGGCAAGGAACCACGAACGACGGATTAAGAAAGATTAGGAGTAACGTTGGCTCCCCAATCCGATATTTTCTCCGCTTTCCCGGTCCATTGTTACGCTCCTGTTACACACGTCCCTCGAACGACGATGAAAGGACTATATCCGTCATGTAACGTCGATTACGAAAAATAGATTCAATCAGCGGCGCATTTTCCGCGGCGGGAAACAGAACGAATACGCGCGGGGGTCGGTTATTGTGAAGTGGCTGCTGATCATGACGAATCGATGAGATCTGGCATATGTGGCCGTGTGAAAGCGAACATACATCTCAGCGGTATGCCTCGATATTAGACAAGCGTCTGGGCTAATATAGAAAATAGGAAAAATGAAATGGATATAAATGCATGGCCATTGTTTGTCGTTCCGAGGCCAGATACGTCCTCGTTACTCGGTTTCGACGATGAAACGAATGATCCCAGCTCTTGTTAAAAGTTATACGCGATAATATAGCGGGCTCTTTGCTGCTGTCGGGAAATCGATAGTTCTCTCATCAGCCAGCGCGATCGACGGACCGTGACGAGCAATTGTAACCGATAGCATTATCATTTTATTTATGACTCCAATGCTATGATGTATGCAGCGTGGATGGTGAACGAGCGTATAGAGCTCTGTGTGTTCTAATAAGCCGGAGATATTACATTTCTATCAAATTTTGCCTAAAAATATATATCGAATGTATTTAAAGCGCGCGGTTTATTATTAGAATATTGAAAGCGGTTTAATTAATCTATGGAGTGCATTCTCTAACTGTCGCATAATTATAATTAACAAAATATTTGTTTCAAAAAATAGCTACGTTACTTCGTACTAAATTTCTGAAGAATCAGTCATTCCTGGAGCATCCATAATTTTCAGGCAACGAAGCAGTCCGCCTGACTTGGAAACAAAATATTCTTTTCAACGATATCGATGCGTGTCCATTATGTAATTTTCAATCTCTACCACATGCATGCGATACTCGATAACGTAGCGACGCCGGCGTCACTGGCAACGTCGTTACGCCGTCGTCGTCGTCGTCGTCGTCGAGTTCGCTAGCTTCCGGAACTTCTACGTGATAAAAGGACGGCGCGGTGAAAGGGTTGCAGGAGCGACGCTTTCCACCGTTCCAAACAGAATCAACCAACCACCCACGCCTAGGAAATGCGGTCGCGCGGTTGCTTGTATATACACACACGTGTACACACTTGCGTACAGCCGCAGAAACTCGATGCGTCGCGCGAGACGGTGCTTGTGCAAACGCGCGAACCTACAAACGCAAACCCGGCGAAAACGAACAGTTTCGCGCCGTTGTAATGATTTTCAGTTGACGTGAATATGCGCGTGTGTGGGTGAGTTAAAACGATTAGGAAGGTGAGCTAACATCGTTGCGTCCTCCACGAAACGCGGAGACCGAGCCACCCGACGAGAGAGAAGGTGGTTAACGAAGTGGGGGAGGGAGGAGAGGGAGAGAGTGAGAGCGAGAGGGTCGACGATGTGAGAGAAACAGGATAACTGTTAACAGAAAGACGGTAGAAGAGGGTGAGATCGACACGGGTGGGTGGATGATGACAGGGAAATGCTGGCAAGGGGTTGGAAAATGCATGACGAAACGCAACGGCAACACCATAGAAGTGAATTACGCGTAATTGGCCTTGGCAAGTTTAAAATATATTTTTGATGATGCGATTTCAGCGGCTGTTTCAGACGCTACGGCCATTAGTCCGACTTTGTCTAATTGTTCACCCTGTTGTACGGCTTTCGTGCATTGCCACGCAGGTAGCCTGGGCGACGCCGCCAATCCCATTTCGGTAATCCAACTGCGTCCTTGTTTACTCGAACCCCGGCCAGGACGGCACCGAGTGGATACGAAACACGGCAAAGTGGAAAGGGAATTAAAGCCGGACCGCCTCTTGGCTCCACGAGTTTCGTTAGGAATCTGGAGGGGAAAAAAGTCCGGCAATCGCGTTAACCCGGTAAACGTTGTACACGTCGGCTCTGCCATTTCGAGTCCGCGGGCATTCGTTAGTCTGAAGCTTAAATAATGTTCTTTTCAATTTGTTGGAACGCGAAGGACTTGGTAAATCTCGTTTACGGAATGTTCCTCTATAATGTACGCGGGACGTGCCTGAGGTAATATGATTCATCCTGCCCCACTGTCTCCGATTGTTTTCGATGGACGAACGTATGTTTCATCAGCGACCACGAAGGGCGCCCTTAATGTCCTATCGCTTGCATGCAATGATGTTCAGGGTACGACCCCAGCATATTTATGCCCTTGTACTAATGGCCTAATAATACCGGTCGTAAAAGACTTGGGCGCACAGACGGTGCACAATATACTGCTGGACACATTTCTCTTAATAGTTTCGCAATCGCTGCGTACGACGCTCGTTATCCGCCGTGCTCTACGTACAGTGTCTTCAAGTTCGACGAGCAAAAACATCTCCCTCTAAATATCATCGCCATGGAGAATCTCGTAATTCAAATAGACGAGCACTCCTTGGATCCCGACAAGCTACCCTCGAAGCGCGCAACAGTAATTCACGTGAAGCAACGATGTTTCACCCCTCAACAATCGACTATCTTTCTACCTTGCGGCCCAAATATCGCAGATGCTCGCGAAAGATTTACGCACCGGAGACCAAGAGAGCGAGAGAGAGAGGGGGACGATATAGCATAAGACAAAGCAACGAAGGGGAAGTGGCCGACGAAGTATAAGAGCCGTCCATAATTGCCAGTGCATTGTGGATATTAATTTAGTGGCTCGTTCATATCGAAAGTAATATCGACCGGCCTGGCCAAGGGAAAGTCTAATAGAAGTCGTCCAAAGATGAGTTACTGCCTTTAATTTCCCGATAATAGGGCCCGAGCAACCCTCCTAGCCGTCTCTCCAACCCCCTATGCATCCAGCCCCACCACCTCCTTTCCCATTTCCCTTGCTCTTCCTTTCTCTTTCCGTAGGTCTCTCCTAGCCACTTGGAAACCAACGAACCATCGTCCTCCTGCTCGCTGGCCCCGTCCTTCCCGTGGGTGCCGTTGCTAGAGGTGGCGGCAGAATTGTTCGCTGATAGTTTCCGTGAGGGGTGCAGTCGGGCCAGTAGTTAACTTTGCGGTCGAAGCCATTCATTCCCGCGGAATAACTGTTTTATTGGCGAGCCCGCAGTACCCTTTCCTAGTGGCGGACGTTTATCAGAGGTGAATTATGCATGCCGTGACCGCGCCTTTTGTTTTTAATAAACGGATAAATCAACCCGGCGTAATTATACACAGAATGGAATAGTATTTATGCGACTGTTCGGCCGTTTCTATTTTGTACCGCTATGGATATAAGATGGTAATAGTTTTGGGAGACAGTGACGAGTTTAGAACTAACACCTGTCAGCTTTCCATTTTAAGGTTCAGTTCGCTAGTCTGCCTTTTAATATACACGAGATCGCAGTGGTAGTCTGGCAGTCTGAACGGACGGTGATTCGCCGAAAATATTAATTTTTTCAACGCACTGTCCACTCGGTCAGGGGTGCGTTACACTTGGCTAACTTTCCTGCGACTTGTCGAATGAAATTCCGGACGCGCCGGTGAATCTGCATCCTTCCGCTTCACGCGGCGCCGAGTTTCTTTCGCCGTCCCGGACAAAAGGCAGTCTATCAAAAGGAGCCAGCACCCGTCGCAGGCGGGCAAAGTGATGTGACCGTAATTGAAATCGTCGAATCGTACCAGCAAAACTCCCCGTCCTGACCCTGTTCACCGCGAATGAAGATATGAAATATTTTTTACACGAACACCGCAGCTGTGGCCATCGAAATGCCCGCCACGAGACTCAACCCTGGACGAGTGGACTGCTTCCACGAAACAATTTTTCCTGAAAGGACACACTGTCCCATCTTAACGAGGTGTCTGTCCGGTCGCCGTAAGGGGCATGACTGGTGGAAAAGAAGCGGGCCAGAAGAAAAAGTAAGCAGCTAGACCAGCGACAATTTTCTCGATCACGCCGATCCGTCGGATTATGACAGATCAAACGCAAGCGAAATCGTCACCGTGAACGATTCAGACAATTTCGTGATCGTCACTGATTTTATTGAATCGGAAAAATGACCTCGCTTTTCCCGTCCACGAGTGCACACCACCAATCCCGGCGCAATCTGCATCGTCACTTCGCACCATCATGCTGACGCCTTCGGAATCCCCTTCTGTCGTTGCGTCTTGTATCTCTTCTGTCCCTTCATCAGCCGTGCACGAACGTAACCGCAAGCCACGCTGTTGCCGTACGTACTTCACCGAGTTTACCCGGGCATTCCGGCGATATTGAATTGAAATAAACCTTCTCCACCTCACTCGCTCCGTGTTTCGAGCTGCCGCCGTGAAAAAAGAACCCACGAGTTTCAAACAGCTTTCGTGTAATGCAAATCATTCGGAGAACGCACCTACGTTCTTCAAGGACGGTTTCTAAACACCTCGCGCGGCTTCGATATGGAATTCTACACGTTCCCCGAAATGATCTGCTGCGTCGAACGTAAATTTTCGAACAGCGCTTGAAAAAGACTAATCAATCGTTGCTATATTCAACTGGACGCGACGTTAATTAAAATAGAAGCGTCGACTATAAACCGTCCAAGTCGGCTGTGAATTGAAATTTCGGAAATTCGATTCCACCGGCGAAATGAAGACTGAAAGTCCAACGTAATTATCGACGCACGGGCTGAATTCCTCCGGAACGAAACAACGCGGAACGACGGGCACGATGATGCCCGGACCGCTTCGAAAGCGGCGCGAATGATTCATAAACCTGCGGCAATCTCCAGTGTCGGTACAAACCGCACAAGAGCTATTGGAATTTGCGACCTTCGGCGGAGCGAGGCGCAGCCTGTAATGCCGCGTACTCGCGCCCACTTGTGGGCGTCGAAATACGTGCCGTCCGCGCGCGCCTCGGTGAAGTTTGAGCAAATAAATTCATTCGGCCGCCGATACACGCTCACAAACACGGCTGAATTATTTTAAGCAGCGTGTGGTTATGCACGCGGCCGCATCTCGCGAGTGCTGCCCTTTGTTGCGCGCAACAAATCCACGCTGAAACGCAATGAAACTAAAAGTTCAGCCGGCTTATTGGCGGCCAGACAATCGAGTTGCTCTATACGATCGAAAACTGTTTTCATATCTGCTTGCCGTTTTGTCGGATCCGGCTGGTGAACTTGATAACGCGGAGTGGGCATTCGTTAGGGTTTTACGAAATGGTAAAAGTTGCTTTCACGTTTATTTCTGTTATTTGTCCGTTTGTTTTTGTTCGCGTCGCGTTTGAAACGAAGGTGCAACCGTACTTATCAGAAACGGCAAACAATTTCCCCAGCTGGCATGAGAAACGGTCGAGGCAGCGGCTCATTAGCCATCCTTTTTGTTCGTTCTAAAACGATTTCCCGCGTTGTCCCGTGGAACGGAAACGGCCCTCGGCGAGCACTCTTATCGTCGCGCCTTCCTGTTCGCGTAAACCAACCGTGCAGACGAGGGACATCCTGCGAACTGCTGTACTTGCCCCCTTTTTTCTAGCTTCAACTTTTCATAAACGCCTGTCCGGCTGACGAAAATATCCGTTCAATTTTGCCAAACTGCAATGACGGAAATGCATAATCGGTTCGCGCGAAACACCCACCGAACATTTGTTCGCATAAAACGGGAAGTATTAGCAAATTAACCGGCGTATAGCTGCCGGGTCAGCGTTGTTTCGCGTGCAAGCACGGTGCGTCGTAGGGTGGCCGACATGAAGACATCAACCGTGACGTTGTCGAATCGTGTAATGCGTGCATTAGAACGGGCGAAGTGAGGACAGATGTCACGCATCCCCCGAATCGTGCCACGGATTTTCCACGCACGTGTCGCCACAGATTTGCCACGACAGAGGCGGCCACATATGTTGTCGATATCGGCTCGCCACGATCATTAATTATTCGAGCATTTTTTCACCGCGCACCTAGGCCAATATTCGCTCGGTCGACGGTGGAACGCGATTGCCGCTCGATATGCGGCTTAATCGGCGATTGATCTGTAAATAAGTGAGAGGGAAACGATCGGTCGAGCGAGGTCCCAGCGACGGATAGCAATCGGATAGTCGGCCAGCGTAATTTCATTTCGAGTAATGTCGGAACACTTACCTACTTTGAAACCGACATGGCAAGAAAATTGATGCGTTCGTACTTATACGATTTATACAAGATCGAACTATCACGTACACGCGCAGCGCAACGAGAATACAAGATTGCCGACGACGAACGAAGATACCCGGCGAATTTTCTTACGACCGATCACGCCGATGCAGGTGAAACGAAAATTTCACGAATTCCTGATTAACAAGCTTACGCGCGCAACACACGGCCGCCGGCCTTGCGTTTTTATCATGAAGCAATTGAAAATTTCATTATCAGGCGGTTATTAAAACTTCATCGAAATCCGATACATATACATCGTTCGAGTCCATTAACTTTTCCAACTACCCCGATCGAGTGGACGAGCACAATGAAAAAGTTCAGTTACGGCGAGGGGAATGGGGGGAGGGTTTATTCCGTGCTGGATAACTGGTTTCCTAAAATAAAATAGATCTCTTTAAATGCCGCGGCGCGGGGGTCAGCGGGGCCATTCGGATTTTCGCCAATAGACCCGCACGTTAATTGTACCGCGTTCCTGTTTTCACACATCCACCCTGTCGGCTCCCATAAATAAACGAGTTTCTTAATTAACCAAATTATACGCAACTGCATCAAAATTTCACATTACCAGTTAAGGGTTAATTGCATTCGCACCAGTCAACCGCGCAGCCACGCTAAGCCCTTTACGCCACTCAACTACGTGCCAGAAGCGAGATTTGCATCGTCGCAATTTCCACGTACAGATTCGCGCATATCTACGCGTCTGCCTCGTCGCTGCACCCAGTCGTATCTTGGAATTACAATTTTCAGACTGGAACTTCGAGGGACTACCTGTCTGACGAACGATCAGCGTGGAAACAACGTTTCCCGCGAGGGAACGATTAGATCTCGCGTTTTCGACTCTGAATTCGAGGGGAAATTAACTCGTCCGCGGGAACGAGGTCGAATCCCGTGCGTCTCATCTACGAGGACAATATCCTTTGACCAACGATAAACGATAATAAAATTCCCGTCGCGGGGAAAAGTCTTTTCCAAGGAACGCGAGAGAAGCAAAAACGAATGCCGGTAATGGGTGTCCAAGATCGGGAGATTTAAACGAACCGAGCAGCGGAAAAATGGAGCAAAACAAACCGATAGAGGGACAGAGATGAGGAAGAAAAAAAGGGAGAAAAGAACGAGGAGAGGAAATATAAAGGTAAAAAAAGGAAAGGGGAGAAAAAATTGAGACGACGAGGAAGGTAGAATGCAGAAGGAAGAGGCCAGCCGGAAAGGAGAGAAGGGCGAGGAGGTGAAAGGATGAGGAAAGAAGGCAGCGAGTATCTCGCAGTACGGTAGCCACGCCAAAGGTGTATCATAGCAGGGCCCAAAGTGTCGGATGCTCGTGGGATGTTCGGGGCCGTGAAGCCTCTTGCCAGTCGGTCCAGTCGATGGAGGTAGAGTAGACGTGTTATGCTCGGGGATCGAACGAGAGCGACGAGGATGGACGCGCGTAGGGTGGAAAGAGCGCGAACGGAAAGAAGAAGAGTGCCGGAGGAGAGGCAGGGAGGCAGTCGGCGTTCCGTCTTACCTTGTAATTTACTCACCGCGGGCCCCAGGCTATCCATCTCGTGGCATAACTCAGGGATGGGCCCATCGGAGCCCGACATTGTCACTTCCTCGCAGGGCACCGGCCAGGCTGCGTTCAAGAATTTTGCCGTACCAGCACGCTCCGACGATTCCACGCGATTCAGATTTCACGCGTGTTTAGTTTCCTGAATGGACATAGTATAATTCCGTGGCGTGCCTGGGGATCATTCTCCCCGTCCGCCAAGCCTCGCCAACAGTTTCAACGGCGAGGAAAGATTTTTCCAGGGGAAACGGGCGCAACGTCGCACGCCCAGAAGACGATCCTCGTGTTCTGTCAACGGTGGCATTTCCGTCCACGGTCCAATCTCCGTCGGCTGATTGCACGTGACTAATAGCCCCGTCGAAGATAATTGAATTTATGATAGCATTATTCAGGCGCGGCTATTGTTTGCAAGAGAACCGTGTACACGCGGCTCGCGCATTGAGGAACGAAGACGCTCGATCCGCCGGCGGATAAGCACTCTTATTCTCGTTCACCAACGAGCAATCGCTCAATTACACCGCGCCGACTAATCTCGTTAGAACTCGCACCACCTACTACCTGTCTATTGTTCGCCAGAATTATTGCTCTGCTAGCACTGTGCTGGCGCGATCGAGCGTGCACGAGGCGGGTGGACGAGGAGGACGATCGCTGCACCGTGTAAAGGGAAGTTTTTGCGGCGAGCCAGCACGAATGTGGCACGCCTAGGCACAGCCCTGACTTCGAAGCCGAGCTTCAATACAACGCTGCATACGTTTAGCTAAATTACACTTTATATATACCATTATTATTTCATGGGTCCCACTGATGTGCCCTCTCACGGCTGACGCCTTTTTCTCGTCCTCCCCGCCGCTACTTATCCCCCTTCTTCATTTCTGCCCCGGAGCAAAGCAAAAAGGTGGCGCACGAGCGTTCTGCTCTACGCACCGAGTAACCTCGCTATCGTTTCATTGCGCTTACGACATTACCGCTAACTAGATTTTTTACAACACACTTATCCTCGTTCACGAGTAACCTTTTGGAACGTTTCAACGTTTGCCGGATAAGGAACGTGTGTTATTACGGTTCATTACGCGGTTGCCGTCAAAGGGAATCGGTAATGCACGAATGGCAAACGCGATCATTCTCCCCGTGATATTTCCCCCGTTTCTTTTGCGCCGCGTTTTCAACAGAGAATTAAGAATAAAAAGGAAGAAGAAGGGAGACGAGAACGGAAAGGAGGAAAAAATGGAGGAGAAAAAGTGGAAGAAATAGGATTCTCCGATCGACTGATAAAACCATTCTAGAACGTCAATGGTTTTTCAGCGAAGGAACTTCCAAGTCACAAAGACCCTTTACCGTAAGTAATCAGACATGCAAAATCCTTCTTTTGTGCGCTCCATCTTCCTCCGTCCTCGTTCTACCGTTCACCACCCTTTCTTCGCCCTCATTCCCTTCGCCTCCTATTAATCGAACCGCCCCGGTTCTTGATTTCAACGATACTCTTCGCCTGTCCGTTTTTGATGACCCTAACCGAATCTCCATTCCGCACGATCGCATCGACGAACTTTCAGAGTCATTAGTGAAAGTGGTGCATGATATACGGACACTCCACCACCTCTTCTTCGTGCCCCTCCTTTTTATTTTTCTGTTTCTTTTGTCATTTAAGAAAAGCTGCATTAATCCGCGACAATGTTGCGCTGCTCTCCTTCGTCTTCCCCTCGCCTACCTTTGCCCCTTCTTCACTGTCTGCCTCCTCGGTGCACACAGCTTGAGGGAACGTTTGAGACTAAAGTGCCACCAAGGTTGTCATATTGCTCCCGATCTCGAATCTGAAATTCAAATGACCGGAGCGCCATGACTTTCAAATCTATCGATTAGCAGATAGCACCGCGAGCAAGTACAAATTCACAGTGGCAGACGGGACGCTCGCGAATATTTATGCTGTCAAAAACGGAAGAGGGTAATATCCCTGGCAAATGAAAAATTTATTCCGCGAAACGTCGTTTGTCATTTTGTATCCTACGTGCATCGATCCACTGCGCGAAACAGCCTCCGTTATCGAACCATCTCCCGAGACATTTTTTCCCCCCGTCCGGCGATTCCTTGTTCCGACTAGAAAGGAAAAAAATGAAGGAATCTTGTGCACGCAACTTAATGAAAGCGCAGCAAACCGTGCAATACGTATTCCACGAAGGACGATAATCTTAATGAACCCGTTGTCCGCAAAATAATATGTATCATTCCGACATTGGCCGCGGCAGCGATAAACTACTTAATCGTCGGCCGATTGCACGCAAATCCCTCTCTTAAAAAGATTTACTTATCAGCCGTCATGTAAGGCGGTAATTAATTATTTGCCTCCGAGGCTTCCAAGGCGCGCTCTCGGAACGAGAGGCCGAAATTAATTCAATTTAATCCACGTCCACGCGAGGCAGGCGCCAAGATTCAGGTTCACCGTCGTAGCCCTTTTCTTCGTTCCTCTCGTCAAGCGCAAAAACAAACGGGCCTGCGAAAGCCACTTATGCAAAGCACCACCGACGGCAATTAAAACTAAGTAACAATTAGGCGACGAAGGGGTCGAACTATGTGAATGCGTGACCCTTTGGCGAGACGCGTGCACAAAAGCGAGTGCGGGGGCCCTTTTCTTTTCTACGCCGTGTCACCGTTGCTTCGTCTGCTAAACCTGTCTCTTTACCACTTGTTCGTCTCTCTTTGCCCACCTCGTCTCGCGGCGGCCTCTCACCTGTGCACCATTTCATGCCTCCTCCGCGTACGCCAACTGGAGAACCTTAAACGCGGCTTTCAGTTCGTTCACCGGCAATTTAATGGACCCTAGGTCGCCGCAACTTCCGTGGCAGTTAAAAAACTGAGTCATCGCGTTGACGATCGCAACTTTGTAAACTAATAATTAGCGATATTAATTAATGCAATTTTCACCTCGTCACTGGCAATTAATTCGAAGCCCTTTCATGTTTCTTTCTCCCTTTTTCTGTTGTCCCTTGCCGATGAATCTACGCTATTTCATCGTGAGACTCAATCTTGCGGTATCTGAATTTCTCTTTTTTTCGTTTCTTTGTGACGCATCGAAAATCCTCGGTAAATGAGAAGTAAAATAAGGTAGTATTAAGGGCGCAAGAATGCAGCTGCCGTTGCCAACATTTTAACGCTTGCTTAAGAAAACCCGTCACATTACGCTGTAAAGTAGCTACGCAAATGGTAGTGAATATTTCAACGGGGAAATAAAACGAGTGGAATCTTTCCGAGGGATCTCGCGTATGGAGCATAAAGTAAAGACGCTAAGAGGAACGGGGGATGGAGCAGCAAGAAACGGATTGAATTCCCCAACGTCTTGCAATTAAGCAATAAACATAAAGGACCGTGGACGTTTCAACATTCGCGGATAAACAGAAATATTTACGGGCCTGTATATCTGTGTCTAAAAGTCCCGCGGACAATTAGTGCTACATTCTTCGCGGGAGACGCGGTCGTTCTAGCGGAGTGTGCCGACTATCACGCGAATTTACAATCAAAATCGTCTTCCAAAACGAGGAGAACGGCAGAGAGGGCTCTCGGCGTACCTTTATGGATAATCGCGCACTAAATGAGAAAGCAGAGAGTCCTCGCGAGTACGCGAGAAACACTGACACCGGCTGCCTCGTGTCTGCGGGCAATTATAAGTTTTTCAAGCCTCTCGCCGACGAGATAACTCGAGTATTGCCATTCAAGGTCCTTCCAGTGAGCATCGAACCAAGTGCGATCAAGGTCTTAACGACAACTCTCGCCGTGAGTAAACTCGAAAGTTTTCGCGAACCGGAGCACCCTCCAAACTACTGGCTTTTACCAAGTTAAACAAACGATAACCCGTTCTTCGCCCGCTTTGCATTTCTACGTTACGACTAAACTACCATCGAAGAAACATCGAGCAATCGATCGGGAGACGGCGGAACGTTTCCCTTGCCACCTGGATGCCACCACTCGCTCATAATTGTATTCGTATGTTTCGTGGGTTCGTTGCCTTCTCGCGAGCAAAACGAAGCTCGCCCCGGCGAGTTTACGAATGGGCGTTCACGTATCGCGAACCGGAACCAACACTGTAATTCGTTGGTCGATGATCCGGTCGCAAGAGCTGTCAGTAACAAATGTGCAGTGGGCTGCGAGCACGCTCGAAATCGCGCGATCAGAAGTCACGGTAACTTTAATTGCCAGTTTTCAATTCGTTAGCGGTGCGCAACCGTGGCTGCGATACGTGACCAGAATCCGAACGTTCGACGGGCAAAAAATTAGCATGCCTTCCTGCGACGTACCGCAGTCTGGCTAATTCGCAAAGACGCAAGGAATCGATTGGTTGGGAATTGTTGTAGATTGGCCGTCACCACGAAGGTGGACGAAAGGGTAATTTGAAGCGTAGACCGTCTCGCTCGATTTTTCTGCCTGAATCCACGCTGCTGTTCTTATTCGTTCGTTTCAGGAATCCTTTAATTTGTGCTTCGGAAATTATACAACGGGGCGTTGTATGTATATAATTTAATGGAAAAAAATAATCTGCTTGCAACAATAGATTCCAGTCCATATTTCGCGGAGGAAAATTATTCATAAAATATCGGTTCCTGCGATTCCTCATGAATTATTATTAGATTCTCTAGAGATAGTACGTCAATCCACGTAGAATCATTTCCTTTGAAATTGAATTAGCTCCGATCGTTAATTGCCAGGGCTGGGCGTTCGTTATTACGACTCTTCGCCTGCACGCTCAATTGCAGTATCATGAAACTTGTTGGACGGTGAGCTTTTCAATAGCAGGTTCTATGTTTTCATAATACTATTAATTATCAATTATGATAAACGTTCGTCCATCACGCGGCTGTGGTTGCGCATAGTCCATCGTTTTCGATTTCTCATCGCCGAGCCCCCCGAAGCGCTGTCAATCACCGCGAGTGACGTGGTTCACTGCGGAAACTCATCGTTCGTCCCTACACCAGTATAACGCATTTCATGTGTACGCATATCACGCAATGGCCAAACCCGTGCTGTCGCCTCGGAGGCTATTGTAAAAGTCACATTCTAATTTTTACCAGGTGCGTTTTATAGAAGTTGTCATCAACCGTGAATATAATTTAACCGAAGAGACGATCAACCCCTTTCTTCACGAAATAAATGTACAACGCTAGGCATTGTGCCACCTAAATTGAACCACCGATGAAACACCCAAACGAATATACATAAGCGTCCCTCTTCGCGCGATACGATGGACACGAATATTGTCCACCACTTTGTCGGAACGTTGTTGTTCCAGATGAAATTGAAAATTCGAAACGGTCAAAGCCGCCCGGCGATACGATACGCGTGTTAATTCCGAATAACGATACGATTGATACGTTTACATAAATTCAATTAAGGAGTATGCATTTGGAAATTATCATTTACGTACATGAACGTAACGCGAGACGCATGAAAAAGCAGAACAGACGCGAGTTGTCCTGTGTGAATCGTAATCGTATTATCGTAACGCAACGCCCGGCACGCGAGAACAAAGGGAAATTCGATTTGAAAATACCCACGGTGCATAAAACAACCCGTTTGTTGGATTGGGAAATAATTTAGCCGATGGTACGATCGTCGAGGCTCGTGTCATTACGCATTTTCTCGACTCTGTACGGGGTTGTAATTCAATGCTCCCTACGCGGTCCCTGCTTTGTTACGCCGTGGCTAAACATCATTATTTGTAAACGGGGGTATGATTGATCGAAACACGATGAAAGTGGCCAGACTCGCCATGCCACGCCGTGTCTCGCCCCGTGAAAGATAGATCGATGTGGATGCGAACGCCATTTCCTGGCCGGCATAAATATCGTTTCATGGAAATGAAATGCAACTCCTCTGGCCTTTGTTTAAATCCGCTTCCACCCGCTAGAATTCATTTTCCTACAACGCGACATCGTGTTACGGCAGTTACTTTCTCTGTTTCGTTGTTTGTTGAATACGAATGTTACAATTTACAATTGTAATCCCGCCTGTATAATTAATTGTCGGCTCTTCGTTTCGATTATACAATATTGTGAACGATCTTTACAATACTAAACGAATGACAGTCTTCATCCGTTTCGAAAAGCACCCCCGGCCGTCCAACTCTTCCCTTCTGAACATCGGCAGTCTCAAATTGCTTGTAAGAAAGATTTAATTGAGGCAATTAACGGAGGCAGAGTCGAGAGTGGGAGACGAGAACGGGAGTGACAGGGAAGTAGTGCAGGAGAAGGGTTGTCTGGGCGAGCGTGGCTATCTAAAGGAGAGCAACCGACACGTGGACACACGTGTGCCTCAATATTTATATATACAAGGTGCTCGCAGAACGCGAATACCGTTTTTCACTTGCAACGTGGGACACCAACGATCATTTCCATATCACGCCACGGTCAAGCAAGCCTGCGAGAAATTATTTACACACGAAGTAAGTACACTGAAAATTCAATTAATACACCCTTTGAAGCCGGCGTTCTAATTAAAAACTTGATTGACACACGTTTTTGGGACCGACCAACGGAAACTGTACGTTTTTTAAAAGCGTCAAAGGTAGATTTAATATCGCGTCCCTTTGTAACTCGGAGCTCGAGCCCAGCTGCCCGTTACTATTTTTCAGGATAGTCAGAATCAGCTCGCAATATGAACAAAAAATTACTGCCGCTCAAACGAAACTCTATTACAATTATTCTTGCGTCCTCTTTAAAACAAAATGCATATCCCCACCTTCGCGTACATGCCCATTTTTATACGCCTTGTATTTGCGCATACGGCAGTCACCTGATTATTATCTGATCGCAGCATCGAGCGAAGCTTAAGCCCACAAATAAAAGTGTCGTGCAAAGGGAACCATCGCGGTCAATCATTCCAACCATTTCTTACTTCCGGAACACCCAGTACGTCACGGCCAGCTACATCTACACGCGCACGAGCCGATAGATGTACAGTCGGAGTGTGAGACGGTCGGCGTAAGGGTGGAAGTCCTCGTTGAAGGGTCCTCCAGTTTGCCGAAAAGGAAAGGACTTCGAATGCGTTATTTGAAAAGGGACGTCCGTCCTGCTGGGGTGGAGACGAGCCCCAGAAGTGACCCTCCATGTATTATTCCCTTCGAACGTCATTTCAAAAACGGCTTATCCGCCGCGAGACTATTAATGTCAAGCCTCCTCCTCGTCGACGCGTAAACGGAAGGGAAGAACCGGTGGATGACGACGACTACGACGACGTCACCGTGAGCGGCGATCTGATTTGTCCAGGATCCTTCCCGATTTAAGGCGACCCCCGATTTAAATCCTTCCGACGACGGGCATTCCGCCCGTAATGAAGCTGACACCGACCTCGCCACGGCACATTTCTCCGCCAGACAGCAGGAAGAGTAGAGAGGGTTCACGGGACACTTGATAATTATTAACGTCTGGGTAGCATAGTCAGTGCGACGTTCGCCATAATTTTCGACGAAATAAAATACCACCTGGCTGTATATTACCGTTTTATCATTGATATCCATACGTGACACCGGCCTTTGCGCCCGATTAATCGTGGTCCGTTATGGAGCGTCATAAGTGTCGCACGCCAACGGTTTCCCTTGAACAAAACGTTGCATTCGCAACGCTGATCGATTCGGGATGGAGAACGTTAGAGGTGAATCAACCCGTGAACGTGTTGTGCTCGATTTTGGGGTTGAGAAAAGAATACTATAAATTCCTAGCGATCCCAGACAAAATCTTATAAATCGTGGAAATAAACACAGCAATATTTAAGATTGAAGGGTTAAACGGTATAGCAGACAGGGTGAATACGGTGAACGAATCGTACGGTCAAGAATAAAACCGTGACGATTTGTCTCCGCGTAAAAGGGACGACATTCGCCCCGGCGGGCGATGAAATTTTATGCAACGCTCGCGATCGTTGAAAAATTTGCGCCAAAACGGATTGTCGGAAACGCGAGGCGGAAATAAAACGGGAATACGTGGAACGGTCGTGAGGGGTTTGAAATTGTCGCGAAACGATCGCGAAACGAACGAACAAGAAATAAAGCAACGTTCGCGGTCGAAGAATCTTCCGTCCGGAAGGATTATGGTGTAACGTTGCATTGTCACCGTGAATACTTTCAACCCTCTCTTTTTTTTGGCCTCCCCTCCTCCCCATCGCCACGACTTCATAAATGTTACCATAAATTTCCGCCTGCACTACGGTATCGCCGGGCCAAGCATAAAATTCAGCCGACTATTTTCCTGGGAGGCGGTTACGCGTTATCCGGCAGATTGTCTGCAACGTTCGGACGTTTCTATCGTGGCATGAATAAAAACGCATCGCTTACCGATATCGAAAAATCGTTAGGAGAGCGTAACGCGAGATATACGTCGCGGATATTCCTGTGTACGCCCTGGTGGATTGGCGCAGAGGGACGCCTCCCGATGCTCGATACTCTTGCTCGGACGCCGTTTCAATTATTCTTCGTTACTGACCCCGCGGCCGCAGAGCGTTTCACTCATTTGCGAGCATCGCGCGTGATCCACGTGTTTGCTTTTCGAAGATTGCCGCGATAAATCAACGCTTCCACTGCGATCGCCGGAACGAAGGAGGACGGGGATTTTTCACGATCTGATTTTCTAGTGTGCTGCATGACAGATTGCGTGGAAGAAAAAGAATGGGGCGATGGGAGGCGTGATTTACTGACGGACTACCTTGTATTCCTGTGCGACGTGTACCCCCCTTTGGTTTGCACGGTTTATTTAGGTTACTGTTGTTATTATTTTCCAGAGCGGAGAACTTCTCACAGTAGCGTTACATTTTTGGTATTGCGTTGCCTATCCGCGATAAGTAATCCAATTCCAAAAAGGTCTGTGGCATTTTTATCCCATAAGAACTATTCGGTTTAAAATATGTTCGAAATGATTTCAAACAGCGGGCTGCAGCGTTGGCAATAAGAAAAGAAGAATCGAGGGAATACATAGGAATTCGATACGTTCGAACACCTACTGTTGCGAATCGCCTGACGCTTTTATTATGGCAATCGTAAAGTAAGTTAGCGATCACCTGCGTCCGCTTGACCGAATTTATGGCGAGGCCGATTTTACGTCGCGTCGAGGGAGAATTTCGCGCGGCGAACGTTCACACCGACGCTCGTCCCCGTACGTGTACACGTATATACAAGACGCGTTTAATTGCGACTGGAACGACGACGACGAGTCGGTGATCTTATTTTTACTTCCGGCGAATGGAAGCGTAAAGCTGTGTGAGCAACGACGACAGGAAGAACGAGGCGCTAGACCGAGGGAAAGAGCGCTTACGGTTTTGTTAATTAAATTTCTGGATTAATCCCGGTCGTCGCGACGCCCACGGTCGGGGCTAATACTTTCTCTTTAACCTGCCACGGCGAGAAAACCGACATCTCCGGCACGTGCGACTGCGTCCCTACAGCGTGGCGTTCTCCATGGGCCTGGAAAAAGGAAATGTGCTTTCACCTCCTCCCGTTGCCTTGAACTTTATGCCGCTGTAAGCACGACAGTCGCCTCCTCAGACTTATTGCCACCGGCGTCGCGGATAAAATTACGAACGATTAGGGAAACGAATTGGGGCGGTAATTTCACTACAGTCCGATGTCTCGTTTCGCCGTATCTGCGACGAATTTCACGTCAATCTGCGTGATTCGAGGAAACTGCGATAAGCATTGGAATCTCGTCGGGGTGAACTTTAAGGGGCGAGAAAATATTGCATTTTATATAATATTCCCCTCGTGCAAACTACGAGAATAGTTTAATCAAAATAATTAGGGATCGCGAGACCTGGTGTTGCTGTTATTAGTTTCGTACATAAAGTGAGAAAAATGTCACCCCATTATCACGGTGATATTGCACACATAAGCTGTCAATTTATTAGAAATAATATAGACAAGACTGATAATATGAGCCAGAGAAATGATAGTACAATAAATCGGTATACTGCCGGGAAATCACAGTGATCCCCTCAATCGCAAATAAAATTGTGTCTGTCGTTTCGCGCGACTTAGTTGTGCTATACGGTTGAAATTCGCGAGACGTGGCCAAAAATACGACGACGTGGTGGACATTTAATCGCGTGGTTGACATGGTCGCGTTATTATCTTCACGCGGGAACTACATACGTCGGTGGCGCGTATAAACGAGCGTCAACCTTATATTAATGGCGCCAGGTTTACGCCCTGACGTTTACCGCCTTCCACTGCTCAGTTCTCGGAAGTTATGAACTTTTCAGGAATTATGAGCGACGAGCGGGCATGGCCGACCGATTCTATGCGTACAGAACGGGGTCAGAAGGGGGAAGTTGAAAAATTCGTTAATGACAAACGAGAATTTCGCGGGGGGAACCTCGCATCGAGCATTAAAACACGGACAAAGGAGGTTCGACCAGTGTTGTACTTCGCAGTGGTAAATTACTTTTTAAGCAGTCGCCGGTACCCGGGCGAGCTCGGCTGAAGAAAAGAAATATCTACGGTCACGTCTTGATTATAAACCCAGCAGACGCCGCTGCTATAACTGGATCGAGGGAGGTCTTATTAAACTAGATCTCCTTTTTATGCACTTCCGGATATGAGGCTGAATACATCCAGTTTGGCGCGTCAACCGTCTTAAACGTTTTTACGGCGATGGTGGAAGAATTGTTGGACAATTTGTTAAAATTCCCACGAAACTCTACGATTGTTGCTTAAACGACCTGTGGAACGAGATAAGGCACCATTCAAGGAATTTAAATAGCGTATGTGTCCTAGATGCAATACGGCCGTGCTATATCCTTGTCAGAATAAAGGGAGTGCACATGAATTCATGATGACCATCCCAAAGGCCGGTTTTCTCTTCATTGAATCTCTATTGCGCTATAACCGAGAGCACGCGTTGGTGTTGAAACTAAAAATTCATAACTGTATCAATTATTAAAGCTGTGCCGATGCGTCCATTCTCCACGATCTATTTCAGCATTAATCCCATGTGGAATTCGGTACACAGCCACTCCTACCAGGAATTAACCAGCATCTTCACGCTGGCCTCGTGTTAATTGAAAGATAACTGCTCGTGTCGAGGGGCAACAGTGTTGAATCTCCTTGCTGATCTCGTTTTTACAAAGCCACGGACGACACCGACGCGTTAATATATTTTACGGGCACCGACGAAGGAAAACAGCGCGAGGAAAAAAAAGGAACGAACAGAATTTCAAGGAGCTGCATCGCGGAGCAAGGGCTGAGAATGGCAGCCCTATCCTCGCGTTTGAAATACGATTGCAGCGCTGATATAAAGCATGTCACGGAATGGGACCTTTACAGCGCACTAAAACCACGGGATCGAGGATGATCCAGAGGATAAAGATTCGGCCAGAGACACCATCCTGAGGGAGATACCCGATCCTTCGACCCCGTACACACAGGGAAAGCTGATTGTTTGACGTCGACGTGATATCATTTCCTGTGGCTCGCCCACGCGCCTTGATACGTCGGATTTAGCCTTTGCTTTACGCGGCTAGACGCCACAGTATACATGTACACGGCCGTCTATCACTCTCAGGCAAAACACTGGGTCTTGATGTTTTAGGTGACACAAAGGAGTGTTAACGTTCGGATATTCTTTTGAAACTTGTACGAAAGTGACCCTTGGAAAAATGTCTAGTACTTAATTTAGGTTAATTTCCAGTGGACGAAAAATATCAATTGGGGTAGACGTTGTTCCAGCAGCTAGATACTAAAATTATTTGGTAAATGTTAACTCGATAAAGACCGTTCCGCGTTAGAGACTGCAGTGTTATACTTTATAATGGACGTATACAAAATTTGATCACCTTTGGAACTCATTCTAAATCATATTATCGGCGATAAAGTAGGTTTTATCAGTTCGTTAATAATGAAATTAATATTGATGAACGCATTACAGCGTTCGCTCTGTACTCTGTACCTTGATGGACAATTATGAATTTAAAGGGCCGGCGAAGGATATCGTTATGGCGGTGAAGCAAAAAAGTCATTCAAGTTCTCGTTCGCGAACTTCTTTTATTCTGCGCCGAATGCCTGATATATTGTGCAAGAAAATTAGTGATCATCGATTTGCAGCAGCTTCTTTTTTTATCGGCCCCGAGTGTTTTCCGTCGAATAAAACGGCGGTAAGGTCGTAAACGAACATCGAAGGGACAGGAAGAACGATGCCACTTCGCGGGAACAGCCGTTAAGGTTAAGTCGAGTTATCGTCGTGGATTTACTGCGATGGATCGGCGTTAATATATCGTTTTACAGGCTCGAATGCCATTTATTTACGACGAAATAACTGCTGAAGCGCGTGCGTACGCTACCGATGCAAAACGGAAATCGACTGACATCAAATTTCCGTACGCTAAATGCGAAGCAAAAACGCCGTGCAAAAACGTAGAAATCCTCTCATTTAATAATTGAGAACGAATTGCTATCGAGCATAGAAGCACTGCGAGTAGAAAATGAAAACAGAGAGCTTGCATTTGCTTGAACGATATTTAAACGAGCCGACAGCTCGCAAGCAGATGAAACTTAGATTTATAACACGACGACTCAAAATAAGGGATACATTTTAATTCGGCCACGTGTCTCGCGGGTTCGCACGCCACGTTTATCTAAATTGTGAAGCTATAACGAAAACGTGAGGCCGTTGTTAGTATCGGCCATTTCATCCATCGTTTCGCCAATGCAAAGATAATACACGGCTAATGGAGCTCGTACGAATCGTAATTATGACACATTCAAAGCATCGATACGAAGCGAGCTGTGTGAATAATAATTTGCGGGCTCGACCGCCTTTAACGAGTTCAAAGCCCCTTGCGATGCACGTTATTACCACCGCGTACGCCATACGACTTGATGTTCGCGCGTTGCAATTAGATTGCTTGCATATTATTTCTAATCATCAGAAAATGCCGTTCCCATCGCGCTTGCTGTGTGGTTACAGGAATTTCATTTTCTGCCACGCTCGTCGGGGGAAAAAGTTAATTTGCTTCGACGATCATTTCAAACCTTCTTCACCTGTCCATAAATTCCAGCAAGAAACTATAAGATATAGCGCAACATCGCCAAGCGTCTTGCCGAGCGATCTAAAATCTAATTTACAGAAGATAGATATCGTACATGAAACGCAATTAACATTGCACCCTATCTCATTTCCCTGCATGAGCAAAAAGAAACAAAGAAACACTTCCTGCTGGCCCTCGTCCAGTTTTTGCCGAAACGAAATGAAAAACAAGTTCATCGAGCTTACGCACAAATCCATTTTCGTAAACGAATTATCTTTTCGCGAGGCAGACTCCAACCTGTGTGCTTCGTTTCGGCACGGTGACTGCAAATAACCGATTCTCGGAAGGTAACTGTATGAACCGACTCGGTATACTGCGAGAAGTTCTGCGTGTTCACTGTTCAGGCCTCGCCGTTCCTCGTCGCAACCGTACACGTGAACGAGCAGAACGGCAGCCGTTATACATATTGCCTATCGGAATGAAACATCACCGAAATGGAAATCAGAGGGAAGCGTAACTCCCTAGCCCGATCCAGCCAGGTGTATTATATCTGTCCACGCTAGACGCCAGAGTCAGCTCTCTGCACGTCTATATAACCATTCGTTCTTCCAGAAAGCAGCAAGAGCACGCTAGAAACACCGCCATCGCCATCACCACCCACCGAGAATTTTATCGCCTGCATGACCGCGGCAATAAAGCGCCATATTTAGTGCGCCCCGCGAATCTCGCCGTCAAAGTAATGAAAAGCCCCGTGCACACATTCGTGAAATATCCTTGAACCATGCTACACCCTCGAGGAAAACGTTTAATTGGGTCAAGGGACCGTGACCTCCTATCGTCTAACGTGTGTGCCTACCAGCTGAGCTGAGGAAAAAAGGAGAAAAGAAAAAAATGGGGAAAAAAGAGAGGAAAGCTGCTTGCTTGACAAATGAAGAGGGCGGCTGGCTGGGACTTGTGATGGCTGGGTCGCTTTTTTTCAAAGCCTTTTATGCAAAAATTAAACGGTCTTGTTAAGTCCTTTTTTCGCAGGGGTATTATAAAAAAAAGGAAAAAGTATCAGTCCAATGTTTTAATCTTCTGCCGGATAAAAATATCTCTGCCTTTTAAATAACGAATTTCGTTCCTGCGTAATAAAAATATTTTCCATGTTTTTTAGCAACCGCTTTTTCCATCCGTTTTCCCATAGCGATTGGGCGTTAATTAAAAAATTGTACAAGTTTCCGTTCGTTAATTACCATTGCCGGGGGAGGTCGTTATTGTGTCGAAGACAAGGTACTGCGCACACGGCGAAGGGAGGTAGAAACAGTGAAATTTCTATTCAGCTACGATATTAAAACCATCCCCCCGCCCCTTTGTGCAACGGCCGAATTACGAAATTACTTAAAGGATCCATGGTAACTTCTACCGAAGGCTCTTTTAATTAATAGTTCGCTAGCTGCGCGTTGAATACCCAGCAATCACCCAAGTGGTTATCAAAGTAATCTCTGTTCAACGTGCAAAGACTTAACGGAGATTTTCTCTAACTCACCCGTTCTCGTTGTTATGCAAAAAAAAAAAAAAAACCGGAATCGATGGAACGAAATGAGTAATGATAAATCTCGTTACGAAGATGACGGGCTTCATCGTTCCCAATTTTATTGCAATGACAATACGCGATATCAATATACGCCAATGTTTACGCTTATTTTAATATGCATTAAAGCGCATTCCGATCATAAACACACGCTTCACACGGTGCCGATTATCAGCGAAATGTTCCAAACAGATATACAAGTACCAAAGAAACAAATTTAATCAGCCGCATCATAAATTTATAGTATCTGTAATTCGATGAACCGATTGGAAATTCGCTTTATTCCCATACCGTACGCGGGCAATCCTGTTTCATAGTTTCGCGTGAAAAATACTGATCCCGTCCGAATTATATCCATTTTACAATCCATAAAAGGGCCAGCGGCCGCTTAAACGATCAATCATGTCGCATAATTCACAAAGATCCAATTCAAGCTTTCTGGCCACGCTCCCGTGATACTTACGACCCACTGACCTACCTCACTTCCGAATCATGCACCCTTCCTGGGATGCACGAAAGTACCCATAAAAAAAAAAACGAAGTCTGAGCGGTAAGTCTCGGTAAGAACCATCGACAGGGTTAGTGCCCTTAAAAATGCATACGATCCAGCTCGTATGTTTTTTATAGACCACCGTCGGTATACTTTTACCCCTACCCTACCTACCCCAATGTATAACTGTGTCGGTCCTCGATCTCGTATAAGTGTCAGGCTTTCTCAGCCCTTTTATCATTACGATTCGCGGAAGCAGCAGATCGGCTGTGAAAATTCGAAGGCACATTGATTATTCATAAGGCATTTGGAACCGAAATGATCGGGGGTGCAAGAGTTTGCGGAATAAACTTCTCAAGTGTGGAATATTGCGCCGTTCGCGTAACTAGTAGCTGCGAATGCAAGTACAGGCATCAATCTCCGGTACAAGCTCCCATAACTAATTATAAGTTTGTTTCACTTTAGTAGATACTAAGCAGAGCGTACTCTCTATTGTTTGGAAACTTCAACTCGACGCTGTCCCTTGTTAAATGTCCTAATGTCCTAATGTCCTAATGTTAGGGAACTGTTGCCAACTAATGACGACCGACCAAGGAAAATTCCCTCCCCGCCCTCGATGCCGACTTGTTTATCTTAAAGCTGACTATTGTACAATTAACCAAGTTGAACCTGTAACGATCGTCGATTCAAATTCGACGTGGCATTACCGGGACTGGCAAGACGAAAACACGATTGAAATACCTACATGATTCTTTCACATATTCCCAGGCTCGACTTCACGAATTAGAAGACAGCCAGACAATAAAATAAGTGCTGGTAGCAGAAGAAGTAATGATTAATTGTGGAAAGTATATCGAGTAGAAAGCGTGAAAGAAGATCGATGAAAAGGATATCAGGTAGGAGCCTGAATTAATCATCGTGACAAACGATGTATGACACGCTGACGGCAATAGTTAAATCATACTTCACGGTGGCCAGGGGCTGTTTATAATCGGGCAACACGTACAACATATCGCTGAAAAGTGGAGTAATCGTTGGAATAAATTAGTTTCCGACTTCCTATCCGATCAACCGGAAGAATCTGTCATCCCTTTCAGTTCTCCTCTTCCTTTTTTTCTTCCTCGTCGATTCGTTTGCTGAAATCCTCTGGCTTTCGCGCGAACGCATCGTAAGCGACCGCTTTACTGGATGCTTCGGTGTCGTTACGAGGCAACGAAGATGGAGAAAGATAGAGGGAGGGAGACGGGTTCTACAATTTATTACATTTTCCCGTTAAATAACCTGGCTCACGGGTCGGAAGGAATTTGATCGATGGAAATGTTGGCTCGGAGTCCGACGATAATGCAATCTCCTTTATCATTATGGCAGCTGGCTTATGTAATTATACGCGAAAATGCAACGTGGACGGTGTGTAATGATTTCTGAAACACATTTTATATTCCCCGGCCGTTCCATTGAATATGTATGAAACACGGAAGATTGTGAATGTAAATGTAAATCCTGGGCGCAAGAAAACGAAACGAAAAAGTGATATAACGTCACGAATGTGTTCGCCGCACGAGAGTAGCCAGGTATCTACAGATTCCTTAGAATGACACATATTTCGTGCGCAACGAAAAAAACAGAAACGAAAAATGCAATTATATCCTACTTCTCGTTTATAACAAATCATAGTCGAACTCAACGGCGAACCGTATCTCCTGTCTTTTTATTGCATTGTCGAAAAAACAACGATTCACCGTGGACAGATTTATTTAATGCCGCAAAGAGGGCAGTTAACGCGGGATATTCCCCCGTCATAAATCAATGGGGCTCGATTACGTCAGTCCAGGCGCTTCTTCAAACAAAAGGGGAAAGAGAACGGGAAGATGTGGAAAGTGGCAAGAAGTTCCGAGTGTCCTGCGAGCACAGTTTGCACAGCGGTGAGAGAGACGGTCGAAAAGAGAAGGGGAGATAAGAGGAAGACATTAATTTCTAAGCTTTATGCGGTTCTTATTAGAATCACCGTGAAGCCGGTGCAGGCGCAGCTGCCCCCAGAAATATGACTCTATTTTTCGTCCGCCCCCGACTTATTTGCACGACTGGTGAAAACGTCCGGCACCGGAGGAGGCCAACAGTTTATATTACGTGAAGGTGAACACGGGGAAGCTGGTTGGTAAGGTTACCGACCATTCTTTTTTTTTTTTTTTCTTTCCTTTATCTCCGACCGACCTGGATAACATCCAGCCTCTCTGTTCGTTAAATTTGACAGGCGTTGGAAGGTATTTTCAAGTGAGTTCCACGTGCACGGGGCGATATATTGGCCGTCTCGATAGAAGTTTAAAATTCCCTCTGCCGCGTAGCTCCTGTAAAAATGCCAAGATAAAATGGCACGGCTTAATTAAAGGTATTAAAGTAGTTTTTTGTCGAGCCGCCCGTTTCTTATATTATCACCATATTCATGAAAGTAATGGTAATTACATACGGGACTAAAAGCGTAAAGAACGTAATTTTTCACAAGACAAAAAAATGTCCGCCTGATAAAATCTACATGATTCTCTTGTTCCCACCCTCGTCCACCCGCGCGGGCGCATCTATACATGCATACGTATGTACGTGTTACGAACCCAGCCAGACTTTACGATTATCCCCTCTTTTTTTATTTAAACTTTGTCACAATCGAGAGGAAATATTTAATATGAAAGCGTTGTAATATCGTTCGAACCGGTTGCTCCTTCGTCCTTGTTCTTATTCTTCTCCATCCCCTTCGTCTTTTCAACTTATTTTGTTGCACCTCGCGCCGCGCCGCGCCGCCTTACGTTACCGAACGACACGTATCTATCCACGCTTTTACGCTTATCCCCTTATCCCGTTCACATCGCGTTTTATCCATGCGTCGAAGACGTCTCGATATTGGTAGTCAGTCAAGCGAACGGGTCATATGAAATTCCGCGCCATCGTTTTCTATCGGTAATGGACTATTTCTATACGGAGTAGGGAATTTAATTCGACGATCCTTTGAATGGGGCACGCTTCTCTGGGAGCATCACGGATGAAAAGTTCGAGGGCTTCATAAATTCGGTTGCAAACGGAGGCGCGTCGTGTTTGGCCGAATAATAGGATCTGGAAGGAATCTGCATGCAACCGAGACGGCATGCGACTAAAAAACGAATTAAAATTGTGACATACTCCGTAGAGAACTATCAATCATAAAAACGTACTGAAAGTATATCAGTTCCCTCGGGCATAGTATTCGATAGGATTCAATAATCTGTTGATACGAAAATGTAAGCAGCGTCATTTGGTTTTCCTCTTCGTTATACTGGCATACCCAGAAACATGTATCAGCGGTTACGTTGTGGTACACGGGAGATCTATTTGTTCTCGACGTTGCAAAAAACCGTGGCAGCCGGATAACGGGGCATAAAAATTGCGCTCGCTAGGTTGCAGTAATAAAATGAGCACAAAAGATTATTTACGCTCGCTGCACTTACATCCAATAAAGAACAAGTATTGGACGACATCAGCGTGGATCCAATATGTTCCCTTGTGTTGGATACCGATGTGCATCGGCCACGAATACAAATAGAACGAGAGTCGCCGCGAGTGGGGCTGCCCATTTAAACTGACTTCGAGAAAAATTGATATTCTTGCCTGCGTGCGTTTGCCTTAAAACGTAATAAAGCTTATCCAGCGTGGTAGACGCTCGCAAGCGTGGTGGATTTATCAGGGCGAGGCGAGGCTGGAAGTCAACGCTGAAAACAACGCGAGACCCAGGGGAGGTTATTTCGCGAACGTAATCAAAAAAACATTGAACAATTTATTCTGGCTAATTTCCACCGATTACCACGGCAGAAGGGATGGAATTATCAGCAAATTGCGGGGGAATTGTATTACCTTTGTAACGTAACAAACACCAAGGAAACTGTGTCTGTAATTATTAAACCCAGCCGTTTCTCCATTAAAAAATATATATCGAAATTATCCGTTGAAGCGGGCTAAAAAAAGGAAAAATATTGAAAACCAATAGTGCATGCATAGATGTATAACAGATACCCAGTCACGTCGGTCGGACGATAAAGTTCAAACGAATAATATATGCAAGAACTTTCATCGATCATTATTATTCCCCGTGGAACAGTGAAACGAACAAATCTGATTGTAAGCGTACAAAAGGGCAGCGAAGATACAAGTGATGCAAGCGCAAGTTAACTGTAAGAAACAGCGCAAACAAGTACGAAGGAGGGTGCATTTGTTCCAACGAGCATCGGGCCATGAGTCGCGCAAAGAAAGAACAAAGGCAGCGAGGAGGTCAAATGGAGAGATAGGAGGATCTTTTGTATCCGTGGAAAAACGAAGAAAGAAAAGCGGACTGAATCTAAGAGCGTTTTTAAATCAGCGTAACCCAACGTATTGCTCGCGGCGTTCACCTGTGGTAATGGCTGCATAAACTGCCGACTCCGGTTCCCGTCGGTCCTTGTTCCATCCAGTCGAGAGTTATTTGGGCGCACACCTTTCTACCTTTTCTCCCCCTTCATTTCCTACCATCAGTACCACCTGTATTCTAATTTATCCATCACCGTGCGTTCAACCGGCGTCGAATATATTTTTATCTTTTTAATCTCGCACCCCAAGTGACGTGAACTTAAACTATGTGAAAAATATATGTAAACGTGCGAAACTTCGCGCTGCTGTATAAATATCTATGCTGTATATATGTATATAGTATATCTAATATCTATTCAATTCACTGTGAAAGAAACACTTAACCAATCATTCTATCGCCACATTACCGATTCTCACCATCGACGAAGCCCACCTCGCCGAGAGATTAATTCGAACAGCACGGCACGACAAAAACGAAAAATATCTACACACACCTATATATAATATATACCTGTTGGCAATTAATAAACGCGGTATCGAGAATGGTAGAGACCCCGTTCCGTTGGCGTTATAACCGCGGTATAATGGCGATGAGGCCTGAACGCACGGTGTCGGAAAGATACTGCTTGAACGAATTAACCATTATAAGTACCAGCAGAACGTACCAGGATATCGGATCATTTGTAAAGCAATAACGCCCGATAAATCTCCATCCTTTCATTACTATAAATTCCCGGGCGTTGCGGATTTTTGCTCGTCCGCACTCGACCGGTCAGACGGCCGGCAATAAATGTTATATAGGTATATAAAATTCAGGCTGCATCCGCACGGCTATGTTGTATATAATCACAATTAGCGTCCTATTAGGCACTGAATGTGCCTCCTTATTTATGCTGTGCATTAACATACCTACCTCTATGTAAACTTATATCATTTCCATCATCCCCCTTTACTTCCTCGCAGCCCTTGAACATATCGTTCTCGGCCTTCGACTCGTTCGACCCGAAACCGCACGGTTCCGCGATGGAACCTCCAGAAGACAACGGGTTCTCCTGGTTCCCCAACCCGTCGTACGATTTACGATTACATTTGCAGCTGGTCGAGCATTAAATAACAAATATCCAAGCTGGTATTAAGCACTTTGGATAAAGAATCAGAATCGACCTGCACAACGAAATGTACGATTGCTTTCGATACGAAATAAATTTCGTTGCACGCGTATATTAACTGCAATGGTGGTTCTCAACGATTACTCGACGGAATAGGGAGAATTCGATCCAGTTAATATTGTTTGCATTGTCCTTATCTTAATTGCACGGAATTGCTCTAGCAGTAAAGGCACGTCTAATTGTGAGAAAAGTCTTGCTCCCTAATCTGAATAATAACCCCGGCGGTATTCATATGTCATCGAAAAGAAACAGCCCTGATGTTTCGCACGATAGCGAGATACCACGTGAAATTGAATCGAGAGGGAACAATGAAAATCACGATGCGGCTCTCACCGTGTGTGATGCACATAGGAACCCGTGAACCATTCCCTGGACCCTGGCGATGGTGCGGCCCCGAGGTCAGGGCCTTGCCCATGGTGTATCGTGAGGACCTCAGCAGGGTGTCCGTGCTTTTCTCTGTATTAATAACATGGCTCGACCAATGCCAGCTATACATTAAAGAAAATAATCATCATAATCGTGCGTAATACGTCCGGTAAACCGTGATTTCGCGTACGTTCAACCCGCCAGAGACAAATAGCACTCCCACTTGTGGAATGGTTATTGAATACAAATATTCAGCTTGTACCTATAAATTCTAGATACCTGGTCTATTAAAAAAAAATCCCAACAAAGATCCAAGTCGCAGCGGAGAAACATTTTCAAACACACCAAACTGCGCCCGCCGACCATATTGTTCCAGTAGTCTAGTCCCATTAACGAAAGACCAGCGTAGAAAAATGCATCCAGCTGGCGGAGCAAAGAGGTTGGCCGTGCCGCTGGATAAACCAGCGAATAAAAGGCGGGCCCTTATAAACAGCGAAAAATTATATTAGCTTTTTCATCTAGCCGCGTATCGTAAAGCTGGCGCGTTCACGTAGTTCGTTAAGGGGCGCATATTGCTAACAGAGTGTATATGCAAATCATGTACGGAATTAATTTTTCGCATGCTGTGCATACATTGCCGTGCACGCGCACACGCACGGGCGCGGGTACACCGCGAATCCTGCAGGGGGGATAGACGCGAATATTGCGAAATGCTAGGGCAAACCAATGGCCGCGGCTATGCGTACAATTGATTACAGACGTGATCGTCATACCGCGCTAAATCCGCGACATTCTCCTCGATCTTGGCTGCGGCTTCGACCACGTTCCCCGATTCAAGCCTAATGCAATCGATATCATTAGGTTGTTGTTTTAGATCAATTGGTCGAACTCTTGATCAATCGTGAACGCCTGTATACTTGTGGAAAATAGTCATATTTGGTAATGAACGAAACATCTAGTTTGGATTTAATGTTCAACGCTTGCAAACGCGAAACGAGATGATTTATTGTCTTTAGTTTTAAACTCTCATTTATTATTGTTTGATGGTATTTGTGTTTTCAACGTCATTTTTTTAGGCCTTCCTTGGGAATTCTTTTTTTAAATCTGAAAATACAAAATACATTTGTAAATTGTAAAATGCAAATGCCCCCTTAAGCTCTTCAAACTCGTATGAAAAGAGCACTCGGGATTGATTTTGATTTATTGTTTGTTTTGAAACCAAATGTGCCATTCTATGATAGAATAATTCAATATCATGAACGATGTTGGATTTTAAGTACCAAATTGATGTATTGTACAAGTGCTGCTTACCATCACATTTGACAATTAAATGTTGAAAAATTTTACTCGCTTGAAGTATCAATCGTTTCATGAGCGACAACGTATTAATTCCTGCTCAAATAAAATTGCCCGCTTTTATAAGACGATATCAGTAGAATTTCCAATAGTACGAAAACCATAATTAATCACTCAATCAGATTTCAGATTGGTTATCGCGCCACGAAAAGCCAATACGTGAATATTTTATGATCGAACTCGAACTTGACGAATTCATTTCATTCGATCCCAATGGCTCTTTATTTTATCTTATTATTATATACATATAAGTATATTAGACACGCGACGGCAGTATTCAACTTAACGTGCTACTAATGGCACACCGAGTCGCTTAACGTAGACACAAGGTGTTCCTCGTCGGCGTCTGCCCGAGCACGTTTTCAATAATTCATTTTCCAGGGAACGTACCGGTAATAAAGTGAGTAATATTGAGTTGGTGTAAGTTCCCGACAGCACGCGTGACATTCGTTCTCATGGAATCTCGGCCGGTCCCCTTAGTGTCCTCTTTCTTCTTCCCCGTGTTCCCCGTTTCTTCTTCCTGCTTCTCAACCGTGTCTTCCTCTACCCCTTTGCCGTTGTCGTCGTTCTAGTTGTCGTCTCCTTTCGCCCGTCGGCGTTCTTATGCGATTCGAGGTACCCGTCACGGGGCTTTGTTATGTATTTATGTGCATATTCGCCTATTTGTCGAGAAATTCCAGCGTCGTGTCGGCTCTAGGCTGCTCACGACTCGTTCCATGCACGATCCCTTGAACGTCGACCCCAGAAGAGATGTGTTTACTCGGCGTACACGCGCGTCCTTATACGTTTGTACACGTGAAATTCTCGGCTGTGAGCTCGGGGACTGTCTCTCCCGTGTCTGTTATATTCGCGTGACTTCGCCGTATGGAACGGTCCGCAATAACCAATACGATTTTTCATAGATTCGCACGGGATTTCTTCTCGAGAACGCCCGATCTCGATGGAATCAGCCCAGAGAAGTATTAAAATCTGCCTGTACGATCTATGAAAAGCACGCTCTCTGTGCACGGCGCGTTCGTCGTACACTTTGAAACGAGGATTTCGACCGACATAGGAATTTCCTTGCAGTCGTTCACGAACGTCCATTTCAAGCAGGGAACTATTGATTATTGCGAAGATTTTGCTAACACATTGGCCGATCTGTTTTTTTAATTGCCAGTTTATGGGTACTGGCGTGCGGTTTTCTTTATACAACCACTGTACAGAGTATGAAGGTATGGGGAGCGTAATTGAGAAGTCGGTAAATTTGATTTGCCAGTGAACGTGTCAATATCCTCATCGCAAGGTTTCAGATAACAATTGATACGATGCTGCGCCGTTCTAAAACAGGCGAAACCGTGGTAATGCGAGCACGTTTAATTACATCCCCTCGATCAATGCTCTGAGTTGCAGCTACTGTATTCTCCGATACCAATGACCAGGGATTTGTTACAAATACATTTGCGAAATTCAAGGTTGAGGTCTATTCTCATTTCTGATCGATTGGAATATGGACGAAATATCTTTAATATGTTTTAATAAAGCTCTAATAATTCGGTATACGACAGTCAACCTCTGTTTCCTTCGTTCTATTTATCTTCATAACAATAACGAAGAACATTCTATATAACAATATTATTAGTTCCTGCAAACGAGGGACGGCAGATTGTATGCACAGAACAAGGAGCAGCAGTTAAATAAATATTCTTTCTGGCGCAGCACAGACACAAGTTTCAACAACATTTTCGGCGAATTCGAAGACGCAATTTTATCCAAGCAAATAAGAGACACGATTGTACGTGTGCGAACAAATGTATCGCAGAAAATACGTCTCTATCACAGGGATACAGTTCGTCTTCCAGGCACTCCGGCATGAAAGACGGAAACAACACGTTGTTCTATGTGCTTTTCATCTGCATTTTTTATCCTCGATAAATTATCAACTGCGAGCACTCGTTGCCCATGCACGATAAAGGATTCATCGGAAAATCAGCCTTGCTGAACTGCCGTGACACATGTGTACAAAAGAATCCGAGAGAGTTTCACAGATTCGAATCGTTCCCATACATACTCGAATACAAGGTAATGTCAAATAAAATGTACCAAATATTCATTTCTATCGAACAAATTACAAAACCAACTACTTGAGAAATTAAATGAAATATGATACAGATAACAATGAGCTGCGCGAAAACTATATTTTCCAAATAACGAAATGTATTTTACCTTCTCAGTTAAAAAATAAAAGAACAAAATAAGAAGCAAGAAAAGACGTATGCAAATAGTAAGGAACTGCGGACAGAAAAATTATGTTTTTCCCACCGGTGAACACTCGAGGGCCACGTCATCTCCCAAACACGCCTCTCTTTTGGTCGTTGTAAATAATGAGCGAGCGGTGCTCTGTGCCCGGAAAAATCTCTCATTCCGGTTTCCCCAACTCGTCGAGGCTCAACGCCGCAGCGAGGTCGTTCTCCAGATTTATTGATTACAAATTGCACGGCGATCAATCGCTTAATGGTACCCGCGCGCTCTCGCTCTCGCGAGATGTATTTATGAATCAATACAAAATATAGCCTTATTAAATCACCTATCGCCCCCACCGAGCCGTGGCCGAGAAGGTTCGTACGTAACGCGTCGTGTTTAGCCGCGATTAATGCGCCTTCGAACGCGATCCTGACGGCTATTATTTTCTTCGTAACGCGATATAATCGATCCAAGGTGTACGGACATTTCGCGTAGAAGAACGTTCGACCAAGTCCAAAGGGGGTGGACAGCGAATTTGCATTTAATTCTATCGTCGTCGATGTAAATTTCAAATCGCCACAAATTGAAATTCTGACCTTTTTTTTGCATTTCTTTTCCCAAAACGTTTGTCACGATTTCGAAGTTGTAAGTTATCGTACGGCTGACTAAATGGTATTGACGAGCGTTGGCAATTATCTATTTTCGTTGAACATTTGAGAAACAAGGATCGTGTTGTATATGATTTGTTTAAACATTTCGGTCGAGCTCGGTAGAGGAACATTTGGTGAAAGAAGAAACGTCGGGGCGAGGTTACAAAAGAGGCTAGTGAACGTGGAGCAATAAGATCAAAGCTAACGATCGATTCCTCGGAGACTGCAGCTTGGCACGATCCTTTGCCAAGATCGTTTCCGGAAATCGACGACTCTGTCGACGTTAAAATTCAATCCCAAATGTAAGAGGGGGGAAATAAAAGCAGAGGGAAAATACGCGAGCGAGTACAAGCCGGGAGGAATTCCTTTAACTTTAACTCTTACAAGAATCCTCTCGCGATCGATAGCTCCGTTTTCATACTCTGGGCTCGTCCACGTTGGATATCAATATTTCACACACCACAAACAATCGCTTGCACGAATACTAAAATCGCCTTTCATCCGAATTAAGCACCCGCTCGCAAACATAATACTCCCCTTCAGCGTAGTTTATCTTTCATCTTTTTAACAGTCTCTTAACGCAGCGATAATGGAACAAGTTACTTGAGACGACGCTCCATCGGCGAGAAAAAGGGAAATAAAACGGGCAAAAAGAAGGCTGGCATAAAAGCGACAACGACGAGCAAAGTGAAAAAAGGGGAAGACTTTTTTCACGAAGGAGGAAGAAATAAGAAGTCAAACCTTTGAATACTGTACTCGAGAATGTCCCCACGCCGCGCCGGAGCCAATTGCCGGAAATCGGCGGCTCCTGGGTGACGTCAAAGTCGAGACGACTCGACATCGTCGTTCAGCAACGGGGACGTCGACGGCAACGAAACGGAAGGGAGCGGAACGGGACGAAACGAAGGAAATTGAAGAAAATGGGCGAAGAATGGAAACAACGAGGCGACGATGAACAGAAGAAAACGGGGCGAAGTCGACAGCGTGAAACACGAGGAAATAAATAAATCAACGACCGAGGCGGTCTCCTGGGCTGGAAAGAAAAAGATCGGGAAGAAAGGGTGAATAACAGGGATGGAACGAAGGGGTGGACTACGGTAGTTCGCGCCAGCGAATTCGAAACACGGCTGTGTACGCTCCGGCTTCGTTGCCGTTCCTTCCTCTTATCCTTCTAGCTTCATTCAAATGTAAGAACTCGAAAGGAAAACGCATCTTCTCTATCGCGACCGATCTTTCTCTTGCGGCACGAGCGGAAACGGAAAGGAGGCCTTTCCACAGACGCCGCCGAGTTACTCAGGCAACGCGACCACCCTCTCAGGATATTCTACTGATGTTCGAATACACGATGGCTCGAAACGTTGCCGGATTCACGCGTGTAAGTATGAGCGTGCACTCTTGTGTACGCCTGAATATTTGACACGGTTGTACCGTTACCTGTTCGATACCGGATCGATCGGAGCAGTGTGTCGAAACGAAAGCGCAAATTCTAGGGCAATATGAATCGACCAATTGAACGACAATTGCTAATTGTATTTGCCGGGAAATTCGTTCAATTAGTTCGTAGACAGGATCATTGATTAGTATGGCGGAAGCAAATATTGAATATTGCAAGGAACGAGTTCGTATTACATATTGTTCGATTACTTTTAACCACACGTGTCATTTAATGTACGTGCAAACGAAACACCGTACGTTTGTGCAGAGAGTTTCAATTTAAAATATCTGTTTCACTTACGCCGGTGTCCGCGCGATGGAGAAATTCACGTCAGTATAATATACACGGTTAGTGGATGTGGCTGGTATGTGGTCAGACATGTAAAGGAAGTTAATTGCACGGCGAGAAGGGAGAACCGCGCGATGTGACATTCGTCATACGTAAAACATTTACACTTTTCTCATTGTATTTCTTGCTTGCAACATTGTGATGGTAAATAATATCAACAGCCAAGGTAAATAATATTGCAGAATTTGTGAAACACGTTCGAAATCCGGGGGCTGGCTCAGATGAAAACCGACGAATTTACCCACCGACCTAACTCGCTTCAAATGTTGCTAACAGAGGATGAACAGTAATTAGTTGTGATTTTACATGAGTGGGTAACGTCGGTACAAATGTTCTCTCGTGAAATCCACGAGGAAAAGCAATAATCGGAGAACGCCAAAGCGAATCGTTAGTTTTGTCAGAGAATTTGCATATCAGAATTCAAGCCCCTGAGATTACACGAAATTTGGTGAGAATTAATTGCCCTGGACTTTCGGTATTACTCGATTATTTCCAAGTGAAAATTTCGTGGCCGAGAGTGGCCTGTTATTTGCGTAACCAGAACGTCACAGCCATTGCGGCTATTTTTCTTTCAGTTTGTGTGTGTGTGTTTTTTTTTTGCCAAAACCGAACAGGAAACGACCATGCAAACGAAAAAATATATAAAACAACCATGTCGCTTATAAATGTGGGAAAATAGACATTCAATTTATTGCGCACTGCAGGTTCCCAGAAATACATAGTTGGTCTATCGAATGTGCAGCAGGGAATACAGGGCTACATAAATATTGGCGGGGACTAGATACAATTTCATCATATTATGAATAAGTGACGCATTCGACGAAAAGAATACTGGCAACGTAATCGGATTAAATGTCACCGATATGTCAGGTCTTTTTACGTATTTTATGGATATCCGAATTTTCATTATTTTCACCGGTGACACAAGAGCACATGCGAAGAGCATCCCCTGGAGGGGAGCGCATTAGGAACCGTGATGTAAAATTCCGTAGCCATCGAGCAGTATGACGTAAATAAACTACAGGGCGAACCTCTGGTGATTTATTCTCCGCAGACAACGGCGACAACGCGTTTCGCACTTTTAACGAAACATAATTCGGCGACCACAGTGTAATTGCCAATTTTAAACCGTCCCAAGATTTCCCCTCCGAGAAGTCCAAAGTATCAAAGATTATTCTCGAATGGTAACAAAACAAAATCCTTCCATCTTTCCAAAAATTCTGAACACAAGTAAAGTGTCAAGCGCTCGTTCGAACTTCGCCTAATCCGTTTTCCTTTCCTGTTCCTTTTCCGAACAAATTTCTATTCAAATTCGAACCTAAACCAAACGACATTAATACCACCGAATGTATCGTAAAAATCATTACTATTAAAAATCGATCACAAATCCCTGCTTTGGTGTAAATGATTCACCGACGCAAAGAATGGTCAAAGCACAATATCAACGAGTCGCGTCGCGGTGGGAACTTTTCCGCGTCAGCCAGCTAACAAGTAGAAATGCGAGACTTGGTCTCGCGGCGTCTAGGGCTTGGTTGTCATTCTGTTTACGGGCTCTACGTACTAACTAGAGCGGAAACCGGGTGGCCAGCATTGTGTATCCGGGACTGGCTTAACCCGCGGTCCTCCGGATTAAGTCAGCGTCGCTGCGTACCCTCTGCGCGTCCACGCTTCCCTCCTCGTTCGCTTCTTTGTTCCTCTTCCCTTGTCGCGGCTGCTTGGCCGCGTTTCCTTTGCGCGCGTGTCTCTAAAAAAGGTAACAGGTGCGGAACGTGCGGTGCGCGCCATCGAGAGGATTGTCCACTCTTCTCCTTCGTTCTTTTCCGCTTCTTCTATCCTTCTCCCCCGTTCGTTCGCCGATCAGGAACAATGCTAATTTATTGCGCAACCGCGAGGCCGATACGCGCGCTTTAAAAGACACCGCGGGACGAAGCTAGACAAACGCGCACAATGCCGCAGCGTCGACTTTGATATCGCTCGGCTAGTGGCTTCGTCGTTGGACTTCCAGCGAGTTTCTTTGCTGCTGCCACTGTTGTGCGAAGGGAGCGATGCTTGCTGATATGGAATTTTGTATTGGAGCATTGATTGAGTTTAAGACCATCGAGACGATAGTCAAGTAATTGATGCAGAAGGTGTTACAGACGATTTACACTACTTGTCTGATTCGAATAATTCAGTACAATAAATACATTGCACCCTATGCAACGGACGAATGTTCTGCCGCGTATTAAACAAGAAGTCGAGAGCGGCGTTGCGACACCGTATAACGCTACTCTCCACGCGAAATTGAAAATTATTCCTCATTCGCCTTTGAACCCGCTACCAAGAGAAATTCCCGCGCCGCGTAATTCGTCGCGACCCGCCATTAGCAGGGTATACCTTCCTGCAAAATCAAAGGTGCCGCGTGCCGGAACCCCCTCTAATCCGCTTCTGTCCGAGATTCTCCGTGGCGCAGAAAGCTCCGCTTTTTATATCGTCCCCAGGACATTTTTTCTACCGCGGCACAGTGAGGCGATGCGTGCAAAACTCGCGTCGCTACGCCCCCGCTTATTCACAATGCGACCCATCTGGCTCTCTTCGTGTCTTGTCGGCAGATGCGTGAAGCTCGCCCGGAATGCGTGCCGCCGCTGGTCGTGAATGAGAAAGAAGGGAAGAACTCGGAGGAAGCCGAAGAAAAATGAGAAAAAGAAGGATATTTGATTGATGAAGTGTGCCGCAACGCGGAAGAAAGAAAGAAAAAAAAAGAAGGTAAGCCTCCGTCCGGCGCAATTACGCATTCGAACTCGCCATCAATCTTAATTACCGGCCGCGGTCGAAAATAGTTCGTTAAAATATTAAAAGTGCGCGCTTTCTTTCGCGCGGATAATTAAAAAGCCGGGAGAGTAATGATCGAGCGGGGTGGAATTTCCGCGACTATTTGCCACCTTCGAGACACGATTCGATCGGCAACTATTAACGTTGCACCTTGTACAGCCCGTGGCAAACTTCGTTCGTGCACGTCGATCAAGCGTGGAGATCTCCTATTTCGCGGAAGGAACACCGCGTTGATCTATCGGATCGTGGTAACGCGGCGTTAAGTTAATCCGTTTCACGTGGTACCACGTGTTCCTTGCCACATACGATTGTCATTGGAAGAATTTAGAAAGTAAGCAGCGCACTTGCATTCCTTTGGAAAAGTGCTCGTTCTGTTGTCTAATATGTACGGTAATGCCGAATGTCGGCACTTCAAACGCATGGAACTCCGATAGTAATAAATAAATTCCGCGTGGTATAAGCTCCGAACGCTATTACGGCCTCTTTGTAAACGCGTTCCTCGTGATTGGTATAAATTAACGAAGCCGGATTGCTTTCAGCCCGCGAAACACCGTGTCAACGTAAGATTTATCGGTTACCGTTGAAGAGTTGCATGCCAGCCGGAACGGCCTACCGAATTAATTGCCGGTTATCTTTCGCGTAAACGCTCAATCGAAATTGAACCGTTTGATATTGTTCGCTCGGTATCGTTCTCGATTCGAGAATTGTAATGAAATTGGTTAGTTCGGTGAGGATGCATTGATTTAAATTCTATCTATGTAAATGGAAAAAAGTGAATTCGCCAGTATAGAGAATAGAGAACAATTTACGATGTGCAATGAAAAAGAAAAAAGAATAGGAGTATCTATGAGGAACTAATTTTAAATTGCACCGTGCGCTCCTATATGTTGAACGTACCCTTTGTCTAAAAAAAGAAAGACAGACGGGGAAAAAGTACTGGAAGAAATACTTCGGCGGACTGTACATGGTCAAAAACCTGCGCTCGACATCTATATTTATAAGGCATCGCCGAACGAGGCGACCCCCGATCCTTTGTAATTAAAATAATAAGATTAATGTTTCGCGCGCTGGCGCGCAAATTGAGCATTTATACATATGTAGCTGTCAGACGGCGAGACATAATGACTTTGGCTACAGCACGTACACCTAAAATACAATCCGCCTTTACAACTGCTTTAATTGTACTCATTACGCGTACCCGGGGAGCGTGCGTGGCCATATCAATTCATCCGGCCCGTTTAAACCGATCGATTCCAGATAACGAACCAGTTAAGACCAATAAACATCGGTGGAAGCGTTATTTAAGGATGCGAAATGTTGCAAGGGGTAGCATACTTTTCCTGGCGAATTTGTATATCTGCCTGTTACAAACTCCTATTGACACGTCGTTCCAGATAATCCGTGGCGAGACAGCGACGTCTCAATTGCCGAGCAATTGTCCAAACATTTTCGAATTCTACCCTAATTTAATTTAATAAACTTCCATTACTCGAACAACCAGACACAAATCAACAAATCAACCAGACAGATACTAGGTACAGATAAAAAAAAAAAAATAATACATGCACAGGTGACAGAATAAAAATAAAAATCGCAACGGTCAAGAAGGCTGACAAATTCTCGTTCATACCAACGATCGCCTCCATGTGTCCAATTTACATACGACGATGACCAGAAACTTTTATCAAGGACTGTGTGCCGGCCGACCACAATGCATGCATGAAACCTATCGCGAGGCACCTAATCGAAATGCGGGGTTCATTTGACCGCGGAGGCCGCGATCGCACGAATCCAATCGGTAATCGAAAAAACTCGGGCCCGTTCGTTTTTATTTTCGTTTCGCCGGGTCGAACGGCCGAGAAGTCGTTCGTTAGGTATCATTTGCATTCGCCCGTTCGTATTAGTTACATCCAACCGGCTGATCTAATTAGCCGTCGAACTTAGCGGGTCGTTAGCACATCCACTATCGTTGTGCATTATGCAGCCCCGTGGACGACCGACCGTGGCCCAAAGGGTTGGGATGCGGTGAACGGGGACCGGGGGGCTGGTGCCGAAAGAATTATCAAAATTATCGGAATCGTGGAACGGAACAAGAGCAGGCCACATGTCGTACAAACTGTTCCATTCGACCGCGTACAACTTAACTGGCGATCCTGACCCGGTGCAAACCTGTTCTCAAACGTTGCCCCGGTTCAGATTGTTGCGCAAGGGTTTCCATTTAACGACAACGCCGCGGTGTTCTGCGTTATCGATCAGCGATAGCGTAACAAACGAGGGTTTGAAAACTGCCGGACACTTTATGGAATCGAATGCGCAGATCAAAGGGGCATTAATGTGTATCCCGGACCACAGATTGACACGTCGCTACGCCGCGCGTCGATGCTTGTCCGTGAACGAAAGTTTCCTTCGATTTTATCGCTCGGACATTGCAACTTCGATCGCGGATGAAAGAAAAACTGTTGATTCAATGGCCGTGCGCCGGCTGCGAATTCAATTTGTTCGCGCGTGGTATCTAAATATAGAGGGGCAATCTACGCAACTCGCCGAACCGACGTGTATAGGTGAATTGTCAAAATCGGTCAACGTCGGCGTGCATCGAACGATGCGGTTTGCGAGACAATCTGTTTCGCAGCTGCGGTTTCGAGGTAGGCGGCTGAGATTCAGAACCGCATTACGGATCGTCCGGTCCGGTAACCGCAATAAACATGCAAGTGCATTCTTCGCCCCCGTTCGAGACACGTTTGCTTTCACACACCATTGAAATAATCGAACTACCATCCGTTAATTAAACACACTTTCGTTCATGGAGGAACAGGCGCAAATAAATATTGAACTATCAACTAAAAGCTTTATCGAGTGAAAAAATTGAAGGATTTCTTTCACACAGCTATACAATGCCAACAATTGTTTTGTATGTAAGTTATGCGATAAATTTATTCATTGAAAATATTGATAATTGAGATAACGATCAAGGGATGAACAGATTCACTCGAATAAGGTTTTTCTCACGTGTAGAATTAATTGTTAGCCGGGACCGTACCCCTTTTTTTGCTACTTTACGGTATCCGGCAACGGGTCGACGTTGGGGTTTGTTCCCTCGACGTATAACATCCTGCTGGTCAGAAGAATAGGTAACGCACTCGAGGTTCTAAGTGCTATTGTTCTAAAAGCCGCTCTTGCCTGTTAAAGTGCGCCGGGCTATGCGGGCAGGTCCCTAACCCGCCTCTCCTTAGTCTTGCGCGTCTTTCACCCTTTCTCTATCTTCGTGCACCCCACGCTGGCAAGTGTCGAAGCCTTGAAATCAGGGGAGAGCAACCGTGAGAACACTGTGGCAGAGTTCGCACTTAATTTGTTCTAGCGTTTGCGAGGCTGCTCCATTCATTATGCTATACAATAATATCTTGTCTATAATCTTGGTTCAAAACCTCTTCCTTCATTTTTTATCGCAAACTGGCCGGTCAATTGATACACTTGTCGCGCAGCGTAGACACGGTTGTTCAGGTGCAGTGGAAAAGATGCATCGGATATTTGTTGTACGAACATAAATTAGTAAACAGCCGGTTATTTCCTTGAAAGGTCTGTCGCGAGAGATCAGCGTAAAAGGAAAGCAACGTAGTTTCGCGTTCTGATTTTCCCCGGTGTTGCTGATGCATCACGTTCCATCCCGTCGTTTCTACGTGCTATCGGAGCAACCATGTCGTAAACCTATCTCTAACGACCATACCTCGTCACGGATGCTTTTACAGCTGCCCTACTCTTGCAACATTACGCACGGACAACCTCGACATGTACAGCGATATTCGACATTGCAGAAAGTTCGAAGTTGACCTGCGACCTTAGACTTTGTTCAGACTTACATTAGCCAGGAAGAAAATCTGAACGAAATTATTTATCCCCGTAATATAATACAGTCGTCCACAAAAGTAGAGGGTCACTGAATCACCGAAAAATAGTCGATATTTAAATTGCTGTAATTTCGTGGGAAAAAATGGTAGAAGAGTCTACCTGAACTCGTTTCAAAGCGTAAAGTCACTCATTTTCATTTAACAGTTTTTCTGCATCGTGTAGGTGGTGGCAAAGTGAAGGTAATTTCTTGTAAAATTTGTACAAATTCAAACGTCTGTACGAAACTTGAGAAATTTTTTTCGCAATCAAAATCATTATGGATTGAAAGCTGAAAGTCTACACTCTACAACGACCACAGATAAATTGGTGTACGATTTTTTTTCTACTATTTTATCGCACTTTCAATGAAACCATGCAATCTGCCAATCTCCCTTAGGTTACTCCCTTGGGAAAATTGAGTGATCCTTTAATTTTTTCGAGGAGTGTATATATATTTTTCTTTATATTTGCCAGGCTTCCCTAACTTCTTCTAGAGACGATAAGTTTGATGATACGTGGCGGAAAATCGCAATGTTTCCTGTCGCGGGGGTTGAAACCACAGTCGAGAGCGAGCACCGCGACGGTGGAAGTTTGGAAAATAAAGGAAACGCTTCCGTCGTGCAATCACCGGAGCACCGGATGCGACGGGGAGGCAGAAACGACGAGAACAAAAGTAAGGAGGAGGTGACGTTCCTCCGAATACATATCGCGAGGCAACTTTCCAAGGCATCTCGGATAGCAGACAAGCAGATTGCTCGTGCATAATTAAAGCCGGGGCAAAGTTGATTTCGCTTGCATCCATGAAAAAAAGGGACTCCATTTTCTCCAGACAGCTGCTTTGCTTAGCTTCCGTTGCAGCTGCGAAAGGAATTGCTGACAAAAATTAAGCATTCATTCGTTAATAAATTTCCAATATTATTATGGGACAATGTATCGAGCTGCGCATAAGTTGATCGATAAAAACTCAAGTACCAGCGTCCCGAAACGAACCATCGTTCTTCAGACGTTTAAACTCACCTACACTCGTTCGGGAATAGTAAAAATGCAATACCCGTCGGGCAACTTGAGGCCAAACACGACGGAAGAATTTCCCATTAAATCACGAGGATGTATCGAAGGAGGAACAAGGCAAACAAGTCAATTAGGGAGCCGATGAAGATTTCAGGAAATGAATACAAATTCGAAGCATTAAAAGATATGTAAAAGTAGGTGGCTGGATAGGTTTTCGCGGTAGTGGAAGCACGGCCCTCGCGAGAGCGTACAGAGATTAAACCAGTAAAATGCAAGTGCCCATAAAACCGGTAAACGCTGCGCCCTCATCTCCAGGGCGCCTGGACGTCAGTTTAATGACGGGAATAATTTTACTTGTGACCCGGCCGGGAAACCGGTTTTGCTACCGCAATACGTCAATAACGCGGCTCTGCCGAGACAGACTAAGAGACAGTGCAAAATATGCATGACAATCCCCGAAAGCAAATGGATTTTTTTCCTTCCCCGGGAAACAAAGTTTTTCACTCGATTAGAAGGGATAAACTTTCGTAACAGAACGCGGCTGTATGCCCGTGAGAAAATTTCCATCCCGGGAAAAAACACGATGAATAATAAATTCGATTACATTTACGATGTCGTATAGTTGATTAGGATTGATTATAACGTGTCTCATGCTTCTATATTCCAATGCAGTACAGTAACCATAAATCAGAAAAATTTACACTACTCGACGCATATCAATTAATAATTTACTTCCGACCGAACTTCTTGTTACTATACTCAATTATCCAATTCCCTCCATTAAAAGTCGAACTTCGCAAGAAAAACTCGCCGAATCAAGGATCACTGTCGATCAGCCGACATCGCGTGCAATTCAGCGTCGACCCTAACCGGTCAGATTTGCATTAAACTTTGACGGAAACGCGCGAAAAGGTGCAAGTCTATAAACCGCGGAGCACACTCCCTCGTTAAACACAGTGCCGGCAGAATTCTATCCGAGGTTAAAGAATATCCCAAGCATAATCCAACCATCAGCCATGCACAATCATCGAGCAAAAGCACTCCTGTACCACAAAACTGGATCAACGCTGGCCCTTGTATGGTGCACGCACTGAAATACTGAAAGTCATCAAACATTCAGAAGTATTTCGCTTTCGGCACGACGAGCAATACTCGCGAGTAATCGCACGGGGGAGGCACGATAAATCAGAGATCGTCGCAGATTAGCCGACATATCGTGCGTGCAATTCGGGCGCCGGGCGAAAAGCAGCCAGCGGGCCGTGGCTGCGTAAATATACATGACTCTTGCAGCCGTACCTTCGCGTGTACACGTACAAACATCAATCCCGTTGCTGCTTATGCCGCCGGTGAGAGTTCCCTTCGCGTATCTGCCCATCGATGCCGCGCGCAGTGCAAGAGGGAAATATGTACGTTGAACAAGCGTCGCGTAACGGCAACGCGCACCCGTACATCCGACCGGCATTAATGCACGAATCGATCATGCAACCTATCGATATTGCGGGGTAAATCATTCGCCTTCACCGATGCTGGTGGCGGTGGCGGTACGATGGTGGTGGTCGTCCTGGCGCACTAGAAAGTTACCCGGTTGCTCGTGCTCCGCCGCCGCTGTACCAAGTAGCAATTGCCGCTCATTTGTCAGCCACGCCACTGAAATATCACGGCTGAAATAGAAGCTGCGTGGCGAACCGACCGCGTTTCCCGTTGCCCCGTATCGGTCACTTTACGCTTTGATCACCATCCTGCAACGTGCACAAATTTCCTTAATGGTAACGTCGCTTCGCGAGCCCGGCGTGCGTCTGAAGCGGAGCGCAGTAAAGAGAGGCTGAGCGTGGTGGACGAGGGTGTGTCGAACGCTTCGAGCTTTCGAGGGGTACATTTAAGGGGGGGAGTGTTTTTCATCAAATTGTTCGGTGCTTTTTCGTTGGACAATGTAGTATGTAATTGTGATACGTGGAAGGTTTTATTTCGATGGAAATATGGAACTTTTCGTTGTGCTGTTTTATTACTAATGTAATGCAGTGCTTGATGGTAGATTTTCCTTTAGCAGAGTTCCCCTCTACCTTCTTATTTTTCGCATTGCCCTTTAGCATTGCGTGTATTCTTCAAGTGCCCTTTACTCTGAGCCCACTTTGACCCGGTCCTTATAGAGCTCTAATCCTTAGACAACTCTCCATGGCACTCAACCCTGAAGAGGACGAAGGACTTACCGCGGAGGTACGGTGCGCTCTAAGCAAAAGAGAGAAAGATAATTCGAGGAGAGAGGAAGCACGGGCCGAATACAGAGTATTATCGCCTCAACTAAAAGGCATTACAGTATCCTAAGAAGCATTTATTCGGCCACTCGTTTACTTCGATAAGTAGCTTCATCCTCTTGTTACGCGACCACCATCTAAGGACGGATCGCCAACTTCGTTCGTGGAATTATAAAATAAATTAGTCTACACTTGCGCGAATTCTCTTCGAATTCCTGTCACTTTATATAGTTAAGGAAACCCACCAATTCAACGAGTGAGACTGATTATTCGAAACCACGTCGATAATGTTTGCTAATGCACCGATAAATATTGATGAACATTGCACGCCAACGTCTGCCCCACATTCGACGGGGCAGTCAGGTCTCAAAACGGTTCCATTCCTTCGCGTCCAGGTAAGAACACGGTGATGGCATTTCGTTCAATGGAATTCCACCGTCGAATTCTTGGACAGCAATTTGCCAGTTGCATTCGGATTTCGCGAATTCCTAGCCCTTGTATCGGGCGGAGAGGTAACCGCCATAGCCGATAGGCACAAAAACGACTGCATAGATGCACGGACCACCCCACCTGACCACGTCCCCGTTCATCCATCTCCTCGTTCCAACATTGCCGTCGACGAGCAAACGTTGTCCCCGATCTAGCCGGGCATTAACGTTGCAAATATCGGGGACGTACGTGCACGCCAGATAATGTCATTGATTCATCGGCTGGCCGAATTCAAATTATACCGCGTGTTCACGATGAACAGTGACACGGCACTGATAGCTGGGGCACTCGTAAAGCACGCGAGAGACGATCGATCGTTTGTCTCGCTTGATCCAATTGCAAATGGAAGCGGCGCTCGTGAACTATCGGACGTTCCCATAAATACAAGCCACCCTTTTGCACCTCGACGTCGACGAAAAAAGAGAAAAAAAAAAGAAGAAGAGTATCGAGGGAAAAAAGTGGCGCGCGTCAGCGGACGAAAGTTCGCGAAGCGAAATGGCGTCAGGATCGATTGTTTGTCTCGTTTGATCCAATTTCAATCAGGATTTCGTTCGCGAGCCACGATCGTTTGTCTTGCAAAGTTCCACTCTAGTTAACCGATAACATGAATTTCACGACGAGACCCGTGTTCATATTTTACTTTCCCGTGCCGCTTTCAATCAAGCCTCCCTTAGTCGGAGGACATTTTTGTTCGACAAAAAAAAAATGTCCCTGTACACACCGGACAGTGCATTAACGTTACGTAAACGATACTAGGTTTAACGTAAATCGATTAAGATGAAACGTATGGAGCATCCGGCACTAAATGCCGAGGCGTTCCGCGTAACACCTCTATACCGCGTTGCAGAAAAATTCCCACAATCTTCCCACAAAGGTTTGCCGACCAGCGTATAACTTAATAACGCTATCCCAGTTGAAACAGGCCTGCAAGTTCAGCGTGGTGATCGTAGCTCTCGGCTGAAATCCGCGGATGTGCGGGCCCGTAGCGGCACGTACAGGTACGCGCAGCACGCACGCACATGGGAGGCGAGGGAACTAAGTCGGAAGGGTTATGATACGCGTGTCAAATTTGGACGGGGCCCCGAGAGACCGCCCACGCGGTCGAATGGAGCAGAGTGAAAAGCTGCTCCGGTGCGATCGGGGCCCAAGCGGCTCCTCGCTTAATTATCGTACCTACGCCACATTCGTGCGCGTAAATCACTTGACGATGCCTTGAGACGTGAGATGTTTCCTCCCTCTCTCGTCTCGACTTCGTTCGCCTCTTTTTTCTCTCTTCCCTTCGCTCCCCCTTGCCTTCTTCCCCGTCTTTACGTTGGCACCAACTGCTTCCCTCTTTCTCCCTTCGTTCCGTTCCATCTCTCCCGGTCCTCCTCTTGCCGCTTCATTTCTCCGGTTCGTTTTATTTCCACCACGTCTTAACCCCTTTTCGCGGACAGGCTATCCGTAGACTCTCCTCCCTCTTCCACGTGTGCCCGACCGAGAACCGAAAATACCTTCCCCTCGCGTCCTCCCCCACGAAAGCATTTCTCTCGCGGTCCATGCGCGGCCCTAAAATATGAAGGGCCCCGGAGTTAATACGGCATTTAATCGGGGATGTGTAGGCACAACATCCTGGCGTAGCATGACCGAGGGCGCGAGCGGACACGGTCTCGTGTGCGCGGATCGAATAGCCGCGTGCGTACACGGATGAACACGCGTGTGTATCCCAACGACGAACGGGCATCACAGCTAATTATGAAATATTGCGGGACCATTGGCTGACCTCCGCCGTCCCGGCCATCGTGCCCTCCGCGTCCCGAACGTCCGCGTGAGGGTATGTCACGCGTGTGACCTCGCGGCGCTCGCCTGCCCTACGACCTCGCGAGTGCGAAACGAAAAGACGAAGGAACGGTTCACACGCAGGCCAAAGCGAAGGACGGCACTTTTTCACATGGACATTTCTGTCTTTGCACGCCACTGACCTTTTCCACCGACTGCTTCTTGGAAACTATTCGGCGCTCCTTCAAGTTCCTGCCCGAATACTTTCCGAACAAGATACGGGCCAGCCGAAGTTATAGAGGATTAGGCACCTACTTCGCTGCTCTCACTGATATTTATTGGACTGGCGATAGCGAAAGCTCGTACATTTCGATCTTCCTCTTCTTCTTCTTCTTCTCCTTCTTCGTACGCCCTTGCTTCTTCTCATGCTAATAATAACGATAAAACTCGGTGCACTTAGCTTAGCCTCTTTTCTCGGGGCGGCGGGTCGTGATTTAAATGTGTCCGCAAATTATCGAACCGTCCCTTCACGGTTAATCAGAATTGTTGCTTGAAAAATCGTTAAAAGTGCGCTTATATATATATAAGTGCGCTAATAATTTACGAGACTTCGTCCTTCTTTACTCTCTGCCTGCCCCTTTTTGCTCCTCTTTTTCTTCCTTTCTTATTTCTCCCTTCTTCTCGAGGAGCGTCTCGCGCCGCGACCATGCTTGTGTCCGTGATACGTAGAAGCGGCCCCATAACCCCGTGAATGGTGCACCGTACGGAAGAATGATTGGGAATGTCGCCGCGGAATCTCGTTTGCGTTTGCCAGGGAGGACCGTTTCGCGGAACGAATTTGATTTAACTCGGGCCGCGCGTACTCTTAATGGCCCCGGCGAACTTTCGGGGATAAAGTCGGATAAAAGCCGCGCATCTTTGTCGATGAGGGAGCTGGCCTTATTGCGAATTCTCGCTGCCCTGGCTGGCGCGAGTAAAAGTGGTGTCGTGTCTTTCGAAATGACCGACGATAAATGCACTTGACTTCCACCACCCAGTGAAACCCGTTCACTGGCTCAATTTTTCCATAAAACATCTACTGATTTCTTGATAGAAAGAAAAACTAAAATATACGACCTTAGTGCATTTTATCGAAGAGAATTTTTTTTATATTTTTTCCCCCTTTATATCGTCGTTACGTTCAATTTCGATGATAGGAATATTTTTTATTACGATGCCCAGTGTTCTATGGTACGTAATGTACGAAGTCTTAATTTTTAGGATGTGGGTGATAAAAGTACCTTTTCACGATCCTAACATCACTGAGTGGGTTATCGCACAAAAAATCCTGGCGATATTTGCACACTGAGAAGGATCCCCTTTATGGAAAAAATAATGATCTAAACGATGCACCTGCAAAATGCAGCTGCAGCTACGTGAAAAATGTGTTCGTAAGAACATCATCCTTCTTATGACATTGAATTTTTTTCTTCCTGACACTTTTTTCCATCATCAACCGAAAATGAAATACGATTCAAGTGACGCGGCCCATGTACGATTTTTACAATGGAAACTACGGGGCCGCAGCTGTTGAATATTAACGACGTCGTCCAAATGAGAGAGGTACTCATTCGAAATATATACGAAACATTAACGCACTTCTTTCCCGAGCCCCTTCGCTAACATAGCAGCTCGTCCTTTAAACAATTACATACAAATTCCCAATAAATACATGCGAGCAAAATTTAAATGCAGCCAACTTAATCAATAACGCATCAATTACTAAATTCTCGAATCTATAATATCTTCATATTCTACCCGTGAATTCTATAAAAAAAATAGCGATTACACAATTTCTCACACGGTGCAACGTTATTACACCCAGGTCAGAAATTCGATAGACCACACATCCAAGGAGCCCCAGTGCCCCAAAGGGCCCCAGTGCCCCAAAAGGGTATTTATCGATACTGGATATATTTATCACATGCTGGAAAATTATTTACAGGAAAAAATATTCACAAATGCATTTACCTGTGCTAATGAGCTTGATTGTGGTGTCATTGACACAAATGCATTTACCAGAAATACATTGCATGTCTTGTCTATTCATATGTATATCTCGTCGGTGGTATAACTTCTAACGCGCGCACATAAGTACACACACCATTTTTTTTTCTAATTAGTTCCATTTTTTTCTATGTAGCTATAACTTCAACATCATTTGTTGAACCAAATTGTAGCACCGCTACTTATAAACAGGTGTCTGAATGTAGGTACCACTCACATTCTTTAATCCCTCCAAACAAACCAACGTCATAGCAACGTTCCTTCGCATGCCTGACTAGACAACCACCCCCTAGTGATCTCGAAGATCCATCGCGTTTCGGCCACAGAGTATTCGTTTGTACGACACCGCGGCGACGTGTACGCACAGTCGATGCGCGCCGCAAAACCGCAGGTGGCACGAAATTTTTGGCGAGGAGTATTACTAAGTAATTTGCCTCCCCTCCGTGCTAAAGTCCGTACCGGAGAAAGGGGGATCGTCGCGGTGCATAAGCCGCAATATAATCTCGTCCATTCTCTGTGCGAAGGTAGAGGAAAGGGAAGCGACGATTGCAGCGCGAAGAAGACGGCGCATGTTCTCCCCGCGGCCTCTTTCGTGGCCACCATCGACGACGAAGAGTGGGTAATTAAAGCGGACAATGTCTTACACGCGGAATTAAAAGGGCACCGACACCCCCCGGGTAGCGAGAAATGCAATAGGCCGCGTGTTTCTACACGCGAGCCCACACGAGGGCGAGTTCTAGCAATACGTGCGCGTGAAATTGCGTTCGTACACGCGTGCGCAAATGTACACGAACGGTGGTACCAATCTAAACGTAGGAAAAATATGGAAGAGCAATGAATTTGGAAAGATTTGGTAGTTTAACGAAATTGCAGGTATTTTAAGAAAAGTCGAGAAATACTTGTGGGAGAAGATATAACGAAGTATTCTATCATTCTTACCGTTGCTCTTATCATTATTATCATCGTTATCCACACAACGGTGATGAATACAGCGATACAGACGAAGTACAGTATGACGGCGAGGTTCGTTGTCACTTGCAGCTACTGTCAAGCCTAAACCGCAGTTGTAATTTAACAGCCTAAGCATTTCGATTGCACGAGAGGATTCTTAGCGGCGAAGGGGATATTACAATTGTAACAACTGACGTGAAATATTCCGAAGCCGAATTGATAGGAATTTAAAAAGTATGCTACGCGCTGCGCTCGGGTATCGGAGGAAATTATAAATGATGGCCGGTCAATTTGGATCGCATGCAGTCGAAGTGGACGCTAATACCCGATAACGATAGCAAAGACACAAGGTTTCGAGGTGTCTCCTCGGCGCGACCGTAGAATACCATATGAGCACGAGTGACATCTTTTCAACTTCGACCGATAAACCGGTTCACCGGTGGTCCAAGTATGGGTAAACAACTTGCTTTTTTCTTCGCTACGTTCCGAAACATCGGTGCGCAATTAAAATCAGGCTTAAGTCTCGCCGGGTGACTTTAATCCTCCATAATGGCAGCTAGGACATAGCTCGCTAGATCCTTTAGCAGAAGTCGAACAGATAATGACGGCTGCGACGTGTTTCGTTTTCTCATTGGCTCGGGGACTGTTGTTAGTCCTGTTCCTTCAAAGTCGTGCACGGCCTCCATTAGAAAGTGCTGTATAATCGTGGATAAAACCCGATGATCTTAATGTTGATCCTGTTTTATACGGCGTGTACCAGCCGCGATTTTTAACGATGCTATTATACAACGATTTAAACGCTATATTTTCGTAGCACGCAGATAATCGAACATGAATTTAATTGCACGACGGGTAAAGCTTCGTTTACATCTGCTATAATGCCTTCTTCTTTTTTTTACGCGGTTTAATAGATTGTCCCCGTGCGTACGAATCTTAGTGGTCGCTGTTTGAATATCGTCGGCGATTATTATCCGTTCGAGGTAGTTTCCTCGTCTACGGTGCAGTTTTCTGTTTTCTGCTTGCTCATCTTAACGGACGATCGTAATTCTAATTCGCGACATTAAAACTCAGCGAGCGTTTCGCGTCCGATCCATTATCGCCCATCGATACCCATCCTCCCCGCAATTACAGACGGGTCCCCCAGAATACGGAGCACAGGTATAGCGAGAGTGGCCAGAGTCATAGAAGACTCCGGTGTCGTCGGCACTTTCATCTCAATCGACACACTGGCGCGGGGATAAAGACATAAAACGTAACGGGCGTCCGTGAAGCGAGTGCATAATGGTAGCTCGCGCTTGGACGAAACGGCCGAGGAGCGACCGAGGTAAGAAGGGAAGAAAGGAAGGAAGAAACGGGGAAAGAAATGAAGGCCAGATGGAAGGAAGGAAGGAAGGAAGGAAGGAAAGAAGAGCCAGTTGGTGCACGCAATGGATAGTTGAGGGACGTCGAAGAGCGGTCCAGAGCAAAGAAAGGTTTCACCTCTGCTCCTCTCTTTCCTTCGCGTGCCTTTCATTCTCTCCCATTTCTTTCCCTCTTCAATTTCCCTTCTCCCTGTCGACCTGTTTCTTTCCTTTCTCCGCGTCTCTTCCCGTTTCTTCGTTCGCGATGCGACGATGTGTGTGGTCCATCGTGGCAGCCGCCAGGGTCGACTCGCTAATAACATCCCCCCGGCCCTTCCGGCCCCGCTCACCTTCACCCTTCTACTGTCCATTCTCTTCCATCCCTGGTTCGGTCCTCCCCGTCATCTCCTACTCTCGCCCGATGCCGGCGAAGGAAAAGGGTAAAAAGGTACCAAACATTCAGAACCCAGTCCGCAAATCGTCTTCTATGAATGCCTCCACGGAGAAGCCTCGGGCTCTCTTGCGGCTTCCACGCAATTCGTCATCCTCGTCCTACCTTATCCAGCTTGCCTCCAATCTTCGTGATTCGCTCATCTTCTATCTCGTTCTCTTCTTTACTACGGCACAGCTCGACAACGACGCCCCTTCCCTTTTTGCAATGCATTCGAAAACGCTCGGACGCGCGTCCGCTTGTCGGGCTAGCGAATTTTTCGCATTCTATCGCTTCATTATAAAGGCCGGCCTCTTACACCAGCTCCCGATTTCGGGGGATCGGGACGCGACACTGGCCGCGCAGTCGAATCACGCCGTCCTTTTAGAATGTACGAACCTGTTTTTCGCCCCCTCCCGCTTTCCTCTTGGGCCATGACCAACGTCAGGGGTGCGCTGCACCTTCCTCGTCCGCTGTCGTTCTTTTCTTCTCGATCGTCCGTCTTGCCCGCGTATCAACGTGGCCCCATAGTTTCGCCACTTTTCTGCGAGATCGGCCTCATTTCGTGAAGAATTCCACGGTAATGATAATTGGATCGTTGAAAGCGGCTTGATAGCCCGACCGGTATAAAAATTCTAATAAACGCTCAAACATTGTCTACCAGTTAATCATTAAGTGGTATAGAAATGTCGGTAGGAAATTTCGCGGCAATAACAGGATTTCTACGAACGGAACAAAGGAGGAGGATACCCGACGAGTTTCATTCGCGAAGAGAAGAAAGAAACCACGGAGGAAGAAACGTAACGGAGTTAGCAGCGTTTCAAAGAAATCGACGGTTCAACGTAAATGGAGGCGCTCATCAACGCGTCGATTGCAAGAGGGAGAAAAGAAAATTCCTTTTGAGAGATACAATCGTCGGGAACAATCAGCGATCTAGCCCGGGCCGTGTTAAACGTTGCGCCACTATAACTAGCGCACGCTAGTTACCGTTTAAAGAAATTAATACGCGAATTCGTCTCTGTGAATTTATCAGCGACCAGGCAAATGTATATTCGCCGAAGGATCGCGGTTAGAAAGCGGTTGAAGAATTTACCAACAAATTGACCGTAAAAAAATTCTATAAATTTACATCGAGCATGGTATAGCCGATGGTCACGATAAGTCATTTTACGCACGGAGTCACGGCTGTCCGCTAATTCTCGGCGAGCGCTGCCACCAACGAATTATCTATTCGCAAATTAAAGGAGGGAAAAGAGTTATGGCTGCTTAAAAGGTGCCGTTTCACGACGGCCATTTGTGCTTTATCGTTCCGCCCAGGGTATCCACGTAAGCACAAAGTAATATAATCGATTGTTCGCCACCCCTAAACGCCGAAAATTTACGCCTCGGTTTACGAGTGAGACCGCTCCTCCTGCTTCGACGAAACACGTAACTCGACGATTCCAAATAGAACAAAGAAACCGTACAATGCACGCCTCTGACAATTTACGCGGACTGCCGCGAAACAAAATTCTAAAATTGATATTTAGCGCCGCGAATTTGTAATTTATCGGCCTCTTAAGCTACTGTTTCGTTGCCCCGCTTCGTTGCACCTACCAGTTCGACAATTTTTTACGGTCATAAATTACGGCTAATAAATTAGATAAAAGATACGGGGTTGGAGCTCAGTTGCGCGTTGATCGCACGCGAGATGTCTTTTGTTCGTTGACTCCGTTGTATGTACTTCTTTTTTTTCAGAAATTTTTGGACGATCTTTTTCTTTCGTTGAGTAATCGACGTGAAATTTCAATTTTATTGATCGAACCACCGATTTACAACGGAGGGTTAGTTTTTGGATGTAATTAGATTTTGATTCGAGGTAGCCAATTGCAATGACCGTTCCGTGGCTGCTGTCGATACTCCATCTGATCTTATTGCATGTCTCGCCCCGTGGATTTACGTGGGCAAGTTGGGCGGAGTCATCACCAGTGGTTCTCCAGGTGTTCCCGAATCGCGTGAGCATTGAAAATTCGCCGAACTTCATGGAAAATATGACGCGAAAAATAATTCCAATTAGGATTGGAGTAAAATTCTCAATTGCGATTTCGTCAATTCGCGAGTAGCATTTACTAGTGTCAATTTCAATTGGAAGCAGGTCAGATAAAACATCGATCGCCCGTCAACCTCGATATACAAAATTCAAACGTTCAAAACTGCTGCGTGTTCAATCAAAATGCACATAAAAATCGTCACGTTCCTTTCACAATTTTCAAGCGGTCTGTATGCACACTTTTCCTCCAGGACAGCGTCCAAAAAAAATTGTAACAACAAGTTATACACATCCGTCGTCCGTTTAACGCGACAATCCGCGAAACAGCAACTTCGCGCAACGAACGGTGCCAATCGAAAAGTAAATACAAGCTGCACAGCAGGATTTATCAACGATCCTGTGCATGCATACCTGTCCTCCGCTTTTTTTTTCACTTTTTTTTTCTATTTTTTTGTCCAAGCGACGACAAGTGCGATCTGTGCGAGACGCATCGCTCTGTCAAAGAAAAAAAATGCTTTCGAACGTTTCGAACGTTTCGAAAGGATGCGTTTAGGGATGAAAAACGTAAAAACAGAAAAAAACAAGAAAAAACAAGAGGGAAACGAAACAAAATCAGTGAGAAGACCAACGAAAAGCGAATGAAATAGAGGAGAAAAAGCGACGTGAATCGGGGCGAGCATTGCGTTTCACGTGACCACGCAGACGCGACGCATCGTTCATCCCCGACGCTATCGTTCGACTCTAGCTCGTCGTACTTTGTCATCATACCTCGCGTTTAACGATTTGTCGCCGCATCAGGTTTTGCCCCTATCTCCCTCTGAATCTATCGTTTTTTCCATGGACCCGTTCCAGGAGCACTGATCGCCCTGCCTCTCAGCCAGCGTGTGTCCGGTTCCCAAAAAGCCATCGTTAGAGCAATATTTTCGCGCAGATCTCCACGCGTCGCTAACATAAAAAAGCAAAAACCGCCGGTATGTGTCTGACGGCGCGAACAATACCTGGCGATATCGATGCCCATCGAAATCGATAATACATATCCCGGAAGCTTCGCCGAACGAGCGGGGCTAACCTTTTGGACCCTGGTGACCTCACTTTCATCCCTTCTACTAATGGTAACCCGAACTACCGATATCCAGCCGGCTCGTTGAAGAATAACACCTGTCCAAACCGATTATTTCTTTCGATGTGACGAATTTCTGTGTGGCCAGTATTTTTATTTGTTTTTTTTGTTTGTTTTCCTTGTTACCACGCCATTAACTGTGTAGTTTGTCGTTATTGAATTCTAACGTGCAAAAACGAAATTGAATTGCAGCGATAGAATGGAAATTGACATTTTCGTTGCGAACAATGGTTATCTATATTTTTGAAGATAGACGAATGTTGGGAGTCGTCGGAATTGAATTGAACCCCAATGATTTCTGAAACTCGTTTATTCTCGATATTTTTCTTTCCCTTTCGTCTCATACGAACTTCTGCATTCGCGTAGAACAAATTCCAAAAGGAAAATTCGGCATTACATAAATTCGGATGTTACAAGCAAATACCCTCGTGTAGACGTAAGCCAGGCAAAATTCTGCACCATTTCTTCCTGCACCGGTTTACCTTCGGTTCGCGTACAAAACGAGACACTTGCAACGACCATTTCTCACGGTGCAACAAAAGCCGCCGCAATGTGCACATATCTTACAGCGTCGCCGTTCTAGTTGAAATGCGTACGCGCGTGGCTGCAAAACTATCCAGGTGTGTGTTTACGTCGGCCGGGCTCTTTAATAATTGGACAGGTGGACCTTGTAAGTGACCAGTAAAGACTGGTATTTTCACGCACGATTAACGCGAACGGCGCGTGCTACTATCGCAACGAACTCGAAACGAGGGCAAGAAGTGTGCCTATTATTCTCTGGTCTACAACACACTGACAGCGGTACCAACTAGACTCGACGTATTTGGTAATGCTTTATGGCAATCTATCCTCGAAAGTGAAACGAGTTTTAACCGATGCTTTGTAAGGTAGAATTGATTTCATGAATTGGAGATATTACTTGCGTCAGATTCAATTATCGAATGTGGAGTGAAGATCGTTTCTCTGTGAATCGAAGATGATACCAAGTGCTTGCGATATTGTAGACTAAGCTGGAGCACACCTGGAATTCATTTCCAGCATTTTCAAGATTTACAAAACCAGTGGAACGAAAAGTTGCACTCTTTCAATCTGCAACTGTAATCATCCTCCGTATTAAAAGAGGAAAGTGCATCAAACATTCCTTGCAATTCGATTGCGCTGAAAAGAACGCTCTACTCCTCCATTTTCTCGTTCCACTGGCTCTTTCTCTTTTTATTACCGGTAACGCGTGTGTCGTGTGTTACTGTTCATCTGAAAAGCAAGCCCTTTATGCCTTTGACGCGAGATACGGAAGGGGTGAAACGGTAATTACTGTGGCAAAATTTTCATTGCAATTTCACGGAGGAGAACGAAAAGAACACGCATTATTAAATCTGATGTACGGCTGAACGTCCAATCTATGAATAACCAAAAGCTGTGCTATTATGTAGTTCACAAAAGAATCGCTCCGGCTAGCGAAAGATTAAATAGCTCATTCGTGCCGTATTTATAAACAATTCGGTACAACGTTAAGCTACTGCATGATAAAAAGGAGAATAAAAATGCCACGCCACCGCGAGCAGTTCATAAATCAATGAACGCGCCCAGAATATGGGCAGGAATTTTAGTGTCTTTCTGCGGTTATTTAATGCGCCACGACCTGTACGTAAAATGGGGGGATGCATACAGGCAAAATAGGTGTCCACTAAAATTCCACCAGAATTTTTGAGGTCTCCCGACCCCGACATAGTTAAGACCAGTCAAGAGCCATGACATTTTCCGTGCTTTTCCCGCAGTGTCTTCGCCTATCCCTCTTACATTTTTCGTCTTTCTTCTAGAATTTTCTTCTGATATTTCTTTACTTTTCCCAAGGATTTCCCTCATTTGCCTGTAGCTATAATCTACTCTTCCCCATGTTTTTTCCCTGATTTTCAATAGAAATTAAATTTAGTTTCGCAAGCGATGCCACGGCACATTGGTTATTCAGACTGCATACTTTATTAGGCTGGAACGCAGACCTACGCAGGAAGATTATGTGATGGTCTCGCCGTTGGTGGTGTTAAAGGAAAGGACAACGACGATGACGCCAAGAAGCAACTTCACCAAGGTAGAAGGAAATTAGTAAGGGGGGCGAAGGAGAATGGTGTCTATAGAACGGCCCACATAAGACAGAGAAGGACAGGATGAGAGAGCTAGGTACACAGCCGAGTTGTAGGAGGGTAACTCGGATACCTTGTACAGAGCTACCGGCGTTTAACTTCTAATTGAATTGTGAATCCCAATGCCAGAGCGGTAGTACAGAAAGACCCGGCAGTTAAATCAACCGTGTGAGCTGTCTAATTGAATTATTAATCCCGGTATGGTGGCAGAAGGAAAAACCACGGAAAGATACACGATCGAGTTAACGAAACTAAAATGAGAAAAATCTGGTTGGTAGCGAAAAATCAGGTACAATCAGTATCGTTAAGACTGCACGACGAACGCGACATAGAAAATTCAATCGACACGGTTCTTTCATTTACCAACAACTACAATAATTATGAAAGTTAAATGATTAATAATTACTGGGCGATAGCGTACTAAAATATTACTGAACCGATCAATGAAGAAGAAAATAGCTGCGTGAAAATTCTTGACGATTTCAAAGTACTCTGCTGCAGAGTAATCTAATATCGCCAGGCGTGAAACGTTTCAAACATGACAAAGGTTTTACACGGTAGACGTGATAGTCATTCTCGTCATAAAATTCGATCTGTCTGGGTGAATCGGTTGAACACGGTCGCCCCGTTATTAAATTATCGAACAGACATAGACGCGAGCTTTTGTGGAAGGGATACACGAGGAAAGCCGCTGTAATTGCAGTAACTATGGCTGGTGAAATGAAGTTCGGCTCCAATTTACGATCGAGTACCGACTTACACACACCGACCGACAGACAAATTGACAGAGGAGCAACTTACGCTTTCAGGTAATTAATCAAATCTGTGTGCGGCGGCGGCGACAGGTAACCTTTAATGAAAGAAGGATTCGGTAATTCCTGTTAAAATACTCTTAACCGCAAATATGTTTCCAGAAACAACCGTACCCTATCCTACCCTATCGTACGTTGCTGCAGAATTTTCGCTCACAGACGAACGATGATTTGTTTGTTTGAGACTTTACAATTAATTTTTTTCTCAAATACGCAAGGAACGATTGACGATAATATTAAAACGATATAGTTAAAAAAGTGTCTATCGTTTCCATTAAAAGAATCCTTTTATCTATACTGCAAACCCCTATATCTGAATAATTTTTTACAGCACGAATAAAATGGCTAGAAAAAAATTTCCATCCAGCTTTACCGAGGATAATTTTATTGCGTTGTTGGGACAGGAGGCTCTTGAAAATAAAATCGTATGTGCCCTAACTGATAGTACCTATACCATTCCATCGAATATTTAGCACAGAGAATTTAATCAAAGTCGGACCGAGATTACTAGGAGAACTATAACACAAATATAATTTAGATTAACTTAAAATTAATCTTTTATAAGATGGGGATTTTTTAGAGTTCTTCCAGCGTTCACATTTTCCCGAGAACCGAGACGGATCTCGTCTACAATTCAGTCCCGCGGACGAAAACGACAGTCGTCGTGCTGTACGAACTATTCGCCAGCATCAAGCTCCACGAAACACGCCCTCGAGACCTCGCAATTCTCCTGTATTGCACTCTCCGTGGACTCGCGTTGCTTGCCCCTGTAGCGTTTTCCTCTCGAGAGCATAACCACCGGAAACGAGCTGTGGCAGCCGGTACCACCGCGGCGAATGTTTAACGCTTGTCAGAATGCGACTGACGCTATCACGTATCGATCGATGGAGCTCGATGCGCATCGAAAGTTGCACCAACATGCTCCTCTACTTTGGCCGTGGCCGCGCAACGAGGAGCAGACGGTCACAGACGAGGAAAATAGAAAAACGTTAACAGGGGCGGAATGAAAATGTAAACGAGCACAGGTAATTAAATATGTACCCCTGGCGGCCGTCCTCAATTTCACAATTAAACGAGTGGAGACCGAAGGGGTTATGCAAAGGAGCACGGTGGATCCGTACGAAAGGCGAGGCGACCGCGTCGCGACTTTTATTCCACTCACGTAATCGCCCTGCGATCGCGATTTTTTCATCTCGGAACCACGAAGCCGATGGTGGTTCTCACGAGCGCCGCCTAATTAAGCCCTGCAAATGGCGCATAATCATGACTATCGGGATGATCCACGGAATGGGGTGGCAGAAGAATCTCAACGATGGCGGTGGATCGTCAAGAGCGGATCGGGCTCGCGATTATTTTTAATTCAATCAATGTCACCGGTGTCTCGCTCGTGGAATCGCCCCTTTCCTTTTTCTGCCGTATCGTGAGTTAGGGGACGGAGCCGTTCGGGACGGATTTGAATACGCACATGCCAAATGTCCCGAGGTCCGTGCACAGCGTTCTGCGCTACCCGTTCTGGCCATCGATCCGTTTGTCCGGCTCGCTCGTGATCCCGCGGCAATAAATAAGGGGAGACGAGACGCAGTGGGACAGTCGCGATGTCGTGCGGAATGCATCGGCTTCTGTCAAACGGGCGAGTGCTGCGGAGACAACGACGCGGAGGACGAAGACGGCGACGGACGAGTGAAACGAAGAGGGGCCACGATCAGAACGGAGACAGATAACAAGTGGAGGGAGGTATGCCGAAGGAGGACGGATAGATCGAAGATGGGAGACGAAGACGAAGGCGAGGACGAAAGCGAAGACGAAAGCGAAGACGAAGACGACCACGACAGCAACGGCGACAGGCCATTGAACGCCCAGAGGGGCACGTTATACCCATGCGCTGATCCGAGTCTAGATTGCATTAAGGCTTTTCCAAAATGAGCGATCCCTTGGCTTCGAACTCGAGGGAAAGGGAAAGAGAAAGAGAGTGGACCCTCCTGTGGATATTCTACTAACGACTCCCAAATGTGGGCAAACCGAAGGTCCGAGGCACGTAGACCTCGTCACCTTTTCGTGCTTTCGACTGAGATTTCATGATATCGAACGCCACTGCGCGGAACGTAGCTGCCATTTTAACGATGCAAATGATTCGAAATGCCGGATGGACCGCGATGGCGGTATATACATACCTGCGTCTCTGACCCTTTGACATAATCAAATCTCTGCGGACACGTTTCCACCGATATTGTATAAAATTGCATACGGCGATGGGATATCAAATAGACGCTGTTATTTTTCAAGGGTTGAATTGTTTCGCATGTTGACCAGGCAGGCGAAAGGAAAAATATGTGTTTCGTTTTATCTTTACGAGCGGGTATTGTTTTAAGGATCATACTTTGCGTGAATTTCATTGCACAACTGATGAGACACCGGTAACAATGCCCAGTCGTACATCGAAGTCGCGAAGGACATCGTGGACCGGTGCATACGAAGGAACAGCCTCTGGGAATACACATAATGGTTGAAATGAAAGAATTGAATGCGATCGAGCATTTTGCAATCGTGCACGAATCGTTGTTAAAAAAAATCGTGCAACAATCAATCACCAATTTGATGTCCTTGTTTCCACCCGCAAATTCGTGTACTTTTTGTTAACATTTATCGCTCTTTTCTTTTCTTTTTATTTCCCTTGATTGCATGCGAAACGCAGGTCTAATATGTATAATTATCGAAGATCGTGATTTTGTGTAATCAGAAGGAGCTCTAATAAAATCAATGAAAAGTCGCGAAATGAAATTACGGGACACTGAGCAAGTATGTGGCACTTTTCACGATGTGTGCAATCGAAAATCCTAGAGAGATGTTGGAATTCGGGAATCAACGTTAACGAACGGATATTGCATCAGATGGCAATCAAGGAATTAGTTTCATTAGGCCGTCTAAGAGCACTCAGGCCGCGAACAGTCTGAACTTTGACACGTTTCAAAGCACGATACAACGTAACTGTTCGTCAAGAGCACTCCGGGGAACTTTAATCCACGTGTATCGTCGAATTTGTCAAAAAAGGAAGATATATTAAGTGCAGATAATTTAATTAAAGCACCGAACACGAGGGACGTATGTGGACGATACAACGGGGCGATCGAATTCCCCGCTTCGCGTCTACGACTGTCGAATACCTTTAAAACTTAAAACTTTGATTGTCAAAGACTTTTCAGCTTGACATTTTCTCATTCCCTATATGTATCATTCTCTACGACCCTCTACAAAATTTCAATAATAATTTCTCCAATTATATGTATATATACTATTATAAAATTGAATTTATGCCTTTGGAAAATACTATCAACGAATATCTTGTTAACGATAAAATGATACTGTATCGTAGCTAATAAATGATAGATTATAACGTTTCAAACCCATCGTCCGCAATGCCCAATTCTTTTTCCAGGTGAACAAACGATTAATAAAATCGCAGTATTGTTTTCACAAAAGAAGAAACGAAGTGAAACGCAATAAAATGGAACCTGCTTCTGAAACAAGGCAATACATACGTGCAGCACAGCCAGCTAACCAGCAGCGGGATATACATAACCCCCGACCCCCTGGGTGCAAATCTGATCGTCGGGAGATAGCTGAATCTATCGACTCAAGTGGAATCGGTAGAAAAGGGCGCGACGATGTCGCGAGATCGCCGTCGAGTTGGGTCCTATCTCGATTTATACTTTCCATATATTATCCCCCCGACGTCCGTCGTAAAACGATACTCTACCTGTGCCGTTTGTCCAACGAATGAACACATTGCCACGGCTGACAAAGGCCCACGTTACACGTAGCCGCTACTAAACGCATTACATTTCCAGTCGCGCCTTCAGCCGCCTAACCCTCCTTCCTTTTCACCACCAATCTTTCTCCTGTCGCGCACGCAAATATGCGTAAACGCCTGTAACTATCCGTATCCTATCCGCTTCCGTTTCTATCCTCGTGCATCTACCAGTATCAGGCGAGGGAAGAAGAGTAACATTGATATTCGAATAATAAACGAACCGCGAAAATATGTTTGCCCGCCGGCCCCTTTGGGGCGAGCTTTTCTTATTGTCTGTCCATTGAGTAGTCGATGGTAACGAGGTGAGACAAGGACAAATAGTTGGATCGCCTGTGCAGGCAGATATATGTATCTAGAGACATCGCTCCCCAATGCTTCTTTCTCATGAATTAAATTAAATTTCAATATAGAATAAGACTCTTGTGCTAACAAAAGCGAAGAAAAAATCGAGAAGCAATTTTTGGAAAATCGAAAATATCCCTGGTTCGATGTAACATCGAGAGCACTCTCAGAAGTAGGCTAGTCCGCTGAAGGCTAACAACAGTTCGTGATGGAAATCCAAATGGGGTGGTCGATGAAAAACGTGTGAAGCGGCTAGACTCGACCCATATTCCGCCGCACTGTCCACGCATTCTGCACACGATGCTGCATGCCGGTGGTAATGGCAAGGGTATTTTTGAAAGCATCCGAAGAGAAAGCGAACGGGACGGAACAGGCCGATCGAACAAGTGGGTCTGTCGCGCACTCGCACACGTGGGGCAGCGCTCGTTAAGCGCAGCGCGATTCCCCGAGATATCGTGCCGGCTTTAAATCAAGTCCCTCTGCCTCTCGACTGCTGACTGACTTTGAGCCAAGTCCACGGGCGTATACGTAAAACAAAAGAATCGTTAACGTCCACCGCGACGATGCACGGAACCGCGGCGCATTCAAATGAGCTATTGGCCATGGCAAAAATGACGACGAGAACGAGAGCAACGCGACGACCGTTCGGTCCGCCTCGGTCCAGAACACGAGAAACCGATCTGATGAGAAATAGGCAGCGCCCCGACGATTTCAATAGCTGGTCGAAGGTAAGGCTTCGCGAAAAATCGTTCCAACGATTGCACTCGTTTCTCCGAGGTTTCTTCCCTGATCGAATATCGTTCGTTGAAAAAAAAATAATTACTTCTTCTGGTAATAATTATTCCAGGCGAATATACAAAATTTCGAACTTTTTTAATATAAACCGACCTCTCGATTATGTTTGAAGAATCAAATAGACAGAGGGCTTGTCGCGTGCAAAGCGTTGCTATTTCAACAAGTTGCATAAATTATTTTAAGATCCCTCGACTGCGTAGCTCTGTCTACGTATAAAGAGTAATTACTGTAATTGCTGCGCGACGGTCACTTTTTCTCGTCTGCGGAGTAATAAGAAGAAAATGCGGTGTCTTTGACAACCTTGTTCTATAAATTGTCAAGATTTACGAAGCAATTAATTGGCCTTAAGCAACGCGCTTTAATCGAAATCAGTGTTCAACACGGCGACAATCGCCCATGCATTGGAATAAGCTGTCGACTAGTGGAAAAGCAGAAACAAGAAGAGCGTCGCGAGGCTACTTTGGCATGCAGTGTTGCACGGGCGCAATCTGACGAGAAATGAGACCGGTTCGACGATGAAGCGAGCTCGCGTGTCGACTGTTAGTACAATAAATTCTCTCCCGGCACTATTGCGTCGAGTATCGCGGAACAAGAATGTACGAGTTTCGCGCTTAATATACGTTCGTCTTCTTCATCTCGCTATTCGTTAGTTCCCACGATTGAAATCGCAATAACACAATGTCATCGAGACATTCAGCGTGATTTAATACATTGAATTACCCGCCGCAATTAGAACGGCCGTCATTACATTGCTCGTCGTTCCCTTATCAGTAATACGACGATTATTTATTTAAAGGAAGCAACCCTTTTCTGCCCGTAACGTCAAGTCCAAACGTTTCGATAAATCGCAGCCATGCATCAAGCGACACGCGGTATCGTAAAATTATTTGCCCGCCCGATTTCGTGGCCGCGATTCAACCGGTATCTCGCGTTTCGGCCCCAGCAGAACATTTCGATGCAACTTCTAACGAGCTGATACGTCAGAAAAGTTTGCTGCGCGTACCGCAACAGTATCGTAGTATGCGCGTGCATATCCGACGAAGTAATTATATTATCGTTCGGGGTCGAGAAAATTTGTGCGCCGCGCGACTCGAATGAATAATCGTGTTTAATTCTGGCAGAAAGAAAACGGAACGAAATTTCAGGCAAAAAAAGGACCTGCTTCGACAAACGTTGAACGACGCGTGGAATCTAATAGCACGGTGAAAATCGATCGTTCCACGGTGCATACTCAAAAGGATCTAATTTCACGGGAATCTTCTATGGCAATGCTACCGATAAACGATCAACGGATCGACTCCCTCGTTCACAATTGGCCCGATATATTTCACTTCAAACAGCTTTAGCGCGTCGTGGCCCGTCGTGAAGCTCAAAAGGCACGCGTTGCCACAACGGCTTTGAAGCTGCATCCAGCTGAGATTGATCTTTGAGAAACTCCGTTTCTAACGAGGGCCACGCCGTCGATACGGGACGCGTATAAAGGGAAACAGATGCAGCAGACGAATGGGGGATTGGTATTTCTCTTAGCGAGTAACGACGTTTCAAAAACACACGTCTAGCTTGGCTAGCGTGTCGATAATTGGCAGGCCAATGAAGGACAGATGGAACCGTAGGCGGCCAAAAGGTCGCGAGCCTGAATAAATGAACAGTCTTAAAAGTGAAACGCCGCGACGCTGATAGACGAAGATGAATTGGTTTCGTCCTGTCGAATCTACGCTGGGAATGGCTACCGGTGAGACAGCCCCGAGATCGCGGGCGATAAACGTAAAATCGTTGCATCGTGGTAATCATTTTTACGAGACGTCGAGCATCTAACGAGGAATCACGCGGAACGTGGCACAGTGATTTCAATAAGACTCCGTCGCTTTCGTAACGTACTGTTGCGTACTACGGCGGGCAGCGTATAATTTATGGAATATTTAATAGGACGGATCGCGAGTCACGTGTGGATGCGTGAAATATCTGCGACACGACGATTCTGTGGTGATAGACAACTATCAGATAGGTATAACGCCATTGGATAGACCTAGTTCCATTGTACAAACGCGGCTACGAAATGCAATGTATAAATATAAATGTATTATCATTTAAAACTCGTTGCTGACACGAAAGAACGGTAAATAATTCTTGACAGTAATAATTAAATAATAGCAATATTATGGGCCCAATCGGTTCTACTTAAAAATACGCGCATATGTCTGACAACACGGGCGACCTATACTACTTATACTACTTAATAGACCGATGCCAGAAGTATGCAATTGTACATACGAAACAAGCTATTCCCATATTGCTTTAAAATAGGTGATTCACTTCGCGACGGACTTCCCTACTTATGTCTTCGGTTGCAAATAAAAGTAAAATCGTTTGAGAAAAAATGTACACTCCAAGCCCTTTTCCTTCGACAACTCGGTCGTCCGTGGTCCAATTGTTTAGCGCAGCTATCATCAACAGTTCATTTGCTTTAATTCCATGTGGAAATCCGGCGACATTCCAGCCAAACGAGGGGGAATAAGAAGCGCGGGGGAACGCGTGATCGTGGTGCACGGCGACGTGCACACGCACGTGTACGTGAGTAGGTGCACGTAAAAGAGAGATAGAGTAGTCGATGGCGAGGTGGAATTGGCCGGTGCTCATCTCTGCCTAGAAGCCAGTGCATCTCCGAATATGATTAGCATATGCATGAGTCGACCAACCCCTTTCTGCATCCTCGAACGACTGACCGCGCATGTCAGCGTCAGCGTTCTCCGCTACCATCCCCCTTCAACAGTGGTCCCATACAAGTGCACGCATACAGTGTGGTTGATACACATACAACCTCGCGTACGCACATTGAGGCGCGTAAACGTTGCTACACGCACAGGTACGGTCGGACGCAAACAACCAGAGCATCCAGAGTCTGCCCCACTGCCATCAGAAACTTCAATAATACCTTCCACGTCCCTCAATTACCTCCTATTTAATTACACCGCCGCATAATTAATGTCGCGGGAGCACCCTCGCCTGACGTGTCACGGCTTGACCGGTCGACCGCTGGCCACGGGAAGCCCGTTTACTCTTGCATATCTAAGTTTCCATCCGAAAGTTATGGAATAGGCGAGAGGGGCGCAATCTAAGCTACGTTTGAGAAATATTGATGTCTCGAAATGGAAAGTAAGTGGGTGTTGCTATGAACAAAGGTGAAACTTTGTTTACATGTTTCTTTGATTTAACGGGAAGTCCAAGCTCGTACGAAGGTCCGCATTGGTTCTCACACTTAACGATGAATTGATTGGAATTGTTTGAAGCTTAGAAATCGTCGGATACCGAACATCGTACGTTCTTATTCGCTCTTCCGATGCACACGTCCCTTGCATTCGTAGGAATGTCGTAGGGACGTGGCTAAAAAGATCACGCACGCTCGATAAAACTTTCAGGAGATCTCTTAAGGAATCCGATGCTTGGCAGAGAAATTAACGTGGAAAACTCTCTGGGGCACGATTTAGAATGCGAAATTGGACGAAGAATAATTGGTTAAACTCCTGATATATTATGTACGACGAGCTTAAGTGCGAATCGATGAACGATTGATTGATATAATAGAAACGTCATCAAAAATGAAGAAGAAACTGTCTGTATTACTGAACGAAGAAAATAGAAAACTCATTCAAAAAACATAAATAATTATTTTTGGAAGGATCGAAAGAAATTTCAATTTAAAAATATTTTTGTCACTCAATAGTATTTAAATAGAATTCTAAACGTAGTGATTTGAAATATTTAGTAAAAACTTCTCAAGAAAAGATATCTTACCAACCGACCCGCTTATTCAGACTACGATATCCATTCCAAAACGCTCGCACCCTTTTATCCGCTACAAATAGACCACTTGAAAAGGTAATCTGCACTATTGCGTAAAAGCGACGCCGATGCAAATGGAAAGCTGATTGAAAAGTGGTACCTTAACCGCTTTGATACACTATCGATCGGCGCGACGCGCAAAGATACGGTTTTGTTCTGACTCTACACGTAATTGTCTTCCACGGGATTGGCGTACAATTTCCGTCCAAAAATGTCTATGCGGGAGATTGAACGAGATTATTTTACAGAAATCTCCACTGCTCGACCCGTTATTAAAGAACGCTTTGCAAAACGATCGTCTGATATCCATTGCGAATCCATTAACTTCCACAATGATAACGCTCTACCGATATTGATCACAGGTTGTAAATTACTTGTCTACAATAGTTCTATGAAACCTTCAAAACCAGAAGACCGGCACGTTAATAAATGTTTCCCAAGAAAAACCTTCCCCGAGCCGTCGTCGTTTTCTGCAAACGTTAAGACCACGATTGACGGGAAAGATTGCCGAGAAACTGTACCCTTTCACATGAAGCAGCTTTCAAGGCGGCGCGTCGAAGTGACGGACTTAGATTAACTTACGAAAGAGGCTGGTGGAAGTTCAATGGGGGCGTCGCGACGCCGCGCCGCGCCGCGTCGTACCACCACGAGGTATTCGAAGAACGGCGATTCGGCGGGCGCAATCTGAATCGGTGGAACGACGCGAGGCGACGCGACGCGGAGGACAACGTAGCAGGAGCGGAACTTTAACAAATTTCCGCGCTGCAGGAAACAGAAGGAAGCGTGAAGGGTGTGTATAGGGTGCTCGTATCGAAACTTTCTTGTATGTCGACGGGGTTGCTGCTGCCTGTGACACTGAGTAAGCGCGAGACTTTCGTATCGATTAGAGAGATTAGAGTGGAATGATGGAGCAACCTGAACTGCGGAAATCGACGGCGATTTCGTTTCTGCTTTATCGATCTAGGAGAATTCGCAACATTATACGTCGTCCAAATACGAAATTAGTTACAAGGTCATTGATCCTCTCAATGAACATCTAGGGCGGGCCCGTCAGACACACGACGTCTAATGCAGGCCATCAATGGTTTCCTAGTCAGTCGAAAATATCAGAAATTCAAGTGAGCCTGATGACACTCGGGTACTTGGAGGAGTTCTCAGTATCCTTTGGGCATTCGAAGAAATCGAGCGAACCAGATTTTCCGAGAGTTCGATTCGCCCGTGCTACACTGTCGAAACACTACCGATCTGCTCCCACAGGTATCGAACATTTTCGCGCTCGGCAATATCGCCGGGCTTGAAATATTCACGGACTTTTAAAAGCATACAAACATTTGAACTGCTCGGAATCGTGTATACCTTCGTACTCGAACCACACGAATATACACCGCGACTGGCGCGTGGAATTTCCGAAGTCATATGAAACGGGAAGATTATGGAAAGTATGTCGTAAATGTATTCGGCCACTTGGCGGAATGCGTGAACAGGGTGACCGCGTGGATGCCCGTCGCTGAAAGGGTGTTCGCACGAACGAAGAGGTCCGGGCCATTTAATAATCAGTAAACTAGTTACAGGTCGCATACATTCATGCAGAAGCGAGCCTAGACCGGTCGCATGTGCGCCTTGAATTATTTACACGGAGGATGACCGCTCGCCAAAATGGACTTAGAATTCGTAATTAAGGTGCACGGGGCCATAAGCCCCGAAACGCATTATCACATTATTATTAAAATCGAGTAAAGCCGTCGCGCTCGCCCCGCGTTCGCAAAATGCAAAGACCTTCATTCGCTTAAGCATCCCTGGCTGTCAGAACGAAAATGTGGACGGCAGAGGGAACGTTGGGCGGGGACGAGAAATGAAAATTCACGCGTGTGCCGAGTACACGGACGGGCTTACAAGTTGCGGCCAAATTTTCATCCAAAACACTCACGGGAGTATGCGTTACCGGAGGGAGCTAGGAAATTCTGACCCCGGACTTGTTTATACAACAATTTCGTTCGCAATGGCTACAACGCTCGCCGCCGCAATGCTCCCGAATAATCAAAATTCAATCAGAAAGCATTCCAACGTACACAGGGGAAACGGCGATCGAGTGTCGGAAAAATGAAAAGCTCGTGGATTAAGGGAGAATCAGATTTTTAAATCGCTGACAATTGAAACAGGTGTGCCAGTCGTGGCTTTTAAACCGCCCCATTGTTTCTCCTCAATTTTTTACTGGACTCGTACTAATTCGATTTTTTAATCGAAAAGCGAAAGCTCCATTATCAACTGGATCTTCTAATTCTTTTAATAACCCGACCCCTTGTTATTAACAGTGCGCCGTTGTGGAAACCAAGTGGTTTGTTATTCACCGAGTCACGGGGACGTTTGCTCATTTTTGCAGAATTATTTGGCGGACAAACTAGTGGCTCGGTAGACGCGTAATAACGGGGCAAAAATTTGCCAGAACCGTTCGCAACACAGGCGCAATGACTTTTTATTGAAACGCTGTGGCCCACACATTCGAGACGAGTTCTACCGTGGTACCGTGCATGCAAATTTTATAGGCTAAATAGGGCAGGCGACCGACCGCGGAAATAATTATCCCACTCACCTTCTTGTACCCACTGCCTTACCCATTTCTACCCCTAACACACCCTTCTGTACAGGCCATACACCGAGTTTTACATTCGCATGCCCCCCACATTTATGCCTGTTTTCAAGCACCTTCGTCGATAAGTGAATGGTACACAATTTGCAGGAAATTGAAGGCCACGGTATTCCCGAATAAAACAGAAAATAAATTACACTTGTAATTTCAGAGAAAAACTGCTAAGATATTAGCAATGTTTAAGGAGAATAAATAATATGACATAATACGAAGTCTGTCAATTTTTTGTCGTCAAATTAAACATAAGACTGAACAAATAGAAAGTACGATTCACCTGAACATTTTGAGAAATTTTGGTGAGAATAAAAGCTAATAAAAATCTCCGGAAGTTAAGCTAACTGAAATCGAAGTAAAGGGACGAAACTGCGCGGGTATTTAATAAAAGGCGCCGACGCTGGTAATCCACGGTGCACCGTATTATAACGAATGAACCAACGAAAGCATTCTGCGATCGTGTAATCTTAACCCGTTATCACTAAACCTTCGCAACGAGTAATTAAATCGTTCGGTTCTAGCGTATAGGCCACATAGTCGACCGATTCTCGATCCGAATTCTGGTACATATATTCTGCTAGCAATACCTTAATTCCAGCCAGTGCAGTGTCTAGGAAGTAATTAAACGTCCGATGATTATCTATTTCCTACCCAGCCCCCCAACTACCATATCCTGCTTCACCCGCCACCGTCCGCATCTTCCTGATTCCTCGTAACTAGTCGCCTTTGCACAATGACGATGCGCCACCAGTTGAACCGGAAATTACCACGGAGTCGGGGTTAGTCTGCATGCTCGGCAACATCACACATCGACATTACGCACGGTGTACACGTGCACGCCATCATCGGGAACCAGGTACTCGAGAGAGGGATAGCATAATACCTGAACTGAATTAGCATGCGAGCAACCGTTTCGAACTTCCTATCACTCGAAGACCAGACGTCACCCCTTCCTTCGCCCAGCAAATACACGCACCGAGGCACGGATGTTTCCTGCCCGTTTCGAGCAAGAAAATATTTTCACGCCGTGCAAACGAACGATTAAACCTGTGTAAACTGTGCGGAAGTGTTTTAGAGTTGATGTAGGATGTTAATAAAAATAAGAAAAGAAAAAGACAGATAGCGTTACGTGAGATCGATAAAGGGTAAACATTTGAACGACTGAACTGCTTCGATTTTAGATATTTGACTTTCGCAAAAGATCCAGGCGAACGTGGGGGGAATTTAATTTTTGCCCGGGTTTGGCTATTCGACAGTTCCCTCTTCTTTTTTCGCCTTTTTCTTCTTTTTTTTCACAATTCCGCGGTGAACTTGCAAACTTGTTCTTTAACTTGCGTCGAACGAACGTGAGAAAGAATTCAAGCAGTGAGTACCTTCGCCGCTTCGAGCCCCGCTTTAATTCTACGCTTCTCCCGAGATATAATTTACCGTGTAATCAAGTGAAACATCGCAGTGGGTTACTCGAACTATTTCCTAGGGCTGCCGCGGGCAAGGATTTTTCTGCTCCCGGTATGAGGCAATGTGTAGCAACAGCAACGAAACCGATGTTTCATCATCGTTTCGATATCGCAACGTTAATAGCGCGCTGTTGCACACGCGTGTGCATGTAAGTAGCGGTGCACGTCGTCGGTTATTAATTTCTCAGGTTTCGAGGTGGAAATGAAAACGCGGTCGAAATCATCGCGAATTACATACCTACGATGATAACGCGCGATACATACACGTCGGCGAAATTCATTTTTTCTCCCTTCGATTTTTTTCTCTTTTTTTTTGGCGTGCAATTAATAGACAACAAAATGCACATCTGTATTCGACGAAAATTGAGAAGCATCGAATCCATAACGAAGGATTCCTCCAAACGAAGCGGTGCAAATGAAGCATTGGTTCTTTTTTTTTTCATTTCTATTTTAACCATACGCTGTAACATTTCGGGGGTGGTTCGCAGAATAGTCGGAACACAGCGTTTCGGCTTGCGGGACATAAACTTTATTCGCTGCCCTTTGTAAATTAAAATTGGTTTCGTCTTAAATAACATGTTATCGATTCGTAAAGGGCATTCGGCTAAAAACTCCTCCGCGACATCCTGATGACATTCATGTGTCGATAATCTGTTTCACTGGAGAAAACGAAAGCGGTTTTCACACATGTATTTCGGGAAGCAATATATTCGGAGCAAGATTTTATTAGGCTGATCGATCGCTTACCAGTATTCCATGCTCTACCCCGTACTCGAGGTTTCTTTACTTGCAGGCGCATATTATGTACAGCGAAGCGTGGTAATAAATAATCCAGATAACAGTGCATATTAGATACAGTGTCGCGTACGTGATCGATATCCTAATTATCCAGGCAAGGAAACAGCTCCTCCAATTTAGAGATTGGTTCATGTCCAATGAGAGGAAAAATCGATCCGCCATTCACTGTTTCAAGAAAGATGCTCCAGAACGGTCAGGTTATAGGGTCGTTCGCGTGTGTCACTGTATAATGCGAAATTGCACACAGACACGAATGTTTCTTATCGTTCACGTTTTTATACTCTCGACCCAATGGAGAAACGACCGACACCCTCTACACTTTATGCGTATATTGGTCTGACGAAGAGTTGCACGAATGAAATCCGTCGTGGGTGCAGTCGTTGTTCAACATCGACAGTTTCAGCGATAACTGCTCTCGCGACTACGCGAACGGAGCGGAGCGTGACAAAACAGCAGAAACAAGCGACTGTAAACAAACGAGAATCTCGTCCCGTGCCGTTTCGTCGAGCATACTTTGAATTTGTTTGCTGTGTCGCTCGTTCTTCCTCCAGCAGCCAGCCCGTTTCCTTGATTTTACGACATTGCACGCGAAAGATGCGACAGATAATTCTTATAACGCTCGATTAATTTCGTCGCGACAGACTTATCGATCAATCAGGGAAGATGTTGCTTGTTTGTTTGGCCAACACTAGCTGTACGCGTCGGAAAAGATTCTTCAACTATTTCGCCGTGTCTACGTTTGCTGAACTCCTGAGATGCCGAGCGATCGTTGACCCCGGATTAACAGAAGACTGTTCACCCCCAAATAAATTATGCCGAGCCGATCGAAACTTTCGGAGCAACCATACGCGCAAGAATTAAGGTGGGACGGCTCGTGGAAACAATTGAGCGCTTTCGGAGCCAGAAAATTCGTCGGGACTTCGGTGAACGACCTGAACTCGGTAGATGAAGTCGCTCCAAAGTGTAAACTGTAATCTTATTGCTTCAGTTGCACGGTTGGTAATTATTGTAAAAGCAACCGGGAAGCAACTATCAATTTCTGATAGGCGGTGCCCCGCGCGTCGTGTAACAGGAGATTCTCACATAAATCAGAGTTATTAATGAATCCGCCTGTGTAGGGATGTGCCCTGGCGAAGATGGCCAACCGCGGTAATACGTGTATCGTCCCGTCAAACACTCAACTAATCTTGTCTACTTAGCCCGAAACGAGCTCTCTAATTTAATAACAAACGTATGCAAGCGTCAAACAACCTGGCATGCTGCGCATTCGTCGTCAATTAATAACCGTTTATTTGAATTGAATAAGCGAGATAAATCGAACTGTTACAGCTCTTTGACATTTCATGCTTCGCCAACGGCTTCGTAATGTTTTTTTAAAGGGAAGAAATAAATGGAATCCTTTCATCATCTTTCTGTTTCATACTTTCTATTTTTCCCCTTTCTTCTTTTCCCTCATAATACAGCGCTTTCAGTTGACTGGCCTTTAACCAGGAAATCGAGGACAATTCAGAGAAGAGGAAGCGATCGGGTAAAAAGAATTGAACGAGGCCCTCAGGAAAAATAACGAAATCGTAGGGAACGGGTGTAAGAGACAAAATAACGACAAAGAGGGCGAAGGAAACGCGAGAGTTGGTGAAAATAATTACTCAGCAACTACCACCCTTGTATCTACCATTAGCAATGCAGCGATGGCAATATTCCCGGCGCCCATAATCGTATTTAAAATTGACAAATTTGTCGAATCTCTCCCCCGTCCCCCGCCAGGATCCATGAAGCTCGTCCAATCGCGTCTTTTTCCGTATAATTTATCCCGGGGACCGGGTTTGTTAACGACGAGCAATTTGTTCGTCGAGTGTTTATCGGAACACTCGTTTGAGGGAAAGGTAATGAGGTCTGAAAAGAAACTGCCGGGACAAAAGTATCGGACTCTTTAGCGACATCGAGACGAAGAGATCCCGTCTCCTCTATTTTATTATTAATATGCATCTTGCGCTTGACTCGTCCTCCATGATCGGACGCTAACGATTGCTATTTAAACGAGTTGCAAGAAACGAGCACTGAATTCAGGCTCCTTCTGTGAAAGAAGAAAAAGGCAGCTCGCAGGGAATCGTACTGCAGAGTAAGGAATTTGGGACAATTATGGAACGAAATAGCGGCAGAAATCGCACAGTTGTATAAGTAATAATACACAGTTGAGTTTCTATTTAAAAATGATAGATACGAGAACCACAGCTCCACCTTATGATATTTTATAAATGAAAGGAATAATTCTATTTTATCAGAAGTTTGTGAAAAACAATTATCACACGTTTTAACAATTTTCAACATTTTTCTCGCACAAGCTACGCCATGCCACAGAATTAGTACTTTAAGAAATTCCAAATTTTCGTGCAGCACTTATAGAAAATGGTGCAAAATGAGCGAGTGGTACGTTGCTCCGAAACCTATAAAGGATAAAGGCCTAAGGTCGATTTTGGTCGAAGGCCAAGAGTGGCGATTTTGCGACCACAGAGACAATATACGAAACCATCGAATATATCAGCAAATATTGGTTCGCCAAAGTTGCATTGCCCAATGGTACGCCGATCGTTACCACGAATGTTACAGCTCTGCATTAGAGAGGCGTTATCTGGCGCGTGGGACAAGATGTTCGCCTCCTTAAAATTCAGCTGACTAGCAACGTTCTTAGGTCATAGTGCACGCCGCGATCTGCATTTTTAAACGTCTTGAGGGCTGCTAAGCGAATGCACATACGAACGCCTCGTCGCTGACATCGTTTTAAGATTAAGGTCGACGGTGAGATAATGTCGCGTATTAAAATTCTCGAGTGGCACAATTTGTGCCTTTCTTTTAACGCGTCGTGCATCTAATAATCCTGATCACCAGGGTGACAGCCTCTTGTGAAACATCGGCACTTTCGTCTTGCCTTGGGTCAAGCGTTTATCGTTCATCTGAGATTAAGAACGACGCGATACCGATGGAAGCTATTGCACAACTTTGGACCCACTGTTCTACTTGCGTCCAGGAGAACATTTCTTTACCGTCCGACGCGTATAGGAAAATCTGTACACGAATCGTGATGGATATGGTAACAGAAGTAGGTCGTTGCATGCTTTTGTCAACAAGAAAAAAGGTGTACATCGCCCAGCAGCTACTGATTCTGAAGTGTGCCCAATCACACTCGGTATCGTACGTTTCTGTCCATTGCAGAATTGCAACGCGCATATTGCAGTAGATGTGTCTTTTAAAATAATTACGAGGGACACGTGACAATCCATTGAGCTGTGCAGCAACGTTGCCCGATCCCCCGTGTCCCGATCTAGATAGTATCGTAATTTTCATAAGCGTCTCCTCCCGCCGATAAGCCTCTATTGTTATACCTTGCACCTGCACCGAACGCGTGCAACCCTCCTATGCACCGGGCGCTTATTATGCATCGTCAATCTACAGCGGGCTCTACGACCGAAAAAAGAATCAGGCTAGAAAGGTGCTAACAGTGACACCGTAATCGACCATCCCTCCATAATTCATCCGGCCTCGATCTCGAGACGATGCATCTGTCGCCAGACGAGCATCGCTCTAAATACCATCGGAAGTTCACACCACTCGACCCAGAGGCATAAATCGAACACACGTACAGATCGTATGGCACGTCCGCGATCCATCTCCATACAGCGGAGGGCCCTTGCACGCTCGATTACGGATATTCCGTACGGCTGCTAATTAATCAAGGGAAAAAGTGATTTAATTAACGCGAAGATAGCGTATCTAATTATTCGCGGCGACTCGCACGACCGAGTTCATTCGTTTCAACTTCGTATTGCGAAAGTGGCGGCCTAATGATCACTTTCGTGGACGCGTTTCCCAGAAATTCCACCACCACAAACGTCCCGCGTGCACACGACACGAACACCGGGACAACGTTCGTGCACACACCCCAGGCGTACGTGTCAGAGAATTATGCCGATCGATGAGCACGAGCAGAGAGGTGGCGAGCGTCGAGCGAATCGCGCGAAAGTGTGACAGATAGTTTCACGTATCGTTTATTATGTGCATAATTAGAGCAACGAATAACCATACAACTTTCCACCCCCGACTAACGAGCGAGCATCGCGAACGTTATCGCCGTGACTCCAAGATACGAACGGCGAACAGATGACGCGGAAAGTCGCCCGCGAGAATGGTATTCCGCTCGAGAAACCTCCGGTAGAAAGCTTAAAGGTCGCTAGTTTGCGAAGGACGTTGTACCGTATGCCACGTTGCACTTCCTTCGCTTGTTCATGGCACTCGTTTATATGCCCAATAATATTCTGCCGCACTGCTCGAGAGTACTACGTTGTAATAGAAACTGGGAGGGGGAGAAATAAAATAGTATAAAGAAACTCCTGAATATCCTCGATACGTGTTTGAAATAAATCATTCACCTTGGTAGAACGGAACAGAGTCGTTATTCTTATCTCTGATACGACGAATCAGATAAGTGTTTCATAAATTGACTTATCCGAACTGAAGTCTCCTAGATACATTGGCCGATTAATCTCTGCATCGCTCAAGGATAAATCACCGTTGGCACGCGGGATCTAAACGAACGGGGTAATTAAAATATCGTTTAAACGTTAAAGCAGAATCATCGTAACGGTTGCTTGAACCGGCCGATTATTAGACACCATGGGAACGTCAGATTCCAGGTGTCGAGATTCCTATGCTCGTATTATTATCCCGATAATAATAGTAATTAAGCCGCTTCCAGCAGTTCGCAGTAACACTTCGCGTGTAATATCTGTACCTAATCCAAAGCAGCATATGGTCCGACATGCTCGGTGTCTCGGCCCACTATCGTCCCACTCTTCCTTCGCCGTTTAAATTCCCCATTAAAATATGTTACGCTGTTCGCCATTTACAGCTCGTAGCAGATATTTCGCGGGACTATATTATCGATCAGTCATTCCGGCTGACGAGGGGTGAAGCTCAATTTATGGGGCCCCCTCGCAACGAACGCCAGCTTCCACGAGCTTCTTGTGTCGCTTCAACGTTTCTGCGCGGCGGGAAATATTCCTCTGGCTTGCTATCTTTTAAAAGATTATATTTCTTTTTAACGGTACACGGCGGTATAGTGCAATCGAAAGTTTTAATCACTCGATCCGAGCTGCCTCGACCGATTCCCCTCGTAGATATCGAGAATCGACTAGAAAGTCGACGCCAGACGAACGGTGGCCGCTTGTGATTATAATGGAACACTGTTGCAATGGCAAAGACTTTCACAGAGATGTCAAAGAATCGAGATCAAGGGAAAGAATCGTCCGTCAATTCTGTCAACGTGTCGTCGTTAATTTAATTTCATTTAACCTTCGTTGCGTTACTTTTTCGCGCATCAATTTTTCTCGAATATCTCCGTAAGCCGCACTGACGACGCGTGACGTGTTTTTCTAAATTTCCACGTCGAAATAAATCAGTTTGGAGTCGCGTTTACACTACATTTGCTACTGTCGTTGACAGACAGAATCAATAAATAAGACTTTACGAATGGATACACGGCGACCGTCTTCGGTGTCCCCTTCAGCCTCGATATAATGTACCAAGTCCACCCCTTTAACTTCGCCCCTTTCTCCCTCGCGATGTAATGGGTGCATAAATTATACCGCCTGAAATATGCTAATGCTAGGCCCAACCGGCATTGCTATATCGAGGGACATAATCTAATAAAAAAGCCGGCATCCTCGGAGGAAAGTCCGAGAAACGTATTCAGTAGTGTGTATCGTGCGCGACGATAAGATCGGGGGTGGTACAGCGCACGATGCTTTTCTGTGTCGCGCTAATTACGATCGTTCTAATTAATCGACATAAATAGCATCGAGATTGGAGACACGTTAATATTAACACGCAACTGACTGGCGTTCATTAACAGCGCTATAATACTGGTCCCCTTCGTGGCCAGCAAGAATGTGGAGCAATTATTTCATCTTTCCCGAGATGCGCAACTATCGGGCAACCGGTTCGGCGTAAAATATCGACGCCGTGGCGTCCGCGAAGTAAGACGTTCATGAATATTTAAAGGAGAACGCTTTAATATTCGACAAACAGTTTTTCATAATGTCACGACTAGCGTCGTGTTGCGTTCTTCAGGCTAACGTAAATAACCTTTTTGCCGGGATATTACCGGCGCCGAGTAACATAATTTTGCCCACTGTCCGGTTAAATGGCGTAGACATTTTTCTAAACCGATAGAATCAACGTTTCTAACGTCCACGTTTTCAACCCTTTCGAAGCTTAAGAAAACCTATTTCACGAGCTGATCACTTCTCTTCGAGCCACGTCAGAGTTCGTCCTCTTTCTTCCCCGATTTCTTTCTTCCCCTTCTTTCCACCCCGGACTTCTCTTTCGCAGACAAGGGGTCGTTAGTCGGGATAACAAATTAAGGAAGCAACGATGGAAGAAGCGAGTTTACCAAAGGCGCATTGCGTTCATTTTACTGGCAAACGACCCGATATATCTAATCATTAGAAATCTGCATAATGGTCAGTTGGCGTGCCCTGTACGCGCACTCTACATACACTTAGCTCCGAAACGGCAACCTCCTCTGCACGTTTGGGAACACCGGCAGGCGAATAAAAAAATTTCCACCCCTATCGTTCATTGACGTTGAATCGAGGCAATTCGCCATTAGCGGCCCAGGTAAAAACAGATCCCAGAAAGATTGATGCTGCCGGGGCGACAAAAAATTCTGCTACGAATTTTTCAATTAAAAATCGATTTGCATGAAATTAAATCCGACGAACGTGAGGCTTCCAAGATTTTCGTGCTTTCATCTTTCTTGTACGAAAGGGTTACTTTGGAGAACTGCTAGCGGCATCTATCTGGATTGCTCTGCACAAGCTCCGCGAACTCTGATACCAAGATTGTGTTACAGAAAACTTCCCATGCCATGCAGAATTCTAAGAACCGTCGTAATTCGATGTACAAGCAAATGAAAATTTTCTTCCAATCTATTAATTGATTGATCCATTCAATTTTAAACGGAAAAGGGAATATATTAAATATATTTTAAGTACGAATACCTTCCGCACATACTGAGCCACCCTCTTGTGCCAAATAGATAACGCCTGCGATTTCTTCGACGCCTGTCTCTAATTGCCAACCACCACTTTACATCGACACGCTTCCGTCTCCCATAAATTTCCTCGGCTCGTCGCCGGAGTGCTACATATTCCATAGGGTCAAACAAATAGGGGGTCGAAACTGTACCGTTGACCTGACACATCCTGCTTTACATATAATGGGACCCCATAAGTTACAATGTACCAAGGCGGTAATACACCGGGCTGGTGTGTACGAAGACGATCGCCACGGCTCACGGTTGTTGCCGCAATTGTACACAATGGTCGATCCGGAGGCCCAGCCGGTTCGAAAGGGTAAAAGGAAAGAAGGAAAAAAGGAGAAGAAAGGTAAAAAGAAACGAGGATAGAAAGGGCCGGTGTCGAAACATTTGGACCCCGCTTACCGAGCCAGCCACAATGCATTGATTAATGAAGGACATCAAGACCGACACGCGGTACCCGCTAAGAATTTAATATGGACCAACACCGTGTGATGCTGTCCGAATGTTTTACTAGCGTATTAAGGCTGTCTAACGATGCCCTGGGTGAGAGACGAACATATTTTCGTGTATGATATACGTCCACTTGTCAGGGATGTCAGGTGGCGGATCCGCAGAGAATGATTGCTAATAAAGAAGAAATAATGATCCTATTTCTTGCCCGAGGTTACCTTTCGGTGAAAAAAAAATGTACACGGTAAGTCGACCGATGTTCTTTTCGATAACTTAATGCTTCGTTTCGTACCGTCGACGCAACGCCGTGAGAAGAACGCCGATTTAATTTTACTTGCCGCGTCTTGAAGGAATTGATGGAAACCGGATACACGCTGGGAGTGGGGAACGTTAATTAGAAGAAATAGATCCGTGCGGGAAATGTGGAACAATTTTCCTCCGCTCTTTTTATAGTTCATAGATATCATAAATTCGCCCGCTGGTTCAAACTTAGTTAGTTATTATCCCCATCCACGGCCGACGTGAAACTTTCACGGGAATCATTCTGGAGTCGGGAAAAAAATTTGAAGGTGCTTCGCGCCGGGCAAAAGTCGTTCAATCTCGGTCCACCGTGAAACGTATCGCGGTATTGAACGCGAAACAGTTTCCTCCGCGAAGCACCTACTCGAAATCGCGCCGCCTTAGTAAATTCTCTGCATCGCGAAAAATGCTCGCAGTCCGTTCGCGGGTTGGTCTATTTTTATTATTTTACTTTTCTCTTTTTATTCGATCCCTCGCGAAACGTAACACCGTTCGGTGTGTAAGTTATTGCCGCGTGGACGAGCAGAAGGTATTGTTCGATACGGTTACAAACCCGTATAGACGTTGTTCACGCTTGGTAAGAATAAAGTCACATTGTCCGCAACGGTGAACGATGATGGACCATTAATCTGGGGCCACCGGGACGGAGGAAATGCCCGGGTTAAAAATCTCTCCTTTCGCGGAGAAGTAATAAAAACGCCTCGGAGAATCTGACTGCCTTCCAGTTTGAATTTCTCCCTTCGTTTTCTGCCCAGACTCTGATTAATTTCATTCTGGTGCTTGCGGGAAATCGCATGAAATAATTAGGAGATCCTTAATTGAACGAATTCGTTGCACGATTAACAAAAAATTCATTACGGAATTCGAGACTGATTCAACTTCGTCGAAAATCGTTAAAAAATGAAACAAAGCGGAAAGGAATTTCCATGGATTCTTCCAGAATTTTTTTTTAAACTTTTCGTGTAGTAAGGGAAACAAATATTGAGACCCAAGAAAGTGCAAAGGGTGATAGAATTTCGTAAATGATAGGTACAAGTTTAATGTGTTTCCTGATCAGATGAAATGTGCACGATAGATTGGAAATTAAAATATGTACCTCTGCTTGCATCTGTTCGCGGTTTTTCGAATAAATGCTCGCGTACATAGCTACTAAACATTTTGATCACGTTTCTACGCGTGCACGCGTACGCATGAAATTTCATTTGTCAAGTGTTTCGCCGGCATGGAAGCCCGGGATCCCGTGCAGTAATCGGTCACATCCGCGAATCGTCATTATCTATGCAAATGTCTGAGAGATATAACAATTAATTTGATCGACAGTCTGCAAATAAGGTTTAAAGTTGTCTTTTTCAAACAATTTATACGAAAATTTCACGACTCACGATTCACGTTAAAACTTTCTGCAACTCGTCTAACAAAAAGACAAATTCAAAATTCTACGGGCTGTCTACGATAATTTTCCCTGGTGCAATAAATCCATAGTCTCTCGTGGTGTTACTCCCAACGATATTCACTTTATTAAAAACGACCAGCTAACGAGACGCACAGGGTCCCCGACGATAAATTACAGCACAACCGTACGGCTGAAACAATGAGAAAGGATCACGTTGCAATAACACCGCGTTCGAATAAGTTCCCAGATACGTATACGGTCGCGATGCGAATTCACGCAAGACTTACGCCACCCACCCAAAAGAGTGAAACAGAGAAGCGGAGAAAGGGACGGTGAAAGAGGTGTACGTGAAAGCACGGCGCTCTGTTGGCGAGCTTTTGTCGGCGTTTCTGCGCCCGGTACCAAACGAAAGAATGAAATTCGCACTGTTACGAATGGTATTGTCCGCGAGAGCACTGTAATCGATCGTCGCTCGATGAATGCCAGGAGTAGGTGGTGAGAGGCGAGATCGAAGGGTGGAGAAGATAGGCTGCGTGCACGGACAGATACGCAGAGCCGATTTTTATTACCATCCGTCGCTTCCACGAGCTTTGTAATTCAGGCTATATGAAATCTGCCAGCCAGCTTTATCCTCCTCACAAAGGAGAAGCTCCGGTATCGGAGGAGTCGATCGGTTAACGGCACCTATTCACTCAGTCGGTGAACGTCGAAACGTTGATGAATGAACGAAACAACAGTCTTATGGAACCCGTCGCTACCCGGATAAGCAAAAAGGAACCTGCACGGGAAGTTCCATATTATTTTATTACCGCAATCTTCCACGCTACATCGCGATCAACTATTTTACAATGATGTTGGAAAGGTTGTTAGAATTCCATGTAATTTACGGGGACGCTGAAGGGAGAATGACACTCGGGGAAGACACGTAAACACGTATTCTCCCTTGCCATCGTTCCCACGAAGTGAGGGGATCAGAAGCAATTTTTCGGTTAAAAGTGGGACGCGAAGTAACGCGGAAAGTTAGATTATTAAAGTCCCCGAATGGCTGCAGGAGGCGTATTATCCGCGCTTTGGTTTACTTCAGATTAAGAAAGTTCAAGCGGCTGGCTTTTGCGTCGAGACCCGACGAATCATAATAACGATCCGCAAATTCCGCGTGTACTCGACGAGGCAGCGTATATCGCTAAGTAAGAGCGAAGGGGGTGTACACAGTCCGCTCGTGCATAGAATTATACGCTGGAAAGTTTTTCACGACAGGCGAATTAATAGTTTACAAACACTCGGCGCACGACGATCGCAGGGTTATATTAGCAAAGAGAAGCTACCGCGAGCGTGTTCGTCCCGTCTGACGTCTCTGCCGTTATATTTATGCCGGGTCGAAACGTTGCTTTCCCACGCGAGGAGAATTACTCGCGTATCTCACGCACGCGCTTTTACAGCAACGCTCGACGCTGATCGACGAAATATCAGATCGTAGCCGATAAAAATGTCCTACCTTTCCCGGTACGTATGTAGGTACGTTTGTTCTCTCGCGTAATGGAATTATCGTTCCGCAGGCACCCTGGCACGCGATACTTCGATTACGCCAAATGCCCCCTTTCGCGGCCGCCGCGACTGCAACCCTCTATCCACCCCTTTTTCCACTCCATCCTCTATCTATATCTTTCCTCAACGTTCGCGGTTACGCGATGCATGCAGTTCGCACGTGAACTTGTATACACTTTCGCATAAGTACATGTAGTACGTGAAAACTTACGTCGGCCAATTACGATCGGTGCTTAAGGGAGATTAGGAACGGCAATAAGAAAAGGATTAGGAAGGCGTCAATTTGCATTGTAAATCTGGCTGCGCGATCTTCGTTCTCGCAGTAAAATCGACCGTTCCTAAAGGTGAATCGTTGCCGATTCACTGGCTGAGGAATGAATCAGAACGGCGGGGAAAAAGGGATAGACTGACTGAGACCGTGAATAGAACGTCGCCCAGGAGCTTGAATGACTCGACTATTCCGGGCAGCGAGGAGGAATTTCGTTCGGAAATCTTTCGACGCGAGACGATGTACAAGCACGTGCAAATAGCACCCGAGTCCGAGTAGGTACGGGAGACACGAGTATCGTCTGGAATTACGCTTTCTTCCATTTACATGGTACTGGTAGACATTTATAGATCCCGACGTTAAAAAACGTCGGGGGATCGTCTGTTCGCATTGGACGCGAGTAAGTATGCTTGCTGGCTGTCGGCGGAACAAAAAGGACCGAACATTCGTATAGAAATGAATAGAATGTTACGCTAGGATAGAGTTTCGCACGAACGAGTATTATACCGAAATACGGATTACGCGGTCACGGCTTAACCAAACGTTCAATCAACCGAACGCTATGCTGTATAATTAGTTATTCGATTGTGCTCCGTTATGTATAGAGAATGTTGCGTATCGCGTGGATGGAACGGAGCGAGATATCATAAATTAACAGTCTCGAATTTTCACTAATATGTATTACTTCTATAATTACTTTTATGAATAGAATACGAATAGAACAGAATTTGGTATGTTCAAGATGAACCGTTTCGCGAATTTTTTACAAACTCAAAGATACGTAACTAACGATATCGATTCCATCATCGATACGGTCGAATATTGAATATATAGTGTCACCAAAATGGATTCAATGGTTATCATTGCAATAACTAGCGATCAGCTGGGGATGTGCAGAATGGTATGTACGAATATCATACACGGCGGGATAGATCTCTTGGCCGAAAGCAATTTGTCGCGAAACCCTTGGCGCGCAATCCGAAAGCAAAACAGAAAACGTGCGGCTGAGCAACGTCCAACAAACGATCCACGTGCAGCCGGTCTTTTTCTGCCAGAGCCGGAAGCTGGTGTGCGTGGCTCGCTTGTCTGCCCCGTGGAAATATTTCGTATATTTTTGTTACGAATTAATCCAACCCGTAATACTCGTCCGCCAACGTGTCCGCCGCTGAAAATTCTCTTGACAAACAACCCCCTCGGCTGCATTCGTAACCCCCGGTTTGCTAAAGGGCGCGCAGCTTTTGTGTTTGTACGATTCTCACGCGTGTGTACACGGGGCCACGTGACAGTCTGCGAGCGACGAAAACGCGGGGAGATCCGACGAAATGGTCAGCGGTAACCACCACCTCCGACGACATCCCCCGTTTGCAACCCTTTGCACACCGCCTCTGCGCGTAGCACGTGGAATTCCTCAAGTTTGCCCAGGGACAGAAATTAGTTGGAGCGACGTAATTGCTCGAATGTATGCGTTCGGCCGTTAGCGTTATGGCACCTCTCATTACGGTCCTAACAGCAGCTGACACAAACAGCGGACGGGTTCATCCCGTGTGTACGGTTTATGCATTGTCGGGGTGAAAAATGTAAGCGTTGCCCAGGGAAATCCTGGAAAAATTCCGCGATAAATTCGTGCCCCTACGTGGCGACCTTTCCTTTTTTCTCCTTTTCCCCCTTTTGTAATGCAAACGTGTAGGTATTATATTAGCGTAACTGTTTCAAGTTGAAGAGAAATGTGAAGAGGGTTAAAAGGGAGTTGGTAATTTCGTTGTTACCCGTTTAAGAACGTCGTCGAGAGGAAATGTGGTTGTTAACGTTTTTTGCTGTTCTTTCTTTTTCATTGCTAACATACAATGGCTCAACGTCATTCGACAATAGACTGAATCTCGTTGGGGATTATTATACGAAATTGACGCGGCAAGTGAACACCGGCAAATTATTGCCATTCCATTGGGTCATCCCGTTAGTCATGATTAAGCAAATTTCATACCCGAACTATTAATATTAGAGTGGTTGACCGCGCGTTGTCCACAAAATTCCCCTGGCTAGTATAGAATGCATATACTGACCCAACGACGGCCACCCACTAGCAAACTTCCTGAAGTTGATTAAACCGGAAAAGGCCTGAGAAACTATGTCCACGGTGAGACGGCTTTGTTTCGGGTAATTAAACAATTATTAAATTACAAGTTGTCTAATAATTATTTGGCTGTACGGAGATTAAAGTACGGGCAGGATTTTTTGTAAATGGTAGTTAGTCACATTGTTCTTTTGAATAGAAATGTTTGCTTTACGCAGCAAGAAACAGATAAACCGATAGTTTGTAACAAAAGTACTTTTTTGAATATGAAAAGAAACGAGGAATTTAATCCACTAATTGTAATGAAACCATGATATTTATAACGAAAGGTACAGTGATCAGTTGAAGAACTATTATTTACTGTAGTAGTGTTGGGGACAGGAGTCAAGCACAGCTTTTGTAGCTTTCTTACTTATTTTGATTGTGAGACACTACTTTTTCGTCCAGCTTAAACAATTGGTGTATTTGCATTTTCATTTATAAAGTCAAGTTAATACAGTTTAAAAACCATATAGTTACACTTTTGTTATTCTTCTCAGTATAATAAATTATCTACGACCGTAGCTTGAGAATTCATTTACTCCTCTGTGAACAGTGTGTGAACATTATTCCATGTCTAGTTCATTTGTTATAAACAATTAAACAATTCAAATTGTTATTACGGCCAACTGCATATAGTTGCAGCAACAGGGTGTTTTTTATCGTGTAGCTTATTCGATTCCCTTTCATTTGATAACCCAGTTATTAAAAACCAACTACCAGGGGCCGAGATAAGAATTTTTAAAAATTTTATCGGTAATGATATGTCGATAATCGGGTATGTGGCGCCATCTCTAGTTTTTGGGCTTTTTCGCAGTTTTCCGCACCGCTTAATCCGAACTCCTGGATTACATCGTTAATTTAAACAATTGCTTTTTTCTCTGCTTCTACTGCGTATTTCTTGACCGGACTTGTCTTAAATTAAAGCTACGGACCACAGCTATCTCCTCCAACAATTGCAACTCCTCCAAAATATGGCATTTGTGGTTCAAAAGTTATTAACATATGAAAAATCGGCAAAAATGCACTCCGGGTCACTCCAATTATCCCGACTTCTCGAGGCGCTAGATGAATGATCGGGTGCTTAAAATAAAGGTAAAGTATTCCGCTACACGACAAAAAATACCCCGTTGCTGTAACTATATGCAGTTGGCCGTAATAACAATTTGAATTGTTTAATTGTTTATAACAAATGAACTTCACCTGGGATATTGTTCACACCTATTGGAAATGGTAGCTTATACATCTAGCTTTAATTTATGTCCTCTGAACATTGATGTAGCTCCCCGGGAAGTGGCAGTAATCGCATTTGTTTATAATTTCTTTAAACAAACTCAATTATCTCGGCTTCTGCTGGGGCCGATTTAAATCAACGACGTCTTAAATCAAAGCCCAAGGGCTAGGAACAATCTCCCTCTAGTTTAGAATAGCTCCGGTGTACAGTTACCGTGCAATTTTCAAACAAATGTTTAAATCATTTATAAAAAATAAATAACGCAAGTAGCATTTATAAATCGCATATGGACGTGTAGCAGCATCCTTTAACTTAATTTTAAGAACTCGATTATTATGTTCTTATATTCTCCTGAAACAAAGTCCTGATGTCGTGCCGCAAAAATACGCTGGCTGATTTCTCTATTCCTATATCTCGTCTGTACTATGAAGCCATGTGGACTGACTTTTAGATATGTTGGAAAACTAGATCTCTAAAATATCGACTGTGTCTAACAAGCTAGAAAATACGAGCACGAGCTCTTTGCGTACATCTGCCAGAAAGCTCATGATCTGTTTAAAGTAATGGCATTTACGACTAAAAGTCTACGATATTTATACAAAATATACAATGCAAATACAACAACTACGTACTCGGCACTTCGCCTACCGATTGCTCGGATATCAGTCGTTCAAACGACACAAAAACATTATTATAACACTGAAAGTAAGTAAATGGAAAAAAATATAACCTTGTAAAGCCGAAACACGCGCTACCCCGCATGTTGTTAGTTGTAATATGCGTTAAGTAACGCATAACAGTGAATGGGATAGATGTTGCTCTCGTAAGAAATTAATATAAAATCAGAATGATATATAAAATTCGCTCTATTTCTGTAATATATTGATATACACATTAAGAATTTCAACTACGTACTTCTTTACAGCACATAGGCCAAAAATAGCAGATAGTTTAACAAACATTCAATCAACCGGAGGAACTGTGCAATCTCTGACCCCGGATGTTTTAGATAATAAAAAGTTAGACGAAGAAACAAAGGAAGAAGCGGAGGATAAAGAGAAGCGCAAACAATCTCAGAGAGTGCTTAAATATAGTTTCGCGTTCTTGGGGGTATTCACCACTGTCGGCCTCTCTTACATAATATATAATTTAACGAGAACTAAGTACGATGAACATGGAAATATTATCGATGACGAATTCTCCAATTTACCATTTTATGAAAGAATATATAAAATGCTCAAAAGGGAATTTAAATATTACACTAAGGTACAATGTTTATGAAGTAAAAATAAATATAAATTAATTTATTCGATCCTTCAGCTGTATCTTTAAACTATCGATTGTTTCAGATGGTTCAAGAACCCAGCAGGGATAAATTGCTTCCAGATCCACTGAAATTTCCTTATATTCAGCCTTCTTATACATTGGTGCTAGAAATGACGGATGTGCTGGTGCACCCTGATTGGACAGTGAGTAGCATGTCTTTTAAAATATATTTAATTATATGTCACATTTATTTAGTTTCGTTAATTGGTTGTATAGTACGAAACTGGATGGAGATTTAAGAAGAGGCCTGGCGTCGATCAATTTCTCGAGGCTATAGCACCTCCACAATTTGAAATTGTTGTGTATACAGCAGAACAGGGAATGGTAATAAGCAGTATCAATTGGCTGACATACTATTATTCATAATTTTATTCGTAATACGTTGCATAATTGTGTTTTATACAATCTTTAGACCGTATTCCCTATCTTGGATATCCTAGACCCTAATGGATATATCATGTATAGACTAGTAAGGGATACAACTCGTTTTGTAGATGGTCATCATGTTAAAGATTTAAATGCTCTTAACCGTGATCTTAGTAAAGTAAGTATTAAATTCGTGGATTTTTATAGAAAGTAAACGCTATGTAATATATTTAATTGGGTATATCATCAGGTTATAGTAATAGACTGGAATTCGAAAAGTACAAAATTTCATCCTGAAAACACTTTAAGACTACCGCAATGGACGGGTAATGACGACGATACAATGCTGTACGATTTAGCTGCATTCCTTAAAAGTATGTCAAAGTGTCTTTAAAAGTAATGCTCAAAAATATGTTCTTCTTACATGTACGTTGCTTTAATCTAACATTGAACTTTAACAGCTATATTAGCAACAAAAGTGGAAGACGTACGAGAAGTTCTCGATTATTACAGACAGTTCGATAATCCATTACAAATTTTTAGAGAAAATCAACGAAAGTTATTGGTAATTATTACAACGATATGTATATATATAGAGAGAGATCTCTATCAAATAAATCTAATACGTGTTATACGTAACATTGTTTCAGTTGCAAATGGAAGAAGAAGAAAGTAAAGTACAGCAGGAAAGTAGTAAAATACTTACATCAAAGTGGAAACCATCCTTTAATCGAAACCGTTAAATTTCTTGGAGAGGCAATGCTGTAAAATACAAGAACTTGTAAATTATTATTAACATGTTCGTTCGTTTTGTCAATACATATTGTGTAATTATTGTATAATTTTTGCTATATAAATAAACAAGTAATTCGTATAACGAAATAATTTGTCCCTTTTTATTAAATCATATTTGTACAAAAAATATTTAATCTCTATTATTATTATATCCTCTGCTTTTTGCGCACATTTCCTTTTTTGTAGGAACGCGCTGTCTTAACTTTTGGTAAAAGGTCTTGCAGTACATTACTATCATCCAAACAAGTTATATCCGGCTCTTGTGACACGCCTATTAGTTCCTGCGTATTTATTGGTGTTGGTACATTATCTAATTCTGCTTGGGATAAAACGGGTTCCCTCGTCTCCGCAGATTCCAGCCAACTTAAAACTTTTTGATGAGGTGCTGCCGCTAAAGGTAATGGTACTTGTTCATCGATTTCCCATACAGCTAAAAGTTCTGGCGCTAATATATCCATGTAAGTGTTCAATTTTTCGAGAGATTGCTTCCAATCTGGTTCGTAATCATCTGAATTAGATTTGTCATATTTCAGTCGTAACCGTTTATTCGTAAAGCCTATAAAATTGGATATAAATATCATGAACATTACGTCTGAAATAATTTATACGGGTAGATTACGTTTCTATTTACTTACTTTTAAAAAGATGTTGCATATTCGATTTGCTGGACACTGTATGTGGCACTATGGTATCTGTTTGAGACGATATTGCATTTTCCCATGCGTTTAATATACAACACGATCTACCATTGATAGGTGAATACTTGTCTAACGCGGCATCGTGTGTTATGCATTGATAATATATGTCGCCTATGGTATATATTTATATTAATATTTTTGAAACCCAAATGCGATATCAGAAGCAATTAGACAATATACATACCAATAGAATTTTGACGGTACAAAAATATATTTTGAGTGTCATTTTGGATAATCAAGGTGCCAATATTAGACAATTCAAATCTGTCTCTCAAGTATGGATCTAAACACATACCCTGCATTTGAGATTCGTTCAATGTGTCTTTAATGTGTGGAGGAGTGTAGGGAAAATTAAAGGAGTGTGAGGTTTCACTGCTTGTCCAAGTATTTAAAATAATTGCAGTATCACTGGATGGTTGACTGGATAACACAAGAAATTCTTTGTCTTCTCTGAAAATAATCAATCAATTATTTACGTAATATTATTCAATATGTGCTTCCATTAAAAAGAAAAATCTTTTACCTATTTAGTACTTGTCCCATAAGCGGTGGACTTTTAAATTGATGAGTCCATTTTTGTTGAACGCATTGTTTTGGTGAACGACTGTCGCACATTACAACACTGTGAGAAGTCCCTAAGTATCTACAAAAATTATTTCTACTGGCAATATCCAATGAAAGATGATCACATTTTGCTAAGTAGAATTTTGGGCACAATGTTACACTTGGTGTATCAAGGCGAATCTGCAATTTCGAGAGTACTTATAGTTTGTAAGTTCGCGCAAATAGAATATTTCTTTTAATATGCAATTGAAACAATTACTAATAATATTTTCATACATACCCTAGTATCGAGGTAATGAAGGCAACATCTATCTCCAAATAAAACAATGTTGGGATCAAGTAGTTGAAATTTTAAACTACCCCATGAATCATCCACTACGGTAGATAACAATATGGTACTGCTATTTATAGATTTCCTATAAAATCAAATGTAAACATAAAATTCTTCTACATAGAATACTACATCCTTTAATTCTTTTTACTTACTTTTTCGTAAAATCCCATATCATTACTTTTCTTTGAACATCGACAGTGCAATACCGATTTGCATTAATTTGACATAAATCTGCGCTAATATAAGGTACTTTTGATTTTTGTTTACGTATACCAGTAAGATTGTATTTATTGTCATGCTCAGATAGTCTGTAAAAATCACAATGCTGTTTGTATCTACCCAAAATTACACCTAAAATAGGAATTCAATATTATAAGGATTAATACATTTCGTAAGTATGCTTTTTATAGAGAATACCTACATGTATCATTATGGACATTATGTTTCAATTCATACAATGGGCCATTAACTTCGCACTTGGCACCCTTTTCTAACGATGGTTTCCATAAATATTCTTCTACATTATTAATGGGTACACTTACTGAAAAAATATTTAGGTATCATAGAACACGCGATGTTATTAAAATATGAAAGATATGTCATTGTATTGTAACAATACCTAACTCTCCCATAAATGGAAATAACAATATATTGTTGCCGTGAAATTGCACTCTGTCTATACAACCGCCAGTATAATACCAGTTATAAACCTTAAGCAAACCATCAGGAACATTAATTTAACTATATTCTACAAATCTTTGTTATTCTAAGCAGTTTATATTATTCGATCCAATATTTCAATGAGATGAATATCCTACCCCATCAAAATAAGGGTCCGGGTCTTTGTCCATTACTTCTGCTATATCTGCTATATATTTAGGAACTTTAGTAGTAAAGACATTTCTTTTCCGGTTCCATTTTACATCCTTCTTTTGTGGAAGTCCCAATTCTACAGAAATATTGTTACCTTTAGATATAAATCTCCTCGCACGATGATTAATAAGTTTATGATATATTATACTGTACCCTCCTTATGCTTCGAAACATAGTGCTTCATTCTTTTTACATCAATACTAATGTGATTTTTAAGAGTAATCAACTCTAGCGCAGGATCTTCTTCGTTCAGTACTACAATTTATAAACACATACAGATAAGCTTAATTTAACGAGTATTATCTAACCGAACCAACTTACCAGTTCTTGGCAATCTAGCAGGTGGTAATAGAGGCCTTGGCAAATCACAATGATAAGGATATTCTTGGCATTGTTCTATAACATTTTCTAAATCGGTATCGTCCACTGAAATACTGCTGTGTAGATTATATCCAGGTAACAAATAATGTGGATGGTACTTCAAAAATGTGGATCTTGTTGTATCCTTTAAATTTGCTTCTGCACGTTTGTATGACTTTGATAGCAAAATTGCTGCGTCCTCCATTTTTGTACTATTTTAAGCCTATAATAGACAAGTATTATTTTATAAATATGATTGCTAGTTTGTTTACATTGTTACGGTACTAACCTCTAGAAACCCAAACTATTCTGCATCGTAATAATTTGTAAAATGACAAAAAAAGCATTTCGCCTTCTATTAACATGTATATTCTTAATAACAATTGCAACATCAGTCCTTTAATATTAACAGCATCCACAAAGTGATGTTTATGAGGAATGTTAGTTTTACCGCGCACATGTTCTGTCAAAGCTAGCATAAAGTATTTAATTACCTCGAAACCGAATAAATGGTTACGAATTCCATGTATGGAAACCCAATCTAGAGTCCAGCTTATCACTGTGGGCAACAACTCATTCTCTGCTTACTACTTTTAATTTATAATTAAACTTTGTAATTGAACAGCAAAGTGCAATTTGCATTTGGTTTAGAGCCCACGGAAAGTAATAGGTGTTGCCATCTCTGGTTTACCTTGAGCAGCTTCAAAACTAACTGTCTGGGTAACATCGTTAATTGAAACAATTCATGTAGCTTTCTTTTCCAATAGGTTTAAAAAATATGACATTTATGATTCAGTAAGCACGAATCTAGAGTCGAAATTTCAGCTAGAACTTGGGCAGAAAACGTAGAAATCTAATAGGCATGACCCATGATGTCGTAGGTTCAACTACAAGTTGGTCAAAAACTGTGAAGTCCAACCCACTTTTTGGATTTTTACCACTTCTGACCAACCCTTTCGATTAACTGTAAGTCGCGACAGCTGGCCAGTAAAGCATCATTTATTTGAAATACATTATACCGAAAATAATCTATTATATAATTATACAAAAAATAATTATTCTGCAATAATCTTATACGGCAGTTAATACTGATCGTTGAGACTTTTACTTCAATCATTTGTTTTCAAATATAATTATTATGACACTGCGAGGAGTGTTTTTATGTAAGGATTTTCATGTGATAAAATTTCTGTCTTATATTTTGTTACTTCATTCTCCAGATCTGCATCAGATAATGATTTGTCTAAATTCTTGCATTTATCAACAAAATCAGCAATAAGGGTTTCTGCTTCCTGTAACATTATTAACAATAACATCATACTACATAAATGAAAGACACTTTTCCAGTAACATAGAAATTAATTAAACCTGATTTGTAACGTTACCTTAATAATTTCCTGCTTTTTTTGTGGATTATCATATCCTTCAAAAACCGAATCTTGATATCCTTCAAGTTCGGTTTGCTTACGCCTAGCAAACTAAAGACAAATATATGTTTAGTCTTAATATCAGAAAAGTTTATTTAATGGTTCAAATTAGAAAGATATATACCTCTATAACATCTTGCGGGAAATTAGCCATTTTAGCAACATGTATACCAAAACTTTGGTCACATATACCTGGTTTCACTTTGTACAGTAAAGTTAATTTATTGTCATCGACGAGGGCTGTAACGTGTTGATTTTTAATAGCCGATACTTCCTCTTCTAACTTTGTTATTTCGTGAAAGTGTGTAGCAAAAAGGCAATAGCATTTTATTTCCTTTGCCAAATACCTATACGAATCGATACCGATTTATATCATGTAATAAAATGAATTCTAATCTACTGATATTAAAAGTCTTACTCAGCGATTGACCATGCTATACCGCAGCCTTCATAAGTAGAAGTTCCTCTGCCCAATTCATCAATTAATACAAGAGAATTACACGTTGCTGTCTATTAAAATTGCACGAAATGGAAAATGTGAAATACTTATTATACGCACACGCGATTCGTTCAATTATGCATGTTGGCTATTTTAATTTACCTTTAGTATAGCAGCACTTTCTATCATTTCCATCATGAATGTAGAAAGCCCTTTCAATTGAGAGTCATCAGCGCCTACACGTGCTAATATACAATCCAGCAGTGATATTTGTGCTTTGTCACAAGGGACAAAGCTTCCAATATGTGCCATTAATGCAGCAACTCCAGCAGATCTTATATAAGTACTTTTACCTCCCATGTTGGGTCCGGTTATAATACAAAAATGAGATTCCTCTATAATTCGAATAATTAAAAGAATTACAAACAAAGCAAGTATCGCGAATTGTACTTATAAAAATAATTACCCCTTTTAAAATTCACATCATTAGCTATGTAATCTACACCTTCTTGGACTTCGAGGCAGGGATGTCGAACTTGAATAAGATTAAACTGCCCTGCTTCACTAGGTAACATTTCAGGGCGAACATATGGTTTATTAGCACTTATGGCAACCGAAGCAAATGACGTAAGTACATCAAGAGTCGCCAAAACAATTCCAATTGATTTTACCGGGCTGCTGTAACCCGCTGTGTAATTGTTGCAATACAATAATAATAATGGTATAGAACTTATTATCCAATCATTACTGATTAATTATTTTAATAACAATAAAATAATAACACAAACCTGCAATTTCAATTATTTCTGCAACAACCTTTTTTTGTTCTACTGTATATTTGTCCCTAGCATTTACGTACTCGTCGTTCAAGTCGCTTAACTTGTTACTTCGGAATCTTACTCCACTTTTATTCGAATCCAAAATAGTGTACTGCTTTTTATTCCTCAGCACTTTTTCTTCCTTCAACGTTACGCGGAAATAATATCCAAACTGTGGATTTGATTCTAGTTTTAGCGTTTTTCCAGCTTCGATTGAGAGATCATCGGCAACTTTACCCAATTGTAGTTGCAGTTCTTCCTCCATTTCATCCATAACGTTTTTCAGTTCTAATAATATTAGTCGATATAAGTTTGAGTAGAAAAATGAATTGAATTGCTGCATTCCTCTAGTATAATTACCTTTTAGTTCGTTATCAAATTCTGGTCGTACCAAGAAATCACCCCTTTCAGCAGCATCCAAATCAATCGTTTGCTCAACCATCTGCTGATATTTGTCCATGTCTTTGATGAATTCACTCAAAGGATCAGTGAACATTGTTTTTAAAGCTATTGTATTTATATTAGAGATTTGTTCTACTAGTATCGGTAAATGTGACATACACATGTAAATTCTGAAACAGAAATGACAAAAAAATATTATTAACACTATTTCTTCTCGAAAATGTGTAATATTTACGTACTTAAAACAGTCCTGCAACGTTCCTTTTTTCCTGGCCAATTTTTTTGCAAGTATTTGTAGATCTGGTATACGTCGTAAATGATCTTCGCTAAGATTTGACCGTAGTTCGTTGTCATTGATTAATGCATCAACAATATCGTGTCTTTCTTTTATAAGAGATAAATCTTTCAAAGGTTGCCTGACCCACTGTGCAAGAAGTCTGTGACCTTGAGCAGTTCTACATTTATCCAGAAGGGATAAAATGCATGTAGGTGTATTCCCACTTAAAATAGAATGAGTATCAATACGTGGCTCGATATTAAGTGCTTTGATTGCCGCTGAATCTAACTTCAAATAACGTGAATGTTCTATTTGGTCTATATTAAATTGATTCAAGTTCCCTTCGTCCGACGTCAGCTAATGAAAAAATTATGTTACATTAAATATGTGGTGCAGAAAATATTTTTTCCCCTACCAGTATTCAATACTTACATCTAAATATTTTATAAGCGCAGAAGTCGCTGACATAGCTAGGTTTAAATTGATTTCAGGTAAGGACTGCACATTTTGTTGTTGACCCTTTTTGAACTTTATCAAGGTATTCAAATCTTGTACAACTGATTCACTAGAAAATTCATTTTTCTTTCTGGTCGTAATCACTACATTATTTCGTTCCATTAGCTAAATAAAGAAAGGGTGCATCACCGTTATACTCCTAAAATAGTCCAGATTCTTTGCATCAAGAAATTGTTATGAATATCTACCTGTTTCAGATTCTGAAATTCATAGCTTCCATCACCCTGAATCAGTAAACATTCCTTTGGGGCAAGGGTTACAACAAGCGATTCTAAATTGGCAAATGATTCGTTGTCTTGAAATTCACAAACGGAAAATAATGTTGCTGTGGTATCTACGCAACTTAAGCCGACCGCCTACAAAAAACATAGAGATTAGAAAAATTTCTCAGATAAACTTTCTCGGCAGAATATGCTTACAGCATTGCTTATAATCACTCACTCTGGATTTTCCTTCCATTCCCAATTTTACTGCTATTACGCGAACGCTAACTGCAATATCGTTATTACCAAACAGCACATCTTCAAATTGTGTTAAATTACCAGGGGAGCCTTTATATTCTAATACCCAATTTTGATTTTTGCCCGATCCTTGATTAACGTATACCTCTATTCTGTATTGCCTCACTAATAATAGGTCACGTATAAACGACTCAAAATGATTTTTATTCAGAATAACACCCTCGGTTTTGTATGGATCTGCAACAGGTAAAATAATAATACTATCATTGTCCCAAAGCATTTGGCACTACATCAATGTTTTAATAATGAATTTAAAATCTTACCTGCTCCTATCATTTTACAAACTGAAGTAGTTTTAAAAACTTCCTCTGCAGCAAATAAAGCATCACTGCCATGCAATGTGTAATAATCTGATCTATTGAAAAACCTTACAGTGGTGTTAAGTTTCTGAAATCAATTATTATTCGATTATATGTATATTTTCGAAGATACAACTATCGGAAATGGAATTTAAGCGCATTCAGCGTACCAATAAATATGTGTATCAAGGAACTATATTACTGGAGATTATCTTTAAATACATCCTTGACCTAGTTATATAAGTTAATATGTTTCTACATCGTCATAAATTTGTAAATTCTCCAATTTCATGATACAGGAAACTATGTTAATATATGTTTTACATTCGAAGTGTTGCTTCCACTTTAGTATTTGATGTTACTTTAACTATCATTTAAATATATATATTACAGAGATTTCAAATCTTAATTGGAAGTAAAAAAAAGAACACATTTCCACTTCGTCGAAAGTAAAACTACATCTTACTGTAAAGAATCTCTTGATGATCTTACTGATTTACTGACACAATTCTTTGATGTGATAATTCTTTATGATTCAAATTAATTTTTTTTAGCTATATTGATTCATCATTATAGTTATTGGAAATATAGATGCTTGTAACAAGAATTGTGAGCCAAATCACAATTACTACGTTTGTTTCCAAGAAAATGAAGAATCTTGTTATATATCTGTAGGTCAATGTCTATCTGAGGTCAAAGTATCATGAACTGATATTAATGTAACGTGTATGGCTTCAAGGAAATCTGTAATATTATAATACGGGAAATACATGGTACTTTAAAGATATAGTATAGAAAAACTACACACTACAGACTACAAAGAAGTTTGATGAGTGTATTGTAGTAGAGATTGATTTCTCAGTTTAATATCTGTTGAGGTGTTACAGTGCATGGTCCATCTAATATTAAACTTTTATTTTAATGATCGTGCTTCCATTTATATGTTAATTTTCACAGTATATACAAATGCATTAGTGTTGAATAGAATAAAAATAAACAATTGGGTAACTTGGAAAATCCAGAAATCCCAATAACACCCATTTTCATGATATTATTGTGGAAGCATCACACATTCTTAAGATGATAAAAGAGCATAGATCATATAACAGGAAGGTCAGTAATACATACACTAAGTAGGTCATTATAAAAATAATGTGTACAGCACCATACATGTTTTTTACATTGTTTGTTTGTATAAATTATTCTTGTGAAACAAGCAAGACAAATGGACAGTATGAAATAAATTATAAGTATAATTTTTTCAAATAATACTTTGAGTGGGAAAACATTAAAATTCGTTTGTTCTAAAGTCAGGGATATAAATATATTAAATCTCATTGATGCACTCTAATACAAATCTTGTGGCCATCTGAATCATCACCTTGAAATTATACCTATTATGAAATAGGAATAAATTAAAGCGCTGCAACAAGGATGTTATAGATTGAGAATGACATCAGTGATGACACACAAGATTAAATACAGAAAAACATTCATATCCTCTACTAGGAAATTGAAATAATATATTTACACGGTAACAGACTGCATAAAGGAATAGTATTGTTCGTGTCCGTGTAATATACGGATAATATATATAATATAGTCGGAAATATTGTAAGTTCGTAGTTATAAAAAATGTTTGAAAACCTGTATCAAATAAATAGTAGGAAATTAAATAAAAATTTGATGACAGTTCCCAGTAAGATTCTGCAATTTAATCAGGAATTATAACTGTTTGTCAGCCACTTTCTTGACCCTTCATAGAAATTAGTTCTGCTACTGTGAATTATTCGTGTTGATAAGAGCGGATATGAACTGAAGAAAACTCACACAAAACATTATCATCGTGTAAGAATGAAGGAGAATGTTTTCAAAGATGTGGTCAATAGAAGGGGGAGCTAACATAAATGGAATTGCTGCAACTTGAGTGTAGTACATATCAACCTACACTGCCACTGAGATCATCTCAATCGTCAGTTCTGTTTTCTCAATTAAGTGGATTTTGGTCTTTTACCGCAAGGTAATTAAATTTTTATATTTTATTTTTTTATTTAACTGTTTCGAAGAATAAGGTGTATAAAGTCGTTTGAAACAATGAAAGTAAGTTTATGTACCCATGTCTTTTATAAAAATGTAATTAAATATATTTTGTATTTCAGAGACCAATCTAGTAATATGGTGGTACACAAGTTTTTCATTTTATCTTTAGTAATAACTCAAGCATTATGTGCTCCAAGTCCGTGCATAGAATCTTGTACTTATCAGAAGCAATATCAATCGCAGGCATCAAATATACAGGACCACAGTGGTTTATCACAAGTTGCATCACATTCGCAAGGCCTTGATTATTCAAGGCCTGGTACATGGTCTGAACATAATGATTATGATGTAGACAGTGGACATGGCAAAGTGCATGAAGAAAGGGGTCAACTTGTTGAGGGCCCAAAAACTGTAAGATTCTATAAGAAAAATTATACTTCTTCTTATAGCACAGGGTATTCTAATGGAGCAGGTTTATCAGAAATTAATCAACAGAGTAATAATGATAGACATGGTGTGCGTATACCTACTACAGATGATATTCTAAATTCTCAAAGGACGTACAGTCAAGTAGGAAGTGCAGAATCAATTACGCAACAGCAGAGAAACAACAGGATATATAATGAACAGCTTGCTCAATCATCACTTAGAAAAACAAACGCACAAAGTGAAAGACTTGAAGATCTTGGAGAGTACAGTGGAAACATGCATACAATTCAACAAGGTGCATCTGATGTGAATACACAAGGGTCACAGGGACCTTATAATACTAATACAGACTCTGGAAATTGGAGTAAAGTAGATTCATATAAAACAGATGGTGGACATGGACGTGTATTTGAAGAAGAGGGACAATACATGTCAGGAGCCAAAAAGGTCCGCTATTACAAAAGAAATTTCACTTCTAATTATGGTTCATCTGATGGAGTTCCTATACCTAATGTTGCCAAAACTGGTGTGCTAGATATACACAAGGAAATAGAGAAACTGCATAGAGAAATTGGAAAAGGATTAAGTCAATCATCTACAGCTGGAACTACGGGTTCCAGTAACATACAACAAACATATATTAATGCACATGATTCGTCTAGTGATCAGCTTCACGGTGTAAATAGTAACTATAGAAGCCGAGACAATTACGAAAGCAGTTTATCTACGGGTCATCGTAATGAAGAACAACACTTCGTGGATAGTGCCAATCAACGTGTACTCTATACCAATCCATCTCCAAATAATTATGATACAAATAGTTACAGTACATACGAAAGAAACGAAAGACGATTAACAAAATTACAACCAAGCAGTCAAGTTATTAATCCCACAGCGGGATATACTAGTGTACTAAGCACTGGAAATGCTGGTTATCATACAAACAGGTTCAGTGGAGTAGCCTCGCAACAACACACAGATAATTTGCAGCAGGCAGAACTTTTGGATACACATCAATCTAAACTTGTTCAAAATCAAATGTTTCTTGATAATTTAAGAAGCAATGCAGATACTCAAAACAGTGGATATCATTCAGTTGCACCAGGACAAACAACCAATTATAGGGAACATTGGAGTGCCAGCCATACGAAACAAACATCTGTGCCTCAGTATTCTTCTGACATTTCAGATACAAACCAGCACATGAATCAATACAACAGTAATCAATATGAACGTAGACATAACACACACCAAGCAATGGAACATCAGTTTAGAGAAGATGGAATGAATTCTGCCAGAAACACACACTTGGGGAAACTGATAACAGGAGCACTTGATCTAAGCCAAGTAGGGCATGACACTGTCGACTGTGAACATAGCGCGGGACACACTCACAGTCATTCCCAGTATCAAAGAAAATATAAACGAAGTGCAAATTACAACAAACATCATGAAATAGAACAAGTAGGAAGCAAAGTTCTTGATGATGATTTCAACCAGCACACTGGACAATTTGATGATTTTACACAACAAACTTCAGGAAAGCTTGAGTTTGGTCAGGAATCACAGCAGTCTTATCAGCCTTGGAAACCAACGCCAACTAGTACGAAACTGGAGGACCTCACTCAACAGACAGGTGGATTTGATGATTTCACACAACAAACTTCGGGAAAGCTTGAGCTTGGTCAAGAATCACAGCAATCTTATGAACCTTGGAAACCTCAGAGTGCAAACCAGAAACTGGAAGATCTAACTCAACAGACAGGTGGATTTGATGACCTTACACAACAAACTTCAGGAAAGCTTGAGTTTGGCCAGGAATCACAACAATCTTATGAACCTTGGAAACCTCAGAGTGCAAACCAAAAATTGGAAGATCCAACTCAGAAAACAGGTGAATTAGATGATTTCACGCAACAAACTTCGGGAAAGCTTGAGCACGGTCAAGAATCACAGCAGTCTTATCAGCCTTGGAAGCCAAAGGCTGGCAATCAGAAACTGGAGGACCTCACTCAACAGACAGGAGGATTTGATGATGTTACACCAGAAACTTCAGGAAAGCTTGAGTTTGGCCAGGAATCACAGCAATCTTATGAACCTTGGAAACCTCAGAGTGCAAACCAGAAACTCGAAGATCTAACTCAGCAAACAGGTGGATTTGATGATTTCACGCAACAAACTTCGGGAAAGCTTGAGCTTGGTCAAGAATCACAGCAATCTTATGAACCTTGGAAACCTCAGAGTGCAAACCAGAAACTGGAAGATCTAACTCAGCAAACAGGTGGATTTGATGATTTCACACAACAAACTTCGGGAAAGCTTGAGCTTGGTCAAGAATCACAGCAATCTTATGAACCTTGGAAACCTCAGAGTGCAAACCAGAAACTGGAAGATCTAACTCAGCAAACAGGTGGACTTGATGATTTCATGCAACAAACTTCGGGAAAGCTTGAGCTTGGTCAAGAATCACAGCAATCTTATGAACCTTGGAAACCTCAGAGTGCAAACCAGAAACTGGAAGATCTAACTCAGCAAACAGGTGGATTTGATGATTTCACACAACAAACTTCGGGAAAGCTTGAGCTTGGTCAAGAATCACAGCAATCTTATGAACCTTGGAAACCTCAGAGTGCAAACCAGAAACTGGAAGATCTAACTCAGCAAACAGGTGGACTTGATGATTTCATGCAACAAACTTCGGGAAAGCTTGAGCTTGGTCAAGAATCACAGCAATCTCATGAACCTTGGAAACCTCAGAGTGCAAACCAGAAAGTGGATGATCTAACTCAGCAAACAGGTGGGTTTGATGATTTCACGCAACAAACTTCCGGAAAGCTTGAGCTTGGTCAAGAATCGCAGCAATCTTATGATCCTTGGAAACCTCAGAGTGCAAACCAGAAACTGGAAGATCTAACTCAACAAACAGGTGGATTTGATGATTTTACGCAACAAACTTCGGGAAAGCTTGAGCTTGGTCAAGAATCGCAGCAATCTTATGAACCTTGGAAACCTCAGAGTGCAAACCAGAAACTGGAAGATCTAACTCAACAAACAGGTGGATTTGATGATTTTACGCAACAAACTTCGGGAAAGCTTGAGCTTGGTCAAGAATCGCAGCAATCTTATGAACCTTGGAAACCTCAGAGTGCAAACCAGAAAGTGGATGATCTAACTCAGCAAACAGGTGGGTTTGATGATTTCACACAACAAACTTCGGGAAAGCTCGAGTATGGTCAAGAATCACAGCAGACTTATCATCCTTGGGAATCCAATAGTGCTAACCACAAGCTAGAGGTTTTTAACCAAAAAACGGATGATGTATCTCCTCTCCAAGGACTTGATTCACATACTCTAAAACCAGCCGAAAAACCCAAACCGAAATCCAGATACTCAAGATATGGGTCAGTGATTAATGTACAACTACCAAATCAAAACGTACATACTACCAACAATCAAGGAACTCTAGACCTTAATGATGCAGATGCACCAAGTATTTATGAATTACCTCCACATGTTGATACAGAAGATAATACAGACAGTGTAAGGAACCAAGATAGAAGAGGAGATCAAGATTTACAAAGCACAACCAATGGAGATGTGCCAAAAAATCAAAATGAACGCACTGAAAGTAATGGATACAATACTGCAGGAGGAAATGTAGATCACGTAAATTGGTTGCATAAATCGAATAACGATGCAACTGTAGGATTACAATGGCATTATACCTACCATCCAAGTGATCAAAGACAGTTTGTACAACCAACAGATCAAAAGGATAAAGAGGGTATGCAGCAGCAAACGTCTGAACCAAATTTCTCCAATTTGCAACAGAATTTAGATCAAGAAACACGAAATCTATACACAATTCAACACTCAAATCAGCAATTGGGATACAATTGGCCATCTCGAAACCAAGCATCTGGAGAAGGAGTCAAAACTACCAGGAGAAACCTGAGCCCTATTCAACAGCAAAATAAATTATTGTCCAATCAAGATTCGCAAAAGAATTACGGAAGTACTAAAGGCCCACATCAGTTGGAACCTAGAATCTTAGAAGCATATGGAGGAGGACAATATGATCCACATCACCGCGATGATATATATTCAGGAGTGACAATCAATCCTAGCGCAACGCTTCCACCTACTAATGATATGGATCCATGGTACATTCAAGAGAAGCCAAGGGAAGTTATAACAACGGAAGAGTCCACCTCACCGCCATTACCTGTAGAATCTTTAAATGTTGATGATGTTTCATTTAATGAAGGTTTCGATGCTAACGAAGCAACGACACCGGCTAATGTTTGGTCAAGAATAGGTAATAAAATAACTAATACTTTTGACAAAGCTAGGGAAAGGGCCAGAGTCATATTTGGATAAAGTATGGCTGTATAAGTGAAACATCGTAAGAGTATAAGATTATTGTATGGAATAAAATTGATCAATTTTATATAATGTACCATTTCCCTTTAAGTTGTTAAGTTAAGATCTATAGGAAATGAACGTAGTATTACTGTTATAAGATTACCTTGTACTGTGAGTTATTATTTAAATAAACAAATTTATTTGTCAACACTCAATGTTTCATTACTTTACTTAACGATACGAAAACTTTAATTAGATAATCTTAAGTAAATTTATTTATTGTTAAGCATAAAGGGACCACTTAAACTAGCCTGTAATTTTTTAAAAACATTTACTTACTTTTGGTAGATTTTTAAAAAATCTAACGAAACTTTGTTGCGTTGGTGGATCTGAAATGTGTTTAATATATTATTACTTAAAGATTCGAAATGTTAACAGAAAGTAATTTCAAACATTACATTACATTACGTTCTACTAACCCATGCTAAGTTGCTGATTTGGTTGGACAGCCATCTCTTTCTTTATGGACAATAACAGTAAAATTTAATCTTTCAACTATGAACAATATAAAACAATTATTAAGCAGGATATGACAGTAAGATATGTTAAAGCTAATTCATTAAACTTTGTTGTTGCATTCGTATCATATTAGTGATGGGCACCATCGACTAAATACTATCGATTATTCGATAGTACCCAACTACTACTTTCATTCGAATGATTTTTAAGACTATCGATAGTATCGGCTAACGACTAATTTAGTCGACTGAATGTAGTTAGTTAAAACTATCGACAAAATTCAGTCGTTAAAACTATCGAATGATTTAGTCATTTGGACTTTGGACCATCGACTGAATGTAGTTACTAAAAACTATCGACGAATTCAGTCGTTAAGGGGGTAGACACGGGTAATGCAGTGAGCTGTATATCGACACAATATGGCCCGAAAACATGAATTAGAAGCATGCAACGTTTGTCCTTATATGAGAAGGTTTTGAGCTCGGTGAGGGCTCATTCGAAAGAGGAAGATTCAACGCGGAGCGCTGCACAAATGTTTCAACAAGATTGTGTTGATATCTAATAATATGAGTGTTCAAAGTGTAAGCAAAAATCGACAAAATACACCCGCAGTATACAAGCATTTTTAGGTCACTAAAAGAGTTTTGCGACACAAACGGGGAGTGCCGCGAAATTCTTTGAACTCTTTCGAATGAGCCCTCACCCAGCTCAAAATATTCTCATATAAGGAAATTAAGCGAATCTTCCTGACTGCACTCGCATAGACGAGTTTCGCCTTCCGCTTTTAGTATTGCCGTTAAAACAGAGCACGTGACGTCACAAATTTAGTTCAGGTAGTGGTGATGAGGTGGCGCCTGCTCAGGAGGGCTGGCAACGTGAAATCACCGACGAGATATAAGAATAGACAAGACATCTTATGGACTTTCGTGGCCCAGGGTAATTGTCATACCGACTCAGAAATCCCACGCTGATTTGAGCGTACTCTGCTCAAGAACAGTGATCACTTGAAGAACTATTCTTTACTGAAGTAGCGGGGACGGGATTCATGCGATTGTTGAATATATGTAAATGCTTTGGGGGGATCAGGAGAGCTATTTCTCGGGCAACGTTTCGGTAGAAAAATTGAGCAACGATGCCTGGTCGCCCGATGCACTTTGGCTCGGCTCGAGTTGAGTCGAAACCACATCGCGATGCATCGGGGCGATGAAATTGACAAAACAAAAGAATTCTTTAACGAGGATCGTAGCTCCAGCTAAAAGTTGGTCAGAAACATTAGAAGTCCAGTTGGCACGACCCTAGGAGTCATAGATCCGGCTAAAAGTTGCTCAGAAACAGTAGAAGTCCAGTCGGCACGACCCTAGAGTCGTAGGTCCGGCTAAAAGTTGGTCAGAAATAGTAGAAGTCCACTAGGTATGACCCTGGGGTAGTAGACCGCCGGTCGCCGTCGGCGACCGTCGAAAATTTTCGGAAATAGCGAATTAATTATTGCTGTATTAGGAATGTAAGGAATTTGTCGATCTATTTTCATAATTTTCCTCATTACTTAATAATGTTGTAATTTCGGATTTTAAGGATTTTATAGCTGATTGTGCGTTTATTTCATGTTGCAAAGTATTAAAATTAATAATAAACATATTATACAGAACTCCTTGAAACCACTCGCGCTTGCTATGGTAGTCCCATCTATATAGAACGCATTGAAACTACTCACACCCCTTACTTACCATAAGTGTAGATATGGCAGAGGCCCGAATAGTTTTAGTCACATCTGTATAGATGGCGATACTAATGACTCGAGATAAAGCAGACATATATACAGTTTCGAGTAGTTCTGTATAGATGGCGAAATTAAAGCCCACTTTGAGTGTAGGTAAGACAGGGATGCAAGTGGTACGTAAATTCAAGCACTTGTTTATAAGTAGCGGTGCGATAATGTTCATAAAATTTGGTTATTTATGTCTTCATTCATCCAATTAAGTTAATAATCCTCGAAAACCGTTTCGTACACTCTTTTACATATCAATAAAGTGTCAGCAAACACAGTGTTTCAATCTACATAAAAATTAATATGTACGGTAACATTGCAAGTTCCATTGTTCATTATATTCTACAACAATCAAGCACTCTTTAACACGGGTAAATGTATTTGTGAATATTTTTTCCTTTAAATAAATTTTCCAGGACTTAATAAATACATACTAATAGTGGTATTATTCTTCATTTCGGTCTCACACGAATGAAAGTTTGGTTAGTGTACATATAACCTATCTTTACAATACTATCTCTTGCACTCTCATCTTCCGTTCCGCTCTTCCTTTTCATACCTTTTCTGCCTTACGTATTACACTATTTCTTATCTCTTTATCGCACATCTATTATAAATCTTTTCCGTTCCTTCCGGTTTAATTACAAATTCCTAAGTTATTTTTATGTCTTATTGTATCTTTTTCCGTACATTTTGTTAGCAGGTGCTCTTACGTTCCAAATTTTTGTATGCACAGGTCACATCTTTTATCCTTTTTCTTCTCCCAATATTTATTTCATCCTTTAATGCTTTTGGATCTCGCACCTGCGTTGTTAATTGTCAATTGCGCCCTCGTCCGTTTTTACTTAAGTACCATAGTAGTGTTGATGTTCTAATATATTTAAACGTATCATTGTATCTTGCTTTCCCTATTTTTCTGCCTTGTTCCTGCTGTTGCATTTGATTGACTCTACTTTTGAGGATCTCCGTCAATTCCTTTACTTCCGCTTTTGTCAAAGTCACTCATACTTGACGCATTCCATTCCTTTTCAAATAATCCTCTCCTTTTTATGGTTCTGGCTTGCCCCTCCTTTCTTTCTTCTTCCTCTAAATATCTCTTAATAATCTTTCTCCTGTTACATACTTATTAATGTATTTTTTCTGTGTGCAGGTTTCACAGGCAAAGAGTAAGGAACATTGCCTGGCACTTCTCATCGTGCATAAATGCAAGAAAGAAGGTAGAAGAACTTGCGCAACATACTTTAGTTATCCTTTAGTTATAGTAAATTGGTTTATAAAAATAGTTTGTATCTATTAGCCCGTAAGTTTATTTTAGGACAATTGTGTAATTAACTGTTATGTTATCTGCGTAATTGGAGGGTGGAAGGGCCGTGGCTAGGGTGGGTCTCCACGCGCAGTAACCTCCACGTGGTGAGACCTGGGCAATCAATTATTTATCGTATAATTATTAAACGTTTAACAGACGTTTGATAATTATGTGGAAAATAATTCGAGCGAATTGACTGCGCATTGCACTTTCCCCTCTCGTTCCCTTTTTTGCTTCATTCCGTTTTTGCTTCACTCCGTTTTCTGTTTCCAGCTAAAAGTTGGCCAGAGACAGTAAAAGTCCAGTAGGTATGGTCCAAGGGTTGTAAGCCCAGCTAAAAATTAGTCAGAAACAGTAGAAGTCCAGTAGGTATTGTCAAAGGATCGTAGGTCCAGGTAAAAGTTGGTCAGCAACAGTAGAAGTCCAGTAGGTATGGCCCAAGGGTCGTAGATCGAGCTAAAAGTTGGCCAGAAACCGTAGAAGTCCGACAGGTATGCTCCAAAGGTCGTAGGTCCAGCTAAAAGTTGGCCAGAGACAGTGGAAGTCCAGTAGGTATGGTGCAAGGGTCGTAAGTCCAGCTAAAAGTTGGCCAGAAACAGTAGAAGTCCAGTAGGTATGGCCCAAGGGTCGTAGGTCCAGCTAAAGGTTGGTCAGAAACAGTAGAAGTCGAATAGGTGACCCAAGGATAGTAGACCGCACGGCCGCGGTCGGAAACCTTGAAAGATTTTCGGAAATTGCGAATAGGACCGAGCGCGAGCGAGCGCTACCGACGCGACGGCGCGGAGTGGGGAGGTTCGGGACGCGACGCGACGCGATGTCATTATCAGTTCAAGCGTCGCAGCGTAAGGGTCGTCTATGTTGTCGAAGGTTAGCGATGTACATCACCCTACAATTCAATCACATTTCGAGTTTTAGTTTACCACCGCATACGCTTCTATTAATTAATACGCGTTTATCTAACAATCGATTTCCTATCGCGAGAGTACATTAAAGTCTTTCTCAAGCCTCTTTTCCTGGACCCTTGACCGGTCCACCGGTTGAGTATCGACGCGTCTTCTTCCGGTAACATCGGTTCTTTGATACGCGATTAACTGCTCGTTTGTTGTAACATCGTGTTAACCAACTTATTATAGTAATTAAATCAGAATAATAATACGGTAGTACTTTATTAAAACAAAGCAGTATTTCCTCAACAGACGTTTGACAGGATGAAGAAATAAGAAAGAGATAAATAAAATCAAATGTGTATTGCTTCAATTTCTACCTCCTCACCCTATTTACTAACTTGTACAGATTCTCTTTCAGAAAATTTTGATGACCGCGCGCAATGCGGTCAGTAGAGTCAGTGCTTGCTCCGTCAAAGTTCTTTTTATTGTTTTTAGAGCGAAACCGCTCATAATAATTATAACTAAATATAAATAACAGTAAAGATACGCGAAAGTAGAGTCAGTGTTTGCTTCGAAATATTGCTCTCGCGAAATTAGAGTCACTTTGTTCGTCGATCACAATTGACGTGCGCGATAGTAGTCTTTTATTTTATTTTTTTTTCTTTCGCAATAAGTATTCCGGTATTAGAGTCAGCACCGATGCAGTTCGGCGAGTTCGGGCACTCAACCATCAACTCGAAGAGTAAGTATCTCTGTATTTCTTTAATCTTATTTTACAATGGTCTTTGATAATTATCATGATCGAAAAGTACTCAAAACGCAAAGATTTCAATGTTGTCTGTTCTTTTGAATGTTTCAGAAGCTGCCATGGGCTCAATTGTATCACCATAACGATATTGTTGGCCGCGCGCAATGCGGTTGGTAGAGTCAGTGCTTGTTCCGTCAAAGTTCTTTTTATTATTTTTTGAGCGCAGCCGCTCTTAATAATAATTCAACATAAATAACAGTAAAGAGACGCGAAATTAGAGTCAGTGTTTGCTCCGAAATAATACTCTCGCGAAAAATAGAGTCACTTTGTTCGTCGATCACAATTATTCCGTTTCCTTTTCCGTTCTCGGCTCGGAGGACTGATGGTTAGGGACTTAGTGTCAGCGAGTTACGATGTGCGGGGGCGTGATTGTGGTTCTGGACCCTGGTCACGAGGCCCTCTGTTAGACCACATATAATCTCTAATTTGGGTAGGTCATCCACCATTCTGGAATCGTGGTCGCGGTTCTTGCAATATCCGGGTTGCAGTGTCATCGGGGGGCGGTGTGTGGGGCTGTGATTGCTTTTCTGGACACTTTGGCCCGCCTAGTAGGAAATTCCTATGTGTTAGACCACGCCAAGCACACCTTGGGGTGGCAGAAGGCATACGGGTCATAATCTAGAATCGTGGTTGTGGTTTTGCATATCCGTGCCTTAATGATTTCTGTGGCTCGGAATCGAAACTGGTCTCGATGCTAAGTCGTTTTACTGTCCAGACTCTGAGCCGAGGACTCGCGGGCTGCTCGGTAGCAGTCACAAAAACAGTAGAAATACTGTCGCGAAATTAGAATCACTTTGTTCGTCAATCATAAGTGTTCCATTAGAGTCAGTGTCCTGTTCAGCGAGTTCGGGCTTTCAGCCATCAATTTGACGAGTAAGTATCTCCTTCGTTCTTTAATCTTGTATTGCAATAATCATTGATAATTAACACATTCCAAAAGTACTGAAAATACATAGATTTTAATGTTGTTTGCTCTTTTTGAATGTTCCAGCAGCTTCCATGGCTTCGATGGCGACGAGCTTGACCGCACACCTGGTGAGTCTGCAACCGGTGAGTTCCATGCTTTAAAGTTCCTCTGGTCACTCAATCATGTCGCAGGACGAAAGGTCCGAACCGACACGGGTGACTGGTTGTAATTACGTAGATTTTTCTGGCAAGCACTGTGACCATGGGTATATGGAAATATACTCATGAGTAGTAACTTCTTTACTGCTTTATATTATGTGAGGATAGGTCTTCTTGTACAACGCGTTTTTAAATAGCTTGATAATTTTAAAACAGATCATATTTAGTACAAAATATATCACTATATATCTTTTTATAATAGAGTATTTAATTGAATACCTATAAAACGATATTTAAATAGTTATTAATTATTGAATGAATATAAAGTAACGTCCAGTATTCTACGTGCATTAGTTTGTAGTGGAGAAGTCGAATACCATTCGACTTCGTTTACTTGTCAATTGCAATGACTGCACAGTTAGAATAAATTGCATAATTATTGCTGTTAGTAAGAGTGTAGTATTTCATCTTTTTCTACTTTGATTATATATAAAGTGAAGGTACTCATTTACCTTATCAATTTGTTGGAACTATCGAATAATTTGATTATTCGATATCCATATTAGTCTTTAGCGTTTAAAGATATCGATACGTTCATTGTTTCCGTACAAAATGTTAATTAAACCTGAATGTACAAGAAGACAATACGCGAACGGGTAGTTTTCGAAATCAAGGCAATCTACTTTAAAACCAACCTTGCGTTTTAGAAGCAATGCTTTGATGACGGGAACGCCCGAGGATGTTTCAATTTAATTCAAAGTGTATTAAAGTAGAGTCATTGAATAATATTTCTAACAAAGTAGAGTCTTTGAATAATTATTCTATTAAAGTAGAGTCATTGCATAATTTTTCTATAAAAGTAGAGTCATTTAATTTTCCCTTCAATCAAATAAATTCTTATATTGATCTGGTATATATCCATATATATATTTAGCCCGTTAGAGAATCAGTATGTCTTTATCATCTTTTTAGACGAGGATTTCCAGGTTTAACCCTTTCCGTGTTCACTGCCCGGATCCCACTCACGTGCCCAGGTGCTACTTGGGTGGGAAAACGGTGGTTGAGCACGATGATATTTTTAGTTTATAAGCCATAAAATGATATTCTTGGCGACTGACAGTGCGTTGGTGTATCGTGCACGACGTAATATCTGCATTGTGTGTGTGGTTAGGCTGTGGATTTGCGTCGTTCCGTACTAAAATGTAGTTACTATAACCAACATAAGATGTCCATTAATTTAAAACAGAGACATCATTTTTACTATTGATTGCATTAATAATCTCTACTATACTTAGGCACGAAGTTTTTGTCATTTAAGATGACAGAGACCAAATGCCAAAAAGAATCGAATATACTTATCAATTGCTATCAAGTACCTCTTGTATCGGTGCTATTTAATTATTCTATTAAATATCTACTAAATATCTCAACCGCGATATGGTATTTTACACGTGAACGCAAAGATCCCAGCCACTGTCAGTCGATTTCAGAAAAATGGTACGTACCTTAGAGTGTGCAAGTTGTGTGACAGCACTTGGGTGTCGGGGGCGTCCCGGGACGCCTCCCTAGTGTAGGCTTTTGCGCCCAAGTGTTTGACTGAGAACCGTGGAGTGTCGTGTGTTGGTGTGCCCGTTTGCCATTTTTTAAATATAGGTCCAGGTAGGATAGGTAGCATACTTTCTGGTGTGATTGATAGATATAAGTAGGTAGGGCCGGGCAGGTTGACACAGTCTCTGATCGGGTAGGCACTATTTCGCGTGTTCAACCTGTTTCAGGAAATCTGATTTGAAAAGTCGACGGTGAAGCTGTGGCGCGAACGAAAATGCGTTCGCCTCTGGCTTTGCCTATCGATTTTTCGAGTCCTTCGCGGTCGTGGTCGCGATTGAGGCTCCGAAACGAAACGTGTTACATTATGCTCGAGGCTGCACGTATGAACGAAGAACGATTACAATTTTAATCGTAATCTTTGCGATTTTCCGTAATCACAATATTACGATTTTATTTGATCGTGATTCGGCCACGTGTGTTCCATTTAGCTCCGCGATTTAAACTCTTTATTTCACCTTTATAAGTTTTTCTTTGGTTTTCGATTAGAGCCTCGAGCCTAGTTTAAGTTTCAGCTGGCCCTTGGGTCCAACGAAAAGGAGAGGCTATATGCCGAAGAGGCCCGACAAACTGTCACTCAAGAGGGCAACTACTAATGGGGCCCCATTCTTTTTAAGAATGGGGAATCATTCTTTGTTACTACTTTGTCACTGTGCTTGCATTTTCATTTGTAGAATTTTTATTTGTACTTGGCCGACGCACATTCCGGCCCAACGATACAGCCCTCCCAAAAATATCGCGTTGCTTTAGGGTTGCGAAAAACTTGCGAACGGGTCGAGTTAGAGTTGCGTTGAATGGTACTTATTGCTATTCTTATTGCTAGTTAAATTGTAGTATTTTATAATATACTTTACATGTGAGCTTCTAGTGTTGCGGAAATTGTTTTCGCGTATTGGAACTTTCAGTTCATTTTTCAGAGGATCTTCAATTTGCTTAATTCTGGATATTACAAATAATTGACTGTTTGCTTTCTATCAGTCCTAATAAATAGTGTTGCGAAATGATTGTATCGCGAGTTCCAGTTAGCGTTGCGTTGATTAAAGATCGCGTTTTTGAGTAGAGTTGCGAGTACTAGTCCCTATCTGCTTCCAATTGGAAGCCTGTTCCTGAAACAGGAACTTTTTCCTTTCAGCGTTTTATATTTGCCTTTCTTTTGAATGTCTGTTGATGGAAGTACTGCTAAAAATTTGCATACATATTAGTAAATAACTGTCTGAACGAAATGAAAAGAAATGAAAGAAAAATAAAGGAATAATAAAAGAAAGAAACACAAAAGAAAAATGAGAAGGAAAGAAAAGAAAAAAAAGATATAATTGGCAGAATCTTTGATAAATTCATAATAATTCTAGATAGTAGATTTCAATTAGAGTCAATACTAGTGACTGTTCATTATTGGAGTTTAACTCTTAAATATTTCCTCTTAATTGTTGCAATTCTATCTTAACCTTTTTTTTAGTAGAGCCAATTTTTATAACTTTTCGAGCTTGCTTTGTAGAAATTGAAATTCACTCGCGATATCCGTAAATGTTTAAACAAAAATCCTTGCACGAAAAACGTTATTGGCAGTAGTTGGGTCTCGGCATGGTGATAGTTCAAGTTTGATATTTTTCTTCCGAATAATCGTTTGTCGCTTCTTTGTTGAAGCAAAATAGAATCAATTGTAGTGAAATGTGACTACTTCATTTTGGAGTTTTTAATGAACGTGATACCACCATTCAGTTTGATCTAGAACGTACAAAAGAATATATCACTTTGGCCGAAATCCAATTAACTATTGTTGACAAAAAATAGCAGCATTTTTCATATCAATTCTGATTTATTAACTGCGCTAAAATTCAGTTATTACGAATTAAAAGCAGCTTCATTTCGATATAAAATGGGGAGGCTTGGGGATGTCACTAATCCAATGCTTGAGATTGTTACAGATTCACAGATGAACCCAAATATGCTATATTAAACAAATATAAGTACATACGTCAGAGGCTCAAGAGTGGAATATATAGAATACAGATCCAGAAATATTATCAAAGACACGATTGGAAACTTTAAAATTAAAGAGCCAGCCTCGTCGATTCAATTTGTGAGTTTAAGAATTCATTCTTATGATGCTTTACTAATTATTTCGAGTTTGTGCATGTTTCAGAAGCATTGAAAAGAAGAGGATTCATGAAACAATGTATAATACGAACACACCCTCACCCCATCCCTGCCGCAAACCCCTGTCCTTATTAACTAATTACAGGTGTTAGACAATTAATTAGGCAGGCCCAAATATAAATCGAACAATACATTTAGCTCTTTATGTAGGTAGGATTTGTCTCAACACACAATCTTAGATCTTTATACTGGCAGGTTTTACACGAATTGAAATTATTAGACTTTTAATTAGGCAGGGTTTATAAAACCAAATATTGTTGGCAGGTGCTGCAATTTTTTGGTTCGGGTTTCTGTCTGTTCTAGGACACCATGGACCACGAGAGATTAATACGGACTAACCGAAGAGGATTTAAGTATATGTATACTTATACCTACATGAGTATGGGATAGTATCTATTACAGTCCTATGTAGATAGGATATTATTGAAATTGTTCTTTTATTCGATCTGTTAGATGTTATACTAGGTAGGGTGATTCTAGTCTTAAGTTAGCTCTTTAGTCAGGCAGGGCGTATTCGAATCTAATCTAAAATTTAAGAAAGTAGGGTTTATTTTTAAGTTATGTCTTAGCTTTTAACTCCGCAGTGTTCACCACTGCAATAATATTTCGTTGTCTAGTTTTTAAGATCATAGGATACATTTTTAAGACAGTTTTATTTCAGGAACGTGAATTCTCTTGCAGATTTTCTTTCAGGTTTCCTTCCGATATTCCATTTAGCTTTCGGTCGTGAATTTTCCAACTACTCCTCTTGTTGTCTTACTTGTACTACGATCAATTACTGAACGTTCTACAAATTGACAATAATAGGAGATTTTTCTTTGTCACATGTTATATTAGAATTAGTTTTCGCGTAATTGGAGGGTGGAAGGGCCGTGGCTAGGGTGGGTCTCCATGCGCAGTAACCTCCACGTGGTGAGACCTGGGCAATCAATTATTTATCGTATAATTATCAAACGTTTAAGAGACGTTTGGTAATTATGTGGAAAATAATTCGAGCTAATTGACTGCGTATTGCACTTAGGATCCAATGTACAATAATGGTCGCTTAATGTTCGCTTTTTCCACAATTAATGTTCGCGGACTCATCCCTACCGATTTTTGGACCTGCTCCGATGTATCGAGGATGTAGGTTGCGTCCGAGTTATCTCCACTTGTCATCAGCAATGGCCCTTAACATGTTGAGTGCCACGCCGGTTTTCGGAAAGTTGAGAGTCAGTCACTGAACGGAAAGTTGATTGTCAGTCACCGATGACTGACGCGGCCTGAACGGAAAGTTTAGAGTCAGTCACTGAACGGAAAGTTGATTGTCAGTCACCGATGACTGACGCGGCCTGAACGGAAAGTTTACTGTCAGTCACTGAACGGAAAGTTGATTGTCAGTCACCGATGACTGACGCGGCCTGAACGGAAAGTTTACTGTGAGTCACTGAACGGAAAGTTTAGTGTCAGTCACCGATGCCTGACGTGGCACTCAACGTGTTAAATATATCTCACGCTGGTTCTCAGTACATCTTGATTCACTCCCAACACAGCCTAAACCAAGCGTACCGAAAAGTGATAAGCATGAACAATTCCTTATGAATCACATCCCTGGATAGTGTTCGCTAGGCAGCTTCGAAGCAGCGAACATTAAGCGGGCATTACTGTCCACTGTAATTATTTGAGCGGAGAGAATCTTAAGTTCTTATTGCAATTACTTTTGAGTTCTCGTTTCTATCTTTGTATCTATCTGCAGCTGTAAATATTGTGTATTATTTATTGCCCTGCTTCTTATGTAGACCCTTCTGTTTTCTGACGCTTTCGAGATAATTCATTAGTAACATAAATCATATATGTTTCGCCCAGAGAATTACATTTCCTTATTTCTCAAGAAGCCTTCTTTTTTATAATATAAATACCCGTGTATATATCTTTTAATTCATAAATTAATTAATATCTGCAAAGATATACTTGAATCTACGCGGGTCTGTGCCATATTTACAGTGCCTGCTATGGTTTCGCCATCTGTACAGAACTCCTTGAAACCAATCGCGCTTGCTATGATAGTTCCATCTATACAGAACGCCTTGAAACTACTCACACCCCTTACTTACCATAAGTGTAGATATGGCAGAGGCCCGAGTAGTTTTAGCACCGACGAGATATAAGAATAGACAAGACATCTTATGGACTTTTGTGGCCCAACGTGACTGTCATACCGACTCAGAAATCCCACGCTGATTTGAGCGTCCTCTGCTCATGGACAGTGATCACTTGAAGAACTATTCTTTACTGAAGTAGCGGGGACGGGATTCATGCGATTGTTGAATATATGTAAATGTTTTGGGGGGATCAGGAAAGCTATTTCTCGAGCAACGTTTCGGTAGAAAAATTGAGCTACGATGCCTGGTCGCGCGATGCGCTTCGGCTCGGCTCGAGTTGGGTCGAAACAACATCGCGATGCATTGGGCGATGAAATTGACAGTGTCACGTCAAGCGTCCCGCCTGTGCTGTCCCGCATTCATTGCGCGGCAAAGAACAAAAGAATTCTTTAACGAGGATCGTAGGTCCAGCTAAAAGTTGGTCAGAAACAGTAGAAATCCACTCGGCACGACCCTAGAGTCGTAGATCCGGCTATAAGTTGGTCAGAAATAGTAGAAGTCCAGTAGGCACGACCCTAGAGTCGTAGGTCCGGCTAAAAGTTGGTCAGAAATAGTAGAAGTCCACTAGGTATGACCCTGGGGTAGTAGACCGCCGGTCGCCGTCGGCGACCGTCGAAAATTTTCGGAAATAGCGAATACCGCCGAGCACAGCTGACGCGCCGGCGCGTTGCGGAGTGGGGAGGCTGGCGGAGTGTGGTCGACCGTCGCGCGGCGCGTGCCCCTTCTTTCTCAATTGGAGTGTCGCAGCGCAAGGTCGTCTACGGTGTTGATGGCTAGCGACATACCTCACTCTACAACGCAATAGCACCTCAGGCTTTACTTTACCATTGTGTTCGCTTCATTATTAGCCTCTATTAATTAATACGCGTTTAACTAACAATCGTTCTACTATCGCAACAGTACATTAAACTTTATAGATTATAATCTTTCTTGAGTTTCCTTTGCTGACCGAATATGAGATTAACTAGTCGTTTGTTGTAACATCGCGTTAACTAATTTATCAGTTTGAACGGTTCTTCGAATCTTTATTATATTTTATTACACGATTATTCGGTTTCGATGCGGTGTTAAGGTTGCGTTTATTTTCTTTGCAATGTCACTTACATACCCAGTTACATATGGCCTTTCGCAACTTTGCATTCCGATAACGCTTTTGATAAATCATTTATATTAATCTATAATAATATATCTTGAATAGACAATTAACAATACAGTAGTACTTTATTAAAACACCAAAGCAGTAATTCCTCAACAGACATACAGAAATAAGAAAGAAACAAATAAAATCACATGTGTATTACTTTAATTTTTACCTCCTCCCCTCATTTACTAACATGTACAGATTTTCTTTCAGCAAATTTTGATGACCGCGCGCTATGCGGTTGGTAAATTCAGTGCTTGTTTCGTTAAAGTTCTTCTTATTATTTTTTGAGCGCAACCGCTCTTAATAATTATAATTAAATATAAATAGTGGCAAAGATACGCGAAAGTAGAGTCAGTGTTTGCTTCGAAATATTGCTCTCGCGAAAAATAGAGTCACTTTGTTCGTCGATCACAATTATAAAACGCGCGCGACGGTAGTCCTTTATCTTATTCTTTTTTATCGCAATAAGTATTCCGGTATTAGAGTCAACACCTAGGCTGTTCGGCGAGTTCGGGCTTTCATCCATCAACTTGAAGAGTAAGTACTTCTGTATTTCTTTAATCTTGTATTGAAATAATCATTGATAATTAACACATTCCAAAAGTACTGAAAATACATAGATTTTAATGTTGTTGGCTCTTTTTGAATGTTTCAGCAGCTTCCATGGCTTCGATGGCGACGAGCTTGACCGCACACCCGGTGAGTGGCATGCTTTAAAGTTCCTCTGGTCACTCAATCATGTCGCAGGACGAAAGGTACGAACCGACACGAGTGACTGGTTGTAATTACGTAGTTTTTTCTGGCAAGCATTGTGACCATGGGTATATGGAAATATACTCATGAGTAGTAACTTTTTTACTGTTTTATATTATATGAGGATAGGTCTTCTTGTACAACGCGTTTTTAAATAGCTTCATAATTTTAAAACAGATCATATTTAGAATAAAATATATCACTATATATCTTTTTATAATAGAGTATTTAATTGAATACCTATGAAACGATATTTAAATAGTTATTAATTATTGAATGAATATAAAGTAACGTCCAGTATTCTACGTGCATTAGTTTGTAGTGGAGAAGTCCAATACCATTCGACTTCGTTTATTTGTCAATTGCAATTACTGCACAGTTATAATAAATTGTTAGTAAGCGTATAGTCGTTCCTCTTTTTTACTACTTTGATTATATGTATATAAAGTAAAGGTACTTACTTACCTTGTCAATTTGTTGGGACTATCGCATAATTTTATTATACGATATCCATATTAGTCTTTAGCGTTTAGAGATATCAATACGTTCACTTTTTCCGTACAAGATATTAATTAAACCTGAATGTAAAAGAAGACAATACGCGAACCGGTAGATCTCGAAATCAAAGCAATCTACTTCAAAATCAACCGTGCATTTTAGAAGCAATGCTTTGATGACGGGAACACCGGAGGATGTTTCAATATCATTCAAGGTATATTAATGTAGAGTCATTGAATAATTTCCCTAATAAAGTACAGTCATTGTACAATTTTGCTAATAAAGTAGAGTCATTGCACAATTCTTCTAATAAAGTAGAGTCATAGCATAATTTTTCTAATAAAGTAGAGTAATTTCAGTTTCTTTTTAATAGAATAAAATCATGTATTGATCGGGTATATATATATGTATACATGTATACATTTAGCCCGTTAGAAAATCAGTATGTCTTCATCATTTTTTTAGACGAGGATTTCCAGGTTTATCCCTTTCCGTGTTCACTGCCCGGATCCCACTCACGTGCCCCGGTGCTACTTGGGTGGGAAAACGGTGGTAGAGCACGATGATATCTATTTAGTTTATAATGATTTATTGTTGGCGACTGACAGTGCGTTTGGTGTATCGTGCACGACGTAATATCCACATTGTGTGTGTGGTTAGGCTGTGGATTTGCGTCGTTCCGTACTAAAACGTAGTTACTCTAACCAAGATAAGATGTCCATTAATTGAAAACAGAGACATCATTTTTACTATTAACTGCATTAATAATCCCTAATATACCGGGCCACGAAGTTTTTGTCATTTAAGATGACGGAGACCAAATTCCAAAGAGAATCGAATATACTTATCAATTGCTATCAAGTACCTTTTGTATCGGTGCTATTTAATTATTCTATTAAATATCTATTAAATATCTCAACCGCGACGTGGTATTTTCCACGTGAACGCAGAGATCCCAGCCACTGTCAATCGATTTCATAAAAATGGTACGTACATTAGAGTGTGCAAGTTGTGCGACAGCACTTGGGTGTCGGGGGTGTCCCGGGACGCCTCCCTAGTGTAGGCTTTTGCGCCCAAGTGTTTGACTGAGAACCGTGGAGTGTCGTGTGTTGGTGTGTCTGTTTGCCATTTTTTAAATATAGGTCCAGGTAGGATAGGTAGCATACTTTCTGGTGTGATTGATAGACATAAGTAGGTAGGGCCGGGCAGGTTGACACAGTCTCTGATCGTGTAGGCACTCATTCGCGTGTTCAACCTGTTTCAGGAAATCTAATTTGAAAAGCCGACGGTGAAGCTGTGGCGTGAACGAAAATGCGTTCGCCTCTGGCTTTGCCTATCGATTTTTCGAATCCTTCGCGGTCGTGGTCGCGATTTAGGCTCCGAAACGAAACGTGTTACATTATGCTCGAGGCTGCACGTGTGAACGAAGAACGATTATAATTTTAATCGTAATCTTTGCGATTTTCCGTAATCACAATTTTACGATTTTATTTCATCGTGATTCGGCCACGTGTGTTCCATTTAGCTCCGCGATTTAAACTCTTTATTTCACCTTTATAAGTTTTTCTTTGGTTTTCGATTAGAGCCTCGAGCCTAGTTTAAGTTTCAGCTGGCCCTTGGGTCCAACGAAAAGAAGAGGCTATATGCCGAAGAGGCCCGACAAACTGTCACTCAAGAGGGCAACTAATAATGGCTCCCCATTCTTTTTAAGAATGGGGAATCATTCTTTGTTACTACTTTGTCACTGTGCTTGCATTTTCATTTGTAGAATTTTTATTTGTACTTGGCCGACGCACATTCCGGCCCAACGATGCAGCCCTCCCAAATATCGCGTTGTTTTAGAGTTGTGAAAAACTTGAGAACGGGTCGAATTAGAGTTGCGTTAAATGCCACGCCGTTTTTCAAGTAGTGTCGCGAAAAAGAAAACGTGTCTCGCGTATTCTTGGAGTTGCGAAGTGACTCGCGGTTTTTAATTAGAGTTGCGACCAAATGAAAATCGTGGTTGATTTAGCGTTGCGCAATGATACCGCGATGGTTCTTGCAATTTTGCCGTGGTTATTGTTAGTTAAATTGTAGTATTTTATAATATATTTTACATATGAGAAAGTTTCTAGTGTTGCGGAAATTATTTTCGCGTCTTGAGCCTTCAGCTAACTTTACAGAGGATCTTCAATTACATTGCTTTTTGATATTACAAATAATTTACTGTTTGCTTTCTATCAGCCTTAATAAATAGTGTAGCGAAATGATTGCATCGCGAGTTCCCATTAGTGTTGCGTTGATTAAAGATCGTGTTTTTAATTAGAGTTGCGAATACCAGTCCCCAACTGCTTCCAATTGGAAGCCTGTTCATGAGCCACCCTGGAGGGTGGCACATCATCATCAGCCAAAGACCATAGCTGAATCTTCCGCGTTTAGTGTTGCGTTTAAAGAGACAATTGGTGCATAGAGCATCGAGTCATTCTTTCATTAGTGTTGCGTCCAATCGCGATTTTGCTGATTTTTAATACTATTAATGATTAACTTGAATTAGAGTTGCTATTTGACATATTGAAGCACCACTCGCGTCTGATTCTTACAAATTTGTGTTGCTATTGAATTTTCTAATGTTTAAAAGTAGTATACTAGCGTTGCGTTACATAAATATTCTTTAAATAATATAAAGTTGTTGGCGGCCCTTCTGACCACCTGTTACTTCAGGCATTTTCAACATTTTTTTTTTATCAAAGCCAATTCATTGTCAATTATTGTTCTACATGGTGTATTTTTTCTTTTCAGCGTTTCATTTTATTTAGTTTTCTTAATAATTATACTACCTGGAATGTCTGTTGATGGAAATACTGCTAAAAAATTGCATACATAATAGTATATCACCGTGTGGTCGAAATGAAGGAAAAGAAAAGAAAAGGAAATAAATGAAAAAAATGAAAGAAAAGAAAGGAATAAAAAGAAATAATTAAAAGAAATAATTTGTAGAATCTTTGATAAATTTATAATAATTCTAGATAGTAGATTTCAATTAGATTCAATACTAGTAACTGTTCATTATTGGATTTTAACTCTTAAATATTTTCCCCTAATCGTTGCAACTGTATTTTTACCTTTGTTTAGTAGAGATAATTTTTATAACTTTTCGAGCTTGCTTTGTAGAAATTGAAATTCACTCGCGATATCCGTAAATGTGTAAACAAAAATCCTTACACGAAAAATGTTCTTGGCCGTAGTTGTGGCTCGGCATAGTGATAGTGGAAGTTTGATATTTTGCTTCCGAATAATCGTTTGTCGCTCCTTTGTAGAAGCAAAATAGAATCAATTATAGTGAAATGTGACTACTTCATTTTGAAGTTTTTAATGATATTGATACCACCATTCAGTTTGATCTAGAACGTACAAAAGAATACATCACTTTGGCCGAAATCCAATTACCTACTGTTATTAAAAAGTAGCTGCATTTCCCATATCAATTCTGATTTATTAACTTTGCTAAAATTCAGTTATTACGAATTAGAAGCAGCTTCATTTCGATATAAAATGGGGAGACTTAGGGATGTCACTAATCCAATGCTTGAGATTGTTACAGATTCACAGATGAACCCAAATATGCTATATTAAACAAACATAAGTACATACGTCAGAGGCTCAAGAGTGGAATATATAGAATACAGATCCAGAAATATTATCAAAGACACGATTGGAAACTTTAAAATTCAAGAGCCAGCCTCGTCGATCCAATTTGTGAGTTTAAGAATTCATTCTTATAATGCTTTACTAATTATTTCGAGTTTGTGCATGTTTTAGAAGCATTGAAAAGAAGAGGATTCATGAAACAATGTATAATACGAACACACCGTCACCCCATCCCTGCCCCAAACCCCTGTCCTTATTAACTAATTACAGGTGTTAGACAATTAATTAGGCAGGCCCAAATATAAATCGAACAATACTTTAAGCTCTTTATGGATTTGTCTCAACACACAATCTTAGATCTTAATACTGGCAGGTTTTACACGAATTGAAATTATTAGAGTTTTAATTATGCAGGGTTTATAAAACCAAATATTGTTGGCAGGTGCTGCAATTGTTCGGTTCGAGTTTCTGTCTGTTCTAGGACACCATGGACCACGAGAGATTAATACGGACTAACCGAAGAGGATTTAAGTATATGCATACTCATACCTACACGAGTATGGGATAGTATCTATTACAGTCCTATGTAGATAGGATATTATTGAAATTGTTCTTTTATTCGAACTGTTAGATGTTATACCTACTAGGTAGGGCGATTCTAGTTTTAAGTCAGATCTTTAGTCAGGTAGGGCGCATTTGAATCTAATCTAGTATTTAAGAAGGGAGGATTTATTTTCAACCTGTGTCTTAGTTTTTAAGGCAGCAGCATACACTGCTGCAATAATATTTCGCTGTCTAATTTTTAAGATCACAGGATATATTTTTAAGAAAGTTTTATTTCAGGAAATTGAATTCTCTTGCAGATTTTCTTTCAGGTTTCCTTCTGATATTCAATTTAGCTTTCGGTCGTGAATTTACCAACTACTCCTCTTGTTGTCTTACTTGTACTACGATCAATTAATGAACGTTCTACAAATTGACAATAATAGGAGATTTTTCTTTCTCACCTGTTATATTAGAATTAGTTTTCGCACAATTGGAGGGTGGAAGGGCCGTGGCTAGGGTGGGTCTCCATGCGCAGTAACCTCCACGTGGTGAGACCCGGGCAATCAATTATTTATCGTATAATTATTAAACGTTTAAGAGACGTTTGATAATTATGTGGAAAATAATTCGAGCGAATTGACTGCGAATTGACCCCTAGGCTCCCTTTTCCCTTCATAATTATTCTTCCATTCCTCCTCGGCGCGCGCGAATCTAGCATTCTGACCCCGAGGCTCCCTTTTCCCTTCATAATTATTCTTCCATTCCTCCTCGGCGCGCGCGAATCTAGCATTCGACCCCGAGGTTGCCTTTCCTTTCGTAACTATTTCGTTTCCTTTTCCGTTCTCGGCTCGGGGGACTGATGGTTGGGGACTTAGTGTCAGCCAGTTACGATGTGTGGGGGCGTGATTGTGGTTCTGGACCCTGGTCACGAGGCCCTCGGTTAGACTACGTTCTCTAACATGGGTAGGTTATCCACCATTCTGGAATCGTGGTCGCGGTTCTTGCAATATCCGGGTTGCAGTGTCATCGGGGGGCGGTGTGTGGGGCTGTGATTGCTTTTCTGGACACTTTGGCCCGCCTAGTAGGAAATTCCTATGTGTTAGACCACGCCAAGCACACCTTGGGGTGGCAGAAGGCATACGGGTCATAATCTAGAATCGTGGTTGTGGTCTTGCATATCCGTGCCTTAATGATTTCTGTGGCTCGGAATCGAAACTGGTGTCGATGCTAAGTCGTTTTACTGTACAGACTCTGGCCGAGGGCTCGCGGGCTGCTCGGTAGCAGTCACAAACACAGTAGAAATACTGTCGCGAAATTAGAATCACTTTGTTTGTCAATCATAAGTGTTCCATTAGAGTCAGGGCCCTGTTCGACGAGTTCGGGCTTTCAAAGGCACGTTTGGAAACTATAAAATTAAAGAGCCAGCCTCGTCGATTCAATTTCTGAGTTTAAGAAGTCATTTTTATAATACTTCATTAATTATTTCGTGTCTGCGTTTGCTTCAGAAGCATTGAAAATAATCAGCTAAAGAAGAAGATTCATGATAATACATACGTATAATATGACCACATCCCCGCCCTGCCCCTGCCCCTACCCGGGCCTTTTAATTCACTACATTTATTAGATAATTAATTAGGTGGGCCCAATTAAGATCGATCAATACGTTTAGCTCTTTATGTAGGCAGGATTTTTTCGAACAGACAACCTTAGAACTTTATACAGGCAGGTTTTACACGAATTGAAAATATTAGACTTTTAACTAGGCAGGGTTTAGAAAACCAAAAATTGTTGGCAGGTGCTGCAATTTTTTGGTGTGTGTTTCAGTCTGTTCTAGGACACCATGGACCACATGATTAATATCGATGAATTGAAGGGGAATTAAACATATATGTACGTACTTATACCTATATGAGTTTGGTAAAGTATCTTTTACATTCCTATGTTGGTAGGATATTATTGAAATTATTCTTTTAATTGAACTCTTAGATGTTATACCAGGTAGGGTGATTGTAGTCTTAAGTTAGCTCTTTAGTCAGGCAGGGCGTATTCGAATCTAATCTAAAATTTAAGAAAGTGGGGTTTATTTTTACGTTATGTCTTAGCTTTTAAGCCCGCAGTGTTCACCACTGCAATAATATTTCGTTGTCTAGTTTTTAAGATCATATGATATATTTTTAAGAAAGTTTTATTTCAGGAAATTGAATTCTCTTGCAAATTTTCTTTCAGGTTTCCTTCTGATATTCAACTTAGCTTTCGGTCGTGAATTTACCAAGTACTCCTCTTGTTGTCTTACTTGTACTACGATCAATTAATGAACGTTCTACAAATTGACAATAATAGGAGATTTTTGTTTCTCACATGTTATATTAGAATTTGTTTTCGCATAATTGGAGGGTGGAAGGGCCGTGGCTAGGGTGGGTCTCCATGCGCAGTAACCTCCACGTGGTGAGACCCGGGCAATCAATTATTTATCGTATAATTATTAAACGTTTAAGAGACGTTTGATAATTATGTGGAAAATAATTCGAGCGAATTGACTGCGAATTGACCCCTAGGCTCCCTTTTCCCTTCATAATTATTCTTCCATTCCTCCTCGGCGCGCGCGAATCTAGCATTCTGACCCCGAGGCTCCCTTTTCCCTTCATAATTATTCTTCCATTCCTCCTCGGCGCGCGCGAATCTAGCATTCGACCCCGAGGTTGCCTTTCCTTTCGTAACTATTTCGTTTCCTTTTCCGTTCTCGGCTCGGGGGACTGATGGTTGGGGACTTAGTGTCAGCCAGTTACGATGTGTGGGGGCGTGATTGTGGTTCTGGACCCTGGTCACGAGGCCCTCGGTTAGACTACGTTCTCTAACATGGGTAGGTTATCCACCATTCTGGAATCGTGGTCGCGGTTCTTGCAATATCCGGGTTGCAGTGTCATCGGGGGGCGGTGTGTGGGGCTGTGATTGCTTTTCTGGACACTTTGGCCCGCCTAGTAGGAAATTCCTATGTGTTAGACCACGCCAAGCACACCTTGGGGTGGCAGAAGGCATACGGGTCATAATCTAGAATCGTGGTTGTGGTCTTGCATATCCGTGCCTTAATGATTTCTGTGGCTCGGAATCGAAACTGGTGTCGATGCTAAGTCGTTTTACTGTACAGACTCTGGCCGAGGGCTCGCGGGCTGCTCGGTAGCAGTCACAAACACAGTAGAAATACTGTCGCGAAATTAGAATCACTTTGTTTGTCAATCATAAGTGTTCCATTAGAGTCAGGGCCCTGTTCGACGAGTTCGGGCTTTCAAAGGCACGTTTGGAAACTATAAAATTAAAGAGCCAGCCTCGTCGATTCAATTTCTGAGTTTAAGAAGTCATTTTTATAATACTTCATTAATTATTTCGTGTCTGCGTTTGCTTCAGAAGCATTGAAAATAATCAGCTAAAGAAGAAGATTCATGATAATACATACGTATAATATGACCACATCCCCGCCCTGCCCCTGCCCCTACCCGGGCCTTTTAATTCACTACATTTATTAGATAATTAATTAGGTGGGCCCAATTAAGATCGATCAATACGTTTAGCTCTTTATGTAGGCAGGATTTTTTCGAACAGACAACCTTAGAACTTTATACAGGCAGGTTTTACACGAATTGAAAATATTAGACTTTTAACTAGGCAGGGTTTAGAAAACCAAAAATTGTTGGCAGGTGCTGCAATTTTTTGGTGTGTGTTTCAGTCTGTTCTAGGACACCATGGACCACATGATTAATATCGATGAATTGAAGGGGAATTAAACATATATGTACGTACTTATACCTATATGAGTTTGGTAAAGTATCTTTTACATTCCTATGTTGGTAGGATATTATTGAAATTATTCTTTTAATTGAACTCTTAGATGTTATACCAGGTAGGGTGATTGTAGTCTTAAGTTAGCTCTTTAGTCAGGCAGGGCGTATTCGAATCTAATCTAAAATTTAAGAAAGTGGGGTTTATTTTTACGTTATGTCTTAGCTTTTAAGCCCGCAGTGTTCACCACTGCAATAATATTTCGTTGTCTAGTTTTTAAGATCATATGATATATTTTTAAGAAAGTTTTATTTCAGGAAATTGAATTCTCTTGCAAATTTTCTTTCAGGTTTCCTTCTGATATTCAACTTAGCTTTCGGTCGTGAATTTACCAAGTACTCCTCTTGTTGTCTTACTTGTACTACGATCAATTAATGAACGTTCTACAAATTGACAATAATAGGAGATTTTTGTTTCTCACATGTTATATTAGAATTTGTTTTCGCATAATTGGAGGGTGGAAGGGCCGTGGCTAGGGTGGGTCTCCATGCGCAGTAACCTCCACGTGGTGAGACCCGGGCAATCAATTATTTATCGTATAATTATTAAACGTTTAAGAGACGTTTGATAATTATGTGGAAAATAATTCGAGCGAATTGACTGCGAATTGACCCCTAGGCTCCCTTTTCCCTTCATAATTATTCTTCCATTCCTCCTCGGCGCGCGCGAATCTAGCATTCTGACCCCGAGGCTCCCTTTTCCCTTCATAATTATTCTTCCATTCCTCCTCGGCGCGCGCGAATCTAGCATTCGACCCCGAGGTTGCCTTTCCTTTCGTAACTATTTCGTTTCCTTTTCCGTTCTCGGCTCGGGGGACTGATGGTTGGGGACTTAGTGTCAGCCAGTTACGATGTGTGGGGGCGTGATTGTGGTTCTGGACCCTGGTCACGAGGCCCTCGGTTAGACTACGTTCTCTAACATGGGTAGGTTATCCACCATTCTGGAATCGTGGTCGCGGTTCTTGCAATATCCGGGTTGCAGTGTCATCGGGGGGCGGTGTGTGGGGCTGTGATTGCTTTTCTGGACACTTTGGCCCGCCTAGTAGGAAATTCCTATGTGTTAGACCACGCCAAGCACACCTTGGGGTGGCAGAAGGCATACGGGTCATAATCTAGAATCGTGGTTGTGGTCTTGCATATCCGTGCCTTAATGATTTCTGTGGCTCGGAATCGAAACTGGTGTCGATGCTAAGTCGTTTTACTGTACCGACTCTGGCCGAGGGCTCGCGGGCTGCTCGGTAGCAGTCACAAACACAGTAGAAATACTGTCGCGAAATTAGAATCACTTTGTTTGTCAATCATAAGTGTTCCATTAGAGTCAGGGCCCTGTTCGACGAGTTCGGGCTTTCAAAGGCACGTTTGGAAACTATAAAATTAAAGAGCCAGCCTCGTCGATTCAATTTCTGAGTTTAAGAAGTCATTTTTATAATACTTCATTAATTATTTCGTGTCTGCGTTTGCTTCAGAAGCATTGAAAATAATCAGCTAAAGAAGAAGATTCATGATAATACATACGTATAATATGACCACATCCCCGCCCTGCCCCTGCCCCTACCCGGGCCTTTTAATTCACTACATTTATTAGATAATTAATTAGGTGGGCCCAATTAAGATCGATCAATACGTTTAGCTCTTTATGTAGGCAGGATTTTTTCGAACAGACAACCTTAGAACTTTATACAGGCAGGTTTTACACGAATTGAAAATATTAGACTTTTAACTAGGCAGGGTTTAGAAAACCAAAAATTGTTGGCAGGTGCTGCAATTTTTTGGTGTGTGTTTCAGTCTGTTCTAGGACACCATGGACCACATGATTAATATCGATGAATTGAAGGGGAATTAAACATATATGTACGTACTTATACCTATATGAGTTTGGTAAAGTATCTTTTACATTCCTATGTTGGTAGGATATTATTGAAATTATTCTTTTAATTGAACTCTTAGATGTTATACCAGGTAGGGTGATTGTAGTCTTAAGTTAGCTCTTTAGTCAGGCAGGGCGTATTCGAATCTAATCTAAAATTTAAGAAAGTGGGGTTTATTTTTACGTTATGTCTTAGCTTTTAAGCCCGCAGTGTTCACCACTGCAATAATATTTCGTTGTCTAGTTTTTAAGATCATATGATATATTTTTAAGAAAGTTTTATTTCAGGAAATTGAATTCTCTTGCAAATTTTCTTTCAGGTTTCCTTCTGATATTCAACTTAGCTTTCGGTCGTGAATTTACCAAGTACTCCTCTTGTTGTCTTACTTGTACTACGATCAATTAATGAACGTTCTACAAATTGACAATAATAGGAGATTTTTGTTTCTCACATGTTATATTAGAATTTGTTTTCGCATAATTGGAGGGTGGAAGGGCCGTGGCTAGGGTGGGTCTCCATGCGCAGTAACCTCCACGTGGTGAGACCCGGGCAATCAATTATTTATCGTATAATTATTAAACGTTTAAGAGACGTTTGATAATTATGTGGAAAATAATTCGAGCGAATTGACTGCGAATTGACCCCTAGGCTCCCTTTTCCCTTCATAATTATTCTTCCATTCCTCCTCGGCGCGCGCGAATCTAGCATTCTGACCCCGAGGCTCCCTTTTCCCTTCATAATTATTCTTCCATTCCTCCTCGGCGCGCGCGAATCTAGCATTCGACCCCGAGGTTGCCTTTCCTTTCGTAACTATTTCGTTTCCTTTTCCGTTCTCGGCTCGGGGGACTGATGGTTGGGGACTTAGTGTCAGCCAGTTACGATGTGTGGGGGCGTGATTGTGGTTCTGGACCCTGGTCACGAGGCCCTCGGTTAGACTACGTTCTCTAACATGGGTAGGTTATCCACCATTCTGGAATCGTGGTCGCGGTTCTTGCAATATCCGGGTTGCAGTGTCATCGGGGGGCGGTGTGTGGGGCTGTGATTGCTTTTCTGGACACTTTGGCCCGCCTAGTAGGAAATTCCTATGTGTTAGACCACGCCAAGCACACCTTGGGGTGGCAGAAGGCATACGGGTCATAATCTAGAATCGTGGTTGTGGTCCTGCATATCCGTGCCTTAATGATTTCTGTGGCTCGGAATCGAAACTGGTGTCGATGCTAAGTCGTTTTACTGTACAGACTCTGGCCGAGGGCTCGCGGGCTGCTCGGTAGCAGTCACAAACACAGTAGAAATAGTGTCGCGAAATTAGAATCACTTTGTTTGTCAATCATAAGTGTTCCATTAGAGTCAGGGCCCTGTTCGACGAGTTCGGGCTTTCAAAGGCACGTTTGGAAACTATAAAATTAAAGAGCCAGCCTCGTCGATTCAATTTCTGAGTTTAAGAAGTCATTTTTATAATACTTCATTAATTATTTCGTGTCTGCGTTTGCTTCAGAAGCATTGAAAATAATCAGCTAAAGAAGAAGATTCATGATAATACATACGTATAATATGACCACATCCCCGCCCTGCCCCTGCCCCTACCCGGGCCTTTTAATTCACTACATTTATTAGATAATTAATTAGGTGGGCCCAATTAAGATCGATCAATACGTTTAGCTCTTTATGTAGCCAGGATTTTTTCGAACAGACAACCTTAGAACTTTATACAGGCAGGTTTTACACGAATTGAAAATATTAGACTTTTAACTAGGCAGGGTTTAGAAAACCAAAAATTGTTGGCAGGTGCTGCAATTTTTTGGTGTGTGTTTCAGTCTGTTCTAGGACACCATGGACCACATGATTAATATCGATGAATTGAAGGGGAATTAAACATATATGTACGTACTTATACCTATATGAGTTTGGTAAAGTATCTTTTACATTCCTATGTTGGTAGGATATTATTGAAATTATTCTTTTAATTGAACTCTTAGATGTTATACCAGGTAGGGTGATTCTAGTCTTAAGTTAGCTCTTTAGTCAGGCAGGGCGTATTCGAATCTAATCTAAAATTTAAGAAAGTGGGGTTTATTTTTACGTTATGTCTTAGCTTTTAAGCCCGCAGTGTTCACCACTGCAATAATATTTCGTTGTCTAGTTTTTAAGATCATATGATATATTTTTAAGAAAGTTTTATTTCAGGAAATTGAATTCTCTTGCAAATTTTCTTTCAGGTTTCCTTCTGATATTCAACTTAGCTTTCGGTCGTGAATTTACCAAGTACTCCTCTTGTTGTCTTACTTGTACTACGATCAATTAATGAACGTTCTACAAATTGACAATAATAGGAGATTTTTGTTTCTCACATGTTATATTAGAATTTGTTTTCGCATAATTGGAGGGTGGAAGGGCCGTGGCTAGGGTGGGTCTCCATGCGCAGTAACCTCCACGTGGTGAGACCCGGGCAATCAATTATTTATCGTATAATTATTAAACGTTTAAGAGACGTTTGATAATTATGTGGAAAATAATTCGAGCGAATTGACTGCGAATTGACCCCTAGGCTCCCTTTTCCCTTCATAATTATTCTTCCATTCCTCCTCGGCGCGCGCGAATCTAGCATTCTGACCCCGAGGCTCCCTTTTCCCTTCATAATTATTCTTCCATTCCTCCTCGGCGCGCGCGAATCTAGCATTCGACCCCGAGGTTGCCTTTCCTTTCGTAACTATTTCGTTTCCTTTTCCGTTCTCGGCTCGGGGGACTGATGGTTGGGGACTTAGTGTCAGCCAGTTACGATGTGTGGGGGCGTGATTGTGGTTCTGGACCCTGGTCACGAGGCCCTCGGTTAGACTACGTTCTCTAACATGGGTAGGTTATCCACCATTCTGGAATCGTGGTCGCGGTTCTTGCAATATCCGGGTTGCAGTGTCATTGGGGGGCGGTGTGTGGGGCTGTGATTGCTTTTCTGGACACTTTGGCCCGCCTAGTAGGAAATTCCTATGTGTTAGACCACGCCAAGCACACCTTGGGGTGGCAGAAGGCATACGGGTCATAATCTAGAATCGTGGTTGTGGTCCTGCATATCCGTGCCTTAATGATTTCTGTGGCTCGGAATCGAAACTGGTGTCGATGCTAAGTCGTTTTACTGTACAGACTCTGGCCGAGGGCTCGCGGGCTGCTCGGTAGCAGTCACAAACACAGTAGAAATAGTGTCGCGAAATTAGAATCACTTTGTTTGTCAATCATAAGTGTTCCATTAGAGTCAGGGCCCTGTTCGACGAGTTCGGGCTTTCAAAGGCACGTTTGGAAACTATAAAATTAAAGAGCCAGCCTCGTCGATTCAATTTCTGAGTTTAAGAAGTCATTTTTATAATACTTCATTAATTATTTCGTGTCTGCGTTTGCTTCAGAAGCATTGAAAATAATCAGCTAAAGAAGAAGATTCATGATAATACATACGTATAATATGACCACATCCCCGCCCTGCCCCTGCCCCTACCCGGGCCTTTTAATTCACTACATTTATTAGATAATTAATTAGGTGGGCCCAATTAAGATCGATCAATACGTTTAGCTCTTTATGTAGCCAGGATTTTTTCGAACAGACAACCTTAGAACTTTATACAGGCAGGTTTTACACGAATTGAAAATATTAGACTTTTAACTAGGCAGGGTTTAGAAAACCAAAAATTGTTGGCAGGTGCTGCAATTTTTTGGTGTGTGTTTCAGTCTGTTCTAGGACACCATGGACCACATGATTAATATCGATGAATTGAAGGGGAATTAAACATATATGTACGTACTTATACCTATATGAGTTTGGTAAAGTATCTTTTACATTCCTATGTTGGTAGGATATTATTGAAATTATTCTTTTAATTGAACTCTTAGATGTTATACCAGGTAGGGTGATTCTAGTCTTAAGTTAGCTCTTTAGTCAGGCAGGGCGTATTCGAATCTAATCTAAAATTTAAGAAAGTGGGGTTTATTTTTACGTTATGTCTTAGCTTTTAAGCCCGCAGTGTTCACCACTGCAATAATATTTCGTTGTCTAGTTTTTAAGATCATATGATATATTTTTAAGAAAGTTTTATTTCAGGAAATTGAATTCTCTTGCAAATTTTCTTTCAGGTTTCCTTCTGATATTCAACTTAGCTTTCGGTCGTGAATTTACCAAGTACTCCTCTTGTTGTCTTACTTGTACTACGATCAATTAATGAACGTTCTACAAATTGACAATAATAGGAGATTTTTGTTTCTCACATGTTATATTAGAATTTGTTTTCACATAATTGGAGGGTGGAAGGGCCGTGGCTAGGGTGGGTCTCCATGCGCAGTAACCTCCACGTGGTGAGACCCGGGCAATCAATTATTTATCGTATAATTATTAAACGTTTAAGAGACGTTTGATAATTATGTGGAAAATAATTCGAGCTAATTGACTGCGTATTGCACTTAGGATACAATGTACATTAATGGCCGATTAATGTTCGTTTTTTTCCACAGTTAATGTTCGCGGAGTCATCCCTACCAATTCTTGGACCTACTCCGAATCGGAGTATAAATTTTACTCCAATTATTAATTTGGTATTATATATTTTCAGAAAAATCTCGATTAGTACACTTCGCTCGGGACCGAATACGAACACTAATCGTTTGCAGACACGTTTATCGCAGGAATTGCCTTATATTAGTAAATGAGTTACTTCGTTTTTTGTTTTTTTTCATTAAAGTTTAACGTCGCATCAACACCAGGGTCATTAGCACTTCGTTATTGTTATTAGTTGAATATAAATAAGAAATTGCGCCTTTCATTAACGATAAAATTGCTCCAAGGAAAAAGATAATTAAAGAATTTGTCTAGTAACTATACAATTAAGAATTGTAGTATACAATTATCGTCACTATCTTTTTCATTGTGGCAACATTATTGTTTGGGTGTTAAAAAAATATACATCTCTTAGCTCATTTTTTTTTTTGTGAGTTATCAGAAAATAATGTAAAGTATAACTTTAAAAATTATTTCGTTTATTGATAGTACAATTGAAATAAGAAAACTTTTTATCATGTGTTTCTTTAATTAAAAGATTTTTAATTAACATTAAATGTTTCATATCCTTCGTTGCCTTTCATTGCGGCAAAGAACAAAAGAACTCTTTAAAATTATTTAATTTTCGCATTGTTTTCTATAATCTGTTGGTAACGTTGCGAGTGACTCGGAAATGGTATGGGTCCCTCAGGCACCCAGAAATTCGGGCCGAAAAAATACATTGGATGTCTTGTCTATTCCTATATCTCGTCAGTGGCGGCGTCCCAGAAATCTTGGCCGAAAAAATACATTGCATGTCTTGTCTATTCCTATATCTCGTCGGTGGTTTTAGTCACATCTGTATAGATGGCGATACTAATGACTCGAGATAAAGCAGACATATATACAGTTTCGAGCAGTTCTGTATAGATGGCGAAATTAAAGCCCTCTTTGAGTGTAGGCAAGACAGGGATGCGAGTGGTACGTAAATTCAAGCACCTGTTTATAAATAGCGGCGCGATAAAGTTCATAAAATTTGGCTATTTATGTTTTCATTTATAAAATTAAGTTAATAATGCTCGAAAATTGTTTTGTAACCTTAGTTACATATCAATAAAGTGTTAGCAAACACGGTGTGACACAATCTACATTAAAGTTAATATGCATGGTAACATCGTAAGTTCCATTGTTCATTTTATTCAGCAACAATCAAGCTCTTTAGCAAAGCTGAATATCATCTTTCAGCACGTAATAAATACGTACTAATAGTAGTCTTATACTTTATTTCGGTCTCGAAGCATTGAAAGTAGAGCTTAGTGTACATATAACCTATCTTTACAATACTATATACTTTCTCTCATCTTCCGTTTCGTTCTTCCTTTTCATACAACCTTCTCTGCCTTACGTATTACACTATTTCTTATCTCTTTATCGCATATCTATTATAAATCTTTTCGCTTTCTTCCTGTTTAATTACAAATTCCCAAATTATTTTTATGTCTTATTGTATCTTTTTTCAAACATTTTGTTAGCAGGTGCTCTTACGTTCCAAATTTTTGTATGCGCAGGTCACATCTTTTATCCTTTTTCTTCTCCCAATATTTATTTCATCCTTTAATGCTTTTGCATCTCGCACCTGCGTTGTTAATTGTCAATTGCGCCCTCGTCCGTTTTTACTTAAGTACCATAGTAGCGTTGATGTTCTAATATATTTAAACGTATCATTGTATCTTGCTTTCCCTATTTTTCTGCCTTGTTCCTGCTGTTGCATTTGATTGACTCTACTTTTGAGGCTCTCCGTCAATTCCTTTACCTCCGCTTTTGTCAAAGTCACTCATACTTGACGCATTCCATTCCTTTTTAAATAATCCTCTCCTTTTTATGCTTCTGGCTTGCCCCTCCTTTCTTTCTTCTTCCTCTAAATATCTCTTAATAATCTTTCTCTCTCCTGGTACATGCTTACTAATATATTTTTTGTGTGTGCAGGTTTCGAGGGCAAAGAGTAAGGAGCATTGCCTGGCACTTCTCATTGTGCATAAATGCAAGAAAGAAGGTAGAAGAACTTGTGCAACATACTTTAGTTATAGTGAATTGATTTATAAAAATAGTTTGTAACTATTAGCCCGTAAGTTTATTTTAGAACAATTGTGTAATTAAATGTTATGTTATCTATTATATGCTTTATTTTATATTCAGTTTATTCGGTAGATCTTATATGAACTTTAATATTACTTATATCACTATTACAAGTTCTACTGAATGTGCTGAATGTAAAATGAAAGATATAATAAATAATTGACATATGCACAAGTTACACAATTGCTGTTATTTAAATTTGATATGCTTCTACATATGAAGTACGTAAATTTGAGTATATGTTTTATCTGTAAGAAATATTGTAAATTAACTTCAAAGAATAGTTTAGAAGTATTAGATTATTTATGTTTATAGTGTTAGTTATGTTACATAAATGTTGGTTTAGAATTGATACAAGATTTAGTTGTACGATGTAATGTAAATAGATATAAAAGAATAGTTAATAAGTATCTGCTTGTAAATTTAATTACAACAGTTTTGTAACTTGTATATTCATTGATTAATTTGAATAAATTTGCAATGAAAAGAATGCCACTGCTCTTTTTACTTTCATACCTTCCCAATCCTTGAGAGAACCTAATTCCGATTCCTTATACAAGAAGTACCGTGGACGAACTTTAAATGCAAAGTCCTAAAGCGAGAAACTTGTCAAAATGGCCCTATACGTTGTTAAATTAAGCGCTTAGAAATTCCAGGAATACGACGTAATTTCTTAGAATTGCTAAGGTCCGAATACCTCCTTGCATATCATATTCTCCTGATACAAATCCACGATTTTCAGTAGAAATTTAAGTGCCGAAAATCTTGGATTTGTATCAGGAGAATATGATATGCAAGGAGGTATTCGTTCTCAGAAATGACGTCACATTCCAGGAATTTCCGAGCGCAAAATTTCTGAGATTCTGGCAAAAATATCTCGCTGAAAATCGTGGATTTGTATCAGGAGAATATGATGTGCAAGGAGGTATTCGTTCTCAGAAATGACGTCACATTCCAGGAATTTCCGAGCGCAAAATTTCTGAGATTCTGGCAAAAATATATCGCTGAAAATCGTGGATTTGTATCAGGAGAATATGATGTGCAAGGAGGTATTCGTTCTCAGAAATGACGTCACATTCCAGGAATTTCCGAGCGCAAAATTTCTGAGATTCTGGCAAAAATATCTCGCTGAAAATCGTGGATTTGTATCAGGAGAATATGATGTGCAAGGAGGTATTCGTTCTCAGAAATGACGTCACATTCCAGGAATTTCCGAGCGCAAAATTTCTGAGATTCTGGCAAAAATATATCGCTGAAAATCGTGGATTTGTATCAGGAGAATATGATGTGCAAGGAGGTATTCGTTCTCAGAAATGACGTCACATTCCAGGAATTTCCGAGCGCAAAATTTCTGAGATTCTGGCAAAAATATCTCGCTGAAAATCGTGGATTTGTATCAGGAGAATATGATGTGCAAGGAGGTATTCGTTCTCAGAAATGACGTCACATTCCAGGAATTTCCGAGCGCAAAATTTCTGAGATTCTGGCAAAAATATCTCGCTGAAAATCGTGGATTTGTATCAGGAGAATATGATGTGCGAGGAGGTATTCGACTTCACCAATTCTTGGAAATGACGTCACATTCCAGGAATTTCCGAGAATTAAAATTTTAAGAGCTCCCATCAAGACGTATTAATTCCTTAACAATTAGCGCCAACGTTAATAATGTTCAGGTCTATTTTTACAAGTTTTTCGCTTTAGGACTTTGCATTTAAAGTCCGTCCACGGTACTTCTTGTTTAAGGAAGTGGAATCAGGTCTTTTCAAGGATAGGTAAGGTGTTAAAATAAAGAGAGCAGTAGAATTCCTTTTATTGAAGATTTATTAAATTAATTAATGAAGATACAAGTTACAAGAATGTTGTAATTCAAATGTACAAGCTAACACTTATGAACTATTCTTATATATCAATTTACAATTAATCGTACAAGTAAATCTTGTATCAATTCTAAACTAACATTTGTATAATATAAAGAATATTATAAATATAAATGATCTAATACTTATAAACTATTCTTTGAAGTTAATTTACAACACATATTCTTACAGATAAAACTTATACTAAATTTTACACAGTTTACATGCAGAAGCTTATAAATTTAAATTGCAGCAATTGTGTAACTGGTGCATATGTAAATTATTTATTATATCTTTCATTTTACATTTAGCACATTCAGTAGAACTTGTAGTAAACGTACTATTAAAGTTTATATAAGATCTTCCGCATAAACTGAATATAAAATCAAATATATAATAGATATACATAACAGTTAATTACACAATTGTTCTAAATTAATCTTATGCGCTAATAGTTACAAACTATTTTTATAAACCAATTTACTATAACTAAAGGATAACTAAAGTATGTCGCAAGGGTTATTCTTTCTTCTTTCTTGCTTTTATGCATGATGAGAAGTGGCCGTCAATGCTGCTTACTCTTTGCATGGGAAACTGCACACACAACAAATATATTAGTAAGTATGTAACAGGAGAGGGAAAGATTGTTAAGGGTTATTTATAGGAAAAAGAAAGAAGCATAAGAGAAAGGGAGGATTAATTAAAAAGAAATGGCAAGAAAGAGTGGAGGAGAAGGATGCATAAGTTAAGATAGTAATCCACAGTTATGTTATATGTACACTAAGTCGAAATTTCATAGCTGTGAGGCCGACATAAAAAAGAATACTATTGTTAGTATGTAATTATTACACGCATGAAGATTTATTGAAAGAAAAAGATATTTAGACACGTATTACACTTACATCAGCCTTCATTGCATACACCTTCCAATCCCACAAAACCAATTTAATATAACTGAAGTATATAGCGAAAGTTATTCTTTCTTCCTCCTTCTTTTTATGCGCAATGAGAATTGGCGGTCAATGCTCCTTATCTTTTGCCTACAAAATCTACGCACACAAAAAATATATTAGTAAGTACATGACAGGAGATGGAAAGATTGTTAAATGATATTTAGTGGAAAAAGAAAGTAGGGCGGGCCAAACTAGAAGCATAAGAGAAAAAGTCTTTTAAAACGAATGGAATCATTGTGACAATACTAAATTTGATAAGAACGGAACAAAAGGATCTAACGGAGAGCCTTCAAAGAAAAATAAACGAAGCAAGATATAATGAAAGGTTTGAATGTATTAAAACAGGAGCAATACGACAGTACCAAAGTAAAGAGGGAACAGGAAAGGGTCAGCAACTAGTAGCGCTAAAATGACTTAGGAATTTGAAATGAAACATAGAGGAAATGGAAAGATGTATAATACATGTGCGATAAAGTGATAAGAATAATGTGATACGTAAGGTAGAGAAGCTTTTAAAAGGAAGAGCGAAATAGATGATGACAGTGCAAGAGTTAAGATAGTATTGCAAAGATAGGTTATATGTACGCTAACCCCAACTTTCACTGCTGCGAGACCGAAATAAAGAATAATACTACTATTAGTATGTATTTATTATATGCTAGGAAATTTATTTAAAGAAGGAAATATTCACAAAAGGATTTACCTTTGGAAAAGAGCTCGATTGTTGTAAAATAAAATGGGTTATGGAACTTACAATGTCACTATACATATTAATGTATGTGTTTGCTAACACTTTATTGTGAATGTGAATACGAAACGATTTTAGAGTACTATAAACTTAATTTTATTAATGAAGACAAATAACCAAACTTTATTACGTTTATCGTGCAACTATTTATAAAGTACTTGAAATTTCGTACCACTAATATCCCTGTTTTATCTACACCCAAGTGGCCGTTAATATCGCCATCTATACAGAACTCCTTGAACTACTCGCGCCCGCTATGGTATCACCATCTATGCGGAACTCCTTGCAACTACTCGGGCCTCTACCATATCTGCACTCACGGTAAGTAAGAGGCGGGAGTAGTTTCAAGGAGTGCTGCATAGATGGCAATATCATAGCACGCAATGTAGATATGGCAGAGACCCGCGTAGTTTCAAGCACATGTTTACAGATATTAATTAATTTATGAATTGAAATATATACATGGGTATCTCGTTTATAGAACAGATGGTTTCTTGAGAAATAAGAAAATGTAATTCCCAAGGCGAAATAAATATTATCTTGCAAACGAATAATCTCTAGTGCTTCAGCAAACAGAAACAGAATCTACATAAGAAGCAGGATAAAAAGTAATACATAATATTTATAACTACAAATAGATACAACATTGAAAACGAGAATTCACACGTAATTGCAATAAGAACTTAAGTTAATTTAAAGAACTACAGTGGGCAGTAATGCCAATGTTCGCTCAATGTTCGCTGGTTCGGGTCTGCCTAACGAACCCTATCCGGGGATGTGCTTACCAGTAATTACCTATTCATGCTCATAGCTTTTCTGCATGCTCGGTTTAGACTGTATTGAGGGCCATTGCTTATCACAAGTGGAGATAACTCGGACGCATCCTACATCCTCGATACATCGGAGCAGGTCCAAAAATCGGTAGGGATGAGTCCGCGAACATTAATTGTGGAAAAAGCGAACATTAAGCGACCATTATTGTACATTGGATCCTAAGTGCAATACGCAGTCAATTAGCTCGAATTATTTTCCACATAATTACCAAACGTCTCTTAAACGTTTGATAATTATACGATAAATAATTGATTGCCCAGGTCTCACCACGTGGAGGTTACTGCGCATGGAGACCCACCCTAGCCACGGCCCTTCCACCCTCCAATTACGCGAAAACTAATTCTAATATAACATGTGACAAAGAAAAGTCTCCTATTATTGTCAATTTGTAGAACGTTCAGTACTTGATCGTAGTACAAGTAAGACAACAAGAGGAGTACTTGGGAAATTCACGACCGAAAGCTAAATGGAATATCAGAACGAAACCTGAAAGAAAATCAAGAAGAAAGTCCAATTTCCTGAAATGAAACTTTCTTAATAATATATCTTATGATCTTAGAAACTAGACAACGAAATATTATCACAGCAGTGTACACTGCTGTCTTAAAAACCAAGACACAGTTTAAAAATAAATCCCCCTTTCTTAAATACTACATTAAATTATAATGCGCCCTGCCTGACTAAAGATCTAACTTAAAACTAGAATCAGCCTATCTAATATAACATCCAACAGTTCAATTAAAAGAACAATATCAATAATATCCTACCTAAATAGGACTGTAATAGATACTTTACCAAACTCATATAGGTATAAGTACGTATATGCTTAATTCCTCTTCAATTCGTCCATATTAATCATGTGGTCCATGGTGTCCTAAAACAGACTGAAACATACACCAAAAAATTGCAGCACCTGCCAACAATTTTTGGTTTTCTAAACCCTGCCTAATTAAAAGTCTAATATTTTCGATTCGTGTAAAACCTGCCTGTATAAAATTCTAAGATAGTTTGTTCGAACAAATCCTGTCTACATAAGGAGCTAAAAGTATTGTTCGATTTATAATTGGGCCTGCCTAATTAATTGTCTAACACCTGTAATTAGTTAATAAGGGCAGGGGTTTGGGGCAGGGATGGGGTGAGGGTGTGTTCATATTATACATTTTTTCGTGAATCCTCTTCTGTTCAATCCTTCTGAAACCAGCACAAAGTCGAAATAATTAGTAAAGTATTATAAGAATGAATTCTTAAACTCACAAATTGGATCGACGTGGAAGGCTCTTTAATTTTAAAGTTTCCAACCGTGCCTTTGATAATATTTCGGGTTCTGTATCGTATACATTTAACTTTTCAGCCTCTGGCGTATTTGCATTTGTTTAATATATCATTATTGGGTTCATCTGTGAATCTGTAACAATCTCAAGCATTGGATTAGTGACATCCCCAAGCCCCTCCATTTTATATTGAAATGACACTGCTTTTAATTCGTAATAACTGAATTTTACCGAGGATAATAAATCACAATTGATATGCAAAGTGCAGCTATTTTTTAATAACAATAGGTAATTGGATTTCGCCCAAAGTGATATATTCTTTTCTACGTTCTAGATCAAACTAAATGGTGGTATGAACATGATTAAAAACTCCAAATTGAAGTAGTACCATTTCACTACAATTGATTCTATTTTGCTTCTACAAAGCAAGCGACAAAGGATTATTCGGAAGCAAAATATCAAACTTCCACTATTACCATGCCGAGGTCCAACTACAGCCAAGAACATTTTTCGTGCAAGGATTTTTGTTTAAACATTTACGGATATCGCGAGCGAATTTCAATTTCTACAAAGCTAGCTTGAAATGTTATAAAAATTGGCTCTGCTTTAAAAAAGGTTAAGACAGAATTGCAACAATTAAGAGAAAATATTTAAGAGTAAAACTCCAATAATGAACAGTCACTAGTATTGACTCTAATTGAAATCTACTATCTAGAATTATTATGAATTTATCAAAGATTCTGCCAATTATATCTTTTTTTTCTTTTCTTTCCTTCTCATTTTTCTTTTGTGTTTCTTTCTTTTATTATTCCTTTATTTTTCTTTCATTTCTTTTCATTTCGTTCAGACAGTTATTTACTAATATGTATGCAAATTTTTAGCAGTACTTCCATCAACAGACATTCAAAAGAAAGGCAAATATAAAACGCTGAAACGAAAAAGTTCCTGTTTAAGGAACAGGCTTCCAATTGGAAGCAGATAGGGACTAGTACTCGCAACTCTACCCAAAAACGCGATCTTTAATCAACGCAACGCTAACTGGAACTCGCGATACAATCATTTCGCAACACTATTTATTAGGACTGATAGAAAGCAAACAGTCAATTATTTGTAATATCCAGAATTAAGCAAATTGAAGATCCTCTGAAAAATGAACTGAAAGTTCCAATACGCGAAAACAATTTCCGCAACACTAGAAGCTCACATGTAAAGTATATTATAAAATACTACAATTTAACTAGCAATAAGAATAGCAATAAGTACCATTCAACGCAACTCTAACTCGACCCGTTCGCAAGTTTTTCGCAACCCTAAAGCAACGCGATATTTTTGGGAGGGCTGTATCGTTGGGCCGGAATGTGCGTCGGCCAAGTACAAATAAAAATTCTACAAATGAAAATGCAAGCACAGTGACAAAGTAGTAACAAAGAATGATTCCCCATTCTTAAAAAGAATGGGGAGCCATTAGTAGTTGCCCTCTTGAGTGACAGTTTGTCGGGCCTCTTCGGCATATAGCCTCTCCTTTTCGTTGGACCCAAGGGCCAGCTGAAACTTAAACTAGGCTCGAGGCTCTAATCGAAAACCAAAGAAAAACTTATAAAGGTGAAATAAAGAGTTTAAATCGCGGAGCTAAATGGAACACACGTGGCCGAATCACGATCAAATAAAATCGTAATATTGTGATTACGGAAAATCGCAAAGATTACGATTAAAATTGTAATCGTTCTTCGTTCACACGTGCAGCCTCGAGCATAATGTAACACGTTTCGTTTCGGAGCCTCAATCGCGACCACGACCGCGAAGGACTCGAAAAATCGATAGGCAAAGCCAGAGGCGAACGCATTTTCGTTCGCGCCACAGCTTCACCGTCGACTTTTCAAATCAGATTTCCTGAAACAGGTTGAACACGCGAAATAGTGCCTACCCGATCAGAGACTGTGTCAACCTGCCCGGCCCTACCTACTTATATCTATCAATCACACCAGAAAGTATGCTACCTATCCTACCTGGACCTATATTTAAAAAATGGCATACGGGCACACCAACACACGACACTCCACGGTTCTCAGTCAAACACTTGGGCGCAAAAGCCTACACTAGGGAGGCGTCCCGGGACGCCCCCGACACCCAAGTGCTGTCACACAACTTGCACACTCTAAGGTACGTACCATTTTTCTGAAATCGACTGACAGTGGCTGGGATCTTTGCGTTCACGTGTAAAATACCATATCGCGGTTGAGATATTTAGTAGATATTTAATAGAATAATTAAATAGCACCGATACAAGAGGTACTTGATAGCAATTGATAAGTATATTCGATTCTTTTTGGCATTTGGTCTCTGTCATCTTAAATGACAAAAACTTCGTGCCTAAGTATAGTAGAGATTATTAATGCAATCAATAGTAAAAATGATGTCTCTGTTTTAAATTAATGGACATCTTATGTTGGTTATAGTAACTACATTTTAGTACGGAACGACGCAAATCCACAGCCTAACCACACACACAATGCAGATATTACGTCGTGCACGATACACCAACGCACTGTCAGTCGCCAAGAATAAATCATTTTATGGCTTATAAACTAAAAATATCATCGTGCTCAACCACCGTTTTCCCACCCAAGTAGCACCTGGGCACGTGAGTGGGATCCGGGCAGTGAACACGGAAAGGGTTAAACCTGGAAATCCTCGTCTAAAAAGATGATAAAGACATACTGATTCTCTAACGGGCTAAATATATATATGGATATATACCAGATCAATATAAGAATTTATTTGATTGAAGAGAAAATTAAATGACTCTACATTTATAGAAAAATTATGCAATGACTCTACTTTAATAGAATAATTATTCAAAGACTCTACTTTGTTAGAAATATTATTCAATGACTCTACTTTAATACACTTTGAATTAAATTGAAACATCCTCGGGCGTTCCCGTCATCAAAGCATTGCTTCTAAAACGCAAGGTTGGTTTTAAAGTAGATTGCCTTGATTTCGAAAACTACCCGTTCGCGTATTGTCTTCTTGTACATTCAGGTTTAATTAACATTTTGTACGGAAACAATGAACGTATCGATATCTTTAAACGCTAAAGACTAATATGGATATCGAATAATCAAATTATTCGATAGTTCCAACAAATTGATAAGGTAAATCAGTACCTTCACTTTATATATTATCAAAGTAGAAAAAGATGAAATACTACACTCTTACTAACAGCAATAATTATGCAATTTATTCTAACTGTGCAGTCATTGCAATTGACAAGTAAACGAAGTCGAATGGTATTCGACTTCTCCACTACAAACTAATGCACGTAGAATACTGGACGTTACTTTATATTCATTCAATAATTAATAACTATTTAAATATCGTTTTATAGGTATTCAATTAAATACTCTATTATAAAAAGATATATAGTGATATATTTTGTACTAAATATGATCTGTTTTAAAATTATCAAGCTATTTAAAAACGCGTTGTACAAGAAGACCTATCCTCACATAATATAAAGCAGTAAAGAAGTTACTACTCATGAGTATATTTCCATATACCCATGGTCACAGTGCTTGCCAGAAAAATCTACGTAATTACAACCAGTCACCCGTGTCGGTTCGGACCTTTCGTCCTGCGACATGATTGAGTGACCAGAGGAACTTTAAAGCATGGAACTCACCGGTTGCAGACTCACCAGGTGTGCGGTCAAGCTCGTCGCCATCGAAGCCATGGAAGCTGCTGGAACATTCAAAAAGAGCAAACAACATTAAAATCTATGTATTTTCAGTACTTTTGGAATGTGTTAATTATCAATGATTATTGCAATACAAGATTAAAGAACGAAGGAGATACTTACTCGTCAAATTGATGGCTGAAAGCCCGAACTCGCTGAACAGGACACTGACTCTAATGGAACACTTATGATTGACGAACAAAGTGATTCTAATTTCGCGACAGTATTTCTACTGTTTTTGTGACTGCTACCGAGCAGCCCGCGAGTCCTCGGCTCAGAGTCTAGACAGTAAAACGACTTAGCATCGAGACCAGTTTCGATTCCGAGCCACAGAAATCATTAAGGCACGGATATGCAAAACCACAACCACGATTCTAGATTATGACCCGTATGCCTTCTGCCACCCCAAGGTGTGCTTGGCGTGGTCTAACACATAGGAATTTCCTACTAGGCGGGCCAAAGTGTCCAGAAAAGCAATCACAGCCCCACACACCGCCCCCCGATGACACTGCAACCCGGATATTGCAAGAACCGCGACCACGATTCCAGAATGGTGGATGACCTACCCAAATTAGAGATTATATGTGGTCTAACAGAGGGCCTCGTGACCAGGGTCCAGAACCACAATCACGCCCCCGCACATCGTAACTCGCTGACACTAAGTCCCTAACCATCAGTCCTCCGAGCCGAGAACGGAAAAGGAAACGGAATAATTGTGATCGACGAACAAAGTGACTCTATTTTTCGCGAGAGTATTATTTCGGAGCAAACACTGACTCTAATTTCGCGTCTCTTTACTGTTATTTATGTTGAATTATTATTAAGAGCGGCTGCGCTCAAAAAATAATAAAAAGAACATTGACGGAACAAGCACTGACTCTACCAACCGCATTGCGCGCGGCCAACAATATCGTTATGGTGATACAATTGAGCCCATGGCAGCTTCTGAAACATTCAAAAGAACAGACAACATTGAAATCTTTGCGTTTTGAGTACTTTTCGATCATGATAATTATCAAAGACCATTGTAAAATAAGATTAAAGAAATACAGAGATACTTACTCTTCGAGTTGATGGATGAGTGCCCGAACTCGCCGAACTGCATCGGTGCTGACTCTAATACCGGAATACTTATTGCGAAAGAAAAAAAAATAAAATAAAAGACTACTATCGCGCACGTCAATTGTGATCGACGAACAAAGTGACTCTAATTTCGCGAGAGCAATATTTCGAAGCAAACACTGACTCTACTTTCGCGTATCTTTACTGTTATTTATATTTAGTTATAATTATTATGAGCGGTTTCGCTCTAAAAACAATAAAAAGAACTTTGACGGAGCAAGCACTGACTCTACTGACCGCATTGCGCGCGGTCATCAAAATTTTCTGAAAGAGAATCTGTACAAGTTAGTAAATAGGGTGAGGAGGTAGAAATTGAAGCAATACACATTTGATTTTATTTATCTCTTTCTTATTTCTTCATCCTGTCAAACGTCTGTTGAGGAAATACTGCTTTGTTTTAATAAAGTACTACGGTATTATTATTCTGATTTAATTACTATAATAAGTTAGTTAACACGATGTTACAACAAACGAGCAGTTAATCGCGTATCAAAGAACCGACGCTACCGGAAGAAAACGCGTCGATACTCAACCGGTGGACCGGTCAAGGGTCCAGGAAAATTAATGTACTCTCGCGATAGGAAATCGATTGTTAAATAAACGCGTATTAATTAATAGAAGCTAATAGTCAAGCGTATGCGGTGGTAAACTAAAACTCGAAATGTGATTGAATTGTAGGGTGATGTACATCGCTAACCTTCGACAACATAGACGACCCTTACGCTGCGACGCTTGAACTGATAATGACGTCGCGTCGCGTCGCGTCCCGAACCTCCCCTCTCGGCGCCGACGCGTCGGTAGCGCTCGCTCGCGCTCGGTCCTATTCGCAATTTCCGAAAATCTTTCAAGGTTTCCGACCGCGGCCGTGCGGTCTACTATCCTTGGGTCACCTATTCGACTTCTACTGTTTCTGACCAACCTTTAGCTGGACCTACGACCCTTGGGCCATACCTACTGGACTTCTACTGTTTCTGGCCAACTTTTAGCTGGACTTACGACCCTTGGACCATACCTACTGGACTTCCACTGTCTCTGGCCAACTTTTAGCTGGACCTACGACCTTTGGAGCATACCTGTCGGACTTCTACGGTTTCTGGCCAACTTTTAGCTCGACCTACGACCCTTGGGCCATACCTACTGGACTTCTACTGTTGCTGACCAACTTTTACCTGGACCTACGATCCTTTGACAATACCTACTGGACTTCTACTGTTTCTGACCAATTTTTAGCTGGGCTTACAACCCTTGGACCATACCTACTGGACTTTTACTGTCTCTGGCCAACTTTTAGCTGGAAACAGAAAACGGAATGAAGCAAAAAAGGGAACGAGAGGGGAAAGTGCAATGCGCAGTCAATTCGCTCGAATTATTTTCCACATAATTATCAAACGTCTGTTAAACGTTTAATAATTATACGATAAATAATTGATTGCCCAGGTCTCACCACGTGGAGGTTACTGCGCGTGGAGACCCACCCTAGCCACGGCCCTTCCACCCTCCAATTACGCAGATAACATAACAGTTAATTACACAATTGTCCTAAAATAAACTTACGGGCTAATAGATACAAACTATTTTTATAAACCAATTTACTATAACTAAAGGATAACTAAAGTATGTTGCGCAAGTTCTTCTACCTTCTTTCTTGCATTTATGCACGATGAGAAGTGCCAGGCAATGTTCCTTACTCTTTGCCTGTGCAACCTGCACACAGAAAAAATACATTAATAAGTATGTAACAGGAGAAAGATTATTAAGAGATATTTAGAGGAAGAAGAAAGAAAGGAGGGGCAAGCCAGAACCATAAAAAGGAGAGGATTATTTGAAAAGGAATGGAATGCGTCAAGTATGAGTGACTTTGACAAAAGCGGAAGTAAAGGAATTGACGGAGATCCTCAAAAGTAGAGTCAATCAAATGCAACAGCAGGAACAAGGCAGAAAAATAGGGAAAGCAAGATACAATGATACGTTTAAATATATTAGAACATCAACACTACTATGGTACTTAAGTAAAAACGGACGAGGGTGCAATTGACAATTAACAACGCAGGTGCGAGATCCAAAAGCATTAAAGGATGAAATAAATATTGGGAGAAGAAAAAGGATAAAAGATGTGACCTGTGCATACAAAAATTTGGAACGTAAGAGCACCTGCTAACAAAATGTACGGAAAAAGATACAATAAGACATAAAAATAACTTAGGAATTTGTAATTAAACCGGAAGGAACGGAAAAGATTTATAATAGATGTGCGATAAAGAGATAAGAAATAGTGTAATACGTAAGGCAGAGAAGGTATGAAAAGGAAGAGCGGAACGGAAGATGAGAGTGCAAGAGATAGTATCGTAAAGATAGGTTATATGTACACTAACCAAACTTTCATTCCTGTGAGACCAAAATAAAGAATAATACCACTATTAGTATGTATTTATTAAGTCCTGGAATATTTATTTAAAGGAAAAAATATTCACAAATACATTTACCCGTGTTAAAGAGTGCTTGATTGTTGTAGAATATAATGAACAATGGAACTTGCAATGTTACCGTACATATTAATTTTGATGTAGATTGAAACACTGTGTTTGCTGACACTATTGATATGTAAAAGAGTGTACGAAACGGTTTTCGAGGATTATTAACTTAATTGGATCAATGAAGACATAAATAACCAAATTTTATGAACATTATCGCACCGCTACTTATAAACAAGTGCTTGAATTTACGTACCACTTGCATCCCTGTCTTACCTACACTCAAAGTGGGCTTTAATTTCGCCATCTATACAGAACTGCTCGAAACTGTATATATGTCTGCTTTATCTCGAGTCATTAGTATCGCCATCTATACAGATGTGACTAAAACTATTCGGGCCTCTGCCATATCTACACTTATGGTAAGTAAGGGGTGTGAGTAGTTTCAATGCGTTCTATATAGATGGGACTACCATAGCAAGCGCGAGTGGTTTCAAGGAGTTCTGTATAATATGTTTATTATTAATTTTAATACTTTGCAACATGAAATAAACGCACAATCAGCTATAAAATCCTTAAAATCCGAAATTACAACATTATTAAGTAATGAGGAAAATTATGAAAATAGATCGACAAATTCCTTACATTCCTAATACAGCAATAATTATATCTACCCTAGGAAAAAGAAAAAACGACTTAAATTTTGATGTAAAAACATTAATTAATTCCGTCATGTTAAATAACTGTCTATCTGATTTTAAATTTCAAGAACTGAGTAAAACCTTATATATAACCTAATTGATTCTCACAAAATATTTAGAACTGTTAATTTTTAAGTGCCGAAATAAAATAGTTTATGACAAATTGAAATATTATCAATTGGTTAAAAAAGAAACTTGTTGACCTTTTATATTTCTGAAATTCTAATTATGAACTGTAATAAATTTACGAAAAGTAAATACACCAATATTTCATGACATAGTTCAGACTCCAGACATAACCAATAAGCGAAAAACTATCGACTAATTATTCGATAGTATATCATTACTAATTAGTCGATAGTTTAAATTAGTCGATGGTGGCCATCACTATATCATATACACATTCCGGGGTTTCCCGCAAGAATCAACGGCGCCACGGATTTAATAATATATAGACTACGTACTTACTTAAAATTATTTGAACTTTACTCGAAGGTGTCCTATTAATTAATTTCATTGGCCAATGAAAGTATCGAATAATAGCAAGTTTGTATGCTCTCTTTTAAACTACATGATTAGTGCTATGTATTTTAGTAGATAACATCGTGCGTCGCCTTGGTTTAAATGTTATTAATAGCTGTAGCGTGTTACAATTTACCTGTTTATTTTTATACTAACAGTTTCATTGGTTTACTGCGATAAAAGCTATCTATTATCCACCACAAGATTAACTGCATTCAATAAGGTGAACTATTCTTTGTGGTTTTACTTTAAAAAATTGATTTCCCGTAGCATCACCGGTAGTCGGGAAGTAATTATATATATTAATTAGTATTCCATTTAAATTCTACAGTACTTATGTTCAAAATATACCTATTAAAATTTATAATTGGATGCATATTTATAATTGTTGTATAAAATCGATATTTGTGCCAAAAAGAGATGTAGCGAAAATTGTAAATTTAAATCCATGTTCGTAAACATGCAAAGTATGTATACCTGCGATTCTTTTCACGAACTTTTTTTAAAACTTATGGTGTTCAATTATTTTAGCGCTGAACAAAATGTAACATTAATAATAAATATCTTATAGTTTAAGCATATAGAATTTATGCAATCTCTGTAAATTTTACCATTATTCGATGTACACTTTAAAAATAATAGCGATCCATTTAATAATCCTGAAAAAGATCGCGGTATTTATTATTCTTATCATCATGATAACAGACTACTCATTATCTCAGGGTACCGATATAAATAATGTGCGTACAAGATACTTTAAACATTCTGTGCCCGAATAGGAGTAACGCATCGACCCAGATAAATATCAATTATCGTACAGTTTAAGCCCTATTACAAGATTGATTGAACGTCGACTTTGTGTACTGCGTATCAGACAATACACTGCAAACGTTGTGAACCTCGTGCAGCGTCTGCATTTTCGGAGTAAAAATTTTCATGAAGTGTTCTATTATTTAAACAGTTATTTTTTAAACAAATTTCAATATTTTGTTTTATACCCGAAGAACATAATTGTAGCAACGAATTTTCTCGCCACTTCCAAAATTGTTACTTGTGAACTCAGTGACCAGTATATAATATTGGAGTGTATATATTAAAAAGAATCATTTTTCGTATGAATAGTATATATTTCAAATATAGTACAGTTTAAATAAAAAGTTAATAGACACGGTAAGTGTAGGACTGCCTTCCAACGATTATCTCGAAACCGTTTTGATCAATAAAGCGTCGATACAACATTAATTTCATATCTTTACATATATCAAATCGATGTGAACTAACAATTGTAACACATGTCCTGTTTAAATTATTACTAGAAATAAAATGGAACTGGAGGACAAAGATGCCGTACTGGTTCCAGGGCAACGAATCCGTCCACCAGGAGGCACGGAAATAGCCTCGCAGCTTTTAAATCAACTTTACGGACTCGAGGCGGCGAGCATAACAGAATTGATTGCATACGACGACAGAAACTATCATGTACTTTGCAAAGAATTCCATAGAAACCCTTACATAACGACCATCAGCCATCACGGCTACGTTCTGAAGATCGTCAACTCTTTGGACTCGCGAAAAGATCACGTAATCGTGGCGCAAAGCGAAATGCTGATGTTCTTAAACCAGCAGGGTATAAACTGTCCTCTGCCCGTGAAAAACACCAATGGACAGTATTATAACTTGGCCGATTTAACTGACGAGGGAAACACCGGTAGTTACGCTGTGAGGCTGCTGGTTTATCGACCCGGTGAACTACTGCACCGTGTGCCGATTACCAGCGAATTACTACGAAACGTAGGAAGTTTCACAGCTAAATTGGACAACGTACTGAAATCATTCTCTCATTCAGCTTACGACGATCACAAGACCCTGTGGATGCTGAGTTCTGTTCCAAAACTGCGCCAATTTACTTACGCAGTAAAGGACGAATCCCGCAGAGAATTGGCGCATCAGGTGATACTTGCTTTCGAGAACGACGTCCTCCGGGTCAGTTCTCAGCTCGAACAGGGAATGATACACGGCGATTTGAACGAACAAAATATTGTAATGAACTCGAATGGCAAGGGAGTAGCTGCGGTAATAGATTTCGGAGACTCGCACCGTGCTTGCCTGATCTTTGAGTTAGCTATTACGCTGTGCTATATGATTTTGCAGGCTGGCGACGTTGCAATGGGCAAACACGTAATCGAGGGTTACGAGGGTGTCAGGAAGCTGACGGATCTCGAGAAGAGAATTTTGAAAGTCGCTGTTTGCGCGAGAATTTGCCAGAGTTTGGTAATGGGGGCTTACTCTCACCTCCATGACCCACAAAACGAATACGTGCTTGTCACGCAGAGATCGGGGTGGGCTTTGTTGAAAACACTTTGGCCTCTTAGTCAGGATATGGTACTTCGAGATTGGGGATTAATGGGCTGATTTGTTTAATACGCACCGAACGTATAATTGCAATGCAATTTTAATGTGTTCTTCTAGATTTTTGCTTTAGTATTTGGATAGGTGTGGATAATCTACGAGACAATTAACATATGCAATACTGTTTTACTGCCTTTTGTCGATTACGCATGCAAGCAAAATATGGAATATTGAAGTTATTAAGAAAATAATTGAGGTATTGTGCAGTGATATATCCTCTGGTTTTATTCGTATTTAGGCAGTTACATATTTACATAGATATAATGAACAATAATGCTCTTCGAATAATAGTGTGAAGTCACTTTACGTAACTACATTGTGGTATATACAAAAATGCAGGTATCGGAAATTAATTCAGAGGAAACTGTGTGTCGATACAGACGGTAGTAGTAGACGATAATGAAAAATAAAAGAAAGTAGGGTACCGTTCGTAATTAATTGGATCGTATAACAATTACCGTGGTTTTAAAAGCTAACTAAATATTTGTTGAAATATATTGGTAATGTACAGAATTTCTTCATAAATATAGCGTAAGATAACATAATTTGATCCTGCGTAATACACTCATACCTGCGCTGAAGTTGGTGAAGTCATTTTTATCCGCGTGCGCTTTTACATTACTTACGTAGCTTGTAGTATATATATATATTTGTTTTATCTCGATTTCAATAATATACTAATTTATTTATATCTCATCTCATTTACGTCAGTTCGTTTTGGCAAACTGTCTAGCTGTGTTGAGGCAAATTCGTTGATAGCGAAAATCTGTTCACAATATCGTATAACACAGTGATGAATGAAACGCAAATGAATTATATTATTACATTGAACTGTATTGTAAAATAACAATGATGAATGTTTTATATGAAAAACGTAGTAAAAATTTTGTGTAACATTTACCGGCACTGAACAGACAAATTAGTTCTACAATAAAAATCAAATTATTGCGACCGTTTACATAACAGAGTGTGATCATTTTTTACCATCGCATAATCAGAGGCACGCAAGTAAACATTTTCTTTTGAGCCATTTCGATCTAACAGTTGAACGTCATGTTAACGAATTTTCGCCAGAGGTTGTTAACAAAATAGTATATTACAGTACCTATATATTTTATTGCTTAGAATCTATTGGCTTACGTTCGGCCGACGAGGCGCTTATAAGCGCATAATAATTCATTTATAACTTATATCCTTAGTAACTTTTATACTTTATCATTCTTTAACTTAACATCGTCATGTTTAATAATTTATATCGTGTATCGTCGAACCTAGAGGTAACGTTGCAATAAATACAAATATATTCCTGTGGAAACATAACAAAATGCGTGTAACACACCTCTATTTGGAAGGGTTTCAACGGAATGTGTGTGAAGACATTTTTTGGTGTATCAAAAATGAAAGGGAAAAAAAGGAAAAAGAAAATGACAGGAAACGAATTTCTCGATTATCGCTAACATGCAACGGGAACGGTGAACATTGCGAAGTTACAAAAGAAGTATATACAACGCTTTTCAGTCTTCGATAAAAGTGACAAAAGCCGGGAAATTTTTCAAATGTCAACCGAGGGACCGTCGATCGTGCGTCGTTCAACAGATCACACGTAAAAAAATAAAGCCTCGAAGAATGAATTTTTGTGCCGTCCATTACTGCGTGATCGAGATTACTGTTCCGTTCACCCCTTCCCACCCTATTTGTAACATTTCCGTGTAAAATTTGAACAAACCTTACGAAGCTCGTCTTTCGTAACACAAACGTACGACGAGCTTCGACGACGTATCGTTCCACAACGACGACGCATCGTGATAGCTCCTCTCGAGATACAATTATCTTTCCTACTATTCCTTTTCTCATCGAACTTCAACAATATAATTTCTCAACTTTTTGGACGAATGCCGAGAATCCCTTGTTCTCCACAGGGGGTATGAGCGCGTGCAATTAGGATTCGTGCCAAACTACACGTGATACACGTCCGAAAAATTATAGCTTTAATTAGCACACAATTAGGAATCAGATTCTTGGCGGTAGCAAGAAGAATCCGGTGTTCAGACGCGAGCACGTTTATTCGAGGGCGCGGAGAAAGGATAGGGAACAATTACCAGCGGAAGTAATTTGGTCGATACCGTTTCTTCGATATTTTTTACATATTTTGTAGCCGCATCCGATATACGACGAATGCTCGTAATTTCGAATGCTTCTTTTATTTTTTTCTCTTTTTTTTTGTTTTTGTATTTCCATCCTTTGAACGGACAAGCGTTTCAAGGAGAGTTTCGACGCATCTTCGCGAAGATTAATCTTCGCCCAGTTGCCACGGCTATAACATTCTCCACTCCGGGCACTCCTCGTCACATCAATTTCTATCTAAAACATTTTCTCTTATACCAACATTTGCTATCGCTCTCTATCGCCTAGCGACACGATTGACAGCATTGCTTCTGATAAAGGGGTACCCTGCACATGTTCATCGTTTTCACTCTGCTACACAATTGCGAGTGGTCCTTGCAGTCATCTGATGGAATAATCATTCGTATGTTATTATTTCCGCAATTTCATATTACCTCACAACGATTCGTAGAATTTTCCATGCATTTTTACCTGGAGTCTGAGGGCACGGAGGACCTCTACAGGTTTTCATAACGGGAGGTCGAGGAATATCTCTACAGGCATTGCCGGCCGGTTTCTTCGTGCCAAACCAAACGCACTGCAGAATTCTGTATTTAATACCGTCCTCTTCGCAGGATGCTGTACACTATGGGTAAATTGTTAAACGATAGTGTTCAAGAATACACCTTTAAACAGGCTTAATAATAACTGATGTTTTAATTAAGGATGTTAATACCTCAGACCATTCCCCAACCCTCCAGACACCTTTGCAAGCGTCATTGTAACATTCTTGTCTTTGCAGAGGTCTAGTAGTGTCGTCACATTTATTAGTATCAAGCAGTGTCACGTTCTGCTGTCCATTTTCCATGTCCTCGATTAAACGACAGGTAACGTCGCGCCTCTGCATCGCAGTTTTCCAATTGAAGCACCGCGAGGCTTCACACGGTGTCCATTCGGTCGTGTGCCATTGAGGACATTTACCGAATCCACAAGGTCTAACTTTCTGTGGCACCGGGTGTCCTGCATCTTCGCACAACGTCGCCCCAATCACTGTTCGAGGTGGTGTACGCGTTGTATTTCCAACTGGTTTCGCTGCACGTACCGTACATTGCGCTCCACGCATCTTGTTCGAGTATAAAGATATATTATTGTTTCACTTTTATGCAACTCATATTATTGACTTTTCAATGGAAGATTGTTTCAATTAATTTTAGTACTCACCTGAAATCCGCTTCCTCCGCAGGTTTGCGAGCACTTTGACCAATCTGTTGTTACCCACTCGAAAATCAGATCCTCTGTGGTGTCTGTAATTTTTTTTTTTTTTTTTTAAACAAATCATACAGCTGTTTCTTATACTGCATTGCTTTATTTATTGCACGAAAATTCAGTTTGCTTTTGTTTTTACCTAATATATTAAGGGACGCGAGCGTAGAATCGATGGTCACGTTCGGTCCAGAAAACACGGTAGTCGCAATCTCCAAAGATTTATTTGCTTTCTGTGTTTCTTCGCTAGTCGTGTCTTCTTTGGAATTCTTTGTATCCTCTGAAGAATTATGTCCCGCCTCCCCATGCCGTGGCAGATTCTCCACATCCTTATCCGTTTCTACGGATTCCCGATTTTCCGTTAGCGTTAAATCGATCAAGTCTTCTTCCAGATCTTTCGGAGTCTCAGATCGCGCGCTACCATTGTCGACTGTGTCATTCTCAACGTACACTCGTTTCTTCTTCATTTCTTCTTCGAAGACACCACCATACTCGTCCGTCTGATTTATACCATCGGGTTTCTCGTTATCAGTGTCCGGTTTCTCTGAAGCTATGTCCAATCCTTTGAGCGGCACAGTAGGGGAAATATGTTCACTTTCAGAATTGTCTCGATTTCTTTCATCGCTAATCTTGTCACGAGACTCTTCTGATTTCTCTGTACTGTGCTTGGTACTTGACTCGGGTATATAGAACACTTCTAAACCAATATTATCCGTGGTGGTTGCCGAGTGCGCAGAGTCTTTATTATGATTTTTGTGCGCGGAGCTCCGGTGATTTTTAACTTCCGACGTATCGTGCCATTCCCTCTCGACATTCTTTAGAGATTCTTCGACGTAATCCATGTCGGATTTCGAGGGGGTCACCGGTAGATCTCTGTTCAAAACGGGAGTGATTTTCACTGGATCACTGTGCTGCAGTCCAAACATGGAATCGTCTAAATCATAGGGATCAACGTCGATAAATATTCTTTCCTCATCTGGCCCAAAAGTTTCGTCAGGTATAGCGGTGTTGCGGTACAGATTGTCCAAGTTCTCCTCCACGTTTTGATATCTCAGGCCGGAATTTCTGTCGGGCATTGTACGTTTTGTCGCTATTGGCTCTTGCCTTATATCATCGATAAATGCCACTGGGGCTGTTCTGTGAGACCTTCCCGCAGAGCTTCCGCTTTGGAACGGCCAGTATTCCTGTTGGACGATGGGCAAATAAAAGTTTTCTCTTAGAACGATATATTGTTATAGATTCTGTGTAGGCCGGACAGAAAATTTGGTCAGATCGAAGCACACATGCGTTAGAATTGTTAATCTCGATTGTACAGTTATTTAGATCGCCTCACCTTTAATGCCGATATAAAGTATGTTAAATGCGGCACGAGGGCAGAGGCACCTGAACTCGAAGGTGCAGTCGATTCCACGGACTCGTGGTATCCTGGCTGATATATCAGACGCAAATATCCACCACCATACAAAATTATTCCACATATGGGAAGCAAGAAAGTAAAGAATCATCGAAGAAATATTAGTATATCATGCGGTTATTTAAGCAGCGTTAGATCTGAATGGAAAAGTTGTTCTGGATACCAGCAATATTTTTTAAATTGAATTCGACATCGACGACGATCTTACCTGATTCAACGAGGTGACAGTGTGCTCTTTGTGGTTCATCGTGGAATCCGGTGGTGTCGGGCTGGTCTTCTGCTTCTTCTGATGCGGTTTTCTCGTCGGTTTGCTAGGGAATGCACGCTCGTGGCTCAGATCTTCACTGTCGATTGGAACAAATCTGTTCCCGTATGCGGCTGTTAGGAAAGTCGTTGAAATTACTCAGAATGCCCAGAAAGTATTAAATAAAGACGGTAATATGAAATCGAGGCTAAAGGTAATTTTTACCTGCTCGATCGGTGTAAAGGCTTTCGCCTGAATTCGCTGGAGCCGAGTCCAAATTCGCGTTACGCTGTCGATGGACGGAATTACTCAATCGCAGATACTCCTCGCTACTAATCTGTTCCTTCGAACGAAACTTCACAATCAACTGTGTCCGAGCCTGCGAATTTCCCGCTGCAACAGGTAATTTTCCTTCGTGGATCCTTTCTTTCGATATTATTAAAAACTATTAAAAACTCAATCAAACTGAAAAACTCACCTATACACGCGTAAATACCAGCGTCAGCGGATGTTATATCGTTTATCTTTAACGCGCCCTTTCTGCTAATCTTGTATTTTCTTGATTTCCTTAATTCTTTGTTGTCTTTGGTCCAGACAATCTGTGCTCTAAAACAAATATTTTGATTTTAATATAAATTTCCCACCGACATCCTACGGCTAGAACGAATGACGTATACAAAGTGGAAACGCACTTGTCGTATTTCCTAACGGGGCAACGAATTTTAATCGACGGCGTGCCCTGAAACACCTTCGCGGTGCCGCCAATCTTCAAGTCGACTCTCGCGTTCAGATCTGTCTGATTGTAAGTTGTGTTCTGACTGGTAATTATAGGCAAAGAGCTGGCATCCATATCGTGACACGCTCTGGTGTTGCAGGGCTTCTCTGTAGCAGGCTTTTGAACCTTGCATTCACGATCCTCTCGACTCTGTTTGCGCCCTTGGGCCATTATTTGCTCGCAGATCACTTTGCGTTTCTTTACACCGCTCCCGCAAGTTTTCGAGCACTGAAACAACATAAATTAATTTCCATCCCCGCCAAAAAAAATCTTATTTCTTTTTTAATCGTTTCCGATATCGAATTAAGTTCTGACTTAATCATTATCGATTCTCATTTTGTCTCTGATATACCGATAGCTTCGTACAAATCTCTGAGAAGCAGAAATTTAATTCAATTAAGAGAAGTGTGGAGATCGAAACGATCGCGTCGTTTAATTCAGTGAACAGAGGGAAAGTACCTTGCCCCATTCGCCGGTGTACCATTTAATCGGGCAATCCCATACATTGCAGTATTGCCTGTCTGCTGGCGGTGGCTGCGGGCACATGTGGTTTGGCACAGGAACGGTCTTACCTGTGCCACGTGTCACCTCATGTATGCACGTGACATCGCGAGTTTGTATACCGATCCCGCATGGGCTCATGCACGGTGAAAATTCGCTGAAATTCCATCTGTCAATAAGGATCAATTGCAATGATTGAATAATTTTTCCCAGAATGTTGTTTTACGTATAAACTAATCACCCATCAGACATTGCAAGGAAAGTATTTTCTATCTAACCAATTGATTTCTCCGATCGTTTATTCATTTTCGTATAATTTACCTGGGTGGACAGGGATGATCGTTGCATACTCTTATCCTAGCTTCCGGTTTCGTTTCGGCTGTGCACAGAAACGGCATCACAGTTTTACCGCTGTCGTCCCTCACGCAATTCACTATCAGTTCTTGAACACCTGAAACAATATCGCAGGGGCAGGTAAGTAGTATAAGTCGATCATCGATTCGGCCAGCGAGTGAAACGTTCGCATTCCCGTTTGTGCTTGATAAGTCAATGCGAATCGTACGACTTCAATCTCTCGATTCCATGCGATTCAATCGGCTCAGTTGTCGTGCACCGTTAATTGTACTGCCACGTCGAATTATCCTGACTAATTAAGCGCCCCATGCGGAACGAGCCCGGGTTCGTTTCGCTAATACCTACCGATCTGAACATCGATAATTCGCTGACTTACGTTTGCGGCTGCCTAGAGCCGACTGTACATAGTATTTAGAGAAATCGAAACAGATAATTCGGTTAAAGCATTTTCCGAGCATCCATATTACCTACGAGGATACAATGTCATACGATATCGAGGTTTCGCTTGTAAACTTGCATTCCGTTTCAACTGCTCCATTAAATTTCAAGTCCGCCAGACCTGTCCCAGTTCTACCAATACCGTACAATCCGTAACATCCTCTTATACGATACAGGCTTGCCACGTTTCGCTGCTTTAGCCACGTTTAATTTTCATAATACGAAACGAGTTACAATACAGAATTTCCCTTACCCCCGAGACAAGTGGCGCTGCAAGGGGTGTAGCCAGCTTCCTTCCACGAGTAAGTGGTTTGCACGTCGCTTCCTGGAGCGACCTTAATTCCAGCGTCGTAGCCGCTCCCGCTGGAACCTCCTGCGGGAGATCTGTAGGTGTCTGTCAGGCTTGGCTCAGCGTACCCGCTGTCGCCAACCGTGTCGATACCGTAGGCCAGGCTGTTTTCAATCACGTTGCACGGCCCCATCGTGCATTTCTCCTTCTCGATCGGTTTCGGGCCGGAGCATTGTCGATCTGGTAAATCGGCGATCGTTCGGCTGAACTCGAGAAATATTTTGCAGCGAACCTCCCGATGCCTGATACCTTCGCCGCAGGTGACACTGCACGGTGACCAGTCGTCCGCGATGAACCTAGGGTGTCGTTCGTTTGATGATACTGATACGAAACGATCTTCTTCGAACGAAGTACGTTCGGGGTTCTTTCAGAATTGAGGCGCGACAGTTTTGTGTAATTTTAAGAAACTGGTATTCAGATTTTCTGTGGCTCTGTGTTCTATAAAGGGATTCTATAAATTCGATAATAAGATTTCGTCTATTTGAATTTAATAAAAGTTTGATAGATACGAGCTATTTATATATATTTTCTGCTAACAGCAAAGTGGAATTTGATATTCTACATTTTATAATATAATGAGACGGAAGAACTATTGTTAGAATTTGTTTCGATGCTCGCGTTTCTCCTTCACTATTGTCCCGGGCCAGGCGACACGAAGCTCGCGGCGCAGAATTTATGGATCTTTCGACTATATATTTGTGGTACACGAAGCGACCCGTACGTCTGTCCCGTCATCGATTAGATTCGATAAATAACTGCCGGTTATCCCGGGATCCCGTTTAAAACCGCGCCTTCCATTTGCTTTCGTTCCTCCATTCAACGCGATTCAATCGGGCCGCATTCAAACATACCCACAGTATCTACTTTTGTCCATCGACCAATGATTTCTTCCTGACAACGTTTCCAATTTGCCTTCGCCTAGCTTTGATCTATTTCGATTGCACGTGATTGCAGGTTTGACCGTTGCGCAAATAAACCTCGTACAATGCTCTGTGCATACATGGGATAATTTCGATTTTACATTTTCACGTGCAACGGATAAAACGCGATACGTAACGCAGCCGTCGACTTTAATAATTGCGTCAAGATTGTCTATCTGTTGAAAGGGGTGCGCGATTTTTCTTATCGGAAAGACGGAGGACAGTTCTAAGCTAAATGATGCATGCTAAGCCTACGATGGTTACAGTGGAATAACGCAGACAAGAAAACGAGAGAAACATTATTGTAGAAAAGAAAAGAGAATGAAAAGGAACGAACGTAACAGTCTACGGTAACATTATCGTCATCGGTCTATGCTAATGCTTGCTCTACGACATTCGCGTTATGCGCTAATTAAATCACGGTAAATCTCTGAATCTTCATAAATGCATTAGGAGCAACAGCCAGGAAAAAGTTAGCTAAAAAACAGGGAGATTAAGCTCTCGGAATTTCAAGCGACGAAGAGATATTCAAGTTGGAAAACTGTTGCGCGTCAGCAGAAAATGGGTATGTAGCGACCGCTGTACTAATTAATAGTCACCGCAGATAATGGAAATTGCATTATACCTTAGAGCAAGTGATAAATATATTTATGCTTGCACATAAATTATAAACAGTTATACGAATCGCGAGCAAACGTCGCTAATTTTTCTTCTTTTTTTTAATCCGCATTTTTCAATCCCATAAAAACGAAGCTTTTGCTGACGCGCTTAACGCATTTGATACATAAAAGAAAAAGGAAGCTGGTCCCGAGGGGAATCGTTCTATTATCTAAACTTAGTTAGTTAAGGAGAGGGGTCGATAAACGAAAACGAGAAAAGGGAGCAACGATGAAAAGCCATCGCGGTAGGGGGTTCATAGGAGGACAAGGAAAGCAAATGCTTCTAAAACTCGCTTACCCCTGATTTCGTTCTAAAAGGAGAAGCGTCCTCGAACTTTGCAGCTTTGCGGTGAGTTACACAAGCGTGCGAGGAATCAACGAGAGTACAGAGCGCACCGGAACAGAAAGGAGAGCATCGGTGATGCTGGTGGTCAACAAAGAGGAACAAAGAAAAAATTTCAGCGAGGGGCAGGAAATGGAAGGGGACAAACATCGGTTCGCTTTGCTCTATCTTGGAAGCGAGAAGCTTTGGAAATTCTGAGTGTGAGGTTGTGGAAGAAGGGAGTGGGGGGCTAGACAGTATGAACAACTTAAGAAGAGCAGAGAGAAAGAGAAACTAAAATGGAAGTGGGAGAGCAAAAATGGGCAGGTGGGTGCGAGTGAGTGGAAAACCAAAGAAGTTTGAAGAAAGAAAGAAACAAACATGGGGAAAGAGAGACAGAAGTAAAAAGAGTTAAACTGATAGAGTAGAAAGAGACACAGTAATGGGATACCTCAGATACAACCAGCCACAGGCAAAGTAGATCGTATATCTGTCGGGACAGACCAATTGACGTCAAGAAATGAATGCTTTTAAGAATGAAGATTTTCTATCTAGCTTGTGCGAGTTTTGTTTTATTTTGTACGGGGGACAGCGCAACGAGAAGCTTTGCAAGACGTTTTCTGTGTAACACTGTGTAGATATCCAGCTTCGTACCAGCTGGCTGAATATGTATGCCACTCGCAATCAGTGTATTTGTATTCGCGTGTGTGCATATCAATTTTCAGAATATGTATGTGTATGCTTACGTGGATTCCGAGGGAATTGGCTGGTCGATCAGTTTTTCTGACACCGGCGGAGGTGGGTACGGTTGCATCAGTGGCTGTGTCATTTCTTCGCCATCTGAAACGAGAGTTCATCGGTCACATGATAGTCTTCGACGACTCCAGTTCGGGCCGGCTATCGATTGGAGTCGCATTTGCGTTTCGATTCGTGCACGCGTGAAGTCAGAGGGGCTTCTATCAACGAACTCGCGTCGAATGACACGGTGGAACGGCGTTTCTCTGCAGGAATGCGACTCATAAAACTTACATATCGGGCAGGGGATGTTTGTTTTGCACTCTTGCTCGGTGTGCGGTCGTTCGGAGGAGTCGCAGTCCTTTGAGATGACACCAACAGCATCCCTGCACTCAATTGTCCTCGTCCTCACACCGGTACCACAGCTCGCGGAGCACTATTGATCACACAGGGAAAAATAAGTTTCTGGAATTATCGGAGACCAGTCCTTGAACAACGGAAGGCGTAACTTGATAATCTGATTATTTTAATTCAATCATGCGCGAACAATGGGGTCTAGAAGTTTACGAAATTATGAATTTCGCCGGAACAATAAAGCACGCCGGATCGTGGAAACGAAGTATGTTGAAACGCTCATGGAAATTGCAAAGTTCCATTTTACACTCCGCTTCATTTTCGATCTTTTATTTTGGCAAATGTGAACTGCCTTAGTTCGAACACGTCTTTCACGACGAGCGGGGAGCACGAAACGAGATAATACCGAAGTTGGTCCTGGATAAAGTCCATAGAAACAAGGAAACGGGAAAACGCGAAGGAAAAGCATAGAACGGGGGAACAATAAAGTTTCGCCACGGCGCGGCACTGCGGAATCTAATTTCGTATACTAACTGGTACTTTCAATGCTCTATTCTAATGTCCGAACGATTTAAAGGATCTTTGTAGAAGTGGAATCTGTCGGTAAACGGAAATACAAGATATCCCTGAACTAAGGATATTTTCCATTCGGTTTTAGTTCTTCAGAGACAGAGTTTGAAAGAGCAAATTGCGATCCGATGGTATACGCTGGCGCAACATTTTTCAAGCACCGCGAAGCTACTCTCCCACTTTATTATCTACAGAATGTGCGGGTTTCACGTACACGCGACGTGACATGCAGAAATATCGAACAAATTTCCTCTCGGCGTGTTGCAAATCCGGAAACAAAGCACAGAGCCTGACCTCTTTGCTTCCTGTCACGGAAGACACGAAGTAATTGCTTTCGTTGATCGACAGTAACGCAGAAATCTTTCTTTTCAGCCCCCTCGTAACAATTTGCGAGACCCGGGGAGCACGGCAACACAAAATAATGGGATGAATAGTTATCGATTACTTTTCCTTTCAGCTTTTGAGGTAAGGAATTATTGTTGCACACCGTCTCGACGTCGAGCTACATTTACTATCACGGCAAATAAAATCCTTTCGTTCCGTGAAACATTGGTATTCCAATAAAAAAAAGACAAATGATAAAAAAAAACTGTTGAAAGGTCGCGTTCGAATTGATTAACCCCGATTGCGAGAGGGGACGATTGAATTCCTCACACGCGACACATTGACTTTTGTATCGCGCGTCCCTCTATCGAGCCCGATCGGATTCGCTTTTATGTCGAACCGAATCGCGGCGGAATCTCAAGTGGCAGGTACCATTTTCAGCGTGCCGGGTCTCACAGAGAAGGAGGCGTGAAAGTAAGAGAGCGGTACGTCTCGTTCAAGGCGGCACGGTGGCCTCAAACTTCTCTCAAGCCAGAATAAAGTCTGCTGATCGGCGAAGGTAAGAACCGGGAACGGTCTGAGCGGTTTAGAAGTGCGAGCGTGGAGAAGGATGAACAAAAAGCCCGGATGCCGGAGCTATCGTTCAAGACGTCGAAGGTGGAAAGGTGACATGAACGGGCAAAGCGGAAACCCACTCGACTTAGCCACTCTGCCTTTTCTTTCACCTCTGCTGTTGACTTCCATCCTCTTTCCATCTTTTCTCTCGCAACAACTATCATGCTTTTTTTTCTTCCTTCTATTTATATCTAATTTGCTTTTCCTTTTATTTCTCCCCGTTCGTTCCGTTATTCGTTCGACTGAATTCACCGTTTACTGTGTCAGGTTTCTCTCTTTCAGACTCCTTCGCGTGCAGTTCCTTGGCCCTACAAGCGATCCACCCTTCGTCAGAATTACTGTTTTTGCTTTCTAACCCCCAATCCTGCATCGCCTTTTCGCTTCACTTTGCTTTCACTTTATCTCTCATGATTCTTTTTTCCTCTTACTTCCTTCCTCCGTTTTTCAACCTCCACCCCTTATCCAGCATACACTTTCTGTGTTCCCCCTTCCTTCGTTTTTACTTGGCCTCTGTCCCCCTTCCTCTGAAGCATAGCGAAGGAGGAGGTACGATATCGAGGGAGTGCTTTAAGGAGCCCTGTGCTTTCAGTTCAATATTTGCATGGCTCCTGAGCTCACAAAAGAGAGAAATCTATCAATTCCTGTCTTCCGGTGGTGGTCCTATCACCCTCTCTTTTGCTCCCTCCCTTTCTTTGTCCTTTTCTACAGCCTGGGATGAAATCATTACCATGCTGACGGGTATAAGAGGGCTGCCTTTATGTATCGCCAGCAAAGGGATGCCAACGTCATCTCCTTGCTCCTGGCAACCTGCGCCGCTTCCTTCGTCAGCCCAAGCAATGCTATTGTGGATCGATCAAGCATGAGATGAGCCGTAAATCATGCTGTGCACACTTTTGCTTACATGTGACTATGGATATCTTTGTGCCATCGTCGAAGACGTGCAGTTTATCGTCTTCGTTATCGATGCTGATAAGCGCGTGATACTGCATAGCGACTGGCATTTTTGCGTTTCATACGAACGACGGAAAGAAGCAAAAGAAAAATAATGAAAAAAAACATCGTTCCGTCATAGACTCGAGATTCTATCCGACAGTTGTAAATTTTCTTCCTGGCTTCGGTTTATGGACTGGGGCATACATATAGGATACAGGATGCAGACGTAGTCCTTTCGCGGCAAATATCGTTCTAATATACCCGTTTTACGACTTCTTTATTCTGTTTTGAGTGCGTGTAGCAAGGCGGGAGATCGTTGTCTCTATTGATCGAGGCACGGGCGTCGTAAATCATATGGACCCCTTTCCTCATCTACGTGACTAGATTCTTCGCCCCCTCGTGCTTGTTGTTGTATACGCGTATTAAACTCTCGATATTCATCCGACGAATTCATCGCGATGATCAACGTCCAGCAATACTTTATCATCGTCCACTCTTTCGTCGGACAAATTCTCCAAGCGTTCTTCAAAATTCATGTCCCACGCGATAAATTTCCAATCCATGAAACGTGCCCGTTACCTTGCCAATCATAATACGTAGACGTATTAATGAAATGATTCTCCACTCGTCGTTTCGAAAGCGTCGGTATAAAATTCGCAACATTGCGCGTCACGTGCTCGTTAAGAGAAGAAGAAACCAAAGAGCAAACGACACGGAGGCGAACCGGTAATCTCCGAGCGGAGTGGAAACGAAAGTTTAACTTTCAATTTGCAACCAGGAATGTTTTTCTCCCCCCCTCGATTTTTTCCTCGCCGAGATCCTCTTTTCCCTCTATCGGTGGCGCGGATCTTAAAATATTCCGAAGCGAAAACGACGAAACGCCGCGATTCGTCGTTACCGCCTGCTGCCATTATGAGCCCGCACGATCCGAGAAATATTGCGGTGCTTTTTACGTATCGTGGAGTAACAGCAATAAATACGTATCTGGGATGCGCGAGTGCATTTAGCAGGCCTCATGAATAAGGCATAGCTTCGCTCCGTGGATTCCGTCGGGAATCCCGTTGATTTTTCCCACTTCGCGTGTACCAGTTGGAAAGTTCGTTCGTTCGTTCTCGACGTAGGACGAGATGGAAAGAGAAAAAGCGTCCTGGGGAGCACGACCTTCTCGTACAACTTGTCCCTTATTGTCGCGTCTCCTTGCACCTCTTATTGCAACCTTATTCTTGTTGCATCTCGAGGTTGCATCAGGAATAATACGGGACCACGAGAAACGAGTCACTTTTCTGCCCAGTCGTTGCATTCGGGAACGGTTTGCCTCCCTTGTTTCCCGCGCGCCGGCAGCTGAGATACGATGTTGTAAAATTTTATTGTCCCCAGAACTTTCTTAGCGTTTCCAGTTTGTCTCTGAATATAAACGAAACGGTCTCCCGCGTGGAGTTACGCAGCGAAGTTACTTTAATTTCCTCCAAGCGAAACGATGCCGTATCGTTTACGTTTCCGATATGGTATGTGTACCTCGTTCTCCGCCGGAGCTTTCTCGAAAAATCACGTTAATGCTACTGTATTAATTGTCCGACGGATTGTTGCGCGTTTGTATCGAACGTTTATAGGATGCACAGTAAGTAATGATCGTGGTCTACTAGGAAATTACAGAACGAACGAACGAGCTCAATGAAAGTTTGACAATTACGGCACGCTCGTATATATGCATAAACGCGACAACGGTGGAAAAGTTTTCAATGCATCGAGTTGAAACAGAATCGAAACGAAATCCAGGGAGGTAGGCCAAGCGGGACTTAAATTTCCATAAACGCATGAAATCGGACGTTCCCGAAACCAAATGTCTGGAATGCTTCCAGCAGATATCGTGCTTTTCGGGGCGCAGTTGTCCGACCGGGCAAGAAACGGCAGCGAGAGAGCGAGAGCAGAAGATGGATGGGTAGGAAAGAGTCGGTCATCGAGCATCGTGCCAAAACGTGCCCCGAAACTTCCATAGACGCCGCAGAGTCGTTCGAACCTCCCACAATGCGCGCACTCTGTATCTGAATCGCATATATTATCGCGGCGAAATGCGTACGAATTTCGTTGGAAATGCCGAGGAAACGTGGACCGGCGTGGTGCACGCTGCGAGGCTGCAACGACGACGCACTTGGCGGCGAGCCTCTTGAAGCCGTGCCTCGAATCGACTTGCACTCGTGCATGCACGTGTATAACGTGAGACGGTGTGCAAGCGTGTCCGTGTGACATTGTAGATGCACGTGGAAGTCCACCCCGAATGCAATCGGCAACGATGAATTCGTCGAGCAACGCGAGGCATTTTCCACGAGAATGCGCCCCCTTGCCCTCTTCTTTGCACGCTTTCCTCGCTTTCTTTCGCCTCTCCTCTCGAACCTCTTATCGCGCCGTTATTTCTCTCTTTTTCTCCTCCGTTTGTCTTTTGCTCGCTATGGCTGGCTTCTTGCCTTTCAATTCCCGCCAATGTCTCCTGTAGCGCCGTAAAAAAACTCGCAGCATGCCTGCTGACGGTGAAAATTCTAGCAGCAGAGAGTCATCTGAAATTTTTTCATTTTTCGGAGAGCAGACATTTAGGTGCAGTCTTGTAGACTTCGTTTATAATATACACGATAGTGTATCAAGTAACACCGCTCGATCGCTACAGATAGGGTTTCATTTCACTGAAAGCGCACCTCTGCCACCCTTGTCTGCTTTATTTGCGCCCTTTTGCCCCTCGTTTTTCCACTCGAACATGAAACGACATTGAAGTACCACGCGGTTTTTGGTCCTTCGAACGCGAACACCCATCCAAAAAGTTTGCAAATGCGACGACCGCCTTTTTGCAGGGGGCGTCGAGAAACGACGAAGGATTCGAGTGAAACAGGGCCAGGGAAATACGCGAAGGAGGACGAACGAGGAGGGCAAGGAGTGGGTTATTTGACGACTAAATTGTCCTGTTTGATGTCGCTGGTTGATGCGGTCTGGAATGTCCTCAAAGAGTTTCGTGAGAGAGTCAGAGAGACGAAGGCGTGATAAAACGGGGAAGGAGGGGAAATTTCTCGTAGAAACACTTCGCGAAGAAACGAAGGAACGGGCAAATGTAATCACGACGTGCATTTATCGCGGAGGGTAGCTTAGGACCATCGAATGGTGGCGCCGTGAAGGTGAATATCCACCCCAACCACCTGCTTCCACTTTTATGCGTTCAAATGTGTCGCCTTTCCCGTGGCGTTATTGGTGAATCCACGGTAGCAGTTATGCTTGGTCGAGTTCCGCCGGTTTCTGGCGAACACCCGCGCCCTCCCCGGACTATGTGCAAGTCCTTTGGACTTGCACTCGGCGCTTTACCGAGGCGCTAATGTCGTTAGACACGCGGGGATGGAGGGCAAAAATGTTTGAGCAAATTAAGTGCTTTCCGACCACCGAAGGACGGAACCGGATATGAAATTACTGGCGCGAAGGAAACTATTTCACGACCCGTTTCCCCGTCTGCTTCGAGGGGGGCGGGCGGAAAGTTTTAAGGGACTTTGAACGATGGTCCGCCGGCGTGCTAATTTTGTTGCACACTTTTCTTTCGCTGGCGTCAACGACGTTTCCGGCCTGAAAGCTACCCGTTTCTTTTTTATCGGGTGGACGTTCGTTGAATTATTACTTTTAAGTTCACCACGATCCAAAACTTCGATACCGATGCTCGGCCTCGTTATTCACGGCTTGGTTTAATTTGTCACGTCGTTGCTAATTATTTTTGAACAGCTCACACCGGTTGCATGAGGGGTAAAGAAGAGGATATTTCTTTTTTCTATTTGCGAACGATTCGACGGGTATCGTTAAAAATTCTCCGTCGATCGAAGAGAGAAAGCGTACGGGCCAACGTTAACCCGTAGCGAATCGCGATAACAAAACATTCGGCTCGCACAAAGCAAATTGTAGAACGAGTTTCATTTCCCTTTGCAACAATCAGCCCGACCTGTTTACTGTTCCCGCAGGAAATCGGATTTCCTGATGCGAATAGACAAGATATAACAGGATAGAGAAAGGTTACACGTTCGCGTGCCTCATCCTCGAAACCCGTTAACGTCCTTTTAAGAGACAAAAGGTCCGTCTAACTCGCGTAACGACGTTAGCCCCGACAGATAGAAATTATTCCACGGCGTTTATTCGACGTGAAACTCCGCGCGTGTGTCCTACGAAATCCTGCGATCTGATCGCGTAACAGTGGATTTTTGGATATTTTTTTTCGAGACAAATTCGACACAAATAAATGCAAAGTGTTTCGTCAGACATAAGTGCATAATTTCTTCGATTCACTGACTATCTTATATAAAATATTCATCTCGAAACGATAATAAATACTGGCGCAACCCAACTCCCTGTAGGTCGAGAGACCGTCACACAAGGCAGCAATAAATATTCCTTCCCACCCTGGCGTCTGTTGCAGCCCTAAATTCCAACGTGAAGCGAATGACTCTCGTCTGTCTGCGCGGGTAACTCTCCTTGTGCCCGTTTTACATGTTCACAGTCCGCGAGAGGATCGGAGTTCCGGTACCCGAGATTGCCCTGTACTTACCTCGCTCCATTTATTGGTCTCCCACATGGGGCATGAGATGGTGTTGCATGTCTCCTGGTTGCGGAGTTTGTGCGTGCTACTGCACTTGTGGTCGGGCAGCTGCAACCATAAAGATTAAATGTTCTTAGTAGCTTCAGTTTCTAGAGGAATCAAGATAATCCTAATATTACATTTACTTTCCTTCTTCCCTTCTTAATTCGATTATTTCGTTATTTCAAAACTGATGCACACAATCGTCCCTCTATATTTTTCAATATTGTACACTTTATGAGAATATTTTCTCGGTACACATTACATCCCCTATTACCGTTAAAAGGAACATGTAAACGTTCCACAGGGAACGATACAGAGGGACCAGCGGAGAAGAAGATGCAAATCATCGCGGTAGACGGTACACGCTGTCTAACCGTACGTATTTTCAACGTGTGTTTCTGGCTGCTCTCGTCGAGTCTCGGATGAGAGGATTTTACGGTGGTTGACAGAGAACCACGAGCAGCCCTTGCAGTTTAAACGAACCGAACTGGGTTAGGGTTCGTGGGTTCTGCCAGGCTGCTGTAGGCACGGGAATGAACGGACGAATGGATGGATGGATAGACACGTATCTGCGCGACATTTGTATCATAGAACCGTTGCGCGGGCACGTTGTAAAGCATCAAAGACGATGAAACTTATTAACCTATTTATGCGACGAGTCCCCACTGTAGGTAGAACCGTCGGGATTTATATTAGCGAATTCGAGCCGCGACGTTCGGATTATGAGCCATAAAAGATTGGGCGACGCGACGCGAACGAAATTCCGACGATAAAGCGAAACGAATTTTCGATTACGTTGTCGTTATCGTGGCTTCGTACGATCGTACCTCCCAAATATACTTCGTAACCATAAATCCCGCAGACCCGACGGGTTCGGCGAAACGTTGAACTTTCGCGAAACACCGAATGGAATCCCCAAGCGAGTTCACGTACAGTGAAAATAAAATCTGATCGATTTCACGGCGACGTCTTCAATTTCTTCCGGGGACAACCAAGGGGAAACACTTCTCTGTCGTTTATAGCGAAAAAGGGACGGCGTGGTGTCCGGGTGGAAATTTTGGAATTTAATATAATAGGATTTCGCGTATTTAAATTATCCCTGTATTGGTTTTTATTTACCTTCGTAGTCTCATTGCCGTTCTCCTCGGTGCAGAAAATAGTCCTGGTCCTCGATCCACCTCCGCAGCTGGCGCTGCACGTACTCCACTCGCCAGCTACCCATCTAGAAAAGGATCGTTTGAAATGCTGGTAGTGTGGATAGTAAGAAGAACTGTCGATTGATATTAATATTAATAAATGAAATTTTTTTTTCTCGAAAGGTTTTTCTGGAAAGGACGGTTACAGATTTTAAAATAGTTATTAACTTATTATTGGATGGGATATTAAAAACTACGGGAGACCTTTGACAGCGCTTTAAATTCATGTATGCTCTGAATAATTCTAATATTTGCATGCTTTTTTCCCCGAAGGATCGAACAGTTTCGTCAACGAGGGAAACCGTGCAACGATCGAACTCGACGGGAGTTTCGGTGGTCATTTTTAATATGTTCAAAAGTCTTCAGCAAAGAAGTCCCAATTACACGTTCCTGAAGAGCACTTTGAAATCGTTTAAAAGGGATCGACAGTTGGATTAGAAACGAGGGCCTTCCCTTCGACAGGATCCTCGTTCACCCGGGAATGCTCTTTGATACCATGATCGGATTCGGGGAAATTTCCACGTGGAAAAATTTCGCGTATAAATCTCAGATGAAAGTGGAATCGATCGTAGGTAGATATTTATGCACAGAGCTAATTGCTTGCTATTTCTACTGTGGAAACGTTTTTACTTGATCGAAGTTGCCTTCGATACGACCGATAGAATATCCGACTGCAGGAGAAAAATTGCAACGGGCAACTGCTCGATACTTTATGTAGCCCGGTCGTCAAATTAATAAAGTGAATTAAGAAAAAAAAGAAATAAACGTCGAACAAACAAGCACATTTAATTGGAAAAAATATTTAAACGCCGAATGCTATTTTTATCCTTGTGAGGCGTTTAAAAACTATTTCTGTTCAGTCTTATAAACAGTAAAAGAACAAAGAAAGAAAAGGAATATTGGTCGACTCGAGAAGCGATACCCGATAGAAACAGGAAAAAGCTTCTCGAAGCAATTGAAGTAACGTTAATCGCCGTGGACTTTTTTAATTTCCGCTACATCGCATGCTCGCTAGGAGAAAGTGTCCGTGAGTCGCCAGACGGATCCATCGATCGCGACGAGCATAAAACTTTTGCTCGATACCTGACGAGCTCATTCTTGTGTAACACGTGTATGTACACAGACGCCACTACGCGTTCACCAAGCCTGCCGATCATTTTCTCTTTCGATGTTCAGGCGTAAAGGCCACGCTAATGGCAAGGGAAACAGATGCTGGATGAACGTGTCTCGTCCGATAAAGCCTTCACGTCTCGTTCCCCTCGAGTAATTTCTGTCTTGACGTTCATTCATTAAAACAGTTTAATAGAAACACACTAACAAAAAGTCAACTAACCTTACAGTATGTTTAACTTCAGAACAAACTTTTTCTAATCTTAATGATCGTAAACGATGGATTGTAATGTATTTCTTTCCACTGTTTTATCAAATAATAGGACATATAAAAACAATATAAATTGTTAAGAATTGTGCAGTCAAGAAATGCATAAAGTGCAATGAAAATAAAGGTCAATACCGGCGCAATGACTTGAAGCATTATAAACGGAAAGGTTAATGCGTGTAATCCTTTTACTCGAACATACTGAACACGTTTAATTACCCAACGTTAGTCAGCACAGATTAGATAGCGGGACGCTGTACCCGATTCTAGGTGATCGACGTTGGTAATCGGATCGCGAGATTAATCGTCAAATGTGCCGGAATATGCTTAACAGAATTTAATTGGGCCTGTATCCCTAGCACGACATGAAATAATAGCCGCTGAAGTATTCGGTGGCTTAATACACAGTTGCGGGCAGGCAGCGGTTTTGGAATCCCGGTTCTCCTGGGGGACGGCTGAAACGCCGACCACTTGCCTGGCCTGGCTGAACCGAATTAAACTATATTCTCGACCGGGCCAATTAGCACCAATTTACCGTTGACGAGGTCTACTCCACCGGTGATTTATTAACCACCGTAGCCCGTAAAACGTTGCAATCGTTCTTTGCTACCCCCGCCGTCTTGATTTTTCAATTTCGAACATGTCGATCGATCGCTGCGTGCCTTCACTTTGCAGCCCAAATATTCGTGATTAACGAAGAACGCTTGTTAAATTATTCATGCCCCAATTACGACTATTGTAGTCCCTGCAACCTTATCTCGTGAATCGTTTATCGAATAGCCCTTTTTCAGTTCTGACTATAATAGATATTCCATTAGAATTCAAAGGTAGCCACCGCAGGGGGTGGCATTATTTTTTATTCTAATGAGTTTGAAGCTTCTGTTACTTTTATCTTTAGGGATATCTCCACTTTGTATAGAATAATGTATATAAATTGTGAATTATACGAGCGAAAGAGAACTATTTAAAATTGTGACTGAAAAATTGCCAATCTTTGCACTCTTGCAACTTTATGATAAAAAGTCGTAGGGCATTATGATTGAGCTCATTTTAAAGCGTGAAGCTTCTACTTTCGCCCACCGAGAGACATTTTTCCCTGCGAAGTTTCCAATTCTTGTAACGAGTGAGAAGGTAAACATACCTTTTCTCTTCCAAATTTGCCCAAACTCAAACGTCTGCCCGGACCTTGAGAAATATTTTTCATGGCTTAAATTACCATGTATTTAAAGAGTGAAGTCTCCCGCTTACAACGGCGGAAGAAAATTTTATCTACGATTTTTTTTGTGCATTTTATGGTACTTGGATTGAAACCGTGCAACCAGCCCATGGAGTGGTTCAGGCTATCCAATCGCAGGTGGATCGCTTTTCATTCACAGTGGGATAAAATGGCACAAAAAAATCGTAGAGCAATCTACCTGCGCTCATTTTAAAGGGCAAAGGCTCTACATTAACGTGTCTGAGCTGATTTTTTTAAATAAAATTTTGTGCATCATGTGGGAACTGGTAAAGTGAAGCTAGTTTTTCAACATTTTTTTGCTAATTCAATCGCCTGCAGATACCTTGAGAAATTTTTCTTCCTGTACCATTTTTGTTGACCATTTTATCGCACTTTCAATTTTGTTTTAGTAGTGTATAATGTCAAACGATAATGGCTTATTAAAGCTATCAATTATCTTGGCCAGTATTTTCGTTTGAAGGGTAAGCAACACATCTTCGGGGAGCATCCTCATAAGGTCTAGCAGGTTAAAGAGGAAAAGGTGGCGTGAATCAGTCGCGTGACTCGCCACTTGTGGAAAGTTAAACGGGAGTTCGAGTAACCCGAGCCACTCGAAATCCTGGTTGGTGCAGCGTTAACCATGAAGTTCCTGGCTACGTGCATCATCCAAGTGGCGAAGTTTCCTCGTTCTGGCTGCATATAATAACGTCGAACAGCTACCCAGGGAAAACCGGGGATGCGTACTTGACAGAATCTTCGTAAATTAGCCGGCGAATATTCTTTGCTTGAAACGCTTAACGCGAGTTCCATCGAACCGCGTGAAATAAAAAAAGGAAGCCGGCTTAATACGAAAGAATTTCTGAAGCATTAGGGGCGGTTTGTTCCACGACGCGAAGGAAGCGAAACGCAGTCCATCTGTTTCCCTCGAGGCGGTTGGAGGTTTTTTCAGAAGCGTGACTGCGAATTCACGCTTGACACGAAAAATATTGCGGTCTGAGAGACGAAAAAAATTCGCCTACGTTTAGAGAATATAAATAATAATTTTCATAGGAATTTGTTCGTGGAATATGAATTGAGGTAGGGAGATAATTAAATTTTGTTTTATTTCATTCTAGAGAGTTAAGCGAATGCTACAATTTTAATCGATGTTTATGGAAAGTAACAATGAACTGACGAAAATCTGAGGCAACTTTCGGGACAATAAATGTCGATGCACGAGAGGCTCTCGAGTAATATCGAACCGTAATTTCGATCACAAAGAACCAAGCTCGATATACATACACACGCCTCTGCACATTTCAGCAACATCCTACGTTTTCAGCAAGGCTGTACATCCAGTAAGAATGGTTCGCGGCAAGTTCTTTGTCCGAACTTCGTCCCTGACGTAGTATCTGCTCGTCTGGAGAACGATTCTCATCGGGATGGGAGCTTTAAAGCGCCGCTTTTTACCCCCTTTCCTTTATCCAGACAAAGAACAGACCGTATCGTTCCGAGAACTAAGATTGTTTCTCCGAAAAAATATCCTCGGGACGTTTCCCCTTTCCTTCTCGTTATCCCGTCCGATCGTTACACTTTATCGCGAACAGTTTCACCCCCCTTGGACGTCCGTGTTATGAATCAGAGAAATAAGTTCGTCTTCCATGGATAACTATTTCTGCGCTTTGTTAAAAATTACTCGAATTTTAAATCAGACTAACTAAACTTGCTCTTGTTGCAATTAAAGAATAATGTTAATATATTATTTCAAGTGAAATTTCGGAGAAGGAGAAACGATCGTATCCTTTATCAACATGTTTGCAATATACCTATACTTTCCTGCACTTTGTAATTTTTGTTATTTCTGGTTTGAGAAATCTCCACGGGTGAGCAATAAACTGTTTCGAATTTCTGCATTACGCGAGTAGCAAGGTAAGAAGAAAGGCACACACCATGGACGCAGGATATAAACTTGTCTTGCTCCTGCTTTGCGCCGGTCGTATCGTGGAATAGAACACGAAACAACAAGCATCATCGAGCGGAACGGGGAGTCGTTTCTACAACCGTGGGGAGATTCGCGTAAAAGTCAAAGAATTCCTTTAAATAACTTTTTCAGGGGCACCATCGCCGAGATCCTTACGATAGTCCGGCTGACTGGTATTTTATGGTCTCCAGACCGTTTCGCGGATTTCGCTCTTACGGCGATTCTGATCGCCTTCAGCGGGGGAAGAAGCACGCTTTACGTCTTGGCGATTCGTCTGTTCGTTGGAAAAACAGTCATATAGGTGGACGAATTGTTTCCCGGGCAGTCCGAGAATTCTCGATTCTCCGGCTTGCTCGCCACTGTTTCTTGATCAAAATGTCGCGATAAAAAATGAGAAATGCCAGTGACGTAAAATGGGCTCTAGGATGGAAGACACGGAGAGGAATAGTGCAGCGATGTACGTTTCCTTCTTTTTTTTGGGCCAGCGCTTTATGGTGATTAATGATGAGCGATGGGCTAACGGTAAATGGGGTCGAAATTTCGATGAAACGGGAGAACATCTTTGTAAGTACTATATATTATCTGATAACGAAATCGATATGCAGAACAGCATAAATAAAAAAAAGTGATCGAGGTGAAGAAAGACTTGTAATCGGACAAACGGAGAAATAAAATCCATTCCAAATACTTGTATTACACCCGCCGCGAGAAGTCGTGAACCGTTTCGATATGCAGCTAGCGATTCTCGCAGCCAAAGTGTTCGCAATCGGAGCTTTCAACGCGAAGCTAGGAGGGCTGTGTCTCCCCGTTGGAAGGGACAGAGGGCTTGTTTTTCCAGGTCTCTTTTAGAAAGAGGCCCGCCGGGCTTTTGCTCTTTCCCTTTCTGTTCGCCGACTAATGGCCGTTCAGTCCGCTTGAAAGCTCTGGCCCACCGTTCCCGAACCCGTATTGCAAGCCTGCACGGTCGTAGTATCCATTTCTGTGCGGTTCCACGTGCACGCCCGCACACACACGCGCATACACGCCACCACCTGCACAGGTTGCCTAACAATAATCGGGACTGCTTGCTTTGTCCGCGGTCCTGGCAAGGAAATTGGTCAGAGAGGAAGATTGGCCGGCGTTAATCGCAAATGTGGGAGTTCCGATTTCACGAATGGCACGTGGAAAATACGAGAATTTCGAGCATCTGCACGTACGTGCTCGAGACGGATCAAACGTTTCCCGGTTTGGTTGTAAAACCCAGAACTCTCAGTCCGGGTCCGGTCTTTGCGATTAGAAAAGCTTTAATGAAGTTGTTGGCCGACGACTTGATATCAGTACGCGGCAATCTCAATGGTTGAGCTTTTCGAAGAACGTGGGTATTCCACGCCTTTGATGTGGTAAATGCATTCACGTTGAATAATGCTATTCAATATTCTTAACGGTATCATTATTACCGTTCTACTGTGAAAAAGACGCAGCGGAAAATTGCGTCACTAAGGCTTCAAGAGCTCGATCGCCACCGTTCGAAGCAATCGATCTCTCGAATATAGATATACTTAAGATCGTCTGTTTTTCTCAACGATATCAGTAGGAGAAGAAATGAATAGGAATCTCGAGGTCGGAGCATCAACGTCGTCCTGGATAGAGAGCCGGCTTTTTATCGCGGACGCGAACAAACACGCGATCCACGACGCGTGCAAAAATCTACGAACAATCTGTCAGACGACGTGGCCTTTCCGTTGGATACAAAAATCCAATCCATTGGCTCAATATTCTTTGACGCGGGCACCGTGTACACGCAGATCAGACGACAGGAAAGTACTCACTTTGCGGTGCAGGGGTGCGCGTTGCACTGCAGCAGGGTCTTCTCGGGCCTGTTGTCCGAATTGCAGTAGCTGTCGTCCACCACGCTGTCGTCCGGCCCGATAGTTTTGCATACCGCCATGGCTATTTTGAAACCTGACAGAAGATAATATTTTATTTTGCCATCAGCAGACGATGAGCGATGATTTATTTATGAGTCGATCATTTCGTAGAAGACTGCAAGCTTTTCGTTTAATATATTGTGATTCATGTTTGCTCTTATTAAATGCGGAAAAATACTATGGGAAATGTTGACGAATTCGAGAATCCGAGAATTCTTGGATGAAACATCACGATGGACTAAATTGACGGATCGGATTGCAAAGGAAATGCGCAGCCAAGGAGCTTGAGCAATGGTGTTCTACAAATAAATGTTTACCGTTTACGGAGCCTTTCGTATTCATCCTGCCGTGGAGAGTCGAAAGGTTTGCATATGAATGAATATCTATGACAGCTGAATCTAGCTCAATCTACTGTGCAATTCTGTCACACATATTCTCATTTGAAAGAAATACTAGAATCCCTTTTAAATCGTGCCCGCTATTTTCCTCATTGCAAAATGGCATCGTCAATATAATTCAGGGCAATCATTTCAAGCATTACAGAAGGATGGATGAAGATTTAACGCTACGAGGTCCGCTCCTTTCGTTTCCAGTCATCGAAATGACCGAATCCCATTAATGACAGGACACAAAGCAATCGCGATTGAAGGTGTAACGTCGTGATTGACGGAGGAATCAAGCGGTGTACATAGTTCTTATTAATTTCGGCAAAGGGTAAGGGGAACGCTTAACGATTCGCAGGCTCGAAGTTCATTAGAATTCATTGCTCCCAGCGTCGATGTAAATGGACTAGCTCTAGAGAACTAATTGTAAGTGCTTGAAGCGAATGAACTTCGTAACCAACCACTCACCTCCGCCGCATGATTTCGAGCACGCGGATATCGATTCCAAACTCCAGGAGTATCGCGATTGGCAGCTCGATCCGTTTCCGCCACAAACGCCGCACGCGTCTGTGTTCTTGTTGCTGCCTACTCGCAGGTCGCATCCGACTTTCTGAAACAGAAATTATTGCACGCTGATTAATGGAATGTCTCACGAACCTTCGTATTACGTTTCAATTTTAGATTTATATGAAGGAACAGCAGGACAATATTTCTCTGGAATTCGTCCAAGAATTTTTTGTGTGTCTCTCGGTGGCTCTTGAATTTATTCTTTATTTCATTTTACGTTAAATTATTTCCATTGAAATTTATCGCCGTGACACTACAAAGAAAGATTACTTCTATGTTTTTACTCTGTCGTAAATTTAAAATTACAACAGATTCGAAATCGGTATTTAAACGATAACGTCCATGCTAAGTCCCCGTTTTATAGCAAATCAAAACGATAGGTCCTCGAGGGCGTATAATCTAAAGGCGATCCTGCGCTATGTCACGCACCCCCGGGAGCAACTGCTTCGACTTGCAATAAACTAGAGCTCGAACTCAGTCTCTAGATACCTCACTGCTCGAAACCCGAAACAAATTTCGTCCCATGGATCTACAACACATACACGGGAATTTATTAAATAAACCCAACCGCGCGTGTCCACCCTATCGAATGTAAATGGGCAAAGAAAATAGAAGCAATAGTTATCGATTCCATGGAGTTCCGGGTATCGAAACTCTTCTTCGACGACGAGTTAAAAATGAATCAGTGAAGTACAAAGAGCAACGGCGTACGCCACTTTACAGAATCTGAATGCTGCCTGCCGCTGCACATCTCGAATGCCGTCCCGTGCAAATTCACCAGCACCCTCCAGGAAAATGGAAGGAGAAGAAAAAAAAGATAGAACTGAAAGAGAAGCTGACGTCGATTCGTGACCTGGCTCGGACGGCAAACTGATTTGTCATTCAAGCTGCATGGAGGTTTGCTCCGAGGTCGGGCAGTACATTATTCATCCCTTATCCGGGCGAGAAGAGCGAACCAAACTGGTGGCAAAGGTGCAAGGTGAAGGGAAGATGAGACGAGGAGGGATATATAGTAGATGGGATGGGGGTAGAAAGGAGAGACACGGCCTAACGAGATCATTGACACGACGAACTATCGTGGCGGGATAATCAAAGTTTTTTTATCCTGCGCACATCGATTTGAATAAGTGTTTACAACGGTGCTGTAATCCCTTTTTAGTATTGCACAAATTCCCGGAAATATAATTAGTTTTCTATAATCAGGCAATTCAGCATTTCTAAGAGCTGACTGAAAAACAATAAGACTCTTTACGATCATGCCTTATCTATTTGCTGTTTACTCTACTGTAAGTAGGAATACTCAAAATTTAAAATAAACCTGATAAAAGAATATATAAAATACATGGATAATTGTGTATACTTATGAAATGACACAATAATAACGTACAAATATTTTAGACACTATTTGCCGTAGTATCCCTCATGTAGGTACTTTATATACGTTTTGACAATTGCCGTATCAAGATTGTTGGGAAGAGGAGCACGCTTTGCGAGTTCCGTGCGGCTAATATTCAATTGCAACCTCGGTGCAGAAATTTCTCGAAAAATTCTGTCACTCTCCTGTCTTGCTTAGGTAACAATCGTAGAAACGCGTTGCGCGTATTTCCACCGGAAGCACGTCCACTCTTTGCCAGCATTTAGAAACAGAATTTACACTTCAGCGAAAATGCTTCGACAGTTGTGGCTCGTTTCACGTGTGTAGAAAGTCGATCTCGAGTGCATCACGAGGAGTTCGAATGGGAGTTCGAATCGGGGATACACGATTTTAGAAACACGTCGACATAAAGCTCCACGAGCTTTTCCCCCATTTCGTCCTCGAACTTTTTCCCCGTTTAATTGTACACTGAATCGAACTTCGCGGCACGCTATTTAAAACAGAAAATTTTGCTTCACAATTATTCTTATTATTATTCATGATCTCCATAAATGCATAAGTAAATCGGCCCTGTCTTAAAAGGGTTAACGCGATTCTCAAGTATCTTCGAATAATAGAGATCAAGTGAAAGATAAGGATAAACGAGGGGCAAATTGAAAATGACTCTTACCCTGAAACCCATTCTGGGCCCTTAAAAAATTCATAGAGGATCCCTCGGACGTTGGATCTCGACCGTCGGTCGACGATTTTTAGATTCTGTCAGGGACAAATATGTGAAAGGGACAGCCTGCCCGTGCACACGAATATATTCACGTACACCTGCGTCCCTCTGTGTGTGCAAGCTTGTGTGCCTCTGCCTGTGCCCACACCGCAGCCGCGCGAGCGCGCAAACAGAACGGAAGAGGCGCGCAATACGGGCGCTCAGGATTAGGTTTACTTTGCTCGAGAAGTGGAAACCTGCAGCGGGAGCCCCGTAATTGAAGGATAGGACCATCGAAGCAACCAGTTATTTCTCTAGGTAAACAAGCCAAGAGAAACGGCCAGCCGGTCGGGCGTGCGAAATGAAATATCGCGGAACTTAACGGCGCCGTTCCTTCGTTCTTGCAATCCTTACTGTCCGCGCTCGACCCGCGCAAATAACACCTTTGCATCCAGTAAACACCTCGCCAATGGTCGCTTATGAGCTGAGGAATATGAACACTCGATTCGAAGGGCCGCGGGATTCATGATACTCTTACGTGAAAAATTCACGGATAAATGAACAGCAAACATGGGCACGTACTCCTTTCAGTGGAATTTCATACTTGGCGATGTGAAAAAAAAATGGTAAAAAAAATTGGCGATGTTTTAACAACTGCGAATTCGTGATAAAAAATTGTCCAACGGTAGACCTGACCTCATGTTAAAGGCTGGCGTTTCTACATTCGCATCCCTGAATGAATTTTTGTTGAAATTAATGATCCTCGGAATTGATATATTTAGAGCATTTAGAGAACAATTAGAAATAAATCTATCGCTACAGGTTCTCTTTATCTACCCGTCAGGTAACAAGATACGGTTGAACAGGTAAATCGGCGATTTCCGCCAGTTTTCTTCTCCACGGCTATATCGTTACGTAAATTTGACTGGTGTTCAATTATTCAAGCTGGCTTTCAAGGTTCCATTCGACAGTCGGTGCACCTTCAAGTTAGCCCATTACGCTCAATACACCATTTTCTCCGCCACGGGTTCCCATCCTTTCGCCCTCCTTCCCCAACTTCTCCAACTCATCCCACGGCTTCCTTTCTCTACACTCGTTTCTGCCTTTTAACATAGTTTCCCGAAGAATGGGATTTCCCGGCTGTAGACGGGCTCGATCACTTTGTCCGCCTTATTCGGCCCGTTTTCACTGAAATGATGGAATTTATCGCCCAACCGCCGAGCCTTGTATACCCCTAATTTCTCACGTGCCTTTTTATTCGTATTGAGCTCTCTTTTAGAACGAGCCACAGGGGGTATCAGGGGCTTTGTATTGCGCCCGGATGAGTTAGAGTTGCACAGGATTGGGGGATGATTTGACCAATATTCGATGACGATGGAATATATGGATCATGTGAAGTATAGGAAACTTTAATTATTATATTATAATTTGCAAGTAACGTGGAGTATTGATAATTATTTTATTTGTGGAGCACAGCTCAATTACTTAGCGAAGGTGAAAATGTTCAGACACGAGTGGACTGAAACGCCGGTCGATTTGCGTTACAACTTATTCGAGACTCCACGTGGAAATGGATAGGAGACGAGGCAATTGGAGAAATTCCCGTGGACGAAAGACGAACTCTAACGAGTCGCGATAGTACAAAAGCGTCGCGCACTTATCGAGCGTGTCTAACGCGAGAGGAGAGGACTCGCCGGTGCTTTAATAATGCAAAACTAGTTTACGTTTAACAGAGCTTGGTTAGTGCTTAATTACGCGGTCCTGTCTGCTGATTAGATATTGTCCTTCCAACTTCGTTGCCACTGTCGTCGCTATGGAATCCCGTTAATTATTTCTTGACGCCCCCTTGGAGCATTTCAGTAAATCGTCGACCGAAGGCTTCTCTAGTTTCCTCTGTTGCTCGTCGATACCGCAAGCTTTTCTGCCAAATTTTCTGTCTCCCTTTTCTCACCTTAATCAGACTGCATACTTTAAAAAAAAATAACTAAATAAAGAACGAAGTATTTCCTTCCATCGCGTTTATTAGCAAACATTCCAGTTCGAGTTAAAAAATGTACATTCGCAATGAAGCTCGCCTTTATAGGATACGGTAGCAAGAAAGTAAGATGATAGATGAAACGATAAAGAATATCAATATTGATCAATGTCACCTGCCCCTGGGCATGGTAAAACTTTACGGTGACCTCGACTACTTAAGGGGCTAATCGAAGAAGTAACCCACTCTCTCTTCCCCTCTCACCCTTTCTGTATATAAAGTCGCCGACGGTGTAAAGTAAGATCGAATTAACTTAATGGAGGAGAAGTGCGGGCGTCTCGACGCACCCAAGGCAAATATTGGCCGCGGACGAGAGGACGACGCCTCGTTAGCTGACATTTTTCCTTGGTCGTAGAAAAATGCGGCCGCGAACGAATCGTGGATAGACACCGAAAGTTATAAATAAGTTTCAGCGAGTCCAGCGAAGGGGAGCGGAGGGGGGGGGGCAGAAGAAAAGGGGAATAGGCGGATAGAGGGTACTGTATGCTCCACCTGAGCAAATTTCTCGACCTCGAGTTTCTGCCAGAACTTTCTTCTTCCTCGCCAAGTTTCGACAAGAGATGCAGCAATTGCGACTTCATTCTTAAGCAACGCTTTCCAGCGTAATACCGTGCCAAGGGTCGGGTCACGATCGCATATTTAAAAGTTCGATCTCTGTCTTTAATTAATTATCTCGCAGCCGACTTGCTTCCGGAATTCCTGGCTGCGAATATTAACTAGGAAGTGGAAGTTGCTCGAAAGAAGGGGGACGAGAATGGACAGACAGATCATTTTTGCTTGTCGGACGAAAGTACTGTTTTTTTTATTTTTTTCACTTTTTTTTTTGTATGAAATAGTGCAGCTCGTTGTGAAATGCAAATGCTTGTTTAAATATGGATGTATTTGGACCATCGTGTTTGCACTTGCGTACCTTTACGTTATAGAATTCTGGCTCTGCGTTGTGTTTTATTTTTAGAATGTGAATTTACCCTGTATAAATTACAAAGACGTCGCCTTCCAAGGAAAATTGGAGTTCGCTTCCAGTGTAATGGGATCATTATTTTTGTATGCATACACGCGTGCACATACGTAGATTAAGGGAATAATTAATGAGATGGTAAAACTTTAATGTCAGCTTATATAATATTGAGTTTCCAGTCGGAACGTTTTTTTCAGTGATACTCGTTTTCTTGAAAAACCGATATTTTTTTTTAAATAAACATGTCGGTATTGTAATTGTGTAATATTGTTTAAATTAACAGGCTGAACAACGCGCAGCAATTATTCATGTTTTTTAATCGCTGAAAAGGTTACGCGCGGAGAATATTTCATGCGTCTGACTAGTGCTCGACTTATATCACTTGCTCGTTGAGACCACTAATGGGAATATGCGTACTCGCGACATAATCAATATAAATGATTTTCTGCGTGATAAATAATCGTAAAACTGAGTGATATGAATTAATAATATACGCATATAACGTGGTATTTAATAAAGCAACATTTGCCGCCGTTATTATTGATTCTGTACAGTAGAATTGATATTGGTTCCTGTCGTATTAAATTAATTTACTAAAACAATCGGAAAAATCAAACAGGCAGCTAGCATAGATTCTGTTAAACGTATTTTATTTTTTATCGTTACTCTATAAACCTAAATTACAATCCCGCAAAGAACATTTAATTAATAGTATCAATTAGATTGTTCTGTACCTACGTTGATTGTATCCATGGGTAAATAAGCTATTTCAATATGTATACAAGTGCATTGTACCTGTATTAAATATTCATGAAGCTCTCGCTAATGTTCCGTTAACCCAAATAATATTTGAGATGCGAATAGTATTGGTATCACGATATTATTGTAACGAAATATGATAAACTTGTAGCAGTGTGATTGTTTCATTCCGAAACCGAACGAGCAGAATTATTCTGGTCGAACGAACACGACAGCTTAAAAGTCGAAGTGGTTGCACCAATAAATATAATATTTACGACGAATCGATAACAGTTCCGTTCATTTTGGGTGCAGTGTACGAAATTATACAACACTGTAGTATAACTTTCCAATAACAAATTTAATCCAGTATTATGAACGTCCATCTGGTTGGTCCATTATTGTTAATTAATTTAAAGATTGTAACGCGCTTCAATTGGTAACCGAGGTTTGAATCGACTCAAACAAATTGCGCGATGCTTTGACAGAGGAGAGCAGGACAGATCGATAGTACGAGAAATTCTTTCTGTTCGCCATCCAACCGATTCACATTCGTCCTATATTAAAACGAAACCCGAAGATAGCATATTACGATTCACAGATTACCGTAATCAGATCTAATTAATAATAATACTACTCGGCAATTTTCATTTATTCGTGCTCGACGTTGTAAATTTTCCGACGAGGAGTGCCTGGCCTTTCCAGATTATTTCCCAACTAATTTCAAGAATAATTTATGGAGTGCAATTTCACCTGGATGTTTTTGCAAGCTGCGCGAATCATCCAGTGACTTTCACTTTAAATATTCATAACTCTACGCACTATGAATTATTTATATGCATGCATCTTCAACGACAGGCGAAATAAATGAGTTAACTCGAAGCATTTCAAAAGCCAGCATCCAGTTGCCCATTGAGACCCCGTTTCCCTTTCGACCACAATTTTCGTCACTTCTCAATCCTTCTTTCGCATACCTTCCAATCAATTCGCGTAATCAAATTTGTATCGGCACACTCCCGTGCCACGATGCACTATGCTCGATTAAACGCGAGCCAGAAATCGCGTTTGACCGTGCGTAAAACCCAAGATTGAATGGGGCACGCTTTGGCAGGTCGAACTTTCGTGCAAAGTACAAAATATGGCGCACCGGAAGGGATACTGACAGGGCACAAAAATTACACCCCCCCGGGAGATAAACGTTTCCGGTTTCCCTGGCGCCAACTTTCTTCCAATCGCATGAAACATGACCCGCTTATCAAATTGAATTCGAGTTGGCCGAAAATTTGTTCTTATGCTGTGCCAAACAACCGTGGCTACATTATGTCCTTTACAATACTTTATATTTTATCCTACGCGAATCGAACGAATGAAGGCATTCGAAATTATTCGACGATTTTTAATATTTAAAAGTCTCCATTCTCCTCTCATGTTTCCATTAAATATTAGGAATAAAATGTCGGAAACAACGTTAACGTTCACTTGTAATTCAAAATAGTTTCAGCACAATTCTATAATTTTTTAATATTCAAGCTCAACATACATTTTTCATTTCTCCCCACACATTTCCCTTGAATATTATAAATGAAATTCTAAAGGCAACGCTAACGTTACTGGTTCATTCAAAATGTTACCAAAATGATTCTAACATTTTTAATATTGGAACCCAACAATTCTCTCCCCTTTCACCTCCAATCTTTCCATTAATATTATAAAACAAATTTGAAAGATAAATTTCAACGCCACTTACCATGCAATCACCGCCAATACAGACCTCCGTGCCCTCCATGTAGCATTTTGTACCGTCGTCCACTTTGTCCGCGAGCTGAACCACGATCGTCTCCTCGCTATCAAACTGCAAAACCTCGGTGACGTCTCGTGGAAGCGTCTTTTCGGCGGACGTTTCCTGTCTGAGACGATTCTCGGTGTTCTCCACGGATTGTTCACCACGGCAGATCAAAGCACACGGCTTCGCCGGGTCGTAATGCGGATACCATTTCAGCAATTGTCCGCTGTATGGCACATCGTCGAACGAGGCGCATTGTTCCGCTCGGAAATTGGTTGGGGTTTCGCAGGGCTGTAATAAAAAAGAAACGAGTTTTACTTTCGAACAATTCGTTGTGGATTATTCGTGTGGAAGTGTTAATTAAATTTCAACTTAATGGTTTGTAAGTTATGATGGAAATAAAGGTATATTGGGTGCACAGATTAATTATATTATTTATTATGATTCCGTTTCAGTGAATCAACTTTGTAAGGCAGAAGAAATATCCACGATTGTATTAAAGAATTATTTAATGTCAATGCACGAAAATCTTTTAGCCACAGCGTTACGCTACAACAGTATCGTTCACATCGCAGTTTATTACGATAACGAAATATCGTTTTAACGATTCCAGGATTATTTGTCTGCAACCCGCGCGCCAGCATCCACCCATTATTGCCACTTTAATCGTTCGTAAAGCTGTTAAACGGAGCGTGCCAGCCAGCTTGGAAATCGTTCAGGATTTTCACAGGATCGAAGGCAAAGGCACCGATTTCGACGTACCAGATCATTAACCAATTGGGTCGAAGTGTTATCGATATTATGGGGTATCCAACCTCGAGCTTGATCGAAGACTCCTTTAACCGAACCAAACGATTGAGTATTCTCAACGAAACAATGAAACTTTGTTTCCTCGTGTAATTAGCCGACTGTTCATATTTTATCAGAAATTATTTAATCGCGACGATACGGGTTTCAATGAATTTTCTCGGCCATTGGTTGCTCTCTTTCGTGTCCCTTTGAAACCCGTTGTTCCATTTAGTACCATTAAAACGTTTTCCATCCAATTGCTTCGTTATATATATTTTTTCCCTCTCTATCTCTCTCTCTCTCTGAAGGTATGAATACGCACAACAGCGAGGTGAAGCGGCAGCCGATGAAAAATTAATTCGCGGATATGCGATCGTAAACGAAGCGCCCTCGTTTACAGCGCGAAACAAGATTAAAAGCGGTAGGTGTTTCGTTTGCGTTTCGCGATATTCGATCATTCACGGCCAACGACGGGTCAGTCAACAAACTCAGCCGTGTCGGTGGTCGTTAATTATCGACGTAATTAACGGTCTGGTAATCAGATCGGATATGACTCGAGGGCATTTCGATTGTACGTTTTTCCAGGCGCGTCGAGTTCACCTCTATCCTCATCGAAACGAACGACCCGCGATGTAAATTGACCAAATGGAATGGTTCATTACTGTCGATCGTTCCATTCATTGTTGCCACCATTTTTCCAGCCGTTCGGCTTCCAGCGAATCGAAGGAGGATTAAATTAATCGTTTTAGTCAATGATTAATCGTAGCCCCTTTCGTTTAAGTTGATAAGGTGCTCCGCGTGGCTTCGACAAAATAATTCTTCTCTTTGACAATTGCTTTATTTCATTTGTTTCCCCCGGTTCATTTAATTTATCGTGCCTGCACTCTACTCGATGGACCCGTCGCTCAGCATCGAACGATGAAATTGTTTTGTATAATCATGAGCCGGACGAAGCGTTGTTTGCAATGCACGTACTGTTACAAACTATCCAGTTCTACCAAGATGTAATCAAGTTATTCATCGATAGATTCTAACGCGATGAGAAGTTTCAGATTCGTAGTGGGAACCGAACCGTGCTGTATTTCCAATATACACAAATTTCAGGCCGGCAGTGAATCTGAAACTTCATTGATTGATACAAATAATAATGTATTATACAACGAGGGAGGAATAGTTTATAAACTCAATAGTTTTCACGCAGGACGGGAAATCTGTAGACCGATGGGAAGCAAAGTTCATTGTTGACAGAGCACTGCCGGTTTATTTCCAACAAAATCAAAGAAGGTTATAGTGGATGAATGGAATGTTTATATATAAATAACGGAAGTCATTTTAGTAATCTGTTTTATCGTCGTCGATATCACCGGGACGAATAAACGAGCGCAGGCGACGCGACAGGGGAGAAGCATGTTTATGAAATCGATGGTTCATAACCATAACGTTTCCAGTGGGACGACGAATGGAGAGATTGTCCACGGCAATATTTTTTATTTTATCTCCACGCCCGATCGTACTTTAGGCACGAAAACCATCGATCCGTGTGCAATCTCTTTCCAGTTTTCATTTCATGTCTGTCGTCCACTTGCCAATTCTCCTGATTCAATACATCCACTATTACATCATATTAAGAAGCTATATTAAACGCGGAGAATTTCATGGAACACTCGCTTGGAAATTATTCTAGATGAAATTATATTGGACGCTCGTCAGTGGCAAATGTAAAACGTTATTCCTGGCGAAATTGACTCCATCAATGGAAAGCCTTTTTTCCCTTGGAACACACAAGCTACGATAGCAGAACACGTCACACAGGCGCGCTGGCTTTTGTATTTTTTTGCCGGGTCGTTTTTACGCGGAAATCCTTCTCGTTTTATTTCACCTTCTACATCTGTCTCTCGCCAATCCATTCTCACCCCGTTACGTCGCGTCTGCCTTTCCACCTATAGTTTCCTCGTGGAACAGCGCCATCGTATTACTCGCCGATCCATCATTTCCTACGTCCCGAATGCAAAATGCTACTTACGGGACACCTGTTACTGACTGTCATTTTGGCCGATAAAAAATTCTATATATTATCTAACAAAAAGAAGAAAAAAGAATATTATTTCTGGTACCTTGTGCACAGTACATTGTGAACGGGTGATTATTTGTTTAAATCTGGAAATCGAAGTGCAGTATATTTGTATTGTATAATACTATTCGGAAGGTGGATATATTGTATAATAACATTCATCTGTGGATTAAGATAACGTTAATGCAAGCTACAGAATATTTGATGTATTTTCGTACAAAGAATTAATGCACCTGGTATTGCACCATACTGATAAACAGAATACGCAGAAACAATTTGCGGTTCTTTATTATCAACCAAACAACAGTCAGAGTAGCTTTGTGGATAGTTCGTTGGATGTATTTTATTTGGAAGCAACTCCACGTTCAGAGGAGGCAAGAGAAAAAAGGTAGTGAATGCTTCAGCGTTCGCAAAGGAGATCTTTTTAGCCGCGGAACAGGGGTATACTATTCGCGGATTAAAATGTAGTACACGAACGTTAGCTCGTGCAACGTCCCGTAGACACAGCTACAAGCTCTATCTTTCATCTGTTATTCCAAAGAATTTCCGCACTGAGGGCGTTGTTATTTAGTCTGCGTCAGTGAAAGTAATTTTGCGCGGACTGAAAGGGGTGACAGTATCCCCCTTTCGGTCGTTCACTTCTTCTACGTTTACGCAGACACAGCCCTGCATTTTCATCTAGGCGTTAAATTCTTAATCCCCCAGGATTATATCACAATTACGACAATGGGATTCACCGGGTCTTACCCCGTGTTAACATACTATTACCAATGCTGTAATAATAATTATTCAACAGAAACATTATTCTACGATATGAAATTCCAGGCATAAGACGTCGACTTTTATATAAGCTTGAGAATTGTTCGAATTCTCGTATACACGAATGGCTTGCTTCTACATTTTTTGTCAGCAATTGATTTTTTTACAATATCACCTTATCAAAACAAATTCATCGCCAACAAATTATTTAAATAATTCAATTGTCCCAGTTTGGAAGCAACTTTTATCTGTCTAATTCAATTCGTAGATAACTTCTCTATTCAAATGAAAATTTACATAAAAATTATCAAGCATCGCAAGATCGGGGGACACATAAATTCAATGGAGACTTTCTTTTTTCGTCCAAAGCAACTGATCGCGAATGTCGTGGGACAAGCACTGGCCATTGTTTCCTGTGCAGGCGACGTAATCGGCTGAAACGTCTGGCAAATCCCCGGCGGGGTTTCGAGGAAACGATGGATGTAGAAACGTTCTCGCGTAATGAGTAGTTGAGATTCCTTGTTAAGGAGCGTCTCAACTCTGCACTGCGGATTTTGCGGTCCCCAACCCGGTTTCGCCGTTTCGCATAGTTTCATCCCCTACTGCGCTTCGCCCTTGAAGTCCCAACATCGGGTCCAGACTTCGTAGGTTACATCCTTCCCTTGAACCAACGGCCAAGAATCTGCCCGCGATATATCATGCATCGTGTACGAATTTCCAGCGTAAGGTTGTGTATGTATTCGCTGCACAAACTTTGGCGGATGAATAATTTTAAGGTGGAATTAAAAATTGAGGACAGTCATGGACCATGGTTTTCCAGGGCGCAGAAAGTCGTCGAAATAAAACGCCGAGAAAAGATGTTTGAAAAGAGCTGATCTTGCTCGTACTATTAAGTTTTCAAACTGCAGTCTTTGTTCAGATTTGAGTGGTTTCGAAAAATTCAGCTCGCTTCATAAGGATTCTTTGAAATACTTATATACTTTCCTGATTGTAACAGTTGGATATCGAGGTTTGGTATTTATTTGACACTTTGAAAAATATGCGTTTTTATCAGTAATGACGGATTATTAAAATCTGACCGAAAAATGGTCGATTTTCGAACTGACGTGACTTCGATGTTCGGTAAAGAATCGGTACCTGGTATCTCTCGAAAAGAAGGAAGCACACCTTGGAAGGTTATTTCCTCCATCCGGCGACCAAATGACGTCTCCACGACGACGCGACGCGACGGTATAAAGGAAAGCATACGATCGTGGACGCTGCTCGTTCTTACGATAACACACGGCCGCTCTTTTTCACGAGGACTCGTCGCGAAAAGAAGAAACGTACGACCGAGGATCCTCACGATGCCCGGTTTTCTGGAAAGCGCTTGCGAAAATGACATCCCTGAAAGTATCCAGGACAAGTGGTCGTCGAGAATCTTGTTACCTTCGCGGGATCATTCGCGAAATTTGTGGAAATATGCTTCCCATTCGAGTCGCCTTCCCTCGGTTAGAATCTGGAAAATTTCTCGGTTGCTTTCACCAGAAAGCGAGTGGGAATTTTGACAGTTTCGTCCCACCCGAGGTATGGGAGAATTTTAACGTATCGAATTCGACCGTAAGAAATTTTCGAGGAGTCTCTTTCTTGGAATAGATACAGGTGCATAAGATATATGCAGGAATAGGTTCATCTTTAAAAGACCCTTGTATTTTAAGACGAATAAAAATTCAGAGGCCGTACTAGTTCCTCCAGAGTCAAGCCTAAAATTCAAAATTAAACTTTCAACCCGTGTGATATCTTCTTTTACGATCTGTGTACTTAACGCGAGATCCTGTATTGTTGATCGATTGCACGTGTACTGGTATCGATAGAGCGGCAAGGGTATAAAGGAGAAAGGAAAACAGCGGCAGTCAGCACGTTCCTCGATTATCCGTATTTACGGAAATTCCGTGCACGTTACACCCGATAACTTTTGTAACGGATTACTCGCCGAAAGTTTCTGCCGGGCCGAGGGAGAAAGAGAGAGGTCAGCCCAATAAAATACACCCGGCGAATCGTCAATGCAGTCAAATGTACTCGAATGGCTGACATTAGCTCAAAGGGCTGGATACGTGTCTGTCCTCGCATTGTTCACACCACGATTATTCCCTCCATGTTTTATTCTCTCAATGATCGTTCGTTAGAAAATCTCTCTCGTCGAGGCTTACGGCAACCCGATATACGTTTCGCAAAATATATGCACGATTTTTATGCACGGAATGCTGAAATCGCTTTGCCAAGCAAAAGTCTGGGTGGAATTGAAAAACTTCGAACGCAACGAATGGAATGAGGAAAATGCCAAGTCGGAAAGGTGCACCGCTGTTGATGCAGCTTCCTTGGGAAGGCAGGTTTATGGGCGGAGGTGGTCGACGCTATTTAATGAAATGAACAGAGCAAATGATCTCCGGGAAGTTTTCTCGAAATATATGAACCGCGAGACACCGCAAAACGAATAAGAGGAATTTCAAGCAATTACGTAGAATGCAATTTCGTGTTCATCGATCAGAATCCGATGCGCGGGACATTTCACGTTTCGATTGTTAGATATCGAGAAATTTTCCGGCGCGTTGTAACGATATCCGAAAGCGACACTTATTGCCGACAATTGAGGATCGAAACGTGTTAACCCCCTGCTCTCTATTAAAACTGCCGGAGTGGAAAAGGAATGAAGCTGTAGAGGAGGCTGATCCTACGGTCAACACAATAAAAGGCAGTTCGATAAAGAAAGCTTAAGTCTCATTCGCGATCGGGTTAGCGCCGGCATTTTTTATGACCCGTTAAACGTTTTTCAATCTCGGAAAATGGCCTTCTGATACGACGTATTTTTTTCTTCTTTCTTTATAACGACAGTTCCAATGTAAAGATAGACTCACAACGAAACAGATTGCCTTTCATTTATCACAGAGCTTTTGTTTAATTTTTTTAATGCTTGATCTATTCTTTCAATTCTCTCTATGCAATTGTTTCACGTTTATCAGACTTTGTGTTATGTATGTATCGTATAATATTTTACGAATGTAATTTACCAGTGCTGATACACAACTGTGACGCAGCAAAGAGTAGTCCACATCGCTAGGCAAATAAGAAACGAAACGAAGATGCACCTGGTGGTGAACACTGCCAAGTTTGCATTAGGAAATAGTCACGTTAATTCCAAGGACAGATCCCTCGGATAACAAGAATCGTCGGTGTAGTCGTACAACGAGCCGTTGGTTCTTTCAGACGTCCGTGGATTTCGAAGATGTTAATCCTCGCTCCTGGATTCGACTTGATCCACCAATTCCACCCAGTAGCCCCAGCCATTGCAAACAGACTCAACCCTGTTCTCGACCGCGATGCAATGGTGACCTGATTCAATTCTATACGACCTTATTTCACCTAGTATTCTTTGTTAATCGTTTACCATAGTTTGCGTATGACTTTACGAAATATTGTCAATACAATTGACTTTTCGTGAGGGTAGATTTTTGTTGGAAATTATTTTGACAACCTCTGAAGATCTTCTATGTTGTGTATTATTTTAGCAACAATTTCATCAAGCGACTTATGTTTGTCAGGAGATTTCACTCCGTGCACTACACCTTTCAGAATCCGCTGATCGATCAGATGTTCCGCCGCGTATATTCTGCGCAACAAGTTCAACTCCGTTTTAGGTTGCGGTGTAATTGCCCCAGGTTTCATCGGATTCGGCCTGATTCAGGCTGTTTGGTACTCTTCGTTACCCATTGATATCAAATGGTGTGCTACATTTCAATTATGTCTATTACGTGTCGAGCCCGTTAGTATTTCCGCTAGACTGGCCTATAAAAACACGCGACCTAACGATCGTAAAAAATTTCGTTTCACGTTTCACTCGAAGGATGCAGTAACGAGTCCTTTGGGAAACTTCGTTTGAAGAGCCAAATTAATTTTTACGATTCTTTCGTTTTATAGAACTCTTTTTCAAACTTTCATGGAAACGACCAGAAAAAAAGGCTCGGCTTCAACCGATTCGAACTCCCTTCGCGGGAATTTATTTTCTGGAAAATAGAATAAACTTCCATTTCGGCCCTCCATTCATTCGTTCGCTACGGAGAAATCATTTGTTTTTTTTTCTTGCCCTGCGTACTTATCCACTCTCGATTAACAGATCTCACCCCCTTTTTGATCTTGAAAGTTTCACGGTTTCGGGTGAATTCTCCTTTAATAATAAACGATCCGACGAAATGTTCTTGAATGCAGTTTCAGAAAGGACCTTGATCAGCTGAACGAATCTCTAAGTAAAGCTCGAGGACGCCGATCGACGGATACACATATTAGGGTCGCAAATGCAACTTTGTTATTGACCGGCTGGCAACTGGCCTTGGCTTCATGGAAACTGACCTGATTTTCCACCGCGTTCTTCGTCAGGTATTGACGTCAATTGACCTTTCAGGTTCCAACCACTGCACGTTTCACCGTGCGGATGCTTCGATATACGTTTATAGGCCGTGGACGCATGACTAATTTTAATGGATCGATGCTTGGTCTCCTCCTTTTCAATTTTCATTCAAGACAATATAAATATAGTTATAGTGGTTACAAAAATTAACTTCCAATAAATCCAATCGGTTTACTCGCACGATATTAAGCTCTAAACGTCAGCGAAACAAATACACTTAACATTGTACCGAACCACATTCTAATCGTTCCTGGTCCCACTAAATTTGACCCGATTTAGCACAGCCGCTGCTGGTGTACCGGTGACGTCAGATGATCCTCCTCGAATCGACCACGAAATTAACGCAGCTTTAATCTCCCTCCTGCGGGAGGCAGATCGCTTTCCATTATCCCATAAACTATTAATATAATGAAATATTTGCCTCGAAATGATAATGCCCTTAGAAATTGATAATTCGAAACTGCCTCGTTATATCATCCCACGTTAAGTAGACCATTTAATCGAAAGCTAACAACCAACCAGTTTCTTCTGTGAAATATTTAAATTCCCAAACTATTTCCAAAGCAATATTTCTCTACCAATTATTTCGATATCTGCATTATCTCCATTAAGAATTCGATGTCGAACGTGATATCCAGTCCAAATGGAACGAATTCACTCTTCTTATCGATGCCAGTTCTTTTTAAATCTCTGCTTAATTCGTACACGTGGCTCTTCGCTGATCACTGATGATTCAGGTATCCAATCGGTCACGTACGCAGGTACGCGCAAAGGGTTATTCACGTGGCGGAACGTCTCGTGCAAGGAAATGCAGTGCGGTTCGCGGAATGCATTTCGGTGATTGCTATCAGACAGGAGACGGCCGTTAGTCAGAATGGAACGTCGATTCGGACCCTGATCCAGAACGTATCTACTTCACGTTCTCTTGTCCTTCCACTTCTTTTCATTTTTCTCCTTTTGTTCTTCATGGGATGTCGCGTTAAGGTGACCACTGCAGAATTCTCCGTATACGTTTTCACGGGACACTCCATTCACCGTGGCTCCACTAAAAATGCTTGTTTATCGATTCGTGGAGCGAAAATGTTTGACACTGTTCGTGGTTCGCATCCAAGGTGGCGTGAAATAATATGGAATTCATTGTTCGTACACTAGACTGAGTATTCGGTAAAAGGTAAAATATTTGCCATTCTTGGCGGCGCGTGAAATATTACATATATACTGTAAAATATTTTTCCGGGACGCGAGTGATATTTTTAGATGCCAGAAATGTCCCGCGGTGCTCGCGGATTTCTTTGGAACGGAACTCGTCCGTGCTCTTCCGCTACAGTAAAACACTTCCGTAGCGGAGAAAAAAAGGTAGGCAAACATATGGCGGTTCTTGAGAAGAATTTTTTCTTCCACGGTTTATGCTGTAATAAAATCGTAACGCAAAATAAAAACAAAATAAAAATCTTATACATTTTTCGAGACGACGCACCACGATTTCGTTGAACTACAGGTTGACACCACAGCATGGCGGCCTTGAAAGCCAATCGAAACAAACCGCAACCCTGTCGTGACCGAGATTGTGGTTTCGTGGTATCCATACGATTAACCCGGAGTCCATTCCTGGCGCCGCTTGTACGCGTTAAGAAAGACAAAGACTGCCGATTATCGACGCATCGACGAAAAATACGACCGGACAACGTTCTCGACGCAGACGATGCTTCAACGTCCTGTCGAGGCGCGAGAACGATGTTTCAAGAGATTTAGGACTCGCGAAGTCATTGAAACGTTCATAATTTCGGTCTCTGAATTCTTGTAACAATGATGCATCATTAGTAAATCAATTTTTGAATAATCTGTTTCCAATAACCGTATTATTATGCATAGGTTGCTGAAATAAATTGGTCTGACGTATGTTTGACTTTGTTTTAAGTGATTGTGAGGGAAATAACAGCGACACGAGTATTTTCGAACATCCTTTGGTTTTTTTAGGATCGACTGTTTTCGTGGTTACAAATAGGGGATCGAGCAAGCCCCTTTACTTCGCGAAAAAGAAAGGAAACGGAGCCAACAAGATTTTCCATGCAAACGGGCCAGAAGTTCCTCGTCCCCGGTCTCTAGACGTATCAAACTCGATCGTAAAAAATTAATCGCCTGGAAAGCGGAAGTGTGTCGGCAGTAGTCTGTTTCCGTAGACGTTCATATGCGACGCGTCGATGGATTATGGAGGTTGTTGCACTGGTGGCAGTACAATTGACGATTGCGTACAAAGAGTAATATCGATTGGAATAAAAGGGTTAGTTATACATTGTATTAACGCGTCACAGAAACATATCACTCTGCATGTCCCTTGATCAATATATCTACGTACCTTTTCAACTTTCATCGAATGCATTTATTTTCGTGAATATTCGTTCTACCAGGAATTAATAATCCTTCGTTTTAATTTAAATTGCCTTCGAGTCCATATTGTCGCAGCGACGATAATAACACCAGGGCAGCCGGTATATCGTTTTCATTTCGTGAAATAATAATATCTCTGCCGGTGGCACGGATGGAATACTGGTCGCCACTTAATTAGATCGCTGGGGATTATGGTAACTAAACAAATTTTACCATCCCTCTTTCCCTCTCTTTCGGTTTAATCGCCGACGGAAGATCGTGATTTAACGATTTCAATCGGGTCGTCGGATGTTTCGTCGTTAACGGGGCCACGGTCGATGACTAACAATAAAGTTCCAGCATTCTAATTGTCCGTATGAATCGGCTTAGCGAAATATAAATCGCGTAAAAGCCGTACGCGACGTGCACACGTTTAATGCTAGCTCATTCTATCCGCGACTAACCGCGAGAAATCGATATTTCGATATATTATTATCAAGGGGACGAGTTAGTTGCGGCTCATTATTCCAGAGCCCGGCGAACGTTGTCGCTATAAAATCACTGATAACTGAATTACTAACGCGATAATGTTCGACGCCGAAACGTTGCGCGTATGCGTTACACGCGACAAATTAGTTAATGCCCTCTGTATCATCATCGACCTTTACGCTACTGATTTGAGCCGGTATTTTTGCGGCACTGTGGGCATAGCGGGGACAAAGCAGATTTAGTTTGATTATTTTAATTAGAAAAGAAAAAAGAACGTTGCAATTAATTTTCACGAAATTGGGTACGGTGACTGGATTTTCTGATTCTCTCTTTTTTTATTGTATCTATTACGTTGCGCTTGCTGTTATTTTATTTGACATTTTTCTCCTCATCAAGGTGTAGCGTTTTATTGTTCGTGTAACTACGTTGCGTGTGTTGAATGGAAGGAAGAACCGGTGACTTTTAGCTAAATTCGAGCGTAAATTCGAACACACAAGCTTGTCGTAATTTAAGGCTGACCGCACTTTGAGAGAAGTTTTAAGCACTATTAGTCCGACGAGATTCAACGAGGTTTAATGCGGAGAATCTAAGTATAATATAGCACACTTTATACGCCATTATTCCACGTAAATACAGCTTTAACTCCGTAGTTACGACATTTTGAAATCTCGCGCAATTCGCTTAGCGACTAACGAGCGAGTAATTTCGAGCTTTCGATCGATTTAAATCGCTCGGCATCGCCGTGAATAAAATAAGCGAGGAAGTCTATCATATTATTACTCTGGGTGTAAATATCTGGTATAAAAAAAAATCTACAATTGGAACGAGCTCAATTGAAATTGCACACATCATTCAAGGTATCATAGAAATACTTTTATTGATTCCTTTTGATATTCAAATTTATATATATATATTAATAATAAATTAAATTCCTCTGGTCTCGGTCGCCGATTCACGATCATCAATTTAAATTTACCCTTCAAAGAATATAGTGGTAGCTGTCCGAACGTCGCTCAATTCATTGTTTCAACTTTTTCCATTTTCGAAATGAACGGAACCGGGAACGCCTATTTTCTCAGTAATAAGGTAAGTTGATTTTACCCCGCTAGCCCGACGGCTTCGTAAAAATTCCATTTTATACGTAGCGACTAACCACTTCGGGAAACGCGTTAATTTCCCTCTAAAATTCATGTACCAAATTTCTTGCTACTAATTAGAAATTACACACAACGTTCCGTTGAAAATCTTTAACGCCGCCTGAAAGATTCCTTTCTATATCTATCCTCGACGTTCCTTTCTGAATATTTCTATGCAAATGATGCTAATTACAAATTATCCAGCATGTATATTGCATGAACGAATACGATACGGTAATATTAATAATTCCACCACAATATTTTTCATCTCAAGGAAACTCTAATGAACCAATTACTCGCGTATTAATCCAATATTGTAAAAAAATCTCTCATTTCCCCTTCCGCTTATTATAATTTAAGCAATGATTACCGAAAGCCAGATGAAAGGAAGTCCGCGCTCACGAGAAAAATTTAAAAAGAATTATACATTCCTATATAATCCTTTCCTTTCATTTTCCTATCGCTTTGAAATCTCAATTCTCCTATTCCATCGCATTCTATGCATCATTTTATTAAAATATCAAACACCCTTCACGTCATTGCCCGCCGCGCAACGAAACCGACTGACTATTTTCTTACCTCTTCGTGGCGAAGAGAATTTTCCTCTGCTCATCCCGCGAACAAAATAAAGGGGGAACCATAGCCGTGAAATACATACTGGCCCATTACCAGTGCTAACAGAGTACAGACAGGGTGATTCGGAGACAGATGGAAACCGGAGGGCTGAAAATCTGAATTCACTGCACACCTCTTCGTTTGGTTATGCTAATGATGTTGCGGAGCATTTTGCCTTATATACATTTTTCAACCCCCGTGATTCTCTCAGCCGTTTTGACCCCTCCTGGTCGAGTCACGACTTGACTCGTTCCCGTGTCGTCAGTGCGAACAATTTATTGCAAAACGCGAGCGTGTGTGGGTTCTAGGTCGAATATTAATGTTCCCAAATGCGGCCAGCTCGTTTCGCAGCAATTCTCCCCCAGTGTTTTTTTATTCCGTGGCCACACGGTCCCCGAGTCTCGATGCTCGGTCGATTCGATCGTTCTCTTGTATTGTTTATAGGATTGTTTTGAGCCAGAGAATACCTGGATGCCCTCTTAAATGTAGAATACTGTGACTGTATTTGCAATGCAAAGAGCAAATGGAAACGATAAACCACCGATTTTATCGAGTGTGCGTTCTTCCTGATATTTTTGTAGAATATTACGAAAACCATGGCCAATGGGTATATCGTAAGTAACGCGAATGGTAATGGAATAAAACGTGAATGGCCAGAGATTGAACTGGTTCTCCGACGTGTTTCGAGCTTCTAGTTTCCTGAAATATGCAACAACGGAGGAAGCTGCACGAGCAGCTTTGATACAAACGTAACAATAATTTCAGCGGCCAGCAATTATCTCAACATCGCGGGGACGGAAGGGTACGCGTTACACGTGAGCTAAATGGAATTTACGTGCCGTGCAAGTTATATTATTTATAATTGCGCTGGCGCAACGGAGATCTCGCATCGAACGCGATACGAATACCTCAACGAAGTTAAAATTGCACCGGCTGGTAGTTAAAGGTAAGTGAAAGTTGTTGCCGCAAATTACCCATATAATATCTCCAACGCGAATATCTGATTTACACCCGCCGTTCGGCAAATTTTTCAATCGTACTACCCTTCATTGAATCTTCGCTTCTGCAGCCGAATATAATTCACGTAACAACGCGAATGCATACAGATAATCGATAATTAGCAGACGTACAAAGTACTGCATGCGAAACGGTTCAACGACTTGCTGACAGAACACTGCAGCTACATCGTCACGATGTGACACTGCTAAACGCGACGTTAACGCCACTATAAATTTTCAATTACTCTAATAAAAGTTATCGTGCCGTGTTACCTACGATTTTATCTGCGATATTATTTCTCATTCAATCCCATCAAAAACTGTACCGTTTCTTCGACACGAATCGCGTTCCACATTTATGCTGCACCACTTCCACGATGAATTGTTTCGATTGAAGCCTGAGTAATCTACACCAGTGCAAATAACGTAGGACCTGTCTTCTGCATTAAGAATTCATACGAAATTAGTCTTTTATCGGGTAAACGAATGTCGTTGCCGTCGGTCTGTATTCAACGCGCACACATGCTGCCGACACAAAGTGAATGAGAACTGAACCACCGTGTTATCCAGTTTTCTTCTACTTGTGAACAGGTGCGCCAACGCATAGGGCATTCAAGGATGATTTACTAATTGACGAGAGCACGTGAAATCGATCGTTTCCACAGGGTGTTCAGCGTTAACGATCCCCACGTTTTTTTCAGGCGCTTCTGGTAATGTGAGAAGAAATGCTAGAAAGAAGACATCATCAGTGCTCGAACGTCAACAGTCTGCAAAAATGAAAACTGCGGAAGTACTATTTCTTTCTGCGAAAAATAAATAGATTAATTTATAATATTTTCTTTCCCTATAGTATACAATACTTGCAATAGAATGCATATTATAGATACTTTACAGAATTGATACTACATATTCCTATCGCATAGAGGGGATCGCGCTGATTAATTTGCTTTTTTCCCGAGCTCGATCCGATTATTCTGTGCCGAGTTACAGCCGTTTAAAGTATCGTCAAAAATATGAATGGAGATTAATACAGTTCCCCCTTTAAATTCCTAGAAATGCGTACGCTATTACTACTGTTGTGTAACCGCTACGCGTGGGAACGTCCTTGCAAGGCTGCGAGGATGCATTGTCGTAGTACCAAATTAATCTCGATTTCCTCATAAATGCTTCAGTTTTCCATTGGCGTAACTATCAATTTTTTTTTACTTAATTTGATTTAGTTTTTCTCGGCTTCCAGTGGGTATTTTTGAACCGGACCGGTCTCAAATTAAAGCTGAGGACCTTAGCTTTAGTTTCCAACTGGTTTGAACAACATGGCATTTGTAGTTTAAAAGTTATAAACAATTAAAGAATCTACCAAAATGCACTCCGGGTAATTGCACTTATCTCGGCTTCTGGTGATCATTTTTTTAATAAATGATGTATCAAATGAAAGGAGAAAGAATAAGCTACGCAGCAAAAATTGTCCCGTTGCGGTAACTCTGTCCACTTTGCCCGTAATAATTATTTCAATTATATATTTATTTATTATAATTCAACCGCGCATGGAATATTGTTGGAACCTAAACTTTCGTTGAACAGCACTGATCTAAATACAGCATATTGTTGAAGGTTTAAGCACAAAAAATCCACGTTCTATTTACGTGCAGCGAAATCAAAATATACACATAGAATGATTTTCCGTGGATCTCGAACCACCCACGTGCCTCTGTTTTTTTCCTTCTGGTTTTTTACTATATGATAAATTGCAGTAGCTCTTCAAAGGGGTCCTTATAATGTAGATTTTAGATTCTTCTCGTTGGGTTGTGCTAGTAAAATGCCGTATTATAATTTGTATTGTAACCGCGGGTAAGTAATAAAGTGCTGTGGATTATGTTAGTACCACGGTTAGGGTTCATAAACCTCGTAGCAATGAAAATAAAATGGTAGAATGGCGTGCCTTTACTATACAGGTGAGATTGGATCTCTGTTTAACAATTGCGACGTGCTTCGAAACTTCTCCATTTTTATTACAATTTATATCTTAACGTTAATGGGGGAAATGTCCATAACTATTAACAATCAGTTAAGATAAATTTCGTTGCTGCTTTTACAGCCCGCTGCTTTTACAATACAATTTCTCACCGAACCGATTCAATTTTCCAAGAATACCGTTCACCAGAGAGGATCCGGTATACAAGCATTGTCTCCGCCTTCTTTTTGAGCGGGACGCGCGTCGATGAAAGAAGATAAAGATAATGGACGAAAGACGCTTCGAGTGAGGCGGGGATAAAGAATTTGGAGCAATTTGTGGCTGGACCATGAAAGGCTGGAAAATGGAAGTCACTTTGTATTCTCTCCTCTTCACTCGTTTTCTTCGCCCTTGTTTCTCCTTCGAGTCGAGGGTGGAAAATTCATATCCGTGTAACGCACTGGCTTTCCCAAAAATAGTCATAACAATGAAAAGAAATCGATCTGACTTCGATCATTTGCCTTCGGCGCGGATATATGTATTTTCCATGTTAAACTCGCGGTGAATTTTCGCCCGACCAATTTGCCCGTTCCATTGGATCGGCAGATCGGAGCGGGAAAATTTCCTCGGTCGGGAACAAGTCATTAATAAACGTCGACGCTCGAATCAAAATTCTATCGAGTCCTTTTTATTTCTCGGTCGATTATCAGGCGGGGCATTACAGGCGAAAATGAAACGATTCTATCGATATTCCCGTTTCGTCTTTTTCCTCCTCTTTTCCCTCTGCCGCTTCTTTTTTCTCGCACGCATGGATCTGGATATTGGAATTTAAAAATTCACTCTCGCCGTTATGTCGTCGCGCGGATTTAATATAACCAACAGTCCGGCCGTGTTCAAGCGCAAAGAACGAAATTGATACCGAAAGTGCGGGAATTATTTAACGTTCCCGTATCTGAATGCATATAAGTTTTTTGTCCGCGACAAAAGGAGCGCACCGGGATACGCACAGAGAGAATGAAATAGAACGAGGGATGGCCTGTCCCACCCGATTTAGCCGCCCTTGGAATTTTAAAGAATCGTCCCCTACAAAAGCCTCGTGGCTTTCCACTGGACGTCGCATGATTCGATTGCCTTCGTTTAAACTTGTTTTTAGCATGGCACGCAAATCTTCCTCGCCCACGAAGTACCACATTATTTTGTAAATACAACGGTGCCAATAATTGATATTATAATATATTCATAACAATTAGGTGACTTCGATGGAGACGAAGCTTCATAGTCGAATTAAACGCACAAAAATAATACAGCTAAATAAATAAAACGAACTGACATAAATGAAATAGACTAAAAGCAGTATTGAAAGAACAGCAGTATCAAGATGTACAGAGCTTGATAAAGTACCGAGAGAAAGATCAGGTAAAAGAGACAAGCAGATGGAAGGACGCAAATGTCAGAGTACTCTCTGGCAGCCTGAAAACGTAAATCCCTTTTGGCTGGATTTTAACGTGAAATTTATCGTGGGCGCTGGTAAACTATTATCCGTCACGGTATCCCGGTGGACCTTGGGTCTCCGTTAGATAGAAAGATCTGCGATCGAGCCTGCACGCTATTAATATTTCGCGGAGCTAACGTGTCTTCGATTACTTTATAAATAACATGGGAGATACACATGTACATTGGTACAACGTTATATGCTATGTGGACTGTATGCGTTGACTGGTGTGGGTGCAACCTGCCAAGAGGTTTTCATAAATTTTTCAATTTCGTGGTCGCCGATCCACGTAATCCCTCCTTTCACTATCGTCCTTTCCTTGGTTTTGTATTAACCGCGGTTGGATACCGTTTCGCGAGCCAAATTTACATTCGAGGACGGATGAGTCCGCTGAAACGTATCGCTGCACAGGTTCGCCGTGGACGAATTAATTTTTTCTATTTATTCCCCCTTCCTCTTGATATTTTTCCTTCTTTCTTGCGACCGCGGCCAGTTTGCGTTTGTCCCAGTTGCACACTTCCCTTCCTCGTCTCGCCAAGCTTCCTTCATTGTTTCTTTTCCTTCGTCCCATTCATTTTCTTTTTCTTTTTCTTCTGTTATTAACGAGCTTCGTAAATCTCTCGGCCTCCAAGTCGACGATAAACCCCGCGTAATCTCGCGTTTTATTCTCCGTCGCGGCGATAAATTTGTTTCGTTAGCACTTTGATTTCGAATTGCAGCCGCGTTTAAATATTTCCATGCTTCTCCTTCGCCTTTGTTCATCTGTATCGTTGCCGCGCCCCGTTTATCGAATCGCTGCGCGACGCCTCCCGATTCTCGTTGGCGATCTTCTGAAAGCGTTACGTCGAATAAACGTTTTCTCTTTTTATCGGCCAGAGGACGGATAATTTTCTTCTTTCGCGCCTCGTGCCCGTCACGCCGTTCATTTTCACGGCCCGTTCGTTCGAGCGCGTTTTGAAAAATGAGGCGATTATAAGCGGAAAATAAATTCATTCCGATGAATACGGGCCGAGCAACAGCTCGTTGCGTAACGATGCACGAATTGTAGCGAGGGCAGTCTGTCGGAATTGCACGCCGTTGCGGGGATGTGTCAATTACGTTTAACTCGATCCACCCGACAATTGTGCCTTATTTCAGGCAGCCAAATTGACCAACAGTCGTTGGTTGAAATCGTTGTCCCGCTGTTTCGTTGGTTCGAAAAAACAAATCTGTGTGTACCATAGATGATGCGCAAAAAAATGACTCGCTGAAGAGTTTAACTATAATTTGTTTCTTTAAAAAAAGTTCAAGATTATGTATCATTCAGATTGTAAAATATGCCAAGTAGTAGAGACATTTTTTAAACGATTCTTTTTCTCGGACCGATACAAATGCCTGAATTTTTCTGGCCTATCTCTAAACACTGAAAACGCCACGCATCCAAGACTGCTCCTTTGTTTTCCGCTGGCGGTGAACCGAACGATTTTTCTCCGATTCTCCCAATCCCCCTTGCCCCGTCGACGATCGCCAAGATAGAAGTCCGTGCGAAGGCAATCCGTAAACCACCGTAAAAAATATACCACCGACTGATCCGTGGTGTATCGATAGAAATCACCATGGACTTTTATCGTTCTCGACGTGGCGTGGATCAGGGGTGGCGGCGTCCAGCGTCGTCGGATTTGTCGACGAGTTAGCTGTCGTTCATACCACGACGGGAATGTGAGCGGACCAATCGTCCACGCCAGATTGGATGTGACATCATAAAAAAAGCTCAGTAGCGAACGAGCACTTACGAGTCAAGGAAAATTGTCCATCAGACTGAATGAGGGATGTCTCGTGGAATACATGTCATTTCGTCGCGCGAAAAACGTGACGAAACTCTTAAACGATTCATCGTCGGACCGCTCTCGATGTTGCTACGAAATGAATGACCGACCTATCCGGCGCACACGCGGTGGGTCAAAATAAGTTGAACGGGTTGTCGATCGTTTCGATGCATCGCCGTCGCGACGCGTGATGAATCGGGGCAAGTTGCGAGCACGTAATTTTTGTCCGACGCTCGATGGATTCTCGACGCCCTCCGAAGTCGTAATTTTCGGATATTTCGGGTGTTTCATGTATGCGCACGTACGCGAATAGTGCATAGGCAAGAACTTCTGTACGGTAGAGAGTGAAAAGTTTCTGGTGTGAGGGGAATGGCTCGGTCGTCGTGCAATTTTCGCGTCACAGTTTTTTTTTCTTTTTGTTCAGGGTAAATAACATCTGCTTTGGTACTTGCTCTGCAAACGGCACGAATGGTACGAGAATCTAATTTAAAGTGCAATCAAGGCTGCCATTAGGTTAATGAATTTGTAAAACTCGTGCACCTTCCAAACGGTTAATTTCCAGAACCCATTAAACCTCTTTGGCGTCCCTATTCACTAGAAATAAAAATACACTGCCGTAACAGTTGACAATTTTTTCCTTTCTTCTCGTTTATACCTGAAGCTCCCCCGGACCTTTTACTGTTGCCATGAAACAGAGATCAGCAAGCAAATTAATTCCAACGCTCATTTATTTCTTTCCCTTCTTTCACCGCCTCACGTTCGCGCGACTTTCGCTCGCTGAAATTCTCCCCGACAGTTTCGCAGTTTCGGTTTAACTCACTTCCCCACCACCCACCTGGTTTCACTATTTCGAAAAGGTAATGGACAGCACGTTCACGGGTCTGGGGCTAGGTTGACCGTATGAAAGAGAATCGTTCGTTGCAACAAAGCTCCAATAAACCCCGTTTCCTGCCGGTTAAGTGAAAGAGATATTACGCGTTACGTATGCGGCGAACGTAGCCGCGGAAAAAGGGTGGCAAGATCGACGTTGCCTTTGTCAAGGGTAGCTATCGATAGCTTTGTTGGCGGCGCATTTACGGACGTCGTGTGCAGGGCCTCCCTCTGCTTGCAGGAGTGGCGGTGGCGCCGCGACGTCGATCCCGGAGCGAAATGTCACGTCGCGTCGCGTCGGTCACACGGCAACGACGACCAAGAAGTCGGCTTCTCACCTGGGACCAAAAGGGGGAGACCGTTTCGCGGAAATTCCAGATGCAATTTTATGCCACGGGCGACGCGACTCCCATACGAGAAACGGGGATTGAGATTGCCCCCTAGATCGAATCAGATGATGCCAAAGGCGTCTAACGCAACAACCTGTCTGTATTTTACCCATCTCCTTCGAATTTAGTCGCTTTGTTAGGCGGGAAAATTTCATCTAACGATTATCGTGGGATGTTTGATAAAATCGTGGAAGCAGCGTTAGTTAATAATATTTTTATTCCATAGCGGATTTCCATTGCCACGGGGTGTCGTTGATAATATTTGAGGGCCGCAATTGACGTTCTCCCTAGCCACGGATTTTGTATCTAGAGCAGAGGATAATTGTTTGAATTTGTTTCGAGTGAACGGGGGTACTGTCTCGGTATTCGTGAATTTTTATGCACGTAGACGTTCGAGACTAGTTACTCAGGAATTTAAGGAACAAATTACTGTGGATATATGCGGACGTTTCGAGGAGTCGTGTTGCGCATCGGAAGTGACCGATTACCCATCGATCAGCGGTAATTACCATTGCGCAATATTCCGCAGCCAGAAGTGCTCTACTTCCTTCTGCAATATTCATGATGCTGTTCGTTCTGCGAGAAGAAATCTCGCGGCGAACGAAACACAAACAACCAGATGAAACAACGAAGTATCCTCAACGTCCGACAAGAATGTCCATCAGTTTAACAATGAACTCGTACAAACTAACGAATCGTCAAAGTTAAACTATTGCGAGCCCGCATTTCACCGTAACACTTGAACGACAACCGGAGCAGCCGCAAAAACCACTCGAACGATTTCTATCCACGCGCGAAAACCTCCCACCCCCGAAGGACCGCAAACGAAAAAAACCAACCCAACCAATGTCAAACGAATTAATCGGAATCATCGGACATTCCGACGAAGGTAAACGGGGCCGTTATGGAAAAAAACCCAGAAACGGAAGTATCGAGATAAAAGCGTGATACTTTTACAAGCTCCACAAAAGAGTGCACCGGGATAGCCTGGAAGTGCATCGATTTCCAGCCACGAATCTGCGTTCCGCAACGGTGCAACTTTTCTGCGGTTTCGTTCGTCGCCTATCCCTTCGTTTCTTTATTTCTTTACGAGTTCGTCTATCGTGGACATGCGCCATATATAGGTATCCGCATAAAGGAGGGAAAAGAGGGTTGCACGCGGCGCATACAATACGCAGCCCCCGTTCGCCAGCCTACGGAAGGAACGGGGGAGAAATGTGGGAAGAAAGGAGAAAAAATGGTCTGGATAAATTCGACGGAGCATCGAGTTGGCAGATATCAATGGGGAGAACGGCCACGTGTGCTCGTGAACGGGGTCGAAACTCGGCCCAGATTCAGAATGTGGGTCGGGTCAGCTGCATCCGTGCATCCCCCAGGGTATGGCCGGGCGCTGCAGAGCGAGCACGTATTCGATGCACTTGCAGACTCGGGACACGGTCATACGTGACAGCCGCAGCTGACCGTCATGCGTCGAATTTGAATTGATAATGCGCGTTAATTTCTGACCGGCCCTGTTGGCATAGGGCCGTAATAACGGGGGCGAACAATTAATTACGGAATCGCGGCCCGAGCTGTTCTTTGACGTATGAAATGCTTGTCTGTCCGCTTGACAATGATGGGTCGGCCGTTCCGACTCTTCGCCAATGCTATCTGCGTGCGCGAGTGCGTAGATGTGTGGATGTGACGGCGACGGTAATTATTTGTCGGGTGAATTGGTAGAATCGGGGGTATCCATAGTTGGACAGATGCCTTTTGTTCGCGTGGTATTTCTGGCGATGGGAAGATGTTCGAACGAGATGGATATTATTACAACGTTGATAAAGTTTCGTTCCTCTGTGGTATTGTAATTTGAATTTTAGTAGAGAGGCGAGAATAAATTCCAGGGAGCAGTGGCATCGACGAATAATTCATTACTCTGGCATGTGTTGGAGCAATTAATAAATTCGATAAATAAATCAAAGCTCAGTTATTCGCGCTTTATGTTATATTACCCGCACCGTTCCCTACGCGTGCTAATGGAAATATTCATGGTAAGCCTCAAATATTTAATACACTCGCGCTTCTGTTTCGCTTCACGTTAATATCAATGTACTAAGAGCTTAATGTGCACCATTTCTCGCGCACCAAAACAAGAGAATTACATAAAAATTAATCACCTCATCGTTTGTGGATCCGCGAGCGGCCCGATTCCCGGGAAAATAAAAAGTTCGCCGTGCGAACGTAGAAATCGCGTTGGTTCATCGAAAGTTTCCTCGAAGGAGGATAAGGAAGGCGCAGGTCGTCGAGGCGAATCCCGTTCACCAGACGTGTACGTAAACGGGGAGGCGAGCAAACGTTCGAGGGGTGATTCGAGGTGCGGCGTATCGCAGCGGAATACTGCGAGGCAGCTTCAAAAGTTGCCAGTTAAACGACGGAGTTAACTTCGTTTCGTTGTTTGCGTGAACCGCAAATTTCCTTCAGTTACTCAGGCCCGTAGCCCGGTGCCGTTATAATCACGCGGATGTACGTGTTACTGAGGCTCGGGCAACAGACGGAGAACAGAGCCGTACTCGTTCGTCCCGTTTCTACTCGCGTGACAACTTACTCTAGCTGTACGCTTCATTCGTGATAAAGGATAGATGGAAACACGCTACAACCGCTCCACAGGACGCGCTTCTATCTCTCCCTGGTGTTCCCTATACAGTATGCGCTGAGTCTTGCTGCGGCAAGTCGCTTGAATAGAATTATATTGATAAGGGAACCGCATTCGGGGATGTAATTCAATTTAGGCCAGTGTAAGGCAAGTTTAACGGATACTGTTGTATATCGCGCAAACTTGTGCTTGTTTCTGTGTCACTCATACACGTACCTCGTGCTTGATTTGTACCTATTTTATTTTCTTTTTCGTTATTTGTTTATCGAGATTTCGAATTTTCGGTGGGATGTCATATATCAAGGAGGGTATTCTTTAAGGGCGACAAGGATTTCTTTCGCAATGCTTTGAATGGATCTTGTTTTGGAATGTAATTAGGAGAAACGTTTTCTTGTACGACTTACCTCGAGATTGCAGATCTTGTATTTCGTGCTCCATGGCCTACCCTTGCACGGTTTCCTCCTGCATCGCCTCTGTTGGCGTGAAATCCCGCCGCCGCAGGTCCTGCAAAGTAGAGCGAGTTTAATTGAAAATTATAAAAAGAGGTAACATACTAACAACGTGTTGCAGGTGTTTCTTACACCAACTTTTTCTTACAAAGCAGCGATTATTACGGGTAGAAAGACGTTGCAATATGTACAATATGTACCTTGTTGCTGTTAGAAATTTGTTCTGTTGTTTATTTTTCATTGATTTGTATTACGAAAAAAATTGCATTGTTTTTCCTTTCGACTTTTTAAAAAATACTATCACGTTTCAAGAATTTGTACACCTTTCTTCCTGCTCCAGTACGATCTCCACGGTTATGAAAGAATAATGTGAAATTAGGACATGTAACCGGAAAATTCGAGGCACCGAGAGGAATTACGTCATACGGTTTCGTTGATTGCGAATGACTCGTTTCGCGAGTTTAAGTGGCACTTGTACTTCCGGAACATGCGGGCCTGTACACTGCAGCCTTGACGTCACGACTTTGTATCAAACGTGGTTGCGCTTTAAAACATAAAAGTAATGGTATACAGGGTGCACGTCGAACGAGCGTCGATTGAACGAGAACTTTAGAGAGCAGCTGCTTTTACAAAAATTCTCTCTGCACTCACTATTTCAAGACTTCGATACTAATCAACGACGGGGAACTAGAAACTTCAAGAATACAGATTTTAAATTAATTTGCTTTTCAGCTTAACAGCGCTCTATTATATTAGTTTCTTGCTAACTCTTAAACAACTGTCTAGACGAAACAGTTTCAAGTAATATATTCCAATATTATGCTGTACATATTGTATTAAAAATTTCTGGCTATTGCATTATTAGTAAACAGCGTATACTATTGTCGACTTGACCAAGTATGTTCTTGCCTATAATAAATATCGTACGGCGCGTCGTACCGCTAGTTTGTGCCACGAATTTTTCAAACTACCACCAAGAAAATTATATGCTAACGAGTTTCCGTGAGGGATGAAACAATTTTTTTAATAATTGTATCGAGAACACGAGCAAAGATTTGCAGGTCCCTGGCGGGTCGCGTCGAATGTACGACGCCGTACATCATGCAATAAGCTTCTCCAAAGGGGCGAGTGCAGTTCACCAGCGGTAAGCGTAATAAATTATTTGCTGGCGCAGTCTGCACCGTTCCTGCTCGGCTGAAAAACGAGCTGGCCGCTCCGACGTCCGCCACCGGAACTCCACCTCCGTCGAAATGAGTTCTCGAACGCTTAACATTCCAACGGCGTGTCGGCGTCGCGACGCTATACCAGACCTTTCGATTCGTCGTATCGTGCGATCAAAGTGACGAGTCGCGACACGAAAACCTATTTTCGAGTGTCACGCTTTGATCACGAATGAAGGGTGTTTATTTGTCATCTATTTTATTAAACAGGGCAACCATTATTACCGATTTAGATCGCAGAATTTTTAGAGGCATTTAATATTTAATATTCAATATATTTTGAAATGACTTCATGTAAAAGGTTGTCGCTGGTTTAACGTCGTGAGCCGTTAATAATACACGATGTCTGTTCACGTTCGTTTTTTGCAAGTCTAGTGTAAATTAAATTGAAACAGCGACACAGGGAAATCGGTGCATCTGCATGCTGTGCAGATAGCACGAGGTTCACGGTCATTCAATTACGAATAAAAGAAATCTGGCAGACGTTGTAACAGAGATTAAGGGAATTATCGTATTTCACGTCATCCTAATTATTTCTGACATCCGAAGCCAGATGAATTAGCAATGGGGTTATCAGTTATCCGTGTCAGACGTATGAATTATATGATTACACGATCGGGCATGTCTTTCTTTTTACGAATTTCAAATATTTCACGTATATTTCGGTGCCATCGATTTTATTATTGAGTTAATTATAATTTAAAATTTAAATTGCTTACCTGGAACAACCGGACCATTTTGACCAAGGCGACCATTCGCCCCACGTGACGCTCTGCAAGCAGAAAACAATTTGTCACATGATTAAATTGTACAAATGGAACGCTCGCAAACGTGCGTGCGTGTTTATCATTTCGCGGAAAAGTTCGACATTCAATTATTCGCCGTGGCGAATTAATCGGAGATCGTATTTGCGGAGCACCGTCACCTCGCTCGGCGCAACTTTTAACGAAATTGGAGGATCCGTTGCGAGCGAATAAATTCGTTAAAATGCCAGTCGATGCATGGAAATATTCGATAGGTAATTGGATCAGCCCTCATGAGATTGGGGAACAATTAATCCATGTAACGACAAATCTGCCCGCTCGCCAGTTTCTCGCCATTGTTAAATATTTCCCATTCACGTTGCGTTAAAAAGAAAAATGATTCGAAATTTCTCCATCTTTATTTTATATCATTTATGGAACGCAGGTGTAATTCAATAAATACAAATAATTAAACTGTGCAGAAATTTAATTAAATATATCATCTTTCGGACAAAAGGCCAGGAAAAATTGTGTGCAATCGGCGCTTCATTTCCTGTATTTCAGAACGTGTCTCGAGAATCGAAGAAAGCAAACCTAGCCTTAGATAAAGGAGCAACCGTAAGAACGTCGATATATCAAAGTATTTAGCGTCTTTCCACGGCGTGGGAACAGAAAAATCTCGTCTGTCGGGCGGGAAGGTGTTCCCTTGCACATCGATATCCCTCTCGGAGCAATAAGTTCGCAGTGATACGTGATAAAAATTTTGGCGCCCTTGCAACGAAATGCTCGGCACGTTCGCAGCCGAACCGAGCGGATTTCGAAAATTCACTTTTACCAGTCGGCCCGAGTCCCGTCGAGTTGAATTTCTGTCTGGGTAGTTCGCGTTGGCGGAGGGTGGTGTTGAGCCCCGATCAAGGACCCATAGAAATAAACCGAAGAAGTTAACAAGTCCCTCTTTAAAACTTAAATGAATTGCAAGATGCAATTTATTTATCATTTCTTGACAAGACAAAAAAAATTGTTTCGAAATATCGATCATTTTCGCGCGGCTGATTAGGCCTCGATTAATATATGTTACGCTAAGTTGCACACAAATTACAGACATATTTATTTGTGGTAGAAAAATATATCGTACGCAAAAAAGCAATGTCTATTCGCGATCGCCAATTTTTCAACAAGTACGTCTCCTTCACTTTTACCTCACAGTAACGAAGTTCGTTTAGTTATTGTCCTCAATTGTTTCAGGTTGGTGGTTTTCAATTTTTTACTGCGCCAGTCTGTGCCTCCCTACCCCGGGTTCTGATGCAATTTCTACCCTTTAACGAGAAATTTGAACCGGCGAACAGTTTCTACGCACGGCTGCAAGGAATATATGAAATGGAAAACGGAACCCGTTCGCAATTTTTCGTAACAAAATTTGGGAAACTTTATTAATGCTACCGTAACATATTTATTTACAAAAAGCGAGAAGTAACGCACGGGCACATTACAATTGCAACCAATTCTGTTTTTAAACTTCATTGTAGGGCAATGGTTTCTCCAACAAGAAAATGTATATCTGTAATTAACCAGCAGAGAAATTCTATCGCAACTACTAAAATTAAGAAATCACTGAGACACTAGATGGAATCATTAACACCCTGGTTCCTAAAGCACGTGAAAGGTTCGAATAAAATATGAAATATCTTTCCGACTATTTTACCTCGATCATTCGCTCCCTTTATCCGAGCTACCCTATAATGAGCTGTTGTATCGGCTTTTAGTCCGGAGAAAGAGTAGCAGGGGGTCCACAATTAATCCCTTTTATCCGGCTGCCGGCTTTATGGAGTGAGGGAGAAGGAGGGTGAACGAAAAGGAGAATATCAGAGAAGAAAGCAGAACAAAATGGTGGGAGGGGGATAGCCTAGAAGGAAATGGATGGACGAGGCAAAAATCTAGGAAAAAATAATACAAAGGGAAAGTGAAGTTATAAAAAAAATAGGGTGGAAAAGGTTGAAAGCTGGATTCGGCACAAAAGTAATCGAAAGGGTGGAAGAGCTTTCGTTCAGTTACCTTAATCACGTTAGGCTGTTTTCATATTTCGTAGTTGCACTTCTGTGTAATATATCTTTTTTTTTCCTTTCTTTAGTACCCTGCACCGATGGTGTTGCGTAGACCGTTTCGCGATTGCGTTTAATTTTGATGCGAATACGTCGATAATTTCGCACTCGAGCAATAGCACGAATTTGATGGACCAAGCTTGGTTTAATTTCTGTTCATTTTTAAAGTGATTGACCTTTTATAGTGATTTATTTTACTTTATAGTGATTTACTCACTTTTGTTTCTTGTTTTCTTTATGGACGATTAATGTATACCTGATAAACCGCCCCGTCTATCTTTTCCCTCGGCTGGCTCTGCGTTATTTTGCGAGCTGCCGCAAAGTTTGCACGTTGCGACAGGGCGTCGCGACGCGGTGACAGCAGTCGCGGATACGTGGCGCGTTAACATTCGCGGAGTGGGTTCATTAAAAAAGCGCGGAACAAGCTCCGGGGCGCGCTCATTTGTTAAAAGTTCGCGGGCTTGTTCGCTGTTTGAATCGCTGATTAAAGAAGTGCCGGTCTCTCGTCTCATTTTTCACAACTCCTCCCATTTTTTCATACTTTTTGTGTGTATCTTTTTCATTCTTCACCCCGTGATACAGTTCGCCGTACGTGAAGGTTCTGAAGACGAGTTTACAATAATCTCACGAATTTCTGTGTCTTGTCAAGGAGCGACAGTTTTTTATTCGCGTACAGACATTTTTTCTTTGCTTCAGACGGGGTCATACGTCGGCAGTGCAGAAGCCATTTAGAAGCATAGCACGAATTTCCTTTTCATTTCCTGTACCATCTATATAGATTTACAAATTACTGCCAATTAATAAATATGAAGCCAATTATGTTCCACGTGCATCGTTACGTCACAATTAGAGCTTTCGACATGCCGCTCGACCGCCTATTTGATCGAAGATTGTTTCAGCGCAAGTATCAGAGGACTGAAACTTTTCGACCCGATTTGTCCAACCGATCACTGATTACACTGGAACAGGTGAATGTCATGGTGAGAAGCAAAGTGGCGAGCACGATGTCGTACGTATATAGGGCGGTACGAAAACCCGCATTGCGGAATGAGAGATCGTCTATCGGCCTATTGGCCTGTCCTCTCTGCTCGTCCATTTCCATCTTCCAACCCTTATCCTCTTTCTCTCGTCCTGTTCGTCGGTATGTTGCTGTATCCGTCTCTGTCCGCCGCTCGGCGGTCCTTTTTTCGTTGCCAATTTGCGGCGAGATTCGCAGCTGAAGGCGATAGCGACGTGTGCGTGTCCGATAAGAATCGTTTTTCGCCTAGAACACGTTGTCCAGCCCGATCGATCGCATAAATCCACGATCGGATTCGTCCCTGGAAGATTTAACGACGTGGGAAGCCCGTTCTGTAGAACGTGTCACGCGATTTTTCTACATTCTTTATAGGTGGCTTTGATAAGGGTGATTGTTTTTTTTTCTTCTTCGAAGCTTTGGAAAAAAGGTCGCCTCTGTGGATTGAAAATTTTTACCTCGACAATTTGAATTTATCGAATTCGATGTTCTCACAACTATTATTAATACTTTTTCACGGAGAACAGCACTTGCGCGTGATTACAATAATGTGATGATCGAGTGCACATACATTTTTGTTGTTTCAAAATATCCACCAACTTGAATTCTCGATTGTCCTGACTGCAAGCTCGATGTAACGGTGATCTCCTCAGTCAGGTGTCAGTGGTTAGCCCGAGGCAGTCTCGGCCGATACGCGTTACCTTTAGACGTAATCCAAATTCCGTTGAATTTCAAGCAGAACCGAACGCGATAGCGTTCTCGTTTAAACTCCTCTTCGCTCCGAAGCTGTCGACGAAGCTCTCTGCGACGAAATGACTTCACGCATTCGCGGCCGCTCTTCAAAGCATTCCGCTAATTTACATGCATACAAGCCTATGCCAGCGTCGAGGGGGACTTTAATAAAATCAAGCAGAACGGAGATAAAAGCATCGACGGAAGGGTTACGAGAAAGGGGTCGAGAGGGAGGGAGACAGCGACAGAGGGACAGAGTGGAAATCGTGTTGCCAGAGAGTAACGGACCAGCTATTCCCAATTCCCACCCAATCTAAAATCAATCTTAGTTCGTGCTCTTAGACGAACTGGAAGTAGGATTCTAAAGGGAGCCACGGAAGGTGTGCAGGGGGTGAGGTTGGACCGATCACTTTTAAGCAGGCTTGCAAGTCTGCATTATTCAAACTCCACCGCCAACCAAACTAGAGTTCCAACGGCACCCTCTAAGAAACCCTCTTGTGTCTTTCTCCACGAAAGCGACCCCCGACCACCCAACCCCCTTTCCATCCGCGTTTCACCCGATTTCTACACCCTTCCATTTATTTTCCTTTCGGCAAAGCGCGGAGCCGCGATCCTGTAATTAACATCTGCACCTTTGTCGATGCTTCCGCGATTTTATTGCTCCGATAGTTCGAGGACTGCGATGATACTCATAGCCGCTATTTTTATATACACAAGCCACTCCAGGCGTCTGTTCCGAATTAAAATATTCTCGAAAATTGCGACGAAAACTGCAAGAACACTTGAGCTGCTATTCTTTGCACGCCCATACATGCATGCATACACACGTACTCTGCACCACTCTAACAGATCATCGCTATTTCGCTTAATAACCTCGTCACGCTTTTTCCCCCGAATTCAGCGTCGAGTGCACAGAAGCGTCCCTGGAAACACTCGCTCCGCTTCCGACGCCGCTGTTCTCGAATCTTTCAAAGGGGCGCTCGCGAAAAAGCAGCCGCACGAATTACGAGTTAAAGCGCGTTGCGCTCCAAATATTTGCGTTCGCGCCCCGCTCGGCCGCCTACGGGAATTTCAGCGAGCGCCATCGTCAGATTATCACCGTCGCCGGAGAACAAACACCCGCCCGGGACCGACGGTGCAACATAAATATTTCGCAATTACACTGGTTCACGTGAATCCTTCGAATTTCATTCGCCTCTTCTCTTTCATTCTCCTACGTTCGCTTTTCTAAGCTTCTTTACGGTTCGTTGTCGCGTAAAAAAATCGTGGAATGACGCTACGCGCCCCGACGCTGCAAACACTCCTGGGGAAGCGTCTTACGGCTTCAGCCGCGTTCTGCTTTCTTTCGCTCGGGCCCGGCCCCGTCTCGCTAATCTCTACACTGCCGTTCTTCTCGCTGCGTCTCTTGATTTCTCCGAGGTGCCTGCCGCCTCCCCGGACGCAATAGCGGACGAAAATGAACACCCCCGGTACATTGTGAAGTATGTGGCTTGTGCTTGAGTGAAAGGAGTTGGCGTAACAGAGGGTGCTGACGTTACAAGTTTTATAGAAGGACGGGAAAAAAGAGTTTTTCGGGCGAAGGGTTTTTATTGTTCTGATACGGACTTGAATTTTTGGGGTAATGATGTTTTTCGAGGAACTATGTAATGCATGAGAAACTGGTTTGGTTATACGTATGTCGAATGGATAATGAGGAGTCTATTAAGTACCGTGATAGATTCGTTTAGTTTCTAATTTCTAGCAGAAGTGTGAATAAAATGAATTAAACCTTGTGGTAATTCAATTTATTAATATTATAAATTCGACCGATATAAATCTCGATAATAGTCTGGATAATAATTCTAGCATAATTCTAATTGTAGAACGCGACGTGGGCTAAAATATCTCTGACACGATATTTCAGATTCTGCGGAATTTTTAATAAGTTTAATTGGATTCGTTCGGGTCATCGTTACTTCGCAAATTACGCAAATGAGTGGTGCCAAATATCTATCGAACTATTTTCGGACTTACTCGTTCGGCAGAGTAACTGCGTTATAAGTAACCAGGGATTATCAGATCTTATACATAATGCGAGTTCGCCAAAAGTGGCATCGAAGCTGAAAGAGTGGCGGTGTCAGGTTAAAAGGGGTGCGTAATAGGCTTAAAAAGGCTGATGTCTTAAGCGGGATAAAAAATAAGCCGCGGAAATAAATCTCGTGTCGGTGATGGGTCCCAATCCGGACCGGTTATCCCAGGGTAACGATATCCGGCAACGCTTATGAGTTTCGGCTGTCTAAAAATATAATCTCGATAAGAGATAGCGAGGGCCTGCTAAGACGTTTAAAAGGGTGTCGTCACCCTTCGGGGAATTTCATTCGGCGACGATAATGGAGGGATTTTAATGACAATGGCAGTATGAATACATATTGGGGTATAAAAAAAGGACGAGCCGGGGCGTTTGTGACAGAACGATAAGAGTTAATGCGTTTCCCTCTTGTGTCGTGGAACGGGCTATAATTGGCTTGGAGTCGCCAGAAGGAAAGAAAATACCTCTGCACACGTATTTGACGTCTCGAGCAAAGCCAATATTAACAACAATTACAAAGGCATCGCCACGAGTATTCCTCTCGCGATCGATTGGTATCCGAACACGAACACATAATGCCGCGAAGTGTTATCCTTTTCACGGCGTCGCGACGAGGGGGCTCGAACCCTGGGAATAGAACGGATGATCGGACTTTTAAGCAGGATCCTCGCGGTTTCTGCATTATTCACGCACCCCTTCGTCCTCGTCGACGCTTTCGTCCTCGCCGCATCCAGCCAGGACTTTATTCTCGCGTGCAGGTGTCAATTTGTCTATCAACCTCTCTGCCCAACCCTCAACTTCTTCGCCCTTCTGTTTTCGTCTCGAGTGTCTGCCCCTTCGATCTTTCGCTCTCCGCCCTCTCGCCCGAAATGTTCTTCCTGCACGCCAGGATGGTACATTAGACTCCCAAATTATTTAAAGCAACAGCAGGAGATCTGGCGTACCCACCCCCTCCTGTTCTCTGCATCTCTCTTGCTCTCTTTAAGCACACTTGTCTCCCCGTCATCTTAGCGATTCCATCTACAACCGTCCATTGCTAATGGCGGGACCAGGATTCAATCCCGAGATCGGTATCTTTAGTGGGGCATTTTCGTGGCTATCTTCAATATGATCGTAGATCGGCTGGAAAAACTAGACGTGGGTGTCATTAACATTGAACAGCGTGTCCATCATGTTACCTGTCTGCTCATTATCGATGAAAACGTTTCGAGCAGGATTCGTCTACGACATTGGACATCGCTTTTATCCCGTTAATGCTATGACACCGTCCCTCGGTGTCAGGTTTAATCGTTTTCCAAGGTTGTCAATTAGAATGAGAACCCTGTTGTCAAATATCCTTTCTTCGCGCCAGAAAACATATTTTTTACAGTTTCCACTGAAAGTAAGTTCAGTGTAGCTTTATTTTCTTTTCGTTCGGTATTCATTTATTTCACAGCTGCCTCTATTTTTTTCATCAGACAAAAGCTTCGAAGCCCTACGTTTGAAAGTGGACTTAAATCAAATTTACGATTTTTCAGTTTAATTTCTTCAATATTTTGGTATAGTTCGACAAAGGCATGTGTCCACTTTTAAGCAAAAATTTCATCGCAAAGGGTAGCACACTTGTGAGTGTAATTTCCAAGCAATCGAACAACGAATAACACTCGACCGATGTGAAACACAAATTTCGGTGCCAAAAGTGGCCGCTACTGGCCTGCAGGGTTGGTCAAACGTACGTTAAACGTGAAATGATTCTCCAACGAAGCGCTTTATGGGCCGATAAAGCTGAGAGGCCGTACTGTAAGTTCCCACCACTCTTGATAGCATAGGATTACTGCTAATATTTATGATTATTCGTGGCTGCACCATGGCCTAGCTTACAATTTCGTCCATGGAGTTTCATTAACTTTTTCCACCGTTTCAAAAATCTGCCAGTGCTCACAGGAACACTGATTAAGTGTTCCCTGTCGTTCCGTTAATTCCATTCCTCTATTGGAATATCGTTAAACAATATAGAAATAGTAATGAGGAAATACATTGAGAATTTGCTGCAGAATTACACGAGAGCAAAGTTTGGTGTTTCGCCTCAAAATACCTAACGATTTACCGAGCTCTTCTTTCATTTGTATAAATACCTGTATCTTACTCACTCAGTATTATCTGCGAGTATATATAGTGCTCAAGGAAACATTGTATCGAGCGGCTTTTAAGTAATGGTTTTCGATGTTTCACAGCGAAACGGAGCGCGGAAAAAGAGGGAAAAAGTGAAACGAAGGAAAAACAAGGAGACAGATCTGGAATGGGGCAGGGGGCAACGAGCGGAGAGGGGGAGGCAGACCCCGTGGGTTAATTTAACTTGTTCCCATCCGAGACATGCTCGGTTCCTCGAGGAGCATTGGGGAAAAAATGGCTCCACTCCGGGGTTAATTTGTAAGCGGTGCTTCGGTTCAAGCTCGAATCGATGCCGAGCATGAATTCGCGGACGCTTGAAAAGCAGTGGTTGGAACGTGGCACGGGGGAAATAGGAAGGAAGGGGAGAGAACGGTTTGGAAGTCGTCTCGAAACACGGTTCGCCAGTGACAGGGGGGGTTATTACACGTCAGTCACACCCCTCTCAAAATTGCGAAACTTTTATAAGACACAACGATCCTCGTCCGATTGCGCCCCACGCGACTTATGACCGGGACCTTTATTATTGCGCCGAGTAGCCTTGCGTTATATTGCACCGCGAAAAACAAATTGCTCCGAGGTCCGGCCACGGTTAGGTGTTGCTCTGTTTCCCGCGCAACCCTCGCGCGGTTAAATGGTCTCGCTTCTTTATTTTTCTGGCGGCACCGATGACGGGACTTGAATGGATGTTTGTTGCGCGGAGAGTGCGCGACATCATCCCTTATGTGCACTGTGCTGTAATTCACTTTTTATAAATTGATACGCCACGTATATTTTGGACAGGTTGTTCGGGGGGAGATGATTTTCAGAGTTTCGAAGACGTACAAGTTTTATGAACATTGCTTTGATCGTGTATATTCGAAACATTTGTTAAATATTTTACAGGTCTTAAGTCTTAAAGTGCATCTTCTTTATATAGAAACGTTTCTATAAAATTTCCCTCGTGCTTTCAAAGAACTGCTATTGCGTTTGCTTAAATAGCGTCTATATAACAGGAACGTTTCTGATGCAGAGGGGAATCGTTAATTATAAGTAGAGTACTTTCTAGGGCTTTAAGATCGTTCAGACCGTCGTCAATATTGAAGGAAATCGGGAGGCAGAAAAAAGTGGTCGCATTATCGAGCCGCCATTGTTTAAAGCGTATGCATATTGAACGAGCGGCCGTGTATAGGAATAGGAAAAGACATGCAGGATATGGCGGGCATCTGCCGGAGAGGTTTATCGTTCGCTGATACCAACATCGTCCATATGAAAAGGGAGGGCGGGAAGCATTTGCAGATGAAAGAGAATCGACCGAATTGAAAGTAGCTTGGAAGAATAACCGTGATGCGGAATGTCGAGAAATGCGAAGGAGACAAATGCCCAAGAAACGGAAATATAATCGCGTCAAAGTCAAGTGCGCTTTAATGAAGCAATAATTTAAGTGTATCTCCCTTGGCAATTTATTCTTTCGTTTCATAGTACTCGAAGGGATACCGCTAATGATTGAAGGTTTTATTTTTCTTCCGTTCGCGATTGAAATGGACGATGAAAAACATTACAAAATTATCGGTCGAGACGCAAGGAAAATGCATAGATTTCTACATCGCGGGCTGCCCCGGTTGTTGTTGTATTAGCTAATGTATTCCAACACTGACGTGTACACACTGCGTAGAATTCCAATTACATATTCCGTGTTGCCCAGATGCCGTGTGATTCGTGAAATTATTAGATCGCGGATCTAACAGACGAATCTGTTCCGCAACACCGGCATCGAGTGTGGCGTATAATTAACCGTTCGAACGGGGGCTAATGAAAATTTGGAAAGGGAAACGAGCGTAATTGAAGGGCCGAGGGAGGACCGTCAACGAAGTGGTTTCGACGAATGATAGGGGAACGAGGGGGGGTGGAACGATATAACGGCGTCCAAGTTTCGTGACAAGAGCCGCGGTCGGATGAGAATTATTCAAGGATTTTCCAGATAATGCAATAACGTAGCGGCGAGCACCGCCGTGAGAAATTAGCGGCATGAATTATGAATGAGGCCGACTTCGCCGGCCGTTTATCTTCTTTAATGTTTCTTGGCGTCTTTCGGTGGACGAGAGTACCACGGTGTGTCGTAGTGCTCCGTGATTTCTTGCCTCTTCGCTTCGCGTTTTCGGCACTGGCTATGAAAGCGTGGCTTATCGACGTTTGCGAATTACGAAAGTTAAATTGCTTTTCCAAATGGGAGAAAGAATTTTTGGGTTTGCGATTCGTTGGGTTAATTGGAATATTAGAATCCAGGTTCGCATAGAAATAAAAGGGTTAGTCAAGATGATGGAGCAGGGAACTTCATCTGAATAGGAAGCAGCAAGTGCCACTTAATTCTTACATCCTCCTCCTCGCCAGGTCATTCATGTTTGCCAAAAATGCGGTGGATCAATAACCCCTAGCTTCTACGGCAACCCCTTCTACCTGGCTGAAAAATCACTGCACAACGATTTGTATTTGTATTCAGAAGTGATTAATATATTTAATAGTCTCTTTTTGTTACAAGTATTTACTACGTCCCTTTTTTAGAATGAATTTATAGTATCTCTGTGGAATCAGTTACTATAATTTCAAGGTACCAGTGGCGAGCAGTTGCCATTACGTGCGAATGTTCTTCATACACCGCAAGTAGCCAAAGCCACCTTTGAAATCGAACACCCGTTAAATGCAATTAGACAATTAGACGGGAGCACGATGGAGCAGTGAGTGCTTCGTCGACGCTTTTCACCCTTCTGTTCGCGAAGAGAGCCACTAGAGCCGGTCGACGGAGCCGCGTCGTCGATCCGTCGACGACGACAAGATAGGAATGTTCATTGTCAGGGCACGCACGCTCCTCTGTTCGGGTGCCGTTCGACGGTCGCTACCCTCCTTTCGTTGCACTTTCTTTGTGGTCGCCCAGTTTTTTTTTCCTTCTACGGTGCACCAAGAGGAACACCTTTCAGTAAACGCCTCTCCGGCACCCGCTTTCTAGTCGAGCTTGTTGGTCGTTAATTAGGGAAAGCCACTTTTCTTTGGGCGGAAATTGGACGAAATCAAACGCGAAATCAATGTTAGTTTCGGTGTAGGTATTTTAACATCGCCCGGTGTTTATATTTATATTTTGTGGAATTCAATTATAATTTTATCACTATATTGGCTGCTTTAGATTTTATCGTAAATCGATTATGGCGCAGAAAGTTTCAATCGTATTGTTTCTCTTTTCTCAATTTTCCCTGATTTCGAGTACTACCTTTTATAAAGGCACTTGTTATCGTTTCTCTTTTCTTCTTTTCTTTCTTCATTTGCCTTCGTTAATTGTGGTTACTCGTTTACGTAATCGTCCAGTGAAACGCATTTAAATGTGCTCCTGTTGAATCTTTACGTTATATAAAATTCCAATAGGCAGGCGGAGACGTTCAATAGATAGCTCTCGAGCTTCAATTCGAAGCATCGATACCGCGCCGCACGAGTGCCTTCTGGCTTGAAACCGCCAGCGAAAAATAAGAGATGGATGAGCGACGTTTGTTAGGGAATAACGATGAATAAATCACAATGCGGTAATTTACTAATTCAGCCAATTGAATCATAAAATTTAATTGAGAGAGCCGCGTAATTATCGTCTTCCATCGATCGATTATTTACGTTTTAACGAAGCCGCTCGCATCTCTGTCCGAGGTGGTTACATTCACTGGATACAATTTAACAAAATTCTATTCTAAGCTCGTGAATTTACCCTTTGACGGAGGGGTACAGTGTAGGGAAAAAAATGTTACCAGTTGGCGATACGTATAAAATGAATCCTTTGTTAACCGACCCGTTTCCTTGATGCTGGAAATTAGTTGAATGCACGCGCACATTTTATCTGGTATTCGCCAGAAATATTCCGGTGACTGTTACCTTTTTTTCGAACGACAAAGCATTCGGTAAGCACGATTCGTGGAATACACCCCGTTCTCTCTTTCTCCTTTTTCATATTTTTGTTTTTGGATCGGATATAATGAAGCCTCTCTGCTTGAAAAGACAAAAGCTCGCATTTGAAATGATGCAGTATGAAATACACGACACCGAGAGCAGGGTTTAAACGCGTTGCTTTGTTTATCCTAAATATTCGCGATGGGAGTGCACACGTATTCTAGTGTCGAGTGTTGTTTTAATCAGTTGTCGTAGCGCGATGCGTTTCGAGGGGTGTTCTAATTACGAAACCGGGAGCAAAAATGAAACGCATTATGTATAGCCGCGGACAATGAAGAGGTATAGCATAAAATTCATTTCATTTGTCAAACAAAAAAAAAAAACGGAGCGACGTTGCCCGATGATAAAGCAATTACAAGTTCGTCGAGCAGTTTTGACGCGAGCACTTTTGCCCAGTGAAACAATCTCTACCCACCGACAACTATTCCCACTAATAGCCATTCTGGCAATTATCCAAATAATTCGTGTTAACATGAAGCTCATCAAGACTTCCCGGAAACTTCGAACGTTCACTCTCCGGCACCCAGAATAGAATTACAACCAATCGAATAACTAACCGTCGCAAATTCCAATTACATTTTGCTTTCCCCTTCAAACTCGTTTCGATATTCTCCCTTCCAGACTCATTTAAAATTACACAACCTTTAGGATTTCAATTTCAATCACGCGATTCTCCTTTCACTTGATCCCGCTTTTCGTACACCTTTGCATTCAAAATTCTACTGCGCACTTGAAGACAGTACAGGCGAAACAAACTCGAATCATCGGATATTCCAAACTCCAACAAGTTCTACCTTAGGACAATCAGCTAACGCACGAATCGTCTCAATTTCAATTACATCTTTCTCCCTTTTTCTTCCCTATCCTTGTATCCCGTGTTTCAGTGAAACTGCGCCGGGTTCTAGGTTGAATCGAGTTGCCAAATTTCCACCCCCACGCCCCGCCGCCAGCCCCCGAAAGTTCGCTGATTCCGTATTCCTCGAAAGGAATTCCCGAAAATACAACCGGGACAAACGTTATTTCGATACCCTCGCGACATCCTAATTCGACCCCGCACGACTGTTCGCGAACTTAGTTTTACGCTTGTAACAAATGCAATCACTGGCGGAAGAAACACCGAGAGATATCCGAGGGAAATACACGAGGGCCTGGGACACAGTACGTCGTGCACGATTTCCTATACGGGATATGACCTTATTCGTCTTATCCGCTCGCATATCTCGTATCAAAGGTATTTTTATATGCGCATGCGAAACGCCGCAACGAATGCACGCAAGACACACACAGTTGTCTCAGAAAATCATCCTATTGTTCGCCGAATTTCGGCCTCCCGCATCTCAGTTGGACTAGTGCGGTTGGGTTATGGGGGAATCTGATTGAAGACGGGTAGTATACAACGGACAGTACGTACATACATACGTTGGAATAAAATTTTACGCGTTCCAGATAAACGAAGACTGGTTTATTGGTGGGAGAATATAATTTGTAGATTTTATTCTCAGCGCTGCTCCAATTGGCATGGAACGAAACTGGGGACTAATTGATATGAATTACGAAGTAGATTTTGTATTAGAATTAATGGAAATGATAAACGCAGTATTATTTGATCAATGGTGTTTGGAGAATTGCACGTGAAGAATTTGGTATTTTTAGTAAGGGTCGTTATCGGCATAACAATATCTATCAATTAATTTACTAATTTAGTCTACCGTAACCGAAATCGGGGAACCGATGGGGCAACGATGCCTGATGTTGCAGGTTCAATTAGCCGTGGCTGCACGGGGAAATGATATCGAAATACCGATCAGAAATCTGGTATTCGCGCGCTCGAATATTGCTGAAGCTTCAGGTACCCTTTAAAATCGATGGAGAACAGAATAGCATTTCCCCGTTCGTGGAATAATTTTGTTTGCAGTATATATGTATATATATTCGTAATACAGATTTTTATATGCGAATACAAACTAGATCTCGATGCGATAGCATGGTCATCTTGGAGGATAGAGTTTCAAATACAGGGAGTTCCATGTACCGTGACACCGAATTCATAAATTCTGATTTGTGCATTCAAAACGCGATAAACGTGAACGTTCGATGATATACGGTCGTTAAGCTCGAACATTTTACATTTCTCGTAATCTGTTACGCCAGTCCCCGTTGCGAGAGGTGAGTGTCAATTAATCACTCAACTGTTATTTCTTTCTCCTCTCGTGAGCATCCGATTAATTATTCAAATAATACGAGAGCTTCCTACGGTGAGCAGTTTCTAAAATTAAAGGTAGGAAACATCTGAAGGAAACACTCATCACTGGCTCCCAAATTTCTATATTTCCTAACGTAACCTTCATCCGAAACTGCTTTTCTGCTTAAAATTTTTGCCCTGTCCATCTGTTTCTCGGACCATCCTTCACCTTTTTCTAAACGCGTCGCTTATCTTAAAGTAGACGAGACACAAGTCAACCACCGTCAACATTTCGCGTCGCCGTCGTCCTCGACATCGATAAAATACACGCGCTAACTGATCACAGATAACAAAAAATCACCGATAAAAAAAATCACCGTAAAATCCCCCTAAGAGGGTTCCTTTTACCCCTAGCAAGGGATTCTCAATCCACCCGTGGACCAAAAGAGCATGAACATCTGCGAAACGTTCGAGGGAAATCGTTCTAAGTGTCTGGTAGTTTGGTGAGTTTTACGCCCTGACGCAGAGGACTTCCGGTCGCTCTGGAAACAGAGTAAAACGAGGCGCAAGAGGGAGGAAGTCGAGCGTCAGGGACACAGGGATCCCACGGGTGCCAGAGCAATAAAACCGGTCGCACATTTTTCGAGCGTTTCGCGACGTCAAGTTTTACGAATGAGCGCCGCGACGTCGCGACAACGACGAACCCCCAGCCGCTTCCGGTCGACTAGGGGTTTTAATCGCGACGACGCGATGCGGGAAAATAGCGTTGCAATATTTACGCCACTGGAGGCGTACACCATTAGAAGTTTTTCGTACGATATTTGATGAATTAGCACGAATGAATTGTCGCGCGAAAAAGAATTTCTTTCCTCCTCTCATTCTTGCAATATTTCCGACACGTCCCGGCTTTTTGCAAGGGCTTTTCACCTGTCTTCTGCTCATCATCTTTATTCTTTTTGTTAAAGTGTAATCTTAAGGTTCATTTCGCTCGAATGAATCGGAGGTTTCGGTGAAGAATATTTTTTTTATATCTTTTATATTGAAGTGCAGAAGTTAAAGAAGAGATGCGGAGAAGGGTCAGGAAGTTTTAATTCGTTTTTCCGGCGGATCGGAAATTGGTTAAGCGGCCACCAGTTAAGCGGGCGAAACTTTCACAGCTGAAGGGTGAAAATTGTTGACCCAACTTACACACGAATGATGAGCGTTCCCGTTCCTCCTTCACAATCTACAACTCCATTCGCCTCTGCAATTGTTTCGTCCCCGCATATTTAATCAACGCACGTCCCTTATAATTGTAATTAACGGGCACGAAGATAACCACGTTGCAAAAAAAACGACGTTTACCGTGTGCAACGGAACCCTCGCGACCCCTCGGGCGTGGGGTGTAATTCTCGCCAAGAATTACCTGCGTTTACGAGGATACCAATTTTACGATACAATTATACTCTGCGCGAAACAACGAATATCCTGGCTACAAAATATCTCCAAGTTAACTGCGGCATAAATTAAAAGTAAAATTAATAATAAAGACAAAAAATAGAATTACGCATATTTGCATACGAGATATATTTGTTTTTTTTACCACCTCGCCCCCTATTTTGTTCCAGCGACAGCCGTAATCGACGTGATTTCCGTCGGAAAATCCGTCGTCGACGCTGCGCCCCGGAAGCATAACGCGGCAAAGTTTACGCGCTGAAAGCACCGTGAAGTTAAATGTTACGGTCTCCCCGTCTTTTTCCATCGCAAACAGAGCCAACGGAATTACGTGCGAAAACGCTGCGAAATTTCGGAATTTCTCGACAGCGGCTCGAGACAGGCGAAGGAAGCGGTTCGTGGCGAGGCAGTAGGGATTCTCTCCTTTCGTAATTTACGTACATTCGACGCGGGATTGAGCGTAGACGCGTTTAACTTTCGTGTTTGCCGGTGCATTCACAGACGCCGCCCGGAGTACGCGGCACACTCCGCGGAAATATTTTTCTGGGGTTTTTCGGTTCGCGAATCCTTGGAACTCCCGTCGTTTGGTTCGCACAATATAGTGTCAAAAGGGCACGTTGTTATAAAAAAAAGAGAGGAAAAAATCTAACCCCTCGGTGCATTTATTTTAGATCAAATAAATGTAACATCGGAAGATCCTAATTGTGTCAGGATTTTTTAACTTGCTGTCTTGGAGCAACAATAAAAGGAGAAAAAATATAACACCAATGCAACCTTCTTGAAACTTTGTTAAGCGATTTGAATTCGACCATAGCTGCAATTCGATTTGAAGCTTCTGACATCCACTTTACAGGAGACCCACATCGAAACACTAGACTGCGGTGGAATTCGAAAATGTAACAGGAAAACCATCGATCTAGCGGAATTTCGAGTCGACCGACATTCAAACCGCGTCCAAGAAGGAAATATGAAAAAGCGTTACACGTATATCGACTGCGGTGCATCGTGCTAGCTCGTGTCTCGCTATACCGCAAGCCAGAACTAGGCCAACGTTGCTTCTCCGCTGCGACTGTGTTCTAGAAGCCTTAAAGGAAAGTGGAAATTCCTAGAGGAGACGTACCGTTCGCAAAAAGACGCCGGTGGCTGGCGCGTAGCGTCGTCAGGATCCCACGATCAGTCGAGCAAAGAGGAAGATGTATTTAGCGAGCCTTGAGAAAAACAGTAATTACCAGCACGAATCCGGTCGTGTACGTATCTTTGTACACGTGCGGGAAACTTGGGAGGAAAAACGGAGATGTCGAAGCGAGTACAGAGATCATCAAGATTGGTTGTAATAATAGAACGACCGGAGGAGAAGGCAGTGGATATAGGTAACAAATAATAAATATCAGATGATGCCTTGAACAAAGTTAACTATAGACTAAATCGGTTAATCAAGATGTTTTTAAATATGCATATACATATTTCGATTACATTATCGACTGCTTGGAATAGTCGTATATACGTTATAGAACGATCTAATAAAATTGACCCGTGGCAAGAAGTACCCGCGACACGTCTACACGATTAAGAGCGAAATGACGCAAAGCATATAGCTAAAAGCTGAAAGTCGACGACTTGGGGGTGAACGTCCACGTGAAGAGGGACTCGCGTGCAAATCGTGAGTTCGTTTCCGTGTCGTTTCGCGGCTGTGTCCCGGAAAAAAGAGAGATCGCGGAGAGTGCGTCCGTAACGTCATCTTGAGATTAGTCGGGGCTGAGCAAGACGCCGGAAGCCTCCGTTGACGAACTACCGGCTAAACAGAGCACGAAAGACGAACGTGGCGTGGGAGGAGGTGGCCTCGCCAGGCGTAAAAGACTTTTACACCGGTGTGCACCGTGTTTCGCCGGGAGAAGCGAAAGGAAGGAAGAAGAAAAAAAATGAGACGAAGAAGAAAAGAAGAGGAGGAGGAGAAGAATAAAATGTTGGCAAAAAAGAGAGGGAGAGCTTTGCCAGGTTTAGTGTGGGTGTAACGGTTTCGACGACCTATTTCCGGCTGGCTGGCATGAATAAAGGTGTTTATTTTTCCTGCAGCTTCAGCGACGCCCTCCTATATTCTTTCGCAAATCCACAGGTACGAGAGTGGAAACCGGTGAAATATACGCCCACCGGTAACACGCGTGTACCAAATGGAACGGTTTGCCTTCTCGTACTTACAAGATTGATAGTTGCATGTATTTTACGCGACCCGCAAACGCAAAGGATATTGTATCGGAAAATGAGAAACTGCGATAGATGTTTGGGGGAATAGCGTAGAACAGTGGGTCCGATCGACTTACCTGGTCACCGAAGTCTGTGTTGAGGTTGTTGTTCGTTTCAGAGACCTCTGAAACATCCTCGATGACTGAGTCGCCGATTGTGCTGTTGTCGCTCTCTGCGAGGCCCAGCAGGCATATCTGAAACAATTACGCAACCAGTTTGTTAGTATCCTGTAACTCCGTATTCCAATAGAAATCATCGTCAAAGAAATTCAATTACTCCGTCCCCAATTATACCAAGCATCTATTAACGAGTACATAAATAGTACCAAAACTAATACAACGTATAACGTAATATCTAATATAATGCAACGGATGCAAAAATGTGGATTCTCGTTGGCTCACGAAACGTGAACAGAATTCCGCAGGAATTTGGCCCACCACTTTGCTAAATAGTAACGTTTGTTAACGAAAATAGAATCTCATCGATTTCTTCGACGCAGTCGCGAAATAGGGGGCAAATATAATATTTCGCCGAAGCGGCTTCCTATTTGTTCAAACGGCCACGTCCGCGAGAAAGAACGTAGCCGGTCCAATGTCGTCGAATTCCTGAAAAATAGCGGAACACGTTTCGGTTGCAGAAAGGCCAAGCATTCGAGCATCGATCCCCCCGACAACGGGGAGGAAAAGTGGCGCGGTACCCGGTGTCGTTCTGTCGTCGAAATAAAGGGACGCGTCGCCCCTCTTGGCGAACGTGGGCGGCGCAATTTAATTGTAGCCGCACTTCCGCCCGAAAACGGATACTCCATTTCTGGTATTACCGTGCAGGGCGGAACTTTTATAACGAGCCCTCGGCCCGGCCGCTTTTCCATCGAGTGTACACCACGTTTCGGTGAATTTCGTGTCGCTGACTTCGTCGAAACAACTGGGGGGGCCCATATTTCGCGACAACTTTCCCTGTTCAGCAGTCTTTTTTTCCAAACAATTGTGATTTCATCGTTTCCAAGTGGAAATGTAGTATGCTTGAGTTTAATTGTCTTGCCTTGAAACGGTAGAATTATGTGGTTGATATGTGCTGAAACGAATTTTTTGGGGGATGAAATTAGAAAGGGTTAAATATCATTCAGTTGGTGTTTCATGTGCAACATTTAATTCTGCAGACTTATGCATATATATTTTTTTCTTGCTTGTACTAATTGGGAATTGCAATCCAGAATAATTGGAGATTAGTTTGCTACAATAATTTATTCTTCCTCTTAAATTGTCACGAGAGTGCCATATTAGAGTCACACGAGAGAAGTTCTTGTTCAGTGTGGTTCTGTGTCATGAAGATCGAAGTGTAGCGTCTGACGTCCGGTATTAGCGATAAATTTAGACGCCTGCGCCGCCCTGTAATTAAAGGTTAACGATAGACGCCTCGGGCCTTCAGAAAATGAACTCGTACGGTCTAGGATTAGTACAGCAATGTGAAGATCCCTGGATCATTGATTTTACAATCATGATGCGGTGTTTACCGGCTTGTTATTAGTCGGCCCGATTAGAGTTTGAATATCATTTACGAGGTTCGATCTATGCACATGTATCGGTACTAACAAATCGTCGGCACAATATTGTAGAGTGATATTTTCCAGAGTGGCTTAATTCTGTCCAAAGAAAACAATAATATACACCGTAAAATTTGCTAAGAAATATACGTGAAAGAAGATTATCCATTCTGGTTACACTTCAACAAATCTTCCTCGTTTTGTTCGAACTTTGACAATTATTAGTTAGACATCAATGAGCTCATTAATGTTACGAGAAATCGTGCAAGCGACCATTATAGAGACTGAACGGGGAAGTTTCAAAATATTCGGGACTATAATTCCTCGCGGAAATTGATCAAATCGTAATAGTAGGGGCTTCCTATTGAAACTGGAAAGTCATTATTCATCCTACGATCATTATGATTAGCCAATCGACCACCTAGAGCGTTCGTTGGCGAATGCTTAGCAGCGTACCCTCCAACAAAAAAAAGCTGAAAATTATAGTGTTCGAGGTTGTCGATCGATTAGCTGATCACCATTATTACCTTGCCGTTAATACGTCCGCTTAACTCCTGCTATTGTTTAATCGTAACACGTATCCTCGCCTTCGACTTCAAAGTTCGTTTACCCCTCAAGGAACCAATATTCTACTAATTTTTCTCGGACAAACCTATTAATTACACTTTGAAACTACATTAAAAATTTAATTACTGTACCCTTCCGACTGCGCGTATACATATATTTCCACGTTATTTCTATTATAGCGATTCAAGCTCGACAATTATGTGATATGGTCCACTGTGAAAAAAAAATTAAAATTATTACAAATAAAAGAACAAGACCAATCCCGCCGTAATGGAATACACGTCCTCCCTTCGCATTAACGAGAAATAATACTCAAATAGCGCAAGATATGCGTAAAACCATCGCGAATCACGTAACAATCCCTTGCAACCAGGTACCAAAAAAATGCATCCAACCATAGATACGGTTTAGAGAAATGGCGGAGGGCGATACAAAAGCGTAACGTATGCGTGTCACGCGTTCGCTCGTCCGCTGGACAATAATATCGATGAATAACCGAGATTTCAATTGAAATACTGGGTGCTCGAGGGACGAGCTGCCGATACGGATTCGATCGTACGTACACCGACGCGAAACGAACCGGCTTACCGGTGAAATTTATGCTCGACACGGTACGACTAACGAGGCGTTCGCGTTCGATACCATTTAATTCTTATCTGGACCCTTGATTGGCTCGCGTGCCGCACCTGGATTAACGCCACGAATCCACATTAATTCTGGTAATTAACTTAGTCTTCTACCTCGACGCGACTTGGATCGCCGCTCTTCGACGACGACTTCTGGAACTTCCTCGTGACGCAATCAAAAACGCTCTGGTAATTGAATCGACCGGAGTTCGATTAATGACTCGTCACCCTTGCTACTATTGACTTTCGCTTTGATAGATTTCTGGTACTTATGGAAATTCTCGTTATTTATCGTTACCTTTTAAGACCACGCGGGAAGTAGGGAGCGAATGTTTCCAATGGTCTGAAGTTTGCATTCTTCGGTAGAAGGAACGAAAATTGTATGGTTTGATTAATATTGTTTTGTGTCCCTTGGAGTTCAAGCCTGGTAGGAATGTTTTCGCGAAAGTGCAGAGTGCTTGATGATGAGCATTGTCGATTGAAATTTCATTCTTTCGGCGATGATGCCAGCCTCCTTTAGGAGTCAGTGTACCCGTCGGTGGACAACAAGGAGACACACGCGCCTCCTCGATGACACCCTGAGTGCCTCATCTTCTGTACATGCAAATTTCTTCTTTAGCAAGCCTTTGTAGTCTTGTTTATCCCGTTTCACCGGCGAAAGAGCCTGCTCGGACACGACACACATTTTAACCAAAGGAAACCGTGCATCCATAATTATCCTACAAACCCGTTTCTCCATTTCTGAGATAGTAACAATAATAATAATGGCGATGATTCAGCCCCCAATGGTACGTCCCGCTGTTCGCTATTTAACAAATATTTCTATGCATCTCAAGAAACCGAGCAATCCTGTACATTGTCGCCAAACAATTGAAGAGTTGAAAGAAACAGCCGAATAAGCGTCGGGACGAAAGGTTTGATTGAAAGGGAACTTCTGTGAAATACCGTGATCCACATTAACAGAGGAGCCAGGAAAGAAATGCATTCAGGATGTAGCACACGGATCATCCATGGTCGTAAACGTTTCACGGACAGAATCATTTTTCAGCCTCCGCCCGGGGGAATACCTGCCGTGGCGATTTATCTCGTCAATCAGACGGCCGCTTTATCGTCGAAGAAAAATTGATATTCGATTACGTAGCTGGTAAGAGCGTGTCTTCGTTTCGCGCTCCTCTCCAAACAAACCGTACCGCCGATGTTGAGGAACACGGGATGCTACTTCGCGCTCCCGTGTGAATAAGATTCGTTTCCCGGCAGCGGTGAATTAATATCGAGAAGAGGAAGGGTAACTGGCCACGCTAAAAGGTGGTCCGTGTAGACAGATTAGATCCTCCTCGAGGATCGACCTAATCTTCCACCGTGGACGCCTCTGGACAATGCGTCCCGCCCGATCTACACGCTGCGCCGTATCGCTTAAGATAATTTCTTTATTTATGATCGCAGCTGGAGGCCTGGCGTCCTGTGGGTAGTCGAACAGGGATACTACAGGTTGTTCCAAATCGTTCGGTTGGGTCCATAGAACGCCATAATATTTAGTGTTATTAACACGAATCGATTGAACCGTTTTGTGTGCAAGCCTGTCATTTGAGAGAATTTTATTTTCAAGTGATATGTTTCAGAAAATGTTATGTACTTTAGAAAATGCCTTTCAATCGAATGGTGGAAAGAAAGAAAATTTTACATGAAACATCCTGTATTTATGTGACGGTTTGCGAAGCGGTATCAGCATTGATCGCTGCAATATATCTTCGTCGTAATTCCTCACGTGGCGATGATATTCAATCATAAGATCATATTCAGGATAAGATCAGTTGCGTAACAATAAAGATTTATGATCCAGTTCTCGGTTAATGCATACAATCAACATTATTAGAAACGAAGAATTTACCAATATTCTATCCGTGTATTCATTTTGAACCCCGAAACGGCTGAACCAGTCTCAATATTTGTATCCATAAATATACTGAAATATAACGTAAAAAAAGACCATCCCTCTAATTCACACAGGGCGGCACTGCTTTATAAATTACGAACTCGCGCCAATCTCGAAAGTCATTCAATTCGTTACACTTTGTATGACGCGTCTCGTGATCGCCCCCCACGATTTATCGCAATTAATCCGCGCACACTGCAAGCGTAAACGAAGAACCTCACTTATCATTCGATCGCGATGAACGACACACCTCTCTTCCTCTCGCGAGCGATCAGCCCGAACGGGCAGGTTGCGATAATCAACGCTTTTTACCCGAGCTCCGGTATGAATCAAACACTCCTGTTTGAACGCTAATGAAAAACGATCCCTCCGCGCTTGCACCGATGGATCCTCCAGCAGGGGAGGCAGATTGATTTAATGCATCGCGCTGCCGGCGTTCGTGTCGAACAACCACCTTCCAGGTTGCATCGCCACGCGTGATTGCATAAAAGCGTGCGAGGATGGTTGATAAATGGCCGCCAGCTACTTAAACGTCCCCCGTCCCGTTTCAGCGTAATTGTTTCCATCGATTTCGAAAGGCCGTTGGACCCTCGCTAATTAACGGGCCGCCACCCAGTTCGGGATTGAAGTTCCGCGGAAGAGATTCGCGAATGTGGGTCAACGAGATGCAGAGAGATGCCCTTTTTCTTCGTGACGTGTCGCTGAAGGGTGGATTTTGTTAGGGTGAACGTGCGTTGAAACGGTGTACGATGAAACCGGGGGATTACGGAAAATTCCGATACAAAATTGGCCAGTGATGTGTGATTTTTATGGAGCCGTTGGCAATTGGATGGATGCTCAGAAGTTATTGGAATTAGGGTGAAATCCTTGTCAGATTGCGTGGGAACAGATGACAACGTTTTTCGTGAAGATTGATGCTTCAGGATCATTTTTGATAACAATTTTGACGCATTTTTGTAAAGATGTTCCATTATAGGGTAACGAAACTAGTAGAATTAACAATTAAAGCAGCTGATGAATTTTATGAAAAAATTGAGTGGTTGGTTAACAGGTAGATACAAGAGCAAGAGGATTATTCTTGTTGGTATCCGATTCGATTAGCTTCCTTGCCACCATAATGGGAACAGTGTTTCTCTTAACTCTCCCCCGCACCCCTTAATGAAATATCATTACGTAAAGTTAATCCGCGCTTCGCTCGCGAACCCTTTCTAACATCCATCTCTCTTCTACCTAGACGTTCGAACTAATCGGACTGCTCTTGTGTCTTTTAATTAACGAACATACATTCGTCGAATATGCTAGTACGAACAGAATAATTATCCTTTAAATAATAATGAACATTGAAATCACCCTCCAAGCTCACTCGTATTTTATTCCTTTTATCTCATTCCTTTTACTGTTCAAAAGAGGAAAACCCATCGACGGAGGAATTTCCCCACTCGAATTTTTCCCCGACGATGAGCTTGATCAGTCGTAAAGGAAATGGAGCCATTTACTCGATATCATGATTGTCAGATACATGAGGTATTAGGCGCGTGTATGCCAAACCTCGTTCATGTTCGTGCGCCGTCTAACCGCCCAATAGTTACGCGATAAAATCTTCCTGGTCCACCCACGGCAAAGGCGTTTTTTTTCTGCTGCGGCTTAAACGGGGTTAAACCCCTCTTCGTCTATCTGCCATTCATCTATAAACCTAAACACCTCTTCGCCCCCTGAACCCCATAAAATAAGATTGGGCAATCCCGACCATGCCCTCTGACGAGCCTTAAGATCCGTCCGTGACTTTTTGTCTGGTTCCAGTTCCATCTTGCAAGTTTCTATCGGAATAAAAATTCGCCGAGAGAAAATTCTTACAAGCTTTCAAGTATCAAGATGAATAAATAAAAGTGATATATCTTGAAAAGGGAAAATGCGATATAAATGATTGGATAGAATTGTTTGCATGTAAAATGTGTACACAAATTTTGTTTACTCTTTTCATTACGTAGATTATTTATTTTTCAAAGAAACTGAGGTAGTCCGATTTGAATAAATCTTTTCTAGCATTTATGGAAGAAGTGTGTAAAGCAAATGAAATTATTTAATTTCAATTGGAGTAGCTTTCTTTATTAACCTTATGAATTTTATCCTGCTATTCTGCGTTTTCATTTCCTTTCAATGGAACGAAATATCATTGAATTTGAAAAGCGTCCGTATTATTCCGTCAGTTGTTAATCATATAAAGATCATCGTTCTCGATTCAGCAGAAAATAGTACGCGGTTCCCTCAATCCTAATCATTCCGAAAACTTTTACTACTCTGTACCGTGCGTGGAAACAGAGGACAGGGTAGCTCCAGACATGCAACGATCCCGCTTATCCCACGACCCTTATCTCCCTCATTTACTCTTATCTCCGCTCAGACTAAGCCAATTAAAGTGGCCCGTGAATTTTCCAGCCAATCGACCAAGCTGCCCCTGAATAATACATCCAGAGACATCGCTGTCTATTCGATGTCAAACTTCCTTGTATTTCGGCGTCTGGATTTTCCAAGATTGATCCGGCTATAATACGCTAACGTTCAGGACGAGAGTATCTTGGACGTCAATTTCCCGGCGAGAAGTCGCTTAATCAAATCCGTTTCTGTCCATTGTACAATTTTTTTACTATTGCGAAAGCTCGTCTTGAAATCGTGAAGTTCATTGTTACTTTAATTAATCTTTAATAAATTATAAAATTTCATAAGAGGAATATGTAATTATCTATTTAAAGTGGAATATTATTTTCATATATTATTTGCGGCCTCGCAGGGGAACTCAGAAAATCCTAGAATTGCATCGAAATGGCTGCTCTAATATTGAAAGTAACGTTTATGGTGCCCGCACGGGAGAACCCATGGGAACACGGTTGCGTAAGTACTGTAGCTGAGTCGTTGGAAAAAATAGTGTTACAGAACATTGACGTTTCATTTAGGTGATTCAGATTTAAGCATAATACTTTACACGTTCAAGCATAAAGAATCTGAAGTATTCGAGATATCACGTAGGAGCAAGTACACTTTGAAGTGCTCTTTAGTTTAGCGCCTCTAGCCTCGCTCTAACTTGTGAATCATACATTCTATGAATTACACTTCCCAACTTCCAAGAAAATAGTTCTCAATCACATAAGAAGGGTCTCTGTTAACATCCATTGCAGCAAGTTTCAGTAGAATCTACGTCGCGAGACATCGATTGCCAGCAAAATTCTAGGAAAATCGAACCTCAGAGCGAGACTTCATTAACGAAACATCACCTTTCGGCCTGGCACCTTCTGCTTTTCCTTCGTCTACCTATTGCAGGACACCCTGTATATTCCTACAATTCTATCCTGCATCGCAGCCAGGCAGTCAAGAGATTTTAGAATTCAACAAACAACATCCGGAAGAAACAATGTAAAGCTAAATATGAAAAGAAATTCACCAGTTCACTGTTTTTTCAAGGAAAAACCGGAATAAGAAACGTTTGTTTCCCTTGGTACAGTTATCTAGACGAATTTTGCATACCGGGCAGCAGCGGTCTAGGCTGCAAGGAAAATTCCAACCAAGATAAAATCTTTATTCACAGTCACGGGGAGTCAAGTAGTTGCAAGGGAAAGCTCCCGCGACTGCGTGGGACGATTGAAAAGAGGACGGGTCGTGGATAAGATGAGAACTCGCTTAATTTGTGGTACCGTTGCCACGTTATCGGTTTTCATTATGGTTTTACGAATTTCTTGCGAAAGTTTTTACGCGTGCGAACACGAGACGCTTGGTCCGTGTCGAGGAGGATATCCGTTGCAAGCAGGACTTTTCTCTCTTTCCCTTCGCCGTTGGTTCACCGTGAAGGCGACAGAGAGAGTGCTTGGAAAAGTGTTATTCCCGTGTGGGACGAGGAAATTTCGACGGAGAACGGAAGTGTCCACGGGGACCTACGATAAATTTCACGGTGTGTCGCGCCTTAGCAAGACAAAGGGGCCTGGTCTCGCGTGGATAAGATCTCGATGATCCTGCACGCGATAAGAACTTACAAGACGGCACTGGGCCAGGTTTTACTTCAGTTCAGTTGATCTGTCCTGGTAGGGATCGATCGTGGAAGGGTGAAATAAGGACAACTTTTTTTTGTAAATTATTTTCTTACCTTTGGATAGAGCATTCTTATCGTGCTGTTCTCCCTTTCTTGCCGGACCCTCTTGTCGTATTTTTTCTTTTATTTCTTTCATTTTTACGGTTCCATTCCTTGGTCCTTTAGTCGCCTAGAATTTACTTCTAGACTTCAGCTCTCGAGTCCCTTTCTTTCCCTTCTCTTGTCCTTGGTATTATATATAATGTATACGTGTATTCGCGACACTGAACTTTATGCCCAACCACCACTATCGCCTTTATATCATCCCCTCCACGTGTCCCTTTGTTTCCGTTCATCCCCCTTCATCTTACTTAATAATCCTATTCTTTCCCTCACTCTCTTCGCCGCAACCTAGTTTGTATGAACCAATTTGCCCCATCACTCTAATCCTCTTCCGCCATTGCTCCTTTTCTCAGATTCATTCTTTCCCTCTACCATTTCTCTTTTAATAATCCTCACGCTTTCTTAATTTTTCATTCCCTTCCCCCACATTGCTCGACTCATTTTCCTTTTCTTCCTGCTCGCGTTCACCCCCGCGCTCTTGCCATCCTCCCTTGTCCTGCACTTTCAGTCGCATTTATCACCACCTCAATCCGCCGGCCAGTTATATCTCCGGAATTTTGCATCAAACGTTCCATTCCTCTCTGTTCCATCCCTGTGTGTACAAGCCTGAAGTGGATAGACGTCGGGTAAAAGCGTTCCCCGTTTAACCCTGCCGGCGCTAGTAAATTGAATTATGCCCAGGAGGACGGAGGAAGGGTGGAACGAAAGAAAAAAAGAATGGACGAAGAGAAGGGGATGGGGTTTATCGAAGAGACCGCATAGACCAGATCCGTTAATGATAGGCTATAATGGAGCTGCCTGCGCCACTGGTTAACCTCGAAAATGGAACGAGTTTAAGTGGAGCAACCCGGCATGGAATTAATTCGCTGGTAATCGGAAGTCACCGGCGAGGTCTCGGGCAGCGTGATCGATCTTCGATGAAATATGCCCCGTTTCCACGTTCTTCCTGATACTCGCCGTGTTCTCCGCGCGATCCACGCTCTGATCGATATGCATGGAATTGGCGAACAAGAGATCGTTCCGGTGTAATGCTCGAAACAACTGTGGGGAGCGGCTTCTCGAGGATGATTAATTCAGATTCATATTACAACTAATAACCAATTAGTCGGACTTGCACGTTTTAATTTCTCCGCGTTTCATCAAACATTGAATGGAACTTATCTGAACAGCTTTCACGTAGGAATTAACGTTGGAATATTTTTACTCGTAATTATCGTGGAAGTTACTTCGGCGTTTGATTTTGACGAGTCCGCCAGGATTTTAATATTCTTCTGCGGGAGAGTCTTGGCGCTGGTTCGCTCATTTCCGACGGGCAGTTTCTTGAAAAATAGGTCGAAATGAATGAAAATGCCGTCTTACGGCACATACTGTGAAGGAACGAGAGAATGCCACGAGCTATTCAATTCCGTGAGACATTTAAACGCGTGCACTTACAGACCCATTGAATTCTTGTTCCGAGAAGTCTGCCATTTCGTTGGACGCGTGGTTACCGGTTCAAAGACTGTAGATCTAATCCGCTGACCGTTCAAAAATCGATTCCACAGGGTCGCCGTAAATTTTCCAAGGTACGATCCCGTTGGTGGTCCGCCCGTAAATTCCCCAGCGGCGGTTATTTTTGAGGGAAGCCGTGAGAATCGAAACAAATCTTGCCGCCCAATTAGGCGTTCGACCAGCGAGCATTCCTCTTTTCTTGTTCGTCATGCGTCCTCCGGTGTTTGTCCGATCTTCCAGCTGGATTAGAAATTTATTAGAGCCCTTCACGCCTGCTCTTTCTCCGCGTGGGCGCAACGTGGGCCTTTTACAATGTTCAGGGTGGAAACAGAGGGCGTGGTGCGGGCCTATTGCTTCGAGTGGACGGGCGGGGTGCACAGAAAAGCGGTCGAATTTATAACCTGCCCTTTTGTCACGTTCCTCTGCATCGGGGTGGGTCCAAGGAAAGCGTCGCACGCGTGCCATAACCGTACCCCTAATGGGGCTAATGGTGGTTTAACAAGAGCTCCATAATAAATAATGAATGAATCGAACCAGGACACGGGACTTGTTTATTTGAAAGGAATAAATTATTTCGATTCGTCGGCTAAACTTTGGTCTCTTCTAATCTATTATATGCCTTCAATTATCGCTGTTTTGTTAAACTTGTAAAGAAAGCCCAAACAAGCGTGCACCCTCTACAGTGAAATAATTCTGTGCCATTAATCCATGCATTGTCACGTCTGAATTTATGAGCGACCCAAATTTTCGTTCACTTCGACCGTCCCAGATATTCCTGTACAACAGCCGGAGGAATACTCTGGTCGGCGTGTCCCTCGCTGTACAACGAAGAAAATCCCATCAGGATAGGTAGATCGTAGGAATCGACTTAAACAGCAAGAGGTGTTAAGGCGCTTAAGTCATCAGGCTTTCGTCGGGCGATCGGGGCCAAATCCAAGAACGTTTTGTTCGAACCGGTGTGATCAGATAAGGTGGAACGATGAGCGCGGTATTGCTTTCAAATTGGTTTCCGATTCGAGCGTACGATAGTACCGATCCACGCCTCGGCTATACTCGCGTCTATTCATCTACTCGAGAGTTCACGTTATTAGAAGCCTGCTCGTTGTTCGACCTCTTTCACCCTTCCTCTGCCTATCGTTTTTTTCTTTTCCTCCTTTTTCTTCCGTCCTATGATTCAGTTCACCGTGCTGGTCGATTAGACGGTTGATCGATCCCCTGGATCCGCTCGGCTCGACCGCAATCGTTCACGGCAGAGGAAGAGGCAGCGTGTGTCCGTGTGTGTTACCACGTTGAAAGTAGGCTATCATCGCGAATTTTCTGGCTCGACGACCTCGAGCCCTCCCTTGGCGTGATTTACACGAGCCTACGCGTGCTAGACCCGCGGCAAGACCGTGGAATTCGTGTAAATGATAGGAGATAACGATCTCCTTCGGGTGATTTCTCGAGCGGTGAAATAATTTATGTCTGGCATCGAATGCGAAATCAATAATATTAGAAAGTCGAGGTTGGATTGAAATTTAGAAAAATTTACTGCACGACTTGGATCGCTTTCGCATCGTCCGGGGAACATCTCTAATCTTAACTTTAAACTTCTTTTTAACCTGTTAGACATTCATTTCAGAAATGCTTAATTCGCCAGCAAATGATCGTTAATTTACTTCAAAGATCGCTCGACTCTGTTAATTTCGTTAATGTCGTATCATTATTGCGTCTTCGCTTGAAGGTAAATTGCCTGAACTGCATTAGCGTTTCTCCAGGGGCCGGTAAATATGCAATAACGCGGGAACGATATTAATCAACGTAGGTTCAAAGATATACAGCACGATAAAGCACCTGTAGGCAAGTGGAACGTGTGATTTTAACGTTTCTTGAAATTACTGATTCGGCTAAGCAGCTACCGGACCTGCAATATACACCTTACCTGCAGAGACTTGTATTTCACTGCGAGCAGCACGACTGCAACGAATAGCGAAACTTGTTGCACGTTATTTGCGAGACCGGTGCGAAATTAACGACAGGGCCGTAATTAAACTATGGCGCAGCATTGTTAGTAGAAAGGGCGAGATATATATGTTGCTCGAGTATATTACGTGGGAGGAAATTCTAAAGGCTGTTTAAAAAAAAGAAAAAGTCAAGAATAAACATACCATTCGAGTAAGCTGCGATTAAGAAAAAACAAAACAAAACGGAGATCGATAAATAACAAAAAATACGTGCAATTTTAGGGAGCTTAATACATCGTAATTTCTTGTCTACGATATAAGACCAATAAACTAGTCTTTCCACTGTTTCGTCCTTTATCCGGTCGAGATATCGATAGCTTTACACTGACCACCCGCAATCACGGAGCTAACGAGCAGTTTTAATTGCATATCGACCACGGATTTCTAGGAAAAGGGTATTTGAAGGCAGATAGTTGCCAGCAGATCGTTTTCCCGCGTTAAAAACCTCGATGTTCGTCTAACGAATCACGTGTTCTACCAATTCACATTCCTCGTTGCGACTAAGGATATTTTTAATCGAATCAATTTGCGAGACACCCGTTTTACGTAGAAACGTGTTCGTCCTATATTCCTCCAATTTCTCCAAAAAATAATCGACGTTGAGCTGCTCTTGATATTAATTAAAACAGCAATTTAAATTTTCAAATGAGTCACTGTGATACTCGTTTAATAATTATTGCTTTGAAGATCGTTTCCTAATATATTTAACATGTTTGCTGTTTTCAATCGCGTACAATATATCGAATGATAATCGTATCCCTGCATTCAGAGTACTAAGGTGTCCAAATCAATATCAATATCTCTCAATATAACTCTATCAATATAACTCACTGTGCAATCATTGGAGCAACGTTAAATTATGATCGAGCACCGCACGCAGATCAAGAAACAGACCTATTTAACTTCCCCGCGAAATTCGTCTCGTTTCGCTGTGAAACCCTGGTATTTGCCTTTCCGGGTGGCGGAGCTAAATCGAGGAAAGGAACAGGCATTGTTGTACGTACGTAACAATGACTACTTGACAGCAGAAAAGATTCGATAAGTTTCGCAGCTGCAGTCGCTCGATGCTCGTTCTTTTTTTTGCCTCTCTCTCTCTATTCGCGCCACCTTTCGACCAAGGGAGGTTTCGTCTTTTCATCCGTTCGGGAAGTTTCCGCGTAAGACCTCGAGAGAGGGTCGGAGATCCGAGAGCCGATGCTGCCTCGTCGAAAGTCTTAACGATCTCCAAGATTCTCGGAATTTACCTTCGCCAGCGGGTTCCTCCTCTTCGTAGGTTGTTGGCGGCGTGAAACTACAAAAGTGCCGCGACCGAACTTTTTTTCTCCCCATCCTCGTTCACTGTATATTTTGCGCTAACCCCGAACAATTCCCCCGGTATGCGCGAATTTTACTTAGTCGTTAATTGGAGCAATGTGTTTAACTTGCGCGTCTGCAATGGAAATTTTTCATACTTGTCTTTGGGTTGAAATTTTTTCCCACGTGAATGAGCATCTGGTTATGTTGGTGCTCGAGAAATTGTGTAAAGTAGTTGGACGAGAATAAATCAGAACACGTGTAGAAAAAATATGTTATCTAAAATTATGAGTCTTTTTATGTGAAATTTTATTATTCACGGCCTCCTTGGGCAAGTGCTTGTATATTGAATCTGTATGCCTATATGGATGAAGTGGTTAAGTCATCGTAACGATACTAGATAACGAAAGAAATAGTACGTCTTCGGGGATGAAACAGTGAGAAAAGATTATCGAACGATGGGCAAACCGATTGGCATTGTGTACCTTGGCTTACTAACATCGATCGCAAACCCCTTCAGACAGGAGACACCAAACAGTGTTTATCAGTTTACTGGTCAGCGAAGGTGTACCAACGCGGAGGTGTTCAACGAGGCTGCACGTGTACTGCATATTTGCAGCTAATCCGATCGATATAGAAGGATTATTCAATTTCAATTACTGTTCAGTAGCTATCCCACGCGTTTATACTACCTGCAGGATTTCCAATATCTGTCAGTCATTTCTTCAAATCGCTCAGATATCGTTGCAGGAATTTTACAAATCACCATTGCGTTAGCATAATTAACTTGTTGTAAATAAATTTTAAATTCGTCGCCTGCTTGTATTATCCCTTCGTGGCTTGTTACTTTTGCGAAATTTTTTTCAACAAATTTTTCTATCTTCGTTCTAAATTAAATATTGCCCGTAGTATTTCACAAGTATCCACAGAAGGCGTTGCCGCACGGAAATGAGAGATCGTTCGCTAATATCGTTCGTCCTTATCTTTATATGCGTGGGCGTATTATCGTTCACCAGGATGCGCTCTGGGTGCATAGGAGCGGAGGACTTATTAAAATGCCCGACGTGCACGAGCCCGTGAAGCACAATAACATTTGTTAGCTGCGGAAGAAAACAAATTGAAGCCAGTCGTGAGTGGTCATTTTTAACTTTTAATTGGATCGCGCGCCCGCGTGGATCCCGGTGTTCAACGGGCAAACGTTTCTCGGGCCCGTCTAATTAATTCGCGATGTCGTTCAAAGCGACCAACTAAACTCCCGGTGAAAGGGAAGCAAGGCGAAATATACATACCCGTGAATAGTTGCGACTCTTTCGTGCACCGCTGTGTACACTACTATTTATATTTTTATATTCCATGGTGCACAGAATGAATTATATCTTTACTATCATAAAGCAGGTTATAGGATAACGGATAAGAATAACTGTCTAAATAACTCCAATCTTAAATTGCGCATTATTATATCAGTTCCACCGCACCGAGGAGGCGTTCTTCAAGCATTATCAGAGTATTCCAAGAACCCACAACTAAATTCAAATCCATCCATTCCAGTCCCCTCGAAAGATCCTACACCCCCCGAATCCCGTGAACCACCCCTCTAATCAATTCCCTCTATCGTGATTCCCAAGAAGAGCTCGGCCTTGACGAAACGAAATTCCATTCACTCGTCGCCTTGAAATTGCAACGACCACCTTGCAGCTTCAACTTATCTGCGCATATTTTGTACGCTCCTTGTGCGACTGAAATTTCCGCGACAGCCGCGTGCGTATTAAACGTTAGCACACGCAGGAATATATTCGCCACTTTGCGGCACGTATCCTGCTTAAAGCCTCGGCGTGCACGGTCACGAAACATCGAGCCACCCTCTCTCACCCTCTCTCACCCTCCCGCACCCTCTCTCGATCGATGTCCCCTTCCGAACGGCGTGGCCACGGATCGGCCAGGGGAATTCGATATTAATCCGAGATGGTAGCCTGCGGACGACGGGCTTGATCTCGCGTTAATCAAGCGCGCAGCAGCGCAGCGTCGAGAAGCATCGGCGTCGACGATCTGTCCGGGATACATCGCTCGAAATATATCATCAGAGCATCTGGCCGCGAGATAATGTAACCTTAATCCTTTGCATACGATTCTATGTGAACGGCGGGGTGATACGTGGCTCTGCACTTTGTAAACCTGTCCTTAAACTTTGGAATACTGTTCACCATTCGTGGATGGAAGCACTGCACGCTGATGCACTGATTGAACCGATGCAATTGGCCGCTATTTGCGCGGATACCGCGGATGTCGCGAGACGAACCGTCGTGATGGTAAATTCGCTGGATCGAGATCAATTGAACGGATGATTTTCAGAATACCTACTGACTATTCCTGTCGCGGTATTGTTTTATTTTTGTATTCATCTTTTTCTGTATCGGCTGATCCCCGGCATTTATGGAGGGTGTACTTTAAAGTGCAATATAATACGCATGCGTGCATCCGATATAAACGTTTTCAATTCCATCGTAGAAATCGAATTAACGCGACGTCGTTTATTCGTTCGCACAGTACAACGTCGAGCACGATGGCTTTCGTTGATCAGAAATGGAATTCCCTTATCTAGAAAATATCCATAGAGCGAACGAGGGGCAAAAGGACACCCCGAATCTTGCGACACACGTACATACAACGGCACCATCTGCTGCATCGTTCACGACGACGACAATTCCAGCAAATTGGGCCGAATATAATTTTTAAGGAATCGATCGAAAATTCCCGTCGCGTTTCCATCTGGTTGATATCGATACTCGTGCGCACACAGAACGAGGACTGGTGCATCGAGGTAATACCGAATTCACCGCGGGTATAATACCGGCCAATTCGAGCAATCAGGTAAACGCTGGAGGACGTGAGTTTTTCGTTTTCGATACCAGCATAGAGAAAATTGATGTATCGTCGTCATGATCCTTCTGTGGCCTCTTTCCCTCTGCCCACCGTGTGCGCAAATAGTGTGTATAATAAAAAGAAAAAAAGGGAAAAGAGCAGAGATAAAACGTAACAGTTATTTAAAAATTTTGTTTAAATATAAGTAATTGATAAAAAGTTTGAACTTTTCACGTATATATTTCCAGCAATATTTCCTAATCTAATATAGAAAAGTACGATTATCGTTTGAAATCGGGATTTCCTATCGTGGAGGTGCTAAATTAGAGCACCCGATAGTCTTTGAACGTCGCCACGATTCCATCGAATCGTTCCAGCGTGAAAATTGTTTTCCTTTGGAATCTACTGGAGGAACGGTGGGACAATAGGAGAGGAAAGCTAGGTAGATCCCCGTCCTCGTTGTAGTTTATGGAGCACGTGTTATAGCGGTCTGATTTTGTGGCCGTCATACAGCACCATTCGCGGGCTACGGAACCTCTAGCAAAGACATTCTGCAACTGTAACCGGTGATCATTACAGATATGGGCGATTCGATGACAAACCATGCATGTCTAATGGCAGTTATCGGTGCGATAGTTATTACGGTTTAATTGCCTCAATTTATCGACGCACCGGTCTAATTAGTGTTTATACGTTCGAACGGCGACGTCGAATTTACCGGATCCGCATATTCAATACGCGACAATTAGACGCGTTTATTTTGCCTTGGCAAGCAACTGTGATTGTTCCAATAAAATTATACATATATGTGATAAGGCGATCAGGTAACGAGCTGATATGCGTTGCACGCGGCGATTAATAATGAGAATGATACTTGCTTGAATTTCATTAGTACGGAAATGTTATCGCTGGTGAAAATTTTATTTTTCAATTTCGTACGTAACAATTCCATCAATTTTTTGTTTATTCACTCATTTGTTGTTCGAAGCGAAAAATACGTAAGACTGTATTATTCGGTCGGATGTTAACGCTGCGGTAATTAAAATAGTTCAGAAAAATAGTATGATTAGAAATGGAATAAGAAGAAAAATATGGAGAAAGAATTATACAATTTGAAACAACTACATGTATTATTCTGCCCGACGAAGGCATTCGGTGGCTCATCGTTAGTCAAAAGGAGGTTCTTCCTTCCATATCTCGGCAAAAAGGATTACGTACTCGCGCACTTGTTTACCAGCAAGCGCATAAAGCTCGCCCCTATATCGCTTGTGCTCGTGATCCTTGTTTAACCGGGCTAGTCGTTATTTTATACGATGGTCGTTACTCCGGTGAGAGAGTTATGCCGGTCGCGTTTCGGAAAATTGTACAGGGAGCTGCAGAAAATTGCTGTACAAATTATTGCGTTAAACGAGAATCACACTCGCGTGGAACACCCTTACAGCGATCGTGACATCTGTTTGTCCGCGCATGAAACGCGTATAGTCCGTTAGCGAATCAATTTTTCTTTTCGGCCCATTGAATAATCGTTACAATAAAAAAAGGAGAGCAAACAGCAATCGAAAAATTGCTCGTAAAATTGATTCTGCCTTCTGTGAAAGGGGATGAAATTAATCTCGCGGGCCGGCGATATTCGTGGAGCAGGTGTTTAAGGGCGAAACACCGTGGAATTATAGTTCCTCTAGTCCTCTTTACACGCGTGTCCAATAATCGAGCCGTCTATATCCATGGTTCCGCGTTGATAAACCGGTATGCACACGCGGATACGTGTACAGAGAGGAGTGAATAACCGTGGGATCGTGTACATCATCCAAGAAACTGGAATAGAAAGGCAATGCACCCGGTTGCTGGCGCGCGCCTACTCAACTCGAATGCTAGATGTTCCATATTTTTATCGATTTCGTGTAAATCCAGCGAAACAATAGCCGGCTCCTCGTAAAAACCGCGAGCATCGTTGCTATGACATTTGTTATACACGATGCAAACGTATGCACCGCGATAGATCGTTCTGTCATAAAAAGCACCGACTGACCCGATTTTTCCTCATCCCTATACCTCGCTATACCAATTGCTCTCTGTCGTTTGCCAGTTTTTTTTATATTTATATCATACATATAGGCATCCGCAAACGTTACGTTTAACTTTCTTAAATGTCTGCTTTAGTGATCAAAATTCATTGACGAAATTCCAGTCGGATTTTCGTTGGAATTACAAATTCATCTGACATTTTTAGTACTGCAGTCCAAAGTATACTCATACGATTGCGCCTGTGTAATTGTGCAGCAGAGTGTATTGAATAACGCCACCTTTAGCGCGTGCATTGCCGCTGATTTCGCGAAAAATCGAACCCGCCAGCCGTGAAGCTGAAAATTCGACGCGACAGCCTCTGTCATCGTGTTTCTGTCTTTAATCAAGGAAATGCGCACGGTGCCGTGCGGCGTTCCTCGAGCTGAATGGAATATCGAATCGCGGAGAAAATTGGCGTCGATCGATTACTCCTGAACGGAAACTTCATCGCAGTCCACCGGGACAGAAGGGAGCGTCGATTTTTGAGCAATCGAGCGTAAGCGCGACGTCGTTTCGCCCCGCTACTCCAGCTTGCTTACGCTCTCGAGTTCGTCTTAAAACATTGCCAGTGTGGAGACCTTTGAACGGTTTCCAGATCCCTACTAACTCGAGACTAGAAACAAGAGGAAGTGAGAAACCCCGCGGTGGAACATCAGAGTAATCTCGTGAAATGAATCGACACTAACTTCCCCTTGTTCGATGATGACTTTAACCCTTTGGCTTACGATACCGAACGAGGCTCGCGATCGAAATGGCAAGGCAAACACAATAGTAGTGCTAATAGTATTGTAAAATGTCATCGTATCTTGATCGAATCAAAATCATTGCAGTCTGTCACACTTGCAAACACTTCATCACCTTTTTATTAATTAAGTAATATCTATTTCTATTCCTTTTAAACTATTTATTATTATATTGATGTTTTAATATATTTGTTTACAATTCAAGCAATTGATCATAACGATACCTCGAATTTAACGCAATTCAGTTTGATTGTTGTATAACAATTTCTGAATGTCCTGAATAAAATACATTTCGTTTAGTGAGATGGTGATAAACAAGTAATTGTTCCTACAAATATTTGTATTCGGTTCAGAGCACATATATCAATACTACTCTATAGCACACACAGTTGCAAATTGAATCATAAGGTAATAAAGGGTTAAATTCCTATTCACCTCCTACCTACCTACCCCGACCTCGAACCCAGGTTTCTCCGATTTCGCGAACACGGGCATATTGTTGCACCTGCAGCTATGGAAGCCCGTACGCTACTCGAATTTCCCCTATGGGATAGCCTGTTGTCTAGACTGTAGGACACATGAAAAGCCGCTCCTCGATCGCACGATTCGTCCTTTCCCCTTTCGCGATTGAATTCGCAAGGGTCCAATTTCCTGGCCGCGATTCGCGGCCCTTTTTAAGATCGACAAAGGAAGAGGGTTTCCTTTCGTGGCAGCCGTGCCACGTTGACAACTCGACTTGACGGACGTCTTGTACGTGACTTGGAATATCACCGCAGGATTTTATGGGAATCGCGCAAGGGGAGAGGGTTGACTGGTGTTGATGTTGCGGCCATGAAACGGGTATTAGGCGCGGAACCGTTTAACAAATTCAATCGTAAACAGAAGGAGGGCGACGAGTGAAATGTTTTGGTTGGCCGAAGGAATTTCGTAAGGAGTGGATGTTGATGGAAACGGGAGATTAGGTTCCATTGAGGGTCGATGAGCCCGTTGGAGAACGTGACACCTGATGGATACCCTACGAATGCTATTGCAGACTGCTACGGAAGAAGGTCGAAGGGTGGATGAAGTCACTGCATCCCTCAGAAACAAGGGGTGGCGTTCGTCGTTTAGATTTGGCTGGAGCTACGATTATTCAGTACTGCTATCGTTAATTGAATTCGGTGCAACTTTTCAGTACCTACCTCATATAATTTTTCGAACTACTTAATCTTATATTTAATCAAATTGCTTTTTCAACCCATAATTATAAATTCGTTTCGCCATTTTTAATGCAACGTTGAAACTGACGGGAATAATTCGTCTCCCGAATGAACTTTAATACAAAACGTTTTTTTACACTGTACAATTTAATAGTGGCTAATTTATGATTTTCAAAATATTTGTAATTCGGTAATCGTTCTATGGGTAACGCGTCGAATAGGAAACTATACACCATTATTTTCACGAAAGAAACGGTAACCGAATTTTCGGTTTCACCCTTCACGTTGTTTTTTTTTTAGTTTTTTCGTTTTATCGGTTCAACTAGAGTGTGCAGTTTGGAGATGCCTAAAAGTATGGCTGAACATTTCTTTTTCTTTTTTTTTAATGCGTCGGTTTAACGTCAACACCGATGTATGTATACTATAAAATAGTATACCGGGTGAAAAAAACCGCGTTCCCAGTGACAGGCAGCGAACAAAAACGAGATCGAGTGTAATCGAAAACGTTGGTGCGCCGACGAACCGAGAACGGCTCATTCGAGCGTCCTTCGCGATTATAAATCCGAAAGTTGTGAGCGTACAGTGTGACACGTGCCAACTGCAAATCGTTCGAAACGAAAATAACGCGACGCCGTCTCTGGGGAAAAAGTGATGCATTTTTATCGATGTGTAATAGAGCAGCTTTTCCGTTTATTCAATTTCATGCGTCCTCGTTCTGAGAATATTAATCGTTTAATATTGGGAATTGGGAGCATTCGTTAAAATTTTCGTATATGGAATGTTCTAAAATGGGATGCTTTAGATTTTCTTAATTTATTTTTCTAGACAGATAATGGACATTTTACATTGAAAAAAAAATAGCAGATGAATTTAGGAAAGAAAGGAAAATTCGTTTCGATTCGGGATAAATTCATTGGGGAAGTAAACGAAATTCCTTGTTAGAACAGAACTTTCGACAGAAATGGCATGAACGACAATGGAACATATCCACTGGCATATTATACCGAGACAGCATAATCAGTAATGGATTATCAAATAATCTCGAAAGGGAAGCCTGGCTAAGCACTGGTCGTGATTAGACAGACAACAATCTTGATTTATCCTTTGCCATCTGTCCCTCCGATACAGCTGCAGGCTACTTCGATAATTAGCAATACGAATGCGATTGCGAACGTCCCTTATTCTCAGTTGCCAGAGTGCAATTTTCGATAGGTGCGAAATTATTGAAATTTTTCACAGGACCCTTTATTTTCGTTAAACATTTTTATTTCTCTGTCTCCACCCCATTTGAAGAAAAAATCACCGGCCATTCGCGTTTCTCCAGATATCCGCGTACCTTGATATCGAGTTCCGGAAGTGGAGGCATTCCACCGCGACATTTTCCAACGGAAGTCCGCTGCAATTCGCGACGGTCTTGCGCGCCTCGAAACGATGAGACGGAAAATTGCGGACGAAGTGAGAAACGATAATGGACCACATTGCGCACGGTTTCTTGAACCAATGTACGTAAAAGAAGGCCTCCAACGGCCAGACACGAAGAACAAAGATGTTCGTGGCGTAGAAAAGTTTGAATCCGACCGAATAAAGAAAGAAAGGAGCACGAATGCGCGATTCGGCGTTTGGAAATAAGGACGTTTGAATTCCACTCGAAAACCGGGTTATCTCGTTATCTTTCAGAGCTTGTCTCACAACCTTCTCCCCCGATTGGAAATACGAAGGCTGGATGGAAACGAAAAAGTGTATTACTTATCGACCCCTGTCTTGCCGTTTTATGAACGGACCAGCCAATCGTAGTCGAATCGGAACAATCGCCAGAAATCGATGCAACTGTTGGCGTTTCACGTTTCCGAGGGTTGTTTTCCATTCGAGAATTCGGAATGCCTGGATATGGTAAACAGCGAAATTGCATATCGTACCAGCAGGTAGTATTAGTATGATGGAATTTAGATACTTTTCTAAACTCGTGTTATACAGAATTCTTGATCCTTTCGCACTTTCCAATACCCTTGTCTATGGAAATTGCTGTCTAATTTCGAATTCAGAATGGATATTTGTCATACAGACGGTGCTTGAATATAAACTAGTAGTCTGCTTTATTGCTCGAGAGATCGATAGGTTGTAAGTATGCGCCAGGTATCCTTGGAATTTCTGTGGAGGAACCTGCCGCTTGCAGTCCCACTTCCAGCATCCTTTAAACATTGAAGAAACGCGGTCGGATAATAAAGTCGACGTTTCTATCGTCTCACTGACTCAAGAGTAAACAATATTCGCCGATAACTACTGTACGTAAAATTTGAAACGGAATAATTCCGCTATATCGTACGAAAGGTTCGAACACACGGGTCACGTTACTCTGGCTTGTGAGTAACGAGAATGATCGAAATCTTGATCTGCGCTATATCAAATCCTCCCTTCGAAATCTTCATCCCCATCCAGTTTCCGAAACTGCCTCCATCCTATCATCTTTTAGGAATATCGGTCCGATTTCTCTATTTGTCGTCTTTCACCTACATACCGATGCCTTAACATTTTACCTCTCGAATACTCCAGCAGATCCATCGACTTTGCTTTCGTTCCATCCACTCATGCCGTCCTTCCCTTATTTTCCTTTGCATCCCCTGGGCGGCACACGCTCGATTTGCCTCTTTTTTCAACGGATATCGCAGCCGGCTAGATTGAAATCGTGGACCATCCGCTTGGTTATAGCTTCGGGGATGCTCGTCGATCGATTCCAACGGGCGATGCAATGGAAGAGGATCGTGGCTGATTAGATTAAGGCCATCGCGTGTGTGGGCGTAAGGCGAATAAATTTTGCGACTTGTTTTCGAAGTGAATATTTCTTTTTTTCAGGGAGCCGTGTTTTCGGCGGGTGTGCCTTGTTTCGAGGATTTATCTCGCGCGGTACCCTTCGATTCGCGTCCCCTGTTTTTGTCCCTCGAACCGTGGGGAAATAAATTAAAAGAGAATTTTGGGAGACCCTCGAGGGAACTGCGGCGTTTGAATAAAATTTCAGGACTACGATATAAATTGTTTTCCTCGGGATACGAACGCCGTGGACACGTTCAATTTTTAAATAGTCGAAAAGCACGATTGTTAGGAAGCGTCTCTCGGTGCTCGATACGTATGTAGGCTTGAGGATTTATTTGACACAGCTCGAGTATGCGAGGGAATAAATTAAGCAGGATTTAAGGTGAATGGGAAATTTCAAACGCTCGTGGAATCCTCGAACGTAGAAGCTATCGCGTGTTTGATGAACTGCTGGCGAAGAATTGCGTGGATTTTCTCCGAGCGATAAATTTCTTCTAGTCAGGGGGGACCTTCCGTTCGTTCTATATTTTAAGGAAACCGTAGACATAAATTTGTATCAATTTTGTGCATCAAAGTGAAATAAAAATTGTAATTTTATGAGTTTTTAATTGTAGGTGGAGCACCGATGGTTAAATATTTCTTCTTTTCTTTTCGTTACTGATTCGATCGATAGGAATTGGTCGAAGGTTCTCCCAAAGACGTGGAGGACTTTTTGCTAGAATTAACTGGCGCCAAGGCGCTTGTTCTTTGGCCAGAAGGCCTGGCCAAGAGAAACTGCCGAATTTGCATTCGACCCTGTAGTTCGTGGAAACGCATTTCGAGGATGCACCGCCTTAGAAACAATGCGGGGTATGGAGAACGGAACACCGAGGCAGAAATAAATATCGGGAATGATATCAAAGAGGAAGGTCCCTTAATGATACGATGCTGCCTTTGGTTAATGGCTAATAAAGGAAATATCGAATCAGTTTTGTTACGTTTAAATGATACGTAGTATCCCCAGGTACAATTTTTGTCGAGCACTGAATATAATTGAATATTTTAACTTTTTAACCTTTGCAACTATCCGATAGTTACCTGTATAGAAAATGTTATTAATAAAGGGGGATATGGATACATGGTTTGACAAGCATAAATGGAATATTCGATATCGCGTGTGTGATATTAAACACAGGCAATTTAATACGTCGTCCGATCGTTGAATTCTAATGCCAATGTACACAGACACGGGGACGAAAAATAATGAGAAACGGTATTCAAAAAATATCAAAAATAAGTATAAAATTATTATCCATTATCTTCCCTTTGCTACAGCAAAACAAAGTTCCAAACGATGGGTCTATAATCTCACTCAGTGAGTCTCCTAAAACCATGCAGTCAAAATCCATCCGACCTAACCGCGAACGACTGAAAAATCAAGGAACAAGGCTAAACAATGCGGCAAAGACCACGCTCGAGGAACGGCGTGAAAGACCGAGCGAAACAGCGATCATGCGTGAAGCAAACCGAACATCCAGCGGCCAGATTTATCGCGGATTCGACTTTTAGAAGAATTTCTCTTCCCGAATCCTAATACAGACTGGCCACTACTCTCGATGCACTTTTGCTGGACGCGTGCGAGAAAATCCGACCTGTTCTCGGGCTTTGACGCTTCGTTGGCTTCGCCATTCGTGGCGATGCATCGCCGACCACAGAAACCTCCCCCATCGACGAACCTTTTCACCTACTCTTTTTCTATTCTTCCGCCGCGTACTACTTTTCCTTCTTCCCTCTGTGGCCGAAATTCACGTTCGTAAAACGGCGTGATCGCGAACCGTGCACGGGCAACGATCTGTTCTTAACACGGCGAACAACGATTCCGAAAGTGTGCCTCGATTTCACTGGATTTTCGGATTACTGGTTGGCTGGATTATATTCGCGTTTTGTGGACCGGTACCATTTTACATCCGCAACGCATCGTAGCAGATACTGTTAATACATTAAAAGTGCATCGGGAAAATTGAAGTTTAAAAAATTTCACAGAACAGCCAAGTTTTTGTCACAGACCCGAATTCACCGAAGGTAGACTAACTATTTCTTGCTGAAATTATTTCAGTCTGAAATATTGCACAACGATAAAATTCGTCCACTAATTATCCAGAACAAAATCTCTGTCACGTCGAAGTTACAAATACCAAGCGCAATAATTCTACCTTTTAAAAATTCCTTTAGCGGTATCAATGTATTATTGAGATTGTCCTGTCGATTTCCGAGAACGCGGCTACAGTACCAAGAAAATTCATTCGAGATCAGCATCACCCGTGTTAGTTGTAACTCAAGATCATTCGAACCACCCCGAACGCTACAATACGAGGGCGATAAATAACCCTTCGCGAGCGTAGATATTATCTCGAGTTCCGAAAATTCCTTTATCCTCTCGTAGTTCAAGGCACCTCCGTAACATCCATCGACCCAGAATACCACTCTAACAAATAAGCAACACGAAGCCCTTTAACGTCAGCGTTTTGGCTTATACCACAGGATGCTTCTTGTGTTTCGCCGCCGTCGAAACGTCGTTCGCGTTTTTCGAATTAGGACAATTACTCTCGTAGCGGGCTCGCGGAAATGTCCTCGAACTGCTATCGATAAAAGGACGAGCCAGACTGGTGCTGCTCTGCTTCATAATTTCTCGATGACTTCCGGGATGCTGTAGCTAGCAATAACAACCGAAAGTTGCTGCGTTTACGTTCGCATTAACTTTGAATAATTTCGCCAACTTCTTATCTCGACGACGTCGTTCATGGTGCGTGGCCAGACACCGGCGGAAACGGAACGAGGAAACCGTCGACATGGCTGGCTTTCTGTTTCTGGGAAATTAATGCCGGCCAGGGCCAAACGAATTTCTGCTCGTGCCTCGCGAAGAGTTTGCTTCGTCTGCTATGTTGCAATTAAGATATTTAGCGAGACTCGTTTATGGGAACCTCGAGTTATAGTTGTGTTGGGATGAAATATGTATAGAGTAGGTATTGTTGAACCGATTATTGAAAGCAATAATTATATTGTCTTAGTAAGTAATACGTTATCAATTAATAAAGATTACTTGGCGGTGACAATAATAGGGACAAGAATTTTTTCTTCCATTCGGTTCTGTCCATCAAAATGCAACAAAAAACTATATAACGCGTCGACAGATTTCTACTCACGTAAGAACAACTTGTCAGTGGTCGGAAAGAAGAACCAGGTAGAAAACTCACCTGAAGACAGAGCCCCTGCAACACAGAACACAGAAGCAAATGGTTATTGATAATGATAAGTGTATCTTGAACTTTTTCGAACGAAAATTTACCAGTCACCGCGGCATGCCTACACATACGTACATACATATACATACACATACTGTATAAGCCCATTTCGTCTCGCTATAACAATTTCTACCAAAACGCTTTCGTCGTAAACAGAACGAGAGTAGCCTGGGCAAGTGCTCAGATAAACGGCACTCGACGAATAAAGAGCGCTCGGCAGCGGGGTCTCACGGTTTCGGTTATGCAGAGCTTGTAAAGCTCTTTCCCTTCCCATAAACTGGCGTGCTCTCCTTCGGTCATTGCCACCTTCCGCCATTAAAGCCTTAAAACCCGTGTCTTTTCACCACGGTTCTACCTTTACGAATAAGGAACGCCGTGTATCCGTATCCAATCGAACGAATAGTTGCCGTTATCGGCAAACGAGGCTGTAATCTCCGCCGCGAAAGCATCGACGAGCATAAAACAAATGGATTCCGTGAGAGCACGGAGGATACCTTAATGGGGTATTTACGATATTGTTCGCCAAGGGAACTCTGCTGGTCCGCGGTTGCGTCGACGCGCCACGATTGGACACGACCCACGATTATTCCGTTTTCGTGGGTGTCTCGGTGGTTGCGACGATTTAATATGTTGCAACAGTGAATTAAGTCCTGTAATTGTTCGAATGCTTTCTGAAGAGGATATTTACCGGGAGTTTCATTGAATTAGAAGACGGATCTTTCATTGCTTTCGCTTGTTTTCGCTTGTTTTCCTTCTTCTTTGTTCCGCCATAATTGTAAAATTTAATATGCATGCATAACATTTTCTCGGGCTTTTATGCAGAAACCAGGGGGATTTCTGTCGCGAATGGAAGTACGGTTCATCAGCGCCTCGCGGAGAACTCATCTTGCGTAACTCGATATAATAACACCGATGAAGAAAGCGGATAAAACGGCCTGGCTGGCCTCCAATTGGCTATCTGAGAAAGAAATGACATTTACCGACACTTTCTCGCGCAAACGTCGTTCCACGTAATTCGTATCTTGAAATCTGACCGATTCAATCGATTGGCGTGAAAATGCAGGAAACGCGCGTTGCGAAGAGCGTGAAGGAGCGATTTCGATAATTCTTTCCTCTTTCCGATGCATCCTTTAACACGAACGGCGACAAAGGTTCACAAATCAGCGAAGACGAAGGAAGAGGAGCATCGTTTAAGACAATATTCCCACGCGTGATAAGAGGCAAGGGTTCGTAAAGGTTCGCAGCGCTGGGAAATGGTCGTCCAGAAAGGAAACTGTTTAGGGAATTTTCTTGGTCGCGTGCCACTGGCAGCGACTCAATATTGCGTTCAGGATATAAATCATCGTGGGCTCGGACCGCTTCCTGGACAAAGCAGAGACGGCGAAATGGGCTGTGTTTTAACCGGGCAAATAACCTGCGATGCTGCTGGCCGTTCGTTACAGGCGCAGAAAGGCCGCGAGCGCTCGTTTGCGAAAATACTCGCGAACTCTCCAGATGAACAATCATTTTTTTTCTTCCTCTTTCCCCTATTTTGCCTTTTCTCCCTTCCCTAACATTCTTCTTTCCCGGATTTTGTATTCTCATTTTTTTGTTTTATTTCTTAACTTCCCTTTTCGAGGGCGGAAAACCTAGACCACTTTCGTGGTCGTCGCCACTCGAACCGTTAGTTCGCTGAAACATCGCCCGAAGAGTCACTTTGCCGGATAAAAACGGGTGAATTTCTCCAGTCGTGGATCGAGATTATTCATTTAATACGCGACCAGAACATTTTTGCGTTCGAGGGCATTCGGGAGGCGGTTCATCGCTGGCCGTTTGCTGAACGCAGAAACTTTCACGGGCGAAGGGTGGTCCACTAATGGGGTAAAGCCAGCCACTTATATACGTCTACCATCTAGCTGGCGGAATAAATATCAGAAATTGATCGGGTTACGAGATTCGCCCGATTTAAACGGCACTTCTATCATTATTTTCGTGGAATCGGAGAGGTTGTTCCGTTACCTGAAAGAACACCGAACGAGACTTTTGTTAAGGAAGAAGAAAATTCGTAAGACTGGGAGCAAGTTGGTACGATCGTGATTTCGAAGTCAGATATCTTTGCCAAAGAGATTTCTTGAAATTTATAATTATGACTCCGCTTCGTTAAAACAACCCGGGTTAGACATTCATTTAAATAATTCTTCAGAAACGTGGCGATCAGCGATCGGTTCGCGTTCCACTTTGAAAACTGCGGAGTATTAATAAAACGATTTACCGGTCCAATCAGAATATCCATCACACGGCTGGAGGATTATAATATAATATCGGTCCATCAGCTGGATAATATCGATGGGAGCTCGCCCCGCGATTGATCGGTGATTCGATATTTCTTGCACGAAACGCCTGCAACACTTAACCCCCGCGGGAACCTCTCTATCCACGAATTTATGTCGTCGAACGACGGTGAAATTAAGACCCTACCACGATTTCCTAGCTAGAGGATAAGCAAATCGTGATCGACGTCGAGGAAACTTTTCAATAACATGATCCGTCGTCATTTCCCGGATATCTGAAATATTTAAACTATACGATGATTCTGTTTAGCAAAGTGTGTCAACGTGGAATTGCATCCAGTAGGACACTTTTTCATAAATTAACTTTTAGTAATGATATTACAGCTTTTTAAATTTTGTATTTAATTCATTCAGGAACTATGCTATTGGCGTGCTTTATTTCTTTAGATCAATTAACCACTTAAGCGTGCGTATGCTAGAGAAAATGGGAGGACGACAAGTGCAGCGCACAAATGTATGTATATGCGTGTATTCGTTTGTAGAGCGTTTTTTTTTAAAGGCAAACAGTGCTTGATGAACGAGAGCGTTCGTGGGAAAAAGCTTCAAGAGGGACATTTTTTCAGGGAGATAGAAAAACCCGTCACATTAATTCCCGTTCCTTCTACATCATCCGGGAAATATCCTTTAGCCCGCTACTTTCTGAATCGCATAACGACCGGGTCGAAGTGCAAAATTACACGTCTCATAAATTGTTCGAGGATTCGTAGTCAAGAAATTACAATGAATAACGTGCACCTGGCGCGTTCCTGGCGCGTTCCTGGCGCGTTCCTGGCGCGAAACGCAAAGGAGAAGCAAATTTAAGAAAGAACTAACAAAATATGAGAAAGGAAAAAAACGACGCCGACAATGGAACGAGCTTTATATCCCCGAGCCAGCTTGTAGGAAAACAATTTTGAATAGGTGGTAGGTGCTCGAGCCTGAATACGATGCAGGCATAACGCCGTGCTCACCTGAATGGCCCGCGCGTAGGAAACGGCTTTCGTAGGAGGGTTCGAATCGATAAGTCGATTCCGATATAACCATCTAACGTGCAGCATATAATACGCGGCCACGGCTAACCGGCCGTGAACGCTCAACTATTTTAAAATCCGTTAATTTTACGCTCCAGATATTCGACAGCCCATTTTTGCCCGCCCGTGTTCGTACACAGTCTCGTTATGCTAACGAGGAATCAGAAAAATTGATCGCGCCAGTTCCAAGGTGGAGGCACGGCGAGATTGTTCCTCGATTTTTTTGTCGATCGGCGAAAAACCAGATCCGCCGTCTGAGCGGCCGCGTTTTAATTAAGTTTCCCGTCCAACGGCCCGGCGGAACGTTTGTTTTTCCCTCTCGGCTGGGAACTGCCGACGCGCTGTTTGGATTATTATGCGAATTATTTTCACAAACACCGCGGACGTTTTGCCGCGGGTAATGTACAGCAAGTCGCAGTCAGAGAGGGACGGGTCCTCTGATGAACGGAGTACGAAGCCGTTGAGCAGCTAACACTCTTAATTAAATGTAACTTAATCGGCCGCTTTAGCCGGCTCCCATTCGATGAACTTTCCTATTGTGAAACCTTTTGCGGGGGAGCTTTTATAAATGGCGCAGCCTTTATACGGGACTGTGTAAATGTCACCGGTCCAAGGAAACGAAGAGAGCCGCTCAACATGGATGTACGTTTGAGCGAATTATAAATGACGAGTATTAAAACGCGATGCGTAAAGGATCTTCGCTGTCGCTTGACGAATGTTTAGGTGCATTTGAAATCGGAGATCGTATAAATGCACCCCTGAATATTTAACCACGGTTCGCTCAAAATCTGCATGAACGGATGCTAGAATGAAGTATCGTTATTTCAATTATTTAAATAAATGATATCTGAAATGATTGAGCAGAGTTACAAATTGAAATGCATAGTGCCAGAAACGTGCACAGAGAGAAGGCAAGGACACGTGTCTCGAGTAGAAATATATCACGAGTAACCATCAACAAGAAGAACGAATCCTCCGCAAGCCGAACATTTCCTACAGGTCCGTCCTCTTTTCGTTAAACGCACGCCGGCTAGAAACAACTTTATCATTGAGCGTCAGCCCCGGGCGTTGCGATTCACTCAAAGTGAAGGAAGGAAGGGTGGAGAACAGGGGTAGAAACAGATAAAAAAGGAAGGAAAAAAGGGAAGGATCTGAAAAACAGGAACGAAAGGAAAATCCGGCGTTGCAAGCTTCCTTGGCCAAGAAACAAAGAGATCTCGTTTATTCGAACTCTGCGCTGCATCCTCGCGGGCCGGAAGACAAAAGCAGGATAACGTTCCGCCGCGGAAAAACGGCGCGGTCGATCCTTTTAAAGCGGACGTGCGGAAACGTTCCTCGCTCCCACGATCACCTCGACATTCCGATTCTCTTCTGTTCCTCGTGATCATCGCGACCCATCGGCGGCGCCAGAAACGAAATTAAATACCCGGTTACTCGTGTGCCTTGCCAGCCAGTGGAACGAATCTGCTGCTAATTGAATGACAGATACTCGATAGCTCGATATTTTTTAATGAATCCAATCGGGATGCCACGCGGCGACAACCTTTGATTCCCGTCGACGTTTCTGAGAGCCGTGTGCCACGGGCCCACTGGTAATGAATCGAATTATTTCTGCATAGATACTAGATGCTGCGCATCCACGGCGTTTGTAATCCGTCTGATCGATAATTCGATCGTACGATCGAATGATTTTCTTTGTTATTTTCGAACGGTATCAGGCATAAACAATTAGACTTCAATGTTTTGTCGGCAGTAATAGTTTTTTCAAGGTAGAATATTACGCCGCGTACGGAAAGCAGGATAATGGAAATACCACTGAACAGGGGTGAAATATTTAGTCTCATTACGAAACGATTGCCGGAGAAGGAAAATGAAACCAATGAGTCTCATCTTCTCCTTGTCTCACGAACGTGATAAATTAGTCGTTTTATATGCAAATCTTTTCACATCGCGCCGGGCCAAATGACACGTGTAACCAAGCACGAAAGAACGTACACGCCGAGGCATCCGGCTCGAAACCATCGCGCTCGATTGCTCGATTTAAGAGCGAGCCGTCGCAATTCGTGCCTGCCGTTTTACATAATACGTATTTTATGCGACCGAGTGAATCGAGCGCAAACGCCCGGTATAAAAACGATAATAATCGCACGTTGCATTCATATGCCATCGTTATGTTTTCAAACGCGTTATTATCGCCTGTCTACAAAAGGAATAAAAAAACATTTCAGCACTTTTCATTCCACGGGTTCAAACTTCTTTTCAACACGAATAATTTCAAACATGTGTGCGAGCATTGATTTACAAAGAAACAAGAAACAACATGTAGAAGCTTCGCGATAGTACAAGACGCAAATATACTCCTCGTCGTCGAGCAAACAAATCAATAAAATCCTGCCCCCGAAAATCCACCCTTAAAACGATCACCGGGGCATCTAGCAACCATGGTCATCAAATGGTACGCCATAAACACAATACGCAACAAATCTGCAAGCATTCAACCCTGCAAACGAACCACCATTGAAAGCACAAAGGGGAGCCGCTCGATAACGACGAAGGAAGCTTGGCAATAAAGCGCAACGATGGAGAGATATCTCTCTTCGGACGTGGCGGACCGTCGCGTCGCGGCTGTAAGAAACCGTGGAAACAGAGGAACACAAGCGGAAAGATGAGAAAGAACCGTGAGCCAGCATCCGGATGTAAAAGAACAGTCGAAACGTAGAGTCACGAACGTTAAAAGATAGAGCGATAGAATGGGAGATAGGATGTCGGGAGGGGAACAGAGATGGTCGAGTGAAAAGTGGAAGAAGGAAACGGATCCGCGGCGCCAGAGTGGCGCGGGCGACGTCGCCGAAATACGGCCACCGAAAACCAAAGGTGCATTAAACTTTGGCAAGCGTGTGGGGATTAACGTCGCCACCCTCTTCGGGCGTAAAGGGGACGGTGTGGCGACGCCCCCTCCTCGCAAAGCGACAACGATCTTAACCCCCCCGGCGATCGTTTGTCTGATGACGCCGTTCACCTTCGACAACTGTGACTCTTGCTTTTTCTTTGTTTCGGTTTATGTATTTTTCTGGGGATATCTGAGCGATCGGTATGGCCGAACGTTAGAGTGCTTCCCGGTTTTGAATTGACGGTACAGAATTCTTGGCTCCGCTTTATACACACAGATGAATTTTTCGCTGATAGTTTTTACAATATATTCAAGAAAGGATTGGTCGAATTTGAAAAGGTCGAAGCGATTTCATTGCCGCACGCGAGGAGAGAAATTTTCGCAATGTTCGGCTTCGTTCAACTTTGCTTATTTATCTCGGGTAAGCTTGGTAACGAGTGTGCTTTTTTTTTATTTAAAAGTCTTCCATAACTTATTTCACAACGAAACGAACGAAAATATACAAATCTCCGAATTGACGAGCACCACGCGCTCTTCGCATCCGTTGTTCCGAATTAAAACGCCATTGTCATACGTCCACTTTCTCTCTTTGATTCGCCCCAATCCCCTTCAATATGTCCACCGTCATCCTTCCAATCTGCTTTGCTTTAACAAGTGCAAGATCGTTTGGACGTGTACCACGCTTGATCAGCAAGAAATCACGACGGCGTATGCTCTCCATCATTCGCTTACTTTGTTGCCGGCGGCGTATTTACGACTTGACCGGCTATTTGCGCCGTGAAAGCGCTTTGTAGAAGTTCCACGCGATGTGTAACGTCGGCTGGGTGGGCGAGGATACTCGTGTCGGGATACCACGAATAGCCGCGTACTCGACGGCACGAACATTCACCGTCTATGTCGGAGCGGGTCGAGGCACGCGTGAACATCGATTCCTGATCGTTTCGGTGCCAGACACCAAAAGGTCCTGTCACGTGATCGTACATCGCACGGAAGAGCCAAAGGGCGAGAGAGGACAGACTGATTTCCATCGCTCCCTTGATAGGCGTTTCTGCCTCGCAACTGTTCCGATACGATATCAAATATGTACATATCTACGTGTAGATATATTGGTAACTCGACGATTCTTCCTGTTCGATTTTCTCGCTGCGAATCGATGAACGTAGTGCACCTGGTGTTTATTCGATTGAAATTTTTTGGAACATTCTCTGGGGACATTGTATCTTAAATAATGCAACAATTTGAAGATCAATTTCCATCATTGATGGAATGGGTAAGAGTGACATCGTAGCAGGGGCATCGACGATCAATAATTCCGCAGACAAGTGACTGCGATATATAAAATCGCATCCGCTTGGCTCATCCAATTTCGATTGCGTGTAATAATGAATAACGTTTGAACCGCCGCAGTTGGATCGCGATTCTATTGTTAACTCTTTCGGGGATCGGATTCAGAATCGCGCGGGATTCATGGTGGTAATATCGCGAGGCCATAGAATTTGGAATACGTAATGCCGGAATCTATGTGCATAGTTGAAAGTACTTAATCCAACGTTAATGCTCCTGTTATAATACGACGAATGAACCGGCTACAAAATGTGCAAATATCTGCTATCTAACGGCGGGAAAAAAATTGCATCGAACCACTCATTCACGACTGCCTCTAAAAGAAACGGGAAAAATAAAATAAACTAAAAGACAAAGTCCACGGCGATAAGAAAAAACTAATGAAAATTCGAAGCCTCACAACTCTCCGCCCTGTCATCGAATGCTTCCGTTCACGGAACGAAAGTTTCCCGTGCAAGATAATTTCCCGCAATCTTGCAACTTCGACTGGATATCCATCCTGCGGGATCATCCTCGAGGAACACGTCGTCGTTCTGCTAAGTTTCCGCGGGGCACGAAAGCCAAGCAACACACAGCAACATCAGTCCCCGGCGCGTTACGTGGTCCGAGTACTGTCAGTCGCACCTTCCGGCTGCACGCGATTCAACGACGTTTACAATTTCCGGCAGACGTCATGCGGCGACGACCTGTACCCCACCGCCACCCCCAGGAGGCAATCGCTTGCGCAACACCTGCTGGGTAAACGGCTTCTACGCAATCGTGCTGTAATAATCCGGAAAGCCGAATTGACAGAAGACGTCGGTTACCGTGTACGTGCTCGTTTTCCCATTGCCTTCGAATACCAGTTCGTGCTCGTGCCCTGGAGACTCCGAGTACGAATTTATCAAACGTGCATCCCCTCATTTTTGCATTTTCGTGAACGTCGCGCAGGTGACTTTAATTGAACTCGGGATTTGAGCGTAGCGCTGTAGGTGTGACGATTCAAACCTTCCGGTATATTGTTTAGTGTATTATAGGAAATGTACAACGTTTTATGGATAAGTGACATCATAGGTAAATTATGAACAGATACACCGAGTAATATTGATAAAGTAATGAGGTTCGAACATCAACAGGAATTACAGAGCCTCCTTTCTCTTGCACTGACTATTTCCAAACGTCCCAATTATTTCCCAAAGGAGTTCCACTATTCGCAAGTCCGCTGGTTCTACGTTTCCATATCGCGAATCAATTGGCGAAATGGCAAAGGCATGGTAAACGGCAAATACAAGGAGACGTCGACATTCCCAATAGGGGCCACGGTCCCTCTTCACCAAAACGGAATAACTTTCCGCGACCGTACGAAGAGCACGTACGAAAGATCCAATTAATAGAAGATGACAGCTGTCATGTACACAGAGGTGGTCTAGCCGAGGTTGGTCGACGGTGTGCGTATCGGAAGCGATCGATGAATCATTAACCTGCGCCGCATGTTCGATTGTCGTAGACAAGACCTTTGTTCGTTGCTTAATTGATAATCCTCATTCGATGATGGCAGCCAAGTCGAGCGAAGTGAGCCACCTGTGCGATAGCTGTCTGACAGTTTCTCGCTGGGACCAGCTTCCGATTAACTAAACAGGAATCAGGCGTCACACTGTGTAGCCTTTCGTGCAAGATTATACGATATCGTGTCTGCGTCGCTAATGCGTCATGTCTGCGGATGACTGCGGCGCGCGATGATCGACGGGAACGCGTTTACGTGTTCCACCCACGAGATATAATCGTCCTGTTTCAATTGTTGCGTGCTTGATCGAACGAGATCGAGGGCTAATAAACGAGAGTGCCCGCTTGTTCGTGGACGAACCGCAGGGAATATACTGTCTTAGCGTAGCGAGGCTTTAGAATAAATTTCTCTTCAGCCATCGAATATTGTTTAAATACACGTGTACTGGCTGGAAAAATTATCTACCAGCTTCTATATTTTGTGGACGCCATTCTTTTTCTTTCGGGAATTACCAAGATTAAAGTTCTTCGATGTGCTCTTATTTTAGAGATACGTCAGAAGAATTTAATATCGAGCAAACACAGCATCAGATTTTTCCTGCAACGTCCACCGTCACTACGAATGCGTAATATAAATTTTTAATAACCCGGATGCCATCGAGTCGTTAGGAAACCTTCGCCATTCTTTCCTACAATAATGACAACCCTCTGCAAACCCCCGGGGCATGTTAAATATTTAATCGAACCTGAAAAGCTTCCATTCGGAAAAATCCAGAAATCCCGTCTGTAAAATATATTTATATTCTCACCGTATGGAAGATTCTACTCTAACTAGACTGGCTTGAAAAATCCAATAACAAGCACAGAAGACATGCCCAAACTCCCAGCGTCTAATGTCTCATTACCCATTCAACGAAACCTCAGCTCAAGCTTTCTAGACATTCAGTCCGGAACGTTCACGCCCGATGTTTCGCGATATTTTCTACAACCACGAAACCGGCGCCAAGATCTACCTGGCAAATTTTCCAGTGCCGTCCCAGCACGATTCGTGCCAATTGTGCTCGTTAATCCTGGCAAGAGGCAGGTGACGCTCCAATTTCTCGCAAAATCGGCCTTCTTTTCGCCTTTCAGCATCCGAAACCTAATTGCATCCCTCTAACTTCGTTCGATGTAAACATTCGTCTCTTTCCGATCCCGTTCCATCCTTTTCCACTCCTCTTCACCGGTGCAACGGAGCGATATAACGCCATCAGAGAACAGACTCGGTGGCGCCAGAGTTCGTAATCTGTTTCATAAGCGTGTCCCGAGTGCACACGCGTTTCTGGGATAACAATAATCTCATCGATTCTCGCCGGCATCTCGTGGTCAACCCTTTACGCGCTGAGAACGCCGACGCTGGCTGGAAACTGACTCTTACTTGTTCTTCGAGCAACGGTGTTTTTCGTCAGTCTGTTTTACGAACTGGATACGTGGACTCGTAAATATCGGGAGGAATTTACAGCGCGCGGCCGGCTAACTCGGGTTTGGAAATAAAAGGGGATGAAATACGAGTCGCAAGTGCGACAAATTCGACGGGCGAACTGAACAAGGATCGAGACGGAACGATTTCTCTCCCGTGACTTTTGATTGCGACTTGGAGAAACGACAAGGATACGTGCGAGGCTGAGTGCGCCCGTGGCTTGCGATTATATCGAAGATTTCGATGCCGGTGTCTGTGCTTCCTGAACTATAATAAGGGCAAAGTACATTTGGTTGTGCTGCGATATTTGGCACGCTTGCAAAAATTGTTGCCCGAATGATAAGATATGAAGCTTGATACAAGACTCGATAGAAACGCGAAACTGTTACAGGGCTTCCGAGCAGTTTATTTAATAATCTGGTAAAGAGGAATGGAGGGAATTTTCATCTTCCCTGGAGGCCCATTCATATTCGCTAATACACGCTTCTCATACACAACCTGACACTCTAGTCCGAATACTCTAGACGCAGGAGCCTAGGCAACTCTCTAAGCTTTCCAGGCTTAACCAAGTCAGTCGTATCTGAGTCTTTAGGTCTGCCAGGAACTGCACAGTCCTGTGCGGTAGCTGAAAACGTTGAGCATTTCCATTTCAACAGTCGATGAAGCAGTATCTCTTGATAAACGCGTACGTTTCCCCAATACGGCGAAAGACATCCCGGAATCTGGTCCAAGGAACGAGGAGGAGAACGTAGGTGTAATTCCGCGAGATTAATGAGACGGATCGCGAGACCCACGTGTACAAGACGGAATTTTGCAACGCGTTGCGTTTCGAACGGCGACGCGGTTTGGAATCGGGCGTGCGCCCCCGTGCTCATTTGAATAAGACGGCAGTTAGTTGTGTTTACGGTGTACAGCGGCTGACAAACGATTACAAATTGTCCCTGTGACAAATCACCGGGCATTACTCGTGCACTTTTGGTGCACGCGGCCCGCCTCCACCCCTTGTCACCCTTGCGCCACCCACGCGGCTGAACGACGTGTCCGATCCTTCAGCGGGGGATACAAAGTGGCGCCGCGTGAGCCCCTTGTCTCTCTTTCGATCCGTGTCGCTATCGATGATCTCGAGCGTCGAGGACTCGACAGGTGATGGATACAGGGTTTTCGATGGATCGTGCATAATGCAGATCAATTTATTAACTTCAGACATTATATTCTTCTGCTCGATGTTGGCCCAGGTTTGCTTCGCGATGGAGATTCGGAAGATTTGAAGTTTTGTTTGGCATAATCTGATGGTAGACCATTTTGAAGTAGACGTTGGAAGAGTACGGGGTTTAACATCGATTTAGAAGACGATTGGAATTATCAGCAGGTGTGAAGTTAATTATCATTAGCTTGGGAAATTGAAATTCCTGGATACATCTAGGAAATACAGCTAGCTATTACCCAGGGCACGAGAGTGGTAGCTGGTAAAACGAAATTAATCATTCAGACAATCCAGACTCTGGCCAACTTGTATCCCACAGGGCTTCCAACATCCCTATCTGGCAATTACACTGCAACAAAGCAACATTTTCGTGTATACAGAAACGTGTCCTCTAAATTGCTCGTACCTCCGCCTCCGCCAGGTATCTTAAGAAAATTATTTGACAGATTGATTTAGCTGCTTCGATTATCAACGGGGCTGGCTTTAATAACGCGAAGGAAATTAGTAATAAATAATATTTCGCAACGACACGTAAATGGACTGGTTAAATCACGATACAGATCCGTCGAATAATCCCCGAATATTTATGAAAGTACGCGAGAGCTACTGTATCAATCTTCTCTTGCTATTATATACACCATCCAGTGCTCCTTTGCATTCCAACGAACGGCGCCACACAATTTATCTTCCATTAACAACGGGATCCATGTAAACCAGACAAATTCTCGGCGCGCGATGCACGGGAATACCCTTTTTGCGTTTCCCTCCTATCCGCATGATAGATACATCGCGATAATATTGATGCAACGTGCATTACTCGCGTGCTCCTCGTGCTGTCGAGTGCCACTGATCACGTCGCACTTATTCGAGATATTCGTCTTCCAGGAACTGGGTGCCCTGTCATTTAAAAAATTCCCAAGTTCTTAGGAAGTATCTGCGTTTGTAGTTTCTTACAATATCGATTAATTATCTAAAGGTGAAATATGATACAAAAATTGGCACGAATATTTTTACATTGCAATACTTTCTACTCAATAACTATTAAATTCATCGTCTACTATCAACTTTCAAAGAACTAGCAATAAGGAACCAGCATCAGTGCGTTAACCTCCAAATAGAAACCTCGAGGATAAAGTAAAAAATCGTATCCCCGTGCTGTCGTCTCTGCCTGAAGCCAACCAAAATTAAACTACCCCCGATAGCCGCGAATCAGCCACGATTCCTCTGCCAGCAAAAACTATAGCTCATTAATCGATTCCGAGGCAGCTGTGACGGCGCGTATTCAGCTTCCCGACCCACTTTCGTCGGATAATAGTGGCGTCGGGCGAGTACGCAAAACTGGTCTTTTCAACGTCACGAACGGAAGCACGTAATTTAGCAAGATGTAGAATGTGAACAAAGGGTTGGCGGTGGGGTCGCGGATATCCAGTGGAAGAAGACGCGTGGTTATCGACCCCCCCGGTCGACGAGGACGATGCTCTGCACAGAGTGGTAGCCGTTGTGGCGCCTAAAAGACCGCTTGGACGCCGCTCACCCTTACCAAGGGGTTGGGAGTAAGGAGGGTGGAGGCTGGCTCGGTTACATCATCTGATACGCCAGGGCAAAGTCGATGATGCTGGCCGCGTGTTCTTTAAGAGAGCCATAGTCGGGAAGGCTCCATTATGCCAGACCAGACACGATGTAGCCGACCAAGAAGCTTCCGGTCAGGCTTTATGAAAACTGTGAATACTTATGTATGTATGTATGTCTGTGAAACGTCGGCGATAACACAGACGGAGTGGACGGGGCAATCTTTTTTTTTACAAAGTCCTAGCTTTCATGCATATTTATCGGGCTCATGGTCCAGTTTACGGGGGCAGGTTATAATGTCTCCCCGACACGACAATAGAGCTCTTTGTTTTTGCTTCGTTGTATAATAATTACCTTCCGCGCTCGTCGACTGCGAACGTCGTTGTGGTATAATTGATTCGCCCTGTTCAATTGGGGGTGAACGTTTCTCTTTTCTTTTCTTTGTTGGCTGGGATTGACGCAGCTGCAGGGATCCAGGGATATTTGGTATCGTTAGACGAGATTCATTTTGGAAAGGATTATGAAAAGATTGAATTTTTAACCGTGGGATATTTTCATGATTTATCGGAGTTCGAGGTTTACTTCGACGTTTTAAAAGGCGTTCTTTGCTTTGCATTTTGTTTCGAATTAGAAATATCTCAGATGACTATTACCATACGAATGTTAATTATACTTGGAAACCTTCAGATTTCGATGCTAATCTTGACTAATTTTAGAAAAATTTATGCCTTAAATTCTTCGCGAAGAGTAACTGTTTTTTAAAAGCAAGGTCCCCCGGCAGATTAAAAATTATTCCCCTGATTGCACAGGACTTTGAGCAACTCTAAAGAGTGTACCTCCTGGGGGATACTTTAAATTACTACAAATCTTTGATGCTTCGGCTTATCTACCGTTCCAACTTCAACGACGTACCGCCGAAGGAAGTCGTGATTTACAGCTTGATTTAAGTAGTCACTGGATTAAGGCAGCGTCTTTCAAGAGACCATTTCGTCAGATTTATTGCATTTTTTCGACAAATGAGAGAGGCACGAAGGAAACCACGAAATTCTCTACTCCGACTTGTTTCAAGCAAACGTGCCAGAGGTAGAATGAAAATTAGGTCGAACTTCCGTAGAACGGATGAAAACAGAAATACAGTGCGACAAGGTTGAGCGTTAGGTAACATTGTACAACGACCACTTAACAGAATTTTCATGAAACTACGTAATAAAAGAAGCGAAACAATCGAGAATACAGAGATGGAGGAAATTTCTTTAACAAAGAAAAAAAACGTTGCACAAAAGTATTTTTCATGCATACAGCACCCATTACAAATTAATTGGAATGGTTGAAAAAGATTCTTTTCAAACAATTTTATTCTACCTTCATTACAGTGTCGGACGTATTAACCGGTGGTTAAATGTGTGCATAAACCGAACGAAAACATTCCATCGAAACTCCGAGGAATGCGTAGAACCGCAGAAAGAAGAAGCCGAGAGCAAACCGGATATCGTAAAAAATTTCCCGCAACTAATTTTCCCTCGATGTTCGCCTCCGCGAAGAGGAAATTGGCCGCGTGACGGGAGTTATGCCGCGGCGACGTGCCTGTTAATGGATATTCCATCAGAATTTTGCAAGTAATTTAATCGTCGATAAACAGTGGAAGTTCGAACAACACGTGCACACGATCGAGCATGATTCTTCACTGGAATTACGGGTGCATTTTCTGCGAACAATTTGTTCGATTACCTTTTTCGTTCAATTTTCACCGGGACTGATTGAAAGTATGTATTTATTAATATGGCAGTTGATGCTGCGTATGTCTAATAAATCGATATCTAATAAATCATTAATATTCCTAAAATCGACAGTACAAGATAGTACATTGATGTAAGTATGAAACTTATTTAATTGCTATTGAAGAATACTTTTATTCTATTGTTACAAATCTTATTTCATTTCTACTTGTTGCATTATACCTAGAGGGAAATAGGTGAATCTTTGCTGGAATAATTTCTTACAAATTTCCTTCAATGCTTCAATAAATCCTATTTACATCAAATAATAACCGTGACAGGTTCTGGAACGCATATCGAATGCAATAATAATTAGTGATTAATGGTCTAATTGTAATCAGCACGCGTCGACAAGTCAGCCCGCGTGTCGCATCGCTAGAAAAGTGCGAGTTCGTTGAAAAACGCTATTAATCAATAACACTGTTATTAATTACCTGGAGCATGCGAAAACGAGAGAGATGGAGAGTACGCGTGCGTGCCGTGAAATCGATTCTAACGTGCTATTCGTGTAACAATAACGGCGAGACGTTCGTGAATGGCGAATCAACGAACCCATACGCTGATTTCCAGCACGGCACCGTTGAATCGCTACGACCGAATGCACCAACTCCTTAATTGTGTTTTATTTTCCTGTTATACCGCGGAGAGTTAAATATTATTAGAAATGTTTCCTACATATTCCTTTAGAATAGATTAAAATCGTTCAGCAAAATACTGGTAGAAACGATTAATTATTCTTTCACTGTTTCAAACGGTCTCGATATTGCACCTCCGAATAATGCGTCCTCTTTTTTCTGCTATCAATCGGCGTTGATTCGTGAAAAATAAACTTCCCCGGTGAATAAATATCATGGTGAAAAGCCCCTCTACAACTGATGATTAGCATCTGCGCTCGTTCGAAATGGAAAAACGCATGATTTGCGGCGAAAGAAAAAATGGCAGGAAAATTGTGTACATGAATTTGTGCAGAATCGTTGTAACGTTCGAGTGGAAAGTTATGCGTGCTCATTTGTCTTTCGCCGTACGAATTAAATTGTTGAATTCGTTTAATAGCTATTCTGCGAAATTCCACTTCGCGTAATTACCGCATCATACTGGCGGAATCGACAAACGTTTCAATCGTGATAGCGTACACATGAAAATGATATTGTCGAAGTCGGGTTTCATTGACCGCGGAAAGTTGGTTAATTAACATTCACATCAACCTGGACCGGAATCGAGTTTTATGCGTATTCCTCGAACGAACTGCGTGCAACGGTTCTATGATATGCGAGCGCACATAACCGGGAGAAATGGAAATTCACTTGCCGCTGATATCGTGTCCCCTGTATTTTGCACCGTTCTCGTCTATTTATGCAACAACATCGCCGCTCTGTAATTCCCTCTAAACTGGTTTCGCGTGCGTAGCTCTTTCATTTTTTAGCCGCTCCCTTGTGCGATGCACCAAGCTGTTAATGCACGAAAATGTGTCGCAAGTGACGTGATGACCCTGACACATTCAACATGTCGGTCCTTGATAGAAGCTTGCGTTAATTGTAACAGTTTCTACACTTTTTTCTCTTTCACTTTATTCTTGTTTAAAGAACTTTTTATTATTCATTTTAATTTGGTATCGATGATCTTTAATGTTTCATATTTTTCTGATAAAAATTCTCTCATTTATGCCACGTTATTAACTATTAGGTAGTACAAGTATTTTGGAGGGTTCGTGTAACTATTTTGTGTCGATCATAATTAATGTAATTCTTCTGATTTGTAGAACAGCAGATATTATTTAATGTGCCACAGCTAAACATCAAGCTACTCTGCATACAATAATTAACATAATTTGAACATCGTGTGACCATTGCTTAATTGATAGATGGCAAGATACGCGGTTATAATAGTGCGTTAAACATTTTCCAACGGTGTGACATAATTCCAAGTATTGTGGCGAGAGATACTATGGAACCTGGGGCAATGATTGTAGCTAATGCCGCGACCATTCGATGGGATTCCCTTTAGTCACGAGGCCGAGCAGAATGGGGAATTATTCTAAAATATGTATAATTGATGTTGCGCCATGCATCTGAGCCTGTTATGTCCGCGTACAATGCCAATGAATTATTTTAATGCTAGGAAAGCACAAGGAAGCTGCGGGAAATGTAATTGGTCGACCAGTGACGAGCCAATTTTATCGAAAAAGGGGTGGCAGCGTTCCACGTTGCACTCGTGCGTTATTAATGCTCCCTTCTAAGAGTTAAGCAGCTTTGGGTAGAATAACATGAATATTGAGTACTCTGAATTACATTAATATGGTCAGATTTTCTAAGCTGGGGTTAATTTTTTGAAGTTTCAAATTCTGCATTTTTATAGGTTCTTCAATTTTTGAATTATTGTGTTTCGAAATATTTCGTATGCTTGAAATTGATTTTTTAAAACTTTTATAAGCCCAAATGCAAAAACGGAAACGAATCTAGCTATAAATTAATCTCCTACCTGAAGGAACACCTTCGGTAACCCACTTTCGGAAAAGCTTCCACTGAAATCGCATTTCACACGCGAGAGTGTGCAAACTTTATTTTACGAAATGCATGCTCATTTCCTTTGGGGTTTAATTTGTACCCGGGAGATCGAGTGAGCCGTGAAGGCTGTCTTCTTCGAACTCAACACAATTAATTCTACCATTATTCTTAACCCTTCCCTAATTATCGCAATTCCGTTCTTTTTTATCTCCGCCTAATTAAAACCCGTCCTTCGCAGTACAATAACGAAGTCAAACGCAAGAAAGTGCAATTACCGCGAACGAGTGACAAGAAAATTTTCCGCTCCATCCATGTTTCCAAAAGAAAAACGTTCACGAGAAGCAAAACGAACCGAGGCAAAGAAAACATTTTACCGGACCGGACATCTAATGCGTGCGGCTCTTGGCGATAAATGTTCGACATTCGTTTCGAACAGACAAGAGATAGAAAAGGGAAGAAGTAAAAGCATGAGCTTCACCGATGGTTCTTCGATCCCGCGAAACTCGATAACAAGCCGGCGAAAAGGGTATCAAAAAAATCGAGTTAAAAGTTCGCGCAAGCTGCCGGGTACTTTTAATAAAGACTTTACGCTGGAAGAAATCTCGAAGAATAATATCGGCTAAGTAACCGTGGAGAGCTAAGAGTCGAAGTTGGCGAAGGAGCACGTGGCCAACCGTTCGACCACGCTCGATTTCCTCTATTTATCCCTTCTGGAATTATCGATCGGTCGGATGGCGTCCTGCAACGAAATCACGTTACCGAGAAGCTCGCCCGCCACCGGATAAAAACCGTTTTAGACCGTTTAGCGAGGGCCTGGAAAGTGGAAAACGATGTTTTTAGAAGGGAAAGATCACACGAAGGCGATCGTGCGTTCCTTCCTTCTTTTTTCCTCGGCCATTGGGCGCGAGAAGTCACGGCACACTCGTAAAATCGTGTTTGGATTGTTTTAAGCCGAGTGACACGAACACTTTTATGTTCTTCTTGTTCCCTTCCACGCTGGACAGCACGTTGTGCTAAAAGCCTTGGACCGGACGTGGAAACGAGCATCACAAAATTCCTGTAACCGTTTAATCTTTGCCCTCTCAGATCGACATGTCGCTCGACGAATTTAGTTACAACCTGTTAACTTTTACCTTAGGGGTTAGTTGCGGCATGTTATGTAAGAGTACATAGAAAAATCCCTCTCTTCTCTATCAATCTACACAGAATGTTAAAATTAATACAGAATAAAAGTATTAGGGCCTCAAGAAGTTGGGAACTTGTCGATATAAGCGTCGATATAAACAACCCAGAAAGCTCCACGGGGCTGTTTAAATTTCACGGGCGAGCTTCGCGAATCAATAATGCCGAGAATGAGAGCGGTCGTATTTTTTTAACAACTACAAATAAAATATTCCTGCCGCGAAACGAAGAAGAAGACCGAACCTTGTCGACGAGGGGTAAAAAAGGGGGTTGAAGCACTGGACGGGGAGAAAAGTTGGATGGTTCCCGGGTTGCCTTGCCAAATGGCGCTTAGTATTCCGCGAGACGATCGGACATCGCGAGTACCTGCGAGCACTGTGACGGAAGTGCCAAGTACCTTCGAGGGGGAAGTGTTAGCGAAAAGGTTGGCTGGCTTGAAAATAGGCGGAGATGTGACCAGCAGTTTTAAAACAGTCCAGAGGGGAATTAAGCACGCTAAACGAATGATTTAGGGTGGGTGCCAGACTGGTGCCCCAACCTCGCGAAACTCGCAATTAAATTAGGGAAAGCGGAAGGGGGTGCAGGGTGGTCCAAGTGTCCGCAAACTTGCTTAACATTCGGGCAACGTGGAACAGGCCCACGATATCGATCTGTGTGCACGCGTGAAGGCCATCTACATATTCATACACGCATGTGATTACGCTTACGACGAGTGTATTAGTTTGTGTAAGCAGCGAGGACAATTCTTGTGGTCATATTTTAATTATGAAACGTACTATTACCCGCATCATTGATCCCACTCGGGTATTTCTTTTTACCACTGTGTCTTGGAAATAGCCAAAAAGCTTAAAATGATAGTCGAGACAATTAAAAATGAATTTAAATCCTGTGATCGGATGGAGAAGGGCAGATGGAAAATATACGATCTGTCCGTTGGCTAAAGAACGAAGAGGGGAGGTTCGAGCTGAGTTAAGAGGGTGGTAAAAAATTCGAGAGGAAGAAGAACCATCGGTGTGTCTCTCAGGAGAGTCCTAGTTGCAGCGGACCGGCTGACTCGCAGGTTAGCGAGTAAGTCCCAGAACGGATCTCTCCGCTTTTAACTACATCCGGACGCTGATTGCTTGCAAATTGCCTTCCTTTACCGGTGCACCATCTTCCCCGACGCTGGGCCGATCATGCCGTGACGCCTTACTATCAAAGTCTCGGCTCAAAGGTAATTATACGATCCACGGACTTCTGTCTGCGATGAGAGAAAAATGGAGAATACTTCGACCTCGACTAGCCTCCATTTGTTATTAGTCTTCTGCGATAGAGGTGGATCTTTGGTGCAATCACTTGGCACAATATTTTTCCATATTATTATTTTGTCACGATTTGGTTAATTCTGTTTCAAGTTGAAAGAAGTCTCGCGTAGATTTAAGTTCAGGTACATTGGGACTTTGCATTCCAACGATATTAAAACGATTCTACTTTAGTTAGTATTAATTTTAATATCAGTTTTCCCATAATTCCCATCGCCTACAGATAACGATTTCTTCCTCTTAAAAAAAAACGCACACAAACGCAACAAAAAGTAATCGTTTTTTCTTCTCCAACCCCAAGACCGAAAGGACTAATCACGAACTAACCAAATCCCGAGTCAGCCGAATCCTCTCCGATCCAAGTTTTCCAAAAGTAGAAGGAGATGGTGCGAGCGAGTAGTCGCGGTGGAAAAACGGAGTTCACCTAAGTGCACGCTTGCTCATTCCAGACGCATTCGCCAATGAAAACTGTGGTTAATCGTGGCGAGGATCCCAAGGGTAGCCAACGGATGCAGGAAGAGGATAGAGAAAGAGGAAGTTGGCCTCTTCTCCGTGTCGGTCTCGTCGTGTTACCCCTTTCGATAGGAAAGTTCTAGCTCCTCGAGCATTCTATCGTTTCTTCGCACGGTTGTCTGGCTGCTTCTAATGCAGTAGCGGGAAGGAAAACCACGAAGAGAATTCGAGGGGGTAAACTGTAGAGGAAGGTTGGCGAACTGTTAAAAGAGTTTGGCTCGGTTACAAAATTTGTATCGCGGGGCTGACTCATCCCCCTTTGTCCGGTGATCTTATTGAAAGGGTCGCCTTGGCTGACTGACGGGCGATTCTACTGGAAATGCCGCAATCCCTCGAATCGTTCGTGGATGGGGAAACGTTTCGGAGATTCGCCCTGGGGAATGCGAAGGGGGAAAGTGAGCGTGCTAGAAAAGTGGATTGGGGGAAGTGGAATAATGATATTTTCTTTTGAAGTTACTTTCCGAAGGATGGAAGCGACGATGTTGAAAACTGACAAGGGTCTGTGCTTCAGTCGTAACCATTTTATCATTCGAGATAGAAGGGGAATAAAGAATTATGCTTATACAGTTGTCGGCCAGTCGAATAGAAAATTATTATTATTATTACTACCATTGGTTTGAGTTGTATTATATTTTGTATTGAAATGCAGACGTATCTGGATAGAAAAATAGGTAAACGTTCCTGCTCCCGCAGTAGCTGTTTCATGGATTCCTAAAACTACGTAAAAAAATGATATTTTAACCCTCGCTGAAAGGAACATCTCGACTTAAGCATTCACTTGAACAGTTCCCATTTAGTCCAGATCCTCAACCCGCTTTGCAACCTGAATTGCATCAGTACACTTGAAACTATCGTTCCACCTCTCGTTCCTCCACATGCACGCGCTTTACCCAAGCGAAATCCAAAAAGTCCCCTTATAGAAACGCTGCTAAACAATACGTGACCGCAGCGCGCGTACAATTTAACGAAGCGTCTCTCCTCGCGATTCAATTGAAAGATAAATGAAAAACCACGTGCGTGTAACTAGTTTCTCGTGGTTCCGCGGCGACCGCGCGTAAATCTCCGCTTCAGGATGGAACAAAGCCGCGAAAGGAGCGCGATATACCCACGACAAAGCAGGTATCTACGAGGAGGCCGCAAAGTACGAATCGTTGGCCCGTCGAGGCTCATGAAACGCTCGACGAGCTACACCGCGCTCCCAGAGTTGCCGGCCCATTCCCGGTCGTTCGAGCGTTAAGATCGCCAGCTCAATTACCAACGGGATGAAGCAGGGATGAAGGGAAAGAAGCAGACGGCCACGTTCGTGACCCCAAAGGGCAAGGACGTCGAATATCTCGTGTCGTGGCACTGCCCTTTGTACGTCCGTCCGAAAATTGACGAGAATAAACGCTTGTCCGTTTATGTCGCGAGGAAAAGTTCTATGGGGCACGGTGAACGACGGTTACTCGGAATGATTCTTGCCTGCTGGAGACGATTCGTTTGATTGTTCTTCTGGGTAAACAGGGGTGGATATTAGGTCGGATCGGGATTCTGGTTTTTAGTACGAGTATCTTGTTTCTCCGAGGAATTGGGGTGCTACGTGGAATCTCGTTTTTAAAGAACGTTCTATAATCTGATTTAAGTATTGTTTTGTTTGTTTTACTGTTGGAAGAGTATAAATAGGTGAGCAATTATTTAATTGAACAGGAGAGAAGAACGGGAGAGGAACACCCTTATTTTATGTTTATTCACTAATTTCTGTGTCACCCTTTCTGCAGCATGCCTTATTTCGATGTCTAACTTATAAATAGCACCCTATTATTACGCGTTCCCCTATACGCAACGTGCTTAGAGTAGAACGTTCAGAGCTTTTTAATAGCCTTCGTCATATTATACATCTTCCAATTGTCTTGATATAAACATACTAAATCGGACTTCGGGTATGTTCTATTTTAAAGTGACATGTAAAATATAGACGTAAACACACGAGCGGAACGAAGTACATACAAGAACTTCATAAATTTTACAAAGGAGCAACATCAGGGAGCATCTTGCACGATACACGCCTCCGACATTTTTGTTTCAACCTTCCTCTTCCCCTTTCGCTTCGGAGGAGGCGTTTAAGCAGAAAGCTGCTCGAAGGATAATTGCGGGGAGGACCGTGTTATTTGAGAGGCTCGCCAGGGGTGTGGAGGACAAAGGTGACGCGGAAGTGGTCAATGAAGAAAAGATGAGCCAAGTAAAGAGGTGGGGAACAAACAAAGGGGGGAAGAAAAAGGAGCACCTTTTTGTAAAGGGTTCTAGGCCACAGGATGCCCGTGCACCATTAGCCTCTGCATGAAAGGGTCAGGTATAAGAATCTTAAAGCCAAACCACGATACTTAATTTTTAATATTCCATACTAAAAATGTTCATACCAAGTAGAACGAAAGAAGCGCGCTGTTCTTCGTAAAAAAAATCAAAGTTACGAAATATGAGAGTCAAATAATTTCGGAAGAAAGTAGCATTCAATTGTTCTGCAAAACTAGAGGAAGAAAAACGGCATTATATTCGCTGCAGGTAGTCTGTCCTGCAAGATAGTTCAGTGATGAAATAATCAAAGAATAGGAACGAAAGGTTCCTGCCGCGTATCAAAGGAGCGAAAACGAACCGAATAAGACGACGCGGAAGTTCGCTGGGGGAACCTTTCACGTCCGAAATTAAAAAAAAAAAAAAAATGAAAGAAAAGAGGCAAGACGAGAGGAGAAAAGCAGCGTTCACGATGAAAAGGCGGCCGACTCAAAGTGTCTCGTTCGCTTTTCAAAAAGTAATCGGCTCGTCGAAAGAAATTGCGCTAATCTCAACAGTAGTCTCTTTCTCTTTAAAAAAGCCACTCTAAAACACAACCGTACTTCTCGAAACGAAACTCCGTCAAAAACTTTCACCATTTCTTTACGCTTCTACGTTTTCATTTTCTTTTTCTTTTCGTAACTCCTCCTTTTCAGCATTCTAAATGAAAAAAGGAGCCGAAAGAAGAGTAGAATTCAGTGCAGTATCGATCGATCGTTGAGGAAAATCAAAAGCTGCGATGAATTTGCGCGTTCCGCGTGTAGCAAAGGCCTGCTTGCAAGCTGCAATTACCTGAGGCGTCGTTTAACTTCATTAACGACACGCGTCCGTCGCGCGTTTCGCCGAGTTCTAATTGATTTTCAGCCGGCACGGTCAACATTAGGATTCAATTGGATAGGCGGCCGCTCCTAAATTGAGTCTGCAAATTCGACGCGAAAAACCGGGATGTCGCGTGCACCGCGGGCTGAGTTATGCTTATCGATATACAGAGATGAAACTGGAACGGTTTGTTCGTTTCGCGGCGAGTGTGCTAAATTTTCGAATGGTACCCGACAATTACCTGACTGCCGGACAGGGTATAAACTTTGTTAGTATATTATTTAAACAGTTTATTCTAAATGCTTCATCTGTTCGAGAATAATTTTGGAAGAATAGCCTGTTTAAAAGATGATGCTATTATATTTACCGACACTTGTACAAATTCGCTTGAAATAATCTATTATAAATATGAAATAATCAAGAGGATTTACGGTGGAAAAATATGGAACGATTTTTGCACTTGAAATAAAATTCAAGACTTTCGGTTATTCTCACTCTCCTCGCAGATCGTTCGATGCGTCCAAAATACGGAAACTTTCGTTACCACCATAGAAGTATCGCAAGGTAATCTTGGAGAACCTACACGATCATTTCGCGAAACAGTTTTGTCCAACGTCGAATCGTTCCGCAAGGGATAACGAATTCAACCCCCGAGGCGGTGTGTTCTCGCGGAAGCCCTATCTTAACTGGATGCACGATGGGTAAAAGTCGTGGAGTGGGGAAGGTGAAACGAGATGAAGTCGTTTAGTCAACGGTGGATACCGCAGCCGTGAGCCAGGCGAATTCATCTGATCGCGTAAAAATCCGGGAAACGCTGCGAAAATATCCAGCAGAAATTTAATATGCTCCAGGGCGGTTGGGCAACGAGAGGAGAAGAGAGAATGGAAAGGAAGGGAAAGAGAGAACATGTAGGTTTCCGGGTCAAAGGGGATCACAGAGGGAGAAAAGCGGATAAGACAAAGTAAGCCTCTCGTTACGATTTCGATCTGGTCGGAGAAAATGGAATCGTCCACCGTCTGTAGTCCACTTTCCTCCGAGATTTTCATCGTACTGTTTTCTTCTGACGGCTCTTCAATTTCTATCCGCAGTTATGCGCGTAGAAAATACATACATACATAAATACGAATGTTTCGTTAAATCGCCTGTTTATCTTTATGATATTATATTATATACCGGGACGCTATGGAGGATGGAATTTTTCTGGGTTAAAATAACCGAGGGATATGTAGTTTGATAAATTTTAAATCGCATCGCTGACCAACTTTTACAGCTTCAGTTACAAAAGAAATCGTATCTGCTCTAACGCAACCAGAGACTGCAGTAGATATTGCGTCTGACCGCGTGCAGTCTGTTTCTACTTGCGCGTAGGTATCTCGTATCCCGTCGTTTCTTGATACCCAATAACCATTACCGGATACGTAATGTTTAAACGCAAAACAACTTTAACAATTTCGGCGGTGATATTTAAGTTAGCTGTTATTTGAAACTCCCTACGGTTAAGTGTATTAAAAATATCTCAAAGAGGCAATTCGCTCGAAGCCAAGTTCGTATAAGTAGAAGCACAAAGAGCCTTGAAAACTACGTTAAGTATTTGGCTAACCCAGCCCGTGAATCCCTTCTTTTTAATACTTGGCATCAAAAATTCGAGTTGATGGGGTAGCTCGTTCCATTTCGAAGACCATTGTGTTGGACTCTGTTGGAAAGTTCATTCAGCCGAAGCGTCTCTGGGATTCACTTCGAGCAGAAATTTATAACAAAGGCGGTATAGGGCGGACGACTTTTAACGTTGCCGTCTGAAACAACTCGTTTCTTTGTTGCACCCCTCTGCCCGAGAGATCCTTCAGAGAACGGAACTTCCACGGGAAGAAGACACAGAGTCCGCGGAAAAGTGAACAATCAACGTGCTTCCGCAAACGACCAAACCTGATTACACTTCGTCGTGGAAGCTTCACTTTTTTGGACTTCGTTCATATTTCCATGGGACGCGGGAAAAAATCTTGCGAATATTGATAATAAAATAATATATTATGATTATAAACATATGAGCGGAATTTTTAAAAATACTATTTTCAATTTAAAATTCTGTAGCATGTAATAAACAAAATACAGCCGATTAAAAAATAGGAAGCCCAAGGATAACGAAAGTTCTATCTATTGTATAAGACATCGTGCACGATCTATGAGATGAGAAACGTAAAAAAACAGTCGAATCGATAGTAAACGATGAAAGACGGGGGGGTTGAAAGCCAGTGAGGGGAAGAACCATAGTTTACCCGGCTTAACCTCAGCATCCATTCCATGCAAATCCTTTGAAGGTTACCGGGAAAACGCGCGTCACGGTTCTATTTTAGCATCGATGTTTACCGTGGATTCACTTGTTTGTGCGGCTTACCTTTGTGGCCAGCTACGGAACCAGCAAGGACGAATCGACTGCAAGGGGTTGCATTGCTTCCCGACGTGCACGAGAGAATACTTCAATGTTACCTTTCGTAGAAAAAAAGGGGGCCGAGACGTGTAAATAGCTCGAGGATAATTTATTTTTCCACGTAGAAATAAATATGTCGAGACGATTAAGTCTATTGTAGAAGCAATAATCATTTGTTTTTAATATTTTACCCATCGTGTGCGTCCCCTAGTGGCTCGTGAATATCCGCCCAAGTTTTATCAATGTTTCGTCCAAACTTGAGCATTCTCTTTGACAGAGATCTTGTTGACGGATGACGATAAAAAATTGACGGTGAAAAACTGCTGTTAAATAATTCGCAACTACTACGCGCGCCTGCACGTAACTGCAGAGATAAAAATATAACAAATACAGCAATCGATTTACGTAAATATCAAAACAATCGAAGCCGCGCATCTTCAATCGCCATTGACAACGACGACCAGCCCGTAAACATTTTTATAAGCACGTTCGAAAATATTTTACGACGCGATATTCTGGAGCGGCGCGGCGCCTAACGACCGGCCTCCACGGAGGCGAATGAAATTGTTGAAATCAAAGGAGGTGCTGTTCGTGCCAGAAGCACCTACTTGCCGACGATACTGTTCTGCTGGATCGTGAGATTCGTTTAATATCGCGAAACAGCTCGATGTTCGCAATAAACAGGGCTATATCAATTATGACATTCGCCTGTGCTTTATCTCTCTCTCCCTCTCTCTCTGTCTTAATTTAGTGTTCAATGCATTGCATGGAAAATGAAATTCGAACTCTATCTAGGTAGAATATTGATTCAATTCTTTTGATACTAACGTAATCAGTCTGAATAGGTATGAAGAATATCGGGATACGCAAGTTGTTTGGGTGGCTCGATATATCAAATGGATGAATGCTACTATACACGAATTGAAAGATCTGCCTGTTAGCGATGCTTCCATTGAACGAAATATTGCCGGGTTAAACTAGTGACGCTTGTGCCATACGAATTTGGAAAACCCGTAACCCACTAGTTAAATTTGTTATATGGTGTAGGTATACATATAATGGAGCCCATTCAGAAATCATCATTGATAAAGCGTGCTCTAGATATTTTTATTCATAGTTACTTTAAAAGCCTCTTGAAGCGGTCTAAGTATTTTTAAATATTTTCCAAACACTGGCCAAAACTTTATGTTCCACGAAAATACCTTTAAGGGGATGTCTGTGTTTTTAACGTCATTTTGAAGGCCTTCTTTGGGAATTTTTTTTTAATCGGACTCCGTTATTTTTACGAATTCCGGCATATCCTTCGACACAAATATTCTCGGAGATATGTACTTAATGAAAACGCGAAAAAAGGAGGTCGATTTTTTGAAAGTTCAAAACACAAATACCCCCTTAAGTACATAATAATTTACCTTCTATTGGCGCGAAGCATAATCCACGACGTATCCGGATATATTTCGAGTTTTCCATCGCGTTCAAACAACACCACATCAGCAATTCTCTCGATCCTCCGTGGTGAATAATTCGGAGTCGCAATCACCTGTTTCATTATGATATGTACACTCGCGAGCCGTGTACACATCTGGCCGATTCGCAATCACCGGATCGACCGTTCGATTTCGTGAAACGTTAACGCGCGATCGAGTCGATTGAACGTTCGGTAATAAATCTTACGGCCGTTTGAACCGTGGTCGTCCATTATTGTCACCTAGACCCGGCTAACGGGCGAAAAAAATAACTTGTTGCACCGTCGTGCTGCGCTCGTCCCCTCGAAATATCTACGCGTGAAAACATTTTCAATCGTCGAGGCAGATCGCTTTCGCTCGAATAAGCGAACCCGCCAGCCGTGAATTCGATGTGCAACTGGGAATGTGAATTGTATGTATGGCGAGTACAAAGTGTGGTTGGAAAGATTTTTTTTGCGTTAGTATTTTTCAAAATTTCTTGTCTGCAGGCACATTTCTGGGAGATTTAGTAGCGTTGGTATTATTTGTAAAAAAGTATTCAGCACAGATTTGCTTCGCTTTGAAAGGAAAAATTAATATTTCATTAATAATCAAACGAAACGGTGGGTATGCGTAGGTGTTTCAATGAATATTGTAAGGTTTGTTGAACATAGGATATAGAACGGTTGCTTCCGATCCCTTTGCTCTTATATGTACATATACGTGGTACCACTTAATTATCTATTCACATCGTGCATACGTAGATCCTCTCGCGAATACGCACGAACTACCTGGATAGGGAGTTTCAGGAGTCAGGGGTCCGTAAATATCGCACAAACATGACGGGAAAACTACGGATGTAGGTATATAACATTTACCGTCAACGCGAATTTTATAATTAAAAAATATTCGTGCCAGCTCCTCGTATTGCTTATCACTGTACCATTTCCAATTTTCATTCATTATGCCCGCGTTATTCAGTTATACGCGTCAATTTGTTCCGAGTACATCGATAAACGTCGCTGATGACGAGTAATCACAGTAGCGCCAAACGGCAACTGTTTATTATTAAATAATGTGAATTTCGACGGGTCAGAGCAGCTGCAAGAGAAGTCACAGATCTGCGGGTACCGCCTCTGTAGGAAATATTTGACGATAAATGTTTGCGCCGAAAATGGAGCTCGATATATTTGTCAGTAATTAGCGTAGCCGTGTTAATTGCTTAATGACGCTTAATGAAAACCAACGCGACGGGGCGTAATCATCTCGAGAATGAAATGCGAAAATTGTGCCAGCACGTTCGATCTCTTATCCGGACCATGAATACTCCACGGATAAATCATTCCTGTTTTTTTTCTATTTCTGTATTGCGCCAAAATTTCTATTTACATCATACATCGCAAATCTGCGTATGTTCCTTTGAAATGTTTCGCGAAGGAAGCTTTCTTCAAACGATCAGTTGCAGTGTGATGTTTAAAGGGTTTCAAAAGGTTCCAGTTTCTTTGCGAAACATCCCCGAACAGAGAGAAAAATTTAATCTTCGTCGTTTGATCGAATATAAATCCACGATATGAAATGCACCTTTGACATACTGGCGCCAGGAAATGGAAAGGTAAAGTCGGGATTCATCCCGAAATACCGTCGGCTTGTGGCCGCTTATCCTCCCGGTTACACGGTCACGGTTCACACAGCAGGTATTAACGTTTCACGAGCTGTCCGTGGGATTTTGGGAAGCTAAATCCACGGCTGAACGTAATTGAACGAGTTCGATTAATGACGGAAATGCCGGGGATATTCGTTAATAATTCGAGGAATCAGCAGACTCTGGAAGGGGTCCGTCTTAATTAAACGATTATATGAGATACTTTATTAACATTGACATTAAATCACTCCAACAAAATTTTCTGGTTCTTCTCATTATATATCATAAGCTCATAATTACAGTTTCACGAGAGTTTCCACAAAAACTGTGACCCTATCAGAAAAGAAACCTAAGTCCTACTAATAAAAAGCAAGAGCATTAATGAAACTCTAGCTGCGGCTAAAATTAGCGTGCGAATAATTTATACGATGGCAGAACACCCTTAAGGATTCGCTTCGTCGCCACTCTATTTTCATGCACGTTTAAATCCACTCATCGGGGGCAAAGCTGAAATTATTTTTCAAGACCAAACTTCGCCGAAGGGGTTAAATCCAAAAGGATAAAAGGGGACGAAAGAACAAGAAAAGGAACGTCGTAAAAAGCTACGAAACAAGAGTTAAAACACGCGTAAAAAGGACGATGGGGTGAAGAAGAGACGGAAATTAGGTGGCATCAAGAGATTAAGCGTAAATTAACTACGGTGCAAGGCGGTGAACTGGCTAGACCCGCGTCTTTCCGCAACATAGTGCTATCAGGTACCCACCAAACGAGCAGCGGAAGCGACACCCTCGGTTGCACACCGACAGTTTCCGGCGCTGTAACGTATCAGACATTCAGAGCTTTATTTGCGACTTATCGTAAATCTTGAACGAAAAAAAGAACCAGTGCAAAGAATCAGTAATGAACGAAGTATAAACCAGCGCCAACACACAAGCACGTTTAATAATATTCGTAAACGAGAGTTCAAAACGTATATACGATCAAGCCTCGGTCGAGGTGTGATTCTTCAACACAGACTCCCGCACATTTCTGTGAAGCTACGAATCACCAACTATCCGTTCCGTGCAATTAAATGGACTTGATTTCGCGTTGGATGGAAAATTCGTTCGTTTGACAGCGAGATAGGGGAAACTTTCCTGATAGTGTTCCCATAATGTACTGTAATTAATTGGAAGAGTTATCGGTAAATGTATCGACGCGGGAAGGCAAGGGTAATTTGGCGTGATTCAGTTGATCGTTGGTTTAGGTCGTTGAGTACACTCGACTCAGCCGAGGCGTATGATTTATTCAGCAACGAATCAGTCGCTCTGTTTTTTTATCATTTTTTCCCGCGCAGCACCTCGCGCCGTGCTTGTGAATGAAATTTAGCAAAAGTTTTGGAACTCACTTTCGAATGATAACAGAAACGACGAGGATTCAGCCCGGGAATGAGCGGGAAAAGGGAAACTTCCACGGAAGAAGATTTTGTTTCCCGGGAAATTGATTTTAAAAATGCAAGCTGGATCCGCTTGACAGAGCGAGCAACAATGTTGTCAACCTCTATGCTTCTTCGTGTATCTAGTATCCTCAGGTTCTTCCAAAGGAAATTATATTCAAGGGTGTACTTCATCGCCTGATTACGCGAAGGAATCTTATTCATACGATAGCATCGAATATTTCTCCCCGTAGACGAATCAATCAATCTTTATAACGATCCATAATAAATGAAATAAAAAAATGAAACGTCGGTATTTTATTTATCCGACAGCGTACTTCTTAGATTCTAGGTTAATAATGAAAACGTAGTCCGCTGGTATCACGAGAAGAAAAAAAGATGGAGAAAAAAGAAATCGAAGAGGTGCACCAGAGCTCATTGGTTCAACTTTCGTCGGCCCGTGTGCTGCACCGACGGAGTAGGAACACTCGTCGTCGTCTCCCCCGGTAATTTTGAATCTGTATGCAACCGAAGAGGAATCCACGGGCCAATAACGCCCGCGTATTATTATGCAGATTACACCGTAACCCGTATTAGTTCGTTATCACGCCTACATCTTGAGGAGCTCTCGCCCCGACACCGAAGTCTGCTCGTCGTACAGATTGCGTCGGAAAAAATAGGGTACCAGGGTGAAGGATCGTGATGAGGACACCGGTGCGCTACGCGATCGGCCTTCCAAACTACTTGGCTTCCGAATGGAACGTTTACGGAGACGATTCTTTCACAGTCCCAAGTCTTCAGGGGGCAAAATGAATGGGATGTAATAGAGAAAGCTGTTGGGGGTGTTAAAAATATTGTTTAGATTCAGGGGTTATTTTTCACCGAGAGGCAATTATTATTTTTGAATTCGTAGTGATGTGCAAAAATTTTGTTATGAAAAAAAAGTCGATAGTAGATTACATTTATATTAAACTTTAAAAAAATTTAATTTGTGCGTACATAAAATCCACCCTTATTTATTTCATTGAATTTTTGTTGAAATTAATCAGAATTTTTATCTTTTTTTTACAGACGTTTCTGTAATGCTCCTTTTTTTAAAGAAATTATGGTATGGGAATAAAAACCGGGCTTAATTTCATTCATAACAACGCCCACCTCTGTAAAACCTTCGTTTCGAAAGTTATGCTCGTTGCACTTCAAACTCGTAGCCGGTGGGATAATAGTATTTCGATTAAATGTGTTTTTGCCCGGTTTTTCGCCCCGATTAAACTGCCAGGAGCATTCGTCTGCTACCGTGCTGCGTAACGAAGGAAACTTTTAAATTAGTTTGATATTTCTACCTTGTACTATGCACCGTTGTATGTACATGTAAGGGTTAATCGAGTTCGCTGTTTCGAATAAAAACTTGCACCAACTTATGAACAGGTTACGGTGAATCGACGTGTCGACATCATCGTCTGTTCAATTTCTGAATCACCCACAGCATAGAAACTGCATTCGGGTTCTGCTATTAACCTACTTGTAACCTTAAGTTTATTCCCAAGCATAATAGTTCCCTATTATTTAGAATCGCATGACTTTCCAGCTTTGGCGGACAGAAGACAAATAAATAGCGGAACAGGGTAGCTGTTCTAATATAAGAAAAAGAAAATAGCCTTAATCTGTCGAACTACTAGAAAGCATGAATTAATTCTTCGCTCGATATATTATGGAACGCTGTTTCAATACGGCAGACGTTCTCGCTATGGCGGAAATTCTCTGCGCGAACAGGAAGGAAGGAACAGGCCAGAGTTAGCCGCAGTTCCCAGACAAAGGCTGCATCGCGGGATTCGTTCGAGCATTATCGATAACAGAATGTACGCGAGGCCGCGACAAAAGGCTCGTTACTCGCCATCGATTGGCGAGAATCGATCGATCCTGCCAGAGGATCCGCAGCAACGGCGACGACAAGCCATTACCAATTCTTCGAACTGAAAAATCCCGTTCAGCGCCACGAGACGTCCATTGGACACCGGAAACGACACCGCAGCATCCCGGTTGCGCAGTTGTTTCCGCGAGGCCAGTTCATGTTTGCTCTGGACCCGCGTCGATCCTGCTGCTGCGTGTTTTTGGATAATGAAACGAACAGATCTAGTCTGTGCAACGGGCGTCAATGATTCCGCATATTTGTACAGGCGAAACGATTCTGTTGTGCAAATCTGACGCGCGAACGTATAAATAAATGATCGACGAATGGCAGTTTAAATAACAACCGGGTTACACTGATTCGCGTCGCTGGACCCGCGGGACACTGCCATTTGGGAATTTTATTGAAGCTCGAGGTTTCTTTCAATTTCTTTGTTCGTAATTGCCGGTGGATTTCAGAGGTTGACGAATTTTTCCCCAGCTTTGATTTTTAACTGATTCTTAAATACGGATTTTTACGTCGATTGTGAAGCTGTTTTAAATGCCTGAACATAGCGGGGCGAGAATAGAATAACGTTTCACTGTCTCTGCCAGTAAAGTGACTTTTCAATAACATTTAAAAATATGTCGGGTGTAGTCCGTGCAATAACCAGAATACAAATTCGTTGAACAGCTGCATCGACATTCTGTATCGAGGACGGGACTCGGCGTTGTTCCTATCAGGCGCGACGAATCGAAAAACGACGAACGGGCCCGATAAAACTGGATATAAATTTTCGCCGCGACGAGGCCATTATATTTCAAAGCGGTCGCCTCGGAAGTATGTATGATTTAGATACTCGCCGTGTATCAGCTGTGGGCTCAATAAAAAATTCAAATTACCCTTCCATCGATATCGTTTAAAATACCGTTCGAAAAAAATATCTCCTTTCACTGAATATTTCCTCGAATCTAAGTATACTCGAATTTTTCAACAAGAAAGAAAAAATTGAAAAAAAGTCGCCTCTTGGTCTATATCGTTCAAGAGACACCAGAACTTACAAGTACTTTCTTCTTCATTTTACAATAACTTCGGATCCTGCAAGCTTCTCGCAACGTGTTATACTGTATATAGAGATGTTCAGTCATCTCCCAAGGGACTCGTACGGCTTCGCCGTACTTTGTATTCTACGTGTACACGAGAAAACGCTGTTATGATGGTGGCCACCCCTCTGGGGATCCTTCTCGAGGGTTGGATAGACGAAGAGGATGGACAAGGGCAGGATATTTCCAGACGTACGGACAGACAGGGCAGACAGAGAAAGAAAAGAGAAACTTGGCCATTTTATTAACGTTTCTGAAGTTGAAAAGCACGAGGACGTAGGTCGAAGGTGGCGCTTCTGAGTATAATTAAATGTTTCCAAGCGAGCGAAGCACGGTAATTTCAGTGCCGCAAGCCCCGTTTTTCCTCGCGCGTCGCGAAATTTAATTGCACCATCGCGGGAAGACGCGAAAAGGGATAAGGATATTTTGTAGCCGGCGATGGTGGTTAAACGAAGCGGCTAACAGAGAAAATGACACGATCATAATACATGGAAACAATTCTTTCCGTGTTTTCCGTTTTTCTGAATTAATAAAATTTACGAAGTAAGCAGTGCTCGTTTCCACCTTCATAATACAATATTTTCGTTATCTTTTCTGCGATCCGTCCGTTCCCTCGATCGCTCCGGATCACACCTTCGTCTTTGTCCCAAAGTTCTATCGGAGCGTTCAATTTCCTCGCGGCAGGACACGATTAACTAGCAATTCATAGCCACTGTCGCGATAGCATCTAGGACCCCTCGTCGACGTGCAAGTTTCGCCACACATTAAGTCGAGGATGCGGAGGACTCGGTCTGCGGTCTGAGCTGCCCTCAGTCGCATGCTGCAACGAACGGATGTGCAACTCGCGTCGGGTGCAGCCGCAGTGCAACACGCGCGCGCGTCCACGGCGAACATCCGCACCGTCAGGAGGCCACGAGTATTGGACACGAATTTACGAAAGGGGTCGTCGAAAGTGATTCTGGACATCATCCTCACAGTCGTAATCGTTATCATTAATATTATGATTATTACGAGTCCATTATATTTACGTATTGCTTATTCGTTGCTGTTAAATTTATCTCGTGGGCTTGTTGGATATAAACGGAGGACAGATGATATGTAATTCTGTTTAAAAAAAAAAATAATGATAACTTTTTTGGTAAAACAACGTGTACGAAACTCGTTGGTCGTACGTACAGTATTCTCGTGTTATTACTGCGAGGGATAAAAAGCACCCTCAGTGCAGTTGCAGGGAATTACATATGCACTGCAGAATGTTGCGTAAAGATGGAGGTTTACCAACGGCGTTCTAATTTCGAACCTTCGCGTAACTTAACGGAGGACAGAGAAATTCAGATTAACCAATGGATTGAATGTCTCGGTTGATTTAGGAACCGTAGAAAAACGGGGAAGAGCTGTCGCGTCGGTATAGCGATAAAGAATAGAACAAGGGGGGAATAGAGAACGATAAGAAGCAGCTACGAATTTCGTATTTTATAGTTGAATAGCTGCGAACGTTTGCCAAACGAAATCTCACGATGGAAGCAGCGACAGGATTCGTGTAGTGTTTTGCGATTCAATGCCTGCAGATTGACTTTAAAATCGAAACTGCTCGATCACCGTGCGCATCGGCTTCGTTCGGTAACTCCTCGGGAACTATGTAATCCGAGGTGTATGCCTCGTATAGCCGGGAGGACACGGATGATAGTTTAATAAAAGTTTAAGAAATTGCAAGAAGCTGTTTGCATTTTAAGGCGGTCCTGATGGCGGGTTCGTGCGATGCATACAGGGTGAATCAGTTACCCCATTTAATTTAAAATGATATTAACTTTCTGTGCGACACGACTTACAATATTACATCTATAATTATCTTCTTCGATCCATGGCATTGTGTAACTTGCATCCATCATTAACATTCAGCGTTGCTCTTCGATTCGCCGATATGAAATCCGTCCGGAGAGTAGAAAAACCAGTCGAAACGAATCAATTTCTCCTCCTATCGACGATCTCCCCTCGGACATCGCTTGTCCAACTAAAAAACAGGGACCAAGTCCATCGACCAGCCACGTCACGGACAGACTTCTCTAGTGCAGGAGGGTTTCGTGATCGGACTCTGTACACTCGTGATTCTCCGCGATGATGAGGCCCAACAACCCGCGAGGCAACAACGCCTGGTGGACAGCGACAAGCATTTTTCTGGCTGGTCCACGGTGTCCGGACATCGAATCCTTTCGCCACAGAGAGCTGGAACGCGGAATTCCCCCCATACACAACGGCGTGCCAGTCACAAAAGCAGCAGAGACGTCAATTTGCCTTGGCACAATAGGCCAATCAGAACGCAAACAGCCGGCACCGGTTTCGAGCTGCATTTTAAATCATCCAGATTTGCGTGTCGCCTCATCGTCGACGTCGTTTCTGCGCTTTTGTCCACGGTCAGCTTTCAAGCGGGAATCACGCGCGTTCTCGAGGGCACTGCGAAGATTTACGAACGTCCACCGAAGGTCCTCGGCGAAGGTCGAGGGTTTTTTCTTCTTTTTTTTGTCCTTTTTTCTTTGTATGAAACTGGATTGTAGCGAGATTTATGCGCGAGCTTTTCCTACCCACATCCCCCACCCTGGACGAGTCGAGGATTAATTAAGGGGCGTTAATTAAAATTCACCGGGAAATGTAAATCAGGTTGGTCTCTCGCAGCCTTGTTGTTTCGCGGCTGGCTGATCGCGATGGGCATCGATTTTATTAATTTCGATGCCGGCCAGACTGTTTTCCACGGGGCAATTTCCGACAGCCACTGATGGAAATTTATTTTTCGAGTTATTTCTGTTGGCTCGAATAGGTTTCGCCACTGTACGATCGTTACGCTATTTCGTTAATTTCTTATATTAAATGATTTTTTCGGAAGTCAAATGGCCGAATGGTGACTGTATAATTGTAAATGATACATATTAATTATTGCAATCATTCCAGAAACAGAAAACTAAAGCATCACTTTTAGACCGAAAAACTGTCGGTATTGTAACAAGTTTGTGCATTAATAACTTTCCGGTCAATATTTAGTGATTCTTTCATTTAATTCATTTTGTTGCCAGGTGTATAATAAAGCCTCGTTCAATTTGTTTTTTCCAACGCGTACTCCACCATCGAGTAATATAAATTTAATATGAACCTCGTTCTCGACTACGTGTTTGTCGATCATGTATATCCCGAGCCTCTCTGGGTACCCACAAAACCGAACGATAAGAACGTTAATTTTATCGAAGTTCGATCCGCCACGAATTCCTTCCGTTCACCAGCTACATACGTGCCGCCCCTTGATTCGAGGCCGGCGAACGCCTCCGCTTTTTTTTCTTTCGACCCGAGTGCTTCTTAATCGATAACTGATTTACGAGACGGTGATTGGAAGAGATGGGGCCGAATAACAGGAGTTGATCGAATTAACCGCATAACAGTGCAGCGTCGCACTAACGACGTTATTTCCACAGCAGAGAAAGAATAGGGGAGACAAAATAAAAGGGAATTAAGATCGTTTCCATGGACAATACCGATCCGCCTGCACTCCCTATTCTCTGTTTCGTGAACGATTCGTTCGACACAACTTCGCGGAAACGGTCTTTATCCTGTTAAATATGTTCCCCGAGCTTTCTCTTACGCAATTACGTTCAAGTAGCCTGAACAATGGTAAAAATATAAGAAAAGAGAACCGACAAAGTGCTTCGAATTACAATTCGTTCCGGTTAAACCCGTTGCCTAGTCGCCTTCGATTATCGACACCCTGGGAAATCGAACGGGTCAATTGAACCAAGCGTTCCCGGCTACGGGTGCGCGGAGGTTTAATTCGGCGTTGCTTAAAAGAATTCTGAGGAGACACACTGTGTGCAGGTATTTTTAAACAATTTGTATTTGCCAAGCAGTTTAAGCACGGTGTAATCCTGATCAACGTGCATCGAAAAGGATTCGACGGGAAATAAACGATCGACAACAGGTATCGTTCGCTTCGCGGAGGAACTCGTGTCCGTCTTTAAGAGCAAGGGAAAGGAATTGGCCCGTTGACTTAATCGACAACGATGTACCTTTCTTTTCACGGAAATGCGTATAAATTTTCTCGGTTTCCTTCCGCTTCTCCTAATCGGATTTCGTTTCACGAAACAACGTGTCGTTGAGAAATATACGGGCTTTTAATGAAATACGAACGTCCTTCGAATATAATTTATGTAACTTTATATCATACATTAATATCATTTTTAAGGGTATCTAGCTGCAAATGTTTCAGATAAACTTATCTAGCTTTCACCGAGTACGAATATCATGCATGAGCGTTAAAATTGTCCTCGTTAAATGCAGAGAGCCGAGTCGCGCCTCTAAGCAGTTCGAGCAGGAAATCTAAACTTCCGGCGGAATTAGTCCCTTGAGGCCGGCAACAAGACCATGAAAATGCAACGAGTTTGACAAAAGTTCGAAAATACGAGGCTTCTCGCTGGCTGCTCACGGATATGGAATGACTCGTGCCACGCAATCGCATTGTAACGAACAACCGTTCGAGCGGAATCGATCTCATTTGTAGCAGCGGGATGTTCGATAGAAATACGCGGGCTATTTCGCGATTCGAATCGACCAACCTTCCTTACGCTCATCTCCTAATCTTCCCGTTGGCTCGACTAAAATTTCGCCCGTCAATCGTGATTCCTTAAAAGGAGAGGAAGTATTTTGTCGAAGAAATAAATCCAGTAGCTAAAATTCGCATGATATCACTGTCATTCCTATGACAATAATCCTTAAAAATGTATCCCAGCGTCGAAGGCAAGGGAACGCTGAATTATCAGTCACCATGAGAGACATTAATGCTTCGTTTAATGAAACTCCGACCGAAAAAAAAGTCCTCAACGAAAAATCGAATTCTCCTGCATTTATTCGTCTGACTTAATAATTGGTTCAATAATAAGAATATTTGCCGAGTATCTGTTAAATATAACTACAAGCTTAAACATGAAAAGCAGTTTCCCGCAGTATTTCTTGCTGGATTTTCTTCGATTTTCCTTTAGCTTGGTCGCTCGATTAAACCGAATCTACCAACCGAAGATTGTAGATTGGTTCAAGAAGCATATCGTCGCTTTTCCTTTTCCATGGCCGCGTAATCATACTTTGGAAAATCAATAGAGCCCTATTCAACCACGAGAGGTGGATGAAGGTTCTGAAACCATTGGGAAAACAGTTAACGGGCGATATTTCTGTCGACGCCGGAGCTCGGGAAAACGAAGGAGGGATGTCTTATGCTGTCCGACTCCGACGATCCCTCTGGACTAGATAGGGTAACGAAGGGTTTCCTGATTCGATTCTGATTATTAGCGACCGAGAGCGGAACGGAGTTTGTTTAACTGGCTTTATTACGCTGTTTCGCAATTACCTCGGCTCTTATTGCGCTGGTTTACCCGCGACAAACATCGATGGACACTCCTGGTGGAAAACTTGTCGAATAGCAAACATTTCAACGAACCGACAGTTTCCTTATCAATATTAACACCGCGTTGAAATGAAAACTCGGAACGTTTGTATTGCTAAGAGGTCTGCAACAGGATCGTGGGAAATTCCTTCCTTTTTTTTCCTTCTATTGTGAAATTGTTTAGAGAATCGCCATCGATATTATTCGAATAATCTTATATTCAAATAGCATATGAATAAACATTATTATTAAGCACTTGGAACACTATGAAATATATTTACGTATTAAGATAATACGATAAAGAATTACGTATTATTTCGTATTTCTTAATGGAAGAGTTTTATCAGACTATGTCTGTATAATTAACCACTACAATTGGCTCCTCTCGAGACGTACACACATTGGGGCCTCCGACGATTCTCAGTCCTCGTCGCGACGCATACAATACGACGCGACGAGAGGATTCAAGTCAGACGCGTGTCTGACGTTAATTTCGCGTGCCGCTCGTGCGAAAAGGCGGTGGGAACACGAAGACGACAGAAATTATTCCGGCTGTGTAACGGCACTCTCGCTTGTATATTTGTAACGCAAGCCCGGGAAATACATTCGACAGAATGTACCGAACTAGACGTCGCGCTGGAACCAAGGACGTGACACGAACAGGTGAGTGCTTCGTCAACATCGATAAATTGTATGCGCTTCAGCATGCAGACTGCTCCTGATCCGACGAATCTCTGTTCTCGAAGATGCGCTTAAAATGTGGCATGCAAACACGAGGACCAAGGCAAGCTGCGCAAGAAGGGACGGAATCTTACAAAGAACCTGGATGTTCGAAAATAAAGACGCGTAAAAAAATAGAAAAAGCTTCGCGATACACCGTTTGGTTATTTTTAAGATTCATGAAATATCTTCTAACGAATGTGAAACGCGTTGAATTTATTTTGCTTACTTTATGGTGTCATAAAATCTCTCGGGTAGATGTTATCCCAAGGGGGGGTGGTATAATTCGAGGGAGCGCGGATTTTAATTTTAAATTTATCCTACACTTCATACTAAACTCCCCCACACCCCTCTCTTTCGCTTGTATACCGTATATGTTCTTAACACAATAGTTCTCCATAACGTGATACTTACACAATTTTTTGGCCACCTATGCAAGATATTATACCCTAATTAATTTAACACAGTATCTACGCTTCTATATTCGCGTCTCTCCCATGTTAATTAAAACTGTGCCCCGCTGTGCACCTAGAATATTTCGAATTTTAAGGGTGGGATGGTTAAAATCGTCGATAAATAAAACGATATTTTATTATTATTTCACGTACTCGTTCACGCCAGACCCGTTCGCGGAATGTCGTCGTTCATCGCGCGAAAAGAGACGTTTGAAAGCGGAACGGCCGTAATTTGTCGTCCAAATGAGACAAACGAAATTGGACGAGGTGGACGCGACAAAGAGGCTTCGAAACTGCGATGCGTGGCGAGGTGTGCCTACGCGAACGGGTCATCGTGGACGGATATAATAAAATCAATTCGAATGTTTATTCTCGTGTGGTGCTCTTTGCGCGCGGCGCACTTTTTCCCTTCTCCTCTTCGTTGGGAAAATTCGTCGGCCGAGGTACAGCGCGATTGGCGATACTCGCCGGGTAGTTATTTTCCAGTCGAAATCAATCGGTCGAGAAATGAAAATGAAAAAGGTGGGAAAAAGCATATTGACGTTACGTAGCATTAGCGCGGTGGCTGCGCTTATTCTTTTCTATATAACGAACTGACGAAATCACTGCTGGTGGAGTAAATGAAACGACGAGAACGAGAGAACGAACGATAGTCTCGGAGGATTGAATTAAAAAATCTTAAACATAGATAAAAAAAGATGGCAAATATTTATTTCCCTACACACGCGCCAAGAGAAGAAATAAAGTAATCCCCGGAGAACAATTGTATGGGATCAGAAGAGTACAAAAATAACTTGACACCACGTGTTTATTAATAGAATTTATAGAACACAAAATTACGATCACGTCCATTCTTTTAAGCAAACCAGACGGCCGTAACGTGTCGAGGCAACCGTTCGAGGTATTCGACCCTGCGGGGTGGTTATTTTTTCCAGCAGGTTGGCCCTGGGTATCGGGGAGAAGAAAATATAGGTTCATCGAGATAGATAAATCGTTCGCGGCGTCAGCAAGCGTCGCGTTGCCCTTCGGAAATTAGCCCTGATTAAGATTGGTGGTTCGATAATTAATCTCCGGTCCGCGAACAGGGTTGCGCTAATCTGTTCGTTTATGCATCGCATGCGCGATAAGGTGAAACGTCCTTTATTCGTTCTTCCTCAATGGCGTGCCATCTATAGAAGGATTCTCGAAAAATTCTTTTACAGGATTATTTCGAGGGCGGATAGTCGTTCGACCGAGGGAGTCCTGGCTTAAAGTATGATTAATCTTTTTCACGGGTCAGAAAATGAACGAGGGGACGGGACACTGTTAATCTTTATCAATACTAGGGAACAGCACGCTCTAATAGTTTCCTCGAGAGCTGCAATCAAGTTGATGCTGCGGACACAGCAATATCGAGCCGCAATCCTGTACTTTTGGGCAATCTTAATATTCAATATCTCAAGGGTTCCCCTCAAGTTATACATTTCTTTCATTATTCGAGCCGCAGATGAGTTACAGAATAATGTAGACTAAATAGACAACGGTAATAATAATCAAAATAATAATAACAATTGATTTCTCTTATACTACTGAGAAAACCAGTACTTATCATAAAAAAAAACAACAGAAATTACAAGTCGACTTTGTCGACTGTTACAAAAATATTGATTGCATTACAGTTGCAATAATAAAGGAACCTCGTCGTAGGAATTTCACATAAATTTATGGAACCAGCATTTTCGACCATTCCAAGCAGGAAAAAAAAGTGTCGGCGATTTTCCTGGCTAAACTGTGGTTTCACCCGATACAGAACATCGACATGGACGATCGTCGCGACGTTAAATCTCACTCGAGAAATTCCTATGCCCGGTTCACCGACGCCTGCTTCGTTTGGGGGAGAAAATTTTCGCGTTCACCACTGCGACATGGCACGTTTCGCCGCATTTATCTAGACGTATCTTGTAGTTCGGCGAGGCGTAGAAATATGGGAGCGGGAATTGAGTTTCGTGCGGCTGGCTCGCAGTCATCGCGACTCCAACCCTCTGTGTTCAATGTTCCCGTCATCCCTTGCGAACCCCGACGATAACACTTACGCAATGTCTGCTGTCACGACGCGTAACCAGCCGTGTCAATCAACCATCGCGAAACGTGTTAATTCCCTCGACTAACCATCCCGTAAGCATCAACCTATCCGTACCCAAGTGCCCCGTGTGTCATGGCGTACAGCTACTTGATTTCGATGTAACGGTAAATGTTTGGGGTATCATTGATGCGAAGGACGAAATTTTCGGCTCGATTTGATGGGAGGATTTTGGAGATTAATTGGTTTTGCTCGACTGGCGGATTGAATTAGTGACTATTGGATTGCGTTTCTGTTTGCCTTTGAATGGATTTTTCAGTGACAGAATAATTTTTGCTGAGAGGATTGTATCTGTCGTTTTGATCGAATGGTAGAAATTTTGGACTGTTAAAAATTTTGTTCAAAACATTATAATTATTGTGTGGCATCGTTGATAAAATAGGTAATAATTTAAAATTATTTTCCGGCGATTAAATGAATAATGTATATTAAGCAGTTTTCTAGTGGCAATTGCCTTTAATAGTTTTGAGGAGATTACTCGAGCAGATTCCCCGAGTAGTAGGGTTACTCGAAAAAATCCACGAAGGTAAATGTATGTTGATTTGAAAATTGCAGAAGAATAGGTCGATCGATTTTTATGCGGTTCACACACGGCGCGACAAATTCTCCAGTGAGTTCGTTCCAGTTATGTATTGGTATTTCTGTTCGAGTACGTAGAAGCGATTTCGAGAAGTTCCACGGGTCGCGGACGGAAGCGAGAAGGGAATTGTGCAGCGGCTAGGGAGAAATTGCAAATAAAAGGCGCGTCCTCGCCGCCGTTTTATCGCAACTTTTTATCCAACCGTAGAAAGGAATAAAGAAACAATCGATACGAGCACGAACACCCGTGTGTACAATGTAAAACGAGGAAGCAAAAAAAATATAGAACAAAAAGGCGTTCGAAGCCAAGAAGAACCAACAAGAAAATTCAAAGGGAACGTCCCCGCGGCTTTTGTCCAAATTCACTGATTAAAAAGTCATCGATAGCTACGGTGAAACGCAGAAAGGAAAACCCCGATCGGGGTTTATGCATTCAGTTTACCCGGATTGTTCCGCGTCAACGTGGAATCCGAATTTGTGGACACTCACAGAGTGTGGGCGCAGCGAGAGACGACGGTGGAAAAAGAGCAGACAGGGTGGAGAGGGGCAGAGAGAGAAACTGGAGAAGGGAAGGGACACAAACAAGTGGAGAAAAGCACAGGAAGTCAGAGGGAAAAAGAGAGGCCAATTAAACGGAAAAGAGGGAAAAACGACGGAGCGGGAAAAGAGTGGCGCAGAGAGAAGAAAGAACGTCGAAAATAGAAGTAAGAATCAGAGTAGCCGACTCTGCAAAAAGCTGTTTAAACGAAACACGCCGATGCTAAGGTACGAACCGCGGGGTAAAATTTATCCCACGTCCTAACTGCTAGAGTTGGAGAGACTGTTGAGAAACGTAGACTCACCTTTCCCACATGTCCACTTATGGAAAATTCGATCGCACAGATTGAGAACAATGCGACTTGCAACGAACTGCGAATTCCGCGACGTTTCATGGACAGCCACGTTGGAAGAAGTATTGGCCCGTCTAGACGACCAGGTAACTTCAGTCAATTGACTCGATCAACACTCGCGTTCCCCCGAATCGTCTGCGTTCCTTCGCATATTCCTGCCGAGCGTAACGACTGCAGAACAATTTCTTCGTGCTCGACAAGCTTCCACGGTGCACAGACCGCCTTCACCGCCGCTAATCCACCGATATCGAATTCCTGATTTTCGACCGTCTATTTTCATGCCTGGATAGACAGTAGTCGCGAGTAGTAGTCGTTTGCACGCCAAACTGCCTTGGAGAATCGACGCAGAAAAGTTACTATTGATTTGAAGACAACCGTGTATAGGACAGCGTTATATTCTGATAAAACTGAAACGGCGAATATATATTACATATATTCAACGATAAAAATGATTTACAAAAACGTTCGATTCGAATGATTAGAAGAATCGTGCTGCTCTCCGTGCAGTCGCCGTGCAGATCTTGGCTGGAGCGAGTAAAAAGACATCAAAGTGACGCAGGTTCATCTACGTCTTGGTCGCCATGGTGACGCCAATCAATGAATGAAATTGCATTTGCATCTGCCGGCGTCATCCGCCCTTCCTACGATGTTCTCGGCTCTATATAGGGCAGGACAATTTATCGGATGAGGCAATCTAGGATCACGCTGAACGAATAAACAAGACCCGAGGCCAGAGGGATGTTCTTCCAAATATCGACGAGAATTCCGCTTGATTTCCAGCTTGAAACAAGGTAAACATCACGGCAAGAGCCCGTACCGTAACTGTGAAGGTGGATTTCCTCGCTGGAAGATTGATGGACTTATCCTGCGCGCAACACGGTTTGCATGATGCAGCGAGAAATAGGCTAGTCTAAGATCCACGAAGCCGAGTTTGTTCGATGTTGTATCGATAGTTCGAACGAATTTGGTGCAGTGTTATCGACACCCGGCGAGGAGAAATAAAACGCACCGTGCAGGTTAACACGCGTTGCGCAAAACAACCCTGGTGTATCGCTTTGCAACTGATGTTTCGATATTTTTAAACGATTCAAGAAATGCTCTTTTCTATAGAATCGAATTGCGATGTACAATATGAAATAAGAACAGAGAAGTGCAATGCAAAGGAATGCAAATAGTTGGGCTGATTTAGAATCCATCCAATTATTAAATAATATGTACTATATTTCATTTCTACGGTTATTCCTGTGGATTAATAATTTTTTCTGTACCAGTAAACTCAGCAGAATTTTGTATCCTGCACCTTGTGACATTACCAAGTATATAATATATTCAACTTGACCAACGAATACAAACTGTCGTACAAACTGTGCTTACAAGCTGTCACCAGAGATAGAACTACGAAATTCATACGAGATGGCTATAAAAAAAAAAGGGAAGAATTTCATACGAGCGTTCCCGATTGCATAACAAATCCGACCGTCGAAAAACACGAAAAGCTGTACCGTGCATATGTGTTCCGCGTGACTCGAGCCCCAAGCCGGTCCCAATGACCGGGAATTAATAATTCGCGGGAGCGTTAGCTCGCATGAAACGCGTGTAATTCAGAAACTGCATCGAGAGGGTTCGGGCCGCGAAACGTAACTCGTTGCGAAATTCACCAACGATAGAAAGCAACGTATGAGCGTGGCTCGCGAACTTCGTTGCCCGTTTATAATCCCCCGCCGCGCTGGAGCGTTCGCGTTTGTACAAGCTGATCAATAAACGGCTCCCTCCCTCTGTCCCTCTCATCTTCACGACTTGGTCGACGGCGTGTTCGAGATACCCGAGGCAGAATTTAGAACGATGCTGCGGAAACGCGAACGCGCGAGCCCACGGAATATAAGGATATTCGTGCGCCACGCAAGTGCACCGGCCAGGCCACGGAAGACACACAGCCCTGGGCGAAGTAACGCGGCGACGTTGAAGCGCGTTAAATTTCCGCGCGAACCACCGCCGTCGCGACGCCTGAAAGCGTCGCGGCGAGGCGCGCCGCTGCGCCCCGACAGACTGCACTTTTCTTCGAAAGACTTTTCTTTGAACGGACGGCCCCTTTTGAGCCTACGTTGGGGAGCGAAGTGCGATATCACTGCAGGGGAAAATTTGGATTACTCGCCCGTTTAAGTGGGCAGGCGACGAAGGAACGTAATTTGTATGTAAGCATAGCGCGCTCAACCAGGTTAATTAATGCAGAATAAGGTACCAGCAGGTCAGAGATGACGGCTAAGCGTGTAGAGATAACGTTCCGTACGACGAAGGATCGTAATTAAGGTATCGCCGTTTCTTAACTGCAAGGATTTCGGTGGACATTCAACCGAGAGCGGTGGTTGAAATCCGTGGATGCATCGAACATGGAATTCCCGCGGAAAAAGAAACTTGTGCCTCGAATTGGAGATTCTGTGGCGCCGTGCGAATTGCGCGGACTTGAATTGCTGAAACCGTGCCAGCAGAATCATTGAAATCGATGCAACGTAGAAAACGTACTTGCGGGGTGGTGGAAGAAAAAAAAAGAAGAGAAACGCGTCTCGGGGTGTCTCGTATCTTACAAATCTCATTAAGTGTACGCTGAAATTTTCCCAGCAGGAGAACCGTGAAGTCGGCGTCTGGTATTTTGCTTGCTGGTTTGAATGCTTCGTTCTTGGAAGCTCGTCTGTAATGGCGACCGTGTACTCGGAATGAATAAGGAAGACCAAACATCCAACACCTTTCCTACGTGTACAATCCGTAGCCCTTTATGTTTCTAATAGAACAGCTCAGTTGTACGAACCTGGGTAACTAAGTCTCGTTTCAATTTTACGAAAAATTATACCGCGGCGGTGATCGAACCTAGAATGGAAGCTAATCAGATGAACGAAGAGGTAGACGATGTTTGCTCGTTTGGCCGCGCGAAGACGACGATTCAGGATAGTTCGAACAAAACGTAGACTACGAGATACGTTTCGGTACGCTTGACAAATTGACGCCAACTCGGGCAGAGTTTTTTTCGTCCCCCTTTCTCTTCGGCTCTTTCCCGGATAGCCTGAGCGACTCGAACTTAGCGCATTACTTTGCACGAGAATTCACGTCCTCGCACACGAATGCACCCCCGGCTCGGCGTCGCCGGGAGTCACTTTGGATTTCATATCGCCGAAAGTCGCGTGCAAGTCGCGGATACGAGAACGCAGAAGGAAATTGATAATAAATGCCGTGTCGCGTGTCTCCTGACCGATCGAACTTGCTCGTCCAGGATCGGAAACGATACACGCGGAACCGTGAATCGCGAGCCTCGTTATTGCACCCGAACGATGAATCGATGCCGTTGAAACGAGTCTCGTTAGGAGAAATTGGGTTATAGTTGAATGGGACAACGATGAAACCCACTTCCGTTTTTCTCTGTTCCTTTATTTCCCAGCTTTATGGTATCAATATTTTTAGTTGACCCCGTTTTGCTTTAGAGCGGCACGAAGATAAGGAGGCGCAAAATTTAGGCCCGAGGGCGCGGGCGTTATTCGACTGTGATATTACACGTAAATATTCGCCGATTACACGGCAAAGGTTCAAAGATGCACACGTTTAGGATACATTTAACCCCTTGCACTCCAAGTGCTAATTAGGTTGGCTTTGAACGCTCCGGCCTTCCGTTTAGCCGCGACACGACTAGCGGTTGCCTTTGTTGCAGCTTGGTTACAGCAATCTCTTTATTTTCTGGCTCGCGAACGTTTTGATACACCGATATGTACGCCAAACGTTCGTAACTGGAACGTATATAAATTGGGGCAGAACGTTGGCGCTCCAACTGTGGTGAGAATAAGGAAAATTGATATTCATATTTTATCAACCTACTTTTACTTTTGTAGTAATACAGCCTTTGTTCCATACGTCTCTTCTCGCTTTATTCGCGTTGAAAAAACGCAAGGAGAAATATTGTGACTTAAATGGAAACAACGGAGTAACTCGGATATTCAGTTAAATTGCATCCATGCGGAATTCTGTTGTGTAATAAAAATTTATCGGTTTAAAGGTCTGCAGGAATCCTAACGATCGAAACATCGTCGATAGTTGGAAGGGAGTCTACCGCAGTGGCGCGCTACGCCAATGCGAAGTCATTTGCGTAAAGGTAATTAAAGTTGGACAAGCGAAGAGGGTCGGCCACGAAATTCGATTCAAGTCTATGGCGTCGAAAGGGGGATCCGACTCGTTCGCGCCTCCAATCATTTTCGCCCGGGAAATTTTTACTAACTGACGTCGAATCGATGCGTATCTTAAAAATACGATAACAAGAAAAACTACAAAGAAATCGATTCCTAAACGTGAGAAAATTAAGTTTGAAAATCAGCGCCGTGAAACAGCTGATCCGCGACGTGCGCTGATTCGGAACCAAGTTCGCGTCGACGAAAACTCCATCAGCAGGTTTGGAATTGTAACGCCGAAGGGAGAACATCGACCGGAAGGAAATCACTCTACTAGGACCAGACGCAGCAATAAAGGATCTTTTCGTGCAGAGATTGGGCAATCGGTTCGACAATTTTATCCTACCTTCCTCCAACTTTACCCGTTTCCTGCTTGCCGCGGTTAAATCGCGCGATCAACGTAATTCCACTCTCGTCGTCGCGTTTGAAAGAAAAGCGGAGCCGCCATCCCAAGACGTTCCGTCGCGGGTATTATACCGATACAAAACTTCGATATCGGTGAAACGATTATTATTCGATCGGTCGAAGCCTCTGGTACCGCGTGTTTCCTGTCTCACGATCGCGGGATTCGAACGATTCTCGGAATCCTCGTGCACGGATAATTGCTGCGACGACGTTCTTCTGTCAAGAGATAGGCCAGTACGAGCGACGAACTTCCTAATAATTAGGTAAGCCGCCGCTAATGGTACTTCACCGGTTAACCGGTCGAACAACTCAATCGAAAGGAGCCTCGGCTGTTGCTCTCGATCGATTGATCCTGTTTACGCGCAGACACGATAATTGTCTTTTCGCGGGTTAACGAGCCTGACGGAAGAAGGTGCTCTAATAAGTCGGGGCGGGGGCAATCGTTATTAACCCTTTCCGATTCGACCGTTTTTCTCTCGAACAGCCGGATCCAATTAGCGAACTTGGGGGTATTTATCAGTTTTATCTGGCCCGTTTGTCCTGGTCGCTTCGACGAAGAAGAGAGATAAAGTACAACGTGAGCGTGATTTTAAGTTTGCCGAACTGGCGAGACAAATACTTGTGCTGTTTTCAATATAATCGAACGGCGCGGTTGAAACGAATGTATTATTTTATTTGAACTTTGTTTCAATTTATAATATTTAATACTACAAAAGTGGAATCACTCGAACATTGAATGCTCAAGAGACAAATGAGACACAGCAATGTAATATTTTATAAACGAATGCAATTTCACCCTTCCCCTTTGTGATTATAAGACAGGTTTTCATTCAAACGCGTCCCTTTTCGCAGTCTCCTTAATAAACTTCCTAGTCGCGGGACAAAGTGGCCGCCCTCGTAGCTGAGCGTTTCGCACAGGAAACCGCCAGCTGCGGCGATACTTCGCATACCATCGGGGAACTATGGAAAGCCACGGAATCTCTCGTTCGCGTACACTGCGTGTAGGTGTTCCCACTCGCGTTCAACCCTTTCCCGCAACGCTGTACAAAACAAAAACTGCTGGAACAGAGTGCTAAGGACCCGTCTACCCACTCACACGCGAATAGAATTTTTATTCAATTAAATCCAACGCAACTTCCCCCGTGAAATCGTTGTCCAACGTTGTATCAACAAATTTTCAATTAACACCGAGTGGAAGAACGACAAACTCTGTGTTACATGTAATTCTGTGTTTACTTTTCTCGTGGAAAAAGAATACCGGCATTTTTATGAAAGCAAGAAGTGCATTTACCCCTTTCGCCATAGATGTCGGAACATATTTCAGAATCGAACGTGTATCGAATAGAGGAGTACAAGCGAAGGTGGCTCGCTAATGTCGTAAAACGCTCGTTCAATCAGAAATTCTCTATAAAAATTTTATACCGCGTCGTCCTGCTCGATCTCCTCGTGACGCTTGTGTCCGTGCTGCGTCATGTAATCGGCTGCTTAAAGCAGCAACGTCTGTTCGTCGAGCGCCATAACAGGTCACTGAGAAATATCTTGTCGTTCGACGCTATCGGTCGTCGCTTAGACGCGATACTTTCCCCCCCCCCTCGCGAATTTATTTGTCATTCGACTTCGTGCGACTTTCAACGAAACAATAAGAAAATAAATTCAAGAACGTGGGCCGGGTGAAAGTAATTAGAAAAGGGACGACGGACAGTTAGCAATTGGTTATCGCGATCGAATTGCCTCGATGTAAGCCCCGGATTCGGATCGTGCTTGACGATTTACATAATCCCTGAGAGGACAAGGCAAAACTCGGCCCCGTGGAATTATTCTTTCCATAACAAAGACCGCGTAATCCCATGAATTACCCGATCTCCAGGGGAACAATTGTCTTGGGTTGATAAATCGTTTACCATAGTAGATTACTTTTTTCGAGATACATGTCCCGGCCTTATCATTCGTTAACCGAATGAAATGTAGTCAGCTATCTTCGTAACAGTTTGGATTAATTTTCAATTGTGACCCATATACATGTAATATCTTTGCATAATAACGAGGGAAGTTAGAATGACGGTAAGGCGATTGCGAATAGGGACGTGTCACTTACATTACGGGAATAAGAGATATTTCGTACCGATTCGACAACCTATCGAATACCTTATAACACGATACGAAATGGAAAACCAATTAATGGCAATTAATTTTCTCCTCGAAGCTGCAATTTCTTGGAATCCCATTGTGGGAGGATGACACGTGATATTAATTCACAGGTCCATCACGTTAACAAGATGGTGAAAGCTATTTACCTCCATCACCGAGTTGTTGCACGATAATAATGAAGCCGGCTGGTGTAAACGTGGCCCGACGTTATGTGGCTGCTGGATTGTCAACGACACGAGCCGTGCAACCGGTGAGCGTTAACAAAGTGCACGCTGAACCTTACGCCCGCAATACGCTCGCAAGCGAGCACACGTTTCTGCGTGCATGGTACGAGTTTACGAAATCAAAGCCGCGAGGAAAATTTTAACGAAAACGAGGGCAAAGTCTGGCTATAATCATTGCGGATAATTGTATGCGTTGATCGAAAGCGTTTGACAGGGTGAATTCAACGACATGTAAGGCACGAATCGGTCAAACCGTTTACAGTTTGCCGAAAGTAACGAAATACCAGGGACTACACTGTCGCCGTGCTTGATTATTATTCGTTGCCCCGTCGACAAAATCGAATATGTAGAAATTAGAGCGGCGGGCGGCCGCGTTGCGAAATCAATTTTGTTCGCTTCAAGTCGAATCCAGAATAAAATGGTAACGTGGACTGGTAAAGCAATTTCAATTCCACCTGTTATTGAGGCTTGACAGAAATTTGTAACTCCTCGCGCATCGATAACGGCACCGGAGTATTTCATAAAAACGCGCACGTAGGTAGAATTTTCACCAAAGCTATTCGAATCATTTTTCATTAATACGTATTGATCTTTAATCACTCCGTTACCGAAGCGTTTCTTTCCAACGTGAATATCGAACAGCTTCGTATGTGAGCCGCACATTTGCCAAATCGGTTAATTCCACTTAAAGAAATGTTTTATATCGTTCGATTGACCCCTAACTTTTTATATTTGAAATAAATTTCATTATTTCTTTATTGTGGAGCCAACCAATTTACCCACAGAGCGTACCATATGTCGCATGAATTGACAGACACCAAGGCAGCAATGGTGAGATCGATCGAAATCGTAATGGCGATGAATCGAACTGAAAATAGCCAGGGTAACGATGCCGTCGATATGGGTGCTCGCGCCTACTCCCCTACAGGTATAACACGCTAGTGAATACTGAATTTTACAGTGCAATTCTATTCGTAGCTTCGAGCCTTTTCCATCGGGGCCGTTCTGTTAATTATGTTGCGCCACGCTTTCCCCGAGCAAACACATAGCAAAGCGTGTAACATTGAAATTATTCCTAAACTGCGGGGTCCACCTGCAAACGAGCACTCTACGGAGGAAACGAACATTGTGCGCGCGTGTAGGAAGTTGTTCAGGGCATCGGTATCGCGGCTGGAGTGCCGTCAATGAACATTCGCGACCCGGTAGCGCACCCATGAAATCTGCTACTTTAACGACGTAATCTCCTTCCTCGGTTCGCGGCTTTCTCGTTAACCAACGTTCAGTGCCATTACACGAAACTAACGATGTACCACGTACACGTTGGTATCGCGAAATTAACCACGAATCATTCGGGCTATCGAGAAACGATTTTCTAATAACCTAATGGAAACGTTTTATGCTGGGACAGAGGGTGGTGGAAGAATCGCGAATAGTCCAATGAAACAATCGAAGCAACGAGCCTCTTCGATAGATAACGAGGGTGTTCGTCTTGTCGATAAAATACTCGCACACGAATCGGGAACAGTAGAGTACGCGTGTCGACGCGTACACCCTTGCAAGAGTTTCGAGCTTGTAGAAATCGTTTCCTTGAACTTCCACGGCGAAAGGGGGCTGCCTCGATGTACTTGTGTACACGCGTCTTATCGCCCGTATCGGTCTGCATAACGTGACACCCTCGAGGAATCCTCCTCGCGCGAGATTAGGTCTACAGGGTACATAGGTGAGCGAACGGTGCCTTTAAGGCCGCTTTCTCACGACCGGTTCTGGTGTGTCTATTATACACGTTATCAGACTACGGTTATTTCTTCGTCGAAATTTAACTCGTGACTTATGCTTTCTCTTGATGACATCGCTCTGATTAGATTTTACATGCTCTCGCCCTACCAATTTTTAATCTGCTCTAAAACGAAAGCGAACTGCCAAGTACCGGATACGACGCTGATACGGGGTAAAATAATTTCTGTCCGGATCAGTTATGTTATAGTCATAGTCGATTTTTCGGAGCTGGTAAATATTCCAACTAAAATTCGACCGATGTCCGTTCGATAAAGATTGATAACGGAACCCCTGTCAATGACACAGGATCGGCGTAATAGTATTTTCACTTTAAACCGAATAGGTACACGCTGCTTATCCGTTTCCTCGAGATATTGTACGTTCCCATCGGTTGGCCACGGGGCCTGGCAAAATATCATTTCATCTGCAATGCGTGACATCGATGTAATCGATATCTAATCTCGTCGTCCTCGTTACCAACCGTGCAAGGGGTGAAAGGACGAATTGCACTTGGGTCTCGATCGATGACAAAGCTGCGGTGGAAGGAGGTGGAAAAAAAAGACGAATCTATCGAGCACGATGTTCCTCGATGAATCTCAGACGCACACGTGTAATGTTTGCCCGAGCGCGGTTCCGCAAAGGCATTACGCTTGTTCCCCAGCAAAAGTCCCGAGGGATTCGAAGATTTTTCGTAATCTTCCGGACTCTCGAATTCCCCGGCTGGTAAGGGCAAGTTAAAAGCTGACTAGAATCCACGGACGCGTCCGAGAAAAATTCCATTTTCATAATACGTTCTTTTTCCCTTTTTCCTTCGTATTTCTCTTTCACGGGGCTATCTCTCTGGAGGGCTTTGTCTCTACGGGGCGCGCAAACATTTGTCCATAAACGGAACAGAAAATACTCTCACCCTCGTATATATACCATGTATTTTTACAACTCATGCCGATCGTTACGGGAGCTACCTGTATTTATAAGAGTAGACGCACGGATTCCCGCTGGAGAACGTGGAACAGTGGCCGCGCGAAACAGCTGTAACATCGTACAAAGCTAACTAAGACTATCAATCACGCGGGAAGAAGCTGGTAAGGGTTGAATTTCTCGTCGGACGTTGTTTCACTGTACGGTCGACGTTTACGCGGGTAATTGCTTTTCCGACACGTGTGCAAGTCAACGACGACGTAGCAGGACGATCCTTCGAGCACGGGCAAGCAGGCAACGACGCTTAATCGCGAGCGATAAATCTACCCGTGCATGCAAGAATCGTCTATTGTTACGTAATGCTCAGCACCAAGGGGAGTATCATCCGGTTGGTTCGGATTCAAATCCGGTTGTCCCGCAGCTGGTCGACTTTTTACTGTCGATACGACTTCGAGACTGTCGCAATTTTAATTCGTTTATTGTAACCAGAAAGGTTGTTGTTTTTCTTTTCTTTTTTTACCCTGACGGGCACCGTGAAAATATTTTCCACTTTGCCCACGAGTCGATATTTTCTTCAACGTGGCCATACATTCTTAACGCGGGTGAAAGTACTATACGACCCGGGATGTTATATTTAACGGTAGCATCGGTTGCATACAACAGACGCGGAATTATTGACTAGCCGTGCTAGTCGATGGAATCCAGAATACAATATACAGAATATCCCGGCGGTACTGGCCCATTACCAGCTTGAAATGATGAAAGGGGTCTAGGCGCATCGATATCCCGCTCGGGTGGCCGGGTGTACCTACTTGGACCACGTCAACTGAAAAGTCTTGGTTATATCGATTGACGCTAGAGAATCCATAAAACGCAGGAGAGGCTATTACCGTGGAAAAGCATTGTGCTTCTTTGGCACGTAAACCGGTCACAAAGTTAGATACATCTATATTCGTCTTTTACTGTTACGCTCAACCCATCCATTGTCTGCGAGTTCATGACTTAATCCATGAATCTCGACCATAACCCGTAACGTAAAATTACGCGCCACTCAGCCCCGGCATTCTCGTCCTCGTCGTTATCGACAAACACCGAAATCTTAACTTCGATCTTCCGCATGTTTTCGATGACACGCTCCAAAGTTCTCGCAGACGGGATGAAAATTGAAGAAGGTAGCCCCCTTCTGTTGCCTTGAACGCTCGCCACATTGAAATTGCAGCGCAAAGTGCACAAGGTACGACATTCCCGACGATGGCATGAAATGATTCAGGAGGCAAAGTGTAGGGGAGATCGACGTGGAACGCGGTTAAAGCGGATCGACCGTGTATCGCCGCGTTATCGTGCAAGTTGATTCATAGATCCTCCTGTAATCTCGGAATCCAACGAACGTCTCACCTGCGTGGACGATCGATTGGCAGACGACAGGAGAATCCGTAAAACGCGCGTTAAGAAACACACGGATAAGCTTCCTACGGTTAAACGGCGTCTCTCGCGCGTGGTCTCCGGCGATAATCCTTTTAGCCTGGCGGCCGTTTGCTTCTTAAAACATTTTCTGTACAGCGCCAGGCTTAACGGCTTACTACTCGAGGGCAATCTGTAAAGTGGCACTAGGACCGGCAGAGCCGCTCCTCGACCCATTAACGGCCCACTTATCGCCGAATAAAGACTGATCGAAGGGACGAACGATCGGCGATGCCCGCCACCGCCACGACTCCGGTAATGAGCGTATTTTTTATCGACAATGCGCCACGGAATTCTACGACGGCTTCAATTTGTATTTGCACGCGAGAACCGAGTGTCTCGATACGGTTCGAGGTGGAAAGAAAAGTTGGCCCGTTATCGATGCGCTCGATTCCGGCTAACGACGACCCCGACTCGTCGCGAAACTAGAGAGCGACGTTGCGATGGCTTCGATTCCGTGCACGGGCATCGCTTGGTGGATGCTCGAGAATTTGGGGACACCGGGGTATCGCATGTACCGTGATTCAGTGGCCCGACGTATGTAGATAGTAATCTGATTGATTTTAAGTGGACTTTTTAAAGATCGAAAGACGAATGAAATGAAGAAAAAGGTATATGTACTTCTGTAAAATTATATATAGATTTAATTGAAGTTTATCTTGAAATGAAACAGTTCAACTTACTCAGAAAAAATTACGCAAGTTTTTTTCATTTGAATTTGCAGTACTGAGATTCAGGTGATGCTTGATGATTAATTAAATAAGAACGCCCACTGGCACTACCTAATGTAGAATCTAGTTAAACGAAACAACTATGCGAACGAAGATTTTTCCAATTGACTTCAGCCCCGGTTTCTATCTTTAACCAATATTCGCGTCATATAGGTAGCGACTGATTGTCGCGCGAGAAAATTACCTGTGGACTTCGAGAAAATTTAATCAAAAGGCTCAATCGACTAGGATACGGGATTGGAATACATTCCGTATTCGCCAGCTAAAGGATAGACGAGCTTCAGACCCGGTCCGAGGAGACCGGCACTGAAACTCTCGCAACCATTGCCGATCTTCGTGCACCAGTCACTCAGGGAGACACAACTATACAACAATATTTCCTTATGCTTTGCGAACCACAGTAAGAGATGATCGCCGAGATTTCCCATGGGCTGTCGTGTAACTAGAAGTCGGCGTACACGGTGCACTGTAGGCCTTTGATGTGCTCTTACTTTACATAGCGTCACGTGTATCGCCGATAATCCTAATTTCAATTGTCAGAAGCTAAAGCCGTTAATTAGAAACCGCTCAATCAAATTTCCTCGAATTATACGGTTATTCCCGGCTGGACGACCGACAGGGTCGCGTGTAATTTACGAGATTGCACCGAGTTACGGACGAAAGCTTTCGAGTGGACTCTGGTGTTTCACAATTACCATCAAGAAGTTGATTGATTTCTAAAAAGTCATTTGTGACTTGTTACCTTTAAACAAAAATACCGCGAAAGTTTTGTTGCTCCAAGAGCATTTCGTCGCAAAAGAATGCAATCAGTGTGAAGAAATGTCAAAACATTTACAATTTTCTAATGGCGGAGGAATTTTATAGATTAAGAATTCGTTGTACGGGTAGTTGCCGCGAATTCCAACGAATTCGATCAGCGGGAATGATATTAGGTGCACGAACAAATATAATCGCACGGCGTATCTCCATTTTCCCCGAGAATATCTGATAGCCGTACGGTACCATTGTCGATTCTGATCGTCGAACCTCTAATTATCGGTGTTCCAACTGACACTTCGATCGGCAAGGGACAACAGGTTAGAAAGAGATGGTTGCGGCTTGCACTGGAACACGAATTCGTTCGTTTGTAATTCTGTTCATGGTCGGAAGGTTTCTGCTCGTTAGAAAACGTGGTCGAATTGGTCGAAGCTCGAAGACAAGGCGTGGGATCTTTGTTGGTCGACAACCTTTGCTGGTCCTGCCAAAAACCTGTGCTTACTACCTGGCGGGAGTGCAGGTACCACAGGTACGACAAACAGTCCCGAAACTGAGAGAAATTGGCACGTTCGGCTTGGAGTTTACATAGTTTGCACGAAGGCTTTACGAAGTCCTTTTGAAGTCCCTTATTAGCCTCGATCGTTCAAACTGACAATAAAGATTGATTGACGTCAAAGTATTTGCGTGGTTCGTTGAGATTAACGAATAGCGAAGTTTAACGTATTAAATAAAATCGATGTTCAGTATGAACGTAAATTTATAAGAGATCCGACGACTATTCGTGAACGTTTCCGAATTGTGTTTATTTCTCGCAGCAACAATGCACTCGACAAACTGAATCACTACGATTCACCAGTGACCGCAGCACCACCATGACAATGAGCTATGGAACCATTTCGGCCTCGTAAATAGCCGCAAGATGCTCACTCGAAGCTCACTCGCAAAGAATAGTCGAATATTTCATGCGAGGCGTAAATATCTCGGTTTTCTAGCCGAATATGGGTCGAATGGACGATGTCTGTGTAATCTGTTCTCTCCAATTTCCTGTTACCTTTGTTAGCCGTCGTATTAAAGCAACGTCCATGAATCATGAATGTCTGTCCACGGTCGTCGCCGTAACCCACGATCGATGGGTAGATAGAATAAAAAATAGTTTCGTGTCAAGAATTATTTTGATTGCTCGAGGTCTCGCGGTCACGAGGACTCTGGAGTGCTGGATTATCGCTTCGAGCAAAGTAGTGGCGTCTTCATTAACACGGCAACCACTTGAACACCTTTTCTTCGCACCGCCAACAGTGTTCTATAGGCGCGATCGACCCTTTCACTCATCTGCTTTCACGCTTCCATTATCTGTTCATCGCGTCCGCGCTTACGAACTTTTTATTTGCCGGATGTTTGCGACTAGTTGGCTCGTGCTGATTCCAATGCTATTGTACGAGACGCCATTCTTCGTGCCCTTTCGGTCAGGTATATGCCACCGGGGGTGGAAGCGGAGTGGGGAGGTGGCAGGTTAGAAGAAAACAGATGCCACGGTGCTTTTTCTTCGCAGCGGACGACCGTGTCGGCAGGGGTGGGCCAGGCAAAATCCACCAGATAATAAAGCAAATTTTTGTCAAGCTGCGTTGACGGCACTTTAGCTTCTTTGCAGAAGGTGAGAAGATTCTACGGCACCAGAACCGAGATTTCTGTATTGTCCACCGAGATTACAGCCCGTCGCCTTTCTGTTCGTTCGACGCAAAAAAGCTGAAGGCTTGCTTCAACGTTTGTCGAGGTGAACAGACAACTTTTTCGTGGTACACGTCTGTGGTAAGATTGAGACGCTGGTGAAATATCCGTGTTGTTTTAAAACAAGCTACCAAGGCAGTGATATGATCACGACTTGCGCGGAGTTTATTACGTTCCATCATCGTACAAATGGAAATTGGACCGCGTTGTACCGATGCTTCTTGAGGTACGAATTTTTGCGTTACTTTTGGGGGAAAAATGTATACTCTACTGTGACGAATTCTGAGAAGAGATCAAAGTTGGAAAAAAAAGACAAGACGTATAGTTTGTGTTCCCGTAGTATACTGCAAGGGTTGCAGTTTACGGGGTGGAAGCTGGTAAGAAGGATAAATGAAGAGAAATCGCAGCGTCAAAATTTCTTTATCTTTAACCTGGTTTTGCGATGTTTGTATACCTTGCGGGGATATTTCGGCGTGATTGCGAACAACAGCTGCGCACTGCGACGAGTGTTCATTGGCGAGGAACGATTTACAACCGAGTCTATGAAACAAATTTTTAACGACCTGAAAATTGAAAACGGCAAAAAAATAACGTGGCAGTAAAAACAACGATTTGCGTTTTCAACTACGAATTCTCGTTCGACACAGTTCAACGAATAAAGACTGAAGCCATTGAAACTTTGTGGCACTTTCCGAAAAATTTCTATTGCACTGTAATGAATCATTAAATATGTAAGATTAGGACGTAATCTGCTATCGTAAATTTTCCACCGCAATTAGTTATTATTCTTCTCAGCAAAGCACAGACGATACTCACATTCGTGCAAACATCTTTCAAATAATTTAAAAGAAAAAGAATAAAGAAAGGGAATAATAAATGCGGAAAGAAAATATTTCGAAAACAAACACGGCGATCGTAGACGAAAGCTACCAAAATCAAAATTACGACCAAGTCTTCTTCGAACCGCAGCCATACGTCAGAATATTCGCAAGATCTTTTGAAAACGCTTTCTCGAAACAGGAACGAACTCGAGAAGCTCTAGAAGCTCTCCTTCTTTCTCTGCTCCTCGTATTATACGGATAGAAGTCCCGGTCGTAAGTTTCGACCAAGTTTCTGCAGCAACAAACAGCAATGCCCCGAAATTCGTACAATACGATCCGAAAGGTATATAACTTTCTTCAGAAACTGGGAATCCAGTTGCGAATAACTACAATTCCGTTGATACGAAATCCACCGTATTCGTTGCTAGCTTTCTGACATTAACAGTCTTCTATTAATTAAGACACGAAGAGATTTCGACAATATCGTCTCGACGGTTCAAGAATATTCTGCACGTTACAGCGCGTAATTAATCTCAAACACGAGTTTCTGTTTAAGCAAGATTGCGTTGAGTTGAAAAATATGTAGAATATGTATGTACTCGGATTTTAAGGGTAGTTTTCAGAAATTCGTCTTTACAATACATCTACCATATATTAATTATACTCTCACTCTAAATCAAGTTTATTCACATTTCCGTCGACCACCTTTGTGCGACATTTCTAGGCATAGCTTACCCGCGACCCAAATATCGAGGTTCGAAAATTTATCATTCGTTCCGTGTCTACAGACCTATGCGCTTTCCGATCTGATTTTCTGTAACCTATATTACCGTCCTGAAATTTCCAACCGTAAACGCACACCGTACTTCACAATTACGAACGTCACGGGCCCAGAAATACGGTAGCAAAATTTACAACCCGCCATGAATTACGCCTCTCGGGATTAATCAGTGCTTATTAAACGTTAGCAATACGATACAAACGAATCTGGAATGGCACGCAGCACCATTGTCGGTCCAAATCAATTTGCCGAGTGGCTATTTGAACTTCATGAGCACGAAGAAAGAATCGGCCTTGTCCAAGGGTCTCAGGTGGCCGGCGAGAAACTTGAATTCCATTCGTGAAACTTCCAGGATGGAACCCTTGAGCCTCGGAAAGTCTCGAAAACGACATTGTGTGGATCGCGTGCAGCGTCTGACCTCGTTCTCCTCTCCAGTCAAGAGTCACGTGGCCTATCCGTTAATTTCGTCGAGTTCTCGGGCAAACGGAAAGGGACGAACGAAGAAATCGCGACGGTCAAGAAGCAGGACGAAGGACATGTTCAGGAGTTGGAGGAAAGATGCATCGTTCGACCATTGGTAGATTAAATCGACGTTGTTGGTCTTTCATCTCCGATAAGGAGTAACCAAGAGGCGAGGCGAGCATTGGACAGGAGCTTTGGCGCGTTAGAGGGTGACAAACTCCCCGGAGAATGCAAACTCGCTTTCACTGTCCACTCGCGAGTAACGGCAATCAAGTGTGTATTAAAAAAAACGAAGAGGAAGAAGAAGAATAATAAAAAGAGGAAGAATGCAAATGGATCGAGAAAAGGGCACAGTACCCTATCAAGAAACACTCCAATCAAGCATTTCCTTAGCAGTTCCTCCAGCCACACCGATGGCAGAAAAGAAGACTATCTTCGCTACTCACCAGGATGAGGTAAGGCTTCTTCATGGTCCTTCCAGTCGTGAATCGGCAAACTAGTTTCTTGTCCGTCCTCTGCGATCGTTCTAACACCGCCTCTACGTACTCCAAACACTATGCGTCCCGCGAGCTTTTGTCAAGGATCTTCCACTTGCCACCGCGTATAGGCTGCGCCCTCCAGGGAAGGGCGCATCGAGGAACCGGTTCAACCCTTTCCCCAGGACAGACCACTCCGCAGTGTCTCACTTTCCATTTACATAGGTGACACTTGTTCCTTTCACACTCGCTCGCGTTATCGTTTACACATCCTTGCAAAAATCAAGTACTTCTCTGGTAACACGTGATAATTACGTCCTACGTTCTACGCTTCTCTGTATCCGTACAGCGGCAGGAGAAACGCGATAACAAACTCAACCGTGATGTAAATATTCACGACTTTCCGCGACAGACAGGCGACGGCCCTGAGAAAAATCGACGACTTTAATCGAACGAAAGAACGAACGAACGAACTGGTGGTGCGTCGCGAGATAACTGCGTCGATCCACGACGATCTGCTAGGGGATGATTCTGAAGCGTTATCGTCGCACGCACGTGTACACGTTCCCCGGACGATGTCGTCAGGCCGAAGTACGCCGCACGAGTGTCGGCCTTAACGTCTCGAAAGCGCTTGACGTTGGCGCCCGTGCGGCTAGGGTGGGGGCTGGAGGGGTACGCGGAGAAACACACTCTGCCCTTCTCCCCTCCAGGTATAACCAATGCCAACTCCAACCCCCCGAGCACCCCTTCCGATGTGCCTGTTCCTCGTCCTCTTTCTCGTTTTCACCCCTTGCATATCCCCGTCTGCCCACATCACGTTGAGGCCGAGGTTGGAATAAAGTGCTGCCGTAGGGGTGGTTTGGCTGGCCGAGACCAAGAAGGGGTAAAAGCGTGGAGAAAGACGGTTTAATCGGAACGGCGGTAGATTAAAGAGAGACGGGCGAATGTAAGCCGCGAAGAGCTTGTGGCGATCACGCGGACTGAACGTCGGCTTTGTTTTTCTTGCGGATGAATGGCGACGGCTCGCGGTATTCTTCAGCATATTTGGACGATGGAAGAATATTGAGAAAGGTTAAGATTGTTGGGTGGTAAGAAGAACGGCTGACTCTGGGGGACACTTCAACCTTTTTAGCTTAGTCCCTGTCTGAAGCGTGCTGTCGCGTTCTTATTATAGATAAAGTACCTACATTTTGCACCTCTGCAGAATCGTGACTGTGACTTTCTGTGGGTCGTCTTCTGGAAATCCGAGAAATCTGAAAAGAGGATACAATTAGAACAAAATACGTTTAACCCGTTTCTATCCCTGAAACACAGATCCCAACGAAAGACACGAAGGTGCGAGGTTAAACGCGTCGACAGGACGTACAATACATATTGACATTGCCGACAGGTGGATGAGAACAAGCGGTTGTAAATATCAGAGGAACAACCCGCGTACTATGTACGTACGGGAATTTTATAGCTCGACGAATTTCTTGATTCGCTGGGGGAAATATCTTTTGTGAAATGTCCCGTGGATAGACAGTCTCCCGGTGGCAGAGATTGAGACGCCCCCGATAAAGATTTGTCGGCATTGAAAATCGAATTTGTTGAAGAAGTTGGACATTATTTGAAAGCTTGTCAAACGCGTGAAAAAATCGGTCAGCGCAGAAATGATTACTGTCGTACAGGCCGATACGGTCGTTCGTTGTTTGATGAACGTTAATCGAAACGTTGACCCGTTTCGTGTGTGCGTCCGCGTGTGTGCGCTCGCGTGTATCCACGCGTCGAATCGAGCGTCTATTTGTTCTGCGTGCACGTTGCGTACATGAGAAATGACGCGTGCGACCTGCAGCCACCGGTGTTCGACGGGAATATCCGGACAAATTGTTAAACGTTTTTTTATTTGGAAAATACACGGCGTAATACGGAATTTCAATTGGAAATTGCGCCGCGTCATCTTCGTGGTACCGGTTCGATAAACTTCTGTTCGTCCTTTTATTTTTTTTCATTTTTTTTTCTGCCATTTGGGTTAAATGTTGACGTTCGAATTTACCGTGATTTGATACCACCGTTTTCGTGAAAATCATCCCCCGCCGTATGGGATTCGTGATTCATTTATCAAGGAAACGGAAACATATCGGCGGAAATAATAGAAGCATCGTTGTATCGAATAATTTTGTATATCAGCTAAATTGGTTTATATTCAGGTTCGCTTTTATTTCAATCGAATATACACTTCGCGAATTTATGATGTAGTGTTTCAACGTTGAATTTATATTTATTTATACGCGGGAAAGTATTTAGGAAGAATATGGTGTTATTGAATTTACAACGCGTTGGTCCATTTTCAAGATGCACGGGTAAGTCTGAAGAAATTGTTTACTCAAGTTCGACTTCTTTGAGCAATCTACTAATGCAGCAATAGTAGGTCAATTTTCGAAGATGCACGAAAGTATTCTGCCGAAGACCGGATATACGAATTGAAGAATTCTTAAGAATATCTGTTCCAACCTTCAATCTTTTCCAAAAAAAAGTATAGAATGATATCTTTTCTAAATATAGGCTTTACCTGGAGGAATTTGACTCTTAAATCTAATAAAATATCGTTCATCAACAAACATTTTGTATTCCTATCAATCTCCGGTACATACTCCTTTCGATCTACAATAGCCATTATTGTTCAAAGATAAATACATCGTATATCGAATTGATAGGTATAACCAATACCCGAGTTTCCACAGAACGTGTGCCCGATACAAGACGGGGTCCCCCACGACATACCTGTGCACAAGTTCCCGTATACCACTTCGAATAAGCCGTATTCGGACGATTGCCGTTTTAGATAAACGGTATCCGGATAAACTGGATCCACCAGCACCTTAAATCGAACGAGCACTCTTCGCATTTCACGTTTTTTCCTTACTTTCTCCTATTACCGATGATGCCCAAAGGGAAGTGTCACGGGAAAGCCACATAAAATCGATTTCTCTGCTGCCAATAACAAAAGCAAATCTTTGTTTAACATGTACATTTATTATCTTTCGAAGTGTGAACGAATTAATCGTCCCGTCGAACTTTGACTCGACGCCGATATGATCAGGCTAATTTATGAACAGCCGCATAATTTTAGCACGATGATGATTTCATAATACAGACGAACGATCAATCAATAATATCACCATTAAATATTAGGTTTTGATGTATGTAATTAACTGCACTCGGCACCTGTCCTGGTTACATGTGCATGTATTCGTTCTGACCACTTCGTTGCTAATTAATATCCTGGAACTACCGAGAAATTTAATCTGTTTCGTTCCCCATCCCATAATCGATTGGGATCGAGATAATAGTGCTAAGAATTTTATTTTATTTTAACAGTCTTTTTTAAACGCCAGGTATTTTTTAATTAATCGAACGAGAGAAACATTATATTAATCGACTTGCGTTAAACTTTATAAGTGGGAAGTAGGGAAATCTTTGACATCTACCAAGGCCTGAAACGCCGAGCTTTCCGTTCTCTAGTCTGGGATAAACGTTTGGCAGAGGTTAAGGACTGTGCCAATCTCGTATAAAATCCTCGTTTCCTTTCCGCTACATTTATTTCGATGAGTGACGAAGTGTGTTCAAAGACGGGTAGATAAAAAAAAACACAAAACAAGAACGTGTAAGAACCAGAAGAAGAATAATATCGAACGAGGCGAAATTCTAGCGTTGACGCTGCACCGAGTATATTATCTCGGGCGGAAAAAGTTTTGTATTAATTTCTAAGAAGCGAAGGAAACGAAAGGCAGAGAAGATGCAAGGAACTTTCCAAGAAACTCTAATTACCGAATCAAAATGAAATCTCATTATACACCGATTCTCCGTTGGAAACGATTAATATCAAAATCTAAACGAGAAATTGCTCTGCACCGACGAGATCGGTGCACAATAGATAGAATTTATGGTGCATTTCAAATTGCACAAATAGAGCCGTTAATCGAAAAAGGGAGCAACACGTATACCAATCAAAGCTCTCGTCAGTCGGTCGGTCGAGTTAAAATTTGCCGATTTCGCTTGGCAAACGTTAAGCTATTCGTGTAACCACTTTGCTCTTGGAATGAATTCAAACGATAGATGAAAAATTCCGTGCACAGAATGGGAATTCGGTTCGCGACGAAAAGTAAAAAGAAAAAAAAGGAGAAAAAAGTGCGCAGCTTGAATGTATTAATTACATGGCGAATAAAGCCAACGATATACGGCTGCAAACAGTGATCGGCGTTACATTCTTTCATTACAATATTTCGTTGCACCTTTTCGTTACAAAAAAAAGCATTCTGTCGAGCTGTGTAACATATTCTGGGATAAAAAACAAGAACGACTGATAACGAAACGGGTAAAGAAAATGGCAGAAGCAAAAATACGTGTACGCTTTTCCACGCGCAAATGATCAAGTGTGTGGTTTCACTTGCCGAACGTATAGAACGCAAATAAAAGTGTCCGTGCGCACTGCAGGCGTGAAATCGATTTCTACGCGAGTCAGACTTTGTGTGAAGCAAATTCTAGCTGCTTGACTGTCAACCCGCTCGCAAACTCTGTGCACATAGCCATTTTTCACTTTGCCACTTTGTCTTTGAAAGAACGCACAGTGCGTGCGACCTTCTTGTTCGTTTCATCACATTTCATCTTGGTCAGATGGTGAACCTCACTTTTTTCAATTTACCGTACGAAACTTTAGGTCAGGTGCAACAACCACGTCCCTTGTACCACGCACGTCAATACTTTTTCTGTTTTATCCTTACTACATTTTCCGTTTTTTAGTCGAAATAATAGTAATAATAGTTTACATTTTACAAGAATGAATTTCAATTTTGATGCTCAGGTGAGATTTAGACCTCCACAGACACTTTATACTTGTTTATACTGTTTGTACTGCGTATAACAAAGTTGTTGTCTTGAAAGACCTCGACGAATAAGACTTAACTGGCTTCATGAAAAGCCGCAATTGCAAATGAACAGGCTTCTAAAGCACCGTCCGTTGCAGTTTCACTTTCACGCGCATTATTCGCCACCAATTGCGACACGGGCACCACGGTGCCACCTCCAAAGATCATTTAACAACATGAAAATATTTCCCCCATCTCACTACCCGATCCTACAACGAAAAAAGAAGCTAGCCCACCTTCACCCGTACTAATTACTCAGTCGCATAAATGCACGCGTCCGAGTACTTCTGAACCGACAAAACCGGAAGTCAAAGCGAGGAAATCGTCGAAATATACAATTCTTGCGCCACGGTAGCGCACGTACGACATCGTTCAAAATACCATCGCGGAATTCCTGCTGCGTTACCCTGGAATATAAAATTCTGTCAGCCACCAATAATAAAACCGTTCTCGCGGAGGCCCCGACACCCCCGCCTACCGCTCTGTCGTATTTCCATCGTCTCGGAAAAATCCATTGACGATTTCTTTAACCCTCCCCGTCCCGAGCCCTCTTACGACGTACGTCGAGGTGGGAATCGTCGCTGGCAACAATTGATTGTCCTTGCCCGTAGGAAATTGATGTTGTCAAGAGACGGGGTAGTCGGGGGTTGCGGAAAAATTCGCATTCCTCGTCGTCGCCGCCCCGTAGTCGTAGTCGTCCTCGGTTGACTTCGGTCTACGCCGATCCCGCAGAGGCACGCGAATTTCCAGACAAATCGCGCGGCCGAATCCGTGATTTTAAAATGCAGCTGTTCGCGGCACGTGCGCCGCATAAACGGCGCCATTATACGAGAGGACACAGTCGCGCTTCTTCCCGCAAAACCATGGCTTACACGCCCGTGGCCGCCCGTACATGCGCGTGTCACCTTTTCGTTATATATGCACGTGAGAGGCGGCGCGTGTCACACGCGACTCTGTGCACGCCCGTGTGGATATAAGGAGATGAGGTCTATTGTTCATTGTGCCGCGCTGGCAGAGTAGTCGAGCACTTGCTCGTAAACGGCCAGCTTGCTCGCGTAAGTGAATTTCCGCAGGTGATCTCGCTCGCCGCGACAGCTGGAGAGATACAGTCACTCCTGGGCCCGAAACAGGTACGGCTCGGACGTTTTGCAACGAGACGTGCTGGCAGATAATGAGACGCGGCTGATTTAGGGCGGGATCGGCGGAAGTCGAATCGCGCGGTTAACGCACGGCAGAGATATCGGGGGTTCGATTAATTTTTCGGTTTGCAAGCTCGGCAGATCTGGCTTCGAGGCACCTGATTTCTTGCTGTTATCGTTGCTGTTATTCAGGGAACGATTACACGATTATTTAAAAAAATATTGTAGACGAAGATTTTCTGATAGGTGACTCTATAGTTGCAGGTTAAAATGTAGATAGAACTGACCGACTGGAATTTCAATAAGAGTTCAAATTGTTCGTATTTACTGTACGGCATCCAGAATGCGCGCTTCTGCCTTTTGCTTTCTGCTCGCATGCTTTGCCTTCGGGAGAAATGCAGAAAATGCGGTGCATGAAACGTGACGCGTGCAGCGGGATTTTCGCGTTCTCGAATATCTGCTCTCGCGGCGGGAAAGATTCGAGGAACATTTCTTTCTGTTATCCTCGTGGAAAACTTTTAATTGTCGGCTACCACGATCGTTTCATTCGAAGTTCAAGATCCAAGTACGCAAGCATGGCGAAAACAAGCGACGAACCACAGAATGCTAATACGGACGGTAATAATTGAATTTCGATAGAAAGTATCCACCCGTTTTGCATTCAAAGCTGTTTTAAATCGTTCGGGGCGAACGTCAAAGCGTAGGGACACCGAATGCCGAATGACAAAGAAATTCCGCAAAAACGAAAGTAAAGAAAGACGGCAAGTGGCTGGTACACCGATTACTTTTCCGGGGTTAGAGACCCGGCTGGGCTCAAAGTTCCCTTCGTTAGTAGAGTCGGTGATAAAGGATGTCTTTTTTGCATTGAAAGCGTTTACTGTTGCCTCAGCTAGTCTTTCTGAAAGCCTGAGACCCACTTACGTGGCGAGACCCTTGAATTCGCTAATTAACGCGGCTGAGTCACGATGTCACTCGTCAGGTATACACTCTTGCAAAGGTCACGTCCAGTAGTGTGAAACACTTGACCGACACACTACGGTCCCGGCATTATTCTCAGAGGCCAAGCTTTTCCATCGTGTCGTTTCCTGAATATTCTCTTCGTCCCCGGCGAAAGAGTAATGCACAGCACGCGGTTATAATCGCAAAGTACACAACGACATGCCAGAGAACTCGAGGCACTGTCATATTTCTGGTTTCCACTGTCGTCACCGTTCTTCGAGTGCTTAGGCGTTCACTTAATTCGTCTGCGTTTTGCACCTAACCATCGATACCCTCTAAACGAAATAAAATCATTCAGCTCGGCGCCCACGAGTTGAGTCATCCGTGTAAAATATACTGGAAGATCCTAACGATTTATATTTTTAACCGGCCTGCTGAGAACTCAAGGCTGCACAAATCAGCCGTCCGCAAATATCTAGAAGAAAGTTCAGAAAGCTCAGCGATCCCCGGTGGCCAAGACTAATTTGAACTTTCCCCAGACGTTTTCGGTGACAAATTATCCCCGGTGAAAATGGAGTGCCGCTTGAGATTCTACGGGAACGTTTATTACGTTACACCCCCAAGTGTCGCACTAACGCACGCGTACACGCACGCGTTTGGCGGCTGGCGAAGGTATGGGGACAGGTGTATATAAAGCGGGGAGAGTGAAAAATGAAAGCTTCAACGACAAGACGGAAACGTCCTAACGCGTAAATGAATTTGCAGCAGCGAAACAACCAATAATGTCACGCGCAAACATCGTTACTTCGCGCTGCATTTGTTGTTACGCGACACTTTATGGAGGAGCGCAAACTGTTACACAAATATTTTCACTATACATGAAAATTAATGTGCGAGCTAAAGTTTTGCCACTCGGCGTTCCGTTTTCGTTTTTTTCTTTTTTTTATCGAAAATGCCAGTGCCCCTGAAACATGACTATTGAATTTTACGCAAGAAGATTTGCGGCATAGCTATTCCAAATTGCAGTATAAAATCTGAATCAAAGGGCTTGTTGCACGAATGTCCTTCTGATCCAGAAGAAAAATGTCATCTCCTGGTCCCGCGAAGACGGGGTGGTCCCAACCTGGTTGTCTCAGGCTACCCATTGTTGGGTAGCCTGACCAACGCGACTCCAATTCCTTTGATCAAGGTCTCACGCTAACAATCGGAGGAACAGTACCAACCTACAAATGAGTTCGAAAGAACAACCGCAGCAGTGAAAAGATGAATCGGAAAGCATCACTTGTTGGAGGGACTGAATGGCGGGCAATCGTAACAGAAAAATCACTTGGCCGTTCCGAAAGGAAAACTGGCCCTGCCGCAAAGCAGTTTTCGGGTTAAAGATCTCGTTGGAGCCGCGGCAAAAAGTCGTGGTGAGTGGTGGATCGATGCCACAGCAGCGACAGCGTGGCTCCAGCCAGCAGACGTCGTCGTCGTCCCGTACCACCGCATATATACAGCCGTACACACCCCCATACCCACCTATCCACCCCATTGCCATTCCCATTCCAACGATCTTCTCATCTCCATCGCCATCTACGCTCATCCCCCTTTCACGTTCCACTCCTTTACCTCCGGGCTCTGAGGGCGTCCTCGTCGTTCTATCACCCCTCTGCCCCCTTTCTACCCTCGTTCATTCCCTTCTTGCTTTTCTACACCCCTACCAACCCCGTTCCCTCGCATCGTTCGCCCGTGGGCGCTCTAATACGGCTACGAAGCGCCACGGCTGTACTTATGAGAATGTAACCCACATTTCGACCTAACGTTACTTCCGGTTTGCTCAGGAAACGTATTGTGAGTTACGCTCAATGCCGTTTCGATATCTGTCACCGTTAATGGCATTAGAGATCGCGTTAGAATGGCCGAGGGAGAAAGTTTTTGGTGGAATTAGGGAATAAGAGGGTATAAAGTCGATGATATCTGGGGAATGCTATCTACTGGTAACTGCAGGTACAATATTGTCTCTCATTTTTTGTCTAATAATGCGCCACGTCTCGTGAAGAAGATTGCCAGTGCTCGCCGTCGTTCGATCGCGTCTTGAGGGTGCGAATTTCGATGGAAAGGACAGGCGTCAGACGCCGATTCCGCAAACGTCACTCGTAGTTCTGTAATACCATCTATATTAACCTAATGTCTGCGGTGCCGTTGCTTAATTTCGCGACACGCGAACGTACCCGACCTTAGAGCGATGCCACCGAATACCATTCAAAGTTTCATCCTATCCTTGCTACCCTATTTCGACCGTATCGCGAACAGCTAGACGCATCGGGAATAGCAGTGCAGTCCACAGACCGAAATGTTACATCCCCTCTTCTCGGAGAGATACATGCACGACGTTCTTATAAGGCATGTCGTGTATAATAATAATATAATAATCAAATTTACACATAGCCCGCGTTTAAAGTAACAATTAATTTCTTAAATTCGTGTGACTTGTTCCGCGAAAGAATACAAGGTAATAGTAAAAGCATTTATCGAAGAATGGGACTCGTCCCAAAGATCCCGTCTCGTCGTGTCGTTCCAGTCCGACCTATTCTCATCTCCCTACTCTCCTTTTCCCCTTTTGTAACCGACCTTCTTGTCGCCCACCCCTGCGTAATGCGGTCACAGTACGTGTTTGGAAGTATTCCTCGGAGAAAAATGTAACCCACATTCTGGCGGAACGTTCTTTTAGAGACGCTCGATAGTGTTCGAGAAAAGAGGGGAACGAGATTCGAATATTTCGAATGTATGCGATTGGACAGAAAAAAATGATAGCTGAGTAAGCAGCAAAATGATGAGTGATTAATTAGGTCGCTTTATTCATGGTCAAGGATATATTAATTAGTTTATTTAGCAGGATAATAGCCGCAGACAGGGGGAATAAATTATGCATTCCAGGCTAACGAGCTCTAATTAGCCGCAATTTCGTATCAACGCGGAGACTTCCCCCCTTGATCTTGAATCTCTAAGCGATTCCGTAAGAAAGTATTTAATTAAAGTAAGAACAGAGAAGGAAAAAGGAACTGGAAAGCTCCAAACGAAGAAAGTCCTAAAGCTCGTCGTGCGCGCTTCGTTTAAAAGTCGGACAAGCTTTAGGAAGTGTTCACACGCCTGTAGAATTTCGTGGAATCTTTTTTTCCAAACGCAGTGATCTATTGCAAAAGTAAAAGTCCAAAAATGAGGACCATCGAAATTTTCAGACCGAATGCGATTAAAAATTAAAAATCTCATCGATCCAATAATATTCAAATTCCCCATATCGCCAAGTCTATTAATAATAAATCAACGAACTCGTGGTATATACAATTCAAGGAATGAAAATCATTGGTGTTGCACAATCAAGTTCACAGTACGCCCCTATTAAATTATTCAACGAGCGTTTCGAACGGAACTTCTCACATGACTCGACTACAGCGTTGCGACTGAACTATTAAATGATCCCGCGTGTGGAAGAACTGATTTAAAAACAGTTCAACGTTTCAATGCACTGCCACTTGTCGACGCAAAAAGCTTCTAATGTTACTTTACTCGCAACAATCGCAGCCTCGCGTACTCGTTAACACCAATTACCATTCATGCGACTGCAGGACTTTCCCCGCGAACTCAAGGTGTACACACCACGAGCAATTTCAATCTTATTCAGCATTGTGTCGCACGTTTGCGATTGCAGAAGCCCGCAAAACATTCTGCATTGGCGTAATACAACGCGTAAGACGCGATGTAATACCGTTGTCGCGTCGTTTACCTCTCACCACACCATAAAGACCCGAGCACTCTGATGCTGTCTCTTCGCGAACTTCATGGGCATGAACAGCCTTTTCTAGACGCAGCAAAAATTTTTCGTCGCATACCCTCCGCCACGAAAATATTTTCAAAACTAATATCGCACTTAACGGTTCTTCCAATCGGCAATGTCGAGCGATAAGCAAAAATTCAATGAAAGGCAGGCTACAAAATGGATCACTTTATCAGCACGTTCCCTCGGAGTAATGAATGGAAGCGAGATTTAAAGAAGACGGAGGAGGCAGGAGGACGAGCAGCAAATAGAAATCCCACGGTAATCTTAGCATGTTCTAGCACAGTGACGTTATCTAGCCGGATCGCTATTTCGCGCCTCGCGCACGGATAATTTATTATTGCAGCCCCCGCTGCATGTTTTATCGATCAACGCCGTTGCATTTAGCGCGCGATCGTAGGTGCAATTCTGGTGAACTTGTTCCCTCGATTCGACGCTGTCGGCCCTCTCAACGTACGTGCCGACATTTGATGTGTCGTGTTTAATTCGATCTTCATTCGAGCGTTGATTCATTTCCATTTCATTCCTTTTTCGTTTCTGTTTTCCAATTTCCTTAGCGATTCGGATGTTTCTAACGCGACGAGAATCATTTGGAAAGTGTATTTTGTACGTTTCAACGCGGAGAATTTAATGTCTGTGAAACAAACGATCGCTTCTATATTATTTTACACAATTATTTGCGCGCTTGAATTTTTATCAGGAATTAGAAGGTTTCGTTGAACTTTCATCCATATGTACAATGTACAGAATCGTCCGCTACCGTAGCAATTTCATCCAGCTGATTCGTATTCTTTGTCGGTCACTATTCAAGTTTACATCGTAAAACACTTTTGTTTACTCCGACCACTTCCTCCTTCCACCATTTTCCTCTTTAACATTTTCCATCGTTACATTATAACGCACGCAAAAGCGTTAAATCATACCGACGTTCTATTTCGCCGCAATCGGAGGCACAAATGCCTAGGGTTCTTTTACACGAATATTTTAATGAATGCGGCTCCTCTGATGCGCGGGCCCGTGCACTCCTCTTCCTACAATGCTTTCCCTTTTTGCATCCCCCTTTGCTTCGCCCCGTGCCACGCTTATTTTTTGCATTTTAAAGCAGAAAGAGGCGAATAGAACGCAGAAAGAGAACGAGAGGGGAAAAAGGAACGTGAAAAACCGGCAGCGATTCTTTCAGCCCCGCGGCTGAAAGGTTAAAAGGCACGAAACTGAAACTCGATAGGCGCATAGGTATCTGTGTGAACATCTGTCACAGATGCGTGTCGCACGTGCGGACGAGATTAAAGAATCTCGTTGCATCGTGGAATGTGTCCCTTCTACTCTGTAGCACGATTTTCTGTTTCTCCCCCTTCTTCGTTTTTCTTTCATCGCGGCCCTTTCTATTCTGTTCTACTCCGATTTTTCGCGAGGTGTCACGCGACACCGGGAAATCGAACGAACGACCCGGGCACCGAACAATATTCGTCGTCGATCTCGAAGTGGTAATTGCACGACCGTTCGCCAAGACGCGTTTTCGCCATGCGGATTTATGAAAAGTGGAAAACAGAAAAGCAAAGAATCATCGTCGCCGTCGTTTGCCAGTAAAACAGCTGGTTACGCCGGCCGAACCATCGCACCCTGGAGAATTATCGTCGACATTTCCCTTCATTTCGTAACATTGCGAAATTTTACGCGACGCAAATTCGTTCCGGGGGAGAATTCGTATCGAACGAAACGGACGGCCTGTTAGCAACTCGTCGCCAGGGGCGATCAGGAAGTTTAGAACGACCCGAATAAAAATTTCGCGACGCTTGAAAACGCGTCGAACATGGGCTGTCGACACAAGCAACCGAAACTTTTCATAAACTAGAACGCACCGCGTTGAATATTCTATTTATTCTTTTCTATTTCGTAGAATTATTCACGAAACGGCGCAAAACAAACTGTGGCAGGTACGGTCAGAGCATTATTGCCGATGCAACCCTTAAGCAGACGGGCAAAAAAAGCGGGGAAAATACGTCGCCGGAAAGATAAAGGATTTTACCAAGTGGTTGTCAACCCTTTCTCTTCGATTGCTTCGAAGGGGAAGGTTCGCGTGGTCGGACATTAAGTACGTCTCGCATTGGACACCATCCACGTTCATTTTCGTTTATTTTCATTCGGAAATTGTACTCGCCCAACAATACGGAAATCACTGTCGTCTGCAGCGTAAGACGAGAGACCACCGCGCGGTAGGACGTGTCGATTAGAATAAAATCGAGTACGCAACCCTTTTTGTCACGTGTAAAGATAAGCACCATTGTTAAGTCTCGAAGGTACTCGGTTTGCCTCTGTCCAAGCCGAATCTAATGACAGAAGTGTCAAAATTCGAGGTTCTCAAGCAACGAGTATAATGGAACAATGATGGAAAGTGATCGTGCCTTTGTACCGCAGTGTCTGAAACCATCAATTTTTACCGAACGAAGAAAGGAGCCTATCAAATTCCTTCGGGACGTGTAATTATTATGATTTCTGTACGAGCACTTCCATTGAAGCTACAATAGCTGAAGAAAAATGACGTTATCTCGTATAATATTTTAAGAAAGAAATATAGTGGCACGTGAGATTACAAAATCAAGAGGGGTAATAAGTAAAAGGGAGTCTAACGTTACACATCTGACAACGCAATATATGATTTCGAAAAAGAACATTTAAAATATATTGTTATCTGATTATTCGACTGGCCCTTTCATTCGTCAACCCGTTCCGGAATACCATTAAAAGAGTAGCAGTGATTCACGGTATCAGATAATAGAACTTAGCAATCTCTTTCACCTACGAAACATTAAGGAGGAAGAGTTTAATAGGATCACTAAATCACTATACATATGCATATAATGTATATATATTGAAAGTGAATGTCTATAATGCAATAATGTAGTATGTGTTATAAATAGCTTCTAACATATGATGAATGCTTTGAACCAAAATGATAGAAAGAGTCTACTGAAAGATACCAACGAAGCATTGTAACAGAAGTTCGCAGTAAAATCATTTTGAAATATGAAATTAGATAGAAATGATTGTGCAAGAGGAATGTTACGAACAGTAATTTTTAGAAACAGTGAACTACAAGCGAATCGTTTCTGAATACCATGAACCACCCGTGGTTCTGAGCAAGGTAGTGAGACTGTTTGTACGTGTAAATAAATAATCAGCAACTTTCATTTATAGCACAGCGGGGAGATTGTTTAAATGCAGGACTGAAGTTAAAGTTATAATTCATTCGATGGAATGAATAATGCATTGGTGCTTGCTTAGAAGATGGAATTGGAACATTCTGGTGAAATTAAAAATGATGAAGCAGCATAAAGTTACGTTACAAAGTTTTACAAAATGTTTGTTTAATTTATTATTCGCGTAAACTGGATGTATAGATTTAGATTTATTCGAAATTCAAACAAGGGTGGATCAATGAAACATGTGATGCCCCATAGCGATCGAACAATAAAGGGCAATGGATATACCAGAACACGCGAATGAAAACATTATCACCGACGAGATATATCTCCGCATTTAGTACAAAATTAATAAATGAGTGCTATTTATTCTTCTGAGAGATCAAGTCATGGACGAAAATGTTGGGGACAGAAGCACTGACGAGATATAGGAATAAGGGATATTTCATGATGAATCTTCTTTCGCTAAAATTGTGATCGCGTAACCTGAAACAGATCAAAGTTCATAAGAATTTAGTGATATTTCTTAGGTATCATATGATTTCCTTCGATTTATTTCATCCATACAACATCACTTTTGAGCCTCTGATTACTTACATATTGCAATGTATGTTATTTAATGTACTTGAGGCAATATTCTATTCCTTTGACATCTCCTTTAACTTAACAATTCTGTAACAGACTTTTTTATGAGAATAGTAATTGTGAAAAAATAGTACACTAGTACAAAGGGAGCATGTTCTTCCAAAATGCAAATATGCTGAATAATAATTGTCAATTACAAATACAAACATTTACTTGGATACTAAGATGAAACAACTCGTTTTAATGTTAATAAAAAGGGGAGAGGCGAAGAAGAATAATAAATTAGAACATTGAACAAACTCAATAGCCAGAGGGGCATTCTACTATTAATTATCGTCCACTTATTATAAACCCGATTGAAACCCGTAAGTGGATTATCTCTTTCTTTCGCAACCCTAATTTACTGCATTACTTGCAAAGTCAATCGCGTATGGTGCTTCGTTATCTCTAATATAGCCTTTCGTGACTCAGGAACCAATTTGGGCATTTCAATGTGGTCGCAACGCTACTTAAAAATCGCGACCATTTATCATCGCAACACTATATGAAAATCTAAGAAAAATATTCGCGATAGAAAGATATCGCAGCACTGTAAGTGCTAATTAAAACCTGTGTAGGAAAGGAACGCGAAAATTATTGTCGCAACGCTAAAAGCAAGTACGTATCGCAAGTACAATTTAATACAAAAGCAACTCTAATTCAAGGCGCAATCTGTATTAATTCGCAACTCTAATTCAAACCACGATATATTTAATCGCACCTGTAAGAAAAATGCCGCGACCTGGGTCTATCCGTAACTCTAGTTGCAATCGCGGTGTGATTTTATTCGCAACTCTAATGCAAACCGTATTCAATCGTACGCGACGCTAATAAAAATCGCGATTTGCCCAATGCGATGACGGTGGGCCAGGCAATACTACCGGCCAAACAATAAACTACAACTACGGCATACAAAAGCGAGCATAGTGACAAAATAGTAACAAAGAATGACTCTCCATCCGAAGGATGCAGAGCCATTGATAGTTGCCCTCTTGAGCGACAGTTTGTCGGGCCTCTTCGGCTTTTAGCCTCTTCTTTTTTCGGGCGCAATGCTCGCTGAAACTTAGTCTAGGCTCGAGACTCTATTCGCAAACAAACAAAACTAAATAAAAGGCTAAATCGCGCAGCTAAACGGAACACACGTGGACGAATCACGACCAAATAAAATCGTAAAATTTGTGATTACAGAAAATCGTAAAGATTGCGATTAAAATTGTAATCGATCATCGCCTACACGTGCAGCCTCGAGCATAATGTGATACGTTCGTTTCGAGACCAAATCGCGATCGCGACCGCGAAAAATTCGAAAAATCGATAGGCAAAGCCAGAGGCGAACGCATTCTCGTTCGCGCCACAGTTTCGCCGTCGACTTTTCAAATCACATTTCCTGAAACAGGTTGAACACGCGAAATATTGCCTACCCGATCGGAGACTGTGTCAACCTGCCCGGCCCTACCTACTTATATCTATCAGGCACACCAGAAGGTATACTACCTATCCTACCTAGACCTATATTTAAAAAATGGCAAAGCATTCACACAAACACACATCATTCAACGTTTCTCAATCAAACACTCGGGCGCATGAACCTACACTAGAGAGACGTCCCGGGACGCCTCCGACACCCGAGCTTGGCATACAATCATTCACACTCTAAGGGTACGTACCAGTTCCTGAAATCGGCTGACAAAGGCTAGCGACCATTGCGTAAATTTGCGCAAACGTATATGCTTATGCATTACTTTCGTATGAAATATTGATTGCTCAAATATGTATATTGTACATTTTCTTTCTACTATGTACGCTTGGTTTGTATAGTACTCTATTCGTTGCCATATTTTCATAATTCGTTACGGCATTCAATGTGTATTTGCAATTGTAAAACATATTGCTATTTATGAAATCATAGTATTGTAATTTGTTATGAAATTCCCGAGCCGACGCAATTCCACGGCCTAAACACACACACACAAAATGTGGAAAATGCGTCGTGCACGGTACGCTAGCAAATGTCAGCCGCCAAACATTGTTAGAAATTTATAAACTATATGATCATCGTGCCCATTGCCTTTCACTCACCCAAGTAGCACCTGGGCACGTGAGTGAGTTCCTGACAATGAACACGGAAGGGGTTAAACCTGAAAATCCTGATCTAAAAAGATGATTAGTATACTAATAGTATATTTTATTTGCAAAATCTCCAAAAATGACTCGACTTTGTACTTTATGAAATATCAATAAAAACTCGAAAATGGCTGATAAATAATGTATTTATTAAGGGAAATGACTGTCATTGAAACTGAATTTACTAGAATAAGTAATGCAATTAAATATTTACTTGAAAAATTGACAAGCTATTAAATAAACCTCGGGTGATTCCTTAATCGAAGCAAAGTGTTCAAGATAGCTACTCCGATTTGAAAATCTACCCGTATACAAAGTGCCTTCTTGTACATAATGTGTAATAAATTTCATTCGAAATGGACTCGGCTATAGCATATGAAAATTAATATTAAATGCTATCATTGGCTATGCATATTCAATGCTGATTTCAATAAACGTGTCGTTATATTTATTTACTTTAATACATGATTGCTATAATCATGTAGCACTTGCAGTAACGAAGTCGGGGGGCATCCGACTTCTGCACTGCTGAACAGCGAAAACAAATTTCAACTGATTATAAATGCAATGTCCTCAATATATGTACATTTGTGCAATGTATTTGTTACTGTCATCATATATTTTTATCGAAATAGAGGAACCTACAGGATCAGTGCTTCTTTGATCAAATATTTATTTGAGTAAGAAATATTTCTATGGTCCTTAATCTTTTTAAATTAAAAAACGCGGAGTACAAGAAGGCAGATCTAACCTCGTATAAGAAATAATACACATGAAAATAACGTCACAACTAACGGGTATAAAAATTATTCCCGTAGTCACTATGCTCGCAAAACTACTAAAAAATACAACCAGTCACCGGTGCCGCTTCGGACCAATCGTCCTACGGCATGATTGGGGACCGGAGGAACCAAAACACATGCGACTCACCAACTCGTTGATTGCAAAAGTAGAGCAAGTACTCGTGGAAGACATCAGGAACATCACCGGGGCAGCTCAATTGAACTCAATCCTCAGGAAGTATGCAAACTGTAACTAAACAACACAGCAAAAAACATTAAAATCTACTGCTAAATCTACAGAATTTAACTCTTCATAGAAAACTGAGATTTGTTTTAAAAATACTTACATTTCTCACTTCATCGGTGTCGCATAAAACATCCCCCTCAGTGATGCACTGACTCTGCTTCCGATAGCGAATATAAGACAAAAATAAAAATAAAAGACTATGTACGCGACCGCAAATTACATCGGCGAACAAATTAAGATGCTACTTTCGCGATTGAAATAATTGAAGAGGAGCACCGGTGCTCCGATAATAGAATTAATAACTACTGGGCGAAAAACACTGACTCTACAATCGCGTGTAGGTAAACTGTAAACGAAAATTTAAGCAGAGCCACTTGCTCTGGAAATACTAGAAAACTGCGGAGAAATCACTGACTCTACTGACCGCATTGCGCGCGGTCACAAAATTTTCTGAAATAGAACATGTTCATCCTATCGAGTGTTTGCCATCAAATATAGATATCTATTTGTTTTTATAAGTATTTTAACTTTTGTTGTTCCATCTTAGTTAGTACTAGTCACAAATTATACACACCTCGATACTTACCTCACTGAGATGTTTACCATACGTTTTGTCAGCTCGGCGTCAAGTAGTAGAATGACGACCTTCGCCATCGCCCTTTGCTGTTCGGCTATGTTCGACATCCGACTAAAACCAAACACCATTTTTGTTTACGATCGCTTGTGTTTCCTAGAAATATTTCAACGCACGCGTTGCTCGATAAGTGGCTTTTTTTGTTTCGCGATATATTGTTGATATTTTTTATAATGGCTTCTATTATGTTACTACTTATCTACAACGCGACTGTATATCATACAAGTTTTATGCGTGGTACGAATTATAATTTAATAGAGACATATTACTAAAATTCTACTTATTTCCACAAGAAATTTGAGGAATGCTTACCTGTAGGCGAGAAGTTGATTTAACAATATGGCGCCGCGTCACTCTGCTCCTGCGCATTCCCGTTTGAAAGTGTCGCGTTCGCGCCATTTCTGATTCGAACCAAGCGAAAGAGACGCCATGGAACAGAATCGAACTGAAATTTCAAATAAATGTATTAAGAATAACCAAAATTATAATAATATTGCTAGAAACTGCAGAATATATTGCAAGATAATGAAATTTGGGGCCTGAATATGTATATCTATACGTAGGAGTAGTGATAGATACAAAAAATGCACGTTGGGCGAGTCCACTTGTCACGCAATTTTTTCTCACGTTCTACTAAAATATGACTTAACAGTAACAAAAAACACTACAGAACTCTCAGGAGACGGGAAATGAAAACAATTGATATAATATTATGCCTTTAGGAATATGTTAGACTATGTGACATACCTTAATTCGTCGGACACTCTGAACACGTCTAATCACTACGCGATCCTTTGGGCGAAAGAGGCAGAATTTTGAAATAGATTGCGCTGATTGGCTGGTAGCTGATTGGGCGATGGGGGTGATGTTCTTTCCTTACGGCGCGTGTTTTTGAATATCATATCGAATTGAATATTTTTTATTGCAAGTGTTACAGTATGGATATTAGTCGAATAGTAGGATGCAAATATATTTATTAGTAATAACAAACGCATCTGTGTAATCAAATGTTTGTAATGTTTGTTGCACTATAGAATAAGTAAACTATTTCCGTCAAACTAATATTTGTTTTTCTTTAACATTATTTAAATTACAATTCCTACCGTTGTGAGCGTTCAGATAGTTTTCTAGCATCTTTTCACACAGACGAGATATAGGAATTTGTATATCTCGTCTGTGACCGTAGCTCAATTTTCCTACCGAAACGTTGAACGAGAAATAGCCATAAGCACAGACGAGATTCTCGTCTATGCCATAAGTGGTCTACAGTCAGCCGATAATCGGACATGTGGCGCCATCTCGCGTTTGCGGCCTTTTTCGCATTTTCCGCACCGCCAAAACCGAATTCCTGGATTACATTGTTAATTTAAACAATTGCGTTTTTATTGGCTTCTAGTTCGTATTTTTTAACCGAACTTGTCTTAAATTAAAGCTACGGACAATAGCTATATGCTACAGCAGTTGCAACAATATGGCAAGTGTAGTTTAAAAGTTATTAACAATTGAAAAATCGGTAAAAATGCACTCCGGGTCACTGCAATTATCTCGACTTCTGGAGGCCTTAGATTAATGATCAAGTGCTTAAAATGAAGGTAGAGGATGCTGCTACAGGGCAATAAATGTTTTACAAATGCTCCATGCATCGTTCATATTTTATTAACAATTTAAATATTCGTTTGAGAATTCCACTGTAACGGTAACGGACAACGTTACCCATAAATTTTTATAAAATTGTTATCCCGGCTCGGGGTGGTTATTTTTTAATCGATGAGGTCTCAAATGAAAGGGAAGAGAATGAGCTCATCATTAAAATTATTTAATTTAAATGTCTATGATAGAGAGCGTTAACATTGTTTTCTATAATCCCCAGGAATTTGGGTCCAAAAAATACATTGGCTGATTTGTGTATTCCTATATCTGGTCGGGGGAGAATGTCCGAAATTTGTAAGGGTGCTTGCCCCCTTTGGAGAATGCCGAAGAAACGCGTTGGGTAATCTATCTATTCTATAACTCGTCGGTGGTATACCTAATCGTCGGAGGAAGTAATCAATACCCTATGTTAGCACAGAACAAATGTTTTAGAATAGATATTGTACGAATAAAAGTTGGCCTAGTTTATCTAGTGCATTCTACTTATACGTCAACATCTTTGTATTATAAACAATATGTTTACATGCACTTATTATGTGATAATAGTATAAAAAGAGCGCTATAGATTACAAAACCTTTCACGTAAACTCATGTATAATCGAGTTTACTTGATGTATTCCAACAGATGGCCGTCAGATGGCTATTCGAGTTCCCTGTTGCATACGTCAATGACCATACGCGTGGCGTGAAAGATCTTCGCAAGCTTTGGGATGACCCATATCTTTACTGATTTACTAATTTCTTAAGATTGTACTATAATAACGTATAATAAATAATAATTTAAACAAAATAAATCGGGAATACGGAAATCTAATGTTTGTGTCGTTTAATAAGAATGATGTATCAACATGACATTGCCTGTTGCATTTCAATTTTATTTATCTTAAGTGTTGCCAAAGGGGACGTCCAGGATTATCTGAATCTTCAGGTAAATAAAACAATATATATATATACTGAATTAAAATATCAATTGATAGTGAAACAAATAAAATTTAACTCAGCGAATTTAGAATTAAATTTGTTTATTCGTGTGTCGGAGAAAGAAATCAAGTAAATCGCATTTCGAAACACTTTACATTTTTTAAATTCTTAATATTAATGTCCTATCGAGTACCAATCGAATATGACTTTATTCAATGTTACAGCACAGAGAGATACGCTTACCTGATAAGAAATTTAGCTTCAGCGAATACTCTGAGTATAACGACAATGATGAAAGAGATAGAGGATCCTTAACATCGCAATTGGATCAAGTGCCAGTATTGTATCCAATTGGACACTCACCCAAGGCTGAGACAAACACAGAAGCAGAAGCCAAAGATACATTCGATAAAAGTTAGTCAAATAATGCTGGAATTAATCTACCACGTATGGTGCACATATTTCTGTACATTTATATTTTTATATGCGCAGATATTATATGGAATTCACAGTGGGCCCGCGATATAAAATTTGGCCAGATATCGGCGGTATCTATAGATCCACATGGCAATGTTGGGATATTCCATAGAGCATCAAGAATTTGGGACAGTAATACCTTCGATAATGAAAACAGATTCGATAGAACCAGAGGGCCAATTCCAGAAAACACTATAATCTTATTAGACAAGTCTGGAAGAAAGTTACTGGAATGGGGTAAAAGTATGTTTTATTTGCCACACGGTTTAACAATAGACTCGCAGGGAAACTATTGGGTTACCGATGTGGCATTGCATCAGGTGTTGAAGTTCGATGCTAAGGATATAGCAGTGATGAAAGATATGGAGAGATTGACGAAGAGGCAATACAACCAGGAGACTGAATATCTCGGTAATCATAATTCTGATGATATGTTCGAAAATTATATTCCAAAGCCTTCGCTTGTGCTTGGAGAATCTTTCGTTCCTGGCAATGACGATAAGAGATTTTGTAAACCGACCGCTGTTGCTGTGCAAAGTAATGGTGACTTCTTTGTCAGCGATGGTTACTGCAATTCTCGAGTCATTAAATTTAATGCTAATGGAGAACGAATTCTACAATGGGGTCGGCACTGGGGAGTAGGAGGTATTCTACTTTTATACTCAATATATGAGCCACTCATTTGCCAAATCGGTTAACTCCAGAAAACAAAAATATGGAAATTTATTTTGAATGTAGAAAGTTAAGAGTCAATCAAGCGGTTTGGCAATAAAATTTAAAAAGCTTCACGAAGTGGAGTTAACCGATTTGGCTAATGAGCGGCTCATATATGTAACGTCGACTGAAGTGAAAATATAATGCAATAATGATATTTTGTATCTTAGGTAGAATGTACGAACGAAAACCTCCGCTAAATGCTTTCTATGTACCTCATGCTTTAGCGCTCGCTAACGAATTAAACTTAATATATGTCGCTGATCGGGAGAACGGTAGAATTTTGTCTTTCTGTGCAACAAATGGAACTTTCCAAAGGGAATATAAACATTCTACTATTGGCTCAAGAATATACAGCGTAGCGTATGCTAAAGAACGGTTGTATTTAGTCAATGGGCCAGATACGAACTCCAGTACGCACATACGAGGATTCGTTCTCGATATTTATTCCGGCAAGATACTGTCACAATTCGGACCAGGACAAGACATGCGTAGACCGCACGACATAGCTGTGTCTGAGAATGGCTCGGAAATATATGTAGTTGAATTAGATATACAGATTGCTTATAAGTTTTGGCAAAGTAAGGCTATATTAAATTCTTCGTATTCAATTTGAAATATGTCCCTAATAATTATCTGAATTGTCTCAATGGAACGTGCATAATATTTTCTTTACAGATATAAATGCATCAATGCAAACTGGAAATTCTGTGGTACGCACAAATCCTCATCACGAACGAGCTCCATTAACGGACAGTGATATTAGCAATACTTCTGGAGGTACTACAACAGCAACATTAGCCTTATCACTTGTTACAGCAGCAGTCATTTTTATTGCCCTCTGTATAGCAATTGCTGCAGTTGTAGCAAGGTGTCAGAAAAGAGGTAGATTGTTTCAGTATGATGAATCTGCTGTTGAATTCTCAAAACTAGTCGAATAAGAATAATCATTTGACTAATTTTGAGTTGTTAAGTAATAGCTGTGCACGCATGTTAATTAGTTTAGCTGAAATCGAGTGGTCAGTAGTGATTCTATTCAAAGTAGTTCATTCGATTAATCTATCGTATGATATTTAATGAAATGCAACTTTCTTAACGGTTAGAGGAGGACTGTTGAATAGCCTTCAGAAACTTAATGTCGGCAGACATGCTCTTTCTCGCTTAATTTTTCGAGGACATTTAACCATTTTGCTGCATCAAATTTGCCAAGCTTTCGCCATGGCTTTGCATATATTTAATACAACACATCAATGTTTTATTATTTTCTGAAAGAAATGGATCTGTGAAAACGGCAACTATTACGTTTAAACACTTTGAAGATATTAACATGTGTTTTTGAAACTATACCAGTGCAAAACTTTTGTACATAAATGTATAAGTTAGTGATTAGATAATTCGCTCCTATTTTAATCAATTTTATTTTTATTATAATTGTATTTATGATTTTTACAACGTTACAGAAATTTGTAGTTTTTATAATTTTTTTATTCTCTTTTTATATCGTGCTATTATTCCTCCAGTTCTACAAAGATTTTTTTTATCGCTTGCCGAAGCAAAATCGTATTGCTTCGTATAAAAGATGTCTATACACCTAAACTCTATTTATTTAATATTCCAAATATCTTCGCTTGACTTCCACTTAAATGATAGAGTATTTAGTCAATTATGTACTTATTGTGTATATACTATTTACAATTTCCTGTGATCGCTCAAACATATAAATATTGCTTATAGTTTTATTATAATATCTTTATATTGTACTCCGAACTAAAGTGATATATTTCACTCAAAACTGAAGTGTCTTAATCAGATTTCAATGGATTTCTTCGCGCGTGATCCAGTTATTGTGAAGTTGCATTTTTTATTTTCTACCTCTTGTATATGATTATTTATTTTAGATGTCCATATCTTGTGAAAGAAAATATACGTGTTTTCATTTCAACAATGTTTTGTGTTATTCCCCTATGCGTTATCCTATTTAACTTCGATAATTTCGAACGAAACGATGTAAGTATTGAATAGACCATAGTGCACGATGCTTAAAAATGATGTAGCAACTAGATTTCATACCATACACGCAATGTTTCTTTTTTCTCGTAAAGTTATTGAATCTAAAAAGACATGAAATATAACGACAATGTATCTCGACGCCAGTACTTTCGAGTACAAGTATACGAAAGTATGAATACTATCCAGATATTATCTAATGCAATTTTTTTGTATAAACAGGATGTTTGTTAATAATGCGCAAGCGAATGCGTTGGGAAGCTGAGCGGCTAGAAAACTTTAAACTCTCAAACCTATTGGAAAACAGAAGAAGCAAAAACTTCAAGATAACGGAGAAGCGGCCAAATCCGCGTGACTTTAGTAAATTGAACACGGAACCAGAAACGTCGGAGGATGAATATCCAGATAACAGTCTAACGAAAGTTATTTAATCCTATGGAAATTTTTTAACGAACATATGATGACATTGAACACTTACCTTTCTTAAATAGCGCGTCGTCTTTTTATTCAATTTATGCTTCCTCCGTGTAGACTCTGATCTGGGTTTCCACGATAGAAATATATTCCTAACTATGTGTACAAATTAGGAGGTACTTCGATTAAAGCTCACAATCGTTGCCTTCTAACACGACATCACTTAACTATCACTTAATATGTTAAGTACAAGTGTCACATAGTCATAAGAAATATCAAAAACTATTCGCACTAATTGAACGTAATTGAAGCGATCGATTAATCGAATGTCGATTAATCGGATATCGATTAATCGAATGTCTATTAATCGGATATCGATTAATCGAACATTCAGTTCGCCAAATACTTATGTTCTTGGCCGCCGCGTAATTAGTGTTACCAAAGAACTGTCGAGGTTCTTCATCTTTCGCTCCTTGAAGCAGAATTGTTTACTTTAGTACAACTATTTATATGGTTTCAAAACTAGTGCGCATTTATGAGTTTCTGAATGATCGAAATCAGGGTTCAGATTATTGCGTGAAGATGTGCAACAGGTAATGTGTACAACCTTTTGCATTTCAAAGACGGCTGCATTATTTTGAACGCATTCGATATTCCTGAAAGATTTTATCATTTTACATAATGCAAGTCTGTATAAATTGATAGGCTACATATAACAAGTTCCAAGTATCCTATTTATTAGAACTAATAACATAAAAAGTCAGTGTATCCAGTGTGTTTGAGATATAAAATAATTAACATTGAAAATATTTGTTTCGAAGTTGTAACTTACCTGAAAAAAATGGCCTTGCAAATAATACTTGGAAAGTGACCAAACTTATGCTGTGTGTACTAAATGTCAATATCCTATTACAAATTATATTATAGACTTATATATTGTAAAACATTAACATATCCCTTCGAAAGAATGAACAAAAAAGAAACAGACTAAATATACAATATCTATATTGTTCCTTTACAACGGCCATTTTCTTATATAATTAAATGGCTATTTAGAGCACGTATTATAGTTTCTAATTAATATTCCATAAATATTCAGCCATTCAGATGTGTTCACTGCAAACAGTATTTTCCTAGTACCTGATAATGTATTTAACAATTAAAACTTACAATACACGTGTCTGACTTGATTTATATTTTATATCTTCTAGTTCGTCATTAGTTATTTTCAATTTGCAATTGTCCTTTTTGTTACGTTTCGTTTAAGCATGCTGCTGGCGTTATATTATGTACAGAGTCATAAATATAACAAATGTACTCTCTTCAGTATGAAAATGTATATTTTCAAATAAAAATGGTGTTTATACTATTCACAGTAACGAAATAAAGGTTCCAATGGGTGATAATGTTAAAGAGGCACATTAAATGTTTCACTTTTTGATAATGATTTATTTTACACACTTAGTTGTCTTCTATACACAACTATACAACGATAAAAATTAAAATTCTTCTATTTATCACTAATTAAGGTCATTGACGATAATGATTTGTGTTAAAGATGCATAAAGTCAGTCCATACTTTAGCAACGCGTTCTATCAAATATGTTTCATTGCTTGTAAAACTTACGAGCCAAGAATAAGAACAAAAGAAAGAACGTTCGGGGGAAGTACATAATTGATCAATTGTCGTTGTAAAGCATTCACACAATTTAATTCAATCGCTAGCAAGCACATTTCGATAGATTCGACCGGTGAAATCATATTATCCACGCATGCATGTGAAAAATAAATATTATTACTTGGCGCGCATTCAACCGGGGAAATGACACTACGTAAACGTTGCGTACACTCTTCATTATGTATGTATAAAAATGTGCAAGTAGGGTAGCATAGAAAATATTCTCAGGGATGATGGGGGGGCGACGAAGAATAGAATATGAACAACGGAGCAGCTAGGATCAGTTCGAGTATAAATTACTTCATCCTGAACACAAATCGTACCAGCAGGATGAAATTTCGAGAAGACCATCGTCGTCTCGCGGCTATACCTTTTTTTTTGTACATTAAAAATCGTATACATTTCGTAGTAATACACTGACAACTGCATATCGATCATTTCATATTTATCACTAACTTTTACCTATGACTACCATAAATTCGTAACTAGAATAATCGACGTTTGTCGTCCCTCGCGATCACTACTGCGGTACCGCATATTTATCTTGCAATATCATGTGTACGGCTAGTCGCTGTCGAATAAAAAAAAAAAAAAATGGAACAGCGATCCCAAAATATCACAATGTCCAAGTATACTCGCGCACGTTCACTCGTAAATGGGATGTCGTGTTCGCTTACAATACTCAATTATTAATATTAGACGTATACCCTATTTACAAAACTTACGCCCCGGTGTACACCAACAAAACAATCTATGCTTTCAGCCAATCTTGGAGGCTGTTCGGGAAATGCGATTATTACGAAGGTGCCACCTCGCGATTCAATTATTTCTTCTCATGCGAAACATAACGTTACACGCACACAGTGGTGTTCTTTCCTCGAGCGCATTCTACCTTCGAAATACAAAGTCGAACAGAGAAAAACTAGCCTTCTTTTTGCCGTTTGCCTTAAATAAATAATTAAAGCTTGAAGCAATCGTCGAACAGTTTCGTGGTCATTTCGCTTAATCGATGATCAAGTACATAGGTAGGTACATGTGAAACGGGTTTGCAGAAAATGATGAGAATGTGATTTCCTTTGGTTTCTAGATATAGGTTTGTAAAAGGAACCATAAGCAAACTAAACAATTTCAGAAAGTTAACAGTAATGTTATTAAATTTAATTGTAATAATTATAATCGTTCATATTTGTTACGCCAATTATTTTACTATATTTACAATGCCATACGTAATACTATAATAACTTGTCGTATACTTTTCCGTTACGTCGTGCCACAGCACGCGAACTTGTTACCTATGATTCGCAAAAATCCTTCGATAGAACATAAAGCAGTTGATGAAATAGTTTTTTTTGTTCCAAAACAAATTCTCGTTTAAATAATTCATTTAAATACCGTCTGGACACAGGAACTGAACGGAAAAACACTCGCCGAAACAAGGGTGAAGTTACAAAAATATTAAAGGAATTAAAATGATCGGGTTTCAATGTAATACTTTGAAATTCGCAATTGACCTCGTCACAAACATAATAGAACATTACCAAATCATCCAACGAGTAGCGATAATCAAGTTAATATATGCATATATGAAGTAACAACCACCACACTTTCTCACCGTTGCACAGCTTCAATACGACACGAATCCTCTTGAAGATGTCAACTTCATGCGTTATACTTTCCGTTGCCGAAGCCTTTCTCTTTCGTACTTTCGCCCGTACGTGTTTCATATTTCCGAGAATTTGCGCAATTGTTTTTTATTTATTTGCTCAGTCTAAAAATTCACTTTTCCCCATTATTCGTATCGTTGGAAAAAGAACAAAAATGAAACAGCCATCAAATCAGCTTGCACAGTGCGATCATTGAAGCCGAGCAAAATTGTACGATCACTTGAATCTTCCCTCCCGATTACAATAGACTATCACGCAAGATTGTAAATTCACCGGCCAAGCAAAAATGAAAATCAACATTAATATTGCGTGTTTTCCTCCATCCTCATAGAGACGATAAAAATTCGTTGTTGCTGCGGCTTCCTTTATCACGTCCCAATCTTGCTCCATCGTTTAATTACTCCAACTCCATCGTCTCGACACGGTCAGTGTCAGCGACATAGCAACAAAAATTCTTACACTTCAGCCCGTATACAGTTCGTGATTGAAACTAACGAAACAACAAATCCGTGTTATCATCGAGAACACCTCGACAGACAGAATCGCGTGCCATTATGCTGGCCGTCGTTCATACCGCTGAAATTGTAAATATACAGAGAGAAACGTGCCGTTCCATCCCGTGGATACTTGGATCTTCTACCCTGCACGTTGGCTGCTCAGAACCGCCGGCCACGAACGTGGAACCCTTGGAACGTTTCCCTGATCGAACTTATCATTGAATTGATAGCAAAGCTCGGTGCATCTCAGTAAACAGAATTGTACTCCAAGTCTTGGGCGTATTGCGGTGGTCCTGGTGGTGGCGGTGGTTGCGGACTATACTGCTGGGACGAATCCGACGCACGACGCCTGAGCGCCGCGATGCTGTGAGCGCCTCTCCAATCCGACGCCTCGGTTGCATTCACATCGGCGGCCACGCAGGAAATACCGCCGCCGCCTCCGCTGCCGGAAGTCGTTCCAGGCGAGCCCTGGCCACAGTTCAAGGCCGATCCCAGCCCACCACCCTGTCCTCCGCCCACGCTAGATCCTCCCGGAGGTGAACCCCGGGACGCTGACACGTGCACACTCCCTGGAAGTCAGTACATCAAAATTCCAAGTGCTTGTTGATAAATGCAATACTATTTGTATGAATATTCGTCTGTATTTACTCGAGCTAGGGTGGGTTTAAAATTGGCAAGAAAAAAAACGGACCTCACCGTATTTCCTATTCTAAACCTTTATTATTCGGTTGTTTGGTCTTGCGTCGAATAGTCGAACTAGAATCCCTTAAGCGTCTCAGGTAGCGAAAGGGCAATATACAGGTGCGATACCGCAGGTGCAAGGGAGTAGGTTTCCTTTCTTCGCAGGAGATATTAATACGGTAGGCTTACTAAGTGCGTGGGGTGCGCTACCGGGTGTCGTAAAGTCGTTTCCGCCTTTTCTTGCGCCACGTTTGTGGGCAGGACGACCGGCAGCGAAGAAAAGGGATCGTTTTATGGCGCTATCGCGGCGATAGTACAAGTTTGCGGAGGACCATCGGGCCCGCCCATTTCAGCAACGAAGAATGGCATGGCTAATGGCATCGATGAACGCGACATTACGACGTGTATTGTATTAACCCGTCGATTTGTTCGTTTGTTGTTCAGCAAAGAAAAGTTACCCCCGGTCCATCAGAATACGTGAAAGCTACTTGTGCTTGTATCGTTATCTCGAAAGTGTTCAGAGGGTCGCGCGTGACACGTAATTCGGGCATTTTCGGCCACCTTAATTCACACCTCATAGACGCTCTTTCGTACGCCGCTGCTAGACGAGAATAAACAAAATAGGGCTTCGTAATCGACTTGAGAACCGGCAAACCTCGTACATGCTACCGTTCGATGCTAATCATCATCGAAAACCAACAAAAAAAATAAGACGTTTCTCTAAAAGGTGTTTGCCCTAAGCATTACCGGCGAGTAAAAGCGGATAACTGACTATAGCCAGACTCTCGAGTATTGGCGTCCACTTTAAACCGAGACCATGCGAACCACACCGACGGTGAATTACGCCTGTGGAACAGCAAATTTTTTCTCCTTTCGGTTGAGGCTACCTGCCCCGCGGCGATAATACGTGATAATTGACACCTTGTACGTGTTACGTATGTACACAGGTACGTGTTCGCGTTTGAGATACACTCACATTGGCGCGTACATTGTGAAACTATGCTACACGCAAAGGTGATTTCGTCACGCGGTTTAACCCCTTGGCTTTTGGAATGAATTGCTCAAGCTCGATGGTACTTTGCTTCCCTTGATCATTCTAATTGTGGGGGACAAATATTCAAATGAAAATCGCGAGGATTATATATTATTGATAAGTTTAAAACGTTGATCGTTTTCAGGAAAGACTCCGAAAATCTATGCATAATAAGTTTAGCTCTGAAACAATACTTGCACGATAACTGGATTGCTTATTCGCTGGCCAAAAAATCGATATGTATCACAAAAAGGGATCTTAGAAGTTAGTGACCTCAGGACACGGCGGTTCCAGGTATATCCGTCGAAGTTAATCAATTTATAGGTGTCAATATAAGTTTGGCGACGGCAGTATTGAATATTATGTTTTTAAATATGAATTATTGGACGGATATATAATCGGATAAGCGAAGAAGCCATCTCCCTAGAAAAGTTCCATCACCGACTTATCAATATTTTCGACACCTTACTGCGGAGATAATCATTCTATCGCATTCTTAGAAAAATCTCCCGGCAAGTTCCGAGAATTAACTCGGTTCATCTGCATACAATTTCCGATACTTCTTCGTTCCTCTCCCAATCGTCGCGCGTACCAGGGATTACAAAACGAGGAAAGAACTGGTCGATCGTTCAACTTGCCTTTCCATTTCCTCAGCTTCTTCGCGCCTATGTTCTTTTAAAATGTTTCGACCGTATCATTCGTATATTGGAGAGAAAGACCGAACTCGTATGATGGGTAGAATTTCGTGAGACAAAGAATTTCACACACGTCTCGTCTTCCGAAGCATCTTCGAAGGTACAAGGTCCCTGGATAAGCCGAAGCGTAACTCAACCAAGACAGGTTGCATCGGGATGTTATGGTAAACATACAGCGAAAGATCTCGCACCTAGGTGCGAGACCAGGCTCGAAGTTTGCCTGCGTAAACAGAGGAGAGGACGAAGTTTATGTTTCTGTCTCAAATTCCTTACATGCAGGCGCATAACCCCTTCGAGCGATAATGCACCGTAACGTTTAACGACTTCGTCAAAGAGGTCCCGGGTTCCTCGATACTGTTTGCACATCGTCTTTTTTAGAGGACCACGGTCCAAAAGTTTGGCAAGACGATTATCGGACCACCTATAAGCGTCTACGTTAATATTCGTCTCTTTCTCGGGCTAGAAAATATTCCTCTCCTAAAAGATACGTTTGCGATCGATGTCGGTCTAAATCACGCTTTAAAGACTAACACATAAAATTTTATTATCCCGGGAATATTCTACTCAACGACCTCATAGTAACCGCGTGTAACAGCACGTTAAGTTGTCCTTTAAAATTGCATAAATACGATTGATATCTTGGCTTAGTCTCTGGAGACAGATTATTATATACTGTTTACTTTACTGGCGAATAAAGAATATCCGGTTTTCTTGGTATACGGTTAGTGTCCGTTTCTATCATGCCAGTATTATCGTCCAGTAATGTGACAATAATTAGTTTTGTAAACTGAGCAAACTTGTACGACAAACTTATACACCCAGGATTGGCTTCTCCCAAAGAATCCCTGCGACTAGTAACTTAGATAGCTATATACGTATAATCTGTGCATCGCATTAACTCACCAAGGGAATTCAGCCCATAACTGGCTTGATAGACAGCCTGCGACGGACTGCTGATCGGTAGTCCAGAATTACCAAGACCCAAACTCGAACCAAGGCTCCCTGTGCTTTGCTGACCAAGTTGCCCTAAACTATGCCCGAAACCACCCATTCCCATGCCTCCCTGTCCCAATTGTCCAAGACCTGCGAAAGGAACGGTTTCAATTAACAAGCCGTGCGGCGGGTGTCGTTCGCAAAAAGGCGACGAAGGGCTTGCCGATGAAGGGGAAGAACATGGGGGAAAGGGAAATGGATGATACGCAGATCGTCGGTTAGCTGTAAAACCGACGATATGAACGCATTAAATTAAATCAAAAACGAATTTCCAGAATTTGCCCGCGGTCCAGCTATTTAAGACAACGTTTCCCCTCGCGTAACCACGCGCGAAACGCTGGTAATAAGATTACGTGTGCACCAGGTGACACGAGAAATTGAATATAATTTATGTAAAACCGAGGCAATTTGCTGCGATTGAATAATCTTCCGGTGATCGCTTTTCCACCCTTCGCTTTGGAGTGTATACGCGAGCTCTACACTTTACGACAAACACTCGGGTAATGCGACACATTAATGGTTGATTGGATGCAATTTTAGGGATCGATGTGATTCGTTGATTTCCGCCGCCGACAATTTCAGCCCATTGACGTATGCGCATAAATGACACAGAATCATCGATGACTGACCTGTCCCCATACCCCATCTTTCAGGAGGCCCGCCAAACATTCCTGCGCTGCAGAGGTCGGAGCTCATCGGGCCAAATGGTGGCAAGCTGTGCGATGGCAATAACGGCCCTGACGGGGGACGAAAATCTGGGCCACACTTCCTCCGCTTCTTCCATTTCGCGCGACGATTTTGAAACCACACCTGAAAACGCAACGACCAGATTGAGACATCGCCGAACGGTGCAGCTGCAATAATGTAAGTTCACATATATATATATACATCGTATGTACAATTATAAAACAACCCCCGCAACGAGTGCTCGTTCCTTTCGACGATTCTTTCGCGTCCGTGCGAAAGCAAATTCGGCACAAGACGTTAAGATGTCCCTGGGCGTTACGACAATATCTTCGACCCCACGGCGAGTAGCTATTAGCCGACGTTATGAGCTGTTGATTCTGGCCACGTAGTGGCCCCCTAAGCTGCCTGGGTCCCGGGGACTTGATTTATTGATATCGCATGCAAAGCCCACCCCTGTGCTCTCCGATATACCCTCGTCCTGCATCCCCGCCAACCTCCCTCCACCCTGCACCATGGACTACAGTCCCTTTCCTGGCACGGCAAAGCGCGCTATAGTCATCTCATATGTGCCCATAAATTAGTACTTTAGCATTAGAGCACGATGCGCGCTTGCGCCTCCGACGCACACGTAGCCAGCGTGTTACCTGCGAGAGCGACCGAGGTTGCTTCTAGGGGGGACAGAGAACGAAACAGCCAGCCAGCACGAAGGGTGGAGACACCCTCTGCTAACATGCAGGGATTATACGAATCTAATTGGATATATGGGTTTTACACGCTCCAGTGTACTCCAGGTATTGCCAGAAAGCGATCGCCGGATTTCTCCAACGCGGGCAATTTATTATGGACCCGTGGACTTCCGGGAGAGTGAAAACTACGGATACAACGATAGTTACCTTCCACGATTCTCTTTAAAACGTTCGATGATGTTCGGCGGTTGTGGACGAGCAGCGTAGATGTATTTATATGTGGTTAAAAGTCGAAATACTTGCACGACTCGATAATGATTGAAGCAATTCTTACGGCTGAACTTTTAATAGGGCTTCTAATAGGATGTATCGTGTTTTATGATCGGCCTGTCCCATGATACCCTATTGAGCTGTTTTTTTGTTGCGGTTCGAGACCTATTATCTTGGGATATCTTGGTGCATTTGGCGAAGCTTAGGAACATCTGGCACGTCCATTGGCGCTCAAGGATGAACGCTCGTGACGAGAGAATAGCATTAGAGCTGGATGGGTGTTAAGTGCATTGGGATCGAATCGGTGTCTGTGGATCATCCATTGGCGCAGCGTTTCACGATAATGCTATCCATCTAAATCTCGCGCATAAAGATTGTCGAAACGTCATAACATTAAGGCGAACTTGCTCTGCCAGCCGAATGAAAACTTTTCGCTTTCCTCCCCGTCGTGGGTCGAAGAAATCTATGCAAAATCTGTCCCCCTTCTGTTCGATCCCTTGGCAAGTTGTCCATGTTTCTTCCGCGATCTGTGGGTGTGGTTGCGCCGATTTCACGGTACAACTACGCCAGAACGACAGCTAAAAGCCCGTGGATAATTTGCTGTTACACGCCACGTGAGCATCAACGGTAGAAGCTGGAAGAGGGAAAAAGCGCAAGGAACTGTCGACGTATTATATCGCGTATTATCACGTGCATACACCCTCCTCCAGGTGTAGCTGATGCATCCTGCATATACGTACGGCAGAACTTCCGTTAATTAACGCAGGTGAATGCTAATGACTCCTGTTACGAAATAACTGCACGCAAAACGAAAGCTTACGTAGACGATATCGGGTACTGGGCGTTGGATGACCGGTGACGGAGTGGCAAAATTTTCTTTGGGACAATTCCACTGGAAAGTGTTAGACTGCGTGCAGAAGTTAGTAGGAGGGACACAATTGGATCTCCTAGTCTGTGATTTCAAAGTGACTTGCCTTCGTTGCCCCGAATATAAAGCAGCACTGTTAGCATCTTTCAATTACAATTTTAGTTTGTTCGCGATAGAACATTATGATATTTTTACTATCTAATCGATCTACGTTTATGTAAAGCGTGCCTGCCTCAATGATCACCAGCGTTCAGGGATACCTATGAAATTGTGTTAATTACACGTATCACGATACAGGTCGCGGTATGATAGGAAATGGAAGCGCCGTTCTCTATGATAGCACGCGAACAAAGGTAACTTCCATGTATGTTTCTGCGCTAATTGCATACCTGGCGTGATAGATTAGCAATCATTAATTCATATAGGTACCTGAAAAATCCACCACTACTTGCCATTAGAGTATGTCGAATCGATAATAGTTCTACACGAAATTGCTACTACAATGCGACTATTAAATACTAACGGGCCAATCAAAAATTCAGCATACAAACCGGCAGCGTCATTTAAAGATGACTATATTAACAGAAGTACCTATATATTCGAAATGATTAACGAGCCGTAAATGTCAGTGAATGAAAAAGCAATGAATGCTAAAGGGTCTGAGATGTAACTGGCTGGCTCGAATCACGGAACACACCTTTCGATGACTAAGGTGGCTCGACTGATGCCTTTCGTGGCCATAATGCCTCAGTTCGAGACGAGCCGGCGGGTCAATTAGGAACATTGCTTTTTAAAAATTGATCAATCACCGCATCGCTGTTGCGGAGGCGCGTGCGCCGGGGCAGCTGTTCCCAGGAAGCACCTGGAATCACGCCGAGGGTGGAAACGAACGCGAACGCTGTTGAATAATCAGTATCAGTACCCCAGCGATGACTGGACTCGATGTTCGATGAGATCGTGCGATCGAAAATACCATCAGGAATAGTTGCAACACGTTCTTACGCCCACAAGAGAATTTCAATCACTGTTCGATTATGTTTTGCGTTACTGTGAATACCTTGCTCACCACGAACGTGGAAATTCGTTACGATACCACTTTGCGCGGTTAATTGTACGCTTCACTAACCGAGATTTACTTTTTCCCTGCCGATGTAGAGTGAATTTACCCGACAGTCCAGCTGCCTACCAAGTTGACGTCGAATTTGCATAAACGATTACCCTCGACTGAGATTCATTGTGTGCACGTAAATTCGTGGGCGGGGCGATAAATCAATGGACAAAATTGATTCATATACGTTTCAACCCCTTCTCGAATAAAAAACAAGTACTGGCGAAAACTATTTAATAGAAAAGTTTAAACATCCCTGCGTCTCCGACTGCGATTTTCCTCCCTCGGCATCAGAATTCCGAGAGAATTCCATTTCCCTGACGCAATTGCGAATAGCTTAGTTTAACTCGACAAAAGAGTTTTCGAGCTCTCAGGGGGTCCGTAGGTGGCAAGAAGCAAGGTTCGGCCAGGAAAGTCAGGGGTGACCTGAGGTTAGGGTGAGGTTTAGGAGGTGGAACAGGCGGCGAGACCTCGTAAAGGGGGTTTCAACGGGCGCTGATATAAATTGAGCTTGCCATCAAGGCAAGCGGCGGGATCTGGCCAAGACCCTAAGATATATAGAAGTAGCTTTCAGCACGCCATTGAAGAATAGTTCGACTCGCCTCGCGGAAAAATGCTTGGAATCGTCCGGAGCTCAGGTAACGTTTTTCTTTCGAGATTCTCCTTCGGCCGGGGGAGGATCGAAGCGTTTCCACGATGAAAACTTAATTCATAGCCCGCCATTCTCGTATCCCCCGACGATGAATTCGCCCGATGTGTTCGATCGTAGCGAGGCGAATCGTGTATTCTCTGGATTTGTCGAACAGCCGCAGTAGAATCGGACGATCGCCGTCAGACAGTCTTCGTTGCGTTGAATTTCAAACAATGACGTTACTATTTTGGAGACGATCGATGCTTTCCCTTCGAGCGCGACGTGTATCTAATGGGAATGGCGGATATCGAAAATTGCGACAATTATAAAAAGATAATTGATTATTGAAAACGTTCCATTTGCGTTATTCGATACGGGGGATTGTTCAGGAAATTTGTGTATTTGGCTAAATGTATTTAGCAGCGTGTAAATTATGGAGCAATGCAAAGTCGTTGCGAGTAATACTGAACCACGATTTCGATTAGCATCGAGTTAATATTCACGAAACACAACACGGTTACAATTATATATTTAGTCAGTTGCTATTATTTCGTTCGTAAGATTTTTCCAATCGATTCCTTCGGGAACGGCAATGTTCCCTTCTTCGCGGGGATAAGAAGAAGATAGTCTGATGCACGCGAGCGGCTAATATTTAATGAAAATAAATACTACATAAGTTGGTGCGATGCGAGGCCTGATTGATGACGGTGGTCGGGATGCTGTCCGAGGGTGGCAAGACGCATTACCCGGACCGCCTACTGTTTCATGCTGCGTTACGTCGTCAGGAGGGACATTTTCGTTGGGCCATTAGTGGTTCGTCGTGATCTAACGCCACGCAGAATTAAAATTCGAGGATCACCATCGAAACCCTAGCCACGCCGATTCTGTATTAACTTTTCGTACGATTATTCAATCGCGGTCGATTTTATCGCGAATAAAAATAAATTTCCGGGATTTGAATTCGTACATTCCTAAGTAACATCTCTAAAGCCGCGCGAAGCTGCCAGCCGTGCGATTAAAAAAACAAGAAAGGTGAAAATGCACCATCTTCCCCGTAGTGCAAGCTACCTCATAAAGGTTCCAGAACTGCCGATAAAAAAAAGCATACTCGCGACTCTCGCATGCACCGCGAACCGTAAACTTGATCCATTTGTTCTTTATTATTATTTCACTGGCGCAATATCGTTGGCTTAGGATGCCTGTCGTGAAATTAGCCCGAATTGCTCGTGGAACTGGATTTATCTCGCGAAGTAAGTGCGCTCGCAGGTCTGTATAGCGTCGTTGGTTCGCCTGTGAACGATCTATCAATCGTTTCTTTGGGAAATCGCACCGTTCCCTTTGAGATATATTCGATCGGTGTTTCGTTGAATTGTAAACATATCTATCCGTCGCGTCTTGAACCTGTATTTGGCGACTCATCGAAATCTCAGGATTTTTAAACCGCAGCTTTTCATTCGATCGAGGGTCGACCACGGAAATCTAAGTTCCAAGGGTTCGCCGATTGCTCTCACCCCCCCCCCCCCCCCTGTTGGCTGCGTATTTTCGCGGGTGTGAAATTATTCAGAACCGGTAGACGTCATAACAAAATGGGCGTTAGATGATGCTCCCTAGGGTCATCGCGGCGACATAGTTTATCCATTGAGAACCCCAATTCTCCACCATGCCATGCCGCTGCATGTGTACACGGGGATGCTTTTCTCGTCGCGTGTTCGTAGCGCGCCGGCACGTCTGTGTGCGTGGCCAGGTTCGTGTGCGTGCAGTACCAGGCGTGATATTTTTCGGCCGGAGACACGTAAGAGCTAATATCGCGGTCCATGCATATTTATACGGCATTAAAAATCACCCCTCCCTTAAAATGCATAGACTGTTGCATAGCAGACGCGTTGAATCTTCGCCGGGCTGCGTAGGCTAAAGCGTTTGTCACGCTGGGGGTGGCTGCTAGACGGTATATATCGTTCCCTTTGAACTTTTACTATTTCATCGAGACATTTCCACGAATGTCGCTTGCCCGTGGATTTCGCCGTTTTTGTTGCATTTGAAATGAAACAACGGGCGCAATACTTGGTGCAGTAATCATAATAATGGGAGGTTGTAAACCTAGATACGTGTAATTACTCTTGTTTGAGTAATTTGTGGAGATTTCGTTTCTAAAAATGGGTGCCGAAGGCAACGGAGGAAAGGATATTTATTTTAAATGTGCTTTTATCCCGTTCGTACGCACTGCGCCACATACAAATAATAAATTTCACGTTTAATACTAGCTTAATGTTAGACGAATGTCTGTTGTTCCCGTGTATTCTTATTTCGCCGGGACATTGATTTATTTTCGACGCACGTCTGGTCATCGCCGCGTATTCGATATTCGTTCGATGGCGTTCATACATTCCAAACGGTCCAGAAACAATGTGGCAGTGATTTAACACGGGGCGAGACCGTGATCGTGAATGATTCGCGTTGCGGCGAAACTTGACGCGGGCATGTTTGATGTGCCGTCGTAAAACACTCGATTGCCGTGTACACGTGTCTGGTTATACGCTGGACGCATCCAGGTAAATGATCACTGATAGTTTACGGGCTGAAATTTTGTAGATGGAAATTGCATATCGATCATGCTGGCCTTTCGATACACGATTCAATGCCCGCCGATACGAGGTCATAATTCCCTATTCGCCTTTTATTTCTTTTTTTCCCCTTTTTTTATGGTTCTTTTTTCTGGCGTTCGTCAAGTGAAATAGTTTGAACGATGCAATTGAAAGCCTGTACTTGTCGAGATTTCAATTTCAACGGACACTATGAATTTAAGCGTAAAACGCGTGATCTGAAGAAAATTCAGCGCAACCCGTGGAAAACTTTGCAACTCTACTACTGCCGTACACTGAAACCATTTCCCATTTCTCAGGACAAGACAATAACGAACTACATTTACCCTCGGCACAGTCACTTGTTTGTCCCAAAGGATGGTCGAATGACACTGCCATTCGTCCAGCTCCCGTGGGATACTTTGAAAGCAATACCCAACATTCGCTACTACGGACCGTCTCCCAGAACGGCATATGTGACTTTTAGCAGTCGGGATGCACTGTGGTGACATATTCGAATTTCGATTGTTCGCCGAAATGAATCAGGGGGAAGTGATTGAAGAAAAGATTTTCAATACTTTAACTTCCATTCTCACACAAAACTACGCGACCAACTTTACGTTACAGACAAAAGAAAAACATCGTCGTACCACGAAGTGCAACGAGCAGATAAATGTCGAAGGTTCTTAAATGCACTCGAGGGCTCGTAAACGTCTATCAGGAAGCAAAAGCTGCACATTTTTTCGCTACCGTAAGAGCAATTGCTCTGCGTGCTAGGTTTGTGTGCCCAACGTTATCACCATTGAAATCATCAAACATCAAGGTCCATAAAACCGAGCGTCGTTTCCCTTCCATTCCAGGCTGCATCCATTAGTAGCATTAATCCACGTTTCGGGAAGATCGCGACGGATAATGTGCAAACGAAAGGGCGTAAAGCGTTCGACCAATACAGTGAGCGCACTACAGAGACAACGTTTCGCCCTCAGCCCTGTAGTTCTCCCCCTGTTTTTTTTTTACCTTTTTTGTTTGATTTTATTTTTCGTCGCCAGGCTCTCCGTACAGATCGTGGCCATCGACGGAAGGTCGTGCCCCATAAAATTTCCGGGGAGTAGTAATCGAAAGGACCCTTCAGCCTAGAAACGAGCAGTTACCTGAGGCAGTTAAGTTAAATGCCTGTTAGCAGACGTTAACTGCTCGCCGCTATGGGTTCTATTCCGTGGACGATTGCAATTTTAATCGCCTCTTCATTATGATTAAATTTAAATCGGCTGTGTGCAGGTCTAATAAAGCTCGTTCCGCGGCAGCCGTGCTGGAAACAGAAAATGTCTCCTGGGCGGATTAAAATACGCGTAATTAAAACTGTAAAGCGCCAATACATGTTCCCGAAAATAGACTGTCGGTTTCGCGATAAATGTCCGGCAGAAAAAAGCTTTTTGTCTGAACGGCGCGGGCACACATACACGCGAACGGGCGCACGGCCGATCACGTTTTGCGGCGGACACGTTCGTCGCTGCAACGACGGATGATTGAGTTTTATTTGAAGCAGCGAGAGCGGTTAATTAATATTCTAGAAATGATTGACGGTAAGGAACGGCCTGATCGTGAATACCTTTCTAAAAATCGTGCCCCGAAGCGCAGATGGAATCGTGCGCTGGCGCAGACAGTGGAAAAACGTGCCATTAACCTCTGGTTCGGAGGGTTTTGAGAAGGGATGAAAAACCCTTTCGACGCTTTCAGGGGATAGCATTTTTCGATGCTTTCAACGAGCCTGCGAAATTATTTACGGTGCGCCGAATCGGCGTTTCGCGACGACTAATTTTTGTGAATATCGCCGCTCTGTGTCGGCGGTGCCAAATGTTTTTTCAGCAGCCGGGGAACGGGCTCCAGTGTTCAGAGGTTTTACGATTTCGCCAAACATTTGTGGCGCAGAGATATTTGTGAATTGTCACCGATGAGAATAGTCAGAGGGGAACGCGCACGAAATTGCTGGAAGAGATCGCCGTATTTCTTTATTCTATTTTTCCATTTCTTATTTGACATTGTCGCGGTTCGGTTTTCACGCGATGGCGTCGGGAACGTTGACGGTGCACGTGGCGCGGGCACGGGCCGAGCAACGAAATGAAAGTAAATGAATGGAAAAAAGGAAAGGATGAAATAAAAGGAAGGATAAATAAAGTGCTCTTATATTTTATTCGAAATAATAAAAGCCGGCCTAATGTAAAATTCATTGTATCCATTATTACTAATTAAGCCGCGTAAAAGGTTAGCGAAGAGGCGCGTGAATTTTTCAACGATAAAGTCAGTGGCTTTTGTTTGTTTTATTTAGGATGATTGGGGCAGAGGTTTTTCACACGAGCCGGCCTCGCCTTCGTTAAATTTTCAGCCGCGGACGAAAATTTCCGGCCGAAGTGTATCTCAGACAGGCCGATCGCCGTGGAATGTGGCCACGCTGAATGAGTGGTCGAATTGAAATCGTTATCACGTTAAAATATAATTAAATGTTTCGCATAATTCGGTATCGGCTACGTGATGCCGCGTCGAAGTAATTGCTGATTGTAAAGCAGCTTCGACGAATTCGTTATCGCGCAAGCAATATAATAGTTGTTAATTAATAGCAATTAGAGACGAAGTAGCAATTGCATCTGGCTTCGTGTAGTAATAAATTACAACAGATCGATAAATCGTAATATTTCATTGCACTATTTTCACGTATTTTGTTGATAATTAGAAACGCTTTACGCGGCTCTCGTTTCTGCTGGTGCGATCATCGTATTAAAACCGAATCGTCGTTAATTTTTTGTTGGACGAAGAACACCGTTCATCCTAATGCATTTCTAAGCTACGGAAGTACATACCAGCGGCAAATTGTTTCGTCCGATTGAAAGGGAATAATTGCTGGCACGGATAATACTGTATTTATCCTATAATAAATGTTATATATATAATGAAATTAATCGTATTTACAATTGAGGTAAAATTACAGAAACTCCGTCATCCGAATTTCGGATGCTCAAGAAAGCGCAGCAACACAAAAGATCGAAGACCAATACAGGTCGCGTTGAAAGAAAAACCTTCAACTATTCGTTCCGCGGAAAATAAATATCAAACCGGGAAACAAGGAATCCGGCGCCCAAGCTCAAAAGGACTCCCGCAGCTATCAGCTAAGACCTTCAGCCGTTTCAATATCCTAAAGCGAGGAACGAAATCTTCAAGAACCAATAACAAGCGATGCCCAGAGACAGTTGCAATACACTTGAAGGTGTACAGGGTGCGCACGAGCCACGTGTGCACGCGGTATCGTTTGATACAGCCACGGGGGTGGCCCAGCCCTCGTGAAAATGTTGAGCGGCGGGTCCGCCATGGCTAGCCAAGAAATCTTTGATAGCGACGCTCGATAGTATAGCGACGCTGGGCGCCGGCGCCTTTCCCTAGCAGCCCCATTGGTGCCTCAGGCCCTCTCCACACGAGAGTCAGCCGCCGTGTTTCCTTGGAAACGCTTCGTTCGCTCTGATGTCTACCCTCGCCCACGGAAAACCTCTTTCAATTAGGCAACCAGCCACCCCGAGCACCGTCCGACGAATCTCTATGTCTCTCTTTTCCTCTCCTTTCTCTTCGGATCGTCCACGCCGCTTTTCGAACGCACATCTACCTGCGTCTGGAAGGGAGCACCGTGACGAGCTCTCGTTCGCATCGACGACTCTCCCGCCACCCCCCCTTGCCACTACACCGCGCCGATTCCTCTGTTTAGTGATTTCCCTCGTTCTTTAATAATTATGCTCGATGTTCGAGAACCAGGACGGAAGGTCGCTTTACGCTTGAAAGCGTCGTGACGTTTCTCGAGTGGGAAAGATGATGAAGAATAGGAGGAATGAGCAGTTGTTAGACGGGAGAATGAAAGAAACTGTACGGGATATTATATTCGGGAGGGATGAGGGTTGTCGTGGATAGAAATCTGCTAGACGGAAATAAGTAAATCCTGTCTGTGAATTTAAATGACTGAACTGTGCCCGGCGGGATATTTTTGGACCACGTCGATCATATTGTCACAGATCAGCGAGATTAACATGTATATATAACATCCGCGAACGGACTTCTTTATAATCGTCGCGGTGAATATGAGAAATATTTGGAGATTTATAGACGCGACGCACACATACGGTCCTTACGTATGTGTAGGGTCTGGGGGCGATACGAGAAAAGAAGGCGAGCGAAACTGTTTGATATGCAGCTCGACGCCAGGCTTGACTGACGCTTCCAAGTTGCGAATAAAATTTTCATGAATTTCTATTAGCTTCGTTTTTCTAGACGTGCCCCGGAGGCTTAAAAAAGCTCCAGCTAGCTGATGACCGGGGATGAAAAAGTGCACGCCACCACTTTGGTCAACACTTTAGGTATCGGTTTTATCAATTTCCCCTTTGAATTGCGGTCAACGATTCGTTCTTCAACGACGACCCTCGAATTGCTTTGGAGGTCTGTAATTCGGGATTTCTAATTTCTGACTATTTGCACGCTGTTTTTGTTTTTCTTTTGTTTCGTTAAATATTTGATTAGCCAATCAGTAAAGTTCTTGCAACGGAGTTGTATATCTGGACTTTTCAATTCTCGATAAACACGTATCTCGGGCAATGTACCGTGGTCATTCTCGTGATCTTTGAGTTTGTTCCGCGCTTGGAAGCGGGGAAAGTTTGCAGAAAGTTTCGTGGTTGCCTGACGGCAACCTGGAGTCCGCCAAAATTCGAGACCCAGTAGGGTGAAAGCTTAACGCTACTCCAAGTTTCACTTTAATCCGAAAAGCCGCGGTAGGCCGGTGGAATTGATTTCGAGACACTCGCGGTTTCATCTAGTTCTGCCTATTAAGAGCATCCCTTGCTGTCCAAACAGCAACACACAGTTACATACGCGTGCCGTCGTTTCAATTACGTTACGAGATTACTTGTCTGGTATCTCGCTTTACTTAAGCAAGCATCCTAAGCTTTCCCATCGTAGACGCTATCGTAAAAACTACAACTACGTATTCGTTCAATTTTTCCTTAAAAGCTTTCTCACGGATAAAATAGTTTTGCGCTTACCTGAACCCGACTTTCCGTGAGGCCGATTCTCGCAGCAATCTCCTCCCTGAGGAAAATGTCCGGATAGTGTGTACGATTGAAACACTTCTCCAACTCGCTCAGCTGAGCCGGCGTGAATCTCGTTCGATGCCGTTTCTGCTTGACAGGCTTGTCATCGCCCTGCCCCATTCCCACTGCGTTCCCTATAGTAAGAGGAACGAATTTTCAATTCTCCCGTTTCGTCGAGTGCAACCCCCACCGTCTTGCCTTTATTACCCTCGCTTAACCGATCGACTTAATATTATACTGTAAAATATCCACTTCGCCAAAACTTCTTCTGTACTTAATCTTTAGAAATTTTTCCCCGTTAACACAATCGACTTCGATCCAGCTTTCTCTTTCTCCCCCTTCCCCGTGACAACGAGCGCACACGCGAACGCGAAATTTACTGTCCATCGTGTCGCACGGTACAAGGATCGCTGATAAAGGCAAGGCGGCGCAAAGGAAAAGAAAGGAGGTAAAGAAACTAGAGCATTCGAACACGGCAACAGGCTTACCGGCCCCGGGCATGGTCATGAGTAATTCCTGATGAAGCGTGAGGCCACCGCCGGCAGACAGTCCGGTGCCCAAATTCACTCCCAGCACGCCGTCCAACTTCTCGTGCCTCTTCAGATCCTGCACATGAAGATCCTTCGCTCCTGCGAACGCGAAACGCGAAAAAAACCTGCCATTACAGTTCTCTGTTACCCCGCGTCCACCACGTGCCCCTCTTCACGCTCACTCCCTTTTCTGCTCTATGTAGTTTAAATTTGTATAGGAGCAGAAGCTGGCTGGCCGGTGGCGAGGGGAACACGGACCACTTAGCACGAAGGTGCGAGAATCGTCACCGGCCTCCGGCTTCTGGCGAACAAACACACACATCCAACTCTGTCTCGTGCACGCACGAACACGTGTCCGCGCGCGCCAACAGCCGCGGCTACGTGGTCGTAGAAAATTTCTAGAATGCGTGGGAGGAACGGCTGAAACGCCCGCCACGAAACGCTCGTGATTGCGCGGCCATCGCGCGTCGTTGTGCTTTGTCAAACTCGCTTACGTAATGGGTTGAAAATTAGTTCCAAACCTTTTCGAAACGATCCACGGGCTTCTTTTTCCCTTCCCGGCGATGTCTACGTACGCACACGTATGTATTTGTGGGTGGGTTCGAGGAACCCGGGCCCGGAAGTCGAGGACTCGCCATTGTGGACCGAGTGCCCGAAGAGCGGTCGAGATGGGACGTAAATACATACGGCATGAGCAACGGGAATGGAATATTGAATGTTTAATGTTCGTGAATTCAACGGAGGAGGGGCAAGAACGAGATGCGGTGTATCGGTTCGGGGTGTTCGGTTTGTCCATCGAACGATGGACGAAGTGCACCCTCCTCGGGCTGAGGTATCGAATTGATTGCTTGCGAGGAAAGTTGCGATAGGAGAATTCGAAATATTAATTCGCGTTATCATGAAAATGCAGGCTCATCTCTGGAATCATTTCTCTCGATTTCTCGAAAATGAACGCGTCGTGTATCGGGCGTTTAATTGAGTCACGGGGATCGCAGCGAAACGATAATATAACGGCCAAGGAATTTTATTGGTTTCATAAACATGTTGACCGGGCCTGCAGTTTTGCATCGATATTTTATATAATCCGGTTTTGCTAATAGTGATTCATTTCGTACGACTGGTGCACGCGTATTCAAAATGCTTAATGCGACCGCGCACGCATAATAACGTTAATACTCTGGTATTTCGCCGTGGCCCGGAATCATCGTGGAAATAGTTGGGAAAATTCTGTGCGCCGCATATTTCCGTGAGGAAGCTAGCTCGACGGATTTTGTTAGGCTATGCAAATGTTCGAGGAAAATCCGATCGTTTTTATCGGCACCGGATATTTCATGCATCGTGTACGCGTTAATGTAATTTGTATATTCGATGAATATCGACTACCACTACACGTTACATTTCGATGTATCGTTCGTCACAACGTTTCGGTACCGCCCTGTTATGCTATTCCGAGTAAAACTATTTCGAGTTTGATCGGAAACGCGGAGGGGGAAAAGGGCTGCTGAAGAAGAGAATGAAAGATCTGCCAATATTGTGGAAAGTTCGACTGTCGCGTCGTCGGAAACATACCGTGATCGACGAGCATGAATGATGGACGATCGAGGGTAAAAAAAAAGAGTTGACGCCGTTAATGACACGAAAGGATCATAAAAAAAAGCGGGAGAGATCCTCTAGGTGTCGAAGAGCAACGTTTCTTCGAAGAATGAGACACGCCGCTGGCCGACCACCAGCGTGCAGCAACCGTTTACTCAATGGAAACTTTGTATGAATGAACTTTATGACTGGCCTTTATTTTCGTTTTATTTTTATGGGTCCTGATGATTTTATTTTGATTTTACTGGTCGGGTCCCGGTATTTATGAGCGCCCTCGCCCGTCCGTCCGATATTCGGAAGGTTCCTTTGATCTCTTCATCGCGGTTTTTTCATTTCTGTCAGAAAAAAAGAGGTAGGCAGCCGAGGAGCGGGAAAGAGAAAAGCACCGAGAGAGGTAGAATTTTCGTCTCGCAACTGCGAGTGTTTTACCTGAAAAAGTGTGCGCTGAATTGAAATTGTCGCTGCGCGATACGCGCCATGACCCGTGTAATTTAATTCGTCTCGATCAAGATCAATTTGAGTCGCTGAAAAAAAGAGCGTCGTTCACATGCAGAACAGAACGACGTGCCTATACGCGGAACATATGTATTACCTTATCCCCTTGATTCTTCGAAGTGCAGTCTGCATAGACGCTTTAATCCTTCTGTTTCAAAAGTGCGAAAAGAAGAAAAATAGGTGTAGAAATAAACGCGAGACTTTTGCACGAGATTTAGCAAATTCAATCAGCTTAATTGCACGGCGAAGTTCGATGAAAATTTGCAAACAGGGTATGATTATTTGCAAGGTTCTTGGGGATTAGTGCAACAACCTTTTGTTTGCTTCGCCTGCCGTTTGCCTCTCATTAACGCCAAGAATCATTGTTTAATCCTATTCCACGAGATCGTATTATCGGGTCTTCTAATTGAATTAAAAGTGTAGAACCTAAGGCAACGAATCTGCGTTTGCTTATCTTCCTCCTCCGTTTTCCTTCTTATTTATCATTCCTTTCTTTTCTCCCCTATTCCTCCGCCAAATACCGGGAAGGAGACATCAAACGAGTCATAATTTAATGTCATATCGACGGAAACGACCGTAGCAACGGCACTATTCGTGCATTAACGGCCGTTTAAAATACCGATGATTGACAATCATCCGCTTCGAAGTGTCTGATTAATAAATTCATAAATCACATTACTGGATTCGGGAACGACGTGACGGACGAGTTTACTCGAATGTCTGGAGTCGCGGACGATGTATTGTCTCGGTACATCGACGTTGCACCAATGCAATTAACGTAACTGATACAATTACTTCTCCGTTGTCACGCTTCTTCACCTCAAACCGAACGTTACAGAGCTTTGCGGGTACAGCTGGACGATTCGTAGAAGAAAACGAAAAGAGCAGGTTCAGTGGCTGTTACAGATTCTAAACACGAGTGCATTAACGAATGGCTACCGATGAGCAATACGGTTGATCGCTTAGACAAAAACAGAAGGTTAATTGTTCCTTAATCAGGTCTACACGCCGGGCTTTTGCTCGGTTCCTACCACTAGTTCCAACTCTAAATCGTTCCTTAACTTCTCGCCTAATGTAATCAGCGTTCAGGTAATTAAGGTCATCAAACTTGAGAAGCGGTTTCCTTGAGCGGGAGAGAAGCGAACAGGCGTTCGCCACGTGTTATCGGACCGAAGTCTTTTCCTTTTTATCGTTCGGCAAACTTTTCCCCTTTTTTTCCTCGCGCATACTGGTGACTTTCGACGATAGGACCGGGTTGATCGGCACCTTCGATACAAGTTGCGTGGGGTTTCTGCATGATCGTTGAAAGGTGAGAAATGGACGAACGAAATCGACGGAGGTGAAATTATATTTTGTAAATTTCTGCTATCTGCACAATTTTTAGTGTACTCATTATGAAAGACATTATAGGAGCATTGATTGATGTTTGATTGATGAGGTGCAGAGTGGAGAAGTCAGTGCGATTTAATTTGGTACCTGATTTGTGCAGCTTTTAATAGGGAACAATTGCATTTAAGTGAATGGATTCTTGGCAAAATATTCTGAATGATTAGCACGTTGTTACTTTTTAATAGGGTATATTAATTAGGAGAAACTGAATTTTTTATAGAATGAATATTAATAACCAGTTAGCGATCAACCATTATTTCTGTATGAAAGTTATTATCGGGTCATTTGATTCATAACTGTTTCTCCATTCGCGGAAAATACGCGGATGATCACGCGCCGACGGAAGAAACTGCACCAGTGCATAGCTTAAAGTTTTGAGACGAAAGAAATATGATGAATTACCTATTAAAAATTGAGATTTTTCTTATTTTTTAACAAACTACTTGCTAACTAATATCATACTTATTTGTCGCTGACTATTGGAATACTTTAAAAGCAAATGCCGTGACAATTCGTAATATCCTGTACTTCTTATTCATACCAACGATTAATAGACGTAAGTTTTTATTCAGGAAAACAGGATAGTGATAATCGCCAAAAGACTTAGTCTATCACTCAGTAAAAGGCGACTGCTACACTAACAGCGCGCAACGAGTTGCAAAATAATTAAATAATTTTTAAAACGATCAAACAATTTACAGTAAACATTATTTTCACGTGTGACATGATGGAAAATGTGTGGTATCAAAGGTGTTAAACAAATTAGCCGCAGACCGTCGCTAAAGAGATACAACCCGCCATGCTTTCGTACCGCCTAGCGTTTCGCAGTAAAAAAGAATGGCATCCCTTCTTTACTCGCCCCGTTAATTTTGTAATTAATTTTTTAACACGTCCCTACAAACGAGGAACATTTTGTTCATGCAAAAATAACCATCAACCTTCGATTCTGCACAGAATAGTCTCTCCTCCTCAACTTTCGACAGGCGAAATTTGGCATCGCCGTCCAATCAACATACGAAAGTAAAATAGCCAAATACTTCGGCAAACTCAACGGTTTCAATCCCGTACAACACAACCAACATTTTCCCCACTTCTCACATCCAAACCGCAGCCAGTCATCAGCGCAAAACTTCAAGATAATCTTTGAAACAACTCCACCAAGTGGAACCAACGGAAAGACTCCTTCAATAATGCTCCAAATAGGAGAGCGCGCGAGACCCGTCCGAGTGTTAAACAGTGCGCTTGCACATTTCTGCAACTACTTACCGGTGATACCGTGTATGGAACCGCTGGTGGAGATGTTGTTCAGCATACCGTTCCCGGGGATCGCACCCCCCACACAGATAGAGCTCGGTTGGAAAAAAATTTCGCGTGTCACCGCGAACCACCCTCGAATGTAGCGTTCTACGAATCGCGTACCACTTCGAGGATACCACGAATTTGCCGTGAATGGAACACGAATGTTGTCAATTCGACGAGACGTGTCTGAGGAACGGCCCGTGCCCCAGCAAGGCAAACAGCGGACTGCCTGGCTGCCATATCCGAGCTCCCCCACCGCTGAGAAACGCCGCTGATATCCCACTCTCTTTGTCACGCGAAACACCCTCCTACGCGTGTCCTTATCTCCCCCGATGCTTGTGCCAGGCCTTTCTCACTCCCACACCGGGTTTGTGGGCGTGATATTAAATCGCTGCCGTGCTTCAGACTCGCCGCCGCCGTCAGGTACGTAGCTACCTGCGGGGGAACCTGATAACGATACCAGCATGGAACGGATACCTCTTGCAACGGTGTTTGAAAATGTTCGATTGTGGGGACAACAAATTTACGCGCGCGGAGACTAATCGAAGGGATGGATTTCGTAAATGGTCAGATGTGTAAGACCATTAAGGGGTTGGTGGTATTAGAATAGGGGATGCTGTGTTATAGGGAGACTGTTGTTGCGAGGATTATTTAATTCATATACTTGGAGGTAAATTGAATTGCGTTATCAGAATTGTAGCCTCCGTCGAGCGCCTGCTATGTTCATAACGTGCGATCGACAAAGTGCCGTATTAGAAGGATAGGCGTACTTCCGGTAGCACTTTGCGGGCCGGTGTACGCAACTGGAGAACCTAGAGATGGAAGACAGAGCAGCGCAGGAGGCGCAGAAAAATATGAGGAAAGGTAAGAAGGAATTTTAACACCCACGAAGTAGAAGGAAAAGAGGAAGGAAGATACGCGTGCTTGTAGTCCAACGAAAGAAGAGGGGGATGAAGAAGAGATAGGGGGAGAGAGAGAGAGAGAGAAAAAACGAAGAAAAATCGGCGGAAAGAAATCGAGAAGCGGTAGTGGCAGAGTTTAGCTCGTGGACTACGGTGGTTGGCGAGGCTGTCCATATCCGAGGTAAACTCTATCCAGGTTACTGTAGTCTGGCTGTCTCTGTTTTGCGGTAGGCGGCAACCGCCACGGACGCAGCTCCAATGAGCGAGTAGCCCGCCCTCTAGATACCCCACTAGCTTACCCCTGCCGGAGATTTATTGAAATTTTATTTTTATGGCCGGTGAGCACGGCGTCCGGTGGATGCAGGGGGTTGCAGGGTGCGCGCCGAGGCCAGACGGGGCGAACGAGAGAAGAGAATTCCTTCTCGTTTCCTCTAACTTTTTTTCCACGTTTCTTCTGTCCTCGTTCTACCACAGTGACAGCCCTACCCTCCGCCGCTCGAGTATTTCATCCCTCTCTTCCTCATACCAAGCTCTTTCCCTCTGCGCCGTGGCTGGTACGCTGCCGCGTATCCCGGCCGCTTTATTCGCTACGTCCTTTTAATTCAATAGCTACCCCTTTTTTATAAGGTGGCGGGTGAAGACGGAAGTCGGCCGCGCCGCTTTGAACGTCAGGAACAATATGCCACTGAACACTTCGCTCAGCCACTGTACGCGGCCCTATTCTTTCGTTTGACATTCTCGTCGCTGTTTGGAGGCGAGTTTGTACCGTTCGGGGGTGTGCAACGCGCCCGTTCTAGGGGGGCGCTCATCGCGACGATCGGGAATTAACGATCTCATCGGCGGCGGCACTGGGTGAAACGTGTATCGTCGTGGGGATTTTGCGGAACATTTTGCAACATTTCGGAACACCGTTCCAGGAGGGTTGTTATGCGTGGGGGCAGGTTTAGCCGAACGATTGTAAGCGCGTTAGAAGGAAACAGATTGACTTCTGGGTACGGCCCGCCGCGGCGTGTGCCGTGCCATTGTAGTCTGATATTACTATGTCGTCGCGTGTTTGACGTGGTATTGATCAACGGCCTAGAGTCCTAGAGCATCTTCTTGAACATAGTCTGACGTAGTGCTCTATGATCTATGCTTTCGTAGGAATGTATTACTGACTAGGTTGAGGGAATTGCGTTACGTCATTCGGTACTTCTCAATGTGATTAATGCAACAGTCAGAAGATACGGCTACGGAGTCGATGTGAGAGTTTAAGTTAAGTCCTGTCGACGCGTGTGTGGCAGGAAACAAGTTGCAGGTGAAAATTAATATTCGTTTCCATTTGTTCGCATTTGCCAGAGGGTTCGTGGTCCGTTGCTTTCTTTGCGCGCAAGTGATTGCACGATTAATTATCAAACGTATTCATTGCGTTGCGCGTTCAGCGAATGCCTTTGCAAAGGAATGGGAAAAAGAACATCGAGGCACTATATTCGCGGAACGTCAAAGCGAAAAATTCATGCTTGTCACAGAGGACAGTTATTTCAACTGGAATACTTTACTGCGTTCACAAATAACCCAAATTCGATTTTATTGCAAGATCGATGCAGTTAATCGTTGTTTTCATGGAGAATCGGCCGCGCGACTTACGCGCTACACAACGTTCAGTGCATTCTAGAGCTTTCGCGCGACTTGACGAAAGTTTCACGTGAAAATTCCGCCCTCTTCGAGAAACAGACATTCGAGAAACGTTACGCACAGATACCAAGGCACCATATTGCTTTAGAAGGGTGGATGCCAAAGAAATTTAATAAACACGACAGAAACGCCTCGTCGGTCAACTGTTCAGAATTCTTGAATTAATATGAAAATAATTTACAACGCGTAGTTAGTATCCCGGTCCTGCCTTCAAGGCAGCCACTTCAGCGAGCGTGCAAAAAGGAATTAGATACTGAAATTAACTAGCTTCTTCGATCCTTCGAGTGCTCTCAAGTGTGCACTGTAATTTCTACACTGCTTACAGCTTCTTCGTCGTAACGATTTTCCGTGGAAAACGATGTTTTCTAGTCCATAGTTAAGGAATCATCAAATGGAAAACAATTTGGGCTTGTATGTGCAAATACGTTCGTAATAGCTGTATTTGCCGGCACGTCAATTGAGCCAATAATTTTTTCCTATTTGTATCGCAAAGTTGAAAAAAGTGGTTTGGAGGAAAACGCGTTTAAAGATCACTACAGACACCATGTACAATGTGACGCTCTGCTGGATAATTTGTTATATCCACATAGTTACTTCGAATTTCGATCTGTCACTTTGGGAACACAATTTCTACAGGTACCACCATTGATTAAAGCACCAAAAAAAATCGATTTTTTTAATTTGGTAAATCAGGCTCCCCCATAAGTACAAGTACGGCGCTTTTGGGCCGTAGCATTCGATCGCCGGTTTAGCGGAAACGACGAGAAACTTTTGTGCCTGTCGTGCAGCGATATCGGTGGACGAACAAACGCTGTCGGTCCATGGAAAGTGGGTGTAACCAGCGGTTTCACTCGGTTTCATACGCTCCCAAAAATACGCTTGAATTCTCCGGTTTAATGAAACAGACATAACCGAGGAATGCATGGCACGATTCACACGCGCACCACAGGAATCCCCGACTGCGATGCAACCGTATATGAAATATTCGCTGGTTCAATTTTTTATACTCGGTCATCGGTTGCATCCACTCTCTGCGACAAGCTGATTATCATTTCATTATCGTTACATCATGACCCTATCACACTATCGACTGCATTCGACGCGCCAGTATCGAAATACGAATTGCCAAAAGAAGAAGCATTGACGATGAGGAACGGTTGTTTAATTCAAGAACGCTGTTTTTATTTGCACCTGTGCTTTAAACGAACTTCAAACTACGCGATAGATTGGATAGGCTTCGATCGATTGGATCAGGTGTGCCCGTTACATTCGAGGATGCACGCTCAAGCAAGGCTATTCATTTTTCTCTTGCCGATGCTTTTTGTTTTTAACCATGCTAGAGGAGATGAATGGCAACAGCGGCAACGAAACACTTGGGCGGCGGAAACACGCAGAGGCATATGTGCCTGTACGCGATCGATTTTAAACAGGCGAGACGAGCAACAGCAAATTGACAATGTGTCGAATGCAGACAACCGATGCCTCTGGCTAAAACTACCCTTCCGTGCTGCGAGACCGTGGTCCGTTTTACGTGTAACACGGTTCACGTTTCCCGGAAGACATCCTCGCCGAGAACCCCTTGCATTCGTTGACGTTTTTATAGTTAATGGTACCTACTCAGTGGCGAAGATTCAACGGATAAAACGATTCAATTGTACAACAATTGTCCACCGATGCAAGGATCACTTGAACAACTGACAATTTAATTTATTCGACGACGATCAATTTATAACTAAAAAATAATAGCTGCGTAATTCTTTCGCGAGATACCAGCGCGCAAGATTGAAATTAGAAAACAAATGCGCCGCTCCTTTGTAGGCCGATTTGTGCCGTCAAACGAAACCGCTGTCTAGTTAATTTTTCCCGTCGCAGGACGTGTATAGTTTCGTCCTCCGAATATTCGACGAATCAGAGGGCGGATGCTCAAGCTCACCCTCCTGGGCCTGCACGCCAGCAGAAGTAATACCACTTTCGCGACGCACCGTGTGCCCCGCCTGTTCGAATTGGAACAACGTGCACGGGCAACAGGCGACACACAGGTAGACAGGAATTTCTGATATTACATACCAGAAGCCGGAATGCCCCCATAACAATCCCGAGGGAGTGTACGATGGTTCTCCACATATGCCAGACATATTCGGCGTCTAGCACGCCTCCACGGTTCTCGTCGGTGTCTCCTGTTCGTTACAAATAGAGAGCTGTATCTCGTCTATCCCTGCTACACTTTATCCTCCCTCTCATTTTCGTTTTCCCTGCGCTCGTTCCCGCTCGCCCCGTTCGATTTCGATCCTCCAGGACCGTTCGTGAACTCGACGTGTCTTTAACGAAGTGGAGAAGCCACTTCAATAAAAGTTCCTATAGGAGTTCGAAGGTGTTCCACGTTGACTGAGATATTCCGAGCAAACACCGTTTGGAATCAGGCGACGACAGGTAGAAGCCGTCCGCGAGTCGTTTTAAAATATTAGCGTTAAGCCCGTTATGGGTGTCCAGCGTAACTATTAGTGCCTACAACCGCTGGTGCTTTAACTGTGATTGCTGTAACCGGTTTCTGGGTGAATAGGGTATAATTAGTTTAAGTAATTCTCCTTTATTGAGGAAATTATAGAGTGTTAGAAATCTTGTATAGGAAGGTGTACACTTTCGTTTAATGGTCCCGTTTTGGAACGCGAGGAGCAACGCTCGAGACAGAAACGAGGAATATCGCGGGGAAATCATCGAGGTACCTTCGAGCCTCGTGCGATACGTCATCGTGGTGCACCTGGTCGTGATTTGTCTATGGAGCATTTTAAACGCACGGCATCCACTCACTTATCACGAAAATGGGCTGCACGTTGAGATAGGTCGTTCCACAAGGATTTAGTGCCTTCGTTAAGCCGTAAGCTTCATTCAATTTTCTCCAATTTGTGGCAATTTGTGCTTACAGCACCCACATGCTCTCGTGCCCCCACTCTTTAACACCGAGCCTCGGACGAGAGCACGAACGCGCGCCCGCACACAGGTACACAAACAGCCCCACACGTACTAGACGTGTACGATCACAGAGAAATGGTCCTCCAGCGAAATTCATTCTACGCGTACGCTTCTCCAGCTCGAACTCTTGATAACTCTTTTCAACGCCGGCCTGCCGAAAATGCCTGGCTCCCTATACACGATTACAGTTGATCGTCGAAAGCCTTCGTCCGATAGATTTTAATCTGGATATTCGTTGAGCTTTCCGCGTGATTCAGTATCAGACTCCTTTCGCTTGTTCTGTTCCTCTAATCGGTGAAGAATTTATCGAACAATTCTTACACTGCAACGAATGACAACGTATATACTGTATATTTCGTGGAACACGCAGAAGATTATGATAATACATTCACAGTACAAATGTATCCTTCCTTGAATTAACGGTAGCAGTTCAAGGCGCACCCGTGAATTTTTCTCCGCGATGCTGCCGTCCAGTTTCATTAGAACCGACATACGACTTCAATCGCGACGAATAGTTTCAGTCGCACCGCGGAAACAGAAGCGTAGCGCCAGAAACACGGTCAAGCAGCCAATTACAATTTTACAGAGACGCAGATTGTGGTGCACATTCTGATCTCCCCGTCTGCTTTTCGTTCTTCATTTCTTCTGCTCGCAACGAGTTACCTTGATAGCCGAACGCGCCCAGAGCATGGCTCGACTCGACTCGAATGAACTTTTTAATAAATCGCCTATAGGTACCTGGGCCAGCACCGCGTCGGTGCAGGGTCGAATGGGCGGCGGGTGGATCCTGGGAACGCGGGAGCCCGCGGCACCGAATAGCTGCACGCGTGCTTAAACCTTTGTTGCAGAGAGAAGTACGGCCTCTCTCTGAAGTACCATTCCGAAATTATTACATTCTAGTGGGGTGGATATTAGCTCCGCGCGTATGCTTTCATTAGACGTTACCTTCGAGCGTTTCAATTTAACGCGGAAACCACCCCTCAGCCTCGTTCACAGGTCTATAATATCCGACCAGGCACTTGCCGACTCTCTAGCCTGCTTCATTTGGACGTCGATCGAGTTCCAGCCATATCTCACATTCCAGTTACGTGTACCAACGAGTTTCCGAACTGTGATGCCACGTTTCTGCAAATATTTTGCCACTCGACGCGGCCTAGCTTTTGCTTAATTGCCGTATTCCCCCCGGGTCTGCGCGTTTACGCCGCTCGCTTTTCACCGGTCGACGCTGCCTCCGTGAACCGTCTTCTCGATCCAGGTGACCGACGCGACGCGACGCGACGGTGGCCGGCTCGACGTCCGTTGTTACTGCCGTGGCTACGCGGTTGGTGCAGTTATATGTACAGAGAGATTCATCTGGCTGGCTGTGGATTTTGTGATAGATTTAATTGAGAGGTTGGATCGTCGATGGACCGGCGGCTTGTTGTTTAAAAGAAAACTGATGAATTGATCGAATGAATTTCGTTTATGGTCGTGCGCCAGTTTCAGCGAAGAATATTATAGATTTTCATTAAGACGATTTGCCGTTGCGCTTTTGTCCACCGATGAAACGCGCGAAGTATTCGAGTAGCATAAGAGAATTGAGTTTGGTAGATTGTTGACCAACGGTGAATTAAAATGTCTTTTGCAAGTAAGTCTGTAAAGTTTTCAGTAAATCTTTCTATAATAATTCCCTGCAGCCTTCTTTTTTTTTGCCTTACAGCAATTATTCGCTCGCGATAAGAACGGCATTGAAAACGTGTCGACAGCGTGATTATTTCAGCCCCGTAATTGCATTTGCTCGAAGCCTTCAGCTGCAAGCATTTTTGCGAGCAAGAACTCCGCCCGCTTAATCCACCCCGGAGAATCGTTCGACGGAAACTTGCGGTCGGGCCTCTTCTTGTGTATGTCCAAAGTTTAATTAGTTTTTAGAATGTATTGAGCGGCGCAAGGGCAGGTTAAGTTTAGTGCAAGTTCTAGTGGCGGGACAATTTTACCGGGAAGTTTTTCAATTTTCCCGGCTCACGGACTACCCCGGGAAAGGATCGGGGACGCTCCGACGCTTCTCTCGTTATCCCAGATTTGTTTATTGCTATCTTAAAGAACCTGGGAGCAGATGGAACCGATGAAACTTTCTGCGAAACGCTTTACTTTTTGACCTGCATCGTTGTTGATTGATGATGTTCATTAACATCTGCATTATCATTTCAATTAAGGGGATATTTGTGTTTTGAACTTTGCAAATATTGATTTTTCTTCTTGCAGTTTCTTAAAGTATACATATCGTCGAACATATCTGCGTCGAAGTAACAATCACGAAGTTACCTGATATTAAATCTATCCCACGCAATATAATATAATTCACGATTTTCAAAAGAGAATTTTTTTTTAATTTAATAGAAGTAATATCGCATCTGCTAAATGATTATGTAAACGCTATTTACGTTTCTTTTCTTCTATTCTATTTACTACTTCTATTTTGCACATTAGTTTATCTTGAAAAATTGAAGGGTAGGTATCAATTTCATATCTCTCATTTGTTTACATAAAAATGGGGGAAACTCGATTACGGCGTCGCCTCTTTAGATTTGTCTCCAGCCATTCGGGTTTTCTTTATCTCCATTTCACCTTTCGTTTTCCTCATCCTCGTCCGAAGTTCGTTCCTTCTCTCTCCGTCTAACTATACCAAGACTTCGTTAATGGAAATTGATTACCGCAAGAAGACGATATCTAAATCACGTTGTTCTCTCTACCGGTCCGTCCAAACTTTATCTCACTCCATCGGTCCGTCGCAATTCTTTATCCAAGTATTTTCTTTCGCGATAATCATTCTACCCCACCAACCGGATATTAATCAAGTATTTTTGATTTTTGATTCGCCGTAAGTGACCAGAAATACCATTCTGCCTGAAATCGAAATAATTATTCAATTGGTTAATCTTCGCACGATTGGAAAACAATTTATTACATTATAAATAATTACGTGATTATCGATGTAGTTGTGGTATGCAATATCTTTCTGAAACGCGATATTAATGCAAATTCAACGATGCGTATTATATTGTTTTATTCGCCAGTGATTTACTGCTAAATTTGTTCCGGCCATTTGTTGTAAAATGCAATTAACCAATTTGAACCATCGCATTTGGTATTTTCCTATAATTCCCGTAGTACGTAAATACGTACGAGTGTATATGATATATAAAAAGAACCATTCACATTTTACGTGAACTTGAAGTCAGTACTTCAGCTTAGAATTTTTTAATTGGACAGATTAGAAAGTACAATTTTTTTTTGTTTTCATTATATCATAGACGGGCCACCGCGAAAAATCTTTCGCCAAATTCTTCCACAGACAACAACTATTCTCTTCAGAATACTTGAACCTGAGAGCTGCGTTCACAGCTCTATACATAGAAGCGTGGATTGCGTGCCTCTACAGTGGATTAAGGCCGAGGCACATCAGTATGGGCGATAGAGTCGATTTTAAACTCGTCACAAGTGGATTTAGCACCTTTTCTGGACTACGCAGCCGCCAGTGTCGTCGAGACCATGCAAGCTGTTATCCTGCAAGTCGGTATTCTTGATCCCTTTCCACAGTGAGCTCTGGACTTACTGCTAAAACGTGGCAAGATTTACTTCGAAACTTAAGTCCTGGCTAAAGATTTATTACCAACCTCTCATATCTTCGAATTCTTGACTACTGTCGTGCCGATGCAATGTTTTGCATTTTAATGGTCCTGTGCAAGTGGTCCGATACAGACCGAAGAGATCGTTTTCGTGTTAAGAAACGAAGGTGTTGCCGCAGGGAAATCACTTGACGACAAATTTCGATCGATAATTGTGCAGCCGAAAGCGCATATATTCAATTCCTTCGTCTGATCTTCAATTACTGGTATATATGTTAAACAAGATTAAAGACTCGGAATAAATATTTTTCCATGGAAACTAATCAGATTATCTACTGTCTTCCAATAATTGATACATACCGATATAATTCGCATCCTTTTCATCAATTTATAATTGTATTATTACCGAATTGGGCTAACGTATATTAATATCGTCCTCCCATCGAACAAGTATATCACTAGTTGCTTAAAGAACATTTCAAACTGTTTTATTAAACTGTAGTTATTAAGAGCGAATGATAAACGCCTTCTTAATCCAATATCTATTATCCAAAACCGATCCGCAAGCCAGCAGAACTGCATCAGAACTTTCAAGATTTTTCTTCCGTACTGTCGTTGTTCTCCAAACAGGAACGCAATTCCACCTACGTGAACTTTCCCAATCCAGGAAGCCAATACTCCCCTATTGAGCCAACTTGACCACTCATCGCGTGAATATCGCGAAGGATACATAGTCGTACGCGCTGCGTCCCGCTGTGTTTGGCTTCACAGGCACGTAAGTCACGCGTTAAGGGATGATTCCGTGTTGCGTGCGTTTCACAAGGCAAACAATGGGCCAACCCCGGCCAGGGTGCGCCCTGCAAACACACGGCTAGGCGGCAAAGTCATGTCCACATCGGTCGAACGATATGCAGGAACGATCGCGAGACAATAAATCTACGGGGGCTAGGTCGGGTCAGTCATTCTGCTTAATTGGGGCTTCGGGCGTGAAATGTTCACAAAGTCAAGTCGGAGGAAGCGACTGCCCCTAGGAAAGCGGCCTTTCAGATTGCCGGTGTTCAAACGACCATGGGAAAAGCACGGCATCGTCATTCACGATCACGTAGAAAGGGGTAATCGTTTGTTCGTGATCAATTTGGGACTGATCAAATGTTGGAGGGAAATTCGAATGTTGCCAGTGGTGATTTTTCTCTACGTGGCCCAAGGATTTTATTGTTTAACAAAATCATTGACCGAGCGACATCGTTGGAAAATAAGGAAGAAATAAATTTTCCCATTTTATCGGCTATTTAGGGGAATCTTAGGAGTTGCGGCTCCTCGATAGACACGTAAGGTTAAACTTCGATTCTGCTTGAATTCGCTATGTGCGCCCTCCGTGTTATAGGGCGGCCGGCTACCCTATTGGATTAGGAGACCCCATAGAGGGAAAAATGTAATATAAAAGGCTTACCGGCTAAGCTGTTAATATGTTGTAGGACGATGTGTCCGAGCAGGAACTATGTATATATTACACTGCTCAAACATATGCCTTTGCTGATCGTGTTTGTCTAGGGAATGTAGAGATTGTGGTCGCATTACAGGCCATTTAATTTCAACTACATGACTTTCCTGATTTCAATTAATAGCGAACGCTCCCGTTCTCTATTGTTACTTAATAATCGATACCAATTTCGTTTCTAAATGATTTCTTGTCGAAACGTAAATTTGATTCAGAGTTATCCGTTTTATTGGTACACCTTTCAGGTAGCTCGAACGAATTAATTGAAACGTGCCCTAGTAGCCTGTGCTCGTCCTGTCAGTTAGTATTGTGTCCAGTCCAAGCAAAAGATGCTTATCAAGCTAAACGAAACAGACACGCTTAACGGAGTCTCGGTGTAGACAACACTTAATATATTTGCGTTTGAATTACACCCCTGCCTACAGCAGCGAAGATGCAGTAGGGTGAGAATGGAGAGAGTTGCAGGGCAAACGCACGCCACGTGCCGTCACGTGGCCGAAAAACTAATTGAGATATGAAATTTATTTGCCACCGTGCTGTCAGCTCAGATATTCCTGATGAAAACTTTACATTACACGACAATAGCTTCGAAATTTCTCTCGCGTCTATCGAAAACAATATTTATACTTTATTTATACCCTTTGCAAGGCTATCTGGAAATAAAGTTAAGCAATGATCGATCTTCCGAAAGTATCTGTATCTAAAAGGAAAGAAATGTCATTATATTAACCAGTACAATTCTGCCATATTACCAAAAACATTGTTAATATTTCCTGCGGACTTTTACCAGCGAATCGAGGCTGACAACAAATTTCCGTCAGACCCTCAACACGTGCTCGCCCCTCTGCACAACAACTTGGACCCCACCATCGGGCAACAATAAATAACAATATCCAGCTCGCTCTACTCCTCATAAAACTCTTGCGATCCTACCCGACATGGTTCGTCGTCCTGACAAAACGACGAAATCCACCGAAAGTAATTTCCTCCACGCGAACGTTTAAAAATTCATAATTGCAATGAAACGTGTTCACCCCTGTCAACAACATTCCTATCATCCCCCTGTTTCGATCACTTTTCACGCTAGCGTGACAAGACACCGAAGAGTTCTCGCGTTTCCCCGTGGAATCGCGTGCGAGAAAAAGTTGCTCGGCATTTTGGCGCACGAAATTAATCGTCGTCGCTCTGTCATTTCGATTTTGATCTTAACGGGCGAGAGCAGCGAGGCGTTATACGCGTCCGCTCGATATAGGTAGCAATCCGGCAGTCTGCAGTTAATTTAGAGGCCATTTCCTCTGTAAATAGCCAATAAAAGCACGCTGCGCGCTCGCGCTCGCGCTCCAACTCGCGCGGCCGCCCCTCTGCCACGAAGGGGGTAGGTAGGTGAACGGTGGCAAGGGGGGTCGATGTCGAGGAGGGACGGCAGCGAGACGGGACGCAATATTATAAAATTTAATGTCTTGGTTTACGGGCCGCGGAGCCGGCTATAACCTCGCCCCGATATTTACTGGGCAATCGCGGGGCTATATTGTACGCCGATCCAAGCCAACCCTCTTCAACCCCCTCGACCTCGGCCTTTCGCCGTTGTTTCACGTTGTTCCACGTTGTGTCGCGCTGAAAAACTTTCCTATTCGGTTTTCGATCAGGCTTGCAGGACAACGATAGTTGTTTCGTTGACAGATTTTTTCCAGGGAGAACTTGAATATAGATTCGTTCACCTCGCAATCGTGGTGATCAGCCATCGTGACGTGTTTTCATCAGACTAACTTCAGTGACACGTACTTGCTACAATTTTATGTATTTTGACTTGGGAGGAATGTATAATGTAGATGAAATATTAGTAATCGTACGTGCAAAAGGCTAATATATAGCAGCGTTCTGATTAAGAAAACAAATTACCGAAGAATGCTTAAAAATCCCCACTTAACAAAAACGTTTGTCTAATGCAAAGAATTTTCTGTAAATAATGTGTGGCTATCATTTTTGTAGCGAGCATTTACAAGTTTGTGGCATGCGTCCAACCAAGAATATCGATGCATATTTCTAGCGACAGACAAAAAATAGTTTATACAATTGTACTGTGTCAATTGTGAATTTTGTCTATTACCCAAAATATAACTTATTTCACACGAAACGGGGATAATATTTCCAGACCTCTCTTACTAAATAAGTATCCGCGCTATTTAAAGTTCGGACATAAATCCATCGCATTTGACAATAAATTAATCATCAAGGAAAGAAATGAAAACAACGATCATATTTACATACACCCTCGCCACAATATTCATCACCTACATATAAACGTTCTTCAAACGATTCCCACCTGCAACCCCTCCTAATTTATCAATCCCAACCCAATAGGAACTTTCTCCCACAATCGTCATCCACGATCAACTCCCAGCCCAATTCTCGCCTTCTGTCAGACAGTGAAAGCCAAGAACCATGCAGGGGGAAAACTTGCGGTATACCAACGTCTCTTAATTTTTTATTACCCCGGCGTAATGCGTTTTCGAGAGGCTGAGATGTTTACCGTGATATAATAGCCGGTGCAAAGGGTTTTTCCCTGGGCTGGAAAGCCTCGAAAAGCAACCAGGCCGCTTCGTGTGCGTGCGTTGTATTCCTAGCCGGAACGATATACGTAGGTAGGGTGGAAGGATCTATCTCTGCCGGATAGTCCGGGTGGCTGTTCTTTCTCTGTATCAGGATGGGCTGCTAGGTGGGTGGGTGTGAGCCTGGCACATAGAAACGGCAAAACACAAGACACAGAGGAACAACGACGGTGGAGAAGGTAGAAGGAAGAGGCGCAGCGGTGGTTAGAGGGAAAAGGGCAGCCGAGGTAGCGACGTCACCACGGAAATCAAGAGTAATGCCAACACGAAACTGCACTACCCCTCGCACACCCTTGCCAACCTCTCTCCTTTCTCGCTTCATTCGTTCTATACCTTTCTCATTCCACTTCCGTCTCCCTTTCTCACTGTTCCTCTCTATCTTTCGTTTTGCCTTCTCCTTTCAACGGTTTGTCTCTTTCTAAACGCTGCTTCTGTCTCATTCCCACGCCACCATGGCACTCTTCCCTTGCTAGCCACCCTCCTGCCGCCTCCGCATCTCACCTACCGATCTCACCTACCCCCGGGGAATAACCCCCTTACAGTTCGTGCTATATGGAGCGGCAGCGGCGAATAGAAGAGCGACAGAAAGCGTAGTGGCTATATACGAGCGTGAGCCTGAACGCGACTAAGGCTACGCTCGAATCCAAGAATTCTGCTCCTTTTTGCGCGTTGCTTCTCCTTTTTCGTCCCTTCTCCTCTTCCTCCGACCAGCCCAGGCTCGTGTATCGCGCGGAGTAATGCGCTCATCCTTAAAAGCTCGTAGACGGTGAAGGGGTTCGGAACTGGGGCTAGGTTTTGTAAAAATAATGTTTGCCGCTGAGCGAGAGGCGACGTGGAGCTAACAACAAGTTGAATTGCAGGAATCATGATATGTTAGAAACAATATTTTTGATTTGACGAGGGCTGCCTGCGATAGATATTTCTCACGTATGAATTTTTCATTCTAAAACAGCGTCACCATTCTTTTCCTACTGATTATGTGAATATTTATATGTTTCTATAAAAATACGCGCGAACGTTCTGCCCGTCTTGGATTTACTTCCAACGATGCCTCTGGATGTTTGGAAATGTTTACGGCATTTCTGTGTTCACGACGGACAATCGGTGATCGTAAAGTTGCGAAACTGACCTCGTTGAGCCCAGCACGGAAAACGAAAGTGAACTGGTTTCTCGCGAAAATCCTGCTCCTGAAAATGTGGCCATTCGTATGATCGGTCGTATCTGTGCATCCCCTATAACGGCTTCCAGAAACGTCTTTTAATATACACTATATCTTCGAAGGGCTCGGGGATTTCCCTTCGTTCTCTCATGGGAGAAAATACACAAGTTGCTTGTCTTAAATCCGTCATTACTACCGTATTAACCTTACCCGCCGTTCCCTATCAGCACCCTTCAGGTGATAAGCGACTAATTTCTCTCCGATTATTTATTCAAGAGGGCCAAACATTCGGAAACGGATTCGTACGAAACGTGGTCGCAAATATTGAAGGCGCAGAAAGAAACGAAAATAAAAAATCTTTTCGTTAGAATATTTGTGTCTATCTGGAACATAATAGTCGTGTCGTTGAACGAGCTATAAAATGTTCATTTTAAAAACATTCTGTATGAGAAATCAATATAATCGTTGACAGGCACGCGAAAAGGGACATCCCACTTTTCCCCTTTTATTTGTTATTCTTGGCCACTTTATGAACAGCGGTATCAGAGAAATAAAATTGTCCAGTAACGTCCATTACAATTATCATTGAAATTAGACAGGATCTGTGTTTATTTTTAAAGGCGAATACTTTATCGAACAGTTTATTGAGAAGTAAAATTGACCGTCCGCAAAAGAACATACAGCGCGGTGGTTCGCCTTCAAGGAATCGCACAGACCGCAGGATGGATCCTTCTCGGCTTATATTGCAGCAGATTAAATTAATTTCGTTCAATTAATTGGTAGTTAAGGTGTTTAGCGTTAAGTGAAAGAGTCTAGTCCCTGCCCACCCCCCGCCCTATTCCGTGACTGTACAGCGTCTTGCTTCCCTTTCTGACTTGTTTCCTCCAACCCTCCGTTCATCTTTCCCCTTTGTGTGAAACAAATTTGTAATTACCTAGTGAATATCATAGCGTACGTGCAAATACCCCCACTTAATTAATAAATTATATATAGTGATATAACAATTCGACCACTAGAGCTACAAAATTTGTAACAGCTTCTAATAACAAGGTACGAATGGATTGGCGGTGGATCGCGTCGAAAAAAACATGTGTACACGTAGCAGTACAATCTATGCAATTTTATTTACAAAAGTATAACTTTACACAGCGCGTATAAATTTTTCAAAATACTTTGCCGATCTGCGATAAATACGCGCAATGAAAATGTATGTCTACATATTTCTAAAATAATTAAGTACATGCGACATATGCAAATGAACGTTTATGGTACAGGCGATGATACTGATAGTTTTCTTTAAACAAAAATTAAATGATCACAGGTTGAAATGAGAAGATATTTCACGGTGATACGAAACTTAATACACAATTATAAATATTAAAGTAAGACAAGAACTATGACTTTGCGGTCCTCTGGCAGGCGAAATCAGAAATATTTTATCTTAACAAAATCAGTAATCATAATTTTCTGTCCCTACGTTAATATTAGTCGATATATTGTCGTTTGATATTACGATTGCGTCTATACCAGCGCAAGGTACAGCAGCATTCGTTTCCACATTGCTGTACGAATTTCTTTATATAATGCTGGCAATATCTTTTCCTCTCCTCCAACGACAAACAATTTAAAAAAAGAGTACGAAGGTATATTAATTTATATATGAGTGTCCATTTGTTATTGAATAATTATTCCTTAATTCGGATTGTATTAAGCGTGCCAATCTTTCCATTGCCTGAAAGGAAGAAAAGAAATCTCTAGATCTGTCGAAAGAAGGTGTATTCATAATCAACAAATTTGAAACATACCAGGTCCATTTCTTCGTAAGATGCTTTAGCGAAGCTTGCCCTAATAGCGTTGCAAGGTTTACTGGAATCTTTCATAAACGCAGCCCCAGGTGCCATTAAGACACCCTCCGTGACTCCTCGTTGCATCATCATTTTCCAGGTGTCCTTAATACCCCTTACCTTGAGCCACAGGAAGAAACCACTTTTTGGCAACGTGAAGTCCACCAAACCTAGAATACAGCAAATTATATTATAAATATATCATTCATTATGGCTCGAAAAGTGTCTAGATAATTAAATAAGAAAAAAAAAAGATAAGGCCGCGGTGTTTTTCGCGCAATGACGTATGTTCCCATAAAACTAGATTACACTAATCGCGGCGGTATCATAACTATTTGAAAAACACACCCACGATAATAATAAGTAATCAAATAAATTTCCGCTATCTCTTTAATAGCTACCAATTTTTTGTTTGCATCCAAACGGGTTAACAATCTACTAAAACGTTATATCTTCGCGTGCGAAAAAATGGTCGCTCCTGGCAATAAATTATTGAAACTAGTCAAGTTGCGAACTTAAGCAGGTTCAACAAAAGTTTGAATAAAGAGGAAAATCGAATTATGGTAAACGGCAACGAATGCCAATTATTTGCCACATCAATTATACGAACCGTTCAAATGTTTTTCAACGAGTGCAGCGATAGCGTCCCTGCGCTGCTTATAGAAACACCTTATCATCATAAAATGGTTCATCATTCCTTCGTATCCCCACAGCTTTATGAGCTTGTACAGTATTACCTAAAAAAACAGAGAAGTAATTATGAAGAAATAACTCTCTCCCCCAATTCGCGACTGGTGATAACGAGACATCAATGTTTACATTTCCGATACGAGATGACACGCGCCACTGTTCGCGCGGCTTACGCGCACGTCCGATGATAATTCCGCGGGGCGTGCGAAGCCTTCCCCGATATTTTCCACCCGGTTTCATCATACTGAAGAAATAATATTTACGGCCTTTCCATGATACTTGACCGCCAGTCATATCCTTACGAAGCGTGCAATGACGCATTTGATTGACAATTGAATCGTTATCAACGTGATTATTCATTTGACCATCCCCCTATCGTGGTTGAAGAGGTCTGGTGCCACCCTACAATTTCCTATCGCAATGTATTGCATATGTGTACACATGTACATGTACAGATATTTCAGACCAATCACGTTTTAATTTATCCCCTCGCACTGCTCCATGGTATTCAGGGTAAATTCATATTTCAAAGAATTGTTATGAAGCACACACTTTTGATGCCATACTCCGCGTGAAAAGGTGGCAATCGAATGCAGCAGAAAAAAACAGCTCGTTAAAAATTTGTAAAACGATAACCCAGAGGTTACGCTGATTAATTTCTTCGTCAGCGAATTGTTACTAAACGCGTGGTCGATAATTAAAATAATCGTGCCTTTCGAAACATAAATTTAGAGGTCTCATAACTATCTTAAATTCGACCCGTATCTAATTCTAAATAAAAATCGTCCCGCCTCGTGACAATTTATCGTACCTCGGTAATGCGACAGAAATTCGGGGGTGAAACTTGTTTCTGAAAAGATCCCCCTAGTTCAGTGCGTTTTAGGGGTGTATAGAGGGTTTGTACCGACGGCAGGCACAATATTGACCGTTCATAGCAAGGGAAAAACCACCCTACCAACCTGGGATAACGTAGGGGCGTGAAGGTGGCTGCTCTGCAAATGGAGCTCGATACTTGCTATCAATGGAGCTGCTGCTGTGATATATCCCAATCTGATACCACTGCTGACCACTTTAGAAAACGAGTCCAACCTGATCACCCTGCCTTCTGTGTCCAACGATAAGAAAGACTTCGGTTCCACCTGTGAGCGCGAACGGTGCATTTAACAAATTGTTAACAAGAGACAAATCACTGGAAGCAATTTTTTTTTCTTTTTTTCACGTTACTGTTATTTCGTGCGCTCGATGCATGGAATAACATTTGGGATGATTAATTTCGTAACGCAATGGTATTTCGAATAATTAATCGAAACGCTGATTGACGTTTATAGGGCGGTTATATGACTCTAACAATTTTGCAAATGTTTCACGAGGAATTGAAATACTGCATGAATTCACTTAGCTGCAATTAGAAAATCGTTTATGGGCGCCGCGACAATTCTATGGATAATGGAAAATTGAATATGTAACACTACTCGATATCGGCGAGTCCAATTGTTTCGAAAAATTTCGCCAATAGCGTAACCATAATTTATACGTAACCATTAACTTAACGACGTTAATTAAGAATTAATCTCGGCCAGCGTTTACTCTGCTTGTCATTCAAAATCTCGGTCACCATTCCTTGCAGAATCGCCTTATCTCTCCTCGACAAATCATTTCCCTTTCATATCTTCTGACGTAAATCAATAAATCATTACGAAACAGCCGAAAGCTCTACTCACTTCGTCGAAGTACATGAAATGGTAAGGGTCGTCATCCAAGATCAAGAAATTGTACTCGCAGGCTATCCTGTAGATCTCTTTCCGCCTTTCCAGCGGAATAACGACACCCGTGGGATTCGTTCCGGTGGCGTTTATGTACATTATTTTCGGCATTTTCTTGCCAGACATTTCTCGATTTCGTAGTGTCTCCCTGAGAACCTCCGGAATCACACCGTGCTCGTCCTGAGGGATCGGAATTAACTCCGCCTTGTACGGCGACACCTGTAATCGAAAAACAATTTTTCCTCGTATCTACTTATGTCAATCACTTTTCCGCGAAATTCTGCCAAGCCGGTCAACTACCGTATTCGCAATTACTTATCGGCCAATAGTGATTCATTCCTTCGATTCTTTGGCACGTGGTTGCACGATAACGAAAGCTGTTTATATGATCTCCGAGACACTAATGCCAGATGCAGCGATAAACTATAGAGCAATTGGGTAATTAAATCGAGACAAATGAGCCGACTTATTACATAACACGATTAACGTTTCTCTATCGTCATTTTGTTATATAAATTTCGATCGGTAGCACAGTATACAAATGGTTGGTTCAACCCCTTGCAATGTTACCGATTATTTCCAGCATCTTTCCATTCGTCTCGAGTCTTCTACATAAACGGTGTTTATCATTGTCTTGCTATTTCTAATCCTTTGCGAATAATTTAAATAATGGTAATGGAGATAAGACGGTTTCGAGGGTAATAAAGGGAAAAGAATTAATGATCGAGGGTAAACGAATAACAATGGATAATTACTGACCACAACCTCCACGCCTGGATAAAAAGGATCGTGCACCAGGAGCGGATCCCCGGGGCCGATTATGGCCTCGAGAGTTTTGCTTAATCCGTCCTGAGCTCCGGAGACGACCACGATGTCGCGGCTCTCCCACAGGGGAGGTGCGTGCGCCCTTCTCTGGAACTCCCTGAGGCTCTGAAACCAATTTAATATCCAATGTCGTTAAACATATTGAAGGCAATTGCATTATCCCACGGCGGGAATAAAAAACAAAGATGAGAAGGGAGCCGTTTATGAATAAATACAGGATTATCTGGCACGCTTTAGATAGTGGTACATAATCGGTGTTCGAGTATCGCTTGAAATCTAGCCGCCTACATCTTGAACAACAAACTCGAAAGTAACGCAGGTGTGACACGATAAATAAGAAATGACAAATTTTGGTGATAGTTTTGCTTGGACCCTTGAGAATCCTTATCGCTGACATTGCGATAAAATCAACGATTTTAGATAACAAATGATTCACTCGTCGACCGGAACCCAAGGGTTAATGATACAATTGAAGAATTTATCGATGCATGTTGCATTTGTAGGTAATACTTTCATTTGTCCGGTTTGCTTATCAAAGTTCCAAATTTTGCTAAATTGTCTAACTTGTAAAATCCTTATCATTAAAATTAAATAATACTTAGACGACTGATCGTTCGTGCAAGTAAAACCGATAGCCTGTCGGCAATTTATATCGGAAAGAAAATTACCACGAAAAGAAACGAATTTTTAGTTACCTGGAGAAGCGGCGGGTAACCCTGTGTGGGAATGTACTGCAAGGCAGCGCCCAATTCTCGCTCATTCAGGGTGAAAGAGGATCCATCGTTAAGTTTGATAGCGATTTCTGTGAAGGGGAAGGTTTCCTCGTTCGGCATACCCTCCGCCAGAGAGACCACACTTTTCGGCGCGGAATACGCCATTTTGGCTGCAACGTATACCAGAGAACGTATAGTTAAAAGTTTATCCATGGCCTCGGCATAAAATATTTCTATCCTTTCCACTTTTCATGAACATTTATCGACAAATAAAATTTTTCTGTACAAAAATCTCCTTACTCAGTTCTCTGGTGGCCGCCGATCGCCTCCGTTTGCAGACATCCGTTTTGAAAGACGAATAATCCATCACGAATTTCTCTTTCGTTTTATGCATCTTCGTTCACTTCGAGGGATGTTTCAATTCACTTGGTCCAATATCAGTGCACGAGTATCGAGAATCGAACGGAATCGATTGTAAAACGAAAATCTGGCTTACGACGAAAATTAGCAAAAGATAAATGTACACGTATATATTGCTCGGTTCTGACAAATCCTGGCACGCTTGCGAACACAACCCCTACAGAACAGAGATCGAGCGAACGTAAAAAAAAAGGCCAGATCCGTTTATAAGCACAGCCTTTTTCATGAAATACCAACGACTCTAGTATCAATACTGACAGCGCGTCCCGTCCACCCGGCTTTTATATTTAGCGATAGCTTTGGTTGCGTCAGATAACATTAACATATTCAAAAAGGAATACAAGATTCATGTATTTAGATACTAACGACCGCCTCTAGTGTACACTAAGAGTGGGGACGTTGGAGTGGAGGTATTTTTCGAGATGATGAAAATCTTCGATAAGTGAAGGAAGTACATGATAGAGATCGATACGTAAATGACACGACACCATGGGCACTGTAGTAATGACAATTGTAGCATTGGCACAACCGTAACCAGTGCTTTCGTAATATCTCTGTGTACGTATGCAGAAGTAAATCTACAACAACGAACGATGATTATGCATTCGGACGATGAAACCAAGATTTTTCGTTCGAGTTGCTACAAATTTGTTTTCGAGCAGCAATGCATGCGAGAACATTGTTGAGTAAGGTTACTGGACTCCCGAATGAATGAAGTCATTTCGCTCCAAAGTATTCGATACTACGACGAGAATCGAAAGTTGCTGCGTATGCGGGAACGAAATGAATGTACAGGAAAAGCTGCAAGGAAATCGGGAATTTCTGTAGCGGATCAGAAACCGTCGTCACAGCCTCATCTGATGAAAGATTTGCAATATTTGTCGTTCATGATGTAATTAAAGTTCAGTGTTACATAGACATGAATGAACGATAAAAAATGACAGCGACACTGGCCTGATTCAGCAGTGGACGTGACCGCCAGACATTTTTTTCCCAAAAGAGTGACGAATGCTTGGAAGCAGCAATATCAAAATCGTAATTACGCTCTCGTAACACCACGATTGCGATGGAACTGTGGAAAAAAAAAATTCAATCGAAGCTGTATTTCCATGCGATGAAAAGGAACTAATCAAATCGAGCTCGCCATTTATTACTAAAACTCCAATATCGGAGTAAAATCCAATATGTATAGCCAAAAAAGTCAAATCGAACGAAGTACCGAACTTTTTTTACAGATTCTTCATTTTTCTTCTATTTTCTTTTTCCACGTTCGACGTTTACGCCGCCGAGACCGGACATGACGGGATTAAGGATCGTTACGAAATTAGTCATGGGCATTCCCCCTTTCAAAGTTCTTATCTGTTTCGAAAGGTTGAAACGCATTTCGCTCTGATCTGCTTCTATACACAATACATAGAAATGTATTAATAGAGTGCACTCTTGCTGCATCATCGAGTCTATTTTGCTTTTTTGTCTCCCTTCTGCAACCGCGTACAAGGGGAATTCGAAAAACAGTGGTACACTTGTGGGTTCCTCGACGAAGCTTCGATAAACGACGAATGACGTCGTATGACGCGAATCAACGCGGAATTCTCCTGTCATTCAGCTTCTATGCAGCCTATCAATGCGTATGAAAGATGATTCGCAGTATTCGATTATTGATAATCCGTGGGACATGAATGTCACAACTCAACCGATCTCGATTCGACGCACATAAGTACGAATCCATACCAATGTACAAGATATATCCGTCGTTCATACAATCAACTCCCAGCAAGGGGCAGGCTGCGTACTTTTTTTAATATTTTTCTCTGCCACCCGGCTAATCAAATACATGAAATTTCGTAAGCACAGTTCTGAAGCAAGACGCCCTGAGGATTTACATACTTGACTGCGTTTCTTTTTCACGCAACACCACAGCTAACTGCAGCCGGCAGAAAAATGTTAAACAGTATACCTGAAGAGTGGGTCATCAGTTTACCTTTCGATATTCGAACAATTTCCTGGATAGATAGACAGACAGATATCCGTGGCTTATCTATCAGTAAAGGTCGTGTAACTCTTCGTACTGAATATTTATAAAGCGATAGTAGCTTATCTGGGCCATTATGGACAAAATACACCACTATTATTTAACTCAGAATTTGTTTAAGGTAGTTGACGGGATGCAATAGAAAACCGTAAAAATTCATGCGTTCATGGCGAAATTTCGAGCGCACTTAATTACGCAAAATGCACGAAGACGAACGTTTTATCTGACGCATTGTCATATTATCGATCGATTATGTAAAAACGAGGGAGGAATCATATCTGTCTGATGTTATAAAATGGACGTCGGAAGATTGTGTCAAAATTAAATCGATTAGATTAGTTCAGGGAAACCATTCGTTTTCTTTAAATTTATAGCTGTTTACCCGATATCGCGTGCGCGATTACGAAAGTCAGCAATTATTCTCGCGACCGGTCCCGGTTCAGACAATCATTAAATACACGACTCCTTTTACGTCGATGACGTTGAATGACTTGCCGTTCAAAGGAATTCGGAAAAGCCAAGTGCGCATTGCTGTGCATTCCCGAATACTGTAAACCACCGAGATAACATCGCTCCGTTTTGATTCTTTTCCCCACTTTCCTTTCTTAATGAATCTATGCACGGTGTCAGAGTTGGAGTTACAAGATAACGACCGCGTTTACTGCCAACTAAGACGATGCATTCAACGATTTAATTTATCGTTTTTCCTCTACATCAGATTTATCAGAGAACAGTGGAATGCTTGGCAAACGTGTTAAATACATTCCAATACCTTTTTTTTTTTATAAATCTTTCTGCGATCGATTTTGTAGAAATTCCTATCGTAGGGAATCTCGGTGTTATGAAATTTTTAAAAACCTTGTATCAGGAAGATTAGAGCTGCGTCTGGCAGCTGTGTGGCTTTGAAAATGCGGAGCTAATCATCCAAACCGATTGGATTATCTCCCCGCAGTAATGATGATTAGAAAGTGATAACGATGTAACGGGAATTGAAAGGTTATCTACTGTTCCTTCGTGGCATGCCCGTCAGGATAATGTAACGGCGTACACATGATGTAGTTTTCTTGAAAATAGGGCTACGATAACTAAAAATCGCCAGCTATCGTTGTTAATAAAAATAAATAAATGAAAATGAAAGAAAAATAATAAAAATGATAACAGATAATGGATGGCTCGAGCTTGAGAAAATTGCATAAGCGGATTTCATCGATTGTCATTGAATTTCCCCCGCATTCAAGGGGATTATATATTTCGATCAAATATTGTATTTCATGTGCATGGTGCAACGGTCACTACTATGTGTTTGTTACGATAAACAAGCCTCGAACCACTCTCGTCGATGCACGGCTAGGAAAATACGCCTATCAGAGGTGAACTCTTTGCGCTTTGTTAGCCTTGGAACTGCTTATTATACAATCTTGCTATTTTCCTGAAACACAGTAGTGACAGTATCCTCGAATAACTCAACGTCACAAATTAAGGCGGGGGAAAAAGTTGTGCTCGTGGTATAGGTAAAGGGGAGCCGTTCCAATCAATTAAATTTCCTCTGCGTTGTACAGAAATACTCTTATCGCATACCGAAAGCAAGAGAAAATTAAATTAGCCCGCAAAATCTACGAAGCTTTTCATTTCCGCGGGAAGAAAAAATCTCGCAACACGACTCTTGAAGAAACATTGCCCGTTCTGAACGCTCGTGCAATTCTGAAACAAGCGAAATAATAAAAACGGATCGCGAGGCCGGGATGAAAAGCACAGTGTCTCGAATCGGATCCTCCGGCGTGAAGAAACTGGTCCGCGAATTGGCAGACGACGGAGATGGAGAAACGTACTTAACGAACGGAGAAGTTCATTAAAAGCGAAACGACATTAGCCGACCTAAAATCAACTCTCCGACGATTCCGCTAACGCCTGCTTCCCACCTGACCCCGTCAGTTAGCTCCACAGGTGAGCTAGAAAGAGCTGGCCGCCGAAGGAGACGCGGACAGGCGAGGGTGTGGGTGTATAAACGAGACCGAAGAGGAACGATGACGGCGATGACGACGATGGTTGGTAGTAGCGGAAGAAAGAGGGAGAGAGATGAAGGACGAGTGCAAGCAGGAGCTAGAGAAGGAGGCGGAGCAGAAACAGGAGGAGAAATCATGTCGCAGTTCTCCAAGCAAAGAGGTGAAAAAGAAAAGGACGATAGGTCTGCCGATAGGAAATAGATCCTCACGATTGGCGGTAGAACGAGACCCGAGGATCAAGAGGTGAAGCTGAGGAGCACGAAGGGGGATGAAAAAAAGGCCCATCTCCTCACGGGAGATTGTCTTCCTTCGAGTGCTCGTAGCCCCTTCGGTTGCCGACTGTCGTTAGCCTTAATAGAAACCACTCAGCGACTATGAATTGCCTACCGATTATGCTGCAAATTTCATTATTTTCCCGCTGGAAACGGTGTCGCCTTGCCCGTATTGGTCGACCGTCGACGATTCGGCGAGAGGACTCGTCCGTTCTACGGGGCCTGCGAGACTGTGAGAAAATTTCCTTCGACGGGATTATTGAAAAGAATCGTGTCACCCGGTGAACTTTGCCTGATCTTGCCCGGTGACTGTTGTAAGGGTAGAAGCGGCATTAATTGTCACTGCGACGATCAAATATTCGTTGGTTGGAAACATTCCAGGACAGTTTGATCTTACATTTCGCGGTATTTAATATTAACCCTGTAGGCCTCGAGATGTTCAAAAGAAGTAGAATTCTGAATCACTTGTTTATAATTGTAAAATATTTAATCTCGAAAACGACTGTACGCTCCGAACAATTATTTTATTGGCAGAAAGTTAATAAAAATTCGTTAGAATGTGTGGGACTCCGATGTTCCACCAGGGCACGAAGGGTTAATTTCGAGAACAATTTATTTATCGATAAGCACAATGAGCACTGTTTACAATAAGAATAGTTAGTAATATAATTACAAGGGAGCAAGAAAGATATATAAGTAGGATACAATAGTAATACCAAAGTACTCTGTTACAAATCATCCCCCTATTAAAATTCCATCACAAAAACGAAGATTCTCTGCGGCTCGTCTTATCCCACTGTAGTGTACGCGTTGTTTAAACCACCACAATGACACCTTCAGGGGGAGTGTTTCTAAACATCTCTATTCTACCAACCAAGAAAAATCCTAAACGATTTGTTGAATAGGGCGCAACGTTTCCATGCATTCAGTCGGTTCCACGCTTACGAGATAGTTTTGTATCTTATTCCATGCGCAAACTGGGCCCTTCACGCCCCAACGTTACCTAATTGGGTGCACCCCGTGGTCGTGCCATTATACGGGGTGTCAAAATACCTCTCTACCTTTCGTAATCCTCCGTGCACCTATACATCCACCAGACCCCCCTCTTTTTCACGCCTAGACCGACCTTCCGTACTACGTTGGGACAAAGAGTATGCGTGCTTGTATCTCAAAGCGGCCGACCGAATGGAGTGCACAATAGAATTGTCGCCACACGTCGTTTCGAGAAGTAAGAGACGTTTGCTTCATCTTGTCTGCCACGCTATAAGCCGTCTCAAAAAGAGACCCTCCAACAGAAGTGCTTTCCCAAGTATAACAACATGTGTTTACGTATGTTTCTCCTTCACCCCTTGCGTCCCATTTCACCCCTCGGCCCATCGCGATGCATCGTCTTCGTTCTACCACACCCTTTGTCGCGTGTTCCTCGACACTTTCGTATTACACTTTTGTCTTTCCATTTTGTACATCCTTTCCCCGTTTCTTCTTCTTCTTCCCCGTCATTTTACCTTCCCTTGACTTTGTCCACGTTTATTGGATGCTCGCGCGTTTGAAGTACACATCGTACACGAGAATTGTGTAGCGAGTACCATTCTGCGGTTTCCGAGTAGAAATGTGGAAAGAAAGGGCAGTTTTATTGTGCCAGGATGGCGGAATCAACGGATCTCGGTTTCCCTTACAAACGTATCGCTTACAATTCGAGCGTGAACCATATGGAAGGGGGTGGAAAGAAATTCGTGTCCCTTTGTAGAATTTTCGGTCGTTCCTTTCACTTCATTTTTCCCCTTCGTCACGCGATTTTTCATGTCAAAACATTCTACTTTTCCACTTCCCGGGTTTCACCGGAAATAAATGAATTTTCTCGAAAGACGGATAAGAAAAAAGTGGGGGAAAAAATATAAACCGACCGTGGGAGTATGCTTTCCTTAGCATTGTTCGCGTAATTACGCGATCGCGAGGACTTGGGCGAGAAAATTCTGATTTAATCGAGAGGATTCCCGTCGGTCGAGGATGAAATCCGATTTGACCTTTTGATGGAGCGAGCTTTTAGTTGGCGCCTTTTCCAACTTCAGCGCGGCTAACGGAATTACATCGAAGGACCGATAATTGCTGATAATTCGGTAGAACTTCGTTAAGACGCTCATCTGGGTCGGGACGAAATGCTTTCATTTGATTATTACTCGATTTCGATAATGCGATTATCACGTTCGCGTCGCGAATCGATTACATTTTCGTCTCGTTCGACCGTGGACCGCGTCACGGTTAAAACGTTCAACGGCAAAATGATAATTCTAATGAGCCGTGAATACGTACGAAAGTGGAACGCAATTGGTGTTTTCAATTGTCCCATTGACAACGTGAAACCGTTCATCGGAGATTTCGTATAATTAGCCGCGATATTACATTCGTAAACGGATTGCAGCGTTCAGAAGCAAAAGCGGACGAATCTTTAATTCCACGCGACATTCGATTCTTCTGTCAATTTGTTCGAATTCTCTGCCATTCAAAGCGAAGGGTGAATTATGCAACAGTAGAAATGACTTTCGAATCGAACCGGCATTAACGCAATTACGCTGGAATAATGAGCGAATCGAATTAAGATCAAATCGCTTTGGAGAATGCACTCGTACGCGCCACTAGTTTCAAACCTTGTTTCACTGTTAATATAACTATAATATAATAATAAATGCAATGACAATTACGTGCTTTTAATTTCCGATTGGCTCGCGAGGCATTGCGTTTATTGCAATTACAATGCGGCTGAACAAAAGCTGCGTTAAAAAAGGGTAGCTTAAAATTAGAATAAGGTAAAAGGAAGAAGGAAAAGGAGAGAAAGAGTTCCTCATTTTAAATATGTTTGAAGTCAGATAAGAAAGCCGCCCCATTATCAGCGACGCGTAGAACGAGCCACCCCTCGGAACGTCTCCGATTGCATTCTTTATCCTAATTAGGTTTACGAGGCTTTGCGCCTCGACCAGCCACCAATTATTGGTAATTGCGTAAAGATGTCACTTGGTAAGCGGATTGCTGGCGGTTTTACAGCATTGTACTCTTCTAAGCCACACCACGAGGCTGACAAGAGCAAGGGGACCGTTGCTTCTCTCTTCCCCCTCGAGCAACGCCGACAATGAGGCAACACGCTCGCAGATTTCCCTCTCGCCCTTTCATTTCCATTCAGCCTTATTTTTTCCATTACTCGAAAGGGCAAGAAACTATTTTTTGTCGCCTTTCTGCACAAAAAGTACGGAATCGAAAACGCATCGTTTGCCGAGCACCTTCGACCCTGAATGGTCGCAAAAGATCGGAAGTGTAAAAGGCTAATCAATATTTAAGGGTAGTTGATTCAAAATTGAAGATAAAAGGGGAAGTTTATAAATGAAGGGACAGCTCTCGATTAACCTTCTAACGTAGAGCCGCGTAATTAAGGATCACCCTGTACGTAATGATCCAGCTAAAAAGTTTGATGGAGTTCTAAATGTATACACGGAATACCGTGAAAGATGTTTGTAAGCAGGTTGCTGCTGCAGTGTCACTTTAATTAAACTCCAAGCCATTACAGCTGCTGAATATTTAATGGCTCGTTAGAAAAATAAAGCGGGAAGCAGGCTGCAGGGTCGCAGCTAGCTGGATTGCGTCAAGTAAGCAGGCAATTAGAGACGCCGCTGTACTCGATACGATGCGACTACGGGATCGAAAGTGTTCTAAATATTGCGTATCATCGAAACCTACGCATCGGCTCCATAGCTGCTGAAATAATTGCTGAAACAATTGCACGCCGCCGCAGTTGCCGTTGAAAGCGACGCGTGATCATTGCGGACAAGCGTCAGTGGATAATCAGTTCTTTCCGCCGCATCGGTCCCGCGCAGAAATTAAATTAGCTTCTCGCGGTGAAATTGAAAAATCCCTTAAACCGAGGCAACGCTGGCAAAAGTGGCTGGATAGCGGGGAATAGAAGAAGGGACAGCCAGAGGAAGCGGCGAGAAAGGGAGAAAGAAGACGGTGGGACGGGCCGGGTAAAAACTCAACGCACCGCGAAAACTCGTTTAAAGATGAAAGGCCGGCTAACGACTTATTTTCGATAAGGAAAAGTTAAGGCACTTGCCCCCTCGCCACCATCGCATCCAACCCGGTCGAGCCCTCAGCGGGCTTTCTCGAAAACGGAGGGGTGAAAACTTGAACGTACCACGCGAGGGGTAGTTTTCCAGCGACGCGACGTCGAAGAAACGGCGATGTGCTTCCTCTTTCACCGCTTCGTCCCCCACCCCTTCTCCTCTTTGGTACATTCCTCTCGCTCCCGAACACGAGCAAAAACACAACAGTTGCGCGGAACTCAACTCAATTGCCATGTGAAATGGGATTGATGTAATTTGGTTAGGCGCGCACCCCCACCGCTGCGTTGCTCGTCTCCGTCGCACCCTCGTCGAGTTGTAACCCCCGCGGTGGTGCCGTTTATATCGTTGTCGACGCCACTGTCCTCGTCGTTTGCTGGTGTTCACCGGGTGTTTCGCGACAAACGACTCGATTCAAGGCTGATTCTAATGACTTATGAAGTCAAGCCAAATGACCGAGGCTCACCCTCTTATGTGACGCTGTTCCAATCCCCCCCTGTCACCCCTCCCGGGACTTTCGATAACTTTCGAGTTTCACGGCGGGCAAATCGAATAATTTTCATCCCCGGGTATGGGGCATAGAGTTCCCGTTTAGCCGGTCTGCCTGTCGCGTATAACTTGTATTATTGTTCGTTCCGTTGCGACGAGGAGGGGTGCGAAAGTGGCGAACGAGAGACAGGGAAGTTTGCCGGGCGAAGAAGTCGAGAGACAGCGCGATTTGATTGTTGCTCGTTACGGAAGCCGGTTCCATTATCTTCCCTTATTATATTTGCAGAGACTAGCCTGCCACCCTTGCGCACAACACGCGTCGAAACGTTTTCTCGTTGGAGGAACGGTCTGTTATGGCAATTTCGTTAGATTTCATGGGCCATTATATTGCAATCATTGTCTTTTTCTTCTTCCTCGGAGACCTATGTATACGTGCACGCACATGTGACGCGTACAATTTTTGCGGTACAATTAAAAAGAGAAATATATTTCGCGAGTCCAATCGGGCTCGATTATTTGGGTCGTTTAAAGGGAACGCCAGAAAATAAAAAACAAATAAATGAATTCTCGGAGAAAAATCAATGCAGCATCAAATTTTTTCACGTTTTAAATAGACGCGCAGGCTCGTTTCCGGTGGTACTCGCGAAATCGCCCGATTCACCGCGGTAAACCTCATTAAACTTCTATTCCGGCTAGCCGGTTCTTGCCTCAATGGCCGATAATAGGTTGCCCGATGGAAAAATGGTGGTGGCTAATTAGCCGCGCGCCGGAACCACCGGCGAAGAAGCAAAAACGGAGGTGAAAAATGTAGGGGAAAAAACGAAGAACAGGCAAGGTAAAATTAGGCGGAAAAAATAGCGCCACTTAAAGTCGAGTATCATGAACAATCGTCCTATTAATCGTGCGGTGCGATCAAATTAATTCCCGACGGTGTCGTGCTCTGAAAGATTAATTAGCTTCCCCCCCCCCCCCGTCCCGTTAAGTATCGGGACTGAAGTAAGCTTGTGAATAGGGAAACTAATAAGAACCGATTCTAAAGTGTTTCGCAGCCAGACTGGTGTATAGTTTGATCAGTAGTTCGAAAGCTGCCTCAAGTGGCGCATTTAACCGAGTTACGTTATTTCGCGTGGCAATTTCGCCGTTTCTACCGTAGCATTCGCTAAAAGTCACCTAATTAGCTTCCCCGTTACGAGACGACCGTTTTAAGAGCGTTATCCATTCGGAGACGATTGCGACAAATCGTTTTACTCCAGGCACACGTGCATCCGCACACAAACACACAGACAGGCACACACGGGGGCGCGCAAAGATATCTCATGCAAGCCCCGTTACGTAATTATCTAGTATAATCGGTTTTGCAAGTTTCGCTTGGAAAATCTTCATCGCGAAAGAAAAATCGTGCTGGTACAATGAAAGCTGTACTGCAGCGCGATTACGCCGTAATTGCGTTGTCGTTGAAATAGCGGACTCTCGCCGGGCTGTATTATAGGATTCATTACTGCATCTTCAAGGTAAACGTTTTTGCTCGGTGCAGGATAATGTCTCCATTAAACTACGATGCAAGTGCATCCTCTGATTGTCCCATTACCCCGTGAAGTGGCCGGGCATCAAGGGGGATGGAAAACGATCGGTGGCGAATCTGTATAAACGTCGCAGTTATTCGAAGCATAGAAGCCGGAGGAACGGCGCGGCGGCAACGACGCGACGCGACGACGACGATGGCGGCACTTTGATCGGTAACCTCGTTTATGGTGACGCTGGACACAGAATGTAGGAAACACCGATAACACCGGTGACGGAAATATCGACTTTTGAGAGCTGCCACGAGCATCCCCTCCTCGTGCCGGGGGAGGCACATCAGCCCCTGGCAAATCACCCCATCATAGCGGACCTCTCGTTCGCGACGAGGACAGGCGGATGGGAAGCTGCGACGGGGAGAAAGAGGGGTGCAGAGAGGAATGGAGTGAACGAGGGACGCGGAGAATCGAAAAGAGAGTGAGAAAGGGAGAAAGAGAGTGGAATGGCGAGATCGTGGAGGGTTGTGCACAGAGAGAGGATCGACGAGTTCGGTGAGTGTGGAACGCCGTCGGTTCTGGAAGGACGCGGCCTGCGGGAGGGAGAGGGTAGGACCGACCGCCCTGGTGGCGGTTGAAAGAACCAATTTTGTCCTAATAGAAAAATCCCCAGCGCCGAACCCAATTTATAAACCCGCAAACATGGCTGGCGGAGGAGGGTGCTCGTCTCGCCGCGCCGCCGCCGTATCCCGGCGCACAACGCCGGCGAACATCGGATTTATAAAGCCGAGTCAGCCGTGCACCGTGCACCGTAGACGCGTAAATTCCGTTCGCATAAACGGCCAGGATTCGCCGCCGGATTCGCTGGCACGACGATGACGAAACGGTGGAACGAAGAATGGAGAGAGGCGAAAGAAAATTGTCTGGTGCCGGCGTCGTACGCGAGCATGGAACCTGATTCCAGCCAGTGCAAACTGGAAGCTTGTGCGCTTGATAAACGAGCCGGATGAACTCTGTTAGCTTGATCTCGTTACTCGGTCTTCGCTCGACTTTCGCGGATTCTGCCTGCCGTCACGCTTCCGGTTTAGCTCGACGGGCCTACGGCGAGACGCGTTGTCTACTTTAATGTAGTTTTGCGTATTCTTGCTGGCTAAGTCGTCGGATACGACGGGGTTTATTAAACAATGAACGGTATTTTAATCTGAAAGAAACAAACGGCATAGTATTATTATTGTTGTTACAAATCCTTCCGCAACAAAATCGTGGTAGTAAATAAAGTGTATACATATTACCTTTATTCCCTTTGATACTGAAAAGAACATGTAACGCAGCATCCTATTACTCTAAAATGAATACCACCGTTCACCGCCGGGCACAGAGCTAAAGTGCATCAAAATTATCCCGCCTGACGATGCAGTAATGATACCCGTTGACAAAAATCCCATTGCAATTATTGCTAGCACGGGATCACCGTTGGCTACATGTAATAATGGTCAAAAAGGGAGAAACGGACGATCGAAATGAGCGATACAGAGTAAGAGAGAAAGCGTGCAGAGACTTGGTAAACGGAACACATGGCCCGAAAGGGTACTCTCGTATCGGCTACAAAGGTATCCAACAGAGATAAATACGTCGCAACTTCCAGCGCACGCCTCGCGCGTTTCTGCCGTGTATCTTGGCACATATGCACGCAGCAGGAAGCATGCTTGGTCCATCTGCAGCGATCCCATTTCGCGACAAAGCCTGTGTAATCGATTTCAAATTTGATAACGCCTAACAGTAGAATGGGCGAGCGCGCGTGTGCGAGAAACACGTACCCTTATCTGCACGGTTTATCGTTCCTCCTCGACTGATCTGCTCCTGATGAAATTAGTACCCTCGCGGCGCTGACGAGCTCGTTCAGCCTCGAAGAAATCGAAAAGCAATGGCAGTGGAAGAGCATAGCGATGCAATTACAGCGATAACGTAATTGATTTTCGAAACTGTTCTTATGAATCGAGATATTGGAGATTGACTATAATTCTCGATTCCTCTATTAAGTATTAAGCGAAGATTTATTCAACTTTACACAGATTTGTATTATGATATACAGTAATGCGTTCGTGTTGTTTATCTCTTATTTCTAATATGTTCCCAAAGTGTCGAATAGACAGGCTTCAACGCTTCCTGTTTTTATTCGCAGTGTGACGAATGAATGAATTTCGCTCGCAGATCCTGATTTTCAATTACACAATCGTTTGCACCAAGCCAGTTCAACAAATGTCTCCAATGAAAAATCCACGATCCAAGCCAAGTATGATCTTCGATTCGAAATATCTTAACTACCGTCTACGGGTTACAAACTTGAAACAAATTATCAACGATTTGCCACAAGCTCGCGGTGCAATAAAAGAAACTGTCGCAACAAGCTACAAAGCATGCACTTTCTCCAAGCGGTTCCCGATCACGGTTACGCTTTTAATCGCGCGTACGACTGTCTGACCCCGTCCCTCTTCCCCGTAGTTTATTTAACAGCGCCCTGGGCATCGGTAAACACGGGTTAGCGAATTGGCCCCAGGGCGAAACCGAATGATAGTTAACGTACCGCTAAACGCCATTGGAGAGGACCTCGCGTCCCTTCCCGGTCGGAATATACCAAGGCTCGTATATTGCGTGCACGAGGGGAGCGAAATTTAATTTTGTGCTTTTTGTACACGCCAAATCGTTGTCTCTCCCACTTCGCCAACCCCCGCTTCCCTTTCGCGGCAGCTCTCTTTCTCTGCCTCTTGCCCCCTGGCCGTGCACGCCTTCGACATAGAGCGAAACAGGAGCGATAACGCAGGCGTCGATGAGAGATCTCGCCGCGATTTCGCTCTTGGCGAGCACCGTTCCAGGGGGACCGCCTGTGAGCATTGTGTTGGAGAATCTCGTTCTCCTGCGGGTACACGTCGCTGTGACTTACCCCGAGGAGGGATCCTTTTCTTTGCTGGAGAACGATGCGCGGAATGGTGTGCCATTCGCGGGGCAATCGAACATTCGTGAATATCTGGGCCAGTCGTTCCAGGAAATTTGCTTACAATATTCATATAAGAATATGGAACGAAAATTGTAAAATGAAATCCATCTTTCCACCCGCCATCGACCACCGTCCGACTACCTCGTATTTCGCCCCTCGACATCCCCGTGCTTCGATTCACCCGGTCGTATCCAACGAATCATTGAAGTTTTCGGCTAACTGCTAACTGCTTAATTAATTTGCGACGTCCCGACGAACTGCGTCGCCAACTGGTAGGTACACCTGGATCGACGAGTCGCGGAAACGCGAATCCAAGCTATACAGGCACGTAGCCGGCGCAACAGAGACACAGCTCGGAGATGGTTGACTTGATGAAATCATGCCGCGAGAATTAAACCGGGGGATACCCGTGGCGTGTGTCGTCGTCGTCGTCGGCGCGGCGTGCGGAGCCGGAGGACTCGGCTCGGGCTCCAATTGGCGGGAGCAAGACAACGGTAGGAGTTGACGGCAGTGTATACACAGTTAATTAAGCCGGAGTACCGCGAAGGACGGGGTTGCGCGGGTGTAGAGGGACGGGAGAGATCGGTTGAATGATAGACAGAGAGGGCAAAATGGAAGTGCAAAGGAGGAGGCACTTACGAGAGGAACGGAGGGAAGAGGGATGCAACGAGATAAAAGGGGACAAATATTGTTCCGCCGATGGGAGCAAGAGAGAGACAAACAATTTTGTCCTGTGGGCTGCAAAGGTAATTTGCTCTCTGGATATGCAGTCTCAGTGGCTCTCAAACCGCGTGGACGATGAACGTGGGCGACTCCAACACGAACACGTAGTTCGTCAATCGTTTTGTCGCTCGGTGATTTCCAAATTTCGTTTGCTCCGACTAGAAAGAGTGCCATGCTGGCTTCGTGGTAATTCCGTGCAAAAATATACGACAGGCGAGTTGTTGCCACAACGATTCTTCATTGTTCTTTTACGAACAGATATTATGGATATAAAAAGTCACGATTATTCTTTTCCTTTTCTACCGTCGGTCATTTCAGCAATGATTGTTGCACGATTGTCGCACATCGCCGAAAGAAATTGCGAACGCGAAATTGCGTTTCCCACCGCGGTGGTATTCTTGCGGGCAACTGGCTACCGGCGTGGAACGCGAATTAAAAAGCAATATGTGAAACCTTTTTGAGATTGTTAAAAATGTGTCCCTCGAATCCTGATTTGTAATTCGATTTGTAAAGAGCAGGCTGCCGCGCCACGTCGTTGGCGAGCGTTGCTTTTTTAATCCCGCGAACGATTTCGTTTCACGGTTTTCCGAGCTCGCGCTGGCCCCATTCTACGCCACTGGAGCCGGACGAACGGGCGAATTGAAACCGCCGAAAAAGCCAAAAATGAAACCTAAATTCGTGGCGTTCGCCGCAACGCGACGATTTTCGTTGCCCCGACGATCAATCCGGAAAATAACGGAACCGTGTTCACCGAGTTTTCCACTGACGAATTTTTAACTTGAATCTAGCAAAAGATTTATTTACCCAAATAGATACATGTATATGCGTACGCCGAAGATCGAAAATTATTTTCGTATAGGACGTTGAAGTGTATTAATAAATAAAAGGGATCAATTGGGATAAATTGTTCGCAATATAAAATTAGTCGATTATGCTAAACACTTAAACTATAAAAAATACCATACAGAATAAAGCAACTAGTACTCTCTCTACTCTACAGAAAATATAATGCCTGCCAAACTGACTTCGTAAAGCGTAAGGAGCATTTCGGCAACAGCGAGCATTACACCAATTCCACCCGCGTGTATACATATTAATTCATTGACATTCTTCACCGAACACCGTCCAACCATTTCCATCCCCACACGCCATGGATTACTCGAAGGCGCACAGTGGCGCACGCCAGATTAAGCGTCGTAAATCTGCAAGATCCTTCTCCTCTTGGGCCAGGCTACCCGCTGAGAGTTTTCCCAAAACCTGTCGCGAAATCCCTCTAACGTTCACAATGCCGACGCTCTCGAACAACACCACCCGTGGCTACTGTAGACCAAACAAGCTTTTCTTCCACGACTCGAGCACAGAAAACATCGCCGGGCAACGAGCTGTGATCGCTTTAGATCCCTTTCATCTTACATCTCTGTTCCTCTATTTCGCACCTCGTCGCCGCGCTTGGAACGACCGAGCTGCCGGTCAAGAGAAACTCGCCCAAGGAAAATTGGAGCGGATTCCGGCGCCGCGGCGTGCAAACGGTCTCAATGGCCGACACAACGAAATTAGACTTATCTCGGTCATCGGGGGCCACCATGCAGCTGCCTGGATAGAGGATTCACGTTCGCGTGAATAGGCCGACCCAGTTTTCCTTTATTATGCCTCGTTTCGAGGGATCGCGTACCGATTTGCAAACAGTCCTCCTTGTCCATCGAGGCCAGTTGCTCCTTTCGACGGCCAGGACACGCGCCATTGTGAACGTTACCGATCGATCCCGATCGCTGATCTCTCTAAGATTCCCTCTACAATGAGGATTTCCATGCAGGGAGTTTCCAATGAGGAGTTTTTAGGCAATTTCGAGGAGACTCGATTTTGTTCCCTTTATTGACCGGTGAATGGGAGATCTTGTAGCAAGGTATTCTGGACAGTGTATGAAATTCTTTTGCATGAGAGACCACCGAGAATGGGTACCGAGGGGTATTTAGTTTTTTCGGAATTGGTACTGAGAGAAGGGCGATTTGGAGAATTATTTGTGGGACTTGAAATAGTGCGCGACTGTGTTAGAATGATTTCGAGGCGTGAAAGAGATTGCGTTTGGAACAGAAGACCCGCAGTGTATCCTAAATGAGCGGGGGCAAATGAGGAATGGAATGCAAGAGAAACTAATTGTAAGGACGAAGGAATACATAGAGTGGACGATGCCTGCGCGATTCAATAATCGTTTGAGAATCGCTTGAATACTGATCGAGAGTGCGTAGAGAATTTCAAACCAAACTGAAGTTTTATTACCTCCCCTGTCCCTTCGAAAGAAGGAACAATCCAAGTTAATTTTAATACGGTTACATTGATGAATCAAGATTCGTATACATCTGGAAAAGAATTTGTCCATGGAACATGACGTCTGTTTAGTCTTGTAACAGTGACTGGAAATTAGACGGGTTGGAAGGTTTGCTTATCTTTGAAAGTCGAGGCGGTATCAGCTGCTCCCAATACGTCAGACAAGTTGAAACGTTTAAGCGTCACAAGGCTACCTGAGTTTTTCGGTGCTACGGAGAGTAATCTTCCGGGGACGGTGTTCGGGATCCCTCGAGCGCTCAGTCGAGGATCAACGCTCAGGAAATTAGCTAAAACTGGAGCTAAGTGCTGCCTCGAACCGGGCCAGCCACGAAATAAACGCGTCGATCTAACGACGAGCCTCGGCTCCCTCCGGCAGATATTTATCGCTGTAAGTGGGATCCGGTTAAATGCAACTTGTGATCTGATTTCTACAGGACCTAAAAGCCCTTTCTCCGATCTTCCTCGTGCTGGGTAGCTAGCCAGATCCGTGGGCGAGATTGCCAGCGTGGAAAGCGACGTCGCTTTTTAACACGCGTAAACGCAGCAATAGAAGGGCACGTGGGAACATCGTATTAAACCTTTCAGAAAGATCGATCTCGATTCATTCACTGTCGATCAGCCGTGTAAATTATCATATTTAACGGATTCGTGTAGCCAGAAAAACGATGGATTAAATCCGGACTATATTTTTAATAGCTTTGCTCCACTTGCTCGGTGCTTGTATTTCTTTTCTTTATTTAATATCTGGTGTTAAATATTAAATGTCCCGGTAAACATACTAATTTTAACTTCAACTCTCTTGATTATGTGTGATGTCTTTCGAGGTTGTAAAAAAGAATTTCGACCAAGTGACTCGAATATTTATCCACGAGTGTTACATGAAAATCTGTACCAAATATATTTTTTTTATCCACGTTTATTTTACCCCCGTCGTATAGATTTCACCAGAAACCATTGAAACCTCGCGAAAATTCCTGGTTTCACAGTCAAATTACAGTCGCAAACGACACCGGCCATCTTTCGCCCCGCAAATAAGTCCAATTACGTTGAACAGACAGCGTTCAGGCGTTGACGCAGCTTAACGTCCACGCACTATTTCGCAGGACAATTATAATCGAATACGTGGACCTACAGGGGCGGCCGGTTAGTTTTTCTATAACGAAAGGGCCGTGAATCGGTCCGCAACGTATAATTTGCCTCGATTTTCGCCGGATCGATTTTGAGCAGCTACTGTTTCGCTACAGACGGATATCTTTTGTGTCGCGGTTTTGTGGGCGTACACTTCCCCCTGGGCTAAAACGCCAAATGGTAACGACGATACGCGGAATCGAATGCGGAATGGGAAACCGGGATTTGTTTTGTGCGCGCCCGGTTTTCGGTGCGCGAACGAAAAAGAAACAATCTACGCGCCGTCCCAGACAAGCGAACAACCGTTGTCCGCCCACCTTGTCTCTTTGTCACGAAGCTAATTCCGAAAGTTTGTGAAAGGAAATCGAGATAAAAATCTATCGCCAGTGTCTGCGGCGACGGCTATGCGGTTTTGATCGAGCGCACCAAAAGAACGGAGTATTGGAGCAGTTCTGAAAATAGCATTGTACGAAGGCGGAAGGAGAGACAAAAAATAGACCGCCACCTTGTGTACGATATTATTTTAAAACTTGAGAAACTGAATACGAAAACCGGGCTGTTCGCGGAAGGGTATGCTTATTCGAAATGTACTTCAAGGAATTAAAAGTTCGATACGTGCAATCATTATTATTCGACATGATAAAATAGATTGCGAAATGACAAATATTTTCGTATCTATAGAAAATATTATTTTCCGCAAAGTATGCAACGTCGTGTATTCCGTCGAAAACAACCCCTATCGATATGTAACCAAATCGTCCGTTCTCGAAGACCGCTTACGTCGACGTTATCCCGCAACGGGAACAGAGTAACATCGAACGAGAATAATTGCGCGTCTAAAACACCCCCATCCCCCCAATCCAGTCGCGGTTCATCGCGGAATAGACGCGGGGTGAACGGCTTACGCAGGCGTCTTCGAAAAATTGGAACGCGCGGTGCAGTCATAATGTGCGGCTAACGCGGTCAGGTAGCACCGTGCTGCAAGTCAGAACGAACGTTCAGAGCATCCAGAAGCGTAGGAGGTTTGGCGTATAAGCGGTAAGCTTTACCTCATTTCTGGCAATTACAGGGGATGCCAGAATCCGCCGCAAGAATCAAGCCGCACCGTTCACCCTTGTATTCGTGCACCCCCGCGTGTGTGTACGTAACGTATGTACGCTTGCACGGGCGAACGTTGTGTACCGCGTGTGCGCGCGCGCCCTCGGCCACCCCGTGTATCCATCCCTCTAGCGGACGCACACAACGGGGCCACCCCTGTATACACACACCGCGTACACGAACGAAGGAGTCGAATTGGTGCGCGCACGGTGTCACAGAAGCCCGACCCGAGTCCACCTCTTCTACCCCTTCGAATTAACCCCACCTAGACGCCGTAAGGGAGAGGGTGGAACGTTTCCAGTGGTGTTTGAGCACCACTGCCTCGCCATGTTCTCGGACCCCAAAGCTGATTGGCTCAAAATCCCACGAACAGCACATCGGATTCGTGGAGGCAAGCCACGCCTCACCTGACAATTCCTGGACCACCTCTTTCCGAAGAGCGTCTTGGTGCGAGTAGTTGTGTGCAGCTACAACAAAGGCCACCCCGCTTCTCGGCCAACCGACTAGTCCTCGTTGGCACGACGCACGCTCAACAACTTCGACCTTACCCGGCGACAATTTTATTCCCCACTGGCCCGACGCCGTTGCCACCACGAGTTATCGAACACGCTGCGCGGACGTTCTCGGAAGCTTCGATTTCGGAGCTTCGGGACCGGACTCGAGCAATTTTGGGACGCGAGCGGGCGGATGGAAATCGTGACGGCAGGAGGACGACAAGAAACGGAGCGGGCAGATTAGACTTAGGTGGTACTGGAAGTCGCGGAGGGACACGGGAAGGTTTCCCTGGATGCGAGGTATCGTCACTGGAGCACCGGGCGCTGGTTCAACCGGAGGCTATGACATTAGAATGGTTGGACAGAGTTGTTTGTTGAAGTAAGAGGAGGACGTGTTCAGTGTTGAAGAAATCGAGGGACAGGAATTGTATAAAACTTTGTCAGTAGTGTTGTGGTGTGACAAGGATCAGTCATGAGACGCGGCCAAAACCGATGGTTACCGTTGTCAGGCTCGTGTAGACTTTCACGTGGACATTATAATCCATTGATATAAGTACAATCGTTAGCTTCGTTGTAGAAGCTTCGCGAGCAAAGACTGTCGGGGTGGCGTCGAATTAATAAATATTTATAGCCGTCGATGTGATCGCGGGGACACTTCATAGTAAGAAGAAATATCGCTCGTTGGCGTGACCGTTCCCAAAATGGTTTTTGCATTCGATAGCACGTGCCTTGAACAGTCGTTTCGTGTCTCGATCGAGCAGTAGTGTTTTCGCAAGGGATCCGTTCGAGAGATCCTTTGGTCAGAAACAACGGGCGAATCGAAGGACAGCCTGGTCTGGGATCAGTCTTTGGATTTTCCGCGATGGATTCGCAACAGCTCGTCGACACAGGTTCGCAGAATAGCCAGGACATCGTTCTGCCGAAACCGGCGAGCAGTACACCGAGGCACAGCATCGACGCGATTCTTGGACTGGCGAACAATAAAAGAAATCACCAGGAAATGGAGGATAACGCTCGCGACGCCCAGGAAAACGCAGGTAATATGTATTATCATCCCCTTCCGTTTGCTTTTCTTATTTATTGCAGTCCAATTCGGCAATAGGAATTTTCTTTTACCTGAACATATTGTTACCTGCTAATTTTCTGCGTTAGAAAAATGTCGCAAAACTTGCAAGAATATTTCTGCGTTACCGGATCAATCCAACTTAAATTCGAGTACGAACCATTGAATGTGAAATTGAAATTAAAAATTTAAACTTGCAGATGTATACTATAATATCTCATTTCGTTATTGCACCTACCAGTATCTGAATAGTAATTGCACTTCGATTTACGTTTATGTAATAAAATAATTATTTTGAAACAGCATTGGATTCAAAGGCACGCGTATAGAAATTATTTGCAGCCGACAATTGCAACGACGCTTATTAAAATTGCAATAGGTTAATTCGTCGAGGTGATACAATTAATATAAACGTTGCAACTTCCGTCCGTCGGGCTGGCACACGCACGAACCGCAATCGAATCTCGTGCGTTTCTCCCGCTGCCATCAGATTCAGGATACTGGATCCCAAATCCCAAAACGGCTCAAGTTACCCTCGGAGACTTATTAACAAAGCAGCTTCGATCAATCATTTCATCCAATTACTGGTTTCGCTATTATCCTCCGCTCGAATCGGGAGTCCGATTAAATCCGGCACGAACCGTGGAACGCCGATCGATGTTCCTTTAATTTAACAATTTTTCATTACATTTCGCCGGTAGGAAACTCTGTTATGCGAAAAATTGACGGGCCGAGTATTTCTTCCTGCTCGTCGCGTTTTAATTTCAATAATAGATATTCCGAACGATTAGAGGCGGATGGCATCAGGTGTTTCGATACGTCTGTCACGATTAACAGAGCAAATAAATTACTGTACCACGTGCGTGACAGTATTATCCCGATCGGACCAGTTAATGATAGACCAGTTAGGTGAATTGCGATGACGCTCGTGATAATACTATCCTGAAAACCCTAATGTGACTTCGCTTTCCATCGCGACGCTAATTACCGTAGCACTATATTTCATTGATATCAGGGAATATAAAATTTCTGCACGGGGTGGTGGAGAAATTAAACGAATTATATAGCTTCTCGTCGGGCCTTGCACATTACGTTAATTCAATTCTTGATAAATATTACCGCGACGAAATCAAATAAACCCACTGTACCTATCTAACGCGTAATCCAACACCTGAACCCAATAATAATATTATCGAACTCTTATCAAACAGAATGCTTATACACTCTCTATCAATGCACTTCGTCCACTTCAATTGTTATAATAGATAATCTCATCGATCTGGGTTAAGCAAACTTACATCACCCGTCTACAATACATTCGATTACTTGGCTCGCCTCGTAAATTTTGATTTCGTTTCACAACTCTCTGCCCGTCGTTCCATTATTCTATTATTATCCTCCCAAACATTATTTTCATCGTTCGTAACACAGCTGCCCCCGCGTCAAAGACAATTTACCCCCGGTTCCATTAACTTAGTCTCGTTCTCGACGACTCTCACCCTTTATTGGCCCTTTCAATTTATCCAAATCGGGCAGAATCTCTGCATGTATAATACTCGGGCTAAATTATCAGGCTATTGAAAAATCGTTAGTATCGCGGCGATCTCGTGCTGCTGTGCACGCGGCTAATTAGTCGTCCAGGGCAAAGTGAAACGCGTACCCGGCCAGTGTGTCGGCCAATTCAAACAAATATCCGATAATTCCAATTTCGAGAAACGAGCCAACAACGAGCCCAGATCGTTGCCGTTGTCGTCGCGAAAACGCTCCAGCCACCGACTGTCATTTATAATGTCACTCGGTATTGGTTGCACGCGGTTGTACAGCTATCGGCGCGACACTCTCGTTGGATGGGTCAAAATCGACAAAACAATTTCGTACGGGCGCTGCATCGTTCTCTTTTTTCCCTCCCACCGCGTCATCGAAAGCCGCCGTTAACGAAAAAATTACGCCCTCGCGGAGTTAGAGGGAAACGGGACAGGGTAGAGGGAGGCCGTATCAATCGATGATACAGGAGTGGTACACCGCGAGATTCGGCGAGCGTTTCAAAGGGAGGAATTAACCTGGGCTTCCATCCTCTTCCGGTCCACGCGGTCGATCTTCTGTTTGTCGTATTGCTAAGCTTCGTGTAATCTCGTTGGCCGCGTCTCGATTAGGGTGGACGATAACTGAAACGCTTTTGCATAATGCACTTGTCGTTTGTCACCGTCTCTGATAGATCGAGATGGACATAGAGCGGGTGAACTCTCTTGTAACACTCTGCCCCCTTTACCTCCGTTCTACGTGCCTATGTCTCAGGTAGGTTCGGACAGATTGATCCGTGCAAACGGAGAACAGAGTCATCGAACGTGACTCTTCGATTTATTTGGCCACGGTTTGGCCCTCCCTGTTGCTCTCCCTTTTTGCACCGATTAATGCGTCCCGATAGCGAGATCGTTCGACCGTCCATCATATTACTGGCGCCTGGTAGCAACTGAGCAGCCGTCGATTCATCTTTATTCGGTTTTGTTAAGCGCAGCATCGGGACTGTGAAGGGCGGGATGGTAAAAGGATGCTAATTTGTTGAAGACAACTTTGTAAGAGACAGTTGACGTGCCCCGATTTGACCGATAGTGCGAATTCGAGGCATTAACATGAAATTAGCGAATGCGGCAGGCGAACGGGAGGACGAGGGAACGATAATCGTTCGTAATGTCTTTCATGAAGACCTGTTAGTGCGGAATAATTAAATGAATTAGCAGTTGGCGCTGCCGGACAATTCAGGAAAACTTTCATAAATCTATCCTAGTCGGGAGAGCGCCGAAAGAAGAGAAATCGAGCGAGTTGACGAAGAACGATGGAAGGGATGAATAGAGGAATGGAGATAAAAAAAGAAGAAAGGGGAAAAGATAGAACGGAGGCTGCTTAGCCAGGGCCCAAGCCTTGTCCTGTTAATCGAATTATCATTAATTATGATACCGTACGCGAGAAAAAGGACAGCGTAAAAGGCAAGGTCGGCCTCTGCTAATAAAGAGAAGAATGAAAAGAGATCGACTGAAGAAAAAGGGGATAGATGGAAGCGGCTTTAAGTCAGTCGCTTCTTAAGAGCTGAATTGACGTGTCTACTAATGGATCACGCCTGGCCCCATCTACTTTCTTCCCCGGCCTCTTTTTCGTCGTCTTCTTCCTTCAACCGTGTCCACATCTTCCTCCACTTCTTCTTCATCATCGTCCCCTCCATCGTCTTCTTCTCCGTGTACCATTATTACCGGAGCGGCTACTTTCGTAGCTTTAAAACAGACCTGTTATCCCCCGGCGGAGATGCTTCTGCATACGATGCAGCCCACCGATTCGAAATGCTTCTTGATATTGAAGGGCTGCACATTTTCGCGTCGTACACTCTAATTTAAATAGACGTTCGATATCGAAACGATAACTTCTATTATTATACTTTAATTCCCCTGTCCCTTCGTCGTGCGTTTAACAGACCTTAACGAAATGAATCTCTTTACGGTAGGCGAATCGATCGTCCTTTGGCGCACGAAGCAATCGTTAATATTTTCAATTAAAGGAGAGATTAATCACTCGTGTACATGCCTTTTCGAGGCGGACGATTAGCATACTTTTTCCTGTGGTATCGATAAATATCAATTCATCGCTGTTAATATTCGAAATTGCTGCCTAGGTAGGCGTACGCGGCAACGGGTACGATCGGTTTTCCATGTTAGGGCATAATTCGAAATGACACGTTGTCGAGATAAATCGGTTCGATAGGCGAATTAAGAGGGAAGGGGAAAGAAATAGGGGGTGAAAAAAAAGGTTCACGGGAGGAGCGTTAAGTGTGCCGCAATCAATCTTACCTTGTACGCGCGCCAGAAGATTAATGCACTTTCAAATTTCATTAATTCTTCGCTGCATAATGAGCCGCGGGGCGAACGAATAACTTTCCTTAACGCCGCGATAATGCTGCCGAGACTCCGCACCGTAATTGCATCAATTCCTTGGTAATTCGCACAATTATCCTTTCTGATTTTCCGCCCGGCACCAAGCTAACTGCTCGAGAGCACGCTTCCAATTAATCACACGCGGCCCCGACGAATCTCTTCGAGTAATTAAAGTATGTCGTCGCTGCGAAACTCGACGATTAATCGGCTGTCTTTGTGGGAGATCAGACGGGAAATTCATCGGCGAAACCATCGTCTATGCAGCCCGATATTGGGTATGCACGCGCATACCTGTCTCAAGGTTTCTTTCTTCTGGCGGCACTCCTGAATTTGATTTCGAAGCAGATATTAATCGGGACGGCAATTATTCGAAATTCTTGCGAAACGTTTGAAAGCTTCAGATAAATATCAAGGTCGTGTCGTGAATGTACTTAAATGATTGCTCTTAAGTGCAGGGCAATACAATTCCAATTGGGTGGTTGAAATGTTCTTTCAATTACGAACGATCATCACGTTTTCCTATTAAAAGGTTACACTTACTCAGCGTTGACAGTCGGCGTTTCTCAAAGGGGCATTAAAATCGAACGTGAATTGACCACTTTCACTGGGAGATTCCCCGCGATAAGCAATCACGCGGGCTCAGCGCCGGGCTGCGTGCACCAAAATGGTAGAACGCCTCCGCGATTTATGGAAAGAAGCAATCGGCGATGTAAAAATTTCGTTATTACATGATCGTTTCACGCGGGCTGATTAACATCTCCTTTCAAGGAACATACAATCACGAATATTTCGTCGTCAATGAATACATAGAAGGAGAACACGATTGCGTGCAACAAGTGTACGCAACAAATCGAGGGCGAATAATTATTACTTTATAAGTAGAACGTTCCTGCAAGACTCTGATTCAATCCATTTCATTGGACAATCAAAATAACGAATACGCACAGTTGCACAGGCTCGCGCAAAACTATCGAACCACGTAGAAATGAACGTTATCGTTAATTAAAAATATAATAAGTAGCAGAGGAATACTTTTTCTGGCAGGCGCCATGCAATAAGAAATATATAATCGGGGCGAAATGCAAATAACAAGTGGAGGGCAAAGGGTTAATAGAGAGAAAATGTTCCCATTGAAAGGAACGGCGGAATTAAAGCGGTCTGGATAGAGGTAACGGCGTCGCGGCGTTCTGGAACGCCGCAGGTAAAAGTGCTTTGTTAGGGGGAGTAATTTCGATCGCGTGACAACGGCAATGTAGCGCAAGGGGAAGGAGGCACGAGCAATTACGTGTAATTTCATACCCATTTATTGCCGGGATAGCTCGTTTTTCGACTGCTTCTTGAGTCTCACCGGCGGCGATCGGTCGGATCGGCATAGAACTCGAAACAAGCTGGCTACGTTGGTATTAATCGATTTCACTCCGTCGAGTAAAACAGTGTCGCGTGTTTCTGATATTAATCTGCTTATGAAACAGGGCAGAACGAAGTACCGCTAATTGTAAGCTTCGGTAATAAATGTTACGATTAATAGCAATTTTTCCCCGCGATAAACTAATCAACAGAGATTTAATTGCGAGGGTTTGGAAAGTACAATTTCTTGATGAAAATATGCCAAACTTATCGTGTATAAAAATTTGAAGGCTCTCATTATTATCTAAATGTTGTCATTCAATTCTTACGAAGAAGCTTAATCATCTCACTAATCAATTCCAGCCGAAACCCCTGAATCGAGTTTCACTGCTTCACGCTGTCAAAGGAAGCAACCCCTTTGCTCACAGCGTCACAACTCTGTTATACAGGATGGTGGGGTCATGTCTCCTATCAATTTCCGTGAAATTTTTTTTTCCCTTCACTCGTCGATGCAACTCGACATGGCGGAGACTAGTCGAAGACAGGGACGAATCGATTTCGCGGGACAGCGCGATCGAGAAACGCGCCGATTTAACCGAATTACCGTTGGATCAAAGCTTGCGAGTGGTAATTGGTGCACAGGTGTCGGCGATCAATCGTACACCGGCCGTCAGGGAAGCTATTTCGCTCGGATACTGAAACGTTTCGTGATCGATAGGACGAACAGACGAGGTCGGTGCCTAGACGAATCCAATGAGATACATCATCGAACGACGATACAGGGACAGACGGGTTAGATAGAGGGGGGTGAACCGTCGAGGTGGCGGAAACAAGGGATGCAGAGACGCTCGTTGCAGGATATACCTGTGATTTGTGCGATGATTAGCGATTAGGGACGATTAAATGCGGGAATATTTTTGTAATTTCTTAGCGGCTATTAATTAATAAGATTTTCTGCGGACAAAGGTGTTGCAGATTTCTGAGCATCTGTAAAAATTGTTAATTAACTTTCGTTTGAAAGCTGACGAGTTGAAAGTTTGGAAATTAAAGAACTTGAAAGTTTGAACAGATAGTTATCCATTTCTTAATATACTTACTCAGAACGGAGGTAGCACATGCCTCTCGAAAAAAAGGTTGATTCGTTTATAAGTGTGGTTACGTACGTGAGAATTCGTATTCGTGCTTGCACGACGTCGACGGAGAGATTGTAATAAGCCTTGCATGCTAAGGAACAATTAAATTATTAGCAGGTATATTGTGCACGACGCAGTGTTTTATTGCGTGGCTTGCTACAGTTCCGGCCTGCTTTTGAAGCTTGCGACGATCGTGAAACATTCGATGACATTTTCGCATATGAACGATTCAAAATCTATTAAAATATTGGAATACAATATTCGAAAAGGATTTAAATTCATTCCCATATTTTTTAATTTAATTATCTCGCTGCCGTTCCCATCTGGGTACGTTTATAAAATACCAAGGAAACGTTTCACGAACGAACGCACACTACAGCGATCGACCGTCGCACGATCTAGCGAAAGATATTCCAATAAAGGCTGCACGCCAGCGAACAATTAAATTATTAAGAAGTAACGATAACAGGAGCAAGTCGCTTTGATTACTATTACAATGAAAGCGCCACGAATCGCAATCCGTTCGCAGGGAACGCGAACAAATTTACAACATTTTTTTCCATTGCACTTACAAAGTTCTACATGCAGGAATGAATTATATTAACGAGAACACGAGAAGGTTGCCCAACGAACTCGTCATATTAATCACTCTTATGAATCGTCACTGTAATGCTTCCACGAAAATACTAAACATTGCAATACATATATTTCTAAAATTATTACCATCAAATTATATGCAGCAAGTTAATTAATCCAGATAAGAATATACCGGTGCACAACTTTCTTAGAGGTTCTCCACACCAATCAACCAGCAATATATGGCAAGAAATTGATTCCCATGCTACCACGTATAATTTACGTTCCATGCTATTAAAAAATCGTAAATAAAACAAGGTACATAGTCCGTGAGATTTCGACGAGATCTCGCGGTTGAAGCGTTCAGTCGGATTCACACGGGCCACCCCTATTCAATTAAACAATTTCTAACTCCTGTATCGTTTCAATTAACGCGCCACTAGATGATTACCAGTACATTGACCCGTTTAGATGGAAATTTTATCCCCGTTGCAAGAACTTGATGACAGCTTAAGAGCCTTTCGCCGAGCGTTCTTAAGACACGCTTCGCGCAGTCTCCATCCCCCTTTCTCTTTCGCGCTAGCACGCATTCACGCCACCGCTTTGACAATTTAATAATTCGATACCGGTACGCGAATAATCGACGAACCCGATACTCTCCTCTCGCCAATCGAGGATCGAGAGATCACGTTCACCGCGTTCCCCTCTCATCTTCTATCTTCCGCCAGCTTTTCTCCAGTGTCGTTCGTTTTCTTCGACTTTTACACGTGATAAAACTCATCGTTCGCCGGCTGAGAGCGTCGATCATCGGGGAGAAAAAATGATTATCCGATCAGGTTGACTTTTACTCGAATAACACCTCGCCACGTAACCGTGGTTTCGTAAAGCCATGGATAAATTAATGATTCCGGTTCTACGGTGGCGATAGGTGTCGATTAATCGTTGAAAAATTTGCTATGCCTCGTTCAGACTCAACGAGTATACCGAGTATAAAATTAGTTACACCGATTAGATACAATGGCAATTGCCGGGGTGATTTCAACGTCATTTTAAGGCTTCCTTTGGGATTTTTTTTTCTTTAATCGGAGCACCGCTTTGTATTAGCCTCTTGCACATATGGTTGCCAATATTTTAAGTGCATTATATATTTTTTTCAAGTCAAAATACATCAAATTGCAGCAGGTACGAACTCCGGCATGTCTTTCGACAAAGATATTTTCGAAGATACGTTCACTTTAAGCAACTGCAGGAAAACGATTTTCTCAAAGATCAAGACACAAGTAACCCCTTTAAAGTATCGTCATTGTAATTCGATTATTTACACCATTCCGTAGCCACCCGACAGCGACCATGTTAATAAAGATATTAACGGCCCTCCTTTCTATCGCGTGGGTACCGTGAAAAACAAGATAACTCCATGGAGACGGTTTCCGTGGATCGATACGTGCGTCAGATTAAAGAATGCGACAGGTGACAGTGGCTTTTACGAAGAAATTTCCGTCGAAACTTTGTGCCGCGCAAAGTGGCCATTGCGTTTCGTTCCGGAGATAAAAACCGTGGCGAGAAGGCCGCCAGGAACGAGCAGAAGAAGCCCAGGGACAGGAGAAAATAAAGATCAGAGAAAACGGGCGAGGGAAAAGGAGGAGAAGAGAAAGAAGGGGATGGAGGGAAAGAGAGAGGTGAACCGGTGACGGTCCACGGGAAGACAAATTCTGTAATCCTCTTTGGTCGGCGAGCTAAGCCCTCTGTGTGACGGCATACCATCTTCTTTCTCTTATTTCCTCCTCTCGTTTTGCCTTTCCTTGTCTCGGCCCTGTCCTCCCACACCGATCAAGGAAATTAGATTTCGAATCGACAGCCGGGCTTAAGTATAAACGACGAAGCGACATCGAACAACGGGGAGGAAACTGGAATTCATGGCGGATAAGTGGGAGGTTCGTCGTTTTGCCCGAGAGGAAAGAAACGTTACCCCCTGGGTACCGGGATCGTTATTTATCCCGATCGATGGTCGTTCGATTTTATTCCGTTCGGTTGGCTTGAAAATTGCCGGCGATAAGTAATATTTAATTAGCCAGCGAGAGGTGAAAATTGAGAGGGAGAAGGGGGGGCACGCTTGTCCAGGTGAAGGTTTGGATTTAGCAAGTCGAGGCATAGTTCTATGAGAAAAGAGATAAACTAGATAATTGAACTAAAATTGATCTTTTAAATATATACAATGTAAGTCTCTATAAAATTTACTGAATATCTAGCGTGACCGGTTAATTTTATGACCACCTGTATGTAAATAATATAATAATGGTAGTAACAATATAAATATATAAGTATGGGCTGACTTGTTCTTATATCGATTTTCGCGATTAACCACTTCATTGAAACATCGCAAACGATCCTAGAAAAGCGATGGTATTCCACGTTCGTGGGAGAAACAAGATCGTATCGCGACGGTGTAAAGCGGTCCTAGTCCATTCCAGCTACTTAAGAGATTGACACGGGAAGATAGTATAATGGACGAAGCGGCCAAGGAATCGTGGCCTCCTCCTGAATCGAGCACCGACTCTTAATGGGCCAACACTGATCGTTGATAATTTTCAAAACGCCACGGGCCACCTTTCGATTCTTCTGACGGGCCCTGGTCCCGGCCATAGACCATATTAAGCGGCATAACAAAGTCACGTTAATGTATTTGTCCGCGCTGTTATAGATATCGATGCCAACACCGATACAAAACCCTTTTCCTATCCGAATATAATTATTCAAACTTGAACGAAAATATGTTCGCCTCGGTGGCAAGGGAAATTATAAATTATAACTGATGTGTATACACTTCAAGACCTGTACACAAAAGCGAGACCCGTTTCCATACGATTGTCAATCATTTCATTTCTCAAATTAAAACGGCCAACATTTTGATTCACGACGCACCGCGACAGGGTGTCGCCTTTAATCCGCGAAAATTCGAGCCACTTGAAGCGATACATACAGGGTGCTCTCGATATAACGGGGTGGTGAGCGGTAGCAGCACCGCCGATGTACACCTGCGCCTCGTAGAATTTAATCACGATGGTTACTCTGTTCGACCGAAACCAATTATTGCGCAGACGTACTCACACACGCGTTTACACCGCCCAGTTATGCGGACGTTCCCCACGCACCTATATAAATCTCCGCATCCCCGTATGAGTATAATGTATCCGCATTAATTTCCCTCTGATCGCACGCGATTCCGCGTTTATCACCCGCTAAAATGTCCGCTCGTCGACTCCTCCTCCGTTACCAACAGACATTTCTCATAACTCGATTCAAGTTGAAACAGTATCTATCCGAACCTTCATAAATTAATTGCCGACGAATGTTTCGAATAGTGTGGGATGAAAAAAAGGTGCAAGACAAGTGATAGAAAAGAACGACGCCAGAATAAATTTCGCCAGCCGCATACATACACACGTAGCTATATAAAATTTAATCGTCACCATATCGTATCGTGCTCGTTTATCCTCCATCCGTTTCATTCCCGGTTCCCTTTCATCGTTCTTCTCGCGCCTGAGCTCGAGTGCATCGCATCCTAAAACGGGAGTCCCTCCTCCTGGAGTTTAGATACGGTTCACGTTTAGAGCCCCGAGGAAGAAGGGTGAGCAGCTCTGTCTGGTAGCATGACGGAACGGATGGGGACGAAGGAGGGCCCGAAGCGAAGGAGAACGATGGTGTTGGCACTCTCGGGGGCCATTATTGATTGTTGTTGATAATTAGCCGGTACAGGCGCGTCAATCACGAGCCAAGGCAAGGTTATTAGGCTGTTGGTTAGCACCGGTCCGATAGCACACGTACGCGCACGTATACACACCCACACCTACGAGTCCCGTCACGGAGGATACGTGTAAACGTTGTACAGGTGTCCGCGTGTGTAGGTGTGTGTGCCAGCCGCCATTGAGCCACCCGATTACCCCCCACAATTCGATCTAATGCGCTACGCTGCGATGCGAGAGAAGGTTAATTATGCAGTTAATGAGAGGCTGAATATATATACCCCACGGGGTGTCAGGATGGTCCCGACGAAAAGAGAATCATTTGGTGCCCGGCAAAGCTGAATTGTTGAATTTGGTTACGGTCGAAGAACGCCGGAATACCGCCGTCCATACTCTTTCCGTTTTAAATTAATCGTGTTAGAACGTTCGAAGCGTGCTCGAATGCAACGTAGTCTGGAAAACGCGATGCCTTTTGATTGCAACTAAAATTAATACGAATCCGTGGAACGTTTTGTTGGATGCAATAATGATATGACAATGATGTACACATATGTATATACTGGGGAAGCAAAGGATTGCTGATGAATTTGTATTGTATTCTACGACAGTATCGTGGACAATTGACGACAAATTCTGGTCTCCATGGTGGCTGTGACTTTTTTTGTGAATTAAATTACTCAACCCTCAACTCGTCATTCAACCATACGCCGATGTAATTTCGAAAGTTTAGAAACAGCAAACATGACGATCACACCGCGTGGCAAATTTAGATTCTCCTTTTTCGCATTTGCCTTCTCAATTTCCGTTGCGCTGCACTGAACATCGCACCGAGCAAATTGCGTCGAAGCGTTGATTTCTACGATAAATTGCCGAATTGTGCGTCACGGAATTCGCCAACAGGTATATCACCGAGTCTCGATGTCGAACAACTCTTTCGATTTCCCACTGTGTCAGAAAACGGGTCAGCTTGTTGGCAATTGGTTGCACTCTTACTCGTGACCCGTTGATTTTACAAATAATAATATGGATTCGATACGTAAAAAAACCTATTTTTTTTTTGAATAACTCAATATTTGATATTCGTTAAAAATAGTTCTCGTGATGAATTGCATATCGCAGCTAGATAAATTTCATTCATTCGCTTTGTTGAACGTCAGATATGATTTGCTTCATTTCGTACGGTAGCGGCTAAACACAATCTGTCCTGCACTCCTTAGGCTGTCACTCATTGTCAGTGTAATAAACATGCGTATCGATGCATTCAACACATTTCGAAGGCGACAAGCTTTCAGGATAAAGCGATTACGATTCCTGCGGAGCTCTCGCCTCGTCCATTGAATTTTCGAACGCACATCAGTGAGGAAAAAAAAAGAGAGCTGGGCCACAGAAAATAATTATATTCTGTCACTTTAATATATCAAATTAACATTCGATTAGCAGCCCTTTTGATTTTGACGGTACTCGAAATTGCGCAATTTAGTAAACCCATTACGATTTCGTAAATATTGAACCGGACAATTAATTGTTCGTATAAGATTCAGGGAAAATCAGATGTAATTTTCCGCGAGCTCGTGTTGGATTCGTTACAGATATTGTAATCGTCCGGCGCGTTGCACACGGTACCAGTAACAATTTCAAAGCCGTGCAAATCAATAATTCGTCGACAGTCTGGGCGCAGTGTAGCGTTGAAATTAAATAATGCATCAGCGAAGGGAATCGGTGCGCCTTTCGAACGATTCCGTGCGCGTAACTTATGCGTGTTGAATCGAAGCATACGCTTGTGCTACTGTGACAATCATTCAATCATTAACGCGCCGAGAAATCACTAAAGAACCTAAACAAAAAAAAAATAAACATATAACACCGTCCACTAAATTCTACCGTTTGATTTTTCTCGAACTTCATTCGCAAGACACGAATTCCAATAGAAACTCTACATTCTACTACCGATTCGCATAAATCCGAAATAATAAATCGAAGCAGAAACTCGACCCAAGGTATCGTGAAACCACGATTACTGACGAACACTACAAATCCAACTCCGCTCGCAGCGGAGTGATGAGCGTTACAACACTTGTAATAGCTAGCATTATACGTACATAATGGAGGTAATAGCCGGGACTGGGATAAATCGATCACCATTACCGTACCTATTAACCGTAACGACCGTTTCCGAAGAGACCTGACCACTCCCGTGGGTTCCAGGTGAGAACAGCTGCAACTCCACCGGCGGCGGCAGCGACGAGGAACTCGGCACAGGCTGCGGGGACGATTTGAACGGGAAAGGCGGCAAGAGGAAGCAGCGTCGAAACAGGACGACCTTCACCACCTACCAGCTGCACGAGCTCGAGAGGGCCTTCGAGAAGTCTCATTATCCGGACGTGTATTGCAGGGAGGAACTCGCTATGAAAGTCAATCTTCCGGAAGTGCGCGTCCAGGTGAGTTACATGGTTACTCGTATACGGGGAGATACGCTAGATTTAAAGTAAAGTATGAAAAAAAATTGATAACGGAGCGTGTGCTGAAAACCTGCGTTAGATGAAGGGGTAGATTTGCGCCTGGAATAGATATCTGGCAATCTTCCACTTTCGTTGTTCGATCCTATTACGATTTGGTTTTTTTACTTACACCTATGATTTGATTCGAAGTTAGTTACTGCCGAATTTGACGGAACGGCAAGAATCCATAAGACAAGCGGGAACGTAGCTTATGTTATTATACTTTCGTAATCGGAGATCTGTCTCTGGGATAGCGATTGGAAAGAATAATTAGATAAAATCGCGTTGCTAATGGGCATAAAGTGGGGGATCGTTTTCGCGCGGGGAAAAGGACTGTTCATACATTTTTAAATAATCACCCGAGCACGAAGTCACGCGAGTAACGAGGTATTAACTCGTTAACCCTCACGACACTGTCGCGAGATCCTGTTACTCTAACGATTTCACAAAAGAAAAAAAAAAAAACAGAACCCAAAGGGGAGAATGTTACGAACTCCAGAAAAGTATCGAACCGCACTGTAATTTCGAACGACGTTTATTAAATAACCGTCAGCGTTGCGTGCCTTTTGCTCGGAAAATAACCCAAAAAATTCACCAGTCGGATCTCCCTTTATAGACTTTCATGCACAGAAAATTTCACGCCATGAAAGAATGCAGAAACAAAAAAACATCGTGAAAATCCGTCGCATCGGGGCGAAAGGAAAATATTCGCCCGGCCGTCCGGGTATTAACGTTCTCCACCGTTCGATAGGTAATCGAGTGGACCCGTGACGGTAAACGATCGGTCGCGAATCAACCGATTTATTATTTCACTCCCTTGCGGCCCCGTTTTTCTCTGTTTCGCTGGAACTAAGCGGATATGAGTGTCGTGCGCGCGATCAGCGAGCGGGCCGAGTTTAATGGCAACGTTTCCGTGCAAACAATCGGAACAGCAATCGCCGGCTGACGCTGGCCCCGACGTATTAAACTAAATTAAATTAATTATGTGCGTGACAGCGATAAAAGCACGCAGTCGCATGCGACGACGCATCGATTAGACTCCCGGGGGCATGCTTTCCGACCGTGCCACCTACGTATACGTGTCCACGACCGACGTGGTTCGTCGGATAACAACCTGGTCGCTTTGCAACCGCACCTGCTTTTTTGCCTGTCGAAGCGCGAAATTGTTTTTTCGCCAGGTTTTTGAGTCACGGGAGGGATTCGATTTGTCTGAAAGCTGATCGTCGCGATGTTATTTGGAAACGGTTGCAAGCATGATTTTGTAATATAACAGAGAAGAAGTCTGTAGTGCTTGAAATTAGAGAAAGAAAAATGTTGTGGACTTTTCCATTTCAATCGCGGTCGTCTGAACATTCCTAACCATTAAGACTGTACGAAATTAGTTGCAATTACTGTAGGACCATGTTTTCGTTTGCGACGTGGCGCAGAGTTTTTCGATGACAATGCGTTGAAAGCCAGTATTCGCTCTGGTCGTGGACGAAACCGGCTGTCTACAGTCTTTAGTTTCCCTTCTTTTCAAATGTATATATATGTATATACATATACACATCTGAATATTATCACGCCGCACTTTATTACCACCTAAACCATCTCTCCCTCGCGCCTACTTACACTACCAGAGAATGGATATATACGAAAGGGTATCCACCAGGCGACACGTGCGAGAGGGACGAAAAATAACGCAATGGCACCGCCACTCCCAGAAGAGAGTCGCAATTAAAAATTTAAATTGCGTTTAAAACCTGCCGGTACTGCCACAGTGCTCACTACCACCATCGCCACCACCACCACCACCATCGTCGTTCTACTTTTTTCAATTTTCTCCAGAGGGGTTTGCCGACCTTTCTCTTTTCCCCGTTCTGTCTGTCACTTATTTCACTGCCCCATTCGCTACTTCTGCCGTCACGCCGACTGGAAAGCGAAGGGCCGGAGAAGGCCGAAGAAGGAAACGCCGGCGCGCCCCTAAGGTATACCTAATCGCTTAAGCTTATTACGCGAGCAGACAAGGCGAAGGAATCAGCCGTGAACCTACGAGTAAACAGAAGAGGAAGACGGATGGTAGACAAAGAGAAATGGCGAACGAGAGACAGGGAGAAGGAGAAATGGAGAAAGTGGTGGCTGGTTGGTAGCAGGCGCAACGAAGAGGCGGACGCATGTTCAGTTTCATCATTTTTAATTGATAGCGCACGCCAATCCTATCTGTCGGATTTATTAGGCCGCTCGACGAGATGGTTTTGCGGAGGGTTGGAAGGGGGTGATAGCAAAGGGAAACGGAGCTTTTATTGGACAAACCGGGTTGTTTCGGTGGTATGGGTCCTGTCCGTGGTCACTATAGCCCGATTGTGTGACCCGGGGAAAGCACGTTTTCCAGATTTTCATGCATCCTCTGGCTCGAGCATATGTACACGCGTGTAGATATGCATAGATATATATGTACATATATATATATACACACGTATCTATATATATGTGTACAGGCAGATTGATTGCGGGGATTAACGCTGTTTTCTCGCGATAATTATCGTCCACGGCGGAGCGCGGAGATTTTATTGGATACACGATTTCGCTCCACCTCGGCCGATATCGAAACGTCGAATTGCTTGTTAAGCTTGTTATTGTAATTCAGGTTTACGCAACGACCGTTTCAGCGCGGGCCGGCGTAATGGTTTCGTAAAATTAAGCAAGAAAACGTTCGTCGAAACTGGCAATTTAAAATGATTTCACGGGCGAACGTTCGCCAGAGCGAATGACCAGTTACATCGTCGGTAATTGGTAATATTCCTCGAGTTTATATTCCCGCATTACGAGTCCGCTTTGGAATTTCATTAATGTACAAGACTGCCGTGTCGACGTTTGGAAATTGAATTATGGTGCATGGAAAAGGACGGACGTAACACCTTCGAGCGATGATTGAACGGACGGAAGAACGAAAAAGGGAACGCTGGGCGTTCTTCGCAAGATACTCGGGTAAATTCGATTCTCGAATACACTGCTTCCCTGTCCCACGACCGGGAATATTTATTTATTACCTTCGTCCTTTTATTCCGTTCTCCGTCGTATCTGAGGAATCAAAATCTACGCATCTCCAATTGAAAAAAGAAATACCTAATTTTTCACACGTTACAATTAACCCCGTTCGTTCCTCCCCTTTGTATTTAATCGTAGCGTAATGAAATATTACCGACATAGATTATACCATTGAGCGCATCATCCTGCTTTCTCTGCAGTCACGCGACCGTAAATTCGCCTATAAAAAAAGAACGCGTTATAGGCCGGCGATTTGGTAAAGCTGAAATCGATAGTCAGCTTCGTTGGAAACACTCATCGAAATGAAGTCTGTTATGAAACAATTGCTGACTCGTCTGATCATTCTCTGCTAGAATGCACAGTGAAAAAAAGTAAAAGCCCCAAATTAACAACAAACCAAATTAACAGATCATCGTTCATTCTCGACGTTCCATTGGCGAAAATTAGCCATCCAAAGAAAATGGCACGCGTGGAAACCGCGACGAGTCACGTCCCATGACGTTCCGGCCGGAGCAGTCGAATCGATGGCCGACGTATTTTCCCGAAGCAAACGGGGAGAGAATGGAATCGACAATCGTCGTGGAAAAGGCACGAAGGAAGGGCGGTCGGAAAAAAACAAAAAGAGCGAGCAGATTGATTTTTCGCGGTAGGCCAACTAATTTGGCGAGAGAGACGGTCGGTTCGGATGGACGACCGTTCCGCGCGCCCGGCTGCTCGACGATTGCCAATTGGAAAAATACTCCAATTCGATTACAATTTTTTTCCTCCGCCTGCACACGCCAAGCCGCGGAAAGAATTTCGCCTACGACGGGAAAATACATTCGTCGAACGCGATAGATGGGCGTGGGTAGCTGGTAGGGGGTTGGCGGTGCACCAGGTGGAGAGCGGGCGGGAGGGACGTGAAACTAATATCGAAGCTTGCAATCGTTTCTGAAAGCGTTTGAGGGCGCAATTTAAAAGCGATCTTCTCTGTTTTCGTTCCATTTACAAAGAAAATCGTAACCACCGGCCCGCGTCTACGTTTGGAAAATATTTTCAACGTTCGCGCGGAGATTATTCGCGCGACCCGCGTTTCGGAATGTTCGCTAGATCGACGGAAGCCGGCACGGGGGGAGCACGACGGAAGGGGTTGCTCGTTCCCGGGCAAGAAAATCATCTTTACCAGAAAGCAAGAACGCGTGTACGGAATAAAAGGGGGGGCTTCTACCGTGCTTGACGTCATTTACCGTCACGTCGGCATGGGAACTCCGTTCAAAAGCAAGAGACACGCATCGTTCTACACATATTTTCCTGCACACGAGCTGCATTAATGAAATTCTACTTGACTACACCGTGAACAATTACCCCTAGTTTGGAACAATAATTCGCCGTCTACTCGCGACACACGGGCGACGGTCGTTTGATCTTTGAACCCTGTAGACACTGTTCGCCGGTGGAAAATGTTACACTCCAGCGTGTAGAAAATCGTGTCACGAAGGACATCTTTTATTCCATCATTTTGATCTCATTGGGTAGTAGAACGGATTATTAATTATCAACCCTCCGCATTAAATTATCACGTTCTACGAATATTTATTCGTTAGTAATCAGATCTATTAAACTAATCGTGCACTAGTATCGTTCTTAATTAGAATACGCAGGTAGAAGAATCGATCCATCGTGATCGCTAGCAAGATTCTAAGCTATCGAATCGAGGGAAAATCGTCCTGCTGGCTGGCTGTTTCGCGGTGTCGGCGGCGGCGCTCGCCGAGCCGTTTAATTCGGTTTTATTAGGGGGCCAAATCGTGATCGTTAGCGCCGACACGAGGCCGGCACGAATCGCAGGTGACTGTCTGGGTTAGGCGCACCTATATCTACGGGGTGTCAAATTAGTCACGCACGCCGCCTCCGCCCAGCGGGCCGGCGATCAACGCCCGTAACCATGGCTACTGCCGCGAAATTCTCTGCACGACGATTCCGCGTCGCTTTTCGACGCAATTGCGCACGCAATGCGGGCAAAATTGTGCGGAGAATTGATGAAAATTTTTTTCGTCGCGTTTCATTTTTTCTGAGTTTACTGTGGGTTTTTTTTTCATCGTACACTGTTGCGACGATATCAACCCCTTAAAAATGCTTTTGACAAACGATCATTTTTAGACGTTGTGACATTTTAATTACCCTCGTGTATGTTTAATAAGGTCCATTTATTTAATTGATAATTATTGGGGTGATTATGTATTCCCCTACTCGCGTGACACAGCAGTAGAATATTCCGAACGAATATATATGGAGCGTTGACGAAAATAGATTAGTGAATTGAAATATTAAACAAATGTTTCCTGGTTGCAATCGTTATTGTTCCGTCGACCGCCCAGTAAATGTTGTCCCCCAGATGGAGGCCAACTTGCTTCGTGCCCCTCGTAGTCAACGGACCGAGAACCATAAGTTTCGCGATGCGATATTAATACCCATACGTGGCACCATACATATAGCTGTTTACCGAAGGGCTCGCAGTGAGAATTCTCGCACCAGGTTACATTCGACTAATGATATCCGTATAGGTTGATCGTTTGTGAACATAAATCAACGTAATGTCTTGACATAGTTGCGCCTTATATCCTGCTACAAAATACCAATCTCTAATAAAAGACGTACCATAACGTGCGGACGTGCGTCCACTTGAGAAGAAACATGTGCGATTACACGCATTCTGTTTATTACATTCACACATCGAATCTTTCTTAGGTAATTATCCCGGAGAGCCATTATTTCAGCAATGACAATTATTATTAGGGGCAAGATATATATCCGCTGTCGCCTTAAATATACAGATCTAGTATGCCTACATGATAAAAGGTTTTCAAGGAATCGTAAAAATCCACGATCATAAATGACCATAAAGCATGCCTTTATCCACTTTTATCCCGTTTCATCCCCATTTTTTTCCATTCCGATGTCGCGAGTAGCAGACCCAAAAATCGCCGTTCAACGGCGTCAGTAATAGTCCACACGCCAGACGATCCAGCCAATCATGATGGACCAGCACCCTCGAGATCACCACCGAACAAGATAAAGAGCGATCCAGCTCGATATCAGAAGGAAAAAGGGGAGGGTGTTCGCGGATACAAATGTTATTATACGCAAGCACCTCTGATCTTCCGCGTGAGCAGCCAATGGGCTTACTCCCCGGGCCTCCTCCCCAGTGTCGGATCGTTTTTCTTGTGGGTGCGATGTTTCCAAGCGTAAAATAAGATAATGGCCTCGTGCTAGGCGCGAGAGCAGCTCCGTCGTCGGGAGAGAAGAGAAAATGCGACGGCGGGAAATAGCGAAGATCGTGGGAGCGGGACACCTGCTACGCGACGGAGACCGTCACGAAGGATGGAGAAAAAAAAATAATGCTGATGGAACACGTTGGACAGACCATTCCTTGCCTCTTTTGCTTCTGACCTGACGAGGAAGCGAAAAAGTGTCGGGCTGCACAGCGTCCACTCGCGGGCACGATTAGGTGTCAAGTAGTAACAGCCGTAATAAGTCAGACAAATTCGTTTCATACGGTCCGGCTGAAGGAACTGTTCGGTTCGTGTGTAGGCTCCGAATTTTTTGTGACACGTTCCCTCGTATCATCAACGACAAGATTACTCGGGAATTATCCTGTGTAATCATGCTGAATAGGAGTGCCTGTATGTGTAACAAATTTTCAAGATTTATATTGGTGCGCACCATTCGTTACTTGTTTAGTATTTTCGAAGGTTTAGGTGCGCGTTGCGATTCCAATTTCTTATCGCACGTTCTTTCCTTTGTTCTTTGGGAAATGATATTGCAAAACCTGCCTCAATACGATTTTTCTCGAATCACCACTTCGACAAGTGATCAGCCCATAAGAATACAGAATAATCGTGACAGTTTTGTCAACGGAAATAACTCCATACATTTCTATGGAAGTACTACTCCTTTTCAATAGAAGGAACAGAAAATTGGTGGATTACCCATATTCCTATAAGCAACCCGTTTTCGAATGTATTAAATCCGCCGTTTTAAACGTATCAAAGAACAGTAAACGGAAAGAAACGAATGATGTTTATAATTGACGCTTTAAATCATGAATACCTTCTAATTCATTAACGGAGCATCTTTTTCCCTATCCAATTTAAACGGTATGGAGGGAAAGGGTTGAGGGGACGTGGTTCGTTTTCACGGTAACAGACTGTCAAGACCCTTAAGTCGGCGGAGAAACACGTCCTTCGATCCTGCGGCTCGCGAGAGCATGCGAAGTGGGTAAACTCTTGCAGCGCCGTCTAACGAGTATTATAATTACTGTCGCGTAACTCAATATTGCCCCCTCGATATGCTAAACTCCCGCGGAATATAGTGTTAATAGGCGTGGAATGACGCGGGACAACACCCCGCTTCTATTAATTGCACTTCACCCTAAATGCAAATTGTTCGAAATTGAGCGAGGGCTCCCCGAATATTTGGAAACTCCATTACGGGCCAGTGTTCGTCCTTTCGTTCGCTCGCACACACTGGTACCAATCGTGCGCTCGCGCGCACCTGTTCCCAGACGATGCTGAGGACAATTCAGATTTCGGGGGAGACTAAGGAAACTTACAATTACAACTACGAAAGCTAGGGGCAAAAATGATCAGGTATAATAAAAAAATGGATAGAAATGTTAGTGAACTTGAAACTCTGGTTTATCTCGTTTTTATTATTATTATTAGTAGTAGTAAAAGTCGGTGAAAAAATTTCAATCGTGCACGCCACGAAGGTTAAAGAACGGAAGCAGAGTTTCCACGTGCCCTTGTAACGAAAAACCTTTCGCCGGACATCTAACGAAAGAAGACGAAGAATCCAGTTGCCACGGGAGAAGCAAGAAGGACAAAGGTCCATCGTTTTCCGTAAATACGTTCGGAAGATTAGCTGTCCGAGGTTCTGAGGTCTGTGGCTCAATTAAGCACTCCGTTTAGCGCTTGACTAAAAAGGGTTGGTAGACCCTTGCTCTGCCCCCTCGAGCATCAATCATGTCAGAGCAACCCTTTTCCCGGGGGCGGTTTTGCTCCTCTATTGAGACGAAGTGTTGTGCTCAAACACAAAAACACTTCATTTGGCAGATTAGCCGTTAAACACCAAGGGTACGAGCAGGCTAAGCGGGATGAGCCACGAGAAGAGTGAAAGAGAGAGCGAGAGGGAGAGGCGGCTGGAAAAAGGCTGGCCGCTCGCGTCGTTCGCCACCGTAAATTACAAATGTAATTACAGGGATAATTAATTGCGGCGAAGTCGGTCCTCGAGTCCTTTAACGAGTTCAGAAAGAGGCCTGAACGTTCGGGTTCGATGAGAAGGAGACGATAAGAACGACGTTGCATGCACAGGAGTCGAGACCTCTAACGATGTACTGCTCGACACGCGAGCGTGATTAAATCTTGCTAATTGCGGACAAGAAGAAAGTTATCGTATCGTCGCGATCGTACAGAGGCGTGCTCCTTTAATTTCTTCAAGGATACTGAAATGTGTAATAGGCAAATTCCCTCGTCGAGGTCTGTATACGTCGTCTTCATCAGCCACCGAACCTGGCGAGCCTAAAAAGCTTAACGCCTTCGAGGGTAATCGTTCAATGTCCGAATACATTAAAAAAAATGTTATCAAATTTTTGTACCTACATTCCAAGGAAAATTAAGGCGAACGAATACGAATGCGACGTAGCGGTAGAACTACGTGTATGCTCGAAGACGAGAAGGAAGACAAGAGGGGCTTTTCCCACGAAGCAACTGGATCCTGGATCCAGAGACGGTGGTTGTTCTGAGGCGCGTTACGAGGCCAGCAAAGGGCCTTCATATAGGGCACACGCATAGAAAATCCACGCATGTGCCTGCTCGTTTTAATATTCCATATAATGTTATGAAACCTTTGTCGGCATATGGTCCTGAGGCCAGCAATTAACAATTAGCTGGCGGTCCTTGTAATCGAATTACGAAGCCCATTGTCGGGCTCAGGTACAAACGTATTCAGTTCCACTGGTTGCTGCCGCTGCTGCCCCTCCCCCTATTTCTCTCCACCCCTCTCGCTCTATCTCTCTCGCATCCCTCCTCTCCTCGGCTTCATTGGCTCGTCTCCTTTTTTTCTAGAATGGTTTAAGATCGAATTTCTTGCCGCTGCATGCGCTCCACGTTTTCGGCCGGCGCATAGATGCAAAATGCAGCCGCGAGGGGATCCCTTACAAAGGCAGAACCGAGCCACTCTCTCCGACGGGGATGAATGTCACTTCGTGAAAATATATCCGTTTCAGGAGTTCGAGATTTCTGGCGGGCCAGGTACCGGCACGCTCGAGATGAATGCGAACCTGGAAATCGCGCCCCCAAGGATTAGTAACACTAAACTCTCCCGTGATCCGCCCCCGATCCATCGATTTTCTCGGCTCGCTTCAGAAAGACTAGATAAACGATCTGAGTTTCACTGGCAAACGGAGGACACATCGATACAGGGACAAATGTGCATCTTGCGGCGATCAAATTTTCAACTCGAACCTTTCCACAAATTCGCCCTACAAATTGGCAATTAAATTTCCCCTGTATTATTCGACGGGACCAGAACGAACGTTGGGGGGTGGCTTTCCGTGATTGCGAGAATATTCTCGTGCGATTTTCGAGAAAATCGAACGATCGTTCGGTACAGTGGACCTTCATCTTCTTAGCGTGTATCAGTTGTCCGTAAACAGTCCATCGAGTTACCCAGTGCAAAGGGCACCGTGAATCATCAATTCTGCGATCCCGTTCAATTAACCCCATTCGAGGGCCGCAAGAGGTTCGTTTGATCGAGATATCGCGCGACCCTTTAACGAGTAACCGATGTCAAACGCAGCCAGGGACAAGGAGGAAGGAAAGAGAAGCCGGCGGGTCAGTCGCGGGGGAATACACCGAATTCGAGATATATCCAGCAGAAGTAACTATTAATTTGGTTCCCAGGCGGTAGTAGAAGGGCTGGCATGGCTGTTTCGGCGCAGGGGTGGTGAAGCAGAGAGAGAGAGAGAGAGTGATAGGTATCGTCGAACGTTGAAAGGAGAAGAGGGGTGGAAAGCTGGACCAGAAAGCCTACGGGGCAACAGATTACTGTGTACGGCCTATGGAGCCTCTCCCCTTCACCTTTTCCCTCTGTTGCCCATCTCCTGGTCGACGTGGCTGGCCCGTGAAGTTAATAATCATCAAAAGTCACAGTGTTTGTCGAGGGCGGCCGCCCTTTGTGCGCCCACGCGTGCTTCTGACGCTAATATGACTCCAGCCAGGCTTTATTACGAGTTATTAGAGTTATTACATCGGCGACGGATTTTCACGTGCAGCGTGGCTGCTGCACCCGTTTGCAGGCGTCCCTTTATCGAGACGTTCTCGCGGTTTTTCCGCCTTTTTGCATGTTTCCTGCTTGAAATTATCAATTTCCACGGGGAGAATTCTGTGTGCGTATGGTACACTGTCGCTCTATTCCATTATTACTATAGTCCAGTGGACTAACTGCAGTGGTCTTGCGAATCGATCAGGCTACTTTTTATTTGGAAATTTTATTAGTTAGAGTTTACTCTCATATCGGTTCTCCACAATAGCGGCCAACCTGCTAGAAGATTCCGTGGCTTACGTGTATCCACAATTGTGTGGAGAGAAGTCGGTCTCGTGCGTGGTTCTGAGCATATTGCTCGATAAATAGTTTCGTGGACAAAGGGTGCATTCAGTCGAACTCTATTCCGTGGCTGTGCAACCGAGAAAGGGAGTCCACGGCGGACAATGAACGTACGGTGTCAAAATACGAGGGCCATAAGGCTAATTTGCCGAATTTCTGCGCGGCTCATTCACGCGATACACCCTCGTGATTAGGCGGGAGCGGCCCGTTGTCTCGGCCGTTTTGCATTGTGACCGACTTTTTGAGAGCTAAACCACGAGGCTGATGACAACCGTAGCTGTGCCGCCGGATACAGAACGCTGGGCTTTGATTTCGCCGCGATTCCATCATGATTCGAATGTCAGGATAACTTGAGGGATGGCCGATTAATAGGGACTTGAATAGGTATGCTTGTTTAGGATGTCGGACGAACTTTTGGAAGTTTAAAGTGACGAAAATGGTAATAATTGTTGAGGAGGGATCCATTAGTTGCATTGGATTAATTTGATTGTTTGTGGGAAGAAATGTATGAAATAATTACGATGTCATATTTTTTCAAATAATAATAGGAAGAATGAGAAATTCGTTTTATTATTGGATCGATATATTAAATTGCTATTATGTTGTAAACTGGGTAGTTTAAATAAAAATAAACGTATTTAAATATCATATTGTATTCCAATCAAATTATTTTCATTTGCTTGTCAGATTAAAGGTTGGTGCAATATTTCGTAGCTGTATTTATATAGAATTTATTTACCAGGTTTTAATATTTATTAATTATTAATATCTTTTATGTTAGCGAAAAAGCGCGATTGCGTTACTTTTAATCATGTCCACCGTTACTTGCGTACACAATTGCCGGAATTAATCTACAATTTCTTAAGCAGGAACACGGGAGGATTTTCATAAGTTCGTAGAATTATTTGTGCATCGCAACGGGCAGCCCCTGTACCTTCAATTCGATTTAAACCCCTCGTTCCTTCAACGCCGACAGGGTCTTAATAAGAAGGATCGAATTTCAGGGCACGATTCGTGTACTTGACACTTCCGTGTTTCTCCGATCATTGAGAAAGTCGATCGTTGGTAATTCTTCGTGAAAAAAGAAGAAAGAAAAAATCGGAAAGAAATAGAGAAAACGAAAACGTTCAGCCCCCATTCACGTAATTGCCTGTGTATATTAACCCCACTCACTCGCAAGGTTCCTTTTTCCCTCAGAAATGCCAACCTGTCTATCTTTAAATTAGCTGCAATCTAATAATCCTTTGTTACTCGAGAAATACCGCATGCTATTAATACATATTAATAAACATCGTTGCAGCAGCCCGAATACAATACGCTCGTTCTTTGTACAATTCCCAACCACACCCACTTTAAATTCTCTGCTTTTCTCCAGGATAATCAAATAAATTGAATGTTCGTATATTTATTTTGCGAAACTTTTCGTTCATCTCCCCTTCGATTATCTTTATCGAAATCGACGAATATTCGTTGCCTGTAGCTTAATAAATTCTCTGCATTTGAACGAGAAACTATATGTATATATTCATGCGTATTTTCGATGTCCATGAAAAACGTTTCACTGTCTCATCATCGACCGACTGACTTCCTGACAAAAGCGATCTTCACGATCTGCCTTGAATAGAAACGCACAACAAGACTCATTGTTCGACAACGGGTGCACAAGGATCCTCTCGACTAAGAGCGAACGATCCGATGGAGTATCCGTCGTTGTCGTACACGGAGCCGTTTAGTCTCATTGTAAAAGTGAAATCGCCTCGTGTTTGGGATGTTATTTGTAGCACATTAGTATTGTATCGCCGTACGCCGGGGTTAGACCGGGGCGTTGGAGTGTTTAAGGGTGATTACACGCAACGACAGGGGTGGCTTTATTGGAGGAGCTCGACAGAGGTGCTCATCTTCTATTCTAACACGATTGCAGCCTTTGTTTCGCAACGTATATACGTGATTCGCTAATTTGTCTTCAATTAAATAACTTCTTCATGATTAAGAATCGTACCCTTCGTTTTTCGATAAACATTTACGAACCTCGCGTCCACGAGCGTCAAAAATTCCGATCAAATGGCCGAAAAGAAAACTCGATCGCAGAGTCCCATCGAGGTGGCCCAAAAAACGTTGCACATCAAAACGGTTTGGAAAGTCGGCCGATCGGCGAACCAGCTCGTCCCATTTAACTAGAAACCGACCACCCTCCGCCCAGTGGAATTGATTTAACTCGCACGCTGCATGAGTCACGCCGCATCGTCAATTATCCTCGAACGTATCCGCACTGCGGATGCATAGGCGACGAGCTTGGTTCGCTGCTGCCCTTACTGTCGGCACGCTTCTCCGGCCGAATCGAAATGAGAACGACTGTATAGGATTGAATTTGCACGACAGTTTGACAGGCCTCGAAGGAGAAAGGGGAAATAGTACGGTCTAGGGTAGAGAAGGAGAGTGCTTGCTGCAGGGGGAGAGGGGTATAAAAAGCACGGTGAATAATAGACTCCAACCCTCTCCAAACATCTCCCTTCTCTACGCATATCACGGTCACGGTGCCCTGGACCGGAATCTACGCATATGATCCAAACGTGCCCGCCCCTCGTGTTCCCCCCTGTTGGTATATCCTGGATGAAGCTTTGATAAACTTGTAATACACCAGACAAAAAAAAATAACTGAAGCTTGTATCTTGTATTTTCAAGTACTCCGATTCGATCAATTATTGTCTACTTAGAGGAAGAGAAATTTTGATTTCACCTTATCCAATTTTTATTGAATAAAATTTCCTTATTTAATCGACCAAGTACGTATCGTCACGGCGTTTTCCCGTTATGAACATTACAATTGCAAAGCGGCGAATTTCGGTAAGAATGAATGCAACGGGTTAGAAAAGCGGACGGACTCGTGGACGCGTGAAACACACGCCGACACCTCTCCAAGCCCGCAACTCTTTCGCTAGACCGGAGGCGACCGCCATAGTCGAACAATAGACGAAATCTGTTAATACCCGCGTGGACGACAATGCGCTCGACGTGGCGTGAGCGGCTCTCGAATACCTTTTTACCGGCGCTAATCCGAATTCGTCGCTCGTCGGCGAGGATAAAGCGATCATCATCCCGGAACGATGCGCTCTCGAGCGGGAAAGAAGATCGGGAAGAACAGGGGTATGAAAGAAATGGCATCGGCCGATGGAGAGAGTGATTTTTGCCGCGATACGCGGAGGCCTGATCGAAAGCTCCTCGTCACCGTATGGCGATGCTGATCGACGAAAGCTGTTACACGGGGCCGCCCGCCGGAACGACGTTAACGTCGATATTTCCCTGTAAACGACCACTCCTGTTGGCCGATGTTTCTCTAACCGGGGTTGAGATTTTCCGGGTCCGATTGCAAAGCGCGCCGCCAGCAAAGTGGTTTTCTGTCGAAAGTAACGGGGCTTGGCGTGAACGCGATTTCGGCCAGCGTTCCGAGGGTAACTCGTGCCCGGAACGGATGGGAAAATCGTTAACGAAAATCGTGCATCCGTTGCGTCGGATGGGTTATTTTTATGAATTTTTCGTTCATTCCATTCTTGCCTCTCTTCTTTCGCTTCAACCGTGAGTAATTTTCTATTCCGTGTTCGTTTCTTCCCTTAACCACGACGAGCGGATTGTAGTTGACGTTAATTGCGAAACGAAAAAACAATTCCTTTGTACCGTGCAAACCGAAGGAGACGCGGAGCTCGCACGAATCATGGCAGAAGGAAGTGTCGCTCCGTGGCGGGATGCGTCCACGTAGACAAACACAGCGTGCAATTTTAATCCCGGCATTACTTCCATTTTATTCCAATTTTCTTGCATTTAAACCGTCTAAGCGAGTTTACCTTCGCAATATCATTGCCGAGCAGCGTCGTACGGCATCGGGCGGAGGGCAGGGGGTTGGACGGCGGGGAAAGAAGAAGAAAGCGGAAGGATGGGGAGCGAAACGTAGAAGGTGGGCGGGGAACGATGGGTCGGAGATGGAGAAGGTGGAAGTACCTACTCTAATAAATTTACGACCTAAAATGGTTAAGCCGCGTTAGCCCTGTTCTTTATATTTCCGCGAGAAAGAGAGGGAGTGACGAGGATTCCGGCCGCCGACGAAGAGAGAATACCTCCGGTAGGAAAGAGAGAAGGGACAGGATTTTGTATACGCGACGGTCGTCGTTGGCTCGGGGGGCGAAGATAGAGCAAGATAGATACGGAATGGAAGAGGAAGTAGGACGATGAAGGATGAAAGACAGGAAGAAGTGGATATATAAGAGATACGAAGGGAAATTTGCTTATTTTCCCATCATTTCGACGTGGCATCTTGTCCATGGCCTTTCCTCATCCACGGAGCCAGGAAAGAAAATTGCTTCTCGTCCTCGAAAGTGGAATATCGTCCTGATGAGCCCGGGAATGCCTCGATATCCGCCCCCCTTCGTCCCCCAAATGTTGCTGCCTCACCAGAATCAGCCCGCTGACGCTGCTGCCTTCGTTTCTTCCGCGTTTTCGGCTGCACTCTTTCGTCTAATCAACGACGACGACGGCGATGGAACGTTCAATTTATTCGCTATTTATTGTTCGAACGCGACGCCCCTCCTCGTCGCAACGGGAAGCTGTTTAGAAAAAGGGGGCTATGGGACGAGAAAGAGAAACGAAAGTGCCGGTAAAAGGATAGGGAGGAAATTCATGGAGTTCAACGAGGAATTACAGAAGGATCGCGTAATAAAATATTGCAGAGAGGAATCTCCATCGACAACAGTGAAACGAGAGACAACACAGTTTCGCTCGGAGGCGGACGCGCGTTTGGTCGTAGCCCGCCGGAGACGAGGACGATATTCGTTGCGACGGAAGTCTTGCTGGGAAATTCGATTTCGGGCTCTGTAGATTCCCGTGAGAATCGGATTGATTTATTCGTTATATCCTGGCTGAGATGAAAGGCAATGGCTGTGTAAACGATAGGAACTTCTCGAAATTGAAACTCGATAATCGTGTACAACTGTTACTTGGCTGTTTTTATCCGATCAACGACGCACGAGACCGGGCTCAGCTATGTCTCCGCAAATAAAATATAGGACGCGTACTTTTGCTGCGTGTGCAACAACACACCGTTAGCAATGTATACCTCTGTTGCACCCCCTAAATTAATTCTCCAGCACATCGAAACGAATTATTTAATCGCATCCGAGGTACGAGCCACGACTGGCCCCGGCAGTCCGCACGAACGTGACGATGCGACTTGCCCGGAGCCGAAGATAAGGAAAAAGAAAAGAAAAAGAAAAGAAAAAGAAATGTCCGAAGTTCCTGACCGATCGTTCCCATCGGCGGATACCACTCCATCTTCGTTCTTCCTCCTCCCATTTACTTTCTCCCTCGATTCACTTATACTCGTGACGAAGCGGGTGGAATAGGGCCTATCGGCGTGTCTCTGCGGTGCTGAATAATTCATAAGGCGAGAAGCCAACAGCCGATACTTATCGCGATAGACTTTAGCGGGCTGCCAACAGCAGCCATGTTACAATAAAGAAATCAACATGGCCGACCGTCCTTTCCGTCCCTCCTTTGTGCCACGGCTGCCGTTCTGCCCTTCTTCGGTCCACCTTGGGAGCAAGGAGATCGCCGCCACGTCGCTCACTTTCGATTTCACCCCAGCAGTTACCCTCGTTACCCTCTTGATGTCGTGGAAGGGTGGTACCCGCGCGGACTTCTCACCCTACGAGCACCCTTCTTACCTCCTTTTCTTGGCCCGTTGCTGCCTCCAGGGGTGGACCGCCCCGCCCAGAGATATTTCTCCGCAACCCTCCTTTCGCAGAGATTCAGAACGGGGCGAGCAAGACGGAGGAATTGGAGAAACGAACGCTAGTGACAGGGAGGATGAACGGGAGAAAGAGGGTTAGACATAGTACGGAAGGAAGGGAAAGGAAGTCAGGAGGGTGGGAGAGGGTGAATTCGAAAAAGGTGATAATAGAGCTTTGGCAGCCACTTTTCTCGCCTTGCACGGGATCAACAAACGCCAAAGGAACTCCATTCTCTAGCTATTTTTCTTTAGGGCTTGTCCTTGCCTTTTGAACTTCTCGGAAACGTATTCGTGTTTGACTGGCTTAAAATCGAATTTGTTATGCCTTAGACTTTGTGTATAATTTTTTTGATAGTGATTTTTTTTACAATTTTCTTCTCTCTTCTCTATCGCAATTTTTTCCACGTGGAAACTATGCACACGCCGGATACCAAATTCTCTTAGAGATTATACGTACACTGTGCACATATACGTTCGATGTAGCGCACTCGAACTTTCTGCGAATTACAGCGAAGCTGAATTAATGTGTAATGCGCGACGTCGGTAACAGTTTCCGTGTTTTCGTGTTTCAGGTGTGGTTTCAGAATAGGCGGGCAAAATGGCGCAGGCAGGAGAAGATGGAAGCCGCGAGGCTCGGGCTCACGGAGTACCACCATCCCGCCAACATGAGGTAATACTTCAAATAATACAACATAAATATAATCGTCGTTTTGTCTATTAACAGCAAACAAATTGATTAAAGTTATTGGTTTCGCTACAGAAACGTCGCTGGCCCGGCCCTAGGTTTGCCAGGAGATCCTTGGCTCACTCCGCCAGGTCTATTAAGCGCTCTTCCCGGATTCCTGGCTGCACCTCACACAGGATATCCCAGTTATCTAACGTCCCCCAGACGATTGCCGTCGCCGCCGAACGTTGCCACCGTTGGAAACACTGTACCAGGTGAGACCTTGGCTTTCAGACACAACAATTCACGTCAACGATCCATTCGCAAGTGCCAGACAGCTGTGATCAAAGCTTGAATTACCATGAAACAGAAATTGTACAAATTTCTCTCGATTAAAAGCAATCTAACTCGATCTTATAATATTAATATCTCATCAAAATTTTCGAATATCCACGCATCGCAACAACCCTCCAGCCAATATAATATAAAACGAGAACTGTTTATTCTGTCCTTAGGAGCCCTGAGCGGAGGAATGACGAGTATAGGAAGCATAGGGAACGCAGGCCACGTCCCCGCAGCGCCGTCGAGTCCACCGGGCCACGATTCACGCGCATCGAGCATCCTGGCACTGAGAATGCGTGCTAAGGAGCACGCCGAGAACATCAACAAAGGATTGCAAATGGTCTGAAGTTTAACGTACGACCCAGGAAGGCAGCAGCACCCGAAGCACGGCCATGCCGTGGCCACGCTTTTAACACCACGGGCGTGAGGAGAAGGGAAACTACTACTACCCCCTACGACTCAACCCTTCGAGACCGGAGAAACGTCCCGGTAACAGGCAGACAGATCGACAAACACGTTTCCTCGTCCCTCTTTCTACGTAGCGGGTGAACGGCTTCGACCCGGTCGTTTCTATGCGGCCGTTGGAACCGTTTTATCGGTTATCGAGCAGTTCGAAGAGAGTACAGTAAGCGAAAAAGCTTGGGAAGAAACGGGACGATTAACGCGTTCGACTACTAATTCCCAGTGGTAATCGAGAATAGGAAGAGGAGGAGAGCTGGGGTCGTTGGCACGTTTATTACCTGGCTGATTGGTAAATCAAATTTGTTATATCGTTCTTTGATACGGGCCGAAGGAAACACCGGTCGTTCGCTCGTGTTCACGACGAAAGGGGCGAGCGAAAAGAAAAGAAGAGGTTCATTGTTCCATGATATTTGTCGAGGAGCGTCGATTTCGAATGTCCTGTTCCCATGGACGGTCAGTTTTTTGCTACCGCGTCGAACTTAGTTCACGATAATAGTGCAATAAACGGGAAAAGGTCGAAGACTTTTCGTAGTGCGGATCGAAGAGTAGCTGTAAGACCGAAAGACGGTTACCTATCCGGCTTGCTCGAGAGTCGCGAAGGATCCCCCTTAACTTCCTGAACGGTTACAGCTCAGTAAGTAATGTATTGTATTACGTACGTGTAGTTCTGACGAGACGAAGAAATCGCGAACGAAACCGTGAAACGCGCTCGACAGATGGCTATTATATTTTATGAATGTAGAAACAGTGGACTGACGATCCGGAGGGTTTCTGCGAGACGAAGGTCTGTAGAGATTTGTCGCGTGTAAATTTATCCCAGATAAGTACGTAATGGCGTTAAGAGTGCGCTGACAGAGCCTTCGATTCGAAAGCAAATAGTTTTCGTATGTAACGCCCCGAATCGTGACGCACTGTTAACGTAACGATCATCGACGTGAACAAATCGAGGCCACGACCTCGAAGTTGAAAGTCAGCAGTGAACCAAGAAATCGTCGAATTGCAATCCTCGAGCACACTTTTCTTACTTTGGAGAAGTAGAGCTATGCGAACTGCAGTCGATCGAATCGATCTATGTGAGTCGAGACGTGTAAAGTGGTTGTGTACTTTGTCGAATTGAATTGGTACAAAACGCGATGGGCCGATTGCCAGGCTCACCTGAGACGATCGTTTTTCCACGAAAATTGCTCTGGTATCCGAAATACGATTAGCATAATTGTTTGATAATTACGTAAGTCGGATAGAACGAGCGTGGATTGAGCGCAGAAACCGGTGAGGATCGATTGTCCCACGGACAACACTTGTCACTCGTACCGAAAGGAAACGTGGCTGAACACGACAAAGTGGACGAAGAGCAGGCGACTCGATTGGAATTTTGCCGTCGAACGAACGAGTGTCAAGTGTCAAGTTTTAACGAAGCGAAACTCTCCCAACATTGTTAGCGAATCGCTCGATCAGGATATATCGAGGTGTGCGGCGAATCCCGAGAGACTAGATCAATATTTCTTGTAGCATAGAGTACAGAGTACGGGGAGAACGTGAGAATGAGAAGATGCATTTTGACATAAACAATATTCTGCAGTATTAATACCTTAAGGCGACGATTTGTGCATAAAGTTACGGAATAAACGATTACGATATGCGAATACGGTTGACTTGGAAGGGGACTGGTCAGATGAAACGCGGAATGAAAAGGTTCGATCGGAAAGAGAAATTTTAATCCGCTATGTTTGTCAACCTTGTGTAGGGATAAAGTTCATTTTGTATTCAATTGCGTGGATTTTATGTTCAACGCGGTTTTGGAAGAAAAAAGAATGGGAAAAGTAAAAAATAGGACGATTTATTTAGATTGGCCAGTCTGCTTCCAGGAAAACGGAAAACCAAGTAGAGGGTGAAAGAAAAGAACGTAGAGAGTTACCCACCCCCGAATGTCTATTTGTATATATACCTGCTCGTGACGAAATAAAATTTGATGTACATATTTAATCATATCACACGTTCGTTTGCACAGACGATCCTCATTGATTTGTTGCGATGAAAAATCCTCGGGGAATTTTACTTTTTGCCCGACTCCTTTCCGAAATGTTCCGTTCTACTTTTTCCTTCTATCACGAGAATCTCATTTCGCTGCTGAATTTCCTTTTGAGCGTGCCTACTTCTCTAATCGATCGTTTCACTCGATGGACTAAGGTCACGTGAAAAAGAAGAAAGGGAAAGAAGCGGCCACGGATTTTTAATTGTTCCGCAGGAGGTCCCGCGTATTTGTTAAAGAATTAGCATTTCAAAGAACGATTTCAATTAAGGCTTAATTAATTTCGCGGTAAGCGTCGGGCCAAGTTGGCGCTGTGCACCTCATTGTTCTCCTTACTTTCGACTTAATTGAAATCGAAGAAGCTCCCGGGCGAATTCGAGAAGCCGAGGGTCCCAGGAAGAAAAATAGAAGACCATGGAATTATTAAAAATTACTCTACGAACCGTACGTTGCACAGGGTAGCCGTTTAATGGAGGTTGACAGTTCAACTTTTTTTTCTTCTACTCGTAACAAATCACCCACGGTTTTACCAATTTTATTGCAAGACACTTAACGCGTGCAACGACATTAAAGGGATGCAAACATGCAAAAATTACGAACTCTTTACAACCTACGATTGACAAATTTGAGCTGTACAATAAACAAAACTAGTGCGAATAAAAAAGCCAACAAAAAGCTACACCACTCGAATTATCGAGAAATTAAAAGCAAAAAAAAAGTGACGGTATCCCCAACCACGGGGAATTTAAAATCATAATCGAAAAAACGCTTCTACCACCCAGTAAGTAATTCATCCACCGTGCAGTGCCGCGTCGAACTACAAAGGGTCCACCTGAAAAAGAAACAAAAGGGTAGCGAAAAAAAAACCGAAAAAAAACAGGCAGGGCAAATCTGCAAAACTGCATAAATCAACGCGAAGGGCGACGAGGCGAGCTTTGGCTGGTTATCTTTTTCCAGGGTGTCGGTAAAAAAAGCGGGGGCGGACGCGGTGACGGGGCGTGAAAGGATTCGACGTTAACAGCACCAACAACGCCGGCTCGCTGGAACAATGGTGCTGAATGGTCCCTGAACGATTAGGTATTCCAATCGTCGCGTTAGGGGTCGCTGTGAAGTGCGGCAGAGGGGTTGGAGAAGGGGCCAGCGGTAAGAGGGTGGCAGAACTCGCCCAATAAAATGGTAATTCCTGTTTGCAGAAGTTAACCATGCGAGCGAGCCTGGAGATTCGAGTCCATGCGTACTCCCTAACTCCAAAGACTAATAATACTCTCGGGGCCGAGAAGTGAGCTGCCGACAGTGATATAGTTGTACGGAAGAAAGGCCGTGAAAGCGCGTTCGTATGCGTGATCTTGAATCGCCGCGATCCTTGATAGGGTTTCGATGGTGTGCGAGTCACGTGGACGAGCCAATTGAAGAATTGGGGAAGGCGGTATAGTGGAAAAATTTGGGGGATGAATTGTGGTGAAACGGGGGAGGATTTAGATTAAACATCCTGTTGTCTCGTGTCACGATAATGGTATATAATATAGCAATGGTGCTATTTAACTAACAATATCGAGGAGACAATTATAATTTGCTTGTCGATTGACATTCAATCGGGAAACCCTGTGTGCTAATTGATTCAACCTGGTCGATTGGACAGCAATACGTGTACATCGCGTTAACCAACGTTGCGAAGATTGGAGGCGGCAAGCAATCTGTTAAGGGTTGAAATTGGCACGGAAATCGTGGCTTTATTAAATTTGTTTAGGGACAGGTAAGGGGTTGGGTGGGATGGAGCAAAGAGCGGACGTCGAGTAAGACCTAGATTCTGAGCGAACCGACGTCGTCCGCCTGATATTGCTCGATGCTTGGCCTGCCTAACCTTATTGCCTCGACAAAGTAAAGAACCGACAAGGGACCCGAATAAGACCAGTTTAGGGCGAAGCAGATCAATGAAACACCAAACCAACGGGGCGGAATGCTCAAACAGTCCCGGGGACAATTCGGTGGCTACGATGGAAATGGATACCGAGATTTCGAAGCGGGAGGATAGCGTTGTCTTCGTTGCGTGGCGAGCCTAAAAAGGTTCCTGATTCGGTCTTGAGATTGAAGATACGTCGTTTGTCAATTTTCTGCTCTGCTGTAAGGAGAATCGGCTTGCTCCACTTTGCTCTGAGTTCTTTTGAACCGATCGTCCTTTATTAGCAACGAATGGATTAATATGGTCGATATTTCCCGACCAATGTAAATATGAAAAAAGAAAGCACCCGAAGTGTAACTGAGGAACACGGGCACGGCGGTGAGGTGATTTCAGCTCGCGGAGGCCTGGCTGTTTAGCATTATTAATTAGAGCCAAAGTCATTCTAAGTTGGCAAGTACATAAGCAGAAATAATATTTGCACGGGCGTTCATTAGACGTGGCAGAGGGTACGAGATGGCGCCGCAAACGGGTTGGATTCTCATTAAAATAACCTTGCCTTTCATTTTCGCCGCTTCTCCACCCCTTCTGCTCGACAGCAGCCTACCTTACTCCTAGCGCCGACCACGGGGGAGCGACGGAGACAGAAGGGAATAAAAAGAAGAACAACCGACGGAAAGAATAAAATGACGAGGGAGGGGATGAACAAAGTGAACGAGCCAACCACCCCGCCACTCTTCTTCTATCCTTGTTCACCGCTGTGTCGTCTCTTTTCCTTCGTTTTTCATCCTCATCGCTATTAAGAGGGACGAAGACAGGACAGGAAGGAGAAGAACAGAGGCGGGAAGGGGCGAACGAGCGACTGAAGTGGGGGAGAACGAGTTACGGGGGTAGTTTGGCTACCACTAGGTAACTTAAATGAAAGTCGCGGTTACCCCCTTAACGCGAAAATACGCTCAGGGAAAATTTCGTTTTTTCACCCTGATTAATGTAATACCCGACGTTGCTGCTGCCGCTGCTAGCCACGCTAATTGGTCATTCTCTGCTCGCCTTTGATTCCCCTGCTGCTCTAGCTTCATCGCTACCTGCAACCATCCAGACTCAACAACGACGCGCTCGCCACTGTGCTTTTTTTTCTCTCCGCCGTCTCGCAGGAGAGTGGAAATAAATTTTCCCTGCATGGCGAATTAAAAGGTGGCAGCGACGCGCGAATCTGCATTTGCAGGAAGAGCGTATTGCGCCTCGAGTACCCGTGAAAATTTTCATGCAGAACTCTGCGCGAGAAGTTAAAACGAGTTTTGCCGCGCCGCGACAGAGGAGAAGGGACCTTTATCAGGCTCCAATTTAAACGAGGATGATTTCCAGCTACCGCTTTATCCGTTAGATAGCATACGCTTTTGGTTCAACTTAAACAGAAGAATGAATGAATTATACTTTAATCTTCTGCGCCTTCTCTGCTGGAATTTCGCCGATTCGTCCCAAAATCGGAATTCATTTTCGCGAGGGATGATCCTCCAATTTGGAGAACAATAAACGCTTTTCTAAGCGAATAAACGAGACGAGGGATAGCGCGGTAATAAAATAAATACATATAGTAGCGGGCGTTCTAATTGCCGCGAAGGATCGCGTCGGATGTAATCCCATGACCAAACGCATTCGTCCGCGAGTTTATCGCGACTGGATAAAAACGCCGCCGTGTACGTTTAATCCCGACAGAAATATAGCAACGCTTTTTCCAACATGCCGCGTCGCGACAACGGACGAATACTTTTCGTTCGCGCATCCCCATTATAAATATTATAATCCACTTGTCCGCCGTTCGACGGCAATCAAAATCTGCATTCCCAGCGAATTCATCATCATAATACTGCCGATTGATAATCCGTTAAAAGGTTCACGTGTCGCCACCACCACCCACCCCTCGAACGTAATTTTTTCCGCTGCACCCGCTCGACGTATATATGTATTTCGCGTCCACACACACAAACGCGCACGGTTGTCCAACCAACCGGGATATCGGCGGCGCTGGCTCTTCAATTTCACTGCTCGTCGAACATCATAAATTGCGACGCAGCATAATAAAAGGATAATAAAGTCGACGGAGGCAGCATCGCATCGACGCTTTAATTAAACAATTTCGACCTATAGGATGGCCGTTGGTAATTGGAAAAAAGTCCGCGGAACCGGGTATCGGTATCGAAGGGCGACTTCCGGCCACGGATCACGGCCATTGGGTAGGGGTTTGGTCACGAGCACGAGAGGGTGGTGGTAGTGAGGGTGGATAGGTGGATGTGGGTGGTGCGGTGGGTGGATCGGTGGAGAAGTTCCGAAATGAGTACCCGTGCAAATACGCCAGGATTGTTTCTGCCGCTAATTGCTCGGTTTTTTGCAGGGGCTCGGCCAACAATCGATTTGCATTTCAAAGGTAGTCCGGCATAAAAATAAAATGCGCCCCGTTAAAAGTTGACTGGCGGCGGCTCGCGTGGATGTGTGCGTGGCCGATACGTGTATCTCCTCGATTCTACGTATATTCACGCACACCGCCGTAGTCAGGCCGCTTGCGAACGACAAATTGCATAAAACTCGTGCCGGATTAAAGCCGTCGATCGAACAACGTCGATTCACGCTTTTTCCGCCTACTACTCGCCGATCCGACCGAGCGCCGCGATTATATTCGCGAATATGATGTTTTCTCTGGCGTTTTCCCGCCTCGTTTCGGCGAGATTCATTCGCGAAGAAAGGAGTAACAACGGGGTGGCCGTTGTGTTAATTATTTGTATTTCGGTTATTTAATTTGATTTGGATTTAACGATGCTTCAAAATGATAATTCGTGATCTCATTGGAAAAGCCGGGCAATTTTTTTTTTTAATTTAGTAGGGAAGCGTGAACCGAACGTTATTGGGTTAAGGGAGATCAAGTTGAATTTGTCGAAAGTACGAAGGGATCGACGAGGTGGTTGGTCAGGGTGAGATCTGAAATCGCAGTCCCCGCAGGACGAATATTTCGTTTCCTGCGTCGCAGGGTGGTCGTACAGTATTTGATTTTACGCAGTACGCATCGGGTGGTTTCCACGAACGTTAATTATCACTGACCACCTACAGTCCCATTATATTCCAATCGACCCCTTAATCAACGCATGATTGGTGTACTAATTGATTGCTACTCCGTAATTATAACGGTGCACTGGCAGACACCGGTATCGAAATCTCCACGCATCGAGAAGCGGTTGTTTGGTATTGTATACAATAAAGCTGTTTATTGCGACAAAGCGTAGAATTCTCGAGAAAAGTACCATTTATTTGATAGGTAAGTAAAAGACATGTATTAATGCACGGAAAAAGAGAATTAAAATATTTTGTCTCAAAGGAACGTTCAAAGCAAGGGCATTCCTTGAACAAGAACGGAGCTATTCTTTTACAGGAAAAAAAGATATATGATAAAAAATGTATTGAGGAAATGGGGAATAATAAGGAACCGTGTAGGGGTAACTTAAATGTAAACCCTTATTTAAAAAAAGATCCTCGGGCCAGGTGCTGACGCGTAGCAGCAAAATCCCGAACGAGCCGCTGCACCCTTCGAGGATCAATAAACGGTCGGCAAAATTTTACCACAGTCGGTGGCCGTTAACTAGCAACGGATACAGCAGACCATTTTCTTTACCAATGAAAACTCAACCGATACAATTGTCATCGACCAAAAGAGAGCCATTTTTTAAACTTTCATCATAGAGTGCACTCTAGATTTCGAACATTTTTACCTATTTCAATGCAATAATGCAAAGTGCACATAAAGATATTTCTACAGGAAACCGGAACGCGGTTTTAACTGATTAAATTGCACATAAGATAGATGAAACGCTACGGGTAAAGGCATTATACAGGCATTGTAGCGCATTAATCGCGAAATTTCCGCGCACTCACATATTCATTATTACATCAAACGTCCATGTCTCCAATTATTCAAAATTATCCGTATAGAAATTAATCCTATTGACACGCGGGTAGCTTCTATCCCACATGTTAAAACGGTTCTAATGAAACACCATTTTCTCTCTGTCTTTCAACCATCTCCATCCACCATAATCGCGCTGTTTACAATTAGTAACATTAATTCGCCATGATTTCCAGTCCCGTGTACGCGAGAGAGGCTCGCAAATTTGTATAGAATTTCATTAAGCCGACGGTTAGCCACTCATCGAACCGTAGAACGTAACCGGTGGTCGGATTTGTACCAATTATTAGAAAATGTATATACAAGCGGCTTTGCGCTATCCGCGTTCCATTTGGCAAATATTTGACAGCTCTCCATTGGACACCTCGAACAGTCCGAATACCTTGCGTGGTCGCTGATATTTCTATATCGAATAAATTGAATCAATCCCCTCTGCCCCATATGGACTAGGAAAAAAAATCCGCGCAGTTCAATACGCTTGTAGTCAACCTGCGAAACTTTTCCATAGCCCTGCCGAAAAATTATTTTCACAATTAAAGGAAGAACGTATTAAATGCAACCCGTCCAATAACAGTTCTACCGCCCGTATAAACCTCTTTCTAAAACATAGTCTTTTTCCGCTTCCTCCTAATCAACCCCAAGAAAAGGTTCCCCTCGGCCGTACGTCAGAGTCATCAACGACGGGCACACGTTCGCCACGGATGACCATCTCACGCGCCACAAGCGTCCAACTGGCCAGAGCCAGCAATTCGAAGTTTTTAATAGAGATTTGCACCGCTCGGCCGAGCCAAAGAGGTCGGTATAATCCAATAGGGCCCCATTGTCTGCCCGTTCTCCGGACATAACCAACTCCCTTACCCCCTGCGCCGCTGCCTGACTTCCTCTCACCCCTCTTCGACGGTTCGCCGTTCCACACCACCATGGCCATAGTAGAACACGGTCACAAAGACGTGTTCCCATGTATATGGATGTGACACTGCACCGGGAAGCAATGCATATTCAAAATCCAGCCGCGGGCGGCTTGCCAGGGCAACGGAGTCTCTTGTTTTGCTACAGGCATGAAGCACGAGTCCGCAAATTCGGTTACTTCATTTTGAGCCCTGACCACCCATCCCGCCACCCCATTTGGCCCGCCACCTGACTCCACCTGGCCACCCTGCCTCTTTTCACCGTCACCTCCTCCACAAGCAACGCCGTCACCACCTCCTCCTTCACCACCCCCCGTTCACGTAGAACGCTACGCGTTTTAACCCCTCGGCGTATGTCCGGGGTTATGAATTTTAATAGCTTTACGCCGCGCCACGTGAGGGCGGTAGGAGAGGCCACGGGGGTGGCCAGAGGGTACAGACTCGTGGGCGCGAGCAAGCAGTACGCCAGGGGGTGGCCGAAGAGGTGGCAGAGAGGGTGGTGGATACTGCAAAAATGGCGGCGAGTTTTTTGCCCGTCAAATTGTCGATAGATTAGATTAGAGAAAAAAATGCCCGCGTGTTGCGCGCCCCTGTATATCCTCTCTGTGCGCCGACCGATGACAGAGACGGAAGATCCGGGAACGGATCGGGTGGAAGAAGGAGAACGCGAATAACGCTGACGTCGTTGTTCATAGGCGATTCTGACCCGTACGCGACACGTTTTTCCAACCGGCTCTGTGCTTTTCTCTATATTCCCTGCACTCTGATTTTTTTACGCCAGCACACTCCCGGCGATTTTTGTTTCGCCCCATCTCGTTCACCTGCCAGCGCACAAAATCGCGAAATCCATTCGCGCCGCCAGGAATCGTTACCTCCTACTTTCGAAGCCGCCCTATTCTACTCTTGGATCGCCATCGGTGTAACATACTACTTTGCTCCTTTAATTAAAATTGTTCAGGATTAATTGGCTACTTAGATCCTTTCTCCCTCAAAATCTCCCTCTTCTAAACGCACCGTTCGAAATGAATAAAAATTAGTATTGAAAATTAAGCTGATCATATTTATCCTTGCAAGAGTGATCGCTCAATGAATTTGTAACATGTTCGTATCATAGTTTTATTGAATTTTTCCATTGTGTATTGTCTTCTCGTATCTCTTGATGAGAAACCAAACTTCGTACCATCAGGATATTTTCCTTTGCCACGTTGATTGGCAGTATTCGCAAGATCGTCATCGAAGACGGCTCTGGACACCAGTCCGACAATTACCACGTCGCAATTTATTGCTAACTCAAATCGTCTCTCTTGCAGCAATTATTTTCGCGTAATTAAAGAATTCAGGCAATCATGAGATACTTTCAAGATCGGCTTACGCTCCATCCGTGTCCACGTTATAACAGTCGCGCGCTAGTTACAGGGGGGGCGACGATTTAAATCGTCCCCGAACGATTGGTAAATTTCGAGTACCGAACAGGGGAACGGCTTGACAATAATAGTAGCGGCCTCATCAAGTAAAATCATCGTCACCAAAACTCGCAGATGGCTAAGCGTAACGTATGCAACCCTCTTCCCCATGCCGAGGCTGCCGCCGCCACCCCCGCGCCATTTTCAGCCCGCGTCACATCCTTCCCTCTTCCAATTCAGCCGCGTAATCTACTTTTCGTTTTGACCGTGAATGTCGTTAGCACGTTATGAAACTCATTAATCTCGCAAATACTGGCCCAACAATTTCGTGCCGCGTAAACGCACCATTGAATTGCTTCCCGGTCGCTCCCTAATGGCGAAAATTCCGTGGCGCCTCTCTTACTTTTTCGTCCGTTCCTCGCTGAACGTCGATATACGAGCAAACTGTGTTACCATTTAACTGCCACGAATTTTGTGAGCTATCAAAGGGCTCGAATCCTGCGGACCTTTTTCCTTTCTAACGTTATTCGTGTATTTCATGAACGTAGTGTAATCTAAAATAATTAGTACGACTTCTTACATGATTGTACTTCTGTATTTTGTCCCCCCTTTCGTTTTATTCCCCTCGCCTGTACAGTAACTGATATCTTTCAAGTTATAAATATTTGTCAAATTTTCTATCATAATTTATCGTTTATCTCAAGCGGTGAGAAGAATCGTGTTGCAGTTGGCAATTTGTGAGCGATTAATTTAACAATTCATCTGCTACGAATCAAGTAATCCTCTTCCGTCGCCTGCGTTTAGAGAAACATCGTCGATCTTGAAACCGTCGAACGTTCAACGGTTGTTTGCGTCGTTACGGCCCTCGAAACGAGGATCGAAGTCAACACGAAACGATAATGGCCAAGATCGTCGAAGCGGTATCCACGTTTAAGGAGGAATTACCGTGAGAAAGGATCCGCAGTGGCGTCCGATTCAGCCATCTCCGCAAGGATATCCTCTCGGCGCGGAGAGACACCAGGCGAGCACAGCCAGGTACCGGTAATGAACTCTTCAGGATCTCGAGGGATTTTTCGTAAGTACCTGCGGCCCGCAACCTCTTTTTTCCTTGACACCTTGAATGGTGTTAGTTCTAACGCCTATAGATCAGCTCGGCCAGGCCACTAAGACTGTTGTAGAGGGGCCATCCGCCGCTCCCGGATCCCCGAGTTTCGCAAATTCGGTTCATTTGCCGCATTGTATGCGGCTTAAAAGAGAAATGAGACCCTCTTGAAATAGAGAGAAAGCAAGTGAACGCGACCGGGTGGGGGAGAAACGGGAAGAGATCGACTGAACTGTGGAGATAGACGTGCAGAAATCGCGGCAAAGAACGTTGAAGTTTACCGACGAGTGCCTCGTAGCCAGCCAGGGGTGGACCAGCCACCACTTGACACGCACCTTCTTGGTCCTGATACACTTGTGTCTGCCAGTCGCGCCGCACAGCGCGAACACGCTCGTCTTCCGCATCGAATGCCTTCCCGAGGAGTGCACCGATAACGTGGGCGTAGTCTTCGCTCTTTTTCTTTACAATGGAGGAAGTAACATTTTGGTTCGCAGATTTTCTGTCGCGTCAAACGGAATAACGTTAGGAATAACGTGAGCGAAAAGGGAATGCTGGTTGATGGGCGAATATGGAAACTTGTCACTGTCAACCTGTGCCGAGAATTATTCCAAAATGCAAGGAAAAAAGTTTCTTTCGAAATGGCAATAATCGAAGAAGGGGAACGCGGGTTTGGATGGACATCGATCGATTGGATTACAAATGATGCGAAATTGGAAGCGAGTTATTCGTAGGTGACACGGTTATAGTTATGCCGCTGCACTGAAGTTCGGTAATTTACGAGTAATGCGATTAAACTGGCCGTGAGATTAGAACTTCGTAAATTGGTCGCTTCGTATGACATACGACAAAGTAATTAGTTTACCATTACGGCCAACCCATCCCCGAGCGTTTTAACGAGATTGTTTCGTATTTATAAACGTTTCATCGCAGGTGCCTATGTATATGTTATGGGGTTTCTTTCATGTGGACGAAAATCCCTTAAATATTCATAACTATTTTCTTTTTCGATTATTCGATATAGCCCGTGTATAAGATCGAACGCGTTTTAATACGTTCATCTTTGTGGTAAACGTAAATTACCCTGGTAAGTATCTGATAGAAAATGCAAGCCGTCGCTTATCGCGAGCAGGAAATGGTAATAACGATGATCAAACAATTTCGTACGCATCAAAGGAGAATGGAAAATATATATTTTTTAGATGAAACGTCGCCCGCGAGTAATTACGATCCTTATCGCGGACTCGCGCGCTCGCATAGGTTAGCGAAACGGTAGAAAACATCGCGTGTGATTTATAATGTATCGAATCGTAAAACGCATGATGAGCGATTTCTTCGTTGTATAGGAGTGCGTGAACGAGCGATATATTAATCATCCACGCGTTTCAACGAAAAGTTGATGGAATCATGGAATATTAATTGTGATGCAAATTCGATGACGCACGTGCAATCGAAAGCACGATACCTGTTCGTCGATTGTAATCCCGCATCGGTCCCAAAAATATTTGAATAAATCGATCATTCCGACGTCTATATGCCAACAATTAACGACGTACCATTAACGCTTTGGAGTTCCCTTCATTTTATTTTTTTTTTATTTTTTTTTTTAGGAAAGATTACATCGATGATTGCCGGCGTTTGTCCAAGTATAACTGACGTTTATAGAATTCGTACTCTGTTTTAAAGAATTTGAGAATTTTAATAATAAATATGTTATCTGGTAAGGAATTACCTGGCCACAAAATTAATGTCGTTCAATTATTTTGAACAATATAATAAGGCAGGCCGTGAAACAAAATACTTCTATGCTTTGAAAAAGTTGAAACCGGAATAGCACCTCAAACTTCCCAATAAAAGGAAGGTATACCTGTAACACATATTTACGACGAAGCACTCGTCAAATAACTATTATCAGACGCATAGAAATTCCACCAAAAGAAAAAGAAAAATAGCAGCAAGTTTTTCACAAACTCTGATGGCCTCAGTACCAAACGGGACGTCCATCGCAATTAGCTATAGGAATAATTTAATACGGCCAATTTCCATCGATTCGGCCCTGCCGATCGATTCAGATGATACGAAAAGAAAGTACACCGTTCGAGGTCCGATCTAGGATCAAAAATTACTACCTAAAAAATCCTCTAACGCCAGAGAAAAAAAGGGAGAGGACCTTGCCGAGCAGTTATTAGTTTTGCCAGCCGGAGAGCTTAAGTTTTAAGCCGGAAATCAATGCACCCGGTCGGACGGCTTTGTAAGCTTCCTCGTATGACGGTTTTAACGAGTACGAGTTACGTAAAAGTAACGCCGCGCCATGATCGACCAAAAAATCCTCAAACATGGGTGGAAAACCTCATGCCGTCAAACCCCTACCCCTCGGAACGATCACGATCTTTACAACCAACCCCCTTTTTTGCTATTCAACTCGGTACTCGTTCTATTTTCACATTTCAATTAAACGACGCCTCGTTAAAAGGGCGACACTATAGATCTTAGTAGCAGTAAATCTAAATTACCTGCAGTCCAATTTTCAACGTCATTAACATGAATTAATAAATGGTCGTATTTCATCAAGAAAAAAAAACCTCACGTTGAGTATATAATTTCCAATCCACTTTTTAACGAAAACTTCGGGCCCCTTGAATTGAACAATAGCGGCCAGACACATGTCGGAAGTATACAGTTCGAACAGCAAGTGGAAAAAATAGAGTCTAACGAGAGATTTACAATTTGGTGGTAATGAAACCGATCCTCCGCTGACCTGTAGTACACGAACAGTGTCGTATATCGACGTGAGTCCAAGTTAATCAGCGCTAACCAAGGGAGTCCTTAAATAGTTCTCCGGCCGGCTTCATTCTTATAGCCCGGGGAAGGTCTAGCTCGTTTTTCAATTAAGCAGCGCGCCGTGTTTAATTTTCACGGAAAGATCCACCTAGCCGCGACTGAATGGGATGCACCTTCGAGATATCGATCAAGCGGAAAGAATAGAACGGCCCGACCTGTTCCTTCTTCTCTTCGTTGAAACTATAATACGGTAACTTGGTATAATTTAATCAAGTAGCAGAGATCCCGCGAGGCACGTCAAACGGTACACAGCCTCCGGAACGGTGACAGATATATTAGCTGCGATTCAATAGAGACGTCCACGTTACACATTATTCGACCGATAGATCTGTACGACAAACACAACATCAATTTTTCCCATGCAGCCTCCCTCCACGCGGCAGGGGTTCTCAGAGGTGGACACAGGGGTAGTTCTCACTGTTTAGCCGCTTTCTTCCTCTCTCTCTCTCTCTCTCTCTCTCTCTTTCTCCCTCGGTTGTCTCTCGATGTCAATCCTGTGTTTGCGAAAATCTCCCCCCTGGACAAACGTGACGCACCGGAGGAATCATTGATTCTGCTTGGAATGTTTATCGAATTTCGTCCGTGACTGATTTCGTTTGCCGCAAGACCAAACTTAGAACTATCTATTAAAGTTATTAGGCTCCGTTGAGATTCGAGCAAAGAGGAATTGTAGGCCACTCTATATTTAAACATTTTACAGTTTCTTAAATACTTTACGACCAGCGCCGCAGAGAAAATAGATATCCGCAATACTTGTATAAATCGAACCGATTAACTTAACAATTTGTAGCTTGGAGAATATTTCGCAACGAATACTGCACCGAAGAATAGTGTCCATTAAAAGAATGTATAAATTGAAACGATATGAATTGAATAATTTTGTACGTAATTTCTGGAGAACGTGTTCGTTAAACGACGTTCCCACCGAAGATGTACCTCTCGAAAACCAGGCTGTAGTCATCCGATGTAAATTCCATGATGCTTGTAATTACTCGTACTTACACTGTTATCATTGAAGCTTATTTAGCGAACGTTAAACGCGAAGTCTTTCCGATGCAACGGCATGAACCGCGGTCGTCCAGGACAGAATTTATGGAAGAAGAACCTAGGTTCCTACGTGGTTACACGGACGTTCTAATCGGTGTGCTTCCGTGCGTATGTGTGCGAGTGCACGCCGCGACCCTGCGGACGGTACGTACGTAAGTGAAAACAGGACGAAAATGGGAAGCGCTGAACTGGTATAAACAAGGGTCGCATGCAATATTAGGGGCATTAAGTCGCCATAAAGAGCGCATTAGGGGTGCGCCCGTGCCCTCGAGGGGTAGTTTAGCGTTTAATTGTCCCACCCCGTGTATCAAAGGTTTCGATTTCTGCTTGACTACGCGCGTTATAAATCCACGTACGTTCGTCGTTTCGCACGTTGAACGTGATCCGCGCTTATAGTTAATGTTATACTTAAAACAGAACGCCGATTTATCCTCCGATCAACAACATTGGGACACAGTTAGATCACCTGGAGGCAAAGCATTCGTTTGCTTCGAAATTTTATTCAAACTCCCCGACGAACATCGACGTCAAATTTTCTTACAGACGCACCACCCATTAGCTCATCGCGTGGATCTTCCTCGGCTGAAAGCGTTCGCTGGTAATCAGGCCAGACTCCCTGTAACGTACAACGCCGGGTTATTCGTGATGATTCGCTCGGTTTGCGGCGATGACGAAACGTGCGCTCATAGACAAATCATATTCGCCCACGTTCCCAGAGAAATATACAGGCAGCCGTGCCACCAAAGATTCACGCACGTATGCGCGGCCTGTGTATGTACGTGCACAGAGGTGCAGAGTGACGTGTGTACACGCACACCGTCGCGTAGACATTATACGTGAGGGGTACCCGAAACGTATAAGAGGAACAGGCGAATACCCAAGTTGCTATTGAACCGATTTTGAGCAAATATCACTTGAAGCAGGTCGGGGAGATTCGCGATGCCGTAGTGACGGGGTAGTTGGTGGTTGCTGGAAGAGCGAGGGAGGCAGGAGGAAGTTGAAAAAGGGCTTGGAGGGGGTGGCAAAGGGACCAGGAGGTAAGGGTACGAAAAGGGAGGGGCGGCAGAGGGAGCGGGACGGAGGCAGAGACAGGAGCAGAGAGCTCACAAGCCCTTCGGCAAATTTCATAACCGAACTTGTCGTATTTGCCCAGATTATTTCAATATATTCGACTCAAGCTGGGAATCTGTTTGCGAGCGAGTGTATGCGTGAATGGAACTTGCCGCGGTCGCAGCGTCCGCCTATGTGCGGTTCCGTCTATCTTCGCGCAACCCAGTGTTCCCCGTCGATGAAACTACGTAATGTATATATACGCGCACGCATATCCCCGCCAGAGGGGGGACGCGTGTCGTTGATACAGCTTTTTAAAGAAATCCCGAAATGTCTCTGCCCATCTCCTTTGGACCGGGGTTTTTACTTGACGAAATTGTGCCGAAGGATTCGACGTCACCCTAAGTTGGTTCGAGTCCTCTAGTAGAACTTGCCACCGTGACGAACCAGGTTATTACATTTGGTGATCGCTGCTTCTGGATCTCGACTGATGGCACAGAAAGTTTAATAACACGGTTCCACGGGGTTGTGTTCTCTAGTATTTTGCCAGACGCTTTCGGAAGCTTGCAAATAGACATTTTGATGCTCACAATAATTTCATCGATGTTTGAAAGACCGCATTGTAATTCGCATTGGGTCGTTGTATTCGGCGTCGCGCATTAATATCGTTTCGCATGATCGATCGAAATTTATTTGTCCCGTCCCTTGACTCCAGGTAATGCAAATTATCCAATTATCAGCAGAGAAATGTATCCAAGTGGAAATAGATCATACGCGACATCAGATACTCGATGGATATTATCCGTATTAATATACGGGCAAATGTAAACAGGATCCCGATTATATGAGCACGAATTTAATCTCACTCGATTTAACCGGCTCGTATATCTTGGATAATTTCTATTTTCGCGGGACGGATACCGGGGAAAGAAATATTAACGTGATTCACGCGGGAACGGGGAATTTTATTATTATTAGGGCTGATTAGCGGGGGCAGCTGGTAGATCGCATGGCCGTTGATCCGTCAAATTGGCAGGAAATGGAGCAGAGGCAAACGCGTGCGGCACCTTCATGAAGTCGCGCTAATTAAATAAAAGGAGACGAGATCGAGGAGCACGGGAGAGTGGCTGTCGTGCGTAACGCAGCACGTGCCGGCACGTGTGCACGCCTTTCCCCAGGCCTGTCCACAGTTTCCTATAATGTATTATTAGTCCGTGGAATGCGATATATATTAGTTCGGGAGCCGTGGACGGATTCGGGAATCAATTAAATAACAATAGCCGCTCGTTAATCCAGCGTCGAGACCGCAGACGCGACCGTCTATCCGAAACGATCCCGCGATCATTAATTACTGCTACTTTCGTCGGTGGTTCGCGTTTCCGGCGGTCTCCGTTTCATTGTGGTCGTTGTGCGGTACAAGCTATATACGTTTCCTTGTTTCTACAAAATATTGCTGATATTGAGATGAATAGTACCTAACTACACCTGACGATCTATTTGTACAAAGAGACACTTAATGAAATTTGAAATAAGGAGGACGATTGGAAATATCTTCTAGATTTTGGTCCATTCCCGGTCGAAGGTAACTTCTTACTTGTCAATCAATTTCTCCTGGATACAACAGATGGGATGACTTCGATAAAATCGCGTTATCGACGCCTCTTATAGTTCATCGATCGTTCGCGTGCTCGAGCATGGACATATTCGTATCGCGGGACCATGGAGCAGAACTGAGCCGGGGGATCAGAATCGAAATACATACGTAAGTAGCCTCTACTCCCCCGCCCCCGCCCTCCATCTCATCAGAAAAATAGGAAGATGAGGGAGTAGTAATTGACGACAGACAGCTGATTCGAGGTAAAATTAAATTCTCTCTCTCGACGACACGTTAGGCGGATAATCAGGATTCGAGGATCCCAGTAGACGGCAGCCTCCATTGTTTCATTCGATTTACACCAGTGCTTCATACCCATAATACAGAACCTGCAATTTACAGGAGAATGAAAAGTTAAGCCCGTGCAGAAGGCTCAGGGGTGGCGTGCAGACAATGGGCCCTGGCTTTAAAATCTCTCCGGCAAACAAATGGGAAAGCCCGGCTCAAAACGTAATTGAGATATTGAGATCTGATTAAGATGAAATCAATAACACGGGCCGGTTGCCGCATTTCGCCTCGTCCTACATTCTCTCTGTTCACGAATCTTGAAACGATCTCCGATCGCTGGAGGGGTTGGTGACGGCGGTTGGTAGGGGTGGCTAGCTGGAAGGCAACTCTGGAATACTTTCGATTTCTCTCGACGAATTCGACGAGTTCAAAGCGCCACGCTCGAGCACAAAAGGGTTTAAGGGGCCGGCGGGTGGAGTGCATTAAACAAGGTTTTCACCGACGTCGAATTTTACGTACAAGTACGATCTGATGCGGTGCAGATGTATCTAACGGAACGTTCCGTAAGTAGGATATTTACGTTGAAAGAATAAATATTACAGCGATTCGTGTTATTTGTATCGAATTGCGGCGAGGCAGCGAGATCCCCGATAAAAATTCACGGCTGCATTAAATAAAGCTTCATAGCTCGTTTATCCGTACGTTGGATCGCGCATGACGTGACGTTCGTATCTTGAATCGTACGTTCTGTACCGTTGGAACGAGGCACGCGAAACCGCACGCGAAATGAAATTGCAAGACCGGTATCGTCATTCGTCGTATTTAGCCTGGACGACGCGGCGCGGGACCGACAGTCATTTGTCTCCTTGGAATATTTAGCACGGGCCCCGGAGAGTGGAAGTAAGCTTGTAAGCTTACACCTATAGAGGGGTCCCTTTTTCGGATCACCTTTTGGAACCACTGGAATTACAATAAAAGATACTTCTGTGGCCAAACACTGCGCGAACAGATTATTATACGGCCCTCGGTGCGCGGTGTACATACAGGAGACGACGGTGTATAGCCATATATATACCGGGTGTCCACATCTGCCGTGGCGCCGCAGGAGGTCGGTCATAGGAACCCATTGAGGAGAAAGGCCCTCGAGAAATCTCCTTCCACGCTTCCGTACGGACGAGCCTGTTGTACTTTCGAGTCCAGACGATCGGCAGCACCTTTGTACCGCCAATAGCAACGTCGTGCACGTCGTGAATCTACCAATCGTCGGCCAGACCTCACCACCGTTGCACCCCTGCCGCCGTGTAATCGTGTAACCGACCCCCTTTGTCGCGGCTTTTCACACCGAGAGGCGCGTACATATACCCGGACGACGCTTCTTTTTTTATCCAGCACCGCTAATTATCCACCGAAATCCCCTTAAACGGCCATTAAACCCGCCCCTTAAACGACCGTAAAAGCACTTTAGGACTACACGGATACAGAACGGCGAGTTCTTGCACGATGCCTCTCCTCGTCTTTCCTTATATATACCTTCGCCCTGGGACCGCCGAATTTGATAATGACGACCGATTCTTCTACCGGCAAACCTTCTTTGTCGACGAAACGACAATTTCCTCGAGATCGTTTGCTACTGCGACGACGTAAACGTTGGGTTTGGACGCCTTCGATTTTTTAATAGCCTGCTAAATTTCGACGAGCGAGAAGACGATCGTCGATAAGTTGGCTGCGTGAAAGAAAGGAGTCTGTATTTTGAAGGATCGTTTCTTTTGATCCGTTGCTTCGAAACGTTTTCATATAAACGGAGCGATCTTGCAATCCATACTTGTGTGAATATTTAATAACATGATCTCCATATTATATGGGCCGTAATTTTATATCGAACGACTGAGAAAACGAGAATCTAGAGAACCGACGACTCGTAAGCTTGGCGTAACCGTGAGCTAGTAAATTGCAGGCCGATCTAAGGCCGACCGATAAAAAGTATGTACAACCGCGCGACACAGATAATTAGCTTAATGTAATGTAATATTACAGGTGAGCCGAGAGACGGGGCACGGGTGGTTTATCAAAGTGTACCCGCAGCCTTTCGTGTCTCACGCTTTATTAGACTGCACGCCTCCAGCTGGAAATTAATAGTCCGATTAATTTATGACTATGAAATACGCCAAACTGTCGCTGTCTCGTAAAGTAAATCGTGTGAAATTTGCTCGTTAGATCATTCAAATATCTTTTCCCGCGGTCTGTTCGCTGCGTTTTCCTTTCTTCGACCGATAAAATATCGAAGGCTTAACAATCGAATTTGCAGTAGCTTTAAACGATAAGAAAATTATTGTACGATCGTGAACCGTGATACTCAGCACACTCTCTTCCTCCATCACTGAATTTCGTCGCGTTTACACACCTTTCGCCCCATATGAGAGACGTCGGAGAACCCCCGATGCGCGTTGTGTACTTGCATGGCTAGATGCACCTTTTATCCCGCGAAAACCGCCTCATTCGAGAAAATTGATCGAGTGTGAAAGACCTCGTTCTACGATCCATTAGAATGCCGTGAGCTTTGATCTTTTCAACGAGCTGGAGCATCCGATCGTCCGGACCCCCTTCTTCTATTCTCTTTTTTCCTTTTTCTCTTTTTTTTTTTGTCACGAAAAACATCTTTGATAGAATCAACCACGAACCTTCTTAAACTGGATCAGGGTACAACCTTTTAACGCGTCTTGATTTACCGTAATAACTTCTTGCACTCCTAATCGAGCCAGATTAACCGGGCCACGATTTTATGGGAAGAGAGTCTGAGTTTTTGTTATTTAGCTTGCAAATTTTATAGACGATACGTGAGAAATTTTTTGCCACAATTCGCGTGTATGAGGTAATTTCTTACATATTTCGCCACTTTGGCAAATCTATGGAAGGTAAGCTCCCGAGTGAAAGAAGAAAAAAACTGTCTATGGACCGTGCAGGTATCTCAATTTCCAGGGGTGCAGGCGTGCGGGGTGCTCACGATATCTGATGTAAGCCTATCGACGTAAAATCCATTATTGTCGGTCACCCTTGGAGGGGTTGAAAAGGCGAAAGAGATCGGTTCGGGGGTTGCAGGTCGTCGCCTTGCTGTGCTCAGATGCCTCCTAATGGCCTTAATGAAGTGTGTACGCACCGCGTGTATAGAGTTAGAACGCAACGACACTAATTTTTAAGCATAATCGTACACTCAGCTTCACAACGTGTGAACGGGAGCAGTTCTCAAACATCGGCGTCGACGGCTCCCGTTTCTGCGTCTTCGCGCGGAATTTCTTACGCCGCGGGTGTCCACGAACGTTCCATTGAAGTTTTGGGAATACCTAGTCCAGAGACTTCCCTGTAATTGGCTGGGTTTTTTTTTTATTATTTGCAGCTTGCTTGTTTCCTTTGTTGTATGGCACTTTACATCTGCGGTCCGTCTGTCGGTACTGGCTTCGCCCGTGAAAAATCTGAAGCGTGTAGGTTCAAGTGCATGTCGTAATTAATGATAATGCTAAATGATTGAAACAATTTAGAATTTAATGGAATTAGACGCTTACAAATTTATTCGAGGAGTAGGTACCTCCAACAAAAATGGCGTTTATGGAGATGGGATGTATGCAGTTGAAGCATAACACGTTGAAAAATAGCAAACGATTCTGTAAGATATTCCATCGCACAAAGCCGTAAACAATACCCACGCAATAGTATCACGCTCCTCCTCCTTAAATACCGTTTTACACGAGCTTCGTGTAGCATCAGTTACCATTATGTTATACAGTTCTGCTTTCGAGTAGCTCGATGTTCTTCGACAGCTTGCAAATGTAGATACAATTTAGGGGAAGCCTTGCAAGCGAGCGGAAAAATCGCAGCGCCTTGCAGACAGGAAGCAACGTATTTTTCATTGCAATTGAACTGTTAAAAGAGACACGAGAAACAACTTGCGTGCTTGGGACTCAAGCTAATTGCTAAATTAAATCAAATTAACCGATGAACAAAATTTATTCATACACTAACGGACGATATTAGAGAAGGAACTATCCCGCAATTCGTATTGCACGACGTACAAAAATTCTTGAGTACAGGGAAACGTGGAAAGGGAAACGTTGAATAGATAGAAATGGATATTTCCAAAGTACGTAGGAGATACACGCTTGAGAGCTGGTCGTTGTATTTCTTGAATTCAGGGCAAGTATCAACAATAAGACGTTCCCCGGAAACGCATCGGCCAATGCTAGAACAGAGTAGGGGAAATATATAAGCGCATGGAGAAATAAGCAGTTTCGGTTTGCGTGGAACGAAGTTTACCGCCGTTCACATTATGCGCCACGATTTCGCCGCGGACAGGACAGTGCAATCAGTGGCAATCAGTTACTTAGCGTCTGGTTGTCGTTGCTGGGGAAGAAAAGGCACGGAGAATAGGTAGTAATCTCGACGATGGAGGTTTATCACGGCTGATGGACTAATTGATGTCATTCAGGGTATCATTAATGCCGGTGTTCTTGGACGTGGTATCAGCGTAGCTAGTGATTTTCACAAGCGGAGAAATCTTTTCAGACTGTGCCACTTCCCGCGACTTTCCGCTTCTCGAAGAACAAGGGAAGAGAGTGGGATGGAAGGCAGGAAAAAGAAGACGCGGAACAGGGAGAAAGTGGCAGGATTAGAAAGGGATGGAACGCGCAACGGAACGAACGTATGTGCAAGAGTGGAACGGGGAGAGAGGGAAAGCTGGATGGAGACGTGTTCGTGGGTGTCGAAGGCGGAAAAAGGGTGGGTGAGGGTTGCGGGAGGGGATGGAAGTATGAAGTGAGCATATTACTATTGAGAATAAGTACCTGGCTTCGAGATGGTGGCTGTGCTCGGGGGAGAAGGTGGAAGGGGCTGAAGTAACGGCACACGGGGGTGGTACGTCGGGGGTACAAATGGTGTGGTACAATGGGCACTAATGGATCTCAAGCCCCCGCGAGAGGCGCTGCTTTTAATCTAATTGTCCTTCGTAGCCGTCGCGATCGCGATCAGTGGTATTCAACTCTGATCCCTCGTCCACCCCCTTCAAACATATGATTACGCGGCGCGAAAGAAAAAAAGGGGAAACGGATGGACGGTGGACAGGCGGTTCGGTTCGTGTGTCCTGGACGAATTTTTTTCACGACAACGGCGCACAAAAAACGCAACAGCGAGCTTGTAAAGCAGCAATTAAATTCCAACGAATAATAAACGTTTATTAAATTCCTGTAATACGCCGTTCTATTAAAACTTCATTGCATTCGGAACATTCTGTGTTTAGACGGCGACCTAGCAATTTGCAATTTGACGCTGCCTGTGTTTCGCGAAACATCACGAACCACCGTGCATTGCATACGTAGAGTGAAGTTTGTTGAACTCCAATTTTTGTTTCCTCCCTCATTTCGTTCGAACCTGTGAAAAAATCATTTCGTTTCGAGCAACATTTTTTGTTAACAGGTCAAACGTACGTCGAAATTCCGTGGAGAAAAAATTCTGCAGCATGGTTCCTTAACCCCTGGCTACTATCGATACCTCAGTGCATCGCGTGGACACAGGTATAGGTGTAAATGCTTACGAATCTACACGGCGAATGAAAGCGGGGCGAAAGTGGACCCGGAACGTTTCTTTCTCCTCCTAGTGGTTCCATTTAGCGGGACTTTACAGCATTATGCGTCACGGTTGTTGAGCTAAAATGCAAGAGGGTGGGGGTGGAATTTCGAAAGCATGCAAAGCGTGCTCTTTCTAATGTTGCGAATATAAAATGTCTGTGGAATATGTCGAGTATGGCTAACGCTCGTTTCACCTAACGCTGTCTTGAATGTTTCGCCCCGAAATTCTCGGCGAAACGTATCTGTATCGCACTTCGAGCAATCAATACTGTTCTTTAAACACGACAATACACAAGTAGATACCTGAGTGTCTTGTCAATTCTGAAGAATCAACTCAAAAAGTGCTGCTCCTCTTTTCTCTCTGATTCTTCTTTTTTCCAAAGCTTAATTGCACGTCAACTTGTTTGCCGGATTAAATTTGAAAGACAACAAATTTCAGCTGCCTACGAATTAATCGCCGTCACTAATACAATGAATGCATTTGATTAATATGCCCCCCCCCCCATAATTAGACGCGATACGACCCTGAAACTCCCACGGTTTCATAATAAAACGCAACAAAACGTAGGGAGAAAGGAAACGGCAGAAATATCATAGCACGAAAGCTCAGCCAGGAAGCAAACTACAATGTTTCCCGCAAACCCATGGCATTATCTGGTCGATCTTATCGAGACAGAACGATGACGATCGTCCCGGCGCAGGTGGCGCAATAATTACTTCCCCCGACATCGCCACGAACTCGTTCAATAACGATAACGATAATTGTCGCGCATTGGTGTCGTCGCTCCGCGCCTCGTCCTTACCAAAGATAAATTTCTGATAAGGCGGATAAATTGGTTGGATTGTAATTGCCGTTGTGCGTGTTACTCAGGATGAGCAAAGTATAGCCGATCAGGGTACGTGGAAAGACGAACGAGCGAACGGTGTGAACGGGTGGCACGATTAAACGCCACCGTTGATGTTTACACCGAATGTCCGTGGGAATGAAATTGCCCCCGTTTTCCGACGACGAGGGCGGAGTACCCCCTGGCCAGCTGCCCCTGGCTGATCCAGAATTCAGGAAATCGTCATAACGATTCCGGCTAATGTGAAATCTTTTCATGGCTAATGACATAGAAGCGATTTTGTCGCGTGTTAACCGCGTTAATCGTATTCTCACACAGGGGAACACCGGGGGCGAGTCTTGCGAAAATATGTTCATTAACTGCTGTTACTACGGGGATCGTGTTTCTAGTACGTTGTATAGGAAGAGGGGATGAACACGATAAGTGATTTGTAAAATGAATTGAGCTCATTTTGTTGACAATGGATTTATTCATAGATCGAATGTATTGGAGTGTATGCATAGATTATATGTATGTATTTGGGACGGGGTGGAGAAATGATAAGATTAGAAGTCTTGGTAGTGTCATATATTTCTCTCGATGTAATTAATTAGCTACATATTTACATGAAATAAACTATACGTATCGTACGCATATATGCACGCTTGTATATAATACATGTATATTACAAAAGTTTTACATTTGCTAGTAATTCGTCTCGATCGCTCCCATCGTGGTTTCTAAAAAATCGGATTCTCTAAGAAAAGTGGTGCCCAGTGAAGAGCATTTGTGCTTACGTTACAAACAGTTGCCATGATTTGAATAAAAATTACCAAATTATATTTTCAAAATATCACACTCCGGTGAATGAAAAATCTGGCGACGAAACCTCGCGATGATCCTAAGATTAATTGACTAAACAGTAATTTTTATATTGCATGCTTATGTATCTTCCTTCGCCCAAAAAAACGAAAAAAGAAACAGGAGCAAAATAAAAAACCGGATCCTGCAATCGGAACCAAATAAATATCCCCAAATAGTAAGAAAACCGCCCGCGGTTCCTCCTCGGTTAGAAAACCGTCAGCCCAAATTAAATGTCTGCACCGTGCACCTCACAGACTAGCTTGTTCTATCTCGTTCCAAAGTACAAGTGTTTCCAACAAAATTCTTAGAGTACCACCCTTCGCGTTTCGAACTCCCATACAGCCCTCCCCACACCGCGGTCCACCACCATTGTTCGATCCCAATCAAGGCATCGATCTAACAATCGAAAACTTCGCACACCACCAATACCCTCGATTAATATCCATGGATCCTTCCACTTTCTTGCACCCCCGTGATATTTACATCAGGCCATCAGCATCGTCTCCAACGTCCACAGTTAATTGTCTACCTTGCGAAGAACCTCCTCGGCCTTTACTCTAAGCACTTCTGCGCTCTGCCTCCTGATCTCGTCATCCGACGAGCCCGAGTCTTCTTCCTTGTCGTGCTTCGAACTTAGATTCTGCGGCAAACTCTGCACACCCAGATTCAACGGATGTCCAGGTATATGACTGCCAAGTGTGTGCCCGTTCACGTTGTTGTGGTTCAGAGCAGAGGCTGGGTTCAGACCGACCGGAAGCACCGTGCTCAGAGAGGCCAGGTTCTGCGGAAGGGGTAGGCCGATGTACTGCGACAGGATCGCGTGCAACGGGGGTAGTTTCGGCGTACTGGTCGGCCACGGCGGTGGGAACACCGGAGGGATGAACCAGGGAAAGGCACCCCCTGGTCCTCCCGATGGATCCGCACCTGGCATACCACCGGCGGTTTGAAGCAGGCGGGCGTGAAGGGACAGCTCGTTGACACCTGCAATCACACAATTTCACAGGGAATTTAGTTCGTTGCGAATTTTTTTTAAAGCCGCCGCGGGTGTGCCGCTTGGTCCCGGTGAATTGGCATCTCGCGATCCAACTGGGTTTTTGTTTCGCTTGTTTGTCTAGAGTCAATTGGCCGTTCAGAACCACGGAGGAGTGGTTGGGATCGTTCTGTTTGGCTCTATCTATTGCTTTTCGGTTCGGTCGCTTTGGAATTATTAAATGGAGCTACGTGGAAACATTTGCAGTAGTACGTGTTGACTTGGAGCAGCCAATCGATTCCGAACAACTTGGATGGGAAGCGTCGTGCTTTATTCGACCTTTTCTATGGAATTTTTAAATGAATTGTGTACCGAGAAAGGGGATGGAAAGGTGAGCGTAAAATTCGTCCGGCTTTTTTTTTCGTCGCTGAGATCGTTAGCTCTACAGAAAGTTTCAGGGAACACCGATCGCACCTTCGTAAAAAATTAAACGGTCAAGCTTCCGACGCGCATCGTTCGCGTGTGATGACCACGATGGCCGACACTGAAATTAGACGTAATTGACGCCGATTACATCTACCCTCCTCAATTTTCCTCGCGACTCGCTTCCTCGCATATTAACAAATAGACCGCGCGTTCCCCCTGTGCTGCAGCCAACGTAGAAAATCGGCAAGAGGACGATTTTTTCTTCAAATGAATATTCACTCACCGCTTTGCTCCACGTGCATGAAACTGGTATCTCTGCCAAGAACCTTCTCCTTCTTGCGCCATTTCGCGCGTCTGTTTTGGAACCAGACCTGGAACAATAAAGATAGTACGTTTCAATACACCTAAGCCTAGTATTTCAATACCAAAATTTAATCAATTCAACAGATGCAACAAATAACAAAGTTGCTGCGCTGCGACTTGTCTGATTTTTATTGAAAAAAATGACCATGCAATTTTTGTCTCTCCCTTCCTCTGTTTCAGTAATCATTCAGTGTAATCATCGAATTATTTCTTGGAAGAAAATGCGAGGATAACGCATGAGAACCTCGGGCAGCAGTATCAGAACCATCCAACAAAAGCTTGCTCTCGAGGTTGATTAAGCTAATTGTTAACAATTATCCTGATTTCCTCCGTACCCCTGAGTGGCAGCAACCCCTGCCTTCGCCTCTTGCCACCCCTTTGAAAGCACCCGGCACACCGTTACCGCTGGCCCCGTTGCCATATAAATGCTTTCGCTTTCCGCCTGAGCTGCTCTGATTTTTCGTGGCCACCGGCAGACCCCGCGAAACAGACAGAGAATGAGGGAGATTGCATTTTACATCCTGCCTCTATTGTGTAGGAAATCCAGTGCCTTTCAGTCAACGACGACCGTCGGCATAGATCCGATACACGTGGATCGTTCGATGACACTTATTCTCAAGCGCTGTCGCTCAAAGATTTCGGCACAATTTCTTTTAAATATGTACAAGAACGTCCGAATATACACGGCAATTTATTAATATAATATCTAAGCCGTCCCTCCCCCGTGACCAATCACAATCGAAATTATCATGCGACGATTAAAATTCACGCCAATCTTTCCAAAGAGAAATTAGGAATATCGTGGTCGACATTGAAGATCGAGGGTAGTTTCGAAAGGGACTGGGGACGTTCTGCGGAACAGAGGAGGAACTGGAGAGGAAAAGAGGCGAGCGTCGTCAGGCCGGGGCAGGAAATTCAATTGCCTAATTGCTGTTAATTATTTAATCGCTCCTGAATACCCCGCTAACGCCGAAGTGCTCGCAAACCTTGCATAGCGTCGTTTAAGCGACCCAACGCGAACCCGAAAGTTTGAATCCCCCTATCTCGTTCCGTACAATCTCGGTGTAACGTTTCCACCGGAGCGCCGTCACCGCCGCAAAATTTCCTGTCGACATTCGCTTACTTGTTGAAAGTATCAACCCAAACATTTTCTCCGCGATTCTAAACAGTCGAATGATAGCAACAAAAAAAACCTAACCGGGAAGAGAGAAATTTCGTTTACCCCGCATTCTCCCCGTTGCTTCCATACAGAGAGACGTCTCCCTATATCTCTGAACGACGTTCGAAAAATCCTATCAAATCGAAACGCGGCGAACCCTGGCGAAAAAGCGAAAGCGAGCCCTCGAACAACGCGACGCGTCTGTTACGCGGGGAATAGGAAGCGGGCAGAAACGATTCGCGATTCCATTACCATCGGGGCCGATCGACGATCGAACACGATACATCGGCCGGCCATTAATACCGAAAAATGGGTAATTTCGCATCTGGAATTGAGGGCGGCGAGGGAGGAGGAGTAGCGGAGGATTTCCTAGATTGAAATAAAGTGGCCGTGGCACCACTGCGCCGCGGCGGATCATTTAGCGGTTTTGTCGAGCGACGGCCAATTGCCGGCATTGTCGCTTGGCTGTACCACAATGGGCCAATCGGAATGCTCTCTGTCTCTTTTCAACTGCACACCACCCTTCGACGACGACTCTATCCACGACCCTTCCCTATACTCTACATACACACACGTATATCTATATAGATATATATTATATATATATATACATATATATCTCTTTCTCGCTCTTTTCCACCCCCATTTCGCGATGTTACCCTTCCTTTCATCTCCCCCTGACTCACTGTTTCTCTCGTTCGAACCGATTCTCTTCATCGTTCGTACGTACGAGGGTGTCAGGGTGGTTACGCTAATCGAGTAACCGATTTCCATCTATGGAAAAGTCATAAATTATGGGAACGTCGCCAATATACCCCGATTCATCCCCTTCTAGTTGTCATCGTCTGTGTTGCCGTTGTGCGCCGATTCCACGTCACGTAACTCATATTCGTTTCGTGCGCGATTAAGTGATAATACTGTGGCGAATCGGAGGGACGAGGTTTATCGCGATCGTGATCGAATTAAGTTTCAAAGATTTCAGAGGAAATTAGTACATTTTCGATGAGAGTTTAACATGGCGGAGCTTATCAATATCAATTGCTCTGCGCGTTCGTTTTATTTGGTAATTTTCGTACTAAGGTTTAATCGAACGTACATGAACGTTTATGTCGTGTCGATGATGTTTATAATCTATAATTTTCCGTATTGTTTAAGAAATGTGCAATTTTATTACTCGAATCTCTCGTTTCTCGTATCCGTCTGAATTTCCTCGGTTACTTTATATTTTATTGACGTCAAAATACGTTCAGCCGGTGCTCTCTCTCACGACCGTTAAAAGGCGCGGCTGGAAAATAATTTCAAAGCAGATTACAACCCCGTGCGCTCTTTACCGTTCGACTGGCTCGTATGAAATTAATCCCCGTAGCACGAGTATGGTCTGGCGCGTCTTTCGTGAAATTACAGACGTCGAAGAGGAACGGCAGATTTTCGGTACAATAGTGTGTAATTAGTCGAGAGGCTAACGCTGAGGTTGCGGCTCATTCGGCAGCGGCTTTCCGCGTTCGAATATTAAGCTTGAAAAGCTGGCTGCGCGCATCCACGGCTTTAAACATCATTTCCAACATCTTCAACAAGCACAATTTTCACGGGACACCAACGCAAAAACATAGATTGTACAAAGTTTTCCGCCATTTCGAGAAACCCTTCTCCAGATCACGAGACGAGACTAGCAAGCTAAACTATCACTCAACCCCGGGTTCGTACCTAAAACTACTCTGACTTTTAAGCACTTATCTATTTAGGACTTTAGATTTTATCTAAGAAGCTTTCCGATACTTTATATTTGAAGATACACAAAATCGATAAATCAGACATTTGTGATTAATAAATAGAGTGATCACGCTAAATTAAGTAATCGAACTCACCTGCACCCTAGCCTCGGACAGATCCAAACGCATCGCGAGCTCTTCCCTGGTGAACACATCTGGATACTGCGTGTTCCCGAAGGCCTTCTCCAATTCGTGCAGCTGATAAGTGGTGAAGGTAGTCCGGGACCTTCGTACCTTTCGCGGCCGGTCCGATTCTCCTAGATTTAATCGGTCTGATTCTCCCAGATTTAAGGGATCGTGCAGGGCATCGTTTATCTGATGGTCGCTTAAGTGACCGAGTTCCGTGTCTCCTGAATCGCCGATGGCATCGGACGACGTTGCGTGATCTGAAACAAGGCCAAGAAGAATTTATTCATTTCGTGCTCGAATCGTCCCCATACATCCAAATATTATTCGTCCCCCTCTAATTCATTTAAACCACTTTATCACAGGATCGTAATCGTATTACTGTTGCTCGTCGACCGTGCACTAAGCAACAAAATTGTCGTGCAATGTTCACAGCAATCGCATTAAAATTTCAATCGACAAGACACCGTCGCAGCTATTGCCTTCTGGCGCATAGAAAGGGGAAGAGAGAGGGAGAGAAAGACAAAGAAAGATAAAGAAAGGCACAAATGTTTGGTGTTAAAAGGTCGTGAACACGTATTGATACCCGGATAGGTACGCGTATCAAACGATCACGCGGGCCCTCGATGCTTGAGCAGAAGAGAGGATCGGGGCGATTAAGCTAAATCGTCCGCGCTGCCAAAACGAAATTGACATTTGACTGATATACAGGAGCGGCGAGGAACGCGAGTAACGCAACGAGAGAGCAACACGAGAGGGGAGGAAGAGGATTGCAGATGCTGCGGGGTCGGTGCGGGTGCAATTTCATTTTTAAGCCGCGCAACGACTGGCGCCGATATACGCCCGATACGGCGATCATGTCCGATCGGCGGATTTGCCAATTTTAAGCCTCACCCGGCGCTTCATTTTTTGTACATCCGACTATATATGAAATATGACGCATCGATGCGAGCCTGTACATTATACGTACACGCTCGATAGTACTTAAAAACCGTTGCCGTCAGTGATTAGCAAATATCACGAGTGCATGTCGTATACACTGTGCCTCCCCCCGCTCTTGTTCGAGCCCCCTCACGGTGCAACCCTAGCACATAGCGAACTTGTAACACACGCTTGTTTCTCTAACTCCCTTTTTCTCTCTCTCTTTAACTTTGATTCCCTGTGCCCTTTTTCGTTTCTCTCTCCCCCTCTCTCTTTTTTTTCTCCCTTTGTATTTTGTATTTTGTGTTTTCTATGAGCATCGAGCAGGCTTAGAGAGTTCGTTAGTGCAAACTACGCGCAAAACGTAGATTCCGCTCTTTGCATGCTGACTTGTGGCTGCACGAAGTATAGATCCTTATGAATACTACTGTTAATTCAGTCACAGATTAATGGACTTATTATCGTAATGAATTATTATATTTATTGATAGACAAGCATTGATAAAGCACATCCAACACGATCATTTTCTGAATGGAATTTCGAGGTAGAAAATCATAACGACGGTGCCAAAATGTTATCCCCATAATTCTCACATTAATGTCCATCCAGTTAGACAGGCCGACACTTTTAATTTAGCTGTGGCCGAGCATTGGCCACGAAATTAGATAACAACCCGATAACGACCACCGGCGCTACTTTCCAAAGTTTCAATATACGTCTCACCCCCACACGCTGCCTCTATCATCCCCTTGCACACGTTTGCTTGAACTAATTAGACGCGCATTTACTACTCGTGCGTAATAACGTTAATCCTACTTTTCGGTGCCACTCTAACCGGCAATTGTGATAGATTGCGAACGAGGCGAATCGTTCGAACCGGTACGCATGTCTACTAAACCGAAAGAGACACAGACGGAGCGAGGGAAAGAGAGGGAGAGAGAAGCAAGTATATGCGTGTACCATGTTATACGCGTGTGCACGTAATCGCACTAACATTTAGGCAAACAACGTCCGGATAATCCACGATGAATAGAGAGATTTTTATGTTTTCATGCTAGGGCACAATGGGGCACCCACTTGATGCCTAACTCTCTGCTGCTTTTTATTAAATCTACGAGCCGTCGATAGGGGTTGCGCCAGAGAGGGTGGCCCGTAAAGACAGTTCGTGGCGCGAAATTAAAGATTTATTTACCGTGCCCAATGACCACATGTCCCGATCATATTTTTTTGTCGGATACCCGTTCAATATATTCATTGCTTAATTGAACCCTTTTAAATAATATTCTGGGTAGGACCATTGTGACATCGAAGGACTAAAGTTTTAGAGAAAAATTATATAGAATAGAATGAAAGAAATTAGAGTAATTTATTCCCCCATTTATCAGCACCTTTCGCCCAAATCATAACCGTGGAACGTGTCGATTTGTAAGCGATACCCGGCAAACGGTACCGTTGGACACTCAATGCACACCTATTGTCAGACGCATTAATTATGTTAGACTGTACGATCGAAATCCGCAAACACATCCTGATTTCTGCACGCCACAATCGGGACGGCCCAATAATCGGTCCACCTGTACACAGTGATCATCGACAGTATTCGCACTTGTGTACTCGCATGTATCATGAAATGTACATACATACATACGCGCTTCGCCGATTCGCCGAGCATGAAAATTCGATTCAATTATAGGTAGCAATAATCGTCGCGGCGGACATGTACATTTATGTATAGATCAAAAATAGAAGAAACATTGTTTCCCCTCCTTTCTGATCATCCGTGGGGGAAATAGATAACGAGCGCAAGATATCCCGTGCCGTGTCTTTCTGGGCAAGATATACTACACGTGAACGGATTACACAAGGTCCAGCATTACGCTGAAAATCTAATAAAATCCTTAAGAGGTTTTACGGGTAATACGTTAACCGCTAAACTGGTCCGGATAATCCTTTACGGAGTAAAAAATCATCGTGCCACGAGTATCTTCGTGGAAATTTAATAAGTGTAGCTTTCCGGGAGTTGATTAATCTTCTACGGTACGATCGAGTTAACATTGTCAAATGATTTTCCATGGAAATCTAAAAGGACTATCCTATATATATTAATACAGAATATCCCGGCTTAATTGCTTTATACTTTTGTAATTCAAAGAGAATGAAAACCGTTCTTTGTAACGTGTTAATCGCTACGTCGCGTTTCAAAGCGTCTTTTGATGTAGCGTTGGAACGTGATACGTATATGTATACAGGTACACCAATACAGCATCGTGCTCGCGTATAAAAACGCTATAATTTATCTCGAAACAGCAAACACCAGCACCAGCAACAGCACGTGGCGGAGGCAGGAATTAGCGACATTATACGTAATTGTTGTTTCTTGAGAAATCCATTGTTAGAATATTTTAATGAAATAATTGCGTGTTCGTGCGTATGCTCGGCTCCCGTGGAAAATGGACTCGCAAACAAGCGTGCACATGCAGCAGGACTGGCATTCGCGTGCTACAAGTCACACGGTAAATTTACATCGTGCTGATCGTCGCTACAGATTCGAACCTCGACCTAATTAGCCTTTTAAAACGCTGACGGCAATTAAGTAATGCGTAACGAAGTAGTCGTGAAGAAAAAGGAAAATAGAAAAGCAGAGGGGAAAGGAATTGAGAGAATGACATTTCTACATGCGACTATTATACGTGGGTTTAAGGTTGATCTTAGAAATGTAAACCGTATCCGTCATTAGGACGGATCGATCAGCCGAACGGCGGTAACGATTTTAAAAATCGGTAAAACGCCATTTGCTAAATTGCCATACAATTACGAAGCTTATCTGATGCGGTGGTCGATGGGTTAAAATAGATAACCCACTTTGTTTCAGTTAGAAGGAAATTTTTATTTCTTATCGCAATCGCGGCCGGATCGATGGGACAACAATAAAATGTTGGTAAATGAGACCTTCGTTTACTTAACGATATTAGATATTAGATAATAATGCAATATTGCCAGGCGAGCTTATTGCCGGCGCACTGATGTTTCGCAGTGTTTAAACGTGTATAAAAATTAACGACCGCGATCGTTTCGGTCTAAACATTCTAATTACGTTAAGTATGACAATTATCTCCTAACTTACTTGCTGCGTAAGCGAAAAAAATGTGCCCCGAACGAAATATCGTTAACTAAATATGTAAATAACGACCGAGAACATTTACACGCGGCTATTTCACAACATCTTCCCAGCACGTCCACCACGAAACCACAAAGTGAAAAGAATAAATCCTACCTTCGTCCTTCGCATGTCCCAATATCTGATCGATGCTGTACACGTTTCTCTTCTGATTGTAAGTTTGCGCCATGCTTCTTCACCGCAGCGTCGCCGGAAATCACTGTTGCAACCGTGTCAGGGGGTTAACCGGAAGCGATGCTCGGTTCACGAAAATTCACTGGCGAGAAGTTCTTTTTCATCGGTGATCCCGATCGAGGGAAATCGTATTTCCCGCTGTTAAACGCGGACAGATGGAGCTTCGTAAAGACAAAGTTCTTCTGGCGCGATCAACAAAAGAATGTAGTGCTTATCACGAGGTCTCACGATGAAAAAATGAAAGAAGAAAAATGCAGAAAAACTGATATTCGAGTATGAATGAAAATGGATGAGAGAATGCAAGGATACAGCGTAGCGTCGTTGTTATCCACGCGGCTCTCTGCCTTCGAAAAGAAAACGCGTCAATCGACGGCGCACCACGAACTGGCTCGTCGGACATGAAAGCAGCCCTTAATATCGCATACAGCCGCCCCACCTCGCAACCCCTAACACCGCCATATTAGCCTCCCCGCCAATGAGGGCGTACGCTTCTCACCCAAAGCCACCCCGTACTCGGGGGTTGAATGAGGCCTGGGCGGGGAATATTTTGCCCTTTCCGCGTAAATCCCCGGATTTTTTTCCACCTCCTCTCTTACCCCCTCCCGAATCGAGTCTTCTTCCGTCTATCTGATCCTCTTTCACCCACTGTCCATCTCCGTTCATCTCAACCACGTCCCATATGTCCGTCCGTTCGTCTGTCTTTTATCTACTACTTTTTCACTCGCGCTGCTTCAATTTCGATCTACTCTACTTGTTATTTCTTCTTCTCTCTTCGGAACGCGGCCTGTTTACCGCGTCTTAAAATGTACGCGTTTTTATTATTTTTTTTCAGCATCCATGATTATTCCTGATGTTCAGCCGCGTATACTTCGACGAAACAAATTATTCGGCATGCTCCTTCTTGCCTCCTCGTTTTCCGTGAAAAAGGCAACAGTTCAATCGAAATGGAGTTGGGAAATTTGGTACCGTATTAGTCATACTCGTGGATAATTTAAACGAAATAGTAATCGCGGAATTAATCACGCTACATTGCAACCTGTTCGTCTGCGAGATTTCATTCATCCAACAGGCAGACATACCTAACGGAAGGCCCAGGTAACCTGGGGAATACTGGAACCCCATTGGTTTCAATGTAATTACGAGAAACGAGGTCGGCTACTTAATCAGTCTGATCACGACAAAGACCATTCGAAAATTTGCTTACGATTATCCTACTTATTCTAAGACAACACCTTCCTGGACGCGGCCGTTGTGAAATCAGTAGTCTAATCCTTAAGACGTGGCTCAGGCCTTGAACCAGGGCGAAACGCGTTCCCGAAAACCCGAACGCCCGTGCCAGTTTTCGAGATTTTATCCTTTTTGCGAAATCTCCTCTCGTAATCTGCCCGTCGGGCATAGATAATCCAAAGGATATCTGTGAAAATTGTTGACCACTGTTACGAAAATCGTTGCTCTAATTCGCCCCGATTGTTGCGGCGAAACAACCTGTTGTTTCACTTTTAATTATGCGATTCCTGGCTTCCTATGGACACTTTGTTTCTTCGTGACGTCAGTATATTTTTTTACAGCTCGCAGAGTAAGCTTGGAGCTGCTATGTTGCTGAACGCAATAATGTTTAATATTCGTGCACATATCGACGAATTGTCAACAAAAGATTCAAAGAAACGGTTCTTCAAAGATTTCACGCTTCTGTAAAATAGCCCCCGTGAATGGACAAATTTTGTTAGATGGCCAACAATTGAAGGCAGGTCCCGATTCCTATATCATTCACGCGCGATGATAATATCGTTCGTATCTCTTAATTCGACGTTTGCTTTTCATGCGTTTTGCGTGTTATTTTACGAAATACGACTGGGAACGGTACAACTGGTTGCACGAATTTAACGGGTACATGCAATTAACAAAGTAGCGCAATTAAATGGTTAAATTCAATAGAGCCGAGAAAAATTTGATCGTTCCAGGACACCGTGCGATTCGCCGGTGGAATATTAAATTTCCACGATTTATTTAACCAAACAGAGTATCTCCCATCAATCACGTAAAAGTGTGGGTGTACAGTGTTTCACCCCTTTCCTCCCCCTTTGTATAGTAGGCTTTATAATGCAAATAAACCGTAGCAGAGGGCAGGTAGAGTGGGGGAGTGATGCCCTGGGTCACCGCTCCGAGTTCGTGACTGTACAAACCAGATTTTTGGGAATATCGCGCCATCGTATGGCAAAAAAAAAAAATATCTCTTACGCGGAGGATTTTGAAAACAAAACGCTTTGTCAGCGAGATGCGACGCCACGGTTTTACATACATACGAAAACGGATTACCCGATCCAGGGAGAAATGGACAATTTGTGTACCATGTGGAAAAAAGAAATATACATACAATATGGAAAATTGATCTTGCACGCATGTAATGTGGCGTCGCGTTGAATGTCGATCCGTATGGAGCGATAATTTTAAACATGACGAACGTAATATTTACGATGCAATTACAGCGTAATAATAAACTAATGGCAGTATATATTTCAACCAGGCGCGTACAAGTCCAACAAGCTACGGGGAATGTTTAAAGTTCACGAGAGTGGCTCGGTCAAAGAAACGAACCGTGTGATCGACATCCAACGTCAAAGTGTCACCGCGGCATCCACGGAACTATCTAAAGGGTATCAGGATGATCCCCGAAGTAGATACTAACAAACAGTTAATTCCTTGCAGATGTTAACTCATGGCTATGGGCATTAACGATTCCAGAAGTACGTGTAGAATGTACTTGTCTAGATAATTGGGAATTCCGGTACCGAGCGTGTACAGTCTAGACTCTAGACATTGGAAAGATTATCCATGCGATTTTCAGCCATTGGGCAAATCATTTTACCTGCATTGTGTGAAGGGGATGTGTTGAGAACGTCGCAAATCGTCGGTCGAAATGAATGGAATTTTATTCCGCAACCAAATCCTACGAATTACCATTCTTCTATTATTTATTTCCTTAGCCCATGACGTGTAACAAAAAAATTACGCCAAACAGTCCAGGATATCGAATGAGACTTGGACAAAGGACAGCTGTTTAGTAAAATTTCTTCGATAAATACACCAAAGCATATTCGTGACGTACCCGGCCAGTCTCATAATAACTAATTTGCTCGCGATCGTAGGATAAGGAAACGATTAGGGACACTCTCGTACTGTTAACAGGTTTAATGCTCCACAACGGGGCAACAGCCAGGTAAATTTCCAGCGAACTAATTAACGTCCTGATGCGAGACGCACTCTTTAAAATCGGATATTCCCAGCTTGAACCGCTCCAGGCCACGCCGAGGAAAAACTTTCTTCAAAACACCTTAAACCCTCGTGGTACCCTCGGCTAATTCGAGTGCGGGCGATAATCTTCGTCATTAATGAATTATCTACGACGTGGATAATTCGCCCACAACATTAACCGGTGAAACCAAACAATCATCAGTGAAACGCTGAAACGAGCGTAACGTGTACAAGAAATAAACGGAATAAAAAAGAAAGAACAATACCGTAAACAGTCGCGTCGCGACGACAGATCGTTTTCGTTCCTCGCTAACGGGCGGCTAAAAAAAAAAGGAGCGAAACGTGTACCTTTGATACGATCGACGACTGGAGGGTGAGGGGTAGGACTTGGCGAGAGGGTAAGAGCTGATAACTCGTGGGTGTAATTGTTATATCATGGACCCAAGCAGAGGGTGGGTAAGGGACGAATAAAGAAGGAGAGCAGCGCAAAGTGGTGGGATGGGGCAGGAAAGGCATGCGAGGCGACGCTCTACAATAGGCAACATTAAATCTGCAAAAGAGAGGAGACTCTCTGGCGCGCGCGTGACAGTAGGCGCGGGGTCGAGGGGGTCGGGATGGAATCGGGCGTAAAGGAAGCAGATACAATTCACAATAGACCCGGCGAACCGGCTCGAAGATCAAACGCCACCCTCAACCCCACCGCCACCCCCTCGGCAAGAACTACCGACGCCTATAACCGGTGTGCGTCTTCGAGTGTCAAAAGTTCGGTCGTGGCGGCTTGCATTTGCTGGACGACGACGAGATAGGCTGGCGCGATCGGCGGGCAAACCAGCAAAAAATCGTGGAATTTTCTCTATCTAGCGTTTCACGCTGCGGTAACGTTGTATTTCATTAGCACGGCGAATGGTGGGTGGAAGGGAAAATCGTTTCTGCCAGTTTAATTCCGCCGAATATAAAAGAGATTCGTTCGTTGATTTCCTTGTTGTATTTTTTTTCCCATTTTGCATCTGGTGTTTTTGTTTTTGGAGATGGAGTGGATAAGGGTAGAGCCACGGAGGGCGGGAGATTCCTCTTTATTGAATCACTAATCAACGTCAGGGAAAATGATTTCTTTCGCGGCGAAAAGATATTCGAAACGGGTAACTGTGTATGGAAATTGGAAAAAGGGGAACAGTCGTAAGAAACAGATATTTGTAGGCTGTGAATAAAGTCTGGTATCCGATTGCGGGGTGGTGCCGGCCGGATGTATCCGAGTAATGCGGTAACGTTTTTGCCAATAACCTGGTAATGTAATTCATTAAACACTTGGAATCGTACCAAACGCAAAAGGAACGAAAGAAATGCAATAACGGAGGTGGTTATTAAATTGCATTAATATCGCGTAACAGGAAAGTGATATCGATGGTTGGTGTGCAAAGAAGCTAACGAACGAGCAGCGAGGAGGAATATTAAATCAATGTTAAAAGGCATCGGGAGTTTGCGACGATGAATGAACGAGAGAATTTGTTATTCTGTCGTTGTGAAAAGGGTTGCGGTGTATAGGAATCGTTTGTCTATGTGTATCGTTGCAGTTCTGCTTATTGGAACGTGTAAAAGCAACGAGATAATACCGTGTCTCGAATTGGCGCGCGTCCTTTCTTTTTCCAACGAAAAAAAGAAAAAGAAATGGGAGAACGAATTTAGCTCGGATTCTGCAAGGGAAGTCACGGTATCAAGGACGTAGTTATTATCCCCCGGGGGCACGCGCGTATTGTTGCCGTCGAATGAACCGGAGAACCATTGAATTTTATGAGACAAACGAGGCGAAGACTGCATGTTTAAGCAATCGACGTGGTCTGAATCGAATGAAGGCAGACAAGAGCGCAGGAAATAATCTGCGGTATCGAACGTTTAATCTTACAATTATCGCGCTACTATCTGCCTCATCCATTCGCTAATAAAGTCTTGTTCCAGGTAAATATTTTATTTTTATTAACCTAACAGAATCACAGAAGATTCTGCTAAAGGAGTATCTCTTCCTCGCTGAAGTGTCTCACTATTATTTCTTTTCCGCTAACTCGAGTAGGAGTCAAAAGAGGGCGGGAAGACTTAACGTCGCAGAAACAACGGTATCCTTTTCCAAAACTATCTTTTCTCTGGTTTTTTTTCTCGTTTTTGTTGTTAACGCCCGGATCCTTTTCAGGCGATAACAACGCGGTCGAGCAGCCACGAGGAGGTCGGTGGTCGGGGGTGGACGCTCTTTCGTGGTTGTATATCAGGGGCGTCGCGTTATTGGCCCCTGAGGCGCCACCCGGCTTTGTCGGGTGACATGCTGCGCACCGGATAAACCGAGACCGAAGAACCGCTGACTTTTATGGGATAAACGGGGTAAAAGACTACCCCTTCGGATTTCTGTAGATGTGCGCACGACACAACCAGCTATCGTCTACGCTCGTGCACGCCGCCACGTAGATTTGTACACGCTGTTTACAGATGAAAGAGGGAGAGGGGAATAGAGATAGAGAATAGTGGGGAATACTGGATAATGTACGCTTTGTGTCACTGGAATATATTAGGATTACAATTATCAGCTTCTTAAAATATAGGGAATGCAGACTATTTCTTCGGGTGCATTAAAACATTGAATTTGTAAATGGTCTTATTTCGAACACGGTGCTTCGCCTGTATACAGTGCGCTATGGAGAAGTGTCGGTTTGATTGCGAAAGAAATGAGAAGCGTCGACAAGGCTGAGGGCAAGATTAAAATGTACTTACTAGCCGCATAGATGGATAGATCGACGAAAAGGAAAGATAGAAAAAGGGAGACGGTGACTACGCCTCTGCTAAATAAACTAAGCCCCCAGGGGCGGAGGGAAGGATCAGTGGAGACAGAAGGGGTGGTTACTGCGCACCCCGACGCGGCTGCCGGGATTTTATTAACTTCTGCACAACGACGACGCGCCGCACGTTTCGTTCAGGCCAGACAGAGAGAGAGTAGAAGCCCGAGACCTCGTCTCCGACAAACAGCCAAATAAAGAGACAGTAATTATTGTGTTTGTGCCCGGTTTATTTCTTCGTTGGCCCGTGCCCTCGTCACTTCCACAATCTCTTCTCGGTGGCGCCGTCAGCTTTATCTTACTCTCCTCTTTCTCTGTTGCTTCTTAAAAAATCACCACGATTCCCTTAGAAAAGCATCCGTCCTAATTAACCAGCTGGAAATTGTATTTTCTTTCCCGTTAAAGACCGCTCGTTTAATCAATCCCGCTACCTCGTTATTTTCTAATAATCGACAGCTCTCCTCTACCCAAACGTTTCGCTCGTCCCGCCAGTAGTTCGTCCATCGAACAGATCGTGCGGGTCGGCGACACGGATTCGACAAAATTTCGTCGATTCGGCGACGTCCAAGAACGTGCCAATCACCGTGGCACAAGCCAACTCGCCATCGAAAGCCCGTAACGAAGGTGTAACATTAAAAGGTGAGGATTGCCGTTGGGGGATGGTATAAACGAGGCGATCGACGGTGCAAATCTCGTGCACAAAACCGGCCACGTACATCGCCGTGCAGCGTATGTATATGTAGGTGAGCAGGATTGGATGGAAGGGCCGTGGATGAGAAACAGCGACGGAACATTCGGAAGTCCGATCAGGACTATCGGCTTTGATCCGTTGCGTAGCATAGCCGGGCCACACGTGGCTGAATGCCTCCCATACTATCCCACCAGGGATCCCAGAAGACACCCCGCCGCCAAAGCAACGAGTCGGCTCTTCCTCCCTGTATTCACGAGGAATTCCAAATGATCGCGAAATAACCGCTCACTTATATCAATTCACTGACTGCTCTTTATAAAGGCGCATTCACGCGTGCCATCCACGAACGATCCACCCCTACGCACGTTAAGGGCTCTATATTTCGCATCGTCCCTCTCTCTCCATCGGTTCCAGCAGCTTCCTTTCGCGGTGTCCTTATTCATTGGCCTCCTTCGTCATTCTTCCGTATCCCTTTTAGCGTGATCTCTTTCTGGTCCCCGTTGGTAACCCACCAAACGATCGAGCCCCTGGACACATTGATGGGGACCCATCGTTATATACGTATAGAGTTAGGGGTGATCGTCCCCTTCTCATATCTTCCTTCCTCTTTCTTCCTTTCTTTTTCAAGCCCGCTTTTAACGTTGGACTCGAGTGGCGATCGGGAATTATCTTAGTCAATTAACTTGGACGCGTACCACGCGCTCTCTCGATTATCGCGGGCTAATCGCTCGTCGAAGGGAGCTGAAAGAGGAGCGGCACTTTGTTTGCGACGTGTGCGCGCCAGGCTACGTGTTGGACGTCGTGGAACAACGGTTCAGGGGAGAGGACGCTCGTCGTCGACAGGAGAACGATTCTCTCGTATGGAATTCTACGCTCCTTATTCGCGTCGCTTCTTTTTATATCTCTGTTGCAAGTGCACAATGTATTGTGCAACACGTTGCAAAAAAGACAAAAATTGCACAAACATTCTAAGTCGAGAATGTATTTCGGATGAATATGGCTTAAATATAAACATTTAAAATTGAATTCTCTCCAGATTTTCTTCGAACGCTTCTTCGTCAATAAAGTGTATCTTCTCGCGCCTTCACTGTCCGCGATATACGTGATGCGACTCGAGCACTCGGTAGCCCTCTCGCGCGTCGGCAGAACGAAGAAGAATGATCGAATTAACGGGGAGCATCGATAGGAGCGGAGAACGAGACGCCGATTAGCCGTTGAAGTGGCGGCCGGATAGATAGATAGCCGAGCACGACGGGCTGGCTGAAAATCGACGACGAACGAAGAACGAGGAAATGATCGTCGCCGAAAGGATTTCTCTGGCGGTGGGTAACGGCGACGGTGGATTGGTCGGCGGCAGGATTCAGGAGACAATGGACAGAAGGAACGAAGAGGAAATATAATTGAGCGATTTGAGACGTCGTCGGGGGGGAATAGAGGGGAGCGCAGAAGAAAGAGGCGAAGGCAGGACCGCCGCGATAAAGTATAATTATTTTCCGATAGAGTGGAAATTATTCGGGGAACGAGCGACGAGTTATTGGCGATATTCATACTTTTATTAAACGGCTCTATCTCCTTCTGCCGCTTTCTCCTTCTCCTCGTTGGCCGCTTTCAGGCCCCTTCCCACCCCCTACCCTTCGACTGGCACCCTTTTTTTCTCCTTTTTACCTCCTCTTTTTTTTTTACTTCAACGTCGATCAGAGATGTATAGCCGGCACTCACGGCAAATTAAGCCCTCTGCTTACTATTTTATTCCATTGTCCTTCCGGTCGAGGATACGCCGCGTTCCACGGCCAATCGACGAGAATATAATTACCCGTTTTCACCGTTCGGTCGTGTCGCGAATAATAACGATATGTATGCTGTGCAATCGCATAAATAATTAGTTCCGTCGATTAATCAGGCTGTTTCGTTAATCGCCGCCAATAGAGGATCCGCGTAATATCAGAACAGGAAATTTCATTATATTCCAGCTGGGGGGGGGGGGGGGGGGAGGCGGGACGGGGGTGGTTCGTCGGTCGTCGTGGCTTGAACGATGCACAATCGGAATTCGGGACTCGAGAGTCGATTCAACGGTTAACGAAGGAGATCGACGATACTTTCGTTGTCACGTCGATGACGAATCGATGTGGTGCTCGACCTGTGCCACTGTGCACCGTATCGCTTATCGTTTCCCTCGAAAGGATACACGTTATCAGTGTCCTATCCAACTAGATACCCCCTATCCCTCGTGTACTTTGACGAAAACTTCACCGTCGGGGAACAATTTCAATTTCACGAAATTTCCAGGAAAAGTATCAAGCTACTTGTCGATCAAGAAATAAACGAAACACCTGCACGAGCTAGGTTAGACCTGAGAACGTCTATCCGGCTTCCTTCCTGCGCCATGCTATCTTACTTTATAAAAGCAGACGATCCTCGTCCTGCTGATGACACGTTGATAATGATACTCCGCAGCTATTCAAGAACGAGTAACATTGTTAACTTTGCAATAAAACGGGGGGGTTGATACCGTCAGCCAAGGGAACAGAGGAAAAGAGAGAGAGAGGGGGAGAGAGAGTTAGAGATAGGTAGAGGGTGAGTGGATTGAGGAGAAGGGTAGCGACGAAATGGTAAGAGAGGGGTAGGAAGACGAACGGGATAGTGGGGAGGGAGATAAAGCGACACACAGAAAGCGAGATCTCACCCATTGTAAGGTAAGGGATGATAATAGGTTGACATCTGCACTCAGCAGCCCCCGGTTCCAGCAGCTCGTTGGAAACGCAATTAATATTCGTAATTATGCCACATCCCCACCTACGTTCCACTTCTAGACCCCTCCGTCCCCCCCAGCACCGCCACATTCGTTGCTTTCTATCCGATGCTTCGTCTCCGTATTCGACCGAGTACTTTCGTAGTACCATCGAAGAAACGGGGATTTAACGAGATAAGTTGCAATCACGACATCGGCCAGGTATTATATTCCCCCGCCCTCCGCCCAGCCCGCCCCCTCTACTTTGTGTCTACCTTATATTCATAGCTAACAAAGAGTGATAGAGAAAGAGTGGACGAGGGAGGTTGAAGAAGGGGTGTATGCAAATGTTTCGATCCGATTAAACGCAACACAGATACTTTCGCAAGGGGTTGCAGTTGAACTGTGTATACGAAATGAATATTTAATGAACGTCGATAAATAAAAGACGGTTTTATCGTATTTCATCGGTGATTTGTTTCGTTCCTCTAAGTTCGTTAGGTTTTGGCCGATTATGACCCGGCAATGCGTTCGTATGCTTCATGGAATAATAATTAGCGCGATCGGGAAAGGGAAAAAAAGGGGCACACGCAAGCTTGGAAACGGTCGGTGAACGTTACCAGACACCGGACACACCATGTCCCCCGGCCAGCCTTGTTACAAACAATAATAGAGTCGGGATTTATTTGCGGCATTGAGGTAACCCTCCGTTCTTCCACCCCACTAAAAACTGTCACGTTCAGCTTACCACCTGCTGTCCCTCCTAATTGCCAACGTGGAACAGGAAGAATCGATACGTCGAAGATCATGACGATTCTAACACAAATTCGTCTGTAATAATTTCACCAACACCGCCAACAGGTTCGGCAAGCGCGGACAGAAATGAAAAGAAGAAACGCGTAGCCACTCCGCGAACGTTACATCATTTTCGTAGCAGAAAATATTATAACGATTATAGAAACTTTCACGAATTAGAAGCGTTGAATAATGGGATAATCGTAATAGTGAGAAAAATACTCTTCTTTTTTGTTTTAATTGACACCCTTATAAAACGGTCGTGAAACTTCGCCTTCGCGTTGGCAATCGCCGGTTACGGCATCCGTAGGCGAAACACATAATTCCATACCTAAGAGAGACGCTCAATGGGGCGGAAATTACGCAACGGAATTTGCGACTTCTCGTCCACCGAAAGCCCGCTGTCCAAATAGAAAATGGATTAAGAGCATCGAGGTACAGTTTCGAAGCTGAGTCGCAGATATTATCGGTAATAGCGCAATTATGATAATGGTGGGTAATTCTGCGCAAAATTCAGATAGAGAGAAAGAGAAATAGAGAGGGGGAGGGATACAGCGCGACAGAGTGAGGGGGCGCGAGAAGAAGCGACAGAGATAAGGGAGGGCGGTAGAAACGAAGGGAGAAGGAGACAGCCGGGCGAACTGAGACTGCTAATGAAGGAAACAGTTAGATTCAAACGGCCTCCAATAATTATCCTGCCAGCCATCCATATTATAGTCTCGACAATGCACGAAATTGTTCACACTTCCCTTGACAGTACATCTAACGCTCCGTAGTTCCTGGATGCTGGATGCAAAGGGACGTTTCGACACAGAGACATGTTTCCCCGTGTTGCAGCACGAACGTGCGGATACACATGTAAGTATGTACATAGGTAGAAGCATGATTCACATTTGAGTTATCAGCAGTATTCCTGTACTGCGTAAATGGCGAACCAATTTGCTAATTACGTACGTGTAAACGGATTTCAAATTGTGAAAATATGTTTGGAAGTGACGCGAAGGCACGGTCGTTATTGAAAATGCCCAAAGTGTCGAGTGGCAAAACCCCTCGCGACGAATTATGTCGTTAGAGAATTTGCAAAACGAGGTAAATGGATTAGCGACCCCCCGCGTGTAGTTCAGCCCCTTGGTCTATTATTTCTAAAACGATTCCCGGAACAATAGTGCGGGTCAGCACGGTAATAAATCATTAGATTTGGAAATCTCGAATACGCAATTGTCGTTTAACGATTTCTCGAAAGGTAGACAGGTATTAACAGGCCAATAAAGATCAAGCCTTGCGTTAATCCGTAATCTAATGTTACGATAATGAATGGAACATTGGACGAGGAAGGGGAAGAAATATCGGTTAATTTCAACTTCGCATGAATCGAACTCCAATATACGTGTGCACTTACTGTAATAGAAAATTTTCATTTCAGATACGTACTTCGTAAAAGAATATGATTGAATGCGTATCTCCTTGATATTAATACGATTTATTGTCGCCGTAATCGTTTTACGTTTATTTCTCCGAATGTGACTTGTTATTAAGCGCGTTCCAACGAAATCCAGCACGCGTGCAACCGACTCGTAATTGCAGACCTCTTAGGAAATATAATCAGACCGATGAATACACGTCGAACCGATCGTTAGACACGTAAATTCACTTCATCGCCGTCGTCATCGGGGGGTTTAAACCTCCGTACCCAGACACACGGTGTTCCGCTATGATGTGTTGATATTAGTAGAGCTAATTTGATAGTTTAATCAATTTCCGTAAGCCGACGGGAGTTTAATGGTGATGTCATCATTTTCAACGGGGTACAATGGGGTTAATCTCGCTCGACGAGCTAATATTCGGAGAGTTAACAGAGTTTCAAATGCAGGCTGGGCCGTCATTTGCTCTCGCATCCGCTCACGATCGTGCTCGTCGAGCTAGAGAAAGAAAAACGCACGGACGTCGATCGTCTCGTCCCGTTTCTCAGAGCTAAGTATGTACGAGAATTCGATATATCGCGGCAAACACGCGGAAAACGAAAGAGAACAGTGAATGCAATTTGGAAAGGACCCAAGACTTTTAATGCGGCAAAACGAAAAGAATAAAAAAGTAAAATGTAACTAATCGTTTCAAGTATCTCCCCGGCGTATTTTTTCCTTCTTTTTCAGTGGTCGAACAATACGCTCCTCGTATCGTTGATGCACGACGATGACACTCGATCACCAGGATAAAGGATCAAGTTATTTTGCTCGCAATCGAAAAACAACGAAGGAAAAGAGTACAGGACGGGAATAAAAATGATGCGAAAAAATAATACTTTTTCATAACTGATAACGAAATGAACCACTTCATGGCGCGTGCACTTCGGCCGGATATTCTATCAAAAATTTGTCCCATGACAAGAGATAACGCGAAATGAACGGGGAAAAAAAATATTTAAAAAAACCGTATGGAAGGTACACGAAAAATCGGCTGGGTACTGTAAAAACGAAACAACGTCGTCATTAAAATCAAAATATGGACGTCAAGGGCGGAGCTGGATGGAACGAAGAAAAAAATCACGAACACCCTGGCCATACCAGGCAGACGTCGTTATATAAAAAAAAGAATGAAATGAATGCGTAATGCAGGTATCGACGATCGTATAAATGAAAAGTCAGCACGGTGCCGGGGGTTCGTTTGCAAACGGACGATGAAGAATTCTCATACGATACACAGCTCGCCTCTCGCGAGAGCCCAGGGAAAAATCAAGCTCGAATAGGCCGGTTGACTGGGGTGAAAGGAGAGAGAGGTACTGCAGCCAGAGAAGAGAGGGATGCTGGATTACCACCGGCGGAATTAAAGATTCACAGGCGTGTTTCGCAGTTTTCGTTCGAGCGGCCCTGCATGCGAATCCCCGAGCGGGCATATTAGGTGGAGGCACGCAGTTAGGCAATAACCGCTGTCAATAGAACCCGGCCTCTCCTCCTCTCCTGGAGTGGCCCCCACTCGAAAATGCTACTCGCTAAATTAGGTAGGTTATATGGGCTTCGTTTCATTTGCGAGCAAACTTTAATAAACGCTAAAATTGCGTAAAAGAGCAAGGTTTTCAGACGAGCGAATCAGGGTCGGGGGTGATCCCTCCTCGTCGCCAGCCTCGGCATATACGAATAAAGAGAGAGAGAGAGTTGCGGTGTGCTTACTTCGAGACCACCAAAATCTGGATATTTTTCTTTTTGTTTCTATTATCTTATTGGTTTGGTAAGAAAGGTAGAGCAATGTAACTTTTTCTTTTTTACTGTTATAAATGTATTTGGAGTTTAATTAGAGGGACACGGTTGTGGATGGATTCTTCGTACTCTTCATGCTGCATGAGGAAAACTGTTACTTTTTAGTTTAGCGATATTTTAAAGCGTGTACCTATTCTTTCTTAAGGAATTTTATTGCTTTCAGCGAGATACGGTAATTGTACGGTGGTGAATAAATAGGGTTTGGTACATACATATAGTATCGAGTAAGATTTCAATTTCTACGTTACAAGTCACAGTCATCTTTTTGTTATTGTGTTCAATTTATGGGTGACTTGTTCAACGATTTTTAAATATTTTCTTAGCACTCCGGATCATTACAATCATTAGGATCTACACGACCATATACGATTTATGAATGCTACTTGCGTTATTTATTTTTTATCAGCAGTTTGAGTACTCGACTGGAAATTGCACAGTAACTGTACACGCGGGCTGTTCTAAACTAGAAGAGATTATTCCCTGAATCAAGAACTTTAATTTAAGAGGCCGTTGAATAAAATCGACTCAGTAGAGCGCGAGATAATTGAATTTGTTTAAAGAAACTATAAACAAATGGGTTATTTCGACTTGCAGGCGAGCTACATCAGTGATCAAATGACGTAAATTAAAGCTAGACGTGTGCACTACGATTTCCAATAGGTATTAATAATATTCCATACGCGGGTCATTTGTTATAAACACATACAATGTTTAAACAATTATTACGGGCATGCAAATAAAGTTACAGCAGCGGGATACTTTTTCTGAATAGCTTATTCTTTTCCCTTTCATTTGACACCTCATGGATTAAAGAATAATCACCAGGAGTCCAGATATAAATTTTATAATTAACATCGCTCTTTATAAGGTGTCGGTAACGTTATCGGTGACTTGGAAATGCTAGTGCGGCTCTAGAACCCCACAGCGTCATAAATTGGTGTACGTGGCGCCATCTCGCGATTGCGGCCTTTTTCGCAGTTTGCCGCGCCTTCAAAACCAAATTTCTGGATTACATCGTTAATTTAAACAATTGCGTTTTTCTCTGCTTCTACTGCGTCTTTCTTGACCGGACTTGTCTTAAATTAAAGCCACGAATCATAGCTACCTTCGTCAGCATTTGCACCAATATGGCATTTGTGGTTTAAAAGTTATTAACAATTGAAAAATCGGCAAAAATGCACTCCGGGTCACTCCAATTATCTCGGCTTCTGGAGGCGCTAGATAAATGATCGGATGCTTAAAATAAAGGTAAAAGACACCGCTACACGACAATAAACGATTTACAGATGCTGCATGCGCTGTTAATTTTGTATAAACAATTTAAGAATTCGTTTGAGAATTACGCAGTAACTACACATCGAGATTATTCTAAAATAGATAGAGATCGTTCCTTGAACCGAGAGCTTCAATTTGAGACGTGGTTGATTAACATCGGCCCAGCAGAAGCCGAGATAACAATTTTTAAACATTTTATAGGTAACGATATGTCGATAATCGGACATGTGGCGCCATCTCGCGTTTGCGGTCTTTTTCGCAGCTTTCCGCACCGCCAAAACCGAAATCCTGGATTACATCGTTAATTTAAACAATTATTTTTTTCTCGGCTTCTAGTGCGTATTTTTTAACCGGACTTGTCTCAAATTAAAGCTACGTACCATAGCTATCTCCTCCAACAGTTGTAATAATATGGCATTTGTGGTTTAAAAGTTATTAACTATTGAAAAATCGACAAAAATGCACTTCGGGTCACTGCAATTATTACGACTTTTGGATGCGCTAGGTAAAATGCAGGTAAAGGATACTGCTACACAACAAAAAGAATTTACAACTGTTGCTTGTGCTGTTTGGTTTTTATAAACAATTTAAATATTTGTTTGGAAATTACACTGTAAGTATACTGCATCGGGAGCAATTCTAAACTAGAAAGAGATTCTTCCTTGAATCTAAAGCTTTAATTTGAGATGTCGTTGGTTAAAATCGGTCGAGTATAACGCGAGATAATGGAATTTGTTTAAAGAAATTATAAACAAATGCTATTATCTTGCGATCTACTGGGCCGATTTTAATGAACGAAGTCTCAAATAGAAGCTTTTGATACGAGGAACAATCTCTTTCAAGTTTAGAACAGGTCCTGTCTATAGTAACTGTAATTTTCAAACAAACATTTAAATAGTTTATGAAAAGTAAACAGGGCATGAAGCATTTGTAAATCGCTTCTTGTCGTGTAGCAGCATCCTTTACCTGCATTTTGAGTGCTCGGTGATTAATCTAGCGCCTCCAGAAGGCGAGATAATTGCAGTGACCCGGAGTGCATTTTTGCCGATTTTTCAATTGTTAATAACTTTTGAACCACAAGTGCCATATTGTTGTAATTGTTGGAGGAGATAGCTATGGTTCGTAGCTTTAATTTAAAACAAGTCTGGTTAAAAAATACGGACTAGAAGCCGAGAAAAATGCAATTGTTTAAATTAACGATGTAATCCAGGAATTCGGTTTTAGCGGTGACGAAATCTGCGAAAAAGCCCAAAAAGTAGAGATGGCGCCACATGTCCCGTTTTCGACATATTGTTACCTACAAAATTTTTAAAAATTGTTATCTCGGCTCCTGGAGGTTGTTTTTTTAAAAATAGGGTGTCAAAATAAAGGGAAACGAATAAGCTACACGATAAAAAATACCCCGTTGCTGTAAATATATGCAGTTGGCCGTAACAACAATTTTAATTGTTTAATTGTTTATAACAAATGAACTGCACATTGAATAATGTTCACGCCTATTGGAGATGCTAGCTTATACTTCCAGCTTTAATTTATGTTGTCTGGTCATTGCTGTATCTCGCCTGCAAGTGGCATTAATCGCATTTGTTTATCATTTCTTTAAACAAATTCAATTATCTCGGCTTCTGCTGGGCCGATTTTAATCAACGACCTCTCAAATTGAAGCTCTTGGTTCAAGGAACAATCTGATGCACCATTAGATCGGCCCTCGTGTATAGTTTCGGTGCAATTCTGAAATGAATTATTAATTTGTTTATAAAAAATAAACGGCGCGCGCAGCATTTGTAAATCGTTTATAGCCTTATAGCGGAAATCTTTACCTTCATTTTAAGCACCCAATCATTAATCTAGCGCCTCCACAAGCCGAGATAATTGCAGTGACCCGGAGTGCATTTTTGCCGATTTTTCAATTGTTAATAACTTTTGAACCACAAGTGCCATATTGTTGTAATTGTTGGAGGAGATAGCTATGGTTAGTAGCTTTAATTTAAAACAAGTCCGGTTAAAAAATACGGACTAGAAGCCGAGAAAAATGCAATTGTTTAAATTAACGATGTAATCCAGGAATTCGGTTTTAGCGGTGACGAAAACTGCGAAAAAGCCCAAAAAGTAGAGATGGCGCCACATGTCCCGTTTTCGACATACTGTTACCTACCAAATTTTTAAAAATTGTTATCTCGGCTCCTGGAGGTTGTTTTTTTAAAAATAGGGTGTCAAAAGAAAGGGAAACGGATAAGCTACACGATAAAAAATATCCTGTTGCTGTAACTATATGCAGGTGGCCGTAACAACAATTTTAATTGTTTAATTGTTTATAACAAATGAACTGCGCATTGAATAATGTTCACGCCTATTGGAGATGCTAGCTTATACTTCCAGCTTTAATTTATGTTGTCTGGTCATTGCTGTATCTCGCCTGCAAGTGGCATTAATCGCATTTGTTTATCATTTCTTTAAACAAATTCAATTATCTCGGCTTCTGCTGGGCCGATTTTAATCAACGACCTCTCAAATTGAAGCTCTTGGTTCAAGGAACAATCTGATGCACCATTAGATCGGCCCTTGTGTATAGTTTCGGTGCAATTCTGAAATGAATTATTAATTTGTTTATAAAAAATAAACGGCGCGCGCAGCATTTGTAAATCGTTTATAGCCTTATAGCGGAAACCTTTACCTTCATTTTAAGCACCCAATTATTAATCTAGCGCCTCCACAAGTCGAGATAATTGCAGTGACCCGGAGTGCATTTTTGCCGATTTTTCAATTGTTAATAACTTTTAAACCACAAATGCCATATTGTTGCAACTGTTGGAGGAGATAGCTATGGTTAGTAGCTTTAATTTAAAACAAGTCCGGTTAAAAAATACGGACTAGAAGCCGAGAAAAATGCAATTGTTTAAATTAACGATGTAATCCAGGAATTCGGTTTTAGCGGTGACGAAAACTGCGAAAAAGCCCAAAAAGTAGAGATGGCGCCACATGTCCCGTTTTCGACATACTGTTACCTACAAAATTTTTAAAAATTGTTATCTCGGCTCCTGGAGGTTGTTTTTTTAAAAATAGGGTGTCAAAAGAAAGGGAAACGGATAAGCTACACGATAAAAAATATCCTGTTGCTGTAACTATATGCAGGTGGCCGTAATAACAATTTTAATTGTTTAATTGTTTATAACAAATGAACTGCACATTGAATAATGTTCACGCCTATTGGAGATGGTAACTTATACTTCTAGCTTTAATTTATGTCCGCTGATAATTGATTTAGATTGCTTGCAAGTCGAAATAATAGCATTTGTTTATAATTTCTTTAAACAAATTTAATTTTCTCGGCTTCTGCTGGGCTGATTTTAATCAACGACGTCTCAAATTGAAGCTGCCGATTCAAGGAACGTTCTATACCTATGTTAGGAGGACCCTCATGTATAGTTACTGCGGAATTCTTAAACGAATTATTATGATGACTTTTCCATGTCACTCACAACGTTACTGACACATTTTTAAAACAGGGTTGCACAGGGTCCTGTTTGGAATAAGTCCTGTTTGAGAAATAAGTTTGGAATGGACTAAGATATACAGTGAATGTACGATATATAAAATTATACAATGAATTTGATGAAAATTGTAGAGTTTTCTGATAAATTTGAAGGTTTAAAATATTCGGATGGATAGTTGAACGAGGATGACAACAATACTTGAATTATCAGTCTGTTAGGTGTAACAATTCATTTACTCATTTATTTACGCCGTACCATTAATATTTTAATCATTTTTCTGATTAAAAGAAAATTTAGTATTGTAACATCTTCCTTCTCTTTGCGAAATTTATTTCTTTATATTTATCTGTCGTCACTCGTTAACGGTGCTTGCAAAATATAATATCAATCAAATAAAAGTACGTTAGTCCATTCCATTTACGCGATACATTGAGTTTTTGTCTGTCCTACTATAATGGGCTATGTCTGACCACGCGCCGCCTCGCACTACTTAAGACGTCCATACCTAAGCGGTGCCTTCAGCACTTTAAGTAGTACGAGTCAATGTATGATCAGACAACAAAGCAGACAGTCGAAATTCAACTATGCAAGATGGAAAAAGATTCTCAGCGTGTTACACGTGTTTAATAAAATGAATAGTACAATTACAGCGGTAAAAAATATATTCAAAGTATACGAATATATTATTAAACAATCTCATACTGATAGACTTGATGAGTTGAATGAACACGTTTCACGCTATGCTGTTACACGGGACAACATAAATATTATTGACAAGTTTCCCTAAACAGTAAAGTTCGACTGATTATTGATTACCTGTATCACAGATAATACTTTATTCTCACCTGATACATATGTACCTACCAACAACAAAAAAAACCGTCCTATTTACAGGATAACCCACTAGTTTCCACGGTATACCGTTCTAATATCCCAGATTAGTTGACGCGTATGCCAGCGGTAATTTTCAATGTAAAAAAATCGAAAGGAAAAAAAGGATCACGGATCACGTTCCACCGATGAAACTTTTATCGCCGTGAAATTATTCAGCCGGAAGTTCAGTCTCGTAAAGCGGTCTCCGTCGGCTCTGTGTTTAACGCACTTTATTCCTGTCCTCTTGCCGGAACTTTTCAAACATTTTTTTTCGAGACTTTTTACAGTCGGTCCATACCGAGTCTCGCGTCGCGGTTGCAGACGCCAGAATGACTTCCATTCACGGAACTCTGTCCAACTTGAGCGGGCGGGTGGGAAAACGGGGGGACAGGGTACAGGAAAATGGAAGGGGATCTCGGACAAATCTGTTGCAGACTGAATGAACGAGCCTTGCGGTCGAGTTCCGTTTTCTGGCTGGCACAGAAAATGTTGCTGCACGCTTAAAATCGTGCTGCTTTAAATTTCGCCCCGGAGTTCTCCACGCCTTTCGCGTGATTTCGTCACGAAACGTTTCCCGTGTCTGGAAGCATTGAGATATTATTATTACGTCGCGCGCCCGAGAACGGAGAACTTGGTGCTAATTTTTTGTAGGCAATGGGCGTTTCTTTTCGGCGGTGGTAATTTATGAAGAAGTAATGATAAGGTTGGTGTCAAGTTAGGAATGCAAATTTGTTTATGTTTATATCGTTGTGGTTTCTTTTGTGTATCGACGATTTTAAAAAATCAGTCGATTGTTTAATTGTTTGATATTAAAATTAGTAATTAAAATTACTACGCGTTGCCTGTGCACATTATACACTTCTTCCATCAATCTATCATTTGTTGGGTATTAATAATAAGTGCATATTACAATAGACATTAAATAAATACACTATTTCTATTTCTGGTTGAAAATAAATATTAGAATTAATCAAGTGAGGTACTACAATACATTATTTAATACTGCACGCGTCAAACCCGCGTCTTTTACTCTATTGTAACAGGAGTATGTACATACATATCTACAAGTGTATGCCATGCGGCGTACAACGTAGACCGATGGAATAAACAAACCTGATAACTTACCCGCGGCGAGACAACAAAGAAAAAGGTAGAAATTGCCGAGTGAAACAATATAAACCCGGGACGCAGTTGAGTGACACGTTATGCTGGTTCATTGATTTTCTCCTGCCCCGTGTCGACTCTCTTTTTCGCTGATTACTCGACGAACCGGCCACGGCACTGTGATATTACGAGGTAATTTCGCGGTTCACGTAATTTCCCTGAAAGGCCAATGCGATTTCGGACCGATGCCATGGACGTCGACAACATTTACGCAACCTGTATACACGTCGTTGTACTTAATCGATTATGCAATTATTGCTAGACAGCACCGATTGCAGGGTGTATAACTCATAGTATATATTTATTTGGTTGTTAGAATGAGTAGCAAAGTGTTTGGTATAGGTATCGTTATAGTTCTGTTGGTTGAAAATAGGGGATTAAAAAATAAAAAAACATTTTTGCGTATGATGCTTCGTTATCGAGAAGTTACAGACACGGGATTAGTGAGAATCAGCTGACATTTGTCCCTTTCATGGTAATACTACCCTCGTGACGAGGGGTTATATAGCGTGGGCGTCGGCTAGCTTTATAATTAATCACCATAATGACGAGCTCTTGAAGGCTCAATGACGTACATATATGTGAATCTGCATAATTGCTACACAGTTTTTCGTTTCGTATAATTTTCAAAATTTATGTATACTTGTAATTACTTCCTCTAGACGTATATTATATGTGTAGTAGATATCTAGAAATGTTACTGTAATAATTCATGAAATAACACTTTAGCAATAGGTTTCAATTTTGTCGATTATCGTAAAATGACGTAAAATGGCTTGGTAATAGTTGCCATTAAATTAAATAATGTTTCCAATTATTCTTTCAAATTTATTATTTTCCTCACTACACTCATTCGGTTTTTCGTTTAATATGGAAATTGAATTAATATTTTCATATTTCCAACATCTTTCATTTCGTGCAATTTAATGTTTGGCTCGTACCCGGTTTTAGGCAACTGGCAAAAGAAGCAGAGTAATATAAGTTTTTGTGCACGATAATCATCAATTGACACCTATTTTTGGAATTAAATAATCACAACGGAACAAACCCAGCTTTCGACGCAGCAGAAATGTTTTCATCAGCAGGGTTCTCGATTGGAACACGGGGGAAAAGTTATATCGTAGAAACCATAGGGAACGAAATGTTAACAAAAGGTAATTATGTATTTCGAGTCTGTACTTCAAACGTTAACTGTAATTAGAAATGAAATACTGTTGTATGTTTCAGCTGTGCAAACGTATGACAAAGGTATTAATTTGCGGAAACCGCGAGTGACGTACTGTCTATAGCGAATATAATAATTACAAATGCAACAATATAATTATAATTTTAATAATTCCCTTTTATTTGAAAGTAACATTTGATATATTGTAATAATAAAAACACCACATTACAGTTGTATTTTGCCTAGAAGATTTCCTATCGTTATAGACATTTCATAATATCATTTAACATTATTCGTAAATGTCGCTGGTATTATTTCAGACGGTTTAAATATTCCGGTTTAATAATTGATACGTAATATTTCATTCGTGCAAGGTAATAGAAAATTGTAAGTATAAACGTCTGACCATTGTTTCACTTTACGCCTGCTTCACGTTCCAACGAAGAGAAGACAGTAATTGGAGCGCAAGGATTTAACTCGTAACTTCGTGAAATCCAGAATCTTAACGAGTTCAGAATCCATTTTCCTTCCATCTGTGATTGTTCCACGTCTGTACAAAAGGATAATATCCACGGCGCAGTAATAGGCAAATGACAATTGAAAAGGAGCAATCCAGAATAAAATGTGCACAAATTCTCACCTCCGGTTTTGTTTGCTTTCTTGCACCTGAATTACGCTTATTCAATTAATTGTATGTACCAATATTCTGCTGCACATTTATTTGTAGAAGAACTTTCGTTATTCATTCTGTATAATTATATCTAAAGAAATATGATAGTAAAGAAAAATATATTTGATAAAATAAAGTGAAATTAACAAGTGACTCCTCTTGTACCATACTAAAAGTAATGATTATTCAGAAGAAATATGCTTTGAGTATTTTAATACGAGTAAAAAATAAGGCAATAGAAATATGTCTCAAATGCATGTTAAATATTTAATTATGTAAGAAATATTACTCGTAAGTCTTGATTATATAGTATTTTCTATTTGTCAGCAACTTTGGTTTCATTTTTCAATTTTACCTTATTCTTTCACTTTTCTTGTTCACTTTCATCCCTTCCTCGTAATTGACACGTTGCGCACAACAATAGCGGCTTTGTTCGAGATATTTACAGAATTCCATATTTCGCATCATTCAACGGTTTGCAATATTCTTTAGTATGTATTACGCTACTTCGCATACATTATAAACGTGACTACGACTGAAGAGAGGAACTTCGGCGGCGATGACAGATGAAAATGAATTATTAATAAGCACGCGAGCCCTCAAAAGAATTTTTAAGGCATGCTGTGCTCCATGTTCACGGGAACTTGTTGCATAATATTTACACTAGCATTCGTCGACTACTTACACTCGTAATTCCCGTATGAATTTGGAGGGGGGATTCAAAATGCTTCGTTTTTTTAAAGCTTCATTTGCATAAAGGTACGACTTCCCGTTTATGTGGCAAAAAAAAGAGTAGAAATATGCGAATGGAAAAAGAAGTTATTCACTTTCGTAACAGTTATCCATAGAATACGGTACCCTACGTTAAACAAGATGCTGTTTTTTATTATAATTCTTTTGTACCGAGGTGTTTCAATAAATCAAGCGTTGTACGCAAATGTAATAATGACATTTCTAATTTAACGCTGACTAAGTATCATAGGAATTTTAATTGGTGTCCCAATTGAATTTAAACGTATCGTAAAATAGATGTTCTAACAAATAGCCACCTCGTTCGATATGCAAGCCAAGCTCTAAATATTAAATTTGCAATACCAAATAAAACCCAGGTTGGTCGATATATCACAGGTATTAATGAAATGTAAGTGAAACAAAATTCGTAAACAGAGAGCCTGGGTGCACAGACGCGAAAACTCTCGAGATACAAAGGACCTCAGTTTCATTCCTTAAAAATAGAAAAACCATGGGGATCATTGAGAGAGCGCTAAAACGATGATGTACCAAATGAATGGTTTAATCAACGTTCGGATATTGATTGCTAGCTGGAGGAGGTACGTGACGAAAAAGGCTTCGATGTGAAACGCTGACAATGAGTAAAGCGACGAGGAACTTCGGTGATAAATTAGATCGTCTTTATTAGCAACATAATTCTTAAATTATTGATCGCTCGTCTTGTCAATAATTAGATAGAATATAATAGTAGAACACTTCTCTGTTAATGGCTGAACATTTGGGTGATATTAAATTGCACGAGAAACTTAATTAACTTAAAGTCTAAAGAGCTGTCCACTGCATTTACTTTGCCTCTGCTTATTTTTTTTCTTTCAATTTCGTTTTTCCATGTCCAAGTGAAAGGGATTAGTGATGTATATCTTGATACAGGCTCCATAGTATAATATAACAGCTTTCAGGTTACTTTGGATCAGAGTTTCAGTGTTAAACTATTTTAATAAACTTTCGACGCAAAGTTCTGACTGATCGCGTTAACTAAAGGTGATGACAGTACGGGTTTCGAAGATACGTGTTGCACAGTGTTTAATGAAGTGATGATAGACGGGCAGGAGAGGTTTTATACGAGATTTTGAAACGCAAACAGTTCAGAATCGTTCGAAAGGATAATTACTAGTATTGAAATACAGAATGTTTGATCGTAATATCGAGTTTTATATTAAAATAGATTTCGTAATAAAAAATTGGAAATTATATCGGGCTAAGTAAATATCCGATTATATCGCCGATACGTTGAAAATGCCTGAAAGTACAACTTAAGAAAGAAATAATGTGCAGTTTTATAAGACTTATAAGACTAATTAAAGGGACCGAAAGAAATGTGATATTCCTTCACAATTTCAATGAATTCTTCAGCCTTTTCTCCCACTACAGTCTGCTAAATTAATCACTTGTCCATGGATTCGCTACGCTCAACTACCACTCATTAGAGTTTAAATTTCCCAGATTAATTACCTGCATTCTTTTATAAGGAACTTTCAATAAGCGTGACAGATAAAAGTTCAACCTTTCGCACGGACACAATTTTTCATTTTAACTGTGAAACTATTGACGTCAATTGAATAGAAATACCATCTCTTTATGAAATGTATGATTATATCAGTGTATTACAATGTATGACTATTTTCAAATAGAAAATAACATTTAATATCGATAATGTTATACAACGCGCGTTCTTATTCTTCTTCTGTTGTTGCATTATACGAAAGGAATTTATAAGAATTCTATGAAGTTCTATTAGAAAGAAAATTGTATTAAAAGTATGTCTATAATAAAACATTGAATGTTAATAATATTCAGGAAAGAAATTTAACATTGATTCAACATTAAGCAAAGAAAATTAAATCTAAAGATTGAGAACTTTAAAGACGTCACTGTTAAATGGCAAAGCCGGCGGAGGATATTAAAGCAGTTGACCGAATTCGACCAACGGGTCATTTATTAAAGTACCCTTGTTTAGTTAATTCTGCTTGAAAGCCTTGATAAAGGACTGGCTGTGAATTTCAACCGCACGTGCTATGTGGTTGAAATTAATCAAAATTCACGGCTCGACTACAAGATCCTCTTAATTCCACGTTTGAACATACGCCTAGCGTTTATGCAAAAAATACGGTAAAATTATAGTTATAGAGAAGCACATACGTAAGATGTGTAATACTTTGCAAATATAACATTCCAAAATTTTTCTTATAAAACGTGGAAGGAGAATAAATTAATTATTATTGGTATTATACAGTACAATTTTGTTGATAAAAAAATCCATCCTCAACTGCATGAAATGCTTTACAATTTAACATTGTAATCTAACTGCAACCCTTCTGTAAATCGCCACCGCACGAATTCTCATTGACGAACCAGTAGTTCCCAAACTTCAAATCAGAAATGAGAGTATCCTTAACCCTAAACTCGACCTACGTGACAAACTTAACTAACGCCACCGTCTGAACTCTGTTTCGTTTCTTTCCAAACTATCTAACCCAAAAACAAAAATCAAACTAAATATATAAACGTTTGTCGTAGAATGTGCTGTAGCTGATAGAAAGTAGCCCTTTCATTGGGGGTGCATAAAATTCCTGGGAATTCCACGACGACGAATAGAAAGGTAATCGAGATATTAAATAAACGACTGCCGTTTTATTACACCGTGCAAGGAAGTAAGATGAAAAGTAGCGAGAAGGGCCACGAAGAAAGGGGAAGATTGCTCGTCCCGAGTCTACATTGTCGTCAGCTTTGTGTTCCATTTCATGGGCAGCGTACGACGAGGACGACAAGTGGAAAAGCGGGACAATAAGCACCGCTGGTAGACGAAGAGGCAGAGACTTATTAATCAACCTTTGGGGATCGCCAGCTGGAAGAACAAGACCCGGAGGGGGATGAAGGAAAGGTAAAGGGTTCTTCGTGAGGTCGTCCAAGTTTCTACGATATTTCTGTGGCTCATTAATGGCCTTCACTTTGAGAAAACGAATGAAGGGTGAACGTTTTTTTTTAATTCTCCCTTTTTTCGTTATGCTTTTTTTCTAATTTTTTTCATTAAGCGACGGTTCACGTGAAAGGTAAATAAGCTGCGACGGACACTTCTGGTGTTTGCGTTTTTTTATAAGCAAATATACAAATGTTCTTTTAGTTTTAATGTAGGAAAATAAATTTTGCATGCAGTTTTAGTGGTGTGAAATGACGAATTCTTTGCGCGAAAAATTTTGTATTTTATAATTAATAATGGAAAAGTATCTCGTGGCTTATAATGAATATGTCAGTATTTCTACATTGTAGTTTAAAAGGATTTCAATGCTTTTACGCTTAACAGAAAATGAAATCTTGGGTGGACCACGAAAATTATTACAAATAATATTGTTTCTAACGATCAAACGGTGGAATAATATGAAGTTTCCAATTTATTCTCCGTAGATGATTTGATACCCCCTTTCGAGTGGCGCGCTGCTCAGTAAGTTTAAAGGAGGAATACTGGAAACGCTTTTATTGCCGCGAAATCTGCGAACCATTGCTAGGGAACAGATTTCTGGCAGCAAGCCCTGAGCACTGTGCGCTTCTGAGATTCTGTTAAACTCTTTCGTTCCTTTCACGTTTCGTTTCACTCTTCATGATTCAGACGTGAGGGGTTGACAACGTTCAAAGGATCAGCTACGATGATCGACACCTTCTTTCCCACGAAAAATCGCACTCTCGTATAATACTTATACGAATACTAATGGATTATGTGGAACTGCATTACTGTGGAACTGCAAATCAGGCAGTCTGGACGTGCGCGTGCACGAGATATAAGAAGAGAAAACGAAGTTACCAGAAAGTGTAACGAGATACCGTGAAATTCACCCTTCAGGCCCGTTTCTATCGGCCATCCTATGCGCCGTTTCACGTCCAGTATGCGACGAAAACGGACAAGTCGGCGATGCGAGAAGAAACGAGACGCCACGTCAATTTTACCGTTTAGATCGCCAGTTATAATCGAACAGGATAGAAATTTTATTCGTGGTATAAAATCGTGAATTTTGCGGAAAGTGGATATTTCAACGAAAACGAAAAATTTGTGATTCAATTCGATGAATAATATTTGTTTGGCAAGAAACGATTGGATAACTGTAGATTAGACAGTATCTTATGTATAATCGTATCGAGTGATGTAGTGACATATAATTATGGATAGTTTAATATAATTGTAGAAGGAAATTCATAAGTGAAGGAGAACAAGTACATAGTTTTCGAGTGCGATTGTTGTTCAATTCGCAAACAGGTTTTCGATCACATTTTTCTTGTTTTGCACGAACTAATCATTTCTGTCGCAAGAGGAAAGTCCAGTTTTGTGGAATTTTGGGATGCTGAAAGCTGATACAGGTTGTGTGCATTTTAAGCAATAGGATACGTGTTATGATGATAGTTAAGCGTACCGATCAAATATTTCTTAACTTATAAAGGTTCATCCATTTCCAGTATAAGATAATAAATTGTTACAAAAACTATTGTACCTCTCGATATGTCTGGCGATCCGAAACTTTTGTTCCCGCTGGTGTATGTTGCCTCGATACAAAATTACTAAATCTTTCGTACCATGTCTTCGTCTACTTAAACAACTATAAATCTCGCAACTTTCAAACTCGCAGTAATGAAACTACCTTTCAGGGAGAACTCAATTTGGAAATCCATATGAAGAAACGGCTTTCGACTCCTCCCCTAGTACACTCGAACAACAAACACACGAGCGAACGCCATTTCGTAGAGAAAGAATCGTCTTGAACTTCTAACTTTTGCGCGAAGAAAAAAATAAAGGAGATTAATTGTGTTTGTTACAGCACAGTTTTATCCGCCGTAAATGAATTTCGAACTGAGTATCGTGGAACGAAATTTCGATATTGCCCGTGTGAATTTGAAAATTAAACAGATCTACGATAGTTACGAGCGTAGAACGATGAATGTTTCACCTGAAATTCTGCAGCATCTCTATCGCTCGTTTTAGTCGTCGTTCCAGGCCCTCAGCCCTCTAAGAGTAGTATGCCGGAGCTTGAAACAATGAAACGCCATACGGAAAGACGAGACGCGAAGTATGTAATCCTGGAGTTCTGGACCGGCGGGAATTAACGTATCACCAAGTTTCTCACTTGGTTATTAATAATACGGGCCGCCCGTACGTGTATCGTTTACAATGCAGCCGGAAGTTTCTAATTGAATCTTGATAAAATGAATAGACATATGATATTGTAGAATGTTGTGATATTTCGTATAATTCCAAAATAATTAGTAACTTATAAGAGAATTTTTTTTTTAAATAATTGATTAATGGTAAGTTCAGTAATTAAAAAGTGACCGAATGATATTAAGGGGAGACATTAAATTCTACATAGATCATTGAAGTTCAAGTGTTTTCGATATTTTGATCTCTATATGTATAGTTAAGGCATACAATTAAGGTCGATGCTATAAATTTCAATTTGACGAGCATCGTCATATAGCATAATTACCAACTAAGTGGCATCAATGAACACGGGACTTTCTACGTTAAACGAAGTTACACGTGTCGAACGAAATTTTCTTTCATAGAGCGTATTAATTCTTGCTGGTGTACTTATCAAAACGAGGATTACGAGTAGTAAAGGAAATGAGTTAGCATCAAACAAGATCACGAAGCAGTTAATAACAGATACTAAAATGACAAATGTTATTGTGCTACAATTGATCAATGATCTTGTTTTATTACCCTTTGACATCAGAGGAGAATTAATTGACTATTATATGTTTCCAGTGATAAATTTTTATTTTAGTTTGTTTTTACCGTGAATTCATTTTTATAATACTAAAATATTCACTACCGGAATAAGTTTTGTAATAATTACTATTTAACGGCAAAATAAAACGATTGCAAACACAATACGCATAAGAGTCTGTAAATATGAATATATATTTCTTATTTTACACATAAGTAAATAATAACTACAAATTGAAGGAAACATAATTTATGTAAAAAAAAAACCTGTTGCAGTAATGTAATATCGTAGTGAAAGTGCATCTCACATTTCGACCGACGAAGTTGTTTCTTAAATATCTCAGAATAATGAGAAACAAATTGCCCGAACTTTCTAAAAGAAAACGAATATGCCTGTAACACGGCGCTTATAAATGAATGATGAAAAGTACTAAAAGATTGATATTACACGTTATAGTTGAGATCGTTGGAATGTCCAACTTGTAATAATGCCCATAATTAATTACTACATTATCCTTGCATAAAAAAACTTAGATTGATAGCATGCATTGAAAAGCAAAAATATTTCCCTACTTTGTCATATTAAATATTTCATAAAAGAAACGAAGAAAGTTGTTTAAAATTAAATATGTCCTTATTGTTCTACTTTAGTGGTGAACCTTTTCATAAAAATTATACTTTTAAATACATCAAACAATATTAAGCACTGCGATATTACTATATTCTAAAGTTCCTTCAAAACTCATAGGGAACGTTTCGCTTGTATTTCCGCTTCGCTTTAATATCTACGAAGATTGATGAAAATTGGGAAAATGAAAAGCAAAATTACGATCGACCTTGCCCACTCAGGGAAACTTTCTCCCTTTGATCCACCTTCATCTCTTTTTTCTCAGTAACAACCTACCGATTGCAATCGAGATTCCAGACGAGAGTCGTCGATGGTTTCTCCTCGTTTTACATCCGCGCGGCGCATTTGACCTTTTCACTCATTTTGCAGAGGCGATATTCGTTTGAAAGCAGCCACAGAGTATAAATGCAGTCATAGTTGAAAGGAGGTTACGCATTTCGAGTAGCGTAATTTCGCTATCAGCATAAAAAGCAACATCAAATGTTAGCTGCATTGAAGTTTGGTGAATGAGCAATTATCAGAATAAAATAAGAAGGTTGTAATCGAATTGTGTGTAGTATAAATACAATATACTGAAGAAAGAAGCGTCAGTTATATCATTTGCAAAAGGAAGTATAATTCCAATGCGGTTTTTGTTAATTATTTCAGTAAAAACTGCAAGTATTTGTACTTGTTGATTAAATAAAGACGATAGACAATTATGTTATTAATCGATTCTTTCCTTCTTCTGGATTATGCTCATTCCAAAACAATCGTTGAGTACAATATCGTTATCAGCACCTATTTGGAATTCCCTACGTCCACATTATCGTTTATGCAATCTCTTTCCTCTAAGGTTGAACGAACTTAGTAAATTATGCAAATCGTAAGAGTAGATTGTAAGGTTTTACTGCGCATGTAAATTGCATAAAGCAATTATAACTTAGAAATGCATAGCTGTAATAAGATAACTAATGCGTCCCATCAAAATGATTAGATAAAATATAGCAACATCGCTGCAATTTGTCATTATGTATAATTTCTGCATTTGAAATTTAATTGAATATGTTGTAAACAAACAAAAAATAGCTCCGTCCTAAACTAGTATAATTACATCTGCCAGTAATTCACGACCTCCTTTTATCATCTATTCTTTTTATACATTACAATCTAGCAAATAAGAATTCGTAGAAAATACTGAGGGAACACCGAAAGCTTTAAGAATAGACGAGGAATTAAATGAAGTATACATCAAGATGAAATCCTTGTTGACAATAAATAAAGAATCGAAACGATAGACAAAATGACAAAGCTATGCCAAAATGAAATAAAAAAAAACCAGCAAGATGAACGGGTCAGCTTGGACGACAGAAGATTTAAAGTCGCGAATAAAAGGGCAAGAACAGAAACGCCCGTTACACGGGATGTTCCAAAAGATTCATAATTTTCGTACGACGGCGAAAACAGTGGCTTGGCTAGATAAAAAGAAAAAAAGGAAAAATAAAGAGAAAGGGTCAGTCGGATAGGGGAATCGAGCAGCGGAAGGAAGGCCAAGCTCTGTCTGAAATAACAGGAAGAAAGACGAAGAAGGAACGGTGTGAGACGAGAAAAAGAGGATCGAAGAGAAGTAAGAGTTCGTGGGATGAGTGGTGAGTAAACGAACTACAGGAAGGAAAGAGGAAGACCTTAAAAATAGTAAGAGGCCCGAGAAGGAAGGAGAATGAAGAAGAAACAGAGGAAGAAAAAAAAGAAGAGGAACAGGAAATCGCAGGCTGCGCACACACAGAGAGGCTGCTACAGTCTCTAGCCCTGGCTCGTGCTCGAAATGAAACATTCGCGTTATATTTTACGCCCACGCCTAGGACGAAGATCTTTTGGAAATTAATTAGAAGTCTCGCGTTCATCCTGACTAAGAGGCTATGTGTCGGCTATGAATTAAGTTGTACCCTCGTTTACATCGCCGTGCTGTTGCTGCCACGGCTAACGAATAAGTCGACGAGCTTAAAAAATTGTTCCACCCTGGATGAACGAACACGGTGGATCCATGGGGCTTGTAGATGTTTGGGGAGGTGTGGTTGAATTGCAATAGGGGGGTGGAGGAAGAGAAACGACAGAGTGGTCCGCGACGAAGACGATTAATCAGAGATGTAAACAGGAGGACCGTGGACGAAAATTAATTCGCATTCTTCTTCGATGGGATACCAGTTTTTAATGGGTCGTCTGTTTTTATGCGTCTGCTGAAAATCCATGGGAACAACGGTATTCGATGTAGAATAATTGAAGCACGCGGATGAACTTCGATCCCTTGTTTTTTTAAAACAATTTATGCGCTTCGTTTTAATGAGATGTATTGATTGTTCACCGAGACGGTAGGGGAATTTGGAAATAGTGTTGCATTGTTGGGTTCATATTTTGCTTGTAATTAGTCGATTCTGTCGTAATGCTCCTTTACATAAAAAGGTTCATTTATACTGATTCAACGCTTGTTCACCTTCGCAACGAAACGAGGTACTTTATTAACCAAGCTGTTTTAAACGGACAAATAAACGGGCAACGTAAATAAAATTTGTTCAAATCTTATACCGTATATAAGTATCTAAATATCCGATTGCGATCTTAAGTACAAATTAAATACACATAACCGGATTCATGTAGCATATACTTTGCGCGTATAATGCAAGAGTACGAGAAAAATAATCAATAGAATGGAGGAAAATGATCTTGACTACCAGAAAGATCAATGAATAATGCATAAATATACATATATACATATTAGAATCATTCACAGTTACTAATCCCAATCATCCATACGCATCATACCGCCAATAACGAGCTGCTAATAACTTAATAAATTCTCCAAGCGAAGTTCGTCGGTTGTTCGTAGCCAGCGGATCATCCAAGTTTGCCTGAAAAGTGTACGAACAGGTACAGACAAAGACTGAAAGGTAAAGACTGGCCGCGGGTTCAAGGATTCAACCAAACCAGTCTCAGTCAGTATCAGTTCACCAATTACACGGACCACACCAAGTGGACGCATAACCAGAAGAAATAATAAAATAGGAAGAAAAGATATGAACACCACCGTAGAGGGGAATCTTCGGTTTGGAGAGGGAGATCGGGCAGAAAGAGGCGCGTCGTCGTGCATAGTGTTCTTGTCGTTGTGTTCCCGCGGCAAGCCTAGTCGAATTTCACTGACTGAGATCTCTGCTGTCCGTTCACGCGAGCGTACAGTCGCGTTTCTGCGTCCGTATTCGTCGCATCGTTGCGTGTATTCGATATGTCGGATCGTCCGTGGGAAGTTGTACTACCTTGGTCAAAGATAAACGATAAGGGAGTCGATATAATCGACAATCGTAGAATTTATCTAACGTTGATACTAACGTAATTCGCCCAGATTCGCTCTTCAAATATGTACATCGATTCGCCGATTACAAGGATTCGATTGTTACGCGATATTCACGTGTGTCATTCTATTTAATTAACTGTGCGGTATATAGTATATTATGGTTGAACGCGTTTCGGAGATGTTTGTCCAGTGACCGGTGTAAAAATTGTGAGAACGAATGTGAACGATTAGAGGATCGAGTTTGACGAAATAAACTGACGAAGTGAACTTCGAGTTCGATCGATATTCTTTATACGGCGAGATTTATCTGGCGAGGTGATATTATTATAAATAAATAAAGTGAACAAGTTAAAAGACGGGCGAGATTGTTGAAATAATTGCAACTCCTTAAGAAAGAGAAATAGGAAGGATTGGGTTCGCAGAGTCGACCAGCAGTGGAATAGTCATAAATAGGCGTAAGTCGGTGGAAAGACAGTGCGACGTAAAGAAGGGTGGAAAGTGGTAATAAATTCGGGCGAAGGGTGGCAGAGATTGTGAGACCTTCGGGGAAGAGGAAGCTGGGAAATGAAGCAATGGAATAATAACACAGCGAACGAGAACGAAAGGGAGATGGAAAACTTGCGAGAGGAATATAAATTTTAAACCGTATAATTAAGTTGAGCCCCTGAATGCTTCAGCAAGTGTTCGTCAATGAATTAATAAATTCAACGAAGAACTATATTTCGCGAGTGTAGGTTCAAAAACGAGCACTTGCATCTAACACAGAAAGAACTTGCAAAAAACAAAAAAAAAGTAAATATTTGCAAGATACAATTTAATTCGAATAATTAACAAAGAGAAAAGTAATTTCCAAAAAAGAAACAGAAGAGTGTGTGGAAAAATTCAGAAATAAATTACGAGAACAGTCAGCGAGGTGGGAAAATAATAAATTATTTCTCGGAGCAGCACCGATCGAGTATCTGCAGGCGGCAGAGACACAGTGAAACTTTTGGTCAACGAACCGGGGAGACGTCGCGACGAGCCCGTAGTTAAAGTTTCCCTGAAACTGGCGGCCCTACGCCACCGATAAGATTACTTTCCACGAAACGTGCCAGCTAATTTCGAGCGATACCTCCTTTATAATTGTCTGGTCTGCCTCTGGAGATTACCAGGATGCAGCTGCGTGCGTGCCCCGCGTTGCATTATGCAACGGAAGCGACGATTTAATCGACCAGAGACAGCTTACGCCGAATCACTTGATGATTACCATTGGGACCGACGAGTTAGGCCAGACTCGCAAGATTAACGAACAAATTCGTTGCGATTATCGGTCACACGCGTTCCACGTCTCATCCAGACCAGATAACAGTGTCCATTATTGCGCAAATCTAACGCAATTAGAACAGTTCTGTCGAAATAAATTAAAGTGCCATTCGACGAAGAAGTTTTGCCAAACATTCGACAATCTTTAAACTTCGTCAGATTGTTTATCGCGGTTATTTTGCCTGCTTCTTTTTCTCCGTTGCTCAACGTCAGACCCAGTTAGTTGCTTTGGCATTTATAGTGGCAATGAAAACAAACGTGCCGAACGACAACACTTAGCAGAACGACAGATCAAAGTATTCGGTGGATCGTCATCATAGGGATCTGATAAAGCGATACGAAAATAGAGAAAACGGAGCACCCCCGATCGGATGGTTCCGCGTACAGCGACGGATCAATTTTAGACGTTTCCAGGAAAGTCCCTGCGTCAACCATTGGGGATCGAGCTCAAATGATTCAAGCACTCCAACAACCGCTGGAGGATCGTGGAGCTTCGCGTTTCAGAGCATGTTGGAAATCGTATCGACAAGTTACGGTCTCGTACTGATTCTTATCGATACCTCGTTTCAATCCGCGATCCGTTCAATTTTTTCCCTATCGGTCAGCCGGTCTGACGAGTGGTAACAAAAAACAAAAAGAAACCAAAGAAGAAAAAAGAACAGATATTCGGTGTGCAGTGTCAGCCTCGTGTAAACGTTTCGAGATTCGAGCTAGGCGCCGTACGGTGATGAATATTCGAGTGTCTATCGAGTAGCAAAGTTCTGACACGGTGGCAGAAAAAGAAGAGTTTTTGGTTTTAACTACTGCCGGATAAAAAGTATCTCGAACTTGTGTACCATAGGCACTCGTCCCGTTTGAAGTGACGTATCAAGCGACATTTCAAAGGGAACAACGTGATTATTATCTGTGAAACGACAGGTCGATTAATCTCTAAGTATTTGAAGTGTGATTTATTCACAACGATGACGACGACGACAGGTGTGGTTTTATTAATTTTGTGGACGTTGTCGGCGAGTGTTTCGTCGTCCTCGTTCAGAAAATGTTGCCCGCCAGGTGAAGTTTTCTCGGGGGTGTCAAAGGTAGATTGCGTACCGGCGCCCGAACGCGCCACTGAGCTTTACATCGTGGACTTCGACACGGAAAATGCCACTTACGACGGATTTCCTATCTGCGAGAAACCACAGGACATTTCTACGACGCCCCTTCTCGAGCTGAAGCCCAGTGATTTCCTACAGGTAAGAGACGGATTGGCCGTTTCGTCATTGACTCTAGGACGATCGTAAATTTCCAACTGTACACGCGAGCGGTACACTACGCGCAGAATTGATTGAGAGCGTCCTGGCCCTTTTCTTAGCACCTTTTAGCTATAGCTCGCGTTTGATTGATTAGTTGGGACGTTCTGTTTTCTGTAAGTTTAATACGGCACGCTCTTGGCGACGTACGGAATGGCGAAGAATGAATTTATTAGAGAGAAAGATTGTCAACGGGATGGTTCCTTAAAACTTTCATGCTGGTCCGATCATATATTCATTCCTCGATGCGAACCGTGTAATATTTGATATATTACAGCATTTAATTGTATAATTTTTAATGTAATTTTAATCTTAATTTAATGTAATTTTTAAGATGGATATTTTTCATCGTGCTATTTATTCTTTTTTTTTTTAATCATTCGAGATTAAGTGGGCTTCTTTGAAGATGGAATGTTTATTAATATTAATTAAATGGTCTTATTAAGAAAACATCCTGAGAGATTTTATTAAGAAGATCAGATTAAATAGAAATGTGTAAGAGGTTCAATAATAGCGTTCTAGAAAAAGGGGTCGAACGTAATTATTTCAAAATGTTTTCCGAGCTCCAAAGACTCCTCCAATTAACAGAGTCGTGAAAAGAGAAGAAGAAATTTCGCGGTTAAAAAATTCATTTCAGCTATGCAAATACATTTCGAAGTTATACGAGCAGAGTAGAATTGCAATATTAAACTTTCAAGTGGACATTCCACAAACTGTATACGTGTATTAAATCAATTTATTAGTTCCCTGTGAAATAAGGTATTACATGAAATTATTCATTCCACTTGAACAAAAAGAACAAACGACGTATAACTGTTGCATTACTCTCTTGTCGCAAATTGAATCACAAATAAAACGAGCAACAAATGTTTTCTGCTTGCAGGAATCGTCCTGTCTGGAAATCCTGCACGAGCAAACCGCACAACAAAACATTCCTATAGTTGTTCATTGTCAATCGAACAAAGATAGGGCTGCCCTCGATCCATACAACACGAGAGTCGCGACGCTGCCGCGACTTTTGGACGTCACAAGATGTTGCTCGAATAATACAGTTTTTAATGTATACACTGGGAGCTGCGAATTGACATACGACATTTCTGGCAACAGTAATTCACACGTCGACGACTTTTTGTCGTTACTTCCAAAAGAATTGGAAACGTGGGATTTTCTGAACGTCCACAAAGGCATGGCCAAATGTTCGGGAGCAATCTTCACTTACGAGATCAATGCTGAGGATGTTACTTTCGTGGACGGGGCTCTAAAGGTGAGCATATATTTGAATTCGTCGACACAGCGAAGTGTTAGGAACATTTCTTTCTTTTCTTTTTTTTACCTTGAAACGTAGGAACATCTTAGAAATATCGGGGATAATAAATTTCGAGGGGCAAGCGAGAAAGTTTCAGTAGTATTTTTTAAATTTATTGCGACAGAAAGGTGCGATAGCTCTATGGTCCATTGATTCGCTTGTTGAATTATATTATTGAGAATCTTTCAAGGAATTGTTGAAAGGATCGTGGACATTTTCTGGACCCAGAGTTTCTATGTGAAGATTATATGAAGATTTTTTTTAAGCTACCACTACGTTTATGATTAATAAAGAAAGTAAATATTTAATATTTTCTGTATTGTATTAGCAAATTGATTTACACTTTGTTTCATGGAAAACAGTCTTGCATCGTCTCGCTTAAAAATGTACAGGTCCTTTCTCTAATATGTAATTAAAGTGTCCATACAGGGGAGAAAAATGTAATTTTTCAGTCTTGCATGATTCATCGTAAATTAAACGCGACTGATTAAAACTGAAGACTGAAAGGCTGAATTTGACGAGTCAATTTACATGCTGACTTCCATTCTTAATTTCCCCGAAGAGCAGGGTATGTATTAACGAGGAACGATATGAAAATTCATTCGGCTGATTCACTGAGCATATTTCATGTTTATATTTCACCCTATAAAAAATGACTCTGTTAACAAGGTGTGTCCAGTTACTCTGAAGTTTGCATTAATTTCTCACATGTCGTGTTGTCTGCCGCGCCTATGTTGTTTAAGCGTAGTATTTGATACAGGTTATCACATGTATCACGGAAAGGTGTCTGCTATACAGAAGCTTGTTCCCTTCAGATCTATGTATTATATTATATTAGTATGATTAGTGCTGAGAGTATTCAATTAGTTAGAATTAATAGTGACGGTATTCTGTAACAAATAATTTGTTAAGAATCCAATGATTGTTCTGTATATATAACTCTTTTTTTTTAAATGCAGAAGAATATTTTCACGTCAACTTTATTCCATTGTGAAAATGTAAATTATCATAAAACGGAATAATCGCTGCTATTATTTATTGTAATGAATCGTGACCATAAGATATAGTACGAAAATGGTACAAATTCCATGGAACTCGAGAGATGGGGAATTACGGCTATTAAATAGCGGGAAGGAGCAATTGAAAATTATTCAATTGTTACGTAACAAGTAATTGCTAAAGTGACTAGCTGATTTAAAAAAAGAAGAAAAAGATGCAGTAGAGCCATGAGGATCAATTAGTTTCCCTATTCGAACATTGTCTGATCCCATCGTCTTTTATCACCACATACATTGAAGGTTCTATTGTTCACATAGTATTAACTGCTTCGATAAAAATAGGTACAACGTATAATTATTGATAGTGTACTTCTAGTACTATAGAAGAGTGGTTCTAATAATGGGAATCGATGGAAAACAAATTCATCCAAGGATTCCGCAAACTGAGGCAAAACACATTTAGTCGCGTAAAGAGAAATATACATTAAGGATGGACGACTAATTTAGCGAGAGTACGTTTATTTGCGAGACCCATTTCTTTGCCAAACATCGCTGCCTTCCGTTTCCTACAGTTAGGTTCTCATTCATTCTGGCAGATAATGGTTTTATCACCTAGTTGCGTGACTGTCTAGATATGCGTATTACCATGTGGAATGTTTATCGAGTATATTTTGTTACAGCAAAATATCAAGGTCACAATAAAACGCGTATAAAGTTCGAACATATACGAACAAACTTCGTCACACGGTTACTGTTACTCAATTCTTTATAAATATAATTATGAATTATAAATTAATATTTCGCAACGACTTGTGCACCTGGAAATATCAGAGCATAGATAATTCCGGACACAGAATATCAAACGGTACCATTGGAAAGACAGAAAGTAATATTCCACGGAGGAGGCAAAAATTGTTCGTTCGGCTCAATAAAACGAGCATCCTCCGCGAGGGATACCAGAAACAGTGGGAACCGGTTTCGTAATCGTTCCCATGTTTTGTTACACTTTTCTCCCCTTCAGTTACCCCACAAACGAAATAGTTTTCTGGTACTCGCTGTAAACCGTATACCACGTGTTTTCCACACGGCGACACAAAAATGTGGAGGAAAGCGTATGTTTCGAGGAAACGCCGGTATATTTATCGTACGGCAAAAGGAAAATATTTTGGTTGAAACGACGCGGCGCGATGCGTAAATTCGATGTCGTATATGGTGTCCCGATGGAATTGTTCATGGACGACGTGACGGTGTTGTAAATTCAATGCAACGCTCGTTGCACGAGAAACTGTTTTATTTCTGACTTCAGCCTGCGATAATTGACGCATTCGTATGCGTTTCGACATTTCACCTGTGGCACTGCGAGATGTTTCAGACACGATTTGGAATTATGCCTTTGATAACAAGTCTCATTTCGCGGCAGCGGTAAATGTGGCACAATGCCGCGAATTTATAATACACGTTCAATTATTAATTTATGCATCCGCGAGCTATATACCTTTGGTATACATTTCTTTCCATTCACTTAAGTATACATTTTTTTCTTCTTCCTCGGGAATATTAACGGCGTCGAAAGTATACGTATACGACTCTTAACCATGCTGTTTTAAAACAAACACGCTAAGACGGAATTACAAAAAAGTCTGCTATTGGCTCTTGAGTCTTTTAAGACGCATAATACTTATTAATATTCGGCGATGTTTACAAAATTTGTTTGCTTAAAGCTGTTTTAATTTAGCGTCAAACTTGTTACATTCAGGGTATCATAGACGAACGTGTTTGGCAGTAAATGTAAATTTTCTGCTCATTAATTTAAGTGTCTCTTATGATTTCTTTTTAAATTCTATTTTTATTCTGTTGCATTATATTTACTGTTTAATCCATTCCCTGAATTCTGCAGAATTCAACAGGCTATGGGTTTCCTATACCGCGAATACTATCATTTAATATCGCAGAAGAATTGTTCTTTTTAATTGAACGTGATCGGCACGTGAGCGCTATCTTCCTGAATGCTAATGATTTGATTCACTTACGTGAGCGGCGATCAAGGCAACTGATAGTTCTGATTACATATTCCCACAACGGTCTGGTAGTTGTTCATTGACAAGTATTAACTACGCTACTTCCGACACGTTTATCCAAGAAACGCACGGGATTTCCTTCTCCACGCTGCGCCGCGAGCGATGAAATCATGTTCACAGACGCCGTGTGTGGGTTTACAATAAACAAAGTTAATCTGTTTTAAGATGCAGCGCGTCGCGGCGCCGGAATTTCGTTCATCTTTGTCCCTTTTCTTCTAGACTCGTTACATTGGGAGAATAGAGTATGCACACTGTGAGGAAACAGTAGAATGGTCCATTTATATTTTTGTACAAGATATGTTCTACAATTTTTTTTTGAGAATTTTTGGAGATGTAGCCGAATCGTCCGGAGTGTAATAACATTCTGTTTCTTCTTCTGATTTTTCTTTCATCGATTCGACAATCACATTCACGATTTCTAAGTATCATCGTGATTATATTTTGTTTTCCATAGACTTAATGAAATTGATAATCAAGTTGATGTCTATTATAATTATTTTCCGCGTTTGAGAAAAAAGCTTTATTATTATACATATGCTTTTGCTTTTGCGATTGCTAATCTGCTTTCATTTTATTTTTGGATTTAATTGACCTAACCGATACACTCATTTATCTTTCGCTTTTCCTCCCGTTCTGCTCTTACTTGTTTATAAAATCTTTTGTATTTTTTTTATTTCAGTTTGTTTATTTTCAAGAACCACAAAATTCGTTCAAAATAGAACTTCACCGTATTTTACACAATCGATGCCGGTAAATAATATTTCTTGTCCACACAATGTTTTACCGCGCAACCTTGTTGCGATACAAATAGATGAATAATTCATCCGTTTTAGATTTTTTACGTCACTGACACCTATAAATGAATAAGATTAAGAAACAGATCGAAGTCTCACATTTTTGAACGATACACATATACATGTGTATAATTAAAATCTTGATGAACTTCTGAAGGATCATGTTATCAATTTGTTTTTTAAATGCCAAATGATAGAAGGGGGAAAAAGATATAAAATTAGATCATACGTCTAGCAATTTGAAAGCAACGTGTTTTATTCTCGGCTCTTATGTAAGGTTTTTCAGGGCACACGATCTCTAGGAAGGAATCGTATTTAACAGACCTTCGATCGATATTTCGTTTTGGATTGCTTTTGTTGGTCTCTCAAAACATTCGATTAATTTCATAGGAAATTGAGAAACCTTCCCTACATTCAAAAGATTAAATTGGAACATCGGAAAGTTCGTCTTGCCCTCCTCCCTTCGACGGCGTAAAAACTTCTCTTCTTCCAAAAATAAAATTCTGGCTACGTGCCTGATCATACCGCTTATTCTACTGAACGTGTTGAAGTGTTACACCTTTTCAGATGATTCACCTTAGTATGCTGTTTCGCGAACTGCAACGTGATTTATAGTTGAATTTGTTTCTAGTTAGTATTGTGACGTTTGGAAATTTTGCTTTCAAAAATTGTCGAAATTGAGTCGAAGGGTTATTATTTTTATTTAAAAGATAAGGATATGAGCAAGGATATGAGAACTATTTTTCCGAATCTTTTTCACTTTCTGAACCGTGATTTTGAATTCTGAGAAATTGTTGGATATATTTTACTGAAGATAAAATTGCTACTCAATTTTGAAATGTCAATAGTGTCATTGTTTCGCAAATATATACTTGTCTAGATTTACCAAATTTAATTTAATATAGAAAATGTATGTATCTAGTCAAAGTTAGTGTACCGCGTGAATCGAGATTCATGTTATGTAGTAAAATATTCACGTGTGCTTAGCATTCTCAAAGCTTTCATCTATCTATCCTAGTAAACAGACTTTTACAATTTGTAGTATGCTATTACGAGATTACAAATGTATGTATATATTTGTTAAGGATTGCGGAAGATTTAATTGAGAGTAAATATATAATTCGATTTACCCAAGTACACATTTCAATGATTAAACTTTACAAATTTATAAATAAAAATGATATTAAATCTTTCCAACATTAAGATTGACAGGAATCACTAGTAGTAAAGCAAAAGAAAATTATTCCACCAAGGTCTCAGGATAAGAAAAATAAATTGAAATTATTTTATCTTCTCCGCACATATTTTGAGTGATTTTATTAAAATGGAATCAACATATTACGCTGTACACTCCTTCAATTTATTTCCTAAGAACTTATGTCAAAAGCTAGCGTACTTTATCTGAAGGCTTAAAATTCGTTCCGCTGAATTTTATGCCGCATTTTATGGGAGAAAATGTTATTTTTCATTCGTAGCTGCAGGGCGTGATGCTTATTCAGCTACTTTGCAGTATATGCTTCGGTAATCTAGCTCGGCATCCAGAATCGGAAGTGAACAGTTCGGAATTCGATGTTCGAACTTTATCGTCCGTGCCCTATAACTTTAAGTATTGCTCATAGAGTAATGAATTTGATAAAAATAAATTTTTGTCACCGTTCCACTTAGGGCTCCACGTTTACTGCGACGAATCGAAATAAATCAGGATGTATATTTACTTTTTTACTTGTGACTTTCTACACAGATAATAAGTTACAAAATTACGATGTTTTCAATTAAGACATTTCGGTGCACATTTACTTTCCATTTATTTCTGAATGGAAGATCGATGTTTGCGGCTTCTTTTTTTAATGGAATACTTGTCGTTGCGAATCGAGTGTTATAAAAACCAACCGCGGGTCAACGAGAACAACAAACGTGAAATAGTAGTATGTATTTCATTCGACTTAATTGCAGGGAAATTCTCTGGAAAAAAAAAATATATTTGCAGAGGCATGAGAGTTTCACATTCCGTTCCTATTGGGTTTGGAAATCTGAGCCGCAGTTTTCACTGCCGCCGTTTTGATGAATTGGAGCAGTTATATACACGTGCAGGTGGATCGATAAAATCTTAATGACACAGGAGATTAAGTTCACATTTACGGGAATCGAATAATTTGTGGTGAAAATAGAGAATATTGATGCGGATTAGACAGACTAAGATTAAAAGGAGCAATCTTTTTTTCAAGAACGAAAGGAAAACTGCCACAACCATCTAAGATTACTTAACAATACTTTTTTAAGATTATTTAACAATTTTCTATTAACAATTTATCACTACACTAATTTAAGTAAGTAATGTTATTCTTCTATACTGTGCAGCTTTTCAAGCTGAATACAGCTTAAAATTATTATTATCTATTTTCAAAGGTCATCCAAAAATTTAATTAAAAGTCCCAAATCTGCATATGTACTTTACTTAACATTTCAGTGCCAAAATTTCACCCCGTCTTTTCCAACACTCTGACACACGTCAGAGAAATAAAATCAAGTAATTATCATCCAGCACATCATCTCCACTAAAACATCGTACCGTGGTTCAAGAGTCTCCCAAACTTCCCCTCCAGCATTTGCTCTTCCCGCCAAATATTACCAGCCCCCAATTACCAACTACCAAACTTATACAAACCACCGATCAACGTCCCCCCACCCCGGGACAATATCCAATATCCTCCGGGCAAATGAAAAAAAAAAATCTCGCACAAATCACGCGTCAGCTTGTACCGCCAATATCGAACCTAAGCTAAGTAGCCCGCAATATACCCATTATCAAGCCAATCAGCGCACCACCGAATTCCCATTACCAATTCCACCAACAATACCCGCGACAGTAGGTGGAAAATTCATCATCGCGACCCCGTGTCCTGACGTTTTATCGATCCGCCGGCAATAAATCGTCGATTACCTTGCTAGCTTCGACCGTGCAGGGGTGGCTCGTGACGCTGGCTGGGTCTTTATCCAGCAAAAGGATGTTGTACGGTAAATAAATCCGACTCATCGCCGGGGAATCTACGGGGCGTGGTGATGGCGATGGCACACCGGTGTGCAATGGCGTAGCAACGATGCGCCGCGGCCGTGTCGGTGAAACCAAGGCAAGGAAGGACCGCATTGCGGACGGTGTTGGATAGAACGGTCTCTGGTTTCAATCGAGCGTGCCCTTGCACAGTCGATATCTGTAACACTGCGTTCTGATAATGCCTCTCGACCCATCGCGCCCGTGGAAATTCTTCTCATCGATGAATTTTTCTTCCCGCCCTTTCGACAGTGATCCAAAGAAAAAAAGGGCGGGGGAGGATGAGGGTTGGCGACCGACGGTGATGCTTTACTTCCCCGATCCGACCCTTCTGTCTTCCCTTTTTTCGTATTTGTTTTTTCCTTCGTGCTCGACTGCGATACGATAGACATTTCATGGGTTTTCGATAGGCGTGGAGAAAATTGGGGTCCTGGTCGCTCTTTTTTGTAGACAATGAAAGTGAACACGCGGAGACGATGGAGGAACCAGGAAGTTTCGACGAGCTTTGACGGAGAGCTGAGAGCAAGGAAAACATGTATATTATTTACGTAGTACGCATTACGCGCTGGTAAATCTTATACAACCGCAAGTGAATAATTAAAAGAGTAATTGGATATGTCAGTATCGAACAAATATCACTCTAAAAGAAATTAATCCGACAAATACTGTGACTCATCTTACAGCTATGGATATTATAAACGCCTCTTTCAAACATACTGTATGCCTAAGGCAAAAAAAACGAATTCCGAGCCTCAAAAATAGCCAGCAGAGATTTCCTTCAAAGCATAAGTGTTACAGAGTTAGTGTAATCGTAAAGTTGTTTAAAAAAAAACCCGCAAGAAAAAACAAACCATAATTGAACGAGCGGATGGTGAGCAGAACAAGAAACAGTAATTACGAGCACCACGCGGCACATAACGCGTCATTAAAAAGAGAAACAGATGTCGCGAATCGTAAACTTATAACGGAAATTGGGAAGGCAAACCTTGGAATCATAATAGAATTTCTCATTTCTCTCATTTTTTTGTGAGACCACAAAATTTTTTATTTGTATTGGATATCTTGTTCCACTCGTTATCGTAAGTTCAATAGACGACACCGTCGACACTTCCTTTTCCGCCTGTTCACATTCTACGTTTTGGATATAATGGCACAGAAAATTGATTGCCTGTCCAACATACGAAAACCACTGTAATGGTTTCTCCAATCGAACTTTAACCAACGCCACAACAAGTTTCATGGACACATAGGTATATCGTTACACGTGTGAACAACTGTTCTATTCGCGTTCTATTCGACGGTCGGTTTAATACCAAACGCCTTCGTTTAACATTCTGGCAGAAGGGTAAATCAAATTTTTTACCCAATATTCTTAATGCGAAGAAAAATTGTTTTAAAGACTTTTGAGAGAATAAACATATGTACAAGAAGAAATGAACTTTCATCTTCATTTACTCGTGATATTCGATCTCTACGAACTCCGAGATGCATTTTTATTCACCTTCATCGACGTTTCGAAAACTCTGGCAGGGTCCAGCATAACTTTCGAAGACCCCTCGAAGAATCCGTAGCATCCACTCGAATCGTTAACTCGCGTAAGCGTCAAAACAATCCAAACTACTCTCGGCGCTTTCTCGCGGTTCAGGAATGCCCCAGGGCTCGATTGTTTGAATATTTAATCCCTAAATCTTCGACCATTCCGTTCCCGTCGGCCAGACACTCCATGGGGACTATTTCAAGAATTTCTGTGTAATTTTCCAGGTGACAATGCCGTCGCAGAAAAATACAAGCAGCGAGAGAATCACGATGAACGGGGGTAACACCTGTCTGGAGCTGACGCCGGACTTCCGGGAGAGACGACAGCTCGTTGCTCGTGTCTGCAGAAGCGCTGAATTTTGTCTAGGCCATGGTTGTGTAACCAAGTGTTGCGCCGAAGGAGAATACTATTCCAAATCACGGTGCACGACAATTCAGGCGATGGAAACTGTAATGGACTTCTACGAGGAGATTTCGAATCTTACTATGAAACCGTGGAATGGTACAGGTTGGTCCGTCAACGATGCATGTTCAATGAACGTAAGGGTTGTATTACAAGGGATGCGTTGGTATTTTACCGTTTTGGTTTAACGTAATTTCTTTCATTTATTTACTTTTACAACAGTTTAAGATTAAGGGTGAAATTTGTTTTTTCCCAATATCTTCAAATTACGCCCGTTTGTATAAAATGATATATATCTTTTATTCTGTTTATGCGCCCGTCATAAATCCTTATTTTTACTTCGAAGAATACGGTCTGATGATTGGTTTGAATTGTTCGGATGGAGCGTATCCTCTACGTTCGAACGAAATACACGGTATGACGCCGGAAGGTTACGTCCAAGCAGATCCTGGTAATGAATTGTTGCAACACAATCAGTACTGCTTGGAGATATTCAATAATAGAATGGAAGTCGCCAGCCTTACGACATTCGTTTGCTTCGAGTCTCCGCCTGAGGAAACAGAGGAAGAGCCTAGTAGGTATGTCGTTAATATAATACATACTTCTGCACGTTTCGAGTTATTTCAAGGTAACAAAATGCTTCGCCAGATATCCATTAGAAAATAAGAGAAAATAAACAGAAATAATGACAAACATGTAATTTTGATATTTCTAAATTTACGTCTCAGCCTTTGAACACGACGTGAGTTAGTACGTGCACAATGATCGGCTATTCCAATTTCTATATCCGCGTCTTGGCCTAGATCTTTTTTCTGCTCGTTGGACGACCAATTATTGATAAATTCCTCCAAACTTTGGCGTGTGTCGTGAGTCTCGTTGTCAATGGATTACATACATCTGAGACTATAGATACGAAAGATTGGAATGACCATTCATGATGCTGGTCAACCGTGCAAATCGGAAACCAGCATCTTTCGCGGCGGCGCATATTGTGCCCACATCAATGCCAGATAGCCATGTAGTTTGCCGGTGATGCGAACAATGTGTACGCTCGTATATCTTGAAGCAGAAGAATAAATAACAATGGTACAAGTCCATTTGCCTGATGAATAGAAGAAGGGCCATTCACCGGGACAAGTCGTAACGAAGTGGCTGTACATTCGTGTTCGTTCATTTGCTACTCCTAGTACAATATATGTGTGCATTTCTTTTTTATTGTTTCGCTGGATGCCACTGCGATTTTTCCAGCACTGACCATCTTGAAATTAATGGTACGATTTTAATGGTTTCATTGGGAATATTTTGGCAGCGCTTAGTTGCAGCCTCGTTGTTGATTTTTTGCTGCGGTAGAATTTATTGTAATAGAAATTTTTGTTTAAATTGTACGCGGTACAATTTATGAATGGTTCTTGCATAAATGTTTGGAAGAAATATTGCTTTATAATATTTTGATGATTTCTTTCACTTTTATTTTCCGTATTAGAGCATGAAAAAATTATGTTATTAATTTGTAAATTGTGTAATAATGATAATAGCTAGAAGTGGTGTTAGATTAATAGTTGACATTATTGTAGATCGAACTTTTAATAGAACTGTCTGGCCTATTTACGTTGAAAGTTTGTAGTAGGTCAATCTTCTGAAGGAAACGACGGCTGTCTGGTATAAATAATTATGTCAAGTTTCATTTAGTAGTAAATGCTCCTAAATGTGTTCAGGAATAATTTGCTCGATTTTACATATGTACAAAAATAACTGGCTCGGTATCGACTGTTTTACTAATATCTTGTTATTAAACCTTCTTCTGAAATTTCACGAGATTCGCCCAATATAAATTTTTACGGCCATCTGTTTATTATAGTTCACGCAAACACGGAGTTTATTAGTTACGGCGTCTCATTTATAACCAAACAGGCTGTTGCAGTACCCACTTAAATAAGCAAAATTTATTATGTCGTAAAATTGATACTTTAATGTGCAATAAATAGTTTCGTAAATTAGACAACATTACCTTCTTTATTATAATTAATGAGATACTGTAATAATAGAATCTTGCAATGAAAGAGGATGAAGGGTTATGAAACAACATTTTTCTTAATCTCGTGGCCATTTTTTCTATTATTATCAATAGCATTAAATAGAGAAAATTTTCTGGTACTTGATTTCAGATTTATAGTTGCCAGTGTTCTACAAGGTATCAGTTGTTTCTTTTTGCTATTAACACTAATCGTATATGGCTGTTTACCTGCACTTCAAAATCTACACGGCAAAACACTGATGTGCCATGCTGCGAGCCTTCTGATGGCTTATGCATGTCTTTGCATAATACCATGGGTAACACCAGATAAGCATCCGAAGGAAGACGAGTATGCAACCATGTTTTGTTCAGCACTAGGTATGTTTATTTTATGTGTCACCTGCATGCTTGTTCACAAACCAAATGAAAGTTGATTATATTTTTTCTTAAAAGCATTCTCTCTTAGTTGAAAACCATCATTCCAGATGAAGTATACAGTACCAAATTTTGGAGTTATTTGTTAAAACTGCAAAATTATTGGAATAATTATTAAAATTTCGTTTATTTAAAATACAAGAATCACATACAGCAGTGTAAATATAAATGATTCTATATCTTCTTTTTCAAAAGAAAAACCTGGTCGGTAGAAAGCCTTGGATACGAGAATCACACCATTCTACATCTAATAAATTGAAATTTCTCAGAATCCGGTAAAGGTATTAGAAATTCTTCAGTCGAAATACTATTCAATTCGAAATGGATTGAAAACATACCACATTAAAAACAGACTAATATCAATAACGGTATCTAAAGTTCACTAACTTGTTCGTTCTATTAAATTCAATAAGAATGCAGGATAAAATTTTAAACCGTACCTATTATAAAAAATACGGAATATTTTTCCACTAAATGACACAACCAGGTGGCAAGTTCTGCAAGCACTAAACGATGCGATTTATCTTCATTTTCAGGATTCACCATGCTTTTCGCCTTCCTGTCAGCCTTTTGCTGGTTGAACGTCATGTGCTTCGATATATGGCGGACATTTGGGTAAGATGTTACTAGCCATTTCAATTTTCTCTCTCAGACGCGTCGCTCGAGCTGAGCTTCCCTTCTATCTTTTCGTACCTTCCCTTTGTCTCTTTTAAACTTGCTTGTTGAATTTTTACAAACAAAAATAATATCATATTATTCGTGGTGTTGATATTATAGATAAGAAGAAGTCAATTTTAAATTGCGAAAATTAGGAAAGGAATGAAATGTTAAGTGAATTAAAGACGTTGTTAAATAAACATTTTCCCCGTCAATGATAATTAAGAGATCAAGGACGATCGTTCACTAAAAGTTTTGCCAGACGATTGTCCAGTTAGCCTCGCAAGCTGTATAAGATTCTTTCTTTAGGAATTTATCGATTGATGTATTCCTATTGTACTTTGATGTCTCGCCATTCTTATAAATTTCGCTTCACGTTGTCACGAAGAAATTATTTTAATTTTTCCCATAATTTAAGGAAATACTGGAGCTTTCGTTTTTCGAATAATGATTCTCTTGTCGCCTCGCGTCCTCCAATAATGCTGCCACAAATAATCCATCCCACTTCCTGCCCACTCAATGCTAACACGTTTATGTACATTTAATTTCCAAATGATATCGTATACAGTTAAAACTACGACAAAGTGGCAACCGTGACGGTGTAACTGCCGTCCTGCTTGACGTTTAGCGTAAACTTTGTAACCAGGATCAGCGAATTTCCGGTTTCGAGCGCAACCACTATGTCAGCCGCCTCGTTTTCACAGATGTGACTTATTGCGCAACAGAGAGGGAGTGCTTGCTGCCCGGTTTTTATTTTCTTGCCTTTGTCACGAATTTCAGCAGGTACATTTTTTTTTTGCACACTTTTTGTCAATTTTCTGTCGGTTTCATTCGACTGTAATTCCGTGTGAGTGGCTGGCGTCTAGACCCTGATTTAATTCCTCTCTGTTGCTTCATGAAAAATGTGAAGTGCAACGGTTGCAATTTTCCAAAAAAAATTATTCGGTTTTCTTTCAATTATTTAGTCACCGATCTTGGAAGATTCACTTCCCTCAGAGTTCTATGATTCTTATTTATTTAAATTCAGCCGAAAATATGAATAATAGTATACGTATCTATCGAAGGATAGTCTAGCCACAACTTCTTAATTTTTTTAAAAAAACGTAGATTATTGAATTGTAATTCTTCAATTAAATGTTATAGGTGTTTCATTAAAACTCGATACGTATCAAATATGGATCCTTCGAGATAACAATTTGTTTAAAAGAAAACAATTATCATGTGGTTCTTCCTTTATTATTTTTCCGCAACATATTATATGCTGATCAAAGCAAATTGGAAACTATCAGTGAACTTTCTGGATCGATCAATTTTCGATTATTTCCCGAACGATCTTAATTCATCGAAGGTTCCCGCGTACAGTCTCTCATCGCGCAACATGCCGTGGAAGTTTGTGTTTCTAAGTTTGCTATTCTAGCTGGGGGGGATTAGTAAACATGCGGAGAAAATAGATCTGCAAGAACAGAGAAGCTGAGACATCCTCCGCTTTCCCAGACAAACTTCATGATATTGTTCCTACAATGGATGGTAGAAATTTCTTTCCAATCAGTAACATCTTAATGTTGTCTCGCGATTTATTTCATTATTTCTCACCGTTTAGATATGTCGAGAAAAAAACTGCAGGCAAAGTCTAAATTTGTCTGCAGTTTCTTGATGATAATATTCAAAGATTACAATGGAATATCACTAATAATAAAATAGTTTAATCAATTGGAGAAATAGTATTTTACATTAATGAATAATATTATACGTATAGCACAGTGTACCCCTTTAAGTCAATTTTTCTTTAACTCATCGTTACACCTGTTCAAAGTATTACTTCAATGGAAATTTATTTTTTACTGGATTATTTGCAATATTGAAACATTCAAATAGTTTATTCGGTAATCATTTCTCCGCGGGAATACAATCACGTATAGATTTTGTTAATGATTAAATACATTGGTATAAAGGAGAGTGCATGCAGTTTTTCTATAACACGCAGTAAATTTTTATTCGATATGATTTATAGTTACAATGATCACTCCCAAGAATTTTAACAGATGTGGATAGGGTATCAATCATAATGTAACTCGAAAACATAACAACTTGACAATTACGTTCTGCACCTGTTTTATCTTGTGCGAAGGAAAGGAGTTCTTCGATTCTCTTGTTCCCAGCATCGAACATATGAATATGTTTCCAGGAACTGACTTCCTTGCAAATAAACATTCCTCCCACCTTTTATCCAAAGCTATTATTAATTTATCAATTATCCAACAAGGACATTTTTTAGAACTATTCCCAACCACCTCTTTTCCGTTTTGATTTTCTACGTAATTATAGACTCACGTAAACTTTATGGAGATAGGTAAATATTAAGAAAGAAAGGAATATTTTATATTTGTGAAAGATATTTTTATATAATCTCTAGGTTTTTTTTTCGTAGAGTGCACTGTAAAGCATGAATATCAAATAAAAATATTTTTTATTTTAAAGAATGCTCTTGCAACATACACGGAATTGCACAGAAATAATGTTTCACGATTAACAGTGACGATTTCAAGGCTTTGGATAATGCGTGACTGTTACTCCTTAGATCCAAGCAAGATAAAATACAATGGACAGCGTCGTACATTATAATTATGCTGTCATTTATAAGAGTTATATCGTTAGTCATGCTCTTTCATATTTCTATATTTTTCAAAATTATTATACATAAATTATGGGAGAATGTTATTTCATCAGCATGCCTGTAAAAGATAGGAAAGTATGACTAACAATCGCTACTACTATTATGTTGTTACTTTTCCGTAACAGAAAGCTTCTCACCGCTTATAGTTTCTACGTAATAACGATCACCTCATTACTGCACAGATTACCCGTCAAATGATTTTTTGTTCATTAAATATAAAAAAACATTATGAAGATTAAATTTGTACTGTTTTGAAGATGTACTGAAAAATTATTACTGTTTCTTTTTATTACGCCCGAACAATCATGCTAGAAATATTGCGTATCGTCGAAAAGCATTTTTTCTACGAAAAAAAGAAGAAAAGGTGGAATTGTCACACACGTTTCTACACCGTACCTTCTCTACAAAGCAAATTAAACATTTTTTTTCTAGGAGGTTACGAGGCAATATCAGCAGGGGTCAAAGTCATCGCAAAAAGTTCCTGTGCTATTGTCTCTACGCGTGGGGCCTGTCCATGTTCATCACGGTTTTCGGCATCCTGACTGACACAATGCATATCTTGCCAAAAAATCTACGGCCTGATTTCGGCTCGATGGCCTGCTGGTTTGCAGGTGAGTCATCGAGTGGAAAAGATAAGCCTTGCATTCAATGCGATAAATCGCATGTTCGCATCGATCGATACGCTTATCCGCAGGTGTAATCGAAAAAGGCTTGAAAATTCACTCTTGTGCAGGGCGATAATTTACTATTCGATTTCTATTTCGATCTGATCCAACTACAACTCGAGTTCCATTCGTCAACCCAAACTCGTTTCATTTTTCTTTTCTTAATTTTATTTAAAATTTTAAGGGAAGTAAATTAATGACCAACGAGTGGAAGTTTCTAAATGTGCATTACATTCATAAAATAAATCGCCCAACCATGCAGAAATTTACTGGATCATTAACCCTTTAATTCTGAGGTTACTCGAATTTGTATTTCATCGGAGGCCATTTGTCTCGGACAGTAACTATAGGGAATCAGGTTTTCGTCTTGGTTAGCAAGTAAGTTTGAACACGACAAATTGTGGAGAGAGAGGAGAGGAGATAGTGATGTAGCAGATAGTGAACTTCTACATCCAGGACTCAGGAGAATATTCAAGTGACTTTTAAGCAGCACTGCACATTTTCCAAAATTTGCCAGTATCATTATATTAACATTATTTTTGAAAACTGTCTGACACAACGTTTTCGCTATAAAATCCCGAGAACAATATATATATCCTAAAAGGCAGAAATATTTTGCATGTTTAAACTATTTTAAAATCCTCATGTTAAATTAAATCTACCTGACAATAAATTCTTAATTAGAATTTATAAAAAATAACACCATTGTTTCAATGTTTCACTTTGCTATGAAACTTTAATACACTAATTCTTACCTTTGAAATTTTGCATTCTTCGTAGTTATTATACTTTGCTATACATCAAATATTCGGGAGAAATTGTCTTAATTTTTGGAATTTTTCTTTTCTTCATCTACATTCTATACTCATCACTCTCGGTCAACCTCGTTTGTCATTGCCATGTCAGTCAGTCTTAATGACACAAAGAAGTTTGACATCAGTTCATAAAGCTCAGCACTGTGATCACGATTCATAATTAAAGAGTTCTTCTAAGTGATTTAAACATCATCCAGTTAAGATGAGAGCGTGCAGATTCCTCTCCAATTTCATAAAACTTTTCCGTTCCGACTTTGCGAACTCAGATGTCAATCGATTAAATGCCTCAAGTTTTATTGAACTAGACAGCACGGTCTCTAATGATTTTCTTGGAATAAGGTTCAATCTTGGGTGAATTATCAGTTTTATTCTGTGATGTGGTAGGTTAATAGTTACAGTAGGTATATAATAATAATTCTGCAATGGCTTTTGATATACTGTAAACTGAAGACTGTCAAGGGTCCGATTGTTTAATAATTATTCTATTCCACAACTGTATGATATTTTCGTTGCTTATTTAATTCGACTCTTTTGAATCTGCAAACTACATCATCAACTATTGAACACCAGAAAATATTTATCATGTTAGTTTTTGAATATGAAATATTATACTATAATTTATGTTTTGTAGAGATGATAAACGATATTTTATGTTTATGCTTATTAAAATTGGAATTATTTAATAATAAGGAAGATATTCGGAGATATTCTGGAACATTTATTGCAAATGCCTGTTAAATTTTAATGAATAATTATTTGCTGAATAACAACGCAATTACAAAACATTGGAAATGGTAATCAATAAATATATTACTATATATAATATTTGAATTAAATGATAATAGAAATAATTTAATAGTGAGTTAAATGCAATCGATAATTCTTTAAATAATTTTAAACACTTAGCGAGTAATTAAGTCACGTTTAATGTTTCATCTAATTTGTGGTGTAATTTAATACTCCCTTAAAAAATTCAAAGCAGTTATGATCACACGACTGTACATCGTATCCCATCAGTCTAGTTTTGTCTCTTTCGTAAAAGATAATAGCAGCATCATATCGAAAAAGTCAGAAAATTTATAGGCGTCAGAGAACGTGAACTTTTCGCGTTAAATTCGTGGAGATTTTTTTTCCCCCCTCTTGGGTCCATTTAAATTTCCAGAATTAAAGCGATATAATGCCGGGGTTGGGAGTTTCACTAAAAGAACAACCTTCGTGTTCCCCAAGGATATTTGTCTGCTGCTGGTACAACTTGTGACCACGTATTCGCATTTTTTTTCCCAAATCAAATACTAAATTAGCACGAAGCTCTTCTGCAGGATTTCCCTCGTATCGTATTTTTGGTATTAGAGTTTTCTTCCAAGGACGAAAAATTGAGTAGGCATCGTATTACCAAATTTTCTAAGTCTAGAAGTTCAAAAGTATATTTAGATTAACGTAGAAAAAACTGTTTTCAGTTTATGTAATCTGTATTTTAGTAAATTCCAAGATTGATTTAGTCTGCACGAATTGTGCTACTCCTATAAACAGAATTTATTCAACGAATGATGACAGGTATATTTAGGTCAGGACGAACCGTTCCTTTTTTAAACATTCCGCGTGGCGCAGTTTCTTCGTCAGTTTCGCTAAATAAGTGTCAGCCATTCAACTAATTACACTAATTAGTTCGTGTTGGTAAACGATGGTTTTACACGAGGTCCACATTTAAGAGAGGTAGCTCGTTAAAGAGGACCAGCGACCAAGTTTTTTATAATACAAATGTTCCGCGGCTATTTCGTTTCCCTCCTTCCTCTTTTTGTTGTTCTCGCTCCCTGAATAGCGAGGTGAGATTTTATTCTAACTAACGTCGAGTTGGCCGAGTTACTTTTCTTTTTAAGGGAAAAATCCTTCGTTACTGTACAGAGAATATATTACGTTACGTGTTGTTCTAATCAAGTTTTCGACATTGTTATTATGCGATAAAATAGCCAATATTTTTCGTGCAAGCAGATTTCACTAATTAATTTAATTATTTAATATTGTTTACTACAAGAACACGAAACTATATTTTATTTCCAAATGCTACTGTTATTTACAAATCTAGTTGTAACAACATGAAAATAATCACAAATACATTTGTCTCGAAGGAAAAAATATATATTTCGAAGAAAATTAAATATTGCTATAAATGTTGATTTACAGTCGAGATTTGATTTGATTTCATCGCCTGTGTTAAATATTAAGAATTGAGAAATTGCTATCCTGCAAGTACAACCTTTTCTAAGAATATTAATATCGGTGAATGTTAATGTTACAGAACTCCCAGGATTATATGGCGAATTAGCTTTCTTCAGGGGGCCCATAGCGATCCAGTTAACATCGAACGTGGTGTTCTTCATTCTCACGGCAGAGCAATGTAGCAAGGTAAAAGCCGAGCTAAGCAGGGTTGCCGACCCATTGGATCCCAGAAGCAAACGATTTCACGCTGACAAAACTAAGTGAGTTTATCGACTAAACCCTTAAACTCTGGCTAAAGTGAAATCTGATAGATATCTAAGCATAACGCCAAACCTCCATTCGTATCATGCCTAATTGTAGGCTTATACTATTATACCAAGCTGATTAATTATTCCTTCACGTGCTGTTATTTTTATTTTGTCCATTTATAATTTCATATTTATTCAATATACCTTTAGCTTGAAAAATTGTACTAACAGATTCGATGAATTTTATGAAAAAAGTAATTTATCACTGTATTTACTTAATTTAAGAAATTCCGGTCTACTTTACTCGAAGCAATTAATAAGTTCAAATATTGATGCATTCACAATATTTCAGATATTGATAAGAATTTTTGAAAAATTAAACAGCATATTTAAGCTTTATTTGCTTTTTCTTATAATAATTAAATCACTATATTTCAGAGTATTTCAAATTTTGTACACACGTCCGTATTCCCATATCTTCCTAATATTTTGACTTTTAATTATTTCGTCGTACTTAACACAGATTCATCATGAACGTGAAGCTGTTCGTCGTCATGGGTATATCATGGATCGCAGAAATCGTTTCCTCGTTTGTAAATCAGTACACAAGTTACAAGTGGCACAAAGAAATATTCTACGCGACAGATGTGCTGAATTGCCTCCAGGGCCTTTTGATATTTCTTTTATTTGTGATGAAACGTCGTGTTCACCAGGCGTTGAAGAAGCGGCTGGGGTTCGACTCAAAGAAAAAATTATCCAGCCAGGGAACCTCGATGCTTCAAGATCCGTTCAAAGTGAAAAAGAGCGCGAGCAACAGCACGCTGACATCGAGCTTCGCGGTTACCGTTGCGCCTTGACCAAAGAAGTAAGAATTCTCGATCACTGGAAATCATTTCTCGCGTGTTTCGATGAAACACAATTTTCTTAATATTTTCTACTCCGTTCTTCGTGTTCTCAATTATTCTCCTTCGTGGGGTTTCTATTAGCCGTTTCTATTTAGAAAAATCTTTGATAAAGATAGATTATTTACATATTGTTCTGCGTCTGAAAATTTATGATAACACTGCCACGTTAGGAGAACCTTTTTGGAAGATTTTTTATTTGTGACACTCGAGGCACGAAATGAAAAACAACTTGCGCGTTTTATGAACAGAGGTTGATTACACTCGGCAAATGATTAAGACTACATACGTTTGTATTATGAATAAGTATAGGATAAATGATTGTCGTACCTTACAGTCGTGTACACGACAATTTTTGTATGTGATATTGAATCTCGTGTTCCCAGGTAAGACGTACCTTTCGTTTCAGTGATACATCGTTTAATTTGTAATACTCTACTTCATTTAATTTCTTTTATATCGTGTAATCATTGATTTTCTTTAACATGCTAATGTTTCGAACACAATTTTGTTACAAATGGAAAATAAATTTCTTTTGGTTAATATTACAATGAAATAATATTACATAATATGACCCCCATTATTCCACGAAATCATTTCAAAATTTAATAAAATATGCAAACAAATATAATTCTATATAACTTGAATATAATTTTCCAAGTTGAACCGTATACCATTTTTTCACATATACTCAATTTATGATCTGTACTGCGATTATAATTTAATATTATAAAATAAGAAATCTCTGATGCCAAGTTACCAAGATTAGTCTTATTTAATAAAAGATGCTCTTTGCTATTTTCAGTCCCTTCCATTCTACATTTTGCAAATCTTCATGAATTACAGATGTTAAAACACTTCCGGACGATTTAAAGTAACTAACCTACTTGATTCTCAGGGAGAACGAGAGTACTGTATATTATCTAACATCGACAAGCTGAATGTTGTATGTACACGATTATGTATAAGATTTTTATTCTATCGTTAGCTTTATATGTATGAATTTAGTGTATTGTAATATTGCACGGATTCGTCTTTGTATGTACCTACATGTTTAGGATTGAATGGTAAACGTAACTCTTCAGATTGTTGTACGTATAATCCATGCACATATTGTTACGATATACTGAAATAAAAGGAAGTACACACGAAGATCATGTTTCGGTAAAAATTTAATAATCCTTCAATCCTGTAGAGAAGTATATGATCTTTTATAAATTTTATCAATCGTAATTCCCAATACCATACCTATCAACAATTTCTCTCGAGAATTTTCAAATGGATCCACTGATCATCCTTCTGGCCTTACATTTTATGCTACAAGCTTTCTATTTACACCCTTAATTACTGATACACGTGGCGACAAAATTGAGGAGCTCACCTCGGATCTTCCAAAGTCAGATAGAGCGTGAGATATCGACGCGTTCTTTTAGATCTCGAACAAAAACGATGCACCATTCGCAAAAAATGCTTGCAGTTTCGAAACCGGCCTTAAATCATGCGAAAGCGTGGTAGACGATTATTTTTTATTTTTGTTAAAGCTTTATATCCGTTCCATATGAGCCGAGGAAACGTTGCATGGATTATTTGTTCGACGAAGGAAAATAATCGCAGCAGAGGGCACCTGACATTTTGTAAACGCGAAACGTCAAACCGAAATTACTGAGAATCGTAAGCGATTTCTTCGAACGTTTGCCATGTATCTTGTTGGATTCGCGAATTTTCCATAAATATTATGTCATTAAATATTGTCGTCATTAAATGTTCACGGTAATTCGAACCCGACGATCTTTTTCTTTCACCGAAAATTATTATTGATAATTACAACGTCAAGATATTTAAGAGCACAGAGAGTAATAATTATAATGTTTGAATATGGAAGTGTGTATCTGATCGAGGAGGAAAATTATTTCAATAAAGACGAGATAAATTATCCTGGAATAATCAATATCGTCGTTTCAATGTTAATAAAAGATATCGTGCGGTTTAAATGTAATATAAAGGTGATGTTCGATTAACAAATATCAATATCTGGATATTTGAAAATATATGCAATATTTCAGGAAGCAAGCATTCTTCCCTATAAAATTCGACGAGGGACACCGTAAAACTTGGTGTAATATTAAATATAGCGAAAAGTTTTATTCAGTCACGTTCAATATTGATGCAATCTTCATGGATCTTTAAAATTCACTGCCATAGTTTCGACCTGAGCTATAAAATTTTCCCAGCTTACACGTGTTTTCATAACTAAGGGGTTCTCTGGGATATGAAAACTTATTTTAAAGGTCCCACCACGGAATAAAAGTTGGAAACGCCGATCTATAATACGGATCTGCTGTGAGAGCTACTCATTTTAAAGTATATACCGATTTTTATAGATCCTTGACACGTTAAATAAAGAGGACAAAATGAGCGTAACGTGTAAAACATGTGTATTATTTTGGGGAATAAAAATTGCAAGTATACCGTCTTCATTTGTTATTCCCTTTTTTTTTAATCCGATATCTCCAATTACAACAAAACACTGTTGTAAGTAATACGATAACAATAACGTAAATGGGTTTCATTTATTTGCATGGTTACTATTTCCCTCTTTCTTACGAACCGAAAAAAAAATGAATGAATCTTGCGGTTTTATCCAGAACGAAGACTCGATTATTCTCGCCATTTTATTGCCTTCATTTCGTTCTCGTATAACCAATGACTTCCGTGCTGGTTTCCGGATCGAAGATCCACAATTCGGAAAAATGTATTTTCCCTCACTAATTTTCCTGTTTCTTTGCGGCTTCCTTCTTCATCGTCGCGTCGCATCGATGCACAGTTATGTTACTCTTTTACACGTACTTTATCAAGTATGCTCATATAACATAATTGGAATGAGGACATAAAATCTGTGCTTCTATATCGTGCTATCTTGTTGAAAATTAATATAAAGAAATGAATACTTTTACTTAAAGAGAATGAAAATAAAAATTTCAAAGTATTATTTATCTAAGAAGTTACAAAGCATTATACTTTGCGATATGTAACGAGGAGGAATGTTTTTCGTATACAAGAGAGAGAATAATAGAAAAATAAGGAACACAAATAAATTGATAACTATAGTCATTATCTTTAATGCTGACATATTGTAGGTAATTGTAGATTTTAGAGATTAGTGTCTAATGGTAAAATTACACTCTCTCACGCAGACATCCACTATCCCTCTGGCAAATTAATCCCGCAGTGCTCTTGAGCTAATTAATTAATCGATTAATTTACGCGAAAATACAGTTTACTTCAAGTTTCAACCGATCGATTAATCAATTCGCTGGCTCTGCTGCATTCTTCCCTCACTCTTGTATTCAAGGTTAATTGTACAGGCTCAGGGTATGTACACGTGTCCATCCACACACACACACACACACACACACACACACACACACACACTCTCCCTCGTCTAACGCGTTTGTAAATTATGAACAGCTCTAGAACAATTTTATAATATTATAGTATATACTGTACGCCTATCTAATTTTTAGTACATGAATATTGTCTCATCTTCAATGTTGTTTCGACACGTTCCCTATTGTACGTGAAAATCTACGATAAATAATGATTTTATGTTTTTCGAGCTCAAAGAAATATAAATTTAATTTCTCTCAGTTTAATTCAATTTGATGAATATGGGAAGGTCTTTGATTTTACGTTAGGAATGAATGTTATTTAAGAATGATTGTAGAAATTATGCATGCAAATACTGTTGAACTAAAATTAATATTAAGTGGATATAACTTGTGCAAAAACAGAAGTTCAATGATTAGAATAATTTTAAATTGTAGATAAAATAAATACCTTTGGCTTTATCCTAAATATTGAGAAGATGTTTTACTTGGATAAAGAAATGCAGTGAAATGCATTTTATACTGAAAAAATGCTTTTGTTAATTACAGTTTAATGTGTTGCAAAGTTTCGTGGGAGTGTGAAATTATCTCTCGTATAGTAATTTTATGTTTGGAGACATCTGACTGTAAAACTTCAATCGAATAATTATTTTTCCAACATTCGCGTAATTACTTCCAAGTAGCTAAAGTTTCTATGAAATGTACTTTTAATCGAGTTGTAAAACTTCAAAACGTACAATCTTCTGCAGATAAAAGTGTTGCAAGAAAACAAAGTTAGAAATGCTAAATTACTTCATTTTCTTAACCATCTATTAATCATTATGTTTTATAATGGATCGAAAATGCAAGCTTCACTAACACACTCTTGTTGATTTTTATACAATTGCCTGCAACTTGATTGAAATACATTTTTTAACATATGTGTGGTATTGCTTGATTGAATGCGCTATGTATGATTAATGCTTCTGGTAATTATTTTATTTTTATTTTGTTCCCATTAATAAATGTGTAAATATTTTTACAAAAACATCAATAGCACCTAATACAACAATACCTACTGTTTTTTTATACAATTATTAAAAATAGGTATCTTTCGAAAGCCTAGTATTGCAAAAATACAGTTTCGTAAAAATTTCTTCGCTTTACAACTAGAATAATCAATCGCTATAATTCAATGATACATTGTACTCTTTCGCTCATTTAGTAAACTTTTCTATGTATACAATTTTGCAGAAAATTTTAGACCTTCATTTCGAGAGCCGAAAAGTGAAATCTCGAAATTTAACAAAACCTCGATAACCAATATCGATCATTTAAAATCTATCAAATTACAATACGACAGTCTTTTTATTTTATTTGCCTTACAGTAATTTTGCATTCATAACTACTTTCAACATCTCTGGTAATGAGCTTCAGCAGTAGGTACTATTATTATCTAAATTGTTTTCGTTCGCAGTACAAAACAATTATTCCCATCGCTCTCCGCAAAAAGATATGAATTTTTCTTCAAGAATTTTACAAATACTGATATATAGTAGTTCTGTCCCTTGTGATCGCATTAAACGCCCTAATCAGTTGCAAGACTATATAATCGCACGCTTTAAACAGGATAAGTCCTTCTATTCTGAAAACGAAGTTCATAGATAAATTGTTCAATTACTGCTCGAGGTTTCCATGCATAAATCATATTTGTAGAACGCTTGTAAAACGTTAGCAAGCATTCCGAGGTTGAATGTGTAATGATGCTAAAGTACATTTACCATTTTGTCAAACCACATACGTTTTGTCGATCAATCTGTGATTAATTAAGAAACTAATTAAGAAACAATTTCATAACCGTATATATGTTTTCAAATTTTGGTAAATTTAGCTGTTTAAATGATTAACACGTGTCGTACTGAATAAAGTATTTATACCTAAAAAAATATAGTAAAATCTTAAAGTTGAATGCAATACTTAATTCTAAGGTTTACGCAAAAATAATAGGTTCGATGATTTCCTTACACCACTGTTTCGAAAAAATGTCATAGACCGTCAAGAAAAGCGATATTTTAAATAAACATATTTTAAAAAATGACTGTCTCATTTTTTTTTTTATCAAACCACCTTAGTGAAGTTGAGAACTATAAGTTTGACATCTTTTACAAATACAAGCTCGAGCAGACAGTATAATCTATACTACGGTAAAACTTCTTAAACTAATAACTTTAACTACTAAATGCGTGTCCAGCCTGTTTTTGAAGCTATTTTTGGGGGGAAAAACGAAGCTCTATTTAAAAACAACATCCCAGATAGACGTGCTCCACAAACGGACCTCCCAGACCAGTATTAACAGGAACACCAAATATAAAAGAAACTTTCGACGTTCAATATTTATTAACAATACTAGATCAACGCCGCACGGAACATTATATTAATAGAAACTTGATACAACCATTACTTATCCAAACCAAACTATTCGTTCCCATAATTTGTTACCTAATCATTCTATCTACACCGCAAACGAACATTACCAATTTCACAATATACATCGCCGTACATTCCATAACGTTTCCAATCAATATCGAAAGTCCGATACCTTTCAAAAAAAAAAAACGACAATCCTCAGTCGTATCGTCAAAAATTTTCATTCACAGTCAATCCTCCTCACTATCTCTGCGCACAAGCCTTCACACAAGCCTTTACATAAGCTTCTGAACATAACAGATATAGAAAAAAAAGAAGGAAAAAATTACAGAATAAAATTCAAACGATACGAAAACTCTCGCGAATGCAATTCCCTCGGTTGCACAATTTACAGAGGAGGGATAGATAGCGAAAAACGGTTCACGTCCAACCGCCAAACGCCTCAAGGCTTCCTCTCATTTGCGGTCTCCTCGAGGTCTGGGTCCTCGTTGATGATGGAGATGTCGCGAATCGAGGGTCTGCGCGCCTTCCAACCCTCTGCCGGCATCACTGGTGCCGTGGTCTTCGTCAAGAGTTTCGGTCCCGATAAGGAAATAAGGATAGCACCTGCCGGCGCTGTGAGCAAAATCGACAACACGCACATCGTCACAGTGATCTCGGCGTAATACACCTGTTCCGGATCGTCTGGATTCACTTTGTCCAATGTAGTCGGCGCCAGAGCTGCCTGCACCGTTGCCTTCGCCATCAACGACAGGGCAATGAATATTTTTTCCTTGAGGTTCAACTTGCAACCGATCCCAACTAAAACAGTCATGACAATACGGATAACGATTGCGGCCAAGAGGCAGCTCACACCTAGGTAGACAGTTTTCCCCTCGAGCTCGTCTATTTTGATTTGAGTGCCCGTGATGCCGAACAGGATTGGCTCGAAGATCATCCAGAATATCTCGAACGCCGTGGCGACTGGATTCTGGAAGAAAAAAAAAAGAAAAATTGGACGGTGTTGGGATTTAGTTAGACATTTTACGTATTTTTAGTTTCAATTTACTTCTAACGCGGAATATTTATAAAACATAGTGGAACTTTTATTTGTAGGAGTCAAGTTAAAGGGTTACGATAAGTGATGATTGATTGCGTTTTAATTGTAGGAGCTTGTACTTTAGGGGACAGTGATCCTGATTGATGAGTGTTTATCAATCTTTTTATAAAATGTTGTGCTACATTCAATTCCTATGTTCCCTATGCGGACGGATAATTTCTCCGTTTAGATTACAGTTAATTAAAAATTCTTTCAATCCGAGGATAACGAGTTTAATGGATTAATAAAGTTTTAGTTAATTCCGGTGGAAAAGGGAACGCGCGTTACGAAAGCATTGTGCGAAAATATAATGAAAATATAATGGCTATTCGAGACCGTTCTCCGAGGTTCAACGAGAAAACCTTTGAACACAATAATCCAGATGCACTGAAGCGCTAGTTGGCTTCGAGTTTGTCTAGAACTCGAGATACCCGTTGTTCGACTTTTTCGTTATTCGATCGACGATAGTTCTCTGCCATTTGTTTTCAAGCAAATACGCTACATGAACAGCCACGCCAGACGACTAATCCTCTTATGCGATAGTATTGCTACGTAATGGTGACATGGTCTAAGCCGTCGCCGATCGTATCGTGAAAAATGGGAGAAACAAAAGTTCGTATGAAACGCCAAAAGCTTATAGGCATATCCTTTTACAGAATTGCATTCAATCCACCAGCGTTTGCGCTGCCCTTTTTTCACGAATCGTTTTTAGTTCAGCGTGCGCTCGCCAAATAGCTCCATTCCATTAAAAGATTTTTGAAAGGGGAACAAAAATAAAGGGGATCCTCTTAAAATCATTTTTCAGAATCGAACTAATACCCTAAAGGGAAACGAATGAAAAATATTAACGAAAATTATTAATATATTTGCCTTCTCTTTTAAGCGAAATGAGGAATTTGTTCAATTTTAATAAGAATCCCAGACTTTGTTTTAAACGATAATAAATTATTAGAATCAAATAAATAAATGTAAAATATATTAAGATATAATAGAAAGTAATTAATATTTCCTTTATTACAAATGATGATATCAGAGACATATAGGATTTTTATTTTTAATTAATAGAAACAATGTTTATAGTAAATTTGATGTCTAGAATGATCTGAAGAATTAATTTCCTTGACACGTTCATTTTTATCTCTACTCAAAGACTTGCTTATTGCTGGAAAGACGAGCTTCTTTATAATGAAAGCTTCGAATTACGGCTATGTTCACGTAGGAAACTCCGTCTAAAATAGGCTTCGAATCCATCATGAATCACAGCTCCTCACTATGTCACGGCGATACAATTACTTCACTCACCGGCGTCGTTATTCTTCCATCTCATGCCATAAGAGCTCGTCAATATCATTAATATTTCGCCCTGGATATTGCAGCACTTAATAATCCTGGCTTAACAGCCTCACTCTTTCTCGTTGTAAATCAACACCATTAATACCACAACCAAGGCGCTGTCGGGTTTATCGTCTCGCCTAGTCATTAGAATGAGTAAATAATTTCCTAGCATTAAGCACCTTATACACGTAGAGAAATATTTATCGCGATCGAGTTCTATCGTTATGCATTATTTAATTCACTATTGCTATTTTATTATAATTTGCCAGAAAAAATTCTATTAATCGAAAGAAATATTTTCAAAGGAATAACCAATATTGTATCTTACAATAACAGTTAATATTATCGTTAATAGTGAAATGGCGAAATATTTTTGAAAACATGCAATAAGAATTTAGTTTGTTTCTATCGCAGAGTACACTTTTCTCCTTCTATTAATCGAAGTGATAATAATTTGTCTCATTTTATAATAGCTCACTATTAGTAGTATTTAGAGGATGTTATTTAAATTAATTACTCGTCAAATACAGGACATCATCTGCATTACATTACGAAAACGTATTGGAAACAAATTGTATACCCAAATATCGCTGCGGGTCGATGTCTGACCAACACGGATCTATACTACTTCGAGCATATTGGAGGCTGCTGGGCCCATTCTACTTCTGCCATACGGCGAATCACTGCGAACCCATCACGAATCACACAAGTACTCTTTCAATGCTCAATCAGTGCATTACATTCGTCAAACAATTTTCAAGCTCCAACTTCGTACTGTAAAAGCAGATGCAGTAAAATAACAACGATCCTTTTTGTTGCTCTATTAAAAGGTGTTCGAATTAAACATCTCGTTGCAAGATAACGATTATTATAATTGAAATAATAATTACATATTTGTTTACCAGCCACATGAGTTCTATTTCAAAGTAAATCGTCAAGTTTCCCAAACACCGATCTTAAATTAAAATCACGCATTCAGTCAGAAGCACCAAATCCACAACTATCGAGAGACCTTCAAATAAACTAGCGAAATCAATCGAAATTTACATAAACCATCGAGCACAATCCACGTTCCACGACAAAAGAATCGCCCTATAGTTCTGAAGCCCATTATTCCTAAGCAACAGCTCGAGTTGAACTCAAGCATCGCTCCCTCCTCGACACGATCGACAATCACGAAATATAATTCTCCCTCGTCCAAGGACCGATCCTGTCCTTGGTATAAGCTGCTGCTGCACAATTCAGCCTAGCCAGTTGATTTCGCGTAATTGAATTGCATCGCTTGTACGGCCCGACATGCATTAATTAACGCGGACCCGATCGAATAAGTCAATTACGGGTTGCCAGTTCTTTTCATTTCCAACCGAATCGCTGGAGTTTCTTTTTCCACCTCCTCTCTTAACTCTCTGTTCCCCCTTTCCAATCCACTGTATGTACTTTCTTCCTCGCACTTTCTCCTCCTACTCCCCTTTTTTTTTGCTCCTGCTTTCTTTATTTTCGTTTTTCCTCTCGTCGTCTTACCAACCAGCACGTCCGCGAGAGGCTTTCAGTGCGACCTGTAACCAGAGCAACCCTCGGTATTTCGCATAATTAATGAAATCGATCGTCGTTGGAGGAAGGCGAACTTCATTATACATATAACCTCCAGTACTTAATTACGAACCGCTCCCATTCTCTGCCAGTCGATCGTGCAACGCTTTACCTCTCGTTCTCCCTATTTCTCTCTCGCTCGCTCTGTCTCCCTGTTCTTATCGAGCTTACGTTCCAGCTATATTATCGTGCAAAGTCACTTTATTTATTGGATCCTCGGCGAAGAAAAGTGACATCCTTTCGTTGATTTTTTTAATTGAAAGGCTGGCTTGATTCGCTTTTCCTTTTCGTTTCCTCTTCTTTTGCCAGACTGGTGTTGCACCTTTTTACGCGTGTAGATTTATTGCCGACACTTAATTAATCGTTACTGATACAATCAATAGATTGCTAACGTTGCAATTATTATCATCTTAAATATTTTACGAAATATGTGAAACATTTTATACTAATATTTTATCGATCCGATGTAATGTAGCATTCATCAAATTAAATACGATACTGCGTAAAACGATGTACTTAACAATTTACCTTGCTCATTTAATTATTTAGCACCGCAGGAAGAAATTTTGTCCTTCTCTCAAAATCACCATTATTCCCTACCCTTAATCAAGTAATTCCCTTCTCCATTTAACCCTAACGTATGGCAAACACACTTCTGACAAACGTCAAGGCAAACACAGAGCCGCTCAAAATCCAAAGGATTCGACGAACCTCCAAAGCAAGAGCTTCCTATACTGCAGGCTCCCTTCGGAAACAGCGAACCCATCTATAGCTCGCATGTTCACGATGGATACGACAAACCTATGCGACCCACCCTATTTCTCCATAAATTGAGGCAAACTAAGTTGTCACTAGTTCCCGCTGAGTTTAATCTAAGGGAAGGAGGGATGCCTGCAACTGGCTGCACACAGGAAACTGCAACGTCTGATGTGCTTCCTCGGAGACCCCTTTTCGTCGGTCATTTTGCAAGCTCGCCGTGTTATTTTTCCTAAGAAAACAGTAGACGACTTATCCTGTTACCTGGATCTCTGCTTTACCACGGGATCTCTTATAAAGTTTGCTTTTCGAGGAGTTGGACGTTTAACGCCGCTGACTTATTTATAGAAGAAACGTCCTCATTAACGGAAAGAGAAACCATATCGACGAAGAACTGTCGATAGTTGAAAACGTCTGGGCTAGTATTCACGTTGATTATATGATTTTCTTTTTTATTTTCTCGTTTCTTTAAAATTTTTGGATTCGGTGGAAGTCGAAGGAGTTGAAGGAAGTTGAATTAATTGCTTGTCTTTGGGATGTAAATGATCGGTGAAGAGGATTAGGGGGATTGTAACCTGATAATTGAGTACGTGTTTGGTTGTCAGAGGTAAAGGGATTTATTTCTGCGGAGAGAATCCTCGGGTATACTATTCATGGAGTGGTAGGGTTTGAGTTGATTCTATGGTTCGATGGTTATTATCAATATTTTAGTATTATCAGTATTAGAGAACGTTCAAGGGCATAATATTGTCGGATTGGTATAATATTAAGGATATTTATGATACGGTTCAATATATGTATGATAAAAGTCAGGAAATCATTTTATGTTATATTTCAGTAGTAAGTATAAATAATGCTGCAAGTAGTATAAGTTATCAACAGGGACCTTGAGCGAATATTGTTAAGAAATATGTAGGTGAAAATTTTACATGAAATTTACATGCATGCATTAGTTACATGCAATGCTTCAGATATTGTTCATTGTTAATTAAACCTTGTATTTGAACGGACAATTTTGTATGAAATGTACTCGGTTCAGTTTCATTATTAAATGCTTCTATTTATATTTCTCAATAATAAATTACAGTGCAGTAAATGGAATTATGGTATTCATTGCAATATTTTTGAAAGATTCATTTATTCACAATTGCATTACGTAAATTTATAATACTGCTAAAGGCTACTGTTCCATATCTACATGTTAATATAACTTTGATGTTAAATTATATTCACCCAATTATTAAATGCATATCAATTACATTTTCATTCTGTTATTATCCTATCTGCTCGATACTATTCTAAAATATATCATTACTACATCACTGTTAGAAAGCTTACCCAAAATGGACTCTTAAAAAAATAACAGAATAAAACTTCTCTTAAAACAGACCGCGTATCTTTAAACTCTACGTTATTCTACCACCAATATTCCCTCACCTATCTATCAGGATCGCCTAGACTTATCCCAGCCAGCAATAATCCCGATCACATATTAATATACGAGCACTACCATCAGCATTACCTGGCTGCTGTATAAATTCCAGCGTAGCTTATAATGCCGGAATTGTGCTGTATTAAATTAAATAAATGAACGTGCAGCAAGGTAGTACGTTACGTAATCTGGATTGCAAGGTAAACAGCGGCAGTAAATATCGGGGTTGAATAGGCGACGTGCGAATTCCAACCGCTCTGAACGTGCATCGAAATATGTATTTCCATATTCTGATGGGGAATAGGTGGAATCGGTAACGTGTTATGGCGGACGAGTCGTGGAACAGCAGTCACGCCGGGTTGGCCATTGCAGGTACAGCGGGAAATTTTGATGGCTTTCTATTTCCACTTGTGCTGCCCGTAAAACTCGCTACATATAATAAAACGGAAGCGATCTTCCGCGATAAAGGGGGCTTGCAACTAACGGCCGACGATTTTCACGGGGGTATCGTAAACAAATGCAAGAACGTATGGGATGCCCGGTGAATCGTGGTACATATTGAAGGGATAAAGATGATTTATTGCGTGGAGAAGAGGATGTGTCGGTGATCGTGGCTTTACTTTCGAGGGGCTGCATGCATCGTTAATCGCGTAACCCGTGAAATAATTTTGTCCCGAATATTTGGCACACGTACATTATTATACAAAAATCGTGACGGCACAATGGCTGTAATAGCTTTCATTCTTATTAACAGATTTAGATATTCGTTTTATATATTTTCATTTAATTTGATATGCAACAATCGTTCTGCAATATCGTTAACAATATTGCTCCTCGGACGGCAACTATGCTGTGCAAATGTAATCAGCGAAGTAACACTAAACATTAATCCAGTATTTCAATTATTGCAGTGGCCGGTGGTCTAAAATGATCCACAGTTCCGATCCAGTGTTTCAACTAAAATTCCCAAATACGTACGTGCAACATCCGAACGCCTTGTGATTTAGTAATATCTCTAACAATTCCACCATTCATCAGCTAACGGCACATACGGTGATTAATGAATCCAGCTCTAAACCCAAGGATCAATTCTAACAATTATACCTACCGAATGAAGCGGTATAAATAATAATTCACGGACACAACGCCTTCTATCAGTAAACAAATTCTTCCTTTTTCTTTTTTTTTAAATTCCCCCGCGTATCGCCGCGACGATTAATTTCGCGATCGGGTGTCCAACATTGACAGAACAATTGACAGAAACGTAATCTCTGCACAAAATCGATAGATTGTATTTCGATGGCGATCGGCTACAGCGACACGAGCTACCTACGTGCCGAGCCACCAAGTCGAAGGATTTATGGGCAAACTGCGGCATATATTAACACGTTCCGCTGGTATGGTGGATCGATGGTGGCCAGCGGCGGATTTTTCCTTCAGGTTATGGTGGAAAAAGGGGGATGAACGATAAGCGACAGCGCGCTTTCAACGCCGCCGTCGAGCCGTGTGCAGCTGGTTTATTGAAAATAAAACGGGGCTCGGGTGGAAATTGTTCGGGTTCGTCACGTTGGAGCTGTAATGCCGATCGTGAAGCGTGCACCGGCGATAAAAGAACCAAGGAGGAAAATCATTGGAGGAAATTCGACGTTTAAGCTGATTGGAACGGTGCGATACGCGGGACGAAGGTGTGCAGCTCGATTGTATTGTTAGAATTGCGATATCGAATGAGTTCCGGCACGATTTGGAATTGCATGTTTCATGTTGGATATGATCCGGGTGTAGCTTGGATATTTTATGCAATTTTGTATCAATTATTTTTTATTGCATCGATTGCCAGTGTTATTGGCGATTATAGAGTGCTGTGAAATGTTTGCAACAGAGTTTACAATAATGTTCTCGCAATGACAGGTATTTCTATTGAAATCAAATTATTTGATACAATGTATTACTGTAAATGTACGGATCGAATTGCTTGAATTAATTGTCAGTTTCTTTTATTTCCCTGTCTTCAATTAATTCTGAATGAAGCGCAAGTCCGAAATTAATATTCGAACAATTAATTTCCATTGTGGCTATAAAGCTAGAACTCGTTGAAGTGATCAAATGAAAGGGGATCATACGCGACTACTATACATTCTGATTCATTAAATTGCGAACAAAATGGGCAAATAAAATGCTGTTAATTAACAACGGGAATATATGTTCGCAGGAACGTTAATTCGCTAGAAAGAGCAGAATACAATACCCTTTATCTACTTCCTCGACGTCTGCCATGTTATTACGTTTCACGCCATTAACGAGTCAACAGGAAACTGATTTGCAATGGCGGAAACAACGGGCTGCGGAATAATAATGCGATGCCATCCGCTGCTTGAAATATAATAAGCGGTAAAGTTTCTTCACAGACATATAATTTGGATTTGCGATTCTGTAATAACTCGGAGACCTTAATTAAATATTACGCCGAAAAACATATACTATTTTGTTGTTAAGTTAATTGAGGATTACGAAAATGTTTTAATACCTTAGAAATTATAGACTTGAAATATGGGAAGGTGGTACCCAATGAATATAAATAAAGGCAGATGTTTAAAACTAATTTTTCTAAATCATACTTTCACTTTCGACAGACCCTACGTTCAATTAAAAAATTAGGGATGTGGGTATCTGTGACCGAACGATTTTTCATAGAACATGTAACCTCGTGATATAGTGTTAAGCTCGTGCTAAAAAGAAACACGAGGGAACTGTCTTTTAATTGACATTTAGAAGATTTTCTTACGTCTACGGTGGAGAGGGAACATGATACAATAGGTAAGAAGGACAATGGCAGTTCTCGAGCTGCGTGCTTTGCTTTCTCTGTGCTTAAGTTGTTACTAAGCCAAGATCCGAGTGCAAAACGCTGGCTTGAGTGCAATTTAACGCTACACTGCGGCAAAGTTCGTCACTTCGCTGGTGCGCCTGCTTACTCCCAAGTATCGTTGGACAGATGAGATCGAAGCGAATAATGATTTCAGTACGTGCCTATCTGGTGCACACGGTTTTCTTTAATATTACTTTGCGAAAATTAATATAATTATCCCCTTGTTTCGCGAAGTTTATAGAATATTCTTGTTTCTGTTGATAGAACGAAGTTTAATTATTTTTCCCCTGAGATTGCATCTCTTCTTCTAATATTTCTGCTTACCACACTACCTTCTTCTGTACTGTATTGAAAATATATTAATATACTACTAACATTTATGGACTTTTTCTATTCATTTCTTTCTGCTATAAGATAATGGAATTCTCATACTTTGTAGAGTAACAAAAAATAAAGGATGTTTTACGATTTGATCGACGGTGCCAATCGTACGAAACAAATTATAAGAACGCATTGATCATAGTGCGCCAGCAACATCTGGACATAGTCTCGTCACGAAGAGTACGTGTCGGATCGCAAACACGACATACCGATGTCCTACGTGTCCGGAGTTGCACGGGACGAAATGGACGCAGGCTTGAATATTTCACGAACCCTGAAATTATTGCAACCGCTTCGTGAACGCCACCTTCTCGATTTTCCAATCGTTCCACGATTTTACGATCGCCTCTCGTGCCTGTTTATTGCGATTTTTTCGGGACGACGTTTAGGTGCAAGCGTTTGGTAAACGCGTTACCTCGAATACGATGGAAGATATTTGATAAGTTTCTATTTGGTGTTGATAAAAATAGTAGACGGTCCGCAATAAAAGTGCTGTAACGATTTCGTTATAATACTTTTCATATTACTGTTGCATGTATTTATAGATTTATGTTATAACAAAATATTTATTGTGTTTAATGTTGGAAAAAAATAGAATAAAAATTCAGGGTGTTTTATGCTCCACGATGCAATTGTTATGTTGGAGTGCGGTAATATATTACATGTAAGACTAAACTAGAGCACTTCCGTTTGATGCTTCATTTTCGTTTAAGACGTGAGTAGGACGGCTGTAAAATTAAGTTTATTGGTTTCCTTGCGATTCGATTAAATTGAAAGCAAACAGCTCGTGTAAACTGCACTGGTATTATTGATAGTAGTTTCAGATGTTATCTTTGAGGTTGAAAATCATTGAGCTTAAATGATTTATTTTTTATTGGTTTGGAACTTGGATACTCAAGACTATGTATTATACAATTTCTCACTCGAATCATTTTAATATCTTTTTCTTTACAGCGTGTAAATAATTCCGACTGTTTCTGAAATTGCGTAAGGCTCTGCTCGTATGATAATCGAAATGGACTAACTTTTTTCTTATCGAATTTTTCCTTGTAAATATATAGATGTACTTACATCGTCGACCTCCCAACCCTGCTTCTGCCAGAAGTAACAGCTGACAAAAGCTGCAGCAACTACTGCTAAAGGTCCAGCACCTCCTAGCTCAATTGCTTCGCTTCCAAACACTGCGAGTAATCCTCCTCCTAATAACATCAGTACCCGCATGGGAACCATGAACGGCTGAAACATTAAAAATTGAGAAATCGATTAGGATTGATCTGGAGACATGATATATGAACAGGTTTTTCGCTTTACTTTTATTGATTTTATTGATTAATCAACAATTACTTATTAAGTAAGCCGTGACATTAAAAAAAAGTTATATTTATTAGCCATATTGTACCCTATACTTTTTTAATTAAAAATATCAAACACTAAGGAAAATATTTCTGACGGTAGCAGATATATTTTCCATACCACTGTGTTTTCATTATAATGTTACATTACTCCGTTCTATCCTCCACATAAATAAATTATTTGTATAAAACTTGAATTCACAACGATAACGGTGCTATAGTTAAACTTCTTAATTATTATTTTTACTAGTCGCCTATTTAATTTTGTTCTCGATTATACAGCTACCCTTCTTTTGTATGATACACTTTCTTCAATTCACTTCACGTAAGATGAAAAGATATTGCCTCTCTATCAAATTTGAAATATATCTAGTCAAGACAAAAATAAATGGTCTCAGAGCGGACGTGTTCTAAAGGTTTCAACAAGACCATGCGACTATAATTTTCGCGTGCGAGGAAACAGATAGCAAAGAACACTCTTGCATTCCCACGTTCGAGTATTTCATCGATCGATGGTGAACGAAGGAAATTTTGGGTCACGTATGTACACAAGTGGGACCGAATGAACGCAGTTCCATCTTTGGACCACCATGAAACATGAATAAGGGGTGAGATGGTGACTTTAGGGACACGTGTCATCCGTCTGAACTTTCTTCGTTATTACTGAAATTCTCGTACACTTCGATTTTTCGATGGGGAAAGAGAACCGTTTCGCTTGTGTCTTTTTCACATAGACCCTCTTCCTTTACACTTATTCTTTCTTCAGTGTAGCCCACGAGTTTCCGTGTCGTTTTATAGTTTCATACTCCGATTTCTCAGTTCTGCTGATTCGGAGTATTTTCTTGAATCTGAAGACATCCACGTTCCTATTCTTTTCTTGTCTTCGTGAATCTTTTTCTGCATTTGTAAGCCAAATCCATGGATACTTCTTGGATAATGTTGTTATTAAAGTATGGAAAGAAAATGCTTTGAATTGTGCAAAAGGAATGAAATGATATAAAGCATAGAACGTTCCTGTTGCTTTCTGCTGAGTTGTTAGTCATTTTTATTTCGTTCTACGTTTAATATATTTCTTTTTTATGGAAAAATTGACTTGACATTTGATATAGTTAATTATTTGTTATATACTATTTAAATTTCGTATCATTCTAAAGAAGGATTATTTTGTTAATGCTCAGAGTTTCTTACGAAAATTTCTCGCATCCCATTTAAGATTTTTAAATTAGCATTTTAAGTGGAGGAAGTAAAACGTTATCGTAATACCACGTTCCACGAAAACAAATAATTGGACACACGATCCACGTTCCCTTTAGCTCTACACCCCTGCCAATAAACCCTGATCCAATTTTACTCTTACCCTCGTTTGAAAAGCTGAACCTGTTATACAATACACCCTCCTTATAAATATCTACACGTATCCTTCCCCGAAGAACGTGAAACGTTTCTATCATTTTTCTTTTATACCTTGTTTTTCGTTTTATTTAACAATTTAATTTTTCCAAAATAAAGTTCAGTAAAAGTCGAAAGTAATATTGTACGAAACTTTTGTATAGCAGTAAATTATAACCAGTTACAAGTCTTCGATATGTCTCAAATCAGATTTATATAATGTAATTAATACGTAGTAAATAAAGTTGTAAATAAGGTAACATCACTTCATTTGCTAAACAACACTGTTGGAATATAAATGATTCCCTCAACACCTTTGATCGATGACAATTAAAATTCATTTAACCAAGACTGGTCCTCATTACAAAAAAAAAAAACGAAATTCATAAATAAATAGATCCAGCCTTTCTTGGAGCTATTCATTACACGAATAACGTCGACAAGAAATCAGATCGGTTTAACTACAAACAGGGGTCGATTAATCTTCTGTATCAAACAGACAGAGGCTCGATTCTGTCCATTTCAACAATTACATTATTCACCTTGACCTCCTTAAGTCTTCTACTATCCACCATTTCATCCCTTTCTTTAGTATATTTCCTGGAATTCTTTTGGTGAACAGCTTCGCTTCATCTCCGGGCAATTTTATCGGGAACAGTAAATCCGCTGGTATTAACGAGCGAGTCGTTAAGGGTAAGCCACACTTTGTGAAACGGCACGGAATAAGACGCCACCCTTCGCCCTTTTATTCCTTTCTCTTTTTTCACGAAGCCTGAGTGGATCTTCGATCCACTTCCGTTTGGAATTTAATTCAATAACGCCACGAAATTGTCCCTCCCTGTTCCAATCGCTGTTTCGATCGTTGTAAAGTTTGCTTGTGGGGGATGTTTCCCCGTTTGGGCAAGTGTACATGGGTAATATTTGGTTAGGAGACTGAAATTGATCTAATTTGTATTCAATTTCGGCTTAATTAAGTATTCTTCCCATACTTTAGATCAATTTATTCCACCAGTTTCTATTTAACAATCATTTAATCTTTTGTAAAAATTATATAACTTAATTTCATTCCTTTTCTAAGTTGTACGAATATTATCGAAAATATTAGCAAAAGTTTCAGCCAGGACATTAGTTTTATCTGCTTTCATACAGAATAATATTTCCATCTTCTTTTACGTAACAAAATCGAATGGAAACAAGAATAAGGAATTCGATACCGCGATCGAGAATTAAACGGAACGAGACGTCAGATAACACGGACGGATATCCTGTGTCTCCAGTTTCCGCAACCAGGGTGGATCCCACCCCGTTGTTCCAGTGGAAGGTGTTATTAAATTTTCGTCCGCACACAAACACGCGGGCGCGTGTGTAACCTGCACGTGCCCCGTAGCGATCAGTCATCGTCGTTACACGTGATCCTGCGGCCTTTTCCTAAATGCGTCGCGATATTGCTATAAGTCGCTAATATTGCGTTCCCCGTGGCGAGTGGCCGGTTATGTGTGTACGCGTGTGAATAACTCGTGAATAAGTAAACGCGTCGGCGGAGGCACTCTTACATTGATGCGTGCCCACCCTTAGACCGCCATCAAAATATTGCCCGGATTCTGAATTCGATGGGCGAATCTGGAATAACGAATAATTTCGAGGAGCATCTGGAGTAGATGAAATAATATTGCGACGTCCCGTCGTATAAAATTTATGGCTGGGTACCTTTTGTTCCAGCTACGTGGTTGGATTTTTAATTCTTCCAGGCATTTATGATTGCCCCGTGTCCTGTTACGACAGAATCTATTGTATTTTTGGTATTTCTTCATTCAGTTCAAGGGTCTGAAATCTAACGTTGAGTCGAACTTTCGACCGATGTGACGTGGCAGTCGAACAATTTTTAAGAGAGCTCTGCTACCAAGAAGTACGTCGATTCTGAGGCATCGTATCTCGGATTTGGTAAAACCGGTGTCGTTTTATTCCCAATGCAACCAAGCGAACGAATTTTACGATACGGAGTCGTTTCCATTTTTTTTAAAACTCCCCTCACTTCCATTCGTAATCGATATTCGGTAAGAAACGCACCTCGAAGGATTCGATTCCAATATCTACGAACTATCGCCAGGTTTTTCTCTCGCTGGTATTCGCTATGCATACGACCCTTCCGTGTCTTTTTTTGTTCTATCGGCTTCGTTTTTCAAGTACTGGTAGAATTTATTGGTTCCCAGAAAGGAGAGAGGGATTTAAGATTGGTATTTATATTGTCGGGATGTAAATGTTATTTTACCCAGAAGAACGAATATATTAATCAGAGATTCGAGATCGGATATCTGAGAATAAATAAGACAGGATTACTGCAATAAATTAATTGCATTCTTTATTTACATTAAATAGGCGACATACGAAGAAAGAGTTAATACTCAGAAAATTCTGCTCTCGTTCGCTCATCAAATCTGAGAAATGTAATAGCATTAGGTGCCACGTGATTCGTTTGAAACGTCGGAAACTTGGTGTCCTTATTCCCGACGGCGACCAGGAAATTTCCAGACGTTCGAGGCGAAAGAAAAGGCCGTCGCTCATTTTAACTGAGAGGGCCAGGAACAAAGGGCAAGAATAATTCGTGGCAGAAGTAAACCGGTGTGCTGAATTAATTAACGTTCTGTCGACCACGAAACGATTTTCTCCAATTGACAAGTTTTCGTCTTCTATTTTACTTCCCCGTTCGTAATTGCCATAGGACTCTGCCTAAAGCAGAGGGAGGAAACGATAATATGAGTCTCACGTTGATATGTTTAATAATCTATCATCAAACGACAATGATTGAATAGTTAAAGTAAAAATTCACAGCTGTTCAATTCGGCAAGAAACTTAAAACTGTACCAGAAAGATGTATGTCGTGATCTGCAATTCAGACGAAAGTAGCAGAACTTTTCGAACAATCCTCGATTCGAGCCAGATCGAGATAATCAATTACCGGATTACAAAAGTGATTGGGTACTTGAGAGGAATGAGAAACGGAAACAAGAGGAAAATACCACGAGGTATTTCCTTACACCAGTCGGATATCCGTTTCTGGTTAATCCCTCGCCGTTCTGGATACAGATGCCACGGATGCCGTGAACGGAAACAAGGAGTTATAACACGTGAGAGAAACAATACGTCTGTTATCATTTAAGAGGTTCAGGTTATGATAAATACACGTAGAAATGGTATATGTCATTTTTGCTATAGATTACGTACTGTTGAGATAATTGTGATTCGCGTTTATTATTTTCCAGTTCAGTTTTTCCCTTTCTTCTGTGAATTTTGCTGTCAGTTTATGCTAATTGTTCACTTTTATTTAAGCGAATGCCAACCCTTTCGCGAGACATTGTATTCGCGTGGTAAATTAAATTGATTTTTCTCGTTCAGTGTCAATTACAAGATGGAATAATGTTTATAACAAATCAGAAGTAAAAGTATACCAAATCCATTTCCTTATATTTTCTTGCGTTGGCAAGTCGTCATTTTTTATTGACACTTTTGGTCCTTTCTTCTTAAACTTTTAAATCGTTATAAAGTTTTTATTCGAAATGAATCAGAAGCTGAAAATCGTTTCTGTACCTTTTCTCAGCAAAACTGGACAGTTGAGCAAGATAGCGCATTACGTGCAAACTCACTATAGCTCGAATGCTTTTTACGACCAGCCACCAGCAGTAAAACTCTAAACTTCGTAATCGTCCTAATTGAAGATCGTTTAAGACAGATCTCTTAAAGTATATCTCACAACAATTTTACCTTTTATGTGTGTTTTTTTCCCCTATAACTATAACTTATCGGTCATCCCCAAGAATAGTTTCCAAGATTCGTCGATACCTAAATATTATTTTCATATTATTAATGTCTTTCTTTTCTAAACATTTTCAAGGTATTTCGTAAATTCTTATAAATTGTTACGGTTCAAAACCGCCACGTAAGTATTTATCATTTCAACAGAAAATTAAAAGGAAAAGATAAGAATTGTAATTAAAACGCACCAGAGTTACTTTGTTGTTAGACTTGAATGCACGTACTCTGAGATGTATGAGTTTTAATTGAGAATGAATTCGAAACAATTGCGGTGTAAATTCGTACGACGATTTTTTTCTGGTAACGACTCTCTGCCGTTCAAGCTGAGAGATTTCCTGTAGACCTTTTGGGAATTCAAGATTGTATACATAAATTACAATAGCGTGCGGCAGTAATTTACGCGACAATAGGTGTGTGTCAATTGCGTTTTAATAGGCGTATTAACGTGAATGAAATATACCGGGGTGGTTCGGGAATTGTAACACGATGGCTGCTTTTGTTCGGCTGTTATTCGGTGGTTTCAGTCGTCAGCTTACGAAAATGCGAATAGAAAACATTTTTTTAATGAACGCACTCTCATACTGATTTCTTTCTTCTTACAATTTTCGTATACATGTACATTTGTAACAATGGCCTCCTATTTGTTTAGAATATGTATCAAATATACATATCTATTACTTGCTTTTACAGAAATACGTGAATGCCGTCACGAAAAAAATGCATCAAAGAATAATTTAATAAATAACCTTACAATAATGAAAGTAAAAATATAACACCCATTGATTTAAATAATTAAAAATGACTACCAACTTTTAACGCAGAAACTGTGGGTATGATTTTTGCATTGCCAAGCTTCCCTCGCATTAAACGCGCACGAAACAAGAATTGCTCCCTTAGAACGCAATCGACGAGGAAACGATATTTCGTTTCCGGACCGACCCTTTGCCTTTCGAAACCCACGGTGGAGACAGGAAAGCGAGCCGATGCCGTGCCGCTTTATTTCTCCACGGTTGAATCTATCGAGATAGCTTTCGACATCCTGCAGACGGAAAAACCGAAGACAGAGAGAAGCACCGAATCGGTAGGGGAAAAGAGAAATCGTTCGTAACGCGTGTGTATCTCGAATAAATATGATAAACGTCGTTGGAAATACGGCTAAATTTTGTTTGCAATCATTTGACGGGCTATGATCAAATTTTTCTATCGATACACCGCTCGAATACAGCGTTCCAGTCACGTATTTCTATCAACGTGAGTTACCGTTTTCTGTTTTGTTCGAGAATATTGATTCTAGATGAAAGTTTCGTAATATTGTTTTCCAAGTAACCATACCTGGAGCTCTTTATGATTCGGTGAAATGTGAATAACGATTGTGTATCTCGTTTCATATACAATAATAATAATAATAATATGTAAATAAATATATAAAAATTCAAACCTACTTCTAAAGAGCTGTCACTTGAAATCCCATTTTACTATTTTACCAATCCCCACGCGTCAAGTAAATAAACTCGTCACCCATCAAGAACCAATACTACCAAGGACAATTCAACAAATTCCCCTAAAACGATTATCTTCCAATCGAAACATCCCCTACGACCTTTTTCAACCCGTTTCAACCCTACCAATCATTCTCTTCTCTTCTACTATCTCTATCGTTTCTTTGACGATTCAACGGTGACTCGATTTTTCGTGTTCAAACTCGGATAGAATACGATGCGAAGTGAGCTGCGCGGAAAGGGGTTGGTTGCATCGAGGGTCGAAGGGTGGAGAAAGTGGAGAGAGAGGAAGAGCATGAGAGGCAATGCAGGTGGCGATGCGGCAAGCAAGTGCTGGCCGGCTTTCCGACCGAATCCGTACACAAACGTTTAATTCGCGCAAATCGATAGACATCGCTGGTGGCGGTGCTTGCCGGCCCTACGGATTCGATTGAATTTCAAATCTTTTGAAATCAATATATCGCGGGCAGCGTACGCGCCACGGTTGAAAATTAAATATTGCTCGCTATATCTAGGCCTCGAGGGGTGGCCACGACGTCTATGATCGTCTTGCTTACGGTGAAAGGATTGTTTCCAACTGCGACAGATACGTTCTGTTTGCTATTAGTCGATTAACATCAACAATATTAATGAAATACAATAATATTAATGAAAATTAGAATTTTATGATTTATTTGTTTATTATTCTACGGATCGTAATCTCTGTACTGCCAAATGACTTTGTACTTCAAGTATATTATACATTTATACATATATTAAGTAAGCGAAGGAGATTGGTACTATACGTTGTACAACTTGTAATTAAGGATTAATTTTACGGCGTATCGTGATCTTAATTTGCTCGTAAATATATGTCGCACGGAGTGCAACAATTTACACGCAACACACCAATTTAATCTGCTGTGATTGATGAGCACGATATTATATGTTGGAGAGACTTTGGCTGATGACGTTAGGTTATTTAGACGGCGGCATTATTTGCACGATTTATAGCAGATGGTAATTGAACCCGACTTGTTGATCATAGATTGTTAACCATGTTCGCAAACCAATATGCCCAGTTAATTTCTAATTGTACCGTGCGAAAATACTTTTAATAATTGAAAAGTTCACTCTCATATTTATACAGCTGAATTAATGAAAGTTATTTCTTCCCGTTGTCCAAATAAAAACTGCTCTGTAGTTTAGTAATTTCAGCGAATTGATAAGTTTCATTATAAATAGCGAAATAATGGATTCTGTTTCAAGGATCCACATTAAATTACCAAGATCAAACGATCCCGTCTAAATCGCAAATGCAACTCCTTCGATGCAACCTATGATCACTAGACCTCGTTTGTTTGCAACGAACCAGCCGTGTGCTCGAAATGATTAACAAAGCAATCGGTCCGCTCTGATAACAATTGCCCATTCGCAACTAATCAGCTGATTAATTGATCAAACAAGAAGAGCATAAATCTCGGTCGACGTTCGATTTCCCGTTATTGTATTACGATGCGCGCAACAATCGTTTAACGAACCGTTTAACCGACTAATTGTCAACAGAGTTCTACTGCTGTTCCGGTATTTTCAGAAGCCAGAAAAAAATATACGAAACGAACAATGTGCGGATTTATATTTTTCTGCAACCGCGAACTTTCGTTTCAAAAAATATTAAAATAGAATATTTGCGAAGTTGATTGTAGAGATTGCTATCAAAAATACGTCATACGTGGGTTCACAAAAATGCAAATTTTTTTCTAGTGATAATAATATATAGAGCAACATAAAAATCGCTGCCTCTCTATTTTTTCTTGTTCACCGATGCAACGTTAATCTGGACACCGTGGTTACAGAGGCAAATACAGTTACGTATTGCGGCAAATGTTGGGCTAAGCCTCGGAGCCATTCGACCATAGAATACGTACAAATTTAATCAAGGATCAAAGTTTGCTTAGGTTTAAGCACGTTCAGGCGGATTGTCCTGACGAGAGCTTTGCGGGGAGCGGCCCCTTAAGGATCTAAACTGTATCTTCCGTGCACATAAAGTATGAATCGCATAACTGACCGCTTACGTAAACTGTATCCCATTCATGTTAGCAGAAGTGACACGATTCGAATAGGGATTTCCGAAAATGGAACAGAAATGGCTTTCACCTTTGCAACCATCAAGCTTCATGAACACTCTGGACATGCAGTTAGATCTATCAACCCTTAAGGGGTATCATCAAAATTTCATTAAGTAGGCAAACGTAATAAAAGACATAGAATATTTCAACAATAAAATAAGAAGCATTAATGTGGCCATGACGTCATTAAAGTCATTACGTTAAAACAAAATTGTTGAAACAAAATTTCCTTAGTGTTAGTGAAATAATTTTCGATCAGTGAACAAACAAATGGAATACGTATCAATCAATTTTTACTTTCGATTGTTCGATAAGAAGCAAAAATAACGAGTATCTTATCTCGCCACCGTTCCCTTGTCTACTGACAGCCAGCGAAATTCTTGTCAATATGAAGAAAAGATGTTTCCGTTCCACTTACGTAGACCTTAGGTCGTTTTCTCGGTTAATAACTTCGGTTTGGATAGCGATTAAGAGATCTCCAAGTTTGTTATCATCCCAGTTTCTAGCCAATTTGTCGATTGGCTTGTGCAACTGACCAAGTGCAACGGGGCAACAACCGAAATGCTTCATTTATTCCAAGAATCACACAATGGCCCCTGCCATTAAATTTATATCGACGTACGAAATAGGCAATCACGGTTTCTTAATTCGTGAAGTACGATAATTGAGCAAAACGATAGCTCGAAAACCAATATTCTTCGTGGATGTGCAGTTGTTCATACACTCACATTCGATGAAACGCAAACGAAAAGGCAAACGAAGCCTGTGGACAAATAACATAACACGTTGATTAAATCGATGATAACACCGAGAACGCATTTGATCGGGGGAACAACGCAGGATATTTATATACGCTGCCAATTTATGCCTCCAACATTTTGCGCGCGATTTCGAATTGAATTTACGCGTGCACATACAATACGATTCGCAAATAAAATACGAAACGACGAAAATATCGCGGGTTAAGTCTCAAAAATAACACAAAAAAAAAACTCTTCGATATAGTCAGCTGATAGCTTTTTTCCGCGTTCAAATATTTTTTACTTCGTTTTTTAACGATACAAATAAACGAGATTACAATTGTTCTAAGTAAGCAGGATATGCATATTTCCTATTTGCATAATATAAATGAAGTGAAGCGGTATTAACTAAATATTAGAAACTATATATAACCCAGTGTGTAACTTTATTAATTACACTTTGATATTAATATCCAAATTAATTCTCGACATGCTGCCGTAGGATATCCTCTCGCGGAAAATTATCATTTGCATTTGCGAAATTTAACAAGACGCGATTACAATCGTGGGTGTTTAAACGGTGCTGATGAAAATCGTGTGGGAATCACTTAGGACACGTTAAATCTTGCGTTAATCTCAAATATATGCCTAATTTAATAGCATATTTAATTTCGTATTGATAATAATCGATTGTCCGAACTTTTCTATTTCCAACAAGGAGACAGGCGTGTGTATTTCATTGTAACACAGCAATACTGTACCTTCCAAGCAATAGTTGTTTGTCTTGATTCTTATCTGTGATGACTGCCAACGGTTTTTGTAATGACCGATTCTCGAGCGAGTCGATGCTATGCGTCCAGCTTTCGCCTAGTCTCAGCCACGAGCAGATCTGAATCCACGAGACACGCATTCAGGATTCCAGTTGTGGAAAAAGCTCGCGGAAAAGAGTATTGTCTCTGGCCGTTCCTTTTGTGACCGCATCATACTGTTCTGCTATGTCGACTACGAGCATGTCTTACTTTTCCCTTTCTATGAAGTAGCATAAGTCGCTTTGTCTCTAACCGGTTGTATCAATCTCCGAACACGATGGATTTTCCTGAACAGCTTGAACGACCAATTGCTGTCAAATCTTGTATAAGATTGTATCTTTCAGCTGGTCTATTGTTCAATATATTGTAAAATGTTTAAAACCTTTTTGTAATGATTAGATCATATGAGCACTGAACTCTTTGGGTGGATTTTTAATCATGAATACTTATTGGTGCAATAAAATAACTCGTATTGGGAAATAAATGATAGATACCATGGGTTTCAAATTATCATGGAACTTAATACACGTTTGTTCTCAAACACGTGATTTTAACAGGAGTCCAGTTTTCAATTTCTGTACCCCCGGTCGTTCTGTTTTTTTTCGATTCTGTCCAGCTTTCCTTTCCCCTTTCTCGCACGAAATCTTGTGTTGAATAGCATTCAAGGAGTAGCAAATCTACAGAGACACGTCAATTCGTTTTATACGTAGGAACGAGGACGTGTTTGCGCGGATGAAATTTTATATAACACAGCCTGACGTCTTCTCTGCCTTCCAAATAGATATTGTAAATATGTATCTCGTCGAAGCGACACAGTTACGTTGTACGAGATAACATGGAAAATTGAAATAGTTGCACATACAAAATTTCGTATCTGTGAGAATAATATTTCTGCCGCGTGTTTATGTATAATAACAATAACAATAATAATCACCACAGTTCTCGGGAAATTTTGTCAAATGTTACTGTGTAATATTTCTGATCAAACAATTATTCCCACGTGATTGTTATTTAACAGTATGAGTTTGAAGAGTTAAAAAGAATTCGATCGATGTAAAAAATTGTTGAGACATATGAATATTGAAAAACCGGTCTAACATTTGGTTTCCGAAATATGTTAATTATTTAATTGACAAATTTCCATGCATGAAAATTAGCCGAAATAATGCGCCGTTTAAAATAAGTAGAAAAATTTCATTCATCTTCCTGTCATATTAGTCTTTAATTCCATTTCAAGGCGTGAGGGACCGGAATTTACTTCAACAGATTCCAATCTCGTTTCCTGTCGGTGACAGGTGGAGCTGACGCAGATTTTCATAAACTTTGTAGCCGACATTATTGACGCCAAATTCGAACGACAAATGTTAATTTAACGCGCCCACGATAGCTAACGTGATAAATATTTTTGATATCGTCCAACAGTAATGTAGATAATAATATAATATATAATATAATAATAATAATTTCTACTACTCGATGTACAAATAAATTAAGAAAAGAACGCGGAGCAAAGAAAATGATATATAAAAACTTCTATGTAGATGAAATTTAATTTATTAAGAAATTTAAAAAATATTACGTTGACTTGCATTTCTATTGTACTCGACTTTTCTCTTTAGATTCATGATTAACCATTATCTATGGTTAAGTTGTTATAATAAAAACTGTGCGTGAAACTTGTAAGCATTGTTTCAACAAGTCAACAGTCTAATGAGTTCCCTCGTTTGTGAACTGCAGTGAAAATGTACAGCTTATAATTATACCAGACCCACTCCATTTAAACTGGAAAGTGGTTTTATTCCATTTAAACATAAATATGGAAAGTGGTTTCGGTGTGAAATTAGATTTACTAAATTGTAGTATTATATTAGATTTAATTGTCCAACTATTCTGGGAAAGATTAATTGTTAAATAAATTGACAATCATTAATATTTTCAAAGTTTTAATTACTCCCTTCTAACGTAAATCAAGTTCTCGCTTTAAAATTAAATTAAGATAATTATAAATTAACTTCCCCATACTATTACAAATTCTACAATTCAATATCGTAACATATTTGCACAATATTATATACAATTCACCGCGCTAAACAAATACAAGAAAAAAAGGATCAAGAATATAAAAGTACAAGAGGATTTATCAAGATGAAATAGATACAAAAATACCAAAACGCCTCGAATCATTGTTCTATTCATTTCAATATCGAGTAAATCCAATGAACTTCGTTTCACGATCAGCATGATCAAACAGGTCCCGTCAAGCAATATTCGTCTCGCGAATACAAAGAATTCCCCGATCGTCACTCGAATTCGTTCGAGCGTCGCGTGTTACTGTCCCATAAAATTCCAGCATCGTTTCCCCGTTTCCTACCCGCTGTTCCTCGATACACTGTCGCTCCATTTCAACGTCATTTCCGCGAGATCGAGCCCCGACACCTTCGTACGCGTCGCCGAAAGATTTACACTTGCTGCTTGAAATTCGACCAAACAGCGCTGTGCATACGTACTCAGAACACGTACGAGGAATTTCGCCGTGCAACGAGATAGCTGTTCCAACCCCTTTCCATCCCTTGGGAGCCGATGCATTTCGCGCCGCAACGGACACGCTGCATCGTCGCAGTGAATTCGCCAAGTCAACTTTTGTGTAACCGTTCGCGTTTGAGAAACTTAAAGCTCTCGAATTTGCGTATACTTACAGGGAATCGAAAGACGTTTCGAAGCGGGCAATTTTCGTAATTATCGTTTCGTGATTGCTCTACAGAATTTTAAGCGAGATTATGTAAAACAAGGTAAGGCATTTTTTTATTTTTTCTTTCTTTAGATAGACTGCGTGAGAAGTAAGGGAAGCAGATTACGTTATGGCTTGAATGCACCGAATGGGAATATTGTAATATTTGTGCGTCAGTGCACATTCTTGTTATACCAATTAGGAATTTTAATATAATAATGTTACGAAACTGAAATCTATATTTATTTGGAGAATCATGATATTTAATGTTGCAGTCAGGGAGCGCGTATATTTACACTTTAACTATTATCAATGGGGGTTTTAAGTGTCTCTGAATGTTTTTTCGTACATCGCCAAGTTTCATGAATATTGTCGTCTCAACTTGTTTCAGCTTTGGAAGTACAGAACTGTTCGAGTTGCAAAAACGTACACCAATAGAGACGATCTCCCGTTGATCGACCTACTGGCCCGTTTCTTGCATTTCCCTTTCCTATTTCTTGCGTTTGGCTCGAAACCCCGATGGAAATCGCGTTTCTTGCCAGACAATTCGCCCAGTCTTCCAAATGAAATTTATAACGGTGCCCGATCTATTTGAATCCTCGCCTATATTTATTGTTTCGACGTACATTGCCGTGTCGCGTGCTTTGAACCTTTGACAATCATGACACAGAGGTGCACCTCTGGCTAATTTAAACTAAAATACAGGGAACTGGAAATGATCTGTGGCACATAAACTGTGTGAATTAATTTTTCAAACAGAAACAAAGCACCGAATGCGTTGTTTTAGTAAGATTTCAGTACAATGCTTTACATTAAATAATATCCAGAAAAATTCAGATAGCAAAATATCAATATCACACTCTCTCTCCGCCCTAAAATCCAATAACACAGCACCCTTTTTGCTGTCCCTTACTTCCAGTACGAGAAAAAAAAACAGATTCAGCATCCGATCGAATCGAATCAAAGCGCAATCTAAATCCCATCGACCCCTTCCCGACACTCTTCCAGGTCTCCAATCAAGAAACTCAACCCCGAATTTCCCCCTTCCCATTTCGGCCAAACGAGCAACGGAGTCATTCCAAAAATTTCCCTAACTCAACTGCTTTCCCCATGAACATCCTGAACGAAACCAATCGAGAATTCGCGACACGTGCAACCCGCAACCCGTTGAATTTTCATTGAATCATTAGCCTAACGATCCAAATGTCTTTGTCACGTAATCCACGAGGAACTGTCGAGGCGCGCCAGTTCCACTGAGTCAAACTTCAAGGACCGCTGAAAAATCGGAAATACGTTTCGATATTCGCACGTTCGCGGGTAAAAGTCACGACCACGTGCGATTTACGAGCAGGTAGCCAGAGATCCCAGCGTAGATTTCCCTCTCCGTTCCTCTGGAACGACGAGCCGCGATAAACACGGATTTATCTCGCGAAAGTGGATTTATCTGGCACCCCTCTGGCGAGGGATGAGCGCAATGGACGCGCAATCCGATGGCGCAGGGATGAACGACCCTTCCCCGCTGACCTGTTACCCTGTATCCGGAACACAATTTTCAGGGGAGAAAGTTGGCCCCGTAGTTTCACGATAATGCTCCGGTTTGAAATTTTTTAAGAAGTTTCACTGCGCCTTGTGAACTTGTGAAAGAAATTGTATGCAGTTACCCTAATGGCGGCATTCAGGGGAGAAGTGTTTATTGAGAGAATCAACGATTCGATTGAATAAATACGAAGCAGAGGGGATAATAAATAATCAATCGGTGTGAAAAATTGCTGACACACGGTAATAATTAAATTGCTGCTATTAAACGTAGTATAGCTTGTACCGCACTATCAACGAGGAGGGTTGAATGTCTGTCTCGTTGGAAATTTACCTGTTTACGATACATAAATCTACATGGCTGTAACTCGTAGAATTGTAAATTTTTCATATAGAAATAATATCGAACGATGGATATAAAAGTAGCATGAAGGATATTCGGAAACGTTTTCATTTTATAGGCATCAGTAGAATTGTGTTACGTTGGGCAGACAGTGAAATATTACAATGTGAACAGCTCAGTTCCAAGGAATATTTGACAGCCGTTATATTTCCACGATTTTATAATAATATCGCTGGCTGCTTTAATTTTCCTTGTCAGAGTTGATCTGGTTGAGACTTTAGTACATATCGAATGTATTCCGAAAATCTACCTATTTCTGGTGCGATCTGCACATTTCGAGTCACAGTGATTTCGACGATGTACCCAGCGCCACCATATCCTGCTGGAAGTCTCGCGTAAATTCTGTAGCATTGGTGAATCCCGCTAGCGTTTCTGGAATTGTTCCGTGACACGGGGAAAATTAGTATTCCCGAGGAAAATTTGCGAAATGGTTGGGTTACCCTACTCGGTAAACAGGGATCTGGTTTCATCCAGAGGATTAATTGGGCGGGATCAACATTACTCTCTTACGAGCAGTTATCTCCTTCTCTACGAGTTCTGTGATTCAATGCTCTGGTAACTAACTACGCTGTGATTACTGGGATTTAGCCCTTTGATGGGTACCGATGTTAAGTATAGGTAGGCAGATGATGTGACATTTCGTATGTTCATTATTGCAATAGAAAATACTGTGGAACGCAAAGAATGATTTTCCGGCACGCTCTTGTATAATATATAATTTTAATTGTTACGGGTTAGTAGCCAGACATTTAGAAAATTTCCCGAATTCAATCGAGATGAAATGAAATCCCGATGTTAATGAACTTTCTTAACCACGCGTATCTATTTAAAAAAATAGAAGCAGGAATATCAGTTTGTGGATCAGAGACGATCGTCGAGAATCTACGCTTGTCCGCGGTTCATCCCCAAACACAGTATCCAAACAGAATAAAAAGAGCCTTCTTCCAGCCGCGCTCTTTCCATCCTTAACGAGCCACCCTTTTGCACAAAAATTTCAATGCAACCCGCTGATCAAGCTCTCCGGTATGCCGCCACGAAAAGACTCGACTCCCATTGGTAAAAGTGAAAGATAGAGTGACGTCTTTCTCCGCTCCTTTTCGGTCGACGTAGGCCACGAGACGAGCCGATTTTCAGCCGAGACTTTTCCATGGAAAGAGGAAACATTGGTGAAACTCTTGTTAGCTCGCCGATCGACCCACTGGCCGGCTTTTTACGTTTCCCCTGCTAAGGCTTTCCACCCTTCTCCACCATGAATCTCTCGTATTCGTGGCGGACGAGCCACTTTGCTGTGGCCGGGAGCGAATTTCAACAATTGTTGGGAAATCGATTTCTACCTTGTCTCTCTATCGTTTTCCTTCTCTGTCTCTTTCAGCTGATTCACCACCTCTCACTTGGGGTTACCGCAGTGGAAAAGTTTGTCACGGTTTGTCCAACTCCCCTGGAGAGAACTGGCTCGTTTCGTTCGACTTCGATCAGCTCTAGTCGAATTTTGCTTAATTGGTGTCGTTCAAGGGATTGCACTGGGATTTCTTCGTGTCTGTTCGATACTGGAGCTTAGTTTATTTTATTCGGCTTTTTTCGTTTTTTTTTTTGGTCACTGAAATTTCGCTGAGCTTCGTTCGCTGGAATATCGATGGACTCGATTACTTAGCGCGCACGTTTTGTTTGTGATAGTTAATGGTATCGCGTCGAAGGAATTTTCTGTCGATTTTTGCTTCTAGGGTTTCATGAATGAGAGTGTTCGTTATGAAGGGAAATTTATTTCCAATATATTCCACGCGTTTTTTTGTTAACGAATTTGGAAGGTATGTTTGCCAGTCTTATTTCTGGAATGTTGCAAAATTAGTTCCTACCGTAATTTTTAAGTGGCTCAAAAGACAATTATCAGTGTAATTCTTAATTTTTGTATTACCTTTTATAAATATTTCAAGTATAATCCGTACTTAGTTAGACATTGTATTATCTTTCCTGTGTAAATTAACAATTGTCATTCCGCCATCGACAGCATTTTCACCCTAAAACCCATTAATTCCTCTCACCTTCCTTTCCCTATCTATCAAAACAACACCCAAGGTATCAAAGAATTCACGCCCCAGGAAACACAGCCCCCTTACATACCGGAAGGTCAGTAAAAATAACTTACCATTTCTATCCCTATTTCCTAAACAATCCTGCAAATAAATAAAATCCCAAAAATGTACTTTAAAGAAAATCACACTCCTCGGAAACACCATTCAAACAGACTGCCTCCCCATAAAATTCAAATAGCAATAATGCTAAATTATAAAAATATTCATTCTCTCTAAATAATTGAATGGCAGTTCGCTTCAAAAATTCAGCAAACCATATTTCCTCGCTCCATCTTTGACGCCACGTCATCGTCCTATCGAAATGTAAATAAAAAATATCGTGCTCTGAATAAAAATCACACCATTCGCAAGAATCATACAAATGAACTGTCTCTCCCTAAAATTCAAATAGCTATGTAAAATTATTGACATAAATTCATTTATTTATTCTGTTACATACCGAGTGAGAGAAAAAGACTGACTACAATTGCAGAGTTACAATAAACCCTGTGGCGCCTGAAAAAAATCGACGTCCTCGATCAACCTAATCTCCGACCGTCCGAAAACGAACAACGAGTGGCAACAATAGCAGTGACAGCAATAATTATCGGCGGGGGGTAACGTAATAAGTCCGTGGCGCCATCAGTTTCCGCCTCGAAATTGATCATTTAGCCGGGCCAAGACGGATAACGTACAATTTGCGTCGGTTCGCGCGTCCTCGTGAACCACTGACGTAAATTACGTCGAAACATGAGTCGAATAATAAATTCTGCCAGCTCTGTCTCGCTGTCTCGCCACGGTATCTCGCGATATACGCGCGGACGTGCCACGTATCCGATGAAAACCTGCACCACGGAGCAGGAAGTAGCGTCAAGAGTTTGCTTCGTGACCGTGGCAACGATCCATCGATCGATTATGGTCAATCTGACGTAGTGAGGGCACGTTAGAACGATACTACCCTTGGATGCGTATTGATGGAGGTTCCTTGTTTCGTTTCCTTTTCTCGCAGCAGGGACTGGATATTTCGTGTCGTTTATATTTAGCAAGAGGGCTGAGGGGCGTGGGTCGGGTTAATTCAGGGTTGTATATTGGGGTTCGTTTTTGGTGAGGGGTGGTGAAAGCAGGGAGGCATTGTTTCGTAATGGATAGGGATGGTTTGGATTCATTTTGGGAAGTACGTTTCGTTTGAGAGTGAAGAATGATTGTTCGGGCAGGCGAGGGGTGTCCAGTGAATTAATGGAATCGAATGTGCATATCTGGGTCGATTTCTAAACATAATTGCGGATGTTGACTGTGAAATGTAATTTATTGGCCGCTGTTTTATTGTATACTTTGCGTCGATGTAAAGTTACGGACAGATATTTTTCGGATAAATTATTTTTAAATTGAGACGATGGCAGGAGTGCGAGTGTAAACAGGGGCAGGGAATAGAGAAACAAATAAAAGAAACAAACAAAAGCTGTCGAATAAACAGTTTCAAAAACAGCACGACAGTGTACAAAAGTGTAATACCTGAAAAAGGTCCAAAACGAACAATACTAAACTATCCCAGACACAGCATTTTAAAAATTCCCTTACCTACTCTATTAGCTATCTTAGACTAATCAATACTTCGCCGATCGACTACGTAGAACGACAACAACAAAAGAACCATTACACGGCTGCATGTATAACCACTACGTCATCATCCACTCGAAGTGCTGTCAAAACCACGCGAGATCAAAGGGTCACGAAGTAAAGAATTGGCCCAATTTCCTTCGAATCATGTCTCTCTAGACCCCTTTTCGTTTGGGGGGGGGGGGGAAAGGCAGCTCGTTGATCCCGTTTCCGCGTAACCAGCTTGCAACGGGTTATTGCCAGTCGTATCGTATCGAGATCGTTCACGAGGCTTGTCTCGAGCTCGGTGTCGGTGTTAAAGAGCGGAATCGAGGCGGCCGCGTGCCAAAGCGTTATCTTTTATTGCACGGGGATTGGGTCAAGCGTTACAATATCGCGAATCATAGCGGGTAGACCCTGGTTCGAGCGAGAAGTGGCAAAAGCGAACTTGAACGTGCAAGCTTAGAAAGGAAAAGTTGTTTTTTTTAGTCAGAAGGTGTGAAGGTTTTATTTTACGCATTCAAATGTTATTATTAATCGGAATCCGTCACACGAGTTATTATAGGAATTGCTTAAAATTTTTTTTTTAGATGAATTCGAACGTATTCTTCATATTTTTGGATGGGGGAGATATGGTTCTCGATTGAAATATTAATATAATGATATTTTGATTTGCTCAATTATATGTGTATACGCTACTCTTTTCTTAGTGCCCTTGCGGCAAATGTTTGTTTTCCGGGGTAGATAAAAATATTGTTTAATATTCCTTGGAAAGAAGTGTTTGTTCATTTTTGGTTTCATTAGTCGAAGAATGTGATTTTAATTATCCGCTGGGCGAGTAGCGCCAGTTGCGAGCTGGCTGATATTACACTGGTTATTACTACTTAATGCTGCCCGTACGCATTTATTCCAGTATATGCGGCGGGGTTATTGAATTTCTGTAACTATAGAGCTACGAGAAATGGTGTTTAAAGTACTCAGATGCGTCCTAATTTTCCTATTTCGCAAAACCTGTAAAGCATGATGTTGATTAAAAAAACCACAATAAGATCGCTTTCTAATAAACGGAAGATTGTATCAATAATCACGAAACTGTACCAGAGATTCTGTTGTGTCAAACTTTCCAATCGGATATTTCTTGTCCAAAGATTGACACTGAACACGCACCCCGGCGCAGTCGCACGGTTTTTTCAAAGCAACAACACTTCTCACGCCGTCAAATAGCGGAAATCAGAAATACATAAAACGAAAAAGTCACAAACTGATCTATTTCCTGTACAATTTTTGTCCCCAAGGATAGTGCAAACAAATTTGAGTGCAGCAAAAAGTTTCGATCGATTCGATGCCGTACCGTCGAACCGACCCGTTGAGGGGGAAGTGTCGATTGAATTTAAAGCAACAAAAACGTATCGTACGACACGTCTCCGGTTTGTAGGCAAAGAGAAAAAGAGAATTTTCGCTCCCTGGTTTCATCGAATCAGCCCCATAACCTCGTTGTCGCTGGGCAAACGCGCATGAAACGGACTCTCTTTCTCTCTCTTTTTTTTTATTTTTATTTCGACGATAAGTCAGAAAGGATGGGAATCGCGTGGTTCGTCGGGCTCGTTTAACAGCGCAACGAACAACGCCAACGGCATTAAGAGATCTATTAGATGGGTAGTCGTTACTAGGCGAGACACCCTCGAGGATTTGGCAGCGAATCTTCTTACCATAATCGGACTTCGCGGGATAAATGTGTGGCCAATTTGACTTGATACATGAATCCGTCGGAATGTGGCTTGTTTTGGTATCGTATCTATTACGAGCAAAGCGGTGCGCTACATTTTATTCTCTTTGAAGTAGGATTAGAGTAGAATTTAAGTAGAGACTGAGTGGAATGTGAGTGGAAATTAAGAAGAATTTAAGTAATAATTATTTCTGAAATGTAAATGTATACCTGGGCCTTTAAAATTAGTATCATGTACTTACATCTCCCTTCTCTGGAACGTATTTCGCTAACCAGCCCCATAGGACACCGAATCCAAGACCACCGACAATGGAAATTGGTCCCTGAAGAATTTGGTACCATAGTGCATCATGGGAGAACATAATGCTCTTTACGATACCGTGGATCGCCACTGATGCTGCATCATCGATTCCGGATATGGCGATGATCAAAGTTGGAATACCCTGTAAAGAAAGCAGAAGAGCAAAAGATGAGAAATTTGATAAGTAAATTGCATTAATCATTAATAAATAAATTATACTAGTTTGTATACAACAAAGTATGTGAAAATTGGTGAATACAAATGAATACCCACAATTTTAGAAATTAAAATAGGAATTAATATTTCACAAGGAATTATTCTACGAACTTAATTCTACAACATTTTTCTATTGAAATTATTCGCAGTGTTTACTAAAAATAGTAAATACAATTGCCACCAATTATTTCAAATCTGATATGTTTATCGAACATCACAAAGCGAGTACACTTGCCAGCCCACAATTTGAATACAAATAAATCACCGATTTGATCCACGAATTATTACAAAATGAAATTTGAATTGAATTCCTTGAGATTTCAATGTAACGACGAACAGAATTATTAGCCATCTCTGAGAACCGATCCCACAGCAAGTTCGATTACCACGAACATCTTTCCAACAGGAATCGACGATTCCCGTATTTTTCATCGGCCACCTTATAACTTTCCTTATTTTCCATCCACGGCTACAACGTCCGCGATTCACGGAAATCTCATTATCGGCCGCAATCAGATTCCTTCGCGGTAACTTCAGAAACCATTAAGTAACTTTCAGCTGAAACGCTCGAGGTCAGTGAAAATAATCCTCCGGCCGGCAGAGAGGGAACTAAGTTTGAGGAATCAGGAAAAATAAGGGGAATGAGAAATTAGTGTGGGAGGGAAATCTAACGAGGCCACACTCGTGATTCTTTCGAAAAGCTATCCGGCGAAGATTGCTCGTATGGGATTTAAGTTAGGCGATCATCGTAGCGACTCTCGCATAGAATCGCGGCGAAATGGTCCCTCGATAAACGTTCCACCTGGTCAGCGATTCGTGCAAACCGATGTCTCTCCTTCGTTCTCTTATTTTACGATGTCCTGGGGTCTTTGTATACGAATGGCTTAAATAAATTAAATTTTGTTCACTATTACTTTCTCTAATTTCTCTATCTAACAGTTTATATCTGAAACAATAATCTGACCCCTTGAAAATTGTAATTAACGATAATATTAACCAGCCTGAAGAGAAATTAACAAAAAATCCATTGCACCTGCACAATTTCAAACTATGTCCATTTTCGACAATTCTCTCTCAAGTTCAATATAAGTTTCAAAGACAAGATCTCCTTCCCATCGTAATGTCTTCTTACAAATGCAATCTTGCAAACTTTCTCGAGGAACCTGTGTTTAAAAAAAGAAAAACAAAGAAGGATACAATTGTAGAAACGCAGGAAGAAATAATAACAGAACGACGAAAGGGTTCGACACGTTGCCAACCTGCTAGCGGTCCGAGAATTCTGCATTGAAACAACGACTGTATGAAAAAGCTCTTTGATCTTTCGGATAATGCGAATTACTCCGCGCATTCCTGACAGAGCATTCAATTTCTCCTCTGCGCGTTGCTTGTTCCACCGCAGGCCGAGAAATAAACAAAAAGCTTCGTCTAGATCTTTCAGCTCATGAATATCACATTCCACGGAATGGCCTTTGCACTCTTCAAACAGCTTCCACTCCATTTTCTAAACTGAATTATTTAAGTCCATCCTCTGCTTCTTCTCTATGTTTCAGGCTCTCCTCTCTGCGTTACCCTTCCGTCCATTCTCGCTACTATTTCTGACATTATCATTTTAAGTAGAACTGCATGGTTTCGCAACAGCAAATCTTCCGGATGTTCATATCGCTGGCCTGACGACTATTCTCCACTCTACGAGATACGCATGTAAAACCCATGCACAGGATTTCGTTAATGTTCACCCTTGTCTCTATACCGGAGTACAATGTATTCGTTGAATTTCAATGTGCGAATATTTTAATACGAAAAACGTTTACTTCGACAATTTTTGACTCGTTTCTTATTTTACATCCAGATTCAAGGATGCATTGCGTTGCGATTGAAGAACATTCTTTTTGGTTTGAGCTACTGAATTTAGTTTTGGGATATTTGTTGTATCAGGTTATTAATCTGATGAGTAGATTTATTTGTAAATATTTTTCCTGCGTATGTAAATGTTAAAAAAAATGTTTGTTTTTTGCATATTACGGCATTAATTATTATACATTATTTAGTGACACCTTTGGCATGTTTAATTGTTCAAGTATATTGAATTTTCGTCCACAGTTCTCAAGAAATCTAGGACATTCATCGCTTGAATATAAAAAACATATATTTCTAACAACTTCGTTATTTTTTAATGCAACCTTGGAATTACTAGGAGACGTGATATAAATTATATGCTGATGAAGTGCCCTCAATGAACTGTGCATAATTGAGAGGTGCTAGAATATATGACATCCTGAAGATTGATAATTATAATTGATAATTTAACAGAGAAATCATAAATAGAATGTAAATATATATTGTTAATTGTGAAGTAAGAATTATTTTTCCACTTCGTGTTTATCAAACAACTTTCTCAACCATAGTAATTTCAATAAATTCACCTGAAATTGTACAATTCATTCTTTAAAATATATTTAAAAAAAATCGGTACGAAACGACATCCCCACTGACAATTTCAATTATCTCGCACGATAAATCGATAACGCTCTACTCTAAATTCGTTAAATCGAAGGTGGAACGCCGAACAAGTAGTTACGACCCGTTATGGTCAGACGCCTGCGGTATTGAATTAGCCATTCATGGAAATTCCCTCGCGCCACTTCAAGATTTGATGAATACGATGATTTGTCAATAAGAACTGTTACTGACAGGCCATTCTGGATGCGAGGATACGCCTTGCGAATAAAGGTTGCAGTCTGAATATCGATTACTTGGCTATCGACAGACGATATTTTCGACAGCCTTTATGTAAAAGACAGTCCAACAGTTGCACAATTCGCGTCAAGAATTGTTCTGCCAAATTATTTCAATTCGATTCTTTGTTATTTTAATTCGATTGCTTGTTACCTCTGAGGAAGTTAAACTAATGAATATATAATTTAAAGATTTGATCAAAATAAAAGGTGTAACTGGACATTTGTGGGATATATACAAACATTTTTAAAAATTTCTATATGCATTATTATTATTTGCAAAAGCAATGAATCGTTTAAATATCATCCGTATATTCTGTTTTCACTATTTCCTGCTTTTAATATCGGATAATTGTCGTAGACGTCCAGTTAATAGCTTGTAACCTGTACAGTAAACTTCATCGATAAAGATCTGGTTAAATCCTGCTGCTACTGTAATCTTCCGCAATTACGAAACGTTGTTCAGGCTGTAATCCCATCTAATTCGTGGCAATTGGAGATTCTCCGAGTTTTAGACAATTTTACTGTACATCAGAATTGCATAGATGTCTGTTTCTAAACTAATTAATCCCAGCAACAGAAATTTTAGTATATCTTCATTACACAACGAAAACTTGTTATTCTGTTGTAATCATTTTAATCTGACTTCCATGTATAAAATATTGATTGTTTCAATTGAACGTTCATAATAATCGTCAATAACGAAAGAAAAATTTACTTCTTCTGTAATCATCTGCAATCTCCAATAACGAATTCCAGGAAACGGTACTCGCCAAAGTTCAGTGACATTCCTTATCATATTTACTGTGTCTCCGGTGTTTTTCACCGACTCTCCTGCAACTTTCATTAAACTTCCACCGGAAGGAATAGAACCTGTAATTGCGTGCAATTTCAATAAAATTCGTCTCGATACTATCAGGTTGTAAAAGTACTCGAAAGAAGTGCTCAACAAAATCATTCTGATTTGCTATCAGAAATATATTTTCTAAACATCTATATATCAGAAATATAATTTTCTCTTACGACAATATAAATTAGTCCTGTCTAAATTAATCAATTTCAAGCAGCCACGCTATTCTTCTAAACTCAAACGAATTTAAAGCTATAATATAACTCATCAACTACCTCCAGCTTTCTGTAATCTATTCCCCTGTACTCGCTCCCTCGAGTCACGCCTCCAAATTGAACACCGGTGGACATCGTCCACTGAGACTTTGCCGAATCCACTGACCACCGTAACTTGCCGCAATTGCAGAGTGCTATTTAATCCATGATCCTATCTAATTCGCCGGTATACTACTCTTCGACGAATTTACCGTCATCGGTTTCCAGAACATCGGATTCTCGGGAAACGTTCCCACTCTTGGGGCTGGATCGGCCCGGTGTCTCGCGGTTTTCGTATTTAAGCCAGCCCAACCACGATGAACAAACCACAATAGTATCGAGTCCAGTTGGAATAAAGCGGGATACCTACCCTTCGTATCGAGGTTCAGATTGTTTTTTTACGTTGATTAACGAAACCTGCCGAACCGAGACAACAGAATACGGGTTGGGCAAGTTTGAATATGTTCAATTAACTTTTACACGATGGTCTTTCGTTCGATTAGTTATTTGGTGTGGTTGCGTCGCGTTATTAATGGTATTGCTGATTTTGTTATTCCGCTGGAAATATCAGTAATCAATTATTTTTGGATTCGAGAACAGCCGTACATTTAAGCTTAAAAACACTATTCCATATTCAAGTCGTACAAAACCACCCCAATATTTCCATTTCACACAAAAAAAGAGGGAGGTTTGTATGAAAAGCAAAAGATGCTCGAAACTACTATTCCATATTCACGTCCCATAAAACCACCTAACATTTCCATTTCGCAGGAAAACATAATGTAACGCGGGAGTAGCCTAAAAATATCATCCCCCACGTACGAGCCCCATAAAGCAGCCTAACATTTCCACTTCGCGCACCCGCTTACTGCAGTCGCAGTAAACCGGGCCAGATCCGAAATCTGGCAAACCAACCGTTTACATTCTAAACGCGTTTCCAAAGAAATACGCCGCGTTACTTCAATGAACCGCGGTCGACGATGCCAGCTCACAAAACGAACGGCTTGCAACTCTTGACCGAGTCTCGTTTCCCTCCGGCGTGTTGCGAATTTTTCCCGCGTCTGCTTCCAACGCGATTGAGCCGGGAAATTGCAGCGGTGTGGCTGTTGCCGGTGTGGTGTCCAAAAGAAATTTAATTAACGTCGACGCGCATTCAGGAAGTTTTGGACTCGCGAGTGTTGCCAGCCGCGTCACGCTCGCGACGAACACATACAACTTCCCTGGCATTACTTATGAATGCATCCACGGCGAAGCAAAGGGATCATCGTTTTAGCGGCACGCCTAATTCGACAGGTGAAATTCCGCGGCGCGCATGTTTCGCGTCGCTCGCACGTACGTTGATAGTATCGAAGAATTCGGAACGGCCGGTGATACGCTTCAACGGGGCGTGTTTACGAATAGTTTGCGGGGAAAGACATTTTTGTCCTGAGTATTATTAGTGTCACGCGTTTGTTATTTGTTTGTGATTGCACACCGGTGAATAGTGATAATTAAATCGTTCGTTTGACAGAATGGTTATAAAGAAAATTCTTAAACTTCTAACATGTTGTTCTTTATATTTTTTATAAGATGTATATTAAATATGCACCGGTGTGCAAAATTTTCGATATTTCAACTGCTGTAACTTTGTGAGGGGGAAATCCGGTGATATGCAATAGTTGCAAGCGTTATCATGAATCTTATTATTATCAATTGCAGTAATCAAACACATTATACAGAAATAGAAGACCATTTAAAAATAATTATTTAATCTTACCTTGGCAACTCCGTAACCTTTGGAGCGTAGCCTGAAGAGGCAAGGTACCACGACGGCAGGAGAAACGGCAGCTACCACGCTTCCAAGTAGAACACCCCATATCCAGGGTAAACCGAGAAGATATTTTGTTAGTACAGCCACCACAAGCGCCTCGACGACCCATGGAATTAAACCCAGTTTCGGTACGGTGAGCTTTAACCTCCTCAGTGCGTCTGGATCCAAATCCAGTCCGGCTCTGGTGAGGATAATGACTAGAGCGATTTTTCTGTAAAATGAAACAGAATTATTAATAATTGATCCTTATAGAATCATTATCGAAATCAATCAGATCATCAGGTTATGAATTTACTTTAAATCTTAATTAGATTAGGCATTATTATTAATTACTTTTGATCTATCGTGTTCAATAATTTAACCAAAATTGAAAACGAACTGTTAAATGATCACAAACGTCCCACTTTCCTTGCTATAATATTTTTATGCAATTGTGTAATATTATAGAACAGTTGTCGATTAACTATATATATTTTTTTAGCATATTTTTGATGGAATCATAATTGTAAAAAGGTGTTTCTTTATATATCAATTTAATATACAGTTGCACAGCTACCTTCCATAGCAATCGTCAGCATGCAAGGTGAATGATGATAAAAAGAGAAATAAAAAGAGAAACTATAGGTGGAGTATGAAGAGTTTGATTGTTATCGCAGCTGTTGGTATCAGCGACCCATTTTTACAGCGCTTTATCAACGATGTTATTATAAAATACATGTACTCATTGTGATAATTTTATATCCGGCTTATTGTAGATAGTGTTGGAATGAACCTCCTGGTCGGCGTTTATCGTTGGATCTTACTTTACGAGCAATAAATTGCACTCAGTTAAATGTAAATAACTAAAATTCGCTTATTCAATTTCCAGCTTTAATTTCGCTTTGATGAAACAACTACACTATAGCATTCATTTTAATAAGTAGAACTTATTAAAAATAATTATCAAAAATGAACGTGGTAACACAACTTCGTAAATATTGCAATTAACGCTCCCTTTCGGGATACAGGTAGTTCCATTTTCAGCACACAAATTCTAAGCATCAAACTCTGTCGAGAAAATCCAAAGAAATCTTTCGTTCGTTGCACAGCGAGTACCGTGTACGCGCGTTTTCCCTTTCAAGACACATCCGCCACGTTTCTGTCTCGAAGCAGAGGACATGGTTATCGTTTAAATTTACGTTTCAGCGTGTAAATTCGACGGTTTCCCTCAAGATTGTCGATGCCTTGCAGAAGCATCCGTTCACCAGACCGACACTAACCTCTCATCTTTCGCTTTTCTACTTACGCCGGGAAACTCGTAATAGGATAAGTTTCGGACGGACCGACTAGACTCGGCGAACCGGTTTCGCAAAGTTCCAACCGTGGCTCTCTTTAACGATCCACGGATCTCGAGCCTTCCACGAGCATATTTCACGGCTTTTCCACATTCGAGCAACACTGCTGCGTTCGCACGGTCTGTGCTGATTTTCATTTGCATAGCTATGGAAGAGAGAATTCATCGGTGCACCGATGGGCCCGCGCCGCGGTTCGAATCAATTGGATTCGTTTTAGGAATCTCCTGGAATAAACGAACCAATGATTTTTTTAAAAAAAATGTATTGCTTTAGGTGAAAAGTTTATAGTATCATTGATTTAGATGAATATTATATGTTTTTAGTTATTGCTATTTGAGTATTTATATTATTTCGACGGCTTCTGAAATTTTATGTAATAAAATACGAATATCCGTATTAGATCCATTTAACGGCTCCAATTTAAAGTCTTCTTCAATTAAAGTATATGCATATTAATAAATAATTTTCAATAGATATACTATGCAAATAGCGATAATTGTATGGTAACGAGAATTAAACAGAATACCAGTTGAATCACCATAATTGACTCCCTTTTCATAATAGTTTTTTTTTCGTAAAAAAAAAGTGTAATACATAAATTAAAACTTGGGCGTTGTAGAAGCCTTAATTAATTCATTCGTTATTTTACAATTCAAAGAGTCTACCCACAATTTACTACCATCTTTTCATCATAGAATTACCGTTTTCACCTCATGCCATAACTTTATACAGTTGCCATTATTCAAGGCAATGTTTCGAATATAATTAATCAAACGTGGGATCAAAATTAGCAGCTAATTTTGAGGGTCAATTACAGGATTTCAATTGGATTAGAATTATCTGTTCTTCGAACAGTGAAAAATCCTGTTTATATAACAGTATTAACATTACCCTCTGGCAAAATCCAAGGCAGACTCTATGGACACGTTTCACATTTAATTCGAGCTTTCGCCCCTAAGGAAGCTTTAATGACCCCCGGTCCAGTATTTTCAAGCATTTCAGTAACGAGAAAAAGTTTCGCCGTCCCGTTCGGACCAGTCGAATTGAAATTCAACAAGATTCTTGTCGCCTTTTCACTTTAGCCCGTTTCTCCCCGCACCAGCTCGACGGAATTTTCGAGCAAAATTTGAATTCCATTGCCCCTTGGTCTATCTGGACCCTGATTGAAGAATAATATCGTTTTCGGAACGAAAGTTACTGCAAGTAGATGTGATGCTCGACGCGTACAGTGCAGTTCGATAAATGGTAATTTAATTGAATAAAAACAGCTGCACATTGAATGTCGCGTACGATTTGATATTAAAGAGATAATTGTAACTTAATTTTAAACGAAATATCATTTTCACTGTTCATTTAAATTCCTTGTTTGAAACACTTGTAAAATCTTTGTGGCAACAAAAACTTGAATATTAAAAAACTCTTAAATTAAACAGCAGAAAGGATTCTTTTTTTTAATTAAATTTTACACCCCCCAACAATTAAGATGGCTAATTTTAATTATTGTCAAGCTGAAAAATTATTATTGCAATTTAATGAAACGATCTCACCATGGAGTGAGAATTAATAAGTATTTAATTCGTGAACCAATGAACAAAGTTACGAAATATGATGGTTTAATCGAATGGAAAGTTCGTGAAACTGTTGGTATTCGGGAGCAACGAACTAAAATTATTTAGTTCGACAGGCGTATATCCGCAGGTGTGTCTAGTAATTGCATCAACCTCGATTTTACCTTTCTGTTGCGTTAAAATGTTTTGTTCAATTGGATTGGATATCTAGTTTTTCCCTTTGAACACTTTTCAAAAAGTTGAAACGTTCGAAAGATACAAAGCGATTTTTTAATACGAAATCTACACCATTTCTTTTGTTTTTATTTAGACAAGCTTTTTAACGTAATTCTTGCCTTCAAAGGGAAATTTCGAAATCCCGGATTGATCTCTCGATTTCATGTTCAAACGAAATATAAATGCACGCCTCGACTCTTTCAGGCTTTGGGAACGAAAAGAGACATACATATAAAGCACACAATAGATATTTAAAAATTAATATAAATAGAAATACTCAAATATTTTGTACATCTACAATATTTGTTTGTTTATTATTACTTGACGACTTAAAAAGATATGATTCTTTCAATTATTCTTCATAACAAACAATCGAGAATGATGCAATTGTGTCTCGTGACTTCTTATCGGCACATTGATAAGTACTTAAAGAAAGTGCGCTATACTTTATCAAAATCCTTTAATGCTCTGCTGTCTACTTAGGTATTATTCGAGAGTTAAATAATCGAAGTAGCGGATTGGAAATAGTAATTGATCTTCCACAGAATAATATAAAAAATAATCTAGTAGATAGCAGGGCCCTAAAAGTTAAGAAAGAATTGAAAAGAAAAATATTGCCACGAATATTCTCTGCCTTGCAATCAAAGGTTAAAGGTTATCCGAGAACAAAATTAGACTAATTCTTACTGGAAACGAAATCTAGAGTGGTAATTTATGGGCCAATTACAGAAACGTTCTAGAAAATGAAGCAGCACAAGTTCGGAGGAAATGAAGAGAGAACTATGTAAAACGAATAAAATGAAGTCGGACAAAATATAAAGGAAATGCTCCAAGTCACACTAATTATGTAACCGATATCATTTTAAATCAAAGTTTTTCTAAACTTCAATATTCGTCCAAATTAAAACGTTATCAGTTATAATAAAAATTGCTAAAGGAATATTTATAAAGATTTATATATTTCTCCAGTCACTTTGAATCGTCAGTGTACACTTACATGGAAGTACTAAAAAAAAATGATGCCAATAAACTTCCCGGTTCTCCAACAATAATGCACCATCGGAAATCATAATTAAGTAAATGCAATTAATCAAATTAATAAAAAAAAAAGAAAAATTAAGCAAATATTCCAGCGTTCCATCCTATTATCAGGAAGGCAAACGCAATTTTATTATTCATCGCGAAACAGCATTCGAGTTTTGCTTCATACCAGGGAATTGTTAAAAATTCACGAAAAAATCAATGAAAGAGCGAAAGCAACCACGACAAAACGATAAACATGCTCGTGCGATTTATCCTTCCAATCTGTCTATCTCACGGGATTGGTGGCGGTCTTCGAGTGTAAATGCAAAACGCGTATCGAGCCGCTGGTGTATCGTTGAAAATAAGTTATTTAAAAATCCTCCCCCTGGAAAATGTTCATTCCGGTCTGCAGCCATGCGATTATTTAAATATTTCAGATGCCGTCCCCTGGGGAGGTATTTTCCCTTTTAAGAGACGCGCTTCAACGAGTCAGACATATGTGGACGGAAAAAATATTACGAGAATTTACAATACCGTCCAACTTTTCGCCCCATTCCATATCTTCAAGTGACAATGCCTCTCGAGCGCATGTGCAATTTAATTTGCACATTGCAGAATTTAAAAAAGCAGGGATCGAATTAATTAATTAAAATTAATTTGAATACGGTGAATGCGAATAGTTCAAACGAACGGTATGTTCAAGACTAACCTATTTTAATGCCGGCGAAAAGAAAAGGAAAAAAAACACCGACAACTACTTTCAGTTGAAAAAATGTTCGAATAAAAAACTGAAATAGAATTCTTGCTAGGGATGCACTTCCGCAAAATTTCTACCCCCAGGTTTTGTTCGTTCGAATTTTTTTTAATGAACGTTCACTTTAAAATCGATACCGTCCATTGGAGCACTCTGTAAAAATTTAATTGTCACTTTAATAATTCCCTTTTCTGATATTTCAATAATATACTATTATTTCTTTTAAATTGCTTGAATATTAATGTACCCAATACCACTGAAATGATATTTTCTGTTACATATAATGCAAATTAAACAGTCGACATATTTCTGAAAACGAAAGGAACAATAAACAATAAGCACAGGCCATTTTCATAATTGCCATTACAGTTATTTACTTCCCGAACGGAGACATCGATTAGGCAAAAGTCTGATAAAGGTCTCGCTGTCTCTCAAAAAAAATTGCTGCAATATAAAAGCAAGGAAGACGAAGGTAACTTCTTGCAAGAGTACAATAGCACCTGAACAAAACGTTCCCGGGCAGGAATTATTATCATTTGGCGAGCATTCGTTGGCCAGTTCGTTGTTTCTCAGCCAAAATGTGTCGCGAGAAGAACACTTGACCTACATCTTGGTCGGGCCACGGGTGAACCAGCGAAATGTGCTCTAATTTGAATTAATGGTTCACTGTAATGTGCAGAAAACAACAACACCCACCAGGCGAACTTTATACACCAGTGAATTCAATCGTTCGACCTTCGATTGCAGTTGGCCCCGACCTCTTTCCCTGGGCTCAGACAGAATCGCAAATCTGTTCTCCATTTCGGCGATTATATATATATTTTTTGCCATTTTCTACTCACTGATCCGAGCATATCGTCGATTAATTGAATTCCAACCTATCTAGAAACAAGAGTGATAAGAATTTCGTTTTCTTAATCAGGATTCCACGGTGCTCTTATTAATATATATTTTCTACAATTGTGCATGGTGCATTGTTTATAAACAATATATTACCCTTCATGGAAAAAGCATAAATGTGCAAACATCCGTCTATCGAATGGTCAATTACAACAATCATACGATCGAACAACCTGAGAACCATGCATCTCGGCGCCAACAAATGATTCTCCAAGTAATCGATAATCGAATAATCGTAGCTGCGGGACGACGTGTACGATGGACTATAAATTCGCCCCGAATAAGGTCTACGGGGAGCACGGCGAGCGCTATCGATCGAACGAACAAGGGGTTGCGCGCCCCTTTCGCGCCCGTACGAATTGGCCTTAACGTTGTCTAACCCAGAAACGCCAGGATTCCTGGCATGCCTCCACAATCCTCGATAATCTCGATTCGCGCAAGAGGCGCATCTGTGCCGGCAACTTTTCTGCACGTTTCCCGCCTCCACTGCTTATACTCGAGGCTGCAGACTTATCATCCGGTCATGTTACTTATTTCAGTCGCGAATGCGAATCTACTGGGTTGGTCGAAAATCGTGAATTCTCGGGGCGGAGGAGTTACGGGGTGTTTCTGCGAATCGTGTGGAGAAAATTGTGTGGGGAAAGCGGAGTTTCCGTTTTAAAATTATTTAGACTTCAGAGCAGTTGAAAGTTTCAGATTCAATTATTCACTGAATGAAGTTTCCAATGTACATATTGCGATGGATTAATTTAATGAATTATATAGTATCGCATGCAGTGCGCCCCGTAAAACGAATAACACATTGGTATCAATAACAATACAGGTAAATATTTTGAAAATGTGATCAAATTTAGGGAGATAGCAGGAAAGAAAGTCGTGTGCAGAAAAGTGTATTTCTGAAAGTGGAGCTTCATATTTCAGTGCATTTTAAACTGACAAACTCCAATATTGCGGGTGAAATATTAGCATGAATATTTCAGTTAACAAACTTAAATTACAATCATCCGTAGTCTGTTACATGCATGTGCATACGTGTCTGCGTGCTTGTACATGCACACATGTCACCGATAAAGCCATCGTAAAGTCCAACATAATTCATTATGTAACATTACAAGCGCATTATTGTGTACGCTACGGCTTTTGACGGCTTTTCATCTCCCACTTATAAACTGCAACACGCCATACCAGGCGAATCGATGGTAAATTGAAGGGAAACAACATTTTGCTAATCGTCAATTATTTAAAATTATATGTTAAAACGTGTTGAATAATATTTGGTTATTTATTATCATAAAACGTTTTAATACATATTACAATTAATAAATTCCACTATTTCTGACTCTACGATGTCCTAAATGCTTTTTATTGTTTATAAAATAACGCACGATTTCTGCAGATCGCCGAAGAAAAATACTCTCACATGTTTGTGTATTTACGTGGCCCCTTTTGATATTAATCGAAGTACTCGTGAATCACAGGCACATGGAAGTAATTGACTACCTGTTATCAAATGAAAATACATGAAACCTGTAAGAGCTTCAGATAGCGCATTATATAATCGCATTATATGATATACAACGTTCACGCGGATTTCTCAGTAATCCTAGTCTACCAAGCTAGAAACTAATTTAAAGAAATAAAAATGATAAATAACATCACAGCCAGCATCTATTTGCGAAAATGTATCTATACCTTCAATTTCTAAAAACAAAGAAAATAATATTATTCAATACAACCGAACGAAACTTAAAACCGAGAATAATTTTTACCCCGAACAACATGACAACCCATTGACAAACAATATATGTATTTCCACTGAAAGCAACATCGAACCACAAATATATGCCGATAGCGAACCAAACAAACCCGAAAAAGACTAGAAAGAGCCAGAGATAAACACGACAGTCGTTTCATCCTAAAATAAAATCGTTCCTCCATGGGCTCAGTTAACGAAACTTTCAATCGCGAACGTCGAACGTCGCTTCTAGGTCACGATGTTAGAATCCACCATCTTTTCCTTTGGTCCCTGATCGAGCACGGAGACAAGGTTTCGATGCGGCATCGATAGCCGCTGATTTACGATCCCTCAAGACTCGCGGAATCGACGATCGTGAAAGTAGCCAGGAACCCGTTTAACGAGCATCTTCGATGCGTCGGCAGGTCTCGAAGGATCAAAGGAATCTCGTCTGAACGAGAACTTGGGGGCCGTGTTCTAGGATTTCTTAATTCACGTTCTTGAAACACTCTCCCGTTTCAGTTCCCCTTTACGTGCCAGCGTGCAAACGCGAGACGCGGGATTCTTCGGTATCTAAGAATTCTAATAAACGGGTGAAAAATAGAAGCAACAACGTACATGGCGAATAAATGGAATATCTGACACCGTTGGCCGTTATTTTTGATGGCTTGCATAAATATACACAAGCTGGAAATATTTTTCCTGAACGGGTTAAGCACGGAGCATATGTATTCGACGAGATCGTAAGACCACCAGCGGACGCTCGATCATTTTTCATGTTGGAACGTAGCAAGGATGATCGTAGAATCTCGCCAGGAGAACATATTTTCCGTGTGCGCGAGGATTTTACATTTAAATGCCCGTGACAGAAGACTGCACGATCTTCTCGTCGACGATGAAACGTTTTAGCGAGGCATGCGGTACGCCGTGAATCGATCGCTTCTTGGTAGATCGAAGCGGCTTTTTTAGGTGCAGAGAATATTGGAGTTAAAAGTGAAAATTATTTGTGGTTTTTAATGTGATGAATTAGAAAATAAATAAATGAAGATTTTTTACGGTATAAATAATGGCTGTATTGATAGCACTGGAATTAGTTTTACTTCTAATTTAGCAATGGGTTTTCCTTCAGTACAATTGCTGCATTCATATTTTCTTTTACTCACTCAGTAACGCCATGATGCCATAATAATAATAACGATAATAAGCTTCGCCAAGTTTCGAGGGTTTTCGTGATAAAATATAATGTTCGTAATAAAAAGTTATTATAAAAATCTGTGACGCCACGCAGAGTGAATGGAGTCGTAAAAAAAAAATAAAAAAAATTGTAGGTAATCATTTCTGTGTGATTATAACATTTCACAAAAGAGCAAGGTACTATTAAAATAAAAGAGCAGGGGTATTAAAACGAATGTGATATTGAATAACAGCCCACAATTATTTTCCAGTTGCAAATGGTTATATTTTTGCATCGTAACATTTATACGCAAAGCTATTTTTCTTATACGGTTTCATAAAACCTCGATCCGTGCCCGAAACACATTTCTCTCCTTCTTTATATTCCGAACCATCTGCCTCATTAGTAAATAAATGGCGCCAGTGGCATTAGAAATTCGAAGTATGAGTCTGTGCCCCGCCGACGCTCGCACTTTCTTTTATTTTTCATTCTCTGGCGACGCTTAAAGCGCCTCCTTTTTTTGGTATTTGCATCACGTCTAGTTGCGACTCGCATAAGGATCGATTTAAACTTAGATGCACCCGCACCCACGTATATTTCTCGAAACAACTCCTCGAAACAACTCTTCGACACGGGGCGACGGAAACAAAGTCACACATTGCACAATCTTGTTACCGATGCTCCACATAATTTTCTCAATGAACGTTAAAGATTGAACTGAACGAAAATTCAGATAAAACCCAACGAGGAAACGAAGTCACAACGTCGCGCAATATCCATTTCCAACAGTTCAAACATAAACTGACATATTTGCGAAGGAAAGAGACAGAAACAGGAACAGGAAAAATAAAAAGAAAACGCGAGTACAGTTAATAATCTCGCAGCAAAAGGTAGGAATAATATTCGTGGCTTAAACGAAATACAAAAATTAAGAGAGCAGCCAGGTGGTACATAAACGCTCTTCAAATATTTCCTTTTTCGCTTTTTTCTCGACGAGTGAAAAAGCCTCAGAAGCAATTAGAACTAATTACCCATGGAAATAAACGCGACTTAGGAATAGAATAAAAAAGAAATAGAGTGGGAGAGAGAGGTAAGCAAAAAAAATGGTGAAAAAAATGACGATAAACACGCAGTGTTTGCGACTGCAGAGATCAAAGCGACTGCATACATACACGGTGGGCACTCAAAGCCAGCGTCGCGACGCGTCGTGTTACGCCAGACTTCTGTGCTCGTATGGAAACGCTGGATAGAATTTGTCGCGTTCCCAACCATACATTTCAAAGCGTAAATTGCGACGACTTCAAAGGACGTCCACGAACGAACGGAACGATACTGCGAGATCAAGGCCGAAATGTATCTATTCGCTGGGTAATACGCTGTGGCTACCCACACGACAATCGAACCTGGCCTTTGCAACTGTCCTGAGGATTGCTGGGAGAATGTTTAAGTGTTTCTGATTCGAGTTTCGTTGGACACTGGCATTCGATGATGGATATTTTCAGCGATTTTCGTAAGGACGAAATTGATATTGACTTAACAATTTAATTGAAAAGCTAAGGGTGGCGTTTGGAATTGTTTAACTGCTTTGGCATATGATAGTTTTGTAGAGAACAATACATTACGTTCTGATGGGAGAAAAGTTGGTGTCATATTTTTGGTGTCATCGAGAAACTGCTTTATATTAATAAAAATAATATAAAAGTATATGAAAGTATTAGAGAAATAAGTTACTCTGCAGACACGATGGATACGAGTGGATTTCCATTCTTGTTCTATTACAATACTTTGGTCTGCGGATTGTGTTTCGTCAAAGTGTGTTTGCAGTCTTTTAGTTTCCTCGAGAAATATGATGAAACGGAGAGATGTATTTATATAATAATCAATGGTACGATGAAAATAATGGACGAGAGGAAATCTCTGTTACCTCAAGGCAAATCTACTACAGCTTTCTCTTTATGAATTCCATTCGACAATTTCCATGGTTAAAGTAACCGCTAACTTTGGAATAAAACAAAAACCAAAGAAAAACGTTTATCATTTACAATTGTTCAGCAATAAACAAAGCACGTTTGTGCTATAACCGTAACTCATAAAAAGCCTGCAGACTCTAACTCTCATATAAACATTCCGGAACAGTCGAAAAACCTCCCGAAATATCCATCGAGGGAGAGAATGAACGAGAGATCCATGAATCAACGTTCCCACTAACGGAAACTTTGTACATGACGTATTATCCCACCGTTTCAATTTATTTTTTCCCCCATACGAACCGGATCTGTGGCTATATTGTACCACGTGTTTTGGAGTACCCTTTATTAATATCCCCCGTGAGACTGTTTTAAAACATTTGTCCATTACAACATCCCATCGAACGAGTGGACTTTTCCTATTCCCTTTTCTTTCTCTTCCATTCCCAACGTACCGAGACTCAATAAATCTCGCATAAATAAAATAATAGCTAATAATAAAATATCAGGCAATTGGCGTGCATTTTATTCATTGCTAGAGAATAGATAGTGTTATAAACAATTTTATTTCAACATATACCTTTTGACTTTCTAAATTTTCATATTCCACTCATTTATACGTAAAATAATTCTGTCTATGCCAGATTGGCGAAAGAAAATCTAATTTCCAAAAGTTATTTTTTCCGCAAAATTCGAGGGTTGAAACGAGCCGGTGACTAATGAGCTGCGGTATCGGTTAGGCTGTACAATTTCGAGGTCGCCCATTCCTCGATAGATTTCCACCACGGGAACATTTGCGTGGGCGTTATAGCTTCGAAGGGACGTGGCGAGGATACCTCGAGCGCAATATCAAAGTGCAGCACGATTCGATTTGAGTATTCGCCCTCGTTGGGAATCGAAACACGTTGATTGTCTTTTCCATCGCCGTGTGTCCGCGAGTTAATTATAAAAACTGCTATTTGCTCATTTACCAATTATAAAAATGGATAAATTTCAATTCTGGTACATATAAAAAATAACAAAATAGCATTGAGACAGATTTAACGTGATATTAATTATTCGGGGAATATTTTAATTGAAACAAAAATTATTATATGGACAATATTGGAACAGAAGTAAAATATTTTCCATGTGTTATTTTCTGTTGCAAGTTTTCGTTCTTCCTGTGGTTTATTTTATATATAATTAATACCTGTTGTGCTAGACATATAAAAGTGGATCAATTAGAAGTAAACAAAAAACCTAATTGAATTTATTACAAATACCTCATCTTACCTCAATATATTTCACAATAATAATTCTGGAAGCAATAAGCTTGACCGTTTAAAGGGGGGGGTTAATTAAATACCAATCAACGGAGGCTTTCCCTCGAGGGCTGATTAATTATATCGAATATAACTTTAGCCACTAATTTAGCGTGGATGAAAGGGGTTGGATAAAAGATTCACAGAATATATTATAAATAGAATGATTTCTCGTTCGAACCACTCAGTTTATTGCTTCGACAACCTTGACTGAGACGATCCTGCCGATAGCCTTTTAATGAAATCACGTGGAAACGGGAATGATAATGGTATCGGGCGCGTTTCATTCGACTCCATTTCTCTAATTGCTTCGATAGAAATCGTTCTCCGTCTCCGCGACCCTTTTCTTCGCGCGTTTTCATGTCGTCGATTATTATTCCCGTATTCAATGCGACGATGCATCCCTCGTTTATTATCGTTCGTTTTCCCACCCCCCTTCTCACCCTATTGTCTTTTTATTACAATTTTGTTAACTTCCGAAGGTGAAATATTTAAGTATTTGGATAATGTTTAAGTACTTTTATGAGCAGTACGTTAACAACGAGTATCAAACAAGTATTTGATATTGATTCAGACAAAAGTTAGCACACTTCTGTAAGTAGGGATCAGTAAAGGAGCATATGCACCTTACAGCTTTTCGATGCTCGAGCCCTAAGTTTACGAAGCACTTCGTGTTTTATGTGGGATGTAAAAATAGTTTTTCATTGTTCCTTTAGTATTATAAAAACTGTCGTCACGGGTGTTCAATTTTATCATTTCACCTATAAATATTGTAAGGGTGTAGAAGAAACGAAAAAATAATTTACATTAATAGAAAAGAAAATATGTATATTCAATAAAACATTTTACTTTTATATGTTTTCCTGCATTATTCTGTTTGCAAATAAAAAGATAACTAAGAAAGTTTCATTTTAAATGCTAGAAATTTTACCGCGTTAACTGTATGAAATAAATTCTCAACATTAAGCTTAATCATCCAAATTACTTCTCGCCAAATGCATTTATAATAGCAAACTTTGGCTCCTGAACGAAATTACAGATGCTTTGAAGGGGTTTCGTAGGTAACAAGCCAGCCAAAGTGTTCACCTCTTTTTCGAAGGAAAAATAGTCTACATGCCTGGGTATTTTCGTGATCTTCATCATGGTTGATCGATTTCACACCACGTTGGATACATGGCGGAGTTCGGCTTGTCTGATCGTATTTCGACGTGGCAGGCTACGTTACTGAAAAGTGGTTTTCTGCTTGAAACAAGCTCGAGACGTGTGGCAAGATTCGCGCGTGTTTAAGGGTACATCGTGCAACACCCTTCACCTATGCAGCTCGAAAATTGTTGATCAGAGAAGGATTTAATGAGCGAATGATGATACCCTATGCATTACATATAGGAAAATTGGAGTCCACTGAAAAGGCAAATCAACTCAAAGTGAAAATAACTTTTATAGAATACTTTCCCAAGTGTGCTTAATTGTTTGTTACTAAATATTATTAAATGTTAATAAATAAATGAAGGTCGTCCTTCTCTGTAAAAGAAATGTCAGTTTCCAGCAACATCGTTCATCCTCATTCCATTAATTTCTTAGTAAAAAATGATATTACTTCCTTATAATTCTTTAAAAAAAAATCCATATCTTCCAGATCAGATTTCAAGATTCCCATAAAATTGCAAACTTATGCACCATTTCCAACTATATCACATTACATTTATTATATTTATCCATTACTGATATTACCAAAATATATCACAGATTAAACTACCAAGCAGAGTAACAAAATTATCCAGCTAGTTTCCTTTCAATCAAATCATTCTATCGAACTTATATTCCGTGGTGTGTTTTCCGTTGGTGTGTGTCAACGAACGACACAAATTGGCTTTGATCATTTAATTTAATCAGAATATATCATCAATACGTATCGACGTTGATTAATATAATAACTTAATCCCTTAGATTCGCTATTGAACCCAGCTCATGCTCATCCTTCTGTTGTCACAAACGCAGGCCGGCGCTTTTGAAAAAGCATTTCGAGGTACGACTCGTGACGAGGTCGGCGAAGAGATAAAGAGACCCTCGAGTGCATCGTGCATCGAGCAAGTGTGTATACACATTACACGCTACGTACGGATCAAGTGGTTGAATTTTAAAATGGATTAATACGCGCCGGTTAAATGGGGACAAGTATTTCGCGGCATGCTAAACCAACTAATACACGTGTACGTGTACCGCGGCCACGGTACGGTAGCTAGACCAACTTTTGATACGAATATTGCGACAATGTTCTAGTGGGTGCTCGACCCTGTTACTTGTATCACCGTTCGCGACAGCCGAATTTTGCACAGTGGAAAAAGAATTCCAAGATCCAAACACGAAGTAGTTATGTGGTTACGCATCTGCGCGACGATAATTATTCGAAAATTTGTTATAACTGTCTGGACTCGCAGACACGATTGTTAAACGTTTACATGGATACGCAGGGGAATATTCTGTTAATCTGTCAAATATTTCGACACCCTGTTTCAAGCATAATAAGTTTCAATAAAGATATTACTTATTTTCGCCGACCTACCTACCCCTTCTTAACGCTCTCCACGGAAAAAACCATACAGAAACATAACCAACCCCTTGCCTTTCGAGTATCCCAACCACTCTAGAATTACAAGCTCCGTCCGAGAGAAAAAAAGTTAAAACCTTTGGAAAACGGTCTAATTGCTCCTCAACACGGACGAGCTCAACGTCAATCAGCATCGATCAACAGCCAAGCGGGCGTGTCAGCGACTCGTCAATTACCCTGAACGTTTTGGAAGCCGTCCAAGAACAGGCGTCTTCACCCAGCTAGACGACCAAGTTCCACGTGAAACTGTGTTACCGCGGAACGAATCCGTTTCACTGGGGCTCACGTAGTGCAGACGTTGAAGGTAGGCCGTCTCCGGAAGAGAAACGGTGCATTTGGGCTTCACGCACAATGCACCCTCTAAACGGATGTTTACGGATAAAGGGTAGGCAACGGGGACAGAGCTGGCCAAACATAGCCGACACTGTGCCGTCGTAAGCGATTTGCCAGCACGCTCGCTTAGATAGACCAAGCCGCGTTCTATGCTCGTGTAAACATCCACCGGCAAATCTAACAAAGTGGTCGATCCGTGGCCGACCGCTTATTGACTCGAACGTTCCGACTTCCAACTATTCAGGATGCGGAAGTGTGTGCAGTGCTCGAGTCGTCGTCGGGAAACACAGAAGTTCCGTGTCGCGATCTAATCAGCTGGATTGTCTTGTCTGTTCTGATGAGTATGCGACGGTTGAAAGGGTTTAACGTTATGTGCATGTGGATTATGCTGTCGGGAAATTTGGAATTAACTTTTTCCGCGGGATATTGTACATTTTGGAGGAAACTCCAAACACTTTTGCTGTTGCGAGGATAATTTTATTGCTAGTTTGAATATTTTTTCTTTTTTTTTGTTAAGGGTGTAACATCAATTCTTTAGGGAATTTATGACTGTTTAGATAAATTAATCACGGTTTCCTTATTTTATCCGCTTCACAGAATTATTCCCGGATAAACGATTTACACCGCAGCTCAGCATTTTCAATAACGATGCGCCTCCCTGAAGAAGATTACCCTGCATTTCATATACGAATAAATCTTCGGCATTTTCTGGCCTGTTTCTTTAGAAAGCCTTCTCCACCAGAATATTTCTTTCAAAAAAAAAAAAAATAAAAGATAAAAAGGATACGACAGTCCAGTGGAAGCCGACAGGTAGCTGTTAAAACGAAATTCTCTGCGGCTACTTGCGAAACGATTACAAACGTGCGGTAGAAACCGTTTGCTGTATCTGACAGCAATTAACGTCACGTGTACGAATCAATAATTCTGGTCCCTCAATGACTGCTTTGCCAGGATGAAAATTTCGCAGAACGCACGGAAAATTCTATCACATTCACGCTTTTCAACGTTCGCGAGAGTATTTTGTGTAATTCATTATATTTTTAAGTGATTTTATAATTTCATAATAATCTGCCACGAATTTCCGTACGGAGATATTGTTTGCAATGCACAATCATAATTTCTATAAATTACTTCTGGGATAATTTATTCTGAATGGATCGAAGTAGCACAATATTTAAAATTCAAAGAGCAGAGAACATTTTTGTCCAGACCGTAAAATGGAATACTGTACCCAATCGAAGATTATCAAGGAACTACTCACATTCGGGGCAGCTCAAGATCGTTCTTATCGGCATGCGACGAAAACGAACGAGACGCATAAGAAGATAGTGTACAAGGTTACAAACTTCACGACATCGTGTAAATGTTTCAATAACGTGCGGCTGGTAGGTAGGTGAATAAAATTGCGGGAAGCCAGACCGGAAGCCGTAGGTCGACGGCTTTGTGTCTTCGTCGCCCGCGACGTCTTGTCGTCGCAGACCTCGTTTCCGTGTAAGTCCACGAGATAGAGCAGCGCGAATGGGCGTCTCCCGGGTACGCTCCTGAAGGAATTTTATAGACTGCTCCCGGATGTCGCATTTTGTCCGCTCTGTTACCTACCAGCGACCTCTGTCCTCGTGAAACCACACTCTGAATACTGTGCCAGTTCTTTTGTGAGGAAAATGGACTTAAGAATAATAGTTGGTGATTAAAGGGCTATAGTTAACATCTATTTCAGAATTCCACGATGAGGAATGATTTTTCTAAGATTTTAACCCTTCACTGTAAATACAATTTATTACGAATATTTTTTTCATCTGTTTTGTAAATAATAATAAAGAAATTCTCGTTAACAGGATTTTACAGGTAACCCTTACACGCCCTCGCGTACGTGCGCAATTGCAAGAATTAATAATCAATAACAAAAGTCACACGGGAACGAAGTTTTGGCTGAGATTTTTTATGATTTTCGTACGTTGAAAAATATCGATCAAGGTGTGCTCCCAACGCGTTTTAATTTAATTCCACGTCCTTTTCCTTTATCCGTCAGCCCCTTTAAGAATACAACTGATCCAACGTCACGGGACGTCCTGTAAAATATACTCTACCCGGGAAACTCGGAAAATTCAACGTAACGTCCACCAGGGACAAAGGTAGCATCAATCTTCCATCAGATGCGACAGGCCCGCGAATTTCGCGCGAGATTGCGCGCTTAAAAGCCGAGTCAGTGCATACGTTTGTTCCTAACCGATGCACGAAAAGACGTATTGCCCGGAGGTGCGCGTTGTATCATCCCAAAGCAATCTGACGACGATATTTTAAATTCACGTCGTATCCTACCGGAGCATTCTATAAGGAAATTCCCTATGGGTACCACCGCGTGTTCTCACAGCTTGCCGTAGAGGTACACGACACGATTTCCTTTTCGATGCAACCTGTGCACCCGTGCACCGCGGAAAAGTACATGGAAGCTCCTTGCTCGTCGAAAGTTTCCCCGTTAAATTAGTATCGACGAAGATACGAGACATAGAAACTTGTTCCGTTACGATGTAAAACGAATCGATGGGATTTACGTAGCCGGTCAACCGATGTTCAAATATAATTGATGGGATAGTTTTTGTTATCGACTTGCAATTAATATTCTGTAACGATTAATTGCGATTTCCACTGATATCAGTAATTTATTAGTGGAATATATTCCTGAGATTTATTTGATCAATCTGTTGTGTGAAATGTTTCGTATTTAATGAACGGCGAAATTTTTAATCGGGGATAAATTTTCGGTCGAAATTTTGTCACGGTGGAATCGAACGTGGTATACTTTTAATTCAATTAAGTACAATAAAAAATCGAAGTAATATTACAGCGTAGAATTTCTATATTCCATCCTCGTTTAATTTACTTTCAAATCGATGTATCAGCTGCTATTCGATTAATTTGATTCTGTCAACACCTTCGAACACCAAATCGAAATAAAGTACCACAACTATTTTACACCACCCAAAGATCCAATTGATTAAAAGATATAAAATGTACCATTAAAAAACATTACTCCATAGTTCATCTCTACAGGAAGCACTGTTCGCACCATACGAAAACGAACATACGTAAGTCAACAGATAATACAGCATCGTGCCAAATTGGCACATCTTCCCGCAGGTTGCACAGCCATTTTTATGCACGACGACGACGACGGCTGGCATCCCCGTAGTTTTTAGGTCTGTTTCTTGCGTGCCGGTTCGCCCGCGTTTAACGAGCGTGTGCACTCTCAAACTCTCCAATATATGAAAATTAAGAGCGGCGGATGGCATATTTGGAAAAACGGTCTAAGCATTCGCGGACTGCATTGTTCGGACAAACGAGACGCATTCTGAAAACGTTGGACGGGTAAAACGGCGGCGTCCCAGGGGAATTCTTCTCGTATAACTCCTGCCAAAAGGACAGCCGCGGCGTCGTTCGGCGAGATTATGCTCGTGGTAACTCGCCACGGCCGGGGATCTGCTACGCGATTCTTCGATAATGCATTCTGTCTGGCGTGACATTAATTTTAGTACGCATTAGGTCGTACAGTTTGATGCTCGTTTTTGTCGGCGTTTGCTTTATAATTTCACTCTGTTTCGGGCTGACGCTCGTTTATGATTCGCCCCGAAGGTTTTTATGGATTTTACTTTTATTCTATTGGACCGGGCTGTATGAATTTCTCGTCTGCTTCGTTTTTTCACTATTGGGCAAATTTTTGTGGCTTCTGGTTTTTTATTTAATTTCAATGTAGAGGTTTTTTTTTGTTTTTAACGTTGCGGGGGTTATAAATTAAGGAGAACAATGCTTCGTTGGAGAAGACTTTTATTGTCATCAAGAAGAGCATTTAGACATTTGGAGATTAACGTGAACCTGAATTTATAGAAATTGACCAGAAATTGACTTTGCTAAAAGTCTTTTCGAACGCGTTATGTCAGAATGAAACAAATGGAATGGCATTATTAAACAGAGATTAGATTTTTCTATGTAAATACAAGGATGAAGATGGGGTAAAAACCCGAGTAAAAATTTCAGGGAAATACCGCGAAAAATTTTTCTTACAGCTGCTACTGGTAAGACGCAAGATATGTCGGGAAATTGGAATATCACGTCAGATTGCTGGATATTCCGACTAAACAATACATATATATTTACGAAAACGTTCCGGCTGAATTTCATCGTTCCATCATCGTGCACCGAGCAAATATTGCAGCAAAGAGGTACACGCGAAACGTTGTGAATTGTTCAAATATGTACCCCTGGTAATATTATGAAACGCTAGCATATTACTTCTGTTATCCTACCTTTTAATTTTAATGCACATTAATCGCGAATATGAAAATGAAGAATATCACCTCGATTTCTGTTTTGCAAAAATAAGAGCATATATTGTGGAATTTTTTCGAATTCAGGCAATACTCACTATTGGTTCGAAATAGATAATATTGATATTTTATTTATATAGATTTGTTAAAGTGGACCCTTGAAATACTTCCTGCTCACTGAACCCGATTAAACACAATAAATGTACACACATATATATGTGTTTACTTCTAATTCATTAAGTAACTCCGCGCACCTATCAATACACGATCTTATCACGGATAGTAATAGAATTACGACGAACGTCTTATCTGTCGTGACACGAATAATTGATTATTTCCTTTGAGCAATCTTTTTTTTATTTATGAGTAAAGACGTTTGATTAGCTAACATCTTCGATGTTCGCAAAATATTAATGAGAAAAATCCTGCCAAATATGAATACTAACCAATAACTAATTATTTAAACAGATGCAGCACTGATATGAAACAATTTAATTATGAATTTCTGGACATCCCTATTTTCTTCAAATTGACGTACACAACATACAAATATAATATTGACTAATAAAATTGTAACTACTTTTACGTAATGCAGTAGTGAATAAGCAACCTGCAGAAAAATTGAATGCAGTTAAAAAAATACATTTTGCTCAAGAAAACAACCCCGACGAAAATTAAAAACAAAAATAGTATATTAAAATCTCTACACCCTGATCCAATAAACCAACCATAGATTTTTTTTCTTTATAAACAACCCCGATTGTTCGAGCCTCCTTATCTACTGCTCTTCTGCAGCATGTACTGAATAACACTGGACGTTTCAATTTTTTTCCACCCCCGCGAGCCACGCCCATCGCCATTATCGACACTCTGGAGATTCCTGTTGCGTTCAGAAGGGATCGTAAGTTTCGGGAGGGAGTTCGAGAATCGTAGAGCGAATATCGATGCGAATATCATCGCGAAGGAATCGAATATAGCTCAGCTGTAGCCTGCATACATATAAGCAAATAATGCAACGCTCTTCCGCATCGAAGCTCCGGCACATGGTGATAAACCAATGGGAGGTGATATACGTACACTATGCATCAAAACCATAAATTCTCCGCACTTGACGGCTAATATTTCACGAATCCTGGAAGCAGAACGTTGTCATATTTGTATATTAAAACGACCGATATTCCCGGATCTTATTTCAATATTTCCTCGAATTTTCTACGGGCACTAATAATGGAGAAATAATAACGGCAGAACGAAATGGTGCAAGGTGGTTTTAAAGAATGTAACTAGATAACATCTGGAATATATTATATTCCAGTAATGGTGGCATTTAACGTGGCGAAAGGGACACAATAGTTTGGAAGTGGTCTGAATAGAGATTAAACGTTCGAACGATGTGAAGAATACAAAATTCTTAGGTATTTCGTACGTTTGAATGGATTTGGAACGGAGTTAGATGTAGAACGATTTTAACTTTATTTTTAAGTCGAACCACGTATGCTCAGATTTTCTTTTACCTGCCTGCGTAAATTCCATTGAATTTAATATATTTCGAACTTTCAAATATTTCCCATAGGGCGATTATACGGTAATTTCATGTAATTTCAACATTTTCATTTCATCGTAAGAATTTTAAAGATTTGTGAAAGCTGCTTGTTTTCACAATGATGTTCTGTTGTCGAATTAAACAATTTCATGCGTGAACAATGTTACCGGTTTTATATGGAAATCGACAGAACACAGTTTCACAAGCGTACACACAGACAACACATAATTCAATATCTAAAAGCGGGTATACGTTGATTTATGATTATGAAACCACGTGAAACAGTATATAAAGTCTGTTTCGTGACGCTCCATATTTTAGAAAACAAACGACCGCGTTTATGTATATCTTATGTTACGACACGTAACAACCTATCATTTAGCCTACCTCTTTTTTTAATAATTTCGAATTACTTCATTTTTTCATTCTAATGTTTTACTTCTTGAAAGTATTTTTTTTCTCAATTAGGGTATAAGATTACACAAAACATAATACAGTATAAATCATTATTTCTTAGTAATGTTTACCACTAAAAAGAGGGCACTAAAAACTTGAAGTACAATGTTTCGTTTGCACTCGTGCATAGTCGTACGTTATTAGACGAGCCTTAATGACATGCGAATTGAAGCGAATTGTAGAGCTAAAACGGTCGGCAGTTTGGTCTCTGACGTGTTAATAGAAAGCTGGCACATCGAATAGTTTGCGACGACCAGCAACACGCCTAACGAAATATTCTTTTATCGTAGTATCACAGATAATGAAAGTATTTTTGCAAAAATATAATATTGTTTCTGCTCTGACTCCATTGAAATACCTCTTTATATGCAAAGGTATAAATCCCTCCCAAACTTTTTTATCCGTGAAAAGTTGCACACACACACACACACATACTTGCGATCGCGATTCACAATTAATCGCAGTCCACGTTCCAACGGAACCCCATAAAAATATCAACGAAAACTTCTTCGAAATCCGGCTGCATACAAATTTCTCCCCGACAATAAAACTGCTGCGGGGTCACGAATTTTAAAGATTCCAAATGTTCAGGATTTATGAAAGGGTCGAGGACGATGGCGCATTCGTGACGTACTCGTGACTGGAAATTTCGACGAATTAAACGATAAGGATGCCTTCTGCCGAAGCGTTGCAACGAAGAAAAGAGAAGGAAGAATCTTCCAATAAACGGCACAATTAAAACCGATTACCATCACGGATACACCGTGAATTTTCACTGTGCTACGCCATAATTTTCGATTGCTATGCCGTACACGTTAACGGCGTATGTGCCCGCGACGAATCGCTGTTGGCCGTCCTCGGCATTAAAAACTTAGGCCACCTTATGATCGCGACGAACGGATCGTTACCTCGAAGACTTTCTAGGAACATTCTGCTGACACTTTCCATGTGACTGACACGTGAGTTGAAAGAATGATCGCCGCGAAATCGTCAAAGGAAATGTCATAATCTGGTTCGAGATCTTGGACAATTGGTGTTGAATTAAATAGCCCGATGGAAATGGAAGAGGTATACCTTGGTGGTCGAAAGTTTCGTATGCGGTGAAATGTTAGTATAATCGGGGAATAAATTATAGCATATTTTGAAACCTTACTATTTAATGTAAAAATATGTGTTTCTATTTATCGGTAATTAGCATTCCTGTATATGAATAATTGCCAGACTTTGTCAATTTGGAGAACGCATAAAATTAAATTATCGTAGAATAAAAAGAATAATAGGGTTTATGATGCGGGCGATAAATATCAGATTTTCGCAGCAATGTGGGCGACAGGATACGATAATAATGTGTAAAATGTAAAATGTAAAAATGACTGGCGTGTAGAGAGGATATTTACGATACTGGAATCGAAACATATTTTAATATTAGTATGAAGGGCGACCTCTGCATATTTAAAAATAGGTATACTGTCGTCGTATGTAAAAAGGACATCCTTCCCTTCAAAGGAAAAAATTGAAATTTATGGTAAATCTAGGATATAAACCACTTTTATTCGCATAAAAAAAACGATAAACCTTGAGATTCATAACGCACATATCCATTAGAGCCATTTTACCCTAAATGTACAGCAGAATGTGTGGATATTCCCCATGGGTACACTTCACATAAACCCTGACTTTCAGACCCTAAAGGGGGACGCATAAACGAGCAGCTAAGCAGGCAAATAATGCAATAAATGCTAGTGAAAAATCATCAGTTACAGTTTTATCTTTCGGTATTGTGCCCATATTCTGCGTCATAAAAAAGAATGTGAATGCCAAGTTACTACGTGCATTCAACAAACCTTTAAATAACATCTTTAAAAAGATTTGATAAAAGCCGTACCTTTACTCTTAGTTTCCATGTCAAAAATTCCAATTTCTAAAATAAAGTATTTCAGATTCAATGGTTTAAAAAATCTTAGGATATATATGATACTTTAACGTTACAAAATAAAATATTAATATTTTGTTAAAAAGAACTTTCACGGCAAAGGAGAAGGAGAAGGAGCTCTGTCAAAGAAGAAAAATCTCAATACCTGACCGTGCTTTATGATTGAAGATGGAAGAAAAAAAATAATACATTTTCCTTGTGGAATAGAAATGGGATTGAAGTGGTGCACATACATACATAGAGCTGTGATTTAAATCTTCGATATCATTCCCGCGTGATCTATCAATCTCGAACGAAATAGCTGACGAGCGAAAAATCTCTCTATTATATCTTATCTCGAAATCCTGCGTGTGATCCAGAATTTTATCCACTTCTCTTCGTGCTTTTTATTTGTTACCGGTGTCTGGGTATCTGCTCCATCAAACCTCTCAACCGTACGGTGCACGAGTTCCCTATGAAATTTCTTATTGTCTGTCGTAAAACGCACCCTTTAACGCGATCAAAATGAATTCTCTGCTTTCAGTGTAAATAGCAATAAAAATCAACGAGCAAGAAGCACGAAAGTCCTGGACAATATTACGGAAGCGTTATTGCGGCAAGTTTGTCGTGTGAAATATTTATTTTGTGTAAAAATACAGAAGGGGTTGGAAAAATTAGTAAACTGTTTGAAATAATTAAATGCAGAAAATTGAATTCTATGTAAGTTTGGTTTTGTACAGTGTACTTATTAATAGTATTTCGCGGTAATCAAGAATAAATAATTTCTTTTTCACAATGGTATAAAATGAATTTAATTTTTCGAATTATTTCAATTTAATCGAGCAAATGTATTTTTAATATCACCTAGGGTATTACAAAATTGAAGAATTTCTTCAGAAAACTATGTAATATTAAAAAAACTAATTCCAAGGACTGTATAATACATCACCTCTTTCTCAATACATGCTTGACGATAAAACCATTGTAATATATTTTCGATGTTGAAAGCGTGTTTGTAATCGATTCCGGTGATGTACACGCGAGCACAAGGAACAAATATTATCACATGACGCGGCGGAATAAATTTCAATTATGAAATGATGAAGTTCCATTTACAAATTCAGCCGAAGAAGTAATGTGTGCGTAACGGCACATGATTTTAATCATGTGATCAGTTAAGTCTAACTGTAGTCACGCGCAACAGAGTAATAATTAACCCCTTAGCTCAGTTGGGTCAACAATGTCGTTCAACCAAGTACAAACACACCGCCTGAATGTCTGCCACCACTAAATTGTAACATTTGATGGCAGGACATTCATTTTCAGATCACGCATGCTCACATTATCGATGACTAACGCAACGAAACATCATAGCATTAAATACGAAATAAATATTCCATCGGGGAGTGAACGTTATATAAAATTTCATTGCCGAATTCGCGGTGAATTAAATATTTTAAACTGCTCGCAACATTTCAGTACGCTGATTAATTATAAAATTCGGTCATTCCATTAGCGTGCCAGTAAGTAATATATTAAACTAATGTCTCGTATAATGGGTAAAATGTTCTTTAAATAGGAATGAACTCATTTCTACTCTTCACGTAAATTTCTCTACGTAATATGACTGATACCTAACTATGAATAAATTCTTCGCTCCCTATTATCCAAATAATTTAATCATCCAGTAATCCGTTGCTCAATTTCTTCGAAATCTCAATTCAATTACCTCCCTCACGCTTGGATATCCATCTCACAAAAATCCTATCGCATTATTTCCATCATTCACATTAGGACTCGACAATTAACCCTGTGACTCCGATGAGGAGCATCGTTATACTCCTGAATCCAAGTATAATATAACAAACGAAAACAAAAAATATAACAATGAAGGCGTAGACTCACCGTAAATTGGAGACAACGACGACGTAGTCACCCTCGATTGAGACCAGACCAACGTTCTGCAGTATAATGCCGGTGATCAGCATACCGATTAGGGCAGGAAGGGTGGTCAAGGAGAACAACCAACCACCGAAATGCGCCGCTATGCAAAGGGCAGCGAGACCGAAAAGCTGGCCACCGGGGGCTGCGTCGTCGCCTAGTATCGCATAGACGATGCCCCAGAGCAGCAGCCCTAACAGGAACAGACATAAGAGCCGGGCGAATTTTCTGTAGCTCGGGCAAAATGGTTGAGGACAGGCTTTCCTCCAGCCAGGCGGCTCCCACGATGGCGTGTCGTCGCGGCCGTGGCATCGCGCACAAAATAGATACAACCACGATCTGGAAGGAACATTACAGAACAGAATGGTCAGAATCAAATTATTTTTGTTTTATTTGCGTTTCAAGTGTATCGATAGGAGAAGGAACTATTTGGGGGAACTCCTTTTCTGATTATTACAAAACGCGGTCAGAGTATTCACCTTTTCGATTAATTATTATTATGCCCAATTATATTTATGTTATAATTCCTTAAGAATGGAATCCTCCCTAGGGGACCAATATTTGATTTATTGGAAGACCAAAGATCGATATCAGAATCGCACAAACGAATATAAGGTGTCAATACAGGTAAGTCGTGGCTCGTCTTTCGCACTGGTATTTCAAAGTCGGAAGTGAAATACGCCAGTAGCGATGGAAGTAAAGATAGAAGGAAAAGAAGGGAAGAAGGTAAATATACTTTGTGCGTCGGGGATGGTGAGAAGTTTGTGGACGAAAACCTTTGGTAAATCACACGAGCACCACACCGTTAATATTTGACGCAAAAATTGGTCTAATTTTTCGCAGAACACCGGGGAACAATCTGTACCTCTTTCAATCCTCGTTCGGACAAAAACTTTCATCGTCGCCAGGAAACTTTGCGTTGCCATCGGATTTTCCAGCATTTAACATTCAACCATTAGTTTTCAATTCTACATTGTTCTCCATCGTGCGATTTATATTAATCGAGCCGATCGTTGACAGGTGATTTTCATCGAATGAATCGAACTAAAAAAAAGGTACAGAGGAGACGGATAGCATTAACTGAGATGCTTACCGCGGTATGTGCACGGGAACAGATGTCACAGGAAACTTAGAGCGACGCTTGATTCAATCTCATTAGACTTTATGATCTCATCAAGGCGATTGGAAATGACAGGCTCTGTAACCGTGGTCAGCTGTTACATCACGATTCACGCGGCTCTTCCTAGATCCGTTACAATTCCCCCGATTAGAATCGACCGATTCGCATAGTTTTCATTCATTGTCTACGAATCGATTGCACGCGGATATCGCTTTGAGGGAAAAAACATTTGTTTACACGACGATGTGGAGAAGTGTAATAATAAGTGAATGGATTGAATGCTGACGCGTCTTTGATCGAATGCCAGTTCTTTTAGAAATATGTGTATAATTGGTGCTTATTATTTATATGTTATTGTTGTCTGTTTGTGCCGTTATGTGGTGATCATTTTTAATGCTAGCTCCGAGAAGAAATTATGTATACACTGTTGTGCTAATAATTAATGAAACATTGCCGATGGAACAATATATCGTTAAGGAATTCGTAATTCAAATGATTGATGGTGTTTAATATTTCTGCGGTTGATGGAAAGAAGTAATTCATTCGTTTATAAAATGTAGTAATTGTTGTTTTTTTTTGTATAATTGTAATGTTAATTCTCAATGCTAATTTTTTTATTTAGATTAGAGTTAATGCAGCAGACTAGCACTGCATATTTAATAACAAGGATTTTCATGATTTATATTGTAATTAGAAAAATTCTTCAACACAGATAATGATACTGACGTAATTGCACTTATTACATCGATACACTGAAATCGTTTATTCGTTTACTATTTATTTCCAGTTCGCTTCAATTAAAACAGAAAAACCTGTCCTCGCCTGTACATTATCCTGTCTCAAAAACTGGCATTTAAAGAATCTCCTTCGAAACCGACAAACAGAAAAGACGAAAAGCCACGAATAATTAACACGAATTATCACGTTCTCCGTCTATAGCGCGTTACAAGAAGAAAAGAAAAAAAAACCAAACGAAGTCCTCGATAAATTTCCAACAAAAAAAAAAGAAAATCCAACCAACTTATCAAATCCGCCCATCCCAAAGGACCCATACGAAAAAGTCTCACCGTTCCAACTCTTCCGAGTACTCGATCTTGTCCCTGATCGAGCTGGTCAAACTGTGCGCCGACTTCTTTCTATTCCCATTGATCCTGCCGTTTTCAAGATCGAACTTGTGCTGCGGAATATTCTCAGCGCTGCCGTAGGTACTACCTCCGTGCTGCAGTATCGATTTTCCGCGACCCTGATCAGAATTGTGCTCAGAACTGGCGCTTATCCGACGGTGATGATCGAAGCTCGGATTGTCCATGCCATGTATCTGATCGCTAATGGAGACACGTCTTTTAGCCAATTCCTCGGTTGATTTGTTCGTTTTCCCACTCATATCGATATCCATGTCTTATCCTCGAGAATCGAGCACGGCAAGGATCAACATACAAGACAATTCTCTGTCAGGAAACGATTCACTTCAGCCAAATTTCTATGTACATATATGTATATATTCTTTTATTCGCGCGAAACGCTTTTGATCGACAGTCTGATATAAACTGAACCAAGTGATCGCACGTAAATGCGTCGGTGATTTTCCAAACCGGGACCGACAAGATGGAACGATCGATTCGGAGACAATAATCGAACAGACTTTCTTCTGGTTCCGCGTTGGAGCACAGTGGATGCCCTTGATTCACGGAGTCCTCGATGACTTCGGAGTAACACAAATCCATGCACACACTTGCGACGTTGAAATAAGAAACACACCGAATCTGTCCGTTAGCAGCGGAGGGAAACAATTTGCGAGAAATGTGTCCGGAATAAATGAATCCCGACGAACAGTGCAGTCAATTCTGTTCTGAAATGTGCACTCTTCACAAACTCGATTCACTATGACGAATATATGATCGAATAAAAACTATGGGGATCGAAAGCAGGTGCTCTTCGAAATTAAACGAACAATACCAAGTAAACGATTGATATTCCGCAGTACACGTATATATTTATATCATATGTATGTAAACCAGAGTGGAACGAACGAGTCACGATCGGCTTTCCGCGATTGACTGGCAATGGACGGCGGCGCGGTTTGCGATCACGGCTCGACGTCTCTCTGTCGATCGTTGACAGTGTGAGGAGTCGCGTGACGATGACTCCGAGAAAGTCCAAACACAATGATCCCCGATCGTTGATTAACGATCACGCGGCTGATAGGGGGGCCCCGGGTCGATTATTAACAGTGTCGCGTGACGCTATGTTTTCCTAGGGAGGCCCGCTAACACCTTGTGCCGATATCTTGAAAACTGCTTGACGTCTTCGACGTCTTCGACACCTTGACCCGCTTTTTACCATCCGCGATCCTCTCCACCAACGCTGCTCCGGCAGAGCTTTGTTCACCTCGTTAGACCGAGATTCAAGGTTCACGCGCGCCGCGCCGGTTCTAACTCGCTTCCCTTCGTTAGTATTCCCAGTATTTCCTCGTTCGCCGCGTCACTAATCGTCCGCCGGCTGGATCTTCGTGCTGTTATCTTGTAACGATCAATTGAATGCCACTGATAATCCGTCTACGAGGAACGATAAACGTCCCCGCGGAAGAAAGCTCGACGTCGACGCGAGATTCACTTTGTTCATCTTCAATAATATCGTTCGGGGTTTATTCGTTTTATTCGTATTTACTTTTCTCCTTCAATTGTGAGCGTCGATTGATCTTATCTGGATCGATTGGCAAATTCGACGAACGTGCCGGGCGGAACGTCATCGAGCTGCGCACTGCTTCTTTTCACTTTGATTCGTGAATTTTGCTTCTGGTTAGGGGGAGAGGAGAGGAAAAATTCTTTTTATAATAGTATCTACGCGTGAAACACACCGAGGCACGGAAACGAACACTTGTTAAACGAGTACGGCCAACCAGCGACTAAATGTCACAATGTGTGCAGAGCGGAGCTGTGTTTATGCGAATGGTGGGGCTGGTAAAAATGTGCTGAAACACGGGCAAGGAGGGACACTGTTACGACCGCATCAATAATTGTTACCGCGTTGCACAGGATGGGCACAGCTGGACACCTCATTGACAGTCTATTCGGGCCTAACCAGCCGACCTGTCGTGCCCCTGATCGTAACCGATGCCTCGGCGCAGCGTTGATTTAGCAAGATCCACTAGAATCGCGGATAGATGGAACGGTGAAGCGGCCTCGGAATACGGGAGCAGCTGGACGATTATAAATTTCCAGGGCTCCTGTAACTGTTCTGATGATAGCTTTTCCTTGTGATGTAATTCCTTGCTTGGAGCTTCGACTGCTTGTTCTTTCTGTTCTGATTGGCGTATATAGTTTGTTGGCGGATTTGCAAGGTTGTCCTATCACTTCGAGTGGTCACAGAATTTATTTCTATCTTTCTGTTGAATTGAGTCGAAAGATTTATTTTAAATATTGCCTTCGTTTCTTTCAATTCTATTGTAAAAATCAATTAAATGCTCTGTTTTAAAACAATGCGATTCGTTTGTCTTTCTTATCTGATTTTATTCATTCATTCATTTTATATAGCAATGTAACATGTAGTATTACTGTTACGCTGATATTGGTAAAAAATTAGAATTACGTTTTGCTGTTAGATTATAGGATACTATCCATGATTATTGTGAGTTTCGATATGTTATCAGCTTTTCAAATGGAATATTTTCTTGAGGATGGTTTTTCTCTCGTACAATTGTCATTGAAATTCGAGATACGCATGGAAACATTTATCTGATTTTTTCTTTATTTGAATTAAGATGGACAATTATTATCATATATAAATATACTCGTTCGTTCTTGTCGATTAACTAAAATAACACTTAAAGCCCGACAATCGAACGAAAATCACTTAATCAAACTCATCCGTTTAATTCAATTAAAACACGGGGAAAATTTCAACGCGTGCTATTCTAAATTGATACAAACCGTGCAAATTAATTGAAATTTCGCGGTCTACTGCTCGTACGATCGAACCAAGTGGACATCTGCCGTTTGGGACATTTCGACGTAGGCACAACACGCAAACACCGTTTTACACATACACGTGGTATAATTGTTGTTTCGCAGTAGTATGATCTTTTCTGTGGCACGTACGCAGGTTTACTAAAACTCGCTGTCGATCGATTCATTGTCAATGTTACGTTGTTGTAACTATATTCGTTTACACGGTATTGGATTCTGATTCATCCATAGAGTTAAATCGAATGATGTATTTATTAGACTGTAACTAGTGGCGGCAGATTTCTCGAACACATTTTTTGTTTTTCTGACTATTTTTTTTAATAACATTGGAATTTATGTTTCAAATGAATCATCATGGTAAAGTAATTAAATATATTTTTATTACCTTCTATGATTGTGGGGCTATATTTTGGTTAAATTATTATTATCATTATTTCTATCCTGTGGGTATATGTTAACATAACTTGTTGGCAACAAAATAAGTTGAACAAAAATTATAAACGAAAGCATACGATTCGAAAATACTGTCAAGTTATAGTATAGTATATTCGATTTAGAAACAGGCCAAGAGTTAATAAACTTCCATAAATTCCATTTCGAACGGACGTACAGCTATCGGAAAACTCGACAATCTCCGCCTCGATTCCTAACCCTTTGTTCTATCTACCAACAATAAGCTGGTTCGACTCGAACTCGAATTGACTCTAAAAAAAAAACGCATTAAACGCGAGTCTTGTTTGATCGTTTTAATGATATCGAGGATCACTGACGCGATTTTCATAGGCATCGTAATAAGCTAACGATAACCTATCTCCAGGTAAAAGGATCCCCTTCTTCGAGCAAATTAAGTGTGCTAATTACGAGATAATATTTCAACAACGGAATGTTTTGCGAGCAGTCGCGTGTGCATTAGTCACGGTGCTAAAATCGTTCGGCATGTTCCATCGACGAATAAAAAATCCAATTTGAAAGAAAGAAATACTAACAAAATTATAAACTCTACGATTAATCTCTTCAGCGATTACACCGAACCCAAGGATCGAAATAATTTAGACTGAAAAGAAAACGCCGAAATATCCAGCCCGTGTTCCTTCGACCAAAGCCAATAACTTTCACTTACTTCCAGTTAAATAATACTTAAACGTGCTAAATCCTCCCTAACTCTCTTCGCCACTCGCACAGAAGTTTCCTCGTAGACCATTCACTTACAAAACCTTTAAGAAGGATTTACTTAGCCCAGAAGCTAGCTCTACCTATCTTTTAAACACGTGCTTCGCGTCACCCTCCCGGCGACCGAAGGATCGAAAAGAAATCCCGGTTCTTCTTTCCAGAACGAAACGTGTAACGCGAGAGGACAAACGACGGAAAGAAACTTCACGGTGCAATTACGAAAAAGTTCCGGGCAAATTACACTCGGACAACGTCGCTTTGATTTCCTGCTTAATTGCTTGTTTCCGCGGATATTTCGGTTGAAATGACGCGGCACAAACGGGATGTAAGCCCGAAGAAGCTTCGGAAACCGGAAGCTATCCTTTCTTCGCGTAATTAATCAGCCTCTTTCTTTCGTCGCGGGAAAGGCGAAGAAACGACGGTCCTAATTGATGTCCCTTTTATAACGCAACAAAACGGAGCCGACCGAGGGGCCACCCACTTCGACGAGTTCACTTTAACCGGTGCGGTAAAAGACATAAGTTGTGCGTAATAAGATTTCGAATTGACGAGAATTGAGTGTCGTTTGTGGAGGAAGTTTTAAAGAACAGAGTGCATCAATTTTCGAGTGTCCATTGTAAAGTGAATACTTCGTTCTTCACATCTAGAATAATTTGCTTCGCGATAAAAAATTGTTCAACACCGCGGAAACGTCCGATTCAGAAAGCACCAAACTTCAATACACCGGCGCAAAAGTAGAGGTTTCGCCCTTTGAAATGATAGGGGATGGGCTGTCGCGCGATATTTTCCCACAAAGTTGCAGCATTTGCATTAATCGGCGATTCTTCGCCCATCCGATTCCTGACATTCTTCCGTCTACAACCGTGAAACAGAATCTCAGTCCATTATTACCAAGCGCAGCCTGTATTACGAAAATCTCATCGAGGCGTCGCGTGTTTGGTCGCGTTCGATCGTCCACCTAAACGCGTCCCCCCGAGAGTGCGGGCCTGACGCGATTAAAGCGGCCATCGTTGTCCAAATTCCGTGTCTAATTGCTTCCAGCCGATAGCAGGTGACACACGGGGTCACGATGGCGACGACCGTGGTTTCAGAATGATGGTCTGACGCGAATCGTCGGGAATGGTGACGGTCGCGAACGACCTGTAAATCCTGCGACGCGATTCATCTTCCAGACGGGTTGGAACGCGGTGCGTGTTCGCGGCTCGATTGCACGGTATTACGGTCAGTGTTCAGAATTAATTACTCGTCTTCCGTGCTCGCTACCGTCTGTAACGAGTCACGAAAGTATCCGCGAACGTTCGCAATTAAAACTTCGCGTCCGTTCCGATGTTTAATTTTACCCGGTATGTACAGGGGCGCATGTGGGTCAATGGGGACCCTGCCGTGCAGCATAGAATTATGGAAACGCGGAACGAATGTGGGATTTGTTATGTATAATACAATAATGTTTGTGAAATATATGTAATGATGATAAGGTAATGTGACGTTAGAAGATTTAGCTTTTACTAAATCGATGAGTGCACTCTTCATGTTAGTTATGAGAGCGAATGCTGTGTCCCTCGCGGACTGATGATTGAGTTACCTGTGGGAGAATATTCGAAATTGGGGATTGAGCGTGGAAGGATTTTTGCTTTGTGGAGCACGGTGGTATAAAATGGATTTGACGGTGACGATATTGAAATTGGAACAGCTTGTGAGGTAATCACTTTTTGGTACAGATCGTTCGTTTCTCATGTTACGTTTATATATTTCCATACACTAATTGCCAAAAGTTTTTTTTTAATCGGTAATAAAAATTCTGTATAGTTTGAGATGTTTGATGGTGGCAAACTTTTGACTGGCAGTGTATATTTGTTTAGCTTTCGAGTTGTGAGATGGGTTATAAATGTGTGAATTAGCTCATGGCTTATTGAAGTGTCAGGGAATTTTGCATTACATATTTTCTTTTATGGAGGTGATAATGATTTATACTGTAATTAAATCGTTTTGATATCAAAGTGTGAACAAAATTATAGGATTTTGAGAATCGCAATCGGTCATGTGAGAATTACCTATTTATATCTGTTGATAAAAAATAATACTCCGATATTTAATGCATGTACGTGGTAATAAATTAATATACATTGAGATCGTAAATAATGTATTAATAAATTAAGTAATAATAATACATTGTATTATGTTTGAAAAATATAAATAATAAAATATAAAAATATTTTCATTGAAAACGAGATGTAAAACTAAAGAAAAATTGTTTTTCATCATAACCATAATAATTTCAGAATACAAGGGGAAATTATTATACTTCTGTGAACCGACAGATTGTTTGTTGTACTATTAATCGAAGATTAAGATTGTTCTGGTATAGATTTACTTTGAAAGCGTATTGCATCAAGTACTCGATATGGAATAAAGATATAAAAACCCAGATAAATAAAATCATATGACCGTCATAATCATTTCTTTATCTGTTCAAATTGCTTCTCGAGATACGAAATACTACACACTTAGAATCTCAATTACATTTTTGATCACGTCGATTGTTGTCACTGTACAAATGTAGTCAAGTGTTATCGGCGTTAATGAATCTAGCAAATGTACCGCTACATAGATACACTCGGAGCACAGTGTATAGAAGATTTTCGTAATAAACAGATAATGAATATATCTCTGCATTAAAAACTATTTTAAACAAAGTACAACAGAATAAAGAAAAATAACAAGAGAAAAGATATATGTATCTAAATATTTTATTTGTTTATGTGAAACGAAAATTGGTGAATAACGTTTAATATTTCATATTTATAAATACTTCCATCGAAGTGATAAAATATTCCATCAAAATTGCTACAAATCTATCGCTCGACTACCATTTTTATCAATTTCTCCGTGCGTTTCGAGTGCTCCCTAATTTCATTCGCCGTTTCCCATGGAGACACACACATCTCCCTTTCGAACGCATATTTCCCCATCACGTGTGGACGGAACGCTCGTTTTTCATCGGATAACCAGCGCACGCGTCGCGAATCGTCGTTCACCTAATCATGATTTCGCATGTCTGCGCGGCTAGAGCTCGCGGAAGTCGCGAATTTTCATTCTTCATTAGCTACGAACATGAGCGCGTGCGATAACCGAGGCGCATTATCCGTCGATCGAATATTTCAGACACTTCGGGCCCTGGAAATTTCTCGCGAGCTTGTCGAAAGTTGAAATATTCACGAACACAGTACCGAATTCGTTCGGCCTCGTTCTAACAGAGTAAACGACCATTTTGCGCTTAATTAATGGCCAATTCTACGCACGCTGCATTGTGATTAGACTGTGGACAAAGTGGCGCGAGGAAAAAGTAGGTTACTAGTCCTAAACTTTCCCTGCTGGCAAGTGTTACCTTTCAATTCGTCACACTTTGTATAATAGTAAGGAGCAGTTGTAGTTACAAAAAGGCCATTTATATAAATATAATGTAACTAAATATATGATAAACAAAAAAAGGAATCCGAATGCGTAAGGAATTACCCATCTCCGCCACAAAAAATGAACCTTAAAATACAATCGAAACCCCGGGAGTGTAACTTCCAGGCAAAAGAAAAAATTCCTATCGAATATGGTACCCGTTTTCCCGCATTCGCGATATCGTTTCCAGTCGTTCAAGAATGCTAGGCGTGCCAAAGTCGAACATGCACGCGCATCCACGACCTGAAACGTGATCGTCGAACTCCTGAATTTTCCGCAATTGAGAAGAAGCCAGGGCACCTAAGAGGCTGCCCGTGATCTTCCGCGTTGTGCTCCGACTTGCGAAGTCCGCGAATTTCCGTCCTTCATCGAGAATTCCGTAGCCGCGGCACCGTCAGTCACGCGAGAATCGTTCGTGTTCGCGGCACACGCGATGAACGGATGAACGTGTATGAATAGAGAGTGCAAGAGATAATGCAGGATATAGAGAAAGATAGAGAGGGGACGAGGTCGAAGGTGGAATCGGAATTGCAAATGTACGTCTCCCACGTTTCTTTGATCTCTCTCGTCTGTCTTTCTGCTCCTCGTTTCGCCATCGCAACTGACCCTCAGCCCTGTTTCAGACGAGACAGTTACCGCGGGGTGGTCTAAGGGTAGGAAAACATCGTCGTCGATTATGAACTTTTCCGGCACAGTGTGTGCATGAATCTCGGTGGATTGTTAGAGAATTCGTGATACTTTGATTTGAGTAGCTTAGCACATTTATTGCAGGATAGCAGATTTCTGTTGTCTTGTTTTACTCGAATCGACCGATCATTCTGTTCTCCTCAAAAGAAAATCAAACCTTTCCCCCGTAAATGGAAATTCGAAGAAAGCCTGTCACGTATCAAGACTTATTGCTACAATGGAACTCAGTTAAATCGAAATAGAAGCATGTGTTCAAATAAGTCACGTTTGGGGATAATCTGCGAGGATCAAGATATTTTGGGAAACAAACCCTGGGGGATCAGACTGCCTTGAAAAATGCAATGTCTTTGTCAAATCACTCGTGATTTATGTGAATAATATATACATCAATTTTCTAGTAGCAGTACACTGCAGTATACAGCACAGATAATATGTAGATTGAACATGAAAGATTTGATATAAATCATGTACCTATCGCTAGAAGGTTTCACAGAAAAAGAAATTTCTCACATTATTTTTATAAAACGCCCCTAATTTCCGCCCAAAATATCATGTTAACTTTCTTTTTAATTCTATAGAATGTCGCAAGTTTAGCAGTGTACAAGACCTTTCAATATTTAGTGTGAAATATTTTACGCGTAAAATTTATTTCAAGGGGAGCTTAATTACAGGTACTTTTATCGATCATGTGACTCCGAATTTTGATCGTGCCGCCGTCGTGGTTGCATCAGATGGTCATTGTCTTTGTTCCGAAGGAAAACGTACAAGTGCTCTAAAACAAGTCTTGTTAGAGGGGATCTTCGGTTCCACCTCTTTCCTTCGTCTAGAGCAGCATTAAGAAAGTCGTTTGCATTGAGAATCCAACGAGCACAAGGATCGAAACAATTCCTTACCACTCGACGTGAATTATCGAAATTTCCGAATTCTCTCGCAGGAAGTGTGCTCAAATTATTTTGACAAACGTCGTAGAACACTCGAAGACTTTACCCCTAAAACTGTGAAACTCTCGTACCGCTTGTCCGTGGAATGTATTCCTTTGACAAGAAGCACAGAAAAATGTAAATTTATTTCTAAGTACGGTGCTTTGGCTTCTTGGGCAACTTCGTACGTAAGAAGATTGTGCATTTTGCAATAAACAAACCGAAGAATATTATAAATGTAAAGGAAATAGAATATGAATATATTTATTTACTATCAAAGAATACCAAGAATTTTTCATCAGATAATTTAACAATTTAGTGATACCTGAGATTCCGAATAATTTCAGAATTTAGACCGTCAGTATTTGTAAGACAGAGATGTTTAATTTCAATTTGCAATAATTAACAATGACGTAGCTAATTTTCTGTTACCTTACGGGGGATAGAAATGCGAAAAGTTGAACATTCGTAATAAGTACCAGACAAAATGATTAGAGGCGAAGTGGCGTGCAATTATTGCTTTTATAACAAGTTGAGAAATGCAGGTGGAAAACTGTCGGTTACATCGAGTAGGGTCAGTAACTTCGTTAGAAGGTGTGCAGCACGACATCGTAGTTGTTGCTAACAAGTTTTAACACACAGCAACTCATCTGTGAGATTGAAATTACAGTGAAAGTGGAGCCGAGGGGAAGCTGGCCAGTTGAAGATTCTTTTTTTTGCCCTCTTCGATAATCGATATTTTGAGAAGAATAAATGGTCACTCGAAACTGGCCGACCGATACGCCAAAGTTGCACGAAAACTTTAGTCCTTTCTAGAATTACAGCACAATTGCTTTCTTCTCCCATTTTCTTTACGCGACAGTACTGAATCGATAGTATAAATAATTATATAACTGCACAACTCGTGTTTGTTCCCATGAATATTTTATTTACGAAGAATTTTCTGTAAAAAAGATATCAAATTACATTATCAGCTATTATCTATTTAAAAAATATATACGTAAACGTAGCCTCGCGAACAAATGTAATTTGAACCACCCCTGTTCAAAACGCACAAAAGAATCCAAGAAAATGTCACGATCGACTCATGCTAGCAAATCTAAAACTAGTGAAATTCAAGGTTTTCACAGGTCAGACAAAAAGGTGCGAGCAAGGTGGATAAAGAAGGTGGTTGGCGTAGGGTGCAGTTGCAGCTGGTGCGCCTCGAATTAGCTTAAAAGCCCGGGGCAACGAGCACATGGTAACGCGGAAAAGCGCGGCTCGTTCTCGTATATCACCGAGAGATAAAGGGCTGCCAGACGACGACGGAAAGTATAGTGGTTTTGGCGACAACCTTCGGATAGCCCGGGTACACCGTGCAGCTGGCGTGCACCATAATCATTCAGTCTGTTCGCAAGACGGACAGCAGAGAAATATTACAGGCCGGACCAGAGATTCGCTGGTGTATTTGGTCTATCGTAGAAACACGATGGACGCTTTTCAATTCTTTTTCCTTTGTATAAAACAGGGGACGATGTGGTGAAGCATTGTTACAGGAACACGAGAAGCTCATTTATTTATTAGTATTATAGAAAAACGTTCCTGGCACTTTATCGTTGATATTCTGTACGAAGTCCAGTTATATGAACACCTAATACACCAAATACAAATAAATCAACTCTTCGTTCATAAATCATTATGAAATTACTGTGCTTGTAACTTCGTTGCAAAGATTATGCGTTGGAAAATATTCGTAAGAAGAAAAACGGACAGGTATGTTAACATTTATCGTGATACTGGCAGAAAATTTATTATGCACATATAGATTATAATATACAGAGTGCGTAAATATTTTTGAGCACCAATGTGGGTGTTAAATAAGGAGGGCATTCACGTAAAAGGGAGGCTAAACCTTTTGTGCAATCAGTATCCTCGCCTTTCCCAAAATCAGAATCCATATGTTCCCTCCCCTACGACAGAGCGTAGAAAACCTTCGAAACTCCGTTAACGTCTCCCTTACCCTAAACAGTGGAATTTATTTTCAGCTTCGCGCAACTTCGACGCGCCACCCCGTCGCTCTCTTCGAGAGGAAAAGCTACGAACCCTCGCGTTTTATTTCCACTGCGCCATTATTACGAAATTCCCCGAGCACGTGGCAATTTCTCCTCTGTACTTTACGATTTTCCAAACTCAACTGCCCTCCTTCCTCGTCGCTGTCGTTTCTTCCTGCGCTCGTCAGTCCTCCCGCTCGTAAACTGCCTCCATTATTATACGAAGTATTATTTATCGTAGAAAGATCCTTCGACAGAGGGATCTCATTTTCCACAGTTCATCGAGTGTTGTTGATCGGGCGATTTAAATTAGATTTACGAGTTTTATATTTAATGATATATTAATTCCAGATATTTCGTTAAATGTTTTAACGCCTGTAATATCTTTATGTCGCTGTCCATTAATAATGATAATAATAATAATAATTAAAACTGTTCCTCGTGATCATGCTATCGTGGACTTCTGCTAACCACTACTGCCAATTATTATCTCTCGCTGCCAGATCCACGAAAATTATTCTGGCAAGAATTGTTTTTCGCTCGGGCGAACTCGAACAAAACGCACTGACCGCGCATTCAAATAGGTATTTCTGTCTTCTTTATTCTAATGATATATGCTTTTTCTCGCGATAATGCGACGGAAAAAATATGCTCGTAATTTATTTGTCGAAACACCAGTGTCAAGTGTAGAGCAAACTGACACGTGTGAAGGAAAAAAAAATGAACGGAAAAATAGATGAGAAGTAGTGTACGGCAAATGCAACGTTCTCAAGCGGAAAGAAGAAGAAAATGGTGTCACCTAATCTGACGCAAAGGGAAAAACACGAGGTTTGCGAAGACAATTAGCAGAAGATTGGAGAAATATTGATTGAAGACTAACGACGTTTGTTACATTTAGATTGTGTTAGAAACAGAGTTTGTTTTTCTAATTCTGAATAAAATGACGTTGCAGTCACGAGTGATCACATGCAGTGGAGACATTGTTTTAGAATAATTAGACACTGCGAATCGAACGGGCGCAAGAGTTTCTAAGTGTTGATAGAGCTATTCGAACACTGGAGAGAACTGGTTATCACGTCCCATGTGACGTTATAAATCTAGTTAGAAATATTTGTACTTTGTACTTCTGATTAGGATTGCTTCTGATTATGTTAATAGAGAATGAATGGTGATTGCAAGTAACGTGATACTATTTCTTTTTTAACTACATACGTTTAGTGACATCGTTCAGCAACGAAAATTCCAGTGGAGAAAAGTAATTTAAATACTGGAAGGAACCAGTTACCAAGGTCTTACCACGACGTGTTAGAGATCGCGATAGAAACGTGCTCAATTCAGTTTTGTCTTCGAATTTTGAATGATTATAATATGGTGCGTGATGTAAATGGAATAAATACACCCACTTGTATAACAAATTTCCCTACAAATTAGTTTTAATTTCATCGTCTACTTTTAGAGCGAAATACTAAGCCTGCGATGGTAAAAATTTTTCTTAAATGTGTTTCCACTTTAGCCCGTATAAAGTGTGAAAACGCGTGGTACAATTAATGAATTCTTCATTAAACGGGAAACGCGTTTATTAACCTCTTAAGCGAGAAATTATGCGAGGGAAACAGCTCGTGCATTCTTCCCCCGTCTCACACATACATTCCCTTTTTTTCCACCTTTTCTTTCCATTTTTTTTTGCTCTAGAAGCAGTTGGCCCTCCCCCCTCGCCCCCACGCTTTCCACTTTATATGATGAAAGCATGACTTACTTATTATTCTCCTAAGAATTGTGAATTAAAGAAATAAACACTGTGCAGGTCCTTGTAACTATAGAAAAGGAAACACTGCAGAAGCCTTTCGGCAAAAGAGTAAATTGGAAATTGACAAAGTATAATATTCAACATTCGCTGTTTAATTTAATAAAAAAAACTTCTATCTTTAATCAAGATTTTAATCCATATTGAGTTATGAAATCGTAAACCGCGAACGAAATATTAAATTGCAACCCCATTTCTTGAAATAGGTACGTAATTTTTCTTTAAACCCTGCGGTATAAAAGCGAACTCAACGAATTATTAAATGTGATTCTGTGGAAATAAAGTTCTGCCTCTCTCGAATATCGTACTCGAATCATTATAGCTTCTAATGGACGAAATTTCTGCGAGTAAAACTTTGTATTAGAAGAATCGTCAAGCATAACAATTAACATAATAACTATATATATTAATATACAGAATAATTCTCAGTCCATTTGTATCATTATAAATGGTATTTACTTTCGGATAAATTAGTAAAACAGAATGCGAGGACCGTAATTCCATAGAAATTAATGAAAATCGTCACACTGAACGTAATAGCATCTGCCATTGAAGCGTAACGTTACAATGTAAATTATATTTCGTCCCGGAGGCGTTTATTAACGAAAGCTGCGTTGAAAAGTGAAACGGCAGCAGGACGTGCGGTAAAATTTCATTGAATATTCGATAACGCACACGGTTCTAGCCTGTTGGCTTTCGTTGCCAATCTGTAGCAGAAACGCAAGTGCCGCTTTTGGATAAATTCTCCAGCGTTATAGCGAGCCATGCGAAACAACACATTACCAAGACACGTTTCAATTAAATCGGACATAATGCAAAATGTCCACAGGTCAATGATCACGCGGTTTTCGTTTCACGTTAATGTTACTGACAACTGCAGTGGACACATCTCCCAACCTCATGGAACGTTAATTGAAATATTTTTAGCGGACTCGCGAACTTGGTGCATCGCCGCACCGTTGCAGTATTGTGTTCTCCTTTGTTAACGTTGAACGTGAAAAAAAAATGTACATATAAAAAAGAATCCGACGAGCGCATTTTAGAAAAGAGGATTCTCTGAGATGCGCATGTACATACATACATGAATGACGGATATTTAAATGCTTGCATTTAAATGTCTTATTTTCTTGGTACTTTGCATATTTACCATACAAACGGGGTGGATAAGAAGATTGCTGTTACGTGACGTTAAGAAATATTAATGGAACAGGATTTTAAGTATGTTATTTGTTCTAAATTACTATTTTGAAGTGTGATTTTGCTTATTGGTCATTTAAATAATGCAATTAAGAATAAGTATACATATTTTATTTAGTTAAATCGCAGTGCAACTTGTAATTTACTGCACCTGGGTTTGCTATATTTAATGGAGAAAAACGATGGTGTTTTGCATTAGTAAGTTGGAAGGACAATTATCGTTTACTGATTTACAACTTTTGAACGACACTTCGCTTGCAACGCTGTGCAGAGGAGAGATTTGTGTCGTAGAGTATCACGCTTGCATTTGCCACGCCGTTATCCCTTCCTTCCTTTGTCAATGCGTGTCTCGAGTTCTCTCCTTCCTGTGAGTTACGTTCAAACCACGATAATGACGGCTAATTGACACTTACGAAGGCTGCACACGAACGAAGTCAAGATCATACGAAATCTGTGGCGCGAACCAATCGTCGTTCTTTTCCAACCAGAATACCTTCGCTCTTTAAAATATATATCGATGCAATGTATTTATGCAATATTTCATTTACCCTTTTAATTTATTCTTCGTGTATCTCGTTTAACCAAGGGTCATATGACGAACAAACAATCATTCTTTCTCGCTTGGCCTATATTTTATCCTTTAATACGGATTGACAATTTGATCTGTTATAATAAATATATCGTAATGTTGTTCTGTTTTATTTGCTGTGGTCTGTACTGTTAAACCTATATTTGTATATGTTCATTTTTGTTCATTTCTGAAAAATTTCAATGATGAATAATATTTCTGCCGGTATAGAAAATGCATCCTTTTCTCCGTTTGAAATAATTGCAATTAAATATTAGAAATAAATAAAATATTTTACCATACATTTCTGCTGTTCTGTGAAAGTTCTGCTCGATGCATAAAGTCATTTCGTATGTGCAAACTGAATTTCCACCACAGGTTCTCCTTTCGATATTCGAAGAGAAGTGGTGAATAGGTTAATTATACGAAAACAAAGAACGTGTTGCCGTGAAACAAATTCACCGTAAGCTATTCGCAGGAACAGCGCTGATTGCAAATTCGGTGTTCGCGTGTATAGTTTGCTTTAGTGGAAACTAATTATTAAAATCCAACCGCAACAATTCGAGTCGATGATTATCGATCGACACAGGAGGCCACTAATTTTGGGACAAAACGGCGCAACGCCACATCGCGTAGAGTTCACGTGTGCACCAGTTGATTTGCAATTGACCGACAAATTAAGATCACGGATTGCTTGGATGAAACTGCATGATATTCGTGAGCGAAACTAAGAAATATTGAACTAACTGCTGAACAAATTATGATATTAATGTTATGTGTAATTAGGTAATGAAGAGAACTCCAATTTCTTTGTTATCTGTCTAACAATAAGTCAGAGCGAGGATTTCAATTTGAATAATGGACTCTCTGTATGAAATATCTACTTTGCCTGTATGTAGAATGTGAAACAATTTTTTTGGCATTCCTTTTATAATAACATTTTAGTCGGACTTGAATGTGAATAATGAAAAAATAATGAACTACTGATATTGTCACAATTCTGAATTAATTTTAAATTAAACGAAATTTATGTAGGTATTTTATTGACAATAGATATTCCTTTTTCGATTTAATGTTCAACGAGGCCTGATGTTTATTATGAAAATCGTAAGTTCCTCTCTATCTATCGTTATATCAGTATCATTTAATACACGTATATCTATACATATGTATCTCGTTGATCGTCGATCGGAAACTCGTCGACGTATAACGATCAATCATACGGAAATCACAATTTTTTAGCTCGTGGAAATTATTGATAGCGTATGCGAACAGTGCAGCTGCGGATTCGAAAACGTTTTATCTGGCCTCGAAAAAGGCAATACCATGATCATGGATTAAAACGTACCAACTGGTCGCTCTATTTAACTTCCTCGTCAATTTTTACTTACAGAAATAATTGCTTTTGAAAGCCGATAGCTTTTTTCGACGCTGCACGAACTACAAATCTGTAACGGTATGCATTTATTGATGCAACAGCTCCATTTGTGATATTCTCGTGCTCAAAAATGGTTTCTAATTTTTAATCCTTTTTTTTTATTCGAAAATCCGATACATTGATACAAAATCCATTCTAGAATGAGCTCGTTTTAAAGGGTGCAACCTTTATTTTCACATCCCCGCATTGAATTTCATCGAAAACCCTTTGTATTAGAAAAGCTAGTGACAACAAAAAGAAACGGGCTCCTTTAACATTCAGAAGAGTTCTCAATTTATTATGATTTTCTATTAATTTTCTAAAAAAAATTATACAAAAAACGCAATCCGTTTTTTTAATCATTCCACGGTTTCCAATTTTCATTTCCATTGTTTGCTGCCCTCGTATTAAATGCAAAGCTGGATTCTCAAATAACAATAAATCTCCCCCCCAGAAAATATTATCCAAGCGACTGCCATGTCACGTACGAAGCGTCACGTGATAGTTATTTTTGTTTTTTAAGCAATGTACACTCAACAATTATACGATACAACCGCGATTCGTAGCCGCGCGAGTTGGAAGTCCATGAAAATTCCGTGGAGCGTTATCACCGCGTATCTCGACGTTACCAAGCTAACCGAAAATGATATAGGTACTCCTCCGAAATTTTGTAGCACGTTTCGATCAGCCCCGAGGCCTGTAAATTATCGGGCTGGCCACAAATTTCATTCACCAATATGGGATCAGGGTACCGTCACGCGCAACGTGACGTTTAATCGACTATAAAATACGTTCCTCGACCGGCCGCGTTAACAAGTCTCGTAATTATTTCGATGCACGCGCGTGCCCTATTCTTCAACCCTTCCGCTGAAAGAATTCCGGGATTAAATTCGTAATTTAATTTCGTTGGCACGGTGAAACTTTGTGTAACTGCGATTCAAGTGAAAAGTTTCGGTTAAGAATTTTTCGTACCGCCCCTTTTTCCTTGTTTCTACCGTGTAAAGTGGGAGGTAGAATTTAACGCACGTATACAGACGGTGTTCTACGTGATAAAACTTCAATGTACGTACAATATTTTAGAGTGGAACGGTGGATGAAAAATGATTTTTTCGTAGCGGGAATATATCAAAGATTGAAAGTGAGAGGAAAAGTTTGAGTTAGTACAGAGACGAGAGAATCGTTGTAAAAATCGTAGGGATTTGTATTTTGAAAGCGCATTTGTATTATATTTTCTGGATAAATAATAGTTCATTTATGTGTTTTACGGTATATATATTCTGTTTGAAAGTAATCTCAACAGTATAAATAATGTTTCATAATACTCTATTATGTCCCGTAATTAATCCTCAGAATCCCTCGAACAGTAATTAACCCTTCAAGATACGTCCGATTAAAATTCCCGATTTTACCACCTTATTTCGCGCAGAATAGCGATTATCTATTGTTCCTGTAAAATACATCGGCCTATATATACTTCAAACCAAATGCAATTAACAATTTCTAATCAGTTTCCATGGGAACACCTCGTAAAAAGCATTCTAAAATTAAATATCCTTTATGTAAATCAAATTCGTCTGCAATTTGGAATCTGGATATTTCGATTACGTATTTTGTTAAATAAGCTACTCAATTTTGTGGCGAACATAATTTCATATTCGGTCATTTGAATAATTCGAAACGTAATCAACGATACTTTTGCGTTTTCCCGAATATCCCAATGTGAATATGCATAGTATAACATTATCAATCTCGTTTGCGAGATTGAATTTCAATTTGTTCAACAGGATGGATTGATTTCATCTAAAATTTGGAAGCATCGTTTCATGGAAATTTCAAATAATTAATGCTCAGCGCGAGTTTTCGATCCGGTTCCTTGAAACTGGCAAAACTCGATCGGAACAATGTGAAAGCCTTTTATGACTTCGTTCAGTAATTAATTTTATAATTGCTGCAATAAACGGAAACGTTGGAAATATCAAGCCTAACGCATTGCCCTATTTATAAGGCATGTCGAATCTAATTTTAATCATTTAAATTAATAAATATACATTTCATATTCGCATGTGCAATTATGATATAAATGCTATTATAAATGAATATAAAATTTGCTGAAATAGCCAAATAAAAATCAATTCAGAGGAGATAGGATCATTGCAAGAGAAACGAAATAGCGAAAGAGAAAGGGTTGTGCATGGAGGCTATCCACAGAACAGAGGTAAGATTTACAACGATTCAGAATTCTCATTTAAATATTTTTCACGATTCCCTTCAGAATATAAACTATGCATTCTCGAATACAAGCTTCGAAATCCTTTCCGGTTTATTCAACCAGACAGCAATTTTACGTTTTATCGTTACACGGATGCACGCCATAGCCTTTCCCCTCGCCCCTGTCGCGAGTAAAATGCGGTTATAGCAGAAACACAAGTTATTGCGTGAAATAACATTTCAATCATCCGTGCTTGATGAAATACTTCTGCTCGAGACGCAGATATCGCGAATTTAACGCAATCAAAACCGAAATATTTCGCGCCGCTGACTCGGTGTCGCGTCACTGCCATGCTTGAAATTTTTAATTGCTATCCATACATATCGCCTGGTTGAAAAATTTTTCATTCACGGCCCCGAACAATTCCAAACGCGCGTCAAAAATGTCAACACCTTTGCACAACCTGTGAAACACATGTAATGTGTATATTTCGTATGTAAACTCAATGTGAACTAGAAGAAAAAAAAATATGGAGATCTATTGTTATTCTAATTGCAAATTTACAATAAGTAGTATAATATTAATTTTGTTATCTATTTATTGAATTGTAATTGTAGTGGTTTGAGAGTTTACATAATTTTCTGTACAATTTCATAGCGTTTGACTGTAATTGAATAATGCCGTCTTTAATAATTAAATTCTAGTAATACATATACGTATATGCGTATCGATTTCTAAGTTTAATGTAGCGTACACTGAAAGTATGTATGTTTCGCGTGTATGATAGTTTCGAATGCCGAAACGCGGGTTTGGGGAGCAAGTTTAATTAAGTTGGAATCTAAAAGTTAAGGAGTAAAGGGCAATCAAAGAGTCGAAGAGAGCACACGGAGGTTACACTCGGGGAGTTTAAATTAGTTTAAATTTGTATTACCATAAGATGGTTTGCTGCTGTCGCTGTCTATACGAACTCGCTCAGTATGATAAATTTTTCGGTTTCGAATAATTCATTTATATTCGACGTTAGAAAATCTTCTAGTTTTTAGAAACCCTTCGAAACATTCATTGGCATTTAAATGGAAAATGGAGTATAATTAATGTTGAATAAAATGTTTTTATGTTTCTTGACAAATCTGTATTGTTGGCCGATTATTTATTAAAGGATCGTAATAGAAGACGAATATAAGAATATAATTTTTCGTCGTTTCTGTGTCGTTACAGCGGCAAATTTTATTTTAAAATGGAAAGGTTCTCGGTGAGCGAGAAAGGACACAAAGGAAACTTCAATCCTCGCGAAGAAAATGTAAAAGAACTGTTCCAGGAACTTGATATCCCCGGAATGTCGCTAACGATACACGTAAAGCTTGCTATTCTCCTCCTGGATGGGGAAAACATTTGAAAACGGAAGTATTACCCGAACTTTTGAAGGAAGAACGTCAGCAAAGTAATTAATTGTAAGAACGTAACGTAGGACGTAATTAATCATTTCCATTACAAATATATATATTTACAAAAAGATTCTAAAGCATTTGAACATTAAATGAATATTATAACATTCTATGAAATATTAACGGTAAACTACGAAACAGTTGCACCGAAATTTCCTTCGACTGAAACGTTTAAACAGCGCTGCTGCAGAAAATCCTAATTTAGATCGTCTTAGTTAACGTAATCGTGAAATAAGGACACAATACGCGAGGGAAACGGTGGATTTGAAAACAACCACGATATCTATCGCAAAACTGAAGCAACAGTGCATTCGCAAATTGACCTAGTCTTTAGCTTCACAACGTTTCACCGTTCCCTCCGACTGCGAAAACGGGACAGTCACCAGCTGCAAAACTACAATTCCCGCCCTCTTAATTATCCCAGGTACGACGAGCCCTGTATCTATTCGCTGGAACAATTAGTACCCCTCGCTGTTATGTCGACAGTTTGTTTCGAGTCAGCCGATTATTTTCCCGAGAATTGAACGCCTCGCTAACGCGCTCCCAATCGTTTCATCCTTGACTATCACAATATTTTCTTTCGTATTCGTTAACTTATGTAACGGTTCCCGACTTGTCCATCGAGCAACGTAATATTCTTCGGTTCGATGGGGGAAAAATGTTACAGTAATTAGTTCGGTGTTTCTGCGAGCTGAGTTAACATTACTATAACAAATTCTCCTTTCCACTTCATGGTGCCATCGCATGCGCTCATCATCCGCTATAAAATTATTTTACACATGACTCTCACTTTAGCGCAGCGCGTACCGTGTTAACTCTTACGTAAACAGAAATTTCGCTCGTCGCTTAAGAATTTACCCTGTCACTTCAAAGTCGTTTATCTTGCGCAACAGAATCCCCCATTCCACTTGTACCACGAATTACGGTCCAGTGTGTGTGTATGCACATGCGGGTCGGCAACTTAACGCAGCACGGGGATACCCATACACCTGTATGTATATGGTGAACCCGGATATACCCCAGTGAAACGGTTCTGCGGCAGGGTTCAACTCACCCTCCTTGTGTCTTGCTCCGCGCGAGCACACCGTCAGCCGAGTATTACGCTGACAAATGGCAAACTACCCTCCTCGTTGCCATCCCTTCACCGTCCCTCCCCCTCCTTGAATTGACCCTTGCCAATATCGACACCCTCTCGGCTCGCCTACGCACAGTTATGTCCGAATTCTCTGGAATTCCGACACGAAATGCCGTGGTTTGCGCGTTGCTTCTATGTCCACGTCACACTTGCCCCTAATGCACTTAGATCAGTGCATTGTTCACCGATAGGGCGTACACAGACGATTTAAGTAAGAACGTTTCTTAAGGTGAGGGTGAATGCACGAGGGTGAATTGTTTTGGTAAGTGTAAGTAGTATACGTTCCCGTTGCGAAATTGCTGGGTATTACGTTGGAGAGGTGTTGATACAATCGAAGATACACGTCTGTGCGATTAATTATTATCGATGGAGGATAATGAAGTTGCTTAACGAAACCGTCATTGTTTAAAAAGCTTGTGGTACGCAAGGGGAAAATACTGAAACGTCTGATAGAAACATGCCATTGAAAAGGATAAAGTTTGCCGGGACACTCGACCTGTATAAAGTTTAATGGAATTCCTTGTTGTCCCGAACGAAGTTTGTAGAAGTTACCCTTGTAATTCTCGCGAGATAATATGGTTTTCTGAAATCCTGCATTTTATTAAATTAGCCTCGATGTTCTTTAGGCGGGTCTTCTGACACTATGAAAAATTACAATATACAAGATATTGAAGAAAGTGACTGACGTATTATAGCGTTACAATAACTATACATCTCAATTAACAATGAAATTTCAAGCTTTGTAAATTCTTCATTTTCGGCAAGAAAATAATTGCAATATTTCTAGTGTCTCATTTTATTTAATTAATTTTGCCTGCCCACCGTAACAAAATTTCAAACATTATAATCTATACTATGATAAAAAGACCCGCAGTATGCGCTTTTAAAACGATTTATCTAAAATTCTAAAAAAATGTTTCGGCCAGTCATTCGTCCATTCGTCCATTTCACACGGAAATCCGATAATACGTAAATTCGTCGAAATCGAATTCTAAAACGTTGCGGTTTACGTAACTACCAAACAATTATCGATTTGAACAGGCCAGTGCACTGAATCGCAGCCGAGTCTACTGTATTCGTGGAATTTCACGTTTTTGACTCGCAAATTCCCAGCGGTATTTTAACATTTAACACGCGGTGACTCTCCCCGGCGAATGCCCCGTTATTCGGACATCATTTCTCTCGTTTCCATCAGATATTATAGATAATATCTGAATTAATCTATGACTAACGAAAAGCCTAAAAAAAAAACTTGGCAGGTTGGAATTCCACCGATCATTGAACCTATATCAAATACTAAAATGCTACCCATAAACGGGCACGAATAATAAAGAAACGAAATCCAATTTTATTACAAAATGTATATCATGCTCAACTCGACGTGGGAAATAAACTACGGTGCACAACGTTTTTCTAAATTTTTTATGAAGGGGTAAAATTGATATTTGCCATACTTTAATCATAAATTCTGTCACTCTATTTCGCTCGATTTTCGTTCTTATGTCCTTTAAACTGACAATCGTTTGCACTTCTGGTGCCTAACTCGATATTGATTTTAAGGGGCTAGGCCTGCCACTAATTTATTTACAGAACTCTATCATCAACTTTGTCTTGTCAAGGAAGCACTATAGAAAGTTAAGGAAACTAATGTCCGAAGCTCTCCTAACTTCGTACTGAACATTATCTTACGCCGTTATTGGGCAAGACACAACTATGCAATGTTTTTCATATTTGTCGCCTCACTTATATCTAATAACAATAAATAACACTTAACCAGTCATTTATCGAATTCGAATCGTTCTAAAAATCCTGTCGAATGTCACGCAAGACATTCCCGCAATAAAATTAATTAAATAAACATTCAGACGTAGAAATTCATTCCATCCCTCAATAATCCATCCTATTTTATCGAAAATTTCCATTAAATAAATTCGACCGCGAATGAATCACAATGAAACACACAGGACAGAAGAAACAAAAATGTTCCTATCGTGCACGATCGTAACAGTAGCAACACTTTCCTTCCCCTCGCTGTATATAAAAATTCCAATGAACCCATTCTCACAGCCGATTCAATCCCCTCATTTCACCAAACGTTTTCCTGCGCGTGTTGCGAAGAAAACCACGGGAAATTCCCTGGGCACCGAATCGTCTGCCGTCGTACGGAAAATAACACTTACAATTAGTACCTCGACTCGACGCTGCTGATTATCGGGGTGCAACCTCGTGTACACCTTGATCACGTACAGCGAGACCATTCAGCGCTAACGCATATCCGTGCAGAAATTTCAAGAAAAACTGAGAGCACACAAAAGGCGCGACGTCGTTATAGCAAACGACTCGTGGTTTGTAACCGACGTTCACCATCATATCCACGGTATTTCAATTTTATCAGGCCGCCGATATTTAACATTGGATTTCCCGTCGCAATATTCCACATCGGCCTTGAGGGCCGTTCTCTATCGCGCGTTTCCGTCCTTTATCCACGAAACGATCACTCTTTCCCCCGTCTCCAATCTCTATGCACCCTTGTACACACCCTCTTCCACTCCCTCGAGTGGAGGCTCCAGCTCTTTCGATCCACGCTCTCTGCAATCGGGCACGGTGCACACGAACGATCGTATATACCGCCCGATGGAGGGTAAACAGAATTATAGGAAGCCGAGTGGCGGTCACTGAAGGATGGACTTCTGCTCTGAAGAAGAGGCTGGAACGAGATCCATCCAGCAGCTTGCCGCTGCTGGGAGATTGTCCGTTGAATTGAATGTGGGATATGTGAGATGTAAGGTGAGTTTGAGTTTTCGAATGGGATACGATGAATTGATCCTGGACGTCGTTCTGGGTTCTGGGTATTACGTGTTTGAGTGATCAGTATTCTTTTCTTTAGGTTCGTGGAAGGGGTGGCATACCCTTTGTATCGATGGGGTGCAACTGTGTATATTTCAAGATGATGGAATGTTCCGTTATTTCTGCCAACTATGTTTTCCTCGATTTTTGAAAAAAGCGATTGTTTCGCAAAGTAAGTTATTTCGCGATTCTTATTGAATATTGAGTTCTGTCTTATTTTCCCGTGTCTGGTGAGCGAACATTTGTGAACTTTTATTTTATCAGCATTACAATTGGACGGTCTGTTTGCTAAACAAATATAATCACTATTCCAAGTTTATAGAATTTAATTATTTCATAATTTTTTTCTTCTTGTAGGGGAATTGGCATGTCCAGCAACGATACCTACGTAAAGAATAAATTTCGAACGATGCATCGCGATAGAGGGCTCCATATTATATCAGATGACTGTAATTTGCTAGGAATGTTTCGAGTTTATATTTAAACTCCTTACGCGCATTCACGATATTCATATCTATACCCAGAGTCTAGAAATCGATTCTAATTTTGTAAAGGTGAAGTAGTTTTCTACCAGGTTCAACGATAGACACGTGGGCCTGTCCTTTGATAGTTTAGTTTCCCGATAATTAATAAGATAGGTGCATCTGTTTAATATTATGCAACAAGTAGCTATATGCATGACGCTTCCAAATGAACTTTATGACTTTTATCATTGATCTAATTATAACAGATAATAAATGCCACTGGATCTAACTTTAGTTTAATTAATTTAATTTATCCACGAAACGAACTTTTCTTTTATCTGTGTTATTTGAATATATGGAAAAAAAATTCCGGCTAAAAAAGTGTTCCGTTATGTTAACTGAACCTCTGATTCTATATATGGGAAAAAAGACCGCAGCATCAAAACACTCGATATAAATGAAAATTTTTTACTACCGTTCCTATCATATCACTGTTCTATTCTGGTATTACGAATGTACGCATTCATGCATATTCACCGCTAGAACTGCATTAACTGAGGCATATGTGCGCCAGATGGTAACAAACATGCGGACGGATTATATGCTTTTATTTTAATTTTCACGTAGTCATTGTTTTTAAAAATTCACCTACACTTTCACTGTCTGACGATCTTCTCAATTAATTACAGATATGTATATATCAATTTATTTATCTCGACTCGTCAGAAACTCATTATTACAAATTATTGCAATTTTATAAAACTTGAATTGATTTGGGGAAAATATATAAGATTGGCCAGTGAATAAAACGTACTCGTGTACGTTATGTACCTATGTGTAATAATAGACGAAAACAAGACGAAAGGGCGATAGAAGAACGCACATATCCGCATGATTGTACGATATGATGTACACAAACGTATAAACACGTGTACGCAAGCGGCGATCGTAATACGCCTAAGAGCACGAAGGTTCAAAGTAAGAGGAGTTTATTGGAAGGAAAGTGGTAGTCAACATAATATGAACTTGGAGTAGTATCGCTTCTAGAACTCCAAGCGTGACATGATTGGAATAGTAAGCTCTTACTCTATAATACCCTGGCAGGTAAACGCGGACGAGATTTAGTTTCCTTTGAACATTTTACCTGAATCATGATATTGCTGATTGCGAAATGATGGTAGTATAGACAAAAATCTATTTCGTGCGTCCACGACCATCGAATGTTTAATTAAAATCTGCTTATTATTATTGTCGAATTGTTTTAATATTTTTCTAACTTTATGTACCGCGGGGGTAATCTACACAGGTGTGTGAGAAATGTTGTATACTTTTATTTTATAATTTCAAGAACAATTCCACAAACTCATCGGTGTTAGTTAATAAAGAGAATATGGAAATTATTGTTCTGCGACCCCTATTTTCTTTCGTTCAAGTTCAGGTTACCTTCGAGGTTTCATACTTTGCTTTTCACCTCCCTATTAGACATCATTAAATTGATTGACGTTGGAAGGCATGTAGGTACCTATACTTCGTGCGACAGGTTCAGCATACTTTTTAATTAACGAAGGGATTTAATATTCAGAACCACGTATAAACTCTTATGAATTTTATGAACGTTGCCTAATATTAAATACACCTCGCAACGAACGAAACGCAATAAAATCTTCCCTTCTTCAATAATAACGTCGAAATATTCTTTTCATAAATTATTACTTAATTAATCTTTGAAGATCAATTTCTTTACCATTTTATATATTAATTATCCAAGTGTATGTATCTTCTAAAACATCATTTTCCCTTTGGCGAGAACAGACTGTAAATATTTTTAAAAAAATATGTACATAACTATATAAAAAATATATATATACACCACCCGCATCGAAAGGATGAAATAGCATACAGCAGACCAGAGTAGGGTTTCTGAATAAATAAAATATAGTACTCACTGTTCGGTTATCCAAACGTACACCATAACAGCCTTTCAATCCGCCTCTCGCAGAAGCGTCCGCTGTATCCAAAATTTCTACGATTTCCGACCGATTCACCGAATGGCACCAACGCGACTCGCGCACAGAACGCGTCACGCATTATTTCTCTCGTATACAAATTGGCAAACTGTGTGAAACACTCGCGACCAAAGGGACGAACGACGAGACACACGCGATTGTCATGCTGCCACGATTTACACTGACTCGACCGTTCGTACACCATGTGACGCTTCAACCTATGCGCGTATCGATTCCTTTGACCAATGAAATATTTCTTCGCGTTAACAACTATTCGGCACGAATGTAAACGGTCGATAGGTCGTGGAATTTCACTTGCCTTTTCTTTCTTCCTTGGTTTTCACCCAGCCCCCTCTCTTCTCCCGCCATGAACCAACACACTGTTCGCCTTTAGTACTTTGGTTTTGTATTGGTGATATGCGTAAGAATAGAAGCACGAGGGCGTCCAGGTTGAAAAGCTACCTGCGTTTATGGTGTGCATATAATTTGCACGGTAAAAGGTCAGGATTGTCTCTAACATTTTGGCACCCTCTTGTTTGGCGGATCCAGGTAGCGGACTAACTAACGATACTCTTCCTCGTGACGTCGAAGAGGACCCCATCAAGGAATAGCTTTGGATGCTCTACCTTCGGCCAGAGAAAGGAAAGAAAGAGAGTATAATATAATGAATAAAAGCTTGTAAAAAGGCAAGGGATCAGGCCCAGTGTTTGCATTTTTAACGACAATTATTGTAGAGATTTTTTGCAAATTTCTCCTCCACTTTCACCAAGGTTATTAACAGTCGTTAATAACAGCCACGTCATTTTAGACAACGTCATACAAAAGGATCCTCGGAAAAAGTCCATTCAGGGTGGCGAAAGTAGAGGCCTTCACCCTTTACAACACGCCCAGGTAGCTGTCGCCCAAAATTTTGCCACAAAGTTATAGCCAATTGAAGAACGATTTTCCTGCTAAGATATTGCTAGATTTAGTGGTCGTTTAATTTTGTTTCGCGTGCATCTGAATCGTTCCAAGGACCACGCTCGATCTCGCGCGTTTCAAATCTCAGTATTAACTCCGTTGTCACGGGGGGAACGACGAAAGAAGCTGTCGGAAAGTTCGTATTCCATGGAATTTATCGCTTTATTCAGTGGTTTCGATTCGAAGCACCGAGTCGACCCTCCTTTCTTGGCTGGCATTCATCTGTTCGTAAGGAGTCCCGATCGATGGCTTAATTCAACAGGTGCAGGAACGCCGAAGATGCGAGCCATTCTAGGCGAATTTCCGGAAATAGCGCCACCTCGATCAAATGAGGATGAAAAGGGAAATGATAAGATTCGTTCGCGAAATGCCACAGCTGCCCTCGATCCGTTTGCGAGATAACACAGAACACTGTCGATTCAAAATTCGGTCATATTTATGAAAGTAATAGGATAGAAAAATGGAACTTGGATATAGGAGTATAATTGGAAAAAAATCGAAATGAATAAACATAAGAAGTAATGATGGGAATTAAATTTAAGTTCTTTTTCTTTTGTTTTTCATTTTTGACAGAAATGTGCATATTTAATATTTAGACGAACGAAATAATTAAAGGAGCGGTAAAGATAATAGTGAATAAAATTCAAAAGAATTTTTATTGAATTGTCTAACGTTATTTTCACGTTTGTAACACCTCAGGATTTAAAATATCGGGCGTATACAAAATTAAATCCTGTTCATACATTATCGAAACTAAGTGGACAATTATATTAACGACTCTATCGCTTAATGGTCCATTCATTACCTGCTAATGATTTCACAATTTACATTTAATTATTAATTTCCAATATATATATATATATATTAATCGTGCCCGAAGAATATTCAAATATTATAATTATTAATAAAGTGTATAAAGTTGTTCTCGTCCGTTCTTTGCTTCATTTAATGTTTTAAAATATTTCTAAGATTTCCGACTATTAGACTCGCGAATAAAATACAACGCTGCTGGGTTGTACGAAGAAAACGTGAAAAAAGAAGCGAAGGAAGCGAGAAGAAGTCTGGCGATCTCACGTAGAATAGATAAGTTGTCGGAAGTTTTATCGCCACCGATGACTCGTGAATTCTGCGGTAAACCAAAATCGATTGTGAGAACCGACTATCTCCCGGAAGCATCTTCTACGAAGGAAGTTCTCCAAGAAGGATAAACTTTTCACCAGCGAAAAGATTGGGTGTTCGTTTCGGCTATCTTGTTGCAATTAAACTGCACAAGATCCTTCAATACACTTTGCCCAAAAATATATTATTAGCGTACTAAAATCTTTGTAAATTGGTACCATTGCTATGAAATATAGTTAAGTCTTTTTTTTTGTATTATTAAATATTCGTTTAAACGAGTATTCATACGTTGCCAAGTACAATAATATTTTCTTTCTCTGTAATGCCCAATTTATAAATGAAACATTTTCAAAAGAAAGGCGGGATTAATAAGAAAAGAAAGAAAAAAACGATCCCCTTCCCCAAACGGATAGAGGTAGTTCAATAAAATTATACGGTCCGATATTTCAGTAAAATTTCCAGTGAAGGAAAAGGAAGCACCAACAGAGAGTTTTCCAATTGTTGAATATATACGTGTGTGCAAGAACTGCATTAACCTAAAAGCTCCATTTTAACCCTCGCTTTTATGCAACGCCAAACTCTCTAAGGGATTCGTAAGCTCTATTTCAAATCAACCTAAAACGGGCCATTTTTTAAATTAACATCAATAATTCTCGCTGATACAAAAATTCAAAATCGCGACCTCACAAGTTGCCCTAATGATACGATATTTCCAATAAAAAAACCAAAAAAACAATTGTGCCAAAAGGAGATTGCGAACATTAATTAACCTTATCAGATAACCAACTTTGTTTCGTTAGAATAACCACCCTATTTTATCGACATTTCCGAAGATTAACCGTAACGGAAGTGGGAAGGCCAACCGTGTTCCCGTTGCTCGTATTTCAGATGCTTTTGTTCGAGGTGGGAAAAGGGAGACAGAAAGAGAGGAAAAAAGGGAACGCTTCAGTCCTTCGGATTCGGAACAATATTGTTTCCGTTTGACGAATGAAACATTCCATTCCAGGGACACGCGTTCCACCTGATATATTTCCAGTAATTACTCATTTCCTTCTGTGTATGCACACACGTACCCGGGGCGTGTACAATCGCCGCTAGTCGAGCGATGTAGATGGCCCTCGTTAAATTCAGTTCGACGGCCCGCGAAGGAATGTAACCGAAAGAGCATTTTCATTTTTGCGTGAGATAAATCGCAAGAAAATACCGATACACCGGATCGTCCTCTATCGAGTTTCTGTCACTCCAACTGTGGATCGTTTTTTTACCCCTTTCTTTTTTCTCCATTTTTTTCTCATTTTCATTTCCCCGCCACCATTCCATTCGTTATCGGCGAAAATATCTTTAAACCACGACTGTTTCATTCGATCAACAGTGGATTTTTATTGCTGCCCATTCATTCCCGAACATTAGTGGACGTTTACATTTGTAAATATTATTGACTTATCGCGTTTGTATAAAATTTCATTATTAGAATACACCAATTATTCTTGTCTTCCTCTTTAACTTTGTAAATCTTTGTAATTTTCTTATAATTCAATATTATTCCTGTGAAACGTTCGTTGTAAAAATTGTACAATGATCCCTTTAGTTCTCTCTACGATAGATGTGTGAAAAGAAAAAGTGAAGCTGTTTTGTCTATTAAAAGAAAGAAATAGTTTACACGTTGCATAAGCTCGAAATTAACTGTGCCAAGGTATCAGGGACCTGGAAACAATTTTCTTCGCCAGTTTGCCCGGTTATGCTATCCAACGAAGGAAAAGAGACGTGGATAGCACTCGTAGGGGATGAAAAGGGCTCGATAGGAAGCTGAGAGCGCCACCGTCCGCGTTAATCCACTTTGTTAGCTCTAAGGACGGGCGTGGTTTATACCCTTGGCTTTTATCGAATCGACCAAGCACCGACAATGAGCCCCCTTTACGTTCACCGACCACTTTGCGATTATTTAATTACCTTCTCCACGCAGAATACACTCGCGAGATTGCCACGGCTGTTTAAACACGAACGTGACTGGTGGTATGTTTTAGAAAAATTACAATCGCCGAGAAAAGAAAGGTGGGAGCTTCCAAACACGTACAGTGGTATTTGAAATGAAATTTTAGTATTATTATCATCATCATTACTGTTATTATATATTTATAATGATAAGTAATCAGTGTTAAACAATGAATTATAATGAAAAAAGATAAAGCCATAAAAGAGTGGAAAAAATATTAAAATGATAAATCGTTTATGACGGATACGTTTTCCTGGATTAAGTATTCTAATAATGTTCTCTTCTATGGAAACTTTTTAATTATCGTCTGCTGTTGCAAAGGAAGCCCCATTAAAAATTGGAATAATTACAGTTGCATCTGTGTAATCCATAGAAAAGTCTACAGATGCGACGTTCGAATCAAGGAGAATAAAATGAAATAGGATAGTGAAAAGGTATCGAGATATAAAGGACAACCAGCTTACAATTAGATGTAATTTAAATCTATCTTGCATTGATACAGATTGACCATTTAGCCATTCGGAGGTCAGCAACGCCATTACTTAGGTTGCAGAGCTTTGTTACAGAACGTGAGCCCGTTAATGTCCTGTAATATAAGGTGTGTGTGCGTGTTATCTAATTATTCCCTAACGGCACTACTAATGGCCGACAGTACAATCGAATCGCGAAACATAACTCTACCGAATTGCAAAATCGACCAACGACGGACCACAATTTACGAATTAAACGCGTACCAAACATCGATGTCAACTTATCTGGATAAATTGTAATATGTGTGTGCAAGTGTATGTAACACTTTCCAAGGATTTATTTCGTTCATATCCGGAAATTACGCGATTTAATTTCTTTTCAATTCCGATTTTTTTTCGTGAAGTTGCAGCAGTTAGAAAATCGACAACTTTTCAGTGAAAATTTATCACTATAAAATTCGTTCACTTCCATGCTTTTGCACTTATGTGAAACAACTGGTTCTCTTAAAAATCAGTCTAACTTCCTCTCAAGCATCCTTAAAACGTCCATGGCTTTCGTTTGGAAAAGTCAAATAGAAGTTCTCCTAAAATCTTAAATAAAACCAACTTACGACCACCATATAACACTGACTCCAGCTCGTGAGGTGCAAAAAGTTCATGTCGAAAGTGTTTTTTACACCATCGTAAACAGAGACTACAGCCCTATGTAGTGGAGTGCTATGGCTTCTAAGTTATCCGTCTCCGTCTTCCTCTTGTATTAAGCACTTCATAAAGAAAGATAGAACACATACTTTCGAGGAAATGTTTGCTGAACTTTTTCAAGTACGTGCAAACTACCCTCGTCGATAATTATCCGACCACAATGTTCACTATTTAAATACCAATGGGAACAAGAAAAATCACAAGCACTAGAAATATCTTCCTCTGTCGATAACAAAAAAAAGGAAAAGCTTCTTCACACTGTATTAAATTCGTGGAGAATTGTAGTATAATTTAATTGAAATTAAATTTTTTAAATAAATTCTACAATTCTTCCCAATTTCTATTTCTTAAAATGAATGATATAAATAGAGTATCTCACTCGTTTGTTACGTAGTTATTTTATTTATTATCGCATAAATGAAATTCCCTTTTCAAAGGATCTTCGAACGAAGTGAGCGTATAAAAATCACAATGTAGTCTTTAACGGCCGTAACGCGTGAGAATTTTATTTCAAAAACGCCTTTCATGTGATCATAAAACGGGGAGATATCCATAGAGTTGGCGTTATCGCCACATGCCCAGTATGTTGCTCGTAAATGGTCGTCAAATACTTGGAGCCGACGCTCATGCACCCGTGTGCGAGGGAAAACACCTTCATGAAAAACGCTCTCCTTGCCTCTTTTCTTCTTCTTTTTTTACAAGTCCGTTCTTTGCACTTTCTTTCTATTTATTCACCGAGAATATCCACGAATGTGCAATACAAAAGTGTAGCACCATGAAAAAGATATGGCCGAGCAGTGCCACCACGTGCACTCGGAAGAAAATTTGCATTAAAAATTATGAAATTTATTTTCATCCCATGTTGGACTTTATTATTGATGAAGATTATTGTACAAATTTAGTTGGAGCTCTATGGACAATGTATTGTTATTTCACGTGGTTGCAACAGGGGCTGAAGAAGTTTGTGATATCTCAATTATGCTTGGCAATGTTTTTTAAATAAATAAATTATTTTAAACATGCCAGAAATAATCATACATTACGCGAGTATTGTACGCCATTAAATTAATGTGATTGCATTTAATCTAGATTCTGGCTTTATTTGACTCGCGTGGTCGAATACAAATACATATACCCGACTAATTTAATAAATGTCGACCGCGATACCAGACCTGCCCAACATCGCGGCATTAATCGCGACCCGACATTTCATGCACTCGCATTTACTTTTTCACCGATAATGGAAGTCACATCTAATCGATAATGTTTTACAGTCAGCATGCAAGCCATTTGTTGTTTATCTTGCAACGCTACTTAACGTCAGCAATTAATTAGTACAAATGAGGCCATTATTCAGTGCCTGTAAAACCCTAGCGTTCTACTTTGTGCCCCGTAAATGCGCATCTGGTAAAACGAATCTGACCGAGTAGAATAAAAAGAAAAATATATAAAATGAAGTTGTTGGTGCTTGACCTATTTGGGAAACATAGTGGATCCTTGGAGGAACAAATTTGAAGCAATTCTAAAGATATTTAAGTGTGAATTTTAAGGTAACAACGCTTCGAAAATTAATAGAATTTCCGGAAAATATTACTCGCAATAGGTGCAGCTTCCCATTTATCCTAAAGGAGATCTATGCCAAAGGCAGTAATGAACCTTTATATATTCCCTTTTTAGTATCATTTAAAAACGTAATTATTCTATATACATTAAGGCCTGCACGGATCAACTAAAATTCAACTAAATTCGCATTTTTTCACGTGTTAATTAAAAACTTCATCATACACAACACAGACATTATGTTCCCTCTCACTTTCCACCGCTATAGAATATTCTACACGCAGAACCATTCACAAATAAAAAGGAATCTCTGAAACTGCATCGCATCACAGAATTACCATATTGGCACCATCCATTGTAAACACAATCTATTCCAATCGAATCCCCGAACGAACCCCCAAACTGGAATTTTCAAATCCACATAAACAACCGTCACAATCTGTGAAAGCAAACTTATTCGCGAACGTGGAACCATTAACCGAAACCATAGATCTCATAATCAAATCGAAATTCCTGGATCTCCATAAAAGACCCCTCGGCATCGCTTATCATCGTACACATTCACTTTCGATAAAACTAACTCCTCTACAACGACGCAATATCTCCCACTCGATTTCAATGAAACCACCCCAGCCACCTTCCAAGACTTCATAAACGCCCCTCGCCAGTAACCATCCCATCAATCCCTGACGCTCGACGTATCTCCAGAAACAAAAGAAACATCGCGAGCGTTCTCACTCTGCGCCCTAACGCCTCTCCTCTCCCGCAAACAAACTTCAGATAACGAGACAGTGAGCCAAGCACGCGAACAAAAATCATCGATCGGGACGATATCGAGCCAGACACGCCTAGCACATCTAAAGACCGATTTATGCTATCCGTTCAGACAGGGGAATGACTTTTCTCAACGTGGGTTTTGTTCAGACCAGTCCTGGCTGCTTCAGATTCGTTCCGACCACTTGAGATAAACAGTGCCACAGACGAAGCATTGCAGTATGAATGGATTCGAAAAGTATTGTATTAATGCGTCCATGTAATTTCTCGTGAAAAAGTTTGTCCGCGAAGAAGCAGTGCGAGTTCAACGAATACATAGTATAAATCGGTCTTGATTCATTACTGCATAGTGGGATAAAAAGTGCCACGTTTCTTTACTTTCTATGCTGGGCCTATTTACGCGTCAACTGGTAAATTAAATATCTAAGAATTTTGTTTCTAAGTTTTAGTCGTTTAAAATCACAATGCGTCGTTTATAAGGAAAACAGAAGAAAACCAACCCTGCATTGTTACACTTTTTACAAATAAAATCTCTATACAACTAGAGGCCCCTTTTCTCTCGAAAATCCTTCGCCCTGGCAGAGTTAAAACTGACATTCCGAAGCAACTGCTCGCCACGTTTCTTGGCTCGCTATCAGTGAATCACCGAGCACCCCCGTTCGTACTTACAGTGAACGTACGCGAGAAGGGGGGCCGTGTCCATCTCGGTTCATCCGCCATTAATCGTGACTCGGTGGTTGTCTAGGATCACTAGGAAACCTCATTCAATTAACCCGTGCCCCTTTTCCCCGAGCTCAAAATATACGTGGCCCGTATATACCTTCTTGGTAAGACATGTTCGATAGAAGGAAACGACGTTTCTGGCTCGCGCACACGAACCTGCTCATTTACATTCGACTCACCGGTGTTATAGCGGCAATATAGCTGGTATATATATCCGACCGTACACTCGGTCTATGCCAGGGACTGTATGGCATGACTAATTATACTTCAGCCCGCGGCAGATCTCGTTGGCTCGGCTCTCAAGAGGCGGGAAGCACCCCATTAAAGCTCGAGCTTCGGCTACCCTCCGTAAGGAAGACCGCGAGACGTCAATACAAGCCTCCACCGACGCCACAGTCGTCGAGAGGACGAGGACGTCGAGCTGAAGATGTGGCGAAAGGGAACGAACGAGAAACGGTGGATAGAAATTCGAAGTGAACGCAGGGTTAATAGAATTTGATTGAAATTAAAAATCTTTGGAATCGTTAATGTATTTAAGCCACCAGTATTTATTCATATTTTAAGTAATTAACTAGTGTGCATGATAGAGACCACCAACGTGTAAAAATTATTTCAGGAAAAACCTTGCCGAAATCGATAATAATAATTGGAGCAATATGTGTACAATATTCTATTCATTTTCACATCCTAGAAATTAATCGCTCTTATAATAAATATCGAATTATCATTCTACATATATCGCTCAATTCATAACTAAAATACTCTTGTGCACGCTAAATCCACGGTCAAACCAAATAACGAAGCAATGATTCAAGCAACCTTCATCTAGTTCCGATTCCTCATACTCTGTGTTCAGAAAATTTTGATATCTGGCACAACATCTTGTACAATACGTAAAGGGTGTGCAGGCACGCATACGCAGCAACCGGTTTGTCACACGTGCCACTTTGGCGGGCCAAGGAGGTGTACATATAGCACAGGCAGAAACGATCCTCGAGATTGCTCGTTCTCTAGGAGCCGCGAGGGGACCGGAATTTCCATTACCCTAGCCCTAAAACATCGAGTGTCTCCGTGGTTTTCACGGCAGCTGGCATCGCCGACGGTGGCGGATTCTCAAGGAGGAATGGTCCCCTTCAATGTGATCGAAACGAAGCGCACGTTTCGCGTGGAAGCGGAGCACCGCCTCGGGAGAAGGGAATCTCTTCTCTACGCCACGGCTCGCGCACCTTTCACGCGAGATACACGGTATTTCTTGACCTGTCTTCCCCTTGGATTGCGTTTGTTATTTCCTCTCTTCGCCGCTCTTTACAGCTTGTTTGAACTGTAAAGAGTCGGGGGGGTCTTGAAATTTATTTTCGGGATTGTTGCCCCTTGCGATATTTTTGTTCCTTTTATTTTTTATCTTTTCGATTGGTCATTGGGCATTTCTTTATCTTCTCAATGAGAATTCAGTTGATGTGATATTTGGCTGGGAAGAAGGATACAGATAATAGCTTATTTGTAAGTCGTGCAACAGATACTATAATATTAAAACGAGAGGCTGAATTTTTTTTTAGTATTGTATTCATCGCCATGGTAAAAATGCGATTGTATTTTCGAAGTACTCGTAATATTTTGATTCGCCAACAATCCACTGTTGCACGTTGTAACTAGTATTATAAAACTATCAACGACACTTACCTATTCTGATGAAAAGCAATTGCTGCGCTTGAAGAGTTGAAACAGAGAAATTATCGGTGATATTCTAAAAATAAGTAAACGCAATTTCGTACCAATCCAGGTATTAAATGAAGAAATAATGAGCCACCTGAACAAAAAAAATTACGTTACATGAATATCAATAAATAAATTCGTACCAAACGCGTACGCTAATTTCCATCAAACTAAAATCCCTCCAGGGAAAAGAAGAAAAATAATTTTCCACCCAGAAATCAAAATTACCAAGGGAAGGGGATACATATAAAACCAAGTTCAATCGAAGTGCCAATATGTTTACGCTTTAAATGCTTTAAGTATTTATTTAAACAAATCCCAACATTCCAAACATTGATAATCGTGTACGTGTACCTGTGTATACACGCGTGTGCTCGTGTCTGTGTACGTGTGTGTACCAGTGTATGATTTCATTTTAATTCTGTATGTAAATGACGCTGAAGACGTCGCTGTTTCATACGTTAATTCATCGAGAATCCTGGATCTAACGTGAACATCCGTATCGTTTCAAACGAGTACATATTTATCATTCGAAACGATCGTGAAACGGGAAACATATGTTGATCGAACGAATCGGGGATTCGTCGATGAATCGACGGGTTTCCAACGACAGGACTTTCGAACTTCTTCCTTTCTCACTTATCAGCACACACTTTTGCACACAAACAATATCACTTGCTCTGCCTCTCTCTATTCCTTCTTTTCTCGATCTGCCTTTTATTTTTATCTCGCGTTCATTCAAAAATTCATACCGTGACTCGAACAAAAACAAACAAGATGGTTTCGGCACATTTGGCCCCCTTTTTTATCAGGGCGTTAAGTCGCACGGATCCTTTAACAATGGAGAGCGTACCTTGACTAAACTAGATTATCAGTTAGATCTTTACTTACGGCTGGCCCCTCGTGCGACTTCTTTTCGTTTCTTTTCATTCTTTCGTTTCTATTGCGCCCCGACTCGCACAGGTGCTTACAATGACTTGTTCTTTTCCTTTGTTATCACGACTCTACCGTCATTCGTTTCCTGTATCGATCGTTCCCTCCCAATTGTAACTGCTTCACAGGCGATATCGCGAAGAAAGAAAAACAGGGGATAAAAGATGTTGAGGGAGAATTGCAGGGAAGAAGTTGGGGAAGTTGTTTTCTCCTGGTTCTACAGAATTTAAATAGGTTCAAATAGTATATCGGATGATATCGAATTACTTTTGCTTAATGCTCCACGTTCGATGAATTAAATAGTTTAGCTGATTATTCGTTACTGTATAGTAAGGACAAAAATAGATGACACAAATCTGTAACATCGATGAAGACAGATTTCAATCAAATATATTCACATTTTTGAATTCAGCTGAAAAATGATTGCAACGTAACCAACGGTATAAAAATTAAATTTGTAGTAAAATACGAATTGAAATTTAAATAAATTAAAATTTAAACTCTGTATAAAATGGTTCTGTTAATAAATTTCGTACACCTGCGCCGATATTCAGATTTCACTGCGTCATTATTTTCACGTCTGACCATTACGATCTTTTACTACTTTCATTAAGTAGACATTCTGGCGAAATTCTATCTTCGTTCGATAAATTTTACTACGTCGGTGAATTACCACGTCCCTCCAATAATCCATTGCTCTCACGCTAACGGTTAAAAATTGTTGCTATCGCAATTGTTTCGTGGAAAATCTTATTTCATTCTTCGTTTCGTAGTAATTCATGCGAACAAAGAGACTAAATTCACTTTGCTCCGAACTATGATACCTACATGTACTCTCTATGTGGGTCAGGTGTTTCTCGTTTTTGTTATCAACTTGACGAAGGTGTAACTTTGTTTCAGCGTTGTGCATAAACGTAATCAAGGCTAATTGTTCGAGAACCCGGGTTACGGTGAGGAACAGTTCTCGTAAACAGCGACATTTGTGAACAGAAGTGGCACACGCTCGAAACAAGAACGCAACGTTCCTAAAATCACTGAATGGAAACTGCATTTACCCTCGACTACCAATTTTGTAAATCCACATTTGCTTCAAAACTCCTCGAGGCTTCTCTCTTTCATAAATACACTTTCTATACCCAATTAGACAAATAATATGAAAAATTGATATTATCACCATTTCGTAATAAAATGAAACGAATGTTTCAATAAAAAATAAAAAAAAAAAATTCCCACCAAAATAGTATGAAGGGAAAAATAATTTTTTGGGTGTATATTTCTTCGGTTTATATTCGGTACATAAACTCACCTGAGTAATCTGAAACTTCCTCAAAGACCGTCGTTGTAAGCACCCTCCATGTAACAAACAACCATAAATACACACACACAATCAGTACGAGTCCAAGGACATCCCATACTTCAAACGTTTCCCCACACCGAGTATAATTTACAATTTATATTGTCCACCTCTACACCAACCATTAATTTTTGTTTCTCTTCCTTCGTTCCATCATCATTCTCTCGGTTCAACACTCAATCCACAATTCTCTTCCGCTCTCACCCACTCTTTCCTTATCCATCCATTTCTCTCCACTTAGCGCACGTAACTAATGACACACGCGATTACACTGACGAGAACTTCATATTCACCATATTCATTAGCTAGCAGGCTCCCCCTCTGTGCTAAAACCTGCAGCATTTCGCTTAATCAGGTCCAGTTTCTCTCGTTCGACTTCCCGCTCTCGCCCTGCCACGAGAAAAGTCGAGGTCAGACCTTTTTCCAATTCCTCGAATAATTCCACTTAGTGCTCCGACAAATCCGGATAAAGGAAGCCCGAGACATCCTGCCGGGCTTCCTCGGCGCGCGCCTTGTGTTTTGGGTTCCTGAGATTATATCAATCCCCTCGTTTCACGGCATCGAGCGTCGCGACGGCACAACTGCTGCTGCTGCTTCCTCTCGATATCTCCCTTTTTCTATGGAACTTCCCTACCAGGCCCTTCACCCTATACACTCTTTTGAAGAAGGAAGATAAAGAGTCGATGCTCCTCGTCGGCGTCTCTCTAACAAACAAAAGAACTGTCTTTTTTCTTCGTCTCTCTCTCTGGCGGTTGGACATTACACAGCTCGATGAGGTCAACGTTCCTCATTGATACCGCTCGTATTCCGATTACACACGAGTCAAGCGAGCGGGCTAAGAACTTCGAAGTAGGTTGAACTCGAACGTACGAAATAGCTTCACCGCGAGCAACGGACGATAAAATCATTGGTGAAAATTCTCTTCGATTGCGAGACGATCTAGCTTTTTTTAAATTTGGTTGCGAGCTTGCAAGAGATGCTGGAAAATGTCTTCCTCGTTGGGTCTGTGCAGATGGATTGTTGCTCGGCCGCCTTGATCGCACGGATACAGTGACGCGTGCCCTCGCGAATCGCAGATAACGTTCCTCGAAAAAACGGTGCGATCTATCGTCGTTAAATCTACTGCGAAACCGTTGAACACAGACTCGCCAGAGAAATTAAATCCTGCGCACTCCCTTTGCAACTTGTTTCCTCGTTGCGCCCCTCGAACGTATCGTAGGTCTGCGCGAAACTTTTCCAGAAATCTCCTTAAACGAACTTCTCAAATCCATGGCGTGAACCAGCAACTCCAGCTGATCTCTGTAACTCCGATTTCTGTCACGAAACGTTCGAGCCTTTCCCGTCTCGAAATTCATCGACTACTGCCAGCAGTAGATCGTGTATTACATCGACAGGCTCATAGATGATCCCAAGGACCGGCAGAAGTACATAGATTTCTTTCAGCAATAGTCTTTCATACAGAAATCTCTTGGATTTGAACACGTTTCTTGGCGCTGCCTGGTGTACCCGGTTGTCTGAGGATTCCTGGACAGGACAGTGCCACGTTTGGCGCAGGAGCCTTCGGTGGCGGCGGTGGTTCCGGAAGATTGTCATCGTCGTTATCATCGCTGCTACTGTCACCGTCGTCTTCGTCGTCGTCCTCGTCCATCCTGGCAGTGGTGGCGTCCACGCAAGGCGACGGAGTGCGAGTTCTCTGGACGCAAGGGCTCCTGCTGTACAAAGGTGGCTCCAGTATCCTCTTCCCTCCACCTGGCGGTGGTGAGCATTGAAATTCCTGCAGCTGCAACTCCAACTCCTGTGCCAGTTTCCCTTTATGGGGCGGTGGACTCGAGGGCGGCGAGTCCATCAAATTCAACGATGACAATCTCTGTTTGCCAGAGGACAATTCGATCCCGGAGCAACCTGCCTCTAATAACTCCTCTTTCTTCTTGTCCCCAAACGCCGAAGACAAACCCCCGGTCACGCTCGTAGCGTTCCTATCCCTCTGATGATAAATCCCAGCGAATATGAGAATGTTCAGTAACAACAAGAACACACCCACTGCTATAGTAACCGTCAGCGCGGTGGTGTAGCTCTGGTAATGGCTGGATGCTAGCTTTCTGAGCAAATTGTTCGGCCCTGGGCCCAGGTTGGCATGCTGCAACGTTCTCGAAGTTGTTGCCACGGTGGTGGCGACCGTGGCGTTCGGTGTGCACTCGGTGGTCGATATCACGCTCGAGACAGACGACGGTTCCGTGGGCAAGGGCACCGGTAGCGGCGGCGCTGGCAACGGAAGCGCCATAGTCTGCGGGCGTACAGCACCTTCGTACAGGCTGGGACTCTCCGCCAGGTGATGATGACGCATGCTGATCTCGTAGCCGGGTCGATGGAGCTGCGGCAACAGATTCAACCACAGGGACATTTTGTGGCCCCTATAATGCGACCGCATTTCCGTGCTACGGCCAGCCTCTAGGTACAGCTGATTTATTGAATCGTACGAATCCCAGAACGGCGGGCTAGTTGGAAGCCCGTCGGATCCCGATGTCAGAGGGCTGACGCCGTTCGGGTCCCTGAAACATCCCCGTGCGCATAGACACACACGCGTCTCCATCAAACGATCGACGGATGGAAATTGTGCTACGGACCGTGATCGGTTTGGAAATGCGAGGATTGATGGTGTGGGTGTCGGGAGGATGGGGGTTGTGTCTGTAGAAGATGCGTGGGGGAGGTTTGTTCGTGGGGCTGTGGATATTTAGAGTGATGCGGGTGAATGTCTTTATATTGGTGGGGAGGGTGAATGGAGATTTGTAAGATTTCAAGCGGAAATGTTTGGACCCTAGAGGGATTATATTGATGGGAGAATAATTAATTGTAAAATAGTAGTGCAGATGTGTATAAATAAGGGTAGAACCGTGTAAGGGGTGTTTATGCGTATACGTGGATGTAAGTGAATTGTATTGAATAATAAATTTATTTTAGTAACATTATTTGGTTCGTCGATTACGCTTTGGAATAGTGAGAAATTAAGAGAGTTTTTTTGGTGGTATCGAACTATAGCTTTGCGTGGAATATTAATTCCCACGTGTATTTCTTTTTTTCGTAATTAATATTGAATGCTTGGGGAGGGTTTTTACGGTAATGAAATTATTAAACCCCGAATATTGGCGAAACCAAAGCACGTGGAAATTTCTGTTCTCCAGTTGACAGATTAATAATAAACAAAAATCGGTCAAAGTTGCCTTTAATTAAACTGCTGCTTCTGAGCATTTCCTGCCCCGTTTAATTACTTCACGCGGAACCGATACCCAATTTCATTGTTCAATTTGTATAGACGGCGAAGAATGAGAAACTGGAACAGAAATTGCGTTTCGAAATTGAATTTACCAGACAACTGGCTTTCTCCTAGCACGGCAGGCGAGTGTCCTCGCGTTATCGCACAGATACGAACGCAATCAAATCATGTGCATTCTATCTCCGCGCGCAGCCTGGATTTTCCTTTCGCGAAGAACGATCGACCTGCTGTTTCGCTACTTATGGATACAAAGAAGTGTATGTTACGTTGTCAGTAAAAGCGACAAAACATTAAAAATATAGAAATTGTAAGGCGAACATCGAAAGAACAAGAATTCTACAACATTCTGATATTTAGAGATGAAATATTTTTGTCATTAATTTATTCCTAAGGATTATGTAATGATAAAATCGATAATTTAATAATTTTCTAGCGTCTGCATTAATACTTCTAACTAACAATCGTATGAAAGGAAACTACACATTAGGATCCATTGATCTTTTTCCATTGAACCTCTAAATATAATTGCAACACCATGATTCCTCTAATCACATTTATAATTAGGCGAATGTACCCTACTAAAATTGCTCGAATTTTTACAGACTTCGCATTGGGAAAATTAATACGATCGGTTAACTAATCTACCGACTCTGTAATCTGCCATGTATCAAATAAAGTGATCTATCGACTTCCGTCGATCGCAAGAGTTGGATGCTCGTAATTTGATAAGTTTCACGAAACAGCTCGTTAAAGTTTCGCGATCGGTACTGCTGCAACAATGTTAAATTAAGACGGTAATATTTAGGTAGCAAAATCGATGTTCGAAATATGATGTCGAGATGGTTGCAACTTCTGTTGGGTTTAATAAGGAAAAATGGAAATTCAATTTATAAATTCGAATGTCTTCTTGCTTTAATTCTTGTTTTTTTCAGTAAAACTTACATTTCTTATTATACACTCGGTAAATGAATTGAAATTGACACCGATTAAAAAGTTCTGTTTTTTAAATTGAACGAATTCAATGAACTCTTTTATTGAAGATATTAATTATATATTCTATGTTAACTTTTTCGTTGCTCATTGAAAACGAAAATCTTGTCAATTATTCTGCACTATTACTTCTTGAACGGTTTTTCACGTCAATTTTTAATTAAAATTTGGGGTGTAGGTACTTTAACACCTGAGGAATAAAGTCTCTGACTCTACAATTTTAAATGGAATAGAAATTTTATTCGAAGTTCAAATTGCTCGGGATGATGCTCGAACTCGGTGAAATTGTATTTGCATGGAAATTGCCTTGTGCACTGGCCTGAAAGGCTAATCATCTGAACTGTTAGTCCAATTAAATACGTTATTCATGATTTTCGTGCAGAAAAACTGCATTTGATGGCGAGATAAAATATCAATCGGACTGAATAACGCTTTTTTAATCGAATTATTGCAACAAACTGAATAATGCTGAGCAGACTATCGCAGGTTAAAGTTTCTCGCACCGCCGAATACAATCAGACCTGTTATCTGCATGCTTTATCAGAGCAATTGTCTTTAAAGATAATTACATCGTTTAACGAAACTCTCAGAATATTTTTCTCCTCCCCTAACAATCAAGGAACAACAGTAGTGTTAAAATTAATTTCATAAAATCTTACTAATTCTAAGTTATCGAGAAACATTTTTTTTTAGTTTAAATTTAGGTTTTACTGTTTTTTAGTCGCGAAGGAAAATATTTTCTATTACGACCCCAGTAAAAGTCGATCGTGTCAATCTCTACAAACGTCACGAGCCAACTATGTTATCAATCAACTGAAAGGAAACGATTGTACAAGAACAACACCCTCCTAAACTTGACAATCCATTTACCCTAGCGTCCCGTTCCAATACAGCACATTTACAAACACCAGATACGATCTTCTATAGTTTAGCACACCCTAACCAGAACACGACGATTTTCCGCGAGACACCCGATACGCAAACATTTTCCATTATTCCCCGCGGTTTCCGAAGAAAGCTCCAGCTCCCAACGCGCTCGATATACCGCTCGAAACGAACCACTACCAGCAGCTACTTCCCAGAAAATCCAATCTCCAAACGGAAGCTCGTGCTTCGACTCGAACACCATGTCCGGAGTAAGGAGAACGTAATTTCATACAGAGGTTTCTTCCAATTTTCGCAAACGCTCGTTCAGTTACATTTGAATTGAAAAATCATCCAACGTGAAACAGTTTAATAAAGACGAACTTTGGTAATTATTGAACAATTTCCCAGCCTTGTTGTGTGTACGCGCTAGATAATTAAAATCTCGTTATCTCGAATATAGCAAATGGGCAAAAATGAATGCAAAATATATAATATAAAATGTTCGACACGTAAAATATACTTACAATAAATAATATAAGAATATAAGTATTCCAAGCACAGCAACGACGAAAGTATCTAAATAAAAATAGCAAATGGCAGAAATTCGGGGACATTTTCTAAAAAGGATTAGCGATGACCGAGGGTGGCCATAACTAGGACAACAGAGGAACCCAGCACAGTGTACAGTGAGGACGCTTCGAGCAAAAAAAAGGAAGCAAAGTCGATAACAGGCCCCATTATACAAGTATAATAGTAGATAGTGACTTACCCCCGCCTCACGAAGTTGGCCAAGTAGTGGACGAGCAGTTTGGACAGGTTCTCATCGGCCAAAGTATAGTTGGTCTGGGTGAAGAAAACGGACACGACCTCCCCGCGAAGAAGAGGTATCCCCAGGAGATATGGTACCTCCTCGCCCCTCTGACTCGGTCGATCGCCGAGTTGGAAGTGCAGAAAGTAACCACGTCCCCCGGAGGCTGAGTGTAACAGTGCCAACCTTAGAAGAGGAGCCGCGACCTGGCCGTCGCCGAGAAGCGATAGAAGACCCTCGCAGATCGCCGATGGACTCTGTTCACCTCTCTCCCAGTCCGTGTACTCGTTACGAAGGGTCGAGTAGATCTCGTGAAGGTGGTAACGATAAGTATTTCGCACGTAAGTACGAAGTATACGGTCCCTTCTGGTCTCGTTCAGACCGTTCTGCAATCATATCGAAACGGGATTATAGTTTGGGTAAACTATATTGTACCAACACACTCGACGGGGATTCATTTTTAGCCAATTTTTGCTAGCTATTAAAACGTTACGTCGTTCGAGCGTGTATATTGCACACTCGTTGTATTTTAGTGGAGTTAAATTATAATTTATGTATGAATATAATTATATGTTGTGTCATCTTTAATCAACTACCGACCTGTCTAAAATTGTGCAGACATTTTTACAGAAATTTCAACAAGCTGCATCAACTACAAATGTTGAAACAACGTAACTAAAATTCATTCGCCACGAATGATCGTTGCGTCGTGATCCTAGCGGGATCATCCGCTCCTCAAGTTATGCCTGTGCATGAAATTAAAATAAACAATTGAACCGGCACCGCGCCACGTCCGATCGCTACCGAATTATCAAAGGGGCACGGAAATACGCTTTAGCAAAGGTGTCCGTCGACCGTGACCGTCGAATCGTCGATAATGCCCGGCACGAATCGGTGGCCACGTTTTGCAACTGTGCATCCTCTAATTAGTAATTTATTGGCTTCGTGTCAATTATCAGCGTGTACCTGCTGCGCGCGTACCATCCCCGTCGCGTTAACCCGCCACCTCGATTAAAAATAGTTTAGCGCAATTTCAACAGCCGAACCGCGTTCGAATTGGTTTAAACCAATTTCGCCATTAAAATGCAGATTTCATTTCGACGCGTAAGACACACTAACGAGTTGGATCAAACGGGAACAAATAAGGATTTGCGTTCAATTTCCATAATAACAACAATCGACAATATTTTCTTGATTACCAATTATAAATACCGCGGCAAGAAAAAAAACTATTACAAAAATTCTTATATACATATATGCTGACAACTTTATCAGCAATAACATCAGCAAGTTCGAACGCCTATCTTTCGCATCGTCGAACGATGAAAATCTCTCGGCAAACGCGCATCGGCCACCAACGGGGGAAGCTCGACAAAGTGAACGATCTGCGACGAACAGAATCGAAGACAACGCTAGCCACGTTGAATAATTAAAGCATGCGCTCGACCAACCCACTTACGCTTCCGTTTACCTGTAGATCATCGTCAGTGAGATTCACCCAAGCTTCCTCCGACGTCAAGCCAAGCAGCAGGTCCCTATCACTGAAGCTGGCGAACTCTGTGCCCGGCCCAGGCACCAGTGGCATCAGTCCCGATGAAGAGGCGGTCGGCTGGAAGTTCTTGACAACAGAAGCAGAGAAGAACGTGTTCAGCGAACTCGTGGAACAGTGATAAATCGATCCCGGGCCAGGCCACGGGTGCAATTAAGTCGACGCCCGCGAAAAGGGAAGTTGCGGCAACTATCGATTTTCAAGACCGGCCTCCAATTGCCCAGAACTCCGTGGGTAATTGCAATTACACCGTATACTTTACGGCCTTTAATTAAAAGTTCGCCGGCGAGCAATCTTGCCCCGCCGATACTCTCGATCGATTTTTCGAAAAAGGGAAGGAAAAGTAGAAAAATAAGGGTGAAGGCGGAGAGGAGACGGCGCGACGATCGAGGCGGTCGATTAAACGGCGAGCTGCGACGATAGGTCGGGACTTAATACCCGGATTCGCATGGCTCGACATCTGTCAGTCGGTTGTCGGTTCAATTAGCGAGCTCATCGCTTACCCGTCGCATCGGCCACTATTTCGTCAGACGGAAACGCCTGTGCGACGCGGCTGCGCGTGCACGCATCGATTTTAAGTTTATTTTCATTTTTTTTTCGTATTTTTTTTTGTTTGTTTCCACGATGATTGCTCGATGATCGATATGGGCCGTATCGATTTGAATCCAACGCAAATTGATTAATACTATGACAAATTTTTGTAGCGCACGAAAAACTAAAAGTGTTCTCTCACAGTCGAGTGAAAATTAGAAAAAAGTAGAAAATTGTCTAAAATATGTGAGAGCACTATTCTACAGTTTCAAACTACCGGGTAATCGTGCTTCGTGGAATTGAATTAGCGGAGGCGGAGTAATTAAAGTAATGAGATGGAAATAATTATTGGTATTGGAATGATACGAGAATGTCGAGTAGCGTCTAGTTATTTTTATGAAGAGTACATGAATAAATACAATTTACGCGACCGTGTAGATTAATTGATTAAAATCGTCTGTTACCTGATTGATCGGCTGAGGCATGACCGCCCCATCGGCGAAAGGGGCGAATCCAGAAGTGAATCTCGGCGGATCCAGCTGCACAGAGAGAAGGTCTTCCAAGTTCCGTAAACGAAGGCACGGCGCGATATCGTCAGCCTCGACGTCACCAGGACATCCGGTCTGATCGGCGACGCGACGTTTCACCATTAACGGATCACGCTGTACTGCCCATGGTGACAGGGCAGAACCGCCGAGTAAAACCACTCTCTCGACCAGCTCTATAATGGAACAGACGTTCAAATGAATAACCCTCTCCCGTAATAATAAATAAAAAATAATCTTTAACTAAATATCTAGGTAAGTGAATTAAATATGAATCAACACACACGTCTCCCTCCCACTATCGCGAGAATTTCGACTTGTCAAAGATCGCCCATGGCCAAGAGAACCATAGCGTTATGGGTAGATCCGAACAGCAGGGGGTGAAAGAGGGTGAAACGCATTGTGCAAGAGCATTAAGGACGACACACGTGGTGGGTTCGTTAGCGGAATGAAGGTGCAATCTGGAAACACGCTACGACCTACGCCATCTCCCTTTCCTAGGGTTCACACCCCACCACCCCCGTGCCAAACACCGCTACCCCCCTTATTCTCTGTCAGGAGGAACGCTACACTCGAGGAAGCTTGTTGAGGTCTCTAGTGGCCGTCGACAACGGAGACGTTGATGACACCGTCGTCGACGAGGAATATCCCCCTCGACTATACGCTCCCCAGGCGTTTATCTTGACACCTTCTGACTCTGTCGACGTACGTGGACACGGCTCGTCGAATCGAGTTGAATAGAGAAGAGGAATCGCAACGAGGATGTAAGTATTTCTGCGGAACGAATGATGACCGTGTTACGAGCGATATCTGGTTTCCCGATTCTGACTGGATTCTGATTGAAACCGTATACGTTGTCCAGAGTGTTTTCCAAGATAGTGTAGAGTGGTTGGGAGTGGGGCAAATGGTTCAATAAATTTCTAGGGGATGAAGTGAAATGAAAGTATGGGATACTTCTAGGTAGAACAGCAATTACGAAGGATATCACGATGTACACCGATGTATGTTAAAAATATTGTATAGGACAGTATTTTGTTGCATGTTCTTTTTAATTATATTATTTTGAATCGTGTGAAAATACGATTGAATGAAGATTGATCGGTGCATTTAAGGATTAGTTTACGAGTTACATACTTGCAAATAGCTTTGTCCTTTTTATTGAATATGATGAAGATATTCTAATATGAAATAAAGTCAAATGATCCGTTATTTATAACTCCTCTGTGCATCACTCTAAAGTGTATTCTCGTAAAAATACACGCGAAGAACCAACAACAAATATAGTAACTCATGCGTCATCTCTTGGAGATAAAAATTGATTGCAGTCCCTATCACAGTCTGTACTATTCATAAACAACGCAAAAATATAAAAACACGTAGAAACAGTAAATATAGTATAGGACGACGTAATTCCACATGCGAAATAAATTTTGACACGTCACACATTTTTTTCCAACGAGGTAATATTCGAAAAATTAATATACACAGCAGTGAGATCAAATATTATGTCATCCAGGAAGTTCATAAAGTTTTACGTGCTGCACCTTTATTGTACATAAATTATGTATGCGACACATACCGGCGTTCATAAAATCCAGACTCTAGTAAAACAGACTTTAATAGCCAGATTAAGACAGAGCTTTTAATGTATTTTGTTTCAGAGCTACGCCTAATCAGTTTCACATTCCACATACGTAATTGGTTACGTAAAAAAACGTTTTACGTCCATATATAATTCTCAGATATGGACGTGCGCATCAAATTTACTATGAATCATATAGAGTCATATAGAAACGGTGGTCTTACCTTTCGCCATGGGCGAGACGGCTAAAAAATTGGCAAGCGCGGCTCCAGTCCCGTAGCCAAAGAGTGTCAATCGGTCAGGGTCTCCACCAAAAGCGCCGAGATTCTCGTGTAACCAGTGAAGGCCTGCCACTAAATCCATCAAGCCGTAATTTCCTTGTGCGCTCCCCTTCGCGCCAGTTTTAAGAAAGCCTGCAAGGAATATTGACGAATCGATGAACGAAAAATTTTGTCACACCGAAACAAACTGTTCTGTTAATATGGAATGCCGAATTACAGATAATTGAGGAAAGAAATAAAAATTTGTAAATTCAATGTGAATGCGGAAACTAGAGGAAATTATAAAGTAATAGAAGAGTAATGTTCCATAATAATGTCGAAATAGAAAGTAAATTCCACCGACTATCTCGTCAGATTCTCCACGAAAACAGAGAAATCTTGTCACATCCTACACGTTAGCTCCAAACGTGTCACAAACTTCTGCAGTTGCACCTTTCAGTGCCAACGAGAGGCAAGAGTTCAGCTCGCTCCCCGTTTCAACCAACGTTCACGTGTCGCTTAAATAAATTCTCGCGGTTTGCGACGGACACTGTCGTCGCTTCGTGGTTCCGTTGAAAATTTAACAAAGACCAGGCGGTCGACGTTTTAATTCGACTTCACGAGAGTACTCCGCAGTGACGGTTAATCCAGGACTTCTTGAAACACGAAATTCCTTACTGCCGGGCATAAAGCGATCCTTTATGCTTTTTCTGGGCGAAGTCGACGACGTTTTACGAGAGCCTTCGAAAATAAAGTCGTGCGGTTCTTTGCGAACGCTATTTCTCTAAGAATTGCCGCGACGTGGCGGCCAAAGCTCGCTGACTTCTCAAGGCTTTCCCCCTTACAGCGAGATACAATGTTTCCACTTTTATGCGCAAAAATATAATAAGTCGGGGGAAAACAATGCCGCCTTCAGAAGTATTGAATTTTAGCATTGATCAGAAATACGAGAGTTTGGTATTGTAACAAAACAGCTGCATACATTATTCTCTGTCATTCTGATATGATTGAAGAAATTACAAAGAATCTCTATTATTTGATATGCGAAGTATTATTATATGTATGAGTTTAGTATAAGGAATATTGTATTTAAAAACTGTGAATACTTGTGTCGCTTGTGTATTTGTGGTTGGATATAAATGTTATTAGTAATATAATTGTAATACAATTTTGCCGAGATACGCCGTTAAGGAGAACAAGACCGCCACAGCCAGACGCAGACTACCGTATCTAAATGGAATAAACTGCATCTTAATGAAAATCTTTATAGAACAATAATAAAAGGGTTTTGCCATTACGATTAGCTGCATAATATAATTTTAATTCATTTTTCTTTAAAATGGCAATTATGTTGCAAATAGTGTATGATGCATCATTTTTTCTTTATTATAATTCGTTAAGATCGATAGTTGAAATAATCAGGCGAGTCTTTCATTGTACACTTTATTTCTGCAATATTCTTTTACCCCAGTTATACCGTGGAAAAGGAAACTCCGAATTCCAATTAGAACACTGGAAGACGCAGGTGTCTCCTATTTCTTAGCAGCAATTAACGCGTCATAAACTCACAAAAACACTCAGAACCAGACCAGAATTTAATGTTATGAGCTGGAGCTCACATTTGGCCGCTCATTAAAGGCACGTGCAAAATTCTCACGTTGCAGTAAACTTGTGCTAAGTATACACTACGCCTGCAATGCAACAATTACCCTGAAGCAAATCATTAACCTTTCGAAATGATCCAGCCAAATATGTATTGTATATTCACGTTAATCGAAAATTATTTCTGTGCGGAAATTTCAGCAGATAGATATGATAACATAATATTGTTAATTAATGTTCCTTACTTCAGTGCACACTGTCAGACCTATAATTTTCATTGCACACTTCTCACGCATGTATTACACAGCAAACCGATGCATTTTAGCTTCTTATGCAAATACCACGAAGCGTTCAGGCGTCACTGGTCTAATTACATGCACACCAGAGATCTGGCGTACGATTACTTGTAGTATTCACCCTACAATGTTACATCACGGTGCCTCCGTAATTACTCAAAGCTTATCGCCCGTTTCATTAAATACGAACCCGAGAGCAAAGCCACCGGTTCAAGGTTAGTCACGGGAAGCAATCAGGAACTTCGTGGCTGAAACTACGGGAAGGATATTGCTCTACGTATTATGCGGTCGAAACCCGAATTGCTGATATGGGAACTTTCCTATTAAAATGCAAATTTTCACGCGGCGCCGTCGCGATTTGCCCCGATCATTTCTCCTCTTGTCGGGTACGCTGACATCTTCAGTTGACTCGTGCCGTAAAACGACAAAAATAATATCGTTTATAGTGGCAGAAAATTCGTGGACCGTACGAAGTTTGGAACAACAGGGATTAAGATAAACTTGAACAAGAAGGAAATTTAAGTTTCGGAAAATTCGTGAATTGCACGAAGTTGGAAATAAGAGGAATTAAGATAAATTTGAACAGGAAGGTCATTTAAGTTTCTGCTTTCGTGTACACAGTAGTTGCCATTGTTCGGGGTGGGAGTTTTATATTTTTCTTTCGGTTAAGTTCACTATCTTGCCTTTGCAGTTTAAGTGGCAGGTGTTATATTTACATCTGTATTATCTATAGGAATGGCGAGTATTATAATTAGGTTTAAAAATTATTGCTTAAAACCTGAGGAATTAAATTTCGTTACATTTCCATGTCTATTTTTGATCCAAATAAATGGAAATTGAGAATTAATATTTTTTGAAATTGAGAAGAATTGAGTATAGGACGGTGAATAATTTTGTATATTCGTAGCATTCAGCCATTCAGTTCTTCTTGTACGATTATATAACATATACGATTTTATCAGTATGCGTTCTAAAATTCAATACCGACCCACGAGACGACGTAACAGAGAAACGAGATTTCACCACTGAGGTTTTGCCCAGTCGATTGTTCGAATTCCGCCTTTCAACAAGAACAAGTTCTCGTCAAGATTTACTGCCAACTGTGGTTTAGAATTTAACTATGTAATTAATGCGAGCAGTCGGCTTTAACGGTAATGGCTTCGTTTCTCTACTAACTTCAATATTCTTGCACAGAAGAACCAATTCCAAGTATACTTTGGAAACCGTTTATTCGAGAGTTCATTCAACAACTTTTTAGCAGAGTAAACTTAGCATTGTAACATTAAAGGCATACCGATCCGTTTCAAATGTTCATTTTCTATTTTAAGACTTTGGCTTCTGAAATTTCAATACTGTAGAAATTGTGTATATACATTGTAAAAATAATTTTGGAATTTTCAGTGTTTTCTTCGTGATAAAATATTTTATTTCCCTACACTACATATACCACAATCGCCAGGCATAATAGTTTTTCAATTAAAGAGAGATGTTGAATCAACCGTAACAAGGTATTTCAGTCCAGTATAAAATTTCGGTATTATTATTATAGTAATCTCGTGTATCAAACAAGTCTATGCATATATCCACGTATACGAGAACGCCTTTTAAAAATTTCGAAAGAAATAAAAACGTGGCGGAGAATTATGGTCCTTGAACGAAAGTGGGCACACTAGTTTTTGCAAACACGCGATCCTATTTGAACATCGAATGGGTAGGAAAGAAAAGTAACACGTTCAAGGGGTGGAAAATTACGGTCAACCACTGCGGTGAATAGAGCGGTTCGATTTTCGGTTGCTCTCGATTTTTCGTGTCGCGTGAAAAAGATTGGAACAGCGGAAAACGATAATTTACATCTCTCCCGATATTCGTGCTTGAACTGGAAGGTAAACATTGTAGTATCGGAAAGTACAGGTTCCTCCTTAATTGGTAACCGTTTTATTAAAAGACCAATTTCACGAAAAAATTAAACGCATTTAAAAATGCACAAACGCCCTTTAAAATAGAACTCAATAATATTTGCAAATTCAATTTAAAAAAGAGAAATTCTGTATATTGATTCGCGATTTTAAATTGGCTATTTTAGCCCCCTTGCATTGATGTTAAATATACAATACAAGAAAATATAGAATCTCCTCATTTAATAATCGTTTTATTAAAACAGTACTTTCAGAAGCAAAGCAAATACGCTTGATAATTCGAGCGTACAATATCCGCTCCAAATATTGTTTAAAATGAAAATCAATGACATGTGCAAATTCAATAAAAAAACAATCTTTTCAATACCAAAAAATATCCATAATACAGTCGACACATTCGTCAATAAACATGCACATAATAATAAGACACATGCAGAACAAAAATTAATCTCCTGCATTCGCCACGTAAACTCGAGCCACTTCATGATGACGCTCTCGTTAGATACACTCGAAAATAACATAACGTAGGTAGTATAATATGCATCGAATCTCACCAGAATGAACGATAAAAAGAACGATGGAGAGCTTGTCCTATACAGCAGAAAATGAAATATATAAGAGGGACTTTTCTTTCAAGCGGTCTCGTTTTACGGGGACACTTGAAACTCCTTTTTATCGTAATATTATTTTCTTTTTCCTTCACGCTTGTTCAATTAAACATTCCATTGCTGCATCACGGTTGCGTGGCGTTCAATTCGCGCGAGCAAACTGTACAATTCGGCGTTGCGACGACGACGATTTAGGAGGCCATCCTTGATCGTCGACGGTGTGTCACGTGAAATTCAAAAGGGGCCTTTAAAACGGTAAATAGCGGAAAAAGGAGAGCTGGGCTTTCAAGAGCTTATAGAGAGAGAGAGAGGGAGAGAGGTATTTCGCGTTTGAATCTCGCCTTATCACCAGAGAGTATTTTTATTGTCGTTATATTCCCTTTGTTTTCTTTGCCCCTTTGTTCCACGGCCTTTGGTTTTATCACTCGCGACATAGATTACTGCTACTCCTGCGATCCACTTTATTTCACGACTTTGTTAATCGAAAATCATGGTTCGATCTGGCGATTGGCAAACGTGTTCGGGAATCGCTGGAGAGTATCCGGAAATCACTCTGTTAGAGGAGTACATATTTGAAATTCGTGAGAAACTCAAATGTTCTGGGCACCTTGTAATATTTTTATAGTGGTTTCATTGGTAATGTAAAAAATTTTGCAAGGTAAAACATCGGGAAGACGATTGCTAATTATCGCAGGGTTCTATCATTTGTAACAAACAACCACTTAAATAAAAAATCGTACACGTGTCACAGGTGATACTTCGATAATAATCATTCTATTGCCATCATTTTCTTACTACTTTTATATACTATAACAACACGAAGCTCAGACGTTTAGTGGAGCCTTTTCCACGTCTCTAGCGAACGATTAGAGATTTCAGAGTAACCAGAGGGAAGAGTGTCCACCGTTGATGCAATCCTCGCGTGCGCGTGAATAGACTGTAGCAAGCTTTGCTGAAGCTGCCTTTGGTTCTTATTCAAGGGGAAAATTGCTTGGTGCAATATTCACACGGCGATTAACCGACGGTTAAATCGTCCAGATTCGAGAACCCAGACGTCTGCGCGTTAAAGAGAGACCAGGTTTACACGACATCTCAGATTGGGAAGCTGCACAGGTTGCATGAACACCAGCACGACGAATAGCACCTCATGCGTGAGTTTTTAATGAAAATTCCCTTTGAAAACGGGCACGAGAGATCCGGATTGAATTACTGATCGATTAAGGATTCCTTTTCACGCGGAAGACACTTTGGCCACTGTGCTCTTGGAAGCTTAAGAGGAAATGAATTTATTCGTTCGCTGTTTGTCCTATGCTTTAGCTCCACTTTGAATGTTTTCTAGCGTTCAGTGTCGATATTAATCAAATATTCATTTAGGATAAAATCTCTGTATAATTCGTATCCCAAGGAATATAAGGAAATTACTGATTTATCAATTATTGTCGTAGTGTCGAAAATACAATTCATTCGTAATATTTTTATCTATGTCCTTTATTTAAACGAACTAAAACCGAAAAAGCGCAGATATCCGTTGGTAAAAATTGTGGATATATTCTTCGTGCCTTATGGAATTTTCACTTTTAAACTAATGAATGTTTGGGATAACACAAAACAAAAAAATTGTATCTCGTAGAAGAAGCAAAACGTTTGAAAGTTTTAGTTTCACCTACGACGCGGAACGCCAGCAGCATTTCGCATTTGTATACGGAGAGGTAAAATTGCACAAATAAGTGAGATTAAACGTAGAGAAATGAGAAACGGTTGTAATAAATCTTCACCATTTCAGAGACTTATATGCACCGGGAAATACGGCCGAGAAAAATAAAAAGGTCACGCACGGTAAACAGACAAAAAGCACGGGAAGGCACACAAGAAAAAAAGAGGAAATTGGAAAGAAGCACAAAGACAGAAAAATTGCGATCGCAGCAAGCAAAATAAGGCAGGGGTAATAAAGGAAGGGTACAATAAACGAGAAAGGAGGCCAGAAATGAAAGAATGTTAAAAAGAACAAAAGAAAAAGATAACGATAAAAATGCGAGGGTTCTCAAGAATGGGAAAATACAATTTGTTTAATAAGACCGCAGGCGTATTTTTTTTCTAATTTCTGATTATCATTAGCCGTATACCGCCATAAACAAAGCTCGTGCAAAGAATTGCACTATGTAAATTCTGGTTGCACTTGTTAACAAGGAAAAAGCACCTTCGGTAGCTCGCATCCCCTTGTTTTTCAAGAACGATGCAGGAAACTTTTGAATTGGTCTGCAGAAACCACTTAGAATGTGTTGACCGTGGATAATTAGAAGTTTAATCCCGCTTCACGAACAGGGGTCCGCGTTTTCTTTTAAACGACTCAGGCAAATTCAAAACAAGGACCGTCACGTGGATTCTTTATAAGAGAGAAAACAAACAAAAATACTGAGAGCTCTTCTGTGTACTGGATTTCTTGTCTGCTTCAAATTTTGCTACAAAAGCAGACATCGGTGGCATACTGTTACAACTTGGAGAATTTTTTACAAAAAACTGCACAATTTCTCGTTTCTTCCCTACTTTTTTTCTGTTCTTGTTTTTTTCTTTCCTTTTTTTAATTAAGCTTCTCTTTAACATTCTGCTTTACTGAGAAAAAATTAAATACATAGCGAACCACGCAAGTGGAATAACTCTTGCGTCTTTTTTTATTCAAAATAGAAGAGAGAGTAGAAGAGAAAAGTGGAAAAAATAAGTGTATAAAAATATCTTACGTAAAACCGATAAGATAGAAGATAAAATAAATAAAAACAACATGTACTAGTAAACTTTTATATAATATCTAGTATCTTTATTATTTAACGAACCGTATATACTATACGTATTATGTAATGCACCAAGCATAAAAAGAATCAAGTCAAGAAAGATATGTATTACCTATGTACAACTGAAACTTCCACGATTTTTCTTTACATTAAACACAAGAAAAGTTCAAGATAAGTTCAACTATATAGGTAAATTCCTATTACATGGAATATAAATCAATGGAAACTTCGTAAAATAACGCTGCTACAACAAATAACTACGATACTGAGCAGAACTCTGGAAAAACAGTTGGAAAAAGCTATTCTTCTCGCCTAGAATAGAGACAGCTGCTTCATTGTTGCTCGATCCCGTCTTCAATATTTCTTTCTCTTTTTCTTCAACAAGAATACAGAAGTTGTTCCGCATCGATTAGCGATTTCTGATCCAGAACATACTGGCCGCTGACCGACTTCGAAGTTGAAGGCATTGTTACGAATTTAATATAAGTTAAGAAAGAAGCCCGGTTGCTACTTCTACTACACGGCGAAATAGAGGGCAATAAGACAAACAAGAACGTCATACTTTCAGTAAAGGTTGCCGAGCAGAATCAACTGTAACGAGCGAGAATTTCATAGACATTATTCTCTGGATTCTATAGATTTCAAACCACAGATAATAATGTTTAATTATCCAGTGCTTAATGAGATTTTGCACTGTTTGCAACTGAATAGAATAAATGAACGGAATATTTTTCTAATAGTTTTATACTATACGTACGTAATTGTTCACAGACACTATGTATTTATAAATAGAAAAGAATGCCCGACGAAGCACGAGATTTACAATCTTGTTCACCTAAATTGTGTGGGTGCAGTGACGTTTATTTGCCTACTAAAATATTCCTATAGCTGTATATCCATTGCCATTCTAAAAGTAAATCTCTTTATGGTTGAAAGTTTTTTTTCCATGAGAACTGTCAAAGTTGAAACTAGACGTCTACCATTGTGTTATTTTCGCAATAAACTCGTCTTGTTTCTTCTCGTCACTCGCGTACAAGCTTATTCAAAGGAACAATATATAAAACAGTACGATAATATAAGATACCAGTATCGATCAAATAAAATGTCACTCACCGAGTACGCCGAGACGAAAATTAATGGAAACGACGATAAGACGACCATAAGCAGCTAATGCAGTGCCGTCGAAGGCATTTCCAGCTCCCCAGGAATAGGAATCACCGTGAATTAGAAGAATAGCTGGCAATAAGTCTGGGGCACTACCTGAAACATCAGAGAATTAGCGTTAAAGTCCCTGCCCTTTTATTCTCCACGATTGCAAGATTTTATGATTGTTTAAGATATAAGTAACATTAAAATAAATGAAGAAATAAATCAAATTAGAATACAATTTTCGTAGAAGAGAAACATCTTCACTTCTTATTCTATTTTTTAATATACTGCTTCTGTGAACAAATCAATTCAGTGTTTTCAATTACATAGTGTCGCATATCCAACAGACATAAGAAAATAGAGCTGCACGAAATAACATCTAAACACAAATGCAACATTTTGTCCCATGGTAGTTCTGTGAAAAATTCTCAATAAAGGCTGGCACAAAAAGGCAGCCATAATTTTAATTTAGAAAATACTTTCGAGCAATTAACTTAAAAGCAAGCCAAACACTCGGACGCAACAACATACAGAGCGCCTCTGTAATCTTGCAACGTATCACGAGCAGACTTACATTGCTCTTCCAATTTTTAAATGGATAGTGCAAGAAAACCATTACACAATGCGTTGTACATATACCATTGCTAACATAAAATGTATTTTTATAATAGAAAAATACTGTGCAATACTATTCTACAGTAGCAAAAATATATGATTGAATTACATGATTTTATTAAAAACTAATTTCTATTCTCATCTTTGTGGAACAACCTTTCTAAAGAATTAAAAAACAATTTTCAATCGAAATAACCCATTACAATAATGTGTTTAAGGAACTCCAAAATAATTGAACTGATTGTTCAAATTTTATGTTACTATAATATTATTATCACTTTTATATTAATATTAATTCGCATACTTCGCAGACATCGAAAAATTCCGAATTCACTGAAGCAACGCAGATTTACCACTTATACTACTTATACCATCCGAGACTTAAAGAATATTTCCAGCACAAGCACGTATACCTGATAGCACAATTTTCCAAAACACCTGATTGCCTATGTAGGTAGGTAAACGTGACAAAAGAAATCAGGTCGATGGGTTCACGTTGCATTCTTACATCGTGGCCCAAGGTATCGTCCCTAGAGGCCCATCGGCGCGTCCGCGAATCATAAAATCACATAATCGTCTACGAGCGAGCCACAACGGTGCTACTTGTAAGCGATGGCAGACGAGACGAGACGAGACGTCCACCTGTTGCGAATTCTGTCACGATACCGCACTATCATGCCAGACCGGACAGATAGGTGAGTAGACCGAAGTCCGTATCTCCTTACCGGGTCCCTCTTCGCCATCCGGTGATCCATAGATCGTGTCCTGGATAAATTTACGAGTAATCTGGTATTTCGTGTTAACACTGACGTTTGGGCCTGTAGCCCAGTACCGTCTTATCGCTATTCGGGATGTCTGAACACGGATTAGAGTTAACTGTGCTGCGGGCCGAGGTTTCACCGGATGAACTACGTTACCCAATTATGTTCCAAGTATTATCACCTTTTTAGTCTCATTAAATATATAAGGTAATAATAGGAGATGCGATAAATCGAAGGAGAAAATAAAGATAACGCGATTCCCCTTAAATCCTGCAGGACTAAATTTAAAGAAATCCCAAGGGTGAAATAATGGTGCTTCTATTTGCATACCTTTAATGATCGCCCTTTTTTTATTTTGACGACTGCAGAGAAATGAGTTTGAAACACACCTGGCGTATCTCTGGAAAATATTATCCATTTAAAAAATCACAAGAAATACCTGAAAGATTAGACATCATTTTTTAATGAAACCACAGTAGCCTAATGCACAGTACGAGAATTAAATCGTATTCAAAGGTAACAGCGGCCGTATTGAATTCGTCGAGGACTCGGTACCTCATAATCCACGGAGAACAAAAGTCGAACGAATGATTTGCATCCATCAAGTGCACACAACTCGCGGTTGGAAGAAACTTTCAACTGTCTCGAGATCTTAACGAGAGATCTTGAGCCGTTACCAGAAGAGGAGGCCGCAGCTCGAATTTAAAAATATCCCAAAGGGGTCGGCACGAAGGAAACGTAGATCGCCTTGGTCTCCATTAATTACCTTTCACGGTATTGTACGAAAAAATCGGCCGGATAAAAGAGAATGGAAAGCAGAATGGAGGGAGGGAGGAAAAAACAGAGATGGTGAATAAAGGGGAAGAAGAAGGGAAGAGCTCTCGGTGGAGAATTAATACCCACGACCTCTGACCTCTTCCATGCACGTCTGCTGGATTTTATCGGGCTGCATGCTTTCAGAAGTGAATGAATCTTCAGGAAATGCGACGACCTAACCAATGGATATAACGGATAGCTTTCGTGGACAAAAATTCTGCCCCCTTCTGGTTCTAAATCAACGAGTGTCTTAGCCATTTAGTGGCGAACAATGGGAGAGAAGATTGTTTCTTTTGCAATTTAAATGACATTCTTGAGATCTCCTTGGACGAGGGAACAGTTTTGAGGCATTGGCACGGTTTATCGAGTTACTGTTATCTGCAGTTCTTTTCAAGTGCGAGCCGACACTTTTCGCGGATAATATTTCCGTCGATAAGACATTTTTTGTGCCATGCTTTTCCCTCGTAGATAGTTTTCTAGATAATTTTAAACAATTTCTTTGTTTGCAAATTTTTTTATTTGCACAGTAATGTGTCCTCCATAATATGGAGGATGAAGGTTTGTATTGAATTTAAGTTGCAGCGAATTTACTATGAATTCAATAACAATGTGGCGAAGCAACATGAAGGGGGGTGAAATTCATTTGGAATTCTGGTGTAATAAAATTATTATTCGTGGTACGTTTTATTGTAATAGCATTTATAAATTTATCTCGTGTTAAGCATTTAGTAATCATGTTTCCCAGACTTGTTTTACATAAGCATGAATATTTAAGTGCTGCTTGTCACAACAATTACTGACTCTTGAACGTAAATAATTGTAACGCATCGTACTCAAAAGCTCAATTCTTTTCACGAATAGAAAAAAATGTTTAAAATGAAGAGAATGTATGAGTAACCTAAAAGCTGTATGCATGTAAAATATAATAAAGGGAGAGTGCTATTGTTTAATTAAAAAAAAAATTATCTTGCCTTTCCCTGGAACATTGTGCTTGAAATAAAACCAAGCAGACGATCCATAATGATCGCGCGTAGTTTGACCCAAATTAAATATCCTTCGATTAAAATTGCCAAAACCTCTCTAACGATTTTCCGCGGTCATTCAATTTTTATAACGATGCAGCTACAATGTTGCAACGAAAGTTTTACTCTCCTAAAGCCACCCTGAAAGTGTACAGGTATAAATACATTGAGAAAAATCTATTTCCACAACGCGAGAAAGTGCAATTACATTCTAAAAATGTACCGTTGGCACGGCGTAAAAAAACCCAGCGAAATATCATACTTTTCCAACCCGTACACTATACTTCCCTATATTAATTGTTCTACCTTTAAAATATCGGCACAATTACATACGTGATCAAATATAACAGAATGTTTCAACATATCAGAAATTCTCTCTGGAAAAAAAATCCATGCGTGAACAAAATAAAAGAATATCCTTAGACTGTTCCACATATTTCTCTTCTTCCATTTTCCTTTCCTCGGAATCTTGCAAACTGTCCATCGTTGTTCATCGGAGTAAATCGTCGATCAGACGCGAGGCTACCTCACTCCCGCGGTGCTTGCAGGTACTCTCTCGTTAATCGAATAATCGACTGCAATGCACTACGGAATTGAAGAAGCAACACATCCAAGCAAGTTCATACACACGTATGTACGCACGTCCGAGGCACGTGTGCTGTATTCCATTGGGCAAACAGTTCCTGCTATACACTTTTCTTCTTCCTCTTCCTCTTCCTCTTCCTCTTCCTCTTCTTATCACCCTGTTTAGGGTACCATTTTCACCTCCGTGACCCGCGGCATTCTTCCTCGGTGACGTTCAATTCTGCCGTTATAAATGGAGAGAGGAGGGCGGCAATTTTCACCAGTTTTCAGATAAGCCCGACCTCTCATCCGCTTTCATTCTTTTTTTTCCCCCCTCGTTCGTTCCCTTTGATGTCGAGGGAACGATATTCCCTTGCACAAGAGGATATGCATGCATTGTCGCGGAGAGATTACACGCAGCGTACTATGTATGAAGAGAAAGAGAGAGAGAGAAAGAGGGGGAATAAACAGGATAGACAGAGATGGATGAAAAAGGAACTATAGTCAAATAGCGCGAGTCGTTAAGCACCAAAGTTCGTGAAATGGGAATTTCACACTGGCGAATTTGATACGCGTATTTGCTAAAGACAAATCCAGCCGGCTCTACCCTTTGCCGAGTGGCAAACTCGAATGGTAAAATGCATAAATTGGTCTTGCTTAAAATACAGGGAACAACAAAGTTCTATACGATTCAAACGCTTCACGTGTGTAACACGGCGATATGTAGAAATGTGGAAATTGGATATCTTTTTGTATCTAAATTCCAGGGGAGAAATAGAATTAAGAGGTCGCAAACTTGCCACTGATGAAGCTACGAAGATGTTGAAAATTCGTTTCGATGCATGGTTACTTGAAACGTGCACGTAAAAATGTTTTAAAGTCAAACGTCGACATAACAGCGTTAAAGATTTATAACGAAATAGTAAAATAAATAAAAACACACTCGTGTCCACGAATACTGCACATTACATTATTAAACTGCGGTCCTGTGCACACGCCCAGGAATCATAACAATTAACCAGGATTATTAGGAACACTTGATACAATTATTGCATCCCACGTTTTCATAATTTCGGCCGGGGTTCGGTCAATTTTTACCACAACCACTTCGCTCATTTGTCTGACCGTCTCTAATTCAGGAATTCAACGTCACAACGACGACTCCCTTAATTTATCAAATTTCAGACGTCCCCATTTTTTGTCCACGTCACGTTAAGCGTTACCCTGCCGTTCAACTTCCAACGTGGTCTCGCTTTAAAGCTCGCATCCCCCCAGGTTAATTTCTCATAGCAAAAAAGAACGTTACGTTTCGCGCACAGGCAGCACAAAGTGTTATCACTCTTAATTACTCGTTCTCAACCAGCCAGCCACGATAACGTTACCCTTTACAGGACAACCGGAAAATACATGCACCGTCCATTCATTCGAAACCGGTGCAAACACTTAAAAATATTTCGCTGACTATTTGAAATCGTTTGCCACTTAAGGAAGAAAAAACCGGGCATTGCAAAACGACTTTTATTATTAATTTATTAACGCCATGCCTGTCTGCCTTAAAATTGTCTAGAAATTAAATTTTGTATTTTACTGTTTCGCATTTATATTTTATATTATTGTTATATTTTTATTAAAGATCCAAGAAAATATCCTTTCTATTCTTCGAATATCATTCTAACGACGAGGGTCAAAGCTTTTGAGCTCTATTAGACGAGAAAATTTGTTCCATCACGAAATGACGGAGGTATCGTGAAAGCTGTTAACGCTGTAGCTACAGCTTACCACCGCACGGCTTTGAATACGATCTATTATGTGGTCTTACTCCGAACTACCTTCCAGAATCCGACATTATCTCACGCGGGTGCCTGAAATATGAAGCCAGTTCATGGCCGACTGATTTCATGAATCATAACATTGAATTAACCCTTTGAATTTCAGCCATTCGCGTTTAATACTCGCGACACTCCACGGGAAGGGAATATTTAAAAAAAAAAGGGATCAAGAGTAGAATGAGACTGGAAGAATCGACACTTTCCATCACAACGACGAACGAAATTACGACTATCTGTTGCTATAAGATAATTGAACAGATGAACGAAAAATGATTTCAATATGGAATTAAATATTTCGATAAATTTATGGAAATTCAAAAATAAAAATTAATTTAATATTAAATGAATTAAATTAATTGTAATATTCTTTTCGAAAAATAATTTTGCGAGTTTCATCAATTGAAATCTTGCAATATTTATAAAGCAAAAGGCACGTATATCTTTAATAACGCATTATTAATTGAACCGGTTGTTTTTCAATTATTCAGGCTCTCATTTCCAGCGACAATAACACCGATTATATTCTCCGGCTACAAATATATTCATGCCCGTCATAAAGGCGACAGAACCAAACGCAGACATAATAATCTAGACAACGCGAAAACTTAATCCTCCAATGACCGAAACTTCGCGACTAACTTCGAGCCTGGAACTGTTGTGCGTTTTCTGGTGCCAAATGGCCCCCAAAGGATTAGACGTGCTAAGCCAGACAATCTTCATAATAATTGCCACGGCTGTTATCTCGGTGCTACGGGTTTGCTACAGTTTTAGCGTGAAATGTATTTATACACGTAGGTGTGACACGTTGATTGAAACTGTCTCCTTATTATCTTCAACTGAGTAATTGGTCCGGGTATGAAGCCTTTTGGGAGCAAAGTGAATTGAAGGAATGCAATTCGAAAGTTTCAAATGACGTCGAACGGAGAGATAAAAGTTCTTACTGTTTAATTATGCGTAGAACTGGGGAACACTGTACTAATGGGAGGATGTTAAACGACGAAAAGTTAAGCACCACGCTGTAAACTGCCGTTGCAAAATGCGTAAAAGTGTAAAATGAAATGACCCGTGAATCGTCCATTTCTACTTGAAGATTAAAAACGTTTAAATTCGTCGGTCTATTCAGGGCATGGAAGGGTAACATAGAACGGTGGAAATGTCGAATAAATTAAGTTCGTAAAAGATCCAGGATAACCGGAAGGCGTACATATCTAGAAATATCTTATTGCTATAAAAGTTTGAAGGACCCGACCGTTTGCCAATGCTCCCTTTACGAATCGGGAAATAGGAATCGTAACCATTCCAAGCCAAACAACCTATTCCGCGGGCGGTCTGATTATTTATTAACATTGCCGCTATTATTTGCGGCCGCTTAACGCCGTATCTCTACTATTACTGCCATCCTATTTCCAGTATAACTTTGACCAACAGAAATAGCGTTCGCGCATACGAGGGAAATATGAGAGTGGAAGAAGAATGAAAAGGTCAGAGATAGCGGTGTCACGTATGATGTATTACGCGTATTAGGATACACATGATGGACGGTTATGGTTTGGTAGCATCATTTTAAAGTGGCCATTGGGGCTAAGGGATCGTTGAAATTTACGAATTTACATGGTCGTTATGTGGAGCAGCCAGCGGAATATAGCGTTGTAAAAATATTCGAAACACTGTCTACTGTGCAATAACCTTTATGGCTGCTTTTATGGAACTTAAACGTAAACTGACCTTACGGTATTTAAAATCTTGAATTTATAAAATCCTCTTTGACACTGCTTTATTAAATCTGGTATGCGTATTGTTGTATAGGTGTGCAATTTGTTTGAAAATAAATATTTCAAATATTTGTGATCGTTGCAACAATTCATGTGACTTAAATTAATGATTAAACTGTTCAATAATGTTACGTACGATTGATGAATAACGCCCTACATTTTCTAAAAATCATCCCCCTTTTTAGACCAGAGGACAAAGTCGCTGCATGGGAAATCGATAGCACGATAAATCGATCGAAAGATCATAATGTCTTCTTAGAGCTGACCTGGATAATGTCCAACGATAACACCTGTATTATACGGCCCATGGATCAGGCTTAACTTAAGCGAAATCGATGCTGGCAATTACGTTATCCCTCTGAAGTATTCTAAATACCCTATGTACATATATACAATATACATACATGTACATATACACAAATGGTGCATAATAAGAATGAATTGCACGTTCAAAATAAAACGTCCGATATCTACCACAAAAATTTCCCGGCCATTATTCTCCAATGTTCCAGTTTCTTCAACCCGCAGTAAAATTGTTGTTCGACCCGAATGCACCAATATCCACGATCCACGACAAACAAAACGATTACTTCTAACGACATGGTTATGAATGCGCTATAACATGAACGTTTCGTACAATTGTACGCGCAGAAGAGTAACAAATTAACGACGCGTCAACATCGACACTGGAACTTTTACGCTTCCGAATCCCCCTTGCCTAAATCGCATGGCGCACGAACGGAAAGGCCAGTCCACGTGAATGATTCGGTCGAGACAATTAATTGAAACGTTCAATTAGAATGCATCAGTGATCGCCCCTTCGAAATTATCCAGCCACTTATAATTGGTAGCGAATTAATTCTTTTTCGTCGTTTCGTCAGGTCATTGTGTTTCGTGTATCGATTATGCATGTGTGGGTATACACTGTGCGATCGTGGAATATGCGGAAACCGAAACGGGGCACATTACGCGTGACAGTGATTTTCATGAAATATTGAATATCTCATCCAGAAAAGCGATTAACACATTGCTACGACGACATGGAAAATTACACAATCCTCGACATTAGCGATAATGTGTTCGATGGTGTCGATTAATGCTCTCGCACGCGTGCTTTTAGCTCGTTACCGTGGTTCCGGTGAACCGTAATCAAGTTCTGTTCGAAATGCAAGAAAGGATGTTTCGGATGTTTAATAAGAAAATGGAAAGTGAAAAGTGAAATAGCTATTACTTTTCAAAGCTTTGCGAAGAATATTTAAAAGGAGAATAATAAATTCAAGTCGCTCCTTTCGTATTTCTTTCATCCTCATTAATTTTTTTTTAATAATTTTTTGCAGTAAAGTTTATGTATTCGCGTTGGAAGATAAAACTAATTCTCACTTGCAATTACTAATTTTGAAGTATCTGCTTTCTTGCAGCCTTTCACGCTCTAATTTCCTAGATATACTTGCTCTTCGCTTTTCGCCTCTTAAACTTTGAATTAGCCTTCTACGCTTTGCTTTTCGCACTCCAATTCTGCTCTATACTCTTTCACTCTGCTCTCCCTCCTCTTCGACTTTTGAACTCTAAGTATACCCTTCGATCGCTACTAACTCAATCACATTAACACGCACGCTCTCATGAATTCTCTCAGCACGTCGCATGCGTTCATTAACAGGCTTCATTCAAATAATCTATCTATTCCACAGGTAATCACGCCTGATTTTCAAATTAATTTCAATCAAGTTAGAAACATTCTGAATAACAGTTCTTGAAATAACAATAATGAAACGTGCAACCCAGACAGTAGTACAGATCAATCACTGAGAATCTCCCAATAAATATTCCAATTAAAATCAACAATACTAATCAAATATTGAATAAATAAAATTAACATAATATTCTCCATCACTGTCCACGATTGTTACTAAAGACCTTACTAAAAAAAAAGGAAGAATAATCGAATACCGACAAAAACCAGCGTCTTAGTTTCCTCCCAAAACCACAAGTTCTCCCCGTAATTGCGCCATAATAACGAGGCTAGCAGCCGAAGGCTCTTGCACGTACATATTAATACATACATTACGAAGCACACGTCTCAAGTAACCACGTTAATTGTCGTCATCAAATCCCGCCCGTAAACTCATTTACCAGAGCGTCACGATTCAGTTGGGCAAGAAAAAGGATCTTCAGCGCGTTAAGTCAAATACGTTTCGCCCAGGGAATCTCATTTAAATGTCCCGTCTGGGCTGTTCGAATCCCAGCATAAGGAGAAAAGAAACTATCCAGCTGACGGAAGTGTGTAGCCCAGAATCTCTATATACTACTTGCTCTTTCTCTCTGTTTCGTTTTGCATAGCTGGGTAGCTCCTTCACGGTTATATCGAAGGACGGAACGCAGAACGGCTAACAATAAGCTTCTTACGTGCAGACGAGCCGAAACTTGTGCACTGGTATCCGTTTCGACTTGCGACAAACCCGACACGTGTGTCCCAGACGACTGGGATGAAATATCGCGAGAAAAAACATCTCGAGTCGTCTAGGTCCAGCAGAATTTCACCGAATGCAGCGTACACACCCGGGTTTATCTACTTTGGGCAAGCGAATTCCTTCCTTCGATCGTGGGCATTTACGAATACTTAACGTGTTTCGTGGATAGAAGAAGGGAAAGCGTTTAAAGGAGGATTTTTAAGCTCGAGTAAAGAACATTTATTGGTGGATGCAACTAGGGAACATCGAGGGCTCCGTTCAGATTCTTGTCTTTTGGGATTCTTTTGAATGGAATTTGGTATTATTCGACAATCATACATATCAGAGAATTTTCTTATGGATCATTGAAATATTAAAAAATTTTAGTGCCATGTTATTTTTTACTGGCAAGTTTAATTATTATTATTTAATAATAATGACTTATTCGGTCGGAAACATTTTTGTTTCGATTTTAATTAATTTTTTCTGCTGCGTGCCTCAAAAACGAATCCCCCATTCGCCACTAACATTTAAGTTGCTGAAAATATTGACCGTCTATTTTCCATCAAAGGCTAGGGAACGAATTTGCTTCGTGGTGCTCATTTTAGTATAAGGAGGCAACGATGCGCTAATAAAATCTCTGCCGGCAAATATTTATGCAAAAAAAATTCCTCTCCCTGATAAAGAAACGGCAGACCTGCGACAGAGAGCAAAAAAAGAAATTACACCATCGTTATCCTTAATCCTTGAGCCGTTATATACAACGGAAAATCGTTATACGCGTTCACGTCGTAAATCTTTTTCATCTTTGATGCAATTTTCAACGTCCTTTTAGCCTCGTATGATGCATTCCAGCTTCACTTTATGCTCCAACTGCTTCCTCGCACGGAGAAATATTAGAAAACCCATTAATTACGTTTTATACACTCTTCGTAAAGAGAGATAGCACTTCAGTGATATATTTAATATTTGCAATTCGAAGTACGTAACATTCAGAAACGAATTCAAATGTATTTCATGCGGGAAAAAGATGTATTACGTAATGTAAGAAATTATGCATTATACAAGAAACTCTATATTTTTATTCCAGATTTTTCATAATTAAAAATTTCCTTGATTTTTATATTTTTTAGCACTTGCAATAAAATCATGAAACACCTAACAATCAATGACGAAGTTATACGGTCTTGCAATAGTGAAATTTTCTATTCACTTGAACCGCTGCAAAATTCGGCCAACCGGAAGTTCCGCGGATAAATTTCCACGACCAAACCTCACTGCCTCCATTCTTTCTTCAATGGCCACCCATAATACGCCATTTTGATATTCACAAATCTATGAAATATGTATTATTTCCTTCTATTCGTGCTTCTTTTCATCGTCCATGAAGAGTCAAATATTGGCCCGTGACCAATTTCATTTCCACTGTACAGTTAACCGTTTCGAATTTCGAATACTAATAAAATACAGATTTACATGCGCACTCGTTTTTCCAACAGAATACAAAACTAAGTCGCATAATAGGCGTGAATAAATTTTAAATCGTAATATAGGTAAACAAATTTCAATATAAATTCGTATTATTACCTTATAAAGTTCTGCCTGGTTTAATTCAGCTTCCACTACTTGCGAGGGAAGAGCGCAAGTAGTATACAGCCGCTATGATCAGACGCAACGGATACTTTCATTTCCCTTTCTAGTTTCATTGTGGAATTACTACTGGGTAATTTCTTTTAATTAAATTCCATTCTCTGTTCTGCTAGAGTATTTAGTATAATAACAATTTATTGTTAAACTACTTTATCCGATTAAATATATACAATTAAGAGTGCATTATATCTCAAGACTGAATCCTTTAACAAAACCAACACAAAATTATTATTCCCAAGAAATAAAGTTAATTTAATTTATATATCACTCCTTATCATCTTACTTAAAAGTTGGAAAAGAGAATTCACGTTCGTCTGCTCAAGTTTTGTATTTAACAAAGTAACTTAATCATTCCCACGCGTTCCTCCCTTCATTAACACAGTAATAACTATTAATATCGAAAGCAACCAGTACCACACCCGACAACTTTCTCCTCTTCGACAGCGATAAAAATACACTGCCTATAATAGACGACAGTTATATTTTTCTCCCTGAGAAAATCGATATTGTCAGGGAATTATGCAACCCAGCAGTCTTCATATACGATTACTCGATATTCCGAATAAATTACGCAAGTGTTGGTACGATATTGATAATAAATATTTATTGCATTTATGATCAATATGATGGATAATATCATTTCTACCGAATTAATAAATTAACGCATACTTAAATGAATGGAAATCGGCTCATCATAAATTACCTAATAAATATGCAAAGATTGATTGATATAAGTATAATCCAATTATTCAACTAGTTTCACTAAAAAAAAATATCCGCGAGCAATTGCTGTCCAGCGTAAATTTTTCGATCGAACATCATATTCTAATAATATCGCTTTCTTAAAAGAATTATAATTGCATTAACCCAATAATTATACATATAATTTGTGGCTACGAGGCACAAGATGGAAAACTATCAGGAGTATCACGCATATCACGCACACAGAAACCGCGTTACACGCAAACAGAAAGAAGAATGTTAGAACAAAGGGAGATTTTTGTCCACGTTAGAGAATCCCCACCGAAAAAGAGCCACCACCTCTCGAATCGCTTAAAGCGCAGCTCCCAAGCTAACAGCGGATATGGTAGTCTAGATTTTCGCCTCGTCTAGTCTCCTCGTTTCGCTTGGCACGCAATCAGAAAAGCGTCGCGACGCGACGCGACGGACCGATCGATGACGTTCCTTTGTCGTAGACGTTCCTCTCTTTTCTTCCGCTTTCTTTCACTCGCTCTCTTCCCTTCTTTCGCGTGCAACCATCCCATCCCTGGCCACGTCTCAAAATCCGACAGAATCGGAACGAAAACGCCGGGAAGAAAAATGGAACGAAGATGAAACGAGATGGAGAAATGGAAAGACCAACGTTTAGAGTGTTGCGAATATCGAGAGGGCTGTAATCGGCACCCCTAGTCCTTGCTATAAAACGCACCCCTGTTGCTCGACAAACTACTCATTTTTTTTCTTCCTCTTTTTTTGTGTCTCCTCGTGTTTTGCCTGGATCTTTGTTACCTTCGATCGAAAGCTCTGTACACATCTTTTTGGGGGTTCTACGGAGGGTGAATTGTTTCTTGTGCGCCACGGTTGGCTTGGCAAATTTATTCCATAAAACAATTTCCATACAGTGCTTGTTGTGTTGGAATTGAAACGGTTGAATTGGTGAGAATTCAAGTGGAATATCTGCAGTGGCGGTAATATAGTATATAAAAAGAGTTATTAGTCAGGTTTAATACTGATACTAGCTATGCTCCCAAGTTTAATCCATGGTTATCTGTTACAAAAGGTAGTAATAAAGGTTGGCTCATATGGCTCGCAGCCATTGTGCTAACACACCCCTCTAAGTATATCGATAGAGTGTGGAATCTCCGTGCGTGTAACATGTGCATGAAGTAATTAAATTATTTAATAATGTCAAAGGAAGTGTAGACTATAATAATTCTTGCAACGGTGAGGAACTTTAATACAATTCTATATTTAATTGCGTAAAGGCACTGGAATTAACAGGAATATTATTCAGAAAAATTCGGAATAATTATCTACTTCATTGTGTCGCAAGGTTAGTAAGCCATTCTCCTGAAATAGCATCTATATGGACACAATTTTAATAAACAATGAAAATTTCAACAAGTATTGTTCTGTAGGGTATTACTCTATTTCGAAGAAACTCGAAGCACGTACGTATATTTTTTGCATTTCATTTTGAAATACATTTTTGAACAGAAGGTACTGAATTTCTCTCTGATACTTATACGAAATCAAAAGATATTTTAACGGTACCGTGGTCGAACGTTCAACGATTCCAGATACAGTGTATCTTTCTTTCGATTCCAATATGCAAGAATAGAAAAATAGAAGAAAAGAAGGAAATCGCCAACTCTGCAGTTGACGTGCAAGCCTTCTGCTGAAATACATTCCACTGCGGCTCGATAGCCGATACATTTTTCGTCTAGCGTGCAAAAAAATTCGGTCGGCTCGTACACCAGACCGATAGAAAAATTTGCCTGTCGTCTGTCATATTAGTGATACTACATCGAGGAGAATGTGATCCGATTAAACTCATTCCTGGCGTATCACTTTTCACTTCATGTTCAAAGTGATTCCGTTTCATCGAGAAACCTCGGGGATATTATTTGAAATGGAATTCATTTGATGAAGGGAAATAGAGTTTGTCTGGTGATACCGAAACTATATTTTAGTGAACTAGTAAGATAAATTTATCATACAATTATTGTTTATATCAGCAAAAAAGGATGAAGTTACAAAAATTCTCGATAAGTTACAAAAGTAATGACCACTTTAAAACTCAATTTACAGGTTATTCAATTTCCCCTGTTTGAAAAGCTATTACACAAGTACACTTTCATACTTTCTGTACATCTTCCCTTGAATTTATTAATACCTGGTAAATTACGCTTCCACGGATTATCGTTAATTATAATCGAAGAACAACATTCTTGTTGACCAAATACCAACTTCATAAACTCTGTAAAAGCTAACAAAGCGCAATATTGTAAAACAAAGCAATAAAGCGTTGGGGAGGAAGAAGGAGTTTGTGTACAACCGTCAAATTGAATGTATGTCGAACGAAAATTAATTCCCTCTATGTTGTTCCGATTCACTTAATTTCCACGCGTTTTCCCCTTCCCTTGTACAATGTTATAGTAATAAGGTGGCGTATACTATTAAAAACGACAAACACCCTTCAATAAGCGTGAACGATATAGCATTAATCGTGACTGTGATCGCAAATTGGCAAAGACAAATGTCTCTGTCATAAAATTTCACTTGATATTTCGCGTGCAAACAGGCACTTCGATTATCGTGTCAAATTATTCACGCCTTAGCGTGTACGCTTCACCCTAACAATCAAGTACAGGGTTGACAGGGAATCGAATACCCTTATCTAAACGAGATTTCACCCCTTAGACTAGTCACGCTTGCTGGATAAGAAGTTTTTATTTAACTAACACTTCCGCAACATTTAATTGAAACAAATGTAAATATAAAACACTTGAAAAGCATTACCAGAAAAGAATTTAACATTGAACAGGCAGAAAATAAATAAGAAATATTTCCACACGTTTGTACAATAAATAGTACAGCCCTTGCTTCTGCAAGACGCGTACTGAAATATTGTTATAATAAAAACCACAACTTCACAGATATCTGCCACCAGAAAAATTCAACGAAATCCTTCCTACGTATGAAAAAAAAATAAAAATCATTTCACTCACCATGAGGAGGTTTGGGCACATAAAGGTTCAAGTACAGGCAGTCTTCGCTCTGGTTGGCCAGCAAAGGCGCTAACCTCTCGAGGTAGGCGCGTCTGAGTCGCGGCATGCTCGTTTCCGGTTCCGGTGGTTTTTGTGGACACGCGGGTGGCATGGTGTCCGCCAGCTTGGTGCCACGCCACGGAGTCGGCGTGACCGGCGGCATGTATCGCAACGCTCCAATTGGCGGCGTGGCGTATGGCACACCGTAATAAGTCTCGACGGACGTCGACGATCTGGCCTCGACGCCGCGCAAGGTACCGTACCTAGTTCTGACTGTTCTCGTGCTATACTTCTGGCTGCCAACGAGTGCCTCCGCTCCACCGGAACACCAATGTCCGCACAACAGCCCGAGGAACACAACGATCGTCGCCAAACACTTTTTCGACCTGTCTCCCCTGTTATCGTAACGCGTTTGTACGACTCCTTCCCTCCACTCTCTTCTTCCCGTCTCGCCACATTTATCTGTCCTTTCATCTCCTCCTTTCTGAGCAATGCAACTTTCTCCCGCGCTCGCATCGACATTACAAAGATCACACAATTCCGCCCCGCCCTGAAGTATCTCGCTCCCCGATGAACGTACTTCGAGCCCGGCAGACGAATAAAGTTCTCCGGTAGCAGCGTCTGACCAAAGGCACCGCTGGTACACCGGGGCACATTGGAGGACAACGCCGACACATTCATCGTGGCCCGCATCGCGGAAGTTAAAGGGCCCACCGAAACTATTGTCCAAGGTAGACAGTCCTTCGATAGGATCGAGAGGCGAGAGGTCTTTCCTCTTCCTCTTCCTCGGTGACGAGGAGGAGGACGTCCGCATCGCGTCACGCCGCCGCGGACTGGCCCCTCTGGGCCGCGCATCTGTGGGGCCCTCCTGCTAGGGGACGTCCCTCGTCTTCTTCCTTGTCTCTTATCGTTTTCGCTAGATCTTGTACCCCTTTGCTCTTATCTTCACCGTTTCCTCTGACCAGTTCTAAGGTGTCTGTTATCTCCTCCTTCCTGTAACTTTCTTTGTTCCCGAAAGTGTTTATCACTATTCGTAATCCGACTTGTTTCTTCCGGTAGATTAAAAGTTCTTCCTGTTCTTCGGGGCTGCTGTGTTTCTTCTTTTTCGTTTCGTCTGCACAGCTACGATCTGCGGCTTTTCCCTTCGAATTCCAGTGGCCTGGATGTTTATCTACCCGCTTCCCGGACTTTCCACGCTCTTTGTCCACGCCTAGCTCCCAGTGTAGATCACTAGGTTCCTTTCTCTGGATCGTGTAACGATTCACCGTGAACTCGCGAGATATCGGTGCTGGCGCGCTGATAGGCTGTAAAGCTCTCAGTTCCATTCTCGAGGACGTGCGTGGCCGACAACGAGCTTCCGCGTTAAACGGAGGTCGTCGTTTCTGGAAATGCTCGCACTCGTCGTCGTAGTCGTCGTTCGTCCAATGAACGACGAGCTCGAGTCGACGTCGGTGAATGATTTTGAGGGAAGCATCGGCGGCTGGGGTGCGACGATACCTATTGCCACCCCTTGGATCACGGAGATGTTTTCTTTTTCCTGTCTACTTTTCGATGATCTCGCGACGACTATTGTATCGTATGACGAATGTTGATTTAAGTATCGTTTTATACAGAGCTCTGCAGGGGAAAATGTTTCGAAAGTTTCATGGAGATCGAGAACAGTTTGGCAGTAATCGAAACGGTTTTCTCTTGGATAGCTTTTAATAGAGTATATCGTGACTGTATTTATCAATTCCTTGATTTTGTTCGTAAGGTAGTAGTTTTTGTGCTTCTTCCTATTTAGACGGGCTCGTTGACACGTTTCTGTAACAGAACGAAGAAAAAATTGGTTGGACTATATATTTGTCTTTAAAACGGAGAGCATGATGCATTGTTATTAGATATATTTAAATATCTAAAAAATATCTAGCAGTGATCAATGTAAAAAAAAACAAATAACACTCTGAACTCGAACAGCGATGACTTAGAACCATATTTACCGAAAGATAAAATAGACAAACGAAACGAAAAAATTTATTGGGAAATTTTAGTGCAATCTAAAAAGGAATGATGATACAACCCTTAGTCCTTTAATAAGGCACGATTACAACGAGTTGACGAGGAAATATGAGGCAAAGGCGCCTAAACAGATTAGTCTCGAAGTGAAATTACGTTGCATGGGAACGAAGTGCGACTCCGCTGGGGACTAATGGAATAATAACATTATAATATAGCGCCAAAAACCAGCGGGGATGCTTTTGTTTCGCGTCTAGGTAGACGTTTAACAAGCTTTTTCAGTCCAACGAGAATTACGTCGGCAATTCAATTTGTCACACGGTCCGTTTCAAGTCTCCGCAAATGACAAGAGAACCTAATAACCACGGGGCTCTGAGATAATACGAGAATTTCCAATTTCCATGTTGCACAGCCACTTTAAAGGATCCTCCAAGTTCATATCGACAACGCTGTTCGCTGAAGAATATCGAATTTACCGTCAATTATTAAATAACAAACTTCACATGTGTCGATTGAAAAATAATGTCTGAGGGAATTTTTACAACTAATTGATTTTCGAGCGAAAATAATTTTTATTAAGTTATTAAAGTTGTCCTGGATTGAAATACGAGAATGGTATATTACACTATGTAAGTAACACCTACGAAGAACATTCAGGGTAAAATGATCAACAGAGTCTGTCACTGATTTAGAAGAAACTCGGCACACTTATTTATAGCTGACGTTGATATGATTTATATTCAATAAAATTTCGATACAAAGCTTCAAGTCCTCAGGACACTACTCGTAACAAATCAAATTCTGGAACTCAAAATCAGTGGAGACTGATGACGATGAAATGTTCACACCGGCGTAAACCTCGTGGAAAAATGTATGATTCACCGTGTCATGTAATTACGAATTGAAATACTGCGATACGTCTGCATCAAAAAATATCTGTGACAGAGTACGTCGTGCGACTGGATAACGTTACTAGGAGACAAATTCCAGAAGGCTTTACAACGTATGCACAGTGTCGTTGCCAGATACAAAACAGCTATTACGATATAATGCAAGGAAAAAACGCCACGCTGCGATATTTTCCGCTTCTAGCGCTTGAAAACCATCTTCCTAGACTTCCTGACAAACCAAAGGGAACCGAGTAAGAAAATTCTAAGATGATAGAGTTCTAAAAGTACTGCAAAAGCAATTAAGTCGGAACAATAGGAAATAGATCTACCGCACGGCAAGGAACACTCAAGAATCACTGGATCTCGGGGCGCACTAATAGCAGGGAACAATGCACTATTTCTGCAAGGCCGCGGGATACCGAGAAACCAGGTTCATAAAGAGAGCAATTGTTGTTCGAACGACTGGCGGGATCGTTAACATTACGGACGACCCCCTCGATAAAAATATGTACGACTAATAGTTGTCACTGTGAAAGTCCCCGAGGTGACTAAAGTTTCAGAAGAACCGTTTAAATTATCACACGGATAGGAAATTTATTCGGAACGATAAACGACGCCCGTTCTACAGCGTCGTAGTTTATATTCCATTCGAAGAATAAAGTACACTTTGCCGCCAAGTTCCTCGTCACTTCAATTTCAAAGTTGAATCGAAGTGCGTAGTAACTATATCATACTTGCTGATTCGTCGTTTGTCACATGGTTGGATCGTTGCTAGCGTAGCCATAGGATTTGCGACTTTAAAAAGAGGATCAAAGTGTCGACGGATTCCGTGTCAGATTCGAAGGGATTCGTTCGTCTTCACCCTGCTACCACCACCACCAACACCGCCACCACCACCACCACCAGTGTCCGAGATATCGATAACCCAGACCATCGTCGAGATAGGTAGGACACGAGATACGACGAAGGTGAATTGTTCGCAGCGAAATTAAATTCCTAGCTCGCACTAATTGCAGGAAACGAACGGGGCGATTAATAATACGACCAAGCCAGCTTCCGTCCATTCGAACTTCCAAGCTGAAGCAATCGATCGTCGAGGTATTATCGGGGGACAGCAGGACCTCGATGGACCTGTGAACTTTCCGATCTGAAGATCTGATCTGTGCCTTGACCCGTAGGCTCGAATTGGAACTGTGTCTCACGGTTAACCGCAAGGAAGTTCGATGTACCATTGACAGTGGTCACTTTGCTCGATCGAAATCGCGAATGAGTCAGACCTCCGAAGTGGTTCGCGATTGGTAAACAATTATTTTGAAAATCGAACGACTATTCAACGAGGTCGAAGACGATATTCATTTAATCGAACGAAACGAAACTATTGATAAGGGAGGAATTGGTAAGAAGCGATGTCTGTCGCGACTTACATTGGCATCGTCAAAGGATTAATTCCAAATAGCTCCAACGGGAGATCGAGAGAAGTCGGAAAACGAGGGAAAAGTAATTCACAGGAAAGCCAACGCAACGGTTTCGCTCCAGCAGCTGTTATTCAGAATTCCGCGGCGGAGGCAAGGAAAAGCCGGCGGAGTTACGGAACCTTTTCAACCGTGATTAAACCGTAAGCTAACTAAAAGTTCGCCATCCACCGCGTATTTGCATACCATCGAACTTAAACAGTTTCGAGTGGGGAATAAAAGGAGGGCACGAAGTTAACACTTCGCTAAGTAGTTTACTATTAAACCATAAGCTCGTCCGAACAAATTGTTGGGCATTTGCACGATGGAACAACGATACCACGGACTAAGGAAAACTTGCGTACGTTCGTCCCAGCACTCTGTTATCCACGTACCGTTTATTAACTTTCATCGAGCTCCACGAGGATGTCTCCCCTCCACGCACAGTCAATGCACCTGAAATCCGTCGGGCTGGTTCAGTCAACGAACCGCGACGCAAATCCGATAGCAGACACCGGTCTCGTCTCGATCTGGTGCAATTCTGTAGCGGCGGACAAAGCCGGCACACATCGCGATGATAACGAAAACCAAAAAAAGGAAAGAATCGTATACAGGACCGATAGGACCGATGTCAGATACACGTCCGCCAGTTCACAACGCACTCGTGCAGGTCAGAACTACGTTCGCTCGGTTCGCGAACAAACTCGTCCACCACTCCACCACCTGCACCCTCTCTCGTACCACCACTACCCACGAGGTGTATTCTTCATCTCGTGCCCGTTCATCCCGCTATCGGTGCACTACCATCCCCAGCGAAACATTGTTGCACGTCGTCGATTTACAAACACGTCCAGCGCCGATAAATTTCATATGCTCGTGGACCTTCCGTTTAGCATGTGCGAGACGGGGGGGAAAAGCGGAGAATAAAGGTGGAGATAGAAAGAGAAACTGCAACACCGTCTCGTGTAGTAAAGTACCGCGCTATAACCGAGCCACCGGCCAACCAAACCCGATCCCACGACCAATCCCAGGGACGACCTGCACCCTCTGTGTGCGCGATCGGCAGTCTGTCCCGGGCTCTACTGGCGGCCAACAGCGCGACCTCCATGGAGGTGGCGGTGCTGGTGCTGCTGCTGCTGCTGCTGCTGCTGCCGTCGGTGGTGGCGATGGAGGAGGTGGTGATGGTGGTGGTAGCAGTGGAGGTGGAGGATGGTCCGGCACTCGAGAAAGCCGGGGTATCCACGGCGCCGACGCCTGGTTTCGTACCGACCACCAGTCCGGTCGATAACGCCACGGCAACCCCCGGGTCGTTCCGGCTCTTCTCCTTCTCCCTCTGTCTCTCTCACTGTCTCTCTCTCTCTTTCTCTATCCGCGCTTTTCTCCCCCTTTTCGTTTTCTCTACTTCTGCTCAATTTTCTCCCTCCCCCCTCACTTCGTATTCGCGTTACTCGTCTTCTCCTCTCCCTTATTTTCTCCAATCTACACCAATCGCGTTTCCCTCGTCGATTCTCCAACCCTTTTATACTCTCATCTTCGTCATCGTTGTCGATTTCTTCTAATGTTCATCGAGCCACACGGCTTGCTCGTTCGACTTTCCTCCTTCTCTGCCTATACTCTTTCACCCTCTCCTACCTAAGCCACGATTCCTCCCCATCCGACGGCATCTCTCTATTTCAGAGAACTCTCCTCCGCTCGTCCACCCACCTCGACGCTGCTCGCTGCGCCTTCGACTCTTTCGCGCGCCAGCCGAGACCGGACCAAGAGCAGAGACGTGGCGGTGGTGGGCGAAACGGGGATGGAGAACGAGACAGGGGATGTTCTCTTTGTCGAAGTTGGCAGCAACAGACAGCCCTCTGGCTGGAAACGGAGGGACGGGTCCACGGCGTGCACCTTAAGTTCGTGCAGCCGCACTTTGTGACGTCGCGTCGGGACTATGCGATCAATTGCAGTTTCAAAGCGTGCCCGCCACCGCACCGGTGTGGTCACCGGTACGCCCGTCACGATTGTTTTCGACTCCGCCCGCGGGATAAACAACGCGCGACAGGGATTAGTAAACATCGATGAAACCGTCGAGATAAATTAACGGGAATTGAGTTAGCCTGACTTGCGGTTTTCTTTCGAGTGAAAGGGGTAGGTAGACGTTGCCTGCCGTAGCCCGGGCAATCGATGTTTGCGTGAAGGAATTACGTGTTCATTGAGGGGGAAAAGAAATCGTTTGCGGGGAGTTAGCAGACGGATGGCCGCGTAAGCGTTAACAATCTTCGCCCGACGTTTGTTTACCGGGGAAGTGCTCAGGCTCCCTCGATTGATTTATAAAGATCGCTCTGCCTTTAAGCTGGAAGATCAAGTATAAATATTTAATATGTTGCATCGATGCTTCGGGGAGAAGAGATGAATAATGGCATGAAAAGGTTTGTCGACTTTCGACGATGATTTGAAGAATGGTAGCAATTCGAGGGGGAATAATGAATGTTGAGATATTTGAATTGGTTCACAATTTTACAGCCGATCTGCAGAATATATCTGTAGACCTATCGAGGTATTTCTTTTAGGAGAAATCATTCTGAATTACCGAATGAGCATTGTTTAATCACGAAAATGCGACAGAAAATTGTAACCAGTAACCAGGGCAATGTAACAATCCTGGAATGGGGTAAGAATGAAAAAAATATCACGCGAGGAGAAACATCTATTAATAATAACTCCATCGCTTGCAACCAAATTGGAAACGTAATATAATGGGTTGTACGCGATAGACAGCATTGTTCACAAAATAATTGAATATTTAAGCTCTACTAAAGAAGACACCAACACAGTTTGACCGTCTAATTTAATAAAAGGGTAGAAGCGGAGCATGAATTATCCGTTCCAGCGCAGCACAGTAAATATAAATATTTCAAACGATCGGGGGCTGTCTCCGATCGCTCGTAAACTAAAATTCTCGCGAGAATTCCGCTTTGCTAAGTAGCTCGCCGCGCACAAACGCGATGCATGTTAAATCCGCCTCGATGCTCGCGGATACAGCTTAAACTCCAATCAGCGTAAAATAACGCAGGAAAATTCAAGACAAGCGGAGCTTCGGCCCCTTTCGTAACTTTGCACACCGTACGATGGAAACTAAAAAGTGACAGAGAAAGAGAGGGGGTAGGGAGAAAAAGTGTTATAAAAATCCATAGAATATTCCAATCGTCGTTTCACCGCAACGAAAACTCAAACATAGTTGAGCACAGCCGATGTATCCGGAAATTGCCTAGTTATCCTCGATGTCTCATTTATATACGGATCTTAACGAGCTGAAGCTTACGATTTCTCCTCTTGTCACACCGCTACCAGACCCGTTTCCGAGCAACCCCGTATTTCGTTCTTGACACGACCGCTTGCTTTCATCCCCCACCCAACATATTTCAAGTCGGTCTTAAAACCACCCGAGAAACGAGTTTTTAAACGATGAAAACTATATTCCCATTCTGGATCGATGAACGGGAATATCGAATGCAAATGCAGGCGAAACGCGCGAACGGATGATATTCTGCTGTATAAGACGTTGAACAATTTCGATTCGCTGATGAATATAGAAGAGAGTAAGACGGTAAGAGAATTTTGATGATATTCAAAGAACTGTGGCATATGTATAGTTAGAGAGCGGACAATGTAATTTGGCGATTTCAATTTAAATAAAGTTTCACCGGAGCATAGTTCTGAATGTCTACGATATCGTGTTCCCTATCTGCTCTTAAATTAATAATTTAATCAAATTAATAACATTCTTCGTTATTAAATTATCCATTTATTGCCCAACTGTAATCAACTTAAATATTTAAAACAAATACTTCAAACATTTTGGCAGCATCGATGTCCACAAAATGATAATTCTCACGGTTCGTTTGAAAGCAGAAATCGATTACTCTCCAGCACATGGAATATAGCTTGCAAACACGCATTCTCTTTTATTCTCTATTTTTCGATTTAGTTGCAAATAATTCAACAACACTTTCTATACACCCTTTTCCCATTTTACCCTCACAATACCAGAAAACAAAGATAACTATCGACATCCCCAATTTTCCCGCAATTTTTCCAAAGCTGACCGCGCGTGTACGCAAACAGAAGCGGAATTCGAATTCTCGTCCATTCGCCTACATTTAATTTCCAACGTTTACATTAAATTTAATTTCGGTTTCCACCTATTTCCTCATCGCATTGTCTCATTTCCCCCTTTTTTCGTTTTTGTTTTCCAAGGACTATTCGATTTGCAATTTAACTTTCACGTCTCTCTACCATGTTCAAAACTGACACTTTTCGTGCGAATAATTTACACGAACCCGTTAGTTGATATGCATGTCCTCCCCCTGTCGTTTTTCCCCCTCCCATTAATTACATGTACGCTCGTAATAGCTGGTTTTCAGTTTGATCATTCTACTTTCCTTCGCCCATAAATATCACTGCATACACAATTTTTCGCTCATTAATCTCCTCTTGTCTCTTCGAATCGGAGCGAGGAAATGAAGTCTTATTTATCCGCTAGTATAGACCTATTACCGGTCTCTAATTTCACACTGTCAAACGTTATATCGAAAACTGATCATGGTCGATTAGAAAGAAAATTGTTAAACGAGCAGTACATAAAAGCTATATCAAATATAATAATAATTATAATCATAATTATTATCATATTCTGTTAAATTCTCCTTAATGAAACGTACGTACGTACTTACGTACATGCAGCAAGTAGTCAGGAATTCGAACCGCGATCAGACGACAATGCGTATATAAGATCCTCGGACAAAACCCATCTACGAACAATCAAGTTTTTCAGAGCGTACAAGTAAAAGCCCGTAAACTAAAAACAAAGGCGAACGAGCACAGTTGAATTCTTTTTTCGTCGGTCGATTCATCTCTATCAAGGAAGGGGAGCAAACAAAACGCTCGTCACAGAACCAAGAGATGGGAAATTTAAAAAAAAAATCTCTCGAAGCGCGGCATTTCAGGCACTCGATCGATTCACGTCGCAGTTAATTAGATCCCCTCGATCCAGTTCAATCGAAGGGATCGTGGATCAATCGTCCAGCGGGCAAATAGATCGAATTTTCCCTCCCTCCGAGCACAGGGGGGAACCGTAACTTATGAAGCAACTAGCCCGGCAAAAGGGAAAATAAATAAGAAAAAACGCAACGAGAAAAAGGAAGAGATTGGCTGTTCCTTGTTTGCCCGGTAAGGAAACGTCGTTAATTAAGCAGCTGCAACCGGGGACACGTAGTTATCGGGAGAGAAAATTTAAGAGAGGGAATAAGTCGCGGGAACAACGCTGTTTAATTTGCATACCATTAGTTCGATGCTAATTCTGGGCATATCCTGTGCACCCCTTCAAAGGAATTCCATTTGGAATACGAAAATCTGAAATTAGATAGGGGATAAACATTTTCAATGTTCTCTATGGAAAGTTTAGAATTTACTACGATAATGCCTGTTCGTGGAATGCGTCGAGGTGTGCATTGGAATGTTTGTATTTAATTCGCAACTGAACCTGTTTCAGAAAATTGATTTCCAGAAAATATTACACCTATAAAGTACTATCAACTTTGTATGTTTAATTTGTTTTTCAGCTTGCAAGTTCGCAAGGCAAGTAACTTTTGCTTTGGAGTTTATTCGCTTCAAGTTTGATCGTTTGCCGATAAACAAAATTTATATCGAATATTTTCTTTTTATGACCACTCCGCATCAGAATTTCTCAAACACGGGGAACTCTCGCCTGTTAGAGAATGATCGTGAAACACGAGAGAAGAGGAAAGAATTTTTATGTAGCGAGTTCTTTTAATGATCTTTTTACTGGTTTCAATAAATTTCGAACGGGTTAAATTTGTGTACGTGGTCCTTTATATCTGCCCGTTGCAATAATTTGACGAATATGTTCATTAAATTATGAGGATATAATGCGTACGCGGATAGTTGAAAAACGTAGACCGTCAAATAAAATATAGTACGGGTTATTAAATATTTGAAGACTTTCGAGCACCTGTTGAATACTTTTCATCGTGAATGCTCCATTTTTTTAAAACACTGAGGCAGACACGTTCACCGTGCCCATCTGATTCTTCGTTTTCCCAGATTAATATGATTTATCTCTCCCAAACATTTTTCGTAAATAAAAATATAAGGAAATGCTGATTGTGAATAGTGATACGCAAAGGTAAATCTATGTTAAGTTTAAACAAATCTCACCATAATAAATATATCAATAAATTAATTGCATATCACATCTACGAATTACACTGTTAAATAAGCCACACAAAATTCCATATAAAAAATAAAAACAAAGCAAACAAATAATATCGTAAATTGTAAAGCAATAAATATATTATATTACTCACCATTAGTTGCACAATTCAACTAGACTCTTCAACCTCCTTACAGTACACGGTTTCAATGTTAATGACTTCCTGGAGAGCACGAAGAGTATGTTTATGGTTTTATACTTCGTTAACAAAAAACCGTGAAGGTACGTCGCAGCATATTTATTTTCCTTCGAAGGTCTTGACAATGTGTACGATAAAAAAGAACTCTCGATAATTTACTGCTTCCACATTTCATACACACAACCCTTCCACGCGACGATGTTGTCGAAAGAACGAACGAGGTACGACTGGTGCAACCCCTATGTCCCTCGCGTATAAAGACACCTTGAACCGTGGCAGAGGACTGTAATGAGAGTAACAAAGATATTGTACGATATACAGGATACGCGGTAGTTCGCAGTTTAGAAAACCATATCTTCCGCACGAAAATTCGTGGAACTGTCCTGCGTGCGTAAATTTGTTGTTTACACCTTATATTGCGTTCCGTATTTTGATTAATAGTAAGAGATTCGAGAAGCGCTCGTAGAAAGATGCGCGCGCATTTGGCGCCAAGGGAAAGAAGATGACACGTAAAACGAGATGTCCGCACGGCGCAATATTTTCGCTGCTATCGAAAGGGGGGATATTTATTTGCGAGATAAAAGCGGACTTTACGCAGCGGCAGCGTGAATATTATAACGTTTGCTTCGCAGAATTTATTGCGACGAAAGCATTTTTTTCGTTATTCGACAAAGGAAATTGTTGTGCGCTGCTACGAAAGGGATGAAATATTTTTTTTAATTCCGCGGATATGTTTTTCGACCGTGCAAGAAGAATATTGCGTGCGTTTATGAACAGATGGTTGCGCTCGTTACTTCTACTCGTGTAGAAAGGTAATACGTGAAGTGCGTGGTCGCGATTAGGGGAAAATACAAACGTCTGATATAATCTAGAAATCGAGGTGGTATTAAAAATACGTACCCTCGTCGATTTACAGCTTTAGTTGAATATCGTCGTCTTCTTTTTGCACGATTTTAAGCACACTTTTGCGTACGATTTTGAAAGCAATTTAGAGGAGCTGAGAAAACCCTACGAAGCAATGCCTTATAATTGCGCACTGAAGGTTTGTTAAAGTTGGTGGCTCCCTCCTGCATATGTAGAATGTTTAGCCTGGCGCCAGTATTTAGACCCTATTGGGTACTGCATTCTCAAAGTCGACACTTAATTAATATAAAATTAATAAGTTACTCTTACTTTTAAATAATCAATTCTTTCGCCGTTAATCTATAAATAAATGATCAAAATGAATTTGGAATTCAATTACTACAATAATTCAATGTGAAACAACTTTTAAATATTAATACTGAGAAATTGTTTCATAAACTGCACAAGCCTTATTAATTCTTAGTTTCATATCGAAATATCCAGCTGTGGCGATAACATTTTTTATACAATTTTTAGCCTCCATAGTTTTGTAGCAAAGAAAAGAGGAGGATCAATAGATCTAATCGATGGATTTAATCGAATCATGACGACAATGGCTGCTAAGTCTGGAAAGAGTGAACGTGAGTTCACACGATCCGATTTAACGAAATCGCGATCCATTCTCCGCCGGCTTCAACAAGACTGTTTGAACGGAAAACACGATGAGCGCAAAATCAATATCTCGCGGGTCCAGTGCTCCTTTGAATCACTGTATACGACGTGAAGTTTAAACTCTTATAGCTAGGGGAGAAAAATAATCATTTCTAACTGCTTAACCCTGCAGATTGTAAGTATGATGGAGCTTCTGTAAAAACAACTTAAAATTAAATAATGATACACGATACATTTGCGAGAAATTATATTATCAGAAAAAAAATCTTCTATACTTTCGATTTGATTGCAGGGGTACTTTTTTCAGCACAATGTAATTACATTTCCACAGAAAGGAAAATAAAAGAGCGAGTGCTGCATGGATCTCAATTTTCCATTTTCGCTTGTAAATTTCAACACGATTATTTCTTTAATTCTGTCAAATGAAAATTCACTGCAGCGAAATCCAATTGCACACATTTCAAAGGCTTATCTCTATGTAACACCTAACGATAATGATATTCATTTAGCCATATTAGCCAGTGCAATTCAAACGAGACGCGACAATTCAACAGATGAGTGAAATCCCAACAAACGCACGTTTCGTTACACTTGAACTAATCACTGTAATCGAAATTTGCTAAAATCCTTTTTATGCTTTTCTTTAAATTCGTTATTACCATATTATTCCTATTGCACAGCTATACCCACCATTAAATTTATGCTTTCTATCTCTATCTCTCAAGCTATTTGTATTCTTTAAAGAATTACTTTCTTTGCTTACACAACGAAGGAAATATGACTATTTACTGCAAAATTATTTCCACGCAAAAATATTACTCCCGGCTGAACATTTACCTAATACTTGTGGATTTAAACACGTTTCTGGTGCTGCAATTATAAATCGTTACGAGACGATTCAACTGCACCGTTCACCGCAGCAATTTTCTACGATGAAATTTCTCTCAGTCGCAATACGCGATAAAATGAAGACGATCATCGCTTCCTAGGTCGGCTGCGGTTGACAGTTGTTTTTGGGCATTACCGTCGCGAGAAATGCAGTAACGAAACTGAAATAACCACGAAGATAAACGGTTCCGGAAATGTAAAATGGCCCCCGAAATGAATTTCGAAGAGTTAAATGGACAGACGGAAAAAATATACACGTATGGCCTAATTCGTACCACTATACAAATGAGAAAATATTTGTTCGCCTTTTTTTGTCGCGTGTAAAAATGGAGAAGCATAAGAGAAATTAAAATATTGTATTTATTACAGTCTTCTTTTCCTACATAACGACACCGTTACGTGTTTTCCCTTTTAGAGGAATATTTTTTACAATTATTTCACCCATAGACGTGGAAGCACAATTAGATGGAAAAAATTATATCTCGTTAACCATTTGCATTTTTATGTGAATGGTAATTAGCAAATTATTTTCACATTACATGAGTTTAATTAGCCTTCTCAATATTTGAAAATTCAATTCCTTCCTACTAACGCCGTGTTAAATAAATACTATTATAAAATAATGTCATCCCGTCGTGCGTCCAATATTTCATCCGTCAACGTTCCTTCGACACGTCACGGCCTTCAAATTTCCATGCAGAATTTAATGAAAATTCATGAAAATGATATTCCTCATAGAGCACAATCCGCGGCATGAAAGTGCTGTATATTATTCCATTGAGTAATAGAAGATGCATATTCATTGGACCTCTGCTGAATATTTAATGTATTGTGAATACTCGATAGTTTTAGTGTGTACAACTCTACCAAAATGAAATTGAAACACCTAACTATTTCATTGACTCATCGAAGACAGCTTCTGTTTATAACATAATCTACGCCCTAAAAAATTGTTAGCATGCATTGGCAGGACGATGGCAACTTGGAATAATCGTATAGTATAGTGTATTCAATAAACAATAAACTGTCCTTATTTGGATGTTCGACATTTTCAATTAGAATACAATCGACCTCAAAAATTGATTCATCAGTGAACTTAAGAGAAATACGTATTCACACTCACTCCATTCATTTTTTATTTTATTTATACGCCTCAATCCAAGTGAATTCAAACGAAGCTTTAACATCGATCTTTCATTCGCAGAGAGTTTGGTATTTCAGGGTTCAACTCGAAACTGTGGTCTCGATTGCAAAGCTGCGGACAGAAAAAAAACACACACGAAGATTTCACGATTTCGCGAAATTTCACGGCGACTCGTTAAAATTCATGATCGCAGCGCAATCATGATCCCTTCCCTGAGAATGGAACGTGCTGCTTCGACCGGAAATGGTACATATTCATCAGGGCGGCGGCTAAATGTCGCCAGTGTTCGGGTCAAGCTACCAAACGAAGATGCTTCTGCTTTTACCCTATTTGCAACGCCTAACTGCTGTGTAACGCGTAATTAATGGTGATGACACGAAACGCTCGGATAATGCTCAATCCCATTCCGAGATTCACCCGATACTCTTGCGACAATTTAATCGAGCGTGCGACTTCATTCGAATCACGTGCATTCGTTCGGTTCACTGCGTCATTTTGCCATTCTCAAATTGTTTTCTCAATAGACAAAGTATGTGAAACACCGACAATTGGAAGAAAAGTAATTCGACAAGCAGACTCGTCAGTTCATACCTACGACTCCTCTACGGTGGTTTATTCTGAATTTTTTTCTTATTTTACTCTTTGATATTCTTCTTTACCGAATTATATATTTATAACAAGGGTAAAGCATAGTAAACCAATTATAAAACGTGATAAATATGATAATAAGCTGTGATAAAACGAAACGTTTATCAGAGTCTCAATAAGGTAATAACGAATCTTAGTTGAGCGTTTATCCAGGGAACTGGAATTTACCGAGCAACGCGAAGGAACCGCATAAAGGTAGCGGCGGGATCGATGCAGATTGCTTTAGAAACGGCTTGAAGGGACGTCTCGACTCTATTGACGCATTGCTGACTGCTCTTATCTACGAAGCCACCTGCAGGTGAAGAAGGAAGACACTCATCGATTCGAGGACGAGGCCGCGATTTCTTGAAATTGCCAAGCATTTGACTTGTCTGGATAGTGATTCCTGCCGTTCCAATCCAAAGGATTGGCACGGACTTTTTCACGCTTCTCTATATGTCTAGCAATCGAGGGAGTTTCTGTCGATTAATGCTGTCTAATTTTTATATTTCGACATCTGGCATCTCCACTCCGTTGAAATCACTGAACAGAGAAAATAATTATTTAACCGGGCAATCTTCTTTTCTACTAATAATATCAACGATATAATAAACATTGAAATAAGTACTATCGATATACGTAACATTTTTTAATAAGCTATCTTTCACTATCAATATTTTATCCATAATATTTTTCAACGTCACAGCAGAAGGAGCAGGCGACTGATGTTATAAAAATACAATTTTGTCAACATGAAATTCAGCATCCGCTCTTCACAAGTACTACTAGTCTCATGATATAATCTACACTCGTCAGAGTTCTATGTTTCAGCGAAAATCGAGGGAATTCCAAGCGCCTTGCAGAGGATCATAAAGTTCCATGCGATGCCGTGCTCCAGGCTAAGCTTTCCCAGTACCTGTCACTGATCACCTGTGTTTCCATTTGTCGAAACGGTGTCGATAGGTTCCTGGAAACTATACTGAGCTGATAACGATCCATGGATTATCGCTCGTGTTACGACTGAGCATTCCGAGTACCTGCGAATAACACTGCGATCGATGCAGTACCTACATACTGTTACCATTGCGACTGACTATAAATTGCTATTGCACGTTTGTTCGCCTTTGATATCTTTCTATTAATTGTAATACAAATAGAATAGATTAGCATACTTCTTAAAACAAGAACAGTATTTTCAAAATAATTGCGCTTTTATTTTGTCTTATTTGTGTTTTATATAATTACTTTCTCAAGCACTTCATTAAGACAAAATATAAATTAAATTTCCATTGCATATACATTTACCCTATCAGAACCGCCAACCAATTTCCAAGCAATTTCCACGGAAACTTATTAAAATCAACACATTACATAATAACGTTGCAATTTAACAAACCATTACACCCACGCAGTTAACAATTTTACTATACATTTCATATTCGATCCAGCGCACAACTAATTTGAACGCCGTTTAATTATACGTAGTCGAGAAACAATCTAGGGACGTCCAATGACTGCATCAGCTATTTACTGGAAAAGCGTAAATGTTCAGTGATGCAGTTGATAAAATAATTAGTATAATTGAGGACGAATCAAATTGGTATATAAAAGATTCGTGGCCTTGCAAAGCCAGTCAAGCTTGCTCGGGATAATAAACGTGGATGTATCTGTAAAAATAAGAAGCGCAATACGGTAGAAATAAGCAGAAGAAATCTTACAATTAGAACGCCCATTCAATTGTACTGAAAGTATTAAGTGCATTATTCTGGCATCTTTCGTTGGACACCACTGGCAATGGTTCTCATTATACTCTTCCACTTCTTCTTTTGAGTCAAAAACTGTTCCCCATGCTTCGTATCTATTTTCTTGTTGAATCACTGACTGGTGATAATTTTGTGCAAGAATGTTTTGTGACAATATTGGGGGTTATTATTTTTATTAGTATTTTTACATTGAACATCATTTGAAACGAAGCAAAATGTAATAGTATTGGTTTTTATAGATTTAAACCAGTGAATAATTAAATTGAATTAAATTAAATTCGTTTAAACTAAAATAATAAATGCATATCTCATTAGGTCATTAGAATATGTAATATAATACCAGCATTAATAATGTAGAAATATTCATGTCGAAACTGATTATAATTTTATCCATTCTTAAAATTTTTGCTTGCGTTCCTGTACATGATAAAATGAATATTCAATTTAATAATACATAGCGAAAGATCACGTTTCACGATTATTGAGAATTAATTGGTTTGTTAATTTAGTTCGTTGTCTTCTCGAATGTGTGTCGGACAAATTAATTCGAAACATATTTCGTATTACAAATTTAATTAATTTTATTACATTTCCAACGAAACTCCATCAGCTAAATATGCAATCCACTCAACTGAAACGGTTGAGTGGGAGTGTGAGTGGGAAAATGTTAATATCAAAAATCAAATGCACCTAATAATATATTTATTTGCCATGTTAGTGACATAATATTTTATCGCATCTTACTTGAAATATAATTTAATTGTTCTTCACAATCGATACAAGTATACTTCGTTCTCGCCCGGAAAAGCAATACAAGTTGCGCATTTGATTATTTAATTATTTAATATAAACAAGATGCACGTCTCGTCGATTGACAGACATGTGCCATCGGCTTAACAAGTTATCATTAATAAAATAAACAAGTATTTTGCAAAACAGGTTTTACTGCACGTCGATAACGACGCATGTAGATTATGTGGAAAATGACAGTGACAAAAAACAGGGAACCGCACTCTGAAAATTATAGTGTATCGGTTCTACTATCTATGTACATACATTCACCAGGCTATGATCTTTTCTCAGAATTGCCCCTGGGGGGATAAAAAAAATGAGAACCATCACAAGCATCTCGGAGAAATTGCAAAAAGAATAAAAATACAGAATTTAACTAATCAGTCGTGAAATTTCTCTGCAGCTCAATTCCTAATTGCTCCAAAATTACATATATACGCATTAAAATACCTACCACCAAATGCCTCGCCGAATTGCTATCGAAAATCGGGGCCTTCCACGGAACACCGAACCTCGAATATCTTTGGCATATCAGAAACCCTATTATAGCTTATCTGAGCAAATGATCGTGTACGCGTAAAACATGTTCCACAGTTCTATCCCAGTAGCGCTAATGTCGTTGGTAATCGGCGATTCGGGGCCAATCGATTTCCAGAAGGAAAACACACCAGTGTATTCGAGCACGTGGTATTCCCTTTTCTTCGGGGGGAAGATCGACGCAGTGCAATTTCATCCCCGTAATAACGGGAGACTGGATACGGTCTGTTCACTGGCGTGGGCTAGCTCGACGTTCGTAGAAACCAACCAGAATCTCTCTATTTTTAGAAGCCCCGGGCTACCACTCGGGATCAACCCCATCGTCCGGCTCACCCTGTGCTCGCGACGAGTGGCTGTCGTTGTAACTGTCCGGCTGAAGACGAAGTAGAAGAACCACTTGTCTGTGGAGCGGAAAGTGTGGGGCTGGTATGTTGAAAAATTGTGGAACGGTGATTGTTCTTTCGTGAATTATTATTTGTTGTTACAGACAGTTTGGATGATTGATAATTTGATAAATTGTGTATTGTTGTAAAGATTTATAGGTTGACTGCCATACATTATTACAATAATCAAATTTTCATTTGTCGCAATTAGATTCATTTATAATCCTTTCTTGCGTATAAATTGTGTCTGTGAAATAATTTCCCGCAGCTGGCAGTCAACGTGATAATATTTTCATCTTGTAATTTTTCAGTTTGCTTTTTTCTATAGATTATTCGGAGAGAAACGAGAAACGGCGGAGTTTTGTTGAACGACAGGAAGATGTTTCGTCGCAAAGGGAACGGAAAGTTCGACGAGGAGGGAAAATCGACGGAAAGAGCTGAGAAGGGATCGAGCTATCGTTCGCACCAGCGTTTCGTGAGGTTAAAAGGATCCAGGATTGGAGCAAGTGTGGTTACGGTCTACCCCGACCTCTGTGTTCAGTCTGCACATCAGCTAGAAAAGGGGAAAAAAGGGTATTTTTCCGAGCTGGAGATTGGCTGTCGTAAACTTCAGTTGGAAAGGTGGTAGCCTCTCAACATGGCATCTAAAACGATGAATAACGTGGCAGCTGCGATTTTCGAAGAGGCGAGATAGGATTAAAGGTCTGATAATTTTAAAAGCGTTCTCGTTGATAAATTTAATGAAAGTGTGAACGAATTTGCGGGACACCTTATGGGGAATTCGTTTAACCGGATTTCGAAATTAATGGATGTAGAATCACTATATTAAACCTTAGTCTCTGATAATCGTCAGATTGAAACATATTGCAGCATGTAGTGTAAATCATTGAAGAAATATTTGAAGAAGAAGGGATGAAATGGAGAATGAAATAAAAGATATCTAGCAGAAATTAATATATATTAGAACATCTTAACTGATATTTCTTTTTCATTAATTAATTAACCAGATAGGGGGAATACATAGTCGAGACGAAAGACAAAAGACGTAGGAAAAGCAGAACAAGGGCAAAAGTGGACCGTAATAACGGGGTTAGCGAGTCTACTAATTAATAAATTCCAAAATGAGTATCGAAATTAAGGGGTTCCAGGAGATGAAGCAACCGGTGGCAATACTGTCAGTGGCTTTCAATTTAATAAGCAATGGAACCTGTTAATATTAATATAAAGCATACTAATATAAAAGATAATAATAGAAGGATTAAAACATAATAAGAGGATACGTGAAAACTATCAGAAATAAGTATTGAGCGTTAATTATGACGGCAAAAATATTACTGCACTTTCACTGAAATAAATTTAAAAGTAACGTGAAACTGAATGTAAAAATTTGCAGGCTACGCAAAGAATTCTGGAATAACGAATGGAATCGTAATAAAATAGAAAATGTATTTAGACCAATAAAGCTCGCCGTAACGAGTCAGCACTCCCCAACTTCCTTACAACGACGCTATATTATTTTTACATGCATTCCGACAACATAATTCTGTCCGCTTTTCTTTTTCCTCGCAAGCATGAGGCCATTCGCCTCATCCGACGTATTCATGCCTTATTTCCTGCGTTCTCTTTCGCATTTATCGCACCCGGTGTCTTCCATTTGCCATTTTATTCCCAATTTACTGACATTAAATTATAAAAAAAGCAACAGTTGTGTAACGCAACTTGAGGCACGTGGAACATACCTGTGCCATTTAAGGGCATCGTAATGGAACAAAACTGTTGCAACGAGAGAGAAACAAAATAAATGCGCGCACTTATGGTTACTGCCAGTATGCGTGTTAAACCATGTGGTACGGAAACACTGAAGAAATCCATTGAGAAGAAAACACACAAATAAATTAACGTAACATGCCGGAAGTTTTTTCATCAATGTTACCTTATCCTTGTAATATATTCTTTACAGTCTTGGCGTCGGTACAGTTCAGAGTAAGGCCGTATATAAAAAAATAAATTGAACATATTTATCAAATGTGTGCTATGCTAATGGTGTACATAATATTCTTGAAATTTTCCATTTCCCAAGATTCTATATCTTCGTAGCTGAAGAAATTTAATGAATCCATAGAATATAAAATACAAAAATATAAATTGCAATCAGAGGGCGTAAATCAAATTAGTCACGTTTCTTATATTATTAAATGCATTCTCGTACCTATAAATGTGAAATTATATATAAATATAATATATTTAATGCATCGCACTATTCAGCGACTTACAATATCTAATATTAGCCCCGAAATAAGGCATTATCATTCCCACACTTTAACTGTACATACACTTTCATCTCCGCTGCAACGATCTATATAAAACTCATTTAAAATCTCCCTGTACCGTTCCGTAAGTCATCATAATACTTAATTTAGAAGCCTGTCCCATCTGCATCAATCATCAGTCAGAATAAAATTCTGTCCGATCCTCCTTTTTCATCGGCCTCCTAATGCAACTCCCTTATCTCCCCATCAAACACCTTCTCGCCGTCAAAGAACGGCACACAAGACTTGCATGGTAACGCAGTGAATCGTTTCAAGTGTGACCTGCGCCCGTCCGCTTGAATGGTCCCGAAATCGTGGCCGGCACTCGTAATCACACGATGTCAGAGGAATGCAGGCTACATCTGATGTCGAACCTGTCCCGTTACCTTTGCCTCTGCGCCCAACGTGCAGACGTTTCAACCAATACACGCTGGAGGGACGATGGAATCTTACGGGGCAGGTTACGCACTTTCCATACTTTTGGTCGGACATTAATTGACGTCGCACGCACTCGGACGTTCGTATCGTAAAAGCTGGTCAGTCGATCGTTCAACCTTGCGAGAGTAAAATCATCCTTGACTCGGATCCTACCCTTGTCCACCCAAGACAGCGAAGATCCGAGGAGGCCAGACACTGTCTGAGTATTTAGAGAAGGTTTCATAGTAACGTTCATTCGGCTTTACGCAGGGTGGATAGGGTTCTTACATTCTGCTGCGGTTAATTGTGATATTGAAATGGTATTATGTTGACGAGCATGGAGGTGCATCGATTGCGGAGATGTGTGAAAGTGAGTTGCGAAATGGTCACGTTTAAATGTGTATTTAAAGTAGACGCAAGGAGGATCGGTAAAGTGCATGGAGAAAGGGAGAGTTAAGAAATATAATAATATTAATAGGATAAAGATGAAAAATGTTGATTCCCTCTTTTCAAACATTCGTTATTTATATGTGCAAAGTTTTGCAGAGCACCGCGTATTTTCTCATTTCAGTCAAGCGTGGGAAAATATTAAAATTACGAACAGCTCTATTTCTTTAGAATGAAGGAAACGCTGCCATACTATGCAAGTTTATTAATATTTATACCGGCGGTGTTAAAAAATTCGTGCCAATTTTTCTGGACATTTCTTTGTAGAAGCAAGTGTCATAGTGGATCCACTTACAAATTCTCTTTCTTAAACTTCTTCTTAACAAGTTTCATCATTCTTTCGTACTTTCCAGCGACAAGCAGCGCAGAGTATAAAATGAGGGAAGGAAGGAGCCTGGAAATGTGGTGGCAGCAAACGGTGAGTCGATCTCCTCGAAAATAAAGTTCGACACTTGACTCGTAAAAAAAAAGTAACAAAATTTCATCTCTTCGTCCCAGTCCCTCTTGAACAGTATTTCTATTCACGGCAATGTAACCACTGTAAATTTCTCCGATTCACACATGGATAAAAAAAAATATTCCGTAAAAAGGAAGAATCTACAAAATAATTAATTTAATATTATTAGAATGTAGGCGGTCCATTGTGACCCATTTGAAATTCCTACATAAAATTATTCAAATTTCATTTCTCCCCACTGCACGTTTTCTTCTATTGCCCACCATTTCGCGTAGAAAAAATTGATAGACGACTAACTGCATAAAATATGAAAATATTATTCTAATTTAAAAATAATAATAATATATATAATGCAAAAATTGTTCGATTCGAAGTCACACAAATATCAACCCCGCATTTCTATTCCACATAACGCACAGAAACCACGAAGGACTTCGTAATCGCCGATAAATTCGTAACAGTCATGACTCGTCGAGCAACTGGCCACAAGGAAGATCAGACAAAAAGAAGCAGCTGGAAAGAAAGAAGAAGAAACCAGACTGGTTGAAAGCCGAGCGACCTGCCATTCGTGTCACTCCACACATTTACAGAAAAAAGAAAACAAAAATTGGCAGTCACTGACAAGACTTGTCCCAGCTCTGTTTATTCCTATCATCAGTAGATTTACATAAGGATCAATGTCACCGACGTTTCTTCCGGTTCTGATGCTGTCGCTTTTCCTGATTCCGCTGCCGACAGCGGAAGCTGGTGAAATGATGGATCTCCTTGCCCTGATACGACGGACGCTCAAATATTGGCACAGGATCTACACGATGTACGAGGAGGAAGTGACACTGGGCTACTGCTTGGCGGACTATTTTCTGCACCTTGGTGTAGGCGTGAAGAGTGCGCCAATGTCAGCTTTAGTGTCCGCGGTGCCGCTGAATTTTGTACCTGTCGACATCCACGCTTTCGGTAGACGTACGAAAAGGGACAGGTCTTCCGATAACATTTCGATGGACAGTGATCCAAGATTCGCTGCAAGGAAGCTGTCCTACGAAATGGCGAACGTCACGGGAGAGAAAACAAGTTCAGAGACTTTGGAAGGTGTCGTGAAAAAATATAATGGCTGGGAGGAATCTGTAGAACGATCTATGGACTTCGATGGGGACTCGAGAGGCGTCGAGGGGATTCAATTAAATTCGAATGCTGAATCTGTGAAGGATTATTTGGACTATAGTGATGGGAATCATAATCGCGTGAAACGGTCTAATGTAATGGGGAATTCCATGGGAATAGGAGAAATTTGGGGAACTTTAACAAATGTTATGGACGAAGGTAATAGACAGAGAAGCGAGTCTGTTGAAAAAGTTATCGAGAATAATGATTTATATTCGACAACGGGATATAAGAGGGATAATAAAGGTGGGTTCGAGTGGGTGGATAATAATCGAGTACATGGTCTTACGAAATATTCGTACAATGCGCCAAGCTCTGCGAAGATAGAAATTTCCAAGAATTTCGAGGGGCTCGCAAGGACCACTTCGGACTTCAAAATATCGAAACCGGATGAGAGAAATTCGAGTGTTTGGAAGAATTTCTTCGCGAAGAGCACAGAGCAAAGTCGCGTCAGACGAAAGAAACGCTCGGAAACAGTCAAAGTGGATGTTCCGTTGAAAAAACTAAAAATTCTTGTCTATTATAATTGGAGACCAATAAAGTCCCTTTATAAGACGCGTCCTCAATTTTCGACCATTAATAAAACTACAAAATCTCCACCGACAAATCTACTGAAAGACCTCCTCCATGCAGAAACACAAAGAAAACGTTTCTACGAACATACAGTGCAGCTTAAACTCGCCGAACCTCAGACATCCCCTGCGTCCTCCGACAGAAAGATCGCGTCCTTGAATCCACGACTTAAAGATATCGAGCCGAGGGAGAGACTAGAAGATAATAGAGAATCAGGCGATTTTCTTCGCCAGAGGAGGTACGGCTTGTCGATTCTCGAATTCCAGAGAGCAGAACAGAGGAGCTTTCGAGAGAATTACCGAAGAAATTTACGTCGTAAACGTGGCGCAAATGATCGGATAAGAAGTCGCTCGGCTCTCCCTCTATCGAAAAACGGTGGAGCTTCGTCGAATAATCCGACGACACGAGATGAAATTTCAAGATTTTCCTCGAGGTACAGAATGTCGGGGAACCGAGATATTTCAACAACCAAGATCGAATCGTCATCCATACATCCCAGGAACGACGATCCATTTCTTAAAACCGAAATTCCCATATACCATTTCGAACATTATCGAGGGAACGATAAAACTTCATCGAACTATAAAAGAACTGCGGCAGCGTCGTCCGTTGCTCCAGATAAGATAAAAAATATCTCCCCCGACTTAATGAACGTCGACGGCCAAATATTTCCCTCAACGTCGAACTATCTATCGCTGAAGAATCGATCAGAGGCCGATGGACAGAAACAGACGAAGAATCGGGGCGAAGGTAACAGTTCTAAACAATTACTCATCCCGGACGATAATCGACAACGAAGGACCGTGAACACTTTCCTCGTCAAGATGTCAGTTCCTGGGCGTACGAGAAAAAACCAGGCTATTCTGTATCCCGTGGGACGGCCCTCGTTACTTCCCGTCAGCTACCTGCGATTTATAGGGGATTACGGAAACTCGACGAGCGTAACAGCACGGAATTCGAGAGCCAGCCAATCGTCGGGGGTTAAGGATCAAGGTCGACGATCTTTGACGGAAAAAGTTGAGACACGTGGACTGAAACGATCGTCCGTGATGTTTCTTCACGTTCGTCAACTGTTTACGAGCTTTCTGAGAGCTCTGGGATTCGCCATGAACGTCGGTAGACAGCTGATGGATTACGTGGACTCGAACAGTGCACTGGCGTGCACCAAGGACTATTTAGTGGGCAAGGCTATTCACTGGATAGATTCGTGAATCGAGTGCCTGTTTAGACATAGAGGGAGGTACAGAGAGAAAGAGGGAGTATGATTGTGGTTGTGGTTGAATGTAGAGGATACTCTATTTTTCTGTGGAGTACTGCTGGGTGGGTGAGTGCAAATGGATCGATGGGCGATGGTTATGTGACACGCAGAGTGCATCCGATGGTGTGTTAATTTTAAGGAGAATTCTCGTTTTTAGGAAATTAAAATAATAGAATGGGCAGCGGAGACAGCGTAATGTGTGATAAGATTGATTTAATCGGAGTTATATTCTTTAAGTATCCAGTATTTACAGTTAATTCTGTATCGATAATAAATATTGTCGTGCCTATTAAAGACAAGATAAAATATTATATTAGACTATATATGACAAAAAATAGAGGGAGTGGATTCTGTGGACTTTTACATTCCTTTTCAACGATATGGCGAACGATGTTTCTTATTTTTATTCTAAAAGCAACGTTCAAACTAGCTAGACAATTTATACTTTTATATTTTACGTTATGTATTTATGTACAATGAAAGTGTGATTGCATTGTATTAATTTAATTGCTAACAATAAATTATTATAGCACTAAGTCTCTAAATTTTCAATAGCTATAAGTGACTGTTAATACGAACAACGGAGCTCTCATAGATTGGCTCTCTTGGTTCCTATACAATTCGAGAAACGAACTCCGAGACATAAGCATCTTCGAAGACTTCCTGATTACTATCGAAATAGCACCCCTAAAGCATTATTGCCTACAAACCCGGAAAGCAACCCTCGAAACGTTCTCAAGGGAGCATTCGTTTCCCTCATTAAGCCACATCAACCGATCCCTAAAATCGATTCGTCTCTCCATGATGATTCCTTCTCCAATAGAACTTGTTTCATATCCCACAAACTTCCGAATCACCTCATAAGAAGTTCAAACTCAATCGTAAAAATGTCTATAAAAGGATTCGATATCTATCGTTATTCCATTCGTCCAATTAAACAATTCTCTGTTAATTAGTACTGTGCAGATACTGAAAAAAAGAAGACACATAAAAGAAGTGGAATAACAGAAGAAGATGTAACACAGAAGTGTCTATCATTAAACGTGTACCTTTTATGTGTACACTTTTACCACTCACGATACTCTTTTTGTTAACAAAGCATCCCAGAACATTTCTTCTTTAGATGACAAAAATTAACACTTCCGTATATTTATTAATTGACTATGTAATTCTATACATATAATAAACTGGCCCATTTTTAATTCCCGAAACTTCAAACGAAGTTCAGGAGAATTTTCTTTCCCTTCCACAAAATCATTTTCTCATTCCTGTCCCAATATTCTGCCCCAATGTAATATCAAATACAGGCACCACTCTTTCCAGTCTCGTTACTGACAACGAGGTTCTGATTTATGCGCATATCCCGCCGGAAGTGTCGTAAAGACAAACTAAGAGCGGTCGTAAAATCGTTCAACCCTGCTGGTCGTCAGCCCTGGTCATATACGTCTAAGCGTCTCGACGTAACAATAATAATATAATCGAACGTCGAGGGCATCGATCGGGTAGCATATTAGACGCGTTCGAGGAAGAACTATCGGGCGAATCTGGGCCTGGTTCAAGGGTCGATGGTAACGCAAGTGCTACGAACGATTCCGGCTTGCAATTAAGGGCGGCAATCGATCCCAAGAAACAGGTGTCCGTTGTAGTCGATAGCGGGCATCGGGAATGAATTTTTGATGCCACCTGTTGCTGCCGCCAGTTCTCTTCGTTCTGCTTCTCCTGGTCGCATTGCCGCTCATCTTCGCAGGTACATTGCACCTCGAGCTGCTCTTCGTCCAGGTATTCGATAGTAAAGCGACATCGATGTGTAGCTTGTAGGTCAGAAGTGGATGGTATTCGAAAGGTGTCGTCTGGACGAATTTGATAAATTGCAAGGATTTTTTTTGTTTGAATTAAAAAAATTAAGCCTTTCTTGCGATTAATTCTTTCCAATGGTTAAGTGCATCTTCGAATATCGAATTTATGTAGGGTGGTGGATACCGATGTTCAGTTCCACTAAAGTTATTTATTATTTGGTTAGTATTAAATAGAATATAATTATTAAACATATAATGTATATTAAATACATTATCAAATTAATATTGCGACAGACAAAGATTGATTGTTTGGTGTAGCAATGGTTTGTTTGCAACAGTACGATACTTGTAGCGAAATACCGCGAAGCAATTATGATTGCAGTTGGTTGTTTATTACGGCATATTGTGGATTTTAGGGGTTTAAAACTACAATTGTGAAACGTTACACCCGTTCGGTTCGCCGCAAACCATTGATTCTCGGTTCGCAGGAAGATCGTCAAAGGATGCTGCCCGATGAAATTGTCAAACAAACATTTGTACCTGGACCGTTCAACCGCATCTTTAATGAACTGGAACATTTGCTGCACGAAACGGTTCGACGAATAACATTACCTCTTTTTTATATTTCGCAATGAAATTTCTACTGCAACATTTTCCTGCCGGCATTACTGCGTGTGCAACTTAAAGAATTACTTCCTTGCAAAGGCATTTCAACCATTCCCTTCAAGTTCTATTTATTTTTCTTTCCTCCAATGGTTATTAAATTTTTGAAAACCCTTCTTAACCTCTGCTGACTGTAAGAAATTTTTCTTGTGTGCATTTTTCGAAATAAAGCAGATTACCCCGGCCATCACGCGAGAGCAGACTGAAGTTCAAAAAGAACAATTTGAATATCTGCAAATGTATCAGCGACGTTTATCCCACTTGCATAACGCGAACATCTAAGCTGCCGAGAGTTGCGCCACTATCGTCGCATTATGCTAATAAAATATATCTGCGTGATATTTATTTCTGAGATATCACCGTTCATACGAATTGATGCGGCAGATGTGTAAATTCATTGAAACGAGGCATCTGCGTCGCTGAGAAATTGCTGCAAAATATCGTTGAGCAGTCTGCGCGAGTAAAGGAGAATTCTGAACTCCACTTTGCAATTCGCTGCTTTATTTCCAGTTTTACAGAGTGGAAATGTGAAGTGTCTTCAACTTTACACTGCACAAATGTGATAGATAATAATATTATGGGATTAGTCGACCTTTCGTCTGATCGATTCGTACAAATTTTCCATCGAATAAAATAAACAAAGTATTAATATAATAGTCGCCTCTGTTGCTTTGAAAAAACACCATATGATTATTTATTTTCTAGACGAAAGTTTTATGTAAAATCCCTTGCTCTGCTAGCCTTCCACGAAATCGTATAAAATACACTCAAAAAATAATCAAAAAATCAATCGTACATCTTTCCACAGCATTACCTAAGCCTCGAATAAATAGTCGATATTAATCGTGCTCGTGTCATTCGTTAAATTCGTCGACCCACCGCTACACACTTTTCACCAAGATTTCAGTAGCCCACAAAAAAGAAGAAGATAGTCGGATGCTTATGAAAGGATTGAAAGTCCTGAATGAGCTCGCATGCAGAGAACGAAAGAAGATCAAACAGAGGGGTTTGGCTCGTCAAAGGGATAAGGAGGACGATGAAAGGCGAAATGATAGGGTGCAAAGAAATAAGAACGATCATTTATGTAGCACGCTCAAAACTCGCGTGAAACGAAGGTACTCCTTTTTACCCTTTACCATCTCCCTGTCTCTGTCTCTCCCAGTTTCTCTTTTCGAACGACTTGTTGACATTGTCTCGTACATAGACGAAGAGAAATGTTGATTAAACGCGGCGAAAAGTACCATACTCTCTATATGTATAGACGAGCTACACAGGGAGCACATTTATTTCGCTTCCTCCTCGTTCGCCTTCGTATTCACCCTTGATCTTAGAGATTTTCGTTTGCTGGCCAATGTTTGTGCACCAGGCCGCCGGCTGATGAGTCTTCCGGAAGGAGCCTTTTCTTCTCAGGAGATCGTGTGTGAACGCATACCAGCAATTAAGCGATACTGCACCACATGCGGGGTCGAACGGAACTTTGTGAAACGGCGAAATTACGTTGGACAGGTTTCAAGGGAAAGTATCGAACGATGGGAAAGATGATTTTTTAGTTTTGATAATAATTTATCTAAGAAATTATTCATTTCAATCAGTGCGCTAAATATTCGAGAACGTCTGACAGTCTTCTCTCCACGCTTCGTATGCTACACAAATTTAGTTTAATATTATAATATCCTAAAATTACGAATGCTCATAAAATAATCAAGTACAAAATTAATTACATCGACAAGAAACATTCCCTGCCCCACGTTTCTCTCGGCACTTCGTCCATAGAAACCTAAACTACGCCAGCCTAGAAAGCAGAAGTTAGCTGGCGGCACCGGAAGTCCATCATTCGCTGGTCGTACACATTCACACCCTCTGCACCCTGTACCACGAAAAGGAAAAAAAATGACCTCCTAAATACACGGGGAGGAGAGCCACACAAAAGAGGGTAGAGCCGCGACCTCGTATTCACGGTGGAATTCATTATTAAATAGCTCTTAAAGATCGTCTTTCGGTGGATGGTCGAAACGTGATCTCTTCGTGGTGAGCCATAGAAAAGAGAACTTTGGTGTTTCACCGTGTAACCACGTACCTATTTCCCTTCAAACCCTTGGCTCTTCGCGACGCAGCTATTCACCAACCACGACGCCATCAACTCGAACTCCTCCCCCATAAATATTTAATTCTTAATCACGCGACTAACGTACACATCGTCGAACAACGTCGAATAGAAAAGTGGAAAAGGTTTGGCGGTTTCCTGCTGGCTCTTCTTTGGTATACGATTCACGTGGCGGCGATTATTTCGTGTCTGTTCTCCTCTTCTATCAGACACTTGTATCTGGGTACACACGACGATGCTTATGGTCTATTACCGTGCTCTAAGATTCTTTTGAACCACGCTGACCACTATCTTCTGGTCCTGAGAGTGAGTTGGAGAGAGGTGTCCTATGATATGGGACGAGGGGAATCGTAGCTTGAACGTTGCTGTTTCGAGGATTATTAAATATTATTAATTTCCTTTGATCGTAAAGATTTTAAGACCTCCTTCAAATGATACCAGTGTGATGGCCGACAGGTGAGATACAGGGACAAATGAAGCCGTTCCATAATTTATGTAAATAAATATCCACTTTCCAAGATTTCGTTTCTGGGTGTGTTTATTATTAGTATAGCAGTAATGGAAACATGAAATCACATATAAAAATATTCGCCGTAAAAGAAATGGCTCTGTTTACTTTTTACTGTTTGACATATTAGAAATATATTTTCCATACATTGGGCAATATAATATCCGTTCTATCAATTGTTCATTTCGTTGCATACAACTTTGTTCGTATTCGCAATAAAGACATCATCATTATTATCATTATCACATCAAGCTGCGTATCTCTTTAGAGACCAATTAATATCCATATTAAACGCGTTAATTGTCACGGACAGTCATTAATTAACCGCCTCGAACAAATTCCATGTTTAACACCCGGCTGTGCGAAGTGGTCTAACGAGCCCTTTATCAGCTATGAAGGCAGGGCAATTAAAATTCGACTAATTACTCACGAGAATCTCGCTCGCAGCTGAAAACATTTCAACTCTCCGCGTGTGCCAATCGAGAGATTTCATGAAACACCGCTCGAATATTCCAAGCTGCATGAAGCCCGACAGCGATTGTACTTTAGGCCGATTCTCCCACCGTGTATTTGCCATTCGACTGTGATCCAGATGACTCGGCGATCGATCCCATCCGATATTTAGCGCCTAATATATGAAACCAGTGTCTACCAGTGATTCCTTGTACATCGTTTTCGTATTCGAACCATCATTTCGTGAATTAAGCTGGTAATTGAGAACAGGGATGTTCCGAGTTGAACACAGTTAGAATTTCATCGGGAGCTGTATTGAGACTAAATCGAAACGTACTCGCTATGTAACGTGTATGCGTGTGGGCGCGTGTGTGTGTGGGGGTGATTTAAATTCGCTTAATTGCTGCCGCGTGTACGTATTGATATCGATTCCAAGGAAATTCGCACGAATCGCGCCGCGCTTTTCTATATATTCGCCATTTACAATACGTACACGACTTCTCCGGTGATTTTTTTCCAGCAATTAGGAATTAAAGGCTGGTTGTGACGTAGAATGTCACAAGTGAACGATTTTGATAAAGAAAAACTTAATTTATTTTAATAAGTAGAATATTTGTCTGGTCACTTGATGCAAAATGTAAATATAAATAGAACAATTAAAAAATTCAAATTAATAATTCAATTATTTTCGTGCCTCGATGTTTATTATAAAATTACTCTGCTTCCTAGAGAATATGCGGAAAAAAAATTCAACTGCAGTTGCAGCATGCGCGTTTCTCCCGTAACCTGCTTACACTTATTGCTTTCTGGTCCGCTTTATGTAGTATATAATGCCTCGTATCTCAGAGAATTTTATTGTATGCCGAGCAACGGTGTTGTAAATATAATTACAAGTTCGTTCGATCGGCTGGGTTGTCGAAAGATCGATGCCTGGCAAAAGTTTCGCCACTGCGGAAAGTATAGATTACGGTGCACGATTTATCATCCGCACAAAAGGCAGCGTCTGACGGGAAATGTATCGTTGTTTGAATATCAAACCCTTCTTTGTTCGACGTTTAAGGGAAGAAAGTGTTGAGCATTACGGGGAAAACTTGGCGAAAATTTGCTACCGTGTTTTGAACGATAATGTACGAGACTGATAAATAACGCGGCAATAATTTGAATATAAGGACGCTCCTAAAAGTGAGAAATATTTACTATTTTATCAAATTATATAAAAATGTAGGTATTGCTAAAACGCGATGATTTTGTTGACGATAATTTGTTTTAAAAAAAGGCCAGTACGGTCTATAATTAAATAAATAAAATACATATATGTTGCGAGGGGAACACAAGAAATGTGAAACTTTTTAATTGCTCTGCACACTTTTAATTTCGCATGTGAACTACTTATCAAGGTATAAAAAATCATTTTAATTATAAACATTTTGCAATTATATTTTCCACTATTCCTATGTTTCTTCCAAAGATTTTCAAGGTATGCAATTTATATATACTTAAAAAAGAAGAACAAATTAGAAATGGTGCTATATTCGGTAAGGGCAGTGCTGTAGGTACAGTGAAACACATTTATATCGCATTTCATGCGACTTTAATGGGTACTAGCCACGTTATTACATTTCAAATTTACACGTTTGTTAGCGAAACGAGTGTAACTCGATATTTATGCGGGTATCTTGCCACGCAATGCAATTATACTTAGCAAAACATATATCAGTCGACAATACTGAACGCACCTCTCTCCCATTGTGTAACCTGCGGTTCAAGAACTTTCTCGCAAGTATGTAGAACACAAAAATTATGCTTATGCTTTAATAAACTTTGCCTACCTATTTTATATAATTACCACCGATCGCGCCAGGTGTCACGAATGGAATTTTATTTGATTTCTACGTTAACTAAATATTTATCTGAGGCAGTGTACATTTGAAATATGTACCGAAACCTGATTCCCACAAGATTTCCTTCGAAGTATCGTAATACTATTCGTCCATTTGATAAATATAAAATGCATTTTTAACGCAATGCGATGTCGAATTCACGCGTATTGTAAAAATTGTACGCGTAGCCCAAAAACTGAAAGCGTACGCGTAATACGTGCCATTTCACGAACACCATTACATCTTCGTTCACGCAGTTCATTTTTATGCATAACCCGAAAATGAAAAATTGGCAGTAACTCAAAAGTACACCATTTGCGAGCGCGGGTGTATGTAAATTTTTCGCATTGTTTTCCCGTGTGGAATTGTTGCCAAAAAAAAACTGCCTCTATCTTTTATCACAACGCATGTATGTATCATCCTCTACAAGTATCACCGCAAATGCATTTCAGCGTCAACCATGAATTATTAAATTCCACGACACGAACTTCGCATATCCGGTTCCCTATTGAACACAAAGATCTTAAGCGTACAGTGAAATCGAAGACCGTAACAACAGTTAAATCTTGCACGGACCTAATATTCGCGGTATAAATTAAAAGGCACGATCCCCATTCGACTAGCGTATCTCAATTAACCGATAGAAGCTGTGGAATTTAAGAATTTAATACCGGCGTGGCTAAAGCGACGTTGGCAGGAGAAAAAAAGAGAAAAGATGAAAAGCAGGAGCAACGGATATGAGAGAAGCTCCCTCCCTCTTCCTCTCCGTCTCTCTCGTCGATGAAGAATGGCGGAAAATAATATGGTTATCGAGCATTCCGTAGATCTGGAACAGCCATGGAGCACGGGACGAACGGCTCTTCTACGCGGAACGTGTCTCGGAACAAAGGGGTTGTTCCTCGGCAAATGGGGTGACGAGCACACGGCGAAGCGTAATACGCCGAGCAAAATCGTGGCAGAGGGTGAGAGGGGAGGACACCTTATACGATAGAGCTTGCTGATACGGTTAATACCGCGCGACATCGAGGAATGCGATTTTCCTCGACGAAGGGAAGCCCAAGAAACAGCTATGTTGAAGGCAACGACGACGCAAGGGGTGAAGACGAACGATAACTAGATAACGAGGACGCGACCTGTCACGAATTATTCGACGACAGCTTAATCCGCGTAATTGTCGCGAACGATCCAGTATTCCGCTCGATTCGCATTTTGAAGGCGTCGCGCGAACGGCTTTGTTTCGGTTTGATATGGAGGAATGCGCGTGAAGGATGAATGAAGAGAATGAATCGTACCATTGGGTTTCTGAATTGGAAAGGTGAAATATTATAGGTAGGATGGATTGGAAATGGAAGGGTGAATCGTGCACCAGTTTATAGTGATTGATGCTAGTCAGAAAAGATTAATTATAATACACTACATAACGAAATTAAGGGTTCTCTAAATTGTGACCGAAAAATTGCAGATCTTTGATAAGTAATCGTATTTCTTGGTTTTCAAATTTTCCCAAATTCAAGTGTCTCTAGCGATAACAAAAAGTTTGCTTCGCGACTAGAATCATGATGCATTGGAAGATTGAAGTCTCCCCTTTACAACGACCATAGATAGTGTACGATTTTTTTTAAGCTATTTTATCCCACTTTTCTTGTAACAAATTTATTGAATCATGGGAGGGGTGGAAAATAAGAGGTAGTTCTTTGCAAAATTTTCCCAAATTAATACAGTGCTATAATAGTTTCTAAGCTGATGAATCTTGAATGACACAAATATCGCAACCAATATCGCAGTCATTCTTTAACAAACAGAGACTTTCAGCGTGAAATGGCTAACACATTCGCACAAAAATCGTAGCGCCAAGTGGTTAATTGCGTATAGCTACAACGAGAATGACTACCACTAGACTATTCACGCAGAATCGTAATGGTATTCTGCCCAGGTAGCCACCTGTTGTGGTGTCATGCGCCAAACCAAGCGACGACTATGCTTTGCCTGCCCATTCTCCCTCGTCAAGCAAACAGTTTGCACAGTGTTAATTAACCATTTTACCGGTCGCCATTGCCGCGACGATCATCTGGATCGCACAGGATGCTAACGTTTACATTCGAAAAATCCCATAACCCTGTGTAAGCCAGCCTACCAAATTATTTGTCTTCGTAATTGATCGATTTGGGAAACGGTCACGAACGAGACAATTTATATATTTCCTGGGTCGTTACGAATCCCACTGGTATCTGTTATTCGTTTGTGTAAAACACGGACACGGAGTGAAACGATAGAGACGTTCAGGTTCCTACTGCAGCTATGATTAATCGATTTTAGCTCGCCGCCAACGACTTCGGAACGCGGCCAAGTGCCGGTGCTAATTTCAACCCTTCTGGGACAGGTAAGACAAGTGTGTGTGTGTGTGTGTGTTGGTAGGTAGCTTTGGACGTGAGAGAAAAATTAATGAAATTGGATGACTCGGAGAATGCTTGCTGCTTATATATAATAATATATACCTGCACCTTTTTCATTGAATTTCATTGGTGGTCTTTTTTATAATATCAAGAGAAATAAATAATGTGCCTAAAGGATTTCTTCATTTTATTATTCTACCTTATTATCTACAAATCGAGGATCGATCCTTATTTAGGGTAAAAGTAATATGATTGAAAAAAGATATATTTATCACAAGGAAATGGAGAGTGAGGGAGAATTCGCAGGTGAAGAACAAAGTAGACAGAACAAATTACAGAACACGTGTCATCCACCAGGAGACAATAAATGGTTTTATTAAAGAACTGTACAGAGTACAAGAACGAGGCTAGTCAATTCCTTTTAATTACAACGATCGTGGCAAAGGGCGTTGATTCAAAGATAGTTGTCCATTTTTATTACCAATTTTTATTACCAAAACTCAACGGTGAAAGTTCGTTTAATCGTGTTTCCCGATATTAGGCCCTTTTTCAGTCAACCACAAGGACTCGATGACGGACAGACCACGAAGATAACATCTCCCGGTGGCTACAACCTCCGTGAACAATATTAACGGTGGCTTGCTGCCATGTAATGTCGAGGAGGGATGTATAGAGACCGGCTGCTTCGAGCTCACCTACACAGACGTACAATCCAATTACTCCTAAATTCTCGTTACCCAGTCGTCGGTGGAGGAAACTTACTTAAACTGCGCCCTATACTTCAGGGAAACTTGTTTAAGCCTCAAATTCCCGGCATGACAACAAAATAATGCCCTACTTCCTCCTCCCCCATCGTGTAAAAACTACACCCTTAATCTTGTTGTGCAAAGTTTTTGCCCTACAACTGTATATTGCTTCCGTTTGTCAAGAGACACAGAAGTAGATACTTCGTTTTGTAACGTTTGGTAACGTTTGGTAAAGTTTTGTGACGTTTTGTAACTATTAATTCATTTATTTGAATGATAATTATTATTGTTGAATGATCTACCGTCTGTGAAGCATAATACATAAAAGCATGCGGGGATAACAAAGATTATCCAAGTCCATAAAGTAATACTGTCAGATTAAGAACAAGAAATATTTAAAAAATTCTGAAATACGTGCAGGGTAACTGTAAAGTAATAATATAAAACATAATATAACGTGATTCAATTGCATGTAATTTCGTCATACAAAACTGCACAATCAAACTGGAAATCATATATTTCGAGAAATTAAAAAAAATTGTCTTCCAACTCGATAACACCGGAATTTATATAAACTACAAAAGAATTTCCATATCAATCTCCCTCGATATTACAGATGAAATACCTTCGAACTTCGCGAGTATCCAAAAAATTTCGCAAACTTTCAAAAACCCCATTCCACTCCAACCATCCAACCATAAAAAAAGGCGAAATCCACACACACCAACAGAAACATAAAATCTAGTTCAACATAAAATTTAACAAGCACCCTCTTCTACCCAGCAAAAGAATCGCCCCTTTTTCCCTTCAAGACGAATCTCCCTGACCCACTTAGGAATTCGTGCTGCCAAAAGTTCGGCCAAACGGTCTTTCGACTCGGTCGAACAAGCACGAAATCGTCGATCGTGTACGATGGGGGCGAAAAATAAAAGGGAGAATACAATGTACTCACGGTGACGTAGGTCTGGTCCCTCTGCAATTCGGCGAGATTATCGTAGAGACCCTCGAGTAACGCTCTCCTAAGTTGCTCTGTATTCGACCCACAGCTGGCCCTCTCCAAATTCGCACGTTCCGCCAATGCGGCGAGCTGCTGTCGCACTTCCGTGGCGTATTCCAGATTTCTGTGATGCAGAAAGTTCTCGTGACACCAGACCTTCTTCTGCTTCGTGTTCGCGTACGCGCGGAAAACGTTCAGCAGCGTGACGTGGTCTCCCTCGGGCGAGGCGAATCTGGAACGAACGAAACAAGCGTAACACAAGCTTGCTAGTATCGATCACATCGCTGACGGGTTTGTTTGACGTTTATGGGAATCCACGGGCACACTCTGGAATGCCCTATATACGTCGAGGTCTTTAATTGATACTAGTTTTTATGAATGCCAGCTGGTTCGCCGAGTCGTGTGCAGTTTTAGCGATGTTATTAGTAATTTGTGGTCTGCACGAATTGTTTTATTGGGAAGTATGAAAGAGAGTAGTAAAGTGCCATTTCTTTTTAATACAAATTTTAATACACGCGTTTGCAGATTTTTGTATTAGTCTTAGAAGGTATAGGTGGGCAATTGATAGGATCGTTACCTTAATCTGGCGACGTGCGCTTGCTGCCGTTTGGCAGGCGGATCAGTGAAAACAGACTCTCCCGATAGTAAAGCGACAACTGTGAGAGCTTCTTCGAGGCACTGATGCTCTATTGATGCAAGAATCACTTTGGTAAATCGCGGATCCAACGGGAATAAGGACATGGTTCTACCGAGTGTCGTCAGCTGTGGTGGTGAACCTATTTGCGTGAAAATTAATGGGGAAAATTGTTTATTACAGGACAGTGCTGTGTCGTAAACTTTTGATAATCTAACAATCAGTATGAAAAGGGAAAGAAATGCGTTTGATTAATCCGTATCGTTACTGCTGGGCGTAATTACATATACGGGCTGACGAGGTCATGGGTCACTAGCGGCACGACCAACATGTGGGATATGAAATATTGCTCTTCCAAAAAGAAAGAAAGTGAGGAAAACTATTGTTTTCTCGGACGTGGATATATTTCCTCAGCGAACGGATGTCGCTTATTTGAATTTCAGAATTTCCTGTTTGGAAACTTTACGATCCAGCTAAGTTTGTGTATATTTACAGGAAGAATAATTCCATGCTTAAAACTGTGACTGCCCTATTAAATTATTCATTAATACGATCAAATTATGTGAAACTAAATGGTGCAATTGCGTTGCTGCAAATTAATTTTGAAGTATTTTCGAAAAACGAATGGATATTGTAATGCAATATAAAATGTAAAAGTCCCTGTTTCGAACTTAAACCGTCTGCAGTGTTTTATTTAATAAAGCTGAATTTACAGGCACGGTTCACCACGTACAATGAACCACTGACCATACAATATTTTTCGTTTCGTTATGCTCAAGTAACAAAGCCGTAAGATTACAATGTAGTCAACGAAGAAACAGAGTATGAACAAAATGGGATTAAAATGGAGCTAACAAGTCTTACAGTTTCTAGAACACCTGAAATCTTTAAATCAATAAAGGATGGCATTATACTACTTGACACCTGATCTCATTCTTAGTTCACAAGTTGGACAAAATATTACATAACATAGAATATGAAAAAAGAGACAGAAATTTTGATAAATCTTCTGAATTATTCTTTTAAACATTTTCCAGAATTTTCTTGCAGAAGAAATTAGAAAAGGAGAAAAGTATTTAACGGCTGAAACAGATTGTGGGAAAGAAAAGAGAACACGTCAGTTTGAATAACTTAAATTGACAGGACGAAATGATTGTGGAATCCGAGGATCTAAGTTGAAATACCAATGCTACGAGCCAATCCATCAATCTATCTGTAGTTTTCACAAATGGGATTGGCCTCATGCGTGTAAATTCAATTTTCCAACTTCGATTTTCGGTCAATCGCGTATCAATGTTCACGATTCACCAATTAGTTTTTAATTAAAACAAACATAAACCTTCCGATAATTCAGATTACTCAATTTAACAAATCAATCAGCCCGAAAGATTATACACAAAAATATATAAAACTTCGTTGCTGAAGTTCTGTGCACAATCTTACTTTACTAATGTGGACTTATCCCAGTTTTTTCAACCAATGTCCCCAATTTCATTCATTCTCCGAGTGATCAAACCCACCTTTAACAGCGCCCAGCTTTTCCAAGCAGGTCACAGCAACGTCGACGGCCTCCTTCGGCGGTTTGTCCATAAAATCAAAGGTGGTGATATCTACTCCGATTGCGAGCAACTGGAGGGCTACTCCCGCGAGGGAACACCTTTGTATCTCGGGCACGGGCATCTCCTTCATCCTCTCGAATTCTTCCTTGGTGTAAGTTCTGTAACATTTACCGGCCGCTTCTCGGCCCGCTCTGCCGGTCCTCTGCCAGCCCTGTGCCTTTGAGACTTTTTCCACCCTGAGTACATCCAATCCGGTGGTCGGGTGATGAGTTCTCGCTTTGACCACCCCGGTGTCGATCACGTGTCGAATCCCTGTGTAATTTGATCGGGATATCACTGTGTGCAGCAGAATGCCGCTGCGACGCGACGCGACGCGCCGCGCCGGTCCTTCTCGCGAATGTAATCACGAAAGCGCGGCGAGTAATCAAGTCTGTCACGAACGAGCGTACCAGCGTGTTCGGCGTTCGGCTCGAGATATTAGTAGATTGCGCTGCTCGCAGAAAATGAAATTGGTCCCCTTAATGAACAATTTGCCGAATTAATCCGTTACGAGACGGCACGGTTCGTGCTGAACGGAGAACAATTTTCTTTTCGTCGTACTATTTCTATCGAATCGTTTTTAAAATGCTGAGCTTTGTGGCCTTTTGGACAAACGATAGGGGTGTTGTGTTTTTTTTTTGAACGATTGAATTAGATAAAAGGAATATTAGGTTGAGTCGAATCAGTTTCTCTTTTGCAATTTGATAATGATTGTTTCAGTATTGTGCATGGCATCTGTGAACCTCGTGTGCCATCGTTATTGATGAATTAATTATAAGAAATATTCGTTATTGAAAAGGGGCGAAGAGATAGAAAAGGAATAACATCGAGATTAATTTAATTTCATTGATTCGTACGTACCGCCAATGGTAACGGAAGTTTCGGCTACGTTGGTGGATAGAATGAGCTTCCGCATTCCCGGCGGGGATGGTTTAAAGGCTTCCAATTGCTGGTGCGTTGGTAAAGCCGAATACAATGGAAAAACTTTTAACGATGGATAGCCTTGTCCATCTAATTGTTTAGCTACTTGTCTCGCGCTTACGACCGCAGCTTCTATTTCCTCCTGCCCGGTTAAGAAGACCAAAATATCCTCGCTGAAGGAAAGATAGAAAAATTCAGGAAATCGCCCGCTTCCTTTTGACCCAGTTCCCGGGCCTTCCTATTCGGGTCGTTCTCCTCTAATCTAATAAAAGTAACGGTATGCAAATACGCGGGGATATCGCGATTGGATTACTAACAATGAGCCGAAAAAATTGAACCGGTTATATTTTTGCTAACGTGTCGAGAAACGTGTATATAATTTGTAAATCACTTCACAAATATTCTGTACGATTATTTGCAACGCGATTTTATATAATCCTGGAAATGAAAATTTGTACTTTTAGGTAAAAACGCCAAAAATGGTTTGATGGAATTCCACGGGAGAGTAATATTTCATTTCGAGCCGAGACAAAATGCTCAATTAATCGATGTGACAGGTTTCATTGAAACACTGTGCAGAGTGCTGTGGTTTTAATAAGCTCGCAATACCTATCGTTATTCATAGACGTGATCTTTTGTATTTCCAACACGAGTAATTCGGAGAACCAGTTAATAATAATTTAATATGGTAATTTGATTAATACAATCAGCTGGATGATTAGTCAGAAATTTTGCACTCCGAAAATTCTGTATGAACGTATGTAACAATCGTCTCGTGTATACTGTGTAAAACAGTTTCCTACCTCAGATATCATGTAGAAATAATGTGAAAATAACGAAACAAAATTCTACCTACTCAATAGTTGGAAAAAATGTATATAATTACTTAATCATTTCAATTGGAAATTTAATGACAGCACATTCGCTGCCATTTATTAAACATGATACCATTGCACGACCGGTTTGACAAGATATCCCTTCTCACAATTACAGCCTTCAACCTTTTTCACTTCATCCCTGTTATCTTTTATCAATATGTGAAATGTTTCAAACATTACTCCAATAATCATAACATTATTTAAAGTCACAATTATTTTTCTCCAAAAAAAATATTCAATATACCAATGGTCTCAAATGCTTTAACATCCACCTCCCACAGAAAAAATACTCAAGTTACCAATACCGATGCAAAACTTGACAAATCTAAAAAACGAAACAGAAGGAAACGTAAGCCGAATAAAAACGAACCACTTACTTGGCAGGGTTGTTACGATGAATCTGGAAAGCTGTGACCAGGGCGGAGAACGCATAATCGTCCTGTGACTTCACGGCGTGATAAATCTTTACCGGGTGTTGACGGCCCTCTAAATACACGGCCGGTGCTTGAAAATACTTGGTGAACTTATCGACGTCCATCGTCGCCGACATCACGAGCAACTTCAACGGCGGTAGATTCTTCAACTTGCGCAAATTCTGTGCCCGCCTCGCCACACCAAGCAACACATCAGTTTGCACTGATCTTTCATGCGCCTCGTCCAGTATGACCACCGAGTAATCTGATAAAATCTCGTCCGTCATTGCCTCGCGCACCATCATTCCATCGGTCAGATATTTGATTCTCGTTTGCGAAGAGGTCACATCCTCGAAACGCACACAGTAGCCAACCAATTTACCGGGTTCGACCCCTTGTTCTTGTGCCACCCTTCGAGCCACGCTTACCGCTGCTACTCTACGGGGTTGAGTGATGCCGATACAACCGGAAGCCCCGGCGATACCAGATGAGAGAAGCAATTGCGGGATTTGCGTGGTTTTACCACTGCCTGTTTCGCCGATGATAATTAAGGTACTGTTTCTACGTATCTCCTCGAGCAATCTGAAATGGGCGTTGGCGAGAGCTCGTTAATTGAACGATACGGGAGAAAGCGTATCGTTGAATCAATTTCCAGGGAAGAAATATTGGTTTTCAGGCTTTCGCGTCTCAGATTGTTTAATATATTATTTGGGACTTTACTGCTTGGTAATTTAATAATATATGTGGTACGCAAGTAGCGGGACGATCATTTATGGTATTACAAAGTATGAAGTACTGCGTGTTCTAAGCATTTCTATCGCGTAGGGGAGACGGCGCTGAGTAATTTGCTTTTTTTTCGAACGCGATCCGATAATTCTGAGCCGAGTTACAGCCGCTTGAAGTTTCGTCAAAAAAATGAATGAATATTGACCCAGTGCCCCACACAAATTCCAAGAAATGCGTACGCTATTACTACTGCAGAGTAACCGATACGCGTGGGAACGTCCTTGCAAGGCTGCGAGGACGCATTGTCGTAGTGCCAAATTAATCTCGATTTCCTCATAAATTCTTCGATTTGTCATTGGCGTAGCTATCAATTTTTTTTTTTATTTGATTTTACTTCATTCTCGTCGAGATTTCTTTTATCATTGTTTTATCTGAGTCATTTTTGTGTGCAATAGCGCTTTGTTTAACTTTCGCGTTTCAGGAATAATAATTGCGTGAAATTTACGAGATAGCTACAGGTGAGTAGCTTATTATTTTCCTTTTTCTTTGATATCTCACAGATGAAAAATTAACCACAAGAAGCCAAGATTAAAATTGTTCAAACAAACAAACAATCGGTGCCATCCAGCGTTTGCCGCACCTTCAAAACTAACTTTCTGGATAGCATTGTTAATTTAAACAATTGCGTTTTTCTCAGCTATCAATGGGTAGTTTTTCTCCCGACTGGTCTCAAATTGAATCTACGAACCATAGCTATCTTCTCCAACAGTTTGAAAAATATGGCTTTGGTAGTTTAAAAGTTATAATCAATTACAAATTTGGCGAAAATGCGCCCCGGGTCATTGCAATTATCTCGGCTTCTGGAAGCGCTAGATTATTGATCGGGTGCTTAAAATGCAGGTAAAGGATGCTGCTACGCGACAATAAAAGATTTATGAATGCTACTTGCCCCGTTTATTTTTTATAAATAATATAAGTTTTCGTTTGAGAATTACACAGTACCTACCACGTTAACTATTCACGCACATTTAAATAACAGAACCATGCGGTATTGAGCTATAGACTTTTGGACATTATATGAACTTGCATCTAAATGATTAATTGGCGTATTTATATCATAGAAATTTTGCAGCAAAAAATCTTTTAAATCACTCGCAGTGCCCGCGTTTCCAGCAGAACATAGTGCTGCCCCTTCGCGGCAGACGAACGAGCTACAAAGCCCAACTAACTGACGAGCACAGTCGGTGATTCTCCATTTTGTTTCACGATGCTTCCCGAACACGCGTGAATATATTGTTCACGCGAAAGGATGGCAGCGCAAATCAACCGAAAAAACAATAGAAAATAATGCAGAGCTTACCGCTTACGAAGCCTATAGACCGGTAACGTCTTCCTTTGTTGTTGTAAACTAATATTTCCTTTGTCCGCGTTTTCCGTCTGCACGTTTTGTTGACTATCCTCGTGTTTTGGGATTTTGCTCGGGCCCTCGTTAAACACGACGGTTGTTGGTCGTTTCGGTGCTAATTTCGAGAAACTCGACGTACCCATAACATTGTACTTCGAATCGGCATTGTCGTGGACCCCCATGTCACCGATAATTAAGATAAATACGGCGAACTTAATAACGATAACTGTGTCCACAAGCACGCACGTGTTGCACACTACAGCTGTGTACAGATAAGCGTCTTGACAGGACGTGGTAGCAAATGGCGTAGGACTTACAATTAGTAATGTTGATCGTATGTTGGGCACTTTTTTAAGTGTACACAAATTACTTAGTCGTATAATCGCGAAATAGATACTTTCGAATAATAAATAGTATAATTATGAGATCTACATTCGCATTTTTCTTTTGGGAGTAAAACGGGGGTGTTGAATAAACAGAACAAAGGTTGCACAGTAAATGATCATTTCTGTTTACAGCGTTAAATGAGAAACGTTTCTGTGTCTTTAAATTTTTTCGTAAAGGCGTTTTGAATGATCGCTGGGTAAAGAAAATACTGGAAACTTTTTAGATAAAATAATTGGTTTAATTCAATATTTATATGATACACTTATTAACGTAAATGAAATGACGAATTATTGTTTTTCTAATCTACTTTCGCAATGACTAAAATGTTCAATTATTATAAATTTCTGTACAAGTTATTATTAATAAGTATAAAAGAGAATAATGCGAAACAATGTGGTGACAATTGTTACAATTATATACGATTCCATCTACATTACGATATACTTATATCCTATGAAACATTACAAACCTTAAACAACAATGAATTTAAACGGTCACATAGATTTTTGGCTTAAACAAGATGTAGAAAGTTATTCTTGATCTGTTCGTATGACAAACACATTCATCGTCATATTAAAATTCGCATTATGATTAAAATTTGTAATTACATTGAATGCCAAAACAAAAGTATATATATATATATTTACACATCTGTCATTTGTCAACACTTGACATATTGACTTTTTTTGCTAGACCATCTATTTATTGACGTATTAAAAATCAATGATAGTTGGCTTTGAACGTATCGATTAAGAAATTATCACAGATCAACGCTGTGCATAAGGAAGACACAGTGAGCAAATCTTTGAACCAGATTTCAAACGAACATAGCTATTTATAATATCAAATTTGTCTCTAAGTTAAATGCATCATCGTAAAGGTCGATGAATCGGTGCTTTCACATCAGGTGGCACCTGGAAATATAAAATTATGCAAAGGTATTAGGAAAACATCCGAGAAATTGACTAAGAATCTCGGTAAATAAAAAGATATTACCATTCCTCCGACTCGGGAGAGATAGCGATTTCTAATGCTAATGTCGGATTGCGGTTGCAAGAGATCGTCAAACGATAGATCCGATGTAGATTCTGGAGCTAATAATTTCTCCCTCTCGAGGCTCTCGGGTGTACGTCGAATTTCCTCGTATTTTTCCCTCTGACCTGGCGTCATATTAAGATATCCACCGCTGCTCGCGGCATCTGACACCCAGATTGCAACGGCGGTTATCAGCGAAACTGTTGAAGACGCGTGAATTATGAATTTCTGCATTACACAGTAACATCTATCGTTACACTACAAAAAAAAAGGAAAACGTACCCCAGAGCCAACCCAAGAAAAACATTTCGAGCATAAAGTATCCACCGCGATCAACAATTATGCCGGCTAAAATTGAAACTACAGCCAAACCCAGGTTTTGTACAGCCTGCGCACTGCGAATGAAAAATTGTACGAGATTAAGAATTGGAAATATTTCTAATATAGTTAAAAGTGTACATCGATCTCCCCTTACATTCCGTAAGCTGTGCCAAGCTGATACTCTGGAATAACAAGAGCAATCAATGGCCATAAACTACTAGCAAGCATAGAATACGACAATCCCATAAGAATCATGCACACGTAAGGATTGACATATGTGAATGCGAGTAATCCGTGTGCCACTATGGTTGTAAAAATACTGATAAACACCCAAGTAACATTCTTCCCAGTTCTGTCAACGAGGTAACCCAGAACGGGAGATGCAATAGCTGAGATGGAATATACAAGGGAGTTCACTGTATTCGCACTTGACGGCTCGAATGCGTATTTCCGTTCGAAGAACACTCTGGAGAAAAATGAATGATATAACATAGCAATTATACGGAACATAATTAGAAGAGTTTCTTATCATTCATACTTACTTTCCTAATGCAATGAATGGGAATATTGCAACGTAATAAGCTATGCAAATGAGGGTAACTAACCAGAATATTGGCTTAAAATCTTTAACATCTGTTAGACTAACAACCTCGGCTTGTTGACCCTCGCCTCTTCTTAATAATCTCTCGGCACGCTTATCCATGAGGCCCAGAATGCACGCACAGATCATAGAACCAATACATGTAAGGCCAGCGAGGAACAGAACTATTCCAATACATTCCGGCCCTTTGTAATACTGAGATACATATTTATAAACCGGTTCCATCACTAAGAAGTTCACAGTTGATCCAACTCGTGCAAAGCTCAATTGTAAACCAAACACCATGTTCAGCTCCTTTCCTTTGAACCACAGGACAGCGTAACTATTCTGAGCAACAGCCAACGATTCTGCGCCGATGCTGTAAATGTAATTGAAATCAATAGGTTGAAGTCTGTAGCAGTTACAACAAAATGACTTACAGACCAAAACATACCCAAAAACAAACCGGCCGAGCATCATTACCCAAAAGGTATTGATCATGGCTCCGGTGGCAAATATAATCTGGCCAACCAAAGTGAGCGCCATGTATATAACTGTTCCCAAGCGTACTCCAAACACGCTGTCCAATAAGAACCCGCCGATGAAGCAAAGAATCACATTTGGCCATGAGTAAATGGAATACAGTAGTACAAATCTGCTAGTCGACATGTACAGGTCGGTTTTAAAATTGTCTTGCAGCGCGCCAGGATTGTCGAAACAGAAATACGAACCTGAGAATAAAAGTATAATTTATTAGATAAATTGGATGAAAGTGCAGTATGATAAAGGGGTATATGACCTAATGGTTGTAGATGATACTAGACAGAGCACTCGGAAAACGTGATTAATGCGTAATTAGTTCTGATTCGAGAACGCGTTCCGAGGCCTATTGTATATCGTTCTTCGAAATAAATTCTATTCCATATACCGATATATTTGGAGTAATAATGGATGGAATAAATCAAATTTCAAGAACAAAAGAATACCGATACGGTGATACAGAGCTTATCTAATGTAATGCAGAACGAGCGAAATATCTGGCACAACTTGCGCGAATTGTAGAAATGGATTTGTGCACGATGCGTTCTCTATTTCTTGAAGAAATAACGGAGATAAATTAACAATAGGGCCTTATCAGTCCCAACTAAGATAATAGAGAAATATAGTCCGTAACATTCTCACGGATTGAGCGCTAAAAGTACGCGCGCATAAGTCTTCGGATATCGGCCAAATATTAATAATGTCTTTATCGGGCGCATATCCGCGTAGGGCGATTAATTGACGATATTACTTAGAAACTTGAATTCCTTCGTTTCGAACGAATTGTATTAAATCAATTATGTATTTTACTGTGCGGTAAATTATGCGTGTAATTTATAAATAACGTAAGCGACGAAAAATCGGAAGTGCAAGTATTAATAAAAAATGATAACTTAGGAATTGTGAGAAGATTGATATAATTTTATAATGTTTTAGGCAGGCATAACATTTTAAATTCGTGGAGTAATGGAAACAGGAAAATTTACAATAATCATAGTCTAAAGATAGTGTTGTTATCAAATGGAAACCACATCCTTAAAACATCGTGTAATTATATATCACGCTCATCTATTTTAAAAACAATACCGTATCCATAAATATTTGTTCTCGCATCTTTCGAAATTCAATATTATTTCTCTACACATCCATAATGACAATAAAAAGAAAATGAATTTAGGATGTCACAAAGTTTGATTAAGACAAAAAATCAGTAAGTAAATAAATCGCATATAGAGTTGCAAACAATTTTACGAACAAATTTCCTGATAAAAAAGTGTTGCCCATTGTAATAAAAGATACTAATCACTTGTGATAAATAAGATGCAAAGCTCTTTAATTGAGGTCGTAATGTCACGAAACAAAAGCGTTCAGATATAAACAATGGCTACTTCATCACACGCTGTAAAGATAAAATTGCATTGACAATCGTACCAAAACCTACTAGGCACATCAATGCCAGGCCAAAAAATCTGTACGGCAGTTTTTTGGGGCTGCAAAATCCTTGCAAGGCGATCTCATCCGAGTAGTAAGATCTGTCCAAACTAGGATGTAAGTTCTCTACTACGCCTCCTTCCATTGTTGCGTCTAGTCGTGGTGATATTTTAATGTTTACAAGCGTCTGGCACAGCTACAGGTGTCACGAATTGCATACGGTTACTCGAGTTCACCGAACCAATCATTACACACTGATCAAACACGCACGAGCGAAACCCTCTTTAAAATAAGACAGCTCTAACTCGATTGAAGAAAGAGGATTGTGGGCGGAGATCAGCTTGTGAACACTGCCGATTAACTAACTTGGATAAGCTAGGTACAATGCCAGTCGTGTCATCGCTAGCTTGTCAATCGACACATGCGTCATACAGAGAAGGAGCCAACATAAGTCATAACTGCTAAGTACCAAAAGATCAACAAAAAAATCACTATCCAGTCGGACAAACGATTAGGAAGTAAAAATTGCTGCCAACAATTTCACGCTTCCATCTCATTGATTTTCCGGATTGTAGCGCCCCCATTAATGGCACTAGCCCACGGACAAGATAAATGAATAGACCAATCACCTTATGGACTTTCGTGGCCCAACATGACTGCTATACCAACCCAAACATCCGACACTGGGAATTACGATGCTCCTATACATTCACTCCCTTGCATCCATTTGTGCTCCACTGCAACCCCTTTTGTACTCGACTAACCGGATGCTAATAATTGCAATTTAAATAGTTTTCTTTCCCTTTCATTTGACACCGCATACGTGAAGCTCATTTGTTGTAAACTATTAAAGAATTAAAATTGTTATTACGGCGAACTGCATAGAGTTCCAGCAGCGGGGTATTTCTTCTCGTGTAGCTTATTTATTAAAAAACAACAGCCTGGAACCGAAATAAATTTTTTTTAAAAATCTTAGCGGCACAGACAGTCGATAATCGTACATGTGGCGCCATCTCGCGTTTGCGGCCTTTTTCGCAGTTTTCCGCACCGCCAAAACCGAATTCCTGGATTACATCGTTAATTTAAACAATTGCGTTTTTCTCGGCTTCTAGTGCGTATATTTTAACCGGGCTAGTCTTAAATTAAAGCTACGAACCGTAGCTATCTCCTTCAATAATTGCAACGATATGGCATTTGTGGTTTAAAAGTTATTAACAATTGAAGAATCGGCAAAAATGCACTCCGGGTCAGTGCAATTATCTCGACTTCTAGAGGCGGTAGATTAATGATCGCATGTTTAAAATAAAGGTACAGGATGCTGCTACATGACAATAATCGATTTACAAAGGCTGCATGCGCTGTTTACTTTTTATAAACAATTTAATAATTAATTTGACAATTACACCGATACTATGCATGAAGCCTTTTTAAAAAGTGAATCAGATTGTTCCCTGAACCGAGAACTTCAATTTGAGAGGTTGTTGAACAAAATTGGCCCAGCAGAAGCTGAGATAATTGAATTTGTTTAAAGAAATTATAAACAAATGCGATTACTGCCACTTCCCGGCGACCTACATTAATGCCCAGAGGACATAAATTAAAGCTAGAAGTATAAGCTACCACCTCCAATAGGTGTGAACATTATTCCATCAAAAGTTAATTTGTTATAAACAATTAAACAATTTAAATTATTATTGCGGTCAACTGCAAATAGTCACAGCAACGGGGTATATTTTATCGTGTAGCTTATTCGTTTCCCTTTCATTTGACACCCTATTTATTAAAGAACAACCACCAGGAGCCGGGATAAAAAAGTTTAAAAAAATTTCTTGACATAAACAGTCGTTAATCGTACATGTGGCGCCATCTCGCGTTTGCGGCCTTTTTCGCAGTTTTCCGCACCGCCAAAACCGAATTCCTGGATTACATCGTTAATTTAAACAATTGCGTTTTTCTCGGCTTCTAGTGCGTATATTTTAACCGGGCTAGTCTTAAATTAAAGCTACGAACCATAGCTATCTCCTTCAATAATTGCAACGATATGGCATTTGTGGTTTAAAAGTTATTAACAATTGAAGAATCGGCAAAAATGCACTCCGGGTCAGTGCAATTATCTCGACTTCTAGAGGCGGTAGATTAATGATCGCATGTTTAAAATAAAGGTACAGGATGCTGCTACATGACAATAATCGATTTACAAAGGCTGCATGCGCTGTTTACTTTTTATAAACAATTTAATAATTAATTTGACAATTACACCGATACTATGCATGAAGCCTTTTTAAAAAGTGAATCAGATTGTTCCCTGAACCGAGAACTTCAATTTGAGAGGTTGTTGAACAAAATTGGCCCAGCAGAAGCTGAGATAATTGAATTTGTTTAAAGAAATTATAAACAAATGCGATTACTGCCACTTCCCGGCGACCTACATTAATGCCCAGAGGACATAAATTAAAGCTAGAATTATAAGCTACCACCTCCAATAGGTGTGAACATTATTCCATCAAAAGTTAATTTGTTATAAACAATTAAACAATTTAAATTATTATTGCGGTCAACTGCAAATAGTCACAGCAACGGGGTATATTTTATCGTGTAGCTTATTCGTTTCCCTTTCATTTGACACCCTATTTATTAAAGAACAACCACCAGGAGCCGGGATAAAAAAGTTTAAAAAAATTTCTTGACATAAACAGTCGTTAATCGTACATGTGGCGCCATCTCGCGTTTGCGGCCTTTTTCGCAGTTTTCCGCACCGCCAAAACCGAATTCCTGGATTACATCGTTAATTTAAACAATTGCGTTTTTCTCGGCTTCTAGTGCGTATATTTTAACCGGGCTAGTCTTAAATTAAAGCTACGAACCATAGCTATCTCCTTCAATAATTGCAACGATATGGCATTTGTGGTTTAAAAGTTATTAACAATTGAAGAATCGGCAAAAATGCACTCCGGGTCAGTGCAATTATCTCGACTTCTAGAGGCGGTAGATTAATGATCGCATGTTTAAAATAAAGGTACAGGATGCTGCTACATGACAATAATCGATTTACAAAGGCTGCATGCGCTGTTTACTTTTTATAAACAATTTAATAATTAATTTGACAATTACACCGATACTATGCATGAAGCCTTTTTAAAAAGTGAATCAGATTGTTCCCTGAACCGAGAACTTCAATTTGAGAGGTTGTTGAACAAAATTGGCCCAGCAGAAGCTGAGATAATTGAATTTGTTTAAAGAAATTATAAACAAATGCGATTACTGCCACTTCCCGGCGACCTACATTAATGCCCAGAGGACATAAATTAAAGCTAGAATTATAAGCTACCACCTCCAATAGGTGTGAACATTATTCCATCAAAAGTTAATTTGTTATAAACAATTAAACAATTTAAATTATTATTGCGGTCAACTGCAAATAGTCACAGCAACGGGGTATATTTTATCGTGTAGCTTATTCGTTTCCCTTTCATTTGACACCCTATTTATTAAAGAACAACCACCAGGAGCCGGGATAAAAAAGTTTAAAAAAATTTCTTGACATAAACAGTCGTTAATCGTACATGTGGCGCCATCTCGCGTTTGCGGCCTTTTTCGCAGTTTTCCGCACCGCCAAAACCGAATTCCTGGATTACATCGTTAATTTAAACAATTGCGTTTTTCTCGGCTTCTAGTGCGTATATTTTAACCGGGCTAGTCTTAAATTAAAGCTACGAACCATAGCTATCTCCTTCAATAATTGCAACGATATGGCATTTGTGGTTTAAAAGTTATTAACAATTGAAGAATCGGCAAAAATGCACTCCGGGTCAGTGCAATTATCTCGACTTCTAGAGGCGGTAGATTAATGATCGCATGTTTAAAATAAAGGTACAGGATGCTGCTACATGACAATAATCGATTTACAAAGGCTGCATGCGCTGTTTACTTTTTATAAACAATTTAATAATTAATTTGACAATTACACCGATACTATGCATGAAGCCTTTTTAAAAAGTGAATCAGATTGTTCCCTGAACCGAGAACTTCAATTTGAGAGGTTGTTGAACAAAATTGGCCCAGCAGAAGCTGAGATAATTGAATTTGTTTAAAGAAATTATAAACAAATGCGATTACTGCCACTTCCCGGCGACCTACATTAATGCCCAGAGGACATAAATTAAAGCTAGAATTATAAGCTACCACCTCCAATAGGTGTGAACATTATTCCATCAAAAGTTAATTTGTTATAAACAATTAAACAATTTAAATTATTATTGCGGTCAACTGCAAATAGTCACAGCAACGGGGTATATTTTATCGTGTAGCTTATTCGTTTCCCTTTCATTTGACACCCTATTTATTAAAGAACAACCACCAGGAGCCGGGATAAAAAAGTTTAAAAAAATTTCTTGACATAAACAGTCGTTAATCGTACATGTGGCGCCATCTCGCGTTTGCGGCCTTTTTCGCAGTTTTCCGCACCGCCAAAACCGAATTCCTGGATTACATCGTTAATTTAAACAATTGCGTTTTTCTCGGCTTCTAGTGCGTATATTTTAACCGGGCTAGTCTTAAATTAAAGCTACGAACCATAGCTATCTCCTTCAATAATTGCAACGATATGGCATTTGTGGTTTAAAAGTTATTAACAATTGAAGAATCGGCAAAAATGCACTCCGGGTCAGTGCAATTATCTCGACTTCTAGAGGCGGTAGATTAATGATCGCATGTTTAAAATAAAGGTACAGGATGCTGCTACATGACAATAATCGATTTACAAAGGCTGCATGCGCTGTTTACTTTTTATAAACAATTTAATAATTAATTTGACAATTACACCGATACTATGCATGAAGCCTTTTTAAAAAGTGAATCAGATTGTTCCCTGAACCGAGAACTTCAATTTGAGAGGTTGTTGAACAAAATTGGCCCAGCAGAAGCTGAGATAATTGAATTTGTTTAAAGAAATTATAAACAAATGCGATTACTGCCACTTCCCGGCGACCTACATTAATGCCCAGAGGACATAAATTAAAGCTAGAATTATAAGCTACCACCTCCAATAGGTGTGAACATTATTCCATCAAAAGTTAATTTGTTATAAACAATTAAACAATTTAAATTATTATTGCGGTCAACTGCAAATAGTCACAGCAACGGGGTATATTTTATCGTGTAGCTTATTCGTTTCCCTTTCATTTGACACCCTATTTATTAAAGAACAACCACCAGGAGCCGGGATAAAAAAGTTTAAAAAAATTTCTTGACATAAACAGTCGTTAATCGTACATGTGGCGCCATCTCGCGTTTGCGGCCTTTTTCGCAGTTTTCCGCACCGCCAAAACCGAATTCCTGGATTACATCGTTAATTTAAACAATTGCGTTTTTCTCGGCTTCTAGTGCGTATATTTTAACCGGGCTAGTCTTAAATTAAAGCTACGAACCATAGCTATCTCCTTCAATAATTGCAACGATATGGCATTTGTGGTTTAAAAGTTATTAACAATTGAAGAATCGGCAAAAATGCACTCCGGGTCAGTGCAATTATCTCGACTTCTAGAGGCGGTAGATTAATGATCGCATGTTTAAAATAAAGGTACAGGATGCTGCTACATGACAATAATCGATTTACAAAGGCTGCATGCGCTGTTTACTTTTTATAAACAATTTAATAATTAATTTGACAATTACACCGATACTATGCATGAAGCCTTTTTAAAAAGTGAATCAGATTGTTCCCTGAACCGAGAACTTCAATTTGAGAGGTTGTTGAACAAAATTGGCCCAGCAGAAGCTGAGATAATTGAATTTGTTTAAAGAAATTATAAACAAATGCGATTACTGCCACTTCCCGGCGACCTACATTAATGCCCAGAGGACATAAATTAAAGCTAGAAGTATAAGCTACCACCTCCAATAGGTGTGAACATTATTCCATCAAAAGTTAATTTGTTATAAACAATTAAACAATTTAAATTATTATTGCGGTCAACTGCAAATAGTCACAGCAACGGGGTATATTTTATCGTGTAGCTTATTCGTTTCCCTTTCATTTGACACCCTATTTATTAAAGAACAACCACCAGGAGCCGGGATAAAAAAGTTTAAAAAAATTTCTTGACATAAACAGTCGTTAATCGTACATGTGGCGCCATCTCGCGTTTGCGGCCTTTTTCGCAGTTTTCCGCACCGCCAAAACCGAATTCCTGGATTACATCGTTAATTTAAACAATTGCGTTTTTCTCGGCTTCTAGTGCGTATATTTTAACCGGGCTAGTCTTAAATTAAAGCTACGAACCATAGCTATCTCCTTCAATAATTGCAACGATATGGCATTTGTGGTTTAAAAGTTATTAACAATTGAAGAATCGGCAAAAATGCACTCCGGGTCAGTGCAATTATCTCGACTTCTAGAGGCGGTAGATTAATGATCGCATGTTTAAAATAAAGGTACAGGATGCTGCTACATGACAATAATCGATTTACAAAGGCTGCATGCGCTGTTTACTTTTTATAAACAATTTAATAATTAATTTGACAATTACACCGATACTATGCATGAAGCCTTTTTAAAAAGTGAATCAGATTGTTCCCTGAACCGAGAACTTCAATTTGAGAGGTTGTTGAACAAAATTGGCCCAGCAGAAGCTGAGATAATTGAATTTGTTTAAAGAAATTATAAACAAATGCGATTACTGCCACTTCCCGGCGACCTACATTAATGCCCAGAGGACATAAATTAAAGCTAGAATTATAAGCTACCACCTCCAATAGGTGTGAACATTATTCCATCAAAAGTTAATTTGTTATAAACAATTAAACAATTTAAATTATTATTGCGGTCAACTGCAAATAGTCACAGCAACGGGGTATATTTTATCGTGTAGCTTATTCGTTTCCCTTTCATTTGACACCCTATTTATTAAAGAACAACCACCAGGAGCCGGGATAAAAAAGTTTAAAAAAATTTCTTGACATAAACAGTCGTTAATCGTACATGTGGCGCCATCTCGCGTTTGCGGCCTTTTTCGCAGTTTTCCGCACCGCCAAAACCGAATTCCTGGATTACATCGTTAATTTAAACAATTGCGTTTTTCTCGGCTTCTAGTGCGTATATTTTAACCGGGCTAGTCTTAAATTAAAGCTACGAACCATAGCTATCTCCTTCAATAATTGCAACGATATGGCATTTGTGGTTTAAAAGTTATTAACAATTGAAGAATCGGCAAAAATGCACTCCGGGTCAGTGCAATTATCTCGACTTCTAGAGGCGGTAGATTAATGATCGCATGTTTAAAATAAAGGTACAGGATGCTGCTACATGACAATAATCGATTTACAAAGGCTGCATGCGCTGTTTACTTTTTATAAACAATTTAATAATTAATTTGACAATTACACCGATACTATGCATGAAGCCTTTTTAAAAAGTGAATCAGATTGTTCCCTGAACCGAGAACTTCAATTTGAGAGGTTGTTGAACAAAATTGGCCCAGCAGAAGCTGAGATAATTGAATTTGTTTAAAGAAATTATAAACAAATGCGATTACTGCCACTTCCCGGCGACCTACATTAATGCCCAGAGGACATAAATTAAAGCTAGAAGTATAAGCTACCACCTCCAATAGGTGTGAACATTATTCCATCAAAAGTTAATTTGTTACAAACAATTAAACAATTTAAATTATTATTGCGGTCAACTGCAAATAGTCACAGCAACGGGGTATATTTTATCGTGTAGCTTATTCGTTTCCCTTTCATTTGACACCCTATTTATTAAAGAACAACCACCAGGAGCCGGGATAAAAAAGTTTAAAAAAATTTCTTGACATAAACAGTCGTTAATCGTACATGTGGCGCCATCTCGCGTTTGCGGCCTTTTTCGCAGTTTTCCGCACCGCCAAAACCGAATTCCTGGATTACATCGTTAATTTAAACAATTGCGTTTTTCTCGGCTTCTAGTGCGTATATTTTAACCGGGCTAGTCTTAAATTAAAGCTACGAACCATAGCTATCTCCTTCAATAATTGCAACGATATGGCATTTGTGGTTTAAAAGTTATTAACAATTGAAGAATCGGCAAAAATGCATTCCGGGTCAGTGCAATTATCTCGACTTCTAGAGGCGGTAGATTAATGATTGAGTGCTCAAAATGAAGGTAAATCCTGTAATCCAGGAATTCGGTTTTGGCGGTGCGGCAAACTGCGAAAAAGCCCCCAAACGCGAGATGGCGCCGCATGTCTGATTATCGACATATCGTTACCGATAAAAATTAAAAAAATTGTTATCTCGGCTCCTGCTGGTTGTTTTTGAATAAATAGGGTGTCAAATGAAAGGGAAACGAATAAGCTACACGATAAAATATACCCCGTTGCTGTGACTATTTACAGTTGACCGTAATAATAATTTAAATTGTTTAATTGTTTATAACAAATTAACTTTTGATGGAATAATGTTCACACCTATTGGAGGTGGTAGCTTATACTTCTAGCTTTAATTTATGTCCTCTGGGCATTAATGTAGGTCGCCGGGAAGTGGCAGTAATCGCATTTGTTTATAACTTCTTTAAACAAATTCAATTATCTCAGCTTCTGCTGGGCCAATTTTGTTCAACAACCTCTCAAATTGAAGTTCTCCGTTCAAGGAACAATCTGATTCACTTTTTAAAAAGGCTTCATGCATAGTATCGGTGTAATTGTCAAATTAATTATTAAATTGTTTATAAAATGTAAACAGCGCATGCAGCCTTTGTAAATCGATTATTGTCATGTAGCAGCATCCTTTACCTTTATTTTAAATATGCGATGATTAATCTACCGCCTCTAGAAGTCGAGATAATTGCACTGACCCGGAGTGCATTTTTGCCGATTCTTCAATTGTTAATAACTTTTAAACCACAAATGCCATATCGTTGCAATTATTGAAGGAGATAGCTATGGTTCGTAGCTTTAATTTAAGACTAGCCCGGTTAAAATATACGCACTAGAAGCCGAGAAAAACGCAATTGTTTAAATGAACGATGTAATCCAGGAATTCGGTTTTGACGGTGCGGAAAACTGCGAAAAAGGCCGCAAACGCGAGATGGCGCCACATGTACGATTATCGACTGTTTATGTCAAGAAATTTTTTTAAACATTTTTATCTCGGCTCCTGGTGGTTGTTTTTTAATAAATGGGGTGTCAAATGAAAGGGAATAGAATAAGCTACACGAGAAAAAATACTCCCTTGCTGTAAGTATATGCAGTTCTCCGTAATAACAATTTCAATTGTTTAATTGTTTATAACAAATGAACTGCTCGTGGAATAATATTGACCGCTATTGGAGATGATAGCTATATCTTTGCCTTTAATTTGTGACCGTTGATTATTGCTGTAGCTCGCTGGCAAGTCGAAGTAATCGTATTTGTTTATAATATCTTTAAACAAATTCAATTATCTCGGCTTCCGCTGGGCCGATTTTAATCAAAGACATCTTAAATTAAAGCTTTCGACTCAAGGAACGATCTCTACCTATTTTACAATCACCCTCATGTACAGTTACCGCGGATTTTTCAAACGAATATTAAATTGTTTATAAAAAATAAGAAGTGCATGGAGCATTCGGAACTCGTTTATGGTCCTGCAGCAGCATCGTTTCCTTCATTTTAAGCACTTGATCATTAATCTAGCGCTTCTAGAAGTCGAGATAATTGCAATGACCCGGAGTGCAATTTCATCACATTGTATGATTGGTTTATTCATATATCTCTTCGGCGATGGCACTACAGACTTTTGTCCACTTCTATCAAACGTTCAGCTCCGTTAAGAGAAATCTGAAGCTTGCCCCTCGACTTTCGACCGGTTTCATTACCTTTTCCTCGAATTACACGGCAATTAACGCAGAATAATGTTTCCCTTACGTGCTGTACGATTCCTTCCCTCGACCCTATACGAACACTCTCGGCTGATTATTCGCATAAGTGCTGACTTGAGCCCGTCAGCAACCTACGTGGTGCGTTCCACGATCCTCCGATTTCTACCAGTGTCGAACATAGTATACTACTTGGTCTGACCAGTCTCGCGCTCATTCTACTGATCCCGGCCGGACCGCCTACATCCAGCGATTCAGCTTCGTCAATGTAACTAATAGAACGCTTCAGCAGTTCTGGAGAAGATCGATGCCTTTTGTTGCTCATTTTTGTACCGATTAAAATAAATGACAAGGGTTTCCCCGGAAATAAAAGGGTCGCGGTGAAATCGCTAGACAAAATCAGCCATCACCTGGATCAATCAAATAATTAAACGCGACAGAGGATTAGAGGCCCCATTCATATTGCATGTCAATATTAGGTTGGTTCCATTTAATGCGACCAAATGTATTGCGATTATGCAGGAAATCGCGTTTTTCTGCCAGCAATTTCGAGCATCGGATTTTCGATGCGTAGTAATTGGAAGTAATAATATTGTTTGCCCGGCGATTATGCGGCTCAGCTCGATTATCTATCGCCCGTGAATTCTGTTAATCACCCTTCCTAATTGTTAATGTTTGATTCATCCGCGATAACCCACCCCAATCTATACCAGCCGATATCAGTCATTCGCTATGATTTCGCCGCGAACTGTGCCCGAAAGTTCGTGTCGTGCTCCTCGTGGCCGCCAGCTTTCCGAATTCACCGAATTTGTTTATTCATGTTTCCGGGAAGGTGTTTGTGGGGAAGGTCCCTTAACGCTCACGGCCTCTACAGCCGCTATCATTTGTTAAGATCGCCAGACCGGCCAGCTACATCGATCGACCTGTGAAATTTTCAGTAGAAGCCTGACGCAAGTTAATCGTAGAACCGTGACTTCTGATCTGGCTGGTTTTATTTCACCCTCGGGAATTCTTTACGCGTAGCAAATCTCGTGCAAACTGTGCAAGGGTTCGTGAAACCGTGTCCGAAGATTATTAGCAATAGAAGAAACGAATGGATCTTCGACGGTCGACGTTGACGCGACGATAGCCAAGGGTTCAGACGGTTTTCAGGGATGGACCGTAGCGACGGGGCCCGCCAGGCATTTCCGCGTAACCGACCTCGACAAACCGAGCGAAACGAGGTCAGGAACGACGCGTACGAGCAACGAGGGTCGTTGGTGGGCCGTTCGCCAGTCGTCCACCCACCACCCTCAGCCAGGGGGTCGTTTCTCTGCTCGGGTTCTGTCGGATCCGCTCGGACATTGTCGTTTCCACGAAGTGCCGTGGAAGCGTGTTACACAGGCACATACTACAGCAGTACAAGCGGACACCCAAATATACGTGCTCGACGGTGCTGCACACGTGCACACACGTTGGCCCAATAACTGTGCACACGAATATCGGGTACGACACGGACTTAAGGTACAGGCAATGCATACGAGCGCGTCTACGTGATCGGCCACGTGGGGCACGCGTATCGTCCATTTAATCCGCGTGTCAAGTTCCATTGATACAGGGATCCCGTGCGAAGAACGAGCAAATAAAATTACGTTCCCAATAAATCTTCGGCCGCGTGAGCAATTAACGAATACCACGGCCGCGTCTTGTACGTGCGCTGTTCGATATAATTGGAGAACCAAGTTATTTCCGCTTTGTTGGGCCAATAGAACCGCTTACTGCAACGACCGTCCATAAGGCTGATTTATTCTCGGCCTGAGTCACTGAACATTTAGCACATTTAGACCGAAGATACAAATACTTCGGCAATACGACACTTGCGCCGAAACTGCGTACACATAATTACAGAACGGCGCTCTGTGAATAATTCCGAAATGCCCACGAATATTCGCTTCGTTATCAGAAAAGCGAATCGAACCGATCTGTCTTCGGCACGAAAAATAAGAACGAAAAAAAGAAAACGAAAGAATATGCAGACGCGGAGTCTCGAGTCTCGCGTCCCCCGAGACGAACACCCTCGCAGGTGCGCACTCCCCTGCGTGCACCTGAGCTCCGTGTACCAAGCTTCTACGGAACGAGCAGCGTACACCAGGTCTCTGCGCACACATCGAGCGCCCTGCACAAGGACACGAGCCCCCACAGCCACTGTCGGAGGCTTTGGAACGCGGAGAACGCGCACACTTTCGCGCAGAAACTATCGTGTGTAAGTTGGCGGGGGTAGAGGTAGCGTGGGCAGGTAATACAAGGAGGGAAGCAGAGGGTCGGTGAGGTGGTGGTAGTCGCACGGCCGTCTAACGCGGCACAGTCGTCATTGGGCGTCGGGACGCCGTGGCGACGCGGTCTCGACTCGAAAACACGGCTCGACGAATCGAGCACACGCGCGCGAAGTGTGTACGCGACACGAGGATCGAGTTTTCCGCGACTTTTGCCGCATCGTTCCCTGCAGCCACACTCACACACCACTGGCACACTCTCGTCGTCATTCCGCGTACACGCTGAACACGGTACACATCTCGCGGTACCAAATCGGCCGGCTACGAGCCGCGACCCGCAACCGATTCGACAGTGTTGTTCAATTCTGTTCCGTTCAATTGTCTTCGTCCACGACCCGTGCTGTGGGCGCGTGTGATCGATTCCTTTTGAGCTCGGGGCAGTATCGATCGGATCGAGGTTGAATAGGATTGTTTGGTGCGCGGAGACGTGACCGTCTCTAGCCAGTTCTCCGATCTCCCTATCGATACGATCCTTCTCGTGCTCCGTTTTGCAATTAAGTTTCGCGCGACCGGTGGCGCGGTGAGTCGCGAGAAAAGTGTGCGTCCGCCCGTTGGAATCGGATTCCTTCGAGGAAAGTGTTGAGCCGCGTTCGCGAAGGAGAGGAGGGAAAACACGGAGGAAGGAGAGAGTGCGGGGAAAGTCGCCGGCTGGATCTCCGGCGTGGATGCGACGAGTGTTCAGGGTGATTGGATCGAGCCGAAGGTGGAGGAAACACCGCACGATGGGACGGACGACGAGAGGATGTCGCGCGGACACCGCGGGATTCGTCTTGGTCGCCCGGTTGATCGATCGCTGGCACTCGAAAGCGTCGACGAGGAACGCGTTACGACGGGGCTGAAGGGCACCAGGTCGCCGTCGATGCCGTACCATGATCTGATGGGACGAGTCATGTCACGTGTCGTCGGGACGCTGCTCGCGCGCTCGACGCTGCTGACGAGCGTCACCGCGGCGCTCGTCGTGCTCTTCTGCTGCTGCAGGTGCACCCGTGCCAGCGAATTCCCCGAGAGGGAGTGTTGCGACCTGATATTCCCTATTCCGGAACCGACCGGGAGATCTACGTCCGCCCCGACGCCTACTGGGAGAAGCGGTGAGCGTTTGTCCTGATATCTCTCCTCTGTGAATTCTTGCCGCGGAATCTCGCCGTTCTTCGGCAGCGAGCAAATTTTCAATTTTCTTTCGCAATATCGTGTCTCGTTTTATTACGTTTCCTCGAGGCATTCGGCAGAGGCATTCCTTTGCAAGTAGCAATCGCGACCAGCTTTGTTCCGATGTCAACAGAGCAACGTTGGTCAGAGAATCGCTTCTGTTGACGTTGGCTCGCCAGCCAGAGCTGATTCGTAAACACAGCGGTCCTTCGATCCTGTGGAAAGTCGGCGAAAGCTTTACCACAGTTTGATCTCGACCCAGTTGGTCCCTCGTCTGCCTTTGGTCGGAGAAAGTCGGGGCACGGTGGCGAATTACGCGACCCTCGTCTTAACTACCCCATGTTCGTCGTTATTTTTCAATGGACAACGAGGGTCATACATTTGGCCCCGGGATTTGATTTTCCACAGTTCGGAAAATAGGTGCTCCAGTTTGCGCGTTCGAAATATTTGACAGGCTGATATTATACCACGGGAGCGTGTATCATTTTTTTATTTTTTTTTTAAAACACTCGTTCGGTCGGTGGTTTCGATAGAGCATTCCGGTATCGCCGATAGGCGGGCAAAGGGAAGCCAATAATTGGACAGGAACCAATAACTGTACGTATAGGTTGGTCGTATTTTGCTAGCCACCGAGCAGCTATTACAATTTCCGTGGAGGGATGCGCGGATTATTAATTCAATTAGGATCAGTTATTAATCCAAAAACGACGGTTTATCAGCGCGAGCCCAATGCGGTGGTGATTTAAATGGCGAAACAAGCGCGCAATCGAGTGGCCTGTTTTTCAAGCGAAGCGCCACTCCTCTTGCATCTTCCTCGCTGACAGTTCAACTTCCTTCCAAACTTTCAATTTCGTTCGAGGATAATCTATTATTAATTAAGCTAATTAAGCGATGAAAGGTACTACCGCCGCAAAAGTAATATTCGTGGAACCAAACATCGAACCCCGAGGTCGGGCCCGCATCGTCCGCGAAAACTGCCTCGAAAATATTCCTCAGACATCGCTCCCGGATCGATACCTTTAATTAACTCGAATTTACGGGCCACGGCCTTTGCCAAACACCCGTTTCGTATTCATATTCGCGGATCATACTTGCCGCGCTCAAGCAGCGCGGATTTCTCTTTCGATTCTTTTCTTCTGAGGGCACAAAGAACCGAAACCCGTCCATCATTAAACGTTCCTTTCAGAACGCACTTAACTATTCCGTTCTTTGATTTAACATAGACAACGAGGCACGTAGCTTCGTTCTAGTTCCTCGATAGCAAGTTGAACAAAGTGCAGAGGGTGCAAAGGCGGTCGAAGCACAGCGGTCACTGATATTTCATCGACAGCACGATTTCCTGTCCGTCGAAGGCAGGGACGTTTCATTCTTTCAAGTCGACCTGGGTGCGAGATGGGGTTAATGGAGGCAGCGACACTCCACGGGTTACACGCGAAGGGTTGTAGGTCGACGTTGTCGTAGGAGGCGATGTCTGCGGCCATTGTCGGTCCTCGTACGGCATGAACTTCCATTAAGGTCGGCCGCGATCGAAGGTTATCCGGCTCCTCTATAGCCGACGACTAAGTTTCAGGGTATAAGTCAGTTATCCGCCACCCCCGCGGAATTCCATGCCGTCGAAATGCCTCGTGCATTCTCGTGCGGCGTTAATAACGGAAATCGACCTCCTGTATTCTCGATACTTCTTTCTCGAAGAAGGTCGAGGGTGAACTACGCCCCAGCTCGTTTCCCCATTGTCTCCCCCCCTTGCTGCCACCGAGAGAAATCAGGATCCCGATTAGTTCTTCCCCGGGGACACCGATAAGTGGTGTAGATGTGACTCGATTCGCGGAACTTTCCAACGATAATATTAGCTCCGAATATTAGCTGCCGCTCGAAACTTTCGACCCTATCGATCGTGCTTTCACGGTCGACGGTTGTAGCGGTAGATTTATAGCGACAAATTTGAAGCGAGGCCTAAATACAGTTGAGGGGAGCACGGGGCTCCAGGAGACCGCGGAAAAGCGAAAAAGGCAGAGGGAATCGTCGCGGTACGCGGAGGTACGAAAGCGTGCGAAACAGAAGGCGACAGCTCGTCGAGGAAGGAATCCTTCTCTGCAAAAAAGCGCTAGCGCACAAAGCCCGCGTTTGCTCGTTCGTTCACGTCCAAGGTAGCGGGCAAAGATTTTCCAAGTGCTCGTCAACGCCGTCCTACGATTCCCGGCTTAAATGTCGCGACTCAGCCCGCAAAAAGAAGGAGACGCGTCGCGGCACGGGGCGGGGGCGGCGGAGGCGTTCTGCTGCCCCCGAGAAAAAGGAGCCTGCCGAGAAAGAGGGAAAAAGGGGGACGAGAAGTGGCCCATTGACGTTAAATCGCACGGTGAGGAGCTTTTAAACGTCCTCGGTATTTTCATGCGACCTACTTTGCCAGCCGCACCGTAACGAGGTTGCTTTCGAATAAATTCGGAGTACCTTCGAGCACGTTGGCCACCCCTTCTTCCGGTTCCTTCGCCGCGTCTGTGATTTCGCGAATATTTCGCGACCGTTGCGCTCGGCGATAGGACACGCGTACAATTAAAACGAGAGGTTGGATTGCCCGATTCGGAGTGGAATAATGCAATTATTAGATGGACGAGTGCGATGCTTCGTAGATGGTCGTGTCTGCGGGGAATTCGAGCGGCGAATGGAAACGGTGCGCTTATTTTTTAAAAGATCGTAAGCATTCGAGCAGCGGCGGGGAAGTTGGAGGGCAGCCCCGATGGATATTTATGGGCCGGGGTGATTAATTAATTGCGGCGAAAGGATCGAACTCATTCGAGAATACTATTCACGCTACCGCGGTGTGCTCCCGTTACTCTGTTATCTGTATTCGGCGATCCTTGCTAGGATTTAGAATATCGATATCTGGCCGCAGAATTTGGCAATACATTTCTGTTTCCCCGATTATTCGTTGCTACACTCGGCGGAGCGGCGAGATACGAAGCTGACAATTTTTTCACTGCGTAATCACCATTAGTCAGTCGTGGATGGAATTTAAAAAGAACGCGCGGATATCGAGGCGGGCTGTTTCAGGGGGCTATAGCGAGCGATTCAATTAAATTACGGAACAGTTTGATTCCTCGCCCGTTGGCCCCCGTAATTAATTATTCGGCGAAATTTCATTATTGGAAATAAATTCGAGTGCCGCGCAAGCTTCGATGGCTGGCCAGATCGTATCCGATCCTAAACATTCTGCACCTGCTCGTGCGTTTTCCAGCTCCATGCTGTATCGTAAAATTTAGGACAGATGATCTGCTACATGAATTCGTGACAGGCGATTCGTTCCCATCGCAGATAGTTGAATAAAGTCGGAACAACCCTCCCGGGAAGTAGTGCCTGTTGTTATTTTATTAATACGTTAGTTAACATATGTTCCACGGTTCCTGTAATAAATGTTTGCCGGTATTTTATCGCCCGACCATTTTTCTCAAGACTCACACGTGTCGTCCATTTTAAGGCGTTCGCCGGACCAGAAAGCCGCCCCGCGCTCTTACTTTATTCGACTCGACCCCGTTTCCGTTTTCTGCGATTCGTCCGACCCGTTGGTGCGAGCCATTCGAAGAACCCCCATTATTACTACTTGTACCGAGGCAAAGGAAACACCTCGAATTACGAGAATTCCCCTCAAATAAATTAGTAATTAATTGGCCGGCAACCTCGGCCTCCTTGACCCGATATACGTGCTTCTCTTTGAACTCTCGACTCACCGACACGGCCTCGTTCGTCGCAATGATTTGCAAACCTTCTCGTTAGCTTTTCGATTCTACACCCCTCGCGCGTTTGTTCGTCCTCGAATCTTGGAGGTACCCTCGACCTTTCTTAACGCGGATACGATTGCAGTTTCCAACGATAACGCGTCAAACATCAGCGGGGACGTGCGAAATTATACATAATCTATTAGCGAAGCAGGAGTTATTTATTTGACGTACAAAACAATTTGTCCATTATCCAGATCAAATAGCGTCAGAGGTTCCTTATTGATACGACATTTTTTAATTTTCCAAATTGTGTGACAGTTTCTACATTTCCAATCGTTCCATCGAAAATTAATTGTACGAGGAAACAGATTCGAAACTTCGTTTGCCGATATTATTACGGAACGTCTCCGGCGAACGGTAGAAGTCGAGGCGACTAACTGATAGAGTAGACGGTTCGATTTGATTAAGCGACCGTATTTGATTAATCTTCGATGTTGAAGACTGCTGTGCATAATTCTGCGGGAAGTATCCGAGACACGCGTTATACATATTTCACGGGGAATCTTGAACGGAAAAACAAAGACAGCCCCAGGACGCTTATTCCCCGTAGTATTTGCTATGTCGCTGCTGGAAATTAATTCCGCGATCGTTAATCAAGCGGGCTGACGTTTCGCGGGCACATCAGGAGGAATTAACTTTTAGAGGCGTCCGCACGCGAGACGTATTCCGCATTCCTTCCAAGCAGTTTCTTCCCAGCTTCATCCTGGCTCCGGCCTCGGCTCATATTTTTCTCACGTATTCCGTACGAGGAGTGTTTGGGTGGAGTCGAATTGTCGTAGCGATCTCCCACGATTTTTTTTACCTCTTCCGTCCTGATCAAAAGTTTTCGTAAGATTCTGGTAGCCAGATAGAGATCTGGTGGGCGATATAGAAATAAAGAAGTGTACAAAAGGGATAGATAATAAATAATATCATGCTCCGCGATTTTTATCGGCTGCAATTCGACCCGATGGACGCTGAAAGGGATCGACTTTCCTCGAAGAAAGCCCATTAATAGCGCATCCGATCGGAGAAAGGTGAAAGTTTAGTGTTTTTTTCGGTTCTCTCTACTAGCAACCTTTTTAGTTCCTCCGGCGAGAACGTAGAGACGTCAGGTACCCGAAACGTAGCTCGCATTAAAACAGCGACTGCACCTCGCGCTCCACGGCTAATTAGACAGATTTTTGCCTCTCCTCGGCTCGGCAGTAATTTTTTTAACGAAATTTCTGTCGCCGTCGCGGCTGATTAACGGAAATGCAAAATTCGCCGGATTGCGTCTGACCCTTGTCGGGCCGTACTACTGCGCGGCGCAGCGAGTGGAGGAGTATTGCCGTGGCCGGACTCTCGAAAAGAGACGATCGCGTTTTATATAAATTTTTCCGACTGACCCGGCGCTTGGACTCGTAGTCAGCGTTATTTAATCATGCTGCTTATTCAGTCGGCTAACTTTACAGACGCTCTCAGTTCTCGTATTATCCGCGATTTGGGCTTTCGGCGAACTCTCTTCGCTCTGGCCGACCCGATACCAGCATTTTCGTTCTATATGTCTTTCCATAATAGAGGGAAGTCCATTGCGTGAGAAATTTGTCGGCCTTTTAGCTTCGTGAAGTTATAATAAAGTAGCGGGGAAGCCGGTGAGCGTAGGGGGCGCGAATAGAGGTAGGGAAAATAACGATCCAAGGAAACCAATATCGACGACGGCCGGGCAGGTGGAGACAAAAGCTTCCAGCTAAAGTCTTGCCCTGCGGACTAAGCTTCTGGCGAAAGTGTTGGACAGGTACGATAGAAGTGGAAGCCTCGAATGAGCTTGCACGATTCCCGCAACCGTCATTGATCATCCGGGATGTATCGTAGGTGGGAAATATCATCTTATCCCGGACAATGCATCGGGTTTCGAAAATTCGCGGGGACGGGAAAAAATGTATATTCACGTTGGAATATTAAATTCCTATCTTCAAGATAAACGATAGGATCGTCCAAATTGATCGGTTAAATGGTGGAAATTTCTGGCGGAACTGGCACGCTATTTTTACCGCGTTTATTATACGACCGGTGCAAAAGCGGCGTGACGTTAATACCGGCGTACATATTAATAAGTAGCTGCTACGTTTAGAGTATATTTCCACGAAGATCGATCCATCAACCTGAATGAACTCGATCCTCCCAGCCGAAGGATGTTTGCATGAATTTGCTGAAAAACTTCTTCCCGAAGCTCTTGAAAAAGAAAATGAACTGTCCTCTGTAAAATTGTACTTTTCCATCCTCGACCGATTATCTCGAAAACCGATTTCGGCGTCTATTCAACAACAAACACCGTCGACCACGGTTAGAATAATCGTTACTTCGTCGACGCGCAACTGTTTTTGAAATGAGCGTGTCGCGAACTGTTTTGTAGTTGGCAGCGTTATTTACGAGGCATCAACGAACCGGGTAATCGAGTCCAACGAAACTACCTCTCGTTTAGACACCGGAATCAGATTCGAGCGGTCGTAACGCGAGGCTAGGGCGGCGGGGATCGATCAGGAGATTCGATCGAGATCGACAGGTCCCCTTTAAAACGCTCGCGAGCACTCGCGTTTTTACGTCCACGGCCTCCCGTATATTATAGCTGCCCGGGGCTGAACGGAGATTGACAACGAATCTGATTTCAACCATTGTTCGTTGGATTTTCAAAACCATACTGTGAATTCAATACCTACCTGCTCCGGTTGCAACCGGCGCAAAATTAAAATCGCTGCTCTTTCCCTGCCCTGCTTTTTTGCGCCGCGTTATCGCCCACTTCCGGTCCCCGCTGCGCGTTCACGTGGACCAGACAGCCTTTCCTCGGTTGCCTAATACCATTTGCCTTGGTGAAAAAGCTCGATACAATCTACTGTTGCACAGTTTGCGATACGCACAGAAATCCTTGCAATGGAAATCGACATGTAGCTGCTAAAAAAACCTGCAAGATTTTAGCGAAGCAGTCGAAAGGTGTATTAATTGATCTTGAATGAAATTTATCTATTTTTCGCGATGAGCGAGGCGTTTCATGAAACGTGAAACATCGTCCGCATTCAATGACGGTGTCCTTTTAGCGGTTAGCTGATCGTAAACTGTAAACCGGAAGGAAGATGCGTCAATTTCGTGACTCCGCGGCTCCGAAGGCCTCGAACGTTCACGGATAAGAAATACGAGGGCAACTACTTTGAGTTCATCGCGAACCTCTGGCGCATAAACGAGCAAGTCCCGCACAGAGTTTTTACGGGCAGCCAGCTCGTGAAACGCGCGCAAAGAAGCGTGCTCGGGCAATGGCTGATCCTCAAGCACGCGTATCTCACCCCTTCTGGATGGGATTCGAACGATTGCCCTTCATATGGCCGAGCGATTTTGGGGTGAACTCGTGATAAATGCCTCTGCGTATGCTGTTTCCCCCTTTCGTCACGATACAGTCCAAAGACAGTACTTTTCCCCACCTCTTGTTATCTGCTCGTAGAAAGCAATTAGTTTGCTCTCCATTTCTCATCCTTCTTGGATTTCTGTATCGTTAAATGGAAAGGTGGTTCCAGCAGGAATTCAATTCAAGATACTCCGTGGGTATCAAACACCAACGCCAATGCTCGTTCGTTCTGCGATTGAAGCTTCCTGGTATTTCGAGGCCGAACGATCCATTGTCGCGGACGATTCGTTGAAATAATCCTTTGATCGCCGAACAGATACGGGTTATCGGGTTTCTGGGTCAGCGGAGAGATTAACGCCGCACAGAATAATGAAGTCGCGACATTGGCGAACGCGAGTCAATTAGCGCAATCGTTTTGTATTATATTATATTGCACGGTTGCCGGCGAGGCAGGGTTCTTCTGTCCAGTGCGAGACTCTGAAACGCGAGATGGTTTCTAAATAAAACTAAAGCAAATAGGGCATGAGAATATCCTCGGCCTTTGCCGTGATTTGTCGAGCATGCCCGCGAGTGCCGTCTCTGGTCGACTGTACGCGCGCCTTCTGTGAAACGCAATTAGCATCGCAATTATCGACACGAATAACGGTCAACACACGCGCGCGTATATTTAATTAACCGTTTGAATCGCGCTGAAATACTGCCGGGTCTATCGCTCCTCCCGAGCACAGAACTAATTTCACCCTCGCCAACTCGGTAGATTTTGGTTTACAATCTGGTCCTCGATTTTCTCGATTACCCTTAACATTTGGAATTGTCGGAAACTTGCGGCGAGCGACGCGAAAATCGGGTTAAGGGCGATCAAGTGCTGACTTGTGTATAGAAAACTCGTAGACAATGGAACAGTAGCTGTACACGAGATTAATCTACTTCTTTGTAACGGAGCACAAAATCTATCGCGAACAAAGAAAAAAAAAAAAAAATTGCGAGACCAAAGCCGGAGAGCCTGGCTTTGAATCGCCACCGAGAGTCTCGGGAGTTTAATTCATCGCGCAATTTTTCGTACGGTTTCCTGTGGAAAATCAACGTCAACGGGCAAAAATAACCGCGCGACCCGGATCGACCGTAGAACCGTGCTTTCAACCGGCGACGACCGAATCGTTTCGCAGTTCGTATTTAAAGGCACGAGGCGTACGTAATTGTAGGAAGGGGAAACGTCGATTCCCCCGTTGAACAACAAATTATGAATTACACTCGAGTATTTCTGGGTGAGCCCAGGCAAACAGGGCGTAAATATTCTCAGGCCTTCGGTGAGACTTATCGAACGAACCGGCCCGGTACATGCGCCGGCTATGTAACGCAATTACCCAGGTGTCTGACGTGTATGCGGCACAGTGCTCGCCGTCGTGCCTGTGTCCACCCGTCTACCCTTTGTATCTCGCGTCTCGATCTGCATACATCGACGCCGGCTGCATCAATAATACCTTTCCGACGAGGCTCGTTTTGTAACCGGATTTAGTAATCGATCATCGACGCCCGACCGACGTTGTAACCGCGGCGTAACTGAATATTTCAGCGGGATGCGCGTGCACATGGCTTCGGTAATGGTATAATCGAAACTGTTTTCTCGATCGAGGATGAAACCCGACCACCGTTTGCTCGCAGCAGAATCAGCTTCTTTTAATTGTATCGCGCCCCTGGAATCGTGTTGCAACGAATTCGATTGCACGGGGATCGCGGGGCAATTCGGAGCTGTTCAAACGGTTCACAGAAACGTAAGAAATGTGCAGCCGCGTTTAGCGGGGAAGGATTTGTGAAAATTGAATAATCCAACGCGGACGGCCGCGTGATTGAAATTCCGTTGTTTATGCCGTCGAGATTCGCGGGTAGCCGATCGTGGATCGCCCGCGAGCGGTATTCCATACGGCCGGGCAATTAAATCACGCGCTCGCTTTGAAATTTCGGCCCGAGCGCAGACACGCCGCTGCTCCTCTGTGCGCCGTGTTGCGCGCCGCGGCCAATTAACGATGCACAACGCACTCCCCCGAGGTCTCGAAGCATCGTGTAATCGGCGGTGCGCCGTCTTTCTCGGCTGGTGCACAATAATCGAAAACATAAGCCGATGGAAACCGGCAGCTCGTTCACGCTGTTTCGCGTATTCCGCAAATCTTCCCAAATTTCCAGCGCAACTTCCGCGCAATTACCTTGCACAATTCGAACAATTCTTCTTCGCTCCATTGCGAAACCTTGCGCAGGTATTCTACATTCTCGCGGAGAATTTAAGCGCGCGGTTGTTTATCGAGGTGGACGATCGATTCGAATTCGGTACCACCCAACGAACTCGCTGTCCACCGATCGAATTCGACGCTAAACTTTTTCGAACGGCCGGGCTGTCGTCGAAGAACAGCGAGGAAATCGGCAAGAATAAGAGAACCGGCGAATGTTCCCGTTGGACACGATAGACAGGAAGTCGTCGGGCCGTGAGCCTCGCGCGGGCGGGGTGGAAGAGGGTGGCCACGTTCCTGCGCCAATGTTCGACACGAAAGCTTCGCGAACGAGCGCGTTTGCAGGCCTTATCGCGGAAAGGGCCAGCCTACCTTAACCCTTCGGCCTAGCCAGCCGGCAGATCTAATCGTGACTGGTTTCCCTTGCTCGCCAGCCGGCTGCTCGTTCTCGTGCCGTTAGCTCTTATATTCTTGGAACTCGAGTTCCCCCCTTCCGCCCCCGATCCGCCCTATTCCGCGAGCCAGGATTTCGTCGAACGCTCCGTCACCGATTCGAGCGCAAATTTGCGCGCGTCGATCGTTCCACGGAAACGGAACGAAAAGGGAACGAGAGTCTGCAATTTGTGCCGATAACCTTTTTCCGGCTACTCCGACGACAAACGGTATCGAGCCGTCTGCGTTGCACAGGGGAACGTCGAGTGGAGCTACGTTTTTTTCTTCAAATTCGTCAGCCTCGTTCGCGTTATCGTTCCACGATGTTTTGCTCGCGGGCTTGGCGCAGGAATTCATCGTGGGCTTCCGAGAAAGCGTTTGCCGGTCCCGCGATAGATCGCATCGTGCGGCGCGCAGCAATTTCAGCGACTGCGTGAATCGCGTATTTGCGCGGGCTCCCGTGTAAACGGCGACGAGATCGATTTCTTTCACGAACGCCGCCAGGTCGCGGGCAACCCGTCCGCATTACCGCGTTTCTCGCCCCCGCGTGCTCTCCTAATAACACCGTCGCTGGTTTTTGCTCCCTCGTTGGCTCTCTTTTTCCCCCCGGAGCGTGTATGAAACGTATCAAGACGCCCCGCTGCGAATAAAGCTGCAACAATTATGCCGGCGAACGTCGCGGTCGGAGGTGAAATGTTGCAGGGCAACTTTTCACTGCTCTCGAGGCTCATGCGTTTGAATTGTTTTCAGCCTGACCGCGCGATTGTATCGGGTAGCGTCCGGCGATTAAGATGCTATCGTTATTATGATTGATGCTATCGTTTCTTATTATTGGTACTACTTCCTGCTATTATTATAACAATTATTATTATGATTACCGTTGAAGCTGTCTCGTAAAAAGAAACGATCAAAAACATCCGATCTTAAGCTGTCGCAAAGCAATAAGATATTGCAACGTGAATAACAATATACATACGTCGTAGCGACACTTTGCAATCGTAAGCCGTTGCGCAGGAACACATAAGTCTTCGAACTACCCTCCCTTTACTGCCTACACAACACTTCTGCTCCATCGACATCGATGGCAACACTTGCTTACAACGTTCTCCGAGGAAACCGCAGTTTCGGTAAGAAGAGCAAACATTCTCCGTGGATAAAAGTCAAGCAGAGCATCCCCTCGTCAAAAAAGCTCCCCTCCGTTGCGTATACCGGGGGGAGCTGGAGCAAATAAGCGTCGCCGAGGGACAGAAAATTTCCAGAATTCCTTCTCACCCTTTTGCGGTGTATCGGGGCTGGCATTTTTTTCGCCGCCCCTCCGACCACCCCGTGTAATCACGAGGGAATCATGGTTGACCGTTTACTGCCGCCCGTGTAGGGACGGCTCGCTCGATGACGACGAATTTGCACGCCACGCGACTGTCGTACACGCGATTCCTCCGTTGCGAACATCGTTACCAAGTTCGACATGCGAACGGGAAATAAGGCTCCGCCCTGACATCGCTCGGTATCGAAGGAATGCGTTCACGCGCGATCACCACGCGACTCGTTGAATCACCGAAATCGCGCCACCGCCCCTAAACAGTGCTAATCATTTTCAGCCCCCCCGACCTGTGCGAACTTTCGCGAACGTTCACCCCTCGCCTGTTCACGCGTGCACGCGTATTGATTCGTTCAGGGGACGGCGACGATCGTGGACAATCGGTGATCGCGTTCGATCCGCCGCCGCGGGGCATTTCCATTTTTAACAGGTCTGTACAGGTGCACGCGATACACGGGTCTAAACTCGACCACCCTCGTAGGAGTGGTGCACTCACGCGAAACGAAAGCGAAACTGTTGCGTTTCGTGTGATTGTTCCCTGCGACTGCATAGAACAATTGATTGCCTCGACCGATGGGACGGGGGTTGGGTGTTAGAGGGTTACGCAAAATGCGATCGTTATTTATGGCAGTTCTTTGTAGGCGTATTACTAGCAACGGCATCGGCGCCAACTCGTTCCTCATTGGCTCGCCTGCAGCTTTAAGAGTTCCGAGGTAGTCGGAGGGCTGTAATGTCTCGTTTTAGAGAACGCATTTGGAATTCCCTTTCACGAAGTCACGCTCTAGAATGGCGCGGCTGTGCAATCTGGGACACGTGTTGGCTGTACGTGCCCGTTATCAGCCAGCGTATATGAATTAGGGCGAATACGGAGTCATGTTTGCAAACAGAGGTGTCGTATATCTTCTGGAAAAAAAATTGTCCTGCGATTCGAGTGCAGCTTGCGTCGATAAAGGGGCTGGAGTGCCGTATGAGGTGTCTTTACGTCATTGACATTACGACGCCGCGTTACAGTATCATTTGCTTTCCCGGTTTCTCGTTTGCGTTGTACGCGGAAAGAGCACCAAAGCTGAACACGCATTCAATTCGTGTTCTTTTCTGCTCGAAATACGTTTTCGGGCCACGTTCGCACGAAATTTACTGCGTTCGTTATTAATATTTCGCGAGTAGACTCGCGTTGTTGTTGGCCCGCGATTTTTCGACCAACGAGAGAAAAACAATTCCGCGCAAATTTGCGTAATTTTTTTCTTTTACATTCACCCCCACCTCGCCATTCTTCGACGCGTTTTACATGCGGCCGAAACGGCCGGGAATTTTGTGTTAACTGCGAAATGGCTGGTTCGTTGTAAAACTGTTGGTACCGGGCCACAATTATTCGATGGTCTCTGCTTTTTTAGTTATTCCGTTTTAATTAATGCTTGTTAGCGTCACGACGAGCGTACGACAGTGTATCGGCGTTTCTGGGCCGTCCTTGTTTTAATTATTGCGGTGTTCAATAATGCAACCGCCTGTATCAATCAATAATTATTTCATTCTTTCCGTCGTGGTTGTTCCATCAGTATGCTATTACATTTTATTCTTTTACTTTTTCACATTACCGATACGTTCGGGCACAGAATTTAAAAGAATGACGCGAAACGATAAGCTTGCTGTACGCACGCGACGTGCAACTAATTAAGCACAAATCGGGAACGCGATTCATTGTAAAGTGTGCCCGCAACAAAATACATTGTTCACACAGAAACAAAGCGAAATAAATGATGCTGGTGAATTATCGTTTCGCGGTTCGGTACGCAAGCCATTGCTGGCTAACGCCGACGCTAACGGATTCCTATTGCTATAAATACAGTGATCCGAGGGCACGTCTCAGGTGCAATGGAAAATTATAAATAATCCCCGAACGGATTATCGTATTCCCAAAATACTTTGCGACACACGCGCTCGGCGTCCCGTAATTGTACCGCTGTGCGGTTAATTTCGACGATAATGAACAAAAATTAACGATACCTCCGCCGCGAAATTCGTAAAACCCCGAACGATACTTTCATTGATATTACACGATTTCCATCGCAACCAGATTTCTATTTTTACCAACTTGCTGGGATAGTCGAATCGCGTCGATGACCGAAGGTGGCCACAGAGACGATCAATCTCCAGCTATATTCCGCAGCTTTCAGTTTCCGCGAACAATCGTCGCGGCGATACGTTAAAATTCCTCGATGACCCAATTAGAAGCAGAGAATTAGCGGAACCCGATTGTTCTCAATGGCCACGAGCATCCGACGTCCATTCATCCAGGGTGCAACGGTCTTAAGTCGGATTTACGAATTACAGAAGTTCGAGTGGTCAAAGCACCGGGCTCGCAACGCGGCTAATAAAAGCCCCCTCGTTGCTCTTCGTTTAATTCGTCGACGTTGCCACTGTGCGCTCTTCAACGGCGGCCTGTCGACGGATTACTGCTGCGAAAAGGGGATGGAATGCAAACAAAATTAAGTTCCCCTGCTTCTGGTCCTCGCTTCTTCTCTGGACAGGGAACAAGAGCTGGGCAGAGAATTAGCCCTTCGAGTTTGTTTCGACGAATCTGTGTCACGGGCATGGCGCGACGCCAGACGTCCTCAGACTGACGCAATTAGCCGAAGCTTCGTTTTGACGAGCTCACCGGATACTCTGGTCGGGGTTAATTTCAGGCTTAACGGCGACGCTCTTGGCGTTTCCTCGTTTGCACGGCCCATGGTCGAGTGGCCTGTCTGTAGCTTGCAACCTGTACCGGGGAAATCGCGAAAAGGGGAAGCCCTTTTTCGTGACAGGGAACGCGAGGTGCTTGTCGAGCCTAAATAATTTCATTTATAATCAATCGATGAATCGTCCTCAGGTATTATTCAGTTAGATTGCAATTCAACTTTTCTAATCAATTTTATTTCTCGGTTTCAGCTAATAGCACGGAAAATATCGCGCCCTTTTCTTCGGTATTACATAAAATACAAGGCGCCGAGGTCATTAAGTATTGAGATCTCTTGAGAAACGGTGTCACGAGTAGCTCTCCTCCTCATTACACAAATTGAGCGATTCATTATTCGTTTTAATCTACCCGGGGATGGCTATCGTCTGGACTAGAATAGCCGAGTAGATTCAAATCATATCCGATGTAATATTAACCATCGCTCAACCGCTTTCAAACAGTTTCGTTCCATTTTTCACCCCCTTGGAATTAACAGCTACGAACGGACGCACCGATCGCGATTTTTCAAGCAGCAAAATAAAAATTGGCGGCGAACGGCAGCGATGGCGTCGAAGCGACCGATCGATCGATGTTCTACACGAAACACGGGGTCACGAGATTCCGTCGTTTCGGTTATAATTTTCGCCGCGGCGCCTGGGGAAACGAATCGCGCGAAACAACGGACGAGAACACGGCGGCCCCGATGCAAATCGATAGCCGGGGCAGGCCTGCCTTCGCTTCGCGACCACCGTTGACAGATGAGCGTCTTCCATGAACCGACACACTTTGATCATCGACCATCGATCGCTTTTCTAACCGCGTTTTCGAATTTTTCCCCCTTTCCTTCTCCGGCGAACCCTCCATACATCGTCGTGTCACGGAACAGACGTCATCTGTTCTCCGATCCTGACGTTGTTCGCCCTACTGGTTTACCAAAACGAAGTTCCACGAGGGCTTTTTGCTTTTCCTTCGACAGTAGGTACTACTTACGAGAGCTCAGATGAATATTTTCCGCGTACACTTCTCGGGATTGCTTGATAAATATGGTAAGATCGACGAAGAATTCCGCTTTACTTTACTTATCGTAATCGAACCGAGAAGGGGACCATTTTCCCCTGGGAACCGAAGAAGAAGACGGTAGAAATCCTGGAGAACAATGGTGGAGTAGATAAACGGGAAATCTGGTGTTCCTTTTTTCCGCGGGACTCCTGGCGACTTCTGTACGCGTTTTGTTTCCCTTCGATTTTCGTCTCGAGTCCGGGGAAGGAATTGAAGTCTGGTAAACAAAGAATGGAGACCGGTCGATATCCCTTTCTCGCAGTCTGTTACATTCCCTCGCCATTCCATTCCTTTTCAGTTTCCTGCATAAGAATGACGCGACCGATAGAAAATTTCCGTGGTCCAAACACGATCCCGTCGATTTTCCAAATTCTTCGATCGCCAGGAAGTTACTTTCACGTCTCAGAGCGATGAGAAAATGATTCGAAATATTCCTATCCAACGATAATCGTCGGAATGATCGTTCGTCGACCGAACTTCCACTTGGAAATCAAACGACGAGCGCGAACTTTACTGGTTCCCTGGGAGGACAGAAGGGAGGTTTCATTGAATTTTCAACGGCGACCTGGTCGACGACGCTGGCCGAGGGACGACGTTGTCGGAGCTCTGTTCAATTTTGCATCGCGACAAGTTGCGAGGGTCGCGTTAAATAAGCATTCGCGTGGCGCTGCCGTTTTCGTATGGTATTTGCAGGCGTGCGCGTAATGGAGCTTACCGGCGAAATCCTGTTTTCGCAAAGCTAACCCAAGTCGCGACGGGGGCGGTCTCCGTGAACCGGAAGGCAAGCTCGGGGGCCAGCTTCCGGACTTAAGTCGAAAGTTTCTCTCCGCGGCCACGCTGTTTTCTTTGCCGAAAGTCTCTCCGGTTCTTGGAGAGGGCGCATTAGAAATGCATCGATGCGTAATGCACCTACTCGGTTCGCTTGCAACGAGGCTGCTCGAGGCCTCGGTTCTTATTTCTCCCTGGGAGCTTCCAATTGAATTGCGCGGGAGGGTTTTTGGATAATTTTTGGAACGAATCGGAGGTGGTCGTTCGATGATAATGCATCGACGTTGAATGGAAAATCGCGCGTATGTAAATACAAAATTTTCAGAGTGTTCTTGATTAGAGGTTTAGTAGGCCAGAACAATATAATTGTTATTGTAGATTCTTTCTTCCACGGTAATAGCAAGTCTGTTATATTGATTGGTCTGCCAGACACAGAGCGGGATTCCAATTAAATTGTATCGCGACAGTCGATAACTTCGTAGAATTGAAATCGGAGAATAGGAATCTGATTTCGAAGGTTTAGCAATATTTTGGACGGCGGCATGACCTAAGCGGGAAGCTAGGCGCCGGAAGACGGCAGGCGATGTTTTCTTTGGCAGTGGTTTAACTTGCCAGGTAACATAAGAGCCGAGGTAGCAACGGGCCGCATTAAGGCTGCATCCTCGCGCGCTAATCCCACTGCTATTCCCAGGACTTTAGACAAGGGACAAGCCTCGTACTAACCCAACCTAACTTGTGGCTATTTCAAGGGAGACAGAGAGGCACGAGGGTACGTTCCCTTCGCTCGTGCTGGCTCGATTGAACCGTGAGCTCGACCAATGAAATATGCATCGGTTTTGAAGCGTCCGCTTCCGGCTGCTAATTAGCCAGAAAACAGCAGACAAAAAAAGAGTCTGTTTTTAGGGCTCGCTTATACGACCGCTATTCGTCTTTTTTCCCAGCCACCCTTTGAGTCCAACCCTTGTCCGTGTCTCTTCTGCCACGAGTGGATTCGGAAAGGGACCACTTGGTTAATTCATTTAGCTCGGGTTCCACCACTTTTCCAAAACAGTTTCGATCTGATTTCGCCGGTGCTTTCTCTCAATAACAATGACCGTGTCGCGTTCCATCGGGGTATTATTTTTCCTTTGGAAATAGTTGGTAATTGGCACAGAGAAGCAACGTATCGTTTCGCGTAGCTTGAAGGCAAAGTTCGGAGCGCTGAGTCGAGACTGGCTCGCATCTTTAAGAATTCACGTGGACGGGATCTTTCTTCGTTTCGGTGTACGTATGCGCGAAGGTGGCTCGCGAACCGTAAGAAACTTCGTTCGCAGTGATGCTTTCCCGTCGAAGACATTTCTGACGAATGGCGTTCGCGTGAAAGGCCGAGGAATAGAGGCGTATAAAAATTTCAAAATGTACCACTGAAACTGTGTTTCCACTCGGCTCGCGGTTTCCCCAGACTTTGACGAATACGTCGACATATTTGTTCCCGAAACTTTGCACCCTCGTTTCCTTCCGTTCGCCGTTCTTCCGAAGCAACTTTCGAGAGCTGTTGTTCGAAAAATTTTAGTCTTTTTTTTCAACGTCGGCGCTTGGCCAGCATTAAGAGGACACTCCAGTAGAGTTCATTTATTCCGCGACTCCTCCTGGCGAACAACCGAGCGCACGCAAAGTGAATTATATATATATATATATCGGTCCCGGTGCAACAACTTCCGGCTGCTAATTAGCGAGGAAGACAATGTCGGAAGATTGGCCGTGTCTCCTTTGTTTCCATTGTCCCTTCCGTGTATTATTCGGCTGGTATAATTGTAACTGTAATTGTAATCGAAGCGCGAGCACGCCGCGCCGTCGACGTTGGAAAACTTCGAGCTGTAATTTGTCGTCGACCGGAGACGAGTCGTGTCACGAAGCTTCCGTTCTTGCTACAGTATCGTTTCGACTGAAGACGAGTCCTGAGACCTCTGAGTTAATTAAGGTGTACGCAGTGTTTAAGCTATGCTTCCCCTGGAACACTCTTTGTCGACCACTCTAAATAACTATTCAATGGAAATCCGTCGATTTAATTCGTCTCGACGAACGGAAAGGATGGTAGATGGTAGTTGTTCCTCCGGTTGTTCCTCGTCGGTGACGAACGATCTTCGAGTTCCAACGTTCTCCCTTGGCGAACGTAAAGTACGGACGAATGAGGCGGAATCTTGTTTGCTTGAACGCCAGAATCGTTCGTCTCTTCGAAAAGGATCATGGGAAAGGATGCGGCCTGATGGGTGGGAGCTTGGTTTCGCGAGGACCTTTACGTGTCTTGACCATCCGACGAGCACAATGGCCTCTGCCAAACAACCGGTCGTAACTCGCGACCAGATAAAGGATACCACTCTCCTGTACTTTCTCTGACCCTCTGTTTGGCTCTGCTTTCGGTAGGGGTATCTTTCTCCTACTTACCGGTGTCTCATTTGCCGGCACGATACTGCCAAAACGTGCTTTCGGAACGAGTGGCTCGTGCAAGGAACTGATAGAACGATTGCTCTTGGCTGTCTGACGATGTCCGCGGCAGCTAATTATTTCTGTGTCTCTTTTTATTCGCTTTTCCGTCCGGGATTTCTCATTGATCTTTTCAGCCTTGCAATATTTTCAACGATGTCTTTGCTCCACGTATTTCTGTATTTATTCCATAATTTTCAGTATTTTGACTCAATCGATGGTTGTACAATTTATTTTTCGTTACGGTTGGAATTAATCGAGGAGTGTTTTGTTAGTTTAATGGGCACGAAAAATGAAAATGGGACTTGAATCGAGAACATTTTCGTGGTAGTAGATTACGCTGCTCAGTGGAGCATTAAGTTCTTCCCAAGGTTTACACCATTTACGAGTTTTTCTTGCGACCCGATATAAACCTCGCCTGCAATTCTTCTGCAGCTAGCGAACGATCGTCCACTGTTTTATTCCGCGAAATGAACTAATCGTGCCACAGTATTAATTAGATATTTTGCACTGCCTCGAATTAATTGCGAAAAAATCGCACGTTTCTTCGTTTAATACCTTGCAGGCAACAAACCATGCAGAATTGTCCAGCCATGGTTCAATTTTCTTTCCCGAGCATCCTCTCAGCAACGCCGCCGACGAAACTCGATTTCGCTTTGCTCGTGGGAATACGAACACCGCTCGAGCCATTCAACTCCGCTTGAAAATTTCAACCATGGACCCGGTTTTAAGTCCGGCGTTACCGAGCCTTTTACTAAACCATCTCAATGGTTTCGTTAGGTGGAGCCGAATCATCGCGACGAATTTTTCGAAACCGCCCTCCATCCGTGCCAAGACGCTTCCCTAATTCTTAAAGCCGTGTCCGTCTGAATTCGTCGCGAACGATTCCTCGCCACGTTCGGCCTACGAGGCCGGGACAATTGGCCGCGGAAATTCGATTTCATCCGGAAACTTTTCGTCGTGGTAGTTTAAAATTTGATCGCGGGACCGTGGCGGTAAAGTCGCGTTGTCGTAGCCCGAAGCCAGAAGCACGCGTTCCCCCGATCGTGGGCTGGAAATCGCGAAAGGACGAGAACGGAGACGGCCAACGGGGAAGCGTGATAAATTTCCAGAGACTTTTATTGCGGGGCCTGGAGCTGGAACGCGCCTTAACATCCCGGATTCTGACGCTTTATCGGCAGTTTGAAAAGTTTCACGGCCACGGGAGTTTTACATAGTGGCGCAATAAACGGTCGTGAACGCAGATAAGATAGAGAGGCGTAATTCGACCGCAAAAGTACCGGGGGACCTGTGTCTTTGGACGACTATGGACGGATTACGTTGCAACGGGTCGCAGAACCGAGGGATCGTTCGTAAAAAATACTTCGACAGAGCTCTTCGAATAATTCGGGACAAACTGCGGGACGTCCTTCGTTTCTTATTTTTTCTTTTTCAACAGACAGGTAAAATTTTCTGAGCTGTTAAATTTTACTGTCGGTTAACGTCGGTGGATAAAGTCATGTTCTCCTGTGGAGAACCAGCCCGCGGAATTTTTTAACGGCGCAAACTTGTCCGGACCGTGTTTTGAAAGGGGGATAAAGCTTTTATGGAGGAAGCTCTTTTAAATGTATTTGACAAATTCTATTCCCCGGGTGGTTGCAATTAGACGGTCGAAAATTCCACGGATAATCTCGCTGCTGGAGGAGTTTATCAGTCTTCTTTCGACCCTTTCCCCGTTGTTTGTCGCACTTCACGTGGATACGGCACGCTGGGAAAGGGCGCATAATGTGGACGCTGTGCGTGGTTCCTGGTTATTGCCGGGAGCGTGTAACGTTGCCGCGGAAAGTGCGAAACTCGCGACGCTTTATTGCGCTTTTGCCACCCCGCTTCGACGTGCCGTGTAACTGCTGAACAAACGCGACACTGCTTCTGTCGTCTTTGATGTTCCTGCGAACTCGTTGGAACCGTTTGAGAGATGATCAAACGAAGTAAGAGGGATTTTGAAGTTATGCGTGTTGAGTAAATGGAGGCTTGAACAGTCGGAATGTTTTCAACGATCAGACGCAAGCAGCGCTTTATTTTAACCGCATGCTTTCAAAGCTATTATCGTGTACTATAGTGGAAGAAGATTTTTCAACAATTCTACAACCCTTCGAAATTTCTGCGTTACAAGTAGACGTATCTTCAATGTTGCAGTTGAGTAGGCAGAGAAAATACTGTGCTCTTTGAATCCAGAGTGAGATAAAGGGATCTGCATGACGAGGAAATGTATTGGAAAATTTTGCCAGCCATTCACGTACGGATACAACAGATACCACGTTACTTACCCTACATATCACGCAGAGACTTGGTTTCTTATTTGCTCGCACCATTTATCGCGCCACACTCGCAGAGAAAAAGAGTACAAATCCGATTTGGAGATCGGAGAATCAGATCTCGGGGCGTGTAATGTCTCAGGAAGCAAAGAAGGATTAAGGTATTCCGTGTGCCGTCGTTGTCGGATCGGCATGCATGGATTCTTGGCCGGCGTTATTATTCGCAAGGAATTACATTGATTTACACTCGTTGTTCGTCATCGTCGCCGCTACCAACAAAGTCGGATATTTTACAATGGACTAAATGACACGCTTCAGCCAGGGTCCATTTGATATCGCGTTCGAATGGTAATACTGAACGAGCTGGCGCACGGATCGCTTCATTTGCCGTGAATTATTTCCGGACGTAATATCATTACGAAACGCGACGCGCCTGTCGCCCGCTGTTTTTTATCCGGCGAAACAAGAAGAATCGATCCTCGATATTTCTAGATCTTTCTTGCTTCGAAACAGTCGTCCAGTGTGAGAAAAAATACATTTGGTCGATCGTCCGGAAAATTAGCGATCACTTCATTTCTCTTTCCTCGACGGCGAGGACACGAGATAGCAGGGTTCAAACGCGGATAACAGTGACGTGAACGCGTTCGAGTTAATTCGAACGGAGCCCGGCTGGGGACCACGGACCAGCGATATGGTTTTATTTCACGGCGGTGAATAAAATAATATTTTGACGGGCGGGCTGGCGTAAGCCGAAATAATTAAGTCTACCGGCCCGTCCAGAAATCGCGCCTGCAACTGAAATTAATTTCAGCCGGGCGTTCGCGCTTTATGCGCGCTGCTCGATTTACAGCCACGTTCGCCCGAAAATATCGCCCCTTCCGCCCTCGCGTCACAATAATATGATATTCATTAGCGTCGTGTTGGTTACCGTTCGCGTGCGCGTAATTCCCCGCTCGAATAACGAGAATTCCACAGAAATTTCAGCGCTTTCTCTTTGGAAAACCTTTACAAATCACCCCACCCATGTTTCCTGAAGTATAAATGCACGGGAAGACCATTATTATCCTGGAGTATTAGCCGCGAATCTGTGAATAATTTCAATGCATCATTTCCCATTGTCCCGCTTTCTCGCGGATCACTCGTGGAAAACTCCAATTGAACTTCGAACGTGACAAGATAAGGCTCGAATCGAATTTCCACTTGATCCTCCAATCGAACGATTTTTCTCATCGCGATTGCTCGTTTCTCGCAATTTTTTTCTGGTCCCCAAACTGTGACTGGTTAGCGCAACGAGTTCTTCCACCTGAATTTCCAACAGATTCGAGTACAGTTCGCGTAACGAGACAGTAGACATTGCTCGCGACACGTACGATCGCTGGAAGCACCTTCGTCGCGCGAATCCTTTTACAGTTCCGTTGGTGAGTGTCGTTTGCGGTTGGATTCCCCATCCGCGGCGGCGCATTTGTTGCTTCTGGCGAAACTTTTCTCGTCTTCGAACTGAAAGCGTTTTCTGATAATCCGATACTGCGGAAATGCAATTTTCTTCCCGCCCACGACTTTTCTTCCCCTGTCCGGCCAGCCACTGTTGCACGCCTAGGGCGCGTCGGTGCAATTTCTTTTCCCAGGTGCTCCGTAATTAAAGGCCGGCAGTGTGCTCGGACGATGTAACATCGACGACGACAGGACGGATTGCTGCTTGTGGAGATTCGTATGAAACCGCCGCGTCAGGGGGATGCTCACGCGGTCATCGAGGGGTTAACTTTAGTTGGACGGAAGGGAATATTTCGTGGAGAAAAATAACGAGCAGTGGCGATGAAAGACATTCAAATATATATACAGACATCAAATTGCGCGAGTTTGGAATAATAGGCGCAGTTGTAGAAAATATTATTAGCAGCGTGTTCAGATGGAAATCTGTTTTCGAATTAACGGGAGATCGTACAGCAAATGCCCGGGCGAAAATATGTTTCAAGACGGGTTATTGAGAAAGAGTGCCAATAAGAGTGACTTATCGCGCTATAGAAAACGTGTTTTTAATACCATCAACGGCACTATTACTTCCGGCAAGGGTAGCGACGCCGTTATCGTCGCGGCTATTGCTCCAGCCAGCGCAGCTATTAGCGCCGCTACCCTTTACGATACCGTTATGTCCTGCACAACCATAATCGTTTACACGCCGCTTCTGGTATCGTGTGCACGCCGGTTAAGTAAATGGAAGCGTGTGCGCCAATGTAAATAGTAGCGCGAATGGCGGCAATCGTGTAATCGTGACAGAAATGCCGGAGGGCAGGTTGACTTAATTAGCACCGTTGCCGATTAAGCAATTAGGGAGGGGTGTAGATGGGTAAGAAAGGTTTGATTACACGTGTTACAAGCTCGTTCACTCGTAACATAGAGCTTTGGTTTGTTCTTGTCTAATAAGGGGCCTTGTGGTACTATGCGAGAAGATTTCGAACGTTGAAACGTTCAATAAAGGGAAAATTATTGCGGCCGATCCGCGAACATCTGAACAGAGGGGAGAAGATATGGCGGGGTGCAGCGTGGAAAGACGAGAGGGAATAAAAGGATGCTGGTTCCGCGTGTGTTTTGCGGTCAAATCGATATCGCTAAAAGATCCACGAAGTTCAACCGCGACCCGGATAACTCTGTGGAAGCTCGGAACGAGATTATTTTCTCATTTGCGGCGAAGGGACGAGGCTCTTGTAACGATTTTTACCGGGGATATTCGACATCGGTCGATACCAGCTTACACGCGTTTCCTTTCCTCCATCTCCGAGTTACGTGTAACTCACTTTTCCACCTGCGAAAATCAATCCGAATGCGTTATCTCTTATTTCACGAGCCCCGAATTTTTATGCAATTCTTTGTGGAAAATGGTACTGCTTGATCTTCGTCCCTCAGAGCACGCGTTACTCCTTCCGCGTCGTCGGGTCGATTCGAAAACGATGTAGCAGGTCGCAGATTGGAGATTGAATGGGTGGCGAACGATCGAGCTGCATCCCCGCAGGAATTAACACGGCTGAGTGTTTTCCGGTGTGAAAATTCGCGAGGATGTCGAGCAGATGCGCTTTCTCGTGGCTTTCTTCCGCCGTTGGCGAGGCGTGGGCACGGTCAGCGGAAACGTTTCCTGTCGAGCTGACACGACGGGAAACTTGGTCGCCGCTCTCCGGATGTTTGCTCGTCGCGAGAGTAAACTGAACGTAAAAGCGACAACACGTCCAGCCGAAATCGGATAGGTTTTTCGGGTTTCCGTCTAAAAGCTCGATGGTTTCTCTCCATTTGCCGGCGGCGTCATTTCTCTGACCCCCGGTCGGACCCATTGGTTTATTTTTCGCTCGAAGAAAGCACGCTTTCACTCGTCCGCCCCTCGAATATCGCTCTCGAGTCTCCAGTGGTCGGCGCCTGCTTCCGCGGGTTCGCTTTGGACGCGTCAGATTGCTCGATCCTATCCATTAACCCTGCCAGCGTTTTCTTTTCGTTCCTTTGTCCCTTAATGGCGGGCCAAAGGTTGCTAGATTAACCGTGACGTCCGATAAAGGTCCGTGTCTGTTCCGCGCGAGCTATAAGTTCATTAGAATTCAACGGTGCTGCAATAGAATTAAAAGGACGTCGATGTAGATAGTCTAGAAACGTTTGCGTAGTCGTGCTCTACTGTGGAAACACGGGCAATTCCATTTACAGGGTACAGAGCATGTCGGTAATAATTCGTTGAATCACTATTTCAGTCGCTGCGACAGAAACCAACAACCCGTCGCGTCGTCCAATGTGTTTTACACTTGTGCGACATGATTTCAGCGAACAAAATTGATACGAATCGACTTCGACCGATCGCCATTAGTTAGATCCGATCGTAGATCTTCGATGGTGTTATTAATCTGTTCGTTACAAGATCTCGCTGCCTCGGGGGACGTTATCCAGAACGTAGATTTCGGCGAGCTAGTCGATCCAGCTATTAGATTGCGGGTAACGATAATCATATTAATTGCAGTAACAGTCGCGTATCGTCCTGTTGGTTATAGAAATATGCTTCAATAACTTTGAGCTTTAATCACGCCGGCTCTTGTAACGCGTCGAACGCAGTGGCATACTTTTGCATAATTACGTGTACGTGTTTAATTAAATCACCTCATCAAGAGCCGCCCATCGAAGGGCTTGCCGATCTAATTCTCCGAATCAATTAGATAGATCCCTAATAATCAATTATTAGGTCAGATTAATGCTGGAATTATGGATGTATTGCGTATGATCGCGAATGCTCCGATCATTTTATTTTACATATTTTAATTTTTGGTTGAATATGCATTCCAAGTATTCAATATTCGCCCTCGTGATATTCTGCATTTAAATGTTTTTACATGGGTCTGTAATCATGTTTATTGAACCGTTATATTACACGTTTTTCATATAGCAAATAGGTCTTCTCTTTTTTAACATTTTACATTTTTGCCCATTTTTTTCGACTGCTTTTTTACTTCAGATTTTATTGCTTTTTTCATTGATACTGTTTTTATTTCATTGCTTTTTTATTTGCCCTTTAGTGGACTGTTTTATCGAAGATGCCCCGAAGAGATCGCGCTTGGTCTCGCTCCGTGTTAAGTGCACTTGTCTGATTACCGTCGACTCGATTTCCTTCAAGAATTAAATTGCGTTTCCAGTAATTTTCAAGCGTAAATCGATTTCGTCGAAGAACTGCCCCTTATCGTATTAAGTGTTAATTTTAAATCACGGTATTTTTTAATGGTCACTGGAGCCTGTCGAGCACGGATGGCATATGTCTGACTAATGGCCGACCCATTCTACTTGCGGCGTTCCATCCACGGGCTTTTAATCCTGCCTTTCCTGGATTTTATTTCAACCTCGAACGAGTTCAATTTTATTAACAATTTCAATTTCAATTTCCACAAAATTTGTAAATAATTTGAAACTTTAATAAACCTTTATTGGAAATGTCACGAGGCCGGCCCAATTATAGTATAATTCGATTTGTTCTATTATACATTGTTTATACCTGTTAAAGTTACTACTTTTGCAGCAACTATATCCCACGCGTTATACTTTCACTGACATATGTTAGACCTCTATCGAAAAAGTTCGGCAAAGGATTTCTCGTAAAATTTCCAGCACAGCCCTTTGCCATGAATTCCTTAGAACACTATAACTCTAGTTCGAGTGGGATTGCCGGTTTTCGTATTCCGGGCGAGTATCCGCGAAACGTTCAGGGGGAAACACTTTGAATAACGATTGTTACGAAGATGTTTCTCGGCCAGGGGGATGGGCCGCACGCATGCATCGTATCGCAAGATTGAAAATCGTTCGTTTATTCGAGAAATTCGACGAGCTTAACGAGACGCTTGCCAACGAGTGGCTGGCCCTACGTGGCCCGAATGCCGACAATCCTCGTGATTTGCCGTGCCACTCTATCGGAATAACTTCATCGCGACTTTTCCACGGACTTCTTTTCTCTGAAAAAGGCGCACCAACCTGGGAGTACTGTCACCTGACCAATGCCACTTGACTCAGCCGCTTCTCGGTTTCGAACTTTCCCTTCTCAGTATCCTTTTTGTATCCTCTTATGTCTCTCGCCGTTTTTCGAACACTGCGACACAATGCAAGGGACCTTCGAGTCTTTATTGCCATTCCACCGCCACGTTTCACGACACAGAAACTGTTGTTTACTAACTGCTTGCGAATCCTCAACCATTTCGATCCCGCCTCGGGTGAACGCAGAAGTTCCACCGCTTTTCTGACTTGAGCGCGAAAAAATTAAGTGCAGACGTCCGTCGCAAGGAACGCAGAGTGTTCGCGCGCGAAAGCGTAGGCGCGCGTGGCGTATTCCGAATTCCAACTGGCAGCTAATTAACGCCGCTTCCAGGCATTTGCGCGGACAATTGGCGCGACCGAAATATCGGAATGCAATATTCATAGCTGGCGCGCGCGCCCCCACGCGAGATGCACGAAGCGGATACATACCTTGGGACGCGATGTCGAAGCTGCCATCTGCGCGAGAATCGATCTCTCGAGTTGCTCGCAATGACAAGCATAGCGGCACTTTCGTCTTTCTCCTTTACTTTCTTTTCCGTCGATCAACATCTTCAATAGTAAGTCAAATATTATTAGACCGTTTCCCTTCTAACGAAAGCTATCATCCCGATTTGTATTGCGCCTATATCGTCGATAAAATAAAAAATGAATTGGCGACATCGAGCGCAGAATTTCGATTTCCTCCACGGTCTCGTAGCCCGGCCATCGAGCTTCCAATCTATTCTTGGATTCGCCACTCGTTGAAAGAACACAGTATCGGCAGACTGCGACAGGACAGGTAGCGAGACGCTTAAATTGATTTCCACTAGCGGTGAAAAGAGGAATCGGTTTCGCTTCGGGCGACACTTTTTATAGCCCGGCTCGTTTGTGCCGCGGCGAGTAAAACCGAAAGAAGAAGAACGAAGGACTCGGCGAACGGTAGACGCTGATACTCTTCGCGTATTTTCTTCCGGCCGTTTTATAACGACAAATGAATTTTCCACTGCAGCGGGCACGGCGAAAGTGCGGCGCGTTTACGTGAAAGGAATCCGATGGCGGGCAAGATTCCTCGAGACTTCGGGGAACGTTGCCCTTTTAAGCCACGCGGATAAATAGCGGCTGGCCTCGGCGATTTTTCACTGCGACGTGTTTAGTTTCGAATTAAATTAAGTAACACATTTGCAGCTCTCTTTTTTCCATCAGAAATTCTTCTTGAAAGAAATCTTCAATTATTCTTCTTATCCAAAGAAATATGAATGATTGAAAGTGTCGAAATAGTACTTTCTCTAATTGCAAACGACACCGTCCGGAAATTACCGACCCCTTTCTTCGGGACCGCACTCGGCGACGGGAGGGAAACTTCCTGGCGCATAAACGGGACATCCTTTCGTCGCGTCGTTTGCGTTTTCTTCCGCTGTTGAAGACCCTCTTGATTTCGCTTGCCTACGCACGGCGATCTCCTTGTCGCTGAGAGGCGAAACTGTGTTAAACTGCGCTTTTATCGCGGTTACGGCGGCTGTCGGTTCGCTCCAAGAGGGGTGAGAAAGTAGCGCCTTGAGGAGCCCGTTTGATAGTCGTAACAGTCTCTGTTTAGTTCTCCACGCAATTCGAAAATACTCGTGGCTTTAATAAGTATGCATACTTATACCTTCCCCGTTTATCGCATGCAGAACATGATCAACTTTTATAAGATAAGCGATAGATAGATCAGTGTCTGTTTAGACGCGAAATGAAGAAAAGTGCTGAAGAAGCAGAACAGTCTAAGGGGAAAGCTGTGGGATGAAATAGAGGCGGGGGTATTGTCGATGGTGCGCGTGAATTCGTCATAATAATTATCGTGGGGTTTTCTTCCCGGCGCAGCGGTGAACGCAACAGGTGGCCGTGGGCGAACAAATCGTTCAGGATAACGACGAATCCGAATCGAAGACCGGTGATTACCGTCCCGATGGAAATTCGATTTCGAGGTGACCGTCGAATGGCCAAAAGGCGAGGCGAGCTTGGTCGCCTCTCTCTTTCTCCTGCATCGATCCGTATCGGGGGTCGTTGAAAAAGGAGGGAAACGGAACGGCAAGGTGGAAAACTGGGTCATCGGTGTGCTGGATGCTCCTCTTGTCCGGGGCCCTGAATATTTTCCTTAATGCACGCGCAGGCCGAACACGTCGCAGATAAATGAAATTCTGCCCGCGTCTCGATTTATCTGCCGATTCAATTTGATTTGAAACACACTTTTTGTTTAAACAAAAAAGTTCTCGGTTGGGAAGCATTCGTATTTTAATGTTTAATGTATACACCCCCTCCGTCGATATACCGAGTAATACTAGCCCACCTCCGTTTCAATCGTTTCGGTCGATCGACCGTAAAGCACACCAATTATTCGCGCCGGTCTACACTGTCCGTGCGTGTATTTTTTTTAATTCAAATCCCGTTCCATTAAACGTAGCATTGGTGGAATATTTGTCCAGGGTGGCATTCCGTTGATTCCCGATAAAAGTCCTGCGACCCATTTAACCGACAATGGTTCACGTGAATCGGTGTACATGCATATAATCGAGCACGAACCGGTTTAGGTGGACAGAGAAAGCAGGCTAGATCCTGCGAGTGACGTCTATCATCGATGCTCGCCGAGGCCATTGAGGCAACCCCCTCGATCGATAGTCGCCACCTAGAAATGATCGACGTGTCCGTCTGCCCAGATTACGATGTTGGATCTTGCGAGATTATCGGTTGGGAACAATGTAAATTGGTGCCGCTCTTGGATACGCATCCCGATTAATGGGAAACTGTTACGTGTCGTGCAGCTAGCATCGTTATCGCCCAAATTGCCAGGCTGCTGTCGCCATAGCGATTATTCCTATAAATTGTTCGTTAATTATTTACCCGTTGGTAAATCGAGCGCTCTCGATTATTCCCTCGCCCCGGTACTTTGGGAAATTGTTTAACGATACGCGCGATTGAATATTGAATTCGCGTCGAACGATACGATAACGAAGCTGCTTAATTAGGAACGAGGGTGATGAGGAACGACGTCGGATCTCGAGATCTTTGTGGCCGGGATTTAACCCGATTCTCGTGGTTGCCTTGCGGTTCCAAAGAAGAGGATCCTCGAAAGCTACCCCCGTTTCGTTAGTTCGCCGCATTCGGCACGTGACGCGCGCGCGCGCGAGCGCGTGTTTCCTTTCTATTTGCCCCGGGATCGTTGTATCAAAGTAACCACGTCTCTCGGCGTTTTCGAAGTCCTCGAATTTAGATCTTGTACGAAGCTCGACAACAACGTTAACCATCCGCTAATAAGCATTTTCCGTGCGCCAGTCGAGTCACGATTTAAATCGTTTCCCGCTTTAATTGGCCTGGTTCCGACTCGACCCACCTCCGCCTTCGTAGCACTTTTGTGCATGCTCATTGAATTCAACCCTCTTCTCCTACCATACGCCCTTTGCCCCTTCTTGCCTTCTCTTTCACTTTCCGCTACCCTCACTACCGGATCCCCGTTTCATTCCTACGCTCGCTTCGTTTTCTTCTTCCGCTTTTTAATCCATGCTCACTCGTCCATGCTTTCTGTATACATTCACTCGCCTTTTGCCCACGCTGCTTCTCCCTTTTAAAGGCATCGCTGGCTTTCCGCTTCCCGACTCCAACGCGAATTTCGATTTTCCGCCTGCGATGGAACCTCGCTGAATTACGATCGGTGTTTGTCAATCTCTCGCCGAGTAACGACACCGTTACAACTGTGCTCGCTATACTTCGTATTTTCTTTCAATATTCTATTCACCCACGGCAACAATTTCAGCCCGCAGCATGCCGTCATTCATCCCCGCGTAATCTCGCCCCGCCCTGACCCGTTTGACACCGGTTTCAATGATCAGCGGCAATAAAGTAAAGGGAGGCGAGACAGAGGGCAGCGTGTCCCGTCCGGCCTTCTTTTTTCCTCGACCTTTTAATTATATCAGCGGCCGTATCAGACCGTTGAACGGGCGGAACGTCCACGAGGAGGTGCGATCGGGCGGTTGGATTTATAGGGGCGGCAGGGACGACAGCTGGAACGAGAATTGACGGATTAATGGTGGACGCCTGGGACGTCGAATAAACATAGCGGCAGGCGAATTATATTCCCTCTGGCGCGTCGTTTTCAACGTCGAAAGGGTATCAGACGTTTCTCATCCCCTTTTTTTTATCTCATCTCAAATTTTACGCACGAGATACAGAGCGATCGCGAACGCTGGATAAATAACGAGGAAAAATTATTTATCGATTAGAGTTTCGTGGAGACGACAATTCGTTTCCATTTTAATCGATGACGCTCTGCGTACTTCGATCTTTGTCGGGCCGGTGAATTTTTCATTTCTATTCGGCTGTCCCTTTTCGTAGTCGCGGTTCAATAATGTTAATGGATTTGTTGAATCCGTTGAATACCCGCCAGCTTCCCCTCCGTCCCGACCACTCTGAAAACGAACACCGGCCGAATCAACGAAATAAATCGGACTGCAGCCGGCGCAAGCTCGTCGAATGACTAAACACGGTCGCGTTTCCAATTTTCCAAGGGCGTGTAGCTTCGACGTTTGCTCTGATCGATCATCCGACGTCCAATAGGTTTAAACTTGGACCACACTAGTTTTTGTTCAAGGCACAAGCAAAACCTTATGCAAAATTTCGTTTTAGCTATCGAAAGCTGGAGGAACGATAAGAGGAAAGTTATTTATTCATTAAATAAATCTACTTGGGTTAAATTTGTGGCGAGATTATTACTGTTATTATTATGATTATTAGTGTTGTATTTTGTCCTCCTTTTACTGCCACCCTAAGAAGATTGAAAAACCCACCACCCTTTCTAAGAAGACTATCAATTACTATCAATTATCCTCCAACAATTGCCACGCGTTATGCAATCGCGTAACACAAAATTTGCACGAGATTCTACATCCACTGTGCGTGGAATGCAATTAAGAAATAGCAGCGACGAGTGGTGATAGGGGGAAGTTGTTTGCGAGCCAATAAAATACGAATTAAGACGAGAGTCCATGGTTGAAAATAATGTCGATAAGAGGGGCGGGTCAGGCTAATTTGGGGAGAACCGTAGCTCGTTTAAAAGGCTTTAATTCCGCTCAGATAAGTGGATATCAAGTAGTAGCAGGCGTAGCTATTATTATCTCGGGCCGCGTCGAAGCAATTTTATAAGTAATGGCTTTCAATCTAATTTCCTTTGAAATGCTACTTTTGATAGAACACTGGCATTTTAGAATTTCCCCCCAACGCTACGATTTTTTCCCTGCAAAGACTTCCACCGCCCTCCTTTGTCTATTCACCAGCTCGTCGAGGTTATTACTCCAGTGCTGGGCAGACGTATTGTTGCTCCTCACGACACCTTTCATTTAGTCACGAACGCCGCTGGCAGTAGCCCCTCAATTATTAATTATTCCTCCGCTGCTTTTACCTCCAGATTACCCTTAACCCTGGTACTCGTGCTGCCGACTATTTTCTCCCCGGCTCGCGGAACGAAATCCACCGCGCTAAGAACTTCCGGGTAACTGGAACGAGGGAAATGTATTAAGAAATCGAGATTTCCGCGTTGTCGACGAAATAAAAGCGACACCGTGCTCTGAATCGGCCGGTGTCTACTTCAGCCAAGGGAGAATAATGATCCCTTCCCTTTGGTCGTTGACGCAGGGACCGTTTTCAAAGAGAATTATTATCGGACGACGCTTGATGCTCCTTGGAGTGTTTTATAGTTGCGCAGTGGGCAAACCGAGGGACATATCCGAACCGTTTCATCGGCTTACAACGAACGGCTCTTTGCCGGGGAATTGGATCACGAAGTTGATCAAAGAACCACTCGTTTTTCGCTTGCACTCATTTCCAGCGGATCGACCGGAAGATCTCTGCGGGGCCCTGTTTGATAAAGGCCACTTGTCCGAAAGGATGCTCGATTTAGAGCTTATCCTAGTGAACAGGATCCGTGCCGTTTCTTACTCGTTCGAGCAGCGCGGTATTTCATGGCGATCGTAAGAGACCCTTTGGCCGTCGAAGGACGCGGCAAACGAACTTATTAAAGCGGGAGCATTGCAGTCGGGCACTTATTAAAATTTCAGCCGTCGACTGAGAAAGAAGCGGGTCAGGTTGATGCAAAACCGGGCAGAGGGAGTAAAGGAGAGGTTGAAAAATCTTGGGGGAGGAAAATGGGAACTGGGCCAGCGAGGACAGAGGGAAATGATGAAAGACAACGCGGTTAATGTTTTTTTAATGGATAAATTTCCGTCGGATAGGTACGCTGCAGGTAAACAGTGCACTAAAGGGAACGTCTCGCGATCGTGGTACACGAAAGTTTCTTAATCGATAAATAGATAGCAATCGAAACAGCAAAACTCCTGGAAAATTACAAATTCGTTAAAAATTCGTTTCTGACCAAAGGCGATCCAGGATGCTACGGATTCTCGAAAGCGTGTCCACTCTTCGAGACGGTGTCTCCCGATTCATACCGGTTCTGCAGATTTTTTCCAGCCGCGCATTATTCAGCAGCCTTATCAATCTTTCATCTGAACAAGCGGAAGAGGATCGAGGACACGGCTGACTCCTAGGGGGAGGGGGTGGTGGCGAAGGGTATGCTTGAGAAAGGAGCACCCGGGTCGCGGCCTAATCTCCAGCAGAAGGTGCACCGTGTATCCTCGACGATCTGCCCGCAGTGTCGTCGAGATTCGGCGACTCGCTAAGCGATTACTTTATCTCGCGTCGGCGATCTGCCAAACCCTGTACGAGTTCCACGCTCTTTCCACCCCTGTTTCCATCCCTGACCAGGCATTTCCGCCTAGTGTTCGCGGCATTGTCCCCCACCCCCAACCCTCGTCGTGGTCTTATCGAAGGGTCATCGCTAAGGGGGTGCGACTGGAAGACCTCTTGCTTGCACAGAATGTTCCGGCCTCTGTCTTAAATTGCTGAAATTGGAAACGACGAGGGACGATAGCAAGGAGAGGCTGGATGGTCTGTGGATCCGAGGTTCCCAGAGTTGCCGGCTTGAAACGGCGTCATTGAAACGGGATTGGGGATATTTCGCATGGATCGGAGTTGCAGTTAAACGCAGGGATAATGAAATTCGAACGGGGCCGAATGACAAAGTAAACAAGGAGCGGAGAACTGAGCTCGAGTCGAACAAGAATCGTGGAACGTCGTCGGGCCAGATACCCGGTCCATCCCGATGCTCCACTTCTGCCCTCGGTCTCCCCGGCTCGTGAAAACTTTCCTTGTTTGCATTTCCATCTCGTTATCGCAGTTATCGAAGCGTCGTAGAGTGGCCGTGGACGCGGCGTCCAGAAACGAGAAGCTGCTCGTCCATGGGAAGCGTTTCAATATCAATCTCTGTATCGCAAAATTGATTCCGCCGGAATCCAGGTTGTGTAACTGCGTTTAAGTAGCGTAATTATGGAACGCCGGTTCCACCGGCTCTCGGGTCACTTCTTTTTGCTTTCTATTAACGAAGACGGCGCTATCTATATCGTGCCTGTCGCGCAGTTCATCAGAGATTAGCGCGCCCGCTGACGTTGAAGCGAGGCGGTAAAGTAATTAAGCCGGCCGGAAAATATTCCCCCGCGAAACAAATTGCATTAGGTGGAAGTTGTCGGTTTGGTCCGGCGGGCTCGTGGAGGGACGGCGACGTCGGACGAAATTATTTATCGTAAGGAGGCGATAAGAGGACTCGCGGAGCTGCACGGGCGTGCAAGGTTTTCCGCGGAAAATTGCCCGGAGCTGTGTTTTCCGGGATAGACGAAGTCCCGACCGAGAGACCGGGGAACTTGGAGATTGGAATTCGCGATGACGTAGGAAGCTTGGCAACTTTCGAGATTTCGAGTGCCTCCGATGCTCGGCGGAAAGTTCAACGTCGCGTCGACATGACGGTCTCCGATGCTGCAATGACACCGGAAATGCAGATGACTGTGGGAATAAGTGACTCGATGGGATATGACGGAGAATAAATTCATCGATCGGTTCCGTTCGCGAATAGGCGTGCCTCTTGACAAATTCAAGGGGACGGAATTGCTTCGTGAAAGGATTTATATCTTCCGGCAAACTTCTTTAGGGGCTGTCGTTTTTAATCGAACTTTCTTTGTCGACCTGCCGCTTAAAGCAATTAGGAGGACCGGCTCTGTGTAAAGAAGTTGATCGGCCTTGGAAAAGATGAGGGTAACTGAATCGGCTTGAGACCGATAAATATTTTATTCGACAGATTCTGTTAACCGCGATTTTATTTTCGGGCCGGTTATAAAATCCGCGAATTAAAATAGCCCTGCTCAACTGTTTCATACTGCCCCACATTTTAACCTACATTTTATTCTCCCACTTTAACTTTGGTTCCGATCCCGTATACTGTATATAATACCAATTATAATTACAAGGTAACGCGTAACTCGATGCAATTACTTCGCTCGTACAAGTCGCAAAGGGTGCAACGATAAAAATGATAATAATAGTATCGCACTGCTTTAACTGTGCTGTTCATTAAAAGCGTACTTTACGAATGGACCCGCGATTGCGGTTAATGCAGCCGAGTCTAATCCTTTTCTTTTTCACTTTGTATTCCCCGTGTTGCCTGATTCTATTCGATTTGGCCACGTGCTCACCGAGATTTACCAGTTATTGCGTCTTCCCGCAATTCTTCCGCTCCCCTTTTCCTTTTATATCTTGGTATCTATCTCGTCGGGCTAGCGGCAACCCCTTTGCCATTGTTCCCTATTGTAGCAAGTATACGGTGTATAGAGTAGCGCCGGAAACGAATTCCTGCCATTGTGGGATTCGCGGCGAGTAATTCGAACACGGAGAGGAGTTGCTCTCGATCGTTCTTCCGGATTGGAGAAATCGAATTGCTCCCAAGCCGTCGTTCACGTCAGATATGATTCCTCCGAACGAATTACTTTGTTGAAATACGTACTCCATTGTCATTATTATCGCCGCGAATGTTGTACTTATTTGTTGGAACGAAAAGAAAAGAGAAGAGAAAAACGCTGCAGCAATTATTTGTAGAAAGTGGCTACGTATGAAGTGCGATGCAAAGCTTCTGATTTAATTAATCATTGGAAATCAAATTTGCCCGATTACTTTGATTACTAATCAAAGGTGGCAGAGCAAAAGTGTTGCTGCGCTATTCCATCCCACGGTTCTATATTTCCCGACGCAAACTTTCAACTTGGTGCTCGACTTATCCGCGGGAACGTTTGACCCTCGCCTCACGCCCGCTTCTTCATCCCTTAATCCCGCGGGTTAAGCTGCTTGCGGCGGCGACAAAACGACGAAAAGGATCGCCGGACTACCCCGTCACCCGTTTAGCCTTCTTAACCGGTCTCGCTTTGCGTACGGAAATCCATCGTTTTACAGTGACGGATTAAAAGCTCGTAAAATTCCGACCAACGAGCGAAACGACCCGGCGTTACGCGGCAGAAAGCTTTTAACGCGACGCACGCTGAAACACCGCTAAGGAAGCACGACCTCCAGAACGATTTCTCGGGCGGTGCAAAAATGTTTGGCGCTTGGTTTAAGCTTCCTCCTCTTCTTATTCTTCTCGCCCTCGTTCCAACTTTGTTTGCCCCGGCTTTTTCTTCAAGCCGTTTGTCTCCCCGTGACCCGGATCGCCCAGCTTTTTCTGTTCACATACGCGCCTACACACGGTAGCCTCCATTTAAAACGAAAAACCTGGGCCGATTTCATCGATCCTTTAATCATTCGAATTTTCTATCGTCGTTCACGGAACGGACGAGCAATTAATGTCGCGCAAGTTCATACAATACACCGGTGCGACGCGCAAAGGTGTTTGGCGGGGGAAAGTTAAAAATCGGGCGGTTTAGTTAGGCACGTGCACAAAGGCGTTCGGTGGTCGGGCGTGTCTCTTTGTAAGGGCAGAACGTTAATTACTACGGTAATTAATTTTGCGGTTTTTCAGCTGAACAGCTTTCGGGGCTTGCTCTTTTCGCCTATCCTCTATGAATTTCGTCTTGTCAAATTTTCAGTTTCCACCGTGATCATCTTTGTAAATGTAAGTCCATTGCTGTCTTGGAGAAACGTCTATGAAAAAGTGAGAAAAATAAAGAAATAAGGAAATCGATTAGACGAGGCAATGGGAACTCGATCCAGACCGCTTAAGCGGATAAGACACTCGCGTCAGGAAGCTTCAAGGCCGACGCAATACTCATTGAAATAAATTTCTGGAATTGAAGCTTTCGTAAACGTGCTCTTGTCTACGCGTGGATGGTTTCTTTGGCGGCACGTTTCCGCCTCTGTTCTATCGGTTCGAAGTGTTTTCAGTCCGGCGAGGAATTAATGCCGCGAAACCGGCGCTATAGGCCAGCATGATTTAACTCGACAGGGTGAGAGAGGAAGAGAGGCAGAGACAGAGAGAGAGGCCGTGCAGCGTGTTGCAATTTTCCATTCTGGATGGGAACACCGATTCGAATTCGATTCCGGCTTCCCGGGTCCACACACGTAAATCCGGGTTTGCATGTAACGTCGCTGACGGTTAACGTAATCGAGGTAGCGACTGGAAAATTAGCCGACAGGGCTGAAAGCTCACGCGCCTCCGAGACATCAGCCGATTTTCCCTTCACGCGCCATTCGTTAGACGATCTTCTGCTCGCCTGGTTGTCGCTGTCGCCTGGAATTTTATAAAATATCGAAAAACTCTCTCCTTCTATTTAACGTCTCTGGTGATTTTAGTACAGGCCACAGAATTTTCAGTGACATTTAAACGATGAAGCATCGTGTCGACTTATTATCGCCATTACTGTATTAGATACTTGAAATATCAGACGGGCATGAATTTTTTTGTGATACTCGAACCGCGGCGTTAATTGCCAAAGGAATGAAAGGCGCAAGGTCGAAATCGAGTCACAATTTTCTGTGAAAGGGATCCGCGAAATCTTGTACGAGATGTTTTTAAGAGTTCGGCGCAAAGAGGAATGGAACAAGAAGATTGCCAGTGTCGCAACTGAGAAACTACGATACACCATGCACGAATGGCACCGTGCACGAGTGTTTCTATCGTTAACCGATGGTATCTATGAATTTTGGATTGCGTGGAGATACGGTGGATCGCGTCGCGCCATCTCGTCTAGTGGCTTGAATTATGAATTTCGAAGAAAGAAAGACGAACGAATATCTCTCCGTTCACGACGAGTTCGACAGACTCTCTCACGGTGGACGGCTGGGTGGCGGAACACGGACGATCGGGTTCATAAATATCGATGGAAGACCCGGGATATTCGTGGGGGATTTGCAATCTCTCGTCTAGCTAGAGGCTGGGTCACCTTCTGCAATATAAACGTTCCGCGGGATCCAGAGGAAACCTGGCGACTGCCAATGGTGAACGGGAGTAGTGTTCACATTGGATAGATTTTCTTCGAACGGAAATGCGACAGAAGTAGCACGACGTGTACACAGTTTCGAGTAGATTAGTAAGAGATAAGGGGACGGTAATTGTTAATTCGCGAATCAGTTAAGATTCGTTCGACTTTCCTGCGAAGGAATTTGACGAAACAGTTTCTATCGTATGGAGAAGCTATTTTTGCATGTTCTGGACACTTGGAATTTTTACGGGTAAATAAAGAGGCGTATTTTGCCTGGAGATAAAGGCAGCTCCACTGTTGGCTCGGTCGACACATAAAGGCGAGAAGGCGGGCTATACCGTAAAGAGAAAAAGTATGAGACAAAGTTCGGAAGCGGAAGGGGAAACGGACCAGGTTGAGTAGCGGAAAGCGGTCCCGCGACGGAAGAAAGAAGCCGGGGGTGGAGCGCCGGCTCTCCGGTTACCTTACTTATATTGACCTTCGAGAATCTGTTTAACGTCTGCTCGACGATCCTCCCTCTCTCTCTCGAGATTTCGCTTAGCGAAACAAAGAATCGAGGGTTTTCAGCGTTGACAAGAATTCGTTTGCTCGGATTCCCAGATTTTCTGTTGCTCTTCGATCTTCTCGAAAGTTTATCGGCTTTCGACAAATATCAGAATCCGCTGAAGATTGAGATTCCGTTTCGAAGACTTATCAGGAGTCCCCGAAAGCGTTCGAATCGATGATGATTCGAACAGTCAGGTGCCGCGAGAGCCGCGGAAATTCTGTCGTCTCGGAAATTCCCCGTGACGTTTCCGCCCGCCACTTTTTCCAGAGGGAACGACCGTGATATGGACATCGCCGCACCGATGGGGAAGGTTTTGGTAGGTGTGCGTCAGAGATTGGTTCGCGTCAGTTCGTGGCTCGGTGACGAGGCACCAGTCGCATCTGTCCCCTTTCAGCTCTATCGCGAGCTGCAGAAGGGGCGAGGGTCGTTCGAACTAGCGTGATGGATAGTGGCGGAGGCAGCCTTTCGCATATCAACTACAGGGGGTGGTAGCAGTCCTCCAAGCTACCCTTCCACACGTTCCACCACTTGCGGCTTGCCATCTCGAGCGAGCACCATCGACCACCTTCCTTTCCATCCCACGAGACGTACCCGATCGTTTCGCGTGTTCTTACTCTTTTTTCCTCTCGAACGAATTCAGTCTCCTCTTCGTTTCCTATCGCCGCTTCTTCCCTCCAGGTTCTTCGGTTCACCTCCCACTCGCCATTATTCTTCGTTCGTTCGGTTCGGTATCTGCAGCTTCTTCTCCGATTCTTTGTTCGACTCGCCGCACCTTCTACTCGCGCCGCTTTTTTCCCTACCCTTTTCAGCTGGCTCTCGACCAAAGGCCTCCCCCGACCCTTTCCTCGCTCGTCTTTTCTACTTTCCTCCCCCCTTATTCCCTTCTCGTGCTTCCCTTTGCATCTCGCCCGCGTCGTTCTCCGCTATTTCTACGAGCAGTGTTCCTTTGGCGTGGACGGTTTTTGTGTCTCCGCGTGTATCGCCTTCAATCGCGACTCTCTTCCTTTTCACTCGCCGAGAAAGGAACTCGAGGCTTGCTGCAAGCACCGACTGCCCCTAGTTGGCCGTGGGGATTTGCATACTTCCAGCCGGACACCGGATTCTATTCACCGATCCACCGTTGCACATTTCCGTTGGAAGTCCTTGGATCGGTTTGTCGATACGTCACTGTGGCCAATAATTCGCCGGGAAACCGGTCAAACTTTCTCGAAGCCTTGCGAGCCATTTCTGCAGCAGCTTTTCCCTGTTCGTTTCGACCATTGGTTTTGTAAAGCACACCGATAAAAAGTTCTTCGGTGCATACATTCCGTGGCAGTGTTCGTTTTATTATAAACAGTTTATGCTGCCAATAGCGAACACACGCTTCTTCGAGGTAGAAATATATCCTCCTAGTATACAATTAACAAGGGCATAAGACTCCCTATCTCCCATTTCCTTTTACGAAGCAGAAAGTCACGAATCTTAAGGAAACGAGTACATCGAAAAGGTATTTAAATTCGTTCAGCATACCGGGGCAATATTAACGGTACTCTAGTAAAGCGCGTTCCATTCCTTTGGTCCACGCGAGGAGGAATCCTTGTCGAGTCAGAAAGGTCGGCAAAAGGGTGTGTCTGGGTGTATACAGAAATGAGAAAAGAGGTTGTAAAGGGTCGCGCGACGGGGTTGAAAATCACTTGGCCGATGCTCGAGAGCGCGCCACGGAACAACCCTCTCGATGACGATGAATCAAAGCAGCTCCAGCAGACAATAGAGGAAAAGGCAGAGGAGAGGGCCAGACGTCGACGGCCGGCACAAGGAGGTAGAGAAAGGGGGGTAAAGTTCGAGGGTTCGTAGAAAGCGGAGATGGCAAGGAGGAAGAACTCCTGGAAGAATCGACTGGAGTGTCATACATCGTGACACGAGCGAGGCGCAGCGGAGGCTCACGCATTGTTCGACGCAGCGCCGAACACTTTTCTATGGGCAGAGGTCTCGCCCCTGTCACGACTTCGTCGAGCACCCTCGAAACTGGGGACAGACGCGAAAAGACAAAGGGGATTATGATTAGTCACGCCAGCGATTCCGAGCTCTCGTCGGGTTTTACTACGCTTGTCGTCTGCCGTCGTTTTGCGATTATTCGTGGAAAAGAGCATCACCCGAAGCGTAGTTTTGCCCTCGGACAAATATTCGAAATATCCCTAAGCGTCCTCTTCGCCCTGCGCTTTACCCTGCCCATACGTATGGTTCTCTTTCAGAAACGAATGGGGGCTAAAGAAATACGGACATGGATTTTTTTCAGGCATTCTTTATTTGTAATGGAGCACCTGGCGATGTAATTCAAACGTTTCCTAAAAGAACTTCCTGCCTTCCCACGTGTCGGCCGTGCTATTTGTTTCTCGATTGGAGAGTCTCGACGTTTTATCCCCGCGATTTTTGCGACCATGTACGACCGGCGGCACAATAGTCTCGGGGCCGTAAGTGCCGTAACTTTATTCCACGGCAATGAATAGGGGCTGCCTCGATGGTAACAATCAAACACTGCAACGACAAATAGAGAAAGACAGAGGAGGCTCGTTTCGTCACGGTTCGCGAGCCCGATCGCGGGATTTCATCAAAATCGAACAATGCGTCTTCTTCCCATCTCTCTTTGCCGCTGTTCCTTTTTCCTGTTTTTCGTGCCGCGGCTGATTCTCTGCGGGCCTCTAAGCGGTGAATACAAGCCGGGACACGGCCTGCAGTCGATTTCGCCGCGGCAAAATAGCAGCACGACTGAATGGCATCGCGACTGAATGGTCCATAACCTGACAGTCGAAATGTGTTGGTGCAAGATAGAGACCGGGAACGTTTCATGGATCCAACCGCCGCATTTGCCGGAGTGCTTCAGTTCGAAGATATCTAGCCGCGATCGTTCGACCGGCCGGCTGATGTCGATCACAGTTCAGAAATGGCGTTCCATTAGCGTTAATTATTTGCGCAGTTTCGGAGTTGTGATAGCACACCGATACTGTGCCTCCTATTCTACACGCATCCACAAAATCGAAGGACCGATACATTTTTGCCGAACAATTTTCGATATTTCTACTATTGTAACTTCGTGAGAAAAAAGCGTACAGCAGTCTACCTGGACGCATTTGAAAGGGTGAAGCTTCTAGTTGGACAAGTGTCGGCTTATTTTACTAGCCAGATTTTTTTCTGCATCGTGTGAAGGTGCATTTTTGCAAAGTTTGTACAAATTCAAACGACTGTACGGGGCTTGAGAAATTTTTGTTGACGACTAAAATCATTGTGGGTCGGAAGCTAGAAGTCCCCGCGAATTGAAAATTCCATGAGGTAAGGTAGTCAAGGTTTCATGGAATAACTCTGTACGGGTTTATTAATGGAAAAAGGCATTCGTTCAGGACGATGCTATCTGGAAAGTTTTCATGGCACTCCGGGGTAATGCTTGGACGGAGAGAGCAAATAAGAAGAGGCCCTTCATGCTCAACGCCGATCTAATGGAATTAACTTTTCAGCCGCGAGATAAATCGTGGCATCAGGACGCTCTTGATGGTCGAAACGGTTCGCAACGACAAAAGCTCGCCGGCTTAATGATGCACGCTTCTTCGAAGCACTGAAATCCGCGAAGAATTTCATTTTTCGACAATCTCACTCGCAGGCAGATCGTCTTACCATTTCTGGGTATCAGCTTTTAAATCGATCCGATTTAGGGAACAATCGGTATCCGAAGATTGGTTAAAAAGTGAGAAAGGAACGGATAAATTTGACGACGATATCGGACGATAAATAGCAAAGCGAATGGGTTCTTTCCTCGCCTGGAATTCCGCAAAGCAGAACCTTTATCTCTTTCCCGACCGGTGATATCGTGATTAATTGAGAGAACGATTTGATCGTGGCCCGTCGCTTCGACAAATGATGATTAATGGTATCCTTCGACGGAAATCCTCGAGTGTTGAATCGTATCCGAAGGTCCTGTGTTTCCCCTCGAGCTCATAACTGTGCGCCACCGTTCACATCTACCTCGCACCCCCGCACAAACATCTGCCAATGAATATTTTCTTAGATTTTCCGACGGCCGAGTAACTGAAATTCCCAACCACCGACCATCTACGATCGTCCCTGGTTGAAAGCACTCCGCGAGAATTTCTCCTACGTAAATCTCCAGAGGGCGAAAGATGGTGGTGGGTTTCAAGGGCGGTAGGATAGAAATCTGGGGGACGCGTGGATAAGTCTAATTTTTCTCGACGTCATCCGTCGGGAAGTTCCGTCGTTAAGTCGCCTATAAAGCTCGACGGAGTTTTATCCTCTTCGTTCGCGTCGCGAGTCTACTCCGGGCGAAGATGTTCCCGGACAGCTTGGAAACGGAGAACGAAGGGGAGCAAAACGGGAGACGGTGAGACAGGCCGGAGATAAAGGGCGGAAAGGGTCGGGGAAAGAGGCAGAGTTTTCTTCAGACTTAAGCGCTAAGCTGACTTTAAAGTTTCTGTTGTGTCAAGAAGTTCCGGGCGAGCTCTCCCCGGCGAAAGCTTGCCGGCGAATTCGGCCCGTAACAACGCTGCTGAATTCGCGAGCAACCTTAATTGCAGCGGGCATTATGAATTAATTCGTGCCCCTCTTGGCTGCAGAATGTTGCGTCACCCTGATCCTACCATCCTCACAATTTCCATTGGCGTTCTGCGCTTCCGGGAGCGGAGATATTCCATGAAATTTCCCTTGAACCGCGAGCGGGACAACTGAGAAGGGCGTTCCTACGGCTGACACATTTTCTCAAGATTATTATTGGGGATGAGAAGTAAATTTCGTCGAACTTATTTCCCATGAAATATTCCCCGACAGGAATATATAGTGCATTGAATATTGCGGGATCACGATTCCGTACGAGACACGGCGGACACGGATGTTTTCAGGCGGAATGGTAAAGTCTGATACCGGTGCAGTGCTCGAATATCACAGCGGCGGCGTTGATTACTCGCGACAGGAGGAGATAAATAGGCGGTGTTTGCAAGTAGTACAAGAGCATTGATTTAATTTGATGCGGCTCGTTCACGGCGGTGCAGAAAAATTTAGTCCGACGCTGCTCTAATATTTCCTCCATTTATATGCTTCATGTAGTCCAGAACGTTTCAAGCATTTCATCAGGTGCGGCACAAAGGACACCGTGATGCATCAATTTCCCGCGAGGCCCCGATTTTTGCCATTCGTTTTTATTTCATTACCATCGCCGCAGACGATTCGTCACTGTCGTTTCAGCTGAACAGCGTTACGATCGTACGGCGAAACACGCTGAAATCCCTCTCGTCGTTTTTTTTATTTTTGCACCATCCCGGATAATCCGGCCAGCCTATGGATGAAACTCCCGTCCAAGCTGTGAGAGACAAGTTCATTCGGCAAAAATCGCCCCCATCAATTTTTCCCGCCAGGGTTCCACGCCCTTGAGATAGTCCACTCTATAATTGCTACGCGTATCGTTCTCTTCGTTGTCCGCTTCGTTTCTCTTAACATCGAGATTCGTGAGTTTACGCGACACATTTCTTTCCCCTGATTTGCAAAGGATGAACAGCGCCGGCGTGTACCTCGGTCGATCAAAAATTCGTTCGGCAATCATGAAAAACCGAGGCTGGCCGCGTGACAAACAAGGCGTTCGATACAACCTCATGGAAACAGGCTAGCCATTCTGATCGACTTTCGAGTTGACCGCGTTTTAATCACATTGCCGTCGAATCTTTCAAACACCATCGTATCGTCTGTAGTTATGCGAATTAATCAAAGGGGTTAACCCTACGATACCCGGGGAATTCTAACGTTTCGTACGAAACCAAACAAAAAGAGAATACAAAAAAAAAACGAAGAGAAACGTAGGTGGAGTTAGAGAGCGGAAGAAAATCGTTGATGAATATGCATTTTTTTTTTCGGCTCGTAGAGCTCGATGAAAATAACGGGGAGGGCGGGTCGTTGGCGGGAAATCGAAATAAAAGCTGAATGCTTAAATTACACGGCGGAACGACGGAGTTGGTGCGGCCAAAATGGCGCACCGTGTAATCGATGTACCGAATCGACCAGCGAAACGTTCTTCCACGCGTCACCTCACCCCGCTTCCAAGTATCGTCTAATTGGACAGGCTTTCGCCGGATTTTCCATTGAAACGCGCACGCTTTTCGAGAACTTCCAGATAACTTCGACTTTCAGCTGCGAGTTACGATCACGGGGGGTGTCAGACACTGTCTACGGTTTCGAGTCGGAGGTATGAAATGAGCAATGTGGCCACAAAGAGCCGGCATTGTGTATAGAATTTGTGCAACTGTTATTCGTTTCGCATAAAAATTCTGACGGTAGCATTACTGCTATCTAATTTTTCAATGAAACCGAATGAACATTCCACTAAGATTTTTTCGCAAATCTTGAGAAGGCGAAGGGTCGTCCGAAGGAGTCTTATCGGGGCGAATGGACCAGAGTTTTTCAAAATCAGGTTTAATACCCACGATCGACGTGACGGCTTTTGCGACGAGTTAGAAGGGAGTCGCGACGGGAATGTAGTTTTGATGCCTGCAGGAAGAATTCCACGGATTCAATTTCGTTGATGGACAAAGTTGCTGGAAGTCGGAGATGAGTGACACTCCGCGCGCCGGAACGATTCCGATCCCGATTCGCATAATTGAACGAACTTTGGCAGGGAGAAGGGGCCTTTCCCGAATGACTGCTGAGAACTCACGATTCATTACATCCGGTATGAGGTTTCCCCTTTTTATGCGAGCCACGAATTAACCGTTTCGTTGGAGCTGGAAGTTTGATGGAAGTCGTTCGCTCAGTTGTCGTCACGTTCGCGTGGAGCAACAATAATTGGGCGACTTTAATAACTAGAAATGGGACTAAGTAAGGTTGCATGGTTAATTATTGTTAACATAGTGCACTCTATATTAGTTCACCCTTGAGACAATGGGAAACAATAAACTTAAATTTCATGAACGAAATATTTCTTTCTCCTCTTACTGCAACTTTTTGCATACAATTCAATTAATATATTTCGTAACATATTCACTTCGTTTTTATTATAAATGGAGCCTGGACAAAAATCAATATAGGAGCGTAATAGTAGAGTATTCGCCCTTTAAAACGAACCCGCGTAGACTGTTGTAGGATTTTTTTTAACGGAGTTATAGTGCGTGAAAGATCGACATTTTTCCCAGCGAAAAGTTAGCGATCTTTTCATTTTATCGAGGAGCAAATTTGTGTCTGTCGTCGCGACATCGAGATACTCTGTCGTGATAAACGCGCCAATTAATCGAGCGTTTCGATTAATTCGTTCTCTGCGAGGCTGCATTCGAGCATCGACTATTTCGGTGGCGATCGCAATTCACCCCGAGACTATAGGCAGGGCTATAGGTAGTATCGGAAAACCGGCGGTCATGTTCGCATACGTATCCTAGGTGGAACAGTTCGTTTAAGCCGATGCAGGTGTACCGTTGAGAGAAACTCGCGCCGTCCCGAGGAGAGATCCTTCTCGTTTTAGCTGGCACGATAGCGTCGGCCCGGCTTTATGCCGGCGCACTTCGAAGAAAGTTCACGAAAGTCGTTAAAGAACCGAGTGACCCGCTGTAAAATAGTGGCCCCGGTATACAATTCAGTAGGGCTAAATCCCCGCCTCCTGGAGACAAGTTGTCGCGTTTCGCGAGGAAGATACCCAACGTTCAGCCACCGTTACTTCGCGAGCATATCTTCTTCCAGGTTATACAAATGGTCGCCGATAAATTGAGATTACCGTGAACGTTGAATTCGGGAGCAGTCTCGGTTAATACATTTTTCAACAACGCTGCATAGTTGATGATGGGTGTTTGCATATTAAAAATGTGGAACGCGAGAAATGAGGCGGCTAAGCTATTTATCATTACCCTTGCGCTCTTTTCTTTTTATCGTTATACGTATCAATGGCTTTTTTCTTTGCACGGTGTACCCCGGTATATGAATGCGATAAATAATCGTAACTATAGTAGTGACAATGATAATAGCAATAATGATGGTGAATGAGTGCGTGGCCTCGATGGCCATTCCGTGTGGTCGTCGATAACTGGGTCGTCGGTATAATTCCATGTGAACAATTTTTCGTCCGCGGAAGAGTTGAAACACCAGGCCGGACCAGGCCGCGTTGATCGTCGGGGCGATTTATTTGGCCGCGGTCCACCGGTCCGACATAATTTTCCACGCGGCCCGTTTTCGTCGCGAGCGTGCGCGCACGTTCCGCGCCGAAATTTTAATTATTTCCACGGTGATTTCGTCGCTGGTCGAAACGGACGTGACGCGTTAATTGCGTCGGTCGATTAGCGGATTCACAAGACTGCTGAGATTTCACGGAAAAGCGCCAGGCAACTCGAATTGTTTCCAATGGCGATTTCTGAAGAATCATATCTGCCTCGACGTTACATCAAATGTACCTCGAATTATACTTCTAACTGGCATCCGAGCAGTTCGATTGAAAATGAATCCCCCGTCTAAGAAATTGAATTGTCCCGGCCAATCTACGTTGCAAATCTAACGCCTCCTCGCGGATACAAAGCTTTGCTCCCCTTTGCGCGGCGGTCGAAATTAATTCCGCATTATGCGATAGTACGGCTGAATCCGGACAAAAACGAGCAGGACTCTTTCCCGCGTGCCCCCCGCAACAGCTTCTGCTGATGCGATTTTAATTAGGGGTGACAGCCGCCTAATCGCCGTGCGTCCGCACAGAACGGCGACTCGGCACGCCGCAATTTCCGCATTTCTGGCGTGCCTTATTACGCTTGTACCTGGGCACTCGTTAATGCTGATACGCGGGCCATTCTCGCCCGGCGTCCTCGGAAAATCCGACCGCGGCGCCGAATTCGAGCAGACTCGCGAAACTTGTCCGCGTAAATGCCTGTCGGATGCTTCCGTCTTTGGTAATCGCGCGACGGGACGTGACTCTCGTCGCCGCGACGTTAGAAACGGGCCACGTTTGCATTCGAACAGCGCGACGTCGCAGCTTCTTCGCCTTCCGGCTGCGTCGGAGCGCATTTTCTTTGGGTATTACGGACATTTTGTCACATCGAAGGTGGACGTTTCGTACAGACCTCGGGTTTCCTTAGTTATTACGCTGACAACGTTGTATTAGGGAACCGTGTCACGCTCGGGGTGGCATCTTTGAAAAATGTCTCGACGCGTTAAACGTTTGGGTATGAAGTTGGATCGGCAAGGTTCGGCGTGGACGGGCTGGGGGAAACTAACGAGATCACCGGGTTGATCCTGGTCGTTCTATTAATCCGTGGATAGATCAAAGGGAGTTTAGACACGTCGGGCGTCCAGAAAGAAGTTGGAATGTTTGTTAAGCATCGTCGAGAAATATCAAACTAGCTCTTTCTCTCTCTAACTCCCTCGAGCGTTTCTTTTGAATAGCCGATTAGTCGGGTTTAATTAAATTGCCGCGAACGGAACAAAAAAGAGCTGAGATGCTACGTTCGATGAAACGTGCACTCCTGACAGAGACTTTTGCAGATAGACTACCCCTGCCGAGAGGAATAGCTCTTGTATTCCGCTGGTTTCATTATGCCTGCCACGTGAAAAGTTTTACCGTTGCAGACGAACCTTTTGTTAGTGTATTTTTTGTTCTTACCTCAATCGGGAAGAAGCGAAACTTGAGAACGAGGAGGCATTGTTATTTCTGGAAGAAGATCTTTGTTAATATATTCCTGATTCACGGTGATAGCTTATTTGAAAAGGAATTTTATTCGCTAATGGATTTTTCTTGTCGAGAGCTCGTCATTCGAAGGCCCGGTAAGTTATTCGAAACACAGAATTGGGTCTCTAAGTTCGGCTGCATCTAGACAAAACGAGAGTTTAGGCATCAGGATGAAACTGGGCGGAACTGGCCTATTTGGGTACTCAATGAAACTTGTTCATGAATGCTCAAATGGCCTTTCTCTAGTTAAAACGTCACTAAGGGCGGCATAGTCGGCTAAAGCCTGGAACTTTGGCAGAGGGGAAACCGCGGCATCGTAATTGTGACCAAGACTAGACCTAAATCTCATTAACTCGAGGTCGTCGCATTTCGATGCGATTCAAACCAGGAACTTCACTTTCCATTATACTTTTTCCCGTATCGCATCGATCCCTGGAAATTCTCTCGGAATCGCGACTCGTTTCGCCATTTATACCCGTCGATTATAAAATATTCATACGAAGCCGAGAAAATTCACAGCCTCTCTCACAAAGGGTATTGTATAAACGAACATTTTTCCTTTGATCGATCGATCACCGGGCCACGATAGCAGAGACTTTCGAGCCGTCAGCGTGACGGCAAACGCAGTTACAAACACTCAGGTTAGACCATCGCGTCACCGGCGTAATCAGAAGCACACCGAACCTCGTTAACCTCTAGTCAGAGTGTGACCCGCCGCGACAGACACGTGGGTTACCCACTTACTTACTTACTCGAAGGCGGAACGGTAAAAGCTGCCCCCGCCAAATGGTGCACGAAATAGAGTGCAAAGTCGCGTCCACGGGACCTGATTGGAACGGCGAAGCCGAGATTGAATCGTATCTTAAAAGGTGACATTCGATTACGGATGAAACAACAGCTGAAAATGCAGTTAGAAAAACAGATCCATATCTAGTACCTTAGCATAGGCTCTAGGCCTTAGCATAGGGCCAGGTTTTTGCGTGAACGAAAGTCCACTCTACCAATACACTATTGCAAATACTAATGCATATCCCCGATATAAAAATAAAAAGCCTATTTCAATGCCGAGATTGAACGTCCCGCCGACAGGATGCCTACAAACAATCTACCGCGTGGAAAACTAATTTCGGTGATAAGCAGCTGAATTGCTGAGTTAATTGCCCGTAGAATTATGACGGAGATCGTTTACGGAACGCGGGAAAATCGGCTTAGAATATGCGGCCGATGCTTGCGCCCGACTCGAGAGGCGAAAACGTCGTGATGGAAAGGCGAACATAAACAATGCGGCTACTTAAGCAGCGGCGGAACCGCCATCTAATATTTGTCCGTCGTTGTGCACCAGCGAGTGCTTAAACTACGACGACAAACTGATCGAATTTCTGGTTAAACTGTTGGTCATCTGCAGTCCCGTGGGGGTTCACCATACCGTGAACTAGGACCGCTAACTACCTTGCGGAACTGTAGCGAAATCATGGACCAGGCAAGTTCATCTGAGCCTTAATTGTTTAACCGGAATTGTGTCGCCTCTCGTCCGTGAACGAAGACGATACCCTGGAGAAGAGAGGCGACCACTCTTGACTGAAATGCACGACGAAACGGCCGCTCGACAGGTCTGTACGGGACAGTGTCTCTTCTGATATCGCAGTTGTTTAAGGGCTATCGCAAACCAGACTCGGGTTCGCGTCGAAACGACTGTGTCGAACAACAGTAGACAGGACGAGCAGCCTTTTCGTTGCACACTTTGATAAACCGTAATGGATTTATCATGGCTCACGTATGTTACACGTATCCATCTGCATGCACAAACTTTGTTCGTATATATCTGTATTTTTATTTAGACTTAGTATTTTTATTAGTTCATTGCGACGGTGTCTGCCCCAGGTAAAGAGTAAAAGCGTTGTCTTAAGACGCGCGATGCGAGAATCGAATCGGAACGAACTTAAAGTTTCTTCGTGTTGAAGTCGGGAGGACGGCGGCCGGTCTGAGACGGAATTGCTCGTAGATACGACGGGGCCATGGCGGTATTATTTGGCCTGAAATTCAACGAAACTCGTTTCCTACTCGACGGTACAGTCGTCGAGTTCGGAAGGAGTTCCCCTGTCCCGGCAAATCCCAGCGGGGGATATCGAGACTGTAGAGGGGCTCGGTTACGCCGGAAATTCCAGGGTGAATTGCTCGTTTTGTGTATATACGTTCGTTGCAGCCGAAATACTAAGCCGTGGTGTGACCGTCTATTAGACGCGTAAGCTCTGCTTGTTTGCTGGGAAGTCGAGTTCTGTTAACGATCACCTTAAATATACCAGTGCTCCGGTCATTCCTCCGTCCCGTGCATCTTCCATTTCCCCGTTTGCTTTTCGCCGGCGCGCTTTTAACGCGTTGAAAAAATGAACGTGTCGAAGGGGGAAATTCGAACCGCCACGAACCGAGCGAATTTTCGATCGGTCGAGCAGTTACCGTATTTTCCCTGCCAATCGAATTAGGAAGAGAACGAAAGCGCTCTGGGGGTTGAACCGTTGGATTCCCTCCGTGCACTAGCGTTACATAAATTTTTTAGTCCGTCTACGTACAGCCAAGAACTACTTTTCAATGTGTTTTCAGTGTATTTCATACGAAGTTATGGATCTAGTCGATCCAGAGTGGTTCCGGTTTTGTTCAATTCAATCCGACGAACTGCCACGGATTAAACAATGTTTCAAAGTCTCTGAATTTGGTCACTTTCACGGCACAAGACCAGACGTGAATATTCTGCAGTTCGTGCGAGACGACGCACGGCGATACTGCGCTCGTTGACGAGGAAACGAGGGCTCGCAGGTGAGAGGGTAGACATTTTTTCCCTAAGCAAATATCGCCGTTCGATTATACAAATTTTGAATCTTAACGAGGCAGGGCTGCGAGACTGCTGGGGACGAGAACATTACGGTCGAGTCGTTTATCAACGTGGTCACATCGTGCACTTGACTCACGATCCCGCTGGCGTGTCCCCTTCCGTGGATAATATCACCATTATGGACAATCGATCGTAGATAACAATTTAAGGTGTACCGGAAAATATATCCAAGCCTGCCGTCATTCCGGCACGCGTTCATATGAACCGCCACTGATGGCCGATCAGTGGATACCGGGCACAATTTGTACGACAAACACTGCGATTAGTTTTTAATTAACACTCACGCGCGCGCTATCTCTCGCCCCTGCCCTTTGATAATTAATCGTTCTGTTTAAAAGCGGGGGACGTGACAGACGTTAAACGCTAGATAATTCTACCCTTCGCCTCTTCGTCACGACAGTGGAATTGGTGTTCTAAACACACCGAATGCGTAGATTCATCGCCGCATCTACTTTGACAGAAGCGAGAAATATTTATGGGCCGTTCTTCTATACAGAGAATTTACCTTGATCCTAAAGTTATTCCTCATATCAGATCTGTGGAATTACACGAGCAAGCAATAAACACGTGGATTGTAAATGAAGCAAGTTACTCTGCTCGAAATCCTTCGAGTGAATCGCTGTAATCGTTCCTGCTGAATTCGTGAGCAGCAGACTGTCACGAAACGACTCAAAAAGTTGGCAATCGTGTTTAAGAGGGTTGCGTACCTCCAGCAGAAATTATAGCCCGGCCAGATCATTAGTGACGCCTAAATTCGGCTATGCGGAACCGTCGAATCGCGTGAACACGAGCAACGCCGTGTAAGTCGGCGCAAAACTAATCGCAGGATTTCAGATTCTTATCGGTGGAATTGAAGTCGTTGTGCCTACCAGCTGGTCGGAAACGTTTGGCGACCGTTGACGCACGCAGACGATCGTAAGTCAAGAATCGATTCGCCTGTGGGCGTGAACGTAAAAAAACGTGGAAAAAAGGAAAGAAATAAAAACGGAAGGCTGTCGTGGAGAGAGCTTGGCCTCTCTGATTACTCCCCTCCCTTCCCATCGAGGTAGGTTTGATTACCTTCCTAGAGGAAACGTTGCCGGAATCGTTCCCGATGGCAACGGCGAAGTGCTATGCCCGAAGGTAATACGTCCCTAGCGTTTCTGAAGGTCCCGCTGTGGCCTGGTAAAGTAATTGCAAATAAATGTATTCATATTCGTCCAAACACCGATTCCTGCCATGTGGCTGCTTTTGATTGATACCTTGTTCGCGTGATCGAGGGAAATGGGTGCACCAAACGAGGACGTTGGTGATAACGAGTTCAATAACGACGACTACGACGACGATCGTGACGGTGGCGGGAAGGAATCGTTAAAAATATCGTTTCGACGATTTTGATTCGACCGAGTCCATTGGAAATTTATGTACACAAATGTCAGAGCATTCGGGGCTTGTGCTTCTCTAAAGTCTGCTAGTGGTGGTGCGACACGAAGAAGTCGTCTCGAACTTGCGTTAAGAGCTTTCGAGTTTAACGGCGACAATGAAGCATTTATCAACGTGATAATTCTTGCGTCGAAACGACGACGATAATCGTGCCGCTCGGTCGACGAAAATACTGGGGAAAACGGCGTTTCGTTTTGATGCCGCGGCCGGGAAAACCAGAGACGATTGTCGATATTCTCGAAGGCGGTAATGAAAGATCGGGAGGAGGCGTTGATATCCCAGCAGAGAGTGTCTCCATCGAGCCCCGATGGATACTGGCTGGCTAATTTTCTAATTTCCAGCCTTTGCGTTCCAATTCGACGGCTAATATCCCATTAAGCCCTGCCAACCCCTCGTCCCGTCGTTAATGTCTAATCAGCCATCGGGCTTAGACGATCTACCGCCTACGGTTTCGCGACAATCTCCACGTATCCGACTGCTGCACTCCGGTCGGCCCGCCACGTTAATTTGTCACCTTCGCCAGATTTGCCTGGGATAATTGTTCCGATTAGGCGCGCCGGCGGTTCTGGTACAGCGATAAAAATTCGAACCCGCAGATTTTATTAGAGATATTGCTTCTAATCGCAATAGGGCACCCATAAAAGTGACACTCAATATGGAAGTTTGTGGTTATCAGTCAACTTCAGATCCCCCCGGGCCATCAGAAATTCATCGGAATTTATGTGCACGTAAAGTTTTTCCTGAAAACGGCGGGGACGCCCAAAGAAAAGGGGAGATCCGTCGCGGGAGAGATATATGTCGTTGATCGGGCGTAACGATACATTAGGATCTAGAATTTTGCACGCGATCAACGGGATGATAAATAGCAGTGAACGGAGACGTGGCTGCGAGAGGAATTTCCGACGATAAGGCAGCCGACGGTTGTTACACGCCCCAACGGCGAAGACGTCGAGGAGCTCGCGGGGCGCTCGTTATTTACCGAATCGGACGGACAGAATATAATCGATCTTTCCGCTTCCACGCACTCTTCATCATAGTTTTACGAGGCAAGAATCTCCCTCTATTTTCTGGGACAAGCGGTTCGTTTCCAGTTATTCGGGCGAGACAAACGATCGAAGGAATTCCGTTTAATTGCTCCGCTCGCAGCCCCCTGGTCGCTCCGCCTCGCCTCCGATCCTTTTCATTCCGCCACCCCTTTTCCTAACTCGGCAAAGTAACTGCCAAACAACCTCTTATTTGCCGCTGTCGCTTCGACGAACTCGATTCTTCTCCTGGTCGCTCGCTATCGTCGTTTCCAATGGCCATCGTAGAGAAAGGTTTAATCATTTTCGACTCGCGAAACGTTGTAGCCGTCGATAAGCGTCGCGACATATTGATCTACATATACGAACAACCGTCGTGTGGGTGCTCGATATTCGAAACGATTGGGAGCCAAGCGGATCGTGGAATTTTCCGAAGCGTTATCGAAGGGAACAAACCTTCGAGTGTTTTCCCGGTGGCGTGCTGATTCGTACGAAAGCTCCCCGACAATATTGTCGATACAATTCTTCGTCACAAGAGAATCGTATCGCGTTATCGGATCTTCCATGGGGAAGAGAGGCGCGAAACGGCTGCATGGTGGCTGCGGGTGGGTGAAATTCACGCGTCGACTCATACGTCTCCGGAAAAATACCAGAAGCGTCAGCGCAGACGTATAAATTCGCGATGTCCGGTTTTTCCAACGAACCGCGAGCGCGTTCGGTATTGAAAAAAAAGGGGGAGCGAAAAATGGAAAACTCCGTGGGTGGAGACAAAAAATAAACGAAAGTGCTGCGCCGGTTACGCCGCTGGAAAGTGCAGCTTGATTAACGAGCCCGTTATTGGAACTACTTATCCGTAACGGGGGTATTTCACGAATAGTCTTTCTCTATGCCGCATCGGTGCTCACTGCGCGAGCAAAGTGTCGGCAACGCGACGCTGTTCGTTAGACAGTTTCGGACAGCTCATTTGCCTAGTTTGCTGGAGTGGCTGTTTAATTTCGTTTCCACGCGAACCGCGAACTTAATCGTCGACTAAAATATGGCAGGACAAGTCGAAGGAGCGAGGAACATCGATGTTACAAATTCAGAATCCGGTTTCTCCAACGGAGACACCTTTTCAAGGGGTCCAAGTCTTGTAGCAACGCATTCCAGCGGTGTCCGTGAGGTGTCGATGCAGGTGACGCCCGAATCGCCGATAAATTTATGCGGAAACTTTTGCGGTTTCCGGACGAGCCGACATAAATCGTTGCCCGGGAAGGCAACAGTGGCGAGACGAGTGCAGATGTGGTGACGGGGGTGATGAAAATTCCAGCGGAAAGTATCGGTAGTTTGAAAATATTGTTTAAGGGTTCGATACCCCTCGAGAATTATAGCGCACAGGAACGAACCATTGAAAAATATTCCCGTGTCAAGTAGCATCGTTGTGTCAGGCAAATCGAGTGTGCGCCAGAACATTTTGAACGTCTAGCATGCCCTTCGTTATCGAGCGCCAGAAAGATCGAAACGGCAACGAGAATGTGGCATTCGTGTGCATACACGGAAGTGTGCCGCAGTGTCCGTTGTCAGACGCGAATAGAGCAACTCGAATTAAACGTCGACCCCTCGTTTGGTCGGACAAAGGGGGATCCCTCGATTCACCGTCGAAATAAGTCACGGTCACGATCGCGTTGCAGATAACACAGAGGGGCGAAGAGAAGTCCCACGGAAGTATATTGAGAAGCTTGAGGAGGCTGATCCCAGTCGGAGAACGGCGGAAGGGTTGACGTGAGAAGGAACGATGATATCTGAGCGGTCGATCGAACAACGACGGTTTGAGAAATTACAGTTTCATGGTCGGCTGAAAAATCGACACTGGCGTTTGGCCGGCGTGAAAAATTGCCGAGCAGTCCGCAGGATTCGCCGCTGATCGTCCTATCCAGACCTATGTATATAATCACGTCGATAAAAAGCCGGCGATTTGCTGCGATCAAATTGGTCATTCGGGTGGCGTGGCACGCGAAGTACCAGAAATTTGTGGTAACTCGCGGTGTCCTGCGAGATACTGCTTACGGAATAGTCAGCAGGATCAAACGGTGTTTGCAAACAGTTAAGGGAACCGGCTGAGTTAGCTTAGTGCATCCAACTTGCAGGGGCGCACAATTGGTTGTAACTTAGAGACGAGGCGCACAGTCTTGGAAATATACACGCGCAAACTTGTTCTATTATCTTTAACTGTTGGGGCGACTCGGGGGAGGTAGGCGTTTTCCGTAGTCGAGTACCTTGCTGGTGGAAATGTGTCAGGCTCGAAAGTCGGCCAGGTTAAGACGGCCGCTGATGGACAAACTCTTGAATAATTATCGCGCGAACGATGATATATCGGGGACAGGCTGGTTATATATAGGTGGGATCGGGCAGGCAGAAAATTGGAATTGGTTCGATCGACGACCGTGCCAATAATTCGCTTCGTTACCCAGCTAAGGGCCCTCGAGGACGTTCCTCGATACGTGCTCGAAGAGGAAGGTGGCGAAGAGGGTACGAGGCTCGCGTGGAAAATGAGCAAAATTTCTCATCGGTTCCGGTCAGCCCGGACGTTTTGGAAATTGGGAAAGTTAGATGGGGATTCGAGGTGAAAATAAAACCTCCGGAAGCTCGAGAATTCGTGTATAAATAAGAGAAGGGACAATTATTCTCCACGTGTACATTCTTTCCGGGTTCGAACAGGATGAGCGATTGTACAGCGAAGTCGTCGTCAAACTTCATCGATCGCTTCGTCGTCCCAAGCATCGCGCCAGTCGGTGGAGTTGTGCTCGCGTTCAAACGCACAGCACGACGAATTTACGAGCAATAATATGTCACGGATAAATCTCCGCACTGCGGGACGCTACTTCCTTTTCTTGCTCGCGCTCGCGAAACAGTCAGATCGTTTCGGCGAGACCTCTAGCTGGCTGGACACGATTAGAATACCGTGCACACTCGCCGCGTGACGCTAATTGTGTTTAATTAATCTAATAACGTCGCATGATAATTTGCATACGCGCGAGCGATGCTCGTGTCAAGTTCTATACACGGTGTGCATGTAATATCAGCGGAGGACTGATCGGACTTCGATATTGCGCCGGTTTCACGATAAACGTCGTCCGCGTGTGCGGACTTTCGAGCCGCGGCGATCACGTGAAACCTCGATACACACTCGGGGGCTGTTATTCGGCCATTAATCCTGAAAGTGGCAGGCGGCGCGTGATTTCGATCGCGTCGTCGTTCGTTGATCTTTAAAAAATAACAATTCTTCGCTGCTCGTTGACCAGGCAGAATTTTTCCCCGGCCAACGTTCGAGCGTGCATTAAACGGCCGATCGACGATTCTACACTTGCCTCGTGGAAGATGCGACGCGGAAACGCCACGAAAATTGGAACGTCAGGGAAGCCGTTGCTCCGTTCAACTTTTGATACCGGTGTTTCCTCGGACCATGCGCCTATCACGAACGTTAATATTTCGATTTTCGTCGGGAACGCGTGTTCCGTTTTCTCAAGCGAGGCCAAGCATCGGTGGGATGGGGGGGCGGTGAAATGAAGAAGGCAAGTTCGGGGGTTGATTTCCCGGTCTCTTGCCGAGATCTCCCGTTCTCGAACGTTGTTTTCCTCGAATGGCACACGTCGTGCAGGAAATTGCTAACCCCCCTTCCCGCCCGGGCCCTAGAGACCAGTGACGTAATCCTCTGTATCCTTCGTGAGCAGATTTCGCGATAGCGTAGGGATATTAAATGTTCGGGCTACGCAATAAAGTATCGAACATCACGTGAATACTTCCGAGGATCATGCGATCGAGGCAAACGACGCATTTATGCGCCACTTTATCGCGTAATTGCCTGTAGGACTTGGCCGTTATTTTTGTTCGTAATCCTTCGCGATTATTTTTTAACCCGCCCTCTAATTCGTGTTCCCTTAATCGAGCGTTCGTGTGGAAATAAATTCAATCGTATTTAATAAATGCAATAAAAGGATACGGACGATCCAGCGATGAGCACAGTTTCCGAACTTTCGTCGACTTCGAGAGGAGATTAATTGCCGGCCTCTCTGTCTGAGATTGCACAATTCCACCCCTATTTAATGGAGCTGTTATTCTCGTACACGGTCTACCCTTTTTCCCCTAATTCTTCGTCTCGCGGGAGCAGTCGAAACCACGGTTCTCGCGAATCCTCTGCACAGTTGTAATGCAACGTCCGCGGATCCGGCACGTCGGAAAATAACCCCTGTATTAACGAAACTGGCGGCTACGTTTCTCGTCCGATGCGTCGCCGTCCCGTTTGCCTCGCGGGTCTCGTCGACGACCAGTAAAAACAGTGTCGCGGCTTGCTGCTTCGGCAAAGCACTTGTCAGCTTGTATACGGTTATGCGCGCCGCCGTTCCCGCCGAATTGCCGGCCCGAGAGAAATTCATGGAAAAATTTCCACCTCCGAGACACTATTTCCACGCGGCGACTTAACCGACTGCCACGAATTATCTCGCTCGCTGGAAGAGTTCCGCGCGGCAAAGGGGTCGTAAGATTTGCCGTCGTTCCGCCCTCTCTTCGGGATTAACTTGTTTGGCAGTATCGTTGCTTTCTAGTGGCTTCGCCGCGATACGACCCCGGGCTGGGTATTGTTTAGACGAGCTTGGAAATTTCTATTTCACAATTTCCCGCGCTGCGATACGGTACACGTTTTGTTGGGGAGGGTCGTTGTACGCGAACCGAATCGATGGAACATCGGCGGTAACATCTGCAGGTCTGGCGGATTATTAAAACCGGGGCCAGGAGTGACTATAATGTCAGCAGTTACGCGATGCCGAGCTCCCATATGCATAATGCCCTCTATTAGAATGGTTACTCGTGTTTGTCTTGGCACAATGCGACGTGTACACAGGCGAATCGTCCGCCGTGGTTTGCCGATGTAATCGGCCATGCAAAAATTTCTTGGGACCAATCTGGCGCAAACTGTACGATATAGGAGAAATCGTGATTCCTTTTTTGTCTGGGAATACGTTGTTTCTGGTGTTTGCCAATCGCTTCTCAATTGCTAAATAATTCCCTCGACGAAGAAATATTTTTAGCCCATATGACATAGATACCGGGCCACGTTTCCGTGTATTCCAAATATACATTTTTCCCGCTGGTGATTGGCAGCAGTTTAGCAAATCTGTTGGGTATTTACATCCTTCTGAATTTGCGCCATTTAATTCCCGTGCTTTTAAAGGAACACTGATTTGGAGAGCGAGGAATCGGAACTTAAACGAATTCTTCTAAGGAATAATTTTCAACCGCCCCTTTCGATACATCGGACTGCGTCGACGAAAAATTGAGTCCACTTTAAAACGTATCCACGCGAGTTACAACGAAGGAAGGGAATTACTACAGGGACGTGCGAACATACGACACGATTGTCTATTCAAGCTCGTAAAAACCTGCCCAGAATGGCTCCGTAAAGGAAAGCCTTAGAAGGTTCGTAAGTTTCCCTCTGTGCTTCGAATTTATTCGACTGGTTGCGTTCCGTCGAGTCGACTGTTCGGCAGAACGTGTAGTCGTTCCTTGGCCGCCACGATCGAGCATCGTTGGTAGAGGATCCTAGACAACGTTCCTCGAGACTTCCATACGTGGACGTATTCATCGTTTCGCAACGATCGACTAGCTTTGGGTGAGATTAAAGGCAATCACTTATCTACCTTGATCCTGTGTTTTCGGTTTTCGTGCAACGGGTTCACTTGCAATCCGGAAGTTTGTACACGCTCGAGCTTCTTCGGAGGATAAAAATGTCAGTTCAGAGAAGTGGAAAAGAAAATGGTAGATAATAGCAGGGAGATGTTAACCGAAACAAGGAATATGGAAATCACAGCGAGAAGCGGGCAAGCAGAAAATGCCACTGCACTCGAGATCACGTGAACTGCGTAATATGCAGTCACGTTGTGCGTTCGACTGCGAACCCTTTAAGCCGGCAATAAAATCCGACGATTTTCGTCGTGTGCATCCACTGCGGCGGCATCCTTTTTCCAGGCTGCGATGCCGTAACGGAGCAACCCTTCCCCTCCGGTCTGGCTCCGCGTCCTTACATTCACTATTTCGTCCTTATACGGACGGGCGTGCATTTGTAAGTCGAAACACGTCTTGAATATACGATAAAATTTTCCCCTAGATTTGGGTTCAGCCCGAACCACCCCATACCCGCCTGCGCCCCTCTGGCCCTTCCGACTATGCAGACCGACCGCCGGTATCCGCCTATCTGCATACATGCGGAAACGGCGACGCCTACACTTTGTATCGCATTGTTCTTCCCGGTCCACGGGAGACAAAATTCAGAGACCGGCGCGGGTGCAACAGAATTCCCGAGCAGCTTGAACTTTTGGCCGCGTCTACGCGCCGTAATTTGTAGTCATTCGACAGGTGAATACTTTTGGCACCGACTTCAGATTCTAAAGGTATTTTATGGGGACGGTATTAGATTTATCTAGTTTATTCAAAGGACGCTCCGCCACGTTGGAAAACCCTGCCTCGCAGGGTCATAAATTCTTCGAATCACCCGGTACTTGTGTAGACACGACGGAAAGGGTGTATTTCTATGTACGTCCTTCCCCGTTCTTTGGCCGCATCTACGACACGATTGAAAGCACACGGCGATGCACTGAAAGCTCCCCTCCTGCTCGCCTTCTCCCTTTTCTGCCCTGAAGTCCCGTAGGGTTGGGAGCTTCTTCCGGCATTTATGGCAATATGCCGAGCACGAGGTTGGACAGGCTGGCCGATTTTTCGCCCTACAGGGATATGTCCGCTCGAATTCCGCGCAGACGAAAATTCTCCGGTTCATAGAAACGCTTGTATCGCGAGAGATCTTTGGCTTATCGTAATTAAGAAGATGCAATCTGGCCGACGTGAACGCTTCTCACAGCATTCTGTCGAAAAATTTACGCTGGCCCTGGATGGATTATGCGAATTGCTTGAATTATGCGAAACCGCGAGGGGAAATTCTATTTCACGCGGGGCGACGAAAAATAATCTGCATACATATTCGAGAATTGTAGACACGCTCCTCCGAGTTTTAAAGTTTGGAACGCGTGAAACGCGAGCAACTGGAGAGGCGGCTGCGAATATGCATTCGCGCAGTTGAAACGCGAAATCGAGCGCGACGACCTGCCGCCCTTCGTGCAGTTTCTGTGTGTAATTAAAACGAGCGTCGTGCCGCTCGACCTTCTTCGAATGGTAACGCTTTAATCAAAAGGCCTGGCCCCGTTGAAAAATATCCAAGACTTCGCGCGGCATATTGTTCGATAATATCCTTGCGCGTCAAACGTTCCGTGAGCGAAATTAATTAACGCAACGCGAGTGCAACGGTGTCGTGCGTACGTCAGCGGCCGCCCCGTGGGTTCGTTGCGAAACCTTTTCGACGCGCAAGCTATTACTTCATCGATAGGGAAATACGGTTCCGACGCTTTCAATTTTTCGACAGAATTTTTTGCACCGAACACTAGTGGATCGACGAGGAAATTAATCATCGCGACACAAATTGCGAGAGCAAATTGTAGTTATAACAATTTACTGTAGGACCCTTGGAGGGGCATCGTGAAATTGTTGTAAAATTGTTTACTACGGAGGGGGACGCGGCTCGATCATTTTCTTATGAGATGCGCAACAGTGCTGGCAATTTACCCGTTAGCGTTTTACGTCTAGCCGTAACGAGACGAGGTAGGACAAACTACAAAAAATTTACGACGTCGAGTTCGAAGCGGCGCCGTCGAAGAATTCCACGACGCTAACGAAGGGATGGAATTTTTCCGATCTCGATTGTGCCGGGCGGAAGATATCTCGCCGCGGCGTGTACAAATTAAAAACGCAGAGGGTAAAACGCGAGAGCGGCGTGTCGCGTTGGTGGTTGAAAATATGACGGCCATGAAGGAGATCGCAATAATCCAGGTCCTGCGGCGAACTTTCTTTTTACACGGATAAACGGGCTCCTTCTGTTTTTAATTTCCTCTGATACGAGCCGAACGGTTTACAGTGTCAAAACGTAATTACGAGAATGGTCACGGGGGAACGTTTATGAAAACCTCAGCGTCGCGTACGACGGTAATAAAATAGAGGGAAGTGGTTAATAATTCTTTGGGAGAGAGGTGACACTTCTGCCTCGACCTTTTACTCCAGAACGTTGGGTAACGCGGCAGTCACTGTCGCGCAGCGAAAAATTGGAACAGGAATTTCCAACAACGAACGTCCCTCGATTGGATTTCGAGATCCCCGGATCGTCTCCGTGGTCTGTCACACTGTAACTCGTTGGGTCAATCGCCTAAGCGAAATGTCGATAGACGTGAGTAAGACAAGTGCGAAAGTAACCCCCGTTCAATCAATCTTGCCGCCATATCAAACCCCATCGCTCGCCTCCTCGAAGCCCTGTAACATCCACGCTACCTGACGTTCGTCTTTCGTTTCTCACCGGCCATCACCGCGAACAGAAACAGCATCCCTCATCCCTTCCTCTTTCTGCGTGTCTTTTCTTTCGCCCCTCCTCAGTCACCGCGAAATCCTTCGGTGGCAAAAAGGGCGACACGTTCAGGGTTGTTATCCCCGGGTCGGCGAGCCGGGAGGGCAGAGTTCTTTTTTTACACGACCGGCTCGCTGTATCGGAAACATGATTGGGACGGTTATACGCGGACCGATAACTGAACATCCACTTCGCTCGAAGACGAACTAACTTCGTGTAGGTTCCCTCCGGTTAGGGGACACTCTTTATTTGCTTCCACCTCACTCCGTCTTTTTTCTTCCGCTGGTTTTTCCTGCGAGGAAATATGAATCAGCAGCGATCAGGAGGTTTAAGCGAGTTTCTTTCATGGCAGGCGAATTCATTTCAGCTTTTTTTATCTTTCGTGTCAATCGCCCCTGTCGTTCGTATATCCACCGAGATGGACTCGCAATCCTCGCCAGCGAGAAAAGAAAGAAGTACGTTTCAAGACGACGCCAAGGGGACAGCCGAGACAAGGTGGAAGCTGCGGTTGAAGCTTATCGAAGAGGAAGGAGCAGGGGGCGCATTATCCGGGCGGATGGAATTGTCCTAGCCGTCATTCAAATTCGTTTAAGCTCCCTTGCATGCTTGGTCGTATCCCGGGAAACTCGAAAGCCCTCCTGGAACGCCTTATCCTTCGCACGACGAAAGCTTGAAGATCGATCTCTCTGCCACACTCGCCGGCGAGTGTTTTCGAAGGGTTAAGAGTGCCGTTTAAACGACAAGAAGTACAAATTGTTCTTTTCCCGGGGAAACTTGCTCCTGAAAGGTTCCCCCCGTTCCTGCAAAGCTACCGACTGCACTCGTCCTGGGCGGCCCCTATGAATGTAGCGAAAAACCCTCCAACCTTTTTTTGCTGTCACCCCGTGTAAACTTCTACAAAATCCTCTGCCCCTATTCTCACGGCCGCGGAACGTTATTTTATTCCAGCAAATTATTTTCAATCCTGTGCCCCCGAGTTAATTCCGCTGAATCGCTGGGAGTAATTTCGACGCGTACGTCACGAGCGAAGCTTTGCTCGTCGGAATCCGTTTATTTATCGCCACCGGTGTATTTTTCTCCGATTAAAATAAACAGAGGGAGCGATCCATCATGTGATATTAAATCTCGCGAGACCTGCAAACATACATCGGAACGCGAGAGCGTTTCGAGCTTTCGCCGTACTATAATTAAATTGCACCCTCCATCCGCCACCTCTGCCGTTTCTCGCCGGCTAGTGCATCCCTTTCACCGGGAGGATCTACTTCGAAGTTTTTGTTGTTTTTACGCTTCCTCGAGACGGACCGGAACGAGGGAACGGTACACACGGAAGAAAGGAAGAGTTCGCTCGACGCTGACGTCGTTAATTAGTTCAAGTGATTTAGTATACTTTTTTTCGGACGATCTCGCCAAAGAAAGAGCAAGCCTCGCGTAGCTCGTCGCGATTACGCGTTCCAGCGGATCGCGAAGCAGACACGAAACCTTCGTTTCTTTTCCGAGACGAGACAAATTGGACGGTCGAAAGTGTACGGGTTCGGGTTAATAATTAAAACGAGCTGGGTTAATAATTCCGTCCACGCCATCGATTTATCGCCGCTGTTTCGCCGTTTGCATTTATTCGCCATCATGTTTGCCATCGAACTTTCATCCAGGTCGACTTATTCGCGGACTCCTAGAGGACCACCTATTCACGCGTATTTATATGCGATCCGCAAGCTGAATCGCCGCGCTGGTTTCTTTACTTTTTAATGATCGCTCGACATTTCATGACCGATACGAACCCGGCCGATTAATCGTTCGGTCATAAATCACATCGGGACGAATCTGCATATGCGTATATTAATCATTGTAATTAATGATTTGCCGCGGCGAACGGATCACGCATCGGCACGTACATATTAATTTTATATTACAGCGAGTATGCATTCTGATCGCGCGGCCTAAGTGCATGATCGTGACGTTTCAAAATTTTACGTTTCCGGGGGTTAGATATTATGCGACGATAGATCGCGCACGGTGCTTAACCGCTGATTGATCTATGAATTATCAAGCGTGCCATCGATCGATTCCAGTTGTACAGCGGCACGAGTCCCATACCAATTACTAAATTATTCACTTGCTCTGTACGCGCATTAGCGACGAACTTGTCTTACTGCTTCGGCACTACCTTGTAGAAAATTCCCGTCGAACTAGTACCGCGAAAGGACAGCTTGTACGGTGCAGAGGAAGTAGAAAGTGAAATGATGTATGTATATTGCATACGCAAGATTTCTACGGTAATAAGGATGCACAAGGTTGGCTGGATCGTCGCCGATGAGACGAACACTGGCTAAACAAGAAGTGAGGCATAAAGGGGAGGATTGTTCGGTTGGTACGTGGGCGTACGCCGGAATCGAGCTTAAGACTCGACCATTGGCTGGTGTACCGAGAGGATACGCTGCATTTAAGTGACATCGTATTACGGCAAATCCATCGTAAATAGCTGGAGATGAAACCGGAGACTGGAATCACCTCTGGAGGTGAAACGTCGCTGCGCTTCGAGCTTCAGGATTTTCTCGTGTAATTTAACTAGATCTCGTTGCCGAACATCCGAGCACACGGGCCCCGCAAGACGTTCGCTCAAACTCGGAATCGCGATCGCGCATCAAGAACTTGCACGAAGAAACTTACAGAAGTCTGATGGCCGCGATTTCCATCCCGCCGGAACGGCCAGAAGCTCGAGAATTTTATTATTAATAGAACGTGGTCGCGGATGAACGGGGGCAGGTTATATCCCCTGGAACGATTGGATTGCTTTGTCATTGATTCCAGGATTATTGTTACTCCGGGGGATTCGAGCAGCCGTCTATCGTTCGAACTGTTCGTTCGTGAAATACTTCATGCCTCACCCTTCACCCTATATCCTTCCTTCGCATCTTGTCCCCGTCGAATGGAAGCAACTAAATCCAAGGGCAAGGGTTGCTCGCGAACGTCGAATCGATTAAAACGGTGCACGTGAAGTGAAATTGCACGCAAGAAGGAAAGGTGACTAAAGGCGGAGAGAATCGATTGGCAGTTTGGTTATCGCTGGCAATTTGCGAATACGATCGAGCTCGCGTCGCAGACGTATCGTTGGCTCCAGAGATTGTCTGGGAGCGAAGAAACTCGAACGATCGTCTATCATTGACCGAAGTCGGCCGACTCTCGACGGAATGCCTTGGCGTTCCTCCGAGGCCGTTTCCATGTTGATTCCTCTCGTTCATTCCCACCGCGGAAACATCGGCTGTGAAATGAAATGAAATCTATAATGGGGTACGCTCGTGCGCGAATCGTCGCGAGATAAAAGCTGTTAAGGAGATAAAGTGCATCGGGGGAAAATGGAGGAGATGCTCGCAAGAGTACAAGGCGACGCGGCGCGAAGGGTGCCGTAAAGGGCCGCGCCTTCTTGCGGGAAGTCGAGGCTGGTCGACTTTCGGGCTTCCGAACTTTTAAAAACGTCCCCGCAGACCGAAACTAACTTACCAAAGTGTCGTCCCTTTTCTTCGCGATATGGGAAGTTCGACCAAAGACAGTTCCCCTTTTTCACGGGGGGAGCACCAACCGATTTGTTCACCGGATGCATTATCCTATGGGACTTTTGCGACGCTTCCGCTTTCCCGCGCGACACGATTCTTCGACCAAGGACATTTCTTTTTACAATGTCTTCTGGCCTGGAAAATTCTGGGAAGATGACACGCATTGCACGCTGATTATTCGTCGTCAAATTGGATGTTATCGTCACGGTAGCACAGTGAACGTTCGAGGAGCCTGAAAACCAGCGAGGAGAAAAGGCATAGAGAGTAAAAATAGGGTGGGAAGTCGTTCGTGCACAACGATAGGTTCCCCCGTGGCACGGCGGCGACAAATCGATTCGTGCCTGGCAATTAAAGTCTTCCACGTTGGCGTGTGTCTAGATACGATCATTATCTGCATCGTGATTGGCCTCGCCACCGTCAAACAACCCCACACAATGATTTTTATTCACACGTATCGCGGGTGTCTGGTTGATCCAATAACGAAACCTTCCGCGATAACTGCCCTCGTGCATGACAAATGCTGAAGTATCAAACAAAGAACGTTTGAGGGAAGAGAGAAAACACAGGAGCGCCGATCATTCAAAGGGAAATCAGATTGCGAATCGATCCATCTTCGTTTCGTCAGGTTTTTGGAACATTGAACGACGGATATCGTAACAAATAGCGGCACGGCCTAGTGACAAAGAGGGCAGATACTTTTTTTCAACAGCGGTCTACATCACGCGAGGCTACTTTATTTTTCGGCCGGTGGCGTGACGCGATAAATTATGCATTATCTTTGGCCTGAACCGGGGCCACGTGAAATTCCAATTATGCATGCCGATAAATTATTATTACGGCCCGCGGTCTTTCTGCATATTCCGGCTGGTGTTTCGCGAATTCGGTGTATCGCATGGACTATTTCCAAATCCAGCCGCGACTTGCATTGATCACTGCTTCGCCCATATGTTGATCGGGTTAAATATATTCGCTCTCACTGGAAATAATGCGCGGTCAACGGACAACGTGGTGTAATGGAAAGATGGACCGTTTGCTTCGGACAACGAGAAGAGAAGAAGAAGCTATCGACGAGACGAGACATTTCGGGCAACGGTTAACGAAAATTCGATACCAAGGAAGTTTCTTTCGCCTTCGATAAAGGTCGACGAATTATCCAGTCGGGGCTGAACTAACTTCACGAGCCACGATGGCAGCTCGGTTGAACGACTGAATGCTCTCCAAGCGGAAGCTTCCGCGTACCCTCGTTACCCGGAAAGGTCTTTCACCTCGTGCAATCGAGCCTGCGTGAAGTCTGCCAGGACGATTTTTTCAAAAGCACAACTGCACAAGAGTTTCTTACCCCCAGCATCCACCTCCCCGATCTGATCAAGAACATCGTGAATTAGTTTCGTGGAAGTTACACGCTGAAAGGGTTAAATTTGGAGGCGTCGAACCGACACCCGGTCGTGCAGGCACGTATCTACATTGATTATTCCCGTCACACTGTGACGACTACGTGGGAAAGATACTCGCGTACGGCAAAGCATATTTTGTTTATTGAAATCGCGAATTGAAATTTGGGCGTGCTGTCGGCGAACTGATCGAACGATTGTCGAGTGTTTAAAAATAATCGTTTTTATAGGATACGCGCCGGTGTTGTCGAAAAATAGAGAGTGCGAAACGTAAAACGGAATACTCTTCCCATTTAATTAAATCGGCCGGTGTATCATCGTCGATGTATGCCTCGATTCCCTCATCCTATAATCCTGATTTATCTGCCCATGCAGCGTTGCAAAGCTTCGTCGAAATTCAACGCATTTTTACATTCACAACGGCGAACGTGACAAATACAAACTGTTATTATCCGCGTACTAAGATAAACGTCGACATAAATATAAAGAAAATAAAGCTGGAAACTGGAGATCTTTTGTCAATTACGGCAGGCAACCGCGTGGCCCGTGGGGAGGACAAAACGAGCCGCGATATTTCCACTTTTTTCTGCCCGGAACAATCCCATTGTTTTGCGAAATGCGATTATGCCGGATGATTAGCCGAGCACGATAACATCATCAGTGTAGCGATCATACTTCGCAACAGGATCTGGATTTATTCTGGCGAGACAGAGGGGCTTACACGACCTTCTATCGAAATTAAACGGGGATTTCACGTTCCCGTTGACCCCCTTTCCCGTCCGTGTCCACGCTCGATGTTACACGCGTGCAGGCGTACACGCCGATAGAAACGCATCCTCTCTGTACCAACGTGCATCCATCGCGCGAACCGGCGAACATTTTAATCGCGTCCCAGCGAATTCCACGGGAAATTTGCTGCAAATCCCTGAGGTGCGGCACGCAGTGAACTTCCCAGTCCACTGGGACAGTGATTTTTCACGCCATTGCGCGCGTCGAAACGATAATCTCGATGCTTCTTGTCGTACTTTCGTTTTACACGATTCCTTCGACGACACATGGATCAACGACGAACACAGTGGTTGAAATCGCGACACTGTTTGTTTCGCCGTTCGAACATGTGGATGTTTAAAATCGCCTGGCGGGTCACGGCAACGTGTTTTATTTGAAACCGCGTACAGAGGATACACGGAAACATTGTATAACGTGTCCGTTGTTCGGACGGAAAGGTATCGTTGGCTTCAATTAACGTATTATACGAGGACCGTTCGTTCGAAAACTTTTTCCGTTCGCGTGGAAAAATATTTCGCCGCTGGGTCGTGCGTTAATGAAAACTGTTTCAACGGCGGCAGTCTATGTCGGAAAGCTTTTTTGAAACGTACGCAAACGGTGCTCGACAGGTTAATCATTATTATCGTTTCTTCGGTCCGAGCGTCCTCCTGGAGGTAAGACGTTTGAACTCGAAAGACATGAATCACGATCGCAACAAAAGTCGACAGAAATATCCGCCGATGGAAAAGTCGTGCCCGTTGATCCTGGGGAGGTCCAACGCTCTCCCCGGGCGCGTTCATCGGGGACGGAACATTTTAATCGCGACCCAGTGATCGACGAGCAGGTTCGACGGAAAATCCCCGGACAAATCCTGACACGAGCCGATTTCTGGCGACGATCGAGCGTCGCTCGCGTCGTCGCGCGCTGCGAAAACGATAACATCTCATGATCTGCTGGTCAGCTGCGGATGAACAGCGGCGACGCACGAGTTTCCTGCCGAACCGATAATTGAAAATCACTGTCCCATATATCGATTCGCAGGATTGTCCGTTGATACGCGCTGGCTCCTTCCTCGCCCCTGTGCTCGCGTCCTGTGCTTGCTCCGCCAAAAATCCGCCATCCTTGTTGATCGTCTGCCCACCGATGAGACGACAAAGTTTCGATACTTTCGGTCGAAGTTCTCTAGGCTCGTTCTATTTGCTTATTAATCGGGCGAGGGAGCCTGGACAGTAGACACGACATGCAATGCACGGCCGTGGCAAGGCTGGAAAAAAAACGAATCACGTTGGATAAAAGGGAAACGAAAACGGGGACAAAAAGGGATGAAAAACGATATAACGAGGTTGCGGGGACGAAAGGGCAGTTCCGCACGCTGATGTTGTCAAAGCGACAATATCGATGCTGCCAAAGATTATAAATAGAACTACGAAATTGACGCAAGTACTAAAAGAGACTGTTTCGTCTTCGTGTTGGAAGCAACGTGCCCGACGGGGGTGCACAGGCAGGGAACGATTTTACGTTTGTAATTGGAAAAGGAGATTAGTCGTTCCTCGTTTTTCCGCAGCTTTTTTCATCCAACATTAATTCGATACTCCTCCCGGATCCGAATTAAATCGGATTCGAATATCCGTATTACGGTTCTCCTTTCGAAATCCTCGTACAGAACAAGAAAAGCTACGCGCTCCTGTGAAATAAGCACATGGTGTCCTCTCGATTTTCTTATTTTTTCTTTCTTCTTTACTATAATGCCCGAGTACGCCTGGCAATATAAAATGCAAGTTGCAACTGCAGAAAATATTTCTGCCCGGGATTTCTCGGGTGCGAACGAGGCTCTATTTGAAAAGCGAGCATTAAGGGGTTTTTCAAAATCTCGAAACAAGCGATGTCGCGAACCACGAAAGAGACACTCGACAAATTATGCGACACGTGCATCCCCGCTTGATGACGAGCGTGAAAAATCACGGCTTCCTGCTAGCGAGATAAAGCAGACGGAAAAAGAGCATTGTACAATGAAAGGGTACATGATGCTCGCGCATCTGCAGCGATGAGAGTGGATTTAAAAGTCTCGAGACCGATTTCAAACGTAGTTGACGCGCAAATTTTCTGCCCGCCGACACATGCAGCCCCGTTTTCAAAATGTCACGATGACGTCACTTGGTGTATTCGTTGGCCAACAATTGTCATATTTATTCATTAACCGATAAGAGCCACCGATGCGAAAGGGCCGGCATAATCGAAGAAAAAAGCTGTCCGGTTTGAAAGCTCAAATTGACTCTGTAATTTGATTCTCTGAAAATTAATCGAACTGTGGAGGTGGTTTCCAGCTCTCCTGTCGGAAGCGGCTTTAATTACCGATGGTATTCCAGGTATTTATTGGGCCAGCCCATTCTCGCGATACGTATTGAATACGCTTCACCGTTGATTAATACAAAAATGTCCATTTTTCTCGGGTCTATTTAGAGCAGCGAACGAAAAGGCAACGCGGTTTCGCGTTGCTGAAACGGCACAACAATAATTCATAATTCGTAGGTAGCAAATTAAGCGCCGCGGTTTGTTAAATGAAGTCTATTATGTATTATATTATTTTGTTGCATTGCCGCGCGGTTATAATAAACTCGCCGGCAAAATGGATCACTCGCGTGAACTGCGAGGCAATCGTTTCTATATTCGTTCGGTAATTTTATTACGAACACTGGACGTTGATTATTATCATCGGAATCATTGGTTAATTTAATATGCCGATAGTACTTGTTCATCTAATGCCATACAGCATCCAGCGTTCGTGCAATTATTCGGCTGGATGTTTCGATCGTGAAAGTCGGCGGGTTTTAAACGCAATCAAAACGCAGTTACTCTTCCTGCTGTATGTTTGCTATCGTTATTGCGTTCTAGGAATTACAGCATCGAACATACGGTTGAATCATAGCTTTCGCATCCGGTAACATCGAAGGAGGTGCACATTCCGTCAGAAAAGAACGAACAAGCAGGGGAAACGTTGTGATATCGACTCGCTTAACCACGGCTAGCTAGAGGGGGATGAAAGGGGTGGGAAACAAGACTGAACACCGAGGAAGAAGAAACAACGAAGGGGTAGCGGAAGTAACTGCTGGGGCGGAAGTTCCAATTGCAAGCTAGATCTATATTTAATAAGACAGGAGACTTATACGTTCTGCCGGGCGTTGTAACGCAGTTCGAGTGTAAAAGTTTCGACCTCTCCCTGCTGGTCATTCCGGAATTATCTTCACCACCTTTCATCCACCATCGTCTACAGATAATTAAATACATCTGCGCGCAGAAGGGTGCAGCTGGATTTTCTTCGAACGTAGACGGCCGTGGAAAGAATTTTCGAGGGGCCGGATTTCAGGAGAAAATTCCAACTAACCAGCCTCTCATCGTGTGCTAGTTTGACTTACTGACACGATCTAGAAATGCAGGACCGTGTACTTTAGCCTTACAATTAATTATAAACACTGCCCCGCAAAAATTAAAGGTTCACTAAATTTTCACCGAAAAATGTTGACAACCTGAGGTACTCCGCGGGCAGGTTGCACGGTTTGAATCAAAGTCCGATAACGTGGTAAAAAAAAATCGTGCATCGATTTTTCTATGTTCGTTGTAAAGAGGAGACTTCAATCTTCAAATTCATAGTGATTTTGGTCACGGAAAAAATTTCTCGAGGTTCGTGCGGACGATTGAAATTTGTACAAATTTCGAAAAAATGTCCCCTCAGTTCGCCATTTACCACGTGGTATACAAAAAATGTATTGCAAAAAATCCGTGGGCTGTTAAAGTACAGACTGCACCTTTTTAAACGAGCCCAGGTAGACTCTCATAAAAAAAATTTTCACGATGTTACAGCCATTGAAGTGTCGACAATAATTTTTCGGTGAAAATTTAAGCGATCCTCTAATTTTGTGGCGGAATGTAGACAGGAAATACGTGCAACACCGAGTTACAGTGCAGTACACAATTTCCCCGCTGATAAAATACACCTTCAACGAAAAGCACGAGACCGACGATAAATACTATAACAAATTAACAAAGTGTCCCGTTGGTACTCGACGATGAACAGTTTGCTGTCGCATGGCGAGTTCCCTAATCTACGAAAATACTGCTGATTTCGAAAGAGCACGACGCGACTTGATAATTTTGCGCTTCGACAAATCTGATTTACTAGAACGTGGCGAGATTTTCCGCCGTAGTTGTCCGCGATGGTCTGTTGGCCTGAGTGACGAGACGAGCGCGGCTTTAGGAAATTGTAGCAGCGGCTGCGTTCCTCTTGAGAGGTGCCATTAAGTTTCATTTTTTTCCCTCGTTCCTCGCCCTCTCGCAATTGGGTTAGCCGCGGGAACTTCCACCCCGTAAAGTTAGCCACGAACGAAGGACGATAATTATTATGCCGCATAGCGCGACTCGGCTTGCACCACGGCACTGCGACAACCAGGTGCTTGGGGACCTTGTCTCCGTCCATTTAATTGATGCATTCGTCTTAAGGAACGGGCCTTCTATTTTGTCTTGTCGAAAATCTTTGCGTTACCGCCTCCGTTTGCTACGATTAAGTGGCGGGATTTCGCCATTCCTCGGTGTTCAACTCGGATTAAACTTAGGAATCGTTTGAGCAATGGTAATCGCGGATAGTCACGAAGCAGAAACTTTAATACTTACACGTATTACAATGCACACGGCGGAGGTAAGCAAAGTTTTGGCATCTTCAGAAATGACAAGACGATTTCAGAAATTGTCGAAGGAAGTGGCGCCTTGAAGCCGTATGGATTGAAAGGCTGACCACGTAGTTTAAAGCTAGTCAGGTCGGTCAGAAATTAGTGTACGTTCTCTGAGGATCGTAGGGGGTCCGCGACTTTTTAATTTATTCCAGGAAAGTTTGCCGGAATTCGAGCAGCTCGAAGCCGAGTTTTTCAGGATCTTGTCTGAATATTGACCGACTTCGGCCAAGCATGGCGACCGTTCATTATTTCTTGCATTTCTTTCTATTAAATCCTGCACGCTATTCTCATTCCCGCGGGCAATTTACTTGCAAATCTTTGGACTAATTGTAAGTCAAGACTTGAGTACCATAATAATAATCTTATTACCCATTTATATCAATTGGGCAACATTATTCCATACATATATATCCCTTTCTCAAACTTCCAACGACCACGGCCCAATATTCGATACATCCATCGATTCCATCCACCTCCTACATCTCCAGAGAATAACGTAGTAAACTACGATATTCCATCACCGGACTTATCCAATATTAGACACGGGGAATCCGCGGAAAATCGACTGCAAGATCTAGAACACTGTCGATGAATCGGCAAGGGTCCATCCACCCTTCCCTGAACCAGCAATTCCCTCGTACAGGCTAATCCTTTTCGCCGTACCTACGTCGGAAATCTTCTGGTCATGGGTCGCCGTTCCAGCGTCACGGCGATTTTCGAAAATGTCTCGAACATTGCGAGCCATCTGGCTGCACGAGCGGCCTGTACGCGTGCGCTCGCACAGCTGGACTTTATCGTGCTCGCGTGCTATCGTGAATCATAATGCGTCGCGCGATTACACATTACGCGCCTCCCTATCTAGCCACTCGTACGCATTACTGTCCGAGTGGGTTCGTCATTATGCCGGCGAACTGGATTATAGCTGTATCCGTGGCAATGCTTTATCGTTCCGCAGGGTTCGCGTGTCGCCAGTTTCCTTGCACACACCCCAGCCCGTTTCACCCGCTCGGAAATAAAACGCCCGGCCTGGCCATCAGACACTTTCGCGACGAATACTCCGGTTTCGTATCGATTCGGCTGAGTTTGCAACGATATCGCGATCCTCCAGTTATTCCACGCCACTTTGTCTCGTACTGTCGTGTCGTTTCGCGTAGATTCCCGTGCACCTGCATCTATAGGTACCCGATGTTTTTCCCCCGATGTTTCGTTTACTGTTCAGAAGGTTCGATACTTGGATGGGGCGTCGCTGGCAGCGTGCGAGACGCGTTCAAGAATTGTCTAATGAACACACAGCTCGGGAATTCGCGTGCCCTGAAGGGGTGCAGATCGGTCAGACGAGGAGGAACTCCGCCAGAATCCATCAAATTTATCGTATCAAGTTCGGTAGTGCAATTAACGGACTCCAGCAGAATTACTCTGCGGATTGTATTAGCGCATCGCCGATAATAATGCTGGCGCATGGGCGGCGCGATATCGTGTTACAGCATACCGTCGCCGAATGCTCGCAATATTAGCAAATGTTAGTTCTGTTAAGCGACGTATGTTGTGCGTGTATTTGTTTGGGGAATAACAGCGTTCGGTGAATATAGATTTTTCGCTCGTGTGAGAAACGATGGGGCTGCAGTTCGTTCGGTAATAGCGGTCCGTTGCCGCTGGACGGGGGTAAATCACGATTAATCGCAATTTCATGGACGTTGCCCGTAAGTCATGAAATTAATGTAACGGTATAACTCGCGATTACGTATTACGTGGCCGCGTATCTCTCCACTCGTTACCGCTGTCGGGCCGGTTCAATATGCTGACTATACGCACGTGTCCTCGTGCTTTATCGTGCGAGCATAACCAGCCGATACGCTTGGGAATAAGAAGCGAAGCACTCGATAGAAATATGCCTGTTACGATACACCGTTTCGCGGGACATTGCGCAGCTGCAATTACACGGTTACGCGAATCCTTTCAGGCGAGTGCAATTTATTCCACGTAGATCGAGATGGTACTTATTTTTTTTTTTTGCGAAATGACACCAATTCAAAAATCGATCATTTTGTGAGTACGCTGTCTGATCATGAAGTGGCGCGGGATTGTTAAGAAAAATCCTCCACGGTAGTTAGAAATAACTGTCTTTCCAAAGGAAAGGAAATGGGAGACGTCGCGAGTTGAGAGCAGTAGCTGCCGAATGGGAATATTATTCCGTCTCGACGGCACGCGTTTTCTTAACTACCAGCTGTTATTATTTTTAAATACAGTTATTTTTACTATTTTTTTTTTGGGATACACTTTGAACACGTGGTTTTGTGAATCGTTAATTAAGCTGACATTTTTCACTTCTTTAAAAACAAAATAAAATATAGCAACCTAGTTACGTTGTAAAAATACGTGTATTTATTGAAGACACAGTTTTCTTGATAAAATGAGTATAAACTAGGATTTAGTAATGTACTTTTCATTATCACTGTTAAAACATTGCCATAAAAATGATACCACGATAGGGTATCCGTGCTACAAGTGCACGAATTAAAAGCTTCGCTCAGAATCGTCTGGTCTCGACAGTCGCGATGTCGGGGCCATCTTTTTCACTTGAAACATCTCAAAGACCATGCAATCTCTTGTCGTTCGGTGCCTGTGGCGAACTTTACCGCACGCAGGTATGTAACATTGAAATAAATTTCCGTTCCCCGCAGGAACGAGCGACTCCATCACGGAGCGTTGTAAACTTCTACAGCGTGGCCGTACACGCTGATAAACATTCATATTTTCTCGCACGCATGAAATATTTCACGGAAAGTTTCCTTTGGTGTCCCGTGGCCCGCGTTACTCTTCGTTCCGCGGCACGAAACAATAGAAAGAAGGAAATTGCTGTGTTTGTTTGTTCTCGTTTGCAATCTTTCGTGAAGTGTGCTCGGATGTGCTCGCGGAGTAAGGAGTGGAACAACAAAAGTGGCGCGTCTCAGCATCGAGCACGCCTCTCGAGGTCGCTGTTGTCTTAACAATTCGCTAGGATATAGTAAACCCCAATTTGCTCGAAGGCTTCAGGTATTCGTACGCTCGCGCACGTGTCACACACAGCGGGTGTACACTTTACGCGATGTTATATTTCATGCTCCCTGGTCGTTCTCTAAAGCTTCGTCGAGTACGCTTAATTTCGTAATATCTTGGCTGGTGTATCGGGACGGATCGGCCAGTGAATAATGTGCCCGCGAGGCGGTAAAAAAACGTAGCCGGAAGCGGCGATCCTTAGCCCGGTCGAACTCGAAAGAGCGGTGCCGTGTTAAAAGGCTTGAATTCGATTTACGATTCGAAAAATCCCGTCTATCTTCTGAGTGCACCGCGCTAGGGATATGCACGAGTGACTACCACGAGAGGAATATATACGAGATAGTGCATTTCTTTTTTTTCCCTTTTTTCTTTTTATACCTGTTTCCAGCGGTAGCGAACGTTTCGTAATTAATTACAGCGCGGTACGCTCTTCTTTTATCGACTTCCGCTCCGCGAGTGGCTCGTAAAAATCCGTGAGAGTCCGCGCAGGTTTTTCTGTCTCTTCCGTTTCTCGTTTTCCATTTTCCCTTCGGTTTTCTTTTTCCCTCTGTTACCGCGTCTATCCACCCTTTGGCAATGGTCGCAGCTTTTAAGTCCCGTGCGAACTTCCTTATCGATTCATCTTGATGAACTTGGGAGGGAAATGAATAATTTCGAACGGCGCGGTACCTCGCAAAGGTTGTAAAGGACACTTCGCTTGGCTGATAAATCGGGATCACGTCCCTTTGACGTATCCTTTCACTTTTATTTTTGCAATTTGTACGAGAGTCCTTCTGTTCCCGTATCTGCGTCGTATTTTGCTTTTCCACATACGACACCGGCGGATGTGAAATTAAATTGCTTCGCAACCGAGATCTTTACTCTCGATCCATCTGGCTAGCTATTATAATTTTCGATTATTCTCTTATCTTTATGGGGGCTCTGCGACCGAAGTATATATCGAATGGAATAAATTGTACTTCACCTTTGCTTGTGATCATGCGAATGCCGCATCAATTGTATACGCTCCTCCTGGACTCGGCGAGTAAACGCGATTTTTCTTGACTGAATAATTCCGCTAATTCTATTGTCTATAGATGTCTATAGATAATACAAGGCCTTTGTCGAGCGTGTATTAAATTGTCATTTCAGCCGCTTGTTCCCCACTCGTTCGTTTTTCCTCCCCCGACTGTTTCAGTCCACGCGTTTCAATATCTTCGATTTCCTATAATGAGAATGCATTTCACCGTTCCAGTATGTTCTTCTTTAGTCCAGCGGCCTTAATTATTAACGATTTTCTGCACGATTCTTTTCACCTCGCCCTTTCGCCCTTTCATCCCCTCGAATGTGTCTCCCCATAAAAGGACACTTTATCCCATCTTTATTGCTAACGTCTGCTACGTTATTTCTGCTTTCAGGATCCGACATCAAAGTACCGGTTGCCATTCTGAACTGTCTTTACGCGCGTCAATTGTGCTTCGAGGATCCATCCTGCAGCGCCATTCTGGAGATTATACCGAGGGTCTGCGGTCCAGAGCTTGGTGAGTACCGTGGAAATATTCACTTAAACTCTTTTCAACGGATATTAAAGGAAACGAAGGTGCAAACAGTTTTACAAGTCGCAAACAAATCGAATTGAACTTTTCGTTGGGTTCGGTTGTTCCAGCTGGAGTGGGATTTCGCGTAGCTTCCACTCAAAAATCGCCCACTGTCTTCGCAGTTCTCCTTGATTTAAATAATTGCTCTCGAGGGTACGATTCGATCGGACCTGCAGCTCGCGAGCTCGAAAGGTGTCGAGTAGTAGAGCCTGCTTTCCCTTGGCCGATGTAACGAGAAGCGAAGAATAAAAAAGAAGGGAAAGAAAAAACGGGGTGGTCCAGAGATACGGTCGACGACCTCGTTCTTTTCGCACTTCTTCTTCGCCTCTTCTTCGTCTGGTCTTCCCTTTGCGTTACATTCGTGACACGATGAAACTTGTGTTACGCATACGTCACACAGCCATCGCGCAAATTGTAAATTATTTTGTATTCGACTCGCGATATACGAAGCTCGCAATTATCATTTTTGTTGAATTTCCATTGGAAAAGCTTTTTCTGTGCACAAGTTCACCAAACCCCTTGGGCTGGGGGTAATAAGTGCAAATAGAACAAATTATCTCCTGCTTTATTAACTTCTGCTCACGGGTCGGTAGATAAATATTTCTCTCGAAGTTATACCTAGTTTCGTTCCCCTAATTTCTTAGGGGCATCAATGCGATCTTGTTGAGAGTACTACCGAATCGATCGCGCGATATTCCCTGACCGGGCACATCGGGAACCAATAATCGTATCGAGAATCAATGTAATCTGGATAAAATCTGGACTGACTTTTATGTAATCCAATACTAATATTCAGAGTATTTCTATCACGGTTTCATATTCGCGACAGTTTGTCCGTGGAATGATATTACGATTCCGTGATCTCCAGCAAATAATTAGATTCGTAACGTGACCCGGATTGAATCTCGAATTATCCGAACGATACGTACATTCGGATTAAATATATTATACCAATATATTTTTAAACGGTGTTATAATTTTACACGCAGCACAAATTGAATTAAATGAACGAGCTCAGCAATTTCATAGGCATCGAATTGTAATGCAAGTTTTGGTATAAATTTCACAGTCGTACACACTTCTTACCGAAATTGATATCATGTAAGTACTTCGTGACCAAGAGAATTGGTTTCCTTAAAAATACAGTAAAACAATTATCGTAAGCACAAGCAAATGCGAAATGGCAGCGGCAGTTGTCGAGTGAAATGGTTTATTTTCCGTATGAATGCTTTGGAGAATTAATTAGCGCGTTTTCTCGCTGTTCACGGCAGACATTTGGAAAAGTCCTGTTCGCCGGAAAGGTTTCAAGCCGAAATTAACAATTCTCGATTCAGCTGACGCACCGACCTCGACAAAACTGACGATAACTACCGTGCGCCTGCATTTTCCTGTCTGTAACTTGGAATCTTTGCGTTTCCAGTGATTGTTTTTGTTAGAAAGTAACAATTTCCTCGACGATAATGAATTCACTTCACTTAGTAGAAAATGCTCTCGCCTAGAATTCTATGCGTATCTCTTTTTTCTGGTGCAATATTATGCAGCTGACACTTTTCTCCACTTCGTTGCATGCTGTACGTACGTTTGAAGCTCTGTCCATCCGTCGATGCTTTTGCAAAAAATATGAACAGAAGTGTTTGTAAAACTTAGGACGCTCGCTGCCGTTGGTTTCAAAGGCACCAAAAAATAGAGAAACAAACAAGAAATAAAAAGAAGCAGTCGACGTTCCGAGTTTTAGTTTAACTTCGCCGTGGCAGGATCAGTCGGCGATTGACTATTCAATAAACCACAATCGGAACGAAAAAAAAAAAGAAAAAAAGGAATGGTCGACCACAGTTTACACCGGTTGTGCTACTGCGAAAGTAGTACAGCTAAACGATTCGAACCGCCGACGAGTCTGTTGAAAGTGTTTTATCGAAATCCAATAAAATTTCCCTTTAATCCCTTTAAAAAGGTGGATTAAATCGCGGCAGTTCCAGCCAGGCGACCGCATAAGCAGTAGCCGAGCGCTTCACAGTGATCTTTGAAGCGGATCGAGAATTCACGGGGAACGAATATTAAGTGTTGAACGTCAGCGATCCAATCGTGCCCCGAGGTTCGCCGGTCGATTATAAATTTAGTGCTCACCGTAGTTGGTAATAGCTCTCCCGTTGCTATCAAGTTATCGTGTTACAGCGTGCTAGATAACAACAGTTACATCGTGATTCGTAATAACAGAGTTACCGGAGAAATTTCTGCCCGCGTCGATTCGTCGACGACCGAGGGAGAATCTACGCGGGCTTCGTGCCACGTAATTTCGATATTTCAAGGCGGAGAGATTCAGCAGATAAGAAAGCAGCAAGCGGTATCCACTTCGGAGACCGTGTCGGGGAGGCTCGCGTAAATTCTTCAACCAGAAAATTCTGGGTCTCTGATAATTTTCTGAATACCCATGGGAAATTCGAGTGAAAGGGAACCGATGCACATTTCCCGGCTTAGGAACTACTCTTCTGCTTCCGCCGTGTTTGTTTGCCAATCGTTACGGAAAAGTCTGGCCCGATCGTCGTTTCGTTTCCACGAATGTCCTCCGTACGGATCCACGTTTGCCCGCGTGCCTGAAAAATTCTTGCCTCCGTCTGCCGGATACCCGCGACGATCCAACTTATCGCGAGTTACGGAACAATTACAACAACCGGCCGCAATATTGCGTTTATATTATTCGTGCGTTCGTCGAATCCGCCGATGGACATTTATCGAGCTCATAATCAACCGACCGTAAACAGTGCCACCCCCACGGAACACGAATCGAGATATCGATCCGCGAGGCTTCCTGTTCGCAGCGCGAGCTGAAATAATTTCTACTGCGGAACGTGCAGAGATAGGTCAGTCGGAAGTTGCCGATATACTCCACGCATTTCCTGACACATCGCTGTTCCCCCTTAGATTGGCGCGCAATTGAAGTCATTAAGAGAATCATTCCGAGAATGCTGGTATAGGTAACGGGGTTAAATGTTGCTTAAAAAAATTAAACAAGTCCTATCGTGTATCGAGCGCACGGGTATATTTCAGACTGCACAGTCATCCCTGTTGAAATATCAATATTAAGAAATCGCAGGTGATGTGCAATATCAATTGAACGAGCGTTTCGTCGAATCCTAGAATGTCAGCAAAAAGGCAGGAATAAAAGGCGCGATGGAGAAAGCTACAGATATGGACGATTTTCGTGATCGTTAACATTCCCCCGAACAGCTAGAGGAGCCACCATAATCTTATCCGCAACGCTTATTTCGCGCGCTAGTACCCCATAGGATGAATATTGTCGACCATAGCGGACCTCCATTTCGCGCGAGCCTTATCGATGAAAATGATCGCTAGCTTCCGGGAAAATCTTCAGAGATAACACGCTGTTATTTCGTAAACTGCTTTCCGCGACGATCGTGCGCTTGCAGCTTATCAGTTCTTGACCTACTAAAATTGTCAGCCCGATTGAATGTTTGTTATTTAATGTACCACGCTTAGTCGTTGTTGAACGAACGTTTAGTTGCGAAACTTTTGAAGGATACGTCTAATAGCTGTGCTTTATTTTTTTTATAATTACTTAGTACCTGTACAATACTCTGCTAGTTTTATTTACATACGTAATCGGTCGAAGGCTACACGTCGATCGACAAATGAACAATTCAGCTTTGTAACAAAAATATCGCCGACACTATACTCGTGCAGCGTGCAGAAATAATCGTCTCGCGTATTTAATTCTCAGGTAATCCATTAGAATCAAGTTTCCCATTCTCTTCGACAAAGACGTCGAGGTAATATAATAAAGGGTAACGGAGCCAGTGACAAAATCGGTAGGTGGGCATTACATCCACGGTATTTGCCATATTCGGGCCGACAATAAGGTTTCAGTTTCCATTTTCCAGGGCGAAGTGAAATTTCGCGAGTGTACCTTTGCAGTATCCCGAGGGTTGTGCGCTTGACAGCCGACTCGCTGCCGGGGGTTTGTCCAGAGAATCGGTCGAAAGAGTTTGCGTGGAAAGGGGTTGCCAGTTGGTTTGGGATTTCGTGGCTTTTCGAACCGTCACTCTGTGTACAGACACTTCTCAACCGCCATCCCTTATATCAAACGATCGTTTAGTTCCGCGACTTTTTCCACCTATCAATCCGCATTTATCCGGCAACGTTTCGCGTGTAACTCGTGCTCTCGGGGAAGAATCGCGTCCAGAGGGTGAAAGGGGTGTCAGACGATGGCGTTCCAAGTATGCAGGTATCCGAAGTAATAACGCGCTGGCGGGAGGATATGGTACGGGAAGACTCTCTTATTAAAAGGCATCGGTGGCACTTCGGGGCCTGTACTACTTATGCTCATAAATAACGACCGGCAACCCCCTTAGTCGCCGCGGACTCGCAGAATACTTTGGCGGAAACCTTCAGAGCCATCGTTTAGACTCCACCTCGTGCCTCCCCTTTTTTTCCCCACTTGGAACGCCAAGTTTCGTGTTCGGGGAACTTTGCGGAATTTGCTGCAATGTTTGCAGCTTCATGAAAGCGCCTTCATCTGGAGGCGGCCCTGTTTTGCATATCTTCCGGTCGCGGGCAGAAAATTTGCGGATTCTTGGGAAAGTGTTTTTTTTTTTTTCTTTGGCTGGTACAATTGCTCGCGGTGGGAACGTAAATCTTGGCCTGCCGAAGTTTATTAGGGTAGTGGCTGTGGAATCGATTATGCGCATGGGGTGTAATTGTAGCGTTTCCTGCGCCCTTGACGGCTACGGAAATTATTCATCGATTGTCCTGATTCGGGCGGACTAAGTAATCGGGTAAAATAAATTGGTAGAGCTCGTCGAGGTTATAATTGATTGTTAATTGCGAAACCGTAACTTCCTCGACGAGGCAATCCTTTTCTTCGGTGCAAATTATCAGTGCTTCGAAAATTCCCGATTAGTTTGCGAGCGTTCCCTCACGGCTTTCGTAAATTCCGATTCCACGGAGCTGAGTTATTTCAATATACAGTGAGCTAAAGAATGACACGTCAATTCGGGCTATCGTTAGTCGAATCGAGTATACAGGCGGGTGTGTCGTTAAGGGGCAATTTTCCAGGGAAGATTAAGCTTTCCAATCTCGGTTGAAGCGTCACGTACGCGTCGAGATTTATGAATGCCGGCACGTGCAGATTTTTATTCAGCCGTTCTCCTTTAACCCGGAAACATCGGGCATTTTCTGCGCTCAGTGTTAATTCCTTCGTATCCCGCGGCAGTTTTCCGTTCGAAGACATTTTTGTACGAGCTTTCTGCCCTCGGGGGATAGGAAAAAAATGTTCCGCCCTGTTACACGAACCGTGCGAAATATTTTCATTGGAGAATTTAATCGCGAATAATGAAACGATGCGATTATATATTGCCACGGTTTATCGTTTCATTTTCGGCTGCTGCGTGTGCACAGCTTTAGGCAGGCCGAGCAGAAATTACCTGTCAGTCGCGTAATAATGGACAGACTTGATTTACTTTAAAATTCAAATGTCAAGTCGCCCTGGTACCGCGCCATCGCTGAATCGTACAATGAATAAACGTGGAAGGGAATATTAAACGAAGGGAAGGGATATTCGAATTCGCTTTGGAATCGCGATCGTTTGAAATCTGCAAGGCAGAAGAACCTCCAAACGTTTATTTGGATTTATGAATCTCCCTCGGCTTCTCTCATCGTCCCTTTCGTTCTTTCTCTACTCCATCGCAGCCCCATTGCCTTTGCAGCCGCCCCTTCTACCCTTTTTGCTTTTCGTCCCCCTCTGGATTCTCCGCTCTGCCGGCCAAGTAAAACTCAACGTTAAAAGGGGCATCGTTGATGTTCGAATTAATTTTGATTTATCGTCGTTTATTAAACTCCACGCTTTCGCGGCATACTGTCTGAATTATTGCGAAATGCACGCACGCTGATTATCACGATAGATTCCGTTCAATACGCTAATTGAAACAGAGCCCGCGTCGATGAACAAATAAAAATTGTTCAGTATTGTTATTAGTTTGTCTATAGATATTCTTGCTGGTTTCACTTATGCCAGTAAACAGAAATTGTATTCATGAAAGTTTGCGATTCTATTAGTTAAAAATGATGATTCGGGCAATCGAGAAAGTTCAAATGATTGTCATAATTAACAGAACGCCGAATCGTCCTGTTATTTATGCTTTCGGTAAATACCACGTACAAATCGTGGCTCGCGTAAATGCACAAGCCGAAGTTTATGTTTCCTGTCCCATATTCGACAGTCTGGTTAAAGGCTAAACCGAGCCCGCGCGGGACCTCGGTGTCATTTGAAATAACGCTTTCATTTGGTCAACAGTTGGCCGTGGGGATGATTGATCGTTTGAACCAGAGCCAAATCATCGATTACGCCGGAAGGTATAGAACGAATTTACTTGCTGCAACTCCAAACCAAATTAGTCCCACGGTTGCAAAATAATACACGGTCGATCCTTTGAGACAGGCACGCCGCGTTGTTCGTTTCTCTCCGCCAGCGGCCGATTTTTGTCTCCAATTCGAGCTGAAAAATTCGCAGAACGATTGTTGCGCTTTTTGATCCGAGAAACACGCGCAAATTGGTCAGCAAGGCCAGCGATACCGGGTTCCTTTTCAAAGAATTTCTTTGATTAGCAGCCTGATTCCGTTACACGTGCATCCAGCAGGGCATGCTTCGTTACTTTTAGCTTCGGGTTTCAGTAACCAGAGCTTAGAGTGCAATTTTCCCTGGGGCAAAGAATAGCGGCAATTGATAGCGGAGGAATCTCGGACAAACTTTCAATTTAGAAACGCCCGCGTGTCTACGCGAATTTAATTTATTATAAGTTTTCACCGTCGTGCAACGATGCAATTGTAACGATAGCTTGTAACTTTCTCATCTGGCCCATAGCTAAAATTATACGAGACCGAGCGAAGCTTTTGAAAATTGATTCCCAGCGAGTCTTCGTGCTTCGAAACAGCGGTCGAAGTTGCTCAGTGGCTGTACTCTGCCGAGTGGAGTCCTTTTTATAGGGCTCCGCCGGAGTCATGCAGAAGCCATTTTCATTCAACTGCTATCAGAGCTCCTGCCATGAGAACCTTTTTCACAACGTTCCGACGATCGTTCAATTTTCATAGAACTCGAGGTAGAAGACTTGTGCACGACGCAACGAGCGTCGTTAGCTAGACGCTTTAACGTAAAAATCTCCTGGTAAACGTAATTTCCTTGCTGGAAGGATTATCTACTTAACGGTGTATCGATAAGAAACTACTTTAGAAAATGGCTAGCTATTTTAATCCTGCCTTGCGCTAGCCTCTTGCAAGCTTCCAACAGGGAAGGTCAGTTCTTTGCTTGTTCTAGTCAAGACCCCCTTTCATTTTGGAAACAACAGGACGGCCCGTCAAAAAGTTCCTACAAATTTCATCGCGCATTACCCGATAATGGGCCAACTTAAAAGTGCTTATCCCCGTGCGCGATAAGCCGGCGTTGTTTAATTGTACGGTGTCCCGTAGGAAATTTACGCGTTTGATTACGTGCGCGATCGGCCACGATTTCGCAACGATATAATCGGTGAGCACGATTACATTTATTGGGTTTAGCATGAGCCGTAGGGGCAATCAATTTCCTGCTTAAACGTTTATACGGTAAAATGATCCGGAATATACGAGCGCTCGGCCCTTCGTCCCTTGTTATGGCAACCGGTAGACAAACCACCCCTTCCGTTAAACCCTCGATCGCCACTCTACCCCGTACGCCGGGTGGAGAGGAGAGACAGAGAATTTTGCCCCGTCGTTGCTTATTATGCGCACGAACGAAAATCACTTTGCGAACGAACGCGGCGATATCGTTTGCACGAGGACGTTGCGTACAATCCAGTCCCCGCAGCGAAATAATTTGACGCGGCCAAGTATATACACGCGACGAACGATTCCAGTTGTTACCCCGGTTAATTCCACCGAATTCACGTAGCCTGTTATCACTGGACGGAGGAAGATCGTGAATCGCTCTGGGCGGAGTCCGGGAAGGCTCGTTTTCGACTGTTCGTTTTATTGCACGTTATTTCTGGCGAAAGTTCTTCAGGGACTTTGCTATTCGATTAAAGGAAACGCCAGGCGGACGCAAACTTTGCCATTACTTCATCGGTTGCAAATCACGGACGGACGGCACGGTGAACGGGGTCGCAGTCAGTTTTTGTTCTCCGGTACCGGTTGCTCGCCCGACTTAAGAGCTTCTTTCGGATCCGCGGCCCCGAGTTTCCGCGGAAATGAAACGGTTAATTATTTCGCGGGCCGAACTTCACCGGCAGAATGGGGAGGGCATTACTTTTAAGCGCGCAGGATTCACGATAGCCGGAGTCCAGATGAAATTCGAACCGAGAACTTTCGAACTTTCATCGCTATGAAACATTACGGGTATTTCTTTCGTCGCTACTATATCTTCACGCTCCGTAACTTTTTAATCGTTCCGCGAAAGCCATTTGGTCCTGGGGTGTTCTTTGGTTACTGGCGGCGAAGATTCGTTTCGACTGCGCTGGAGAGGAAATCTGTCTCCTTTGAACCTGTCGAAAGGGTGGGTCAAGAGGATCGTCGATTAGATCTGGTTATTGTTTGTTCAAACAAAGGAAGGGAAAATTTGTATGATCCATCGACGGCTCGCGAGAATGTGTGGGGTGAATAAGAAGAACGATACCCTCGGAGATGAGCGATCCCGATATCGATGTAGAAACGAATTGGTCCCCGTTAATCCACGAATAATAAACAATCTTTGGAAAATGTATCAAAGAAATAGGGACAATAACTCAAAGGGAGATCGTGGCGGTGGTACGTAACGCGATCGCAAATCAAAGTACGGCGGCCGCTTGCCGCCATTAATAAGCGAGGAAAGTGTGGTCTTGCCGTAGGAAAAAAGACCGATAAGGTGGAAAAGAGGGTGAAAAGGGTGACGGGACTGGCAGAAGGATCCCATTGTTCGAAAATACAATGTACGTTGTTACGGCAAAGCGCCGTGCACAGTTCTCGAGTACAATGGCGTAGGTGGGAGAAAGATAACGATGCAGAAGGGAGGACTGTACCAGTGTGTGCTACCCTATGCGCGGGTGTGTGCGTGAATCTGTTCCCAGGTGAACGTGCACCGAAGAAAAGCAGATAGAAAAGAGAAAAGCGCGAACGACGAACGGAGAGGCGAAAGGGGTGTTTGCGTCGTCCCTTGGATTCGCCCGAGACCGCGAGTTATCCGCGTACACATATTTTCACTTTTCGTTTTTCCGATCCTCCCCCCTACTTTTTTTGCCATCGATGATTTACAACTCACGCTAACGCCAGCTATGGCCACGATCGGCCGTACTTTTTATCAGCGCGCCAGTCTCTTCATCGCGGCCCGATTTTTCCGCAACGTATTCTGATAATTACAGCGGCGTACAGGGGGAAACGAAAGAGTTATGCCCGAATGTTGGCGGGTCAAGCTAGGGAACGGTGGGAGGTAGAATAACGCGAAGGCAGGAATAAAAATTCGAGGATTCGCAATGGTAGTATGATGTTCCGCAAATTTTTTTTTTCAATCGCTCCTTCTGCTTCCGAACTTTTTCATTGGTTGGAACATTTCGCGATAAACAATGCACAGGTACCGTTTGAAAGGCAGGCAGCGGCGCAGGATCACTCGAATTTTTTGGTAATTACGGGGAAAAAAGAATGGAAGCCAGCACAATGGGGTCGCGGCGTAATCAAAAGTCGATGTCGCTCGCTTTAGAAGCCAGGTTAATCGAAACTTTTTCCGAGGCCGTTTAATAAAAATCGGAAAATCACGTGACGTGTATTATCTCCCATCCGATAGCAAGAAATTTCATAAACGTTGCCATTACATTTGCTGCGCGTTCCTTTTTTCCCCCGTTTTTGTTTTGTCCTCGACGCGACGAAAGGTTCCGACCATTTAATTAGTTTTCATATCTTTGCATCCCTTTATCCATTCGAAATGGAGTTTCCTTTGATGCGACGGGCTCCGTTTGATCGCGATGCAGCTGCAGGATTTTCATGTTTCCTCCGGGGCACGCGTTTCTGCTCGATTTCCATAGCTGCGTTTTCACCTGGAGAAGCTATGCCGAGCCAGCTATCCGGTATATCGAAGCGAGACTAACGGCAGACCGATTCGATTCGTCGATAGCGGACGTAATTGCGGAAGTATTGATAAATTTGTCTACGTTTATACGCGAGTTCTCGAAAGCGTAACCACTTTAACGCAAACATTTCTTCCCGCGCTGCTGTTTCTCTGTCAGCGTCGAGGCTCCAATTTACGTTTCACGTTAGGCGAGCGACAAGCATATATCGCCCGCTGTATTTAATTGAATTTCAATCGTTTACTTGGCACCGAATCACAGAAATGTCATGCAAGAATCTCGACGCAAAAAGCCAAGGAATTAATTAGCCGTTCGTGTGTAAGCGATGCGAATAAGAGTAATCGGCGATCGTGCAGTGCTGGACGGATAGGGAGTGTAAAAACAGAGAGACAAGGAAATTCCTTTTTTCGGCCCATGCAGCGAGTACAGAGGTACGAGCTGAATACAAAGGGAAAATATCGCGTACAAATCTACGTGCGCGTATTGTACTTAGGCAACACGCCGTGATGCAGAAACGAGAGTCGTGCTAAAAAGTTGCTTACCTTGATCCCGATGTAATGGGGTCGTTATTTGTGGTAAAAACTGAAACATTCTTATTCGAATTAAAAAATAATGCTGCCGCCGTTCTAATGAAACTTCGCTGGCCCATGGTTCTCCTAGATAACGACCCCTTTCGCAATTATAAAAATGATAAAAAGGCAGCGAGCTTCTTGCAACACCGGCATTCCTCTCGAGGCGAAAGAACATTCATTTAGCGAGACTAATGATCCGGCCTTGCTTAGAGAGGGGGGCGTTTGATTTAAGGATGAAACCGAAGAATCAGACAGGGGGTTTTAATTCTTTAACTCCTGCGGACAGGGAGGACAATTGAATTGAATTGCTTTTCTAGGGAGTTTCAATTATTGAACGTTTTAGTAATCTAAAATTCCTCGTACATTTTAAAAGCAATTACGAAACCGGGCGAAAGGTGTACCTCGGATCATCAGAAAATTTTCATTGCGCTGGACGAAAGAGTAAAATCGAGCATAAGGGGGCAGGTTTCAATCGAGATTCGGGGATCACCCGTGCTCTCTATAGAAGTTGTGCGGCGCGTGTTTCGGACAGTGGTCGGTAGTCCGGCTAGTAGAATGCATATGCCTTGGTAACAATTATACAAACGTTGCGTTCTATCTCCCGCTTTCTCTAGCTTCCCCCGTCATTCCCCGAAGTCGCTATCTAGCAGTGACCATGCGAGATGTCGTGGTGCATGGTGCATAGGCGCGGCGCGGAAGCATTAAACAGGAGAGACTGGACGGTATCAGCTTCGGTGCAGCTGCAACTGCAGCAACCAGATCCTGGGTTTTGTGCAACACCGTGTATTGTGACGACGGTTTGCCAACCGTACGATCCCCACATGATCATCGATTCGACTCTATAGAATAATGCGTCGCCACGTTTTTACAACTCTGTTCCTATTGCCCTTTTATTGACCCCGCTTTTGTTTTAGAGGAACAATCAATCAATCTTTTTAACCGCGTCGTCGTTTCCTGCCCATGGCAAACCATACTTCTATTTTCGTGCAGTTGATTTGCTTCATGTTTTATTAAAGCTACCGCGGTATTGGTCCGCCGTTTCGAGTTGCATCGGTTTCGATTCCGAGTGTTGGGATCGATTTTCCTGTTGCTAAAATTATTTCGAGACGGAAGATGGAATGTATCGAGAGTTTTCAGGACAGAGTGAACTGTAACGTCGAGTAGGATTTTCATAGGTGACCAATCAAGATTTTTCGCTTCTGCACACTGCAAACGTGTCGAATTTATTCGTTACGATTAAGCCTCGCGATATCGTTTTCCTTGGGTGAAGAGCGGGGAAATATAAAGCGTGTATTAAAGATCGGTCAGGCAGCCGTGATAATTGCTCGCGCGACTATTTTAGAAGTTAAAATATTTCCTCGTTAAAGCAGTTTCAACTTGGCCCGTCCTCTTCTCTTTTTTCTTCGCTCGGGATTCCTCTGTACGCAGATTAATTAGTACAGCGCCGTTCGGAGAAAGAATGGGAACGAGAGGGCGCCTTAATTACTATTCCAAGACACCGTAAGTTTCGTAATAACCGGGCACCAGGGACGGCGGGGCATAAGTAATGAATCCAGATGTCGTCGCCGGTATCCAGCGTCAAATCGAAAAATGACGACCGAAGCGGAACTTGCAGTCGCGCTGTTCCAACTCGCCGACGGAATATTAGCGATCCTCTGTCGTTCAATAATCTCGTTCCGCCTCGATAACAAATCGCGTTCGTGTCATAACGAAGCGAAAGGGTGAGAGGTTTGTTAAGCGGTTGGACGCCGACCTATTTCTCTATCGAGTCTCGTAAACATTGGTTCGAAGGATGCTAACGATACAGCGTCGGTTCGACCCACGAACTTTTAAGAACGCGGAAAACTGGGTAATCAATGGAAATCATCGTTATCCATCGTGGCGAGGTCGCGACCTAATTTCGACGTCTCATCGACGAGGGAATGATAGTACCCGCGTTGCCGCGAGAGCGATAAGAGGAGAACCGTGTTGGGGAAAAATGGAGGAGAAGATACGAAGGAACCGTGGTTCGGACCACAAAGCGAAGAGTAAGATTTCCCGGTAGCCAGAAGTTTAATGTTTAATTTAAGATAGAGCAGTGACTTCTCGTTTGCCATCTTTCCACCGCCCTCTGGGAAAAGTTATACCCTGTGCTCCGCGTGGCGGAGTTTTCGGCGTCGATCGGATACTCGACCAGTTTCAAGTAATAGTTATGCGATCGCAAAGAGCTCTCGAAAATCTAATTTTTTCCCCCCTAACAATGTCTTGTCAGTCGGACAATGAGTTCTAATTTTCGAAGAATTCCCGGTGTAACGTTGTCAGTGACATCCAGTGGATTCGGCGGTCCCGACGACGTCGAAAGGTACGATTACAGAAGCGTACGAGTGTTATCGTCGGTTTCGCAGCTATGGAACTTCTCATTGCTCCCTGCGGTGTAACGCGAGCTCTCCATTCTTCCGCGACAATCTCTCTGTCGAGCCTTCCAGACTCCCGTTACAGCGAATTCCTCTATGGGACTTTGCGGTCTCCGCAGGTAGACACCGTGGACGTTCGTCGACGTACCCTCCAGCAATTATCAGGCAGGAAACGTAATCTCGTGGATGCCACCAAAAGAACCATAAGGATTTATTGAATCGAGTTTGTTCTTTCGACTTTCATTTAGTAGCCGTGCGATTCCCGGCTTGAAATTTCAACAGCGTCGTTTACATGCTCGGCTTTCATTCCACCGTGTAACACCATGTGTTTAGGGGAAGCGCTTAACTCGAGAAAGAGAGAGAGAGAGACTCGTGAAATTTATTCGCGTCCGCGACTCGCTAAAGAGGCGTATTTGTCATCGACAATAGGGAGATGCGCTTAATAATAATTTACCTGTTCCAGTGGCTTGTTCGACGGTGACAGTGACAAAGTGTCGAGCGGCGTTGCACACTCTGCAAGCTTTCCCTTTCTTCCGCCCCACGTGCCTCTGCAGAGAACCACACTTAGATCCGGATTGCAACAGTTTCCAAAACTTCCTCTTCGATCATCCCTGCATTAACGTCGTCAAGAAGGGTAAGTCTTAATGGGATGCCAAAAATTTTCATCTAGCGTGTTGTATAATTGAAAATGTAACGAAATATAAAGCCGTCCTCTATCCTGGTTAGAAAATACGATGGATCCTCTGGACGAGAGATAATGAATTGGTATTAGTCTGGTCCTCGCGAAGAAGGGATCCAATCCAATGCACGTTGATCATTCAAGAAGTGTTTAATTGCGAGTCGCTGTTGTAACGAGGGACTCTATCCGGGCGACGTTGAAATTCCTCTTGACGGCCTCGATCAGTCGACCATCGACGACGCCAAGAAACTTTTTAACGAGACGGGAACGCGCAAAGTTTCCAATAATCCGCCCGGCCATTCGTTCCTTGTTTAACCTTAACTTCCGTCTGACGGTGCATGCACTCGAAGCCAGCCGCGAGTTAAAAAGAACGAGGGCGTATTTGGGGCTCGAGCATCCCCGAACGGAAATCCGTTCCTCTTTACCACGGAAATCGCTCGTGATATTTGCCGTCCGCATTCCCCGCAATGCTCTTTGGGAGGGGGATTATCTGAATGCCCCTCGACTATCGCGAAGCTTGTAGTTTAATATTTTGTTACCCGTTCCCTCCCTTTGAGGGCTCCCTTTTCGCTTCAGCTGCAGAACATCGGAAATGGGATTATTCCTATTTTATTTTATTTCCATTAATTTTCTTCGCTTCGGTCAGGTGGTTCGCAATTCAAGCATGTACGTTCTATTTCTAATTAATCGTCCACAATTGTTCAAATTTCTTAATTACCCTATCAGAGAAATCGTGCTCAGCTGCTCGTGCCGCTTGCTCGATAAAAAAATCCAAGCCAGACGACGAATTATAGGGCACGTAAATCCTCAATGATAAAGAGTCTCACGGATGAAAAGCGAAGGTGGCGATGCAGCACGATGATCGTACGTGCAACACCTTGCGCTCGGTGTATCGAGACGGAAAACGTAGAACCGATTCCTTCCCTCTGTTTGCAATCTTTTTATGGCTCGTCGAAAGCTTCAAAGGCTGCATAAGCTACAAAGCGTAGCTTTCAGTGGACCGTGGAACTTACGTTGACTTCGTGAGAGGGAAACGCTCGGATCTTTGCTGCGTCTGTCGGGGAAAAGAGATGCGCGTGCCTTTGCCAGGCCTCTGCTTTCTCCTTCTTCTCTCCTTTTTGTTCTCTACTGCCTCCTAGCCGTCGGTTCCCCCTTTACCCCGTTTCCTTTTTTCGAAGCACGAGAGCGAATTTAATCTCATTAAGTGCCGAAGCTTCCTGGTTTTCGTAGCGGCTGTGGCTCGCAGCTTTCATTATCCACGTTAGCTTCCCCACATGACCGGCTTTCAGCCGACTGTGCCGGCTTATACACCGGGATAAATGTAATTAAGCTTCTGGCCAAACTCTTCTAATTGCTCGACTCATTACCCCCGAATTATTCCTCCCCTTTCACCATCGTAGATCGCGTCTTCGCTTATTGCGCCCGCGATCTTGGGTATCGATTCTCGTTACCTTCCGCATATTTCGCGTGCAATTTAATCCTTGGTATATGCTGAACTACGCCTATGCTAGCGTGCAGCATTGACCGCGAGTTCAATGGGAGCTTTCTTTGCATCGTCGAACTTCCATGAAGCAGTGCACCGGCTACGTAATTGAAATTTCCATTCAAAACATTCTAATTGCTCGATCGTCCCATCTTTTTTATTCAATTCTGGGATTATGTCCCAAGCCGAAATTCGGCAATGGTGGACTCGCGAGACGTCGGCTTAATTTATTTGCTTCCTTCTCAGAACACTACTGTTTTCCTTCCAATATTGAAATTTTAATCTCCCACGAACATTTGCTCCCGATCCCTGGTCCATGCCTCACTGTCCCCCTTTCTTCGCGCACGGCCATCTAATGCTTGTTAAGGAAAATTTTATCACCCCCGAAACGCTGTCGTATGATTTATCGTTACACAACGAAATCACCCCTTCGATATGTCATTGTCGTGCCCCGATAAAATCGACACCACTACGCCACCACTCGCAAGTAACGTCGGATTTATGTTTACCCAACTCTAATCGTTCATCATCATTTAAGGTGCCCTCGGTAAATAACTTCCTCACCCCCCCCAAACATAAATCCATTAGAAATACAAATTATTTAATCTTATCAGGGATCGCCATGCCCTGCCCGCGACACGTTCGACGACGTGAGTCGCAGGAAAGTTATCTAACGGGTTGTCGGGGACAGGCGTAGGTTGATTGCAGCACAAGAAAATTTGATCGAGGTGCCACTCAGTTGGGCATTTCCTTTCGATGAAAAGGAGGGCTCGGTCGCGGCACTCGTGGTAGAAACAAAGGGATCACGATAGCTTTGACTGCGGCCTCTTATATAACCTCCTCGCCATTGCGGCTTCTCTTACGATCTCCATTGTTCATTTTCCCGAGGGTTCGCTCGTTCGGGCCGTCGAGTCTTTTGAGCATTTTCGAACGATTCCCGGATAATTCCCAATGCGCTTCTTTTCACCCACGCTCGCAGTTCCAGCCACGACCAACCCCCTTCCCTCCCCAAGCGTTCTTCCCTTTTTTACTTACAGCCTTTTTCCATCTGTCCCCTTGCCGGTTTCTTTTTCCGTCTTCCTTTCGCCCTCGCCGATGCCAAAAGAATGGGCTTTCCTTCCTCTTGCCTGTCGATTCCGCGAGGGAAACTCTTCTTTTTTTTTTATCTAACCCCCCCGCCATTTACCGTCTACTCTCCCGTCCCAACCTCCATTATCCTTACTTCATCGAATCTTTTGTTTATATTGTACTTCCCGCGCGTATTTCAGCCAATGGCTTCCAAGCTTTCTTAATTTATGAAATAAAATATACCGGGCGGTACTCGGCCTTTATTTTTTTCTGTTTACTTGCTTCGTCTCACTTTGCTCTTTTTCGTTATCCAACCCCCGCAAAATGAATTAGTCCGCCGTTTAATTGTGATCGTTTTTATTATCGAGGAACTGGCGAGAGCGGGAGCTCTTTGAAATTATTCACGGGAAATTTCCCGGTCCTCTTCCCTTTATCCGCGAAAAATCTCTCCCCGCCTCTTAACACAACCGTCCCGCCACTTCTTTCATCCTTTGATAAGAGAATACCCTTATTATTATCTGCTTCCCCTTTTTGCCCGGACCCGCCCCCTGTGCCGCCCGACGAAATCTTATTGTTTTATTTCTCACGGGCTCCGCCGCAGACGCGCCTTTTTCATTATATTTTTACGTCCCCGAGCTTCGCTTCAGCGCGACTGGCAATTATTTTCCACGATACCGTCACTAGGAACATTGCGATGAATTTTCAACGACTTGACAACGAACGACAGTTCCATCCGAGCAATTTTTTAATTAACCCGTCGCAAAGATGCTCTATCATGGATTAAACGTACTCCGGATTAATTAATTGATTTAATCAAACTTTTTGCCCAATCATTCATCCCGCTTGGAATTCCGCATTAAACCCAACCGAATTGACCGTCATCTATATTCCACCAACTTTTCTCGGATGTGCCACGTTCTTGCAATTTTTATCCTGACTCATCATTATTTCCAAGATGATCCCAAGATTAACCAAGCACCAGTACTAATCGTCGATGATCAAATTTTAGCGACCGTTCAAAGTATTCGCAAGCAAGATTTCGCTCCCTTCTATATTCGCAAATTTTTCCTACCCTTTTTTTTTCACCACGCTTAGCTCCGCTATTTCTATTTAGCCAGTCGCATTCGAATCCGTGCGAGGCCCGAAAAATTGCATTAACTTCGCGATGTTTTTCCCCAGACAAGGATCCATACCCAGTCGACGCTCTGCCGACCTGCAATCATGCGCTGAGCGTCTGTTTACGCGGCAAACCGTGCAGCCAGATTTACGAGGACTTCAAAAGCAACTGCAAAGCGCGGGAGGGCAAGTGCAGGATGGAGAGCCGGTGAGTGAAAATGTTGCGCCATTACCATATAGTTTATTCTACTTTCGGCGATCGCGGGGGTGCAATGATTTCCGGCCGTGGAGGCGCCGGCAAGCTCGGAAGTCAATATTTACGCCCGCCTCTTCTCACGCAAAAATGTTCCCCGCGGTGGTTTCCAGCCCGCAAACCTTCAGCCTAACGTCCTATTCATAATTCAAGTTAAAGGAAGCGCGGAGTGTTCCTTTTGAATGGCAATCAAAGAAGTAAATTTCTTTGCCGCGGGTTGAATTTCGTTCTTACGGTTCCGTGCACCGTTTCTCAGCCATTCACCATTCAACTTCAAACAGGGATACCTTTCTACTTATTTTTCAATGTCAGTCTGCCCGTGAGGGGCGTAGATAATGTTTCTGCGCGGTGCCGCTGGGTTTTGTTCTTAATTCGAGCGCAGGGAGCGAGGAAAATTATTTTAGGGGTGGTGGTAAATGTGCGCGCGTGATTTTAAGGGATCGAACGTTTTAATATTAATAACATTTTATTCCAGTATTATATTATATTATTCTGTTTTTATATCGACAATATTTTTGTATTACTTTCATAATAACCGTTTCAATATTAATAATATTTTACTCGAAATTGTGAGGGTCGGGTTGAAGAATTCTGGGTCGATAACAACGAAAGCGGAATCCTCCCGAGAAAATCGGGACGTATTTCGATCGAAACATTTGATCCGGACGAGTGAGACGCGAAGGGGAAAAAGTTATTGCAGAATTCGAAACGAACTTCCGCGCTCGAACTGTCTGACAGTTTGACATAATTTTAAAGTTGCACGACACCCGCTTAGCTTTCGTGTTATCCGGTATCGTCGTGCAAGAATCTCTTCAGGCCGTTTCGTCTCTGTCTCGTTAAACCGAGATACAGGATTTCTAACAGCGTAACCCGGTAAGTTAACGCCGGGGCGGCGGATAACTTTTTTAAGCCCGGCACGGCGCGTTGCGGAATTTAGAAATCAATTTTAAGCCGCGAGCAGGATAAACCGTTATAGAAAAAGTGTTCCCGCTCAGTAAGAAGAAGGCATTATGCGACACGGGGCTAAAAAAGCCTCGCGCTTTCAACGGAATACTTTTATCCTTCGCGCACGTGTTCCCGGGAGATATAGAACAGGCCAGGATAGACCCGGCGTTCGCTGCTCTTTTTTCACGAGCTTCTCTCTGTTCGTCCCGTCGTAAAGCCATTAACGAGCCACCGTGTGCACGTCCACGCACTCTTAATTACCGAAGCTTCCTCGCGTGTTGAAATTTTACGACCGATCTTTCCCCCTGAGTAATTGCCTCGTATTTTCCCTGTCACTTTCATCCTTTAACGTGCCACCGTGCCGTGATACGATTATCGTCATTATGGCGCCAAAAGGAGGAAAACAAAAGCACCACCACATCCTCCGCGACGCCGCGAGAGCTGGACGAACGCCGACGACGATTTTCGTCGGAACGATTGCCGCAAAAATTTCTAAGCGTGATGCATCGCTGCCTTGGATTGCCCGCTCGAAAAACGGGCACGTTCCGTTGGGAGAGAACTCGAAATGGTTTCTAAGTGCAGCGGATCGTCGTCTATCTTCCTCTTGTGTTTCTTCTCCGGAAAACGCGGACGCCCGTGCAAGGGGAAGTATATTTAGGGAAACGACTCGAATGGCACGGTAACGCGGTTGTTAAAGGGCGGTAAAACGGACGCGAAATCGCTGGCTACGTGGGAATACGATGGGCTGCTTTCCGCGTAAGCCTGATTCACACGCGCCATGTTACATGCGATGCCTAAGTAATTTCTCCGTGGAAACGCGAGAACCCTCCGTCGTTTATGACTGACGGGCGTTTTTTTCTTCTCTTTTTCTTCGCCCTTCTTTTTGTCCTCGTGCCCTCGAAGCACTCGGCATGGACTCGTTTCATCGTCGAACGACTTCGTACTCGAAACGGACAGCGGTGAAACCGTGAAGATATAGCGACGCGATCGAATGAGTATCCAATATTTGCTGCCGTTCCGATGGTTTAATATAAAACGACGAAGTTTCGGGATAAAATTAATTGGACGTTTACGGGACTCGTTGACTGGCGCAGAAAGTTGACGGTGTTATTAATAGAACAACGCAACCCGGATTTGTAACAATAGCTCCGCGATTTGTAGCGGATAAACTTTATTTAAATCGTAATTAAATTACGGCGGGAGGGAAAAAGTAGCCGAGAGAGGGGCGAAGGTATTCTGCGGTTGAATTTCAAGCTAGGGGAATTCGATGCCACGGGGAAATTTAATTAAACATGCTAGGCGTTGCGTACTTCCATTTGCGCTTCCTTCGCGATTCTGACGTTTTGAAAGGTTGGAAATAAACGTTTCATCCGGAGCGTAGCTGGTATTATTCTTCTTTTTTTTCAAACTTCTTCGCGAGATAAGTGCAGCTACGGTGAGTCACCTGCTGTTACACATCTGACGTCGCGAATTCCACCCCTCGCTCTTGTTTCATTCTTCAGGACGAGAAGAGCGAGCTTTCTTGGGAATTTTTGTAGAATCGGTATGACGTAGGCGACGTAGGTAGAGGAGCTATAAATATCGATGGAAATACTGCCTGGCTATTTTATTAACACGCTGTTGAAGAGTCGAAGGGAGAACCATAATACTTGAACGACGCGAAGTTAAATATACGCTACCTTATGAGCATCCCTTCAACGACATGTTCGCAATTCTATTAATCGATCTGCCAAACACCGTAAGGGGATGACTCGTTCCCTTTCGCCCTTTTCTACTTTTATCCCCCGTTTCTGCCCATAGATTCGACATGCCGTGCTCAAAGGGATTAAACGCGAATAGATACGAACAAGTTTCCAGGATCCGCGATATCAAGACGATCATAGAAGCTTTTGTATTATTGTAAAAGCTTCGAACTGGAATTCACCGTGCTATCTGCTTCACTTTAGTCGTTCCACTCGGATCTAGGATCACAGATTAAGAGAAAATTGGAAGAAGTCTGAAGGATGACGATCAGGGATACGTTGCCGGTTGGTTTACTTTTATGGAGCGGGGCATCGGATTGAATTTCAATGTTATTACAAAGCCTCGCAGCGAAAGCGTCGATATATAGGCTAAAGGGAAAGTGCCGTCGCTCGAAACTTGAAGAATTTCTGCTGAATTTTCAAGCGCGTACGTGACACGACTCGCGAGCCGTGTTATTCAACGGTGTCGCCTGTTAGGGTGAATAAGATGAACCGTTCTTGTATATAGCCGGGTTCTTTTATTATTATTATTATTGCCAAAGTTTCTCTTGCATCAATAACGAGCACACAGCAACAGGTGTAAATGTCAGCTTCAGCTGCTGTTCGAATGATAAATTATTCCCAAGTAGTTGGTAAAGAATTGATTCCACCTTTAAATGATAATTTGCCTTTCATTTCTACAGACACCGAGGACATACACGTGTTTCTAAAGTCCAAGAACGCGACCTATGAAAAGCCCAGAGCATCTGCTTATCATTGGATTCTACATCGCCAGCTCGGCAAGAGTAATTTGCCACGGTGCGAAGTTTCACGTTCTCCTAGTCTGTGCTAGAATAAATTCGACGAAGTTACCTTCCCAGCACCTTCATCCGTTATTCCGGCAAATGAATCGTTGAATGATTTATCGATATGTGAGATAAGGAACGATTCATTCTTTAGTTGCGTTCCTTTTCTGTTAGGCACTAAACTGACCCAGTTTAATTCTTGGCTCAAAAGTCTTCAGGACACTGAAGGTCGTAAGAATTATGAACTTACTTAATGCCAGGTATATGAACGCCGCAGCTTGTTACACCTGGCGCAAGTAAAAGGAAATACATTTTAATTAATTAAAAGGCGAGAAAGTAAAAGTAAATTAATTTCACGCAGCATAAGAAAGTACGAGGGATAAAGGAGCACTTATTTTTTTTTATTAAACGGTCAGCCGAGGAAACTTGGCGGATTACCGAAGTCGGTATTAATTAGTGCGATGAGTTGGATCGTGGCTTCCCGACAAGTTACCTTGCCTGGCTTACCTATCCATTTTCGTGCTTCTGAAAACTTTAAATCCCCCGGGCGTGGGTGGCAAATGATTTTGGCCCATCGCCTGCCTCTCGACCGATACATTTTTGTTCAAGTATTACCCGTTAGTGTATCGTTCGATTCTCGCGTGCAAGTGAATTAAATTCAAGCCAAAAGGAGCGGTGTATCGGGGCAGGGTGGTAAATAAATTTTCGCACGACGTTGCATTAGAAAGAAAGCGAGTAAAACGTAGTCGACGGGTTGCCGGTTTTTCTCCCACTTCCGTCAACCGAAGATATTCATTTTTCAAGCTGCAATGCACCATCTTTTCTGGCGCGAAGTGGATCGTTTCCACAAGAGGGCGGACAGGAGAATGCGCTTTCTAAAAAGCTACCACTTCCCGCCCCTTTCGTCCGTCTTGGCGAAGGCGAACCTGCCTCCGTAGTGGTGATCCGGTCGTGACACTCGAACGTCATCACCACCGATAGCGGAAAAATCTTTTCGCTTATCTGCGGCGCGCCCTGGGTAGTATTAACTGTTTTTCGAATTCAGTTTCTGCGAGAACACGCGTACTTTTTATTTCATTGCTAATAAACGAATGCCCGCTGTGCAGGGGAGGCGAAATAAAGACATCGGTAGGGAAGTTGGAAGTCAGTGTCGCGTACAAGCTGTTGACATTTAATTTAAATCAAGTCGGAAGTGCGAACTTTCGCGCTATCGATCCGAACTGGCTACAAGAGAAGGACAAGGTAGTAGTTAGGTATGCAGAACTTTCGTTTGATGCCGCTGAAATTTTGCGCGCGGGATGTAACGTAGGCGAGGGCGACGAAGGCGGTTCGGGAAAAAACGGGTATCCCTGTGTAGTTTGTACAGGAAAACTTTCGTGGAATTATGAAGTTGCGAAGGAGTGTTTCGTGGAAACAGGAAAACGATCAATAAACATCGATTTTTCTCCCTCAAACTATATTACAATAATTAATTATCGGTGTCAGGGATTTTAAATTCATTTTGTTTGTACATGCGGTACACTGTAAAGTGTCTGTCGAGCGAGAATAGAAAATTGGAAGATATCCGGACGCGAAAAAAAAGGGGGAAGAAGAACGTCACAGTGAGAAACAGAAATACAGTGATGGGTCTCGTTGCAACGAAAATATTCACGCCGCGAAATAGCCAAGCTGTGTGGCACGTTAATTAGCACTGCCACGGGCTCCCCAAGGGGCTGAGAAGCGAAGATAATTACGAACGTGTCGACGATACTGTCGGTCCCTGACGAAGGAGTTGACGTTTGAAAACGAATGGATTCCATCGACCGGGCCATCGTACTATGCTATCGAGTTATCCTCGAACACTCGGAACGATCGTGCGTGACAAATGTTACCAGCTCTTTCGACACTTCGTCCGAAGGGGAACCACAGTAGAGAATGAACGGAGATCTCTCTCGAATTGTGCTTGATAAATTATTTGAATAAAAGGTGTACATTGTACTTTTCGTAGGGCTGCTGGTAGATCAAGAACAGGTAGCAACTAAAGGGTAAAGGTTTCTGCCGGCAATGTCTCCGTCTGTTTTTGCGTTAATAATAAAACGGCGATGTTAATCTTAAAAGATTCACGAGGAGAATTATGTACAAGCATAACGAGGGGTGAATTCCAAATATTTTCATATTTCCATTCCATCGTCACGCTATCGCTTCTCACAGTAATTATTCCCACTCATTATTCCTCCACTTACCTTCCCGGCGTTCTTCCGGTCGCAAGGGGCAGCGAACCCAATCGTATTTAAATCAATCCGCATAAAGGTCCCGCGAAAAAGTGTTCCCAGACGCAATTGAATCGAAAGGAATAATTATTTATGTAGGCCAACAGACGCTGTTGGCACAGCCTGTCGTTTTCTGTTCTGCCGATTTTAACAATCGCGGTGTCACGAACCCGCCATCGTGGCGCACGCGAATATTAAGATCCGGAATACGGGAAACTGTCAGAAGTCACGAAAATCGGTTTGCAACTGTGCATAAAGCGTAGGCAAGTAAACGAAATAACGACTGGACAGAAATTCAATAAAATGAACTCTCGTATATTTATTTCCTGAATGGAGAAGGGCTGGTAAATAGAAAATAAGATTGCTCCTCGAGCTTTTTATGCTCAATTCTCCTCTCCCTGAGAAGAAGCTTATTTCTGTGAGGCGGGGGGGAGAGAAAGCGAAAGCGATGACGGGCAAGGGAGATAGAACGAGGAGATGAGAGGGGTGCAGGAATCGAGCTGCTCGATGAACGGCTAACGAGGTCCAACTTCGCCGGAAATGACGATGTACCGTTCAGAGTCCGGACCAGTGACTTCAGGATCAAACCGCCTCTCTTTCGTTCCACCCGTCGAACCGGTGCGAAATTGTCGGTGAATTTCTCCTCTCGTTCGGCTTGATAACCAAGAGATCCCACGGACAAAAGGTAAACCTTCAGCCGTCGGATCAAAGTAATTTCAAACGAGAGCGGGGGAATCGGCGCCGTTTGCACGAATCGCATCTTCCACTTTTTTCTCCCCCTCTCCCATTCTTCGAGGTTTGCCGGTACAACCCTTTGACGCTCGCGGAACGTGTTCACGCAGGTTAGGATAGGCGCGAATAAAACGTTGGCAGGCGTACAAGGGGTTAGGATGAAAGGGTAAGATCAAATCGAATTCCCAATTTCGTTGGCGGAACCGTAAAAGCGCATCGATACGTGCAGACACGCGTTGGAATTGTGTGCCGCGATATTTTACGAAAGATATTGGGGCGAATAAAAGCGGGGATTTTTTGTCTCGTGAAATAAGTGTACGGAGTGTATGAACGATCGAACGTATCGCTTTTCACCGTTCTCCGCGATGCTGGCAGAGTTTCTACGCCGGTCTGAATTACGGCAAGGTGCACGGTGGATTAGTAAAAATTCCGCGATCGATAGGGATATTAAGCTGGGCTTCCCTAGGGGACAGATTTCGGAAACGGCAGATTTCAATAAATACACGGAACACCGATACTTATGGAAAGTTCGTGCTGTGTATGGAAATTTCGACGTCTGGCTTTTCTCGCGCTCACCCCAATCCGGGCTCTCGTATCTTCGTTGGACAGAAGTCGTGTCGAATTGTATCGAGTTTTGGGGGGTCGAAGGGATAAGAACAGGGGACACGAGGGGGGGAGAGAGAGACGTAAAGAGAATGGTAGAGAAAGGCAGAGGGAGGGACAGAGAGTGAAAGGATGGAAGTCGAGAAACGCCGGTGGGTAAAGCCGATTGAAACAATCGGCGATCAGTGTTCGGTGATCCCACTTGGAAATGGCGGAGGGGTTGGAAACGAAATCGTCTTGACATCGAACCCTCAACCCCCTGCGCCATTCTGCTCGAGCGATCCCGCTCGAGGCGTCGACGGGCTAAAATTTCTCGCAACTGCTGCCTCTGTCTTGGGTACACACAACACGACAAGGGGAAACAGTTTCAAGTACTTGTTGTTTGCCGTCACGTCGCGTCACAGCTATTTTTTATCTCTCGCCGGATTCGTCCTCTGTCAATTCGATTCGATTCGGTGGACAAGATCGATGGATTGAAATGTTTGTCGCGTGAAAGATGCCGCGGAGAAACGGATTAACCCGATCGAAATAAATATTGACGAACGGTCGAACTTTACGGCAGATTCGTGTAACAGGTGTTAACTTGATTTTTGCACGGCGAGTAGGGAAATAGTGACTAACAATAAGTTTCAAACGATATTTGGAAATTACTGTCGCGCCGACGAATTGATAGGTGTCGAGCGAATTTCAATGGTTCGCGGCATCGATACAGCGGGAAATTATGGGCAAATGGTAAACTTAGTTTTCCCTCGATTCCGCGAACGATCTTGCCGGAGGTTTGATACGCGATAAAACACACCGCGCTCGAAGGGAATGAATATTTGCACGTCGGTGAATAATTCAGAATGGAGGAAGAAAGCGGGATCCGGTGAATAATATGCAATCGGTGAAATGTTTCGCTGCATGCGCGGCGTGCACTTGAAAACTGATACGTTTGATAACACAGAGAGGGTGCATTCGAGTGGATAAATGCGTTATTGGAAACCAATCGGTAGGATAACGTAATTGCTGAAGTGTGTGCGTGATACAGAGAGAGAGAGGGGTAGGGGGGACATGTTGAGGGTGTGAGTGTGTGCGTGAAAGAGAGAAAGAGAGGGAGAGAATGGTCATAACTGGGTCACCCTTTACCGTGCGCCTAGGAAAACGTAAAATTATGACAAATATACAGCGAGTACACGCTGCCCTACACATACCACGCTTCCCAGGGATAATTTAAATCGTTCTTGGTCAATTGGCCACGATTGCCTTGGAATGGAGTTTCAGTGGCAGCGAGCGACACATTTAAAGGAAACAATTATCCCCTCGATATCTGACTTACAATACCGTGCTTGTTATTCCGTTTTCAATTTGCGAACGATACTGTTCGCAAGCGTGTTGTCTTTTGGGTGGAAAACGGGGGATAAATTCGAAAGGGGCAAATTAAGACAGCCGAGCGTGGATGTCCGTGGAGGGGGTTGAGAGGTGCAAGCAACTTGGCGGAGATAGAAACAGGAATGGAAAGTGGATGAGTAAAAAGCTATCCACCTGGGGGCCAGATAAATATTAACTCTTTTATAAATATGAAAGGCTGCCAGCACTTCCTCTTGTTACATCTGCGCGGAAAAAGGGAGCGGGGGATGGGTCGAAGGAAAATGACGAAGAGAGGAACGGCTAGCAGTTGGGAAGAGAAACTGTTCACCGGTGATGGACACGGAGGGTGAGACGAGTAAGCAGAAAACTGCGAGACAAGGCTCGCTCTATGCGGTGGAGAAAAAAAAACTGAACCGAGGGTAGAAGCGCGAGGGAAAACGAGAGAGAGAGAGAGAAATAGATTGGCGTGTGAGGGTAATATAGGGGGTGGTACGCGTGGACAGGCACGCAGAAACGGCGAGATAAATTCCCGCGGATTGTATAGAATCGCTGGGGCAGAGTTTATTTTACGGCTCGGGAGAATATTCCTGTCTCGATGTAATTGTAATGATGATTTATCGCCACAGAGGAATCGATCTTTTTCCGGCTTCTAGATTTCCCCACGACCGAAATGGAGTCCATTTCTGCCACTGGTTCGAATTTATATCCGAGGGCATGTGCGTGCATGTTTCTTAGCAATTTTCTCGTCGAGAAGCAGCCCGACTTGAAGAGGAGGAAAATTCCTCGCCCACGATACTGCCGTCCTATGGCGATGTTTTCGTCGCACAGTTACCACCGCAGGAATCTATATGGTATCGAGATTGGTTTTCAAATGGGACGATCTTGGGAATGCTGGCGCTTAGATAGTCGCGTAATCATCCGCGAATCCAGCAGCGATTAAACGCGGCCGAAAGAACAGAGTCTCGTCGAGGATCGCGAAATTGCGTCCGTTTCGGTAATCATCGCTATATTGTAGCCGAAACTCGAGGATCGGGCCAGCGGTGGAAAGGAGATGGGAATCGGTTAGCGTTTAGCGTGCAGCAGCGAAGAGGAGCGTCGCGTCGGAACAATTAGCGCGAATTCCGCGTCTGATGCAGTTTTCGCGTACGTCCGATTGTTTTGGCGCCGTTGAATTTTCCGGGCACGGTCGTAGGAGGCCGGCGCGGCAGTTAAGCCGAATCCACACCAGAAATTAGTGCCCTGTCCGAGTCGTTCACCCCTCGGTCGCAGCCACCCTTCCGTTCGAGAGAAGCGTCCGCGATCTGGATTGTTTCTGGCATGCAAGGGGGAAAAAAACTATGCCATAGCATTTCCCATTCCAACTCGTTGCATTCGACAGAGCGTGCACGGGCTACTTTTTTTCGTCCTTTTTGTTTGAAAGTTTATTTGTCAACGGGATAACACCGATACACCGATGCGCCGCTTCGAAATCGAATTTAAGTCGATCAGCGCCGCTTAAGAATTTCGGTCGCGGTGTTATTTGTTATCCGATTTTTAAACTGCGCTTGAGAAAGTTCGAGCTTCTTAATGTCCCTGCTTTTTGTCCCCAGAGCTTTCGTTCATCCCTCGCATTCGTTTCGCTTGAAAGTTGTCGAAGACTGTCGGGCAACTTTGTCACGAAGAGGGCGTCTGCATAAGGATTTACAATGTCGTCGGCTATCGATCCTACCCTTTGGAAATATCAGTCGCAGTATCCGGCTGAAATTCTTTTCCCCGACGAAATCGCGGATCCGCGACCGAAGGATATTTATGTCCACGCTCGATCTTCGGGATCCACGATGAAGTGGATGGCAGAAGGAGAGCCGAGCACGTCTTTCCCATCTGCCAATGCCTCCTTCTTCCAACGAGTGTCGACGCTCGAATTATCGCCATTCATTTCTCTCTGTGCTGGCGATGTCGAAGTCTGCGGTGTCGTGATCAGGATCGACGACATTTTTCGTTCGTCGCTCCTCTTTAGCAAGCTGATTTGCACATTGACTGTTAACGGCAATCTTTCCGTTCTGAAGATCGCGCCTCGTCTGAGAGTAAAATTGTGGCGTTTGAAACTCTCCAGCCGATGTCAATGAATGGAAAGTAAACTCGATGAGAGGTGAGGAATTTCTGAAGGAAATATTTTCGTACCAACAACAGCGTTGCATAATACGTATACGGACAAGACCAAGTCGTTCTATACCTTTCATAATTGTGTCCGTTAATTAAGATTACGAGGTGAACGTCTGACCTGGTTCTTCCGGTGTTCGTAAATTTTGTACGGACTCGGCGGTATGGTGAACTCGGGGGAACCTCCGGAATAATTTCTATGCGTTTTAGTTTTACTCCTACCTCCCCCTCTTCCAAATATTCTATTACAAGTTATATCGAACAGTTCCCTCGTTTCGTACCTTCGATCAATCATTTCTTGTCGCCCGTTCAATAATACAACACGATAGAATCAATTAAAATATTGTCACCCGTCCATACTGTCTCGATATTGATCGTCGGGTTTGCAATCTCCTCGAAGGGAACCCGCGGGTCGAATTCGCTTTGCAGCTTGTTTGAACATGAAATGGAGCTAGCGACACACGGCCGGAGTGCAATGAAATTGTATCACAAACTGACGGAAATGTGAGTTAACTGTAAGCTATCGCGCTGACAATTGCCCTGGTCTTCGACACGAATTTTTCAACCCCCTAGAAATAAAAAAAATTCCAATCCTGATATCAATTCCAACAAATATTCAAAAAGGCAGGCACAATACATAAAATCTCCAAGAACGTTTGAACATTTATAAGCGTCGAAACGGGGAACAGTGAAAATCGTAAGCTCCGTGAAGTCGAATCGAATTCGAGTTCCCCGCGAAACATGACTTCGTGCACGGCAGTGAAACAATGGCAGCGGGTTAAAAGGATTAATCAATCGTTGCGTTTAGCGAGGGTGAATTAAAAGTCGCGCGCATAGAACCCAGCGACGCGCCCTTCTCTTTGGTTCCTTTCAGCCGAATACGTTGAAACAATCGAGGCTTCTACCCTTTGTGTCCCGATTCGAGGCCGATAGAATTTTCCAAATCGCGCTGTAACGCGTGCCTCAATGTCGCACAATGTGTACAGTATATAGAACGGGCCAGAGACACCATTTCCCGCCGCTCATTCAAAAGATATCGAACGGAGTCGCGTTGACAGAGTCGCGGGCACAATCCACGGGGCATTCCTCAAACGTTGCGAAATTTCCACTTACCGGTCTGCTTTAAAACTGGACGCGGGTATCCAGATGGTCGTGGATTACAAGTTCGAATCGAAAGCTTCTTCCATCCCCTGAATTCGCGATCGAGCATACGAACGAGGGAAAAGTCGATCGGGTGGTTTGATTTATTTCCGGCCATTTGCCCTCAGATGTCACGCGTACATACATATGTATATACTCCAGCTTTCAACGCGAATAAATATATATCCGCGAAAGGTTTGCGATATATTTCGACTATCCTGGGATAAACTTGTACGGCACGATTATTTTCCCGCGTAAAGAATCAGAAGGACTCGCCAGACCATTGGATAATTTATTCGTGACAAACGCGACCGTGTCGTTGATCCACAAGTACAATTCCAGAAAGACGTACGAGAACTTAGGGACAAAAGGGAGAAGTTACCGGCTGAAATATGCTGGCCGCGCGGCGTGCTGAGTTTAGCGAAACAAGAAGGAAAACGCGAGCGGCGAAACGTCAGCAGTAACATGTTTAAACTGCACGTGAAACAGTGCAGACACGGACTAACACGATCAAACGTAAACGAGCACACATTCAGAGATCGTGCTAGGAGCGTAGTCGCGGCGCAACACCTGCGCGTTTTGTTATTTATAAATACACGAATCTCGAGAATATATCCCAGACTAAACATCGCTGAAATGACATGTTTTCCACCTACGCAGCTCGCCGCGGTGCTAATTTACCGTAGAACGGCGTTCGTGCGCCCAAACGAGCGTATCGGCGAGTCAATAAATGAACGACGAAAAGTGGAGGGCACCAGGGTGAAAGGTGGCGACTTTTTCGACCAGTCGACGATCGCAATATCGTTATTGAACCTTGAAGAGGAAGATAAACGAAGCAGAAGCTCGAACGAATGGCCCGCAATTAAATTTATATTCCTCGTACAATGAGAAATCTCGAACGAAGCGAAGCTTTTATAAATGTTGTAGGTAGAAAGTGTCCTCCTTCGTCGGTCGCGGAACGATTTTAAAACGTCCGGCGCAGTCGTCGGCGATATAATATAAATCCAGTGGAGGATTCGCGGTGGATGGCTGTAAAGGTTGGTCGGTCTATATCGACGTATAATCTCCTCGGATCAATTATCAATTTAGCTTGCAACTCGAAGCCATTCTCGGCACGATAGATCGTTTAAACGTAATGACGGTAATCAGGCGCTGCTCCGTCGACGATGTAATTTCGTTGTAAACTCATCAACATGTACGAGCCATCAGACTACTGCGACTCCCTTAGTAGCTTTGCCGCTTTCACTCGCTCGGATTCATGAAATTTAATATATATTCGCGCGTCTCCGCGAAACGGCCCACGGTGAATCGTAAAATCGAGCGAGCCTAATCGGCCCTTTCTTTTTCACTGCTGCTGCCTCCGACGTGTTTCACAAGCATACCCTCCTGGGGATAAATCTGTGCACCTTTTCGAACCAGAGCGAGTATCTCGCGGCATTAGAGTTCGAATCTTCGGGAAATTTCCGCGGAATGTCGTTCCCTTCGTCACGCCGGACACACGGCGCAACTTGGAAACGTTAATTGAGAGAAGAAGACGTGGCGGAAGTTTCGACGGAAGGGTCTTTGTTCGGTCTCTTGTAAAGTTGCAACACGCTCGTGGAATTTTAACCAGGGGCGGCGCGGCCGATCGCTTGGTGCTTACAAATCACGGGGTGATTCATCGTACGCTTGTTTCCTCTTCTCGCCGTCTCCTTTCCTCTACGGAAAAAAGGCTTGCCGTCCTCTCTTTAACGGCTATCGTTTCTAATTAGTCGATCAACGTATCGATTCCGCAAACGTGTCCAGACTGTTTACCCGCGGTTCCTTTCCTGGATCTCGCCGCACGATTGAGCCTTCCATCTCCAAGGAAATCACGCTTCTCCCTCACCTATGTACACAGCGATTCTTCTGGGATGGCCGACGCGGAATTAATTGCTTGGGTAGCAGTTTTAAAATGTGTTTGGAAATTGGATTAGCAGGGGAGTATTTCCATGTTCTTTGAACAACCTGCTGGAGGATGACAGTCTCTGCGGGCTGAACATTTCACGGAAACGTTCGATACCTTCTGCTTCGTCGGATTCGAGAATTCGGAATTCAACTTTCGACTTGAACGAAATATCAAGTCGCGGATGGAATAAACAAGAATGCACGATCATGCAAGCGGCGCAAATGATGCATAGTCAGATAGAGTCAATTATATGCGGTGTGATCGAAACGCGGCATCGGACAGGGGACTAGTCGCAGTGTAATAAGGGAGGTGACACGGCCACGTGTCGCTAACGAGACGAAACGCAACGGCCACGCAAAGTGCAAGGTATCGCCCAGCTGCGGAAGCAATAAATTTCCGCCCAATAAATCGGTCCCGGCAGTCGTTTATTAATATTGCCCGCGAACTAGAGCGGACAACATATTTCATACCGCGATGCGTATAAAACATTCCACTCAATAAGCGTTTAATAAGTGCATTCGAATCAATAACGCGCGGCGGCGCAATGAAATATCGCTCAATCTCATTTCGTATTCCATGGATTTTTCGAATACCCCGCGAAGCTTACATGTATATACTTGTGGCCGTATTATATCGGCTGCGGGACACGGAATGACAACGGGGAGGGACTATCGATCGGTCTACGTATTCATTAATTCGGTTTACGTTCATTATAGGTCGACGTTGCTATTGAAATTCTACGCCGCGTGGGATTACGTTTCGTGGCATTATTTCGTACGGTAGATGGGATATAATTTCACGGGGAAAGAAAACGTCAGACGCGAGTTTCAGCGGGCAAGCAATGAAACGAGCGAACGACACGGTGTATCGTTGATTTTTCAATTTACGGTCTTCTTGCCGGTGAGACGCGTATCGCTGGGAAATTTCAGCGAAACAAGGTTCGCTTAAAATAAATCCCCGCGTGTGAGAAGCATACGAGCGTGCTGGCGTATATAAATGAGGAAGAAGCGTAGCCGAGGCTTCCATGGTGTTACCTTATTAAAATCAGGAACGAACCGATATCGGTCTACTGGATGATCGACTATCGATTCTCAATTATGCCTTAATGACGACGAGAGGCAGCCGTATCGGTTGGGTGTACCGTGTACCTAAGTTTAGGGTTAGATCGTCTGGCGTGTAGCAAGCGGATATCGATGGGGTTAAATGCAAATTTTAAACATTTCTTAGAATATTGCAAAGTATCGTCGCAATGCGGAATATCGAACACGAAAGACGAAAATCAAATTAGACAGAGAATTCTAAAAAAAAGAAGATCATCGAAATGATTAAAACACAGTAGGTGCTGCAAATGCGTCGAGAAGGTAGCGCGGCGGAGAGAACGGAGGGGATGAAAGAGATCCGCTCTGTTTCTACCTCAGTCGGTCTTATCTCGCTTAATGAACCTGGTAGGAGTTGGTTCATGATCCTCGCACGGGTATTCGTCGATGTTGTGTACATATACTGACCCGACATAGAACCAACGTGTTAGCAACTTTGTTCGTGTTACTCGAGTTGCACGCTGCAAAGGCTTTCTCTTTCCCCGTGCCGCACTCTCTCTCTCTTTCTCCCGTGCCTCGACCGCCTTGCTCTATCTATCTGCACTGTTCTTGACGTCTCTGAAACTGTTACTCCCGATAGACGTAGAGATTCGATTCTCTTAGGCCCAGTTTGAAACGAGCTGCACAGAGGCGAACAGGAAACGGTATTCCGTTTTGGTTGGCATACGTAACACGTAACTGCCGGCACATTTAGCTTCTAGGTTTCTGGAATTAAAAACGAGAAAAATTGCAGAATAGAAATGTTACTCTTCCGACGTTGATGAACGGGCCGCTTAGAGGTAGAAGAAAATTTCCGCAGCGGGATATTCTTTCCCACCCCTTGGACTGATCTATAGAAGCGTTATAAATTAAGCTGAATTAAAATTTCTTCGCGACACCCCCCTCGAAAGTTCGGGCATAAAACTCGCGCCAGAAGTTATTGCAGTTTCAAGTTACATCGGGGCGTCGCGCATCGAAGAGATTTAGGGCGGGGGAACAATTATTTTCTCGAAAGCGTTCAAGACGAGCTCCCCGGCGCGTTCGTTTATTTTCGCAGTGCGCGCAATTACTGACGGGGACGCGATCCCCGCGTAAATACGCCGCTTCGAAAAGCGGCCAATCTTCCTTCGCGGAAGGAAGCTTTAGTTGCACCGGTAATATCCTCCGCGATTGCACGCAGCGATGCAACATCATTACCGTACAATGTTGTCCAGAACGCGATTATACACGCCAGGCTGGGTCGAGTCGACGCGACGCGACGCTTCTCGAGGACACGTCAAAATATAAAATTCCGTACCGAGGACTCCGTAAGAGTCTTCGTTGATTGTTGTTTAATTATCACATTGTTCCTGGGAACAAGTTCTTCCGGATGGTTTCTTACGAAACAAGCACCCCGCGAGACGGGAGAAATTTTCCTCAGAAAATTGCATCCCCGTTCGCGGAGCGGAGTATACGAAAGAATCGCGGGGGAAATGTGTATCGAGCTGCGGAAAATTTGTAGAGCAGAGACCTCTGAATGCCGCACTATGTCTAAAGAGCGATCAAAAGGGAAATCCGGTTTTATTGTACGAGGGCGTGGAAAATTCCTAATATCCGTGCTTCTCGGGGCAGGAATTTCCAGAATCCCACGTGCCCTTGGACGAACGAAGACCTGCCGATCTTGAACGAAATTGTCCAACTCCTTGGACGAGGGGGATGCTATCCGGTCGCGAGCAGTATCGCGAAATTCCCGGAAACGAAACCAACTGGGACACCCACGTTGATATATCCCTCTTATCCACTGGGTTTCCTGGTAAACCCAGTGGAATAGACTCGGTTCTTCGGTATAAACTATTCTTTGAATCGATCGAACGACGGGACGCGCTTCAAAGGGGAGGGAAACTAAGGGCGGAATTAGACGGTTGATGTCTGTCGTACTTCAGTGGCGGACTGTTGCCATAATAATGCAAATAAAAGACAAGTTTCTACGGGAGGGACATCGTCGACGATGGTGCAAGTTCTCGGAAGAACGAATGATTGTCCGCAAACATAGTTAGACCGCTGCTTTGTGTCGCTAATACAAAATGTCAGATTATGTTGCGCCCCGTGCACTTAAAAGTTCAAGCACTCCGTCAGGGCTGAATCTTTAACGACTCGAGATGCTTGCCCAACTCCTGATATTTACCCTTCCATTAACAAGGGTGATCCAACTACCCCCGTCGTGCCACTTCCGAAGTAATTAAACTGCACTTCTGTCCTTTTTCTCGGACTAGCCTTTAAACTTATGTACCCTTCTTCCGGTTGGTTGGCGGATATTTCGATGCAACTGTAAAGGGATCGTTGATCCAATTATCTTTTTTTCTCCTTTCTACCTTAATAAAGTTTAGCTTCTGTGGGGCAATGATTGGGCTGTTTCGATAAATAAAAGGGAAGGAGCCGCATTGAAAAAAGAATTAAATAAATGTGCAAGAATTGTTGCCAGCTCCATAACTAATTGCATTCTTGTCAGAAACGGTTGCACGGTTCTAGGTCTGGATTTCTTTCCCGTTATTCCTTCAGTGTATCATATTTTTCCTTCGCCGTCAGCAATATAGAAATCGAAGTCGAAATTGAATGCGTTTCCTTTTGACTGCAAAATTCAGACGCGACGCCCGGCGTCAAACAGCACAGGAATGAACGTAGACGCCTTTGTGCCCCCCGCAGCTTTATACCGCGTGCAAATTCGCATTGTTGCGTTTTCACCAAAATTCCGGCTACGGCGTTAGGAACGGATTGTCAGCAGGTACCTTGAGCTTGCTGCGTCGAGTTTCTTTTCAACCGCAATTCTTTTTATTTCCTCCCCCGGAATGCGGTTGCACGTACGCGCAACGTGATGCTAAGGGATAGTACGGGCGGGGAAGGGTACGGGCCGGAAGAAAAAATAGAGCGAGTCGCGACTGCTTTCATGCGGCGCCTCCATTCACCGGGAAATTAGGGCAAGCGCTTTAAAGTTCATTGAAAAACTTGCACGGAGGAATTCGGGTGGAGGGGAAAAGGTCTTGCGCTAGCGAATTTCGAGAGCTCCCTATTTTGCCGTGAAAGAGCGCGAGAGTAGCCGATTCCTGTCGCGTCTAGTATTTGTTATAACGCCCTTTATCTGAATTATCCTGCCTCGAAAATGCTCCGGAGTTTGTCGATCGTTTAACTTCGCTCTTCCGTTACTCGTTATCCATTCAAGTTTCCGAATTGTCGTTGGGAGAATCGTTCCCCTTTGATGCTTGCGCGACGTCTCCTTAATTAACGAAACGATCGAAACGTCCACGTTGGAATAGGGACATGCTGAACGAGCTTAAAGAAATCTCTTGGACGCTGTTTGTATTCCTTTCGAGGGCAACAGCTCTGCTATGCAGTGCAGCACTAAATATCGCTTCCCTGTCCCCCAAACGCGTTACATTAAGCTTTGCCTGAATACCATCGCGTTAACGCGACGCGACAGTTCATTTTACGCGCAGCAAGCCTCAAGAATTTACGTTGAACGCTTTCCAGCTATGCCAGGCATTTCCTTTGACGCGGAAGCTGTGTAATCGCAACCACGGCAAACTCTCGACAAAAGTACGTAATCTAATTATGAAGCAGCGGCCTCGACCCGCAAGGCACCCTCGAAGTTTCCATAGAAACTTCACACCGAGCACCCTCACCGTTTGTACGAATTGAAATGCAAAAGTGTTCAAGTTCGATCCTATTTTATTCGTCGACAATTATAGGTCGACATCGATGCCCTCGACATCGGCAATGGCCGATTAACGGGAGAATAGAATTAATATGGTCGAGTGGCCGGTAATGGGAAAGTATAGCCGAACCCTATGCCCGTAAAGGCGCAAAATGGCGGACATCCGACGTCCACCGCGAACACGAACACGGGCCGTAGTAAAGGGGGAGGACAAAATTTACCACCTGCAGCTGGACAAGCGGACACGTAATTAAGCCGAGCAGATAAACACGCAATTACCTCGACGACGACGAGAACCGTGGACTCTGTATGCGGCTGGTCGAAGTTGCCGTGGAATTGCAACCCTTCATCGGTCGTCGCGCCGAGGAAAAAGCGAGTCGTTTCTCCGGGACGTTCGTCGATCGATTTCCAAATGTCACAATCGATAGGCACGCGGCGAATTTTACTTGCGAATTCAATTACCGCCAGGTCTCGGGCCCGTCTTCGAGCGAACGCTCCTGGATTCGTTGGTTAAACAGTATTTCGATGAATATATTTCGCGTTCCCTTCGCTGGCCCTGTTCTTCCCGCCGCGTTATAGAAGCGGGGGATGGAATTAAAAGTTGCGATTGCGTAACAAGTAACGGGGGTTCATACACTGCGGTGTATAAACATTAATTTAATGGTTAGTTTACTCGTCCGGCGGAGGATGTTCCGGTTGGCTGTGTCGTACCAAAGAGTTTGCGTTCTCTCTGCTCCCTGGCGAAAATATCGTTACCTCAGCCCGTTAATTCGCGTAATATCGAGAGGGGGGTGGGGGGGAATAAAAATTTTCGCGTAGCCGGAAACGATCGTCGTAGACGAACGCGTAGAGCTGCTGCGAGCGCAGAAGAGGGATGTAGATTCACGGTGCTCACTTCGTTCTTCTATTTTTCCTGTTTTTTTTTTCTTTCTTTTTTTATATACAGCGTGCACCTTCACCCGTATCCCGGGGAATCTAGCGCCGCTCATTTTTGTAACCTCTGCACTGTAGAGCGTGTTACTCCGCTAACGACTGCTCGTAATTTTTTACGGGGATTTAGGCAAACCGGGGAAATAGAAAATCGAGCGGGCTCGTGGAAACTTTTACAAGCTGTAACTCCGCGCGAGAGGAGGGCGATAAGGCATCCGCGTGTAAAGCGTATTTTAAGCGTCACGCGATTTCGTTTAATTCCCGAACGGCCGTAAAATTCGGGACGACAGGGGATGAAATTGGACGGAACCACGCGTCCGGCTGTCTTTTCGGTTAGATCTCGGTGTTACACGCGCGAAGCGTTTAACGCCCTCGCTATCGATAGCACACGACTCTCTGGCGGACAATTCGGGGGTGTGCCATTCAGACGTCGACCCAGGATTATTCTCATCGTGTCAAGGTGGCCCGTCATCGTTCCGTCGCAACCGGCATCCAGAAGCGTCTTACTCCGTCGTCGAGTAAACGGCGCGAGCACTGTGCTCGATGTTCCGCAAACGACGGACATCAGACGCGGCCGTCACGTGCTCGACAGGTGGAATAATAATTCCGAGTGGCCGTGGTTCGTCTGTAAATTTCATCGTTTATTCACGCGTCATTGGGTAGACGGTTCGTGTAACCAGCTTGCAGTTGATATTCTCTAACAAGCCTCGTTATCCCTCCGATAGGCGACTGGATGCTTCCGCGCGTCCTAAATAATGATGAATTGGAGAATTGTCGAACGTCGTCGTCTCGACGAGACTGTTGTTCCCCCCTGTCACGTATCCCGTCTAGTCCCCGGGACGGGAAGAAATTTAACGGTGGACGAGCGGGACGGCGATCATAAATTTCCACGTTCTATTTTTAATATCATCCGCCACCTAGCGGCACGCTTTAGCCCGCTAGAGTAAGGATGATATGTCGCTGAAAGGAGCTGCCAGAAGCGGCGGATTCAGCAGGAAAGAACACCCGCTGAAGGAATTTTCGTATAGCATCGCGCAGATGCTGAAAAGGCCAGACAGTTATCGGATGATAACTTTCGGCGACATCGCCGACGAAAGCGAGCACGATAATAACCGTAGGAGGCAAGAGACGTCGTTAAACGGTAGCACGGGCAAACATAAATCTTGGGAAAAACACGCGTGGCAAAATTGCCACGAGCCAGCGTTGCTCTCGGAAAATATGTATCACCTTCCACCGCCGGTGTACCCCCATCCTCCGTCTGTCTTCCATCCTGCGTTAACCCTTCCCGCCTGTCCCCGATATTTATTTCCGCGATACACCCCGTATTTCTCCATTGAAATTCCCTGGCGGAGTTCAAATAATCGCCGGATCTCCTGGCAAAATTATCCGCCCGATCTTCGGCGTGATTGTTCGCGAGAAATATTGAGAAACTGCGAACCGCTCCTCCCCGATAGCATCGTCGATCTTCTGGTGCTCGTTCGCGGATCAGCCTAAACTCTAAACTATCGTGTAGCGTCGGTGCGACGCAACGCCGCGTATTATCGACGTTTTAATCATCAATTAGCCGTGCAACGAGGAATCCAGTCGCGGACGATCCGCGCTCGAAATTCGAGAGCTCGATAAATCGCGAGCGACCTCGCTCCGTCTCTTTCTGCCGGTGCAAGCTCCTTCTCGGAGCGCACGCTGCCTGGCATATGGAGGAGGTACTGCAATGCAGTTGCCCGCCGCGCTGAGCCTGCCGGGTATTCAGACATGGCCAGGCACGAGAGTCAGCCACGAGTCAGCCGCGCAGGGAACCAACCGCCGTATACAGGGTGGCCCGGAACTCGCGCGGTATTTTTAAAGAAAGAGTAGCTGAGGTGATTCTGAACAACTTTTTCCTTGACCAAAATATTGTTTTATGCTTCGTTTTTGAGTTATTAAGGAAAAATGAGAGCGCCCATATAGCGCGAGCTCAGTCACAATTGCGCGCGGCCGTGATCGGGTGCATCGAGGGGCAACGTACGGCAAATATTACAATCGTCTTACATTATGAATAGTGTGTAATTCTTCGTTATACATTAATAACAATGTAATTAACAAGTCGTTTAATAACTGTTCCATACTTTTATCCGTTTTCCGAAACGAGTAAAGTGTTTTATTAATTATGAAAAAAGTGTTTGGATGATTAATGTTAGAAAAGGGTAGGTAAATAAACTTATCCATTCGGCCGCGGCACGCATTTCGTAATGTTCGTAAATGCGTGTCGTGTGCGTGTGGAAACAAGTGCGAATCAGATCTGTATCGATCGCCGCGATGTGGCATTAAAATTGTTAAGGTAGGTCAGGATCGGTACAATGACCAAGTGCCAAGACACCGTCGAAGCAGGTAAATTCGCGGTCGAATGGATAAGTTTATTTAACTACCCTTTTCTAACATTCCAAACACTTTTTTGCGAGTTCCGGGCCACCCTGTATATAAGGGGCCAGGCAGAACAGGAACGCTGGCCAGTAGCGTAGACACCCGTTGATTTGTAATTCTTTCGTTCGCGACCTCGCTCTTGATGTACTGATTATGCAAACGTTCCACCGAATTATCGTCCTTGGAACAAAAGAGCAACGCTGGAAGGATCTTCCCTTAATTGGAGGCGCGCCGCAAGGTCCCCTAATTGTTTCACTGTTTCCGAATAGAACGCGAAGAGGTTCAAGCCCACAGAATGCTACGCCGTTGCATTTGACCTGGCGTGTCGCAGCGCCGGTTGTTTTTAAAGTGGCCACTCCTGGACATCGCGGGCACTTAGGTCGCACTAATACCAGTACTTTCACCCTTCGAGTTCCTTTAATTACGAGCGCACAGGGACGGTAATCGCCGTGATGGTCCAGTCGGACCCCTGACTCCCGTTTGATCAGGGATCCGCGGATGCTTTTCAAGTGGTCGCAGTAATCGTGACCACTCGAGCCCGATGTGGTCGTTGCGGATATTTGCGGCGAAATTATCATTGTGTTCTGTACACGGCGGCGTTCCGTGCTTGACTTACAACTTGTCGGCTGTCCATCAAAGCCCTCGCGAAGCCTCTGCGTTGCTCTGCTCCGCTCAGTAGATTCAGCCTGCACGTCGAGCTTTTTTGAATGGAACCATTTTCACGGCGAATCGATCACCATCGTTCCCCGCTTGTTCGTTTACATTAATAGAGTGCAAAGCGGGTGCGCCCTACGCCAGTGCCGTCTACGTGTAGCGTCGTGGCGCGTCGGCCGTTTTTAAGACGGCCTTTAATATTGCACACGCGGCAGAACGCTCGAAACGGAGGCTTCGAAGCGGGGTCGTGCGAGGTTGAACGGTGGCCCTCGGGCTACCACTCCCTCGCGATAAGACACGACTGAAATCTACGATTCTTCGAGACACCCTCCTTTCGAGCCTCTGGCGACACACACGGCCACGTGTATCTGTTCGAGCTTACGTGCTGATTCGCCTAACGCCTCCTATGCAACACGGATGTATGCATTATAGAATCGAACATTTGCGTGCAATATTGGCGAACTTTCGTCAAACGAAATACGGCAGATCGATGCAGTTTATTGGCGCACCGATTTGAACCGAAGCTGAACCGATAAGAACGCTCGTCGTGTGCATCGAAATATCGACGGCTCTTGTCGAAGCAGAGTTACACCTTGTTCATTTCGTTTCTTCAATTTAGAACAATCGCGTAGCCGAATATCGTATAGACAGTGTTCAAGTTTAATGGTCTTCTATGTATCTATCTGAATCCACAAATATTCACAGACTTTCCTTAAACATCGCGCGAAATTTTCCAACCGGGTGAATAACAGACGGGAATTTCAGTGCTCGCATTGTTCTCGTCGACTCCACTGCGGAATGAAACGAGATTCGCTGATGTTTTTACGTAGCCCACGCTCTATTGTACAAGTATTTATGGCTAATGCATACGCGAAACCGTACACAAAGTTCCGTTCTCGGTTTCGAAATATAGATTAACGATAACCACGTCGGGAATGGCGGAGCGAAGCTGACTCGAGGGAAACAATAACGCGGTAATTATGAAATATCGTCTTTCTTTCGAAAACCATCGATCGATGGTCGCGGACCTTTTTGTCCGCCACGGCGTGAATAATGGTGCATTAAACGCGCACTGTTATTCCAGGGTGGCATCGTTTTGTGACCGATTCGCGCTGCCTCGTCGCGCGTCTACCTTGCAGCGAAATTTCGCGACCTTTGTTACCTGTAACGTGCGGCGTGAAAGTGACACGGAATGGCTATAAAAAAAACAAACTCGTCTGAAGCAAAGGAGGAGCACGTTCACGTAGAACGGAGTGATATAACGGGGGACGCGACCGCGTACACCCTCACCCCTCGTTGTCGGCGGGACATCAGGCTGTTCTTTATTAAAAATATCGTTGAACCAATCGCGCAATGCTTCTCTTGGATGGCTGGTGCATCGTAAACATTGCGGCCGGTGCAAACAGGTGGCTCAATATCCGGCGCGTTTGCAAGCCGGATTAGCGATTCCGTTGGACACTTTATTCCCGGCCACCTCTTCTCGCGCGATCCGCCGCGAAAATTGAGGATGAAATGGAACGGCGAGAGATTTATTTCTCCATGAAAAGGAACAGCTTGCTGGATCCGCGGTGTGGAACGCGTGGAGGAATATTTTCGTTGATCGGGTATTTTTCATTTTTTAAATGGTAATTAATTCTACTTGCACCTCCTCAGTTCGTAGACAGTTATTATAGTGGAGATAATTCTCATACGTTGGCTTGTTATTATTTCTATTATTTTTGCCCCGTTACCATATCGTCCGAATAATGATTCTAAAGGGAATCATGGAACATCCATGATGGAGATCAGAGGGCGGAATATTCTCTTTGTTTCCAGCATTTTCGTCGGTGTAATGCGCGTAATGGCCGCAAACTCGATCAAATGGTAGCAGGAAAGCTTAGCTCGCAAGCAATTCGATCACTCGTTAATATCGTAACAGTAGGCACAGATGCAGCATCGAATGTGGAACCAAAGGGAGAGGGTTGCACAGAGTAGTAGGGAGAGCGGGAGAGAACAGCGCGTGCCAGTGACACGGAAATTCTCTGAAATAGAGGCACACGCACGGGGTGCACATGTGCTGGGTCAATTCTCATTGAACGGGGGAACGTGGGGGAGACGAAGCGATATCGGGCTTCACTGGGCTGGATTTCGGAAATGTTGCCCGATAGATCTTTTGATCGATCGTCCATAGAAACGCACCCGTTTAATCCACGTTCGACCGATTCGAGCTAGCAGGTATCGAACCGTGCGGACCAAAAGTGAAACTGCCTGCCTTATGGTTCTTGCCGATGGAACTGCGCGAAACTGTATCAATTTTCCAATTTTCACAGGAAATGCTGTTTACTAATGAGAGAGATCGTGTCACTTTATTAATCGTCTAACCAGTATCCATCGATTCTGCGTGGAGTTAATTAATCTAACAACTCTGTTGAGAGAATACGAATCCCGTTGCGATATTTCCTTTCGATTGCTTTCAACATGGTTTGGAAGCATACAGCGGCGGTCGAAACAGAATGCTTGAAGGCCCGAGTGGACGACAATGAGCGATTCGTCCACGTTCGGTCCGCCCCTGATTAGTCCTTTGTCACTTGGCCAATATTTGTCGACCCTAGCGCGCATTCATCGGTCATAGTTCATCGCGATAATAAGAGAACACGTTAATAGTGGTATTTGCACCGACGCGACGTTCGGTCCGACTCGCTGGAAAGTTATTTCTTGCAGCATCCATAACGAAACAAAGAAATAAATGAAGCGCTTGTTAATTTAGAATCGATTTAATTCGTTCAATCGTCGATGGTTCGATGAATCAATGGCGACGACGCGACGACAAAATGTGCCATTATGATCCACGAGAATCGACTTCCGTTTATTGTCAAGTAGAATCGAAGTAAACCGGAAGACGTATCGAGCACCTGCAAATCAACGTCCACCGCATTTAATTGTTCTCCCTCCAGCGCGAACGTGACTTCGTTCCAAGACGCGGCAATTAAAATGCAACGATTATGGATTCATTATTGCTGAAAAAAAAAAGAGAAATGAGGCACCGATTCCTTCGTCTGCAACGGGAAAACGGTTTCCCTGGACGCAAGCGGAAAACGGACGATTATTTCTCACGAAACAAGAAGCGAGAGTAAATAATCGTTAAGCGTGCTCGACAATGCAAATGCCTTCTTATTATTCTCGCCCGGGAAAGTTATAGTAACGACAGCTTTTTTCCCCCCTCTTGCATCGAAACGGAGGGACATGGGAAAGGCTTTAGTTAAAAGTGTTCCATTTGCATTTAAGAGCGAGGAATAAAGGCCGCGCCGAGGGTTTTGGCGGGCTGTAGACAGGAAAACGATGCGCCCGGAAAGATATATGAATTGGTGCGGGCAAGAAAACAAAGGAAAACGATTGGCAATGCTCCACGAGGAATTACTTTTCACCGTTGTTTTCGCGTGATCGACGAAAGTAATTCATTTTTATTTGCTCTCACTGGCAAACCGGCTTACGTGCAAACCTCTTCTCTTGCATCGTACAAAATCAAGTAGCACAAGGGTGTCATTAGTCAGGCATGTATTGAATATTTAACGTCGTCTTTCAATCGCTCTATCCGATTTACGTGTAAGAAGCTCAAAATATACTACAATCGCTGATGGAAACACCACATTGCATTGCATTCATTCCAGTGCGATTAGTTTCCGAACTGTATTCACCGACGCAAGTAGTATGAGTCAATCTTTTATAAGACAATTGTTCCACCTCATGCACAAGGTAGCAATCGTCGAAGGAAACGTTTAACCATCGATTCAACGTCTTATAAAATCCTTCTACGATTTTCCTTTTCACCGCCGCGAACAAGTTTAAGTAGAATCAGTCGACCATTGGTCAGACGCATGGAGCGCTCTCGAGAAAGACGGCGTATCACCGGAACACGGCTATCGTCTCCCCACCCGGACACGAGAAAAAGGAAATATAGCGGGTACTCCCCGCGGAAATCGAAATGGATCACCGCGAAAGCTGCGAGCTTTAACCCGATTTGCGGATGGAAGGTTCGAATGGAACGAAGGGGGAGTGGATCCCCTTTTTTCCACGCTGTGCAGCTATATATTATCCCGCTAACCGAGCCGGAAAACCTTCGAAATAACTTGGAGAAACGTGGGAGTACTCGATGGATCGAACTAGAAAGGTGGGAGGATATTTCGATTACACGACTGCCCCATCGCCTGGTACGTCGACGACAACAACGAGATCTTTCTGCCGCGGTGATAGCTACGAGAGTTCGTTGTTTCTCCATGAACGGCAGGATCCCATTTTCCCACGGATTTCTCTAGGACCTCGAGCACTCGTTCCCCAGCACTCGACATATTTCCTTAAGATACAGAGAGAGCACTATTTAATTTGTTTCTTTTCTTTTATATTGACGCCCGTTGATTTTCGCATACAAGCTGTTCGATGCAGCCCAATGCAGTAGTTGAATTCTCGAACGAACGAACATTCGACTAGACATTCGGTAAAGATCGTTAATCCGTTCGGCTTAACGCGTCGCCCGACAGAAGCAACGTTTACCTCCGCGATTCGTTTCCACCGTTCCTCTTTGCAGTTTACATTTTTCCACGAAAACGGCCGCCTTCCAATGCTTTCTTTGTCTGTTTGCATAGGGTGCGTTTGTGCAAGTGCATGCACGCGCACGGTCTGCAACGAGTAAACATAACCGTCGGCACAAAGCAGACGCCGGAATGCTCGTGCAAATGTAAAATGGCCAACCTTTCCCGGCACGAACCCCACGACTCCTGCCGTCTTCTTTCCACCGTCTCGGTTCCACCTTTTAGCCCGCCTCGCAGTCTACCCTCTCCCCTTTCGCTCGCGACTACATCCCTCTTTTATTTTTCCAACTCCACCCGCGACTTCTTCTTCGTGCCGTTTCCTGGCGTGCAATCCGAAATGCGAAAAGATTTACCGGTCTCCCCCTAGGAACTCAAACGAAAATAAATCAAACAACGAGACGAGACGAGGTGCAGGTCACCGCTACTTTATACGAGGGGAAATCAAAGGACTTTGATAAGGGGTTACATGCGAATGATTTCCGTACGTTTCGTTTCTAAAGCGAATCGACGAAAGCTCCCTTGCCGAATTTGCTTGCGTCTGCTGTAGAATGCTCGTGTCGAGAGACTGATTGGTACACATGTAATATCGACGTGTTTATAAATTTAGACACGAACGCAGGTTGCAAGTTTTATACTTTTTTTTTATTCACGAATGTCCTAAGATTGCTAATATCGCTTCAATGCATTTCCCTTTTTTTTTGCAAGTTCGACCATTGATAATATTACATCACCAAATACTGTTTCATAATGAAGCAGCTTCGAGCAAGATCGCTTGACGAATTCCACTCGATCTCCCTTAAAATGGTAGTATTTTCGCGGATCTTAGAAGGATTACGGTCAAGTGTTGGCGAATAATTAAAATATCGATCGTCACGAAGGAGCACAGGCTCCTCCACTTCTGACCATCTATTCACGAATGCCTATAGACTGTAACGAGCAGATTTCTCTCGGCGATCTTAAATTCGAGATGCGTCGACGCGGAATCAGACGGAACTTAAGCCCTCGTTTCCTCCCCCAGGGAGTTTCGACGCGCAGCACATGCACTCCGATTGCTCCGCAAATCGTCTCGTCTCGACCCCTTCCTTATTTTCCTCTTCGCTCAACTTCCACTCCGTCTTTTGTCGACTGGATTCTACAGGAAACCGAGGAAACGCCAAGTGGAAACAATTTAACAACGCAGTGACCATGACGAAAGTTGGGCGCGCAGTGAGATCGCGAGTTCAGAGGATAAAAGCAGCGAGGCGCGTTTCATCGTTCGTATTTATGTAGCGCAGTGCAAACTATCAGCGTGTTTTCGAACACGCCGGGCAAAGGAACTGTGCATTCGGACCGTACACTATTCGGATATACATATATCCTTTTCGATTTTTGCCCCGTGACGGCTGAATTTCGCTGTTTATTTAGCACGCGCGTAGAACGTTCGAATATTTTGTCTACTTCGCAGGTGAACGCGAATGTACGACCCCCATATTGGCTTCCACTCATTTCGGGGGTAAGCTGTATTTACGAGGCGTAGCTCGAGCAATGTTCGATAACCAGAAACGCTATATTCGGATATGTACTTTTCGTTTCGTGGCAGCTGGCACGTTTTCCTTGGGAAATTTGCTTTGCCCGCTTGTTCGACGCACGAAATCAAAGGGAAACGTGTGCGACGGTAACTGGCGTTGGGATTCTTCTGAGGGGGGAATGTTTTTTACCAAAATTTCGAATCCGAAGAGGCGGAGAAAGTATCCGAGACTCTTCCCGTTTCAATGTGCGATCCCACGCAGCATCTGAAATATTGTGGCAGCCCTTTTCCATCCTCATTCTTCGCGCAGAGATATCCACTTTCCAGTCCACTGGATTCCCTCGCAGTTTTCGAAAGCCGACTGTTCCGTGGCTTCTATTTGTCCTGAAATTCCCAGCAGGAAAATCCTTTTCGAACTGTGTGCCACGCCGAATCGCAGTCCCCAAGCGTTTCCTCAGGTTTTCACGACTTCGAGCACCCTCTGAATATCAGTTCTATAGTTTCCTCAGAAAAATCTATCCCATTTAATTGTTGGCCTTTAAAAAAAATTAATTCGTTGATCTTCCTTTAAAACTAAATTGAAATTGTCCTTAAAATAAATTGCCTGTTCCTTCGCCAACAGCCCTGGAAATTTTCAAGATCGCTTCAAGGCTATTTTGAAGATCTTCGTGAGGTCATTTCCGATCAAGTTCTAAATGGCACAGAAACTACGGAATTCTTTACAATGACCCAATGCCTTCAATTTGATTCGTTCGCCGTTCGCGTGATCGTTTCCGTTGCAATAAAACCGCCGTTCGGCGTGGTTGCATTAATTATTCCGTTCTCTTCTATCTACGCTACTCGCTCAAGGTCGTCGACATCCCGGCGACAGAGCTCTTGAAACGTGCTTGAAGCTGCTGTCGAGGCAGATCGATCGACTTACACTCACCTTTTACGTCGATTCAGATGACGCGGGGCGCAACTTAAAACGAATGGGAATACGAAAGGAAGATCACCGACCAGCATGAAATATTTAGCGATCGTCGGGCGACGATACATCGATCGCATTTGTTATCAGACGGTAGGCCTGAATTAATGGGCACGAGGCCGCAAGCGGGATCGATGCCGATTCATTGCCACTTTGCGCTCTTATAGATCCTCTATTTCCATCGCTAGTAATACGTCGACGCGGTAAAAAGAAGGACGAAAAGAGTGAATGAGAATTACAGTTATACGGTAATTCGTTCGGGTGTCAGAAAAATAGTTGGAAAACTACGTCGAATCGTGATCCCCCGGAATGACGGAACGCTCAAGCGAAATTCCGCGAGCACGCCGTGGAAAGGGGAGGTAGGAATACAAAATAGAGTTTTAACTTAAGAAAGTGGATAGAATTCAAATTCGCCGGGGAGGGGAGTGGAACGGGGCGCAATACGTGTGGGAAGACGCGATTCAAAAGTTACGGAATAAAGTCGGCGAGATTTTCGAATGAAAGTTTGCGTACTCCGCCGTCTCGAGGCGGCCGCTTTGCCGCTTTTTAAAGAAGAATTACTCAAAGGTAAATTCGAGGAACTTCAAAAGTCGTCGCCGCTGGTTCCACGGTCACGCGTGCGTTTATTATTCAACCACCGCCTAACCAGTGAATCCCAAAGAAACAACATTACCCGCGAAAACCGCACTATTCGACGTAACTTTTCATCGCACTACAAATTAAAGGGAACATTTCTTCACCCGGGGATTACTGGAAAAGAAAATTCCTTCCGCCCTCTTTACCATCTCGAGGCGTCTACACGTCGAATGTATCATCCGCGTTTTAATTAAAATCATACGAATGTTTTATTCGATTCGTACTGCGTTACGGATTTCTGTTTCTGTTTCATCTCGAAGAATTGCCGAGAAATTTTATAATTGCTTAGTTCGCATTTCTCGAGGAACGAAAAATATCGAGGAATCGGGAACGCTAGTTACGGAAATAAAACGTTCCGTTTTGACGGGGGGCCAGAGAAGTTTTACTGCTGATAAAATTTTCGCAATCGAGGTGTCTGGTTGATTTCATATTGCGCGACGTGGTTAACCTTAACGCAGAAAACGCGACAAAAAGTTAACTGCCGTCTGGGCAAACGAGGCGGGCGTAAAATAAAGAATCGCCATCGAAGTTTCCGCGGCTCCGTTTTCGAGCGGTTGCGGTGTCCCGAGTTTTTGGATGGAAAACTGCGGTCCCGCGGGTGAACTGCTATAAAGTATAACTGTTTAAAGTAGACGGGGCAAGCGACCGCGTTCACGGGGCCGAGTTTCAGCCAGAAATAGCCGCGGCTCCATTCTCAATATTGCACAATGCAATTTCCATCGTGTACACGCGACCCACGGCTGCAGCTATGCAATCGGTGAGCGCACGTTTCTCGCGGCAAAAAACATGTTCCTTTTGCTGTTCGGCGTTCGAAAAGAAAATATTATACCAACCGCTCTCCGACTTCCCTTACTATTTCCATCTATCCTCGCTGTCGACCTCTCGTGACCAGATTTTGCCTCCCTTATGTTTCGCTGCTGAATTATTCTGTAGCGGTGACGCAGTGTATACCATTTAATACTTTCGCTGCCGTTTCTATTCCTCTTCTTCCCTTCTATGGAATAAAACGTGTCGCTTTTCTTTGTCACCTCTCTGCGATTGTTACTGTCTAACGATACCTGTTAGACTCTTATTCTTGGCTAGGCTGACTGAGCTGGTTTTGCAGAGAAGGCGGGGCAATTGACAGAGTAGAATGCTACAGGAGTCTATTTCTGAGACCGCATCGTTGAATCGTCTATCCAATTGTGCGCTCTAGCGACATAAAGGAATCACCGTTCAGCCTAGACATCGTTCTAGGAAATCAAAGAACGAAACTTCATCTTTCTATCCAGCTTCTTTTTGTATGGCGATTAATGGCGTAGACGTTGCAGCTGAGAATAGCTCGCGGGTCTGTCGACGGGAACGGGTCGAGTGTAAAATCGAAAACGTCCATAATAGAGAGGGCAGATCGAAATCTCGTTTCCCTTTTCATAGTCGCCCCTGCCACCCGATTTTCTCGTTCTAAGAGAAAGAAGAAAGCCGGAGCAAGAGCGCCGCGAAGAAACTCAATTGGTCGATGTGGCGAGTAGCCTTCTTCCTTGGACCTTCTTCCTCCTTCTCGATCCTCTCGACTCATCCCCTCCAATTTCTGTCGCGATTATTGGGGTCGTGATTTTTGTGCAAAGTCGGTCTCGACCAGCAATCGTCGATACGCATGACCCTGGAAACATCTCGGGTTCGTGTATATCGAATTTCCACATTTTTTTTGCCCAGAAGTTGGTCCGAACCCGTACGTCTATCGCGACGCGTAATTCTCACCCGGTGCAGGTACCCGTAGAATGCACGTTTCAACGTTTCGTCCATGAACTACACTTTTATCCTGTGCCATGGCAGATTTGATTATCTCTCCGTGGTGCAACGAGTGATCGTGGAAATCCGACGTGGGAAGTGCACCGAAATAAACAATTCACTTGTGCGCCACACTTTGACTTTAATTAGCAGCCCCAGACGACGATACTTGTTCGAACGTTGAACTCTGTACTGATGCATCAGTCGAGAAATTTATTATTTCAGCAGGCAATATTATTATTATTATTATTATAATATATTATCATTATTATTATTATTATTATTATTATAATATATTATCATTATTATTATTATTATCGCCGCGGATAGACATTTTTTTTATTACGCTCATCGCGTTGATGGATTATCGGGCGCGAAAAAAACACCGAATACTTGTAACTGGTGGGAAATTTTGTGGAACAGTTATCCGGCCGCGTTACGCTCTAAATATATAATTCGATGAAATATTTATCAACAAACGATGGAAAGTTTCCTGGTGCATTTCACCGCGGAGATGCTCGCAATTTGTACGCTGCCCCGATGCGGCTCGAAAACCGCCACCAGCTATACGCTCAATTATTTAAAACTGTTCACCCCTTTGCCCCTTATCGAGCCGCATCAACGGACAACGAATGCTAGAAAGTTGCAAAATGTCCGCGATATAAATTCATTGGTAAAATAGAAAGTAAATACCGTTCTGGTACCTGGCCGCTGTTTTCTCTTTCTCCGTTTCATTCATGCTTCTTCCTCTTGCGTTCGCGTGCACCAGGCCCTGTTCCTCTGGCTCGCCGTAACTTATCGTCGCAGATACGGCGAGTTACCTTTAGTAACTAGCCTGCAAACTCACCGCGGCGTTAATTCTGTCGGGAAGTAGCCGGAGGCTGTGTCGCTTACTTTATACGCGATATCATCCTGTCGTGGCTTTGCACCTGGCGATGCTTGCACGATCCCCGGTGAACGTAAACAGGTATCCTGTTTAATTTGCGCGACCAGTTGAAAAATACGTAGAGCTATTCGGCTCGCAATACGTTTCCTTTCCATTGTCTCAGGCGTAATTGAGGTCGGGGCTCGCGATCCCAGTGACGGGAGGGAAACACGGGCGGAAAAAAGGTTATAGGAATTTTCCAACAAACCCAGCGCCACGGGCTATCTACTCCAATCACTCGACGAACGAAAAATAGCAGGCGAAAATGACTTCGACGCCCCTAGATTCGAGTTACAGCGTCGCATACGACAGAACGGAAGCGTGCCGCGAATTTCTCCGGCAAGTTATGGTCGCCAGGCCGAGAAAAATATTAATTTATATCCCCGTGGCGCGTACCCGCGGTACGACCGGTCCCCGCAATTTAGTTTCCTGTGCGGCGAGCATCAATCGTCCACCACCATCGCGAGATATGAATGTTTAGCGCCGCGCTGGGCACCTTCCTCTTCGAGGTTGGCCTCCGGCGGCCCGGTGTCGAGGTTATTCGAAAGTATATCGCTCCTTCGCCCTCCACTCGTTGCATAACCATAGACAATACTGCAGGCGCAACGTCCTCGAGGTGACATTTAACTTAAACCCCGAAACGTTGCCAAAAATTCTCCACCCCTTTCGCCGCTAGTTAAACTCCGATGGCGTGGCAAGCTACCTTATTTCGCCGGCGAGATCCTGCCCGTCGTCACGGTTATCCAGTCCGTGCACAATCATCGAGGATTCGACCTTGACATTCGACCATGCCCCCAGCCGACTAGCTTAGGGCGGAGGTCGAAAATAGAAAGGCGGCCGCAGAATGCACGCGACTACTCGCGACACAAATAGATACCTAGAGGGAAGAAGCCGTGATGCACAGGTGTGGGTGCAGGTAACGTGTCCCGTTATCGATTTGTTCGTTGGCAACACGTGTAACGCGGCCCGCGCTCACACTCGAGAGACCGGTTAGTCTTTGTTGAAGAGATTTACGCGTCCTTGAGGTACGGCATTCAACGCGGGAACGTCGAAGGGTCCTTACGTAACTGCCTTCAAAATGGCGACCTGCTCCACTTTTCGGCGGGGAGAGTTTGCTTTTAATTATAACGGTAAGCCCGGGATATTTAGGCGTCATACTTCGTTCGTGCCGAGGGCGCAGGGTAAATATCGTTAGAGGCGCGGTTTGCACTCGCAACTTATGCCGCGTCTTACCTCCGCCACCCCTCGAACCCCCGATTCCACTCGTCTCTCTGCTGGCACAATTACAAGATTACGGAAACGCGGAACGATAATGGAAATTATCGGTTCGTCAGGATTTCAATTTCTTTTCTCACCCCCTTCGATACTTTTCGCCGATGCCCTGTTTATACTCGATGCAAACGCGATCGGGCGTTAATCTCCTATAAACGAAAATGGCGAAGACTTTCCGTGCAGAGAGTTATTTGAATTTTTTGCGAGGTGGACAGTTTTGTGATTATCGACGAGGCGAGATCGGATAGTATCGCTTTAAATTTTCGACCGAGTAATAATTAGAATGGACGGTCTACGGAATGTCAGTTTCAGAGGGGATGAAAATAAAGGGGAAAGGGTTGAAGGATGCCGCTTTAAATTCGCCCGCATCTCGCGAGCCGCAACGGGTCATTTCTTTCGCCTCTTCCCGGACCGCCGTTTGAATAGAATTCTTTCCTTAAACGGCTTTATTTACATTTCTGTTTTTAATTAAACTTCCAGCATTTTCATTAACCCTGCGTCCCAGAGTTTATTGCACCGCGGGCGCCTTCTTTAGTAAGCCCGGCCGGGCGAATTTTTACCATCTTCCCGCCGTAAAGGAAATTCCCTGTTTGAAGTCGAAAATATGGCCCGAAGTGTGGAACGGTATTCACGCCGCGAAAAGTTTTATTTTATTTACGCCGGACAATTTCTCCGTCCACTTCGTCCAAGCTCTATATTAATATTTCTCCCGACATCCGATCGTTAAGGGGAAACTTATTTTCTGGCGTGTCACGGCTCTTATCGATCCAACGGATTCCTCGAAACGTTAACCGCGGATCGAAACCGAACACCCACGTATCTCTTCCGAGAAACGAACGATGCGGTTACTCGAAGAATCGCAACAGTGTCTGAATCGATCCGTGTAAACAGCATCGTTAACCATTACACAGTTTCGTTGGGACTCGCGTGATGCAAAGTTGCTCGGGCCCTCTGAAACCTGCCAGTCTAGTTCCACCGTGAGTCAATAATCCATTTCCGCCATAACTTCGTACAACTGTGCTGGAAACCTGTCCCCTCTCCCTTTGTGTTTACCTTTGATTTTTCCATTGCCCGTATCAACCGTGTATCGGGCTCGCGTTTGGACTGACAACGCGATGGTTGCACAGGGCGGAAAGCTCGGGTAAATGACGTAACGCGCGGTTGATCCGCGAATATAAATGAAATCCGATAAAGATTCCGGATAAAGGCTGAAGGGACTCGATAGGGAGCATTTGTTGACGCAACCATCGCCGTGGCGTTTCTGTCGGGCGTGTCACGTTCCACGCGAGATACATTATCGAAAATTCGTGGCTCGCCGCTGTATCACGGGGTCTGTCATCATTTTTTACCGGAACGTCGGCCGTCCGGTCTGTTAAGAACGGTATATCGCGACGGTATCGCTGACTGAATAACTGTCGCCGCTAATCGAAGGAACGATTAATCCAACGATCAGTCGCCCCATCATTTTCTGGCCGTCGTGATGCTGTACATTTTGCTCGCTCTTTCGACTTACGCATTTCTGAAATTAGAACGAGTGGCCAGCGGAGAAATAACGGCTGTCGTTATTCATGAGAGAAACGAAGAATCGTAGGCGTCGATGATTTGCAAACATACGGGGGCAGGGCGAATAGAAGGGATCGCTGCAATCGCGCGTGTTCGCACGGGGATCAAACTGTGATGGCGTGCAATTTTGTTTGCCGAAGTGTCGCGTAAACTGGCCAGTAAATTCTCCCGTGGAATCCCCGCGGAAGCTTGGAATCGAGACGGATCGCGTATTATGTAAAACGAACGGCGAAATAACGAATGGGTGGCGAAAGCGTCGGAGAGTTTACATTTCCGCGCCGTGACGTTTTCCAATGTCGAGCTGTTCGCGGAGCCCCTGGAAGACGAGGGCGCGTACGCGTCTCGAAATCTCCTGATCGATGATAGAGCCAGGCTTCCGGCCAATTTCGCAGAGAACTTTGCAATCTGGCCTCGCGGCGGATGCATTTGCAATTTGATTTATTCTCGGTTTCGCCGATACGGTTGGTCGGCGGATCGCTAAAGGGATTCCCCGTCGTTTTCCCGCTTTACTCGTCGTTTCCCGCTTTCACAGCCCAACGATGTCGTAACGATAAATTGCGGACAATCCGTGTCTTATTTTAACGACCTTTCCGCGCGATAATTTTATCGCCACGGAGTTTCGCGTGTGCCTTGGGTCGCATTCGTGGCGCGATCCGAATCTAGAGTATGAGACTGTTGTACAGTCGTACAGTTTATTAACGGATCTTCTGGAACTTTGATTCGCGAAAGATGCTACTATTTTTCTGTCGTGTACACGCATTGAAACTGGCGTGCTTCTGTAAGAGTTTGAACATCGTTGAATTTATGCGGCTGGGTTTGGTGTAAAAGGACGATTATAGATCTACTATTCTCCTAATTCAATCAGCATAATGTAGATTGGTTCAATATTCAATTTCCATTAGAGAAGGCGACTGGATTTTATCGGAACTTTCTTGGAAGAAATATAATGCTTTCAGGAAAGAAGCAACCGAGTTTTATCGATGCTTGAAAACCCGGTAGAACGTGGAACTTAGTTATCCATTGTGCACGCATGACGCAAGGGATTAGTAGAATTCTGTCCTCCTCTGAACTGCGCTTTCTCGTGATTTAAACGAGTCTTAGTCTCGTTCAAATCGAAGATTAGCCGCGATCCCTGAGAGAATACGACAAGCCCATTCGAGGAAAGAATTAGGGAGAGAAGCCAAGGGGGACCGTGACGGATTCCAGAATCCACTCACGGTAGAAATGAATTTTCGTCGTGCGAAACCACGGCGAATTTAACGCTGGTAAGAAATCAACTGCGATCGCACTAATTTCACCCCCTCTCTAATTCCTGTTCCATTAAAATTCAGGGCTAAGCAAAGGGGATTAGGATGTCGCAAATGCTGCTGGAAAACGTTGAATATTTTGGCCTAAAACCCCGTGGAATCTATTTTAATACGTGTATAAATTTTTACGTGGCAAGTACAAAAAGTTTGCTGAGTGGCTTGTTTCCCTAGGCTCTGTCTCTCTCTCTCTTTTCTGTCCCCTAATTGGCAGTCACGATTCATCTTTATTTCATCGTCGTTGACACATAGTGAACGTGACAAATGAACATCACCAGCATCGTGATACACGGTGATTAATGCTCTAATAAGATTCGGTACGCCTGATTACACGATGTTTGTTCTACCGCTTCTGTTAATCGTCCATTTTATCCTGCAAACAGAGTAGAATATCTGATGATTTGTACTAGCTGATGGAAAACAAATTTCGTAAAATTCCATATCTTCGGAAGGAAAATACCGAATATTATAGTAAGTGTTTCATGATAAAATGTATGTAATAATTTTGAAACAAATATTTTTGTTCGCACTTTCATTTATAATTGGAAATTCCCATAATACGTGTAGCCGAAATTTTAGTAATTCAATGAGTAATTTGAAATAATAGTTCACTTGTGTTCATTTCCAAACTATCCTCTGCTTCCCCAACAATACTCCGCGAAGAGTCGTTTCAACGAGATGCATGTAACGGCTAACTATCCCGGGCACAGCTGAAATTTATTATTTTTCCACGCGGAGACTCCACGATTCGACGGGTAACAAGGGTGTTAACCTTTTTCCGTATGCACGAGCTTCGAATGGGAAACGACGCGGAAACCATTTTCGATTCCGTCGCCGTACAGACGATAAGAGATTAGAATAAGGGACGAACGCGATTCCAATGCAGTCGACATCGCTGCCAATTTTTTATGGGACTCCACGGAGTGGCAGACTCGTATGAATGCCGCAGGGGGGCGATATCTCGACGCTTATTACGCCCCGAGCAATGTACGAGCGGCTGCGTTTCGAAAACTGATCGTCCGTCGAATTAACGGGTTTTTCGAGGCCAACGGCGCAATTATAGCGACGAACGATGCTACTCACGTATGAACGAGAGGAAACGAGCCACGTATATGAAGCTCTGCCTTAACGAAGGACACGCGTTTTTGCGAGAAACCCAACGCTACTTGTATTCCATCCCTCATTCGTGGTTGCTCCCCTTTCAATTTCAGACGGCATTTAACACACTGAAGATCTGACTATCCTTGATAAATCGCACGACAGAACCAAGTGCGAAAAGAGTGGACCACAATTCATTTGAAAAATTCGCCAACAATTCCCTCCACCAATTAAGCCTTCGCGTACAGTTCAAGCCCGCTTCGAAAGCACCCACCTTTGCAAACAACGATCATCTCGAACGCCAGCGTGTACCACCGTGTCCCAGCTACGAAAGCAAGCAAACAGAGAGAACCAGAAACGAGCAGAGAGGATGGAAAAGCCTGTTCCGTCTCGAATTTTCGTTTTAATAACAGGCGCGGTCGCTCGGGTTCAGCTGGCCGGTCGCCATGTGCACGCGGCCAGATCCGCGTAATCGCGAAATTCGACGAGCACGCATGCACGAGCGTGGTCCGCTCGCGTATCGGCGCGCTCCAATTTGCCCGGGCTGCTGCAAGCTGGTCCGCGCGGCGCGTAATCGCGGGTGAACGCGCCGCGGCGGAGGAAATTCGGATGGCTGCTAATCGGATGTGGCGGAAACGCGGGCGCGTTTTCGCAGTCGTTGAATTAAGGAGGGGAAAAGCCGAATGGTCTGATGCTGCCACAGTGTTGCGGTACCGAAGACTCTGTGACATTTGAGTAATAGAGGCAGAAGCAAGAAGTGCTGCACGTTAAATGCGCGAACAGGACGGGGGTTAATGGTCTGGGTCGATCGATAAAACAGACGGGGAATAATATGTGACGCGTATGGGAGAAAATTATACCGCCTCGTAAATGATGTACATTTAAATCCTGCGCATCCTGTGCAACGTTCCGGCGAAATGGAAAAGTAAGCACCGACGGACGCTCACGGACCGTGGTTTTGTGTTGAGTGAACGTAGACGGAGGGACTCGCGATGGCAATTTTAAACCGCGGGTGCCGAGAGAGTTCCTTGGCTCGAAGTAGATGCAGCCGCGTTGGGTCAGACGCGAAGCGCGGTGGTCAGCGGTAGTAGCGTGGGACGCGCGCGGCGAAGTAGTATCGACCGGTATGGGATCAGACATTGGTTATCGTAAAAGGTATATCGGGATATACGTTGATTGGAATAGCTGTATGAAAGGCTATTAATTCGGCCGCGTTACATGAGGTAATTTTGAACTGCGTGTGCAGGCGGCGTTAAAACTGCGACAGGGAGGGGGGGGGGGGGGGTCGATATTGCTATGGATTATTTCTGAAGTCGCTCTGAATTAGAAGGAATCGCACTGTGGCGGTTTGCTCGCGATATTATCTTGTTTCCCTCGCATGATGCAGTAAGCAAATATTTGGCCCTTGTTCGGTGGTAATTTGGTCGGCACAGGCTCGGAGCCAAGAACTCTCGAAACGTGTACCACGAGCTATCCCCTTCCCTCTGCTGAATTCGAGATGAATGGAAGATAGTGTGCATATGCACGTACGTATAGAGTGTAATAAGAAAAGTGGGGAAAATGCGGCACCATCCAGGTGGGCGAAGGAAATTAAAATGGTTGAGTCAATAAAGCATTGGGGACAATCGACCTATTCCGTGACAAAACCATAAACCAGAGGCCCCGGAAGCGGTCGTAGTTATCGCTCACTGGGACTCTTGTCGCCGACGCAAGGGTCGCGTGACTTTATTCCAGAAACGACATTGCTCCACTCTTGTAGCCGTGCACACATCCGTTCCCGCCGTTGACGGTGCATAGCTCGGACACAATCGCAATGCATGCTACGGCCACGGTGTGAAGACGTAGTTCGCGAGTAGCTAGCGACGTAGGTAATTTAACCGAGAGGTTAATGACCTTTAGTTTAATGTGCACACACCGATAACACGGGAATTCGCCCGATGCCGCATTAATTATTTACGCTCTGCCCGATTATAAATAAGATCAATTTGGCTGCGATTAAGTGGCATTAGACCGTGATTGTATGCATTGTATGAATTATAAGCTGAGCGAAGTAAGCGACAGTTTCATGAAACACACGAGCCAATGGTTTCAAGAGTATAATTATATACTGCCAGGAGACATATGATTTGTACTTCCAATATCGGATTTCTGGCAGTTCACTAACAACTTTAGTTTAGAATTGTTTGGAATCCCTGACGTTTTCAAATATTTAGCCGATAGTTCAATCATCATATTGCTCTAATTGTGCATAATTTGAAAGAGAGAAACAGTAGAAAGGTCGGAGGTAGTTGTCGAAGTCAAGGCTACACTCGACGATGGAATTAAAGGAAGAACCGATGAAACGAAATTGCTTGGCGACGTACGAGGAAGGCCTCGAGTCTATGGAACGCGAGGGGGTGGCGCCAAGGGGGGGTGGATTGCACGATGTCGTTAAGACACAATAAAATTGCACGACGTAAAAAACGGCCACGAGCCAGAGATTGCCACGGGCAATCCTTCTAATCAAGCCCGTTCCTCTTCCTCTTCTTTATCTCGCTTCTTTTTTCCTTCCTCCCTGAGAGTCGCGTTTTCGTCTAATTTTTTCCGACCGACGGACGTCGTTCGCGGCCGCAGAGCGTCGTTCGATTCCGATTGAAACGCCACGATAACGAGCATAAATTTCACCAGCGTGGCGTGACTTTGTTCTGCCCTGGCACTAAAGCCCGCTTGAGACCGTGCCAAAATTTGCGGAAAATATACACCACACTTTTTATTTCTCCCCGCAATCCGGCTGATTTATTTCTTAAGTAGACCAAGTCGAACGTACACGCCACTCGTCCGATCGGCGCCGCGGTTCGTTCGATTTGCGTTACCTCCAAGCTTTTAGCCTACAGCGGCTGCAGGAAAAATCTGCTTCAACCTTGGTTGATTTCCCGCTAGACCGGCGTGCTTTACCACCGGGGACCTTTCGATTCTATCCACGTCTGTCTGTAGCGGGAAGCATAATCCGGCCGCGACCGAAAACTTGGCCCAGATATAATCCACGATATATCTGCCGGAAGTGGACTTTTGTCGGGCCGAATCGACGACTTCTTTTTAATCTGATATTTTGTATACGAAACTATGAATACGTGTTCATTAAATTGTTCGCGATTTTCATTCAACCAGCATCAAAAGTCAGCTTAATTGCAATTTTCTATTCACATCGGTCTGCCTGATAGCGTTTTACCTTTTTGCAAGTAGGTCTAGCGTTCGCAGTTAATAAATGGTCAGAAATGAAGCACGACAATTTTCGTTTCGGTCGCGCGGCGGAAAAAAAGAGGAAGTCTGGGGATCGGAGGGAATCGCGAGGCCCGTTCGTTGTCTTAATTGCTTCGTGACTCGCGCTGCCACGGTGCATGATAATTACTGGGTAAACACTGATTACGTTGCACCGCGGCTGATTATACTCAGGAATCCGGAAGCCGTTCCAATTGCCGCAACTCTGGGGCGTTACGCGCCCCCTGCGCCTCGCAGAAATCCTGGCGAGTCGGTGGGCCGGAAGTGACGAGGGGAAATGCCCACCGAACGTGGAGTATCCTCGCAGAATTGCAGGACACGTTGTTGCATTACCTGTCGCTCTATAATTACGCGCCACCTGCCAGCCTCATTTTGACGGCATGCGGCTTGATTCGTCGCGCGATTAACTCGCAAACACGCAGACGGCTTTCGCGGGCCATTCTGCAATTGGTCGCGGGTAAAACGAAATCGAACTCGGCCCACCTATTAATTTTTCTGGATCGATAAAACTAGCGGGGAATCATTCGAAATTGGAAGCATCGAAGCGCGCAAGCGATCTCTGCGTGATACACCTGATACTCGCGAGATACACCTGAACGGAAGTTAAGCGGAAGAATAGCACAGGGTCAGAGGACAAAAGTCGCCGGCGCAAGAGTCAATTCAATCTGCGAAAGATGGGCAACGTCATCGAACGTTCGTTCTCGATTCTGACAGCGTAATGGTATTAGTCGTAACGCCGCGGCGATATCTGGCAGGGTTGGAAAGGGCGATTGCCGCTGCTCGTAAAGGCCATCAGCTGCTATTGGGCCACCTTTGGCCTTAACCATACAGGCATCAGCCTTGCATTACCAGTCGCTTCGAGTTATCTGCGCTTCCCACGTTAGCCCGGCCGCGCAACGTCGCACGCCGCTCCGTGGCCCACATTTACCAGCACCTGCACTGCAGAATCCCGATAGTGCACGTATATGCACGTCGAACCGTCGCTTATGCGCTTTCTCGTGCGCCGCATTTCGACCTCCTCACCCCTCGGCCTCCCCGCCGCCCACCTATGTACGTATTTCCTTTCTACCTCTGTTTCTCCTTGTGCGGTAGAAACGATCCCTTGTAAACGACGTTCACTCGGCTTCTACTATCGATTCGACGTTGGGAATAATTGCGTTGCAATTTGGGGCTGCTTTAAGGCGACTTTCAGGCCTCCTTTGTTTTTTAAGGGTCGCTTGCTTAGAACGTTGGGACACGCTGTGGATCGGTGAACGCGGTTCAATCTGTTGCACGTTGCCCTTGATATTTATTCGCCCATTGCAAATATTCTATTCCGCTTGTCTACGCGATTGTCTTGATTATTGTTACTCGCGACGAAGCACGTTGATAGTTATAATAATGGTTATAAAAGTTCCAGCGCCCCCGCTTCGATCTCGGAACGATCGCTAATGCGGAGGCAATTTCTCGCGGCGCCGCTTACGAAATTATTGTTATTACATGAGGGTGCAACAAACCGGAATAAGCGAAGTGGCTGCAAGCCCCGGTCTGATTCAATCAACGTCATCGAAGTCTGAAACAAAGTTGCTTGAAACGCGCCCCGAATATCTGCCGCGCCTGCGCCGCCGCGCGTTTCAGCACACCTCTAACCGCTAACTACTTGACATCGATCGACCTTAATTAAAGTCGGCACATTCGCTAAGTTTTACCAGCGACTAGCGTGTCCGCTATTGAAGACCGCCAGGCCGCGTTCACGAGTCGTTGCCTTGCGATTTTTCGATCGCTGTTACAGACACACGTACTCCTATTTACGTTTGCTTGCTTGTAAAATCGCCAGGTAGAACAGGGAACGCCGCGGCTGCTACCTGCATTGTAGATATACAGAGCTGCCCGTGCATTGAGTCAATAGTAACATTTCGATGCACCAGGTTAATTGGACGACCAAAGTTCCTTCGTATTCGCGCGTCGACTTAAATCCATTGGAATGGTACTGCGCTGTGAATGAGCGAGCGAGTCGAAACGGTGGAGAGACAGAGACGGAGGTACAGATGCAATCGCACAAAGCGCTAATCCATCGTCGAAGGAGGACGAAATGGATCGACAGAGAGGAGGCGGGCTTCTATTACGATGCCGCACGGCTACTTGCAGCAGATGAAAGCCCAAGACCGAAACGTGGAACGAACTTACGTTTCGGAAACAGTTGTTTCGCTATTGATTCGATCTAACTCCATCGACCTAGGCTGCGTCGCGAGTTCGTGTAGTTCGCAAACACGAAAATAGATATCCACAATGGAATCTCGTCGTGGAGGTTCCTTTCGCATGGTCACGTCTCCGTTACCCACGACCCAGCCACTCTCAGACGAGACGAATTGTCGTGCACCGAAACTTTGGCCTGTAACGATCGACCGGTTACGCGACTCGCTTCTGGCTTTGATGGCCCGTTGCAACCATCGCTAGTCGAAGCACTGCTCGCTTTATCTGTAATCTTCGTTGAACGTGTTGCTGCGAAGCACATCTGCACGATTGTGAACGGAGGAACGGTGTGTAGAAAAGGGGAAAAGATTGGCGCACGTAAAAAAATGTTTGCACTCGTTCGACGAAACTTCCGAAATTTGTCATTTCTATTTTTCTAGGCTTGGAATTTCTCCACGGTAACCTCGATACTTTGCTGGATTCTATCCCCGAATAATTTTCTCGATTTTTCCGCCAGCATTTTTCGCCACATCCTTTGCGCTTTCGCCCTGCCCTCTTAAATTTTCTCTCAACCATCTATCAATTTCTATCTACCTCCTCTCCGCTACGACGTAGTTCCAAAGGTGGAATCGCGATCACGTTCGCGCCAGTTTCTCAAATGCAACCCCCGAACATCGTGGCTGCTCGCTTTGCATCCCCCGGGACGCATACGTCCACGTTCTATCCCCTTCGTTTCCATCGTCCCTCGAACATTCCTCGGCTCCCGTTCGTCCTTCTGGTCGCGCGGAATATCCTCCTGGAAACGATTCGACGATTCACGAATCGTCGGCTTCGCCGCACTATTTCTTGCGACGCGCTCTTTTCAATTCGCCTCGCGACTCTCGAACGAACGTGGCTCAACCATTACATCGGAGCTGGGAACGTTAAAATTCGAAACAGTCATAGGGTACGTACGTGAAAATTTGCACGCACGCGCGTACCGCTGGAAAATTGGAAACGCAAAGTTGCACACGGGGTCAAAGAATTTGTACACAGTCTGGCCGTGTCGCGTTGCAAACGGATTTGCTTTTTTTCTAACACTGTTCGCCGTTAGGGGCGACCGTGTGGATGGGATAGAAGTTATGCAAACGGAAGGGGATTTATGAGGGTGGGTACACGTGCCCGACGAAATTACCACGCTATGAACAATTCAGAGTTATCGTCGCGGCAGCGAACTTGCAAATGTAGTAATTAATATACATAGGCGTGTACGACAGTCTGGAATCGTGGAATTCTACCAAATTGTACAACTACAATACCTGGCCAGGTTATCCTAATTTTAGAGATTTTGCAATGGTTACAGCGCGACGTAACAGTATATATTGAGCCCTTGGTGGTTCATAAATCGTTTCTTCGTGGTTCAGAAGTAGAGTATCGACTACTGAAATATATTCGGATATATATTTGGAAATAAATGACACAAGATTTTAAGTGGATAATATAAGACACCGACGCCAAATATTTTAGAATCCCTTTCAGGAGCACAATTTTACCGGTTCTCGCGATTTTCTGACACATACATTTCTCGCCACATCCATCGCATCAGAATATACACATCGCTGTCATTTGTTCATTCATCATCGAATCAGCGGGCAGATTTATCTCCGGCGATAACGAAGTCTTGGACTTGGCTTTTCTTTTCCGGCTCGAGGCTCGATTCTCCGCAGAATGGGCTGTATCGCATCGCAACTGGCAACGGCTGCGCCAACCAGCCGGGAAATGCAATGAAAGCAGCCTCGAGAGTGGAAGAACACGCCCGTGGTAATTCAGCTTGTTAAAATTGCAACCGGCTGCATACCGAATGCAGACGAATTCATCGTCCCTTCCGCATCTTTTCGAAAGGGACTCGTTGAAGTCGTAAATACACCGTGAACATACCTTTGTGCGGAACGGTAATAAATTACGTGATTCCTTTCACTCGTTCTAACGTGAAAAACCGCTCGGAACGAAAACGTCTTAGGTTTCTACATGCTCGTTCCATTGCTGCCAACACACGGCTCGCCGTGCGAAAAGGAAAAACCGCGAATGACGTAGGAAAGAAGCCGAGGGCAAATGCGCGGAAAATATTTCGGCTCTGCAACGAAACGATGCAACTCTCGCGGCCATACTTGTGCTGTTCGATTTAGCGTGGACGAAGGACGATCGCCGGCGAGAGGCAAATTTCGGCCGGAGATGCTAATTTATGGAAGGAGGCCGTCTCGAGCGTATGACCGAAGCAGGGATTGCCCGTAGACGGTCGAAAGAGCGCGAGGATGCAACGGCACGGCAGCGCATTCATCCGGGCGATAAGTTATTTATATTGGGATTCCTATTGTGGCTATTTTGCAGAAATTGTGCTACAGCGCACCCAGGAAAGCGTTAATTTATGAGCGAGTCGGCGTGCATGCTCGTGCAAAAGGGATTACCCTATAGCGGACACTATAATCGACTTTGAGTTGTTCAATAAAGTTCGACTGCATTGGCGATCGTTTGTGTGATACCGTCGCAAATCGGTGAAACTGCCATCAATTTGGATGTTAATAAACAACACCTCTACGCTATACAGGAAGAAATAGATGCAGGAACAATTTCGCGCTGATCGCGGTTTCCGCGGCGAAAAAATGCAACTCGCCACCGACGTTAATTTATTTACACGCAGGCCAGCCGAGTGACGAAAGAAATTGGCTGGCAGCGCGAAACGGAACGCTAATTCGGTTGTTAGCGTCAGGCGGATTACAAACTCGCACGGTCGCTCGAAGAGGAACGATAATTCTGCGCGGCGAGCAGCAGACGGCATACAAAATGCAGCTGGAACCGTTCTATCGCAGCTGCTGTGCCGGCTTTTGACTTTCTCATAGTAGGAAATAGAATTAATTTCGATATTTGTCGGAGTCGAAGAAAGGTGGTCGAAAAGGGAGAAAGGTAGAATGTTATTTCTCCGCTACTTCGGTTCTGCGCGGAGATTTTCAACCACAAATGCTAGTTTACGTGGCTTAACTGGAACAACGTCGTCCGACTAGCAGTGTCTTATATAAAACCGACTCTAATTGAAAATACTTTCACGACGGATATAAATATTGTTAGTGCATGCAAGAATGCAGTACCCCTCGTTGCATCCGACACGACGAACGATCGTCGGGGGAGAGATATTGCAGGATTAGCAGGCGTAGTTGCAGACGAACGAGATGCTTGGTTTCTGCGACGAAATAAATTCTTCGTGCACGCCACGTCTGCATAGAGTGCAATTATTGTACGCCGAATTAGCTTCCGTAGCTGGGCGTCAGCCTGGAGCAAAAGATGTTCACTAGGGGGCGATGGACAGTCTTGATTGTGACTCGCCGTGAACACTTCAGTGAACTGAAACGCGACTCAGGTGTTCAAGTGCAATTAATGGCGTGGCAAACGTGCCATCAAAATTGTTACCTCTGCGTTTGATTCTCGTGTGACGCAATTAACGGCAAGGATCGGTGTTTGCCTTGTACTCGAGCAAACAACAATTCCGGCTTTAATCGGTCCTGGATACTGATCGGGAATTTCTGCCCGAAATGCAGACGAATAATTTTTTTGTCAGGCTTGTTCTTTCTGTTATTGTTCACCGTGCTTTTCGTCGCGGAAATTTATCACCGCTGGAATATTCCGGCGGGCAGAACAGTTCTGAATTGCTTATTAGCCGAACGCAAGTACATGCGACGTGCATCGATAATACGCGGCTCGTAAACGGTGACGAGATTGAATAAACTGTGCGCCAAAAATAAATGACGCATCGCGTATGACTGCTTCGTTGCGAGCATTTAAAAAAAATGGGCAGCTTGTCGCTTGGAAAAAGTGAGAGGAGCCTCGGGCCGTGCACGCATAAAACGGCGCATCGTCGTTTCGAACGATCACGTGAAAATCTGCGAGCATGATTACCCGCTGTGAAATAAAAACGGGATCATTGTGACGAGCTATCAAAATCGTCGCAATTGATGCCCATATTTTCCTGCCCTGATGCTCGGCGAATTAATCCTGAAAAACGAGCATCCGGCTTCGTTGGGAATGTATTATAACGCGCAGAGCGCGGTGAAAATTTATCAAATTATTTAACGTGCTACCGAAATAACAAACGACATGAAGAAGACAGTCTTTCGGTGCTCGACTGCTTTAACACGATTGTTATTTCATGAAAATCATTCTCGAATAAATTCCAGCAGAAAATAGGCACTTCCGCGATGCATCGTGTACAGCATTTTATTATTGAATGACTTTGTTGCCAAGAATCGCAAAGGGGAATAGAAATAAGACCAGGTAATTCGCGAGGAAATTGTTAATGCAGCCGCACTAATCACGTACACCTACTCGACCGCACTGTGTTAGTAGCGTAACGAAGTGTCGCCGTTGCAAAGGTAGCGGTAATAAAAGAAACCCGGGGAAACGGGTGGAAAAAGTGAATCTCACGGGGCAGAATAAATTACACGCGTGCGTACGCGCCACTCGAACGACCCGGGCGTCGCACGTGGGAGCACGTACGAGACGCCGGCCTCGTAATTACGAGCTGACTCCGTAATAGGATTTTCGGAGGTTTTAGCACGAGCCACGCCGCCAAGGAGAACGATGCTTATCGCTGCGATACGAGCTTCGTTGATTGCGACAAGCATCACGTACCTGTGTGTATGCAATCCCCCGGGTCAAGTAATTACTCGCTAATGAATTAGAGATTTTTAAGGGTGCGAAGTTTGCTAAACTTGTAAACGAACGAATTTTTACGTTTCCGAAGCATAGCGGTAAAATGGCGCAGGAACGATATTCCGTAAAATAATACCCTGCTGCTGAATGAATGAAGGGTTGACATTCTGTTTTTGAAATAATTACATATTTTATCACGGCGGCGCGAAATAAATTTAAAATCCTTCATCTAAACCTCTTACCGAATTTTTGACCACACACAATCATCCCTGTGCATTCAAAATCGTTCTCTGCCCGAATTATTTCTCCGTCCCAGCAATAACTATTTAAATATTCCCAGGGGATTGCAGGGTTATTACACTATCGATCTCCTTGAACAACGCACCAGAGTCCCCCTTACTACGCGTCAATGTCTTAAGGAAATGTGTTTCGTCGTTCATGCGTTATGACAGTGATTAACCCCTGCCACCATTCGAAACCGGACATTTCACCACGTGCACCAAGCACCGACAATTAACCCCGAGATCTGCCCACGATAACGAAAGAACCCGATTATCCGCCCGGCCCGGCGTTTCAAAGCTCGGCGAGCTATTTAATAAACGTAAAACGCAGTCGCCCGGCCGACGAGGGGGCAAAAAAAGAAGTGAGAAATTACAAGAGAGCCAAGCTAATAGTCGACGTGGCGGTGATTTAGCGCGTTGATTATTGCCCGCGAAAAGAAGCCTGTAAATCATGGTCGTGTCTCGCGTGCGCTTATTACGAGCGTCCAGGAATTTCCGCTCGAATTTAAAGACCGCTTATGATCGACGCGACAAATAGAACGGCCTCTATATATTACGTATCCAGCGGGTACGTAGGGTCGTGACGGTAAAACGGGGCGGGGAAAGGAGGAGGGCGTTTATTAGCCGAAACGAGGAAAACGCGATTCGGAATTAACATTCATAATCCGACTTTATCGATAGGCAGCGTGGATGGGATTCGCAGTCGACGCACGTGCGAACGCGACGACTACGTGATCGCATTACTTCCGCGAAAAGGAAAAAAATGTGGGAAAAATTCGGACGAAACGGCGTGGGCGACGTAGCCGGCCGGATGCTTGGTGAAATATTGAAATTTGTTTTGAAATTCGGCCGTTCCCGGTTTACGCCGGTGCCGCCTGTTCCGGCCTGGAATTTCGTTCGCTTTTCATTCGTTGCTGGATGCGTTAAGTAATGTTCTGTTACAGATTCCCCGATCATTTTCTTTTCAGGGAAAATTATAGAATATATTTGGTTATTCGCATCATTTGTTTCGACGGATAATTTAATTTGAACAGGTCGGAAATTCGTTGCTTTTGCCCCCGATGGAGAAACGAGGCGAGAGAGCGGGACGAGGCGACGCGACGTTGGATAAAGAATATATTTTTCCTAGATACAATCTCGTGTAATTATTCCGCGCTGTCGCCGAGAATGAATCTATCCTATCTCATCTTTTTGTCTCCTTCGCGTTGTTATTGCTGAAGTATCTCAGACAATATTCCAAAAGCTGAATCACAAGTCTTGCCGTGCTGCTTGGCCCCTTTCCCCCCTTTCCGTTCAAGACTTTCGTAGGCATCTGTTGTTGAAGCAGGAGAAAGGGAACTTCCCCTCGAAGTGGAAGATGAATTCAATTTCCCGCAATTTATGCCTGAACGTTCTCTACTCGTTGCCGCTGCTATTCGAGGCCGCTCTTTGTCTCTTATTCAAGGATTCTCGTCTTGAAAATTCCGCAAGGCGACGCTCCTCGTACAGAAACACGAACGGAAGTGTTGGCAGCCTTTTCCAGCTTAATTATTCGTACAGTTCTTGCTATTTTTATTTCACTCGGCAACCCGCGTCTATTCCGCGAAGTCGACGGGCCGTTTCGTGGAATCAGTCTCGTCCTTGCCCTTTGCAATCGCGATTTTCGGCAGCCAGTCGCGTTGATAACGGATCTCGTGTAAAACAGACGACCCTGCTGCGGTTGGCCGATGTGCATGCACGTTGGCTCGGGTCCCTTTAGCGCGAATACAATTTCGTTGAATTGTCGATGGCGGTAATCGTCGGAACGAGATTATAATTCACGAAGAAATTAAATCCCCCGGTGGTCCCAGTGATTGTGGCTGCGCCTCGCGGGATTCGCCCGAAAATCGCGGCTAATTCACGCATTTAATGACATCAAAATCGCCGCGATGCGATCCGCATCTAATTCAACGGGTCAGCCGTTGCATTTTAAAGCGTCTATCTGTCGTTAAAGCTGTATCAACGGGGCGGGAGAAAAAAATGGAACGATTCGCCGGTCGCGGTGTACCGGCGTGGGAATTTCAATAACACCAGGGGCACGCGTTCTGTGTGCGGGAACGTGGTGCGTTGGTAGTAAACCAGTCGAACAATTCGGCGCGCATAATTTTCGGGCTATCGGCGAAAAATTGTCGGGCTTATGCAAAGCGACATTTCGCCACGATCGTTTTCCATTTTCGTTAATTTTAATTACGATCTTATTTTCATACATTCATATGTACACCATCCATTATTTCTCACCCTTGGAGAGGGGTTTCACTTCCGGCGTAGAGCAAACAAGCCAGACGATAGTTTCTCAAGGACTGTTCGACCAGGCAGCTACGCGGAAGCTTTCGCCAGGGTGGCCGCCACGAAGCAGCCCTTCCACCTATCACGGGACGATACGCGTCATTAAAATTCATAAGGCGACTTGCCCATTCCCACTTTAGCACCCCACGGCCTGAACGAGCCGCGCATCATACATTTATAGACGCCCTCGGATGCACACATGCATCTCAGACACTTTACGCGAACCGGTCGATTTTGGCGAGCACTTATCCGCAGCCGGATATCTACGATTTCCACGAAAATCCCGCCAGAAGGACCGGCGTACATGTTATTCGTTTTCCAGCGGAACAGGTTTGTCGGTGATCGTGACTTATTTCACCGACTACCTTTGGAACAGTTCAGTGACGTCAGAAATATTTTCCATTTCAATTTATTCGGGCGACTTCATTAAATCCGCTGCTCCTACCAGTTGTTACAATCTTAAACATCGTTGCAGAAAAGATTGTTGCGTGTTCCCCTAGCTTTTGGGGCAATTCGCGTTGAAGTTTGCCAAGTCCATAAATTTTTTCGCCGTAACCTTGCAGCCTGTTGACACGCCATCGTGTTAGTTATTTATCTGTGCTGTCAACGTCGATGGCGTCGAGTTTGCGTAGATTACGCGATATCGCGGTGCCGTCCCATTGCGGCGCGTCTACGAGATGACGGGAGTGCACTCACGGTGCATCTATGAATCTTGTATGGCTTGCACGCGTACACGCATGAAATACGTAGCAGGGTGTATTCCCTGCTCGCGTGTCTCTGTACGGTGACAAATTGTGGCTGGATGCTAGCTAGATAGCTAGTCGAGCAAACGAATAGGAATAAGTTAAATTCCGTGGGAAGTTCAACATTATTTCAATAACAATTTTATCTATTATTTACTATTTATATTCACGGTCCACTAGTAACAGTAGCAATGGCACATAAACCGGGGTAACTGTTTACATAGTTGTGGGATAAAGGACGAAAAGAGATAGGTACAATATAAGAGACACGTATCTACTACATCCCTGATAATTCTCCTAAGGTTCGTCTCTCATAAATTCTAATTAGGCTCGTACAATAATAAATTGATATTGGGCAGTATAGTCCACCACGATCGTTTATTAAAAATCAAGAATCGTGCAATATCCCTTTTTAGTTGTGGTAAATCGATGCACATAATTGAGCAGAATAAAATTAGATTAATTACGGATCGAATCTCGAAATAATTTTGCACCGCGATTACACCTGCAGTTCAGGCAGTTGTGTAACCGGCTGCATCCGTGCGGCAATTGATTTATTCCTGTGGACGGAACGGTCGAACTCGCGGTGTCGCAGGTAATTCTTATTCCAAACGAGTGTCACCGTATACCGGATAAAGCACGCCGGCCTGAAAGTCTCTAATAGTATCCCACAAATCTCGATTAATAAAATCATCACGTAGGGGATTAAACCGCGATCGAACATTTTTCTCCTGCAACCTACCGAGGAAAATCGCCGCGTAACAGTTCCTGCAAACTCTTCGCAACTTTCACTATCCATAACTCCGAGCCGGTGAAGTATCACGGTTTCCTTTAATAAATCATTCGCGATCGTTTGAAATTCCGAGAAAACGGCCCCGCGATTCCTCGCGCACGCCAACAACTCCAGGCACAAAGATTCGAGTCACGGTATAATTTATAAGAGTCTGATAAATAAAGCCGCGTCGTCTGACTGGCGACCGGGTAGTTCGAATTCGCAAACTGGACGTAGAAGAAGCGCCAAAAGAGCAGCGCAGAAAGTTTTCGGAAGTTACAAGCGGGTCAGCGTCGTTAATCATTCCTAGATCGTGCCGTGGCCGTATACATTATTCAGAAGCGTCCCGACGCCGACCATGCATAACTTTTGTCGATGTTCACGCGCCGCTTTCTCGAGAAAGGGTTACGACACGAACGATCAACGAGGAAGAAAAAAACAACTCGGAGAGCAACATGCATTTCTAGTGTACTACCCGCGGGGAGAAGTTTGTAGGTACAAGCGACGGTTGGTTGAACAAATTTAGTATCCCGCGAGTCTTGGTATTTATTTTATGAAGTACTTCTCTGGTCGAGCTTCTTCTTATTCCTAACTCAAGAGGCGGGCCTCATTGCGATTGCGAAATGGCAATGTAATAAGAATTGGCCGTTTGCATGACTCTCCGAGGGTAGCTCCGATTTAAATTCTCGGCAGCAAGTGTATCAATATATAAAGCAACCATTTACTTCCTTATGCATAGCTACTCCCGTAAAAAGAATTACCCGCAGAAGTTGCACCTGTTATCATCTCTATACCAGTAAAACCCAATACACGAGTTACACAGCAACAAAAAAATTAAATAATACAGATAATACAAACAGAACGATTTTTTTATTACGCATGACACAATGCAAACCGTTCGAGAAAGGAATTGAACAAATGACGACGTGGGATCGATAATAAAATGAAAAATAAAATTATACACATCTACCCAGAATGATATTGAAGAAAATCGAAACGATCGAAGGATCGATCGTGTGTTTGAAAAGTTGCCGCGTTATTGTACAACAAACTAGTCGCGCGCACAGGGGATGCAAGGCGTGTTGCGAGGGTGCGTCAGCGCACACGTAGGCGTACTTAGCACCCCCCGACTGTGCAAGACTACTCGACCGGTACGTACCGGATCCTTCAGACGTACCTACACGCCAGTAAATTATCGCCCGACCGTATGTACGGGGAAGTGCGCCTCTCTCGTTGTTTTACACTCTCTCTTTTCAACCGCTTTCTCCGCCGTCTTCGTCCAGCATCCGCGCAACCCTCTTCTCCGTGCATCCCACTCCACCACAACCCCCTGCCCTCTCTTTTCTCTTTGTTCTTTCGCGCTTCGTACCATCCATCCTTATTCGCGCACGCGCCCACGCGATTGCGATAAAAACTAGATTCACGGATTATTCCGTGGCCGAGTTCCCTGTGTTCTTCGCGGTATGAATTTTGTATTTCCTGGTCGTTCTCTCTCTTTCTCTCTCTCTTCGTCGGTCCTCGAGCCTGCTTTCATTGGGGTTTGTTAATTTTTCAGCCGCCCTGCTGGGACAGCGCACTGACATTCGACTTCGTGAAAAACGAAAGTAATTTGGCTTTACAGTTTACGGCCTCCGTGCGTCTGCTTTTTATTGTCTTGCAAATCTGTATGAAATAGATTCATGCTTTCGCTGAGTGGAATTCCTGTCTGGGTCGACTCGGTATCGCAAGCTTCATTTAGGCGTGGATATAGAAATCTTTGATGGAAATTAAATAATTCGTTTGTGGTTCTAAAAATGAGTGCGAGGGTCTAGAAACAACGACGATGTTTCTTCTGTTTAAAAAATTTCTATTTATCGTATCAATGAAACGTTTTAATAAAATTGTGTAAAAGTATAAAAGTCGCAACCAGTGTCGTTATCCGTCAGTATCTCTTTGAAAGTTCCGCCCAGTTCCTATCGACGGTCATCTACCCGCTTCAGGGTTAGCGTAAAAAAAAACCTTATGGCGGAAATCGGTGGTGGGTGGGTCGACACCGCCAGTAAAGTCGAAGGTCGACAGGGTTGAGGCGTATATTTCATTGCCGGCGTGCGATTTTCAATCTCCAAGAATGCCCGTCCTCGAGCTGCCCATAACCTTTTTCTTTTCACGATCGTCGCGCTGCTGCTGCCTTTGCTTCTCGGATAACACTGGATATCTTTGCGCTTTGTAACTCGGCCCAGAAACGCGCGCGGAATCGGGGCGAACACGAGGCGCACAGGGAAAAAGGAAGAGAATAATCGACCTGCGCTGAAAAACGCGCCGGCAGCCAATAAAAGTTTCCTTTTCTTTTTTCTTTTTTTGTTGTTCCATGGAAATTCTGGTGAAATCCGAAGATGGAAATCGAGTTTCTTTTTTCACACTCCGATCTTTCCGCTGCAGAGACAACCAGTTACATTTTCTCGAAACGTATCAAAGCGCGTATCCACTTTCTGGAAATGCAACGCCTGTCAAAGTCGAGGGGGGAATACGGCTGCTGATTTGTTAACCGTGTTCCACCGGATTACGCTGGCAAACTGGCAAAGGGCGTTGCGTTTCTGTAAGTTCGCGCGAACGCAATTTGAGATGGTCCGCTTTTCTACGCGCGGAACTCCGCGACAAGATTAAATTCCTCCCATCAGAAGTAACTCGCTAACGCTGATTAGCATGCGGGAAGAAGAAGCCCGTCACTTTCACCATGGTGTCTGAAGAAGCGAGGGTTAAAAACCCCCTAATAAGTACCGCTGCCTCTAGTTGGTGTGAATTAAACAGAGCCACCCTCTTATCTGGCATTGATTAACTCTGGAACATAGTTTCCACGCGAGTCCTTGCATTATTCATACGTTCTTTGTCTCGGCTCTAGAGTGGGTTACATCGATTTTACAGATGGCTGAAACAGATGGGTCACTTGTTCCTTACTGTCTCTTGAAAGTGTAACACCATCGAAATCCGTGTCGCGATGGCAATTACAATTGCTCAAAGGCCTGGCAGAATTCCACTCTGAATTTCAAAAGCAGGAAACTGGATCTGGTTCGACCGAGAGACGGCAGGGTTACGCGGTTTCTTTGCCACCTCGTTGCCTCGAGGAAAAAAATTAAAAGACACCGGTCGAAGTTTTCCGAGGATCCCCGGGGAAAATCCGTGCAACAGACGAAAGACCAACGACCGCTATAAATTCACCAGATGCGGCTTAAAGCTGCCGTGTCGGAACTCGCCGAACAGTACTGGAGACTGCGTTCGATGTGCGGCCAGACCGCACAACGGTGCTTGTTCCTTGAACAGACCGAATTCCGGATACCTGTCACCGGCACACCTTCGCCGAAAATCGTCGTCGCCAGACGAAACCATAATTTCATTGGACGCCGACTGGGATGCGTCGTTTACTCCACTAGTGAATACATTTCAGAGTTTTTCTATTAATTAATATATGTATATCGTACACATAGTGTGCATACAAAATTCTTTACATACAGAATCCATATGACACTAGGAACAAGTTTGCCACTCGATAATGGTGAACTTCGGTATGAGGTTCCCTCGAAGCGTCTCGGAAGTTCCCTTGGTTTTATCAAGGGATAATGAAACTATTTAAAGACTGGAAACAGAATAGTGTTTTGCCAGGAGGGTTCAAGTCGTCGTCTTTGATACAGGAAGGTCTTTACGGTGCAGTCTGTCTGGCAAGCTGCTGGTGCGTCCACTTTTATCTCACCTTTGGTTTCGTGTTTCCTTTTCCTTCGTTTGCCGGCTAATTCGTCGAGAACGAGAGCTACGGTGCCGCGTGTTGCCATTAACCCAAATAACTCCGGGAAGCTCCACCCTTCTCGAATTCCTAGCCGTTGCTAGATTTCTTCGATCCTTCTGCTTTTTCTCGCACCGCAGTTGGATCGTTCAGTCCTTTGCGGAACGCAGAATTGACAGAGAGTGACTGTTCGTTTCAAACTCGATGGAATTTTTTATTAAGACTTTCTTTCGAATAAAAAGTCTCTAATTTTATTTGCGAAAGTAAGTTAATAATTTTAGCGATTCAAACGATGCTGCAAGTTTATCTTCCTGTCTTCGGCACGGGAGAAGCCAGTTTTACCTTGCTGTTAATAAACCCTGTTAAACTGTGCATCGCGTAGATTTATAATCTTCTTAGCGCAGCTTTATTGCTGCTCGTCATTTCACGCAACCACGGTCGGCCTTATTGCTAACGCCATCGGTTATTCAACGACGTGGCGATTATGAGCTTCATTAGGGGTATATTTAACGCGGACTTCACCCAGCGAAGGGGGTGAACGTTAATTAGTCAACGGTGCCGGATAATATTTTGAGGGTTATTGAATCAACCCCGACGTAATTAGTTTTCGACGAAACTCGTGAATAGCTGCGTTCTATCCACGATAGTTCCTTTCTATGGTCAATTGTCCATTAGAATTATATATTAACTGTCATTAGAATTATTGTTCCGCTTGATTATAGACACTGACTCTATTTATTTCGTCTTCCAAACGGAAACACGTCCGGTAGGTACTTGCAGATAATAAAAATGTCTGTATCGTGCATATTCATGGGACGTTTAGACGTTGGATTTGTTAACGTCGCAAGGGCTACAGACACCGGAAAAAATTGAGACCAATCATCTCGGCCAAAATACTAGTGCTGCAAGCTCTGTAATTGGATTAAAGTGGCAGGTGAATGTTTGCACGAAGTCTTCTAAGCTCTAACGGCGATTAAATTGAATCCGCTCCGCTATTTCGTTATCTCTTATTACGTGTCAAGTTCCGCAAACGTTTCTTTAATTGTCACACGACGCTTTCGTTTTCAACTATCGCCTTAGCTTATCCGGATTGAACTGACCAAAGCTTATTGATAATTAAACACCTTATCTCCCATTCTTTTTTCTCTTTTTACTCGATTCCATGGTAGGACATTAGAGACCTTTCCAGTTTCAATTAAACAGTTAGCCACGATTACGGGAACGACATGGCAGATTATCGAATCGAAAGTATTAGTCGGCCGAATGGCTGTGGTTTTTACAGCGACAAATGATAACGATGTTTTAATTAAATTCGCCCACGGGAAAATTCAACTTTCCTATCTGTGCGAACTTTGGGGGTGCATTTATTCATATCCGATTTTATTTTCGCCTGTATGTACGCGTCCCGATAATCACGATCGTTGTTAAAAAGTAAAGGGAAATTTTCGTCGATTTCCCTCGAAACTACCGACCATTTGAATATTATATTTACAGGCCTGGTTTGATTACCTTAAAAACGTTTATACGTGATTATTTCCCAAAACAGTTTATAGAGGTGGCATAATTATAACATTAGATCAATCTGCGAAATCTTCTAAATGACGCTGATTATTATTAGATTGATTTTATTATAGTATCATATGTGTAGCATTGGCCGCGTCGAAATTTATGAACAATTGCGTTAGAATCGTAACAGCTTCTATCAAGTACTGGCCATTGGTCCAGTGGAAATTTCGCTGGTTCCTTTGTACCAGTTTTCGTGCGTAGCAGTTTAAATCGCAGCTGGTCGAATCGGAAGTGGCTTCAGCCGATCGCGGTTACACATACCAGCACGTGTGGCCTGTCTGAAAAGCGATCGAACACTAAAACGAGCAATGCCGCCTCTTTTTTCCGACCACCAGACAGGAGAATACGAACGAAACTTTACGCGAGCCCCGCCAATTGACTTTCGAGCTCGAACACGTTTACTCGGGAGCAGTTAAAAGACTTTCCCATCTTCGTGTAAGCTGCCTGGAAAGTTCTTTTACACCTTTTCTCTCTCGACTATAAGTATTCAATATTAACCCCTTCGCACCGGCGGACGAGATATCTCGCCGCGTGATTTGGTTCATGATATGCTATGGACGAGATATCTCGCAACGCAATGTCTTTCATGCGATGCTATGTACGAAATATCTCGCGACACAAAATCGTTCATGCGACACTGTGTACGGAATATCTCGCGAAGCAACACCGCTCGCGTGCTGCTTTGGACGAGATACCTCGCGCTCGCCTACCCGTTTTTCAATGTTTACAACTGAATGCCACATTCATAGTGACCTACGAATTTATTTTGATCCAAATCGTTGGGCGAGATATCTCGCGTTGTAATAGAAAGGCTTGCGAGATATTCCGTACACAGCGTCGCATGAACGATTTTGTGTCGCGAGATATTTCGTACAGAGCATCGCATGAAAGACATTGCGTTGCGAGATATCTCGTCCATAGCATATCATGAACCAAATCACGCGGCGAGATATCTCGTCCGCCGTTGCGAAGGGGTTAAATCAGCGAATTTTTGTTTATATTCTCGGTCTCTTTTTGTAATATAATACAGGGTAAAAATAGTAACATTAATGGTGTACAAAATCACAAGATGTATAAAATGTTTTATTATGAGTAATAATAGTAATTCCTTTCCGTTTCAGGAACGCCTGCCACGATTCCTGGACCCAGCTACGATTATCTCCAATGTTCGGCTGTATCTGCCCGAACAATCACATGAAGAGACGCTGCGACCGGATCTTCTCGATGGTGAATCACAATCCGTGCGTCGGTGAGTGTGAAATCGGGCATCGTTTTATCGCAACCGTTTTCTCTATACATTTCTTGAATATCTATGTGTACATGTACACGCGGTACATTCTATACAGGCATCCGTAACAGCGCGTACACACGAGACTTTTACTTGCTTCTCTCGATTATTATTTACTGTTTCGTTTGTGAATTGCCCTCGAGCCAGCCACACTTTGTGATTTCTTGTATGAACCAGTGTACGTCGTGAACGTTGATTAAACGTAATTATTACTTTAGCGCACCCTTATGGAAGACGTTTGTTGGTGTTGTGAAGTAACCGTGTGTATTATTTCATTTTACTATGGACATGACACTCTACAGATTCATTTCTTTCTACATTTCGTTACAGGGTATGATTGCCAGCCCTTTCCATCGTATACCTGTTTGTCTGTATCTTGTTACCGATTACACTGTTTTTCGTTCCGTTTTAGTCCGTTACTTCGTCTCTTCGGTCGATGTGCTGCGAGCTCCGAAAGAATAAAAGAAACTCTGTCGATCGTGGATTGGAACGTGGACGGTGGTAAATTTTGAACGAGGCAAAAATTGATTCGGTTATTTCGAGCGTAGAGGAATCACAAATATTTTCCAGCATACCAGGTCTTGAATTAGTATCTTCGTTTTTAAATATAATTAAAAGGGAAAATATTCGCCTCACTCATTTTATGGGTCAATATAATTATTCAGATTATTTCGAAGGTATTCCTCGGGAATAATTCTAAAATTTGATGTCATCTAGAATTTCCCATGAATTATTAACGATTAGATAAATTTTTAATAAATCTTTCGTGAACCGTTTCGTCGAGAGAATTGCAACTTCGTTCCCATCGAAATATTCGTGGTGTAAGTTAAAACGAGATGCTTCGACTTACCGATCGCAAACAAACTCCAAAGACCAGAAACCGCTGCCACGATAGGATACGGTTTCGTTATTTTTCTCCGTTGCATCGACGTCGGAAGAAAAACTGTACGGAGAAAGGCTCGACAGAGTAATTACTTTTAGCGATACCGCGGTGTTTAAAGCTCGTGGGATGACGTTATAGTCTCCTTCGGATAAGCTCCTTTTCTCCTTAATTAACCAAAGGCCACCGGTATCGAGATGTAGATAAGGATTTCATCACGTGGCAGACCTGAACTTAATTTCACTAAAATCCGCGCCCTTCCCGCAACATCTTCGATCCCTTCGAAACCAGCAACACTCGTCCAGTTATTTTTGCGTGTCCTCGGTTCATCGGTCACCTGTGTATAGGTGTCAGTTGCTTTTAATTATCTCTGTTGATGATTTAGGTGATAATTAAATTTATAATTGAATTACCTCTGTTTCCGTTTTATTTTTAATAAAAGAAAATAGTAGTTTTAACGAGGATTGAGCTACTCAAAATGTTTTTCCACGATCGGCAGGGTACCGACACGCGTATCACGAAAGTGTTGCATTTTACAACGATCCTCGCGCCACTACGTACATACACGAGCCAACACGAGGCGCATGTGCGACATTTCTTTTCTTTCCTTTAAAATTTGCGTTTGGCCGAGCGAAAACTGATCATCGCCGCCGGCCAGCTGAACCACCGCGATCGGCGTGCAATCAACTTTGTACGTTTCAGCCTCGACGGGCCAACAAATCGGTATACCATTCACAAAAGAATCTCGTTTCATCGATATAGAATATCAATTACCGAGACTCACGGAGAGTGAACGTTTTCCACCAGGCTTTAATTACGGGAGATCGAGCCCTCATCGAAACGCGATCGAAGCTCTCCTAGACGACGGCTATAAGCAAATTCCGATTCGCACACGATAGACCTGTAACGACAGCGACGCAAAGCTGCAAAGAATAATTACAACTTGGAGGAAGCTTTTCCCAAAACGTGCCGCGATTTCGGTTCGCGTGTCCATTGCACTTGCCGATAAATCGACGCAGAATCGACCGACTCGAGCGTCCAGGTTAACGCAAAATCAAGCATCGCAAACAAGCAAGAGGAACGAGACACGACGATCCTGGATGTACCTCGCGGTTTCGAAAAAAAAAGAAAAAAGCAAATCGCCAGTCGGATCTTTGACGTAGTCACTGGGGAAAGAGAGCAAAGAAGATCGTCGAACGTGAAGGAACGTGTGCACGAGAGCACCAGCACACCCCTCCTCCCCAAGTACGCATTCCGCCCGAAGGATCCACGTTTCGAGATCGATCCGCACGATTTCCCTGCCTGTACACACTCGGCCTCCGCAATCTCGACGCGTTCGCTTCCTTTCAACAGCTCGGTTCGGTTCGCGTCCTCGATCGTCTAATCGAACTGGGTCAGCACGAACGCTTTTCTTCCTCGTGAATTCCAGAATCGGCCTAGTATCGAGGAGGACACGCGAGGCAAACGAGGAGAAACGGAATTAGCATACCTACTTTTCTTGGTACTTTTTTTCCCCCTCCACCTTTTTTCCCATTTTATCGCCAGCGCGTTGTTATTTCTCGTTGCGGAAGTTTCCCCGCGGATCTTATTCAACTCTGGATCACGGGGAGGAGGCGAGCAGAGAAAGTGACGGTAATTCGATTCGCTTTCATTTTCGTTCCCATTCTGTTCGTTATAAAGGGGAACTTCGCGATTACGAACCGGTCGAGATTGGGGAGCTTCAATGTCTCGCGGTTTTCGTTTCGTCGAAATGCAAAAGGCGGTTCGATGGAGGCGGATAAGAACTCGAAGGCCTTCGGGCGCGAACGCAATGGAGATTATGCACCGCATGCTGCACTTTTGCATGATGGAATTCTGTTTTTCTTTTAGAGCTTGTGCACGTTCTCAGCCGGCATGCTCGTGTTTTTTCTAATTCTGCCTGATATGCGCATGCCCCGTCGATTAATCGCCCACTACGACTGTCTACTCTCTGTTACTCGACTCACTACTCTCTCCTCTCTACTTCTCCTATTTCGACCCAGGGGCAATTTCGAACATGCCGTTCATGCTTAATAGAAAAAGAAAATGGAAATACTAAATCTATCTCATCGGCCTACAAATTTCTCCAGCGAGCGATACCGGATATTAAAAGGTCACCCGTACATTTTCCATACGGAAGGTCGCATGGTCGACTAACATTGATTAAAAACGGAAGTCTGTCGATGCCACGCGAATACCACGAAGAGCACGTGGCGCAAACTTGAATGAATCCTTTTTTAAACATTTTAACTCATCCGCTAAATGGCAGAAGGGACTTCTCCGCCAGGAATACCAAGCAGCCAAGCAACCTTCCCTTTAAACTTGCCAACACCCATCGGCGCGTACGGATGAACAGTTCCAAGCAGTTCCCTGCAAACTGCACCGGGAGATATAGACTCTCGCGGCGGCGCCAATATTTTCCTTTCGCCTGGTCGGCGTAGGCGAAGATTCCAGGCAAAGAGATCGAGAAGAAGCCGGGAGTCGAGGGTTAAACGAACCAAGTCGTAATCGGAATCGACGGTCGGCTTCGAGGCTCCCTTTGCCGTTCCTTGGCAACTTCGTGGAGCGACAAACGTCTAAGCAAACGCTTTCTCGCGAGTTTCAGTCACGATGCTTCGAAGAGGGTGAAGGCGGATGAGTTTTTATCCGCCACAGGCTTGACCAGCCTCGGGAACCACGGAGGGCTATAATCTTTCCCGACGAACCATGTCGCTGGAGTAATTTGTAGATTGTCGAAATTTTTACTCACCCGGGTTACCATATATCGTATGGTTTCCCTTACCGTATGGTTATATTGGCATCTGCAACATGAAAAAGAAATTACTTTACATTTATTCATTTCCAATATCGCGGCCGAACTAAGCGACCTAGGTAACAGGTATAATTTCTGGTACACCTTGCGCCTTGTGCCAATTAGCCAAACATTCCCGATACAGTACATAGCGATAATCCGGCGTCGCTCTCAGACGCGATTCCGTGTTCCGTAAAACTGTTTCCACCCAACACCACTAACCGTCACAATCACCACCACCGTCACCGTGTCACCACAACCACAAGAGTAGCACGTAACACGCGAAACCCGTCCGTGCACGTGTACCAATGCGATCACGCACCCCACTCACCCCGTTCTCGTCCGCGTCTCTGCTTCTGTGTTACAGAGTTCCTGCCTTCCTCCACCTCTGTAGACCTGTCGGGCACGGACTCGGCCCTGTATCCGTTCGACCCGCAACAGGAGAGCTACCAGGAGATCTGGTTACCGCCGACCAGTATGTACCCCTATTTTCTGTTCCCCGAGGCCGCGCGCACCTCGTACTACGACCACGAGAGCACGTACGACGTCCAGGAGCCGGGCCAAGGGCGGCAGCACGGTCATCGTCATCAGCATGGTCGTCATCAGGAAGCACCGGAGTTGCCTGGCAGGCCCGGTGTCCTCGTGGTTGACGCGTACGATCCTCGTGCCGATTATGAAAACCGGCATGAGTTTCGTGCTGGAACCGACGACGAGCATCGTCCTGCGCACAGGCAGAAAGATCCGGATAATCGTGATATGGAGGGAGCTGGAAGCTTCTATGATCGCGGCTCTTCTTCGTCTTCTTCTTCATCTTCTTCTTCTTCTTCCTCTTCCTCTTCTTCTTCTTCTTCGTCTTCTTCTTCTTCCACGTTGTCCAAGCATGATCGTGCCTCCAGCACAGTGCACCTGCAGCCAAGGCACTCCCAAAGCGAGCATGACGCGCACCTGCACCATCATCACCATCACCAGCACAACCAGCACCACCCTGCACCACCTGCACCACCGTCCGCCGCGACGTCGTCGTCTTCGTCTTCGTTGTCATCGTCGTCGTCGTCGTGGTCGAGTTATCCGCCGGCGGCTCGTCCAACGCCTACCGTGGGCGAGACGAAACGTGTCGAGAGGCCTAACCTGGTGCAGCCGAAGAAGTTCGCACCGAGGCCCACCTACGAGCACCGGGCGATCTTCGATCGCGCCGACGACGACCTCGACGACATCGAGTTCAGGATCGGCGCGCTGCCAGTCGACCGGCTCTTCGATCTCCGCGAGGCCTTCGAAGGGTTCGTCGACCAAGGTTCGTACATCGGTGTCGAGCTGCGCCAGACACCATCGATCGCCGCTCTTCTCGCCACAGTAAACGAAAAATATCGAGTCGCTCTTCCATACTCGAATCTCTCCAAAATTTCATTCCAACGATACCACGCTGAGCCACGCGAGCTGCGAATCATTTGATCTTTGGCCGCACGATTTGCTTATCGATGCTTCCATTAAGCGACTTGCTATTTTTAAGACCCCCTCGAAGTGGTTCGGAACACTCAGCCAGTTGTCGAACACGCGAGATTAAACAACGGCAACTTGGATATTTCCAATGATACTATAGCGGTAACTAATTGCGGTTCATCGTTTGCGTTCACTCTACTCGCGATCGACAGCTCGCTAATTTTTAAGCTACCTGCGACCACCTGGATCGTTTGGACGAGAGGCAGAGTAGCAGCAGGACACCTCTGAACCGCGAATTTTTCTTTCACCCAGGAGAAATTATTTAGCCCCGTGTCGGGACGATTAGCGACCCTCTGGCTTCGTTGATCGGCGAAATTGAAACTGGAAGGAATTGATCGCAGGCGAAACGGGGTTCGACAGTCTCGATGCTGCGTAACAGGGTGCCGACGGAAAGTTAACAGTTCCGATCGATCGCGCAATCGCCGACTGTCGATTCCTCTTGACAACTCGATACCTGTTTCACTCGTGTGAACGTTTCGTTCTTCGGTCTCCCATTGTTCCCCCAGAAACATTTCCAGACGCGGGATCGACTCGTCTCTCCCCGGCGTCCCGCAGAATACTTGCGAAAATTCTCCAACGCGTTTCTTCGCGCCCCGACACCGAGAATCGAGTCGAACCCGCGCGAGGGATAACTTAAATGGAAGCACGGCTAGAATCAACGATTACGTTTCCCTCCATGCTCCGTTACGCTTGCTCGTTTACAGTGAAGGTCATCTCGCATCCCGACAACTCCACCAGCTTCGAGGTGATCGAGTCGCAGCTAGAAAATCCGCTGATCGACGCGGACCACCAAGATCTCCTGGCGATGAAGCAGATACCGGTGCCCGGCGGTCATCATCACAAAACGCATCACAAGAGGAACCAAACGGACGACCACGATCGTGAGTACCCACTCCCGGCTTTCCCTTATTATTATCAAACACGCGTGGGAGGGAGACCATTGAGAAGTGGGTCGAACGCAAGCACAGCTGACGATCGGTCTATATTCGGATCGTTCACGTGCTACGTGTCCCGTGAAGATTCCATCGACGCCTTTGAACCCCCTCCGAGTGGCTTTCAGGCAATAGATCCTCCATTTCCAGAAACGTGCTTAAACTCGTTGCCCCGAGAACCAAAGCAGCCGCTAATTAAAACGGCCGAGTCACAGGAAGAAGCGTATCACCCTGGTTAGCAGTTAACGAACTCTCGCGATAACTAAGCGCGTGCACGATTTCTTGTATCCAGCCGCCAGTCAAAACGGATGTACGAGCGCGGATTTAAGGGAAAGTTACGCCGACCGGTTGGATTAAAGTTTGAATCCCGACGGCTGGAGAAATGGTACGCGAAGATACGTGGGGACGTAAATACGGGGCGGTGGGTAGTCAGGGACGAAATTAAATTAAAGTTTCGCAGCGATAAGTCCGGAGATGTGGCGCGATATTACGCGACCGATCGGTTTCGCGGCGGAACTTCCACGGCGGAGGACGAGAAAAATTTACGAGGTCTCGTTACTCCGTCTCGAACGAGCTCGCGCCGTGGAATTCGCCGGATAATTCCGCGAGGGCCCGTCCCGACCGCGACGTTGAAATTGTCGGCGCGAGAGCACCGCGAGAGGGAGAGATAGAGGTAGTTTGCGTCGCTGATTGTGAGTTGGAAAGACGGTTCCTGCTGCCGCGAGAACGGATACATATTTTCCTGGAGTCTAGCCGTAACTCATGGAACTTGATGGATGGTCGGGTGCAGCGCGTTAACGGGAACAAAGCTATGGTCAGCATAATTTCACAGGTGACGGTAAATATGCGGACGGTTCAGCAGATAAATCTGCCGAGTGAAAAATTGGTAAAACAGTTTCTCCCGTGCGCGAGATTAGACAGAAGTTTGCTGCCCTTCAGATGCTTAACGCGACGAAATGCAATTAATTCCCGCTCTTATTACTTCCTCCAAGTACCCTGACGAGCTGCAATTTACGATTTACTGCAACTTGTGATCACGTGAAAAAATATTTTAAAAAAACGCTGCAACATAAAATGCGTCAAATCCGACCGGAGGATAAAAGTTTCACCGTGGTCGGGTCTTGCGTTGAGGGAACGAAAGTAACAGCAACAGAGGAAGACTAATGTGAGTGATCGCGGGGACAGGAGAGGTATCGCGAACTATAACGCATCGAGAATTGATTGCATCCGGATCGATCGGCGAGTAATTATCCTTGGTTATCCTTTAATCCAGCGATTACCCGCGTATCGATGTTCCGTCGGGTGATTGATTCGAGTGAAACGAGCCTTCCTACGCCTGGCGGGGCAACGCGACGCGATCGTGTACCGGTGTTCGCTGAACCGCTCCGAAGAAACGCGGATGAAGGATTTTTCTGATGGACGATACCCTGCTCGGCTGGTCGAAAAATCGATACGAGGAATCGATCATTCGTACCCGGCCCCAGTCGTGTTTTTATTAATCGAGTATACTTCTGTTAATCGTCGCGGCGATAATTTATTTCCGACGCTGAGTTGCAATCAGACAAGGTTTCACCTTGAAAGGGAGGATGAGTGCATACTCCTCGGCTTGTCGTGTCATAATTAATATTCGTTCGACTGCTTATTTAGCCGTGTTTCTCCCGTGGACTGGCGCTTAACGAGTCGCCATTTTCCCCGGTCTGAAAGTCGACCTCCTGTCGAGCTTGCTCGTCGCCGGAATTTCGCATTCATATATTCAATTTCGGCGGAACGGCCGGCAGGGACCGGAAGCTCGTTTCGTCTATCGGGCAAGGATCTTGCAATCTTGCGAGCTGCCTGGCGAGACACGATTCGAAACAGCCCGACTCCGTTCGTTCGAATTTTGTTTGAACAATTACACCTGCGGAGGTGAATTGTGGGAGCTTCGAGGCAGTCGCTATGGTTTTCTTACCGATAGAAATGATCGTTGGCTGCTATACAAACGGCCGATAGAGAATGTTGGAAATTCGGTATAGAATCAGGCTCGCCCGCGGAGATTGCCTTTGGAATGGGAAAGAAAGTTTCGTCGGTTTGCTCCATTATCTTGATGGAACTTTATCGGATATTCTTTGCTTCATCGGATAACTACTTTTCGTCGAACCGATGCTTTTGGGTCCGAAACTTCTGGTTCCTACAGCACCCTACGTTTGCTCTTCGCTTGTTCTCAGTTAATCGGGAACTGTGCAAGAATCTCGGGTATTCCAATGTGACGCAGGCCCGCCGTTTCCTTGTGCCGGGAACCATTTACTTAATCTAAACTCTGTTCTCAAGTGACCACTCGATATAACAAGCTGAATGTTATGCTGCTTTCGCTGTTAAGATCGTAAATGCACTTCCCAAAGATGTTACCAAAATGACAGACGTTCTAATTGCCGGATATTTGCATCACGATAAATCGTCAGGATAGAAACGCTTCTGTACTTTTCATTATTTTCCTTCAAGGAAAGGGAAAGAGAGGAGATGCAGGCGAGGTAGGCGTAAAGTCGTTGCTCGTTATCGGCGGAGTTAAACAAACGGGTCACCGTAATTATAACTCACACCGGTACGCGCATCTAGGTCCGAGCATGCGCCCATCACTGCTCACCTCCGCTCACCTGCGAGCACGTTCGAGTGTGCTCGTCAAAAGTGCGCCCCTATCGATTTCGGATATATATATGTATATATATATATAAAGTAAAATCCAACCGCGGACGCGCCGTCTGCCCTACATTTTTCCCTTTCCCACGAGAACACGACTTCCCTGAAACGTCTAAGGAATTCTCTCTCGTCGATCGGGGAAATTCAAAGTCCGGCATCGTACGATTCGAGGAAATACCCGACTGTACATGTATAAGTAAAAAAAGAAACTTCTGCCAGAAAAATACAGGCCTGCATGTATACGTAAACCCGCATATAGATTAGAACCGAAAAATCAAATGGTCGACGGTGTAATGCAAAGGGGCAGGTGCAGCCACCTGGTTGCAACGTTATCTCGCGTTGGATAAAGTGTCCCTTAGCGGTGCACGGCCAACAAAATATTCATAACGTCAGCCAACAAGTTTGGCTACATTCGGTATACAAGCGCATCGCGGGGTTCGAAGGCCTTAATCGGTTTACTTAATCGAACTTGCTAACACCTCGTGGTCCTGCAAGTTGTTCGATAGATCCTTCGGGCTGGGTCAAGGTGGAACGATGCGCGCCATGTTGGTCGTCGAATTCGTCAGTTTTCAGTTGCACACAATGGCGACCGACAGTGTCGTTAGACGATAATCGAAGAACCACTGTGGAAAGTCACCAGGTAGAAATTTTCCAAACATTCGAGGCGGACACTTTTGTTCTCATTTGCCCTCGTTCCCGAAACATACGCGCCACCACTTGACGGCAATTAGCAGGCGCACATACGTCTTATTTACGTCGTTCTGGCGCTCGAAACGATGGCAATTTAGAAAACAGACGGGTTAAACGACCGAGCATCCATGAGTTTCGCCCGTCGAGGCGATAATTATTCATTTCAGCGCTTTTCGCGCTTTCGCTGGGATTCGACGTTCGCTCGTCTATAGACGCGCGCCTTCCTCCCCGCTTGGCGTTTCATTTAATTAACGGGGAAATGGGTTGAGAGCAGCCGTGTTTCAACGATCGTTGCGCGTGTATACGTGTATATACACGCACACATATATAAAGATAATAATCAGAAGGTCCTTAGGTTTTAATAACACTCGTGCCCTGAAATCCTTTTCACGCTAATACTTGCCTGCGGATAAATCAGAGATGAATTACATTGAACGATAAATGATATACATTAGTTCTGTATCCATCAATGATTTGTTGAACAATTTACGTGACAGCGTAATAAATTATTAGAGATGACACGTGCTACATGCTCGCACTGTTTTTTTAAATTCCCGTTCGTATTATACTGCAACGATTCCTGGTTCCTCTGATTTATAGATCACACACAGATTCCCACGCCCTCAAGTTCGTCCCTGCTCTCGTACAATCAGTTCCTCACTGGGCTATCCTATCATTTGCTTCATTTGCATAACAGTCACCCTAACATGCTCTCTAATTCCCAGCTTCCATTTCCTCGTTTCCTATGGACGATGGCGTGGACCTTCTCAAGGTGGCATTCGGAACGCGGCATAAAGCACGATCTCGATTTTTGCTGGAAATTTTCGTCCCTCCTGTTCGATGTGTATGCACGCCGTTTAATCGCGCTGCGTGCACACAACGAGAGCAGCCGCAAAAGCGGTGGCCCAACGAAATTGCCATCAAATAATTTTTCGGTCGCGCAAAAACAAAGAAAAAAAGAAAAAACAGTTTATTTTTCATTGGACAGCAAAGGCTGCGTGTTTGTCCGTTGTCGCTCCATCGATTAGCCCGATCGATGGCAAATTTACAAACCGCCGTTTCGCCAGTTATAAATAATAGCCGACATTTCTGCTCATGTGGAAATTTTTTTTATATGTTTGTCCCAAACTCGCCCGTCGGCCATCTCTATTTGTTTCATGAAATCTCTATTGTCTGGCGATCGCTACCGCGCGGATCGACTGATGCATTAAGTAGTCTATGGCAACACGGCCAGACTCGTATATGAATCGTATATATTTTTAAGTAGTATAGGCCAGCGACTCGGTCAGCCATGCACCCGGATACCGCAGCTCAGTCATACAATCGAAAGTATTTTCTACCACTGAAAGGGAATGATATAGTCAGATACATGTTTTTTCAAGTAGTGCAGGTCAATAAGTGCGTACAAGCTGAATGGTTCCGGGCAGCCTGGCTATAAAAGAACCGTGAACATTTTCGTTCTTGACACAACGGTTTAACCAATTAACTTCAAACGCAACGAAACGCGATCACAATCACCGTAACCATCAAACCGGCTACTAGTTTCAGGCCTCCTCGCCTATTCCCAGCTATTTTCTCTCCCATTAGCGACGCGCTAATTGGTCGGCCAACAAGGAATACTCGTTACAATCTCCAAAATCCAAACAGACGGCGCAACGCGCCGCAAGATACACAGTGTCGCGGATGCAGGGAGATTAATTGGCGCGATTTCGTCGCGCGATATTTGCTCGCTATCGATTCATCGGTTCGAAGAACTGTATTCTTTCAGCGATCTCTCGCTACAAGTTTCCCTCGACCGTTCGCGAATACTGCGTCGCGCAGTAAACATAAAGGCCGTCCACGTCCAAACAATCAGCCCACTTTTTGCTGCAAGAATAGCAATAATAATTACTTCCGGTGCCGCGAAGACTCCTCCCCTCCTTCACGTTTCAACGCAGCTCGAAACGTTCGCGAATAATCCGCCGATGGACAAGGTCGTTTTTATTCGCGTTGGCCAGCGATTTTCCGGGCTCGCGAATTCTAATGAGCCCCGTCGAGTTTCGGTGTTCCTGTGCAGCTGCGTCACCGGAAAGGTCCGGAGGCTGCCGGATATATCCTGGCGGGAGGGCGAGCAGCAGCATCGATCTTTCAAACAGGCAGACGGACACCGGTTCCAATTACCGCCGCTTCGAATTGGCCGTGTTTCTCCGGCCAACTCCTCGAGGAATCTGCCTGCGATCGAGTCAAGGCAGCGCCCAGCTCGGCGTTCCATGAACTTCCTGCGATTGATATTCCCCCGATTCTTGGGGATTCCATCGCCTCTCTTCTCGCGCAGATATCCCGCGAAACCGGGAAACTGTCGGCGAGTTTCTTGGGAGAATGGTTTTTGTCGACGGCAGTAACGATGATTTTAATTGGACGTTGCTGCGTGAAGCTGCAGAACGTCTTGAACGCAATTATGGGCGAATTATGCAAGGGGGTGTAGAATGAACGCTAATTGGACGTTTCCAGGGGAGTCTGGGGCGTGGTGATTTAGCGATAATCATTGGCTCCGTAGATCCTTTTATTATTACTATTATTATTATCGTTGACCGATTGTGAAATCACAAACGGAGAATTAAACGGAGGTGTAATTAATCGATTAGTAGTATTATTTTCATCGCGAACGCCTTGAGACAGTTTCTCCTGCGCGCAGAATCAAGAAATACAGAAATACATTGGGCAATTAATTTTATCAGTGTGAAAAAGGAAAGCGGGCAAAAACTACCCCCGTCCATCCGAGACCGTCTTTTTAAGTCACGTCTATCCAAACTGTCGGCCTTTTCTCGTCGAACGAGCGCCGATAAACCTCTAAGAAGGCGTAACCTCGGATAACCTGGCGAAGACGACTTTATTTAGAGAGGATGATCGGTGTCATCGATTCAAGGCAATCGCTTGTACCTACCTCCGCCTCATAACGCGCGCCATCCGCGCGAAAATTGCGGGTATATCAATAGGGCGAATCCACCCCCGTAGATAAAAGGGAAAGGGAGTGTCCCAGACGTCTCGAATGAATTTATACGGTGATCCTGCCGCAGGAGAGAAATTCTCGATGCACGCTGTACTCTTATTGACGCTGATGTATTCAAGGAACCTCAATGTCGTATCGCGAGGTTACAGGATATTGCTTATGAAGTTGCATTCTGAGTCTGGTCTCCTTTAAAGTTCACCAAGCAGGAAATTGCTTCCAACGATAACGATTTTGTCGTATCCGTGTCAAGTGTTTGGCTGCTTTATTATTCCTGCATATTTAACCCCATAATTCTTACCTTTTATCCATTGCATCAATGGTTGCGCGACAGTAAGAGGGGAACAGCTTTAGGGGTTGACGCTCCTCGAGAAATTAATCGATCGTTTAAGGTTGCCCGCGTTTTTTAATGTCGCGACGTCAATCTTCGAGCTCCGCCGATCTATTATTTGGAGAAATTGTTTGCGGCTGCGCTTTCGATATTGATGAAGATATTTCAATTCTTTTAAACAGACAGCTTTTCTTTAAAAGACAATTTAGATATTTAAGAAGCATTCGTATTTTTATTGGAACGTCTAGGTCACAATTAGTCTTCCCGATTTCCAGATATTTTTCGTTTCTCGAGAAATGAGAAATCGGATTGAATTTCTCGAGAATTCTCCCGGTTAATAGGTTTGATTTCCTTCGAAATAAATGAATAAATAAACGAGCATCTCGCGGAGCAAGCTATAAGCCGTACAACTTCCAACTCAAAGTTTCGGGAAGCCAACAAAAAGTTCGCTGAGTTAGCATGTACCTAAGCGAGGTCCTCAGAAACTATCAAGCCATCATTAAGCTGCCTCAACGTACCCAGACATACACTGTGCATCGTATTCGACAACCGTATTAAACGGAAGGCCATTTGGGTACCAAACTTCCCATAATTCTTCAAAATAATTAACCTCCTGCCTACCCAAAGGTTCCTTCGATAAAAATGAACCCTCTATTCACCCCATGCAAAATCCAGCGCTTGAAAATGTCTGGCAAGGTCAAAGACGAAACACCCTGCCGTGGCGAAGATTTTGTTGGTGGCGATTAAGAAGGACGAGGTTGGAGGTGGAGGATGTTGGACGGTCGTTTGTCTTAATAAAGTGCGTCGAAGCCACGCTCTTCGAAACGGCTGACTTATGGCTAGTCATCCGAGTGGGCTTGCTCCCCCCTTACGACCCGTTTCCAGCGGTTTTTCCCTGTGCTCGGAGGGAAAAGGCTGGTATCCAAGAGATATTCAGAAGGGTTCCTGGGGGTCGTTAACCCGGCCTACCAAGTCCATCAATTGAACGAGGGTAGCTGGTTAACGACGCCAAACATTCGTCATCGGGTGGATCCTTCCTCGTCCTCTCTTTTCCTCTTTTCATCCCCCCTCGGTTCCTTTCTACCCGCTCTCGAATGGCTTCTCCTCGATGAGCTGGAATAACGGTCGAACAGGGAATATTTATTGTCGATTACAGAAGCAAATTGGGACAAATGAATAGGTGCTCTGAGGGTGTTAGTGGATATCTTTTCCCTTTTGTTTCACCGCCCGTTTTCGTGCTGCAGAACGAATTGTTGTGCACGTAGATTTAAAAAGGAAATGTCCCATTTGGTTTCTTTCCACTTCCGTTTACAGTCTACCCAGGCTTGCTCCTTCAAGAGGCACTCGGGACTTTTAAATTCCAGCTTCTCTCCGCAAAACCAAAACGGCGATTTGCATAAATAAACAATTATTCTCGTGGATTGTTCTTAAGTGGCGAACGCGACCGACATAAATATCGGCGAATAAATATTCACGATTCCCTGCCAAGAGCCGCGCTTTTTGCCTAACAGATCAGGCCAAACGGGTCGGCCATTGATTTATCACCGCCTCCCATTAATTCCTTAGCAATCTTCAATTCTTTTTGCAACCGACTATTCCGTGCGCCACTCTGCTTCGTCAGAATGCGTTTCACTTCGATAACGCGCCGCATCACAGGGAGCACAATGTTTTTTTCCCCTTTTTCAATGGAAGAGGAGCATGGAGATTATGGGATTAATTCGTAAGCTCCGCTGCTTCAGGGTGCTTAAGCAGATTCAGTTGAATCTAATGCAGTGTATGAACATAAGTTGGTCGCTCCGCTAAAGCTAACACACTCTAAATTCGCCAAATACACGTTCCACTTCTACCGGGAATATCAAAGTTTCTTGAACGCTATTCTCCCTTAAGAAGGACAAACCGTGTACGTAAACCGCTGGTACCAACAGTTAGTCGCAGTCCCAAGACCTTAACTCGTAAACGCAACATTCCTAAAGCTGTGTACCTCTTACGACAATGCGCTAAACGCGGTGCTGTTCTGCTTTCTTTTTTCTCTCACAGAGTCCGTGGTGCCATCCGCCGCGTCGGATTTGGATAAAATCCAGCAGCCTGTGAAAGTTGTGCTCTCTAGCACCTGTCATCACGCGTACACGGCCTGCAAGTGAGTACATGTGTATATATATTCTCATACATTTTTTTCTCTACGATTATTCATCAGTATCGAGCCTCGCTGATGCGCGTTTCGTTGATTTTCGTTTCAGAACTGATCCGGGATGTAAAATCTTCCTGGAACCGGTGCTGAACCACTGCGATTCGACGAGTTGCGCGAGAAACGAGTGCATGGAGGCGTTGCAGAACTTCTACCAGTCGGCGAATCACAAGCACTCCGTGGAGATTGCATTTTGTCTGTGCAGGTGAGCAGTACGATCGAAATTCGAGAAGGAACTCGAGTTTAGCGGAATGATGTTTGGAAGAAAAAATAAAATAAAATAAAACAAAATCAAATAAAATTCTGATGGATGTTACGATCGTTTCTTGTACTGTCCCGCGATGGTTGTCGAAATAACGAGATAAAAAATTCTATAAATCCGCGACACGTGGTCCGCGTTTAAATCGTTCTCCCCTTGCACCTGGTTAACCGTGCTTCGGTAGGAAAATATTCCACAGTACATTCGCGAAAAGATTAGCTGGCCAATTGTTCGAGGCACACGGTGCTTTATCAATCTCCATGCGAACCCGAGTTATTTATTTCTTCAAACAAAGCACCTGTTAATTCCTGATACAAAAGTCCGGAGCAGAATCGACGGGAACAGGATTGCAGCGGAGTGCAAGGAAATTTTGCAATCCATCTGCGCCACCGTAGGTGGCTAATAAAGTAGACAGCTAATTAATTCGACGCTTGATTAATGCAGCCCCGAGTAATCGTGGTCGCCAAAGAAATTTCATAATCGTGGTCACTGAACCGATTGCAACGCGCCAACCAGCAACGATCCCGCCATGATAGCCTTAAATAAAATCCAATATTTCACGCTTTAGAGGAAATCTAATCGATTACTCGGGCAGCGATACGAGATGTCTCCTGGTTGCGCGAATTAATTGAAAAGGCTGCTCTTTGTACGTTCACCGTAATCCAGAGTAAACTCGTGGCAAAAGTGACAGGGAAAGGTGAAAGTAGACCAAGGGGTAGCATAGCCGGGGCGCAGAAGACTATCCTCGTCGCGGAAATACCGGAATTTCTGCACCTCTAATCCCTTTACGCGTGCAAACCGACCGAGGTTTCCTTTCGAAGGGTGGTCTTTAACTTTTAAGCGGCTCCTGCTCGGCGAAACAATGCTGAAACTTTCTATCCGGTTTTCACATTCATTCTTTCACTTCGCTGTCTTCTTTTCCCTTACCATGTACGCTCGTCTCTTTGTCTCGCGGGATGATTCCTTTGTTTCGCTGCCCTGGACCAGATATCGGTATCCCTTCTGAATTTATTAATATTAATTGCATGGCCCCCGGCAGGAGTCATAATTTGCCGAGTCTTTGACAAAACGGAATGCTTGCCTCGGTGTTCCAGGCCATTCAAGGCGACACTGATTAATAATTAATGGAGCAGGGGGCTGGATGAAGTTAGAAGGATTTAGAGTTCCGGAGTCCCGGGGTTTCGAAGGGTTCAGCGGTTTCGAATACTTTGGAAGAGCCCTCGTGTCCATTGCCAAGCGTGATTAAAAGCGCGCCCAAAAAATTTTGCCAGCCGGGGAAAAGAGGGGAAGACAAATCGTGCGGTTTGAAGAAAGAATCGAACGTCGGAAGGAAACGCTTTACGGTCGAATAAAATACGTGGCAGGCCCGTTTAATGCTCGTTGAGCAATACTTACCTCGCGCTGCCTGGAAATTCCACCCTTAAAACCTCGCTGGAGCCCTCGAGATGGTGGATGGAAGTCTCTTTACTGTCCCCCTCTCTCTCGCTCTCTTAGTAGACTTCAGGACGATGCTCCCTCGTGCGGTAAATCGTCGCGTCTTCCCTTTTGTTTCCGCAATCTGGCCACGCTGACGGATCGAATCCCTCGTTCCGACTTGAAATATCTTCCTATTAACCGTGTTGTCTTAATAAATGTCTGCTCACTTACGCACCAACGGCTCTACGCCCGTGAGGGAGGGCGATTTGGATATAATCCAAAGGAATCTTCGTTTGCAGAAAAACCGACGGGAGGAAGGACGAGTGCATTGTGGCGCAGGAGAAAATGCATCCTGCGTGCGCGCAACGCGTCGAGGGCGTAGAAATGCCGACTTGTCACAGTTTGGCGGAAGCTTGCAAAAGGAACCCAGCATGCAGGTACAGGGCAGGCCAATGAATTATTTAATATTCTTTGTGGTTATCAAAATGTTGTTCAGATAAAAGTGTGAAAACTGTGGGCGACCAATGCGACGGTTCAGGATTTAGTCGAGTCTGTATTAAAGTCGCAAAAATTAATCGTCCTCGTGAAAAACAATGGCAGACTGTCTTTAACCCAGAGCATATCGCGAGCAGCGACGACGACGAGATTGTATCGCGGGCCCGGATAAACCAGACCTTTTGATTAAACGCCTCGAATCCTTTTTTTCTCACCCTTGCCACCGCTGGGGGGACGGCTCGTTTCAATTTGAAAGTTAAATTGCGAGTCAACGAGACGTGGCTTGATCCAGTCCCGCCGCGTAATGAAACACTTTATTACTAAGAAAAAGACGTCCGTCCGCTTGGCAGAAATTACGAAAATGCTTCGAACGCTGGCACGGAGATCAAACGAGAGGGACGGCTGAACGGGCTGATCTATTTATTGCCGCCAGATTAGCGAAATCTAATTAAAGCGCGGCCGTCAATTAATTCGATTCCGTAGTGGAAAGAAAACGCGTCACGGGGGCCGGCGATGCTCGTCGCTTCGATGGAACGATACGGATAGCAGATGGTTATTTAATACATTATTCAGCAATTTTTATAAAAAGGTTCCGCGCTGCACTGGCGAGGCAAATTATAATTGAACAATAAATCACCAAGTTTATTCCGATCATATCGTATACATTGCCCCTCTAACAACCTATGAATTAGCATAGTTATATATAGCTTCCCGGGATTTAATGAACCTGACGGCCACAATCGAACTTCCTCGATGAAATAGGCTCCCATGCTACTATTACATTCGTGTCACGAATGCCTGCGATAAATTTAGTAGAAATATCCGAAAAACCGACCGACTCGTCAAGCAATTTGACGACACTATTTTAATTTCAAGTAAACGGTACAGAGACGTCTCGTTCTCGACCTCGAAGCGTCAGCCTCTTTCGAAAGTTTGTCACGGTCGCTTCTTGTTGAACTTCTAAGGATTCTCGAGTGGTCATACGGTTAATGTAATTAATGTAATAAATAGATTAAAACTGGAGTACTATGAGCAGAGTTGCGCGGTGGACAGCGTGACGAAGAAGTGTGCCGGTCCAACCGCGGACTGCAGAAAAGCGATGCTGGGAATACTTGGCACGGAATTGCGCTCGAATTGTGCGTGCAAGGGCACGGAGCTCACTCCACTTTACGACTGCTTGGGTTGGCAGAGGCTGCTCTGGGTGAATCCTTGCGTGGGTGAGTGTTGAAAGTATTCTCGATTTTGTTTTCTTTATTTAAGGAGCGAGCGCCGTGGACTCCTAGATCTAGATATTTTACGCCGGTGGAATTGTCGGGTTATCGGGTACCAGAGGATTTTTGTAATTTTTAAAATTAAATTACTTTCGGTCGCATTGATAAAATCATCCAACGGGATTACAACGTTTCTCCGAAAAAAGCTGCGACACGTTCGAGACAATACGAGGTGTGGTAGTTCGCGCGGTGATTAATAACTAGATAGAGCGATTAATATCTGCCCGACGACAGAACCAATTCCACTGCACACGCTCCTTCTTATTTTTATTATCCGCTTTCCCTTCGATCGAATATACATACAGTTCGAGACCGTCATGGACAGATTGATATCAAATAATTACTGCTACTACGGAATACCAGTTCACTGAATAATCCAAGTATTTCCCTTTGAAATTCCGCGCGCTCGTGTAAAATATAGTATTTAATTAATAAAATTATGACGAACCATTGGCGTTCCCGCGGAACAACGGAAATAATTACACACAATGGGCGTGTCATATCCAGCTGCAGTCCGGGGAATGAAAGCGCTCGCCTGCAGAAATCCTATTGCGATCGAGAGGAATCGCAATTACGTCGGCCGGGAGAACGTAGAAACGAACGGCACGAAGGTTTTATCGATGGTACATCTGTTACCGCAACAATCGTGTTGCAAAGCTCGACGGTAACCGGCATTCAGCCGACAGATAAGTCATTTAGATATGAAGAAATTGCACTTGCTGCTCGCCCGAGAAGTGCATCGCTGCTTGTGTGTAAGCGTGCTAACTGCATCGACCGGCTCGATCGCCTTTCTTCGATTCCCGATAGGGAATGTAGGTCGAAGAGGGAGGTTTCATGTCCTCCTTTTGCTCCGGCCGATAAACGCGCTGGATGCAAATTAACCTGGACCGGCAGATGTCATGGGAGTTTATTTGCAAACCATTTCGTAGGAACACATCGTCGAATCGTGTCAAAGAGCATCATCCTATCAGAATCAATTCCCCTTTCATTTTTCTACGCTTCGAGCCCCGTCGTTGCTTTGCATCGGAACGCGTGCACGTGGGTGAAGGAAAATATCGATGGTTTCAGTGGAATCCCAGAAGGATTTTCACGCGCGCAGAAAACACCATCATTACGCGAGGACAACGACGACGACCGTCTCGTCGACGACCAAGTCGCCGGTTAGTACGACGACGGTCACCGTGGTCGAACAAGTGGAAGATAATCAAATACCGGAAGTGACGAGGTGGCCGACCACCGAACCCACGGAAACTTGGGAAATCACCACCACCGCCAGCAGTACCACCATGAGCACCACACCTAGCACCACCACGACTACAACCACACCGCCACGTATGTGTTATCTCTATCTTGTACTGATATATCTTGTACAAACCGTTATCGAACCATCCTTTGTTTCCATTCTCGATCCTTTAAGCAATTACACTTCGCCACTTTCCAGGTAGAAATTCAAACGAAAATATGATACAGCACGGGCGACAATTAATTTATCCGTGTTATTGAAATCTGTGAAATGTACGGAATTCGCGAAGGAAGTAAAGGGGTGTGAAAATTGCTACGCTCGCGCGGATGGTGGTACGGCAATTCTCGAATGGAAAAATACGGGGGCACTTTGATCGTTCGAATCGAACGACAGAGATCCTGTCCGGGACGCACGAGGAATTTTTGTTTCACCGCAACGAGAACCCGTGTGTCGAATGTTACAAAGCGGGGCGAGGGGGTGGAAACGGGTTTGAAGAAAGATTTCGAAACGGGGAATGGGTGCGGCGACTCGGGGCTAAGGGAGGGGGTGGGTCGCCAGGTAGAGGAGACAGGAAAACAGTTTGCCGGAAAACGTGTAGCACGCGTCTGAACTTTCGTCTCTTTATAGGCTTCTGCGTGGTTCAAAGGCCGAGGCAAAGTCACCAATACATAAGGGAGGGCAAAGGCAAGAGGGTGAGTTCGACAATCTGCAAAGTATTTCCGCGAGCGACCGGGCAAATAGCGTTCTCGAGTGGTCCGAGAGATCGAAGGAACGCGGGCTGCGACTCGGAATCGAATTTGAGGTCCGGGAAGATTAAAATCGTGGGACATATAGAAAGCTGTGCTAAGATTTAAAATGTACAACAACAGTGGTAAAAAGAGGGAGGATAAATAGTGTGAAATAATGACAAAATTCTGACACTATTATTATTATTATTATGACTTTGTATGAATAATACCGAACCATATGGAGCAGTTAATAAAATGTCTGTAATGACACAAAAATTCTGGTTCGAAGGCCAACTAAGACGTGCACGACTAATATAATATTGGTAATTAATTTGCACAACAGCTACATCGGGTATTTGAACGGTTTTATTGCGTGCTCGGCGACACGTACACGGGAATTCAAAGTTTGTCAGAGTGCTTAGCGGGAAGCAGGGGCGAAAGCTATTGATTGCCGCGAATGGAAATAATAAACAGGCTTTTAATGTCGTCTCGCGCGATAGAGAAACCTCATTTACTAAAACGGAGGACTGTACGAATCGTGGACAAAGATTTTTCCCTGACGATGGTTCGCTGTCTCGCGGATCGATATTCGCGAATTAGTCACAGCCACGAATGGCGAACGAAGGGTTCAATTCGTAGCGCGATTAAATGGAACGACGATTATTATCCAATGTATCGCTCATCCTCAAATCGATAGATCGTACGTTCTATTGCACCTACGTACATAAATATGTATATTTTGAAGTAACGATAGCACGATCCTTAAAAAGGGAAGTCCTCTCTATTTTTCCACGTGACATTTTTATATCTTTCAACACTCTGGAGTTTAATAACATCTTCTCGGACCTTGGCTGTTTTTACGAACCAAAAGCAAATCGCTTGAACGCAATTCGCCCGCGTCTTTCGAAGGAGATTTAGTCTAGAGGAAAGCCCTTTCGATGGCAAACCAAACAACCGTGCGCTTGATCCGTGTAGCTGTATCGCGAGGACGAGCCGGAGTGCTCGGAGCTGTGCCAGTGCGGCGAGGGTGAAGTTTTGATCTGCAACACGATCTGCGTGGACTCGTCTCCCTGCAAGACGGACTTCGCCTTCTACAACCACGAGGCACCGGCGTATCAGGCTCATCGCGGGCCATGCCTTTGCTACAGCGGTCGTTTCATATGCATGCGACCGTCACCCGGTGAATATACAACCCTTCGCGTATAGATCCCGCGCTAGACACTTCAATACAGTGAGATGGTGCGATAGTCGAATGAAACGGGAGAGATATTTTTTCAATTCAATTCGAATAGAATTCAACGTCCAACGACATTAATTGGTCGAATGTACAGGCGATAATATTTTTCGTGCCTGTGAAGACAAGAGATCGCGGTGTTGGATTATTTTTACTAACGATTGTCCATTAAAATTACATTATTCACTTCGTCGCTATACGTGCACAATAATAACAATAATGTAACTTGAAACACTACAATAACATTCGAAAATTCTTCGCCCCACAGATGCTTATTCTATACCGCACGGAGTTTTCATGTTCCTGGGCTACAGCGAAAAGGACGAGGGTTTGTTGCGCCAGCACAACAACCTCACGGTCCTGGACGCGGTGTCGTCGCTCGATAGCTTCATGAGAGAAGTTAACAATCAGGTAAAACCTCCCACGCCGTCGTACACTATTATACCACGGATCAACCCGTCGATCCTGCTGCTGTCTCTCCCGTACACTATCCGAGAATGAAAATTCTCTCGCGTCTCACTAACCTGCCAGAAGATCCGTTTCGCGGCGTTACCTGAAAATAGTAGATCGAACAGATTTTTAGGCGAAACATCGGCGTTTTCTCGACCGTCAGGTACTCACGCGGGACGAGAAAAATGCCGGGAGACGGCCAGAGACGGATCGGGAATATAAAGCGGAAGCGGGCCGGCGAAACTTAATAATGCGAGATAGCGTTGGATGACGTCGAGACATATCCCATGCCCTTTTTCCGTTTTATTTGCAGACGGTGTGCACGCTATTCCTGTACAACGCGACCCGAGAGAACGTGATTGCAGTGGCGCGTCTCGGGACTGACAATCCACCCTTAAATAGCAGCCAGGCTCAAAGTCTGCAGCACCTTCTGCGCGTCAAGGTGAGTAAATTGCAAATAGCGACGACCCTCCTACCGATCCTTGGATTCGCATCAATTCTGATCCTATTTCGTCGGAGAAGCTGTGCTCTCGTTTGCCAGCTTGGCAGGAACCCTCCTGGTAACTTCCATGCCCGCCCCCTATCCATTTCTCACCCCTGTCTATTTCGCGCATTCATCCGCAAGGAATTATCGAATCGGTCGCCCCGGACAAATCTGGGTCATGGAAGGATTTGTTTTGTTTTTTCTTTCACTGTGGATCGCTCATTGGAACTTATTATTTCGCTCTTTCTACTTGGCGTATGAGGAATCGTTTATAGAATGAACGTTCGCGTACGTGCACTTTATATTCAGCACAAAATACTTCAATGGGTTTTCTTTTGCGACTCGCAGCCATTGCGCAGCTCTAAACGTTATCAAGCCCCCGTTGTCGTTGGAGGGTTTACAACTCTGGCAGGCATTTTTTTTTATCGTAATTTAATTTCCAAGGGCGGAGTTCAAGATCACGGTCCACGATTTACCGTGGATTTACACACGGGACGCGCAAAAAATTGGCGAAAAAAAGGAACGGCCACGAGAAAGGCGAAGGGATCGCGTGCAGGGCATCGATTCGATTCGCATCGAAAGGGTTGCTTTCGTGTTTGCGCGGCCGCGTGCGTGCCACCCGCAGGAAGTGCGTGCAGTATATCCGCGAGGCGGTATCAAACTTTACGGAACTTTTCATTTCTCTCTCCCTCTCTGTCTCTCTGGTGTCGCCTCTGTGCAATATTACTCGCGTCGATTCGCTCGCACCCTCGTGATCTGCCGATGGGGGACGCAAGGTACCCTTCTCGCGCGGCGATTATCGCGATTAGTTAGCCGCTACGCCATCCTTAATTTCCCCCAAATTTATCGAAATGCCCTGGTATCTGATTTCGCGACCCGTTGATTTTCAGCATCGCAAAAATTGCAGCCGTGCGGTACCAAAGCGACGTTACCACGGGGACGAATAATAGTGACAACAATAACAGCAACATTAATTTGCTGGTTGCACAGAATACAGGAAAACGAGAATTTCTAATAAACAGCAATTTTTGTAAAACATCGAAGCCTCGTGATCGAAATTTAAAACCCTACACGAATGTAGCGATAAGAGAACAAGCAGGGCTAATTACAGGCACATTTTTTTCCGTCGGCGGCGACGCAACATTTTATCCTGGAACCCCCGGTTCTTTTCCTCGACGAAGGCCGAGCAGTGAAAAGCCAATTAAATCGCGACTCGATTTCGTTTGACGGCCTACTTATCGCGGTGGAGTGGTCGCGAAATTTCGCCGGAGACCGGCTACGTTGGCCCTCGATCGATCGAGATTGTTTATATCGTCGAAAGCCTCTGTGGTAATCGTAAATAAGCTGGTGCACTTCGATAGAAATAACCAGCGGCTCGTAACGAGCACGGTGTTCCGGCGAAATTAGCGAGAAATTGATAAACACACCTGACACCTTCGCGCGGCGATCATTAAACAATTACGGTAGGCGAACTTTCTTCGCGCAGAAATTTATCGCCTGCGTTTTCGATCACGATATTATTAATAAACATCGTTCGCGCTCTCGCCCCGTTTTTCGAAACGAGAATTTCCACGACGGGAGGCGGGCAAAGCGCAGGTATAATGGTGGCACGCTGCAGGCAGAACGGTGTGCGTTTCGCGTAGGTCATAGGAGTTCCCGCGGCGATTTCCAATTTGCGATTAAGCGCCGGCCGATTTGCAATTTGATGGAGGGATCGTGGATTTGAATTTGGGTGCTCTGCCCTCGCTGTTTCAACGAGATACACTGCCGCTCCTTTTGTCGGACTAAAGTCAGCCGCGGTCTTGGCGTTTGGCACGGCGTTGTCGATTTTGTAGCTTGCGGGATCGAAATGCAACAGGCGCGTAGATGAAACGAAAAAGTGCCGGATCAACGGGTGAATAGTGAAGACAGCCGTCACGCGAGAATTTCGCGGTTCGAGTGATTCAGGACCAGCGTGACCAGCGCGAAATCGTAATTTGCATACCGCGGTTCACCGTGTATCGTTCCTGGTCGGTTATCCCACTTCGTTCGGCGATCGGAATTCGGTGCCGCGGATAAATAATAGTAGTCGAATAAACTGGCTCGCGAGTCGCGTAACACGTGACAAAGCCTCGGAACGAGGGACCGAGTAAACCGACAATAAAACAAACGTAGCTCAGTTTGCGAAGATACTCGCACGCTTTTTCGCAGCGTCAATTGTGCACGGGTTCCAATAAAAATCTGGTAAAATTGTAGGATCGGAGGATAGATCGACGCATTCGGAGAAGATCTTACCAATTTCCGTGGCGACCGGGTCGCTTTCTGATCGCACGCGTACCGGAAATTGCAGGGGCGAATTTTGGCCACTCGTGGGGGAAGGGTCGATTTCCGTGAGGGTGGATAGAAGTGGAAAAGGCTGGAAATCGAAGAGAGTTTCGTCGATTTCTTTCTGCCCCGCGTAATTGAACAAGCGATCGCAAAGGGACCGAAACGAGGTCCAATTGAATTCGCGATATATCGGCTTCAATGATTCGTTTTAATCAAATAGCTTGGCCGGATGTCGCGTTATTGTTCGACTCGCGAGACCGAAACGCACGGTTCACGCACTTCGCCACGCGTGTACGTACGTACACCGTGTGTGCCTACGTTTTTTGTATCCACGTGCCACGGAAACAGTCGAACGAGGAGCCCGGTTCGAAGCGATTCGCGAATTTAATCGAACCCCGTGGAATTCGTCGGTTTATTTGCTGCAGCGGGCAACGAGGGGGAATAAAAATGTTTAAAAATAATCTTGCGCAACAGGGGCGCTATAACTCCTCTTCCGGAGGTGTGACTCGACTGCTATAATGAGTTTCAACGAGTAAACCACAGTTGGATCCGGGATAGTTGCTACTCCGGAACGAATCGAGCGGTGCTCGTTTGAAATCTTTAATTAAGGCTACTCGAGGTTGGCCCGGGGCCAAGTACGTGCGATTAAAAAAACGGATATCGCCGACGGCGATTTTTAATGTTTTTCCTAAGCGACCAGCTACGTGCCGCGAATTCTCCTCGTCCGATTCCAGACGGAACGAAATTGTTCGAGGGGCGTAAAAACTGGCAGACGCACCAATCACGAGACCACCTCGAACGGTCCGGCCACGGAAACTTTTTACCGTCTCCGATGGCCAGTTTCCAAGTTTTTACACCGCCACGGACCGACTCCCCGATGAGATTTTCCGAGAGGAAAATTGTCGGCAATTTTAGACTAGCAGAACCCTATTCTCGATTACGTTGGACGGTGATAACCCTCGGCTTTGCCTTTGAAATCGCACGTCCGACAGGGTAAGAGAAAAATATTATTCCGAAGTAAAGGGTTCAGCAGAAACGTCATCCGTCTCAACTATCACCGATCCGCCGCGAGTTTCTGAATGTCGCTCTACTGTAACTATAATCAATTATGCAATTAACTCCCCGAAAATAGAGCCGCCGTATTAAAGGGTGCCTATCGATACGCAATATCTTCGCCTGGAGAGCAACCAATTTGAGGCGCAATCGAGACGCACAACCAGCCGCTAAATTACCCGATCTTGCAGGCATAATGTCGCGTGCAGGATACAAAGTGTCGATAGTGAGGAATGTGAGCAGAACGGTACGTGGATCGAGAGAACCGCAAACGAACTGGGCGATCGGTCGCTTTAATTCAACCTATCCCAGGTCTCGACATCGGGGCCATTTGCAGAGGGGCCAACAAATGAGTCTCTAATAAAGCAATTACAGGACCGACCGTAGTTATGGCTCCATGGACCGCGACTGGTCTTCGATACATCGTAAAGCATGCTTCCGCTCGACCGCTCATAAATCGATTTTCGGCATTGCGGACGAGCCGACATTCTCGCCCTTGCTTAACGATTATTTTCTTACATGGCCGGTGGGATATATCGCGTCCAGTAAATTGATTTTTGCCTCCGTATTACTGGCTTCCCTTAACGGGCACATAGAGGGTTGATCGTAGGGCTAACGAAATTACTGCGACGGAATTTCTAGAAGCGTTTCACCCTTTAACGTTAATGTTTTATTCAACGTAAGCTACAAGCAGTAATCGATTTCCCTTTGGCGAAGTTACTTCTTGCTTTGCGTTGTAATTTGATAAATTATGTAATGATTGCCGCGGGAATTTAAGATAATCTGCTACAATTTCGTTTAACATATCTGGTGCGTCTCAGTGGAATTTGATGAAGCGTGGTACCTCCTCGGTTTTTCAAGTTCTGCAATGTTCTATTTTCTATTTCAATTAGAATTCCATTGAACTCGCTGTCTTTGACTCGATTTATTAAGAAATTAAATCGCTTACACGAATTAAAGTTTACAAGTTTTAACGACTGGAATAATTATGAGTGGAATTATCGTTAAGTCTCGTTTAACAACGTCATCGGTGCACTGTAATTTTTCTCCTGCTTGCGCAACGGGCAATTTCCATCCGCGTTTCGTGACTATGCTCGCTGGTGTGCCAGTTCTCGAAATTAATTTCTTAGGGTCCCTGTTTGCCCCCGCAAGTCCGGACTTGTTAAACCATCGGGGAGTCCCGTAGAGTAGAAATGATGTTAAGAATTGGCACGAAAAATATATGTTTGAGCGCAATGCACATTTAAACGTACGTTTAATGGCGAAGTTCGACTTGCTCGCCGCCGCTGAAAGATTAAATACGACCTGCCCGGAATTAAACACCGCGTTTAAGGTTTCATTCAGAGGTGCGGAATTATAGAAACGAACGAAATGGTGTCTACATTTTGATATATCGAACGTTACGGTGCCTGGCAATCGCGCGTTTGACTGCTTTTCAAATCGTATTTTCAATTATTCATCGACAAGCCAACCCATGACCGACCCATATCAAAATGGAAGGGCGGTTTTCACGGAAAACTCAATATCCATTATTTTAATTCGAAATTCGCATTCGTTGAAACGTGGTTTGCGTTGAACGTCGTTCAGTTTCTGCAATTGACGCCTGTTTCGTTAGCGTGTGCCAATGGAACTTTGTTTCCCTTCTTTTTTTCCCGAAAGCAAATAATGCACACCGTGAAGCGTACTCGGGCAAACAATCAATTCGAAGCCTGCCCAATCGAAATCAATTCCTTCGTGGGAAGTGGTACTTTTTAGTTTAGCAGGAACCGATCTAATGCCCGGAGGGAACGATCCGCGATCGTAGATAGGACAATCGCATCCGGTTGCCCCGAAATTTGCCAACTTTTATCAGTCTCCTCACGCGAGCCCGTCAAAAAATAGGAGACGAAAGATTAATCGCTTGGAAACTTGCCGAGCGTGTAAAGCATCGATTAAATGAACCCTTAGAAATCGCAGGAAAAAAAACCCACAATCCATTCCACAAATATTTCAATGAAATCTTTCAAATCTGCGCACGTTCATTTCGTTCCATCTCGAAATAAGGAGTACCTTCTCGATTTTGCCCGATAGCACTCCGATCGAGAATGAATTCCTTCATCCCCTTTGGAATCTTTAAGACGCGAAAGTGGAAAATCGCGACAGAAAACGAATACCCAGACGGCGAGCTAGGAACGGCGCTGTTTGAATAACAGCTCGATGAATGTAGCTCGATGGGATTAGGGGCATCGTTTCTGCCAATTCTACCTGGAGATAGCCAGTTTCGATCTTCCACGAAGCTGGACGGTTGAATGGCACGACCTACAGATAGATATACGTATAGATAAACGGGCGCAGAATGCTACAGGGAAGGGAGAGTGGAATGGGACGGAGGGAAATTGAAGAGAAACGGCGAAAGAGAAGAACGAGTTTAGAGAATTGAATGGACTTATTGCTCTCCGGATGACCATTATCGCCGATGGAAGGCCACCTCGTGGCGATATAACCCTTCGGTGTCCACCCCATTGCTCGATCATCTAAAAGGAGAAGAAAATATAATTTAATAACTTTAAAGGGGCCCAGTTACCCAGATAGAAATTTCCACTCTTCGTTCGAACAGTCTTACGATCGCTGTTGCTGGAGGCCAACCGGATGCGATTGCGAGGAGGATTTGTCGAGTGATAAAGGAATTCGTGAGATTAGATTGCGCGGGATCTACAATTGTGGCAGCGAGGAACTTAACTTTCGTTAAACTAACGCCTAGAATTTGTGCCGTCAGCGGTCTATTTTTTCCACTGTGGCAATCAGGTGCGGTTTTTCTTCTTTTTTTTTATTTCAATTTTGACAGGGCCTCGTCGGGTTTCATCCCCCGGAGTGTATTCCCGGGGGTGTCGTGATAAAAATGGACGCGAAGAAACTTGCATTTTTCCCTCGATAGCTCGGCTGGGGTACATACGTCATAAAACTTTGCTAATATAAGAGAGGAATACTACGAAGTCGAAATTACCCCTCGCTCCAGTTTCGGCTGCATTTTTGTCCCCTCCCCTTTTTCTTTACTCCTCGTTTCTCTCGCAGTAAATCTTGAACCGGATAAAAAAACAATGATTCCACTCCTTTCCTTTTTATAATCGACAATTGGGTAATTTATTCCCGATTCTATGGCCGAAAGGGGACGTTTTAAAAAGGACATATATATGCAGACACGGTCGTGGAATTCATTTGCGAAATTAGCTGCACCGGGGTGGGGGTGTTACAGTCGCGGATTTTTTGTTGCTCGTTCGAAATATCGAGGGTAACGTCGAGCAAGCACAGGTGTTCCACATAGATAGCCAAGCATTGGCAAACGGCCAACAGAGGCACCTATGCCTCCTCGACCCACGGTCACCCCGTGCCCTTTTCCCCTCGTCCAAGTATCGATCTCAGTACCCTCGTGACTTTTCATTGAATTTCCATGCGCCACTTAAGTGGCTGCTTCGTTCTTCCTTCGCGGTGCCTTTTCCTCCCGCGTTCTTCCGTTTCCTCTCTGAGATAAAGAGGTTGCAGCGCACACCCGGCACAGCATTCTGGGAATTGTGGCGTCCCTTGTAACATTCGAGTATTCTGAAATTCCTAAATGTACCAAGACTAAAAATATTATTATTATTATTATTATTTGAAACGTTCTTCGTTAAGGACACCACAACGTAATAAATTGCAAAGGAAGAAGGAAGATCTAGAATCGCCTTGCTCCAAAGTCCCTTGCTAATCGAAGGGGTAAAACAATACCTTCGTCTTTCAAAAGGAATCAATCCACCCAATGAACGGTAAAGTGCGGAGAGTATTATAACAAAGATCGAAGGCAGTTGTAACGTGGGTGGGCCGATTAGGTTCCCCGCGTTAGCTTCAGCGAAACTGTAGGAATTTATAGACGTAGGTTGTTCGACGAGCTGGATTTCCAGCCGTTTCCCGTTGGCTTACGGATAATCGCGGCGGCGCCAGCGTCGGGCAGCCAAGTCACCGATGGAAAGTTAATTAAGCACGTTTCAATAAACTTCGCCCAACGACGACGACGACGACGACGATGACGACGACAGCAACGAACAAGAGAATCGGCGACAAATACGAGGACGAGGGATTTATACAATGTTAGGTCGGTCCTGTTGGTGAAATCACAGACAGAGAACGATCCATGGATCGCGGTTTAAACGATCGATTCAAGCTGCGTGTGTATTCGAGGCTGCAAGTTGCAAACCTCTGCTATACTTCAGAACTCGCCTGTTCTGCTTCCACTAGCTGATATTCCTTATGAATGCCGGACCCTCTGAGCTCTGGAACACGCCAATAGTTCCTTCAACTTCTGATAGTTGGATGCTTCTCCACCTGGATGTTAGTGGAATTTGAAATATATAGTATTGAAGGCTGACTTGGAAAAGTGGATATACATTTCACTTCTATTTTTTACCATCAGAAAATAGTTGGCCATTTGATGGAAAATTATTTTATCCGATACAATATTCGAGGCGAAGATTCACACGACGAAGAGCAAAATCCAAAGATCGCGGCGCTGGGTCATGGGAAATTTTTAATTCAAGCCCGATTGAAAGTTTCATGGAATAGTGGAAGGAATTTGTCGGCGGCAGGGCGACCGGAAACGCGGTCTCTCATAGCTGCGCTTGATTCTCGCATCGTCGAGCCGCGTCTCGTTCCATTTAACATTTAGAAAGGAAAGGATCGATGAATCGAACGGGAACCAATTCGCATTGTTAAGCAGAGCGTCGAATTATAGGCAAATACCGTTCTCGTATCCACGACCCTGAATTATCAGGGGTTGGGCGTCACGACGACGACGACGACGACGACAACGACCAAGCCCCTTTCTATTTTCTCTTTCAATTCCTCCGATGGGGAGCATCTCGACTCATTCTCCTCTTAAATGCACAGATAAAGCGCTTTGCCGCTCCATTAAGTCTCAGTGGCAGAAAAAAATGTCGGAACTGCTTCGCGTTACATCTCCAGCCATCTATCGAAACTCTTTTTGTCCCCCTTGGCTTCTCACGGAATAATAGGGAGCACAGTGGACAGGGAAAGGGGTGGAAATTTCTACGGTTCCGCGTCGATACTTCCACGATCCACTGTTTACGGTAAAGTTTTCGAGCGGCAACGATCGCCGACCGACCGTTCTCCTTCGCCAGGCAACGATCGCACGACCGGGTACGAGATTTTTGCACAGAGGAACGAAACCGGGACGATTTTATAAAGAATTCAAAGTTACGTTGCCCCGAAGTTACTCCGCGGACAACTTAAGTTCAACCGCTGCGGGCCACAGTGGCGCAGCGGGGGAATATCGTTCCCTCATAATAACGTTTCATTAAAACTCGGCCTAAAGACCAAAGGAAATACGAGGAGCATAAATCCCCTCGACGGATCCTCCTTCTTTCCTCGGCCGCTTAACGAACAGGGGAAAAAATGGAACCGCACGAAGGGTAAGGCATTTTACCTGGAATCTTTATTTCCTTGATACAATGCACGCTCGGCCCTAATTTTCCGTCTTAAATCCAACGCCAGACAACGGGGACAGATATCGAAATCGTCTATCGAGATGGTCGATGCTCGTCGTCGTCGTCGTCGTCGTGCAACGCCAGCCAGACAATGCGTCAGGAGGACGCGAGGATGTTTGGTGGTTGGGTCAGATAGGCCGACCCATTAAGGCATTGAGTCCTTATCTGAATGAAGACGCCGATATCGCACGAACGCCACCATTTCGAGTTCCATCGTGCCTGGGACTCGATCGACAATCGCGAACGACAACGAACGTCATCGTGGCGACAAAGCAGCGATTCTCTTCGACCCAGGACTGTTCGCGGGCTCCGTTGCCGAGACGTTCCCTGTACGTGCGATTCGCCGCGTCAAATGGAAACGCGGACGCGAAAATGTCAAGGAAACGTCGACGCTCGTCGCGTTTCAACGAGGCGCAGACGTCGGAAACTTTAGAAGGGGTAGCGGAAAGGTTGTATGCTGGATGCATCTTGCATAATTGCCCCAGAGCAAAGAATAACTCCGGCCATTATTTCAACGGCAAATTCACAATTGGCGCGGCAGCTAGCTAAATAAATTTTTGGCCGATACTTGCAACTCGGTATTGTAATGCAGAAGCGAAGTTCAAGCTTGATACAATAGTTGTCGATCGACGTAGCGCGCGGCGCAATTTTCCAATTAACTCTCGCAATAATCTAGGCGAAGGCAGATAGTCAGGAATCCATCTGCTCGCGTTCAATAGCATTACAAAATGTTGAGAGACTCGGCAAACCTGTTAAACCAATAACGAAATTGAATTACAAAACACCGAAGGATCCGGGGGGGGTAGAATTTCATTACCAAAACTCCAAAGAGTCCGCCGCCGCAGCTATCTCCCACGGGGTACACTTTGACGACCAGGTTAACGCAAAATTCCGTCAGCTTCCTGCGGCGACGATTTATTCCATATCCGGATCGGTGTCAAAGGCGGAGCTAATTTCTCCGCTGGAAGCGACCGCGTGTCGAAACTCGGCTGGCAACTTTACCGAACACGCCGCGGCGGTGGAAAAAAAGAATGCGGGAAAGGGGTTGCTCGAGGAACGAAAGGGGTTGCATTCTCTCGGGGGACACGTTGGCGTGTGGCACGAGCGTGCTCCATCCCCGCGAGAAATGATTCGCCCGCGCCTTTGAACGCCAAACAGACGGATCGAGCTACCCTCGATTAATTTCGCCTGGGGCGTAAAGAAGGGGTGGATTTTTTTTTTAAAGAAAGCCGCGCCAGAACAAACGAGCCCTCGACCGTGTTCTCGCGCTTTTCAACCCTTCGTTCTCTCCTCGTTTTCTCCTCCGCGGTAAGGTACCATCGTGGCCCACCGCGGTAGCTGAATAATTCACTCGACCCCTCGCTATAAATTTGCCGCCGTGATTTGAACGATAGCCGCGTTAGGATTTGAGCGGGGGGCGATTTGATAAGAGCATCGGCGTTTCTGTAAGGTGGCCTGAATCGCTGGCACATTTCGTTTGGAGGACCGCGGGGGTGGGATGGATGAATCGTGGCTCGATTTGCTAGACTAATTGGTCGGTGGAGCGGTTTTAAAACGGAATTGGAGTGCTCGAGTGGGTTTAAAGCGAGGGAATGTTGGAAGGTTGCAGCGGACTGCTCTGGCGTGTCGTTAAACTTCCTTCGGGCAGAATGAAACACAGACGTTGCATTTGTCATTATCCATATTGCTGTTAAAGACAGCAGTGGCCCTTTCTTATTTTCAAATCGAGCAACAAAAATGTAACATTGCTTTAAGGCGTTACCTAAATTAAAATTACACTGTGCACAGATAAAAAGCTTGGCAACGTCCGCGAAAAATAAGTAGCCCCACAAACCGCGCGTTCGTTTTCGCAGCTCGTCCGTGAATTCCCGGCGAACAAATTCCTCCTCGCCCTTCAAAAACTCCGACAGCCTGAAAGTGTCATAAACGGCTTCGTGTTATCACCGTTTCGAGCTGCAGAAATTTCGAAGCAGCTACTCTCGTGAAACCGCGCAACTTCAGAAGCCGAGAAACAAAGTAGAAGTGAAAAAAAGGAGAAAGAAAAACCTCCTTGTGGAAAAGTATCAGCGAGTGCCGAAAGTACGTTCGACGGCGGAGAAAGTAGCTTTCGCGAGTTTACGAGTAAGCCACACCCTGCAGTTTGCCGGCGGCGTGAGGCCGCGGCGACGAAATTGCGCGCGGAAATTTACGACGCCGTCTCGCGACGTCGTTCCCGCGACGTTTGCCAATTTGACGAAGCCAGAATGAACCGTTCTCTGTCTCACTTTTCCCCGTACCTAGACACGCGTGTGACCTACGTGGATCGCTTCGATACTCGACGCACGTCCCTTCACGACCGTCGAAAGACAAGGCGGGCTCTTCATTTTTAAGCCGCGTCACTTGCCGAGTTCCTCGGGAGAGTTCCTCGGCGAGTGGCTCGTCGTCAACGAATATTAGAATCGAAGTGGAAAATACCTCGATTTTCAACGTTGACTTATAGACTCCTTTTTTTTTTAATCATCAGACGAGTGTACAAAAATTTTCTCTAGTTCCAAATTTACAGACTTTCAAATCCAACATTCGATTCCCTGATTATTAACATTCGAGTGACCCGGTGAACTTAATTTTTCATCTCTCGGAAGAATGCTAAGAGGAGCTTTACTTTCTGCGCAAATAAAGGTTCCCGTAGACTGGTTTCCACGCGAGTGCAGCGTCTCAAGGCAGCGGGCGAATATTGGTTAATCGCGATGGCGGAAGTGGCACACGGTTCGTGCGGGAAATCGTTAAGGGAGCAGGTTAAAGGGTTCCGGAGGTGGACCGTATCTCGGCACAGTTTCGCGAGAGAACGCGACATAGCTACGAGCGATTCTTGAAAGACGCGGACTCGAGAGAAAGGGGTCTTTCATTTTTAAAAACAGTCCAAAGGCGTGGACGGCCGGGTACGCTCGCTCCCTCACACACGCTATCTTTAGGATTTAAGAGCGGGGAGGCTGAAGCACGCGAAACGAGATGTTTTCCTTTAACGTTTCCTTAACGCCGAGGTTTCACCGCGGAATGAAGCCAGCCAAGTCATTAATTTTAAGCGACGCAAGGGTTGTTTCTGCGATGCAATGAAAATCGAAGCTTTGACAGTCGAACTCGTACTGGCCCAGTAACAAGCGTGAAGAACGGGTGTCTCAATTCGAAAAATGGGCATGATCTTTGATTTTTATGGAATGAAAGGGCTTTTTTAAAGGTTTAAAAAAATTTGAGAAGTAGTAGGCAAAAATCGAGCGGAAGAAAACCCTTTAACACGCAACCCGTTTATCCGGGGAGGCTTTTAAAGGCAACCAGACAGTCGCGTGTCTTCAACCCCTTTCGCCAGACAATTCATGTGCACCCCATGGATCATTTACCCGCCTTTTTACTCAGCAGCATCACTGCAAATTTTCGCGTCAATGAACAACACTCCTGGAATTTTCTATTTCGTTTAAAACGATCAGATTTGGGAAAGATTCGTCTGCGATTATACGAAGACAATGCGGATTTCTACCTGAGAATCTGTAATTCGACGGTTTCTGCAAGACTCCTGGAATCGCGATGGTGTTGTAGAATTGGTAGAATTGCAGAATTTCCAGACAACGAGGAGGTTCTGGAAGATGGAAGATTGTTGTCGAGATTGCATGATAGTTGGAGTGGATACTGGGATTTTGGAAATTCGAATCTTCTGTGACAATGGCGCTCTGGAATCTCTGGACGATGAAATTTAAGGCGTCTAGAACATTCGCTGTCGTAACACTTAGACACCATGGAGCGTGAAACCCGTTATGGATACCCGGTTTCGAAAATGGCAAGGGATCGAAACTGTGAAATAAAAGGAAACATGCTTAGAATAATTTTGGATAACCGAATTCGTCAAATAAATGGACCAAGCGAATCTGTGGAACATTAATATAATAGTAACAGTGTCTGATATTTATTTGAACGCGCCTGTTGAATCTCCATGAATGATTGAACACTTTAAAATTTATTTCATATTAGTAGCTGCACCTCTCAATTATGCGCCACCAAGAATGCATGAAAAATGCTAGGGGTCTGGCCACCCTCGTTCCAGAATGAAACAAATCACTTAACGTCTGGAACAGAGGGGGGTCGTTCTCGAGCCACCCGAAAAGGTGGACAAAAATATCGCGCGAGGCGGAAGTCGGTCCGAGGGGTTGCCGGAGTTCCTTGTCCTGCGACTCGAATGCTCATTTGCATTGCGTGACGGGGCTGTTTTCCGCGACGGCAACCCTTTACGTGTTACAAAGCCGGCATGCGTTGCATGTCGCTATTCCTTGCCTTTCACCCCCTCAACCGGTCGACTGATTTTTATTTTACCCCTCCCCCTTTCATCCTAGCCTTTCGCTCGCTCTATTCGAACACCAGCCCCTGTGTGTTGCTTGTTGCACTTCCCGTTTTTTTCTCTCCGTTTTAACGACTAACGTCGAGCAGACTCGACGTCGTTATTGATTAAGCGGGCACGTGAAGGCGCACCGACGCGACGTCTTGCATGCCGGAATTTCCATTTTTCTGCCCTCTTTTTTCCCTTCGTTTTATCCACTAAACTGTATTCTTCCGTGCAGCAAACATCTCCCTCGTGAAGGGTGGAAGAATTTTCGAATTTCACCGTCCGAAGTTATCTCAAAGTTGAAACCAGCTCAGCGAATAGATGATTGCCCTATGCTCCCCCCGGCAGTGTACTCTGCTTAATAGATTTCCATTTATTGCCCCGAGACCCGAGTTGTTCGTTTCTGCTCTGGCTCTATCATTTGTGACGCGGAGATACGAGATAATTAGCGTCGTCATCCGTTGATCCGGGCTCCCATGGCAGGCGTCAAATCCTATTATATCGCCATTATAAATTGACACCGTCGTTTAGGTGGCGCGAACAGGGTGTATAAGGATCGCATCGGATAGGACGAATAGGGGAGGCAAATCCATGGGAACAATCGTTCCTGATATCGAATGCATTTGCACGATGAAAGGGCTTTCTCTCGGAGATAGAAGGGCCACTGGGAATCGTAATTACCAGATGGATCCCTGTCTGTTCTTCATTATGTCTTGCTGCGCTCCCAATTCGCTTGCACGTCATTCCTCCCCCTCTCTGCCTCTCTATTCTTATCTGAAATCAATCTTTCTTTCTTATTACGACCACCATTGTCTTATATAGATTGCTTTAATCTTATTTCGCCTTTCTCCCTGCGTGTTCCTTCCTTCTTTTTCCCCCTATGCACTTTAATTGTTCGCGATTTTTCTCTGCGTCTTTGGCACGCTTCATTTCTCACCCCTGTGCCTTGTAATATAAATAATTATCGCTGTCGAATTTTTTGATATTTGCCATTGAACGCTGCTATGTTTGCAGAGGGTTCGCATAATCACGATCCTTGCAAACAGATCAGCGAGACGAGCGGGTTAATTATCGCGATACACTTTTTGGTCGACAAAGGGGGAATTTTGGAAGGTATTCGAGGGCTGCGTGATAAAATGGACGCAACGAAATTCGTGGTCGGCTGGGTTATTCGATAATGAAGCCGCAACGCCCTACAATTAGCACCAGGCAATGTGTAAAATGAGTTATACCTAGCCTTTGACTCCCTGGTCGAATAGTTCATTATTACTCTACCGCATTCTATTCAATTTCATCGGGAATCGAACCCGATCGACCGATTGTCCCTGCTTTCCACGCAAGAGAACCACTGGCATCCCATCGAATTAGACGTCGAAATTATTATTATTACCTTACCAGAAGAAAAAAACCAGACCGCTACTTTCTCTCGAAGCACTTACTTGCTTCCCGTTTCTCCGTCCAGCCGTCCACGGTTTTTGGTTACGCTAAAACGTTCGAAATATCAAGTTTTTGCCCCAGAAATCCGATAGTTGGACAGCGATGCCGAGTGAAACGCGGATACCCTAAAAAAGTCCCGACAAAAGAGAAAACAGTCGGGCAAAAAATATATTCCCTACATGGGGGGAAAGAGAAAAGTTACAAAGAGAAAAATTCTGCAGAGTATCGCAGAGACGCGCCGAAAATTTCTACGCTCGCAACGGACAGTAGAACGAATCGATATGGATCCTGGATATCTACACAGTCGGACGTGGCTACTTCAAAAAAACGAATTCCCGGTGTATCGATAACTTAAGGGATTAGCCGGCCTATATCTGCTCGCGAAAAGTTATTCGAAAGGGTGCACGTGGGATGGTTGAAACTATGGCGGGGTACAGGGAGAGGGGGGAATGGTGGGTCGCTGGTTCTCCCCTTTCGGGTGGAATTTAATTTCATTGAAAATCCGTCGTCGATGCCTCGGCGAAACGAGCGAACGAATGAACGAACCAGCCCCCTGCTGGCAGGACGAGGACGGGAAGAGACACGACGGTGACGTCGTGGGCGTCGGGACGCGCTAGTTGGGCCACGTGGCGCACAGCCTGGCCCTCTGGAAAATATCGCCAAAAATCGCTCTGGCCTCGGTCTCGCCTCCGCCGGAAATTAAAGATTCAACGAGCCGAGGGTAATTTCGGAGACGTGGAACAAGAAGAAGAAGAGGTGGAGCGGCGGCAGGAAAAACGATGGAACGTGGCAGAAGGGGAAGGGAGGGCGGAGAGAAAATGATACGGGGGATGAAAATGGAAATCGATGCGCCATAAGCCTGAAGAACGTCGAAACGACTTTTGGGTGTCCTTGAGTCGAAATCTAGAGGATCCTTGGTGAGGAGCGGTGTAATACTCTCCTACCCCTCTCTGAATGATGGAAAAATTTGACAGGCCAGGCAAGGGAACGCACCCTAAATACGGCCACGACCTTGGAACGGATTTAATTATTCCCAGGCACTCGAAGCGGGAGCGAATTAAAATCGCGTTAAAGATGCTCCCCTTCCGCAGAAACGGTACAATGTTAATTTTTCGCCTGCTTCTTATTTCGCTTCAGTGTTTACTGCGGATGTAGGGGAGAGGGCGGAGAAATTAGGTCAGGAATAATTTTGGTTACTGCCGCTGGAACGGCTGGTGGACAAGCAGATTTCGAGCTGCAAGCAGGCTCTTTTCTCTAATGGCGACTTTATCCAGTTCTAAATTTAACCCTTGTAAAGTACGATGCGCTATCATCTAGCCCGCTCTTGTGCATTCGTTCCTCTGTTCTGCTGTGGTACTTTAAATCCATTGGAATATTATGGTAATGGCGCTGTAAACTCATTACTGTTATATTACCATTACTATGTTAGCCAGCGTTAATAAAAAGCTTCTTTCGTTTGGAGCGATTTTTAATACTGCCCTTACAATAATTGCCACGGGTCGAATTTTTCTTTCCGACAAAAAAGCGGTCGCGGGTTTGTTAAGGGTTGGAAAACGAGTTTCTTGAAGCAATAAACCGCAGGGTGGATGTTTTATAAGCGCGAGGAAGCGGTCCACGTCGACGGGATAAAGGTATTCTGTTATTGTTAATTTAGTATAATTTCCCTCGCCGCGGCTTAAACGCGGCGACGCTCGCGGAAAAATTAGCACTTGTTATCTGAAATAGCCGCGCGGAGAACGACGTTAGACCGCGGCCGCACAATAGGAATGACCGAAACAAAAGGCAGGAAAATTTTCAGGCCCCCGTCGTATTACGCGGCGTGATTTAATTCCTGATTACAAAGGAAATTCTGCGTTCCTCTTGGCGTGCGTTATCATTCCGCTGAATTAAGTCGTTACTATAATGACGGGATGGTTCGCGAACGCTGCGTGTTCGTATTGTAATTTACGTAAAATTATTTCCATGGAAAATATCAACTGTGACATGAATTTTCGGTAAAACGAAGATTCACCAATTTCACTGAAAGCAATTGTTATCTCCATCGAGTTTCATTATTTATACCATTACCCCTCGTATCAGATGAATTGCATCGCAGACATTATTCCTGTCTTCTTTCACATTCTAAGTTATTTACATTTACAATCCCGAAACTTTCATCCTCATGATCGCGACAGTTTTACAAACAAGAAGCACTCTAACAAATTCAATGAAATTTTAGGAGGAGTGCGCCTCGACGCTGCAGGATCTCAGCGACAAGATAAACAACAAACACCACGAGGTCCACACGCACCCTTTGCTGTCGATCTTCAAGATGGCCGAGGTCGAGGTTAAGCTGCCCTACAGTAACGAGGTCGGGAGTTTATCGAGGTCGTCGAGCTTCCTGCTGGTCGTGATCCTCCTGCTGCTCAACCTATTCCGAACGACGTCGACGTGTCTGGTTGCCTCGTGACACGAACGTCCCGTCGTCATCTCCAATCGAGACCAGTGGAATTTCTGAAAAATCTAGGAAAAGCTGCACGAGCCTCTCGGTGGGGCAACGGAAGTCACCAATAGCCTGTGGGGCTGTTAATTTATCAACGAACGTCGAAGTTTAAGAAACGGGGCTCTAATCTTCGTGCCTCGTGGATCTGGCGAATAGGGAAATTATGGATCGTTGCCACGATCGAGGATCGTTTACCGTCGTTCTTGCGATCATTTTTCAGGCTCTGGTTAAGTTTCGTTTAATTCAACCTTTTTATTCCCAGAAATATTAAATTGATTCCTTCGCGCCCCTATTTTCTCCCACTCATTTTCTTTCGTCGCTTTAATAAATGTTCATTTTCTGCGAACCGCGAATCGGAATCGTTTCTCGTAACATCGACGAAATATCTGGCGACTTGTTTCCCTCGATTCCTCGCGAAATGTATATTGTACGACGAAATGAGGATTTTTCTCCCCAAACACGGCACGGTATTATGTAATAGCAACGGAGACAGCTCCCTGGGCCAGCTACGTGGCCAATAATAAAATGGATCCCATATGCGGAAAATGGGCGTGGATCCAAACACGTGGTCCTCTCGCTGCTGGATCAGCGACGATATTACAGTCAGAACGATCTCGGTCATTAGAATGGCGCGACCTTTTCCCATCGCGCTACTCGATAACCGTGGCCCAGTTTTGTGGGGGAAACGTATTGGAAATAGTTTTGCCCGATCCCATCGTGAGTTCGGCTCCAACTCGCTGTTCGATTCGACCTTTTACATTTTTTCGATTAACTTCGACCCTCCCTCCGTCTCTTCTCTTGCTTCGCCATCTCCCTCTGCCCGACGGTTCGTCGCGAGTTCGCCGACGACGGTGGAAATTAGAAAAATTTTCACGATTCGTTAGAACGAATTTTATTGTCGTTACTAGATTCGGCCGCGGGGCCTTCGTTCGGCATCGGACTCTCGATCGTGGGCAACGATATCAAATGTATAAAAAGAATGAAGCACCGTAGACAGGTCTGTGAATGGCAAGCGCTAATTTATCGTGTAATTAAAGTAAGCTAGCAGAAAACGCGGACGCTCCTCTTGTATCGGACCATTAGGTGATTGTTAACGTTGTTCAGAGCTAAGTCTAACGGGCGTTTCAGGCATATCGCGAGTGGCCGGACCGTGTAGATAATTGTAGATTGTTAAATAGAATTGTAACAAAACGATATAATAGAACCTGGGAAAAATTCGAGCGCTTCGTTCGTGGAAAGTTGAGGTCCAGCTGTCTCTCGCTCGCAAACGAAAATTTCCAAAATTAATTTCTCGCCGAAAAACGACTCAATCGCGCGTTTCATTGCGACCCAGCCTCTGACACGGTAATGCAGACCGGCGGCAGACAGAGTGTTATCGTGTCGGGAAGCGTAATAATTCGGCCGTTTCGCGGAGGGCACGCGCGTACGTGCGCGAGAGGCAGCGGCTTTAAAACGGTCGATTTGTCAGCGGAGAGAAGAGAAAGAAGCGGAAAACCGGGGAAACTTCTAAACAGCTTCCCCGGGCGCGTGACGTTTACAAACGACGCAGAAATACACGACCTCAAATTATTCAGCGGTAACACCTCGTTCCGCTCTCGTCGGCTCGATTATAATCTCCACCGGCGAACCAGGGCTACGTGACTCCAGCTTGTACGACGTGTTTCGGAATTCCGCTTTCCTCCACTTTTCCTGGAGGAATGGGGACAATAATGCAGTGTCCGTTTTAATAAGTCGGCGAAAAAATTGAACGAAAGTGTGTGCGATAACATTTTGCCATTGAAACGTCGTACGAATTTCGGGTCTCTCCAAGGCGGAAGAAAGAAATATTAATTTCGTGGGCGAGGAGCTCGAGAGCTATTGCACGACGAGGGTGAAACGTGACAGACGTGCCTCGTGTGTGACATACACACAGTGAACACGTGTTTCGTCCTCACTCGCGAAACGGAAGACGACGAGACGCTGGAACGGGGATGAAAGGGAGGTGGAGACACTCGTCAATTTAGCAGAATTAATTGTGCGTCCGTTCAACGTATCAGTCCGTGTAAAAAAGAGGGATAGGTAAGGTTAAAATCGAGTCTGGCTTGTGGTCGTTCAAAATGAAAGGCATATCTATGAATATTACAATTATTTATAATTATGTCTCGCGACTTTTTCCAAGTACTTTTCGATTAAAAAGAAATTGAATAATTCGTTTGTTAATATCCTCCATACATCGAACCCCGATAGATTTAAGACACTACGGTCGCCAGAAAAGTCGTGACAATATGTATGCGCAATTACTGAAATTTGAACGAGGCATGGAACGAGCGTGAGCCAGATCGAACGTACGTGACGTGGCTATCGGCAAAGCAATAATGTATAAAGTTTATGATCCACGGACACGTCACACAAGAAAGGGGGGGGGGGGGGGTGACGAGGTTATATAGCCAGGGCGAAATGTGTAAATGTCACGTTATACATAACATGCACGTAGGAGAAATCGTATTATAAATGTAATGAGTATATATGTTAATTCGGGTCGAAGATCACAGCCCTACCGGAGAACGAAAGACAGAAGCGTTTTGTCGCGAACGGAATGATCTCTCCTGCGAGCAGGAACAATCGATTCCGGGCTCAAACCTTTCGAGTAACTCGAGAAAGCAAACTAATATGGAGAATCGAGGCGTATTTCCCTTCCCTCGCGAAGCACGGGAGACTTTATCGACGATAGACGGCTGCTTATGTGCCTGCCATTCCGATAAGAATATATTCTAAAGTCCTTAGGTGTTACGGAACAAGTGCACAAATTTTCGTTGCATGCACGTTGCACGAAGATCGACATGCTGCACCAAACACGCACACATTTGTGATCGTTCTTCGTTTACGACGCGATTGTTACGTTCGGCACAAGTGTACATAAATTGTAGCGTATACTCGTGAGCATTTCGTGTGGCCTAACTTTGTACCTTTATTGCGGTTGTACATACAAGCATGTGTACCTTCGTTCTTGCATTGCTTTCCAGTTCACTTTTGTCGTTACGCACACTTCGGTGCTTCGCGGAAGGGAACCATTACACGTAGAATGATTATGTCGCGATAAACGAGAGCCTACGACGAACAGGAGCCAACTGATAATGTAACCAGTGCGAGTGCCGGGAATTTAAACGCAGGGAAACGAGACGGGGAATAAGTTGTTTCTTCCAAATGAGTTGCGCCGACGAGTCTGTGCATGGCTGTCCGATTCTACTTAACTACGATTCCCAATCGGGTCTCGACGTTCAAACATATCCGTATACAAAAGTTACTCGTTTTATCAGCACTTTGCGAAAGTGATCACGTTTTCTGTTAACCGATACTCGAGGGCAAATATAAAGATCCATGCGGGATCTGTCGCACGAGCGACGCTGTTATTTTGAAGTTTTGATAAGCTTCGCGCGATGGGAAGCGTTAGCAATAATTTCCAATGCGAACGAGACGCAGAAAGCGAAAGCAAAGAAAGCACGAGATAGGTGGAGCATTGTTTTAAAAATTATTACCACGTCGCGTCGCCTCGAACACGAGATGGACGAAAAACAATTTGCGTAGCACACGGTGGTTCCAATTAACATATCAAGGCCTCTTGGAAGTGGCCAACCAATATGCGGTTTTACTCTGGTTTCACGTAGCTTCAGTTTTTTCGATGCTTTTTTCAAACGTGAGGGGGTCGTAGGAAACACCCCACGTGGCCCGTTCGCACTCCGTTGCCATTGTTCCAAGGAGTTTTCCATGATAGACGATAGAATTTCCAAGAACAAAAAGAGCACCCCCTCTGTTGTCTATTCACTCGTTCAGTCGAACCGAGTCTCGTTCGGTTCGTTTTCTCGCCAGCACCCTCACGGTTTTACCGACCAGGTTCGTTCGAACATTTCCCTAGGACGTCTAGGAAAAATGTACGATAAAGAAAATCCCTGGACATGGCAACGCAGCACCGGCATTCCGACGCCAATCGCTACGTTTAAAGACTAGTCGCGAACGTACCGACGCGATACGAGGGACGCTGCAACTGTGGCTGGGGTCAGAAATCGATTTTCCGCGCGGCATATCGCGTTGGCCTCTCGTATTCGATTCCCTAGCTAGTAAGTAAGCTCACAGAAAGCGATTCTGCTTTACCGATAGCGAGAAATGTATCGTTGCCCAGTGCTTACCCTGTTTCAGTAACCCGTTTCGTGGAGAACTACCTCATTCTTGGTGCCGTGGCAGAGTTCCTGGTACCGACATGGCTATGTGAACCTTTAAAAACATTTTCTACCGTCCACCAGTCACTGTACTGACGGAGGATACACTGTACATTCCGTATTATTTGCATTGATTTAATTAGCAATTATTGTTACTCTACCACTAGGTTGCAAGTAGATACTTCTTGGCTTAAAGTAACTTTATTTCTATTGCCACTGTGATCTGAAAGGCAGTTAGAATATTATCTTATTTCCGTATGAAATAGTGGTAGCAATACGCGTAAGCTTTACAAAGGGGTGCGGTAATTCCCCGGAATTTTCTGTCGGTAAATCAGAACGAAAGCTCAACCTCTCCGACTACACAGTTAACACTTAACTAAACGCGCGCAACTATACATACGCCCGTGCGCGCTTATACATATACAGAATATACATATTATATATATATACATATATACATATATATTTTATTACTTGAAACGCACTCTGACCCCGGCCACGCGTGTAATATAATACATAAGGTTACGTAATGTAGACTTAAGTAGCGCACCATTCAAGACGCTTGATCCTTCCTAAACGACACACGTCAATCCTCGAATGTTCGCCAAGTTTTAGGGAACCTCGAGTCTCTTGAGCAGCCCAGTCTCGGGACAAAATTATTAAAAAAAATCTCACCGAACCTTTGCGTATATCTTATCAAACGTATCGGCGAATCTGTTTCACGAAATTTCAATAGCGAAATCGTCGGTGGAATCTTTACGTTCGAAGTTCTAGGGAATCGTTTTCAACTCACGGGGCCAGTTTGTTCGCCGCCAGCGTGACACGGGCGGTTGGGGGGTAGCGGCGCCGCTTTTTCCCCCGGCCATTGAATATTTAACGAACGGGATGCTTAGGAGACTACTTTTTAGGAGGTCACTTTAGAAGACGCGAAAGTGGGACGTTGCTTTCAGTAGATCTCCCTCGGCTCGCAACGCAGAACGGAAAACAGAAAAAAGAGGCGGAGGATAATAAAACTAAGGGGACACGTTCCGGCTCCCCGCAAATACTCGACGAATGTAATCGTGTACGAATGAAAGTCTCGTGATGTTTCAATTCGTGTGTGCTTCTAATTCTCTGTCTGTGTGTGTGTGGATGAATGCATGAATTTGTGATGTATTGAAACTCTGTGCATGAGACACCGGAAGGTGAATTAATAGTGGAATAAGTGGGCCCTGTCGCGATTGATATTCCAACCTCGCATCCTCGTTTATTCAGGAAGATATAAAGGAGAACGAAAATAGCAGCGCCGTGTATGTTTGGTTTCATGAAATTGCTAGCCAAAACGAAGATTAAACTCCTGCTTAGCTGGACAAGGAATATCAAACGTGGTTCGTACTGATTGGAGGTGTCCTAGAGATAATATGCGCTTGTAAATAGCTTGATAATAAGGGAAGGACACGGTCTCATCAGCGATCTCTCCATAATGTCGGACGATTCGGGTATAAATGGAAGGCGAAGGTCCATCTTAGATAATTGGAACTCTGTAGCTACAATGGGGGAGGGGGGTACGTTTGGGGAATATATTCATCGGGTCTGTTCGAGCCTCTCATTCCAACGAAGAACAGAGATAAAAAAGAAGAAGAAAAATAAAACGATGGTGAAAATAGAACAACAAAAGACACCCCTTAGTTTCTTGAAACAACACTAACCAACCCTTCTCGACTAACCAACCCCCTAGTGCGATACTGATGTAACCTTGATTGTATATACCTATACATAAGTATACATATACATATATATATATGAATATACATAATATACATATGCATATACACAAAGGTACACGTACCAATGTCACCTAAACGATCGACGGAGCTCCTCGAGCAGCCATCGTCCATGACTTCTAGTGAATTCCAGAACGATGGTTTGCTGGGGAAACAGCGAGGGCGATTAGAAAAAATTTCAGCTGACCGTCGATAGAAGAGAATAAAAGAAGAACGACGCGGCGATGACTAGAGGAGCGAATATTAACGAAACACCGGTGCGTATGGTGAGCGTGTACGATAGAAAAATAAAAATAAAAGAGAATATTCAAGTGGAGGATGCGTGAGCGTGCGAGTGGTCGATGAGAATAAGAGCGCGAATACTTGTTACAATATTATTATACGGACGACTAACGAGTTGCCGAGGCGTTGGTAAATAAATACGAACGGGCCCTCTAGGGCCTCTGGAATTATAATAATGATCAAATTTCTCACCCTCCTCAAGACAATCGTGAACATCCTCTGTTGGATGTACAAATAAGTGATCAAATATTTCTTCGCATTTTCGACTCCGAAATATAAATACCGCGCTACTTATTTGTACACCTTGCACAATTTCATTTTATCCTGAATAAAAGTGATTTTATTTACATACTTTTCGATAATCAAAATTGAAAACCAATCACGGCATCGTTGGCAATTGAGACGTCGAACGAACACGACGCATCTAATTAATTTCCTCGCAAAGAACGACCTATTAACCTAGCTCGCTTGCTCCTTGCTGTACCATATCTTCATCAGTCGAACGATAGGCTCATAAAGCAACCGGTTGCCAGCGAACGATCGTGTCTTACTGACGAAACTTTGTCGCGGTCATTAATTAAATCGTCGAGCTGTTTGCTGAGCACACACACACGGTGGTCTATTCACGTTAGCCCTGTTAGTACCTTGGCAAAACACTCCGGCGAAAACAGTGACACGGTGAAATTGAACTGTCGACCAGGCTACGATATCGATATCGTTTGTCTGCGTCGGCCGCGGATCGATCGTCCAATTCGGACGTGCGTCCACGCGTGCATCGACGCAAACCGCAAACGCATGTACAAGGTGATCCATGTAGCTGAAAGCGGTGAAATATGTCGGGGGAGATGGAAGTTGTTAACAAAAATTTCGTACGAAAGTGCAGGCCATATTAAACAAAATTAACTTCACTGCGACTGTTGATAACTTTCATCTCTCGCGAGATATTCCTTAACGTTTCCAGTTGAACGGCACACCCTGTATGTAGGTCAGATGCAATCGCGAATCGGTACCGCCTGACACCTGAATGAAATACGTAACCGTGACACATTGAAAATATTTTCAATTATACAGCTTTAATTATACAGCTTTAACGACCCTGTTCGAACGAGCGCGACCGCGCAAATAGTATTGCTTTGTTTGAACAGAGTTATGGAATTTATGAAACGCCCGGTACATGCATAACATCCCTCTTACGATTGTGGTTTGACGCGACCTCACGGCTAGGCCAGCTTAACCCCACTTACCCCTCGGCTGCACGCCGAGCGGAGAGAGGCTTTAAAGGTATATTTCAGGCTGCGAACATCGGCTGCTGGTACCGAGCACATTTAACCGTGCGAACTGTCAAAACACCCGCTCGTCTAATAATTGGATTCGAGCTGGTTAGGCTAGCATACCTGTCCCGCGGATTTCTTTCACCCCCCTCGCGATTCTAACTTACGAAGGAATTATATTTTTCATCTAGGGGGAAGCGCGAGCACGACGAGTTATTTAGGGGAAATTAATTCTAAAGGCACATCTTCCTTTATTTCCAATAATGGCGTTAATTGTAATAAGCATAATCATTCTAATTATATTAGGAATAATAGCGATAACAATTGGTGGAGTTCTTACAGAGGAAAGGGTGGGTCAAGTGATCCGGTTTAAAAAGCGATCGAAGGGTAACTAATCGAGATGTTTGCGAGTTCAACGGCCACGTAAATTGCGTGGTCCAGATTCCTCGTTGGAGAAGAAAGGCGTTTACCATCAAAATAGATCGGTGTTTTTTACGTTGGTGTCGTGCACCTCGACCGCAGCGCTGGCATATTTTATAATTACTCTGAAAGAAGCACGGAAGGCTGCCGTGTGTTTGCTCGCCGCGGCAAATAGAGCACACGACGAACGGAAACAAAGCCGCGGCGGCTCCGAGTAACTAGACAACACGGCCGAAACCACCACGATGATGGGTTAAAAATATATTTTTTTGATTCAGCACAGGAATCGGTGAGTCAGCTACAGAGCGCCGGTTATTTTTGGCACGATCGAATCAGTGGGAATAGACAAGCTATCTTCGTTACGAATTCTTGACGAATCGCCACAGAGCATCTTAAATTCTGTTTTCTCTCTACCGCTCTTTAAAGAAAACTTTCTTCAAATTCGAGAACGCGACGTGATTCTTCGGCTTCGGATTATTCGGGTATTCTAAATAAATGCTCCAATTAATCGAGAATAACCGAGGAAAAGCTTCTTCGTTTGTGCTTGCGCCTCAGGTGAATCTCATTAGAACGGAGCCAGGAGGGTATCGATACTCTCATGTACACTCGATACAGTCGCGTGTGTGCCATAACTGGCCACGTACGGATATGTATATCCAATAACAAGCACGTGCCCCACACAATTCCAGTAGAATACAAGTGCAAACATTCCATTCGATGCGGAGTAAATGAACCAGTTCCTATTCACAAATTTTCATTTGGAAAATAGATGCGGATTGCATTAAAATCTCGCGGCCTCTGTTACGGATGAAACGCCGTAGCGTGTCGCGGCGAGACATTTATTTGAAAGTCGTCGAGCGTGGAAAGACGACGCGGATTTTATTATAATATCTCGTGATTGAGAGTACGGTGCTCGCAAAGCTCAATTACCCCGTAGACTCTGCCGGGTCGTCTTCTTAGAACTTCATAGCACCGTGAACAACACTGAACACCGCCATTACCGTACAGAGTATTTCCCTGGAAATGGGGCACTCGGCTATATTCTTTTCTGCCACTAGGTACGTTCCATTTGCGGCGAGCCCGTCGACGCAACGCTGAAAGCGTTAATCAGTGGCTTCAACGCTGATGGCTCATTCACCTGCCACCAGTGTACAATATAATCGATCTATTTATCAATGGTGGACTGCGTATGTGGGTTAACATTAAGACATTCACCCCGCCGCGTTAAACTCGCCGATAAAATTCTCGCCAGTCTTTCCGGGAAATAGCAGAGAAAAGCCACCAACGTTCCTCGACCGTAAATCACCTACCGTTACGTAATTACAAGATTCAATGTACTTAACGATGTACAGATCAGTGCTGACAAAAATCGACGAATATTCTGGCGAGTCGAAGTCCCAAAAAAAAAAATAAATAAATAAAGAGCGGAGAAGGTGGACTCTCGGTGATGCAGAGGATAGGGAAACACGCGCGGATCGGTTGCATCGTGCCCCCGGCCTATAATCGTATCTCGTGCCGGAACACGTTCACACAGACTCCGCGCAGAGCACACATGAATGTGTACACGTAGGAATATTCACTAAAACGGGCACAGGAAAAGGCACACAGTGTCGGTTAGGTAGGTAGGTCCAGTGTCCATGTCCACAACGATGAAAGAGAGTAGGGCTTAATCAGTTAGTCGATAGGCAAATTGGCTTAGAGGCAGCGACCGACAGGGTGGTTTACAGAACCAGCAAGCCCCGCCAGTGGCCAGTGGCCGAGTGGCGAATCAACCCTTCGCCGATAAGAGCCGCGCCGTGTCCCCGATCCTTGCTGGGGTTTCCTCGACGAATCGTGGCCCGAAATTGCCAACCGGTGAAATTGCACGGGAAATGTGATATCTCGTGTTATCCAGCATCTGGTGTCCTCGTTACTGTCTTCAGGCCTCGCAGGACGTAAATACATAGACACGCACACGTACATACACACACGCACGCATATATATATAGATCTCCAGTCGTACAGTTACACAGGTATATTACACGCGTAAAGAGATACGAGGCATTCGGAATTCGTATTCGTGCGTTCGAGAACCTGATGATCATACGGGGATCGAAGTGGTCGTCGCAGATCAACGCGCGTACGAGCTATCAACTTTGATGGATATTCGAGAGACCTTCCGGCGGACGTGGCTGGTGGGCTGATAAGCTGGCTGTACTATCGCGATAAGGGATTGTGGAGTGGTCCGAGGGGGGTCAGAGTGCGCCGGTTGCTCGATTGGACAAAGAGGATCGGCACAGTAGAATGTGCAGCTGATCGGTGAGTCCGTATCGTTGATCGATAACGTTACTTAAAATGGGGAAACTTTCGTTCCTGTCACAGTTACGATATTTCATCCCCAAGATCGTTCGCCGGACAACGTCCCCGTAGAAATACTTTCGCGCAGTTTGCTCGCCTTCATATTGTGTCCAGCTCCCTTGCGCGTAATCGTTCTTTCAATATTTATCATGCGGGCTTCGCTCGATACTCTGCCCCGCGTAAGAATTAAACGGGAACCCTCCACTCCAATTTTCCGTACCTTTATTTCTCCCTATACGAAAAATGAGAAGGGATGACGTCCTAATGGAGGCGCGCGGGAGGGGAACGTTGAAGTTTAAGCAACGTCGGCGGACAAGCCTGAAAGCTCGACCTAAATTCCCTGGGCAGCATCGGCAGAATCCCGTACACGAGAGATTCGTCGTCGTACCATGGGCGTTCGTTTCGCGAACCTTGCAATTCTATCTTCGCCATTGGTCCCGGCCGGAACAAACTTTTCCCAGCAGCGACAATATCACGGCCACGATTTTCTTCCACCCGTTCGTCTTAATCTGCTCGTGATCTTCATTGCACCTTGTTTCGCGGGGAACGTTTGTTTCAGGAATGACGAGGCACTGTCTGGTGATCCTATGCTGCTACCTGTACACGCTCTTTGACATGGCGGCCCTACACTTTCCGTGAGTAGGCGAACATGTTTGGAAGCTAGAAATCGCGAGCAGAGCAGACAGTCGAGATTAGGCTTGATCGAAGGCAGAGAGATTCCACGCGGTTAATTGGCCGTCGAGTAGATTACGATTCCTGATTGCTGGATACAGAAACAAATCACTGGCCTAGAGAAATCTCTCGAACCTTCTGTCGCTTGCTCTGTCTCACTCGTTTCATCGTTTGATAACGCGATCTCGAGGACGGTATCGTAGCCCACTTGCAGGGAGAACGAATGCGCTAAGGACAGAAACTGCCGGCTACTTCGATGTTACTTAACCCTTTCGCTACGGCAAATTGTTTGCTGTAAATGCGTTCAAACGTTTCTCATTTTAATTTACAGTTGTGTACATTATTATTATTATTATTATTACTGTTCGTGGCGCACTGGGTGCCCATACAATTTTACGAAAACCGTGGCGAAAGAAAAATGAATGGACACCTATTGAAAGGGTGGAGGAAAAATGTTGACACGGAAATTCGTTCTCGTTGCAAAACGCGGCGACGATAAATGTTCCCCAGCATCACCCGCGACTGTGTCGAGTTTCAGCGAGGAAATATGCGAACCGGTACTTTCCACGGAGGTCGAAGGCTGGCATATTAAAGTCGATAGCCTATCGTCCAGTACGTTTCGACTTTCGGCGAGAAAGCGCGGGTACCGGTTTTTTCCGAAGATCGAAAGGTAACGCACCAAACTGATCGAAATCATCAAACACAGTCTCCTATATATCTCTCTACGACCACTTCGCTGTTTCTATGCACAAAATTCTCGTCTATCTTATCTGCCATCCTGCAATCGTAAACTCTCGCGCGTATCTTCTTTCATATCTGTCGCCTGTATCGTTTCTCTCGGAGTTCAATGATCGAACACCTGGCGAACAGAAAGGATAATAATTGTCGCACACATTTCGCACGATGTTACCGCTGAAACGAACGGATCTTCTCGACTGGAGGCTGGACCGCCACGATCGACGATCATTCAGAAGAAATCGCGGGCAAAGATTGCGGAAATTCTTGGCGTGGATTATCCGCTTGGCAGGTTTCGCGGTGCTGCAAGGCGTCGCGACTTATTTGACAGCAGTCCACTTGAGTGGTGAACACGGATAAACGGACGTCGATCGCGTGAAACGCCTTCAACCGGGGCTTACGAACTTAATAATTGCCCCTCGATACACCTGTCTGTGGCGCAATCTGAAACACGCTGACCGCTGACCCGGCCGATTTCATTCGCTGCGACGCCGGTATCGTGTCGCGACAATTTTTTCGAATTAATGTCATCGGAAATTCAGCGCCGAGGTGGGAAAAAATGCCATTAAATCAGGATTAAAATAGCCAATCGGGGGTAATAAAATTTCCATGGAAATGTATACTCTTATAAATCACGGTCGACGATAAAACAAAGATAGTGTCATGCAACTAACGAAGTCTTTTTTTAAGCGTTCGGTTAAAATCGAACGTCGCCGTCGACGAAAGTGAACCAGCTGTAAATAATACAGGGTTCGAGGAGGGACGATGGGAAGGGATGGGAATTGCGGCGAAGGAAAGTGGAAATTCTCGGGGAAACCGGATGCGGGGGTCGTAGGTTAGCATATTAAAATGCCCGTATGTAAGGAACACACGTATCTCGGCCGGACTTAAAGGTGTGCCAGGCACGAAGACCTATTATGGCTTCTGCGATATTGCTGTTTCATCGGAATCGCTCCAATATTTTCGAGTCCAGCTAGAGCACCGTTCGTAGACTTCCTTCGCAAGCCGATCCTGATCTGTTGATATTGTACACATATTTGCGCGGGGGGAGTTCGCAAATATGACTTCCTAGATTTCGAATAAAAAAAGGACAAAAATGGTAATACTAATAAATGGTCAGTTTCGACTCGAGGGGGAGGAAAGTGGATGGATGTTAATAAAAGAGAAAGAAAATATGGGGGAAGAAAAGGAGATCGGTCTTAGAATACGTGGAAAGCATGGCATGCCAGTGATCTTCCTCCTCAATTACCATATTCTATACATAAACAAGTAGCTAATACGTGCCGTCCAAAATAATGCAGGGAAAAGTTTCAACGTGGACGAATACAGAAACTGTGGCACCGAAATAAATTCGGGGTCGGTCCGCGTGAAACACTCTCGCATTTGACAACGATGCGTCCCTCGATTACCATATTCCATAAATGCACAAGCGGCTAATGTGAATTGTCCTTCTCGTACTATTCGTCTAATCCATGGTAAGCAGGCAGGCCGCGTGGCACAGAAAGGACAAACTTAAACTCTTCGTTTCATTTCTAATTTCGCTTGACATCTTGTGCTACATATCTACATACACACATGTTACTCTGATTTACAATTACTATTATGGTTGAATAATATTATGTAGTATTACTTATTATTAATTATTTTTATTTATTACTTATTATTATTATATATTATTATTAACTGTTCCCCCAACTATTAACAACGAAGATTTCTCGCCAATGCGTTCACCTCTCGCATAACTTTATTCAGCAAAATAATAACGCAGTGCTTTATTCATAATAATAATGATACAATAATAATAGTAACAATAATAATGCGTTCGTCATTGCTCCCATAACAAACACGGAACAAGGATGAAGATATAGCCAAAGGAAACAGCGTCGAGGGGAATTAAATCATTCATGTAACGCCTTCCCACGTCAATGTATTTTGCAATTAATATTATTGCAATGACAGGAAAATTAATTGACGAGAAAAACGGCAGCATTTAGCCGAGTTCAATCGTCAGCCTCGCTTCTCCTCGCTTCTGCTTTCTTCCAGGGAGTCGGACCTTGAAGAGTACGGCAGGAAGGAGGCCTCTTTGTCGCTGAGGGACATCCTCCCCTTGAACCCGAAGCAGTACGACAAGCACAGGGCGCCAAAGTTCCTGGGCCAGCCCACCATCGTCTATTTCCACGTGACGGTGCTCAGTCTTGACTCCATAAACGAGGAATCTATGGTAATTTTGTCGTGATGCTCTCCTTTAATTAAGAACTAACCCAGACACGGGGAAGCCTGCTCGTGCACGGTACACCCTCGAACAGGGGAGGGAAATCGAGCAAACTGGAGGCAGAGTGGGGGATGATGGGTGACAGGTTGGCCTGGAAGCGACGCTTCACACCTTTGGCGTCGTCGGTGCGGCCGTTGTTTTTCAGGGTGTGATTTAAAGGCGTACACGACTTGCAGATGCTTGCATTTGAGTTAAAATTCAAGACTAAGATAATTAAAATGAAAATTCAGCAGAATGCAATGTGACAGTAAACAAATTGTAGAGATTGCTGAATTATAATATTTGCTATCAATTGAGAAACACCTTTCATAAATATGAATAAGTGCAATATTAAATTGAATAATTGAGAATAAGATAGATGTACGTGAATGTGAAATGCAATTTTCTTCAGTGCGTAACGATGCAATATTTTATTTCGACAGTTATCTTGAAATTGAATTACTGTGCTGCGATTTTAGTGGACACCTTTGATGCATAGAGGAATATTTCCTTGAACTTTATTCCAGACATACGTTGCGGACATATTTCTGGCGCAAAGTTGGCGAGACTCTAGACTGCGACTACCGGAGAACATGTCCGAGGAGTACAGAATACTGGACGTAGACTGGCTGCACAATATCTGGAGGCCTGACTGCTTCTTCAAGAACGCGAAGAAAGTCACGTTCCACGAGATGTCGATACCGAATCATTATCTTTGGCTGTATCACGACAAAACCCTCCTCTACATGTCGAAGTAAAACCAAACAATTATTCCCCTTCGTTTTTGCAACATGAAAATTCATCAATTTATTTATTTTGTCTGCATAGATTGACGCTCGTACTTTCTTGCGCGATGAAGTTCGAGTCCTATCCGCACGACACTCAAATTTGCTCAATGATGATTGAAAGTCGTACGTATCATAATTGAAATTCCGATTCAATGCAAACTTATTTTTAGAGAATAGATAGATAATTTCGAAAGTTATGTTATACTAAAAAATGATAGATGTTGGTTCCTTAAACGGAAAAAACAAATTCGCGTGAAATTCTAAAATGAAATATTTAGCCCAAGGAAAGTCTCTCGATGCAAATTGTCAACTGGCAATCAAATTTCCAGTGTCACACACCACCCAAGATTTGGTGTTCATCTGGAACATGACGGACCCTCTGGTGGTGAACCCAGAGATCGAGCTGCCGCAGCTCGACATCTCGAACAATTACACGACCGACTGCACGATCGAGTACTCGACCGGGAACTTCACGTGCATACAAATTGTGTTCAATCTACGCCGGCGACTGGGCTATCACCTGTTCCACACGTACATACCGTCCGCGCTGATCGTGGTCATGTCCTGGATCGCGTTCTGGATCAAACCCGAGGCGATTCCAGCCCGGGTCACCCTGGGAGTGACGTCACTGTTGACCCTCGGTAAGGCTGTCGCACCTGCGAGTGCATTCCGGACGCTGATTGACCGATTCCATCAGCGTTTCAACGACATTTTCTATGAATCAGATCGACCGTCCGAGACAAATTACAGGAATCACCGTGTATCGTGTTCCATTTCTTTGCTTCTTCTTACCATTTACGTTCCTCTTTATTTATTTACCGTTTTCCTTGTGTAAGTCATTTCATTTGGACAAAATTCGAAAAGTGTCTGTGTAGAATTGTTTGAAATTTGTATCACGACGCGGAAGATTTCCAAGGCTTTTCAACCGTGGGTGCAACTGGGCGGTTTTGGAGTTGAAATGAATCGACTTGCTGACGGGTGATAGGGGTGGGAACAGGGTTGTGGTATACGTTTTTGAACATGTCGCCTGGGATAACGAGGTGCGTTTGAATCGGGGGTTTGAAGTTCGTGATACGGGTAACGTTTGGGTTCGTGCTCGTTTCAGAGGCAGTCTGTTTGGTTTACACTCCGCAGAAAGGGTTGGGGCAAGCTGCGAAAAGTGTAGAATGGATGCGAGATGAGTTTTCTACGTCTCCTTTCAATTTCCATTTATCTATATTCAAATTACCTTAGATTTCTATTATCATATTGTTAGGTAAACAAAAAGGTAGTGATTATTTCTACATTGAAAATCTTTATTGGTTTCTAGTTATACAATATCTTTTTCTTCTTACCAATTCCAACGCTACCTTCGTAATAATGATATTTTCATCAGCCAAAATCTTCACGAGTACGAAAATCAAGATTGAAATAATTCCAATTTAAATTCGAGACAATTGAACATAGGTAGTAGCATAAGAGCTAAATGTACAGCAATGCGGCTGTCACGTAGCGCCAGGTACCGGAAGTCCAGCGATGCATGCGACGATGATTCAATATTAGCGTACGAGAGTGTTCACATACGGAATCGAAGAAGCCAACTGTACTCGGCCAGTTGTTAGTGACCGAGAAACGCTCTGCTGTTTGCCCACAGCGACTCAGAACACGCAGTCCCAGCAATCACTGCCACCGGTCTCGTACGTAAAGGCCATCGACGTGTGGATGTCCTCGTGCAGCGTGTTCGTCTTCCTATCTCTGATGGAGTTCGCCGTGGTGAACAATTACATGGGTCCGGTGGCCACGAAGGCGATGAAGGGTTACTCGGACGAGGATCTCAGGGAAGCCATCGACGAATTCAAAGTATGAACAACATATATTGTAGAGACCTTAACCCTTTATAAACAACCTGTATACGCGCTTCGAGGAGTCATAAAACAGTACAATGTAATAGGAAAAAAGGGAAGAAAGTCCAATTTCGAGTGGGGAGAAAGGTGATAGAGTATATCAATTTATTTAAAATAATTACAGATATTTTAGACTCTGCGGATTAATCAAAAATTGATCTGTTCCGTTAATAACTATTTTCCACTGCACTATCAATTCTCCTAAGCATCCGTTTACCTTTACCACGGCCTGGCAAATTGCTAGTTCGTTCAGAAATTTATTTATGGGCCAGAAATTACAATTCAATACAAATTACGATAAAACACTGTTCGCGTCCTGTTCGCGTTCGAGACTGGAGCGAAAATTCGTGGAAAAGCAACGAAAAGGTGTGGCAGAAGGGGTGATTGGTTTTTGCAGCCTGTGGCAAACATAATTCGTGCAACTGTTGCGGTAGCTCGGCCTTGTTCCCTATCCGGCCAGGGAATTGTGCGTGTCGGACTCACAATTAGTAAAGTTGAACAACAAACAGCTGACGTTTTATGGCTAACCCGCGGGTCAAATTTGATGCAATTGCGAACAAAATTCCGCCTGACCGAGAAAATACAATACGGTGAACGAAGAAAACGAAGCTGCGCGTATTGGATATGAACGGCTTCGAAGCAAACGAAAATAGAGGTTCGCCGATGGCCCGCCCTCGGCCACGTTGACACGTCCCCGTGAAATTGATGATAAAAAGTAACACAGAAAAAAACTGCAGCGAACTGAGCGGACAGAAGTTTAGGAACACCCAGTAGACGATTCTGACTGGTAACACCTGACACACTTAGAACTTCAACTTCAGCAGGTCGAAAGTACCGCGACTTTAATTAACACGGTTGTTCAACAGAAGTCTGGAAACTTGTACAAAGACTCATTAAATTCAAAACGAAACAGGGCCAGAGATTATGAGAAAACTATCGGCTGGTGTATGTATAATATTTTTAAAAAATACGAGATCTTCGATTGTGTCTAACCGTGTTTTATCGATCAACCAAGATTTGACAGGGAAAGTGATATAATTCTGTACTAAATGTTCATAACAGAGGGACGTTTCTGTGACCGTGTCTAATAATTAATGTGTTAATATCATAAAATTAAACGTTAATTAACGCGCGTCGAGTAGCGGGTTGGAGGTAGTATGGTGTTTGGAGGGGAAAGCTTGAAAGGGGTTGATGAGAAGCGTTTGAAGGGAAAGGTTGAATGAAATTGAATTTACATTATTATACGTCGAGTTGCGCGCAGTTTATTGAACCCATTCAACGATTTTGACCTGGATTATTTTGTGTTGCAACGAAGCAACTATTTAAATTGTTTCGAAACGATGGAACAAATAATATGCAAGGTAGTTTTTGTGAATAATGGAGGGTTCTCGACAATCGTGAAAAATGTTAATCTTTCAAGCCTCTCCCGAAGGGGAAACAAGTTCAGCGGCGCTCTTCGTTCGAAATGAGTTGAAATGGAAAGAGTACGCGCAAATAAAGTGAAAGGGCGAACGAAAGAAAGGAGAAAGAAACGAAAGACAAAAAAAGAGGATTATCGTTCGTTGCGCGTGAAAATGGCGGCAGGGCAGATAGCGAAAAGATGCGTCTGCCACTTGCAAAGCAGGGGAACAAACATTACCTCGGGGCGAAATTAGTTCGGCCGAGTGGAGTGGAAAGTTTTCAAACTTCCACGGCTAAGAAGTTCGTGAAAACTTCGTTCGAATGAGATGGACCGTCAGGAGTCTCTCTTCTAAATCCTTTCGACAGCTCGAAATATTAAAGACGACCGAATTTTAAATTTTAAATTGCGTATTTGAACCTTTTAAAGATCAACTTTCCAACTCACAAAGGAACTGAACGGGAGCTTGATAAACAAAAAAGAATGAGGTTTTGCGAACAGCATGCAGAAACTTTCCGTTTTAAAGGGCTGCGTGCACGACTCTCGTGGGGAAAATTGTCTCGCGTGCCTTGAATAATATATGAACCGAAGGTGCCCGAAATTAATTTAACTTTCATTCGAGTTCCACCGTTGGACATAGATCGACAATTCGACGAAAATTGGGGACACGTGCTTGCCCGATTTCCATTAATAATTTATTCCATTCGAGAACGAATAAGATAGGCGAACAAACGAAATCATTTTATTTCCCAAATAATTATACAGCGGCCAACTTCGATGAACACTTTTCACGAGGGGGTGTAATAGAAGAGTGGACGGGGTTTTACGATGATATTCAACTGAGTTTCTTCGACAGACGCCAATGAGAAATGAGTCCGAGAGGAGCAGAAGCCCAGTCAGACCAGTGACCGTGCAATACGACACTTGCTGCCAGGGTCGGGCGACCGCAATTTACATCGACAAGGTGTCCAGATTCTTCTTTCCGTTCTCCTTCCTCATCCTGAACGTCGTCTACTGGAGCACCTTTCTGTAGGAGGTTCATCGTCCTCTTAAATGAAACGAGAACGAGAAAAAGGTGGTACAAGGAAATGCGAAAATTGTTCAGAGTTATGAAATTATGGCTCTCGTTCGATCTTTATTAACCACTTTGATGCCCAAGGAAATTTATAATAAAATAATGAGATGCCACTTTGGCCAATTAGCGCGGGAACATTTAATACTCTCTTTGTAAGGAATTCTATTTAATTCGATGCATTCATCGAGCAATTAATAAAGAATCGAACGAGTCGGATGATTTTTCTACGACAGAAAGTCTGCTAGAATTTTCAGTGCTTTTTATATAATATAAGAAACACGCACCGTCGAGGACGGTCGATTAATAATTGTAAGAGCATCGTAGCAATTAAGTCGCGTTAAGGTTCCACGAATGTGTATATCGAATCGAACGATTGTATACTCACCCTTCATGAAAAGTAGAATGTTCACATACCAGAGTGTTCGAAGCCTCTGTATCACGTTGAAGAACCTCCGTCAACCCGTTCGTTCATCACAAATGGACTGTTTACTTTAGCCGGATACTTATTCTTGCCTCCTAGAGTTTTGCTACGATGATGTTCCTTCTTCGCGAAACAATTTTGTGATCAACCCCGCGTTTCATTAATTTTAATTGTAGCTCACAATTTCCTGGACTTCCCTTACAAGTTCGCGGTGCTATAAAAATTATTTTTCTCATTGATGCTTAATTCGAGATAAATTAAAAACAAAATTTAGGAGAAAGGAAGCAACCAGGAATCGGCAAAATGACACAATAGCTAAGGAGTACGATAGCATTTTAATATATGTTTAATAATTCTCAACAGAAAAATATAGAACAGAATAATAGAAGAATAGAAACGCGGGGAAGAAATGAATTTTCCATCGTGCTTGCATCGCTCGCGAAACAGTTTACTCATTGTGTGAGATCGCAGTCTTTAAGGAATAATAAAAGGAGTATTAATACATCCTCCCGTCGGAGAATCCATTCCCTCAGCGTGACATAAACTGCAAACAAGACCGGATTGGAGAAAGGGCAATGAAAGACTCATTGAACTTCACGAAGTAGCGTATTTATTCTTCCTCGAGTTTAATACAGCTCTCTTTTCTTTAAATATTTAAATAGATCCCAGTTTCCCTTGCAGTCCTCTTCTTCTCTGCCAATGAACGAAGAGAATCTGCTCGCCAAGACAAACTTTCAAACCTCACGGATTTGAATATCTCTAGGTCGACGCCTCGACTTTAAATGCTTGAGCAAATTTTAACTTACCACTCTTCCCGCGCATGGAAAAAAAATATTACAAAAAGGACAGATATCATACAAACATATATATAACAAAAAATATATATACCTGGATCTCGAAATCGAGAAAGTAAATTGCCTAGATCACTCCGTCCCCATTTGCGAAGCAACCATTCTCTACGTCATCCTTGCACGAGTTAATGGTCACAGCGTCTACTAAACTGGAACGACCGAGATCTCGTGGAAGAAGGATTCTCTTACAGCAGACAAGATGTCAGGGTGGTAGTTGCAGGAAAGGGGACGAGTTCACAGAAGAATACAAAAGTGAGCGTCCCCCTTGGATCGCGGCACTTTTAGCCACGGCGAGAATCTCCGCCGTAAACGACCAGCAGTAATTAATTGGAGCGAACACGCGGCTGGTCTCCGGTTGCACGCGAAGAATAATTAAATCAGCACGTAAGGTGGCGTAATTGTGACGCGGTCGAATGGGTGTCTCGCTTTCGAGAGAGGGAACATCGCCGCGAAAAGATGTTCCACTTTTTTCCTCCTGCGATGCCGCTTAATTAAAACAACGCATCGTCGACACTTCACACACCTACCTCTTCTATCACCTACCCTCATTCCTTCACGCCGTTTTAATAAACCCGCTCCCTTCTAATAGGTTTTTAACTACCACCCCACGAGTCACTTCCCCAGCGATCTCGTCCGCGATTTATTTTATCCTATTTAAAATTTCTTCGAGAATACTACGAATTTAATTACCCTCGTTTAATACGAAGGAACGAATTCGAGGATTATTTTCCTCCAATTTGAAGTGCGTCAAATATTATTGTCCGATCGGAGGTACGAAGGGGTTAAATGCTAAAAGGGTCCGTTCGCACTTAATTTCCTTCCAGTCGCTCGTGTCTCGTTCGTAAAACTTTCCCATTTTTCCGGCAAATTCTTCACCCTCATTCTTTCCCTTATTATACGCCAGCTGCAATAATCTAACCCCGCTCGATTCCGCCGCTTTGCCTCCCTATTCCAAATCCTAATAATCCGTCCAAAGAATATCTCGCTCGTCAACCGAAATAATTTTCCACCCCGTCCAAGTCATCCCCCGGAGCAATCTGTTTTCGTCCAGCACGCGCCGCCACTTGAGGTCGTTTCACTCCTTGAAAACGCTGCTTTTGCGGACCGATCCGACATCCCCTCTGCCCGACGTTCTGCCTCTTTCACGGCGCGGCGTTTCCGTCCAGCCATCCGGTGCCTGGCTTTTATTTAGAGAGAAAAACGGGGATGAGGCCGGAACGATGAATAGGCGGCACACACCCACACAAGTCCCAGCACACCGGGCACAATGCCGCGAGTACGTGTGTACAAACACGCGTGGCACCGCGCGAGGCGGGAGTTTTTAATCATGGCATTTTATCCTGAGAGAGCCTTTGTACCTGCGACGAAGATAGTACTTTCGTCTGTACCCACCCCCTGGTCGTTCCCCGCCGTTTCATCCGCGTTCTCATCGTTGTCTCTATTTACGCGGACAAGCTTTCAGACCGCCCCTTTATGCTCCAGCGCGTTTCGACGATTTAACCCTCCTTCCAACCCTCGCCCCTTAATCCCTTCCGGCGACCCGAGGCGTTTCAACAATTATTATGCCCCTTTACCGATCCCTCTTCTCTCCCCCCGCAACTTTTGCAATTTATACACTCTGCCTTTCCACGCCGAATGTATTTTCCAATGCAATAGCTCGGACGTTTTCTTTACACGAGCAATAATCGGTCCGCCTCGTTCCACCGCGATTCTACGGGGTGTAAGTACAGTCGCGATCGTCCCTTAACGAGCACCCTTCATTTGCGTAATTAACTATCGACTTTCCGTCGACAATCTTGTTAACGACGAGCCCGTCGATCCTTAATGGAGTCCGCGGAGTCAAGGAAGACGCACGACTAGAGACGGCGAAATAATTGTTCTCTACTTCCGGTCACACTGGCATCCGGTCGGCAGTGAAAGTATCGCGCGGACGGAAATCGTTGGTGAAGTAGATATCGAATCGAGACTAGCCCCTTTGCATCGTCTTGTCCGCAGGTCGGTGAAATTTCACTTGGCTCTGTCAAAAGTAATCGAAGGGGGTGGCGGCTCAATTAAAATCGTATTCCGGGGCTGAGCCGGGAAAGGACTTTCTATTATCGACAACGCTGCGCCAAGGGAAATTTGGACCGCTTTCGTAAAAATATTATTCGACACGGTAACCCAGATTCCGGCCCGCCGGTATACTTGTACCTATCTAAAGCGATCGTTTTGCGTACCCTTGGACGAAATTGGCGAACGGACCGATCCTTTCATTCACGACCTTCGCGAGAACTCAATTGTTCTCCTAGATGACTATTAAATTTAGGATACAGATGAACTTTCGAAGATAAACTATTTATAGACACGCGTTCGTCGCGATTCGGAAATTGTTATGCAGAGCATTTCGAGAACAGTGATACGATACAAAACTATATCATACCGCGACGATGAATATTGATTGATGTCACAGAGTGATTGCTTTGAAAAGTCATTGATTGCTTGAAATTAATTATATTCGTGTATATTATTACTGCTATTAGTGTTTGTATTAATAAACACGAGGAATATAACGATTCGTCGCCGTATCTATCATCTCACACTTTTTCATTCTTCAGTTGAATCAATTTTATGAACAAAAAGTGAGACGTCTGCTTCGTAAAACATCTCGCGAAAAGATCGTTCTTCTATAGTAGCACAACCATAGGAGACGGGCAACGATTGCTGGACCAATCTGTGCAATTGTTCCACCTCAACACGCATTTCTCACTTCTCTAATAATTGTTACGTTTCGACGTATTCGATCGCGTTTCAAAAAAATCGTCGCGGACAGTGTTCACGGCCCAGCCATAAATTCCGCAACGGAACGACGCGACGTTTACGCTGCGGGCCTGCAAACATCATGGCTTCCCATTTAAGCCATCCAGTGGCTAACGAGCACGTCCATGGCCTGTACGTGCAAACACGAATCAATTTCTCGCGTAAACGTGCGCGCACGGCTGCCGCCTTTGCGGCCCGTCGTTCTGCAAACACCAATTAATTCCGTGTTTTCTTTTCCGCGCACCATTATGGAATTCGGTATCGGGGCGCAGGGTGATCCGATTCGATGACGGGTCGAGGAAAATTTTCACGCGTTCCGTGGCAGGAAATTTGTCGATGTCAGGGGGTGTAAAGCGGGGATATGCGCTAGAAATGTATTAATATTGATTTCGGAATGATCCACTCGAGAGAAAACAACGAACGAAAATGAAGGGAATTGGCAGCGTGTCAAATATGAATTTTAATTTATTTTTTCACTTTTGAGTAAGGCGTGGAAGCTACCGAAGACGGACAACACCATCGTCTAAAACATCTTCACCCCTTTTGTTTCCTAGTTACATCTATCTGGGTGTACTCGTTACAACGCGCCGGCACTTAACCGACCTCGATGAACCATCTTTTCCAACTACCTATCCCTCTTCTTCTCCTCCGTACACTTATTACGTACGTATGTTTACTTATTTGTTTAGTTATTTATTTATATAGATCTCTCCCCTATTTCTTTACTCTCTGTTCCTCTGTTCTCTTTACTCCCGTGTTTTTTCGTTTCACTTTACCCCCGCACGATTCAAAATATCGTTATTGCCAAGTATGATCGAAAACACGGTCGTAGCCTCGAGCCTCTCGCCGGAGAGGCAATTGTCTTCGAGTCCGCTTACGGAACCAAAGTTACTTGCAACGGATACTAAACGTTCGGGTGGCAACGCTCGGCGAACGTCGCCCGCGCCCCATCCCCTTAAAGAATCCTTTCTATTTTTACTTTTTTCATCCCTCGTTCCGCGATACTTTGTTACACGGGGCTACGAAAACAGCCAAATCGATCGCTGTGCCGTCGAACTTTTCAAAAATCTCCAACCCGGTCGCTCTTTAGGAATGAAAAGTTTGACTGTATGAACGCGCGACAATTTATTGTTCTTTACCCGTCTTTCAGAGAATAAAATTCGACGAATTTCGAGATCAGAAAAGTTCAATGGGAACGCGACCGTCGTCTCGATCGATTTAAGAAAAATATACAAACAGCGAGGGAATTTCGACGGACTTGTTGTCCACGCAGCTGATAATCTGCTCTCGCTTCCACTGTGGCTCGATTAATCGTTCGCTCGATTATATAATCGTTTAGTCACGACCGGAAGCGGATACTTTAAAGTTCGTTCATGAATGTGCGGAGAAACTACAGGCGTGAACATCGTTCGTGAAACAATAGTTATACTTGTGCTGTCGCGCAACATTAAATGGAATTGTATAAAAAATACGTAGCATAGAGTTGCGAATGATTTAGTGAGCGCACGTCCGCCAAATGCGTTTCGTCGACCAATTAGGTTCGAAAGTTTATTTCTGTTTTGACGGAGGATCACAACCTTTTATGTTCGTTTGTAAAATTCGCCCACACTGTCCGTTTCTCGGCACGTTCACGTGTGTTCCAGGCAATCGAACTCTCCCTCAGTCAGCCGTGGAACTTTTCGCCTAAAAAAGTCCGATTTCAGAAGCTCCCGGTCGAACGGCGTGATTCGCAATCACGATCGAGCGTGTCAGGAAGATTGGCCGATCCTGCTACGCTCGTAGGTCCTGTGGACGGTGTCCTGGTTACAAAAGGATCGCTGTTCCTTTCACGATGCGAAAGCAAGTGCACCGGATGAACAGTACAGAGGGTGCCGCTTTTAATCGGCGCGAAACAAAGCGGAAAGAGCCCAGCTGGTCGATCGAGGCCCCCGAATTCAAACTCGCGTGATGCTCGTCCCGCCACTCGTCGAATTCGTTTTGGCTTTTATTTCTAGGAAAGGAAAAAAAAGAAAAAAAAGAGGTAAAAGGGTGAACGATCGTTTTTCTTTGCCGTTCTTTGCCTGGCGCGGATTCGACTGGAGGAATTGCCCTGATTTCACGTCTGTCTGAATTTTTTTAAATTTAACTCAGTGAACGAGAACCGTGGACGGTGTAGCGTGCGATAATTGTACGGATGGTTTAGTTGAAATTGCCCAACGCGCAATGATCAAAGCGAATTAGAAACAGAAGAAAGAATGTCTATATCGTGGCGATAGATTGTTGCACATTTTCGAACGAAAAGCTGAACCCTCTGAGACGTGTTCCTCCGGGAACATCGCGGTTAAGTCCCCCGTCAGGACTTCGGAGGGACGAAAGAAAAAAGAGCGAAAATCGGACGAGCAAGTATTAAACGCTTATCGTTTCGCTCGTCGCGCTCGTCCGTCTCGCATTGGAACCCTTATTAAAGTTATTACGCGTCCCATCGGAAAAATTGGCAGTACGGTAGTGAATTGAAAGACTCGTTATTCATGTTCCTCACTTCCGTAGATCGTGTGTTCCCTCGATCTTCTAATTTCTCGTGCACCAAGAAAGAGACACTCCATGAACAATTAGACCGAATAAACTTCAACAACTTTCTGCCTCCCTCTCTTTCCCTCTATTATTCTGTTTCAACTACCGAAAACGCTTCGCGATTTTTCTCTAAACAAAGCGAAGGGTAACGAGGAGCCTTCTTCTCAGTGCACACGCACCACGAGAATCACCGTTTCGCCACTCGCGATTTCCTTCTATCCATCGAAAATTGTTTGCCCGACGCTCGGCTCGCGACCGATCGATTAGCCGATGAATTGCTCAGCCGTCACATCGCCGTCGCGATTTCCGGACGCCCTCGCGAGAAGCTGTGGAACAGGAAATCGACGAACGGGGACTCTCGACGATCCGCAATCGAAGTCGAAGACCGAGAGAAAGCGTTCGCGAACAATTTCCACGACGCGTCGCGAACTGGAAGCAAAGGCACGACTACTCGCCAACAACCGGAGATTAATTAGTTTCGGCAAACTAATCTCCAAGTAACTCGCGCGGGCTGCTACGTTTTCATTGGATTCGCTTTTTCCATTTACTGTGCTTCTATTCGACCTTTCTCCTTTGTCTTTTTCCTTCTCTCGTTTTTTTTAATTCACCTATCGAGACACCTCGCGTTGGAGAAAGCGACATGGCGTCGAAGCTTAACCCGGACAACTATATTTCACGATTAACAAACGGAGAACAGTTATGCTTTGTTGATTCATTTATTTATTCGCCAATTGGAACTTTCGAAGGAGGGAATAAAAAATGTAATAGTTAAATATGGACAGAGATATTATTTGTAAATTCGGATTAAGCTCGAGCCATAGTTATCTTTTTGTTTCTTTTGCAACTACGGTTAATTTTGCGACAGATTTAATCTCGTTCGATTGCTCTTTTTCTCCTCTTTCTCTCTCTATTTTACTTCTCCTCTTTGTTCTCTATAATCCATAAATTTTTCACTAGCTATTAATGCGCGATCTCGCGATTACAACTGCAGCTCTTTGGACGACAAAGGACCCGACACATTATTCTCAATTATCTCTACGATCCTATAATATAATAATCCTCTTTCTTTTTATTTACTTAGATTCACGTTTACGTCTTTCTCTGCCCGCGAGCCACCTAGCCGCCCCTCCAACGATAGAAGTTTCGAGTTTTCAGCTGGTAATCCCCTCGGCGGCCACAAATTTTTCGCATTTTCCTCCGCGAACATTCGGCGCTTCGCTTGCACTAGCTTTTTTTCTTTAACGCGTTCTGTGATCATTGAGGGAAATAAAACATCCATTTCGTTCGACTCCGCGGGGAAAATAAAATAAATAAAATCGAACCTCTGAAATTGAAAGGAAGCTATTTCTAAAAGTGAATCGGGCCACCCAGCACTTTGCAAACACTCTGGAACATCGTTCCATTGAGAATGTATCGTTTCAAAGCAGGTCAATATTTAAATATTCTGTTCCAATCGACCGACGTTTGAATAACATGCGATCTCCGAATCGAAGGGAAGAGATTGAACTTTTCTCGATTTTTCTGAAATCCCGCAGCGCGCGTTTGCAAACACTAATCGTAAGTTTCAATTCATCGGCATTGAAATTTTGCTCGGTTGTTAAAAATCGGCAGAACTTCGACACCGGTGTCAGCGCGCCACGAAAGTATCTACTAAAAGAGGGTGGCACAGTGGCTCACGGGGTTGTTCGTCTCCCACGCACTCAGGCACGCATTCTAGTTTAAAAGTTGATTTAGAATCTGTTTTATTGCGCGACACGAGGGTGCTGCAAGTGTGTGTATGTATGAATGATTAGTAATGTGTATCCGAGTGTTCTTTTCCTGCAATCCAACGTACTCATCCGTCGTGTGTGCGTGTACGTGTCCACGTGTATACGTTTACCTGTATAATATACTTGTATCTTTAAGTGTATATATATATAATATATATAATATATTCCTCTTCTTATTTGCAATTATATAATAATATTTATATCCTCTCTCATCTCTTTTGTTTTCCCCCTTCTCTTGGTTTCCTTTGTTCATCTTAGCTCATTAGATCGTTTACAATTAATTACAAAGTTAATTACAGGCAACACGAGACTTCCCATGCCTTCACGATTATTTACAGCGTCGTTTAAATTAAAACACCGACTCCTCGCAGCCCGTTGTCGGCCGGGAGAATATTCCTTCGACAATCCACCAGATTCTCAACCCCTCGAGGCGAGCGCGAATCGATCGTGGATCCATAGATCTTCCCCTCGACAAAATTTTCCTGGAGTCGTTTTTCCTTCCTCTTTCGAATCTCAGTAAAATTAATACAATGATCGATAATATTGCAATATTTTCAGAACGATCGGAGAGGAAAAGCAAAGATCGACGATCGATCCGTCGTTCCGAATCGGCCATTCGATCGAAAAGTTATTAGCTAGGGAAAAAGATAACGTAAACTGGACTCCTCGTGGAGTTTTGAAAGAACGAGGGCATCATCTTACTTTATTTAGAGTAGCTAGGTACGCGGGTCCTTCGAGTCGAACTCTGGTATCCTCTAAGAAGAAAAATGTCTGGAACAATCGATCCTACGCAGTTTCCACTCCGAATCTTCTCTCGTTTCGTCGTCCTTCCATTTCAGGAGCTCCGTCGTAAATCTTTCTACAACACTTCTTTCTCGTCTCGCTTACAATCTACCAGTCGAACCTCGCGTACCCTTCAACCCTTATCGCTTTCTTAATTAAACCTAGCTAATTAAGAGACCCCTTACAAGAAACGGCGCCGTTCAGGGATCGATCGAATTTCGCGGTCGCGCGAAGACTTCTTAAAAATCGTTTTCCTTACAACTATCAGGGACGCGAACGATCCAAAGTATCACGATGATCCGCGACGACCGTAGCCAAAAACGTAGAACTATTCGATATCATATTTTCCTCGGAAGTTCCCTCATTTCTCGCTCCACGAAGTAAACGTCCTTCCGGGGACGGAAAAAAAAATGAATACCACCCCGAACGACGGCGTTCTTGGAAACGTACCAAGAAGAACGGCAAAAGTATCGTAAAGGAACAGAGAAAGTGGCGCTTACGTGGGTTGGCCACGCGAACGAAACTCGATTGACCGTTCTATCCCGCGACTACGGTCGTTTTCCCAAACGGTTTTCGATCGGCACGCGGATCGCCGGAAGTAACGAGTGTACCGGAACACGCGCCAGTTACCCCTGGAAATCGTCGAGCCGCGCAGCATTTTTTTCCGGCGGGATGGCCGCGAGATTGAAAAAAAAATCTCCGCCGCAACGCACGCGAGGTCACGCGTCCACGAAATCGAATTCCGCACGGTGAACGATATCGTTCCGTTTCGTCGATCGGAGATTTTCGCTTATCCAAGCGCCCCCGAATTTATCTCCTCCTCGTGGACTCGAACGGCGACGGGGGGCAACCGGCGCGGTTCGTGACGGGGCTGAAAATTCATCGATCCTTGTACTCGTGAACGTGAACAGAAAGAACCAGGCGTGCAGGCGGGTGTGCGTGCAGTCGCGAATTTTTGTCCTGGAAAACGCGAAGAATTTCCGACGTCCGCGGTGAACGGAGGTGCTCCTGGTTTCTTCGGGCGCGACATCCATCCACGGCTCCAGATTTCGTGGGATCTTCGCTTCTGCGAGAACAAGCGGCGTCCGTCCTCCTCGAGGACATCGTGCACCGTCGAACCTTCAGCGATTTCTGGATTCGTTGAACGTTTCATCGTTTTCGTTTCCCTTTTCCTTTTCTTCTCTTTTGGACGACTTAATTGAATTCTTCTTCCTGCCTCTGTTTCGATTGTGACGATTGCCAGCTACTCTCGCGATAGTCTCTCTCTCTCTCTTTTCTTTTTTTTTTACTGAAATTGAAAGCGCACTGGTACACTAGTTTGCACGTGCGTAGTATCGCTCGAGAGATCGATCGAGGTGCTTGACTCTCAGTGGTTCATCGCTCGTAAAAGTGTCGTTTCAATGGTGGTCGGTAAGTGAAAGAATAAATTGATTTTTTTTATCATTCTTTTCTTACGGTCTTTTATCTAAAGCTTTCTACTAAGTTACTGCGATGATCAATATTTTAACCGTGTTCAAAAACTATTACTATTTTAATTAGTTTAAAGAGTTTAACAAACCGGTAGGAATAACCAGTAGAGATAAGAACGAAAAGAGCACGAAAGAAACTATTCCTGAAAATCACGGGGTACTCGGTTCCCGTCCAATCACACTTCCTTCAATATTCTCAAGCCAGGGGTGATAAAACAAGCTCGCCAGGGGTGAAAATCTCCCCCCTGAAGGTAACTCGGGAACTGTGAGTTAGGCGTGAAAGCGAGGGCTACCATTAAAAATTCGCTTCTCGTGAAATCTCATTGATCTACTTTTTTGGGGAAAAACGCCCCCTCGGTGTAGTTCTTACACACTTTCTTGTACCGAGTCCAACGTTTTTAAGAAACGTTTCCGCGGGATTTATTCCCGCAGGAAGCGCCGGAGAGAGATTTAAATTCAATTCGGGGACCTGTTTGAAGACTCGAATTTGGTTACACGGACGAGGGTGTTTTGGGATGCTGGCCAAGTACGAGAACTATGCTCCGACAGCCTTCAGAACTATGGGACGGCACGGATTGTTTCACGGCAGGGAAACAAAACAGAACGGTCCGTTGAAAACATATAGAATCTACTTGGTCTCAATCTAACAAATTTATCCTTGCCAAATAAACATGTGATCATTACGGTGAATATTCCCGAATCGCGTCCAAAAAATAACTTTCGAGCCGAAGCTTGCATCGAAGCGACGTGGCTTGTGGAATAAAATAAATTACAGCGTATCGCGTTTGACACCGAATTAATTGTATTTTTTTACTAGAATTAAATACAGCTCCTAGTAGTCAATATCGGCGAAGACTCTACCAAGCTCCGAGAATTCTTAAGAACTCAAGCACCCCTAAGAATTCCAGATTTTCTAGCAAACCTTGCGCAAGGGTTCTCATTGTCGGACGATCACTTCCCTTCCCCTCGCCTCAGTTCACTCAAAGAAAAAAAGAGGAAAGAAATAAATGAGAGGAGCAAGAAAGGTAGTCGAAAATAAATATGGAAGGCGCGTGTCTCGGATCCTTTCGGCGTTATTGTCCGCGGCGTTAAAGAAATCCGAAGAAGTTTCCGCGCGGGAACTAGTCCCGCTTTCTGAAAACGACGGAACGGAATTGTCGGGCTAAGAACAGGCCTAGCAAAACGGACCCCGTCCTCAAACCTAACCCGATCGCGTGGAGTGGAGAGCACGAAAAAAGGAGAGCGACTGGTAGACTCGAGTGCCGCCGGTGTAAGTGAAGCCTTTCGCGAAAGTGCTCGTGCCGCTGACGACGGGCTTAGCCGCGGCAAAGAAAAGCCCCCGATGGAAATAACGCACTCGACGCCCGGCGTCTCCTGTCTCAATGATCGACGTATGAAATTGGAGAACCGTACTCTAACGTTACACTCGAAGGAACAATGTGGAACGAAAATTGGCAATTCGAAGAAAAGGAACATTGCGCGCACAGAATTAAATTCGTATTGTTCATAAATTGAGATGTGGTGCCACATTCTATTACGACGGACGACGATTAAAACGTACCAGAATGCCAATAAAATTTGCATTATGACGCCAGTTGTTGCGCGGTACGTTCGATTAAATTAATAGTATACTGCCGATTGCTGAAAGCAAGCCTTTACACGATGCTCGATTACAAACCTCGAAATACTATCTAGCATCGAACTACCACGGGTACGAAACATTCGCGAAGAAAACAACCAATTGAACCCACGGGGCCGTGTAATACCGTCACTTGACCGCTCCAACAACTTCGCGACCCTTCCTAATTAAAAGTTTCAAGGGTGTCGAGAACCCTCTGGACTCCCCTTAAAAAGAAACACGCACTGTTACCACTGATCGCATTGAAGAATTTTCACCTCCTTTCCTTCTGTTCCTGCACACGTTCGTCTCTACGATCGACGCTCAACCCTCCTCGCACAATACGAATAAATATAATATAAACCCTTAACGAACACCTCGCAATCCCCACCCTTGAAAGCGACGCCCGTGCAAAGAAACGCATCTCTGTCGACGAACGACAAGCAGACGCCAGAAGTCGAGCCGTGTTTCAAACGCTACGCGATTTAAACGAGGATCAGGACACCGCGGGGATACATAGAAGGGGATGAAGGGATGTTTCGCCCGTGCAAATTTGCCTTCGATATCGTTTCGGGGATCAGAAGCTCCTTTCGTTGCACACTCTGCTCGCCCTTCGACCCTCTTGCCGGCAACATTCGAGTAACGTGCTTTGCCTGATCGATCGTCGATCGATTCATCCACTTCGCGGGCGGGTCGAATCGGAAATCGGGTCGAGGCACGCCCCCCTCTTTAGCCGGCTTATCGGTCAGCCCGAATTACACTGTAAACGCGATTAAATGAGAAGTCGAGGCCCAGATATAGCCCGACAGAAGAGGCTCGTTTCGAGCATCACGAATTTCAGATCTCCTCGAGGGTAAATTTCCATGGATCGACAAGGACTCGCGAATGGAGCAATTCATTTCAACGGTGAAAATGCATTTATAGGATTCGCAGAGAAGAACGTGGTTCAATTTGAAGTAATTAAAGTCGAATCTGTGCCCGGGGTAAACGCGATCCGATGAATCGACCTTCGACCCGGTATTTCGTTCGCTGAACAAACGCTCGGCCGAAGTTTCATCTTCGAAATGGACGGCAGGATGTGCAGTCAGCGGTGCCGTTTGCAAAGGTACTCTGCACCGATTTCTGACCGTCCCGAAGGCTGTGCTAATGTTGACCCACGGTCACCTACAAAGCAACTGTGAACCGGAAATCCAACGGTCCACCACAAACGTACATTATACACGTTTGATCTTCGCCTCTCCGGCGAGCGTTCGTAACTAAAATATCTCGCCAACCTCGAGTCGAATACTTCGACGAACGCTTTCGCTGTGTCGAACGATTTTAATTACCACCTTCTTGTCGTGTGTTCGATCGAAATATATCTCTTTTCCATTTTCGTTTCTCAAGCAGTGTTCTCCATTTCGAGAGTCAAGCACCTGGTTGCTCGATACGTTTTTTCGCGGCGAACTCGAGCGTAGATGCGTCTTCGTCAACGAACGTTTAAGCTCTCTAGGCTGCCAGGGCGATAACGCACGATCAACGTCGAGGACTGGCGACTTTCGCGTGGATTTAAGAGAGCCAGCCTCGTTAAATCCTGGCCGCAGTCGCGACGCCGAGCCTACCACCCCCCTCAGAGGAATCTCGAACGCTAGATCGATCCCCATGAGCCGAGAATAACGCGGCCCGATTGCGTCGCGACGCGTCCTCAGTTTCCGGAACCTCGTTGCGTCGCATGCAAATGGAGTTGGGAATAGAGCTAACAATAAACGCAGCCAGAGAACGACGCTTCTCACTCTCTCATTTTCTCTCGTTTCTTTCGTACGGACGAAGAGTGTTCGGTGTCGAGTGAGAGAAGCCGCCGGAAGTAGCCGTCGTGATAGAGACAGTTTTTGTGCAAGTGTAAGATGAAGTTAGAGAGGGGCTACTTCCGGTGGCTGAGATGGTTAATCGCGGCTGGAAATAACGTGATCGTTAAGCGAAGTTGTCGACGGGCTTATGTATCTTCGAACCGTCGAAAGTAGTCCTGGAGTTGAATTAATTTGTTCGGATCATTCGGAATCGAATAATTTGTCCGCCGACATAGTACGAGAATTCATCAATGGTGTAGTATTTTTTGTGTTTGTTTTTTCGTTAACGATTGCACGATGGAAATTGTAATCGCAATCAATCAAATATCGTGTCTATATTAATGAAAACAGTAGCGATTTTCACGCCAAGGCAGGATTGTTATATGTATTAGTTTCTTGATAACTCTGGACTACTTCCGGCTGGCCAATTGAGGCTCGTACAGACGTGACGATTAAAAAATCGTGAATGAAGGCTCACCGTTCTTCTGGCCAGTCGGCCATTGTTCTTTCATCGAGCAGAAGAGGAGGACGGTGGTGGTGTTTGTTAAAGGTGATATTTTGTTCATAATAGCGGATATGGTGATCGTGATTGGTCTCGGTGATCGACTCAAGCGGTCTCCGATACCGGAAGCGGTGGCTGCCCACCGGAAGTAGTCATGGCAGGCGCGGTGTTGGTTGTGGTGGTGGTTGGGACCGGAAGTGGCTGTAGGGCCTGCATGTCACAGGTGTGGGAACCGCGCTTCTTTAGGTCCTGGAACAATTCGTATTTCGGATATGTTTCAATTTAGATTCTTCGTCCATCTTCTTGTGTCTTCTTGCTTCCTTTTTCACACACTCTCTCTCATTCCCTCCTTTCTCTCTCACGGGCCCATTAAAATGCCCTTCTCACTTTCATTTGTGTGCTTTTCACGCATGCTTCATTTATGCTCTCTCACATTCTCTCCCTCTCGATCATTCATCCTAGCACGCTTTCTTTCTCACCTTTCTTCTCTCTCTTCCCCCCCCCTATATGTATATATCTCTCTCGCTCTCTCTTTCTCTCGCATTCACGCTATTGTTCTCTTTGTATCTACGTTTCCAGAGCAGCTATAATTGAAACTATAATTGTAAATGCGTGTACACTACTTCCTACGTTTCCTCTCTCTCTCCCTCTCTCCCTCTCCTCTCTTTCTCTCTCTCTCTTTCTCTCCTTCTCACGCTTGCTCGCCTGCATCTCCTGTCTGCGTTTTGTCTCAAGCTCTATGAGCACAGTGATCCATTTATTTTCTATTTATTTATATGTATAAATTGTTTTTTTTAATTTCTCGAGATCGAACCAGATATATTTTGCTCTTAGTCCTCGGATGAAATGGAATGAGAGAGATGCGAATACGCGTGACGTTTTCATCGTGGCATCGATTTGATTAACTTTCGCACGGCGGATCAATTGATGTTGAAAAATATGGAAAAAATGATTGAACGTTTCAAAAAGCCGGACGAAAAGAAAGGATGGAAAAAATTTCTATTCCACGCGGCACCGTTTTTTTTTATTCTTTTTTTCTGGTCGAGTATCGAGAATCACGAGGCTATATAGATCGCGTCGGTCGAGCGAAGAGAGATGTCGAGAGGAAAGGGGTAGAATGAAAGAGGCACGCGGGCCACGTGCAAGGCGATTTATTCAGAGAGAAACAGAAAGTTCATGCGAAAGAAGGTAATACAGTGATTGGCAAGAGAACGACCACAATTAAGAGAAAGATCGGAAAAGCGAGACAACGGTGCTACCAACACATAGATATAGTCCAACAAAGAGCAACAATTATAATACATAGATAATATTTATATACGTATATAGATACGGAGAGAAAATTAAACGTAACAGCTTTACAACAACAGCAACTAGAACAGGAAACGGCTAAAAGTGAACGAAAAGGTGAATAGAAACAGAGATCGTGTCGAAAGGTGTAGTGAAACAGTGTGCGTTGCTCTAAAGAAAGGATGAAACGATCGATTTAAAAAAGGAGGGGGTGCATGCCAGGTGCAATAAGTATGATCGTTTCGACAAGCCATTAATTGCGGTACGTCTGTAACTTCGATTCGTTTCGGCGCTGATCTTTCATTTCTTTGGCGACGAAGTTTCCCTTGAACTCGTCCGTCCATTTCCCCTCCCCCAGATCTACTCACGTGCAATGTGTGTTCAATTCTAATACGATCTTTATCCTGCTGTGTTCTTTTCTCGAATTTGCCGCAGGAAATACAATTAAGTGATATGGAAAATCGATTGCTGCTGGATCGGACCGATCTCGAGCAGAAATGCATCCACGATGCAGTGCATTTTGTATACAGGTGCATTCGAACTTGCTCTGAGGATATGGTACATACGTCGAAGCTTCGTCACAGCGTTCGGTAGTCGGTTGAATTGTTTGTCGCACGCGTGCGATAATAAAAACGAGCCTGAGATTGTATCAAAGAAGTTATCGTTTGCCTCGCCTTTCATTACACTTTTTGCAACGAACGAAGGGAACTTCTCGAGTGCAGAACGCGGGTGTAAACCGAAGTAGCCTCGGACATTTAAACGTGTGCTTCGATTTGCGCGTTCGAATCGAGAAGATAGGGTAAGGCAATTAATTGACAGTCTTTCGTAAGCGACAGACTCGTTTATGGCCCCTGGTCTATTAAATACCGTCGATCTCTCATCGATTATTATTTGAAAATCAATTTACCACGAATTACACCAGGGTCCATAGAATCCAACATCAACGTCCAACAATAGCGACTAGCTTAACAATAATGGAGGGAAACAGACTCGTCTATCTATATTATAATAATCCTAAACACCTATAGAAGCCTACGTAGTCATCGAACGACAGTGCAGATTTCCTCCTCGATAAATCGATGCCTCTAGCTGACAAATAAAATGAAAAAAAGGGGAGGGGACAGAAAGCTTGAAGAAAATCGAGTTCGTGGACAGCTGCATGCAGAAAACGTCGAGCTTTTTGTAGAAGATTCGCCCATTCTCGATCGCATCCGTGCACCGCATTGCGGTTCGTCCTCTCTGTTGCTCTTTCGTGCGAGTCGACGCGATCGTCGGCGTATTTCTCTACGTACGTTGTTCGACAAGCGTCGTTAATCCTTTTCAACCGACCTGTCCGCGGTGTTCGTTCTTCCTGTTTGAACGCCGTCTGCGATGCGGCTGCGGGTGTCGCAGTTCGAACTTAAGCCTGGTTCACGCGCAAGAAATTTTGTGCCGCGAAATTGGTCCGCTGCATAGCCTCGCGTTAAATGCATAATTGCACAACAGTGTCGTGGGTAAGCTATAGAGAATCGTACAATACGGCCGCGAGAGGTGTCGTGTTCACGATAGTTGGGAATCTCTACCTGACGTAACGCGCCAGAAACTTTTGAGTAACAACTGCGGAGTTTACGAACTGTCGTGTAATACCTACTTGCCGCGCTAATGGCATTCAGACTGACCCAGCGGATATCCGAATTTAACCCTCTTAGCACCCTGAAAGTTTTCTAAGGACCAGCCAGAAATACCCGGGAAAGTATTGCTGTGCCACGAACTAGAATCACTCGCATACAGTTTTGCAATTATATTCGACATGATACTCGGCGAAATATATATTGTTGCAAGTAAACGCGAAGACTCTATTACTCGAAGGGTGATACAGACATGAAATGTTTCACGAGAATTTTCTTTCCATCGCTGAAAGCAGAAATGAGTGTTCTTCGTTGCGAATCAGCCTGCGTTTATAATGCGAGGAAGTACACGCGATGGGCACGTTTGCCAAGGATGGCGTGGATCAGTACAATATCTACAAGGAAAACGCATTAGGAGTGATTCGAGGGCGCCTTGCGAATTTCGCTCGACATCCTCTTTCCTGTAGACGGGCGCATTAATCATCGGTTGCTACGCGGCGAAGATGAGATGGCTCGCTTATTAAAGCTGGCTCGGGCCATTGGTCGCAACACGCTGCGTGGAAAGTTTAAAGGGAGGACGATCGCATAATAAAATAAATCACACTGCTGGGACGTTACAAATTTCGTGATACATTAGGATGGTGAGATATAAAGTGTTTCCGAGTTGCAGTTTGGAAATTTATATGAGAAATACTTAAGTTGCTTTTATAGTTCTTCGTAATATGAAGTTATGACTGGCTGTAGAAAACAATTTGGGATGAAATTATTGGTATAGGTGGACCGTAAAAAGATTAAGTGGGTGCTTATATTTTGAACTTCGAAAAAATCGATTTTTTCCTTGCAACTTCTTAAGGTGCATATTATCCTCGAAAATATCTGTGCCAAAGGATACGCCGGAATTCGTAAAAATCACGGAGTGTTACATGTATTCCACGCATAAATATATAATGTAGTTAAAATATTAGCAACCATATGTGCAAAAGGCTAATACAAAGCACTGCGCCGATTAAAAAAAAAATCCCAAAGAGGGCAAAGCACGAATACCCCCTTAAATCAGTCCATAAATAATTATTACAAGATACCAAGTTCCGTAATTAAATTCTGTGTGTGCTATATTATTAGCAAACGATGTTCCAATAGAATGTATTCGAGTGTACTTAACAGTAGTATTTCCGTCTCAGTATCACAATGTATAATTAATTTTGTATCAATAGTATCTTCTCCACGCACAAAGCCTTGCCGATTATCTAAAAGCGTCTCGCCCGCCATTTTCGCGATCCTTTGTAACATCCCCTATGTTCCCTCATCCCTTCCAAACGTTACGCAGCTGAACGCAGCCGACGCGCAAACGGAGGAACAACCAAATAACGGACGAGGACGAAAGGAAATCTTCAGGGCGTAAAAAGCTCGTAATCCTGCTTCGCTGGAGCCGTGCGATTTTCCCTGAATTTACCCTGATTCCTGAATACTTCCCACTTACTTCCACTTCTAAGCGTCTGCAAATACTTATATACATCTTTGCCTCGCTTTCAGCGCCGTGTTTCGAGGCGTTTTAATTCCTGGCAAGCCAGGCGAGACCGATGGAAAGCTGGCTAAAGTGAAAGAAATCGGAGCTAGCAGCGGATTTAAAGCCACGTTGGGTTTAATGGCGAAGTGGGTAGCGATGGAACGACGGTGGATAAACGAGGACGGAGTGTATTTGGATGCACACAGATGATGGATCACCGAGGAAGCGAAGAAGCGTAGCCGGATCACCAGAAGATGCATAAATCAGAAGCCAGATCAAGAGACAGCCGCAACAGGATCGGTTCGAGTAGGCATCATGCCAGAGGGGTTGGTCGGCAGGATGACCGCGAAAGGAAGGTGAATGTAAAAAAGGTTGGAAGAAAAGAATATGACACGCGAGTTGGAAAAGAAAATGGTAATCGAAGAAAGAACGGCAGAACGTTTGGATAGAAAGCGAAGGCGGGACGAAATGAAGAAACAATAGGTACTGGAATGTCGAGGAAAACTGAAGAACAGAACAGATGTCAAGATATCTCTGTGTACCTGAGGGGGACAGATTGATTGGATTGAAAAAGTTGTTGCACTGGAGAGAAGCAAACGGGAAAGTGTTTTCTCGGGAGAAGCAGACACCCAGAAGCCAATTCAGGGATCAGCCACGCGACACGATATAATTCTCGACCACCAAGGGGATGCATGGGGAGGCCTTCGTGTGCCCCTCGTCCTGATCCTTCCGTCGAAGGACAAGAAAAGCTGCCTCATATTCTCCCAACGGCCACACAATAATATCATATATAGATCTTATACACATTTGATAAACATCGTGGAAGATTGTTACGCGCCCTCGATCTAACGCTCTCGTTGCAACGTGCAGTTCGCGTGATTGTATACGATACGACGATCCTGGGGTCGGAGGGACACTTTACCCCTAAAGATGATATTGCCATTTGATCTTGAATCTGGACTTCGTTCGATTCAGGGGAAATAACATTTTTTATGGACTCGAAATTTATACTGGCAATTTGGTCTTGCATGGTTCACAATGTAGGAAACAAAAGATCCTAAAATATATATGTTTATACGTATTCTTTATCTTACTGCCGGTAACTTATTCGTTGGAAAATAGCTGAAATGGTCGGCATTTCCCATGGAATACAAAAGGATTTCCTGTTTATAAATGTCTAATTCATATCCGCGTATACAAGCACGAAAGTATCGCACACGAGGAACGCTTGAATCGAGACACGCGCACGAAAGCAACGGCATAACACAGTATCATAATGTACATCGATTATAGTCATCGTATCCAAAATGGTTTCCAGGTAACACGGTTTTCTTTACCTTTTTCCGCACTTGTATACGGTCTCCATATACGAGCACCACTCTATCCTTGCTCTCGTTCGAGGTGAGCTGGTAAGACAAGCTCTAAAATTGGACGGGTGATATTTGCAGCGGCGACACAATTTTTTATATTATTGTTTTTCGATTGCGTCGGGTGATTTTGTTAGTGTCATCGTGCATCCATCGATCGTGATATATTTTCCGATTCGTTCCATCAGTTGGAATCGTTTGCATATTTCCATCGTCATTGTTATTATTATTATTATTATTATGTTTTGTTCAACGTCGTCCACGATATCCCAGCGTGAATGAGAGGGAAAAGAAGAGAGAGGGGGCACGAGAGTGATCCATCGAATTCATAATGAATATCGCACGGTTCCACGTGGACGATTTGTTTATTCGATGTTCGTGTTCCCATTGTTTTGTTGTTTTATTTCGTTCGTTATATCCGTGATTTTCGTTCGCACGTGTAATCGAGTTCGTTAAAAAGTTTCGTTTTGTCCGCGCGTCGTGGAGGACAAGCGGATGAACAGAGAAGATGCGTAGAAAAAAGAGATGTCGATTCGCAGCGAGCGGGATGAGACAACGGGACGTAAGTTTTCGAGGATGACCGTCGAAGAAGTGGACGCCCGTGATGACGATGACGATGATTGAACGGACGATGCGACGTCATCGTGGGTGTCCAGGATTCCATGTGGATGGCACGGTGGCGGTCGGTCGGTCGTCGATGAACGGGGTAGGCACGGAAATGAGGAAATAGAAGAATTTCATTGATTTATATCGTGTACTTTAACCACTGTGTGTGTCTTGTGTCAATTATTTTATTTATTTTTTCAATTTTGTTCGTTGCCTGTGATCAACCGGTGTTTCTTCTTTGTCCATCGTCTACTTTCTTTTAAACACTCGAGTGCTCTTTATCGAAGCCTCGTGTTACCTTCCCTTCTCCAAACGCTTTCGACTGCTCGGTCTTTGAACAGATTCGAACGATTTATTTTTCCTCGTTTTCCTTTCATTTTTCTTACTTTTTTTTTCTTATTTACTCTGCTATAGTGTTCCGCTCTATCTCGGTTTCATTTCGCCTCGGATTTACTGGGATCTGTAGTTTAGCGTGCTTTACTAGGGCTTGCTAAAGAAAATCAAGTCGCTCAGAACGAGGCCTCGACTAGGTAAGTCCCGTCCATCGCAGCCCCTGTCTGCCCCCCTTCGGCACCCGATACTTGGGCCCTTGTCGCCGGGATGTACTGACTGTACGCCTGCTGAAATCCACACCACAAGCACACACTACATTGTTGCACGCTAAGCTCACCTACCCTAAACAGTCTGTTCTACAAATGGACCTCTACGATTATCTACAGTTGCGATTCACTGTCGCGTACTCGTCGTGTCGCCATAATGGACTTGTCCCTTTTCTTATCCGACTGATACTAAGTCGTTTATACCACCCTTGTCACAAGGGTACATATGTGCACATGTATTTTTTTGAACTGCGTTCGCCTACCCCCTATACATTTCATTACAGCATATCCCCAGTCACAGTGATCATCGAAACTAAATCTAAACTATGTAACACCCTAGTTCATTCTAACCGAAGGCGTTTCGAAAGCTCCAGCTCGAAAGGCGACGAAAACGAAGGCTTCTGTGCAAGCATCGTCCACAGATGCATGAATTCACCTAACTAGAAGAATGTATCCAGCCTTCGACAAGGTGTCGTGTTCTCTGTCGTCGATGAACGAAAGCTAGACGAGTACTATCTCCTTCTGTGGTCTTTGAGAAGTGACAGGTGACTAATCGCTCAAACGGATATTCGTACCTACGATCGACGATTTCCAGCAGTTCGTTGCGAGACTGATCCTACCGTAGCTAATTCCGCGAGACGAGCAACTTGTGCGCGGAACCAACCGGGTCACACTTAATCGTCGGCTTTAATTAAATTTAATTGGTCCGTGTCGCGACCAGCTGCGGACCCGACCCGATTTTCCCGAGGTTGGATTTTTCGACCGCGACATGGCGTTAATGGACACGTTTCCGCTGGAACTGCAGGAGTTCTCGAAGCCCCGCGACACGTGAATTCGCGGTGAAAAGATCGGAAGAATGCACGTAAACGGGACTAAAAGGTTTCAATGGAATACTCTGCGTTCTACGATGTGAAGTGAAATAGATGTACAAAGGGGTGTAACATGAAATAAGCAGGCAACTAAAATGATTCATAATCGAATTTAATAAAAATTTGTACTATCGGTGTTACTTCATACACAAATGATGTACGGTGCGCGCTTAAAGTGTGCGCACTTAACACGGACATACTTGAGAGTTGACGCGAAGCGAATCAATTTTAGATCAACACCGTTAGAGCTGTTCTATTTCAAATTGAAGGAAAATTGTTTTCCGATATCCTTAGCTTCGATTCTGGCTGCACTCTCAAACGGGATGCAATCGGATCGTCGACAAAACTTTAAGAAAGTCCCGGTCGAAGCGTTCGACAAACGGAAAGTAACATTGCGAGTAATTACCAATTACCAGCGTGTTCTCAACATATTTACAGGGTTCAATAAAAAGGAAGTTGCACTGAAAGAGAATAAAGTAATTAGAAGTGATCGTCTCGCGATCGCTCGAAGAGCAGCGCGAGAACAACGAGGAGGGCACTCGTGGGCGTACGAGTAACAATTTGTTCTCGGTTCGTTTGCATGCAGTTTCGTGAATTGTCGCTTCTTCGAGCGCTCGCTAATTAATCGTCACGAGTGCGGCGACACTCTGAACGTCGCGAGGGCCACTGGAAGGCAAGTGTTATCGAGCTCGTAAAGAAGGAAGGGAGAGCCAACGAATTTCACCGCGATGAAAATCGTCCACACCCCTTTCATTCCAAGCAATGCGTCCGCAAACTATGCGCAAAGGGAAGCAAAGTTAAGGGCGGACATTGGACGGGGCGACTGGGACGCTTGGACAAACCGACGGGCACGTGATCGTGTCTGAAAATCGTGAAGAGGTTCGCATTCAAAACAGTCCAAGAAAACAGAGTGGTATCACATTGTATGTAACGTATGCGAGTTGTAGCATAGAAGTGTGGAAGAGGAGAAGTGCCAAGAGAATCAGAAGAAACATAGTATATGTATAATCGATCGTAACAACATGTCCCAAAAAATAGAACTAATCCGAGCTAGCAGGCGTTTTATAACGTATCGATAGGGGAACGATCAAAAACGTGACAGACAAGTAACAAGAGCTTGACGTTTTTCTTGTTGGGCCTTACCTTAAACGGACGAGAACTGTTTCTACGGGACGAACCACACACAACAGGTGCCGACAGTGTGATTATGTTACAAAATGTACAGACATATTTACATTGTACGCGTGGCATTTGCAAATTACGTTTACGAGGGAGGGGTGGGTGAGGGGTGAATTTATGAGGGAGAGAATTACGATCATCGACGGAATACTCGTGTACTGGGTTTTAACGTGATACTAAATATTAGAATTGTATAAGGCGATTCTGTATTGGCAATGTATGTATGGTACCGTTCAATTGCTATGAGAGACATTTTTTTCCCTTTTTCTTCGTGCACACGATATTAACGCTTCCGCGGACAGCTTGTAATCAAATTGAAATGGCAGAATGCACGCCACTGTGTATGTACAATGCTATCGACCGCATGTCCGTGAAACGTTAACGCATCGCGAAACACCACGTATGCTAATATCATATGAGCAATTAACTAGCCAATTCGATATACCGGTTATAAAAATTGACAGACGACAGCCTGTCGTGTCGCGACGTTTACAGCCGGCAGTCCATCGACTTACCTGTTGAACGGTAATTAATGGCACGAGTGGTCGAGGCTGACGTCGATACGAACAATAGTGGATTGTGTAATTACAGTCTGGCAGCCGATCGAAAATAATCGTGAAAGCTACTTCCACGGGATCCACTCGATATATAATACATAAGTCCGATTAATCATCGTCCCGGCGGTCGTAATGGAAGCGAAACGACAGGCCGTGTCGAATAATATCTGATTAATCTTCATCCCGTCAAGAAGCAGGCCTAAACTCGAGCAGGCTGAAATTGCCGGCGTGATTAATATTACGCCAGTCGCGGGAAGGACTCGATTGTCGACGCGACACTCCTTCCTTTTCAACGAAGGAAGAACACCTGAGAGAATCGTGGCTGCCATAAACAGTCGCGACGATTTATTATTTCTATTGTCCACGGATTATCGCGAAGCGATTGTTCATTTACGCGAGAATTGACGCGGGGTTGACGATCATTTTCATTGGGCTTCGATGAACTCGAATGTCTTGGAACAGACATCGCTCGAATTACGTGAACGCGATTTCTGACAAGGGGTTGTTAACAAGGGTTGAATTTTAACGGAGCGTCGATGCGAATTAATTAAGGTGAACGACATTCGACGTCTGTACGGATTCGGTTGAATTCGATCGGCCTTCCTCCGTGACAAACTTGTCCGCACGGTATACCCCGTTTTCTACCCTTGAACGACTTAATAAAATATACACAGGTGACATGATCCACGTACATTATATACAATATATTTAATCGAACCAGCTATATGGTATATATATAGTGAAATATATATATAAAACGGATCAATCAATTTCCAATAACGATTAAGTGGAGCAAAACTTGGGGGACAATAACCAACATCAGCACCCAAAATAGAAGTCGAGTGGCCTGAATACCGTGCAAGCGTAACCGACACTTTTCCAAGTGCTTAGAGAGCCCCTGAAAAAATCTCTCGCGATGATACTCGCGATGATACTCGCGAAGCAGCGTTTCCCGTGACATTTGGAAAATATTTAAACGAATAATATCGATCGCGCTCGATGGCGTTCGGACCGCTCGATTCCGTGTAACAGTTACAATCGGAGACGAGAGTCTGCCTCGTACGTAGTCTCCGTACCAAGAAAAGATTGGAGGGGTGTACACCGTTTAAAGGGGACGGACAACGGGGGTGGACGAACATCTTTGAATAAGGGCAACAGGGGAGAAGTGTGGAAAATATGGTGCTCGTTACTGGGCCGACGATAAAAGTGATTTGACGGAGCTTTTCAGACGGACACTTAAGATTCAATTTTCTCTTGCCTGGCTGATCTGAAGTGGATGCTCCACTACAGGCTCCGGGTGTTCCTTCGGCTATGCATTATTCATGAAAGCAACTCGTGTTATATTATAATGGGCATTATGCTGGCAATTAATTCGACGCGACGACATTCATTCGTTCTTTCTTTTCCTTCTCTTTTTTTTCCTTCCATCGAGCAACGCGCGATAACGAAACTGATAACGAGCAACTGGGGGAATCTACATATATTTATAAACATATGTATATATCTAGCTTCGTTGTTGAAAGTTCATTCGCAATTCGCCAAAAATTCGGGCAACGTTTCGTCGTTGTTTCTTCGCGAAACTTCAAGTCGAGGAATCGTTGTTTGCCTTGATAACGTGATCGACATGAACGATACGCGCACGCGTCCCGATGCCCAGCCTCGACGATTCAGCTCGGACTCTGGCGGTTCTAGCAATTTCGATACGCGCCGGAGGAGAAATCTTCGTGACAGGAATAAAGACGCTCGATTAAATCTGCGGCGACTTTAGAGGAGTCTGGCTGCGACCTAATTATCGAAACACGTGCTGTTGGCCGTTTAGATTAGACGGTTCCCCTGGCACGGATTGTTGGTCGAACGAACGGAAGACGTGTACGAGGCTTGGCAACACGTTGTACCAATTAGTCCACGTCCGAGGTAGAAGATCGCGGTAGTAATTAGATGCGATATTACGCAAAGGAAGAAATCGGGAATATAGGTTACAGAACGGAGGTTATTCTCGAAACCATGTTTTCTGACATGGTTGACGCGATACCTCGAGATCTAGCCGCCCGATCGACTTGAAATTTGGCGAGAATTCGTCAGCGGTCCTGTCGCTTAAGCCGGTGCTAAAATCTTTGAGCGATCTTAATTTTTCCTAATTTTTTATTATGCCGAAGGCATTCTTTTAAACAATGATATCTTTGCTCCACTTTCATACCGAGGAAAACGACATCTGGTTTTTATATCGGTCCACCATTCCTTTGCAGAGTTTCTCGACAATGAAACAGAAATTGGAAGTCGCCTAAACATTGCAGAACAAGCTGTTCACGAAATTGTGCCAAAAATGGGTAACAGACTAGACACCTAGAGTGTCACTGAAGCGATTAAAACGATAGAACGTCGGATCTGCCTCGAACAATGTCTGAAAGCAGCAGCTGACGTTTAGACAAAAGACGCGGATTAGGTAACACGTAGGCCAATAATCGAAGACAAAAACGACGCTGGGGGTGTAACAGAGGGTCGATTGAAAGGCCAGGAAACGAAGAGATAGGTAAACCGTTCCCATTGTTCCTGCAGCTAATGCAGATAGGATACATGAGACAGAACGAAGAATCAACACTACTCAATGAAATCTTAATTAAAAGGACTCGTAGTCTAGTTTACCCTAAGTGAAATGGATTAAGTAGGAACTATGTATATAATTTTGCAGACGTGAGATTTTTTGCTATTTCGTCACCTATTCGCTGATATACAAGAACCATGCCAGAGAATCGCTTTTTTTTTGTTCTTTTCAACGCTCTCGTCGATTATTGTGAAGCAAACGTCGTCGCGTGCATAAGTGCGACCGATTGTCGATTCTACGAGAGTGAAAGCTGGAGGAAAATTCGCGTAAGCAAGTTGGGCGACAAAATTGGACTCGGTGGAGTCCTCGTGTCGATAGAAGTTTTCAGTGGATCCCGTGACACTCTAAACGACACCGTTCCCGCGGGAAATGTCCTTCGAGATTTTCGCGAGAAGTCGTTAAAACGTGCAAGGATTTCATGAAGATCAAACCTGACGAAACTTTGTACCCGAGTTAAACCAGCGAAGAGAAGAGGACGATAAGCCTGAAATTAATTCCCATACGCTGTACAATTTTGTCAGCTGAAGTTCCGAGCGAACCAGAGAAGCGGCTTTCGACAAATAAAATTTGCTGGACAGTGAGGTGCGTCTAGCTCGTGAACACGTGTAACGCTAAATCTATACTTCACAGGTGGCCACACCGTCCGACAACCGTTCCACCAAGAACCCCTAATCATTTCCATTTCGAAGTCGCTTTACGATCGCAGCTTAATCAATCTACATGCTCCAGAAACTTCCATCAAGATAATTACCAGGATGGCCCCTGTACCACCGTTAACAACTACTCCCCTGTGTTGTCAAACGTGAAAGGACATAATCACCCGACGAAGAAAAAAAAAATCTATTACGTTTTACGAACACTTCGAGATATCCGGGCCAGGTCGAACGGTGCTCGGACAAGGTACGTGGCAAATGATCGAGGCGTGAAACTCGACGGGGTGTCTCCTGTCCGGTAAGAAAGAGACCTCGAACCCTCGACTCCTGCACCTTGACGCCAACCGATACACGACACGTGTATACACGTATACATGAACGAACGTATAAACGAACATACACCCCCGTCCATAAGTCACCCGCGTGCCTAACAATGGTAAAAAAGAGCGGAAAGAAAAATCGAACAGCGTAGACTATCCGTACTTTGAGGAATAAAAATAATTTAAATTCCTTTGCAAGAAAAATACTAAGTAGACATTCCTTTCATTCGATACCCGCAACACGGGCACTATCGGCCTGCTCTATATTCAAGTGTCCGGTGACTTATGGGCAAGGGTATAAGTGTGTATGCAAGTACCTATACACTGGTGTACGTGTAGACAGAGATACATATACGTGTATATACCTACTGGATGTCCCTAAGGTCAAGGCGACACACGTTGCTGTACAATTTTCTAGTCGATAACTGTGCAAGGATGACTGTACACTCGTAATGAATATCCAACAGCGTTCGCTTAACTCGTTTCTCGCGGTCCCGTTGCCGACGGAAGGAGGAACGCGAGTCTCGATGATCGAACGGGTTCTCGAGAACTCGCTTATAACTTCTCTTCCGGGCAGGAGCCGCGAGATTCGTCGAAACTCTGCAGCGTCGCGGTATGCTGAATCTCGAGAGCGATCCGCCTGTCGCCCACCTGCACGGAGACACGATTTTCTTTCTATTCGTTCCATTTTTTTTATTTGTGATGCCGTTTCGGGAAAATCCGAAACCGGCTCCTGGATGAATTTTATGGTGAAGTTGAAAATGAGATACGATACGGTATAGCCAGGGGCGAAAGTCGAATAGAGAAGTGGGAAGGATGGTTATTATCGTGTTAGGTTTAATCCAGACCTTTTTCTGCGTAAACGACAACTATACCCACTTTTCCTTCGCATAATTTCGCCCCTGTCTATGCATGTCCGTGCAGGTGTGCGCGGGTGTCGTTTTCAAGGGTTTAAACGAAGCTCGTTAAAGTTTCGTGAACGACGGACGGAGTGCGCGTGGTGACGGTACACGTCGCTGAAAATTAAGAAGTGGTCAGAAATGGAAACATATCTCCTCGAATTTTTTCTCTCTTTTTTTTTCTCCTCCAACTTTTACTTCTTTCTTTCGTTGGTTCTGTCTGTTTGTGTACGGGGGTTGTTCAATGGAGATCGCTCCCGCCAATCGCAGTTTGTTTTTCTTTCAATGTATCGCATTGTACTTTCTCGATTTCGATGCTCAAGTTCGGGATAGCTTTTTGGGATTGGAATCGTTAGTATTGTAAAGGTGTTTCCTTGCGGCTGAAAAATTGTATGGGGGTCGAAAGGACGCGGGTCGATTAAAAAATCTCAGTTTCTTTATTTCCTTCAGACATCGCCTCGTCAGAGGATCGTGGATTTCTTTCTGTCGCGCTGACGAGCGCCCTAACGAAAGGGAAAAGCGTCGCAAAATCGAAACGCTGACAGATCGCTGGAATGTATGGAAAAACGTGATATCTTACTTAGAATAGCTTCGTCCTCGAGTCGATTAAGGGCTGGCCAGCCTTGCGAACCTCTTTCCTTCGATACCGAACGAGGAAAATAAACGAGGAGAATATTGTAGGCTGTGATATAGAAAGTAAACGGGCGTCGTTTATAACGTACTAACGGTGGCAATAATGAAGGCGTTCGAAAGCCTGTCGAAAAGTCGACTGAAAAAGTTCGTTCGCTATACTTTGCGAATGTTTCAGCTGTTGCATGTATGCACATGAAATATCGAAGCTTCTATTCCCCACATTATTCTGGTCGATAGTTGCAATGTTTGCGAGTAAACGCGGCCACTTATCGTGCACAGCGATTAACAATTATTATTCATGACGAAAGTGGAAATAATTCCTACGGAAAATGAACGAGCGAAACTTACGAATACGCGTATATATTTTTCCTTTTTAATTCCAACCAGGACGGTTTCTGTAGCGTTTGATTGAAGCCAAGCGATTAGGGAAGAATCATATCGTTCAACGATACCACAAGTAGCTCGATCTTTGAGAAGTATAGCGAACGAAACGCGACAGCCCTTGCGCACAAAATGACAACCCTTAATCGTCGTGGATGATCGAGGGATTGATCGCGCGATCTGTGAGCCTATAAAGATGTCGAGATCGGTATTCCGAGCCGGCTTGCGTCACGGGACCAAATAAAATCTACGGCTGAGCAGTATATCTCGTGCGAAATTTGCGAAACCCGTACGTGCATCGCGGATTTATGTCGCTAATGCGGATCGATTAATCGGAAACCTCGTTACTCCTCTGGCTGTAATAAATCTTGACTAGGAATATTTAGAAGAGACCGCGCGTAAATCGCGATTAAAGTGGACGTTCGAGCGGCTTCCGGTGACAATTATCAAGTCCATCCTGTGAACTACGTTGGAGAATTTTCCTTTAAGAAAATCAAGCTTGATTCATCGTTCGTTTGCTTCTCCGATTCTTAATTTTCTTACGAAAACCATTGACTGCCGTGGAATATTAATTGAATTCCGATGAAATTGCACCTCTTTCTATTCAAATTCAACGAGTTCGTTGAATTGTATTATAATAATAAATAAATAAATATATAAATAATGTTTCTCACAAGCACCATTACATAAAACGCAAGCGGGCTAGAATACCAAGAAAATGAACGCGAACCGACGACGAAAGCAAAAGTCGATCCTCGAGCGATCGAATAATCGATTCAGCTCCCCTATATACAGTTCAATTGTCATCGCGCGTTGTTCCATGCGTAATCTCGAACGTTCATCGCGATTCCGCGTCTCGTTGAGCCTAACTACGATAGGGAATTGCATCTTAAAGCTACGTTTGAGTCCGAAAGCTCGCACCTTTCATTAAATCAGCCCGGGGGATTCGGATAATTGAACCCCAATGGCGGTAATGTCTGCCCCTCGGCGAAACTGAGAAACGTACGCGTGCACACGGGCGATCGAATGAACGTCGCGTCTCGAAAATCATTCGATTCGAAGGGCGAGCCGCTCGAGGAGTCGAGGATCGATTAGCTGGAGCGTGGCCGAGGCGCTTCGAACTCGATGGAACTTGGACAAGGTCAAGAAAACGAGAGCCACTGGAAGGAACGAGCTTCGTTCGTATTTCGTTCGCGCGACATCGATTCGATCCCCGCGTGTGCGGCTTGGTCGATGGCCTTATTCAATTCTGCGAAATCGAACGAGGTGAAAAAGAAACGGTAGAGTCGCATAGCGTGGAGCAGAAGTCGTGCGTTAGAAGAGATCCTTCGATCTGCGACGACGCACGTTTTTTATTCGGCGTGTCTTCTGCTGCCGTCCGCGAAAAATGCTTTCAACGTCGTCTCGTTGGAGCTCGATGGAATTCGAACAGATTTCCGTGGCACGCGTGGGCCACGGTGTGTGAGCAATTTGTGCGATCGGACGAGGAGAAGGCGGGCACGAGCTCGGGCAGGATTCGATGCGCGGCTTCCAGTCGAGTTTTTAATCTAAAAATGGAAGACTTAGGGTAGGGCTGGCGAGCGGCGAGGCTCGATCTAGGCGGGGACGATAGGTTTGGCGCCGGTGGAAGACGAGTATACAACTTTGAACCCCCTGTCGATCTTGTTCGACGTTGACCCGAGGTCATCGATATAATCGACGAAAAGCGTGGCTCGAGATTTTGGTCGCAGTATAAAGATTCAATGAAACGTAGTTACGGTTACTCTATTAAAACCAACGATGGAAATCCAGTGTACCACAGGAACGACGCACAGTTGCTTATTATTTTTAACAGAACAGCATTTGACTTATCAATTTCACTTCTTCTTGACACGCAGCAGTGTTTGATATTTCTCTTAGCAGTATTTTTCACACATTTTTCGAACAATTACAACGATCGACCGAGAAGAACGCGAAGCTCATCAATGGAGATTTTCGAACAATTTCATTTCACCTCTGTGCGTCGATAGCTGCGACAGCATTCTAAATCCGGCAACAAAGAGGACGCTCGCCTGAATTCCACCGTTCGACTCGGTCTAGTTGAACGTTCCAGGAAAAATCTGACCCTGAATGGCACGCGAAATCCTCGCTCAGACACGTGAACGCCCCGCCAGGGGAATATATCGCTCCTTGTCCCGTACATTTCGGCAATTTCGAGCAGACTCGACGGACGACCGTCCCGCGTACATAATATGGCAGGAACACATTTGTTGTACCGCTGACGGGGCACGTCGCGACGACTCGTGCTCCTTCTTGCATATGAATCTTATCATTGATTTAGAGCCGCCGACGAACACGTTCGCCAGCTGACGTCGTTCATGCAGCGGGCGTTGCGTCGTAAAGATCGTCGGTGAACGATCTGACGCGTCGCAGACGCGGTCTATTATTGCTCGTTCATCGTCCGCCGTTGGGACAGTTAACGTCAACGGCGAGTAAACTGTTGGGCACCGACACTGGTGTTCAAGTAGTCGATAAAAATTGGACGGCCGAAGAGACGCATCGATTCAAAGGGACTGGAAATTCGGAAAGTCGTGGCGAGAATTTGCTTGGGCGCGGGAATGTTACAATTTCGAGGCAACTCGAGCAGAGACGGCCGGGGCGAGGATCGTTTGCTAGATCGGTAACTAATTCACGGCTTGACGGGCGATTAACGCGTAAAAGGTGGACGAAGGTCGGTCGACCGCTGAAAAATGGAAGCTCGTGAAAGCGGCAGGGGCAGGGGGACGCTTAATGGAGCTCTGATGAGCTCCACGTCCCGTTAGAATCACTGGACTGATTAAAATTAGACGCGAGATTTACCGCTAGGGTTTCAATTTCAAAGTGACCGAACCGTGGGAGGGTTTTAAATAAATTTCGCTGAAGATGCCACGGTCGGAAGGTCAGTCGGGGGTGTCTGGAAATTAACGGGCGTTTAACGAGCCGCGGAAAATAATGGAGGGCAAGCGAACCGACCGAAAAATGGCGTTCGCAAGGGTGAACGATCCTCGGTAGGGGAACGATGTTTAATAGGGTTTCGATGGGGCCTTGTCCTCGATCTGCCAACCGGCAGGACCATTTATCGCCTCTCATTTTCCCTCGTTTACGTCGACTCCCGCTACGTGCTGGCAGATTTACGACCCGACGTACGTAAGCCGTCCCTCTGCAATCGATATGAATCGAACTCCCGCTATTACGATATTCTCAACCCTTCTTGGGGAAAATAGTTGTGTTCCTGCGGGGAAATAAGATTGCCAGGCGAACGGAGAAATATGGATCTGCGATCCCGAGCCACGTTTCGACGTCGTTCGTTCGCGACACCCTCGGAGTCTTTGCTGAAAAGTCCATGGTGTCGTTTCTACGGGGCTAACGGGGATCTACTCTGCGTGCGTCGACAGGCGTGAGAGGGTAATAGACTTGAATAAAAGGCCGCTCGACTGAAAGAGGTAATGCAAGGACGATCTACGAGTTCTCGAAGAGACGTGAAGACAGAGTTTCGATTAAGGGAACGCGCCGGACCAGCCACAATTCGAGGCGGTTCAAAATGATCTCGCAGCGACAGATAGGGAGCAGTCTAACTTGAGAGAGTCTAACCAGAATAATCGCTATGACATCGATTTAGAATACGCTACGATGAAGACAGAGGAATAAGGCTAGAGATAATTTCAATTAGATCGTGTCCTCGACCGAACGCTGGCCAAGGTAGACTGATAACGATTTACTTAGTAATCTAGATCCTAGTCTACGGATAGAATCTTAGTTTCGCCTGGATCGAAGGTGTTCAAGAGGAACGAGATCGACTCGTCTCACAATCAGTTCGACTGATTTCCACGTGTCCGAACGAACCCGCCTTACCTTTTCAAATCAATGCCGTCCATGGAACCAACAGAGAACAGAATACAAACGTGTCGCAAAGAAAGGCGTCAGAAATTTCGCGCGATTTTTCTATTGGAAACGCGAACAAAGAAAATTCCCATGGAAGGTATACGACGTTAGATCCTGGTGGAACGACGATCGTAAAGTTCCGTACGCTCGGATCACTCGAGGAAACCTTTGAAACGCGTTCACCATCCCGTCGGGCGGATTTTGGAGACGTTCCAAGCGCGAGAACGAACGCTTCCGTCGGAACGACGTAGCACGAGCGTTTCTTCTGTTATTTATCGCGAGAACGAGCGCGGCGTGAAAAGGTGCGCCAGTCGAAAGTAACGCTTCGCACATTTGACCGCGATATGCGCATCGGGCATAGTCTTTTCATATTCGTTCCCCGCCAGCGAATGTCCAAACGAATATTTCTGCGCTTCGATGCCGGCCTGTTATTGCAACGTAAATCGTTTCTTTCCGCGATGCCGTCTGTACATTTCCAACGTCCCTCGTGTGATATTAAGCGAGTCTCAATATTGTCCTTGTACCCGTGCCTTATACCTGTCACGCAACGCGTAAATCTGTCGGCTGTTTCATATTGCGCGCACTTTGTGCAAGAGAGACGCGTGAGTATTGTTATTATTGCGCGTCCATTCGTCGGTTTTGTCGTGCACCAGCACCGAATGTGCGGAGCCATCGTGAGAGGCTGTTTCATTTTCTACAGATCCGAGCCGTCTCGCGGAACGAAAGCGTCAGCCAGAAAAACAGAGAACGATAAAGCAGCCCCCCCGAACGCGCCATTCCGTCGGATCCTTTCGCTTCGAATCTCACGCGCGATATTTCAACGGCTTCCTCTAGCTTCGCGTTTCGAGTCGAACTCCTCCATTCCATTCGACGGGGAGGCGAACAGCGAGAGAGCATTTTCGATGCCTCCCGCTGTCTGGAAAGGCGGGCTTATCTAGCTGCTATCAAGCGCAACGAATGATCCGCATTGAGGGGATAAAATGGCGCGAATATCGCCGAAGAGGGAAAGAGAGTACCGAGTCTAAATTCGAACCCACGCTGGCAGTGCTTCGGGGAGAAGTTAACCCCGATGGGAGTCGTGCTTAACAACCCGGGATTCGATGTCACGAGATAGAGCGATACTTGGTTCGCGTGGATCGTCCTTGCTGCCGACGCCGTTTCAGTTTATACTGCGACTGCTTGCAGCTTCGTAATCTGTATACCTAGCTGGAGCCGGAGTAGCTGCAGAGATCGTGAAACTATCGCGAGGGGCACAGGCGACAAAGTTTAGCCATTCCGGGGATATTTCTGTGCAGCCCCTTTAGTGTTTTCGATGTAGAAATATTTGCGTTGTTCAATCGAATCCCGGGCGTTGGCCTCCAAGCGTCTCGTAATCCAGTCGAATCATAAACGATCGCTGAGATCGCCAAGATCCAGTCTCGATCGAGCTCTGGAACACTTGGCCGTGGATTGGAACGCAAACGTTCGATTCGAGCTCCTCTGTCGAAGCAGTCCGTTCGATCGACGGCCGTGATTAAGATCGAGAACCGACAGAACGTATCGGCGAGTTTCAAATCACTATTGACGACGGATGAGTCGAAGCTGATCGCCTAACAACCGAGAGCTCGAATAGCAACGTGAATAACGATTCCTCGAGAATCTAAAGTAAATTCTTCCAATTTCGGATTACATCCAAGATCGAAATTAGCGCCTGAAGTTCAAGCTTTACCCTTAGGCCACTCTAAGATATGGAACGATCAGTCTTCTGCTGATAAAACGTCCTCTCGCCGCCCCGAACGCAAGGCAAACCCAAGGATCCCTGATATCCTCCTATGATATGCTTCATCCTAATAAACTTTCAACGCTGGCACAAAATCGGAACGTAGGCCAATTTACTTATACGCCGCGGGTCAAATAACTACACACAGCGTCGACCCATGACACTGCGGACAACGCAATAAATACCACAGTAACAACTTAACAAATATCGCCCATCTATTCTCGATCAGTCCTATTAAACGACTTTTTTTTTCCTCCGCACGAATGGTGAAAAGAAACCACCTACAAAAAAGAGGAAAAAATAGGGGTTGTTAGGACTAAGACTACCTACAATCTGGATCGCACGCCAAGTGAAGGGAACGAATTATTGAATGGAATCTCTGTCCCGAGCCCGGCTCACACCCTTGTCTCGTTGTAGGGGCTGGAGGAGCTCGTGCCCTGGCGACGTTGCCGATCACTGTCACCCGGCACGTTAAACGCGACATTCGGCACCGTGGTGGGATCAACCGGTTGATAATGGGACTGCACCGGCTGTCCGGTCGGCTGCGATTGGTGAGAGTGGGAGGAAAACGAGGGTGGACCCTCGCTTATGGAGGTCGTCGAGGCGAGAATACGGCGACCGCGTACCTGGTAACGTTGGGGGTAGCAACGGCCGCAGCAGGCGTGCAGCAAGCCGCCCCTGGAGGCAGTGCTGTGCGCGGGGGAGGTTAAGGGCGACGGCGATCCTGGCCTCTTCGGGGCACCGTTGTAGGGCACCTCCATCTCCACGAACTCGCGATCCTGTAACAGAACTGCTTTATTAGGATCCTGGTCGAGACTGGATAGAGGGAGTGAAAGAATGCAACCGATAAATATTATTATCGAGGGGTTGATAATGAGGCGGAAATTGTTTTACTGGTATCACGGTCGACACCGAATAGAATAAATTCGCGAATAAACCAAAAATGTTGTATAGGGGTTGTGAATGAAACGAAAGAATCGAGGAATAGAAAAAAATAATTCTATATTGTTCTAGGTGGTTGAAGATTGTACAACTTTTTTATTGCACAATATCTTAATATACTGAATTTGAGGCTCGCAGGTCTGGTCATGTTACACGGCACTGTTTTATAATAAAAGTTAATTGAAAAAAGAGGGGTGGTGATTTTATAAATACGTTTTATACGTATCAATTGCAAGCTGCGAAGGAAAACGAGAGAGCGGGCAACGGTGCGTCAATAGTTCCGTTTAGTTAATATAGTGTTGCGAGTTTTTTTAGATCAAGGGTGGCTTTCTAGCTTTAAACGAAGTTATAGGTCTGCTAGGGTAGAGCCGCCTGCGAGCTTACAACCTCGTAATTTACCGACCCAAGTTTCGATCCCTCTTGTTCTAACTTTTATAATCCGCGATGCCCATCGATATCTCGTTACCTGTATACTCCATTTTCCGAGGGAAAGTTGTAATTCATCCGCTACAGGATGCCCCAACAAACACTACTTTGCTCCCCTAAGTAAGGCTCTTCCTTACTGGTAATCGAACGCGAATGCGATCAAGTAGATTGTACGCGTCACCGCACAGACAACGACGATTACACACGGAGTCAACATCGCGCAAGAGTTTCTCTTCCACTGAATCGTGTGCTTCACCCAGTTTCATTGTGGAATATCTAGAAGGATCCATGGAGTCGCGTGCATTTAATTAAGGAATCTTTACTTTTCATCAAAGTTACCAGCAACTTGAAGTAGATTGTACACGTGCCGGCGCAGCCACAATAGATAAGAAGCGTTCCTTGTCTGGTATTTACGCGCCCACTTCGCCGTAAATATTTCGTTTTCTTTTACCCTTTGGCCTTCGTTCGACCTACATAAATTATGTTTCTTTTCCTTCATAAATTATATCCTTATTGTAGTTAACTATCTTAACGAAGATCTAAGCCATCGATAATAATTCCATTAATCTGAATATGTACTTTGATTGGAAGTTAAAATTTCCGAAATTTTCACCTGGCTGATAAAGCACAATTAATACAAAGCCGTCCGGAGGACTGATTGAAATCATTCTGAACTGTGCAGAATGTATTCGCGTTTGAACGAACGCGAATACCACAGGGGCCAAACACAGTCACACGCCCTATTGTCGCTGGTCAAACTTTGGTCCGTCGAGTATTGCTCGAACCGTGTTGCAAGTTGTTTCTCTGCTCGAATTACACAGCCGGAGGGAGGACACGCGTTTGTACGGAGGCTTATTGTTGCCATCGTGTTCAGTGCATTTCCGACAGGATTTCGTCTCTAATCACGGCAAACTTTACCAAAACTCCATTGCAAGTTTATTAGCACTCAGCTTATTGTTAATTTCAAATTAATAAGTTCGCGGCACTATGCCCGTTCCGTTTGTACAACCTGCTTACGAACTGCATAAATAGATTAATTCACTTTTAATCTCATATCGAAACTGACAACTATCCAGGCTTGCGAAATCACTGGCGAACTTTTTTCGAGTGGTTTCCATGGGGGATTGCATAGCTGCTCAATTCCACGAGCTCAAATCTTCACCGCGCAACTGGGAAGAGGCTAGCACTTGCGCGACTGACGGGAGATCACTCGATAATCGCCCTTTCCCTTGCGCACCCCTGTATCGCCACCCTGGAAGCTTCCAGCGACCGTTCACAGTCGAGATCGAACGCTCGAGTGCACCCTTTAACGTTCTCCATGTCGGGCAATCTGTGTCGTAGGACGAAAACGCGTGGCTTTCGCTTTCTGACACCTTCTATCTGACACCTTCTTCCATAAATCGATATGTTTCTACACACATAGATTTTAATTCGAGGGTTCTGATTCATTGTGAAGTTTCGATAGTTTAATTGGACTGCAGTTTGAAATAAAAATGTTCAACTTGGAGATGTGTACATGGATCATGAAATTAAAATAAATGAAATCCCCCAAGATTAATAATAGTAAAAATACAAGAAATGGCGGTCATTACTTTTTTTTTATGATTTTTTTTGTAATAAATTTTTCTTTCTTCTGGTGACGAATTGTATTTCGCAGCGTTCCACGTATCGGGTACAACTTTTGCACAAACCAGAATTTTTCAACTAAATTTAGCTGATTTGTAGCTTGATGTACGCACTCTTAGACAGAACACGAACATTTAAAAAAGATTGTATTACCGTCTACAAATAAAATTTCTAAAAACCACTGACCTAATTTTCACCGTGAAATGTATGGACAAACGATGAACATCGGCACCAGCCGCGAGAATTATTTGAACGAACCCTCGCAATTATTTGAGATATGCAAACACTTTTCGGTACACCGTGCACGATACTGATTGGCGTTTCCTTGTCAATAAATAGTATATCGACGAAACGGGAGATACAATTGTCACCTGGTCGAGGAAACGTACCGAACGATTCCGAACTGCATTACATCAAACCGTGTCAACAGATATTCCCGTTCGGAGATATGCAAGTGTGACAAGTAAAAAGCTTCGAGGCATATAGCATGTGCACACAATATATTACCTTCGTTTGCACTGTATTCAACATTTGGCCGACAGTAATATTCACATTTAATTAATAATTTATAATAGATGATGTCAAGCCAACTGAAAATATTCGAATTAATTTGCATAATACAAAAAGGACGTTCGTTGCCAGCTACCAAACGTGAAATATATTCCCCCCGTGAGGTGCGAGAAAAGCCAAGCCAAGGTAAACAAAAATTGGACAATAAAAAAGGCTATTCAGAAACGAGCCAGACGATCATCAGATTTATTCACGCTTGTATCTCGAAGCCAACGAGCGTCTACGTCGTTTCCGGATTAAACTCATCCTTATTGTCTCCGTCTCTGTTACTTTCGTCCCTGTGTATACTGGCCGAGCATAGAAATAAAAAGACACCCCCATTGACAAAGGATACCCCTGCACCCTCTATTATTTTCCCCGAGAATCTCGTCGATATATTCCCCGGTGAAGGAACACGAGATTGTTCCTCCATGGATCCACGAATGGCTCAGCTGAGCAACCGTGCAAAGAGAAATTCTTTATCCCACAATCCCTTGGACAAATTCGTTTCTTGGACACGTTCATTAGTTACATCGAAGGAAGGGAGTTTAAAGCTATTGATCGAAGCTACAGCGTCTCGATGATAACGTTTGGGTTAGGCAGTCGAGGGAAACGCAAGCGCGTACGTGTATGTGTTTCCACCAACTTTGTTTCAAAGCAGCAACTTAGACGGTTCTTTGTCACATACTGGAGCAAGGATACGCGCTCCACTTTGATCAATGGACAAAAGGGAATTGCAGTTCGGCAATAGCTCGCTTTGTCCGATGAATCTCGCCTTGTACCGTTGCACGGTTCGTAAGAACGTGTGGATGCTGCAGCGAAAGGCCAAAGGGACCACCGATTGATGCATTTGCGAGGTTCAACTATTAATCGTATTGAAATAGGAGTGCAGTTGTCGGGGAACGAGCGCGTTGAATGACGATGAAGATAAGTTTGGGGGATAAGGTTGGTCAGGGAAGGATAATTAATGGGCGGTGATGAACAGAGCGAGGAGAAAGTTACTCCGAAATTTCTAGGGTACGTCCAAGTAACCATTATTCACCCTAGTTTCAGGTTGCTGGATCTGTTAAGCGTGCGTGGAATTGTATTCGAAACGACAGTGAAATATAGAAAGCACGCTTTTTTTATACTAACAGCTGTATACAATTAGAAAAATGTGAAAAATAAAAATTCTATTTTTCTTCTTTACATACACGTCTGTACGATATTTCGCACGAACCAATCTTCGCGGAAGAAAATTTCCAGAGAATGGTCTGCCGAGAGAACTTTGAGACTGCCAGTGCTATTTCGCCCCGATCTTTTCCGTGCTATCAAAGTATACAATTCCGCCGTTGATGAACACAGGAAATAGAAACAGGCTGGACCGTGGTACGCGTAAAAAGAAATCAAGTGGCGGCCACTATAAACAGCCTGGTCCCCGGTATTTTGGTAACAGCGAATTGTAAAGGTGGTTATAAACGCAACTGACCTCTCCAAGATAGTGACGCGTGACATGACACCGTTTTGGAGGTCTACCAATTGCGCCTTCTATTTAGCGGAGCCATTGATCTAATCGTCGACGGGTCCACCTGCGCGCGGTTTAAATATAAATTAAACAAATTTCTGCGCCCAGGGCCCGTCCCATTTCTCGCGCAGAAACGCGTTCAGCCGGATGGAAACCGACGGATCTTACTTTCCAATTCGAGTCGCTCCCCAACGACTGAATGGAACGACGAGAAGGGCTCATTTCTCCCGAATCGAATTCGATTTTCAAATAAGTGCTCGATTCACGAGCACAGCACTTCGTCCGTGAATGAAAGTCTCGAGGTTTTAACTGCGAATCAGGTATCGTCTCCGGTGAAGGAAGAATGGTTGCCGGACGACAAATGTTAGCCAAGATGGAAACGAGAAGCGGCGACACCATTTTAGACGAGCCAGGATGGACATGCATACCCTGTTCAACAAGAGGCGACGATCTTCAGGAACGCCGTGCACTTGGCGGACAAACGCGAATTCCATTTCTGCTTGAAAAAGTTGAAAAAGCCTCGCAACCGCAAGTTCAATGAAAATACCGTATCAACCAAGTTGCCAATTGCACGCGAATTCGTGAACAGAAAGATGAACAGGCGAAACGGAAACATTTGGATGGAATTAAGAGGCGAGAATTTTTGCAGGATACCGTAAACGAAAAGCGAGCAAAGAACTACAGCCGTTCGCCGGCACATTCGCAGGCCACGGGGGAAGCGTGGAAACGGGGAGGACAAGGCGACAGCTGAATATTCGGCGCTCGTATGCATCGCCCGGTGAAAAAGCGGCGACACGGCTGGCCACTCGTGAATTTAATATCGTCCAGTTGGAAATAAACGTGTTGGAGTAAGCGAGTGACCAAGGACTGCGACGCAGAAAAAGACGACGAAACCGGCGGACGAAACCGGGGGTAAAGGAAAATTGAAGCAAGCCGGCGAACAGAGGCCCTGACCCGACAGACGAACACGAAAGCCCGGTGAAATTTTTCTCCCCATCGATCGTTCCACCACGCGCTTCACCCCTGTTCCAATTCGAACTACTTTTCCATCGCCAGACATAGACTTCCTCGCGCTCGTCGAGCATCGCGTCGCAGTTTTCACCCGCGGACTGCTGACTCGCCGAACGAGACGAAGACGCGGGGGCGTGCTTTATCGAATTGCCTCGACCTAACGGAAAAAACGGACGAGAAAGTGGACACGAGGGACAAGGTGTCTTTCGAAGAAGCAGGGAACAGTTGCGAGAGTGAAGGAAGAGTGTTTTCGAGGCTGCGAAGAACGAAAACAGTTTTTCCTCCGCGACGCTTGCATCCTCTTCTGCCACGCGGATCGGAAAATCTGATGGGGCACCGCTATTGTTGGATCTCTTTAGCGCCGTTCACCGGCTATAATTAGTCACGAGATGACGTCTTGCCCCGACAACTCCGATTCCCGATGAGATTCGATCGAGGCCGACCACGACCCGGAAGAAATCAATACGCCGACGCGACGACACCGATTGGCCGCGTCTGATGCTCGCGAGCTGCGCAACACGCGCTCGCCTGCCTCGAAAGATCTCTAATGGAGATCGTTCCTGTGCTACCTTCGTCGTTGCATATGTGAACAACGTCGTTACGTTCGGATGGAATGCACGAGGAACGGAGGCACCGAGCTCTGTCAAAGATAGCGCTTCAAAGGGAATCCTAGTTTGCGGCGTGTGTATGTACATTGAAATTCGACATGGATGTTAACCAGCGATATATCCAAGGGAGATTCTTCGGGGTGGCAGCGGCGATATTAATTACTGGAGTCGAGGTAAACGTCAGCGTGCAGGGTTTTTAGTCGGGAGATCTTATGGACTTGCAAATTTATCGATTTCGTGTAATTACTTGAAATAATTCATCCAACTATTATCCGAACCGAAATGTTTTATCGTTATTAAATTTACCGATTCAACGAGAGACGATTCAATGAGAAGGGTCAGAACGCGAGACAACAAAAAATGATGATAGAAATTCTGTACCTCGAGACTTCCACAATTTCCTCCGAGATGCAACTATTTCCATTATAAAACGCGGCACGTTATTTCCTGGCCTACATAGAAACGTCTATTTCATATAGTTATCGAATACCGACAGGATTTTTCGCTTTCCCCAGAAAGCCTCGTCTCCTTGAAATGGAGACAGGAAAGCGATTTCTTCGCACGAGGAAGCTCGCTGATTCTCTCGAAAATTGGACTCGCAACAAAGGCTCGACGCCGCGTTCATTGAGAGGCGTGATCCATTGTCGTTGTCGAAGAGGAGAACACGTGTGCTCGTTATTCGGCGACGTTACTGACAATCATTTCATTCGTGCACGTTTCTCCGAGGAGCTCCTTCAGAGAAAACGTCGTGTCGTGGTATCGGTTGCCAATTATGCGAAACACGTGCGATTGGGATTGGAGATCGGAGAAGTAACTCCGGGTTAGACGAGGAGAGCGTCGAGTTTCCTCGAGAAAGAAGGGAAAAAAAACGGAATCGAGAAAATTCTGATCGAAAAACATACACAGAAAGACGTTCATAAACGGCAAACAAGAGGAACTGAAAAAAAGAAGTGGCCCGTTTACGTTTATCATTTATCTCGAGTGTATTGTTCTCCGTTCCAAGCAGATTGACTCGCCAGGAAACTTGGTATTTACCCAACCACGTGAGTACGTAGCACGTTTCAAAACGCGTAACGCAAGCAACCGAGTTCTCTGGCTGAGCGTGTTTGAACTTTAAACTGAAAGTTACATCTAGAGCTGCGCGAGTTTGTTCCCGATTCTTGTGCAAACGAATTAATCATGCCTGTCGGAAGTTGAACAACGGCTGTCAGTAGGCCGCGGCTGAATTGGCCGAAAAAATCGTAACGCGTGTAAGAAAATATCTCGGAAAATCTCGGAAAATCTTACACAGAGAACTCCAAGAGGGGCAAGAACGTTCGGGCATTTTAAAAAGTTTCAGGAAAAGATTTACGGAGAGTAGCCATCGGACAGACGCGCTGAGAAGACGGCTAAACGCCGCGCCTGCCCGACAGGAAGTCAAGATCGTGGCACGTACACGCGTTGAAAACGCGACAGAAGACGACAGGAAGTGGAACGACACGGCCCCGGGCCGTGTGCACGATTTTCATGACGACTCGACAAAAGCGGCCGGAATCGCATTGCTTTCTGGGTTAAGTACACCCGTCAGGGGGAGGGCGACGAACCGAAGACGATCTTGAATGTGGGATCAACGTGATTGGAAGCTGATAAGGGTGCGAGGACGAAGGAAACGGTGGACGATGAAAAATGTTGGACGGCCGCAGAAAATGAACAATGGACGAATAAACAGAATAATGATAATTGAAGATTTCGAAATACGAAAGGGCAAAGGGGCCGAATGGTACTCGAGGATCTTTCAAATTGTGTATCCTCTTCGGTTCGGAGATGACCCGCGGGGTTGATCGATGCATCCCTGCTCGGGAACTTGCAATTTACAGAATTTCCGCAGAAATTCAGGCTCGAGTGGCCGCCGAGACAGAGCTTCGATTCGTGGAACGCGAACTGACCTATTTATCGCGCTTTCGGTGGTCGGTTTCGGCTGCAGAGCCACGGAAATTCGCCTGTTAGCGGTGCGGATGGCCGAAAGTTTCATTTTGGATAGTCTGTTAAGTGCTATCCAGACGAAGGAAGCTACTGAATAAACGATCGGGTTATACGAGATATTAAAGTGGAGGTCGTAAAATCAGGGTCTGGAAATATCACGCACTCTTGACATACAAACTGCTTACCAAAACGTTAGGCAAAAATAGTTCGGTTGACCAATGTCTCGTTAACTCTTAATCTAAATCGAAATTAGCGATCTGAAAGTCGAAGCTCAGAGTTGTCCGTTCCTACCAAACCTTCGGAGCGCTTGCTTGTAAAATACTGATATTATTATTACTATCATAATCAAAAGAATATTGAATTATTCTCAGCCCAAAAGACCCTACCCACACCTTGTCCATCCTCCGCTTCGTAATATCCCACACCACCATGGAAATCGCCAAAAGTCCCGTGCGAAAATATCATCACGAATCGTCGATCGATTCACAAACGACCAGCTTAAAAACCTGCTCCACCCAGCGCCAGTATCTTACATACACCGTGAAATCCCCTCGCAACGAATTTAATGAAACAGCCTGCACCCCCCGGCGCACAAAGTTCCCGAGACAGTGCGCGCGATTCTTGCACACAAACACAGACCGTTGTCTGTGCGCCTGTCGCAGGCAGCGCAAGAGGGTTTATTCTGTCTGCGTGAGGGCGGACAGAACGGGCGGCTCGCTTAGTGGGTGGCACGGCATCCCTCGCGCGAGTGCCGGGCTAAAATTAGACGCAAACAGAGGGGGTTTATTCAAATTACTCCGCAGCGTGCGCTAGGCGGGCTCTTGGATTCTAAGCGGCGACGCGACTTCGCGCCTGAGAATGAACCGGCGCACAGATAACGCGTCGTTTCCCCGGACTAATGCCACGGAATTTCGACGAGGCGCAGGCTTAATGAAGCGGCAGCTGCTACGTCGATGACGAAAAGGGTTCTCCCTCAATTCGAATCGAAATGTTCGTCCGCCACGCGGCCAAGCTGGCTACCGCCGCACAGTGGTCCGGGTCGAGAAAGTTCGTGGCATTTTGATATAACTTTTGAACCGTAAAAGATATTGATACGAAATTTTGAATCAACAATCTACTAATGGTAGGTTACATATAGGTTAAAGAAAGAATAATAAAAATTTTATTTTAACAATATCTTGTTTTCAATATTATTAATTATCCACTTGCACTATATAGAATATAGAACAAGTTTGACAAAGAATTTCTTATCTCCGCGGAGATGTGACGATAGATGCGAACCGTATGTGTACGTGAAGCGTACGGCCTGACTGAACGTTGGCAACTTTAAACCATAATAATTTGTAAAGTGGTTCCTAGGGGGAAACGGTTCCTGTGCCATTTTGTAGGGAAAAGTATGCTGAAAAGAATGCAATTTGTCCGATTGTGGAACTCGGTGGATGTTTTAAGATATCCCTTGTCAATTGTGAAGAATATTGAAAATTTTCATTAGTTCATTAAACATGATAATTATATTAAATTAGGAACAATATTTCTGAACACAGAGTGTGATTCTTATCAGAAAAGTATGCCGAACATTTTAAAAAAAATACGAAGTGAATATATTAAACAGGATCGTCAGGGCATCGCATTAAAGAGAAGCAATTTTTGTCGTGAAAAATCCTGTTCTTAAAATGTCCAACTTTCGGTGTTTATTACAATTATAATATCTATTAAATTGGACTAATCTTTCCATTTCCGAGGTCCATGGACATTTAGGAAGCAAAGTTCATTGATTAGATATCGATACGAGAAACTTCTTTTTTTTGGCCAAATGGCACGAACTTTCTCGATCCGGACCACTGTGCGCCGGGGGGAGAGGGCATTTATTTCTCGCGCACTTCATATTAATATGAAGTATATTAATATAAAAGAATTCTTTCAACGCCTGTGCCGTTCGACCGGCGCGGCGATTCGGTTGCACGAAAGTTACGACGCGGACGACGCTCAGCTAACCGCGAGCTGCGGTCGTAAAGTTGGCTGTTTTACCAAGCCACCGCTGTAGAGCCCGTTTTAGAGGCGTGTTTATAATTCATAACTCCGTAAATATTTTCTCTCCCGTTGTATAACACGGCGCTTGTTACCGCGTCAACACACCCCTCGTTATCGAGAGACGCGGATGCATGCACGGATGATAAGTGTCCGGGGAGTACGTAGATCAATTTAAATACCCGGTGAGCAAGGGTGGGAATGTTTTCTTTCATTTTTCTTGTTATTTGGTACCTTGTGTTTTTTTCGTTACGTACCGTGGTCTTCTCTAAACAACGAAGTAGATGATGATGTTGCAGCTCAAAGATATCCTCCTCCTTGTAGTTGTCGTCCGTCTGAAGGCCGCTCTCCTGCGCGGCCAGTCGAGCCTCCGCCGCCTTCTTTTTGCTCACGAAGGCCGCCCCGCTCGACGCTTTCGCGATCCTGATGCGTGCCAGCCTGGCTTTCTGCAATCAAAAAGGAACAGCGATAATTTCCCAAGTTGCTGCATCGATGAAAAACTGAATAGGGGAACAGCAGAGGGAAACAATTAGACGTTGCCAAAACGCGAAAGAAATTCGTTCTGTCTTCGCGGGCAACCCAGTTTGCCGACACTTGGAAGGAAACCAACGTCGCGGTGGAAACGTCGGAAGGGGCTGAAACGCGTCCCATCGGAAAACTGGCATCGTAACGAAGAAAGGGACCCTTGCAAAGCGAGCCGGAGACGCGTGTTTTTTTTTCCAGGTGGGACGAACTTGTCCCGCGACGGAACAATAGAGAACACTCATTGTCCGGGTACGCTGCGTGGAAAATTCGCGGGTGAAATCGAGGCGGCGGGAAGCGAGAACGCATCAGCATCAGCCGGTGCGGCTGTAGCTTCGAGAACGCGAATTCACGTGCACAAGAAGTCATTAGACTAACAACGATGCATTGTATCTAGCTGCTTTGTTCTTCTTTTTCGTTTCCCATCGTTCCCTCCTCGACGCGGCGCGGGCGTCTCCGCCCTCGGTCGATTAAGGTTTCAGCGAGGATTTTCCGCGAAAAATTATCGTACGGCCTGCAGTTTAGACACCGCAAATGCGCGACAGCCATCCGAAGCATTAAACGAGCCCACGCCCATTTCCGGAACGATTATATCTCTACCCTTGGATTTTCGCACCCGCCGTAATTGTACAAGAACTCAGTGTCGTTCGAACGGACTTTTCTTCGTATCTGCGAAACCTGCGTTCTCTCTGTTTTATTCTTCCCGTGATTTAGCTTTAAGTAAAGGGTCCCTGGTGTGCAAACGGATACTCCCGGCGCAGCAGCGTCTTCTGGCTTCAAGCCTTATCGATGTTTCGCTCTGTAAGGAGCATCGAGAGTGATTCACGGCAACCCCGCCACCCGTTACCGGGTCCTGGCAACTTTTAAGGAAACGAAGATTAACCGTAACAGCTTTTACAAATGAATCCTACGACTGCCGAAAGCTTAGGGTGTCGTCTAAACGGATACACCAAAATCCGCAAAGATGTACGGCCGTTTGTCATCTTGTAGATTCGAAACGTCAGTGGCAGACAATAATTCAAAAGAGGGATTCGAAATGCCGCATCGGAGCATGGAGAAAAGTAGCTTCTGTCGCGTATCTACATAGGGCTGGAGGGAAGGGGGTGGTGCGCCCTGTTTTTCTTTCCCCCCGGGGGAACCGCGAAGACGCAACGGTGTAATTGTGAAATGACGCGGGGTAATGCTGATTGTTAAGACAAGTTTGCGTCGCAGAGCCCGGAGGAGGCAGCTTCTCGCGGAAAATTGGTCCATTTTCTCCACCAAGATATAATACCCAGGTGTTCGCGTTTGAAAATGAGACAAATTGTACATTTTACGGTTGAAATATAATCTCGCAGCTGCTATTTACGCCTTCTGCGTATTTTTTATTCTTGCCGGGTTATTTGAATTTTAAATTCAGCCCAGGTCTTTTGTATCACGAGGCAGCTGTCGCAAAATTAAATTAATTTTGCGCCGCGACGAATTTAATTAAAAATCAGATCGGTGCGAGTGAAGATGGCCGGGGTGAAAAATTTTTCTATCAGCTGGCAAACTTTTTGCGAGGCAACCAGTGTCAGGGTAATTCGCAGAACGGCGCCGTTTAGATTGACCTCGACCGTGCATACGAACTTTTATTACGCGAGGCTTCTAGCGCGGAGGACACAAAGAACGGGAAATAAATGACGCCGCACCATCACGCACCGCGACGCAGCTTTGGTAAATCCATCGTGGATGCATTATTCCCCTTTCACGAGCTTTTTACAGCTAGTTACTGCGCCCTCGAGCTCTGCGAAATTCGTGACATCAGGTTGCCTACGTCGAGGGCGATGCGACGGCCGTTGTTGAAAGTCTCGACGAGAAGAAACCGTACACCAACGATACTCTCACTTTGAACGCCATCATTCTTTTCTCACATGATCGTAAAGCTTTGCTCGGCGAGCTTTTAATAATCTTGTCGCGTCGTTAATCGTCACGGTTTCTCGTTTAATAACAATTAAAATTCGTACCACCAATAAAACTTTATCGAGTTCCGCCGGGCAATTTGTATTACGCCCGATGAGAATCTATATTGCGCAGACCCACGAGCATGAAAGTTTCGCCGCTATTTACCATATCTAGCTTCGTGGATCTCGCGGAAATTGTTCCGCAAAATTTCCTTGACAGCACGATAAGGTACGATCGCTGAATTACGAAGCTGGTCACCAAGCTGCCGATGGTAAGGCGCCAGATCTATTTGCTTGTATCAAAGCAGCCATCTAAAATAGTTTACGTTTCCGTCGTAGTTGGACTAAAACCAATCCCACGGCGTGTACTTAAAATGATCCCCCTTTCTCTCGTGCTTACACGTACACGTACTTCTTCCTAATTTTATTCCCCCGCTAATGTATACTTCGGTGCACGGCTGCTAGCTATAGAAAATTCAGTTTGGAATATCAACAACCCCTTGCGAACCTCCGCGAACTCCTCCCCTATCGCTTTCTACGATTCCAAATCCGCCATTCCAGTTCACGACCTCGACCCTCGCGAACGTCCATCACCTTCAGATGAATTTGTCTTCGAGATTCCAGCAATCAATGCAGGCCGATTACCAATACAAACCGCCACGCGTAAAATTCCTACAAACCTCCAACTCGACCAGGACTGTACCGCTGTATCGCCGTCTCGATCGCACAGCCAAACGCCAGGTACAACCTTCAAGGTACGCTGCTGTAATAGCTGACCGCGGTTGGAAGTCGTGGAAAGTGCAAACGGCATCCCTCGGGCCAGCGTTCGAGGACAACTTCCTGACATTTCGCAGCTGCGGTCTAGCGTGTAAACATCCGCGGACATATAGCCAACGGGGCACGTAACACCTTGCAGACGCGAATCGAGCCACGATCCTATCCACCGCGAAAATACGCGGCTCGCCAAGGGATATAAATATGGTGAAACCCGCGGGGCATCGATGCAGCAGCCGCTCTATAATTAGAGCGCCGTAGAGCCACGGTCAATTTGTAATCGTGCGTAATTCACCCATCGGCGGACAGTGTTTGGCTAAATGGCTAAACTTAGGGCAGCGCGTAGGAAAATCGTCTAATACCCGAGGTGTTTGATTCTGTCCACCGAGCGGCAAGGTGAAATTGAATGTCGACATCGGCGATAATCTGGTGTCAGAGAACTTTCGACCGGTCGCGGATTTATGAAATGCCGAACGCAGAAAGTGGAGATCGATGTTCGCCGTTCAATCAATTAATCTACATTCGTCGTGGTAGAATGCCTTCCAGACTGGGATACAAGAAACAGCAGATCGTGGCGTTCGTTTTAACGAAATCAAATCCCTGCCAAGATTATCGTCGGAGATGCAGGGGCGACAAGGCAAACAGCGCGACAACGAGCGTAGATCAGGTGCGCGAGTTGATAGGCCCGTGAAAGAAGGGAACCGGATGCGAGCACCGGCGCGAAAGTTCCCGTGGCATTGGTCAGAGGATGATCGATAGCGGGAGAACCTGCGACGCGGTCCGCCGGAAACGGAAAGTTGAAATTTCCTGGCTGGGCTCCAACGAGACCCCTACGCGACCGTGGAAAAAAATGAACAGGTCGGGCGAGATTAATCGGCCCGACCGCGACGATGCTTGTGTAAGTTACGTAGAGCTGGGGGAAAGCTTCGCTTTCGCGCGGAGGGTCTGCTTCAGGATGATAAATCGACTCTAAACCAGACGAGCTTCTGGCAGAAAGAGAAAGGCCCTACTGAAGTGAAAACATCAATCGATGGAGAATATTTTGAAGGTACTTGCGAAGGAAATTCGAGGCATAGTATCATCCGATTGTGTAATATATAATATGTAGTAAATTAGGAAGATACAGTGACAGGGGCGATCAGATTCGAGTGAGTTACTCGACCCGGCCGCTAATTAATTCGTTTACGAATAACAGTTTTTATATAGCCTGCTCGGATAGCAGCTACCTGTTGTCTCGCATCGAATTAATTAGCTGTCGATACTCTACGAGCACGGTCCTTCGACCTATACGATGATAATCACCGTGACAGGGAGATAGAGAGAGGACCCTCTGTTTGGCAAACACAATCATTTAATAGAAAATCTGGGTAAAAATCTTGGTGATTAATTCACTGACCAGGGGTCGTTTCTTTGCAACCCTCTCAGGTGCAGGGAAAAATTTGCCGATCTTTCTCACGCGTCCACGACCATCGACGGAATGAAACTGCGACGAAAGTTGAAACACGAGCGTAACAGGAACACGAGTAGCTCGGATTTAGTAATTCCAAAAGCAATACTCGAGTCTCGTTACGCTCGTACGAGAGCTGAACTGCTTTTTCGCCGGCTGTCCGGCCGCGTACACCACGATACAGGCAGAACTAACTTCTCCAAGTATCGGTAGAATGTTCGAACTTCCATTCTGGTCAGAGGGAAGTCTGTCAATTTTCAGGGATCGCTTCTTGCACGTCGTTCGCTACATTCATCATCTGCTTGCGCGCGTGTCCCAGAGATGATTTATGTTTTCCCGTCGCTCTCGTCGCCTCTGGCGCTACTCTGCCACCTTTCGATCATTCTCTCGTGTTTCGAGCGTGCACACGATGGCTGCCGTCACGTTTCGAAAACGTAAAAAATTTGAGAACTCGATTAGCTTCGAGACGGGGAACATATTCTCCGATTTGCAGATTCCATATAATATTGTCATCCCTGTGTCTCTCTGCGCTACATATTATTATACAGCTTGCGCAATACATGGACACAGCTTGCTGTTAAATTTGCTTTGGAATTTAACAGATTTCCACCAATTTCGCCCTTATCACCGTACAAGCTACGCCGACGTCTCAGCGTCGAGAGGACATTCTTCACCTTCCTACACAGACACGTGAGACTCGATTCCCCGACGTTGAGAAAGGACACCGATGCAGAACAACGAACACACACGCGGCGAGAGTATCGCGTGGCGCCCGACGATTAATCCAAGGAAGATGAGGGAACCTGGATGCCGCTGGGCCGATAAGAGAACAGAATGCACGATTCCAACGCGATCGTGGCCGACGGTTTTCGGGCCTCCATTGCCTCGTCCCCTCGTCTCGCCTTGTGTTCGAACCCCCGGCATCGTCCAGGTTCCACGGCACGGCAGTAAGTTAATTAAGCGAACGTCGACAAATAACACGCGGGTCATGGACGGTTGAAAGGGGTGCGGCCTTTCGCCTTTCGTTTCAAGAAATACCCGACGGAATAAAGTACGCGGAGACCTACTTTTCCCCGAGCATTGAAAATTAAAATGGTAAAGTGCCGTACGGAAAATATTCGCCGGTTCGCCGGGGTAGCCAGCACGCTCCAAGAAAAGGGATGTTTCTTCCGGTTTCCGTGTGCACGTATCTATCCCTCTTCTCATCCCTCCCTTTCTCCCTGCTTCTCTCTGTATCGCGTTTCTTCTTCGGGGTGAAACGTTAACAGCCGTCCCGCTTCGAAGGGAGAACGTTGCTCGACAGGGCCGGGTAATGTATCCACGCGAGAAAGGGAGGAAATCTCTAAATAATTTCCGGCGAACGACGAAGCGTCGCGTTTAATAGCCCCAGCGCCGCGACGCTATCCGAAGGGGTGTGACGTAAATGCACGAGCTCACCCCTTTCCACCGCGAGACTACTATCCCCGCTGCGGGTGACTCTTTCTTCGGTTTACCCGCTTCTATTTTACGTGGTGATCGTCTACCGGTACCGGTAAATCGACGGGAAGTTATTCGTCGACTCGACGAGCCGGAATTGTATGCAAATGTCCGACGGGTGTAATCGTGTTTGCCAGCGCGTTTTAAACAAATACAGAACACCGCCCCCACTTCTCCCAGGCCATCCCCTCGGAGATAATTGAAAGAACGGTACCCCGATTCAAAGGGAATACTTAAGAAGGGTGATCAGGTATTCTGCGCAGCCCGTTTCACTCATAAACCTTAACGAACGTGATCGTTTTATCCGTCGACGAAACTACACAGCCTGGGGACAAGCAAGTTTTTTCGACTCCCCTTCCTAAGACCGTCCCCCGAGGATAGTGAAAACGGTCGGCCTGATTACGCGAAGCCGTGATTCGCCCGCCCTTTCACTTGCTATAAATAGAACCCCGCCGCGAATGATATTTCACGAAAGGGTTAAAATTGATTTACCGTGATCCTGGCCTAAGGATTGCGATCTCGCGCCGAGTAATGTACGATCCATTCGTTCGCGATTCCTCGCCAAACAGTTACCCCGTACATTTTGATGAAATGCCGCTCGCCTTTAAAAATTGTTATCGAAATCGCATTGTGAGGGCTGGACACGCGAACGCCATTCGGATTGTTCGCAGTCAGCGTTGTTCGCCGGTGGAAAACCGGTTGCGCCGCGCAGATACGTTTCAAAGGGTAACTTCGTTCCCCTGGTCGCTGCCCGCGATATTGTGTCGACGATGAATACGTTTTGGAATCTATGTAACTTCCGGTACTTCGGGGGCGCCGACGCTGCCGGACGTTGATAAATTCCGTGGACTTTTTTCGCCGCGGCTGAATCGTTGGGGACCGATGGCGAGCGCGCGAATTTAACGAAACGACCGACTTCTGCCTCCGATCGCATAATTCCACTATTTAACGGTCGTACTTTCGTTTCGCTGGGACGCAATTTGCATTCGAGAGTCGATTCGCCACGCAGCGTTCGAGCTTTGAAAAACCCGGAAGCAACAAGAAGCGCAGACGAACGGCGGAGTAATTGAAAACAGCTGCGATTGTTGGGGATCATTCTGATGCCTGCTTGGGAAACAGAGTGCACAATTATGTAGAAGTTATTTTTAGTAAAGTTCTTTGCCAATAAAAGCAAAACGCAGATCAGGGTAATGAGACTTTTATTTCCTTCTACTTCTAACTATTTTATTAATATAAAGTATCGTTGCACGATAATCGTGCTTCGCAAGCACTTCTATTCTCTTTCGTATCCCAAACTATTCTCTTTCGACTCTACTTCGATTCTGCCTCGCGCACGCATCAGCCACTCCATGTATTCTTTCACTCACAGTTTCCCTTTCATTCTATTTCTCATTTGCTCTCACTCATTTAGGATTCACACCGACACACACACCCTTGCCACGTGTCGCAGTTCGACCACGGGTCACCATGCACCAAACACTCCACGTGCATTCCTGGAAACCATTCACTCTTTCCTCGAACTAAACATTCACTCGATCCACGTTCGACATTTCTACTAACACTCTTCATTCACACCATGCTTGTCTTATAACTGCCTCGACAAACCCTACTATAAACCAAAGGCGCCAACAAACCTGGCGTATACGCTTATATTCTAAAATCCACCAATACCACAATTATTCCGCGGTCGGAAATGATGCTAGTTTTAGGCAGATCGGCCGGACTTTTATAGCGTATTACTTTCCATTTCCGACGAAACAATAATGCTCGCGATAAAAGAAGTTGAACAGATTGTCTGGAAACTCGTTTAAGTACCAGGCAACCCGGCGCCCATATTCCTTTATTTCCATCGGAGCGCGATCAGCGCGAAGAAGTCGACTATCGCGCTGGTAGAATGATTTCCAATGAAAAGTCCCTTTAGCGGGTTCACGCCGTGTTTAAGCCGTTTGTAGGAATCCCCGGCGTTCTTTCATTGTTCCCGGAACATTTATCGCGGCCGCGTAACAGCCCGAGTGTCGATTCGAACAAAGGTAATCGTATAGCTGCGCCAGAACAATCGAATCGAAGGAATTCTTCGTCGACTCGTCGTGGCTTCTTCTACTTCTTCTTGGAGCAGAAGGAACGGCCGTCTGCCGCCCGGGTCGCCCGTGACTCGATAATTCTATTCTTCCCGGTTTATTATACCGCGCGGAGAATGGAGTAAAATAACAGTTAAACGGAGAAACAATTTGGCGTGTGGCCGTCCGCGCTATGATTGGACAGACGGAAATAACGATATTGCGATCCGTGAAACGCTGTTTAGATCGGGCTACAGTTAAATGAATTGAAATTGCAGACATCGCTCGCCAGAATATTAGCTACAGAAAGACCCGTGTAATTAGAACTTCAAAGGAGCTCGAAGTTTCACAAACTAATTTTAAAGCTGACGACGCGCTTCGTGTACCGCGGCTGGCGCAATATCGAACTTTATATTGTATTTGCAGAGTTCGAGCGAGAAATCTGACGCAAGCGATCGAGAGCATTCAGAATGGAAAATTGATCGTACCGTGGCGTTGGTAAAACGTGGCTTCCTCCGTTCGACCGACGAGACACACGCGCGGCAATTTAGCGGTAACATCGGAAATTTTGGAGCATCTGCCCGAAATTACGCCGGGCGCACCTGAAATCGACATAGATCACCACGAACGGCCATGGTCATTTGAACCGTTCTAATTAGCCCCGACTAATTAACGTTGCACCGCGGCAGCTCGATAATAATTTGCGTAACGGGTTGGAAGTAAGTTCCACTGGCGTGAACGCTACGAAATGCAGCCAGATATCTCGCGTTCGACGAGTTGCGGAAAAGGAAAGTAAGAATGATATATCTTGAACAGCATAATATTCCAACAATTGTCAGGAGGAACGTCAGCGTTACGTTTTCGTTAACTCGCCGACACGCCAAACACGAGGGATTCGAGGAAGAAATTTAACGATCGCTAGATCGGATTATTCGTGGAAAGTCCGATGGACCATCGAAGATCGTGGCGGCGCAAAATAGCAAAACTTGAACACCGGGGACGGGAATTTTGTGTAAACGTTAACCGACCAACTGGACGTTAAAACGGATTTCGGGTGGCTGACATTTACGGACGGATTCGAAAAATTTCCTGGGAAATTACGCGCTCGACATTTCGCGTTGCATACGTCGAAATAGCGTCAGCTTTTATCGTCGAGACCGTCTTGATATGGCATCGTTCGCAGCGTCGCTAGTGATTGGAAAACAGGCTCTTTAATAGCGACCACTAATTACCGGTGAATTAAGGTTACACCTCGAGCAAGTAGTACTATATTTACGGTCGCCATCATTATCGAGCTATCAATTTCTCCCTCACGTACTGGTTCGATTAGTACGCTGTTGATCTTTTTAGCTCTTTTATCTATTTCAAATTTGCGAAGGATGGGTATTTCTTATTCTCTTGTTTATACGCAAGTTTCTTGATGAATCTTCGACCGAATGAAACCACGCGGTCACGGAAATCGACGCTTCGTCGGCGCAATAACGAAACGACAACGTTTCTCCAGTAATTTAAGCCAGAGTATCTGACCCGATTTGATTTATCGAACGTACGTGGCGGGCGAAACGCATAGCGACGATTTTACGAGGTGAAAATCCGTCGACAGGCCTCGTCCATCCCTGTCGATGAAATTTTCCACTTTTCTTTTTTTTTTTTTATTGCTACACCTCTTCGCAAACGAGTTTTTATTCGAGCAAGTCGTGCTTGCAGCTTGAAACATTTCAGATTTCCGATACTCGAAATTTTTGAACAATTTCGGAACCTTTCGTGTGAGACGATTGACGATAACAGTAGCACGCTTTTTTTATTTGAATACATATTTAATTGAAATGTTTATTTCTTCATCATTTTAGAATTTTTCTAAATTAAATTTTGTACTTTATAATATCGTAATATATTAACGTAGTTTTTTTATTTGCCAATGAACAACTTGGAAGGAAAATCATTTCGAAATTATAATAAAATGCAATCCTTATAGCCGTCAAATGAAAAATTCGAAAGCCTCTAATACCCAAATAAAATATTAATCAATTTTCCGCCGTCGGTACTCTCGATATTCGCTTCCTAAAATTCCTTCTAAAAAATCCCAACCAAAACACGGTAAACCAACACCGTACAAAATCGTCGCACGCACCCCTTTCCCTTTCAGTCCACGTTTCCATATCGGGGGCATGCATTTCCATATCACTAGGTGCAGGTCTCCCAGTCACGCATAAATCGTGACCAACTCTGAACAAAGAAATACACCCCGGCGAGAATACAACGTTCTCCGAGAAAAACAATCGACGGTGCAAGAACCACCGTACAAGTAGATTGCTCCCAGACAACAGTTTTCCACTTGTCCCGAAAATTCTCCGCTGCCATAAATTTTCCCCGGGGCGAAACGACCATAGACGTTTCGCTGACAAAACGCTCGACCATTTCCATGCCTGAGTCACGCGTGTTCTTTCTTCGTAGCTATCGATCTACACGGACAATCTTTATTATACCCCGCGTAAACAGTTTAAAAGTACGCCAATGTTTAGCACGTTCAATAATAGCCGACTTGCTCCACCGGCCACGGTGCACTGGCCGTATTCGACGAGGATGAGAAACTTAGCTCTGCAATCGAACAAATAGAACTCAGAACCAATGACGTCATATGGACACACCAGCAGCATAGTTCTATCTACAATCATGTATCGCTGCAACGTCGAGAAGTGAAAATCTTTTCCTTTCGTTTCGCTCGCAGAATCAATCGAGTGCACCCTGGTCGTAGAACGTTTCAATGGGGGCTATCTGCTGGTCGGCTTGTTAATCATTCTCCCACGATAATCCTAAGTCGACGCGGCGAGGTAAGGGATGGATTGGCCCCGTTTCTTAGATAAGGGATGGAAGATGTTTCCTGAACGATGATTCTGAGTTACGCGTGGTTGAAATGTGAAGCAGTCTCGAATCGGATGCTGGTCCGTCAAGTTGCACTGTTAAGTAGGTTAATTACTCGTTACGCGGCGTTAATCTTCGTCGGTCGACGTCCACCGTAAATATTCGCAGCCGTTTCCCCGTGACTCGAGTGTCAAAGCGTCTGCCAATAATTGGCGTGGCTGATCCAAGGGTGGGTAGTCTAACGATAGTCCAAGACTATGCCAGATGGAACGAATTGCACCGTGGCGAAACCTTTGATCGCCTCTCGTCTGTTTCGGAATTTGTCCACTTAGCGAGCGACCTGGATATGTAACATTGAGAAACGGTCTTGTCTCCCGGCACTGGCAAAAACGACGTCCTGATTTTCGGTGGAAGCGGATGGATTTACCGCGATTCCTTTGCTGTATTGTACAGTACAATTATTTAGTGAATAATCCATGCAAATAATTTTGCAACGCGAGGCAGAGTCATGTAACTGTGGAACTATATTTTAATAACAAACAATTCTGCACGAATTGCCTGGCCGAGGAAAATATTTCCTTTGCCTCGGGTTTGAAAAATTGCTCGACAGACTTGGTGAAAGAGCGCAATGGTCTTTCAATAACTCTATCAGAAATCGAATATCTGTTCCACACGAAAACAAAAAGGACGAACGAAAACTTTCGTCGCAGATATCCATGGGAACGAAACCGTTCCATTCCTAATCTTCCATTTCCACCCAACTTATTCCATTCAAAGTGTTTAAGTGGCTATCACAAAAGGAGAGGGAGGAAAAAATGGCTGGATCTCTTTTACCATGCGGCGGAGATAGGGAGAGCGCGAAAGCAATCGCGAGCTTTCTTTTTCCCCGGCGTTCACCGCAAGCGATTTTCACGGGTATCTTGGCAGAGTCGATGCCCCACGGCGATCACGAAGTCGGCCAAACAAACGAAACGTTTCAGAGCACAGGTGGCATTCCTATTCTCTTGCAGCTCGTTATTTTTCCTTCGACCCCCGCCGGCCACCGTCGCCGTGTTCTCCAAGCGGCTCGTCGCGCGGCGAAAGAGACCTTAAAAGGCCGAAATCGTGCCGAGAGCCCGCCCCCGAGAACAGAGATACGTGGTGAAGAGGGAACGAAGAAAATTTCTGGCAGGGAAGCGGCCTGAATCGTGTAGAACCCAGTGGAGCCTTGCGATACAAAATACTTCAATCGAGACGAAAATGATAAAAAAAACCAGCAGCCTGAAAGAACTACGTACAATATACTTGCTGGTAAAAATTGTTTCGTTTAAAACGAAGCAGTGGTAGCCATGGATCGAGTACAGGAGGAGGTTATCAAATACCTTTTGTTAAACTCTATCTCACTTTTGTTTAACCCCGGAGAAAGAACGTCACTCGAAACCGCCCAGAGCGAACAAAATGTTTTTTTCCCCGCCAGACGAGATAGACATTTTTGCATCAACGAATTTAGCTCGAAGAGGCGGAGATGTAAAACGGTAGGCCTGATTACACGTCCTTGGTACGGTTGTTCGTATAATAAAAATTATTTAAACGCTCCGCCCAAGCCACGGATTATTTGCGTCTCCCCGGGCCGCTTCGTCGAAGCTTAACGGCCGTGAAAACGCTAAACTCGTTTACGATCGCCGACCGTAAAACTGTTGTAACTAGATTCATTCCAGAAATCAGCGCAGAAGTTGCAGGAAAAAGTTCTCCGGCGGGAATGAACAGAGAAAGGGAAAGAAATTCGATCCAGTAACCGAGGAGACCCGGAATCGCGATAGAAGTGGAGAGAAAAACGTTTTCGAGATTTCACAGGTGGGAAAGTCACTCGCGGAATAATATCCCACGAAAGGTAACGCGATTCCAGACTCGCTCGCGCGTTTAATTACTCTTGGGCCGCAAATCTCGCGGTCCCTCGTTGTGTTTCGTTTATTCGCGAACGCCCGGGCGAAAAAAAAGGGAAAAAAGACGTGCCGTCGACGCCGCAATGCCTCGATATTCCACGCAATTTTTCCCTCGCTATTTTTCGATCACGTTCGCCGCTCGTTCCGTGTCGATTTTCGATACGGCGATCGTTTTGCGATACGGCCCCCGCGTGAATAGAGGATGAAACCCCCGCTGATGGGATTCTATATGGGAAACGCGAAATGGGGACGATTTTCATCGACGCATTTCAATATTCCGATAATCCGTGAGGAAAAATTAACCCAGTTCCTTTCGTCTTCAAATCGATTCATCATTTGCCTATATTGTACTATTCCAATTCCACCTTTGCATACGTATATGTAATTCGAGCGACACAGCCGTATTAATAATAACAATAATAACAATAATAACAACCCCCGAGCGTTTACATCCAACCCTACTTTCAAAGTATTCGAGATAACGCAAAACAAAGAAGGGGAAATCGCATTTTCCCGACAAGCTAAAATTTATGCACCAATAGACTCGGCGAAGTTCCGCCGGACGTTCGGAGTTTGTTTCACGACGAGAAGTTCACCAGGGCAGCTGTTTACTTATGGAAGCTTCCCTCAAATATTTGCTTACTCTTAGCCGACTGAACTTGGTAGCCGCTCGCAAAATCAATCCCGAAGGTCGAATCCAATGCAAAAACCGGACGACTTCGCCGGACCGAACCTCAATGTTTCCTGTCCAATCTATATATTTGCACGTCACGAACACCCGTCGACGGCTACTGCATTTCCGTTCCCGCCGTTGACGTTACTGATAATCAACGTTACTTCGCCGGTCTGGCCCAGCTTAATCCGATTCAATTTGCAATTTCAACAAATCTACTATTATCTGTTCCATAAACTTTTGTATAATTTTGTTTACAAAATTACGCACGATTCGCCTGAAAATTCTTTATTCGTTGAATGCTTCGTTTCTTCGAGTAGACATTAAATATTGTCACTTTTCGTTAGAGAACAAAAATCACTGAATTTGGAGGGCACAGAAATCGGACAGGAATTCGAACACGACAGTTGCACTCTGAAATAATTCAATAGAATTTCCATCGTACCGAACATTCGAACGAGACGAACAGAGCGCAATACAAACTTCGCCCGGCGATCAGAAATCCGGCTTCGCTTCCGTCTAGTCAGGTGACGGAAAGGAGTAGCAGTAAAGGGGTGAGGAGACGGAACGATCCGTCGGTGTCCGAAACCGCGAATCAGAACGAGCGTGGCGATGCATATGTAGATGGGACGCATCTGCATTGCAGATTTCACCGTGCCGAGAAAGAAGGCGAGCCTCGATTTCGGGGCTGCGAATCGTCGGGAAGCTGCCGCCGCCCCCTAATTCGCAAAAACTTTTACCGTCGATCCTTGACTCGTTGAATTTCGCGCCCCTCAATCCGATCGCGTTATCGCAGCTGCAGTTTTTCCCTATTCCTAGGGAATCGGCTGTGCAGCCCGGAAAAGTGCAACGTTTAAACAGATGCGAATAGAATATGCAATTTCTTCGAGGAAGGAACGGGCTCGAGCAAACCAGGCTGAATCTTCGCACTTCCTTACGACTCGCGATAGAACCGTATAAAAAGAATTAAATATACAGCTTCCCTTTGTGCATAAAAATATACGCGGGTCGAGTTTCTTTTTATTTATTGTTGATTTACTTTATATTCGATTATCCGAGGTTTATTTGTGTCCGTAGCTAAATAATAATAAAGTACGATTATCCATTCTTCGATTGATATAAGAACAATCACGAGTCCATGAACTTCAATATTTCAAAATAATCCTTCTCCCTTTGCGCCGGTTAGACGTAAAGCAAATGGCCCTGTAATGTCTTCACTTTCACCCCAAAGATTCTGCGCTCCCGTGCACGGGCTAGCTCCAGAGCAACAATGGCTATCAATCAGCGCCGCAAAACGACCGGAAGTTCCGCGACCGCTATCATACTGGCCGCCACTTTATTCGGCCAGCTGCCTCTGTCTCTCGCAGAACACGGGATAGTGGTAATGAACTGAGGGTAGCCGCTGGCTGTCAGCCAAGCCAAACTCCTGCTAGAAGCTCGTGCTGGTCCCTCCGCAAGGGGCCACCGTGAGATTTCTGATCTGCTTACCGCCAGGAGAGAACTACGTATCGGCCGTTCCGTGCAATCGTGCCACTTCGAATAGTCCGTGAACATTACCGGGCGTAATATGAAAATCTCCCCAGACTGTACGGAAACGTTCAATCTCGTTCGAGGGAACAGAGAACGTCCAGAGTCCGTCGAGGAAATGAATGTGTCGAGGAAGTAAAATCAAGTTGCTGGCGGAAATTTGTTAGAACCACCAGGCATTTCGAGCTGCTGGGCATTAATAAGTTTATATTGACAATTTACTTTCCGTTCGATGAATCGTAAGAAGTCGTTCAGCATTTGTGCAACTGTGAAAGCGGTCTCCAAATTTTGTGTACATTAAGTACACGAGTCGAGACCTGCTGTTTTCATTTTCTTGCCGCGAGCGATGCCCCGTACGATCGGCATTGATCTATTATGATACGCGATTGGTGTCTCGAAAATAATGGCGCAACCGAGCACGTCGTTTAACATTTTCCAAGTGCAATTTGTCGAAGAAAACCCGCACCACGGGAGTAACGGGATTTTTGTGTCAAGACGCTCGATGGTCTCTTCAACTTTAACGAGAACAATTGCTGGCAGCTCCGATAGGCAGGAAATAGAGGCGTGCTCGAGGTGCAGGCTGAAGTAAAGCCGTTCGAAAGAAAATGTATTCGTGGTCTAATGGGTGCTCGATCAAATTGACCGGTTTAGCGAATGGCAAAGCGGAGGCTCGTGGATAATCGGTGGCTTGCATACGACGATTAAAGGCAACCGAGCCGGGAAAGGAACGGCAATCGTAGTCGTCATTAGCATCCACGATAGCGATGCCTCTATCCCTCTCTCGAGAAAGAGGGAGAGTGTTCTTTGATGTCCGGCTAATAAAATGTTGACGGTCGTTTAAAAATAGCCATACAGTTTCAGTGGAATATAATTTCGACACCGACGAATTTCTCTTTGTCCGCCGCTCCTATTTCATTTTTTTATTTTTTTTTGAGATCGTAACGGAAAATCGTCAGCAATTTTCACAGTGGCTAAAGTCTGGAGAAATGTAGTACATTGTCCTGTAAAAATTGGCCAGTTCACAGAGTCCTCTGTTCCCTGTGAAAATAGAAGCTAGACAATGCAGGCACTATTTCTGGTCGGGAGCTAAATCGAGCGTCGGGAGAATCCAGAAAGACGCTGCCTCGGGAAATAGGACTTGAAGGAATAATTGCTGCGAAACACTGTCGCTGTCGAATTTCATTGCGGTAATAATCTGCTGGATATTCCAAGAGACGTCGCGCGAAAAGAAATTTGCGTCCTGTCAATTTCGATTTGTAGAAAAAATTCACGGCAAACATCAGACGTCCGAAATATTAGTAGAAACGATAAACTACACACACCGGCACTCCTTGCACGTCGAAATACTTTCACCTACTCCATTTTCTCAAGCCAGAAACTGGGCTCGTTCGAATCGATTGGTCGCATTCCTGGCCACCGGTGACACCCAGTAAGATAACCACATCGCACGACGATCTAGCCCAATTCGATCGCAATGCATAACGTCGAATTACGTTCTCTCGTTACGCGGCCGCAACGGTGAAAGCACGAGGACAAACGTTCGCGTTAAATTCACCAGAAGATCGACATTTCGGGCCACTCTCTGACGTGCTCAGACCTAGCAACCGTTCCGCAAGTCCCAGTGCATTAGCGACGTGTCGCCCGACGTAGGATAAATCGTGCGAGTTTTGGAAACTAACTTTCCGTCGTCTCCTTTAACGGCGACGGAGAACTGCACTTCCTATTCCCGACGGAAAGTACGTATATCGCTATCGTGCGTCACAGGTACGATTTTTCAGGAACGGAAATTTGGTCTGAGATGAAAAAGGACCATCAATTTCGAACGACAGTTTGATGGGAAATATTGGTAGATTTTATACGATATCCCTCTATATTGAATTAAATAATATCATTTCTTTAAAAGTATGCGCAATATTTTGTTTTCATAATACGATAAAACAGTTTATTGATTAGAATACCCAAGCGCTTAGCATCGCATGCTTTTCATACAAATAAAAGCTGTATCGATTTGCAGACTGAGAATATTTGAAATATTAAACCGCGACGGGAACAAAGGGTTAATCGGGAGTTGGATTTTCCTAAAGGAATACAGAAGCTGGTGAAAGGACCCATGGGAAAATTAATTGCATTGTCGATGTTCCTAGAAACAGGAACAGCTTGAATCCGCCAGGTGGTTGACCTGTATATTTCGCATGCAGAAATACACCGAACGTTACAGATCATCGTTCTCTGTCCCGATATAAAATCCCTTGTCCGATTCTTCTCATGCACGAAGCCCCGCCTATTATATTCGTAAAATTTTAGACGAGTATCGACGTATATTGAAATATACATCCCGTTCTAAAGGCCGAGTACCAAGATCAATGAGTGTGGCCAGAATTCAGGATGTCGTGTTACACGTTTTATCACGAACGATGAAAACGGTATCAAGAGGTAAATCCACGGTGTCTCTTTGAAAGTTTGCCGCGCCACGGCCTTGGGGCCAGGTAACTAGGTCCAAAGACAACGTCCAACAATATCGATATCCAGTGTACCAGAATAAAGTGAACAAGCCCGTGGCGCGAATAGTGACACGGCTATTTGTGGATGCGCGAGGCGGGTGTGTACGCGAGGAAAACGAGCGAAAACATTTCACGAGACACGAGTCACGTACGTAAACGCGTCCACGAGACAGAACGACGCACAGATACGGCCTATCTGTAAGAAAGTTTGTAAATCTCCTGAAACAGCTATCTGCTGTGCCCTTCTTTCGCTTCGAACGAGAAAGGGGAACGACGAGACCGGATAGAGGCGTCGTTTCCATGAAACGTAAATTAATGTTAATCGGATTCGTTTGCCGATCGCGACGAACCTGGAACTGATACGACAGCCGAATTGCAACTAGATGCGATAGGAATTAAGGTCGAATGAAATTCCGATCCAAGCTGCTCGTTCATAACAGAATCTGTCACTGATAAGGGATTAACAACGCGAGAATAGATGACTCGCAGTCGGTTTGACGTATGGGACCCTGATTTTTAATTGGACAGTACCTTTGTACATTTTTGTAATTGTAAGGGAATAGTAAAGACGATCCAGTAGAGTGAATAATATGCTACCATAATAATAGTAACAATAATAATATATAAACTGAGCAGGCTAAGATAAGCTAAGATAAGAGCACTATTATTGTTACTATTATTACAGTTAGTTTGCGCTGATAGAAAAAAAGGGAATTATTTCACTCACCCTCTGAGCCTTTCGCTTATCAGCCCGCTGATTCTGGTGGTATATTCGACTGAAATTACTGACGATAACAGGCACCGGTAAAGCGATCACAAGGACACCGCTGAGAGAGCATACACCCCCAACGATTTTTCCCGCGATCGTTTTCGGAACCATGTCACCGTACCTGTAACACAAGAACAATTGCACCGCATTAGTATTCGGATATATTGGCCGTCTGACTATAAACGGCAGTTTTCACTGAACGCCTGACTTCTTCTTACGCAAGAATTACTGTGCCAGTATTATACGAAAGCAGTCTAATACTAAATCATTTAGAATATGGGAAAAACGAATTCTTTAACAATTTGTTAACGCAAAATAATTCTTCGGCAGGAGTACATAAATTTTCCACAATTTCTATGATCATAGGAAACTATTTTTTAATCGATATAAACCAAAGTGCTAAAATTTCTCGCAACGAAAAATGTATGGACGGTAAAAGTGATGCAAATTGATGCGTATCGCACTCCAGCCAAGTGGACCTTTAAAGTAACTCTGTCGTTAAGTCAGGACTATACAATTCCTAATCGCGTTAGAATAAAAACGAAGCGATCTTAATTTCAAGGAAGGGACTATCTTTGACCTCGCTCCTGGATAGTACCCATGGAGCAGTTTAATTGAAAAATCCTGTCCGACCTCTGCCACGCTGTTTGCATAATTTCATGGTTATTTTACAGCCACGAGTCTGGCGATGAATCACGGCCAGCGCAATTTATACGATAATTTGCATCGTAAATTTTCGTAGTAGAAAAACGAAAGACACAGTGAAACAATGAATGAAATTTAGCGGGAACGTGTAAAAATTTCGTGCGCCCCATTCACCAACTGCTGCTCTTCATTTAAACAAAACACTTTCGATTTTCCATGAATCGTTTTGGCGCGCGTAAAAAGAAATAAAAAAGAGGCAGAGTGGTGGAGAAAGTGCAAGGGAAATTTACCACATTTCGTAAAGAATTACGTGCGCCTCTTCTTGTCACGAGAACGTAGTACGATAAAATTTTGCAATTGTATAAGAATTACCGCCAAGACAAGATACTACGTTGTTTCAATGTTAAAAGCAAAGGCTGGCGTGAAATCGATACGGACATCGTGCATTGCCTGTAAAATAGCCATGCTTTACGCCTTATCTTTGTAGAACCAAACTATGCCGCAAGCATACGCCGCAAACGTCATGTTCACTTGACGTGGGTCTGGTAAACGCGACGTCTGACCGTGACGTCTTATTCCACTGTGAAAGTGAAAATTCATTCCGCTCAGCACGCCGCGCATCGATGTTCAAAGTCATCCTGTTTCTCTATTAGTTCAACAATTTTTCTTAACCGTCGTATATATAGAGGCAAGAAAATGACTAATAGAAAGGCATATGCAGCGCATCTGTCGCAGAGAGTATTAAATTATTTAGAACGCTTACGGTCGACAGATGCATTGGCGGCCGTCGAAACGGGGACACGAGACAATTTTAACCAGTCGCCCATTGATGACAATTGAATTGGAAAAAGGACGAATAAATTCGAAACTAGAGGATAACCGATAAAACATAAGCACAATCAATCCAATAATTGAAGTACCTACGAAGGCAAATAATTTACTGAATTAACGTTGCAGAAAGGGGGAAACTTGTCAACGGGATATCCAAATGAAAAGGGAAATCGAAATAACAGGTTGATCGAAAAATGATCGACGATATTGAACGGTAAAAATGTGTGCATAGTTTCATTTAAACAAGGGGCGAATAAATCGTAGGCTATGATTAATGTGACCCACCGTATCGGGGGCAGGGCAAACAATATCAGAAGGTGGAAAAATGGCAAAGGACAGGCGCGCTTTTTGGAAGTGTCAGCTCCAATAATTCGAAGCACTGTATAAGGCCATTTTCTACGCAAGATACGATCGACCGTATCGCCCCCGCTGTCAAGTGTCCATATTCCCAGGGAATAAGCAGGCTCATTCATATTTCTGAAACGAGTGTGTCTCGCATACCACGGAGGAATACGATAAATCCACGAAAAGCTTCTTTATTCGATACAACCATTTCATAAATTCCGAGTATTTGTCTGCCACCCGTTCTCTGTTCTTTACCTTTTCTCTTTATTTACAGGCAACTCTTCGCATTCAAGGAGGCCGAGATAAAAGCAAAAAGAAAACTAGTGGCACGAAATGACGTAAATAATTGATCGACGATCGTGGCCACGTTTCTTCTTCTGTTTTTTCGTTTTTATGAACCGCTAACAAATTGGGAAATGGCCGAGCAAATTGGAAACGTCACGTTCACGTTATCGTGAGAGCGATTACACGATCGAAGCTCCGAGGAACCGTAGGTGCCTTTCAAATAAATAAAACCGCCGCGGAAAAATTCGACTGTCAAGCCCGGCAAATTTATTGGCATTCCTGAAACGAGACTCGATGACAGATAAAAATCAGCGTTTCCCGCCTCGAAGCTGTGGGAAGCATCAAAAGGAACGTTTCGCAAAACGGGAAGAAAACGCGACGGCGACGAAAAGAAAATGAACCGCGAACTTAGCGGAGCAGCGAGACGGTTCGAGATTGCCGACAAAGTTTGCCAGATTGGAAACTTTATAGCGAGGAAGTCAATGGCCGCACGAAATAGAAACATACTGCAGGGAAAATTCGTGCAACCCTCGGAAGTCCCAGCGGTCTTTCGCTTTTCCCCCCTTGCGTTACACCGAAATGGGCAACGATTTACCACGCAGAAGTTACGAACCACCGAACGCTCGTAGGGCTTTTATAGTTTATCAAATGTTCCCCGTGTCAAAGTTCTTTAACGCGTCTTATATCTCTTCCCTTCGTACCACCCTCGTTATACGAGCGCTGCCGCGGCTCCGACCGTGCCGTGAAAAAAGGATGAATTTCCGGGTTTCCCCGGAATTTCTGCACACCCATGAAAACAGAATCCTGCACGCGTTTCATCAAATCAAGGAACTCGATTATTCGACCCCATTCTACTCAGCCAGGAGTACCCTGAAATGGTTCCCCAAAATGAATTGCCCGTTCGCACTGATCAATTCCCGGACGAATCGGGAACACAATGAAAGGGAGACGCGCAGTGGATGGCGTGAAAGGCGGGAAAAGAAAATACGCAAGCGGAGGACGAAAAACGGCGTCGGGGGTTTATCGATGCAGTCGACTCCGGCCGTGCTATTCATCAAGCCGCGCGGGACACGCGAGACAAGGGGCAAAAAGCAGAAATCATTAAAAGCAGAGGGTTCAGAGAGGGGCGATAAGCGTGGATTCCGGTGGTCGTAAAGTGTTTGTGTCGGCACGCATTAGTGGCCGGTGGTTTCCACGTAATTGCGGCCGGTGTAACGTGCAGGCCGCATATGTAGGCCGCTGCATTATTAAAAAGAGAAACGTGCACGCTAATTGGCAAGGAGCGAAGGCGCCGTTCGTTACCGGCGCTTTGCGGGCAAGCCGACCGACCAACAGAGGAATTCATCGTGGCCCGTGCAAGTTAGACGGTCGAACAGGGAAGCGTGTATGGCCCGTAGGATACGGTTGCTGAGATTCTAACGCGGGCCAGGCAGCGCGTTTAATTCTTTAACAGGTTTTAAGGCGAGCACGCGAAATAGCTAATATTTATTGCACTGTTTGCGGAGTTATTATTACCATTGCACTACTGCACAGAATTATTAATGCACAGTCGCTGATTCACCATTTTCTATTATAGTAACGATGATCGATCTCTGTGCACACGGTGTATAGAGATTCCTGTAGAGACCTATAGAATGCCTATACATTCATTATATTAATGCGCAGGCTGACTACAGGCAATCCTGCGAACCGGCTCCCGTAGAAATTCTTCCGGAATAAACTACTCCACTTCGTTCCTAGTTAATGTTTCAACCACCAACCCGTCGCATCCAAACGAATCAAAACCGATCCACCGCACCAATTGCTTCGTTCATCAAACATTCAAGCAGTGATTCCGCTGATGCGCGTTTCAGGAATAATTCGTGCTTTTAATTGGATCAGCCTAAGAGGAACAGCGACAGATAGAGGAATAGAGAGTCAGACTGAAAAGAGGGAAACGCGTGGATAGACAGATAGATGATAGATAAATAGAAAGAGAAAGGGATGATAACGAGAGAGAGAGAATCGAGCAAATGTTCAGCGAGACTAGGAAAATCCAAGAGACGACCGCGATCCAGAGCGACGTGTTCCAGCGATGTACGCCGAATTAGTTAACGGCACGCAAGCATTCAGGTCCCGCAGGATGGAACGAAACGACGACATGCACGTCCCGGAAGGACTCGACGAAACTGCGACATAATTCGATAAAGCGAGCCAGGGTCTGGTGAGAGCGACAACGATCGAGGATTGGTCCGCTGGCGATGTTCCATATTACGCTCGCTCGGGCGACGCTTTTCGGGCGAGGGGCCACTTACAAAATAGCGGATAATACGGCTGTGTAAAAACACCAAAATCGACCGAATTATCGCCGTCGAAATGGATCTCGTCCAGCTGGTCTGCCCTCTTGCTATCTTGCCGCAGGTCGATCGATCAACTTTCGATTTGCTTAGCAATCCGATCACGCGCGACCTGTTTATCGTCCGCAAAAACGTGCGAACCTGCGTAAAAGCTTTTCGCCCTGCTTGCTGCCCTCCTATCTGTACTTCCGCGGGATCGGGACTATCGGGTGGATTGAAAGGTTCCCGGTAAATAAATAGGCAAGGGTTCTTTTCGGGGGTAGAGATCGATGTCTCCACGAAATTCAAGCTAGACATTTGGAACAAATATTTGGACCTTCCTTTTCTAACAGTATGTTTATTTCCGACGTTAGTTCGAATCTTTGGCCCGACCTTTGGACGCGGTAAGAAACTAGAATGCAGAAACCTTACAATCAGACTCGCCGTATTTTTTTCTGCGCAAATTAATGAAAATTCGAAGAAGCCCGGAAGGATAATTACTTCGTAAGCCGTGTCGCGCTGGTTCTTCGAACGCGAAAGGGAGAAAAGGTTGGCCGGGTGCTGCTACCCCTGCGATCCCGACCTGATTTCTCTATCCGTTCTCCCCTCGCTTTCCTCCACGAAATCAGAGAAACGGGGAACGTCAAGGGGCAGACAGGAGCAGAAGGGAAAACTACTTTTCCACGCCGACGAATACGATCGTTCCGTCTTCCATCGGGCGAACACCGGCAACAGGAACTTGGACCTCGCTCTGGAGAAGTTTCTTCTCTCGCTTTTTCCCTTTTTTTTTCACAGTTCATTCTTCCTCGACGTTTCCTCGAAACTGACAACTTTACCCGTCGAGGAATTCTGGAGACGCGATTGACCCGATGGAAGATCATCGAAACGAACACGTCTTCCCAAAGAAATGGAAATCGATACCGTCCACATGATTTCTAAACATTTCAGGAAATTAAAAAAAAAATTAATTCGCTTAATTCGTTAATTGTATCCAGTTCACTGTACCCCTCCCCTCAAGTAAATAAAATTACGTTATCGTCGTATAAGGTTCAGATACGGAATAGAGTACGATATTACGACGCGAACGTCATAGCCAGAGGAATAAAGGATATTCCTCCATTGAACAGACGGAAGAACATTCTAAGCTAAGTAACAGTCGCAAGATGGTGGCCATTGCGGTTGCTGCAAGGATACAGGCTGAAAAGGAGGAATCGTCCAAGTGATCATGGGACCCTTTATACGACTGTTCTTTACGTGACACTAAAAGCGCTTCAAACTTTTTACGATTCATCTACTCGACTCCCAGCCGTATCTTCGAACGCGTCGTCAACTTTGTGTATGATTGGCCGTCTCGTAAACTTTAACACGTGTAGTTTGCTGCAGTAATAATAGAAATTCCGTGGTCGTCGCGGACCTCGATATATCTCCCCTCGACGCGAATTACTGCACCAGCCTCTACCACGGCGCTTCCTCGGCGAACTAAAATTAATTAGCTTGTGTCGCTTCGAGCGGGGAACATATTCTCCATTGGACAACGCGAATCGATTGATAATAGGCGAGGATGTTTACCGGCGATTCGATGGGAACGGACTAAACAGGGAACATCCAATTATTTATACTACCAGATTCAAACACCATCTAGACTAACTAATTCTACTGGTATTAGACAGAACATTCGAACCCTGAATTTCATCTGTTTATAAACGCCCGACGATAACTTTTGTCGCACAGACGATTACAGAGACGATGATCAAACGTGATAAATTCTACGCTCACGTAGATCGCCGCGGGCAAACATGGAAGCGGCGAGAACGACACGGCGGATAAAATAAAATACTGCCCACGGGAATATTTTTACATATCGCAAATCATAGTTGGAAGGTTCGTCGAACCGCCCCGTCCGACCGATAACTTTGCCATCCCGTTCAATTTATCGCAGAATCGCCAACGAGAATAAAATTCGACGACACGCGTTGCCCGGTTCAAATAAACGTTCCTCCCACGGGACAGGGTGGTTCGTTCCCTTGTTTGTAGTGGATAGCCGGGACACGCGACGGCACAACGAGTTTAGAATCTAGCAAGAACGTACGGATTAGAGGGCTATCTTTAGATAAGCACGCCTTGACAGACGCCGCGAGAATATCTGCCGCTTGGAAACGCTCGCGTTAAACTCGCCGATCCCGCCGATGATACGCCAATCGTAAATCGCACCGACTAATCGAAACGCTGGTCGACAATTGCTACGCCGCCGGAAGAGACAAGGTTAAAACCTGTCTGTAAATTTCGTTTTAACGACGGAGGGATTAGATTTAATGGCGGTGCGAAGTTTTCATTACCGTTATTAGTAGCTGTAAAACATTGTGGAAACCCTTTCTGTCATTCGGAAATTCCGAAATTTCCGTGTCATTTCTTTACGCTTTCTTTGGTTGTTATTTCGATTCGCTGTTTGGCGGGAATGAAAAATCTAATGGATTCCGATTTATGTCAAAGTGAACGGCGAAGGAAGGATAGCAGATGAATAAATGGAGAGCACAGAGGCGTGGACAAAAATCGGGCGACGAATGAGAGTAGCGTGTCCGCGGCTTGTTACACGTCTACGTGTTTGATAATGCAACCGTTTAATAAAAACGAAGTCCGGGATGGTTCTTGGAGCTTTGCACGAGCACGATGTTCATCATTGGATGCTCAACGGCGGCCCTTTCATTGGCCGCAAATGGAACAGTCGTCGCAGTCCGCCGTAATGAAAGTGTCATAAAATTAAAGGGGTCTCAATGGAAAAACATTTCCGGTACGTACTGCGTTGCGGTCGTTCTCCGGAAGTTTCGCCGCGAGACGTCTCCTATCGAACCCCGTCTGGGGAAATTCTCACACGGGGATGGAATATAGAAAAGCAAGCGTCATCGATCAAAGCCAATAAAGGGACAACAAATTGCTGCACCGATTGGTTAGGAAGCTGAGCTTCGTTTAAAAATTAGTAGGCTTGAGTTCACTGATCGGAGAACGTTCTTAGTAAAACAGCATCGAAGTTGAATAGATGCCGCGAGAAATACAAAAATGTGAACAGTGAATAAAATGACGGATACGTAATTATTATTAAACGATTAACTCTGGTGTTGCGTGCTGAATTCTTTGCAGATCTGCCAACCAATCATCTAATAATAGTCCCCCTTTCCGTTCACCTTAACTCTCCGCCGATCGCGACTATTATATTTCTTTCTCCGTGGAAACAAACCGGGCTATCGTATCATTCACTTCCATCCGGCTCCCCGATGTTTCGAATAAACAAGAGGAGCGGAATAACCAAAATGTTTCAATAGCGAACACGCAGCTGCGCATTTTTCAGCAGGTCATTTGAATGATAGAACGCTCGCTTTATGCGCGCACTTATTTTTCGAGCTCACGGTAGGCGTCGAAGCCAGTCCGGGATGCAACGCTCTATTAAAAGACGAACACACCGGCTTTCCAGATTTTCGCCGCAGTCTCTTAGCGCGCGTTGTACGAAAATAAAGCGCATTTTCACCTTGCACGCGGGAGCGCTCGTGCGTCAGCCCCGCCGTCTTCCCTTGACGAAGACGAAGTCGACAGACGAGAAGATAATGTCAAGAAGAGGGACGTTGGCGGAGAACGGTCGGAATGATGAAGATAGCCCCGGGTGAACCATGGCGAGCGTGGGTAAAAACGAGGCACGGTCCGGAATCGAAATAGAGAGGTGCATGTTAATGATCGCCGTGAAATATCGCCCGATCAAATTTGTTATTTCGCCCGACAAATTCGTCCGGGGTTGAGCGATGGAGCGTCGTTGCAGAAGGGACGAAGGGACAGAAGCGTCGCTGTAACGGAACCTCGGGTAGGATGAAATGATTCATTGGAGCGTGGAAAATAATGGCAGACGCGATAAAACAATTTCTGGGCCGCGTTGGGATTTTTAACGAGGCGTATCGTGACAGGGGACAGGGGATATATTTTAAAGAAGCCGGCGACAGGGATGACGAAGACAAAACGTCTGCGCGCCGGTACCCGTGCGACAATGAAAAATGGTTTATTTGTGTTTCCGCAGGGTTTAGAGAAACTACAAGGGGTAACGTTGCCGGGGGAAACGCGACGGGCGGGTTTCTTTCATTGCAGCAATCTGAAAGCGATCCGGCGGACGGAAGATTGTTTAAGGGAATGGATAGAAACCGATGGAAGTTAAAGGGAATAAAGGAGAGACGGTTGAATGAAATTGAGGCCAATGAGGAATTCCGAATTAAGAGACAGGGAATTTCGTTTGCGCTTTAGCGGATTAAAACGTTGCAACGTGTCGAGAAATCGAAACGAAAACGGCTCGGTGTGAAATGAATGTTACAGAGGAAGATATATAGGGGACTGTTTCGAAACCAAACGATTTAAGGATTCGAACCTCAGCGGCGCATTTTATTTTCACCCCTTCCAGCTGCAATCCACTTTCGTCGCGATGAGACGGTTCTTTTCTTCGTATTCCAATCGCATTACGCCCCTCGACGTTCGTCCATACCTTTTTCTCTATACGCCGGTTCGTACCATGAAAGTGATTTTATCTTCCTTATTGCACCATCATATTATACATATATATACCGGCTTTGTTTTCCGCAACAAGCGTTTACTTTTAGCCTTTCCCTTTGAAAGAGAAAAAGACGAAGGCGACTGCGCGTTACCAATATGGCACTTTGAACGAATTAAACTTTACAGCCTTAATAAAAAATTCAACTTTTTCTGTAATATAAAAAGGATTAGCCTTTGCGCCACTAAATACATCGGATGTGTGGAAAAGAATTTTCCACCCGCCTTTGAAGGCGCTTCAGAGGGCAACCGAGGAGCAAGGCACGTCGGAAACCTCGGGAATATGAAATTCTGTTAATGGAACTTCAGGTAATCCGGTTCGCCCGAAGGACCGACGAAAGAGGTACGTCGTTCAGCCAATTGGTTTACGGTCGAGGCAGAAAAGATTCTCGTAGAAGTCTGAAACGAGACCACCTCGCGGTGCTTTTTCGTTCCTCCAAAAATTCAAGAGTTCATATTCTCCATAAAAGAACAAAATCCAAGGAACAATCATTCTCCCGAAGCTCTGTCGAATTCTCAAGCAACGAACCCGCATCAAATTTCGCGAAAATTAAAATCCATTTAAAAGTACGAAGCTCTCCAATCGTTCGCGATTAATCACGCGATTAATTATTGCGCGCAATTGCAGATATAATCATGAGTAACGAGAATTATCCGGCGAGACGCAATCACCCCCTTCTGTCAAGGACGATCCGAGCGACCAGATAATTCCACGAGCAGATAAGGGAATAATTGACAGCCGCGGGTCGCTATCAACCCCGTCGGCGATGTTTCGCGGCGCACGCTACGTCGCGCGACTTGCACGGATTATAAGCGCCACCCGTTCGAACTTCTTGATTAATCAAATAATACGGGGGACACTGTCTTCCACTTTGACGAGCTCGATCCAATGTGACACCGAGTTTCGTCGGGCCTAAACCCCGTACGCTCAACCATTTCCACGGCGACTTACCCTTCCTGGCGAGCTGAACGTGCTTTTTCACGCCCCGTCCATTGTAATACGCTTCGGGAGGAGCTAAACTACTGGAACTGTTACGATAGCCACCCAGGACATTAGTTAGGTAGCTTTGATATAATTCTATCCAAGGGTCGATCGCTCGACAAAGATCCACGGACGACCGATTGGATCACGGATGAAGATGTATTTCTTGCTCTTAGCAGTAAAATAATTCGCTCTTGCATGTTCCTGGTTATACAGACTCCTGTAAATGGTCCACGATTACCATGCTCAGACCGGACCGCCGTAAGGTTGATCAAACAGAGGCCGGAGTCTATCAACGAGCCAGATGATTCAGTGGTCGAACTAATGGAAACTATCCCGAGACTGCTGCGAATCGAGATCCAGCAATCCGAAAAGACAAACAAGATCACCCCCTCGATTAACCCCTCGACGGAGCCAGAAAGTTCGCGTTACTCTTCGCACGAGGATTGTTACAGGACGAAGGACGGTACAGATGTGGGTCACGTTCGAGAATCGTCATATAATAATCCAGGTGGCGAAAGGGTTTCGACGGGGAATATTTACCGGGTGGCGAATGTAGATATGCGTATAGAAAATCGATCGACGAAGAAGAGGCGATCCATGGTACGGCGATTCTCTCGTGGCTAAAGTAGACGTTCGCCTGCGATCCCGATGGTTTTATCACGCCCCTGTTTCAGACTGAAGCAACAAGGGGGAAGGGTGAAAGCAGGGAAGGGTGGGCATGCAAGGCGTAGCTGAAGCACTTGATTCTCTTCCTTGCTCGCAGTGGTGCAGCCTTCGCTATTTTCGTCTAAAACCCGCACGCTATTTATAAATGTCAAGCATTTGCATACGCGTTCCACATTCTATCTAATATACTACCTGTATATTTCGATTGTATTAATGCGTCGGAACGGGAAGCCGAGGCATGAGGCTCGAGGCTTTCGCGGGCCAAGTTCACAGTTGCCAGATATAATATAGAATACCGAGAATTATTGTCCAGAATGTGTGTTGGGTATCCATTCAGAAAACTTTTCACTTCGTAAGCTAGATATATTCCATTAATATTTAAGTAAGCTTTTTAATTAGACAACTTTGTACGAGCTTGTTGAGGTCTGATAAGAAACTGTAATCGTTCCTTTATTGATGGATCCGAGTGGTGCCTGCGCCTTTGCACGGGTAGCAGCCGTTTTAACGACGATGTAATAACCAAGTTCGACGAGCCAGAATGATCGCTAAAGGGTACGGGAGGCTCGCCGGAAAAGTCGACGGGGTTGGGTTTACGTGGTTGGGAATTCGAATGGAATCCCGAAGTCTCGTTCTATCCCAGCATCGATTAACCGTATTCTCTCCCCCGTCGTTTCTCGCTCAACGCCACGTATCTCTGAATTCCGTCATAATTCATCGTGATGCATAACTCGTACGTGCATACGATCATACGTTCGCCAAAGGCAGCTACGATGTAGCGTTTTGCGACTGAGCAAAAGCGAAATATTTGTTTGTTCGATTAGAAGAATTTCGTCCCATCGTCGGGGGAAAAGAAGCATCCTCGTTAAGACGTCACGGGGAAATTTTAATTACCACGGTGGCTCGAGCATCTTCCATTTCATCAGCGTAACTGACACTTGAGATTTATAGACGACCACTTGGCCAGCCCTTCGAAATTCACGTCTTCTAATTATTGCTCGGGAAGATTGATTGCCCATCGACTCGGGGCAGCATTTCGGATACTGGATTCCCCGGCAAGCTTCCACGGTTTACGTCACCGGACGAGATCCAGGGTGCGAGGGCTGGTTACGCGCTCGAGCTTGTTACGAACTTTCCGCGCTCGGAAAACTTCGGCGCTCATCGAACCCAACTGACTCGAGAAGTCGCCTGGATTTATCAAACTCTGTCGTCCAGGGCGTCATCATTTTTTAAAATATAGTCCGCGAATAGTCTGTGATATTCGCCGCAGCTGCGCGTCGCAGTGGTATAAACTACTTAACGTCTTTATATTTCCACTTTATTATCTTATAGCCGCAGCCCGTCATTTATGTGCGTCAAAGAGTGCTTACCGCCCGTAACCATTCGTTCCATTACCGAAGGCTTGACGTCGCAACGAAATTGTAATTTCCCGATCGAGGTTGCCCCGAGCAAGCTGGCCGAGCGAGAATTAGGGAAAGAAGACGTCAGACGCTATCGCCAAGGGGTTGAATCTTTCGATAGAGACCACAATGGAAGTGCTCGCTAGACCTGGCGTGCTGCAGGCCTGCATGCGGCTCTGTTAAAAAGTGGCGAAGTAATATAGAACGATAAACGGCGGCACGGAATCTCCGATAAAAGTTATGCGTCCGCGTGGCGGCCGCTGCAGCTCATTCAGAACGGCGCAAATGCAATCTTACGAGCGTGTTAGCAGATCCACCGGCGATACCAGATCCGCCCGCAAAACGTTCGAACCCTTCGTCGAGATTTATCGCTGTGCCATCCTGCCGGCGGAATGGTAGCCCGGCGCCGTTACGCGGGACAATAAAAAATTGAATAAACCACGCGCGACGGACATAAATTAGCAACGGGTGAGGGGTCTTGCTGGTATCTGAGAGGGTAAAAACACAAAATCGAACAGGATTTACCGCGTCGTTCGTGGGTACCTCGCGGGAAATCGGATACAGATGAAAGAAGTAATGATTCCGCTGAAACGCCGGAAGATTGGGAATAAAGGACAAACAATGGAGATAGCAGAGAGCACGAGATTGGATGGTAAATGAAATGCTCGGCAGAAACTTACTGTCGCTAAATAATGGAAGGGTTTCCGATTCTTCGTGGATCGAACGCGATAGACGTAACAAACGGCGACTTTTTTTACTCGCCGTACGTCGCGTGACAAATGGGCAAATAGCATTGCGAAATACGGCGATCCGATCGAACGTTGAGATATCTCCGTTATTGCAATGGCAGATAGAATGGAAAGTGACAAAACTTGGCCGACGACCAAATCGGACAATTATCGCCGACGTACGGCTCGCGAGTCAAAGACGCCTCCTTTTTTCCGATCGCGATAATTACGGGAAGAACAATTATATACACGTCGCGCGTACGTAGCGCCGATTCATTGCCATGAATGACGCCGTCGATCTCTATCCTTGAATGTTTCAATTAGATCGCACTAACCGCGGCGCGAGACAGAAAGTCGCCGCAAGAAAACGAATCACGCGACCGGGTGAAACGAGGGTACAATTTCGCGCAGCAATTCGACATTATCTGGGATCGTTGTCACGGCAGCCCGACGCCAATTAAATGGTTGTTACGCTGTTAAGAGAGTGCACGCAATGCGATTAACACGCGCGGTTAACCCGGCTCGGATAATTGGTTAAGTTCGAGTAATTAAGAAGTTTCAAGGAAACTACAAGATCCGCCGTCTGCTTACAGCCGATTATGCTAACGAAAATGAATTTCTTTAGCAGCTTCCTCGTGCTCATCCTCGTCCCTAATATATATAATACGTCACCAGACACCAAATTTCCAAGACGGTATTTCGAAGCTGGGAAAATATTGACAAGGCTGAAACGACTGTCTAATAATAAAATACGTAAGCGTAAATATTCCGGGTCACGGCGAGATCGAGAGGCGAAGTAACGTAGCTATCGACGGGGGCGCAGCGACTTCGGCTGCAAACCGATATTATTATAAGGCGAGACTGGGACTTGCACTGATCGATTATTAGTCGGGCGACTGGCAATTTCACGGGGCACGCGATACAATTGCCCGGTCTGACTCGACGAAAACAGAATTAAGCGTAAATTTATGACGCGATAAAGCGGACAGCGGGGTCGCGAGTGTAATCGGGTATCGCGGACGAAACGGAATTAAAGCGAGCGGCGCCCGCTTCGAAATTAAAGCGGACAAGGTCCAACGCGAGATTTATAGCGACCGGCCAAACGTTGAGTGAAAAGTTTAATTAGAATAGAACTTGCGTCGAACCCGGTGGAAGAGAAGGTGAAATTCTGAATTAGTTTCGGTCCTCCTTGGCGAAGCGCACAGGTTGGATCTAACTAAACGTTTATTACGCGAATTAAGCACGGAGAGCGAGGTATCGCGAAACTGTTCGGCCAAAAGTTAGATATTCATTGAACTCAGCACAAAAGTACAATAGCAGTAAAGAATAAAGTGACTCTATTTATATTTTAAAGTTTATCGCAACATGGAATTCTGAAACATTATTTCGACCGAACGTTAAAAGCAATAAATATTTCTCTATCTCAGACAACTGTGCGTATATTGCGTTCGTTCGATGGGAACAAGGAGGATCAACCATCGGGAAGGAAAAGTTATGCTCGAAAGCAATAAATTGACCGAGCGAACTGTAATTCGGCAACGTATCAAGAATTATCGAAACCCTTCTGGATAGTCCTTTTCAGGGACGTAGCAAAGAGCGTACGTAGGAATGAAAAGCAGAGGCCGTTCCATTCGTCGAAGTATGGCCGAATTTCGTAAGTTTCTACGAGATCCCGGGCTTATTGGCAGAAGCATTGATTTACATTATGGCTCGGTGTTACGCCGTATTCTTTCTCTTTCCATCCGTGCTCCTTTATTCGTGCTCGTTCGCCGTAAAGAGAGAGGCTGGCTCGTGTCCAAGGGTGCGGAAAGCAACTCGAAGAAGAAGGATTCGAAATCGATGCCCAGGCTCTCTTTCTTCCCTCTCGTCGGCTAGCAGAGCACGTCTCGCGCCGCTCCACTTTTCCTCCCTTTCAGACACTTCCAAACACGACACTACACCCCCGGGAGCATCTTCCACGCTAAAGGATCGACTCGTAGCTACTGTTTGATCGAAGCCACGATCGCGTCCTCTCTATTCGCCCGGCTGTTTCCCTATTTTTCCTACCTCGCCACTTCCTTGGCAAATCGCCGGTCGATTTTCGCGTCGATGCTTCTCACGCTGTCGACCGTGCATCCCACGCTTCGTTTCTTTCCAACTACGGACATCCAACCGGTTTCTCGGATCCCGTTCAACATTCACAACGATTCGCGGACTCTTCTTACCCTTTTTCGCAAAAGAGACGACGCTCCCGTAATATCATATCGAGTGGATCGCTTTATGTTTTACGAGCGGAACTATTCGAGCATTGACTTCTATTTTTTTCATCGAGAGTCTCATCTGATACTTAATTTGTCAAACTCGTCGAACGAACGAAGGCTGGCAATTGTTATTTCGGGACAGATAGAGAGATGGAGAGGTATTCAAATTAATGATCGTCTGTGTTATAAATGGGAATATAATGCAGAGGTCGTAAGAACGTGGAGGGTAAAGGTTTTTCGAAGCTTCTTCAATTTTGAATTATCAGTTGTGATACAGGCAGGCCAAATGGACTGCTGCCTTTTCTGTCAAGATACAGCGGCGGTAGAGTGAATCACATTTCACTGGAATATCGTTTTTAACGCGAGCTATTTCTGTGAGCACTTAAGAATGGCAAACATCGCGCGCCTTGACCCTTTTACCTAGCAACCTTCAAAAATCGACACGGGGTGCGTCTCGTCGACCGCGAACACTTCTAAACGATCCGATAAGGCCGGAGCCGCGAATTAAATCCATCGTTCGAGCCATTCTCCCTTCGAGCAGCGCTTGAAAGCTCCCGTTAAAATATTCGGGGCCAAAAATATAAACTACAAGGATCGAAAATAAGTATCCCCCGATCGTGAAGGTGGTTTCGGCTCCGTTAGCTCCTTGCGATTTATTCTGATCTTCTCTCGCACCGTTTGCCAGTCGAGTCGCTGAGAAGGCTGGTCGGACCGTGAAACAGGCTAATGGGAAAGGGCAATTACGTTCCACATACAAGGAGAGACCCGATTAACCGTTAAATGTCACGGAGACACATTATTTTTAGACGTCGATCGTCGCAAAACAACCTTTCGCTCCTGCAATTCCGCCCGTCCATTATTATGCCCCGTTGCGATTCCAAACTATTTCCACAAACGTAGGGCACGCGCGGGGACAAACGACAAAGTCTATTGATAAGATAAAGCCGCGGGAACCACGAGGCGACACGACGCAACTGCTTTCGCAGTCTAGCATAAATTCAACGACGTCAGGTGCGCCCGTTGCGTCACGACTTCTCCCGACGCAATTCCAACTTTCCGTCTACGAGCCACTTCTCCGTTGAACTTCCGCGACGACGACACCCGGCAGTCGACCGAGGAACTTTTGCCTCGAGGATCGTTCAAATCAATAGGCTGACATGGATCGCGGAACTGTTATGTGCTTTGAAAGTTGAAATATCTGAGAGGAACGCACAGTGGCTTCGGGTAAGGCCAACGCGTCTTGCGCGCTTTGGCCGTCGCGCTGGAACTCTACTTCCGGTTCTCACTAGCAGGCGGCAACACGAAGTTGGAAAACGTCCAAGAAAGCTTCCCGTGTGTCGAAGCCGCGGCGAAACGAGCGGACAGAGGGTGGTTGAATCGTCGTGGAGAAACGGTGGAAAAAATTCGACGATGGGCCACGGCCTTTGTTTGAAATTTACAACACTTCTAGTTGCTGTACCCGATGCGCCGCTGTTTCCTGCTAACTTTTGCAACCCTGACCGAAATAACGTATCTGCTGGACGATCCCGGATTTCTGGTACACGATTATGCAATGGTAGATCCCGTTTCTGAACGAGCTTCTTTGCTGTTCAATAAGGTATGCTAATTTCTTCGATATACTTAGACGACTTAAAAGCAATTGAAATACTCGAGTAAACAGAGGACGCGATGGAACATCGGCGAATTGATTGAACTTCTCTTCCTTGGCGAGGGAATCGACGAGGGGAATGCGAAAAGGGTTAGTTAACGATGCTGAATTAATTGTTCAAGAGACCACCGAGGACCCGTTAAAGGTTCGGCGGACGATTCTGCTGTGAAGAGAAACAACCACGTAGGAGGATGGGAATTTCTGTCAGAAGCAAGCCAACCCTTTGCGCTAAGTTGCCGCCATAATCGAGAAAGCCATGTTGCTGGCAAGCAACTGGGTCATTCCTAACAAAGTGAGCCGACTTCGAGCCCGTCCAAAACTTTCTACCGGTCCATCTATTCGTCTGCACACACTGGGATGTCTCGGCCTACTAATCATTCGTAAAAAATGTACCCAACTAACCTGCTCGCCTTAATTTCATCAATCCATTTGAAATTGTATACTTTAAATCACTGAAGTCCTCGACTTTGAACAACGAGAGGATCATTACTACCTGTCCGCGACACAAGTACGTACAATATTTTCCCAGAATAAATGAAATATAATAGCGGCATCAACGAGCATCGTCAGTTGAAATTTCATACTCGAGGCGGTCGAACGAGCTTGTTAAGGGGGTATTTGCGTTTTGAACTTTGAGAAGATCGATTTTTTTTGGTTGCATTTTCTTAAGGTACGTATCTTCGAAAAGATCTGTGTCGAAGGATATGCCGCAATTCGTAAAAATAACGGAGCTACAGATATTGAATATATTGCACATATCAGTTTTTCTCGAAACTATATTTTTTTACATGGCTGACACGATATCTCAAGATCTTGCTGTCCGATTGACTGGACGTTTGGAGAGGTTCTTCAGCAGTCCTGTCCCTACAGCCTGTACTATCTTTAATCAGTCTTAATTTTTTCCCATTTTTTTCATACTGAAAGAAAGAAAAAGATAAATGAAATTGAGCTTTAGAGTGTCGCCTTTTTTAAACAATGAGATATTTTCTCCATTCCGGTACAGGCTATAACCACTTTCCTACTGAAGAATATGACACCTCGTTTTTTGTTTCGGTTCAGTAGAAAGGCCGGGATCATGTCAGCCATCGTGACATGCTTTTATAAGACTACCTTAAATGACGCGTCCCTGATACATTTTTGTGTAATTCGACTTGAAAAAAATATATAATGCAGTTAGAATGACAGCAACCACACGTGCAAAAAGGCTAATACAAAGGTGTGTTCCGATGAAATGACGTTGGAAACACAAATACCCCCTTAATTCCTGTCAAACGAATATCCATGCTCGTCGCGAGAGTTTTTTTTCTTTTTTCAAGGTCGAGATTTATCCATCCCCTTCGGTGTCTACCAGCCAATTGAACGATCGATATTGTTATTAATATTTTTTCCGCGCAATTTGGCCCCGCCCAAACTGGCCTCGTGGCACAGCTCCGGCCAGGCAGATCGATAGAGACATAGATGCCGGAAGGCCATGGAAGATCCTATGGGGGTGAGCAGGGTTAGTGCGGAAAAGAGAGGGCGACCAAGCCAGAGAAGGATCGTCCCTCTGGGAGCTAAAAACTGCTGCTTCATTCTCGATTTAGCAACCGAATAGACGATACTCGGCCAACCTGAACATGATGAAGAATCCTTTGGAATTTTTTTGTTTTTCGTTTCCCTCCCACGCATGTCCTTCGCGTAGGCACCGGAGACAAAGAGAAAGGAAAACTTGATATCCTGCGCCACGGGGCGATCTGTATTTAATTTTGATACCGGATATCGTGGATTTCCTTGGCGAGTTTTAGTTCGCAACTTTCCCTGTTTGTTAGAGCAAACAAAAGCCCTGGGGAAGGCAAAAGAGACTGTTCCGTGGTTACGACTTCAACCATAAAGTCCCGAGACAAAGGATAATCTGAGTGATACCGCTGTGCTCTGTGCAATACGCTGAATGCTAGATAGAGGGTGAAACATACTATTTTTATCAGGGGAAAGAAAAGAGTTCGTCTATGGAATTGGTTGTGTTGCTTCGAAATCTAAATAAAGGGAGAATAAATCTTGGGGTAGTTAATAAATTCGATGGATCTCGACAATGGACCGGCTCCTTTCTCACTCGAACGCCCTCCTTTTTGCATGCAGCCTCATGAATTACAAATCGTATCTTGTTAACGTCGCGGTCCGACAGAAACTAATAGCCCTGTGGTCACAGACGACCACAGTTAATCGAATCGTTTTTCAAAAAAAATGTCCCACCCTCGAACAGACGAGAGAAAAAGATCGACTCTCGTTTCATAGGTTTCGTATTTAAATTTCTCACCGAAGAAAAGACATCTCTAGTAGGCATTTAAATGCATAGAATAAAAAATATGCCTGCAATGTCATTATAAAATATAAAAAAAGGGGGAGTAATAAGCCCAGCGATAATTGCTCAAAGGCAAAGGAACTTTTTACCTTCGTGAAACAGTTCTAGTGCAACAGGGTGAATTGAATGAAAACCACGACCTTCGTCGACGATCGTTTAAAATCATCCTTCAGACCCACGATTAGTACCTTCGTTAGCACCTTAAACGAGACAATTTCAACGTTTCCTTCCTCAACATTTAACGGAGTCATAACAGAGGGAAACGATCGTTCCATCGAGCGAAGGAAAACCATCTTCGACACGCGAACGAACTTTCCTTCCGAAAGACCTTGCGTGACCTTAGCGGGTTAAATAAGTAAGCCGAAGGGCGTGTCCTGGATGGCCGTGGGGTCGAATCGAATAAATCACGCATGTTCTCGTCGAGATACCTCCACCCTAGCCGTTGGCAGAAATACGACGGATATTTTACACAAGATGCTTCGACGTGCAGAAAAAAAAAAGAAAAATACAAACCGCGGCAAGGGAGAAAGAAACGGCGGAACAGAAAGCGCGGAGAATGAAGCACAAAGTACGAACGACGAGATTGGTTAGGTAAACGGATAGAGGAAATCTCGTGGACCTTGCGCTTCGAAAGATTCGTCCCGCAAAATCTATTCGCAGCGTGAACGAGTGGGACCGTAAAAGCCAAAGTGAAAAACCAACGAGCGGCCGTCACCAATGGAAACACAGAAGGAAATTAAGCAACTGGTCCGCTTGCAGCCGAACATTTGCATGGTATTAACATTCGGGGTTTGCGTTTTACGCCCGTGGATTTGCATGCCCGTAAAAACGGATCGTAAACACCGCTCGGCGAGAGTTAGCGCAGGGAAATATTTAAAAATAGTTGCGCAGTGCAACACCGACGTCTGAGTATTGGGTGCGCGTCGTTGAATCCTCCAATTAATCCAGCTTCCCTGGGCCCCCGGCCCAATTATCCGACGATTCCACGCCGATTTACACAGCCGCGAGGAACTTCGACGCTTCTTCGCGAAACTACCGCCGGAAATACGACGGCTTCCGTAAACGAGCCGCGGCGCAGATTGCGCCCGTGACGGGGATAGGAAAATTCGCCACCTTCGGTTGCATGTTCCCGTGGACAGCGCCGCGGAGAAAACTCAAACGAAACTGATCCTTTGAGAGGGTTTTAATTAAGGATCAAACGCGGGCACGAATTAACTCCGAGGACTCGGTCGGATGGCGAACGAAACGGAACGAAATCCACTCGGTTGCCTCTCGTCGACCCGATTACGGAAATATTCCTCTCGTTCAGCTCTACTTTTCAACCGGCGGGGTTGGAACGAATTTTCAGGTGAAAAGCAATTACCGGAAAGAACATCGCTGCGATGTTCAACAAACGGACGCCCCCGACTCTTTATACTGCCGCTGTGATCGTAACGAACCGGGTATCGAGAATCGAAGTAGCCGTGTATTTTGCAAAACCGGATCCTCGATAGGACAAAGAAGAATAAATTGATAGAATCGAAATGTGAGTTAACCAAAGGGCTGCATATACCATGAATTTATTTTCTCCGATGTATTCAGTATACATTTCTGCTACGCAAGCGATTCGTTTCGTTTCGTTTTGATAAAGAGCCCCCCGCAATAGGACGCTAGCACACGCACGAATTTAATTTAAATAAAAATCGCCAGCCGCAATATGGGCCGAACATGGGCTGCATTAGCATTTTATTGGAGACCATGGCCGCCTGTTGCATTGATTAGTCGACGGCTCGTATTTGCGATCGAATCGCAGGACTGATTAAGCCCCGGATAATAGATCGCTTCAAGATCGCCCCCACCCCGTAATTTCCGCTGCGATATTAAAGATCCGACCGGCACCGCATCGTATTAATTTCGTTAACGACCCGACGTTATCGGCCAACGACTTTAAATACGTTCGTTCCATTTATAGCGAAACGAATCAGTCTGAGAATGTTTAATGAAAAAGTAGGCAGGAAACAGCGGAACGTATTCACGAGCTTGTTATCGCGCAATCCACACGGGCGGCGGAGAAACTGTGGTGAACGACGCTCGATCGTCCCGTGGGGTGGCAGAGAGTATTTTTATCGTTTTTTTTTCCAGAAACAAGCCTGGCTACGAAGTTCCACCGCGTGGAACGACAGGAAATCGATGGCCAATGAAAGTTCCATTATAAACTCGCGACGTCGACGTCGCGCCGCGGAATAATTATAATAAAACATTATTACTGGCTTTAAATCGTGAAATAATTGCGCCAATATTGTATCGTTATCGACAGTCGCTTTGACGCGTGCTTTTTCACAAACGAGGAGAAGTGTAATAAGTGTCGAGGATACAGGGACAACTGTCGAAACGATTCACGCCAACGAATATTAATCGTCGGTATGAAAAAAAAACATATACTGTTTGAACTGCAGTCGTTCTATGTATCGAGAAAACAGGACTACTACCTTTTATGCCAACGACTCGCACGATTCTGATATTAAAGGAGTCAGACATATTAGATAGAAATGTCGCGGAAAGCATTCGCGCTGCTACTTCCATTTCCGGGGATCTTCAATTATTTGAATTCTACACGGAAGAATCGTAATAATGCTGCATTGTAATCCACCCCTTTTATCCAAACAATTTTTTATCTCCTCTCATCGTGCCGTCCATTAGAACTCACGGAGGCGCAACTATCATAACGAACTACTTTCTTCTTTTTTTTTAATATATCCAGGGAAGCTCGTGTCTGACGTTTCGCCTATTCAAGACCCACTACCAGGATTAATGCAACGCCGTTCAAATTCGAATGCATGGCGAGATGCAAAATATCCTCGAAATAGTGCTAGAAAAAGTTACCTAGCCAAGGGGTGTGCATCAACCGGGCCCAGTCAATTATTCTAATTAAAACATGCGACAACAACGTAATACTATTATGCAGTTCTTTATTCCGAGGAGAACCCCCGGAGGCAGCGTCGACACGGAAGCCCATTAAAAATTGTTCAGCAAGTCGAATCGGAGAGAAGCGGAAGGGGATGCGACGCTGTATGCCTCGGCCCTGAAAAGGAAGCTCTTTCTCCAAATAGAATAAATAGAACGGTGACACGATTCGTTCGACATTCACGGGTAAACCAATTTCGTGGCACGGCAAAGAAAGAGCATCGCCGAATCGTGTATGCATATGCGTGTAAAAAATATTCCAACGTTCCCGGATTCGTTATGATCGAGGCGTTCGATGGTGTAAAACATTGCATTGAAACTGTGTGCAATGGTGGAGGGAAAGCGTGTCTCGTTATTTACCAAAATAAAAAAGAAGCGGTACTCGCGGTAAAAAAAGAAACGGGGCAACCCGAAACCCTTTCGAGGAAAGAATTTCGAGCAAAGCAACATTGCTGAGAATAGAAAAGACTACCCACTGAAAGGAACAAATGGAGGCGGGGGTTTAATGAGGCCGTTGCACAAATTACCCTCTGTCGATGTTATCTCTCGCGGTGTTGCGTCCTCGTTGGCTCGTTGGTTACACGATTCCGCAGCCCCGGCGAGCCTACGCGCGACCGTTCTACCTATGCACCCTGACGCATTTTCGGTTCCGGCCTCTCGGTTCAACCCCCACGATCGAAAATTCGAAATTTCCCCAGCTAATCGCGAGCTCTGATACGCGTTCGCTCGGCATTACTCGCGTAATCTGATATAAATGGGGATCACGAATTAATTGCGAGGTAACAACGAATAACCCTGGCCGATCGAATCTCGTGTTACTCTACGACCACCAATGGACACGGGGGGTTTTGCTTCGAATTTACGAGCTCGTACGAAAAATTTTATCTCCTACCTCACTCCCTCTCCCTATCTTTCTCTCTCTATATATATATATATATATATACTGTGTGTGTGTGTGCGTGTTAATCTGTAAAGGCCTTACGATCTGCCGTCGCAATTGCACGGTGGATCAGTGTTTTCATAAAACGTGGCGAAATCTCGATCACCATCGACGCCGTAACGATCACGAGCATCGAGAGCAGCGTCATACCGTATCTGGGAAACGCGTCACGTCGGTGCCGGACAAATCTAATTACCCACCCCTTCGGGAAAGAACGTCGTAACGGGTAGTAAGAAGGGTACGTGGCACGGCGCTCTATGTCCCCCGCACGGCCAAAAGGATCGTTCAAAATTCCTGTCGGACGATCGCGAATCCATGAAACCGCGCGTAATATCTTCTTCGGGCGCGACGCTACGTTGGCCTGGGTAATCTCCATTATCGTGCCGCGGAAAGTGGCGGCCGTAACGACGCCGCTTGGATATCCACGGGAACATCCAGCGGGTCAGAAATGAGGGCAAAAGGCGCACGTGAGAGAGAGAAGGGGAGAAGGGTTGGTGGTGGTCGAAAATGGAAAATAACTCCGGCGATATCCACGTTATCAGCGGTCGCTTGCAGTTTTAATGATCACCCGCAACGAACAGCGTCGCATCGGCCACCGAATTGCTAGCGTGTTGCGGGAAGTAGAGGGTTTTTTTTTCGACGAATAATCGGACGTGACAGGGACTCTGCCTGTGTTTACGTGAACGAAAACATGAGCGAGGCAAGTGCGACGATATTGCTGGTAGTCATACAGAAGTGCGAGACAGCAGGGCGAATTTGTTAGTTGGCCCACTTTAAATTCGCAAATTGGCTCGACAGCGTGGACCGAAACTTTATTTTTATTTTTTTTCAAGCCAGCATGCTGAGGCTGGTACGACGGCGATTCCGTCCTTTCGTTTCAATTTTGTCTCTTCTCCTTTTTTTTTCTCTTTCCGACTGAAATAAAAGCAGGGTATTGAAAATTGTAACAATGGGATCGTTCTATTGGTATTGCGGTAATAGCACTTACTCTGTCAGATATGAAATACAGTGGAAGGCTTTTCAAGTCGGAAAATAAAATTTAACGACCGAGGATTTTCTATAGTTGCGTTCTTATGTAGCAATAATGTTACAGTACCAGAGGAATGACAAAAAGGATAATTGCACGACTATTCTCTGTTCTGATTGAATGATAAAATGCAAACAGCTTCCAGGAACATTTATATCGAGGATGGTGGAGAAAGTGCACATTCTAATTCTATGCTAATATACGTGAACTATTTCTTGTTTTTTCAACTGACTTTCACGAACGTACTACAATCGTACCTTTTTTTCGTTGTCCCATTCAGTTTCACATTTTTCTACCGCGCCCAACCAGAAAGATTAATTTGGTTTTTATACTACGTGGCACATAAACGATCTTATGGGGGAAACGTTTCGACGGACACACAAACCCCCATTCTTGAAGGATCATTAGGGTTGCCCGCTACGGCTTATCGTGATTAATTGAAAGTTGCTCAACCGTGTTTTTCCGCTACTGTTTAATCTAAATTCGCAGCTGATGTTCCATTGTTTTCCCTCAGAATTTCCCTACTAATACCGTCGGAGTTATTCTCCCCTTAGTATTTTTCCTACTCATTTACGATAGAAGCCATTTTCTCCCTTAGAATTTTCATGCCTGTCTTATCGCATTGATTATTTCTTCCTGGAATTTATCCTTATCGTATTCAGAAAATTGCGACCGGAAGAAAAATCGCACCTAATACTGCTGGTTTATGAAGATTTATGAAGATTTATCGCATTTATCGCATTAAGATCGCATCTAGATCAGACAAAATGTGACACGTTCATTAATATTCGTAGAAAAATGTTGAACACTGTATTCAATAATCTCCCTAACGAATTTAAGGGGTGATATTAATTTAAAATGAAACTATTTATTAATCCCCGGAAAAGTCGAACTCAAATTATTCTAGCGAAAGTCAAAAACCTTCTACCTTCTACCACTTCGCGTACTAAAGTCTAACAATTCTATAACCTTGTCTGTATACTCTACCTACATGAAACTGCTATCCTGCATGCTACGTTCAGAATAACTGTATTGGTCCAATTTTATTACCCTCGCCATTCTCCCTTACTATCTCCATTTTACACTAATTTGCATAAAACAATCTTTAGAGACAATATCTCGATGAAAATCTCCCAGTACCGGGCACGTTTTCCAAAGAAAATATGCATAAAAATTTTATGCTGCCCATCAGCCCCGCAACCAATCTCTAAATTAAACGACAACCATATTCATCGCGAGCGGGATATCAATTTTTATCGCGACTATTCCGTGCCAATCTCTGCCGCGCACCACTCCGTGCTTCCGTCACCTTCTGTAAATTTTCAATGACCCTTAATTCCACCACGTTTTATTGGCCCGCAAAAAACAAAACTAAGTGCAATATGCGAACTTGTGTCGCGAAGATCCTTGACGGAAATAGAGACGCAGAAACGATTCGAGCGATCATTTTCCTCGCGTTAATTCGATTTACCCGCGCACAATACGCGTGTCTAAAGATTGAAAGGGAGACCAGCTCGGTTTTATGGGACCACACCTGAGCGAAATGTGTTCCGTGTACGTATACGAGGTTATTTTGGCCTGCTGCCAATCGAACTCTGCAACCGAGAAGTGTTTGCCGAGCGTTCATCGGCTTTCGTTATTCGTATCCTCTTTTGATTCTCTGTCCTCTTAGCCGCTCATTTTCGTCGCCTTGGCGTTTTCCTCTCTGTTCGTCGCGTTCGATCTCATTCATCGATGGGAAGAGGTAGAACGCGTGACTGCATCGAATCGTCGACGTAAAGAAAAAACAGGTACCAAGCCGATGGGCATTATAATCATTTTCAACTACAATCCTAATTAAAAAAGCTGCATTACCTGAACTTCCCTGAAGAAATAATTCAAACAATTCCGAATCAGCCAGATTCGACTGAATTTTTATAAATTCACATTGATCCAATATTACAACCCCCCCGTGGGATGGTTATATTGTGCAATGATCAGAGTTTCCTTTCAATCTCGAACGAGACATGATGATGAGCCTCGAATCCTTCTAAACCTGGGATCCCTGTCTCTATATCCAAGGGCGTACAGTTGAATATTCGATTTGGAGTCGGGAATCCACTGTGAAAATCCCCACTACGTGCCGGCATCGATTACTCGCCATCGGACCTACAGAATCTTTTCCAAGCTGAACGACTTCTGCCTATCTTGCTCTATCGGCCTCCTACAGCCTCGTCGTCTTTCCTTTCTCCCGATCCACTCCGCAAGCTTCTTAAATAAAGAGGTTATAGCTTACTCCTGACGACAAATAGGGGATGAAATACGAGCTACGTCTTACCTCGCTCAAAAACAAAGTTTGCTCGCGTTTCATGGGGACGTGGAATCGATTGCGACGAAGAGGCGAGCAAATCATTCCCGATATTCGCGATTATCCATTTCGGTGAAAATATCCCATCGGGGGGGGGGGATTTAATTGTCCGGTTGAATAACTGTCCGAGTAATGGGTATTTATAAAAGATCAGCATGTCGATAGATTTGTCTCCTTTTTTTTCCCACTTTTCTCGTCGAACGCTCGTTACTCCATTTATTCCCGCCGGTTCGTTTAATCCCATTGTTTATCGCAAATTTAACGAAGAATCAGCTGCTCTTTATCGCTCGTATCATTGACATTTTCATCCCTCGCTCCCTACGGGAATTGCCGTTCTAAAATGTAGTTTTTGCTCATCCATTTCACTCTCTCTCTCTCACTGTTTATATCGTGAACCTTCTCACGCTTTCGATCCGAACCACCGCTGTCTGCCCGTCTCTCCGAGTTGCGGGGAAAGCGCGATAAATCCTCTGAGGCGGGTTATGGAGAGGAAATAACAGGGAAAATCTCGTGGCAGCGTAATTTTGGAACGAGTGGACCACGGTCGACTACACGAATATACATTATTTCGAAAAATAGCTCGCCAAGTGCCGTCAGAGATTACGCCCCTGCGGCGTAGAAAATATTCGTGCCATCTGTTTGAAAAATTTGTATTGAAGCTAGAGATTCCACACTCAACCCAGTTTATAATAATTCAATCAAATTTGAATTATTGAATTATTCAACTGCCTTGTAAGTGTAACGAAGAATAAGCCTCAATAATTGTCCGCTACAGAACTTAGTGAACTTAATGAAAAACTTAGACCGATATCACGGGGCCGGAAATTTTATTCGCGAGACGAATAACATCCGAGAGCTCGATATTTGTCAACGAAGGGAAATCATATTCCGCAAAGAATTCATACGATCCGGGCCGATATGTTGCAGAAATTTGTAACTCCTGAATGATATTTTTGCCTAGGAAGAACTGCGACATAACTTGATCCTACGAAATACATATATTCGGTCCAATTTCGTTGCCACGAAGTTCCCGATACGATACACGAATTTCGAAACTTCTTCGCGAAAGCTCGAATATGGAGCGCATCGTAAACCAATCTGTTTCGAAGGCCCGACGTTTTATACGCAAGTTCGATGCTAAACGACTCGTAGGATCGGCGAACAAATATCTTCTTTTGGAAACAATAATTCCGTTGCAGCCACTGCAGTAACGTTATACTCGTAGCATCAATCCCTGCAAAAAGATCCTTGTGCCAATTCCCAACGGCTCACACTTTCGGATCCGACCTGTGCTTGAAAAAAATGCACCTTTTTTAACGAAAACGACCAGCCCACTGGTTTAAAAAAAATTCGGGCGATTTTAAAGGGAAAATAAAATTGAGGAATCACGGCGAACAGGGAACTTTGCAACGCGCTGTTTCATTTTATCCTATTTTCTTTCTGATAAAACTGCGGGCGTCCTGTTATCGACTTCCCTAGAGCGAAGGAAATATATGAAAGCAGATTTGATAGCTGCCTTAAGACAATGAGGAACAAGTGCACTGTACTACAAAGGTACCAGGAAAAATGATGGATACTATTATATAAATGATTAAATTTCAGAACTTTCTCCCTTGCTCAGAACAGAAAGGGAACTTTATCAATGGTGACGCGTAAAATTTAATGAATTTATTATCGTAATGAAACTCGAACGGTGAGCGAAACTCGTCCGTTCGAAGGCCGGCTTTAAAATCCAAAGCTGGATGAATCGTAGAACGCAAAAGAGCCAAACTGCACCCCACGGGGAATGCATATTAATATCGAAGATGGAAATTTACGAGAACCACTGGCAAATATTTTCATCCCCCATCGACGACCCTTTTTATTTAATATCTCGATGGTGGGTGAACGTAATGTACAAGGAGAAATTTGTCTATATCCCTGGCTATATTTGTCTGGGGTTGGTTAGAGTGGAAGAATGGTCGATGCGAAAGGAGAATAATCGTCGTAGAAATTTCAGGGCAACGGCTGTTCGCCTGGCTTTCAAGTAGATTTGAAAAGTATCGCGTTAGAAGACTGCTAGAGAAATCCTCGAGGCACCTGTTGATCCTTCTCGTTAAAGTTTGAAGGAACCGACCTGGACTAGCCTGGACACGCAAGCTGAAAGGTAGTTGCTGACACAGGGGAAAAAGTGGCGATGTTATTAGCCTACAAATAAACGCGAATTTCCCTAACAGATCGTCGTGTATAAACGGCGATTTTCGACACCCTCGCCTAAGCTATTTTAAGGTACTTCTTATTTATGCGATATAATATGTTTTTAAGTTTCACATTCGTATTTAGACACATGTATGCATTTCAATATCATTGCCGTCATAATCAGTACAATTTGTTTCTTCTTACTGATATTTTTTTCAGCGTTGCCGGATTTTTTTTCCGTGCAAAAAAAGTTCTGTGTTCCAAAGAAGAACGCACGGTTTATTTCGACCCAGAAATATTTACACGAGCAGCAGAGCATTGTATTTTTTCCTCGCGAAACTCCTGTAATTTTTGCAGTCGTGTTTCATCGAAAAATACGTCGAAGGGATAAACGAAGCGTAACAAACGACAGCGAAGCTTTCGAAGGCGAACTTCTCGCGACAGCCTCGATAACAAACAGGGAACATGTATATATATTTAGGAAATAGAACCGGCCGCAAAAACCAGCACAATTATCAAATCTTATTCGTTATTCGTATAATTCGAGTCAGACGTAAAATCAAAATGGAATGTTTGCCAAAACGTTCTCAATTCCAAGCGAAATCTAAAGAATTCCTGTTGCTTACGGCTTTACTGAAGTTTGAAGTAAAATGCAAAAAACTGTAATGAAAAAAACGCCGGTTTCGTGATCGACATGTAGAATTCATTGAAATACCACGAGCACTGTGAGAATAACGATCCGACTGCCGCTTCACACCTGAGTTCTGATAAATTCGCGTCAGGCGGGATGCTATATTTGGACGGGCGAAACAATTTAACGGGGCGCGATTAAAATTATCAAAGGCTGCGCACTGACGCTCGCGCGAGAATACAAATACGAGAGGGAGGGAGAGAGTAAGGGGGTGTAATGAAAAAGGCAGCTAGTGATGACAGAGAGGCAATCTAAATCGCAACAATTAATGACGAAAATGCGGATACGCCGTCTATTATAATTCAATCCACAAAATGCATTCGTCTGAATATCCGCGACCAAACCAGGCGACAATAGAACGTCATTATCTTTCAACGAAGTCTACATATTTCTCCACTGGCCTATCTAAAAAACTTCGCAATGAACCAATGTTGCCTCCTTAATCCAATCTCTGTGTATGACGTACGGGCAAAACAGAATCCCCTTGGCTAGTCTATTCGTCGTATCACTAAATTCGTTTCTCCATCTATTATTAAAATGTTTTTAGAAATAGCGCAGGAAAAATATATTTTTCGCTTTGCTATCGCACATTTATTTTTCATAGAAGGAGTATTATCGCCAAAACAAAAGTCGAACATATTTCAAACGGTTTCAGTTACTTTAGCAGTCGGCGAAAGGGTTAAATCGCTCCTCAGAACGATTCTGTTCAAATAAAAATTTCTGCGACGTTACCAAACCATTTGACTATTCCTAGCTTCGAAGCCTTGAAAAGTCTATAAGCCATCGAGACTACATCTGCTCTCAGCGTGGTCATGGTACAGGAAAAACGCAGTTTTCGCGCAACGTAAGACTTTAAAACGACTAGCCGGTGAAACCGACGGCCCGTGAGAAAAGTAGGTAGGTAGACTAGCGAAGATGCGCTTCGGTTCACCGAGCCTTTCCGCGCGTCCTAAATTTAAAATGCAATCGTGGTGCACGAGTGACGAGCAGACGATTGGCTTCGTTCTACGGGGTAAACTTGAATTTAACTAACGCTGGGATAGAGACACGGCACGGTGTAACTTAGACCACCGACCGCGTGACTAAGATTACACTGATTGTCAGCTGTCCGTGTAAAAACGAAACAAAAATACCACTGACATAGATTTCATTTCGCGTGGCGGACGTAAGGGGCGAGGCACGATCTCCATCCGGGAACGAGGAGCGAATGAATTTTTCCAACGCTTCTGCGACTACTCGTTATTATTTTCGATAACGTGCCCGCCAAGGTACGACGAAATTCGCTGGAACTCGTATCGAGAATTTGCATCGGGTTCGATCCTCCGAGGGCATTCATATTTACGATGGCACTGTACGGATCGGTTTCACGCGAGAGGAAACTTTCGGTCGGGCGGTTCCGCAATTTTTCCGCCACTTTCGCTGAAGGCTCGTTCGAGGGGTGTAGAAAAATTAAGGCGGCGACAAGAGAACAGGGAAGGCTGCATTTTTCAACCGCCTCGTATCCGTTCTACGCGTAACAACATTATTAAGATATTCGCTGCTGAAACTTTTCCTGAGCAGCGCGTTAATTAAATTGTTAATTAAGTGTTCGAGACTCGTGGACAGAATCGGTCGCTTTAATTTGCCGCCGCCAAGAAAGATAGGGGCGAGTTTACGGTGGAAACACAGAGACGGTCAAAGAATGAGGGACGCAGAAGAGATTGTCGGTGTAGCTTTCGGGGTCGCTGCTGCTGCTCTGCCACAGATATTTAGATAGAGAAGCGAGCAGCCCTTCGAGGTAAAAAGGTCGACAACGTCCCCTGTTTAAAAATATCACTGGAGGATGCTGCTTGCTCCAGCTTCGGGCGGTTTACACGAAGCCAATTACTTTCACGGAGATACACCAGCTATGTGTATTTCGTTGGACACGTTACGAGCTACCCCTGGCTGGCTCGATAAATCCCATAAACTCGCGTCTTCAAAGTTTCAGACAAGAGAAAAGTAGGGAGAACTAGTATGTATGATGTCGCAATAGGACCGTTAGCTACCTTAATATTAACCCCCTCGCAACGGCGGACGAGATATCTCGCCACGTGATTTCGTTCATGATATGCTATGGACGAGATATCTCGCAACGCAATGTCTTTCATGCGATGCTATGTGCGAAATATCTCACGACACAAAATCGTTCATGCGACGCTGTGTACAGAATATCTCGCAAGCCTTTCTATTACAACGCGAGATATCTCGTCCAACGATTTGGATCAAAATGAATTCGTAGGTCACCATGAATGTGGCATTCAGTTGTAAACATTGAAAAACGTGTAGGCGAGCGCGAGGTATCTCGTCCAAAGCAGCACGCGAACGGTGTTGCTTCGCGAGATATTCCGTACACAGTGTCGCATGAACGATTTTGTGTCGCGAGATATTTCGTACATAGCATCGCATGAAAGACGTTGCGTTGCGAGATATCACGTCCATAGCATATCATGAACGAAATCACGCGGCGAGATATCTCGTCCGCCGGTGCGAAGGGGTTAAATCAATTCTAACGGGCGGAGCATATTGCGTCGGGTAAGTTCAAAAATTAGACTCAAATGTAACAGCGAAGAATAACAACAATCATACTAATAATAATAATAATAATAATAGCGGAATAGAAACTCACCCCAAAGTGGTCATAGTAACGATGGTGTACCAGAATGCAGCAGGGATCGAGGTGAAGTTCGTTCCATCGACGTTCTTCTCCGCGTAGAACATCACGGTGGCGAATATGATGATGGCCATGGCCAAGGAGAAGACGAGGAAACCGAGCTCCGAGGCGCAGGACTTCAAGGTGTAACCGAGAATCCTGAGTCCCTGCGAGTGCCTGGAGAACTTGAAGATCCGGAACACACGGAAGACGCGCAACGTAACGAAGGCACCGGATACGTCGTCGTTGTCGGTGAGACCGAGACCGATGTAGTACGGGAGGATGGCGACCACGTCGATAATAGACATGACGGATCGCGCGAACTTGCAACGCGAAGGTGCCGCGAACAACCTCAACAAATATTCCGCGGTGAATATCATTACGCACGCGGTGTCCAGGCAGAAGAAGACGATCTTGTAACGCTCGCCGCATGAAAGCGTGCCGGCGCGTCCCGGGCGATTACCGCACGGCACGGTCTCGACCACGTTCGCCAGCACGCTGACGGCGATGAAGAAACCGGTTACATAATAAAATACCAGCGCCGCCGTCGAGATGTGTGGATTCTCGAACGCCCTCCACATCTTTTGCCTGATGTCCAGCAGCTGCTGGAGGGTCTGGTCTCCGTTCTCGCTCAGCTTGTCGTCCATCAAACGTTCCGCGTTCTCGCGCTTGCGGTCACGGTAATCCTCGTAGCAGCAATCGCCGATCACGTCCGGTAGTATGCCGAAGAACGCCAATTCTTCGTCGTAGCTCGTCAGGCATTCGTGCTTCGGGTAATGAAGCTTACCAGTCCTATAATAGTTCAATATGTGGCGAAAGATGTCGGGATCACGGTCGAAGAAGTACTCCTTGCTCTCCTCGTCGTAAAAGAACTCGCGCTCGTTCGAACCGAGAAGAGTGTCCGGATACTTCTCGAGGGTGTTCCGCCAAGTCTCGAAGCGACGACCGCTGACGTTTATCAGCAGCTTCTCGTCGTCGGCCTTGCGGCGATCCTTGGGGATCGGCGGCGGTGGCAGTGGATGTGTGGCGATCGGCACCCAACCGATGGCCGCCGCGCGGGCGAACGGCAGCCACGCTGCCACCGAGGCCATGCTCGAAGGTGGAATATTTTTCTCTCACTTTAACTCAATTTTTCCACCCTCTTTGTTCCTACTCCCTTTCCCTCCTGTCCCTCTTTCACCCCTAAACCCCTTCTACACAGCTTTTTGCCCCGCACCTTGCCCGATGTACTTCTTCCGTCTCGTTTATATCCGGTGCGCTCGATGGTTCACGACCGACTAAACAACTGTTACGAGTTTCGAAATCGAAACGACTTTATTTACGAGGCTCTCTCTCTGCTCCGATGCTCGTTATCGGGTAAGGGCGTCTGTACCTGAAGCCCCCTATTATATTTCCACGAATTTACTTCCGCGGTGACGTGCACCCGCTCGCAGTTTTCCTCCGTCGCCGTTTGTACTTGCAGCTTGTTCGCGTACGCGCGTCCCTCCGCTTGCCGTCCGCTCACATCCCTCCTCTCGGACTTCGCTGTTCAATGAGTCCGAAGAAATAATCCGTCCGAAGCGTGTAGCGTTCCACCCACACGTGAACACAGCCGGCAGGATGGACAGAACGCGCCCCCCGAAGCTTCCCTTTGGTAGATCCCTAGGATATGTCTTGGACAATCTCTAACGAAGCCGGTCGCGTTCGAGATCTGTCGCCATTCAAGCGTTTTATATATTAGCTGATCGTGGAACACCGGCGACGTTCCCACCAGCAACGTGTCGACGGCGACGCCGACGACGACGGCGTCGACAACGGCACCGCGATCCTAAGATCGAGCACGACCACCAAGTCCGTCATCGTACCACGGCATTCCTCCGTTTTTATCGCTTTGTTTACTTGCCACTTGACTTGCGATATTCGGGAAATCAGCTCGTAGCAGACGAACGCGGGCACCACGACAGCCAATCGCCTCCTGGCAACGTGCCTTCCACCATCATCGATACCGTTTCCGTGCTCAATTCTGCATCTCTCTCTCCCTCGTCCTCTCCGCCGCGCTCTTTCCTTCTCTCGCCCACCCTATTTCTCTCCGCCGCCCTTTTTTCTCTAACCGCGACGTCGAGATCGGTATCGAGCCCGAGATCTTCCCACCTGTTCTACCCCTCTCGTTTTCAGCGTCGAATTAAGAACCTCGATTCAACCCCTGCTTCAGAGTATCCTCGAGCACCGTCGAGTCGACTCTGCTACATTGTCGAGCTCGCGAAACAGTGAAGTTCTTCTGTTCCCATTCACCCGCGAAACCAGCTGTCGCGTTCCGATCTCGTGCCAGGGAACATTTTTATGTTGACCGGTGTACGTTCGTCGAGATGCGTGCGTCGAGCAAAGAACGCTGGGCTTCCAACAACAGACTCCTTTCTTTCTTCGTCAATTAACTCCTGTCCATCGGGTCATCGTTCTTCGTTGCCCCCGGACGAGAACGAAACTCCACGGCGAAGTTGCACCTTCAACTACGGAGAACTCTCCTCGTTGCACCGGCGTCGACGAAACTCGTGCATGTCGTCCAGAAGAATCGAAGGCAAAAGGGATACTCTCGACGACGAGCGTTCGATCGCGAAACGAATCTTACAGCGACCCAACAGGTCCGAAGGTTTTCGCGGTTTCCCAGGCGTGCCACGCGAAAACTGATCCCGAACGATCCTCCAGCATCGAAACGTTCCGCGAACAGTGTGCACGGCCGTGCTGGTTCAGCCTCTATCGTTCCCGGCACGCGCAAGCTTCTTTTACTCGTTCGAGGCCCGTTGCCGATCGCACGGCACGCGGGGACCACGCTGATCCCGTCGACGTAATACGCCAAGGGCGGGGAGGCACGCGAGTTAAAAGCTTCACCGGCCGCGCAGATGTTTCCCACGACGCACAGCTCTCGGCGATAGACGGCACGTCGCATGCGTCACACCTTGGCACCTTCCTCGTGACACCAGGAACTCGAGCACAGCCGTCTCCCTCACCGTAGAATCGCTACTCTGGCTGCTCGATCACCCAGGATCTTCGTCGCGACTTCAACGCTATCGCCACCCATCTGTCTTTTTCACGCGGCTCGTTCATCTCTCGAGTGCTCGATCACGAACAGCCACCGGTAAAGCCTCGAGGGTGTCTCGTTCACGGGGGTGCCACTCGTTTTCCTTTTTCCTATTAAAACGAGCTGTTCGCACCGAAACTTGGAGCGAATCTTTCCTCGACGCACGACGGTATCCTCGATCGGCACGGCTTCGGGGATGAACGGGCGCACAGCGATCCTCGTCGGAAGGAAGAACGGAAAGCCGGTTCCGCCAGCAACCCTTCTTTCTCAACCGGGACGACCCGGCCAAAGCTTGCCCCCACTGTTTACTAGAATCGCACGCGACGCAAGATCTCCGAATCCCTCGATGTGCTTATATTCTCGCTATTCACAGTGTTGCATCGTTCGCGCACAAAACTACGATCGGCTTCGCGGCACCCTGCACACGATCCCCGAACGGAACGGGGTAGCTGCACCCGCGCCGATGCTCGTCAGCGTGGCGAGACGTGCACACCCCCTCGTGGATCGTGGCCCGCGTGAACGCATAAGCGATATGAGCGTCGTTGATATACTAGACGAGAGAAAACGGTCGGTCTGTCCGTCGCGTGCTACGAGTGTAATAAGTAATAAGTGTTGCGCGTCGGTGGACACGCTCGCTGTCTGGCGTACCCGCTCGGTTGGCGACTCGCGACTGAGCTGCTGCTGCTGCTGCTCGCGTTGCGGTATCGGTCGGTCCCTGGGTCGCTAGCACGCTCGTTCACTCGCCCGCTCGGTGGCGAGGTGCCGGTAGCTCCGGAAGGCAAGCGTGCCGCTCTCGAGCCTCGAGCCTCGAGCCGCCGGAGCAGCCGCGACGCAGCGCCGAGCGAACGGTCACCTAGCCAAGGTCCAAATTGATTTTTACGTCGCGGCGGCGGTGGCGACGCACGACGGTGTCCTGACGCGGCGGCGAGCCGCTTCCCCGTTGCCCGGGCAACCCTCAACTATGACGTCATATGCCTCCCTTTCAACCCCCTTTAGCTACCCTCCGACCACCCTCACCTTCAACCCCGCGCGTTGTACTCCGTTCTCCACTCACCGTACTCATTCGCCAGCTTCCTCTGCCTCTTCCAATCCCTACCCGTCTCTTCGTCTCTCGGCCACCTAGCATCCCCTTTCCTTCTTCCTCCGGCAACCTCACATGTTCCCGTCCCCCTCTCTCTCCACGACCCTTGGATATCCGTTTATTTGTTTGCTTGATTCCACCGTTTCTCTTTGGACCCATGCATATATACGTATATGTGTGTGCTCCGCGTCAAGGGATGTGCCTAGCGAATCAGCCGAGCCTACAGCTCTCTTCTGTTCTTCTCGCTCTCTCGCCACTTCCGCCTCGTCGCCTCTCCCCCGTGATTGAATTTAAATGTAGGTTTATGGGTTCTTCGCGCGTCATGCCTCGTTCGCGCGCCTCACCGACGTCCAATTATTCCGCGGTCTTAATTTGCTCCCCTGCGCCTTTCGCGATTTTACACGGGCCACGCCGACGTGCAACCTGCCCCGCCTCCTCTCTCGTCATCCCTTAGTGCACGCCAGAGTGAGATTAAAGCCGACGCTCGTCCAGGTCGGTCTCTATGCTTTTAGAAGCTGTGTCTTACGTCTGCGTCGGTATGCGCGTACGCGCTTCATTGCGTTACGTGTCTACCTGGGTTTCTGTAGTTAGAATGCAGCTTATTTCCCTCTGTCCCGCGCGGAACTGCCTGGAATCCTCGGTGCTCGACTCTTTACATTCTTCCCGCTTTCGTTTTTCTTCTTTTCTTGCGCCAACTTGCCCGTCCATCGTGCACCCCCGTTTGTTCCGTTTCTCCTCGAGCTCCGGAGTTTCAGCTTAGCCAACCACCCTCGGCGTCGTCCTCCCTCCGAGCTCTCCGCTCCTTTCTTATTTTGTCGCGCCCTGGCGTCGTTGCTCTCGGCCCATAATCTTCTGTCCAACTTACCCCCGGCATCCGATCCGCAGCAAACTTTTTGTCACCGTTACTAACACTCCCCCGTTGGATTTTTATTATCCTGTAAAAGTTACATCGTTATCCCCCGAGTGGCCAGCGCTGCGCCGTAACAATTTTTACCGGAAAACATCAAACGCGACGGAAACTGTCCATCGTCATTCCCTTTGTAACGGGGCACGATTACACCGATGACGGCGGAATACTCGCAGCGGGATCACGATTCGCGTGAATAATCAGCCAGCTGATAACCGGCTACGCCCGAATATGCAAATACTCGAGGCGTATTCGCGACGATTAGACCGACAGGTCTTGTAACGCGCGTTGAATTTTCATTCATCCCGAGCGAAGCGTGCATGGGTTTCTATGATTTCAATGGGTATCGTATTGCGGTGGAGCATGGTGCTATTGTGCGGCAAAATGGTGCTTAATTTCGTCGTGAATGTATTCAGAAAATCCTCCGCCTTTATTCGCCGTTAACCTAGTGGTGGAAGTTTGCTTGAAACAGAGGAGGAAGAAGATAGAAACGAGTCGAACCAAATAATCCGAGGATAGGACAAAAGACGGGAACTAAAATTTATTTGGCAAACATGCTGGACGAGCCTGAGACATTTGGAACGCAAGGAAGCAGCGGCTAGAGAAAGCCTGAGCGTCGAAGATGGAGCACGGTCTGACGTTGGACGTCCTGAACCACTTGAGATGGCCCAAGACGGAACGAGTGGTATATGCCACGCCGCCAGGTAAATTTGCGTCCCTAATGAACGTGCGAAGGAGTGCCAGCCTCGAAACGAAAGTGTACACCCTCCAGCGCGGGGTGTAACGTACGCTCGAGTGCGCCCAAGATCGCGTTTTCTTTCTTCCGACCACCTTTCAATCCTTTCACCCCCGTTTAATTATTTGTTCAGTCGCGAGAAAACGATGCCCGCTTTTTTCGAAATTTTCAACTGTGTTTCCCCGACGCATTTGCGAAATTTTAAACAACCTGATATATTATATAGTATGGAAGCACGCGAATAGGGTCGAGAAGTGAATCAAATACATATACTTTAAGCTCCCATTGTATTGTCGGAAAAGTTTCGTTTCCAGTGTTTCGAAATCGGTACACCAATCGTAAGGGAACTCTCTCTTCTGTTAGTCGAGTGTTTCGTTTAAAAGTGAAGGAAAGAAGAAAAGGGTGAAATGATAGAGAAAGAAGAGAGAATGAAACGAGCTCCGAATCGTCGACCGCCACTAATTCGTGCTCGTTTCAACCTACCCATCCTCTTGTCGCTGTCGGCTTTCGAGGGACACTTCGCAGTTTCGTCCTCCGCCGCCCTCATCCTTTCGCCGTGTAAATACCCCGGGAGAAAAAGCGATCTACGTCGCGCTATTCACGATTAAAATCCTTTTCTTCGCGAAAACGAAGCACGAGGGGGAAGAAGCAGGATCCGAGATGAAGTCGGGGTGGCGTGTCTATATAATATCGACCAACCACCCTCTACTCACCCCCGCGAGGCTGGCTTAAAAATTATCCTCCACGAGGGCGTGAAATTAATCCTCAAGATCGAGCCGGGACTTTTCGAAGCAAATCGTATCAACTGACGCAGACCATTGGTCCTACCTTTCAAATCGTTTCGAAAGCGGCGTTCGCAGTGTGCCTCGAAGGAATAACGGAGGAAATTGACGCGGGAAGAGAAATCGAGGAGCAACCGAATGAAACATTAAAACGATATAGCACGGGACGGTAACGACAACGAATGGTCGCGATAGGCGAAATGAAACGACGTCCGGCGGATAAAATGAAAAGGATATTTCGTCTGGGACGAAATAGAAAAGGTGCCGACTCACCGGTAAAAATTGGAAACGTCGAGAGGCTGAGATTCGGTTTATTGTCGCAATCACTCTTCGTGGAGGGGTGGGAAAGGTGGTGTTTATCCTTGATTTCCGGCACGCTAACGCCCACGGTCATCTGGAGAAAGGTAAGAGAAAGAAACGTATGAAACGGCGAGTGAAAGAAGAGAGAAATTGGACGGACAGGTGAGGGAGAAAAAGTTCGCACGGCAGCATTAATCCCGACTGTGGAAACGTGAAGCCTCTTGGCGCAACGATATTCCAGCATTTTTCACTTTTAAACTCGGAACAGGTCCAAAGTGAGTTATAGATTGCCTACCGGGGCACGGCGCAGGGGGATCGAGAGGCAGGGGAGAAAAAAAGAGCAACCGGCTGAAAGGCAATTTGCAACGGACTGATTTCCTAATTTAAGGCCCGTTATATGTTTTATGCAAGGCTCGAATTTTCGCGAGTGTAATCTCTCGGGTCGTGGCGCAAAAAACGCTCGCAGTCTTTAGCACAAAGCGAAGAGATTTTCTTACGTTTTCGATAGCCCGGGCGCACCCATAAGACGAAAATAAGCCGCATTAGTGGACGCAAGAAGTGAATGAAGTAGCTTATGTACAAAAGTCTCGTTTGCCTTCGCGGCTCTGCCCAAATGTATCTTCCATCGACTGGCAAGTTTTTGCCACTTGCTCGTCCCAAATCTCATTAACGTTTTCCAACATTATCGGTACGTATCCACCGGCAAATAATTCGTGCGGTGAACGAACCAGATAGGGCTACCATGGAAATCGCACGTAAAGGACTTTATTCTTGCAATACTTCTTGAACGCCGGTGCTTTTTCACGTTTTCACCGGCACGCCGTCCATTAAATCTTCTGCGCCTTATCTATGGGCATCGTATCGATGATTCCTCACCTAATCTCCACGGGGTACTCGCCGTAGATGCTCCAAAGAAGCTCCAAGTGATCGACGCCCTCCTCTCGGTCAGCCTCTTACGCCAGTGTCAAGTGAAAGAATACAAAAAATAGGAGATCCACTCTGATATATCGTAGGGTTACGGATATATATCAGGCTGACGCGTAACATGTTTCTATTTTTCGTACAGGAACGATGTCCCTTCTACCCGCGTGGCTATTAAACTCGACAGTTTAAGCTATTCGGTCTGTTCGTCGGTACTCTCGGTTGATGCTGGTCTATATTCGAAATGCGCCTCTACAAAAAGAAAAAATAAGAAACAGCACTCGACGCTTTCTTCTCATTTTTCTTGCGAGGGTAGAATGTGTAAAGAGAGGCAGGGTAACGTTGAATTAGTTGCGTCAACGAATACAAGGAGAGAACGTCCCATCGTCAACCCTTTACAAAGCGACTTTTACAAGAAGAAGAATAACGAGCTTGTCGCTCGTGACGGGAAGTTGACGAATGGATTAAACTAGAATACAAACGGGAATAATAATTAGGTGGCTGAAATGGCAAATGATGCGAGTGGCAGAGATGAAAATTTTCAGTGCAGATCAAAGGCATGGAATATAAATCTCTCTCCACTGAGGAAATTTTTCTTTGTTTTTTCTTTATTTCACCCCTTACGTCGTTTACCATTTAAACTCCACAGTTGTGCTTGACATGTCCCACGGTTAATTCGATTCGTTTTCTTTTCGTGCGTTTGTAATGAATTATTTCGTACAAATTGAACGTGAAATTAGTTAACTCTTGGCTGTCTCGGGTTCGCAAATAATATTTGCACGTTAATTTGTTAATAAATGCGCGTGTAAAAAGGTATACCGCTCTGATAAACCCTTTAGAAAATATGTACAAAATAGTTGCAATTTCGTGCTTCGAATACCTATCTCGAGATACAGAAATACTCGTTGGCATCATCTCGAGATACCTACGTTTCTTACAGACCGAAAAGCTGTGGAGGACAGAACGGTGCAAGCTGCAGAGTTCTGTAACGTCTCTTTGAACTATACGAAATTATAAAGAACACTTAAAATAAAGAAATTCATTCAATTCTGTTATAGAAAATTTTGGCCAATATAGAATTATTCTCTTCTCGTTTATATTTTTATTATGGGCAATTGTGAAACATTTAAAAGAATAAATTATCGTATAATCGTATTGCCAGAAATTTTACATAATTCTAACACATCAAACGGAAATTTTCTAATGAAATATTCTTCCTTTCTTTTCCAACTTGCACCGTACTACATAACGTATAATTATTAAGCATGCGCGTTTATTATTTATTTAACACCTTACACAATGACGCACGCGTTTCTTTACAAGTGGTTATTTGTATGCACAACATTTAAGTGGACACTTTATTCGAGAACTGCCAATATAGTACAGCGCCAGTACAAAAATTGTAAACACTTATGTTAAATATTTGTTATATTACTCTATGCCTGTACTATCGTGCTATTGTTACTTAAAGCTAGTCTAGGCATCATAGGAGTGATTGCGAATTAAGTAATCGAGAATCATTCGTGTTTCCACTGTTCTTTGCCTGTATTCAACATTTCTTGATTCTTTCTTCGATCGAAACTGGTAATCGTTAAAAGTAGCAAAGTATATTTAAAAAATGCAGACCGTGACACCACAGTGGAAAGTTCTCGATGCAATCTCATAGAAAATAATTCTTAAGGGATACCGCTGGAATGATAAACGTTTATCGCTCGAACGAGTAAAGCGTAAATTCCTTGAGGGAACTTTTAATGGTGGAAAGTTCCTTTGTTCATGTACAATGTCTGATATCGATATCGATACAACAAGGACGAAGTGCATTCATTTACATGCTCTCATTATCTTTAATATATTTATATATTTATATCTTTCCATATATATATATCTTTTATCTGTCTTTATATATTTATATATGTATACGCATTATTTACAGAAATCGTTACAGGTATAAATGACGACGATTTGGAAGCGGGCATTTCTCCGAAGAATCATAAGTATACTGATGCTATTTTTCTTTTTCTTTCAAAATCTATTTATGGAAATTGCCAATTTACACGCATCGACGATTCTTCGGGACACAAAAAGAAAGTGGAGTCGAAGGAAACGATCAACAACAGGGAAGAAACATAAACGTAAACTGTCTCGTACGCCAGGCATTGGCGAAATGAAAATCCACGGATACGTGCACGATAGATGAGCACAGACTTCCGAATTTCTAATGTAAATTTAGTGTCCCTAAATTTGTGAAACCTTGATGCTCTTGAAATACACAGAATTCACGGAGGCTGTCATTTAGAACGACACTCAGAAAGACAGAGTAAAATCCATGAAGCTTCCGACGGTGTATGATCGGAAATGAACGATTAAATGTGGCAAAACTTGAGCTTTTCCTTTTCGTCGTCATAGAACCTCTGAGATAGGTCGATTCGAAAGGGCGAGACGTAAAGAAATTGCATAATAAAAAGTATAAGACCATATAAGACCAAAGTTGTTCTTTCTAATCAATTAAAAAGTGCTTAATTGATTAAACGACAACAATTGACCAAGAAGATGCGAATATTATATATGTACCGTGCGTGCAAAAATTGCCACTAGCAGTGAAGAAAAAATACAAGCGAATTGCTAACAGAGACATATCGTAGAAAAAATGATCCTTTAGGCTTCGCGAGGCAAGACGATCGATGAATACGTGTCGAGGAAAAATTCGCGACAGAGAAATCTTTTGCGCTCTTCGTTAACTATTCTACGATCTCGAATAGTTCATGCAGAATATTTCTAAGCACATGTTCCATTCTTTTTCTCTCATTTCCTTTTGAAAGTCGATTTATTTATCGAACCGAAGCATACGGCATTAATTAAATACTTTGTCAACATCCAAAGAGAGCAAAACAATATTTCTACACTGTTTAAAGTCAGCAAAAATTAACACTTCTTTAGTAAATTTTTTCGGAAAGCTTAGCAGCAACAATTAAAAAAATAGAGGAGCAACGACACTGAAAAGCGGTCAAGATTTTTCTGCAACAGCACTGCGAAGAAAGAAGCGTGCTCGAGGAATTGGCAACGTAAAACACGAGAAAATAATGCGAACGAACGATCAAGGATATCAGTGAATCAATATGTTAAAGGCATATCGAATAAGGTTGTTTCAAGAACTTAGCCATTTGAGTTCAGCGACAATGACAGAAATCATGTCATTATTATTTCAGACAGCATTTGATCCGTAATCTCAGATCTCACACGTAACATCGACGTCTCTGTTCCTATTAATAACATTATACAATTATGTACGTACGAATGTATAAAATTCTGTTTTGTTTGTTTCATTTTTACGACTAATACGGGAATGTACGATCCGTTGTTCGCCGGCAAGCGCGATCGCGGCGCTCGTTAGATCATCGAAATATGGTTACAAACGATTTCCTTATAAATACGACAGTGCAAAATTTATCGAGCACGAACTGGTCGAGATTGAACGATTTCATTCGAAATGATTGTTCTCATTATTCTTGTTTTTTCCCCTTTTTCTTCTTTTTTCTCTTGCCGGCTTGCACGCGACCTGTTCGACGCCGAAGAACCGTCAACCTCGTCGTATTCGTACTCGACAAAACCGGAAGTAACACCGACGTTACTCACGGGAATGTTTCTCGTTATGTTTTTTTTTCTTTCGGATTAACGAATAAAATTAGAATTGAAACGAACTTGCTCACAGTGCAGCTCCACGACTGATCGGTTATCGATTCATCTTCTTGATCCTATTTTTTTTCCCTCCTTCCATTTTTTCCTTGTCTGACTGACGACCCTTGCGATTCGGAACGTTTGTTCGTTCGCCCCAAAAAGATACACGGTTACATTACAATCGTGACATCTACATACAGTATGGCACACCTACATTGTGATTTTTCGTCGCTATTCGAACAGATTTCGAATCGGACCACATTCCGCATTTAATAGACGAAGAGTTTCTGCACGCTGGAAATCAATCGATGCTAACACACGCTGATCGTGAAACAATAGCTTCATTTTAACAAAGACCGCTTCTGTTGCGCTAAGCGTCATGGAACAATCCTTCTTTGCCTTCCGATAGTTACTATTATACATTATTAAAACAAGTAACTACATCACAGTTCTAATGGCTCAGTCGTTTGATCTGTTGATGGGTCGTATTATCGAATTTCAATTCATCTTTAGAACAATAACAACAATCATCAGAGCTATTATCCTCGGGAACGCATTAAAGTTATTATGCACAACAACCGTGAACGGCGGTTCGTGTTTTGCTTCTTTTTTTTTTAATTCCTTTTACTAAAAACAAGTTATATTTTGGGATAACGCAGCAGGTACAAGAGCAAAATGATGTAACACTCTGACGATCGGTTACATATTCTGTGACAGTATTCTAATGCTGTTCGAGGAATAAAATGAAACGTTCATAAATTACCCCTTTCTTTTTTATAAATACAGACGAAAGCGGACGCACAAAATACGATACGCGATTAAAAACACGGACCTTCGTCTATTATTCCCTTATTTTCAAATGCAACATGCATCGCGCGCGCGAATAATAAGAAAAGAAACAAAAAATATATATATATAAGCGATTTCTGTGAACGTTATGCCGACCACTGAATGATCTCGAAAGTATGGATAGTAGGTCTTCGCGATACTCGACCAACAATAAACTTTTCGTAGCTTACAATCATATAATCTTATGTACACGTTCGCATTATGAAACTTGAAAAAATGTCTGTTAAATTCTAAATATTGTTTTTAGTATTTAGGTATTTCCGTGATCGCTTATGGACCCGGAATTTTTTTTTAGAGATTACCTTAATAATTAGAACCGTATCGGTATTCTTACAATCATCTTGACACAGATCCTTATACGCTGTACGCCTCGAAAAAAAAAAATTCACGAGTACACGTAACGCTTTTCGTTTTCCTTACCCTTTCTTTTTTTTCGTTTTTTTTTCGTTTTCTATTTTTCATTCAGACGGAATGGATACATTACGGGTTGTATCACCAACGAGCTTAAACGGCTCTATCAGATCAAAATGAGTATTCTGAAATACTGATTCCAGAAAGAGATTCTTCAGCATCGATTAGATGCAAATTAAAAATTCTTTTCAGTAATGACATTGCGGAGATAGCCCAAACTTTTTTTTTGATATCATTGCTATATAAAAAATGCGCTTGAATTAATGAAAATTTGTGTACCTCTTAGATTTCATGATAATGTCTTCAACACGTTTTAGAATACGAATATTGGTTTTTCATTGAGATTACGCCATTTCTCCTTTTCATTCTTCCTCCCCTTTCTCTCCCTCTCTCTCTCTCTCTCGCTTTTGCTCTCTTTCACTCACACACGGTATACGCGTACGTAGCATATGTTAAACGGCTTCTTACCTATAGAGAACGTAAGAATATTAAGGAAGAAAGAAATGAACAAAATAAACGAGATGAAAAAGCAACATCGAGCTCACTACGAGTATTCGCTATCATCAAATATCGAGACTTACATCTAAATACACGTTAATAAATACATCGCTCTGAATACATCCAACACGGTACATGCATACTGTTATGACACATGGATTGACTTCTTATTATTCGCGTTATTATCGGGCCTGCAAAAAACAGCCATCATTAGGACCATTAATCTATCATTCCATCAGTCACACCCCACAGTAGAACAAATACGTAAACTTAAATTAATTTGTTCGGTCTTTTTGTGTCGCGTGAATTATCCTAATCGTAGTTCAAACGCACTACGATAGAGTTATGGTATACAAACGCAGCAAAACCAATCGTGATTAGTGATCGTATGGATTAAACATTATGGAAACGGTACGCGTCATGCAGACGCGCAGTTATTTCCGGTTTCTCGTGCATGCTCTAGTTGCGCGATAAAAAAAGAGGATCATGTAGTCTTTCACTACACCATTACGATAGCTTCTTCATCACAAAACAGGAAAGGATATTGATCGATCATCGTTTGAACAACGTCTTCTAAGTATGGTCTCATCGCTTCGAATCTACCAAGATCGTTAAATTCTATGGGTAATAAAGTAGGCCACCAGCAGATCGCCAAATTTTTACTGTCCATACTATTTAACTTGCAATTTTCTGCCACCCTAAAAACGAAGAATCATATATCGTTATTAATAACGAACAGTCGTCGAATTTTTCCATCTATAACGATAATAGTAACTTACTTTACAAAATGATGAAAGATAAATTTAAGTACATCGAAGTTCACTGGATTCAACTTGTTGAGCATTAAACGTAGTGCCAATAGTCTGCAGCTTCGATCTATGGCAGAATCGTAAATTTTTATTTATCACGAGTCAAATACGTTTTATAAGAATTAAGTAATAATCTTTATTAAATTTGTGATAATATTTACCTTCCATGTTCATGCAGGTGGCGGACATAGGCTTGCTAATACCACGAGCACCTGCACAAAAAAATTACGTTGACTTTAAATTATCAGGAAATGAAATTGACAATTTTCATGGCAATTATGGTAACTTACCCGAGATATCCTCGAGTTCGCTCATACGCTCTTTGTCAATCAATGGTGGTAGCCTCTTTGAAAAGAAATCTTTTAGAGCTGTTGCAACAGCATTTACGGGTATGTCCAACGAATGAATGTCCACGTTTCCATCTATAATAATTGAATAATACAACAAAAATAATGCAGCGAATAGAAAAATAAATTATTATTTAAATCGAACGTCATAAAGAAACTTACCCTCTTCAAACTTTTGAAAGAGAAGTTCAACATGTGCTCTATTTCCAGGAACCCTATATATACCTTCAGAATCAAGCCCTTCGTCTTCAATAAATTGCACACACTTCTCGAGAAACAGAGGTATTCGATTTGTCTCACTCTGCGCAAAGTCTTCAATTAATGGCTGTTGCACTTGGCTCATGCTTAATCCACCCCCAGGCCCTTTACTCTGTTTTATTTTTTCTTGCTTCTTCTTTTCTCTCTCCTTTTCTTTCTCCGCGAGCTTCTTCAGTTTTTCTTCCTTTTGCCGTCGTTTCTCCATCTTCTCGTCTTCCTTTGCCTTTTGTTTGTCCTTCTTTCTATTTAACTTATCCCCATCCTTGACCTTATTTAAGCAACGAAACGAAATATTCATATAATATTGTATATACAAAACTATAATTATTTATTGCATGCCATTTCTACTTACACTGGGAGAATTAATTTCTCGTGGAGACGAAACATCTAAGCTGGACTCATCATCTGGAATGTTGCCAGAGGTATTGTTACTCCTTTGTTTCGCTAAAATAATAATAATTTCATGCGATATCAAATACGTAGTAAAAGAAATAATACTGTGCAAACCTTCTGATCATATCCTGGCCGAATCGTCTTAACTTAAGTAATAAGAAGAAGACAAAATTCTACAACTATTATTTAATATACGCTGCTTCAATAAAGCATTTGGACTCGAGCAATTTTAATTCTCGGCATCTACGCTGGAGTAATAAGCTATGAATCTAGCAATACCATTTAAAAAATACGATGACACTGCTTTTTTAAGTAAACGGGAAGTAATAAAAAAAAGCGGTTTAGCCAACGTTTCGCTACATGCAAAAATTTCGGCATGGCTGTGGCAATATTAATTTCACTTACAGGAAGCACTGAACATCTCGTGAGACATATGTTTCATGCTGAAAGGATGCTGTAACGATGCCGACAGGTATTGCTGTGGCAATGAATTTCCAAATCTTTTTCGTAGACTAGCAGCAGTATGTTTATATTGTTTCGATCTCGATCTCGAACCATGCTCCGGGTCGCTGGACTCGGAAGAATCTGGTGTTTCGCTGGACACTGATTAACAGAAACAATTAAATATAGTGTACGTCCAATAAAAATTGTATAGACTCGTTCTTAAAAACACGCACCTCTTTCTGTTGGATTTACTCGCCAACTTTTATCTTCTTTCATATTATAATTTAGACCGACGATACCATCACCGCTTCCCATGCTGGCCAAAGTTGGTACTTTAGGCGCAGCAACGGGAATGGCTGTACGTTTCTTTCGTATCCTTTTGTGGGTTGGTGGCTTTTTGATCGCTTTTCCTAAAACATCGGCTACCTTTTGCCTTTCCAAAGAACTCCACTCTGAATCAGAATCACTGTACGCTATAAAATAAAATATATAATTTAAATGCATATATATGTGCATCACGAAATAGCAATGGAGTATTTTGCTCAATTAATTAAAGTCTTACAGGGTTGTCCCTTATCGCGTCTATGGCGTAGCTTGGACTTATTATTTCCAATGGAATCTTGCACCAAAGCATACATATAGTCACCATCGTAGGATGGGTATAGGCTTGGTACAACGTCTTTAACTTGGGCATATTCGGAACCGAGATCTACCAACTCAGGTGTAGCAAGAGGAGCATTACCCATTGACATCTTAGGACCGTGCTCGTCCTTTTCGCCTACGGTCATTCTAGCTATAGCGTCTGTCACGTTCGAGAAATCTTTTAAATTTATTTTGCCCGGCTGTTTTAATGTCTGGCTATTTCCTTTCGGCCGTGGTTTCACCTGGGAAATATGTCGTCGGCCTGTTGTAAAAGCTCTGTGAGGGTAACTATTAGTTACTCCATCTTGATGCATAAACGTTTCTTTCACCCAGCCTGTTACGAAGTAAAAGTGTAAGAAACAAAAAATTATATCGCATAAAAAACGTCGAATTGAATTTGTACAATTTCATTAAACTAAAACTAACCGGATAATTTGGTCGTAATATCTCCTGGTTTCAGTAACTCCCTCTCCCTTTCCTCTCTGTAAAAATCTACTTGACTATAAATATCACTGTCATCGCTAGGCGTGGCTCTATTGTCAGGAAACTGTTCATTTAAGCCTGTGTCCCCAAGATCACCATCGGGTGTTAATTGCTCGTACGACTCGGAACCGCTTCTGAAAGTTACAGACATACTGCTTCACATTAGACTTTTGAATAACAAGGGGATTTTGTATAATAATTGGAATCGACTAAATGGTACTCCAAAGATTCCATCCAGACTACTTACCCATCATCCGGTGTTTGAAGATGGTAACTTTCGTGCCGCGGCGGTGGCATAGGATGCAATGCAGAATATTCTAAAGTTCCTTCGCCGCTATCGTTCAAATTGCCCGGCTCTTCCATGTTGAATGCTTGCTCAATCTCGGGCTTTTTCTCCCATACCTCTTTGAAAAACGGTGTATAGAATGCCGCTACAATACATGAACAAGGAAATTAAATTTGTGAAATATAAATATCTTTAAACAAGATCGTCGAATGCTATGACATACTTTTTTGTTGGCAGCTGGATGCTGAGGTCATAAAGTGTGCTTGCAACTTATCCGCAATTGCATTTCCCTCCGTGATGAGTAAATGACTTAAGTCGCTACTGAAGAATGCGTTAGCGCCTCCAGTATCCGTCACAGCCATTATTTGTATTGGTAAATTTGGTATATTCATGGAAAATGCGCTAGAGAAAAAAAAGTTAAATAAGAGCGATGTCCCTATGTACATAAAAATAAGATCGTAGAATACACACTTGAGGGTGGCGAGCGATGCTTTCCTTTTTGTAGAGTAAACCAGTATAAAACCGTGTACCAACTCGTCCCTAAATGCATTCGCGCCATGGAAACTTGAAATAATAACTTCAACCCTTCGCTTTGATTCTCCTAGAAATGTTTCTAGGACAATCGATCGATCGCCGCTGAGAAAACAACACTGATGGTTGAGTAAAGGACCAAGTACGTTCTCCACGGAATATGGATCACCGCAAAACGTACACATTATTATTCTAAAATAAAGATAATATTAAGTGGTTATCTTTTCAATCGAAACGTTCCAGCATGTTTTATCTGAGAGCTGTATTACCTAATATCAGGTTCCAAACATTCGATAACACTTTGGTAAATATTTAGAAAACCAGCTCTGTGATTTATAGATTGTATAAGCTGCTGTAATGCATCTTTCACAAGCGGAGTAGGAAACCTTTTGTCTTGCTCTAGATCCTCTATGCAGACATCGATGAATGGACACTGTAGGCTAATATAAAAATTTATTATTAATTATTTTATTCAATTCGTTCGTAAATTTCAAAATTTGTAAACGACTGCTACCTATCAGCAAGATTCTGGCCTTCTTCCCTAAGTCTTATTGCTTCCAGCTCGTCTATAGTGGCTTCTGGCACAAACATAATTACAATGGGTAAACCTTGAAATGGTAATCTATCTTCTTGTTCCAGGTTTGATAACAACGTCTTCTCCAAGGAAGATCGAATATATTCAAATGAATCCTCGTTGGCGTAAATACAAAATGATCCTGCAAAATTAAAGTACATTCAGAATTCTATTTCTAACAGATCGGCTATACATCAGTTCTAGGACAGCCACGTACCATGAGGCATAAAGTCGGAAGTAGTGAATGAATTGTGCGGTAAACCAACATCACCGTCGATTATTCGATACCCAAGCGTATACAACTGGCAATCAATTTCTACTTCATCGTCTTCCGTTTGTGCTCTTATTTCGCGAGCGAATTCCTCTCCAAGTCCATTGCTTCCAAGTATGACTAAATTTAATTGATTGTTATCGGATGTTAATTGCCACTGACTACTGTGATTCCATGAAGAAGGCCTGAGGAATAGACATTAATATAATGTTAAAATATATTTTAATACAAATTTTTTTCACCCCCAATTTTAGCTTACCTGTGCGCTTTTGTTCCAAGTATTCGCTCTATAAGGGTATCCATACAATTCGGATAAGCTGGACAATGTTCTCTTATAGGACAATGTACAAAACCTAAGTGTTGGAAAAGCATTAATTTCCTATCTTGATCCAGTCTATCTAAAGCCTTATACCTGCGCATCATAAAAAGATAATTGAAATATTTGAATTTTCAACGATAAAAATAGGTGTTCAATTAATCACCTAAAATCGTCCACCAATGCATCAGTTATTTCTTTAATATCATCTTGCGTTATAGTACCAGATGGTGCTATGCTCTTGAAATGATAGAACAAGTCAGCATGCTCTAATAATAGTTCCTTTAATATAAAAAATCGAATGATGTAGTAGATATAAAATATTGATATTTATAATACACCAAAGTATGAAACCTTACTTGAAAATTATGTTTCGCTTTTTCAATAATCTCCTTTTGGTGTTGATCATAAATTTCTTGACAATCGTGGTGAGATAAAGCTTCGAAGCATTCTCTACCCATAAAAAGTACTCGGACTTCGGATAAATGCTTTCCTGGAGTAACATAGCCAGTTTCCTCCAACAACTGTTTGAACTGTTTTTTCCATCTATTAAAACATATATACATTAAGTTTGCGCAAACACCAACAAATTCTTCTACGAAAATTTAATGTTTTTTACACGTTTATAAAATATATAATTAAATGATTGGAATTTTGATGTTCCCAAATCGCATGTAAAAACTTAAAGTATTATGCCAAAACATATAAAATACTACCAAAATGTTAGTTGATCTAATCGTATATATTTTCAGAGAAATGATGTACTAGAATGTAAAGCAATAAACAAACACAATTTACCTCTTAGGAAGTCTGCATAAAGAAACGCCACCCAGAATAAAGCAAAGCATTAGTATATTGCACATAAGTATTACTATCTAAAATTCTAAATGGTTATGTGATTTGATGATTATATCAAAGCGTAGTACGTACCAATGAACCAAGGAATTATTTGCTATTCTATGCATAGCAAAAATTCAGCATATGATTGTAAGATATAATCATGAAATATTTGGATACGCATTTAAAAACCACCTGTGAAGGCACAGTAGAATACTTACTCTAATCGTCGTTGCTCTTGTTGTAATACATTTATATGATTTTTAAAGACAGTTTCGGCTTCTGGCGTTTCCAAAACATCATACGGAATTTTTGTTCCATTATTCTCACCAAAATCGCAATCAATCCACGGAATATCCTCAGGACATTCGTAGAAATACTGATGAAAATCTGGATGTTCCTTTATGTATTGTTGCACTGCAGACCATTCCCTATGCAAATAGGATATGTACATTAAGCGAATGTAACAGCTTCGATCGTGATTAAATAAATTTAATTGAAACATACTCGTTAATTAAATTAGAAACATCGGGACATATTTCGTGAAGAATATTAGGTAACATATCCAAATATCCTTGAATCTTCTTCGCTACTTGTTCATCTTTCAATTTCTTAATATGTCTCCTAAATAATCTTTGGGTAGCATCGATACCAAACAGTTCCACAAACGTTGAAAATTCTTTGTATTGTGCTAACTTTTTAGATGCTTGGGACCACAATGCTCGGTAATCGGTAACATGTACCCGAATCAATCTTTGTAAAGATTCGGTCGATGTATCCAACAATTCTTTCCTGACTCTAGCCGCTTCAGCGAAAGGAGTTACCTTGCTTCGCATTTTGGTCTTATCAATCAATTGGGCCAATAGCATAAATGCCAGATCAGTATTAATATTTTCATGCGCGGATGTTTCAACTATTAAAATCGAACCCTTGTATTCTTTGCGCATCACCAATTTTTCCGCTTCCTTCACGTATTGTTCATTTGCGTCATCATTTTTAGTTGTCACCACAACTATAGGCTTTTTAGTTTTCATTAAGTTATTCAATATATTCGCTACTATTTCCACCTGCTTCTCTACAGCTCTATTTGGTACAACGCTTACATCAAATACACACAAAAAACCATCAATATTTAGTTTACCATCCGGTAAAACTTTCTGCTCGTATTCTTTCTCTATGCCTAATTGATTTTTGCAGATATACATAAGCTTTTCTGCGCTGGTAATTTTTGTTGCTGCGCACCGTTTTGCATACGGTTCCATTTTGCCACCTTTAAAAGGTTGGAATGACGCGTCATCTATGAATTCAGTATGTTCTATCACTTGGAATTGATATTCGGTTCCGTCCTCTGCTGATTTTGTCACATCGCCCCAATATAGGAAATGATCGTTATTAACCACTCGACCACTAAAATCCGACTGAAAAAGAAATTGCCCATGAATAAAAGCCAATAATAAAACATCCATGTACATTCAACCAATAGTTTGTAATAATTACCTGCGATAACACTGATATATGGTCCACGCTGTAATCATCGTTCAAAGATCGCATAAAACGATTGCATAGGCATGATTTTCCAACGCCAACTTGCCCCTTATCTTTCTCAGTGCCAGAAAGACCAACAATGGCAACATTGATGGCTTTGATATTATCACTCTTTCTCGCCATCTTTAAAGCTCAACTCGTTTAAATCACTTATATTATTAATAAGTGCGAAAATAATAATCTTTTATCTCCACTGAACTTTCCTCAGGACATTTTTAAGTACCGCTATCAATAGTTCCTCTTATTTATTTACCTTTGCGATTAATAAAAAATTCTTTCCATTCCATTGATCATTGTATCAAGTCGAAATCAGTATTACCTCCCTTTGGTAACATTTTTTAACGATACTCTCTTTTATTTAATCTTTTCTCATTTCCCTCTCAAGCATTCAAGTATCGTGCTCGAAATATTCGCACGGCACACAGATCTATGCACGCGTGGTTATATACAACTGTTATTTGCCAGAATTTCATTTGAAGTTTATCAATCTAATGTTATTATTGTAGCGTCGTATATGACAATATTATAGCACTAGAAGTTAATAACACAGAACTTGGGAAACCTTTATGCTTGATCTCTTCTATGAAGCATAGAATTCGTAATTTAGCACAACTGTGAGCAACGGTCCTTTGGAATGGCACTGCGTATCTGTAAAAATAATGTTCATAAATAAATAGGCCGATACGCAATGTTTTTACACATTGGTTGCACTTGTATGTATATATATATATAATAAAAAACAAACAAGTGATGTTAAATATTCATGATAGTATTCACTGCTTGCAGCTCACACGAATAAAATATTATCTACATAAAATCACACTGAATTACATTAATCACATATACATGAATCATACATTACATTATCCATTGTGAAATACATTTCATACTAATCAAACAAGAAGTGAATCAAATGAAATGCGAGTAACGTACGCGACGAAAATTTTTATGTGAACTGAATTTATTACGAACAGAATGAAATTATTCCTTGTATTCTGTAGGTTATGGATACAAACGTAATAAAAAGCGAAGAAAAAAGCTATTCGAAACACATTTTGCATTAACCTCCACATAAATAAAACGAATCTTGCATTTTCAATAATTAATAAAACAACGCAAGCGGCATTTAAAACGGAATGTATGCTTAAAAAAAGCTCGAAATATTGTTCGACGAAGATATTGCCCCATAAGCAAAATGTAGGAAAATATATTTTATGCAATGGGCAAAGTATTTCTGTTGCAACGGGATAAATGGTTTTATCAGTTTCCACCTGTCTCATTCGTTACCGAAAAAATGCATTAAAATCATAGACTCGACATGAAATTTACAATACGTGATTCATGCAGCAGAAACAAATTTATTCGATATACAAATGACAGCTACGAATAGATCAATATGCATTGTACACAACCGCGGTCAATTTTGACACCGATGACAGAGTCCCGGGATTAGATAAATGTTTGACAAGGCACACGAACAAATATATGCATCACGCTCCAACTCGTTCGGGCAAAATCGTAAATCTAATCGGTGTACGATTCCCGCTGCAGCAAAAGCTATGGGTACCTGTACAGATTTTTGCTCGACAAGCGAACTATTACACCAACCGGTCCGTCCCGTACTATTTTTTCTTCCGGAACACGATCGATGCTTCGCTGCTATACAACACGCACACTTTCTTGATCTTTTTTACGCGCACGATGCAACGAAAGACATCTAGAACTTGCCCCGATGAACGTTTAATTCCAGGTGTGTAAATAACTTCACGTCAAACATCGAGTATTGCCCCATAAAGGAGCCATCTTGGTGGGTGGGCACAAGGCGATTAATGTTTCCAGGATAGATAGTATACGTCGAACAAGAACAAGGCCGTATCTAGTATACTTCCTATATTAATCTAAATTTTAATGTAGACTTCTACAATTTTGCTAATGAATTATTGAACTCCGCAACTATTTTGCGAACCCACTTAAGTAAATTCTATGATGATTAAAGAAATTTACTTTTAAGGTTCGATTTGATTAAAAAAAAATGTAAAGGAATTTATCGCATTCCTTTCGAGAAAATCGTGCACGCGGCTAAATAACTAAAAATGTTTGACTGTTCCACCGAATATAAGTGTCTTTATACGCAAAGATCGTTCGACGTGCACTTTTTATATTTTTTTATACCATGAAAATGAAGATTCATGGGTATTTTATTATTTCTTATCTAAATTAATTAATTATTTATGAACAGTATCGACGAAAAGCATCTGGCCGTAAGAACACCGTTATTACGCCCCTGCAAGGGCATAAAAACACCACCTGTCGTTGTACAGTCGAACTAGTCTGACTTCGAATCAAAAATGGCTGACAGCGGGGATGTTGCGAACAGTACGTCGTCAGGAAAAGAGGCTAGAAATACCGTCACCGATGGACCTGTCACCGATCCAGCATCAAACACCAAGGTAAACGAAACTACTCTACCATTAAATATTTAAATAACCGAATTTTGTCGACGTCCACTGTCAGACTGTAAAAACATGACAGTCTACTGCCACGAGTATTGTATTTACCGCCGAGCTAGTTTATTAGCTAATTAAGTCGCTTACAAATATAAAACGTTCCAATTTTTTATTTATACTTTCCACCTCTTACAAAACAGTGACTTAAAATGGCAACAGGATATTTTATATTAACGTGTTTACGTTTTCACCTGTGTCGAATCAATTGTACATTTACCAATCTCTCGTTTACCTTTATCTATAATCTCTTACCTGCGTTTAATTTTTGTTCCGTGACATCTCGGCCCTACCCATTCAAAACTTGTGACCACATGTTGCTGTTACATAACGCAACACATGGTACAAATTGATGTATGATCTTTATATGCACCTTCTGTTTATTACCAAACAAACAACTTCCTCCGATAGCGATTACTCAATTAGGAATGAAAGCTGATCGTAAGAGAATATCCTGACTATATAAATGGAAACGCAGAGACTGGAGCGATTTTAGAATATGCTTAATGTTCCATACAATTTTTGACAGATGAAATTTGAAACGGTTCATAAGACACAGTTTATAAATAAGTATGGTAGTCGAAGAATTAAGAACACGAGTTGAGAGTATGTTACTTCTGTGTTAAAAATAGATTACTCTTTAAAGGACTACATTGCCATTAGCAATTCATCAGCGTTATACAATGTAGAGGTAATGTTATGGTAATTGGTATGAAACTTACAGACAGTCTATGAAAATGAGATCAGTTGTTAAAGACGATGCTTCCTTTGAAACACCAGAGTTCTAAGTACTTTGTCCTGTATATTCGCAGCTACTTCTTCCGATATTCTTTTATGTTTTGTATTAAAGGAAAAAAATTAATAAATAAATAAATGATTATCGTCTTGTATTAAATATAAATGAAAACGCTAAATCGTATGACAACCTTTTATTCAACTTTTAATAACTTAAGTATCTCTTGTCTTTTATGTTTCATTATAAAATATTGATTTAGCACACAGAGATAAGGATATTGATACATTATATAGCTATACACTATATAGATTATATAGCTACAACTTTAATAATGCAAATATCGAAAAGGTGATTTGCATGCTCTAACACATATATTGTCTGCTATCAAGGCGCTTATATTATTTTACATATAGAGCATTATTCTCACGGTAGTCCGTAGGTTCGGTACCAATCACTCATGCATCGCTCATTTACAAGCCTAAAGAACATCATATGGGCGTGGCACAATTAGCACTAGCAAAAACCAATATCTTTAGTGCAATAAAAAAAAAACTGAGGAATAATTATGAAACGTAAAAAAAAGAGGAAATACTTTGGCTTATGTGAAACTAGTATTTTATATCTATTCAAGTTTTACATACAAGTACAACCTTTGGGAGCTTTGTACCAAACTACGGACTGTATTATAAAATTTTGATCCAACTTGAATCATGAAATGGTGGTTGTTGTGATTTCAGAGCCTAGAGGCATCAAATAATGCCTTTCACGGCGCGAGAACAAAATTAGTAAGTAAGAATATATATGTGTACAAAACACAAAGTAAACTTGTACTCCTTTCCAATAAAGCAATCCTTGCAATATCCTCGGGGCTGCTTTAAATCCTGATTACATAAATGTGGTATGTGCCACTAGGTTTATCATTCTTGTCTTCCCATTAATTAACACAGGGTAATAATAAGACGATTTTACTTTTATTTACCGCTATGGAACTAAAATCATGAATGCCAGATTAATGTGTAAATAACATCCACGGCATACTACCAAAAAAGATATACAGTAAAGATCGATTAAATGTCGTCTATATTAATCTGTGTCCATTCTGTCGAATAATGTAGCCTCATTTGAATTGTTCTGTTTGTAGTCCATTTCCATACATTGCAGCCCTTCACAAGGTACAATTGCGTTCACAATATTATAATTGATTTGGCCCCTTAAATGTTTAGGATTCCAAGTCTGGAGCCTTGAAGAAGTCCAGCCGCTATCGTAGTCGATCTTTGTCAGCCAGTAGCACAGACAGCTACAGTTCTGGTATGAATGTATTCGTTACTGCACCGTGTGCCCCTTAATAGTGTACAACTCGTTATCGTTCATTCATCGCGGTTAACATCACTTATTTCCTAATACTTTAGCATCGTATACAGGAAGCTCTTCGGACGAAGACGATGTGTCCCCTCGCAAGAAGGTCCAGAAAACGGAAAGTGGTTTTACCGATTTCTGTGTACGCAATATTAACCAGCATGCATTTGGTAGAAGGGAGATCGAAATAGCAGAGCAGGAAATGCCGGGAATTATGGCACTACGTAAACGTGCCGCCGAAGATAAGGTATATAAATTGTCTGAAGCGAAAGAGGAACTGATCTACAAGTAAACGATGTTAATACATTTGTCATAAACAATTATTTCAAACAGCCACTAAAGAATGCTAAAATTGTGGGATGCACTCATATCAATGCTCAAACCGCTGTTCTTATTGAAACCTTAGTACATTTGGGAGCACAAGTTAGATGGGCGGCCTGCAATATATATTCCACTCAAAATGAAGTAGCTGCTGCCCTTGCTCATGCCGGTTACCCAATTTTTGCATGGCGTGGTGAAACAGAGGAGGATTTTTGGTGGTGTATTGACAAATGTGTGGCTGCAGAAAATTGGCAACCTAATATGATATTAGACGATGGCGGTGATGCAACACATTTGATGCTCAAAAAATATAATGCCATGTTTAAAATGATTCAAGGTTCGTTGGTTGTGTCTATGGTGTAAGAATACGAACGGTAATAATGTGAAAAAATGTTTTAGGAATTGTTGAGGAAAGTGTAACAGGCGTACATAGACTGTACCAATTATCAAAAGCAGGCAAATTATCCGTCCCTGCCATGAATGTTAATGATAGTGTAACTAAAACCAAGTTTGACAATCTTTATAGCTGCCGCGAAAGTATTATCGATAGGTAAATCAAATTTAAATCAATTACTGAAACACACTGATGTACGTAATTATTTCCACTTATCCTATTCTTACAGTTTGAAAAGATCGACAGACATTATGTTTGGTGGGAAACAAGTTGTAATTTGTGGATACGGAGAAGTTGGTAAAGGTTGTTGTCAAGCTCTTAAAGGTTTAGGATGTATCGTTTATATAACTGAGATAGACCCAATTTGTGCTTTACAAGCAAGGTAAAGAGCTTGAACGAAAGTATGCATGCAAGTAAAAAACAAATGGACGGCATAATTATTCATTTCTGTTTCCTTTACAGTATGGACGGTTTCAGAGTAATGAAATTAAACGAAGTTATCAGAAATGTAGATATCGTTGTTACCGCTACAGGCAACAAGAATGTAGTTACACGCGAGCACATGGATAAAATGAAAAACGGTTGCGTAGTGTGTAATATGGGACACAGTAATACAGAAATAGACATTGTACGTTTGAATTTTAATAGTATATAAATTGATTCCTATAAAATTTGATTAGATTTTCACGTAGTGTGTGTAGGGGAAAAACTCGTATTTCTTATATTTCAGAACAAAAAAAAATGTATATAGATAAAACATTAAGACTCCTTTAATATGTTCTTAACAGAACAGTTTACGCACGCCCGATTTAACATGGGAAAAAGTAAGGTCTCAAGTGGATCATGTTATCTGGCCAGATGGAAAGCGCATCGTATTATTAGCAGAAGGCCGGTTAGTCAACTTGTCTTGTTCCAGTATCCCTTCATTTGTTGTGTCGATTACAGCTGCTACCCAAGCGTTAGCGCTCATTGAACTTTTCAACGCACCCTCCGGCCGATATAAAAGTGACGTTTATCTATTACCGAAAAAAATGGGTAAGCACAAAAAGGATCTTTATATCACGTTACGGTTGCATCAAATCAAGATTATAAACAACACGATGCTATTTAATAGATGAGTATGTGGCATCGTTACATTTACCGACATTTGATGCACACTTAACGGAGTTAACAGATGAGCAAGCCAAATATATGGGACTTAATAAGGCTGGTCCTTTTAAGCCTAACTATTACCGGTTCGTATATTCTATATGCCCACAGAAATGCTTACTTAATATGACTAGTGTAAGAATGTCCATTTAAATTTTGTATAAATTTATTACAGCTACTAAAAATATGCGGGTTCGTGACATGGCTGAGTATATCCGATATTCAAACCTTTCGTTTATATAAGTATTAAAAGCAGCTGTCTCGGTTTGCTGAAATTTCTTCTATTAATTTCGTTTGCCTGAATTAATAGAAATATATAGATTAAGCTGTCGCGTTATCCTTAACATAATTATAAACTACTCTATTATTCTTGGAAGAAGAATAATTTCCTTATATTTCGAAACGTATTTTCGTTAAATCACAATTAAAATATCGTCACAGTATTGGTTTCAATGATCAATATCGGAAAGTTATATAAGTAAATATATATATTGAATTAACTTTCATAAGTGTATAGCAATGATTAATTTATGAACGGTGCAAGCAGAGAACTATATGTACAGTTGTTCAATTTTATCAAAGGTCAAATTTGTCAAATGCCACATTGTCACGAAGAATATAATATTAAGAAAGTGACCTGTAAAAGTCTACACGCGGAGAACATTTTTAACACTATAAATCGACTGACGCGATTAGAAAATCGTCATTGAGATTATTTTTGATCTGTTAGATAATATTTCGAACGGGGTATTATTTAAATTTTGTTAGGATTTCTGGCAATATTGAAAATATGTACATATAATAGACTTAACATTGTCAATGCATTGATCGTTGTATAGACAATTGAGGTACATGTCAGTTATCCTCCAACAAATCTCTTTCTTTTGAACAATTGCATCTAATAACTGTTCCTAATTTGTTTCCTAAATCAGCAATAATGTGTACCTAAGCGTAGTATTTCGATTTTCAAGAAATGAACAGTGTAAAAATTTACAAATCGAAATATGTACATAACTATTTGAGAAATATGAGTAAAAGCGAGTAAAAAAAGTAACTCTTTTGTAATTGGTCGTATAATCCCGCAATCAATAGAATGAGAAATAGAAAACAAATAAACATCTACGATGCCTTGAACCCAAATCACGTTTACCTTATTGATTTGTACATCCCGAACCTTTCTACTGTATCTTATGCAGAATAAGATTCTCATTTTCGGAAATTTAAAAATGCTAGATGTGTTTATTTGTACTTCCATATTTACGTTTATTTGGACTTTACACCTTTATATCATGTGTGTACCTATTAAAAAATATAGGGGTAATTTAGTTCCAAAAATGAAGGAAACAACTAAATGTGTGTAATGGAATTGAATTACTAAGAATAATAATTCCAATTGATGTTTTATACTTGAATGACTCTATTCACAAAGGGGAAAAATGAAAAATCAATACATTAACAGACTGCTAAGTAGGGACTACCTATATACACATGTATATGAATTGTAACATAGAATTCCGTGGAACAACATACACTTATAAGGAAGAATGAAACACGATAGAAATACGCAGATATTGTACGACAATATTCTTTGCAATGTTGATCTTTTTGTCCGCATATTATAGCTATTATTTAATATATAATGTTACTGTATTCTGTATATAGAAAAATAATAAAAGACATATTGTATCAACCTTCAAGTTCGTCACTTTATCTTTTAGTAGTGGAAAATTGAGAAAATAACATGAATTGAGAACAATGAAGGAATGCGTTATAGAATTAATAAGTAAAATACATCTCGTCGATATAAATGTTATATATTTCAGGATAATTGTTATAAAGTAATGGCTTCTGAAGCGCTTATTGACAGCATCGATTGAAGAATAAGTTTTACAAGAATTCTTCTTGCGATCCGTATATGAGTATTGAAAAACAAAACAACTTTGGGACAGATTATAAAAATGAACCTAGATAAATGGCAAGGCTCAACGGCATGGCATACATAATGGCATAACAGCGGCGGTCTACACAGAACGAACTTAAAACACAATTTCGTATTATAAAGAAATAAATAATAAAGCAAAAAAAAATGTAGTAAAAATATATTTTACAATACTCTGTACAAGATCTTATTAGAATTAATATCTAGTTAGCTCGGCGTAGATTTGTTATCATAAGGCAGGCAATCAACCCTGGAATACTGTTAACAAACTCATTTTCATTATTTTTATATATTTTATATAATTATATATTGCACTTACGGCATCAGAACGCTATTTCCTTCACTGCATAAGCAGTTCAGTTAATTATTGTTATTGTAATTTGTTGAATTCATTTGTAATTTTGATTCGACAGGGGGCACTTTGAAGTAGCAGTATTCCACGATTAATATTAGAACAGTTAATATTAGCGCGGTGTCTGTACACTTCTGCGAAAAGATATCGTCGTGCTACCGGTACGTTTATTTCCCTGTAAATACGAAATAAAAATTATTCCGCTTACAAATGATAATGTTGCTGAAGGGTAGAACAATCATTGAAAATAATCAGGTCTTTGAATTTCTGCAGAAACAAACAGGCACATGTAAAATATGTAGAGCAAAAGATCGAACACTTCTCTTTCATTACATCAACAACAAATATTCTAGTCAAAATCTGACAATCGGCATCAACAATTCACTGCACTCTGAATATATATATATTTATATATATATATAAAAAAAAGATTCTACAACCAGGGAGCCCAGACGAAAAACATGATTCATGTGATCGCGTAATAGCATCTCAACATGATTATATTACACGTAACAGAGGTAAACAATCAATAATATTTACATAAATTCACCATATTTGCGAGTCATTGCACTAAGATTGCTTTGCATCGTATAAAATGGTTTTATACCGAATCATTTCAACAGGGTTTCAGTTTAATCGAATTGTCAATTCATCGTAACACTGAGCTCCCGCAGTATCGATGAAAATATATAACATAAACATTATAGACACCCTAACAAGCTATTTAACTATTCAACTAAATTATACAAGGACTATTTGATTACATAAAAAAGGGGGAAAAAAAAAATCGTGAATATACGCGTTTTATATATGCCTGGTCTTTCCAAGGCGAACTAATAATCGATAAAGCTAAATGTTTAATGATATATGTCTTACACGTGTCACATAAATCATCGATATATATTTTATACATATACATATATATATATATTTATTTATATATAAATCGCTTAAACCACAACTCCATCGTTTAAAATTCTTCCTTAGCCTAGGTCATATATATATATATATGCATATGTATTATTATGTGTAGTGTGCAATAAAGTAGTTCTTTTCTCATTTATAAATATGTAACAAAAATAGATAATAATGGATATATTATATGTACAATGTAGACATGTAAAACCTAACAAAGTAGATGCGCTCGATTATTCTCTAAATAAATCTAGAAGCCTTTATCATGAAAAATACTTAATTATCTCAACATGAGCATATTTCGAAAATTTTGCGTGCATTCGTGCATTTTGCTTTTCGCTTTACAAAGAGACGGATATAATATATTCATCGATAATTTGCCTCGCTCTTTCACTTTTTCTTCCACCAGTTTACCCTTCTATCCATGAAATCTTTCCCGCGCGGACAATAGTTTTCGAACGAATTGATCGATAACAAAATTTCGCCTCAGGTTGTCGTTCTTAAATTACAATATATGTACGTACATTTAAACACACTGCTTGTACGTGACCACCTAAGAAAAAGAACAAAAGTGAAAGATGCCTTATGCTTCCGAATGTAAGGTAAATCTAATGCATTCAGGATGCACCGACAACATCCACCGCAGACTCAAGCCATCGGCATCTATTGACTTCCCATTGCATCAACTTAAACATTGTTACGAACTAAGCGACATTGTTTTCTTCTTCTTCTTTTTTTTTAAATGTTACACGCGATTCATTAAATATTTAGCGGCTCCTCTCATAGTAACAAAAATATAACATACGAGTATACGTAAGCTCGTTCCAGAGAAAGTTCCACGAATCATCGAGTTTCTCCGTGGTACTCGTTTAGACATCATTTCACAAGTACAAACAACGTATCGTGTTACATAATCTAATCTTCGTTTCACTCTTCTCTGTACTTCAACGAATACTTTTAGCAAGACCGTCGGTGTAAATTGTTTGAACTTGTACAATGACTCAACTATAAAAATCATCCCAGGCCTTTTTTTGTACTGATGTACGTGTATATAGTGTACTAGAATCTAGTTCGATTGTTTAACACGATGAAATGGCGATATTATGGAATCACGATAAATGATTGTTCATGATAGTACAAGATAAATAATTTTTTTTTTCTCATTCACTTTTTCTAAAGTTTTATCTGTATTTGATAATGTAAGTGAATATAAAAATTCTTCGGTAGATTGCTACACACATTGATCAGTACATTAATTAACATGATTGAATTTGTAACAGTTTAGAATCAAATGACACGTCATTGGTTACCAACAAAAATTAACAAAATCATGAAATAATAGTCGAGGTTTAAAAGAAACAAAAATGAAAATATTAATCCGTGATCGTCCGTAAATTACAATGAAAAAGCATTAAAAAAAAAGGCCTGTAAAAACTCATGTACCCCGTCAATGACTAGCTTAAGGTATTATGCATATATGTATCCTGGTTTTGTTTCAGCATAAATGTTTCAATGGCATTGCATAGTTCCTTAAAATTTCTGCAAAGTGGGCCGACACTTAACTATTATACAATTAATTCCATCAGCGTATCCTTTTTGTATTCAACTTTGCTGACTGCAAAATAAATTTGCTTAAAGTCTATAAACGAGTCTGTAAACAATTTTGTATCTTTAAAATGATCAAACATAATTATAAAACAATCTATAATTCTGACAGCAGTTGATCTAAAAATCGATTGTTAAACAGTTTATTCTGTATAAAAGACGCTGATATTCCAATAAAAAATTTGAAACACAGCCAGCAAAGATATTTAAAACGAAAAAGATGAAGAATTATATTTAACTTTTTATTTATTGTTCACCATTTCAACATTTGGAACTGGTAAGGAAATATGTAAGAAACATGCAAAATCTAATTTGTCTGAACACTTCGCTTTCATTAGTTTTCCCTTATCTTATTATCCTTGACCCTGTACTTGTTGCCATAGTTTCACTTGTAATGCGTACTTTCCGTCAATCATTGCTAGCGATAGTAAGGTACTACAGGAACGATTTGTAAATTATATACACAGATAAACAAATTGCGCGTATGAATGTAATTGAACGATAAAGTCGATCTTGTACTGTACGTAATATAGGTTTTCATAAACGAATGATTCGAACACTGGCGATTTTAATGTCTATGATTATTGATCGCGAACGAGATACAAATTGGTAGAGTTTTTTTAAGATCCTCGAACATGCAATACATAATTGCGAGTAACATTCCTCCGACCGATCATGAATATGTATTTGTCTTATTCCGCACAAAACAAAAAGAAATCCGATCGACTACTACAACAAAACAAACATCTCTTCCTACGGGTGTAGCTTTGAAATTTCATTAAGATTTAAAAAAGTAAATTCTGATATGCATGTTAACGTCGTACAATTAATGATTCACGGTTTAAAAAAAAGAAAAGTTTAAATGGAAAACGGTATGAAAATTTGCGAACGGTTCTGAATATACTTCGATATATCAATACTACTGCACAGAGTCGGTTAAAAGCTTTCCAATGATTAAATAACGATCCTTCTATAGCGAAAATTATTATAGTACCATAGATAGTCAGCGAAGAATTTGATTGTTCGGACAACAACGAGCTGTCTGTCGATGGGTATATGCCACATAATTTACTTATTATCTATAATTCTTATGCTATGGCGCTGCTAGTGATCCTCCCCCATCACATTGCACGATAATAATATATGATACAAAAGTAATTCATTTTTGTACATACTTTCACAACTGAGGGCGTTTCGCGTCCGACAAGTCCTTGTACCAAATATATTGATCGTTGTATACGATATTCTCCACTTTTAATCTTCCTTTTTTTTCTTTTTTTCTTTTTATGTTGCTTCAATCACTGATCCAGCATTAAACGATACCGCCTCATACGGGATCTTAGAAAACACTAGAGTTTTAAACACATCAACGTGGACATATGCCGAGAAAGTCTCGCGATGCGTAATACCATTCGTAGGATACACGCTGTGTTCCAATTTAGTATTTCTCCGGCCTCCGACCTAAATAGGACATTTGTAAAAACAAATCTAGGACTTACTGTCATCGGCTACATTCTGAAAGCACCTACAAACGTGAAATCGTATTGCACCATCGCAGTTCATTAGAGAAAACATTCCTATGTCGAAGGAAGTTTTGTACAAGGTGAGAAACACACAAGCTACACTGCCACAATACGTTTGCACCATTTCCATTTCATTGAATAGTACTTGGCACAACAGTCACTTTACTATATTGTTCGTCTGACTGTCCCGTAGTAGCTTGTGGCAGTGGTTTTTCAAATCTGTCGTGCTGTACATACGGCGACGACAACGTCGACGTTCTATGATGATCTAGCTTTGGATTCTCTGCTATGGTAACGTATCCAGTACTCTGTTTAGTTGTGATGATAGGCTTGTCTACGTCCAACTTTGAGCTTGGCTTTGTACCACCGGTCTGCCAACACAAAGGATACGCCATTGACTCGTCCTCCTCCGCTTCGTCGTCCATCATCGGTTGCTGCTGTTGCTGCTGCAGCATTTGAAACACGGAACTGGCAAGGACATAGGGCTTCGAGCCGTCAGCGGCTGATGTTTGAGGTGTGTTTAGCTTCGGTGAAGATTCTAAAGTATCTGCCTGAAGATTTGGTTTTTTCGATATTTCAGGAATCGAGGACACGGTAACGTAAGGCTTCGACGAGGCATCCAACGTAGACGCCAGAGTACTTGGACTTACGAACGCGGAAACGAATGGTTTATTACACGAGTCGGTCAAAGAAGTTGCTGCAAATGGTGTGGCGATTGTTGTACTCCTGGCGCCATCGATGCTACTCAAGGTAAACGGCTTCTTTAACGAGTCGAGTAAACCTGTCTGCACGTATGGCTTGGAACCTTTGTCAGATGTTGAAAATGGTGCCAAAGATTCGAGTTTTGGTTTGTTTGATTCAGCAAATGTTAGGTCGTCGAGGTCGCGCAAGGTGTCGATAGTTTTCTTGTCCTTTTGCTTTTGCTCCAAAGAAGCTAAAGTTATATATGGATTTGCTGGTTTGGCTTCCGGCTTGATGGGTATTAACGTGTCTGTGGTGGATTCTGTTAAATCACTGTCGTCCTCAGACTTTGATTTCACAGACTTGGGAACCGTTCCTATGACACTATAACCACCGGCAGTTGCAGTTTCCTTCGGCACTGGACTTGGGTTACTGGATAGTTCTTCAGACGATGGCATACTAATATAACCAGTCGAGGACCAAGTGTGTTGCGAAGTTGTATAGCCCGTGCTGTCGGTCAAATTGGGTGTAGATCGCGCCAAAGACAAGGTATCTCCAATGACAGGTTCGCCCGATTTTGCAACCTTTACATATGGTTCCCAACGTGCTGTTTCTGTTGTGAATCCTGGTCTGGTAATTCCAACGTTTCTTTGACGGAGACTCGAGGATTCCCAAGCTGGTAATGTTTCGAGCAATTTATTGGGGGACACTGGCATTGGGTCTATCTCAGTACCGCTATCGCTTGAAACTTGAGAATCCGATGTAAGCGAAGAAGTGACAGATTCTTGTCCGCTTGAACAACCGCTTGAATCAGCAGATGATTGTCGTATATGTTGTTCTCCCACTTTTTGAAGAAGCTTCTGTAACAAAACAAGAAAAAGACCAAAACATTAGTAGAAAACAAGGATTTTTTGATCGCGAATCGATCGATTAGTTTTCGTATACTCTACCATATTGGGTGCTAAGCCTGGTGGTAATTTGACTTCGACATCTTGCATAGCTTTGCACTTCAACCACATCCTACAATAAGAACAAGTATATGTTTAAATTGTATTTGGTTTAGAAAATACCTTGCATCGAAAAAAGTTATTCTTACCGTTTCGATACGTGCGCAAGGCAAAGGAGTACTGCTACGATACTGACACCTCCTATGACCCATATTATAACCCAAACGCTGAACGATGGACCTATAGTTTTGATAGAATAATGTTAAAGATAATTCGGTTAGAAAATAAAAGAATAAAAAATGCAGTCTTACCATCGCTATAACAGTTTCCCTCGCCAGCTTCGGACCAAGGACCTCTCAAATGCGTGTTATTGCGCGCAATATTTACAGCTCTTACACGAAACTGATATAATTTTTCTCGACCTATAGTTTTGCAGTCGGGAATAGGTAACTGAGCCTCTGTAATAATTACAAAAAAAATTGTTAAAGACAACGGGAGCTCATCGAAAATATATCTATTTTTAATTACATTACCTGTTTTGGTACTATTTTGTACTTCGCCATCGCTCGAGGATATTTCATAGTAATTCAAATATCCAGCCGAGTATTGGGGTTTACTCCAGATAACGATCACTTGGCTAGAATTCATGAAACGTACATTAGGTACACTGATCCTCCCGGGTGTTCCGATGTTCGTAAGTTTCGGGATTGTAGGTGATTTCACGCTACAAGATACAGTGCATGCAGCTACACTAATGCTGTAATTTGTATGCGCCAGTAAATCCTTCAGTTCGATGTGATTCGCCTCTTCTACTTTTTGCGCATTTTCATTGTAATACACCTCATAATATCGCAATACACCATTCATTGCTTGCGGTGGTTTCCATGTGATATACATTGTAGTGTTCGTTACATTGATAATTTTTACATCTTGCGGCGGTGTTGTCGGTGCAGCTTCGAGTGTTGTATTGTACAAAGGATCACTATGCAACCCCTCTCCACTTTTCGTTAAAACAGCAACAGCTAACATGTATGTAGTATATGGTTTCAAATTATTCACTATTCCGTGGATAGTATGGGGATCGGCTCTTATCGTTGTATTTAATTTCGGCCCCTTGCAATTCAAGTTATACGGCGAGACAATCGGGCAGTAATAAATGTTAAATCCCTCCACAATTCCAATACGATCTGAACAATCTAATTTCCAGCCAACTTCGATAAAATCGGAGCCAATACGATTTATCCACACGGATTTCATTTTTCCAACAACTTTGTTATGTATTACGGTGCATGACGCCCATACCATGCCGCTACTGCCTTTGTTCGTATTTGCTGAAATCGCGAACTGGTACACTTTGTCCGGATCTGGTACAGTCATGTTATAAATGGTTGTATTTTTTGATACATGAACCCAATCTAGATAACCCTGTAATCAGTAATGTTAATATCGGTATTTCATATTATTTAATATGCTACTAGTGTATAAATACTTACGGTGCACTGATAGGGGCGGTCGCGTTCGTTGTCACACCAAAATATCGTATAATTTGTGATTTCAGTGTTCATAATAGGTGGCTTCCAAGATAATTCGTATAAGCCTCCATCGAATGCAATTTTCGTGAATGCTATTGGTTCATGTGGTACTGTAACATACATGCATTAATGTTTATTATCGGTATATAAATACGTAACTTGAACGCTCTAATTATTTTTATTTTTCATATGATCTTACTTTCGTATTGACTAGGTACGAAGATTGTAGCCCGTTTCTTATTAACCCCCACAAGATTCGTTGTAACAACTTCAAATCTATAGCTATTAAAAGTGATTCCTTTGAATTTAGCGTACGTCCTCGTAGTTTCGTTCGGGACAAGTGATAATTTTCGTCCGCTTTCTTCCACATGATCGATCTCGTACTTGAAATTATCACCATTTTCTAAATATTGTGGAATAGCTTGCCAGTACAAATATACGTCCCTGCTAGCACTGTTCTCAGCTATTTCAAAGCTACCAATATCAGTTTTTGGAGGACGGCCAGGTACTGAAATATCAAATATATAAAAATACAGAAAACATTTCGGGAAATACCTAATATAAAAATTAAAATTACAGGATGTATAACTTACATCTCGGTGGTGTTCTAAAAGTAACGTCGCTGAACTGACTCCACTTATCTCCCCCAGTCGCTACGGCGCTTTTCATAAAAACTCGTACGTCATATACAGTATTGGCATATTCCAACCCGGTAAGATTATAATATCTCTTATGCATGTGTATATCATTTGTAATATTGATTACCTAATATAAATTTGTTATCAATATATAATCTGATATATTATTATTGTTATTTAATAATAACAATAACAATACACACCTGCCAAGTTTTCTGATGATCCCATTGATTTTGATACGTAATTCTGTGATATAAACCAGGCGGAAAGTTCTGCATTGGAAAAGGCACACTCCAGTGTAATAATGCGCTATCAGATGTTTTATTAATAACTGATAAATTGGCCGGCTTCGCAGGAATAACTAAAAACAATCGCACAGTATTTTTTATTTTCTGATATATAAATAAATCGAATTTCTATAAAGATGATAGAATACGAACCGTGAGCAAAATGATGAAATTTATATGTAAAACTCGTATTCCCTAATACATTCTCTAAGTTTAATATAAACGTATAGTATTCGTAAGGTTGTCGATAAATTGGATTCGTTGATGTATCCCACAAACACGTGTTTGGTGGTAATGGCCTTTGATTTTCTTTCGGGCATGGATATAATTTTCGACCTCCTGCTCTTCCAGGCAATTTAAATACAAGCGTAAATCTCGTTGTAACGTAATTCTGGACGGGATCCCATGAGCATATCATATTTTCCCAATTATGAGATACACAGCTGAAGTTCTGAGGCTCCTGAGGTTTAACTGTTAATAATTGATAAATAATAATTAATAAGTAGAATTCAAATATCTGGAAAAAAAAGGGAAAACAAAAATATATTTCTCCCTTCTTCCTCAACTCCTACGAAACTGGTATACTGAGAATACTCATAAATAACTCTTTGTACAAAAAGGCCTCCTGTGTTTATGATCTTATCTTAAATGATAGTCAAATATGAATTCCACAAAATATTATGTGCTGGTTCCTACAATTCTAATGAAAGGAAACACTCAATGCCCGCTCTTGTTTTCATGAAATACCTTCTGACCTATCTTGATAAGCTCATATAAATGGTATGAGTTATTGAGAAATTGATATCACAAATCCCTCATATTACAATAACGATTAGTAGATATAAATTAAAAATGAATTATAACTATTAAGTAAACTCAAAATTAATCGTAATTGTTCGATGTAATATCAGTTGAAATAAAATACTCACAGCCAACTACAACTTTATTCAAGCAAACGGCTTCATGTTGCTTATTGTAATCGTTTTGCAGTCTCAATTTACAATAATACATATCTTCTGTGGGTGGAGGTTTTTCTACATCCAGTGATATTGTAGTTTCATTGATAATTGTAATAAACTGAGGTTCCATTTCCTTTTTGTTTCTAAAGAATACAAGGTCTGAAGAATTTTTGTCAGGATATTCGGTATCCATAAACGTTTGATTTAAAATACAAAGTATTCTCAAAGATTGGCCATATTCAAGAACAATGTCTCCCTGTGGCCAAGTCCCTTGAAAAAAAAAAATTGTACATTGAAGTTAAAAATATATTTGAGCTATCGATTATATAAAACTTATATCAGAGATGAGATATTTAATACAACATCTAAGTGTCTTCTCTCTAAACCTTTAGGCTGTACTGTCTACCTAGTGCATTAAATATAGATATATACATTTAGCAGGAACACTAGAATTCCAAAAGGAGAGATAGAGATGCAAGTATTATTTATAAGCTCGGCAGCAGTAGAAAGTTACAGATACTGTAAATCGATTGCATTGACTAAAATTGACAAAATCGTTTTGCCTGTGTAAATCGTTAACAATTAGAACAATTTCTATAAAACTTACTTCCAGGTGTTTTGAGGCCGATTGCACATTGACCGGAATCCGCACCGCATAATGTTATACATAGTAATAAAACAACAAGAGGGAATAAAAGTGTTCTCCAAAAACAATTCCTCCACTGTGTACCAACTTTTTTTGTAATCGGTAATGGCAAATTCTTCTCTGCTCTAATTCTCCATAAATTACGTATAGAACACGAATAACTTTGTGAAATTTGCTTGCGTTTTTGACGATGCATTATATCACAATTACAATTATAATTAACTTCTTCACTTAGCGTACAATGATCGACCGTGCATACACCAGCAGAATACTTTGTAGTCGCTGAAAATTCAACTGCGTCGCACGAATCATCTTCTATCCTGTTAATAACGCCTCCTTTCTCCCAGAGACATGTATTTCTTATTACACAAGTGTTATTATTCTCACACCTCTCCGAACCACAGCGCCGAGTCTCTACCATTTTATGCTCGTTTGGAAATCTGTCAACATCATCATGCTTTGATGTGCTTTTAGAACCTATCGGTAAAAACTGAAACATTTCTTGTAGAAGACTTTTGGGATCTGCTTCGGTTAAAGTCATCTTGCGCTCCCATTACTAGAAATGAAAATAAAAAAGTGTTATCGTTTGTTTCAAATCTTATTGATATTTGAATTAAAGTGAACAGTTACACTAAAATGATTAGCCGAAAGGATAGGGGATCAAATATTATAAGATACCATGCAACAGTATGACTCCATAGCTAAGCTATAACTGAATCCTTATGTACTAGAAGAAGTAGATAAGACTCTAATTAATGAGATGCAGTATACTCGTGATTGGTAAATTGGAGGTCATAACATATTGCACCAGTATTTTTTATCTCGTATTTCCATTAAGTCTCTGTGAAATTTACCTAGTAGTGTGAACAGATTCTGCGCGCGTTTAATAGTTTTAATAGTATTGAATAAGAAAAAAAAGGAAGAATAAACATAGATGACTATGTACATATATTCTAATGGCTAAGGAATATATTAAATAACACATTGAAATAGCCATATGCTTGAAATTTTATTTATGTAGATATATTTTGGTGGTTCTTTTGTATGCTACGGTGTTATACCATAGTCGCATACCAAATGACTGAAGGAACAAACTAAAATCAGGGAGATAACTTGCTCAGATAAAGGATTGTGGAATGAATTATTCATTAAGCAGATTGAATACCACCATTCGATATATAGCTCAGACAAGATTTTGAGAGTTCATGCAATCCAGCTTTGAATACCCTAATACTTTCTACGGACATACTAGTCACATATAAATTGGCCAACGAATGAATTATAATTTTTATTGTAAATGTTACTGGGTAAATTTCTGTAAAAAGAGGCAAACAGTATATTTAAAGACTGTTACAGGAAAAAGACAACAACATGTACTTTAAACTACAATAAAGCTATATAGCATTATTAGTAACAATTTGAAAAAGAATATGCTGAATATAAATAGCACTAAAACAACAGTTTCAAACATATTTCAATTAAACGGGATTTTCTTACACGAACCTTTATTATTTGAAATAGTAGAAACGCTATGGAGATAAAAATACGACGAATTAAATAAAAAGTAGCAAATATGGTTATCTGCAGTCCATTATATTATTCTCCGAACAATTTTGTTAATCGTAAGTTGTCGTTGCTGTTATTTATTAGAAGAATAATTATCGGAGCAATAGGAAAGCTGATAACTCGAAAACGTAATCAGTCATCATGATCGTAGTGTAAGTGAGACGGAGAAAAAGGAAAGAATACACATATGCACACGTATGTACGTACAGCGTATAAATACATGCTTCATATACATATATATATAGCGCATATCATTCGTACACAAATTATTTAATACAATGCCGTGGAGTCGACTTAACTATAAAACTATTGAGTATTCTCGTTGATATTTGAGACGCGTACCGCGTTAAAAGCATTACAATCGTTTATTTACGAGCATACTGTGTCCACGGCGTAACGCGTTCCATGTAGATGCCCGTACCTCGTATTCTGTCTTGTTGTGCGTATATGTTTGTGTGGCAGCACGTAAGACTGTGTGATCTCATGAATGCTGGCCTAACATACATAACGCAGAAGCACAGAACAATGTATGTAACGAGGCCTGCGCGCGAATATAATGCACGAAACGTTACGGTATGTTATAAAGGGTAAAAAACGAAAGAAATGCATGTTCAATCAGGCAGGAAAAACTACCGATTGAGAAGACCAGACCTATTTCATAATGGAACAGACCAATACGACATATTTCGCCAGCACTGGGGAAAGTCCAACAGCAGTCGTTCGCGGATATTACTCATTTCAGAGTACTCACCGTCAGCAAGCAATCGACGAATTTCTGCAGATCCCACATTACACTTCCATGTATACTGAACCGTCTCCACACTACTTCACTGAACTTAACACACTACGGGCGGTCGAACGCGAACCCGTTTTACCCGCTGGGTATATCTTCTGATCACCGTAACGCGTTCAAGCCTAATACTCGAGCTCTCGTGAACTGCTAAGGCAGTCAGCACGGTATCACGAGTCGCAGCTTCCACGCACGAGTCGCAGCCGCATAAATCGGCCGTGTCACTTCATATTTGCGAAAAAATTCTGTTTACATTCGCCCAGAGGGACCCAGGAATAAATATATATGATACACATTCTAGGTAAAATACGTGCGATCAATCGACAGTGATGCCAACATATCAATGATCCTCTGTGAGAAATTAAACGATATAACGAAGCCAAGGGCGCAAGTTTATTGCATAATTCGTACAGATACTGGATCTACGTTACATGTTTAATTTCGAGTTTTAAATATTTACGAAAAATTTGGTCATAAAAGGCATAAGAAATGTAAGTTTAGAATGTTGTAGCTTGACGACTTGACCGTGACGTCACAAGACGTCAAGCGCCGCATTCTTGGAAATATAGGCGCAGGCTTCATTGTGACCACGATATCTTCCAACGAGCGCCGCTTTTGAAATCAGTGGAATTTTCGAGGTACGTCTTGTTTTCATGTTCAAAATGTATTGCATTATATTTAATGCATTGTATTTAATGAAGGAATCACTTTGAAATATTTGCATGGTTTTATTCTGAAAGATTAGTAACTCAATTGTAAAGTTAAATGTAACTTAATAAAAAATGAAGTTGGTTTACTCTTCTTAATATATATCGGGTTTGCTATTCATTTCTATTGGGAGACAAGATCTGCATTAATTATAGGTGTTTATTATCGGTACATGTATCAACAATGGTATATTGGTCGCATAATAAAATTTTAGTAACAACATCGATTTTAAATTCACTCCTGTCGTTGTAATTAACGATTACTATTGATAGTAGTAACGAACATGAGAATGAGAAATTGTTTCTAATAAATAGTAGAACGCTTCGAAGAAATTACATAACTACATGGCAGTGATAAAACAATGCAACATATTCAATGGTAAAGTACTTTCGACTCCAAAGTTCAGACTATTTTGATTTTTAATACACGTATATGCAGTGTCTCTTACAAAAAGAGATAAAATCGTAAAATGTAACTGCAGAAGACATGGAATTACTTTTAATGATCATATTACAAAAATTGTCAATACATTTTTAATTGAAAAATTATTGCTTCCCTTATGAAGATTATAATTATCAATTGCATCGGATAATTTTTTTAATGTGTATATATATCTATATATGTATATATTTACAATTATTTTGTAAATTTGTTTATGATATCCTACATAATATACAAGTTGTATACGTGTAAATATATATATATATGTATATATTTAATTATAAAAAATAAACACACAATAATTATGATGTAGATGAAATGTGATCCATTTTAAATGCGAGTACTGCTTGTTTATCATTTATATGGTACATTATGAAATTGCTTATTTAAGCAAATACGAACAATGACAATTTTTCGCATGTTATATTTATGCTTTATAAAGCGCTGACTTTTTTTTTACATTCAGGGACATTTAAAAATATATTATAATTCGCTCTTATTCAATTCGTTCACTGCACTTTACGGAACAACATTTTTTCATAGTCAACATTGACTTACTGGTAAAAAAATAGATTTATTAGCTTCTTACACATTCAAGATATTTTCATATCGCGAAAAAAACCGGAAGAGGTTGTTTCGATAAAAAAAAATGTTCATCCGATCTTATTCATGGTTTCCTTTCCATCTTCTTTTATCTATTACAAATGTTACTGTGTAATAAGTAAGGAAAAGATAACATTCCGAACAAAAGTTTCAAACAATTAATGCAGTTACACGTTTCTTTTTATATTGATCTTATGCACTGCATTTGAATATGGTTGATCAAGTGCATTCGCTTCTTTGGTTGTATCAGTACTTAGTTTAATTATTGCTATACGCATATATATTTCATAGTTACAATAAATACTTAGAATGAAAAAAATATCGACAGTAATCTTCTTTTAAATGCTGCTCAAGTGGTAGAACAATCAAATTTTGATTGATAAATTCGATGAGATTTTTCAGGAGTTGTACAAAGATACTTAAAAGTATACGATTTCATGATCAAGGCCACAATAATATTGTTGTATCGCAAATTTATCAAAATGTTTCCAAGTATAAATACATTTTCTCAGTCTGAATTTTTTTAGATGAAAATCTATCAGTTTATAAACTGATAGATATTATAACATCGTTTTCTTACACAAATATTAAAATCACTAACTTCCTCGTGTTTTACGAGTACCGATGCTATTTGCCATTACAAATAGATCATACTCCATTAACATCCGCGTTTTACCGTATTTCATTACATTAATACACACTTATATAATGAATTTGAATATAAAGTTATAGAAAATGCAATATCACTAAATGATAAAAACGTTGAGATTTTTATGATTTAACTGTTAATATTTAGGTCTATAAAATATTAACTTATCACGAATAAATTGTTATTTATGTCAAGTAGATTGCTTATCATAAATATCTGTTTTTGGATGAACAGCAGTTGAGTAAAATGAAAAATCGAACTTTCTGACGTTTTTTAGGGTGCACGCCTATCTCGGGTAATTTCAATAAATGCCTGCTTGGAGTGCCTTCATCAATCGGTCGAATACTTATTTGGTCGATTGTGAGATTACTCTACAATGAAGTTCAATACAAAATTTATAATTGCTTCAGAAGCTTAAGCTTTTTACTTAGTAATTTTGTTATTAAATATGGAACACGCGCAAGGCACAATACTCTCAAGCTATCACACGTGTTAGGATGAATTAATATCTTTCCTTTCAAAAATTAGATCATTTAAATGCAGAGTTAGCACCAGTCCAATTTTGTTAGAATGAGCAATTATCATCCCTATAAATCGGACTTTCCTCAAGTCACATTCATTGCTGCAAGAAAAGTCGTTCACACATTTCTTCCTTCAACTTAAAATATATAAAAATTTCTTATTTTAATTATCAAAATATTACAATTAATAAGTAATTAATATTAATACTATTATAAAGTATAATTGATTTCATTGAGAACTACCAACCATGTCCTCGGTGTTCTTATTAATGTTATTGAACTGCAAATATGTTTAACTTGAAGCCCTAATATTCATGTAAATAATATTATCAAATATGAAAGCTGCACGACATACAAGTGTTGTAAAACTTGATTTTGACATGTCGCATATAAAAAGTATATATCTTATTACATACCTACATATATGTATAACCAACTCCATAAAATATACAATATAACACACTGCTTTCCGTTTGCACCAGATATTTCTGTACCAAATGTCATAGTACTGTAAAACAGTATAAATCTAACTCTCACTGCAATAAAACAACCTCTTGCAATCATTCTTTTCTTTATCGTATTGTCTTTTAGTGGTTTTTGTTTTTGCTTCTAATTATGGTACCTAATGTTAAACTTTAAAGCTTCGCGTAAAATGATTAAGGAAGGTTATATATAAGGGCAACGTTAGCATTAGTATCGTCATTTGCAGAAGTAAATATCATTAATATTTGTAATATTAATGTGTTATTTAGGATGGTTAATTTCATATATTCATATCGTAGAGGTGTGGAGGTGCACCTACCACTGAAGGCATTTGACAACCCCGTCGAACTAATAATCGAACGGATGGTCCACCGTTTCGTATAATTTCAATAGCTTCTGTATGTGTCATATTTTTAGTATTAATTCCATTTATTTCAATTATCTGGTCTCCGACCTAAAAATAATATTGAAACCATTATCTAAAAGATCAGTTATTTATATCGCAATAGTAACATATACTTACCCTCAATCGATTATCAATAGAGGCTGGGCCATTTTCTGCGATTTGTAAAACAAATAATGGCATATTCTGAAATTCACGCCCTCCGCGAATACTAAACCCAAATCCTCTAGTTCCTCGTGTCAATTCAACGGCATGATATTGACCTCCATCTCCATCACATATTGGTTCATCCTGATGTCATGTAATTAATAGCTATATTTATATTCGAATACTGTTTTAAGCACAGCTACAAATTATTTCAAAATTCAATAATACCTTCTGGGATAGAGATGTATTACTACAGCAATCATCAAGAGGGTAACCAATTGTCAAGGTAACAGAATAACCCGAGTCTTTAATTAAATTCACAATGTCTTTATGACAAACATTTGTAATATCTACATGATTGACGGCAAGAATATGGTCTCCAACGTTCAAACGCCCACATCTTTCCGCGGGTGAACCTTCAATTATTCTACCTATCGTAGAACCGGCTTTATTAACCGATGAAATTATAACAAATCCAAAACCTTCATTTTCCATTCTCGTGACGGCCACGTCGTAAGGATATTGGAGATTCATTTGTCTATTATATGGAGCTTGAAGATTTTCTGGAAGATGTTCTTGTGTATTAATTCTACGTCGAATTCCTAAAGTAACTCTGCCATTTTGTGCGGCAGCTATCATTAACTGAACGACGTGATGGTGCGACGAATTCATAACGCTTTCACCATCAACAGACATAATCAAATCGCCTGTATTTAATCTATTATCTAAATCTGCTGCACCACCAGGTACTATATGCCCAACAGAAACCTGCTGACAATTACATTATCAATATATTTGATTTTCTTTAATTAAAAGCATCAGCAACTTTTTTACTCACTTGAGATCCTTCTTCAGTACCACCAACTATCCTAAATCCAAATCCTGTGTCTTGCCTCACTAGAGTTACCAATGTTTCTATCCATTCTATGTCAGGCACGATAGGGCATACCAGCTCATTGCTATATTGAGGATACCTTAAATATATGCAATAATTTTTACATTTTCCCTTAAAAAAAATACGGCTCATATAACATCGTAAATATTTACCGCGATATCGAACTGGAATGTGGTTGTTCATGCTCGAAGCTAGTAGTTTCTTTCCGTTTATCCCATATTTCGCCAGTATCAACATTTTGCTCTTGACCGATAGAATATACATTATAATCCTGTTCACTATATTGAGGATGAGACTGTGATGCATATAATTCTTTGTAATAATCTGAATGCAAACATCCATTTTGCTTTAACATGTTGTCATGGTGTGGTATATCGATAGAATATACATCGCTATTTAAATTTAATTTATCATTTGGTACCCACTCCCTTTTTGCCTCATTTCTTACAGAATCTTCATCTAAATTCGTCATTGCAGCAAAATTGTCAGACAAATTTGATATATTAGCTTTGTAGGGATCGTTGTAATACATTCCATGCGCGTATTCTGTATATTTGTACCGATTATCGAGGGGATTTAGTTCACTTTCACTTTGTTCGTTCCAATTCGGTCTGATTGGACCGGTTGGAGACTTAGGACGATTTCTAGTATCGATGAGTGGTGTTTTGGGCCTATTCGGTACAACAGTTTTCGTTTGAGTGCTGTAAATATCAGCTGTTGGTGTTTTACTTCTAAAAAAGTCTAACGATATTTTTTCCTTCTTCTCATTCGATTTCGACGTCGTTCTTTGTACGTGTATCAATGCTTCCTCGTTACGAGGACAATCTTTTAAAACTTGTACCACTTCCGAGTGACACATATTTCTTACGTTTACGTCATTGATATTAACTAAAATATCACCTTCCATTAAATTCTTACAACGTTGCCGATCCAAAATTTTCTTCACTTTTTGACCGTGAGAAGAGTCCGCTATTGTAAATCCAAATCCCATAGTACCCTTTACAATCGCTATACTGAGAAATTCGGGCTTGGAAGACATCGGTAAATCTTTGCAGTCATTCAGATCGCTACTCTCAGACAGTAGAATGTCTGTGCTACTAGGTCTCTTAATTGTATTAATTTTATCCGAAATACAAAGATCCGGCATAGAGTTGACAGATGTCGTGGCAAGATTTTCGCCGTTTTGAAGGCTATGCACTGGCAAGAACGTGGAGTCCAGAAAATTGAAGCGACCATTACTTTGCAAGGCCGGATCCAATTCCATGTACATTCTGGGATCTTCTGTTAAAATATCTAGGGAAATAAAATTTATTCGTCTGGCAAAATTATCCTACTATTAAGTTAGATTTTTACCTGGTGCATTCACGGCAATAGTGGTAACAACCTCTGTGTTCGGATCGTTTGGATCAAATGGCAATGGATAACCGCGACATACTTCCAATGTTACAGTTTCACCACTGCCAATGGATTTGAAAACATTTACCATTTCGTTGTGCGTGAAACCCAAAACACACGTGTCGTTAACATATACCAAAACATCTCCTGACAATAAAATTGCAAGTATGAAAATATCTGCCACCATTTCGAAGAAACTGATTCTCTGCTCGAATTTGTGATATTACCGGTTTGTAGCTTTCCATCCAGCCAGGCTGGTCCGTTCGGTACTACACTTTTAATTTGTAAAAATTCCTCTACCGAATCATCTCCACCGACAATTGTAAATCCCAGTCCTCTTGAACTTTTTATTAACGTTGTCCGTAACCTTTCACCCTTTAACTTGTCGGGGTTTCTTGTAAAATTAGGACTCTTTCTTTCTCCTAAACTCTGATGCGCCCGTTTGGCTTGCAGCACAGGATTTTCATATTGAGTCCTACGGTTTACATGATCAATAAAATATGTACCATAGAGAGTGTCATCTATTTTCTCCCAACCGTAAGGTAGTTCGTCGTCCAAGCATTCTTCGAGAGATCGTTTTTGAAATTTAGATAAGCGTGGATCTAACCAATGCGAAGTGCCTGTATTGTGGCTGTGAAATAATTACCAATAATGTAAATAACTTAAAGAGCACTAGAAAAAAATATAATTAACTTTCTGTAACAGATAATTCATATTGTATGTACTCTATAAAATAAACTTCTCCTGTATCTGTATATGCTTTTTCCCAATTCGAAGGCAGAGGTCCCAGTTGATCTTCTGTAGCTTGAGTACGATTTCTGATACCTCGTTCCTGGTTTGATATTCCTGTGTTTGGTTCTGAACTAGGATTATACAAATACGTAGGTGGAATACGATGACCGGTTTCATCGTTTCCACTAATTGCTAATACCTCCTTGTCCATACTTTCTCCTGCAATTACATACATTGTAACACTGCACCATAACACATGTTGCTATTCACAGAAACAATGGAAATTATATTGAATACCATCATTAGCATTGGCGATTGATGTTATGTCGTCTGTTTTTGTAGCCATTTTATAATTCCTTTAGTTCCACCTTAATACCCTATAAAATAACAGTGAAATTAAATCCAAAGGATTCTCCGCAACGTCCGCGAATTTTTTCAACGATTTCATTTCATTTCTTTCGCGCGAAACATTAGAAGTAACATGAAATAACAAACTATATATTTAACTAGCTGAATACAAAAGGTATGGAACAACAGTACTGTAAAATAACGAAACCGATATACAGACAAACTTTTATAGGAAACACGAAATAGTGTCGGTGACGATATACCGTATCTAAATTGCATATTATGTTTCCCGAATTGTGACACAATTTCAACGTTCTAATATATTTTCTACGTTTTCCCAAGGATTAGTTACGTGCATACAGTAATCGCGTTAACCAGATCGGCAGTCTTACGAAAACCGAAAACTCCGTTATCGGTTATTCGAAACATCTGACAGATAAGGGTAACGAAAACGTTGACAGTAACGCATCGCTCGCTTCCTGACACCGTCGCGACGCCCGACCGCCGATACTCACGATACTCCGGTTTCTGACGGACAGGTGTTCGTAGTAAAATTACATAAAGCAGGAGATGAACACGGCACACGGCGGACGGGAATGCATTCATACAAATGCATTCACCCGAGAGAGCCTGTGCGTAGCCCACATATCGCGCATCATTGAATGCAACTTTCTATCTAGAAAAGCGACGTCGTGACTCCCGACGTAAATAAAGCTTTCTGTGGCGACGAGAATTGTACAACGAGAGCCACGATTCTTTCTGTTTTTCCAAGCTGTTCAGGCACGGGAACGGTTCCATTCAGTCTCACCCACACACAATCGTGCACGATCGAAGCTTCGCGTAATTAGCCAAGTAGAAAGTAATGATAGCACGGATTAGAAAAAAGGGACGTATGCAGATAGTTCATTTCGCGGGGATCTTACTTACACTGAATACTTTCGATACGTTTCCCGTTTGATTCAACCATCGTGGCACCAGCCGTCAAAACGGGCTGAAATATTTCGACACTGAATCACTTCGGGACCACGGAAATACTCATCATTTCGAAGTGATAATGGAATGAAACGTACTCGCGCTCGTTACATAGCTACATCACACACAACACTGCACCGCACGCAACCGAGGCATTTAACCAACGGCCGCTTTCAGCCTTTCAGACATCATCTTGCGGTTGAATCATGCACTACCCTATGGCGCGATATTCGATCATAAAACACATTGAAGTGGGTTGTTTAATATATTGTTGAAAAATTGCATTCGATGTGAAAATATTTCTTCTATAAAAGTATTATTTATAGTTCATCTGTAATTACATATCTTGATATAGTAATTGTAAGAGGGGAGAGCGGTAATAATTTTATATATTAATCTCTATAAAGTCGGTCAGTGTTATATCCTGTCGTGGATAAAACACTCGATTTCACAGTTTAATGAAATTATAGTCGTCGATGATTCTGTATCTTCTTTCTCGGTAATGCACCAGGTCATTCAAGAAGAGCATGCTACTCTCGTTGTGCAGCTTTGTAAGAACAGGTGGTAACGGCGTTATTCCTGCGGTATTTGCAAGATCGTCATAATATTGGTCCTGCTTAAATCCCATCATGTGAAAATGTCTCTTCTTTAAACCCTCCGCTTTTCGTTGCGCCAATTCCTCTGCCTCTTCTCGTAGCATGTCTTCCTTAGGGGGAAAGTCCTTCTTGCCAAACCAACATTCGAAAATGAAACGGATCTGCGATCAATAGATAATGATTCATACTAAGATGGGTTCACAGGGTAAAGGAAACGTTTCTATATAATATCAATTTTCGTTCGAGTCGCACCTGCAGATCGAACATATTGAAAGCGCAAACATAAAAGGGGAGACCGACTAAGGCGAGGGTGGGATTTTCGATCGATATCAGATGCTTCCATAATGGTGTCACCATGTTAGAATCCACTCGTACGCTGCATTTATCACTCAAAAAGGGGAAGCTATATTTGTACCCTGTGGTTAAAAATAGAGAAGTTAATAAATAAAGAATTTTTCCTATAAGCAGAGCTGCGCGACAATTACCTGTGCAATAGAAAACAACATCGGCAGCTTCATTAATGCCATCCGTAAAGAGGGCACCGTATTCAGTCAATTCCTCTACGTCCGGTTTCTAAACAAAAAGAAATGAAAGTTCGAATGATATGAAAGATAATTTTTCTGTGACAGGCTTCGTCTGCTCTTAATTAATTACCAGAATCACGTTATCGGGAAACACTGTGCCGATAGGATCTTTCGAGTGATGACTCAAAAACACACGCTTTGCTTTTCTTGATATATCCAATGCTAGGTCCATACCTTTTTTAGCAGGATAAAGAAAGGTATTAGGCAATAGTTTTCCGTATAAAATACGATGGATTACACGTTACGTACCAGAAGGGCCTGCCCCAATGATAACTACATTTTTGTCGAGGAAAATCTCAGGCGTCCTATAATTATGGCTGTGCAATTGTTGTCCTTGGAAAATCGGCTGGCCTTTCAAATTCGGCATACTGGGCTCGAAGTAATGACCATTGCATACCATAACTGCGTCAAATGACTCTACTAAAACGGTATTTTTCTCGAGATCTTTTATCTTGATCGACCACTTACGCTCTCCATTCGAGGGCTCAATCATTTCCACATTATGTAGAAACTGAAATACACAATACGAATACAATTTTCCATCTACCGATGAACGATAAGATTCGATGTAAAAAATGATACAGTACTCGAATATATTGGCGAAGACTAAAATGATCGCAATATGAATTCAAAAATTGGAGTATCTGTGTGCGAGACAGATAACTCTCTGGTGTATCGGGGACAGGGTAATCAGGATATCCCATAACTTCCTTTGGAAGATTCGTTCTGTATTATAAACAGTAAATGGAAATAATTGAAATAGAAAAGCATAGTCCCGTATGAAATTTGCATCTGTTTATCATTCACTTGCCTCAAATTGTTGTACATGCTGGTGTGTATGGGTAAACCGTACTGATCTAAACCAGTTTCTTCTCTGTAAACCCATGTACCGCCCAATTCGTCTGTTTTCTCGTAGCATACTACCTGAATATCATATGTACCGGAAGTACAATGCCGGAGGGCTGCAAGACCTGCGGATCCAGCACCGATCACAGCGATCTTCATTTTTGTCTTCAGAGTTCGATAAAATCTGTGAACTTTAAAAGATTTCGGTTTTGGATAATTCGTTGCGACTAATATGTTTTTTGTTTCTGTTGCCAAAATCTTCCTTCCGCGAACAACGTTCGACTGTGGCCAGATCGGAACTAATTGTATATCGCTTTCAAGCACTTATCACTTATCGTTTCAATGAGTTTATATTGAAAGCACAAGCTCAATCTTTGCCGATACCGTATAATGTACTACTATACTATACATAGTCGAGTTATAAATGGGAAAGGAGGAACGACTGAAAGTTACAATCACGAAAGTTAGTTCTTTTTTCTCATATACTATACTTTCCTTACGGTTGCCTGACTTTCCCGCGTCGAATACCGAAGGTATGCGGTTTTTGTATGCACAATGATTTTCTTACAAGGAGAGATCCCGAGAGTGTAACGCTGACATTTCGATAAGTCTTTGCACATCGTATAATTAATTAAACAGTAATAAATTATTAATCGTCTACGCATAAAGCTATAGCTTTCAATTTTCAAGTACTATTATTGTGCAAAGGGATCTCTCCTTGTTGGGATGAACAACTAAGCTTAGAACCAGGAAAGATGTGTAGGATAATTATTAAATTTCTCTTCTTATGGAAATATGTTATACTAAATGCTTGGATAGCGAAACAAATAGAAAGCACGCCGCGCGTTTATATATGTATATTAGTCTCGATTTATGCTAATTGCCGTGCATTTTACTTACGAGTAGAAAAAATAGGATAGTAGCGTCGAATTCGGAGGCTGAGTCGTTGTACCACAGTCAACGAAGAAGTATGAAATGACCAATCGTAAAATAATCAGTATGTATACGGAAAGTTGAAGTGTATCGTTTGAAAGCAGGCTGCTACTGATAACAAGGTCGACATGTACTCCCTGCGTTTACCATATATGAGAAACGCTACAAAATTCTCTGCCGCCAGAAGCAGCAGGATAAATTAACAGCCTTGTGCCTTTTTTGAATGTCTCTCGACAGTTGCAGTAATCCTGAAATCCTTAATGCATTTTTAATTATACGCACTTAGACGGTACCGTTCAACGCAGTGCCTTATCATGACTCATTGCCAGTTGACTAGTTCTTCGTTGGATTAATGTAGACATAAATAATTTTCTAATGAAATGAAAAGCATTAACATATTCATTTTTAATCAATTTTTAAAAATTATTTATCAAATTTCTTTTCCTAAAGAATAACAGATAAATGCACTATCTTATTTAACTACCTCATTATTTATGATAGTTTCGGTAATTACATCGGCTTGCCTTCTTATCAAACATGCTACAGATAAAAAAGACGAATGCTGATAGCGATGTTCAATGACCTTCATACATATGTAGCTGCAGCATCAGTTCAAGTTTAATAAATAATAATTCCTTGGCCATGTATTCACACAAGCTTTGCGATATTGTAATTATAAATCTCGCAATATCCGTACAATTAAATCCGTTTATAGTAGAAAAAAAGGCCTCAGTACATGATGAAATTATTTCTACAATCTACAATCTATACAGTTTGCGAAGATCCACTTGTTACACTCGAATGTACATAGGTACATGTATTCATAAGTGAGGCAATTGTTAAAGTTTCCACAGTCTTCACAAAATTCATTAAAAAGCAATTGTTCCTTGAATCAAGAGACCCAATTTAAGACGTCGTTGATAAAAATTGGCCGAGAGGAGGCGAGATAATTGGATTTGTTTAAAGTTAAAAAAAAAGCCATTATTCCCACTTGCAGGCGAGCTAGATCAATGATCAATGGACAGAAATTAAAGTTAAGGGTCTAATTGTTACAAACAATTAAACAATTAAAATTAATATTGCGGAAAACTGGATAAAGTTACAGGCAGGGTATATTTTCTTCTGTGTCGCGTATTCTCTCCCCTTTCATTTGAGACCCATAGATTCAAAAATAACCACAAGAAGCGGAGATATAAACTTTATAATTAACATCGCTTTTTATAATCTGTCGGTAACGTTGTCAGCGACATAGACATAGACGAGATATAGGAATAGACAGGACATCTTATGGACTTTCGTGGCCCATCGTGACGGCCATACCGACTCAGAAATCCGACACTCATTTGAGCGTCCTCTGCTCATGAACAGTGATCAGTTCAAGAACTATTATTTACTGAAGTAGTGTTGGGGACAAGCCTCATGGGATTGTGTGAATATATGTGAATGCTTTGGGGGAATCAGGAAAGCTATTTCTCGGTCAACGTTTCGGTAGAAAAATTGAGCTACGATGCCTGGTCGCGCGATGCACTTCGGTTCGGCTCGAGTTGAGTCGAAATCACATCGCGATGCATCGGGGCGATGAAATTGACCATGAGATGCGTGTCACGTCAAGCGTCCCGCCTGTGCTGTCCCGTTTCCATTGCGCGGCAAAGAACAAAAGAATTCTTTAACAAGGTTCGTAGGTTCAGCTAAGAGTTGGTCAGAAATAGTAAAAGTCCAGTAGGTACAACCCTGGGATCGTAGGTTCAGCTAAAACTTAGTCAGAACCCGCAGAAGTCCAATAAGCACAACCCTAGAGTCGTAGGTCCGGCTGAAAGATGGTCAGAAATAGTAGAAGTCCAATAGGCATGACCCTAGAGTCGTAGGTCCGGCTAAAAGTTGGTCAGAAATAGTAGAAGTCCAATGGGCACGACCCTAGAGTCGTAGTTCCGGCTAAAAGTTGGTGAGAACCCGCAGAAGTCCAATAGGTACGACCCTAGAGTCATCGGTCCAGCTAAAAGTTGGTCAGAAACAGGAGAAGTCCAGTAGGTACAACACTGGGATCGTAGGTTCAGCTAAAACTTAGTCAGAACCCGCAGAAGTCCAATAAGCACAACCCTAGAGTCGTAGGTCCGGCTGAAAGATGGTCAGAAATAGTAGAAGTCCAATAGGCATGACCCTAGAGTCGTAGGTCCGGCTAAAAGTTGGTCAGAAATAGTAGAAGTCCAATGGGCACGACCCTAGAGTCGTAGTTCCGGCTAAAAGTTCGTCAGAACCCGCACAAGTCCAATAGGTACGACCCTAGAGTCATCGGTCCAGCTAAAAGTTGGTCAGAAACAGGAGAAGTCCAGTAGGTACAACACTGGGATCGTAGGTTCAGCTAAAACTTAGTCAGAACCCGCAGAAGTCCAATAGGCATGACCCTAGAGTCGTAGGTCCGGCTAAAAGTTCGTCAGAACCCGCAGAAGTCCAATAGGTACGACCCTAGAGTCATCGGTCCAGCTAAAAGTTGGTCAGAAACAGGAGAAGTCCAGTAGGTACAACCCTGGGATCGTAGGTTCAGCTAAAACTTAGTCAGAACCCGCAGAAGTCCAATAGGCACGACCCTAGAGTCGTAGGTCCGGCTGAAAGATGGTCAGAAATAGTAGAAGTCCAATAGGCACGACCCTAGAGTCGTAGGTCCGGCCAAAAGTTGGTCAGAAGCCGCAAAGGTTCAGTACGTATGACCTTAGTACAGTAGTACGCACGACCGCGGTCGGAGACCTTCGAAGAGTTCGGAAATTGCGAATACCACCGAGCGCGACCGAGCGTTGCCGACGCGCCGGCGCGTCGCGGAGTGGGGATGCGGTGCGCGGCGCACGCGGTGTCACTATCAGTTCAAGCGTCGTACCGTACGGGTCGTCAATGCTGTCGAAGGTTAGCGACATACATCACCTTACAATACAATAGCATCTCGGGGTTTACTTTACCACCGCATACACTTGTCTATTAGCTTCCATTAATTAATACACGTTTATTTAACAATCGTTTGACTATCGTGGATATACATTAAACTCTTTCTCGAGTGTCTTTTGCTGGACGCTTGACCGGTCATCCGGTACCATCGATTCTTTGATACGCGGTAACTAGTCGTTTATTAAAATATCGGATTAATTAATTTATTAGTTTGAACGGTTTTTGGATTCACTATTATATTTTATTAACGATTACTCGGATTCAAAGCGGTGTTAAGGTTGCGCTTATTTTGTTTGCAATGTCACTTACATACCCATTTACATATGTCTTTTCGCGACTTCGAATTCGATTCTGATTTTGGCACAGGTTTATCACGTTGCTTTTCTTTTTGTTGCAGATTCAATGGATGATTGGTTGGTGGAGGATAATATATTGAGGCTGCAGGAATGGAGTATTGAGATACAATTACTGCGATGCATAACAATCAGTCCGATGACGTATGATGAAGGATTGGTAACATTTAACTTATTATCCCAACAGTTTACGTATATTTCTTGTTATCTGGCAATTGGATTTTGGCTCAAGTTCTTTTCTTTCGGTTGAAAGCTATTGAGCAATTTAAACACTTTAAGTAGGACTTACAATATGCCATTCGCGATTGAAACTAGAGTCAGTAAATTTCATTAATTCGAAACGAAAAATTGAAATACTTTCATGTTTCGCTGCATAGCGGTCGCGATTTCTATTATAGCTTCACTAGTATTTATTAAAAACTTTTATTATCTCTGTGACTTGGCACAAGTACGGTCAAATTGTATTTTCGATGCAGCATTGTCCGCGTACTTACGTACTGGTTGCCATGCACTTGAAGCATGATAAATAGTTTCGAGTCTTGATTTCTACAAGCAGCTACGAGAACTTATAAATGCGCGATATTGCTTACTAACTAAGATCATGATCACCTTTAAAACTCGGACAAAGAACAGTCACAGTATGCTTTTGATAAATCATTTATATTAATCTATAATAGTATATCTTGAATAGACAATTAACAGTAATTAAATCAGAATAATAATACGGTAGTACTTTATTAAAACAAAGCAGTATTTCCTCAACAGACGTTTGACAGGATGAAGAAATAAGAAAGAGATAAATAAAATCAAATGTGTATTGCTTCAATTTCTACCTCCTCACCCTATTTACTAACTTGTACAGATTCTCTTTCAGAAAATTTTGATGACCGCGCGCAATGCGGTCAGTAGAGTCAGTGCTTGCTCCGTCAAAGTTCTTTTTATTGTTTTTAGAGCGAAACCGCTCATAATAATTATAACTAAATATAAATAACAGTAAAGATACGCGAAAGTAGAGTCAGTGTTTGCTTCGAAATATTGCTCTCGCGAAATTAGAGTCACTTTGTTCGTCGATCACAATTGACGTGCGCGATAGTAGTCTTTTATTTTATTTTTTTTTCTTTCGCAATAAGTATTCCGGTATTAGAGTCAGCACCGATGCAGTTCGGCGAGTTCGGGCACTCATCCATCAACTCGAAGAGTAAGTATCTCTGTATTTCTTTAATCTTATTTTACAATGGTCTTTGATAATTATCATGATCGAAAAGTACTCAAAACGCAAAGATTTCAATGTTGTCTGTTCTTTTGAATGTTTCAGAAGCTGCCATGGGCTCAATTGTATCACCATAACGATATTGTTGGCCGCGCGCAATGCGGTTGGTAGAGTCAGTGCTTGTTCCGTCAATGTTCTTTTTATTATTTTTTGAGCGCAGCCGCTCTTAATAATAATTCAACATAAATAACAGTAAAGAGACGCGAAATTAGAGTCAGTGTTTGCTCCGAAATAATACTCTCGCGAAAAATAGAGTCACTTTGTTCGTCGATCACAATTATTCCGTTTCCTTTTCCGTTCTCGGCTCGGAGGACTGATGGTTAGGGACTTAGTGTCAGCGAGTTACGATGTGCGGGGGCGTGATTGTGGTTCTGGACCCTGGTCACGAGGCCCTCTGTTAGACCACATATAATCTCTAATTTGGGTAGGTCATCCACCATTCTGGAATCGTGGTCGCGGTTCTTGCAATATCCGGGTTGCAGTGTCATCGGGGGGCGGTGTGTGGGGCTGTGATTGCTTTTCTGGACACTTTGGCCCGCCTAGTAGGAAATTCCTATGTGTTAGACCACGCCAAGCACACCTTGGGGTGGCAGAAGGCATACGGGTCATAATCTAGAATCGTGGTTGTGGTTTTGCATATCCGTGCCTTAATGATTTCTGTGGCTCGGAATCGAAACTGGTCTCGATGCTAAGTCGTTTTACTGTCCAGACTCTGAGCCGAGGACTCGCGGGCTGCTCGGTAGCAGTCACAAAAACAGTAGAAATACTGTCGCGAAATTAGAATCACTTTGTTCGTCAATCATAAGTGTTCCATTAGAGTCAGTGTCCTGTTCAGCGAGTTCGGGCTTTCAGCCATCAATTTGACGAGTAAGTATCTCCTTCGTTCTTTAATCTTGTATTGCAATAATCATTGATAATTAACACATTCCAAAAGTACTGAAAATACATAGATTTTAATGTTGTTTGCTCTTTTTGAATGTTTCAGCAGCTTCCATGGCTTCGATGGCGACGAGCTTGACCGCACACCTGGTGAGTCTGCAACCGGTGAGTGGCATGCTTTAAAGTTCCTCTGGTCACTCAATCATGTCGCAGGACGAAAGGTCCGAACCGACACAGGTGACTGGTTGTAATTACGTAGATTTTTCTGGCAAGCACTGTGACCATGGGTATATGGAAATATACTCATGAGTAGTAACTTCTTTACTGCTTTATATTATGTGAGGATAGGTCTTCTTGTACAACGCGTTTTTAAATAGCTTGATAACTTTAAAACAGATCATATTTAGTACAAAATATATCACTATATATCTTTTTATAATAGAGTATTTAATTGAATACCTATGAAACGATATTTAAATAGTTATTAATTATTGAATGAATATAAAGTAACGTCCAGTATTCTACGTGCATTAGTTTGTAGTGGAGAAGTCGAATACCATTCGACTTCGTTTACTTGTCAATTGCAATGACTGCACAGTTAGAATAAATTGCATAATTATTGCTGTTAGTAAGAGTGTAGAATTTCATATTTTTCTACTTTGATAATATATAAAGTGAAGGTACTCATTTACCTTATCAATTTGTTGGAACTATCGAATAATTTTATTATTCGATATCCATATTAGTCTTTAGCGTTTAAAGATATCGATACGTTCATTGTTTCCGTACAAAATGTTAATTAAACCTGAATGTACAAGAAGACAATACGCGAACGAGTAGTTTTCGAAATCAAGGCAATCAACTTTTAAAGCAATCTTGCGTTTTAGAATCAATGCTTTGATCACGGGAACGCCCGAGGATGTTTCAATTTAATTCAAAGTATATTAAAGTAGAGTCGTTGAATAATTTCTCTATTAACGTAGAGTCTTTGAATAATTTTTCTAATAAAGTAGAGTCACTGCATAATTTTTCTAATATAGTAGAGTCATTGCACAATTTTTCTAATAAAGTAGAGTCATTTAATTTTCTATTCAATAAAATAGAATCATATATAGATCTGTTGTACATATATATGTATTTTAGCCCGTTAGAAAATCAGTATGTCCTTATCATCTTTTTAGACGAGGATTTTCAGGTTTAACCCTTTCCGTGTTCACTGCCCGGATCCCACTCACGTGCCCCGGTGCTACTTGGGTGGGAAAACGGTGGTAGAGCACGATGATATTTTTTAGTTTATAAGCCATAAAATGATTTATTGTGGGCGACTGACAGTGCGTTGGTGTATCGTGCACGACGTAATATCCGCATTGTGTGTGTGGTTAGGCTGTGGATTTGCGTCGTTCCGTATTAAAATGTAGCTATTATGACCAAGATAAGATGTCCATCAATTTAAAACAGAGACATCATTTTTAGTATTATTTGCTTCAATAATTCCTACTATACTTGGGCACGAAGTTTTTGTCATTTAAGATGACAGAGGCCAAATGCCAAAAAGAATTGAATATACTTATCAATTGCTATCAAGTACCTCTTGTATCGGTGCTATTTAATTATTTTATTAAATATCTCAACCGCGACGTGGTTTTTTCCACGTGAACGCAGAGATCCCAGCCACTGTCAGTCGATTTCAGAAAAATGGTACGTACATTAGAGTGTGCAAGTTGTGTGACAGCACTTGGGTGTCGGGGGTGTCCCGGGACGCCTCCCTAGTGTAGGCTTTTGCGCCCAAGTGTTTGACTGAGAACCGTGGAGTGTCGTGTGTTGGTGTGTTTGTTTGCCATTTTTTAAATATAGGTCCAGGTAGGATAGGTAGCATACTTTCTGGTGTGATTGATAGACATAAGTAGGTAGGGCCGGGCAGGTTGACACAGTCTCCGATCGGGTAGGCACTATTTCGCGTGTTCAACCTGTTTCAGGAAATCTGATTTGAAAAGTCGACGGTGAAGCTGTGGCGCGAACGAAAATGCGTTCGCCTCTGGCTTTGCCTATCGATTTTTCGAATCCTTCGCGGTCGTGGTCGCGATTAAGGCTCCGAAACGAAGCGCGTTACATTATGCTCGAGGCTGCACGTGTGAACGAAGAACGATTACAATTTTAATCGTAATCTATGCGATTTCCGTAATCACAATTTTACGATTTTATTTGATCGCCATTCGGCCACGTGCGTTCCATTTAGCTCCGCGATTCAAACTCTTTATTTCACCTTTATAAGTTTTTCCTTGGTTTCCGATTAGAGTCTCGAGCCTAGTTTAAGTTTCAGCTGACCCTTGGGTCCGACGAAATGGAGAGGCTATATGCCGAAGAGGCCCGACAAACTGTCACTCAAGAGGGCAACTACTAATGGCTCCCCATTCTTTTTAAGAATGGGGAATCATTCTGTGTTACTACTTTGTCACTGTGCTTGCATTTTCATTTGTAGAATTTTTATTTGTACTTGGCCGATGCACATTCCGGCCCAACGATACAGCCCTCCCAAAAATATCGCGTTGCTTTAGAGTTGCGAAAAACTTGCGAACGGGTCGAGTTGGAGTTGCGTTGAATGCCACTTATTGCTATTCTTATTGCTAGTTAAATTGTAGTATTTTATAATATACTTTACATTTGAGCTTCTAGTGTTGCGGAAATTGTTTTCGCGTATTGGAACTTTCAGTTCATTTTTCAGAGGATCTTCAATTTGCTTAATTCTGGATATTACAAATAATTGACTGTTTGCTTTCTATCAGTCGTAATAAATAGTGTTGCGAAATGATTGTATCGCGAGTTCCAGTTAGCGTTGCGTTGATTAAAGATCGCGTTTTTAAGTAGAGTTGCGACTACTAGTCCCCATCTGCTTCCAATTGGAAGCCTGTTCCTGAACTAGGAACTTTTTCTTTTCAGCGTTTTACATTTGCCTTTCTTTTTATTTTATTTTTCTTAATAATTATACTACCTGGAATGTCTGTTGATGGAAGTACTGCTAAAAATTTGCATACATATTAGTAAATTACTGTGTGAACGAAATGAAAAGAAATGAAAAAGAAAATAAATGAAAGAGAAAGGAAAGAAAAAAGAAAAGAAAAGAAAAGAAAGAAGAAGAAAAGAAAAAGAGCAAAGTAAAAAACAGATATAATTTGCAGAATCTTTGATAAATTTATAATAATTCTAGATAGTAGATTTAAATTAGAGTTAATACTAGTGACTGTTCATTATTGGAGTTTAACTCTTAAATATTTCCTCTTAATTGTTGCAATTCTATCTTAACCTTTTTTTTAGTAGACCCAATTTTTATAACTTTTCGAGCTTGCTTTGTAGAAATTGAAATTCACTCGCGATATCCGTAAATGTTTAAACAAAAATCCTTGCACGAAAAACGTTATTGGCAGTAGTTGGGTCTCGGCATGGTGATAGTTGAAGTTTGATATTTTTCTTCCGAATAATCGTTTGTCGCTTCTTTGTTGAAGCAAAATAGAATCAATTGTAGTGAAATGTGACTACTTCATTTTGGAGTTTTTAATGAACGTGATACCACCATTCAGTTTGATCTAGAACGTACAAAAGAATATATCACTTTGGCCGAAATCCAATTAACTATTGTTATCAAAAAATAGCAGCATTCTGATTTATTAACTGCGCTAAAATTCAGTTATTCCGAATTAAAAGCAGCTTCATTTCGATATAAAATGTGGAGGCTTGGGGATGCCACTAATCCAATGCTTGAGATTGTTACAGATTCACAGATGAACCCAAATATGCTATATTAAACAAACATAAGTACATACGTCAGAGTCTCAAGAGTGGAATATATAGAATACAGATCCAGAAATATTATCAAAGACTCGATTGGAATTTTTAAAAAAAAAGAGCCAGCTGCGTCGATCCAATTTGTGAGTTTAAGTATTCATTCTTATAATGCTTTACTAATTATTTCGAGTTTGTGCATGTTTCAGAAGCATTGAAAAGAAGAGGATTCATGAAACAATGTATAATACGAGCACACCCTCACCCCATCCCTGCCCCAAACCCCTGTCCTTATTAACTAATTACAGGTGTTAGACAATTAATTAGGCAGGCCCAAATATAAATCGAACAATACATTTAGCTCTTTATGTAGGTAGGATTTGTCTCAACACACAATCTTAGATCTTTATACTGGCAGCTTTTACACGAATTTCAATTATTAGACTTTTAATTAGGCAGGGTTTATAAAACCAAATATTGTTGGCAGGTGCTGCAATTTTTTGGTTCGGGTTTCTGTCTGTTCTAGGACACCATGGACCACGAGAGATTAATACGGACTAACCGAAGAGGATTTAAGTATATGTATACTCATACCTACATGAGTATGGGATAGTATCTATTACAGTCCTATGTAGATAGGATATTATTGAAATTGTTCTTTTATTCGATCTGTTAGATGTTATACTAGGTAGGGTGATTCTAGTCTTAAGTTAGCTCTTTAGTCAAGCAGGGCGTATTCGAATCTAATCTAAAATTTAAGAAAGTAGGGTTTATTTTTAAGTTATGTCTTAGCTTTTAAGCCCGCAGTGTTCACCACTGCAATAATATTTCGTTGTCTAGTTTTTAAGATCATAGGATATATTTTTAAGACAGTTTAATTTCAGGAACGTGAATTCTCTGGCAGATTTTCTTTCAGGTTTCCTTCTGATATTCCATTTAGCTTTCGGTCGTGAATTTTCCAACTACTCCTCTTGTTGTCCTACTTGTACTACGATCAATTACTGAACGTTCTACAAATTGACAATAATAGGAGATTTTTCTTTGTCACATGTTATATTAGAATTAGTTTTCGCGTAATTGGAGGGTGGAAGGGCCGTGGCTAGGGTGGGTCTCCATGCGCAGTAACCTCCACGTGGTGAGACCCGGGCAATCAATTATTTATCGTATAATTATTAAACGTTTAAGAGACGTTTGGTAATTATGTGGAAAATAATTCGAGCTAATTGGCTGCGTATTGCACTTAGGATACATGTACAATAATGTACAATAATGGCCGCTTAATGTTCGTTTTTTTCCACAATTCATGTTCGCGGACTCATCCCTACCGATTTTTTGACCTGCTCCGATGTATCGAGGATGTAGGTTGCGTCCGAGTTATCTCCACTTGTCATCAACAATGGCCCTTAACACGTTGAGTGCCACGCCGGTTTTGCCACGCTTTCCGTTTAGGCCACACGGCGCGACATGCCCGACGGCGCGCCGCGGCGTAGCTTAACACTGTGATACCCCGACGCCTGAACGAAATGATTAGTGTCAGTCACCGATGACTGACGCGGCCTGAACGGAAAGTTTAGTGTTAGTCACTCAACGGAAAGTTGATTGTCAGTCACCTATGACTGACGCGGCCTGAACGGAAAGTTTAGTGTTAGTCACTCAACGGAAAGTTGATTGTCAGTCACCGATGACTGACGCGGCCTGAACGGAAAGTTTAGTGTCAGTCACTGAACGGAAAGTTGATTGTCAGTCACCTATGACTGACGCGGCCTGAACGGAAAGTTTACTGTTAGTCACTCAAGGGAAAGTTGATTGTCAGTCACCGATGACTGACGCGGCCTGAACGGAAAGTTTACTGTTAGTCACTCAACGGAAAGTTGATTGTCAGTCACCGATGACTGACGCGGCCTGAACGGAAAGTTTACTGTTAGTCACTCAACGGAAAGTTGATTGTCAGTCACCGATGACTGACGCGGCCTGAACGCTAAGTTGATTGTCAGTCACTCAACGGAAAGTTGATTGTCAGTCACCTATGACTGACGCGGCCTGAACGGAAAGTTTACTGTTAGTCACTCAACGGAAAGTTGATTGTCAGTCACCGATGACTGACGCGGCCTGAACGGAAAGTTTACTGTTAGTCACTCAACGGAAAGTTGATTGTCAGTCACCGATGACTGACGCGGCCTGAACGGAAAGTTTACTGTTAGTCACTCAACGGAAAGTTGATTGTCAGTCACCGATGACTGACGCGGCCTGAACGGAAAGTTTACTGTTAGTCACTCAACGGAAAGTTGATTGTCAGTCACCGATGACTGACGCGGCCTGAACGGAAAGTTTACTGTTAGTCACTCAACGGAAAGTTGATTGTCAGTCACCTATGACTGACGCGGCCTGAACGGAAAGTTTACTGTTAGTCACTCAACGGAAAGTTGATTGTCAGTCACCGATGACTGACGCGGCCTGAACGGAAAGTTTAGTGTCAGACACTGATGCCTGACGTGGCACTCAACGTGTTAAATATATCTCACGCTGGTTCTCAGTACATCTCAATCCACTCCCAACACAGCCTAAACGGAGAGTGCCGAAAAGTGATAAGCATGAACAATTCCTTATAAATAACATCCCTGGATAGTGTTCGCTAGGCAGCTTCGAAGCAGCGAACATTAAGTGGGCATTACTGTCCACTGTAGTTATTTGAGCGGAGAGAATCTTAAGTTCTTATTGCAATTACTTTTGAGTTCTCGTTTCTATCGTTGTATCTATTTGCAGCTGTAAATATTGTCTATTATTTATTGCCCTGCTTCTTATGTTCACCCTTCTGTTTTCTGACGCTTTCGAGATAATTCATTAGTAACATAAATCATATATGTTTCCCCTAGAGAATTACATTTTATTATTTCTCAAGAGGCCTTCTTTTTTATAATTGAAATACCCGTGTATATATCATTTAATTCATAAATTAATTAATATCTGCAAAGATATACTTGAATCTACGCGGGTCTCTGCCATATCTACAGTGCCAGCTATGGTTCCGCCATCTATACAGAACTTCTTGAAACCACTCGCGCTTGCTATGGTTGTTCCATCTATACGGAACGCCTTGAAACTACTCACACCCCTTACTTACCATAAGTGTAGATATGGCAGAGGCCCGAATAGTTTTAGTCACATCTGTATAGATGGCGATACTAATGACTCGAGATAAAGCAGACATATATACAGTTTCGAGCAGTTCTGTATAGATGGCGAAATTAAAGCCCACTTTGAGTGTAGGTAAGACAGGGATGCGAGTGGTACGTAAAGCAAGCACTTGTTTATAAGTAGCGGTGCGATAATGTTCATAAAATTTGGTTATTTATGTCTTCATTCATCCAATTAAGTTAATAATCCTCGAAAACCGTTTCGTACACTCTTTTACATATCAATAAAGTGTCAGCAAACACAGTGTTTCAATCTACATAAATATTAATATGTACGGTAACATTGCAAGTTCCATTGTTCATTATATTCTACAACAATCGAGCACTCTTTAACACGGGTAAATGCATTTGTGAATATTTTTTCCTTTAAATAAATTTTCCAGTATGAATAAATACATACTAATAGTGGTATTATTCTTTATTTCGGTCTCACAGGAATGAAAGTTTGGTTAGTGTACATATAACCTCTGAGATAGTATCTTTACAATACTATCTCTTGCACTCTCATCTTCCGTTTCGCTCTTCCTTTTCATACCTTCTCTGCCTTACGTATTACACTATTTCTTATCTCTTTATCGCACATCTATTATAAATCTTTTCCGTTCCTTCCTGTTTAATTACAAATTCCTAAGTTATTTTTATGTCTTATTGTATCTATTTCCGTACATTTTGTTAGCAGGTGCTCTTACGTTCCAAATTTTTGTATGCACAGGTCTCATCTTTTATCCTTTTTCTTCTCCCAATATTTATTTCATCCTTTAATGCTTTTGGATCTCGCACCTGCGTTGTTAATTGTCAATTGCGCCCTCGTCGGTTTTTACTTAAGTACCATAGTAGCGTTGATGTTCTAATATCTTTAAACGTATCATTGTATCTTGCTTTCCCTATTTTTCTGCCTTGTTCCTGCTGTTGCATTTGATTGACTCTACTTTTGAGGATCTCCGTCAATGCCTTTACATCCGCTTTTGTCAAAGTCACTCATACTTGACGCATTCCATTCCTTTTCAAATAATCCTCTCCTTTTTATGCTTCTGGCTTGCCCCTCCTCTCTTACTTCTTCCTCTAAATATCTCTTAATAATCTTTCTCCTGTTACATACTTATTAATGTATTTTTTCTGTGTGCAGGTCTCGCAGGCAAAGAGTAAGGAGCATTGCTTGGCACTTCTCATCGTGTATAAATGCAAGAAAGAAGGTAGAAGAACTTGTGCAACATACTTTAGTTATCCTTTAGTTATAGTAAATTGGTTTATAAAAATAGTTTGTATCTATTAGCCTGTAAGTTTATTTTAGGACAATTGTGTAATTAACTGTTATGTTATCTATTATATGCTTTATTTTATATTCAGTTTATTCGGTAGATCTTATATGAACTTTAATATTACTTATATAACTATTACAAGTTCTACTGAATGTGCTAAATGTAAAATGAAAGATATAATAAATAATTGACATATTCACAAGTTACACAATTGCTGTAATTTAAATTTTATATGCTTCTACATATGAAGTACGTAAATTTTAGTGTATGATTTATCTGTAAGATATATTGTAAATTAACTTCAAAGAATAGTTTATAAGTATTAGATTATTTATGTTTATAGTGTTAGTTATATTACATAAATGTTGGTTTAGAATTGATACAAGATTTAGTTGTACGATGTAATGTAAATAGATATAAAAAAATAATTAATAAGTATCTGTTTGTAAATTTAATTACAACATTTTTGTAACTTGTATATTCATTGATTAATTTAAATAAATTTGCAATGAAAAGAATTCCACTGCTCTTTTGACTTTCGTACCTTACCAATCCTTGAAAGAACCTAATTCCGATTCCTTATACAAGAAGTACCGTGGACGAACTTTAAATGCAAAGTCCTAAAGCGAGAAACTTGTCAAAATGGCCCTATACGTTATTAAAATAAGCGCTGAGAAATTCCTGGAACGTGACGTCATTTCCAAGAAATGCTGCGATGAAAGACCTCCTCGCATATCATATTCTCCTAATACAAATCCACGATTTTCAGCGAAATATTTTTTGGCAGAAACTCAGAAATTTAAGTGTCCAATATCCTGGATTTGTATCAGGAGAATATGATGTGCAAGGAGGTCTTTCATCGCAGCAATTCTTGGAAATGACGTCACGGTTCCAGTAATTTCCGATCGCAAAATTTCTGGGTTTCTGGCAAAAATATCTCGCTGAAAATCGTGGATTTGTATCAGGAGAATATGATGTGCGAGGAGGTCTTTCATCGCAGCAATTCTGGGAAATGACGTCACGGTTCCAGGAATTTCCGGTCGCAAAATTTCTGGGTTTCTGGCAAAAATATCTCGCTGAAAATCGTGGATTTGTATCAGGAGAATATGATATGCGAGGAGGTCTTTCATCGCAGCAATTCTGGGAAATGACGTCACGGTTCAAGGAATATCCGGTCGCAAAATTTCTGGGTTTCTGGCAAAAATATCTCGCTGAAAATCGTGGATTTGTATCAGGAGAATATGATATGCGAGGAGGTCTTTCATCGCAGCAATTCTGGGAAATGACGTCACGGTTCCAGGAATTTCCGCTCGCAAAATTTCTGGGTTTCTGGCAAAAATATCTCGCTGAAAATCGTGGATTTGTATCAGGAGAATATGATATGCGAGGAGGTCTTTCATCGCAGCATTTCTTGGAAATGACGTCACGTTCCAGGAATTTCTGAGCGCTTAATTTAATAACGTATAGGGCTATTTTTACAAGTTTCGCGCTTTAGAACTTTCCATTTGAAGTTCCTCTACGGTACTTCTTGTGTAAGGAATCGGAATTAGGTTCTTTCAAGGATTGGTAAGGTGTGAAAGTAAAAAGAGCAATGGAATTCTTTTCATTAAAAATTTATTTAAACTAATCAATGAATATACAAGTTACAAAAATGTTGTTATTCTAATTTACAAGCAGATACTTATGAACTATTCTTTTACATCTATTTCCAATACATCGTACAACTAAATCTGGTACTAATTGTAAACTAACATATAGGTAATATAAAAAATACTATATAAAGATAAATAATCTAATTCTTATAAGCTATTCTTTAAAGTTAATTTACAATATATCTTACAGATAAAACTTACACTAAAATTTACGTACTTCATATTCAGAAGGTTATAAAATTTAAATTACAGCAATTGTGTAACTTGTATACATGTAAATTATTTATTATATCTTTCATTTTACATTAGCACATTCAGTAGAACTTGTAACAGTGATATAAGTAATATAAACGTTTATATAAGATCTATTGAATAAACTGAATATAAAATAAAATATATAGTAAGTGTGTAACAATTGATTACACAATTGTTCTAAATTATATTTACGCCCTAATACTTATAAACTACTCTTACACCAATTTACTATCACTAAAGTATTTGACAAGAGTTATTCTTTCTTCTTTCTTGCATTTATGCACAATGAGAAGCGCCGGTCGATCCTCCTTACCCTTTGGATGTGAAACCTGCACACACAACAAATATATTAGTAAGTATGTAGCAGGAGAGAGAAAAATTGTTAAGGGATGTTTAGAGGAAAAAGAGAGAAGGGAGGGGACCAGAAGCATAAAAGAAGAAAAGGATTATTTGAAAAGGCATGAAATGCGTCAAGCATCAGCGAATTTGATAAAGCGGAAGTAAAGGAATTGACGGGGAGCTTCAGAAGAAGAGACTATGAAATGCAGCAACAGGAACAAGATAGAAAAATAGAAGATTCAAGATATAATGAAATGATTAAATATATTATTTAGATTAAATATATTATAATAGCCACATTACTAAAGTACCTAAGTACGAACGGCAGATGACACAATTGGCAATTAATAATGCAGATGATAAACGTGAAAGCATTAAAGGCTGAAGAAATATTGGGAGAAGGAGAAGACTAACAGATGAGACCTGTGCAGACAAAAATTTGGAGCGTTAGAACCTGTCAAGAGGATGTACGGAGATAGAGATTATAGAATATAAAAATAACTTAATAGTTTGAAATAAAACATGGATGAAAGGGAAAGATGTATAATAGATGTGCAATAAAGATATAAGAAATAGTATAAAACGTAAGGCAGAGAAGCTATGAAAAGGGAGATCGACACAAAAGATGAGAAAGCAAGAGTTAAGATAGTATTGTAAAGATAGGTTATATGTACACTAACCAAACTTTCATTGCTGCGAGATCGAGATAAAGAATAATACTAACATTAGTATGTACTTATTACATGTTGGAAAATTTATTTAACGAAAAAAGATATAGACATATGAATTTACCTTTGCTAAAGAGCTTGATTGTTGTAGAATAAAATTCCAATGGCACTTTCAATCCATTAATTTTAATGTAGATTGGAATACTGCGTTTGCTAGAACTTTATTCATATGTAAATGCGAATACGAAACGATTATCGAGGATTATTAACTTAATTTTATGAGTAAAGACATAAATAACCAAATTTTATTAAGTTTATCGTCCCATTATTTATCAACAAGCACTTGAAATTACGTACAACATACCACTGGTATCCCTGTCTTATCCACACCCAAAGGGGTATTTAGTATCGCCATCTATACTATTGTGAATGAAACTACTCTGGCCCCTGCAATATCTACACTTAAGGTAAATAACATGCGCGAGTAGTTTCAAGGAGCTCCGTATAGATGGCGAAACCATAGCAAGCGCGAGTAGTTTCAAGGAGATCCCTATAGATGGCGACTCCAAGGCAGGTGCGAGTGGTTTCAAGGAGTTCCGTCTAGATGGAGATGCCATAGCTAACTGTAGATATGGCAGAGACCCGCGTAGTTTCAAGCACATGCTTACAGATTTTAATTAATTTATAAATAAAATATATACATGGGTATTCCATTCATAAAAAAAGAAGGCTTCTTGAAGAATAAGGAATTGTAAACCCCAAGGCGAAACAAATATTATCTTACTGAAGAATTATCTCTGGATCATCAGAAAACAGAAGAGACTGCATAAGAAGCAGGATAATAAATAGTACATAATATTTATAACTACAAATAGATACATTAATGGAAACAAGAATTCAAATGAAATTGCAATAAGATTTTAAGACTCTGTCCACTTAAATAACTACAGTGGGCAAAAATGCCCATTTAATGTTCGCTGGTTCGGGGCTGTCCAGCGAATCCTATACGGGGATGTAACTTTTTTATTTTCATAAACCCTGGCTAATAAAACTCTAATAATTTCAATTCGTGTAATACCTGCCTGTATAAAAGGGCAGCGGCAGGGATACGGGCAGGGGCTGGGCACGGGCAAGGATAGGAGCAGGATCACTCGTCAGTGATATCGTTACCAACATTTTTAAAAATTGTTATCTTGGCCCCTCGTGGTTGTTTCTTAATAAATGGGGTGTCAAATGAAAGGGAAATGAATAAGCTACACGATAAGAATACCCCGTTGCTATAACTATATGCAGTTGGCCGTAATAACAATTTGAAATGTTGAATTGTTTATAACAAATGAACTTCGCATGGAATCTTCGCATGGTCCACACTTATTGTAGATGGTAGCTTATAGTATATATACTTCTAGCTTTAATTTATGTCTTTTGATCATTGACGCTGCTCGCGTACAAGTCGAAGTAATTGCATTTGCTTATAATATCTACAATAAACGATAATATCTATCACAGAATTTTTATTAAAGTAAAAGCTTTAATAATGAGACTAAATTGTATGAAAAGAATTAATATTTGGTATATATTTATATATATTACAGAAAATATTAAGCACTATTATAGTGTCATTTTTTCTTTTATTAGTAAGTATTATTAAACTCTTTACATATTTCTGTCGTTATAATGAATAACTGGTAGAACTCTTAACTTATACATCCACTCATTCGAACACGCGTGACGGACCATACCGTATCTATGTACTCAGTAGTTAAAACTATGTCACATGATCCTTGACAACTTATAAGATTAATGCCATCATTCACCAGTTTACAAAATTCATTTATTAACTCCTCTGCAAATTAAATGTAATTTTAGAGGGAACAAGAAATCTTTCTTAGAATTTAACCATTTTCGAAAATCGATATAAAACTGCGTTGTCGTATTGCAATGAGAAACATAAGTATTAAATTGCTATTTGTAGTGCATCAATTTGAAACGCAATTTATAATTTTTTCAAACACCTTGACCACTTAAAAAATTGTATTACACAGCTGCAATTCTTACATTTTAAAATGTGTAATGATGTAACGATAAAACGTAAAGAATAGCATATTTTATAGTTACATTGGTGTATTTCGGTTTTTAATATCATTCGTCAATTTTCCATTCTGTTATTGTATTATTATTTATTACTATTACTAATAATTTTGAAAGAAAAATAACATTTTTCTACCATATTTTCCGAAAATATATTCTAATAGATTAAAGGTCAATACATAACAAAGAAAGAAATAAATAATTTTTTTCGCTTAGCTGTACTTATTCGCGATCAAAATTACTTACACTGTAAAGTGTTGCTAAGTTTAGGACTCTCGTATAACAAATGAACAGGATATAAAACATTTAGTTGCAGCTTTATTTTAGATACCATTAATACGACTTTTAAGCACTTTCCTCATTACACGTAGTCTTATCACATACAACTATGTATGACTAAATACACTCTGTAACTTATTACATCTATCCATACAAATAATTTTTCTGTGATAAAAGTTTACAAGGTATACCACGAATTGTTTGAAAATGCCTTCAAATTTGTTTGTCTTGTTTGCAATACCGGTTGCAAATAAATACAGCCTACTAGTAAAGAATAAAATCAAGTGGCATTGATATTCCTTTCTTTCTTCTTTTTCGATTCTTTAGATGAAGTCATATTAGTCTATCTTGAGACCCGAGTCGCATAGTATCAAATGTAATGGCTTCAGGGTTTCAAGCAGAGCTACTTTTCGATTCATTCATATGATACAAATCGTTGACGTTTTATTGAAATGCAGTAATGGTATACATATATACCTATCATATCTTTGCCATGATACGATTTATTGTATTTACCCGGTTTGGAAAAAATGTGGCATCGGCAACAAATATTTCCTTAATGAACAAAACTTTTCATGACCAACACGAATCTCAATTTACGAATAATAAGAAATAATTATCAATCCAGGAACAAGTCGAGCGAATTTCCATTTCACGTAAACCTTTTTTGAATGAAATTTATTTGGCAATTTTTATCTACCTTCACAGTTTTCTTATAGGATGCGTACCAATGTTAGACATGTATAAAATCATGTTACCATGCATCAAGATTGTTTGTAATTTTTATGATAAAAAGCACCTGTACCATTTATAATTGTGGTGGAGGCAAGCTCGAACGATAAGGAAATTTGTCCTCCGAGTTTTTGTTCAATTTCAAATAATCACGTTCCATTACTTGACTGCTATGAATGTAACAGAAAAAGCGATAAGTGAATTACACGAATCCATTTAACAGGATTTACTTGATGCAATATTATACACAAGGCATATGTATATGCTCTCTGTTTTTCTTATTATTCAATCATTTAAACGAAAATGCAAAGATTGATAATTCATAACTTTCACATAAAATTGACAGTAGTTACAAGTTTATTTCAGAAATGACTTTTTCTCGTACCATAACTTGTTTAAGGTAATAGCTGCAAGGTGCATGAAATAAATACACTAAAAAGTTTCATCACAATATAAATATTAGAAACTTTTCTCCCAGGATACACTATTTATGATATACATGAATTATTTTCATTACTAAAATATTAAAAAAAATAATGTTTTATTATACTGAGAGAGAATTTTTTAACTATATATATTTTTTTTTTTCCTTCAATTTCTCGTAGTGATTAAATACAGCAAAAGTATAGACTCGTTTATTCTGAACATATTTGTGGCTGATAAATATGCAGGGAGTTTCGGAAAAGTGAAATTTAAACAGATGCTACATACGACATATAGTTCAATTTACAAAATTGTTCTGTATGACTTGCAGATCATATATATTTATATATCTATGTATCTATATATCTATATATAGTTATATTAATAGCATTATCATACAACTTTATGCAGATAAAAACACACATATACGTGTAACATCCCCTAAATTCACTGAAACAACACTATTTTATGTACAATATGGACTGAACAAAACATATGATATTAAATTTATTTTTTGGAAATGGTTTCTGTTTTCTTTGTATACACTATATTATGCTTTCGGTTTAGTTTTATTAACGTAACACTATTATCCGGCTATATTAACTGTTATTTAAATGATATTAATATTAAAATTTATGTCATGGTGGTCAATAATCAAGAACTATTAAGATATTTAAAAACTTGTATGAACAAATTTTGTTTACGTTGACTTCAGTTGAACGTAAATCCTGGTCTTATTACACATACTGTAATATATTATCAATACCAAATAAGGCTTTTGTGCTGTTGTTTTTTTTTGTTTTTGTTTTTATTAAAAGATTACGAGTAGCAAATGCATGTCATTTCTTTTGCTGCATAAAATAGTATTGCTCAGCATTCATTGACCTGTTACTCGTAACAGAAGATTCAATTATTTTAATAACAGACAAACGATCACCACGTTTCGGGCTTACCTCCTTAACAAGAATGTTATATTGTAAACTTGGCTTTAAAAAGAATATATAGTGTATATCCATCTTGATGATAGTTGTGGTACATATGGGAAAAGTCGCAGATCAAGAGATACAGTATTCTCTGTAACAGAATGTTTCTTATTTAGGTGTACAGTAAGCAGGTAACGAATATGACTGTGAATTCAGTCCTGCATCTCTTCTGGTATTTCGTGTGGATTAAGTATTCCTGGAACTGCCATTTGCTGTTGCCTTTTTTCTTCTTGTGCTAATCGTAATGCAGTTTCTCGTTCTTCTAGATATAGATCCGAGTCATCTTCGCCAGTGTATTCCTTTATAGAAAACGTTTATTAAGTATCGCGATATATGATTAGCGAATTATCGAATAAATTGGCTATTTAATACTTACTCTAATTTCAACCAGAAAATCTCTGAGATGTTCTTTGAATGCAGGGATATCATGATTGAAATTAAATAAACCTTGTACAGTTATTTTAATCTGATTATCAGTCAAATGTGGAAATGCTGCTTTAAGCAATCTTGCAACAAATTCTTGAACGTACAATGTATTATCTAGTACAGGTCCTAATGGAACTTTAATTCGTTCACCTTCAACCATTGAAAACATGTATGCCAGAATTGTAGCATGCATACTAAGGCCTAGATAATTATAATAACAGAGATATCAGTTAGTACTTCATTTCCAAAAAACAATCAAGTTTTATCTGGTACAAGTTATTATTAAATATTTACCTGCTATGTGAGATGAGTCTGTAACTACGCTAAATATATGTTGAAGAATATCCGTGAAATATGTTTGATAAAAATTTTCAGCAGCTGGCTCATTTTCAACATTTTGCAATAGCTGATAGAGTATCTGTAACCCTGTGTCTGCGACATTTCTCATTGTATGTTTGAAAGCCCAAATGATAGAATCAAGTACAAGTTTAAATTGTGCCGGTGGAATCATGAGAAATGCGGGGAAACAATAATTATTCACTGCCTGAAACATAAATTTTTGTTTTTTACAAAATATATTCATATTTATACGTAGTGTAATAAAATTTTTGTATCACGTATAATTACCTGCAAAAGTAAAAAGAAATTTGTTCTATGTTCCGGAAATTCTTCAAAATCTTTATTAATCATTTCTAGAGTACATTCAAACACAGCATCAAATATTTTCGGTATTTCCGAAGTAATGTGTCCTTCTAATTTATGTACGATAATGGCTATAGCACTTAGCACCTCTGGTTCTCGTGCACAATGAACATTTGTTTTTTGATAATCCAATAATACAGCATCCAGTAACGGTGGTATGAAGCTTTCTAACACCTGAGAAATATAGCACGTAATATGAAACGTAAAATAGAGTGCGTAAAATGATTGGAAAAGTATTGCAGGTGTTTCAAACATTAAACATTGTAAGTTGAATAGGGCAGACGAAATTTTCTATATGAACCGTTGACCTACCATTTGACGATCGGTAGTTCTGTTAACCCAATCCGAGATCAATTTTAATGTTTCTTTCTTCACCACCCTCATACTTTTAATTAAAGATTGTTCCATCACTATTTCACCATTCAAAGCTATTGCAGCACTTATATTTTCACTCATAACCTGGCGAGAAGTGATACATTAATTATGTTGAGAGAGCATTATGCAGATTATTAATTAAAACCAACACACCTTATAAACGTTCAACATATCTAAATATATTCTTCCTAACTGTATCACGTATGGATGACCAAGAGCTTTGCAAGCTCTTACATTCGTTTTTAAAATACTAGCAAGTTGTTTTACAGCTTCTGGATCTTTTAATACATCTACGTTCTGGAATTAAATGTCTTTGTTAAGTAAATTGAAGTTGAGAAAAACATTATATTGTGATATCTGTTTTGCTTCGTTACTTACCTTAGATGCTTGACTAATTATATCGTCCCACACTTGATTTGGTAAAATCATATATCGTTCTATTAAATCTTCTTGCACTACAGTATCTGTCTGTGCACTTATCATGTATCCAACTGCTTCATAAAAAGTATGTACCTATATTGCAATTATTATAAATAAATATAGTATCCACTACGAGTATTGTAATACGTTGAAGTAATTGCTTTGTACTTTGTACCTGTTGTGTTTGGAGGTCGCAAATGATACTACTAATAGTAGTGAGAATTTCTTCAATAAATGGCATTAATTCTCCTGCTTGCGGCGTAACAAAATGTCGCCTACATTTCAAAGCTATTTTTATAAACGTGTCACAGGCCATATCTTGCACACCATCATGAGTTTCTGTAATGAGTTTTTCTTTATTATGCAAAGGATTTTTGGAGAAATAAAATATTTTAACAATCAACAATATCATGATTAGTGACGTATCGATAAATCGCACAATTTCTGATATACATATGTAAACATACTCTTGTTATATCATACGTTATGTATAATGTAATATCCTTACCATGCATAAATTCAAAGAGTTTATTTACAACAGTCTTTAAAAACTTCCAATGTGCTCTGAGAAATCTAGGATATTGCCCAACTACATACATAATATTGCTAGCAATAATGGCTTTGTTATCTTTGCCCTTCTTTTGTTCACAAAGACCAAGGAGATCTTTGATTACAGTTACTAAAAATCGTTTTTCATCTTCCTCATGCATTGCACCAGAAATACTACCTATTGCCCAGCATAACTGACAGAGGAATAACAATTGTTATTATAGAAGGATATATTTATTGTAAATTTTATACTTGACCTTTAAAAAGTATTTACCGCATTGAGATTCTTCCAAGACCATTCAGACCCATTCACTTGGTTTTGTAGTTTTTCTGTCATTATTCTTTCGGTATCTATGTAGTCAAGGTGAGTGAGATACACGAGGGTCTCTCTCATATTTTTATATAAATTAATAGAATCAGTGTCTTTCATAAATTCTCTAACAACTTCACCATTTTCGTTTTCCACAACGAGGACTTCCTCCGGTTTAGCCATTCTGCTGATCATAATGTATCGTACTTTCGTTAGAACTGGACAATAGAATAATCTCCTAGAAGGAAGCGTTGCATTCTTCATCATAAACAGCGGTGTTGCAGTGACAAATGGATTTGCTCTATACAAATCCATTGCTAAAGCATTCCAATACTCCAAACAGATCTTAAATATTTCAACTTCCTCAACTTCAGATATTAGAACAAGGTAGTGCAATGCTTTGAGAAGCAGATCATTTTGAAGCTGCTTCTTCTCTATAAATGGTCCATGCTCCCTCAAATATGTGCAAAGAAATATAGCTAAATTTTGAATGAAGTTCTGCTCTTGATCTTGACCTGCTGCATATGCTTCTCGTATATTGGTATCGAGTGGCAGGATTTGTTCCAACTGCCGCATTACATTAACAAATAACATTACAAACACATCGTCATAAGTTGTTACTGAGACACCAGCAATTTCAGTCAAGCATTTCAATGTAATATTTCTGAATATTGGTACATTTAAGAACTGTAAAAAGAAATATGTTATAAACATTAAAAAACTAGTAAATACATTTAAAGGGCATGAGCATTGTTAAAAGAGAAGTAAAGATACCACGCTTACCTTGAACACTAACGTACTGATTAATTTTGTTTCAAAAATATACCCAAGCGGAATCCAATTCAAAAACCTTAAAAGTGTTTCTAAAGTAACCGCTACCAGTTGAACATTTTGAGAATTATCTAATACAAACTGACAAAGATGAAAAATTTGGGAGAATTCACTACACATCGTATCTTTTAAATGTTTTGCTTTTGTTTGTGTCATTTGTCCACTAGAAAAGTCAAATACTTCTTCTGACAGTAATTTCAAAATTGCCATATTATTTTGACATAAACTTTCGTTTGTTTTACTCGCTCCAACAATGTCACCAATGAAGGATTCCCAGTTTTTTGGCCATTCTCGTTTTAAAACCTATACGTATAGAATATATATATATACATGTCAATAAGAAGCTTAAAATTAGTTTGATTCGAATAACATACCTGAACTAAAATCATATTAAGTTTATTAAGATAAACTTTAGAAGCATCCATTGTTTCCGGATCGCTACTTGTTTTTATGATAAGGCCTACGATATATTTTTTTATACCTTCACACTGATTTCTTGGTAATACTTTCCATCGTGTCTTTATTACTTGTTCCAATATTTGTAAAGCATAATACTTTGTTTGTTGGTTCTATGTACAATGTAATTACACGAAAATTAGAAAATCGCTTATATACTTGTAAGGAATATCAATTTTCGTTATAAAGGACTTACCTGTGAATATTCTAGTATAGTATCTACACGTGTCCATGCATTTGGATGTTCTTTGAGTGTGGTTAATACTTCCTGCGCAACTCTCTGTTGCTCGCCTATTCCAGTGTACATACAACCTACTATATTATCAAGAAGTGTTATATCTAGCTTTTGATTAAAATCCAAAAGCTTAGATGCTTGTTCTGCTAGTGTTGCCATTATTTACTGTATATTATCCAACTTTCATACACTCTATCTGAAACGAATGATTATTCTTGTAATTATTTCGTTCTTTAATAAAGTAATACAAAGAATGAATAAAATGTAAATATTACAATTTTTAGATTTTCAAACAGATGATTAATTTATTTATCAAAGTATTAAATATTTAAAAGACACAACTTAGTACACTGTAATGAAATAAACGTTTTTAGTATGAAATTTAAAAATTTGTTTAGCAACATACGATTAATACGTTTTTACTGTTAGTATATAATATACGGTAAAAAACGGTGGATCATTAAAAATGTTATATTGTTTTACACAAAACGTTTGTCTCACATTGTTACAATTTTACAATAAAAATACTAGGAACGTATTTTAAGAACAATAGCATCGATCATTATTGTTCTGCTTCTACATGAAAATTATATCTGTCTGTTTATAATAAAACTAATAATGTTAAGAAAAAAGAATAGAACACGATATAAATAATTAAACTAAACAGAAGCAATAATAAACTAGAAAATCACTGTTAACATGTAGTGAGGGAGGTCACCGCACTGCGACCGCCCGACCTAACCTACATTTGACAATCGCAAAGAAGGTTATGTGAAAATTTATTATGCGTAATGTTTATAATTCTGATATAAAAAGTATTTCGCCTAGTACACTGAATGAAGCACATGTTAAACATGATAGACGTATAAGATTTTAATAACAAATGATTGAAATACGTAGATATTTGTTATCCGGGTGCACTTTACTCATTGCGTCGTTGTTCAACGAATAAAGTATCGTAAACGACGTCTGAACATACCACATCAACTCCCATACGTAGATTCTCAATTCGTAGGTAAAAAACACACGTTTCACACCAGCAATCACAATCTCTCGCAGTAAATCACAATCAGAAAAAGGCCAAACACACAACCGCTGATTCCCGCGCGCGACCAATTTCGTTCCTCGTTTCACACATTCGCTGTTCCTCACCGTCACTTTCTCTCTCTAACTCTCGCACGTTCTCTCGCTCGTCACTCCTGTCTTTGCTTCGTTTGCGACGATCGTCAGTGCAGAATTTCCACTCGTAAGTGTACGATACCCACCGAGGCCGTTTCTCGTCGTAACTTTCTTTCTTAAGTCTCATACGAAATTCTTCGTCGTCCCTTCACTTTTAATGAGAAATGAGAAAGATGAGCTCTATACGTCGTCCTTAAATCCAACCTACAGATTTTCGAAAATAATAACAAAATGGCTGAACACATTACGCGGACCATTGCGGAGAGACGGAAACTATCATTGGCCCCAGCAATCTGTTTTGACCAATCAGAAAAACTTTCGCGACTGTTTCTAAACGTCACAAATTACGTCACGTGATGTCATGCAACACGTGTTCTCCATTTTGACTTGAATTTTGCGTAACGTTTAGTATGAATAAATATCAGATATCCGCATACATTTTTTTATTCTTAATTAATGTTGACAGTTCATAAAAACCTTTACATTCCTCATTTAATTTTTTACATTCGCATCGTCCTTCTCATGAAATAGAAATATCGATGCCTTTGCAAATGGTTCGTTCGCCACGAAATGTGAAGTTTTAGCGAAGAATCTCTGTGGACCTACTATCCTACATGCAAGCATATGACAGTTACTGATATATTATCTTTTTGTTAGATTATGTTAGAATGTCGACAGTTTAGCCAGCTGAATAGCATTTATTACATTGAAGTGTCGAAACTTCTAAGTTGCTCGAAATAAATATATTTATGTAGTTGATTAGATATGTCTTGTCAGATAAAAGGTATCGCGAATATAACCAACACAAGTAATATCAAAGAGCTGCTTTTTGGAGAATCTGGTAAAAGACGTAAGTTACAATGTTCTTTTGTTTTGTCAGATATAGAAACGTCAGATGTTAATTGCAAACATTGTTTTTTAGGTGACATTCCACAAAATGAATTACCACTTCAAGACTGTTTTATATCGTTGTCATCCGCTGGAGATGTTCTTGCTATGGCATATAATACAAAGATGATCATATTAGTTTGTACGTATACAATGTATATACTTCATTTATGTTCAAGCAATATCTTTTAAATGCGAACGTACAGATTTTAATTCGCCTAAAGAGAACAATGAAAATACTGAATACGATGGTTCACATTTAATATTGTAATTTAACATTAGCAAGGTGGGATTCGTTGGAACCGGATGAGACAAAAAATAAATTCCATTTAATATGGTATGGCGAAATCGCTAAAGATTCAAAGTGAGTTTGTATTACGATAGCGTTACATTAAATTCGAGATATGTCCGGTGCAACAAATTTCTTAGAAAATATGTCCATAAATTGGAAGTATTTTTTAGCGAATGGATAACATCTGTGATTTGTTTACCTTTATTATCATTGGGAAAAGCCAACAGCGGTACTAACCCGGATTGGACGTGTATCATAGTTGGCTTCAATACTGGTTTTATTAGGTTTTATACAGAAGTAAGTTAAGTTGTATATTTTATATCTTACTAAATGCGACAACAAGTTTGTACAAAAGTAAATTATATTCTTAACAGGTGTTGATATATTAACAATTATATTTTCCTTAGACAGGCGCATTATTATTAGAGGAACAATTGCACAATGAACCAGCTGTTGGATTAAAATGTCAGTCGTTTTGTTCACCTAAACACACGGGTGATATTACTTTGAACGAAGAGGTCCATGTTATATACAACAGTGTTGTATGTATATTACAAGGATTTCCTCTATTTTCCACATTACGAGCGTGCAGAAATCACTTGGCTAGAGGTATACTAATCAAGCTCACGCTTTAAATATTCATATTTCCGTAGAGATAATGCTCACACTGATATGTCGTTTCCTTACAGTCCAAGCGAATTGCGATGATGTACCACCCGTTACAAATTTATCGTATAAGAAATGGGGTTACAAAACTCAAGACATTGTAAACGATTCAGAAGTAATTGGCACCACTTCTGTAAATAGCTTTGATCATTTAATGATGGCTTCAATTTGTGGTGGATATAATGCATCTTATAGATCCAGTGCGCCACAGCACAATTTAGTCATTACAACTGGTAAACGACCATTTGTTGGTTTCCATTATGCATTAGAAGGTGGCTCTGCCCCAGTTTTATCGGATGTTGCAATAGCAATGGCCAGCAAATTAGCAAATGCCATTGGAACTGCTGTTCCGTGAGTGTTGCATAATAAATTCATGTTACGTATTTATTATCAAGGGATGCATCACCCGCAAGGGTACTGCAATTAATGTACATTACATGTATCATTACAGATGTAGTCGAATGTAATAATTTTTAACTATGAACATTCTGACCTTTGTACTTCTTTTAGATGGTTTTCCAATTGGGGGAACTCGAGGCACCCAGCATTACCTGAAGCATCAAAGACTAGTGCTCATGAACCAGTCGAGCCAATGACTTGTAGATTCGGTTTAAGCGATCTTACAAGAGAGGGTTATTCAATAATATCCAGTCCAAATAAGGCATGGTCAGTGATAATAGATGCAATGGGTAGAGTACTGTTGATAGATAACAAATGCGGTTTGGCTATGAGAATGTGGAAGGGTTATAGAGATGCGCAATGTGGATGGATCGAAGTGGAGGAGGAGAAACATTCTGGAACGCAGAGGGTGTTTAGTAAATTTAGAGAAACTCGACAGTTACGTTCTGCTTTGTTCTTAGTCATTTATGCACCAAAGAAGGGTGTAATAGATATTTGGAGCACGCAACAAGGACCTAAAATTACTACGTTTACTGCTAGCAAACACGGACGGTAAGCTTTCTTAATTTACTCTTTTTTTTCTTAATTAAGATTTCGAACAAAATTATCGAGTCGATTTAATGTTTTATGCTTTGCAGATTACTTTATATCAATTACGGACTTCTGGGTGTGAATGATAATTTACATTTGTCGAAAAATAAAGCACAGTATTTGTGTGTTTTTATGGATCCACTTGGTGGTTTGAAAGAAATTACAGTACCGTTTCATTTTGCTCTTAATAGCAAGAATGGGAAGAGAGCACGTGATATACACCTTCTTAAGAAGTTGAAGACATATTTGAGAGAAGAAGAGTTTGATTACGAGAAATTACTGTCAGAAATTAATAATGTATGCTCAGACTTGAAAACTAATGAAATAAAAGGACAAGTAATAGAAATGTTAATGACAAATAAACACGTTATACCTGATGCTTTACTTACTGCTACAAATTGTTTTATCAAAAAACTGGAAGAATGTGGTACTTTGTTTATTTTAATTATAAATGGTTCTATGTGTGCATGTTTTAAAGGAATAAGTATAGACAAGTTTTGTATTACAGAAAAGGAAGAGATGGAACCCACTGCGAAATCACTGTATTTATTAACAACACAGTTGCAGCAAGCAATTAAATTCTATAAACATACTAGCCTTCAGTCCGACACATTAGCAGATAACGATTCTCCTATAAATGATAACGACAGTGATTTAAGTATTGAACATTTAGCCGGGATTTTATTAACTTCCGAAAGAGAGTTGCATCGAGTCTTTGAATTATTCGACAAAGTAACTAATTATAAATGTTCGGACGTTAAGGCAGAATGTAAAGTGAAATTTAAGGAAGACGGAAGAATTTTCCAAGATTTCTTATCTTGTTTTGAGTTTGGAACACCAGGATTCGTAAATATTAAAAAAGACCTAAAGGCAGGAAAGAAACGTCAGATTGGTAAGTATCTTTTTGCAGGAATTTCGAGATTCGTATTATACGCGATAACATGTTTCGTTAATGTGTTCAGCTCAGCTGATGTACAAAGGATGTACGAGTTCAATTGATGCGATTGAAATATGGAAAGAAGTTGCTATGGCTAGCAATATTGAACCGTTTGTTTTAATGGAATTTGCTTTAATATACTGGCTCGATAAGAAGAAGTATGCGTGCTTAGGAGTAGAATTGAAACAATTTACTCATCTCTTAAATGGTATATGTTCAATAGCTGGTGAGTTTCGAATGTATTCTTTTTATATGCCTATTCCTTACTGTTGCAACATAAATGTTATTATTCGCAGGTGTTGAAAACATATGTCCGGAAACTAATGAAATATCATTATGGTGGAAAAAAGTACGTAATATTCTGTCGGATTCAACGAATCCATTTAACGCTCTTAGTGCTGCCTTAATGTGCAGAGCAGTTGCCATGTCCATAGAAAAGTATAAAGAACGGGGCTGTAATGAGTCTGAGGACGATAATGACCAGGGAAAAACAGATGTGGAAAATGCGAACAGTCCGAAAGAAATAAAGCAAGAGCAAGATCACGTAAAAGTAGATGATGAAGTATACAATTTAACTGGTGAATGGGAGAATGTTACAAAAGACAGTTGTCAGTTTACATTGCTGATTGGAAATCTTGAGGATATTACGATCTTAGATGCTATTGTAAGGTAATTAACGACCAAATAAGTCGACGAGGAATTTGATAATTTTTATAAGATTATAATTTCAGTCAACCTCTACTGGATACATCGATGCAATTTTTTGCATTGCCATTTGCAAAATGTGATATTTCTTTAGGATCTGTTCTCGCTAAAGGAAAAGGTATAATTTATTTCTGATGATTTTTAACTTCTTTTTCGTGTAACACTTATTATATTTAATTATAAAAATATAATTAGGTTCCGTGTCGGAGATTGTTGCGAAATGGATTGCTTCCACGGGTATCGAACCTGTTCAATTGATAGATACGACAGATACCGAATTTGATCACGTACAGTCAACAAGTGACTCTTTAGAAATTTCAAATCCTGTAGACAAACCTTGTAACACTAATGACATATCAGAATGTAATTTAGAAAAGTCTTCTCCATTACCGCTCGAAGCAAAAAATGAAAACGAAAATAGTGCCGGTACATATATTTTAGGTAAAGTACAGTGGGCACTATACTATTGATGTTTCTTAATTTTCGTTCAGTTCTTACGAGGGTATTATGTATTGTTTCAGAAAGAATTAAAGTCTTAAAATCTCATTTTCCATACAGTTTAACAAGTAGTGTCTTACTAGCTAATATATGTTGGGAGTATGTAATGTCGTGGAATAAAGATATCTCACAATTGGAATCTCTTGAAGCTGCGTTATCGGTTTTACGACAAATACCAATGAAGCATATGAGGCATGGTAAGTGATCTTGAAGTTGTTTATTTAAACAGTTATATGTTTTTGCAATTACATAAGTAAAACTTTGTTTTTCGCAAGGTGTTTGTTGTTTGCTGTGGTCTGTTCATATAAAGAAACGCATGGAAGCAGTTGCGAAGTTAATTAATAAGCTTGGAAGATTACCAAAGGAAAGATTATGTGTACAGGAGATCGGCTTACCCGATGTACAAACAGTTGTGTTTCTACAGTACTGTGTCACATTCTTAGAAATATTCATTGATGTAAGTTTTTTCATTGATCGATCGTTTTTATGCGCCAATGATTTTATATAATTACACGTTTTACATTAACATACATATAGTCTGAAGTACTCGAAGCAGGAGAGAATGCAGTGATAAAATCAGAAGAGTTATGGGAAGGATACACTTCTGGTCCACAGCCATTTGCTTTATTATCTATTTCTCAAGCACCTGCTTGGTATGATTTAATTATGTTACATGTACAGTTAGCTAATGTTTTATACATGATGGCGTATTTTAATTTAAAAGTAACGAAACCCTTGAATAATTTATTCGAATCCGTGGTGAGTAAAGCAAAAATATTAATAAAACAATTCATGTTCGTAATTTTTATACGTATTGTATCTCAAATATGTAGGTGCAACCGTATTTCTTTCAAACAATATCGGACAAAATAATGCTTACCTGGTATAGGGACGATAAAAGGGATAGTCTAAGAACGGAGTTCTTGTGCCGAATAATTGCAGCGTCAACGGATTTTATTCATCAAGAAACACCGGACGGTAAAATGATCAGTTCAACGCAAGCTGTTCAATGGATGAGCAGATGTCAAACATTAGCATCCATTTGGAAAATTAATAACGATGAATTAAGGATACATCAAGTTTGTCAATTATATGTCAATGGGTCCGATCGATTAGCAGAGGAAGTGAGTTGTTACGATTACAATTTAATACAGTTTACAATATCGTGGATAAGCTACAGTCTGTATCTCCACTTTTCAAACAGGTTGTTTCTGCTGTAAACAATGTCGAAAAATTGGCAGCAGATCTTTTGCCAATTGCGGGTAGAAGAATGATGGCATATCTTTCAAAAACACCCGACCTTTTGGAGGAAGTCTCACGCATAAGTCCAGCGCTCACTAAATATTTGGAAAGCCTTGTAAGTATTATAGATTATAACACGGTACTGTCGTGACTCTCCTTTATCGTAATAATTGAAATTAATGTTTTGTTGTCTTTTTAGAACGCAACGGAAGTAACTTGTACAAATTGTTCGAACGATGATACCATTGAATTGATACGGCGAGTTTCTAGACACCTGTCCGAAACACACCCTGATTATCATCTTGCGCAATTAATATTAGATGCGGCGTTTATTTACGAAGGAACTACATGATGTTCTGGTATACGAGTTGAACTTAATTTGTAGTACGAGAAAAGTTCAATAAACACGTCTTTGCTTTAATTTTGGTTTTTTATTCGTTGTATCGAATCTGTTGATTTAAGTAAACACAAAGTGTATTTATGTATGTAATATGCATCGTTTATATTCCATCACGCCAGAAATGTTTGAAATATTTGTTCTTGGGGAATCACGACGAGTATGCATTTATTCTTATATATTTACCTGCATTTGGTGGAATAAAGAAGACAAAAAACTCTACCGTTTTATACACTCTTATTTAATACACTTTTCGATAAAAATTAATGGATATTAACTAATTGTTCTCAATTACTTATGTATTACGTCTTACAGCTGTTCGTACAATTTGCGCCCTGCGTACTTACATTAATATTATACCATTTTGAACCGATGCGAAATTTTAACAATTGTAACTAATCTTTTGTAAGGTATAGTTTATTTATAGAAATTTGTATAATAGCGGTTCGACAATTGTACTTTCCCCCGCGCTTTTAACAAGCACCTTATCGATTCACCTTTCGAGAAACGTGATATTGAACCAAAAATATTACACGATTAGAAACGTATAACAAATCCTTTATATTGTAGCCTAGAAACACCTTCCCAATTTGTAAGCTCACAGTGATGAATCTCGCTACCTGGACTTCCAACTTTCGTTAGCCACTCTGACCTGAAATAAGAAATTTCATCATAGTTCAAGCCCAAATCGTGGATTATTTTGATACGCTTAACAAATTTACAAAAATGTTTCGAGTAACTGCTTCAAGAATGTGACGGTTCTAACAACTAATCAACTTGCGCACGAGTTATAATTTGTTGATAACAGTCCGTTAAATACATATTATTACCAATTAAACTAATATGTCACATTCGTTGAACAGCCCATTTTTCAGTTCAAGTATATTTATGATAATACTGTTGCTTTACTTCTGCGCGAGTGTCGTTAACGATAAGAGGAAAGAAAGTTTATAAACAAATTCATTTATATAGTATATCTGAATGATCATTTTGTGAAAATTCAACGAGATCTTTTATTTAATATTATTAATATTTAATAAACGTCAATGTTCAGTGCGACATTCGATTGCTCATCGATCGAGTCCTAAAAGCGCCCGCCTCTGCACGCATTGAAATTACTGCTCGGCTAATTCCGCGTATCCTTCCATTGAAGATACAATTTCACGATGTACTATGAATCTCTGCAAGTTTAACGATAGATCACCCTGCGAGCGATTGTTCTGTCGCCAACTGACAGCAATATAAAGCCAATCGTCTGCCAAATAACGATCGGTTTAGTGTGCGATTTGTATACGCACCTATGCGCGACGGTCACGACTGTGGTTTCGCACGCTTCACAATTATAATTAGCGGCTAATCAGACCGAGTTCAGATATTTTAAGCGGCTGTATCGAAGTAGGATCTTTAAAGTCGATCAGCTGTCCCGCGACAACAACACGGCCGAACTATCGATGATTCGGTGATCTGATTAATCATGAATATTCTAAACTCGGTGTACCTTCATTTCGAAGTTTATTTTAATCGTGTCCCCTCTGACAAAGCAACGGAGGTTTTTATCAATATTACGTGCGAACGACGTTTTACAAGTTGCTGAATTGTCCCGACAAAAGCTTAATACATATATATTTCTTAAACTGAAAACGCGAACTGTTGAACAATTATCGTTCGAACGTTTCCTCCGGACTACCGAGATCCCTCCTTTCGAATCGAAGATGTCTTTTTTTTCAAAGCAATGAAATTTTGTTCGTTCTGCTTTCGCACGAGCAAAGTTACGCTACAAGAAATGAAGAATTTAAAGCAAAGTTCAACCTCGACGACTTCCTTCTGGGGGGAAGCCAGAAATCAGTGTTTTGCCCTCGACCGAGCTATTTTCTTTGCTTCAGGTTCACGAACAGCGCGAATTCGACCGCGAAACCTGCGCCGTGGGACGTCCTCTGGTTACGCCGCTTAATGCCTCTGTTCGGGTTTATATTTATTTCGACAGTGGGCATGTTATTCAACGAAAGATAATTCGTCTTTCCGCCATCGTTTCGTCTGTCTGTACGCAACTGGCAAAATATATGGATCAGTAGGTCTGGCTCACTTCTCTAAATAACGATTACATCCTCCTCATCTTACCCTTTCTGCGCCGTTCCTTAAGAATAATTTACCCGCCCCCTTTTCGCACCTCACGCTGCTCGACAACGAAGCAACATCTATTCTTCGTTCGTTTCATTTCCAACTTAATCAAGTAAAATAAAAATAAAAAATTACCCCGACAGAATTATTCCCAATAAACGATTGAAATATTTTGTTCCTCGATTGGGAATACTCCGATAACGCGATGTTCTTATGCTTAGTCCCCTTTTCCTCTTCATCTCTTCTTCAACAAATTATGCCCAGTTTCCTATGTTGTCAGCCAAAGCGCGTGACATCGCCGCGATGTTCCACACCATCGTCAACATTACTCGTTTACAATATATCGCCTAGTTAATACTTTGTCGTCGTTTTTAATACAATAAGACCACGTTATTTGCAGAAGAATCGTCTGCGTACACGCAGCTCATCGCGATGACAGCCGCAAAAGCGGCCGGCGCTATTCGGCGATAACTCGTGAAGGAAAGAGACGACACCGACCGCGCTATTATTTCATTAGATCATTATTAAAGTCAGGCCCAACTACCTAATGGTCGTTAGTCGGCAATTTGCGGCTAAGGTCAAGCGATTTTAAGGGAGCACTGAATTCGAGGACTTGCTTAAGTTAGCGTGCGCGTGTCACGAATTCGTTGAGCGACGAAAGTAAAACGAAAATGGAATAGCAACGAGGGAGGAGGAAAAGAAGAAAAGAGAAAAAGTTCGATACAACGAATTCGCTCAACCGTTCCGCAGATTAACAAAGATGTTTCTCGACGATCGAAACGGCTCAACTCGATTCCGCTTTCCTCCTGTTTTCTTTTCGCGCCTGGCAAGAAGAAGAGAAGCGGAGCAAGATGTTCGTCTGCAAATTTGCCTTGCTTTATCTGTTTCTTAGTAATCAGAGGAGCAGATAAATTTTAATAAAAATGAACTTTGCGCATTGTTTACCGATCGGCGCCCGACGGTTTGTAAAGGCTTCGTTGACAAGGAATCGCAACTCACATCTGATCGACGAGTGCACGTGGCCCCTGCATTTTTCCGAGTATCGTGCCGGACTTGGTGTTCTTCACCCAGCCGCAAATCCCCAGCTGCTGGCTTATGTCCCTCACGTACTTTGGAAAGTACACACCTGGAAATGCGTACAACCGCGATCAAATCGCTCAACGATGGCTCGGCGTATATTAATTAATGTTTGCCGTTCTCAATATTCAACGCGATGTAAGATAAAATATAAATTAAACTACTCTTCGTTGTGGGTACCCGTAACGAATTATCCCATCCGAATCGACCACGTCTGTGTCAAGTGAAGCTTCACGAACGAATTCTTATACTCTTGGTTTGGTGTCAATTTTATAATAAAGGTTTTTTAAACAGCAGCATTGAAATCAACGAATCGAATAGCACAGCGACAAAGTCATTTGTCCAAGTCGACAGAAAATACGATAGCACTTTCCCCAGCTGTTTGTGGGAAGAAGTGCGCGTTGAATCAACAATTTCTCCCGTCACTTTGTTCTCACTTGTCGTTTCATAGTTTCGTAGCAGCTTGCAAACTGACGTATCACTACGTCAAACACTCGACATTTCTATCGACCTTGAAGTTCCATTAGTTCTGTACGCGAACTGGCGACTGTGCTATACGCAACGCGAATAAAGTTTCACGATTCTTTCGTGTCAAGTGGAACGACGTTGATCGAATACGCGGCGACCTTCTTTGGTCGATAATAATTCACCCTTACCCTGCACCTTGCCAAAGACCTCGAATTCAACGGAAACTAAAGGCTCGTCGCGGAGGGGGTCTTCCGCTGCCATTCTACCTGGCGAAGGGGTAAGCTGGATGCTCCTTGCAAGCTCTGTTTCCTCGATTCGTAGGAATTCGCGACGTTCCCGCGATACGATCGGCATGCAAACGGTCTGATCGCTTCGATTCGACTTCCTTCGTTCTCCCTGAAGGCACTCTGTTCACCTTTCGCCGTGATGCGACCTACCGACTGATTCTGATCATTGCACCACGGCGTCGCGACGCCTCAAATAGACTCCCCACTCCGTGCAGGAAAGTCCAATTGCAATTGATCGAGAATCGATCAACGACTACCACTGTAGCTGTCGTTGCTGCTGGCCGTGTCGTCCTTCGATAGACAAGGTTCTCCTGCGATTGCCCGACCCTTCTCGATATTTTTAATCGCTCTTCGCGTCTTCGCCGCTGCACGCGCGTACCATGTACGCTGTCGTCGTCGAGAAATCGTGCTGCGTTTGCACGCGTTTGCGGATCAATTTGAAGTGCACCCCGTGGGAAACGGCGAGCATTATTGGTCGGAAAGGAAATTGATAAACAGGGTTGACGGCCTGTGCGCAGGTATTCCAAACGTGTTTGTACACTGCGATGGTGGCCGAGAGTTTTAAGATCTATCAGGTTGCTTCAATTGATTTTCATTTTTTCTTTTTATTTCTTATTTCAAACAATGTTCCGCGGCAAAAGTCGCATCTATCAGCATATAAATACATGTTGTTGTTTCTGTCGGCGACGTGTTGTTCAGCGGACATTGCGACACGGTACCAGCGGGAATAAAATTCGATTCGCCGTTTTTCTTAATCGAACGCAATTAATTCTGCCTGCTTCTTTTTTCGCGGGCCGCCGGAGGGAAACTTCCGCCGCGACGACTGGCACATTGTTCATTGTGAAAATATTAAATGTAGGCCAGGAGGGCAGCCGCTTATCGTCGAACTAGCCACTTCCCATGGATGTGCCAGCCGTCCATTGTCCCGTCATTATTCCAGTTAATTAATTATTAGTACGCCATGACGTCGTAATTGATGTACAAGAGCAAAATCTGCGGGGTGTACAGGATGCGGGGGAGAAGGTTATAACCCATTTATAATGATCGTGTCCAGTCTATTACCATTGTCATCATCAAGGTCTCATGTATGGCTAGGATCGCAAGTGTACGCCTCTGATAATCACGAGTGTCGCAAAAAAAAAAAAAAGAGAAGAGGAATAAATTCGATATTTTCGAACGGCAGGTGAAAGCGGGAACTAATGCGTCGATGACTAGATATTCTACGGAATCGTTGCTAAAACGAACAATTTAACGTCTATTTATATTTTCTCCCTGTTTTCCGACGTAATCGCGAGTCTTTACGGTCAAACATTTCCCTTCACTCTTTAACGAGCTGGTTAACGAGTAAATCGACCGGGCCACGGACACCCGAAAGCGTTTCAATGGCCGGATATTCGTTCGGTTATCCGTGGAATCTATTGTTCCGTACTATCTCATAATATCAGTATTTTACGAAAGAAAAGAATAAAAGCGCGCACGATGGCGCGATGCTCCGACGAGCAATCGCGTCAAAACAGAATGAACCGCCGTGTAATCGCGTCGCGCACGTGACTATACGCGTGTACACACGTGCCTTATAACGTGTACAACTTACGTTACACGCGCAGCCTTGCCCGTACACCTTCGCGGGCGAAACGAGTTCCTCCATCGTCGGGGCATTCGTCGACACGGATGCACTCGCAGTGACGGCCACTCGGAGCGTGCACGATCGAAAGCACAACAGTTACCTAGGTGCGCTCGTCTCTTCGTGCACGCGTGTACAGCCGTGTTCAAGATAATCGTCACTCGTTCACGATCGTTCACTGAATCCAGCCTAGGACTGTTCCCATTGCTACCACTGCAGAGGCACCCGTACCCGATAGTTCGAACAGCATCACGCTGTATTTGTCCGTCTAACTTATATCGGTATTCTAAGCGTCTACCTGAGTATCTACTCCAATTTATCTGGAAGATCTATACAGCTATCGCACTAATTGCTCATCCCATCGTCTACCGGGCTATTCCTTCGTATCTTACAAACTTCTCGGCGACTTCAATATGAAGTCCGCGGTAAAGTGTGCCGTTCGCAAGGTTGTCCTGACTCGAACTTCACTGCACGATCACTGGTGTCCGTCGTTCACAAACCGATGAACCCGATTCCTTCTTCCCGAATCCGATGCTCTCGCGTCGTTTCTTCTTGCCTTCCGATACTTACGACGATCGTTGGGAGATACCGATAGATAGAGAGAAAGAGAGGGAGGAAGTGGGAGAGAGAGAGAGAGAGAGAGAGAAAATAGCAAAGAGAGGGAATTCAGTCAAATTCCGGAAGTATTATTTCCGCAATGTTCACGTTAGACGAGAGATTCAGGATTCGTTGGTAGAATGGTGGTGGTGTTACTGTTTGGTAAGAGCGCTCCGTTTTCTGCGTCTTTGGTGTTTCCGTCTGGCCGTGGCCGGAAGTCCTTCGATGCAACCAGTAGATTTCGTCGTCTGGCTTCCTTTTTTTCGCGTTCGACCTGGAAGCAAGCAACAATTATTTGTACTTTTTCTTTCTCCACTTTTCTTTTTCACGTTCTAAAGGCTGACTTTGAAATTGAGCAGATCGGGGAACAGTACCTTGAAGAATAATCGAAGATAATGGCACGGAAATACGACGCATTTGCCGTCGTCCTCCTCGCCGTCGATGTATACACCGCGGACGAGGATCGAGTTGCTGCAGTTCAGAAGCACGAGGAACACGAAACAACCGACGTGCGTGATCCAGCAGGACAGCTCCGGATTATCCGGGACCAGCCATAGATCCAATACGTTCCAGATACCACGCCACACGTTCACCGTCCCCAGGAAGCTGAGCAGCAAGAAACCATCGGCCGCTATCAGACGGGCCAAGCCTTGAAGACGAGCGCACACGTACCGCATCAGCGGTTGCAGGGAGAACGTCACCGTCACTATCGCGTATCCGATGGCCTGCAATTGTACGCGTTGTTCAAACATGATTCCTGTTGATTGCAACGGGAGAATCGCCGGCAATTGCATTTTAGGTGCACCGATTTAGGATCAATTTCATCGCACGCATTACGGTGACCTTATTTTGTATGCAAGCGTGTGTGTGTCGTCAGCTGTTTAAATTGGTTCTTTTTTTTGGTACATATCTCTATTCATTTGTACTTTTAGCAATTTCTTTCCAAGGTTCGTGCGCGAGAAGAAGAAAACGGCGGTACATTTTTTAAGTAACCTAGCACGAGGATGCAATGTCTTTTTTTTTAGTCAGGTCGGATTACTCAATGGGGGGAAACAGGTGCTCATTTGTGACGTCGACATTCCAGTTGATCAGAGAATCCAGCGATTCAACCGACGACATCTGTCCGTCATTGTTTCACGGTTTCGTAGCGGGCAAATGCACGAATTGAAGAACCGCCGAATTGAAGAAAGAATCATCGACCCCCTTGAGAATTTACGTTGTCGCGAGCACGCAGTATAACCACGTCATGCGAGACTTCTCGTAAGATGAATTTCGCACCCCTAAAAGGGACGTTGTCTATGTACAAATTATAATGGCAGTTGATATACTGTTGATTATCACGATACCTATCTACGCATTTTAAGCTGGATGCGTTGATCCCCGATAAAAAGAAATGCACACCGCGGCGACATATCTTCCCATTCTGATTCATTTCCTAATCGCTCTAAACACCAAGAAACAACCCGAAATAAACGATTCCACGTAAGCGAACGTCGATCGATCAAAAGCCCGGACAATGAAAGATCGATGCCGTTTGTTGAATTCCAATTAAGCATAATAGCGATAATTCGCGCGAGAATCGCTGATAAAGTCGCTTCGGGTTGGCGCGTGGAAATAAAAGGAAAGAAAAAAGCGAGGAAAACATAAAGAAGTGGTCTGGCGCCATGAAATTTGTTTACTTCCCTACTGGATTTCCCCTCGATGGTGGACTTATCGAAATCGAAGAGATACAATCGTGCTCGATCGCGACGCCCGATAAATCATCGCGGAGGCGTTTGTTAATCCGCCGTTCGACGTTACACCGTGGATCTTTAACCCGCGATAAGAAATTCGTACTACGAAATGGCTCTCTTATCGTGCACATCGGCCAGACATTCGTCGCGTCAGGTCTCTCTCGAGCAGGCGGCAATCGCTCTTCTTATTTTTACACAAGCGACCGAACGGAAAAAGCGCAACAACAGTATGATTGTTATTGTTGTCGCGGAGGATACGCGGCGCCAGTTGAATATCGTTTTGCAACTGAAAACAATTCCGCAGGTCGGAAGCTTAATTCCGCGACGTTGAAATATTTGCACCGGCTGAACCGTGTGTTTGCGGATGTACAGCCGCGCGAAGGATCACGATCATCGGCCCAGATGAAACGGTGAAATACGACAGGGTGGAGCGAACGGCGGGCCGAGAATGATCTTTGAAACACGGCACGCGACCGTGCAATCGTGCCCGTTGCACGCGGCCCGTGTCGTATTTGACCCGGGGATTTTTGAATGGAGTACCACGAGGCGACGGGTTTAATCGCGTTTAGCATGATCCGCGGCTGGAGATCAGGGATCGTCATTATTGAAAAATTAAACAAATCCTCTCGTTGACCGCGTTCTCTCCGCGTCGCATTCAGACAAGTAAACGCAGCCCGTAATAAAGTGTCTTTGCGCGCACATACACCGATAGCTTTGTCATGTGCCCTCGCAATCATACAATTGGCGAATATTCAATTATACAATCGGACCAACGGCGTGCCGCTCGCCGCATTGTGCGTAGGTGGCACGTTTCAAAATGTCGTTCAACACGTGATTGCTAATGACACCTGATGACACGCGTTCATCGATAGAAACATTTTTTATCGAACGTCTCGCACGTCGTTGGGCTTTATTTGTTTTCAATTTGTTGCTGATCGATCGACGGACCGTAAATCGTCCGGGGGTGCGGGGGCAATTTTTTTTTGTTCGGTTTAATTCTGATTTTTGTCATCATCTTTTTTCTTCCCGGATGCGAAAGGAGAAAAAAATCAGGATTCTTAAACGAGAGATACATTGCCACTTACTAGGGAACCGATCGCGGAGTACTCTCGATCCTCCGGGAACAGGTAGATATCGAAAAGTATCCAGACACCTCTCCAAACGAACACGACCAATGTACCGACCACTCCAACGCTGAAGGCACAATCCAATAAGTACAACGACCAGTCCCTCGTGTTCTGCAATCAAACAACATAAACAATAGATAAGCATCATATTTGAAGAGACGCGGGAACTACGATAAATAAAGTAGCTATTATATTGTCAATCGTGTATCGCTTACGTCGAGGATTATCTATGACAAAAGAATTTCGAGTTTACCCTACGATATTGGTGTTAGGCTTCAGACGAAACTTCGCAAGAATAGTACGCGTAATTGAATAACAAGGAAACGTTTCGATACTTCATGATGGCTGGTTAATCATTATTATCCGTTTAATAACTTCGTGCACTTAACTGACGGTACCCACGATGTTTATCGTTTATCGCAAAGTTTCGCGATACTGATTTGATATAAATATTGTGATTTAATTTTAATTTCCCGAAATTACTCGAGCATTATCCCGGTCACGATAAGATTAATAATCAGTTTCCACTGTAACCAATTTCTTTGCGTTGCGTGATTTGCATAGCATATTTTTCTTCACGTAGATCGCCAACTCAGGCTTCCCTAAATTCACTGATTCATTGAACATTAAATTGCTGTCGCGCTGAAGGGATGGGGATATCACGATGATACCGTAGCATTACTATGTATAAGTGAAAATTGTGGAGGAAGATCATTGAAAATTATATATGCAAATTCTGAAAAAAATTAAAAAAAAACGAACAGAGGAAACAGATGTTGGCAATTACATAATTTTTTACTTGATTTTTTAACACCTGCTATATTACTATATTTCCTCTTCGAACAGTTTGATCAATGATCGATTATTTGTTAGCTTCTACAAGAAGTGTATTACTGTACCAATTCAAAGTGGAGGAATCTTCCGGTAGACGCAGCGTTTATGAAGTAAACTTTCATCGGAGTGTATCAGCGGCTTACACCCTTCTGTCCTCGATTTTTAAGTGACAGAGAGGTCTCAACCGGCGGTAATTAATTTAAGACCGCATCTCTGTCTCCCGTTTTTATCATCGTCTTCGATGAATCATTTAACATAGCGCCAGTAAGAAGAGACAAAATTCCCATTGAAATGAGAGAATTAATTAACCAAGTAAATACTATATTTCAGTGAACTTATCGATGATCAAATATTTGCGAACCAACAAGAGAGTGTATTGTATCGAAAGTATAACATCAAAAGCAGCCTAGGTCAAATATTAGAAATTTCCATGCCTTTCCAAAGAGCACCGATTAAAGTTTCCACAACGTGGGAACACCGACCGAGTGGCGCCGTGCGTGAAGAGGAAAAATTAGGTTGGAAAAGTTTTCATCCTAGCATCATTTCCTTTCGGTCGGAAGAAGGTGTTGATGAACGTCAAAATTGATTCGATCGCGGGTCGCGCTCGTGCGTGTGCAAACTGCACGGGCGCAATGCTGTTCGACTGTCGGGAGAGATAGCCGGAAACTGTGCTTATACCTTGCACATCGATGTCGTGCATCGCACGACTCTAGCCTCAGCGATGCATCAAAACAATTTTACGGATCAAACCTTGTGCATCTCGATGCGAGCGAGGAATTTTGCGAAATTATTTCGCACGCGCACGAGAGAGGAAAATCGGAAAAGCTTTGCCGCGTGATATTTTCCTGGAATGAGTCCGTTCATACATTGGGTAAGAACGTGGTTACTCAGAGACAGTTGTGCTCTCGCTGTCACTTTCGTTTGCTCGCACTACTTGTGACCCACGGTAATGCCGGTGAAACGGAATCGCCGGGCACGAGAGTAATCGACGAAGAAAGAAAGATAGAAGGTATCGTTGCGGGGAAGGAAAATTTTCCGCGATCCCGTTCGGGTGTGAAGACGTCGGGCGTAGTCGGATTCAATAACCGCGATATCAATCACGATCCCGCGATTCCGATTTGCATTCTTCGCCACGTGCCGCGACTGCAGGAGAGCATAATTGGTACGTAGAAGTATGAAATTGATGATGGATTCCGAGAAGCCGAAAATTATACTTAATCGTCTACTATCCAGCGTTGGAAAATCTGTTCTCAACGCGACGTCCGATTCAAACTGTCCATCACTGTACCTCGTAACATCCTTCTTTATTCTCAACTGATCTCCTGGATCGTTTACCTAACGTTTATCGATAATAACACCTCGGCGGAGACTTTTCAGCGGCCGCGTCTCACTAACGGCCGAACGATCGATTACTTACGTTCACGCGGAACATGGTCTGCACTTCGAAGTATCCTGGACAAGAATCCAGACAAACGGTGAACGGTGGCGCGGAAATGTTCCTAATAGCACGCATGATGGCCAGTGCCAGCAGGCTCACAGCGGTGGTGGCGAAAACGGTGCTCGCCGTGTGCTCCGTGTACAGGTCGAGGGCTTGCCAGGCGCCGCGCCACGCATTTACGCAGCAAAAGCCGAAAACTGCGGTGTAAAGCCTAGACCCGACGTAATACAATAGTCTGTGCTTGTCGGGGTGCAACCGCTCGTTCAGAACTTTCTGGGTTACATTAAATGCGAACAACCCTATAAAACCAATCACTATCGAGGCCAGGCTACTGAGGACCCGATCGTCCGGGTAAACGTAGACGTCGCTGAGGCCCCAGGTGCCTCTCCAGTAACCAACCACCGCCGGGGCGGCAACAGTGGCAGAGAACACCGTGTCCAAAATTGTGAGTATCGTGTAATGGAGACGACTCGATGACGGACCGCTCAGACCGCTCGTCATTCCGGTACCACCGCGTAACTCGACCATTCTCATCCAATCCTGATCGAGCCTAGTCGCACCGCTCATCATGCATGATCCGAGGTTGTGGTGGTACGCTCTCTTTGATGGTGCACGCCTTCGGGCCGAGCTTTCGAAGAATTCCACCAAGAGCCTGTCATTCTTCGGGCGAGAAGGCTATCCTTTTGATCGTTCAATTAAGCCCGTTCAGTCAAGATCGTTCAAGTTCAATTCAAAGAGGCTTCCGTCTGAAACTCGCGTCTAGACGTTGACGTGCAACGAAAAGTCGCAACGTTCTTCGATGTCCTAGACGTTCATGATCCCGTACCGGTGGACGCAGACGCAGAAGTTTGACGCAAATGCACCGTCGAGCACTTTGGCCATGGCTCGCGCTGTCAACGTTCCCTGATCTCCACTTGATCCTCACGCTGATCGAGATTCGATCGATTTCGACGATCAAGCTTTGCACCGGACCTTCTTAAAGTAATACTGTCGTTGAATAGCACTGATCATCCTATCGAAGGAGTCCCTTTCGTCGATCGTTTGGAACGCTGCGGGGAACAGTGGCAGATAGACACCGTGTCGCAGTAGATCTCGCAGCTTCCTCCCGACATCTTCAGTGGTACAACTTTGTCATCGCACGGACGCACCTGGATGTACTCTCTACGGTCTCGCGAATCGACTTGCAAAAGGGCGCGAAAAGGTTCGGACAAGTGGTTCTGTTTCCCTGCAGCTTCCTGCAGCTTCCTGTTCCTTCGCGGTTGGCTTTCGGAGTTCCGTTCACTTTCTCGATGATCGTAACAGCGGAGCTCACTGCTGTGCGTCGATAGTGCACCGATGCACACGGGGCGAGTACGCGAGACTGTCAACCGACAGGTCGGGCTGCGGGTGAGTACTGGCATTTGTTCAGTCACCGCTATCTTTTATCAAGTGCTAAGCACAGACCAACACTATCGCATTATCATGAACAGCATCGTCACACGGGCCATGGCATAGAGAATAGTACGGTGCTCTGCACTCTTCCCTTCCTTCCTCGATCTCTCTGACAACCCCCACCCATGTGTCCGTAAAGCTACGTGCACGCTTGATGAACGAGCGCGGGGACGAGCTTTTGACACCCACCAGCGATCAGTTCCAGCAAAGGTCAAAGGCATCCCTGTGCAGCATCATCTTCCTCTTAAGATTGCCAGCTGGAAGGGGGATAATTACGGACGGGTAATTTGATACAGAAATCTAGGCAGCAGCTTGAGAATTGTTTGATCATCTGTTTGATTACCAGAAGGGTTGCCAACGATTTCCATTCAATTTTTCGATTCAACCGGCAAAGGTAAGTGAGGCCCACTTTTCTATGGTGTTGTTCAGCACTCTATTACCATACGCTTGCAAAGCGTACAGGCCGCTTAATAATTCTCCCTATGCAGTCGCGTATAGACTCTATCATGCGATAGATTGACGATGGTTCGACGAGCTTTTCTCTCTCTCTAGGCGTTCCGAAGATTCCTGCGATAATACTAAATGGTATATCAACACCTAACGATTATTCACTTACTTCTTCATCTTTCTGTGCAATCATAGTTTTGTTTCCCCATTCGAGTCGAAGATCTCTACGATAATATAAACTCGTGTTTCGATATCTAGCCGTTAATCATTTATTTCTTCATCTACCTTTTGCATTCGTAGTTGGACGACGATTTATCGAGACATTTAGCATACGTATTTATCGCCTTACGAAGAATCTCAAACAGGAATTAATGCCATCTGCGCCTGGTATCCAGAGAAGTAGAGAATTTTAATTGAATCGAAACCGGTGAGCTTTATCGAGCGTAGTACTTCAACATAGAGGCTGCCCCATAAATCGCGATCGGCGTACAGGATGAACAGGCGTTAATTAACGAATCCGGAACCGGTGTTGATTGATAAGAAACAAGATAGCAGTTGAAGAAGAGGCCATACGTACGAACCACCTTGGAACCTCATTTTTCTGAGTGGCGTTTCCTGTCCGCCAGCTTCATCGGGCTTTTGTCGTGTCGAACGCATCGCTAATCGGCACCTTTTTGTACACCAATCAAGCTTGGATTACGACGATCCTCTCACCTTGACACGTCATTTTTTTTTTTTCGCGACGGTCTTTGTTGGCCGCGGAAAAAAAGTGTCTCCGAATTCAAACACCGGTGTTCCCCACGGGTTTGCCCGCCCTTGTGATACCAATGGCACCATTAGCATCGTTACATCCTATCAGCCGTCGCTCGAATTAAGAAATAAGAATTTTCCTCGTTGGGCTGTTAACAAGCTTTGTTTGCTGTATCTTTTATTTCCATGCTGCAGCGATATATATATATCCAAGGACCGGTTGCTTGTCATCCATTGACAATCGTTGGATACCAAAGGCTGGTGCTCCGACTGATGTGCATTTCATGTTTCGTTAAGCGGTTAAATATTGATTCACGGAATAATACCGGGGAACCCACTGGACGATACTTAATAACTTTCTTCGCTGATAATATTGTCGCAATTATTGAGTCAGTTGATGTTTCCGTCCAAAGCTGTGCATTCCCGCGAGTGACATTTGGAACGGTTTCGTTCCACAAAAACACACACGGTTTCCATGATTCACGAGCTTCCATGAACGGAGAACAAAAGCTAGCTGAAATAAATCGGCAGTCGTCATTGCCCGAAAGCAGGTTCATTTTAACATATCAAAGATGTGCGAAAAATTTCACCGAAGAATTGCAGCGGGACGAAAAAGTTTTAAATAATAATCGAGTGTGTGTACAAGCACCTCATTCTGTGGTTGTTCCCCGGTTCGTTTGTTCTGTATTATTCCGATCAATCAGAGGACAATCGAACTAGATTATCTACATTACTGATTATTGTTCGGAAAATAATCGTTCTGCGGACATCTCTCGTGTTCGATACTTTTACGTATTAATTAATATTTATTAATATTTTGATGAAATATTGCATATGTTTGTCCGTGAGTATATTCGTCGCTTTTTATACGATCTGTAAATGTGATGGATCGAATATTTGCGCGGTATCACCAATGAAGATTGAATTTTAGAATCGGTCGCAAACGTACGTTTCCGATGACATTACGAAATCGTGCGGTTAGGTGATACAGTATTATCGTTTCTCTTCAGTGATTTCGTTAATTGATAAAACTTCCATTCGCAGCAGAATGAATGTATAAATAGAATATCTTTCGATGATAAACATTTACTTTCCTCGGCGACTCTGGTACCAATATCCGCGTCATTCAGCTTGGACGTTCCGTTTCGCAAAGTTTCGGGGAAAATCGGGAAATCGCGATGACAATGCGTAACCGTGTCAAGATTTCTTGCACAGACTTTTCGTTGCGCAATTTTTACTTCGTCAATTATTTCTGTCCGCCTTTCTTTTTCCCCGTATTTCTTTCGTTCGATATCGCTAAATATATTTTCACGTCGAGACTTACCAATTTATATCTGGTTGGAAAACGGAAGACGTAGGTCAGCTTGTCCACGGCGACTACAAAAGGTATTGATATAAGATTTCGTGCGGATCGAAAGATCGCCAGAGTTATCACTGCTACTGAGGTGGCGGTAATAATTTTCCTGAAGCAAATCGGTAGAAAAAAAAAATAAACAAGATGAAATAACGAGAAGAATTATTTGTCCCGAAGAAACTGTAAATACAAGCTTCGGCCTGGAAAAATAAAATCAGTTCGCAAGCTATGGTTTAGGAACCAAAGTATGTCACGGTTAATACATTTAACAACACAACTGTCACACGTTAAAACGATAAAATGGCATACTATCCTTAGTGTCTCAACTATGTTTCGATAAACTGTTTCAACCTTGGGGCTTCACGAGCCATTCATTTTTAATACTGTAGCAGTTTTGCTCGCGCGCAGAACGAGGTGGTCACTTTCTTAAAAATTTCTACAGCGATCGCGGGATTAGCATGGGAAATGAAAAGTATCAGAGACGATTAGCGGACTATTCTTGTCGCGTCTTAAACGTTGCTATGCTCCATGTGTTTCTCTAGAATATAAACGAATTAGTGCATTTGTTTCTTTCAGTGTTTTCATATTATTTTCTTGCATAGTCGGATAAATAAGATTTTATTAATTCAATCATTCCATTCGGAAATTCATTGAAAATGAAGGTTCACCATTCCTCACCAAGTACGATCGAGGAAGAAGTGATCGAAGATGATCCAGCCACCCCTCCACTGCATATTGCAGGCAGCACCGAATACATACGTGTACAGAATTTGCGTGCTCTTCCAGAGAGTTTTGTTCAAGCAAGCTTTCTTCCTCGGTGCATCGATGATTCGAGCATGTAGCAAATTCTTCGAAATCGCGAAGATCGTGTGCACCAGAATACCCAAAACGAACGTGATTACTCCAGGAAATCTTGGAATATTGTATTAAAAAAATATTACTTTCCGCGCGTGTTCATAAATTGTCGAGTTGTTTTTTCTTTTGTCGATACAGTGCATTATCGGCGCAGTAATTACAATAATTAGCGATTGCTTCTAGACAAAACATAGACTCACATGTCTGCATACATATCCATCAACGACCATATTCCTCTCCAAAAGCCGACTGTCATCGGAGTGATTATGACAGATGCCAGGAAAGCGTCGATTACTAAAAGAATTCTTTTCACCTTTCTTAATTTTATCTCAGTTGCATTCAAGTGTTTCCCCTCGGGCAGTGTATCCGAAACTTGAATTGCCTCGATCGGATCGCTCTGATTGGAAAATAATTACGCTAAGCAAGAGTAATAATAACGCTGGAAGTAGCAATATAAATTAACGACGAATTACCTTGATGTTGCTATCTATTTGATTGTTAGCGTTCATTTCTGGTACGGTCAATTTTTGACAACCATTTTCCTTCTCCGTGTCTTCTTCATTTATGCTATAGATATCGACAAATTCTCGCGTACCGGAAAAATGATTCTCCCTTTGATTGTCGCGCTTGAAACCAATTGTCTGCAGAAAGAAAGCATCGCGCTCCGAGTTTCCATATTGTTCACTGGTCACGTTCAATAAAGAAACGCGTCTAATGTTCGACTCATTGCCACTATGACTATTTCTTTGAAACACCTCAGGAATGTCGCTCAAACTTTTCACCTTTCTGTGGCTTGTAGATTTCATGTTATCGCAGGATTCTATCAATCCTGTCGATATGCTCGAGGAGTCGTTCATTCGACACGAAGATCACAGTATTGACTGATAGTTATTGAAACTAGCTACTGACGTTTCTACAACACTAAGTGGCGACTTCATCATCTGGTGTGAATGAGACGTCTGCGCGAAAACCTGCATCGTTTCTCGCATACCCCCTGTCCCCATACGTTAGTTGTAGTTGTAAACGCGAATACATTTCATTTGATTTGATCTTGGTGTACATATGCGACTTATTGTGAAATTATTTCCATCTTGACCATAGCTAATTATAATACAAAGCCGCGCCATAAATACTATCCTCACAAAAAGTTGCTTCAAGTAATAAATAAATTAAAGCAGAAGATAATTCTTTGATACCCCTTGCCTGTCGCATGTGGCACAATGTAAAAATCTATAAGATTATTCAAATTGACCATCTTATGCGTGGCCAAAGTTTTTAAACGACCGCACATCGAACACTACGTATGTACATATACCAAACTTATAGGGATATCGATAATTACAGAAACAAATTGACGACAGGATATCTTACAAAAAACTGATTAAACCTCTTGGTTATTCTGTGCTTATTGGAAGAATGAGATGTCCCAGCTAGACTCTGCACGTGCATTCCATGTTCCTGAAAGTGCAAATTAATGAGGCCCAAGCACCTTGAAAAATATTGCGAAGGTATTAAAAAAGAAAAAGAAGGATGTTGAGTATTTTTCTGATCAGTGGAAGAAAAATATAGTTAATCTGTTGCGAAACATCGAGCCACTTCAGATGCAGCGCAAATACGTCTCGGCTTAAAGCATAATGAACTTCGAGGGTAGTTAACGAGATGTATCAACACAGAACGTAAGTAGAGTGCATGTATGCTTCGTTTATGCCTGCTTCTTTTACGAATGTTTTCTCAGGCGCCGCTGATAAAGTTGATCGCGGCGCCCACGAGACTCGCGCGTTATTTCAATCACGCTAATTATGTGCCAAAGATTGACGTTAATTGTCGCGACGCTTTATGTAAATTGCATTCGAATTTGTGCAAAAATCGTTCGATTGTTTGTCCTGTTACTTGCACGTGGAACGTGTCGGCGGTTCAAGGTAATTCATGTGATAATCAGAGTGCGAATAAAAGATTGTTATAAATACTGGATCACGTTAACATCTCTCAAATAATCCATCGAAATTCAATTCGCTCCTAGAGTAGAAATTAATTCTCATTTCCTGATTTACTTATCGATAGACAGGTAACGATATTTAGTTATTTTCCCGATTTCTCGGTGGAACGATTCATTCGGAGTATCCTCGAGGAAGAAAATGTTAACATTCATGGCACCTTTATCTGCAGACAGCAGGATCTCTATATTTACACAGATTTTTTCACGATGCGAATATCGTAATTGATGTTAATTTTATGTATCCGTCTGACGAGCATACGCGCGGTCGTCGCGATAGGAGATATAAATAAATTGGAGATTAATCGACACGTGGATTGTGGAAGAGCGGTGCTCGCTGGATAAATAACAATTCTGTATACGCTTTAATTTATTGTAGTTATATTACATCGACAGATGTACACCGGCTTCGGAAAGCTCTGTCCTTATAAAAATACATAACAAAGCTCGGTCGCGCAGCAAGCAAATTACCGATAAATTAGGAAGCGAAACTAGCGGGCCGTTTAAATACAGTCGTTCTCTTATTTTGTACCTCGGATGAATTCGTGATCCTTTTTTGTGCGTATCCAAACGTGTGTATATTCGTTCTCGTCCTGCAGAAACACCACCGTCCTGGTAGCATTGATTTCGTTATTTTCATTATATTATGCGTATAATTTGTTTCTTCGTTTTCATCTATATATTATGCTTCCACCCTCACGGAACCGTAGGAGGAACAACGGAAAGAAGAATAATTCGATACCAGCTTGACGATAATCGTATTACAATAATTATTATGCTTCACCCTATCGTTCGAACTAGCACCAATGACTATCGCGCGTTAGCAAACACGCTAAATGTATCGGCCAGTGGACGTTTCATTCTCGATTAAATCGAACCACTCTTTCTCTACACCTTCGATTTATAAACGCAACGTATAAAAAATAAAGTCGAACAGTTATGTATATATTCTTCTCCGTTACGTACTAACGTAAAACGCGAAACTCGTATCGAAAGGCTCTACAATATTATATCGCCACTTCTGTGTTTCGCGGTATTTGTGTGCACAATGCAAGCGATTCGTTATATCGTTAATAATCGTTAATATAATTTAATCATCAACGCTTTTCGCGCATTCCATGTGACATTAATTATTCTCCCTCTCTCTCTCACTCTCTCTCTCCCCCTTTCTCTCATATACACACATATACACCACACACACGCGTAAACCCTCGCAGATCTTCACTTTCTACTTGGACAAACGAAAAAACGCAGGGAAACTATATATTACCAAAGGAACGATATCTACAATGCGTACGTATAAATACAATCGCAGTAATGTTACATGGAATGTCGGGCTAACAGAACGGAACCGGAAACAGATCCGCCGTTCGACGTCTATTGTAAATCGTTCATGAGGCCGTTCGCAATTATCTCTCGTCGGCCAATTATTTTCTTCGTCCATCGTCTCCGACATCGTGGCTTCGGGGACAAGGATAATGTGTTTCGCAAATATTGCACCATGATCACAACTATGTAGAACGATAAGTAAACGGATGCTGGGGTCGTACAGCGACGATCCGATTGGTCCGTGCAACGCGTGCTGTATACACAAGTACAAATCTTATCACACGTGTAAAAACGTCAACTATAGAAGAGTGTGTGTGTTTTTGCCGGAATTTCCTCTCTCATCGAGAGGGTTGGACGTCTTTTTTTGTTATTCTCTGATCCTCAAAATCAGCATTCGATACGATCAGGTCCGCGCAAAATTCGTAAGAAAATTCGTGTTCCTTCCTCGTCGATCGTTCGATACAATCGACAAATCGTCACCGTACAATAGACTAGTTAAATAGATGCGGAGATCGTTCGCGATCTCGCACTTCCTCTTCGCGCGACACCTCTGAATATTTCGATTGAACGTTCCTCTAGGGCTTGCGAAGTCGGTGCGCCCTGGGCTCGATTTCTTTATCGTTAGATCGGCGGTGGACCGTTCGGATAGACGACCATTGGCGTGAAGCTTCTGGCGAGGTTGTTCGACAGCATGCAGCTGTAATCTTCTTCGGCGGATGGCACCAAAGAAGCGACGCCGAGCATCAGCAGCATCAACGCTTGGATCGGCAGGGAAACGCGTAGCACTCGGCCCAGGAAACGGTATCCCCGAGACAATACCGTTCGTCGGCCATTGTCACCACTGAAACACGTGTGCAGATACCTGCGTTTATTATCGTTTCTTCGACAGGCAGTGGAGGAAGATATTTTATTCGAAGAGTATACATAGATACTGGAAATTGAATCATCCGCCCGGGCTAACGTTTTCCAAGTTTTCCATTCGACGTTACGAACGTGTTAAAATCAGTCTTCCTGTTTCGTTGACGAGAAAATCGTGTTGGAAAATGTTGCCTCGGGGCTTGAAACAGAAAATGAAGGAACATACTCTGTGCCGGGTGCGCCGTGGGGCTGAACGGTTCCAGAGGCAGCTTCGTCGAGCAGCTACAATACAGTAAAAGAGAAAACACAAACAATAAGGTACTGTGCAAGTGAATGCTACTGATATGGCACACGGAGTAATAAAATTCCAACGTGGGGAAACTATTCGTTGAAAGTCTCTTAAAAAAATGACAATACGCATTGTTCATTCCGTCGTTACGAATTAAATTGGGAAAAATTATTATGGACGGAATCACTGGCACGCAGGTTCAATGCAATTATTCATAGAACAATTTCAGACGGCTCGGTCATTTCGAATTCAATATTCGTCGGATTTTTATTGCGGTCCGTGCCTCGTGTTTAAAATATCGAGTAACGTGATCCTACAACGTAAGTGCATATGTATATCTACACCGAGGTCTAACATTTACGAAGCGAGAACCATTGAATTCCAGCGAGTAACCTCAGATCACTGACGTTCCCTGGAAATTTTCTGTAGGATCTATTTGGACCTTGCGAAATTAATGCCGAGGATAGTCTTTAGCGAAGCCTCGCCTCGTTTCAAGTATTTCATGGTTGCATGTAATGTAAAGGACAATGTTGGAGCTTACATCGTGCGAAAGGGATGCGAGGGAAGAGTTCGTGACCGCAAGTCCAACGTCTCGCGGATCCATTCCCAGTGCTGCTCCTAATTTTAAAGCGTATATTCCTGTTAGTCGGCGAAGGGACTGCAATCTGAGTCGCAGCTCCTGCAATCGTGCTCTCGTTTCGCCTTTCTCGTCGAGCAATTGGTTCGCCGACTCTTGGAGCGACAGAACTCTAGGTTCGCATCGCTCTAAGTCACTCCTCAGTTCTCTGAAAAGAAATCATTTTTTTGTTGCTGCACAATATTTTTTTATCTTCAATTCACGGCGCAGAAAGATGAACGCGTTCGATCCATACCTGAATTTATTATATTGTGAGGTCATAATTTCCGGCGACTCGGTTAAATCGATTGGTTCGCTGGCTCGTATACTTATTTCGATTTTCTCCAGCCAGAGAAGCATTTCCTCTATGATACGATGGAATTGTTGATTGGACATGAGCGCAACTTGCAGATGCTGTTGCCAGCGTGCAGCCAAGGTGCACACTTTTTCCCACCTCGTGTTGGCTATGTTCAATCGATCTCTGAGCTGTGTGGCTCGACATAGATCTTCTTTGTGATCGGCCAGATGGGCGCCAACGGTGTTCAGGCTGCCTAGAATGCTCCTGTGGCTGTCGAGATCGAGCAGGAATTCCCTGTGATCTTGTATAATATCTTCTAGTTCCTCGATATTATTTGGCGGCGAGTGTTGCTCGCTTTGTGTGCCCTCGGCGAATTCCAACCATTTTTCCAATCTCCACATATCGTTCTCCAGTTGGGCCCAGTTGGGACGGGAGCACAATGGATAGGTTAATCTACCGTTATCGCTGCAACGAACAGGATTTCATTTTATTTATTTATATTCTTTCTTTCGCGCGTCGAGCAACGAATATTAAAGTGGCATGCTAGTCGTTGACACATAGTTTGCTACGAAACAGGCAGACACGAAATGAGCGGAGATCGTTAATGATTGCTAATGAGAAATGGTTAGCGCGAAAGGGGAACACTCACTGATCGCAGGGGGAGGTGTAAGCGTCAGAGTTAGGAGACTTGTACGTGAAAAACGTCTCGTTTAATATCGATTGAATGATTTTAATTAAACGCACACGGACGCACGTTATTGTATCAGTAACAGGATAAATTTTTCTCATTTCATACGAGGTATATTACCTGAGTTCTCTAATTTGTTGCTCTCTCGTTCTGGCTAATGTAAGGAGGCCCTCGTATCTATCCGCTAAGGCGGCCACCTCGTCGCCTTTGGCAGTCTGTGCGCTCAGCTTTCCATCTTCTATGAGCAAACTGTGCAAGTGACGAACCAACTCTATGGACGACTGACAGCTCCCGATTAATTTGCCCTGTCGATCCACGAAGTATCACGCCTCAATTCACCATGATTCGATTGAAAAATCAACCACTACGATTTTCTATATTTTCCTACTTACAATGTTCTTAGCAGATGCGTTTAACCCAGGCCCAGCAACAGGATTCGGGGTGACTGCTGTTTTTAACGTGTCCAACGCCTCGTTGCACTCGATCAGTGCAGCTTCCAGTTCCATCAAGTACGCGTCGCTGGACGTCATCCTTAACAACCTTGGCAACGTGTTCACCTGAACGGCACTGTCCTGCTCGAACCTCAACGTCTCCACCTGGACAGCTTCGTCAACTTCCGACTTCTCCTGACCCTCGATCTCCACCCTCAACGAGGCTACTCTGTTCTTGATATCCTTCCATAGCAGTTGATATTCGTCCACGAGTTCTTGAATCGTCGCCACGTCATCCGGATGGCATTCGTGCATAACCTTCAACGCCAATTCGTCAGCCTTTTGCAGCGTGATGTTCTGCGTTCTCAGTTCCTCTTCAATTTCATTCAGCTGCTGCAACCTTCGACGGATCGACGCTTTCTGTTCAGGCGTAGCTAAGTGTTGCGTCCTGGTCAATCGAACGTCGACTTGCGTCAGTCCGACGACCGCCGCCCCGTGAACGGTAATGAAGTCGCGATAGTTCTTCTGTCCCTGTTGGAGCGCTAATAGTACAGCGTTTGCTCTAGGTTTCAGCGTTTGCCACTTATCGATAAGCCATCTAGTGTCGCTGATAAGCGACTTCAGATTATCTGGTTCTAAGCCCGTTCTAGCTAGGCGGCCAAAGTTCTGCTCGATTATCTTCATCACCGATTCGTGCGCCTCTATTTCTTCAGAGATGTTCCTGGCTCTCTCTATGGCATGCTTAGATTCATCTTTCGAGATCTCGTCCAGATTGTTCTCCAAATCTATGAGAGCTCGATCCGTTTCCTCGACCCAACCATCGTGCTCTATCCGAATGTTCTCTAGCTCTTGCAAGATCTTCCAGGCAAGAATGATCTTTCCCTTCCTCGCGGCAGATTTCACACAGGTGGTCGTCCATCTGCGCTCCAAGCCTATCATTCCGTTCTTAATCGTATCCGTGTTAAAGGAAGCCTTCCAGGCATCGCAGTCGCTCAACAGAATCTCGCAGAGATTCAACACCTCACCGACGTTTCCACTCTCGGTCTCGATGGTCTTCTGAAGGTGTTCGTGATCCCCGAGCTTCTTATCGATACACTGCTGGGCAAGTGTTTCGATTAGGAACGACTCCGATAGTTGAGATTCGACGCTGGCCAGCCAGCTTCTCAGCTCGTTTATCCTCTTCTCCAGTGTAGTCATAGTTCTCATCAGATCGATCAATTTACTTGCCCTGGCTTTACCTGTCGCCAACAATCGATCCCACCTTTCGTTCACCTCGTCCAGGGATCGCTGCAGCCTTTCGCTTTCTTCTTCCTCGGCTACGTCTATCAGGTCATGCCCAATGTTCTGCACCCATGTTAATTCCCTCTGTTTCAATGCAACTTCCGCCTGGAGTTCGCACTCCAATCTTTTCAGAGTTTCTTCGGGCTCGTTCGGCGCCGCCGTGTCACAGTCTTGAATTCTAGCCTCAGCCTCATCTATCCACGTTAATAGTCTTCCCAACCTGTCCTTCCACCGATCGTATAGGCCGCAACGTTCGTCCAACCTGCACAGCAGCAACGCTGCCTGGTGTTCGAGATCTCCGTGCTGCTGGCACAGAAGGGTTCGTTGCTGATTCAACGATTTCATGTCTGACGGACTGAGACACTCCCTTAACTGTTCCGTGATGACACCCAGGGACTCCAAATCCATCGTCATTCCAGATAACCTAGTCTGCATGTGTTCAACAGACTCCAGTTGCTCTTTAGTCCTCGACAGACTGGATGGTTTCGCGTGGAACGCTGTACTGAGGGCCTGGCTAATATCGTCGAAGGTCGTGCTGATTTCTTTCCTCTGGTCCTCGTATTCAGAGTGCAGCTTCTGTATCCTCTGGATGAAGTCCCTCCAGGTTTCCAGGCTGGCGCTCAGGTTGGCGATCCTTTGAGCGTGTGCCGCGTGCTCCATCCGGATGGACACGGCAAGAGCCTCGTCACAGTTGAACAGCAGTGCTTCGTGTTGCTCCTGAAGAGACTCCAACTGAGCTTCACCCTGTGGTATCTTTTCCAACAGGACCTGTATCCTCTGGAGGATCTTGTCCAACCTTCTCAGATGAATGAATCGAAGGTGCAACTGTCCCCGTTCCCTCTCGATTTCCTTCAACCAGGACAGAAGTTTGCTCTGGTTCGATTTGTACCTGTCCCAGCTGGTCAATCTGTCGCGAACAGACGAGTGCCTTTCCATCATTTTCGCCAGTGTCTCGTTGTGGAGATTCGTAAGTATGTTGAATTGTTCTGTCGCAGAGAGACCGCCCGTTTCTCCGGCCCTGACGGTGAGGATGAGATTCTGTTGATCGGTTAGGAGGTTCCTGTGAACCTCGCAGAGATTTCTGTGCTCCGACAAACCATTGTAGTCGCCGGGCACGTCGTTGGACAGGAAGCCGTGCACATGAGACAGGTACTCTTGCCAGAGCTTCAGGGCGGTAGCGCCGTCCTGCGTTTTGACTAGAAGTGCCGATAAACGGTGATACTGCTGGAAGGTTTCCCTGAAGACCTTCTGCCATAGTTGGAGCACCTCCACTACCGATGGTTCATGGGTTGAGACTTCTAAGCTGCGCTCCTTGATCGATTGCAGCTGCGGTTCGGTGCGTGTGAGCGCGAGGAGATGGTTTCGGAGGAGTTTCAGCTGCTCCTTCGACTCGCCTTGATTTACTGTGGCGAGGCTCTAGAGGGGAGAAGCAAAGCGATCACTATAACATCTTTTCCAAAGCAGTACACGGCTACAATCTATGCATATAATCCATAACTTCTTTTCCTCATTTTATTACTTATCATGCAATTCCCTACAGTGTTGCACATTTAATAAATCCCAGCGCAATAAAAATATCGCCTTTCAGCTGCAGTGGAACAACCGTACGAATTAAAGAACACCAGATTATGACGTAAAGGTAGACTAATTTACCAGACAGGCAAACTTCGCGAACAAAGCCGAACAAAAGAGTTCGAAATCAACGAGAGGAGAATCTTTCCTGCTTAGACAGGGAGTCTTCTCTGAAGTGCAACCCTCCACTTCATCGCCACCCTTTTTCCAATATCGATTTTTCGCCACTTCGCTCTGCAGCTCGAGGATCGCGTCGTACGTCCTTGGGGATTTCCGTCCACGACGAACGAATCATCGTTGGACGATCCACGTTAGGAATTCGATCGGAAACGCAAACGAAACCGCTGCTCCTCCGACAGGGCGGTCGAAAGTTTCGTCGCGGGTGCACGGCCGGATTCAGCTGTTGCGGATTTCGTGACTGATGTAATTGCCGCCCCGACTCAAGCCCTTCGGCCTTGACACAACAAATTGTTTCGGAACTGCCGTGATTAAAATATAAACGCGCGTGCGAGGTAATGATCGAGGCTGTGCCAAGCACCAATAGCACATAGGAAACTGACGGACGCGTACATCGAAATATAAACGTCTCTGACGGCCAGAGGAATCACCTTGACAGACAGCTGCAACGTCTATGTTCTTGAAAAAAAGTATAAAAAATTTCGAAGCTCCTAGACAATAGCTTTTGGCCACGGTTCTTCCATTGGTTCGACGGTTTCTGACTTAGAGCTCAGCCTTGCGCGATAATAAAAATAACCGTCAACCGGCGTTTTGTAACGTGTGCTCTGATTTATTATCGCGGACCTTGAAGTGGCGGAACGAAGAAGGTTGGAAGATGTTTCGTTTGAAGGATGATTTATTTTCGATGATATAAAAGGGGAGCGGAGATTAACTTCGTTGCGTGGGATTATTTAGCAGGGGATAGAATACTTAAGCATCTTCTAGGCTACTTGAATTTTATCGTAACAGTTTCTTTGAACCGAGAATTCACAAGGTTTCCCCTGGGCGTACGACTCGTGGCATCCCATGCCTCCAGACGAATCTTTGAAGGCCAGAATAAGAAAACGCGAAGAGAACATGTGCCGTTCTTCAACGAGTATGAAGCTTACGGCTTTAGAACCCTCGCTTCTCAGAAATGCGCCCCGTGGAATTCAGACGGCACCATTGCTCCGATTCGCGTTTCACGGGGACCCATTGGTTCCGAATTAATTGCAATCAAATTGACCCGTTCCTTGATTTAATCGTTATTTTCATGGTATTATTTTATTACAATTTTAACGGTATTATTAAATACAAATTTTAAAGTTTTAATTACACTTTTACTTTTTTATTATGACCTCTTCGAAGAAACGTGAAAGATTCTGAAAATTTCCGAACGTTTTGTATAATGTATTGCATATTTTTCTTATTTTTGATATTGAAACTTTTGCCAACTGTTTCGTGGTCCTCCCGAATTCTACCGCTTAAATATCGAACAGTGACCTCGGTTGAGGAAGAGTAGTTATGTCCCGACCAGTGTCTGGAGCTAATTTAAATAAACACGGGTGGACCGTTCACCATCGACGATAAGCGCACGTGTCAACACATTTTCCACAGATATCTGTAGCACGAGGCCAAAATATTTATGAAGCTCGGAGCTACCGTTCACCTAAGCTTCCTGGAAAAGTCGCGAGGACGCACGGTTTCGTCGATCGCGTAATCTAAATTTATCGTACAATTTGTATGCCTTCGCCCATCATTTGTTACACCCCCGTAAACGCCACGGAAACGATAATAGATAGAAGTGAATTTTTCCACGGCCGACGATTCATGAATCATTGATAACAAGTTACGATACTCCAATTTGTCACTGTCGTACCACGATTGAAAATAAAAGTTTAATTTCCACGCTCGACTTTCAAGAAGAAAATTACCCTTTAAACTTAATCCCCATGCAGCCACTGTAAATTTTACGATAATGAAATGCATACTGCCCGCGTATCGACCGCGTTATGCAGTGAAAGTGCAGTGAAAATGCAGCAAGCCCGTCACGGAAACAAAAGAAAAAGACAAAGCAAAGGGTGCTAAAGTCGAGGCGTGAAACAAAGCGCGGGGAAAAAATCAACCTACCCGCGAAAGGATTATGTAATTACTTGCCTGTTGGACCGAGTCCAGGAAATTTTTCGTCTGACATAAATCGCCACGTGCGAGCTCCTGGTTGAGGGCACGGGCATCTGCAGCGTCCGCGAGGCAAGATAACGTTTCACGGCTATCCTCCAGAAGTTGTCCAAGGGCCTCCACCTCGCAGTGCAATGGCCCGCTCGCGTCCAGACCAACATCTGATGCGATTTGTGCCACCAGACCGCGAAGTTCCGCCAATCTCTCCTTCTGCTCCGCCATCGTCTCCTCGCAAATCTGTGAAACATTTAGATAAGCACTGAGAACACTGCTTCGACTCGAGGTCCTTATTTCACTCGTATTAAATGTATCCGTACTCTGGTCCGTGTAGTCTGAAAATTACACGGACCATAGTACGGATAAATTTAATACACGTGTGGAAATCCAAGATGTCTAGTTTCGATTGAATTTGAAAGAACTTTGGAAGCTGAATTCTTCTCGAGTGGTTTAGTATTGGAGTAAAAATGTAATTGGCAATTTCTGTTGGTTGAAATGGAGTTGACAGATGTTGGAAAGCGGATTAATATTACTTTGTTTTCCTTTCTGTTCGTTATCATAATTCGTGGGTGTCGCAGGATCTGGAAACCTGTTATCTATACGCCAACGATAGGAGGGATGATTGTGCGCTAAATAGAGGGTGCTTCGTGGATGCTTTTTCAATTCGACATTCGTCCGTGATTCGACGTACATATGTGATCGTTTCCACGCACGTGTGTGCACTGGAGTACACGTGAATGGGCGGCGCGCGTAGAAATGAATGGTGTGATCGAATGAATGACAGAGAGAAGGAGGAGTGGAGTAAGCGTTGTAAAAAAGAAAGAGGCAGAAGGACTACAATTGACAGATGCGAGAGATAGATGCTGCTCTATCGTACATTAGAAGCCTGGCTTCTCTGCGTTTATACGTATCAGATCCGAAAATTTGGTAATGAGCACGCTTCACTTACAATCGTTACCTTTACACGCTTCGTGTAGAACTACGGAAGCACCTGTTTACTTTTCGAATCATTCACAAAATCGACAGCAAGAATCGCGGTACTGAATTCTTTCTATGAATAATCCCACAACTGCATCTCTTGATAGGAACACTAGCGAACTACAATTTACTAGATTAGCGTACAGTGTCATGCACAAAGACTCCGTTGAAACTCTATTCCAGTTCGTTGCATCACACGTGCATCGGTTCTCGGAGTTCCAGCACAAAATTATCCTAAGAGAAAGTAAATCGAGTCACACCGATGGAGCTTGATAATAAATCATTCGAACGAAACCACCGCTCCAATAATTGCAAACGAGAGGTGAAGAAGTAATCGATATATGCATACATATATCTCACAGATATTCACAAATAGAAAAGGGACTACCCTTTCACTACCCGCACATCGACATCGCAGAATCCCTGTTTTCGACGATACCTTTAACTCCTCAGGTGTGCACATGCTTCTCAATTCAGGTCACCGATCATCGGTCATATTTTTCACACCGCGTCACGCACAACCCGGTCCTCACAGTACGGAGCGATAGGAGATCGGGCACGTGCCGTTCCGACACCGAGCACATGCTGCGAATTTTCGATTGGCCGGAAACCGGCGTGCACAGCTTGCCATCGTCGACGGAACGCGCGCAATCGCGCGACTCGTACTTGCGAAACGTGTTTACGATGGTGCACGGTTATCGGCGGCTGGGCGAGACGATAAAGCACGAAGAAATAGGAACAGATAACGAAACGTGTACGGCGAGAAACAACTGACGCGGATAGAAGAGCAGAAACAAGCGTCTCGACGCTCTGGACCAGACTGGCGTCCCCGTCTTCGGGGGATCGATGCGCATATCCCGAGCCGAGTGGGGAGATTCTGTTGCCCCGTATTCCTACGACCTACCCTCGCAGCCACGTTTTCACGCACTTGCGTAGGGTGACTCGTGTACATACTTTGTATATATGTGCCGTTGCGCTGCATTAGGCGTGGTGGGGACGATGACACTACCCTGAAGGCCTCCATTCAAGGGACACTACCGGTCTCGGCCGCAGAATCTGCTTCTATCGTGACGTTTGAGCGTGATATTTCTATGGGCGGGGTGAGGTTCGAGTCATGGTTGGATTTTTGTTATCGCTCGAAATGACTGTATCTGGTAATTCTTTCGTTTCGACCCCGTTCGTTACGGTATCTTTAAAGCTGCGAAAATATTCCGCGCGCTTATGACGGCAGTTTTTATTTGTATGGAAAATATCTGTATATAAATACTTGGAGATTGTATTATATTAATTAAGATGCAAGTTTTATTTCGCGAGTGCTGTAGAAAAATATTTACCGTATAACTAATGAATTTTTCGAGGCAATTAAAATATATTGAACATTCTTTACTTTCCAACGTAATGTTTAATAATAATGGTTTTTCATAAGGGATATCTAGTAATTTATGAAATGAAGATAATACACAGGAGGCGATGAAATATGCAGCTGGAGATTTGTAATATCGATAGATGACATCGAGCTGATAATTTTTCGGAGGTTATCTAGGAACGATAGACAGCTTGTCTATTCCAGCGGTGTGTACAAATGTTACCGTGTTTTGATAATGAAAAATTATGTCATCGATGCATGACACACGACAAAGATAATTTACTGGACACCGCGGTGAATTCTCACATTTTTAGTCAAGCATTCTATGCTAAAGTAAAATGGTAATGGGCAAAGCAAATGAAGGATTCCGTCGTTGCAAGACGATTTGCAAACGTTTCAACAGAGTACACCGTAAGAACTCTTGTAAATAGTTAAACGTTTGCTTAGAAGGTTCTTTGTAATACCCCTTTTAACAAATCGTGACAAAGAAATTTGTCCAATTTATTACGTTTATTTTACGAGTTTACTTTTCACGGCTACTTTTGTTATCGGCGATTCATTAAGCAACGTGCATGAATGAATCACGTTTGTCAGAATAATCATCTCCCACAATCAGCGGAGCACAATGGAATCCCCAGTTTAGAAACCATGAAGAAAAGTAATAAAAATTTTCAGTGCTGCTCGACGTTAATTGCTCCGAGTTACGTGCTCCGAATGAAAATATCGATGACTCATAAGCCAAATACATACACGTATTCCTAAAATCTTTCCACTTTTGTCCACGAAACGTCAGTTTTTCTTTTTTCAAGTTATTTCACGCTCATATCTTCCGTGTCATTTCCGCGATAACGCTAAATCTCTTGTTTCCTTTGCGTCGGACAAAGATAAAATTCGACGCGTCGTTCAAAAGCGTCGAGAGCATCGCCAGATGTGCAAATTTGTCAAATATAAAGCCGCACGGTTACCTTGATGTGTTTGACGGCCTCTTCAGGTGGTAGATTGGCGACGCTGTCCATCTGCGTGTCCACCCAGGCCTTAACCGCGGCACTCGAGTCTTTGTACTGTTGCCACAATCTGCACGCGTGCTGATACTTGGTGCAAAGGGCATCTAATTCGGCCCTGGTGTCCTCCCAGGCCTGTACGGCCTCATTTACCGCCGCTTCGACCTTCTCGCGGACCTCTGCAGCGCAACCCTCCCGCAGAGGTTCGGCAGCCTCTCGCAATTCGCCAAGAAGTACTTCCCTCGCCCCCAAATCACCGCTGAGACCCTGTAAACCGGCAAAATACTTCAATTCGCACAAGAGATATCCACAGACTTATGAAAGAATTTTATATTTCGTTTCTATTGTTTTATTATTAAAAAGTTTGTAATTATTCTAAACTATTAAGTCTAAGTTCACATCGTTTACATATACAATATCGGTTTTAACGGACTTAATGAATTTGGTGAATTTATTGGAACGCGAGAATGCAAGAATTCGTCGAAATCTGATATTCATTTTTCTGGTTTAATGTAATATTTATTAATCGATCGAAAGGCTTTTCATTGTAAATGGTTCGGCTCCAGATAATTCATTGTTTACTGGAGTCTCATTTTTACCGGGAATTGGCCGCCGTAACGAACGTAGAGATTATTAGATTCTACTGCCCCTTTTTTTCTTATTGACCACGATACACGTATCAATTAAGAGAGCTTCATCGAGTTCGTTTAATCGGTTTATTTATCTGCGTTCTACTGTACGGATCAGGGAGATGAACTCGCGCTAAGCTTCTTTTATTGGACTTAGAGTTCAATGAAACTTTAATTGATTTTATACGGGCGATCGCACGACTATTTGTTAACGCTTGTTACCTAATTTCTGCAATAGTTGCAATCGTCGATGTATGCATTTCCATGAATATGAATGTGACAGTAATGCATACATACAATCGAGGATAACGCGTTGGGCTCGTGATTTCATCGTTTACGGTCGGTCACGTCAGACTAAACATTCTAACGAAGGAAAATGCACTTTGCATAGGTTTCACGCTTATTACTAACGATTGAAATTATCCGTGACGTACGTTCCATGATATTCTACATCGATACGACTGGGCTCCATTTTATTCCCTACCGACCACTTGCAATCGTGAGCACGTTCGTTACATAACGTACCACCAATATGAGTATCGGACATTGTTCTATTGTTTCGTTGTAAACGGTTAAATTAAACGATCGACGTGTATTATTTGTTCTCCGGTCTTCTATTTAATTATGTTCATCGTCTTAGCCATTAACAGGAAGACCTTTAAAAACGTTTCCCAATTCTCTTCGTCGTCGACTTCATTCGCATTAGCATATACTAATTCGTCGATTCCCGAGTACATATTTGCAGCGCAAACAATCTGAATCGATTAGTTGATTCTAGAGGAGAAAAATCATTTTCTCGTAGACTTAAGCTAATAGGAATGAAGTTTGAATTCGTCAGGAAACCGGCGAGACTCGGGTGCTCGGATTTCTTGCGTGGAAAGAATGCGTGATTACGCGATATTCGCAACGATTCGTGGGATATCACGGTGGCGTACGTCCGTTTTCCGTCGGTGTTACTCAAAGAATGCATTTGCCGGTTTTCCTTAAATACACCCTATAAATAATTTTGAGTCACGAGGCCGAGCACGTTTCGAGGCTCGCGCCTTCGAATTCGGTCAGAGCGTGGTTGGACTAATTTTATGTCGTGCCCTCGAGTTCGTTCACCTGGCCGCGAGTTTTCCGGCGAATCCGTAAACGGAAATCGAAGGAAATTTGCTCGAGTCTGATATTCGTAAAAAATTTTCATTGCGTCGGGAAACTCTTTTAAATTGCGCGTTACTTAGGATTACAGTACATTATTGATTTCTTTTCTTCATTGACAAATGGAGTACGAGGAAACGAGTTTTACGACGAAGTGCTCCGAAAATGCAACGCCCGATTAATCCGTATAATCGAGACTTACCGGTATCTATTTCAAGGCATTGGGTGCTGCACAGGTGACGCTGCACTTGTCAATTTTAACGAGGCTGTTCTGTCGATTTTTCTCCCGCCGGAAGCGACTAAATGCACCGGTCTCTCGGGTCAGAATTGTGGGTGCGGAATCGCGATAAGCAACGGAACAGGAAGTTGTGGCCCGCAGTTTCCGCTTTATGCGCTCGTGCGATCTCACGACTGTCTCGTGAAGTCGCTAATTAAACGTCAGAAATAATTCGATGAAAAAAAAGAAGAAAATTTAAGATATTCTATAATTTATAGTTACCAGAGTTTTATTAAAATTATCTAAATAAAATTTTCAACAAATCTCTTATCTCTAAGATACTCTCGTATTGAACGCAGAGGACATGAGCATCGATTGTGCGTCGAATAATAATGCTGACAAAAATGCGTAGTTGGACGCAAGGACGCGTATTATAGTCGAATATCGAGTGGCTAGAAATTCGGTGGTCGCAGCGCATTCGAAAACGACCGATCAAACGGAGAAATCATAAACATCGAGTTCCTTCCAGACTTTGGTAAACCCGTGGTTATCCACGTGGCATAGTTTACATACCGTATACCAGCGTCATACGTTCTGCTCGTACTCGTTTGTGTCATCCCGGGTAATTATATCAAAGTGGATTAACAGACGACGTCTGCTGCATGCTCGCAAATTTTTTCTTCTTCACTTATTTCATTGCGCGTGGAGCTCATTGCAATTTGCGCGTGGTACGCCTCGCGAGTGAAAGCATTCCCAAATATGCGGAATAACTCGTATTCTCGTATTAATTGATTGAATTATCTCTCCGATTTTAATTGTTATTTCGACATTACTCTGTTTCGTAGACTCGTCGCAATATGTACGTCTTCGGTTAATACTTTAATTTAATGACTGACGTCACGGTGTAAAGGAGTATATGTATATGTAACGCTTTATGGTATTCTGTTGTCAAATAGATTTTCCATTTTGCTCCAACGGTCGATGCTTCTGTCTAGGCTAATTTTCGGGATACTCTATTTCTACGTAGCTACGAACTGCCACGTGGAATCAAGTAATTTGTGGAAATTATACATTCGTATAAAATAAATGTAAATTAGGTATTACGCGCTTTGACTTGATATTCAACGTTCCTCAGGGACGATTCGTTTGGCCTTACCTGTTGCTGATTACGATTATTACATTTTCTGCGCTCGCACATATTCCATCCGTGGCAATCTACTTTCGTTTAGCGATAAGAGTTATTAGCGCTCCTTAAACACGGCTAATTCCTTCTCGGTTTTCGTTCGAACAACTTGTCTATAATAAACACTGGCGTGTTTCTTCCGCTGGAACTAAAAATGACTATCCCGGGCACAGCTGTTAACTATGTATGTTCCTTCTAAAACGAGACATGTGTTTTTTCATGTCTGTATATTTGTACATACGTATGGCGATTCGATTTTCGGTTTATGTTTACAACAGATTGCACCCTATGGAGTACCATGGCGAACGAAAACTTTCCTACAATTATTCCCCATTTCACGTCGTTGATCCACTGTTGCGTGCAATTCTGGTCGGTACAATGGAATCTTATTAAAAAAAAGGAGAAGAAATACAAACACTACAAACAACACGTTCTAGCAGAGCACTGAAACTAAATTGATTTCGACTCGACCTCGAGTTTGGATGATGGTTTAAATACGACACATTTATGAATATTCGATGCTCACTTCCGATCAGCCAATTCAATGTGTCGAGCGTGGACATGCTCGATCGTTTGCCGCGATCGTTCGCGTCGATCGTTCCGTCGATCTTTCACGTGGATCGCGTCACCGCTGTTCTTCATTCTTCATTTCACGGGCACCAACGAAATTGTAACGTAGCATGTAGTAGGTAGCTCGTTAACGACGTGTCGCAACGTTTGAGAAATCGTTCGGCAATTAAAATGAAAATACACAACAGGGCACACTTTGTACGATCAATCGTGGAACGAGGGACGGAAAATGTTCGAATAAACGCGCGATGTGTACGCGACGACGGTACTCGTGCCACTGATAGGCGACCCTCGATAACACGGACCTGAAGCTTATGGCGCACATGCGCGACACCAGACATACTAATTTAGTTCGCACGTGGCGCGGAGAATATTGCAGAGAAAAGTGAATCTTTCGGTAGAATTGATAATTGATCGATTGACAGTCTGTCGACGCACAGGTGAATCGGCGTAAAAATGCAGCATTTAAATTACTCTGACGGTTCTTAAGCGGAATTCTTAATAATTAAATCGTTCCCCGCATTGGAAGAAATTCTGGAGGATCGTGGATTTATATAGTTAAAGGTTTGCGAATTAATTGGTAAAAACTGAGCGGTTTAAATCAAAGTTTCTTTTCTCTATCTGGTGGAGTTTCGAAACGGAAACATTATGTTATCTTTAGAACAGAGGTACATAGTTCCTTCGATTGCAACGATTGAAAGTCTCGAGGGCGCGAGAAAGCAGGCCGGTCGATAGCATCGGGTTAGTTATTCAAACTTTTGCAAGTTTTAACGCATTCCGAGGGCCGAGGCTTTCAAGGAATGTTCGAGTATACGAGCACCGCGCCGGTTGTGCATCGTAAATCTTTGATGCCTCGAATCGTTTTATCAATTCGCTGTTCGAATTCTTGCCTAACTAAGGGAAATCTAGCCGCGTGACATAAGAATATACAAAACCGTCCACGCTATATCAAATATTGAATAAAGGGAGAAAAAGAAAAAAAGTAAACCATTCCAAAACTTACCTCCAGCCTTTCGGTAGCCTTGACCAGTCTATCGTAATCAACTGAACCCTGTACAGTTAATAGCTCCATCATATAGTCGGCTTCTTGTACCGATTGTTGAACCGTTTCCAGCTGTCTTTCGAATCGCCTCCAAAGTGCCAGCCTGTTCTTCAGCAGCGCCAACAAACGTGAGCATCTAGCCTCCAGATCGGTATGGGCGTCCTGAAGGTTCGAAATGTCTCGTTCCACGCTGACTGGTGAAACCGAGACCCGCATCACGGTGGGCAGAGTGTGCAACAATTGCCTGAGACCCATAATATCTTGCCATAAAATCGCTAGCTCGTCAGCGACTGTTTGACACCGATCCACAGCTGCGGCTACTACGTCGCTTCCCTGTCGTTCGCTTCCCTCGCATTGGTCCAATATAGTTGATTGCCTTTGATGGGCTTTTCTGACACGGTTCAAACCACGCTGGATCGCCTGCAGCCTTTCCCTGAGCAATTGCGCCGCGTCCAATTCCTCGTTGATCTGACTCTCTATTCTACGAGCCGACGCCAGCAGAACGCCGACTTTCTCGTTCTCTGCGACGGGAAGCAAGCCTAACCGACCCAGTTCATCTTGGATCAGAGATATCCTGTCGAATAGAACCGTCAATCTTTCGATGTAGAGGTCCAACTCCTCCCCTGTCTTTAGAACACCGTGGAAGCCATCGATGGTCATTCGTAATTCATTCAGCTCTCGCTCGAGAAGCTTGAGCTTCTCGTTGGGCGAGATTTCGTCCGAGGAAATGTTACGGGTTACTTGCTCCTGGATAAGATTGATCTGTCCAGTCACGTCGTTCCAGCGGTCTTGAAGCTCGCGATGGAACTGCCTCTGAAGCATTTCGTCAGACAAAGGGATGATTCCAAGTGCCTGTTCGAAACTGTTGTTCGCTTCTTCGCGGATATTGTTGTGGACCTCGTATTGGGCTTTTAATTCCTGCCAGGGTGGGGATAGTGAACGTGTAATTTTTATGCTTTCTTGAATACGTATATGGAATATTGGATAAATACCATGGCCCTGGATTACTTACCCAGAATTGACGTATGTGACCTCCCGAAGGATCTCGAAGATTGCCCAGTTCTTTCTCCACCGTGATCATCCAGTTCTCCAATCTATTCATCAATGCGTCCTGATTGCACCAGCTCTCTTTAAACGCCAACAGTTTCCTCAGCGAAGAGTCCACGTTGTCCTGAAGCTTCACGATCACGTCCAAAGCCTCTCCGTAACGATCCTCTGGATCTTCTATGTTCACCAAATCTTGGAGGCTGCGAGCCACGTTCAGCAGTTGAATAATCCGAGCATGATGGGTCGCTATGTCTGTGGCCAGGGACTGTAAAAAGGACGCAATAACTCTTAATAGTATTCATTTCATCGTTCGATGAAAATCGATGCTACTCGATACTCGACACGGTGACAGAAATTTTAATTAAACCAAATTAAATTCATTCCATTATTAAATAAAAAGATAAGATCTTACTTGATATAAGGAGATGTATTGATCATAATCAGACGAAGTCACCGTTTGGAGATCAGGGACTCGTTGATGAGCAACCTGGAGCCATCCTCTTTCTTCCTTTATTCCCTGTTCCAACAGAATCCACCTGGACGCAGCCAGGGCCATTTGCTGTGCCCTGCACGCAGCCTGATCCAACATAGATATAGCTCTACTGTGCAGTTCCTCGTGCAGATCCGAATATTTGGTTCTCGTTTCCGGATCCAAGTTGCCTTCCAACGATTCCAAGATCGCCCGACAGTGATTCAAGTTCACGAAGAACTTCCTGTGCTTCTGCATCTCCTCCCGCAAATGTTCCAGGCTCATCACCGAGATAGGACTCTCTAATAAATCCTCTGCAATCTCAGTTATCTGTGCGAATTCTCGCAGGGTCTGTTCGTACTCTTCGGCCAGAGCAAGTAACTGCAGAAGACGTTCACGTTCGATGCATATTCCATGCTCGATCACTTTCGTCATCTCGTGTGCAGCGTAGGTTTCCTCTGGGATATCTTTCCCGGGATAGTCGCGTAATAATTCATGCGAGGCGGTGAGCAGTGTCGCAGTTTTCCACATGTGGCATCGGTTCATGTTCTCCAGATTATCCAATTCTTGAAGTTTCTCTTTTGTAGACGCTTCCAGTTCGACGATGTCGTTTAATCGTTCTCGTTGCTCGTCGATTAACCTACCATTGCAATGAAGGAAACAAATTTTATAAATTTACTATACTTGTTTGCTGAAATTTTGTTGAAAACACGAACACTTACCTGTACAGGCTGTTCACCCCATTTACAAATTCGTCCCACCTGGCAAGTTCATTGGTGAGATGTTTCTCGCCATCGTCGGTCGTCTCTTCGATCATTTTAACCTGATGCATGAGAGCATCGAGACACTCCTGCAAATTCTTGCGATCCTCCCCCGGATAATTCGTTTCTATCAATTTCCAAATATTGCTCAACTCGTGGATACTCTCCTCTACATTCTCCGCTTCGTCTCTCAGTTCAACGTATGTTTTATCTTCGCGCGATGGACCCGCGGGGCACTCTTTGCTCAAGAAGATTCTGTACTCGATCGTTTCCAACCACGTAGAAATAGTCTCCACGATGACGACCAGAGTTTCTTCAACAGCAATCGAGTCTTTATCTTGAGCGGCGTCCCTCAGGTGAGACAATTCCTTTCGCAAATCAGCGACGCGTTCTTCAGCCAGCTTCTCGTCCGCCACTTTGTCCAAATGGGCAATGTGAAGAATATTTCCTAGATGACTCGGTTGCTTAGCATTTCGAAGGCTCTGCATTCGATTGGAGATCGCCCTGGTAGCCTGACTGCTTTGGGCGATTTGGTGTTGGGGTTCGTACTCGATGCCCTCAGTCAGTATGAACGCTTTCGACGATGAACCTTTTGGCGGAATTGCATGATGGGTTAATTCCCAGGAGGCACGTTGTTCCCTTTCTGATTTTTTCGAAGATTCGCTGATTATGTCGGCGTAGGTTTTAACCTTGGGACGTTCCTCTTCTTGAGGAATTATTTCTACAGGAAATAATGGCTCTTCGGTCGTGTCCATTGGCTCAGGTGAAGGCATATGGGTGATTATTGGTGTCTGTTGCTTTTCCGACTCTAAAAACGAATCTGTCTTCGTTTCCAATGTCCACACGTCTTCTTTAACGACCAGTGGCTCTTTCGTTATTGTAAATGATGAGGTAGTTTTCTGTATACTTTCTTCCGCTTGTTTAATAGTTTCCTCTGGAACAACTTCTTTTCGCTGTACACCTCTGTGTTCGGAAGATTTCTCTAAATAAGCAGCATCGCTGGAAGGAGACTTCTCTTTGCCAACGTTCCTCTTGGTAACGTCAGAGTAAGACAGCTTTAACGATACATCTCTTGATTCTATGGGTTGTCCAAAAATCGATTCGAGATCCTTGTCGCTTGTCGCGGAAATTTCTATGGTTTTATGTCTTCTCTTTCTTTTCTGTCTCTTGCCAATGCTGCTGTCGTCTGCTTTACTCGAGACGCTCAAATCTTCATTAATAGTCGTGTCTTGCGACGTGCTTGTTAATTTACTGGTGGTATCCGTCGTGTCGCTGGTGGATAATTCTATAGTTGCCTGCAACTCTATTATAAATCCAGCGTCTACAGTTTGCTTTTCACCTGTAGAAGCTTCCATCGATTCTTCAGCTTCCAATTTGGCCTCTTCTTTTTCAGAGAGGCTCTGCAATCTTTCATTCAATTTATATATCATTTCAGACTCCCGCGGATCGGACGCCAGTTTCTCCACTATATCACTTCTCATCGTCTCCGTAGTTTCTTGTACTTGTACATCAGGTGCTTCTGGAATTTCTATAAGTTTCAGTGGCATCTTTATTTCCGTGGACGCGTCCACCACGTCCGTCGCGGAGTCTATCACATTCCCCTCGATATCCTTAATTACAATCTTCGCTTCTTCCTCAGCGACTGTCGTCGATCCGTTCGTCTGCTGAGAAGACGATACCAATACCTTCTCCTCTTCAATATTCGTTTGCATGCCATCTTCGCGAGTTTCTGGAATTATCTGCACACTTTCCTCAACGCATGGCACTAGTTCACTTGTTTTTATTTGTACAGCACTATCTAAAGTCTCTAATTTATCCGGTGTGCTAGTTTGCGACTGTTCGTCCATCGACTGTTTAACCTCTTCAAGACTTGTCTGTGCAGAGAGATCGCAGACCTCGACCTTATCAGCAGCAATCTTCACTGGACTGGTTTGGATCATAGTTTCACGAGTTGCTTCGGGTAGAATCGTTTGCGATTCCGTTTCCTGAGTTTCCGCTTGCCTTGGACTTTCTTCTGGCGTGGTCTGCGTTTCTACCATTTCGACCGAAGCCCGTTCTATTAAATCCGCTTGTATATTAAAGTCCGACGTGGTCTTTTCAGGGCTAGGTGGTTTGCTGGTTTGCGCCTCCGTTTCCGTGGTCTTCGGGATTTCCGGCGTTACCGTCTGAACACCCATTGTGGACAGAATTTTGTCTTCCAACGGCGGTGGAGGAGTGGTCTGCTGTTCAACAGCAACCACAGATTTCTCCATGGTCTGAGTTTCTATTGCTATTGACGGTGCTGTGGGTGACGTTTGCGCCTCTATGGAAATCACTTCTGCAGTTACAGTCTGTACTTGACTTTCCTCAGTTTTAACAGGAACAACAGCTGGCGCGATATCTTCGATCGGACTCGTCTGAGCGGCATTTTCCTCCGTTTTCGCGACACTCGGTTCTAAAGTCTGCGTACTGGTTTCTTCTATTTGCGTCACTTCCGCTACAGCCTGAGTTCCAAAATCTGAGACGGGCAACGGGGACGTCTGTATCTCAGAATTCTGCACGCTAGGTTTCTCAGGTTCTCTTTCCAAAACGGTTTGACTGCTAAAATCTAAAACTGGCAACGGCGATGTCTGCATTTCTGCGTGAACTTCGATCGTTGCAGGCGTTTCAGACCTCACCGGATCTTCTAATGGAACTTGCGGGGAGGTTTGCGATTCTTGGTGAACCTCTTCGATCTTCGACGTTTCAGTTTCATCTAGTAATTGTGGCGACGTTTGAATATAAATTTCTGACACCTCTTCCTGCTTAGGTGACGTGGCAACGGAAACGTTGAACTCTCGCGGAGCAGTCTGAGTCTCTGCTTCGTTTAACGCATCAGACGGTGGCGCAGGTTTTTCTTTGCTGACGTCAACTGCATCTTCCCGTTTCTTTTTCTTCTTTTTCTTCTTCGTGGCCTTCGCATCCTCGCTCTCCGCTGGCGTCAGATCGTCAGTAAATTCTCCCTCGTCGGTGGTCTTGGGGAATTCAGTTTGCTCCTCCTCTCTGTAACTTCGTATTCTATGCTTCCTCTTCTTTCTCTTCTTCGTTCTCAGCACACTTTCGTCATCCGCCGTTGCCGTGGACAGTATCGTTCTATCTGCCTCGTAGCCATCCTCCCCTTCGGACGTTTCGTCCTTCATGGAAAATTCCAGTTCTTTGGATTGCAGAATTTTAGTTATATCAGGCTGCGGCGCCTCGCTAATTTGTTTCGACGAGTCTGACAGAGCAACGTCGATTTCTATCGAGTCAGCAATATTGGACACGAGCGAAATGCTGGACTTTGTTTCTATAGACTTCAGAGGCGATCCGATGCCTTCTTCGCTCTTCTTATCCAGATCTACAGTAGCCTCTGATTTAGATTCGATCGCGGATTCCCTGCGAGACTCGTCATCCTTCTCCGATGTCATTACATGATCCGAAGTTTCTTCCTTCTCCGAAGTGATATTAGACTTGTCTGTCTCGTCTTTCTCCGACGTGATGACGGACTTGTCGGACGTGAAAACCTCCCTCTCCAAAGCAGAGACAGACTGGTCCATAGTGACAACTATCGGTTCATTCAGTGACGGTGACGTCTGAACTACCTTGTCGTGAACCACCGACTTACTTTCCTTGTCTGCTGGCAAACTGATGTCAACGTCTTCCTTTACTATGCGATACGGAGCTGCTTGCGGTTCAGTTAGACTCTTAACAGACACTGTAGGTTGCATTTCTTCTCCCTCTTTTTTTACAGCCACCGATATTTCCACTTTATGAAAGATCGGTTGATATTCTGGTTTCAGTGCTTCGTCCATGCAACCGTCCACGGCATAATCGTTGTCGGGAACGAACGAATTCTTGACTATCTGCTGCATTACGTTAGTCGGTAAGACCTCTGGTTCGGTTGTTGTTGTGTCCTCAGTGTTTGGTTTGGAAATGGTTGTTGCTTCGATTTGACGATCCGACTCTTCTCCTGAAACGGGAACTGTCTTTTCTATTTCCATTGGCGGTTCTGCTACTTCTCCCGTTGCTGCCTCGATCGGAAGTCTATCTACGGTGCGTCTAATGTCATGGTGCTTTTCTACATCTACTTTGTGATCCTCTAGCTCGATACCACGTGTTTCACTGCTTACTGGTGCATCGACAGACTTACAGGTCGCTTTAGTGACGCTCGCAATGTCGTCGGACTCGATGGAATCAATTGGCGACGCGATTAATTCTCCCTGCGCCTGTGTCTCTTGTACCTTGACCTCTTGGCTAGGACTCTGCAAAGTAGCCGATATTTCAGCATCGATGAACGCTTGACTAGTAGGAGGCAGGGATTTTTTATCAGTTACCTCGACTAGGAAATGCTCATGCTCGTATTTGTCCACTGGTTGAGGTTTCTGTTCAATATATACAGATTTTATATTTTCTTCTGGTTCACTTTGAATTAAAGATTGCTCTGGACTTGGGGAGATCTTTTCTTTTGGCATATCTATTTCTGAAGTTTCCCTGGGACTATCTGGAATCTGTTCCATTCGATTATCTGCTTCCACAATTTTTTCCTGAATTATTTCGAGACTCTTCTTATCATTACATGCAGCTTCCCGTTTCTCTGGTTCGAGATATCTCGTGCTTGGATGCATATCTTTAGCAAATGCACCAAAGAATGGTCCCTGCATGGGACTCTCATCGGTGACAGCCTCGTGTACCTTCGAATCTTCGTCCTTTTTTATTTCTTTTTCTGTAACATCCTCGACTATAACGCCAGCTACTTCCTTCTCCTGAGATGCTCGTTCGTCGATACCAATCTGTCGTTGCTCGTTCTGTTTAATAACGTTGATACTTATGTGAGGTATATTCTTTTCATCAATCTCTACTTCCTCGGGTTCCTCTATTATCTCCTCCGTAGCAGTCTCTTTACCATCGATGATCGTCACTTTTCGAATGATTCTTCTGGTCTTCCTTACTACTCGCCTAGTCACCTGTTGTACAACCGCGTGGACACTTGACGTGTTTGCTTGGTACTCGCCACGTTCCATTAGGATGCCTTCTTCGAGAGGCTGCGGACTAATGTCTGTGATCTGTCCCTGCGTCACTGTGTGTGTATATCGAGGCGCTGCTTCGTATTCTTCTACATTCACGTCTGTGTTAGGCGTGCCAGTGGTAACTTTACCCCCATAGATTTGTTTCGTGGTTGTTTCGACGGTACCATTCGGTTTCGTGGTGGTTACCGTGACCTGTTGATCTCTCATAGTGGCCTCTGAAAACGCGTGCACCATACCTGGAGCATCTCCAACAGCGGTAGACACGGAGGAAAGGCGTTGCTGTGTGGTCTGTCTACTGGTCACTGTGGTTCGTCGTAGTTTCCTCACTATGATCCTCTTTGAACCATCTTCGTCGACTACCACTTCGGTGGTCACGTCGTCCGGCTCGACCAAGACCGTTTCGAACGATTGCGGAGCAGCGTGAACAATATTCAATTCGCTGGTCGTATTGTCTGTATCTTTGGGATCTTGGTACTTCATATCGACAACGATATCGTCTGCCGTAGCGTCCGGTCGTTCTTGAATTATTTCTTGCGTCGGTAAATTTTTGGTGGCTATTTCGATTACGTCGTGATCACCTTCCGTGGTTTTCAGGATCTTTATAGTTTCCTGAGTTTGAAGATTTTCCATATTCGGGTGTAATGTGTCGATGGTTTGCGTGGTCAACGAGTGACACACTGTTGATACTGGGATCAGATTGGTCGAGGTCTCTTTGGTGAGTTGCTCAGGTTTTTCCACGATATCGTTCGCCAGCAAACTCTGCCCCGTTTGCAGGGAAACGTCAGCCAACGATGGTATGTTACTTTCGAGGGACGATTGAATAGAGGGTGCCTGATCAAGGGTGGCGTCATCTCGGTCTGACGTTTCGTCGGCTCGAGCTTCTTCGTCGTAAAGCTCCTGGAAAATTTAAGAAAGGGTTCCCGTGTCAAGCAACCTGCTTTCCTGAATCGAGACGATTCATCTGCTGTAGGAGAATTTTTCTTACAAATTTTCCTGTTGCATTTCGTCAATCGAATCTTGATTGATTGATTTTTACTCTAAATAATAAACTTGTTAATAGTAAAAATTTTCTATCGTACAGGTCTTAACGATTTGATGAATGAAGTTTGCTTTCATGTATGATATGATTAAAATTAAACTTTGCTACCCTTAAATCTTTTTTAATTCGAATTCCGAAATTTGTAGGAAGAAAGTTGGGTTAATTTTATTTCATTTAATGTCTAAGATGCTTGTTATGTAACGCGTTTGAAAACAGTGACGCAGATGACGGACGGAGCCCCTTTTGAAGGTAGCAAAATTTAATTGCGCCTTTGTTAATGACAGCACCACGTTAATCACTGGTTTGTTACGTTGAAGACGACATTGATTGTTACATGATTTAGTGCCTCCGACTATTTCGATCGGCGTAGCTCTGCACCTGCATGGTGTCGATGGAAATGGAGACGGTAGAAATTATTCAGAAAACATGATCATGTTGAGGAGCGCGAGCGAGAATATCCGCAGACAAGAACACTTCGCGTAACACTGTCGTATTTTTAGCCACGAAATGAATGCTACGTGCGGCTTTATTTTAAGCCCTCTAAGAGGTTTATATATATACATAAAAAAAAGCAGGCAACGATTTGTCTACCGTGGTCGTAAATTATGCGAATCAAAATTTACGATACAGTAACTATTTCTAAAAAAAAAACGAAGAAAAATTTGAAAGAAAGTGAAGTTGAATAAATCTTGAGGAAAGAAAGATGAATAGCTTAAGAAGAAAATATTTGTGAACTTCGAACGTATTTAATACAAATGGCAAACTTCCAAATAATATTTTATCGTTGCTTTACATATATACATATACACGAGTACAGGCACATACATACGTAGATCTTCTTAGTGATATCGGGGATAAATAAAAAAGGGGGGAGATGGGGATTAATGAGAATACTTTAATTACAGCATGAAAAAATTACAGAGTAATTGTATTAACATTCCTTAAACAAATGGTGCGCCTATACAATTACATCCATTACCTTAAGCTAAAGGAACATAAAAAGTGCGTTATATGTATAAATAAATATACGACGTGATTGTGAGAGAAGTAAACGTGACGGTGACAGTACGATGTATGTAAATGACTAAAGGTGTTTGCGGTGTGGTGAAAAGCCCAGGTGAAAATGAACGCAGTGATATGATACAAAAAGTCAAAGAAAAAAAAAGAACAAGAGAAAGTGATATATGCGGTTCAAAAAACCTCAACCTGTCTTTTAACGTGTACCCAACAATAAATATCGTGCAAAAATGTGACGTAATGTAATAACAAACATAAATTACTACGTTGAAGCACCGAAGGAAAAAGTAAAGAATGTTACATGCTTGACTATAATAATCTAATAACTATCACCCTGCTATCCCATCCTTTCTATGTTACAAGATACAGGCAGCATATATATGTATCATTCCATCCATATACATACTGTGTATATATAGAGCTAGAAAGAAGTCTCACAGTAGAACGTCACAGGAGCATTCGTCTATCCCCACCATACATTGACCATACACGCAGCCTAATAATTATGTTTGCCATATTTACGGGTTACCTCAGTGGCCACCGATGCGTCTCAATTCTCAATCATTCTATTTCTCACGCAATCACAGTGACGTGCAATTGTTCGGCAAATAATATGCTAGAACAGGTGACCAATTATACTCGCTGTTAAATTCCTACCGCAGGACTTCTTTTCACCTCTATACGATACATCCTAGGTATTCTTCGATGGTCTCTTGCACAGGCAAGAGATCGAATAATCTCTCTTCTATTTCATCCCCCCAACCCCCTAGAAAGGAGTAAACTAGAATTAGACTAGAAATCGATTAGAAAGTAGACGGAAATTTAGTCTGTATTGTTTCACGTTTGAAAATAATCGATGATTTGATAAATGTGTAATATAGCAATTGCGAAGATTAAATATCTTTTTGTATGCTGATTATTTCTACTCTGTATCGTTCGATTTCTCTGTTTCAGCCGTTTCGTGTATTTCACGAGACTGTCGCGCGGAGACCAGCGAAGTTTTCGAAGGCCCCCGAGCATTGGAAAACGTTGGATACCTGCTGCTTCTGCTGCAGACGCGACACCACCTCCAACAGAGCATTCTTCAGGACCTTTGCCAGCGTGCTGATCTCTGGCAGCGATTCAAGCTCCGACACTCGTTGCGCGTGACTGCTAAGCTCATCCTGTAAAGCCTGTCCGCACAGGGACACAGCACACAGACAACACGTTTACGTGTACGATCTCGCTGTGGTTTCGCTTAAAAATAAATCGCGGCCGAACGCCATTCTAAAACGAGGGATTACGAGATCGTCGCCGGGAGCAGATCTTCGTTGCAAAACCGACGACAATTGACCGATTGCTGCTCGATATTTCCGATTTCATCGTAATTTAATTGTCACACTTTGCTATTACTTCCGATGAGAATTCGAGGCTGCTCTTATATTCTGAGATGTCGATGGGCGATTGCAATTGAATTTGCGAGGAACGTTTAATCGAAGTTGTTATGAAAGTTTAGTAGAATTATTTTAAACACCATAGAGTGAGTGTGCGATAAATGTTCCCCGATTCTCTGTTTGAATAATGCGGGATTTTTGAATCAATTCCGATGAACGAGAATTAGAAAGTGTTTCTTAACGTAAACGCACCTTGTTGGTGGCGATTGGTTGCTGTTCCCTCATGCTCGCAACGATGCTTTTCAACCAGGCGTCCGTCTCGTCCAAGAAATTTTTATACGCGTGAATATCGTGACCACGTTGCTCCTGTTGACCACGTGCACCCTCGAGGGTCGCACGCCCTCGTTCAGCCTGCGTCAAGAGGGTGGCGATGCGAGTTTGAACTTCCGCCAGGCTGGTCAAAAGCTTCTGTGCCTCGGAGTCGACTGGAATTTGGCGCAATTCTTCCTCCAGTTGCTGTGCTTCTTGTTCGTAGCTTTGAAGTTCCATTAATAAATTCTGAAACAACATTTTAGTTATTCTATTCACGTGGTAAAGTGGACACCTAAATAACGTATTTATGAAAATGTTGAGAAATTTATAGTAGCGTTAACTATAGAGCAAAAAAGAAATGAAGACGTTTAGTATAGCATCTCACCGTGAGCGCAGACAGCATAGATTCTATGCTGTCCCGTGGTAAATAAGTTCCTTTCAGGTTGGACAGGCTCAGTTGCAAGACCATTAAACGTTCCTGTATGATGTCCTGTAACATAGGCGTGAATTAGCGAACGTCGTGATCAATTGGGGTATCGATGAAGAAACTATGCCGTGCATATCAGGAGCTCCAATCTCAATCTGTTAATTAATGGATTAGGGGAGCTCGTCAAACTGCAGTAACTCGTAACACGGGGGTTGCAGAACACATTAAATGTATAATAAATGCTGTAACTTTTACACTTAGTATCTCGTATTGAAGTGATACGAATAGGAGAGATTTAAAACATACAATCGTTCATGCAGGTTTCATAAAGAACGGGGATAAGTAATATAATACATTATTGCAATCCTACTGCGGGGCGTTTAATATAGTTTCGATTTTATCGATCGAATAATTCGACGTGACGTGTCGCGTAACTATTACACAAACTGCAACCTCGAATAAGAGGAAAATGATATATTCGGTAACCATAAATAATTTCTATCGATTTCCGCGCGGATCAATTGATCGTTTTCATTGAACCGCAACGCAAGCCGAAAATCAAGTAACGTTACGCTCGTGCATTGATAAACAATTCCAGCATGCATGTCATATGTATAGGAGAATAGAGAAAGAAATACTTCTGTTAACATAGAGAAGCAATGGTCATATGAAAGCATTAATACAGCGATTAGCTATTAACAACAGCGACCAGCAACCTGGAAACGCGAAGTATCAGCGAGTAGTAAGAGATACGCTCGAGGTACAGAGATCGAGAGAAGTGGAAAATGATCAATCAGAGGAAAAGATGAGAAACATTAAAGTGAGAAGAATATTTAAGAAATAAAAGACAAAACACTCTGACAAGCACACGTTCACGCGACATAAAGTATGTACACGCGAGACCGCACACACCACGCAACAATAACAACACAACAACAACAACAAGAAAAGTGAATTCGTTCAAGCTCGATTGGATAAAGATCGAGCGCAGCTTGTGTCGTGATCGCACCTTGATCCCTCGTATCCTTTTTTCAGCCTCATCTTCAGCTACCCCCGTCTCTCTCCCCGTCCCCAGTATCGGAGTGTGCTGCTGCAAGGATCCTCTTTCTCTACCTAAAGGTTCCTTGGGAACTGGACTGTGGTCAGGGATGCTTAGTGTCGAGGATGAATCACAGGACTCGGAATAGGTGGTTTCCAATGGTTGGACCTGATTCACGATTTCGTTATCTAACTGCGAGGATCGCTCGTCGGTTGCCGACACTTCGACGACGGACAGTGGTTCCGAATGGATCTCCTCAGAATGTGACGACGACACGGGAATAGACTCCAATGATAATTTCTCAAACGTGGACACGGATTGATCGTCAACGAGATGGACAGAGGATAATTCAGGAATAGGTTCATTAGGGGCCAGAGTGAAATTCGAATCCTTCTGAATTGTCCTCGTCGAACAATCCGTGGTCTGGTCGGTCTCGCTCGATAAATAAGTACTGTAATCGCTCCAACTACCTATACCGCCGGGAAGATCGGCTATTAAACGTTCCGTCTGTGGTCCACCCATGAAATAAGAATTCAAGGGGCCACCGTTTCCATCGCGATCGCTCAAACTATCGCCATTTCTATCTTCGTCGAAATCGTCCGGATCGTTTGAATCGCGTTCGATCTCCGCGGGATTTTCTTTCGTGTAGCTAGCGAGGTTTTCGAAGAGGTAGCGTTCAGCTTCGTGATAGGGATGCTTGTCTGGCCAGAAGCCAGTGTCGAGGGAAAGGAATTTTGATCGACTCAGTTCTGACAGGGTCTTTAATATAAAAGGTGTTTCGGCTGGTTTCTTCTTTTCTGGACTCAGTACCAGAATTTCGTCAGCTATGTAGAATTGTACTTTTGGTTTCGCTGGTTCGATCACGATATCGGCGGTATCTATTTCGGGTTCGCTGGATATACACTTCTCGAATTCTTCCTCTGTTTCGAGTTGGGACTGAATCGGGCCTATCGTTGTAGGCGACTCGATTTCGTCTAATAGTTTCTCCACGGGCTCGGACTCTTTTGGGACTGGATCTTGGATTATGCTTTCGAGTTCTTTCACTATTTCTGGTTGAACCTCGTCACTTTCTTTCGTTTGTACTACTTCCATTTCGATTTCAGTAGTGGTCTCTTTTGATTTACCATCTACTATTATTTTATCGGACTCGGTGCTTTCTTTTGGGTCTACGTCAAGGGGAATTGCTTTATCTTTTGGGACACTCGAAGATTTGTCCAGGGTAGTTTCTTCGAGAACTGTTGGTTTAGACTCAAGTTCTGACTGATCGAGCTTAGTTATTTCTTTTTGTTGTTTGTCTTTATTTTTCTTACCCTCAGACTTTTCTTCCTTTGTCATTTCATCCGGGGTAGTTAATGGTTTTGGGAATTCTTCAGGTTTTTGTGACTCTTCTATTTTTTCTTCTGCTTTAGCAGGTGTCTCTGGTACTTTTTCTTTTATGGCAATCTGTCGCTCGGGAAGAACGTCCTGTTTGGTAACATTGGTGGCAGAACCTTTTACTTTGTCGTCATTTTTCTTTTCATCTACCATTTGTGTCTCCTCTGTTACCAATGCTTTAGTTTCTGCAATTGTGCCAATTTTTAAATCTTTTTCTTCGTTAATTGAAACTGTGCTGAGAGTTTTAATAACTTTTCCAATTTTTGACGAAGGAATTTCTTCATCTGCAGACATTGTTGCAGCCTCCTTTTCTTCGTGTTTAGCTTTCTTCGCCTGTTTATTTTTCCGCTTCGACTTTTCTTTCGGAGAAGACGGCGATTCTTCCTCTCTGGTCTCTTGTTGCACTTTGTCTGTCCTTAGTTTTAGTGTTTCTACCTTTTGTTCAGTGGCGCTTTTCTTTTCTTTCGATATTTCCACTTTTTCCTCGGTTGGTTTAGGCAACTCTTGTTCTGTTTTTTCTATGGGTACTAGTTTAGGCATAGTTTCAGGAGCAAGTTTTATTGCATCGGAAGTTACTTCCGAAATAATAGCACATAGTGTGTCGACGTCTTGTGTCTCCTCTTCCTTAGTTTTTTCTTTCTCTTTTACGTCTTCGATTACGACACTATCTATAGCTATTTCCTTTGGCTCTTCCAGTTTTGGCGATGCAGGTAGTGCGTCTGTTTCTTCTTTATTCTCTTGAACATTAATTTCTGATTTCACATCTTTCATCTTTTGAGTAGCGGACTTGTCCATCTTCTTTTGCTTTCTTTTCTCTTTTTTCGAGAGCTTAGATTTTCCCTCTACTGGCGCATCCTCCTGTTTTTCCTTTATGTTGATTTCACTGTCTGCAGGTTTTTCTTCAACAGGTGTTTGTGGAATTACAACTGCCTCTTCCTTAGGTTTCTCTTTTATATCTGCCTTTTCAGGTTCTTCTACAACCGCTGATACTTTCTTCTCGCCGGTACCATTCGATTCATCCTTTTTCTTTGCGTCTGCATCCTCAAGTTTAGTTTCATCTACAATTTTTTCTATCGATATTTCTTCTCTGATCGTAGGCTCTGGTACTTTTTTGTCTTCAACTGGTGTCTTATTTTTAGATTTTCCTTTCCTCTTTGATGGATTTTTAGTTTCCTTAATTTCTTCTTTTCCTATAGAAACTGCATCAGCTTCTTCTTTCGATCTTATTTCTATTTCTGGTATTTGTTTCATTTCCTCTCTATTCTCACTTTGCGCTGTGTGCTGTTCTTTATCAGATTTTCCTTTCTTAGATTTCTTGCTTCTCTTCGAAGTACCAGTTGGCTGGTCCCTCCTTTCTGAATTTTGATCCTCTTGAGGCTGAGCTTTCTTTTTATCCACCTCTGTTACCTTGTCTGGTTCTGGAGTTTCAGATTTCACTGCCTGAACTTCTTCCTTCACTTCTTTTTCTTTAATCAATTCTTCAGGTTGCTCTTCAGCTTTCTTGGCAGGAGTCTTTGCTTTCGATTTTCCTTTCTTTTTTGAAGTATCTTTCTTCTCTGGCTGTTTCTGTGCTTCCTGTTCAACCGTTAGTTTCTCTTTCTCTTCCTCCACTTCATTCACATCTTTTTCTTTGACTTCGGTAATTTTCGCCTTGCTCTTCTCTTTCGGCGATTTTTCTTTTGCCTTGCCTTGTTCACTTTTCTCCACTTGCTCACCAGCTGCAATATCTGATTTTACTTTACTCTTCCCTTTCTTAGATTTTTCTTTGCCACCTTCCTTCCCTTCCTTTTCTTTCTTTTTCTGCTCTTCTAAATTCTGTGCATCTATTTTCCTTTGTTCTATATTCGATACTTTCTCAGAGCTGACAGACTTATCATTCGACTGTCTCAAAATGATTTCGTCTCGCCCGACGCTTCTGGATCGTGATCTGGATCGTCTAGATCGTAGTTCTTTCCTATTTACGAATTCCATGAAGCCTTGCTCATCCATGTGAACCACCTCTTCAATTGGCACCGGTTCTGGAGCTTCTTCGACATAAATCTGTACCTGAGGATGTGCACGTAGGTCAGATGGTTGCTCCTTTTTCTCAATAATTTTTTCACTCACAGGTGGCGAAGAAGATTCCATTGTTTCCACGTGTTTGCCAACTACTGTAGCCCATGAATCCTTTATTTTCTGTAAGGTATCAGCCTCTGGTACAATGGGGGCAGAACACTTTGAGACAATATCTTCTTCCAATGATTCTTTCTCGATCTCCTCAACCCACGAAGTGGCATCTGTTTTAAAAGCATCTGCTTCAATCATTGGATCCACAGCCATTTTATCTGTCACAGAAATTTCTTCAGGTTTAGTAGCTTCTTCTTCTTCTCCTGGCGTTTCTTTGCTTACTGAGACCTCTACTGGTATAATGTCTTCGATTTCAATTGTTTCATCGATATTCTGATTAGGCCTAAGAGGAACAGGTTTAACAAGAATTATATCTTCTTGATTGCTCTGCGGAGATGTTCTTTTACAAGAAGCTGCTACTTGAGCATATGATTTGTTGGCCAGTTCTAGCAATTCGTCAGACGTTTCAACAATAGTTTTAACCTTTTCCTTATCATTTTCAGATTCTGTGGCTGCAGCGTTTGCTTCGGTACTAGCTTTAACTTGTTTTGCTTCTTTTTTTCTTTGATGTTTCGTGGATTTCTGCTGGACTAATTGCATTTGCGGTTCTTCAGATACTATGTCTGTTACTTCCTGCAGTTTCTCAGATTTCGTTCCTTCAATAATTATTTCTTCAGGCGCCATTTTTGACGTTTCTAAAGTATCTTCAGGACTACTGACTGTTTCAGTAGATCCTTTCATGCTGACAATGGACGCCCAGGATTTGGTGCACACTGCTGCCTGAATTTCTTCATTAGTAGTTTCTTTGACTTCCTGTTGAATCTCCTCTTTCTTAATTTCCTGTGGGGGCGTTTCAATTACAGTGCCTTGAGATGCCGGTGTTGAAGGTTCCATCGGTTTCTTCGATTTTCCTTCACGTTTCTTTTTTGATTCTGGAGAATTGACTTCCTGTTGTTCTTGTTTTTTATATTCTTTCTCTGGACTAGATTTAGCCTTAGTGTCTGGCGCCTCTTTCGGCTGTTTCTGTTTTCCCGATTTCGTTGGTACCACTGTGTCTCCTTTCTTTGATTTTTCTGCAGGTTTAGGCTTCTCTTCTTTCGGTGGCAATTGAGGTGCATTGGTGTCTTCATTTTTTATTTCTATAATTTCAATTGCTTGTTCTGGTGCTTTATCATGTATTAATTTGTCGTCTGGAATTTTCTCTTGTATAATTATGTATTCCTGTAATGGTGGTTTCACTGTTTTTTCTGTGTCCAATTTTTCTTGCTTCACTGGATCTTTATCTTCATCTTTATTCTTAAATTCTTTGGAACCTTTCTTCTTCTCAGAAGCAGGTTTATCGACAGATTTCTTTTCCACAATTTTTTGTTCAAACTCAGCCGATGTTTTTTCAAGAGTTTCTTCTGCCTTATCTGATTGTATAATTAATGGTTCTTCTGTTACAATAATTTCCTCTGCCTTCGTTTCTTGTTTTTGATCGATGTTGGATGAAGTTAAAGGTTCATCTATCTCTACAAATTGTTGATCTGCAGTTCCTTTAAGCTCTACAGGCTCAGCAATTGTAATATCTTCTCTGTCAGACTCGGGTTCCTTAATTGACAAAGGAACTTCTTTAGTTTCTTTCTTTTTCGCCTTCGATTTCTCAGCTTTCGATTGCTTTTCTTTTCTCGGTTTCTCTATCTTTTGCTTTTTGTCACATGCTTGTTCTTGTGTCGTCCGTATTTCAGCTTCTTCTCGTTTTTCTTTATCTTCTACATTTTGTTCAATCACTTTTTCATCTTCTTTCTCATTCTTTACCGTATGAAGATCTTTATTTTTATCTTCTACAATATTTTCAATTATCTTATTCTGCAATTGTTCTTCCTGCTTAGACTCGACTGTAGTTTCTTTTGGTTCAATTACTTCTGTTTCGGTAATAATTGTTTCTTTTACTGCAACTTCGTCTGTGGAGTTGGTCTCCATAGTTACCTCTTGCATAGTTTCCACATTCTCAGACTCTTCTACTTTTGCGGCAACTTGTTCTTGTTTTTCAGGAATCTTTTCTGTAACTTCTTTGAAAGGAGCAGACTCAATATTTGCTTCTATAACGTGTTTCGATTGTACCCATTGAGACTCTAATTCGTAGAACGTACTAACAGGATATTTGACATAATCTTGAATAAGGGCAAGCTTTCTGCCCTCTGTATCAGACGATTCTTTATCTTTTCTCTGCTCTTCTTTTTCTTCAGGCAGTTTCATAACAGATTCCTGAACGATTCTCTCAATACTTTCAGGCCTTTGGGGCGTAAATGTTGGTATATTTTCTTCCAATATTTTCACTACTTTGAAACGACTATACAAATCAATCTCCGCCTCGATATAAGGGCGATAATTGAAACAATACGGTTTCACCAAGTCTGTGCAATAATACGAAATGATATCTTGAGTATTGTGTTTGGAATCTTCAATTTCTATTGCTTTGGCAACATCTGTTACTTTTTCTTCTACCAAAATAGCTTTATCTTCACTTTCATGTAATTCTACTTCTGTCAGCACCTCTACAGGTTTTGGAGAAGAATCTTTAACATTCACAGGAATTTTTACTTTTTCGGTAACCAGAATTTCTTTGCTTACACATTCAGAAAATTCAGTTCCTTCTACCTCCTTCGAGGTAGGCTTAAAATCTTCAACCATAACAGGAGTTTCTACTTGCTTCTCAACTTCCACTGCTTTATTCTCCACCAAACTCCCTTCACATATATTATCAGACACTTCTGTTTTCTTCGCTTCTTTAATAACTTCCTTTTCGACAGCGGAAGATGCCCCAACTATTTCCCTGGTATCATTTTGCTTATCTACAACTTTATCCTCTACCTCTTCTACTACCTTTTTTAAATCCTCAGATTGCGCGATTGATATTTCACATTCAGTTTCTCCAATAACCCCAGTCTCTCCTTCAGACGTTACCCTACCTTCTTCAACCTTACCTTCAATTTTATTCAAATTATCCTGAGAAATTTGTTCATCCAGTCCCTTATCCTTCTCTATCAAACGAAATTCCTTTTCCTCCTTCACACTTCCTACAGATTTAGGCGACAAAGGAGTTCCAGAACGACCCCTCCTCCTATCCTGAACGCTACCAAATAATACCGGCTGACCATCTTCGCCAAGACTCTCGATATAGACCGCGTAATCGGAACCCGACTTCCAAGAGTCTGCTAATTTATCTAAAGACGCTTTCGTGGGAACACTAACGGCTGAATCATCCGACACCCTAGCATATGTGGTAGTTAGATTAGCCTCGACTGTTTCAGGGCGCAGGGTAATTAGTTCAGTGGGTTTGGAGCCTACGATTTTAGGTAGGGGAATATTTTCTAAGATCTCGACAGATTTCACGGATTTCACGTTTGGTGGTTTCACTTCGACAGATCCAGGTATGCTGGTAGTGGTTGTCACCGTGGTCACTGTTTTTTCGATTATCAACGCGTTGCCTGTCGTTGTCGAAGGCCCTTGTTCGAGTGGCGAACCTGCTTCTGAAACGCTTGCATTCTGTTCTTTCTTCAATGCGTCTTCTGTTGTTGTTAGTTCCAGGAGTTGGTTCGATGATTGAGGAAGTGTCTCGTCAGGTTTAGAAATGTTGGTTTCTTCGGGCGTTGTCTTGATAGTATCGACGGTGGGTTTACTCTTTGGAATTTTCGGTTTTGACGTCGCTGGTTTCTCTTTTACTTCAGCGGAATATTGAGATGGAATTTCCGATTTTTCGGTTACGGTTGTGTCTTTTATAGATTTTGTATCGGTATCAGATTTTTCTTCCATTGCACCTTTCTCTTTATTGTCCTGTTTCTTCTTCTTTTTCTTGTCAGATCTCGGTGTACTAGATTCGCTGGGTTTTGATTCCACTTTAGGTTCCTCAACAGTTGTTACCTTTTCTGTAATAACTTTTTCTGTTTGTTCGCTTTGTTTCTGTGTCTTTGAGGGTGCAACAAGGGGTTCATTTTTCTGGGCTGGTTCTTGTTTTTCAGGTTCTACAGTCTTTTGAATTTCGAGAACAGCAGATTCTTCTTTCCTGTCTTTCTTAGTAATTTCAACTTTTTCTGGCTCTTTCGATATTTGCAAATTTTCGACTTTGCACGTTTCAGAAACTACGTCGGTGCTTTGCTTGCGTTCATCTTCAATAATAGATTGTTCTGTATCAGATTGAACACTAATTTTCTCTGTGGCAGTAACAACGTTTACATCCTTCTTTTCTTCAACTTGAATATTTTTGATTTTCTCTTTATCATCAATAGCAATTTTCTCTTTTCCTTCGGTTATAGTTATCTGTTTATTATCGATAATAATCTCAGGCTGTGTTTCTAATTTAGGTGCCTGTTCTTGTATTTCTTTTTTCTCTTCAGTCTTCTCTTTTTCATCTACCAATAGGGTAGGCTTTAAGCTTTCCTCTTGTTTCGCTTTGATAGGTGATCTTGATTTTTTACTTTTCCTTTTCCCTGCCGGTTCTTTATTTTGGATCATTGGTTTAGCATCCGAACTAACTTTACTTAATTCTTCAACAATAATTTTTTCGACATTAACTGGTGTCTCTTTAAGTGCTGGTTTATCGGCAATCTTCTTTTCTTCGTCAAAGACTTCCTTTATTTCAGCTACTGGTTTCTGGCCAACTTCCTGCTCTTTCTTAGATTTCTTTCCACCTTTCTGTTTAGTCTGTTTTTCCACTACAGTTATTTCTTTTATCGAGGAATCCTCTTTTGACTCTTTTCTCGAATCTTTATCAATTTTTCTTTTTTCAATAGGTTCATCCTGTTTTTCCTCTACTTTGCTTACATCTTCTTTTATTATACTTTCTTGCACTGCTCTACTTAATTTTATAGATTCGTTAATCTCCACAGATTTATCAGCTGCACTAGTTTCTATCGCCGATTCTATCGCACGCTCTAGCTCGCTAATTGCTGCTCTCTGTTCTTCTTCAATATCTATCTTCGATTCTGTTTCCTGTTTCTTGGCCTCTTTTTTGAGATCCTTGCGTTCATCTTTTGTTTTTTTTTCTTTTCCCGCCACCTTTTTATCTTTGCCATCCGTTAAAGGTTTTACAGTGTCCTCGACATTAATGTCTTCTTTCTTATCTAGTTTCGGATCATCCTCTACAGATTTCGTCAAATTCTCTTCAGATTTTACATCTTGAGAAATTTCAGGCTGCTTCGATTGTTCTGCCTTCTTCTCTTGTTTTTGCTGACCAGGTTTCTTACCTGCCTGCTCTTCCGAATGCACCTGTACATTTGTTTGTTTCTGCTTTTTACTCTTCTTCGATTTATCTTGTTGCTTAGGTTTCGAGGATTTGTCATCGTCAGCTTTAATTTCACTCTTCTCAGCAGACTCAATTTGCGTTTTATTCTTCGATTCAAATTTAATTTCAGCAGCCTTATCTACTTTTGTAGGCTTTACAGGCTTCGTGTCATCCTGTTCCTTTCCTTGCTGTACATTTTCAAGTTTTTGAACTACGTCCACTTTAGCGCATTCCTCCTTCTCTATTATTTCTTTATCGTCATTAGGCACAGGTTTCTTAGCTTGTTTCGAGTTGCTATCAATTTTCGTAGTTTTTACATGATCCTTATTAGACTTATCTTTTCCTGCCATAACTTGTTCCTTAACCTTCTGCTTTTTCTTTAAAGTGGATTCCTTTCGGCCCTTCTCCTCTTTCACGGTCGTCTTCTTCGTTTCATCAGACGACTCTACTGTAACTTCAGATTTTTGATCCGATTCATTTCTTTTCGTTTCAATCTGTGTTTCTTTCTCCTTAAGAATTTCAGCATCGTCCTTTATGAGCTTCTTCTCGGAATCTTTCTCTACTTTTCTCTCTCTCGCCTCTTCCTTCGCTTTAACTTCTTCTTTAACCACAGTCTGACTTACAGTAGCCTTCGATTCTTCTATAACCGTCTCCATCTTCGGTTTACCCTGCTTTCTCTTTTCATTCTGCTTCACATTCTTCTTTTCACTTTCATCTTTAACCTTCTCCGCGCCAGCCTGTTCCCTCGACTTATCTCTCTTCTTCTGTTTATCCATATCCTCAATCTCCTTCAAAGCCTTCTCAATTTCGTCATCCACCGATTTTTCTATCTTCTTCTTCTTCGTCCTCTTTTTTTTCTCCTGAGAGCTACTCCTCTGTTCTACATTCACTTGTTTCTCCTCTTCAATCTCCTTCTCATCTCGACTCTGAGCTTCAACTACGTTTTCCTTTTCTACATTAAATATCTTTTCTTTCGGAGCACCGTCTTTCTTCTCTTTCGGCACCTCGACTTCACTATTCTTCGGAGCAACCAACTCCTCCACAACAACTTTATTTTTCCTTCCACCTATCTGCCTCGGTTGTTGTGTATTTACCTTAATTTTTTCTTTCTGCGGTTTTTCTCCACACTGCTCAGGACCTCTACGAGCCCTCTTCTCTGGAATCTTCGACTTTGGCGCATCCTGATGAGTTTTCCTTATCTCCCTCCTCCTAGTAGTGTCCCAGTTACTCTCGTCTTGCCTAGTTTCCTGTTTACCTATCGATGATTCTCTTATTTGTCTAGCTTTCTGAGGAGGACTCGTTCCGTGCATTGGAGGTGTGGCCGAATGCCCTGGCGACTTAGAACGTTCCTTCACATGTCTCAATGGCAAAATAGTGCTTGCCGAAGGGTTTACAGTAACAGTTGCACTGATTGTCTTGGGAGTTAGGCCCTGTGATAAAATTTGAGCGTACGAAAATGTTTTACTCTCAATAGACACTGTGCTTTTCGCTTGAACTGACAGAGTTTCTGCACCTGTTACAACGACAGCTTCTTGGGCTACTTGCTGCACAGGTTGTTCCTGTTCCACTGGTTTCTCAGGTTCATTAACGTTAGCTGATTGAACAGCAGGTTGAATCACAGGTTGAACAACAGGTTGAACAATAGCTTGAACATCTGCTATTGGTGGCGTTTGTCTAGGCACAATTTTTTCTTCGACATTCTGCACCATGGCAGGAGAATTTTTCTGGACATTTTTAAACCTAGGTTGATGCGGTTGTCTCTGAGGATGTTTCTGCAATTGACTCGGCTGATATATCTCCGGTTCTGAGATGTAGCTGGCTTGTGCCACGTATTGTTCAGCTTGGAAAGCTATTTGAGTATCAGTGTAATGAGGAAGAGCGATTTGTTGAGGAGGTGCAGCTGGCATGTAGACATAGGAACTAACTGGATACGCGATTTGAGATCCAATAAATCCTACCAACTCTGGAATAGGTGGATGCATGTAATTGTAAACTTCAGGGATTTGTTCCGGTTGCCTGGCTACATTTTCGTAATTTTTTTCGTCCATTAAAACGTACTCCTCCATTGTTTCATCTGCCCAGCTAGTCTGAGGTTCAGGTATTTTTTCAGGTGTTTGTATAACAGCAGGTGGAATTTCTGGGACAACCTCTTGCACCACTTCTCGTGGCTGTTGATAACTTCCCACTACCACTTGCCGACTGGACTGTTCAACGGGACTATCGTGAACAATTAATTCTTTTGCTGGTTCAACTCTGGGTACATTGTACTCTGTTTTCTCTTTCTGAATAGTCTCCACTGGGGGCGAATCAGTCGCAGTATTTCTAATTTCTCTGCTAACCATACGACTATCTTTGCCAATTTCCACAGAAGGACTACGAGACGACAGTCTGTTCCCACGAAGAATATCCGCGTAGGATGCGGATCCCGGCATCCAAATAGGACTAGCCGATCTTCCTCTCATTTCTTCCTCAGGAGCCAACGTATTCTTAAGAAGCAACGTCTCCTGCTTCTCTTCCATCATCCTAGGAACCTCCACAACATTCTCAGCTTCTACAAACGCCCCGCCACTAGTCCCTCTGACAGGCTCCACTGTGCCTCTCTTCATTGCCCTTCTATACTGATTCCTCGACTTCGCAGAATTCACAGAATCCACTTTAGAAACGTGCCTCGTAGTCTCTATTCTAGTTTCAGGTTCCTTCTGTTCACTCAACTCCTCGATCCTCGTCTGATCTTCTTTGCTCATCATTTCTATGCTATCCCTTGAATCGACTTGCGACGGTGTATTATCAGGGACAGGTTCTACGACAGGTTTCTGGGCCTCCGTAGCTCTGGACAATTGTGCGGTCGGTCGCAATACTTGAATCGACAGAGGTGTGGGGGTAGCCTCGTCCCGTGGATTTCTAAAGGGGCTCGAGCCCCTGGAACTTGGACTGGTACGACCAGCAGCGATGTCAGCGTACGAGATCTGATTGATCGGCCTGGTCTCGTTGCTCTGTACATAGTACGGGTCCACGGTGTATATTTGATCCAGCAGTGCCTTGACACGTTGCCTCCAATCGTCCATCCTTTGCTGCAGGCTCTGCTTTATCCGCCACGGATGAACAGCCAAGGCACAACAATGGAATACACATACGTCAATTTTCTGGGTGTCTCTTTGTTTGGTTTTGTTTTGTTTGTTTGTTTACAAGGAAGTATGAAGTGAGAAAAAAAATGTTATCTCTGAGGTAGGTGGGGAGAATTGGCGATGGTGTACAGGGTCGGTGGCGCTAAGGGGTAGTTCGGGCTATTCAACAATTTTTCTCGGTCAGAAAGTTACGATCGGCGGTGTGTATGTGTGTGTGTGTGTGCGTGTGTATAACACGGGGGAAAAAAAGAAGAGAAAATGAACAGACGTGTATGCAGCAAAATTGACTCTTTATTCTTTCATTAACACAGATATACCGTTGATTTGCTTTCTTTTCACGAGGGCGCAAAGATTCGCACTCGATGCCTGAACGAACAACGCGTTTTAAGGAGAGAAAAAAAAAAGAAAAACAATGTTCGCTCGATGCGGTACAAGTATAATAGAGAGTCTACGTGTACGTACATACATGTATAAAGTTCGCTAAAAAAGATCCTGAGGTATTAAAAATCGATCGGCTTCCATTCGTGAACGAGAACGAACGTCGTTTTTTTTTTTTTAATTCATTTTTCGATCGAGAGATTTTCTCCAATCTATCGTCGTTCTAGCCGTAGACGTTCCCTTCGTTCCTGGATGGAACGCGCGGAATTACACCGGGTAAGAAAAGAAACGAACGCGAGGAACGACACTATAGTTGTCACGACGTGACCATGTAGGATCACGAGAGGCCGTGGACGATTTCGATCGTCGCTGAAACGACTGGACTGCTCATGGATCCAATGCCTCCCGATCGGGTGTGCCCCGTTGGGCGAGAATCTTCGACCTCTCAGTACGCGCTTGAATTTTACTCTGCAAAGACTTGATCTTCTCCCGATAGATCTACTCGAACGAAGAGGAAATGGAGGAGCGACAACACGCCGAGCGAGCGAACCAAATGGATCGAGTGTCGTGTACGAAAATTTCCATTGAAGTCAGGGGACAGAGATAGAGAACCAAGAAATCGAAAAGCAAAAGAGAACGATGAAGAACGTGGATGAACGGAACCAGACGAAACGATGTCGAAGGAGAAACAATGATCGAAACGGAAGAAAAGGTGAACGTGGACAATCGAATTGAGTGGGGAATATTTGAGTGGGATTTTCGTTTGGGAAAGGCAGGTGAGGGTGTAGCAAAGAAAATTTCGTAAATCATATGTAGCCGGTGCGATGGATTAAAGACAAGTAAAACAAATACAGTGTGAAGTTAGAGAAAAAAAAGAAGAGGGGTGAAACGAACGGATGTAAAATTAATAATGGTAGTTGGCTAATTTCTTTTTTCTTTCTTTTTTTGAGCGTTGACTTGTGCTCGTTCTCACAAGTCTTGAACGCGCGTCTTGGAGGTCACTTGATTTTCTTGCGTATTCCACCGTTTTCAAGTTCGTCGACGATCGTTTAGTTGCACGGTTTTTACCAACCCGATCGATCGAACCCGAACGAATTGCTCGCGTTTCCGTAAAACACACAATTCAGCTGAACTACTGCTCGTGACGACAGATAACTCGATCGAAAAAGCCTACGGTGATCGTGTTGTGACAGACAGACTTCTGTGTGTGTGGTGGACGAAACATTGCAAGACAATAATTGTTTCGTTCCAGTATTTTTTTTTTTCACATATAATAATATACACTTTGTGCGGCTACTACGGTTCTCATTGTATTTGTACTTTTACTCTATAATGTAGAGTGCGTGAGAATTCCAGAGAATTATCGTGGAACTGCGTTTCTCGGTACACGCATTGGTACACACTAATAGACAAGTGAGACACGGCGAGAAAAGAATCAAAAATAATAATAAACGATAGAACACGTGGCTTACACAAAGAAAACGATAAAGAAAAAAAAAACAAGCAAAATCAAGTAATCCCCATTACGGAACAACATATATGGGTGTCGTTAAGTGTGGTGATGTACACGGATGAGAGAAGAGAGACTAAACTAGATAGAAACAGACTGGAAAAACGCAAAGACGTGCGTGACAGTGATGTATGACCGACTGATCTCTCGTTATAAAGAGATCGAGTGAGTTAAGACGTTTTAGTCATGAGCATGATACCAACCAATACCGTGTAGCAGATGTACCACCATGATGACAGCATGCTTGCGCGAACCCGGTATCGATCGTTCAATCGTCGTGCTTACGAAGGAACGATCGACATTGATTCAAATTTGGAAGAGAAACAGGAAAATCTCTTCAAAACAGGAAGGGTAAGAGAGAAAGAAAGAGTTAGAGAGAGTCATAGATGGGGGAAGGTTCATTTAGTACTTGTTACTATTTTTAATTGCTTTAGATTATAGTTGGTAACGAAGGAAAGGATTGTATAGTATAATGATTATAATAATGCGTATGTAGAGAACGAAAATTAAAGTGGAGTCAGGGCAGGATGTTCTGTATAATAATATCAACGGAAACACCTTGATTCGAATAAAAATTGTTTTTTTAAAAAGGTATTGTTACCTTGATCTCTGTCTCCCTGTTATAAGACACCCCACTATAGATCGTCAAAATGTTTCCAATACCGATTAATATGCAATACATTTTTTTGTTTTGCACCTTTGCAATTTCAGTATGCAGATATATATATATATACCTTGATGTAATTAATGGATGATTAATGCTTCAGGCTCGGTCGACGGTTATTTGTTAGTTACTTGTAAAGTTACGGGGGACAGGTACATTGTCTCGAGAGCAGATGCCAGAGAAATTTCACGTCCGTGAAACGGAAAACTACCCCCGACCACGAACGTACACGTTCAATAAAAGAGTAGACGGCTCAAGGGTGGAACGAGTTACGCGATATATCCTGGTGGTGGTTTTCAGTTGGTATCGAGCAAATGCAAAAAATCAACTTGCTGCTTTAGCGCACTTGTGCAGGTGGTAAAAAGGTGGGATCAAGGCAAACCTACCTGCTGCTCGTGCAACGCCTTCTCCTTGTCGGTGGACAGGTATGTCGGGCTCAGCACTGTCCTCAGTTGTTGCTCCACCTGCATAATCTGCTGTCTCAATTGTTGTATTTCCTAAAAATGACAGATTCACGTCAGCCGTATTTTTGTCTCGAAACTTTCGAAACGATTGCTGATCCCTTTTCATTGTAAGCAAATCAGAGATGCTGCACGGGGTGATTTGTGCAAGTGGGCCCGCTGTAATCGCTATATTTACGAAACAATCTTTTATAATTACGACGATGCATCAGAACATATCTTCCTATTTTAGATGCACAATTGCATAGGAATATTTTTCTTATAAAAATCACCCCACTTGCCTGACCTACCCGTGCAACGCAATAAAATGACTCCAAAGTTTAACCGAATCAGCAATCACGTTTCAAGAGAAAAACGACAGCTCTGGTGGAGAGCAAAGGGAGAATTCTCTAAACAGGCTGTGCAATCCTCTAACCTGTTGATATTGATCGATCTGAGCTAAACAAGTCTCTAACGACGTGGTCTGCTCCTTCACGTTGCTATGAAGGCTGTCTAACTCGGCCAATAATTCGTCTACCGTCTCCCCGATTCGACTATCGCCGCCGATTCCGGACCGGAAGTGAACCTGCAGCTTCTCCATAGATATGCTGATTTTCGTTTTCTGTATCGTAATATCGCTCAGCATTTTCTCCCGCACGCTGTGCTGATCCCGCAACGGTTTCTTTTTATTCTGCGGCGACTCGAGACTCTGTTTCGCTTTCTCGATCCACGTTTTCACCTCCTTCATCTTTCGTTCGCACTGCTCCCATTCCTCGCTGGCCTCTTGCAGCAGCGCGTTCTGAAATACGAATATATTTGCGAACGGTGTACATCGTACGCACGCCTATTCTCCTGCCTATGCGTCAGCATCGAATAATAATGAAAAACAAGAACCAACCCTCTCCAACAGTTGACCCTCAACGTGAACCTTTGCTTCCTCCGTGTCGAGCAGCTTCTCAGGCAAATCGCCCACGCTGCAAACCTGACCGATACTCTCGAGCTCTTTACCCATATCGCTGAGATTCTTGTTGATGTGCTTGCAGCTCTTTACGGCTGTCTGCAACGCCACGCGGATAATATGCGGTTCAGTAAAATTACAAACAATGATACAGGAGATTATGGACCACTGAACTGAACGTTCTCTTGTCTCTGAATTAGAGGATAACCTGATACGAGCAAAAATGCGAGTACAATTAAGAAGAAATATTCCAAGATATTCGGGTATTTTCTCAAGATGGTCGGAGTAGGCACGAAGTGCAGAGTTTTTATAATTATACAAGATGTATAATCAATGAATTGATCCCCCTCTCCAAGAGTCCAGAGAGTCAACAGTTCAGTAGCCTGATTCTCCACGTACCGAATACTCGTGCAGCCTCTGTCTGGCCTGCACAAGCGTGATGAGCTTCAACGGCTCAACTAGGAACTGTCTCTTCTCTTCCGTCCATGCCTTCACGGCTTCGTACAAAGCCAAGAATCTCTGCCAGGCGTCGATGGTGTCGGCCACCACTTGTTTCCTCTCGTCCAACCAGTTTCTCACCTGGCTCAACTGTTCCGTGACATTGTGGACAGTGCTGTCGATCAACTGTTTCTCCGTTTCGTCCCTCGTGCTCTCCGCAATCGTACGGCCGTTTCTCGTTAGTCGTTCGAGCTTGTCGGTAATCGTGCCCAGCTCATCCTGCACTTGCTTCAATTGCTCCTTCAGAGGGGCAGGCTCGATCGATCTGTCCTGCACCTTCAGTTCGGCCTGCCTTATCCACGCCTGAACCTCGTCCAGGTCGGTCAGATAATCCGACCTGACGGTCCGTGCCCGTTTCTGTTCCCTCTGTTTCTCCTCCATTGATTGCGCTGTCGCGTCAGCGCACAACTCCAACGCGGCCAGGTGCTGTGCAAGATCGCTGGGGACCAGCTGCTGGCTAGCTTGGTACCGCGCCTTAGTGCTTCCTGAAAACTTTTTCGCGCTGTCGAGGAGCTGCTCCACGTGCACACGCAGCCCGTCAAGCGCCTCCTCGGTCGCGTCCTGATCCGGCCCGAATATATAGAGGTTCGAGGCGCGATCGCGCGCCTCGTTCAGAAGTTTCCTCAGCCGTTCGATCTCACGTTCGGTGTCCTCGAACGCCTCCAAGTCCTCGTCTGCCTTCTTGGATTTCTTCTGCAGAGAGTCGACGAGCCTGGAAGGAACAGCAGAGGATTTTTCTTTGCTTCGGTACGACGTTACATCGTCTACTACATAGCGTTACATCGCGGTCTAGATTTCGATATATTCGAGCAACGATACTTTGTTCGATGATTCCAGCGGGGATGAACAATGAAGTTGAACGATTGCGATTAGAATTCCGTGGTTGCGAGTGTACTCTGATCTTGGGGGCCGTTTTAAAGACAGTAACAGCAACTTGCACCCGGTTCTTTTGTTACGAACGACTGGCACGCGTTTTGACAAACGGGGTTCCCTTCGCGAACCAGTCGGATTTTCTCGTGGACGTGTTTACAGAGCGACGGGACGCCAACGTGATCGTCGGCAAGCCTGTGGTCGCTACCTTACTAACGGAAAACGATTTGCCCCTTAGCGGTGTGCTCGTGCACGGAGGCCAAGCGTAAAAATAGATTTTAGCATATTTCCTGTGGCAGCAGGTCTCCAATAATGCTTGCCAGCGCGCGATCACGGCGCTGCCCATCGGGTATAGGGCAGAGGTTGACGAAGGAGAACGTGGAGGAAAAGAAAACAAAAGTTGGAGGATGCGTCGAATCGATTGGCCTTAAGGAATTGTCCAAGGCAGAGGCGCGACGAAATTAGAATCGGAAATGCGTGTCGCTGGTTCGCTGTAGCTGGCTTCCCTCCAGCCGCAGCGGAGGACGTTTTAGCTAAAAGTAGACGAACTGTCTCTGTGTGTGTGTGTGTGTGTGTGTGTGTGTGTGTGTGTGTGTGTGTACGTGTGGTTGTCCGAGGAATCGAACGTTTGCTTGTGTTGGAATCGGAATAACTTCTTTTGTTAATGATCTTCATTCTCGTTACGAATTTTTCTTTGTCGGGGGTGAAATCCTCGAAAATTGAATAAGAAGTAGTCTAAGATACTCGCGAAGAGATTGAAGAGTTGTAGTTATTTTATTTTATTGTCGGGGAGGATTTTATTAAACTTGACGCATCGTTCAAATTTTATTGTGGCGTTATTGTGGCGTTATTGTGGCCAAGGGGATGCAAGAATGTATTCGAACGAAACGGAATGCCAAGTGTTTTTCGCAAAGATGACAACATCGGCATATAGGTGTATCGTGCCACGAGGAATGTCGCAACCAGTCGTCGTCTCATACGAGCTTGTGTCTGTCACGATGTACAGGTCGGTGCATACCATTTTCGTGGAGTTTCACAGTGGTCATTGATGACATCAGCGTTAAATTCGCGACTTCGATTACTTAATCAACTGGAGCCACCGCGTATGACAAATTGAAGTGCAATGGAAACAAGTAAGGAATTAATGAAGAAAGCGGACCCGGGCTAATTGCAAAGGGGATTTTTTTTTAATTCCAGTGATGGATAATGAGTGGCGAATTCTTGGTACAATGTTTTTCCAAGCGATATAGACGCTGGTCCATTGTCCCTTTTTAATTATTGAGAGCTGATTGCAACGGGATATCGAATCTTATAATACTTGGAAGAATCCTGATGTCAATGTCAAGTTTCGTACACGATGCGGCACGTTTCTTTTCGCACGATGACATCATCGAGGCTAATAATGAACGGTGTAACACGCGGTGCAATCACCAGCAGACCGCCACGATATTTTCGAGACGGTATAGAAATTTATGAAACACGTTCCGCTCTGTATCGCCGATGACTAATGTGGAATTAAACGAGAAAATGTATGATACCATTGCTACTAATGTTCGCGATGAAACCTCTTCAACGACCGGTTAGATATTGCCAAAATGTGTAACACTTAAAATTCACCGGAGTTGGATACACGAAATGAAAATTGCAAAATATTTTGTATGATAATTAGAAGATTCTGAATTTCGTATTCCGCTGTATAGAAGCGCCGTTCGATTGAAATATTTTAAACAATATTCATTGTCCACGAGGAATCCCGATGGTTAATAAAATCCGGAAGTGATCCGACCACGTGACGCAATCCTTTTGCGGGCATGTGACTCGACACAATGTGCTTCGGCAATATAACCGCGGCAACGTCCGTCGAGATATTTTAGTAACACCAACCGTGTGATCCACATTTTTCGAGGATCTATTCACCAAGAACACTGGACGTATCGTGCCGATAATAATCTACGATATATTAAAAAAGGAAGGGAACTACCACTGTTCAAAATATTATAACACCCGAGGGCACTTGCGATGATCCAGAAGTTCTCGATCGTTCCTATTGCGATCATTGAAAAAATGAAATGAAACGAAAAATTGATCGTCGGCGCCTCGACGAAAAGGAAACGATCTATCGACGGTGTATCAATTTGGATCGTACCAATCCGAGCGAAGTCGTTGATCGCCGTGATCGAATCGAATTCTCGATAAAATTCCGTCTATACGTGTATCCCTTTTCCTGGTTTCCAGCAGTGAGTCCGTTCGATGAGTCGACTTTGAAATCGCGAATTATTTAATAGAATGCCGTGAATTGTCGGACAACAGTATGGCGCGGCACGATCAAGCTAAACAGCAGCGTTCGCGGTTCGAAACGTTATTAGAAGGGTGTAATAGTGTTAGCTTTGAATTTTCGTCTTGGCGAGGCGCCGCGACGCATGCGGCTTAGGCCGAAGCGTTCGCCAAGCCGGCCAGGAACGAAAATCGACGACAGTCGAAAAGCGGCGCACGCCGTTCCTAAAAATAATATAGCCTCCCTCTACTTCTTCTACGTCTTCGTCTTCGTGTTCGTCTTCGGGCTGTGCTAGACTCGAGCACGGGTTCATTGGCTCGAAGATCTTTGCCATCGCGCCTTTTTCCTACTCTCTTGGCACGTAGGATCAACGATTACAGCGGATCAAAAGGTTGCATACGATGTTGCAACATTGCGAGAACAAGATTTCTGTCTACCGTTTATGGATCGCAGGCGTGGTTTTTCGGGGGTGTTTCTTGGGGGATGCTGGACTTACGGGGAACTGTGTCAATTGGTGCTGAAATCGAGAGATTTGTATGGAGTTTGTATTTGCGACTGTTACTGTCTTTAAGTTCCCTTTAGACAGAATTGGTGGAATTATGCGCAGAATGTTTTCGTGGCCCGGTTGGTTAACGTCCGAGACTTTTAGGGGGAAATTGTATCCCCTTGAAAGCATTTCGATGTTGTATCCACTGTGCAAATAGTTTCCCCCTGTTCTTCGGTGCAATTTCATTGATCAGGCGGATGGAGGAAATGAATGAGTGAATGAAATTTTGCGATGCGCGTAAAAACGCTGCGCCGCAATCTAATGCAACGTCCTGGCAATTAAAGGCAAACTGCTGCTATAACAATTGTAATTCTGCCATGCAAAAATTACATGAACAGTAATTGAAGTGATCAGTTCGCTTGTTTGTCACCCCTTGCGACATATGTCGCAACGAAAATCTGTCGTTTTAAATGATAAACCGACGCGTTACGAGCGATATCATTTTTCCAGGAAAAATTGAACAATCACTGCTGCACAATTCCTTCTTTTCGCACAACATCCGGCACGAAGTTTTCATTTCACATTTGTTACATTACAACCAGGTCAACGACGACGGGCACGTGCTGCACCGAAACACGTTTCACCGTTCTGCATTGGTATCGATCGATGATAGAGGGGTTACGAGGGCCGAGAGTCACAATATTTAAGCCAATATAACCGCGTACAATCCCCACTAACCCAATAAACTCTAAAACGACCGTGAAAGTTTCATTATTACGTACTATCAATCGACATGCCGCGCTCTTTGACGTCCAAGCGCCGAGCTGCGTCTACGCACTTTAACTGCCTGGCGTTCTCAACTCTTGCACAATTTGATAGCACAATTTGTCGAACGTTAACACACCGATAACGGCGAGCTATCCTCAACGAAATCCTCCACGAAGAAAATCAAACACCACGATCGCACCACGTCGCACCAATGAAAATAATTCGCAGAAATCACACTGTGCACCAAATTAATCGATTTAAAATTCCTACGAGACCATTACGGACACATCTAACGGCTAATCTAAATCACCGATGCTGCACACAAGTATCTCGCGTTTCACTATATCAAGTCGACCGTGTTCGTGTTCAACGAGCTGTGCAGCTCCGTCAGTGTTACGCCAACGACTTCTTTTAATCCGTCACGATGATTGTTTAATAAGCGTGTCGTTGAAAGAACTCGCGGAACTGTCCCGACGAATTCCGCCAGGAGCAGACGTGCTTTATTCCTTGTGTGCGACGTCGCGTACGAATGGTGACTGGCGTGCAAACCTGACCGCGGATATTACGCCATGAAATTCAGAAACGGGCCAGCGTGCCACCGCGGCGGTCGCTTCACTTTTCATCGTCAAATCTATATTTAGTGCGAATTCGATCGACAACCGGCCCTGGATAACACAGGGATCGCGCGGGGCTCGCGTAAAGCAACCCCCTTCGAAACGAGAACGGAATCGTGGTGGCGTGCGACCGTCTGCCGACCGGGCTGTACTCTCACGTGCGATCCTCGTATCGATAGGAATGCGGAGGCCCGTGCATTACCTAATGTCGCTCGATTAATGACCCGACGTGGGTGGAGTGAATTATTTGGAAAGCTCGTTGTGCAATGGCACGATTCTGTTTACAAACAGCTGTAGTAGAAACGCGTTGCATGAATATCGCGAACGTTCAAAGTTCTTGGAACTGTTTGTCAATTTGCCTTTCAGTCGGAGCAATTGGGAGATGAAATTATTTTGCGATTATTCAGCGTAGATACTCTTTGGGAAATGGAGATTTTGCATTGGACAGTCTTTCTTTTATTCTATAAAAAATAATGTCACAGTGCTTCGCTGATCGATTTAGAAAAATATTTGTCGAAAGTTGGGCTAAATTTTTATGGGTATCTTCAAGGATGGCAGAATTAAAATTTGTTATTAGATGTTTCTTGTATTTTTAACGGGACTTGAAGAATAACAGAGTGCTGTTGATCGATTGAAATATTACTTCACTAGCGATGCAAGTATGGCTAATAAAACCGATTATTTTCTTCTCTGAGCAATATGAATTGTCAGATATAATTTATGCGGCCGAGATTTGTACGTTCAGACGGCTTATTTTATTCCGTTTCTGATTATTAATTTTGTGACGCAATGTATGTGAATCGCGACATGAGGTGCACAAGTATTTGCAAGGTCTACTTGCGTCATGGGACTAATTTGGGTATGATGGAACTCAATAGGACACGTAATGCATGCTAAATCGATGCATGTGGTAACCCATAAGGAATCTACTCCTGTCGAGGGACCTCACACTTGTCCTTTCCCCTTCTACGACGAAATCGTTTCTTTCTGCTTTCGCGATTCAACGAAAAAAGAGTTCAACCAACGTCTGACATTTCGACAAGCAATTCGCAAACTGATGTTGTAATAACTTCCTATCCCGAGTGGAGAAATGAAAATAGCGTGCGTAAGATGTACGAATTTCAACGAACTTCAAATATGTACTTATACTTAATAAATAATAAATTGCGATAATTAATGTCTGAAAATAAATTGGCCTGAAAATAAATATTATGCCAAGAAAACAAAGTATACATTTACGTGTAATTAAATTATCGATATTCGATGCGAAGATAGCCTGAAAAAAACGTGTGAAAGGGTGGGGAAAGCGGACATCACCTTCCCATTTAAAGGGGATGGTAAATTGCATAAGCAAACACATATACGCATGCACATGCGTTGAAATCGCACACAGGAGCACCGCATGATACCTTCGTCGATGATTTCGCTAATGTAGCGAACCGCTGGTTGACCGTTTCTTTTTTTAAATAAAAAGGCAGGGGGATTAATCGTTAACCGGTACGTTGATAATTAAAAAAAGTGGATAAAAATATTGGTCCGGAAAGTAAATAAATTAGTAGTGACTTTTTAAAGAAATATGTAAGCAATATAATTTCAGTAAAAATTATGTAAACGTAATCTCAATAAAATGCAATTGGAATGAAAATTGTGCATCTACAGAATGGTATTCTAAAAAGTATAAAATAATTGGCTTCTAAAAACTATGCACGGATAATATGAATCGCAATTGACGTGGGGGCAGAGTAAATATGAAACATTCTCGATTTCAGAAGAAACGCGTTGGCGAATCAAGGGATATTTTTCAGCGACACCTGTACGGTGTCTTCGGCGGTGCGTTTGCAAAGAACACAAGAAAAAAAAAAACAATGCATTTCGACTCACGATTCGACGGAACTCTGTAACTTATTCAGCTTCTCTTCGAGCGCTTGTGCCGGTGTCTCGGTGAAGGCAGCCAGGTACGCCAGTACAGGTTCTGACAAGGATTTGACTTCGTCTGCCATCGGTATCAGTCTCTCAGCTTCTGTCACTAGTTCCTGCAAACGACAAAGCAGAAGATTAATTGTAATCGCGACATAATTTCCATGACGTTACGCAAATAAAATCTGTCATCCTCCTTGAACAATTATGCGAATAGAAGTAAAAATCAGTGTGTCACCTACATCTAGTGCTTTGATGGTATCATGCAGGTGTTGCTTCGACCGAACCACCGTGTCCAAAAGTTTGCTCTTCTCTTCAGTTGCGTTCACGCGAGCTTCTATCAGGGACCATTGCGCCTCCAGTTCTTGCCAGTGTTTCGAGAGAGCTTCGAGGGCGTTTCTGCGACCCTCCAGACCGGACACCAATTCCTTCCATTCCGTGGTAATTTCAGAGATTTGTGTTTCTATCGTTTTCTTATTATTCGCGTCGGCCAACTGGAGTACTTCGTGGCTGCGTTCGTTCAGAAGATCCAATTCGAATTGTTGATTCTGCGATGGGAAATTAATTTCGAATGAGCAAATTAATTTGTAAACAAACTTCCACGAGTGAAAATTATGATCGTTGGCTTACCTGTATATCGTTCAGAGCATGCGTGATCTTTTGGACGTTAAACTGCAATCCAGCCATCGTTGTGACGGGCTCGTCGGTGAATCTACTTCTCGCTATGACAGCACGAACACGTTCTAGAGTTTGCGTGTAGTCCCTCCAGGTTTCAGCGCCTTGCTCCAGTCTGGCGCGTTGAGATTTCGCGGTGTTCAGCGTGTTCTTCAATAATTGAGTGTGCTGCTGTTGTTCAGCGCTTAATTCTTCCTGCTCAGAGGTGCTCAGGGACGGCCATATCTTATCGGCTGCTTGTTGAATCTGTTGGGAAACCAGCTCGCGAATCGATGGTTCGCTGCTGAAGTAAATCTGCGAAAGGAATCAGCGAATTTAATCGTGAATCATAAACGTTCAAAATCGTTGAGCGCCAAATTTCATTTAGAAACATAATAAATAATTGAATATTAATACAAAATTCTTTATTCCTTTTATAAATGTGTAATACAAACCTTGTGCTCCTCGAGATCACTGAGAATATTCGCAAAATCAAGTCCACCGTTGTTACTTTCCAAACGAATCTCGGCTTCGTTAACCCAACTTCTCAGTTTATCAGTGAGTGCAGTGTACTCTTGTCTCAATTTCATGTTGCTCTCCAAATAATTTCCTCGTTCCTCCATCTCTCTGGGCAGAGACGATAGTAAAGACACTGCCTCGCTGAGCATTTCCTTCAACGATCCAGGCATTCCTTCCTCGTGAGGCACAGACTTCTTCAGGTTTTTAATTCTTTCGAGGTGCTCGTCGACCGCCTCGCAGAGTTCGTGGTGCTTCTTCAGCTCGGCCTCTACGCTAGTTGGATCCCTTTCTAATAGAGGCCTCGACTTCACTTCCTTTTCTTTGTCCTCCAGCCAGTCAAGAATTTCAGCCAGTTCGTTGGCGAGCCTCTTGTGTTCTGCTGCTGCTAATTCGTGTTGCTCTCTTTGCGTCTCTACAGCCCTTCTCAGACCTTGCAATTGTTGCTTCAGAGATTGCAATTGTTCTGTCACGTTGTTTCTGTCGACTGTCGAACCCTCTGCCGCGATCTGTTGACCCTTGTCCGTGGCGCTGGCAAGGGTTGCTTCGCACTCCTGGATTTTGAGAATGGCATCGTCGTATCTGAGTAAAATAAATAAATAAATAAAGATAATAATATAGTTTTCACAGAGTATAACAGTAGTATACGTATTATAAAAACGACACGAGGAATATTTAATATAATGAAACATTTGTGGAATGTTATAAAAATTAATGATATTAATTACCTTTTGATTTTTTCCTCCGTGGTTTGACCAGAGTTTTCGATATCTCGAACGATCCCCGTGTACTTGGCAATGAACGTTGTTATCTCAGTGATAAGAGCAATAAATTGCTGCCGTAAGAGAAGTAATTGTCGAAGTTTGGCAATTTGGGATTCTATCGCGTTTATGAGATCATCTTGCTGAGTCAATACTCCGTGAAGATCGGCCACATTCACCGATTGTAAGTCGCACAATTTTCCTTTGTTTGCTTTCAAGTCGTTTAAGATCCTCTCGTAGGCATCCAGCATCGCCTCGACGTCCTCGATCCGAGAGCCGATCGGTTTGTTCAGCTCGTGAAGTTCTTTCTGCACGTCTGTCATATATTGCACCGCTTCCGCAACTCTGGCCAACGATTCCTCAGCTTCGTCGATGCTCTTTTGGAGAGCCAGGGCTCTCTCGTTTATGACACCCGCTACCCTTCCGTGCGCCTCCTTCATGTTCTGCAATTGCTCGTTCAATTCGAGTTTGTCAGCGTCGCTCACGGTTGGCAAAATGGATTTTCCCTGTTGGATTATTTTCTCGATGTCGTCCGCGTATTCCCTCGCCTCTTTCTTTAGGCGATCATACTGGAGAAACGAGAATAAAGTGAGGCACAATTAGTAACAAAATACTATTAAAGAAAAGAAGAATGAGGGATATAATTGCACTTTTCCACAAAATTGAAGTCACGAAATTTTTACCGAAAAGTGTAACTTTGTGAAAAAAAGTCGTACAACTATCTCTACCTGGGCTGATTTTAAACGGCAAAGTCTCTACTTTCGCATTCCACGATTGAATGGTTTCAAAAAATTTGGTATTATCAAACGGAGTGGAAACTTTGAGAATTCAAATATTCACATTCACACCATACCTTGGCAAGCTGTTCTCGTAAGATATCGATGCTAGTTGACCTTAAATCCGACGACGTAGCCACTTCAGCTTCGTTGATCCATCTCTGACATTTGTCTATTTCATTTTCAAACGATCTCCTTCCTTGAAGTAGATCTGCCAAGGCTGCCTGTTTTTCCTGCGCTTCGCTCTTCAACTCGTCATAATCCTTGTTCAATTCGTCCAAGATTTTCTCCAGTTTCGCGCGATCCTCTTCGTTGCACTCCTTCAGCAAATTGTTCCCCTGCTTCGTGATATCGTTCAGATCCTTCTCGCTGAATGAGTCGATGTCTGTCTCCAATTCGCCATGCTGCTCGATATCCTGTTCAACTTTCACTGCCTTCAGAGGCAGATAGCCGCTCAACTTTTTCAAGTTGTTGCTCTTCAACTTGATCCAAGCCCGCGCCTTCTCCAATTCACCCTCGAACTTGCGGCGAGCATCCGCCGCCGCAATGGCATTCGATATTCCTTCTGTTAAAATGGTGCAGAGCTGTGCCTGTTCGCCGCGCAGGGCTTTCGTCTCGTTTTCCAATTGCTGTTGCTCGTTGCTCTCCAGTTCGTTTTGCATATTTCCAACTCGTTTCTCCAGCGTGTCGATGACCATCTGTTTTCCCTCAGCTTCCTTCAGCATAGCCTGAAATTCACAACAATTCGATTAAATAAAGTTCTGTCCTTCAACGTGAAAATTTTATTCTCTTTCATCAAAAGGAGAAAAAAACGTACCTTCAAAGCAAGAAGTCTTTCCTCCGCCAGTTTGCTATCGAATCCAACTGGCTCGGATACTTGGGCTTGCTGCTTCTTCTGCTGTATCCAATCACGATTTTCTTCTATTTCTTGCCTGGTTGCTTCGATGCCTTGCGCAGTCATATCCAACACCTGAGCTTTCCTTTGCAGTTTCTTCGCTATGTCAGCGTACCGCCTCTCGACCGATTTAATCTGTTCTTCGATTTGCTGAGAGTCCAGGTTGCTCACGGAATCCATCACCTGGTCGCCCAAACTTTTCACCTCGTTCAATTTCCCTGGCCCCTGCGACTCGAAATCTGTCGTTATTTCTTTCACGCTGGCCATCTTCTGGCCGATCGTCTGTCCATTTCCTTTCTCAATCAAGTCCACCTTCTTGGACAGCGCGTCCAACCAGGATTGAATGTTCTGCACTTGCGATCTATACTTCTGAATCAAGTCTTGGGTCGCTTGTTTCACGGTGATCGCCTCGGTCAACTCTGTTTCCAGTTTATTCAACCCTTCCTCGATGTCCTGGTCGTCGTCGTGGAGCGATAATTCTGTCAGTGCGTGAGTTCGACGCTCTCCAACGTTTCCAAGCAGATCGTTCATCGCCTGTAATTCCGCGTGAGCGGCTTCCGATCGTAATTTTGCTGGACGAGATTTCCATTCCGCGCACAGGGCTCTCTGTTGATATATCCACGCACGTAGAGCGTTCTTCTGACGAGTCTGTTCTTCTAGCTCGTTTAGAGCCTTGGTCACGTTCATCAGGTGACCCTGAGCCTGTTGAAGAAGAATCAAAATTTTGTATATTATTTTCTAGATTGTTTTTTTTAGAAAAAAATAAACCGATGAAGTCTGTAAGGCTGATTAAGAAATTTTAATATTCTTATTCAGTAGAAGAAGAATCGAATATAATACCTGATCGATCAGTTCCTCCAGTTTGTTTCGTACTTCCACTTCTCTCGCTGGAATCTGTACAGGCGGCGCATCCAGAGGACTTCCGGGCCTCGAAACACAGGCTACCGCAGCTTCGCAAGCCTCCACGGCCAAAGCGAGCCTCGTCTTCTCCCCTTGTAACTTGTTGTGCAACGTGCGCGCATTTTCGAATCTCACTTTCGCAGCATCCAGAGTATCCAACGGTGCCTCCATTTCTTGAGCGATCTCGGGCTCGTACGCGTCCAAATTCTTCATGATACTCGCCAAAGTGTTTTCGTATTCCTGGAACTTCACCAACGATTCCGCCAATCGTTTCTTGATCTGCAACGCAGTATTCAGCAAGGAGTTGTAACTCTCTTGGACATTCTGCAGCTGCGTCTCGATGACGTGTTTGATATCAGGATTGGCCGCCACGTAACGACCGATCTGGCCGTTCCCCTTCGCTTTCAGATCATCCAAAACATTCGTGTACTTCTCGATTTCAGTAATCAGATTCTCGTGCTGCTTGATTTGAGAGACCGTCTGCTCTTTGTTCGTGATGTACAATGAATTGTGGGCCATCAACTGGAAGGAAATCTGCAGCAGCCACTTTTCCGTTTCTTGCAAGGCTGCATGGTACGCGTTGTAGTCTTGCATCTCGTTCTCTACGAGCTTCTTTCTCTCCTCGACGCTGTCGCTCAGATTCTGCCAACGTTTCAGTAACCCTTTGGTTCGATCCAGAGGGGTGTTCTTCTTCGCCAATTTTGACAATTCGCTGGCTTCTTCCATTAAGTGTTCCAATTCAGTTTTCTTGCCACGAACTTCCTCCTGAATGTGCTTGTAACGTTCGAGCATGGTCTTCATATCACCGAACTCCCCCTTCGTATCTGGAAGTTCTTGTATACTCTTCTCGGTTTCCTTCAGCCAGCGTTCGAGCTTCTCGCGGGCCTCGGAATGATCGTCCCATCGATTCAGCAGCGATTTCAGTTGAGCCTGAACGGTGTTCAGATCGATACTCAATTGTTCCCAGCTGGAAAGTAGACCAGCCATGTCTGATCTTAGTTGTTCCTGTTGCTCGGGCACTGCGGTGTCTATGGCCTTCGTGAATGCGTTTTGCAATGTCGAAAGCAGATGTTGTCCCTCGGTAATTCGTGTAGCGACAATCTGTGGAATAATATACGAAATATTACAGTGATTTCCTATTCTGCTGGTAATTTCTCCGCATAATAATAATTGCCAGCAGTAGAATAATAAATAATAAATGTTAAAGTTACGTAAAATTAAACTGAATAGTAATGCAAATTAAATAATACTTCATTCGTAAAGCGTACTTTAATGGTCTCCAATTTATCCTTGGCCCAATCGGCGTCTCCAACGCCCATGCAATCCTGCACGGAGCCCCTGGCAATTCGCAGCCATTCCTCCATTTCCTTCTTCGCCTTCAAGAATTCAGTGTGATCCGATAGATTCTTCTCCACTCTAGAAACTAGACCTTGCATATCCGTCAACAGAGACGTGTAAGCTGACTGCAATTGCACGGTCTTATCGCGTGCCCAACTGCAAGCACTCATCTCTAACAACGCCTCGCATTTGTCGTTCAAATCCTCTAGTACAGGCTTCTGTTGCACAGCCTCTTCCACGAGGCTCTTGCACCGGACCAAATCCTCCGGAGTTTTGTTCTCCTTCGACTGCTCGTCGTTTAATTTCTTCTGGAAGTGATCTATCCATCTCTTCATTTTGTCCAGAGCAGCTGTGAATTGGGACCAGCTGGTTATACAATTGGACAAGGTTTTTTGGGCGTCGTGGCACTGCGTTTGCAAAGATTTCCAGTTCGCTTGCAGCTGTTTCACGTCGTGTTTAATGGCTTCTTGTCCTTCTGGACCTGTACTGCCGATCACAGCGTCGCTCAATTGAATTACTTTCGAGATCAGAGTTTCTCCTTTCGGAAGGGTGGCGATTATTTGGTTCACTTTGTTCTCCCGTTCAATTATTCGTTCCTTTTCGCCATGAGTGTCGCAGTTTTGTTGGAGTTCCAATTTCGTATGGCGTACCCAATCTGCTGCCTCGTTGTGGGCTTGTTGGAACTTCTCGTGATCGTTCACCTGCTCCTCCAAGTTCTAGAAATAGGGGTTGGAAAAGTTGAAGCGTTTCTTTTGTTTTTCAATCTTGATCGTTTATTCGAGTTGATTAATTAATTCTCAGCAGATACGTACCTTAATTTTCTCGGCGATCAGCTTGGTTAATTCGTCGTACTTCGCAATGGTGGATTGATAAGGACCAATAGGAATACTAGAGTCTTCGGCTAAACGAGCTTTCAATCGGTCCACAGTTTCTCCATGCCCTTGAATATCTTTCTGGACTGTCTTATATTTCTCCAGCGCAGCACGCTTTTCGCTCAGATCGTTCTTGTACATTTCACCTGGCTGAATCTTGCCTTCAATCTCTTCGATCCAGTCTGTAGTGAGTCTGTGAATTTTATTTAATTCCTCAAGTGCGCTGGCCCTCGCCGACAACTTCTGTCTTGTATCTTCCACGTTCACCAATAATTTGTCGAACTCTGTTTTCAAGTTCTCCGTGTCCTCCTGAATCTTCTGTGCGCCATTTTGCTCTGTGTTCATGATTACTTTTTCCTTCAGTTCGAGGGCATAGCGTAGCTTGTTCTGGCCTTGCTCGAGTGTCTGCCTGATGGCTTTGCAGGTATTCAATTTGTTGTTCACCTCGGTCAATGTGCTCGGAATTACCTTGCACTCGCCTAATTTGTCACGCGTTCGTTCTATCCAGTCTTGACATTCTTGGTACAATGTATTGTGTTGCTGGTGTTCCTAGAAAATAAAACACATTTTTTTTAATCAAATAATAAACAATTGATAATTAGAAAAATGTTTCCACAGCAGAGATATTTTTTAAATGAATTTTTAAATACCTGATAATGCAATTCCAAACGTCTCATTATCTCTTTCGCCAGAGATAGAAGAGCATTATATTTCGTCGTCAGCTGAGTAATAGCGTTCGAGATTCTCGTATCTGCACACGTCTCTAGCAACATTTGAGCCTTCATGTTCAATCGATCCAATTCCTTCTGCCAGTCGAACAGTGTCTGCAGGTGAATCTGGAATTGTTCAAGAACGTTCTTCTTCTCCTCCAAACTATCCTGCAATTTATTGAACGACTGCACCAGTTGTTCAGTCTGCGTGAGCCACTCGGTAGCTTCTGAAAATTGGTCCTCGTATTCCGTCCATTTCACTATTCCAACTTCCAGTAAAGTCTTAGTGTTATTTAGTGAGTCCCTATAAAAAATATATATATCTTAAGCAAGTTCCATCATGCCATCGTAATTACACCTCTTCCCTAATTTACTTTACAATAGCAATTTCATTATATTCAATTCGTTGATAGATATGTCAATTACCATTAATTATTCCAGAAAAAATGATTCGCAAAATATTACTCACACATAGCTATCGTACTCTTCCTGCAACAACGCCACCTCCTCCTCAATAATTTCTTTATCCTCCTCATCAGCAATGTTACACGCAGCATTGCCCTGTTCCAAAGCATGCTGCAATTTCTTCTGTCCCTCCGGTAGCTCACTTTGCAGCACCTTCAGCTGCGTGATTTTATTCGCCAACGATTCTTTATCACCGGTAGGCTCCGAACACTTTCCAAGCCTCTCCTTGGCCGCTCGTATCCACTGAATAAATTCGTTCCCGCTGTCTATGAACGCCTGGTGTTGCTCAACAGTTTCCTTCTGCTTTGCATACAACTCTTGCGCCTGTTTGCTCAACGTTTCGTACTTGATCGAAATTTCCGTGGCTGGGGTCGCCTGTCGAAGATCCTCTGCCTTCGTCGTCACCGATTGTATCATCGGCTCGAACGCTACTATATCTTGAACAATGCTGTTCGTCTGTCGAAGATTCGCCTTCCTTTCGCCAATGGCCAAAGAACTGAGCCCAGCCAGACCTTTCCTCGCCTTCGACACTTTTTGCTCGCATACCTGCTGCAGCTTCGCCTCGCGATCGTTGATCCATTGCTGTAGCTGCAAGTACGACGAACTGTAATCGGCCCATTGGAGAAGGCTCGTCTCCAGGTGAACTTTGGTCGTGGAAATCTTTTTCACCAGTCTCTCCCAATCGTTCTGGATTTCTTTCAGCTGCGCGTTGATCTCCTCTCTGCCGTCCGATCGAGTATTCCTCATCACCTTCTCGCCACAGTTCACTGTCAAGTGCACCAAATTCTGTCCCTCTTCTCGTTTCCTTAATAATTCTTGAATGTTAACCAATCGGTTCTGCAATTCTTCACGGCTGCTCGTGGAAGCTGCCTCTGTTCCCTTCCGGATGATTTGCCTCGCATTTTCGATCCAGGCACGAGTTTTGTCTAAATTAGCCTCGTACTCCTTGTGCTGGGCTAGATTGTTTTCCACTTTCTTCAAGACATCCTTGGCGAGGTTGACTTGCACCTGGTAGCGTGAATTCAGGTGACGAAGTTGATTATTTATGTACGTGTCCAGGTGAGACGAGAGAAGGGTGGAGGCTGTCTTGTTGAATTTGTCAATTTGTTCCTGTCCTTTGAGAAGATTCTCCAATATCTGCTTCACTTCCAGCACTTGTTTCTCTTTCTCGGTGACATTCGGTAAAAGGGAGTTCTTCTGTGCTTTTATTAATATATCGAATTGCTGTAGCCAGTCGCTCAATCTCTCGTACTCGTCTTTGTAATCTCGCCACTTGCTCACTGTTTGCTCCAGTTGATCTTTCTGTTGTTTGATTTCTATAAAAGGAATTAATTTTCATTACGGAAACATTTTTTTTAACGATTTACATTTCGAATATTTTTAATTTCAACACTCATTCATTATATTCCGATGAAAAAAAATAAATACAACACTTACCTCTGAATAGCTCCTCGAAGCTCTGAGTCAGCGCCTTCACCTCGTTCTTAATAATCTCCTGCCCCTGCGGATTCGTATTAGCGCAAACAACTTTTCCAGTATGTTGAAGATGCTCCACCAACAATTCCCCTTGAGCTTTCTTGTTCAATAAGCTCTCCAAAGGCGCCACAGCGTTCTCGATGGCCAGTTTGTCGCTCAACGGCCTCTGTTTCATCGACGGAATCTTTTCACGAGCACGACTGAGCCAGTTAATAATATCGTCGTGCGCCTCTTTGTATAATCTGTGATCCTTGTACTGTTCTTCTCGTTCCGCCAACAACGACTTGATCTTCTCGAACAGCGTGTCAAACCTGTTCAAGATACTCTGAGCCTGCGACGCCGCTAATCCTTGCGGTCCGCTGGCGATCATTTCAGCAACTTTGATCTTCAGACTGTCCACTTCGATATTTTCACATCGAACCTTCTCCTCCAGAGCCTTAATACGTTCCAATTGGCATCTCTTCTCGGACATGGTGGCCTGGAACGGCGTGAACTCGTTCAAAGCTGCCTGCATGTAATCCACCGTTTTGTTCATCGATTGTATCTGCTCGAGCAGTCCAGCCCATTTATTTATCGAGTCGTCCAAATTGGTCTTTGTCTCCAACATCTTCGAGGCCAGTGCGCTCCATTGCTCTTGAAGCTTTCCGACAGCATCGTTGATTGCTCTGTGACCAGTCGGTGCAGTGTTCGCGAGGACTGCCTGCGCTAGTTCCACGATTCCTTGAACCTTGGCGAAGCCGTCTTCTTTGTACAGCAACAAGTCCTGTATTATTTCCATTTTGTTCTCCAGATCTTTCTGCGAAGATGCACCCATGTCGGAACAATAAGCAAGCTTCTTTCGAATGTCGTCTAACCATCTGGTACACTCTGCCACTTGATTATCGAACTCCTGATGAGTGGTGACGTATTGATGCCATCGGCTGTACAAATCTTTAACCTTGTTCGATATCTGCTGATACTTGATGCTCAATTCAGACATATGCGTGGTACGGGACGTAATATTCTTGTGAAGCTGCTGGGCCTTTTCGGTAACAGCGTCTATCTCTAACTCCTTGGCGCGCACCTGCCCTTGAAGTGTTTTCAGAAGCTCCAATTGATCCTTCTTCTCTTGCAGAGTTGCCTTCAGGTCGACAGCGTGGAGTTTCGTGTCAGTCTCCCTCATCCAGGCGAGACATCTTTCCTTGGACGTTTCGAACTCGTTCCATTGTTGAAGCTTGTTCTCCAGACTCTCTATCGTCGATTTAACAGCTGTCACCAGGCTCTCCCATTCTTGCTGAGACGAATCTATCTGCGATCGAATGTTAATCTGCCCAGACTCCAGCGTTCCTGGGATCACCTTCTCCCCTAACACTCTTATCTGTTGCACTCTTGGCTTGTCCTCTGGTAAACTTTGCAATAAATTCCTCAGACGTTCCAGGTTGGTATGAAGCGACACCCTCTCGAGTTCTGTGTCGCCCCAAAGTATGACCGCGTTGTGAGTGGCGTCCAGCCATTCGTGTGTATCTAGGACAGCCTTGCTGTACTGTTGATGATCACTGACGATGCCTTCGTATCTTTCAACAAACGCAGCGGCTCGCTTCGACACAGTGGCGTGTCTGTCGTTCAATTTCCTCAATGTCCGATGCACCTTTTCCGTAGAGTCAGGCAAATTGTCAGCTTTGTCACGCAGATCGAGCAAATCCTGCTGATGCGATTGAATGTCGTGCAAAAATGAACGATAAATTTGCAGCTGGGCCCTTTTCTCGTCCAACGTGGTTTTCAGCTCGATTTCTGGTTTCAATTGGGTCTCTACGGTACTCAGCCATTTTTCGAACGCCTCGTTTGACTCGTCGAAGCCGGACCAACGTGATATCTTCGATTGCAATTCTCGTTCAGTCGACGCGATATTGTCGTACAATTCCTCGAACGCTTGTTGAAGGTCCAGTAATTGTTGACGAACGATTTCTCTACCCTCCATGCCTGTGGTCGGGTACAAACGCTCCCCAGCTTCGACCGTGTTGTTTATTAGGAGAGTTGCCGAAGATTGGCGGGCCAGAAGGTCCTTTAGGGTTGATATATTTGTAGATAACTCTCGTCGAGTGCCACTGATGTCGTCTTTGATGGATTGATAGGCGGCACGAGTGTTCGCCAGCCATTCTGAGCATTGCTTGTAGCGTTCCAAATACGCTGCGTGATCTGAGACCGCTTGCTCGCATTTCTTAACCAGCTCCTGGAATTTAAAAAATGATCAATTTAATTTTTTAGTAGAGGAACGTATACTCGTTGAATTCGACAAGTACATAATTTTATGCATACCTTGGCTGTAGCTTGAATGGATTGGAAACGGGAGGTGATTTGTTGTACGCTGGCCGAAAATCTAGTTTCTCCGCTGATCTGCATCAGCTCTGAGGATTCGTCGCTCATCTTGTCGAACTCTGCCTCGTTTTGTCGGAGATTCACGATCAACATCTACAGAACGGAATGGTTTATTAGATTTTATTGGCGGCCAATTATGTATCACGTTGCTTTCATTTGTATTCCATCGTTGTATTAATTAGGTAGTTTTCTGTCCGTCTGAAAATACCTGGGCTGAAGGAATTAACATGATACACGCAATTGGGTATGTTTGTTTCGTGTATGTGTACGGGTTAATGCGAATTCGATCAATTGATAGTCGTACATTTTTTCGCGTGCCATGACAACGGGGTGTATAGTACACGGGCTTGGAAACGTAATTCTTCGATCAAGCGTGCTCGAAACAACACGATATGCATGCATCGAAGTAAAAAAAAAGAACAAAAAGTACGAAGGAAACGTTTAGAAATAGTGTGAGTGTGGTGTATGCATAATGTGAAAGTGTAAATGCACAATTTGTCTGATATTTTAAACTTACCATTTTTTTTTTTTTTTTTTACCAAATTCGTTTTATCTTTTATTTTCTCACTTAAATTCACACTGAATCGTCGAAGAAAAAAAAAACGGAAGAAAAGGAAAGAGAGAAAAAAAGAAACAAAGTATTTAGAGAAAGATGAAAGAAGAAGAAGTACAGATGGGGGCAGTAACGAGAGATCTTTACAAAAAGCGTTCACAACCCTGGTCGAACAAATTTCGTTCATATTTCTCTTACTTGATCCAGGTGGTCTCCGAGTGCCACCAGTTCCGTCACTTCCGTGTCCCACGATAAGGCGGTTTTTTGTAGTGCCTAAGAAAGTTTTCCAAAATACAATGCCTGAACTAATCGTACGAAGATTTCATCTCTCTCGTATCTTTTCCTCTTCTTGATAAACAAAAATCTAACGCCGAGCGATACTCGTTACACGTGTTCATATATTTTCGTGTCAAAAAGAAAAATAGCAATTTATGGTTGGCCGTATTGCCACTTTGCACAGGAGCAATCGATTCGTTTGAAAAAGAAACAGAACGAATAAAAGAGTTGAACTAGTCGAGTTCGTTCCTTTTCTTACAATTAACAACACGTTACCTGATATTTCTCGAGTTGTTCCTGCTTCTCGTCGAGGGTGTTCTTCAGGGAATAATTCTTCAACGAAGACTCCGCATCTGTCAACCATGCCAATAAACGTTCCAACGAATTCTCGTACTCGCTCCATTGCTGAATTCTCTCCTCGATGCATCGAACGATATCGTTCACGGCTGTCGCGAATTTCTTGTGCTCGAATCTGTTTTGTGAATTAATTTTACAAAGAAAAACATTAATTTATTTAACCCCCGTTACATATAATACATGTATAATGATAAGATGCAATTCTCACCTTAACGTAGCCAGATCTCGTTCCATTGATTCCAAAGATCTAGGCGACAAATTATGAGCACTTTGAGCCACGTGCTCGCTAAGAATATTCAGCTTCAATTCTCCTTCTCTCTGACCATCTTGAAGTTCCATGATCTTAGCCAGCTGAGCTTGAAGAGCAGCTTTGTTTCCTGTGTAGTCACTGTAATTCGCCAATTGCTCCCATTGCTGCTTCTGATAGTCCTGATAGGATTTCTGGAGATCGTAGAACTGTTGGAACGTATCCAGAAGAGTTTCCAAGTTAGATATATTCTTCTGGGACATGTCGACCAAGTCCTCGTATCTGCCAGAAACGGATGCTGCCTTCTGCTTTGCATCGGATGGCGCCTGAATTGGATACGTAAGTGCATTGGCCTTCTCAGAAACACCTTCGATTATACGTTTGTACGCCAAGATTTCTTGATGCATTCCCTGGAAGACGAATTCATTTAATTTAGCGTTACAGTAAATTATCTAAAATTCTAAAAGCAGAGTTGGTTACATTTTCGTACGACAATCAATAGAAAATAAAAAGTAAATGTAAATTCACCTTGCTCTTCAATAACTTTGATTTAATCTCCTGAAGGGAGGACCACGCGATCGTCGAATCTTGCTTCACAGATCTTTCCATAGTGTCCAACCAAGCTAATATCTGCTGCAGGGTCTCCTGATAATTAGTCCACTGCAAAGACTGAGCATCCTGCTTCTTCTGCTGTCCAGCTATACCCTCCACAAGTTTATCCCAGCGTTCACGTGCTTGTCTCAATTCGTGACGAATCAATTCTCTTCCTTGTGCCGATGTATCTGCAAGAATTCTCTCTCCAAATGATATTAGGCTTGCCAATCGGTGTTCACCCTGTTCCTTTTCGGTCAACAATATTTGCAACCGAGAAACTTTCTCCTCCATATTTCCACCGGTTTCATCTTTCTTCAGAGTGGCTAAACTTTGCTCCAATTGAGTCAACCAGGTGTCGACCGTTTTCAGTTTCTCCTCGTAGGCCTTGTGATCGTCCACGATACTCTGGCATCTGGTCACTACTTCTTTGCTGAGTACGTGCAGCAGTTGATACCTGAAATTTTAGAAACACGTGAAAAATCGGAGAGTATCGAATTTAAAATTTTTCAATGCCAACTTTCTTAGTTTAATTTATTATGCATTTTTTCACCACTTACCTATTACTGATTTGGGAGATCATTGGCTTGGTACGCTCAACGCCGCTAGCATGCAGCAGACTGTGGGATTTATCAACAAATTCGTCTATCTTCGATTCCTCTTTAAGTATAGCGTCGCGTTTCTTTTTCAAAGCTTGCAACCGAGCTTCCTTGTCCTGCAACGTGGGCTGCAATTGCTGGTCCCTGAATGCTGCTTCCATTGAGCAGAACCATTTTGTGTGCGCTTCCAATTTGTCCTCGAAGTCTTGCCATTTTTGTAGAGCCGCCTTCTGTTTGTCCTCTACCGATTCTGTGTTCGAGGTAGAATAATTAAAAAAATGTATACCAATGATTAAAATGGAAAGGATAAAAATAATGATATTGTTAACATTTCAAAGTGCATTCTACTATTTATTAAATTATATTCAAAAAGATATCAAATCGACGTACCTATTTCACTTAAATATTGTCGAAGATTGCCCTCCAGAATTGTGATCTCTTTGTTAATAGCATCCCATCCCTTCGGTGCTGTTCTCTTGATTACTGTATCACTAAGTTCCTTCAATTTTCCAAGATGTTCAGCTCCCTGCATTTGATCGTCCTTCAATATCGATAAGGTAGCTAGTCTTCTAGAGATGTCCACACGTTCTCCAGTGACGTCATTGCATTCTGCAAGCTTCTCCCTCTCTCCGTTCAACCAATCCGAGAAGCTCTTCACTTGCAAATTAAATCTGTGGTGTTTCTCCACGCAGTCCTCCAGGTTCTCCAATAAATCCTTCGATTTAGCCACGATATTGTGGAACAGTTGCTTAATAGACGGCAAGAAAACGTTCAAAGATGTGTCCTTGGTCTGATCCACCAATTGCTGAGCTTTGTCGCAAACGTTCTCCACTAACGATTGATGCGACATGATTTCCTGGTGCATGATCTTGTGATTCTGCAATTGTGCTCGTTTTTCTTCCAACGTGCACTTCAATTCCGTGTGCTGGTGCATTGCACGCTCGACGTCTCGAAGCCAGGCAGTCAATTGCTCATGGGACAACGAGAATTCTGCGAACTGCATCAGACACTGGTCCAATTTTTGCGTAGTGCTTTGAAGATCTTCAGAGAATCCATCCCAAAGTGTTCTCAAGTTTCTCAATTGTTGTCTGATAATCTCTCTGCCATCGGGCGACGTATGAGCGTACAACTTTTCTCCGAGATCAATAACAGATTCGAATCTCGCATTCTCTTTCGTTCTAGTATCGCCGAGATCGCGAATTAATTTCTGCCTGCTCTGTAAAACGGACAAATCGCCAACGATTTCACTGTGCTTCTTCAGTTCCGTTTGGATATCGGTGATCCATTGCAATAATTGATTGTATTTAACATTGAACGTATTGTGTTCCTTTACAAATTGTTCGTATCGCATCACGGCTTCCTTTATCTGATTCTTGATTGCCTGGTACTTAGTTGTTTGCCTAGAAACTCTGGTGGCCAGATCAGCTTCAGCTTCAATGCTCTGACTCTTTTCAATAACGGCGTTAAATTCGGCCCCCTTCGCGACGATGCCTTCCTCTAAGCCCTTCAGCTTCTGCAGATGCGCCCTCTTCGTCTCCTCCGTGCTTCTCAAACTCTGGTCCTTCAGATGTGTCTCCATTTGCTTGATCCATGCTTCCAGGCCTTCAACAATCTTCTCGAACTCGGACCACTGATTAAACATGTGCTTCAACTTGTCCCTGGCAGCGACGCATCGTTTCAAGAAGTCCTCCCACAATTTCTTCTGCTGTTCGAAATTCGACAGCAATGTCGGATGACCCGGAAGAGAGGTCTGCTCGAGAACGATGTTCAATTGCTGATTGCAGTCGGCCAAAATTTTGTCCCCTTCCGTTTTCTGCTGCAGAAGATTTTCTATCGCGGTAATTTTATTCTGCGCGGTGTCTCGCTCGACAGAAAAATCTTCAGTTATCGGCGTCCCCTCGTTAATCACCGTGTTAATCCAATCTCGCGTCTTCTCGAACGTTTGAAGATACGCCTCGTGATTCGCCACATGCTTCTCCGCTATACTGATTCTACCTTCAACCTCGTTGGATAATTTCTCATAGGCTTCGATCACGCTCTCCAACATTTCACCGGCGTCGTCGTCGGGCGCGGTGCTCAATCTGTCTCGAAGCTGCTGCAGAATGTTCTTATGGACACTCACATCTTGGGCCACAGCTCGATACAAATGGAGGGCCAATTTCTTCTCCTGCAACGTGGGCAACAGTTCCTGCTTCTCCCCCAATTTATTTTGCGCATCAGCCAACCACTGTTTCACCTGAGAGAATTTGTCCTCGAACGAGGATCTATGCATCATGTCACTTTCAATCTTCTTGTAAATCACGTTCGCGCGATCCGCCATGGCGTCTACGCGATTACGGAAGTTTCTCAATTCGCTTCTGATCGTTTCTCTCTGATCTGGCGTGATTCTAGCGAACAGAGCTTCCCCAGCCTCTGCAGTTCTATTCAGTATAGCCTGTCCGACCTCTCGTTCCTCGGCGAATGCCTTCAATTCCTTCAAACGCGATTGATAGAACGTTATTGGTTTAGGCCCGGTAATTTCATCGAAAGCTTTCAATGTCTTCTCAGCACCGCTGAGCCAGCCTTCAAGTTTCTTTTTATTAGCAACGTACTGATCCCTGTTTTCTTTCAATTCTCGTAATCTGTCCAAGTGCTGGGCCAAGAATTTCAACACGTAATCGTAACGGGTGCTAAGATGACCAATGTACTGATTTACCCTAGACTCAGAGCTGACCTTAGTGATGTCCTCAGCCAGGGCAGCCAGATCTTTCAATTCAGAACTATATTCCATCACCGTCTTCTGCACCTGACTCATCTCTGCGATTTTCTGTTCGATATCGTCCAAATTGAGCAACGCGGACGCTTCAGCTCTGATCTTATTCTCATTTTCCTTCAGCCACGACAAAACATTTTCAGACGTCAATTCGTATCTCTGCCACAGTGCGATATTTCGTTCCAAATCGTTCTTGATCTTACCGTAGCTGTTCCTCAAGGAGTCTAGATCCGTTTCGACCCTGTCGCGGTCTGCTTTCAGGGCAGCCATCGTTTCGACACTTTCCACAGAAGCGAGAAGCTTCAATGAATTGTCAGTGTCTTCTTTTCTAGCCGTGCAATCTGCAATTCCAGCCTCCACGTCCATCAGCGACGCCATTTTTACTTCCAAATTGTAACGATCGCTGCTCTGCTCGGGTTCGCACCAGGCCACCTTCTCCTTCAACGTCACGACCATACGCTGAAGAGCGCCGAATTTCTCATGGTACAATTTCGTCAAGAACGCTACCAACGTCGCGATCACCTTGTTAGCATGGCTGGCCACGCCGTCGCGTCGAAGCTGAAGAGCTTGCAACTCCTTGGGCAAACTCGATCTAGAAATGCTAGGATACTCCGTGGACATTTTCGTCAATGTTTCCTCAACTTTCGATAAAGCGTAATCGCATTGCTCCAATTCTGTCTTCAACTCTTGACATTTATTGATCCTCCCCAGAATTTTCGTATTCTCGCCAGTCAGGTCGTCGCACTTGATAATGTCCTCGCGGATTTTGGAAATTAAATCTCCGCACCTCTTCATCTCCTGCCTGATAGCCCTCTCCCTCTCCTTCAGCGTGGACGTCAACGATTCCAATTTATCTGCGGAGCTTTTCACCAGCTTGAACTGGTCGTCCAATAATTGGTGCAACGAATTCAAAGTAGGGATGTCCGTAAAGGTGAACATCTTTATCAATTGCTCGATCTTGGTGACGATGTTTTGGTACAGCTGATGATGAGCAGGTAACTCCTCTCTGTATCTTATCAATCTCGCCTGACAATTTTCTGCGTCAAGCAAGCGTTCGTAGGCACTGGTCAGAACATCGTTCGTATTGGTGAGCCATTTAGTAAGCTCGCCCTTAGGCTCCTCTATCTGCTTCCATATAATTACCTGGCTCCCGCATTCCTGTAATTTTTCACAGATGTCATTATGAGTGTCTTGATATTGTTGCGTGATACAGGAAAAATCGTTCTCAATCAGTTCAGAATTGAATCTAGGCATCAGGGATGCTTCTTTCGTTAACTGTTGCGCTTTATACTCCATCTTGTCCCAGAATTGCCTGCCCTTCTTCAATACTTCCAGAGTTTTTATGTGCTTCTCTAAATTTATGTTCGCTTGAGTAATATCATAAGACACTCCTTTCAACGACTGAAATAATTTGCGAGCCTCCTCGATTGATTTTTTCACCTTTTGCCTAGCATCCTCGTACGCCTTCCAGTCGGTGTTCATGTCGGCGTACTTCTTCCTCTGTTCTCGGAGAAGCTCATTCACCTTCTCCCAATTGGCATCCACGGAAGATAGAACGACTTGAATGTTGGTCGTCGATGTTTGGTCTTCTTTCATCAGGATGCTACCCTCGAAATGGAGGATCTCTTTTTCCTGTTCCCTTTTTTGATGCTCCTCGATCAGTTTATCGATCTTTTCCACGGCTGGCGCCAATTGTTCACAGGAATCGACATTGTAAACTGTTTCTTGAAGAGCCGTCTGGGTGTTCAGTATTTTCTCCGTGATGGTCTGTTGCAATGTTCTGAAGTTGTTCCACCTGGCGCCAAGATTTTCCAATCTGTCGCGTTTCGTGGATATTTCGTTTTTCAGAGCCTTTGCCTTGTTCTCCAAATCATTTAATAAACCTGAAGCAGAGAGGGGCTTCCCCTGTTTGTCTCTGATTTGTATTCCTACCGAAGAGTCGGGTAAAATTCGCTGCTTCCAGCTGTCTATTTTATCGTATATAGTTTGTAACTCTGACGAAAATCTGTCTAAATCCGTGATTGTTGGTTTCCTTGCTTCCGCCTCGTATTTGCAATGGCTTAGCTGAGCATTGGCATCGTTCAACCAACTCAATAATTCTACCCATTTCTCTAGACCCTTTTTCTTCTGCAGCAAATCGTCCTCCAACGCTTTATACTTTTTGGCCAGGGTGGTATAAGTTTCGTCCAAAGCAGCCGCATCCATGACCGAACCCTTCGAAGACAATTGCTTAACTTCGTCGTAAATCGCTGCGAAGCTTGGCTGCTTCTCAGAATGCTCTTGGGTATAAGCATGCACAGCTTGAAGATTCGTGTCAACAGTGTCGACGGTGGCGTCGCTGATTTCAGCGATATTCGATCTCAATCGTGACATCCAATTCTCGAAATCGGTGATCTTCATCTGGAACTCCTGCCTGGCCAATAAGGTGTCGGAAACTTTATTGATCTGCAGCCTGACAGTGTCTGCCAGTTTGCTGACTCTGGATTTAATATCCGACACTCGAGACTTCAAAGTAGTCGCACCTTCGAGCGATAAACCGTGGCTAATATGATCGGACACTTGTGTCAGCGATATTAATTGAGCCTGATGATCGGATATAGTCTTGTTGAAATCTTTCAATCGTGCCAATTCCTTTTCCAACACCGACACCTCTGGCGTTCGAGTGTTTGGCTCCACGAGGATAATTCTCTCTGATTTCTCTAACCATTCGTTGAATTCCATGATCTCAGACTCGAAACTGTTCCACGAGGTGACCAGTTTGTCCAATTTCGTGGTTGTTTGCACCGCCACGTCGTGGACAGCGTTCCAGCGACTGTGAACAGCGTCCACTTCGTCAGAGGCTGACGTCTTCCCTGTTATCTGTTGACTGATCAGGGACAGATCCTGGATTTGTGGAAAATGTTGCTGGCATCGCACTTCAAAAGCTTTGGCAGTTTCTAGCATCTGAGCCGCCTGAGGTAGTGTAGTTGGTTTGCTGCCTATGGTAGCCGCCTTTGATTCTGCTTCTTCCATCCATGGTTTTAACCCTTGGATTCCTTTCTCGTATTCTTTCCAGGTTTGCAAGTTTTGCGTCGCCGTTTGACGTTGGACTACGATACTTTTCTGCAGAGTTTCAAACGCTTTCTCAAGGTTGATTATGTCCGTGCGCAGTTGTTTGCCTTGAAGACTGCCGCCGCCGTCTTGAAGCATAAATAAAATTGATGATTCAATAGAAAATATGTATGCGCGACGAGGAAAATGCACGAAATATATCGAAACTATCGTAAAAAGAGGAAGCGAGAGAGAGAACAGTTTAAAATTTCAAGTTTTTCGAGACATAGTGTTATTTCTCGGGAAATGAGAAATAAGGAATTATAAAATTTCTCGAGAAAGGTATTAGGGTAGACTTTAAAAAATATTAACAAGCGTGAAAATATTTACTGATTAGCTTTTAAAAATTCTTGCAAGGAAAGTGGTAGAATTTTCAAATAATTAATACATTTATTTACATAATATTTGCAAATTGACAAAATTATTCTCGTTACCAACCTTTGACAAGTTTCTCCGACTCCTTTTCAAGGAACTTTAGGGTCTTGTTTCTACTCTGGATCTCCTTCTGCAAGTTCTCGGATCGATAAACCATCTCTTCAGGACTGGTCGGCAAGTTTTCAACGTCTGCAAGCCATTGAGGCGCACTTTGTTGGGTCCACAGTTGCAGTTCATTGAGCTTCGCCTGAAATTTGTTCCACCTGGTGCTGTGCTCTTGCAGGTAAACCACTTTCTCCTGAACAATCTTCATCGTCGTCTCCATTCTCTTCTCGGTCTGTATGATTTCTTTCTTCAACACCTCCTTCTTCTCTGATGGAGTGATGTCAGCAAGACGACCGTACGTCTCCTGCAGCTTCTTCAGCAATTCCTCCGTAGATTTTCTCAAAGAAGAACTAAAGTCCTGCTTGCTCTGAAGATCAGACGACACCTGCGAAGCGTCGTAATAGGTAGTCGCTTCAATTTTTCTCAATTCCTCGTCAGCCTGTTCTATCAACTTCAAAATTTCTTCCTTCTGTTCGAGGTAAGTGTTCCACAATTTCTGCGAGCTCTTCAGAGACTTCAACGTCTCCACACTCTGGCCATACGTATCATTCCAGCTGGATTCTAATTGCTGCACTTCCAACGACACAAACGGAGGAGCATGTTGATCCTTCAAAAGGTCTTTGCCGCGTTGCAGCATGCTCACGATATTTGGTCTCTGTTGTTCCAGTTGGCCCAATCGACCCTCCTGATGTGTCACGGCACTCTGCAAGGTCTCCGGGCTTTCAGACACCACGTCGACCTTTGACTGATCGCGAACCTTGCGCAGAAGAGTGCACACCTCTCGCACTTCCTTCCTGTAGGTGTAACTCTTCGAGTAGATATCGGTTTTCGTCATAGTGATCTCTATAGTGGGAATCAGATTTTTGTAACGAGCGATCAATTGTTCAAGGCGACTCTGTTCTGAAAGTGCCTCGTGGTCTGAACGATTGGACGTGAGGCTGTCCAGGCTTTGCACCAACCACTTCATTTCTTCCCGTTTGTTGTCTGCTTCTTTGCATATTATCTAGAGAAAGATTGATATTCATTGATACTATTGTTAATGCATTTATTAAATACACTTTTTCGCACTTATATTTATTTACCGTTAGAATCTGGACCTATCCGAAGGAAAGGAAGCAAGGGCAGAACGAATAGAAATATTTCAATACAAAGTGCGTAGTGAAAAGATAATTACCCGACAAAACTGAATTATTTTCGTTACTTAAAAATTAATATCACTTACTTGGAATATCGTTTTCTCCGTTTCAAATTCTTCCAGCGTGTTCACTTCGTGCAGAATGGTTCTCAAATTGCTGTCCACGTGGTCCATCCATCGCACCATTTCATCGAACCTGCATTAACAATGATCAGTCATCAGAATTGGAAAGAGATTAAAATATTTCCACATTCTTTATTTTTGTTAAATTCCCTTTATTGTACCTAATTATATTATTAAGATGCCCAAATTCTCGACAATATTTGTCAATGAAATAAAATGTTTAAAATAATATCCATTCACAATCTTCATTGTACTCACTTCTTTCTATAAGCAGCCCACTGTTCAGGCACTTGTTTCAATTGTTCCCTCAAATGTTCCACTCTCTGTGCAGAATCCTCCCACAAACGTTCAGCGTTCTGCGCAGCTTCCGTTAAGCTATTGTCACTTGGTTTCATCATGCTGTACGCGTTGCTGATCTTCTTCAGGGTCTGCAGGCACTTCTCAACTTCGAGCACGGTGCCACGGTTCACGAAGAACTCTTTGTTCCGCTGCAGTATATTCTCCACGTTATCGTTCTTCATCAGAGCTTGTTGCTCGGAGTTGATCTCGACCTCGATTTCCTTCAGGTACTGCAGGAACGTCGTCTCGTCTAAACGGAACTCCAGTCTCATCAAATGAAGAGGCGCAAACGTTAGAACCACCTTCCATCGTTTCTGAAGAGATTCCACAGCTTCCACAATTGGCGCCTGCTTTTCGACCGGCATGATACTCTTCAAGTCCTGGCCAGCATTGACGAAGTCTTGAATCCATTTTTCATTCACGTTGCTGAAGAAGTTCTTGTGATATTCTATGGATCGTCTATTATCGGTGTGTTTGTCATTCATCATGGTCTCTGCGACAGACAGCCATTCACAGACTTGTCTTTCGCAGTCCTTGAACTTGGTCCAGCATCTGACAGCTTCCTGAAGACGTTGCTCCCAGATCTGTGCTGCCTGAGACACTCTGTTGAACCGTTCGTTCAGTTCCCTCAAGGTTTTGCCACCTTCTGCAGCGTCCACGTCGGCATGGCTGTCCACAGATTTCACAATGCTGGTGAAAACTTTATTCTTCGACTCCAGCATGGATTTATAGTAAAGGGTCCTCGAGAAGAACACCTTGTGCCGTTCTAACTGGGCTAGAATGTACTCTCTGCCGCCCGATAGATCGATGTTCGTCAGCATTCTCTCTGCTTCGTCCAACCAGGTAGCGATCTCCTTCTGTCCAGCCTCCAGGGATTCTTGTTGGACCAGCAATTGATGGTACAGGTGCAACTGCATGGGAATTAATGCTCGTACTTTAACCAGAGCTTCCTTCTCCTTCTTCAGGGTGTTCATCATTTTATCCACCTCGTCACGAGACAGGTCTTGAATAAGTGTCTGGAACTTTTTGCTGATACTCTTGAACAGATCCTCGATTCCTTCCACCTCGTTGTGGAAAGCCTGCAGCTTCTCACCGTAGGCCTGGATTTTTTCTGTCGTGGTTAGGTCACTTGCTGACAGTGCTGATTCGACGTTCCTCAGCCACTTTTGCAGTGTCTCTACGCCTGCTCTGTAATCCTTTCTATTCCTTATGAGATCACCGGCGTGCATGTACTGTTTAGCTTCCTGGAATAAGGATTCCCATCTGGATGTAAGACTCGTGTAACGTTGCTTCAATTTTAGAGCAACTGGTTCGTCGGAGGTAGCGATTAAGAAAGTCACTGTGTCCGACAATTGCTGGTGCTTATCCTTCCACACGCTTATATCCTGGAAGAACTCCATCTTCTCCTCTTCAGGGAGGTTTAACGCGGGTTCAGCACGGCTCAACCAGGCTTCGAACTCGTCAGAGATGACGGTCCAACGACGCCAGTAGGCTACCACTTCTTCTAGCATGCTTTGCACGCAACGGAGATCCATAGACACGCTCTTCCACTTGTCGCTGGTTTCCCTCATGAAACGGTCTATGCTTAAGCTTTCTTCTGGATCTACGAGGGAAAAAATGATTACGCACATATTGTATTTTTAATGAGTACGAAAAGAAACATCGAAGAATTTTAACAAAAACGTGTGACGAGATAGGAGTCCGAATATTAAATTGACGATACAATAATTCTACTGAAAATTATTTCCCAAACTATTCCTTGTACTGTTTCATTAAATTATATCACAATCAATGGGTATTTATCCGAGTTTCATGGAACGCGAGGGTTGAAATTATCCTCGTCCAGTCTTGACCGCTAAATAATTATACAAAGAAGGTAAAATCGAAAATACCACTCACCAACGTTGCCTTCGCGTTTATAATCCTCCACGACCTGTTGCATATCCAGATACGCTTTCTGGAATTCTTGAAAGATTCTGTTTCGAGATACAAAGTTTCTGTACTGCTCCAGCATCTGATGCACACTGTCCTCGGTGCCATATTTCACGCTCCACCCTTTCAGTTTCGTCTCCACTAGGAACAAGAAAGCAATAAGGCAGCACTTGTGCTCCAGGAACTTTAGTCGGATTCTACGTTTGGCAGCGCGATTCGGCAGGCTTTCCAACCGAGCTGCCATTTCACTCAGCTGTTGAGAGTGAACATTAGCCGCGGCTTCGGAATTCCTGGCCGCTTCGAGGCGTTCCGTCATGGACGGAAGATCGAGGAAGAATTTCTTATGATCTTCTAGCTTGTTAGAAATTATGTTGGCTGTCTCCTCTGTCATTTCCTCTGGTATGTCGTTGTCTGATAACAGGAGGTCTTCGGCGCGGCATAGCCATCTACCTACGACGCCTAATTCACCTGGCAGGTAGGAATCTAAGAGCCATAGCCAGCGTAACATCTGGAAGATTGAAAGGAAACACGTGCACCAATACACTAATAGTATTACTATTGTTATAAATTGTTGAAGCGTAAAACTCATATTGTTGATATAGTATTTTTCTCGGCAGATCTTCATCTGGTTTTTTAAGCGACGCATCGAATAGCAATTGTCATTAATTATTGTTAAAAATTCAATTGTCAACAATATTACATATTTCTATTACTTATTATTCATTTCTTAGAAACACCACTTACGAGCATCTCCATGGTTTTCCACAAGTTCTGCACGTGTCTCCATGAATCTCTCGTAATACTTATCATGCTGGGCGTCTCGACAAGACTTTGGAGCTTATTGTATACAACCCTCTGTTGTTCGACTTCTGCCTTCAATATAGCGTACTCCTGTGAGCAGAGAAGTAATATACACATAAATATAACACTGTAATTATTGTTCCGCGATATTAAATCTACTACGTGTATAGACATTGTAAACGTACATCATAACCCAATGGGGAGCTGCTCATTTGTTCCAATTGTTTCAACCTCTCGTAGAGCCAACTAAGTAATCCGTCATACTCCTGCTGCACTGCAGCGAACGAATCGGAAGCGGCTGATCCTGGTTCCGGATACTTGTGCAAGAACTGGGCCACGTAGGTCATAATAGATTTCTCGTCTGGTTGTGGGACGTCGACGTCCTCCGGGTCTAAAAGTCTGGCGATACCCAATTCTGATTCTGCTACGTTGAACGCAGTTGCTAAACGAGCTCTGTTCGTTGCCTCTCTCATGGCTGCGATATTAACCAGGTTCGCCTTGATGGCGTCAATGATGGCTAAGAAGGCATTTCCATCGCGCCAACTTTCGCCAAAGTCGCGCACTTTTATGTCCCTAAGATAATTCGATTATTACTCCTTGGCAAATAATTTATGCATGATTGAACAAGAGTTGCAATTTAGAGGAATATCGTAGGTGTAAATTCTTTTAAGAAAACGAACACGAGTGGCGAATAATTTTTCCACGACCATTATGTGACTAATTGTGTGAATATAAATATGACTTACGCGTTTTAATAATTAAGCAGCCATTGAATTCTGAATACTTACTTCGGTAAGGCATTGGTGACCCACTGCAACAGAGTCTTCCTCGCCCCCTGTTTCCATTTTTCACTGCTGATACGTTTTCTCTCGCTTGTTGCCGAACCTTGAGTGCTGAGACTCTCCAAGCTACTCTGACTGCCCCATGTATGCCCAAGATATTCCAAAGCTCTGGTGTTCTCCTCGATCTAGAAAAATATTGGTTGAGTGGGCCGTGGAAACTGAAGATTAAACAACAACGAGGGGGCGATCAGAAAAAATTCACAAAAAGGAATAACTAGCGTGCGTACTAGGGTGATGCGTAAGATCATGTACGTGCGTGCTACTCTTTCATTTTTTTTTTTTTTTGTTCAATCACGCAAACTTTCTCTACAGCTTTACTGTTCTCATCAATATCGTGTTCTGATTAGACGACAATCTTTCCTTTCTTTTCTGTTTCTTTTTTTTGGTTCTTTTTTTTAATAGCTACTCACCTTCCTTCGATCCTTCGATCGTAGCTTGTTTTTGTGGAATAAATACGGTTAGCAGAATGGAATGTTACTTCTTACTTCGCTCTTAACGAGGATTAATTTCATCAATGAAAAAAGGAAACACTCGATCGCAGACAGTAAAAGAAAATAAGAACAATTGTGCATGCTTGTATAGAATATTTGTAAGATCAAAGAAGTTCGATTAAAACTTAGGAAACGATTGATCGAACAGCTTTATGATATAAGAAATTGACGAATTAATCCCCGCTGTAAACGATCAGCGCAGAGCTGCATCGCGTATATCGTAACGCGTTTATTTAATTCAAAGTTAATTGTGGCACGAGCTTCGAATTTAAGCAACTACCGCATTCTAGTTACAGGTGTGCTTTTTTTTGCGTAGCTTCGAATGTATTCAACTATGCAATCGGAATATCGTCTACCTGGAAGTACAGGATGATAGTCCATATCAGTCCCAACACTACGGGCGGTCGTCCGTCCACCAAGTCGGACGAATTTATATTCACCAGTTTAATCTGCAAACGGAGTGGACAATGTTTTCACTTGCACATTTTTAAATTTGAAAAATTTGTGAATTTCGTGATTGTTAAATTTGTGAATTTCTAAACTTGTCAATTTTTTAATTTTCGAACAGTAGGGAAATTTTTACTCACTTTCTTACTCTGCAAGAACTGAAGCGCAGTATTAGCGTTGCTGAGAAAGTGCGGTCTCTTCAAGTTACGGCCTCTTTCAACCGGCTGCGAACAGAGAAGTGCATTTCGTACGGGAGTATTTTATCGATCAGAGTTACGATACAGCAGCTGTTGCGAGAACTTACCAGCTTTTCGCCCGATAAAACCTCGAGCAATGCGAGTAGGCGGGTACCATCTTTCAGGTCCTCGATCAAATCGTCCACGCGAAGCGGGGGACTTCTCTGGGAAAACAAAAATTACGACCGTCGATACAGTATTTTCTCGTTCCTCACAAACGCTCACGTAAGAAACCCTCGAATAGATCAGTCCCAAAATATAAAAAAGAAAAGCAAATATCTAAGAATATAATAAAGGAAGAGAAGACGAAATGTATTCGGTCGTAAAAAGGAATATGAAGTCATCATAAATTTCAACCGAATGACTCTGAATGCAATTTTTAAAACTCAGCTCGTGTTTCGTTACAAAACAATTTAAAAAAAGATGTTCGGATGAAATGCATTTAATTTTTTGAGGATATTTCGAGTTCCCGAGTGAAATACAGGGTTGTACGTAATGTTGTGCCGCTTCTGAGACGTGCATGTCCGTGGAAGCAGCCTGGGATTTCTAATTCAAGTTTCGAAGTATCCGGAAGTGCGGAAGTAGGGGAGCATTATCGAGACTCGCGAGCCAGGCACGAGTTATTCCACCGAACTTCTGATATTCGTGATGAGAAGTAATTTCAACGATGCCTTATTATATAGAAGGGACGATAAAAGTAAGGGGGGAAGGAAGAAGGCTTTGCGTAACGTAACGATCTCTGTACTGGAAATATTTATGGACCGAGGCTCCCTTCAGGAAGTTCACACGAACAGAAGATTGGAAGCTCGTTCTCGAATATATTTCTACTCACCTTAGATAGGTAGGAATTGATCCAGTTGACGAAAGTCTTCTTCTGTACGCGTTCTTGTTCGTCTGAAAAGAAGAAATGTAATTTTTATGTCGTGGAATTAAGCTCTTTTTTCCAGCCTATTTTCTGCTGCTATTTCTTTAAATGTTTAAATAAAAAACTAACATTTCTCTAAGAATCTCACATGTGGCGAGGTAAACAGAATTATTAACAAAGTACGCATGCTGTTTCCTTGAACCTAAAAGAAATTGAGACCGGCGATGTTTAATAATACTGATTATGAAGATCACAAAAGGAGATCCCAGATTAATATTCATTCATACCGTCTGAGTAAATGATTCTTTGTACTCTTTGTCATTACGTCACCGTCAATTGCACGGCCTCGCGACGCTTGTACTGTGCGAACCCCGAATCGAGCTAAGAATCGTGCCTTCTGCCGGCCGAAAATTGGAGGCCACCGGGCATCAGATAAAAAAAAATTGTTTCCTTCCTTCGTGCGAAGAGTCATCGACGCGAAAAATTCGCGATTCGTTGTGTGCAACGTACGCACCCGAGGGAAGTAGCTGAAACCCGTTTCTCACGTTGTAAATTTAGCTACGCGCGTATGCAGCGTCGAATGGGCTGCTTTTATTGGCAGTTAACGTTCGCGATCTTACGTAGACTTTTAAAATATCCTTTCGGGTGTCCTGAATCATACGAACGATTGAGTTTCATTCATTCCCCGCCCAGGGAGACCGTGCGTTCTTCGATTATGCGTACGCGCAAATTGTTCTAAACTTTTCATGGCTGTGAAAAGCCACGTGGATTTTTCTGAGGTATAAAAATAAATATCATTCGTCATCGCTGTACTTTAGAAGCTTTCAATTTAAATGAATACCTGCGTGGAAGGGGGCTCTTCAGACAATTCAAGGAGGCAAACTTTACGAATTCTCGAAGTTCCTAATTTATGCACCCTCCACACGACACGAAAAGCTACGTAATTACGGTGTTCTCTGGAGAAGCATCGTATCAGGAACCTGAATCGTATAATAAATTTTATTATACGGGATGCAGGTATCGTATTTTGATAACAAATTACAGGCCAATGGATCGAGGAAATTGATAAGAGGGTGAAAGAGGGGTAACGAGAGGAAAAATTACGAGAACCGGTAGTCAATTAAAAAGTACGCACGCTGCACGTGTATGTATATGTATAAAGAGAGATGCTCGTGTACAGTGGACACCGGTTGGACACGTGTACGTGATCTGCATGCACGTCGAGTACTGTCACTTTACGCGACAAAATACTCTTCGCTCCAGACTGTACAGCAGTGTCGTGCACGGACGGATTTGCTTATTACATGACTTTGTTCCCTCGTACATATTCATTGTGTAGTCTGGAGGAATGATTTTATTGCTTGAAAGCCGTTAAGGCAGTTTTATTTCAATTAGAAAATTAATGTCGTTATTATTATTAGGTATATTCACGGGGACTATTTTGATCAGCTGATATTATAAAGATTTACGAGGTGCATATTATCTTGTTTTTAATTGTAAATTATTGTTGATTTTCGTGAACAAATTTAACGTTGTTATAATATCAAAAGTGTTTGACACATATTAGTACGTAAGAATTTATTACTCCATCAGTACATTATACTAAATTCTCTTTCATTTAAATATAAAACTATTTTTAGTCTACGTGGCAGTTCATTAACTCTCTTGTATTATTCGATTCGATTCGAATGTACAGAAAATGCAGATCACGTTGAACTCTTGTGAGAACTTTTCGTATTGTTTGCTAATCGATGTCCCTTGCACCTTAGCGCTGTTGTGCATCACCTTTTTTAAATAGAACCGGCCGCAATTGAAATATAATTCGATACTCGTACTTGGCCATATTGCCGCCCTATTATTGTCACCTGTACATTATTCTCATTGATGACGCGACGATCTAATAGAGATCAAGTGGAAGCCCTCCAAGTTCTAGAGCTCGCCTTGAATCATTTCACGATAAGTCCGGAGTAATGGGTAACGAGCCGCAGTCCTATTAGCTCCAGACAGTTTATTAATTCATGCCGCGTTTAGAGATTATGCAGACAGCGTGATTGATGCGCAGGTAATGCGTTGGAAAATTACACGTTCCGTGCGAACGGTGTAATTTAGTTGTGCGCCGTGATGGTTAGACGATGGGTGCCGTGGACAAAAACTCGACGAGGATCCATCGTCAGATGAAACGACAACGTGGAACAAGAACGAGAAGAAGAATAATCTCGTGTCTGTATGTAAACAGGGATGATCGCGTTGCTGCTAGTAAATTATATTGGTTCGACGTTTTATTGGCGATTTATATGGAACGGCAATGAAAGCGTAGATCATTAGAATGCAAGCAATAAATTTCAAAGAAACATGTTCAGCATATCGGTACGATTTATCGTACTGAATCATTCAGGAAGAAGCAAAGCGAAATTGGACAGCTCGCGTGTATCGTAAAAACGGCCGCGTTTCAAGACGATGAAAGGCGATTAATCCCTTCGTATTTTCAGGTCAACGTGTTTCACGCGGAAATTTTTGTACGACCTCCGCTTTCTTCGCTCAAGACATTCGGCTGGTTTCGAGGGAAAGCAAAGTTGAATGTACACCGAGTTTAAACGAGACATTTACTGCGCGCCACATGACGGCCATGCACACCGGTAATGATCATTATTAGTATGATCGTGGAGCTTGCAACTGAATCCATTAAAATCAGCTCGGAGACGTACTACTTGCAGACCAAGTAAGCTGCTGAGTCTTTCAAGAAACTTGGTATGTATTTCCTTTTTATGCCGAAGCGTCATTTGAATTTCCCCATTACGATTAACGTGTCCCTAGTATTTCCCCATGCTTCGGCAATTTCATATTTTAACGAGCACAATTTCCCAAATCCCGTCAGCGACGAAATGATAAATCGCGACCTATCCGAACGTTTGCTTAAACGTTTACACTTTGATCTATCGCCCCAATCGGCTCATTAAACCGGTTGCTCATTTCACGAGACGCATGTACGTGCCATGCGTATTAGATAACGCGTATCGGTCGTGCAACCGACTGCGCGATTTTTCAGGCACAATTAGCAGAAGCAATTGACACAGCGTTCGCAGTCGAAAGCATTGGTCGTGGTTACTTAACGTCTATGAAGTCAGCCACGCATAATAGTATCTATCCCGGATCGATCCGTCTGCTTCTTGCGATGTACACGAGCCTCCTCTTCCTTTCTCCTTTATGTCTGGATCGTCATTCTGACATTTAAAATTATCGCGCCTTTCTCCCCCGCTCTCCTCATCGACGCTCTTTTTTCCACGAAAAGAGACGCATACATAACGCGGACGAGCATATAAATTCGTATTTTTAGCGCTTTCGTCCGACCTGCACGGGTGATGTCGAAAGGAAGAAGAGGAAGGGGCGTTCGGTGAAGTGGGACAAATTCTCGTGTATGAGCTCATATGCTTGATAGCGTGTGTCCCTCTTGCAAGAAGAACGAGAAAGAGGATCGATCGAGCTTCTTGTCTCCTTCGTAATCATCTTTCTCCTCTTCTTCTATACTTTTTTTTTTTCAGAAAAAAAGTCTGGCGAAATTGTGGAAAAGTGGCCCGGTAACGAGTCGATTCTTGTACCAGAGAAAATGGGGTCTGAATCGAAGAGAGAAACGAGTGAAACTCTTTTTTCCCCCACGGTGTCGTCCTGTTTCATTGCCTAGCTTAACTCTAACCCGTTCAAATCGATGGTATATTACTTCTTCTTCCCGTACTTCGTTGGCCTAATTCAGTTCTCTGTCACAGATGGAATTTTCCGCGAGCTGATAGAGTAATAATCTTATTTGCACGCTCGGCAGTTCCTTTTCAGTGGAGGGAAATGGAAGGAGATTTGTTTTCAATCTTATCTGAAGCTGATCCGGCCCCCCTTTGCTCGACTGTAATTTTACGAAACGTCCGAAGGTTTTCTGGGAATCCTAGCCGCGGCGACGACGACATCCCTTTTCTGTCGTTTTTTTAAAAAGGGAAAATCGATCGAGGCTCTCTTCCCTCGATACCTCACCTCGTTCTCTTTTCTTGACTTCGATTCCACGAGGCTGTTGGCGAGCTTCTCGCTACTCGATGATACGCACTTACGTATGTACTCTTGATCCTCTGACAGAAGGATATCTGTCGCATCGATCACTTTGTCCCATTTTACTCCACGATTTCAATTCCGGTGACTTCAATCCTTCAAACATTTTGTAACGCACGCACGCATATTACTTCGACTCCGTTTGCGGAGTACAGCACTCGTATTAAATTATCGAAGAAATTTTTCTACGCTACAGCGGAAGTAATAATACAGTAGAAATCTATTGGAATGATAGAAGAGATCGCATAGCTGTTACATATGTATTTACTCTTTGAAACAGATATTGAATTCATCAGGGGGGGACAAATGATATCCGTGACGAATCTACAATTTCCTTTGGTTCATCAACCGTGTATTTTTGCCAGTTTTTATTACACCCCGTTACACTATATTTATGCTTCTCCGTGGTTAATCTGATCGCGAGTAAAGGAACACAGCATCTGTGTTGGCTTGTCTTTGCGAAACGAAGATCAAGGGAAACGTTTCAGGATGGCATCTGTTCGAACCCCTATTTCTTCGTCAGCGTCATCTCTGATCCCCATTGGGCCGTACCGAGAATAACAATTTTCCCTTTGCCTCTAACGATTTGACGGTGAAGTGATACAGAAATTTTTAACTGCGATTTGAAAACATTTCGAGATAACGAAACACGTACGTATGTACTTGACATTCGCCACGCGATAAGGGAATTGATTTATTGTACAGTTGAAACTGCAACGAGTGAAATTAAACCTCGAGTATCGTGATTCGTTGTACCAGTTCTAATTGTTCACGAGAAATATTAAAGAGTACGCGTGTCAAGGTGAGACGAACTTAATGATTCTAAATTTGTGCTTTAAACGACGAACGCTGCCGCAAATAGATCAGCTCGTTTCAGCAACAAGTCCACGGAACAGAATAATAATGTTCGCAGAAACGACTTTCCTAAAGGGTTGCATTCGTAAGAACGCGAGCTTGACTTCTAATTATCGAATGCAACTGCACGCCATTCATTCTGCATGCTGTTGCACGCACGATTCGAGGGTTAAAGTTTTCAGGACTCGAGCCAATCATTTTCCCCCGTAGATCGGTTCAAATTAATATCAGTAAACGACAATCAAAAATATTGGGAGTATTACAAATGCACCCGATAAAGCATCTTCTTATACTAATACATAAAACATTACCCTGTCCATTGTCTTTTAATTATTCAAAAAATCATCGCGTATGAAACAGTAACGAAATATTAAAAGTGGTTCATCGAACAATTGAATGCCACCGGATCGTTGCCAATCACTCTCCATTAAAAACAATCGACCGTGTGTTTGTACGCGTGATTGTTTGCTAATTACTCCCTAATGAACGTGCACAGTGGATACAGGTAAGATCGCATGCTAGAAGCCGGCCGCAGCGCAGTGTTCGTCGGGCAAATTGGAGAAAACCGTGGCGTGCGTGTCGGCCACTGAGATCCTTCCTGAAATCGTCATCCTTCTGATTAAAATCGTTCACCGTCCTCGAATAGCCCGTAAACTCGATCGTACACGAATCGATTGGGGTCGAGCGCAAGGAAATATTTTTTCTCTAACGAGATTCGCAAGGCTAAGCACGTCGTAGAGAAAAGGAAAGAGAGAGGGAGAGAAAGAAGAACGATCCTCCATTATTGAAACGGGTAAGGAAACTCGAATTAAAAGTGTCACGGTTATAAATAGAAGCTGCACGGCGGTCTGTACGTAACTATCTTATTTACTGTGCTGTTAATTTATTTCAGCTTCATGTAAATTGTGCTTCATAGTTCGTAAATATGATGACACCGGCGTTGCCGGTCGGCGCTGTGACTCTCTAAAAATTTTAAGTAGATTCAGACCGTTTTGTCAGACGTTGCGTTAGACCACGTGCTGATTTATCTGTCATATTTAGCCGGGCCTTCAGACGTCGGAGATATTCAATATTTATTGACAAATTGACTATGCAATTGTTGTATCGGTCTTCGAGACCGCCAATGTGTTAAGAATAAAATAATTTTTCCATCGTAGAATATTACGAAATTTTTCGTTTCCATTTTTCCGTACTGAACTGTGTCGGATGGAATATAGTAAGATGCATGTATTGTAACCTGTGACAGGAGATTAACCCTTTCCATCACGCGTGTCAAGCATAGGTAATCGCTTAACGGGATGCGCTTGGTCTACGTCTGGTCTACTAACGAGTACTTCATTCAATTTCCAAGATGTTACGAACGCCCATCGACGGTAATTGCCAGGCGGTTCTGAATGGGAACGCACCTGCACGCCATGTGCGAGCAAAAATGGCGCATAGCGCGTGCTATACGTAAAGTATTATAGCATACGATCTAATTATAGTCTGCTGAAGCTGCTACTCCTGTAGAAGATACAGCGATATATCAAATTACAGTATCGGGGGAAAAAAGAAAAATCTTTTCTACACCGATTTACATGAAGCCCAATTCTTTTACGAAATGATAAAGTCGACAATTACGTAAAAATCGAATCAGACCTTCGCATTTTCAGTCAATTGATTAAATTGAAAATTGCGTTCAACATTTGTAATTTATTTAAATTTCAAAATTCCCTACATCGAGTACGATTCGCAATAAATCGTGCGCAATAAGACCTGCAACATCTAGTATGTTAATAAAACAATAAAATAAAATGATATCGGATTACCAGGAAGCGAAGCCTGGAATCGCAATTAAAGCCTCGTAATATGAACATTGGCTCGCGAGGAGATTATCGATCGACCCAATTGGATTGGCAGGCAGCGTCGATTCCTTCTCAGGAAGTTTTTCTCTCCCGTTGATTCGCGCAATCAACCTGTTCAGGTGAACGAGACGAAGATACGGCAGGTGGCTTCAGAAAGAACGAGAGAGTCGTCGTCTCTGGCATCGTAAACAAGTGGCGATTGGTATCGGGAGAAATCGGACTGAGGCAGATGACCACGTAAAACAAGATGAAGAATAAAATAACGCCTCGCGTAAGGCGAAGGTTCTTCATTTGGAATGCGATTGCTGTAATAATCTGCCTTGAAAAGTACGATCTTAACAGCAATTTGTACAGCTGTCAAAAAATTCCGACTTTTGGAATAATTATAATTAAGACTGGAGATTGTAGTGTCAAAGATAGTAGAAATTTGTTCGCCATCGACTGTCGTGGACCTTGCGCTCACCTTGACATCCCCACCGAAAAAATGTCAGTACCAATGTGTCGTGATACGAGATGAGAGCAGATATTGTATCAGAGCTAATTTTAGTGATGCACGAGCGCATCGATTACAATCGACCGCCTGTATAATAATGATTAATCGTTCATTTCACCCGATTTCCACTGTCGCGTTTCTTGCCTCCGTTATCGTCGTCATAAATCGAATATAATGACATCAGTGTGCGCGACGAAAAATGAAACCCAGCATGACAAACACGCCAACAGCAGACAAGCTTCCCTATCAACCGACATGGTCTTAATAAGTAAAAAGAAAAAACCGGATACAGAGTAGATAAAGAGGGGTCCAAATAGTCAAAACGTGTGCAACGAACGAGGAGAAAACGAAATGCAGGGCAAAACGAAAGTTGGAGAAGGACAAACGGAGCAAAAGGTTCAAGAGATGCCGGGAGCACGCTATGAACGTAGCCTTGAACTGACGCCCAATAACGTCATCGTTTACTATTAGTACGAGTTACCACATTACGCTTTGTACGCGACACTTCGCCACGTTCGGTCCCGTCAGATCTTGCAATGCTTCGCACGACACGATTTACCGTGATCGTTTCGCGTATTTTTCATCCCAGGTGACAAACGACCCATTGCCCCCCGATAGTAGGTCTCGCGACCTTTGCGCCGCGGCGATCCATTTTCTTCAGCCGCTTTATTACACACGATACCCTTTATTTAGCTTTCTCAAGCTTTTACTTAGTAGTCGAATTGTTTCCTCCGATCTACAATGTAATTATATTGTACATTCGAAGCATACGTTACGTACTTCTTCGCGAGTGACACAATTTCTTATTTTTTATTCGATGTGGGTTAGTTCTAAGTCCACATGCTGCTCGACAGATAACTGTCCGTCCCACGGATATCTCTGGAAATATTACTGTGCTATGCCGCAATTTCTGTTTCGGTAGTTGCGGTTCAAGTTCGTGCGAACAGTTTCTGGTACGCTGATGGCAACGAATTTATATATCTGTGCGATGGAGACGCGAACAGCGTGTAAACTGTTCAGCCTCGCGACGTCTTCTTTCATTCATAATTGGTGATACGCGAGTGCAACTATGTCGGAATAGATTTGCGTGTAGACTTTGGACGCAACATTGTTATTTTCGAGTGGAGATTAAAATTGTTTTTTCCAAGCGATACAGAATAATGCGATTCGTTTGATTTGAAAAGTCGCAGAAATCGACCGTGGTTTTTCTTTAATAAAACCCGTTTCGCCGGTCGCGTAACCGTGCGATCGTTTATCGGCTCGTCGAAAGATTAGCCGCTGATGTAACAACTTTTTTAAATGCACACCGAGCTCGCTACGCGACACCTATGAATTTCAGCGGGACGAGGCCGAGGTTACGATTGAGCGAAAGTTACGAGTCCCTTCGGTTATTTAACCGAGGATGTTGTTTGATTAAGAAATGCCAAGCCCTTGAGCCAAAACAATCTTGCGAAATGTACTATTTTCTTTTTTTTTGGTACCTCTTCACTGACGTAGACAAGACAGTCTATACAGCTTTCTTTGCTTCGATTGTTGCGAGAACAGCTTCCATTTTTATTTTACTAGGATGTTATTGTATAGTATATACCGATAGTAGAATGGATTTTCTAAGAATAATATAAACATGTAGTAGAATGAGGAGTGTGAAATTAAAAAAGAAGTGAAGAACGCGACCGCACTTGTCACGATTTAATATACCATGGGCCAGAGAATCATGCACAAGACCTTGACCTCACTCTCGCCTCCACTCTTTCTTAACATGGTCGTTGTTCGTCTTATCTGTCCGCCAGCGACTCCGTTCCGTTCTCCTGGCGTTTCAGCGTCCCGCTGTTTTAGCTCCGTTTGCCGAGCCACGTCTGAATATCGCGAGTATTTGTAAGAGACGAGGCGGTTTTATTGTCTGTCCAAGCTTGTAGGTGGATTGTTGGAGAATGTTCCGATGATTATTCTTGGCTCAAATGGAACGACGATGTTTACAATAGTCGGAAATAATTGCAGAACGGAGGAATAGAATTTCTGTTAGTTCCTGCTAATTATAAATGATAACGTTTTTCGAAAATAAATGTGGGCGGTGTACGTCGACATTGCTGCCACGCAATAAGTGGAAAATCAATGGCTATTACTGTAACGATAATATTATATTATGTAAGTTTATATATTATAACGAATATTATCAATAATACTGTACAAGAAGGCTACAACATTCTGGAACATTTCTCGATTACGAGAAAGCTGAAATCGAGTCGGAGATTCATGAGCAAATAGTCCAATATGTAATTAATAGGCGTCAAATGCCAGTTCAGTGCTACGAAACCTCCAAATGTGAAAATCGATCCCCAGAGAAAGTAAAGTAAAATTCTAGTGCCACTAACGCCGCCTGGAAGCTCGATATTAAGACGTTTCTTTTTACTACTGACGTTTGCGGTTACTGTATCGAGTAACCATTGACCAGGCATAAATGCTACGTATTCGCGGACAGACTACGATTTACTTATTCCCCTGTGCAGCAAATCTACTTACGGATCCTGTACAAATGCGAACCGGTGCCAAAATGTATCCGTGGCTCGCCAAATGTGAGACGATTTTTTTTTATTGGACACAAGGAAACTCCACGTTCATCGAATCGATGCAAGCTTTCGCCCAAACCTTTCTGACAACCTCGATCCAATTCCCTTCCCGTTTTGGAGAACAACTTCTTGACGAGCTAAATTGCTTTTTTACAAGTTATCCGACTGTATATTCTAATTAAGCCACCTCGGTGAAATTGTAACGTCTGATTCTTCGATCTCACTCTGTTACATTCAATTCGTTCCTTTCACCTGGTTGCTGTCAATTCATTCAACGAAATTAATTTCAATGTTCACCGTTCTGCGTTTCTGCCCTGAACGCTGTTTCAACTCCATAGAAACGTGGGTTCTTAAATGGCGTTTTAATTTTTAGCGTTAAATTGTGCCAATGACAGAGACCATGGCCATGAAAGTATCGTGGCGAACCGATCTTTCCGGTTCGTCCCACATACCGCAGAAAACTGAACGTGGGAAACGTGATAATTGAACGCGAACTGCGAATTATCAATCAACGAAAGGGGATGGAAAACAATTAGCACGCATTATTACCCCGTTCATTGTGCTTTGTACATTCTATAGAATGTACGCCAGTTCGTCTTTTTTTTTATTGATTGCTATTTGCCGACCAGAATTCACGCTGTTATCTATTATTGACGCGGAGATCACAAACGAGTCGGTACCCTTATCTAATCCTTCGGCATTATGGCACGTTCTCGTTAAGGGGGAATACGTTTTCGTTATACGTCATCCTCGTTATTTATCATTTTCCGAGTCGCTGGTCCGCTTGCGATCTCGTTGCTCGCGAACGCGTCCCCTGGCCAAGAAAATTATCACTAGGTATACACGAGACAATTACTAATACTGTACTTAACAGGGGCGGATAACTAACGATCGCGAGATAACCAGTTGCTTCGTCGTTGACGGGGAAGAAAAACTGGACTTCAAACTGGAAAGCCCAAGAAAAAATGTCGTTGATTCGAAGTTCAATTTAAGTGATACCAACTGGTTTGGAATTTGATACTCGCGCAAAATAATGTACAATCTTATGTTATTATTATTTCTCTTGTTGGAGTGAATATTGTGGGATTGTAATTCAAGGTAGACGGACAAATTGGAGTAAATTAGAATCGTGTAATAGCGATAATAGTGGCGTGCAACGCGATCCAAATTAAAGTTATTCGCGTTTAGAAGAGCGTGTGGAAAGTTCAAAGACATTTCTGGACGACGAAGACTCGATCGGCCGAGGAAGTAGCGTCGGGATCATTGATTTTATTCAACAGCACTCTGAACCTTCGTGTCTGGTGGTTGTCAACGTGGAAAAGTGCAGGAAGAACCAACATATGGTGGGCTCGTCCTTTCATACGGATGAGTAATGAATTGCCACCAAGCGACGCGACGCCGGTGTGAATCTAGGTCAGCGTGTACTTTTATTTTAACTTGTACGGTGAATGATCGATCAACGTCGTCAAACGATAATATTCGTCGTGTTCTTTCGGTGAAAAGAAAAGGGTTAACAGGCGCTGAATGAAAATATATATATACGTCATAATCGGAGCAATTTCTGTAGAGTACGGTGATTAAAAAATATTACGTACATGTATTAAAGCTAGACCAAGTACGCTATTTACAATTGAAGATTAAATTGTTTCTCATGATTGGTTTTCTTAATGAAAACAAAAAAATTAACAATTGCTGCGCGCAATTGTTATACAGATTAATGTGGAAGAAAGTTACAACGTTTCTGCCTTGGGTTTTCTCGTTCACTTCTATCATTGTTCTTGTCGTTACGGTTATCCGACGAAGCATGCCAAGTATTGACCGACGTTCACGGCGTGCTAGACAAAGTCAGGGATCTTTCTAGTCGCGACAGAGGTGCGTAGACTTCGTGAAAGGGAGTGGAAGTTGTTTCACCGTCCAAACAGAGCGAATTGTGCTCGACGTACTCGCATGGAGGAAACGCGGAAAGAAACTAGGCGCGACCGTAATTGTAATTACAGATAGATCGACTGAGACGACAGTTTGTATTTAGCGAAACAAAGAGTTACGTAGTGTTACGTAAATTCGATAAGACGGTGCGTCTTCATTTCCCCAGCTGGAGTGAATCACCGTCACGTCTGGATACGTTTCGTTCGCCTTTAATTAACATTGACCTGACGTCTACTTATCGTCGAACGAACGAACGATTGACGGCCAATAATTGGTTGGTCTTAGAAACCTAACTAGTTAAGTGTCGTCTTACGTTTCCTAAGCGTCACTGTTAGCTCCGTTACCTTGCTAAAAATTCGCCCATCAACCTGTATTTTTGCAAGGTAACTGAGTAACTCCAATATCAGCAGATGCATACCTTCTATTCGACACTTTGCTGCTCAATAGTAATTCGTATTCATAGATATTACTCTGCAGCATATATATCTACCGGCTAAATTCCCCAAAAATAAACCCACCCTCGAGCATGTTCTCCGAGAATCAGCAACCACCCCAAACTTCCACTCTCATCGGAGCCACCGTTGCAGAATAATTTTCTAGGGAACCAAAGAAAGTACCTTTGATCTCAACGATATGTGCGTCGTACTCGCTTTTACTGCGCACATATTCGATCCTCGCGGCGACGTTCTGGAAGCTCTGAGTACGATACTCGGCGTACCACTCCGACGGTGTTCGATCGTCCATCCCCAGATGCTGCTGAGGGCTGCTGCCCCTCCTCTGCGACAAACTCTCCTCCGAAGGAAACCTCGTGAACGACGTGGCCGAACTCGATTTACTCCCATGATACGGTGCACCATGGCTGTGACTCTGATAAGCGGAGTCCTCCAGGGCGTGTTCCTCGCTCGGTGTCCTGCTGGTCTCCGCGAGTGAACGCTGCGAGGACACGCCGCCGCCTATCTCTCTCACGCTCTTCCTAACCGTGATCTTCTCGAACTTCACAACCTTCGAGCCACTCAATTCACCCTCCTCCACCATTCGTTCGAAGCTCTCCTCGTAAGACGAATCGCTGGCCCTGGACGACGGTCTCGGGTTCGCAGGCGACCGAAAATTGCCCGAGTTCCGTCTAGCCTCCTTCTCCTCGAACAGCTCCACGAAGAAGTTCACCCGATCCCTGAGCCGACCACCACGTGGCGTGCTCGGGCTGCCAGGGCTGCCCCGGCTACCGGCGGGACTCCTCGGGGGTGTCTGCGACATACTCGTATGCAGCTGGTGCTTTCCTACCTAGCCGGTTCACAGTTGAAGGCTAGCCAGCCGAAAACCTCATGCCGTCGAACTGACAATGGGTCCAGCTCGTTTCCGGCCTCTACTCGTTTCACGGTCGAGCTACGCTCGTAGACACCTGTTCTCCGCGCACCACACCTTGCTACGCGCACCACCACGTACATCGGCAGCCGCGTCGCGGCTGTCGACGCAAGAAACGTCACCAAGCCACCCCCACACGCACACACACTAACACACAGACACACTCTCTCTCAATCTCTCTTTTTCTCCCTTAACGTTTTGCTACCGCGCCGCGTGGCGAACACGGTTCACGCGATTTCTTTGCACAGCGTACAAAACGATCGTCCAGCTCTGTTACCACCGACAAACGACACACTCACGCATATCGGTGACTGTCTGACGTGCGATACGCGTCTACCGCTCACGGAATGCACTCTGGCCGCGCACCACGGCCGCCGGTTCGATATTGGTGCCTCTCTTCCCGACCTCTCGCCGGGTCCCCACCTCGTTCCGCCATGCCGTGCCCTCCGTGCCCTCCTATCCCCCCGGGCTGCCGTTCTCCCTGCTTACGATCCGCATTGCACGCTCACGGGGACGTCCACGGCGATGGGATGGACGACAACCACGAGGTGGAGGACGCGCACGGTGCTCGAGGTCGTGACGAAGCGAACCATGCGGCACGACGCGACGTACACGTCGTCGTCGACGCCCTGCCTCTGCCTGTTCCACGGTTTACCTCGTTCCTCCACCTCCGTCCGGTCTAACCTTCCTGATGCCGGCGGATCGATGCTTTATCCTGCGTCCTTCTCCTACGCCCGGCTAAATGTCACTTCACGCGGCACATTTTGAACGAGCGCGCCCATTCCGCGACGGTTCTCCAGTGTTCCGCGTGCGACGTGGTCTTTTCCCTTGGTTGTTGGGTGGCTGGTTTCTTTTCTTGGAGAATAGGGGTGGTTTTTGTCGAGGTGTTTTGAACGGTAGGAGATTCGGATTTGGTTTCAGGTAGTTGTGCCAGGAGAAACGGGGAGAGGAATTTGGATACCGTGAAGGGCACTGGAAGGGGTCCTAAGTTTGGGTGACGTAATGGGACGTGGTAGGTATGGGGAACCGGTGGCCCTTGAGGTGTAACAGGATTTTGTGCTGGTAGGGTATAGTTGCGAAAGTATCGTTGCTCTTTCGGTGGAACGGGTTTCCAAATGTATTTTGTACACTTGACGTATGTAAAAGTAATTGCTATTTTCGGATTTAGGTGTTGCACATATTTCGCTAGGCGGATGAAATCATTTCTTTGGAAGGTTGTATCGGTAATCAATTGGGTAAGTATACTGTCGTTCATTTTGTCTTTGTTTGTTACTGCGTGTTGAATCAGTTATGATTGCCAATTGAATGATACACTGTATCGTATAACGAGACAGACATGAAATACAACAATGTTCCATATGAATATTTCCGCGAATATTAAATTACCTTGACGATATAAAAATAACATTGAATTCATAATACAAGCACAAACGTATCTACTGCAACTGGTGCATATAATTACGAGTTTTAAAATTTATATTTGTAGCGACCACTGAGCAGTGGTCGATAATGAGCGGATGTTTTGTACATCCTGTCATTTGCCAAGAACATTTTGGCACTTTTGCAAAGATCTACCGGTAACGATCGTTCACGAGACTTGAAAATTGATACCTGCTCTATTAACGAAACGTATCGGTGGCCTGCGTTTCTATTTCCTTCGATGACGAAGCTTGCGACTGACAATTTACTAGGGCTTTCATTGCCAGGTAAATGAATGACGTCGAACTCCTATCAATAAGGGAGGCAATGGCATATTCCACGGGGAAATTGAACACCCACGTGATGCTTAATTGCCTCGAGGATACTATTAATCCCCGAGGGACTATCTGAGAAAGCAAACGATTCAAATAATTTTTGTTTTCGAGAAATGTGATCGAAACTGCAAATCCCATATACCAATGACCGAGGATTAATTTAATTGTGCACTAGGCTGTTTATGACTGTCCATCAGAGATATGTATCGCTTTATCTGAGAAAAACAAGCACGAGTTTCGATAGGAAAATACAAATACATTCGACGATGATAAACACTCTCCTACATACAGGTCGTTTAAAAAATACGCATTCACCGATTACAATGGCAAATCTGAGCCGAGAATAATTGTAAATTAAAAGGGACCTTGCGCAGGCGTTCGATCGATGCCCACATTAATAACAAATTAGACCGTCGCAAAATTTTTCACGTCGAATTCAAAATCGCCGCCTCATCCTAATTGCACTGTTTACAACTAATGAGTAATTCAATACAATCGTATAATCGCCGCGTAATGCTATCCAAGTATCGCGTGCCAACATACGAACCATACATTTCATTCACGAATCATCAAAGTTATCCTTGTCTAGCCTCGAGACGAAAGCTCGAGTGTTGCCTCGGTTGCGACACACGCGATCCACGTCGAAATGGAAGTTTTTAGAAACGCCGCCCATGTGGGAGGCCGGCAACTTTCGTGCTATCGAGGAGGGAAAAAAGTAAACGGTGGCAATTGTGGACGGCAAGTTTGCTTCGCGGCAGGTGTTTCGTCACATCTATTTATAAATAGGCGAGCCATCGTCGCCTATTTCTCTAGCACGGTTCAGCAGATAAGTATGCGAATCGCATACGTACATTCGTACGAGACGTACGCGCGAGTGCATACGATCGATATCGATTGAACCGCGATTTTTCGTTGCATAATTTTACGAATTCAACTCGAGCCAGACCGATTCGTATGTAAATTGCGTTCTGGCCAGTTCTTGCGGTAGGTCGGCGACGCAGGCGTTCGAAATAAGTATGCCGAGGAGAAATTAGCATTGAGTGTACTCGAATATCCGTTGTGGAATTTTAAATCGTTATCTGTTCGTAATCAAATGTTCGAAATAGTTCGAAGTAATAGCGTTTCGATATCGCCCGGTTTAATTGTTCGAGGACTTCGATATTACAGTATCGCGGGATGGCATTTGCTTTCACGCTTTATTGCGATATTTTGAGACACCGCTATTCGCGTGTATCATATTTTCGTTTTTCGGCATTCTAGCCTGCCGATATTCTTGTATACTACTCGTACGAAATTAAACCCGAATAAACCAGAACAGTCACTGGGCATTTGCCGGCGATTTATTCGTGGACATAACGATTCGATTATTATGGAAATACAATACGAAAGCTGGTTCTTCTGTTTTCCATTATTCAACGCGTGCATAAATTTGAAAGAAATTCTGGTATACGTAGACGAAGCGTATCTTTATCTTTCGTATTTAAGGTGTATTGGAGATACAAGACGAACGGTGATGCGCGTAAAGAAATATGTTTTTCATTCATAAAATAAACGAATTTATGAATTCGACGAATAATTCTAGAAATTGTTTGCATGAACGATAGTATAAAGAGGCCGCGGGATGGATTGTGCAATGTACGTTTCCATTTCCAGAAGATGTAACAACAAACACTCAAGCAATCCGCATAAATTTGCAGTTTCCTGTTAATAACTCTGTTTGCTCGCAAGCAGCGTTCCCGATTTCTAGATATTTTTCGTTTCTCGAGGATTCTCGAGTGTTCGCTTAATCCCTGATAACAGGTTTTACGCGTAAGACGAGAAAGTTAGAAGGGCGGCGAATCAATTAATGACTCGCACTTATTATTGGAGGACATGACGTGTAAGTGAATAGTATCGTATTGGATGAAATTTCTAGATTGGCACGGTGACGTTATTGATGTCATGCTTGCCAAAGGTATCGTGTGACCGCATCGAAAACTACCACTTTTTGGTTTGCTAAATCATTGTCAATGTCTGCCTCGAACGCAACATTGAACAGAAATAACGATTCACCGCGATGACTGCCAATGAAAACGAATGTTCTGTGACACGCTGACACTTCATCGCTAATTTGCATTCCGATCATAGGAAGCAATTAAGGTGCATTAAACACCTCGATTTCTGTACTTTTATTAATTACTTGCTTATTAATAATTCATCGCTAATAAATGTTGACGATGCAATTTTTTATAAAAACTGATTGATCGGGTGGAGATTTTTAAGTATAAAAAGTTAAGCGAGAAATAGAAATTACAGCACACTCTACAATCGGCTGATGGATTAATTATTCATCAAATGGCGAAGTGAGCAGGCCTGTTTAGCATTGACGTAATCTATCATTAAATAACACCATTTTGCTGTAACAAAAAAATTATTGAAAAAATGCAGCACTCACTTTGAAGTTGCTGTATTGTAGCCTGATACTCTGCAAGTTTCTCGTCCACGTAGTCCTGACTCTGGTTGGCTATTATTTCCGCGGTGCTGGGTCCACTGGATTCTTCTTCCGTCTGTGAATGATCCAGCGGCACGCCAACGTACTCATATTCTCCGGGTCGGTATGGTCCGATCATGTATTCCGGTGGTCCAGCGGTCAGAGGCGACGATGTGCCACTTTCCATGGAGCCCTGTCAAAAACGAAAAAAAAATGTGACAAGGAAAGAACAAATAATTACACCACCAGCTGCACTGATATGTCGACTGAATTTTTATCAGACCTCGCATTAACTCGAATTGCAGCAACCGTCAATTGAAAATTTGTGACTCGATGCTTAAACCTATTAAATAAAGTAACTAGTCCGACAAAATCTTCGACTTCCTCTCATTTCATTTCTACGCCCGCGTATAACCGTGCGAATCATCAGCAATCTTTCTCACGTTCCCAAGTTCATTCTTTAACCACCGAACAACGAATTTCGATCCGGTTAGAAGTGCATTCACACCTGGCGTGCGTCTGAGAAACCGGTCGTTGCAGCTCGTCGCGGCCTACATTTTATTCCGGTTCCTATTTCGCCTCGGCCAGCCGCGTGGGCGTGAAGAGCGAAACGGTCCACGTGGCGAATTCGTTCGCGAACCAGCACGAACCCTTCCCACGTGGAATACCCTCTGGTGGATCGTGAAATAGTTCACGTGAAAGAGACCGACATTGGGTCACGTTTTCGTGACCCGGAGGAATTTCGGTCGAGAACAGTGAGAATTCTCGGGTCTTGTGCGACCACGTGAACCGAATACTCCGCCTCGAGAGGGTTGACACGTGTTTCGTGCCACGAGCATGATTTAACATGCATCGTTTCCGTTTTCTCCGGCGATTTCGTCCGATGGTTCGGCTGTAGAAACTGCTGGCCAACGGCTATCTGTGTTCACTGATTGCTTCTGTCTATCTCGATGACTAATGAGTCTAAGAATAAAATAGATCCAGTGGCCTGGCTATTTCTCACGGAATCGCGGATTTCTTCTCTCCCATTTATTAGAAGATTGGCGAGGAGTCTCGGTAAGTTGTGGATTATTTAATATTACATTATTTAATAGGTAGAATCATCGCCCGGCTAGTGCAAGAGTGATATATTAGCAATTCCACAGTCAAATTTATTTCTGACATCTTTGAACAGCGAATATTATGTTAACAACATTCCAAATAAAGTTACAATTATTATTATCGCGTCAAGCTATTCCAACGCCCGATCATTCCACTCTCATTAACACTTCAATCTCTTCTAGTTCCAGAACTTTAAATACAACATACCTGCGTCGGTATGAAAGGTCTAGGTGCTTGACTTCCCACTGAAATAGGTGACGGCCACCTGGGCCTAGGGCACTGTATGTATCCAGTGGGTGAACCGAAGACAGGTGACATTCCAGGTGAAATTGGCATCCCGATTGGCACGGGGCTCATTGTATGCGTCATCCCGGTGTACGTCAATGGTGACGCAGGGTGAGCATGGTGAACCGGCGTGGGTGGTCCACGAGCACGGGGATAAGGCGAACTCGTGGGGCTGAAGGGGGACGGCGGTCTGTACTGGCCAGACACGTTAGGTCTGCCTGTCCAACCACCCCCTGGCCCGGGTTTTCCATGGGGTTTCGACGGCGGCTGCGACATCTCTGGCTATTTTGAAGGTTCTCGCGGCGGCCTTCGATCACCTAGCATCGCTGTGAATCGACGATCTCTGTTACAAAGTATTTCTTCCTAAAATTGTACAATATTCTATTATACTTTGGTTACCGATCGCGCGGTAAACTTCGTGATTTTGATACGCGCCAGAGAAAGGCTGCCGTTTGAGGATATTTAATTGTCTATTCAGAATGGGGACAATTAAAGTGCAGTATCACGCGGAGGGTAATGAATTCAGAAGATGAACTAGGTATGGCGAATCGAATTAAGGTGATACTCTATGGATATCGAAGTGTCTCCGATGTGTAACGAGCTCTGGGTCGCGTAATGGCAGTGAGTAGGCAGATTAGGATGGGCAAACGTCCAAAAATCTCTCGAAATAGGCGCTTAGATTGTCTGCCTTCTCGCTGACTCGTGCACGTTAGCGCGTGAAAAATGTGTAATGAACAAATCGCGGCGCCGTGCGTGACATTACACAATGCAAAGAGGCGGTACATAGAAACGGTGAAGTTTAATGACACTCGTTATCCTCGTACTTTCTATCTTATTTCCATCGGGGTGATCTCGATGCAACAGTGTCTCCAGATTGTTCTATCCCCTTCTAATGCAGCGACGTTAACATTCGCGATTTCGAGCACAGATTATCTTGATACAAAACTGTTTCGAGAAGATATATTTTCGTGTTAAATGAAACATCAATTTTCGTGGAAACACCGAGAACGAATTGCTTTGCAATGTAAGGAAGTTCGGCAGACGTGGAACCACGGGTGGAAGGCCTAAAGGTTTTTGGCTGAATATCGAGTGTAGGCCGGCTAAATATAGAGGCAATTCTATTTTCGAACGATTCGAGGAGTGCCCACAGACGTGTCCGACACGGCAGGTATATTTGCAACTACTAAAAGATATTTCCGAAAGTGACGCGATTATTACCACCTGCAATTAGCCCTGCCGAGACACGCGTAACGTGCACAGAACGCGGCGCTATCATTTTTCAATCCTGACGAATTACCGCCGCGTTGCTATACTCTGTATTCAATTTTGTCTTTTAAAAAAAGCCCAAACCGTTCCGTGCGACGCCGGCACATAAATAAAGAAAAATAGAAATAAACTGAACATTATAGGATCGAATGTTAGATACGATATGGGATTCAATGGAAGCATGATCCTGACCCAATTTCTACCCAATTCTATTTCATTGTTATCTCTCTTTTGACATCGACCTTTTCCCCTTAATGTTACCCTACATTGCACGCGTACGACTTTTAACACAGCTCCGTTCCGGACTTGTGAAAACAAACAGGAGGAGAAAGGGTGAGAAAAATTCATCCAGCACGCCGTGCTGCCCCTCAAAAGCAACAAACTCGGCTGGTCAAAGACACGCGCCCATTTCGTTCCTGTTAAAGTTCACGAACGCCATTTACAAACCAGGGTGCGTGTGGGGTGTCTTCGAAAGAAACGTGCACGCGTCGGAGCTGGTCCCGTCGAACTTTTCATAAAGACAGTGATCGAAATCTATTTATAAAGCACGCCGCTCGACGACGATAACCAGTGTACATACGTGCGAGTACCAGGTGCACGAGTTTTTAGTGTAAGCGGATAAAAATGCGTGGCGCAAAGTGTATGGTCGCAATGGTGCAGGGGAAACGATGTTCGACATGTCGAGGATACAGGACGTAAAAATTCGGGGGCGGTACGGTAATTGTCTTGCTGCTAATGCCTCTGCTGTGACGCGTGAAGGGGGAACGATCGCGTCGTAGGGGAAAATAGACTTTGAAACTGGCATTTTGTAAAGTTAAACGGCTGTTAGCTCGCTGGATCCTGGACCTCGGATGCTGCGTCCAAAAATAAGATTACTGCCGAATTAACGAACAGAAATAGTCGTCGTTCAGAACGGCTGCTCCTGACACAGGTTGCTCGTACCGGTAAACCCCGACGGGCAATTAATATTGGAACTTTTAACGCAGTTCCTTCAGTATTGGAGCAATGTTAAACTTGACGTCACGAATGCACTTGGGTAACTTAAAGGGGTATCGATTGGAGCTTCTAGGAAAATTGTAAACCATACGGTTGTATCGTACTTTACACATATATATTGTATTATGCACTAACAGACAGCGGAAATTATATTAATTTCCCTGGATCTTCTTTCTATTTAATAAACAATTATATGAAAATCTCGTATCGTCACGAACAATCCAACGAACTCTGTTAAGCATATAATACTAGTAGTAATTATTCTAATGCTAGTAACAAGAATAATTATAATAATAGTAAAACTCCGAAGAATGCAAACGTTACCGAAGAGACGTCGTTCCGCTGACACAGTCGATCAACGCAATCCAGTTAGAAAACTCCGAACGAGACACACGGGTAATCGTTCACACGTTTCCTGTGATCAGAGAGCCTCTTCACCCTCGATTTTTCGTTCAAGCTCCGATATCACGAACTCCGGTCGGGGTTCGCGTTCCACGGCGAACTTCAAACACACAATGGTCCACGACGATCGAGGAGGATCGTGGCGGAAAGGAACAAAAAAGAAAAATAAAGAGAATAAAACAGCACACGCTCGGCGAATCGGTTAAGACCGTTTTTCACAGTTCGATCCACGATGAAGTCCACGTAGAGACTGGTGGATCCGCTGGTTCATCGGTCCAGGATCCGCTTGCCGCGACATTTATATTTAACTTTGGCGTCGCTCGAGCTTTCGGCTTGGGTTTACCACTCGCGCGATACCGCTCTGCGTTCCCGTTCTACATTTCCTCGTCCATTTTCCTCGCTTTCGCCCTCGTTGCGATCATCCCTCCTGCTCCCACCATTTCACGCTCGTTCCACGACCAAGGGTGACGCGTTCCCGTCTTATTACCGGCGGTGAAGTAAGAATCGTTGGGGATCGTTCTTCTTCGTTCCCTCTTTGTCTTTTCTCTTGAACAAGAATCGTAACTTCGGCAGTATTTACTTGAAGAATGCGTGCCGTTGGAACGAAGTATTTTGTCAGGTGTATAATGTTTAAGGTAGATTGAATTACGTGGGGTTGAAGTACTTTGAATGATGATCCGGTCGGGGTATTATTTGTGGTATCGAAGATAGATGGGAATTGTGGTAGCATGTAAATCGGGAACCCTTGTTTGGAATGATGGATGCGGATGTTTTGAGCGTTCCGCTGCGCTTTGAATAGATGTTGCTTTTACAAGAGTGCGGGGACGTGTGAAGTAGAAGACATGGGTAGGTGATTGCTGGGTCTCAGGAGGTTGATGAGCGCCTTGACCTCTTTGGATTTGCTGGAAGATTTATTGCCATTCATTTACGCGGTGACTTATTTTTTCGTTGCAACTGTTTCTTTCCTTAATGGCTAGTTTTTTGTCTTGATCTTTCGAAAGCTCCGTTCTTCTATATGTATGTACATATACATATAAAAGAACTTGAATTTCTCTTTCGGGGTTTCTGGTAAGAATTTCGGCTGAAATCGACGATTTGTATCGGGAGAACATGATGTGGGAGGAGGTATCCGAACCTCAGAAATTTATGGAATTTGACGTACTTTCGCTGTATTTACGAGAAATTAAATTTTAGGGATTCTGCCAAAACTTCTGGTCCAAAATTTGGACTTTGAATTAGGAGAACGTGAGAACATAATGATCGAGTCCTTAAAACGAAGTTAAAGGATGCTGCTACACGGCCATATACGATTTATGAATGCTGCTTGCGTTATTTACTTTTTATAAATAATTTAGGTATTCGTTTGACAATTTCACAGTAATTATATACGCGGGCTGTTCTAAACTAGGAGGAGATAGTTCTTGAAACAAAAGCTTCAATTTAAGACGTCGTTGATTAAAATCGGCCGATTGGAAGGCGAGATAATTGAATTTGTTTAAAGAAATGATAAACAAATGCGATTTCTTCGACTTCCCGTCGAGCTACATCAACGATCAACAGACATAAATTAAAGCTAGAATTGTCAGCTACCCCCTCCTATAGGTGTGAACAATATTCCATGCGCGGTTTATTTATTATAAACAATTAAGCAATTGAAATTGTTATTGCGGCCAACTACATATGGTTGCAGCAACGGGATATTTTTCACCGTGTAGTTTATTCGTTTCCCTTTCATTGGACACCTCATTTATTAAAAAACAACCACCATGAGCCGAGATAGCAATTTTTTAAAATTTTATCGGTAAAGATATGTCGATAATCAGACATGTGGCTCCATCTCGTGTCTGCGGCCTTTTTCGCAGTTTTCCGCGCCGCCAAAACCGAATACTTGGATTACATCGTTAATTTAAACAATTGCGTTTTCCTCGGCTTCTAGTGCGTATTTTTTAACCGGACTTGTCTTAAATTAAAGATACAAGTCATAGCTATCTCCCCCAAGAGTTGCAACAATATGGCATTTGCAGTTTAAAAGTTATTAACAATTAAAAAATCGGCGAAAATGCAGTCCGGGTCCCTGCAATTATCTCGGCTTCTGGAGGCGCTAGCACTGACGAGATATAGGAATAGACAAGTCATCCAATGTATTTTTTCGGCCACGATTTCTGGGACGCCGCGTCCCATTACCACTTCTGTGTCACTCGCAACGTTACCCACAGATTATAGAAAACGATGCGAAAATTAAATAATTTTAAAGAATTCTTTTGTTCTTTGCCGTAATGAAAGGCAACAGAGGATATGAAACATTTAATGTTAATTAAAAATCTTAAAGAAACACTACAATAATCATGGGTATCTTACAATACAATGGGCATACAATACAATACAGTTTAGCACTCTGTGAAAACGTTGACTTGAAACAAACCTCCGCGGTCAACCGCGGTGATATGGGAGGAACTCAAGAAGGCAATTGAGTGTAATGTTAGGAATAGGAGAAATTTAAAAAATCGCAGCCAATTAGCTCGACATTTTGACCATATAATTAGCAATTAAATCACAAAAGTATAAGTGTTAAAATTGGTAACTGTATGGTAAATAAAATCGATTGCCCAGGACTCACCACGTGGAGGTTGCTGCGAATGGAGACCCGCACGGCCGCAGCCGCAGCCGCGCACCTATCACCATTAATTTACAAAAATTATTATTTACAAATTAAACGCTATTTCCTTTTGATGTATATTTGCAGCGCGGTTGATATGCAAACTGGATATAAAAATTCTGTTAAACCTAAATCAACTAAAAAATCAACATTATAATATAAATTAGCTTATACATTGTTTGAGTAAGTAAAATGTATTAACATAAATAATTGTAACGAAAGCTGAAAATAAAAATTCTGTTGAACCTTTTGAAGTAAAAAATAGAGATTATAATACACATTAGCTTATAGTTAGTTCAAGTAAATAGCATGTATTAAAATTATTCATTATTGCGAAAGCTGAAAATAGAAATTCTGTTAGACCTGACTTAAACTAAAGAATAAGCAATATAATATAAATTAGCATGCACGTAATTCAAATACATTCTACCTTTAATTAGGGTAAATTAAATCTCAACTTAAAACATCCTACCTGACTAAAAAGCTAATTCAATTTAGAAGTATCCTATCTAATTGAAAATCTGATTATTTCTGAAAATTCTGTTAAACCTTTTGAAATAAAACATAAGGATTGTAATACACATTAACTTATAGTTAGTTTAAGTAAATAGGAGGTATTAAAATTATTCATTATGGGGAAAGCTGAAAATAAAAATTCTGTTAGACCTGACTAAAACCAAAGAATAACCATTATAATATATTATAGATTAGCATGCACGTAATTCAAATACATTCTACCTTTAATTAAGGTAAATTAAATCTTAACTTAAAACATCCTACCTGACTAAAAAGCTAATTCAATTTGGAAATATCCTATCTAATTGAAAATCTGGAAGGACCGGGGGGGGGGCAAGGGATTTTTCATGATGAATCTTCTTTCGCTAAAATTGTGATCGCGTAACCTGAAACAGATCGAAGTTCATAAGAATTTAGTGATATTTCTTAGGTATCATATGATTTCCTTCGATTTATTTGATCCATACAACATCACTTTTGAGCCTCTGATTACTTACATATTGCAATGTATGTTATTTAATGCACTTGACGCAATATTCTATTCCTTTGACATCTCCTTTAACTTAACAATTCTGTAACAGACTTTTTTATGAGAATAGTAATTGTGAAAAAATAGTACAGTAGTACAAAGGGAGCATGTTCTTCCAAAATGCAAATATGCTGAATAATAATTGTCAATTACAAATACAAACATTTACTTGGATACTAAGATGAAACAACTCGTTTTAATGTTAATAAAAAGGGGAGAGGCGAAGAAGAATAATAAATTAGAACATTGAACACACAAACTCAATAGCCAGAGGGGCATTCTACTATTAATTATCGTCCACTTATTATAAACCCGATTGAAACCCGTAAGTGGATTATCTCTTTCTTTCGCAACCCTAATTAACTGCATTACTTGCAAAGTCAATCGCGTATGGTGCTTCGTTATCTCTAATATAGTATTTCGGATATATTAAAAAAGATAGGAAAAAATAATTCACTGCACCCATTATTTTTAACTCGCAACACTAATAACGAACGAGTCATGGTAGTCGCATCCAAGACTACGATTGCAGCAATCACCTTATGCAGCTTTAGTAGCTGCCTTTCGTGACTCAGGAACCACGTTGGGCATTTCATTGTGGTCGCAACGCTACTTAAAAATCGCGACCATTTATCATCGCAACACTATATGAAAATCTAAGAAAAATATTCGCAATAGAAAGATATCGCAGCACTGTAAGTGCTAATTAAAACCTGTGTAGGAAAGGAACGCGAAAATTATTGTCGCAACGCTAAAAGCAAGTACGTATCGCAAGTACAATTTAATACAAAAGCAACTCTAATTCAAGCCGCAATCTGTATTAATTCGCAACTCTAATTCAAACCACGATATATTTAATCGCACCTGTAAGAAAAATGCCGCGACCTGGGTCTATCCGTAACTCTAGTTGCAATCGCGGTGTGATTTTATTCGCAACTCTAATGCAAACCGTATTCAATCGTACGCGACGCTAATAAAAATCGCGATTTGCCCAATGCGATGACGGTGGGCCAGGCAATACTACCGGCCAAACAATAAACTACAACTACGGCATACAAAAGCGAGCATAGTGACAAAATAGTAACAAAGAATGACTCTCCATCCGAAGGATGCAGAGCCATTGATAGTTGCCCTCTTGAGCGACAGTTTGTCGGGCCTCTTCGGCTTTTAGCCTCTTCTTTTTTCGGGCGCAATGCTCGCTGAAACTTAGTCTAGGCTCGAGACTCTATTCGCAAACAAACAAAACTAAATAAAAGGCTAAATCGCGCAGCTAAACGGAACACACGTGGACGAATCACGACCAAATAAAATCGTAAAATTTGTGATTACAGAAAATCGTAAAGATTGCGATTAAAATTGTAATCGATCATCGCCTACACGTGCAGCCTCGAGCATATTGTGATACGTTCGTTTCGAGACCAAATCGCGATCGCGACCGCGAAAAATTCGAAAAATCGATAGGCAAAGCCAGAGGCGAACGCATTCTCGTTCGCGCCACAGTTTCGCCGTCGACTTTTCAAATCAGATTTCCTGAAACAGGTTGAACACGCGAAATATTGCCTACCCGATCAGAGACTGTGTCAACCTGCCCGGCCCTACCTACTTATATCTATCAGGCACACCAGAAGGTATACTACCTATCCTACCTAGACCTATATTTAAAAAATGGCAAAGCATTCACACAAACACACATCATTCAACGTTTCTCAATCAAACACTCGGGCGCATGAACCTACACTAGAGAGACGTCCCGGGACGCCTCCGACACCCGAGCTTGGCATACAATCATTCACACTCTAAGGGTACGTACCAGTTCCTGAAATCGGCTGACAAAGGCTAGCGACCATTGCGTAAATTTGCGCAAACGTATATGCTTATGCATTACTTTCGTATGAAATATTGATTGCTCAAATATGTATATTGTACATTTTCTTTCTACTATGTACGCTTGGTTTGTATAGTACTCTATTCGTTGCCATATTTTCATAATTCGTTACGGCATTCAATGTGTATTTGCAATTGTAAAACATATTGCTATTTATGAAATCATAGTATTGTAATTTGTTATGAAATTCCCGAGCCGACGCAATTCCACGGCCTAACCACACACACACATAATGTGGAAAATGCGTCGTGCACGGTACGCTAGCAAATGTCAGCCGCCAAACATTGTTAGAAATTTATAAACTATATGATCATCGTGCCCATTGCCTTTCACTCACCCAAGTAGCACCTGGGCACGTGAGTGAGTTCCTGACAATGAACACGGAAGGGGTTAAACCTGAAAATCCTGATCTAAAAAGATGATTAGTATACTAATAGTATATTGTATTTGCAGACTCTCCAAAAATGACTCGACTTTGTACTTTATGAAATATCAATAAAAACTTGAAAATGGCTGATAAATAATGTATTTATTAAGGGAAATGACTGTCATTGAAACTGAATTTACTAGAATAAGTAATGCAATTAAATATTTACTTGAAAAATTGACAAGCTATTAAATAAACCTCGGGTGATTCCTTAATCGAAGCAAAGTGTTCAAGATAGCTACTCCGATTTGAAAATCTACCCGTATACAAAGTGCCTTCTTGTACATAATGTGTAATAAATTTCATTCGAAATGGACTCGACTATAGCATATGAAAATTAATATTAAATGCTATCATTGGCTATGCATATTCAATGCTGATTTCAATAAACGTATCGTTATATTTATTTACTTTAATACATGATTGCTATAATCATGTAGCACTTGCAGTAACGAAGTCGGGGGGCATCCGACTTCTGCACTGCTTAACAGTGAAAACAAATTTCAACTGATTATAAATGCAATTACAAATTTAATATGCAATGTCCTCAATATATGTACATTTGTGCAATGTATATGTTACTGTCATCATATATTTTTATCGAAATAGAGGAACCTACAGGATCAGTGCTTCTTTGATCAAATATTTATTTGAGTAAGAAATATTTCTATGGTCCTTAATCTTTTTATATTAAAAAACGCGGAGTACAAGAAGGCAGATCTAACCTCGTATAAGAAATAATACACATGAAAATAACGACACAACTAACGGGTATAAAAATTATTCCCGTAGTCACTATGCTCGCAAAACTACTAAAAAATACAACCAGTCACCCGTGCCGCTTCGGACCAATCGTCCTACGGCATGATTGGGGACCGGAGGAACCAAAACACATGCGACTCACCAACTCGTTGATTGCAAAAGGAGAGCAAGTACTCGTGGAAGACATCAGGAACATCACCGGGGCAGCTCAATTGAACTCAATCCTCAGGAAGTATGCAAACTGTAACTACACAGCAAAGCAAAAAACATTAAAATCTACTGCTAAATCTACAGAATTTAACTCTTCATAGAAAACTGAGATTTGGTTTAAACATACTTACATTTCTCGCTTCATCGGTGTCGCATAAAACATCCCCCTCAGTGATGCACTGACTCTGCTTCCGATAGCGAATATAAGAGAAAAATAAAAATAAAAGACTATGTACGCGACCGCAAATTACATCGGCGAACAAATTAGGATGCTACTTTCGCGATTGAAATAATTGAAGAGGAGCACCGGTGCTCCGATAATCGAGTTAATAACTACTGGGCGAAAAACACTGACTCTACAATCGCGTGTAGGTAAACTGTAAACGAAAATTTAAGCAGAGCCACTTGCTCTGGAAATACTAGAAAACTGCGGAGAAACCACTGACTCTACTGACCGCATTGCGCGCGGTCACATAATTTTCTGAAATAGAACATGTTCATCCTATCGAGTGTTTGTTATCAAATATAGATATCTATTTGTTTTTGTGAGTATTTTAACTGTTGTTGTTTCATCTTAGTACCAGTCACAAATTATACACACCTCGATACTTACCTCACTGAGATGTCTACCATACGTTTTGTCAGCTCAGCGTCAAGTAGTACAATGACGACCTTCGCCATCGCCCTTTGCTGTTCGGCTATGTTCGACATCCGACTGAAACCAAACACCATTTTTGTTTACGATCGCTTGTGTTTCCTAGAAATATTTTAACGCACACATTACTTGATAAGTGGCTTTTTTTGTTTCGCGATATGTTTTTGATATTTTCCACGAAAAACAAGCTTCCCGACCACAAGCAGAAACAAGATATAGCCGCAAATAATGGCTTCTATTATGTTACTACTTATCTACAACGCGACTGTATATCATACAAGTTTTATGCGTGGTACGAATTATAATTTAATAGAGACATATTACTAAAATTCTACTTATTTCCACAAGAAATTTGAGGAATGCTTACCTGTAGACGAGAAGTTGATTTAACAATATGGCGCCGCGTCACTCTGCTCCTGCGCATTCCCGTTTGAAAGTGTCGCGTTCGCGCCATTTCTGATTCAAAGCTAGCGAAAGAGACGCCATAGAACAGAATCTAACTGAAATCAGAGATGAATGTATTAAGAATCACCAATATCATGGTAATATTGCTAAAAACTGCAGAATATATTGCAAGATAATGGAATTCAGAAGTGAAATACGTATACGCATACGCATACGTCAAAGATAATACGTTTACGCATACTGGAGTCGATTAGAAAATGCACGCCGCGCGGTGTGATTCCGTTCACTACAAAATATTTACTTAATTTCTTGCAAAATATTCATTAATATTAAGAAAGAAACCACAGAAAACTTGAAAGACAGGGAAACGAAAATAATGTATATCATTTCCTGTCTTCAAGAATATATTAGACTATGCGACATACCGTAATTCGATGGGCACTCTGAACACGTCTAATCACTACGAGATCCCTTGGTCGAAAGAAGGAGAGCTTTGAAATAGATCGCGCTGATTGGCTGGTAGCTGATTGGCCGTGGGGGGTGATGTTCTTTCCTTACGGCGGGTGTTTTTGAATATCATATCGAACTGAATATTTTTTATTGCAAGTGTTACAGTATGGATATTAGTCGAATAGTAGGATGCAAATATATTTATTAGTAATAACAAACGCATCTGTGTAATCAAATGTTTGTAATGTTTGTTGCACTATAGAATAAGTAAACTATTTCCGTCCAACTAATATTTGTTTTTCTTTAACTTTATTTAAATTACAATTCCTACCGTTGTAAGCGTTCAGATAGTTTTTTAGCATCTTTTCACACAGACGAGATATAAGAGATCATTTCACTGACGAGATATAGGAATTCCTATATCTCGTCTGTGACGATATGTCGATAATCAGGCATGTGGCTCCATCTCGCGTCTGCGGCCTTTTTCGCAGTTTTCCGCACCGCCAAAACCGAATTCTTGGATTACATCGTTAATTTAAACAATTGCGTTTTCCTCGGCTTCTCTTGCGTATTTTGTAACTGGACTTGTCTTAAATTAAAGCTACGAACCATAGCTATTTGCGCCAACAGTTGTAACAATATGGCATTTGTGGTTTAAAAGTTATTAACAATTGAAAAATCGGCGAAAATGAACTCCGGGTCCCTGCAATTATCTCGGCTTCTGGAGGCGCTAGATCAATGATCAAGTGCTTAAAATGAAGGTAAAGGATGCCCCTACACGACAATAAACGATTTACAAATGCTGCATGCGCTGTTTATTTTTTGTAAACAATTAAAGTATTTATTTGGAAATTACACGGTAACCATGCACGGGATCTATTTCAAACTAGAAAAAGATTGTTCCTTGAATCGAAAGCTTTAATTTGAGATGTCGTTGATTAAAATCGGCCCGGCAGAAGCCAGGATAACTGAATTTGTTTAAAGGAATTATAAACAAATGCGATTACTTCGACTTTCAGACCAGCTACATCAATGACCAGTGATCATAAAGTAGAGCTAGACGTATCAGCTACCATCTCCAATAGATGTTAAGAATATTCGATGAGCGGTTCATTTGTTATAAACAATTAAATCATTGAAATTGTTATTACGGCCAAGGGCATATAGTTACAGCGACAGCATATTTTTTTCTGGGTAGCGTATTTTATTCCGTTTCATTTGATATGCCATTTATTAATAAAGAAGCACCAGGAGCCAGGATAACAATTTTTTTTAAATTTATCGTTAACGTTGTCCGTAACAGTTACCGTGGAATTCTCAAACGAATACTTAAACTGTTAATAAAAAATGAACGATGCATGGAACATTTGTAAAACGCTTATTGCCCGGTGGCAGCATCCTTTTCCTTCATTTTAAGCCGTCGATCATTAATCTAAGGTCTCCAGAAGTCGAGATAATTGCAGTGACCCGGTGTGCATTTTCACTCATTTTTTAATTGTTTATAACTTTTAAACCCCAAATGTCATATTGTTGCAACTGTTGGAGAAGATAGCTATGGTTCTCAACTTTAATTTAAGACAAGTCCGGTTAAAAAATACGTTCCAGAAGCCGAGAAAAACGCAATTGTTTAAATTAACGATGTAATCCAAGAAATCGGTTTTGGCGGTGCGGGAAACTGCGAAAAAGGCCGCAAACGCGAGATGGCGCCACATATCTGATTATCGACATTTCGTTCCCGATAAAATTTTAAAAAAATTGTTATCTCGGCTCTTGATGGTTGTTTTTTAATAAATGGGGTATCAAATGAAAGGGAATAGAATAAGCTACACGAGAAAAAATACTCCCTTGCTGTAAGTATATGCAGTTGGCCGTAATAACAATTTGAATTGTTTAATTGTTTATAACAAATGAACTGCTCATCGAATAATATTCACACCTATTGGAGATGGTAGCTTATACTGCCAGCTTTAATTTATGTCCTCTGATTATTGATCTAGCTTGCGGGAAAGTCGAAGTAATCACATTTGTTTATAATTTCTTTAAACAAATTCAATTATCTCGGCTTCTGCTGGGCCGATTGTAATCAGCGACGTCTCAATTGAAAGGGAAGAGAATCAGCTGCGCGAGAAAAAGTACCTCGTTGCTGTAAGTATATCCGCTTGACCGTAATGAGGATTTTAATTGTTCAATAAAAGAAGTTACGGGTTTGCGCTCCGAATTTTGCAATGAAGCTTCATATTTCCTGATACCAATTTTATTTAAGCATTGAAACGAGTCGATACTCTTGATACTCTACAGTGGTTTACCGTAGCTTTGTGAAATATTCGAACATTATAGTTTTAGTCATTTATGACACCATTGCGATGAGGCACCTGGAAGAATTCATAAGTTAATTGAATCCTCTTTCCGTCATGGTTTCTCTACCAACATCAATGGGACAGAAACCATAATAATACTTGAACGCGTCGCTTTTGATTCAGTCTAAAGGGTTCAAGTAACAAGGAATATTACTTGTCAAAAGACTGGCTTTATCGTTTTCGTGCAACAGCGCGGACGATGGTAATTTAGCGACGTAAACTTCGGTCACCGAAAATCGACGTTCATAAAACTGTGAACTACCAAGAATATTCGGAATCAATCAAACTTCGCGGTGTGGAATATCTTTTCGATTCCCGGGATAGTCTCCTGCTTCTAACGTAAGAACCGCGGAATTTCTCACCGAAACACTTTATTCACTGTATAAATAACTAGTAAAGCACACGGATATCCTACTTCACGATTTTTTAATACGCCGTATAGTTGTGCACTCTGCAGAGGAAAAGAAAGCGGAAGAAATAGAAAATGATAGAAAGCACGGAGAAAATGAAAAGAAGGAAAAAAGTGGGACAAATTAAAAATGGTAAGAAAGCGAAAATAACTTTTTCCTTTACGCAATAAATGTATCCGATAAAAAAGATATCATTATAAGATTCCACCGGTTCACGGAACTTTGTTAAAGATACCACTTTGGAAATCTTACGCAGTCCAACAGAAAGTTTATCGAAACCCAAGAGACAGATATCTGATGTTCTCATACGCGAAACGAAACTCTGGGACCGAAAAGATGGACGGTGATCATTCTTCGTTTGAAAACGCCAAATGCCAGTCCCTCTGTTGTCCCCGTGGTTTCCACGGATACTCTCCGCTGTCGTTACTCCGTACCCCGTTTTCCGCAACTTCGGAATGGAAGATGGAACGGCAAAACGCCGCTGAAAACGGCCAACAAACGAGCGCCACTGTGATTTGTGGCACACTTATTCCGGCTGATCGTCGATTTATTTCTATACGCCGCGTTCTGCCAATGGTTTACGTTTCTTTGTTACTGAAACGCGCGGATGTGAAGGTGTTAGATAATCTCAGTATAATAATGTCGTCTTATTTTACATTCTTTACTTTACTTAACTACGCCTGGAATTTTTTGTATATTTGTTGTCGCTTTTATTATTACAGTGTATATCGTATTATTGTCTCCACTGCGTTGTTCCATAGTTAAAGAATATTTTTACCCCGAGCACGTCAGACATGAATCACAATACATCTCTGCAACATCCATGCTACACCACAGATCTCTCATATCCCCGAAAGAAACAATAAAGCCGACACACAGCTTCCTGTCTGCCTATTATTCTTCCACTTCCGCTGATTGCTGTCAAACCGTTCATCCCTCGGGCAAGAATCTTCCCCTGGAACACTGAATTTCATCTCCTCTCGAAAGAGGCACCGCGAACGCAACGCTCGGTTGTCTTACCTTTAAAATCTCGCGGAGAATTTTACAGAGATGAAGGCGGTAAATCTTGAACCAAGAGATTTCGGCTTCGCTGTAGAATCGAGCCAGGTTTACGCGTCTAACACGCGCGGATACGAACGTTTACCTTTCTTCTATTAAGCGCGTTCCGTAGTCTGTCTCTTCATTTACCATTGATGGCGAACGTTCGAGCGATAGAGATAGATGGAGAGGCAGACGGAGAGAACGGAAAGGCAATCTTTCGTTTCGTTTCTGCGCCGAACGAGAAGGGGCGAGGATTAAAAAGCTTCGTCCGGTTTGATATCGAAACTATTCGTTGCGAGGCTAGCGATAAAAGAATCGGGGGAACAGAGTTCGCCGAAGAGTGAACGAGGTTTCTCTTACAATTATGTGAAGCTGCACAAAACGATAAGGACAGATGGTACGCAATTAGAATGGTGAAATAAATTCTGTTCTTTCCATCCACCGTAATTGTGCTTCTTTTCAATCAGCTAGCCAGACACGTGAGAACGTTATTCGAATTATTTATAGTTTATTGCATACCTTTCGCAACGTTAAGAAGGAATAACGAGGATCATCGCGCGGTAACTGTTAAAAGCTTAGATAATCGCTTTGCCGAAAATCCGTGGCGGTAACACGCGACAGCGACGATTTAATTGCTATTACCGTGATGTCGAATAATTTTGCGGCTGGCCAGTAATTATTTCCCCCGTCGCTGGGATCAATCTTCGACGCCGATACGATGCGTGGCTCCGTTGGAAAATATCGACGACGTTCAAACCTTTCCGGAGTTCGTTAAACCTCGCTTCTATAATTGTATCCCGAAGTTCAAGAAGCATCTCTTCCGCCGTGGGCTTCGCGATATTTTTAAATGTCCGCGCCACCGCGCGGTCGACGAACCCCCATTTGTCCCTCGAAAAACGGACAGGTGATAAATGTTCTCGAGCTACGACATAACTTTGTACTTTTCTCACGAAGCTTCTTGCGTTAATGTTATTTACATAACACATACACAAGCGGGAAAAATCGACGGGATTATTTGCGATACTAAATTCGGCACCGCATGAAAATACCCTTTCGTTGTTATAGAAAAATAAAACACGCAGTTGGACAGACCGGTGATTAACGTTGAGCTTCTGTAGTGAGATTAATAAGGGAACGTTGTGCTTCAATTGTCGAGTCGTCGAGTCTGTCGCAACGGATGTGAGTTCAGTAGCGTAATTTCGTCGAACAGTTTGATGGACAGAGGGTTCAGCGGGCGGATATGAAAGTTTTCAAACATAGCGCGGGTATAATAAGCTGCCCTTTAAAACCAACCCAGCTTGTTCGCTGGAAAGCGCGATACGGAAGCGCAGCTTACAGGATTTCCGCCGCGATTCGCCGTTTCTTATTTCGATCCGCAACGGGAACACACCGGAGAAACGAATATTCTTCCTCGCCACCGCACCGGTCTGCCTTTAAATTGCGCCATCAATTCGGGTAGAAAAATCTTTTCCGCCGGGGCATAATTATTTTCTCCATTGGCGCTTCGTATTTCTCAACTTATTTCGGGGAATCGGTAAACTTTCATCTACTTCTTCGTACGAACAACAATTGCTATTAAGCAGAAGAAACTTGAATAGGCGGTGTTGCATTGTGGCCGGATGCGTGCTGATAATCAGGGTAAAATTTTTCGCACGTCTTTGCCGCGCGGATGGAATGTAAATAGAAAATGAACATAAATTGCACGCGCATAATCGAAAGGTAAAGTTTAATCCCGACTACGTTTAGGGATATAAAATTTAACGGTGCAAAATAACATGAAAATGTGGCTACGATAAAATGGACGAAAACTGTGCACGCGTAATGCACAGAAGGCAGAGCCTTGCCTTCAATTGCAGCCTTGCTTGTTTCGACTTAGGAAATACTGTACGCGTATGGAAATTGGATCGTGATTAAAATAAGAGGCGTTTCACCGTCGAATTGCAAGGGAAGACGTACAAGAACCAGCGGCTCGAGCATTGAATTAACACTCCACTAATTTCGCTGAAACATACGGTTCTAAAAGGGGTGAGCTTAATACTCGCGATACACGCCTGGCCGTTTCATAACTCCTCCGCTCTATTCCCTGGTTAAATGAAATCTCGACGCCGTTGGCGTTTTAACACCTTTCTTCGACAACGCGCGAAAGTTCTAATCGGATCTGGTCTTGATAAAACGCTGCTGTGTATGCTCGTCGACGACCGGAAGTTCAGCCAGGACTTACAGTCGTAAGCGTGGATTAAGGCAGTAAGCTTATAACCGGCTCGCTATAATTATCTAAAATCTGTCCGCCTCGGGCCAAGTGATTACAAAGATCTCTCGTTCTCAGAAATTTCTTGGTTAATTTCAGGGATGGGCTTCGTGTATCGCGTCGAGAATGAAGGCGGTTACTACTACGGTGTCTTTGCTGTCGTCGTTTGACGTTGGGACGTACTGGGGTTAAAATTCTACTACTACTATTACTACCAGTACTACTACTAATAGTAATAATAAGTCTTTACTGAAGTACTTAAGCAGAAATAAATATACAACGAAATGAGCGAAGTTTTTTTAACAATTGCAGATATATTTTTCTCATTTCAGTACAATATAAAGTTTTGCTGCTACTCTAAAGTTTGATTAGTGGTATTTAGTGTTGGCCAGAGTTGCAACTAATTTAATTTTCATGCGGTGCCACGGAACAGTGGAATGAAATGTAGGCCTCTTTCGTTTTAAGACGCACACATCCGTGTTCGCGATGCTTTAGACATTTTCCAGGCGAAGCCGTAAAATAAATTCCGTCGAACGGTTACGAGGATCGAAACCGCGCCGATGAAATAACCCTTTGAGTATCGAATAGGATGTATCGCCTCGCTGTGTAAAAGCCAAAAGTACAGCTGCCGTCAGTACGACGTTGTAACATCGAGGGATCGATGCGCAGGAAATAATGTATTGGAAATTAACGCGAATTAAATTAAACATTTATAAATCCACATTATTCATAACCTACGACGCACAATCATAAATTCGCGAGATCAATGAATCTTCAAATCGCCATCCATAAAAATCGTTCTCGATACTGCGAATCCCTTCTTTCGTCGGTATTATTCCACAGCCGTTTCGATCAATTGAATTACAAAACGGATAGACGAAACGGAAGAATCGTTTCAGCCTGGGTATTGCAACAATAACGAAGTGAACGATTTGTGAACAGACTGTCGCCTCTGAGGGCGAAAATTCATTTTCAATAAAAACAGCAACACGATAGGGGCGGCACTTCCCGTCACGCGTTACGATTGCGCGGATCATTTAAATTTCAAATTTTTCCGCACCCGCATACTTTTCCGCGAAACAACGCGACGCACCGATGCAAATTTTAATACGCGCAAGCCACGACGGAAGCGTTTCCCGTGAATTAATACACCCGCGACTAAGTAAGCGGAATTCATGCTGGTTCCTTTGCTTCTTTCCCTTTTCCGTCGCTTTGTTACAAGTTTACTTTGGACTCGCGTCGTTTGTAACACGCGTAAGTTACGCGCCGGTGGACGTTTGTGTGCGTGCCGTCACGCAGATCAAAGGGTTGTAAAAATGAACAGCGTCGAAAGACCCGCGCGTGTAACGAGGAGAAAAATGACCGACAAGAGCCGTACCTGTTATCAACATTCTAGTAAGCAACTGTGGAGCAATGACACGTGAGCAACTTTAATAAAACATTATCACTGACAACAACTCTGCTAGAAAAATAACGGGACGCAGCATTTGCGCGTATGTTTTCATAAAGGATACGAGAACGGTGAAGAGAAACTTGCGCTAAACAATTGAAATTTATTATCGTGCGTTGAAATGGCTGGGAGGATTGAAGAAAGAAAATGATCAAAGGGTCTGTCCCGTTGCAAAAAGATCGGGGAACTTAATTTACCCCGCTGTATTTTTCTAACCGACGGAGTGACGAATTTTTCGACGAGAAAGCAATTTCCGCTTGTTTCTTTATTTGCGACGAAGCTTTCGCGGCATGTTCGAACGAGCGCGAGAAATTCACCGACAATCGCACGGCAACACGTGACGCAGCTTTAATAAAATTCCGCAACGCCTGTGAGGAATGCCTCGATTTTGTGGGCCAGTGTTTCGGGCAGTGGAAAAATGATGTTTTGTCTATTGCGTTTGCGCGGAGACCAGGAAAATCCATTCCACACACTGGTGTCAAAGCGTTCTGATCGTTTCTCGTGCCAAGGGAAATCGAGCTTATTGAGACACGCGCTATCGTAAAGGAAAGACGGAGCCAAGCGAATGAGATGCAAAAGTATCGCGTCTATCTGCCTAATTTAGTATTCACAAAAAAAAGAGAAAAAAAGGGAGAAGTATTTCAACGACGACAGAAACATCGTTATTAGTATATACACTTCACTTAGTGGATCGCTGACTTGGTAATTGCTCATAGAGTACCGTACTTTAGTCGTTCGTAACGATACCGGTTAGGGGAATATATTACTCCCTTGAGTTGGATCTGGCTGTAAAAATCTCGCTGATAAAATTCGCGAAAAAAAGAAGGAGAAGAAAATAACTTGCGAACCGGATTCGTGTATAAATTATTATCTCTTATTCCACGCTGTACAGCTTCATCTTGCCACGCCATCGTTCATAATAGAATTGGGCATCGGATTTCAAAATCTCGAAACTGCCTGTCTTCATCACCCCAATTTCTGTTCACCTGCGTTTCAGGGAAACAACCACGGTTGTTGGATCTTTTCCGTTCCAACCAAGAAGCGGCCAGTAGAATTCTCATGGAAGCAGGTTACTCGCGTTAAATATTTATGAGGACTTCCGTTACCTTCAGCACCCTTTTTTTCTACTTTTTATACCCCGCCGCCGTTTTTTCTTTTTTCCCCTGTACCTCTATTTTCTTTCTCTTTTTTGTTTTTGCTGTTTACTTAACCGTACACGACTGGTGAAAACTTCACAACAGCGTAGGTATTTGTCGGTGCCCGTCCGGCGCAGCATCCGGACCGACGGGTCATTTGTTACAAAAATGGCCGCGCGTTATAACGGAGGAAGGACGCGAGAGTCTGTCCTTCGCCAGTGTTTTCCTGTCGACGGGGCCAGCAATTTTCTGAAACTTCCAAAAACGGCGGTCGTCCGATCCGGACACGTCACTGTACGTCCCGTTTCGTCCCTCCTCGTACGATTTCCTGCCAGCACACGCTACACCGGATGCTGTTACGGGATCGTACGAACGCGGCGAAGTTTCGCGGCAACAAACGTTGGAATTATGTTCCACGAAAAATAGTTGAGAATTACCGCTGCTTGCTTCGGGGCGGAGAAAGTCGATTCTGTAATTCGAATAGGGACGAGATTAAATTGCCAAGGGAAATTAATTTCTGGCGGTGAGTTTAATAAGACTATTTTTTGTAATGATAGTTTATAGTTCGATGTTAATTAAAATACGTTGCAGTGTTGGCAGTTTTTATTAAGAAAATATTCCTGGAGAATATTAGTAAAAATGCAACTACTTGCATTCGATTGGGACGCTATGAAAATTGTGCTTAGAACGTAGATTTATGGGCGATATAGAAAATTCATGCGAGTTTAGGAAAATTTAATATCACAGTCCGTCACAGTAGTGGTGTTGCGTTCAACGTTACCAATAGTCGCGCGCGCCATCGCGAAACTCGAAATAACGTTTTCGTTAACGAACAATGCCGGCTTTAATATACCTGTATCGCCAAAAGGGTGCAAATTGTAGACGGAAAAATTCACATGTGGCGAAACTGACTGGATGCTGGGGAGGGTTTGTATATTCATTGGTAACAATGGACAGGGCGGACACGCGCCCGGGGGAAAAATTAGAGCAACCTCGACGGTGAAACTTCGCGCACCTTTAAATCAGCGCTTTGTTTCGCGGAACAAAGTGAAACAAGCTGGTAATTTGTGCCGCCGCCCTTCTATTTATCGGCATCGCGAGACCCTTTAATGGTCGACGATGATTTTATTGCGCTACGTGCACATGATTTTCGCGAACGGTTCTCGTTCAATGTGGTAAATGTGTTCAGCAGTTCCTCGTCTGTTCTCTTCGCCGATACTTCAATCTCTTATCAGCACGTGAGCAGTAAATGTCGAAATAATTCGATGAAACAAAGATATTAATTTCAAAAATTTCCTCGCGGAAAATATGTACGCAAAAGGCGTTAAATCCTTTTGTTTGCAGTGTACGTATATCAAGCCGACACCGTAAAGCAATGTTAAACATTGTTTTATTTTTTCGTTCGGCGAACCTTTCGGAAAAATGTATGTACATAAATTTGTAAACAAATATTTCATGTTTGTATGATTCGCGTTAACAGACGCTACAATTCTTTTTTTTTTGTCCGATGCATTAATTATTATACGGTGAATCGATCGTCGAAACGAATTCGCCTTCCAATTAGCTAACAACCACCGCGGAATTTATTACCGAAGCACCGCTAGCAATCACTTTTTATTAGTCGATCATTAAATACACAGTTTTTATTTTTTCACCGGTGCCTCGTACTCTGCCTCGCATCGACGTTGAAAGAATTCGGCAGGAATACGCCGACAGGACTTTTTTTTTCATAAAGTCTCATTACGTAAACAGAATTGATATGTATATAATCTTCTACCTTGCTATTTTCATTCGCACAACTCTACCTCAACGTAAACTGCTTACAAACGCACGCAGTGAAGTATACTACGTTACAATCTTTGCGTTCTCGTTATTCTTCACCAAGTTCCACAATCGTCTACGTTGCAAAATTGTCTACCTATGGAACTGACCCTTGTTCCCCATTATTCACCCCCCACAAATCCCAAATTTTCTTCACACACTCGACTTACCACCGGATCGCAGTAAATACACTTACCGGTTTGTTTCCCGAGCGAAATATGCATGGAAATTACTGTTCCCCGTGGCCCAATGCTGCACTAAATCACATTGCCGGAGGAGTGAAAATTGTCTTGGGAAAGAAAGCAGATAAGTACAGCGTGTGGGTACCATGGGAGGGTAGCGTGTCAGGTTTGCCAATCCTATGTTTTCGTGGTGCTTCATGCCCTGATACACGTTCCACACCTACACGTGTATGTTCGAAAAGGCTGCCAGGATACTTTGTACAGGGCTCTCGGAAGATTCACGGTGCCAACTATTATACAGAGAACTTCAAACATGATATACATATACATACAAGCTGTGCAGGCAGTTGGATACGCCTTAAAGGAAATCGAACTCTTCCTTTTTGCAGACGTACGGCAAAAGAATAATTTAGAAGCTCTTTAGTTTGTGCAAAAATAATTCTTGCATTTATTCGGACGCACAGGGTGGTTCATAATATTACAAACTGCATTCAGAACATCGTGCATTTCACCATATACGTGCACGGATTCATATTAATCATAGGTATATAATACCTGTCGCTGCGTTCGCAACTTCAATCATTAAATCGAGGAATAATTAATATAATTCATTTCAATCGCCTTCGGCACCATCACCTTCGCACACTGCACAATGCAAGAAGTACAAGTCATTCTATTATACGATAATTCTCCCCCAACGAACTCAGTAAATTTTTCTTCAACGCCTCCCATTCCGAACGACAAATTCCAATATTATTTACAAAGGACTTACAATTTCGCGGAAACTGGCGGCGTCTCCGCGGCACGAATCGCGGCATCAATCACGGCTCGTTGGCCAGGGTGAACAGGGTGAGCGCGACTCTGTGTCTCGAGGACGTTTTTGCCGGGTGTTTTCCGCGGAAAGGAGAACGGTACGCGGCGCGTACACGCCATGCAAACCGGCTAATTGGTATGTTGCTACCACGACCCGGTTCTATAAAGTGCTCCGCCACCGGCCCGGAATACGAAATGCACTCTGACCCACCGTGGGCGTCTCTGTTAAATGGGTCAGCCTTATTTATCGCGGCGCGATATATGCGCGCATCCGGCGATCACCGCGTGAAATCGCAAGAAGATTTCACCTCCGGGACCCGACAGCAGCGTAGACGCCGTGAAATTTGCACCGGCAAACTTTCCGCGGACCCCTCTGCATCCGTGATGAGGAAAACCGCTATGATTCCGCGCGATTCTTCAAGCTATCGTTTCGGTGTTTTCGAATCGCCCTCTCGGGGGTGCGAAAATAAGCAAGACATTTTAAATGCAAATTTCGTTCAGAGGGGGTGAAAATTCGTTGGCTGTCGGTGAACATAGACGCGGCGTCCCTTTAAGAGAATTAGATTTCAATTTTTCACTGGCGAGAGAGTCGATAACCGTGTGAATGTTAACTTCATTTTCATTCTATCGCCGTTTATAGGTACACTTCTCCTGCGTTGGCGTTAGGAACTGCTTGTAAAAAATCAATTAACTCGGAGATGATATTTATACAACGAGCTGATGAATATCGTTTTGTAATGAAACGATCAATGCGAGATAGATATTACTCGCTTTGGATTATATTTGTCGGAGCCAAGGTAGCGCAGGAAACGATACAACTTTTGCTCCATTCAGATTCCTCCTCGTTTTATTGCGCGCGGTGCCTGCAACGCCAACATTTATGCACGGAATGCAACTTTTTGGTAATAAAAGTAACGCGATTACCGGTCTCGGTCCATTCGCGGGTTAATTAATCATGCAGGCGAAACTGTTTTTACACGCACGCACGTAGATCGTAGCTCTGAACGGAATTTATGTTGCATACGATTTTATGCATTAGGAAAGGCACGGGCTGAATCACGTAATTCCTGATTGCATTACGCAGGCACGTTTAGGGGCGGCGTTCTCCGCGAGAACGCAGCGCCGTTGCAGTAAAAGCGGAACGAGCTTTTCGGTATGAAATGGTTATCGGCGCGAAACGAATGAAATTTCCGGCCCGAAACTTTTCAGAGGTGTTGCGTATTCGCTGTCAGCTGTATCGAGTCGCGGCGTTCACGAAATTTCTTAATAAACTCACGGTATTTCCCCCCCGGCTAACAACGTTGACGCTTAAGTAAATTATACCGTCGAACGTTGTGGCCCACCCGTTACATGTATAATACGCCCCAAGTTCCGCCTGGGAAGATTATTTCTCCTCTACTTACATGCCAGTTCCGTGGGAAGCTTGGGATTGAGCGAAACGACTGGTTAGTCTTGCTTGCGTTACCTCGTATGGAAACGAAGTTTCTTGGAACATCGTCTGACGTGCACGGAGACGGAGCACGTGTACATACAAACGAGACTTGGAATTTGCAGGTATCGAAGAATCGTTTTGCACAAATAGACGGACAAATGTTTGTGTAGAATGGAAATTAATTGTAGAATTCCAGAAGTTGGTGAGCATTACGAGCGATTAAATTTCTACGACTGCAGTCACTGAATTTTCTCTTAATTCATAGAAATTGTTTAGAAACTTATCCTGAATCGATCTCTATACATTTTTTTAAATACAGTGAACGGACAAAGTTTCTTGATAAGGTCGATGTTGGATATTAAATTCGAACGACATACAGCTTATCAATACGACTTGTTAAATTCTGCCCGGTCACAATTTCGAATAGGGAAGGCGCAGATAAGATTTCATCGGGGTAGCCAGTTCGTCGCGACCGGTCGAAATTCGTGGACTGAAAGTTCGCCGAGGTGTTGGCGCATATTCAATAAGCAGCCGCAAACTTCGGGATCTCCAAAGTTCGCCTAGAAGTATCTTCTTGTTCAGCAGACCAGCTCGATACTACCTGCCCGTTTCTTGCTGACCCATCTCGATTGGAATAACGAGGGGTGAAACTTGTTTATTCCGATTTAAATGAAGCCTTAATTGACGTCGGCGCCGCTCGAAATATAATAATTGAATAGTCTGCTATTGAGATTTCGCGTGATTATTAGCAATTTAAAAAAGTCTCGCCAATTGAGTCGTCCATAAATATTCACCTCGTTAGACGAATGTTGCTATAAATTGCTTTTATATGAAAGTCACTTGGAAATCGGTCGCTCTAGAATGAAATGTTTCCCGGCAAACTTTTAATGTTTGTTCAGTTGTAGAAGATTTACTTTTACAGGGCCGTCGGGGCATACGCTTCAAAAAGAGTATCCTAAATGTCTTCTTTATAAAAGTAAGATCGGTTTGGAATTTTCCCCGACTTCGGTTAGCCGTAAGAGGATCTGCTGGGTATTATGGAGGTTGCGAGTATACTTGTAAGGGTCGTGTTCGGGGGTACATGTTTGGATGGAAGAGAAGCGTGACAAGAAACTTCGGAAGAGGGATCATCTCTTGTATTTAGTTTATTTTATATCCATTCGGTTCCTTAAATTCGCCGTTCGAGGGTCAGTTACTTCAGAATAAAATTAAACACTTCTTTATTCCATCGAACGATACAGTGAACTATGCGAGGAAAAAAAATTGAATACCGAGTCGATCAATATTACGATAAAAAACATCGCGCACGTCCTATCAGTATTTTCGTAGCCGACAAGTAAACCGACTCTCCTCTGCATAATATTTTTTATATCATCCCCCTTTGCACCCCCGCCTCATAAATATCCACTTATGAAAAGGTATTGTTATTTCACGAACCACATCCACCGGAGTGTACCTCTGCTCGGAACTATCAATAGCATCGACTTGACCTATCTCCATACGTATATTCATCCCGCAATTATAAATGATCGTGAACGATATTCTGTCCGGGCAACCGGTCAGTAATTAAATTTCGCCGTCCGAGACGAGCGAGTCGCCGGCTCGTTTCGGTTTGCCCTTTAAACCCGCGTCATTCGGTCGCGGGGAAAAAAAGGGGCGAACAGAGATCCCGTCGATTTGCATGTCGTCGTTTCCGTGTAACTCGATTTGTCGCGGTTGCCATCGTATTTTTGACAGCCGCCGCCCCGTTCGACTCGATGTCTCCCCTTTACTAAACAGCCCGGGCCGCGCAACCCTTTGTCTCTTTATTTGCCGGGATTCGCGCACAAGTTCGACGAGTTATGCCACGGTGCCGACAGGCGCGGCGAATGAAACATTGAATTTCGACCACGCGTATCGCCATTAATGCGCCAGTCGAAATAAATCCGGCCACTTCGAACGCGGGCCTGTATTAACGTTCCCGCTTCCCTCCCAAAAGCGACCGCATAAATAAAGCGGTTCAAGTTGCAGCTTGTTGCCTGGCCGGGATATATTCTCGCTCTCCAAGGCACGGTACAGGGCGAAACGCATACGTACCCGCGGACGTATACGAACGGCGTGTAGCCACGAAGTGAAAGAGAGGGGAATGGTATTGAGCGGCCGAAACAATTTGCACTTGTTCCACTGCGGCTGAATTTTATGAACTTTCACGGGCAACTCGTTGCGCAATTCATTACCCCGTGATGCAGTTCCCTTGTCGGTTTCATTTGCGAATAATCACGTTTCCCCGCCGCGTTGCGATAAGAACGTCGCTCGTTTGCTAATTTAAACGCTACAGCTACCCGCGAAACGTCTTTTCCTCTGGTACACGAACGTTTCACGGCACTGGCCTGTATTCTAACATCGTGCACTCAGGGTTAATTTCTTGTGACACTGGTACGGTAAGAATGATTGTTGTATCAGACAATGATACTAGTAACGGTAATGGCGATGATAATAATAATCATAACACTGTTTGCAATAATTGTGGCATAGGTAGTAATACGTGAAATCGTAATAATAATAACAGCAGCCGCAACAGTGATAATGATAACAACTTCGTTATAATATTGCGTATAATAATTACGGCGACTAATGAATATAAATTTATCACTGCTCCCATAGCAACGGATAAACCTAATTGGTTAATGTTTGAGAACTGTTATTTTCATTTAACACAGGTTTCACGAAGCAGCACCAGAAAGATCATCCTTAAGCTTGCTGTTTGCCATTCGAATCTGCCGTCGCGAGTCTGCATAGCGAGTTCATCGAGTGCTGCAGTTTCTGCAGCTGAACACGTATATTGTATACGACGCGCGAGGGCATTACCGTGTGACGTATTTAAGTTTCCCGTATGAAATCCGTGGCAGCCTGGCGTTTTCGCAGCAGCTGGCATTACAATTTGGATATCCTCCATTAGGTAAATCAACCCGTTGAAACTTCGCCGAGTCCCGGCCCGTCCGAGATCGCGATAGGCATTCAAGATTTTAATTAAGACCAGTCTGCACTTCCGCCCGGAGATTTTCACCTTTTATCGCGCCGTTTATTCGCGCCGTTGTTCGCAGCTAACTCAGCCGTCTCGACTACTATAAAATATCTAAGAATTGTGTTGTTTACACGGATCGTCGACAATGCGATAATCAACGGTGATTTATCATGGAATAAGCAGGGAAATAAATTCTAGAATTTAATGTAACGCGTTGCTTAGTGTACGTATTTGTCTAAAGAAGTTGACACGGTGCTTGTTGCCTATTTAGACCGTCGAGAAGATAATTTCTTCTTCTAAAAATACGGTAAGACGAAAGTTCTGGTTGGTTGAGCCGGACGCGCACAGGGTTTCGTCAGGGAAATATCCGAGGGCAACCCTTGGCTTGTCTGCGCCGCGAGTGTGCAAAGTTTGCACAGCGCACAGACGAAAGGAGAAACGCGATGCTGGCAAGTGCATAACAATAAAAAGTCCTTCCTGGAAGAAGCGATGGGCGAGCGTGCTCAACACAAGGCACCTCCCTATGCATATTGCACAGCTGGTTCTGCCTACGGGGCGCATTTTACTGCGACACAGCACGACGTTCGACCGCTCTCAATTTTAATTGCACCGCGACACTTTGCTATTGTATCAACCCCGGCGGGTTTATCCCTCGAAGTGTCGGGAATTTATTCGTCGAAGTGAACTGCTCGCGGGAGACCGCGAACGATCCAGTCGGCCAACTATTCATCAGGCGAAGTACAAATAGAAAATAGTTCTCGGACGAGAAGAGGACGATCCAGTTCCAAAGGACACCGTGATCTTTCTGCGCCAAGTTTCCCATCGCGGCTGACGGTTTCCGCGGGCTCGATTAAAGACAACGCCGAAAGACAATTCGCCTAGTCAAATTCGAAGAGTTGGGTCGCTGAATTTTTCAGCAGTTCAGTACCTTCCCTGGAAAACTGCTCGCGAAAACTCTGCCCCTAATTGAACACGGGATTTCGTTCCTCGAACGTACCGCGATTATATTTCAGTAGACCGGGGAGCCACTACTCCGGTTGCGTATGTAGGTCGCGTCGTTCTCCGCGGCTCTAACATTTTTCTTCGTCCGTTATCGTGCTTCTTTTTCAACGATTATCGTCGGTGCTTTTAAGCCCGCCGTGGAAACTTCCTCCGCCCTCGGGGTAGCATCGCGGGTAACGCATTTTGAACGTGTCACGTGTAAACTTGCGAGACGACGGACGAGGTACGTAGCTGTAGATAGAAGGTGCATGGTGTACAGACGAATGGGACGTTAGTGGGAATACATATTCGATATATTCGACGGGGGGTATTCGGTTCTGGGGGGCAAATTAACGCACGCTCTTGAAGATCACGCGCTCGCTGCTTTGAATATTCATGATCAGCCGGAACTGGATGCATTCAGGACGTTAATTCCACCGTAATAGGAGACTACGTTCACGAGTGATACGTGCATCCTCGGCGACACGTTCCTCGAGAAAATTGTCTAACGTTGCTCGTACCGACATTCGATCACTTGGGTAACGTGTGTCTCTATTCCGATATTAAAATTCTGGATTGAAGAGGATCTTGCTCGTTAGAGCTTCCAGCTGGCAACAATTCAACTCGTGCAATTGACGTCACCGCCGGTACTGTTTCGAATGAATGAAACAGAACGCGGCCGAAGCTCAGTGGATGGTGGCGTTCAACCACGGGAGACGTTGATGTAGAAACTACGGCTGCTTTTTATACCGCGTGATATATTTTAAATATATGCATTTCGGTTCGAGGACCCGGCTTGTACGCGCTCCCGACGAGATACGTTTGACGCGCGACCTATTTCGACTTCGCGATACCACACGCTGCAGTTTTTGCGTGTGACGAACTTCCAACAGAAATTGAATACGAAAAGCCATGGTTGGACGGAGCATGAGACCGGTGCTCTGCAAAAAGAAAAAAGAAAATGAGGGAATTCTGCGTGAAGATAGTTTTATCGAGGAAATTTTCTAATTAAAACGTCGTGGTACATTATTCATTATGTGCAGCATTTAGTTGTACTATTTGCCGAGAGTAATTTTTGACCCAAAAATTGCCGATTTTAAAATCGATGTAACTTCGTGAAAAAAAATCGTAGAACAATCAACTTTGGCTCATTTAAAAGGGGGCGAAGTCTCTATCTACAGGTACCGGAATTAAATTTTTCCAAGAATTTTTGAATTAGAAAACAGAGTGGAAAAGTGAAAGTACTATTTTTCCTACAAAATGTGTTGAAATCAACCGTCTCTGCAACGTTAACAAAATTTTTGTTGCGGCTCAAATCACCATAGATTTAAAGCTTGAAGTCTCCTCTTTACAACGACCACATACCACTCGATGTACGATATATTTCTCACCATTTTATTGCTGATTGGATGAACAGTGTACCACCGGTATGTCGCGGCATTATACACCGCTCTGTTTTCTGATAGAAAATTTTTCGGCAAATATTCAATTCTGTGGCGTCTAAATGGAGGCTTCGCTCTTTAAAATAAACGCAGGTAGATTGTTGTTCGATTATTTTTCGCCAAGTTACGGCATATCAAAGATCGACAATTTTTCGGTGAAAATTTAATGATCCTTTAATTTTATGGAGCAGCGCGATTCTAAAGCAACAATGGTTCTGTTCATTAATGCGAACAAAATCGTGGCTCTTCAAAGGAAGGTATGTCATCAAAGGTGCTTCTGTTGAAACGGCTCGTTCAATCATACTTCGATTTCCGTCCATATTGGAGCACGCCTCCAGGCACTCGGGGTTGGCACGTCTTCGACACGATAAATGCAAAGTACGTACTAACGGCAACAGAAGGCGGGCCGAGGTTTCGGGGGATGTTCTGTGTAGCCCTTGTCGCCCTGCGAAAAGGGACGGGCGAAAGGTACTTCTTGATAAACCGGACACGTGCGTCCTCTTTTCCTGTGCGCGTGCCGAGACTTTTCCGTGCAGGAGAAGTACGAACGTTGCCTTTTCCCTCTCTCTTTGCTAAAAGGCAAACCGGTGTTCACTATGAACCTGCTATTTTCAGACGAGAAGCTATGATTTTGGCAATTACAGCCAGCCATGATACAGGAGAATTATGAGGGCTCGCGGTTTGCCGGTATACACTTGTTACGGAATCGAATATAACCCTTCTAGAAGCACAGGTAGTTGGATTTAGTCTGACAAAATGGCGATGAACGAATCATGAAAAATTCGTATATTTTACATTGAGGAAATATAACATAGGATATAATATAGACAATTGCTTTAAACTGTTTTAAACGTATATTCATGTTCGTGATACGAGAGCTATTTTCAGCAATCAACAACTGCTACTAGAGTAAAGAATATAAATGTAGAAATCAATGAAAGATATCGACGTGGGAATTTCGCTTGAAATCTCAATTCGTCGCACAGTCCAAGCGATCTATTTAATCGATAGGAACAGATCAAATCAGACTTGATTGTTCGAACCACCCTGCCCTCTAACACAATCGATCCTTCCTCTGGATGATACGATCCATTCGGTTCGCGTTACCGACGCGCAAAACCTACAGAAATGATTTATACGCAAATGGTAGACGTTTATCAGATTGTTTGGAGAAACGAACCAGCAGAGTCGACGAAACATTATTAATTCGTCAAAGGTGAGTGAAACGGAGCCAACGGGGGAGGTTAATATTAATTGCGAGGGTGGATTCGTTTCCACAACTGGTCGATTATACGTTTCTCTCGACGCTGTTTCGCGATAAACGAAATAAAAATGAAGGCGGCAACGCGGCGGCACGCGCTTCTACGTATTTAAACGGTAATTGCGAAAGTCCGGGTGCGGCTCGCCGACTCCCAGTTGGTTAATCCAGCTTATTGAGTTTTATCGAGTTTTCACGAGGGAGAACTTTTGTAAGTAATTATTATAATTATCGTAGCAGACAAGTGTAAGTACCTTTCTTGCCCCGGTAAACTGCGCCTTCTCGCTTGTTTAATACAAGAACACATGGAGCCTGACTTATGTTAATTAACGGGGCGAATAACTGGTAGGATTTTAGCCGAAAAATAATGGATTTGGTTTCCGAGCAGGTATTTTGCAGTAAAATTTCTGCTCGTCAAATACCACGTATTTTTCTTACTAAGGTGTAACGTAGTTATATGAATTTTTTATCTCAATTTGACCCAAGTCGAAATTCAACGATCACCCCTTACGCTTAGGGATAAGAAATTGGACACGTACAGAAGTTCCAAAGATGGTTCTGGTTATTGGTTACATGTGATCCAGAGAAACGACGCAGTTCGATATTATACTAACAGAGCGATATGATTTTTTCTCAAGCGGAAGCCAATATTATTCAAGCGCGCAATATGTTTTCTTGCTTCTTAGAGAAATGTTTAAGGGAGATACTTTCGAGGCGCCGCGTAGTTGGTGGAATTTATTCTTCATGAACGACGACAGACGGCAAACAGTACGAGTTAGTTACCATTCGTTGAATGCTCGTTGCTCTAAAACGCTGCAATCCTGGCAAACATGCTTCCATAAAGTAGAAACAGGTACGCATTAAATAATAGAAGGAGACGCTTGAAAGAAATGAGGCACTTCTAAGTATTATTATTAAATTTTATTTTGGTTCTACGTTGGATACCATTTGTCCGCTTTGTATCTATTGAACTATTCACTGATAAGTCGCGATAAATAGAAAAGGCTTTACAACTTTTGTCGATTATTTGTCGAAGTCCAACAATTCGATCCTCTATATCGCATGAGACAATAAGATCAAGTACAAAAGACGTCACGCTTCGATCAGCCAGCACGGAATTTCTCTATATCGTACTTCAATTCCTCACCACATGTGCAACCCGGGGCGAGAATCAAAGGGTTCATTTCCAAAAACGAATCAAGACACGCCGCTCCTCGAGCAGCCATGGCATTCGCCCATCCTTTGTGCAACTTCTGGCAGTGCGCAAAGAGGCTGGAGCACGGCAGTTCAGTGCTGGTGGAATGCTCCCGACGAATGGCGTGCATTAATTGTCCATTGTTTTCCAGCCGTTCCGGAATGCCTTACATCGGCTTCTGTCTTCCTGCTCGTTGATTAATATATCCACACCGCTGAGAGAATTCTGTTGGAAAAATATGATAGAAGAACAGGGAGTAGAATGTACTTCGCGGTCGTTAGATCTCGATTAGAGGTGCCATTCTGTAGCGAACCGCCGGAACAATCATACGAGCAGGGTAATCGAAGTTTCACGTCACTGTAACGTTCATCTTTATTCCCGTATAATTTCTAGTCTTTCGTCAATAACAAGCTACTTACTGTCTATTTCGAAGCTAGCATTGTACAAAATTCTAATTGGGTTCTCGAAATTCTTGTAGTCTTTGAGACGAACAATTCATTGTACTTGTACTACAAGTTGTACGGCGGTATTTTGAAAAACATCGAGCGGAAACAAAGGGAGACATTCATTCTCTCTTCCAATGAATCGATGTCCGTTGCGTAATAAAGCGAGGATGGAAGCGCATACAGTGTACTGGTCCGGAAAACTTGCGCAGAATGGGAAACTGGAAGGCGGCGAATAAAGGAGGTCTGGTGCATCGATGGCTACACGCGGATCCATACGTGGAAATTGGAAATGCTTTGCATAGTTGCTGCAGCAGGTTTGCTCCCTGGCTGGTTCGCGGGCGATACGCCACGGCGGCGATTTAAACGGCTATTTGTTTTCTGCAAAGGTGTGCAAATTGGTAATTCAACTTCGCCGATTATCAGTTTCATTCGGGGCATCCTCTGTTGGTCAACGGAAAACAATCGTTGTTTCTAACGTCTATTTATTGTGCCAACCCCTATCGATATCTACGAATAATTAAATTAAACGTAAAAGAATTGCCGTATCATTCGTATAGCTTTCGAGAGAAAAGATAATTGAAACAATAAAAAAATAAAAATTAAAAGGTAATAGTGTCGAGAAAGTATATGTCCGACTTAGACTATCGTCGCGATATTTGTTCAAATCATTCGGAAATATAATATCAATGGAACAATTAAATAGACAAATGTGTAACTCGTGAATATTGCGTTCGAAACAAGCCAGTTTTGACGATTCTCGTGCGCAATAGCCACGGGCATAAGTAATTTCACAGTATCGGTAGATCGTTATCGCGTGCAGATGCGAACAGGCGAAACCTCGAAACCGTCTCAGAAATCACGCGTTGTCTTGTGTATGCATAATGGTCTCGCCGTCCCGGTTTGTACACCGGTGTGAAACAACGGGAACAGAAATGTGGCGTGTTCCGTCGGTGATACTAATTCTTGCATGACACGACAGCTGCGAGGCGGAACGTGGAAGCCGAGCTTGGCCTTGTCAGAAGACTAATTCTGCTTCCGAAAGTTCCATGAATACGGATGGCGGCGGGGTGTAAAACTGTTCAACTTAGCAGGCGCGTAAAGTGGAATTAAATTTCACGCTGAAAGGAAAAGAAACTGGATCAAACTTTCCGGGTGTTTCGTAGAGGGTGGAGCGTGATAGAGGTATCGCGAGCCATAGAATTCTTTTGGTATTTAACAGGCACCAATTTTCACGTGGCGGGACGGTCGTTAAACTCGCGAGATATTTTAATCTCGCGTGTGTTAAAAATTGACGGAAAGGTAAGTATTCGTTGAAACGAAGATGAACGAATATTGATGTAAGTAGATAGCTGATCGTATACAGGTCGATGGTCCGCTGTCTGGCAATATTCGCTTAATCTACTGTGCGGGTATTGATCGATCAGCTAGGAAACTTAACGTTCTCACGATACTCCGAAAGTGTTTTTCAGCCTTTCAATAACAGCATGAAGAACGGTACACGTGCAAAGGACGGCGTAACGACTACGCGATATGGAAAGGTGAAACAAGAAAAGTGCAACTGAACTTTCAGTGCAACGCCTTACGTCTTGTTAAAAATAATGCGTTTTCGCGATCAGCGAATTCTTACTGGTTGGCTTTGAAATATTAAGGCAACGCAATTTTCGCTAAAGGGAGAAGAATAGGTTCGCCGTAAGGAAAGCTGCAGAAGGTGAAGAATTATGGTTCCCTTTCGCTCAGAAACCGGAGTACATAATGCTGTTTCGAGTTACAGGCAGGAGGAAGAAGAGTCACAGAAGAGTATGCAGGGAGATAAGAAACCTTGCAATTAGTATGAAATTTTCACTGGCTACTGCAACATTTTAAAGACCGCTATTGTGTCCATGCGAACTGTGAAATATAATTGGCGCCGTTGGATGTATAATTACTTGCCTGCAAACTCTGTTCCTTACTTTCATTTTTTCTGACTTTTCTAATTGTTTAAAACATAGGCGACTGGCGGGAGTACCATATTTAGCCGATGAAACGGCTCATTCCAAAGATATTAATGCTTACTTATCAGCGAAGGAGCTCATCAAAAGATATCAGTCAAATATTTACGAGGATGCGATCGTAAAAAGCATAAACTAAGATGCCTGTATTTTTTTGTTTTCGATTTCTTACGTTGCACACAGTTGTGTATATTTAGCAAAAAGCGAGCAGACAGATAAAAGCAAGATTAAATCTGTAATTCGGGGACCATTAATTTTTTATCAAAGGCGATATCTACGTATCCGTTTCAAAGGAACGAGCAGAGGAGAAAAGGTACCTGCATATTATAATAAGCGGTCGTCGCTTGAATTATTTATCGCACGCGCCTTCTACCGTGATCTAAAATGTATGTCCGTATAAAATTTGGAACATCTCCTGCCGCACCGTCGTGATCGATCATTTGCAAATGCATGTTTCAGTAAGAAATTAATATAGCGTGATTTTAATCTGCTGCGAACACGTGACCATCGATCGAAAGGATATTAACCCTCTATCGATTTCAAATACGACTACATTCAGCGGCAAAGTACATACGAATTACACTATTATTGCACAGTATTTCTATGATCGCATTACTGTGAAAATTCGTATACCGAATTTCAGGCACTGCTCTGCAAGCTGACATCAAAAAATAAAACTGCAATAAAGTGAATATCGAAAATCGCGAAACCAAGCCAGGCAACAATTGTAATAACCAATTGAAAAGCCACCCTTGAAAAGCATAATATGATACTTCACCCGTATTTAACCGCATACACCATTACACCAAACAGATCCTTCCAATTTACCACATAAAAGAAGAATCTCCTTAAGCCTCTAATTATCATTCAAACTATACGGCCGCTATCTCCGACCGAATCTGTGCTCGAATCCCAGAAGATCCGGATCAGTCGCGTCCTCAGAGGTCCGTGCGGTTCGTGCAGCCAGGTGCAATAGCCCTGCAGGTGAGTTTGGATGCAGGTCGTGTCGCTGGAAAAAAGCTTCAAGTTCGAGCGTCTCCAGGAAGCCCGAGGTTGGGCGCCTCTCTCGCATCAGTGGCACATATGTATACGGAAAGGGTAGGCGTGGCACTCTCCGCTGGCCCACTGGATGCTTGCGCGTGCACAGAGAGAAACAGAGACAGGAGAAGACTACATGCACGCGTGTGATATAGGAAGAGCCACGAGTGGGACGAGGTACGCGATGGAATGGGACAGTGTTATACGCTAAGTAAACGCTTATAACAAAGATAGATAGAGGGTGAGCGGGATAGAATGGGGTGGGTTGCAGTGCAAGGTGCATAGGGGGAGAAGGACGGACGAATGATAAGAGAAATCAGCTGAGAAAGTGAGTGTGTCACGGTGTAAGAGAGAAAGGGCGAATAGATGGGAGACGAAGGGGTGAGTAGAAAAAGAAGATTTCGTCTATTGTCGACTGGAGAGAGAAGGAGCAAACGCGAACACAGGAGGGGTGAGAACGAAGAGCGATAGAGAGGGGGTGATAGTGAGCAAGACGGGACGGTGGTTTCAGTCACCGCCCGATCCTCGGCGCGCACGGTTTTCGAGTAGGTGTTCTTCTCGTCCTCGTCGCAAGAATCGCCGATTAACGAGGTCGCTTAAAGAGTTTAACCCATGCCGCGGCTATCGACTGTTCGCTTTGAGAATTTCGATAGCAGCTGGCGGAACTTACGAACAAGCGGTACCGTGAGATTAACTTTACCTGCTCGTTGTATTTATCGATGGTCACCGGCTGCGCGAGAAGCGCCGAGAAAAAGTGTCTGCAACAATCGGTCGCTGCACGGTCAGTGGTAATTTTGCGACAGTTCTTGTTGGTCTGACAGAGTGTTCCACTTCTGAATGCCTTCATTCTGGAAAAAGGCTTCGCATAATTCGCGGTAGACACGTCGAGTGACACTTTGTGCGGTGAAATTGAATTCCTTTTTGCCGGTGGAGATGGAAATGACATAATCTTGAAGTCTGACGTTCGACAGTGGACGAGTGTAAGTATCGATGTATCGATCGGAGTGACCAATGCGCGAGTGATAAAGAATAATCTCTGACTTTGTGTGTGCTAGATAGAAGAATCTCTTTGGTGCGCGGACTGGTATTGTTTCTTTTTTTTTACGCAATTTACTGTCGCATATTGGACATATTTTTGCTGCCGATTTGATCGGAAGATTACGGTGTCTTCGCATGCTTTCAAGGATTCCTCGATCTTCCACGGTGAGATGCAGAGGTTAGCGGCACCGGTGCGGGGCGTTTAAACGGATTTAGGTAAGTCCAATCTGAAGTTATATTACATAGCTAGCGTTAACTCCGGATAACTAATGCTGAGAAAAATTTACGAGGATCCACTATTCACGAGGGGTGTGCGGCAATTATTGCATATGTTCCTTTTGCAAATAAAGTTTTGTATTCGATTGCACGAGGTAGTTATTTAATTAAATTGCAATTGTAAATTTTACAAATGCTTTAACCACTGAAGAGCATTAGGTTTTCGGGGGTTTACATTTGCATGAACAGTAGAATATATCGCATACATTATTATAATACATGGTAATATTCCATACATTATTATGACATTATATTGGAATATATAATACATACTGTTGCATTAGGAGGGTGAGATGATTTTATCCATCGAAACATTTCTTTTTCTTTTTCCCTTTGTGTCCGTAACAACGATTAGAACTTCAGTCCAGGACAAGCAATCTCGTAACGTGATTTATATCGTTATTTCTTCGTTACGAAATAATTGGCAGCAAGGAAAAGCGTGCTAGGAAGCCTGTTTGTAACGAGCTTCGAATATTGCGATCGCAGGCACGTCGTATGCGCTCACCAACGTAATAGAGAGACTCTTCTCTATTCTATAAAACTGATAGTTCCATTATTGCTCGACGAACATAATAGCCTTCCATTACTCGCGTATTTCTTCCTTAAATATGACCGGCAATGTTTCCAATTACCGCGTTACACAATAATCACTTACAATCTTAGAAAACGATCCGAAAGGCGGGAAGTAAGATGAAGCAGGGGAAATTGAAAGAAGGAAAAGAAAAGAAAGGAGACCAGGTACAGAGACAAGAGAGTACCAGTGTCTTTGAAAGTATACGGACCAGCCAAACGAGACACGCTATTTAGCTAATGGAAAGTCAGATCCACAAATCGGTGATACAGTCGTTTTCATTTCTTTGTGTTTTAAGATCGTTCGGGGAGCTTTTCAATCCGGGTCAGCTCGCACATCCAACTCGGATCGATATCGAACGGGGCTGCAGGGTTGGAAAACTGAAATTCTTACCGATAGACACGTTATCAGGAACGATATCAGGATCGATAAGAAACTACTTCTTCCAGCGACCGTTGTACTGACTTGAACGAGAGAGTTTCGCATGATTTGCTTCGCATCGCCTTTGGTCCCCGAATTATCGTCGAATTGATATAGTTGTAATAGTAAAAATAAGAAGAACGGTCGATCTTCCCCAGTTTCTACGGTGAAGCAGGTTGGGCGGATGATCTATCTTCTGATCTTTCCAATCCTCCCTTTTCAACGTTTCACCTTAGAAACTTGCAGCCGCAGATTGCTCCGTTAATCGGCATTGAATAACGAGCACACGTTTGCCGTGTACAAAGGCCACACTCGTTGCGCCCGTTTGAAGGGCTCAATTAGCGAATCAAACGTGAATACGTAAAATCATGGTAAAGGGATCTTTTTCAGATTTATCATTCACATTGCCGATAGATTAAGTCGGGGCGAAAGGCACTCGACCCTCTTCCCTTCGGCGGAACAATATATGATTCGCTAAACTTTGAGAAAATCGCTCTCGTCTCAATGTAAATACTTTCCTACATTCCAGTGTCGACCTCCTGACTGGAGAACACGCGCAACCGCTACCAAAGGAAGTCGTCCTCTGTGTGTGGTTTCTCCAATCTTGCTTGCAAACAGCCTGTTGACGTCTCGTGGCTCGGTTTAAAGGTTGTTTTCGACGACGGACAGTTTCCAGAATCTTGTTCAACCCAGGCACAATTGCGTCACCAAATATAGAAGAAAGAGATAGAGGAGTTCCTTGGAAATTTTGGGTGGATCGGTAAATACCGTCGAGGTTCTGTGGATACATTTGATTGGTCTCGTGGTTCGATGAACACTGTCATTCCGGCAATAGGATATTCGCAAGCAGCTTTCTATTGTATAGGTATGCATGTGCACGTTGCATTAGTTTGTACGTATCGTGACGCCAATCTTGTATTCACGTTTCGCGGGCCAGGATAACCGATCGGACTTGTCGATCGCGTGCAATTTCACAGTTATAGGTAGCAGTAACATCGTTCACAGCGTTATGAGTTTACTCCGCCGTATCGACGGATACGCGGATTTCACGCAGCAAAGACACGATCTAGCAAATGCTGATTAACGCACCGTGCTGGGCGCGTTCAAACACGGTGTCTATATCGTTTCGCCGATAGATACTAAATTGCAGTATAAGGAGCTTGATAGCGTGAGCTGTACAGTGATACGCGGTGCATTACGAACAAGATCAGCGCATTCCTTAATCGTCGACGACAATTAAGTTCCTTTTCAGCCCAAGACGTCCCTCTGTATTTTGCGTTCGACCCTTCTGCCCTGTCAAATCAATGAATCGCCACGTTTCGTATCGGTCATACGTTCTCGATTAACGTGGAACAGTGCATCGCGAAACCTCGCCCGTGTTCAAATATAAAATCTCCCCCGTCTTATCGAACGCATTCATCGTAATCTGCAACAGAGCCCGCATCTTTTTCTAACTGCGCAACAATCGGCGGACAGTTATTGGAAACAGTTTGTTCAGCGGGAGGATTTGCTCAGAGCCGATCTTAAATTCGCCTGAGCACGTATACGGTACGCTGCTCCGTATTTAGGGCGTCCTATAAGTTTGCAGATTTCGAAAACTCCGCGACACACACATCACGTACGGGCAGGGGAAATATTTCCGTGCTTTTCCCCGTGCGCGCGAACCGCCATCGAGGAAACGAGCGCGCCAGCTTTTACACGGGGTTTACCTGGGCGAGGTAACTATGACAAACACATCGCGATCCAAGGATCGTTCCTTTTATTGTTTCGATATTTGTTACGTTGCGCTTGGTAGAAACGGCGATTTTCCTCGTTGACTGTCGATCGACAAAAACGAGCCGGGAATTTCAGCGACGATCGCCTCCTTGAAAAGATTTCGTTCATTGTCGATCGTGTTGCACGGCGTTCGATAGGAAAATAAATAATTCTCGAAGGAGAGTCTCGAAGAAAATACACAGAGGGTGAAGTCGAGTGGCGTCGAATGGGGTGGTGGAGAAATTGCGAGGCTCTCGAAACAAACGGATCGTCCGTGTCCTGGCAATTGTTAACTTCTTGTCTTTTTTTTCTTCTTTTTACTCTGTTGTCCAATATATTCTATTATACCCTGTTATATTGTCTTGCAGGCCGGTATCGTCATTATAAATTATTTAACGTTCATCCTCGAGCAGGTTAAGACGGGTATAATTAGTCTGCTATACTCTTCTCGCTGGCTACTTCTCGAGAGCGCAGGCTGTCATACTTCTTGGAAACTTTCGCCGATAATCAGATCAAAAGCTCGTTAACTATTGGAAACTCTTGACACGCCGATAGTGTCTCGCGTTTCGATTATCCTCTCATCGCCTTTATTCTAAGTCCTTCTTCTCTGATTTTTCTCTTCAATCCCCTCGTTCGCTTTCTCTCTCGTCCTTTTTTTTTTTGTTTTACTTACGGTCGAGGGAGCGCCGAGATTTCAACTTTTCCGTTCGAGTCCGGTGTAATTAAGGGTAACCGAACCAGCAAGTTCCTGGCGGCCCTTTGTCGAGAATAATGCACCCGGCGACGGCGTACTTTAAATTAATCGACGATCACGTATTCCTCCGTAGGTTACGCGAAATCGGTGCGTCGATGGCCGTGATGGATATACAAAATGATCCGGATTTTTCAAGCTGTTGCGCATCAATGGGGTTGTTGGATTTCCCCATGGCTACTCGAGTTAGGCAGTTAGCAAATAGCTGCCTGAAGAATTTAAAATCCGGCTGCTTTCGATTCGTGAGATTCTGAGATTCGTTTTGGGCGTAAAGTTTTTCATGGGCTTCATAGCACGGTATATGTATATTAAAAAGCCATAAATATCGCGTACATTTTAACTTCTTTTGGGGATGGTGGAAGAGAAACGTTAATATTTGCGTGTTCTCATTAAACCTTGTAATTAGAAAGTACGCCGGCAGTCTTGAATAGGATTTCTTTTATTTAAAAACGAGAAAGTCACGTCCGTGGGAAAAAACGAATTCATTACCGTTGTTCTTTCATTTACTTTATTATTAATTGTGAACTTTTTCCATGCTCCTCCATAGCGAATTAAACCTGCGCCACCCAGGTCGATCCGAAGAATCAGAGAATTCTCCTTTAAAATCTCCCTCGCGGAAGATATCCAGGAAATGTACGTTATCGTGGTACTTCGAATGCTATCGCGAATGCATTCGTGGACAATAAGAAAATGAAGCACGTGCGGGAAATGCAAGGAACACCTGATGTCGGACATTCGCGTCCCATGCAATAATTTGTAACGGCGTGAATTATTCATGACTCCGTGGCCGATAAACTGTGTATCGTGGCCCGACCGCGTAAAACTCGCGGGAATATAATTTTGCCGAGTGGTTCCCGGTCATTATCGAACATTAATTACGCGGCTCTGCGATTTTATTGTATACGTGTCAGTAATACGGGCGCCCGCGCATCTATTATTGTTCGATTAACGATCCGCGGCTGGCACAACAAACGGGGTAAATCAATATCCGATTTTAATCCGATCCAATCACGCACACTTTGGAATATTTAGTACAATCATCGCCCCGACGCGGTGATAAGCTTTCCCTCGCGAATTTGTAACGCCGCGGCTCGGCGCGTCGGCGTCGTGACGTTCGTCGTCGCTCTCGTCGTACCGCTTCGACGGAATTTCATAAGCGTCGCGTACCCCCGAGGACTACACCCGTGGAATTCTCATAACGACGGTTTCGCTTTGCGTGCGAGATTTTCATTGGCGACAGGTTTTTCTGCCCAGGGGCAATTTTCTTTTTTTTTATACCTTGCTGCTGTAAGAGAGCGATAAATTTTGACTGCATGGGTTGATTATTGAGTACTGCAGAATGATGGATCTCTTATTTAATGAACAACAAGAAAGGAAAATATTCATAATATAGCAGTTTAAAAATTACCAGACCATTCGCGCGATATTTTATTCAATGTATCGCTATACTTTGCACAACCATCGCGTATATAATTTAAATCACTTTACCACTCCTGTATTATTACGACGAACAGTACATTATTTTCTTGGCGTGAAACTTTGTATAGGATGCAACGATGCTGTATCTTGCAAAAGCAGCTACACTTAACGTTAATTACGATTCGACGCGAGTTCTGTGTGATTTGAGAGTTGAGGCTTTGTCTGGCAACTGCATACGGTTTCATAATGTCTAGCACTTAAATGGATTATGCACTCGCCTGTTCGGGACGCACGGTACAAATCAGATATGATTGTTTAATGCGAAGCAGAACAGAGTGCTGTGAGGGTACGATTTTGTGATTTAACGCGAGTCTGTTCGCGTATCTCGCCGCTTTGCCGTTGGAAGAAAGTTTAAGCTTCTACTTTCGAGAGCTTCCACACCGAGGATGGTTCGCGCTGCATTCAAGATTTGAACGTTGAATTCGACCGGCGCGGCGGACGGAGTTCGATTGAAGCAGAGCTGCGTTTTCAGATTTAAGCCATCTAGGAAGTTGCTATCTCGAAAAGAGACAGAACTTGTCCTCGGCGAATTGTAATTAGTTTATCAAAGTATCGCTGCGACTCCGGGAGTTCGTACGGCGCGGCTGGATTATATGGAATTTAAGAGTGCAAAGTTGAAGTTCGGGTGGTATGTTTAGAGGCATACGAAACTTTGCCAATTAAATTCTAGCGTCACGTAGAAATTGATCTGCACCGTCGAAAAATCTCTTTGCAGTTTGTTTCTATTCAGCAGCGCGAGCTTGAAAAAATAAAAAAATTCACCCCGGACGTTTAGCAACGCGTGAAATCGTGACAATTCGCGCAATTGAATTCTACGGTTATTCAACAATTCACCGTAGCTTTTGGAAATCTCTTTATTTCGACTTTTTCGTTTGTTTAGCAGGCGAATTGTTCGAAATCGTGATTCACGGCTGTGAGAGGGTCAAATTGATTTTTACAGCGTATCTCGCGATATTCTTTATGAAACTGTCCGTTTGTATATTCAGTGGTCACTCCGTTCCCCGAATTTACGCTCATATCTCAGGCGATTTCATTCGCCCTCAAGTTCTCGCAGAAAGATCAGCGACAGAAAACACGTAGCAAAGTAAACTGAAGTCTCCATCGACGGTGCTCGAAACAACCCCCGTCGAACGCAACTAAACACTCGTGCCACGCTGGCGAATAGCGCACTTGAAATTTCAATCCGCACATTTACGTGCTCCTCGTCGGAACACAAATATAAACCATGGAAATGCGAGTGGCGCAAACAGCAACCGGTCAAATGCTCGTTCAGGAGTTCGATAAACTTATCGGTATTAGGTTTTCCGTTTAAAATCACTCTGCTGGTCCCAGTAACCCCCATATACATAATAAAACATAATCAATGCTTTCACCTTAGATAAACGAATTATCTCAGAACCGTTACATTGTCTGCAACGCTTCAATTCTTTTTTCTATAGTAAAAGTGACCAGGTGTTAAGCAAAAAGAAATGAAAGGTAGGCCATATCATTGACCTGCACTACTTAAGACATTTCCCCAGCTTTACAGTCAACCTGTACGTTTTAAAAAACGTATCCGTCCGGCTTATCTATTACGACATAATTCAACCCGGACGATCTCTGGTGTCCAGGAGCAAGACAATATTTCGGTTCACAGCGGTGACCAAAGGAGCTGCGGCACAAGCAAACTAAAACGCTGCGGGAAAAGCTAGTAGCCCGAGTCAGGTTTGGGATTTATCGCCACATACTTCTTACCGAACCAGTCGCACAGCTTGAGCGCATGTGCGCTATCATTTCCCGTGTTCTTGTAAAGCTTGCAGAAACTTCATTGCCTGTCTCTGTTTTAAAAGGTAGCGTTCGCTTCGCAAACAAAAATTTACGAAAACAACGTCTCTGACTTTTTTGGGAATTTTTTTAAACATCAGAACATTGCTTTTTATTAACTATTTACACGAATGGTTGCTAATAGTTTAACTAAAAAAATTTTCAAATTTTTGTGCATTTAGCGTAATAAAAAATTAGACAAAATTTAAATTGCTCTCTAAATTTCAGTCAGGTCAGACAACTAGATCTTGAGTCATGGTTTCGAGAAAAACGCGTTAAAGTTTCTGTACTCCCTTAAGTAGAAGTGTACATAATATTGGCGCAGGTTTCACGCAATCATTCCTTATCATTTCGATATAAATTCGTTCCCTGCCTGGGTTCACTGTGTAGTTTGAATGGCTGGTCTGATTTGAATTTACTTGATCATGCTGAATGCGAATTATTTCGCACATATGTACTTCGGATTGGTGATTGCCGAATCAGTGGTTATACGATCCTTTAAGTGCCTATACGAAACTTGGAATAATAGATTTCAGAATAATAGTCCCACCGTATAAATGTTCAATTTACTTGTGGAACCGTTGTTGTTGCAATGTAATTACACTTAGAATGCACATTATAACGCGACTCTTCCCTTCCGTCTACGTAACACATATACTTCATGAAGGATTGCCAGCTTTCGTCCATTAAGTTTTAAAATTGGAAACAGTGTGCGTCTGGAGTTTGGAAGTTCGTAAATATTCCACGGCGTGCCACAGTATTTGCGGCGGTCTCGCAATACAAGCAAATTTCCTATGGAATAACGAAACGGCTGGCGAATCGAGTGACCTAACTTTATCTTCTAACATGCTTGATGCAAAAATTAATAATACCTTCTTCACCTCATATAATCATTATTCACGATCCTCTAGGCAGAATGTTTAAACTCTAAGCATTAATTGATCCAAGCTGAATGTGTAATATCGTCTATCTGCGTGCTCGGTATGTTAGCGTAAAAGAGGAAAAAGACAGAATTTTCGTGTATCAACGATGGTAATAAATGGTTGCGGTCATAAGGCAAAGTAATATGCTATGCACGAGGCGGAGACAGTGTTCTCGCTTCAAATCCGGGTCGTAGCAGGTATTTGTCATGAACCATAGGAATTCCTAAGCGTTTTCGTCCGGTTCTAGATTCTAGCACGTCCGGTGCATAAAACTCCTGATAAAGTTTTAAATAACCGACACGTTTCACAGAGCGGCAGAGATCTTAACTTTTCCATGCTGTTCGAGGGTCGTTGAATTTCGTAGATTAGGGTCGTTCCAGAACGGCGGGATCAGTCGTTTCACGGAGAACTGCAATCGGTTCGATCGAACGGGCGGGCCTAGGATGGCCAAAGTTCGTGCCTTTATCGTAAACAGTTTTTCAACGATTCGTTAAGTTGGCGTAAACGAGACTGAAAGTGCCCGAGAAAGGGAATAAAAAGGGTCGGTCCATGTTGGCCAGGTATTTTCGTCCGAATTCCGAACAAATTTCGCAAAAAGTCTACTTCTGCGTAAAGTTTTCGGTTCATTCAAACCTCTTCCAATTGCGTTGAATCGAATTTCGCAGAGTTTCACGGTTTATGACATCACTGATCACTTTTGCAACGAAATTATTCATTTCCAATAGTATGACCAAGATTTTTCGTAGACCATTTATTTATCTCGAAATACGTTTAAAAAATTACTTTCAGCAGGATTTCGAAACTTATTTAAAATTCGCACCAATAATTCAGAATCGCTCTGCACATCAATAGCACCCTTCAATACCCTCCGTTTCCTATTTCACCGCGCTTCAAGTATCTACCTCGGCCCGTAGTGGATATAAGTCGACGCTTTGACGTGCCACGTCGGGGCACGAACACACTCGACGCGACGAAAATACGCTTTGAAAATGCGAATCCATCCGAAAAGTACCTGCGCCTTTCGTTTTCCACCTGTGCGATCGTCGGATCCGCGCATATTAATTTAAGCAGCCTCGCCTGGGGCGACGAATTCCGGCACTTACGAGGGGGATCGAGTTGGAAAAAAGGGAGCCGAGCCACGGAGGCCAAGGTAAATTCACGGGAACCAGTCCGTGGAACGGCTCGGGGGGTGAAAAGAGGTTGATAGCACCTCGGCTGCACCGCGTTGCAGCTCGCTATGCGGTCTGATAATAATTCGTTTCACGTACTTAGTTTTCGTGGCTGCGAATGGTAGTCCGGATTACTCGACAAGCTCGCCACATGCTTCTCAGAATACACCGCACATGTGGCGGCTTAAGCTTCTGCGCTACTTGTACCTTCATTTTACAGGTTCTGTCACCAGCCGCTTTTGCTCCTCGGTCAGCGCACCCTCGAGTACTGCGAAACCGTGAAAAACCTGGAAGCCGTGCTTTCTTTCTTAGCATCGTTTAATTGAGACACGCTGCTTTTCTTTTTCTTTTTGGTCGGGGTGGGGACGAATTTGCGCACGTTCATGGACAATTCCAGGTCGCACATGTTTATATTGTTTAAGGTAGATATTGCGACTGAAGACAATACACCGGAAGAGGCTCCTTTCCGAAGTTCTCCGTGGAGACTTTGGTCAATCGTGAAGGCTCATATCGCAACTCGAAACTTGCAATACCTGGGCCATGCATCTTTATTTGTGCATCCGCTTCAGCGTACTTCGCGGAACATTTCCCGTCTACTTCGTTTTGGAAAGTTATCGCGTTGAACGAAAAGCTGATCGGGTCGTTGCTTAATTAAAGTGCAGGATCAAAGACAAAGGGAATCTGAATAATTGGAACTTATTAATATTTGCCAATTAAGAAGCTAGTCGTTTATTTCATCATTTTGAGAGTGTTTCAATTTCTGTGCGTGACAATTATTTCATTTCTACTTTGTGCCGCATATCACAGAAGTATAAAGTTAAGGACGAACGAAGCGCCAGTGTAGTGCATTGAAAAATGTCGGAGAAAAGGTACAGAATCTGAGACGTTGGAAGAGAGAGAGAGAGAGAGACCCGAGAAACTCTAATGGAAGACGGTGAGAAATTAAAAATGTCCCGCGGTACTCGTTGGAAAATAATCTTGGAGAATGTTTTGTGCATCGTGGGATCAATCTCCACATGTTTCGACTTTGTGTTATGAAAGAAGAACTGTCTATCCTGTTCTCTGTGCATGGATAAGGAATTTCGAGGTTCGTTTCACGCGATGAAACAGCCCTGCTCCATTCTAATCGGCCAAGTGAGCGCATCGCTGATTTATTCAACACTGTTCCATTACGAACGATCATGGTACCCGCATTAGAGACAGTTTAAATACTCTTCGACCACGGTTCTAATTAATTTTCAGTCCAGGCCTTTCAGTGCAACTCATAGGAATAGCCTAAAATACACGACGCCAGCAGATATAAAGCGTTTCTTCTAAATTAATAATACATATGTATATCGCGAAAGCAAAAGGGGGTAATAAAACAAGGTTCGCACTTCGGTCTTTCGAAGGGGTCATTTTTCGTATACATTACACAAGTGAAACGAAGTTTAATTCTTACCTGAGACAACAAATTGAAGGGTCAACTAGAGCTTAGCTAAAAAAATTGTCGATTTTTGAACTGCTGTATCTTCGTGAAAAAAAATCGTACGGCAATCCACCTGCACTCGTTTTAAAGGCCGAAGCCTCTACTTTAACGTATCTGAGCTTATTTTCTTGCAAAAAATTTCTTTTACCTACGTTTTTTCAAAATTTGGTTGAGATCAGGTGGAGTGTTACGCCATTTTCTTTTTTAAAGAACCAACAATTTATCGATCATACTATATTATCAAGTGTACAATTGAATTTCACTCTCGCCACTGGTCTAGTTTATTCTTCCTTCCCTGTAGGAGCAATCTTTTGATAACTTGATTACATTACACGGTTCGACTTATCAAAAGCAACACGGTACACGGCCCATTTACGATCTCCTTAGCTTCGCTATTCCCTTGTGATATCCTTATTACGCGGACAGCGCCGAAGTTACGGCTAGTTAGTTGAACCACAAACTCCATTACGTAGTCGGGGAAAATTCGAAAGGAGTGAGGAGAACGACGGTGCTATTATTTTTACTGGTTCGAATGAACAAGGTATCGTTGTTGTCAACATGCATCCTCATTTCCTTCGTTTATCATTAGAAAACTCTTAGTCGGCTGAGAACGCGTGCAGAGAATATTCACCGTCTTTCGAGGGGGTAAGAAAGACGAAATTTCCTGGCGAACAATGCTTACCTTTTACCTCGCGTTATCGACAAAGGTATTATAACAAAAGGAAACTCGAAACTCGTTTCTAGTTTCTCCGCGCCACGATAAAGTCTGTCTGGCGTGTTAATGTCCCGCGGAAAACTTGCATTTCATTTCCTGACGGGCGCGATCCACTTCGTTTCCATATCCTTTACCTTTGTTGCATTTAATTTGGTTTCGTCTTTTGACGTGGTTTCGTTCGCACACGTGAATCGCGAGACGAAGCAGCGAGCAACAATGAGCATGGCTACATTTGATTAAGCATGCCGCTGGTTTGCGCGGAAGATATATGGATCTCGTTACTGCAACTCTCATTCCCTTGTCGGTATTTGTTTCGAGGATAAATATAATTGCAATCTGCCAGAGCTGTCATCGAGTGATACGTTAACTACGACGTGAGTGCGGACTTTCTGTTATTTATCAAAATCACCGGCCAGTGCTTAAATTTGCTGAATAAGCTCGTTACTCAGTCGGATAGATTAAATCGAATTAGCGGACATTTACTTGCATGCGTTATTTTTCATTTACCGTGAACATTGACGCGAACTTGATCACGGGGCGACAGTGACTAGATCGAGACGGGTATGGTTTCCGCCTAAAATTTGTCTAACGAGGAAATTACCATTTCGATCGTCAAAGGGCAAATTACCGTCGCATCTACTTAAAGCAACCACCCACTGTGCGTACAATTCTTCTCCGCGATGAACGACGGACCGATTCCGCGCACGTATCCGAGAAATAAAATAATAGCCAAACTCGTCGAGCATCAAACGAAGCTCCGCCGGCATAAAAGTAATGCGTTTATCATTCTCGCGGAAGAGTAGAGCACTTGATAGGGTCAATCGCGAGGTGAGCAGGAATTTCCCCGTGGAAAGTATAGAGGGGACTTCCTGCACGGTTGCGAGAGGAATATTTAACGTTTGAATTATTTCGATATATTCCAGCAGCCCCTACGCGAACGGGAGGCCTCGTTCACGGCGTCGCGACGCGCCGTCTTCGTGTTCCCAGTCGTGCACAGATCTTTTTCCGGTGGCTGTTCCGGGCGGGCTCGATAACTCTGTTCGAGCGTGAACTCACGATTTTCTGCGAACTCGGGAAACGCGAATTCGGGCGCTGTATTATCTTCGTTATGTTAATGCAAGTCGATTTCAAAGTTGAGCGACCGCGTCAACTTCTGATCTCGACGGTTGCTCGTCGACACGATTTAGGTGTAGCAACTCCAGTTTCACGTTGGTGTATAATGTCGCCCCGATAAGGCTAATGCAAGTTGGGTCACGTAGCCTCGCGACACATTGAGATATCTCGACCGGTCTGCCAAACGGCACCTCGGTGCATGTATCGTGGTTGTACGCGCCGATATATCCAGATACTTGTTGTTCCGTTTGAAGTGTACGAGATTCCCTCCGAGGACGTGGATTGTGTGAACATTATTTGTAGCGTAGTATCTTTTGGAGCGTAGACATGCTGAATTTTGCAAGGGTTTTTTCGTTTTATCAATCTTACGTATCATTTGGTGCACGTATCAAAGAGCAGGTAGTAATAATAATAATAATAATTGGAGTACCTGTAGACGCGATAGGGATAAAACAGGGGAGTTTATATATTATCTATATTTTTTTAAATCTTTTTATTGCCGTTAGCGATGAAACGTTCACTCCCGCTCGATTTCATCGAAACGAGGCAAGCCGATTGAAACGGCGAGGCGATCGATTTTTTGCGCAGTGTATCTTTTTTTTTCACCGCCGCTGACGAGAGTAATTTGCAACGAGTGGCTTGTCTTTTTCGGCTGAACGAGTTTATATCGGCGATATGGATTTCTGGTGCAAGTTTCGAAAATTTTCCAAACCCCGGACGATTTATCATTCGCACGCGATGAATCGCAACGTGGCATTGAAATCGTGGTCGTTCACGCGTTCCAATCATCATCAATCCGCATTTGTCCAATTATTTCCATTTCGTTTGCGGATTTTCCGTGATTTATGATTTATGAAACGACACTTTTGGTTGCCTCATAGTTGTCCCCTAAATGCAGGGATTCGTCGTTTCTGTCCAGCTTGCAGCTGCACGAACGAAACTCGTCTTCTCCGCAGGCCGAAAACTATTTAGACGAAATGGAACCAGTGAATGCAGTTGTAGAGGCGTCTTTCGAGACGACGAGGGTGGGGTGAGAAGTTGCTGCAACAAAGTCCTCTAAACGGAATCGCCGGTCGCGCAAATGAATCGGGTTCGATCAGTCATTCGGAAAACTTTTCGACTTGGCAAACTTGAATCGCTGTGTTAGGCTAGGCGATCTCATCATAGTTCCATCGAGTTCGTCCTTTTTGCGAGGATGCATCAGAGATCGCGGTAAAAAATGCTGAAAGGGAGCCGATTGAAAGTAACCGATTTACAGTCGAAGGAGAATGAGATTCTAGTTTTAAATTGTCTGGCTGGAACGAAACTTCTGCTCGTTAGTTTCTTTATTCCTTTCGTTTGCGTTCGCTGGAAACCGCGGGGCTCCAATGAACGACGAACTTGGAAAACTACGAAGATATCGTGTTGCGGTTTGATTACGTCCCGACAACTTTTTCCCCCTCAATTTGTCTATTCTAACGACAGACGAAATTGCAAATATACGATGCACATGAGATTTCTATGGCAGTTCCATTTTGTGTTGCAATATATATCGCCACCACTATTGACAATATATATTGATCGTCCGAGGTTCCCTCTACAGTATTATTTAATAAATTGCATTGACGGCCCCATAAATGATTAAAATTTCACGTTCAGTCGATTGAAAATAACGAAGAAAAATATATACTCGAAAACGTTATGTGGCAGCGCAATTGCCTGTTCGATAGGTGGATCGGTCACTCTGGTGAACAATGCGATCCTCGTTCGCCTGCATAATAAGCTTCATATGCAGGAAGCGGGGTCGTGTTTGGCGGGTTCATGTGCGCCACGTGCAAGCATCGTATCGGAAATCTCGAGGAAGTGCGGCCACTCTCGGCTGTTGGGATTCATTTCGAATGGAAATGGGATACCTGGTGTCCAAGCTGTAGCATTGACAATCGGTTTACGCTGGTTCCTGTTCTGTATGTTTCCATCCCTCTCCCATCCGCTGCTCGTCCATTGGCAACGCTAGCCAGTCGAGTTCTGTGTGCACAGTGGTCGCTCGAATACTGTTACTGACAGCTTCCTCCCCGTCGTATCCATAATTAGATATTAATTCCGGCGTTGAATAATCTTTGTTGGTACATGCACGTTTCGATAACTGCGTGCTATGTGCCCGTCCATGTTGACAGTTTTCGTGCGATGACGCGTATTCGTAGAATCGATGCCCAGTTTACATTGGCGATACGCGGTTAAGATGTTAATAGAAGCAGAATCCTTGTACAATCATGGCGATTCGAAACATTAATTTATTTTCATAATTTTGGTATCCTATACTTTCTATATTCGATACTGTAAGAAGAGGGCCTTTTCATCCGTACTAAGTTCACTGTTTCGACGTTTAGACGTTGGCGAATTACGATCCCCAATAGTGTATTATTCCGTTGCCCGTATTTTTCATGCCCGAACGCGCGATTAAGCCCACGACGGCGAACAATGAAACGCTCGACGGTTCTGTGCGGTTGGCCTCGGTTTGCCTGTCGCGAAAGTGTGCAAGTTATGCACCGCCAACGTGGCCCATCCTTGGACGCGATCCAAATTTGTCGGATCGTAACAGTTCGATGCCCGGCTTGCCTCCGCGAACGATTCCCTCTTTTTAGGTATCCTCTTCCGATGAGCCAGTCAGCTTGCCAACACCAGCGTTCTGTGGAAGCTTTGATCGGTAAAGAATGCGAAAACAAACGTTAGCCTCGGATATTCTTTTTCATTCGCCCAGTTACGAAGAACATCGTTCTGCGATTATTCAACTAAAATATTTCATATATTTCCTTTGTAAAATGATGTAGGTAGTTGAGCGTGGCATGGAGAATTTAATCTACGTCGCTGAGCAATTGCATTCTCATTAATTGTGTTTTAAAAATTCGGAGAATCGCCCAACGCAAAAGTAAGTACATATCAAACACAATCGTGCTCGAATTAAAAACGAGCAGAATCGTTGAGTCAATTTTTCCTCCCCTCTGAAACGTACTACATCCGCAAGACCCACATACAAGTGCCGAATTTTGCGAACCGCACCTTGTTCGTCCTGCAAATAAATTTCCCGGTTGATTTCAAAGCGGATTTACACCGGCGTGGTATCAATGGAGCGCTCTGCAAACCGCATCCACTGAAACCACACTCATCAGTTTTTGAACTGTCATCAAACACCCGGCAACCGCTGTACGCAGTCTCAAAGGAACTTCGAAAATCAGACGCGCGCGGACCATCTCGTGTTCTGTTCATTTCAATTTGCCCGAAGGACACGGGAAAATAAACCCCTTCGTTCCATCGAACTTCGCTCCCCGTCACGAGCCCTGTAATTAGCGGCGCTGGGCGCGGTTGCTCGTGAAATTTCGCGTTGTTTCAATCCACGATGGACGATCGCCGATGTAATTAGCGCCACGATAAGCAAATACTTTCGCCAAACGTTGAATGGTTGAGGCCTCGAAACGAATGCGTCGAATTTCGCGAATTGCACGCGGATAGGAAATCCTGCTGCCGGCGCCCGTTTGTTCGCCTGCGAAATAATTCGCGGGGCACGCCGGCGAAGAATAAACGAATTTTAATTAAGGCACGCGGAAAGCGAGATAGCGGTACAGGCGAACTCCGTGAAAATTGAACGGGCAGAAATGTCAAGATAAATGAGTGGAACCGTTGGCAGAGGGAGGCAGGCTCTGGGGAAAAAATACATGATAAGATATTGATTTCTCGGCGTGTTTCGGTGAACTATAGCAGTCTTTTTCACCGCTTCGTGAGTTTTTTTTCTTCCTTTTTTGCCCCCTATCGGTCCCGTGGAATTTATTTACGGTAATGTATTCCGTATCACTGCCTTCGCGAACCCGTGCGTCCAGTACGTATCCGTGGGAGGTGACAAACCGCAAGAATTCTGAGTCGCACCGATTTAATAATATCTGGAAGACATTTTTCTTTTCCCGTTAATTTATTGGTTGGCCCGTTTTTATAAAGAGAATAAATTGGAGAGTAATTCTGTTCAGGTGGGAGTTAACTGTTTCTTTTTTTCGCATTAGATCGATTGAAATGGCTGGATCTGTCATGATAGAATGATATTGAAATATATAATTCCGTGTAATACGATACATTCTGCCTGATTTTCCCTCGTGGACGCAATTAAATATAAAAAGTTTCTAGTTGGGGACGTTCGTTTCGATAGACGAGGCGACCAATGAGAATCGTGTCGTTTAACGAGCAGAGATTCCGAGCGGCGGGATGATAGAGAAATGAAGGCGAACAATCGCCGACGAATCGGTCCGAGGCTTTGTGATTAACAGATTCGACGGATCGACGGTGTCCAATCCGTGAAATAATTTTTCCGCTGTTCGCAATTATTCAATGCGATGGTTTCGAATCTCCCGGCGGAATCACTGTAATCGCCGCGGACCAAATGAAAGATTTCGTGTTTTAATTAAACGTAAAATTCCCTCCGCTGCAATTCCACTGTGCATACGTGATTCTGGTGCACGTGAAGTGCGCTGATCTTTGTTCTCGATATCTAATCGAGGGCTTTTCCGTTATAAGTTGGTAGATAGAGATATTCTGTACAATTATTTCAATGTTTTATATATGCATATATAACTGAAATCTTCAATGAATCACACATCTATAACGCGAGGATCAAATATTTCGATGGTGTAATTCAGTGCACGCGTTGAGCATCGTGCAGAGAATTCAGATTTAGTTGCGAAACTTTATAGACGTCTACGTGTCATAAATTAGAGAACTGTTCAATAAAAGTGTTCATTTTGGACACCTTGGAATAAGGCGAGGAAAAAAATAGGTATTTTGTATAGAGTACCATAGATCAAGCTTTTGTCCGGGCATCGAGTTTGACGTAGCTTTCGAGGTGAAAGAAATTCGAAATTCATTTCTCCATATATTTTCTATATCTTGTTCGAGGGCGATCAGACGAGGAAAAAAAGTCGGCCCTCGTTCGAGCCTTTCAGCCCGAGTTATGGGGTCGTATACAATTGCCTGCCATCGAATTTATAGTATTCTTTCCAGATGGAACGTCGACGCGCAGACTTCTTCTCGGCGTTTAATCGTAGTACTACGTACGATCGAACGTATACGATACGTCGTTGTGGATACGGCAATTGGCTTTGTTTGGTTGTGTACCAGACATGAGGTAGTTGTATTAACGGCATCATAAACTGCGATTTAATAGTGATACTGTTCCACCAATATGTCTGTGCTCTTCGAATTGATAAAACACTGTGCGTTCGATCAATTTTATTTTCCAGTTATTCTGTTAGGATCGAGGGAAATAAGTGGACTATTGAAATTTGAATGAATTCACTGTATTAGTCATGGGGATTGTCGTGGATATTTCGTCACTGGAAGAATTCAATTTCTTGGAATAGTATAGTTCAGTTCAGCTTTGTAGTCTTCATATAATAATATAGCTAACAATTCAGATTTACGAAATTATATTGGTACTTGAAATTGCATTTGATATTTACTTGTATTAAAATATGAGGCTTTATATCGTCGTTCGCGAAATTAATTTACAACTCAATGAAAAATTGTTCCACGCAATTTTTTAAAATCAATAATTATCTTAGTAATTACCTAAATACAAAGAATAAAGTTCGAAAAATTTGCCAGCAGTCGCCTCGATGTTCAACGTGATCGGGTCAGAATAGAAAATCGCGTCTCGGCAGAAATGTTTATTGCAGCAGTACGTGGACTAGAATCGAGAGTTCTTAGGAGGCCGATGTTATTTCCATGAACGAAGAATAATGGTAGGATCGCGAAGCGCAGAGCTGGCAGAAACTACTAGCTCTGCGAAATCATGAAGACGAATAGAGGCGGCTGAATCGTGTGTCATCGTTGTCGCCGCGAAGAAATTCCTCGATTTTCTGTGAACGTCCGCGCGATTAGAGATGGACATTACCAAGACGGGAGGCCATTGGTCCCCATAACGTTTATCCATGACCAATAGGTCCGCGCATTTGTCACTTTGAATTGTAATTTTCATACGAGAAAACCTTGATATCTCAGCACTTTTGTGATTCTAGCTTTCCTCCTATCTGTGGTCACATTATACATTCGGTAAACAAATTAAACGTTCACTAAATTTTGCCTGAAAAATTACCGATTTTTGAGCTGCTGTAACTTTGTGAAAAAAAAACGCACGGCAATCTACCTTGGCTCATTTTAAAGGGCGAAGCCTCCAGTTTCACGCCGCTGAATTGGATTTTGTCCTAAAAATTTTGTGTTAGAAAGCAGAGTGGAATATTGAAGATTCTTTCAATGCCATGACATGCTGGTGGCACACAGTCCAAGACACTCTTATCTCTGACCACTAAGGTGAAAGGTAAAAGTAACTTCGTATGGAAATGACGCCTTCCAACCATAAAAGTAGCCGTTTCATGGCCAGTTACCTCGACTTTTTCGCGGTTCTTAGGCTCGAATCGACGTTAAAGTATCATACGATTATCCTAGAAATGCTCCTGCGATTGTACAATGATTCTTACAATTATTCCACTAATTGGCAGACCAAGCCATTCCTACAGCCAATTCAATTTCAATAATCAATAAACATTATCATACGCTAAGTAAGCGGATTAAATTTATTTTCACCTATATTCCCAAACACGTTGAAGTGTTACACGATGTTTAGTCTGAGGATCCTGGAATCTATTTGCCTAGTGAAACACAAGCGCGAGCCATTGCACGTCGGCTGCATTGAACACGATCGTAACGCCTGGCCACACCAAGCGTTTACCACTAAATCGCGTTACCAACGAGCGCGTGAGCTCGTGTAATTGTGGCTAACGGCGTCCGAGTACTTAGGATAGGTGCTATTCTTCGCGTGTACCGTCATTTATGGAATTTTCCAATCAAATAATTATTACAAATTAATTGCAGAGAGCGTAGTGGAAGGGTAGTATTTTCTTTCATATTGTTAACCCTTTAACGGAATCAAGGGGATCCTAGAGCGAATATTTACTGTATCGCTTCGATTCGAAATCAAGCGTTCATCTGCCTTGTGCACTCCGCAAGAGTTACGGATCGCAAAACAATCCGCGGTTGAAACGGTACGCGACTCCCCTTAGAATTTCCACAGCGGCTGGGAAATTTGGGACCACGGGGGTAATTAACTGTCTCCCGGAATAACAATAAGATAACAGGGGCGGGGGTTGGGAAATCGGGGTCTGTCGCGTTGCGGCGAAGAACAGTATACTATAACTGTCTGTATTACAATGGAGACTTCTTGTTCGTATTCTGTTACGACGTACAATTAAGGTATCTGGGTGTATTGAGACGTTCAACTTCCACTCGCAATGGGATCCCGGAATGTACAAAACGGGAATAAACGGCGAGGGACGAACGGTGGGATTAATTGTGCGATGAAATAAATTCCAAATGAATTACACTCGCTGTAATCCCGAGAATGTTTCTGGGTAATATTATTATTTGTTCGCGTGCGTGCATTTTAAACATTTCCGAATTAAATCCACCGATGGTCGTTCGAGCGGCGAAGTAGTAAGAAAATAATCCAGGGGTGGTAGATACATCTGGGAGCCAAGCGAAAATGTCTTCCGTAGACAATGGGGCTTACCAGGCGTAATACGAAGAAGCGGTTTCCTAGATTTCTATGCACCGATTAAAAGTGTCCTACTTCCGTGGCATCGCGTTTCTCATTGTGTCGCGATCTTAAAAGCTCGCGGATCGATCACGGTTGCTCCTCTATCTCCTCGTGGAAACCGAATCTGGCACCGTTCGCCCGATAGTTTTAAGCAATTCTAAGTATTTTGTTAAAAAGAATCGCACCTCTGAATATAAAGCAACGTTGAACCGACGGAAACGGAGAATTCATCTGCTGTGCGTGCAGAAAATTTGAACGAATTTATAAATCGGTATCGTCGTATTAAAAATGCGATAAAGCAACTTTCGCCGATCCAAATCGTCGAACATTGTCAAGAATACAGATATTTTTCGCGAATCGTTGCCCCTTTTGTCCAGACATCCGATAAGCGCAGCATTGTTGTGGAACGATACCAATTATTCGAGATACAAGATCGAACAACCGCTGCACAGTTTGTACACAACCGAGCTGCTTTTGTACGCAGGATCGTTTAAACCCGATATATTTGGACCCGACTCAATAAAGATCTCAGCCGCGGTGTTACCGCGAGATAAATGTTGTACCAAAATTACAGTCGCAGCTGACCTCGTCCCGAAAGTGCAATATATTTTGCGAGGTCCGGCCAACACGCCAAAACGATGTACCAACTATCTGGACACGATTGCACAGACCACCGCCAGTGCACCGGCTGGATATTGTGCGAATCAAATTGCTTTTCGCCTTTGCCCGACCCGCGGAATTTTTGTCTAATTGCGTACGCTTGTCACTCTTTCGAACTGTAAACATTGCCACGTCTGATGTACCCGTTAACTTCAAGGAAGTTAATAGAAGATCGCGGAGCCGACAAGAATCGAATTACGAGACGCATGAATATCAATGAGCTTCCAGGGCGTATAATATTATTCTCTTGAGCATAGGGGCGGTATAAAATATTTGATCGGAATTCTATTATAATAAACTGAATGCTCGATGCACCCCCTCTATGTCCGCCGCGGTAGATATCTTAAGATAAACGAGACAGCTTACGATTTTCAGAGGTGAGCTTAACGAGAATACGTTTCAATTTTGTTAAAAGCTTTCATCGATTGCGTGGCGTGACGCTGGCCATAGAGGCGCTGCGTTTAATACTGTTGCAATCGATTAAATAGAACGACACGGGATAATTTATGCGAAGCTTGCGGCCTATTGTGTATTGCACGGGCTAATGGCCACGTGGCAGCTTCTATTGCTAGATTTGATTTTATCGAAATCACCGGATTAAGCACGATAATGATAGAGTGATATTCGCTGTTGGGATATCCTCGATTCATGCGTTTATACCAAAAGAGGGTGAAAGGGTTAGGGGGGGGATATTCAAATGGAGCGTGATGGTGAACGGTGTCGTATATTGGATATACTATTATGTAAATTGTCTCCCTCCATGTTCCGCGCTGTTCACGATCGAATTCATTTATATTAGTGAATTAAGTAAATTACCGAACCCTTCGCAGATAATATGGGAAACTTTGCCAGGTCTTAGCGCCAACGCAAGGAATGACTGAACGCAAGTTTTCGACGTATATACACTGTCCCGTTGACAGGCTGTCTTACGGCATTGAAATATTTTCCAGAATATTTCTATTGAATATTTGGCAGAAACGCTGGAAATTTCGATTCTGCAACGGCTAATTCCAACGCAACGACGCGGCGCGGCGCGTCGCGACGTTTACGTTCCGCGCCCTATCCTGAAACAGAGAGAATTTACCCATTGTGTGGCGGCAAACAGCGTTTGGGAACGTATAAGTTTCGCTGATGGGGGTGTGTACGGTGTGTTGAACATCGATGTCGACGAAACTTCTACGATAATACTAGTTGAACCGCTGCTCGCCAGCGCTGGAAATATTCTAAAGGACGAAAATGAAGATGCTGCTTGTTGGTGCATAGTTTTGAGAAACTGGGGAAGCGGCAGGAACATAATATTCTGTAAGCTATATCGCCCAGACATCAGATAAATATTGAAGTGCGTTCCGAGGAATAAGAACGGGTGGTGGAAGAATAACACCTCGACACTCGGACACGCGTTCCGTTTGCATGTTCCATTTAATATCCATTTCCAATTTTCACGAAGAAGCTCGACGGAAAAACTTTCAACCGAATCAGCGGACTACTATTTCAAATATGTAGATGATCATGCCGGATCAAATTCGTCATCCCGGGATTTCCGTAGAATATGAAGAGCAGCTTTGCATTTAATATTCATACGATGCTCCCGAATCGATAGAAATCTCGAATTTATACGAGAAGAAAGTCTCGTACGAAGCGAACCTTTAAGCCTCCTTTTTCTTAGATCTTCTCAGTTTGTTCCATTGTTCCGAAATTATTCACCGTCTATACGTTAGCTCGCGCACAGTTTTGTTCCTTGTTATCTGTCGGATACAGGCAAGTTCTGAGATAAGGGAAAGGATGTAGGATTTGGTGGGGCCATCTTTTATTCCTCGAGCAGCCCTTGCAAAGTCGGACGGATCCTTATGTACGCTTTCGGACCGTTTTGGCTACCAGTATTATTATAGTCGATGCTTACCCAGCCCTTCAAAGAGCTTCCTTCCCCCCCCCCCGCTCTCAATCTTTCTCCATCCCTCCTTCCCTCTTTGCCGCCATTTTCGCGATAATCTACAGGCTGCTGAAGATCTGACGATATCCCTGAGGAGGTGTTGCAAACTCGAAGCTCATGGTTCCTGTACAAGCCAATATCTTCTGGAGGATAGATACAATAGAATGAATATTGGCAATGAATTTTTCGAAGGAAAACTGTGCTGTACAGAGTTAAAGTTTACTTCACCCTGACTGGCTACTGATTTCTTTCAATTTTTTTTGCCTTCTGTACTAAAGGACTCCAGTATGATATCGATTCTTCGTGAATGATTTTTTTTAACCCTTTGACATCCTTCCCCCGCTCTAAACAAAATATATTGTACATAAATACATGTATATATATTTGACATCATTGTTTTCAAATATGTCTAGAGAAAATAATTTCGGCTTTCTATATCGCATTCGACCCGCGTCTTCGCACCATGAAAACATGTCCCCCATTGAATTCCGTTGAACGTTCACGAATCATCGGGACTGGTCGATGCTCAAGTTCGCGCTTATGAATGCCTCAGAAGTCGAGGAGGCGAAGAAAGAGGGTGCGTAACGAGAGTCTCATTCATCCCTCGTCCCCCGAGCGTCATTTCCTTCCTTCATCGTAAACGGTCCACCCTTTTACGAGTAATCCCATGAGCACTTGACGACTGTTTCTCATTTGAAATCCCGTGACAGATAAAACACGTATTTATAGCCGGCATCGAGAGGTTGCACCCCCGACTGGTATTGATGGACCAACCGTGTGTCCGGACCGCAGCGCTCGTAAATCGATAACGTTTTTTTTTTGCTTGACGTGGGTCTGATTATTCGAAAGGAGAACAAATCCTTCTCAATGGCGCCACGCGCTGTTTTCTTTGTCCATTCTTATTCTCCTCCCCTGGATGGAAAGAACGGCGAAAAGTGGTTTAACGCGGTATATCTTGGCACATTCGGAATTCGGATGGGCCTAGGGGTGCTGTATTATTGATTACGATCCCGAACCATGGTTTATCCATGTTCGCATTCAGAAAGCACTGCTGCATCATGGTTCAATCGCCGCTACTTCATTTTATTGTTCCTCTGCTTCTTCTCAAATATTATCCAAATGTCATATTATATTTTCCACGATTTCTCGTTTCTCCACGAGTTAAAGAGGATGATCTACAATTAATTATAAACGAGGCACGCTTTTTGTGTTCACCCGAGGCGTGAAACTCCATCTTCGACCTGTGCAACGCAACCGAGTAGAAACGATGCACTCGCAAGATTATGATCAGACACAAAAGAACGATTCATTAACCGGAGTGTCTCCCATTCACGTTTGAATTATCTCTAAGAGGATAACGCTTATACCTGATATTCTTCGGGGCTGGTCGATAAAAATTTTCCAATTAAAATACGACGGGAGGGCGGCGCAGCTTCTCTAAGAGGATTAAGCGCATCCCGTGAGCTCGCAAACTTTTGTCCCCCTGGACACCAGGGCGACTCGTTAGGGTGTTTCGAACAGAGGCATCGGAAAAACAGTGTACACTTATTCGATTTAAAAGACGGACCGAGTTTCGACGAAATTCGCGACGGAAACAGAATTATTTTCACGGAAACTTTTAGCTTTGCCCGGGTCCTGTCGGAGGTACTTAGCCGACGGGATAAAAGCAATGATTACTCATGTCATTACTGGCAGAGTTGAGAGTAAGAAAATTTCATTAGCTTTCCATCTCACAGAGATCTATGTTTAGGTGGTTTGTACACGTCTACTATCGGCGCAGTTTAACGAGAACTCTGCTATTCTACATTGCAGCGAGTTTAGCGAAACTTTTCATACTAAAATTACATATAATCGCTCTAGGCTTCACCAATTGTTCAATAATAATGACAGTCATTTCATCATTGAACTCCAGCAGTTCTCAAGAGAAATCGTATCGTGAATTCGAATCTTCCTATCAGCCTACCAGGAATGAAACAACAAATTCTATCGCTATTTCAGCACGCACGTAATAAAGTTTCCTTTCTCGAAATTCCCCCGAGCGCACCGAGCAATTTGCATCAAACGTAGCAGCTGTTATCGCACGTTCAACACTTCACACGCGCCGTTTCCAAATACCAGAATTCGGTTGATGCTTGTCAGACGTAATCGCTGCCTCGTCGGGAAGGCCAACAAAGGAGCACTTAATCTTACATCGGCGGGGATTGAATCGATTCGGCCTGCTGCCGCGGGTAGTGCAAACTCTTAATGGACGTACATGAATTTTCGAGCCCTTTTCAGCTGTCTATCAGCGCGTCGTCTCGCGTTGCATCGTGCTGCATGCCATCAAAATATTTGCCCATCCGTTCGTCGTATTTCCGCGTACACGTACCCCTCCGTTGAAATTCGCATAGACAAATACGCCGACTGTTACAATTTATCGTCGAACCAACAGCGTCGAGAATTTACGATTAAAAATAAACAGTGGGAACGAAATAATCGAAGATTCCATGCGAATTTATTACCACCGTGGGGTACATTTCACGCTATCGGTGTATTTGTTGTTTCTTCTTTCGTTTTTTTGTATTCTTTTACGTTATAATGGAAATTTGATTCAAAGGGGGGGTGGAAGGTGGCGGAGATTCGTTTCCAATTCAATCGGGGCGCGAGCGAACCTCCAATCTTCAGCAGAATCCTCGCAACCGAGGTTGCCGCGAGTTTACGAGCAAAAGCCGCGCAAAGCTCCTATGAAAATTCAACCGTTATATGTGATAGTTCGCTTGGTTGTTTATGCGCGGAGGGAGGATACATTTCGTACGATGCAGTTACCGCTCGACGAGGAATTCTAATAATTAATCCAACAGCGAATCTCCTCCGAATTGAGCGACGCTTTTGTGGGATCCAGTTTGCTCGAAGTACTTTGCATAGCAAGTGCGAATATAAACACATCTAATCGAATCGATCTAAATGCCATTTGCGTTGGTTAACACCTCTGACTTCCCAGTTTTCCTTCTTCTAATATGACAGGGTCCTCGTGATATTCAATTCAGTGACGCGAAAGTACAGGCTTCACCCTTTCAAATCAGCACAGGTAGATTGCTGTTCGTTGCTCACCCCTTGCCGCCCCTACGCTCATTTGGAAACATTTGTGCGTCTCGGAGCACACACGGGCGAAATCGTTTTCAATTCCGTCGACGCGTTTAAGTCCTCTCCGACGTTGGAAAGTACGCGTGAAGGCAACTGTGCGTTTCCACGCAGCGAACGTAAAACGTCCATGAAAATCCGAACTCCGTCTTTGTAACAATCTGACCGGCTGTTTACGCGCTCGCCTGTAATACGGGCCGTACTATAAAAAGGCAATATCCAGGGCAACGCGCAGCTGGAAAGATCGTTGGAGATTTACGAGGCTACGAAGTGCTCCAATTTTTGATTTGACACCATCCTGATTGGCAGCGCACCGCCGTGAACCAGAAATCGCCTCGTGCACGCACGTGTGCAGCGCACTTTTATTTATGAACCGTGATTTTATAGTTCAGTCGTTTTTGCCTCCGACCGCGGTTATTCGTTGTATCGCGTGGAAACTCGACGAAATGCTTGGAAACCGTGATCCTTTTACTTGAACGTAGGCAACAGAATTTCACGCTCGATATGCTTCTGCAAATGTATTGAATTTATAAATTATTGATACGTTGAATTTGACGTTTCGCATCGAACGTCACGATCATTTCATTTCATTATATGTAATACCGTAGGGCAGTATAATTTGCAGGATTAACTGTTGTTATTATTTGGCATATGTTATTACTAATTGATTGATCATCGATTAACTCCGACAGGGAAGTTATCTATCGTGCATCGAATTTTCATTCAAATGCAGCCCCGGGATTTACTCTTCATAGTCCATGAATGCATAGTATTTGGATGGAATATTTCGTGCCATATCAATCTCTCTATAAAAGCCGGGCGAAATCGTGGACCGAGACGTATATGGAAATTCATCATGAATTGACCATGGATTGACCACGGTATATTTCCATTTATCATGGCAAATTGCAAAGAAACTTTGCGCGATTAACAATAAGTTCATAACAGAGTGCACATACATATAATTTCCCTTCATCGGATTAATTCCAAATTTTGAATACATTGACGATCGGATACCTGTAAACCGATCACCATATTTAATTAATCCGTTGCAAACCGGTCCCACCGATTTACTATACGGCTCGATGAATACTCGAACCTATCGATTACGCGTCGTTCAAAATTAATCGCACGATTACAACCTGGACGATTGGTTTCGAGGATTACCTAATTTTCAATGAAAACTCACTGCACGTGTGCGTGTATTGTTGGTTCATTTTCGCCGAACCATTATAAATACGCCAGTCGTGTTTAATTTAATATTTAACCCTCTCCCTCCATTTTGTTATTTACTACTTTTCAGAGGGATAAGATAAAAAATATTCTATTCGCATGGTTGTTTCACGCGCACGCCTGGCGGACCTTAGTAATTATTTAAACTTTCGCCGGGGTCGTAAATTGGTTTTAATTAATTCCAACTTTCGGCTGGGGCGTTACGTGCTCGTGCGTCGTCGGGCACGAATTTAATAAACTGGATTTGACGGTACATTTTGCGGAATTCGCGGGGAAGGGAAAAAAGGAGGCATCGAACGAACGACAGGTCGCGTGACTTCGCAATTTTGATTAACTCGACCCGCGTGGAAGTAGCGTAGTCGATTAACAAAATAAAATTCCAAGTGACTTTGTGATACAAAAGAACATGGTTCTGCGTGTACTCAAAATTTGTATCCACCACCGTAACATTGCACGCGAATTTATTTGCGACAAATATTATCGGCGCCTTTCGTTCGCTGTTCAAGGCGTTAATCCATTCACCGAATGGAGACTCCAAAGTGTTCACCCAGAACATTTGACAGTTGCTGCCCTTTTTCCTCTCGTTTCCCTTCATAATAAAGTTCCCTCGGCTCTCCAGGATTCTCAGCTGAGCTGCCACCAGCAGCAATTAAAATCTTTAAGCCCTTTGATCGGCGAGCGTGACTGCGTTTCGAAGCGGTCTCCTTCGACGCAAATTCACCCTCGCCACGGATTCGCACTGGTAACTGTATAAATGGAAACTTTCACGGAAGCGTGTTCCCCATTTTATCGGGGATTTTTAAAGACCTTCATTCTTTGACTCGCTGCACCCTTGGCAGGCCAGTATTATGCCTGCTAATTAAGTAGTTTAACTTATAAGTACCTTCACCGGTTCAACGAGACGAGGGAAAAATTTAAGGACGCCCCCCCTTCGGCGAAGGGAAATTGTCTTAAACGGGATTTGAAACTTTATCACTTTGGCCAGTGAAATCCAATGATCGTGCTCGAAATGGTGAAACATCAGATGCGAGAAAACTATCAATATCTCTCGTCCCCATCATATTTAATATTTAGATACTCACTATTACGATGTTTGACTACATTGATAGGGTTAACGAGCGAGCCAATGTTTGTCGAATAATATTAAAGCGGATGCAACTGAGGAGCGCAAATATACTGCCAAATATTTGCCCCGCTTTGGTGGAAAGAATTTTTTCCAAGCGTTCTGTTTATCATTCTATGATCTGGAAAAGGCTGCACGAGAATCCAAGCAAATACGAAACGATTTCTGCCTTTCCAGTGACATCGAATGTTGTTTGTATCGTTGTTCTATGCTGCAAACATAATTGTATTGCTTCGAGGGCTCACAGACGTCGAGAGGATATTTTCCTACGGTTCTTAGTGGAGGATCCTTCTAAAATTACTTGTCCTCCGTCCTGTGTCTTTCGTTTTCATTAAAACTTGAAGAGGTGTCGCGTTCGTCTCTGTTTCGTCTCGATTTCTTATAATTGATGAAGAAAATCGAGACGGTTTCGCGCAAACGAAACGAATAAAATTGGCGCACGGTACAGACGAAAGCAATTAATCTTTTATGCAGTCTGGAGTTAATGTTGATTCGAACGATATTTCACCCCACGGATCTTTCGTACTGTTTCTCTTGGTGGGTCGTCGCGAATAATCGTCGAAAGATCGAGTGTCTCCTCGATTTGTCTCCTTGATCGGCGATGTAATTACGATACGTTTACTATATCATCCATCAATGATTTATTGACCTTTAGTTACCTAAATTGGTAGTTAAGTGCTCTGCTGGGGACAATATCGCAACCCCCTGCTTCATTAACACCTATTAATGGAGTGTTTATTATTAGCGCGGCTAAATATGGTATATGCCATGAATAGAAACTTTCCTGCGTTACCTAGAATAACTGTGCGTGAACGTTCAATTTTTTTCAAAGGAAAAATATGTACGAGAATATTGTTTACAGTTTTTTATATTTTTCGAAATTATGTGACGAAGTAAATAAGCAAGTATGAAGATATAGCGATTAATAATAATACAAGTAACAATAAATTGCCAACGAAAATAATTTTACTAAAAGCATAATATATTATAGACTATTCTGAACGTTCCATCGAGCGAACTTAAAAAGAATTCACAGATTATTGCGTCCGTGCATTAATCAGAGATACGTTCTCCTTGGAAGAGAAAGACGTGAACGATTTCATCGATTTGGCAGCGCGATGGCGTTGCCGATTTATTAACGCGAAATCGCGCTGGTCAGGAATTGAATCCCTGTAAGGAGGAGTGGAGAACACGTCGGGAACTAGAGACGCAGATACGTAGACTGTGTCGTCTGTAACATTTGTCTTCCTGTGACAAGGCAGCAAATTGCTTTTGAGACCATCAAATTAATACCGCTGGACAGACCCAGCTGTTACGAATTGTCTCCCTAAGAAAGTGCGTCCGGTGAGAGATACACTTGTCTTGGGCACGTTGATTTCTAGTTCATGTGTCTGGTGCAAGAATTGATAAGCTGTATTTACTCCTTTATTTATTATAGATACACAGTAAACAACGGTTTCGTTATGAAATATACAAAAACAAGAAATAATATTTATATCAATATTAAACAGACTTAAATTACTCTTCCATGGTCAAATCAATCGCTAATCATTTTTCAAGGCAATACAATTGTCAACGAATTCCAAACTTAATATCATTTAAAATGGAAACTTCGTATTTCCACCTCCACGAATCATCTCGAGAAAGATATTTGTACAAACGACAGACTGCGATATCTTCAAGCCCGTAACAATGACGATTCCAAGATGAAACCGGGTTCGTTTCTTCGTGAATGTATTGCGACTAACATTCTCACATACATATACATGCATGCATACATATGAACGCACATTTACGGAGATCCTCGCGAATGTTCCGTCGCTAATATTAGGCAAGTCAGCGACAGGGCTTGTTTTATCTGGCGATTACGTTCGACGCAAACGGCTGATAAGAGTGCGAGCACGGAAACTTTAAGACTCGACTCGGTGTATCCGGCTACACCGCGTTTCGCATGCCATAAGATTTCCCACGAGCCTCGTCGTTCATTCGAACGCTCGGTGACTATCTCCCGCTGTTTCCACCAGCCATCGCTCTCTTCTCTTCGCAACTTTGTTTCGGCATTTCGAACAACCTTCTTAACTCGAAAAGCTTCTTCCGTTTCTACGAGAGAAACATTCCTGCCTTATCGCGGAATTGGTAATAAGAATGTTGTCCAGGAGAATTGTGGGTCAAAGTTTTTGTTTCCTTTCGGGGGAACGGGGAATGTCTGCTTTTATAGAAATCGATGTCTGTACGATTTAAAATTGAAACACACATTAAACTAATTGATTTCACTTTAGGGACAACGATCCCCGAGATTCTATAACGCGCGGAGACGTTTTCCCCAAGGGATGATAAGATAATTTCGCACCCCTGTTGTCGTCCATCCCTTCTTGCACCCCCGATCAGTTTAGCGAACGTTGTAGTTCTTTATCGTTCATAAAGACCAAGAAATTGTTTCCCTTAATTAGACTATCCAATTACGCGACTCTGACCGGCTGAATTTCTGTACGCGAGACACGTTCGACGAACAGTCGTCAACGTGATATACGTCGAAGCATCCCACGATTGGGATTCAACGCGTTGCCGCCTACAATCGAGTATACATTGGACGGAAGGAAGCATGGTTGACAGCGAAGGAATATTCGAGTCGGTTGCCTTGTCGTCGTCTTATTGTTAGGTTCTGTTTCGTTCCTTGTAAATGTAAATCCAGATGTTCCTAATATTGTCAGCTTGGATTGATGTAATCTCCAAGACTACTATGCTATGGTAGTAAGATTATTATTACATAAATTTTCTTTAGGATATTTGTAATTTTTCAAAACAGTTTTAATACAAATAATAATGGCTCAGTAATAATAATAATAATAATAGTAATATATAAATATATGCACTTAATTAAGCCTGAGACTAGTAGATTTATTTAAAGCTTATGCCAGGAAGCATTAACTAAAAATATTATCTATGTGCTACGATAATTAATTCAATATGCAAACTTCCCTTCTGTTTCTTTGTTCATCGCGCGTAATATAATCGCTTAGAATACATTTCTCAATAAATTACGATAGCCAACAATTCACATCCTCTGCTTCTAAGAGCCTATCCACTTCGGTTATAATCGCTCTCTAACTGTGGCTGCTTTATCGGTTGCATTAGTTCGCCCTGGGCGCCCAACCTCGATGGAAACTTCTAGACGAGAGTAAATGGCCGAGTCAGACCGATAGAAACTGCCCAGTCTATCTCGCAGAAAGGGTTATAGGGGCAGTTCTTGGTGGGGTCTGTGAAATATTTCTGGATCCTGAAATTCCAGCAACGGCTTCGAGCTTTCGATCTGCGACGCATTTCCCAGTTTCAACGGAAGGTCCCACTTTACACCCGCGATGGAATCCAAATTTATTCTTATTTAAAATGGAAAAGTTTCTCGAGGACGCGGCTGCGGTGGCCGACGTTCTGGAGAATACGTAATTTAGTTTCGTCGTTCCTGGGGGAGGCGAACGTGAGTTAGGTGTGGTTACAAGGCGCCGGGAAACACAGAGAAGCGAAACACTATTCGTCGTATACACTCCTCGTGTAGTAAAACGGTGGGAAGGAACGCGTGTTTTGAAAATTTGTCGTCTCGGAGTGTGCTTCGATTAAGGGTGCTGGTTTTACGAGCAGGAAGTCGTTTGTAGGAGTGGCTTTTGATATCGATACACCCTTTTCCTTTCATGTAAATGCAGCTACCGTGTTCCTACGATACTCGTGGCCTTCCCTTTAATGGCCGCTTTTTATAATAATTTAAGGACAGTGTTAGATTGCATGAATTTCCATTTCGAATTTGTGGAAATGGATAGTGCGAAATTGGATTCGGTTAATTGTTAAACAACGATACGTAATAAAAGTGTGACCGAAATATTGTCGATCTTTGAACTGCCATAACTTCGCGGGAAAAAATTGTACAACAGTCTACATGGACTCATTTTCAAGTCCGAAGTCTCTACTTTAACGTGCCTGACCTCATTTTGGTGTAAAAAATTTTGTGCGTCATGTGGGGACGGAAGAGTGAAGGTACTTTTTCTATAATTTTTGCAATTTCAAACATCCGCACGAGCCTTGAGTAATTCTTGATTGAAGGATCTATTTGTCCTTTACAGTGGCGAAAGACAAATAGATCTACGATTTGTTTTGTGCGTCTTATCGCACTTATAACAATATGCCCGAGCCAGGAATTGGAATAACCCAAGATACAGAATGTTACCATTAATTAAAGATTTTCGCAAACACTTGTGTATTGGAAATCGGAGTGAACAATTTTCTCTGTGCACACAACACACTTTACGCTGACTTATCACCTACTTTACGTTTCACGCCAACCTATTAAGAAATCCAATGAGTAGAAGCCTGTAACAATGTGAAAAATCACGCAGCTATATCAAAAATGCCGCCACAGAGATTGCAGTCCACAATCTCAATCTCAAAGATGGCTACATCTCACCTTCCAAGTATCTTGAACCTCGTCGACGACGTCAGCCCTCTGAACTCGAAGTACTCGGGGCGTGGTGCACGAATTTCGCGAACGCCAACTACGTTCCCCACGTGTTTCCTTCCTGTCCAAAGCTCGTCGTGGAAATTACGAGCAGCGAAGTCTTGGCGAGCAGCTACACCGCTTCCAGATTCGTTGCACATTTCTCGTTTTTATCTCTTTGCCCCGTCAGAACACGACTGACGATCCCTATGTCCCTCACCCTCAAGTAGATCCTCTAGGATTCCCGGTTGTCGCGAACTAAGAGGGAAGTTAGCGAATCGCCGCTACGGCTTGACGTTCTCCGCGGTGATGAAGTGTTTCTTTGCAGTTTTAGCCGGTTAAACTGCGAAACTCGTGTGTTCCGTGTCGTCCGTGGCTTTCCTCGAGTTTCAACACGCCTTCTCGGTGGGCTTCGTGGAATTACTTTGCCTACCCTTCCTGTGGCTCTCTGGCTGCGAAACTTTACTACCGAAACCTTCTTAGTAAGCGTTCGAATTTTTCCACCGACTAATTGGGCCAGGCATTGGGGGTGAATGACAAGAAACAGGTGATTCTGTTACTTCGTGGTCGCTTGGTAATAGGATTGTGTATGGAGTTTGCTTGTAATCAAGAGAGGGTTGAGTATGGCACTACTGTAGAGGAGGTTTTGTTTCCTTAGGGTAGAAGAAGATATGGGATCCAATTCAATTATGGGAAATGGCAATAGTAAATTATGTACATTCTGCACGAGAACCGTGGACAATATAATATTTATTTTTGCTTCCTTAGCGCTTTAAATTATAATGAATTATTATACATATGCATGTAATAATATAGGAACTAAAAATAGGTGTAATATTTACCTGTTTTCTTTTGTCCAGAACTTTCTCTTCTTTATACAATGAACTACCGTAACATTTTGGGAAGGACCCACTGAAATGGACACATTTTCCTAATGCTCGCCCCCGAACCGTACAGTGTACATAAGAAATGTGTTCTCGCCGCGCGTAAAACAAGGGGAATATTCGGGGTAATAAAGTTGCGCGCGGTAGCCGGGCCGCGGGGGCAAGGGGATGGAATACCGTGTGTATCGTGGATCTTAAAGCTCATGGAAATCCTGGTCGTAATGGCGTTTCGTTGTAAGAAAAAAAAGAAGAGAAGTAGAGGACGAAGAAGTGGAAGAAGAAGAAAGAAAGAAAGAGGCGGAAAGAAAGGACTCGGTCCAGATGAACAATCTCCGTCATTTTTCTGCGGTATCTCGCCGCGAGGCGAATTTCTCCACGCGAAAACGGAGAGAAAAAAGGAACGGCTGGTGAACTTTCATGCGCCTCCAGTCGCGAAGACTTTTTTTTCCCGACGTGGTAGCTAGGTGACTCTGAAGCACTTCGGTACCCCTGTCTCGACTTCCACTCGAAACTTCTTTTCTTCTACTTGCTCCTTTATTTTTTCCCTCTTGCTTTCCGTACGTCAGTGTTGGTCTACCGTTTTTCTGACCGCGCGAAAGAGAAGGAAATTTAGCTGGCTAACGGCACTCTGGAGTATTGCGCAACCAGGTCGTTGTTGTTACGATTGATCGTTTCAGGAATAAGGAAAATATAAAAAGAAAGGCTTAAGCTAGCCCCTGGCCAATTTCTTCTCGTTGCTGGCCGTTCGTATTTTTTCCTTTGCACCACGAACTGTAACTGGAGGAAAAGGGACGGGCAATTGAAAAGCGTCCGAAAAGACTGATCGAAACAGAAGACGTTACTTCGAGGCCAATAATGCCTGCGTTTCCCTTGTTCCTGTACATAGGTTTATCATTCGACTTGATGGCTGGCTCACGGCGGTTGCACGGAAACGAACATTTTCCAATTTTACTCGCTGCATGGCCGAACGGATTCTTCGTTCCGACGTTTCGAGGCTTTCCTCGTTAAATGCAGAAACTGTATTGTATCCGGAGATTGTTACGGTGGAATTGAAAAGAAGAACAGCAATCAACAAGTAACCTTTTAAGGCGTGATTATTTTAAACAAACGTTCATCGTTTTGTTATTCAATGAAGTATCGTGTTTCTTATTTCGTATTTACACATTCTCGCAGAACGTCGTTTCGAAATACAAAACCAGAAATGCCAGACACAGGTATATTTAACGACAGCCGCGCAGTGTGTACATTTTCGCAAGCAAAGACTCCGAAGATGAACAAAGAACCGGGTCTACCTGACTCGGGGGAGCATTTGTGGTTTCTCATGGTAAGAATAGAAGAAGCTACCGAAAGAATAGCGGTCACCGTTGTATTCGTGACGGCGTTGCTGGAATCAAAGACGTCGCGAAGTTCTTAGCTCGGTGAAACGAAAGAACCACGATTTTCCGCGTGGATTCAGGAATCAAAAGCAGTCACGTGTCCACCTCGACGATTACTCCAGTTCACAAGCTGACTCGCCTCGTGTTTTTGTTATCTTTATCTTAACAGGGTGTCTTGCTGTTCCAGCAAGAACACTTTACTCAGAAAACTTTCAACCAATCTTCATAGTATTCTTGTTAAACGACGGGTCTTTAATTCACTAAAGTCAGTGAAGTCAGATTCGTCGTGTAAATTGCACAGAATTTTTGGGAATCGTACTCTGAGATTTATCAATGTCTACCCCGATAAAAATTCACAGATTTGTTTATTCATTTTTAGCCCCGATATTCATATCATAATTCATATTCAATCATTCTGCCTCTCTTTACTGGACATATTATTTCAATAGTATAGCGACATGAAATATCCCAATGGCTCTTTCAATTCAACCAGCCACTGTTCGATCAGAATTTTCACAATTCTTAAAAGCTACACCAGAAACTCTATTGAACGCTTTATGTATAGTCACCTAGTACTTCGTTACTCGAATGTTCTCTCCTTTCCAAGCTGCAAAAAGACTCGGCTTTATCCTCCAGCAGTACCCTCTGACCACTTTGCTCCTTCGCCTGTTTACGCGGTCTATTTTCCGTTTGAAGCTCGGCTGGTCAGCTCCCTTTGAGCCGCTTAGACTCGGCGATCGAACCCAATGAGACTAACTATCGCCGAAACATAGAGCTTTTGTCGCGGTTGAGCTATTGTGACTTGCTTAAAGAAGAGTATCGGTCTGTTCGAATGAAAATCGGTTCGAATCCCCCAAGAGTCTTACTGATTGCGACGTCCGGCGAATGGACGATCATCGGATGATGGTTCGCATAGGCACCGTGCAAATATCGATTGAATAAATCGTACAGGTATCGACGATAGCCGGCTGGGCAAATTTATTTAGCCAATCGTGTTTGAGTGCAAACGCGTCACGATATCGTTGCACTTTTAATCCGTCTCGTTTTCCGATTGCTCTGCAGTTTGCGCTCGTTCTTTTCAGCGAATCATCGCGACAGATGATTTACTGCGCCATTGAAAAGATCACGCGGAAATGATTTCACGTCAAAGAATATTAAACATATAGCATGGATTTTATTGGTCGAGTGATTTGAGTAATACGCCTTTTATATTTTCGATTAATTTTTAGGCTGAATGAATTATTATTCGGCTGTCAATGAATTATTCGATTGAAAATAGAAAAATAGAAGTCCACAGGATTGCGATGATTTTAGTCTATCGAACATACCTATTAAAAATATGTTTGCACAAGGTAATGAAAGGTAATGAAAGAGGTAAAGATTTTGTTTAAACAATGAATCGAAACAATGGGGCTTTTAAACGGTAGCCAGGGCATCGCGCATAAATGAGTGAATTTGTAACCGTATTGGGGTGAAACGTGTCCCACACATTCGCGGATCTTTCTGCTGGTTCGTGCTACCCTTTTCGTTTTATTGTCGCCGACCTGGCCCAGGTAATCAGTTTCCTTTAAGTCGGCCAACGAAACCCTGGACCCAGTAGTCTAGGATCTATAAAGCGGCGAGGCAAGAGGCGAGACGAAGCGAACAGCAGAGAATTTCCAGCTCCATGCTGCCGTGGCGAGCAAGTTAAAGCCATTAGCGTGTGTTTCGTCCGGCACAAATACAGTGCGCCAGCGTCTCAGCGATGTCGTATGCATTGTACAACATCGATCGTGCGATCAAAGGAATCGTGGAAGTTTCCTTCCGTCCGAGGAACGTGCGATACGTGGTTTGTGCCTTACCAGGGAACTTACGTGTCATAGAATGGTTAATCTATATTTTGGTGTCGAACGCCAGTTTCGAGTGGTTCGTATTTAATGCAGGACAATTTTGAGTGCGAGAATATTTTTTGGCAAAAAAATTGCATCAATTTTTCTGTAGTCGTGTGTCACGGGGAGACTTCGATCTTCAAATGCATGGTAATTTAAGTCGCGATAAAAATTTCTCAAGGTCCCTGCAGACGTTTGAATTTGTACAATTTTTGGGAAAAATGTACCTTCACTTTCCCATACGTCACTCGATGCAAAACAATTTGCAACAAAAATAAGCCTAGGGCTGTAAAAATAGAGGCTTCACGCTTCGAAATAAGCTCAGGTAGATTGTTGCACGATTTTTTTTTACTAAATTACAGCAGTTCAAAAATCGGTCGAAGGTATCCAACAGAGGTGCTTAAATTTTCTGTAAACATCGGATTGCTATGCATCGTAAAAAATTCGATATCCCGTGGCAGTCACCAGAGTTTAGTGACTAGATCCTATTATGCGGGGAAATACAGCGGCACCAAATGGTTTACGTTGGTGATGGGAACGCAGCGACGTTATCTCGCATGGAAATTGACCGGATGCCGCGGAATACGAACTATTGTATTCGGTATCAGCTGGGTCGCGATACGCTCGCGCAATCCGCGTTTCTCTTTTACTTCGAAACGTTTGGAAAAGTGGCTCGACCGTGGTGGCGAATTTTCCCAGCGCATTCTCTGTTTCTTGGTGGACGCGACGGCTAACCGGAAATGGATTAGGGAATAAATGGCGGGTGGCACGGTGTCCTCGTTTTACATACAGCTGCTATCGTGATTTTTTCTGCCGTCGCTTTTTTACCACAATATTTTGCGATCAGGGAAGGAAAAGAGGGTTCTGATATTCAATCGCGTCGCGATAAACGCGGAACACATTGCAGTATTTTAATTTAAACTCTCGCGGCACAGCTGCCCGATAGATTAATTTAGTGCACTTTCTTTTGTGTACATTCTGCTCGTCGTCGACGAGCTTCTACGATATTGCAACAATTTTTATTGTGCTTGTTTCTTGGGGTCACTGGGCATGCACAAATACTACCCGTGACACCATACACTGTCTAAACATTTGTTCTCGCAGAAATTAATTGCTGGAATGTTTGGACAGTACGGTATCGTCAATAGCGTGATCGGTAATGTACATCGACCAGGTAGTACTATCCGCAACGTTAATTTGTTGGAACGAACGTATTCCCTGGTCCCTTGCAGCGTTTAGAGTATTGAAACTACGACGTTGAATAGACTTTACTTTATCTAGACCTCTAATCTAAACTTTAATTGCATTCGAATAATTTATTATACGCATACATATATACGTATATGCGATATTATATTGCTTCGTAATTCCAACAAAATTTTCCCAATCAGTGGTCACCCTTAGAAATTACCTACCGTTATCGTTCGACAACAGATTCCGATTTTTACCAGGCACGATAGCTCCACGTCATTAACATCAAGCAGAGTAGTGGGATTTAGAGATCTCAACAGACACGCGTGGAAATGTCAAACACGATTAGGGGTATACGTTGCAAGCATGAGGCAAGAAACTCCCCTATGGCACCAAATGATACGGGAAACCTCAGAATCGACTGATTCTAGCCAGCTTCATACCAGCCCGCGCAATTACCGAACGCTTCTCCCTTAATGAAGCGGCTGTATTCGAATTCGGGAGCACACGTTTAAGTTCCACTGTATTCTTCTTGCTAATTTCCCCACCCTTATCCTCACATGCTCGCCCATTCTAAAAATATGTTCGCCCGAAACGAGCTATTCCTTTCACCGGAATTCACAAAAACCGACCCCACCTAAGAAACTGACCGCAAAGTAGATTATCAGAAAAGTCGACCGAAATTCCACGCGGTGGACACCGATTTCAACGGTCAGGTCGCGTTCGCCGACCAACTGAATCAGTGTCCTAGCGCACGTTGCGCAAACAGCCGCGGAATTAACAATAGGCCGGGGCGGATCAATCGTAGAGCGGCCAGGAACCGGAATCGAAAAATCAAAATAAACAAAGAGGAAATCGTAGGATTCGTGAAACGAGCTTGCGAATAGGATAACGTTCGCCGGGGGGGGGGGGTACGACAATTAGCGGTGTCGTTTATTGTCAACGAGTCAATCGAACCGGAAGACAGAAAGTTTCCAAGGCAGGCGTGTGTACCAGCGTGTACACGCGTTGGCCTGTCGTGTTGGGTTCATCAGCAGCGTGATTGGTGTGCTCGAAAACGAGCGGTCCGCGTCTCGGTTGGACAGTGCACCGCGGAATTCGCAATGTCGATGCCCACCATTCTCGTGTCGCGGGCTTGTACGCGGGGTCATCTTCGTGTAAACGTTAATGCACGAGGTGAGCCGGTGCACCACGATTTCAGACTTCGATCCACCTGTGTCCGCGACGCATAGCAGCTTCCCTCGAGCAGCTGGATCAGCGAGCTTTTGCCGCGGGATTATGAACGATCCTACGAATATCGACAACTACCCTGTGGCCTGATCGTCGGCGGGGGTGGATATATTAGAATCGTAGTCGGTGTTATTGGTTTCGTTCAGAATATCGATGACGCATTACATCTCAGTTGTACCTGGCTCAAATCTTAAAATCTACAATCATGTAAATCTTAGATACCAATGTGTTTAATTACACTTGCACCCTGATAACACTAGGATGGAATATTATTCTCGACGATTTTTCCCCGCAATATTACTATTAATTTCCCGAAATATTTAAAAACATTTAATTTCCCAAAGTTCCCTACCGAAGTAAAATAACTGTAATTTATAATTTTACGCGGACAACGCTGGTGCATCGTGGGTTATACTCGAACAAGTCTTCGTTTCCGTGCTGCGCAAAATCAGAGTTAGCCCTCTGGTTCGTCGAACGGCAAACCGATAAAATCTACGTGCATCGTTGAAAATGGGAAATACCTGGCGTCGATGTATTTCACGTGTTAAAATGCTTTTCTAATCCGCGACGCGTGCTGCCGCGCCAGACGGGATGAGAATAGGTCAAATCGAAACGGGAAACAGAACATCGGACGGTGATCTGGAATTTCAGCGGGCCGCAGGGATGATTATACCCCCTGTTCGTAGGTGAGAGACAATCGCATGAGCTCCGTGACACTATCGGCGTCGTGCTGGGTTGTGGGTGTATAAGCCGATCAGAAATTGCAGCCCGTCAAGTATTGCCGTATCATCGAGAGACAGGGGCCGTACGTGATGTCTGACCAGGAATTCCTATTTCGAAATCTGAATATAACTACAGGACCAAGTGATCGATACGAGAGAATTTTGCGTATAATTTGGTACAATCGACAGTGGTCTTTCCAATGATTCTATAATTAATATTGTGAATGTGCAGAGCTATATAGGAAAGGGTTGAAACCTTTGGGGGTTTATAATAATAACCGAGAAAAGTGGGAAATGTTTAATTCGATTTCGTAGGTGAATATCTTTTAGCATTGGAAGGAAGATATATTGATTATCTACTAAGAAGACACAGAAAGTTTGCACCATGTATGAAGATAGTAAATAATAGTAAACAATAGTAGGTCATCCATCTTCTGTTTACGTACAGTGCGTTGTAAAGGAACCCACGTTACGATAATCCGATGTTTGTAAATAACAAAAGTTAATGGAAAGTATTGACTATGGGACCTATATTAATTGAACTATTTCTTACTCCCTGCGCTAAAAACTACAAACCCTCGAAATTGTCACCCCTTTTCAATCACCCCATACAGTGTACACACTGTATAACGTAATGAAATATTTCTCTGATTCTCATCTCCAGGTGAAAGAAGCAGAAAAAAAGGAAACGATCCTGAATGTAGCCACGTCACGTTAATCCGTCTCTCCCGATGCTCCATTCGTCCACGGAGAAGCTGAAGGACGGACAGGCAGGAGTCACAGAAGAATCGGGGTAAGTCGAACTCGTCGATTATTTTCCAACGAGCAACGCCAACTCCAGTTGGTTAGCAGCGGGAAAGTTAACGTCGAGCGATGTTTTCCCCTCGTGTTCTTCGACCGAGCCGAGGCACTCCAGTCGCTGGAAAGTTTCTGGCGTGATTCCACGTCGAGCTGTGTGTGTATACAACAGCGGTAGGGTATCGTTTCACGAAAGCTTCCAATTCCGGCGGCGATCTTTTACTGGCGTTAAATGATAGCAATTTGTCCTGGACGGTAACGAGCCCGGCCTATTTTCGCGTCGAACGACGCGCCGCGACGCCCGCCACGCCGATACGGTGGCCCGATAGAGTAATGTATTACATCGTGGATGATTTCTCAGCGGGAAATGTATAGCGCCTGTACACACGGCACCGTTTTCTCAAACTGTCTTCTGGCACAATGGACCATGAAATTGTTGGCAGTGCTCTTAATAACTCGCGTTATAAAGCGAGGCCGTCCGCGATATTTCACCTCTGTTAAATTACGACGAGCAGGGACCTGCTACTTTATATTGGCGGAGGTGAGGGATGAGTTAACGGCGAGTGTTACTTCCCTTGATTCTGATTTTCGCGAGTATTTTTAAGGGACGGTTTCAGTCATTTTGGGGATAAATATTTTAACAGCGGTAGGAGGAATTAGGGGACTCCGATAATTCAGGCCCGCAATTATCCCGATTCCGCGACGTATCAATGTTTCAAAGGAATGAATCATTTAGTGTGCACATCGTAAACCATCATGAAGAAACCAGTAAATCGAGATGTACACTTGGACTTGATTGACACTCGAATTAGGAATTTATGATAAAAATATCGATCCACTGGGGGGAATGCATGGTAGAAAATTGGAATCCATTGTCGTGAATCCTGATGGAATTGAGTTTCGAATATGAACTACGAAATTTATGTACCCGTATTTGACGAGCAGAAAAATCATTCGGTGCGTTTTCGTTATGCTGGCAAGTTGTGTTAAGTAACGTCAGCTGTACTCTCTGGCCAATACTACTGATTGCATATGATACATATACATGTACGTCCCGCCTAACTATACGCTTTATCTATTGATAATGAAATCGCATTGCAGTTACGCGTAGCACAACGGATCGTTCATTACGCTCGTATATTCGTAGGTTAACTTATTTCCTTTACAATTTATCTGTGTGCACGCACATAATGCATTTACATTGTTTACGGGTAAATATGGAAGCGTAATTGCGATAGAAGATTACGATAACAGGCGGAAGCAATTCCTGGTATTACCTGCTTTGGAAAACACCGGAATTTACGACGATACTCGTTGTTTATTACTCGCGGAATATTTAACCCGGACAATAGATGGTTTGAATAGCACTGAAATTTATTTTCCGTCCGTGGAGAACTATTCCCGCAGAATGAAGCATACTATTGATAAGATCGAGATGCTTTTTTCGAGAGTATACGAAATTCCTCGTTTATTAGAGAGGAACGAGATTATAAAGTATAATCTAATTGAGAACTCGAGCTATGAAACAAAAGGGAACGAAGAATTTTATTTCGTATTAAATTCTTTCCTTCGTCCTGATTCTCCAACGTCTGTACAATTCGTTGCGAATTACTTTTCGTTTCTTTTTCTTCTTCCTTTTCTCTGCTTTTCGTTTAACAATTCAGGCGTAAATACATTTATAACGTTATCGTAATCACCGTATAGTTCTCATTCGCCTTCGCGTTGCTTCGCAAATTTTTATTTCGTTCCCCTCACCCGTGGCCGTTGATTAACGTCGTGCCAAGTTTCCACCGAGTGTAATGCTCCACCGAAACGTGTTTCCCACCGCCGGCTGTAGAAATATGACTGCGGCGTGGAGGACTTACGAGGGCATTATCAAGGCTAACCAAGATCAAACGCTGACGCACGACGATCATGGATGTTAGACGAGTACGTATTGCGAAGCACTTTACCCCCGGCGCATCTCGAGAGGCCACATAATTTTCCGTCTATCTAGGCCAACGCTGATCGCATCGACAATAGCACCGAATTCGAACCGGAAGCCAGGCACGGGCGTGTGTGCGGTTCACATGATATTAATTCTTGCACGCTGCGTTACACACTATGGGAACAAATAATGCATCCGAACTGGCAAATGTCGCGTGATCCGATTTTCAATAGGTACTCTATAACAAAGATTTAGTAGGGCCAAGCGCGACATAGAATGCTTTCTCCAAAATAGCGGAGGATAAACAGCATACCATTATTCAATATCCACATCGTGAGCATTCGAATTCTACGCGGACCCATTGTCATGTAGATTTAAATATTCCAGTGTGAAAGGTTGAGCAATAAATTTAATTAAAATTGGATTCAATCATTTTATAAGAAAAAGATTGTACATTTGCTTCAACCAATTATTTCAGTTGGGAGAAACTAATGGATTATTCAAAGAGTGATAATTCATGCCAATGAATATAACGCGAGAGTGCGGATGCAATTGTGCGTGTCGAAACAACCGTGCACTAATTATTACGAAAGCGTCTTTCGAAGACGTGTTTAGAAAAATCATAGCAAAGTAATTAATTCAACAAAATAATACCAATCAGCCATTTACTTTTCCCCAAATAAGTGACACCAATCTAAATCGTTTTCCATTATCCGTAATCTATTATCCGCCTCCATTACAATCATATCCATCCTCGTGCACGCGAGATTCGCGACAATCGGATTCGACAGTTATCCGAAAATCGTCTTCGCGGTTCGAAATCGATGACAGAACAGAGGCACGCAGTATCGATAATCGGAAACCCTTGAAAATCCGCGGCCACTTTAATCCCGCTGGCTATTGTTCTGGCGGTGCCACCTGGTAACAGCGACGTTCTCGCGTTCGCGTCGTAACAATTGGCCACCAGATAGCTGATGGTACAAATTTCAAAGAAAAAGTACCTTCGCTTTTCCACCATCCAGGTGATTACCAGGATTATCGCAGCGACATTGGAAGCACATTTATGTTTTATTTCACCTATATGTTACATGATATATATTGGTTGTTGTTTGCAACGCTAATGATAGGATCACTGATTGATGAATCGATCACCGACACGATACTGTTTAATTAATTTAGCCCGAGGTGGCTGATTGAGAAGGATAGTCTTGTGCTCGATAAGACACTGGGAGGGGGCTACTGGCCAGTATAATTGCGCGTCGATCGAATCAATCAACGTGTGATTATAGCCGCCTTGATCCGCTCAATGATTCCAGAATAACGGGCTTACGTGCCGGTTGTTGCTTCTGATGAACTGGACCAGTTATTAGGCTGGACGGGTAACTAGTGTTGGTTGAATTATTCGATTGATCGTACGATACTATGCCTATGCCTCGATACACAATCCTCGTGGTTTTACATTTTCAATTTTTCACCTGTTCAAGTAATTAGTCTTGCAGTTAGAGACCGACAATTTTACTGCATCCCCCATTAATTAAAACCTTCTACGTTCCTTCCCCCTTTCGAGATCCCCTAATTTGGGTATAATTAGATTTTCCTTGACGCACAGTCTCACCTTCGTCACACGCCACATCGAAATTTTAAGTTCTCCCCGTTTGATGTGACGAGTAATTCATGACGAGTCATCGCGTCTACGTTCGCTTGCCCATTCCATGGAAAAGCGTTTTCTAAACGTTTCACAGACTGCTTCATTCCTTTTCAGTTTTTTTTCCCTCGTTTTTGGCGGGGCAGGTGAGGTCGAAAAAAAGACACACCTTCTGCACACTCGTTTGATATCCGTTTGCGAGATGCTTTAATCAACTTCCGGGCTAATTGAAACAGTGCCGTCGAAAAAAGTCGTCTGGCGTGCAGTTAATACGTTTAATGCAAAATAACCGTAGCGCATTAAACACGGCCAGCGTAATCTGCGCTTGATACGCTTACGCGTTAATTTCTCTTTATTTCTGTCGCTCAATTCGTCGCGTTTTAACCCGTTTAGCATGCAGCGAATAATTGTCCACCTCACACGGTAACAGATCGATTAGAGAAGGGAAGCTTTCACGTGCAGCTTTTTTTTCCCAAATTTCGCGAGCAAAGTGGCCCAATTACGTTCGTCCATTCTCGTTGCTGTTCTAAGGATACCAGTCTAGCTGAAAAAGATCTCTATTCTCGGACATTTAATGCGGATCCAATTTTCGAGTCTAATTTTAATTTCAATTTGCAAGACCCTTTAATTCGTGCCACAGAATAGTACTAATATACAGCTGGCCCATATAAAATCACCGTATCATTAAAACTGATACCCTTTTCAGCTGTATTATTTTATCCAAGTTATTTTCAAGGGCTGATTAAAATAATAATTATTATCACGGTATTATTATTATTATTATTACTATCATTAAGGAGCAGAATAAATAATAATTTTTGTAATAGAAAAACTAAAACACCTACAATTATTACCAGATATGCATACAATAATGCAGCATGCATATATTAAATCTACAGCGAATGTTCTCCGCTGTTACATCCCCGTGTCAAACAAAAGGCGATTTCACATATTCCAACCCAATAATTTTCACTGAATGCCGCGAAGCTCTCTAAATTCGTACAGGAAAACCGATACCTGGAATCTCTGTGAATAGACACCCGACCCATTTAACCCGTCAATTTTACCCACCATCTCTTGTCCATCTTCGACGAGAATCGAGAATCGTCTCGTCGTGTATTCCACGGGAATGTCGACCGGCCCAACTTAATCGCGAAGGCGTGCTTAATTGTATCAAGTACGCAGCCTGGTGCACGGCGGGGGATGTTGCCCGACGGTGGTCGTTTCGTGTTGCCGTTGACGTGCAACAGAGAGCAACGGCGTAACACAGTATTGTTCGTTCATTCGCGAAACAATGGTACCCGATACTTCATTCATCCGCGTACAATTACACGAAATTAATGGAAACGAAAATCGGGATCTGGTGCACGCAGCCGGGAAGGTGTTCGATGAATGGATTGTCGTTGTTTCATTGTTCGAAATAGCGCAGAGAGAGACGGGATTAGGCCTGTGTGATCTTGATTAATCGAAACGACGCGAGGCGACGCGTCGGGGTAGCCGGTGCTTGTATTATTTGCGAGCCGGCTTGTCAAATATTTGCCCAGAACACTCGATTACCATCGATGGAACGTAAAACGGTGACAAGTATCTGGAGGAACGGATGTATCCGTCACGCGTTCGCTTCATTGCGTCCGCGTTCCTTTTCTTTTCCTCTTTTCTTTTGCATTTCGTTCTTTTAATTCGCGCCACGCGCGGCTCACTTCAACGTCACCAGCGAATCGATCGCGAAGCATTTCCCTTCCCTTTTTCCATCGCGATGGCTTGCTATTCTGCAGCGTTGCTGGCCGGACGATGTTTTAATAAAGGTTCCTGAAAGGCCGACCCATGACGTATGCGGGGCTGCTTTTTTGTAAACAGCCGAACGCGGCTGGAAATTGCTCGCGCTCCCGCGGAGAGATTAATCGCGAGATAGAACGCAGAATCGTGGTGAAGAAATGCGGTTTTTCAAATGGGCTTTTTCTGCGTTTAAACGGCCCCGACCAGCATGCTAAATTGTGACGTAGAGACGTGAGAAGAATGGGGTTGACTAATGGGTGTTCATGCTTGGACAGAATTTGGAGACAATCTAGTACCTACTGTTACACGAATGTCCGGATATTTTTGTACCCTTTACGTTTAATCGTTTCTGTCATTCAAATCGAATAAATTGAATTGGCAAGATCAATATATTAAAACACCTTTGCACTTGCATATTCATTATACGAATTTCATTCATCGACACCACGATCTAATGCCTCCGCTATGATACTTCATGAATGGAAATCGTCCGTCTTAATTGATCGTGAAATTGAAGATGCTGCTTTGAACGGGTCACACGGTTCATCCATCTGAATTATCGTCCAGGTATTGGAGGGCGATCCTGTAGTTGGATCGAGAGCAATATGATGTGGACGTTATCGCTGTCGTGACTCGGTTGTATACATCGATACCCAGTCGCCTACAGGATTGGATATCGCCAATCCTGAATTGGTCGTGGTGGTGCGACAGCGATTTGGTCATCTCCAGATTTGATCCTCGGTGTACAGCGTCCCTGCGGGGACACGTCAAAGCTGTTGGGCATAGGTCGACAAACACGTGGATTCGCCACGTCCACGCATTGTGGTGGCGTTGGAATAGGCGAGGGCCGGCACCGCAGTAACTTCGTGATATGTGTGCCCCCGTCGTGATATTTCATGAAATTTCATTCTTTACTGCGTGTTAGAAAAATGATTACTATGATGATAGTCGCTATACCAAGTATGCACCAAAAAATTGAAGGGGTTAGAAAATTTCGACTGAAAAATTGTCGATCTTTGAACTGCTGCAACTTTGTGAAAATAGATGTTATAGCAGTCTACCCGGGCTCATTTTAAAGCCAATAGTCTCTATTTTCACATACGTGAATTCATTTTATTTGAAGATTTTTTTGCAGCACGTGGGGGATGGAAAACTGAAGGTACTGTTTCTTCAAAATTTGTGCAAATTCAGGCGTCTGCGCGAACCTTGAGAAAACTTTTTCTTGACTTAAATTGCCATGCAATTGAAGACTGAAGCTTCCACTTTATAATGGCGAAAGAAAAATTGTTCTATGATTTTTTTGGGGCATCTTATCGCACTTTGATCAAAACCGTGAAACCTGCCCGTGGAGGACCTTAGGTTATCCATTCAAAGTGCAAGATAATGACAAGAAAAAATCGCACTTCAATTTTCTTGTAGTCGTTTCAAAGAGGAGACTAAAAACTCCAATTCTACAGTAATTCCAGACATGGAAAAAATTTCTTAACGTTCGCACAGACCTTTGAATTTGTACAATATTTGAAGAAAAGATGCGCACACATACCCATCCCTTGCACGATGTAAAAAAATCTTAAACAAAAATCAACTCAGGCGTGTAAATGTGGAGGCTCCACGCTTTAAAATAACCGCAGGCAGATTATTGTAAGATTTTTTTTCACAAAGTTACGCGAGTTATGAGAATCGACAATTTTTCCGTCAATTATTCTTTATTGCTCGATAAAATTGCACACATGCTATGCAATAAAATAGCTGCCCGTTTTTTGTTCCAATATTTTTCTGTCACGAGAGTAATTGATTACATCAAATGAATATTACGGAAATATTTTAAAAAGTATTAAAATAATTCGCCTAAATAAATGAATAAATCTGTATTTATAATAAATACCATTACGTCTGCATTATCCGAATTATCATGTGACCCAAATATCGAAAGGATTAATATTAGAAATACAATTAATCGCCTAGCTTTTCGTTTAGAATTAATTCTCGTTCTACCACGGAGAATCCTTCCCGTAGGTAGATTACGTTCGAGCGGCAGTTGTCGTAAAACGGTATTCCAAAAGAAATTTCCCTGCCGTTTGGCACGAGTGTGCACGGAAATCGCTCTATCCGCGTCTGGAACGGCACGCTTGTTTAGAAATTCCCATTACGGCGTTCGCGAAAAGCTTATAGAGATCCTCCGGCCGTCGCTGGTACCATGGCAATAATGCGCATTCACTCTTACGAGCCCATTCGGTCGCGCGATGCCGAAGAATAACGCAAATTTGATGACAGAGGCATGCAAACGGCCCGCAATTCTCCTTCGAAATCGAAATTTCTCTGCTCCATATCGGAACAAACGTACTCGCCGAGATACATTTCCGGGAATCGAGGTATAACAAAACGCTCCTGGGTCATCTTTGCGTTAGTTGATAGTATCTGCTTATCATACACAGCACACCCCCGTAAACTGTATGCGTCTGTATATCCTTGTCGATGAACTTAATTAGCTGCCTCGAGGAAATATATATTACACGATCCTTGGGGTCTTTCATAAATTGATCAAATTTTTTAATATAAAAATTAAAATTGCACAGGGTTGAATTTTTCACACAGACTGGAATTTAAAACTCTCCGATTATTAAAATCGTAATAATATTTAATCCGTCGTTTTATTCGTCGCCGTTAAATTAATTAATGTCCTCCGAGAAATACTGTACCATCCTTCCAATTTTTAACGTGGAAATAAAATTCATTAATCTTCCAAACAGAAATGCTATTAGGATATTAATTTTTCTCTGCGTTAAGAACCGAAATTCCTCTTTACTGCTTTATAATCGATACAAAACATTTAGCTACTCCTTGATATAATTATAATTCTTATTAACGAAGCATAGAAAATACTTTTTACTTAGTTCTTAGAGTTTTATCGAATTCCTATACTTTGTATCTTCTCGACACTGTTTGCGATCTTTCGAAGGTATTCGATTCCTAAGGCAGATTCTCGTCAAACGTATCGCGTGTATATCGTATAGGTGAGAAGCAATGACGCTTCTGCGTGTTAGATGACGGTGGGAATGGATCAGAGATAACTCGTGCCGGATTCGTGATGCATGCGCTTGGTGGAACAGCGCGAGAAATGGCAGTCAGAAATTGCTTTTCTGGCAGTATCATGGTTCCATTTATTGGCAGAATTTTCGCTACGTGTGTCCCCGAACGGAAGCCGGTTCCCCGCTACCGGTGTCTTTTATTTGTTCGATTTTGATATCGATTCGCCGACTTATTCGCACTTTTCTGTGCAATTAAAGATCCTAACTTAATTCCGATGTTGCTCTAGACCCTAGACGTTTCGCATAATTCACATCGTATGTATGAAAGTTTACGATTGCGAAATGTATTTTACATAATTTTATATTCATTATTAATTAATACAAAATTAATATTGTATCAATTGCGATCAAATATTTCGAAGATACTGTTTATCCCAATTTTCCCTGTAACACCCGGCTACGCTTAAGAAGTTTGCTCGTGCAGGTTCTCAATCTGATTATCGCCCAATTACCCGAACACAGAAGATTTAAAGAGCGAAGGAAAGTTGCTTGTACAGAAGATGGACACCTGTTTTCCATAGAATTGAATCGGGAATCAAGGTGACAAAGTGACGTTTATTGGGAAACAGATTTTCGACGGGCTATCCGGACTAGTCGGGTTACTTCTTATTACAATTCCTCCGGGATACCCAGGGTTAAGTGCTCGTTCAACAAATGGAAATAACAGAGCCTTGATTTTCGAAAAGCTACGGTCTACATTTTCCCCTCGATCCTTTTCACTCGGTTGCTCCTCCTAAGGAATATTCGCCTTAGTCTCGTCGTTTGCATTCTGCTCCCGTGAGTTTACGTAAATACTTGGAAACTAATGCAATTGTAAGAATGAAATTGCAAGAATTAATTACTTACCTTATTATCCGGGACCAAGTGAAACGGAATTGTATAACCGCCCTGCCCGTAGAATACTTACCAGCATCTTATTTCGCTGCTTCGTTCTATTTTTACATTATTTTCAATTCGGTATACTCTTAATGTGCCTCCGGTTTAAAGTGAATGTATATACCTTTATCCGAAATAAAATAGTGGACCAGAGTGAGATTAGGAGAACAAACGCAATTACCAAGATATTTTCTCTAATTTTCTTTCCTCCTTTCTGTTTCCCGTTTCCCCTGCTCCTAATTGTCAGTAATAAAGAACAATAAACTCTACGTTCACAAAGAGTTGTTCGAAGGAGGAGGAAGTTGGAAACGCTAGAATAGATTGGCAGAAAGTCTTATACTAATTCTATTTCAGTTCCATGAAATTTTAATGGGAATAGCAGTGACGAAAATCGATCGTCGATCGGTTCCTCGAAATTTCAAAGCAAGTCCTGCTTTTTGGATATCGTAAATGCATTCAGCACACGGTCCTCGAAATCGCGTTAGAAACGCACTAGCGAAATGAATTCTTTATCGATGCTCTTTATCGATAGGACTATCGTTCATTCTATGCAAGCTTTGAAGCAGGCTTTCAGGATAAAACTCGTTCTCGTCGATATTAAATTCCATAGAATTTCACTTTTATCAATGTAATTCTTTCTTCGTAATATTGAATTGATACCCTTTAATTGCTAAAACAAATAAATAAACAATAATACATCTTCTATTAAATTTCTTGAAAATTATATTGACGATCCCGTTCAGATCTTCGTTTATTCTCAACGAAATCTACATGGATCATTTTAAGCTAGATACGTACGAATAGGAGGCAAGTATATTTAGTAGGATTTAATGGGATACTATAAAAAAAAATAAAAAAATGAAGGGCAAAGATAACATTATCCACGGAAAAGCTGGCGTTCTTCGCGTGCATCGTTTTCAACAGCGTGGAAATAAATTCCCACCACGCTATCTGTGTGCAGAATAACTTTCGAACACGCGGCTTTTATTCTGCTCCCTTTCCTACTGCACGCAATTCGCACCGATTAACCCGGCTGTGCACACTCGAATCTCGTTCATATCTCGTCGTCGGTAATACCAGAGTATGTTTCATTGTATCGCTTGTGAACGCGTATTTCACGCGTCACAGAAAAACGTCAGAAAGAATAATTGCACCGATTGTTATGTATCCCCAAACGTGCACTGGTAATAATCGTTCAGCGTTATCTATGATGATGATAAGTACACACGTGAACCGTGGAAAAATTAGAGATAATGCGCACGTGACGCATTTCGTTATGGTCACCCGTTCCAAACCGCGCTGATTATCGTTATTAACGCGTTTTATTGGCATGTACAGGCCCCGGGGGAACGTTTATACTACGAATCGTTTTCGACTCTTTTGCTTCGGAAATTTCGTAGCTTTGCACGTCGTGCTCATTGACAGTCGTACAAATACGATAATTTCAACGATTCGCCCCTTTGCTTTGCGATATTTTCTTGCCTGGTTGTTCCACGCGAACGTGATATTAGTTAAATATTTGTGATAACGTGAGAAGAAATCGTTGTGCTTCTCTAAATTATGTAGATGAAAAATATTTTGACGAGAAAATAGTGGTAAACATGTGAAAACACTTTAGTTTATATATTTCTGTTATACAATTCATAATAGTAGTAATTAAAAGCCATGTTAATGAATGAAGTCTTGATTCATGAAAATTCATGTTCGGCCGTGTAGCCAACTTTCTCACACGAATTCGGTCGCAATTAATTAGGATAAGCAGACTGGTTGATTAATTGCCCGTGTACCGGGTTCAATTTCAAGGAGTAATTACTTCCACGCGCGGATTTCCACGGCGATAATTCTGCGGTGAGCCGGGCCAACGTTAACGATGCATGAATTTAAAGTTTCTCTGGGCAACAATCGGGACATAGAAGAGGGCCGCATAAAACGATTGGATTTTAATGGCTGAAAGGACTTTGGCAAATATCGATGCTCCTTCCGATCGGATCCTCGTGAACGGGCTGATAATGAAGTGGTAGAATTGTTTGCCCGAACAATGCCGTTCTTGGTTTTATCCCTGAGATCTTGTCTTCTGTTCGAACGTTGGGCAAAGAAGGAGTCGTGCAATGTTCACTCGCATAACAGTGATTTATATAGGGACATTGTATTATTGCGACGATATAAAATTATTTTCCACTCGAGAACTCTATTTTTGATACTTTAAGGGAACGAAGGAATTTTGATCTAAATTTCATGTACCATTAAGGTATATTCTAAACGTGTACAATCTTTCAATTGTAAGTATTTCGTTGGAATGGCAATCAGTGGCACAGCCAGCCTCTCATCAAAATTCCTTCTGACTAGTGGCACCTGACAACCGCTTCAATTTACCTGAACTTCAATTCCAGCCCACAGATTTAGCATTCACTTCAACGGACCCGAATGTTCCCACTGTACAATGCCGACCCTCGACCAGAACAGACTTAACCGTCTGTTTCGTAGGGCCAATAAGTCACAGAAACACTTGAGAGAAATTGTCTTTCCTTCCTGGGCGGTATGCGTTCATCTCCGCAGCAATTTCCTTGCTGCGGATTGCGGACAGTTATGAGACACTTAAATACCAGGATTTAGTGACTGTGTTTAGACGAAGATTACTTTTTAGTACTGCAAACCTAATCCTGGGGATTCAACTTGTGCACCAGGGACAATTCTACAAAGATACCGGCATTAAAGATAGTATTCAATTTTCGTTACATTAAATGCACCGAAAGAAGAACAAATTAATAATCATTATAATATTTATTACACGGGAAAGACCTTCTGATAAAGTTAAAAATTATACAAATATACTTCGGAAAGCAGAAATAAATTCGTCCTCCTAAAACAAAATAATTCTGTTAAAATAAGAATGAAAATATTTGTTAAACATAGATCACGAGTTACTTTATTCTTTTCCAGTATGTAATTTTATTCGCAGCAATATTGGTTGTGCGCAGAGAATGATTACAGTAACTTTCCATCTTCGTAATTCAATCTTTCCAATATCAGTATCGTTTATCCAGAATACCGCTGAAATATCTCTGCAAACATCATTCGGGCACGCACATCGCCGGGCAATTCGATCAGCCATTCTCGAAGCACCATCGAAAACACATTCCCGCCTTCGAGCACGAAGAAAATGGGCCCGCTGACGGTGGTCATTCAGGGAGATAAACCCTGCAGCAGATTCCGTGCGGTATCTTTACGCAAGGGCTTAAATCTAACAGCAGATAGCCAGGTCTATTGTGCATCGGAAAATTGCAACAGGCGCACCATTAACCAATGTGCTCGCGGGGTAATTACCCTTTTCCAAGCCTGGCCACTTGTTTTAACCCGGCTATCTGTTCGACGATTATAGCGCACCCCCGTCAATTCGCGAACACCTTGCTGCCTTTGCTCCGTCGCGGCCCCTAATTGAGATTTTATCGGCGGATTAGCCTGCTGGATTTTCGACGGAATGCGTCGACGTTCCTCTCGTGTTAATTATGCTCCAGCCGACAATGGCGCGGCGATGCGTTATTCGAATATCCTTTGCCAATTATTGGGCCGCGTGTAGACTACCTCCGGAGGGTTTTTTCGGGGATGTTTTCCAAAATTTCCCGTGTGCAAATATTGCAGTGTAAAAATTTTCGAACAGCAATCGGATATTGCGTAGAGCTTTGTTAGAATTTTTGAACATTCGCGAGTCGCTTGATACATTTGTTATACTGTACCTACTACCCTAAACCTAAGGGAATATGTGTTCTCCTATTCGTTCCCTTCTCGAAGCACCGATACTAAAGCAACGTTGTCGGGATATTAACTTGATGGCTGCCAGCTTTCGTTGAATGATACCTTTCAACTAATACATATTTGTATTGTAATAAAAAGTTAATGTTACAATCCTATTAAGTGTAATAAAGCAGCATTGTTCGGACATACTTTTAATTATTAAAGTATGTGATAAAATTTCTCAGGACTGTGACAGTGATCTCTCGTTCTAGCAATAAGAATTTATGAAAGCTGCTTAATACAATCTCTCCACTCGGATTAAAAATTCTATTAAATGCTTCACTTTTTCTGTGCTTAATATTACAGAGGTTCAGTGGAACGACCGTGCATGCATGATATTCTCTATTTAATAGCTTCCGAATGCCCGAATTGCTTTTTTCCTTTTTTAGCAAACTCGCAAACGAAGCAAGTCAACTAGGAAACGGTAAATTGCGATCACGTTTGCTCGTTGGCCGTGTGGCACCGCGGTGCACGGTCGCAGGCACCTCATAGGACACGCCAGCGACTATAATTGAGATTTTATCGGGGCGTTAAACGCTGCAAAGTTCCGGTGCAACACGTGCCAGAGTTTGCACAACGTCACGAGCTACGCGCCTCGATGCTCCTTTAAACCCAACACGTCGAGCGACGTATTCATCTGACTCAATATCAACGATTCTTTACTGTCGATTAACCCTTTGCTTATAATTGAGACGAATACAGAAAATTCACTTGGGAACAAAAATTAAGGGAAGTCTTTTTAGCTGAAAAATTATCCATTTTTGGACTGCCTGTAACTTTGTGAGAAAAAAGTCGTGCAACAGTCTACCTGGGCCCATTTAAAGGGGGGAAACCTCTACTTCTGCATCCCTGAATTTGTCTTACTTTGGTTTCAGATTAGTGGACGCAGAGATTACATCAGCGATGACTGCCGCACCAGGCTTCTCTAGGCAGCGACGAAAAATCGGTGAGTTCATTTATCGAGCTCTTTTTCTTTGAAGGTTTTATTCATGGGCATCGTTTCGATAGTTAAGTGGCAAAGGTGTTGAAGGTTCCTTTAAAAGGGAAGCTAGGTCATGAATGTTAAAATGAAACTCGGAAGCAATTTATTCTCCCCTTTCTAACTTGAAAAGTAATTGCAACGTGACATAAGGGCTTTCATCGATTTCCCTCGCAACTGTAACGATAATTAAATATCTGCCTTGAATTGTCCCAACTTGTAAAAACAATCTATCCTGAATGTAAAATTTAAAAGTAGATTATTTTGAATAGAAACGTTAGAAATTGCTTAGCATTATACTATTTCATATTTGTAATTACAGACATTTTTAAAATTACATTACGCTCTACGAAATAAATACAACGACCCACTATTTTGCCTTGCCGCGAAATAACTAGTGAATGTTTTATTATACTATTCTACCGCCATCAAATCTATCGTGGTGCTTACGAATGGTTTCGTGCCCAAAATGGAGATAGCTCATGACGAACTCCGGCGGTGCCTTAATTCCAGCTTAAACGTCGATCCTCTTACGTTCCCGCCGATTAAAGACACCTTTTACCGCAGAGATTTGAAGCGCGAAGTCAGTTTCTGTGCACGGACAAAATAGCTAAAGTGGAACAAGGAAAGCCACTCGGTAAACAGGACCGCCATCAGCTTGCGAGTTCTGCTTTCAATGCATTAGCCAGCGTTAATGTATCGGCGAATGTATGCGAATTTTATATGAAACTGTACTTGCACTTCCGTAATCTCCCTTGCCTTTTTACTTTTAAGAAACATCGTTGGATGATTAGAAATTGCGCACAATTATAGCAAATTTAAACGCTAATAATGAGATAAATGTTGACATCAAGTTAACAGCGAATAATAATATTGAAAGGTCTACCTCAAACTCGTGTAGACGAAAATTTGCTTGAAGTTTGATTGAAGCGTGTAATCGTGTAATCGTTTCGACGAAACAAAAGGAATCAGTTTCGAAAGTGGTCCTCGGCAAATTCGAGTCTTAAAATGTGAGACTTTTCCCCCAGCCGCTTCGGGACGGAGAAAAATTGCACGCAAATAATTCTTTATCGGCGTCAGGAAATCCATTTCGAAGTTGATCCACGAATCTCAATATTCCTCCAAACATTGCGCCCTATATCCCAATCTGTAGAACTTTTAAAAGGGGGCTTCCTGCGTGCACGTCTCTCGAACCGCTCGCTTTCCTTATTGATAAACTCGCCGGAAGTCTGTAAAAAGAAAGTTTTCGCAACGGACGTGGTGTTGGTCGTGTACGATCGAGATCCCCCGAACCATTTCGTTCTTTCTTGCCTTCAGAACTTTTCCATATAATATTTATCATCTCGTCTGTGAGAAAACTAGTGTCCAATGATCTAATTAAGAGATACACGCGGATCGCGTGGAATATTTCCACCGTGCGAACGGAGCACAGAATTGCCGAAATTACAAACGAACATGAAAGCTTGTTACATTTGCAAACGCAGTAGAAGGAGAATTTTCTCCGGGGAACGCGGGTAGTTAAAATAGGTTAAATTCTGTCGAGTGAAGCTTATGCCGAATTTCGATGTTTATTTTACAGAGACTGCCATATTTTCGAATTTGTTCTGCCATGGCTAGCATAGGGTGTTCCACCGTGATTGTAAATTTGTACAGCTCTCAGAGCTGCATCTTATTATCCATTAAGTTTCTAAATCTACAAAGTTCCCAGGCCAGTAACCTGCTACACCTGTATCAGTTAATTCTCCGTAGCAAATTTTAATGTACCGTCTTTGGTGTCGTCCCGGTAATTCGTCCCAGAAATGTATTTCGCGTTTTTCCTCAACGTGCTCGTACCGACCGCGTGTAAAATTCAAGCCAGGTCTAATGAAATTCAAATATTCATCCTGGGGACGACGAAATGGCCCCCGAGTCCATTAGTCCGGCAAGAATTTTCTAGTCGTTCTAGTCGTTAGTTCTTTTAATCGCCAAGACACAGGGACCAAGATGGAAAATCCGTGGTCCCCGGGGACGGGGAAAAGTTTCAAGGAGAACTCTCAAGTTATTCGCCTTATCAGCAGCAGGAAATGTAATTTCACGCGAATAAATATTAGCAGACAAGAAATGGGCTTCCTCGGTTTCTTTTCTACTTTTTTGTTTCACTTTCTTTTACCTCCCATTTCTCAGTTTCGCTACGCAGGATTTCATCGACCGAGATTGAATGTGCGTGGCGCAAACCACTCGGAATAACGAGAGATAATCGCGGGAAATTCAATTGAAAAGTTCCATTATCGGCTCGAGTGCGGTCCTTGGTGTACCCACTTCCCTTGACAAGCTGCTCCGCCCACGTTCGTGCGCGTAATTACCAGCTGGAAAGGGCGACTGTCTTTTCAGACTAATTCGCCCGATCGCTTGAACAAGTTGTTAACTGAAACAGCGCGGAATACAGATCGAGCTTCTTCAATAGACAAAAGATTCAGCAATGCAATGGTGCAATGGTATAACTGGAACACTATCATGTCATATGGAAAATTGAATAAATGCTAAGAAACGTATTAGTAATCCCAAAAGTATATGTCAACATATAGTACTTTTTTATAGTAATTGTTTTAATAGATAAAATATTAATTGTGACATAGACGATCATGAAAATATAAAGGATTGCATTGAAAATGATACCCTCGAAACATCGACAAAATTAACAGCTTCTGAATGTCCAGAAAAACGTCAGACTTACGCGGCCAGGACGGAATTATTCCACGAAAAAGAGTAAAGGTGGCCGTTAGATGGAACATATGAACAACGACAGAAGAACTGGCTCGATTTCAGACACTGTAGTTATACCACGCTAAACGTCCATCCTTTGGCAATGCTTTCCACTTCCCAGGAGGATACGCCTTTTTCGTGTCCGGCCATAGCCAGACTTAATTCACTGTTCGTCCGCGCAGTAGCCCAGGTATAACTCGGCCCTGGCAGATCCGCCTTTTTGCGTTTAAAATCGAACAGCCCTCGGCGACGTTTCACTGTTTATACGATTTTTATAATTAGACCGTCGTCTTTAATCGTAATTACGAATGGTACTGTCGACCACAGAGATTTCGTTGCTCGCCGCAACCTTGTCTGTCAATTCAAAGGTGAATTGACAAAAGCCTCGAACTATTTCCACCATGAACAGAAGCTATTATCTTACGTTTTAACAGTAGCATAAGGTAGGAAAAGCAAGGTAAAAAGAGTGTCGCTTCACTTGCGCTGTTTAGTAGCACTTTTTATTAGCTACTAGTGTAGCTGAGGTTATGAAATTTTGCTTTAGGTCCGTTGAAATTGTATCTCCGTCTAAATTGTGCCGCTCTAAAAGAAAGTTGCCCGCCTCAAGCTTGAACTCGCGGTTAAAATCCAGCCTTTTATGCCTTCGCCCCTTTTGTCTCGCGGGGTTGTCCGCTTTTGCCATTTTTTTTTTTCCACCAAGCAACGAAAGAAGCAACGCTTCCTCGGACGATTCCAGCTATCGCGCGCTATCTCGTTTCCAGGATTTCGTAAGGAGCATAGCGACAGATATCGTTTTTCACGTTTTCGCAGCGGGCAAGTTTTCAAAAACTTCGCGCCCTCAACGGCGAACACCAAACGGGGCATTAACACGTATCAACGCGGTCCTTTTTCCCATGGAAAACTTTGGAACCTCCTCTAGATAAAGCTCGCAGCTTCTTGTTCTTCCACTTCTGCCTTTTCTTTTCGAACCTCTGTCTCTGCTTCGCTCTTCTTTTCAGAACACCACGGACGCTTTGCGCCTCGCCGATTTCGTTGCCTCGGCTTTCTGATTTACCATTGTGTAAATACTGCTTTACGAAATGTCTCGTTAACGTTGGTACAAAAAAAAAGAAAAAGAAAAATGCACGGCCTTAAATACAAAAATATGAGAAGCTTTCTTTTATGACAGGTTTCACGCGTTCAACGCGAAAACAATTTTGACGAATTGCAAAGGAAAAATCTGTCAGCGAACGAATATGGATTTCACGGACGAATCGTTAGCTATTAGTGTTAACTATTTTGTCGACGGCGATGGACGTTCAATGTTTATCGAAAAATCTGTCGGAATCGAAAGAACAGGCAACTGTACGTATTTGTCTAGGTCGGCGACGCGGTAACGCGTTGAACGTGTCGCGTGCCCAAAACACGAACGGAATCGAGATTGGAACGTATGTAACCGCGGTCGCTGTCGATCGCGAAACAATGCGTTTTACTGATATTTAGTTACGGGCTGTCAGCGACAGCCGTTACGCCGAATTCACGATAACGCCCCGGCGAAAGCAGATTACAGGAAATTGGCTGTTACATCACGCACAGACGGGCCTGCTTTCCGACGGCCTCGGTTCCGCAGAATTTATTTATGTAAAACACTGTCGAAGATCCAATGGCCCGTTTCCCGCGATCTATAACGTTCATTTCGATCCAGGAATGACTTAATACTTTGCGCGACTTTTCAATAATCGTCCCAATAAATAGCAACGACAAATATAACTCATTTTACGCCCGCCACCATTTTTTAATGGGGACAAAGCATGAAAATTTTTGAAACGTTTTGGCGTCATGTAAGATTAAGTAATTCGGGGATACATTTAAAAATATAACTCTACAGAAATCTATAGATTGGAGCTGAGAAATTAGAAAACAAAGAACAGCACTCACATTTTGAATTCCACAGTGCGTCAAAAAATCGTCGTACAATAAAAATATTAATAAACTTGTACCACCTCTGAAACTAACGAAACAGAATTTCTATCCGAAGCGTATTATTAAAGTGCCAAGCCACAGTGATAACCGAGTGGTCTGTATAATCCAAACAATCTCTGTCGCCTACTTTCGCCCTCAATTTTTCAACAGCGTTGCGAATCGGAGCAACCCTTGCTCGCTAATTGAAACGAGCGCAATTCACAAAACCCAGCGGTCGCCTGCCTGGTCGGGATTTCATGGATTATGCAACGCAACGCGTCGCCAGCCATTGCAGAAGATGCGTTACAAAGCTGATTGCGGCTATTATTTGGTCAGAGCATGTTGCAACCGATCTTGTGTACTACTCTCTAGACACGCCCCATATTCGCTTTGCAACGGTACCACAGGTTGCGTCAGCGGTGTCTGTGCAGAAAGGGGATGCATCTACTTGCTAGCGGAAATGCAATCTCGTAAAGCGATACGCATCCGATTAGACTCTGTTCCTCGTATACGGTTAAGGAACACGCGTTTCAATGAGATACAGCTTTGCAGGATTCAAACGTTCTGGTATTTATAATTCAGAAAGACAGTGTGCAGCGGAACGATCAGGTTGCAATAAATAACGCGTGCACACGGTTCATGAATATTTAAAGCTGGCGGAGGCGGCCATGATTTTCACTGCGAATAATGGTTATGAGGGAAATTAAGCGGCATCGGAATAAACCGTGACTACAGCGGACGCTGGGATTTGTTGTTGAAAAATTACCAGCAGAGGAACGGATTTATTGGTAAATTTTTGATTTAAAGAAACGGTCGCTCGTAGTTTTTATTTGCCCTCTTTTCAGACCTAGACAACGGAATTCTTTCTCGAGTTTTATGAAAAGATATTAAATAGCACGTAAGTGTAATAATTTTTAATAACGCACAGTTGGTCAATTGCTTATCCTAGTACGTACGAAGTAATACTGCTTTTACGTGTTTATAAATATTTTACGATAAAGAAACGCGTTCAATTCTAGAATTTTAATTTCTGACGAAGCAGAGTAAAAGGTTCTTTTAACGCGTAGAATTTTTATTCACCGCCCAGCAGTAGAATATAACGTAAATAAATTCTAGTAAAAACAGGAAGTACATAAGGCCGAAGTGTGCTTCCTTTTTATGGGGGCTTTTAGGTGTAGCGCCGGGAACCTAACGGGCGTTATAAAACGCTGTAACGAGTGAAAATTGTGAACCTACCGTAGATTGAAAGGTTCAATGTTGCATGCGATGTCTACAATATATCGGGCACTTTGGTGGACTAATGGACACTCCTGATCGAAGCCACGATTGTTTGAGAACAGTCTCGCCATCTTTTCGTCTATCGGTGTTCTTCTTGCACCGTCTCCCTCTCCTCTCAAAAGTAGTTGCGGCAGCGAACGGGGTGAAATAAACATTCATCCCGCCGGTATCCCTCTTGATTCAGAAGATTTATGTTTGGAAAAGTGTGCACCACTTCCGATTCTGCGACAAAGATTCACTGAACACTTGTGTGCACCTTGTCTGAGTGCATTCACTGACGCGACAGTAAATAATAATGATTCACGTTGTCTTCAGACATTTGGCAATTTGGGCTAATGCCAGCTTGCGTTTCATATCTGGAAAGGTGGTTGCGTGTCGGGCCATTCGGCTCATAAATCTTGGTGAGAAAGCATTGTCTAATACCGCCCTTACGATTTTATAGCAGCCATTTCATCCTGGATATGGCTGGGAAAACTCTGAAAAATAATTATCCGTCGACTTTCGTCCCGCGAACGTAGATTGAGCGTCCTGCTATGAGACATCATCCCTTATTTCTTTTCTTCCGTATATATATATATAATTAATAGCGAAAATATAAATTATTCGAGTATTCGAAACCTGTTCAATTGAATTTCAATTGAGGCTAAAATTAATAGATTATTCAATATATTGCTGGCTTAATAAAAATTGCTCGATAATCTTATTAGACTCTGATTCCTGACAGTCCTGTTCAGTCGAATTTTTTCCCTTCGTTCTCCAATCATACGAAGGATTTTTTCCCCCCAAAGGGCAGGGTAAAGTGGCCTAGTTTTTGGCAGACGGGGTTTCTTGGTCTGTGAAACATCCCTCAGGTGAACAGGAATCTGAAAGAAGTTCGTCCTCGATCTCTCTTTTTATTTCCACAAGATCTTCCGGTCGACGCTAATGAGATTTGCAAGCGCCGAGGAAACGTCTTAAATTGGCCCTCGCTTAGATTATCTCGCATTTGACCGTATATCCAATTAGGACGATCAATAGCCCTGCGGGCATGTAATTATAAATAAATTCCTAAGAACGTAGCCATTGCCCTCGTGTAGCATATATTTTTTTCCGGACCTTTTTCAAAGATCTTCTGCCGGCCTGGTTCGTTAGGCAAATATTTCGCTCATCTACCTTTTCAATCGCCTCGAATTCACTTCCGGAACAGATCCTGCGAATGGTAGAAAAGTACAATAAATATATTAGAATCTTCATGGTTACATTGGTAATATTGAATAAAGCTTGTCGCGAATAACGAGTATATCTGAAAGAAACTTGAATTTCCAAAAGGAAAACAGAATTTCTCTTCGTCGAGGCAAATTTATTATAGAATGTAGATCCATTTCTCTGTCTGCTTTTCCTAACTTCTCGCCAAGTTACAGAATCTATATCTCCCTGGTTCTACAGCTTGTTCATCGCCAAGGAAAATTTCTCTCGCAATTCAGTCCACCAACTCGAGAGCAGTCTGCCTTCTGCTGACGAAACTGGGACGGCGCGTGCGAAATTCTACAATATGCACACGAGTTCGCGGGAACCACGTGCACGGTGCACGATTTTTCATCCCCGAAATACAATCAAAATTCGGCACTCGGCGAAGAAGAGAAATCACGGATACGAAGTTTTTTGAGCCTGCTCAATAATTTACGAAGAAACGTCGTAGGAACCGGTGACACCCGGGTAAAGGGTGTGAATTATTTTTTTTACGCTGAAATACTTCCAGCGCATTACTGGCTGTGCCCGTAAATAACGAGCTACTGCTTCCGTCGAGCGACGCAATTTTATAGGCAGCACGATAAATAACAGACGATCGTCGATTACATTATATCCGTAATAAATTGCTCATCGTTGATACGCGATGATTTACGAAAATCATCAACCAGCGCACCTTTCACGCAACAATATCCCCTCGACTCGACTCGGCTGTCAGCGTTTCTAGGCGCACGTGCCGCCAAAAGTGGCGCCCGTCCATGGTGATCTATCTTGCGAGTGGCCGACAGGCAGGTATTACTCTGGGAATTGTGTCGGCGAAAGGCGAAACCGCGATGCGGACGAAAAATTCTACGCGATTCCTTCGAAAAATGCGAAATTAACGACGATGATTTTCGAAGGAAATCTGCGCGACTCGACGATTCCTGTCTAACAGCATTTCCTTCAAGATTGCAGTCATTTAGTTCGACGAAATTTGAATAGCGATTTGAAGAAACTTTCGACGATCGCGCTCGGATTTCGTGAATGCTTAGAACGGTGCCCAATTTCGCAGGGCCAATGAAAGATCGTAGCGAGTTCCCGAGAACACGTTTCCAGGGTGTATAAAACTTGTCCAAGTGCAGACGGCTGACTCGAAGTTCTCGGCGAAGCTGAAGATTAGTCATCTCCTGAAAGTGAAGTCTTAGGCGAAACATTGCGACGTCTTACGCGGAGTAGCGTCTATGCTGCGCAAATAGGAACCTCGAGGAATCTAGCCGGCAAAAGGCGCCGGCGGTTTTCCAGGAACACTGCCACCCTTTTGCATGCAGCGCTTTCCGGCAACAGTTTAACTGAATTCGAGTCGAGCCCTGTGCGAACTTGCCTGCACGCGTCTCCCAGAGACGACTGGAACATCTTGGAGCATTTAACGTATCACGGTACGCAAATCGTATATACCTATACGTCGCCGAATGTAAAAAGGATCGTCGAGCGAAGGAAACTTTTTACCGGCCTTGTTACAATTTCAAAATAAGTCGGCGACTGTCGAAAGTTGCCAAGGAAACTTTTTAACAACCTCCGCCACTTGAGCACGTAAATTGTAATTTCTTAAGATCCTTGTTCTCTGTACGAATAGATGTCAACTTTTCCTCCCCTTACGCTTTTCGACTCGACTAATTGCACTCGAAACTTTCCACGCGTTTGTTCGAACGAATTTTTGGGCTCGTATTAGATGAGTGCAGCGAATCCCTGTGCAATATAGGCCACGCGAAATCTATAAATAGGCTTAAGCGCAAAGCACACAACAGCCTCCTGCTGCCTGTCGCTCTCGATCCGTCGTTTCTTCTCGACAGAGATCAAAGTTGCGGAGTGGCACCGCGTCGAGTGGATACCTGCTGATCTTTAAGAGCTTAGAGCACTCACGGGCTGCCTTTTCACAAACGCTGAAGGTGCGAACTGAACTGCGGCCAACGGAACAGACAGAGAGTGCAGATTATCTGTCTGATGCGTCGTTAATGAATCGATCGTCGCGAAACGAATGTAAAAGGGAATAGGTCGAAGCGACGAGGATTTCTTTCGAATACGAATAATTTATGGACGTGTGAAATAATATAGCGAGAGAGAGGGCAGTCAAGTTAACAATAGAAATTTATTCGCGTGACGTTGGATAATATACAGGGGTGTGTCGAAGAAAATAAATTACACTTTCAATGCACCCTTTGCAAAATTTATTACTTTATTATACTTATTTGCATCGATTCCTCGTCCTGTCCGATACATAGATTGATTTTCTATTTTACTATACGTTACTGAACTTTCTCCGCATTATTTGAACCTATTTGAGTGCCCCTCGACATCTCTTTCAACCCCTTTGCGTCCACGTAGCCATGTGCGCGCCACTCGAACGAACCCTCGTAAAAAGGTGGAACCGGAAGACACTCAGAGAATGGAACAAAATGAAGGTCCATTAATGGTCAGCGTGAAACGATCCATCTTACGAAGTGATTGACCGTTCGAACGTTCTACGGACTAAATGTTTCCAGAGAATAGGGGCCAGCCTCTGCTTGGACACTTCTATTTCACGAAATTGAATAGAATCGTTCATTCTTCATCAAACATTGTCGAATCAGATTATGACCGAGTTTCGATCAATAAAAAACCTACGATTTTTCTTCCCTTAGAATCCTATTAATATATTAAACAATAAAGATACATAGGCGTACAATCTTTACAGCACTTTCGACCTCGACATTTTCATTTCTTCGCATCAGAAGATAAAAATTATACGAATCGGTTAAACTCAGCACATTTCTTTTCTTCCTCCCATTTTAATAATGATCATTTTACTACGCAACGCAGCAGAATAACAAGCAGCGCCGTCGAGTTCATTTACTTATCTGCAGCCAGGAGATTCGCCCTCGGACAATCATGATTTACGCAAGCTTGCAAGCACGCAATAATAATAAAAAAATCGCTGGCACTTTTAACGTCGGCTACACGCATTTGCGTAAAGCACCGACTTCACGACACTGCCCGGGATGAAGGTGTATCGTCGACTTTTACGTCGTCGCATCTATGGGCCCTTAAGATGACGACAGTAAAGCGTCAAATGACCGTATTCTATGGCCACCTATAGACTAGACGATAATGGACGACGATACATGAAAACACTCGGGTGTAACATTAAAAGATCACGAAATATTGTCTGAAAAAATTGTCGACGTTTGAACTACTGTGAGCACGCGAATAAAAATCATACGGAGATCTACCTAGGTTCATTTTAAAGAACGAAACCTCTACTTTCACGCTCGATTCTTCGTTTTTCCTAAAGAAATTTGCATTACGGAAGACGCAGTAGAGAACTGAAGATCCTTTTTCTCACTGAACGTTGCCCGCAATCGACCGTCTGGACGGAGTTAATAAATGTTCGTGCGGAAATTCAATACGCGGTTGCGAAAGTAAAGGCTTCGCTCTTTAAAACGAGGGTTTCTTTCACCAAGTTACAGCAGCTGGAAAGTCGCGGATTTTTTCAGCCAAGATTCAGCGATCCATTATTCTCCAAAATATTCCGCTGCTCCTCTCGTTCATTCGACATTTATACCAGCCGTTATATTTTCGCGCACGAGTCGCGTGTAAATGATCGGCGTTAACGTGAACGACAATTCACCGCCTCTGAATCTCCGCAGACCTAAAATTTCCCCGCATACCTGTAAAACGACGCCGCGCATCGACGCGTGCTACCGATTTCCATCGTGTTTGAGGCGCGCCAAGAGCAGCCTAGATTGGAGTAGCGTTATAAAATGGAGCTCGGCGTTTTCCACGCACTAGGGGCCTCGTCAGCGTCGCTTGAGCTCGAATTAGAATAGCTCTCGAGTGTTCTGACACGTCGTGAGCGTATTTTGCAAAGTGCTCGTGGCTGGAACAAAGTGTGACAGAGGGCCAGGTGAAACAGAGGCGGCGATGGCGGTGGTAAAACGTTGGAAGGGATACGGGATAGGAGAAGAAGGGTTTTCGTATGGAAATAGAGGTCGAAAGAGGGTTCATAAACTACGACTGAGAGTAATCAGGGGAAAGATATGTAATAGCAGCGAACCACAGAGCGCAATCAGACAGCGCGTGTTTGCGCGATGATTTAATCCAAAGGTTTAACGATTACATTCAACCGCTGGATATTCCGGCTCACGATAATTAGATTGCCCGAAATCGTGCAGAGAATCGAAACTACTTTGCCTAATTGCGTTCCCGTCGTGTATATTCGTCGGCGATGACTCGAGATCTCGAGTGGTCGTTGCGCGACACGCGTTGGTTCATTAATATCTTCACGGATAGAGATATCGAAATTACAAGAGTGCCCTCTGGATTCCTTGGACTTCTCAAACAAAATTTAAATCTCGAGCGCAGAAAATATTTTCCACTAGTTTCGGAAACAATTATTGTTCGGCGGGTACAGGATTTAACTCAATAATATTATTTCTATTTAAATCCATTCGTGCCCTGCCTGTGGTTGGAAATTCGAATGTTGTTTGGCGAAACAAAAAGTATTTTCTATTTTCAGGGGAGGCACGAGGTCTTTTAGATTGACGAAAGATATGGTAGTATCGTCGTAAAGTAATTTTAAGATTTCATAGTCAAAAGGGGCACGTTTTACCGCGAACGATGATAAAAAGTCATCGGCTCGTTTCGAGAGAGTATAAACTGGCCACTGATCTCACGTCGAACAGGATACGAGCTTCCAAGGGCTGTTAGCTAACCTATGGGGCTCTTATCGGCGATTTTTGTTCTCCCCGTTTCTCTGGAATATTTTTTACGAGGACATCTTAAGACGTATAAGTGTCACGAACACGAGGAGTCAAGACCATCTACGCACACCTTTCTCTCGTTTGTATTATACAATTCTTCACCAAGAAACACCTTACCTGTTCTTTGAGTACAAGTTCGAATTAATTAACACGGAAGAGTAGCCACGCACCTTGTATCGTAAGGAAAATGAAAAATTAATTAGAAGAAGAACTAAGTACAAAACTTGTGTATAATAATAAATTCTCTTGAAGAAGTTCTTCTCGGTTGCTCCTTTAAATCTTGGACACTCTCTTTTCGCCGGCAGCTTTCTTTGTGGTATTTTAATTCGTAAGTAAGCCCGAACGAAACGGCTTCATCGAGTCTAGGGCGACCGATGGAAAGTTCAAAGAATTTTCTTGCCAATTTAAGTTCGTCCTATCACGATAGAAAGGAGACATCATTATTTCAGAAAAATTAATATTTAATTGTGTGGCAGATTCGAGTGTAACTATTAGTGGATTATTTTTATTCGCCCTCTGCTGAAAGAAGATCGTATTATTCTTGGTAGAATACTGAATATTCTCTTAACTCTAAGAAGCGATTCCCTTAGGGGAAATGAAGATCGATCTTTTAATTAAAAATTACAACTCTTGTACAATATTGTACAATACATATTTGAGTGATCTTTTGGCCTAGACTTTAGAATACTTTTATTTTATTACAATTATTTAAGTTCTGACTCTGTTAAATACAAACATGCTTTCTCAATATTTTTATTTTTATCACAATTATTATAATTAAGACAAACTTATAGTATGAATAAAATAACGTGCACAGGTATATTGTATATTAAAATCAAAAATATCGAATATTCCATTTTCTCGGTGTCATTGAAAATTTTACTTGCATCATTTCCCCAAAAGTTTCTTAATCTTGATACTATCATACGAAGTAGAATATTGTTCGAGCATCGTTCGGCAAAAATAGAAAAAGAAAATATCTCACAAGTTCCTGCCGTCCACCTATTATCATTTGAGCGAACCCGAGGGTGGGTGAGAAAGAATAAAAAAGAAACGGAACGTTAAGAAGCAGTGCTGTCGTTCCCATTGTGCACAGAGGTCTGCAGCAGCAAAAGCACAGTCCAAAGAGATTGACGGAAAGTGCATCACGATGCATCCAGCAGGCAGATGTTGCGGCCTGCGATATCGATCCCACTCGACAGCATATCCGACAATGAATATATTTTTCTGACATTCCGACCGATCCACGTACGCTTCCTCTTCGTCTTGTTTGCGCGCAAGTTCCACGATCTCCCTCGTTCCTTTTATTTTCTCCGCTGGTCCGCGGTTCAATCGATACGACAGCATAAAGCAACCACCCGACGTCCAATATTTTAGCAACGTCAATATTATTAAATCGTGCATTACGGCGCCCCATAAAATAGTTCATATTTGGAATACTCAATTTATTAAATTGTATGATACGAAGGGAATCATTTTAATCACTGAGATCCCTGGCATTACAGTTTATGATGTTAGTTGATGATTTTAATTCTGTTCTTTAAAAATCCAATTATTTAAATCACAAATGAAGCTCGTATTTTTATTTGGACAATTCTGCAAAATTTGCGATTGAATCGCGCTACTAATATTTTTAATACGGTCAATTTGTCAATCCGTTTGAGTAAACATCGAACGTCCGAGGAACCTTTGACAACGCGCACTATGAACTCGTGTGCACTGGTTGCGTGCAAATTCTACGTGTTTGGTCCCCAGAATAAGATTCATGAGCGCCACGAGGCCATTCTGTTCGGAAGGCCAGTTAACGGGGTTGACCGTGGCAAATGATAATTAATGAAGAGCTTCCAGGTGTCCCTGTTGTACAACGTGCAGGCTGAATCAGTGGAACAGCGTGAAATTGGGAGCGGACAAAGGAAGTGCAAATGTTCCGTAAATTTTATACGCAAAGACGAAATTGTCGGGATGGCGAGAAAAATGTGGTGAATTTATGTTGAGAAATGTTTAAAAAAAATCTGAAACTAACTGAACCATAGGTGAACTGTATTCGAATGTAAACTGCACAATTATTAATCACATGTTACTTAGAATCTTCTGAACGAAGAACTCCAAATTGATTCGATTTTATGTGGTACATAACACAAAGTCGATGTTACGCTTTGCAACTGGCTTCGAGGAACTATTTCCTCGAGACCGGGTAAACTCACTCGAGCCTCTGCTGGAAAATTGATTTTCCACACTGGTTGCTTACCAGTAGTAACAGGTTCAAAGAAAAATGATGATTAGGGCAGAATTCAATTTTACAAGACATGTACAGGGTCTTAATAATCGCTACAATTTTCACTATTCCAGAATATTATTCTTCTCCGTTTATTCAATTACAATGATTTCCAAAAGATACAAATGTATTTTTTTTCCCCTCAATTGTAACATATTTCAAAATTGCTTATGAAAGGAACTTTTCCTTACAGTATACAAATATTCGGCTTGTTTAAATTTCTATAAGCATCTGAGATCCACTCTGCAAATCCCGACAAATGAAATTACAATTCCTAACGAACAATTTATTGAGAAGAACAATGAACAATTCCCTAGAATACCGCGACCATTAAAACGAGCAACGTGTTCGCAACGCTCGAGATTTTACATTATCGTACTGCTTGCTCGGCTTTACTCTATCTCGATTTTAATGGGGGAGATGCTTGCAAATTAATCTGTCTTGAAGGGAGAAAATGGAATATGACACATCGCCGGTGAAACCGGAAAACTATTGTCGCTCGTTTGTCCCGTGTAATAGTAATAATTGTCTATCATGGCGTTGCACACGTTGTACGGAACAGCAATAATATAATACGATACTTGGCAGCCCGCGGTTACCATTTCTCGTGCAGCACGTGAAATCGTATTAATTACACCCCGAGCAATAATATAGTAGTGGCAGCTGGGCCGAATACAGCTGCAATTATTGTCAAGTGACCGGCAGGATATTCTCTTCGATAATATAATAAAATGCATGACAAAGTGCGCGTACTTTGTGCCATAGATATTGGCAGTCTGATGAGAATAGTCTGGGCGGATTAATTTGGGTACTACTTTGAGGGTTGAAAATTGCAATCTGCGGTCGTCTGCATACCTAAAAGAGCTGTTCGTTACTTTATCATCCTTCACTATTCATCGTTCCCTTTTTTTATTGCTGTTTTTGCATCTAGTTTGTACCGCATATTTTTTTTCCCAGCGTCCTGTAAATTATAGTCCTTCTATGTGCGTTAAATAAAGATAGAAATATGAGCTGCAACGACAGAAAGACTCAAATAAAACAATATATTTATACCTAATATTTTGTTGCCCTGTTTGCTGTGTCAAGTAATTTATTTAAAGTCAGCCTCACCACAAAAATTCTGCTCACAAATAATAAATGTATTTTATACTACGTCGCTTTGGTACGCTATGTAGATTAGCAAGCACTAAGAAAAGCAAGCAATTACTGAACCGATGCAGCTACTGCAGATAAAACTTTGCCATTCGATCTATCACATTTGCAAGCATTCCTCATGCCAGGCCGCAGAAACTGTTCGCTCGAAAATTTCTTGTCCAACCTGTAACCCCTCCCCGCCTGAAACCACACGGAGCACTCATTCTCCCCGCGACAATTACAAACGCTCGTGGCGGCTCGCGAAACTTGTAATTGTGCCACAGCACTCGAAACTAGAAGTCTCCAGGAATCTCTGTGCGCCGTTCTTCGACGAGTCGTTAATTGAAGAGGCCGAGTGGCCGAGTGTAAACTAGAAATTCCACGGAAAATGGTGTCCGTCCGATACGAACCCGGTCGTCCTGTATCCCTGCCTTCCCGGCGCGTCGTCCCTTTTTCCTCGACCAATTACACGGAATTTCGCATAAAAAAGAACCGCCGCGACAATGGAAAATTAAAAGCCAGACTTCCAACAAATTAGCACGAGCACAGAAATCGAGCTCCTCAAAATTCAAATTCGTCCATCGATTATTGAACCTCTTCCCCGGCAAATATCAATCTCGAGCGATCGAGTAAAAATTGAGAGACAAACAAAGGGGAGGGAAAAAACTTGGTACCTTTCTTTTTTGGTAAAATTAAAGGAAATTGAACAGGTTGTCTATACGTAGCGTGAACTGCTCGCGCGTGTACTTGCCATCGCACGCCGTCGTTTATTTATTCACCGTCGAGATCAAAACGGCGAGCCAAGAAAAATTATTGGATTTCTGTCCGGCGTATCGGTTACCGTGTCCCCAATGAAATTCACGCCCCCGCCGCGTGTTCATTCACCTTGTTCGCTTTCCTTCGTTCACGGGGGGCGAGCCAGCACCCACTTTTACAGCATCGCGTCGACTTCGTCGAATCCACGAAAAGAGATCCGACCACGCGCGATTGTAGCCTGAAAATATTGCGGCGGACTGGCACGGCGTATCGAGATGTCACGTCTCTGTTAGAGTGGTGCGCTTTTTATCCACCGAGGATACGCTTCGCCAAGAGAAATGATGGAGTGACGTCGCTCGTATCGCCGTGAGTACGTCGTTGTCGGATTAACAATGGCACGGGAGAACGGATACGATGTCGGCCTTATACATCTCGTGCTTATCGCGAGACGACTGTGGGGATCTTTGTTTCGCATGGATCGTTGTGGACGCGGTAGCTGGATTTGGGGGTTGTTTTGAGCGTGGGAATAAAGTATTAGGGGCTGATGTACACGCGGGGAGAGGGTGTTTGGAATGGTTTCCGTTGCCGGCGTCGTTGGCGCTATTGTGCTTAGGGAAATTTCAAGGAAGCAACGCCCATCGAAACGGAGAAATATCGAAGACAATAGAGAGATGGGGTAGGTTTACGTGTGTCGCGTTGACGGGAATATTGTGCATGTTTCGTTGAAATTGAATTCCGTCTTTGACGAGTTGCCTCGGTCGCCGTAAATGCCTCGTATATGTATGTAGGTAGTTGAATGCTTCGCGAAGAAACTGGCAGGACACTCACGGGGTACGTTTTTACGTTGATGGAGCTCCTAATAACTTCGTTATTTGCCCGTGGACGTTATCTGAGTATCAGGAAAAGGGGACGGGTGAAGGGGATACGAGGAGGGAAAATATTTCGAGCACCTTGCAAAATGAGTTAATTAGAGATATGTATTTTTTAGAGGAGTTTGAAAATGTAGATGCGTTTAAAATGCGAAAAGAAATGCAGAATTAATTTCATTGCTTACTTTTACTTGTACGCTAGGAGAACGAGAAAATAATTTTGGTTAACTGTTATTTCTTTCCTTTAATTTAATATTAATGGTAGGATATTTTTATCTACAGGAACATATGAACGCGAAATAATTCTTCGAAATTTATTTGAATGTTGGTTAATGTTTCGTGGAATATGTCGAATCGGAGTTTCTTGCAGTGAGTTGTAATCGGCTTATGCCAAACCTGTGTGATAATTTTAAAATCTCCGGTATTATGGTTCGATTTAATATTCTATCAGGCTGCGTCAGCTTTCTCTGTTGGATTAAAAGCTGCTGATACGTGTCTACAAAATATCATCGTATACCGTTCCTGTTTTATTTCTTCGTCATACAGCAAATACTTGCATGTCACATGAGCAAAATGAAGCAATAAAATAATATCGCAGTGCGTCGGAATTTTAAGAAACTATTTAGCTATAAATTCGACACTGGATCGTCCAAAAAATTATTAACATAAATTTATTTTTTGTCACTTTATTCATTAAATATTCCAAATTACTTTATCGAGAAATTAGTCTCCCACAAATTTATTTTTTGCGGGGCAGTCGTGTATTGGAGAGAACATCATAGCATACATATACTAGTATATTATTTTACGTATAATACGCGTTAAGAAATTCATTTGGAAAATAATCCAGCCAAGATAAAGTATCGTGCGAATATGCCAAGACACGCGATGCGAAGGAGATAGCTATTTTCTTGATTCGACGAGAAAAAGTCGTGACGTGAAATGAACTTCCACATATCCGTCCAAACTGACATGGCATGGCTATTTTCATCTTTCCACCGATACAATATCATAGCGAAACAATTTCATTCTTCGGCATCTGGATACCTGTCAGTCGAACTACCCTCAACAATCCTTAACGATTTCGTTATTCGACAATTTCTTCTCGTTTCCTTCTCCTTTTTCACTTGATCTATATTCATATTTCACGTACCTACACTGTCTGTTAACTTGGGGAAAAACAAGCCAACTGTAAAATGTAACAGGGTGGATTTGATGTTAAGCATCAGCTTACAAGGTACCTACTCACAGAAATAACTATTTCCCCATTTCACCCGCTCCTCTTTCTCCTGTTCCAGTTTCTTCTTCGCAATCCTTCAACAATATTTCTCATCTCGCTGTTTGATTTAATTACATCGCCCCAATGCACCAATACTTTGTTATATCAGTATCAAGCAAAGCTTACGTGGAAAAAAATAGCCAATACTCCCAGACCAGAATATTATGATATCATTTCTTCCTTGCGAGAATCTCCTTGGCTCGAGCCCTATTGCGGATAAACATTAGGGTATATTGGTCCGTGTCGTAGACAGCCAGTCGTTTCGAATATTAGGCACGCGAAGAGAGAACCCGACTGGCCTGTTCAATTGGGCAGAAGAGAAAGAATCGTTCGAGTTTGAGTCCGGCAATTCGATTATTTTCCCTTCTGTCGTTGCGCAATGGAAGGAAAGCTATAGAATTCCCCAAGCTTTAGATTTCCGTAGAAAAATTTCAATTCGGGGAATAATGGAAGGTTTCTCGTATATTTGCTCGGTGTGAAATCGACCCTTTCTCTCATTTCTCGATTTTAATTCGACGATGGAAATTCGTTGTTCTATTTCACGGTGAATTGCTCGCAGCGCGAACCCTTACACTCGTCAATTTGTCAATTCGATGCCCGGAATAAGATCGATAAGACACGTTCCGCAAAAACCAAGTGACAAAGTTGCCGTCGTGGCAGCCTTTTCCCCCCCCTGGTCGCCACGATTCCAGCCATTCTATTTCCGGGACACCGGCAAAAACATGGAGATTTTCTCCTCCCTTTATCGCGAACGATACGTCGTAAAATTAGCACGATTACTTGTACGCCTTTCTTCCCGTCCGCCTTTCCTGGTCCGTTCCAACGAAAGAAGCCGGGAATAATTTATCACTTTAATTGTCCGACAACGATCAAGATGAATATGGGACACTGACAAAGGACGATACTTCTATTCTACTTTTTGGCACGACACCGCCTTGAGGAAGATCTCGTTCCTTTTTCGTTTCGTGATCATAAATTCCGGATATGGAGAGGTTATACATGTATTTACGATGTATCTTTGTTGCTGTACGTGATTTTGATAAATTCTACAGCAAGACGCTTTCACGGGACAGGAATTTATGGCGAAATGTTTGCTACGTAGATTTATAAGGACAGAGCAGATTTACAGTTTACTTTTGCGATCGAAAATTTATTTATTTTTTAAAATTATCATCTATTTATTCTGAATATATTTTATTCGAGAGTTGCATACCATTGGCGACGAATAATCGGTTTTGTGAATATCGTTTGCTCCATCAACGTCACTGGGAAAAACAGCAAGCGATACTTGCTGCACCCCATGCAGCGCAAAACTAGTTCTTCACGGGGGAAGATTAATTTGTCAGCGGACGGTAATCAGAATCAACAAAGAACGTCGACAAAAGGCGAACACTCTCTCCATCCTTCTTCCTGTCCTCCTCTTGGTCCTTTGACACCGTGGATGCGTTCTTTTTGCACGCTGTATAATTAATACGTGGCCATGCCCCGACGCCGCGCCGCCACGGAAGATCGTGACGTGGCCAGGTAAGAGGCTAATTGTATCCCTAATATTAATGTAATTTTTAATTAAAGTTCCATTTAATGGCTCCTTCGCCGAGCGGCCTATCACAATGGCCTCGCGTACGCTAAGTTTTCTTGGTAAATTTTATGCGCAGCAACGACGAACTTAATTATTCGATATTAAATAATTCAATGAAAAGATTCTTTCTTGTGTGCATGAAATAATTTCAACGGGTTTCAATGAAATAATGCCAAAGTAGCATTCAAAATTTATCAAAGACAGCAGATATATTTTCTCTTTATATCCTTTCGTCAGAATTTTATTTTCTATTGGAACCTTTTCTGTCGCGATAAACCACTGTGCATAAGATTCTATTTATTCTGTATCTGCGTTTGAAATGATTAAAGCTGAAGCTCTTAAATTATTTCATGAACAGAAATGTACATTTAAAAGTCTCGACACGTTTGCAATGACACGTACAACGCCCGCAGAATTTCGTCAGCGGAATTGCCCATTTCTTGCCGCAAACCGCCGTTTCCAAACATTCCATTTTCATTCGCCTATATTGCCATTGTCAGTTGCCGCATCTACGCAAGATCTACTAGCCGACAACTGCTATGCATTTCAATGCACTCGCCGCATCCCCTACCCCTGAAGATCTATACAAATCCGAACGGGGAAAGGGGTGGATTTCTTATTTCCCTAGAAACTCAGTTCCAGTGATGTGTAATCGACCGACGGCTTACGTGCGTCGCATGCCGTACTAACGCGCGAGCACGGCCTGATTTCTTTCCTCGGAAATGAAAGAAATCGTAACAGGCTTGGCTGAAGAAGCTAACAAATTGGAATAGAGATTTCTTTCTCATGGCGCGGAAAATGTTTGAAATGGCTCTCCTGAGTAGCTGTTAAGATACGAAATTATTGCAGGTAGTAGGGTATGTTTTTCTTGTTTGAAAAATCGATCTCATCTCGCAGCTACTTTGAACATTTTGATTTGATACTTTCATAACGTGAGAATGAATAGAAAATCGATCTACATCTGTATAAGGATGGTTCTTAATGGTCGTACGATATCCATTGTTCCTAAAACTTTTGGATCAATCGATATTATTGAATGGTAAGCAGAAAAAATTCTGGGGTATTATCAAACTTCATTATACCTATAATAAATTCAACTTCGACGATATTTCCGGGAAATCGAGCTAATAATTACGAGGAAAAAAAAGCGGTTAGCTGGAGTCGATGGTCGTCGACGATCTTTGTACGCCGGTCACGAGCTGAAACTCGTGGCTACGACGTGATCGTCGTGTGATAATAGCGGCTCGAGATTTGTCGAGGAACGATGAAAGTAATAGGGTGTAGCAGCAGGACAGAAATTGACTTTTCTGTAGCAAGACTCTGATCGAACAAGATTATCGGTATTAATTTTGATCTCTATCTCCCTGTCCTCATATTTTCGAAGCAACAAATAATCTTGCAACGCAATCTCTTAATGGAGTACCGCTACTACAATCATGGTCGTCCCTATTCACCTTTCACTGTTCCTGAATTATCATCTTCTCGGAAGATTGTTCCTCTTCTGTAAAAGTTACATCGCGAAGCCAGTACTTTTATCATTCCTCCACCGTTATCACTTCAATATACGCGGTCCACAAAGAAGTATTAAACATTCTCGAAAAGCTCCAAGTTCGAATAACGAAACACCCTCAAAACTATCAGCAGTTTCAGTAACAGTGGAGCTTCGGAACGAGCGCTCGTAAATACAACGCGACACTTGCAATATTTACCACCCCGATGCAGTTTAATCCTTCTCGAGACCGGCTCGATACGAACGCCATTTAAGCTACCCATCGTTGCAATACAAATAAATAGCCCAGCAGTATCGAGTTCACCGTAACTTTAGCCCGATTAAGCATCGAACAATCCCGAACGTGATCGTTCAATTACAGACTGCTGAAAATCTCGATCACCCCTAAAATAGCGTTCAAACGATCGTCGAACGGCGGCAAATTAGTGGCGTTGCCTACGAACGGACGCGAACGAACGACTCGTCCCGATGGCCGAGAGCCGTGGCGCGTGTTCACGTGTACACTAGCTCGTATGTTTAAATTAAACAGGACTCTGGACCCGCGAGAAGAACTGGCAAACGGCGTTGAGCACGCATCACGTTCGCCCCGCTACATTCACTTCGCTGCGCGACTAATTAGCATCCTCGTTTCCTCGTGAAAACATCGCTGTGCATACACACACACGCGCGCGTGCACACGGGACGCAGACGTCGGTTTTATGGTACATCAAACGCGTACATCATGCATTTCGTCGGGTGATTCTGATAATTATTGCAAGGGAAACGGGTCCGCCGGGCCGGCTGGTACTTTGAAGCTTGTGAGTGATTTAAGTTGTCTATTTTCCGGGGATTATCGTCGGTGAACTTTTTTCGCCGGACGCCTATATTTACACTCGGGCGGGCAAATTAGTTTCGACGAATGGACTGAAATTTCGGAGGGCTTGTGCGACGCTTTGGTGCAGTTTATCCCTGTTGTAGAACTTAATTGCTCGCTGAGGGAATTTCATGGATATACAAATTAAATTTGTATCTATCGAGTCTCTAAATTTCGAACGCTACCGTCTTTCGAATAGATACAATCCGGAAAATAATCGAACGATCGGGAAACAACAGCAAACAATTTTCTTGTACAGCGTGTCTTTTTAACATTGTATCATGTGACACTTTTCGGAACCAGGTTAGTTGGCAGTTAAATAAAAAGGAACGGTGAAAGGTAGCACAAGAGAACTAGGTTGAAATGTGCTTCGAGAGGGGCCAACACTTTTGTGTTAAACACGATACGAACCACAGTTGTGTCGCGTCATTTCTCCTTGCCACACAGGACGCTGGATCCGCCGAAAAACGATACGTAACGAAGAAAACGATCGGGAAACGGAAACGCGGGGTCGCCGCGAAAAATACATCAACGAAGATTCTGCTGGCGAAAAAGGAGATCCTAGGTCAGATCGACGAACGACACGTTTCCCGGTTACAGATGGCAGGATCGTTGGTAGAGTCGTGGGGACAGGTTCTGGCATCGACACGATTTCTCTGTACGTGATATGGAACTCCGATGATGGGTCGGGTTTCGTTTCAGAAACGAGCGTGTCCGTTCTCTTGACCGATTCTCTTTGCTTGCTCTTGTTAGGTGTAATTGATGCTGACTGCTTAGATTTTTCTAACAGATGTAGGTACGTAGTAGTACGCTTGAAAAAAAGAATTATTGTTGATATTGATATTTGTTATATTTTTGTTTGATTCTATCATTTAAGAGATTTCGTACATCAAAATTATATACGTTACGAATCTAAATTTCAGAACATAAACATAAACCAATATGAAACGTCCATTCTGGAAAATAAATCAAAATTAGCCTTTACTCTCCCTGCGATGGTATATCGCCAGAAAAACCTTGAAATCGTTGGAAAAAATTTGTCCGAGAACAGGTACTCTAAAATTCAATTCCTCTCAGCACGATAGAATTTCCAAAAAGGGATCCACCGAGCATCTCCTCTCCCCTGCCTCGACACTCCCATGAGTGTGTTCTTATCGTCGACAGCGAGGTTTCTTCATTCCCGTTTGTTTCGGCTGCGTTCGTCGAGTTTCTGTTCCTTCGTGGATCTCTGTTTCCACCGTCTTCTTCGGAGATGATCGGTAAATAATTTATGAAGCCCAGCCCCGGCTCGATTTCATGGTGCCACGCATCCGTGGAAAAATTCGGTCGGTGCTGCTGTCGTAGCCGTCCGCCGCCAGTCTCTCGATTTGCTCCAGGAAAGTGTGCCGTACATCCGGAACGTTCCCGGAAATCGGGCATTTTCTGGAAGAAAGGAGAGTGGCAGGGGGTGTTGACTTCTCCACCATAATACTAGCAGAAGGGAGACAACCCTCGGTTGTCGTTTTCGGGGCTTACGAGAGCCTTAAACGGCCTTCATTCACTTTTATACACTCCCTGATCGTGTTATTATAGTTGTACGTAACGATCCCCAGGAATCTTCCAGGAAACACTTTCTGAGATCCAACACGGTTTACGAACGAACTTCTTTGATCGTTCCGCAAGTGAATGTTTTTCCGAACCTTGTTTCGATTAATTCCGGTAACGATGTCTGTCAGTGGTTTTCTTTGCGAGATAGATAGGGCGGGAAAGTATTATGTTTTAATGGTACGTAATTGGCTTTGGTTTGCTTTTGCCCTGCTTTCTTTTTAAGTACAGTTACAATATTTGTTCTTCTTAATTTTGTAAGGGAGCTCGATATAAATTCGATGCAATTTTCTTTCGTTAAAAAGTAGAATACCTTTGTTGATTTTTATTATTAATTGTAAATAATGTACTATATTATTATGCTTCGTTATTGTGACTAATAAAAAAATCATGGCTACCCTTAAATTCATAATAATAATATCAGCGCGTACTATTTATATGTCCAAGTCAATTCGCAATTCATTAAAAACAAAGACGGAAAGCAATAAAGAAGTTGCCTTATTTATCTACTTCTGCAAATGGTTCGACTTTCCACTCTTACTGAAACGTTTGCCCCGAAAGTAAGTTCTCCCATCAATTATTGTATACAACCGTGGACCAGCAAAGGGCACTTTAGTCATAGCGTTACCGCTTTCATTTAACAGACACTATTCACACAACTGACTTGTGAACACCGGATCGGTGTCCGAAACTCCATCGACCTTCATCTGAATTTGTTCTTTCTCTCCATAGATTTCAATACACGCCAAAGGAAGGTAAATATCCATTCTGCATAGAGCTACGCTTCAAGCATTAACAGCCTCAATTTTAACCCTTCACGCTTAACAGACAACAGTTGCGGTCACAATTAAGCTATACATATATTATTTAAAAAAGAGTGTCCACCATTAAGGGATAATATCCACAAATCAAAAAGTTTGAAATTTGCCCAGTTTCGGAAACTTCCTTATAGATAAACCGTATGACGATTTACGCGACAACGTCATCGCGTAATGAATGAACCGTGCATCTGTGTGTGTGTGTGTGTGTGTGTGTGCGAGGCCACGTTAAGAGTACACCTAACAGTTTATTACGTGAACGGAGGAAATTCATCGTTGCGTTATTGAAAACGTCAGGAACCACTCGCGAACACGCTCTTCCTGTTCCTCCACTTTTCTTCGTCGTGTCGGGTAGAGGTTCCCTTCTCTCCGTTTCATCCCTCGGGTCGTCGGAACGACTTTCGTCCTTTCTTTCTCTTTTCTCTCTTGGGTTTCCACTCGGGGAACAGGGAATGTGTTTCGCGAGGAATAGTGGGTTAGAGAATGTACCTTGTGATTCCTAGCTTGCGAGATTGAGAAATTGAGATGGATTAATGGTTGTATGGTATGTTGAGGTTTTTTTTAGGGATGATAGGGTATTAGGGCGAGATTTACGAGGACGGTATATCAGAGAAAAAGAAAGGGGAAGATAGGAATAGGGCGAGGGAACTGCATCTGTGAATGAAAGAAATGTATACGTGATAGGAATTGAGCCACTATTTATTCTTGGATTAGAATTGTGGAGAATCGGATGACACTTTTGCGACACCCTGTGAATAAAATATTGAGAACAAGGTTGGGAAAAATGAGGCTGGACGGATAGGACCGTGGAACATCTAGGAGTAATTGCGGCGTGTCTTCGTCCGGCGTTTTTGAGATGCGACGAGATCTCGATTCCAGTCGGCAGCGTTTCGTGGATTTGTGATTATCTATCAGTAATATCCTCCTCGCTTCCTCGCTCCTGTCGTGTACTAGGAAATCCGACTATCGAAATGGATTCTATTACTCAGATCATACGGAACTGTTCTGTAGGGATTAAATAATTGGTTATTTGATTGCTGAGGTGGCGAGGCAATCTTGTCACCCTGATGGGAATAAAATAATTTTGTGAAACGACGGCAGATATCTTGGGGAAGTAAATAAATCCGTGATAGAACGTGGGCTCGTACATAAAACACTAAAGCCGTTTAAAATTTAAATGTGGCGCAAATAAAAAGAAAGAATGAAACGGTGGAAAGACAGAGATCCATGAAAAGAGAACTTTTCTAGAAATCCAGAATCAAAATCTTCACTGAAATCTTTTATATTTTCCCTTTTCAAACCTCTATTCGCTAAATACTTTATACAATAAAATAATATATAATAATATAATTGTTTATCATTTATCAATGTGTGAAACGAGAAATTAATTTATCATACGTTTGAACAAATGTTCCTGGCGAAACCTTGCCACGGGAAACCAGATCAAAGTTGGACTAGTCTGAGAAATAAAAAACCGAGAAGGTCCTTTAGGCAATCATGAGGCTCGTAACCATTGTCGCCAGCTACGTTGGTTTACGTCCACGAGGGGAAGAGCCTCCTGAGATTTAGTGCGAGTAAACGCTCGGTCTTCCGGTGTCCCTTACATTCGCCGGAAACTGCAGCCGGCGTAACTTCGTGGTTTAACGTCTTGACTGGGGTAGTTTCTAAGTGAGCTGCCAGCTAGGCACAGAGGGAGAAGCAAGATGGTTGTGAACGACGACTCCAAAGCTCGTTTCTTTATGAAAACCGCTGTCGATTATACTATACTATAAATTTTATTAGGACTAGAAACTTTCGTTGCGTTGAAATTAATCTTTAAGCCGGTTGGACGATTTAATTATTCTATTTACCAGAAGAAATATATTTCCGTGTTGATGAGTAAAATGTTGAAAAGAAAACGGACCTTAAAGCGCGAAGCTTTTACTTCACAAACATCAGCACGAACCTTGAGAAATTTTTATTTTACTTTATTTTTCTCATGGCTTAAATTACCATGAAACTACCAAGCCGAGTAATCATTGAATCTTCCCTTATTAAAATTCTGTGCAACACGAATTACATTTCGAAGATTCAAATACAGGCAGATGCGACGATGATGACGTTAAACGACCTCGGCATTTAAAATGCAGGAAAATCTGCGGCACGTAGGCCGCCGGGAATCCGAAATCAAAACTCTATTCAGGAACGTCCTCTCCGAGGAGCGATTTCGTGTTCCCTTTTTCCTGCCTCACTCTCTCGCCGACAATATTACCCCTTTGTGCGACGACTGACGTGAGAGAGAAACGACAAAGGAGCAAACCGCCAGCATCGTCCAGCTGTTATCATTTTTTTTTTATCTACTCTCGTTATCGGTCCTCGTCGTCGCGTGAAACCGAAAATCCGCAAAACTAGCGTGAAACAGAAATGGGGACAGAAACAAATAGACGTCGTCGACGAAGAAAATTCCGCGGCTGAAATGTACTTACCGAGAATTCCATTTCGCGAACCGGGAATCTACTTGGACGTTTCGAGTTTCTGCAAATATTTGCCCGAGTTTAGAGTTCGTTCCAAATGTTTTTCGATTTCGTTTTGCTCGTAATGTGACATTAAAACAAAATATATAACACTGCCATATCGGCAAGGCGTATAAGAGATACGCAAACGAAGATGGATGCGTACAGTTTCCTTGGTGTCGGTGATGTACCATCCATTAATCCTAATATCCCTCGACGCTGCCTGTGTCTTATATGTAACAGAGATAATGGCTGCATTTTCGTTCCGATTCGTTTCCAGAGACGCAACACGAAATCGCACGGTTCGAGGATATTAACAAACTGAGCCCACAATAAATTTTACTAAACCCCCTTACTAAATTTATTTGCAATCCATTTTTTACATTTCTTCATTCTTGTACAATAATTCAAAACATAGACCACTTTAAACAATATAAACAGCTTTTTCCATGTAGTGAGAAAATTTCTAAACATATCCGATAATATTTCCAGATTAATGAAACGTTTATTAATCCACGCGTTTGGGAACGTCGCCTGTTGTGTCATGCACTGTGTGTTATCATCTTCTCGAAGATAAGAAGATACCGCCCAGGGCAGAGCAAACGTTGGCTCATTGCGATTTCACCACGCATGCGATCGTCGAATCGACACGCGAAATCCGCCCGTGTTATTCCGCTCACGCTTTGCTCAAATGACGCATTAATTCGCACGGTGTCCGCGAACTTTCCTCGTAGTCGACGACATAACGTCGTCGTCGTAACGTGGTAAACGCGTTACAGGAAGCTGTCACGAAACTCCTGGATTATAATGTCACTTCACGAGCGGAATATCAGCTAGCTGGCTCAGCACTAAACAGTAACTACTTGCGGACACTCTACGTGTACGTCGAGTATGTTGACGGCTAAGTTATTTTTATAGTTTGATTGTTCAGAATTGATTGACGTATTTTAATGGCTCCGCAGATGTATTTTGCATAGCGGGTTAATGTCAGTTTGTCGGATTAAGAGTTGAGGTAATAGGATAGCTTGAGGTGAAGTTGCGCTAGTGGAATAAGCATGGCATGGGTCAGACATGCTACTAGAGCAACATCCTTGCTGTAAGTGTTATTTGCGATTTATTTAACCTAAGTGGCTATGGTATTGTTATTGTTATACAACTTTATCATGTAGGAAATATGGCTTAAAATAGTTGATGTAAAAGGACTATAAAATTTTTCCGAAAAATCGTCGATTCACATTCGGAGGGGTGAAACCTCTTTCAGATTTTTCAATTGAATTTTTCGAAGTCCTTTTTGCATTAGAAAACGGAGTGGGACACTAAATTGAAATAAATGTGAATCTTAGCACAACGTAACTGAACGCAATAAACGTTAAATAATTAATTTGTAGCTTACCAAATATATCTGCGCAAGTAATACGCCATTTAAAAAATAATTACTATATTTAGAATAATTGTATCGCGTGTATAAATAAATATATGCAAGTGTGATCTGCAGACTGAATTCAGTAGTGCAAGTTCCCTTTAGCCAGACAGTCTATTGTTCTATTAATGTATCTAGCATCTATTGACTGCTTGCGATCGAAGCGGTACGATAGCGTCGGGTAAATAGTATCTCGAACGCGAACAGTGAAATTGTGATTCGTTAATTGCTCGATCGTTTCCGAGAACGGGATAATTACGTAATGACAATCTTGCTCGCGCGACTACACAGACGGGAAGGATTCTTGAACGCGTCCTCGATGAAAATCAATTTGCCCTTAACTGTATACATTCCACGCGATCAATTGCGAAGTTACTAAGCGATTAAAGTACGGGCAGGCCAATCCAAGGCGATGCATTACCATTTGAATGTAACTTAATCAACGCATCGTGCTGAGATTCGCAATCGCCGTGTACACATCCCGCGGACAGCGTATTAATTTCAACGGGCCATCAGTTTTCGCGTTAATTGAATGGAGTCTGTACCCCCCCATCTCGCGACGAATGTCTGCTTCACGAGACGGCAGAATTTCAATTACTTTTCCACGAGATCCCACCATCCCGATATAATAATTCCGTCGCTCGTAACAAACATTTTTATTTCGCGTACCATCTACCTGCTGGAATCGATGCGCCACCGGGTAAATAAACCATCGTCGCGCGTTATTAATACTTCAGCCAAGTAAATATTAACGAAGAGGACCGAAGTTATTACGAATCAATTTCACTTGTCCCACGCAATTTCCTTGGTCCCATCTCACCGATATGCACAGAGTGGTGCATTAGTTTTTGTACACTGTTTGTGTACACTGTCGCCGACCAATATAACAAGTTCTCCAGTAACTTTAAGTGGAACTTGGCGGCCCTGCATCGCGACATGATAACAAACAGCCGGCCAACTAGGTGCAAATAAGTTCCGACAACTTTCCCGTTAGCGTAGTTGGCCGTTTTCGTTGCGATTCCGTTTGCACCACGGATATGATTCATCCCAGGCTTAAATAATCGATGCTGTTTAAAGTTGAACTAGCCCGCACACCTGACGGCGAACCTCGCCTGCTGGAATTATTAATCGTCGACGATTTTAACGACATCCAGTTGGGAAGGAGCCGCACGGCTAATGGCGCGCGGTTATTGCGAATTCAAATCGACTGGAATTCAGTCGAAATAATGGACTTTAAAGTTCCATTTCGGTCGAGCCACCGTCTGCGTATTTTCTAACGTTATACAGAATATGCCCCATGTCATTATTGAGTCTGTAAGACTTGTACTATAAAGAAAAATGACGATCTTAAAATTGGCTTTGAATTGAAATTTTAGGATAACAATTAAATTAATCATTTATATCATCATCAGATGCACGGCTAGAAATGTTTGCAACAAATGGAACATACTGTGCACGGATTAAAATGTTGTATTTACTTCGTGGGAAAGTTCGTTGGTTATCTGATGGATGCGGAGCCGAGCTGACGGAAGTCGTTAGATTTTCACTTGCATGCGGCAGGGTTCGTCGACTGAAATCCTGGCTTACAGTTTCCGACGAACGTAGCCCGGTTTACACGTTAATTCTTAGTATCTGTATTCTGCTGCCGCTCACTGATTTCCGCTTTGCATGTTGATTGCCGGAACTTTGCTCGCCGGAGAATTACATCGGGACATTGCTCGTGTGGTGACACAAGTGACTGTCTTTCTGGGAGTTTCCCAGGTACAATGTGAAATTCTCTTACACGATTCCGTTCGTACTTTGATTGCGGCACTGCGAAATTGGTTCTATTCCTTTATTAAAAATATACAGTACGCGAATGGGACGGGAGTTAGGCGACGGCAGTTGAATAACATTAGATAATATTATAGCATTTAATTTATTCACCCTCGGTGCTTATGAATGTCGCTTTAAGCGAAAATCAACATTTCAAGTTCTCTGTAGTGCAACTCGAGGTCTCGATAACTTGAGATAATTTCCCCGGAAGTTGCTTTAATTCTATTTCTCGGTCGCATACGGAACCTTATTACGTGGCCCCGTGGTATAGTATAGCCACGAGTGGCGTAGTTCGACACGCATCCATCTTAGTCCCGTGCTCGTGAAAGTTATGGCCGTGCTATAGGCCGCTAGAGGAAGTTGCTATTGCATAGCCGTGCAAGCCCAGAGGAAACTCGACGTTCATGAAAATGACCTCGAACGCGCTGGAGCTCCACCCGAGAGAGACAGGGAGGGGTCAGAGGGCGAGATTTCATTTATCTCGTTACGGTTGCAGTTGAAATGATAATGCCAGTCGAGATGCGATGCAAATGGAATGATTAAGTTCAAGAATTGAGGGGAGCACTTCTCGTCCGAGGTGTGAACAAAGTATGATCTTCGTTTCGTTAAATGAAGCTTGTTTCGAAAATGTTATTTGGACAGGCTTCAAGAGTGAGCTGAGAGAGTGTATCGAGTGAATGGTAGAATGGTGGCGTTCTATCGACAGACACACGGGCTAATAACCTGGACACGTTGATCCTGATGAGAGGATGCGATTAGTAGAACAGGTCCGGCAGTGATCGAACGGTTTGACTAGTAGAGTAGACCTGATACTTATCAGACATCCGGCTAAGCAACGCGGGGAAATAGGTCACCGGGGACTTATCTGATCGAACGTTTACCTGGTCTCTAGGGCGGATGATCTGTTGTAATTAGTAGAATATAGGAATCCCTCGGCTGACTGGCTTTTTAGTAGTATAGGTCAATGAGTAGCCAGAGCCCTCAATGAATTCAGAAAGTACCAAACTTTATTAGTCGGTCTTTTTTCGAAACGAACGCTGTTCACCGTATTATTGTTATGCAATGAAAAACGAGAAACAATCGTCGTTTCTTTCGCGAAATACTCTCGTGAGCATTTTTAGGAAATTGATTTAAGAATGTTCGACAGTATTGTCGGTTTCAACAACGCGTACTGATTCGCACACTGGCTCGGACGGTTACTTCGCTGATTGAACGTCATCCATTGCAGAGGTTAATCGGGTTGCTGGAAGGAAGCAATTCTTCTGCTTCCGTTTCGGTACTTCAAGATCGGTTGCACCGTTGCTACTATTTTTGATTGTCGTCGTTCTTGCAGCAGCAGAACAATCTCACACGGTCACAAGCAAACGAACCCCGCGAGCTGTGAAATTCGCAAATCAATTTATCGACAAATTGAGAGCTGAAACCCATCACCGTAGGGGACCGGAAATTAAATTTGACAAACATCCGAATTATCTATCTTCTTTCGTAAAATTTCCTTCACCAATACTCCTCATCTCTCGTGCGTTTAATTCTATATAATAGCATTTCACCCCACTGATATCATGTTTCCCTCTGTTTCAGGTATGTCGAAAGCCCGGCAACTATTTCCCAATGGAAAACTTCCGCTCTTAATCAGTGCCACGGTAAAACTTGATAATTATCATATTAACGGGGTAAGAAAGTACGCAACTTGGCCAGAAAACTTTCGCGTCTATTCCCTTTTAATTCCATTCGCTTTTCATTCGAAAGTTTACCAACACTTGAGAATTTCTTCTCGCGAAACTTATGTTTCACGCGACGGCCTTCTTGTCTTCTTGAAAAGGTTTCCACGATCTCCATTTCCCGCGCTCGCTACACTCCTACCCTCTCCGTATTTTCTCCCACGACTATTCCACTTTTCAATCTATCCCGCTTTTTGCCAGCCACGTTTTCCGCTCGACTTAAATCATTCAACTTTAGCATCGCGCCCTCGGCAGTGCTTAGAAACTTTCTCCCCTCGTCGAAACTCGTCGTGAGCAACGCGAAACCGCGCGTGGAGCCGATTTCGAACGCGAATTTAAACGCGTTTAAAAGGATGGAAGCCACGACGGTGGATTTATGCATAAATCAATTTTCGCTTGGCGATAAAATATTAATTTTGCAGACGCGGGTGTCTTTTAGACATTTCTGAATCTTATGGATTTGTATTTTTCTTTCGTTTATTTGATTTATTTCTCGCAGTCTGCTGTAGCGAAAAATCGAATGCGAATGCAAAGCACAGGAATGCATTTAATATATCGCCATTTTGATTAAAAAAGAAGTTATTTCTAACAATGTTAAATAAATACATGCCAGATAATTTATTCCCTGCAGTTTCGAGATGTTTATTGAATTTAAGTGTTAACTGGAAAAAATATCTTTCGAAAATAGCTGAAGAAGGATAATATCAGGCGAGAGCGAGGATTCGATAAAGGAACGTTGGAAGATAGCTGGTGGTTTTCCCTGACATTTTCTTACGGAAGCTGTGCGCTGCCTGAGATATCTCGGTTTGCACTCCGAGTACAAGTAGTCGCGGCGAAAGTTCGACGGGTTTGAAATTTCGCCCGGAGCGATGCGGAAAAGTCTTAATGGATTGTATCATGCCGCGTATTCAAAGCTTTTAAGCGAATACAGGAAAAAGGGGGTGACAGAAATTGCGATATCGTCGTGTAAATGCGCCGCGGTTAAAGTTCATGGAAACATTTTGTCTACGTACGCGTTAATTCAGTTCCATCGACGATGGGGCAATTAATTTTACCCTTCTATTCGAATTTCTGTTTCTTACTTTGCTTGAATCTATCTTTCCCATATTTTCTTCGATTCATTAGTGTGTAACTCTATTTTCTCTACGACTTTCCCCTCTTCGCCACTACTTTTTTCCAGCCTCGAATTTTCCCACAGCTGTCCTCAGCTTTTCTGCTTCCTTTTAATTCTCTCGGAACAGTCCGCCGTCTTTTTCTTTTACGGCGTCTACGATTACCTGCCCACCTCCCTTTAATTATCTCCGAATCCCTGTCTCGTTCGTTCCCTTGTCTACTTTTTCGCCGCGGTCCAGCGTCCGTGGAAAATGGACAACACCACGCTGAAATACATTCGCGTTCCCCGGCTGTGTGCAAGCTTTAATCCAACGTCTTGAGCTACGATCGTCACAGAGCAACGTCTGCTTGAAACATCGTCGACGTCTCTTTGTAAGGGCCCCTTCCCTGTTGGCATAAAAGCTATAAGTAACGGGCCACTCTTGCCCCTGCTTCATTGTTAATACTGGGTCTTATCTGGTGCCTTTCTTTTCGAGATTGTGAAACTGCTCATTAAGGAATTTAATTTTTAAGATTTTCGGAATAATTCCTGTTTTAAGTGCAGAGCGTGCAGGTGAATCGTACAGATATATTTTTCATGTTATTTATGTTTATCATGAATGAGTAACAGGTGCGCCAAAATGAATACCTACACGGGAAATGCGTTATGAGGGTAAAGAGTAATCCTTGTGTTATCCTCCAAGATTGGCTGAAATTCTCGGAGGATATACCTACGTGGCAAATACTCCTCGTTCGTCGGCTGGATTCACTTTGGAGAATAATTCTGTGGAATTTCATGCATCTTGCATTTTTTATTAAATCTCGAATCCAGAAGTATTTCGTTCTAGAATTATGGCAACATTTCGGGCAGATTAAAATTCCATGTTCATGATATCATCGTTCCAACGTTCCATGGCGGGACGCAATTATATTTTTGGATAATTAGCACGAGACGTTGAAGGGTGACGAAGCTTGAATGCAATTTTTCAGATCGTTTCGTTCCTAAAGCGACAAACAACGCACGATAGGTTAATTAATACGAACAAAATAGGCTGGCCAAAATTTGACGATGCTCTGGATTTTAATGAAACCGGGGGTACACTCTAAGAGGCCCAGGGTAAAATTAATACCATGGTATTAGCCAAGGGTTGAGCCACCCTTTCGGAGCTCCTTCGGCTGCCAACCCTAGCGACGATGCTTAAAAAGCTGTCGGGTAAAATTTAATACAGACTAATTTCTCTCATCTTAATTTTCCTCACAAGTATCGTCAAAAGGGCGCAAACTTTTTAATTTATCGAAATATTCTATACCAAGTCTGATGGCAACGAAGCAGGTGCAATAATCTCCTCTCATTTTCTTTATTTAATTCAAAATTTTATCGTAGCCGAGAACACTTCTGAACCGTCTTAATGCAATCTAATTCGTCGTATCTTATTTCGTGACCACTTCACAGAAGAACAATCCTGCCTCATTCGATTCCATTTATACTCGACCACGAGTTTTCAAGCCAGCGAGATAAGTGTACCTATCGAAACGCGCCCCTGTACTTCTTCTCTGAGTTTACCCTTCGCTTAGGCTTCTGTTTGTTCAACCCCCGCGGCCACCCCCGCAGGGATAAGGAGGTCGTTCTACAGTCTCGACCTTGTTTGTCACTCATAATATCCTTGGCAACTCCAGTCGAAGTCACCCCTTGATCGAGGACGACCCAGACAAATTGATATCTGGAATGGACGCTGGAGAGGCGTCTTTTGATCGTGTCTGTTCCGCTTGATCGATGTTCTCCATGCGCGAAACGCTCGAAGAAGCCAGAAAATGTGTCTGGCGTGTCCTTTTCTTTTTCGAATGGACAAGATGACAGGCTTTCTAGTGTCGCACGGACGTATCTCTTCTATCGAATTACGACGCCTGTTACGACGTAGTGACCCTCGTCACTTGGCATGGAACTCTGAAGATGCTGTGAAGTGGTTGTCGATGGAATTTGCTGGAAGTTGAGTTCTCGCCTAGCGAATTTCCTTTCTCGGCATATAGGGTGGTTGCGGAATAATTTTTGACGCGTGAAGGATGAATTTAATGATTGGGTAATAGAATTAATTAGTATCTTTCGGGCTGCTGTTATTCCTTCCTGTTGATCTCTGTTTTAGTATTTTACTGAAGTGTTCTGTATGTTCTTAACTCACAGGTACAAGAAAAATATATTTCAATCATTAACATTCGTTATCTGCATCGTTCGGCAAGTATGCCACCTTCTTACACTGTTTTGGATAATAAATTTCTGTTCTAAGCATAAACAATTTTTATGCTCTTATTTGATCGACCCCCGAGTTTCGAAGCCTGTTTGCACTCCAATTAATTCACAGACATTGCTCTCAACATTTCACCAAGCACCCTTTCCCCACTTTTCAATCATCCATAACATTGGTCTCCCCATCTCATAGGTTCACGCCATCGATTCCCCCCCAAAACAGGGTTGCTGTTATGCCGATACCAAAAGTAAACGCAGAAAAAAAGACGCGAATGAGTGCAAGAAGGGGTGTCGATGGCGTTGAAAGTTGAAACGACCATCGACGGAATGAAAAGTTTCCCGGCAATTTGTCGCGGCTGCTCCCTGCCATCGCTTTCGAATCGACTGGAAAAACGCGACGGGACGCGTGAACGGAATATATCGTGAAGTTTCAACGATGCCGGTGAAAAGTTACGTCGACGGGGAAGATAGTTGGCTGAAGATCGACGCGAATTAACCGTGAGCCACGTGGCGAGGATCCGCGCTGAAAGCAACGGTGGTCGGGAAATATTAGCGTTGCTTGTCGACACGCAGCCGCCTCCCTCGCGACGAATGAAAAATTCATTTCCGTCGTTCCGTGCCACTTAACCTGGCAGCCGGAGATGAAATCGCCAGGCTGGAGTGTGCATGGCACGCCACTGCGATTTTTGGAAACATATTATCCCCGAAGATGTTCCGAGAGACTTCGGAGAAAATTTTGGCTACTTTTTAATCAAAATGATTTATCGCGAAGGGAAATACTTGTCTGTTCTCTTTCAAAAAATTTAAAAATGTTTAAGAACTTTTAAAAATTGGAATTTGTAATTAGAAGGGGAATTGAAGTATTTTGTTGCCTGTCAATTATGCACAAGGGCAGGCATAATTATTTAATTTTAGACTTTAAATTAATAGTAGACTGTAATTTATTATTATTATTTCAAGTGTTTCATTAGAAAATTGTATACGAATATTTACGTTAGCGCTTATAATTTTTTGTTAGAACTTAATAATACTGTTTGAAGGAATAAAACAATTCTTCACATTTCGCAAACGAAGAATGATTTGCACGTGCTATGCTAATGTTCTGTACATCCGGCCGAAGAAATACATAAAACTCGATTCATCGAAAGATTTGCTTAGTAAGTGTACCTACGGCATCAAGCCAGGTCAATGAAATTCCGTAACTCTTTAAACGTTGAACGAGGTCCCGCGATAGGAAAGGAAGGAACAGTCTCGTTGATCATTTCGCCGTTGCTCGGAAGAACTTGGATGTTTGTTAAGTGTTGCCGGGTCAGAATAGCGAGCGAGAGTCGCTTTGAATGTTCAATTTCCCGAATCGGACCCTTTCTTCGCGTGGATATCGAGTTACGTTTCCTTAATACCTAGCGCAGAAATTAAATTCCATGAAATTAGTTTCGGAGCCGTTTCTGTTGTTAATAAAACGACACTAAGGGAAACAACTTCCAGCTTCGTTGAATAGGTACGCCGAACTATCCGAGAACGAACCTGTAACTAAATATTTCAGGGACCAAGAGATTGCAAAGTGCAAAAACTAATTACGGTTCCGGGTAATTACACGTACCACGGAAGTTTATTCGAAAATTATTATGCCTATTCTACCGTGGAATGGAGTGGCGAAGGCAGGTGGAATCGAAAGTACGGTAAACGAGATGCACGATTTTATAATAACGAGTGGATCATTTCGAAGTCGACCGTGACGGGTGGCTGGCGAAATTCTTCGAGTTCTGCAAGAGAATGCTCCGTCTATTTCCACTTCTCGAATCTAAATTAGTTTTCTCGAGTGCCAACACATTCCCCTTCTTGCACTTGCTAAGCCGTTTGCACGACGGATTTTAATATAATCCCGTGCGATAGGAAAGTCACGTACGGGTCGGTCGACGACAGAAAGAAAGATCGTCCTACCAGCGAGTGTGAACATTCTTTCGATCAGTCGTCGATCGTTAAAAAGTACTCTGTGTATAACCCAGATTTAATATGGTTTAACATATGCTGTTACACTACTGTAGCACCACGAAAGTACTCGAAAGATACATGGGCACAGTATTTATAATTTAAAACCGGAACGTCTGACACGCGCGGGGCAAATCTACTTAACGCTAACTAGATCAAAGTATTAATGCAATGCTTGCTCAAATATTCCTTTTTTCTTCTTCTAGCATGTGGAAAATTATTTCCGACTTGTCAAAGCTACAGAAAAAGTACAAATGTACTCGTTCATTTTTTTCTCGTTAATAAATTTTATAAAAATTTCGTGATTTGTTGCCAGCAACTGAACTGTGCTTTCTCTGGAAAAAGGATTTGGCATTTGTTCGTGCCACGGTTCACCGTGTGCGAGTTTAATCGACGAACGGAAATGGTCCAGCAACAAAGCTCGATCGGAAGGGCCAATTAAAAGTTATTCGAGGTAGTGACCGCGCGGGGGCTAAGTTCGTGCGGCCTCGACGTGGGCAATCGATAGGACGGGCCGAAGAAATATATGAGGGGGCTGACTTGTACAGGTTTCTCCACTCCGTAATCTATGGTCAATATTTACTTGTTAGCCAAAGTCATGAAACACTTAAGCGACATAAATGTTGCCTTGTGTCGACGTCACGAATAACAAGCCTTGAAATTTCCTGCATGGTATCTAATTCTCGAACTTTGATCCGTTAATTACATTCCGTTCGTGGAATAATATTAATTATTTCGCAATTTATTTCACTTCTACGTTATGGCTTCCGATTGTAATATTTTGCATGCGAAATATCGCAGAACAAAATTGCCCAACGCTTTTATTTCCTTGACCCAACGGTTTTTTTTCAATTTCACCTATTTCGTTGTTCGCGAACAAAGGAGAAAAAACTGACGGAAAATCAGGGAAATCGTTCGCAATGGCGTACTAAAACCGCGAGCGACTCAATTATCGTGCAGTGCGACGCGCGTAGCTTTATTTCGCAGCTGTGAGATCTGAATTAATGGTATTAACTCGAGGCGGATGATAAGCGGAGAACGCGTTGCCCCTGTGTCAATTACACGTTCGCTACTAAAGCGGTTCAAGCGCAGCTGCGCCGTTTATATCCACGTTTCTCAAACGCGTTCCATTATGCAGCCACTTGCATCCAGAGCGAAAAGGACACTTGACCTTTTACATAATTTAATTCTTCCGGCCAGACCCCTGGAACGCAGCTAAACAAACATTTGCCTGCCCGTTTCGCAGTGCGAGTAAGTCACGATCCGGCGAAACGAAATATTTGACTTTTAATTACGTTTCGATCATTTGCAATGCGCTTTCGCCTGTGTCGACTATTAATTATAATTGTAACCAAAATAGTCTCCTTTGTTCGCCGACCCTCTGTCAGCTGGGGCACGAGAGCAAATTAACTTTGTTCAATTAATCATCATGTAAATAATGATGTGCATTAAGCAAATGGTACAAATGAACAAATACGTGGTATCACGAAGAATCATAATATTGAACTTTGTTATATTAAAATAAATAATGATTATTAATTAGACATTTTTTGAATTACTCGACACATTGCACAGTTACAAAATTCGTTCACATTTTCCTCTCTTCGAGTTGCTCTTGTAGCAAGTGGTACGAAATCTAGATCCTGAGGAAAAAACATTCAAGCCTCTTTCATTCCCTAATTCACCCTCCGAGGGTGCATCCCTTTCACGGTGTAACACAACAGGGGCACTTCATCTCCATCATAAGTCGGCCAGACATTATACTGCTACCGTTCCTCGAACAACCCAATGAATCGAAGCAAGAACAAGGGAATCGGGTCATCGATCCCGTAAATATGCGAGAAATTTGCAACGGTGTCTGTTTGGACGGTGAATACTCGAAGCCAGTTTGGTTAACCGGCGAAGATGAAGTTAGCAGGCTTTACATAGTTCCAGCTTTGTTTCGTAGACTGGCGCGTTGCCAGAGGGTCTCGTGCCTACGGCTGAGCACCTGCGCCATTTACACCTGCCAGAGGTTTCGTTGACGGCGTTTCCTGGATCACCTGGGCATGCTGGCCAAGCAGGAAAAACTGTTTCCTGGATAGAATTCGCGGGAGGTTAAAACGTTGGGAAAAACTTTCAGCGTGGCATTGAATTGGGTTTTGTTTTGGAAATTCTTTTTTCTTCAAATTTTGAATAGGAGGTCGGCGAAGTGTTTGAAATATTCGAAGATCAAAGCTGGTGAACATGTATGTATTTTGAAGAACAGCGTATGGTGAACTTCCGTGCAAGGATTAGATGGAAACAGAAGTTTCTGTGTAAATTTTATTCACGTATTCGTCAGTGGAACGAAGAGAAATGTACTTTTTAGTGCATTTGCATTTCATCGGAATAATATGGAGCATCTAACTTGGGTTTAAATATTAATCCGGCATTCTTATCTCTTGATTCCTCCATTTCTATGCCAGTTGAGAATACGTATGTAGGATAAGAAATTATTCTAACGATAAGTTTCAGTTATAGTTTGCTGCTGCCGACTGGATCGCACAAGCTTTGCTCTTCTATAATACAATGAAAATGGATGTGCCTGCCCATGTCAGGATGTTCACAGAATTGATGATTCTGACTTAGCTGATCTTGCGACATGATTCATTACAGTTGACTTAACAGAGAAGCACGCTTAGCATTTGGTATAAAATTAAACAGGAAGGCAAGAAAATCCTTAACAATGTTGGACCCGTTGTTCAGCAATTGTCTGCCAAAGTTTATACAAAATTCCGTCGGGTTCCAACTGAAAGTCGTCGAAAAGCACGGAGTGCTCGCGTTTATTGATTCGTCGGGTCACCATTGACGAAGCCAGCGTAGCGTAAAACTTGCAGCTAATGCTTTTTAGTCACTTATCAGCGAAAAGCGATCCCGCTTCCTCTCGATGTGACGTTGCTGTATCAATTTCCGCGGTTCTTCGCGTGACCCACAAAACAAACATTATCGCGCCCCGCCTGGAATATCCTTTCAACAGAATTTATATATCGGGCTGTATTTATTGTGTCAGTATGGGAAGAAATACGGAGTCCCCGTTGAACGTATAGTTCTCTTCTCTATATCGATTCACCCTTTATCAAGTTGTATCGGAACTCACACGCCGGATCCTATGGCTATGCTCCTGTCTCACAATTTTATTTATTTTTCCTGTTAGATTAAGCTCAACGTCGCCTCGTCTAAATCTTAAAATTAAACATATACCGAGGTAAAATAAAAAACGCTGTTTAAAGAACAAAACAAGAATGCAGAATATTATTTCAGATGAGCACCATGATATTTTGTCTGGCTAAGACTGCACCTGTAATAATAATTCTCAATATAAACGCAATTGTTACACGCACATAGCAGTGCATACGTACATACATGAATATGCAATACAGTAACATCATTTCAGGATACAATATCGAATAAAATTCTGCCTACAAACCCAACGTATATAACTATGACCATTATTATTACGATCTCATATTCATTATCATCCCCACGTCCATATTTTATTATCTATTTACCTCCTGAAGAGGTATCATCCCTGCTCAATAAATCCACCCCTCTGCCCATCTATCGCCAGCCCGCCACCCCCCACTGGCCAAAGAAAAAATTCAATATCCGACGCGTGTCGAGGTCGACAGACGAGGGAACCGCCACCAGTCAGCTCCACTGTCCGCCAATTACTTTTCCAGGTGAAATCTAATTTCCGCGGGACGGTGGCGGCAGCCTCGCGTGCACGCGCGCGCGTTCACGAACGGGTTAAATTATTCCAGCGTTAATTCCGCTGCCTGGAGGCGACGTACGTAGCAACCGTTAGTCGAACACTCGTTACTAAGCGCTCGTCCGACGCGAAATTCAAAAGCTCCGACTGATTACGCCCGCGAAGCTTTCCGCACTCGACCATTTTGCATCCCGCCGCTATCCTCGCCCCGTGTCTCCCGGTGATTTTCGCAGCCCGGCCATTAATTCGTCGACGTCCATATTCTGCGAGCTATCGGCGAGCAAAGGGTCGCGTCGGATTTTCTGCCGATCGAGCAACAATTTTCGCCGCACCACTACGTCTTACTCTGCCGCCGGGCTCTCAGAGTAATTGCACGGGCCGCCCGTTCAACGGCTGCGCAGGTAAACGCTCGCACCGTGTGGCTTCGCGTGGAATATGAAAATAATGCAGGGCTGCTGGCGAATGCGCCGATCTGAGAATCTCGGCGGTCTACGGCGGTGCTAATGGAAAACAGGAGAATTCCAATTATCGTTCGGCGACGGCCAATTCGTGGAGTTGCGCGATAGAGACGCTGGCAAGAGAGGATCTCTTGCGAGTATTGGAAGGGGAAAGTGAAATCAATTTGGGTTTCATTGGTATATCTGAAACATCGGGAATCGAACCCGAGATGCTCTGTTTGCAATCACTGGCCAGTCGCATTACTGCCACAGTCCCCTCCAATTCTTCTATGACGTTCGGTTCCTCTTAGTTCCTTGATGGAGGCGCACCTCCATTTTGGTATGTCTAGCGGCACAGCTCTATTGGGAAAATGTTTAAAACGAGGCGAGAATCGGTCGAAGAATTGAAGTAATCGAGAAGTGTGCTGTTCGTAATACATTTTCGTTCGCCTGAATTCAATTCCGAAGCAGACGACGGGCTTGAACTTACTTTTTGCCCGATTGTGTAAGCACACATATACGTGTCAAAAGATGTGGGAGCAAATATAATAACACAGACACGAGGAGTAATACACAGAGACAACACCGGGATATTGTTCGAACGTCAGACCTAAGCAAACACTGTAGGATCTCCAAGCGCAGACCCTTCGTGTGTAAAGGAGAATCAATATTACGCGTGCAATATTTGCCTTGGGCTAGCGATAAATTCCAATAGTTTTTGGGGACACCCGCAGAAGCTGTTGGAGAGGTTCGAACGTAGTTAATCGCTATTGGATTAGCGTTATTCCTATGGATCGCCAGTTTACTCGTGGTCTGACCACGTGATGCCTAATTCTACTGTATCTGAACACATCTGGTCCAATTCTACTTGTCCAGTGTTAACTTCCTCTTGACCTCGATGAACATATGATATCGAGCTCCTATTCTGATTAAATGTGATTATATTCTACTGCACAGATATCGAATTAAATCTATCACCCATTTTTTTTTTAACTTTATTAGAAATTATCTCTAAGCATTCAATAGCCGCTGTCGATATTCAATTTTAAATCGGCCTTCACTTTGCTCTGGATATTGTAGAACTCTTATTAGTCCCGTATGAAAAGTGTCCAAGCAAGAACCAGAAACAAACGAGGTGCAAGTGTCATTGGATCGGTACGACATGGCAGACCACTTTGATGCACTTTCTGCCACTTAGCGTCACGATTTGCCGATCGATGAGCGTCCATCGCGGAAGTTGTTACTCGTGAATTCAGTCTTTTGTGTACACACTCAGGAACACAAGCACATATATATGTGTGTACTTGCAACCTGCATTTCCACAGGCGCGAAAAACGAAAACAGTGAAAGATATCTCCACCACGGAAACGTGTAAACTGCAGGCTTATCGGTGGCGCGAATCGAGCCTATTCCGACCGACTTTATCGGTCGAAAAGCAGGTTTCTATTCAAAATGATAAAATACGGAAAAACCCCGGTGCAGGTTGGCCGAATTCGGTTCGTGAATCACGTGGATTACCTTCCATTTCGTACCACTATTTTCTTCTCGATCGAACCACAATTATTTCCTCATTTACATTTCACTTCGCGACACTTTATATCTGTTTCCATAAATTAATTCTTAAAATAATCACGCACAGATATCGCGTTTGAACGCACAAGAAGTTTCAATGATCGACAGTCAGTGGAATATTGTAATATAAAGTACGAGTTGTGGCTGCTTCTAATTCTATGCATCACCAGCTTCCTCCGTGCGGCTATTATTTCGGACGATGTCCAGTACGAAAACGCGTGTTACTTTTACATTTCTAATGGCACATTATAATAGTCAGTGAGGCCAGCGGGAAAAGTCCACGGTGAAATTAAGGGTACTCTCCGCCGTCGTTACATTGGACCAAAGATAAAAGCGGAACAATTTGCACAGCCGATTGCAGGCCAACTTCGCCGCATTGCAGACCGGAACGTGCATATTATTGTACTGGATAAAGAGCACAAACGTGTGCAATATTTGCGTAGGATTTCTAGCCAGATTTCTCGGCTCTTCGATGGGATACTTTTCTCGATCAACTAGTTCCATCATTCGTTGTATTTAAAACGAACCTTATATTTGTAGAATATCGTATGCTACTTCTGCTATGTTACTGCTACGTCTTAGAAAGAGTAGTTTAAATATTAATATTCTTGCAATAGATTTCTCAGGAAAGCTTCGCATCGAGATACTAGTAAATTACAAGAAATCCACTCCCTAGATTTTCTATGAAACGCTGTAAATATTTCGACAATGAATAGATTCCTTTCTTCGGTGTCGTTGAAATTTTTCAAATATTTACAGTACAAAAAATACGGGCAGATAAAATGTAAAGGAAATCGATAGGAATTTCTGTCATGGGAGCAGGAGTCGAAAACCCGTGGTTCGATCTTCCTCTGAGATCCTCTTTTATTTCGTTGAGCTTGAGTTTTGTCGACGGTAAAGGCAGATGCAATATACCAGAGGGTAAAGTGAAAAACCACAACACCACTGCGGTAAGTCTATGATTCGTTGTTGAACAGCAAGCAGAAGACGATACGTGTGAGAAAAACGAAACGAGTCAGCTAATTTCACGCGCTTCGTGGAATCCTTTGTCCTGCATCTGAAACAGGACTTCGTTGTTCGTGTTCAACCATTTTCATTACTACTTTGTAACTTAATCGATTTGCCCGCTGATAATGTAATTTAATTACTATTACACAAAGAACCAAAGTATCTGAACTTATTAATTACATAAGAATATTCATTGATAAAAAAGATTCATTGGAATTTTATCGAATCTTCTCTACAATATCGTAAAGTACGTCCCGAGCCCCTCAGACATGTTTCCAAGTTAAGTTTTAATTGCTTCGTGCTCGATTCTGCAGCCTATTGGCACCGATTCAACAAGTTTTCTAAGTACGATCATACGCGGTCTTGTTCTACCGCGTCTGTCAAAGCTTAGGTCTATTCTACTTACGGCATACCTCGCCAAGAACAATCTTGTTCTACTTCAAGTCAAACAGAGACGATCGCAATCTCGTTAAAGGTTGCCTAACTTGAAAAGACTCCTCCTCTAATAACATAAAGACTTTTAATTCGAAATAATTCCGTTCTACAGGTAGCACGGATGACCAACATCAGGCTGCACTACTTACACAGTGTTAAACACGATCGCAGCACCGCCTTGCCATCCAATCCCTATTATACAAAATCGTTTCCGAAATCGAAGCTTAATCTATTAGAATGATACCTGCGGTACACCTGAAGTAGAGCACCATTGTAATGGTACCGCGACTCATATGTTTGAAATATAAAATAAAATTATGCATACTCTTACATACAGTACATTTATACTCAGAGCCGCCCAGACGAATGTTTATTTATATAACAAGCACTTTAATTCCATTTTCTCTAATTTAAATTTATCTATGAGAAAATATAAGACTAACGTTTTAATTAATTCAAGCTATTTAAAATAGTTTCACTAATATTTATCAAAGACTCTTGCACAAATTTTGACGGCAATAATACAACATATTAATGAATGCCTTTGCTGTGTCTCATCTTCCATTAATACCGGCTCAGTACAAATTTCACGCGACCCGGTACTGCGATAACGCTGATCTGACCGATCTGAATCGGAACTAACAAACCTCGCTATTGAATAAACAAGCCCTTAACAAATTTACAAGCCCTGCTGACTTCTGCCGTTGAGAATTTCATTTTTTGTTCTCCTCCATTTAATAGTATCCTCCGAGCAACCAAATTATCGTCGACGAATGGTAACCAAGCAATAAGCACCGACGCCAGCGTACATTTACGATCGCGGCGCCGTAATGAGGGGAATCTCGATCTTGGCCGATGCAATTAGAGGAAAATTGCCGTGCGCCCGCGAACGTGCACACCAGATGAAGTACGCCGATGCAAACTGAATTACTGCCGGTCCGGAATAACGATGGGTGAGACCGGTCTTCGATCGGTTATACTCGCGGACGAAAAGCGCCGCGGCGCGGACGCACGTGCGGCGTCGTTAGGCCACTTACGCATCGTTATTGTAACTGCCCCGAGCGGCTGTGTACTCGATTAATTCGCGATAATCCTAATCGCTAATTGCGCGATCGTCCGCCTCCTACGATCTGCTTTTCGTTTCCGTCGCGCGATACGAACACCGCTGCGAGAATTATTCCGCTTATCCCGTTCATTTGGTAACCGTTAATGACTGATCGATCGCGCCTTGTATCGGCTTGTTATCACGGTTTTGGCAGGTGGCATCGTTATTTGGTCTAATCTGCAATGATTTCGAGAATCGCGTTGTTTTACCTGCCGGGTTGATGGCACTTTAGAACGTTCTGAATTAAGCGAAATTCGTGGCAATTAATCGGCATTTGTAGCTGCTTCGTAATGTTAACCGACGTCGATGTTTAGCGCTCGTGCCTTTGTTCGAAAATATTTTCAGCTCTGAATGCTGCTGCTTCGATCGATTAATCAGCACCGTCGTTACATTATTATCTAAAGTTTGTGAATATATAAAATCGTCGAACGATATCTCTGCGAAGGATCTCTCTAAGGGTAACCAAAAATTTCATCCACGAATACCCCTTTATAATATATAATCCCAATTTCATTTCACCCAACGAACCTGGTCATCTGAGCTTGTTACGTTGAGATTGGCCAGAAGCTAACCCAAAATTAATCCCTTCCGACATCCAGCCTCGCCCCGCCGTGTTTCCTCCGCTACCGTGCTTCCCGCGAAATTTTTCCAATCTCCTGGAAAGATCAAACGTTTTTCTTCCCTTCTCCTTTTTTCGCCCCGCCGACATGATTCACAAGAGCGCAGCGCGGCCAGGGGGATTAAGTTCCGCGACGGAATCCAATAGACGGCCGCGGGGATTCGATCCGGTAAATAGGTAATTTAGAAATCGAAAAGGCCGGTGTGTTTGCCGCGATAAAAGTGGAGAAATCTGGAGCGGGTATCTGGATATGAGGGACGGTGATTGTCTGGCCGCAGGCCTCGTTCCTGGTTGGCGAGGGACGCCCTTTAATTTCCGGGACAATGCCGAGAAACGGATCCCCCTTGCCTTCGTGCTGACGAACGTCCCCAATAAAATGATATTTATGTCTGTTAAAAGTTTGCCGCGAGTCGTTCGACCCAGCGAACGAAATCGTTGGAAATGGAACGCGGCTTCCCCTCCGAGAATTCGCTTTGATCCTTTGGAAAATGCACCCGTTTGTCCCCGCGTGTTCCGTTTTTATTGTCGTCCCTGTGAGAATTATTCAAGGATGGTTTATCTGGAGAAATGTTCGAAATTCGTCGGATCGAAGTAGGCGGTAACTTTATTGTTTAGACGTTCGACAAGGACACGACGATGATGATTGGATTAATGTTTTATCTCTTTGTGGTCGAATGGCAATTTTTTTCTTTTTGGCAAAAAGACTGTATTTAATAGCAGTGATATAGGGGGTAGGGAAGATCGATCAGAAAAGGTCGCAACACGGGACCATTTCTACGCAGCAACGAATCCCCATGCAAATGTAAATTTTTCACGAAATATCGGTGCAAATTGCGGCGAGCCACGAGGATTTCGTTTCCCAACAGGATAGCCAGGTAGATTTATAAGCTCGTTTTTAAATCGAAACAAGATTTAGGTACTCTTGTTTCCACTCAACCACAATGCTCCTCTCTTTCTCACTGATTCGGTGTGTATTTTTTCCCACCGTGTACTGGAATTTATCTGTTCGGAATCGCGTTTATTATCCTTCGGAAATATCAGTTGGGAAAATTATTGCAACGCGTGCATTAAAGCGGAAAATTACGTAGACCCGGATTTAAGTAAATATTTGAACGTTTGCGTGTTTCGATCCTGGCTATTTTCTGCGCTTAAAAACGTAACAATAATAATTTCCATAGCTTTCGACGTGCGAGCGTGTACCCTCAACCTGCGGGGAAATATTTGCAGAGTGGGCGACAGTTATCGGGAATTTGAATGTCCATTGTTGAACTGCCACTGTTCCACAGCTAGCCTTGCTTTATCTTTTAAAATAACAATTGTTGAAATAATATAATGCCAGCTGTAGTGGTAACGCTCGTTGCATTGTTTCTATTCTTTCCCCGCGAGTAATATAGAATTCGCTGTGGGTTCTTGTTGAAATGTTGCGGGTAATTGGCGAATGAAATATTATACTCGCAGCGTAACTAGAACGGAATGTTGGTTAAATTAAATGGGGATTTTTTTGTTTTCTTCTTTGGACAGGGACAATTGATTAATTTTAACAGTATGCATTTATGCATGGAACCTTCTTGTTAATACTATTTTATGGTCTTCATTCAATTAAAACGCAATATTATGAACCAAGGAATTGCATAGAAATTTTGTACATACATATTTAATCCAATATAATTAGGTGCCCCTTAGAAATAGTTTTATAAAAATGTAAATATTTCAAATATCCAAAGACTTTTCCAAAGTTTCGAGCTACCATAGATTCACATTCAAATAAAATTGCAAATAGACGGCAGTCCATAAATCTTATAATCTTATCATAGTCTAAATATTGTCGAGTATCTTTCTGTAAAATTGTGAAAAATGTTCTTCCGCGTTTCATCGTTTAAGTAACGCCGATTAAGAGCACGGAGGACATGATGTTAAGCGTTAGTTACAAAGTGCCTCTTCCAGGGCGTCAGGCACGTTGCTCATTGTCGAAATAAAATGCGGCCTCGTTGACGAGCGTATCGACGCGTCTGCTGATTTCCCAGGGCGATCTTTCAACCGATCATTAACCGGAGACCGGCCAGAAACTGAGAAAGAAAGTGGAACAGGCTGTATTCGCACCCACGGGCCATGGAATACATTTTCTAGGACGGTAAATAACAGCCAGTGATTAAGGGCGGATGCGAAAGTTGGACTGTTGTGTTGGAGGGTGTGATCGATGCTTCGAAGAGGGTTGAAACATCTCTGGAATAATTTAAGACGCGTGTGAAAAGGTTTGGAAGGGAAACAGTACTTAAGTGTTTGTTAGGGGGAACGATTGCTTTTTTTTTATTAATTGAGTAAATACTGGTGGCAGAAATAATTCTACGGGGCGGGCAAGTGAAAATTGATTTATTACTCCAAAGATTTATCGCTGTAAACATTTGTTGATCCTTGCAAAATTATGGAAGCAAAAGGAAAATTGTTGTGATGCTCGTAGAGGGATTTAACTTGCTCGCATGTTTTTCCAAAATTCCAGCTGCTCGTTCGTTGATGTAATCGCGATTCTCGTGGGATCGATTGAATATTTCAATACACGTATAACGAGAAGCCAGCTTGTATCTTGTTTAGTATCGTATCGCAAATCGCGATGCATGCACGCCAATGAAACGTTGCTCAAATCCATCACACGATTACCCAATAAATAATACTAAATACATCCACAATAAATAACGAACGATGGCCATTATATTATTGGCACCGCCCGTATTCATTTGGCTAATTGAAATTAATTTACCTTGTTAAATAATTCAAAATAATTAATGATTAAAACCGGCCGTTTGTGTACGTCGAAATGCATGCACTTAATATGACAGTAATACGAAGTTAATGGTACCAAATGGATTTCCCGAACGGAACATCAAGTATCGTTTCAATGCAATAATACGGACGCATTGGAACTTCATTCCACGGGATTATAACAGATGATCTAGCATTTCTACTCGATTGATTCAACTCTAAAAACTAGCGTATTCGTGGAATGCGTAAAAACGATTTATCTAATAATATTACCCATGCAATTGCCCAGATTGCTAAACCAATCCACGATAAAACCATTCATTCCCTTCATACATATTCCCTTCTTTTTTTAAATAATTACATATTAACACGTCAACAACGTTAATGATATAACAATACAGCGTGTGATATGTCTGAAAAATATGTCTTAAAAAAATCCCCCATCGACTCCATAAAAACTAATTCGGAAACCCTTCGTTTCCACACGAACAGCCCAATATAAAGTAAAGCCACTTAATTCGTAATTAAAATTCACCCAAATGATAGGATGCGTCGATGAAGAGGCTGCGTCTAAACGTAACCCGAAGGAAAAACCGTAGCCGCGTAGATCTATCGGTGGAAAAAGTTGTTCCGGCGGCAGCTAGCGCGGAAATTGGCGTTGCGAGGATGGAAGAAGTTCCTCGGTTGAATAGATGGGAAGAAAAAGAAGCGTCGCGACGTCGAGGCTGGTAACGCGGTTAGACGAGCGGTCGCTGCGACACACCGTCGCGACACCCAACTTTTCTCGTAACTGTAAACCGCTATCATTTTTTATGCAGTTCGATGAGAGGCGAACACAGTTCCGAATCCCATGGGTGAAACTTGCACGCTTCTCATTCGCGGGTATAAAAAAGTTTCTCCGTCTGGGATACCGTGCCTCTCGTGCCACCCCGTCTCAATCTTTTCACGCTTCGAAACTGGCTGCGTGTCCCTATCGAAGTTTTCGGCTGCACTTGTTTCCTTCTTCATTCGCGTGCACAAAGGCCAAGGGGAAGTTGGAACGTGTATAGAATAATTTTCGTGGATGTACGGGGCGGATTAATCGTGGCCTTTATTTCCGTGGAAAAGTTGACGAACGGTTTTGTTTGGTGCGGTACGGTGTTAATGGACGATTCATTGCCAGTGTGCTTCAATTTATGTCAGCAATTTATTTGTCGTTTGTAGTTCATCATTCTGCGGAGTAGTTATTATTGAAGGGTACAAAATGTGGACGGCGAAGAGAATTAATATTTCTATTGTAATATTAATAATAGCAGTGGTAATTAAATTATCGAATTATTGAACACACTCTACCACGATCTTCGAAGGGTTGTAACTTCGTGGGGAAAAATCGTACGGCAATCTAGCTGGGCTCGTTTTAAAGGGCGCGTTTTAAACTTTCGAGGATCAGAATTGAATTTTTTTTCTAAGACCAATTTATAATGGAAAACGGATTCGAGAACGAAGTTCCACCCACACTCTAGTCGTTCAATTGCAACATTTTGACGAATAGCGGACACTGATATCAGGGACGGTATACTTTATTCAATGAACCGTCTGTCGTAGTCTCAGACTCGTAAACGCCAACGCAAAATCAAACAGACATCGCGAGCTCGTCTGTGAAACGTGCCTTCCAGTTCTGCAAACACGTTCCTCGAGCACTGCATCATATCAAACAAGGTGCGGTGCAGCAAAACTTCAGGTACAACAGTGTTTCTCTACTCGCCACTTTTTTTTTCTATCCACCTTGTTGGACTTTACAGAGTCGGTTTCCTACTCTGCTTTCAACCTTAACGTTTCTTGGAACAGTAGTTGAACTTGTCGCACGGTGAACGTTGTTCCACCAGCAACATAAACCAGTAAGAAACAAGGCTCCCACAGATTCCATGACACGTGAGTTATTCGTGGCCAGCTAGTGAAAGTGAATCTCGTTAATGTAAAACATGTATAAAAATATTCTATAATACACTTGCTTAGTTAAGATTATACTGTAGGAATTAATCACAATGAAAATTCTACTGCAAAATAGAACGTGATTAATAAAAAATATTCTGCACCGAAACTCGATAATCCAGTGAACCACTAAATTTTCTTTTCCGTGCAGAGAGTGTTAACCAATAAATCCTCCCTCCCGTTTAATCCCATTTAAATAATCGTCCCTCAAGTATTTTCCCGCTTTAACGCCGTTCAATTCATAAAAATCCCCTTAATTACGATCCATCCAATTCAGAATTGCAATTAAGGCGCAAGTGCACGAACAATAAAATTGCGCGTTGCATAATTTCATCGCTTGGCGTGCGAATAAAAAAAAAAGAAGAGAAGAAACCACAGTGACGAATATAGGGGAAACGCGTTAACGTAACAAAGGCAATCCGTTGCTCTCGGCGTCGGTAACGGGCCGAATTAATTCATTCCGACTTTAATGACTAAATTCCTTGCGGTGTGCACGACTGCAACGTCGGATGGAAGCATCGTGCATAATGCAGAACCCGGCCATGCGGCCCGTTCAAGCCGAAACTTTTGCCGGAAATTTTGTCGAGACGCAACTATGAGAAATTTTCGCCGAGTTTCGGCCGCGCGTGTCGACGCCGCGCCGTCTACACGTTCCTAGAATAACCAGCACGCACAACACGTTATACGGGAAATTTGTTAATAATAATGCGGCCATAAACGCGCGCCGTTCGAGCTTAATGACTTCGTATGCATAATTGATCCGACCGCGTAAATTCCATGAATATTATAGACAACAGTTTCCGTTTAAGCACGATCAGAACGTCGAGTCGTTTCCAGAGATTCGGTGCGAGAGGATCGCGGCAATTATTCGATTAAACGACAAGTTTGTTCAATCAATTATTTAGTTCGGCAGGTGTTATTAAAATAATACTTGTGCCACCTGTAAAGCGGTTACAAACGATACCCATTGCCGATGTGCAATTCGATTAACCGAGACGAGAAAGCTCGAATTTCGTTGAATGCAATTCACAGTTTCGAGGTACAAATCGTATACTACAGGTACATAGGCATTGTTACCGTGGAGTATAATCATTTCTTGATTAATTGTTCCTGAATGTGAATTCCTGGAGAATTTAAAGAAAAACAATTTATTTATCTCGCATCGCGTGTAATATTGTTCTTGCTTTTCGTGTTGATTAAATTTTGCGTAAACGTACGCTATTGAATAACGTTCCAGGAACACGTACGTTCAGATTCGCGTGTAATATCTGTCATATTTGCATGCTTTATTTATGATGTATATTGATATGGAAGAGTTAACTTAATTGAGTCTACACTTCAACGCAACATTTTGCACGAGAAGTTAGATATTTAAATTGAAGCGTGTTCGAGTGACGTTAAATCCCATGAGCTTTGCTTGTTTCCCGATTTTGTTGGAGGGAACAAAGAAGACGCGGGGAGTATGAATTTTTAGCACTACCCTATACACAGCATTTAGTAATCCTTTCTACAAAGAGGAAAAGCGCTCTACCAAAACAATTTCTATCCCGTCGTTACTAGAAACGATATCAATTGCAGTGCTTCGCTACATGATCCCGCATCGTTCGTTTTGATCCCCTGGAAAACATTCCATTGTTATTGGCCCACGTTCCCTTTTGTTTCATTGTTAACCATTCGCTGTACCTTCCACGAACACATTCGGGCATATACACGCCGGAGCAGCGAGTTGCGGAAGCAACAGAAAAAATAAATACGAGGGTGGCAGAAATATACCTGCACGTGCATCGCGGTTACTGTGTGTTAACATTCAATATTTTACACACCGAACTGTCTTGGCTATAAATATTTCATGCCGTTCCTCTATGGGAGACGAGTCAAAGGCGAACAAATTTTATATATGCGACATCTATTGGAACCTTACGTGCTTGGGAATTGCACGCTGATTTTATTTTGAAAAAAATATACCACTCTTGCAGTGAGTGTTCCACCAAGACTCTCGTACAAACGTTATGACTGTGTTCTGTGAGAAAAATAATATTTAATTCTCAGGTACAGGTAAGGTACACGAGAGAGCTTTAATAAACTTGTGAAATTTAAAAGGGATGTTTTATCTGATCCACTTCTTTCTTTCGATATATTGCAGTACAAATCATTTACTATATTCTCCAAATCGTAAATGAAGAATAAAAATGCAATTGAATTACAGATTTTAAATCAAACACACTGACAAACTTTCTACTCAAACCGATAGAAGCGAACAATCTGTGCACAGAATAAAAAAAAGTCAGTACATTTCTGAATACCAAATGAAATTAATCAAACAAATCAACAGGCTCGAAAATAAAATCTTAAAAAACGATCAGTCCTCTGTGCGTACTAAAGACACTAAGGATTCCAACGACACAAGCGACGAAAGGAAAACAAGTATTTTCTACATGCGTTTCCTTTTTTCCCCCACCCCTCTCGGTCAGTTATCCGGCTCGGAAGAGATCGACGAAATACAATTAAAGAAGAACGAGAGAAACGAGGCAACTCGGGCGATAATGTCGATGCATATCGTCGGTGCATTGTGGCCTATTTCCGAAGCGCATACGGGCGCGAGGCTCGTGAAAAATATACAAAGGACGAATCGATGCGCGGATTGCGGATCGTTCATTGGACCGTGCCGCGAGATTTATCCCAGCCCGATAATTTATACAGCGCAAAGGAAACGTGCACGAGAGCCATGGAAAAATGCCAATTGCGATAATTCAGACGTTCGCCGCGCTGTCTGCTCAATTCGACCCAAAGAGAAATAGAGAGAAAGGGGTTGAAATAGACAGAGAGGGGGAGAACGTGTACGTGTGTGCGCTTGTGTACGCGAGTGAGCGAGCGAGGAGAAAAGAGTGTGGAGAAGATAGAGCGACAGGGGCGAAGAGAAAGAGGCTGAGAGAAAGAGAAGAGAAAGGGAGGAAAAGAGGCCATCCGGTCAAGGCACTTTCGCACACTAGAAAATAATGGGGCTACGTTTAATCGCGGTTATTAAGTACGAGTAGCCGCGTGGACTGTTGAGAAATATAATAGACGCGAAGCTTTTAATGGAGTGGCTGAAATTTTGATGGCCAGGTTGAATGGCTTTAGTTTTCTGTCGCTCGATCGCTCCGCCTGCTAAAGAGCTTTAATCGTAGACACAGTGAATTGTATATCGTTATTAGTTTGCCGTTACGTCAGACGTTTCATCAATTAATGTCCCTTTTTATCTTTTCGGACCATTCCACTATTCTGATCGGCCGACTAATTCGAATTTTAAGTTCCCACGATACGATCGCCAATGATACGCAACGCAGTTCAGCATTCAATTGAATTTCCCACAGTAACGCTGCACGGTCAAATCGGCTTTAGTTAAATGCCCCGGACTGTTTGTTACGGTTAATTATCGCAGGCCGGCCGCGAGTTTTTGTACTTCAATTATCGCCCGTGTCGCGTTGCTCCACATTAATGTTTAGATAATTAGATGTTGCGTGTAATTGTTAACGACAGAGGTTCGCGGGTGTTTAACAACGATTGTGAAATTAACAGCGAAGTAATTTCAATTAGAAATGGATTTGCTGGAATATAGGAATTTGGTTTGATTTTATACGATATAATTCATGGCTGTGATAAAGCTTGGAGCATTTATTTGATTACTATCCAATCGGATGAATCGCAACGAATTTTCCTCCGAGAATGCTCCTAGGGGAGACTTCAATCAAATTTTCAACTCTGTCCAAAGCCCTGACTCCACCTCCCTCCCTCTCCCTTTTCTTTCTCTCTTTTTCTGTGTTCCTATCACCGAGGAACGTGCTCGTAAGCTCTGCTCGAATTTCGAAGCTGTCCATTTCGCAGGCGTTAATTTCGAAAAGCAATATCCTCGAACGGTCGCGGCGTACTGCTCGATGATTTACAAGATTCTCGGAGGTAGCTGCAGGGGTATACATCGGGAAATTGTGTTTGAACGGGAACAGGAATTTTGGAAAAATCCTCTGTCTCCCGATGCGAAAGAATCTTCCGCGCTCTTTTCGACCCATCCCCCAAAAGATCAGAAAAAAATATAGAGTACTCTAAATCACAGACAAATATAAATTCCAATTAATATCGAATTCAACAATCCCCACGAAATAGTAACAAAAGTAGACGGAATAAAATAAAAGGTAGAATAAGAAAAACTATCGCAACTGTCCCATACAATTTTATGATAAAAAGCTTCAGTTTCATAAAAGTCCAATTCTTTTTTGTTTGCCATATTTTCTCTAAAGTTTCCCAGGACTCTGCGTCTCCCCCTTTCTTTGTTTCTCAGAAAATCGTATAAGTCCCAGAGGAAGCTCGTTTTGCTTGGTGCGATTTTATCTCCTCAGCCATTGTCATATAATATATCAAAGGAATAGCACTTCCGTTCGAAGACGCATGGAAATCGTGCGTTCTTGTTTCGTACGTTGTTCCCCGCGGCTAAGCGTCACGATTCTTTTTAACCAGGCGTCATTTTAGATACTGTCCTCCATTCTGGCGATGTGTATTCGTCGTCATCGTCGTCGTCGTTGTGGGCGCGCGTTCACAATAGGGAACAATGTTCCCCCGAACAAAGCGCGAGCTGACCTTCTTTCCCGATCCTCGTTTCGCGACCGCTGCAAATTGAATTCTCGCCGACAATGCGTCGCGGCAAATTGCGCGTTGAATTCTGAGCAATCTTCTAATTATCGCCCGCTCGTGCTACGCTCGACGCCACCCATCGGCGACTCGTTTTAACAAATTACTTTCCAGTCAGTGGCGTTTCGACGTTTGGAATTGTTCACGGAGGCACTGTGCTCGATTTTTGAACGATTGGTTACAGGTTAAGGGCACTCGAAAAATTTCTAGTCCACGAAAATTCAACGGGGAAGTTTTGTGATTCTAACTGGCAGGACTTTGTGAGGGTTTAATGAGGGATGAAGATATTCGGGCGATAAGAACGCGCGGATATTATGAGAAATGTATTCCTTATATTATTAAGTGTGTATACTAATGTAACTGTATATTTTATATAGATAGTCAGTAAATTATATGATGCATAATTATTTCAAAGAAAGTAGGTACGGTAAAAAAGTGCAACGCAGCTATTTTAATATTACAGATGCAAATGTTCCACGTAATTAAAATTTAGAAATATTCTCTGCGTAAGAAAATCTTTCTCTTCGATTTGGCGAACCACCTTTATAGATAATATTACGCGACCTTTCCCCGAAGTTTTGAAGTGAAACGATCGTTCCCGACGATTTCGCCTCCGTCGTGGTCTACTCCGTTTCCGGACAAACAACAGCAGTTTGTAAGATAAAACCCGTAGTGGAAAGAGAACGCAAGAACACAACAAAAACCTGGACGAAATCTTGTTGCATTCACGCTACACTACTTTTTTTGCGTGCTTTGCCTTCGACTGTAAAATGAGACTGGAGGCGGCCAAGTTCGGGGAAAATGTTTCCGGATGAAATTCGAAATGCTCCCATGGTGCGTCGAATTTTCCTTCAGCTCTCTCGACGATTTCTTAGTCGCCCTGTTCCGCGGCACGCGGTATACCTCGATATGAAACACGCGTGGGAAATTTGGAAACTGAGTTCAAGCAAACGAGAAGACGACAAGTGGTCTCGATAGAAAATTGGAATAATAGAAATTATTAAATACACTTCAGACAAAACAATTATTTTCCATTTTCTTTTAAAAAGCTCAATCATCCAAGGACGTGGATAATTAATATCTGAAAGTACGAGTTCATCGTTACTTTAACTTCAGCGCTATTTTCACTCTCGCCTTGTACACTGATTATTTATACCCTGTATATTTTTAGTGAGCTGTTCTTATAAGACTGACGAATGAAGAGACTTTAAATATTAAGTATGCACGTCATGATCAATACGGTTCTATCTTGTCAAAAATCATAATAGCGAAATTCAATAATTCCACCGAAATATTCCCCCGATATAGCATTAACAAAATCTTCACATCGGAAAGCAAAATCGCGGCGAGGAATAAACGCGGCTTGTCGCTCAGCTCGAGAAAAGCTGAGTTCGAAGTCAGTTGAGTGGAAAAGCGTCGAGGAAGCGGGACGATCCAATTCCGCGATCGCGAAATAACGTTTCGCGGGTGTCAAGTAAGCGGTTTAAGTTGAACTTTGTTGGACGTCGAACGTTTGAGCCGCTTTCGGCGTGCCATTTTTCTGGCAAAAATAAATTTCGATACGAACAATCGTGCGCCTTTCGTTCTCTGTTCGAATAAGAAAAGCGATACGGCGAACGTGGCTGCGCGAAAGCGAGCATAACGCAGCACAGTCAGTTTCCTTTTTATATTTTTCTTCTTGACTGGTAGCCTAGGAGGGGGGGATAATCTGGCGGTCGTTGGGGTGGAAATCGCGTTTGAAGAGGGTGAATCGTGGAAATCGTCGATTTGGAAAGTGTATTTTGGTGTATTGCGCTGGACTTGCTTCGTTGAATGACATTTTGACAGGAAAGGAGAAACGTTTTTATGTATTGAGGTTCTCTTGGATGGGGGAGCGTGTGTTAAAATTCCAAAGGAAAAGGAGGAAGTAGATTTTCCGGTTTTACCGAACGGGGTGTGGAATGGTCGGCGAGGAGATTGTATCTTTGGTCACGTTCCAATTCTTCTTACATCTTGGCGATTTCACGTCTTGAAGAGGGGATATCTTCTTTTTGCTTCTCTTTTTATGATATCCAGACACAGTACAGTCTCTTGAATTTCCAGTCACTCAGGTACACCCTGTGGCATTTGATGCGCGTTTACTTGTATTCCACGTAATTGCAATCAGTTTACAAATCAATCGAAAAATTATAGAAATGTCGAGGAGCGTGTTAGTTATTAATGATAACGAGTGAATCAATCGTGGAGTGTTTTCTTTATAGCAGGCGATGTAATCGAGAATTGATAATAAGGGCGGTGAGAAAAGGGGTGAACGCATCTCATGGATTAATGCACTCTAGAGATTGCGATACTTCAACCCTCGCAGACCCCGATGCCCGGAACACCTGGTACGAGGGGAGGAAAAATTGGAATCGATCGGTAGTCGATTAAACAGCTGTCTACCCTCAAGTGTCCCAAGCTAATGGTGGTTAATGCATAATGAAGTAAAGGAACGGAAATACTACCCCTTCGATGCTCTTTATTTAGTAGCGGCAGAAGTTAACCCAGACAATTATTCAATTATTCATTTCAAACATACATAAACGATAAAATGTTATATAAATATTACAAAGTGAAATATTTTTATTTCTCGACTCATTAATGCGAAATAATAAACGCGATCGACTAGATCCCCTCAGAAATCCCACCCGTAAAACCTCCATTCACCACGGTCTTTGTTTAAACTCATCAAATCCCATCGTAACCACTTGATGTCTCTCGAAACGTTACTTAAGAGCAAGCAACAGACGGACCGAACCCGAGAAATCGGACGGTTCGGTCAATTAACCGCTTAACTCCGTTCTCTTAGTCGCAGGGGAGATCAGGACAGCGAAACGAAGGTAGCAGGCCACGAATTTCTGCTGGTCCTTCTTTTTTTCCTTCGTTGTGTGTCCTGGTCCCGCGTTTACCATTAGCAAAGGTCGGATGCTCGTGATGCAAAAGTGGAATGCAGATGAGGTCGCCTAGGGACCGCGGAAATGGGAGGAATAAAAAGAACGAAGGAATGGTAGAAAGCGTGTGGACAAAATAGGAAAGGAGCGGAGGGACTCTGAGAAAAAAAGAACGGGACGAAAGTCGTGAAGCATTTTTGAACGAAAGCGTCGGAAACGTTGGCGAGGAAAATGCATCGCTGCCCGGGGACGGCGGCCTCCCTTTGCTCTGGTGCAATCGTTGGTCATTCCTGAATATGACATATATACGAGGCATCGCGAGTGTGTGCATATACTTGCAAGAATAGTAATAAGAAGCCTCGAGGATTCTGGGGAAAATTGTGCGAGAGATTGTACCAATTGAAATTGTAGAAAATATTGTATTACATGGTAGAAGAATTTTAAAGAATTCAATTAATTTCGATAATTCCTTGTGTTTCTATTGATATGTGAACAATATTATATTTTTGTAAAAATCGTTAATAATTTTCCGACGAAGTATTGAATTATTTCGTACCTTTGTTAAATGGAACATATTCGCAAAATATTTAGAACATCCGAGATGTCAGGATGAACTTTTGGCGCTGAAAAATTGTCTTACCTCGAGTATCGCTATCGCGAGTCGTTTGTACGAGATGGCGTCCGAGCCAGGAACACGACGAAAGAAACAAACAACCGGAGAGGCAGGGTGGCCACTCGCACTAAATAACCGATAAGCACCATAGAGTATTACAGAGGTTACACGGTGTTATCAGGAAAGTTCTAAACGCCGCGGAGCACGTGCATTAAGTGTATCAACTTGGTGTATCGTGTCGTTCTAGTTCACAAAAGCGGGCTTTATGCGCCGCCCGTAAATGTCCGAGTGTCCCTCGTAAAAGGGGCGATTCAACGAGCCAACGTATTAAGTACATAGACATCTTTGATGGGCTATTATATCCTTCAGTTCAATTTTACCCTACACGCTACATGAAATCTTCGTGAATAAAATACACAATGTAAAGCAGAAATAAACGATAGATTCATATACAGGTATCTCATGAGATAATATTAATATGTATTTTGGTAGATTCTGAGGTTTAGCGTTCTACTTGTTTCTAACAATTTTTTTTTAATTAAAAAAAAACACAGTATGACACGGTACTGATCAACGTATATTATGTAGTCATTAAACATCAGAATATACTTTGAAATTACAAGAAACACCTCCTAAATTCAGAAACTTGACCGCGTCTGATCTATGCGGGATCATACTACTGAGAAACAGTACACTTCATTATTCGTTTCTATTGGAAACGGCTACCCGTCGGATAGATATCCACTCACTTCCACCTGAATATAATTTGCACCTTAAGGGCTTCCTCCAGGTAAAATTGATATTTCTAATTAATTCTAAATATACAACGTTCATACTGTTCAAGATTCAAGAATTGCCTCCCGTGTCAATGAAAGCTCAGCCCCGATAAAAACACTTCCAATCAAAGGCGCACCAGGTATACGTAGTTTCCGCGGTTTATATCGGCGTCGTTGATATCGAGAAGTACTTTATAGTCGTTCCGAGACGTAGCAATAAATTCCATTGGCCGCACGGTTATGAAGCATAAAAGGTTTGCTCGCGGCTCGCGTCGCCGCTTTTACGTCCGTGCGCCGCAAGAAAAGTATCGCCGCGGAACTAAACTAGTATTGCTACCTGCTAAGTGGCACATTACGGGCAGCGACTCTAAAAAGCCGCGATAAATCTTCACGTGGGATATTATAACACGGGCCGAACGGCGAGCCCTGCCACCCAAGTACTTGAGGCTCGATTTTTTTTTTACGAGTTTTCGCGCTACCCGTCTATCCTTTAGAACGATTTCGTGATTTCGAATATCGTTGTTAAATGAGCATTTTCTATAATATACAGAAAATATTTATTTTAATAAATCCTGAGAATTAATAACCTGGATTATTGGCGACAAAAGAATTGAAAAATATCAGTTGCAATTCTTTAGTTCTTATATAACGTAGCAATTAACTATTCACCAGTCCTAAGCTTGAAATACGTCACTGGCTCACCCCAAGCATTTCGAATAGGTGACCTCCGACGAGCTAAGCAGATTTTCTTGAAAGCACCTCCGATTCAACAGGCCTTTCATTGTAACGAGTGAATTCTCGCGTCGAAAGCAGCGAAGAAATAATAAGAGGACACGAAAATCATGTGGCCAGTGGACCATCGACTGACAAGAGATTGCACGCGGAAATTTTGAAAATAAGACGCCGCGTTACTTAAAAAGTCAGCTCCCTTTCACTGAAGAGGAGAATAGACGACTGCTCGAGAATAGCCCAATTCATCTGACGAGCTCATTATACCAAACCTGTGCACGCTTCTATGCCTCGTATTCCTCTTGCTTCTTCCCCACCCACTCTTGCTTGAAACCTTGAAATTACAAGGGCCGTTTTCGGTACGCCAACCAGCGCAACGGCAGCCTCTCGCAGCGCGGCGGATCGTAATTGTAAACGAGTGCAAAGCAGAAAATACAGGACGAAGCTTTCAGCGCGTTGCGAGGAGGCTTGAGCGTTATAAAATAAGGCGAGCTCGGACACAATAGGCGTTTTCGGCCGGCGAAATTGCTGGATCCACTGTCGCTGCTGCGCTGCACCCTCTGTGGAGATTTATAAACGGAACGTTGGTCGATCTGGGTTAGGAAAATTCTAAGCGACCCTTCGTTTTGTTAGAGATTAACTGTAAATGCATATTTAAGACTAGTATTGTGGATGCTCCTTTCAATGGGTCGTCGAAATATTTTGTTTATCAGGTCTTTGTATTTTTAATTGTAAAAGTGGTTAGAAAATAGTGTACTCTTAAAGTTTGGAATTGTAGATAAATGTTGGGTAAAATAATTAGTGTAACAACAGTCTAACAGTTTCAGATTCTATAAAATAATTAATGGAACGGTAATTATTCTAGCAAATGTCGTACAAGTAGTACAAAAAAATAAATGGAAATATAAGGTACTTAACAAATTCGTTCTGAATGATATCAACAATGTCCTCTTCACAAGACCGGATTTACCATCAACAGCAATTTCTTATGCAAAAGGAAATTCACTCCCAAATCTTATCTCGACAAAGCGTATTGTAAGACGTTGATCAAAGAGATTCTAGATTCGAAACAGTGTTCCCAGAATACTAAAGACCTCGTCTGACGTGGTGCTTACGACGCTAAGGACAAATGGAAATTTATATCGACCAGCCGACTATTTTCTCGGTCTTTTAAGAGCGTCGTTCGTGGCTGTAATATTATTGAAATAATGGTGAAGACGTCGCGACGACGCGACTCGACGCTTCGAGGCAACCATTGAATGGAGTCGCTACGGTTATTTTCATTTTTCCTTAAAGCAGTCAACGGTGCTACAATGGTATAACGAAAGAGAGTCTGTAGATTTGCTCTCTCGGAATGTATACTCTGTTACACACCTCCCTTCAATTAGGCTGACTGGAAAGTATGACGTTCGAATTTTATTCTTGAATTAAGGGTGCGACGTGCTTGCCCCATGTTGGTCCAAAGATACAGATACTAATTTTTGCTCAGAGATTAGTATCAGATTAGTTCCCCCTGTCCCAAAAAGACACCACAACCTTCCATATTCTCTTCTTAAACGATATTGTCTTAATATCCCACTGTAAGGGTGTGTGGTTAATAATTCATACTTAATAAGTTTCTCCAATGTCGGTAAAAGCCACAGAAAGCATAGTAGAAACAGAAGCGTGCAACGAGCTATTTATATTTAACTAAGTTAATTTTCCCATCAGCAGCAAGGGAACTGTTAACTTTCGTAATTTCGCACTGATAATTACCATGATTTAGAGGATGCTCCTGAAGCAACGGAAAGGAGTATAATTGAAGGGTGAAAGTTTCTGAAATCCGGTAATTACCACTCGCCTGTCTATAGTCTAATTTCCTGTGTGATATTCAACCCATGAAAATACGATTCAATAAAAGTCCTCTCACATTCCTCGTGTCATCCTTAAAAAAGAAATCAAGCAAATATTATATGTAAAACTGCATTTAAATTTACATACATATTTAACATCTCGTACCAATTACAATTTTAATAATTGTTTCAGCGAAATCCTTCGTACTGCAAACACCAAAGAGCGATAGCAATAGCAACATAATTATTATTATGACATCCCCATGGTCCCCACTTTTCCCTCACTGCATCCACCATGCAATAACCCTCGCAATAGACATATACTACACTTCCTTTACAGTCATACTAACTCATACAACTCTCAATTACCGGAGGACTTACAGAACAAGCGCTTTATTCGACTTTGAACGACTCTCTGCCATGCAAATTCTGATCACCGCTGTATCGTTGGCACGTCTCGCGGGACCCTCGAGCCGGATGCTGTGCGGCTCCGGAAGTCTCACGGTTGTAAAGCGCCGGTCAGTGTATCCAGTTTTTGCCCCGAGGATGCGCTATGAAACACTGGTTTTATTCGCTTCAACCGATGGCCAGGGGCTTTCACGGAGGATAAGACCACGGGTACCGCAGTCAGCTGCAAATATTTCCAGCCTCGTCTTTGCTGCTGAGCTTACCCCTTAGCATCTTTCTGAAGGATACCCTATTCCGCTCGGTTTACCCGCTCGAGGTTACCCCACGAGCTTTCGAAAGAATTCGAAGAAACATTTTGGCCAGAATTTTTATTTAAATCTAAAATATTGATGGTTGGATATAATATCTCATGGGGCAATGAGGCAGATTCACTTTAACGAAAAATTTGTACAAATCGTTTTTAATATGTAGCCTGTCTGAGAACTGTATATATATATTCGCGGAACAGCAAATTTTACCCGCGTGAATTTCCATATAGAGGAAGCTTCGTTAAACTTTTCTGCGCCGCGTGTATTTTAATAACAAGTAACCGTGGCCCCGCTAGAACTTGCCCGCAAAATTATTAGGCAGAGGGCGCAGAACGAAATCGCAATTTCGATGATCCCCGTAACGTACACCGCCTCGATAATCTTAATCTTGCCAGAATATTATATATAAATTTAATATTGAATAGGAGTTGAACATACTTGTGGAAAGTGAAGTGCAATATAATATTAGACACTGAAATATTCTAGCTACCTACCCTTCAGATGGTTTAATTAAATCGAATGATTTACGGTGCATTTCAGTTCGCCAAGTTTTTGCAAAAATTCTTTCGCGGTCAGTGGAACGTTATTAAACCGAAAAAGAAAATAGAAAAACGTATCGGACCAGTTACATGGAAATTCGTTGTTTCGTCTAGCCCGAAGGAATGCAGAGATTCCAGCGTAGTTTTCTCGTGGATGGTGCAGAATTTTTCCCCGAGCTCCCAAAAATTCAAATGGGTCACAGCTTTTTGTTTCCGACGTTCAGAGCAAGACGCGGTGTCTGCCGCGCTTTTTACCCTTTCACGCGAGTCTGGGTCATTGTTTAAGACGTTCCTATTTGCCCTCGAATTGTTCAACCCAGTTGGAGCACGCTGCAATTGTACCTTAAATTGAACGCGCAGGGGTGTGAAATTAAAGCGAACCAACGATTCGATACTATTTCTATTCAATTGAGACAATTTTTTTTCGGAAGCAATTTTAAGCTAATTATTTCACACATATATGCTAACAATTCTTAAAAATCTACACGCTTCCGTTCCTAGAAATGAGAAACAAAATATCACAACCCTTTCTATGTCATCTCCTCATCATTTCAATGGATACAAACACTGACAAAGGTGTAATTCATTCCCAATAATATATTCATCCCCTCGAAAAGTACATTTGCTACCACCAGTCCCATCTCGAACGACTAACCACGATTACAAATCACTTGCACCCTAAAGTCCAGTCTCCGGAGTTACCAGTTCGCAGACGATCCAAGCCGCAAAACGCTTAGATTTAGCGCACCGCGCTTCCGTGAAATTATTCCCCTATTGTCGAGGGAAGTCGTTAAATTTGAAACCACGACCCGCGTGGCTTTTAGCAACGCGTCTACACGCAGAGAACGTCGGCGGAGGGGATTCTCCAAAGCCGCAAAACAGTCGTCCGCGTGATGAAAGTCGGTCGGTGCCGTTTGCCGGTCGATCAGTTGAAAAGCAGCGAAAGTGGAGGCGGATTCGCGCTCAGAGCGACGTGATAGATTACGCTCTCACGCTTCCCGGTGCTTTCCGCCACGAGAAAATCGTGCCCGCCTTCCCGATCCATTCCGACGAACGCGAACGTGGTGTTTTTCATCGGTCCACTTGTGAACAGCGAAACGATCTCCTATCGAGAGGCTTCCTTCGATGGCGTTTATAGGTTCTCTCTGCGCCCTGCTAAAGCACCATTACGAAAGATTAGTTTACCGTTTCGGGGAGGCTGGAGGAGATCAAAGTATTTCATGTTCAAGCATCGAAAGGGAATTCTGCTACCGAAGCGATGTTAAAACTTAAAACACTGAGCATCGACAAGAAATAATAATTGAACGTTTGTTTCAATTTTTTATTCGATGGAATAACATTTCACACAACACAATTCATTTCAGTATATACCGAAATAAGAATTGCAAGTGTCAATGAGCCATTGGATTGGTACCTTCGAGAGTTTCCTTTCTGAATTCAAGAATAATTGTTGTAGTATTGGATGAGTTGTTATAGACAGCTTACTATTAGCGGATTAAAATGAATCCAACCTCTGTATTATAAAATTGAAATTTTCAAGTACACCATAGAAATGTCAGCATCATTCGGTGACCCCTCACTTCCGAGCAGTGTCTAACTTCGTCGCTTCACAATAGATACGGTTTTCCTGAACAATTCTGCAACGAGGCTCCGGGTCTCGTTCGAGTGTGATTATCAGCACGTTACACATTGAGACACATTGGATTAATATGGCGGGTCCGGGTGTTACACAATAGTTCGAGAACCGACTGCACCCCCCATCGCCCTTGGTCTCTGCCACTACCAATTACAGAAGCTTCGCCGGAAACTTAGGCACACAGCCGGGCTCGTGCTCCACCTGTCCGTGGATAACTTCGATAATGACGTTTCAAGTTCTCGTCGGCAGGTATTAGCAAAGTTGCCAAACATTCGGCCAAGTTCTTCTTCCTTTCATTTCTCTTTTTTTATTTTTATTTCCAAGTTCGTTCCGCAGTCTGACGTTTTTACGGCGAACGAATTTGTTCCGTGTTGCTTTCGCGAAATCTCAGTCTTTCTTTGCCTCTGCGGCTTACAGTTTTCGATAATTGAATAACGATTATTCGATTACTGAGATAGGCACTGAAAACTGCTCAGGAATCGTTGTGTACTTGATTTTAGCCCTTCGATCAAGAGGGGTGCTTCAGTATGGTCGCCCATTTCCCAGTCGCGTGAAAGTTACTGAGGGATGGACTGGAATGATTTTAATGGACGACCAGATTGGATTAATAAACGATCGGAGCTTGGACGACCACGGATCGGGAACGATCGCTCTGGGAGTGTTAATTATGGCCCTTTACTTTAAGCAGCGCTTCGTTTAGGGTGCTTAAACACTGAGTGTGTAATACCAGACACTTTGTAGACAGTTCCTACGTCCTTGTTCCTTTACGTATTTGTACTAGAATATATAATAGAATAAAATGAATAGTACTTAGAATATTATTTATAATAGAACAGAATGCATAAGTACTCTTTACAGACAACTTCGAATCCCACAAAGGATCAATAGATCTTTTTTATTAAACCAATTGAATTGAGCCTCGATCGCAGATCATAATTATATACGCGAAATTGGAAGACTAATACATGTATATGTGACTAGCGATTATTATACATCCTAGTGGTACATCCAATAACAAGACCGCCAGAATACTTTTCCATTCTATGATACTCCCACCAATTATCTCTGGGTAAGGGCGTCCATAAATTCTGATAACTGCACGTTGAATCCACGACTTCGTGCATCAGGTACGCGAAAATTCTGCGAAAAGTAGAGGGTGTATATGGTACTTTTGCCCAGGAATAAAAAGAGAAAGGCGTACGTGAGGACCGTGCGAGAATAAAAGCAATTCTATAGTTATTTGGCAGCGATAAGGTGGCAGCAGCAGAAGGGTTTCGGACGGTGGCCACCCCTTGCTACCCCTTCGACATCCACCATAAAACACGCACGTGAGAAACTTTCAGCTCTTTGTCCACTTACTCACCTCGCCGTTCGCTTTCCTAAATGCATTGTCAAACTTCGTTCTATGCAATCGGCCGGTTAAAATAGAACTCGCCGATTGAAATTTCTTCCAGTCGAAACGCTTCCCATAATAATTTCTGAAGCTTTATATAAAACAGTTCTTGAAATATTCAACCAGAATCCTTCGCAATAATTCCAGAATAATCCTTCTCTTCCATCACCCTCGTACAGTTGCAGCGAAAATAATGAATAAATTAATACATGCTTGTGGAAAGCAGTAACTGGCAGTATTTTTGTAACTTCACATTATTTTCTGATGTGTCCCAATTAAACAACGAGGTAAGAGGACTTATTTCTCAATATTCTTAGAATCTGATATAACTATTACCCTTAATTGCTTGAATAATGAAGCATCATAAAATCTCGCAAGTACAAGTATCACTGTAAGTGAAAGCAGCTTTATCTTGACCATGTTCTTTTCGCGATTTCTTTCTCAGAACACCACGATAAAACTTTTGTATTTAAAACAAGACATGTGCCCAGTTATTCTTCTTTTTTATGCACCATATATTCATTCAGGCTCCCAGAATTCGCCGGTGAAAATAAATAAGTGTGCTCGCGCGTTACCAAGCCCCAGGTGAAATTAGTTTTCTTCAGTTTCCCCTTCTCCGCCTATTTACGAAGTCGGGCAGGATTAAACTCTTGCACAAATGACAAACTCAAATATCACGTTTAATTAGGGAGCGTGTAACGCAAATAATAGCGAGCGTCGCGGGTGCAAATTGAACTGCGGCTGACTCGTGTTTGGAATTTTTACGCGACACCAGAGACGCTTCGTCGCGGAAGAATGCAGTGCAAAGACTGTTTTCTACTAGCAAGCTGGCTGCTACGATTATTTTTCCAATAATTCTGCCTCGTTCCCCGGCGCACCCCGTACCCGTCCAGGCAAAGAAAATTGCAAGGGCAGAGAAAGAAGTACGAGAGTTATTAAAACTTTCACCCCTTCTTGTTTGTTTCAACGTCGAACACATTCTGGAAACAGATCAATCGGGGATATTTCAGTCGCCATTAAATTAGGGGAGAATGAAGCAGTTGTATAAATCCAGAAATCCTTTTTTTTTCTAATCCTAGCAGAGCATTAAAGACGGAGTAGCGTTATGCAACCGTTGTTATAATTCGAGATAGAATTTTCGTATAAATTAGCCATTGCAATATATTCATTATCCTTAACGGGGCGCCAGTGCAGAAAGGGTTACACGTGTCTGAACTGTACAGGCGAAATTAGATCCTTCCGCAAGTTGAATTTGGTCGAGACCCTGGTCTTCTTCTCGCTCTTGGTCTGACCCCAGCCAATGGCGACATTGGAGCCAGTCTGGAGGTCCGAGGCTGTTTAATTAAGAATTTAATTTCAGACCCTGTCTTGGTCTCCATTGACCTTTCTTCCCCTCCGAACACTACCGTCGATTCCCCTCTCTTAAAATAATCGAATAAAATAATCGAGGAAAAATATTTGACCGGTGGTAGGTGCACAGAATTGAAAGAGAAATTGTTTTATTGAAGACCTTGCCCGACGCTCTAGACATTCGGCTATTTAAGCAGAAACTATATTTGGAATGTATACGACGCGATTCAATTTCCAACGAAACGTTACTAAAAATATGCGTGCAGCTGATGGAAAAGTAAAGTAATGAATTATTAACAAAAACCTATAATTCCGCCGTCTGTCCAATAAGTAACCACTATGAATATTATCAGATATGAAACGGGGATGCGCGTGAATTATTCATTCCTTGCGACGTACGTTAACGTAATCCAACGCGACGGAGTATCCACGTTTCGCGAATCGATCCTTCGTTAATCCTAGAATATCCTGAGCCTGTCGTGGCGTCCAGCTGACCCACATTTCCCGACGGAACTTTCGAAACGGTTTGGCCAGCATGCAGCAGAACGCTGGAAATTTATGAATCGTTAAAACGACGTTAGCGACGAGACGTTTCTAGCCTGCTCGTCCCTGGGAACGTTCATCACGCATACACCGAGGCAAATAGGATTAAGGAGATCAGATTAGGGGATGTTAAACGCCGCACCCTACTGTGTCCCGTTTCGACGATGAAACGCCTACGAGTCGAATCTCGGGCCGTGGGTTTGATTGTTTCAGGCGGCAAAGTGTTTGGAGAAGGTTGGGGAAATGGGGCAACTGTGGAGATGATTTTCCAAGGATTAGTACGTGTACGAAGGGTGATAAATAGGCTAGTGGAAGGATTAGAATTTAAATAGTTGATTTAAATAGTTGAATTTATACATGAACATTCGAGCACATAGAAAAATATGTAATATTATTATATAAAAATAGCAACTTAACTTTGGACCGTTTCTTTTATTGCTATTTAATTTGATCAACGATAAAAGCATGAATAACAATATTTATTCATACATAAAAGGAAGAGAAGGAAGAATAGATTTTATTTATTCGCGTGCATGACAAGACAAGTTGAGACAGTGCTGTATATTTTAGCGCAACTATCAAGAAACAACAATGACGTTCACTGCAGGAAAAGAAATAGAGGGGAAACAAAATGGTAAAGGCACTTCTCGCAAGTCTGTCCCAAAGCGGAGATTGTTAATCACCAGACGGCTCTGTGAAAATTTGCTATCAGCGGTGCCTCGGAGAAAGAATTTACTCCGTGAAATACAATAGCTGCTGTGGAAGAAGGGTAAATTATTGTCGGTGCTTGTATCTTCTTTAAAAAAATGAAACGAAGTATTTTTCAATCTCGATGATCGAGCTATATATTAAGTGTACAAACTATTAGCAAAATGACCAGCTTCTTTTCGGCATTTTTTTTCAAACCGTCCTTCATTCCTCTTATTTCCTTCGTTTCAAGCAATCGAATTTTTCTCCGGAACGATGATTTATCGCCGCATTGTACGATGTAAAGAGTATTGGAAAAGTTTCCCAATTATCCGTTGTGGAGTTATGGGGGAGGCGCGATTAAATATTGATGACCGACAAAAAAGTAGAATTCTTAAGAAGAATCCTGACGTTTGACGCATCGAACAGAGCCTAGTGAAATTAAGTAAAGTGGAAGAACTGCTTAAAATTTTACAATCCGTACGAGACTCTTTATTTCACAACGTCAGTGTACAAGTAAATCCACCACACATTCGTAAAATAGAACACAATTAAAAATGGGATTTTCAACACCAAACTCCGGCACGAATTGCACTAACTGTGCCGAAGGTGAATCGTCGAATTCATTCACACATTGTTTTCTCCGTCCATCGTCGTATCTCCCGGTCGCACCCTTTTCCGTGACAGGTAGGCTGAAAAGGGATGGACAAAAAAATACGAACAGTAAAAAACTTGGTTGCTCGACAGGTTTTATTATTTAATCAAATTCGTCACACTGTACACGACAACCTGACAGGCGAACGACGCGTGTATGTTGGAAATCGCCAGCCAGCAAACTCTTTTGTTCCCTGTCGCTTTCCCGTTTTCTTATTGCTCGCCATTCGTCGTCGGTTCTTTTCGCCCGCACTGACAGCGTGCTTCGCAGCTCTTGCTTTTCTGTAAGGTCGTAACGCGATAGTATAGATTTTTATTGAAGGATTAAAGGGATATCCAATACGCCAGAGTGTACTGGAACATTGTCGAGTTTTCGTAGAGAAATTCGAAAATCGTGGAAAATCGTGAAAATACTTCCGTGGATTTCGCCGAACACATTTAGCTTCGAATATTTCCGCGCTGAAATCAATCCCTTCGAACTGTACAACCCTTCTCTCGAAACTTTATCTGTTCGCAGAATTTTTTTCGGTTAAAACCAGAACCGACTGGAAAGTCTCCAGGACGAAACGGTTCTGCTAAAAATATTGAAGGAATTAATGTCGATTGTTACATCGAATGAACTGAACAGCTCGGGATGCTTTCAACGCAAGGGGGAAGAATTTACTTAAGAATCGGAGATAGCATTTATTTCTTCGTTTCAACGGTTGCGGTTTGCAAGGAAAGGGGAGAACTTCTGTTGCTCGTGAATTCGGACGAATGGGCCCGCATAATCTCCAGCTGATAAAATCGTTACGGCTCATTTATATTTGGCAGAGAAGTGTGGGACGTGACGGATCTCGACCACTTAGCGACGCACTTTCCTGCCATTAAATGAAAGCCGAGCTTTATAACCACGGTAGATCACCGCCGCCAACTGACGCTGTTTTATTTAAGAGCTCGAATTATTCGAATTATCCGAGTCGGTCTCTTCGTGGCCTGCGAATCAATTACAACCTCGAGAGTTTCACGAATGTCGTCGATGCAAAGATACGTTCACTTTAAGTTCTGACAATTGCTTTAAATGCTCTGAATAATATCGAGCTTCCGCGTACAATAATATTTGGAACTCGAATATTTCAATATTTAATCACGTCTAAGTGACTGTGGTTTTATTACATATCTGATAACAATTATGAATTAATTTGCGCAGATAACCATTTCAAAAGCGATTCTTTAGGATCTTAATTTTCCTGAAACGCTGCGAGTATGTATAATATATCATGGATTTCCCGGGATTATATTCCCTAGATAAATTTACGCGAGAGCAGTCGCAGATCTTTACGATCATCAGGGAACTTAAACAAACTTATCTACTTTCGAAGCTGAAACATAAATTCAGGTCCAATTTAATGAACGGTGTCGCCAACTTCTGCATCGTGCTTAATCTGTTCAGCCAACGAGATATCGATGCTGTTGAGACACCAGCTATGTACTATCATTCGCGAAATAAGCATCGTTATAACTAGCACCGTGTGCTTTTAGAGACCATTTTATCAACTTTTTGGATTTTCAATTGCAATCACCGTGTGAAGATAAGTAATATTGATTTGCACGTTTCTTATTCGTCGAAGAATCAGACGAATTTCTGTGCGATTCAAGGGTCTTCTAAAAGTCTTCAACACTGACATTACGGCGACTACTACATCCCTTTGGAGCTCGACTATCTTGTAGCGTAATTTCCATCAGCCAGTCGACCTCGACTCTCTCGACGAATTAACAGGAATATCGAATTGACATTGGTAACTCCATCAGAGAAGTTCACCGCGAATCGTCTTAACTAAAGTCTTGTTTAATGCGCCAGCACGATAAACTGGATGTAGATATGCATTATAAGGTGTACGTATAACTATGCGTGGAACGATAATTATGATCAACACGAAGGAGCATTGTTTCTGATTAGCAGCTGGAATTTTTTGCAATCTTACAACAGTCACGCTATTTTTATTTACTCTGCGATTTAATCTCCTTGCTTCGCGAAGTGAGTTTTTGCTGCCTGTATGTTGGTGACAATAATGTATAGAAAAGTTGCACCTTTCCATTTCGCTGGAAATATTACAGAATACAATTGTTTGATTCGACGCTTATTTGAAACTGCACAAACAGATTGATGGTAAAAAGTTATTGAATCGTGTTCATTTGTGTTCCGGACTGAATTGAAGTTCGTTCGATAGAGTTCAAGTGTTTCGTCCCGCGAGAACGAACGGAACAAGTTAGCTGTATATTACTCTCACGGGCGTCGCGAAAAAGTAGCAGTCACGGAGAAATTCGCAGCGGAAATTGGAAGACGTGGCGCTCTTTGATTGCGTTGCGCCACAGGAATAAAAGTATCGGGCCCGATTCGAAAACGTGTTTTCTTTTTCTTCGTAATTGGAGCGGCAATTGTTTCGTTACAAAATTTTCGAAGCTCTCCAGTCGCTCGGGAGGAAACCGTTCTCAAATTCTCCGAACTCTGAAAATGTATAAATATAAATAATGTTACATAAATTGTACGAAGTGAATGAATTTAGAAAAATTTCCTAAGCATTAATGATATTGAAGAAAATTTGAAGAAAATAGGACACGCGCGAAATGAAATTTCCGAAGTAGCACAATACAAAATCCTTCCTATCGAATTCTCTGATCCGTTTTCCTTTCACCATCGAGCTAAATTGAAATTCTAGTATGTGTGTCGTGTACAGCGTGGTTCATCAGAAAAACTTGGCCCCCGTTGCATAAGTAGCTTTCACACCCAAACAGCTTAACGAGATGCCTTCGAGGCTGTTCTCCATTTAAATTAGAGGGTGGTCTCTGTTTGAGCACGGCTAACAAAAAAATAGAAGTACACAAAACCGACCACCGGTTTCCTCAACGTTGCGCCCCGAACTTGTTAAAGCAGCTCGAGATCTCGAGCGGCTTTCGGCGAGAAAATGTATAAACTTGCGGAAGTTTTTTAAACTTTTCTAATAACACCAGGCGAGATTCTCGCCGGCCCCGTTGACTAATAAATCACACGACAGTTACAGTGGATTTTTCACGGCCCGCTTAAGCCGGCCTAGTAATTTTTTCTGCGATGAGCGACGAGGTAAATTGACGTCTATTTCCCCGGTCAAACGGCTTACCCTTCTTTCCTTTATTACTGCCGAAGAATATTGCAACGAATATTGCTTCGATTCCGAAATTAAATCGGTGAGATAGTATATTGAAAATTATTTTCCAATAGTACAACATTACAATATTGTAAAACACAAACATTTGAAGTAGCGTACGTCCCTTAACGAACTTGAAAAGCGTATTAAAGAACATTTTATAGAACCCTTAAGGGCACGCGAGAATTGAACATTCGCACGTTCATCAATTAAACAATCAACAAACCCGTCGACAGCACTTCGAGGGCAACCACGTGGAAAGGTAGCGCAAGAAGAAAGGCTGCGGCACGCGTAGACCATGCTAAATTGCGTAATCAGGTCCCACGAATATTTGACTTCGCCGTGCAAAGGGAAATATCATCCATCTCCGGTCGTCGAGTGGCGGAGTCATGCCCGTAGACATAATTACACGCCTGATTAAACATTACAATTGCAAGTCAGCCGAGATTTGTCAAGAGCGTCTGCGGGCTGCGGTGTCCCTCGCAGACGTGTCCATTTCAGCCTCAAGCTATGCTCGAAACAGCAATTCGGGGAGAAACGAAAAGCCGGCGCCGGGAATTAATTAATTGACTGACCGAGCGAATTTGTTTCCGAGGATTGACTTAATGTCGCCGTCGCGTCGCGTCGTCCGGCGGTCATTTTGTCATTTTGAGAATGTTAATAGAGGCATTACTCGCTGGCTAGGATATTCGCCGGCCCTTCGGATATTACAGCGGTGCGCTGCGAGCTCGGGTGTAACTTTATATAATCAACTTTACTTCTATGCCACGGCTGTTAATGCTTCAAGTTTCGGCGGCGGGGGTGCGTTTGAGGGGGGACGTTTCAAAGTGGCGGTGCATTAAAGGCAGAAATTGAAGTTTTAGAACCGGTGTTAAAGAATTTTTAGAGTTGCGCTTCCACTCCGGTGGAGTTTTCGAAACTTCGTGCAGCTTTGCTGTATCTTTAGTCGAATTAAAGCTTGCCCTGGAAAACAAACAAGATTTATTTCACCCACGGCGGCCGGGCAATAAAATCTCCGTGCCTCGTTTCTATATTCCTTTCCCGGGTTCATAACGCAGTCACATCGTCGCACGAATAACGGAATACCTTCCTCATGCATTATACAGGAGATAATATATTACAAGCGTCCAGGTAATAACGTTACAGGTGTCCGGGCGTTGTATAAGCGGCGAACGCAAACATTGTTGCGTTGTCGCGGTGTCCATAAGGTCCCAACGGGTTGTCGTGTGGTTAAAATTTTCGTGATACGTACACACGTTACGTATGTACACGTGTGTACAATTCTGGCGTGAATTTTCCACGAGAACAAACGTGTTCACATTTGTTTAACGAGTTGAACGCTGTACGGTCGGCCTATAATTTCGATAGTTCGACGAAAATGATGGATGAAACTGATCGGTCTCCGGGGGAAATCTGACCTAGATGAATATTGCTACTCGGTGAATTTTACAGGGTAGTTGGATTCGGCTGGCTGTTGAAATATTAGTGCAATAAAGGGAATATCTATATGCTTTATATTTCGAATCAGCCCAGATGTATAATAATTCCTGAATTTCAATTTGTTTCAAATATTCGAAAACCAGGGAAATGTTTTCGGCGTGTATGGAATACATTTGGCTTTAGATTGACGTATAAAGATATTATTATTATTATTGTTATCGATGTATTTATACATATATTTTTGTTGGCTGTAGATTCTCATTATTAAAGTGATTGCATGGTTTTATAATATTTTAATTCGATATTTCACAATACTTGATAAAACAAAATACGCGACAATTGCAATAAATCTAGTTGGGATGCTATTTTATTATAGCTGCACAGGAAACAGAGAAATAAGTGCAATAATTTATATCACGAAGCTTCTCTGTAATTTGCCTCGAATTCCTTGGACACGTGGACCAATTTTCCAAAAGCCATTTCGTCTGTTCAACTTTAAAACTAAATGAAAAATACGCCGGGCAACTATGCCGCGACTGAAACAACGAGGAATGCAATGGAGGCCCAAACTGTTCGAAAATATTCTACACGACCGGACTTGATTCCGATTCGGCGGAGAGTTTAAAAACCGCTGCCCGAGAAAGTTTCGGTGAATTAAACGCTGGCCGAAACGCGTCGTAACCACACAATTTCATTAACATCCCGTTCCGCGTGAAAAGACGAGCACTGTTAAATTAAGGCAGAGAAACGTTTCGATTAGCCGTGCACCGAAGAACAAAAAATTATGATTAAAAATAAATTATTGTTAAACGATGCACGTAGCTTCATCTATTTGATTAAATTCAATTAAATATCGTTCCCGCGTTTAAACAAATTCGCGGAGAATTTATATTCCTGGTGAGTTCTCGTGAATCCAAGCTTCCAATGGTCGCGTAATTTCGTTGGCATAATAGACGAAATCGTCGAAACTGACGACGAAAGTTTTTAACTGGAAGTTCGAAAGCAACGAAGTTGCGCGACGTTAGTGACAGTCGAGCTTTACGAGATCTCCCCTTAACGGAACGCTTCTTCGATCGTGGGAGTTTCACCTGGCAATTTCGCGTTTCTGTGCAGAACGAAGATGAAGGAGATGGAGCAGATCCCCAAAGGCTGAGAGCGAGCGGATCCTCGATATGACCGGCTGGAGAATGCGACCCACTGCATCGACGCTTGGCGTCATCGCCATTGTTTTCGTCATGATCACTGCCACGGCGTCAGGTCAGTTTTCTTTTCAATACCGTATGCGTCCATCGTTTCTATGTTTTCTTCACAGAAACTTTATCACGGATATTTTATTTCCAATGAAAGCCCAATTGATTTGTGCTCAACAATTTCGTGTTTACGAAATATCTATATTTTTGAAATTACCCATTTCATTATAAACCACCCAGTTTACTCTGCCCCGAATTCACGTCGAAGCAGATATTTCTGACAGTCTCGAAATATTTAGAGAGTGCATAATACCGAGGGAAAAAAGGAAAGTCAATACGTAACTTCGTTGGACGTTCCGGCAAAAGCGTAACAGCATTCGATGTCGCGGCATAACTTTGTCATCCGTCCCCTGGATAAAAGGTCCCCGCTGTTAGTTTTCGTCCGTCGTTCGCAAAGTTCGCCAAAATTTCCGCGACGAACGCGATTATTTACTCGGGTCGCACGTATCGCAGCGCAAGCGATTCCGTTCGTGCCGGCCGATAAACGCTTTGACCGTTTACCGTGCACGATCGATTCGACGAAAAAAAAACACATAACAGGAGGAGAGATCACAGTTCGTCGCTTTTTATAACACAGCCCGCCGGTCGGAAATAATCTCTGAAATTCGTTTACGGGCAAACACACCGCTCGCCGAAGATCAATCGTGTCCACGGTCGAAAATGGAACGGTGTTTGGACATTTTGTGGCCGCGTTGCAAATACATACTATCGGGAGTTGTGCTGGAAATAAAGCCCTAACCCCTTTGGTTCTTTGAAGGGACGAGCTCTTTCATCCTTTAAATGAATTCGCCGTTTCGTAACGCGGAATCAAGTCCGTGGAATCGATCCCTGTGCGATTATTCAGTCTTCCGTTGCATTGGTTTCCCTTTGATTAGAAACACTTTTCACTTGTCTGTGCGATTTCTTAACTTTCTAATTTCATTCTTATTACAGTTTTCAGATGTTTAAAAATGTACATTCTCTGCAACAACTTTTATCGTTAACTCTGTACAATCGTTACATCGCGCCTGTTTTCGGCCTCAGGATGACATTGCCTTTTGATGTGCTCCAGTGGCAGGAACAGGGAAAAAACTTTGGTAGCCAGTTCGCGAGAGACTGGCAAAAATAAGCCGTGAAATTCAGTGGCGGGCACGAGACGCAAATCCGACTTTCGATCGGCAAATTATGATCGACGAGAGCCGTGTTCTACAATTAAGCGAATCTGCGTGACCGATCGTTCGTACTTTGCTTCGTTATTATGGCGAATTAGGGCAACTTCTTTCGCACGTCCCTGTTTCTTTCGTTGGTTTTTGTCGACAGGCTGTACACACCCAGTGCAGCTTAATCTCTGACGTTGTTGCGGATAATATAACTGAAGCACGCGTTTCGTTGGATTTTTCCGATTACTTCCTTTGTGCTGAGTGGAATAAGAATTTTTTTCCAGCGATGCATTCCTGTGAAATATAACAATCGAAGGAGGCGCAAAGAAAAATTTAAAGGGCAGTGATTTAAATGTGTTTCATTTAATTGAATTCTACATAATTTTAATCTCGATATAAAATTATATTAAAATTATGTTTTCAGTTTCTTAAGATTATTACAATTCTTGGGCGCCTTTTTTACACACTTTCAGAGTGTAGAGTAGTAGTATCGAAAACTTTAGCGCAATTGGATATTTTAGATAGAAACGCTGCGTGAAAAGGAGGCTGTACGAGGTTGTCGAACACAGCAAAGAATTTCTATTTCGTCAAGCAGGATATATCCACAGATTTCTGGAACGAATAGCATATCGAGAAAGCTCCAGTTAACGTTGCGCCACGCGTACCACGAGTTCGCAGAACGTTGTATTCTCAGATTCGCTGTTGTAGTTTCAGTCGGTCGGAAAGAACAGGCATACCAGTCGATCGAAGGAAAATCCAGTTTAAACGATATAACTGTGTGACGCAAAAGGCAACGTAATATTTACTTGTCTCAAAATTTCAAGTATCCTCGTTTCTTCAAAGCTGGTGTCAATTATTCTCAAGCGTTCATTCCCGGATATTCAACAGCAGAAAAATATTGGCACCTCTTCGTTAATTTTCTAGAACCACAAAATCGTTTTGACCTGAAGCTTCATTGAAATTAAAACCAAAGTGTGAAATGAATAATCATTCTCCCGTCATTTCGTACAAAAACTGGTAAATGTACCAACATGCTGTCAGATCTCTCCCTCTGCTGTTTTTATATTTTTCAAATGACCAGAGTCCCCTTCGTTTTAAATTGTAAATCCCGCGGGTCGACGCTATTTTTCGACGCTAAAGAGAACACGCTAAGTTGTCGGACAAAGAAATTAAACGTAGCATTGTTACCGCCGTGGCTGCGTCTGGAATTTTTTTCCGGCAGCGGCCGCGGCTATTTCGTACCGGAAGGGCATTCCAGGGCGGCCGTGTCGCGAACGCAGGCACCGGAAGTATGCGGCGAAATTTTAATCCGCGTTATAATTCCTCCGGTAAATGCGAGTACCGCGCGAACGTATGGAAAGAATGTGCGATAAGACGAACTACTTTCCTCGAGTCTTCCATGAGCTTTGCAAAGCGGAAGTTGAGAAACGGAGGAATTCATTGGTTTGAAGGAAAGAATTGTTAGGCTCCGAGTTGAGGATATGGAAATCGTGGTATCGCAAAGAATTTAGACGAGACGGCGGTTGTAGTAAACATTTTTGTTAAATGAGAAATAGTTTAGATTACGCATTATTATTGTCGTTAAAGTGTGGAATGGAAGAAGAGAAAGTAGTAGCATGATAAATTAGCATTGCAAAGAAATATTTAATTATTGAAAGCTGTGAGAACGACGCGGTAATTAGAAATAATAATAAACATGCTATAAATCAGCACTGCGACTTTCTTTCATAGACTTGAATATTTTTCTCAAATACGATTGACGTATCGCGGTTTTCATTAACCTCCGTCTATTACTTCTGAATTGTACGAAAACGGATAGCAGGTTGGAAAGGTGAAACAGCAGAAGTAGCCTGAAGGGAACAAATCGTTTGTACGTGCCCGAGGAAGGAAAGCAAAAAGTAGTCGATACTCGAGCTCTACCTGTTGTAGTTATGGAAGGTGGAGCACAGCCGGGTCGCTTACGAGGTATCCGTTTCGACGTAAAATTACAAATGACGCGCGTATCTCTCTTGAAAGTCTTCTGGAAAGTATAGAGTATAGTAGAAACGCCCCGGGGCCGCGTATTCTCTCCTCTCCTTGTTATCTGCGTCTCGAGCTGCGCAACGTGAGACAAAGTTACATATTCATAGAACGGCGAGAACCGGGTCACTTTCGTACCATCGTAAAACGTCATTTATCGATGAGTATTAAAAGATGCATCGTTGGCTGGATATTATTATAGCAACGAGCATTTCGACGAAGTGTATTCGGGTGCTCGTTCGGTGTCGTTGAAAAGAAGAGAACACATCGAGACACGGTTTTATAAAAGCGACATATTTCCAGCAGAATACTTTCGTTGAATTGTGGTAATACGAGTGGTTTAAAAAATAGTCTGACGATCTTCTGGTACACAAAAGTCAGTAATCTGGTAGTGAGTAAAAATTCATATTTGCAGGGGCAAAAAGGAACGACTTTAACGCATCGTGATTTAAATGAATGAATCAAATTATAAAGACAATTTTCCTTGCCCCTTCCCGATCTTTAATTAAGAAGATCCGATTAAGAAGAAATTAAAATATACTTCTACTAATCCATCTCCGTTTCCTGTCACAGAGGCGGACAGTGCCACCACGGAGCCGATTATCAATCATCACGGAGTGGACGATGAGGATCGTCGTGACCAGGAGGAGGATAGCGTCGCGAACCAGACCATTGTCGATGATCTGTCCACCGTGGCGATTCTACTACGAGCGAACGAAACTGCCAACGAGGTTCCAGTGACCAAAGACTCTCAGCTAATTAATACTACCCACGAAAACCTTTCAACCGACTCACAAATGGACGAAAGTAGTGTTCTTCAATTGCAAGGGGATCAAAGCGACTTGCTAACCGCCCCCTTGTCGCCAAATAATATTCGCGGGCCAGAGCACAGCCCCGTGACGTCAGAAACAAAGTTATCGGAGCACGGCAATCCTGGCAACAAGATGCAACACTCGAGTAGAGACTTCCTGACGTCCACTAGACCCAGTCGATCGGAGCTCGCGTCGAGCATCGATGCTTCTTTACCTCGATCGCCTGCGTCCTGGGGACAAGCGAGGCTGGACGACAACCCCGTCGACGACGGGGGCCTGTCGAACGTGGTGGATCAGGAGTACGATCCCGCGAGCCAATTTAACCAAGACAAATCTCATGGAGAAGAAACGATTGTCTTCACGACCACGTCGTTTCACGAGACGATCGCCGCCGAGGCGAGATCGTTAGAGCAGAAGAACGTGGAGGATATTAGGGCGATCTCATTCCAAGTACCAGCCACTGCTGAAGAGGCAGAAGAGTCTGACAAGTACCAACAGAGAAACGAGGAATCGAAAAACGTAGGCGACTCGAGGAAGGATCATTCCAGGCCGGCGAACAATCTCCTGCTGGGCGGCGGCAAGTCGACAAAGGCGTTCTATGAGATAAAACCGTCGATCAAGACCGAAATGGAGGGCGAAGCACAGATATGGAGCAGCACCCAGAAGCCGCTACCGGGAAGAAAGTTCGTTCTGCCAAGCGTAGACAGCGCCTTCGGCAAGTTTGGACCTTACTTCGAGGACGGCGATCAGGAGATAAACATCACTGCCAGGATAGGTAGCACTATGCTGCTCGACTGCAAGATCGGCATGCTTGGCGACAAGCAGGTAATTTATTTATCTTTCGTGTCAACTCGTTTTTATAAACTCTATTTCTTTTTCATCGATAGTTCAGTGTCGCGGGTGAATATGGTATCGGTGATCGGTGAATGGTACCGATGGTATCGGCGATTAGGATTAGGTTGTAGTAATTTTTCCTTTTTAACCATTCGAGTTATCTTAATTCGAGTAATCAATTTTAAAGTCTTTCGTGTAGCTGTGCAATTTTATTTATTTTGCGAAATTCGAACACTTTCATTTTAATAAATTTCACAACTTTAGAAGCCAGTAGGTATAAACATGGTTCTTTTATATATTTTCTGTTTCTGCGGGCGATTGTTTTATTTTGGTTTAAGGGTTGAAGCATTTTTATACTTCTGTTAGGAATGTGTGTACAACGTTTCGCTTTGCCGTGGCGAAAGTTTATCTATCTCGCAAGCTTCCCTTATACTGGCGTTGCCATTTCGGATGCCTTTATTATTCCGTTGCTTTTACGAGAGAGCGATAGCTGATGCCGGTTGAAAAATAGTATGGGCAATGTCGCGATGAAAAGTCTGCTGCGACGGTCTTGTTATATTTTTATGATCTCCGTGTCGCGCGATAAAAAGTAATGCAATGATGAAGCGTGAGAAGCGAAAACGTGGATCGATTTCCTGCCTTTCTGCAGTCAAAATTTCCCTTTCGAATCTATATACGCTCGCTGCATACGATTATAGTTGGGGATATAAAAGGAAAATGGTGTTCCGTGTTACGCGAAGTATCTGTCAAACGAATTCCAAAAGGAACGAACGCTTTCAGCCTCCACATTTTCGTTCACTTCTTTCTTCCTATATTGTGCATCGTTCTTATATGAATTTTTATTTGTTCTGCTTCTTCCTTCCTCTGACAATTTTTTTTAACGGTATCACGAATAATATAAATATATCAATCGGTATTTATTTGACTACCTAAAGCTAAAGTAAATTAAATTTGGCTGGACACGTTGGCACGTGTAAATTATTACTTTAAATACATAGATATATCTGAACTCTCGCAACTAAATATACGAATCGAAGCTTCTCAATTTTTTTTAAAAACATTTAAGCTTCAACACGTCAATGTGAATGTACGGTTCATGACATTCTTACATCGTCCCACGCAGCCCATATTAACAGACGTATATAACAATAGAAGTATCTCGGGGCAAACTCAGACAGCTTCATTAACAAACACACAGAGCTCGACAACCCCTATGCCTCTCGTCCCTTCTTTCATATCTCCGCATCGCTACACTTGGCACGTACAGCACAAAACAGACAGTTCCCACGGGGATAAAAACGTCAGAAAAAATGACGATCGAGCCGCAGGAGACTCGTTGTAAAGGCGGGTCGAGTTGAGAGTGAATCGTAAGCCGGCATTTCTCGAACGCTTAGCGAGAAATTGCACGGCGAATTCTTTCGCGGACCGATTCAATAGAACGCAGAGGGTCTCCACGGTTTCTTGTCGCGAAATTATTAAATTTCGACGAAGATTCCGTCTAATTCCGCGACTGTTAGAGATGCCTGGCAGGAACAATGCAACGCTCCTCTCACCCCGGGGACCTATCGCGTTGCGCCCGCCCCGGAAATCCGTGATTTATGAGACAATAACGAAGGATATTTTCTGCGTTGCGATTCAGGTGACGTGGCTACAGCAGCACAGCAAGGAATCGTTTCGACTGCTCACCGTCGGCAGGATACCGTACAGCGTGGACGAGAGGATCAGATTGAACTTCCGGTAAGTGAAATTGCCGAAATAATGTGGATACTGGGACATGTGGGATATCTTGATAATTAAGCTGATAAAATTGATACAGATGTTGATATAAATTGGGGCGCGAGATAATATCTGGTTTATTCAATTGATAACGCGATTGCTATTTATGCCTTCCTTCGTCTAAATGGATATATACAGTCAGCGAGAAAATCGTCCATATTACTTTACGGAACCTTATGAAAAATTATGACTGTCGTCGCCATTGCTTCAAATGATTTTCATTTTCACCGATAAATGTATAATAAACAATTATCGTCAGGCTTGTATGTTTAAAATGTGCAATATTATTAGTGACTTCAAGAACTGCACGTAGATATTCTTTCACTGACTGTATAATAAAGGGGGGTAAAAAAACGGCAATCGAAGAGAATTAATTATATGGACCAGTATCCGGAAATGATATTATAATAGCAATGAATGTCTATTAAAGTCACAATGTTATTAAGCTTCCGCCTCTCCATTCAGCGTAATGGAATGAAATAGCCGCGTAATCTGAAAATCGCCGTGCTAGATATTCGTTTTAAGGGAACGAGGGTGATTTGCATTCATTTAGATCGACGGATCGAAATAACTGCAATTTCGTGCTAGCCGATGCCTGATTGAACTCGATTCCGGCATCGGCGGGAAGACGCTCCATTTTTATCGATTTCCGTGTCACGAAATGCAGTAAAGTCGCGTGGCGGTGTACTCTGTCTGGGGGTTGAATCGCTGCCTTTTATACGCCATAAAAGTCGAGCGCATACGAAAAGCGTGACGATGAACAGGCAAATGAAATTTTTTCCATCCTGTAATCCCGCAGGTATCCGAGCAATTGGAGATTGCAGATTCTGTACGTCAACCCTCGGGATTCTGGTTTATACAAATGTCAAGTCGCGACGCATCCGCCGCTGGTTAAAACGATCAACGTTGTCGTCACTGGTAAGTAGACCTTTTGTAGTGGTAGGAAACTAATAGAATTGTTTTTTCCCCTTTAGGGTAACGGGGTAATGTTGTTCTTTTTATCGCTATTATTATTATGGTGAGATTAATTACAATTAGTGGCATTGAGAATTCGTGACAGTATCAATTATATCTGACTATTTTTACGACGTTAATTCTCTTATAAGAAAGATGAAGGTGTTCAAAGTATACAGAAACAGGTTTCCTTTATATTTATAGACGTCTGGCCATTATTAGTAGCCATTAAGATATTTTATTAGTTTGTTTCTATTAACCCAGGCGACTCGTCGGCTCACGTATTGACTAATTCCACTTATTCCTGAATAATCTGCCACTCTTATTAGACCGCCACGGCGACTAGAATATCCAAGAGATTCAACTAACCTTTCACCCTCAAAGTGCCCCGATCAAAGTAAATAATGCCCCCTTCCCAATAAACCGCACTCCTGTCCAAGCTCCTATTATACAAACCGCCGAATGCTCCTACCCCTGAGAACTACGCCATAATTGAGACACCAGCTAGAACAACGTCCAATCCGCTTCTCAGACTCAGCTACCACTCCAATCTCTTTTCGGCGTTTCGTAGAAAATTAGAAGGGCAAACAAAAACCATGCGCGACCTATAAATGAAATTTCAGCAGCAACGCTGGATAGACGAAAGTACTCCCTTACCGACCTCTCATCGCGTTTTCTCCCTCGTTCAATCGACTCGTCTGCAACGAAGAAAATCCTATCCACGTTCGAGGAGAGGCTTGGCCGAGTCGAATCGAAGGGCGAGTCTTTCCTCGGGGTTGGTCATCGGGACGACATCCGAGACTAAGAAAGGGACGAACGGGACGCAGTCGTGGACGGGGTTAGGGGTTGGAAAAGGGTTGCAGAGCTGGTCTCGCGTTCACCAATCCCCTTACGTCGCCGTTTCGGTGCAATGGAAACCCGCATTTCGACGGCTAAAGCGCCCCGTGGCCGGTAATCTGATCTGATCCAAAGAGGACTGGTCGGTGAACAAAAGCCGGCGTAAGGACCAAGTAGGGCAGAACAAACCCGGATAGACTGACATTGTTACAAGACTCCTTTCCCTTCTGTCTTCGTTCGATCAATTGGAATCCGGAATGTTACTCCCCTTCGACCGTGAAGCTCGCCCCTTTGAAACGGCAGAATCGTTGGAATTTCTTTGACCTCTCGTTTCGCGGGGATCGTTTCGTCGCGCAGATGGATGTATGCAATTCGTGGACGGCCAGGTATTTAATGCGAGAAATGTCTGACGTGGCTGACAATCGATATGGGGAAGCCTGGTGGTCCGAGAGATTGGATAAATTTCGGCGGAAGACGATTTGTTCGACGACGATTGATATGGGTTTCGTGGAGAAGCGGCGTCTGACCAGTGACGGATTGCTCCACTTAATTCTGGTGGAAGCGACGAGAGATATCATAGACATGGTTCTTCGCTAATCTGCTTCTTTTGGTGTTTCGTTGCGTATTACCTGCTGTGTTGCTTGTAAAACAAAAGCATTACGCGGGTCTATTGATTTCTTTTCGCGAGGGAATTAATTGAACAATTTTAAGTCGCGGTATTGAAACGAAATTGAAATACAGCTTGCAAGAGTATCGTGTCGAACGGTATTGATGGCGGCAGTGCATCTGGGTTTTCTTTCCTCTTGAAATTGCTTGCTTTAAAGTAATTGTTACGTAAAAACGACTGTCTGGAGCGTCTACTGAAAGCATCTTGTCGGTCGATGATCGATTATCGATACGATTAATACGATGATTGATACGCTTTTATCGTTGCCCATTTGTTAGCTCGCGACAATATTTGCTGCGCCAGTTCGACAACGTCTGCTTTCGAAGGGAGCAATTTATTAAATCCTTTATTACGCTTACTTCCTTCACGGTAATTCTCGAGGGTGTTTTTCATCGATGCTTAATGGGCGTCTTTCTTAAAATCGTTGGCCGAATCGTGTGTCAAGGGGCGATCGCGACCAGTGTTTAGTTTAAACTTGAAAATTAACGAAAAATAGAAGAATCAAATTTCAGTGATTGAATTCGATGATTTACAATAAAATGGGAAAGGTTGTGACGATCGATGAACCTCATAGAATAGAATCAAGCCAGTCATCGAAATAAACGGGCATGACTCGAATACGAAGACAAAACCGCGGAAGGACTGATCGGATTGACAGTGAAGCGGAAATAAAGGAAATGACGCAGACTGCATGAATGAAACACGACGGTCATCAATAATACCAATGAATATTCAATCACAGATAGCCATAAATTAAATTTATTTAAAACTGCATTTAATATTCATGGATTTCTGTCCAGCATATGTATTTTCCTTCGTCGACAGTTCGTCATTAACCATAAATACAACGAAAATTTCGCCTTCTCACGGAGGAGAGAATCCGTGAGAGAAAATTCCACTGTTTCTACGCTATAAGCATCGTAAATATTCTGTACACTTTAATTACCCATAACGAACATTTCGTCGAACGTAGACGAAGAAGACAAAGACCCTCAGAGGTGATCGTAAACCCTGGTCTACGTGCTATTACCCAGAAGAAGAGTATTCGTCGATAAACGAGGCTCGTATCCTCAGAGTCTTCGGGGTGAACGTTCTTCTAATTAAGGTAGCTCGGAATTGCTTCGTTTCGCCTTCGAATAAAACTACCGGCCAGCTTTTAACCAACAGCAGAATCTGTGAACGCTCGTAGGTAATATTCGAACCTCGGGGAACTCGTGAAACTCGTCTCACCTCGTAACAAACAGAAGAACAGTGACTTCAGTCCATGAAGTTGCCCCTCCTCTCGAAAGACTCGAGCACCACGATGGAAAAATTTACGCACGACCCGGACGTCCCGCTTAATGGACTTTTTCCTCCCTTTTAACTGTTTGCGTAATGAACCCAGACAAGGGTATAAGAAGGCGGGTATTTTGCATGCCTAGCCATTTCAAACAATCCAGCATTTTCGAGAGAGAAATAGCTTCCGTGCGTCTTATTTTCAGGACACGGTGGCCATATTTAATAGAAGTTCCTTCCCCGGTGAATATGCAAATTTCGTCGGATCCGGGGCATTTGCATCGCCACGACGGTAAAAATAGATTGGTCGGCAACGTACGAGACGGGTCGACGTTAAAATTGTGTTTAATCCAAGCTGCGTGCGATTAGAAAAATTCCAAGCCCGTGCAATGATCCCTGGGGACGTTCGGCAATTCTGCGATCGAGCTTTCCGACAGTAAAGTATAAGGACGAGCACAATCCCAACGAAGTTGCACATAAGAGGAATGCATGAAGTACAGACTGCCGGCTTTAATATTTCAAGGGAGTAGATCAATTGGCAGAACTGAAAGAAAAGCGAGGGATTCGAGGGTTGCGTGGAAACGCGCCATACGGAATCGCGGAATCCAATTTAAATAATACTTGCCCTTCCTTCACCCTTCTACCTTCCTCCGACTTCCGACGTTCCCCCGGGAGACCATCCGGCTGGATGTGCATCCTGTCTCTTTCGATGCGCCGTCGTGTTCGCGACTATTCATCCCAAAGAAGCTTAAAAAATGATCCAGCGAGAGAAATTTCGATCGCGAGGACCGACTGGCAATCCTGTCGACCCCGTTTCGCAGGATTAAATTTTCCATTGAATTCCGCTCGAGTCCGCCCGTCGAACGAATCCCGCGAGCTTCCGCTCGAAGGCTCCAAGGACACTTTCGTCGATCTACCAATATCTCGCTGGGTCTGCGTCAACTGGGCATTATCTACGATTTCTCTGTGTGCATGTTATCGCACATTGATTGCAACCGGGCATCCTGCCCGTGGGGAACTTAGGAGGACCTTAAGTTGTCCACATTATGGTGGAACTCTTTCCATTGGCAGTGCAATAAAATGGCAAAGAAAAAATATACGTGACGATAAAGTAATCTATCGTTCGATGAATGTTCAATATCTGACTGCACAACTATATAGCGAATTAATTTCAAGTCTGTTCCTGTAGCAAAAGAATCTTTCATACAGTAATCATGTTCCGCTTCGTCCAACGTGCTTGCACCACTTTGATGCTCCTTCTGACTCTGCGACAAAGAGATTATGTAAATCGTATCGACCGCAAATGGCCACGATCAATCTGCCCACGAGATATCGTGAATCGTTAAAGCCATCTATTTACGTGATCCATTGGTGTGGCTCGTGATAGCAGGATGGCGATAGCAATTCTTTCCCGCCCGTAAGAAAAGTCTACATCGCGATAGAGCGAGTCCAGTAGTGTAATAGATCCGTCGACGTAACAGGTTTTTCGTCGGCTATGGTAGACATCGATTTCACATCACGACTCGGATACGATCGAGTTCTACAGATTTGTCTGGTTCCGAGTGCATTTGAAACGTCTGCGTTTACGTTTTTCGGCGCGGCCGCCGTGGAAAGGATCTGTCGTGCTCGATATTCCTTGCTTACGCGGTGCTGCATATAAATTGAAAACTTAAGGCAGGAATGCGGAGGTTGTGAAAGATTGATCGGCCCGTTTTTGAGGCGAACCCCCGGGAGAAATATATCGGGTCGTCTCTTTTAATTCCCCGCCAGAGATACTTGCTTGGTTGATTGATTCAATCCCAGAGAGCAGCGGAGGTTAATCGGCAGTTCTTTCAGGGGGTTAAAGGTATCGCGAAGAGGTGGACCTGATTCGTCGACTGCTGGTTGGAAATGAATTTCCCACACCTCGCTCTAAAATCCTACATTTGGGACACTTGTCTGTTTGCAGCAATTTTGGTCGTAAAATGTAAATGATTAATATTGATTTAGTAGAGGAAACTAAAATGTTTAGTAGTTAAAATGCTGCAAAATTATTGGGGAGGGAAATTTCAGATTAAACTCTTTGAAAAATGTTGATAGCAAGATTGTATAAAAATACATTTTTAGGATAAAAGAATTAATAGAAAAGGGGGTGCGATTATTATTGCAGAAATTGTTCGAGCAGCAGAAGCTGCACAGTACCTCCAAGCTTTCTCACCACTTCCTCCACAAAGTCGACAGCTCAGATTAGGTTTGTACGAGGAACACAGACATCCTCGCCGCATAGAAATTTGATTAACAACACTCTCAAACAGCGGACTTGTATGTCTCAAAGCGACCGTTGCTGGAAATTTACAAAAAGCCGAGTGCACGACACGTATCTCGTCGTCGTCGTTGTCCATTCGTCGGAACAAAATTTGAGTTCACGCTCAAAACCCCTTGTATCCTCGCCGGCGTAACAGGGCCTAGCAATTCTCGTAAGTGCGTTCCAACATGCACGCTCGTTTCTCTCTGTCGGTGCACCAGCGTTTTTAAGGGAACAATATACAGGAAATTTACAGGCGAATCAGTGTATTTGCCTTTCATCTGAACCATCGACAAAACCCAGCAGTGCTCGCCCACTGAATTATTACGAAACACCGCGAGACTTCTTGCAGTCTTTCTATTCACGATTCAGCAAACGAGTTTTGCGCTGCGTATTCGTTTCGCCGATAAATCGCCAGACGTTTTCGAATCTTTTTCTCGGGTCGAACCGACCAGAACATCGGTCATCCGGCAAGTAGGGCCGCTGAATTATACGAAATTCGTGGCGGAAGGAAAGAAAAGAAAAGTGACCGTAAGAAACAATGAAAGTTTTCTCTTCACCTGCACGATCCAGCTGCACTTAAACTGTGTCATATACGTATCGTTACGCTTGCTCGTAACCAGTGTCGTCGATAAAGTCGAAACTGTCGTTCCAAGTGCTGGAAACTGTCACGACTTGGCGTGCATTGCTTGCTTGAATTTGTACCCCCGATGGTGTACCCCCTGTAACTGTGGTTGAATCATGGCTCTCGAGAAACAACAGGCCATTGTAGGTGGGAATTGCTCGCGATTACTGTGACAAACAAGTAAATGGGGGTATATACTAGCTTGTGAATTTGAGGACGTCGAAACGCATACCGATCGTTCCGAGTTTCGTGAAGTCGAATATAATATCGAGAAATTAATAGTCTATCCCCTGGTAAATTCTCAAGTCTAATATTTCATGTAATTTAATACTGTATTATATTTCAATTGGAATTAAATTAAATTATTATAAAACTGTGATAGGACCAGTTTCAGTACGGCATCAAAATGCTCGCTCTAGTGGATCTTAAGCCCTAATCGTTTCGAATATCGTAAAACAAAACTTTCACGATACTTACCAGGGTATAACCCAGGATAAAAAGATTACTCCAAACAAGATATTCTCGTTCCACCGAAGTACTCGCCCGCCCACGTGTAAACGGCTGAAGGAAGCAGATGAAAGGAGGATAAAACCGAGACGGGTGCGAAGGAATTTGCATAGACGTCGACACGGGAATCGCAGCTTCGTCGGCTGCTCTGAATCCTAATGGCGGCCCAGAAAAACTGCTCGGCTCTAAGCGCCGAACGCTAAGATTCACGCCAGGCAAAGACAAACGTCGACGTTTAACAATTTCGAGACGTTTTCTCTTCCGGTCACGAATGCACCCGCGTGTCGAAACGTTTCGAAAAGCGAATCCTTGAAGCTGAAACTTTTCTTCGTTCCTCTATCGCGTCTGATTCGTATGAGCAGTCACGTTTCGTTCGGAAACAAATATATTCCCCTCGGGAATAAGAGAAATAAGGAATCGATCCTTAAGAATTCTTCAATTACCAGTCACATGGAATTATGGTTAAATCGTATAATCCTGCTTCTGACAGAGAATGGTAAAATACCGATGAGTAAGACGCGGATGAAGTGGTGGGTTTTAATAACCGATTTCCTTGGCAATCGTCTGATATTTCGTTAATGGGACACTTCCACGAATTTTGCTTTAATTATACGATGCAAATTAGTCCCGACGGTTCCTCGTTTTACGACTGTTAATTATGAATACATTTCGCCGTGATGTAATTCAACGCGAGCCCGCGTAATCGTATTCTTAGCTGCGCCCGTTGAAAGCTTAATTTCGTAGTTGGAAATGGAAAAACAGTTTTATTATTGCTTGTAAAATAATTGGAAGAGTTTTGAGTGCTCCGCTGGCGCGTTGAACTGTCTGTAATATATCGGGGGAAATTAAAATTGAAGTAAAACACCTTCACGTGTGTGATGGATTATGGACTTTTACGGTGCATTATTTTCTTTCGTTGCAGCGCCGGGGTTGACGATAACGGACGATTCTGGTCGAGTAGTGCCTAAAGAGAGGCACCTAAAAGCAGGAAGTGCTCTGAAGCTCAGGTGTGAAGCTAGGGACGTTATGGAGTCCCTGAAGGAGTCTGTTGTTTGGACCAGGGGAGACGAAACGCTTACGGAGGATGTTAGGTAAATTGTAAATATAACTTCTAGTCGTGCGTGCAAGAAATAAAAAAATTGTGAAATCAAGACGATTATATATTAACCCTTTTCTCTATGAGATCATTTTTAAATCGAGTATCATAATTAATATTTTGTTTCCTATATCATGCAAATAATTTTATTCTATTCTTATATCGTTACACTACGTATATAATTTATAAAAAAAAAATAGAATATTACAAACTATATACTACCAAAAACTTTGTACCGTTCACTTCTTTCTCCCGAAACAATATAAAAATTCTTCACTCTGGTATTATTAATACCGCGTGACACCTAACGGCTTAATCGAAACGAAAACGGGTTAAACAAAGTTCGACCACCGAGATAAGCGTCTTAATTCTGTATCCCGCAAGATGCAAAGCGCAACGAGGCCCATCGTGAGACCGTAGGGCAATCTCGCGAAGCTTCTTATCCAGTCTCGCCACACGTAGTCCAGCCTTAATGAAATTATCAGGTGCACGGTCCTAAAGCCAGACGCAAAAACACCTCGAGACCCACTTAAGACCCGTATCTATGAAACGAGACCGCGTCCACGTCTTTCGTTAGCCGGGGCCACTTTACCCGGACTCTTTTCCTTCGAGCTATAACGCGGATACATAGTATTAGACGAGTACGTGAGCCGGATGTAGGTTACGCTGGAATATCTCGTTTCCAGCGAGAACAGGACGATGGAAGTTTTGGCCGGCAAAGAGGTCCTTGTGATCGTCAGCACCCTGATCGTGGAAAAGGCCATCCCCAGGCACGCTGGAAACTACAGCTGTGTGGTGCCCGGAAAAGTCAAGACCACCATTGCAGTCCACGTACTCAACGGTGAGTGTGTGTTATTCTTGCATGTTTATTTCTCGTCTTCTTTTTTATTTTAGAAATACATTGGACATGCGTTGATGTTTTCCAAAGTTTGGAAAAATAAAAAAGTGATTAGCTAGAGGAAAGGTTGCGTTTAATAGAGATAGTAGTGATTAGAATTATTAAAAAAATGAAATAGAAGTACAGTCGGGAGATGACATTAACTGAAGATACTGTTATCAGAGGTAGAAACATTTTATTTAAAAACGAACTTTCAAACTTCACAAGATTTGCATTCCAACGTAAAGCATTTGCATTTCTATAAACGGGATATTATTAATATAACAAGTTTTCTGATGTCAAAAAGATTTCTCTTAAGATAATACACAAAGCAGAACGAACGTCCACGATCTTCACCGCGCAACGATACGTCGCGAAAGAAACTAGCTGTTAGATAAAATGCTGTGCTTTATCCGATAATGCGCTTACCAGGCGTGCCGAAAACTCATGAAACCATCGAGGAAATCGGGGTGTGGAGGAAGGTTCTCGCAACATTATCCTTTCGAACAAGAGCCCAGTTTACTCGAGCGAATGGCTTTAGATCGCGGCCGATTGAACCCATTTCAGGATGTCTAATCGCGCGTGCGTCGTCGATCCCGGGACAAGATAAAAACTAGGCCATTCTGTCTTTCCAGCTTGATACGCGAATTTCAACGAAATCGCGGCTCGATTGGATCGGTGCTCGTAAATCGACGAAGAAAATTGTCCCGGCGTGGAAAGAATTTTAAACAAACCTGAATATACAATTTACACTTATTAATCGCTGTAAAAATCTACTTGCGAGAAAAAAAAGAAAAGAACAAATATAATCCACCTACTTATCTGTACAAAAATTATATAAAACCTATCTCGAATAAAGCCACAGATAGAGGCAATTGCCAGAGAAAAAGACAAAAAGAAAACGCCACCGCAGTCGACGTAGAAACGCAGACTATGATATCAAAAGAGGTGAAAAGAAAAGTGACAATATGTTCTTTTACATCGACAGAAGTCGCATAAAATTCTGCGCGCTGTTCCGGCGTCATTGTAACGTGACTCACGTTTTCAGGATGAAAGGAGCTGAAAGCCACGGCGAAAGAGGGCTTTTTCGTCAAAAATCCTTCCGCTTTTAGGGAGCAAAGAAGAAGAGGCGTGTCCCCGTTTGATTGTGCCCGTTCGCAGACATAACAAACGTTTATGCTCTCGAAAGGGGAGGAACGTCCCTGTTCCACTTTTTATTCGAAATTTCAGCTGCCTTAGAATGAAGACAGACACGATTTCCCGTCTAGTTTCCGATGATCCAGTTCGATTCGGGGGATCGATTCGATCGAGCTCTTAATAACCAGCGGTCTCGTTCGAATTACAAATCGTTTCCGACTGCCGTCGTTATCGTGGGAGTAACCAAAGGGTAGCGCAAGATTAATCTGCTTGTTAGAAAGGTAATCCGTGATCGAGTTACGCCGACCCCTTTCTTCGCTGTCCGCCCCGTGAATTAATTCTCTTCTGATGCTTTTTTTCGCTGCGTCACGTCGAAACGATTGAACGCAAGGATATCCTTTTACAGCGGTATATCGTTTGCCGTTGGGTAGGAATTATGTTTGAACATGACCCGACTCCTGCTTCAAGATAATTCACTGTCAATGATGAAAGAAATAGTATGCAAATAGTATAAAAAAAAATGTATAAAGAATATATAATATAATTATAGTGTATCTAAAACTTAAGGTTCCTTCCTTGAAGCTGAAAAGAACAATTTATGTACGTCTTTTATCTAAAAATAACACGTTACAATAATCGAAGCGTCATTTCATAAGCATAGATTATTTTCCTCCAATACTCCAATTTTGCTCCAATTCTTCTCGTGCGAAAAATAATCAAACTAAACACCCGCAGATCTCGTCCAACCTCCGCTCTCACCTCCCACGAGACACCAGTCTTTAACCACGTCACCCCCGTACCATAACACCGCGATGATACGGATTAACCGACGACGAGGATGAACCAACTCGTGGATGCAACGTTGATGCACGTCTGGTCGTTAGCGAGGCCGTCGACGACGCACGTTCCATGAAAATGAAAACGGCACCGGCCTAATGTGACGACAGTGTCGTTTGAAACGAGGGGAGCGGAACTGGAAAAAACCTCGAGCCAGCTGACAGTGGAAGGAAAAGAAAAAAAAAGGGGAAAATGGAACCAACGTTATCGTGCAGGCCACCTTTTTTCCACCATTTGCAAGCCTTATCCCATCCACGGTTCTTCGAGATCTTTGACTGTTCGTGACTGTACGGGTTTCTAATGCTTCCTGACCCGGAGCACCGCCATAAGAACACCGCTCCACTCGGACGGGCATAATAAGGTGCTTGCCGGGAAGATGGACGATCCTCCGGCACGTTAGATTCCCAATGGGAATCCCAATAGGTCTCGCTGTGCGCAAACCTTTTCCAAAGAACGAGAAACCCGAGGCAATGAAATGCTGGCAAATGCATTTTCATTCAGAGTGTGGCAAAGGAACGGGGGTTTGTTCTTTGGTTTTTTTTCACCCTTTGCGCCTCCAGAGTCAGGATACTTCTGATGCGTATATCACGTTATTGTATTTCAATTCGAAGGAAATAATTAATTAATTCCCTTGATCAAGGGATGCTTTCAATTTTTCTTTATGAAAGACAGCCGGTTAATAATATAAAGAATTACTGCTACAGAGAATGCACAGACGGAACGTTGTTCACGTGAATTTATTAATAGTAGAAAAACAATGTTGAGGCATTGAAAATCTACCTCTATGTTCATTTAATTTTCTGTCAAAGAAACAGGATTATTTCCGTTTGTAATTATTCGACAAATGAGCATATTTACCACCGATTATTCTCGATCTACTGTCCTTTGATGATTACCAACGTTTTGCCGCAAGGTTCGCTATGCTTCGCCGTTGAAAGGTAGAATTTACCTCGACGTACAATAGACAGGCACGAATGAACGATGAATGGACGTGCATCATTTTAATGACTGCTCGGCGACGCGACGTAAGTTGTATACAAGTAAGTCGTGGAACGAGACAATGGGGGTTTAGAGACGTCTATAATTTGCTGCATGTCAAAAGCCGGACTCGCGTAATTGCTCAAAGCTTCTAAGCTAATTTTCGCAATTACGGAATTAGACCAATTTCAGCGAGAGTCGAGGACGCGATGCATAAGAAGATTAATTATCGACCAGTAGAAAATTAATTACTCGACTACGAAACAGGAGTACCGGGACGCTATCTTAGAATGACTCCAACGATTAAATCTTGTTCTAATTAATGATGCTGTATTGGAATTAAACGTTGGGATATAATGGCTGGCGTAGGAATTATTACGCTTGGAGGTATAAGAATAAAGTATATAAAATATGTAACAAAAATTCTATAATTTTCACGATTTATCTGGGTATTTTGTCATGAAACGAATGTGAACGGAACGGGAAAAGCAACATGTTAAAAAATGGCGAGCGATTTGATAAATGTGTCGAGATATTTTAACCGGTTCGAAGGTAATATTTGATGAATGGGGAAATTATTGATACCACTTAAAAAACTAATGGAGCTTGCAAATAAGTAAGGTTTAAAGGTAAAGCGCAGTGGCAAGTGGATTTATCTGGTAATTCCGCTGCCAATTTGCTCGTGAAGGAATAATTTCCAAAAAATTTACGCAGCCTCGTTATGTTCATCCAACCGATTTTCCGCGTATAAAGAATTTGTTGATAAGCGAAGTTCTCGTTGATCGGTTTAACGAAAATAACGGGCAACTTGATCAAATCATTTCGAGAGCGATCAAGCTGCTCATATCGCCGGGCTGATTAATAACGTGTGTAATAACGAGACAGCCTTTACGTTCATCGCGAAAAATGAACGCTTTTAGCACACCCCGATAAATATTAATACCATCAGAATGTCCATTAAAATGCATCCCCAATCTACGTGACAAATTGCAGTGAATCTAACAAATGTAGTTGATAAACCATTCGGGACGAGAGTTAATGATTTCGTTTGTAAATAGTAATTAATATTATACGTCAACGTGTATGAACATACCAATCTCGCAAACGTCAACAATCGTATTGAACTTGCCAGTTGTTAAACAACTAAAGCGGATCAACTATAGATTCTGTATCGAAACGTTCGAATTTAATTACTATTTGATTTCCTTGAATACGAGGCGCCATTTAAACGGTCCAATAATTAATAAACTATTTCGCAATTATAACTTCGTGTACAGCAACCAGCCAAATTATTATTATGCACTTCATACATACTACCGATCTGCGTAAAACATTATACTTCGCTCGCTAATTGATTCAAGGATCAAGTTTCGCCATAGCGTCTGTCATAAAAGAAGAAAGAAAGAACGTTCAAACTATTTCCCACATTCGTGGATATACGCAACTCTTTTCATCCCGCAGAAAATCGAGAAAAAAAAATTGTACAGCCAGTGTGTCACGTCGACTATTTCGCGACAAAATAACTTGAAACTCCTACGTGCCGCGAATCCCACTGAACCCAATAATCAAAGAAACCCAGGAGTGATTTGGAGAATTTCGTTCGCAGTTCATCTCGGTTTTATCCCGCGCCATCGTTGAATGTGGCTTTCAGTTAGCAATTCAAAGTCCAACGACATCGTTTGCTATTCAAGAGGCAGGTCTATGGTGTCGCGTCTTAATCTACTAATTTCTCTTTCTTGTCTGGCGCCACGGGGTAAATCAAAGAGCCACGAGCACGAGGGTCACGCGGCTCTAATTAAAGTACGCCAACGGGGTTAGATAATTCGACCCTTGTGATTCGTGTTCGGTTTGATTAAACCATGGCGACCTTGCTTCGGGGTTGTTTTTTTTGTTAAAAGATTGAGTCGTTCCCTTTTTATCGGTGGCAGGATAATTCTGACCTCTGTGATTTTCTACGGTATCCCATTCGTTTGTTAGCCATTATTTTCAGAATTTTATTAGTATTTAGAATTAGTATTTATGGAACATCAGGACTATAAGTTTATTGTAACACTGGTCAATTTGTACTAGTCCATATTAGAACCTTTCAGAATACTTTCAGGATATATTTTTAAACAATACCGTTCAGTTCAACGCGGACAGACACCTTTGGAAAACAGGGAAGAGCGACGCGTCGAATTTAAGAGGTCTTCTTTGGGTTTCAATGAATCCAGTAAACTTAAATTTGAGTCTCCAAAGAGATCTCACGAACGGCCTTCCCTTTCACCGATCGATCCCCAGGCATTCAATAAAATCGATAGTTTGGCGAGGCGAGAGGATCGTATCCTTGCGCCACGCTATACGAATCGGAGTTACGAGGCCAGGAAGTGACCAATAGTAAATTCTGCTGCGTGATTCCGAGACGAGGGTTCCGTCTCCAGGAAGTGTGGCCACATATGAGCCGAAACGGCACCTCTGACCTACGGCCTTCCATTTCATCCCTCGCAGCCGTCATTTTGACAAGTTTATCACCGGCCCGCGTATGATATAACGCTCACGTACGCCGTTCCTTTGTCTCTATGAAAAAAGAAAAGAAAAAATAAGATGGGCAAAAATATAAGGGTCACGTTTCAAGGGGAACCAAGAGCAGCCAGTAAAGTATAATAATGGTGAGAAAATATTTGCAGAGGCTTGGCGATATCACGAACAATATAATCCCCATCGAATGCGGGGGAGACTTGAATAACGAAGGGACTTTTTAATTTTCTAAACAATCGAATTAAACCACCGATTTATAATTCCGTCCACGTATTTCATCGTGGAACTTTCATTGATTAAATTTTCACTGCGACTGCCTTAGATAATATTTCAGTTGAAAAAAAAAGTGTTACAAAACTGAAGGTGAACAAAATCCTTCTGGACACAACAAAGCGAACAAACTAGCATCAAGTGACGCCTTAAAAGTGAAGTAAAACTTTCGCATACAAGTATCGCTGTAGAGGTGCGAACAAAATACATCCAGGTGAAACTTTCTGAATAAAGGGAAACGCGTCTGTACGTGGACAATGACAGTGGTGAACGAAAACACTTTACAAAGGTGAAACCTTGGAAAAGCAGACTGAAACTCGCGTGTATCATTGCGAAGAAGTGAAGAAAATATTAGATAGGACCGCGTAGCGAAAATGTCTATAAATATCATGCGAGAAATATGCAAACACTCGAAAAACTAAGTTGGCCATCACGACGACCCGACCACGATACAAGAGACAGCAATTGAAATTCCCGGCTACTATCCAGGAAGTGGTCAATAGGAAGTTCTGCTTCGTGTATTCGAGTCCTCGAGACTGTAGAACGGTCAGGAAACGTATCCAGGCTGGTTGAATCGAAACAGTTGAACCGCGAATACATTGTCCGCTCTGAATCCTCGTTGCCCATTGATTAGAGAGCTATTCAGCTCGGTTAATTGGCTTGAAGCGGGATGACCGACTGTTTTTCTGCTCCTTGGCCCGTATTTGTAAAAGGAAGATAAATCGTAAATTTGCACGGTTCGATGCAGCTATAATATTACCTTCGTGAAACGTTTGTTTCGAAGTTTGTGGAAAATAGAGAACTTTCAGTTATTGATGATTCAGTTAGAATGGAATTGGCCAGGAAATATTTTCGACTGCAATTTCATCAAATTTTCACCTTCGAAAAAGGTAACCGGTGCGACGATCGCGTTAATTAGCGTGCTACCTCTGTCCGTCAATTTATTAAACAGTGCATTGATTATCGCACGATGGAAGAATGGACAAAGAGGATCGTGTATTAATTCGACACGTTGTTTCGTTTGAAATTCAGTGTAACGGTCACAGTGAACTGAACAGGAAAAAGCAAAAAAAACAATGAACATTTGAAATTTCCGGCTTGGATAGAAGCAGCCAGATGAAATTGGTAGAAACGAAAGAGGGAGCCGAGTCGAAACGACAGATTTAAAGGGGACTGGAAGGAACAAGCTGGAAACGAAGGGAGCAATGGACTGGAATGGAGTTGCACATGAGAGCCAAGGTGGAAGCTAGAGAAACACGAGATACAGGAATGAAGTGGAGAACGGTCGGATAGCAGAAGCAGAAAGATACGTCACAGTGAACAAACATAAATCGAACTAATAAATCTCGGAGTTGGTGCACAAATAGAAATGAAGAAAAATTAAAAGATCGAAGAAAAGATGGGGAAACATAACAGAGAAATTGTCCCAGCGACCACTCGTACCTATAAACAATTTTGTTAAAAAAGGACGACTCCAAATAAAACGAACAAAATAACGACAACAGAAATAATTAATTAATTTAAAAAAGAAATGCATCTTCGATAAATCGACATTTAACGCACTCCTACGCCCCACCAAATCACCCGAGAAAATTTCCGATCCACATTTAACTCTCTATCGCACGTTCGCGAACGTTCACCGAAATGCAAACGCAACTAGGCCCGAAGTTGCACGCGGCACTTCCGGTTGAACGAACGTACAAGAAGGGGAACGGGCGAAGATTGCACGAGCGGATAGGCTTGCGGAGCAAGAGCCATTAATAAGGAGCGCCTAATTTCATGAAAGCCCGGAGCCTCGAACTATTATCTAGGAAACGTAACTCGGTCGAAGAGCGATTAAACGGACGCCACCAAAATACGTCAAGCTGCGGCGGGCTGCGTCTGACAGAAAACCTATAGACGGAACAACCGTTAATGAAATGACAAATGTGTTCTTGTCGATGGCACGAGCAGCCGCGTGCGCGCTCGCAGAGCCAACGTTTACAATCCTGTCGTTGGCTACGCGGGAAAATAAAATATATTCGACCGCGTGATTTACGCGACGCCGCGATACGGCGCCGCGACGCGTCCCGGCGAAGAGCCGACGCGATGGATTGATCGTTCTTGCCGCACGCGGCGCCGTTAGAAAATCGGAATCAACGACTTGTCGATCGATTGCCCCTGATAACGTTGATGGGCCAACGAAACGGAGGATTTATAGGTAGAAAGTGTGAGCTTCGTGTCGATGAAAGCATCCACGGGAGCGACGGAACATTTAAGTATTCATCAATCTACGGGGCATCGATCATTTTTTATTTCAAGCACCGGTCTCGTCGTTATTGCGAGATCTTGCGGCGTATATTTTGTTGACTGAAGATGGGTATATATGTTTTTAGCATTTTTAGATGCGACGAGTTCGAAGTGGAAGGTTCGTTGGAATAGAGGAGCGAATTGAATTTTTCATTAGAAAGACGCAGATATAGAATGTCTTATATAGGTATAGAAAAAAACGATTTTCTCGTACGACAATTTAGCGTAATACTTATTTCATTGCCTGGTGAAAATGAAGGAGGTTGAAGAAATTAAGTAAGCAACCCAACGAGTGCATTGCACGAGGTCATCACTCGCGACTGCAAGTGAAACAAACGGCCGAAGCGCACCAACAGCGTTACTTAATTCAATTTCTTTCCTCTTCCGGTTCCAGGGGAGTTGCCAGCCGCGGTGCACGACGGTAACGGGGTCTCCAGGGCGTTTCTCAACCTGTGGCTAATTCACTTAACGATGAGCTACGTTTTCTCCAGATGACAATACTAAGGTGAGCCAATTCCCATAAAACGATCATGCATTCTTCATTCCCCATTTAACACTCTCTGACCCTCTGCTCCATCACCCTTTGAACAAATATTTAAAAAAAATAGAATGCAAATAATTTGCAAGAAATTACAAGAAGTGCAGGTAGAAATCATGCAATACAGTATCGTATATTAATTAATTCTGCTACAATTCATTCAATCACAGCGAAAAAAATTGTTTCTAAATTTGTATCTATCCCCTAACCAAGCAATGGTTAGCCGAGCAATATGGTATCGTAAAACTAAGCAGCACGTTGTCAAGAGTCAACCATCTCTATAATCGAAAGGCTTACCACGGGCGCTCAGGTGCGATTTCAATCTCAGCCCTCGTCAAGTCATTGCCGCAATCTGAATGGAAGATCTCACCCAGACCCAGCCGTTTCACTGTCGAGATCCGATGGTACGATGCCGTTTCAAACCCACGCGAACACGTCGGTGCAAACTGTACGCCAACAAGCTGGCGATCGCATAAAATCATTACGATGGCCGTATTATTACACTTGTCATTGCCTCGATTGCCACGAGAAATTTGATTGGTGTATAGAATTATTAAAGTCCCAGTTCCGTCGCGCCCCTTAAAATATGTCTGCTAGCAATGATTTAAAAATACTACGACATTGCGTGAGTTTTGGAAAACCATTCTGCAATTGTCTCGTTTCTTGGCTGTCTCTTTTTTTTCTTCTTCGCTTCGACTTCTTTAGTCTTTTATCTCCTCCCCCATCCCAGTCGTCTGTGTTATTTTTAGGCCAACCGTACCCTTTTGTAGCTCGTTTTTTGTCGACTGTCTTATTCCCTGCAGTTTTTTTCGACGATCCACGGTTACTCTGTTTTTCGAGTCCTTTCATTTTCTTCTTTCTCTGTTTTTTTTAACGTGCAGGTTTGTTTGCGATTGGGCGCCGTTTGGTAGCTTTCCGTCCACTTTCTTCCTTCATTTCTGTCAACTTTCCTCCACCCTTGCTTTCGTTCCCTTATTTTTCTTTCTTTTTTTTTTTCTTCCCTTTTTTTTACCCAACGCTCTTTTCCTCACCCCTTTCCCTGGGATTTACCGCTCCCCCCGCTACTGTGTTTCCGTTCCTTTCTATCTTCTCCTCTTTTTATCCACTCCCAAAGCGTCCTTTTCTGTTTCACCCTGTCTCCTGTTTTATGATCTTCCTTTTAGCGTCGTTCACTCTTTCCGTTCCAAGCGTCGCGCGTCCTTTGAAGCGTCAGAACTTTCGCCTGATTCTCCACGGAATTTTATACTCTTTAGTTGAATTCACCCTCTCCCATCGCGTATCATTTTCGTCGCCCTTCGATTAAATTTCGATCTCGTTTTTATTCAACAGAAATGATAAAGTCAATCTTCTGTTTCTTCGCGTAACGAAATTTCTTCCATTCTTTTGTCCCCATACGAGTATCCTAATTCGAGTTTCAGACGAGTTTTCAGACGCACGCTCGGGAGTTCACTGGTCCGTAAGAAAGTTACGCCAAGTTTCCGGACGAAATCTGCTCGCGGATCCTTCTCCAGGAAGCGGAAGAATACGGTGCCCTTTAACGAGGAACAAATTACCCCCCAGGCCTCCACGTGACTCATACAGCGTACCGTTCAATTTGATATTGTCTTGCTAGCAACGCACTAAACTGTATTCCTTTTTTGATGCAGGAAGCTTCCACAATATACAAAAGTTTTCAAAACAAAGGGTGCCCATAATACACGAAGTTTTTAGCACAATGGCTTTTCATAATATATCACGTGATACTAGTTTTGATACTAGTTACAAGGTAACGCCATCGATCTCCATTTAAAAAACTTTCGTCGAGCTTCCCCCTTGATATCGACCGTGGTTATCGAGGTCCTGGACTAACTCAATTCGCCCGTTTAAAAATTTCCAAAGTTTCACTATTTTCAGACGAACTTCCTGAAAGTTTCAGGTCCCATAGATTCGCCGGTTCTATAATAAATTCCTGCAAATCGTTGTTTCTCGATAAATTCTTCATCCCCTACACCCATCTCGACTTACCTGAACAACACTGTCTGTCTGCTGGAAAAAATTGAAGATTAATTCCATTGCTTGCCTTGCCCACTTCTTTCGAAAATTATAAACAACACTGTCTATAGAATTGTAAAGAATTAGGCAATACGATTATTCGATCACTAACATCGAACTCACTAAATGGATTAATTAAGAAACATTTTTCTAAAAAAAAATCAACGAAAGACCAGTGCCTCGATCGGAAGTTCTAAAACAGATAAATCAACGAAAATACCAAGGTACATTCTCTAACTGAATTCCGGCCAAGCCACCGGAAATCATGTCTGATTCGTCTTAAATTCTCGATAGAAGAAGAAAACATCCAAGTGCGACCGATATCCGCGATCGTCGCTCGTTATCGGACTCACGTTTCACTCGTCATTTCCGTTTCTAAAGCTGAAACCTCTACGCGTTACTATTTCAATTCGTGACTTCGAAGTATGCATTGACGTTGATAGAGCCGAGGAATTAAGCGACATTCATAATTCAAGCTTTTATCAGCGAGATCGCCGCATTGTGAGGATATAATTTCAGGACTGCAGGCGGAGAATGGTGCTGGAGTGTCATGTGACGTGTTCTGCGGAAACTATAGCTTATGCTACGTGGTGTGCGACCAGCGGTATCTCACCTTCCGTGCTTTCATTATCAGTTACCATAGATCACTACGGGCGAACACCAAATGACGTCGCTTCCGTTCATCCCTCATCGAGAAACGTCGTTTGGCCAATGATGCCACCGCGTTACGTCCATTGCCTTTTGTATACGATTGACCACTGCGAAAGAACAGAAGAAAATCTAATCTAATGGAAGATTAGTCGGAAAGGAAAGATTTCGATTCGAATAGTTTTGCTATGTTGATAATTGCAGAGAATCGACAGAATCAATAAAATAGAACTGCTGGCAGAAATTCGAAACGTTTTGTAATGTAATTTCTTATCGATGTTTCGGAACAATTATTATTTCGAAACGGGTTTGGTTTAATATTTCGCCTTCCACCTTTACTGCTTCTCGCATCGGGGACGAAGTAGCGTAGAAGAACGCTGATCCATTGCGCAAACAGTTTAAGAGCTATGATTCACCGGTTTAATCCAATTACGAAGCAGACCGCGCTATCTCGGGGCACACGAACTGGCTGTAAGCCAAATTCATAAATTATCATCGTTCGACGTCAATTTTTGACGATTCTTATCGTATCTTCGACCCTTCGAGCTCCGTTTAGAATTCATTCTCCTTCTTATAGTCTTTGGCGACAGAATAATGGATCCCACGGATAATAGGCGACTCGAGGAAACTAAATCCACATCTTCTTTTCACCGTTGCGTACAAAGAGGAAACAAAATCGATCGAAGGAATTTCTTTCTTATTTGCTGGAAAGTTTGATCATCCACAATTTGAGCGGGATTAAATGGTACTTCATCTGCAAATGTCAGCGGACATTAACTGTAACCCGTTTTTCTGGCAGACGATTTCGCATAATGGCGATAAGAGGCGCGAAATGAATCTGTCAATTAGCACGGACCGAAGTGGTAATTAATTCCTTGGAAAAGTGCGCAAAGCGAATTGCTCATTAAACCCTGTGGCTGACCCGCTTTCGTCCCCGTTGCTGTCTGATAGATTCAATTCAGGGAAAGATCAAAAGCTCGATTAGATAGGGCGTCGGTGGGTAAAACGTTCTTCAATCTTGTCTACTTCCCAATGGAAGGTTTCGATAGCAACTTTCAATTCAGATTTCACCGGACGAGGATACTCTATGCTAGTTGAATATTTCAACTGAATGTGAAAGTAGTTTGTAAATCCTATTAGTTAAATTTTCGAACATTATTCGCAACAGTAATTGCGGCACGCAAATTAATTGCATTAAATTTAATAATAGATACGGGGTCGCGTTTGATCGAAGTTTCATTAACCATTCCCGGATGCCTGCCCGAACAAGTGAAAAGCCGCTTTTCCAGTATCACAGAAATGACAAACGAAGTCCCGATAACGAGCCGCCGTTTTACTGTGGCGAAATAACAATCATACGTACCGTTCTACACTCCCGTTGTCCGTTCTACTACCTCGCCTACGTTTTAATAAACCGCACGAAACGTTCTTTCCGTTTCGACCTTTAACTCGAAGCTTGGTTCGAATTAAAAGAACGAGTAATATTATTCAGTATATATTGATTATAGAGAAGCAAATGATAATAAGCTGCTTGCAAACTCTCTGTCGTGATATAATATCCTTTGAATTAAATACGAAACATAGAATTCTGTTCTGCCAAAACGAGCATCCCTTCGTTCAATTAAAATTCGTTCACTAAAGTAACCTCATCTATTGCCCCTGATAAGCCACAAATTTCACCTCGAAAATAAAACTGACCTTACTGTTGAATAACAGAATGAACAACGAATGTGTAATACATTTGACACGGAGCCCTGTCTGATTTTGTAAAACAATCGATTCGGCCGGCCCCGCGTGTCAATTACCGCAAACCCCCGTAAGGTTATTGGTTCGACGCCCATTACCAGAGTAATTAATCGACTGCCGCGAAACCTGGACCGCGATTAATTTGACGAAAGGCACGAACAAACGGATTCGTCGGCTTAACGAACAGAGCCACCCTGTTTTTCACGCTCGTTCGAACGTGTCGATCTCCTTTTTCCTGGGTGCCAACCGTTCCGCTTCTCGATTGCTGGCCGACGTCCAAAAAAGTGACCGCAAATGGAGAATCGATGGAACAGCAAGCGCATTCATCGGACTCATTAATTCTGTAACTGCGTGGCGCTACCGCGTATCTTCTTTGCCGGACGATTTATCACGAACCAAAGGAAAGTATAAATAAAGCGGACCATCGACGACCACCATAGCCACGAAATTTATGCGATCCTTGATTACGCGGTCACTGTGTGTCTTTATAAAAAATTTCAATTAAAAAATTCGAACTATTCTATTCGCGCAGTCGATGGGCGAAATTCTATCGATAAATTGCCGGAACGAAAGACAATAACTTTCGCGACAAAAGTGTTTTAATTCCCTATACAATTTTTTATAGAAGTTATGCATTACGGCCAATGGACGGGATATTTTCAGTCCTCGCACGCGTTCCATAGAAAATTGTTCATTTGCTACGGCAGAAAAGTGAATACGTACGCGTCCCCGTTGTATCGATCGTGGAACTCGATTAAAAAGTTGAATTGTTACGTACGTCGGTCGGATAAGCTAATCGCAATGCTGAAACTAAATGGTCATTGTTACAATTTATAACAAATTCGCGTGGAAAATTGCGTACGTCGTTCGCAAACACGATTAAACAATTCTTTGTCCGCCTATACGAAATAACGGAAGTTCGTTTAGAAATTTGCGCGCGTCGAACGTAAGCGTTTTAAAGATGTATGCACGATTACTCGGGGAGAGTAGCATGGTTGCAAATTCGACGGTCACACGTCAAACTTCCATAAATCTCCGCGAAAAAGAGTTATAACCAGCCCTCCATTGTTCGATCTCGCTTTATTCACGTCACCGGTTTCCCCTGCGAACGACTCCGAATTTTCAATTTTCTCCTGCTGTATTTTTTTTTTCTGTTCTTCCATAGTTTTTGGTCCGTCAATACTGCGATCGTGGCACGTTGGCGTAGCTTTTGCAGAATCTGCAACGACACGGGCGATTGGCGTCCCGTGTGCACAGGATGATTCCTGCGGGACAAACGATATTCTATCTCTTCCCGAAAAAATTCCATTTAAATTCCTTTTTTTAAGGAATCGAATTCCTCGTTTCGACCTGCCAGCGTTGAAAAATTGACTGGCTCTGCTATCGATTCATACAGCCGTAGCTTTGTTCCTAATATTCAAACGACACCTTTGACACGAGTAAAAAATAACGAACAGTGCAAACATTTCAATCCTTTCGCATTAATGTTTAAGCCTTTCTTTACGAACTTGATACAACGTTTAATGTTACCGTGAAAATAATATTTATTTCAAAAAATATATTATTTGAAATGTATTATAATATTATATGCAGGCATGCAGCAAAGGTAAGTATAAACATTATAAACGTGAAGAACATGAAGAAAAAAATGTATGAAAAAAATATTGCTGGAGATCGAAATTTATCATCATTTTATTGGGTCATCCTCGCGGATGTTAGAAAAACAATGCCCTCTGTTCCCCCCCGTTTTGTCCCTATTCGATTTGTCGGAACGGAACTGCGTTAAAACGATGCAATTTTAAAAGAGACTTCGGGCAAAGGTTTCCAAGAGTGTTCCCACAGTTGCACGCATTTCGTTTGATTTATGCGGTTGCTACAGCGACTCGGTGATAAATGAGCATACCTACTTTGGCAACGATAGCGTAGCCGGCGCATCGATTTCTATCGTTCAATCCGGAGCACAGTTGAATCGTTTCACGAGATGCCGCATCCGATAATCTTATTCGGTGATTGTGTTCAGGTAGGATCGGCCAAAGCGACCTGCGAGCGTTTTAATTAAATTCGCGATAATAATTGAATACGGTGCAAGCTAATATTTAAAAACGATGAATTCGCGGATCCTCGGCTACAATCACGACGACCTCGGGGCTTCGAAAGCTGATACCGATAGTTCTGGACCGTGAAACTGATATCTCCGCGATACCCTAGCGTCATTATGGACTTCATTAATTAATAAGAGGCCGTGTTTGCGCAGCTTTGAAAGTCGATGATCGTTATTAATGCAGTCGTTGGCGGTATCAAACGTCGTCGTAATTCAACAAATTCAATCCTGTATCGGTTACTAATTGCTGTATCAACAACTCCAAGATTTTTATTAACAAAGCATGCCAACAAGTCTCGTTGTTAGAATATTATTAATGAAACGTGAAACGCTCGGCAGATATTTGATTCGGAAAGCTCGGCAAAGCTTGCATTCAAATTATTCGTTTTATCGGACAAGTGTAATGAGAATAGTTGCAGAACACGCTGTAGCAGGTCATCGGATAATCGAGTTCCCAAACGCAGTCAATAATCCGGGTGCATGCCAGAATCCGCAAACGTTCTCATTACAAGTTCCACAGGTATGTGTCTACACAGTAATAATTCGGAATCGATGTTGAATCACGGTTCAAACACTTTAGGCAATCGATGTCGTTCGACGAGCAACTAGATCCAGACGCCGCTAACGCGTCGCGTAATATGAATAATTAATATATTCAAATGCGAACACACTTAAACTGTGTTGCATGACTCGTCTGACGTTTCCGTCGTACACTGAAGTCTTCGCCTATCCAAATATCCATTACAAGCATCCCCACACGGCACATACGATCCTCATTTGAATGCACGTACCTCCGAAGTTGCACTCGCTCTGCGAAGAGAAATACGTGTGCCGCAGATGTGTTCTTGCATAAAGCTTGGCTCAGGCCTAACACGAACGATCGTGATTCATTTGTTATTGATAAATTAAATAATTCTTTGTTTCGTGCAAGAATGTGGTATAATTTTCGACGTTCCTTAGGTCCAACTTTTTTATTAATTTTAACGCAGCTTGTTGTTTCAACTGGCTTGTAATACTTCTTTCCGTTCCTTTGCATTGAATTTGTATTGCTACCGGGATTATTTTAATTATTATTAATTTCTGCCTGGTAAAAATCTAGTAAGCTTACTATTATCGTTATTATTATAAGTGGAGATAAAGGAACGAGGAGGAGTTAATCATTTTAATATATTCGCACTCCTGTCCTCATATTATATTACACGTATCTCTACGGGATGTGCTCATCTTCGAACTTCCATGTATACCTCACAGCGGTGTTCCAATCTCCGCGAAAGATTGAACCGAGAAACCGTATATACTTGAAGCAGCCAATTTCGAGTAATGAGCTTGCCTAAAATTCTTGTAATAACGATAACGAAACCCCTCGCACGGTTCTATATGATGGATTCTTCATCCGCAATAGTTTATCCGCATTTTTAACCTACATATGTATATAATGCCCCCCCAAATAAGAGAAAAATCAGGAACGAAATCGACAGAATAAACAAGAGCATCCTTTCAGGGAGAAGTTCGAGGAGGGATGATACAAATCCCATTTCGTAACTAGCCGAACCACGAAACTCGTTTGTCCAGTGGTGAAACGTTGCTGCGCTAACCCCCCTGCAAGCAGTAATCGTGGAAACGGAAATGGAATGGATTACGAGCGATAAAAAAAATCTCATCTCCGCGCCCTTTTATTTTCACCGTTAATACGTTATTTCGCTTTTATTGCGCCCCGTTCAGCGCGAATACCACGCCCTTCGTGATCGTACCCGTCCAGCGTTGACTTCGCTACCCTACCTGAAATTATTAATACGGCCCTATCCTTCTCCAGTGTTTGGTGTGGCTAATTGGGAATTGTTTCGTGGAACGTGTTTCGGGTAGACAAATAGCACCAATAGAAATGAGGGTAAGGGTAACTCTAATATATTAAGAAGCTCTGCACAGTAATAATTATTTGTTACAGATTACCGTACCAACGCAGAGAGGTGCATCGACTCTTCCACATGAATTTCGCGACACGACCCGTCGCGGGACCCACATTGGACAGAAGCGGCGACGTCGACGCAACAATATGCTCGCGTGTCGTCGTCGGTGAGATTGACTAATTCGCGGACTGAAACACCGGTCGCCATTCTCGAAGCTCTCACGATCGACTTGCGTTCAATCGTACATGACCAACCGGTGAATCGTTTTTACCTTAACTAGTAAATAGAATTCCCCTTTCAATCGATCCATTGATCAGTAGCGCATCCTCCAAGGACTCGGTGATCGTTTCGACGATAAGTATACCCTGCTTGACAGAGAGAAAAAGCAGATCCCCGTTGTCTTTCGTTCGAGAAGGGATCACCGTTGCAAAGTGGGCCATTATTGTACAGTCTCGTTTAGACGGACGCTTTAGAGTGCGTGACAGTTTTCAAGATTATTCCTGGTGCTCGTTACCACGGTGACGAGGAACATCGCGGGGCTGAATAATGGACGTTGGAATACCTGGTGTGCTGTGTAGAGAATCTGCGGAAAGGATCTCGCGATGTTTGGAATATTGCACCGATGCACGGAGGTTTAGCAGAGATTTATCGCGCGTTAAGAGAAAACAGCGGCGCACTTGTTGGATTGAGAATGTTGTTTGGAGAAACGGGTACGTGCTTCGTTACGACTGATTGTTCGGTGAGTTGGTTAATTCTCGTTCCGATTATACTTCCTCCGTATTGGTGATATTACTGATGGAACGATTTCACGATTTCGTAAAATTATTTCTATGCCCAATGGTTTTCTTATCAGGGAACTGTTGTGATCTGGTTTTGTACTAAATATTAAGTATAGATTGGACGAACATGTCGGTTGCATTGTTAATGAAATTGTTTCTGATCGAGCATGTGGCAGAGAAACATGATTGGTAGAAAAATCGCTGGTCTTCGTGTTATTTAGAATTCGCGTACTTTGGTGGTAATAATCGGATGCATCGAGACAGAAAACGCTTAACAGTTAAATTAGTGCAGGCTGCTTAATGGAAGCTCGGTTTTGACCTGACGATCTGTATGTGTGTATGGGAACCAGCCACGATTTAACCCATATTCCGTGAAAGCTTCGCCGACTTTCCGACACACGAATAGTTGGAATAGTTGGAGGAACGTGGCGCGCGGTATAATTAATTAACCCTACCGTCGAGATTCTTTCGGACGAATTTCCGTCGCGTGGAAAATAATCGTTTTCCAACTTGACCTCGATCGCGTTACGAGGTAAATCCATTTTATCAGGACAAATCTCTGGCGTGTTTTACTGCCAGCTAAACGGCACGATTCTTTTTACCAAAACACGCGTAATGTGCAAAGAAACTAATTCCATTTGCTTTTCCAATGCCTCCGTTTTATTGTATTTCATTCGATTGTATTTCTTCCATGGTTTAAAATTCCTGTCCCTGTCATTTCTACTTTTTTCAATTAACTTTCTTTCTTCACTTTGCTCGGTGAATTCGCAAGATCTCTTGATTTTGTTGAACGAAGACGCTCTCAAATATTTCTGCCTGAGGTATCAACCTGAATTATTTGTGCGCGCCACTTGTTACTACGTGCCCTAAGGTCCTGAACGAAAATAGAGAAAAGCAGCGGACCACTGCGGGGCTCGAAGGAGGAAGTCGATCGCCGCGATGGGAGGACAGGAAGTAAGGGTAGTTGCATACCAAGAACTTCCACGGCAGAGATGTCAAGGAACATGGTGGCCTTTCGTACGAAAAGACACATTCGACTCGTTTTTACGTCACGGAGAAGCAGCACTCCAATTCACGTGACACTATTCACGAGGCAGGATTTCCTTGTCGAACATTTGATATTTTAAGCGAAGAAGTCAGGGAAAAGTTGGTGATACATTTTTTTAAAGAAATCGCAACGAAGGTATACAAATCAGAATATTTTTAAATACTTTAGGATGTATCTTTAGATATCTTGTTACTATTATTATTATTAGCAATTGATTTTATTATACAGACAAATATTTTTAAATACTTTAGGATGCGTCCTTAGATATCTTGTTGCTATTATTAATATTAGCAGTTGATTTTACTATACAGACAAAATTGTGTAGAGATAAATATACAATTTTAAATTGAAAAGCGAGGTACAGTTCAATGCACCTATACGAAGGAAGTATAATCGGAAAGACGAATAAGAACCGTCGATTCTGGATCACATCCAGCTGTTAAAGTAATACAGAAAAATTCGCAAAACTTTTCCTCCGAAGAAACGAATTGTACATATGTGTATTTACCATTTTCACGCGATTCCATTTTATTTACATCACATATGTCGCTAGTTGTGCGTCGAGTTACACGCGTAGATTCACGTAACCAGCGGCGTTATCGTTGGCAAGTGATAGAAAAGAATGGAACAGATCCAAATTCAAATTTCTTTCGAGCAGCAGGAAAGAATTCACCTTTCGTGTAATTAATCGAATTATTCAGACAATTGTGTTAATCAAAATCAAATGAATAAAATTGATGTTCAATTTACCACATTCGTTGATTAAGTTCTCAACTAAATTATTTATATCTACCATCGCAATATCGTGACAGAAAACTTGGACTTGCCACGCGATGCAACGCCGCATCGAGTCTGACCATTTTCCTTTTCTACTTAAAAAAGGACAAGCGCTAGGTAGTGCGTGGAGTAACGTAATCGGGATACGCGTACTTCCGGTCTCGACGAAAATGTGATGTGTGCGAAGAAACGTATCAAAAGCGAAACTGGCCGACGCGACGTTAGGATTTTATCTTATACATATTAAACGTGCGCGATCTATGCATATTATAAATAGCCCCGATCGATCGCGATAAGATTATATTTTTATATGTAAATAATGGCGTTCCTTCTTGTTATCTTATTAAATTATATCGAAAAGGCGGTAGATAGAAACGAACACTGCGATCGAGTAATATGTCTGATACGGCGAAACGTTAAAAAAAAAGAAAGGGAAACGGATAGATAACGCTCGATCCTGGTGTGAACGGGAAGCACGAAATGGACGAATTGTTTTGCTCCACGAATGTTTCACAAGAAACGAGAGGCAGGGAGGGAGCACTGATTTTAAGGAGACGTACATTGTTGGACACGATCATTATTATTCGTCTCTGGGACGTATTTCTGTGGCAAATAAGCTCATGCTTCGTTATCAACCGTATAGGTACGTAATATTTCTCCCTCGACTACTGTTTTGTACAATCCTTGCAGGAACTCGCTGGAAGATTTCAATATAGAAATACCTCACAAGCAATGTCCAATCGAATCTATAATCACCAAGGTAGGTGTCCTGCTTCTGTCGCCGCCGAAATGAAAACAAAAGTCGCCGCGTGGAGACTTCACACTTTTGGCAACATTTAACCCCGTTATAATAGCCACGGTACAATGGGCGAAAAAACGCGAAATAAAGCGCGCGGGGATAACGATATTTCAACAGTGACCGTAGATCCTTCGTGCCCGAGCGATTAAATCTTGCCCGGTTTTTTGGGGGTGACGTTTATTCGAGGCGTATGGTAAATTCGTATGGCATTTTTCACGCGCGAGGATCACCTATCTCGCGGATAAAAATGCTCGACCAGAAATGAAATAGTTTCACTTGCAATGCAAACTACGTGTCGCGTGCAACATCCGAATCTATGATTCTTCGAGGGCCCTTCATACGTACAAATAATCGTACATTCGTACAGAGCAATGTTTGTCAACGATTCATTAAACTATAAATAACGCGAACGGACGTTTCATTTATTTCATTGCCGTCCTATCGTTCGAGCTGATCGATCGTGTCCAATAATCGCGCGAGACGACGCGTCGATTGTAATAGGGTATGCATACGCGAAAAGAAGAATGACCATTGTACCGTAGAACGTGGGCACGTTAAATAGGCCGGCATTAAGAGAACAGGCAGCGGTGGTCCAGTCGAGTTTCGGGGCTTGTCACGCTGGTAATGAGATTATGTTTGCAATGCGGCAACACGATGCGACAGGAAATGTTACGCGCGGCCCGACATACCCGAGTGCTGGAGGAACTGTGTCACGGAGCTGGACAGAATTTCGTTTCGCCGTGGACCACACGAGTATTGTAATAATTCGGGAATCATAATGTCGTCCGAGTCGGGGAATTATGTCTCAACGGCGTTGGAACTGTTGCGCTGATGATTTACCTACACCTGGTTAGACTGGACCGGTTTGCATTGATCGGCGAAGAAATTCAAATTAGAATGTTTTCTCTGCGACTCGTTACATTTACGAAGTGGTTATAAACTGTGAAATGTTTGAAGCAATCAATTATTGGAAAGGATACCTTTATTTTTTCTTTTTTTTCTCGCTTGTTTGAAAAGAGATTTACCGCGGTGATATTTCTTTTTGATTGGCCACTAATTTTATACAGTAAATCGTGCGGGAACGAAATTCTGCTTCCACCAGGAAGTGAGAAAACAGAAACAGAGGTGATATAGGCGTCGGGATTTCACGAAATTGTGCTGTCAACGGTGTGTCACGATCACAGGCTCCCGTGCTGCCTAAAAATCGTGAAAAATCCCTGTCCCGTGTAGCCGGCCCGCAAAAAGTGTCAACTTCCGTTATTCATTGTCACATCGAACGCGTCACATGGTTAAACACGTACCATTGTGCCCTCGTACTATTCCTTTCTACCACTGTGAGATACAAGCACGATGCAGTAGCATGAAGCGTCTGAACAACCTTTGCTTTGACAGACGCGATATCAATCGAAGGTATAAAACTGTCCACACTGAGGCAGGAGTAATTATCATGACACAGAAACTGTTCTTTCTTCTGTATTTTGTAAAGCCTGCCTTCATTACGACTAGCAAGGCACTTACGGATTAATAAAATGTCACAAAAAGTACCTATTTAAAAAAAGAATATTAGACTTGTATGTTTTACCAAGTAATGTACACCTGACCACGATATTAAAGTCACCGCTGATTGAAGAGAAAAGATCCCTTCGCAGATACAACTCTCATAAAAATCCAGAAACATTGTGAACCATGAAAGTCAGTATCCTTAAAAAAATTGTAGACTAGAAAAGATAGTGACATAAACGGGTCTCAGTTTCATACAGCCCATAACATACGTCACTATTATAAAAATCCTCGACAAAACGGCCACGTACAGAATCCAATTATCTTTTTACACCGATCCTCCAAACAATTCTGCAAACCCATCCCTTTAACCCATACTTACCCCCTTTTTCGACAGTTCCTCCAATCGAAGCTACAAATTTCTTATCGAATCGCCGGAATACAATTTCTCGTTATCCTCCGATTCAATTCACGCCCGTTCATTTGCAGGAAACCAAATTACATTCGCGGCCAAAAATCTTTCCAAAGAACCCACGGTTCGTACGACAATATAACTCTCCATAAAATCGCTGTTGCAAAAGTGTTGCCCACGCGGCTCTGGCAATAATACGGCATATTCGGTCGAACCGGAAGCACCTTTTGGCCAGATGCAATTGCACATTCTTCTCACGGCTGTGAGCTGATCTTCCGGCTGTCAGTCGCATACCTCGAACGCGCTCCTCTTACGGCGAGAATTTCGTCTCTATCGGGCCACCAATTTCTCGGCCAGCGTCGGGACGCTCTCAGGGTTTCCTTTTAATACTGGCGAAGGTAATTGGAAATTTTTCGTGATAGGTGGAGGCAGCGGGGAGGGACGGTTCGCGGACAAATATCTTCGTTTGAGAAGCTGTCGCGCGATCTTCGTGCTTGGAATCGATGCTGTGGAGGAGGGCTTTGATTTTTAGGAAAGGAACAGGAATTTCGGTTGGGTTGTAAAGTGGAATGTGGATTATTGCGAAAATATTTTCATTACTTTTCGAGCATTTTTCGTTTTTATATAGAATTTCTTCGCGACGTCTTTTTATAACAGAATCTGTACAGCTTCGCGAATACTCAATTCCTTCTCCAGTCTCGCGAATCACAGGTGGGAATTTCGTAGATTTCATTATGCTTAAACTCTGAACAGCGACAAGATTTGCTGCCAGGTTCGGCCATATTTTCACGTCGATGGGCGCGTTTCGTGGAACGCTCGTGCTGCTGCTTGTTGCTTATTTCTCACGGTATCGCGAAGACGGACATTGTAACGGAAGGTGCAGACGTTGAAACAATGGGCAACGAGAACGATACCGTTTGCTAAATTAAACCGGTGTTCCCAAGAACGTAACAAGCACGATATTGTAGCCCCGCTCTAATTTATATGAATGCATTTAAACCAACGGTGGGCGCGTTCGAGTTGCTTAATTAACAGCTCCCTATTACGTTGTTCGCGGTTCGAAGTATCATTGAATTGTATGATATATTACGTTACATCGCCAGAAATATTCGTGCGTATTCGGTAGCCTTTACGACCGATCCTTCATATCACGAGCTACCCTATACATTCGTAGAAATCGATATAATAATTCGCAAATTTAATCCTCTTCATCGCTCACTGTTATTTATTGTTATAAAAGAAAGTCTCGAAGGTCTATCTTTGACGTAGCAAAGTATCAAATCGACCGTACAATATGTTCGACAAATTTCTTGCTCAATAAACAGTCAAAGGTGGACCGTTTCCTACCGGAGAAAATAAAACGTGCTCCCACCTGCCGATATAATAATGCGAACGAACGAAGGAGAATGGATTAATACTATGAACTAGCCGGATAAGTTGTATAGCTGTTTATATATAAAAGAAAAGATGCGTACTACGATACGATAAGTTACATAATACCTTAAAAATCCCTCGCACCTATCGACATCACCGCTGTAAAGAACGTTAACTCGACGAAACGTGCATACGACGCGTCCATGCCGAGGGCGTTGTATATCTCGTCGTAAGCGTGAACAAAAATACGGCAGAGGAACGTAAAGGTGTGGAGGAGAGTGGCGAGAGAAATGTCGAGAGAAACGGCGAGAAAAATGGCGAGAAAAATGAAACGAGGGAAGCGGAATAAATTACGGGGTAGGCCTGGACGCGTCCGCTCGCGAAGCTGTATATGTAAAGCAATTGTGAGTTATTAAATAAACGAATTGAAAGCACCATTCTGGCCGCCATTCCCTCGGGACACGGGCCGTTTCGCCGGATCGGGGCGAAAATAATTTCGCGCCGGTTTTGTATCATTAACGCGGGGACAATTGACGGGAGTTTGCAGGGGGGAAGAATGGACGATGGAAAAAAAAGGGGGAAGAAGCTGAGTCGAAAATTGTTTCGCGTGGCCAGGCGAACGAAACAATTCGACGTTTCGTGTGGCGCCTCGCTTGGTGAAAGAAGCGTTTCGTTCTTGCTCCTCTCAATTCTTGCTGGATCATCGACGTCGCGTCGCGTTGGGGTCGAGGACGATTTATTGGGGCTGAATTCCAGGGGAATTCTTATTTCTTCGGTCGGTGCCAGCGTCGGCCGCGATCGATGGCATTAAATATCGTTGTCGAGAACAGTGTGCAGGTGAGTGTTGTAATTAAAGTTGGAGCACTCGACGTGGAATGAAATAAACGACAGCCGAGGAGGGAACGTAATTTTTCTACGGAAAAGTGTAGAAGTTTGATAGTTTTATTTTCTCCTTTTTTCCCTTTTAGCGACTTTTTTTTGTTTCGCAAAAACGCCCGCTGTGAAACCGCCTTCGCGCGAGGAGCGCTTAAATAGAAGAGGGATATAAAAAAACTGAATGCAGAATGTCAAAACTGTGCAGGTGGATTTTAATGGCAGGCACAGGGTCGTGCGTTTCAAAGGAGCCAGCTTATTTAAGTGTATTTGATTAATATAGCTAGCGGACGATCACGACAGCGCATCCTAGGACCCGACGGCACGAAACTTGCTGCAGATTCAACATGGAACTCTGTGCACATTCAACAACTGTGCAAACTGCGCCGAGTGGACGAGGAATGATAAATATTCCTCGACGAGGTATTAGTTAATGAATCAAATATGGGAAGAGATTTCGAGAGGGAGTGAGTATTGTCCGACTAAATCTTCATTCACGTTTCCAATTCTCCACCTTTATCCCGCTGCCTGTTTCTCCATACACGTGCGAATCTATAAATTACGATTTATTCAGATTCGCAACAATGGCGTGCAACGTTCGATAATCTGTATGCAAACGCTCGTTTAAAATGCCATACATTAAAGCGGTACCCTTATTACCATGATAATTATTATCACAACGATTCATTCGAAGGAAAAATAAGCTTCCATAATTAATTACCGATAGAGATAATATGGAAAGAATATAATCTGCTTAAGCTTGTCGACATTGTTTAATCGATAATCGTGAAAGATGAAGATAAACTAAATTTGCACGGTTAAACGATGAAGAAAAAAAGGTAATGAAGAAGAAAATTGTCCACCATTCAGGATGAGTATAATCGATCCCAGGATAATCCCACTGCAATATGTTTCAACGATCAGCCGGTGATATAAAAGACGGTAATAAACGGCCAACAAGGGAAATTCTGCAATGGAAAACGCTCTGTTTAACATCGAATTATCCGTTTAAAACAGGCATGCGTATAAGCGATTCATGAAAATTAATTGCACAAGCTGGATACTTTTAAACAGGCTTTGAAATTTAGCACACGATTAATCTCTGTTCGATCTCTCGACAAGCATAAAGCTATTACTGCACAGTCTGTTTAATATCTATCTTTTTTTCTCATAGAATAATTCAAATTTCATACAAATTAAATTTACCAATATGCACTACATAACAAAATGAAGGAATCGCTAAACTGTGACCGACGAATTTGTCGACAATTTTTCAGTCACAATTTAGTCATCCTTTAATTGTGTTGAGCAGTCTATATTGAACATGATATAGAACTTCCATAAGTTACAATGGTCTATGAAAGGTGTCGTTAAAAATTTTACACGCCATTTCACATAGGGTAATCGTAAAAGAACGGGAATTTGCAGTAAGTGAAATTTGTCGGCCACTGGTCCGACATAACACATATACGTACAACAGTGTTAAATCGAAACTCACTTTTACCGAACGTAAAAACGTCCCAGCTAGAATTCAGTTTCACAATTAATGGACTGTTGATGGAAATTATTGCTCCGCAGGGGGCGGGTATTATTCTGGTCGAAACACAGTGCCATCTCTACCAATGATATATACGTAACTGAGAAAAATTCGGCAATGCCGAAAACGAGCAGCTGGAAATAGCATCGTGTGTACGCGAACAAAAATACTGGGGGTCCAAGCGACCGGCTGAAACGCGTAATAGCATTATGTAGGATTGGAAATACTGCGTGAATGTTGAGTACTTGAGAAGGTCGTGCGCATGGAGGGTACAGCGGCCCAAGAGTTCGGGTGGTCGGGACCGACCATCACCGAGGAATGACTGGGGGGTGTGTCCTGAATGAGTGAGCGCAAATGAGGAATAGAATGAAAGAGAAACTAAGAGTGAAAGAATATAACGAATGAACGATGCGTGCAACAGGCAGATTTAGGAGAGAGTTTGAGCAGAGTGAAGAGTGTCGTGAGCTGAGAGTATTGTTGAGAGTGTTGAAAGTGCCGTGTGTTGAGTTACGTCGTGTGTCGACATTACCTTATAATAAAGTTAGTGTCTTTATGAGAGTAACTGAAGTCTTATTACACCACCTGTCCTCTATTCCCAAAACTACGTGAGGTTTACAGAAAATAACTTCTACAAATATATAGACTTCATTTAAATTCCGGCTCGGGCCGTTGGAATATAAAGAAACAGAGGGAGAAAAAAACCGAGGCAGGAATTAAATCGCCACGCTCGAAGCAGAGTTCTACAATTTTGTTCCCCCTTTTTTTCCTTTTTTTACCCGACTACTATTAAGTCGCACAGTGATATATGTATAACGTAATGCATGATCTTTCAGAGAAATCGGGAAATAAAAACTATACGCCCCGAATTGATTAACGAAGAGTGATACGGTTGGGAATTTACGAGAGGCAGATAGAAACGTTTCGATTAGTTTTTCAATTTTCCAATTTATTACATTTTTTTTTTTTGATGCTCCATTTTCTATTCTACGAATTTTTGTCAGTACACCTTTGACAAATACTAATTTTATAGTAGAGAGGAAAGGAAATGGAAAGAATTTTAAGATATCGTTAAACTTCCAAAGACTTGATTCGAAGGAGTGGAAATGTTATTATTGATCGGCAAAGAATCTCACGATTCTTTCGCTGGACCGTGATTTCGAGTCGTTCGGGGAAAAGATAAACTGCCGATCGATGCGTTCTGCTCGACGAAGGATTTATACCCGCATAGAACATTCCTCTTTTTTTCTTTTCTTTTTCATAGATGCTTGATTTCAGTGTGTGTTTGTTGCGAACCGATTTGTCCAAGTCCGATCGATCGACGTTCTTGTTAAGTCGTGCCAATGTTTTGCTCCCTTGCTTGCGTCATGCACTTTAATAACACAGAAATAAGCATTAACAAGCTGTAGGATTTACAAAAGCTTCAGCTTCGATCTATTTCGAAACCATTGGTTTCTGCATCGAAATCATTTCATTCGATATCAATTCGTTTTCGAGAATTGCGATGTGCATCCCTTTTTATTCATACTTTGATTGAATTACAGGGGCTATTAAGCAGGCTTTGAAGCTCTGTAACATAGCCAATTACAACAAGCCCCTCTGTGAAGAAAAATATATTGCTTCAAATGATGCAATCATCTGGAATTAAATAAAAACTTCGTGCTTACGTCCAGATTTGTTGAATATACATATTCTGTAGAGAAAAATGTGTAATTTCTGTTGAATAAATTTGTCTCGTCGTATAGCGCAGCAATTAAAAATTTACATTCTCAACTAGAAACTTGTATGAGTGATTTCATTCGTAAATATATACATTCTAATATTTCACGCCCAAATTTATATTTATATTTCTGTTGTATCGCGTTGCTTCATCATATTCCCTGCTTTTCCTTGCATATCTGTTTCTCTTGTTTTTTTTTTACCGCAGTTTCCATTCCCGCATACGTAACAAACTTTATTTATATATTTTTTCGTGTAGCAATTCGTAATAATAATAACCATCCGCTTTGCGTTAAAAAAATTTCAAACAGACACAACTGTGTATCGGTAGGTTACAGGATATCAAGTTTCACGTCCAGCAATTTAAACGAACAATTCCCATCGAATTGCTTGCACCGATCAAAAATTGCAGTTTCCCTCAGCGAGGTGAAAGGTTTCCCAGTCGCGAAAAAATACGTTCGTTTCGTTTCCCTGGCAGAACATGAAATTAACCGTAACTTTTTCACACAAAAAATTGAAAAATTAACGTAGAGGGAAAGAGAGAGAGAGAACTGGCCAGAAGCTAGTTTATTCGAGCGTGTTCCATTTTTTCTCAACTTTTCCCTCTCTTGAGTGGCGGAGATTTTAATATGAAAAGTTCCAGGGAAGAAAATATATCGTGCCACGGCTCTGCTGTTAACCATTTCACTATTTAAACAAGCACAAACTGCGAGAAATCCAAGTACGGTTCAAATAACAGACACATTTTGCCGCTCGACGTGAAACGTTAGATTCTGTTCGGGTCACTCTGCGCCCTGCACTCTCTCCCACGGCATTCCGAGGGATCCATGAATTTCCTGGCTTAAATCCTGGTCAGTCACCGGACCAAGATTTTGCTCCGTTTCCCGTCGACCAACGTTCCCCAAACGCTGCTTCTCAATGGTTACGCTGAAAGTTATCACGCTGGAGCACAGGAAAAATTCAAGAAGCCAGAGGAAAATAGAAATTCTACTTTGCTTCTTCCGGAGATGTAACTGATCGAGCGAATGTTCCTTACCTTTCCTATAAGGGTGATGTACATCAAGTGACCATGAACTTTTGTAGTTTTAAAACACTTCTATCTAGATCCACGAATTTATTTTCTACGTACACTCTGTGCTCAATGGTATCCAATTTTCCACTACATATGTTGTATTGTATCATTCATACGAGGATGTGTACACCTGCACTTTATTCGTCGCAAATCAGTTTAAGTCGTTTTACGATTCCATGTACGCTGTCGTTGATCGCTCTTAACGTCGAAATGTTATCGACAGAATTGTTGGTCGAAACATCGGCAAACGAAGGCTGAAATAAAACGTGATGTCGGTTAACGATCATCAATGCTGTGAAAAAGCTCTCGGGCATCGGATACACTGAAGTGGGAAATTCAGGTGGATGGCGAGGGTTGGTAGAGAATATTGTGACGATGGGCAAAAAGCGTCAAGCAGACTCGAAACTTCAGGCAATGTGGCAAAGTTTCGTGGTACGGCCAGTTTCAAAATTTATTCACCGCATCCGTGCTCCCCTGTTCCACGAAAATTAATATATTCCGCTTATGTAAGTAATGCCCCACTCTTCTCCAGTTCCATTTCGTTCTACATTTCAAATCAGCGGCCGTCCTTTTCCGCATTAATATTAATAATATGTCCAACAATCTCGGCCATCGTAGCCGAATCAGTGGCGCCATGTTTGACGAAGAACATCGGGGCCCGATGTTCCAATTTTTATTATACATATCTTATATTCACCAAACTTTTATCCTGTCATTCTTTTAACAAGCCAATGCTGTTCGATGAACGCGCAGCTATTGAAACATTTTTATTCCATGCATCAATTGTCGCAACATTTTCTAAACGCCCATGCAATGAAACGTAACGATTCGTTACTTTATTATTGAAAACAATTAAGGACACCTCTGCGAGTACAATTAATCAACGAAGAAAAATAATAATACAGAAGCCGGACAGAATTATTCAGAGCAACAGGATCCTTTTTATCATTAAAGATCGACAAAATGTAACGCTCGTCCGATATACAGTAATGAAAGGATTACTTTGTACGTACATATTAATCTTCCTTACATCAACCATTATTAATCCTTAGCCTTTCGTTGCGCGAACGAGCTGGAGCCGGCGCCCATTCATCAAGAAATAATCCACCGCAGCAAATCATAATTTTCGAGCCGCCCCGGGCGCCAACGCGGCCGCAACTTTGCGGCGCGAAGTACAAGGTAAAAGTGCAGCGTCCTCGTTACGCGGTCATCATTGGAACGCGACCAACGCGATGCAATGTGAAATTTTCACTTCGCTTTTCTGTCTTCCCGTTCGGTTGCGCATTTTGGAATCGCTCGATCGATCGCGAGCTGGGAATTTCCATCCACCGCGGCGGTAGAAAAAGCTGGGTAGGCAGCGGGGAAAAAAGGGGGAAAAAACCACGAACGAAATGGCAAAGCGCGAATTGAACACGAGGGATCGCGATTGACTCGTAGGGCGGTAAAAAATACGGGACCGAAGTGCGACGACAACTACCGTGTGAAATTCATTCTCATGAGATGAGCCCGGCTATATCTGTGGAGAAATTGGCCGCGAGGTATTAATTCACGCCGAATTGACCGATCACTGACAGGTGGAAAAAAAAACACTGCTGCCCCGAACCAAACTTTGCTCCTGATTTTTTCGTACGCGTTAGGCGAAGCGGTAATCCTCGTTTGCATTTTAATCGGCTTTTGAGAGGGATATTAATACTAACATGCATGATAGTTAAATTCTAGATCTATGTCTTGTAATCTTTATTTAAATGCCTCATTAATAAATTGTAATTATTCTGAGCCTGTGGTCGACGAGAAGAGTACGTGGACACTGCGGGAAAACTAAGGTAATAATATGGGAAACTATGGCACAGGAATAAAGAACCGTGTCCATAATCCTATCGACCTCGAATTCCATGAAAGTGGTCTTGTTTATATATACTGTATACATATATATATATATTCATCCTTCGCAAGATAAAATATAATAAAATATATATATCAACTGGACGTAACACTGCGCGTTCGCGAATCATTCGGAAGCTTCGTTCCATTTCCGAGGACCATGGACCAGGCGACGTCCTTTACGATTGGAAATCCGATTCGAAAGAGTGGAAACTGGTTCGCCAAATAACGTACACCCTGCGTCCCCGTTGAGTAAATCGCGGGAGTATATGCTAGCAATTTATCTGGCATTCACGGAGCCCCCCAACAGGTATGGCAGAAAGCAAACTCATCCTGAAATTTCGTAGGAATTGAAACGAGCGTTGGGACGGTAATTGGAAACGACTTGGGGGTTGAGATGCATGTTTGTAATTTCAGCAACGAAGCTGACAATACTTATTTTCTTGATGATAATAATAATGATACTATTATCATAACAGAATTTGTATTACAATTATATAATACACAACGTTACAATTGCTATTATATTCTTAATTTCCTCGCAATGTCCATTGAAACCTCAACGATGGAGGGAAATCGTACCGCGTGTAACCACTTATTGAAGCACTGACTTCCGGTCGCGGTTGCCTTCATATCGGAATCCAATCGATCCGCGGAACCATGAAACGGCCCCTAAAACAAAGAGCTGCGTCGAGCACGCCGCGAATGAAGCACTTGGCTGCACCCTCGGTACCGTAAAATCTTATCAGATAGAAACTGCGCACTACCTCTACACTGTATACGTATCGATGTATACGTATATATTTGCATATAGATGTATAACTTATCGGTGGTTCGGGCCAAAGAAAACCGCATCGATATGCGACGTCGTAAGAGAGCGGTGGTAAAATAGACAACTTCCGGTCACCGTAAACCAGAAGATAGTGCACAAAGCGTGATTGGAATAAGACTATTTACCAACGGCGAACTAGGTTGCTCTGGATAAAGGGAGAGGAAAAGGATACCGTATTTCCCTACCTCGAATATTCCATAAAGATTCGCCGCATTGATAGAGAAAAACGTTATCGACGAGGGAAACTTGAATATCTCCTTATAAATCAGAAACGTGACATACTCAGACCTACTTTATTTCTCTGCCGTGTGTGCCCACGGTATCGTATGCGCATATCTTTAAACGATATATCGATGCACCTTTTGAATGTTAAATTGCGATACTCCAATGAAGCGTAACGCGCAGTAAAATGAAACTAGATTGCCCGCCTTCTGTACACAGCCGGGGGATTCCCTTTCTTGTTCAATCACGTTAAGTGACACTGAAATATTCATGGGTACGAAGAAACGGGACCCAATGCATCTTAATATCCGTGTCGGGGCACAGGATCGGCCATTATCGTTTGCAGCTCGCATTCTTTGCCGATGAACAGGTGTCGCGTGACTGCTCAAACAAGAAGCTGAGTGCACTCGGCTCATTCGGGTCACTTCTTGCGTATGGAACTACCTGTGAAATATGGCACACGTTACTAACCGGTGCATTATTGCAAATTAAGCGAACTTTAAACAGCTCGGGGTTATCGACATTCTGAGTCGCACAGAGTGTGGGCGAGGTCTCGGTGAAAACGAAGAGGTATCTCACGGATAAAGGCCGAGAAGCGTTCATCTTACTGCTCGCAACAAACGGAAGTGGAACGGATCGAGTCGAAAGATAGTCGTCCGACCTCGCAAAGGATAGACGCAATAAAGGAACGAATAACATTTAAAATTGGACACTACTTAAACGGACATTTCATTTCATTTCGCTTGCAGAAAAGCGGGCAGATCTTTTTACAAAAGTTCTTTCTGTGAACCGATACGTCGCATCCTGGATTTCCAGTTTCAGGACGACGGTATTGGATTTGGTTTGGGTACCAGCCTTTGAAGTTCGCGGATCCTTTCCTTGATTACAGGCCGCGTGTATGTCTGATCGATACAGGATGTTCCCCCTGATCGAACAATGTACGATGAAAGAGGTTCTCCGTCCAGTAATCCGCTAAGAAGTATATTAATCCGTGCTACGAATTGAAAAGTGCCGCGTACGTTATATAGAAGTCGCCGAATAAAAACGGAGGGCAATTATTCGTGGAGAATATTCCAAGCTTCAAGAATGTCAATGAATTAACTTTGAAAGGAAATAGATATACCGTCGACGCGAAATACTACGCGCACACTTTCCAAAAATGTATCATCGATTTGACTATTTTATTCCATGCGCGTTCGACGTTTGATGAAACGAGAGTGCGGTTAGGTCGACCCACGAAATTTCCATTGCACGGAAACACCTGCGGCGAATTCGGGACACCGTCGAACAGAACTAATGTTGCCGGGCAATTTGTAACGAGGCTGGCCGCACGTGCAGGCCAATTCAGAACGTGAGACAGCGGATCGCCGCGTCAGAGCACAGATAAATTACTTTGTTTTGCCGGAGAAGAACCGCAGCCCGGGGCACCCAGACATCAATATCAACGACTGATGAGTTATCCCTCGCAGTTTCCTATCGGTATGGGGCTGGCAGGGAAGCTCGAATCTGTCGGACGGTGCAAAATTACAGGAATCCATCGGACTGCTTCGAGGAGGATCCAGACAAATGAGAACAGTCGAACGGGGATTAATTGCGTGGCATGGAATATTGAATTTTTCTTATTACAGAAGAAAATTATTTTCTTCAATGGTGGGAGAGATGGGGTGTACGTTCGATATAAAATTTTATCGGCATCGTTCACTTTATTAGTGATGCCTGTATACGTAGCTATCAATGTGCAGTACTGAAAGTGTTTCATTAATATCTCGGAAACTAATAAAAGCCCGAAACTACAATTTTATATATGATATCCATCCTCCTCTCCAATTCCACCGAATATCGTACCGGGGCCTATCGGAACTACAGCTAAAACTGCAGTATACGTGTACCAATTTAATCTTTTATATTGCGTGTTTCGAATTTTGTAGTGCATAATTTTGTGTGGGGGTCTGTTGTCCCCCGCGTAGAGGAAAAGTTTCTATAGGTCTCAGCAACTCTGCGGAAGAGGAATTTTCATTCATCTCGTTGCTGGTGAATCGCGTTTCTAAACAGAGAGGCTTCAAAATTTTGTTGCTATATCCGCCGGAAGGCGCGGGTTGGTATAGTGGCCCTCGTGTACATACAGACGTCGTTTTGTGTTTGCTCGTACGAAGATTCTTGAATGCTATGGACCGCAGAAAGTTCGAATTGCATCGTGGAAAATTGCGATGGAACTCATTTCACGTTATTCACAGACGGCGTAGCTTGGAGTATACGAGTCGCGTCTCGAAGCAGTTTGAAGATCAGGTGCACCGAGACTTCTCAATTCGCCGACTAATCTTTTTCTTTTTATCGGCGCGGGCATGGATATCGCTTTATTGTCCTCGGGGTATCGTTATTCCTTCGTTTTATTTCGTGATTCCTGCGTAACAAGCGAAAGCTATTTGACTTACCTAATTAAGACAACAGATTGTATGTTTAAAAAAAAAAGAAGGCAGCCTTATATTTTAATTAATTCAGCATCTGTGTAGCACAAAACTATTCTCCTTTATGTTACAGATACCGTATATTATTTTCGACAGTTGTTAATGTATTTCTGAAATTATCAACAATATGCTATTCCACGATACTCAAGCTCCCTTTAAAAAAAAAAGTATTAAACATAATTAACAACTTTGACTTTAAAATATAATCGTTATTTATCACCCAAATAACAGAAACGAAGAATAAAAAGAAAGCATAAGCAAAATACCGCGGCGCAAGAAAGCACCACAGGTTTCCTTGGACAAATGACATTTTTATACCCAGACTAACCGTGCAAAACCCTTTTTTTTGGCCACCGAATTATCAACGGTTCTACGATCAATATGGTTAAAAATTGGAAACTGCAAGTCGCAACGATATTTCTAGCTGAGCTAATAAATTTTTTCTCTTCCTGGCAATACCAGGACGCTGGACACCGGATATATCCTGGTCGCTCGATATCCTACAACTGTGGCCAAAGATTATTACCTTGCTGGATTCTTGATGGCGGTATTTTTCATCGCATGCCCACTGACGCCACACCGACTCTCCTGACCCGTCATCGCCACCGCAAAACGTTCAGTATGTGTCTCGTTAATAACGCCCTTCTGTGCCCCTTGCTATCACGATCATCTTGGATATCGTATCATCCTCGAAACATTACTTTCTTCTACGTAAATGAAAAATTACACAAACTCTTGGCAAATACATTTCCCTTGCGGTTGAGAACAATTCGTATTCCGTTTGAAACATCTGAGCACAGAGGTGTAGCGAATTGTTTCTGGGGAAAGTGGATTTTTTCGTATAATATCATGGAATTACAGAAAAAAAAGAAAATAAATAATGCTGTAAATTCGAACAATTCATAAACTCGATCGATTCATCCAAATCGATCGAGTTTACCAGTTCAACAAACACTGTATATCTTCCATGGTGCAAGTATTCCCGGAGCCTAAAAACAATCGATAAAGAGAAAGTTTCCGCCGAACGGAAACAAACTTCTCAGACACTCCGGACCTTCTTTGAGAACACAACGTAAAGGGAGCGGAACTTTCTTTACGAATATCAGTAGTATAAGTTCAAGCCAGAGGGCAAGTCTGCATCGAATGTACTGTCTGCTTTAATGTTTTAAAGCAGTGCGCGGCAAGGACTCGCTAGGAGGCTCGCTAATTCGCAGTGCACGTGTTTCTCCCTACTAAAAGATTGCTTTCTTCCAGCAACACCCGTCATTTCAACGCCAATTCTAATATTAAAAACAGGATACCAGTTCTGCGTCTCCCCATCGCTCTGTCGTAATTAAAATATGTCCACAGATGCGATACCTCGTCTACGCGAACCCTTTAAATTATAAAACTCTCCAAATTGTTCCATCTGCAAGCGAAATAATCGTCTCAAAATTATACTACAATTAAATCCGCCAACTGGTGTCTGAGAAGGTTGGTCACTCTCGCGAGAAAATGCAATGAAAACAGAACTCCTTCATTGACTGTGGAAGAAAAAACGGCGTGCAGTGACATTCGTCCCACACGTACGCCACCTTACAGGTAGTGATGCACTGGCTACGGGCGTGGGTGGTGTAATTTGATTGCACCCCGTCTGGAAAAATGCAACCCCGTTGCAAGAGCGAATGTTCACAGTGCTGTGCAGTGCAGTCCGACAGCATCTACTTGCATGAAGTTCTCTGTTCCAGGTGAAGATCGAATATCGTCACCTGATGAATATACATGGGAAATTTGTAGCTTATTCGATGGGACACGGTGAGAAGAAGAGTCGAATGGTTGTTAAATTGGTGGGACTGTGATGTAAACTAGAATTATTAAATCTTCAATCTCTGCTTCACTTGGTTTTATGCTGTATTTATTTATTCCTCGCATTCCCCTTTCAATTGTGTTTGATGTATCGCAAACGTGATAATAATAGTAATAAATTATTGGGATTATTGCTCTACCATAATGTTAATTTTATAACGATACTAAGGTGAGACAAGTTTAATCAAATCCTGGAACATTTCCGGTTCAATGTGATTATTTTTCGCGTGCATTTGCAGGGTTAACGTAAGATTTATTTTTTGCAACAACGAAAAATGTAGGAAAAATAGCGGCACGATGCTTTGACGGGGAACGTGATTACGAATAACTAACCTGCACTCGCTCTTCTCTCCTCCGAAATTCCTGTTTTATTTCCAGTAAACGCAACAAATCTTTCGTTTCAATGGATCGTGCATAAAAGAATTCGCATTTTCCCGGCTATTCCCTCAAATATACCAGCTCTTTCATCATTTACGGATATACCTTCCGCAGGGAGCATTTTACGTTCCATAATTCATAATCATTCCGCGAATAAAACCAGCGATCGCTGTAAATTTAACAGTTACATTCGGTGCAAACGTTTATAATACCGATGGCGTATCCAGGAGTTTCGTTAAAAGGCAAACACCGTGGAAAATGTGCGTTCAACGTTGCCAATGGTCGCAATACTCGGTGAGACTTTTTTTCAAGACCAAGCGAAATGTTGCATCGCGCTGCTAATGACTTTCGCCGGATTTCTTGTTGGGAAACATCTGCCCTACAGAATGGACTAATCGTTGATGACCGTGTATGAAAAACGAAAGTGATTAGGGGCAGAGAACGAGTGCAGGGTTAATTTTTGAATAATGAAAAGTTAAAAGCGACGGTTGGTAATATGGGTAATTATTAAGTGTATTGAGTCTATTGGATATATAAATAATAATGTTAAATATCAACAGTCATTGAGTGTTGCAAATGGAACGAAGAAGAACGATTCTAGAAACTCACTTGGACATGTCAGCGTCGTAATGGAAAGTACAACAGAAACCATCGTGAGATTTTTCCTACCCTAGTCGGAGCAGCTCCATTCTTTGTTGCAAAAATTGCACTGCAGAAACGTGGAAGAGCACTGCGGACTCAGCTGAAAATTTATTTTGCTTTATTAACTAAGCAGGTGTGGAACTGTTAATTTTGCAATATCATGGATATTTGTAAAAATTAAGGATAAAAAGATTCCTATTCAATTATAGATAAATAATACTATAAGGAAATCAGTAATAGTTAATTTAACCCTGCTTTAATTTAAGTGTGATTGAATTATATTTACTTGTCTTAAATATAAATTTCCTCGAATATAAAATACGTAGCGTGTACAGAACTACAGGAAAATCTATAATTAATTTTACATACTACTTCCGCTTGCCATTATACCACCGGCATCGTAATGGTCATTATAAAATTGTAACATCAGCTCTGCAGTTTTTGTATAATTATCCGTCGCATGAAAATGCGAAACGAACAAATCTCCTAATTTCAAAATCTCCCTCCGAATATCCTCCACGCTCATTCACCGATATTCGCTGCATTCCTCTCCCCACATTAACGAACTCTAATTAAAAAAAAAAAAACATCATTCTACCCCTCCACTTATAAATGCGTCAAAAGGGAAACATTTCCATTCGCAGTGTGCAGAGCATCAAAACGTAATCGGCCAAGCAAATTACTAGTGTATCAACGCGAACGATAATCGAACAGGCATTAATTCATCCTCGAGTGAACGATTCAAAAGACGTCCGAGCCATTATTATTCAGGGATTCTACGCGAAACTTGGCGTACCACTTCGTGTTAATAGATTCAATGCATATTAATACTTGATTAAATTACCGAAAGCTAATCGCCCGGGTTAGCATTCATTAAATCCGCACGCGAATCGATAACTACGTTAGAACCGTGGTGGCGGGATTCTCGTAAACGTGGAACAACAATGAACACGTTCACGGTGATTATCAAAGTGATTAGGTAGCGGTGGCTGCCAGTGGTTCACGGTTCCTCAACGAGGTCACGCTTTTCGAGTGCAATTATTGAAATTATCCGTGCCGTGCAATTTTCTGCAGTGCGGCGAAACGACGTGCTAAACCATCCCCTCTTTGCTCTTTCTCTAGCCACGCTCGCCACCCCCGCTCTTGGCTCTACGTGTTAAAAGCCACGGTGCTTTCTCGCTCGTCGTGAACGGCAACTCGTGTTTATTTAATACTAGAAGAAGCTCCTCACATTTCAGCTGCGAGTTTCGTTACGGATCGAAGACTTATTCTGTTAATGGTGCAAATAGCGATGCCGGGAAACGGAAGAATCAGAACTGCTGAAACGGCTTGGATTTCGTGACACAGTTGCTGCTTGAAAAATACAGCGGCCCGATGCTGTTCAGGTATAGACAGTTGAAACGATTAATTACCGAAATGTGGTCGCTGATGGTTTTGGATTAATTAAAAACGCGGACTCGGAATGACGAAGCTGAAATACAAGCTGAAAATTATGAATATCAATGTTCAAGCTACTGAGAACATTACAAATAATTATTCTTTTTTCATCAAATTTAAATAGCGGAGAATTATTTTCATCAGGTTTCCAACACAATATAAAATCTCATTAAAGGTGAGCTCGTAGCTATCCAGCGAATAAAAAGATTCTGTAATCTCTTTTTTTCCTTTTTTTTTTAATGAACGTAATGCGCGTTCGGCCGCCATTAAGCAAAACCGATTGCAACGCGAACTCCTATAAAAAATAACGCCCACAACCATCGTAAAGAAAAGTTCACTGCTTTTTCCCTGGGAAATGAGGAACCCGTTTATTACCGAATTCGCCTCTATAACCGTCACGCGATACGTCGCTTTATGTTTAATCATGACTGCCTGTGGCGATTTGTATCGCGACTCGAACGCCGCACTGAAATTTCATCGTTACTTCTTTAACCGTGCTTTCGTGGATAATTGCTAAAACTCCACTCCTCGCGTTTCATCCTTCACGAATCGTCTCTTCCGTTAAAAAATACTGGATCGTAAAAGTCGCGTGCGTAAGAATCCGATAGTAATTTGTAGTTGTTTGCTATGAAGCTACGCAGAGCGCAATGTTTCCCAGGGAATTTTGTCACGAAGCTTTAATCGGGTTGCGGAAAAGCACGCCTTTGTTTCGCGACGCCTAGAAATTCACGCTAACGTAGACAAAACATACAGTTGATTATCGTTCATCCAAAAATTAGCACTCGCGGCATTTTCTTGCTGATTATATTTCCCACGCTTGTCGATAGAATGTAGTGCTCCTCCCAAATGAACCGAGCGATCAGGTATGCCAAGAGAACTATGTACCGCGCGTCGAAAAATAAACACAATGAGGTACGAAGATAATATTGGCGAACCATCAAATTATTCAAGAAGATGATCGTCTGGTTACTTCGAGTGTGGCTCCGTAATATCGTCAGCGTTGATCACAGAACATTCAATTTACGGAAAATTTAATTAATTACCCCTCCAAGCAGGGAACTTTGTTGTCCAAGCAATACCAGGGCCAGATTGCAATGTCTCAAGCACATTCGCTTGTATTTCGTTACTAACTCGGAACAGTTCAATTGCAGAATGGATTCTTGTGTAATCAGAGACGGCCACTCGGTCGAAACAGAAATTCTCCTTCTGCGTTTCACGTTTATGGTTCGTATTTTATACAGATCGTAATTGCATTGTGGGTCTGTCATTATCCTGGCAACGAAAGCTGCGTAAAGCAATGGCCGAATTTGTTGAGGTACGCGTGTATATTCCGTGTAGGACGTTTGATACCCAACGAAAATCGTAACGCTAATTAGCCGATTATTCGCGTCGGGATAAGCCTGGAAATACAACCAGCATTGGAATCGCGTTCGAACGGAACGAACGTGAATTGTGACACGCGGAAAATAGAACGGGCGTGAATAAAAATTTGGAATTTATATCAGCGGATATGCAGCTGGGTAGCGGCGCGTACGTGCATACGTAAAACGGAATGAAAATAAACAGAGGAATAAAGTTTCAACGAGTTAGATTGAATCACGCCTGTTCTCTATGTATAAAGGGATTAGCAATATTAATGGAGTAAATCCTTAATTAAGTCTCCCATCGAAGTACGTGGACGCGTGATTGGTTTTATTTGAACGTGAAAAACATGGAACTACGGGCAATCGTTTTTCGGGGTTCGATGGTGTCATATGATGTATTACGATGGACGTGGCGAGTGAACTGAAGATGCGCAACAATTATACTTGTCGCGATAGTATATGGTGCGGTTACACGGCGATTCACAGATAGGATATCCGCGGCAACTAGGCACGACGTCGTTTCACGATGAGAATCGTAAAACACTCGCGCCACCGTTTCGCTTGTTGCACGTGTCGCCTGCGTGACAGAACGATTGAACTTCGGCAAGATCGCGTATCTTGAACTACTTAATTACAGGTACGCCTCGCTTATCTCACGCACGGCCAGTTGCTTGTTATTGCTGGAAAGCTATGGTTTTGGTTGGTACATCGAGCTTGCAGCTACATTTGTTGCCCAGGTGTTACGGCTGTCCAATAGATATTGCACCAAGCTTTACTTACTGGCTTCAAGGGTCAATAGATGTTGAACCTTTCGAAACCCACTGTACACGTGATTTTTCATTTATCGCAAAATAGAAGCCTGTGTGTATGGTAGTATAAACCATTTATTACTATTGTAATTCGGGACAATAAAAGATTCCTAATGCAATTCATTATTTTTACAATATTAATTGGAATTAGTTCAGAGCCTTTTACATGAGAATTTCTAATTCCAACTTATATCCGAACATGTTTTTAAATTATTATTACCGAGCCTCAATTCAAGTTCAATTCAAGTCCATTGAAAGATCCTGAAAAACCAGAGTAGAAACTACGAAGATTTCCAATTCATATTACGCTGCCGTCACTGCTTTTCAATCACACCGTTTACTAACTAGCCTTGAACTTGCCCTGCAACCAGTTATTAAGGCCGTAAAACTTCAGAACTACATCAGGTGTCAGCTTCGTGACCAGAATGATCCAACGTGCCACTCGTAGCTGCCTGTCTGTATACCAGCTAATGCAACACCCCAGCCACCGTATACTCTATCGTTTCGAGCATGACACAGTCTCATTTTGCGTACGTGTGCCGTTATGAAAACGCGTGGTTCACCGGTCGACGCTCGTGAATATATTACAAGGTGGATGCACGTGCGAGCACCGACTGTAACCCTAAACCAAGCGAGGAACCAGCGAGTGCACGCAAATTAGATCAAGTTTACACGGCGTTAATCGAATCTCCACGCTCGACCGTTTCACAGCGTCATATAAGTCCTTCTCTTGTCCCTCGAATTGATGGCAAGCGAACGCTTGTAGACAGAACCCGTCTCTTCCAGCCATTGTGGATTTATTCGACGGCGTTCGAGACTATCTCCCGAAGTTTTACACGATAACTCTGTCAGACTGCAGAATTTATTTGCAGAGATTGTTTGCAGAGATATTACTCGATATTTGTGTGACTTCCTTCCGTTGACGTGCCCACTCATAATTGCATTATTCTCTGCTCTCGTTTGGTTGGTTCGCTGTTCGGTGTCTGACTAGTCGGCGACCTGTACTACTTGCGCGACAATTCGCAGGCTTTATTAATACGTGTCAATTTACATTGCAGCCATTGCACCACGAATAAATACTAATACAACCGAAAAGCTACTGCTAATAAAAGAATCAAGACGCGATTCTATTCGCGCAACTTCCGTTTACTTGTGTCACTGATATTTCTGCGCAGTGACTGTTCCACAGTGTTTCGCTCAGTATCGACATATTATGCTATTTTAATTAATACATCCATCATTAATTATCAAACTAATTGTCCGTCAAAGAAAACCCTGCAGCGTTTCAATGAGCACCCGCAAAACAGAACTGAAGGAAGACATGTCTGATCAATTGATAGTTATACTACTCGCGGTATCACGAACCAAAGCAATGCTCGTTTCAATAATTAATAACGCTTTGTTTCCTGCAACTGCGTTTCCTAGGATTCGCGGCTGGCATTAGATCAGGCGGGACGATAATTCATGGAAATGCGAGCTGCGCACTTCCACGATGATCCTTTGTGAGATCGCATGCCTTTGTGAGATTCGATGTAACTGCGTGCAGTTATGGCTGCAGAACAATCCGACAAGCGAATAGCCTTCCTCCTCTATCTCTTTGCACGCTTATCCTGTTTATTTCGGAAAATTCATTATCAGGAACAATTAGAAGGGACGTCTGTGTGTACGTTGGCCGAGCCAACGGGCAGAATGGATACGGTGGTACGATTTAATTTATCAATTCCATTTCGCTTGCAATGAGACGCATTTTCTTTCCATTCCATTTCTCCCCGTCGTTTCATTTTATACAACAGTTCTTTGTAACACCGGAAAACAATGTTCACAATGGTAACGGAGAACTTTTTTGCCATTAAAATGGTCACGTGCGGGTTAATTTGTGAAACGGGGCACGGCGAAATTCGGGCTGTAACGATTTTATCGCCGCGACGAACGAAAACCGATTCGCGAACGTGTACGGATGCCTTTTTAACGGTTTGCTTTTTACACGTTCCGATGAACCTGGATTTTTTGTCTTTGTTTCCTCCAGGAACAGTCGTATAAAAATTCATCCACCTGGCCACGGTACGGATTTAATGACGCTGGCTCGCTGTGCAACCCCGAAAGTTGAATGCAACTAATACCGTGGTACCGGATCGGTTTCGGGAATTTCGACAATGCGTGCGTGTGGATGAGTGAGTGTATGTGCTTGTGTTTCCGTGCGACAATGAAATCTGCAAAGAAAACAATAACTAAGAGATATCAATTTTATTTTATCCTCTTTTGTGCGCAAGCAATTTGCTACACGTTCCATAAATATGTTACAAACAGAAATTCTTCCAGACGTTCTGCGCGTAAATTGCACGATGTTTAAATGAACAAATTCGTTATACTTAACTGTTGCTCAAACGTTTATAACCACTACACGTAATTATTTCGATATACTGCTACTTCAAAGACTAATAATTTACCGTGGCGACTGAATTTAAAATTGTCAATTATGTTTTTATTGAGAATGTTGCATTACACAGTGGAACTAGTATCGAGAAAAATCGAATAAGTAATGAAATAAAATTGCCCGTGATGCAGAAATATATAATTAACAAGGGAAGATCGACAAAGCAATGAAAACGTCCAGACATTACCTTCTGCGTTGCCCTCGCGAAAGGAAGCCTATTATAACACTCCAGCAACAATTAAAGGATATCAATATCTATTTCCACAAAGCAGCTCGGGCTTTCGGAACGCGGCAATAATTCGCTCGGATGGATTGCTCGTTCACGCTGAGCTTCATCTTCGTCTGTGGCCTCCGCTGCAAGTCTATCCTCTCGAAACCTCGAGCACGTTCGAATGATCGAGTTTCATAACAATAGCGCAAGCAAAGCCGGCTCTGTATCCATAAGAGCACAAATGGTAAAGCTTCGGAAAACCTTCGACCTGGAGCTTTTAATCGACGAAGAATAATGGTGGCTTTAATAACCATCGAGCATATCTACAAGTACTCTGTTAATGCTTCTTGTATAGTATTAAAAAATATTGATATATTGATCATGCAAACGGGTTAATAATTGAAATATAATAACATTTAATAATTCTATTCGTAATATTGAAACTATCGTTTAATATCTTACCAGAGATTTTTAATTATACGCCCGACGAGGAAGATTTAATAAAAGGCTTCTGAATCGCCATCTCTGTCGTGATTTTACACAGGAACAAAATTACGGACGACATCTTTAATTAAAGAAATATCATGGAGCTCGTTTAAAAGAAAGGAAGAACGCCAAATGAAACTTCATTACGTGATTATCATCTTCTCTGTGTGCACTCCGGTTCTGTTCATTATCACGGATGTCCCATCTGTACGATGTTAACCATTGCGACAAGCCGTGCTGATATTTCCATGTGATTTAAAAAGTGGAAATTATGTTAATGCCGGCGTGTGTTGCAACGATGATATGTTGCTCCCTTAAAAATGTCACATTATGTATCAATCGATTTCGACCAAATTTTCCACGCTACTAAACGCATGATTTAAACATTAGACGCCGTCAATAAACATTTCTGTATTGCATCCATATTAATGTTTCATCCTGCATAGGAAATACTGTGACAAATCAAAATCTGTTTATACGCAACTGTAATGTTTCTCTGATACATGTATATATTTGTTCCAAGCGATAATAATTACAGCAATATCACTAAAATAATTATGCATTCCGATTTCGATAGGATTAACTCGTATAACGCTTAGACACACGACCAGAATATTGCAGCCACGCTTATGAATTATTTCACGCTAACAAGAATGTATTCCCTGTATTCTGTGCCACGTTTGGCGAGTTCAGCTTTAACTCTTTAAGCTAACCCGTAACAAGCAGTCGTTAGAAAGCTCGCGAGCTTACGGTGCACGATGTTTCCTCGCAGATTTCTGGATCTTCTTTTGCTAAATTTCCATAGAAAAGAAAGGAACGTGTACAGTTGCTAATTTTTCCAAGAAATACGTGCTCCCGTTTCGGTTCCTCTCAAGACTGAAAATAAATACCGAGAATGACTTATCAAGCCATTCTCTACATTTGTAAATTCACGTTCTGTCGTGATTCCTGTAAGGATCGCCATTGTGACAGAAACGACTGAGGTGCAGAGAATAGCGAAAATGTTCCTCGAAAACTTGCGAATATTTACCACGAATTCGATCAGGTCGAATCTTCGTCGTTCTCGAGTTCGAGTACAACTCGCCCCAATAAATTGTCTGTATCGGCGGTTGTTTACGCCCGGTCCGTTTTTCGTCCCCGTTAGTGGAAGCAGGCCCTTTTAAAAGCTCCAACGCGAATAAGCCAACGAAATAAGCAAACTCAATGACCGCGATCAGGCTGAAGCCAACGAAGATGCCGCAAATGCCGCTGAGGTTACCTGCGAAATGTCGATTGAACAGTTACCCTGCTCGAGCCGGTGGCCAAGGAAAACCAATTGAAATTGGACAGAAAGAAAATTCAGATCGAGATTTCTGTATAACAGTTTCACAATTAGCAATGATAGAAGCTAATGTAATAGAATAAGAATTGCAATAGTAATAATAACATTAATAATAAAAAAATGTCTACACCATAAAAATTACCCAAGCCCTTCAAATGGTCAACCCTTAAAATCAGTAAATAAAATCCGAGAGAAATCGTAAATTTTCGACACATTCATATTTCCAACGATACAGCGTCGTCACACAACGTCATCGCTGAGGAAAAACGCTCCCCTTTTCTGTGTCGCGCAGAGGCGAAGTGGATTTTCCTAACGAAAAATGTAAGTCTTTTATCCCAAGTGCATTACTCTACTTGTAACAGGTACCGCGAGCCTGTGTACATAACACAATGGATCAACTAGGTGCTCGAGTTGCACCCGTAACGCTTTTATTTTCTTCCCCTTTCGCCGGTCGACAGATTACACTCGCGTAGAAACTTCACGCCGCGAGTTCTTCGTTACACAATGAAATCCACTGGTATTTTATGATCTTTGCCCTCACGAACTTCGCCGCGATGGAAAGTCTTCTCTGTGTTCTCAAACTTCGTGCGACTGTTTGTCGCGGCCTCTCGAGCCAAAAGTTTCAGTGGCAATTGATTCGAGTTTTTATTAGAAGGTTAAAAGTTCGTATGATATGTACGCATATACTCAATACTTACTCATGATATCATACCATTGATAAACCTCGTCCTGTATCAATTTCGTAGTCCCGAATGTATTGAAATACAACGTGAGGACTCCTTGATCCCGAATCTCCACGCCGTTCCTGGAAATAATTAATCGTAGATCATTCGAAGCAGGGTTGCATTGTATGAACTTTGATTAGCTCGCGGATATTCACTTACAATAATTTGGTGATGCGTCGATTAATCGTCAAGTGAGACACAGACATCGATGCCACATACCTGACGTAGTTGCATTGGGGATAACAAACAGAGCAGTGCAGGATATTCGTCTCATTATTTATTGCTTCGTCATTGTACAGATCTTCGTGAGGCACGACAGAAGTCCATTTAGCTGCAATTGAAAAACCACTCGAATTGCAAAATGAAGATCTATTGCAAGATCAGGACAATGTAAGAATTATGATCGACACCACAGTGTGGTATTGCTCAGGGTATTGCTGATTAATCAGGGTCTCGTGTACAGCGCGGCACAATGGCGAAATTTATCTGAACAATTCAACGCAGCTTCGTGATTTACGCCGTGAGAATTTCGATAGTGCTTACATTTGTGCTGCGACAAACACGCCACGTCTTCCAAGTTGCAGACCCTCCTGGACTCTGGGAACCAATAAATAATACAGGCTTAAATAATATTCGCGAAATACTTTTAGTTATCTGAAATGATAATGTCATGATGTAAACTGCATGGAAATCGATTGAATTTGCCAGTGAAACTTTAATAAAAATTTAATAAAGCCAAAATGATTAAAATGAACTAATTTATAAACCCTAGCATAGATTATAAAACGATTCAGCTGTGAAAGTTCACTCCTTAGTTAACAGATATATCATCAAACCTTTAAGATACAGATTAAAATAATTATTTTAAAACACACCCTTCAGTTCGTCCAACCTCTTTAATCATTCCCCACCATTTTAACAATCGGACAACAAAATTTGATCGCACAAGACATTTAAGAAAGCGGTGAAAAAAATCTTCGAAACTGTTCTGGGATGAACAAGAGCACTTCTGCCGTGCTCCTTCTTCCTCCTTTCAATTCCATGCTTCGCGCGATCCGCTTTAACGCTTTAAGCCGCGGCAGAGTCGTTGGAAGACTCGCGAACGTTCTGTGCACTACGTTTCCCGACAGATGGGCCGAGTCTCGTAGCTTCTAATCTCGCGAGAAGACGGGACAGGGGGCTGTTAATGTCTTCCAAAGGCTTCAGCCAGTCTACGCCGCCGCGGTTCATTTCGACGCCGGGGGTGAAAGTGAAAATAGGGGATGGAGAGTGCTTTGAACATTTCCTTCGCCTCGCGGTGTCGACCTTGTCGCTGTTTCTGCTTTTAAATCATTACGCGGTGGAATAATGGAAGCGTTGGAGGGGCGCGATAGGTATGCTATACGTTTCTTGTTTTAAGTTAATTTATACGTGGCATTAAAATAACAGAATAAAAGCATTATCTTGTAAGATATATTAATTAGAAAATGATTAATATGTTCCGAAGGTCTCGGTTTGCGAAACGGTTTATGCATTCGTAATTAACGTGGCGTAACTCTTGTTGAACGAAGACGACGATTGACATTACACTTTGTTCTTGAATTTCTTATTATTTTTAACTTTTAAACATTCCAGCTAGGATAAAATTATATATAGCACGGAATTTTTTTATTTATCGACAGTACTTGATTTTGTATATTATCCTCACCTCCATTAGGCAAAAAGAATGGTATGCATCCACAAGTCTTCCATATACTCGCGATCTTACAATCGACTATGCAATCGCTGTACGTGTAGAATGCACGAAGGGACGTCATTTCATCGGCAAACACGCAACCCCTCGTCTCCAACGAATACCGTTTAATATTATTTTTACTATTAAACATGATTGCGTCCATTTTCACGCTTCTGTGCATGTTCGGCGAGACTAAAATATCAATCACGCCTCCGCTGGTTGTGTCAGGATAATCGTGCGGATTGAAGATCGTCACCTAACGACACAGAATAATATCGCTTTAAATAATTAAAAAACCGAATAACGTTCACGATTCATGAATATCAATGAGATTGACGCGTCGATTCGACCAACGGCGCGTGAAATATTCTCCGAGCTTATTTATTGTAAAGATGGATCGTTGCTATTTAGGAAGAACAGTAAGTTGCATAATGCACCGGGCCTCGGTTGCCGTGCGAAATAATCATCTTGAGCGACCACGACCCACATTTCCGGCGACGTGATTACGCCAGGCTCGTTTCTGTCTGATTTCCAACTGGATCGTTGGATTCTGGCCGAAATTATTTCGAGACAGACGGCGACAAGCTTCGACTCGTCGAAAGCAATCAGCGGTGATTTGATAATCATTTTGCGTAGGATCGTCCACGGCGAAAATACGATTAACAGGCAATTAACGGGATATAGTATTCCGTTCGATGCATTGAGCAATGCACGAGTTTAAAGAGGTATTAAATGTCAAAAGAGGGATTTTGATACTGATAATTGGATTTTTCATTGGACATTTTGAGCTGCAAATTGATAGAGGGGCTTATCAAATTTCGACGAAAATCGAAAAATCACGGGGCTCGTAGAGGATTCTTGTTCATCGAAAAATCAACGAGATAAAAGTATTAAAAAGGTACATATAGAAGAGACTTAATTTCTTGCCCAAACTTTGTCCACGAAGTTTGGCAAGACACTTCGAAGTACGATTTCGAGAGCTACCGTACAAACAGTATTAAATCCATAGAATTAAGGATTCCGTGAGCGCTCTGTGCACGAGTCGGCTTCGATTCGAGCGATGAAAAATCACCTTCCACCCGGGTGTGGGCAAAATAGGGTAGAAGTAATCGTCTAGAAACGGATCCAACAGCACAGCCAGTCCTCTTTCCTCCATTAATTTTTGCGCCTTTATCGGTTCCATTTTTCCTTCGACATTTTTGTCCCTGCGAAGATAATACGGGAAAAAAGATTAAATCAAAGTAAGTCAATGCTTGATGCGTGACACAGAGCGAGCTGAACTATGCACACACCCTTTGCGATCGTAGTGGAAAGTAATAAAAAAAATGGAATAATATTCCAAGACTAGTTTGCTGATACGTCACGATACAAAGTATAGACGCTACATCGACGCGGAGCGCAGTAGAATTAGGGGCGTTTGAAACTCACAAAGGCACGTCATCCCCTTTGGTGGCGTAATTGAAAGCGCAACAGAAGCCGTCCTGCGTCTTACGGAACTCGAATAGCTCAGAACAGTTCCGATCCTCGTTGCTAAAGCGACACTTCAACAGCGTGGAGGAACACTGTGGCGTCAGCTGAAACGTTTGCACCGGGGAAGCAGGTCAATTTAATGGAAGAACTTCGCCGATACGAAAAAGGGTAGAAGAAACGACGCAGGTGTATATATACGTATACGTATGTGTATAAAATAAACTTGAAATTCACTCACTCGTTTCATCACATTGGTAATACTGTAATAGCCGCCGTAAAACACCGTCAGCAGTTGGTCTATTTGACGAAAGTGGCTTTGCGTTTCAAATTCCGAATCGTAAAGATCGCCCAGTTGTGAAACCATGTCGAGGATTTCGTCGGTGGACAGATCAGAGATATTTGCTGCGAACCTGTTACCGATGTCCGATATTAATTGAATCGATCTGACGACAAACTTTGGACCGGGAGGTTTATACGAAATTTCGAGAAATTTCGAATATAAAAATTGATAGATTTTTAAATTGGCAGGGGAATTTTCATGGGTATGATCGATTTTGCGTGCGACGATCGAATACACGATGAAAGATAATAAAATGTTATCGCAGCAAAGGGAAAACGATCGATGTGGGCTGAAACGGTTCGGTCAAAAATTAAATTAAAAATTTTGCATGATGAAAATTAACGAGATCGTTGGGGGTGGGTTAACTATTTATCCCCATTGTTGTAAATCGTGATTAAAAACGACGTCAACCACGTTTTCAATATTCATAAACTTTTGTCTTTTCTCCCGTCTGGCACAGTGAACCACCAACTCTATACGTTGCATATTAATGCGAATATTTTCGGAACCAGCCTTAAAGTAACTCTCTCAGACTGAATATTAACTACGGGTTTTTCCAGATTCGAAGCTAATTAGGGGCGTGTTTTTAGGTTCCATTTTAATGAAAATTTTTTCTCATCGAAGGGAGCAACTTTTTCGAAATATACCGACCAGGTATCGTGACGATAATTAAAAACTTTAAAATTAATGACCCGCTTACGAGAAATATTAACCCTGTACACATACATGTGTATGTCTGTCTGTCTATAAATCGCTGTAGAATATTTCAAGCTTTATATCCACGAGGATTTTTCTTTGTTTTCCTCAATACAGCCCACAAAGTTGCAAATTGGCAAGTTTAAACTCGATTCGGCTGCTTCAACCTCGAAGCTTCTTGCTATAAGTTTCCTCATAATGGCGTTGAAACTTCCCCACGAATTTTCCCCGTCGCAACGATCGCGTTACGCGGTTTTCACCGTAATAGAATTTTCGGGAATGGAGGAAAATAGCGATGGAATTCGTTTATGAACGAAAGGCAATTCTAACGCGAAGCCGCAGCCCTAGCCGCAATTGAAATTATCCGTCCAGTACGATTCGGTGTCCAATGAACCTAGCCAGCCTTCGTTCGATTGCACTCTTTCCCGCAACCGCGACGCACTCTTCGTGAATGGCACGCGTGTTTATTTAATTTCAGATGTTGCTCACAGTTCGTTTGCCATTTCCATGGCGGAACTACGGCTTATTCTGTTGATGCTGCAGATAGACACGCCTGTAAATGCAATGCAATCTTTTTAAAATAATACGATGTATAAGGGTGTGCTAATTTTGGAAGGCTGTAGTTAAAACTCTTATCATAAGAGTACCTATTTCTTATTTTATTTTCTAGATATATTCTCCAGGAATAATAATTTTGTTGGTCTTAACCGAAAATACAAACGATTGGTTTTTTTTTCTGAGGCCTTACTTCGAAATATAACTGGAGTGCAGTGAAATAAGAATTGTATTAATACTTTAAGAAAGTTCCAATAATGATCGTAGTATTATTTTCCAATTAAGAGACTTTTAATAAGAACTCTGAAGACCTCCTTACGTTTTGAAGACCCCGTAATTCCAGCAATTACCGAACGGTCGAAGCGAAATTCAAGTCACAAGATATGATCCAGACTGAGCAGTTCAAATTCATAATAAAATTGGCTACGTAGAACTCAACTAACTTACCTGGAAAATCTAGTTCTTTTGTGGGAAAGGCTTCCGTGCCCACTGACGTTAGCAACGGGTTGTCCGTGAAATCCAGATACGAGCAATAAACTGTATAAACCATCATGGGCATCGTGATGGCGTACACCAGAAACCATAACGTCCTAGAAATATAGTTTACAAAAATTCATGGTAACGTAATTCTTCTATGCAAAGTGCGTGCAGCCACATAAATTTCAATTAAATTCATCATCGCCGTATATCCTAAATATTTCCATAAGAAATAAATTTTCATAAAACACTGCAGACGTGGGGCAAACAAACATTTCCATGGTTATTATATACGTTTGTAATCCATTGTAACTTGCGTAGACATTCGTTATTTCGACCGTTCCCCTCCATCTAAATTACCTGTCGAACCACGTCGAGCTGGGCTCCACGAAATATTTGAAACCAGCCAGCTTCGTGTCCTTGCAGTACAGTTTACAATATTTCAATAAAGTTTTAAAGAACCACGAACTGGAAGAGCCACGTTGCTTAGACAATGGCAAACCGTAGTAGACATCGTGTTTCGCCTCATATTCCAAGGATTTATTCATGTCGTAACGTCGCATCGCATTCTACGGTGCAATTAATCCTCGAAAAATTCACTGATCACGAATAACGTCGCGTGTACCGCGTTTTCAACGATGCACCGTGGTTAACAACGAGAATTAATAACGTGACGAAGAGGCACACCGACGTAATTATAAATTCGAATAAACAAAACGACTTGTTCATATAACCACAACACACGAAGACGATAATAATAATAACAGGTAATTTTATATGCAGGAAAAACCAACAGAGAAACAGGAATTCCAAATATTTCATATATTATATATCATATTTTATTTAGAAAAGAATTAAAAACAAAAAGGTAGAAAATTGCCAGTATGATAAATTCTAAATTTTTGATAGCGTTTTATCAGACACCGTCGCGCATCTGGCTATCAGCTTTCCGTATTTGCGGGACAACTGCAGTCCGCAACATTTATAATCGCCCTCGTAAAACCCTCGTGCCATCCTTTCTCTCCGTCGAGCGTGTCGTTCTTGCGATACCGGGGCCGGCAAGTAAAGTTGCGTATCTGTGCATCGTTTAACCACCGATGGACATCGCTCGTTTCACGCACGTCCTTTGTGCAATGTTTTCCGTGTCTCTAGAATTTATTCCAAAGTTCGATCGTATGTTGTTCATTTTTATTTTTGTTCTGTTTAAATTCAAGTTCAGCTTTAGATCAGGATAAGTATATAAATCTGGTATAAAAGATTAGAACATTACATTAATTAATAGTTTATTACATTTCCCTAAATATTCTAGATTGAAATACTTTAAATTGGAAAAAGTATTTAAAACAAAAATCTATACTGTTCACTTTGTACGATTTTGTTCTCTAATGCTTATTAATCTGGACCGCTTAAAAAGGTATGTCTAACTGTACTCAAACTGCGGGAAACTTACGAGAAATCGAACGGGGAATACTATATCGCAATCACTTAATATTTAAATTGAAATTTCTATTTCACGTTCAATCGTCACGATTGATTAAAGAACGGAACGGACCATGCGGAACTGATCGATAAGCGATAGCCGAATAAAAAAGAAAAAAGAAGGAAATGAACTTTCGTCCGAGTTTCCTAACGTTCACCAGTCACTGATTCCGGAAACGTCCCTTCCATTAACGTCCCTACCTTATCACGGGAAAGTTCGACATAGCTGCAAATCGAATTGACAGAATCTCGTATGATTTAACAAATGAGCCACAGCCAGGATTGTACCAAGCAGTCGTCAATTTTTTGGGTTCCAGGATCATCGTGACAATTGAATTGCGATACCAATGAAATGAAATAAAACTCGAACGATGATTGATCGATTAATTTGCTCCCGGAAAGCTTACGAAGTATTAACCAAAATGTTAAATCTGGAAAAATACACTACTCAACAAAAATATTTGCACAAATTTCGCAAAATTTGGAGAAGAAAAATAATGTTCTTTTTTCACCCCTTACTGTATTGTATTGGAAGCATCGCAGGGAAAAAATTGCTTGGGTTAAGCGAAAGTAGAAGCTCGGTGGTGTAAAATAAGCTCAGAAAGAATGCTCTACGAGTTTTTATAACAAAGTTAGGAGAGTTAAAAAATCGGCAATTTTTCGGTCACAATTTCGCAATTCTCTAATTTTGTTGAGTGGTGTATTTTCCGAGATCATCGACGGTTTTATCTGTTAAAGTAAATATTGATACGAAGTCAATATTAAGGGAACAGATATTAAACGTTTAGTTTAGAAGCATTCAATAAAACTAATATAAAATAATATCAAAATAAAAACACGTTCTGGCGGAATATATCAAATTCGCCAGATGAAATATGCAAAGTCTCAATTTCAAAACCGTTAACTTCCCTTTTGACGTAGAAACGGAGTAGCGTGGAGTCGCGATTACGAACTGAATATTAATGAATACATTTATGGATTTCGATCGAGCTGAACCAAAGCTGCAAATTAAATATTAATGAGACCCTTTTGGACGAAGAATTAATTTTACCATTTGCGTGAGATCCGCACGTATCTCGTATACTATGAATTTCAATTATTCAAGTGCCGAGTGCAGCCTTTTACTACGAAATTCAGAAAGCAACTTCAATCCTCCAATACTTATAAAGAAATCGCTTTAGACTCACGCAACAAAATGAACGTCGCTTACGTAGTTTCCACTCACGATCTGCTATTCTTTTATTCGGAAGTCCTCGCATCACGCTGCGTACTGTATCCGTGCAATATTCCATTAAATCGGAAAGCACTGCGACGCACGAGTCTCGCTTTTTCTGAAACATTACGGCATTCTTTTCGCGCCTTCTACCTTCCGCATGATTTGCGATCCTCCACGAATTTAACCACCCCCGACATTAATTTTGTCATCCTCTTCGGAAAAAAATAGGAAACCATAATTCATCTTACGAAAAATCATCGCAATAATTTCCGCGAAACGGGACGCGTAAACGCGTCTCGTAAACGCAATTACAACTGCGGACGTAATATTTCAACAATGTTCCACGAACGTTTCGTTTCACTAAAGGGTTTTCAGCCGTGTAACACTGGCTTGTTTATTGTCACGGCTGCAGTCGTATGGATTTCAATTATCTCAAGTTAGCTGGCCTGATCCTCTACCAGCCGCTTCTGCACACGGTGTACCTGCGTGGCTTGAAATATTTTATTAATGTTCCAAAGCCACGGGATTTCGACCCGGATTTACGTGCAGCCCGTTGCAGCATTGCATACGGAACACCGATTTCTCGATACCGTGCAGTTTCGTAGTTCACGCGAGATTTCGTTTGTCTTGTTCGATCCCGGAACAATTGAAATGTATGGTACGTCGAAATGGAGTAGACGGCGTGTAACGAGCCCTAGTTTTTCGCGGGGTAATTCCGTCGATGTCGCTTGAATCAAGGGTGCAATGGTAGGGGCTAAAGGAAAATAGAAGAGAACACAAGACAATCGTGGAGTCGGGCGGGGATGGTGGTACGGCGAGGGACGTAAGCCGCGCGAAAAGCAGGCACGACTTTCTCTATACAGAAAATTTCAGTAAACCGAGCTGCACTCCGGTTGCATTATGCCCGGCACAGTTGTGCATCCGACAGCTGCGTGACTGCCTTCCACCTTCAGGATTTCCGCGCCGGCTCCAGTCGGCCTCGTTTACATTAGGGATCGTAAAAAGCCTCGAGACGAGACGCCCCACTCCTACACATGTCGCCCAGACGATGGAAGATGTAATATAAACTGGGTCGTATAGTCAACATTTTGGCTGGCATCGCGTTGAAAATTCTCCGGTTAAGATCGCGCTATATACTGGCTCACGTAGCCTGACCAAACGATCGAGTTGTTCTACCGAATGGGCGGAAATTTATAGTATTCAATGTATCTTACTCTGCTGATAAATTGAACTAATATTTGTCCTCGGATTAGGAGAGACTGCGTCTTTATTTAAATAACATTTGACGCGGTTACTGGTAAAAACCATCGAGCTGAAGAACTACGATATTTTACTTAACGTCGTCTGACTACGGAGCGGGCTATACTACTGAATTTCTTGCGATTCCATTTTCATATGCTTCTCGCACTATTTTTCGCTATTCCTCTGGATCCAAAGTTACAGTGCCTTTATTAAAAAAGCTGGTCTGTCATTCTACTAAAGTCTACACCAGCTGTGTCACCTCATTACAATTTAAAATCATCGCTCGAGCGACAGAAGCGTAAAACGCAGGCTACACGTTGCATGAGGCAACGTGTCATTCGCGGATCACATCCCGATCACGTAAGTGTATTCTCGCGAATTATTCTCCAGATTATTTCACGTTTGCCAGCGTACTGCGGACAATCCAATTTAAATGACGCGGGGACCAGGCGTCGCGCTGTAAATTGCATACAACACGCCGGAATGGAAATTACGTGGACGAGATTTCTCGTCTGCCGGAAGGATGCCGCCGCTTTTACGTACGGGGAGTTTTCCCGTCGAATCGCCGTGAAACGGTGAACGTTGTTTCCTTTAACGAAATCAAGTCATAGGACGATGTCTTGGGTCCTTTGAAAAACACGTCGGCTTCTGTAGTCTCGTTAGGATCGCTTTAAATTTGGATAAACAGACATGGAGGATTTCCAACTTCAAAGACTGATACATTTTTCGCCCTTTCTCGTTTCTTTTTTTTTGGCTAGTAAGTAATGAAGATATTCTTTGGCGCAGTTTTCTCTTTCTTTCTTCTTAACATTAAACGGTGGTTGATTCGTTGTCTCTCGGAGGGATCTTCTATTGGCAACGCATGTGGAAAACGGAATTGAATGTGCCCGCTTTAGATTTGACGCTTTTCGATGTCGGACGCAATTAAATAAAACAGCCGCGTCGTTTTCGCGGAGGGGAACGGGGGATCTGGGTGAAAAATTAATCACGCTCCGAGTTTGCCGGCAATTTCCACAGCTGAATATGGAACAGAAGCGTTTTATAAATATGATAATTTCCGACACGCGGCTGAATTAACGAAACAGAAGGTATTTATCCCGGCCGCGCATGTATGTATTTTCGCCGGTGTCACAAGTGTCTTCGCGGATTTCAATGAATCAATAATGTCAACGTGAACTGTTCCCGGAAAAAAATTGATTTCCATCTTCCGGTGCCTGTATATAAATCGTAACAAAATTATCCGCAATTGCTAAGTGTATGTACATCGTCGCAGAGAACGCACAGGTACATTGCATTCGAAATTCAATCGTCCCACGCATATATGTATCGCCCCTAGCGATAATTATTACTTTAAACAGCCGACGTAATCGATTCCGTGGTTCGTTTCGAAATCGCCGCTATCTACGCATTACGAATCGTATCATTAATCAACCCACGCAAATAGTTTTGTCACCGGCATTATTTCACGGTACTCTACTATTATCCTCCTATGAATTCACGCTGGGCTCGGACCTTTCCATTCGACTGTTTCTATAAATTAAGCGACACGTCAGAACGATTCTGCAATTGATAACACCGATCCAGACAAAACAATCATTATATTAAAACAGAATTGCTGAAAGACGAAATGAAAAATGCGAAAGAATAAATATTCGCCGGGGTTATTTGAATAATAAATGGAGAAATCGGAAAATGTAATCTGACATTTTCACATCGACGTTTAATTCGCGGCGAATGTACTAATGAGGAGCGAACATGGAAAAAAGAACGAGAAGCTGCATTTTACTGCGCAACATGGAGCAGAAAAGATCAAGTGGAGAGTTAATTACGATTCGTATGGTGAATGGCTCGAAGAAGGACGCGTATGCGTCGTCGCGTGAGCGCGACGCCGGGCGAAGATAAAGGGGAAGGAATTAAAAGAAACACAGGGCCATTCGCGTGCACGACAAAAGGGTCTTACCCTATTGTCTCGCCTTAATTGCGTGACTGGTCGCGTTACACAATTCTCCGTCTTATCTCTGCCTCTTGACCATCTGCATTTCCGGCTTCGTCTTTGTCTGCGTTCTCTCGCGTTTAAAAATCGCCCGGCTGCTTGCGATTCGTCGACCGTGAAAGGGCTGTAGCGTGCCTCGTAAAGTTATTTCAGCGACTTTAATCTTATTCGCGATTCTTCAACGGGATAAAATGTTTCTTCTTCCCTTTCTTTCTTCCTCTGTGGAACTGTAGAATTTATTAAATATCAGCAAATTTTGTTCGTCAAGAAATAACGAGATCTCTTCGAACATTGGCGCTATGTGTCTTGATTAATAATTGTACATCGTTTTGATCGTTTAAATGTCATAGAGATTCCAATCTGAATGATCGTTCGATAAAGAAAACTACTTGAACCATGTGTGACGGACCAAGAATCGTCGAGTCGGAAGATTTTGCGTTCACCATTTTCTCCGAATGGAAACGGTGTGACGGAGGAGAGGGAATTAAGGGGAAAGCCGCTGCTTTTCATACACGGACGAATGCTGCCGCGTCGCAACGGACTGTAAAAGAGGATAGGAAGAAAGGTGGGGGCTTTGTTAAGCTCAAATTGAATGGGTAGTCGCATCCTGCCTTTTGCTCGTCGTTTTGTAGAGCCTGGAGAGGCTGCTCCTTTTAAGCGTCGACAATCTCGCTTATAAAGATCGCTTCGATAGCATACGTTCGTCGCAATTTATTCACGGGAAGGGGGCTGGAGCAAAGATAACGAGCTTATGAGAAAATTCGGCATTTTTCTGAGACGTAGCTGTCAACTCTTCTTCGAAATTTGAATACTTTCGCCCTCGAATATGCGGAGGGAAAAATAGTGCAATATGAAGGCGTATAAAACAACATGAGATCACGATATCGTTATTTTTATTAGCAAAACAGAGTGCTTGAAAAGTGAGAAGTGACCAATCAAATTATATACATGCACAGTTGTGACTGGAAGAAATATCGTGACCCTCGCAATTTATCGACCATATGATCTTGTTAATTATTTAATATATCGTATACAAGAATTAAAAAAAAGGAAAAGATATGTTGAAGAATCGATATAATATATATTATTGCTCGTGACAGTCTAAGGGCGACCAGATAAATCGTGAACATCACGATCGCATGAAATTAATAAATTATTATTATATTCTTTAAACATTTGCGCATGGTCGTTTAATACGACCGTACAGACAGCGTTGTTTGCTGATTTCAATGCACGCAGTCGCGTTAATTCGCTCGATAAACGAAACATTTAAAGAAAACAAATATTTAACAAACACGTGCAGGTCTAGAAAAAGGATCCACGAAAGTCCAAACTAATGAAACGAACAAACAACGACCATCGGGTTGAATGATAAACGATTGTGCTTTACAAAGAACTAAACCAAAGGTAGATCGTACATTCGATTCTGATAAAAGTATTACAGCTGCAAAGCCACCATAAAATTCTGATTTAATTTATTGCAATAATGTCCAACGTTTTACGTTCTCACCAGTTAATCTGCGAAATTGTCGACGCTGCACTGCACCGTTAAAAGCCAACGTACACCCGCGATTAAGCAGGTTGTCCTTTCGCGAAAAGCTTTCTACCTTTCTTTCGCGGCCAACAAAACGTGCACGGAAATAAAGGGGGTAGGTTATTATTTATCAGGTGGGCGCCGTAATCGTTGCAATTTACAGCCACTGCACATACTCTTACGTACGTAGTCATGTAGTCCCCCGCCGTGCTGGAAAGAGTTCAAAGAAATTAATTGTAACGCAAGAGAGGTTTTCACACGTGAATTACGCGTTACTTTGTCACACGATAAACAGAAAAAAAAAAGAACGGCACATTTTGCCAGCCATACAGTGAAACGCTATCAACATACGCCTAAGCGATTTTCATTTTTATTTCTCCTATAACAAAATAAAATTTGAAGAAAAAATAAGCTCGCGTTGTTTCCCTCTGCTATCCAGTAATATCAATTACAACCATTCCATTCCGAGGAAGACGCAGCCTCGACGATTCCGTAAGTTCAGCTCGTTTTCAAAAACAGAATCCACTTAGCGTGATTGCGGGTGTAAACGCGATACGATCGCGTTGGAAACGACCAGAACGAGGGACGAAACTTCCTTCGTGAAACGTAAATTGTCAAAATCGTAGCCACGTCATTCGTGTCTCCCTCTTGTTCGTCGATTTTCCCCTGATCGTTAAAGCAACGAGCCCCCTCATTCCTAATGCATTAAAGTGCGCCGCGGAACACAGGCGACACGGATTCTACAAGAATCTATCAAGAAACGATAGGAAACGGAAAACTAGAGAGGACAGGGACCGATCCTTGTCGAATAAAATCGAATCGATGCTGAATCATGATAACAATAAAACCGTGGAACAGTGTACGCTCGTTGGAATAAGAATGGAAATATTCAAAGGGTGAAAGAAAGGTGTTGGCTAGTCCATAGAAGATAAATCGACCTCGACCGACGCTCATATTTTACGCTGTCTGGCTACTTTGTTCGGTGCCCCTTTAAAATAAGTCAAAGGGTGGAAGTTGAGGCGCGATTTGGGGAACATCGATGAATGCTTTGCAACGGGGAAAAAACGGAGATAGTTCACGTAAATAATAAGCATTGCTTTCGACTGCATCTACCCTTGAATGTTTTTAATTCATCGAGTACGATAGATAGGAATAGTGGGACAAGACAGATAAAATTATGGAAGGTCGGTTATATACGTCTGCTGTGTATAATAGACGGAAAAATGGATCTGAATTCGTAAGTATTATTCTGAATTCAATTACACCGAGAGAGATATAATAGAGGGCGTATAATGATCGCGGTTATCGCATCCCGCAATCTTGCATCGTGGCTGCGCGAATCGCAATTACCCTCGCGTGTTGTTTCGAATAATGCGACCCTCGTTGTAACTATCCGATTGTAAAAGCTAGCATCCGTGGGGAGTGCTTGCAGGTACGTGCACAAAACGACCACTGAAACTAGAAATTCTTACGATTCCTGTGGAACGAGATTCGTTGATGTATTTAGGGCTCGTTGCATTCGTGTTGCGTATTGAACTGTACAGGTGCGATAGAAATCATTTGTATAATACTATCTATGATATTATAGAAATTGTTTAAAAAATTGTTGTCTGGATAAGGGGTAGATTACGAAAAAAACCATTAATGTTCTGTTTTTCTATGGTGTATATTTACTTATGTATGTAATTGAGCTGAGGCATACCCGCGATTGATGTCTTATTCAATTCCAATTAGAGTTTCAAGTTCGTTTTAAGTTAACAAAAATTAACAACTCGATTGTAGCACGATATAATTGAAAATGATTAGAGTACTTTGGAAGCGAAATAAGGCAATCCTCGTTGCCTTAATCTTTGACAATTCGATGAGCTTGATTTCGAACGTGCACCGTGGTCCAGTAAAAACTGCACTCGAGTAGAATATCTTCATTTACGTGACCGTATAAAGTGGTACTTTTAAGGAACGATACCGACTCGATGAGTTCGCTTTACGAGCGTTTCACGGCGGCCAAATCGAGCTTTCCAACGCCGGTTCGGATGTATTAAGGTGTCAGACTTTGGTATATCGTAAAAATAAATAACGAAAGTTTTACAGCAACCCGTTCGTAAAATTGTATGTTTCATTACGAAAGCTGTTGTGGTTTCAACAAAGATTTCTGTAGACCGTTGGCTTGAACATTTCCGTGAAATCAAACGTTCCGACGTGCACGAAATATCTTATGAACAATAGATACTCCGTATGATACTGAAACATCGTGAATAACTTTACATTACGAGCAATTACGAATTCATAATTCAAATAATAATTTTAGGAATTCATACATATTTCATTGCTCCGACAAGCGATTTGAAATAATAAAGCTATTCGAGTGACGGGGCTGTGAAATTATACCGTACCTCTATATAATATTCTGAAAACGTTTAGCTAAACGTGGTCGCGTCTGTTCGCGACGTATCGCTGCGGTAAAATTATCACGATCTCAGAACATTTAATCGACCGTGTTCGCTCAAGCATACAATCACTTAGAATTTACCCTATATACTTGGCCACCCGGAGAAAAATTATCGGCTACCATTCTCAGCCTGTCAACCATTCAGAAGATCGAAAGTCTTGTGACAAATGTACAGACACACCGAACTTCCCTATAATCCTATTTCTACTCTAACAATTTAAAAAAGGAAACGCAAACTCAAGAAATTTCATCGCTCTTTAATTTCTCCACTCGTCGATCGCACGAGTAAAAAATAAATAAATCTTATTTACCAAAGGATGATTGTATCCTTGCGTTGTACACGTCATTCAATCGCAACAGAAACGACGGGACAAGAACAAAAGTGTATCAATGCTACGGATCGAAACTCCACATGAGCAATCAACGATCGACGAACGATTTCCGTGCAAATGAAGCAGCAGTTGAACTGACGGCGATCGGCAAGCCTTAATCGCCTGATATTTCGCTGGCACCCTACCAGTGCACGTGTATCTGATGCACCGAAATAGTGATTTGGGGACATCAGTCAAATAGTGCCACATGTTACCAGCAAGCGTCATATCGTTGTCGCCGGCTGCGTTATGTGTCGCCGAAGTGTTTCTATCGCGTGCAATTCGAGCCGCCGACCACGTGAAATTGTGTGAAATCACGCATACCCGAGCATCCCCCGGGATAATAACGAGCTATCGCTTGAGATTTCGATATTAAACATTGTTTCGTGCTGAGTTCGATGTGTCAATTAGATGCCAATTATTTTTCTTTTAAGGAAAGAATAATTTTCACTGCCTGGAACTTGGTTCTATCAATTGAAAATATATTAGTAGTATAATACACGTTACATGTCGCTCTAGCTGTTCAAAATAACATAAACTGAACCAAAGAAATGTTGCCTGTACACTATTTGCAACGAGAATGATTTTTTGTAATTTGAATACTATTTGAGACAAGTATATTTATATAAATTGGGGATATTAATGTCATTAAAGGAATGGCAATCGAAGAATAAGTACAATATTCGTGTTTGAACCTGACTTTATAAAAAAGTAGTTGAATAGCAAACTGCAGAAAGACAATTTGACAAACATTTTTATACATTCAGCCATCTAAGAAATATTTATAGACATTGTCTCTGTGTGTCGAGCACAAAAATCCCATCTATATCAAGATTCGAGCGATTCCAGGTATATTTGACAGAATATTGACGCCCCTTTCAGCTGACAACTCTGATCCGTGATTCGGCACCACTGATAAATCTTTACGCGGCGAAAGGGCGAAGGATTTCACCGCAGAAATATTTGAGTAGCTCGATATCAACGGGATAGGATTTATGATGCGACCCGTCAACGCGGATCCTTTCAAAACTCTGCAAAAGATGATTCTGTCGGTACGCGATATGCCAATCGTACTTATAAACCATAAAGGTGTCAATAAACACTGAAACATCGACGTTAATCTAATCACACTTTGCAAATTTCTTGACAACACTTTCAATTTTCGTTTTTATATTAATATCGAATCATACGATTTTACTCATACGAATAGAGCATACGATCTTTTTATTCATTGAAAGTTACATATTCTATCACGATGACATTGTGGATTGTAAAATCGTACGACGTTCAACGAGGTCGTCAAATTCGTTCAAATAGTGATATCTTATTCAAACGGTATTAATAAAGCAACATCCGCTAGTGGTTCCTTTGAAGGGTGATGCCGTACGCGAATCTTAATGGAATAATTTAGTGCGTGTATTGTGGTTGTCGTAACGGCGTGATCTCGATTCGAAACTTGTTAAACGTTCTATGCGGACGTTATCGCGAAGCCAAGGTAAACGCCAGGCCACGTTCATTTTGTGACAATCGAACGGATGTTATAACGTACGTGCGTGGAATCCCTCGAACGAGGCGTCCAAGTGTCGAGGTTTTACGCCATGCGATATCGCCGTGAAAGCGGCATGACTTATGGGCAGACGAGCTACTTTTTTCGTCGTCGTGTATCATTCTATGGGACGAAAATACATCGGGTCCTTATTTCGACTGTAAACATTATTTGCGAGCCGTAACACATTTTCAGAAATCGCCTTTCATCTCCTCTACTTTTTAAATAATATCGAAATCGAGACAGAAAGAGATTAACTTTGGAAAATTTATGATAGATGATAAGATGATAAACTTCCTTTGGCTCGACTTACGTACATAATATTCTAAAATCTACCTCTTCGTGCAGATTCTTTGAGAAAACCGGAGACAAACACTTTACATAACTTGGTCACAAACATCGTAAGAGAATGCCCTTTGTATCAGTAATCTCTCTATTAAAAAAAGAATACGAATTTCCAAGGGTCCCCAGTAATGTAAACGAACTATCACGCCGCGTGCAAAAACAGAAGAAACAGTAAAGGAGTAATTACAATCTCAAACGTAGCAGAAAGTGAGCCCAGTTGAACGTAATTGAAATACGAGGCCCATTCAGTTTCATTGAAATTCATTACGAGCTTCTTTCAACTTTCCCCCGCCTGACGAATGTGAGAAAAATCAAATAGAATTTTCCCCTTCCGCAGGAGCAAATTCCATTATTACACAAAACGGAATGTCACCGTGAAATCACCATGGTATTTTACCATAGATTTTCTTCACGTGTTAGGCAATAATCCGCGGCACAGAGAACGTGAATTGTGTCAACGGTTTTCGTGGCCGAAGCCACAGAAAAATAAAGGAATGAAATGAGAGAAAAATGGGAACATTAACAAAGAGAACGCCGTGACTAGCCAGGGGCGTCGAAACGGGTAGCACGAAATTTTCATTGGCTTTCTCTGCTGCACTGCAAAAACAACGACGGAACACACTCGCCTGCTTCCTTTCGTTGACAAAACGCAATATGTCTGGCAGCCTGGCGTGGAGCAACTCGCTTCGAGCATGTTCGACAACAGACATCCAATTTCGGACGGCGACGTTAAGTGGCACACGCCGATTTCAAAGCCTATCGATCGGCCAGCCACGGGGGTGGCGATTCAATTTTCTCTCCAGCAACACTTCACGACACAGGGTGAAAAAAGCGCCAAGGTTAATCGTCGTAATGTGAATTCGACGCGTACGCTGACACGCGAGCGTTTAACAAAGCCATACAGGCTGGTAGATTGTCGATTGAAAATTTTATTGGCTTCAAAAGTCAGAGCGGGCGTTTCTCTGTAGTAACGATGAAGTATCGCTTTTAGAAGTCGTTGGTATGTTCAGTTGTTTTCCGAGTGTATATTTGTCGAGGGGTAATGCTCGTAGTTGCAATGATTGTTTCAAGTCGGAATTATTTGTTGGTTGGATTATTGAACAATTGTATACTTGGGTTAAATTGTGAAATTAATTTTAAATAGAATTTCTGAAATAATTCACGTAATTCTCGAGCAATTGAAAGTTGAGCGTTTTAATGTCAATTTAATTGGAAACTTTGTATGATTTATTGTTAGCGTTTCGAAAGAATTCGCTTTTAAGAGATCAAACGAATAGCATTCGCTTGGGGAAAGATTGAAATATTTGCAGTATATGTCCTATGCATCAATTAAAAAAGGCAGACGATGTTCGTAGGCTATTCGATTGTAAAGCTGGCTTGCTAAAAGTAGAATTTCAGTCACGTGGCGATTGAATTGCCCAGATATTCATGCTCGCCTCGCGCAAACGACTTTGCTAATTTTAATTCGCTTTCCCGGGCAGAATTTCGAACAACTTCAATTCTGTAAGCAATCTTTTATAACTGAAACAAATTTCATGAATATTTGTATTGCGACGAAACATTATTTTCCTGCCAGTGAATACAATGAAAATTATTCTTTCAATATTTTTTCATCCATTAATGGACAACATTCGGCATTAACTTGCAGTTATCATTCGACAATATTTGTTTACCAAATATACAATAAAAAATAGAACAGTTTTCATATAGCCACAGCCAAGTATTTGTATTAAATACAACGACAGGACAATAAAATACTATTCTAGCCTCGGGAAATAAAGGCCCAAACATAAACAATATTAATAAACTGATCATGAAAAACGACGTTTATTCGCGTTGCAAGCAACGCGTCTTAAATTTTCAAAGAGTGAAACCATTAAATAATTTACGGAGACCACAAGGATACCAGAGATAGATAAACCATGTCAGAGAAATGTCCAAGCTGGTGCACATCCTCAACAAAGTTCAACCAGGGTAAAACGAACCACGAGTTGGGCGTTTCAGTCATTGTTAGCGAGACTCTTCTCTCAGTTATCGCAGATTCTACACTGCGTGAGTCTGGTGATCGATCGTTGGGACCATAACGAATGCCGAAGTACTTGGCACGTACTGGGAACGAGGTTTATGACTTTCGTTAAAGGATTGCTTCGAACGAGGCAGCATTCTGCCGACTGAGTTCGAGACAACGCACAGCTTTTGATTTGGTTCGTCTGGGTCTTGAATACCCACGAACAAGCGATCGATCTTGCAGAAAATTGAGATTATCACGGCTTGACCTGCCCCTTTGTAGAATCGATACCCTTGCCTGCATTGCTGGATCCCGGTTGGAAGCATACTGGGGTTTGGTTTCTTTAGACATATTTAAAGACACATTTAAACAAGAAATATATGAAGAACGATGTTTGGAATGAAAATTCCGTGGATTACTTTTCAGCGAAGATTATTTTGAATTATTATTCCTTTCCTTTCTTATTTCTCTTTCATTCTACAATAATTGCTTTGCAATTCCACGTTATCTTTTCTTGTTAATTCAGTAAATTACAAAAAAATAATGATTATAATAATTGACATTTCATATTGCAATTTCGAAGCTGTATGTGAAATTAATTTGGACAATGATTAGTAATATGTGGATATGAATGACTATATTTTAGTGTACCATAAATTATCATGAATACCTTACATTATTGTACCTTCGTATCGAGAATCGAACATGATTTCTTACATCTTCGTCGTTCAATTTCTCGATATAACCGTAGGCCAGATGGGGGAACTTTTATTTGCTCAATCGTGTTATCTAGCCCTGGAAGACAGGGGAACCCCACGAGTCGAATAACGTCGATTCTCTGTAATCGTTTTCCACGCAACGACAGCTCGAGCCTTCAGTCCACCAAAAATTCGCGGGACCCTCCCACTTTTGTGACAGAAACGCGAATTCCCATGTGAAACGATGGACCAGAGTTCGTCGAGGGAAAGCTTATTATTTTCTCATTTGTACCGAAGGTCCCTTGTCGATGTTGGAGGGTGACAGCTAATACAATGATTTATGATTGATTACTCGAAGAAGAAGGTAAAAAAAAAAAGATAAAAATGTTTATTCTTATGATTGTTTCTTGGAAATTAATACTTTTAGAATAGGATCTTATTACAATTTTCTGGCAATTTTTACTTCGACCATGTGTCCATCAAGTATAACACATTTGTACAATATTCAAGCGAGTCAGCTTAAGCTTACGGGTGAATTCGTCGATAAGTAATTCAACTGGCTCGTGAATTTAAATGTTACCGGCGAGAATATTCTACGATATTCAGCTTCGAACGGCTTGAAGTTTTATTGGAACTGAAGGAAATCAATTAATTAAACCTTCATTCGCATTAATGAAAGGGATCCCATAAATGTTCCATTACAATCGAAATTCCATCGCGAGTTAATCGAACTCTCGCCATAGCCAACACGATTGGAACACTATCAAAAGTTCATCGATCTTTTGCCTCAAATTTATTACCCTCGTCGTAAGTATGTTTCAGAGCAAATGTTCAATCTTAAACCAGTTAATGTTCTATCGAAGGGATTATCAAAATCTAAGCAAATACCGGTCGATGTAAACTGGTCGTAAGTTTGTCAAGTATTCTACTTGGAAGTAGGTAAATTTACAGCTGAAAGAGAATGCGCCGAAGTTCGTTCAGACTCCAAGTCATCCATGAGGAAATTTCTGAATCAGTAATTTAGAAATCCTTCTCCTTTATCGAATCCTTCCAACTACCAGTGACATAAGTTTTAAACGGAGGGAGAAGTTTCAAGTAAGTACAGATCGCGATGGATCGTAGAAAAATTCAACATCAGAGCAATCTAAAATGAGAAAGCACACATTATATTAAACAAAAAATTGTACACGATTACATTTAACATTGTATTCGAATATTCTATAGCCACGAAATCAATTTTTTCCCCTCATAATCAAAGAAATATTTAATAAATCAACTAAAAAAAACAAAAAAGTATAATGAAATATTAATATAAAAAAAAATGATGACATCGGGCTATCCACTACACACAGTATATCCAGTAACAACCCCACATTCACTCTACCTCTCGGCGCACCACTTTCACCCCATCTAACAATCACCAACGCTCGATGCAGACCGATAAGTGTGCGTATCGCGGTGAATCGAAGCCTCGCAAGCTACAAGTCAAACAAGCCTCCGGTGCTGAACACGAGCATGTTTCAGCCAGCACACGTTGTAATTCGCGCTTCACTTATCGGTCTCTCTGTTCTCACAGCCACGTGGGTATCACGGTCGAGCACACGCTTTATGCGGCCGCGGCTCCACACGGAAAGGATAACATTGGAACGTGAAACTGCGAACACATCCGGCGACCGGCTGCCACATAGCAGCGACATTGATCAACGAAACGTTTCATTTGGCCGCTGATAGAGAGACGCGAAACCTCTGCTGGAAGTCGCACTCGTACACGTTTATTATACACCGCCTCGTGACGCGGCTATTCAGGTGCGAATCGAATCGAATTGCGGTCGAGAGCAGACCGGAAGGCGTTCGTGTGCACAGTTCACGCGATTACCTATTAACCGAGCCGATGAAAAGTCTCTCACCTCTTTCAATTCTCTGCGAATGATCGTGCGCAAGAGGATCCACAGATGCCCCTGTGAATTATTCGATGGTATAAAACATTTCTGGAGTTGTGGCTATTTTTTCTTCTTGTTTCTTTTTTGTCTATTGCCGTGAATACGCGTCGCGCGGTTCGTGTTAATAATAGGTATGCTGTTTTTGTTTGTTAAAATGGTAATTTATTTTCCGTCCTGTATTATTTCGTAATTATTAAACTGCAAATCGTCGCGGCAAGATTCCGCGTTGCTTTTGAAAAGAAGGATTACGTTCTCGCGGCCAGGAATTGGAGAAATATGTGAGCATGCGGGGAAGTAAGGCGATGTTCATGGAAATCGTAAAGCACGGCGACACGGTGGATAAGGGTGGGCGAAACTCGCTACATTTCAGACTACAGCCGCGAGCTTTGCCAATTTGCATTTTTCACGGCTGTCAAGATCACGGTTACTCCATTCCCATATTTTTCCCACTCTTATTTCTAAGCGGGTAAAATTTAACGCGCCACACGACGAATTAAAATCGTGGAAACGTGACGCGATAAAACAAGCATCAAATTTAAACGCAAGTTTCAAGATTTGAAATTAGTTTTATGATATATACATTTATTGCAATCGTTGCGAAACGTTATGTGTGAGCAAAGTTCGTTCGAAAAGAAACGGTATACATTCCTTTGTGCGAACGTTATAACGCGCTAGAGAGACATTCTGCACATATCTTACGCGGTTACGTCGCGACGCGAAATTGTATTGGACACTGGTCCGTATAAAAATGTAACTCCCATAATGCCCCAACAGGGCGAAATAAAATATCTTATCCGTTAGAATTTCGACGCGGCGTGTTCTTCTGCCTTCGTACGTAGTACGAAACTCTATTTTCACGAAATAATGAGTAATTAATTAATTTCGAGGACTCGAAAGTTTTCGACCGTCCCCTGTCCCAACGTATGTAATGTGGCGTCAAAGAACAGAAGATTGAAGGGAAGTTTTAAGGGATTGTTAGGAAAATTTTCAGGATATGGTTAACAATAAGCTGCCAAGAAACATATACAAGTTTTCAGAAATATCGTTCGTTTCACGCTGCTCCTGTTCTCAACAAATTTGCAAGAACTTTCACGAGTGTTCTCGACTGAGAATGTATATCTTCTTTAAGGAAATGCAACGGAAACTTCGTCTAAATAAATTGTGATTAAGCGGCCTTTTAAAGCGGCGAAGTTGAACCGACTCGTCCGGGAAAGTGGATCCTTTTTGCCATCGTGTTACGTAAGACGAAATATACGAAGAAATTATGAAAATAGGCGAGCATTGTCGAGGAAACGAAAATCCCGGACCTTAGAGACTTACTTAGACACGCTGCAACGGGGAGAAAAATTCATCGCTTTCAACCGAGGGATCCTTTAACGTGCGCATTACTCTGTAATTAATTGCTTAGCTTGGCCAGTAATTAAAAACTTTTGTTCGTTACGCACGCTCTCTGCGCCCCCAAGCGTTTGGCAAGCTCGATGCGTATTTCCATCCACTTTCGTTCATTATGAAATTAACAAGCTGCCCGAAATCGTCAAACTTTCACACCGCTGCGATTGTGTGCAGACTATAAAAATATGATTTTACAATGCGAGTATCGAAACCTTAACTCCTCGCACTCGACCGGTAACTTTGTTCAGTTTGTCCAACATTCGTCTGCAGCAAGCCTGTTGTCCCGAAAAGCGGGGAAAATGAAAGCTAAAACGAAATTCAGGAAAAAGAGAAACACCGCCAGAGAAATACTCATATCCCCTACGTCACTGGAAATTCAATTTTCTCGCCACGCTTTGCAGCGTTTCGACGCTCCTTCTAATACACAAAATAAGAAAAGTGAAGTAATGGAGAATACATTAATTAAAGCAATAATAGCAAGTAACGTTTTCAGCCGTAGGGAATAAAGTCGCGGGGAAGTGTTATAATTACTGGAAATCGTCTTCCGCGTTCTCTTGAAGACGCCGTGACAGCTCTTTTCCTTGAACCCTCTTCCGCCTACGATTCACCAGATCCCTCGACTTGTCCCAGCGGGAGGTCTCGTCGACCCTCTTTGTTCCACTATTCCCTTTTCCCCGGTCGCCTCTTTGGCACGGGCCATCCAGTGGGAAGACAGTGGTACCTAATTCCCATCGGGAGAATCGTCGGAGACAAAGAAGCCGGCGATGATGATGTGTCTGGCGAGCCATTCGGCCGGATAATCTGGCTACCATTTCAGAACGGATCGATGAGGAAGAGCGAACGAGAATTTGATGGCGGATTTCGTTCCTATCTGGGGAACTGGGAATAGGCGGTGCCCTTATTTTTTTCTCTTATTTCAATTCCCGTAATTAAATTAATTTTTGCTCGTCGAAAAAAAAGATGTTCTGACAATTTAATAGTAATATAATAATAACAGCAATACTGTAGCAATAGTAATGGCTCAGACAACTTTGACGTACGTATATGAATTGATTGTTAACAGCTGTCTTGATTCAGGAATTGTATGTTGCAAATGTAGTATGTAATTGAATTGACGAGTAATAGACAGCAGTAATGGCAAGCACTTTGACAGATACCTGCAAGATGTGTACTGATGATCTTGGTTAGCAGTACAGGTAGGTATAGATACGGGACGGACTCTAAGTAGTGGAGTCTGTGTTTGGCCAGACGCGGCGAACCTGTTCTCCTTGATCGATTATTCAGTTACGCTGTACAGTATATTCTACCTATTATTCTATCATTTTATCGTAATTCTGTTAGTGTCAATGTTGTTTTTAACATTCGTATCATATAGCAAAAAATAAATGGCTGGTGTCAAATAACGTTGGAAAGATTTCCGAGAAATTCTACCGTATAAAAATAATATCACCGTTACAATTTTTTTGCATCGCACAAAAACAGATGAGGAAGCATCTTAGAAGTTTTATGCAAGTTACTCGAGCAACACCTGATCTTCGTAGAACTTTTACAATGAATACCCACTTAAAGAAAACGAACAGCCCTTTGGAATGAGCGAACTTGTCAAGAGTTGCCGGAAGGATCCGCCGTAGAATCTGTCGCGTTCGCGTTTTTATTGGCTCTCCGAGGCGTCAACCGATCGTCATTCCACACGACCACGTTCATGATTACCTCGAGAGCTCCTCAGGGAAGAAAGTTCTTTTTATTCCTCAGATTTTCGTGAAAGTCGGCGCACTTGGCCCCACCCTGGTTGCCACCTTATCGCAAAATATGTCGTGAGTGCTTCTCCTTTTATCGGGCGATTTCAATATGATAAATCGAAATTTATTCATCTGGTCGCAGAAGAATCGTAAAGAAGCATCGAGAAGTTTCTTCGAAACTCTACAACAACTTGTCGTTCCTTATCCTAAGAATGGTAGTTTAATCCTTAACTCATTTCCAATTTGTCAGTAATATTTTTGCACGGCATATCATTATTCCTGAACTTTCTATAATTTCCTCGTCATGATCTTCGCTGTAATCGACATTTTAATAACTCACCGTCGATCGCCTTGCTTCCGTACGCATAACGAAAGAATCTACTCAGGGCGCTGAAAGGCTGAAAAAAGATCTGGAAGAGAATCTCGAGTTCACAACGTTTCCGTGCAGGATAAAGGCTCTCGAAGGTTTTATTGGTTTTACTCATCAAGCACCTGTCAGTCGCTCAAACACGATCGTAATTACGAGCATGTCTCATCGAGGACCCTCTTTCTGGAACAGATCTCCCCCCCCCCCTTTTTCTTTCATCCCATCGCTGGTCTAAATTCCTCCAAAACTTCATTACGTTTCACTTTGAAACTTGCCTTTCGTTACCTGAACGGACATGATTTTATATTTTATCGGATCCAGTGTCATTCGCTTCTTTTGACTTCGCGACAAATTTCTACTATACAGGGTGGACTATGTAACGCGATCAGCTTCGATTATTCAATTGCCATTGGGTTGATTGACCTCCAGCTTTTTCATGCGAACAAATTTTTGCTAAATAAAAAAAAATTTCGACTGGCCAACCACCAACAAAATAATTTGAATTGATACGGTTCGTGGTCCACCCTGTATCATGCAAAACCTCGCTCCAATTACAAAATGCATAATTCGATCATTATGATAGTATCTGTGCCGTGAAATATTAAAATTAAACTGAGTAATAAATTCGTTAACTTTTCGTTGGGGTGTGGAATTTCAGCAGCGTCGTGAAATTTTTATTCGTACCATTATGCAATCAGCCTGTTATTTAATACAAAAAATTCATTTACGTCCAGCAATACCTGTCGCTGTAATTAAATGCACTCTAATTATTCTGTATAAATTCGATCGACAAACTGCGTCACACGGAGGGGCTGAGGGGGTAGTGTTTTGCAGGAAAGCGGATGGGAAGAATCGAGGGGATCGTTCGCAATAATATATCAATTTCGGTGCCTGGAAACGCACAAAACTGTCGTTGCCGTTTAACACGATTACAGCCGGGGTTATAAACGTCAAATGGCATAAAGTGTTCCTTTTTGGGGGCGTGTATGGTCCACGCTGCTTCTGCTGCGTTCCATGCATACACGCCTCGACCGGAGGCCACGCGAACGCAGAAGGGATTTTCCATAATAGCTGAATTTATGGTGTAGCGAAAAGAGCCCGTTTATAGGGAAGCTTTTAGCGCTTGCAGGCCCGTGCCCGCTTGAAAAATGCTGCGCGGATAGGAACGCGATTACTCGTGGACGAAAGCGATCCAGCTGAATCCTGGAGCGCCCAGGAAAATGTAAATAGAACGTCCATGTTCGGCTTTATCCAATGCCGTATTGCTTTATAGGGGAAATAATGCGTTACCTATGTACGACGCTGTTTCTGCGCAATTATTAATCATTTAAATATTATACAACGTTCTCCGAAATAGTTATACAGTATACGGAAATAAATATTCATTCCATTGTTTTACGTTTATTTTTAATTTCGTTTTAATTTTCGTTTCTACGCGCTGGCGTGTGTGGGTTACCTCTTAGAATCGATACGACTCGTGCATAAATATTGAACAAGTCCGTAGAGTCAAGAAGCTCAAAAAAAAAAACACCAATAGCAATCAACATCTGCGCAGCTTTCAAGTTTTCCAATTTGCGACGTGGTAAAATGACGAATATTTTAGTGAAACGAAGAGGCAAGCCGGGGAATATTTTCGGTAAAGTATTTCGCAGCGGTGCATCCTGTGTGAGAGCTCGGCGGGACACGTGGCGCGGGGACGCGCCGCTGAAAATTTCGATCGGGTGTCGTCCGACTAGAACGCGAGGCCGCGTCTCCGTAATATCCGGCTGAACTTCATGAAACGCTTAATAATTTCCAGGTGGCGCGTCGCGGCGCTATCCGCGTCGAAAACTTTGCTGCCCCGTAATGCATACGGGATGCAAGAAGCTGCGCAAAACTTTCCATCCGACGATTGCCCTGGAGAACAATTTTTATCCCACGTCCACGGCCACGGGACACGGTCTGTTCGGTCTCGGAGCACATAAATTATCAGCAGTTTCGTTCGTATAATCTGTTTACGGGCCGACTCGCCTTGTACCTCAACGGCAGACATTTTTTAACCGTCTCCAGCCAGCCCTTTGTCCCATGTCCCCCGCCACGAATTGTGCCGGCTATCCCCGATGCGATAATGAACAACGTGAATCTCCTGAATGAGTGTCGTCGATGGTGGCCGGTTAAATTGAGGGCAACCTCGTTAATTGTCCAAACGTTTCACGTTTCACAATATAGACACACCATACGGATATGTAGAAGTTATTTTTCGTAAAGCTCACGTAGTTTGGAATAGAGGACAGGTGGTGTAATAAGACTTCAGTTTACTCTAAATAAAACACTAACTTTATTATACAATATGTCGACACACGACGTTACTCAAACACACGATTCATTCAACAATACTCTCAGCTCACGATACTCTTCAGTTCGATCCTCCCTTCACTCTGTTCCAACTCTCCCTTAGATCTGCTCTAACTCTCCCTTAGCTCTGACCTCTTGCACGCATCATTCATTCTTTATATTCTTTCACTCTTAGTTTCTCTCTCATTCTATTCCTCATTTGCTCTCACTCATTTAGGACACACCCCCGCAGTCATTCCTCGGTGGTGGTCGGTCCTGACCACCCGAACCCTTGGGCCGCTGTACCCTCCATGCACACGACCTTCTCCAGTACTCAACATTCACGCAGTATTTCCAATCCTACAGATATAGGGTACAATTTAAAACAGCCGAATTTTTTTTACAATGCAATGTTCCTCCCAGATAAAAGATACCTTCTTGCTTTAATATGTTCGTCGCACAGTCGCTTTTGTTCTAAATAAAATTTTCGGCACGATTACGTAATTTGTTGGTGTACACTTCACCGCCATATGGCTTTGATAAAGTGACGCGATAATTGGGGAGAGTAGAGCTACTGTACAATGTTCCTCTGAGGGGGCTAATTACAAGCAGGTCCAGGAGAATCTAATCGCAAAAACGGACCCGCGATATGGCGTGAAGAATGAGGAGTGTATCCACCAGGGCTGTACGTCATTTATTAAGCAGCGAAATACGCGTCAAGATTGTTTACGTCGCAATTCGCGTGCTGCAAACAGATTTATCATCACGGATACTCGTAAATAGTGCATTGACTTCATCCTGCGCATCGACCCCTTTTTCATCGTTGAAATGCTCTCTGGAGAAACTGCCAGGGATTGTAATTCAATTTTTGCTGCGCCATATATTTGCAAAAACGTTTCCATGCCAGAAAGTTCGTCGGATAAGACGGTGTATTGCGAGACGTCGCAAAGGAAACAGTAAAGGGGATCGAAACCGGGAGGAGTGCGATTGATCCGCTCTTCGGGCTAAGATTTTGCAAAGTACCGGAAGTACTTGGTCACTTGGAAGCGCGACAGTCTACTTCGCACGGCACTCCCATTATTCCCCCGTGTTAGCTACGAAATTAATCGAGGGCCATCAAATATTCAGTGGATCAAGCTTTTCTCTGAAGGGATGAATTCGAGTTACCGGTAGCGCGGGATCTTTAAGCTTTATCCGTTCTCGAAAGGGTGTATTTATTGAAACATTTATCCAAACGGACATTGATTTATTAGAGTATAAGAAAAGACGTACTAACAAAAGAATCTCGAAGTGTCAATCATCGATAGTAATAAAATTCTGTTGTCAAATAATACTAAAAGAAAAATTATCACGTAGCTATATTCCACATCTGGTAAGGTGAAAAATGATTAACCAATTCTGAACGACAATTTTAAATAATTAAACCCACCTTAAAACCAAGAATACTACCATTTCCCACTTACTTCATCCACCCTCAATCTCAAAGCAATGCTCGACTTGACGCCACGCTGAGTAAAAGAGTGGAAACAAACGGATGACAAGCTTCCCTGTTCTTATCCGGCTCCTCTGATGCAGTTGTGAACGATTATCGATCACCATTGGGGGTCACCGAGGGTGCAAGGGGGGTATAGATTAGTTTGAAACTCGAATCAATTATACGCACGACGAGGAGGAGGCGGCCCTGCCGACCAGCCAAGCTCGGTACACCAAATCTAATTAGTAATGCCGATTTAGCAAACCCTAATTGCGAGCCAACATATCACCCGCAATTTATGCGACGCCCGTGTTATGAATCACTCGTGCAACCCTCGTGTTTTCCTGTTGGCCATCAACCCCCCCACCTATGCGTACCTGGGCACAGGTCCCCGTCTTTCTCTAGGTGATTTCATATTAATTTCCATACTTATCGCGAGAATCGCGACCACGCTGCAACACGCTGCGAAATCTCCACGGGTACATAGACGTGTTGGGCATTTGAGGATGATTTTGAATTGCATGGACGATGATTAAATAATATTTTATTTTTGCATAATTAAATACCAGCAATGAGACGTTAAATTGCAAAGGCGTCGAATTGTCCGCACGATTTTATGTCGAACGACAAATAAATAATTATGGACTGATCCTACGTGTCACAATTTTCTTGAACAAAGAAAAATACAAATGATTAGATTTACTGTATAATTCGGATCCCTTAAAATAAACACGACACCGTTTTTCTATTGAATTGTTGCAATTTCGATTGCATTGCGATTATTATTGCGACCATGATTGCAGCATTCAGAGAATATTCGTTATCGGATAATTAACGACAGACAATTAATTCGTGCGTCGATTAGCAACTATCGTTTCTCCCGACGCGACGTTAATTTATTCTAATTTATTCGTTTGCTGTGACAATTGGACAAACGTGCAATCGTTGGACACGTGCATGCAAACTTCAATCAGAGAAAATGAAACACCTGACGATAGTTACTATTGCCGGAAAATTTATATTGATGATCGCCGCAACCCCATTTTTCAGATTATTAACTTTCACCGGCTGTTTAATTGAGAGAAATGATTAATTGATGGCAAACAACCCGGCGGCAACACGGTAAAACGTTGAAATTTGGCCTGTTACCAGTTATAATCGAATCTGCGCGTAGGAATGTATCGATTTGTCGCGTTATTGGTCACGACCCGCCGAGGATCGGCTGCGAACAGTAAAGGGTTGGATAAAAAAAAATGAAAATTAATCGACGCTGCAACCCCAAATCGGTTTATTACTTTCCTTTCACTAGCCGTATGGAGAGAGATATGATTAATAGTTCGGTATTCGATAGCTAATTAATTGGAAGCTCCGATCTATCGGCGTCGTATCTCATCATTAAACGATACTCGTTAAGCTCGAATGCAAAGCGATACTACAAATTTTACTTTCCACTCCTACACCTGGTACTATAATAATTGAATCAACTGAAACAGCCAATTATCCCATCTTAGCATAATTTTCTCCGCGCCGAGAGGAAAAATAATTAAAAGTTTCCAGTTCGGTTAAGTGTCACAGTTAAAACTGCGCCAGGCTGTTTGATTAAATCGTGAACAGACTGAAGTTTACGTTCGATAATTACTAGGCGTCTTCTCTTTACCCCATTCCACTCCCACTGTTCGCCTCTCCATCTAATTAGTCCAGCGAGGTGCCGATAATAGAATTGAAACCTTTAAAAGGGGTAGCCCCGCGTTTATCGAGTGTCTGCAAATAAATAATAAATCGAATCGAATCAACAACGCGAACCCAATCAACCACGAGTTTTACCTGCAAACGTTATTGCACGTCGTATTAGGCGGATCGATGATAATATTCCCATGACTGCGGTCGGACGGTTTTCCATCGAGGGTAAATCGACAGACTTTCCCCCTGGGGCTGTCATAATTTCGAATAATCGAAAAGTTCGAGAGGAAAGGAAGTTCTGCCGACTCAATTCGCTCTGGTAATTCTTCGTCGAATATCCTGGCCCGATTTGCTCTCCATGAAAGAAGCTGTTCGTTTATGCGTCCGTCACGACGGAAGGTACGATTATCTACGAGTTATCCTGTGCTGGTTGAGATCCATAGGCACGATTAATTTATCAAAAAACGGCGCACGTGGCACAAAGAACGTAGACTGCAATGATAGTATGTAATTGCTCCACGAGCTTCCTGCCGACTGTAACATTGTTGGAGTGCGAAAGGAAGTAATTTGAACGTGTGCAACAATTTGCAAATCGTTCTAGGGTGTCCGTGGTGCTTTCAAAAGTTTCTGAATAGTCCCGACAATGTTGCAAAGGACATTCTAACGAGAATTTGCAGAACATTGCATTACTATCATAATGTCCTCGCTTGCGAGCTATTTTCTGTAATAAACATTTGAAGCTGAGCTCAGAAATTGTTATAATTACAATACAATTTTCTAAAGAGATATCTCGTATCTGTGAGTAGAATCATATGTCCCTTTGGCATATCTGCGTGTTTTATTACTCGCAGGTACATATTGCGTTGAGCATATCATCGTCTTACGCATTGAACTGCGCGTCTGACCACGCGCGGTCCTAAACTACTTAACCGTGTATATGGTAGTAGACGCAGTAATATAATCTGCGGTTGGCTGGTGTAATTATTCTACTATTATTGCCTGTTCACTGTCGATCATTTTAAACGATGCATCTGGCGAAAGCAAGAATTCCAAAGGTTTCAATTTCACCGGGTAGAGAAATTCGATTTAAGTCAACATCTAATCAAGTGAAAAACCGTTTCAGAATTTTCAACCTCGATTGATTTATGCGATCCGTAGAAAGTACGTAGATGCTTCGAAAAATGCTGCAAACTTGGGATATCAAAGACGCTACTATGGTGGATTCAGTTGCTTTGATGCGAATCGATTCAATGGCATATTTGAAATTTATGGTATTGGGTTTACCGATCGTTTGACCAATAATAAGTCGGCTGATACGATCAGGCTTTCGTGCACGGCTCAAAGTGTTCTCGATGAACATATTTCTCGTGTAAATAAAGCGTGCTGCTTATTAATATCGAAACGCAAATTAATGAGGCCACCGGAAGTCAGTGGAAAATAATTAAAAGTTGCACGAAGATTCGTGTCATTTTCGGATATGAAGTCCTCGACAAAAAATACCCTGGTTAACAAACTACAGTCTTAACTCTGAATGTGAAAACGTTTCCACGTTACGACACTGGTTGCTGCGAAATAAAAATTATCATCTTCTAACGGACCCGCGCGTTACTCAGCGAACGATAAGGCAAGCGTTTCGTTTCACTTTATTACTATTTTCTCTTCTAATTACGCCAGCACATATATACTTATATACTGCTCAACAAAATTGAAATATCACGAAATTTTGACCCAATTCTAAATCACGAACAAAATTTCTCAAAGGTCCATACAGACGTTTGAATTCGCACGAATCTCCGATTGTCAAAGTAATATTTTTCAACTTTGGAGCAGTCTTCGTATCGGATCTAAAAAAGCAAAGCTCTAGCACCAATACGATTTCAGGTTGGACCCCTGAAAGCGATTGAGCAACCTTTTCCCTTAATTGGAAACTGTTTGCAGTACATCCGTTTGAGGGGATCACATTTTAATCTATCAATCATTCCTTTAACAAACTTGTGTGGGTTGGTCGAAGGAAAGAAGAGAAAGCAATCTAAATCCCAAACTCCCTGAAACCATGCCAACATCGGTTCACGTGCTATCATTGAATTCGCCCCACTTGATCGCCCGATCCTGAATTAAACCCCCTTTATATTACTCAGCGTTATCATGCAGAAATTGAGGGACAGTTTTGCAGGAGGGTCGGCGATACCCGTAACTTGGAGGACACAGGAGATTATACAGGGTTAAATGTCACCGGGTTCCGGCGGCTCTTTTCTTGGCCATCGGGAACTTAGTTTATAAACTACGGCACGATTAACTCGCGCTATCAACGTAGCCAAAGCCGACTGCGGGAAACCGAGGGAGATGGAAAACGAGGAACACCGGTAACTTCCCTGCCGTAACACCAGCATTCCATTTCAAAGGGGGTGCATAACTCTCTGCGAGTTTATAATTGAAAATAAACTACCGAACGGTTCGGAGATACTTTCCATAAGAAATAACAGAAACTACGAGATTAAAAAACATTTAATTTTATTCACTCAGCATCGCCTACACAAATCTATCTCTTGTCCCTCGACATTAAATCGGTGTCGGATCTATCATTCTTTCATTCTCACTTTCATTCTCATTTCTTCTCGCACAGAGAAGAAAGCACCTATCAACGGCCAATTAAATCTCGACAGAGCATTAATAAAGCGATTCTTAGACAGACCCCGGAAACAGTAACGACTCTTTTCTTTCACGACCGCTCTTGAATTCGGCCACCGAGCCGAACTGAACTTTGGCCTGTAGATTCCTCGTGTGGAACTTCTGCAGTATCATCGCGCCGTAAAACTTCTCGGGATCTTCCACCTTTCTGTGCAACGAGGCCTCCCCCTCGGTCAGAAGTAGACAATTCCACGGGGACCATTCTTCTTCATTACGAAACCTGACTAGCCTCAACTCGTCTATACAATCGTTCTCAGAAATCGCCGATTTCCCGTGCCAAACGCCGTTCACCAAATGGTAAACGATCTTACCGTCTACGACGAACGCCAGGCTGGTGTAACAACGTAGCCTAGCCTCGCGACGCCTGACGTCGCGTAGCAGCTTCAGGTACGGTTCGTACACAACCCTCGGCCCCGTTGGAGCCTTCGCGTACAGACAGTAATTGCACGAAGAGGAACGGCGTCGATTTTCCTGCGCAAACTTCCCCGCGGGCATTAATCTGCCGCAACTTCTGCAAATGGTTTTACGATCCGGCCGAAGGCTGCCAATCGGATTCGAATCCTCCTGTTCGCACTTCAACGCCTCCCTAGCCAGCCTCAGGTACGCTATCTTTAATCTGCTCCTCAGCCACTTCAGTTTACGCTCGTCCACGTTGCGATTCAACAAATCGATCTCCTGATCCAGCAGACGTATCAACTCGTCCGATTCGTTGCACGTATGAGATTCCATGCTCCTTCTCAATTCAATCAAAGTGCTTAAACGTTCCTCCGTGGGTCCGTCTTCCTTCGACAACGTTTCGTACGTCGCTTTGAAGCCCTTTGCTCGCTGCACTCCCGGTGTCTCCACGTAGATCGGTTCGCCGCGGCGATCCCTCCAGACAACGGGCCTCGACAATTCGTCCAGGAACTTCCTGTAGGATTTTTCCCGCCCCTCCGATTTCACGGACGTTCTCATCGCGTCTATGGCCCGCAGCAATTCCACCTCCTTCGACAGGATTAGACTGCACAGTGCGATCCTCGACGAGTCGAACAGCTGCTCGCCAGCTTTCCTCGTCTCGCAGACACGCCAACGATCCAACAGATTGTACAGCAACTCGAAGTCCGTCCTGGTTCTGGGCGACGTGCGGTTTAGTATCACGAAATCACGGCTACGATAGAAGCTCGGTTCCCCGTCCATTTGCCTCCGCTTCGTGTTCTTAGAGCCCAGTGAAACGCTGGCCGGCTGCCTCGCGGTTTGCCCGCCGCGGTGAGCTCTGTGGGCAGCGTCGAACAGATTTGAACAGGTGTTCGCAGAGATTTCGTTCTGAATTTACGGCCACGTAGCTGCGATACCGTGGACCGCGGGGAGGAGGGCTCTTCGTTCGCACGTTCGATTCGTGGAAACTCGTGGTTCTGGCGCGGTTTGGGTTTTCGGGTAGCTCGGGGCGACTCTTGGGAATGTTTAAGGGTGGCTGGAATAATTTTATACCGTGGAAGACTCGCGGTGGGGAATTTATGTGTTAGGATTCTAATCTCCCGCTGCACTAACCTAGTGTGGTCTCGATATACTCGATATATCTTTTGTTTTTATCGACTTCTGTAATACATATATACATACTTCGTAAATACATTCTTCATAAACCGCATATGGCGCTTTATTAATCACTGTGTAAATCCAGCCCAATCGACTAAAATAACCAACATTATGTAATGAACTTTTGCGAGTGCAAAATGCAAGGGACAAATACAGATCGAATCAGGGCACGCGAAATCTAGACGTTTCTCCAACTTCGTTTCATCGAGCTACTTTAACTTGCATCGTCTATTATTACTTCACCTGTAGAACCTCTGTATCTTTATTACGCTCCCCAGGAGCTCTTCGTCCGTGGCCTCCTTGAATGTCGAGTGCTTGGAAGTGCTTTCTACGATTCTGTCTCGAACATCCGGGAAGAAACTCGTCTGCACCGCGACGTCGTGCTCCACATTTGTAAATTTGTCCGCCGAAAAGTCCGTCTGCGCCCATCTCTCCCTCTTATCTTCCCCGTATCTTATTGTCTGCGTGCACGTATTGTAATAAACGACTCCTGTAACCTTGTTTCTCCAACCGCCCGAAAATTCCTTCGTTTCACCCTCCGGATCGCCCATTCGAAGTTCGCCTCAAATTGTCTGGGGCATGATTAAATTGTCAGGTCCATCGCGGTTGCTGTGAAAAAAAGAAACGTGACTGTGAGAGTTAGGCGGGGAATATTTTCATTTGTACGGAAATTTTGACAGAGAACACGAGTTTCAACGTCGTAAACAGTATGCTTCCTTGTTGTTCAGCATCGAAGTGACGATGGCCGATGAAAAAATCATGGACAGTAAACTTGCCCATCGGTGACTAAACAAACAGCGTAAATATTATAGCGTCAATCATCGACATTCGCGTTTCACGCCGTAAATTCGATCATAAACGCGGCGTCGTCCGCCGCCGCTTAGTGCGGCATAAATTTCATCGTAAACGAACGTGGACCGGCTGAAATTTGATCATAAATAAGTGTATTGCCAGCGTAAATTCGACCGCAAATAAGTTGGTCGGCCGCACCTGCCAGAAAACGTCGAACGGCACCGTAAACGTAACGGGTGAACGACGTGCTCGCCGAATTGTACCGCGGGATCAAAATCAATTGTCGTTTCGTGAATGCTGGGGGTGAGAATGCTGCAGTTCTCTGGTAAAATTAATTTTTTGCCATCTTTATCCTATATACTCTTTGGAGCGCAACGACGAACTTTACCAAGCAGAGGTTTCTTTCGCGCGTTAAATATGAAGAGACAGATTTTCGTTCTCGAAGCATAAAATATTTCAAGAATGTACGATCGCGTAGAGAAATTATGGAACAGCGGATGGAGAACGAGATGAAAAGAGGGGTAGGATACTTTTTAAAGTACGACGTCGTAAGAAACATTTTCTACGGCGCTCTACCAAGATATAAATTCCCGTTAATTCGTGGTCGAAGTACCACTTAATTCCTTGATATCCTGCCGAACGTCGGCGAGAGCTTAGCGTCCGCGGTGAACAGAGAAATGCACCCTTCGAGATTTTACGGCTGATGGAAATCCGGGCAGAAATTTCCGGCACACACGGAAATACACCGACGGGAACGAGAGGAACCGTAAAACTTGTGTGCAACGCTCGGTACACAGTCAGTGGATTAAATGCATCAATCGTGATACGGTTTCTCAAACACAAAAAAGCTAGAACAATGACCGAGATTTTAATTAACAGTAGAAGGGTAAGCTACAATCCCTAATTGGTTTTAACAATATTTCATTCGCGGTTGTTTAGTTACAAATAAATAAACAATTCAAATAATTATTACGTGAAACTAGATTACGTTACAGCAACGAATTAATTACAGGTGAGTAGCTTATTCATTTCCCTTTAATTTTACACCTCTTAGATTAAAAAATAACAACCAGGAGCCGAGATATAAAATTTATAATTAACAATTATAAGGTGTCGGTAACGTTGTCAGTGATATGGTAATGGTCATGGTAATGGTTCTAGCTTTACCATCATTTTAAGCTGTCGATCATTAATCTAAGGCCTCCAGAAGTCGAGATAATTGCAGTGACCCGGAGTGCATTTTCGCCGATTTTTCAATTGTTTATAACTTTTAAACCACAAATGCCATATCGTTTCAACTGTTGCGGGGGGTAGCTATGGTCCGCAGCTTTAATTTAAGACAAGTCCGGTTAAAAAACACGCTCTAGAAGCCGAGAAAAACGCAATTGTTTAAATTAACGATGTAATCCAAGAATTCGGTTTTGGCGGTGCGGAAAACCGCGAAAAAGGCCGCAAACGCGAGATGGCGCCACGTACACCGTTTTGAACGCCCTGGGGTTCTAGAGCCCCAGTACATTACCGCTTTTTTTAGGAATTTTTATCTCCGGAACTGTTAGTCCGATTGAGCTACTTTTTTTTGTTTTATTCACAGAGGATTGGGCTATTATAAAATATTTTTTTCAACCTCGGTAATTAACTTTATAATGTCGACAAATATAAACAAATTGTTTTTTGGGGATTTTTTCGATGATGGGGAGCAACAAATTACTATTTCTCGGTCAACGTTTCGGTAGGAAAATTGAGCTACGGTCACAGACGAGATATATGAATTCCTATATCTCGTCAGTGAAATGATCTCTTATATCTCGTCTGTGTGAAAAGATGCTAGAAAACTATCTGAACGCTCACAACGGTAGGAATTGTAATTTAAATAAAGTTAAAGAAAAACAAATATTAGTTTGACGGAAATAGATTGCTTATTCTATAGTGCAACAAACATTACAAACATTTGATTACACAGATGCGTTTGCTATTACTAACAAATATATTTGCATCCTACTATTCCACTAATATCCATACTGTAACACTTGCAATAAAAAATATTCAGTTCGATATGATATTCAAAAATACGCGCCGTAAGGAAAGAACATCACCCCCATCGCCCAATCAGCTACCAGCCAATCAGCGCAATCTATTTCAAAATTCTGCCTCTTTCGCCCAACGGATCGCGTAGTGATTAGACGTGTTCAGAGTGTCCGACGAATTAAGGTATGTCACATAGTCTAACATATTCCTAAAGGCATAATATTATATCAATTGTTTTCATTTCCCGTCTCCTGAGAGTTCTGTAGTGTTTTTGTTACTGTTAAGTCATATTTTAGTAGAACGTGAGAAAAAATTGCGTAGCAAGTGGACTCGCCGAACGTGCATTTTTTGTATCTAACACTACTCCTACGTATAGATATACATATTCAGGCCCCAAATTTCATTATCTTGCAATATATTCTGCAGTTTCTAGCAATATTATTATAATTTTGGTTATTCTTAATACATTTATTTGAAATTTCAGTTCGATTCTGTTCCATGGCGTCTCTTTCGCTTGGTTCGAATCAGAAATGGCGCGAACGCGACACTTTCAAACGGGAATGCGCAGGAGCAGAGTGACGCGGCGCCATATTGTTAAATCAACTTCTCGCCTACAGGTAAGCATTCCTCAAATTTCTTGTGGAAATAAGTAGAATTTTAGTAATATGTCTCTATTAAATTATAATTCGTGCCACGCATAAAACTTGTATGATATACAGTCGCGTTGTAGATAAATAGTAACATAATAGAAGCCATTATTTGCGGCTATATCTTGTTTCTGCCTGTGGTCGGGAAGCTTGTTTTTCGTGGAAAATATCAACAATATATCGCGAAACAAAAAAAGCCGATAATCGAGCAACGCGTGCGTTGAAATATTTCTAGGAAACACAAGCGATCGTAAACAAAGATGGTGTTTGGTTTTAGTCGGATGTCGAACATAGCCGAACAGCAAAGGGCGATGGCGAAGGTCGTCATTCTACTACTTGACGCCGAGCTGACAAAACGTATGGTAAACATCTCAGTGAGGTAAGTATCGAGGTGTGTATAATTTGTGACTGGTACTAACTAAAATGAAACAACAAAAGTTAAAATACTTACAAAAACAAATAGATATCTATATTTGATAACAAACCCTCGATAGGATGAACATGTTCTATTTCAGAAAATTTTGTGACCGCGCGCAATGCGGTCAGTAGAGTCAGTGATTTCTCCGCAGTTTTCTAGTATTTCCAGAGCAAGCGGCTCTGCTTAAATTTTCGTTTACAGTTTACCTACACGCGATTGTAGAGTCAGTGTTTTTCGCCCAGTAGTTATTAATTCGATTATCGGAGCACCGGTGCTCCTCTTCAATTATTTCAATCGCGAAAGTAGCATCTTAATTTGTTCGCCGATGTAATTTGCGGTCGCGTACATAGTCTTTTATTTTTATTTTTCTCTTATATTCGCTATCGGAAGCAGAGTCAGTGCATCACCGAGGGGGATGTTTTATGCGACACCGATGAAGTGAGAAATGTAAGTATTTTTAAAACAAATCTCAGTTTTCTATGAAGAGTTAAATTCTGTAGATTTAGCAGTAGATTTTAATGTTTTTTGCTTTGCTGTTTAGTTACAGTTTGCATCCTTCCTGACGATTGAGTTCAATTGAGCTGCCCCGGTGATGTTCCTGATGTCTTCCACGAGTACTTGCTCTACTTTTGCAATCAACGAGTTGGTGAGTCGCATGTGTTTTGGTTCCTCCGGTCCCCAATCATGCCGTAGGACGATTGGTCCGAAGCGGCACCGGTGACTGGTTGTATTTTTTAGTAGTTTTGCGAGCATAGTGACTACGGGTATAATTGTTATACCCGTTAGTTGTGACGTTATTTTCAGGTGTATTATTTCTTATACGAGGTTAGATCTGCCTTCTTGTACTCCGCGTTTTTTAATTTAAAAAGATTAAGGACCATAGAAATATTTCTTACTCAAATAAATATTTGATCAAAAAAGCACTGATCCTGTAGGTTCCTCTATTTCGATAAAAATATATGATGACAGTAACAAATACATTGCACAAATGTACATATATTGAGGACATTGCATATTAAATTTCTAATTGCATTTATAATCAGGTGAAATTTGTTTTCACTGTTCAGCAGTGCAGAAGTCGGATGCCCCCCGACTTCGTTACTGCAAGTGCTACATGATTATAGCAATCATGTATTAAAGTAAATAAATATAACGATACGTTTATTGAAATCAGCATTGAATATGCATAGCCAATGATAGCATTTAATATTAATTTTCATATACTATAGTCGAGTCCATTTCGAATGAAATTTATTACACATTATGTACAAGAAGGCACTTTGTATACGGGTAGATTTTCAAATCGGAGTAGCTATCTTGAACACTTTGCTTCGATTAAGGAATCACCCGAGGTTTATTTAGAAGCTTGTCAATTTTTCAAGTAAATATTTAATTGCATTACTTATTCTAGTAAATTCAGTTTCAATGACAGTCATTTCCCTTAATAAATACATTATTTATCAGCCATTTTCGAGTTTTTATTGATATTTCATAAAGTACAAAGTCGAGTCATTTTTGGAGAGTTTGCAAATAAAATATACTATTAGTATACTAATCATCTTTTTAGATCAGGATTTTCAGGTTTAACCCCTTCCGTGTTCATTGTCAGGAACTCACTCACGTGCCCAGGTGCTACTTGGGTGAGTGAAAGGCAATGGGCACGATGATCATATAGTTTATAAATTTCTAACAATGTTTGGCGGCTGACATTTGCTAGCGTACCGTGCACGACGCATTTTCCACATTATGTGTGTGTGTGGTTAGGCCGTGGAATTGCGTCGGCTCGGGAATTTCATAACAAATTACAATACTATGATTTCATAAATAGCAATATGTTTTACAATTGCAAATACACATTGAATGCCGTAACGAATTATGAAAATATGGCAACGAATAGAGTACTATACAAACCAAGCGTACATAGTAGAAAGAAAATGTACAATATACATATTTGAGCAATCAATATTTCATACGAAAGTAATGCATAAGCATATACGTTTGCGCAAATTTACGCAATGGTCGCTAGCCTTTGTCAGCCGATTTCAGGAACTGGTACGTACCCTTAGAGTGTGAATGATTGTATGCCAAGCTCGGGTGTCGGAGGCGTCCCGGGACGTCTCTCTAGTGTAGGTTCATGCGCCCGAGTGTTTGATTGAGAAACGTTGAATGATGTGTGTTTGTGTGAATGCTTTGCCATTTTTTAAATATAGGTCTAGGTAGGATAGGTAGTATACCTTCTGGTGTGCCTGATAGATATAAGTAGGTAGGGCCGGGCAGGTTGACACAGTCTCTGATCGGGTAGGCAATATTTCGCGTGTTCAACCTGTTTCAGGAAATCTGATTTGAAAAGTCGACGGCGAAACTGTGGCGCGAACGAGAATGCGTTCGCCTCTGGCTTTGCCTATCGATTTTTCGAATTTTTCGCGGTCGCGATCGCGATTTGGTCTCGAAACGAACGTATCACATTATGCTCGAGGCTGCACGTGTAGGCGATGATCGATTACAATTTTAATCGCAATCTTTACGATTTTCTGTAATCACAAATTTTACGATTTTATTTGGTCGTGATTCGTCCACGTGTGTTCCGTTTAGCTGCGCGATTTAGCCTTTTATTTAGTTTTGTTTGTTTGCGAATAGAGTCTCGAGCCTAGACTAAGTTTCAGCGAGCATTGCGCCCGAAAAAAGAAGAGGCTAAAAGCCGAAGAGGCCCGACAAACTGTCGCTCAAGAGGGCAACTATCAATGGCTCTGCATCCTTCGGATGGAGAGTCATTCTTTGTTACTATTTTGTCACTATGCTCGCTTTTGTATGCCGTAGTTGTAGTTTATTGTTTGGCCGGTAGTATTGCCTGGCCCACCGTCATCGCATTGGGCAAATCGCGATTTTTATTAGCGTCGCGTACGATTGAATACGGTTTGCATTAGAGTTGCGAATAAAATCACACCGCGATTGCAACTAGAGTTACGGATAGACCCAGGTCGCGGCATTTTTCTTACAGGTGCGATTAAATATATCGTGGTTTGAATTAGAGTTGCGAATTAATACAGATTGCGGCTTGAATTAGAGTTGCTTTTGTATTAAATTGTACTTGCGATACGTACTTGCTTTTAGCGTTGCGACAATAATTTTCGCGTTCCTTTCCTACACAGGTTTTAATTAGCACTTACAGTGCTGCGATATCTTTCTATTGCGAATATTTTTCTTAGATTTTCATATAGTGTTGCGATGATAAATGGTCGCGATTTTTAAGTAGCGTTGCGACCACAATGAAATGCCCAACGTGGTTCCTGAGTCACGAAAGGCAGCTACTAAAGCTGCATAAGGTGATTGCTGCAATCGTAGTCTTGGATGCGACTACCATGACTCGTTCGTTATTAGTGTTGCGAGTTAAAAATAATGGGTGCAGTGAATTATTTTTTCCTATCTTTTTTAATATATCCGAAATACTATATTAGAGATAACGAAGCACCATACGCGATTGACTTTGCAAGTAATGCAGTTAATTAGGGTTGCGAAAGAAAGAGATAATCCACTTACGGGTTTCAATCGGGTTTATAATAAGTGGACGATAATTAATAGTAGAATGCCCCTCTGGCTATTGAGTTTGTGTGTTCAATGTTCTAATTTATTATTCTTCTTCACCTCTCCCCTTTTTATTAACATTAAAACGAGTTGTTTCATCTTAGTATCCAAGTAAATGTTTGTATTTGTAATTGACAATTATTATTCAGCATATTTGCATTTTGGAAGAACATGCTCCCTTTGTACTACTGTACTATTTTTTCACAATTACTATTCTCATAAAAAAGTCTGTTACAGAATTGTTAAGTTAAAGGAGATGTCAAAGGAATAGAATATTGCGTCAAGTGCATTAAATAACATACATTGCAATATGTAAGTAATCAGAGGCTCAAAAGTGATGTTGTATGGATCAAATAAATCGAAGGAAATCATATGATACCTAAGAAATATCACTAAATTCTTATGAACTTCGATCTGTTTCAGGTTACGCGATCACAATTTTAGCGAAAGAAGATTCATCATGAAAAATCCCTTGCCCCCCCCCCCCGGTCCTTCCAGATTTTCAATTAGATAGGATATTTCCAAATTGAATTAGCTTTTTAGTCAGGTAGGATGTTTTAAGTTAAGATTTAATTTACCTTAATTAAAGGTAGAATGTATTTGAATTACGTGCATGCTAATCTATAATATATTATAATGGTTATTCTTTGGTTTTAGTCAGGTCTAACAGAATTTTTATTTTCAGCTTTCCCCATAATGAATAATTTTAATACCTCCTATTTACTTAAACTAACTATAAGTTAATGTGTATTACAATCCTTATGTTTTATTTCAAAAGGTTTAACAGAATTTTCAGAAATAATCAGATTTTCAATTAGATAGGATACTTCTAAATTGAATTAGCTTTTTAGTCAGGTAGGATGTTTTAAGTTGAGATTTAATTTACCCTAATTAAAGGTAGAATGTATTTGAATTACGTGCATGCTAATTTATATTATATTGCTTATTCTTTAGTTTAAGTCAGGTCTAACAGAATTTCTATTTTCAGCTTTCGCAATAATGAATAATTTTAATACATGCTATTTACTTGAACTAACTATAAGCTAATGTGTATTATAATCTCTATTTTTTACTTCAAAAGGTTCAACAGAATTTTTATTTTCAGCTTTCGTTACAATTATTTATGTTAATACATTTTACTTACTCAAACAATGTATAAGCTAATTTATATTATAATGTTGATTTTTTAGTTGATTTAGGTTTAACAGAATTTTTATATCCAGTTTGCATATCAACCGCGCTGCAAATATACATCAAAAGGAAATAGCGTTTAATTTGTAAATAATAATTTTTGTAAATTAATGGTGATAGGTGCGCGGCTGCGGCTGCGGCCGTGCGGGTCTCCATTCGCAGCAACCTCCACGTGGTGAGTCCTGGGCAATCGATTTTATTTACCATACAGTTACCAATTTTAACACTTATACTTTTGTGATTTAATTGCTAATTATATGGTCAAAATGTCGAGCTAATTGGCTGCGATTTTTTAAATTTCTCCTATTCCTAACATTACACTCAATTGCCTTCTTGAGTTCCTCCCATATCACCGCGGTTGACCGCGGAGGTTTGTTTCAAGTCAACGTTTTCACAGAGTGCTAAACTGTATTGTATTGTATGCCCATTGTATTGTAAGATACCCATGATTATTGTAGTGTTTCTTTAAGATTTTTAATTAACATTAAATGTTTCATATCCTCTGTTGCCTTTCATTACGGCAAAGAACAAAAGAATTCTTTAAAATTATTTAATTTTCGCATCGTTTTCTATAATCTGTGGGTAACGTTGCGAGTGACACAGAAGTGGTAATGGGACGCGGCGTCCCAGAAATCGTGGCCGAAAAAATACATTGGATGACTTGTCTATTCCTATATCTCGTCAGTGACATTACCATATCACTGACAAAGTTACCGACACCTTATAATTGTTAATTATAAATTTTATATCTCGGCTCATAGTTGTTATTTTTTAATCGACGAGGTGTCATATTAAAGGGAAATGAATAAGCTACCCACCTGTAATTATTTCGTTGCTGTAACTTTATCCAGTTGCTTGTAATAATTATTTAAATTGCCTAATTATTTAAAACAAAACAACTGCGCATGGAATGGTGCTGACTCTTACATAGAATTCGTGAAACGCTAAATAACATCAAATTACAGTAAACCGTGAGTCGCGATGTAAGCGTTTGCATTTTGCTTATTAAACGTTCCGCGGCTAACAGAACGTAGAAATTTAATTTCTGTTTAATTGAATCGTCGACAGCTGACTTCGCGTACATCTGCGCATGAAATATTCATGATATCGCGAAGGGGCGACGAAGTCAAAAATGCATAAACCAGAGCAACGAAACTGGAGAGAACACGCGCCTTGCACAAAACCATTTTCAGTCGCAACCCTGTCCCTTTTTGTAAAAATAAGATGAAAGCATTTAAGACGAATGTGATTGCAATATAACTTCTTTGCGCTTCATTGTCTTCTTTCATTTTGAAGAAAAAGAATGATCTAATGGGTAACAATTGTACGTATTGTGAAATATTTCTGGGAATGGCGATGTAGCTGTCTTAAAAATATTTCAAAGAATCACAGCATTCGGTTTCACGAAATTTTTCAAACGCGACGTAATGCTTTCCGCAACTTATAAATTATTTAATGCGAAAACTATTGGAGTAAATCGGTCGGGGCTGTTTAAGAAATGCGTAAAAGGAATCGGCGATGCAACAAGCCTCCGCTAAGAGAGCGTACAGCAAATCTTGAGTTGATGATTCTTCATCCTTCGTGGGATTAATGCTTCGCTCGTCTTTTAGCGAAATTAAATATACATACTCTAAAATAATATCCCAAGAAAATATAATAGCGATGCGACGCAATTTCATTTAGATTCGTATCTAATAAGAAAAGTCAAGATATTTTTATTACTACTTTACAAGTGAAGCAGAGATGCGAAAAAAAACGGATATCGATATCGAAACGAATAATTAGTATAAACAGTAATTACATGCCAGAATTTCGTTAACAACGCCACAGATTACCCAGTAATCGACTCATAAGGTAATTGCCTTGCATCGTAATTATCTGAAATGCGTGAATGTTTAATGATTCCACTCCCTAGAGCCTGCACACGATATATCCACTATTGAATCGAAATATAGAACAATTGATTCACACAACGGTCGTATTTACGGTCGCAAAACAAAATCGGAATAATTAGAAATCTATTTTGCGACGCAATTTAACATTTAAAAACTCACCCCACCTTTTTACTATCCATGCACCTATGCACAATCGTTTGATTATTCATATCTGTTTAATCACATTTGCAACACAGGCGTGCGTTTATTAATGAAAATCTTTATCCCCGGTTTATTCATCCTCCGTTTCACCGCCGTTCGTCGTCGTAGCCGTGAAATTTATAGTCACCCGTCCCGGTCAGACATAAGTCGATTAACGACGCTCGGCGTCGCGACGCGCACACCAACCACCGGTTAACTATAGCGTGTCTTGAGATAACGCGCGCAATCAGATTTATTGAAACGATAGCTTTGGCAAAAAAGGCACCAAATTCGGAAGCAAACAGGCAGAGAAGAACGAACGATACTTTTAATGCGGCACAGTCCATACAGAAGACCTCTACACCACCTGAAAGCTCAAAGCTTTAAATCCTGCGTCGCCAATGGCAACCTGTTTGTTCGATCGGTCTCAAGCAGTATCCATTCCAGTGCAACTTTATATGCCTCACATTCGAGGAAATTACTTTGCGATTGTTTAATTCCGCAAGGGTACCGCGAACTTTATCCAAACTAAGATCAGCAATTTGATTGGGGAAACGAGGAGTAATTTTTTAGAAGTAGATTAAAGAATTTGGTATTCGCTTTATTTGCCATTTATTCGTGGGGACTTTATAAATTAAATTTTGTTTCTTAGCCCATTTGCATCATAAGCGCATATATGTATGCGCGCATTTTGCCTGGCCCCTATCACCAGAGCGCATATGTGCGCGCATTTCACTTCGGCACTTATCACAATATTTTTCATATTTTGAAACATTTTCATTTAAATACAATCATAACAAATTTTGGTGATAAGAACGAATTTTCCAGTTTTCCGTGTGATGCAAATGGGTTAGAAGTGTATCGTGCATAAATGAATAAATAAAATCTTTCGCAGAAGAATGTTTTATTAGAACGGCATTTGTACAATAAAATGTATACCTGTAGATCTAATATTACACGACATAAATTTTCAACAAGCATATGAAACGTTCCATGTTACAATATTCCTTTATCGCCGAATATATTATGTAAATAGATAATCGTCCGCTGTTATCGGCGGCTTGTACTCCACTTTGCTCTCGATCCTGTGAAATTTTTCGCGAAACTCCCCCTCGAACTGTCTCAGGTGTCTGAAACGAGTTCAATCAATAAGTGACGTTTTCCACCGTTCCATTGTTAGGCGATCTACGCGTGCATGTACGCACTTGAATTGATTTTTCGCCAGCTGATGAGCCAGCAGAACTTGCTCGATCAGCGTTTTCGAATAAACGGTCTCCAGATCCTTGATCCTGCAATGAACCTCAGCCTCCTCGTCCGTCAAAAGGATACAATTCCACGGCGACCACTCTGTGCTCATATCGAACCGAACGATCTTTAACTGAAACAGATCCCTGTTCTCGCTAATCACCGAGCAACCGTGCCAAATGCTGTTCACCAAACGATACATATCATGCTTCTGCATCACGAACGCAATGGCAGAAGGTGATTCCATCTTCCTTTCCTCGGACCGCACGCAGAACAGCAGATGCACGTACGGTTCGTAACTTACGTGTAAAGTGTTTCGTTCACGCAGCCAGGTGCAGCCTTCGAAGGATCAAGTATTACTGCAATGGGAGGATCGAGGTGCAAGGAAGAATTGGCGATACCTGTGCAAGTAGAGGGACTCCTCGTTGGCTCGTGAATGGTGAATTTATCGGTCGGTAGCAATTTCAAACAACTGCAACAGGTCCTCGCCGCGGGTGCAATTGGTTCGCGTAATTTCTCGTCGTTCGCGTTCTTGCAAAAATGTTTATCGTTGTTCGCGCAACAGCACGAGTGTGACGACCGTAAAAAGTTCAGGTAACTGTCTGTATCGTCGAACAGAAACGGACGGGAAGAAAGTTTACGAACGTATGTTCGATAAAGTTTTATAGTGTTACGGGGCGAAATCGAGAACATTCTTTTTCCTTACAAACTATTCTGTTCCGGAAGTGGTTCAGCGGCAACCCTTTAATCTCTCGCGACAAGTAGACCAACTCTTGGTCCAATAAACCTATTAAATTGAACGCAGTCACGCAGTTGTGCGCTTCCAAAGATTTCTTCAGCATCGTCAGGACCTCCATACGTTCCCCGCGAGTGGCTTGGTAATTTGTCAGTGAATCGTAAATCATTTTCAACTCCCGCGCCTTCTGATTCCTCAGCGTGTCCATCTCCAGCAGCATATTCTTGTACCCGGTCCATAGAATCGGCTTGCAGTTCTCCGTGATGAACTTCACGCGTTTCCGTATTCTGTGACGCTTCCTTACAGCTTGCCTCTTCTGATCGATCACCTTTAGCATGTCCACAGTCTTGTTCAGGATCACGTAGGACTCCGCACACCTGGCCGGTCTGAAGAAACGTTGCTTCGTGCAATCGAGACGATCCCTCCTCCATTTCTCAACCAAATGGTACAGCATGTCGAAGTCCAAGCGTGTTTTAGGATCGAGTCGTCGTAGAATTTCCTGCTGATGTCTCCTCCTGATACGTTAATCGGTACGGTACAATCCGAGGCAGTTTTGCAATTTTACGTTTACGAATATTTATACGTTTCGTTGTGTACCTGTAGATCAGTATTTTCTCCGCGTCGTACTGCCGGCAGTTCTCGACCAATTCTCGATACTGCCTCGCGTACTCTTTAATATTCTTCAACAATATGTATATCCTGTAATTTCGTTGAATAATCCGCGCTTTTCCATCGTAGTCCAGTCGTTCCATCATTTCGTCGTATGTCTCGTATGGTTTCGATGTCAAATATTTGTCCGTATCATTCGATACAATACAATCTGATCTAAATAAGGGGATTTTTATATGAACAGATAGAGAACCGATTGATAAGAAAAAGCTCATGAACAAATAAAGAATTAGGCAATGTAATATAAATGAAACGGTGATCGCAACGTACCGCCACATCTGTGTACGATGATGACATCGTGTTTGCGTATATACCTCCGACCAAGAAATATATTGCACCCCTCTGCTGCATTTTCTTCTTGAGCTTTTCGGCGGACCTGTCTGAGACTCGGCATTTAAATAGTCCACCTTCGTAATTTTGTTCCTCCATCCTCCTAAATCGGGTTTCTTTACTTTACGATCCTCCACGTCTACGCAACGGCAGCAAACCATCTTGGAATTATTTAATTATCGATGGTCCGAAATGATTGTAAATGAAAGGTGTCCATTTAATTAAAAGAGCTGGTAATGATTTTATTCAGCTTTGACAAATAATACGCTGAACACTGAATGTAGTATCAAGTTCAAACAAATCCGCCATTCACTTTTGTTCTAACAATATTGTATATTCAATGTACATGTCTGTTTCGCAATTTGTTTGTGATTTGTTTTTTTGTTTATTGAATATAGGTACTTCACAACCGTTTTGGATTATCGTTTTTATTAGACATACATCACTTCCTCACATGAATCTTTCGATTTATAAGTACTTAATCCTTCAATTGTTAATTTTACATTGAAATTCAATGATTCGACTCAATGTTACAGCGTTCGTTTCTGTACAATGCGGAATTTAACGGCGTATAATAAATCTTAAGTGATCTTGCCCGAAATGTAGGGAATTACAATTATATTTATAAACGCAAACGAACGCAAAAAGCGTTAGACAATTGATGCGATAAAAAGAAAGAAAAAAGACATTGGTATCAGAGAGTGTTTCGTAGTTGAAGCCTGCAATAAATTGAGAATGTTGCAGACGTCACTAACAAGGATTGTTAACAATGTCATTGATAAGATGCGTTACTATACAACATTTCGTCACTATACATTCTATACTCCGTTATTTACATTTCACAACGATCTGTAAATTTCACGAACCTTATCCCCAAACGATCGCCACATTCATTCTTAATATCCACATGAACTCACTCAAAACATATACAATTTATGATAAACTATATACAAATATCATTTCCACTTTTTTTATAGAAATTTATCCACAAAAATATGTACGACAAATAATACATATCTGTACAATGAAGGATGTACTGTTAATAAAACAAACAAAAAGAGGGGGTGAAAGAGCTGAAGAGTTGTATTAAACGAAAAGAAAAAAAAACATCTAAAGTCAACAGCACAAAAATATTTTTTGCACGATTAAAGCTAGAATAAATAATATGTCGTTTATAGCGTGAAATGATGGCTGTTGCAAATGATTTAGGTCAGTTTTATCAATGGAAAATGTTGGTGATGTGTGAAGTCAAATACTGGTGGTTCTTTGGAATCCTTTTTATGCCCGTCTGCGAGTAACTTGAGAACCACAAAATTTGTTTTTGCCACTTTTAATAAATCGTTTATCTGAAAATCACCGCGGTTTAATATGTAACGCAATTTCTACGGAAGCACAATATTTAAGGAATGTTAAATTAATTACCTCGTTCACAGTACTAGCATTTGGCGGATAAAGAGACAACGCGCGTTCTAACATATTTCTAGCCTGATGAAAATGACGGCAACCGGCCAAGTACTGTATCACGCTAGTTACCTTTTCCTACGAAAGAACAGCTAAATGAAACCCTTTAGCCTAATTATAAAACAGGAAAGGGAAAAAAACAATACATATACTAACATTTCTTTTGTACATCTGTGCATTCGTCATGTCTAAAAATTCTTGATAATGCACCGGCGGTGGAGTTAACAACGAGGAAAATGGTAATAGCCTATGCTCGTATCGAACTCGTTCTGAATCGAATTGCATCTCTGGAAGTGGTATTTTGCCATCCATACGTAAACCGACTAGAGCCTGCAAAAGTTGTACACTTGACATTAAATTATATTTGTTTGGAGTAGTGGCATGAAAAAAAATCGTTAACGTAGAAGGCTCACTTTATAATATCCTCCACATATATTTTGCATTGCTTGATACATTAGCATTTCCAAATCGTACGATCTAGGTGTTGATTTTTTCTTCTTATTCTTTGCACTCTTTTTCCCGCCTCTACCTTTATGTACATCGGTATGTACATTCTGCTCTATCAAAAATGAATCAGCTCTTGTAATGGCCGATACGAGCCATCCGTAAAGAAATTCGTACAGATACCAAAATATGTAGTGATATTCATGCACCGAATATAATTCCAATTCGAAACCGCTTAACAAGTACATGACCATAACTCTTAGTGTATGATACAAAATCCATGTTCCAAAACAAGCTAAATGTGACCTAGGTGTATCGCTTTTTAGCGATAACGTGTGTAAAAATCCATCAACTCTCTCAGCCTGCGAAATTTCGTAATTGAAATTAAGAAAATTCTTAAAAACGATTTCGTCATAGATTTCTTGTAGAAACTTACTTCATCCTGCAACGTTGCAAAGTCTTCCAATAAGTGTGCTAATTTGTCTCTTTGCCGTGCTCTATTATGACCCGTAATTTGAAGTAAACTACCAAATAGATTTACACAATGGGACATGAAGCTATCAACATATTCCTTAGCCTGATGGTTTTGAAGTAATGTACTCTTCGGCATCAAAACTGGAGGTGCAATAAAATTCCTCGCTGCGTCTTTCAAAACATCGACAAAATTTTGTACACCAAACACCCGATTTATTGTTGGTAAATAAACTATTTGCAGCATCGATCTCGATAATATACATGGACTTTGCCGGGAGAATTCTAAAAAAAAGTCCTAAAACGAAATAAGTGTACTTGGAATTTATGCCAAAATTTTCTGTTAAACTTGTCTATGGTTTTTTTTACCAAAGCTGCATGAAATCCATTCTGATTAGTGATCATGATAACTGTTCGAAATCGGTTCGATAACTCATCCAAATATTTTAGTGCCTCTATCCTTGGCTTTATTTTAGTATACCGTGGAAATGTTGGTGGTAATAATCTTTGATTTACCATAGGATCGAATCCCATAATATTTGGATAATTTGCTACAATGATAATATAATGAAGTTTTCTTACATAAATAAAATATGAAATACATTTCAGGGAAACTTACATATTTCGTCAGCTTTTTCCCCATGATTTACCGTTTTAATCATAACTTGAATCATGTACGAACACCTCGACAACAATCTATCACAATCAATCAAATTCTGCTGCAATTGTTCCTTTTTACCCATTAATGATAAAATTTGATAAAACATTTTGGTAAATCTAATTCTGGCGTATAGGGCTAATCCATTATTATACTGAAAGAAACAATAATTAATTAAGTCATTATTACATTAACAATCGTATCGAACAAAAATTCGACATATTTTTTCAACTTCAAAACATCCACGTACTTCTTTCTCAGATTCTGTATCGACCGGTTTTATTCTACTTTTCCTATGCAGTTCTTCTTCTACTTCTCGTAACATGGATATAGTTTTTTGTTCTGTGATATCCTGTTGCAATCTGTAGCCATAGGTAACGCTCTGAAAATCTTCCTCCTCGAAGACTACTGCTTTATTGATGCAATCTTTAATTATCTCAATTATCTTGTACACAGCAAAACAAAAGGTTTTCAAAGGCTTGTCCACTATTTGACTGGGTTGGTGAAGGTACAAATTAGTGAAAACTGTTTGGGCCAAACTGTGTCCTTCAAGCCACGAGACTATACACGCATAGGTCGAGTCTATAATTCCTATAATTTCTGATGGTGTCAGATTGTCCAATTTCAGTGCACCAGAATCAACGGCTTGGGTAAATGTGCACGGTTTATTAAGACCACGATTATACAGCATGCCGACATCCATTTTTGGATCCATCATTTCAATAGCAGACATTGCCTCGAATAGTCCGAATAATTCATCGCGCAACAGCTCGCCAAGTTCAAGCTCTAAATAAACATAACAATGAAACATTTTGTATTAACAATCGCAAGTACCGCTTCTATTGATTCGTGTTATTAATCGAGAAATATCGAGGTTCCGGCAAATAACCTCATTTCATGTGTTCGATTGAAATTGTTGCTTAAAGCCCGAAGAATTCGTGTTAAACGAAATTTTATTAAGCAGTTTCAGTAGAACGAGTTGACACGCTAGAGGGAGAAATGAATCCTCTCAACTCTAATGAAACGAAAAAGAATATAAGGCAGGGAAAGAGAAAAAAGAAAATTCATGCAAGACCTTGCACAGAAGGCAATTAGTTTCTAAATAAGCACCTGCAATGGCTTGAAAAAATTCTTGGGTAATATCCACCCAATTGTAACTGTCTTGGTCGAATCTGCAATGTAAATAGACGTATAAATTAAAAAATATTGCCAAGAATCGCGAACGATATTATGCGTTAGGCTATTTTCTTCAAACTCAATTGTAATTGTGATAATTTATCTCACAATACACTCGTGACACTTTACGTTAGACAAATGTTCACTCCGTTTATAATTATTATATCAGAACTCACTGTGATTCCTTATCTTCGCCCATGTCAACTGAATTCTGTTCTTCCACCATCGTCGCCATTGTTGCAGACTGACTGTCACATTTCACAGAGCAGCCAACAATACAAAACTAGATTATATCTCTATCGAAAACTGTAATCAATTTCCCTTTTGCAATAAAATATGCAATTATAAATATTCTTATATTATTGAAAAATGTGCGGAAAAAGTTAGTATTTTTCGTTTTTATCACTTAAAATATGTTCGTCAAAATCGAATACCTAACATACACTACATGAAAATCGTGATTAATTTTCATTGTTCTATTTATATGATTTTAAGAACACACGAGCTTTTAAATATGTTTGAATTTGTGTTGATTTACTGTTATCCAAAGGAACATCCACGGCATCGAATATATATATTAATTAAACGCTTTTAGCTGTTTCGTTTGTATGTGGTTTAAAGAAATTTAATTTTAAATGGAAAATAAGGTATGTGAATGTATGCATTAGTTAGACATTAGTTGAAAGAAAATGCTCTTGGAATTTTCGTATTCATTCGAATCTTAATACATTGTTTATAGGGGCTTTTAGACGAATTGAACGTACTGCGACAAATGCAACACGAATTTCAACAATATTACACCTTATTACGATTAATGAGGAATGATTTGGAAAAGATTATAAACAACTTCACTGCGCTGAATGGTAAATAATATTGTGCCTGTTAACAACGTTTGTTAACATTTCGATAAAATTCGAAACTAGAATCATCTGTCTTGAGCATATAAATATTAATATTTAAAAGCACAAGTATTCAATTTCTTCATACGTTTTATATATAAAATTTACGAAATGGCAACGCACAGGATTCATAAAGAAACAGTATTAGGATCATCCTTTACTGCATCTGGAAACTCTCCATCCTTACGAAGGAAATCTGTTCATATACAACATGTGGTATCGCCAACATTATCAGAAAATAATGACGAAGCTGAAAGATTGGCTCGACGTCGTCAAATAGATGCTTCTGCAATATTAGCAGAACATACAAATACAACTAAAAGAAGATCTCTAGGTCTAGCCTTCGTGAGCCACATGTCGGCCCCCGAAATGAAAGATCGTATAAGCGAATGTATAAAGCTTAACACCGAAAATAAGATCAGCATGAAAAATGCGTTTAGTTTTCAAATAATTGATCTTATGACGTACATGATAAAAAAACAAGATACTAACATGACTAATTTACAAGTAGCCAGCACATCCTTGGATGTGAGCACCAAAATCTATGGTTATCGTGTTGACGGTGTTTATACGGAAATAATGAAGATGGTCGGTGGATTAGACAAACAGGGAGATGAAAATCCGAGTAACGATGCAATGGATCACCAAAGTAGCGAGCAACAGAACGAAGTAAACGGTTCCCAAAGACAGAAGAAAAGAAAACCTAAGCAAAGCATGTTCAATACAGTAGAGAGTTTGAAAGGTAACACTGAGATTATGAAACCTTCGTTATGGATAATGGGAAATGAGGATTTGCAAATTGAGAATACATTATATCAAGTAATGCAATCGACTAATACAAATTCCAAGTTTTATTTGCAATTGTACAACGGTGATACTGTAGATACCGTAGAACATAAAACAGTTGGCGAATCGACAGACGTAACTATTCCTAAGATAGAAAGATTTTCTGATCAAGAAATTTGTCCGCCTTTGGCCAATTTTCAGTTTCAAGATTGGAGCAGCAATGATGCCGAAGAAGAGATCGAGGATTCCCCGCAAGAAGAGAATAATGAGAACAAATTTCAATTCGATTTGGATGCTAGCGTGCCATCTGACAATGAGAATGAAGTGAACTACAATGATATTAATTATTTAGATATTCAGGATGAAGAGGAAAATGTAGGAAAATATGTCGAAGTACAAAAACCAGTGGAGAAAATTGTAGATTTATGCAAGGTTTTGTCCAATACTGGTGTGAATAAAACATCTGAGTACTCTTTTCTTCAGAAAAGTACCAACGTACATTGGGCTGGTCCAACTCATTGGAGAATAAGTAACTTTTCGAAACTGCTTGGGGGAAGTAAAATTGTTGGTACATGTCAACAGGAAGGAGGTAGAAAAAAGAGGGAAATCGAATTGAGTTATGATGATAGTAAAAGGATGGCTGTGCTAGTAAAATTTGTAAGAAGCAAATCTTCAAAGTTAGAATCTACCAGACTAGATTGGCACGAAGAAACAATTACGTTACCGCGAGATATGCATTATAATATTGCAAATGCGACTAAACTGTACCATCATATATTAATCAATTTAAATAGAGGAACGAAGGATCTATTAAATACTACCAACGTATCTAATATAGACAATTATGATTACAATAATGAAAATGATATGTCAAACTATTGCCCCAATGTTCCTAATGAAGATTATGGAACGAACGATGAAAATAATGAGAATGAATGCAATTTTGAAGGTGAAAATGTTGGAACAGGGGCATGTATGATTTTTGCTGGAGATAATTTAATCAATGTTCCGAAATTAACAAACAAAATATCGATCGCGTATAGTACGCGTGCAAAAAAGATTGATATGCGACAACTGAAAAGGTCTATTTGGAAGAGTTTGACGTCAATTAGCGAGAGCAAGGACACAAATACAAAAAATATAGAACATCAAGAAGAAGATGAGATCAAGGAAAATAAATTCTTTAGCACTATTTACAACACATTGCCGGATATATTAACGAAAACTAACGTAGAGGCCCTGAGTTTTCCAATTTCTTTTGTTTCTTTACTACACTTAGCAAATGAAAAAACATTGAATATACAGTCCCTTCCAGATATGTCTGATCTTATTATAAAAGCGGATTAATAATGTTTGTGCTATAATTAGTACTAGAAACTATACAATATTTTTATTATACTTTCCATATTTTGTAAATAATACTCTTGTATTTTATATATATGTATAGTTTACAAACAATTAGATTTTAAACAAAAATATGTGAGCGATGTATTAAAGGAATGTTTTATTAATTTCTACTTTTGTCTGGCCTTTCCTTCGTACCCTCTCCTAATTTTATATTTGCACAGTAACGTGTAAATCTTTACATATAAAATTATGATTATTACAGATCTTGAAGTTGAGAAAATAAGGGAAAAATCGGAAGTGCTTCGTTCAAAGGATCGGCCATGAAAGAAAAATAAAATGCAACAAAATTTTATCTCTACCATTTATACAAATTTATAAAGCGTTTGGTTCGCAAAATGTTATTCGATTGTTTTTTTATGCATTTCAAACATACTGTAAACAAGTAACCTAAGTATTCTCCGTATTATACCTTTCCTGTATTCCATAAAGTTTCTGGGCATTCAAAAATTATCATCAATGATTCATATCGTAAGACAAATGTTTAAGCATGATTCGAATACAGCGGTATCTTTTGAAATCTATCGAAAGATACATATCATTTCGCCTTTATCGAAATATTTCAAATATGCCAATTGACGAAGATAAAGCGAAGTCTGCAAAAGATACAAAAAATGAAAAAAAATCAAATAAGAAGGCGGAATTTAAAAATTTCGACAACTTTTTACCAGACCATAAAGGCAACATAAAAGTTTGTATAATTGGTGGTAGCGAGTCAGCAATATACACTGCTGTTCTTTTAAAACAATCTCGCCTCATAAAACGAATACATCTGGTGGACACGAAAGGTTTATTATCTGGTGCAATTTTAGATGCCAATCATATAGACACATCAGCTCGTATAAAATATTTTAAAAAGAAATTCTTGAAACAGGCTCTTAAAGATGTAAGTGTTCATAGCCCTCCTTCTCTAATTTAATATCGATGGAAAAATATGGAATTTCTTTAAGCATGATAATAATGGCAATGCATTTTTAATACAACGTTACAGAATAAAATTGATACGCGTAAATCGATATTATCTACAGATAAACATTATCGCGCTAATGGACGAGACAAATCTGCAGTTGGATTTAGGTTTCAACGCTCAATTTGAAGCTGCATCGTCGTACGTATGCGAAATGGCCGAGCAAATGGTACAAATTAGTTCAGAATCATTAGTTGCTGTTTTTACCCGACCAGTTACGGCTACACTTCCCATAGTATCGGAGATTTATAAATTAGCCGGATGGTGGGACCCGGATAGAATTATTGGTTCCATTGCGCTTAATCGTATGCGAATGGAAACTATAACCGCGAATCTTCTAGATTTGAATCCTGCATTCTTATCAATCCCAATGATTGGCGGAGCCGATTCAAATACCATTGTCCCGCTTTTGTCGTGTGCTTCGCCGATGAATCGGTTCAGCAATGTACGAGACCAATGTTATTCGTATTAAATATCAATACCCACTAGGAACAATTTTTTAACAGTTTCGTAATGCTTTCTATTTAAATTTTCGTACAGACGCAGGAAGATATGTTATTGCAATCGTTGCGTAATGCAGATAAAGAGATGGCAACCATTCAATCGAGCGGACCAACTCTGTCCGATGCAGCTGCAGCAGCGAAATTAATTCTCGCACTTGCCGGGGGCCTTAACGGATTTAAAAATATTATATCCTCTGCTTACGTACGGTCAAATGTTTTGCCAGTGTGCCGATATTTTACAAGTGAATTACAATTCGGTCCAGCCGGTGTACACAAAAATTTTGGGCTACCTAAAATGTCACAATTGGAAATAGTGCTACTCGAACAGGCGATCCCATTCATTAACGAATACATCGGCATGGCGACAAAGGCAGTTTATAGTAATAGGCACATTACATTTAAAACCGTATGACTTTATTCTTCTCCGAGAATATATATGTACTTGATATTGCGTGTATACAAATCTTGTTTCATCAAATTATATCCGTCTTCTGTTATACATATAAATTAATGTGCCCATACGTGAAAGATCCGAAATGGACAAAAAACGTTTATATGTAACGTTAGTCCGTTTAGAATTTTTAATTAGGAAAAAATGTGTCGTGAATGTATAATATCGATCTTCCGATGATCGAATACGACACGTCAGTTCTATTTATATATGTGTCTTCTATACTGATAAAAAATATACATACATACATAACAGTACAGCAAGTATTTCAATAAATAATTTACACTAAGTGCAATATTAATATTTATTTTGTTTGTTGCGTTTCTTCCTTATCGATATCGTAAGCGCCACTATAATCAAATATTGTATTTTATATCGCGAACAGTGCCGTGTATACCTCAGTTTAGTTTGCGGTTTCAAGCGGAGTGGTATTTCGACTCCGGTTAATGTCCGGTGGCGAACAGTAACGAACTAACAATCATTGCAATTCAGTAATTCGCAAATTTGAAGAATTGTATTATAATTAAACATAACATTTTTAACGCATCACTGGTTGATTTGTGTAAAAGTGACAAGTGAAAAAAGCCATTCTCGACATCTGTTGATTCATTGGTATATTTATTCTCGATATTCAAATTTCATGATTTAGAAACAACTACGGAGACTACGAAAGAATCCTATAATTTTTCTTACTCAAAGAATGTTTATAGTTGATTCAATCTATAAATATCGGAACAAAACGCAGAAGGATTTAAATTTGGGTCGAGTACACATAGATACCGCCCGGCTAAGCTATTTTAAAATTGCATGAATCTGTTATTTTGACGTCTTGCGTTTGAGCCATTTTATTTCCGTTAATTGGGTGAATTTTTTACATTGTGGAAGGGTTCAATAGTATCTTAATATCATGGGTATGATATTATCAAGATTTCGCGTAAGTTTGTGTCAATATTTCTATAACTAACAATAATGTTTTTTTGCAATTGAGGTTAACGTTCTGTCGCAGCATATTATCTCTTTTATGCTACATTTGAGAATAATTCAATTCTCTTACTGTTTCTTCTGATTTCGAAAGATCGTAAATAAAACATATTTCATATTTCTATGCACTAATATAATGTACAATCGATGATATACGTCTTATAATTGTCTAATGTTTCGAGGTTAGGAGTAATGAGAAAGTTTATTGTAATGTAACTTATGTACACGTTTTTATATAACTATGTTTTAGCAGATAAATATATAAGTTTAAAATGTTTATAACGTCCGATTCTCACAGTTCAAATTCCATGATTTAATTCAATTAAATTTCAGGACACTGAGAATTAATAATGTAAATTTACTTTTAATTTATACAGTTCCTTTATTATGCGACACACAAAATTACCATTCAATGAAATTATATTCAAGATATTTGAATTTGCACTCTTTTATAAAAACAGATTAGACGTGTAATGGTCTCTAAACATTTATACGTATACTTTAAATGTAAATATTTTAAAACCCCTTTCATTTAAACCGCATGAAAATTGAATGTTATAAACATATAAATGAGGAAAATAGGAAAAAAGAATAACTATATACAAGCGTAACACCGTACTATGTTAATGTTTACCAAAAAGGAAGAATTAATATTCTGTATACATACCACGCTAAAGAGGTTTCATATTAATCATTATTCTATGAACGCGTTTAATATGCAACGTGAATTAATTTGAATTTAATAATAACATTTGCCTTTCTCTTTAGACACATTCATTCGCACAACAAAGATATACAAAATCCTTTTCCTATGTTTTAGATTTCTATAAAACATGACAATTACGCATAGGCATATTGTATCACTCATAAATATATAAAAACATATTTTTTGTTACATTGCAGAAGAGAAAAACAACAATTGAAATTTTAGAGGATCTAGATACGGTAAAAAAATTCATATTATTTGATCTACATTTGCTTGAAATGCATAAAAATCATTAATTAATTTTCTTTGTTAACAGAAAATTAAAGAAATTGAACAGTATGGGCACACAACGGAACAAAGGCATAAAAAAATTGTCGGTACATTGATTTTATACAGTGTTATACTGTATATTATAACAGCATTCATTTTTTATTTCTATTTTTTTCCTGCATCACTGTATGATCAAATATTTTACATCTTTCCATTATTAATCTTTCCAATTCTGTAAGTACTTATTTTATGGTAATATTTGTACATCTCTTATTAAATTATTCAGATAATTAAATTTAATATTCATGGTTGCAGAATATTGTTTACGAAAAAAATGGTTACTGGGTATTATAAACATAAACTATCCAGAAACGAAGAAAAATTAAGTACAATGGAGTCGGAGAAGAAAAAAATACTGGATCATGTTACAGACACTGAGACCTACAAAAAAGCCAAAGAGATTTTATTGAAATTTGCTCCGGATCAACTAAGAATGACACCCGTAAGTAGAACAGCAAAAAGGAGGTTCAAATTCCAAAACAATTTCTTCTTTATTTTAATTATAATGTTTAATTTTCATTTTTATTTTCATTTTTTTTTTTCTATTAACCGAGTTTTTTTTCTTTGTTTTGCAGTTGACTCCACAGGTTCGTATTTTATATGTATTTAAATAAATTGCACGTAACTATAATTACAGGAGAATATTTAAATATTCATTTTGGGTAAATGCCATTGAAGGTAGTATCAAAGAGGGTAGATAAAAGATATAGTAAAAGATATTTTATTTTAGCCAAGTTTTAACCCAACACCATCGAAAGAAACACCTCGACGACCTATTATAGTAACAAATGTAATGTCTCCGATGAGTCCTTCGGGAGAACTAAGAAGGCGTGTAGTAACAGGTCAAAATCAACCACTAAATGTGCAAAGTGGCATGCCTGCTAACACTGGCCTTGTCCCAGTTGGCGTAGCTCCCACTCAAAATCTGCTGAACACTCCCCTCCAGAGTGGTATTAGATCAGTTATGACTCCAGTCGCGGGTTATCGTTAGTATTTTCACGATTATAATTATTAACATTTATTCCATTATTTAAGTATTATTATTTCATCGTACGTTCTTTTCTGTTTATATTTTATTTATTAGCCTTGCCCGCTTTTAATAGAGAGGACAAAATAAATAATAACGAATATTCATGTCACGAAGTTGCATAGAAAATAAACTGAGAAATTAATATTATAATAGGTAGCCCTCTTCCACGACCTATATTATCACGGCAAAGAACATATTTGGATCGGTTGATCGATTATCTTGTCGGAGATGGTCCATCCAATCGATGTGCACTAATTTGTCGAAATTGTGAATCACATAATGGAATGGCATTAAAAGAAGAATTCGAATATTTTGGTAAACATTTCTCATAATCTGCTAGAAAGAGTTAAGTATAAAGGATCGATTGCAATTCCCAATATTCAAAATATATTCAACTTTATTTCGTAGGATTCAGATGTTGCTATTGCAACTTTTTGAATCCGGCTCGAAAACAAAAGCCGTCTGCACCAAAACTGGATTACGATACGGCTCTTTCTCCATCAATATTAAATACTCCCGATCATGCAGCGATTGATACAAATATAGAGCGCTCGAAACTGCCAGAAGAATCGTCGAACCCTTCAGATACAGGTTTGAAAAAAAAAATTAATAAATATGTAATTAGCAAAAAGAAAAACCTTAAACAAAAGATAACATTTAGATTCGGACATTGAAATGCTGGAGCAGCCAATTGAAGCGTCTGAAAAAACGGAAGAAGTTGCTGAACCAGTTGTTGAACCAGTTGTTGAACCTGTTGCTAAACCAGTTGTTAAACCAGCCCAAACTGGTAAGAAAAAATTGGCGTTGAACAGGTTTCAGCTTTAATATTACTTCGAACTATAAGTAACTAAAATCCTAGACAAACCGGATGCTACAAAGTCGGAAACAAAAGAGATGCATAATCGCGAAGAAGGTGTAGAAAGAATGGACATCGACGAATCATCCTCATAACAAAAATATATTTTGGGGCAATTTGTTAGGTGAAACTTTTTGTTACAGACAGTACTGCAATTGACATTGTAGTAGGCTGGTTTATGGGTATACATGTATGGCAGAAATGTAAATACTATATTACGTATAAGAATATTCTAAATCAAAGTAGTGTCATATTCGATGAAAGATAGTAATATAGTGTTTACAAGAGCTATATAAATACCATATTCTCATACTCGAATGGAAAGTCATTCCAAATTGTTCTTATGTAATTCATGTTAAGATTTTGCGTAACTGTAAAATGAAGCAAAATAATTGTACTTAGAAAGATATTGTCATAACAATATCTTTAATTTCCATTAGGTGGTTTTTGCTTCATCTGTCTGTTACTTGCAAAATCATAAAATTACATAATATATTGAAAATTTCTAGGGACCGTTTATTCCTTTAAAGATTTTAAATTATCTTAAGCATTACAAAGAAGCCCACGTTGAAAATTGTAGTCAATAATACATTTCATGTAAGACTGCTCATCTCGTCAATAGTGGACATTAGTATTTATATTAGAAGATATCATCCCTTCATTTGTTTTTTTTTTTACGAGACCACAAGAAATTTGGATTTTCTGTTAAGTTTTTCTAACTTACATATCAAATGATATCTCTTTTTTTGTCGTTTTTTTTTTTTTGGCATTATATACGCGTCAATTTGCAAACTTGCAAAATTAATAGATTTGGTACCCGTTGCAATGTTACAATGGGTGATGTGGATCTTTTTATATCCATAATTTATATAACAAACGAGAATAATTGAGAAGGAAGTATTTATCTTTTTCATCGTACTATTTCTCAGTAGAATTTTCGTAGTTTAATTAAGTATTATTGTGATAACACGTTTTTTGTGTTTACTAATATTTGTGGAAAACGAAATAACGTTATATACGAAGAAGGACAAAATCTGCGTTCAGTATATGTTATTTCTGTATATAAATCGTAAAGCGTTCCGATTTTTAAAAAACGATCTTTCCTCCTTTCCAAGCATTAATGAATTCTCTTATTTACAGCTGTGCTTAAAAGCTAGTATTTAATACAAAACTTAATGTGATTTGAAATTTGTATTTATATGTGGAACGAAACTGTTTGAATAATTGTTAAGAGAAATATACTTTTCAATAAACATGTATGTGAACATTTTTTTCGACTACGATGTTAAAAATTAATCAAATTAAAAGAGAAAAAAACATTTTCCATGAAATGGTTGAAAAATAATACATTTAAACAAAAATACAAACTGATTCGCAGTATGTATAACGAGAATTATATATGGACATTACTTCTACATTTTTTACGTTTTTCTTTTTTAATTATTCCCGGGGCAGGAGCATTCGCAAAATCGCGATTTGCTAAACCCCTTCAGTTTAAGCAGCCAATTGCGGGTGCTGATTTAACAAAGTGATCGCTAGCTCCTTGTGTTCTTAAAAGTACAAAACTATGCTCATTCGAACACATGTGTGAATTGGTCTCAGTTTACATGGTAAAAATAGTGTTTGGTCGTTGACGGATTATCGTTCGAGGTAAATCTAACGATTTTTGCGGCATCGTTCTGTAACGATAATAAAAGAGCGCGAATATCGCGAGACGAATAACCAACAAATCATTTCATGTAAATCATATCGTTTGATATAACTTATTGTCATCGATGAGCGTGCGAGATATTTGTGTCCGGACGATCTTCATTCACGAAATTCATCGTGCATGATAACGATACAAAAGATCGTATAAAGACGTTAAGAAATTGAGAACGTGTTCCCCGCGACTATTGGAAGACCATAAAACATCTCACAGTAATTAAATATATGTAACAAAGGGATATCGGTTGATCGTATATTCGCAAGTATTTTTTTCGCTACCTTTAGTGGGCGCCATAACAACGTCCATTTGTCTGTGACACTCATTGTGCGATAAGTGTTTTTATTCTTTCCATCGCGATTACTTTTTATTCGTCAGATACCTTCAGTTCGTCGAACGATCGCATTAATAATTTATTCGCATTTGCAAAATCATCTATGTTCATTGATAATCGTAATACAATTCACAGAATACTAGGTGGGGCGGATTTTGTTAACCCGGTATAAAACACGTGCGATCTTTTTTTAATCGTATCATTTCGTTTATGTAGAAAAGTATTAAAAGCGATAGGAGCTTTTAATTTTTATTTAACAGACGACATTGGATTTTGCTCCCAATTTTTCAAAGTCTCAATGAGAAAGCAATTATATTGTAAATTAATACGTAATTCTTTGTTACAGAAAAGGAAAAATGCCAGAACTGACTGAACTTGACAAAGCTGCGAGCTCTGAACCTACTAAGGTTGAGGCGGCAGCTGCGGGATCCGGAACTGATTCAGATTCAGATGACACTATTCCAGACCTGGATGACGCGGGTGCTGGTGGTACCGTTGGTTTTCCAGGAACCACCGTCACTGGTTTGCCCATTGACATGGTTTCCAAAGCAAAACAAAGTCGAGGAGAGAAAAAAGCTAGGAAACTTATGAGCAAACTAGGATTGAAACCTGTACGTCGAATAAACGTATACTTTTCATTGTTCCCCGATTTGAGGTACAAATATGAATAAGTTTTTCTTTATGTTCAGGTTCAAGGAGTGAACAGAGTAACTATTCGTAAATCAAAGAATATTCTCTTTGTTATCAATAAGCCAGATGTGCTTAAGAATCCAGCTTCTGACACTTACATCGTTTTTGGCGAAGCCAAGGTAAAATTATGAAAATGTTAATGAGGAATTGTATAATGATAAATTAGCAGCTGAAGATAGTGATGATTTATTTTGTTTCGCATTTTATAGACAGACTAAAAGAATGTTGATACATTCCTTGGCAGACTGATATTCAATAATTATTTTGTATTCTAGTTGTGAATTTGAATGTTCATGATCACTGAGGATTTGTTCTTTTTTTTTTTATATATACATATAGATTGAGGATCTCAGTCAACAGGCTCAAGTAGCAGCAGCTGAGAAGTTCAAGGAGCCACCACTAATTCCAGCAACTGAAGCTGGTGGTAGCACTACTGTAAGATATTATTATTGGTATTTTTTTTTTTGTGCTTGAGAAAGGGGGTGACAAAAATATCTTATTCTAAGTTTATCCTCTAACTTTGTGTTCTGAAAGGTTGTCGCGCCGATACAAGAAGAATCGGAGGAGGAAGTGGACGAAACGGGCGTTGAAGAAAAGGACATTGACTTAGTAATGTGTCAGGCCAACGTGTCACGAGGGAAAGCTATTAAAGCTCTCAAAAATAATGAGAACGATATTGTCAATGCTATTATGGTAAGCTTTTATAGATATAAATTCTGATGTATAATTCGCGAAAATTTTGATGATGATTTACATAATGGTTTCGTATATATTTTTTATGAAACAGAAAAGAAATATTGTTGAAAATCTTGGCAGACTGATGAAATTTTTGTATCGGAAAACTGTGTCATTTGCATATTGCAAGAAACTAATTATTCCATTCTGCATTTCAGGAATTGACAATGTGATGAAGCTGCTTAGCAATAGGTTGTGCTACGTCGTAGCTCGCATTGTGAGGTCGTCTTATTTTATCATCTGCGCCATCAGGAAAAACATCATCCTTTTTTTTTGTCTCATTACATTCAAAGGATTACGCTCGAATACTGGGAGACCGGAATTTACACGAAGAAAGTGATGCTTGTCTCAGAAAAAAATCCACATGTATATACATAATTCATATGAAAAAAAAAATAAATACACTAAGGACACTATATTACTTGTATATTTTTTCCGTTTTAAAAAGTAGGGTGGAATATTTTTTATCTTCCGTGTTAACTTCTCGCAATTTTTTCATCTAATTTCGTAACTTGATTTTCGAATTGAAACAATACATAAAATGCATGTATACTAAAAATCTGATGCACTTTCACTAAGCGCATATAAAGTTTTCTATACTTGTACGAATTTTGTATAGTAGGTTTCATTTTACACTGCTTTATTTGCATTAAATGATACGAAAAAATACGTACTCATATATATTTACTAATCGCAGGTGTACGAATGACAAAATAAATTTCAACTTAACTAACCGGAACTTGTGGCGCGAGATCGAAGCGCATTCGACTTTTCAAAATTTCAAAATGGCGCATTCGATTGATTGTTACGGTTAGGCAAGTAGAGTGCGGTGGACTCGTAGAATCGCGATGTATATATCGCGGAAATATCGAAGTATCGACGGATTAGAGAAAACAGCGTAACTCCCCTCCGTAAGACAGTAGAGAAAAGTGTATTACTGTCATTGTCGACGAACAGACTTCAATCGGCAGAGAGGAGGAAACGTTGCAGGTGATCACGCTACTCCGGATGACAGACAGGTCTGTCATTTTCTGCCAAAGTGTACCTTAATCTCCGAAACCTTCCAAGACATTAGTGCAACAATGGCGATGGGCAAAGGGTTTCGTGTCTACGAAAAATTAAAACCGCCCAATCCGTATTCACTTATTTTAGAACAACGCAATCGAAAAGAAACGGTTCTTTTCGAATCGCAAGCCGTCGCTATTCTCTGTAAGCATTTTTTTATTATATTAATTATAATATCAATATTCCTTCAAATATAAGCGATTCTGGCTTCTTTGCATGTCGTCGTTAAAATACGCAAACTTGTGTTTAGTGAATTAAATCGCTTGATTTTTTATGCGGTATTGTTTTAAATAACTGTTTGTCGATTTTTTTTTTATTACCATTATGTGTAGCCAGAAATGTTATTTTTTAGCTGCAGCAGAAACTGACACTATAAAAGGGAAATACACAAAGTTATTAGACGCGCATGGATGCCTAGGTGTTTTGCAACTGAATGCAGGAGAAAATACTTTATTGTACCTTGTGCTCGTCACTGGATGTTTTTCGGTTGGCAAAATAGGAGAATCCGAAGTGTTCAGGATTACGCAGACTCATTTTGTACAGCTTCATTATACACAAAACAATGAGGATCGTGTATCAGAAGTTAGGAAAGTTCTTAACTCTGGTACATTTTACTTTTCTTGGTCTGCCGGTAATCAAGAATCTCTTGATATTACTCTTAGCGCACAGAGGCGATGCAAGTCTACAACAACTGATAATAGATTCTTCTGGTTGGTGTTAAATACATAATGCAAATATAGTGGCACGGAACTCGCGCATTATTTTTAAAAAAAGGGTAGCTGAGGTGATTCTGAACAACTTTTTCCTTGACTAAAATATTGTTTGAAGCTTCAAATATTACAATCGTCTTACATTAAGAATAGTGTGTAATTCTTCGTTATTCATGAATAACAATTTAATTAACAAGTCGTTTAATAACTGTTCCATACTTTCATTAATTATAAAAAGTGTTTGGATGATTAATGTTAGAAAAGGATAGTTAAATAAACTTATCCATTCGACCGCGAATTTACCTGCTTCGACGGTGTCCTTGCACTTGGTCATTGTACTGATCCTGACATATCGTAACAATTTTATGGCATATTATTCGCACTTGTTTCCACACGCACATGACACACACATTAACTTTCGTAATGTTCGCAAGTGCGGTCGTGTGTGTGTGGTAATAAATGTCAATCAGATCTGTATCGATAGCCGCAACATGGCATAAAATTGTTAAGATAGGTCAGGATCGGTACAATGACCAAGTGCCAATGACCTGCTATACGGGCGCTCTCATTCGCCAGTGTTTTTCGTTAATAACTCAAAAACGAAGCTTCAAACAATATTTTGGTCAAGGACAAAGTTGTTCAGAATCACCTCAGCTACCCATTTTTTAAAAATAATGCGCGAGTTCCGGGCCACCCTGTATATGCTTTTAATGAAAGTGCAGCAAAAATAATCAATTTTGTATTTCATAGGAACCGAATGTTGCACATACATTTATTGAGATATGGCGTAGATACATCTCATTGGTTACTTAAAGCAATGTGTGGCAGCGTAGAAATTCGAACGGTATACGTCGGTCACAGACAAGCGCGCGCTGTCCTTATGTCCAGATTAAGCTGCGAACGCGCAGGCACAAGGTAATTTTTATTCGTTTCCAGTTAAACATAAATGGTGTATTAACACACATTTATTTTAACATTGATGGATGCTTACTATTATTCTATTGACTCGCTTATCATTGTTTCATTATTTTTATCAACTCCTTATCATACCACATTGTAGCACTAATGCAATTCTGTCAGATAAGCCTTCGTTAGTCATTCAGAATCTAAAGTGCATTTAGCTCTACAGATACTATACAGATTTACATTTATTATACAGGTTCAATGTCAGAGGAACAAATGATGATGGCCATGTAGCAAATTTTGTAGAGACAGAGCAAGTAATATATTTAGACAATGAAGTGACCTCATATGTGCAAACCAGAGGATCGGTTCCTTTATTCTGGGAACAACCTGGTATTCAGGTTGGTTCTCACAAAGTAAAAATATCTCGGGGTTTCGAAGCTTCTGCACCAGCCTTTGATAGACATTTGAATATGATCAAACAGAGGTACGGGCAGCAAGTGATTGTCAATCTTCTTGGCTCTAGTCTGATTGGTAGCAAGGAAGGTGAAGCAATGTTGAGTCAGTTATTCCAGACTCATCATAATATGTCGGAACACACAGATGTTCCTCACATTCTATTTGATTATCACCAAGAATGTAGAGGTGGAAATATGAAGAATTTGTCAAAGTTGAAAGCAAAAGTGGAGAAATATTTAGAATCATTTTCGTTATTTTATGCTGCCGATAACACTATTATTCTTGAACAAAACGGAACCATTAGAACGAATTGTCTGGATTGTTTGGATAGAACTAATTGCGTTCAAACATTTTTTGCATTGGAAATACTTGGTAAACAACTTGGCTTATTGAAATTACTTGAGAAGCAACAGATGGTTTCAAGATTTGAAGAAGTATTTAGACAAATGTGGATTAACAATGGTAACGAAGTTAGCAAAATATATGCTGGTACTGGAGCAATACAAGGAAGTTCTAAGTTAATGGATGGCGCAAGATCCGCAGCTAGAACAATACAAAATAATTTATTGGACTCCAGCAAACAAGAAGCTATTGACATCTTGTTATTGGGATCAACATTAAATACAGAATTAGCGGACAGGGCTCGATTACTTTTACCATCTAATATGTTGCACGCCCCGCCAAGCGTTTTAAGGGAGATGTGTAAAAGATATAACGAATATGTAACAACAATGAATCTCAGAGTATGCGTGGGTACTTATAACGTTAACGGAGGAAAACATTTTCGAAGTGTGTCGTACAAAGATACGTCTCTTTCTGACTGGTTATTGGACGCCCCTCGAAAATCATCATGTATGTTCGATTAATAGAAACAAATTTATATTAATTCAATTATATCATCCTAATTAATTACATATTTCTTTTACAGCTCTAGTGTCGGTCGAATACGACAATATTCCTGTAGATATATTTGCCATAGGATTCGAAGAAATCGTTGATTTAAATGCTAGTAATATAATGGCTGCTAGTAGTGATAATGCAAAGGCTTGGGCAGAGGAACTACAAAAAGTAATTTCCCGAGATACTGAATACGTTCTGGTCACGTATCAACAATTAGTTGGTGTTTGTCTCTATTTATTCATACGGCCTATGCATGCACCTTATTTAAGAGACGTAGCTGTAGATTGCGTTAAGACTGGCTTGGGAGGTGCAACAGGCAATAAAGGAGCTGCAGCTATTAGATGTGTATTGTATTCAACATCTTTTTGTTTTGTTTGCGCCCACTTTGCTGCTGGACAGTCGCAAGTTAACGAGCGTAATGCAGACTACGCGGAAATTACGCGTAAAATTATCTTCCCCATGGGAAGAACATTAAATACACATGATTATGTATTCTGGTGTGGTGATTTTAATTATAGAGTTGATATGGATAAGAATGACATGAAAGAAATGATTAAAAGAAACGAAGTCGATCAAATACTACAATTCGATCAATTGAAGGTACATAAATGACAATAAAACAAAAATGTTTACAAAGTGCTTTTAATAATATTCGCAATATGTTTTCTATTTAGGTTCAGCAAGACCAAGGAAATGTTTTTAAAAATTTCCTGGAAGGTCCAGTCACATTTCCTCCAACCTATAAGTACGATCTCTTTTCTGATGATTACGATACTAGTGAAAAATGTCGTCAACCTGCATGGACCGACAGAATCTTGTGGAAACGTCGAAAACAAGTACCGGATATAGGTCGGTCCTATATAACTAGAAAATTACTTTCACTATTTGCTTATAATAAACTTGTATACATTCCAATGTTGTAGATTCTCCAACAGATTGGAATCCAGGAAGATTGATTCATTATGGTAGAGCAGAATTGAAACAGAGCGATCACCGACCAGTTGTTGCCATCATCGATATAGATATTCATTGTGTCGAACCAGAAAAACGTGAGCAAGTATTCAGGGAAGTGATTCAAGATTTGGGTCCCCCTGATGGTAGTATAGTAGTAAATGCAGTGGAAGAATCAGATGATATGGACAGCGTCTTCGACGATGATTTCATGAACGCATTGTTGCAAGATTTCAATCATATCGGCGAAGTAATTCTCGTCAGATTTGTCGGTGAAACAATCTGGATAACGTTTAGAGATGGGCAGTGTGCTTTATCAGTAGCAAGGAAAGGCATGACTCAAGTGTGCGGTCAGACTTTGAAATTATCCTTGAAATCACCAAACTGGGTGCAATTGATTGAAAAAGAAATTGAAATATGTAGCAATACGACAATTGCGCAATTTAGCCCGAGCTCTCCAACACGAAGCCCCATGCAAAGATTAGAACAATTGGAGTTAACAGAACGATCGTCTCCTAGCAGAGGTAGTCCAAATGGTGTGGTTCCACCACCTAGACCAGCACCACCAGGACGACCAGCGCAGCCGCCTAAGAGTCCAGCACAAGAACGAAAACAAGTACCGCGTGCTGGTGTATTTAGCGTGTTGCCAAATCAATTTCCAATACCATTAACCAGACATATAGTAGAACCGGAGCAAAGTGAAAGATTATCACCAGAATCTGGAATTTATGAAGAAATATTGGATGGATCGCCTACTTATCCCATACCAAATCGTCCGCCACCGCCGTTGCCACGGGCGGATACGTCGCAAGAATCATCTAGTAGGCCACCATCTTCTAAACCTCCCCCTTTACCACAACGACAAGCTGCTCCACCACCCCAACATCCACCGCCTAGTTTACCCGCTCCGAATGCTCCACCACCGATTCCAGCAAGAACATCAGGCGGACCGCCAATTCCAGCTAGAAATCCACATTAAATAATGGATTATATATATCATTCCGATATGAGTCAAGTTGTTAGATGTCATTGTGTAGCTAATTATTTATAAATATCGATAGAAATTGAAAAGGGAATAGATCGCTTCCACGTACTGTTGTACAACTGTGTAGCTATTCATTGTCAGAAATCTCAAGACTATTCTGTGATTAGTCATACTCAGTCTTCGGGCACAGTAAGAATTTATGCTTCCTGTCATGCACTTTCCTACAATACTATACATATAACAAGTTTGTTAAATACCTCAAAGATTTCATTGTACAATGTCTTAGAACATATGCAGATTTTACAAGCATATGTAGTTCAATGGCTTCTTAATGATCGTTAAGATAAATGAAGTAATAATTATATTGATGAAGTCTATGCTGTTGAAAATGTCATTTGAATATAACTTTTAGAAAAATTTATCGTGGCTAAATGTAGAAAAAAAAATAGTGACCATTATCGGTAACTACTGTATTTTGAAGAAATCGGTCACACAAAAGTTATATTGCCTCGATAAATTGATTTATTAACAATTGACGTTAAAACTTATTAACTACGTCTATTTTCTGTTACACACACTATTTTTCTAAACGAAAATAGAGGGCTAAATTCATTTGTCAGAGTTGAAGAAATGCGACTTAAGTTTACTGCTGGTTATAACAGTAAAAAAAAGTAATAAACTCGACAGTATTCTTATAAAATACTTGTCCTGTAAGTACATATTGAATGTATAAAATATACATAAGCAATCGTTGACCAATCAAATATTCTTTTAAGTTAATAGAAATATGATAAATAATAGCAAATATAAGCGATTGTTACGATGGTATAAAAGGATCAATTAGTAAAATTTCAATTCCAAGCACTGTTAGAAAGGACAAAACATTATTATATTTATTTTGTAGCTTCATGTATTGTATTATTGTACATATACATATAATATAAAAATCGATGCAAGATACAAGTAAAATGAGATTCTATGTTTACACAACGAAGAAAACATTCTTAATTACTTTGCGAAGTTCGGAAATAATAAGTACTTGTTGTGCGAGTATTATATTAGACATAGAATGTCTCTCCTATAAACGAAGAATTTCGCGAGAAGCAAAATGTGTTAAAAAAACATATAAAATTTACAGATTTGAGAAGGTAATAAAAATACATGAATTCGAGCATTTTTGTAATTGACTCATGTATTTGACAAAGAATGTAAATAGAGATGGCTTTAGTAAAAAAGTGTTTTATAGTTGATGCACGTTCTCCAAATACTCCAATATTGTGTATTTTATTGCTTTTCTAAATCTACTAATCTCCCAGTTTTGTTCTATATTTCACAACAACACGAAGCACAGGTTTTTAAAAAAATTAATTTTTTAAAATATTTTTTATTTACTTCAGCAGTATAATGAGATTGTTTTCTAAATCTGTAACTAATCCTAAAAATGTCGTTTGTTTGGCAGATAGAGCAACGATGGTCCATTGGATATTATTCAATAATACATATAAAAAGGTTTTACAAAAATTTTTATCAAATTAAGTTCGTATAAATATATACTGTAAACACAGAGAGCTGTGTGTGTCATTGAGTTATGAACAATTTATTACGAGAGAAATGAATGGCTTTGAGCTCTATCATGGAAATGCATTTCCATTCAGTATAAACATATTTCTTTTAGCGAATAAATTATATACAAAACGATATCACTAAATTAATAGCTAACTAGATTCTGATTAACATACTAAATACAGTTAGCAGAGACCAAGTATTTGTTCGTTTACCAACAGTATCTGCTTTTAATGTTTTCATATATTCGAAATTTGATTATTATTTGCTACAAAAAACAAGCCAATATGTTAAAGACTAGCCTATTGGAATGAAGTGTCATGAATTTTTACGTGAAAAATGTATACGTAGAAAAATCAAGATCTATCAAATAACTTCGTAATACTATATCAAAACGTTGTGAAGATCAATAGGTTGCGAAAGCGAAAACCTCGCGTACCTGGTATACATGTCCGTATACCCGAAATAGTTTCGTTTCCAGCAACATTCTTTCAGTCTCACGTGTATCCTTTCTGCGCTCGTGTAGGCTCATAAACCTTAGATGTCAATGTCCCCTTTTCTGATTTAATAGGGTATTGGAATGTTTAACTCAGTAAACCGCAATTGCTCAAATTATTCTTGATTATGACATCGGTTACAGCATCGAACACAAACTCAATATTAGACGTGTCTGTGGCACATGTAAAATGTGTGTAAATCTGTTTCTGATCTTTCCTTTTATTTAAATTTTCAAACTTCATTTGGATGTAGGATGCACATTCTTCGTAAGTGTTTGCACCTTTATATTCTGGGAAACAAATTGTCAAAGGGCTCCTGGAGATCTTCTCTTCAAAAAGATCCTTTTTGTTCAGAAATAATATGATCGATGTTTCGACAAACCATTTACTATTGCAGATAGAATCAAATAATTTCATTGACTCTATCATTCGATTCATTTCTTCGTCTTCTGCGAGTACCAGGTCGTAGCCACTTAACGCGACGCAAAATATAATGGCGGTGACTCCTTCAAAACAGTGTATCCACTTTTTTCTTTCCGATCTCTGACCGCCGACATCAAACATTCTACAGTGACACGAGAAAAAAGAAAGATATTGGTAACGATACATGCTACAAGGTCATTAGGAGCATCAATCGAAAATTACTTACTTAAAATGCAAGCCTTTAAATGAAAAATGTGTTTCTACTATTCCTGTTGTTTTTACACGCGTTCTAAGAACATCTTGTTGCGTAGGAATGTAATTAGGTTGAGCTATGCGATCCAAAGCGTTTAGGTAATAAGCTGCTGAATCGTTGAGCTGATATTCCCTGCTGCGCGTGAAACAAAGCTGTACTCCGGCGTCCTGCCATAATCGTTTCATTAGTAATGCCAGTTCCCCAGTTAGCTCGCCCTCCTCTGCAGCAGAGGCTAGGGTAAAGAATTGGCGTGCTATATCCTACAACACAATTAGATCTTTTACTAGTACTTATTACACATTACGATCCCATGAAATGTAGGTTGCCATTACATTAAAACTATTATATGTACCGCTTTATTAGGATCTGCAAAGTCAATTCTGAGTTGTCCCATGGCTCTGATTATTGTCATAAGACTTTGAACTGTGTTACTACACACTACAGGTTTATACTGTTCGCATTCTTCTTTGCTATAGCCAGTTTCGTGGATAATTTTCATTTGTTTTACTATAGTAGATTTCCCAGATTCTCCGGCACCTTAAGGTACAACAAACAATCATACATTTAATAAAGCCGTGTATTATGGCACGTACGTCAAATAAATCGATTCTCAATTATTCCCATCGATCGAAGCTATAAATATTCATGAATGAATATCGTGGCTAGTTGCAGTTACAGGTGATCGAGAGTGAGTATCCAATGCGTTATCTAATGATTCACGCGTGACGATGATTCAAGTTTTCCGAAAATCGCCCGCGCAACACTTCCGCGGTTGCGCGAAATCGATTAGATTGATTAGAACGCGCTTCGTGTGGGAGTAACATTTTAAATACAAAAATCGAACGACTGAATCGCGTGCTGTCTTAAAGAATACGCAAGGAAACAAACAGGGGAAAAAAAAATATTTCTTGGGTGTACAAGCTCGTCCAGTGCACCGATCTACTTTTACGACGAACCGTCGACCAAAGAAACATTATCCACGGTGATACACGGAATACATTCGAGACAGCGTCGAGAACAAAGAATCAGTGGAATAACAATGGGATACAACTCTCTCCGAAGGAAAGTACGTGAACGAAAAGAAAAGGCGAAGAAATTACCAAGCAGGAGGAGCTTGACCTCACTGGCGGCTCGCTCGCCATCGGCTCTGAGATCCTTGTCGATCTTTTTAGACCTTTCCGCGGCTTCTTTCTCGCCGGTGGTGCTCACCGCGCATCCCATCCTCGCCGATGGTCCTCTCTATACCCTGACGAAAGAACGAGCACCATGCAAGGCGTCTCTATCGGGTCTCCACGAAACAGTCGTTTATTCACCGCGCTGCCGTGTATGACACTTGTTGCACGGACGTGTGGGAACCGCCCGCACGCGGTTGTGCTCGCATACACGCACTAATCGGACGCACACCCTCGCACACTTGCCCGTTGCTCCCCTGTCGATGAACGTATGTATTATCGTTCGATGCGTGCATATACGCGAGATCTATTTCTAAAGATCACTCGCTGCTTTCCCGTCAAAAACGATGACAATGGACCAGAACTGCACGAGCCTACGATACCGGCACGATATCACTTCACCGTCGACCTGTGTGCACTGCTCCTTCAGTCTCCAGGATACGGCCAGGATTCGTGGAGATCTCTCGATCACGATCGACGGCCAATCCATGCGAAGATCGCCAGTCCTTTTTGGCCAATGGAAACACTATGGCAACCGCATTCGGTCAGAATTCCATATTGCGCCATCTAATGTAGGAAACGTTGAATCGAAAGATCGGTCCGTGAACCGTCGGACATCTTGTCATTATTTCGTTCGATGACCGTACGTCGTTGCGCTTGGGCCCGCGGGCCCCGAACACCGGTATATAAATTTAAATGCACGCAGGATGCAATGGAAAATAGGAAAGAATTACATTAATATTTCGCAGCTATTTCTTTCTATACACAAAACCTTGTGTGTCTCTTATTTATAGATTAATTAGAATGGACGTAATGCACGAAAAAAGGTGAACGAATATCGTTAATTGAATATTATGGATAACAACAATGTATGTTGCAAACGATAACGCAAAAGGAATGGCGGTATGTAGAATTATTGTAACCGGACCCTGATCTAATTTCATCCAATTGACAGGTCTGCTACTGGGTAGGTCTATTTATAAACTCCATTAATAATGGTTGGCTAATCGTAATCGTCCAGGTGTTTCACCAGACTCCATAATTTCCGCAATTTCTAGACACCCTCCGCAGCGTGACTTCCTATATCTATAGCTTTAAAATGTATTAAGCAATTAAACTTGATGAACGATGAACGAGCACCATCATTTACCAAGTGCTTTACTTCCCCAATGTGCGGGGAAAAATGATTCAAAAAAATTGAAAGGAAGAAAGAGGGGTGCAAAGACAAGTTCTGAAAGCAAAACCCACCAAACCTGTGTGAAGTCTATTTTCTATACTTTGTCGAATAAAGGGCGGCGTGAGAAGACAAGTTCCTTCGAGCCTGAACAAACGTTCTAGCATGGTAAAATAAAAATTAATTTGCCCACGGATATTGCGATATTATTTTTTGTCGTATCATCATTACATTGTCCTAAATTATCCTTTACACACGTTCATCTTTTTCAGTGAATTCAAATGATTGTTACGCGTTCGATTTCGAACGATGTAAATCCAATAATAGTCGTAGTCGTAGTTGCTTGTTTACGTTTACTATAAACACAATTGTTTGTACGTTCAGTCGATGTCCCGATCGTTCACGATCAATTAGATCGATAACTACTCACGCGTGGATGAGGTAGTACCCGGAAATTTTAAGATCATGGGATCCTTAAAAGTTTTAGTAAGTATAGACGCGATTTAAATCGAATTTCAAATTCATATGTGTATACGAAATTTTAAATTGAAATTTAAACGTTCTATTATACATTTCTATTGTATCAGCTCTTGTTCGGTTGTGCCGGTTTAATTTTCGCATACGATGCGATGAGCGATCATTTGGACGAGAAATTGAGGCAGACGAAAATCGAAATAGCCAAGATTTATTTTCGAGAAGATCCGCCGGGTAAAGAAAAATGACCAAACTGCAATAATTCACATCAAATATCAGTTCTGCAAATAAACGTTGAATCATTATAATCGTAGTTGAGAGAAAATTGTACAACGTAAAGTGGGATCGATTATGGCACCAGGATTTCGACAAGAAACGGCCATTTATAGTGAATACGTTTGATAAAATAGTCCTGATGAAAGGGAACCGATTCGTGGCGTTTCCCGTTGACACGATTCCTCGCAATGATACCTTATCGGAAGATTTCATTTTCCCCGCTAATGATAATCCTATTAAATTCGTCAGGGTACGTAGATGCATGTCTATGCATGTCGTTGATATTCATTCGTGGACATGTTCATTATCGAATTACTTCATTAATCAATGTATCGCAGAGTATCGTTTGGAAGAGTGTGATCTATCTGTTAACTTGTTACGGAACCGGATCGTGTGATGTACAGACGGGTACAAATTACACGCAATTACAACGACGACAAATCATTCAGCACAAGGGCTATCCCATGGACGCCAGTTTTTTTGTTTCCGCGAATCGACTCTATCTGGTTGTAGCTGATAATTCTGGCCTATTCGTTGTACCTTCGTTGTAAGTTTAATCAAATTCCAGATGTTTCGGTAGTATCATCCTTTGGGACATTACATTTGCTATTAATGTAGGATATATCATTGGACCGGAACGTACATGGATGTAATAGCCGAGGTGATGACCACCGCCGCGGTATCGGTCACCACGTTCAGATACAAGCAATCGACTATTATAATATTCGTTCAGAACGATGGAAACACGCCTGGAATTGGTTCCATGGTGTACGAATTCGAGGACGGCACTGCTGATAGAATACAATTCTTGCCGACTTCTAATCCGACTTCCGTTCACCATTACAGCCACGCGGGCTTCAATTTCATTTTATTGGTGAACCAGCATGGTCCCAGTAGCTTGTACTGGTGGGATGGTTGGTTTTCTTTATTTGTTAATATTCTTCTTTCTTTATACGGATCTGTAGTGAATATGTTAGGGTTGCCATTTTTTCAGGACACGAATTGTTAAGCTGGGAGCAGATTGCCGAGATCCAGGCGCCCAGTTCGGTCCACATTGTGAACATTAATGATGACGCCTTTTTCCTCGTCGGTTATAACGTAAGCGTAACTTTATTTATCGATAATCAATTAGTAAATGATTTAATGCTTACTAAATGCTAGTTGTGTCGCAGAACACGGTGCAGTTGTACAAATTCGGGAATACATCGGACTGCACCCTGTTAAATTCCATGGAGTTGCCTAATAATCTGACTCTGGTTGATGTACAACTTAAAATCGTAAAAAACGCAATAATCATGGTGCTGGTCGTCATGGACAAGAATAATACTTACAACGTAGAATTATGGAAAATACACATGGAAGAAATTCCTACCGGTTGACTATTCTACGTAATACTGTAATTTTGGAATAATCGTTTCATCGATTTATTGAGTACGATCTTGCTTTCAGATGGGTCGACCAATGAAAGTGACGTCTTGTCGAAAAACTTGGCGGAATTAATTGATATATTGCAACAGAGAAAACCGCTCATAGACAAAGCCGAAGCTTCGCTGCCACTTTTATTACCGGCAAATGAAAATTTAACAGCGTCGGAACCTCTAGTACTACAGAACATGATACTAGATTCGGGAACCGTGAGAAATATCAATGTCTTCGCAGACGAAGGCATCATGGCGCCTCGTGAACTGGAGGAACAGTTGAAGAACCTGATGGCCGATGTTAATGATGTATTAACAGTCTCTAAGGAACTGTTAACGCTGAACAATATGAGTTCTTTGAATGGTGATATCGTCATTAAGGGCGACGCAGTTATTGAACAACTGCAGGTAGACAAGTTGTATGTGGATTTTTTAAATGACGTTGATATGCAGGCGATTAACGTTACAAATCCACAAACGTCGCAACAATCGTCGAATTCATTGAAAGGCAATAATATTATCGTGCAGGATCTTAAAGCCGATTCTATTTGTGGAATTCCATTCAATTGTAAGGCGAATAGGACTGAATGTAACAACAATAATAATAGTAATAATGATATTATACATATGTATAAAGAATATTAAAATTATTTTAGACTGGTCTTTAAATAATGATACATCGAAAATGGATATAAATGTTGAATCAGGTAAAATAGAATTTTCGGACGACACTGTACATTTGTATTCGAATGTATCGCTCACAAATTTAACCGTAAATACGATAAACGGCACGAATATTAATGAACTTTTCAGCGAGTTATTTATCATCCATGAAAATCAGAAAATAAAAGGTAGATTTTTTAGAAGCATTTTAGACGAAGTGGTTTAGCTACGTGGCTTAATTTTCAATCAACTTTACAGGAAACATTACCTACACTAACGCGTTACAAATCCAGAATCTAACGATACAAATGTTAAACGGAATACCGTGGGAGAATTATATGAACACAGTAACCGATCAAAATTTCAAGAAGTTTATAATAAGAAAGCTGCAGGTGGAAAATTTGTACGCGGATTCGATAAACGGTGTTCCGGTATCGGGAGCAGCTCGAATATCAACAGAGAATATAATCAAAGGTAATTAGAATAAAATCAAATTAATTTTCTATTATTTCACCGCGTGAAGTTACATTGACAATGAGAAACGTCCTCTCTACAGGGGAAGCAAAAATTGCAAAGTTGATAGTGACGGAGAAATTTACGGCAGATCCAAACATCGAACTACCGGTAACACCGCCGTATCAAATTTATAATAATGTCACTATCCGGGGTAACTTGCACATTGGAACTCTCGATTTGGATAAATACACAAACATCCTGATAAACGGCGAACAAATAGACTTGAATAATATTCTAGACACCTTCTGGACGAAATCGTCCGATCAAGTAATCGAAAACGATGTTGCGTTCGAGAACAGTTTAATCATTGATTATCTGAACGCGAAGTATTTCAATGGGTTCACCGAGGAAGAATTTCTGTATACCAATGCAACAACTATTCCAGAGAATTTCACGAACTTACATTTTGAAAATGTTCATGTCGATGATATGTTCTTTGTTGCTGGTGAAAACGATAGCTTCTTCGAAGTCGCCCCAGAATCGGTAACTATCCGGGAAAGATTGCACCTGGAACACCTTCACGGAGACCAGTTGTTCACTGAAGTTTTCAATGGTGTGCCTGTAACGGAAATTTTGAATGGAACGCGGCCGTATATTTTCGCAGAAAATATGTATTTCCCCACGATTCGAGCTAAGCAAGTAAACGTGGACGAGCTTAATTTCCAAACTCTTAATAACGAGAGCAGTTTCAGCCTCCTTGAAAATGCGAAAAACGATCACAAAGATCAGGCAAGGAAATTTATGAAGACGTCAGTTTTCCATGTAAAACATCTTCGCGTTGAAACGATCAATGGTCTCGAAATGGAAAAATTGCAGTCTCTAAAGAATATAAATATCTCTGATTTGGAAGATTTAGTGATCAATGGGGATGTAACAATAAGGGGTGATTTAAATGTCAATCGAATAGACGATCAATCACCGATGACCTATTTGCAGAACATGTTTAAACAAGACATCGTGATTGATACCAAGATGGCGTTCGACGAATTAATTGTACAGAATGCCACTTTGAGGTCTCTGAATGGTCATGATGTGAACAACCTTTTCGAACGTTTGCTTTCAAAGTCGAAGGACCAAATTGTACCCGGACAATTCTCCTTCTATAAAGTCACGACAAATAATATTGAAACTAAATTCATCAATGATCACGACACCTCCAAGATTATGTGGATAACTGAGCCACTGTTTCTAACAGGAAACGTCACGTTCGACGATTTGTTTGTAGAAGGGGATATTATAACGAGCACTCTAAATGATCGTGACGTTAATGAGGTAATTTTTTGAATCTAGTCACCGACTGAAATACAAATCGTAATTAATCAAATTGGTCGATGTTTTATTTCAGTTGTATCAGAGTATGCTAAATGTATCGGTGAAAGAAATTGGAAATTTAACAGTAGATGGAAACATCTCCTGGGCCAATCCATCGAACAGCTCTACCTCGTTGACATTCCTGTTCAACAACGCGGTGACTAAAGCTACTAATCAGACTATTCCAGGCGACACTATTTTCCGTAAAGATGTGTCAGCGTCAACCGTAACTGGACGATGGAAAGAAATCGACGAAATACACGAAATAATTGCAGACGCTGTGATAGACGACGGTGATGTTATTGAATTAGCTGGCGAGAAAATTTTTAAAGAGAATCTCGTTATTAGTAGCCTGTCAGTGACTGGTGATATTAGTATTCCTACCGTAAATGGTATCAATATTCTTGAGTTTAATAATTCTGTGGCGAGACGAGGTGCAGGTGAAACGATAAACGGGACCATAACTTTCCTCGAAGAAGCAACGATTAACAAGATTATTGTTGACGGTGGGGCTCACAATATTCCTTTTAAAGGTGTAGTTTTGGCAACAGATATGCTACCCCCCGGTGTAGCGTTCAGGGATCTCGAATTGAAAGACGCATTCGTGAAGAACTTGGATGGAATTAATTTCGATGAATTTTTAAAAGATCGCGTTACTATCGACGGGAATTATAAGATATTAGCTGATGTACAATTTAATGGTGATGTTGTTGTAACAGGTATTGTACTATATTTACGTTATTAATGTCAATTTTATATAATTAATTTACATCACTACTTTATGACAAGTAGGAAATGCAAATGTGTCGCGAATAAACGGCATCGATCCTTCCGACATGGTACTCAATGGGACATGGGAAACGCAATGGATATCCGGTTCAAAGATCTTCGAAGAGGATGGTATAGTAAATGGTAATATTTATGCTCCATTTGTAAATGGCATGAACGTGTCCGCAGAGTATTCTAATGGTATACAAAACGACGAAGATGTCGAGTTCGTTGGTGAACTGGTAAGATTTTTCGATTTTAAATGTATATACAGCTAATTTGTTTAGAAATGATCTGTTTCCAGATTTTCAAAACGATGGTCAAAATTCCGGAAAATGTGTCCGTTTCCGACCGAGTAAATGGAATAAAGTTGCAAACTATTGTGAATGATTTACAAAATGAGACGCGTCAAACTATCCAAACACTGAAGCAGAAAGAAAACAGAATGGAAGAGATAATTGCACAATCGTCGTTAATTTCCGAGACCTTAAGAAATATTTTCTCGTACATAGAGGTAGAGAGAAACTTGAAAGTACATGCTCCTAATATTAAGAAGGTCCACGTTGTTTACTACGAGCAGGTGGTAAAGTTGAACCTGTTTGGAGAAGAACCAGGCAATTTTTGTGGTCTTCCCAATAATTGCTCTTGCCCTACTGTATATGTGGCGGAACTTGATGAACATGGATGTCGTATTACAAGAACAAATGGTAGCAAAATAGTGCGAAACTATCACGAACCGCACAGTACATTTGGCGTGAATGTAATAACAAACTCGGTGTCGTACAGTCCTGAATGTACTTTAAATAATACAGAGGACGAGTTCATTAAGATTTCATGGATGAAGTCTGTGATGGTCGACACTGGAGAGGTGTTGGCTAACGTGAAGGAAACATCCTCTGAAATTCAAGGATTCGTAAAGGATGCAGAAACTTTTATGACACATGACAGTGCGTTATTTAAATCTTGTTTAAAAATCAATCGTTTACTTTGTTCGACGCTTCTTTTTTTTTCTTTTTATTAAATTCAAATATATGTATATATATCTTCTTTTTTACTCTTTAGATTCAGTCTTTGTAATATTAGCAGTGTATTACGATGCATTACACGCAACACACCATACGAATTCTATAGTTTATAAAATCGATTTTGAGAAGAATGCTTTAACATTGCATCAACAATTGCCCACTGATGGAGCTTGGGCTCTGGAAGTGTTTAAAATAAATCATCACGAAATATATCTTCTTCTGGGTTGCTTCGGGGGGTCCGAAAAGTCATATCTATACAAGATGGACTCGATCTCCACCAAGGTAAGGATGATTATTAATTATTTCGATTTCAATTATTTGAATTGCTTTGATTTTCAGTTTACGCTGCAGAAAACTTTTGGTGGTAGAACGCGTAATGTGAAGAGCCTGTTCCAAGAACAGGACCACTTCATTTTGTTGGATGATTTCGATACGAACGCAATAAATATATATCATTATGATCGAGAATTTGATAATTTTTATAGCTATCAAAGTCTGTTTCACAGTTCGCGAATCTCCAGTGTAGAATGTTTCTACGCTGATGGTAAGAACAGCAAATCGATATTGAAGTAAAGTAAGAATGAAATTTAATATTTTTACTCTATATTTTAGAATTAGGCCAAAGTGATTCTTTTATCATCGTTGCAACGGAGAACAATAAATTTTACATTTACGAATACATGTATGCTCAAGTAGGTTTATACTGCATTCAAATCATTCGAATAGTTTAAGTTATATGTATATTCTTTGTTTGAAATTATTATTATTTTCAGCAATTCCAGCTAAAGTTACATCATCCAATAGATAATTTACAAACGATGGTGCCGTTCCATTATTCGCATAATCACTATATTTTTACGGGCACGAGAACAAATAGTACTATATTGAGAATCGTAAAACAGGGACCCCATTAAAATTTTACAATGATCTTGGTATAGGAATTTATCTATTATTATTAATATACTAGTTACGCTATCCGTAAAAATTTGTACATATATGCATGTATAGGTACATTGTATGTAATTTAATGTTAAGGCAATTTATATATGCATACCTATATTTGTAATACAAAAATGTACTCGCGTAGCGAATTATTAATACATTTGTAACATTTAACATTTCAACGTTTATATTTTAAGAATTTCAATCGAATATTCCAGTTAAATAATTTATACGATTCCGCCCAAAAGTAGGTTTAATATTAACTGACTGAGTTGCGCCAGCGCGGTCCCCAGCGGAAAGACTTGGACTATAATTCGCCTCTTTCCGTAAAACATCGTCAAAGAATAGTCAGATGATACAAAATCGTCGCGTATAATTAAATCTCGTAGTCACAGCATTGCTGAAACGCACGTAATAGTACTCCACGAGAACCGTAGCCGACAGCACACGAAGCATCCAGGTTTCGCTTTTTCGCGAAGTGGAAGCCATTGAAATACATTGAAGTTCCTTCGTTGTTGCTGCGCGACACTCCAATTAACATTGTAAGGTACATATATTCAAGCGGAAAAGCTGGCCCTTCATTTCCGAAAAGTTGGAAAACGTTAGAAAATCAATGGCCCGAAATGAATCTGTCAGTGTATCAATTCATTGTGTGTAATTGGACAGCTTATTTTCGTCATTAATTAATTGCGCACGATTTATTGTTGATTCATATCACCGTATGTAAATTAACTTATTTAGTATAATTGGGATGAATGAAGCGCGTCAAAAAATAGAAAATAATTGAAATATGATTGACGAAATTTAATTGCAACCTTTATCCGGCATGTTTTTTTGGTTATGTCGATCTACGACAATTTGGCGCAATGAAATACTAAAAAATTCATTATCACGATACTGACAATGAGATTACAATTGATTCTGTTCGAGGAACCTTTGCCCGTTTAATCTAGTCGAAGCATTTTGCCGTTACTAAATAATTACGTGTAATTGGATAATTATTTTTTAGGTTATGACACGTCTATACAGAAAAATGTTGTTACTAAGTGACGTTACAAATTTGGTATCTGTATCATTGTTAGGACGCATCGTATGTTATTTTTCAATTAATTTGATTATTTCAGACAGAACGTTTAGTTTAAGGCAGTGATGGCTGTCAAGGGGCTGGTAGCAGCAATTGTTCAATTTTTAACGCAGCAGTTGGAAGAGGGTGATATTACTGCAGATTCTCGGGAGAGCCTCGAAGTCGCAATACAATGCTTAGAAAGCGCTTACAATGTCCAAGCATCGGACACCCCAACCAGTCTTAACTTATATGATGTATACAAGTCTGCTGCGGAAAACGCACAACCTCAGATGATACCGGAAGTGACTACAGAAGGGAAGGCTGAAGCTGAAAGATTGAAGAATGAAGGAAATACATTAATGAAAGCGGAGAAACATCATGATGCTCTTGCCAATTATACAAAGTATATAATTTTTTTTTCTGCATTAAATAATTACAAACATTGTTCATGTAATTTCTTTTAGGGCAATCCAATTGGATGGTCGCAACGCAGTATATTATTGCAATCGTGCTGCGGCGTACAGTAAAATTGGCAATCATCAACAGGCAATTCAAGATTGTCATACTGCATTGTCTATTGATCCGTCTTATAGTAAGGCGTACGGCCGATTAGGTTTAGCATATTCCAGCCTGGACAAACATAAAGAAGCTAAAGAAAGTTATCAAAAAGCATTGGAGATGGAACCTGACAATGAAAGTTATAAAAACAATTTACAAGTGGCGGAAGAAAAATTGGCTCAGCAAGGCATGAGCAATATGGGATTAGGTGGGGCAGCATTTCCAGGTATGGATCTTAGTTCGCTCTTAAGTAACCCAGCTGTTATGAACATGACACGTCAGATGTTATCCAATCCAGCGCTCCAAAATATGGTGAGCAATTTTATGAGTGGACAACAAGAACAAGGAGTTCATATGGATGCACTTATTGAAGCGTAAGGATTTTTAAATATCTTTAAACCTTTTGTTACATGTAATGGTATTGCGGAAGTATATATTATTGTATATTAATTTTATAGCGGACAACAATTTGTCCATCAATTGCACAGTGCTAATCCTGAATTAATTGAATCCTTAAGACGACAAATGGGAGGAAATCCAGATAATCCAGATCCACCAAAACAGAATTAAAAAAAACTGCTATTGGGAAATATTATAAAAATTCTATAAAAATGGAAGTAACTAAATTTAATCGAAACCTACAAATAGCTATGGGACAGTGTCTTGTCATTCTTTTAATGAGCCACCAAATGAAAAATCGTGATTAAAATTATTTGCATTTCCGCTGTCTTCAAATGATATTCATATACATATGCTATAGACATTTTCCTATGAATTGTTGAATAAACCATCAAAATCTCTCTTTTGAATGTGTGCTGGCAATGCTTGGTATATGAAGACTAGATAATAAATGTCAAAACATGGTGCATAATTTACGGATAGGATAGATATTTGAATATATATTAATCGATCATCACGTGTTCTGTCATAAAATGTAGCTTTCAATTTATTTTAATTCCAACTGATATGTACAGTATGTTTTTCGAATAATTTTAACAATCACATTTTCTATGATAAATTATTATCTATTACGAAAGATATTGTGTATCATATCTTGTCATACATTTTCATGTGTTTCATAATGGTGGATATTTGGTTTTAAATTGAATATGAAAATACAAAAACAAAATGTTAATTACCTTTATAGTAAAACATGTATATATTTTAAAATGATCCAGTTGAAACGGAACTAAATTTAATTATTAAACATTCCTGAAATGTTTATACATTTTATTTTGATCGCCTTAATGATATTTAATGATATTTGCAACTCTTTTTTTTTTACATCGAATTTTAAACCCTTAGAATAATTATTATAAAATAAAAAACAGTCTTTTTATTGGAATGATTTTACCCATACGTATTCACATTTAGAAATTTAACCGCATAAGGAAATTAACAAATTAAAAATGGCCAGTCAATTCAATTTTTTATTTCAATTTCTAGGGCTTTTAATCATATTTTATCTTCAATCTTAGCATGATAATTTTCGCCCATCAATAGTTAGGAACAACCCGTATGTATATGTTAATTCAATGTGCGTCACGTAGTGACGTCATTATTATTTGGCATATTCGAGGCGTGCGAATAAACTCGGCCACTTTTAAATTTCGTGCTCTAATTGGTTTCCAGCATGTGTATGTAAATTCATATCGACGAATGAATGCAAAAACATTACACAGACGAAGTTTTACCCCCGAGCACCACCATCGGTTAATATAAAATAACCACCCTTGGATTTTTTTAGTGTCTATACCGTTGAAAATTTTTGTCCTGTTGTGAGACAGGATGTATAATTTAATATAAAGTACACATTAATAACAAAACAATATTCCGTAATTTATAATAGAAGCCTTAACATTACTTCTGCCGATTAAATTTAATTTTTCAGGCGCGTTCACATTGTTCGTGCAAAACCTCTGTGTCATGCATTGTACAACTATGCAAGTGCATATATGTATACTTATATACTGTTATAGTTTTAACACGTACTATACATACAATCTGTTGTGTTTATGTTTTCCAAAATGGAAGATATTGTTTATGTTATAAAAAATGCGGTAACTGCAATGGATATTGACAAAAATCGTGACCAGATTCGATCGCAACCATAAATGTTTTTAGGAAATACTTATTTATTTCGTGGTTATAAAGCTATTGTCACAATTTGCACGTGTTACATGCCAGGGGCGCTGAGTGACAAAGCTGCGATGCAGCATTATTTACATATTTTCCAACCCTTTCCGTCATTCACCCACAAATACATTCGAGAAACATGATGCGTGCGCAAAGTTCCTCCACAGGTTCGTGACGTGCGCGGTGGCGCATGATTCGCCGGTTTCGGAGTACTGTCCAGGAACGTAACATTTAATGATGCAAACAAAAATCATTTTCTCCTTAAAAGAACATTGTTATGAAGTATATTTTGTTTGCATATATGAAAACAGTTATTTAGTTTTTCAAGCATCATTGACTACAATACAAATCAATTTTCAACATTGTGGTACTACCTTGCTAAACAAGAAGGCAGTATAAGATATATTATAATAACGCGAAATTATTACAAGCTGGTTGAAATTTGGTTCATTATATTAAGATCCTATTTATTATTAATTATATTCACATCTTTCTATCAATTGACAGTAGCTGAAATATAATTTGTGCAATGCAAAGAACCAATGATATAGAATAATTATTGCTGTGTAACTACTGATGTAAAGATATGAAATATTTGAAGATTCATATTCCGATTCGGCCTTTCGTAGACTTACAGCAGGGGCCTTTCAAATGATCGATACGGGCCTGAGTATATTGCCCCCCCTCACTACTCGATTGCCGCACACTCAACAGATTGAGGTGTGGCCATCGAGGGCAGCCATCTTCTTGACTTTCTGTCGCTTAACATTTCAGGTAAATACGCAATTATTTCTTAAGTAATACTGGTTGGAGTGGTGCGAGAGTGTGCTGTGCTGTGTGCCCGGGTGGTTTAACCGTGCCGCATATCGGTTTGTTAACGGCGCAACCGGGAACTCTGTGTGTCAAGGAGGGAAAAAAAAAACCTCTCCTCCTCCCGTGATAGAGAGAGGGCCGAAGGGAGTGCCATGCGTTACGAATCCACAGCATCTCCGCATGACGACCGTTTAGTTCAACATACGAGAAGCAACACGCTGTCCGTTGCGGCTGAATTCAATCGCTAATTTGGGATTGCTTGTACCAGTTCAAATACAACCAGGGCTTTAGTTCAGTATGTAAATTGTCCCCCGGGATCTAAGACCCTTGCGTCGCTATCCTGTCGCACCCCCAGCGCCCCCATCCTTCCCTCTCACACTATACCCCCGTTCCCGTAGCCTGTTACACACGACAATGCACTTCCGGCTGTGCAAAATTCAGCAAAAAGCACCGGGTTTCTGCCTGCAAATCTAAGTAAAAATCTGTGTCATAGCTTTGTCATATCTTGACATTCCTTCGTTTACCTCGTCAACCGACGTTTCGGATCTACGACAAACAAAAGATCGGTACGTTCTCTGATACGGTAGAAATTCCCGTTTCTACTTATTCGACAACTATTGCGCTTTCGTTCTTCTAAGTACAAAAGATGATTTCATCGGAATTTTCGCTCGTTAATATAAAAAAAATATTAAACAAACAAGTCGGTCTTTCGATAAACGATTAATAGATTTTATATTTAAGTTATGTTTATGAATTGCAACATTTACGAATATTCTATTACGTGTTGCAGATGAAAAAAAGTGATACGATTTGAGTTTAGTTCAATACAGCTTGAATAGTTCAATTGCTTTTTGATCACTGTGGTAAAACAGTGTACCATTGTACTGATCAACACCTCTTGCAACATTGGAACAAGGTGTGAAGTTTTAAAGTCCAAATAGAATTGTGTTGCTTTAACATTAACACATAACCCTTCTTACTTCATTGACACATACATATAATCTTTTATATATTCGTTTGCATTGCTTTTTTCCATACCAGTCAACGTTTGTTGCCGAAGTCCTTGCTTTTGTGCAGAATCTTACTAAATGCTTTTAACTTCTGTTACACAGAATGATAACCTTGCGGAAACAATACGCCAGAGAAAGAAATTGTTTGAGCTTTTCGATTCCATACCAGAAGTTACCAGTTATAGAATTCCTTTGTACATTAACAAGTGTAATCTGTGTAATGACACAAGTAATACACACCTAAAAACAATGGCATTATATAATAAAACATAATTGTACCGTAATAAAAACTTCGTGCAACTAGGATTCTGTGCTATATCTCTCTCTGACATTAATGTCAGAGCTGTTCATTTTTGTGAATGTACATATACGTTCATTTATAATCGCCTCCTCAATAAATATTAAATGAATATAAGGTGTTTAAATAATATTTTATGGAGCATCTAATTTACGTTCAATTTAAATGTATCTTCTACTATATTTATTTTATGCTTCTTAAACAAAATTATCGATGGGTTCACATATATCTTAATAGCGCATGTTTAATACACAAAAGTATCAATCTTATGTGTTCATGCATGCTTCTTTTCTTTTATACGGCATAAGGTACAGTCTTACAATATTTATTGGTATGCAAGAATATTTATACACGTGTTAACGGAGCAGCTGGCATAAGGCGTCCTTTCTTTTCTCATGCAGAACTGTTAAACAAAGGCTTTACCTTATGCAATTCAGAATTTTGTAATCTTTAATTTAATTGTGTACACAAGATCATTATATATAACACTGATGATAACATGAAATCCATATTATATTTAGCATTTGACATTCTTGCAAAGCCTTGTAGTATACATATTGTCATATATATCGGAAGGAAAGAGTTATGAATCAGAATTGCTAAGATGTCGTTCAATGATCACAGATTGTATTTAATAATTTTACAGATATTTAAATATGTAATCATAATAGAAATGAGATATATGCATACGATATATGTGTGGTACATGCAATTATCTCGCAACCTTTTATCCAGTCTAACATATAAAATGTCCACTTAAAGCAGAGAAGCTGAAAGAAAGACTAAAAACATGGGATGCAATACGGGCCGATGCCTCGGTCCAGACGATACGGGGTACCCTGGATCAGGTACGACCCACACAATATCCTTTAAATCTTCAGCCCTCGTAGGTTGCTTTCTAAATAGTAATAAAGTAGACAGGAAATATAGAGACAAAAAAAAAAGTCTTGACCTATCATACCCACTATATTAGTAGCTGGCAGTAATGAACCTAGAGGCAAGTTTTTTAGCAATGTAAATTTAAGTACACAGAGGGCTGTAGGGAGTGTATGCTACTATATTTGTAATGCTAGTACCAATTTTTAGTACTCCGTTTAAAAACAAACGAATTACAGAATACTTTCGGGCGATGATAAATTTAATACCCTACGAGGTTTGAAATCAAGCCTTTGTTTATAGTACTGTCAGAAGATGAATATAATTGAACAGTTTCTAGAAAAAATTTCCCTGACTTCTTCCTAACTCTATCCTGAAGAATGCTTTGTCTCGGTCTCTGTCACTGTTTCTTTTGTGTCTTTACATTTGCACTCGGATTTACCTACTTGAAATTGCTTTTTACTTATTTATGCTTTATCCAGGGTGTAGGACAAGCAGTTTCTGTTAACAATGATAACGATTACATTCTTTTCCAATATGTTCTTTGTGTTTTCCATTAAGTTTTTATATCTTATCTTATGCGTATTACATGCTCACTCGCTGCATGCCCTTAATTGAACTAATTTTAGGTGGTGTTCCCTAAGAGATGCTACGTTAACTAATTTAGATTCATTATCGCTAGTATCTGAATAGTTTTTTTTAAGATACTTCTCACATCTATACACTGTATGAAACTCCAGTTTGGAATTCATTTATACATAGAGTATGGTTTCTATATTAGTGGTTGCAATTTGTGATCTTTTCTTACATATACATATAGTTATATGTTTGACCGCACACTTATATGTATATGTGTATGGGTACATAGGATAAAACAATTAGCAATTAGGTGTGCATCCTTGTTAATTTACTCTCACGTAAATGTAAAAACTAAGTGCATATAATGCCTGTATATAAATAATCGTTATTGCCAATAATCACTAAACGATAGAACTTAAAAGAGCTCGATATGATAAAAACACTGGGGTCAAATAAGATTGTAACATTATTGCTGTATAGGTAAGTTACTTAGCAGAATAACAAAATTGATGTGTCTGCACTTACTAAAAACGACGGTGAAGACATTCTCAAAATTAATAAGTGACGTAAAATAAATATTCGTTACTAATGTGAAATGGAATGTGTATTCATTGCTTTTGCATTTAATACATGAACTTAGAAGATGAGAGTTTAATGCATAAAGTTAGAATCTTAAGGGTACAAAATGTTACGGAAGCCATAGTAAATAAGTATGCAATGATTTATATTTTAGAATTCATGGCAGCCATTAGGAAGAAATTGGTTATCGTGGGAGATGGTGCCTGTGGTAAAACATGCTTACTTATAGTCTTCAGCAAAGACCAGTTTCCCGAAGTATATGTACCTACAGTGTTTGAGAACTATGTTGCGGATATCGAGGTCGATGGGAAGCAGGTAGGTGGAGCAAAAAATTATTTCGACGGATCTTATGTATGTGGAAACGTGTTAAAACCAAAAAAATATGTTTCTTATTAACAGGTGGAACTGGCTCTTTGGGACACAGCTGGACAAGAAGATTACGATAGGTTGCGTCCACTGTCGTATCCCGATACAGATGTAATCTTAATGTGCTTCTCTATCGATAGTCCCGATTCCCTGGAGAACATTCCCGAGAAGTGGACACCAGAGGTGAAGCACTTTTGCCCAAATGTGCCTATTATCCTTGTTGGAAACAAAAAAGACTTGCGCAACGATCCTAATACCATCAAAGAACTTAGCAAGATGAAACAGGAACCAGTTAAACCTGAGGAGGGTAGAGCTATGGCTGAAAAAATCAATGCTTTCGCTTATCTTGAATGTTCTGCTAAGAGTAAGGAAGGCATTAGGGAAGTATTTGAAACAGCCACTCGGGCAGCGCTACAAGTAAGTATTGTTCATTACAGGCTTGCCGAAAAATGGAATACAAATTCGGCAGACGTTATTATAAAAATTATGTGAGTTCGTAGGTGAAAAAGAAGAAGAAGGGAAGATGTTGGCTTTTATAATTCATGAACCGTCATCGAGATTGATACAACGGTAATGGAATTTGCGGAGCTAGCTGCAATGAAGCTAGTTGTTATGCCGAAGGCCCCCAGCGGAAACCATAATATAATAACAACTTATCTTTAATTATTTTACACAATAAAACAAATCTACAAAAAAAGAAAAACAACCACAAAATGCGCCTGCAATACGAAAAAAAAATTATCATCGATGAAACTGGAGACTTAAACTACTGACTAAATTCAATACAAGTATATGTGCTATATATATATGAAAAAACCATAATGTATATTGTAATGACTACTTGATTGTATTTTTTAATGGTAATGAATTGTGCTTCGAGTTTAAACAATTAAACAATTGTCATACCAACTACGGTACACATACGGTACATAATTATCTATATCATTGTAGCAGTTATTATTATTAGTATCTCATTACTCTTATATGCATTCTACATCTTCTTCTTTTTTAATCGTAGTGGCTGTTTATTTTTGATAATAAAAAAAAAGTGGAAAGAAATGGACGAAAGGAGTTGGGGGATTTCATAACAAAGTATAAAGAGAGAAATGGGGGAGAGTAGAAACGTAGTATGCAATGCAAAGTCATAGAAAGCAATGTAAGAATTTAAAACAAAACGTTAAGAATTCCAAATGTTGCGTCGCTATTTTATTGAAACCATCGCATTATTTCTATATTTCTTAAACAAACAAAAAAAAAGTAACAAACGTTATATTATATTATAAAATTGCGTAAGTAGACCAGCGGATCACTTTGATCTTTAAGATACCAACTAGGCTAAATGTATTATTATTATTATTAATTATTATTATTAATAATTATTTTTATTATATTATTGTAATACGATGACACTAACATTACGGATTGTAACAGCGGCTATATTATATTTATGTATTTCGACAACACATCCCTTGTATCCAAACAAAACATAACGGAACGACGTCCTGGTTAGCGTTTTATCGCGCTATCATTTTTTAAATTCTCCAACGTGATTGATGTAATCGGGGAATGTTTCATAATTATTTAGGGTGAACAAATTTCACAGAACATATTGATTTTCATATTGATATTGCGTGACTTGCACGATATTTCACATCATTTCGATTGAAAGTAATGTGTTCTTCAAAAACACTAATTAATTTATGAATTTCAAGTTACCTTTGTGAGACGATTATCGAGCCTCTTAAGACATCCTGTATTTTTCCTCCTTTTTATTTCTTTTTTTTTTGTCTCCATTTGTATACATACTATTCTAAACTTTTAATCTTACACGTCTTCTATTAAAACTAATCTATAAGGTTCAGAAGGTAGTTGTTTTTTGCAAGAACTATTGAATTAACGACTGCAATGCAGTCTTGGCCATTGATTTAATGAATGACTGTGGAATTGTGTTCAACAAACTTTTTTTTAACGATTAGCAGTACTACTGTTGAATTACGCTTTTCACCAGAACTCCATAAGGTTGCAGTCAAATTTTGCAACGGTCTGATCAATCAGAATTTTGTTTACCAAGGATTAATGGATGTGCCGATTCTATAATGTTAAAGTGTAATCATCATTGATTAGTTGTTCGATGCACAAAGTTAATTGAGATATCAATGAATATTATAAAGACTTTTACTGCACTCGTATAAGATGATGTCCTCTGCAAAAGAAAAATTACATTTATAAACATCTCAATATTGAAAAATGTCGCCTTTGCAAATCAAAATCCGTTGCAAAGTTTGCAAGTGTTCTTTTATTATAATAATTTCCGAAGGATGTGCTGTTAATTATGACTGTATCAGTTAATCCTTTATGGACTTTACCTCCAAATGCTGCAATAAGTGCGATCGTGTTTTCAGATGAAATAAATTACTAAAAATTTGTACAAACATCACCGCAGTTTTTATAAAAATATGCTCTGAATCACGATAGATACACTATCGATATACATACTTTTTCCTTAGAAATTATTTATCGTCTTGATCTTTATCGACGTAGAACAGCTTCCCAATATTATTGTATAAAAGTCTTTGCGACTGACTATTGAATATTTCACTTTAAAGAAAAGAAACGAAAGGCTATGAGTAATAAATCTAATCACGCCATTTTATGAAAGAATTAAACATTGCTAAGTGCACAAAGCTGTGAGATAAGATATAAGGATTTGAAGTTCTAAGTCTGATGAGGATCAAAGTAGTAATTATTTATATATACATATGTCATAGCATTGATTAAATTGATTACCGTCTTACGTAAAATAAGCGATACAGAAAAAATACTGCTGTCTTACGGGTATATGTTTGGTCCATATAGGATTAAAGATTATACATAAATTATCATCGTTCTTGGAATAGATGAGGTGTTATGCCTTCATGAGTGTCTCATGAATTTTTCTAGTAATTCTTTGTCTTTTTGATAGTATGAAACAGTAATAAAAATACGAACCGCTTTATGTTACTTTCTTATGATAATATTTGAGCAATATATACATATGGTGAGCATCTTGCGTCACTTTCATTTTCAGCATCAGGTGAAATGCGCTTGTTATACATATGAGATGAATACGAAGATTGAAATAGGAAATAGATATTATTTCCTACATCCCACAGTCCTGTACGTACAGTCTTGCGACTCTACCACCACGGGAAACAACTTAATTGTTTGTACGTAGTACTTTCTCGGTAATACTGAAGGATAAAAAAAAAGATTTTTTACGATTTAGAAAATGAAGTTAAGAGTAGGTCCTCTGAGGTCTAACAGATCACTCCATACTTATAATTCACTCTTTAATTAGCCGATATAAGATATTTACTCTACGATTGCTACAATAAATTGTAATTAACAATAAAAATTACCTATCCATGCTTGTAAGTTTAAATATACAAATTTGGGCAGTGATATTATCTGGACATCAGAAGGAATCAGTGAAGGTGCATGAATTCATAGAATATATTGATTATAAAGTGAACCTTCATTTAAAAGTTTTATTGAACAAAAGTTTTTCTTTGTTTAAAAATATTATATCCTAGTAATCACATGTTTGGAAGTTACCCTTTGAGTGCTATGGACACATGTATGCGTCCATCGAAAGCTACCTGTGTGGACCAAGATTAAATACTTAATGTACGAAAATAACATTCTGGTATTATTTAACTTGGCGTACAGAAATTGCAATTATAACTTAGGCGCGCCTTGCGTATTCAATCAACATAGTTCACATTAGCAAAAAAAGCATTCCGTCCCAAACGATCGCAACCGCTAGTCGCGTGCCGTCCACGCGGATTGCTTCCGCCGGGAGTATTCAGCACTCAAAGGGTTAATCTAGAATTGTTTTAACGAGAAATATAATTATATCTAGCGCAGAAAATTTTTATATAAAACAATTTATTTTACTTTTGGTACAAACAAATTTCAACTTAGTACAATCAAGTATGAATAATGGAATGAAAAATTTAGTCTTAGAATATAATTCATTAAGCTTGGAAAACTTGGACATAATAATTCTAAATCAGTTCAGCGTAGTTTAGCATGATATATAATATCATAAAGTTACATAATACGTATAGACAATCCTATCCTAATTATACTTCACTTTGCTTTCAGATATTCTGTAAAATAAATGCGGTACCGCGTTATTTAAGGTCTTCAATTTTGTTCATTCAGATCTGTCTCTGATACTAAAAAATTTCTTTAGCTTTTATACTCATAGATCGTACGCCACTTTCTTCACACTTGTAAGTCGCACAAGGAGAGTGCTCACTTCTGGTTTTGCTGCTGAGACATATATAAAAAATGTAGTAAACAACCTTTTTATCTCTTATGAAAACATTTACAACTCGTCGCTCTTCGGCTTCACAGCCTTGCCCTTGCGATCGAATCCTTTCAGCTCATCAGTTGCGTGCTTCGCAATATATTTGATGAAATCATCAATATCTCTGCCGCCTTCGTATTTAACTGGACTATCCTTGGAATCTTTAGGTGCCCAAAATAGAGTTGGGAAGCCGCGTACTTCGTATGGCGCAGGAACATCGTTGGTAGTGGCATCGAATTTCACGATTTCGACATCTTCGTTTGCAAGTTTGTCACCCAATTCATCGAAAACTGGTCCCAATTTCTTGCAATGGCCACACCAAGGGGCATAGAATTCGATTAACGTATCTTTCCCATTGTTTGTAACAACTTCGTCAAAGTTACGAGCTACTGCAACCTTAACGCTTCCGGTGTTATCATCGGGAATTTGTTCGGACTTTAGATAAGGTTCTAGATTCCCTGCCTCCATGTCCTTCAAGAATGCTTCGAATGTGTCGACCGAAAATTCGTCTTTCATGACAAACTTCTGATTTTTCGCATTTCTGGCTAAAACAACAGGCTTATCACCCTTGACAAAGTCAATTCCGAAATCGTTCAGTTCATGCTGGAAGTCGTCTTTGGAAGAAATGGCGAAGTTCAATTTCGGGAAGTCCTTAGCAACCTTTATGATTCTGTTGCGCCAGTAGTTAGTGCCCTTAGGATTCTTCGCGTAATCCACGACATAGTAGGAAACGACCAGTGGATTTTTAAACTCGGCTGCGTTATCTCGCGTACGCACACCCGCAATACCGAAGCTGAGAAATGAATAGTGTTAGCGGAAACGTTTGGAATTGGATTATCTCAATGGAAAGAATATTTTAAATACTCACTAGTTCTTGCTAATGAATTCTTGAATATCTCCCATGGTTTCATCGTATTTCACAGTGCTTGGTTCAAATTTATTTTGAAGAACTTTCGGTCTGTATAGGACAATGGTATTCCTGCAAATAAATAAAAAGTTAGTATTCTATTTAACAGTTTCTGCAGGCAAAATTTACAATGGAATGAACAAGTAGTAACTTATTTACTTGTGTCCCTCCTTTTCCAAAAGTGACTTAGCAGTTGCGTGAGCAAATCTGACTTTCTCCTTAAGTTTCTTAGAAGCAGCATGGTACGATGTTGCTAAGGGTGAATCGCCTTCTTCGAAGAAACCAACGACGCCTACTTCATCAGAATCCAAGAATGATTTCAGACAATCTTCTCCAGTTAGTTCTTTAGATGCCGGACCAACTTGTGCCTGAAAAATATTGAAATTAATTATACTCAGTGCACAAAGAATTTATACGTTATCGAAACAAAATTATCGTACCTTCATGTATTTTGCAATACCTGCAGCTTCTCTAGGTCCATTGTAGTCGCTAACAAAATCGTTCTTGGAGAAGATCTTTAATGTTGGATAGCCACTTACTGAGTATTTGTTACAAGTATCTTTTCCACTTTCTGTACAATCTACTTTGGCGAGAGTAATCGCCGGGTCGTTGCCCAACAATATCTCTGCAGCTTTTGCATATTCTGGTTTTAATCGTTTACAGTGGCCACACCTGGTAGAATTATCGACTGATTATTTATAACATACGCAACACTCTGTTAAGATAATCCTAGCATATGCGACTGAATTATTTTTATGTTTCCGAAAATTGCATAGAGGCAACAGATAAAAGTACGGTGGATTTCTTAGTGTAGAACTGGCAATATGTATCCTGAACGAGACACGAGTTATCGCTCGCTAACGTGTCACAAAGCCGGCTCTTGAGATTGCCGAAAGCGATTCCTTGTTCGAATTATTTTGCAATCGTTTCTTATTATTCTTTCTTGGAATCACAATTACAAAACGGTACGATAATTAACGAAGCAGAATTAGCATTGAGAATTTCAACAAACTTACAATTATAACAAAGAAACTTACCATGGTGCGTAAAACATAACAAGCGTGTTCTCGTGCCGTTCTAATTCGTGGCTGAAAGTATCGTCGGTGAGGTCCAGTACATCTTTTTCTTCAGCTAAGACGGTAGCGAAGAACAAGAATAGTAAACTAATATACTTGGGCAGCATCTTGGTGATGGTTTCTAAAACAAATTCGAACTGTATCCTTTCCCCACAAGCACTGTCTGCCGAAGACGTGGCTCTTGCAAGAAGTTAGCCAGGGTAGCCGCACCGTGCTGTCGTATTCTGATTGGTCAATCCTTAAGGTTGTGTGCGTAGGATGTTTCTGTATTGCGATGTGTACGTGACAGTGGTGGAGGAGCTGAGAATCCGGACTGGAAAGGGTTGGCAATAAGGTGTATATACTTCATTGGAGTTTGCTTTGGTAGGGAAAGCTGATAAAGAAGCGGTATTTAAAAAAGAAAAACGATCTCGCCGTCACTCGATCTTCTGTATTTGATAGTTTCCAGGCCCTCTTCAGCGATCAACGAGAACTATAAGTATCATTTATGGTGTCTTATCGCATTTCCGGAGAACATTTTAAAATGGGAATGACCAAGCGATCGCTGAAATTTAAAGTTATTGTGTATCGTGACACAAGTAAGCGAAGCTCTTTGGACGCAAATCATAGAATGTAACGTTGTATGTCAGTTTATTTATCTGTTTCAACAGAAAGTAGATATACGTAAGAGAAAGTATGTACTACTCCAATTCTATGATTAAAGCGCTTTTGTTTTCGGATGTAATGAAAGCATTGCACGTCGACCAAAGGACAGCATAGCCGACGAAGTTTATCTCATCTTGCATAAGCGCGAGAAAAACGAAGGAATTATCACCACATACTTCGGTTATAGTTTAGTTTATTGAAAGTTGGTTTATAAAAATAGTTTGAAACTATTAGCGCATAAGTTTAATTTAGAACAATTGTGTAATTAATTGTTATGTATACTTATTATATATTTTATTTTATATTGAGTTCATTCGGCTTTTATAAACCAATTTACTACAACTAAAGGACAACTAAAGTATGTGGCAAAGATCTTCTATCTTCTTTCTTACTTTTATGCACGATGAGCTCAATATCAGATCAATATCAGAGATCAATATCAATATGCACTTTATTGATATGTAAATGAGAATACGAAACGAAGTTTAGTTATAACACTCTTTACAACGAAGTGCTTGAAATTTCGTACCATTCGTATCCCTGTCTTACCTACACCCAAAGTGGTCTTTAGTATCGCCATCTATACAAATGTGAATGAAACTACTCGCGCCTCTGCCATATCTACACTTAAGGCAAGTAAGTGGCGCGAGTAGTTTGAACGAGTAGTTTCAAGGAGTTGTGTATAGATGGTGATACCATAGCACGTGCTGTAGATATGGCAGAGACCCGCGTAGTTTCAAGCAAGTCTTTACAGATATTAATTAATTTATGAATTAAAATATATACATTTCTAGCGCTTATGCAGGATGAGAAGTGCCGGCCAATGCTCCTTACTCTTTGTATGTAGAACCTGCACACACAAGAAATATGTCAGTATGTAACAGAAGGGAGAAAGATTGTTATGGGACATTTAGAGGAAAAAGAAAGAAGGGAAGGCCGACCTAGAAACATAAGAGAAAGAGACGTTTATTTAAAACGGAGTGGATTGAGTCTGACAAGATTCACTTAGATGAGAGCAGAAGCAAAGGAAGAGACGGAGAGCCTTGGAAGAAGATACTATGAAATGCAAGCGCAGGAGCACAGCAGAACAATAAAAGGAGCAAGATGCATGTGTAAAGAAAGATTCAGATGCAAGCATGACTCCTGTGCTCACTTCTTGAGTCGAAACCACATCGCGATGCATCGGGGCGATGAAATTGACAGTGTCACGTCAAGCGTCCCGCCTGTGCTGTCCCGCTTTAATTGCGCGGCAAAGAACGAAAGAAATCTTTAACGAGGATCGTAGGTCCAGCTAAAACTTAATCAGAACCTGCAGAAGTCCAATAGAGTCGTAGGTCCGGGTAAAAGTTGGTCAGAAACAGTAGAAGTCCAGTCGGTACGACCCTAGACTCATCGGTCCATCTAAATGTTGGTCAGAAACAGAAGTCCAGTAGATAGAACCCTGGGATCGTAGGTTCAGCTAAAACTTAGTCAGAACCCGCAGAAGTCCAATAGGCACGACCCTAGAGTCGTAGGTCCGGCTAAAAGTTGGTCAGAAATAGTAGAAGTCCAATAGGCATGACCCTAGAGTCGTAGGTCCGGCTAAAAGATGGTCAGAAACAGTAGAAGTCTAATGCGCATGACCCTAGAGTCGTAGGTCCGGCTAAAAGTTCGTCAGAACCCGCAGAAGTCCAATAGGTACGACCCTAGAGTCATCGGTCCAGCTAAAAGTTGGTCAGAAACAGGAGAAGTCCAGTAGGTACAACCCTGGGATCGTAGGTTCAGCTAAAACTTAGTCAGAACCCGCAGAAGTCCAATAGGCACGACCCTAGAGTCGTAGGTCCGGCTGAAAGATGGTCAGAAATAGTAGAAGTCCAATAGGCACGACCCTAGAGTCGTAGGTCCGGCCAAAAGTTGGTCAGAAGCCGCAAAGGTTCAGTACGTATGACCTTAGTACAGTAGTACGCACGACCGCGGTCGGAGACCTTCGAAGAGTTCGGAAATTGCGAATACCACCGAGCGCGACCGAGCGTTGCCGACGCGCCGGCGCGTCGCGGAGTGGGGATGCGGTGCGCGGCGCACGCGGTGTCACTATCAGTTCAAGCGTCGTACCGTACGGGTCGTCAATGCTGTCGAAGGTTAGCGACATACATCACCTTACAATACAATAGCATCTCGGGGTTTACCTTACCACCGCATACGCTTGTCTATTAGCTTCCATTAATTAATACACGTTTATTTAACAATCATTTGACTATCGTGGATATACATTAAACTCTTTCTCGAGTCTCTTTTGCTGGACGCTTGACCGGTCATCCGGTACCATCGATTCTTTGATACGCGGTAACTAGTCGTTTATTAAAATATCGGATTAATTAATTTATTAGTTTGAACGGTTTTTGGATTCACTATTATATTTTATTAACGATTACTCGGATTCAAAGCGGTGTTAAGGTTGCGCTTATTTTGTTTGCAATGTCACTTACATACCCATTTACATATGTCTTTTCGCGACTTCGAATTCGATTCTGATTTTGGCACAGGTTTATCACGTTGCTTTTCTTTTTGTTGCAGATACAATGGATGATTGGTTGGTGGAGGATAATATATTGAGGCTGCAGGAATGGAGTATTGAGATGCAATTACTGCGATGCATAACAATCAGCCCGATGACGTACGATGAAGGATTGGTAACATTTAACTTATTATCCCAACGGTATACGTATATTTCTTGTTATCTGGCGATTGGATTTTGGCTCAAGTTCTTTTCTTTCGGTTGAAAGTTATTGAGCAGTTTAAACATTTTAAGTAGGACTTACAATATGCCATTCGCGATTGAAACTAGAGTCAGTAAATTTCATTAATTCTAAACGAAAAATTGAAATACTTTCATGTTTCGCTGCATATCGGCCGCGATTTCTATTATAGCTTCACTAGTATTTATTAAAAACTTTTCTCTGTGACTTGGCACAAGTACGGTCAAATTGTATTTTCGATGCAGGATTGCCCGCGTACTTACTTACTGGTTGCTATGCACCTGAAGCATGATAAATAGTTTCGAGTCTTGATTTCTACAAGCAGCTACGAGAACTTATAAATGCGCGATATTGCTCACTTACTAAGATCATGATCACCTTTAAAACTCGGACAAAGAACAGTCACAGTATGCTTTTGATAAATCATTTATATTAATCTATAATAGTATATCTTGAATAGACAATTAACAGTAATTAAATCAGAATAATAATACGGTAGTACTTTATTAAAACACAAGCAGTATTTCCTCAACAGACGTTTGACAGGATGAAGAAATAAGAAAGAGATAAATAAAATCAAATGTGTATTGCTTCAATTTCTACCTCCTCACCCTATTTACTAACTTGTACAGATTCTCTTTCAGAAAATTTTGATGACCGCGCGCAATGCGGTCAGTAGAGTCAGTGCTTGCTCCGTCAAAGTTCTTTTTATTGTTTTTAGAGCGAAACCGCTCATAGTAATTATAACTAAATATAAATAACAGTAAAGATACGCGAAAGTAGAGTCAGTGTTTGCTTCGAAATATTGCTCTCGCGAAATTAGAGTCACTTTGTTCGTCGATCACAATTGACGTGCGCGATAGTAGTCTTTTATTTTTTTTTTTTTTCTTTCGCAATAAGTATTCCGGTATTAGAGTCAGCACCGATGCAGTTCGGCGAGTTCGGGCACTCATCCATCAACTCGAAGAGTAAGTATCTCTGTATTTCTTTAATCTTATTTTACAATGGTCTTTGATAATTATCATGATCGAAAAGTACTCAAAACGCAAAGATTTCAATGTTGTCTGTTCTTTTGAATGTTTCAGAAGCTGCCATGGGCTCAATTGTATCACCATAACGATATTGTTGGCCGCGCGCAATGCGGTTGGTAGAGTCAGTGCTTGTTCCGTCAAAGTTCTTTTTATTATTTTTTGAGCGCAGCCGCTCTTAATAATAATTCAACATAAATAACAGTAAAGAGACGCGAAATTAGAGTCAGTGTTTGCTCCGAAATAATACTCTCGCGAAAAATAGAGTCACTTTGTTCGTCGATCACAATTATTCCGTTTCCTTTTCCGTTCTCGGCTCGGAGGACTGATGGTTAGGGACTTAGTGTCAGCGAGTTACGATGTGCGGGGGCGTGATTGTGGTTCTGGACCCTGGTCACGAGGCCCTCTGTTAGACCACATATAATCTCTAATTTGGGTAGGTCATCCACCATTCTGGAATCGTGGTCGCGGTTCTTGCAATATCCGGGTTGCAGTGTCATCGGGGGGCGGTGTGTGGGGCTGTGATTGCTTTTCTGGACACTTTGGCCCGCCTAGTAGGAAATTCCTATGTGTTAGACCACGCCAAGCACACCTTGGGGTGGCAGAAGGCATACGGGTCATAATCTAGAATCGTGGTTGTGGTTTTGCATATCCGTGCCTTAATGATTTCTGTGGCTCGGAATCGAAACTGGTCTCGATGCTAAGTCGTTTTACTGTCCAGACTCTGAGCCGAGGGCACGCGGGCTGCTCGGTAGCAGTCACAAAAACAGTAGAAATACTGTCGCGAAATTAGAATCACTTTGTTTGTCAATCATACGTGTTTCATTAGAGTCAGTGTCCTGTTCGGCGAGTTCGGGCTTTCAGCCATCAATTTGACGAGTAAGTATCTCCTTCGTTCTTTAATCTTGTATTGCAATAATCATTGATAATTAACACATTCCAAAAGTACTGAAAATACATAGATTTTAATGTTGTTTGCTCTTTTTGAATGTTTCAGCAGCTTCCATGGCTTCGATGGCGACGAGCTTGACCGCACACCTGGTGAGTCTGCAACCGGTGAGTGGCATGCTTTAAAGTTCCTCTGGTCACTCAATCATGTCGCAGGACGAAAGGTCCGAACCGACACGGGTGACTGGTTGTAATTACGTAGATTTTTCTGGCAAGCACTGTGACCATGGGTATATGGAAATATACTCATGAGTAGTAACTTCTTTACTGCTTTATATTATGTGAGGATAGGTCTTCTTGTACAACGCGTTTTTAAATAGCTTGATAACTTTAAAACAGATCATATTTAGTACAAAATATATCACTATATATCTTTTTATAATAGAGTATTTAATTGAATACCTATGAAACGATATTTAAATAGTTATTAATTATTGAATGAATATAAAGTAACGTCCAGTATTCTACGTGCATTAGTTTGTAGTGGAGAAGTCGAATACCATTCGACTTCGTTTACTTGTCAATTGCAATGACTGCACAGTTAGAATAAATTGCATAATTATTGCTGTTAGTAAGAGTGTAGAATTTCATATTTTTCTACTTTGATAATATATAAAGTGAAGGTACTCATTTACCTTATCAATTTGTTGGAACTATCGAATAATTTTATTATTCGATATCCATATTAGTCTTTAGCGTTTAAAGATATCGATACGTTCATTGTTTCCGTACAAAATGTTAATTAAACCTGAATGTACAAGAAGACAATACGCGAACGAGTAGTTTTCGAAATCAAGGCAATCAACTTTTAAAGCAATCTTGCGTTTTAGAATCAATGCTTTGATCACGGGAACGCCCGAGGATGTTTCAATTTAATTCAAAGTATATTAAAGTAGAGTCGTTGAATAATTTCTCTATTAACGTAGAGTCTTTGAATAATTTTTCTAATAAAGTAGAGTCACTGCATAATTTTTCTAATAAAGTAGAGTCATTGCACAATTTTTCTAATAAAGTAGAGTCATTTAATTTTCTATTCAATAAAATAGAATCATATATAGATCTGTTGTACATATATATGTATTTTAGCCCGTTAGAAAATCAGTATGTCCTTATCATCTTTTTAGACGAGGATTTTCAGGTTTAACCCTTTCCGTGTTCACTGCCCGGATCCCACTCACGTGCCCCGGTGCTACTTGGGTGGGAAAACGGTGGTAGAGCACGATGATATTTTTTAGTTTATAAGCCATAAAATGATTTATTGTGGGCGACTGACAGTGCGTTGGTGTATCGTGCACGACGTAATATCCGCATTGTGTGTGTGGTTAGGCTGTGGATTTGCGTCGTTCCGTATTAAAATGTAGCTATTATGACCAAGATAAGATGTCCATCAATTTAAAACAGAGACATCATTTTTAGTATTATTTGCTTCAATAATTCCTACTATACTTGGGCACGAAGTTTTTGTCATTTAAGATGACAGAGGCCAAATGCCAAAAAGAATTGAATATACTTATCAATTGCTATCAAGTACCTCTTGTATCGGTGCTATTTAATTATTTTATTAAATATCTATTAAATATCTCAACCGCGACGTGGTTTTTTCCACGTGAACGCAGAGATCCCAGCCACTGTCAGTCGATTTCAGAAAAATGGTACGTACATTAGAGTGTGCAAGTTGTGTGACAGCACTTGGGTGTCGGGGGTGTCCCGGGACGCCTCCCTAGTGTAGGCTTTTGCGCCCAAGTGTTTGACTGAGAACCGTGGAGTGTCGTGTGTTGGTGTGTTTGTTTGCCATTTTTTAAATATAGGTCCAGGTAGGATAGGTAGCATACTTTCTGGTGTGATTGATAGACATAAGTAGGTAGGGCCGGGCAGGTTGACACAGTCTCCGATCGGGTAGGCACTATTTCGCGTGTTCAACCTGTTTCAGGAAATCTGATTTGAAAAGTCGACGGTGAAGCTGTGGCGCGAACGAAAATGCGTTCGCCTCTGGCTTTGCCTATCGATTTTTCGAATCCTTCGCGGTCGTGGTCGCGATTTAGGCTCCGAAACGAAGCGCGTTACATTATGCTCGAGGCTGCACGTGTGAACGAAGAACGATTACAATTTTAATCGTAATCTATGTGATTTTCCGTAATCACAATTTTACGATTTTATTTGATCGCCATTCGGCCACGTGTGTTCCATTTAGCTCCGCGATTCAAACTCTTTATTTCACCTTTATAAGTTTTTCCTTGGTTTCCGATTAGAGTCTCGAGCCTAGTTTAAGTTTCAGCTGACCCTTGGGTCCGACAAAATGGAGAGGCTATATGCCGAAGAGGCCCGACAAACTGTCACTCAAGAGGGCAACTGCTAATGGCTCCCCATTCTTTTTAAGAATGGGGAATCATTCTGTGTTACTACTTTGTCACTGTGCTTGCATTTTCATTTGTAGAATTTTTATTTGTACTTGGCCGATGCACATTCCGGCCCAACGATACAGCCCTCCCAAAAATATCGCGTTGCTTTAGAGTTGCGAAAAACTTGCGAAAAACTTGCGAACGGGTCGAGTTGGAGTTGCGTTGAATGCCACTTATTGCTATTCTTATTGCTAGTTAAATTGTAGTATTTTATAATACACTTTACATTTGAGCTTCTAGTGTTGCGGAAATTGTTTTCGCGTATTGGAACTTTCAGTTCATTTTTCAGAGGATCTTCAATTTGCTTAATTTTAGATAGTACATATAATTTACTGTTTGCTTTCTATTAGTCTTAATAAATAGTGTTGCGAAATGATTGTATCGCGAGTTCCAGTTAGCGTTGCGTTGATTAAAGATCGCGTTTTTAAGTAGAGTTGCGACTACTCGTCCCCATCTGCTTCCAATTGGAAGCCTGTTCCTGAACTAGGAACTTTTTCTTTTCAGCGTTTTATATTTGCCTTTCTTTTTATTTTATTTTTCTTAATAATTATACTACCTGGAATGTCTGTTGATGGAAGTACTGCTAAAAATTTGCATACATATTAGTAAATTACTGTGTGAACGAAATGAAAAGAAATGAAAAAGAAAAGAAATGAAAGAGAAAGGAAAGAAAAAAGAAAAGAAAAGAAAAGAAAAGAAAGAAGAAGAAAAGAAAAAGAGCAAAGTAAAAAACAGATATAATTTGCAGAATCTTTGATAAATTTATAATAATTCTAGATAGTAGATTTAAATTAGAGTTAATACTAGTGACTGTTCATTATTGGAGTTTAACTCTTAAATATTTCCTCTTAATTGTTGCAATTCTATCTTAACCTTTTTTTTAGTAGAGCTAATTTTTATAACTTTTCGAGCTTGCTTTGTAGAAATTGAAATTCACTCGCGATATCCGTAAATGTTTAAACAAAAATTCTTGCACGAAAAACGTTATTGGCAGTAGTTGGGTCTCGGCATGGTGATAGTTGAAGTTTGATATTTTTCTTCCGAATAATCGTTTGTCGCTTCTTTGTTGAAGCAAAATAGAATCAATTGTAGTGAAATGTGACTACTTCATTTTGGACTTTTTAATGAACGTGATACCACCATTCAGTTTGATCTAGAACGTACAAAAGAATATATCACTTTGGCCGAAATCCAATTAACTATTGTTAACAAAAAATAGCAGCATTTTTCATATCAATTCTGATTTATTAACTGCGCTAAAATTCAGTTATTACGAATTAAAAACAGGTTCATTTCGATATAAAATGGGGAGGCTTGGGGATGTCACTAATCTAATGCTTGAGATTGTTACAGATTCACAGATGAACCCAAATATGCTATATTAAACAAACATAAGTACATACGTCAGAGGCTCAAGAGTGGAATATATAGAATACAGATCCAGAAATATTATCAAAGACCCGATTGGAAACTTTAAAATTAATGAGCCAGCCTCGTCGATTCAATTTGTGAGTTTAAGAATTCATTCTTATAATGCTTTACTAATTATTTCGAGTTTGTGCATGTTTCAGAAGCATTGAAAAGAAGAGGATTCATGGAACAATGTATAATACGAGCACACCCTCACCCCATCCCTGCCCCAAACCCCTGTCCTTATTAACTAATTACAGGTGTTAGACAATTAATTAGGCAGGCCCAAATATAAATCGAACAATACATTTAGCTCTTTATTTAGGTAGGATTTGTCTCAACACACAATCTTAGATCTTTATACTGGCAGGTTTTACACGAATTGAAATTATTAGACTTTTAATTAGGCAGGGTTTATAAAACCAAATATTGTTGGCAGGTGCTGCAATTTTTTGGTTCGGGTTTCTGTCTGTTCTAGGACACCATGGACCACGAGAGATTAATACGGACTAACCGAAGAGGATTTAAGTATATGTATACTCATACCTACATGAGTATGGGATAGTATCTATTACAGTCCTATGTAGATAGGATATTATTGAAATTGTTCTTTTATTCGATCTGTTAGATGTTATACTAGGTAGGGTGATTCTAGTCTTAAGTTAGCTCTTTAGTCAGGCAGGGCGTATTCGAATCTAATCTAAAATTTAACAAAGTAGGGTTTATTTTTAAGTTATGTCTTAGCTTTTAAGTCCGCAGTGTTCACCACTGCAATAATATTTCGTTGTCTAGTTTTTAAGATCATAGGATATATTTTTAAGACAGTTTAATTTCAGGAACGTGAATTCTCTGGCAGATTTTCTTTCAGGTTTCCTTCTGATATTCCATTTAGCTTTCGGTCGTGAATTTTCCAACTACTCCTCTTGTTGTCTTACTTGTACTACGATCAATTACTGAACGTTCTACAAATTGACAATAATAGGAGATTTTTCTTTCTCACATGTTATATTAGAATTAGTTTTCGCGTAATTGGAGGGTGGAAGGGCCGTGGCTAGGGTGGGTCTCCATGCGCAGTAACCTCCACGTGGTGAGACCCGGGCAATCAATTATTTATCGTATAATTATTAAACGTTTAACCGACGTTTGATAATTATGCGGAAAATAATTCGAGCGAATTGACTGCGCATTGCACTTTTCCCTCTCATTCCCTTTTTTGCTTCATTCTCTTATTTGCTTGATTCCCTTTTCCGTTCTCGGCCCGGAGGACGGATGGTAAGGCGCTTTTGGCACCTGTCGCGGTATTTGGGTTGCAGTGTCATCGTGGAACGGTGTGTGAGGCTGTGATTGCGGTTCTGGACAGGTGACCCGCCGAGTAGGATATTTATCCCCGTTAGACCACGCCAAGCACACCTTGGGGTGGCAGAAGGCATATGGGACATAATCTGGATTCGTGGTTGTAGTCTTGCATATCCGTTCCTCAATGATTGCTGTGGCTCGGTATCGAAACAGGTGTTGATTGTAAGTCGTGTTACTGTCCAGACTCTGGGCCGAGGGCTCGCGGGCTGCTCGGTAGCAGTCACTTTCGTTATTTGCCTCCCATTTGATCCCACTTGTGAGTTGAAGATTTTTATAATGCTTTACTAATTACATCCACTTTGTCTTTGTTTCAGAAGGATTGGAAGGACTCAGCTGAAGAAGAGGATTTCTTAAAATATGTATAATATGACCACACTCTCACCCTGCCCCTGCCCCTGCCCGTGCCCAACCCCTGCCCGTGCCCAGCCCTTACCCGTGCCCCTGTCGCTGCCCTTTTATACAGGCAGGTTTTACACGATTTGATATTATTAGACTTTTAATTAGGCAGGGTTAATGAAACCAAAAATTGTTGCCAGTTGTCTGTTCTAGGAAGACATGGACCACGAAAGTAATATGGACTAATTGAAGAGGAATTAAGTATATGCATACTTATACCTACGCGAATATGATAAAGTAGCTATTACATTCCTATGTAGGTAGGATATGATATTGTATTGATATTGTTCTTTTAATCGCACTGTTAGATGTTATATTAGGTAGGGTGAATCTAGTTATAAGTTAGATCTTTAGTCAGGCAGGGCGCATTTGAAGTTAATGTAGTATTTAAGAAAAGAGGATTTATTTTTAAACTGTGTCTTGGTTTTTAAGACTGCTGTACACTGCTGTGATAATATTTCGTTGCCTAGTTTCTAAGATCGTAGGATATATTATTAAGAAAGTTTTATTTCAGGAAATTGGACTCTCTTCTTGATTTTCTTTCAGGTTTCGTTTTGATATTCCATTTAGCTTTCGGTCGTGTATTTTCCAAGTACTCCTCTTGTTGTCTTACTTGTACTACGATCAATTACTGAACGTTCTACAAATTGACAATAAGAGGAGATTTTTGTTTCTCACAAGTTATATTAGAATTACTTTTCGCGTAATTGGAGGGTGGAAGGGCCGTGGCTAGGGTGGGTCTTCATGCGCAGTAACCTCCACGTGGTGAGACCCGGGCAATCAATTATTTATCGTATAATTATTAAACGTTTAAGAGACGTTTGATAATTATATGGAAAATAATTCGAGCTAATTGACTGCGTATTGCACTTATCATACAATGTACAAAAGTGGCCGCTTAATGTTCGTTTTTCTTCACAATTAATATTCGCGGAGTCATGCCTACCGATTTTTGGACCTGCACCGATGTATCGAAGATCGAGGTTGCGTCCTAGTTATCTCAACTTGCCATCAGCCATGGTCCTTGAATATATCTCACGGTCGTTCTCAGTACGTCTCAATCCACTCTCAACACAGCCTAAACCCAGCGTGCCTAAAAGTGATAAGCATGAACAATTCCTTATAAATCACATCCCTGGATAGTGTTCGCTAGGCAGCCTCGAAGCAGCGAACATTAAGCGGGCATTACTGTCCACTGTAATTATTTGAGCGGGGAGAATCTTAAGTTCTTATTGCAATTACTTTTGAGTTTTCGTTTGTATCTTTGTATCTATCTGTAGCTGTAAATATTGTGTATTATTTATTGCCCTGCTTCTTATGTAGACCCTTCTGTTTTCTGACGCTTTCGAGATAATTCGTTGGTAACATAAATCATATATGTTTCGCCTTGAGAATTACATTTTCTCATTCCTCAGGAAGCCTTCTTTCTTATAAATGAAATACCCCTGTATACGTTTTAATTCATAAAGTAATTAATATCTGTAAAGATGTACTTGAAATTACGCGGGTCCCTGCCATATCTACGGTGCCAGCTTTGGTTTCGCCATCTATACAGAACTTCTCGAAACTACTCGCGGTTCTTACTTACCTTAAGTGTAGGTATGGCAGAGGTCCGGTAGTTTCATTCTGATCTGTATAGATGGCGATACTAATGACTCTAGATAAAACAGACATACACGTAGCTGCGAGCACTACTTTATAGATGGCGCAACTGAAGCCCCTTTGGGTGTAGATAAGACAGGGATGCGAGTGGTACGAAATTTCAAGCACTTGTTTCTAAATAGCGGTGCGATAAACTTTGATTATTTCGGTCTTCATTTATAAAATTAGGTTAATAATGCCCGTAAATCGTTTCGTACACTCATTTACATATCAATAAAGGGTTAGGAAACACAGTACTACAATCTACATCAAAATTAATATTTACGGTAACATTGCAAGTTCCATTGTTCATTTTATTCTACAACAATCCAGCTCATTAGCACAGGTAAATGCATTTGTGAATATTTTTTCCTTTAAATAAATTTTTCAGCACGTAATAAGTACATACTAATAGTAATAGTATTCTTTATTTCGGTCTCGCAGCAATGAAAGTTTGGTTAGTGTACATATAACCTATCTTTGCAATACTATATGAACTCTTGCACTCTCATCTTCTGCTTCGCTCTTCCTTTTCATACCTTCTCTGCCTTATGCACCACACTATTTCTTGTCTCATTATCGCACGTCTATTACACATCTTTTCATTTCCTCTCTGTTTCATTAGAAATTCCTAAGTCACTTCTGCGCTATTAATTGCTGACTCTTTCCTGTTCCCGCTTTACTTTGGTACTGTCGTATTGCTCCCGTTTTAATACATTTAAACCTTTCATTATATCCCGTGTCTTGTGTTTTTCTTTGAAGGCCCTCTGTTAGATCCTTTAGTTTCGTTCTTATCAAATTTAGTAATCTCACATTCGTTTCATTCGTTCTAAAAGATTCTTTCTCTTATGCTTCTAGTTTGGGCCGCCCTACTTTCTTTTTCGACTAAATATCCTTTAACAATCTTTCTATCTCCTTTTACATACCCACTAATATATTTTTTTGTGTGCGTAGGTTTCGTAGGCAAAGGATAAGGAGCATTGATCGCCAATTCTCATTGTGCAGAAAAAGAAGGAAGAAGGAAGAATAACTCTCGCTATATACATACTTCAGTTATATTAAATTGGTTTTGTGGGATTGGAAGGTGTACGCAATGAAGGCTGATGTAAGTGTAATACGTCTCTAAATATCTTTTTCTTTCAATAAATCTTCCTGTGTGTAATAATTACATACTAACAATTACATAATAGTTATTCCTTTTTATGTCGGCCTCGCAGCTATGAAATTTCGACTTAGTGTACATATAATCTAACTTTAGATTATTATCTTAACTTATGCATTCTTCTCCTCCACTCTTTCTTGCCAACCTTCTCTACATTATCCCATTATTTATCCCCTTATTTCATTCTGATTATACATTTAGTCTTTAAGGCTCACCATCACTTTCTTTACTCCCCTTCTCGTCAAATTCATTCATGTTCGATTCATTCCATTCCTTTTTAAATAATCCCCCCCTTTTCTTATACTTCTGGTGTGATCTTTCCCTATTTCGTTTTCTTCTAACTATCCCTTAACAACGTTTCTTTCGCCTGTTACATGCTTACTAATATATTCTTTGTGTGTGCAGGTTTCGCATCAAAAGAGTGAGGAGCATTGCCCGGTGCATCTCATCATGCATAAAAGCAAGAAAGAAGAAAGAATAACTCCTGCTACATACTTTAGTTAAAGTAAATTGGTTTATAAAAGTAGTTTGTAACTATTAGAGCATAAGTGTAATTTAGAACAATTGTGTAATTAACTGTTATGTATATTTATTATATCTTTTATTTTATATTCAATTTATTCGGTAGATCTTGTATAAACTTTAATACTAGTTGTATTAGTATTACATGTTCTACTAAATATGCTAAATATAAAATGAAAGATATAATAAATAATTTACATATGCACCAGTTACACAATTGCGTTAATTTAAAAATAAGTTTTATCTATAAGATATATTGTAAATTAACTTTAAAGAATAGTTTATAAGTATTAGATTATTTATGTTTATAATATTTTTTATATTACATAAATGTTAGTTTAGTATTAATTTACAACTTTACAACAACTAGTTTTAGTTGTACGATATATTCTAAATATATATATAAGAATAGTTTATAAGGATTAGCTTGTAAAATTGAATTACATTTTTGTAACTTGTATCTTCATTGATTAGTTTAAATAAACTTGAAATGAAAAGAATTGCACTGCTCTTTTTATATTCATACCTTACCAATCCTTGAAAGAACCTAATTCCGAATCCTTACACAAGAAGTACCGTGGATGAACTTTAAATGCAAAGTTCTCAAGCGAGAAACTTGTAAAAATTGCCCTATACGTTATTAAACTTGGCTGCAAGAAATTCGTGGAAATAACATAATTTTTAAAGTCTTCATTGCAAAATATCTTGGTAGAAGTCTAGAAAATTAAGCGCTCGGAAATTCCTGGAACGTGACGTCATTTCCGAGAATTGCTGCTGTCGAATACCTCCTCGCATATCATATTCTCCTGATACAAATCCACGATTTTCAGCGAGATATTTTTGCCAGAATCTCAGAAATTTTGCGATCGAAAATTCCTGGAACGTGACGTCATTTCCAAGAATTGCTGGGATGAAAGACCTCCTCGCATATCATATTCTCCTGATACAAAACCACGATTTTCAGCGAGATAATTTTGGCAGAATCACAGAAATTTTGCGCTCGGAAATTCCTGGAACGTGACGTCATTTCCAAGAATTGCTGCGATGAAAGACCTCCTCGCATATCATATTCTCCTGATACAAAACCACGATTTTCAGCGAGATAATTTTGGCAGAATCACAGAAATTTTGCGCTCGGAAATTCCTGGAACGTGACGTCATTTCCAAGAATTGCTGCGATGAAAGACCTCCTCGCATATCATATTCTCCTGATACAAATCCACGATTTTCGGCACTTAAATTTCTGCTGAAAATCGTGGATTTGTATCAGGAGAATATGATATGCGAGGAGGTATTCGATCTCAGCAATTTTTTGGACATCTGCCAACCAATTTTGCAAGAAGTGAAGACCTAGAATTTGCTGCTTCCAAATTTAATAACGTATAGGGCCATTTTGACAAGTTTCTCGTTTCAGGACTTTGCATTTAAAGTTCGTCAACAATACTTCTTGTATAAGGAATTGGGTTCTTTCAAGGATTGTTAAGGTGTGAAAATAAGAAGAGCAGTGGAATTCTTTTCATTGAAGATTTATTTAAATTAATTAATGAAGATACAAGTTACAAAAATGTTGTAGTTCAAATTTACAAGCCAATACTTATGAACTATTCTTTTATATCTACTTACAATCAGTTCTAAACTAACATTTATGTAGTATCAAAAATACTATAAACATAAATAACCTAATACTTATAAACTATTCCTCGAAGTTAATTCACAATATACCTTACAGATAAAACTTGTACTAAAATTTACATACTTTATATGCTACAGCTTATTTTAAATTACAGCAATTGTGTAACATGTACATATGTAAATTGTTTATTATATCTTTCATTTTATATTTAGCACATTCAGTAGAACTTGTAGTCAAAGTAATATTAAAGTTTATATAGGATCTACTGAATAAACAGAATATTAAATAAAATATACATAACAGTAAATTACACAATTGTTCTAAATTACACTTATGCTCTAATAGTTACAAACTACTTTTATAAACCAATTTACTTTAACTAAAGTATGTAGCAGGAGTTATTCTTTCTTCTTTCTTGCTTTTATGCATGATGAGATGCACCGGGCAATGCTCCTCACTCTTTTGATGCGAAACCTGCACACACAAAGAATATATTAGTAAGCATGTAACAGGCGAAAGAAACGTTGTTAAGGGATAGTTAGAAGAAAACGAAATAGGGAAAGATCACACCAGAAGTATAAGAAAAGGGGGGGATTATTTAAAAAGGAATGGAATGAATCGAACATGAATGAATTTGACGAGAAGGGGAGTAAAGAAAGTGATGGTGAGCCTTAAAGACTAAATGTATAATCAAAATGAAATAAGGGGATAAATAATGGGATAATGTAGAGAAGGTTGGCAAGAAAGAGTGGAGGAGAAGAATGCATAAGTTAAGATAATAATCTAAAGTTAGATTATATGTACACTAAGTCGAAATTTCATAGCTGCGAGGCCGACATAAAAAGGAATAACTATTATGTAATTGTTAGTATGTAATTATTACACACAGGAAGATTTATTGAAAGAAAAAGATATTTAGAGACGTATTACACTTACATCAGCCTTCATTGCGTACACCTTCCAATCCCACAAAACCAATTTAATATAACTGAAGTATGTATATAGCGAGAGTTATTCTTCCTTCTTCCTTCTTTTTCTGCACAATGAGAATTGGCGATCAATGCTCCTTATCCTTTGCCTACGAAACCTACGCACACAAAAAAATATATTAGTGGGTATGTAAAAGGAGATAGAAAGATTGTTAAAGGATATTTAGTCGAAAAAGAAAGTAGGGCGGCCCAAACTAGAAGCATAAGAGAAAGAATCTTTTAGAACGAATGAAACGAATGTGAGATTACTAAATTTGATAAGAACGAAACTAAAGGATCTAACAGAGGGCCTTCAAAGAAAAACACAAGACACGGGATATAATGAAAGGTTTAAATGTATTAAAACGGGAGCAATACGACAGTACCAAAGTAAAGCGGGAACAGGAAAGAGTCAGCAATTAATAGCGCAGAAGTGACTTAGGAATTTCTAATGAAACAGAGAGGAAATGAAAAGATGTGTAATAGACGTGCGATAATGAGACAAGAAATAGTGTGGTGCATAAGGCAGAGAAGGTATGAAAAGGAAGAGCGAAGCAGAAGATGAGAGTGCAAGAGTTCATATAGTATTGCAAAGATAGGTTATATGTACACTAACCAAACTTTCATTGCTGCGAGACCGAAATAAAGAATACTATTACTATTAGTATGTACTTATTACGTGCTGAAAAATTTATTTAAAGGAAAAAATATTCACAAATGCATTTACCTGTGCTAATGAGCTGGATTGTTGTAGAATAAAATGAACAATGGAACTTGCAATGTTACCGTAAATATTAATTTTGATGTAGATTGTAGTACTGTGTTTCCTAACCCTTTATTGATATGTAAATGAGTGTACGAAACGATTTACGGGCATTATTAACCTAATTTTATAAATGAAGACCGAAATAATCAAAGTTTATCGCACCGCTATTTAGAAACAAGTGCTTGAAATTTCGTACCACTCGCATCCCTGTCTTATCTACACCCAAAGGGGCTTCAGTTGCGCCATCTATAAAGTAGTGCTCGCAGCTACGTGTATGTCTGTTTTATCTAGAGTCATTAGTATCGCCATCTATACAGATCAGAATGAAACTACCGGACCTCTGCCATACCTACACTTAAGGTAAGTAAGAACCGCGAGTAGTTTCGAGAAGTTCTGTATAGATGGCGAAACCAAAGCTGGCACCGTAGATATGGCAGGGACCCGCGTAATTTCAAGTACATCTTTACAGATATTAATTACTTTATGAATTAAAACGTATACAGGGGTATTTCATTTATAAGAAAGAAGGCTTCCTGAGGAATGAGAAAATGTAATTCTCAAGGCGAAACATATATGATTTATGTTACCAACGAATTATCTCGAAAGCGTCAGAAAACAGAAGGGTCTACATAAGAAGCAGGGCAATAAATAATACACAATATTTACAGCTACAGATAGATACAAAGATACAAACGAAAACTCAAAAGTAATTGCAATAAGAACTTAAGATTCTCCCCGCTCAAATAATTACAGTGGACAGTAATGCCCGCTTAATGTTCGCTGCTTCGAGGCTGCCTAGCGAACACTATCCAGGGATGTGATTTATAAGGAATTGTTCATGCTTATCACTTTTAGGCACGCTGGGTTTAGGCTGTGTTGAGAGTGGATTGAGACGTACTGAGAACGACCGTGAGATATATTCAAGGACCATGGCTGATGGCAAGTTGAGATAACTAGGACGCAACCTCGATCTTCGATACATCGGTGCAGGTCCAAAAATCGGTAGGCATGACTCCGCGAATATTAATTGTGAAGAAAAACGAACATTAAGCGGCCACTTTTGTACATTGTATGATAAGTGCAATACGCAGTCAATTAGCTCGAATTATTTTCCATATAATTATCAAACGTCTCTTAAACGTTTAATAATTATACGATAAATAATTGATTGCCCGGGTCTCACCACGTGGAGGTTACTGCGCATGAAGACCCACCCTAGCCACGGCCCTTCCACCCTCCAATTACGCGAAAAGTAATTCTAATATAACTTGTGAGAAACAAAAATCTCCTCTTATTGTCAATTTGTAGAACGTTCAGTAATTGATCGTAGTACAAGTAAGACAACAAGAGGAGTACTTGGAAAATACACGACCGAAAGCTAAATGGAATATCAAAACGAAACCTGAAAGAAAATCAAGAAGAGAGTCCAATTTCCTGAAATAAAACTTTCTTAATAATATATCCTACGATCTTAGAAACTAGGCAACGAAATATTATCACAGCAGTGTACAGCAGTCTTAAAAACCAAGACACAGTTTAAAAATAAATCCTCTTTTCTTAAATACTACATTAACTTCAAATGCGCCCTGCCTGACTAAAGATCTAACTTATAACTAGATTCACCCTACCTAATATAACATCTAACAGTGCGATTAAAAGAACAATATCAATACAATATCATATCCTACCTACATAGGAATGTAATAGCTACTTTATCATATTCGCGTAGGTATAAGTATGCATATACTTAATTCCTCTTCAATTAGTCCATATTACTTTCGTGGTCCATGTCTTCCTAGAACAGACAACTGGCAACAATTTTTGGTTTCATTAACCCTGCCTAATTAAAAGTCTAATAATATCAAATCGTGTAAAACCTGCCTGTATAAAAGGGCAGCGACAGGGGCACGGGTAAGGGCTGGGCACGGGCAGGGGTTGGGCACGGGCAGGGGCAGGGGCAGGGTGAGAGTGTGGTCATATTATACATATTTTAAGAAATCCTCTTCTTCAGCTGAGTCCTTCCAATCCTTCTGAAACAAAGACAAAGTGGATGTAATTAGTAAAGCATTATAAAAATCTTCAACTCACAAGTGGGATCAAATGGGAGGCAAATAACGAAAGTGACTGCTACCGAGCAGCCCGCGAGCCCTCGGCCCAGAGTCTGGACAGTAACACGACTTACAATCAACACCTGTTTCGATACCGAGCCACAGCAATCATTGAGGAACGGATATGCAAGACTACAACCACGAATCCAGATTATGTCCCATATGCCTTCTGCCACCCCAAGGTGTGCTTGGCGTGGTCTAACGGGGATAAATATCCTACTCGGCGGGTCACCTGTCCAGAACCGCAATCACAGCCTCACACACCGTTCCACGATGACACTGCAACCCAAATACCGCGACAGGTGCCAAAAGCGCCTTACCATCCGTCCTCCGGGCCGAGAACGGAAAAGGGAATCAAGCAAATAAGAGAATGAAGCAAAAAAGGGAATGAGAGGGAAAAGTGCAATGCGCAGTCAATTCGCTCGAATTATTTTCCGCATAATTATCAAACGTCGGTTAAACGTTTAATAATTATACGATAAATAATTGATTGCCCGGGTCTCACCACGTGGAGGTTACTGCGCATGGAGACCCACCCTAGCCACGGCCCTTCCACCCTCCAATTACGCGAAAACTAATTCTAATATAACATGTGAGAAAGAAAAATCTCCTATTATTGTCAATTTGTAGAACGTTCAGTAATTGATCGTAGTACAAGTAAGACAACAAGAGGAGTAGTTGGAAAATTCACGACCGAAAGCTAAATGGAATATCAGAAGGAAACCTGAAAGAAAATCTGCCAGAGAATTCACGTTCCTGAAATTAAACTGTCTTAAAAATATATCCTATGATCTTAAAAACTAGACAACGAAATATTATTGCAGTGGTGAACACTGCGGACTTAAAAGCTAAGACATAACTTAAAAATAAACCCTACTTTGTTAAATTTTAGATTAGATTCGAATACGCCCTGCCTGACTAAAGAGCTAACTTAAGACTAGAATCACCCTACCTAGTATAACATCTAACAGATCGAATAAAAGAACAATTTCAATAATATCCTATCTACATAGGACTGTAATAGATACTATCCCATACTCATGTAGGTATGAGTATACATATACTTAAATCCTCTTCGGTTAGTCCGTATTAATCTCTCGTGGTCCATGGTGTCCTAGAACAGACAGAAACCCGAACCAAAAAATTGCAGCACCTGCCAACAATATTTGGTTTTATAAACCCTGCCTAATTAAAAGTCTAATAATTTCAATTCGTGTAAAACCTGCCAGTATAAAGATCTAAGATTGTGTGTTGAGACAAATCCTACCTAAATAAAGAGCTAAATGTATTGTTCGATTTATATTTGGGCCTGCCTAATTAATTGTCTAACACCTGTAATTAGTTAATAAGGACAGGGGTTTGGGGCAGGGATGGGGTGAGGGTGTGCTCGTATTATACATTGTTCCATGAATCCTCTTCTTTTCAATGCTTCTGAAACATGCACAAACTCGAAATAATTAGTAAAGCATTATAAGAATGAATTCTTAAACTCACAAATTGAATCGACGAGGCTGGCTCATTAATTTTAAAGTTTCCAATCGGGTCTTTGATAATATTTCTGGATCTGTATTCTATATATTCCACTCTTGAGCCTCTGACGTATGTACTTATGTTTGTTTAATATAGCATATTTGGGTTCATCTGTGAATCTGTAACAATCTCAAGCATTAGATTAGTGACATCCCCAAGCCTCCCCATTTTATATCGAAATGAACCTGTTTTTAATTCGTAATAACTGAATTTTAGCGCAGTTAATAAATCAGAATTGATATGAAAAATGCTGCTATTTTTTGTTAACAATAGTTAATTGGATTTCGGCCAAAGTGATATATTCTTTTGTACGTTCTAGATCAAACTGAATGGTGGTATCACGTTCATTAAAAAGTCCAAAATGAAGTAGTCACATTTCACTACAATTGATTCTATTTTGCTTCAACAAAGAAGCGACAAACGATTATTCGGAAGAAAAATATCAAACTTCAACTATCACCATGCCGAGACCCAACTACTGCCAATAACGTTTTTCGTGCAAGAATTTTTGTTTAAACATTTACGGATATCGCGAGTGAATTTCAATTTCTACAAAGCAAGCTCGAAAAGTTATAAAAATTAGCTCTACTAAAAAAAAGGTTAAGATAGAATTGCAACAATTAAGAGGAAATATTTAAGAGTTAAACTCCAATAATGAACAGTCACTAGTATTAACTCTAATTTAAATCTACTATCTAGAATTATTATAAATTTATCAAAGATTCTGCAAATTATATCTGTTTTTTACTTTGCTCTTTTTCTTTTCTTCTTCTTTCTTTTCTTTTCTTTTCTTTTCTTTTTTCTTTCCTTTCTCTTTCATTTCTTTTCTTTTTCATTTCTTTTCATTTCGTTCACACAGTAATTTACTAATATGTATGCAAATTTTTAGCAGTACTTCCATCAACAGACATTCCAGGTAGTATAATTATTAAGAAAAATAAAATAAAAAGAAAGGCAAATATAAAACGCTGAAAAGAAAAAGTTCCTAGTTCAGGAACAGGCTTCCAATTGGAAGCAGATGGGGACGAGTAGTCGCAACTCTACTTAAAAACGCGATCTTTAATCAACGCAACGCTAACTGGAACTCGCGATACAATCATTTCGCAACACTATTTATTAAGACTAATAGAAAGCAAACAGTAAATTATATGTACTATCTAAAATTAAGCAAATTGAAGATCCTCTGAAAAATGAACTGAAAGTTCCAATACGCGAAAACAATTTCCGCAACACTAGAAGCTCAAATGTAAAGTGTATTATAAAATACTACAATTTAACTAGCAATAAGAATAGCAATAAGTGGCATTCAACGCAACTCCAACTCGACCCGTTCGCAAGTTTTTCGCAAGTTTTTCGCAACTCTAAAGCAACGCGATATTTTTGGGAGGGCTGTATCGTTGGGCCGGAATGTGCATCGGCCAAGTACAAATAAAAATTCTACAAATGAAAATGCAAGCACAGTGACAAAGTAGTAACACAGAATGATTCCCCATTCTTAAAAAGAATGGGGAGCCATTAGCAGTTGCCCTCTTGAGTGACAGTTTGTCGGGCCTCTTCGGCATATAGCCTCTCCATTTTGTCGGACCCAAGGGTCAGCTGAAACTTAAACTAGGCTCGAGACTCTAATCGGAAACCAAGGAAAAACTTATAAAGGTGAAATAAAGAGTTTGAATCGCGGAGCTAAATGGAACACACGTGGCCGAATGGCGATCAAATAAAATCGTAAAATTGTGATTACGGAAAATCACATAGATTACGATTAAAATTGTAATCGTTCTTCGTTCACACGTGCAGCCTCGAGCATAATGTAACGCGCTTCGTTTCGGAGCCTAAATCGCGACCACGACCGCGAAGGATTCGAAAAATCGATAGGCAAAGCCAGAGGCGAACGCATTTTCGTTCGCGCCACAGCTTCACCGTCGACTTTTCAAATCAGATTTCCTGAAACAGGTTGAACACGCGAAATAGTGCCTACCCGATCGGAGACTGTGTCAACCTGCCCGGCCCTACCTACTTATGTCTATCAATCACACCAGAAAGTATGCTACCTATCCTACCTGGACCTATATTTAAAAAATGGCAAACAAACACACCAACACACGACACTCCACGGTTCTCAGTCAAACACTTGGGCGCAAAAGCCTACACTAGGGAGGCGTCCCGGGACACCCCCGACACCCAAGTGCTGTCACACAACTTGCACACTCTAATGTACGTACCATTTTTCTGAAATCGACTGACAGTGGCTGGGATCTCTGCGTTCACGTGGAAAAAACCACGTCGCGGTTGAGATATTTAATAGATATTTAATAAAATAATTAAATAGCACCGATACAAGAGGTACTTGATAGCAATTGATAAGTATATTCAATTCTTTTTGGCATTTGGCCTCTGTCATCTTAAATGACAAAAACTTCGTGCCCAAGTATAGTAGGAATTATTGAAGCAAATAATACTAAAAATGATGTCTCTGTTTTAAATTGATGGACATCTTATCTTGGTCATAATAGCTACATTTTAATACGGAACGACGCAAATCCACAGCCTAACCACACACACAATGCGGATATTACGTCGTGCACGATACACCAACGCACTGTCAGTCGCCCACAATAAATCATTTTATGGCTTATAAACTAAAAAATATCATCGTGCTCTACCACCGTTTTCCCACCCAAGTAGCACCGGGGCACGTGAGTGGGATCCGGGCAGTGAACACGGAAAGGGTTAAACCTGAAAATCCTCGTCTAAAAAGATGATAAGGACATACTGATTTTCTAACGGGCTAAAATACATATATATGTACAACAGATCTATATATGATTCTATTTTATTGAATAGAAAATTAAATGACTCTACTTTATTAGAAAAATTGTGCAATGACTCTACTTTATTAGAAAAATTATGCAGTGACTCTACTTTATTAGAAAAATTATTCAAAGACTCTACGTTAATAGAGAAATTATTCAACGACTCTACTTTAATATACTTTGAATTAAATTGAAACATCCTCGGGCGTTCCCGTGATCAAAGCATTGATTCTAAAACGCAAGATTGCTTTAAAAGTTGATTGCCTTGATTTCGAAAACTACTCGTTCGCGTATTGTCTTCTTGTACATTCAGGTTTAATTAACATTTTGTACGGAAACAATGAACGTATCGATATCTTTAAACGCTAAAGACTAATATGGATATCGAATAATAAAATTATTCGATAGTTCCAACAAATTGATAAGGTAAATGAGTACCTTCACTTTATATATTATCAAAGTAGAAAAATATGAAATTCTACACTCTTACTAACAGCAATAATTATGCAATTTATTCTAACTGTGCAGTCATTGCAATTGACAAGTAAACGAAGTCGAATGGTATTCGACTTCTCCACTACAAACTAATGCACGTAGAATACTGGACGTTACTTTATATTCATTCAATAATTAATAACTATTTAAATATCGTTTCATAGGTATTCAATTAAATACTCTATTATAAAAAGATATATAGTGATATATTTTGTACTAAATATGATCTGTTTTAAAGTTATCAAGCTATTTAAAAACGCGTTGTACAAGAAGACCTATCCTCACATAATATAAAGCAGTAAAGAAGTTACTACTCATGAGTATATTTCCATATACCCATGGTCACAGTGCTTGCCAGAAAAATCTACGTAATTACAACCAGTCACCCGTGTCGGTTCGGACCTTTCGTCCTGCGACATGATTGAGTGACCAGAGGAACTTTAAAGCATGCCACTCACCGGTTGCAGACTCACCAGGTGTGCGGTCAAGCTCGTCGCCATCGAAGCCATGGAAGCTGCTGAAACATTCAAAAAGAGCAAACAACATTAAAATCTATGTATTTTCAGTACTTTTGGAATGTGTTAATTATCAATGATTATTGCAATACAAGATTAAAGAACGAAGGAGATACTTACTCGTCAAATTGATGGCTGAAAGCCCGAACTCGCCGAACAGGACACTGACTCTAATGAAACACGTATGATTGACAAACAAAGTGATTCTAATTTCGCGACAGTATTTCTACTGTTTTTGTGACTGCTACCGAGCAGCCCGCGTGCCCTCGGCTCAGAGTCTGGACAGTAAAACGACTTAGCATCGAGACCAGTTTCGATTCCGAGCCACAGAAATCATTAAGGCACGGATATGCAAAACCACAACCACGATTCTAGATTATGACCCGTATGCCTTCTGCCACCCCAAGGTGTGCTTGGCGTGGTCTAACACATAGGAATTTCCTACTAGGCGGGCCAAAGTGTCCAGAAAAGCAATCACAGCCCCACACACCGCCCCCCGATGACACTGCAACCCGGATATTGCAAGAACCGCGACCACGATTCCAGAATGGTGGATGACCTACCCAAATTAGAGATTATATGTGGTCTAACAGAGGGCCTCGTGACCAGGGTCCAGAACCACAATCACGCCCCCGCACATCGTAACTCGCTGACACTAAGTCCCTAACCATCAGTCCTCCGAGCCGAGAACGGAAAAGGAAACGGAATAATTGTGATCGACGAACAAAGTGACTCTATTTTTCGCGAGAGTATTATTTCGGAGCAAACACTGACTCTAATTTCGCGTCTCTTTACTGTTATTTATGTTGAATTATTATTAAGAGCGGCTGCGCTCAAAAAATAATAAAAAGAACTTTGACGGAACAAGCACTGACTCTACCAACCGCATTGCGCGCGGCCAACAATATCGTTATGGTGATACAATTGAGCCCATGGCAGCTTCTGAAACATTCAAAAGAACAGACAACATTGAAATCTTTGCGTTTTGAGTACTTTTCGATCATGATAATTATCAAAGACCATTGTAAAATAAGATTAAAGAAATACAGAGATACTTACTCTTCGAGTTGATGGATGAGTGCCCGAACTCGCCGAACTGCATCGGTGCTGACTCTAATACCGGAATACTTATTGCGAAAGAAAAAAAAAAAAAATAAAAGACTACTATCGCGCACGTCAATTGTGATCGACGAACAAAGTGACTCTAATTTCGCGAGAGCAATATTTCGAAGCAAACACTGACTCTACTTTCGCGTATCTTTACTGTTATTTATATTTAGTTATAATTACTATGAGCGGTTTCGCTCTAAAAACAATAAAAAGAACTTTGACGGAGCAAGCACTGACTCTACTGACCGCATTGCGCGCGGTCATCAAAATTTTCTGAAAGAGAATCTGTACAAGTTAGTAAATAGGGTGAGGAGGTAGAAATTGAAGCAATACACATTTGATTTTATTTATCTCTTTCTTATTTCTTCATCCTGTCAAACGTCTGTTGAGGAAATACTGCTTGTGTTTTAATAAAGTACTACCGTATTATTATTCTGATTTAATTACTGTTAATTGTCTATTCAAGATATACTATTATAGATTAATATAAATGATTTATCAAAAGCATACTGTGACTGTTCTTTGTCCGAGTTTTAAAGGTGATCATGATCTTAGTAAGTGAGCAATATCGCGCATTTATAAGTTCTCGTAGCTGCTTGTAGAAATCAAGACTCGAAACTATTTATCATGCTTCAGGTGCATAGCAACCAGTAAGTAAGTACGCGGGCAATCCTGCATCGAAAATACAATTTGACCGTACTTGTGCCAAGTCACAGAGAAAAGTTTTTAATAAATACTAGTGAAGCTATAATAGAAATCGCGGCCGATATGCAGCGAAACATGAAAGTATTTCAATTTTTCGTTTAGAATTAATGAAATTTACTGACTCTAGTTTCAATCGCGAATGGCATATTGTAAGTCCTACTTAAAATGTTTAAACTGCTCAATAACTTTCAACCGAAAGAAAAGAACTTGAGCCAAAATCCAATCGCCAGATAACAAGAAATATACGTATACCGTTGGGATAATAAGTTAAATGTTACCAATCCTTCATCGTACGTCATCGGGCTGATTGTTATGCATCGCAGTAATTGCATCTCAATACTCCATTCCTGCAGCCTCAATATATTATCCTCCACCAACCAATCATCCATTGTATCTGCAACAAAAAGAAAAGCAACGTGATAAACCTGTGCCAAAATCAGAATCGAATTCGAAGTCGCGAAAAGACATATGTAAATGGGTATGTAAGTGACATTGCAAACAAAATAAGCGCAACCTTAACACCGCTTTGAATCCGAGTAATCGTTAATAAAATATAATAGTGAATCCAAAAACCGTTCAAACTAATAAATTAATTAATCCGATATTTTAATAAACGACTAGTTACCGCGTATCAAAGAATCGATGGTACCGGATGACCGGTCAAGCGTCCAGCAAAAGAGACTCGAGAAAGAGTTTAATGTATATCCACGATAGTCAAACGATTGTTAAATAAACGTGTATTAATTAATGGAAGCTAATAGACAAGCGTATGCGGTGGTAAGGTAAACCCCGAGATGCTATTGTATTGTAAGGTGATGTATGTCGCTAACCTTCGACAGCATTGACGACCCGTACGGTACGACGCTTGAACTGATAGTGACACCGCGTGCGCCGCGCACCGCATCCCCACTCCGCGACGCGCCGGCGCGTCGGCAACGCTCGGTCGCGCTCGGTGGTATTCGCAATTTCCGAACTCTTCGAAGGTCTCCGACCGCGGTCGTGCGTACTACTGTACTAAGGTCATACGTACTGAACCTTTGCGGCTTCTGACCAACTTTTGGCCGGACCTACGACTCTAGGGTCGTGCCTATTGGACTTCTACTATTTCTGACCATCTTTCAGCCGGACCTACGACTCTAGGGTCGTGCCTATTGGACTTCTGCGGGTTCTGACTAAGTTTTAGCTGAACCTACGATCGCAGGGTTGTACCTACTGGACTTCTCCTGTTTCTGACCAACTTTTAGCTGGACCGATGACTCTAGGGTCGTACCTATTGGACTTCTGCGGGTTCTGACGAACTTTTAGCCGGACCTACGACTCTAGGGTCATGCGCATTAGACTTCTACTATTTCTGACCATCTTTTAGCCGGACCTACGACTCTAGGGTCATGCCTATTGGACTTCTACTATTTCTGACCAACTTTTAGCCGGACCTACGACTCTAGGGTCGTGCCTATTGGACTTCTGCGGGTTCTGACTAAGTTTTAGCTGAACCTACGATCCCAGTGTTGTACCTACTGGACTTCTCCTGTTTCTGACCAACTTTTAGCTGGACCGATGACTCTAGGGTCGTACCTATTGGACTTCTGCGGGTTCTGACGAACTTTTAGCCGGACCTATGACTCTAGGGTCGTGCCTATTGGACTTCTACTATTTCTGACCATCTTTCAGCCGGACCTACGACTCTAGGGTCGTGCCTATTGGACTTCTACTATTTCTGACCATCTTTCAGCCGGACCTACGACTCTAGGGTTGTGCTTATTGGACTTCTGCGGGTTCTGACTAAGTTTTAGCTGAACCTACGATCCCAGGGTTGTACCTACTGGACTTTTACTATTTCTGACCAACTCTTAGCTGAACCTACGAACCTTGTTAAAGAATTCTTTTGTTCTTTGCCGCGCAATGGAAACGGGACAGCACAGGCGGGACGCTTGACGTGACAGGCATCTCATGGTCAATTTCATCGCCCCGATGCATCGCGATGTGATTTCGACTCAACTCGAGCCGAACCGAAGTGCATCGCGCAACCAGGCATCGTAGCTCAATTTTTCTACCGAAACGTTGACCGAGTAATAGCTTTCCTGATTCCCCCAAGGCATTCACATATATTCACACAATCGCATGAGGCTTGTCCCCAACACTACTTCAGTAAATAATAGTTCTTCAACTGATCACTGTTCATGAGCAGAGGACGCTCAAATCAGTGTCGGATATCTGAGTCGGTATGACAGTCACGTTGGGCCACCAAAGTCCATAAGATGTCCTGTCTATACTTATATCTCGTCGGTGCTTGAGGTTTTTGATCCGCTTCAAAAGGCCCTGGCAGATCTCGAATTTATTACACATTGCACTATTCCAAATTGATCATAGATTCGATTATTTATTGCATCTAGCAATTGATTTTTATCTATCTCTAATAAGAAATATGTATTTATAGTATGCGTGAGCATGTAAAAATTAAATAATAATGTAAGATTTATATGAAAAAGAAATATATTTCAAAACTTTAAGTAAAAGTTTTTACATTTTCACTGTGATAATAACATTCTATATACAGAATCAATTCTAGTTGGGTGTATATCGTTATTCATAATTTGAAATTTTTGTGTTCGTTCTTATTAAATATGTCCTTAGAAAAATGATTAAAATGTGTCACACTATATTAGATTATATAAAATAAACATGTCTTTATGTGTTTTCAATAGTTTTCTACAAATAAAGTAAATGTTCAATTTTTACATAAAACTCTGTCACATTTCCACAAAATTTGCATAGTAGTTCACCAGGAGTGGTAGATTTTACCTTAAATTATCGTTTAGGATAGATTTCGGATTCCCACTTATTTCTATATAACACGTATAGTTGCATCGCAGCCCTTGCATCTTCAATTGAGTTATGTTCCCCTGTTTGTATTTCTCTACCTAACAATTCATGTGAAAGCTTTTTCAAGCTCGGCGTATTTCCTCTAGATAGTTGTTTAAAAGTCTTGAACCTAGAAGTATCTCGTAGATGTTTCCTTGGGTGTGAAAGATATAGAACGTCCAAATCGTGTTTCAATGCATGACCGACTAAAATACGACCTCTTAAAATATCTGCTACTTCTTTCTGAACAATCTCGAATTCTTCTCCAGTTTGAAGATTATGGGGCCTAATACCACTGACTCTTGTTCTATAATCTTGAACGGGTTCCCTTGGCTTTACATATTTATCATACACGCAAAAACCATGGCGATTCACAAGCGACACTCTGGCCAACATACTCTCTGTACCATCCCCAATGCCGACCATTTCACAATCCATTGCCACTTGCTTTGTTAACTTCTTTTTCTTTTCGTCGTAAACTTCTTCGTTCATAGATGCTACATGACCCATGTTCAATATCGGCAAATTATGTTTCTTCCTCGATTTCTGATGCGCAGACGACTTTTTCTGCACAATTTCTTTCTCCGTGTTTTCTGAATTCATCGCCGATGAATTAAATACTAAATTTTTAAATATTTCCCAATTACGGCCAGATGCAGTTCTCTCTGTGCATGGTGTCATGTGTTGAGTATTTTTTCGCTCTTTTTCGTCCATGATTTTCTTGGTAGCAGATTTCTTAGAATGGCATGAGTTCGGCTGATTTTCGTTTTTTCTGAAAGAAGTTAACGCAAGAAGCATTGATAATTATAAATATAAAGTATATTGTGTTGTTAATGAACATTTAAGTTACCTATCCTAACCTCTTCATTTGACACGTGTATAAACACACATATAAGTGTTTCGAAAAAAGACAATTTTTGTCGAACGATGAAATATATAACGTTCTTGTTATAAATTACTGGAAACGTAGATAGATTTTAAACAAAATTATAGGCAAAATGTTAGATAATATGTCAACCTGAACATGGCGGCACAAATTCAAAAGTTACAGTACGCTTGGAAATGAATGTGGTCACTCTTTCCCTTTGAAATTTACGTGATTAAATAAAAAACATATCTAAAGATCAAACTTAAATTTAACTAATCACTCCTGTGTCTAGTAATGTTAAAAATTAAAGAGATATTTTAGTACAAATTCAGAATAAACAATAGTAAACATTGTTTATCGATGATATATCGCAGGTTTATGTTTTCCCGTGTAAAAGAAGAGGTTGTGAAACGACGCTTTCCTATATGCCTAATTAGCGCCAAAATGTTCTTACCTTATATATAATACTATCGCGATAAAGCACACGGTGAATATTAAAGAAACCATTATAGTCGGAAAGACGGAAAAAGTATTCCGGAATTTATCTTCGGCAAGTTTGTACTGATGGACCGTTTCTGTCGAAGACCTGCGTAGTTCAACGGTTCTTTCGTATAAGTATAGAATATGAGTAACTGCTTGTTTCAATTGTGTACAATATTTTGAAAAATCTCAAAGAAATGTATGATGATAGTACTGACGCAAACAAAGATACCTTTCAAGAACCACGAAAAAAATTTTGGCTGGTGAGTTTTTTTACTTACTGTCAGCGGTATTTATATATGACATAAGATTAACCTGTTGTTCTTGCAAACGATATTTATTCTCTATAGTTGCTTTGAGTGACAGATTATTGTCAGTGATGTATAACACATTGTTTTTTTTTTAGTCTTCTACTAGTCTATTATTTCTGCGCATTGATGTTTACAACAATAAGAGTAACAGTTTTCTATTTGGTATGTCAAATTAGCGGTCAAGAAAACGTCCAAAAAGCGATGCTATCAACATCAGTTCAATGGATATATCTCTCGAGTCTGAGATGGGAAAAAAGAAAAAGAGAAGAAGAATTACAGAAGTGGCCAGCAACATTTTTTCATCTTCTACATTAGGTAGCAAGCATGGAAATATATTTCACAGATCTTTTACAATTCCTCCGAGCACAGCAGATTTATCGTTCGTAGATAATGACACGGATTCAGGATTATTAAAAAGGTATTAAAAGCGTAAATGATCATAGTTAAATGTTCCTTTGCGCGAGGCAAGGATTTGTATGTTTGTTTAACTTTTTCTTTAAGGAACAAAGAAAATATTGAGAACTCTAACTGCGTTACACTTAGAAGCTGGGTAATTGATGTTGCAAACTCAAATACCAAGGATAGACCAAATTATGTGCTAACCAGAAAAGAAGTGAAAAGACAAGAAGCAATTTATGAATTATATTGCGGAGAGAATGTGCTCATTAATGATTTATGTATTCTTAAAGACTGTTATTATGAACCACTGTTATCAACCAGTATTTTTAGTTCCGATGAATTAATTACACTTTTCGGCGGCGTGATACATCTCATTGAAATACATAGCAGGCTAAGAGATAAATTGATGGATCTAAGGGACCAATATGGTTTCACAGAAACCGTTGGACCCACGCTATTAAATTGGGTTAGTCGAAATTAGATTTTAAAGTATCGCATACTTTGCAAAATTACCACCCTCAGTGTTCGCTTCGACATAATAATTTCAGATACCGACATTGACAAAACCATATTTGGAGAGGTGCAGAACACAGATATGGGCGAAACATTTGCTGGATGAAAAGAGATTAACGCACAAACGTTTTCAATCGTTCTTAAAAAAACGTCTGGAGTCTCCCCACTCTGTCGATTTATGGACGTACATAGATGTAGCAAGATCAAGAATTGTAAAATATCCTTTACTGATTAAGGAAATACTCAGGCATACGCCAGCAACGCATTCAGATCAAACATTGTTGAAAGAAGCCTACGACTTGATATCCAATTTGCTTAAAGATATAGACAAGATCATGGGGAATTCAGAATGTAAATTAGCTCAATCAAAAATTAATGTGAAACTGGATTATGATCCTAATAAATGCATTGAAAGCGCAACAGAACTAGTTACTCAGGGGCAGCTCAAAGATACGAGGGGAATGGTAAGAATACTTTCCAGTACCAATATTACAAATTAAATAATCGTACAGTAAATTGCCAATTATAATTTTCAGAAATTTCATTGTTTTCTTTTTGACACTTGTTTCGCAATATCTCGCGGTACAAGATCTGTAAGTAAAAGATACAATCTATCTTTCCCCGTTATACCCAGAGAACAAATCTACATAAATGCAGATGAAACATTTGAAGTAAGTTATGGATTTAAAATTGGGGAGTACACTTTAACAACCGGAGATGGCCATGGAAAAAGGCATTGGGTTGATTCATTTAACAAAATTAATAAGTGCAGTATTAATTTATTGGAAAATGCGATCGATATCAATGAAAAGGAAAATCGACAAAGCCTCTCGACATCGAAAAAAAATCAACCATCTGGATCGTCTACGAATAAAATAAATGAAAGTAACTTTTCATTGACATTAAAAAGAAGCTTTCTAAAACAGAAGCGTAACAGTATTGGCAGCGTACAAAATTAACAATTTTGCGTTCCATTTTAAACTACCTTTTTATATTTGTGTTTTACTACATATAAATAGGTGTAAGTTTTGGATATATGCCCTTAAAAAAAATGTTTAACCCAATCGTACTGAAAGCAACATTTTTTTTAAGTAACAAATTTTTATTATGAAATATTTCCCAGATTTACATTCCAGTTTTAATTTCAAGAGAATGTATTTTATATTACTATGTGTACTTACCTATGTATTATTTACATATTACAAAGCAAATACTAATAGTGTAAAATATACGAAAAAAAAAATATATATATACATAATTATATGATAGAGGTGCTAATATGAAAATGACAATACAAATATATAAATGTATGCCCTAGTTGAGGCATGAACTAAATATTTCAAATATAAACAACCGTGTACAAATATTTTTGATATCAAATGTAAGTAAAAAAAAACATTATTTGATGTAATTATAAACATAATTTATATACAAAGATGTAATTCTTTTTTTAAACGAATATCTGAAAACAAAATATGAAAATGAGAATAATAATAAATCGTCAATTTTTATTAAGTGCAATTTTTTTCTGATAACATCTGTAATAAAATAATTATTCACTTACTTCGCACAGTTTAAAAATATTTATGGTTTACTAGGCTTCATCGAGTTCCCATCTGGATAACGTTTTTTAAAGGCTTTAATAAGTTGTGGATCAATTAAATGAACCCCATCTACTTGATTGCCCAATGTGATCCAATTAGGTTGTACATTATGCGGTCGACCAAATAGTTCGATCTTTCTTGTGCCAGGACTCATACGTTCAATAATTCCATAGATTTCGTCGGGCTTATGACTCGTTGCCCGAACTTCGGCCACGATTACATCACTATCCAAGCCACGATTAATTCTTGGATTACCTTTCATGCCAACTAAACAATGTTCTTTCCCGTGATTCAACCAATGGCCAGTTCTGCCTGTTCTTATTATCCTTTGCAATTGATTTGTTTTTACCCATATAATTTCGTCCACTCTTTCATATCCCCACAGTTGCAAACATTCTCTACCAAGTTCCATTGCTCTTCCTGTTACCCATAGAAATAAGAGACCCTCGTCTTGAAGTGCAGGTATGCCCAGCTGCCTCATTTCATCATCCGACATAGTACCATATGGTAATTCCATATGGATATCCCACGGAGGATCGGCCATTATTACAGCAAATTTACCAAGAACCGTCATATCAAGATAACGTAAATCACATTGTATCCATTGCGGTGGATACAGAGTCAATTCACTACTTAACGATCCACTAGGAGTAGGACAGACTGTGCTACTACCATTTTTGCTATCTATTGTTAAGCCTTTATTCACTGTACTATTATTTGCATTATCTGCATCAGTTGATTCTTTGGGCTGAGTGGTTGGTCCATCGACTTCATAGTGAACGTACCTGTGCAACAGGATATTTAAGTAATGGTAGAATTACTGTGAACTCTTTATTATATGTGAAAATAAAAAAAAGTTGGCAATTACATATACATACTTGCAAGTATCCATATGAAAGCAAGTATTAAGAAAGCTACAGTCCCCCAGAGATTCGTCTGTATGACTTTGAATAATCTTTTTAAAATGAAGCTTTTTACACTTCTCCGCAAATCCTGGTCCACCATTCAATTTGACACAGTCCACTCGTGTCCCATGAGGGCAGAATTCCATAACTTGGGCACCTCCTTGAGACCGAAAACGTTCGGCCAATGATTTCTCTTTGGATGTTTGCTTAGATAACAAGTCTAAAATCTGCTCTCCGACCTTCTTATTCTCTTTCTCTCTGATAGTAGGCATCGATATTAAAGACATTATATCCTCTGTATTTTTCTTGTCCAATTTTGGTTGCTTATCCGCAGGTGCATAATCGTTCAATTCAGATGCAGATGTTTCTGCGCTCTCTGGATTTTCCGTATCGTCTGATTGAGATTGATATGATAATTGCGACTCTGTCACTGATAGTACCGTGTATCCGAAAACACCGTTTTCAGTCACTTCTTTTATCCTAAAAAAAATTAATAGATTAGTACTGTTGATCTAAACTTCACGCATAATGCAGAAACTTACTAACTTAACGATATCTTGTGCTGCAAGTTTCTCCAGAATTTTATGGATGTCTGAAGAGCAGACGTCTGCATTTAAATTTTTACGAAGTTGATCTATCAGTTCAGCAGATGTGATGGGTAAGTTAGGCAATGATTCATGTAATATACACAACACATCTCTTTCATATTCATTATGGTCCGATCGTTGTGGATGTCCCAATGAATCTAAAAGAATAATTAGGTATAACTCATTTTAATGCTCGATTGGAATTCGCATCCTATGTATGTAAATAAACATTAAAATAAAAGAAGAGAAATGAAATATAATTACCAGTCGCAACGGGCGATTCATTTGTCAAGGTGGTTGATACTGGTGTTGCGGATGTGAGTGTAAATAATTCATGTCGTTCGCGTTTTCTTTTCTGCAGTTTCTCGCGTAGGCTGTTCCTTTTTATTTTAATAGCTTGAATTTCTTCGAAAGCGTCTGACATGTCTTTGTGACAAATTTTTTTAATACAAGCATTAGACAAAAATGTATACTGTCAAGTATCTATACATGTATGTGCCTTGCAGCAAATATTGATAAAGGAACGACTCGAGAAAGTTTCTTTTTACATGTAAGAAAGGAAATGAATATTTACCTCGTGATATTAATCACATCAGTGTAAAACGTTTAGAAGGGCGTTTCTGCTAAAAATTTTCAGCATATGTAAACACATACCAGGCATCCATACAACACGAAACCCAACCTAATCCCAAGAACCTAACTTTAACTGTACAGTTAACACATGGCCGATTTGCTATACTCCATGCGAAGGATGTGCATACAGATTTAGATACATAAATGTACTCTCACGAGCCATATTCTGCCAAACGCGCTTAATTATTGTTACATATAAAATTCGTAAGAGTTTATCATTCAAATTAAAATGTCGAGCATGAAGGAATTTTTTCAATCGGTCGCCCAATGTATTTTTAGTAACTGGACAGCGTTAAAGGTATGAAGTATTCGTTATTAAGTTTGCTGTAAAATGTATGTGTACATATAATTCATTTATTCACGCTCTATCCTTTCTTTAATAAGTATTTTCGTATTAGATGGCAGTGGAATATGGAATGGGTCCAAAAGAAAGAGCAGTTGATTTTTATTCTTACATAACGGAGGTTATGTACATGAACGGTTCGTATTTATTTATTCGATTCCCTTTATTATTCAATTTCAATTGTTTCACAAGTATTACTCCTCAGAAGTATTAAATAGCACCGAGATTGCTTACGTGTTAGAAGATTACATGGACGAGCATTTTAACACAGAACTCGAAGACAATAGTGCTGTACAAGTAGCAGAAGAGTTATACAGATTCTCTCGCTATTGCATCGAAAATAATGAAAGCTTAGCAATGGCAGAACTGGCGAAACTTCCACCGGTGCAGACATGGCTTGTTACAAATGAACCCTCGAAAAGAATTCAACATGCTAGTGTTATGGAGAGTGATAGTTCTGATGGAGAACAAGAAACGTCTAATACCATGGATGTTGTTGACGAATGGACGGAAGTAAAAAGCAGGAGGAAAAGATAAACTGCGATGTGTCCACCTCGACTTTTATTATTGTTTCTTTTTTTTACAAAAGAACAGATTAACAAAGAATATATGTATATATATATATATATAAACTACTGTTTTACAGTACATGTGCATCGTTTTCGCAATTGTAATTTATACTCTAGAATCTTGTAATGAAATACTTATCTAAGCAGTCTTTTAGACGTTGTCAGATTCTATTTGGCAGTTCTAGCTTCTGCATCTATAAAAAAAAAATGAAAAAAAAATCATTGAAACTCCTGAAACGAAGTTAATAAATATTTTCTAGATCACCTTTTGGTTTTACATTTATATAACACCACCTTTCTCACTTTGGGACAGGGGAACATTGCAGTATCCATTATGGTCTTTAGCAACAGGATCCCTTTTCTCTTTGCTTGCACTTTCCCCTGTGCCCACTATGCTTAATATTACTGGTAAAAACAACAGCCCATGAAATAGTCCGAATGCCACTACACACGTGAATAACTAAAACCATAAATTTTCTTTACAAATATTTATTTCTTTTTTAAGAGAAAAGAATACTCGAAATTCTATTAAAAATACCTTAAAGAAAGTACTGAATAAATATGCCTCGCTAGAACCTAATAAAACGAATGCCAGGAATGTGCTTAAACCTCCATTGAATACAGCTGGACCAATAACAGAAAGCGTTGCAATTGCTCGTTCTATAAAAATTAATAAAAAACGACTCAATTGTAAATGCTTACCCTCATAGAGTAAATTAATTATATTAATATTTACCCTTTTTACTACCCTTCGACCGTACAAATTCTAATCCCATATGCGCAGCGTAATCAACAGCTAATCCAGCGCATAATAAAATCATTATGCTTGAAGACATCTCAATGGTTAAATTTAGAAAGTACATTGAACCTAACAAGTCGATAAGCGTGAAAAACACGCAACAAATCACAAAAAACGAGGCTCGTAAATTTCTAAGGAATATTACTATCACAATTCCAATAGTCACTATTTCTAAACACAAGTTCCTTATCAATTCTTCCCCAATTACCTGAAAGCCAAGGGGCAATTATGTATTACGATAAATTAGGTAAAAAAAAAACTCTCCTTATACCTTGTTCGCCATCCACGAAATATAATCGGGTGAAAAAATTGCAATATAATCGTGTCCCAGAGAGAAATTGGTAGCTCTAACTGTTTCTCTTACAGATTCCATCGCTTCTATTTGTTCCGCGGTTGTATTGATCAAAACGTGTTGTATAGGAATTTGCGACGTCTGTAAAAAAAAAATGAAAGAAAAATATACTGTTATTACGATATTAAATGACAATATTTCATAGAAAAGTTTTACTACTACCGTTATATTGTACTCTCCAGCTGGCAATTTATCAAAGTTAATATCCTTAATATACGTTTGACCCTCCTTTGTTAAAAGCAAGTACTCCGTTAGTATATTATAATATTCCTCCTTACTCTCAATATCACCTGTAACAAAGATTTATATTCAATTTATGTTCACGCAATCATGACACTTCGATACGATGTTCAAGCTTCACCTTTTCCGGTATCGTTGAGCCATTTTTCATAAGCAATGAACCATGGATCCAGCGTGCCATTATTAATAAATTGATTATGCTTCAGCGTCTCCACCAATTCTGAGAGAGACTTACGATCCTCATAATAATCTACGCCATTCATATAAATCGCGGCACGTTTCCCATACTTTGGGAAATATTCTTTCAATTTGTTATTAAATTGGATCGGAAAGGAGTCTTGGTTTAAGTACCAAAGTGGATCGAAGTTCTGGTCGAGTTGAAACACTGCCCATGTATTCACGCATAGACAGCCGGCAGTGATCAATAGAATGATTACTTTCACGGAGATCTTTGTGATTCCCGGGCCGATATAGTTTTCGAAGATGATTTGCTGGGTATTCCTTTGACTGCACTCGTTCGCCCTCCAGTTCAATCTAGGCCGACAGAAGCAACCGTCCTTGCGAGCTTCGAGTCTCTTCTCGTCGTACACGAGACAGCTCACGAAGAATATAATTTCGTATATGTACAAAAATAGAATTCCCAATGTGGCGAAAGCGTAAAAGGATCTGAGAGTGGGCATCACAGTTGTTATACCAAAGGCAAACGCAATCATGTTTGTAAAAGAAGTCACCGTGATCGACATACCTTGAAAAAATAAAGATCGAGACGTCAAAAAAAATAATGCAATAAATGGTTACATCTGTGTAGGATATATTATTGTAAAATATAGATCCGTACCAGACTGTTGTACAGCCTTGGCTATACGTATAGGGATTTCAGAGGTTTGATCAGTTTCAGAGAGGTTGTCCAAACTCTGCATGATCACAAACATATTATCGACCCCTATACCGAGCAACAGAAACGGAAGAATGGAATGTATCGGCCCATACGTGTAGCCCAAATAGTAGCACACTCCGAAAGATGACAAAATTGCCTGGCCAACCACAGACACACCCATTACTGATAAATAAATTCGTTGCTCCAGCGCGTTGCATTTACCGATCATCGCCATCACGTAGACTGCGATCAAGGATATTCCGCAGCATAGTACTGTCAGGTTGCTGTTCAATATTTGATGCAAAGAATCCAGGTAACTTCGCGAAGCTATCGCGTATATCTCCATTCCTGGTGGAAACGTGATGTTCGAGTGGAGAACATGATCTATGAATTCCAATTCCCAATCGGCCGAGTTTGGATTGGATTTCTTCAGCATCCAATTGAGAATCGTGGCGTTCGCGCCTTTAACACGTCCTTTCCTATCGTAGAATATACCTGAGAGTAGAGGCTCGATGTCTAGAAGCGCGTTGTCGCTGATCCTGTAAAAGATTTGACGCAAAATGTACTTGTAAGGGTAATGAATTGTATGTTCATTACAAAGATTTACTTGTTCCTAATCGCCCTGGTCACATCTTCGAGAATCTCCTTCTTCGACAAATTCCGAACATCTTTCATCAAGCTCGTCCCCCAAAGCTGCATAATAGACTGATAGATGCATCCATTCTTCAGCACTGTGTTGTTCAACTCGACCAGGATATCCTCGGAGACTTGGAGATCATTAAAGATATCCGCTGTGTCGTCTACATTGAACCACGTGAAATACCTGTGGTCCAACGAAATTACCGGCCACTGTTAATACCAGGGGTAGCAAAGAAATTCGAAAGATATTATTTATTCCAGATTTTACCCAGCACACACATCTTCCCAGGTATGGTTGTTCACCCGTACAGACTTCACTATCCGTTCTATCTTGCTGATCTGAAAGGAGGAAGAGTGCAGTTGAACGAATGGTTTAACATTAGAAGAGGTTCAGCCCACAGATTCCAGGTGATAGGTAAATCTCGTGAGGCCTAATGAATTTCGACAAGGATCATGCGTTAAAGTGGAAAAGAACCTTCGTAGATACTCGTATAATTCATGATCGCCTATGTACCGAGCGCAGCACTTCCGGTTCTAAAACGTTGGGAGCCGTGACGATGATACTTTCGTATCGGAAATCGTCCCGGAAGTGTGTCTTCACCCAGGCAGCGTCGGTGCGTATCACAGAGTCTTCGGGTACGAAGAGCTCGACTTCGTCGATTCCTTCTCTCCAAAAGATTAATCCAGGGGCGCAGGCACAGTTTATGCAGAAAGCCACCAGCAACCAGAGCCATGGTTTCTTCCCAATACTCAGGCCGATGCTGAACAAAAATTTCCCATCGGTACAATAATATCCATCTTGGGGAAAAAATGAAAGAAAATTAAAGCTAGGTGAATATTGTTTTAAATAGCGGGTATAGGAATTATTGAAGCAGATCTGTGAAAGTGTAATGGTTCGAAAAGTGGTGATTTCTGTACTGCTGCGCTAAGCGTTAGTGGAACCACTTTGGCAACAAGAATAATTTACCCAGCGCTGCACAAAATGAAACACAATCTCGTTTGAATATGGGAATCTGATGAGATTCGTAACACTGTCCGACTCGAAAGAAGAAGGACAAGCATTCGAGCAGTTTTTTTATATCGAGTTGCCATGCGGATTTTTTGATTGAAAGAAACGATGATAATTCGACGGTATAATTGGGTAATAAGAGCAACGACCCTTAATGAAGTGATAATAAAACGTAACTATGGCGCCAGAGGAACCGTTGGCCTAATATAGACCAATTCGTGGAACGAAATGGGCATTCCTGATTCATCTAATTAAGATTGTCGCGATGATCTCACCGTAAGTGGATTAAATTGTACAAGGTTCAAGCCCCGAAACTTGACCACCGTTAACGTGATTATGCCTCAACGAGATTTATTATGTTTTCATGGTTCGATCAATTGCCCATTGCAAACACACGCTATGGCGCGTGCAGGTTGATTGATCGTGATTAGCATTCGAGCAACAATCATGACAATTTAAACAGGAGACTTGAAATAAGAAAAACCTGGTTTTCCTGTGTGTGTGTGTGTGTCTCTTTTCCAATGGAAATTCAGATTATCAGAAACGACAGCGAAGATATCGTCTCGTCATCGTTACGCTACCGTGCCAGTTAACTTCTCCATACAAGATTACCAGGAACAGGCGTATATTTCAATGCCAATTAATTCCGGGGGAACCTGTTATTTGAGCGAAATCCAGCACGGATGGTTTCGGTGACAATGCAGATCGCGCGGCTCTGGAGAGCACCATAAACAGAGATAATGCGCTTCCGACAGAAGAACGCGATCACGCTCAATTTGCCGACATCCGATCTATTTTTTCCTTTCTGCGTACCATTTAAATACGCCCGGATCCTCCGCTGAACAGACAAACGTATAAATTCGAGGAAAACATCCTGTTGCATATATAAAACTTGAAATAAAACATTCTGCTGAAACCAGCAGAATGACGATAACAAAGGGAAAGAAAGGAACATAAAGCAACGTACTATCTTTCTTCAAAATGAAATCTAAAGGATAAGCCGAATAAATCAAAGCGCTATAGAAAAAAAAAATATATGCATATATTTTTAACAGACTGGGATTTAAAACAATTCAACTCACCGATAGAATATACGATCTGGGTTTAAATGAAGATCCAGGAGGAGATCTTTCAGACGTTTCCACGTGGTACCGGTGTCCCTTTCACGACGGGGTTCCATTCTTATCACTGCGATGCTTAGATCGTTCGGTCGTTGAATGTCCACTGCGTTAGAACGTCGGGAAGCACACGACCGAGTGCGGCAGCATGCATGTGACCAACGTTGGAAGTAATCTGCCACAATTATATAACGTTCGGCCCGAAGCTTCGCCTGCACGGTAGCCGCTGATGCCATCGGGAGGATGAGGAGCGTGAACGTGGATCACCCCTCCTATTGTCTCCGTGACTGCTCGTTTTTTCGACGCTCCTTCGAACGCTCGTTTCATTCGAGGACTCTCCTCTATCAATGAACAATCATCCGTAGAAACATTCCGAGAGATTCTCCCCCTTGAAACATTAAGGATATTTACATGTTTTTTACATTTTTGGTAGAAGAATAATGATACATGCTGCACTGATACTAGAATCATCTAATCGAAGACAGGGGAAGAATAATTTGTACCGAATGATTAACATAATCGTGGATCACGTGCTGAGAGTACAGTCGAAGGGAAGGGACAACAGGAATCTAGCTCGGATTTAATTAGAGTCCGTTTTGTTTTTCTGCTACTTTTTATGATTGCTTCGCTGGTTTACGATTGCTAGTTTTATGAAATTTGCAACACTACGAGCCGATTAAGGTGCGTCCATACTTGTTGCGTCTCCGCATACTGTTACCAAGATAAGGATCTACTCAAGTGGTCTAGAAGAGATTTGGGAACAAATGTGGAGTGTTTCTTGTTTTTTCGTTACATTAGCCGTTACTTGGTTCGGCGGATCGAGGAATTGTCGGTATTTTACCCGCTCCAAAGGAGGCAGCGAGCGGCCGTAGATGTGTGCACTCGTCCTTGCGCCACTGCCAAAGTGTTAGCTCGCCCCTGAACTGCTGTACATGTGTGAACTCAAGTAAAATGAACCAAGTAAAAAGTAACACTATGAGGTATCAAAAAGCACTTCACATTTCTTCCCAGACCTTTTCTAAACCACTTGACTAGGTAACAAATCCCAGTTCGGTAACAAATGTGGACGGACTTTTACGTGCAAATGAATAGAAATACGTCCAAACACACATCTCGTTACCAAAAACTGACGTCACCGGCGTCTGTAACAGAAGTACGCAACAAGTCTGGACGCACCTTTAGACTATGGAAATTTTTGGTCGAATCGGGTAACTAGCTCACAGCTGTTCTAGGTAGAGATTCGCGGTGATCAGAGTTTCGTATTAACAATGTCGTTGCTGCGAGCGATCGTTCGAAAGGCAACGCAAACAAAATGCGTATACTACCGTTCGATTTACTACAATTTCACCAGAAATCACTTAAAGATGTCCTTGTAAAGCGACACATTTTATGTAGCATCACATAGCAGGGTTTCTGAGTGGTCGACCCACATATTTCACTAATTAACGCGGTTCCGCGAAAGGGGACGCTTTTACAATAGCAAAGCCTGGCCGAAACTCGCCGCGAATTAAGGAAAAGAGAAACTTGGTATGCAAATGGGGTGGACAAGATTGTTATATCGGTATTTGTTTAACAGCTTAGTTGGTGTTACGCGTTTTTGATAGCAAGTTCGTAGAATTCACTGCTCGTGAAAGGAAGAGAGAATTAAGTTCGACGAAAATTGGTGCATCGGACACGACTTATTAATTTTCTCATGATAATAAACGAGAACGGGCTGCCTTCTTTCGGATCGCTATTCTCTGCGGTGCACAGTTATTCGAGGCTCGAGTGATTCGTTCACGGTCGAACGATCGCGGAAAAAGTGATTTACGACGGCGTAATTGCAGAAGAATCATCGCTTCTCAGAGATTCTGTGATTCCCTTAAGTGGACAGCTGTATGTTCTATCAGTGTCATTGTTCGAGGTCTCGTTAGCTAAAAATCGAGAGGCCAAGTTATAGCGACATAAAACGGAAGAAACATATTTCTTACATTTTTTAAAGAAACAAGAGCGCGTCCTTCGCACTTCCACTCGTTGAACTTTCTCAATGTCACTTTAACAATATCCCCTAGCGTTGTTGAAAAGAAAAATTAAACGAGAATTGCAAAGAAATTTCGTTCTCCAAGAATCGATGAAAACGTCGCATCGGACAATTCGGACGATCCTGAAGTCGCGTAACTATTTTTGTCAGGCCATTAAACGCCGAAGGATATTTTGAATTTTTGCCCGAGTTTCACTTACAGTTCACTTTCTTCGCGAATACTGACCGCAAAAGAACAGAAGCTATCGTGAAGAACAAGATGGTAACAATGGTCCCGCGGGGATTTTCGTTAAGTGACAAGAAACGAGCATTAGCCGCGAGTAATTTCGTCCAGGTAAAGGAACGACGAGGGACCGACTTTATAAGCTCGCCGAGAAGGTAGGGAGTGTAGTCGAAGTGAATGGCTTTCTCATCGGATCTGTGGATCTTCAGTATTTCTGGTACCAGTCGAACCGATGGACGGTCTCCTCTCGTGTGCCGTTTGCAATACCGGGCGAATCGGTCAATTTGTGGTTGTTCGATCGTAATTAAACAATTTGTGACGAGAGGCAACTTGTAGTGTTCAAAGAGTTGGGCCATCCATGTTGAACCTGTAAGTAAATCGAAGAATTTTTATCTTTTAAAAGCACGACCAGAATTTTTGTGTAATGTATATGTATAATGCAGAATAATACTAGATTAATAGCAATACAAATTTCTGATAGAAGTCTCTGCGAAATAAGTAACGGAGCAGACGGAGACCTTTTTAAATAAAGTACAAAAAGAAAATGTTGGGACCCGATATTAAATTAACATGGAAAAGTAATACTTTGTTAGGTAAACGTTTTGAACTATTTGTGTGACACGATAAGCAAATGCTGAAGTTGCGATAAATGGTAATTAAAGTTGCGGCTCTTCTTTCGTTTTTCATCCAGTCCGTCATTGAATAATTATCATTTACGGTAGAGAGCATTTCCATTTCTTTTCTCTTTACGTTCCTATGAATGATCTCGGAGAGATCTATGCAGCTAGATCTCGATCTATTCTAACGTCCACGGCTCTTCTGCAACTTTTCAACGTTTGTTTGCTCTTCAATCTTGATAGAAGCACACATTTCACGGCCCGCAAATGGTGTCAACAGTTGGACAACCGATAAAAGGAAATCGAAGTGTTTTTCGAATTTCGCCCGATCGTTGAATTCATTATGGATTAACGGTTTTTAGAAAGTTCTGACCTGTAGTCCGAACCTTTTAGCAACATGCTAAATTTTTATATTCTGGAACGACGATTATCATTAATGAAAAAATGGAATGGCAATAAAAAGAAGAAGATATTAGCAGGGTATAAATTCAGATTCACAATCGAATCAATCACACATTGGAATCATTTAATGAATAAGGAAGCCATCGAATACCAAAGTCGATCGTGGTATATGTATAATTCGTTACGTAGCAAGTTGCATACGACTTTCAGCAAAAAAAATAAATAAAAGAGAAATTGAAAAACATTTAGGATGTCCCTGAACTTTCAAGGAAGAGCAAAGTGGCCGTGGCTTGACTTTTAAGTGGGACCACTCTCTCTCTGTACGACTTTTCGGTCGTTTCTTCCGAAAACATTTCGATGCTGCTCAACCCGACGTTTCATCGTACTCTTTTATTTTTATATTGATGGCCAAAGACAGGCTTACCATATAGTCTCTGCTATATCGCACGGGGATCCAGTAATGTCCCTGATTCATAATATCCAGGCTTATCTCACGAAATTCAAATGCAAACACGCTTCACGAATTGATTTACGATTTTCGTATACGCGTGTGTTTCAGGCAGAAACTTGTCAACGTTTTACCGCCGGAATATATTGTTTCTTTCTTTGTTCTTAGCGAGGACGGAAGGGTAATAGACTCTCGTAATAGTGCAGTAAAATAAGTTTCTCCGTTTGGGGAACGATTAATGGTAGCTTGTGTCGTGTGAACGTCACTGTACGTACACCTTGACAGAAGAAAGTGTTACACGGGCCTTTAACCCACGTTGCCTGATTCATTCGTTCGTGTTGATGTTATTTGTTGCGCATCCTTTTCTTGTTCCTGTTATTTGTTGGCCCGTGTATCAATTTATATATTCTTCGTCGAGTCTGCAAATAAAATTTGTTCTTTTACGGTCAAGAAATGGTCTAAATCTAATACGATAGAAGATATTGTTACTGTTCAAACGGAAAGTAAAGATGTCGTTGAGAAGTAGACTGCCGATAGAAGAAAGGTGTTGCTCCCGATTATTCTACGCACGTCACACCGGCGTGAACAATTCTGCATAGCACGTTTCTTTTTACCCCCTGGCCGGCATACGACGTAAGTGGAACGACGCGAGAGAATGCTACGCGGTAGCTCTCCTTGCTCAGCAGTCGATCTAATTGCGAGCGTAAATTGAAATTGATGTCCCGATATCCATCGAAATTCCTGCTACCAATATCTGTTCAAGTAACCTCGTTCCACGATGTAGATCCTTCGAAGGTACGAAATTCGGGGAATCAGTCGATTTCTCGTTGCTTCCAGAACCATGAACGCGGCAACGATCTTGTTGATCCTCGTGGCTGGATTAGCAGACGGTCAATTGAACTTCGAGGGTAACCCGTTGACGGAGAACACCGAGTACACGGCCATGGAATCACGATCCTTAGAACGAACCGTGGGACAACGGGAAACCGCAACGAACGTGACGAATACTTTGACAAAATCTTCTCAGCCTACTCATCCTTCAATCTCCGATGCTAAAAACTTCACAGTATACGCGAATCCAACGAGAACTGTAATTGATAGGGATTTCGCGAATCGAGAGGCCTCAATACCTACCATAAATCAAGAGCAGATAGCACAAAGTGCCCGACACCTGTCCCCAAACACGTACGACCAAGGTGTCGTTTCTACAAATCCGGCGGAAGTGGCCTTGAACAGCTTCCTGAACTCGAAAACTCCGGAGGAATCGCGTATGTCCCTTGACTATTACCTACAAAGCAGAGAAACTCCAGAGGACGTGCAGTCAATGCTAGCTAATCAGCAGCAATTATCGCAACAGACAGCACCTCCCGTTAATCAGCAACAATTATCGCAACAGGCAGCACCTCCTGTTAATCAGCAGCCCGTGTCTTCCACCGTGAACCAACATTTAACCGCGCAACTCATGCAACAAAGACAAGCGTTCCAGGCTTTCCCAGTTAATAATCAGCCGACCTACAATGTACCTATGAACCAGGTAGATCTTCGTTCTACTGTGGCCAACCCGGTGGTTATGCCTCCGATGCAGCAACAAGTAGTACCGCCTTATGCAACTGCAGCAAATGCTAGGAACGATATAGTTTATCCTGGATGGTATCAAGGTATGAGAAGAGTGCGTGGGAAACCGTATTCTTACGCCCAGTCCAGAGTTGGCCCAGGATTATTCGGTGGTCCTGTTCCTCCAGGTGAGATATCACGGTAGAACGTGTCATAATATTCATTAAATTCTAAACCAAAAGTCTGGAGATCACAGTACAATCGTATATTGCACGGTTCGCCGTTGAAACTTTTAATTATCGCGTAGACGCGTAGAGCTTGCAAATCACAGAGTGCTGAAACATATTTAGCAATCGAGCGTTTATATCTCCCGGAGAAACCTCTAACGCAATTCGCATTGTAAAGAATTTAATTAACTATTTTCTCTCAGTAACGAAACTCACTGGAAGCGTGTGTATAATTAATTCAACAATCGGCTTTTCCCATAGCACTGCCGTACAAACCAAAGGGACCGCCAGTCGAAGTGATCTACACGAAACCGCCAGGTTTCCATCGTGGACCACCTCCGGTCAGCAATCCACCTGTTCCATACGAAGACGCCAGTGCTTGGTTCCCCGAAGCGGACCAGCCGCCGCCTGCCAAAGATGTTTTTTATTCACAATTATACAGCCAGTCGTACGATCCCTTTTACTACAACTACATCGCCAAGACTGGTAAAATTAAGCCTCACCTTTATGGAAAGTTCGGTAAGTATCACGAAGAGGAGGGAGATGGAATCTGGGCGGATTTGTACCGTGGATTTAAGAAGCACGGCTTGAAGAACATGATGACCCCGACGTTTCTTCTCGGGATAACGCTGCCCGTGATCACGCTGATGCTCACAGCTCTCGTGCAAAAGAGATCCCTGGCCAGATCGGATTCCAGGGAATTTTCGCAGGAGGATAAGATTCAGGAGTATCTGGAACAGATACAAAGAGCAGTGGAATGTTACGAGAAACGGAGAAGGAAGCGGGACGCGAACGCAGACGAGTGTTGGAGTTAAAATTTAGTTTCGCTTAATTAATTTATTGAATGTGGATAATTGAATGGGTGGTTGGTGAAACGGAAACGATGTCGACAGGAGTCGTGTACATATTTCGTGTAATATAATAACGATGTAGCTCTCACGATATACAATGGAACATAGGGTGCTTTCTTTGTAGAATAGTTCTACCAATCGCAGTAGTAGGTGATCTATCGCGTGCGATTAATCGTTCTTAATCACGGTGGACCGTCACGGGATATCAATGGGAGAAGGTGACAGTGAAACGTTTCTTCTAACGAGAGTGGCGACCTGAGAGGCGAACTTTCGCGGGTCAATTACCTATGACCCTGCCCTCGCATCCACGTGCTCGTGGGTGTGAAACCGGTACACTTAATTACCAATGATTATCGATGCTGCATCCTTCGAATAGCTTTTACTTTTGTAATAAATTATCCAAGAAACTAGATTAATAGTAAGTGGTGTGAAACATGAACGACGAGATTGGAAAATGCAACAATCTTCAAACTCAATCGAGGCCTGCCCTGTGTCTCTTTATTACCTTCCTCTTTTTTCTTTCTCCGTGTAAAGAAAGTCTTTCCTACGGACAGTGACCCATATTGGAGAATTATGTATATACGCTTGTACGAGCCCTGAATTTTAAATTGGGTATGACATCCGCGTTTCGCTGCACCGCTAAGTTTGCATCATGGCACAGAAATGGATAACCGGTTTGGCCATTCATGGGCGGGCCGGGCGAAGTGTTACGCATCGTTTTCGATAAAACTTCCAGAGGAAATTGAGGAATTGGAATTAATAATAGCGTTGTTTCTGGTGTTTCATAGAGACGGCAAGTGGACAAGCGAAACGTCCTAGTTATATGAATTGCAACAATGCTTACGTTAACAATTTCTCATCCTTCCGTATTTATACAGTATTAAATGTTATTAATTACTTCCTTCATTACGAATCGTGTATTTTTCTTCGCGTATCTGTATCTTCTCAAAAACCGATCCGTAACACTTGCCGGTGTCAATGAAATCGGGCATTACTTTTGATTAATTACTCTACAACCTGTTCGATAAACTGGACCAGTGAACGTACCGTTCCCAATAATAGTGTCACGCATTTCCCTTCTTTTTTTTCCACGAACGATCGACTTACTTTTGTTCGATACCTGAAATCATAAGGAAGCAGCGTAAATTTTGCATTGCATCTTTTTTTCATTAGAGTCGATCGTATTTTCTTTTATCTTAAATTCGTTACCTATACGGCAACAAAAATCGTTCTGTTTGAATTGTCACGTGATGCGCTACTTACTTGCATTTTTTTTTTTACTTCGTTCGCGCGCTGACGTAATTCGAGTACGCGATGCTGATTAGTAACGTGACGATAAAGGTCAATTACGATAACTCGACCATTAATGAGTCCGTGAATTAAGTTCACGTACGACGAAGCAGCTTGTTTAGCTTTTAAAAAGAGCCGCGAAGCAAAAATTCCAGCAGAAGAAATCGGCTGAGATTTTCTTCCTCGGTCGGGCATCTCTGACCTTGTGCAAGAGCGTTCTACTTATTTTACGGAATTTCGCACGATGACTGGCACGAATTATTTTTTGTGCGAATAAATGAGAGTCCCGTCGAATCTTGAGACGAATTATTGACACATTGGACATACTCATTCAAAACCGGTTTTCTTCTAATCAACTTGCATTCTAAATACAGAATATCCATTCGCATTTATTCCTTCGTCATTATCGGAACGATTATTCTTTCTGAAATATTTTCAGGGATCGAAATGATCTTTTCTTCTGTATGGCTTGTATACTTCCGTAACAATAATTAGACAGCGAACCCGGAAACGTGTGCACTTAAATAATCGTTGGTAAACTTCTTGCAATCATCCCCCTCCGATCTAGACATCAATTTATTCTTCACCAGCATCGACGACTCGATATTTAATTGAATTAGTTTATCAAACGATTGAGGGTTTAATTCGCGGGTCATGGGACTCAGACGTTCTGCACGTTCCGTCGTGACCGGGAGCAATTATTAATTTCGACTCGAATTTTTTTTCGCGCACCATTAAGAGGGTGTTAATTCAAGTTGCAACAGTTCGCCTGCTGTCCCTTCTTTGTCTGCTTACCGATATCCCAGATCTTCGTGGAAAGGCAGCAGAGAAAGCGCACGAGGAATGGTAACGCGTCGTGAAATAACTTTCATTTGACAATATTCCATTGTGAAACAGCATCGTTAGTCACAAGATCGATATTTTCTTTTTTAACAAAAAATATATCGTATATTTCGTTGCATTTATATATATAGTTTCTACAAGTACAGCTTGATGCGATTTTTGTTAAAAAGAAAGAACATTTAGTTTAAAATTATACAAGCTGTTAGCATGTATTGTTATAATTAATATTAATTCGGCTATAGTCGCTTAAATATTATCAGAACGTTCATAACGAAAATAAATCACAGCTCGTATAGAGATATGTTACGTTTAGTCTTTTCCGCTTACTCTAACGAAATATCGGTGATTAGGTTGAAATCTGATAATTTAGAAAAGAAGTGATATAAATATGCTTCACGATTCGTATTCAGCGAAGAAAATAGATTCGGTAAATGTTTTAAAACAGATTTAACTAAACTACACTATGCAGATTTAATTGGGAATAATTATTCTATTATAATATATCCCATACGATATGTATATGAACGATAATTGAAGATTATCTCCGAGAAGAAAGTAAACTATCGAGCCGTTTTCTACAGCTATCGCTTTCTTTCTTTCTTTTTTTTTTTGTAAGAAAACTATATTGAAGAAATAAAATGATACCTTTGCACATCCTGAGGCTTTCATAGAGGAACAGGGTGAAGGAATGCAGGGTAGAATTAACGAGCGTGGAATTTACTAAAGTAGAATCTAATTGGCACCATAAAAGTCACATGTTCTTCTACGGATAAGGCTCCTATAAAATAATTGTTGTAACTAAGAAACAATGTACACTCTGTATTGCTTTCAATGCTGCAAGACTCTACATATTGTATGTATGTATAACTGTGTATAATTGCCCTTCGTTACCTATGGCATCGCTAATTTCGCAGACCGTGGTTTTTTCGAACGATCTTCAATAACTCGCCGCGATTCTGCTTCGAGAAACAATGTTATATCTCTTTTCATTTCCTCTTCTTCAATTTGTTAACATTAAGGCGTAGTTGTGGATCGGTTCCAGCAAACGGCCATACCATCGATTTGATTTTATATGGATGGTCAGCCTTCATCCTGGCAGATGTCTTCGATATTTCTTTGTTTCCTCTACTATCTTCGTGTGCATTTGTGTCGCTGCATAGCGTGGACTGCGATCAGCTGGAGCAAGTACTGTATTACAATGTGCGTTTATAATATTTATCTAAATCATTTGTTACACATTGGGGGAACATTTTTGACTTGCATTTCATCCCCTTGAATTATTATACAATGATCGGCATGAAGAATCCTACTTTGGCAGCTGACCCCTCTATAACTTTCACGCCGACAAAGATTACGGGCCGCCACACTGTTACAATTACGTTACGGTGAAATTGTTTCTTGAGACTAGACAAGATTCGGTATACGAAGCGGTGCTCTCCGCTAAACGCTAAATAGAACGGTATTAAATAACGCGTTCACAGCTCGTGTATGGCTAGATTACAGTTTTCCTCCACTAAAACAATAGCGCGTGAAGCTCGTGTTGTTCTTAATTAATCCTAGAAAACATGCTTGAGCTTCGTTTTTATGCAGTTAGATTTATGCTCTTGGTTGTTTAAGTAAGTATGGTAAAATTGGACTGGAACATTACAAACGGGGCATTAAAATTTAATGATACAACAAATCAACTAAATTATAATAAAAGTTGTAAATTAAACTAAAAATTTTCGATATATATGCATATAAGTATTTATAGAAGTGTTTGTGTATCTGTATGTGAGTGTGATATATACATATAATGCTAGCTTTGAACATTTTTCTAAATACTATACTCATATAACATTAATTATAGAAGCTTCAAATATACATAAAAATCTGTGTAAATTGAAAGACCACTTCGACTCTATCTCGTATTTGTGATGTACACGCTTTTTCTACTGCCAACAATAATCATTGGCTCGCAATGATGTAGGATAATTTTTTTAAATGATTAGTGCGTGCTTACGGCAGGCACAATTTTCTCTTTTTAAAATATAACGACAGACTAAAGTATGAAAAATGATTTAAAAATAAAGAAACAAAATAAATATTGTGCCTATGTAATCAGTTACAGCCTCCTTTTTTTGAGTTATCCTGCCTCCTTATCAGGCCAACATTTCCTAACGAAATTAATGTAATACTTACACGAGCAAAATTATAACTAATCTCTCATGCTCTCGTTTTTTTCCGCAGTTGATATAGAATGTGAACACTCCAAGACTACAAATATCTTTTTATGTATATCCAATTCAGTCGAATTTTTCCTCCTTAAACGCGAGACTAATAGCTTCCCCCACGTGTTTTACTACGAACGCAGGCTTGCAGAAGCCATCCTCGACCGGTAGGAAATCTCTGGGGCTATGCTCCGATATAAACTTCGAGTCACGTTGATGTACACCTGTTTCAACTAAAATACTGATACAAGCTTTTGCGCTAGGCGGCTCGAGATCCTTGTTGAGTAGTTTCTTCAGTTTGTTAGTCTTTAATACTTCCTTTTTCGAGCAATATGATAAATACTTATCATACAAATTCGCACCAAAAATATCAGTATTGATGTTATCTCTGTAAAAGGTACATGCAATTTAATATTTATTCTTGTTTTTTTTTCTTCGGTGCTTCGTTAATTTGTAATTATTTTCATAGAATTAATTACCCGATGGCGTATATTGTGTTAACATTATGATTTATTCCAATGCTTATAGCATGCTCACGGAGCATATGATTCGCATGATAATAAGTAACTTCACTAGGTTTTCCGACTAGGGCAGAATATATCAAATCCTTTCCTGTAATTTTCTTGTACAGAGACTCCAGACATAATAGGAAAGCACCGTGGCCATATCTAGGAATCGGGGCCTCCGATACCCACAATAAATCCATATTGCATGCCAAGATTGGAATGTGTGGATACGGAAGATCGCTAAGCATACCAGCCGGATTTCCATTAGTCATCAAAAGATCTACCATCAATTGCAATGGTGTTTCCCAAGCAATCGGCTCGCTAAATAATACAATGCCTTCTATTCTAGGAAAATTTGGATTTACAGGTCCACACAGTGGATTTCTTTTTGCCATATTTACATAATCCAAGGATGGGAAATTTTTAACTAATTCCTCGATGGTTACTGTTTTCTGAAAGCCAAGTTCTCTAGCTACTTCTTTAATCGGACCTTGACCAGATATTAGTACTTGTTTATTGTGAAAGTGTTGAAATAACTTTAACGGCGAGTGAGCCATAACTACTTGAGACTCGTTCACTTCCAATCCTATCCATTTGGACAAATCCGCCGCTTTCTGGCTACGCAGGGCATTTCCGCTGTTGGTAACAAATACAGTTGGCACACGAAACTTTCCATCTTTCCCCTGAAGTTTCTTAAAAGCCTCTGGCACAGGTGGTATAACATTCTTGCCACGTACTATCACGCCATCGATGTCAAAAAGTAGACCAAATTTCGGTTTGGTACTTAAGTGCTGAAAGTAAAAAAGAGAAAAAAATTAATACAAGTTCTTATGCGCCATTGTTGGATTAATATTTATTATTCTTAGCGGCCTTCAAACAGTCATCCTGCGTATATATATCAGAGCTAACATTATTGCTATTCACATGTTTCATAAGAAGTTCTACCGCTACCTCATATTTTTGGAGCAAGATATAGAAGCAGCTGTTCAGACCTTGAAGCAAGATATAAAAATAAACTTCTTGTGTTGCGAATGTCATACAGTGTATTTTTATACCAAAGCATAATATAATACGCGAGAAAATTTACATCATTAATCTAGACGAAATGATATAATTGCTGCGGCATATTAACAAAAGGACCATCAAGTTTTAATCATAAGAAAAAGGAATATCAGAATACGTTTTATTCGGCAACAATTTGTTAATGAAAGATTATAGAGAAACGAGTTTGATGTTTAATCGTGGAAAACAATTACTTTGAAACGTCTAAAAAATAGCTGAAAACAAAATCTGAAAGTATTACATTTAACAATTAACAAAAGTATCGTAGCGAGGAAAATTATTAGTTTAACGAATGAATTATTGCATTGTTACATCTTCAATGTAGTTGCACCAATTCAACAAATTTCCGTCAATCGATCTATTTTGATAATTAAAAGAAAGTATGACGGGTGCACCTTAATGTGCAGAAACTACAATGTAAAGTAACAACAATGTACGAAATGTAACTCACTCTGACCACCATGATCCTCGCGATGTCTGGTCGTAACAATATTTTCATAATTGCCATTCTAACTGTAGCAAGCGTATAAGAGGCCCGGCTGATAATATTTAATAATATTTAAAGCTACACTATGTTCAAAGGCTACTTCTTACAGATTGATTATGCATAATGCAACGCGTTTTGAGGTTATAGCCAGCTACAGAACGCACAGTACATTTGATCTTATTTTTCCCACGTGCCGTAAGAGGACACAGTGCTCACTATAGAATACAACTAACATTATCATGTGCGATACACAATGTCATTTGTTTCAGCTTAAAGTTCATCCGACAATTAATTCAGAACCTATAGATAAGTCTCAAGAAGATAGATACTCGATCATCTATGTACATATTATATGTACATCTAGTATTCCATATTTAGGCGTAGTTGAATTGATTGAATTGGAAAGTCGATTCAAATGTTTTGCCAACTACCAACTGTCAACGACACATTGGTAGCGCAATAATAATAATAATAATGCATCCCTACGAGAAGACTCTCTTGATTAGAAAAAAATGTTGACAAAATTATGACTCGCACCTTTATCGAATTTCCGATTTGTTGCTACAAAATTCTTTCTAACGATTGCTGATTTTTGCGATCTATTGATTGCCGATTGTACGCATGTTTCATACGGAATAATTGCATTGCGAATGCGTACAGTTTTCCCGATTAGAACTTTCGTAACGAGTGCACGGACAGAGAAAGGGTTGGACAACCTGTAAATCAGCTGTACCTCGAGATAGCCCGGTTGTTCTTTCAGCTGTGTGTTTTTCTCGTTAAAGAAGTCTCGTTGATATTTGTTAAAAGTCAAAATGTTTATAAAACCCTTCAAAGTGAAATCGAATAACCAATTGAAGGGAACGGAAAGGTTGGTATAATCTAACTGCTATCAATCAAGTATTATTTCAATAAATTTCGTATTAACATCAAACAGGAAGAAATTATGCGAAGATATTGCCGCCGCGTATCCGATATTGACGGATGAGGAGATACAATTGTTAATTCCTAAAAAAGAGGCAATAAGCGTTATGAAAGTCGTAACTCACAATGGTCATTCTGGGAAAGTATACTGTGTTTCTAAAATACCCATGTTTTTTCAAATGGAGCACTTACATCAAACGTTACTGCCTACCGTGTACACATTATGGTATCATCCGAATTTACTGAAGGACTTTACAACGCATCCTCCAGTCGTCTCCAAATTGGTAGGAGGCGCAGATTTAATGTTGCCTGGGGTCAGTATCAAAGAGCCCGTGACGTTATATTCTTTCGGCAAATTGCAAAAGGGAACACCGGTTTGCGTGAACACGGATGATAACAAAGTACGCATTTAAACATCTTTCGTGCACTCTCACGCTATTGCTTTGTGATCAAAATGGTTACTATACTTGTCCCTTTTTCAGGCACCAGTTGCAGTAGGCGTTACTGCACTTTGTAGCGAAGATATGTACATGTCTGGAGGACATGGAAAGTGTGTAGAAGTCCTACATGTAATAGGCGACACACTTTCTCAATTGGGAAAAGCTCCTATGAGACCAAATTTAGGACCACCAACCGTTGCTACGCATAACAATAAGATAGAAAATGTAAATGACATTACAGAGAAGATTGATAACGATAATGGCAGTTCGCTTGTCGAAGCAACAAATAATTTAGAAATAAATAATGATAGACTGTCAGAAACTGGATCTCCTTGCGAAGAAGATAGTAAGGTAGAAGAGTATCAGGAAGCAGAACAGACAACTGTTGATGAACCAGAAACAGCTGTAGAAATAGCTATAGATCCGGTGAAAGAAATGGATAACTTGTTGGAGTATTGCTTTTTGAAAGCTTGCAAAACGTCGATAAAACTTAACGATTTACCAATATTATCGTCAAACTTCTCTAAAAACCATTTACTAGCGGCATGTCCACCAGACAAAAATATAGATATAAAGAAATCTCGGTATAAAAAATTATCCGTGTTTTTAGCGGAAATGAAGACGAAAGGTATTATAAATACCTCTGTTATGAAAGGCGTCGAGAGTATATTATCGATTAAGGTACGTTGATAATTAACTTTTATAATAATAATTAACTGCCCATATAATCTTTAGTACATTATTATTTGCAGTTTGATCATCCGCTTTTAAAAGCACTGGTTATTGCCGAAGAACCGGCGTCGATGCAGGAACCAGTTCTCTCAAACGCGGCAGTCGTTTCGGAATGTTACAAAGTGACTGCTGATGTATTGCCAATACTGTCGAAATTCGGACACGAGTAAGTATAGAATGGTACAATGGGGATGTATCACATTACCGCGATATAATAATTGCAAAGAGAATGATTTTCTGTGCAGAGCAGAAGTCGAGAAGCGATACATCGTATACCATTATGATGTATTATATGATACGAAATATGTACATTTTACTCCCATACGATGATTGCAGAAAAGGGGACGTAATGAAAAGAGCTGACATCAGAAAATGTTTTACTGAATACGTGAAAGCAGAGAATCTTCAAGATGGAAAGTAAGCAATTCCTAATTGGATGTGCACTTTATCATTATCATCTTCGCGTAATTACTTAACAAGCACTGTTTATAGGATGCTGAAATTGAACCCGCGACTCGCTGGCATTATGAAAACCAAAGAACATCAAGTAACTGTGACGATGGAGGATGGAATAAATAAATTTATGGGCCGTATGACGCATATGCACGAAGTCACGTTGGCGGGGAATAAATTATTACACACTGGAAAATTGGAACCAATTGACATGAGGGTCACCGTGCGATCCGGTGGTAAGAAGGTGATGCGATTGATTTTCCAAACGAAAATGTGTACAAGATTGTTTTAAAGCTCCGTATTTTATGTAGCGTGTCTGTTATAGGTGACGCTGGTCAACAATTTGGAAACGTTTGGTATAAATCCTAAAGATTTCAGCAGAGAATGCCAGATAATCGGAGCAAGCGCAACTATCACGGATGAACCAGGGAAGAAAACTCCTAGCGTTCTTGTTCAGGGAAATCAGATCTTATACGTGTACAAATTACTCACAGGTAGATATTCCAATTTTATGCTGGACAATATTCGATACAACTTGGTACAAATTAATTCTTATCTTTCAGAAAAGTATCAAATTAAAAAGATCTACATAAGAGGATTAGAATTTGCTCCAAAGAAACCGGGATCCCACAAAAAATGATCATTCGATGGATATTAACTTTAATCGCAGAAATCTATGTCTTGAACGCGTATTATTTCCTATTCCTTTAGGCGATAATATTTTGCTTTCTTAATATTTTTGTACAGAACTAATATGGAATACGACCACGAAACTTGTCATCTTTACGGGAAGGAAAAAAAGAGAATCCTGCACTTGGAAAGACTGCAAACCCAAAATTATGCTGCCATTGCCGTACACTCCGCTTCGAACATATTTCTAATAAGTATTCGATTAATTTATGTATTACAGACGAAGTATACCAAATACAAAAAAAAACACCAATTCAATAATTGTATTTTAACCCATGAATAAACGAATCCTCAAAGGCATCCTATGCAATTATTATTTACCTGACCTCACGTCCTGTGAACCTTCTTTTATATTCACTAAACCGTAGAAAATAAAAAGAAGATTAAATGAAACGAATGATCGGTGCGAAAGAGAATCGATGATCGAAGTTTGTTAATATAATTTATTGTATATCGAGGTTTCAACATGGAAAAGTACAAATATTGCAATATAGGGCCCGCGAGCTCTCCTCGAGTGGGAGGGAGGGAGGGAGGGAGGAGGGTACGATTTCACAGGAAGGAGAGACAATACACGTTTAAGATATTATATCCAGAATTTGTTTCCCTTTGTTGTAACAGGAATGCGTTTTCTATGCACCGTAAATCGAGGCTATGAGGTATGTGTGTATTATACGTACGTAGATCTTACGTATGCCCTCTAGTTTTTCTGTCCTTTTTTTAATCTTTTCTTTAGTTTGCCTGACAATAGGGAAAAATCGACGGATGAAGGAGCAATCCAGCGAAATTTCTTTCGAATAAAGGAAGGTTCCCTCCTCTCCACGGCCCCCGCATATATTTAATACTCGTTTTGTTCTTTTTCTTCTGCTACCAGTACGCACGAGCCCGTCACGCCGTAACGCGCGACGCGCACGTGCGTGTCGTGACAGTTATTACTCTCTTTTTTCTTTTTAATCATCATCATTAGCATCATCATCATCATCGCTATCATCTTCACTTTCTGTTCCTTAACTAAACAGGCGGCTTCCGGCAACCATGATCGCTCGTGTCGATCGATCCTTCGTTCAATTCGTCGATCGAAGGAGCGACGAGCTCAGAAAGTATTTTCTTAAAGTACTTATATTCCACAATTGTTCCAACATGTACAACGATATTACTTTCTGATTAGATTGACGGGTTTTTGTGTGGGCGGATATGACTTAACACTTCGCGGATCGATATTTCACTACCCCTTCTATCAAACGCGTTACGATAATATGTATAATAAGAATTCTCCCTCGTAATTTTACTCCCATTCGTTTCGATGTTTCAAACGTTCCGTTTTGTCCGTGAAGTGTTCAATTATATTAGCTGTCAGAATTTTCTTTCGAGATATTGACTGATCGTTTCTTAAACACCCATCGACGAATTGTGATTAAAGACATACGCGTTCAACGTGAAACATTTCAAAGCACCCTTTAGTCTCTATCTCACTAATTCCACCCCCCCTTTATCCTTAAAATAAATAACTTCGTCCGAGATCGTCATCACAATTCGTCAGATCTTGAGCTTGATCTTGATCTCGATCGACGAGCGTATTCACGGCTGCATCGAAGTTACCTTTGTCTCACACTCTTCCTTTCTTCTCTCTTTCTCTCTCTCCCTTTCTCACCCTTTCCCACTTACTCTCGCTCTCTCGCTCTCTTTATATTCTAAATCGTTTCTTTTACTTCTTTTTTTGGGAACATATTGTGCCTACCGTTGTTGCCTTGTTCATCATAGGTTGCAATCACAACCATAATCATCGCCATAATCATCGTTTATCATTATCATCGTCGTTCTTCACAATATAATCGCCGAAATTTCATTATTATCATCGTTATCAATCTCGGGTCTCTTGTTATCATTCACCCTCACTCTCTCTCCCCCTTTTTTTCTTCCTTTTTCACCCACTTTCGTGCCCTCTTTCTCTCTTTCTATACGACTCTTGCATTCTACCATTCTCTCGTACTCTCTCTCTCTTTCTTTTTTCGCCTTCGGAATTTTCATAGTTTTTTTTTTCTTTATGCAACACATAATGCGACTAGGTAGTACAGGTTAATTAATAATTAATATCGTTAGTTATACAATAATAACGTATGACTAGACAATGCAAGATAATAATTATATCGTAAATAGTAATAATCATGGATCGCAATTTATATCAACAATTGTGATGGCGCGCACGTGTTCTCGAGAATGTTGTTTTCTTTTTCATTAAATCACCTTTGTGTATGTTGTGTGCATCTGTGTGCGTGAATGGTTCATCTTGTACATGTGGGTGCATGTATTGTGTGACTATGATTGTATGTATCGTATAACCGTTGTGAACTGTTCGTTATACCATTTTGTTCCTCCAAATTTTGTTCGGTGTTGAAGGTACCAGAGAATATGCTTCGTCTTTTCCTTTTTTCCAGTGTCGTACGTGGCGTTGTGTCCGTGTACACCAGTGTGTTCGAGTTTCGTTTTGCGTGTAGCATAGAAATGGTAGATTAGCAAGATTCTTGTAAATTCGCGTAAATATTCAATCGCATCTCTGACACGCTGCCTCAATATCGTACATTCGTACCGGGGGTTCGAAATAAATTGAGGCAAACGCAAGGGATGCACGACACGATCAACAGGAACGAATGCTCCGTCGTTGTTTGTCCAATACGTATACACGTGTGTACTGTGATGAAAGGGAAAGGTGTATTTTCCTTCGGTTTGATCCGCCTGATGGTCAGTTAAGTTACACTTTAGTTCGGAATAAACCTCGAATTTAAGTTTGACAAATAATGATCGTGTGTACGGCAATGAAAATATTAAATACGATACAACTATAACACATATTTAAGTAAATCGAAACGTACAGGCAAACTAACTACTCGACACCGATCTTAAATATTCACCGACGTCTAAAAATGAAGTAACCACATACAAATATCGTACAACACCTTAAAACATTGCAATGATTATTAGACTAATCGCAAGTTTAATTATAATTCGAGGTTTTACTTGAAACTATTAAAACGGACTCGCGTATACATTGATAGTATCGGTGTATGTACGTCTGTATGTAGAAGTCTGTATGCGTGTTATGTGTACATTAGAGGAAGCTTTTTTTTTTTTAACTCTGGACTACATATTAGATCGGTATCCCGATTAACCTCTTAAAAAGCACGCCAGTGTACATATATGTATATATACTTGTTGCACAACAATAGCAGTCGCGATGTTGCTGAGATGCTCGAAAAATTTCACGTGAGAAATACATACTGTATAATATAATGTAATATAATATAATATAAATACAATATAATGTAATATAATGTAATATAATATAATATAATTTAATATAATATAATTTAATATAATGTATATATAGACATATCTAACTTCCACATAATACTTCAATGGGAATGCCTATGTGTAGTTGCATAAATAATACGCGTAATTAATAATCATGCGTTAAGTACACAGTAATATGATAAATGACGATAATTAAATACAGATATACGTATATAGATTTAGATTTTATGGTGTTTCGCGCCCAGACGAATTTTAAATAAAACCGTACTCGGCCCCGTTAGAAGATATTCGAAGAAAGTATTGTATATTCCGCGAAACACTTGACAAACAAATCATCATTTCAATTCGTTTCGAGAGTGCTAGTCGATTGAGATTCTACTCTTTAAGAGGTTAAATGATCTGCTGGTGCAACGTTTCCAACAGGATTCATCGATCATTAAAACCGACGCATCCATTGATATCGAATCACATTGGTGCGTGGACGTACGAATAGATCGACGATAACAGTGATTACACGGTATCATTCGCGGCGACGGCACCCGTCGAAATTCATCCCCTTTTTACACGAGACACCCGGTGTCGTTACACTATGCGCCTGCAATTACCATTCTTCAGTAGCCGCAAGCAGGTGTGAAATATCCCACAAATAGTGTCGACGCAAAGTGTCCGGCGTGAAACAGGGCTATACCCCTTTATGGAGTAATTTCGTTGGGGCCACAGTGATGATCAGAGGCGCTCTTTGCCACAAAGATCGAACATCACAAAAGAAAATAATTCCCCACGGCTGTCAACCACGTATAAGCTCTAAAAGAAAGCCTTTGATCCCTATTTTCCTAATTGTCTTCTCGGTTCCAGTCTCGATATGCTGCGATCAAAGCACCAATCGTAATTTCAACAATACGAACAATATCCGAGTCGCTCGCGATCGAAACGATCGACGATTATCTCATTGGTTTATTCGTTTCACTTGCGTGAAACAAGCGTGAACCGCTCCTTGTCAACGTGAAATTCACCGACGTTGGACAATCGAGTGTCTATCAATTAAACGGGATAATTAGAAAGAGGAAGAAGCCCGGTGTTCCGATGCTTGGTCGATGCGTGAACGTTTAGGCCTGTGCACCACCGACAGTAGTTCTAGTCTGTGAGTGATCAGACGCAGGCCAAACTTCCTAGCAGAGAGTATAATGTCTCCGCGAAAATGAGACTTCTTTCTTACAATTGTTCCTTTTCCTAGAAAATGTTCAGCTTCCTATTCAATTGGTAATTCGATCGAGTGCCATTCGATCGATGAATAGTAGTACAAGTACGTGCATGATCAGACATGGACCAAGAGTTCATGGAAAAGAAATGTGTTCACTTCTTAGAAGTTTTTCTATTCATCAACGTTGACTCGAGAGCCGTTCGATCGACTTCAGTATAATCGGCGTTCAGCATTCGATTCCCTATAACGATATTTTCAATCGACACCTAATGACCAGTGTCTGACCGGACACGGGTCGAATCTACTAGGAAAGTGTAGCCTCAAAAGAGAGACGCGACAGGAAGTTTCCCTATTTCCTAAGTTTAATTACAGACTATGAAATGCAATCGATTAAGCGTTTATGAACGTTCGACTGCATTAATATTTAGTTCGAACAACACTATTGGACTATAAAGCTGCAGTCGATCGAAGAAAAAAAAACGATGCCCCGAGTCAAACTTTCCTTTCACAGATCAGTCTTACTTTTGTCTATACCCAATTGTTCTTTTTTTTCCCCCGTCGTCCCCTCCATCCCACCCTAAACACTTGTTTAATAATAAATAAGAGCTATACCTTTCTTCCCTTTTTGTTTTAATCATAAATCGTCCCGTCAATAATCGACCTATCACGATTCTCGCGTTCACCGCCAATTGCGAGGCGTGCGAATTTTTGGAATTTTTGTGAATCTTTTCTCTTATAGTCCATCTCGCTGACGATATTGTTCGCTATAGATATATATCCTACGTACGCTCGCAAGTCGTTATCACTTATGATTTTTGTGCAGTTCTTCGCGCGGAACGTTTCGATGATATTACATTTAATTTCTACGCGTGGAAATTGTCCTTGTAGCGGAGAAAATTCGTAGATTCGACGGCATTCTGTATGGAATCGTTCCGTGATTACTGGAAGCATCAGAAACTTTGGCGAGAACCATCGAAATTTAACCCTTATTAAGACTTTTACACGACCTAAGGATTTTTATTCGTGAAAACAATGTGAATTACGATAGTACCATTAGTTGCATTAATGTACGGGGTTTATTTGATTGTTTCATTCCATTCCCTCTCTAAGTACACGCGTTATTGAATATCCTTTTCCGTTTAAAGGGCTAAACTTCATATTAAGTTGCTTAAAATTCACGCCTAAGTGATTCAGTCGCAGGTATGCGTAATCAAACAGAAAGAAGTAAAGAGAAACCTGTACGCGTGTTCACCGATGTCTGTTTGATTGTGCAAAAATCTGTTTCCTTTTCTTCTATCTTAATACCTCATTTATTCCCGTCCATTCTCTTTCCTTTTTTTTACTTATTTTTTTCTCGGAGATACTAACGACTAATATCGTTATCCTTATAGTTTACCGCCGTGTCACTTGTCGTTCGTCAATTTTTTTTTTCAACATTTAAATAGCGCCTTTATTATCAGTTACAGTTAAATATCGCTATTAATACCGTATCAAAACCCGTCATAAAATACATTACTCTATTATAATTCGCATTTTTATTTCTTTCCTCGCTTCTCATTTTTCTCTTTCCTCGTTCTCTGATTTTCCTGCATCGTTAACCTTTCCCCTCTTGTTAGATATCTCTCACGTTCGTCAATCACCAGGCTCAATTCGAATCTACCACGATATTTTCCTAACTTCTCGATATCGATCGAAAAATAGCGAGAAAAGAAACGGTCCTACGGGGAACACCGATAATTCTTCAAGTTTTCCCACCTTTCCCTTTTCTCTTCTCTGGCGCTAAAACGCACCGATATTGAATTCGTTCTCGTACCGAAGTCTAATTAAATTAGCGGCACCAGCGGCAGTCGAGCACTGGGAGAAATGAAAATGCTTGGAACAATTGGAATTAAAATAAAGATATTCAGATAATCGTACAGAAATATTCTCCCAATTTTAATAATATTAAAAATATTACGTGCATCGATATTTCTCGCAACGATTGCTGATAAATTTCGATAAATGGATATTTAATATTAATATCATTTCTCTCAGCGACGGACCACCGTCGGCGCCTATCAAATTGGTTCCAATAAGTTCCCGATTCGCTCGACAAATCTATCGATATTAATACCGACGTATCACATTATCAAATTACACAATGATAGCACACTGCACCGTAAGAAATGCGGGGCGAACGAAATCGAAGGGAAAGTACCGTTCAAAATACGCGTAAATGATCGTCACTTGATCATAAGGGGATCCTGGACAGAGACGTAAATGAATCGAGAAGGCCCGAAACGATAGCGTGTTGTACGAGAAAGTTACGGGTGAAAGAAGTCACTGTTCGTATCAGATTTAAGAGCAACTTATATTTCCTTAAGTTACAAAATCATTCATAGTTCATGGCTTTCGTCCATTTAAAACGACAATGAAAAGACAACTGTATTTTATTTGGAGACAGAAAAATTCGGGGGTGACGTATATAGTTTCTCTTGCGTTTATCTTTCGTTCTCTTTCTCTCTCCCTCTCGCTCTCTCTCTCACTCTCTCTCTCTCGCGCACTCGCTTTCGCTTTTTCGGTACCTATATCTCTCTCTTTTTTTTTTACTTCGTTTTCTCCTATACTTAATTTTTGTTTTTTTTGCAATATTTTTTAATTACTTTATTCCCGCTTTGTTCAGTTTTTTTGTTTACTTTGTGTTTCTCGTTAGATTAGTGCCCTCCGTTCACTTACGTCTAGGGTTGTTTCCCATTAAAGCTGTAAACGTTTGTTTGTAAAGACAATTTGTAACAGTCGGACAGATTTCACGTTCGATCTCTTTAAAAGTGATCTCTTTAAAAAAAAAACATATCAACGAGTGTTTCCGTGTCTTTTTATTTCCTTTGGACCGCCGATCACTTGTAGGTATTTCGCGTGAAGTGGAAAAAGAAAGGGCCCGCGCGTTAAATTTTTTTTTGGTTTGTTTCGTTTTCCTTTTTTTTCAATTTTTAAAAATGTTCCGTTCGTTCGTTTTAGCGTTGGTTTTGTATTGTTCTCGCTCGATGGATGTGCTCTACACGCTCCGGAGAAAATCACTGAGAACGATAAATGTATTGCACTGCGTTTTTATCCTGGATGATAATAATTTGTTTTCTTCATCTTATGAACACTTATACATACAACGTTATAATATCGTAATGGTAAAATCTGGTATTATAATAGTTAATGCGGAATCACCGTGACAACTGCGAGTGTAGAAATTCGATTGCCTCGATCGTGGCGAGGATCTTCTACACTGGTAGTTATCGTTCACACGTAAAATCGTTTTTGGAAACTTCACGCCATTCGAAGGTGAACAAATTAAAAGGAAAAATGAAAAAATTGTTGTCAAAGGAAAATTCAATCGATCAAGCGGAAATGTTTTAACGTTTCCAACAGCAGAAGAATTATATGTATATACTTATGTATATATTTTTTTTAAGAATAACCGAGAAAAGTGATGAGCAATAATTTACGTTCGATTGTATCAACAAAATTAGCGTCAAGTTTCTAAAAATGGCTCTAGTGCGCTGTTCACTCGGATAACGTTTCTCCCCGAAAAAAGATCCCCTTATCTTAATACTGTCGATGAATAAACTTTCATTCGATTCCCCATAGAAATCCCTCGTCCTTTCAATAGAAAAAGGATAAGTGTCTTTTTGGCGGTTTAGCTCTGCACGGGAACACGTCCGTTCGAGATCGATCGTTAGAAACGCGTCTAAATATATTACGTACGATTAATTAATCGCGAATTTTGTACCTCGAGGGTCTGGCCGTCGTGGAATGTGCAAAAAAATCGACGATCCTCGTCTACGTGATCGTTAAATCACCATTACAAAATTCAACCCGGTCTTCTCTGAACTTATTCATTGAACGAATCCAACAGGCTTGTCAACAATTATCCAACGCTGTTCAAGAAACTGATAAATGGAATAAATGACCAGATGTGACGCACGATGGTTCGAATAGTGACATGAAAATAAAGTTGGAATGTTTGTGTCGTAGACGAGAAAAGGAAGTCTTTTATTCCGCGCGAGAGCCCTCGTACTCGGATGGAATGTATCTTCGATATTACGAGATCAATCGAGATCCAACAAGCACCTCATTGTTTAAAATGCCATTTTCTCATTCTCTCGAAACAACTAAAAGCTGCCTTAACTCCACCACTAACTTCGTGTCTTCTGTTCGCGGTTAAACGATCCTATTACACGCTTTCATTCGCTATTTTTTTTCCCATTTTTTTTTTTTCATGTGCGCTCTTGTGCGATGATGGACGTGCACGCGGGAACAGGCGGGGATCTATTTCAACCCTCTGGCCGTCACCTACCTTTCGACTTTAGAACCCTACGTAGGCGCAAAGTCCACGACGAGGAATAATTGCGATTTCACAGGTGCATAAATTCAGCACAGGAGACAAAGGAACACGAATGGCGATCACCTTAACGTGCTGAATTTATTCCCGAACGAATATTTGTTTATCAGCTGTGAACATTGTATATTTTATACGTATGTATGTATATTTTGTACGATATTTTATTAGTTGATTTCCCTTCACGTGACGGAGTCTCTTGAAAAGCGTAACACGACAGGACCGAGGCGCGACCAAGAGGATCGATCTGTTCCGTAGCAACGCCCGTTATGAGATCTTTCATTTTCTCTACAAATCGTACGACGACGATTATCATATCTCGTTGCCACTATCTTTTAAATAATTTATATATCGCGTTCCGGTATGAGCAATTGATTTACCGACAGTCTTTCCGTCTCTCGATTACACTTAAACGCGCTGAAAAACATGATAAAGGAATCATCTACCCCCCCTCCCACCCAACAACCCCCCCCCCCTGTATCAACGAAGCGTAATCACCGGCAAAATATAAATTATTTAAACAGCACATGGATCACGAGACTCGACAGTATTTCACTTGCAATCGGTCAAAAGTGAATTTTCCTTCCGTACCGTGACAACTTGCGAACGATAAATAAACGACGAAACGATCCATTGAAATGTTCCTCGATGGAACGGTATTTTCCTCTAATAACGTTCGCGGGAAAGATCTACTTATACGTTTCGCTCCTGCAAACGCTTTCAGGGGAACGAAGCTCGGGCACGAAGAAATGTTGTCATTGTGAACCTTTATAAAGGAAGGGTTCGAGTTTGTTCACAGGGTACAGAAGTTTGAACACGCCTAGGAAACACCATTCTGTGATCCATCTTTTGTTCGTACATACATAATGATCGTGCGAATTTTTCGATATTCCTTGAAGAAAAAAAAGAGAAAAAAAAAGGAGAAAAATATCGAAAAGCAACGGCAGCTTTTCGAAGAACGTCTCGTTTACGCGTCGACCATTAGAAGAAGAAGAAAGTGTGCAAGGAGACAAAAAGGAAACGAAACGGAAGAAGCCCCCACGAAGCACCGTGAAACTCACTTCGCGTGTCCGGAAAAAATGCCGAATCAAGATTCCCGGGACACCCGTTACAAGAGTTTAGTTTCTTTTCATCTTTTCTTTCCTCTCTCTTTTTTTTTAAATATGTTTCAGCTGATCCGCTAGACCAGCCCCGGAAAAATCCGTTCACCCTTATATTAATAAATATGTATCCTCGCTCGGCTCTCACCCCTCTTTTGTTTCACCCCTTTCTCTTGCCTTCACTGTGTTTGTGTGTTTGTACGTGTTTGCGCGTGTATGTGTTTCGTTTCGTTCAGCTTTCCCCTTCCTTGTTTTAAAGTTGATTTAATTACATATACCGTATAATCAGTGTATGCATGTGTAATTTTTTGTTATCGTGTATCCAGCCACACTTTCTCCCCAGTTCTCTTTTTTTTTATTTTGCTACATTTTCTCATTGCCATTCATAAATTGCACATTCACCCGCTCATTCTCTCCCCGTTTCTTGTACACGCAAGTTTCTGTATTCTGTTTGTTGTTCTGTTTGTTGTTCTGTTTCGTTTTAGTATCACTATAGAGTTATCGTAATTAAATATTTATACACCCATTGACAAACTAGCTACCACGTTTTCTTGTCGTTTAAATACAGTTCCATAGATATCAATTAATTTAATTAATTAATAGTTATTATAAGTTACGATAATTAATAATTAGAATAATCAAAACATGTACAGAAGATTATAGATTATCTCTTTCTTCCCCCATTGACCTATGTCACCCCTCCTCGTCCGTTCGTCATTTGTTTTACCCTCCCTAAAACTCTCTCCCTTTTCGTTATTTTCTCTAGCCCCATCTGTATACCCCCCAACTTTTTTCCTCCCGCTTCTTCTTTCTTCCTTTTTTTTTACATTTTTTTTCTTCTTTTGTTAAAGAGTAATAATCGGTTTTTATTGATCGTTGTGACTCGCCTCGGAGTAATTTCTCGAGTACTTTTCTTTTTTAGTATTTTCCGCCCTTCTATCTTACCCTCTCTCTCTCTCTCTCTCTCTCTCTCTCTCTCTCTTTTTCTCACTACTTTCACTCCAGCACTCTCTCGCACACAATCAGTCTCTTTCGTTCTCTTCTTATTTCTCTGACCGACGTTCTCTCCCCCTCTATCTCTCGTCGTCTCATTCTCCCCCTTTCTCGCCCGTTCTTTAATTAGTTAGCTTAAGTATATAAATACTTTTTCATCTTTTTTCTTTTCTTCCATTGTTTGTTTCGTTAGTTAGGCCTACGGTGAGCTGGAGCTGCTTTTTACTGTCGCGACAATCTCTGTTTGTCCCGGCTTCATCGATTTTCAATGTTCCAGTAGAGCATCGATCGCGCGACAAAATAATTCATCCTCCCCCGATTATATAACACGACTCTTCTCTCACTCTCTCTCTCACTTTCTCTCCCCCCACTGCTTCTCTCACCCACACGTTCACTCGCACGCTCTCTTTCTCTCAAACTTGTTTCCCTTTGGTTTCGCATTCGCCAGAGGATCGGGTACACGCCGCCTTTCCGCGATCAAATAAACGCTTCAGCCGGACAACTTGAGGAAAGAATCGAATCTGATTAAAGAGGGTTGAAAATATGGGTCACCGCAGTCAAGACAGACGTGTTGGAAAAGAATGTACAATCGAGAAACGAACATCGTCGAAACGACCTGGCAACGAGGGCTTAGGAAGGGTTAAAGGGATTCAAGACAAAAAGGTGTTGCAATAATCGTTTCGCGAATCGAAAGGCAGGTGTACGCGACACTCGTGAGTATCTTCGGAGGTAACGAGACTGTCGAAGCTGACGAACTGGCTTTCATAAGCGACGGAAGGGGTGTCGAGACGCAAATGATTTTATCACTCGTTTCTTTTTATTGGTTGCACGAGACAGGCGATGTTCGTTCGTCTTTGGATACGTATCGTTTACGCGCACCCCCACCGCCGCCACGAGCCTCATCAGTCCACTAGAAGAAAGTTCGTTCGAAATTCGCGAATTTATCTCATTGCTTTTCCTAGAAAAGAAAAAACGATTCAAAAAGTCGGGAGTCTAATCACTTGCCGCCTATCGTGCCTCTTATCACCGACCTATACTTTTGTCTACCCCGCTTTTATTATATCGCTGTCGTGTTCGTAGCATCGAAACTCGAGGACCATGGACACCGACAAAGAAGATCGGTGGTCGACGAGGCTAGATCGATTATCCTAATCGCGAGAGGGTTCACGATTTAATCTCTAAACATCTAGTTCTATGACGCTCTTGTCCTTCTCCTGTATCCACGAGAAAAAACGGTGTTTGCTCCCCTTTTTTTTTCCTTCAATTATTTTCCCTCGTTCACGGGGCTGTCTAGATTCCCTGGAAGTTTCAGGAGAGTAGCATCGATCGTAGCCACGATCATTCGGAGCTAATTAACTTCGCCTAAAATCTCAGTCTCTGCGGTATTTAGTCGCTTCGGTACAAACTGGAAGAGGATTTTTTACCCTTTTATTTTTGTTTCTTATTCGATTTGCTCTTAGGTTAATTTTTCTGCTTGATCACGCGTCACGTGCACCGACGATCCCTTCATTCCTTCTCCCTTCCTTCTTCTAAACAGGAGCAAAGCAGAGACGGAATGATCCAAACACGATCGAGATCGGTATCGATTCTTCGTTGCCGATTACTGCTCGAAAATACAATTTTCCCTAATCTGTTCCTTTTCTGCGACGATCAAATTTTTCTCTCAATCCTGATAGCTTCTACTTTTTTTGTGCTTCTTATATATTTTTTTTTAATGAGGCCGATGATCTTTTCCCCCATGCCAAAGCTGCATGATTCGCGAGTGCAGACCTCCCAACCACGATTCTGGACGACGATGCTCAACAGTGAGACGAAAAACCGACAAAATGAAAAAATGAATCGCCTGCGCGACGTTACTACACTATCGACACTGAATAAATCACTGAACGAACGAATAGAGTCGTCCCGAACGTGTCTACGTAATAATGAGACGATCGTCCGGCGATAACGAGTGTGAATCACGATGATAACCGACGACGAGGAACCACGATGACCATAACCATCCCTGTCACACCGGATCGACGATTAACGAACCCTTAAAACAACAACCAACCGACGTTGCCGTCGAGTTACGACAGCACTGTGCGTTGTCCAAGCTGACAGCGAATCTGGTGAAGAATGTCTAAACATCCCACGATCCGATTCGCAATCTTACAATGTACGTCATATTTTGTGCAGTTCTGTGCAATGCAATTCGAGATCTTTGGGGGTTTTCAATTGTTCACCAGTGAGGTCCGAAGAAATGCGTGTTCGTCATTTACAAGCGAGAGGATTCTCTTGATGAGAGATCCCTTAATCGTTCGTCGCTCGAGTGCTCCAAAAACCGTGGCTCAATAGACCCTTTCAGATTTTTTTTTATACGACAATCTGACACGATTCATTGAGTATCTGCGCAACTGTAGTGCGACATTAATATCGTTCGCTCAACGCTGAAATCGTTCGCAAAGGAAAGTATGAAAAGATAATCGCAAATTCGTATCGATACGCTCGTCATGATGTCGGAACGCTGTCTATGCGACGTGTCACGATTTTCTGAAATTTAGAAACATATTAATTTTGTACAGTGCCGTGTTCGAATGGTAGAAAAACGATAGCCAATTTTTGTATATTAATGTATTTCAAATTTGCAAATTTAATGCAGGATCTTGTTGCATCCATCAGGAGTCACGCGAAATGCGTTCGGAATCGATTCGAGCGCGTTCCTACGATCATTCCCCAAACCACTCTCTCTCTCTTTCTCTCCCTCTCCCTCTCTTTCTCTCCCTCTCGATTTAAGAATCCGTTTCATCGTCGAGATGAAATAAATATATTCCAGGTGTGTACGTGGTGTGCCTATGTACGCGTGTTCTGATCCCGTGTGTTCCTCTTGTCCAATAATCATCGCTATTAAACACTCCCCATCATCGTAGCGATATAACTAACAACGATCATCGAGACATAAATGCAATACACATAACGTATATCTAACGTAATAATCGTATGGTAATATAATTTTATAGTTAAGTAGATTAGCGTGTTCCCCCTCATTCTCACTTTAATCTCTCTTCCTTCTCTCTCTCTCTCTCTCTCTCTCTCTCTCTCTCATAACTATCTTGCTTTCTACCAATCATTCTACAACTCCCTCTAAAATCTTCACGTTCCTCGCCTTTCTTTTTCGGTTCCTCCCCAAGCATTGGAAAGAACGGGACAGGGCACGTAAAAGCGTCGCGAACGAGCTCCACGTTGTTTCTCTGTCGCGTTGTGCGCCTCTTCGACTCTATCGAGTCCCATCATCGACATCTACTAGTCTGTGCGCTAAATTGAGCAGCTCTGTCCGGTACCAGCACTGTGCGAAAGGGAAAAGAGAGTGAACCATCCCTTGCTTCTTAATACTCACGACGGCAACGATGCGGATACATTGCGATCTTCGATTATAATAATTTGTATACCCTATTCGTGTTGTTCATTGTTATATTCGTACCCTGTGCTTAAGTTATGCTTCATCCCCCTTTCTCTTAGTGCCAATTTCAACCCCTAAGCATAGCCCCGGGTTCGCCGAGGGACTACGTCCTCGTTACCGACGTCAATGACTGGTTTCACATTCCAACAAGCCTCTACACATTCATCGTTTCACTGTCTTTATTTGCGCGACATTGGGAATATATAAACGGTAATGCACACGAGATTGTTTACAGTTATCCGCGCGACCGCCTCGTGGCATTTGTACTTGTTGTAACAATGAGTCTTCTCGCCTTCCGGAGTATCACGAGTCGTTTCCAAATCCTAGTCACTATTAATCGTGGGCACCATTGGAACCTTCCATTGCACTATTTCCTCCCTCTCGATCCCCCCGTAATTACAATAACACGGGGGCATCGACAAGTTCGAATAACAATTTCTACGCCGCGTAAATCTTGCGTTTTTAAAAAATCACAACAGAGTATTATCAATGGTATAAACAAGCAAGAAGTTTGTGCGCCGGTTATAAAGCGTTAAGTGGACTGCGTGGTGGATTTTCAAATACACGCGCACGCGCACACACACACACACAAGCACGCGCGCGTACACACACACGGCTCAATTTCCGATGGATTACGAATTTCTCGTCGATTCCAGGCGGTCGCCCACGATGGAACGATGATAATAATAGAAATGTTACGAACCACGATCGACGAGCGTGCAGTAAATGTCCAGCGAAAAAGACGTTGGTGTACGCTCCGCTCGCGCGTGCTACGCTTCGATTACATCAGTCTCTCTGTGAGCAATGAGGAATGTCAGGAAGATATACATATACATATGTATATATATTTATTTGATCGGGATGGATAGACAATGTAGATGTAACCATGGGGGTTGTTTTAGGAGGCTGGTGGCAACTGAAACAAGTAATCGAAATAAAACAAACGACGTAGTTGAACCAAACACAAATCAGTTTAATCCTTAAATAAAACATAATTTCTGTTATGTTATATAATAATTAAATAAATAAATAAATAATCGGTAGTAGTAGTAATAATAATCGTAAGTAGTAAAGTAGTAGTAAGTAGTAGTAGCAGTGATGGTGGTAATGATGGCGGTGGTGGTGGTAGTGGTAGTGGTAGTTTTAGCAGTAGTAGTAGTAGTATTAGTTATAGCGGGTAGTTATTAGCGGGTGATAGACAGAAACGTTAGTAAGATGTTAAGTAAAGTGAGTAAGACTTTTCCTTTTGTTGTAATGGCACGAAAAAGTAAATAGTAATAAAGGTGTAAGGTTTTACACGTAGCTACTAGACGAGAGACACAAAAAATATATATGATCGTAATTAATAATAGCAATGATAATAATAATAATAAGAATAATAATAATATTAATAATGATAATAATAATGGCGATGACGATGGTAATAATAATAATAATAATAACCAGAATAATAAGTATAATAATATACGTGATAATAATTATGAGGAGATTTATCGTTTCATCTTAAACAAGCGATGTAACTGTGCGAGCGTAAGAAATCATCAGAATCCCTCTGTTTCTTACACACGATTCGTCCCTCGTATTATCGAAGGGTTTTCGAAAACTCCCCCTCGCAATCTTCATCGCGTTTCGCGACGCAACCACTCCGCCAACTTGCACTCTATCTCGCGTTATCCCCCCCGTGCATCCATTATTATTTTCAGCTACGAAACACCCCCTCCCCCGTTAATGCCATTCTAGAACGTATCGGGGTGGCGATCGACAGAAAAGCGCCGAAGCAACGAGGGGCGAATCGTTTCAGTCGCATCGTTTTCTCCTTTTCTTTGGCGTTCGTTTGCGCCACTGCACGCGACGCCAGTTGCTTTATTAGCCGACCGGTGTGTAATTTGCACTAATCATCGAGATCCTTATCGCCCCGTGGACGCATCGATCGCGTCGTCGTCGTTCAACCCCGCAATCGATAGGATAGGGGGTCTATGAGAGCGCCGCGCACGCGACCGACCGATTACACGAAGGTTTCAAATAAATAAAATAAAATCTTAGCAGAAAGCATCTGTTGCTTGAGGTTCAAATTACGCTTTTTTTTTTTGGGGGAGGTCGGACACAGGTGTGTCGTCGCGCTCCTGGGGAGCGTTTTCTCTTCGTACGAGCAGCCTGTTCCTTGCTCCCGGACTAGACACAAAAAGGTACACATAAATAGGACAACATATATATACTATATATATATATGTGCTACGCTTTTTTCCCTTCCTTCGCGTTACTAAACCTATGAGCTTAAGAAATTGTCGCTTTACTCACGATTAAGTACTTACGGTCCGTGTTCGTTCGCGCTGGTCCCTGCCACTACTACATACGTATATATACATATAATATTATGTAACATTCGAAAACCGTTTGCTTCATTGTTTGTCGAATTAGTTTAGAAAAAAATTGCTACTTGTTTATCTTTTCTTTTCTTTTTATTAAATAAAGTACGTCCGTGCCCATTTCAGGGGAATTATTTTCGTGGGCTAGCGCGAGCGAACCGGTTCGCTTACCTTACACATCGTACCACCTAAAACGTTTTTTCCTTTGGAAATCGCCTGTTTGATTCCCTTAGCTAGTCTAAAAAGAAGTTTCTTTCTCGTCCTCTGGGTGGAGAAGGTTCTTAACGGCGCCATTTCTCTATGCCCTGACGCCTCTTTGCACGTAGACTAGACACGTGTTTCCGACAATCCGGAATTCGTTCGCCTCGATCTGTCCTGTATCACACATAGCCGTGCACCGTCTCGAGCATTTCGTTCTTTTCTCTTTCGTTTCTTCTTCGTTGCAAAAGGGGACCGCAGCAAGAAAAGACACGGCGACGCGCCCGATCCTGCGTACCGTATATAGAACAGTATCGTCATAGTTATGAAATATTACTTTGTACGTTGGACTCTTTTTTTTCCATTATCTTCTTTGTTAAAAAAAAAAAAGAAAGGGAGATCGAACGTTCGTGTTTATAAAAAATCGGAGTACCACAGCCGCGACGGGAAGAAAGATTTCACATTCGCGTTTCCCGTCGCGAGCAACGTTACTATGTACGTATTTAATGGGTGTATAATTATGTGTTTCTTTTTAAAAAGTTGGCTGACAAAGTTCTTCTAAAACGTCCGGTCGCGGACGGTGCACATTCGGGGGACCCTACATACGCGATGCTCGATAAAATTAGACTCTGCGCTCGAGAAAGCCCTTTGTACTTAACTAACGCGTCTCGTTGCACGCGCGCGTTACGTGCACGCGCAGGAGCGAACAATGAAGAATATAAAAAAAAAAGATAAAAGAAAAAGAAACGTGGTTCGATATTCTTTGGGCAATCTGACAGAGAAGTACAAGAGCTTGTGACTAGCAGAAAAGTACAACGAGTTCGCTACGTTACAAAATACGTGACGTAATCCCTCGGGTCTTTTGTTTCATGGCGTCTCGATCTCTCGATACATTGCGACATCGCGTCGTATGTTATAGCACGTAAGCCCTAAAATATCTTCTTAAATAGGTAATAATATTATACTTCGTCTTTTCGGTACTCGTCGAACGGTGACCCGATCTTAATTCAACTACGGATTAAGAAAGTTTTAACTTTAAGTACATTCGTGGTCTCATTGGTTGAATGAGACAGAAAAAAAAAGGGAAAAAGATCGTTCGCGTCAACAATTCGTAATTCTCTCGCCTCGTCGTCACTTTCTCGCGTTTTAGAAAATCGCGCGAGAGAGCCTTGACGTGTACTAAAATTGTTTCCTCGACTTTCCGTGTATTTACGCGCTTATTCCCCATATTTCCTAACAGAGAGCGACTTTGCCTCCTTCGATCGATACATAGATCGTCCCCGTCCCGTCCTCGCTCACTCCACCTTCTATCCTCCCCCTTTCCTACATCATTCTTTGAGCCTACAACCACCTACTACTACGCACTCTTTCGTCTTCTATATTGGGTGTATGGCGTGTGTCCCTTAACCCACCTCGTCGATTCGATCGATTTAGCCAGCCTGACGTCGAGGAGACGCGGAACGCTATTAGCCACACCTGAACATATTATTGCGAAGCCGAGGGCTGGCGGTGATTCTAGGAGGAAAAAAAAAGAAAAGAAAATTCAATGAGGCCCTGCCTTCTTTCATTCTCGTGTGTCTGTCTCTTTAAAAGTTCCGTTTCACAGCCTGACATCGTCGCGACTCTTTGGTCATGGCGAAGAGGGCGCGAAGAACACTTCGCCCGCTCTTTCATTTTTCTTGCCAGCTCGATTTTCGCGACAAGATCTCGGTTTACTACGATTCATACGGCTAGGAAAAACGTCTGCGCGGGCAGCACGTTGCCCGCGCACCCGGCGAACATATACATAAATCGGTAATATGTATATACAAGACTCGGAGGCGGTCACACGAGCCACGTTTCAACGTCGCAGAACGTTCTATTCTATTATTTCGTCGATCCCTTAATTTTTCTGTGCTCTGCGAATCCCGCGAGAAGCGAAAGTGCGCAGCATCCCGCGTTTCCTCGACGTTCCGATCGACCAGCGGGAGATAAGAAACGTGGGGCCAGAGAGGAAGAAAGAGAGGGAGAGAACGGAAAGAAAGAAAGAAAGAAAAAGCAAGGCTTCCAATTTTCTTTCACCCTTCGATTCACCACGCTCTAACTACGATCAGGATAATCGAACTGAACGCGTCACGACCTACCTCTGGCTTCGCCATTTCTTCCTTCTCGATTCTCTCTATCTCTCTTCCTCGCTGCCACGTGCACCTACTTACACACGCAGCATACTCTTTCTTGTACAAGCATACACGTATACACACACACGCACAAGTATATCCCTTTGCATCCTCTCCTCTCTTCCATCCCACGTTTTGTCACCCTTTCCCAAAGCACACATTCTCTCCCCGTCCTCTCTCTTTTTCTCTCGCAATCTCTCTGTATCTCGTTCGTACTCTCTTTCTCGCCCGTGGTGTTCTCCAGGGAGGTCAGCATCCTCTACTAGTCGGAAATGTATTCGTCGTCGTGGTTCTCGCAGTCGTGTCTGTCCCGACGAGAATTCTTCGAGGAGGCCAGACTCCTCAACAACGTTCCGTAGCCGGACAGGGATTTGTGAGCGTGCACGTAATTGTTAAAGGTCTTCCGCGTGTGTTGCTGCTGCTGCTGCTGCTGCTGCTGCTGCTGTTCTTGATTATGGTGGTTGGGTTGGCGGTGGTGGTTCTCTCCGCGATAACGATTGTTCAAGGTGTTGATCACAGAGTCGACGGGGAGATGGTGGTGGTCGATCTTCTTAGTGGAAGCATAAGCAGCGGCGAGCGCTTGGACGGTCGCCGCGGCGGTCGCGGGTGTAACCACAGCCGCAGCCGCAGCCGCGGCGGCGGTCGCTGTGGCAGCAACCATGGCAGCTGCTGCGGTCGCGGACGTCACCGCAGCCGCAGCCGCACTCGTTGGGCCGAGAATAGCCTTCGGGGCGGTCGTCGGTGCGATCACAGCTGCGGCCACAGCTGGTGTTGCCGCAACCCCTGCTGCTGTTTGATGGTGGTGCTGCTGGTGGTTGTTATTATGGTGGTCATGATGGTGTTGTTGCTTGTTGTCCTACGCCGCCTTGCTCTTGCTCGTCTTGAAGCTCACTTGAAGGACCCGGTTACCGAGCGTGTAACCATTCAAGCTTTGAATAGCGACCACCGCCTCATCGTAGTTGGTCATCGTCACGAAACCAAAGCCTTTGCACTTGTTCGTCTGCAGGTCGCGGATCACTTTGACCGATTGGACGGCGCCGAACGGACCGAATAACTGCCACAGCACGTTCTCCTCGGTCTCTGGGGCGAGATTGTACACGAAGATGCACCAGCCGGAACCGTTCATCGCGTTCCCAGGCAGCATCGAGTTCGCCAGAAGATCGCCTGCCAGCGGGCTGTACCTGGAACAATTTAACGGGGACGTGAAAAAGGCTCGCCCGTCGACGTGACGATCGGTGCTACGGTCGATGGGCATTTTCTTCTCGTGGCTTTCAAGGCGACAACGTTATCCTTCGTTTCGGCCGAGCAACGATGCCGATTCGCGCCAAGGAATTCGAACGGTTCGAATTTCACAAGCTTCTGAAAGATGTTACTTTTCGCGCATCGACGCCGTCACTCGGCTCTTTGCTACATCGCTATCAAACACTGAAGACCCGTGGACAAGACTCTCAATTGTCGATGCGTCAGAGTACTGTTACGCAGAGATTATTTCAAGACTCTTCAGCCTCGTTGTTCTGTGCGTGAAGCCACATTGCCGCATGACGGTGTAAATCATATATTGTTATTTGAAAGTGCCCCGAATAAATATGATTCCACTAAAAGACAACACTGTAATCTCATCTTCTGGAAAAAATATGAACTCGAGCAAGGGTGGTACGTAATACTTCTCCTTAGAGGGTGTGAAAATTAATTGAAACGGGGATGTAACTGGCGCCACTAATAGGACCAATTACCGCAACGCAAAATCCGCCACTTTTAATTGAAATTAATTTCGGCTCCCGACGGCATAGGGAGAGCAATTATCGTTCTACGGTGCATGCAATTCTGCGCGAAAAGCGGTTCTACAAATTGAGCAACGCGTGACTCGATGCCGGCTACTCGTTGAAAATTTTAATTGGACAGAAAAAACGTAGGTACAGCGGTAGAAGAAGGAGTTTTCACGGCTGGGGGGGGGGGGGATAAAGCGTGAAAGAAGATCGTGGAAATTCACATGCGTGTGCTCGTTTAATCGGCATGCAGAGATTACGAACACTGAATATGAGGTGAAAGAACGTGGGGGATATTTACAGAGATGTAAAAATGTATCTACGTACCTACTTGACGTCACAAGCCGCGTTAAAACAGGGCACATCTCAATGAGTATTCAGTATAGGGCCGAAGTGACAGTAATTACGCACGTAGTCGTAACGAACGCTCATTAAGTATCGCGTCTTTTTTACGCACACGTATATATGTATGTAGACGCGTCTTCGTGGGAAATGGTTTTCTATAACGATGTCTCGAATGAACCCCTAACTCGAACCATGGACGCCGGCATATTCGTCCATTAATTTTGTTGTTATTATCAATTTAGATAGATTCTAACTAGACTATAATATTGATCCAGTTGGGGGTTCAACGTTGCTCGATATGGAGATGTGAAACCAATTGGGCATTTTGTGTTTAATTCACCGATATATACACTCGTTTGACGGTTCTTTGGTATCCCATTTTTTCTGTGGCATGTAGAAACGATCGATCGTTGGATTTACTTTGGTGCAACGAGAGTACGATACATTGAACAGGTATAATATTTTTGTCCATCGAAATCGATCGATTCTCCAGCTTGAAAAATCTACAAATCGGTGCATTGTTCTTTAACAATAATCAAGTGCGCTCGTGTTGCATTAATGTGCACCAATAAAAATACATATACGTGAATACATGTATATCTATGGTATACGTGAATTCACGCGAGTGTTCTTCGAGAGATCGTGCACCTACTCTCGCTCTCAGTCAGCTCTACGCCAATAATTCAGTGAGACGGTGTACTTTCGAGTAATATCACAATTTTATATTCCGTTGCATTATTATTATTATTTTTAACGTGACCGCGGAACGCGAGCTCGATTTCAAAGGGAACGATCGATAGGCTGTATGATAGTCGGCAGAGCGACCGAGAAATCTCAGGTGCACGGTCTCGAGTCGAACATGACCGACGAAGGCAAGCAACGAATGAAAAGAAACAGTGTAGAAGGAGAAGAAAATGCGAGCCTGTCGAGGAACGTTGATTCGAGTCTCCATTTTTTCCAATATTTTTCATTCTGCTTTTATTGATTTATCTGTTTTAATATAGCGCACTACAGCTTCCCGAGAGTATTTTCAAACAGTTTGATTGTTCTTGCTTCGACGACGATCGGAAAAATCACGTCGAAATCCGTCTGTACAGTCCGCAAGGTTTTGGATATTCGAAAGCTTGAAAAAACTAGCAGGTTTGAAAGAGAAACAAAAAAGAGAACGCCATGATCAGTCCGTGGATAGATTATGCTCGACTCGCGAAACTAACTTATACGGAAATGCACGATCGGAAAGCAAACTTCAATCGGAAATGTATTTTATTCAGACAAACCAAGTCAAACGAGAAAATCAATACGAATTGGAGCTGTACACCCGAATCGATTCGCATTCTCGAGGAAAACGCTGAGATGATATGCTCTGTAACAATTGGTAGAAAAGCGCTTCGGGGGATAACAAACGAAACGAAAGGCAACGAGAGATAAGATACGAGAAAATAGAACAGCGTGTGACAAGGAGGGAAGAGAAAGAGAAAGTCTTTAAAAATTTCATATGAAGCATCGCCGATAGGAAAGTGCCAAGAATAGCAAGTGAATGCTGCAAATCAATTATAATTAAGAGATTTCGTAACGCAATATAATTTATGTTGAACGGGGGATCATTGCCATATGAAATTTTTAACGCAGAACGCGTGTGGAAAGGTGAAAAGAACAAAGCCACGCAAAAACAGGAATCAATCAACAGAAAATGAACAAAAATCGGGAGGGAGCGTAGTGGTAGTAACGAAAAAAATACTGACCTCTGTAAGCCTTTGTTAATGGCAAGCATGGCCTTGCCAGTGCTAAAACAAAACACAAAAAGAACAACGTAAGAAGAGAGATACTCCGGGAACGAGCCAAAAAAGTCGGGATAAGAGTCGCTTCCTTGTGCTTCCATTTCTTATTCTTTTTTTTTCTCTTTTTTCTATTTTTTCTAACGGAACTACCATCTATGGTGCCCCTCCGTTTCCTTTTCTCGCCGTGGACAACGCGACGGACACAGGCAGGTAGGCAGGCAACGAAAAAGGGCGAAAAAGAGAGAAAAACATAGAGCAAGAGTGAGACATAAAAACTGAATTTCAACGAATTCTTTATCTCACCAAGGAGAGGAAAAATAAGGAAGCGCAAAATAATAAGTTGCAGCAACGCGATGTCTATTAAAGGGAAAACGAAAAATATGAATAGGGGCAAGCAAAAAAGCGAAGCGTATCAATCTACTTTTTACTTATTTTTTCATTTGTATTTTTTTCTGGTTTCTTTACTTATGTTTTTTTTTGTTATCAATGTACATTACGAATCTTTTCCATCCTCGATTCGATTAGTTAATACATTATGTGTCTCTGGTATAAATAAAAAAATCTCACCCGTTCGACTGATATGGACATACAGACGGACCTGGAGTGCACTCAACATTCCAGAGATCAAGTAATATAGAGAAAGTCTCTATATCCATTTTCGTTCGTTTGAACGTTATCATTATTACACAATATTTGTTATATTCTAGCATGTCTCTGAATGGTCATTTTCTAATCGTGACACACGAGTTTCTCCGGAGGCACATGAGTGTTTCTAGCCTGATCGCTATCGACGTTTCTCAACTCCAATTCAATTGAACTCGTTGTCACCCCTCGCGTCCACGGTAATATCATTCAGAAACCACGAAAGCGTTCTACCATTTCTTGCGAATTGAAATTTTCTCAACCTTCCTCCGTTTCGTGCTATCGTTCAAGCCAGTAGGTCCTGTTGCAATAATAATGTACGATCGTTTTCGACGAGTGTAACTTTACCGTGGACCACGAAGACAAAAACCAAGAAAACTTACAGAAATAACAGAACGTTTGTATGTGCCTTGCTCCTCCATGTTTCCAGAGTGGTCAAGGATCAGTCTTCTGTGGTTCGCGCCCGATCAACGCAATTTCGCTCGATAAATTAACAAACTTATATCTAACTAATTATTAATAGCTATTTTTAAAAGACCACCTTGTACCACTCGTTCGTTGGGAAATGGGAAACAGGATGGGGATTTCTCGGAGGAATGGATTCAAAGAAGACTGAATAGTGAAAAAGAAAGTGAAACGAAATCAAGGAAATAAAGATGCTGGTGCTGACTAATGATGCGATGAAGAAAAGTCGTAACGACGTTCCGAAATGTTCCAATACCGTGGATATTTATTGGATTAAGGCTCGAATGCTGGCAACGTTTCGCTATGCGCCACCACTGAAATATTGATATCGAAACATCGGCTCTGCCCGATCAATTGAAAGGTTTCCGTAGAATGTTGGACTGTCGCACTGTTGCATTCAATAGAATACGAAAGAGTAACTTGGATCAGCGGATAATATTTTGCATAACGTCGTATTGACCGTTCTTCGCGACAAGAACAAAAAGACCACACGAACTGAAGTCCCGATGAGAAATGTGCATACAGGAAACGGGCAACATGAAAGTTCGAGCTGATTGAATCGAGAGGGAACAAAAAAAAAGAGAGAAAAAAAAATGAAGACCAGGTAACAGATCGTATGGTAGATGAGGTGCAGAAGGAGGAGCCTGCAGTGTACTCAGGTACACAAACGGTGAGTGCGTAAATAAGAAGAAGAATACAGTTACGACGTATCGATCGATCGACAAATCTTGAAAGCACCCCCGATTTATATCGAACTTACTGAAACTCCCCTCTAATGCAATTATTAATACCATCGATCGATCGATTGCACGCGCATTCAGAATCTCTGCTGAACGGGCCAGAAAATCAACGAACCAAACAAATGGAACGGATAGGGGGGGGACGAAAAACCGGCGAATGAGAAAGTAAAGGGAACGAAAGTAAGATGGAAAATAGAACGGAAAGTGAAAATAAGGTTAAATTGAGAAACTGAGAAGAGAAGAAGAGAAAGAGAGAGATCTTTGGGTAGAGCGAGTAGAGGCGAGTAGGTACCTGGATAGTGGCGACAGTGGAATGTACCTGAAGCGGCCAGTTGGATGGTGGATCGGGCCGCCAAATCGTCGGGTCGCCTGCGGTGTCAGATAGGCGGCCAATGGCGGTATCGCCTTGTTGTTGCTGCTCGGATTGTTGGCGAACTTGACGGTGATCGGCTCGGACGAGCCCTTTGGAATGGTACCGTTTAATTCTTGGATCGCTCTCTCGGCCTCGACCCGCTGGTCGAATCTTATGAAACCGACCCCCTTCGACAATCCTGTCGGAATCGGTTCAAATTATTCAGTGTTCCATCGTTTACGTTTGTGGATCGAAGTGGGAACTCGGCAGATTCCTCGTTGACTGTTGAGTGATTCTTGTGATGGATCAAAATGTTTCACATTAAACTGTACCAATGGATTTTTTAACCAGAAGAAGTTTTGTTGGATTATTTATATATTTATTTATTTTCTATGATTGCCATTGATCATTTCGATCAGATAGATCGTACGGTGCTCCTCTTTAATTGTGAAATATATTGGTACAGTCTAGTTGGAAATCATTTCTCATTTTCACCATGGTGCTACAGATCGCAATTTTTTTTCTTTTTTTTTTTGCGGAAAAATTTAAAAAAGTAGCCATCACTCGAAGAAAGTTGCCTTTGCATTAACAATCGATCGCGAATGCTAATGAACCTTCTTCATTTATTTTCCACCCCGTGATCAACGACGAATTCCGTGCAGAATGCAAGAGTGGCTCGGTGCGCGCAGATTCGTTTCTTTACACCACTGTCGTGTGTTCACGAGCGTGTCGATCATGTTTTCTCTTCAAGAATCGTTCCGCGAAGCTGAGTGAAGTTTATGGTAACGCGGCAGCAAAGGGAACATGAAGGTGTATGCCGTGGATCAGGAGCACGGTCGCAAAAATGATAATCATAACGAACGACAAAAAGCGTAAAGAAACAAAAACGGCGCCCGGGAGGAAAGTTTTGGTTGTGTAACTGTTGTTGTGAACAAAGCAGCCGGTAAAATAAATCGAAGTGAGAGTAAAAAATTGAAATCTTTTTAAAATAGAACTGAAGGTGATTTTGTGTTCGGTGTTCCTTTTATTTTCCTTTACTCTTGCGTTAAAATCTATCCCGTTCGATCGTCTCGAAACATCGATTGCTTAATAGAATAAAGGTTTTTTTCTTTGTTTGTCAATTTGTGAGTATTTACGTTTAATAGTGGTTACAGGTTAATCGTTTCACGAGACGAAAGAACGGAAAACAAATTGAAATATTCGTATGATTAGTGTACCAAAAGAAAAAAGAAATAGTTTAAAGAGCGGAAAAGAAAAAGAAAAGAAGGACTAAAAAAGTGACAAAAGAAGCGGCTGCTTTTGTTTCAGCTTGGACGTAGTAAGGGAAAAGAAAAAAGAATTGTATGAGTTACGTACCGGGCAAATAGTCTCCGCCGCCGGTCACAAACTGTCGTACTAAACAGAAACGGAAAAAATCATATCACGTTAAAATTCAAGTGGCAGCATACACGATTCGCTCGCCCCTGATTCGTCGACGTAGGATAGTGTGTTCAACGAATAATCGGAAAGAGGACCAGAAATTACGATGATAATGCCAATAAAAAGATAGTAAGAGAGAATGAGATAGGAAATCACTGAGAAAGAAAGAAATAGAACGCTTCTTCCTCGCGAAGTATTGAATCTCGTGATCATGGTAACGATGAATCAGATGAAAAAGAAACGATAATGAACGAACAATTGAAATGCAAAGTTTACCATAGATTCAACACCAGCGATGAGAAGAAAAGACGTTCGATTTGGAATTAAATGTCGATCACATTTCCAGTGTGAAAATCATTTATCCGTGATATTTAACTGATCAAAATAATCGTACGGTGTTTGACGAAAATGAATAAAACCAAACGGATCGCATGAGATGAATAAGGGGCGAGCGATCTTCTTGTTAAAAATTTTATGTTATTTCTTTCTTCGTCCTAAAGTATGCAAGAATTCTCGTTCTTTTTTTGTCTTTTTTTTTTGTTTTTAAACATTTTGTAGAACAGAATAAACCAAACAATACTCGAAGGTGAACCGAAAAACGCAGCAAAAAAAAAGGAAGCGCAACAATAAACAAAACAGACTAACCGTTTGGATCGAGGACCGCACTGTGGAACGAGTGTAAAAGCAAACCGGGAACGAAGGAAGAAATACAGGAAGGTTTCACGCACGATACGTGACTGAACGCTTAACGCCAGTGTAATAAGGTAGTAACAAAATAAAGCTGTACTAATCGTATTAACAATAACGAGAAGGCTAATCAAACGATACAATAAATTATTTCGCAAACGAAAATATAACTCAATACGAAACTGAGTTGTGTAAGCGACGATCTAAAAGAAAAAGGCAAAAATTAGAGGATCAAATAAGAAGCTGTAATATGGATACGAAAAACACAACGGTATACAGGGTGTCTAGGCCATGAGGCTGTGCGTGATAACGGGGATGTAAGTAGAATGCACTGCTATGAACGGAAATGGAGAACGCAAAGAATAATGAGTTAAAACGAACTAATGATAAGAGAAAAACAACACGAAAAATAATATACGAAATTGAAATTAAAAAGTTTGCGATCGTGTGTTCTCTCGAATGATCTCGAATGCAAAGTCTGCTTCGTTCGATCGCAAAGTGTAGACATGATAAAATGAAATAAAAGAAAAAAACGGAACAAATAAGTGGCGATGGTAAGATCGATCAGGATAAACGATGTATAAACGAGATCATGCAGCTCCGAGAGTATACAGTATTCTCGTTCGCTGGTATAATTGGAATTTAACAATTATCCCTTGTTCTCCACGGGGCGCACCGATCCACCCCACAAACGACTAAAACCCCATGGCCTACTCTTACCAATCCTCGATCGAATTCTTTCACCTTCATTCCTAACGAATTAATCCTAATATTAAATATATAATCGATAGTAACAGCCCAACGTGGCTGCGTCTGACTCGTGCAGTCCCAATCTACTTTGCTCTTCGAACAAAGCGAGGAGCTATCGGGTCGTTCCACGACTCGTTACAGGACTCGCAGCCATTTATTAATTAACACGAGTTAGTTAGTTTCCTGACTGCTAACAACTTACCAGTGATGTTGTCGCAGAGTATACGCGACGTGATGATTCTGCCGAAGGCGCTGAACAGATTCTCCAGGTCTTGTTGCGTCATGTTCTTCGGCAAACCACTCACGTACAGGTTTGCACCTTTGATCGCCTCGCTGCTCGGTCTCGCGTACGATACCTGAGACAATACGAAGATAATATAGTAATTGAATAGGACAGGGCGAGTAGACGAGTTTAAAATGTGTAAGGGGAAAGAAGAGAAGGCCTAATTCGGTCTTCCTGTTTTCATAGGACTAGTACAATTGAAGAAAGCATGTATTTGGACAGAAGAATTTTGACTCCTCTGGCGGAGTTAATAACCAGCTGATACAATAATGTGTTTGAATTCACGCCAGTCTATTTCCATCATTGCAATACCGTGGAATCTCGTCTACACGAATAGAATGTTTCAAAAAATTATTGGCGTTCGATAAAACGCTTTTAAAACCCCAATACCAGCAGCGTGGCTAATACGAAGAACCTCAGAACATATCTTTCTGCAGATATTATACCTCGAGTCTGTTGTCGATTTCTTTGCAGTTAGGCTATCCGTGAATTACAAACACTCTGATGTAATGTACGCGTCGAAATTGGACTAGCATTAAGCAGTAAGATCAGTTTACGAATGTGTTGGATATTTCGTGTACAAGTAGCTTGACAGGAGTCAGTGCGAATATCCTCCCGCGTTAACGTACCGATATTTATTTCTAAATACTAATCGAGCATGATCTTTATAAATAGACGGACCAGCGTGTGTCCGTCGCACGAAAGGAAACCCACCTTGATCGTTTTGTTCTGCAAACGAAGACCGTTGAGCGTGTTTATCGCTTTATCAGCATCCTCAGGCCGGTGATAGTTAACAAAACCGTAACCCAAACTCTGACCTGTAACACAAAAGAGCCACCGGCTTACACAACGTCCAACCACGTGCAAAACGAGAAACGCCTAACAATCCGTCCAACATAATCCTCTGAGACGTTGCACGCAATATTCCACAACGATCCCCCATCAAAAGAGGCGAATCAAAAATGGCCTCGAAGGAACGCCTACTAAAATCGCCGCGTCGTACACCGTCGACCGCGGACTCGCCAAACCGACGGAACTTTAGCAAATATTGACGACGCGAAACTTGCAGCTAGCAAAACTATTCGGAACGTGTTCCGTTCATTGAGCAGCCGGCTTCGTCGCAGCAATGAGCGACTCGTGGTTGCAGTACGGCCCTGAGAGATTGCGGCGGGCGAGGTCGAATATAAAGCGGCGGAGGCTGAAACCAAACGACGCCCCCGCTACTCCGACGCTCGAAATAGCGTCGCGACGTCCACGCACGTGCTCTCTCCACTAACGCACGGAATTCGACGGCGCGAGTACGCCAGGCGAAATTACGATAGATTACGCGTACCGGTACTCGCACGTACGTGAACAGCCTCGGCGTTGAAAAGAGTCCGTCAACGGCGACGACCGGGACGCAACGTTGCGCAACAGTTTGCCCGTAAGATCGTATGCACGGGGTATGGAAAGCGTCGATACGAAGGAAATTCGAGAATTCGTGAAATTCGATGGCTGACAGGTGTCCGTCATTGACTTTCAATCGTGCATGAAACGTTCTTTTGCAACGCGTCTGACATTATCGGATCTTTGAGAGATTCTGCCTGTGCCTCGAGACTTCTCGCACAGAATTCATACAAGATTCAAGAGTATGACGAATCCATACGGACTACTCGGCCAAGAGTTAGCACCGTTCGACGGGAACGTCTTGAAATCGATAAACGAATGAACGATATAGAAAGACGTGACTTATCCTCTCCTTGAATGTCTCGCTGACCGATTGTAGCAACGGATTTCCGTGAAAACTTCCCAACAATCGCGACATATTATTAGAGCTCGACTGCACTTGACTGGGAATCGTTTAAAGTGACTCGCGGTTAGTGGTTGCAAAATTTTTTCCTGATTCGAGTGTTATTTTTTCTTTTATAAATGTCTGAATGATAATGTCAGCGGCGCATGTTTTTTCATACTGTGCAGAAGTCGTGGAATTTATTTATCGTACATTTGTCTGCCCAGTTGTGAAATAATAATGAGCCCCGTTCAAAACAAATGATTAGTGCTTCTAGGTTATCGTTCTTTTTATTGCCACCTTCGTGTAGTTTTATGCGAATAAGGGATTTAACATAGCAATGAATGAATTGAAAGTGAAACTTACCAGTGAGTTTGTCGCGAATCAATTTGCAGCTCTCAACCTCGCCTATGCTCGAGAAAAGGGATCGAATCTCATCCTGTGTCATGCTCTGTGGCAAATAATTTACAATGAGATTCGTCTTCGACTCTTCCTGCGAGGTCTGGCCGAGGGTGGAACCACCGTTTTGTTGCACGACTGTGTCCATTCCGTTCGCCATCATTGCACTCTTGTACCGGTTCTTTTCTAACTACGTACGAAATCTGGAACAAGAAAGCCACCTTTTATATGCACGCAAGGAGAATGATTTTTGTCCACATTTTCTTATTATTCAAATATGTGTCTGATCGGCGATATTATCAATCGTTCGACGGCAAACCATCGAGGACACCGTCTAAAGTATTTTATCTACAGATCAGTCATCCGATCGCTCTGTTGTTCGTATACGCTTGATTGCAAAACGAAGCAATCGAGGATTCACTGGAAAAATTGTAAGTGAAAGTCTTAACTTCGACGATTAAAGTGTCCCAGAAACGTTCGGCAAAATCGTGACGAAAGTTGCCCGGTGCCCGTTCGATTTCCCGATTCTGCCAATTATTCATGCTTGTTGAATAAAGCAGTCGTTCGCAGAGGAAATCAAAGAGGCAAACATTTCATTGGGAAGCACTTCAATGAATTCAAACAGCACGTCGAAGTTGGCTAATCGGGGCGGCTATTCGCTAGGTGAACAGGAATAGTACAGGAAGAAACAGACAGTATAAACACGCGACGGGCAAGAAATTCCGTGCCTACAGAATTTTCAAGGACGTAAAAACGTGTGTTAATCAACAATACACGATGCACAAGTGTCTTACAGCACCGGGGATACCAAGTACGAAGAGGGAATCCGTTTTTGTCCGTACACAGACATTATCGTGGCTACAAGCACGTTTTCCCCGGCGAAAAACTATATCTTAGATGTTCCTTTTAAAATACCCATCGACGGTTCCTTCGAGCAGAACGACTCATTAATAACTGAAACAAGATTCCCCATTGTCGACGTAACTAATACAAGCGAAGATTATTATCTAGCTCCGTGGGCTAAATTAAAAGCAGCTGGAGAAGACAGGGCGCGTGGTTCGGTCACGGACAGCTTACGAAAATTCATGGTTCGTGCAACTGGATGCTGACGTAATCTGACAATGACTTTCAAAACACAGCGTGAAAAGAACAGGCGGTGGTGGCGGTTGTACGTAGGGGTGAGGGTAAGGTCCAATAGACAGGCGGATAATTTAAAGGGGCGACGACCCACCGTTCTGGTTTAAAGGGCTCGCCTCTCGTGCCTTCCCCTTCCATCTATCTGGCGCAAACCACCGAGCCCGATACGTCTACGGGGTGTCTAGTATAAATTGTACATCTGCCACCCCTAAGACCTTTTAAAATTACACAAAGTTCCCTCTCAAAATACTGTCACTAATTCTTTACAGGGGTTTCAATAAAATTCCCTTATTAGATACATCACAACCCTACGAGTAATAGGAATTCCTTTCCACAGGACGAACACTAATTACACACTAGTACTTAACCCAAGCCCATCGTCTGGCATTCGATTGTTTAATTGAAACATTTAATAACTGCTCATTAACCACCAGCTCGACCCACGCATCAAAGGGGTAAAGTAATTTCAATTGAGATGTACACCCGGTACATGGTCGCACGCGCCTCCCAGGCAAAGGGACGAATACCGTGTAAAATAGAAGGAGAAGGAGAGAGAGAAAGAAAGGGGAAGTATATACGATGGCCGTAGGGTGCCGATGGTGCTCATGGTTAAGGCGAATACACACAGCTGCCACGACGCATATATCAGCCGGCACGAGCTACCAGTACTGTACATTTTAATTCACTCTTTCCCTTCCGTCTCCTAGTTTCTGTCAGCCGTCCAACGTAGCCATCAGCTGTCCTTAGGGTCACCCCACGCAGGGTGCCTCAGTGTCTCGTGACTGCGGTCACCCCAATCGGACTGACCACGCTCTATCCCGAGACAATAGACAGCTTTTATTATATGCATCGAACACGTCGAGCCCTATGCTACCTATGCGAAGAGGAACTGGGACGGCGAACTGCTACTAATTCGATTGTGAACACGTTCAATGTATAGCGTTTTCAACAAAGGGTAGCGCAAATGTTTCCCAAAGATCTCCAAGACCATTCCGAGTATAATAATCGAACACTGCCGTAAAGGGCGTATTAAATATACGAGAATAATGGAACATTGCAGGCACAGCTTATTTCCAAACCCACGGCATTGGTACCAAAAATCTAAAATAGCTCCAAGACACAAGCGGCGTTGAATTCTTGTACCCATTAAACGGTACGCGAACTCTACGTACGCGAAAGTGTCGACGCGAGTTTCCCAGCAGCTCGATGCCGGTTGTTTACGGGCGAGGTGTGGAAAACGGTCACGTTCGGCAGTCGGAGAAAATGTCGTGGGTAGTAGTTATCGCAGCCCCGCATCATCCGTGGCTATCGATCCGCGCCACTCTTCGTTGCTCTCTGCATCGCGATATTTTAGGACGGCACAATGGAAGCCGAGAGGGACTCCATTGTCGACGATAGGACGCATCGGGAAAAAGTATCGTTCGCCGGTGACTTCGAAACGCGACTCCCGTGCCACCGTCATTATCCGCCAACAATGGACGCTATGCATGACTGCGTGTACGCGTACACGCGCAACTAGGGTTCCGCGGCACAATGCGGAAAGCCACCCCCTTTCGTCGGCCCGGGGCATGCAAAAGTCGGTCTTCGTCCGCGGCCTCCTGGGGATACGTCCAAGGACAGAATATGTTCACCCCCGGTGCACAGAAATAAATTCGTCGTATCTTGCCTCGGTTATCTCTCGTCTGTTAATGTTTCTGGCAATGTAATATTCTCTCGGGCTATGAAAATATTGCAAACACTTGGGACAGAAAACAGAGTGAACATTTCACCGGCTTGACTCGCCGAAGTATCGATAAACATTCAAAGACGGAAATACATATAAGAATAACAATGACGTTGACGGCTACCGCGAACTGCGTAAAACAATAACAAAGATCCTATGTAATCAAGGATATAGTATTCCACCCCGTGGCCAACGATGTAGCGATATCTCGGAAGACAATATAAATTTCCAAGGAAGGTGGCAGGTGGCTTTGCTAACCGTGGGGGAGTTAAAGTTCGATTTTCGCGTACACTGACAGATACGATCTTCGGCCGGTGGCCAGGTGGCCATGGCGACGGATCGTGAAAATCGCGTGGCCGGGACCGATCAATACGAGCGCGACTCCTCGGTCCCTGCCTCGCTTATTCTCCCTCTCCTACCCTCTCACCCTTGCGCAGTTTCTCGCTCGCCCATGCTACCCTGCTGTCTCCCTCTTGCTCTCTTTTCTCTCTTTTCTCTCTTTTCTCTGGTACGCGTACGGGAGACCCCTCGTTCTCTCATTCTCTCTTTCTGATTCCAAAAGAAACCCCTCCCGCGCTCGCGTACGCCCCTTTCCACCCGAGGAAACGCACGCACGCGTGTATTACGCGAGCACGCAAGAACGTAGTGGCTCGTGCTGCTATCGGGACGAGAGGACAGCAAACGTGGAAAGGGGGGAAGGCAAGTGGCGGTAGCCGGCAATGATGAGGGGGCGGGGGTTAGCTGGCGTGGAGAAAGAACGACGACGAAAGCACGCAGAAAGCGAAGGGTGAGAATGAGAATGTGGCACGGAACTCGCGAGGCACGTGCTCCGAAACCCGGTGGGAATGAGCCGCTGTGCAGCATCCGAGTAATGGACGGAAATGTTTCGTGATTAAGATCACGAATAAGGAAGAGATAAGGGGATGAATAATATACACGGGCACAATACAGAGAATGATCTGGCGACGAAGCTTACCTCTTTTCACCTTCCTCACGGAATCCACACCTTTTCTCTACCCTTTACGATCGATGCACGCGAAAGCACACGACACACAATCACACAGAGATGCACAGAGAAACACTTTTCCTTCTTGGAACGCGACACTCTCTTTCTTTTTCCTACTCGTGCTTCCTTTTCCTCGCTCTCTCGACGACGTTCCGTATTCTCTTTATTTCTTTCTTTATTGCTTTCCCAGCGAATTTCTCTGTTGGTCGCACGCGAAACCGAGCACCGTGCAAAACTGCTTGTGCTACGCGATTACTCTCGTGCTCGTGTACCGCGCCGGTCTCTGCTCTTCTCTTACCCACTCTCTCTCTATCTCTCTCTCTGTACGTGCACCTACTATCACGCTCTCACACCGCCGCCCGGAACAGAAGGGGAAATCAATGAAAGAAAAGTACGACGCGAGCGCTCGTAAATCGGCATTTATCCTCGCCTCCTGGTCGACGGTCCTTCGGTTTCACTTGAACGAATACACATGTACATATGTGTAGATTCGCGCGTTCGATAGCTTCCGTAAATCGGGATCACACTGAATATCGTATTCGTCGATCGTCAAAAAAAAAAAAAAAGAAACGAGGAAGTTTATACGGTGTGTGATTCGAATATATGCGTGTGACTGTGTGTGTATGTAAAGAATGGAATACGAGACATATACGTGTGTACGTGTACGTGTAGAGGGGTTACACGAGACTAGAAATTAAAGCGTTAAACACTATACTAAGGAAACGGAAATAACGATACGACACGGGCGGAGGCTGCCTAGAGACTGAACACACCAGCGGCTTTCAAGCGGTTTGCACGGCTCGGGGACCTTGTTCGTACGAGTTCGGTCGAGCTCGGTTTCGGTCGCACACCCTCGGCTAAGCCCGATTCCTACCCACCGCGAACCCCTCGTTGTATGCATTACGTACCACCTCCTACCAACTCGCGCGTACGCTGCTAGGGGTTGCCGATCGAACTAATAAGAGACGTATGTATGCGCGTTCTTAAATAAACTGCGACATCCCATCGTCGATCGAACTACCACCCTTCGTCCCTTTTCCGTATAAAAATTCGACAACTTCCCAATTTGCCACGTATGGCAATTAATATTTCAGTTATTTAACTTTAACCCCTAAATACGACTGACGCGTTAGAATCTTGGTTATTCCGGTGTATCGTTTTAATAGGTAACACCTGCCGCGTTGTTTCAATTTCCTCTCGTAACGGGCGCTTCGACAAACGACAAAGCTATTCACAGACTGTAGTTTAGCGTCCCCTGGAGATGTTTGCACGGGTTTGTTCGTTAGGAAATGTTTGCAACATGGCTCCCCGATATTACAGGGCAGAATGTATGCCGCCCTCCTGCCTCCCTCTAGCTGCTTGCAGCACCCCTTGCATCAGATCATGACCACCCCTTCACGGTTTTTGACCCCCGTCGTCCCGGTGCGTTATCGCGTCGATACAAGAGTCCCTTTACCCCTTACGAGGCCGTACTCGATCGGGAGTGAACTCGAAACCATGAATTACATCGTCGAGACTCGCTGGTGGCCATTTGCCAAAGACCATGAAATTGAATCTTTCAACGAAAGCCGGACAAAAATCTACGAGCCAAAGAAAATATCTAAAGTTGAAAGAGAGTCCAAATGAACGAGTGAAAAATCTCGAGCGTGAAGCCGATAAAATCGCGCACATTTACCTAATTATTTTCCTCTCGTTCGTTGATAGTCATTTTCGACCTCACGTCTTTCGTCTCGTTCATTCAAAGTTTTGTCCAATTGACAGGAATCTGTACTTTCATTCGATATTCCTCGATATGAGTAGCTTGCACTATTTTCTCGACCCGATAGTGCTGAGCAGTCACAAACGAATTCGTCAGGGAATCAATGAAGTTCCATCCCTGACCTTACCCCGGCTTTATCACCGGTGATCGAGAGACCAGTCTGTAAAATGACGACGAGCCAAAATTATGCGGCGCTGACGAAACAAACGGAGCAACACTTGGCGGTCGTGCCAATAACCGCGAGTCTGTGTTTTCGGAAATTCGTTTCCGCTAGATTGCGTCATCGCGCGGAACCAAGTGAGGTACATTGCAAGAATTTTCCGCAGAGAAACATATATACGTTACTTTCATGCACCGTTGCTTTCAGTCGTGTTCAGAATTATCGTGATCTTTGTTATTAATTATCTGCTACTTTGTGAGCTTCCGATTGTGCAACAGTTTCGCCAAAAATATCTGCAGTATCTGAGCGATCAAATATCGAACCAGAGGAATTTCAATTATATACGGTAATCGTTGGGTACTCCAAAAGCACGAATAATCGACGCCCGGCTCGTTGGTGCACGCACCAACTGTCCACCAGTGAAATTATAAATACATCCACGTATAAACACTATAAATATACACCGTCGAGGTATACGGAAAAGCCTGTCTCAACCTCCTATCTGTGTAGCGAAGCGACGATAAGCGGCATCATCGATCTATTGCAGTAGGGTCATCGATATAATCAGAATTCGCCAAAACAATCTGTTCACACGACTCTAGGTGCACCCGTAAAATGTTCCTACAAAACACAGGCACGTGTTTCACATGTTTCATCCCAATTGTTGCCCGTATTAAAACAACACCGACTAACCCCAATCGTTGCACGGAAGGAATGATCTCCTCGATTGACTTTTTGCTTTCGCCGAAAACAAACGATCGACTAAGTTCTTTGCATATTACGTACATGACCGGGCCTAACGTTACCAAACGAGAGAAAGGGAGAACAAGCAAAGAGGTATTGTCTAGCCGCATGAGAAAGAAGGGAGCGAAGCTGGGACGAGGGCACGGAACTTGTAACAGATGCGGAACGGTATGCAGAAAAAAAAAGAAAAAAAAATAGGGACACGTAGCAGACGCATATGCGAGCGTGTTCCATTATGCTCGGTGGCTTTAAAACCGACCACGCGGTGCGACAGGAAGTTGTCACCGCATTACCGTTGGAATTATGAAAGTTTACCGGCCTCTGATCGCCTTAGCGACAAGACCAGCGAAACGGCATTCAAACCGGGCGAAGCAGAGAGAACTTTGTCTAATTAATTATTACCAGAGTGGCTTATAATCGCTTTCCTTTCCTCGGTCCCGTACGTCTACTAAACGATCATCTGCCACCTTTTAGGGTGGCGATTCTCGTGCGAAACACAAAAGATTGGCGCGTGCGCCACCTTTTCCATGAGAAAGATTTAGCGTCCTCCGGTGAAGGATCAGAGCCGTGGAGAAACGCAAGTCGTGAATCATTCGTCGTGGCGACGCGGTTGACAAACGTAAGCCGGACCCTCCTCTTTCGTTCAGTCATGATCCAGCTGTCGAAGCTAGGTTTTTTGGGGTTTGGCCCCACCTCCGTTCATCGATCCGCCAGCACGATGTGCACGGACATAATTCCACGCAGCACCGCCACGGGAGCAATAATTCCGCCCGTGAAGTTTTTCCAGGGTCGTTCAACCCCCGTCGAGATCCGTCGATATTCGACGAATACCTATTACACGATCTATCGGCCATCTTATACCTAAGCCTCCCTATTAGTTCGTTCGACGCGTGACGAAAATGCTTAACGAGACGGTGCAAGTATTGTAAAAAAAAGAAGAACGGCGCTAATGCCAGACGATTATTCAAAATACTTCTACAAACGTCGAATTAAATATACAAGCTGTTAAATAATTATAAGGGCTGTACAGCTAGTTCTCACGAACAGAGAAATGCTTTGCCGTCGAATGCGGCGCAGGATATTTAACGGCAGAGGGTCGAACGTCGGTGTTATAGTTGGAAATATGGTAAAGGGATGGCAATTTTAACGGGCATCTGCACGAAAGTGACGGATCGACCCCGCCTACGGAAACAAAAGGCCGAATGCGGCGAATCGATCAAGCGACCACGTAATCACCGTGCTAATTAAGGTACGATCGATCCGTTCGTTCTTCCCTGTGGTTACTGGTCAGCCTCGCTCTCTATCTCTCACGCATCATTTTTCACGAAATTATGCGCGCCGATCCGCGATCGCCTCTCCCTTCTCGCGGGGCAATGATCGTATCAGGCCATCCCAGTGAAACCCTACGATTCTCCTCGAAGTCCACAAAGAGTGATTGCGTAACGTAAACAAATGCTGTTGAACAGGGAAGAGGCGTTCACTTAGCCGTACGATTGACGAACATTATTCACCGACGACAAAAGCCGCACTATAATTTCGCACGCTGCCCTGATGAAAAGGTACTGTGAATAAAAACGGGACGCTATAAGAGCCACTGATGTCACTAGCTTCAATGGCATCGGCATCGACGAAGGTGCAATGCAAATGCAACGAAGGTGGTTAACGAAATTGAAGGCCACGAGCCTTGTTCGAAGGCGCTTCAAAGTCGACGACAGAACGAGGCAACACGTCCCTGCCGCGCCGGCCCTTTAAATTGGCAATCATTTATTCAAAAGGCCCAGGACAAACTTAATAGACGACAAAGCGACCATCACCTTGACCCTCCACCTTTCCGTCGTTATCGCGGTGGATAGCTCGTTACAGGGATTACCGAGCCTCTCTTTAAACTCGAACGAAGTTTCGATAGATTGGCGGTGCGTGGGCACACGCATCCGCAAGGGTGGCGGCAGCATGATGCACACCGTTGTCAACGTTAGTACTGTATCTCAAAGGGTGGAAGGGGAAGTACACGCGTGTGCGCGCGTGCGAATGCAATCATATTACGTATGATGGACGAAGAATCGTGGAACGGAGGAAAATCGAGGAAAAAAGAATGACGAATGGATGGAGGGAGAGTATAGGATAGAGGAAGGCGAGAGAGACAGAGGTAGAGAAGCTCCATTGATTGGTCGGTGGCACGGTGGAACGTTGCAGTTGCCCTGGGGGTATATGAACCCCGGAACGACTGTGCCTCTCTCTCTCTCTACTTCTCCTTCTCTCTCCTTCTTCCACCCTCCCTGCTGTAGTTTAGCCTCGCTACGATTTTACCCCACGGCAAAACGCAGGCGCGTCATATGGACCCAGGAACGATCAATACGAGCTTCCCCAACTAGACCTAGTCTCTCTCCCACTCATCACTTTTCTGTCCTTCTTTCGCGTCCACTCTGCTCTATCAGCCTTCTACTGGGCTCGCAACCCTCGGTCAATCTTTGATACCTCAACGCTCAGGCTGGGAATTTTTGTAGGGTAAAGCCTCGGATGGAAGACCGTACGCTTGTACGGTTATCATTGAAAAATATTCCTTGTTTTTATCTGTTAGACGTAGGGTAGTCTATGCTCTTCGAGCTCGATTCAACGCGATTTTTACGGTCGAAACGAGGCAGCGCAAGGCTCCGAACGAATTAAATACATATCGACGATTCAGTTGCCTCTTCCCTCGAGGGATGGAACGAGAATCGTTACAGAGAAACATAGGTAAACGGAAGGAAGCGATACTTAAAACGCCGTGCTCCCTGAAAACGTTCATTGGCACACTATCTAACAACCCTTTATCCCTGTCACGCACCATTGTGATCGAGGCCATCGCGAACGGAAGCGTTCCTCTCGAGACTTCCTGCTTGTCCTCGACGAGGACCTGCAGTGCCAGTTGCTCCATCCTGGATCTGCTTGATCCTTCATGCACACTCACGCCGTTTTCCGTCATCTTGCCACCGGACATATGCAACATATCCGATCGATCGTGCGTTTCGCGACGACTCTTTTTCACATTCATCTCTGATTCTTTCTTTTCCTCGTTTAACTGTTCCCCTTTTTCTTTTCCTTCTTTTTTCCTGGTTTCCTATTCGGCTGGTTATTCCGCAAGGGGGAAGAATTCGAACTGAAAGTTGGTCGAGGAACCGTGGATAGGAGGCTGCGATCGCGTTCTCCTGGCCACGTTGCTTTGGGCTGCCACGCCCAAACTTCTCTGACCCGTGATACTGCGCCGTAGAAAGCGTCAGCTGTTACACGCCAATATCTTCGCTGGATTTTCATGATAAATGTGCCCTTTCAAGCGTACTTTCCAACTTGAATAGAATTAATGTGATTAATTCTCTGGTCGAAGGATAGTGGGTTGAATCCTGGCAAGTCGGCGGTACATTGAAATGAATTTAAACGAAACGAATTGTAAAGTAACTTTTAATTGGCCAAGAGAACGTGATGAAAACAGGTACGACAAAAGAGAATGATCGTTGCCGCCGGAATGATCCGTGCGATTAGTCCTGTATCGAGGACACTCCGGCAAACGGGGTTCAAACATATATTATAATGATCGGCACCTATTTGCGCGCTATCAAAACACATAGATCGATGTACACAGAGATCGATAATAATGTTTGCAATTATAACGATAATAATAACAACAATAATAACAAGATAAGAATAGAACGATAATAATAATTCGAACGTCATAATCACAGAAGCAACAAAAGTAAAGAAACAAATGAACATACCGGTTAACGATGAAAATCAGTGGTTGGAGGATGCCGATATCTGGGCGTAGAACGAAACGACGGTGGGTTAATATTATTTCGTTTTTACAATTACTATTATTAATTATTTTTTTTTAGTACAGATTATTTCTGCTTTGCCTCGCCCTCTATTTATTATATTGCTAGATATTCGTTTCTTTGGTAATTTGGTTTCGATGCTCGCTCTTTGCTTTTCCTTGTTTCCTTCTGTTTAAACGACAGCGTGTGCGTATTTCGTTTTACATATTCCAATTAATGTTCCGCGTTCTGGCGTGGCGTGCCCGTTTTACGCGACAGTTCTCGCGAATTTTAATTTCATACGACTCTCCGCGGATCACCGAGACGAATCGCGAGATCGAGTTCCTCGAAGGTTTATCTTGCACTTTCCCCGATCGACCACGAACACGTCGCAGGCACAGTTTATTATTACAGTTTAAACGTACGAGATTCTAGGCTTCACGACGTTTACCGCGTGCAGACGACACTTGATTTCTTACCGTTCCGACGAAAGAAGAGAAAAAAAAGGACTAATAAAACAGCGGAACACACCCTCTAGTGTCTCTCTGTCACTCCAACCGGCGAGCACTATACCTCTCCCTTTCTCGTCCGTCCGTTTCCCTCGTTTTCTTCCCGCGGAGCTTCTTCTGCCGATTAAAGGATCTTCCAGACGACGACTCGTTGCTTTTTATTTATTCACCACCCTCGTCAACGATCGTGCACCGAATTGTCCTCGTTTAGAAATCGGCGCTCGTACCCGGCGTGTCCGTATTAACGTTTCCTTTAAAGCGAAGTTAAGAAAGGGTATCGCGTACACGACGATCGCGATCGTACGATCCTCGACGAAATTCCGACCGTTTCAGGGGACGAAGGGTGAAAGATAAGGACAGAGGAAGGGCGGTACAGAGGGATGAACGAAATCATATAAGATGCCCGACGAAGGCGCACGTGGAAGAACGTTTTACGACCGTCCAATTTTATCGGCGAAGATGATTTATTTTCGTTCACAGATCGATCCGATTATATTAACTTTCGTTATCCCTTTCGTTCCTTTTAGTTCCTTCCTCTATTACTATTATTATTGTTGCCGTTCCGTAGATCCTTTCCCCTCTTTTCTAGTTTTATGTTATTTTAAACCCGATTCGAGGTCGTTGATGTGCGCGAACACACACGGTTTTAATTAGTATCTCGCTGACACGTGGGCGGGAGAAAGTAAGAATGATATCGGTATATACGGTGAGGACGACTGTATATGTACCAACGATACGAACGTATTTGTCGAATTAAAGGGTCAGAAATGAAGATATACAAGCAAATAGTAAGAATGTTGCGGGTATAACGGTGTCTACAACGCAATGCCTTTATGTGGTGCGGTAACTAAACTGACGGAGCCAGGCCCTGCCGCCTATCGCTGCACCCTCTGCTACCCACCGTCACCACCACCCCCGATGCTACTAGTTCTGCCTAGGTGCCGGGGGGTGGGAGTCGCGAGGAGGGCATAACGGGAGGGAAACAGACCAAGAAAAACCCGTTCGATAGAGAAGGACCGACGTACTGTCGGAATGTACGCAAGCGCCAGAAAGAGGCAATGACTGCACCCTCTCTCCCTGGATCACCGCCACGGCGATACCTCGCGGCGCACCGCCTCAGGACGAAAGAGTACTACCGGCAGCGGCGAAGATGGAGAAAGAAAGAGCGGGAGGGAAAAGGTGGAAAAAGGTTAAAGTCAGAAGGAAATGCTAAGGGAGCGGCGGGAGGGCGAGAAAGATATACGCAGGCGTCGAATCGAAAGCTCGGCGGTAATGACTACATCTTTCCACGCAATGACTGCATCTAGCGAGCATGATTGACCGTTCGACGACGCTGCTCGGAGGGTGAGAGAAAGGGGTCATGGAGAGAGGAAGAAAGCGAAGATAAATCGTGAACGACGGTGGCGAAATCTACGCAGGCGCCGAATGTTGACGGAACAGGGGAACCCTTCGCGAAATCGTTGCGACGTTAAACTCGTTATGCGTATAGAATCACGGAGACGGAACGACGATGAGAGGCTGTGTTTCGCGAAGAGATTCTTCTGGCGCGGTCGTTTTTCTCCCGAGAGATATGCACGAATTGCTATTCAATGTTCGCCGACTGTCGGCCCAAAAAACGTAGCGAAGGGTTGCAAGCGTTAGGGCGCATGCGTGAGGTAAAAATCAAAGGGGATTATTGCACTCTCCGGAATCCCTGGACATTACGATCAGCCGACGGGCTGATAAGACAAAGCAGCGGGGAAAGAGTAGGAAAATGAAATGGAGGGTGGTTGCGAGGCACGCAGGCGCTGCGGAAGGGTCGTAAACAATGGCTGCTCCCTTCGAAGATCCCCTGGACCTTGCAACCACCGATGGTGATTGAAAGAACACTCCCGAAGAACCTACGCGGACAGAAAGAGACGATAAAAGCAGCCGGTGGATAGCTGTTGATTGAAGAACCACGGGATGGGACAAGAGGCTTAAAAGAAGAAGAAAACCGACGAACCTAATGGGGCGTAGTTTGCATACAGGTGGCAGAAGAACGCGGTAAAGGGTTGGACTCGGGGGGGAGGGCAAGTGGCGTTGGCTGGATGGCCCGAAAAAGGCGTTAATTGCGGCCTCGAGTAGAGAAGGACAGTACCCTGACAGACAGGGTCGTCCCAAAAAAAAGATTCAAGAGCTGTCGTTTCGACGATGCTCGACCCTCAAAAAATTCTCAGAAACTGACGAATCCAACGGTTCCAAGAGTAACGTTACAAAACAGAAGGAAAGAAACGTTCACGTCGACGTGAACATTGCTGGAATCTTAGGATAATAAATTCAGTGTAAAAATATATTCGACTATTTCGTCGAAGAGTTGCCTCTCGCTGTCGTGTTTCGAGAGACGGGGGTTGATTTCGAGGGGAAGGGGAACAAACGGCTAGATGTGCGGGGGTGTGCGCTTGCGTACACGCCGTCCTCGAGGGTTGAAGAAGAAGGGGTGGAAATTCAGGCTCGGCAAACAAGAGAAAGAGAGGACCGACACGAAAAGGGGAAACGAGCGTAGGAGTGAGGATTGGTAGCCCGTGCTCGGCTCGAGAACGCAGGCGCCATGGTGAAAATGGAAACCGTCGACCCAGGGGTTGACCTCCCTCTTGTGCGAGTGAGCTTTTTCGACCATGCGAATGCGGCCAAATTTCGTCGTGTCTTTACCGCACAGTTCGCTTCCGACCCCCGATCCCCTAACTACCCTTCCCCCCTTTTTAACGTGCACGAATATTCGCCGAATTTTCCAGAAAGTTAAACTCGAACTCGATATTCGAGATCCAAGGATTCGTATACACTCTTTTTCTTTCCCTCTTGGAATATAATCGTTTTAACTTCTCGACTTCCGTCGCCCTTTTTCACCCCTCGCTTCCAGCACTTCGTTCTCCTTTTTTCCCCTCTCTTTCGTTGTACACAGAAGATATTAGATGCCTCGGATTGAATCGAGAACCCCTCCTATTTTTTTCTGGGATCCCCAGCTACCTGGATGAGGTGCATTCACCGGGGGTATATTGTAACGCTAACCCTCGCGGAATCTTGAGAGGACACGTGCTGCATAAATGGATCCACGTGCCTTCGGGCATCGGTTAATCGAAAAAAAAAATTCAATTACATGTCTTCCGTCGAAACTGACACGAGATTAAAAAAAAAAGACAGGATAGATTTTTATTTGCATCTGATAAAATGATATATAATTTCCTGGATCAGTTTGATCGTAATAGAACAAACAACGCGGCGACTGTATATTTTATAACTTTTCCCACCCCTTTTAGCCTGTACACGGACGATTGAAATCATAATGTGCACTTGATCGACGTTTATCTTATCTAATATCGAATCCAAACAGGAAAAGTATCAATCGATACGAAACGTGTGCGTAGACAAACGCGAATATCATTTCCACGTTATTACACGTACACAATGAGTCAGCCGATGCTAACGAACGCCGTGTGAAAGACGTCTGTTAATCACTCGGCCCTAAAATTGCGAACAAATAATTGGTTTGCTCGCTGCCGCACGTTACCTTTGCATCGCGAGATACTAGGAGATACGAGGATGAAAAAGCAGCGCTGAGAAAAGGGCCGTCCACGAGGGGCCGAGAGAAAGCACAAGCGTGGCGGAACAAGGAGAGATGAAAAAAATGGGGGGATGATAATCTAATGGTAAATAGCATGCATATGAGAGCCGGCATAAGCAGTAGCGTAGGCGGAAAAACCCCTTTCCAATTCGTATTGAAAGCATAGCATTGAAATTGCAATTTATTGCAAATTACTTAAATATGAATTTAATATATGAATATTTCATTTAAACACGTAAATGTGTATGTTACAATTTCGAAATATGAATTCAAAACTTTCACCACTCGAATTTCTACGTCAAAATCTAAATAAGTTGGAATAATGGAGGTTTCACATCAATATTTAGTAGCCGCAAAATAATTGTAGCTTGGACAGTTTCTCCAAATTGAGGCAGCCAATTTTGAAATTCAAATGAAGCACGATGAATCTTTCAACAATCCAGCTATATTCCCCCTCTTCAAACGGAGATACGTAACAGGCACGTATATACACGTATACGTATCTATCCGTATCAAAATTCTATGGACCAAGATCCGTTTGATGCCACGCAAAATTGAAATCGTCCATAAAAATACAATGTCTGGCTCGGACGAAAATGAGGACGATAAAAAGATGGCCAGACAGACGAGGGCAGCACCGCGTAAATCCAGAATCTCCTCTCGGGCAATTTATGACGCTCCTCCTCTTTGTTCCAAACTTCCGTTTGTCGAGTATCCTGGGAACAGGGAGTACCTAGCCCAATTGCTCCCCTCTTGCTACGCCATTGGGCGTGGAGTGGCGAGAGAAGCTCGGTGCCCAACGGCACAGGGGTTTCGAGTATCGATCTCTCGCGTTCTCCTAGTCATTCACTGTCTCTTCTACACATTTCCATCGGTCTCTCTTTCTCCGCGTTTCTCTCCCTCCACGTTGCCCCGAGCAAGGGAGGGACAAGGGAAGGGTTCACCAGGAAGTCCCAGCCAAAGCCCAGGAGCGGAGGACATTCACCACCCGACAAACACACGCATACACACTTACAACCAGTAAAACTTGTTCAACCGGGCACTGTCGAACCTTCAAATTTTGAAGCTTTTAACCCCCCTCCCCCTTCCAATTCCTGTTTTTGTTTGACAGTTATGTGCAAACGAATTTTAGAAACTTCCAGGGGCTGCAGGAGTGGCGGAATATTCCTGGAACACGTGGACCAGACTGAGGTCAAAGGTAAATGGTATTTGTTGGCCTCAGAGATCGGAGAAGACGAATCGTTTGCCGTTCTATGTAATTAATAACCAATTTCTGTCTCACTGAAGTACACAGTGCATTTCAATGCAATGACAAACAGGGATTATTTTATATTGCAAATAATTGAGTTCTCGTTTGGTCATTATTTGCGAAACCACACCGTGCCGCGAGTTTCCCGCGGATTCCGGCAACGTGAACTGTGACGACGAAGAAAGTACAGAGGATGACATGTTTCCAGGAATCTTCTGGGAAATTGCTGCGGGTTCATTGATCAACGAATGCAGTTAGCGGGCGTAGTTGCGCGTTTCTGGAGCACGGTGAACTATCCAGGAAGGTGTCTTTTCGGCCTAGCTCGCAAGTTTCCATAATTCCATCCCTTCTCGCGGTTGCGCCATAGTTGCGCTTGCTCATCCGGCCGCCTGGCCAAAGATAGATACGCGCGACTTAAGCTCGTTTTGCATGTTGCACGGAAGTGGCTGCGTGGACCCGGGAACGAGGCTGCACACGTGCAACCAACGCGCATCTCTGCGCTCTGATAATCGAACCGTGATTATGTGTGCGGATTACGTGGCTGCAGCGCGTGTATGAAACGGGTGCAGGCCTCGTTACCAGTTTCCCGACCGCCGAAATTGCGGACCCGCCACGCAAATCGAATTAAACCGTTCAATGGACGGAAACGGTCGAACGGGGTTAAAACTCTGAACGTATCTCTAAAAACGAATATATTCCCGAGCCTCCGGGAAATGGTTTTTGATCGAAATGTTACATCAACGGAGAAAAAAGAACAAACGTTCCTCCGTAAATATTTGCTATGAAATAGGAGCGGTCAGATCGTTCTGCTGCCGTTTGATGGATTGCGTTTCAGGGGTAAAAATCCTCGGCTTTTGTTCAGCTGAGATATAATACAGCGTGTTTCCAGTATCGCTACTCCTGTGTCCCTCTGCGACGCTATTACCTTCGTAAAGTTACAACAAACTCTCGCCGATATAATGTACTTGTGCAGTTAGAGGGCAGTCACGCGAGGTAGAGGGAACAGTATGGACGAGAAAGTAAAACGAAAAAGAATGAACGTCAGTCCCCGGCTGATGTCCCTCCACGTATCGATTAAACAAACCAAGGGAACCAACGCGTAGATCCGACGCCAGTGTCGTCCAGTCGGACGAAAAGTTGGGAATCGCGTGGACCAGGCCAGGACAAGTCAAACCGCTCTCGATATGTCCGACGCCGAAGAGACTGGTACGTACTATGCCCGATCTATCTTCGAGAGTTGTTCGTAACGAGCTGGGAACCGTTCCGTGACTGAAACGTGAGCACGTAACACGTGCCACATCGTCTATCTGCGTGATCGCACCTCAACACACCAGTGGTCCGGCCTGTGCATATACGTGTTCGTATATCCCGACGTCGTTTCCGACGGATAGAGATCCACAGAGGTGTGATCCGTCAAATCGATCGAATTCTAAACTTGAGAGGCAGTCACGCGAGGATCAACGCGAGCTCGATGCTTATTGCACTCTGACATTTGGCAGGTGTTCTTCGGAGGGCTGGTGTGCAATATAGATCGCGAAAGTCTCCGCCGGAGAGAATTTTTCCAAGCGATTGCTCAAGTACGGGGATGGTTTTCTCTGTTATTCGATGCCGCGGTCTCCTACGTGTTCCACGGTATTATTACCTCCTCGCGTTCGTGTTTACGTTTCGTTCCCTTAACCCGACCCCTGCATTCCGCGCAACAGGAATACGCTTTGCACAGTCGCGTTCGATTCCGTCAAGTCACACGATCCAGTGTAGAACGAAGAAGAAGGCTTGTGTAGTGGTAGAACGATCGATGCTCGATTTTCTTCTATTCTTCCAGGGAATACTTAATCGAAACTGGTAAAGATTTAGCGCGAGTTCAGTGGCACGAATTATTGTGTGTCCTTTCCTTTTCGCCCCACAGCCAACCTCGGCCATCCCCTTCATTGTTCCGCGCCTTTCTGCCCAGCCTCTTTGTCCCACTTTTAATTGCTCCTCCCAACTGCCAGCTTCAGAGCGTCCTCAAACCCTCTTCCCCCCCAATTTCCCGGGAATCTTCACTTTTTGTTTTCTTTTCACCGTCCGTAATCGCTGGCGAGGCGACACACCGTGGACATTCGGCCGGGAAAATTGTAAAAAGCTTCCTCTGGTATGTGAAGGCTTGTGTACCTCTGTGGACAAGGTGTTACCGCTAATAGTACCTAACTCGCGTCGTTGTCCAATCTCGCATAGGAGAAACGCGAAATGCCAGCAGTTAACCGGAAATACGGGGAAGCCGCGTTTCAGCAGACTTTCGACCCTTTCCTTGAATCTAATCAATCACGAAACGAGTCACTGTCGGTCACTACCATTGACTGTCTACATAAAGTTCACGTGATGGTTTTACCCTCGACGTGTGAATCATTAATGGCAGAAACTGTGCAATCTTGACGCAAAACTACTATAGCTGGACGACGGGCTCTAGTTCCGCTTTCCTTGTGCCGTTTCTTCTAAGCTATAGACGAACAACATTCACTCGTCAGATGCGTCATTTGCGTGCATCGCACGGCCACCATGGAAATAGACACCGTGCAGGTCTGATTTAGAAATCTTTCCCGAAGAATAATGCATAGGAGAACAAGAGAAGGTAGACTACAGACACCGCGGCACGGCTCGATGGAAACGTGACGTGTACCTATCCGTTCTTGTTTCTTCCCCTCGTTCCCATATACCGAGCCACGTGGACCTTGCCAACATAGTACACTCTTTTAACTATCGCTATGAATCTTTAACGTGCCTCCGGATCACGCGAATGCACGATAAATGCCTGATAATCGGACGAATCAAAGTTTGGAAGAGCATTTAATGGTTGAACTTCCGATTCCAACGTTCCGTGACCACGAGCAACAGTTCACTGTTCCGCCACCTTTACTCGTTCCCACGTGATAACGCGTGATTAGCCGGCGAAAATTAGTTCGACGGTAGATAAATTGCAAAAGTGAATTATCGGCAGGCCCATATCTCTTCCTCGTTATTTGGAGTCCCATCAATCAGCATCTCGTGACCGCAAACGGCTCTGACCGATCGCAAATGCTGCTGTCGAGCCGACGAGATCTCTGACGCGTGGCAGCCACGCGAATTCCCGCCAACCTGGCTCTTCCCCGACCGATTTGAACCGCGCTAAATCACGAAACGCGCCACCCGAGATTCCTCGCACGAGAACCGACACGAGAATTAACCGTAACGTGCTGATCCAACGGCACGATCGGCGTTTCAGACTTTATCCACGAAGGTGGTAACACACCTACAGTTAGAGGGCTACTAGACCGAGTAAAGTCAGTCTATTCTCGCGGCTTCTGCCCGCTGGTTCAGCCTTATTTCTCTCCAAGAATGGCTCACGGGGAGGGTCGAGACCCTTTGGAGCACACCAGTCTCTATCAGAGGGCTGGTTCGATCGTTTTTCATTCATCTTTCGAATCGATTAATTTTCTTTTCGTTTACGTAGAATTACCTCTGCTCCGTGGTCTTTCGGCACCAATTACATTCGAGAGCTTTTTGTATAGAATTCGTAGATAGTTCGTGACTGACGAGTTCAAATGGAATTATCACTGTGCAGACAGCGAGGATAGCGATACAGAGGGTGGATTGGGCAACGTGAACAAGATGATCATTCGGCCACCGGGTCACAGTGGGAAGGCGAAGAAAGGGCACATCTGCTTCGACGCCTCCTTCGAAACCGGCAACCTGGGAAGAGTGGACCTTATCTCGGAATTCGAGTACGATCTATTCATACGACCAGACACCTGCAACCCGCGACTTCGGCTGTGGTTCAACTTCACCGTGGACAACGTGAAGGCGGACCAACGCGTGGTGTTCAATATTGTGAATATATCCAAAAGCGCCAATCTGTTTCGAAACGGAATGACTCCGTTGGTGAAGAGCAGCAGTAGATCGAAATGGCAAAGGATTTCAACAGATCAAGTGAGTTAATTTAACGTGGAAGTGAAAAAGAAAGGAAAGGAAATTATTATCGAGTACTTCTGTAAAGAGGAATTTTTTCTTAGGTTTTTTACTACAAGTCGGCGCAGCATCAGAATCACTACGTTCTCAGCTTTGCCTTCTCCTTCGACCGCGAGGAAGATGTATACCAATTTGCTTTGAATTATCCGTACTCGTACAATCGGTACCTGGCACACCTGGACAACCTTTGCACCAGGATAGCGTGCACCAAGAGAGAAACCCTAGCCACATCGATTCAGAAGAGAAATATCGAACTGATCACGATAACTTCCAATGTCGACGACGCTCAAGATCGTTCGAGGAGGGTGGTGGTCGTTCTCGCTAGGATACATCCGGGCGAATCGCCGTCTTCTTTCGTTTGCCAAGGTTTAATGGACTTTCTTGTTAGCGCCCACCCCATCGCCCAAGTCTTGAGAAATTACGTCGTCTTCAAGATAGTGCCAATGCTGAACCCGGACGGTGTTTTTCTCGGTAATTATAGGTAAATAGTCGTACTTCTGGCAACGAGAAGTTAATAAGAGAAATAGAAGGCGAGGGAAAGACACGGTTGTTTCGTTGAAGATCAACAATGATGGGAGCAGACTTGAATCGATCGTGGAACAAAATGTCAGAGTGGCTTCATCCATCTTTGGTGGCGATTAAACCGATGCTGAAGAACCTCGATAAGAATTCTCGCACACCGTTGGATTTCGTACTGGATTTACACGCTCACGCTAACGCAACAGGAATTTTTGTGTACGGGAACACGTACGACGACGTCTACAGGTATTTCCGATCATTCTTCGAAGAAACAATTCTCACCGCGTTTATCGTATTTTTGGGTTTATTGGCTATTCTATTTCCAAATGACACTATCTAACCGACGGCTGCCAGCCTCTCAGGTACGAAAGACATATCGTGCTGCCGAAGTTGCTGGCGCAGCACGCCGAAGACTATGAAATTGGGAACACGATGTACAACCAGGATCCACGCAAGGCTGGGACAGCGCGTCGTTATCTGTGCTCCATTCTGAAGGAACAGGTGAACTGCTACAGCATCGAGGTATCGATGTACGGATACAATAGAAAGGCGACGCCCGGAATATTCCCGTACACCGAGGAAGGATGTATCCTTTCATACACTGTATATGTACCTTTCGTTCTCACGAGTATATCGTTCCCTCTCTAAACGCGTTCCTTCGTTTACGTTTTTATCCAACCTATCCGCAACCATTTTGCAAATCGTTTTTCAACGAATTCGTGTAACTGGACGGAAGAAATGATAAAAATACGAACTGTAACGTTTGAAATAGAAACTGGATAACCAACTAACTTTAGATCACCATAATCTTGGCAGATGTAATTAATCATTCTTAAAGCAAACCGTCGTAAGATGGTTCGAAGCGGAGCCAACTGTAATCCGCGCTTACTTCGCCCCGTTCCGTATCACCCAAAGAAGATTAACCGAACTGTCGTTGAATAATTTATATCCTGATCAATTAAAGCAAGAGCCAAACTACTTGAAAGTTCCGTGGCAATCGATCATCTGGAGCTTAACGTAGGCCTATGTGAACTACGAAACGACAATCTTGACTATCCAATTAAATTATAGATTACAGATTGGGCCGCAACTTGGCCCGTGTCTTCCTAGAATATTACAAGCTAATGGGCATCATCCCCGCCGGACTTCCAGATCAACCGACTGCTAAGAAATCGCGGCAGTCCCGATCCAGACATTGTGTTCAAAGGGAGCCCAGGCCGAAAACCTCAAGAAAGCCTGCGCCTATTCACCTAGCAAGCATACACGAGTAATTCCAATTAATTATAGTCACAAAACTACAAGATTCTCAATCATCTAATACTACTTTCCTCTCGCAATTGGTTACAAATGATCAGACATTGATTCCCGTCGATGCCGTGCAATTTCTCCATGGCCACACGAGCCTCTAAATAATTCTAAATTGAATTTCATTCATTCCCACGATGAAAGGCGAGGGCAAGTTCAAAGAATTCGCAAGTTAAGGGATGAAATTCGCGTGATCGGCAGGTACTTTCAAGAGGAGACAGAGATGGCCGCGAGCGGTGCTTACCGATCGATGAGCGGCACGCGGATGAGCCAGCTTGGGACCGGAACTGGAAGTGGAACGGGCGTCGGCGGGTGCAGGAACCGGAGCTACAGGTTCCGGAGCCCCGGGGCACCGCTCGACAGGGTGCAGGCCCTGTCCAGACATCCCGCCGAGCCGAGGCTCACCATTATCGATTTCAATCAGCTGACAAGGGGCGGTTTGGAACTAGCTACCAGCAAGAACAGGGCAAAGGTCGCTCGAAAGGCCACGAAGTCGAACAGATAGCGATCCTCTTCAAATTCGAGACATCATACTGTATGAATTGATCGACAGGTTCAACGATACTACGGAGAAATTCCAAACTGTTTCCCTCACTCGAATCGTTTAACCGCTAGTGAGTTCTATTTAAGCGATGATATATATATAATTAAAACAACGTTTTGTTCTCTCGTACAAGTTATCGATAGGCTGTCTACTATGCTCGCTGCTGTTGGTGAATTTATACCACGATTAATCGAAGAGAGAAAGGATTGCAATGTAACGTAATCGCGTGCAATCGAACCACGACGTATCGGTTTCCTTGGAAAGCACGTTTGTACGATTGCATATGCATGGGTTACCGATCACCTGGATGTGAACACATGAACGTGAAATTGATAACAGGTGAACTGGTTAAAGTTGATGATCCGAGTCAATGATTCGAACGTGATGTATGGAATCATAAAAGATTGATTTATAGGGTTATATAGGGTTATATTCCTTCGTTCGCATGCACGCATCACTATCTTCCCGTGTTTCTCGAAATGACCCGTCGATCGTTCAATTCGCTGAGACGATGTCTATAATCATGTTCACGTTTGCTTGATTTACGACAGAAGCTCGGATTCATATCGCACGATGGCCTCGTATTATGAGTGGGAAAGGATTGCACATCAATTTCTGAGGGATATAATTAATAATAAAAAGCATGCGACATGTTGTCTAATATTTGTTACTAAATAAATGAAAACAGGACCCTGAGACGAGATTAAAATTCTGTCTACCGTTCATACGATTCTTCGCGAAACAAGAAGCGATAAAAGTTCTTTCCGTCCCGATAACACCGTAAACAATGGGATAAGAAAAGCGAAAATCTCGTCCAAGGGTAGTTTCCACAGCCACTCCCGGCTTTGCCAAGGGTTTCATGGAGAGGTTCGCGCGAAAAAGGGTTAAAGCATTTCACACGCCACATAGTAGAAATGTGTTCACATACCTGAATGCGAGAATTACGTTTCCTAAAACTCAAGCAACTCGCGGGCTTGTTGCACGCGCATCGGATGGACAGAAGACGCAGGTATGTACTATGCGGCCTGATACACCTGGCCAGATACGGACCTAAAGATACGCTAGCCGTTCGCGATTTAGTCCGTGCATCAAACGTACAAATATCGAACGTTGTGACTCGTCGATCACAATAAACTAATCAACGAAAGATTATCGCGTACGTATATAACTTCTTTCTTTCTTCCTCTGTTCCTTTACGTTGTACGTTTCTTTCCCTTCCGTTCTGCCTTTCGTTTTCTACTTTTCTGTGCGTTCTATCAAATATATTCAGAGGACGTTCGATATCGCGCCCGCTCTTCTACAATGTGTCTATGTGTATTACGCGTGTGTATGTGTGTTGCGCGCGTGTACGCGTGACGGAAGTAGCGTGGATCACGTATACCACCGATGTGTAAACGTGTCGCGCGCGACCTTTCTTCGTTCTTTTTTTTTATATATTACTATACATGTGTGTATGTGTGTGTACAACTTGTCAATCAATCGGAACTGAAGAATGAACTAAAACGGAAAGAAATGAAACTATAGCGAAAGAAGGGAGCAGACAAGCGGCCAGTAGCTCTTCTACTCCTGGACTCGAGACGGAACTGGCCCGTGGGCCGTTCCGCTCAACACCATCTCGGCTCTTCTCCCTCTACACTCTACCCAGCCAACACCCCCAAACCACCCCGCATCAACCCTACATGCCACCCCTAGCTTCGTTTCAACCCTCTCTACCCCCTCGTCTAATATCCAGCGCGACCACCGAGCCGCCCGGCACTTCGGGGTTGGATGATACTAGGGCGGTGGTCGTTGAACCAAGTATATAGACGAGCTGTCTGCGTCGTACCGGTTGCGCACAGACAACTATTCATCCCTCTTTCTCGCGCCACTGCTGCTCGCATTCGCACCCCCTACTCGCAATTTGCATTTCTCTATCTCTCCTCGGATCCCCCTTCCTTCTCTTTCCATTATTTCCCCCGCTTTCTCTTCCGTTTCTCTTGTTATTTCAAGCCCTTTACCACCCCTCGACCCGCCGATTCTGTCTCTTTCCCGTTTATTATCTTTTTACCCCTTAGTATAGTATGCACTCGCTATTCTTCATCATTCTTTGTATTATTTTATTCGTTCGGTGCTCTCGTTACTTCGAATCGCATTTCTAATTTTTCCACTCCTTGCTTTTCCCTCCCGTTTCTCCGATATCCGTTACATTCTGTTCTCGAAGCTTCTTTCGCAGTTCCATTCTCGCTCCTGTTTGCCTCTCGCGTTCTCTCGACCGAGTACACGCGCCAATGTTCCTCGTCCCACCGTCTATCGTCTATCGTACTCTTTCGATCCCTGAATATGTACATCCCCAGGTAAAGCTAGCGACCTCTACAGCACCGAGCAAACACGAACGAGCTGCAACGAGCCATCAACATGCTCGCGCACCTGTAATCTGGAGTAACCCTGGATTCGCATGCTGAAGTCAGGGCACAACCTCGGGGAAATAAACCCCGCTTCCACGTTTACTATCGGTCGTGGCGTTATCGCATCTCTGATAAGCCGGCTGCTACGGCCTCCCGTTAACTTTGACCAGGTCGAACGAAAGGCGTACCGATTTTTAAGGAGAATAATGTTTATCCTATCAGACATGTCCATTTCGTATATTTACTTTTACCCTTTCCCTTTTAAAGGCCTAGCATTCAATCAACTACCAGATGTTCGACAGATTTCTTTTATTTATCATTCTCTTATTTTTTTTTCTTTTTTGAGAATCTTAACACTTAGCCTAGCCGACCGATCGGGGAGATCTCCCCCAATTCTCAGTTCTCTGTGGCGCGTGCGGTCGGCTAAGTGTTAACACCGATGTACGAAACAATGTGCCTAGTTTTTATTCGGATATGATAAAACGTGTTTCCGCGACGCCTGTATAATTTATTGCAAAAAAAAACAGATAGGGGCTTTTGGTGATATCTGAGGAAAGCAGAACGTAGCTGCAGCGCTAGTCCAGATTTATGGGATGTAAAAGGGTTGAGGTACCCTTTATCCGGTACTGACGCGCGCAAGCAGACATCCCGTGCAGCAGGAACGACCACCGACAACCACCTACGGGACCGAATACAGCCGAATTTTGACGAAATCGCGCGATATGAATAGGTACATGTACATGTGCCGACTTGGGCGGAGACCGACCCCGATTGCCCAGGCTTAACCCTTTTTGCACACTTGTTATATGCTGTACATTACATTCCCACAAATTCTACTATTTTCTCGTATAACAATTGTCTGTAAAATTTTACCTTGATACTTCGTATAAATGAAATAATTACGGCAATCGCACATTGGATACGTAGAGAACGGAAATCAAATAACCTATCTATTCTACGATTCGAAGAATGAATATACGAAAGGGATTGATACTTGTAGCATATTTTTATGAATCTCTTTCTTTGTCTTTGAAATAATCGAGACTGGTATTACTATCGATGAATTGTAGTTCATTGCAGCATCACTATACGTTTCGAACAACTGAGAAATAGTTTTCGTATACGAAATTGAAAATATGCAGAAAAATATGTACAATGAAATCTCAAGTATAGAAAGAAAAATGCATCGAATGTTTTAATTATGTGATATTTTATGTTTCTCAACTCACCGGTTACAGCCACCTAATTCATCTTCATGAAGAGATTTATCTTTGGTGTATGGCACTTAGTTCTATGCTTAAAACACTTTTGCACTGTTTATTTGATTGTTTTTAACAATGAAAAATATTAAGATGTATACTGTATTTATACATATGTAGAACCATGAGGTTTTGCTACGCAATTTGAGGTTATATTTTAAATAGTTATATACACCGCATGCTATGTACCGATTGCCTATTACAATATTTAACACTTTTATTTCAATTAAACAAACACTTTGGGCACGCCTCTCTATGCCTGGCCAACAAACTTGATTATCAAAAGTTTTCAAGAACGATCATATATAAATATATACAATAGTTTCATACAATGGCATATAATTAATTATGTACTTTACGCGGCCTTCGACGTTTCAAAGATTATTCGACTGAATGAAAATAGTAATGCGGCTTTTAGATATTGAACACCATTCGAGATGCATATATTAAGAACTAATTTGTATACACATTGCATATCACTTTATCATCAGTCATCGGAACAAAGGGCCAAACTTTAAATAACGGTCTATGCAACGAAAAATATCAATGATTACTAAAAATGGATATTACCGCTCTATCCAGATATTAAACATTCGCCACCAAAAGTTTCTTTATTTAGAAAAAATTTGTTAAATACACGAAAATTTAAATTAATCTAATCACACGCGACTAATCATTCCACGCACTGATTGTTTCAATTTCAGCGGGAAACTCAACGCGGGAAATCTGTTTGACATTGGAGCGCCATCTTCCGTTTCTTTCTCTAAGTGTTTAGGCGGCTTCTTCAACGGAGAACAAACTATTTTTTAAATTTTTGAACACCCATATATGTTTGCCTATTCTATGCTTTATTTCGAAAATGAATAAGTAAATAAATCATTGCGTTGCGAATTATATTAAGCAAATGGCTACGAGCTTAAAATAGATTTGATCTGATTCAAATTCAAATTTACTTCTCGTTAAGATACCTAGTGCGTATTGTTATTCGTGACAGAGAATAGCACAAAATATTTACTAGTGCACAATTATAACTTCGTATTCGTTTCAGTATTTCCACGAGGGCATACATTTTGTTCAGTTCTAAATGATAAGGAGTACAAAAATTGATTTTTTTTTATACGATCGGTAATTCAGAAAGTGAGACACAATATTGTACCAGAAGTTGGGTCTATCTTGTAAACGCATTCTAAAGCTATTCGTATGCTAAATAGGATCAAATACGTAATCGTAATGTGCGCAAGTGATTTAAGTTAGAATTATCTGACTAAATTTTTGGCGACGATAATATTAGAAGATTTTTAACTAGTTCTTTTTTCACAACAAAGATCATGTCGTTTTGAAGTTGCAATGACACAAGACTAACAACAGCGCCCTCTTGAAAATTGTTCTAGACACAACGTCTTGGACCACGTAATGGGTCCGTCCTACACATTCGCCGCCATATTGTACCGAAGGAACGAGAGGTGCAACCACGCCATTGTTCGCATCACGTTAATTCTTGACTGTTTCCATAAATAACGAGTGAAGTAAGTGAAAATTTTACTCGTACAGTTTTCTTGCAATACTGACATCGTTTGATTAAAATTTTTATATTTTCCAACCAAATCTCCTCTAACGTTGGATAACGATTTTTAGTTAACGCCACGATGTTTCGTTCGCCTTTACGGATTGAGATTCCTTGCTAACTCGTTTCGTATCGTATATCATGTTTTTTTCTATTTATATGACTGTTCCCTTGTTAGCACTATTCAAGAAATACGTGTTACCCTGCTAATATATATTTTAATTGTTAATGTACGTTGAGAAAATTCGATGTAAATCTGTCATGGTAATTTTAAATGCCCCCCATCAAAGAGTTGCAAAGTTCCTAACGTACTTTTGGAACATCCTAAACTTTCAAGATTTAAATATTCAATGCTGATTATTTCGATAATACGCAATCTATTCCGTATATATAAACTACGAATATATCAATTTACCTTCGCGAATATACGATACTTTGTCTTTATTATATAGATATATATCCATACACAGTGAGAAGTGTTTAATTTAATAATATGCTTTTATCACCGCCGTAATTGAATTTTAAGTACTTATTGATTGCCATTTGTAATATAATCGGCTGCTATTAACATTCGAAATATCAATGTAACGAATAAATTAATTAACTGAATTTCTTGTCTTCTATATTTTCTATGCAATAACTAATCGCGAATAAACTAATTAGGATTGGAATTATTTCAGAAACAAATTAAATGAATGGACAACATGTACACTAACAACATTGACCCGTGGGAGCCAGGTTACGGACCTGAAAGGAGGGGTCACAACTCAGATTACGAGTATCGTAATGATTACGGAAGCAGCAGGTCGCCAGAGTATGGCGAACACCGCGATAATGATCATCGCGATAAAGATCATCGGAGTCCAGAATACAGAAATCATCGGGGTCGAGACAGAGATCGTGAAAGAGATCGGTCTAGAGACAGGAGGGATCGGAGCAGAGACGACAGAGATCGCAGTTACAGAGACAGAGAGGATCGTTATGGAAGACAAAGGGACAGAGATTCCGTAGAAAGAGACAGAGATCGGGATCGTGATCGCGACAGAGATAGAGATCGCTCCAGGAGAGACAGAGATAGGGACAGAGATCGCGATCGTAGGGGCAAGCGTGAGGAAAGAGATCGGGATCGCGATGACGATCATAGTCGAGAAAGTATGGACTTTGAGCACGACCATGGACGTACCTACGGTTCGTCCATGGAAGGCATTCACTACAAATCTCAATCACCGAACAACACCATAATGATTCGTGGGCTTGCACAGCATATTACAGAAAATGACGTAGGTTGTCAACTTAGCGGCCCGACATAATTGGCCACTCCGTGAGCCTGCATTTGCAAGCATGCATCACTGTTATCATTATGATGTGTGTATCACAGGTGCGGCAAGATATCCTCAACTGTGGTCTCATGCCAAAGGACATCAGGCTGATTCGTAAAAAGGATACAGGTAATTATCTTCATTATTGTAATTTACCTGCCCCAAGAACCTAAGGAGCGAATTAGTGAATTGCTTTTTATATAAGCAGGTTGCATTAGATTTCTGTAGCCTAATTTTATTGTTTGAATTTTTAGTGATCATTTGAAAAAGCTGTTTGGAACTCTTGATCAGTGTACAGAATACTTTTACCGATTTAATCCGTTTGTGATGGAAATTTCAAGCAGCTTTTTATTACATTGTAAAAACAGTTTATTAGTATTATGTTGGTACCAATCATGCATACCCCAAAATTGTTGATACAGTATAGTGAATATAATCACTGTCAATTGCATACAAATCGTGAATTAACTTTCTACTCTTGGAATCAGGTAAGTTTTGTAACAAGAACGTAACTTGTTGCATAAGAAGAATATTTTCGGGGAAATCAGATCATCATTACACATCTTCCAAGGGTGGTACAAATCTTTCTAAGAATCCCCAATCTTATACCTAAAGTGATAGGAACATGAATCTACCAACCAGTTCTGCATAAATATTCTACTTTCAAAATAACACCTAATTTTATTATTATTATTACATTTTATTTGATGGTATACATAAGTGACCCTCTTTGACAAACTATACAAGTCTTATTTGGAGTTTCCAATTTTCATATCAACGACAAACGCATAATATGAAAATTTCTGGAAAAGGGGGTGGGGGCAGAAAGAAAGGATCTGTTGTGCAATTATTGTTGGCGCCCCTTTAATCTTTTGGCTGTGATGACAAAAAGAAAATTGGGGGAAACAAAGAGACTTTTGGGTAGGTCTGGAATTAAAGTAAAATAAAGTTCGCGTAAAGATACGAAAGAAATCATCCGTCACCCGAGTAGAATTCATTCTGCTGAGCTTTAGGCAAATGGAAATGAAAGCAAGCGACGAAGCGAAGAAATACTTCGTTTGAAACTCAGTCTGTCAATGGTTGGTGCTGTGATTGCCTGCCCTCTCAGAGTAGAGACACCCAGGCAAAACGTGGATTAACTTTGGATATGTGTGTATTTGCTCTGTATAGGTGCTTCGCGAGGTTTTGCATTCGTCGAGTTTAACGCGACTCAGGAGGCCGCACGGTGGATGGAGATGAAACAGGTAGAAAGAAGTTCAGTCCAGATACCCAACCGATGCGTTGTACGCGTGCCACCGACGCCCCGTGGCGGCAAGGCACGGTAACGCAGCCCCTTGGCCTCCCCCATGGCCATGGCTGTGCACCTATCAAAGGCTACTTCAATCTACCGTACCTAATTATTTATCTAGGAGTCCCCACATACTTTGCAGACTTTTCTTAACTCGCTCGCAATTCCGTTTATTGGATTATAAAGTTACTATATCGGAAGGACGCGTCGCGTGCTTTTTTTTTATACCTATCATCTATATCTATCATAAAAGTTTGTGGACTAACAGCGAAGATCGGAGGAGGGTCATTCCAATCGTCTTATCTTCTACCTTTCAATACAAATGTTATATCTGGCATGACAATTTATTTCTATACGAATCACATTTTTGCTATATTCATATATTCCGATAAAATGCTTTTCCATTTTTAAATTCTATCATTTTAGTCTGCTTCTACCATTTGAACTATTATTCTCTCGATGCAGTTATTCATTGATCAAGCATTACAAAAGAATGCCAATTTTATGCACGATTTTATTTCCTTGCTCACGTACCAATTTGTATGCAAGCAAATCATTGTTGTTGCCACGAATTCGATTCTTTTGTTGAAAGAAAGACAAATTTTTCGCGCATGAACATATTATATATATATATATATACAGAGAAATATATATATATATATTTGGTCAGCAAGCCGTGTGGAATGGCCCACATTATAAGCCCACGACATTTTATTTACTGTTCGTTCGAGACGGAAAGCTATGAAGTAGAAAAAAACCTATAATTTCGTCAGCCAAGAAGGAAGTTTACGGGATAAACAGCTGCTTTGGGAGGATGTTGGACGGGATAACACTGAAATTCTCTGTTTCAGGGAGTACTGATGCTACAGGACCAATACCGTGCCTTGATGCAGTACAGTATACCGAAAGATTGCCATGTAGATAAACCACCAGCAAAAAACACGCAAGATTGGCATTGCGTTAAGGTAAAATTAATTATACAATTTTCATGCTAGGAAGTACAATGGAAACATTGCAGTCTTGCTACTTTCTCATTGCAGTGTGGCGCACATAATTTCAAGAGACGCGAAACATGTTTCAAATGTTCTGCTTCTCGAGCAGAAAGCGAAGAAGGTGGAGAAGGTAGCGACGAAATCAGTCCACATCCTACGAACACTGTTCTTCTTCGAGGATTGGACGTATTAACCACCGAGGATTCAGTCTTACAAGCAATGAAGAATCTGTCGTCGATGCCGATACGAAGTATACGTATTGGACGCGATTCTCTTACAAATACATCGAGGGGTGTATGTTACCTGGAAATGGGGAACGTAGTAGATGCCATGTATTTACATACGGCACTTACGAAACAGGGATTAGTTGTGGACGGTCGAAAAGTGGAGATCACTTACTGTAAACTCCACCAAATAAGTAACACGAACACGTGGAAAGCGAACGACAGCCAGCCACAAAGATATACTTTAGACGATGTTGCTCAATTGGCAGAGTATAGTGCCAACTTATACGCTAAGACGCCTGCACAGAAAGCTCACTATCTTCAGTATTACACGCAATATTATCAGAATCAAATAATGCAGGGATCCGCGATTACTTTGCCATCGTTAAATCAGACTGATAGGGTGAATGCAGCCGCGGCTGTAGCACAATCCGCCATACAACAATTACAAGCATCCAGAAAATTAGGAGATTCGGAAGAAATGAAAAATAGACCAACACCTACGGCACCAATTAGTACCGCATTGGCAAGCGGTAGAGTGCCGGCGCACGGTAGTGACGGAAAAGTTTATTGTAGGTTTCTAATCAAGTGCACGCAGCTCTAATCCACTTTGTTATGAAAAATTTCTTTTCTTTTTCCTCACAGCTGTGCCAGATGTTAGCACTTATCATTACGATGAATCGTCGGGCTACTATTACGATCCAAGCACAGGATTGTATTACGATCCTAATTCGCAATATTATTATAATAGTCACACGCAACAATTCCTTTACTGGGATTCCGAATCATTTTCATATCAACCGGCGAAGGTAACTAAAGTTCATGTACTCTTTACTAATATAAATTATTGATTACGTGCAATTATATTTTTTTCTTCGATTCTCCTTTGTGTTCAGACTGCACCAACAGTGACGCAAGCACCTGGAACTACAGCTAGCGGAACTGCAATCACCGCTGCAGCAAGTAGCGCAGATTCAACAAGTACAGTCAACAATCAAACAACGTCGTCGGTTGCCGCTGCAGCGCAAGATGCATTGAAGGACGACGAGAGTAAAAAGAAGGACAGTAAACAAGATAAAGTGAAAGTTGCGAAGAAGATAGCAAAAGATATGGAACGTTGGGCGAAAACGTTAAATCAGAAGAAGGAAAATGCAAAGAGTAATTGGAATTCAGAATTTGCTGGTGGTGATGGCAATCAAGGTGTCGGGAGCGGGGCCGCGGATGCAGGATACGCCATATTGGAGAAGAAATCTCTCGCGAACTCTTATCACGAGGACGAAGATCAGAGCGGAAATAATGGGTTGGTAGCTGCCTATGGTGGCGGTAGCGACACGGAAGAAGAAATAGAGGACGTACAACAAGAAGAAAGGCAACACACAGACTGGAGTAAATTAGCATGCTTATTATGTAAACGACAATTTCCAAGCAAAGAAGCATTACTTCGACATCAACAATTATCCGACCTACATAAACAGAACTTGGAGAACTGGTATCAAGTACGTGGTTTAGATCCGAATGATCCACAGCAAAGGAACAACAAATACAGAGACCGTGCTAAGGAAAGGAGGGCGAAATACGGCGAGCCAGAACCTCCACAGCCAAATAAACTTAAAGAGAAATACTTAAAAACTAGGGTCGAGGAGATATCAGTGTCTTATGAAGAACCTACAAGGGCCGGTATTGGTTCGGATAATGTTGGAAATAAACTTTTACAAAAGATGGGATGGAGTGAAGGAATGGGGCTTGGAAAAACCAATCAAGGTAGGACAAGTATCATCGAAGCTGAAAGAAGGGTTCCTACGGCTGGCTTGGGGGCTAAGTCATCATCTTATAGTGCTTTACCCGGGGATACGTACAAGGATTGCGTAAAGAAAATGATGTACGCGCGTTATCAAGAACTGTCTGATACATAATATATTGAATATCATTTAAAATAGATTTTATATATAAATAAGTACTTGTACCCAATTTTCCATAGATGAATAGGTATATATATATATATGCGTATTACTCGAAAAACATGTGCTGGCTACATACTGATAATTGAAAAGTGATAATCCATTCTTGGGAATATACAATTTTTTTTTTAATTTCTTTTCTACTTTCATGATATTACATTTCGCCATTCTAGGATTTTTAGGAAATAATATAAATTAATACTATTTGTCGCTATACACACCAGTTTACAGTTAAACATGAATACTTCATTCTGCGCATAAGGATTCAAAGATGCCCCTATTATTTTAACACACTTCTCAAAGTCAACAACAAACTAACGATGTGTTCATTCGCTTAAAGAAAATTTTATATTCATTTCGTCTCTAATTGATTGATAAATATAGGTAACCCGAGAATGTATCACAGACACCAGTAACAAAATAGTTCAAAGATTAACTAAGCTAAGCAATTCTCGTCTAACAATTTATGCACAATACAGTACTTTTCATATTTTCAAAGGAAAATACACTGGAGCATTATGAAATCTCTAGGATGAATTTAACGCCCAAGTTATATATTTTAGATGTCTGATTTTTTTTATTCAGTTTCATAGTGCATCATTAAGAAAAGTCCATCTACTTATGATCCAGTGCAACTAAACCCGATCACTGGTGTATCGCATATTTATTATATTGTACCGATTTGCATTAAATTTTGTAATTCCTTTACAATGTAATTATGTCACGTACCTATATACACATGTATAGATACGGAAAGATATATTTTTAATCGCACATATATTCCTCGACTTTTCTTTTTATTATGATTTACGCTGTAATTTTGGAGGTCAAACATTCTTCGCTATACATACACATTTCTACAATCATTCATACACTTATCGTTATTTTTTTAATTACACATGCAAAACCCATGTAATAAGTGATAGGTTCAAAGGTGATAATAAAAGTACACGCGGCGTTATTGCTTGCAATACACTCGTGTTCATTTTTAAGTGATAGAAACTTTTTTTTCGCTACGCTGGTTTCTTTTCTATTTTTATTCGTTTTATTCAAATTCAAATACTTGAATTAGTACGTTTTTTACGAATATGACACAATACAAATATAAGTTATTGTTCATAACTAAAACATAAATGCAGTTGAATTATTTAGCACAGATATGCTTTGAAATTCGCATAAATAAACAGACAAGAAATACTCAAAGATTTCATTAAATAATTAACTTAATGCGAAAGTAAAAAGATCAGTCATAAAAGGTTTACACTAATTCCATTTCTTGATATTTCTACAGGAACGAACTATGACTTATTTGTATATAAAAGTTTTGTACTATTAAATCTGTATTAGCTTACGAAACTGACTTCGGTAAAGTAGTACATCAATTCGGGCAGCAACACAAATAGGAAATGTTTGCCGTTATTTTAATATATCACGTAGTATTTGGGGCAAGTAACGATTACGAACTTCGCAATAGAATTTCACAATCCCGATTTGCTTTGCGAAAAAGATATACAGGAACAGCTAATTACCGTTCATAATTGAGTTAAAAGAAAAAACTTATTTTCGATTAATCTCCCAGGGAGTTGCAAATAAACTGCAGGGGATGTTAAATAATGAAAATTAAATAAAATCATACCACAATTAAACATCTGCTAAAATCCAAGAGTACAACGGCCTTAATTGATGATTGAGAACTCTGTACTCTAAATTACTAATTCCATCTGTGTCGTACCTCCTAGCACTGGTTTCAAGATTTTCAAATCTAGCGCTACTTGGAGGTTCTTTCTTGTGCGTGAGCATGTAATATTGAGCAACATTAGGTCCAAAGCGCGTGATCTAAAATTTAAGACCAAAGCGCAAAATAGAATTGTAATTATTAACAATGTTTCAATTAATAATACGGACAATTATAGTACCTGCAGCCCTCTCGATTGTAAACGATTATAAAAATCATCATCTTCTCCGCCCCATCCGTAATAAACATTGGAGAATCCATTAGCCCTTTCAAATTGTTTACGGGTTAATGCAATTGCACCGCCAAACAGACCGGTGTACGGTAAATTATATCTGAACGTATTCACGCTTGAACTCATATGTCTAGGCATTTTAGTGCAGGCATAAATATTGTCAGGATTCTGAGGTATCAGATCTATGTCTTGGAAAATGAAGCAATGGAAGTCGTTCACCTTGGTTGCCTCAGCGTATCCAACATTGAATAGCTTGGCGCGGTTGAACTCGCGCATCGGGCTCTGTTCTATTACAAATATTCTGTAATCCAAATTTTGTGCCTGTAGAAAAGGGTGGATATAATTCATGAAGATGGTGAGCTGCGTTTGGCGATTTCTGTATGGCAATATAATGGCCACGTTAAATAATGGGTGACAGCTCAGAGGCTTCCACTGTCCTCCAGGTAATATACCTAGGCGACGTGCCATCGCCACTGGATCCTCTCGAGGATGTTCCTCGGGATAAAGTAATTGAGGAGATCGTCGGGGATCGATAGCAATCATACAAGAATTGTCTTTCGCCGGATAGGATCTTTCCATTTCATCGTAAATGTCCTCGGCTTTTATAAAGGTATAATGCGAGGCAAATCTAGCTGGGTGTAAGCAGTAGCCGAGAATCAGAATCGTAGTAATAGTATACGATAATCCGCGCGCATAGTCATAAAACAAAGCAACGAAAACTTTGAAAATATTAATGACGCTCCTCATTCTAACCTTTGCTTCAACTCTCGATCATTTTATTCAACACGAACTATATATTATTGTGTTTGTTTCCGAGATTGATCCATTCATTGGTCTCGTCGATAAATTCCAGATAGATCACTGTGCCATGTTACTACATGTACGAAAATAAAAGTTAAGTAAATAATATTTATATAAACACACAGTTGCGAACGTCCAAGCGCAAACGGCTTCACTGTCAATTGAAAATGATATTAAAGCAATGCGCATGCGTGTTATTCCTGTCAGCTGTAAGTCAAGGTTTAATTGATACACCCTTTTGAATTTGAAAGTTCCACTTTGTATTTCTCATCATTAATCTTGATGTTTAAAACGCATCGGCAAATCGACGAGGTGAATGAATATAAAATACGTTATTCTGCAATGACGTTTTATTTAAAATACCTCATAAATCAATTAAACTATGAATAATCATTAACATTTCATCACTGTTGGATGCTTGTTCAACAGCACGGGTATCCGAATAAAATAGATTAATGTATACGAACAAATCATATTCGTATAATATAACATTTTGAGTGTTTATTATTTTACATCTTTCATTGTTTCATATTCGTCAATGAACCCGAATCGCACGCGGCATTTCATTCGACTTAGACTCGATCGTCGGTATGTTCAGCCGATGAAAGACATCGAAAAAGTCTTTCACAAATTGGTCCATCATCGCTCGAGTGTGTTTCGGAGTTGGAGCCAGCCTTAATTTCTCTTGCCCTTTCGAAACGGTTGGATAATTAATCGCTTGAACATAATGCCCCTTTTCCCTTATCAACGAATCGGCAAGTTGACTACACAGCAACGGATCTCCAATCTGAAAAATGATTCCAATCAAATAAAACAATATGAACAATGTATAACTAATTAAATTAATAAAAATTTACTTTTATCGGTATAATGTGAGACGGCGAGGGTTCCAGCGGTAGACCCGTAACGGTTAATATAGATTTCATATAAGCTACATTATCTTGGTGGGAAGCTCTTAACGCCCTTCCTTCGTCCGAGGCTAAAATTTCGATGGCCTTCAATGCTCCATACAATACCGTCGGTGGTAACGAGGTTGTAAAAATAAAACCGGACGCGTAACTTCTTATCATATCTATTAATTTCGCAGATCCAACAATGTATCCACCAACATTGCCAAAGGCCTTCCCCAGGGTACCGGATGTAATATCCATTTTATGTAACACCCAATCTCTCTCGCCAATTCCTGCACCCGAATATCCGTACAATCCAACAGCATGAACTTCGTCGACAAATGTTAAGGCACCGTACTTATGCGCAACATCGCATAATTCTTCCAACGGACATATGTCACCAGTCATAGAATGTACCGTTTCAAATGCAACAATTTTTGGTACATGTTTGTCCACCTTGGAAAGAAGTTCTTCCAGATGTTGCGCATCGTTGTGCCTAAAAATATGCTTTGGTACACCGCTGTTTCTTATACCGTGAATCATAGACGCATGATTCCCAGCATCGGAGAAAATGTGACATCCGGGTAGAATCTTTGCTAACGTATATAGCGTGGAATCATTGGCAACGAAGCAAGACGTAAATAATAAGCCAGCTTCCTTTTGATGCAAGGAAGCTAATCTATTCTCTAACTTTTCATGAGCCACAGAGTTTCCGGATATATTTCTCGTCCCTCCAGCCCCTGTGCCAAACTTATCCAACGCTTCTCTAACGGATTCTTTTACAGCTGGATGCCGTGACATTCCCAAATAATCATTGGAACACCAAACATTAATCGGCTTCTCACCCCGCGAATATTCCATTGCGTTTGGAAAATTTTCTGCTTGTCGATTTACTTTTTTGAATACTCTATAGGAGTGATCCTTTTTCTTCTTCATTATCTGCTCGTGAAAGAATTCTTCGTAAGGAAAATTTGATTTCTCCTTGGCGTCAATGGACGTTGGGTTAATAATTTCATCCTCGACCATAGGACTGGCCACGTTCTCCGCATTCTGTTCTTTAGCGGGAAACAGGCATTGACCATTGATAGCTTCCTCGGTCTGCAGAGTCTCGGCAGTGCCTGCCTGAGTGCTAAAGAATTGGGACATCACTGGACAAAGCTGGCGATAGTTCATAATTACAGATGTTCCATAATTACGAATGTAGTTCGCAGAAAGCCGTGTCAAAAACGGGCAGGGCATGTTTCTTAAATTGCCTGAAACACAATAACAGAAGAATTCACACGACAGAAAAAATTATGTCTGACGTAATTTTCAATTCGATAAAGACCATCTGATATATTTCACGAAAGTTATATAATAAACACGATGGTTCATCTTCTTAAGTCAGTTTCATTTTAGACATATTCGTAAGGTAAAATTTGGGTCAACTCTATAGAAGTTGTCCGACAAACTGAACAGTAAAAGAGAAAGTAAAATGACGAATCACGATGATACGGCATTTAAGGAACGAAACATTTTCTTACTTGTCACAGCGCTGCTCCAATGATAGGCGTTGATGTAATGAATATACTGGCGTGAAAACTGAAACAATGAAAATCAGATACTTTTATGTATCAAGGTAAGAGAATTTATAGTACAGCGGCCGATAGCCAAATGTAAATGAACTAGATTCTATCTCAGAGACACGAGATAAAAAGTTCCAGAGAACCTTCCCCGGTGACAGGTGGGTCACAACTGAAGGCGCCAGTCCTCCGAAGTACGCTTATGGACTATCACGGAAAAAAGTCGCGTCACATCGATTCCAGAAGTCGATTAGGACTTCTCTATGCCCGATCCCACTTTTATCAGTCTTCGAAATATAGCCATGCGCATGGACTCGTAATTACCGATTGCAAAAAGTGTATCATTGATTCTCGTTTGATATTTTAGATCAGATGTGACGAATTGGCGGCTCGCGGGCCATTTGGCTCCTATCCCTACTCTTCCCGATAGTACAGGCGGAAGGGAATTGTTCCCACTACGTCTACGTCTGCGTCTACGTTTACATCGCGAAATGGAAGAGGGAAGCGTATCTCGGGCGTTCAAATGAGTTGGTTTCACGTGCGATCTTTATGACCACGGTTGCAATCTTCCAATATGTACTTTGCGATGGACTTTTTCTTGTATATTGTCCCCGAGCTAGTCGCAGGTAGTCATCCGTATAGATATTACTTATTCAATAAGTAATAGGGGAGCTGTTGCTGTATCATAGTGGGGGTACCTGCGGCTCCGGCGGGGAAGAAGTACGTCACCCCTGTTTTTTTAGTTTGTAAAATAGATTACATGTTTTGCAAATATTGAATACTGCATGAATGATCTCATGCTTGAAACAGAAATGGGTACAATTAATGTACTATCATGAAATGAATACTCACTACGTTAAATAATTGTATGAGATTACTTTCAACTTCATATGTTTGTGGAATACATATAGTCGTACTTAATTTTCGTTTCTATCGATTTTGGTAATCGTTCGCGTGACAATCAGACAAATGTTAAAATCAATGATCATTCATCTATTATATTTTAACACGCGAGGGCCGTGTATCAAGTTTACCGTTTATGTGATAATTAATAATTTATCAGAAATTCTTGAAACGGCGACTTCCTCATTTTGCTACATTTTGTAAACAATAATAGATACAATTGCATTTAATTTTTCACCAAGCGCGACAATTTAATATTTAGATAGGGAGTGTCGACGTTTACGTAAGCCTTCGTTCATGATATTAATTGTCAAGATCAGCGGCAATACATTTTCCTAGTTCGTTCTATATTTAATTAATTTAATAAAATATAGCTAAGCTTCACGTTACCGTAATTCAACGAACAAACGATTTGCCTATCAAATATCATCACCAATTCATTTGCAGCTGCATGGTCGTTACTGGCGCACGTCAATGCAGCTCGATTACTTAATTAAACATCCAGCCATGCAATGGAATATCTAAGCGATCGTGAATGTAAAATATGTATCTCGTGCACGTAACATTCGCAGAGCAATCCAATTTATTAAAGGCCCTGCAAAGACAAAGATGTTAAAGTGATTCAACTTAATTCTTGTTGGTCCATTTTTTCTTCTCATTTACCTCTCCTAAATGTGTTAGTCTTTTGGTGTATTTAAATATGGTATGGATCAAGTATATATTCGAAAAATGTTGGTAAATTTAATTGCGGTATACGTCCACTCACCATAATACCAGAAGATGTATTTTATATGATGCTAAGTTAAATAAGAAGGACAAGCGTAGCACTTATTGTCTTTTCGGTGTCAACGTTAGTGCAACTTCTTTACGACTGGCTAAATCATGCATCTGTCATTTATATTATTTGGCGTCCCCCATTCCATCCATATTCTACTTTTCCCTTTTTTCTGCAAACTCATGTCTACGCTAAACGCGGGCAGATAACCAATCGCTGGCTTGGAAAGGATCGCCATTTAAATTCACTTCATGTTTAATAAAATCGGTACGTCTGAATGTGTTCCATTGCTGTCTCTTCTATTCATGTATATATACATTCTCACGTAAATTGATTGTTGACTACTGTTTCGTAGCGTTACGTGAAAATCGGCAGGTGCCATTGCACTGTAAGAAGAATACGATCGAAATAAGCAACGAATTGCTATGTTATATATTATTTAGAACTTTTCCTTTCCTCGTGTAATCAAATTTCCTGTTTCGCATTACAAAAATATATACTGATAAGTACTGTTTTTGCAATTGCTCTATGCAAATGCTTTCAATGCATTATATAGGAGTAAATGATTAATCCGGGAAATACCGCGGGACGTGCTAATTTATTCGTGATTCTGCAATCACTCCCGGGGGATCCCTGAGAAAACAAGAGGCTCTAGTCACTGTAGTGCATTTATATAAATTAAAAATAGAGTTATCATATTTTCACGTCATAAGAATCCTTGAAAGAACCTAATTCCAATTCCTTAAACTAGAAGAACCGCGCAGGAACTTTAATTGCAAAGTCCTACTGCGAAGAATTTGTAAAAATAACTAAATATTTACAGTATTTATAATTTGAGATCTAATTTATTAAAAAATCATACCTAGAAGGCGGGAAATTTGCATTGTATGTTTAAAGGGGATATGTTTCACAATTTGACAGATAAGTGGTACATCTGGCGTCATCTGTTGGGGGCATGTCGAAAACAGGCGAATGTTAATAGGAATTCGGAATCACAGACGAGATATAACAATAGACAAGACATCTTATGGACTTTCGTGGCCCAACGTGACTGTCATACCGACTCAGAAATCCCACGCTGATTTGAGCGTCCTCTGCTCATGGGCAGTGATCACTTGAAGAACTATTATTTACTAAAGTAGTGGGGACGCGATTCATGCGATTGTGTGAATATATGTAAATGCTTTGAGGGGATCAGGACAGCTTTTTCTCGAGCAACGTTTCGGTAAAAAAATTGAGCTACGGTGCCTGGTCGCGCGATGCACTTCGGCTCGGCTCGAGTTGAGTCGAAACCACATCGCGATGCATCGGGGCAATGAAATTGACAGTGTCACGTCAAGCGTCCCGCCTGTGCTGTCCCGCTTTCATTGCGCAGCAAATAACAAAAGAATTCTTTAACGAGGATCGTAGGTCCAGCTAAAACTTAATCAGAACCCGCAGAAGTTCAATAGGCACGACCCTAGAGTCGTAGGTCCGGCTAAAAGTTGGTCAGAAAACGTAAAAGTCCAGTAGGTACAACTCTGGGATCGTAGGTTCAGCTATAAGTCGGTCAGAACCCGAAGAAGTACAATAGACACGATCCTAGAGCCGTCGGTCCGGCTAAAAGTTGGTCAGAAAAGGTAAAAGTCCAGTAGGTATAACTCTAGGATCGTAGGTTCAGCTAAAAGTTGTTCAGAAGCCGGTAAAGTCCAGTAGGGACGACCCTAGAGTCGTAGGTCCGGCTAAAAGTTGGTCAGAAAACGTAAAAGTTCAGTAGGTACAACCCTAGGATCGTAGGTTTAGCTAAAAATTGGTCAGAAGTCGAAAAAGTTCAGTACGTATGACCTTAGTACAGTAGTACGCACGACCGCGATCGGAGACCTTCGAAGAGTTCGAAAATTGCGAATACCACCGAGCACGACCGAGCGTTACCGACGCGCCGGCGCGTCGCGGAGTGGGGATGCCGGTGCGCGGCGCACGCGGTGTCACTATCAGTTCAAGCGTCGTACCGTACGGGTCGTCAATGCTGTCGAAGGTTAGCGACATACATCACCTTACAATACAATAGCATCTCGGGGTTTACCTTACCACCGCATACGCTTGTCTATTAGCTTCCATTAATTAATACACGTTTATTTAACAATCGTTTGACTATCGTGGATATACATTAAACTCTTTCTCGAGTCTCTTTTGCTGGACGCTTGACCGGTCATCCGGTACCATCGATTCTTTGATACGCGGTAACTAGTCGTTTATTAAAATATCGGATTAATTAATTTATTAGTTTGAACGGTTTTTGGATTCACTATTATATTTTATTAACGATTACTCGGATTCAAAGCGGTGTTAAGGTTGCGCTTATTTTGTTTGCAATGTCACTTACATACCCATTTACATATGTCTTTTCGCGACTTCGAATTCGATTCTGATTTTGGCACAGGTTTATCACGTTGCTTTTCTTTTTGTTGCAGATACAATGGATGATTGGTTGGTGGAGGATAATATATTGAGGCTGCAGGAATGGAGTATTGAGATGCAATTACTGCGATGCATAACAATCAGCCCGATGACGTACGATGAAGGATTGGTAACATTTAACTTATTATCCCAACGGTATACGTATATTTCTTGTTATCTGGCGATTGGATTTTGGCTCAAGTTCTTTTCTTTCGGTTGAAAGTTATTGAGCAGTTTAAACATTTTAAGTAGGACTTACAATATGCCATTCGCGATTGAAACTAGAGTCAGTAAATTTCATTAATTCTAAACGAAAAATTGAAATACTTTCATGTTTCGCTGCATATCGGCCGCGATTTCTATTATAGCTTCACTAGTATTTATTAAAAACTTTTCTCTGTGACTTGGCACAAGTACGGTCAAATTGTATTTTCGATGCAGGATTGCCCGCGTACTTACTTACTGGTTGCTATGCACCTGAAGCATGATAAATAGTTTCGAGTCTTGATTTCTACAAGCAGCTACGAGAACTTATAAATGCGCGATATTGCTCACTTACTAAGATCATGATCACCTTTAAAACTCGGACAAAGAACAGTCACAGTATGCTTTTGATAAATCATTTATATTAATCTATAATAGTATATCTTGAATAGACAATTAACAGTAATTAAATCAGAATAATAATACGGTAGTACTTTATTAAAACACAAGCAGTATTTCCTCAACAGACGTTTGACAGGATGAAGAAATAAGAAAGAGATAAATAAAATCAAATGTGTATTGCTTCAATTTCTACCTCCTCACCCTATTTACTAACTTGTACAGATTCTCTTTCAGAAAATTTTGATGACCGCGCGCAATGCGGTCAGTAGAGTCAGTGCTTGCTCCGTCAAAGTTCTTTTTATTGTTTTTAGAGCGAAACCGCTCATAGTAATTATAACTAAATATAAATAACAGTAAAGATACGCGAAAGTAGAGTCAGTGTTTGCTTCGAAATATTGCTCTCGCGAAATTAGAGTCACTTTGTTCGTCGATCACAATTGACGTGCGCGATAGTAGTCTTTTATTTTTTTTTTTTTTCTTTCGCAATAAGTATTCCGGTATTAGAGTCAGCACCGATGCAGTTCGGCGAGTTCGGGCACTCATCCATCAACTCGAAGAGTAAGTATCTCTGTATTTCTTTAATCTTATTTTACAATGGTCTTTGATAATTATCATGATCGAAAAGTACTCAAAACGCAAAGATTTCAATGTTGTCTGTTCTTTTGAATGTTTCAGAAGCTGCCATGGGCTCAATTGTATCACCATAACGATATTGTTGGCCGCGCGCAATGCGGTTGGTAGAGTCAGTGCTTGTTCCGTCAAAGTTCTTTTTATTATTTTTTGAGCGCAGCCGCTCTTAATAATAATTCAACATAAATAACAGTAAAGAGACGCGAAATTAGAGTCAGTGTTTGCTCCGAAATAATACTCTCGCGAAAAATAGAGTCACTTTGTTCGTCGATCACAATTATTCCGTTTCCTTTTCCGTTCTCGGCTCGGAGGACTGATGGTTAGGGACTTAGTGTCAGCGAGTTACGATGTGCGGGGGCGTGATTGTGGTTCTGGACCCTGGTCACGAGGCCCTCTGTTAGACCACATATAATCTCTAATTTGGGTAGGTCATCCACCATTCTGGAATCGTGGTCGCGGTTCTTGCAATATCCGGGTTGCAGTGTCATCGGGGGGCGGTGTGTGGGGCTGTGATTGCTTTTCTGGACACTTTGGCCCGCCTAGTAGGAAATTCCTATGTGTTAGACCACGCCAAGCACACCTTGGGGTGGCAGAAGGCATACGGGTCATAATCTAGAATCGTGGTTGTGGTTTTGCATATCCGTGCCTTAATGATTTCTGTGGCTCGGAATCGAAACTGGTCTCGATGCTAAGTCGTTTTACTGTCCAGACTCTGAGCCGAGGGCACGCGGGCTGCTCGGTAGCAGTCACAAAAACAGTAGAAATACTGTCGCGAAATTAGAATCACTTTGTTTGTCAATCATACGTGTTTCATTAGAGTCAGTGTCCTGTTCGGCGAGTTCGGGCTTTCAGCCATCAATTTGACGAGTAAGTATCTCCTTCGTTCTTTAATCTTGTATTGCAATAATCATTGATAATTAACACATTCCAAAAGTACTGAAAATACATAGATTTTAATGTTGTTTGCTCTTTTTGAATGTTTCAGCAGCTTCCATGGCTTCGATGGCGACGAGCTTGACCGCACACCTGGTGAGTCTGCAACCGGTGAGTGGCATGCTTTAAAGTTCCTCTGGTCACTCAATCATGTCGCAGGACGAAAGGTCCGAACCGACACGGGTGACTGGTTGTAATTACGTAGATTTTTCTGGCAAGCACTGTGACCATGGGTATATGGAAATATACTCATGAGTAGTAACTTCTTTACTGCTTTATATTATGTGAGGATAGGTCTTCTTGTACAACGCGTTTTTAAATAGCTTGATAACTTTAAAACAGATCATATTTAGTACAAAATATATCACTATATATCTTTTTATAATAGAGTATTTAATTGAATACCTATGAAACGATATTTAAATAGTTATTAATTATTGAATGAATATAAAGTAACGTCCAGTATTCTACGTGCATTAGTTTGTAGTGGAGAAGTCGAATACCATTCGACTTCGTTTACTTGTCAATTGCAATGACTGCACAGTTAGAATAAATTGCATAATTATTGCTGTTAGTAAGAGTGTAGAATTTCATATTTTTCTACTTTGATAATATATAAAGTGAAGGTACTCATTTACCTTATCAATTTGTTGGAACTATCGAATAATTTTATTATTCGATATCCATATTAGTCTTTAGCGTTTAAAGATATCGATACGTTCATTGTTTCCGTACAAAATGTTAATTAAACCTGAATGTACAAGAAGACAATACGCGAACGAGTAGTTTTCGAAATCAAGGCAATCAACTTTTAAAGCAATCTTGCGTTTTAGAATCAATGCTTTGATCACGGGAACGCCCGAGGATGTTTCAATTTAATTCAAAGTATATTAAAGTAGAGTCGTTGAATAATTTCTCTATTAACGTAGAGTCTTTGAATAATTTTTCTAATAAAGTAGAGTCACTGCATAATTTTTCTAATAAAGTAGAGTCATTGCACAATTTTTCTAATAAAGTAGAGTCATTTAATTTTCTATTCAATAAAATAGAATCATATATAGATCTGTTGTACATATATATGTATTTTAGCCCGTTAGAAAATCAGTATGTCCTTATCATCTTTTTAGACGAGGATTTTCAGGTTTAACCCTTTCCGTGTTCACTGCCCGGATCCCACTCACGTGCCCCGGTGCTACTTGGGTGGGAAAACGGTGGTAGAGCACGATGATATTTTTTAGTTTATAAGCCATAAAATGATTTATTGTGGGCGACTGACAGTGCGTTGGTGTATCGTGCACGACGTAATATCCGCATTGTGTGTGTGGTTAGGCTGTGGATTTGCGTCGTTCCGTATTAAAATGTAGCTATTATGACCAAGATAAGATGTCCATCAATTTAAAACAGAGACATCATTTTTAGTATTATTTGCTTCAATAATTCCTACTATACTTGGGCACGAAGTTTTTGTCATTTAAGATGACAGAGGCCAAATGCCAAAAAGAATTGAATATACTTATCAATTGCTATCAAGTACCTCTTGTATCGGTGCTATTTAATTATTTTATTAAATATCTATTAAATATCTCAACCGCGACGTGGTTTTTTCCACGTGAACGCAGAGATCCCAGCCACTGTCAGTCGATTTCAGAAAAATGGTACGTACATTAGAGTGTGCAAGTTGTGTGACAGCACTTGGGTGTCGGGGGTGTCCCGGGACGCCTCCCTAGTGTAGGCTTTTGCGCCCAAGTGTTTGACTGAGAACCGTGGAGTGTCGTGTGTTGGTGTGTTTGTTTGCCATTTTTTAAATATAGGTCCAGGTAGGATAGGTAGCATACTTTCTGGTGTGATTGATAGACATAAGTAGGTAGGGCCGGGCAGGTTGACACAGTCTCCGATCGGGTAGGCACTATTTCGCGTGTTCAACCTGTTTCAGGAAATCTGATTTGAAAAGTCGACGGTGAAGCTGTGGCGCGAACGAAAATGCGTTCGCCTCTGGCTTTGCCTATCGATTTTTCGAATCCTTCGCGGTCGTGGTCGCGATTTAGGCTCCGAAACGAAGCGCGTTACATTATGCTCGAGGCTGCACGTGTGAACGAAGAACGATTACAATTTTAATCGTAATCTATGTGATTTTCCGTAATCACAATTTTACGATTTTATTTGATCGCCATTCGGCCACGTGTGTTCCATTTAGCTCCGCGATTCAAACTCTTTATTTCACCTTTATAAGTTTTTCCTTGGTTTCCGATTAGAGTCTCGAGCCTAGTTTAAGTTTCAGCTGACCCTTGGGTCCGACAAAATGGAGAGGCTATATGCCGAAGAGGCCCGACAAACTGTCACTCAAGAGGGCAACTGCTAATGGCTCCCCATTCTTTTTAAGAATGGGGAATCATTCTGTGTTACTACTTTGTCACTGTGCTTGCATTTTCATTTGTAGAATTTTTATTTGTACTTGGCCGATGCACATTCCGGCCCAACGATACAGCCCTCCCAAAAATATCGCGTTGCTTTAGAGTTGCGAAAAACTTGCGAAAAACTTGCGAACGGGTCGAGTTGGAGTTGCGTTGAATGCCACTTATTGCTATTCTTATTGCTAGTTAAATTGTAGTATTTTATAATACACTTTACATTTGAGCTTCTAGTGTTGCGGAAATTGTTTTCGCGTATTGGAACTTTCAGTTCATTTTTCAGAGGATCTTCAATTTGCTTAATTTTAGATAGTACATATAATTTACTGTTTGCTTTCTATTAGTCTTAATAAATAGTGTTGCGAAATGATTGTATCGCGAGTTCCAGTTAGCGTTGCGTTGATTAAAGATCGCGTTTTTAAGTAGAGTTGCGACTACTCGTCCCCATCTGCTTCCAATTGGAAGCCTGTTCCTGAACTAGGAACTTTTTCTTTTCAGCGTTTTATATTTGCCTTTCTTTTTATTTTATTTTTCTTAATAATTATACTACCTGGAATGTCTGTTGATGGAAGTACTGCTAAAAATTTGCATACATATTAGTAAATTACTGTGTGAACGAAATGAAAAGAAATGAAAAAGAAAAGAAATGAAAGAGAAAGGAAAGAAAAAAGAAAAGAAAAGAAAAGAAAAGAAAGAAGAAGAAAAGAAAAAGAGCAAAGTAAAAAACAGATATAATTTGCAGAATCTTTGATAAATTTATAATAATTCTAGATAGTAGATTTAAATTAGAGTTAATACTAGTGACTGTTCATTATTGGAGTTTAACTCTTAAATATTTCCTCTTAATTGTTGCAATTCTATCTTAACCTTTTTTTTAGTAGAGCTAATTTTTATAACTTTTCGAGCTTGCTTTGTAGAAATTGAAATTCACTCGCGATATCCGTAAATGTTTAAACAAAAATTCTTGCACGAAAAACGTTATTGGCAGTAGTTGGGTCTCGGCATGGTGATAGTTGAAGTTTGATATTTTTCTTCCGAATAATCGTTTGTCGCTTCTTTGTTGAAGCAAAATAGAATCAATTGTAGTGAAATGTGACTACTTCATTTTGGACTTTTTAATGAACGTGATACCACCATTCAGTTTGATCTAGAACGTACAAAAGAATATATCACTTTGGCCGAAATCCAATTAACTATTGTTAACAAAAAATAGCAGCATTTTTCATATCAATTCTGATTTATTAACTGCGCTAAAATTCAGTTATTACGAATTAAAAACAGGTTCATTTCGATATAAAATGGGGAGGCTTGGGGATGTCACTAATCTAATGCTTGAGATTGTTACAGATTCACAGATGAACCCAAATATGCTATATTAAACAAACATAAGTACATACGTCAGAGGCTCAAGAGTGGAATATATAGAATACAGATCCAGAAATATTATCAAAGACCCGATTGGAAACTTTAAAATTAATGAGCCAGCCTCGTCGATTCAATTTGTGAGTTTAAGAATTCATTCTTATAATGCTTTACTAATTATTTCGAGTTTGTGCATGTTTCAGAAGCATTGAAAAGAAGAGGATTCATGGAACAATGTATAATACGAGCACACCCTCACCCCATCCCTGCCCCAAACCCCTGTCCTTATTAACTAATTACAGGTGTTAGACAATTAATTAGGCAGGCCCAAATATAAATCGAACAATACATTTAGCTCTTTATTTAGGTAGGATTTGTCTCAACACACAATCTTAGATCTTTATACTGGCAGGTTTTACACGAATTGAAATTATTAGACTTTTAATTAGGCAGGGTTTATAAAACCAAATATTGTTGGCAGGTGCTGCAATTTTTTGGTTCGGGTTTCTGTCTGTTCTAGGACACCATGGACCACGAGAGATTAATACGGACTAACCGAAGAGGATTTAAGTATATGTATACTCATACCTACATGAGTATGGGATAGTATCTATTACAGTCCTATGTAGATAGGATATTATTGAAATTGTTCTTTTATTCGATCTGTTAGATGTTATACTAGGTAGGGTGATTCTAGTCTTAAGTTAGCTCTTTAGTCAGGCAGGGCGTATTCGAATCTAATCTAAAATTTAACAAAGTAGGGTTTATTTTTAAGTTATGTCTTAGCTTTTAAGTCCGCAGTGTTCACCACTGCAATAATATTTCGTTGTCTAGTTTTTAAGATCATAGGATATATTTTTAAGACAGTTTAATTTCAGGAACGTGAATTCTCTGGCAGATTTTCTTTCAGGTTTCCTTCTGATATTCCATTTAGCTTTCGGTCGTGAATTTTCCAACTACTCCTCTTGTTGTCTTACTTGTACTACGATCAATTACTGAACGTTCTACAAATTGACAATAATAGGAGATTTTTCTTTCTCACATGTTATATTAGAATTAGTTTTCGCGTAATTGGAGGGTGGAAGGGCCGTGGCTAGGGTGGGTCTCCATGCGCAGTAACCTCCACGTGGTGAGACCCGGGCAATCAATTATTTATCGTATAATTATTAAACGTTTAACCGACGTTTGATAATTATGCGGAAAATAATTCGAGCGAATTGACTGCGCATTGCACTTTTCCCTCTCATTCCCTTTTTTGCTTCATTCTCTTATTTGCTTGATTCCCTTTTCCGTTCTCGGCCCGGAGGACGGATGGTAAGGCGCTTTTGGCACCTGTCGCGGTATTTGGGTTGCAGTGTCATCGTGGAACGGTGTGTGAGGCTGTGATTGCGGTTCTGGACAGGTGACCCGCCGAGTAGGATATTTATCCCCGTTAGACCACGCCAAGCACACCTTGGGGTGGCAGAAGGCATATGGGACATAATCTGGATTCGTGGTTGTAGTCTTGCATATCCGTTCCTCAATGATTGCTGTGGCTCGGTATCGAAACAGGTGTTGATTGTAAGTCGTGTTACTGTCCAGACTCTGGGCCGAGGGCTCGCGGGCTGCTCGGTAGCAGTCACTTTCGTTATTTGCCTCCCATTTGATCCCACTTGTGAGTTGAAGATTTTTATAATGCTTTACTAATTACATCCACTTTGTCTTTGTTTCAGAAGGATTGGAAGGACTCAGCTGAAGAAGAGGATTTCTTAAAATATGTATAATATGACCACACTCTCACCCTGCCCCTGCCCCTGCCCGTGCCCAACCCCTGCCCGTGCCCAGCCCTTACCCGTGCCCCTGTCGCTGCCCTTTTATACAGGCAGGTTTTACACGATTTGATATTATTAGACTTTTAATTAGGCAGGGTTAATGAAACCAAAAATTGTTGCCAGTTGTCTGTTCTAGGAAGACATGGACCACGAAAGTAATATGGACTAATTGAAGAGGAATTAAGTATATGCATACTTATACCTACGCGAATATGATAAAGTAGCTATTACATTCCTATGTAGGTAGGATATGATATTGTATTGATATTGTTCTTTTAATCGCACTGTTAGATGTTATATTAGGTAGGGTGAATCTAGTTATAAGTTAGATCTTTAGTCAGGCAGGGCGCATTTGAAGTTAATGTAGTATTTAAGAAAAGAGGATTTATTTTTAAACTGTGTCTTGGTTTTTAAGACTGCTGTACACTGCTGTGATAATATTTCGTTGCCTAGTTTCTAAGATCGTAGGATATATTATTAAGAAAGTTTTATTTCAGGAAATTGGACTCTCTTCTTGATTTTCTTTCAGGTTTCGTTTTGATATTCCATTTAGCTTTCGGTCGTGTATTTTCCAAGTACTCCTCTTGTTGTCTTACTTGTACTACGATCAATTACTGAACGTTCTACAAATTGACAATAAGAGGAGATTTTTGTTTCTCACAAGTTATATTAGAATTACTTTTCGCGTAATTGGAGGGTGGAAGGGCCGTGGCTAGGGTGGGTCTTCATGCGCAGTAACCTCCACGTGGTGAGACCCGGGCAATCAATTATTTATCGTATAATTATTAAACGTTTAAGAGACGTTTGATAATTATATGGAAAATAATTCGAGCTAATTGACTGCGTATTGCACTTATCATACAATGTACAAAAGTGGCCGCTTAATGTTCGTTTTTCTTCACAATTAATATTCGCGGAGTCATGCCTACCGATTTTTGGACCTGCACCGATGTATCGAAGATCGAGGTTGCGTCCTAGTTATCTCAACTTGCCATCAGCCATGGTCCTTGAATATATCTCACGGTCGTTCTCAGTACGTCTCAATCCACTCTCAACACAGCCTAAACCCAGCGTGCCTAAAAGTGATAAGCATGAACAATTCCTTATAAATCACATCCCTGGATAGTGTTCGCTAGGCAGCCTCGAAGCAGCGAACATTAAGCGGGCATTACTGTCCACTGTAATTATTTGAGCGGGGAGAATCTTAAGTTCTTATTGCAATTACTTTTGAGTTTTCGTTTGTATCTTTGTATCTATCTGTAGCTGTAAATATTGTGTATTATTTATTGCCCTGCTTCTTATGTAGACCCTTCTGTTTTCTGACGCTTTCGAGATAATTCGTTGGTAACATAAATCATATATGTTTCGCCTTGAGAATTACATTTTCTCATTCCTCAGGAAGCCTTCTTTCTTATAAATGAAATACCCCTGTATACGTTTTAATTCATAAAGTAATTAATATCTGTAAAGATGTACTTGAAATTACGCGGGTCCCTGCCATATCTACGGTGCCAGCTTTGGTTTCGCCATCTATACAGAACTTCTCGAAACTACTCGCGGTTCTTACTTACCTTAAGTGTAGGTATGGCAGAGGTCCGGTAGTTTCATTCTGATCTGTATAGATGGCGATACTAATGACTCTAGATAAAACAGACATACACGTAGCTGCGAGCACTACTTTATAGATGGCGCAACTGAAGCCCCTTTGGGTGTAGATAAGACAGGGATGCGAGTGGTACGAAATTTCAAGCACTTGTTTCTAAATAGCGGTGCGATAAACTTTGATTATTTCGGTCTTCATTTATAAAATTAGGTTAATAATGCCCGTAAATCGTTTCGTACACTCATTTACATATCAATAAAGGGTTAGGAAACACAGTACTACAATCTACATCAAAATTAATATTTACGGTAACATTGCAAGTTCCATTGTTCATTTTATTCTACAACAATCCAGCTCATTAGCACAGGTAAATGCATTTGTGAATATTTTTTCCTTTAAATAAATTTTTCAGCACGTAATAAGTACATACTAATAGTAGTAGTATTCTTTATTTCGGTCTCGCAGCAATGAAAGTTTGGTTAGTGTACATATAACCTATCTTTGCAATACTATATGAACTCTTGCACTCTCATCTTCTGCTTCGCTCTTCCTTTTCATACCTTCTCTGCCTTATGCACCACACTATTTCTTGTCTCATTATCGCACGTCTATTACACATCTTTTCATTTCCTCTCTGTTTCATTAGAAATTCCTAAGTCACTTCTGCGCTATTAATTGCTGACTCTTTCCTGTTCCCGCTTTACTTTGGTACTGTCGTATTGCTCCCGTTTTAATACATTTAAACCTTTCATTATATCCCGTGTCTTGTGTTTTTCTTTGAAGGCCCTCTGTTAGATCCTTTAGTTTCGTTCTTATCAAATTTAGTAATCTCACATTCGTTTCATTCGTTCTAAAAGATTCTTTCTCTTATGCTTCTAGTTTGGGCCGCCCTACTTTCTTTTTCGACTAAATATCCTTTAACAATCTTTCTATCTCCTTTTACATACCCACTAATATATTTTTTTGTGTGCGTAGGTTTCGTAGGCAAAGGATAAGGAGCATTGATCGCCAATTCTCATTGTGCAGAAAAAGAAGGAAGAAGGAAGAATAACTCTCGCTATATACATACTTCAGTTATATTAAATTGGTTTTGTGGGATTGGAAGGTGTACGCAATGAAGGCTGATGTAAGTGTAATACGTCTCTAAATATCTTTTTCTTTCAATAAATCTTCCTGTGTGTAATAATTACATACTAACAATTACATAATAGTTATTCCTTTTTATGTCGGCCTCGCAGCTATGAAATTTCGACTTAGTGTACATATAATCTAACTTTAGATTACTATCTTAACTTATGCATTCTTCTCCTCCACTCTTTCTTGCCAACCTTCTCTACATTATCCCATTATTTATCCCCTTATTTCATTTTGATTATACATTTAGTCTTTAAGGCTCACCATCACTTTCTTTACTCCCCTTCTCGTCAAATTCATTCATGTTCGATTCATTCCATTCCTTTTTAAATAATCCCCCCCTTTTCTTATACTTCTGGTGTGATCTTTCCCTATTTCGTTTTCTTCTAACTATCCCTTAACAACGTTTCTTTCGCCTGTTACATGCTTACTAATATATTCTTTGTGTGTGCAGGTTTCGCATCAAAAGAGTGAGGAGCATTGCCCGGTGCATCTCATCATGCATAAAAGCAAGAAAGAAGAAAGAATAACTCCTGCTACATACTTTAGTTAAAGTAAATTGGTTTATAAAAGTAGTTTGTAACTATTAGAGCATAAGTGTAATTTAGAACAATTGTGTAATTAACTGTTATGTATATTTATTATATCTTTTATTTTATATTCAATTTATTCGGTAGATCTTGTATAAACTTTAATACTAGTTGTATTAGTATTACATGTTCTACTAAATATGCTAAATATAAAATGAAAGATATAATAAATAATTTACATATGCACCAGTTACACAATTGCGTTAATTTAAAAATAAGTTTTATCTATAAGATATATTGTAAATTAACTTTAAAGAATAGTTTATAAGTATTAGATTATTTATGTTTATAATATTTTTTATATTACATAAATGTTAGTTTAGTATTAATTTACAACTTTACAACAACTAGTTTTAGTTGTACGATATATTCTAAATATATATATAAGAATAGTTTATAAGGATTAGCTTGTAAAATTGAATTACATTTTTGTAACTTGTATCTTCATTGATTAGTTTAAATAAACTTGAAATGAAAAGAATTGCACTGCTCTTTTTATATTCATACCTTACCAATCCTTGAAAGAACCTAATTCCGAATCCTTACACAAGAAGTACCGTGGATGAACTTTAAATGCAAAGTTCTCAAGCGAGAAACTTGTAAAAATTGCCCTATACGTTATTAAACTTGGCTGCAAGAAATTCGTGGAAATAACATAATTTTTAAAGTCTTCATTGCAAAATATCTTGGTAGAAGTCTAGAAAATTAAGCGCTCGGAAATTCCTGGAACGTGACGTCATTTCCGAGAATTGCTGCTGTCGAATACCTCCTCGCATATCATATTCTCCTGATACAAATCCACGATTTTCAGCGAGATATTTTTGCCAGAATCTCAGAAATTTTGCGATCGAAAATTCCTGGAACGTGACGTCATTTCCAAGAATTGCTGGGATGAAAGACCTCCTCGCATATCATATTCTCCTGATACAAAACCACGATTTTCAGCGAGATAATTTTGGCAGAATCACAGAAATTTTGCGCTCGGAAATTCCTGGAACGTGACGTCATTTCCAAGAATTGCTGCGATGAAAGACCTCCTCGCATATCATATTCTCCTGATACAAAACCACGATTTTCAGCGAGATAATTTTGGCAGAATCACAGAAATTTTGCGCTCGGAAATTCCTGGAACGTGACGTCATTTCCAAGAATTGCTGCGATGAAAGACCTCCTCGCATATCATATTCTCCTGATACAAATCCACGATTTTCGGCACTTAAATTTCTGCTGAAAATCGTGGATTTGTATCAGGAGAATATGATATGCGAGGAGGTATTCGATCTCAGCAATTTTTTGGACATCTGCCAACCAATTTTGCAAGAAGTGAAGACCTAGAATTTGCTGCTTCCAAATTTAATAACGTATAGGGCCATTTTGACAAGTTTCTCGTTTCAGGACTTTGCATTTAAAGTTCGTCAACAATACTTCTTGTATAAGGAATTGGGTTCTTTCAAGGATTGTTAAGGTGTGAAAATAAGAAGAGCAGTGGAATTCTTTTCATTGAAGATTTATTTAAATTAATTAATGAAGATACAAGTTACAAAAATGTTGTAGTTCAAATTTACAAGCCAATACTTATGAACTATTCTTTTATATCTACTTACAATCAGTTCTAAACTAACATTTATGTAGTATCAAAAATACTATAAACATAAATAACCTAATACTTATAAACTATTCCTCGAAGTTAATTCACAATATACCTTACAGATAAAACTTGTACTAAAATTTACATACTTTATATGCTACAGCTTATTTTAAATTACAGCAATTGTGTAACATGTACATATGTAAATTGTTTATTATATCTTTCATTTTATATTTAGCACATTCAGTAGAACTTGTAGTCAAAGTAATATTAAAGTTTATATAGGATCTACTGAATAAACAGAATATTAAATAAAATATACATAACAGTAAATTACACAATTGTTCTAAATTAAACTTATGCTCTAATAGTTACAAACTACTTTTATAAACCAATTTACTTTAACTAAAGTATGTAGCAGGAGTTATTCTTTCTTCTTTCTTGCTTTTATGCATGATGAGATGCACCGGGCAATGCTCCTCACTCTTTTGATGCGAAACCTGCACACACAAAGAATATATTAGTAAGCATGTAACAGGCGAAAGAAACGTTGTTAAGGGATAGTTAGAAGAAAACGAAATAGGGAAAGATCACACCAGAAGTATAAGAAAAGGGGGGGATTATTTAAAAAGGAATGGAATGAATCGAACATGAATGAATTTGACGAGAAGGGGAGTAAAGAAAGTGATGGTGAGCCTTAAAGACTAAATGTATAATCAAAATGAAATAAGGGGATAAATAATGGGATAATGTAGAGAAGGTTGGCAAGAAAGAGTGGAGGAGAAGAATGCATAAGTTAAGATAGTAATCTAAAGTTAGATTATATGTACACTAAGTCGAAATTTCATAGCTGCGAGGCCGACATAAAAAGGAATAACTATTATGTAATTGTTAGTATGTAATTATTACACACAGGAAGATTTATTGAAAGAAAAAGATATTTAGAGACGTATTACACTTACATCAGCCTTCATTGCGTACACCTTCCAATCCCACAAAACCAATTTAATATAACTGAAGTATGTATATAGCGAGAGTTATTCTTTCTTCTTCCTTCTTTTTCTGCACAATGAGAATTGGCGATCAATGCTCCTTATCCTTTGCCTACGAAACCTACGCACACAAAAAAATATATTAGTGGGTATGTAAAAGGAGATAGAAAGATTGTTAAAGGATATTTAGTCGAAAAAGAAAGTAGGGCGGCCCAAACTAGAAGCATAAGAGAAAGAATCTTTTAGAACGAATGAAACGAATGTGAGATTACTAAATTTGATAAGAACGAAACTAAAGGATCTAACAGAGGGCCTTCAAAGAAAAACACAAGACACGGGATATAATGAAAGGTTTAAATGTATTAAAACGGGAGCAATACGACAGTACCAAAGTAAAGCGGGAACAGGAAAGAGTCAGCAATTAATAGCGCAGAAGTGACTTAGGAATTTCTAATGAAACAGAGAGGAAATGAAAAGATGTGTAATAGACGTGCGATAATGAGACAAGAAATAGTGTGGTGCATAAGGCAGAGAAGGTATGAAAAGGAAGAGCGAAGCAGAAGATGAGAGTGCAAGAGTTCATATAGTATTGCAAAGATAGGTTATATGTACACTAACCAAACTTTCATTGCTGCGAGACCGAAATAAAGAATACTACTACTATTAGTATGTACTTATTACGTGCTGAAAAATTTATTTAAAGGAAAAAATATTCACAAATGCATTTACCTGTGCTAATGAGCTGGATTGTTGTAGAATAAAATGAACAATGGAACTTGCAATGTTACCGTAAATATTAATTTTGATGTAGATTGTAGTACTGTGTTTCCTAACCCTTTATTGATATGTAAATGAGTGTACGAAACGATTTACGGGCATTATTAACCTAATTTTATAAATGAAGACCGAAATAATCAAAGTTTATCGCACCGCTATTTAGAAACAAGTGCTTGAAATTTCGTACCACTCGCATCCCTGTCTTATCTACACCCAAAGGGGCTTCAGTTGCGCCATCTATAAAGTAGTGCTCGCAGCTACGTGTATGTCTGTTTTATCTAGAGTCATTAGTATCGCCATCTATACAGATCAGAATGAAACTACCGGACCTCTGCCATACCTACACTTAAGGTAAGTAAGAACCGCGAGTAGTTTCGAGAAGTTCTGTATAGATGGCGAAACCAAAGCTGGCACCGTAGATATGGCAGGGACCCGCGTAATTTCAAGTACATCTTTACAGATATTAATTACTTTATGAATTAAAATGTATACAGGGGTATTTCATTTATAAGAAAGAAGGCTTCCTGAGGAATGAGAAAATGTAATTCTCAAGGCGAAACATATATGATTTATGTTACCAACGAATTATCTCGAACGTGTTAGAAAACAGAAGGGTCTACATAAGAAGCAGGACAATAAATAACACACAATATTTATAGCTACATATAGATACAAAGATAGAAACGAGAACCCAAAAGCAATTGCAATAAAACTTATGATTCTCTCCGCTCAAATAACTACAGTGGACAGCAATGCCCACTTAATGTTCGCTGGATCGAGGCTGCCTAGCGAACACTATCCAGGGATGTGATTTATAAGGAATTACTCATGCTTATCACTTTTCGGCACGCTCTGTTTAGGCTGTGTTGGGAGTGGATTGAGACGTACTGAGAACGAGCGTGAGATGCAATATTCAAAGGCCATTGCTGATGACAAGTTGAGATAACTCGGGCGCAACCTCCATCCTCATTACATCGGAGCCGGTCCAAAAATCGGTAGGGATGACTCCACGAATATTAATTGTGTAAAAAAACGAACGGCCATTAAGCGGTTAAGCGACCATTATTGTACATTGTATCCTAAGTTCAATACGCAGTCTATTCGCTCGGATTATTTTCCATATAATTATCAAACATATCTGAGATTGTGCAGAGAATCGTTTAATAATTACATTGTAACTAATTGATTTCCCAAGTCGCATCACGTGGAGGTTACTGCGAATGGAGACCCGCCATAACCACGGCCCTTCCACCCTCTAATTACGCGAAAACTAATGATGGTAAAGCGAAGCCCGTAGTGTTACTATGTTGCCGAGTAATGTATGTCGCTAACCTTCAACAGCACAAAAGACCCTTATGCTGCGACGCTTCAGCTGATACTGACGCCGCGCGTGCCGCGCCAAGAACCAACCCCACTGTGCGACGCGCAGGCGCGCTGGTAGCGTTCGATGGTATTCGCAATTTCCGAAAATCTTCGAAGGTCTCCAACCACGTCCGAATCTCGTCGTTGAATCTGGTGATACTTGGCGAGTGAAATAGTAATGGGGCTCTAGAGCCCTGCCGGTTGAAGACGAGAAAACACATTAGATCATAGGTCTTATTTTTATATCTCGTTTGTGATGATAGCAGCAATTGCAGGTAGTAACAACGTAAAACTGTCAGAGTAGTTTTGGCGTTTTGTTAAGTGCAGATAAAATAAGCGATATTACGAATTGTGATGTGTTTATGAGGCCAGGGAAAACAACTGTGATTGGAAACAGTATTACGATAAAAATCAAAGGAGTTTGTTAATATTAAAATGTCTTCCCTCCAAAAATCGATTTTAAAATCAAAACTACCACCGTCAGGTGTGAATTTTGGAATTGGTGCTAGGTTAGTGTATTATGCATTCTATAAACATGAAATGATGAATAAAAATTAAACAAAATTAATCTGTTCATTAAAGCAGCTTAATAATGCGAACGATCTAGTGAAAATTTAACGAAAGAAATTTAAGGTTCGTTGACGTTAAACATGCAAATATTTCTGACTACCAGGGTTAGCAAATCAAAGGGATATCAACGCAAAAGGGATTATGAACCAGTTAAGTGGACACCATATTTCGATCATTCAGAGGATGTGAAAATAGGACAAGACATGTTTCATATTTATACTAAGGGTACAGAGGGACCGACGTTAGTATTGTTACATGGGGGTGGTTACAGTGCATTAACATGGGCAGAATTCACTGTAGGTATTAAGCGTTCAATGCAACAAGCATAGAATAGTCTATATACTATGTTTGTTTTAGAATTCGATTATGACTATGGTAGTGTGCAAAGTTATGGCAATCGATCTAAGAGGTCATGGCGATACGTGTGCATCGAACGAGGAAGACTTATCTGCTGACACATTAGCAGAGTAAACGATAATTTGATACTATTACAAAATACAACTAATTCTAAGATACTTAACATTCAAGCCTGTTTGGTTTGATTATTTATTAGGGATGTTGCAGCCGTTATACAAGCAACAATGCAAGATAGCCCTATAATTCTGGTAGGTCACAGTATGGGCGGTGCGGTGGCAGTTAGAGCAGCGCCTTTAATCACAAATTTGTGCGGAGTTGGAGTTATTGATGTTGTTGAAGGAACAGCTATGGATGCATTAACATCTATGCAGAGCTTTTTAAGATCTCGCCCATCTAATTTTAGCACCATTTCTCAGGCTGTGGAATGGTGGTTAGTACATTTTCAATTCAGAGAATTATGCAAATTACTTTTGCCTTGTTTATTTCATATAATGCATATTAGCAAACAAAACAGGCTATCTCCAAGCACATTTTTCGGAAGGGAGGCACTTTTTTTTCTCGCTAAACTTGTACAAACTAAAATCTTATTTACCTTTTTATGTTTATGTTTATGTTGTATAATCAAAATGAGATTATTAGAAGAATGCCTCTAATTATCGAAATTTTAGTGTACGAAGTGGCCAAATCCGTAATGTGCAATCAGCTAAGGTGTCAGTTCCTGGACAGATAAAAAAGTTAGTATAGATATTCGTGTATCATGTATATACATAGTTTTAGATTTTGGTGCTCACACTGTAGTAATATTACAAATTTTTTATCAACATAGTATCGAAACTAATAAATTAGCCACCCACGATATCGATTCACTAACGCAAATGTCATGCGAGTGTAATTCAGAAAGTTCGATTCCACGGCACGATATTATACAAGAGGAAGAAGAAGAACCTGTAAATATGCCACCCCCATCTAATCCTACTACTGCCACAGCTACAAGAAAATATGTTTGGAGGATAGACCTGTCCAAGACTGAAAAACACTGGTCTGGATGGTTTAAAGGTTTGTCAGCAGCCTTTTTAAATGTACCAGCTCCGAAGGTGTTATTGCTAGCTGGTGTCGATAGATTAGATAAAGAGCTCACCGTTGGTCAAATGCAAGGTAGGGTGTCGAAGATATTAACACTTGTATGAAGTATTCTTATACATATGTTAGGGTGTATAAAAATGATAACGTTTTTGTTTTATTAGGTAAATTTCAAATGCAAGTATTACCGGCCTGTGGACATGCTGTGCACGAAGATGTTCCAGACAAAGTTGCAGAAGCAATTGCTACTTTTATGGTTAGACATAAATTCGCGGAACCAGCTTCAGATTTTCCACGGTAAATTTGCTTCATAAATACGAAATAAGCAACGCATTACGATATATGTTTTTTTACTTTTGTTACAGAACCTTTCCTGCTTGCTAGAGTTTATGAAAAAGTACAACGGGCACTTTGTTAAGGAACATGAAAATGAAAATTCGATAAATTAGTTAAAACCGAGCATTTTATTTATTTAAAAAAAAATATGTTCAAGAAATATATATATATATCAATAAATGTGTAAATAAAAAGCATTAGATTGACAAGAAAATAAATTTGTTCAACATGAAAAATGTATTTGTTAAAAATAAATTTTAATATGTTTATACAAAAGACGTAGGTATAAATATGTACAAATTCACGACAGCACACGCAGTGTTCCAGATTCGAGTACAAACATCGCTATGTTCATATTGAAACGCTATACTTATAAATATATGTTTATAGACGAAAATAATGCTACTTTCATAATACCATAAAATTCCTATTTTGCTGTTTGTTTTGGGAATTTTAGTTAAAATATTTCACTGTATTTTTTAACGTTTCTTACTTGAGCATGTACACAACTGTACTATTAATCAAATCCGAAACCATTTGAATTTTTCACGACAACACATGGAGCTCCTGCACGGCCGGCAGTTAAGGGTGCAACCTTAAAATATAATGCAGTTATATCATATAAATAACTTCATAAATGTTCTACAGTTGAATGGTGTCGTATACACATTTATTCCTACCGGTTCCCATTCATTTAGGTGTGGATCATATGCCTCTACAAGTGTAAGATATTGCTGTCCATCGTAACCTCCAACAGCCATCAGTCTATCACCAAGCACACAAACACCAACAGCATCCCTTGGGACACTCATCGGTGCTACCATAGTCCATGTATCAGTCTTAGGATCATACCTAGTAGTAGTTAATACTTATATGTATTACTGACACTTATACATTGGCTTAGCATTAAAACTGTGGTTTATTATACGAACCTTTCTACACAATCAAATCTACTAGCATTAGGATTAGTGGAAGGTGCATCATGACCACCTAATGCGTAAAGACATCCGTTTACTACACCGACACCGACACCACCTCTTCGTTTCGACATTGGCGCACACGGAGTCCATCTATTTGTATGTGGATCGTAGCATTCCACAGTGTTTAAACATGAACTTATATCCCTCCCACCTACAGCATATAATCTAAAAACACATACAGTGTGTAGTATAATAATTTAACTACTTATATATATATTAAATATAAATTGCTTAAGTTGCTTGTACACTTACTTATCATTTAATACAGCAACACCAACTGTAGACCTCTGTATAGACATAGGTGCTACCGAACTCCACTGACGTGTATTTGGATCCCATCTTTCTACAGTCTCAAGAAAACTCCAACCATCATGGCCGCCAACTGCATACAAAGGTCCGCCTAATATAGCTACGCCTAGTCCATGCCGATGAATATTCATAGGTGATAGTGTACTCCATGTACATGTGAAAAAATCAAAACACTCTACTGTATTTAATGTTTTTAACCCATCCCTTCCACCTGCAACTATCAATTTCCTATCGACAATAGCGGCACCAAACTGCAGTCTCCTGCCACTCATCGCAGCCATCGATTTCCAAGCATTATCGCGTAAAGAGAATGCATCTATAGAAGTAGCACCTAACAAACATAATAAAATAATTGAACGCCTGCTTTTTATTTCATTCACGTTCATTTTCGTTTACCCTTGTTAGCATCCATTCCTCCAACGGCTAACATGTGACCAACAGTTGCTTTCCTTGGCTTTGTACGCCCCGACTGAAGCAATGGTCTACGTTCAGGTAAAAGATGATACTTCAATGCTTCCATAACTAACTCCTGTGCCACCCTTTGATCTTTGAACATTTCATTACTTTCGATATTGTCCGTTATAAACTGTACGAATGCAATAAGGATGAGTATTTAAATATTATTAAGTTGTCTTTACGAATGTAGAAAAGCATTTAGCTCACCGCAGGAGACAAGAGGGGTAACTTTACTAGACTTAGTAACTTGCTTGCATCTTTCCGTCTATTTTCTGAATCATACTCCAGCCATGTCACAAGTGCCTGAAGGTAATAGTAACAGTAATAGTTCTTCTATTACTTCAAGCCTTGAGTTTAATCAGACATAATCATAGAAATTGAAAGTTAAATTATCTAATTCTTTTTTTATCATTTCCTCTATAGACAAATAGTATAATAAACCCTTACATGAAAAATAGTCTCCTCCGAAGGAACATTGAGATCATCTGATTCTAAAAGTTTGGCAACCTCATTGGCGGATAGTAACAAAAATTCTTGATTCTTTGTAACTTCCATAAAATGTTTTGTTGTATACGCGTGTGCGTGTTCTAACAAATCTGCGCAGCCTTGCGTATCGGCGAACATTCTTATTCCTAAGCAGTTACTCGGATGAAGCTGTTTTCTGAGAAATTGGCAACAAGCCTTAACAACTGGATTCAATTGCAACAAACATGCTGTTGCTAAAAGGGTTTCTACGCTATCTTCTCTTAACTCTATACAACCTACAGTATAGGAACATAATATTGAGTTTTTTACAACGATTACAAGTGTTTAAAGATCAATCAATAAGTATCTATGATAAATTGTCTACTACGGTGCATCGATTTAAAGTTATACCTGTGTAGCAGTAACAGACTAAAGCCCATAATGCATCTCCGTCTACGTCCATCAGTTCAACTTCATTTTGTCCAGATTCTCTCAAACAACTGGTAAACATCGCAGCAAAATATTCTGAGCCAGCACTTAATACTAAACGATGTGCAGGAAATCGTCTTTTCCCTAAATAAACGATAATACAGCAAATGCAATTTTCTTTTTTGTAGACTTATTTAAATAATTATAAATCTTTCGTTGCAATTAAGGGCATAAACGTTCCATTTATTGATCGACAATGATCCACTCAGAAACAAAGGAATCTAGCCCAACACCATTTACCTGCAATTAAAATGACATCTGTCAATTGTTGATCGTGTAAATATTTTTCCATCACTTTCAGGCTGTTCTCCGCGTGCTTTGTCATACGAAAATTTTCATCCTGCGAAGCAGAAATACTCGAGACCATGCTTGAAATACTCTGTTCACTGGCAGATGCTTCTTTGTTTGCGAACAGAAAGTCGAGCTCGCCTTTGTTCGTTCCCGCTACGGCGTTATGGTTCATCCTCGACATTTTCACGCAAAATGGTTTTTGAAAGTTCTTGTTATAATTATTGTAACGCCACCGCGTTCGATATTTCCAAGGCACTTCGCTTTATCAATGTATGTATGTATTTCAATTTTTGCACGATCGACGGCCCTTCTTATACTGAAGCTTGACAGCAACAAAGTGGTCGGGCCGCGCGCTTCACCTTGACAGTTCGGGATGTAAAACTGGATGTAAACAGTGAATTGCGTTTGGGTACGGTCAGTGACCAGCCCTGTTCTTTTCTTAGGTCAGTGCACTCATGCTTATTAGATTTCGGCAGGAGGCTGAATATAAACAAAGAAGTTCGTCAAATGTTTAAAAGTAGAAGAAATAATGAACTTATGATTTGAATATCCAAATAAGTCGAACGTTTATGTTACTCATATATAGATACTATAAATTCGAATTCAATGCCCTCGTTATAATGATAAAGTTAATATATATGCACTCTATACTGCATCCTTTTTGCAATAAGAAATACATCGAGAAGATATATTGACCTATTTGGATATGTTATTATTTAAGTGTGCTATTTAGACCTAAATTTGTTAGAAATATCGAACGACCCATTCTCTAATTCATTTAAATCGATAGTAATGGCGGTATACAAGTTCGAGGTTATACTGTTTTGTTGTTCAGACTTCAGCATTTAAAAAAAGTGCACATTGCACATGTATGACTCATCAGAAAGTTAAACGATGTCATTTAATAATGACTCACTCATAGCTAATGCAATTTAAGGGAAATTAGGAAGGGATGATTATTAAGTGTTAATTAAAAATATTACAATTTTATTGTATTCCATTGTAAATATATTATAAATGTAATTTCTTTGGATAACACATTTTGCTTTAGTGTGCTCGTTCATTTTAAGTAAAACATATTTCATGATCTTGTAAATTGTACATAGACATCCAGATATCACAAACAATGCACATTGTATAAAACGATGTTACACATAAAATTTTGTGCATGTTGCAAATATATGTATAAGTTACAAATTATATGACTCACATTAATATTTAACCATACATTAGTTATTTACCCAGTGTTCTAGACTTCTAATGCACTGTACGTTGCATTAGGCTTGTAACAGAGATATCGCCTTCCTATTTATAATTACCCTTATTTAGAAATTATATCTGACCTTTTTGGAAGTTATAATTAATTACAGGTCCGTGTATATACAAAACTGTGCACTATACATTTTTACAATGCCTTTGGTATATTCCAGTTTTGTTTATACATGAAAAATCATCTTCCTAAGGAAAGATTCATGTTATTCTTCTATATATACTTTGTATCATTAAAGTTTTCGGCACAAATGTTACTCTTTGTTTTAAATTATTTTTAGAAAATTAATACTTTTTGATTCATATTATATAAATAACAACAACGAGATCGACGTTATTGGTACGTACGTCCGATTTCGAAATGCCGAAATATAGCGAAAAAATATTCCATTTTACACTAACGAAGATACAACAATGTACCCATCGTTAATATTCATGTATAAAAATGGCAGCTCTTGCGCTACAACAGCCGGGCAAAACATGCAACATACTAATTTCATAAAAAAATACATTACGTGACGAAATTGTTATAATATCGAGTATCTGCCATGGAGCCATAATATTTGTTAAATACATTATTGCCCATTAACGTACTATATACAGATTGCCCCCCCACATGCTTGTTCCGATTTTGTTGAGAATTCTGTACTTGAACCTGAGAATGATCCGTAAAAGGGTCTTTTCCGACAGCAACAAAATCGATCTATAAGCTCAGATAAATCACTTCTCTCAGAATCGTCTCTATAAAGACCACTAGATGCTTCGGCTGTACAAGCTGCAATAAAAGTTTGTAAATCGTTTTTCGGGAAGCCATCGCGGTAATAAATCTTGATCGTGTCGTAAGCGTCCATTATCACAGAAATGAATAAACTTAGAACCACGTATATATACAATGAAATAAACGTGTATAAATATATTCTAGAATACCACCATAACATCGGTGACTTGAATGACGTTATGGTGAATGTAGCGAACATATCGTCACCGTTTATGAGAGCGAAGAGACATTCAGAAGTAGTAGCAAGGGATCTGAATTTTATATGATACGGACCCAAGATTAACCAGCCACAGAACGTGAATCCGGCATAGATAAGAATCGCGCATATTAAAAATCGTGCTACCTTGGGTGTAGCTTTTTTCAATGTTAGAATGACTACGTTGTAGGTCTTGAAGAAACCAAGATATCGTAATACCCCGAACCAAACGAGCAAGTTACCGGTGCCAAGAAATATGCTGCAGATGTTCCAGTGATCATTACCAAATTGTTTCCGTTCTATTTGTTCCTTTATGGCTGAGCCTACAATAATTAGGAGATCGTTCACAATGATCATGACGTACCACAGATTTAAGAATTCTAATCTTCCTTCAAAACTTAACGTCTTGCCGTATGTTGTTTTAAAAAAATTCATGGTCTCGAATTTTAGTAATTGCGCTCTGTATATAGCTCTTGAGCACAAGGCAAGTGATATAGAACAAATGACAATCACAAGCAAATTCAGCAATGTCCTCAAAGCTGATTCGATACGATTATCCAATATGTAACGCATATCGCCCTTACATTGCAGCCTCTTTGGTTCGGCATCTAATGAAAGCAACATTTGCCCATCGAAATCGCGATTATCGAAGTAAATTTTGATATTAAACTGATAACAATCAGGTGGTGCCATTGGTCCTGCAGCTTTCAAGTTAACAGTTTTTAAAGCGAACATTAAATGTGCGCTAACCAAGGCAGAGAAGTTTACACTAATGTTCTGTTTAAACAATAAGTGCTTTGATGTTCTATGTTCATTGTAGAACTGATGTGTTACATTTACGCAGGTTTCTATGACCTCTTTATCGAAGACATAACTTTCATTAAATCCAAATATAATACCTTCTTTATATTGATTCAAGCATAGAACAACTGGATCTACTGAATTGTCCTCCGCGGTATACGAGTAAGAACCAATTGCATTGCTAAGATTATAGTAGCCATCTAAAGCATAATCAATTGTACTATAGAAATCGTCTTGCTTATATATGGCTAAGGGGCCTGTCGCTGGTGGATAAGCGGGCACCTGAAAATGCAAATTTGTGTGTTTATTATTGTACATTCATAGAAACTGTAATTATGTGAAATACACGTTACACGCAATGTAAACAAATACTACATCATTCATTACCTCTTGCGTGGCATCCCATCCTTTGAGAAATAGATGCGAGAAAGCTATACGATTATCCCAGGCATAGTTTACATGCATATAGTTGTTATGTGCGAATAGGCACAATTGTATCGTGACCAACACAATTTTAATTACTTGCACTGCAAATTTATACGGTAAACGACGTTTTGCTTGCCACTTTTCAATAGGGTTCATGAAGAAAAATTTCAATTTTCTGCGCATTTTTTCCTCAGTGTAGAGTGTCATATTGCAGACAGGTTGATCCGTTAAAGTCGATCGTTGATGACTATAAAAAAGAAATAATTCAACTTGGTGATATATGTAAACATATATATGCATATACTACAAAATGCAATGCGAACTAACTGCAATATTATACAAATGTCCGAACTGCTATATCCAACGGTTTCCGCGGAACTGAATTCCTGACACTATGGAAATTACAGACTTATCGTATTAAATAGTCTATTACTATCGCATTAGAGATTGCTGAAAAGCAAGAGACTCTTAAACTGTTGCGGTACTTGCGTTATCTGAAGTACTGTTAATGACTACTTTCGTACGCTGTTCGTGGCGCGAGAACGATTGGGGGAAAAAGAATAAAAATTGTACGATAACAGATTGGATATTAGTCAGTTCCGAATAACATTCCAAAAGATACTTGTGTAATAATACGCGCGATTAAAAACGCATCAGAGAGATACGATACTCGGTGCAATACTACTTCTGTGAACAGTACAATAGCTGCTAACAAAGAGAAATTTTGACACAGAGGTAATATTACTGTTTTAATATTGATTGGAGATCGTACGAGAATAGATAAAAGCTAATTCAGCAGTAATTGCAAGAGCATTTCGATCGAGCGAGCAAAATTGTCAAATATTCGGATAAACATGCACACCTTGGATTTACCATACTCTCGTTGAGCAATTCATTTTCAACAGACAGTTCATTCTCGCTGTCTATTCCATTACTCCACGAGTGGTTCCTGAGAATATTACCCCTGGGCTCTTCCATTACATTCCTTTTTCGTGGTTCCGACATTTTTTCCCCTCTCTCTCTCTCTCTCGTCTTTTTCAACGACAGTCAAACAGGCCCAAACTGGTGATAGAAGATGTTCTATCCCGCGGAATTATCGTCCCAGTTTCCGACGGACGATGAAAGAGCGAATGGTTCACATACGTTGATCTGCGTAGCAACACGAGAAATATTACTGAGTGACATCAGTGTCTGTCGCGTAATCGTTTCCCGATCAATCGATGAAATATAATGCTCGCAACGTACTGGTTTGTAATATGCAACGAAACACAATTGGGATGATCTCACGTTGTTAACAGCGGCCATCGCAGGCCATCCAAATCACAGTGCTCAGCTTAACTGATCGGCGCGCTATATCGGCCATTCGTGAAACCAGGTGATCGGGTGGTGGGGGTAAATAGAAGGGAGGGCGCTAATTGTTCAATGATTAAAATGATAGTATTCACCTTAAACATTCGACGCTATGTTTCTTAAGGCATTATTTGTACGAGTGCGCAGGTTGTTCTTTTTATCATATGTACAGGTGAAATTGTGTGATAGTAAAAAGAGAAATGCGCACCCAGTGGTATCAAGGTTAGTCAATGTCTACCGATAATTTCGATGAGCAGTATCAGGAGATTTAATTTTTGTTTTAACTACGATCTATATGTATGCACCGTGCACGTATATGAGTCACATACAGCTGATCGAATGCAAGGATCCATTACCGTTCTCAAAATCACAGCACCAACACGTACTTACGCAGCAACAAAACAGGTGTCCGCGCAGCAAACATATAACTGCACCCCTGTGTGCATACTAAATTCAGGTCCATGAGCGATGCAGGTCACGCATTTCTCGCGAAAATTTTCAGGGCCATTTCGTAAAACAATGACGGCCGTGGTTGGCCGCTATATTATGAATGATCGAATGCAGGAAAAATAAGACCCTGATTACACAGTGCGAGGAATCGCACGCTTCATTCAGGAGGTAGACGGATAAGAATATTTTTCACTTTCCCTTCGCCACTTCACCCAGCACGAGCGAAGTAAACCACGATATCTTGCGTTTAACATAATTCATACCTATCGAAGCGTGATTTCATAGCGTTATCGGCCGATGGAATTTGACACGATTATCGGCGTACAGAGTGGTACAAAGGGGAATTTCGCTGAGGCGATAGCACGCGACGCAATGATCGAATGACAAAGGGTTGGTTGCGCGCGTTTCCCTGTTCGAGGATCGGCGCGCGTTGTCGGTCCACCTTCTGCGCCAGCGTAGCAGGCAACCCGACACACACGAGTGGTGCGTCCTGCCGCGCGCGCCAAGTGCCTAGGAGAGGAAGCGCAGCGACGGAAGCGAGCTAAGCTCGGCCTTCCTCGACCGACCGTAGGCGCAGTCTCTCATCGTCAGTCTCTCTCGTCCCTAGATCCGAGAGAGCACGCTCTCTCCGGGTTAGATTTGCCTTAGAGCGTGTCCACCTCGGTTCAACCCTCAGCTGTCCTCGGTCATCGACCTGGCACGTCTGCCTGTTCGCGTGATCTCTCACGGTGCTGTGTGCAGTGCAGTCTCGGGAAGTGTTACCCGCGGTGTGCAGTAGTCGGTGTCATTGCACAAGGCAAGGATAAACACAGAGATCTCGTTCGCACGTTTTTCCCCCCCTTTTTGCCCTCTGGTCACCGTGACCCCCGTTTTAAATAACACTCCACCACTTCGAAATTGACCAGTCTCACGTTTAAAGCACGCAAGCACTATCCGGCTAACACGAGTCGAAGTCCAGGGGCGATACATCGCGAGACGAGTCTAATAGAGCAGCGTTCAGAAGCATGGTGGATCAAGACCAGCAACAGGAAGCTGTGCCAAGCGTGGTGGAGTTGAACGTGGGCGGTGTATTTTACACCACCGCGCTCACCACCCTCACCCGGGAGGGCGATTCTCATCTGGCCTCTTTGTTCTCGGGGAAGACACCGGTAGAGAAGGATGCCAAGGGGAAGTATTTCCTGGACCGCGACGGGGTGCTGTTCCGTTACGTCCTCGATTTCCTGCGCAATCAGGCACTGGTGTTGCCCGAAGGTTTCCGGGAGAAGGAAAGATTGAAACAGGAAGCGAATTTTTATGGTCTGCCCGGCTTGGAGCGTGCCATTCTGGAGAACGGCAAGACATCCGGTTCTCTGGCTTCCTCGGGCAAGAAAACACCCGGATACATAACCGTGGGTTATCGCGGAAGTTTCGCATTCGGTCGCGAGGGTCTGGCGGATGTGAAGTTCCGGAAGCTCTCGAGGATCCTTGTATGCGGCCGCGTGACTCTCTGCAGGGACGTGTTTGGAGAGACTCTGAACGAGAGCCGCGATCCGGACCACGGAACCACCGATCGTTACACGTCCAGGTTTTTCTTGAAGCACGGCTCCATCGAGCAAGCTTTCGAGATGCTTCAGGAGCAAGGTTTCAAGCTGGCCGGTAGCTGCGGTTCCGGCACGGCTGGCAGCAATACGGAGCAGCTGAAACCAGGAGTGGATTCCGAGGAGAACCGTTGGAATCATTACAACGAGTTCGTCTTTGTTCGTGATTAAATAGCGATCCTCGTTTCCCCTTGGTTCTGAATTAGGTAAACGAGTTGGCTCATGGATATAGTCCGCCCTATCCGATGCGATCGACGGGATTCCAATTCCGGCTTTGAAATGGAATTCTCCGATTTTTCACTCGCCAGCGACGACGACACGCGAAGATATTGGCTTCTCGAACTGCGATCGCATACGGATTGGGTAAAAAGAGTAGATGAACTTTTTCGTCGTTACGCGACCACTTTGCATGTATATTCAGACTCATTGAGCTATACTAGAGCGACAATGTCACGCATACCTGTTTCACGTATTCTTCGCCCGTTTCTTCCACGTACGGACATGGAACGATCGTTATGCAAGATTCAGGCAACGTTGTTGTTATTTGGACGAAGTTTGTCTATGAGCGACGTGGGGTATTTGTTGAAATTTGCAGGCTTGTCTCAAGCACGTGGTACTTCAGCGTGGTGTTAAACATCCGTCGAATCACTCCGGGGGATGAAATAAAGCTTAGTTCATCTTGCTTAATTCTGCCGTGATTGTCAGCTCGGCATGGACGAAGAGGAAACGGAAACTTTGGCAGAGAGTGAGGAGAATAACAACGGATCGTCGGGTCCTCGGAAGTTTGCTTCCACGATGGACTAGTTGAAGGAAGAGTGTGGAAATTTTGTACACCTGTAAAACGAAAGCTTCAACGATAACATTCGAGAGATACGAACGATCAATACTCGATCGTCAGATTCAGAGAAAGCTTCAAGGAAGGACATATTCTTTTTCCTTTCACAACACTCGAATGCATTCATCGTGCATTTGCATACAATTCATCCCTCGCGCTTGACCGTTCGCTTGCTGAATATTATACTCTTCCAGTTCGAATCAAAAAGGTTTCACCTCGATAATACGATCGAAACTTCAGCAGTGAGAATCAAAGACTACTATCCCATTAATCGTGCCGTCTGAGAAGAACTCCGGTTCTTCGCTCGCCACAAAGACATGCAGGAAAGAGATGCTCCGGAGGAAATTTTAATGAGACCAAGTAGCGTAAACCAATCACCAACCAAACAAACAAAAAATGGGAGGAAGAAATGCCTGAAACTGTAGTTATTTTAAAACGGGTATCGAAGCAGTCGAAGAATTTAGGATTCAAGGATTCACAGGGTGTTCACCCGCCGTTTCTCTATTAATGATACGATAACTCAACTGTTCATCTTTATCAATACTTATTATTGTCATCTGGACGAGCTGAAGGGATGAAGGAGACGACAGGATCAAGATTCAGCTTCGAACAACGCTGGTCGACTGTTTGTGGTTGATCTTGATATTGGACAGTATGCCTGTGTTGCACTGGGACGAGCCTTGTGTGTATATACGTAATCGTGTAACGTAGATTGTGTGTACGTACAAGCCAACAGCGGTGTTAAACACATGTCGAGCGATTCGAATAAGGTGTATGTCGAACACCCTCTCTCAACTGATTCTTAGTTAGACTCGTGTTAGAGCTATGCGATTCGTCTTCGTTTTAGCGTTCACAAAAATCGTACAATGTAAGTAATCTTCAGAAATACACCCGCTTTCGACGTTGTCCTGTCGTGTGTAGTAAAAGAAAATCCGACGTAATTCTTTAACAAGTCGGGCGGAAATATTCGGCTTTGTTTCCCTCGCTAATCAAATTTTTCTCGACTTCGATCGCGCGAAGAACAATCAGTTTCTTTTATTCACGTCGGATGCCCGAAAACGTTGGACTAACAAAGAAGTCACGACGCGTAGATCGGGGAACGGTTAATGTGTAAGAACGAAACGAACAGTATTTCACGTGTTTTTCCGTTGCGAGAACGAGCAAAACGAAACTGCCGTCGGCGACGGTGCGACGGACGGACGCGAGATGATTTTGCAGCACGAACGACTTCTTTCCCCCTCGTGAAAACTATCGGGCAACATCTAAAGTGGTCGAGTTAGATGATTAATTGTGTATACATTATCGTAGATTGGTTCTCGGGATGTTAAGTTTCGCTGTTTCTAGTTTAAAAGATTTGCCCCGTCGAATAAAAGTCGATCGGACGGAAGATTAGAAACACGCAATTCGTCATTCGGCTCCTTACAGTTCCGGTAATACTCGAGTTCGACGAAAAATAACCATAAATGATCCATGGGATCATGGATTTATTACTTCCCAGATTCTGCCAGCGATATATGCAAAGGACCGACGATTTTTCAAGACGATTGATCGTGATTGTGTCAGGATTAAACAAGTCCCGTTGGAGAAACTCGGTACGTCGAGAAGCCAGTCACGGGTCCGAGAAAAATTCGTTCGGCTATCTTTTAACGTGTTCTTTATTTTCTACTTGAAATCTAATGTGCACGGAAGTAATACGATTTCCGACGCGACGGATTTTCCCTAAGCGAGACAATCTTATCGTCGACTCACGCAAACGCATATCCCTTTCTTCCGGTACACTAGTTTTTATGAGACTTTGAATTGAATTATTTACGGCGTCGCGTTTCGTTTCATCCAAATCACTTGGACCCAGCCACGGATGCGAGCATGGACGACCGTTCGTTCGTGCAACGCGGATCGACTTGCAAAATGGCAGAGTACAAATGGAGACAGTAACGGGGCAACGCGGAATTGCAAATTGAAATCGAAGTCGAATATCGTTAGGCGGAAAGGTAGGCGAGGGCTAGGAAACCGAGTAATTAGAACGTTAAAATTCCATCGACATTTGTCTCCATGGAGAGCGCATATCCATTTCTGTAATGCGTTCGCGATAAAGCCAGTTCGATTTCGAATAGATTCCGTTTCCCACACTTTTCACGGTATCCTTGGTATCAAAAGTCCGCGTGCATACATAAAACAGCGCGGCCGTGTGATCTGGTTCAAGGCGTGGGCTTTTCATCCGGAACACTGAAATTCGTCGGTAGCACGGCCGACCTTTTGTGCTCTGACGATTGCACAGTTCATTGATAACGTGGTCGACGTGCCAAAGGATGCAAAGCCATGGACGATCGAGTCCGGAATTGCTGGAATTCGACAAGCGATCATCGATGTAAGAGAACGGTTCGGTACATCGCGAAGGCTGTTCGCGCAATCAGACTGAACAAATGCAGAATGCCAGTCGCACGTGGGATCGTTCCGAATGTCTTTGGGGGATCGATCAGAAACGATATTCGCGCGTCGAGGGTTTGTTTCAGAGGTCAAGAGATTCGTTTCGCTGGGTGCGGCCTCCCGGAATTCCGAATGCACAAGTTTCGCATCCTGATTTCGCTCGATCGACACGGCCAGGCATATCGGAGAAATCGAACTTGGCTATCTATGGTGTAGACGACACTCTCCCCGCAATTTGACATGTACCGCTGTCGACCTTCTATCTGATTCGCCATAGAACTAGTGACAATAAGTGTAGCGATTGCGTGACGGATGCTCGACGCGGAGGATTGAACTTTTAGCGCGCGAGGTTCCTTGGAATATATTCCATATGCGCCGCAGATACTTGCTCTGTGTAGAAACATTTCGTTCGCGCGCTTCAAATCCTTTGGCAGACACAATTACGTTTGTGATTCGGCAATTTTACAATACGGCAAATACGATCGATTTCTGGAATTTACATTATGCATGGGGTGGAACTCCGAGCAGTTCGATGCCTGGATATTTTACAAGGAATTTCACGAATCATCCGATCGGGCACATACCCGAGCTCGGTGTATCCGACGTCTCGTGTCGAGGCGGGCACGAAGGGATTTTCGATTTCTGCCGCGTCTAGATAGTATCGATTACCCCCGACATCTCGTTCAGGCCTCTTCCGTTTCAAAAATCGCTAACGAACAACGGCGGAGGATGTGTCGCGACGCGATATTCGAATCGATGAAAATAATCGAGGAGAGGCTTCCGCCAGGTGCAGCGGCCCTAATTCGCAGACGAGAAGCGGCGGTTCCGTTCGTCGCGAAAGGAAATGAGCCTCTAACGAGCAAATCTAGAAAACGATCGAACGAATTACTGATTTACCAATACCTGCGAGACACACGATTCCTGGTGCGTGTTTCCCGGAACGTTTCGCGTAGGAGGACCCTCTTCCCCCCTGCGCAGAATGGATTCAGCAAGTAGAAACGGAGAAGCGGCGTGCAGTGTTAGCGAGTACATACATACACGTGATAAAACGCGAACGGTCGCGCCGGGCGCACGGCCAGGATTTTATTCGATCCCTTCGAGTGTGCTGAAATAAATCACATCATCCGAGGGTTTTACTTCAGAGAAATCCACAGGCGAAACTTCTTCTCCGTTGAGCACCTCAATTTGGACAGGTTTAGTTGATACTTCGCGTTACACGATACTCGACGATTGAAAACTTGTAACGCCGGGATTTACGGCTTTTCAAATAAAAATGGTAATCTGGCGTGAATGCGATGGTCGGGGGCACGGAAATTGGAAAACACCCTCATACATTTTGTATTAAGTCATTCATCGATCTTCCTTTTCCATTACGCCGATGGGCTTATGTAACAAAGGATGATAAATTAATGGAAAAAGATTTGTACCCTTACTTTGTCTCCATTGTTAAATCTAGCGGTAGAACTACGAATTCGTATATCTGTCTTATTTCCGCCTACGTGTATGCCGACGCGAGAATGCACTTCCGGCTCGCGTTTGTTCGTCGTACATACACGCGGCTTTTTAAAAGTGTTAGATAGCGTGTAAGGCGATGCTACACTGCGACGATACTGAATCATTGTACATGTATATACATAAATCGAGAGAGGAAAAATAAAACGATGATAAGACGAACCGGTGGAATTACTTTTCCTGGGGGTTTACTCCCCTTATTTTTTTTTACAACCCTCATTTTTGCCCTTCGAGGGTCGAATGTAAGAAGGATCGTGAAATAGGGGGGATGATGATACGGAATGCTCTGCGTTATTTTCGTATACACTGGGAAACAATTTAGAGAACACTAATGAGTACCTATGCTACGAGTCCACGGAATATGTTTCATTTTTTTTTCATGGATAATATATGATTCGTTATCTCCTTAATTTTAACCATAAATTGAATGATATTATCAGTAAAATAGGGAGCGTCTAAGCGTATAATAATAATCATTTGTACACGTACAATTAATTGAAACGTACCATTTATTATTTTCCCCAGTTAATCAATTCTGATAAAATCTGATTCCAATTTTGATTAATTGAATCATTTATTACACTTATTTTGCTTGCCTATAAAATCGCAAGATACTCCAGTGCAAGGAAAGCTCGAAATTCATTTCGGAAAGGAAGCAATTTTCGCCCACTTAACTTGTATTACAATTGCAAATGTGTGAATCGCGAAAGCTCCAGAAGCTACGTATATTTCTCAAAACTTTCTTCGTGTCGTCCAAAGTCTGTATTACTCTAACGTTTCGTTACCAGCTCATACACGGAGATACTATTTTCTAAGCTTTGCGTTGACAAATCGTTTCGCTCCGACTGCGAGCGTCTTTAAAAACGTTCGTAACTCTGAAACAGTAAATCGATATTTGTTTTTTAAATCTCGTCGTGCCGAGCGTCAAATTTGTAAATAAACATCGCGATATTCTCGTGTTATTTACACGGAAGAATTAACGCGCGAAAAGCCCAGAATTATCTCTTATCAGAACTAAACCGAAGTCGACGATTAAATTTCGCGAGAACCAGGCCGTTCGCAGAACGTTGCCAAATGTTTCGTTGATTCGGGATTAATCCAGAACTGATATATTTCCTGTCATGTGGTCCCCTTACGGCGAACGGACACCCTGGCGACGACAATTTGTCTTATCTTTCGAAACGGCGGACACGACGTAGCAGGTAATGGCGATACGTATCCCCGTGCACTCTTCAAGGGGCCACGGGGTTGAAATATTTCCCGCGGCGAGGAGAAGTTCTTCGTGAAAGAGGAGATTGCACGTTAACGAACGTCACCTGAAGGTGTCGGATGTAAACTCGATTGGCCGTTTGAATGAAACTCGGCTGGCACGGATAGACTTTCTGAAGCCGTGGCTCTGAACTACGGGGAAAGCAATCTGTTGCTTAGTTTCCATTCATCAGTTTCGATTTGCATCGGTGGAAGGGGTATAAATATCAACGACATAAATGACACAGAAGCTGGGATCCTTTACAACGATCATTAGCGCTGCATTGTGCTCGCGCGAATCAAAACCGGGACATTTCCGTTTTACAATTGAACGGTTCCTACTCGAGATTTCAACCAGTTGCGTTAAACAAAGCGGCGCTCTCGCGGGTGTGTTGATATGGTTAATAGGGTTGCAATTCTTTATGGGCGATTCGACAAATTGCATTCGTATTTATCCCGCTGCCTCCATCCTGTACGGTAGCTGATAATTGGATTAGGAACCGGCGATGAATGTAATAATGAACGTTACGTGCGAATCGTTAATCAAGTTGCGCGGAAGGTTAAACTTTGTGTAATTGGCTTTATATAAACTAAGTAGATGAGATCGGTGTTAAATAACATTGTTGCCGCCGTGATACTACGAAAGTCCACGTTTCAACCGTGTTCATGTAAATTGATTGATTGTAAATACAGAAAAATAGTTATCTATTCTCATCACGCTCAAACACACATGCTCGCAAAGGTTCCGATACAAAAAGGGTGGTCCTGAGATAGCTCACGACCCCATCAGCCACCGGTCCATCAGATTTATAGACGCATATATCTTTCAAAGACCCGTGCAAGATTTTACGCTGATAAAACACGCACAGCAAATTGCCAATTTAGAAAAAGAGTGCCCGTGTACACCGACCGTGTCGAGAAGCATAAATCTTCCATCACGATACCATTGTTCCCAAAAGACTACGAACGGTGCTATAATTAAATCGTTTCGCACAATCGAATGTTCGATACAATTAGACTAAACGACAACATTCGATTAATTATAGACAATGTATACATATAGAGTGGGCACGTAGACTCCAGTTTCGCAGCTATGTAAATTCTCGAACAGTTAAGCCCCCCGGTTGGAAGTGGAATATTCGAAATTCCATTTCTGCCGGCATCCCGCTATTCATTACCTCGAATTTCCTTGGTCGATTCGATATTATCCCCCTTGGCATCCCCGATGCCATCCTCCGTCGTTTCTCCAGCTGCGCATCGATCGAATCGGATAATTATAACGGCGTGGTTACCGGCTGCGGTCTGAACGACGATTACACGAGTGAGAATTTCCGTGCCTTGGATGCACCTGCACGCCAAACAGCCGCGGTTGCGTATAATCACGTCAGTAACTATCTTTCGACTAAGTAAGCACACGTGCGTGAAGTGATTCTAAAGCGTGTGAATCGGTCAATCGACGATGGGTCAGATTTAATTGCTGTCTCGTAGCACGTGGTGTCCGTTCGCAAATATAATAGTTCTGCCAGCTTTGATTGGCGTTGGAGTTCTATTTGTCAGTTCTATTCTATTTGGAGTTCTATTTACAGTTTACGGCGCCCTCGGTTTTACTTGATTAAAAGTTTCCATGCTTATGTTGACTAACGAGGCATATCCTGTTCCACTTCAGTTTCAAATTCTTTTGGCATTTTATTATATCAATTTGGAAAGGGAAATGATACTTCAACGTGTCAGGCTTGATATGATTTAAATCTCGCTGATATACTGCGCTGCAAGTGAGGACGAAGAAATACCGTTCGTATTTCCCCTGTTAATTCCCCGTGTGCCCTGCATGAAGGGTACTTGAATAATATCGTAGCGAAATTGGCTCTTTAACTGTGAGTGGCCGGCAGTAAATTACTTTTGCTGTAACCCATACCGTGTCGGCTGTCGGGACTTCGTTAACAGGTACAACTATGGAAATTAGGACTAGCGGTGGATTACCGCGTGGGAAACAGGTAGTTTTATCAAAGAGAAGTCGGCCATCGTTTTAACATCGTTTGACACATAAAAAACGGAACAAAGGCGTACGCGTACGTGGAAACGAAGGGGGCAGAGAACGAAGCGTGCCATGGGTCTAGAAAAGAATGGTGAACAGTGGTTGACGCGTATTGTCACAGGGGTAATTGTGTTTCGGTTTGCTGGATCCGTCTGGTTCGATGGTTCGAATCAGACTGAATGTTCGTACAGTTTGATCAATAAAAGTAGCGCGCAGGCGTCCTCGACGGTTGGCACATGAAAGCCTGTGAGTCCTTGCGTCTGCATCTCTGTCTGATCAGGAATGGGCAGATGATAAAGAGAAGGGTGAATCACGGGGGATGGATGTACATAGGTGATATCTGAAACAGAAGGGAAAAGGGGCCGCGTGAATCAATCACGTATCTCTTGGCACGTTACTGAAAGAAAGATTGCTCGTCTTCGTTGACACTGTATGACCAATGCTTCGTTCTCCCATTCATGTTCCATCCCTTCTTTTTATCTTCCTCCCTGGAGCCGTTTGCACAGAACGAATGGTTTGTTTGGGGATACCACGAGACATTTCGCTTCTAGCGCCCACTTTGTTCTATATATGAACGTGTTTACGTTCGTGCAACTAATGATTGCCCCCGGATTATAGGTGCAGGGTTATCGCGCAGGCTTTTCATTCATTTCCGTAATGAACATTCAATTTTCTTGTCCTTTTATTCTACCGTTACGGAAGGAAGGAACCGGCGCGCCTGTTTGGAAGGAACCGCCGCGACGCGGTTGTTTCTCATCGGCAAGTAGATCATTCTGTGATTGTCAGACATTCCCATTCCCCTTAACGGCGCGCCGCGGCTTGAGGTTTTCCTTTATTGTATAGCGTTCGGGACGCGAAAATTCGAGGGAAAAATACTCCAGGCTGTTACGTTAGTTAATTTATCATTCGAAATACTTCCCTCCATTTGTTCTCTCGAGGGTGCAATCGAGCGTTCTTCCTTGTGTTCTTTACATTACACGTGTTAACAAAACTCCTCACCGCGGCTTGTTCATACCTTATAGAATTTGTATCTGTATCTATTATAGTTGGCAGGGAACTTTCGTTTATACCATGGGGGACGTGATAAATTCCGTTCCGTTTTAATGGTAGAGCATCGAATCTTGTCGCAAGATTACAAATTATATAGATTTTTAACTCCACTACTACTCCGTAATTCCTCTACTCTTCAAAGTCTTGCAAGTATTTCAATTTTCTTAACAGCGTATATCAAAATCTTGATAAAACTCCACATTTATTGCGGTCATTGTAAAAGTAGTATGAAACTTTATAACATCGTGTACCCTTGGCGGCATACAAGAGAGGGACCATAAAACCATTGTTTCGTTAAAAAAAACTGAAAAACAAGATAAGGAACACGTAAGATCGTTGTAGTGCAAACCATCTAAAACATCAAATAACGAATAACAATTTTAGTAAGATTGTGTCCAACATAAACCAATACATTATAAGCGTTAAACTAAGTCCACCGCAATTTTGGTACCGACTTCAATAAACCCTCAGTAAAACTGGCCGTACTCGTTGCCCAGCGAGAAAGTAACTCGAAGCTAGATAATTTTCCAATTACCTTGAGCTGTCTAAGCGAGCTGAAATTAATTAATTCCTCTTCTTAACCGAATTCATTTTAAGGTCACGTCTCGCTTCCAGCGGGGCGAGGCTGCACGCCGCACAATAGGTGCAATTTATTTTATAGCTGTTGCATAACATTTTATAGCGGCTGAAAGATACGATCGGTTGGGAAAACGCTGTATCGCGATAGGGGTAATGACGATACAACGGTGGCTGGCCAACACAATGGAGCAACAAAACGTGCACGATCTATCTTCGCGTCGCTGCTGCCTCGAATAAACATATTTTCAGCGGCACGTTTAAAATGCACTTCACCGTATGCCCGATCACGCGGCTCAATCTCGCGTTATTTGCCCTTCCACGGCGTGTTGACTTTTTCTGTAATCCTGCGCTCTGTCGCACCGGAATTGAAAACGGAAGGGTGCCCCGGTTCGATCTCGTACACGTGGGATCTCCCGACCCGGAAAAAGCCGTTGGCCTCGCGCGAATATCCGACTTTTATTAAAATTTCTCACCCTCCATTACACCATGGGATTACACAACCAGAAACAATCTGTCCCGGCCGGGGACGTAACGTTTTCACGACGAGGAATTAGAGGGACGCGGCAAGGAAAGTCATCAGCGGCACTGCTGCGGGATTTTCCTTAGCTGAGACTTGAATGGAACTTGCCCGACTAAAAGTGATTGCTGCAGGCATTTTTTGTCTTTTACGTACGACGTTTTCCTTTCGCTCGTGGTTAAGCTGCGTGGGAGCTGCGGCTTGTCCAGTTCAGCAGGAATGCAGAGTTTCGATGCACATATTATTTTGGACAAATATATGCAAAGGCGAATGGACTGATGTGGATTTTAAAGCGAACTCAGTCGACGTTTAATTATTCTCATTTTAAGAAAATGTTGAAATATACAAATTTATAAATACGTTGCTTGGAAATGCCTTGCTGACACGTAGTAAACGGTTAGCCAAGCCGTGATTATGCCATTTCGAATTTTACGTCGAATTAAATGAACCGCATTGAATCGCTTCGATCGGGGAACGTTAGTGGATGCAGAGTTTACCTCTTGAAGCACGTGAGGAGTGTGCAAATAAGAGATAGTGCAAATTGCCTAAACAAATAATGAACGTGCTATTCTCCATCGTCAGAAACCCTTGTGATGAGGTACTTTGCACAGAAACGTTTTCAGTGCGATCGAAGTTCCAGGAAAAGTGCCCTCGTGGATTGAGTAAATTCTCTGATTCCATTAGATCAATTTTCACGCTGCTATTTCATTTAAATGTCCACGTCTCGCGTAAAGTCTTGACTCTATCCTATTGAAATTCGTCCAGAACTATATTTAATTGGATCACAATTGCACTCGCTATTCGCCCCTTTTTTACATTCTGATCTTAATACTTGTAACGCCTAAATGCGAAGACGGCGAAAATGGACTCCTTCGTCTTACAGCTCTCCTTTAATAATAGGATTCGATCACATTCGTTCTTGGTACTTCTACGAAATAACTTTCCCCGAGCGACGATAAGAAATTGATCGAAGATAAGGTCCTCTCGCCTAACGGTTTTTCGTATTTCCCATCTTCATCGAGGTAAATTCAGAGAAAAGGCGGATTAATTAATTCGTTTAACGTCAACGCGGGTCGAATGAGAGAACAAGTCGAAGCAATTTACGCGAGGGTGCGAAATTGCAATTTCTGTGCTGACTGTGTTAAAAAAGAAAGAAAAAAAAATAGACTGACCTTTTGACAAATTATTTCTGTCACGTTCAAAACGTTCTCCGACATCTTCGAGGGGATTTAATTCGGAGCGAAGAGGTACGTACAGGTGAAATAAATTTTTCATCCTTATGCGTGCCGTAATAAGCTCAGCGTACTTTACTAGGAATACGTACCTACGCATTCCTCGCGCAAATAACTTGTTTAGTTTCTGTGGTAACCGTTTAATACCTTCGAGGAAATGAGCAAAGAAATGTTCCAATAAATTTTTTACTCGCCCGGAATTCTTTAACAGCATGTTGCACAGGTAATATCCTTATCCAGAAATGTGCATCCCCAGGATAAAATATATCTTTTCTTTTTGTAACATTTTCCAACGTCTTCGGGGCATATAAATAGGAGAAGTTCATGAAAGCTTAACGCGATAGGAATGCTCGACGTGATCCGAGTTCCTTATTTCTATGCTAAACACGACACACCCTTCTGAACTCGTTCCGGGTTGAAGATAAAATATTCGTTGCCGTTTCTGTTTCGGTAATGTGACGTTGATGCACTGTTCTTCATGAAAAAATCATGAAAAAATCATGAGAATCCCTGACAGCGTTGCACAAGGTGTGCGTTGTGCAATTTGCGTTTACGAAGTGTTAGTAGAATTATTGTCCTACGGTTTTACGTTGGAATTAATTTTACTTCAATTATTCGGTACATAGGAAGATGATCCGCGGCTGACCATATTGCGATTTTATTATTTGGGAGTCCGTCAACGCAGCGTGGCCAAGAAGAGAGGCTTTCCAGTCCTGTTGCATCCTTCCACTGTATACATATCAGCCCGATAATCAAGGAAATTAATTCATTCGTCAGCGCGGTAAATTAACCGAGGGATGAACGCAGGTATCTTCCTCGACGCACCACCGCGTGAATAAGTTAAATAAACCACTCGGGGATGTTGCGTAAAGCTATTTCATGGTGAATGTCACGCTATATTTAACAAAGCGTAGGTCGATAAAAAGAAACAGGGGTAAAGTGTCATATTTTTTTTTTTATCGACCACAGCCGTGAATGAAACAATCGCATATCGTATCCCGTTCAATGTCGAATAATTTGTACCGTCTCCCCGTTTTATCCCCCGCTGTTCGAAAATGCCAAATCCCATCGATTCGCCATAATCTCCCCAGAAGAACGATATTACAACGGCGGATAGTATTTTTCCAGTGGACTTCACAGGAAGATTGTTCAACGTTTCCCTCGCGTCGACGGCGATGATTGACATTTTTCGTCTCGTGAACTTCGAAAAAAATAAAAAAACAAAGGTTCCCTCCGCAACGAGATGGAAAGTGACATCTCTGTCGTTGACGAGGCGGAACTTTTAACCTTTGCAACGCGTCTATGTGTTCGCCGAGTGCAGCAGTAGATTGCGAAACCACGTGTTAAGCTTGCTAGTGTTGCCCGGCGAAATCCTTGAAATGCACTGCGTGTATGTAGAGAGCCGACTAACCTTGCGTTATTTGCGTCCTCGACGTTGGCCTCTGGTGTTCGTTGCACACGAAAAAAAAGAGGAAAGAAGACAAAAAATAATATGAGGGCGCGAGAATAGGGTGAAAGGGGGCAAACAAAACATAATATGAACTCGTTGCGGGGGTGGTGTTGTGTATTCGTGGCGGTGATTTACGGGTTTTACGCGCGTCTCACGCCGTTCGTTGCACAACACAAAACGAATAAAACCAAAGCAACGCACGACTTTACAGGCCATTAAGGAGTTGTTCGCGGCGACCTACATTATATGATACGGAGGGGATCGTAAATGCCACGCTATCTTTGGGATTGTCACGTATATTTTTCTTGCCCGTGAACGTAAAGCGGCCCGTGACGGTGGCAAGTAGCAATAAATACGGGGAAATACACGTTCGACGAACTTTGCGGCACCGACGAGCGTAGATGAACGGGTTCGAGGATGTCAGTGATAATTCTCTGGGGACGCCTACGTTAGAAGGGTATGATGGCTGTGGGACGGGCGGACGCGAGGAAAGTAGAAATCAATATCGGTTCTCATTTAAATGAAGCACAGTCGATCGACTATCGATCGCTGAAATTTGATTGTTCCGCAGACTGGTACGTTTCCCTTCGCCCCCATTTGCGTCGAAGAAATCTCCCCGTTGCTCGGCGCATCGCTATTTCGACATTGATAAAACGAATCGCGCACGACCAAACAAGGATCTTAGTAAAAAGGGGTTTGCAAACTACGAGCCGGGCTCTCTTTAGCGAAGGGGGGGGGGGGTGCGAGTGTTAGCAAACGGAGCGCGTTAAACGAAAGGGGGCGTTATTAAAGCGAATTGCACGTTCGGGTACGTTTTAGAAATAATCTACGGTCGTTTAACGTTACGGTCGTTCAGCGTATAATGATGGCCTCAAGTTTCATCTTCGAGAGTAATCGAGGGAGATCGTTGCTCGGTCATGCTCCTGGCGAAAAAGTGTATCGTCGGAAGCTTTGCATGCCGGGGAATGCTTGAATTTCTCCCGCGGCAACCGAGCGATCAGGAAACATTTGTCTTTCATTAATCAAGCTTCTCGTTCCACGCCGAACGCTGAAACAATGTAAACGAATAATTCTCAAACAAACTTTCCCAGAATTTCTCCGGGCCAGTTATGGTATTTTAATCGACCGAACACGAAATTTGGAAAATGGCGCTTGAGCTACCGAACTGCATACCTCACTTTATATTTCGCACCGCTGCAGAATATGTGCCACGTTGAATGTAACATCTCTGCGCAGCAGTTCTGTACTATATTCTCCTCAGCGACATGGTCCCAAGACCCAGTATCATGCACGAGTATTCATTATGCTTCCGCTTTCTCTGCGATTCTTAAGAACTTGCATAACAGAATCGTTTTATAATACGCAGAGGCGCACACGCCCCTCTATCCTCAGTCAGTGCCTCCTACGCAAGAGGACCTAGTTCGGATTTATTTCGAAAGTGTAACGCAATAATGATGCATTACTCCCCCCGTCCATTATTCCCATTAATGCGTCATAATTCCTACGACGAGACAATAGGATGCGCGGTGACGTCAGGCAATATCCTGTGAAACGCGTCAGGCGAAAGTATCCGAATGCGTGTGGAACTTGGATAAAGTTGAAGTGGATAGAACGGTGGATTGAATGCTCATCGATTTCCGATCAACGGAGATCGAGTGGATCTATGAAAATGTCAGAAATATCGGACGTTCCTAGCGCGCGCCCGAGTGTAAGGGCAATCTCGCAATGGGGCCGCGGTTTCATCGACAACCCTTTCGTTCGATTCGGCCGATTCATCATTGGTTGATCGTCGTTGCTCATATCGACTCTGTCTACTTAATGTATTCCCTCCCATCCCCGTTCTATTTGATCGTCTTTCGGTAATCAGCGTTGATTCATATTGACCGTGCCGCAGAGTGATTTATTCCTGGATGGCTTCGGTAACGAAGGGCTATTCTCGGGCAGGATTTTCAGCTTCGATTGTTATCCCTGCTTCGTGAAATCACTATCATTCGTTTCACTGCACCGTGGCCGTGGTTATTATTATTTATCGTTCAGCGAAAGGAGTTCGTGTAATTGTTGCGAACGAGGGGAGGATCGATCGCGGCCCGTTTTAAACGCCTGCGATATTCTGGAACCGGATGTTTTATAAATTACCAATCTCGTTAACTCCTGTTTCCCATCATCAGCCTGTTTGCATGGGCTGACATTATGATGCTGATTGAGATGCTAGGCAACGTTTTTGCGCCCTCCTCTTTTCGCCGTTTGTACGCGCGTTGCACGTGTATCGTGTTCGTGTAACTTCTTTTGAAACTCAAGCGATGGTAATTTGCGTCACCTCGCTTGTATAAGAAACAGATTTGCTCGTGGAAAGTTCAGACACTGGCTGCAGGATTCAGCCACTTTGAAGTTTCAGCTTGCACGAACATTGCTATCGCATAAAGTCGCGATTGCTGGTAGAATACGCTTTGAATGGCACGGTGTTCATTAAACTTGTTAATGCCCATAGAGATTTAATTCGGCGCGTTTTATCCTGAGATACATTTGCAATTTTCGATCGGTTCGAAGCGGTCATCCTTTCAAACTTTTGCTGTTTTTTGTTTCTTCGAAGAAACTCCTGTAAGATGTCGAAAGGATGGACCTCCCTGACTTGTTATTATCATTTTAATGCACCACAGCAATTTTGTTATGTTTCGTTTATTACTAATGCTATTTGACTAGGCTCCTAATTTCCCAGTTACGAATTATTAATTGAATCCGCGTCGTGTAGAGCTCACTCGTATATCTGGCCGATGAAATGTAGTAGGCGTTCGTGTGAAATTCGTAAAATTCCCAATAATTTGGGTCGTCCGACGGAATTTCATGCGAAGTACAACTAATTGGCTTGTATGCTTAGTCCATAATCGATATACCGTCCCTAACATTTCGTAACAAAATGTGTGGAATAATTTCTGGTAACAAATCTAGTCCTCTCATTTCTACACCACGTTTCAAATGAATGAAGTCGACAGTTTCAGGCTTTACATGAACGAGTCTTGAACGCTAACGAATAGAAAATTTCATCGACTATAATTTACTATTTTCGTGACTGAAATCGTACGACTAACGTAGACTCCGAAATTATTGAAAGTATCCAGCGCGATCCTACAAAATGAATATTGGCCGCGACGATCGCTATTAATGAGCCCTCAATATTAAAATCAAATTTCCAAGATTCGAGATACGCCAGCAATGGTTGAATAATACAGAATCCTCACGAATTTCTGCTGGTCACGTAGCGACCGTGACATCCACATCGAATGTAACACGGTTCGGTCATACGACTCGATAAATTCCTTGGGATTTATGGAAATCGTGTGCCACCAGACGTTTCAGCGATTATGGAGATTTAGAGAGACCGCGGGCAAAGCAGAAGACGTATTGTTGTGGACAGATCAACATGAATACAATAATCCTTGAATCTCGATCGCTCTACGGCGGAACGGCAAGATGAATATTTCAGCGTTTTACTTGAGAAATATTTCTGCGCAATTTCGGATGGCCAGATCGCGTTTTTATTCGACATTTTAAATGGACCAAGAATGTGTCAGCATTTCCGAACACTTTGAAGATTATTGCGCCAAAAGGTGGCTGCTAACTTTCTGAAAGTGGCAATCATAAAATCGCGAATGGTGATTCTGCCGTAAAGCCTTGGCTGAAAAAAGAAAGAGAGTAGATACGATTCACACTAGATTGATCGCTGAAACTTGAAAGTGCTAGATAAGAGAAGGTCAGTCTAAGGATAGATTATGTTTGATTCTAGGATACGAGTAGGTCAAGGATTCCCCGAAAGCGCGGGCACGTAAAAGGGTGTTTTAGTGTCTATCACGCCTAAGTTACTGCTCCGCCAGCAATATTTCGACCCCGTCGAACCAGTAGCGACCAAACATCCTCTTACTAAGGGAAAGCACTATCGCATTCCTCCGCGATCACCTAAAGTAAAGCCTGCTCAGTTGAACTACTTTTTTCACGACTCTTGCTCGTTCTATTTTATTTATCTCCGTCCAGTCACATGTTTGCTCTCCTCTCTGGAACAGCCAGGAAACGTTCCCGTACGTTTTACAGATATTTGGGCAATTTTACACGGGGTCTGCAACGTGGTCGACCAGTTTGTCCGCCGAAAAACCACGCTGCAATAAGTATTTCAACGCTCTGCACCGTGCCGCGCAGCTGATTCACGAGACAAGCAAACAGACCCAGCGAGAGAAAGGGGACAGGGAAACCTGGTTTCCGCGGCACGAAACCCCGGGAGCAAGTGTTACGCGAAATAATGCAAAAGGCGGCTTTCTTTGCATTTTACATGGGTGAACACGGCCACCAGCAGCCGGTGCTTTTGTGCATCGGGCACACCCGTAACCGGGAGGTTAAGAAATGAATGACTGTGTGACAGGAGTCGCAATGTGCGAAACCGTACTTTTTTTTGATGCAACAGATCGATAGAATCGAGAACGAGTTAACGAGCAGAGAGATAACGGCGAAACGGAAGCCACGATACAGGAATACGTTGCCGCGTTGACAAAGGATTTTTTCGCGGTGTATGGAGCGCAATTCGTTAGCCGGGACAGGTACAATCGCCACCATTCCCCTTTTTCGGGCCTCGTAACATTAAGGTCCAAAGCTGAAATCTTGTCGGTGATTATGCCGTTTGATCCTGCAGGATATTCTGTTTAACACCGACGAACGGGATTTCGTAGTTCATAATTTGACGAGTTGAATATGAATTTTGCTACCGAGGACCGTTGAACCTAGTAGCGTTACTGTGAAATGATGTTTTACAATATTAAGCAATGACACAGATTGCAGATTAAGCCCGACTAAGCCAGATGGGCTAATTTAATCATACGCGCTTGCTATCTGCGCTATTCTCTAGTCCTACACGTGTACGTGTACCGTGCTAATTATTTCTAATCGAATATGTTCAAGTAGAGAGCCACTTCTGTCGGTAACATCCCAGTAATTAACTTCTGACCTATCCTCTATACACCTGCGCCGAGTGAGCCTAACGAACGTGATTGGTATCGCCCGGTATCAGTATCTAAACGTTGCATAGCACTCGTTTGCCCCGAACCACGCTGATTATCTCTTGCATTTCCGTTCCAGGCAACGAGAGCTCGTCTCCCTATCGCGCGTGACGCGTATCCTTGAACTTTGCGTTCCCCGTGGTTCAGGTGATGCCGGGAGCACGTCAAGGGCCATTTGCGTGCTTCGCGCTAATTGCTGGAGCAAGGTGACGTATTTTAAGGAACACCAACGTATGCACGACGTACCTTGAAGCGAGCAGCTTACGCTCTCGGGGACTGGAGGGCCCTGTTACGAAGACGAGTTCCGCACGTTCTTCGCGTTCCTTTCTCCCCGTCGCATGTTCCCCATCGCGCTCACGTCCCTGACAGAAATGAATCGTCGCTTCCGGCGTTCCACGCCCTCCTTTTTCCATTCCCGTCCAGGCATCTCGGGTGTCTCCTCCCCTGGGTTCCATTATCGCCAGACCCTGCTCCAACGTCGACGCGGAAGCTCCGTTTTCGATGAACTTGTGCGAGATTATTGGCAATCGCACGGCGAAACCGTCCACGGTGAAACTTTAGCCCGAGCCGTTCGGTACTCGTCCGGGATATTCCCGTGGTGCCATTAGCGCGACTCCCGTCGTGATTCACTGTCATTCCCGTTTCTTCGTGTGTTTGCCTTTAATCGCATCTCTTCCACAGAATCGGCTGGCAATTAAGCGGCGGATCGAAAGTGGAAGTTGAAATGAAATTAGAAACGACTCTCGTGCCCCCCTCCATTATCGTAATTAAACCACGTCGATGGAAGTTTCAGGCACTGAATTCTTGGAAATCGTTCCGTTGGCTGCGTTGTTCTTTTGGATGTATAGTTCGGGGGGTTGAATATTTCGCGCAATATTCGGGAATTTTCGAGTGGAATGAAAATATCAGAAGCGGGCGAGTTACCTTATTAGTTATTTTCCCGCGGGAAACTTGTATTCGTCGAGACACGTTGGTCTTATTTCCGATACGTTTCAGTTTATTTCCGTTTCGTGCTCGAGAACAATTTCCACGTCGCCGTTAACGTTTCCTCTGATTTTCCTTACTCGTAAAGCAGCTGGAAGTCTTTCCCTGCCGAACAGTTTTCTAACTTCGAGTGCCTTTTGTTTGAAGTTTCGCGACGATACCTGGCTAGAAATTTGCGGGCGCTGTTTGACGAGCTTCAGCGACTAGACGGGCGAACGATATTAGCTGCACTGTGTGCCGAGGCATAAAGTAAGCTCGAAAATATGTCGTAAACACTTGAAGCATCTTCGTGGAGATGCGGTACGAGGGTACTTGCACGTTAGACAGCTTCTTATCCTTGCTGGGAAAGAACTTAGAATTAAAGTGTGCGGGACTGGCTGTTTATTTGGGATCTACTAATAAATCGCAGTCGATCGTAATTTTGTATGTTTTACTATTATTATAAATGCAGTTAATAGTATTTTATATTTGTCGAACTTTCACTTTGAATCAAATGCGCATAATTTCGCAAGCATTGTACTTTCAAAGAATATAATATTTAATATATTTACATATTAAATAAAGTGCAAGGGGATTGCTTGAATTTTTGAACGAACCGCATTCAATCAAGCATAAATGATATTAATTCTAAATCATTGTCAATTATGAAACTCTAGTAACCTACATTTCAGCGTACTATCGCACCGTTGTACCATGTAAAAATTATCAATTATCAATTTCAGTTATCGCCGTCGTGCGACCGTAGGCACTTGCACAGAACATTGATATATTATATTCACGTGTTGATGGTAAGAACTAGAATGTAGAATATAGCGGATTCCGTTGTCAGAGTAATTTCACAGAGTTTGTTCGAGGGACAATCCTAAAGGCATTGTGCATCGATACCTGGTAAAAGGTATTGAACATTTATTTACAATTTTACACAGCATCGCTGTGTGTCTGTTGCGACGATGAATGGATAGAATGCCATATCTCGTTTTAAATATCTCGCGTGTCTGGTGTATGTCGATTGGAAAATATTTCTCAACTTGCCTGTTCATGCCGATGTTCAGAATATGAGTATTTTTATTTCAGCGATACAGTCGATTCCATACTGACGGTGAGCAGCAACAAAAAAAAAAGAAACTAATCTTTAAATCCTTTATTGGATGTCCCGTATTGATACAGTGCATTTCGATCCTTTTGAAACACGGCCGTATTATTCGACTCACCAGCATTCCGTATTGAAATCGTTAAATGCGTGAAGATGTGAATGATAGAAGTTTGATTTTTATTCCGGCACAATGGCGAGATTATTATGTACAGAATTTCTTTTGATTATTTTCCCCTTAACGCGTAGAATCCCATTTTGTTGGCGCACGATGTACGGATAATTCATTCCGCTTCGATACCTCTATCACAATATGTCTATATAGTTGCGATAGCGTCACGTGAAAAGAGCTCGAACATTATTCAAAAGATTTCGAAGCTCTTCCCCCGACGGCCATTTTTAAATTAGTCTTCCGTCAATGCCGGCGCATATTTCACCGGAGAAATGCATTCGTCCAGGAAAAGATGGACTGAAAATAGTCGGAAAATCGATGGAAAGTGGTATCGCGTAGAAATAAGGTATTCCCGGTTCTATTACGAGCATTTAATGAAATTCTTGGTTATTCCGTGAAGCCGTACGCTTTTTCCACGACATAATTCTCCACTGTTGAGAAAGTCGTTTTCACGAAAATGTCGTGGAAAGTGTGTATCGATTTCATCCCAGACGCTAACGAGAACTTTTTGTCGGTTTTTTGTCATTAGCCATGGCACTGAAACGACAGTTTCCGTGTGCTAGAAAAAAGAGAAGGAAAAAGGGGACATCCGTCGGAGGGGAACGAGCTTGGATGGAAAAACTGGGAAAGGGATGGGACGAAACTTAAGGAAAGATAATGAAAAGTCGAGGGCTCGAAAAGCTTTGATTCCTTCAATGCCCTTTGTCATTACACTTTGACCTTAATAATGGGCAGAACATAATGCGAATGAGATTGCGCACTGTCTGCTTTAGAAAATAATGGATAATACAATTTTCCGTCGTTTTAACAAAGTACCGTAAATCTGTCGCGCTGACGCATTTAATACAATTTTCCAGCGGTTTTCACGGAATCTAGTTTTAATATTTATACCAACCACATCTGGCACTGTATGACACATGCTCCCAGTGCCGTATACGCTGAACGCGTCCAGAGTACGAAATAATCCACGAATAAAAGCGTATATCATATTTCTGGACAGCTTTAAGTATTTTACCATTTTTTTTTCATCGCAAATGCATTGTCAAATAAAATATCGAAAAGCGGGTTCTCTGCTCGAAAAATAATTGTGTCAGTGGGGAAAATTATTATTCGCTCGCAGTTTGATTAATTGCCACATTATACGTTGTTACGCCAATTCATCCGACGTACTTGGTAGCATAAAGGAGTAACAGAACAACGGGGAAAGTAGATGCAACGTTAACCAGGCGTCCAAGACGATTAAACGCGAGCAAGACAATGCTTTAAACATGGCCAGGCTGTCGCGAATGGCCATTCATCGAAGAGAATACAAGCTAGGGCGATAATGTAAGCACGTCAGAGTAGCTTTAATTCCGCAAGATCTCCAACATACCGATGCGCGTTGGTTACACGCATTGCACACCGACCACACAAAAGCGTTCTCGGAGGTTCGCTGGAGATAGTCGCATTCCCTTTTGCAAAATATTTCTGTCGGATGTCGGACTATGTTCGTTATTTCATTATTTTGCTCGTGTCACAGACAGCAACCGGACAACTAGAAAATCACAGACCCACCGACAAACGTCCGAAATTGGGACGAGCCTGCAAAGGATTTAACGGGGGACAAGCAAAATTTATCGTTGGAAGAAGCTATGAAATATACATAGGAATTTTCAAATGTTTTTATTATTCCAATTACTTCGAGAAAGTAGAAGAATCATTTATTTCGTTTTTTCGATGCGTTCATGGTATTCTATGCAACTTCGGTGCATTTAGGCTATCATCCCCCATGGAATATCAGAATTTGTGATTCACCAAACTTCGTTACGTTGAATTTCAAGTGTTGCACTTTGTTTCCTCGGCAACTAAGAAGCCCCCGGGAAATAATATCTTTTACTTCGTATCTACTTCCTGGATTATACGGCACAAGTCTCACTTCTGCCGGCTGTGACGTCAAGTTCTCTTTACCTCGAAGACGTGGCGAGCCGCGAAAGGCTTTGAACGGTATTCCTATTTATTCGCGAACGGCACAAACAACAAGAAATGAAAGGTAGGCGGCTTTGATCGCTGGCAAACGCGTTTTTGTTTTTAGTGTCTTTGATGCTAGCCATTGACCTCGTAAATTGTTCTTCTATACGGATATCTGTTCCATGCATAGTAATCGTTACTTCAAATGAGGTTTCAAGTGATGCACCTAGAGCCGAACATAGAAAGCTTTTCTTTAATTAAAATATTCATTTTCTTGATAGGAGCAACGTTTAAAATTGGTCGCTATCTTCTCAACAATAGCAGTAGGTCAATTATTTTCGTTCTCTTATTTGCAGTTTTTATGTAAGACAATATTTATTATACAAAAATTCCAGTTGCTGTAAAAAACTGTCAACGCTCAATTTCTGCTGAAAATTTACAACAGTGGATGTTTCCGGCGAAACGATTAAACGATGGAAAAATATATTGCCCCGAATCACTCGATTAAACAGTAACCACGAGAAACATCAAGCCGTTCAGGTAATACATTTTCCCTCCTCGTTTACCATTTCCATTTTTAAACGAGGATCCAGAGGGGAATAACATCGCTTCGCTTCTCGATTTCGAATAATGCAACAAGCGAAGGCAGACAGACATTTCCCACACGATGGCATCATAAAAACCTAGTTTAACTGCTTCCCGACTAGTTCAAGTGATGACGAGATGAGGAGTTGAAACGTGTCTTTGGATGTACAGTACAACATTCTTAAGAGGACGGAAGTGTTCGAGAATCTTAATAATGCCACCTTAATACCACGAATTCAGTAGGAACTTAGTTCCCTGTTTCTCGCAGATATGCGTTGGGCTTCTGGGACTAGCAGAAATTACACTCACGTGTACACGTGCTGCAGTTTGCTGTCGAGTTCACGCATATTGCTCGCGACACGAGCTGCTCGAGTATCGTTGAAATTTTCTGAGCACCAGAAGAATTTCTTCGTCGACGGCGTTGAATTACTCTCGTGATGCGAGGAATTCGGTTGCCGATGTTTTTGATGAGATTAAATACGTTTGGACCTTGCATTTGAGAAGCTCAGTCGTTATTTTTCTCCTATTATCGTGTTTTCCTTGTACCCATGTTTAAAACAACAGAATTCGGGTCGTCAATAGATTTCGAAGTAACTTGAATTTTTGCAATTGGGGCACTGAATTTAATTTTTCATGCATGTTTTTTCAGGGATAACGTTTAGAATATTAATCTGAATCCTAGAAATATCTAGGATTCTCTTCTACAATTTTTGGGATATATCATTCGATAACTTTCTTTTATGTTGCATTCTCCATTCAGTTTTAAGAAAAATATTATTTTAATCTGCCGATATGAGACACCTGCGAAAGTATGGATGTATTTTTTGACCGAGTAAACTCCAATTCGGTAAATGAAACGTCTGTGCCTAAAGGCAGACACAGAATTTTTTTCCCCGCTGCACCAACATATTTCTCGCATTCTGGTTATAAAGAGAATGTTTCCGCGATGTTGACTCTTGCCACAAAAATAGCGGAGCGCCTACGTTTATTCAACCGCAACTCCAATAATGTTCGCGTTTTAATTCTACCGCGGTCCCATTTCCATCAATAAACAACGGCGAATACAATCGTTTAATATTTTAATTCCGGCATTAAATTCCACACTGCATGACTCTTATTACCTTTGTAAATTTATGGACTGCGAAATGGAGTTGGTCGTAATGTACAGGAACCGCCACGAAGTGGAAGGGGAATATTCTGTAGTAGACAGACTAATCTCATGAAGGTAGAAGTTGCACCGTAAAGTTACATAGAACCTGACAAATTGTTTCGAATGCAGGCTGATATTTAAGCTAGAAATTATAAAAGGATATTACTAAAAGTTACTATTATTTTAATTTGCAAATGGTGAATTATTGAATACGATTATTATAAAATGAACCGTATAAGATGTTTCATATTTCGAGAATAAATATATCGCGTGAAGAGAAGAAATAGAAATGTTGAAGAGTAAAATCGTACGAAACTTTCTCATGGTCAGATATTTTAAAGTGTTTTTTTTTTCAAGTGGGACGAAATTATCATTTTCACGGCAAGTACTCAAATAAATGTCCAGTTGTTGACGAGATGTATTAATAAGATTATTGTACATGCCAGTCTAAATGACTTTGCGATAAGCACGTTACAATTCATTTTAAACCCGTTTATCATCCATTTGTCGGGCGAAAATATACAACTTAATTTAAAATGGAAAAGATAAATGAATATTGACTACAAAGTTAAATTTATCTCGTCAAGTGAATACCACGCTACATCCACAAACCCTGAAATTTAAATGGAAGCATCATTTATCAAGCAATATAATTTCCATGCAGATTCTAGCAGTTCCTAACGCCAGTCTTCACGAAGAGCAAATGCATGGGAATGTTATCCAATTACATTTCCACGATTGCCCAAATCTAGATACCACCTTGAAGCCATTACCACGACAGCCACCAAATTTGCCCAATCCGTTTTAACTCAGATAGCAACGACGGCAACTTAACCACGATATTCTGCACCACACGACTGAACCGTGAACACGATAGCCTGAACTGTTCACGCGTAAACACACACGTGCTCGTGTTTATCAAATACGATTCATCATCGCGAATAATCCTCTGCAAATCAGGAATCCATTATAAATACCCAGACGCTTTATCGCGCCGTTGAAGACTCTCTGGCGATTTCCGCGTCACGACTTATCCAAAGGGAACTTCGATTTTATCCTCACCGGCGGAATATTTCAGTATTACGCGTGCAACGCCTGTCCACTGGCCTCTCCAAAGCCCGTCCATTACACCGCCACAGGAAACTCAGAAAGAACAAAACTTCGTGGCTCTCTGAACGATTGATACTCCATGGGGAGGCGAGCCCTAAGAATATTATTTGTCGTGATATAGGGGACCGCAGTAAATATCCAACGAGATGGCAATATCGTTGCGTTATGGACGGCCCCGGCTGCGGCCAATAACCACGCGCGAGATGAGAAGACGCGGCTCGAGAACTTCGTAAACCGTTTGAGCACACCGTAAACCCGGGGACCGAAAGTTACCGCACGTTGTTCCCGTTCCCGCGCCGTTCCTAATGTATTCCGAGTGTGTCTGCCCCGGCAGAGTGGCCCCAAGATCTTAATTGAAAATTCGAGCGGAGATCGAAGTGCAATGAATATGGATTGACGACCTTTTCCGATCGAATCCGACGTGATCAGATTTTTGCCACCGCGATTCTACATTTCACGTTTTGCCTCAAACTATACGTATAAACCGTCCGCCACTTTTTCACGGGGTTCGCGAGGCCGCTGTATCGATTAGAAACACCGGGGGTTAGTTATAAATCCATCGATCTCGATATATTTAGGATATCCTTGTTCACGTCGCTCCTATTATCGGAGATTGTTCAGGCCAGTGGTTTGTGGTCAGGTGTTAACCGAAATTAACGATCTCGGGGATAAGGGTTGTGGAACATTGTGGAGTTTCACAGAGATCAGGGTCGACGTTGCTCTAATAGATGAGAATGTATGGAGCGTGGTAGCGTTCGGAAGTTAAAGCTCTGTACCTACAGCCTCGACCTCCGTTCTCGTACGCGGTGAACGTATAACAGTATCGATCGATACTGCTCTCACCCCGTGCGTCCCTTCGCGGATGCGAGTTGCGAGCTGTGCGGTACATATCGCGAGCTTTTTGGATGATCTCGTGCGGAAGGGTGGCGAGTCGAGGGCAGTCACTCTGGCGGAAAAGGGACGCGGGTCCAACGTGATTTTCGATTAAAGGCAACTACCGTGTGATGGAACGGAAGCTGTGGAACGGAAAATTTTTTCGGACCTTCCGAACGTCAGGAAATTTTGTTTTAAAGCGATTTTAGAAAACCGATCGATATTGGTATGAAATTTAATTGCCCATGAAAAATTAATACAAAAACAATATAAAACGATTATTTTATTTGAATTTTGTTATTTGTCGACAGAATTTTTTGGAGATCTCCGGCGAAGGGTGGCGGGCATCAGATTTATCGACGCACAGGAGGGATAAAGTTCATTCGAGTGGGATTGCGAATGTCGTCGAGAAGTTTCTTATTAGACCCTGATTATCGGTGTGAAATTAATTCGCTCGATTGTGAGATCGGCCTCAAGGGACACCCTCTTGTGTCTCCTTATTGTGTGGGACGTTGGGAAGGGTTGACGATAATAACGCAAGGGATAAAGTGAGACACACGCATAAACGATTCCAGCGGGTTTCTAAGCATTCTCACCAGCATATCCTGGCATTCCTTTATTTGTCCTTTCTTTCAATTTTATTTCTTTCTTCATCTATCCCCTCAGCAACGTGTTACACTTTGAAAAAGGAGGCTTACGATAGGTAGACATAAGTAGCGTTAAATCGTTAGTTTTATGTTTAATCAATTAGACAAATATGTACTGCATCTCGCGTACCCGCGATACGCGACGAGTTTTAGGCACTTTAGAACTTTGTGTACGTGGCGCTGAACACCGTTCAACCTGCTTATATCGTACTTTGCTCCATCGATAAGACTTATCTTACGGCATTCTTCTTTCTATTATCGTGCACTATCGTTTCACGCTGTGTCACCAATTCTGGCACATACCCGTCTAGAGATCCGTAAACATCTTCTTTGGAAGCTCGTAAAAAGTTCTGATTCCATTTCTCTTCGTTTTCTTTCCTCGACCTTAGCTTCCGTTCCGCACGAACTTTTCGCGTCCCGACGGTCGAACGCGGTAACACCTTTTAATTAATCCTGGACGTTTCGAGAAAAAAAGAATGGAAAACAAAGCAGGAGGAAGTCTGTCTTTTGCATCGCGGTACACGCCAACAACCGAAACGTAATTTGTCCTGCAATTAAACTTTCTTCTCCATTTGGAAGCGTAACCGTGTAAAAACATAATTGTGGATCGTAAATATAGCGTTTATCACAGACATCAGCTGCAGCTTCTGGACGTTTTATGGTTGCAAATTATAGGTTCTCCGTGGTAGGAAATTTCTGCATTAGGATGATTTTCACTGGGCGTTCTGGAAAGGCGACCACGCGGAATAGACGGATTTAACCATGCAGGGTGACTATTGTGTATCGTCAATAATTAATTAGCAGAATGCACGCGAAACATCTATGATTAAGATTGGAAGTTCGAGATGAAGCAACTATGTTTATCGTTACTGGCAATTACTTCGCGTATCTCGGCAATGGATCTGATTGTGCAATAACGTCTGCTAACGTATCGTAGAACGACGTCTGCTACGTTCTTTGGCTATCGCTAATGTCTACGATCGACATCTCGAGGTCTACACGATATCGCAACACTAATGTACATCAGAGAAGTCTGTCTAAACGCCTAACACCGAGAGAAGAAGATCCTTTGGTCTCATCGTAAAATCGAGGATGGTCACCTTAACAGACACGCCTGGTCTTGGGCGGCAAGCATTTGAAACCGGGTGATTGATTGGAGGTGCGACGAAAAATAGGTGTATTTAGTGCCATCTAACGTTTATCATTCTTACGCGATATCTCGCAGCGAACGTTACCACCGTTTCTATAACAGGTCCTCGTGCCTGACGAGAATCTATCGCGAGCAACTTTACTGCATTAGGCCGTTTCTGTCGTAGCTGACGGACCTGAACGCATCCTCCACCAGGTCTGTCAGACACCTGACTGCCTGCAATAAGGCTGCAAGAAGCAGGGACAACGACAGAGAGATCAGCTTGCTAGGCACCAGCGCGTTCTCCGAGGAACTTCTGCTCGACACCTTCTTCCTCTTCCTCTTATCGGAACTTTTACAGCTACTCGACTCCTTGTCTTTGTCCTGAATTTTATCCGCAGAGGCTGCGCTGCGTTTAGTTCTGTTGGGCGATTTTTCACGCGGACGTGGCGCGTTCACGACTGCTTCTTTCGAAACGTTTGCCTTCTTCTGCTCGAGCCCAGGTATCGCGGTGTAGCGTCGATTTGAAGAAATCGACTCGAGCTTTCTGCGAAAGTCTTCCGTTTTCCCTTTCATAGCGTTTCGACGTCTCTCGTTCGACTCTTCTTGATCCGTCATTGATGTCCTGTTCTCAGGCGTTTGCAACGTTTCTTCCGATCTTGCTTTCCCGGCGAGATCCAAGGAGTATCCGTTCATAGGCTCGAAGAGCAAGTCTTGCAGGGAGCTTTTCCCACTCTCGCGTCTACCGACGGAGTCTAAATTCGAGAACGCCGAGTATTCGTCCAGGGAGCTCGTTCTGTCGGGGAACTTGTCACGATAGAGCAACTTCTTTTCGACGCATGGGATGTTCAGATTGTAATCGATGATCGGTTGTTCCGGTTCCGACGAACGAAGTTTGATGTTCTCTTTGCTTCCATGGAGAACGATCCTTCTAGGTAACGTTTGATTGAGACTGTTCGGGATGAAGTTCATCTCTTTCTCGTTGCCATTGGAATGGACGTCTCCTTCCTGGAAAACCGTCGAATCGTCCACGCATTCGTTGTTCACCGATTCTGACCGATTGGTTTCGTCCACGTTAGCAGTGTCGGACGACTCCTCGTTCGATGCGTCGAAGGCACCAGCACCGGCGTCGTCGTCTTCGTTGTCGTTGTCCTTTACAGTTATGTTGTGACTTATCCAAACTTCCTCCTCCTCCTCCTCATCTTCGTCCTCGTCTTCTTCGTCCTCGCAGTCCGACTCGCGGGACGAAGGTTTCCTCTTACTAATCGCGGGAACAATTCCGTCGGCACAAAGTAGATCCTGGACCTCGTACAGACTTTTCTCGATGCTTGGGCTTTTATACAAAAGATTCCGTAGCTCTGGGATGTCTAGATCTTGGACATGAAGTAGGTTTTGCTCGATGTTCAAGAGGCTCTCCTCTATCTGTACCAAACACTGTTCGATATCAGAGTTTGGCCCACTGTCAGGATTATCATTCGTTTCTGAGGGACTGGTCTGTACAGATTCATGGTTTCCCACGTTACAATTATTCTCTGCTTTCTGCTTCTGCTCTTCTACGCAATCACGACGGAACAGCCGTCCTCCCCAAGGCTGTATCGGCCAACCTGTACTCTGAAACAATTCCTTGTGCTGCGTCTGGCTATCGTAGAAGACTCTGTAATTGCGGTGACTGTTAGCCACCTCGTGGTTCGCGTACTGCCTATTGTCCCAAGGTAACTGATCAGTCTCCGTGTTTTCTCTGAAACTACGTTCCCTGTACTCGGACGAAACGCTGTGGCCGCCGTGGCTGTTGGCTACCGAATAATTGCCCACTTCCTCGCGGTTCGCCTCCAAATAATTTCTAACAGCCAGTTCCGAATACAATTCGCTGTACCTGGTATGACTGCTGGACTCTACATAAGCGTTTCCGTGGCTGTTCGCCAATGGATAGGTCGTGCTGAGATCAAAGTCCTCTCGCGGTCTTATTGCAATTCCGTGCTTCGCTCTGCTGTAAGTCTCGTCATTGCCGTGGCTGTCGGCATCGTCGTCGTCGTTATCCATTTCTATGACTCCCCCCGGATAAGGAAGCTCTTGCGTTTTGTCTGGCACGATGCCAGACTCGAGGCATGCGTCGTCTATTAATATGTATCCGTCCAAGACGTTGTCGTCCAGATCTATCCACTTCCTCGGTCGATCTTCGCTCAATCTCTGTCTACGATCAACGTTCTCCTGATCGCCGGTCTGTCTTCGTCGTCCGCGAACGACCGTGTCCTGCACGTGTATTTGCACCGGGCAGATGGCGTCGGTTCTCCCCTCGACATCGCAAATGGCTGGCGGTGTGGTCGCGACAAGGGGTGCGACTTCGTCCAAAAGTGCTTGACGGGAATCGCAGTACCTGTAACCGGGACATGGGGTGTTCACTGGTGAATGTGAGAGGAGGTTGACGTAACCACCGGCGCCTCTGCCTATGAGCGATCAGGTGTTGATCGTTGCATCTCGACCGTGATCCATCGCGGAATCCTGGCTCTCGTTCAACGCCTCGTTGCTCAGTCTCGTTCGACTGAGGGTGCACACAACCTAAATTGTCCAAAATAGGGGAGAAAAACGGCGTCAGTTCCATACTATGCTACTTGTAATATTAAGAATGATTGTCTTCTTCATACGTAGAGATTAAGCGTGTGAAAACTGTTTGTCTTAATGAGAATAATACTGCGAATAATTGCCCGCGAGAAATGTTGCTATTAATTATTTACCTTCGGATGACTAACTTTTACATCCCTAAATTCGTCCGTGAACGTCAGAATGTAAACGCAGAACGCACCAGCGCATAGCCACTCTGTGATCGTGCTGGCCACGTGCAACTCCCATCCCCCGTCCTCCTTGTACCATTTTCGAGGGTTCGTACCTGAAAGCAAGAGCATCGTCGCCAGCGTTAACACGCGACAGAACAAGGCGGCGAAGAAAAAGGGAAGCGCAACCAACCGACCCTTAAAGGCCAAACGCGACAGCACACCGGCGATGACGGTAACGATGAAACAAACCGTGCAGAAGGTTGACAATGCTGTTCGAAGGTGCGCCAGCCTCAACGAGCATCCAAGAGGGTGCAGGTAGAACGAGCACACAGCCTGCGAAACAAAATCTCATTTTATTCTCGACGGCTCATGATAAATTCATTTCAAATAACATTTTTACCTGCGTCCAAAAATATGCTGTGCCGCCACCGAAACAGAGAAGCGCGCCAATGAAATGGACCACAATCACGGAAGTCTCTTGAAAATTCGCGACAATGGAGAGGCCAAAGGTCGACGTTAGGCCGAAAATCAGAGCCCAATGATTCCATTTGGGCAGCGATGCTTGCAAACTAAAATTACTCGAGCATTCTTTCACCTGAGAATACCTTATGTAGATCACGAAAGACACTGAAACAATTAAACGAATTATAAATGATTACTAACACGTTTTTCGCACCCTTATTTTTATTCATAGAATCATTACTGTTTTTTTTTAACTATTGTAGCACGCCGATGATATTAACCATTGGCAAAATTTGCACGCTATTTTTCATAATAATTAAATCCTTAATAATTTTTATTTGGCTCGCTCTTTGAAACGTTCGCCTGTTAGCTGTGAAAGCGAATCGAGGTCGCTGTACCACGTGCGAAATGTCGATCGATTTTCTTGCCCCCAGAGTATCGGAAATTTAAATGAACTCGACGACGTGTACTACTCACTGAGCATTGCGATCATGTTGATAAACTGAGCGAATATGCAGCTTTCCGGTGCATAGGTGGCTGCATCCGAGATATAAGGAAAGCCAGCTTCCACATGGCCCAATAAAACCGCTATTACATAACTGCAAAAGAAAAATACACGTATATTTACTACCGAGTCAGTTGAATGCAAAAAAGAAAGAAAAAATAATAAAAACTGCGTAAACAGACACGGCAAGAAATTAATTTAAGCGTCGCCTTTACTTGTGGAAAGGAAACACTCATTTCTGCAATTATTCATGAATATTCACCAATGAAAAGGAAAAGATGTCACGTTGATTATGAATGCTAACTTTGTAAGCGTCACTCACATGTTCAGAGGTATGCAGTGCAGCCTAAGCAAGTGAGAATGATGAATCAACAGAATTCGATATTTTATTTTCTTACATTGCAAGATAATATCGTGATGATATCAACACATTAATTTGCTGCTGTATCAACCTTGATATCTATTTATTATACGTCTTAATCAAAGTGTTGCATTGGCATAAATAATTATAAAGATAACAAGAATCATAGTGGCATCTGTTCACGCCTTGCATTAAAACGTGCAAGCCAGATTACAGGTTCGCTATGCAAATCGCAGCAATTTGCAATCCAAATTTTTAACGGAGGGACGCATTAAATTTTGCATACAATAACACGCTGCGCGTCGGCTTGCGAACAGCCATCGAAAGAAGAAATAAAAAAGAGGGAGAAAAAGCACCCGACAAAATAACAACACCATAAATTTCAGCAAATCCAACAGCATGCCCGTGCATTTCTTTCTAAATATAACTCCACGTAACCAAACGTTGAATTAAAAGCAACGATAATCGATTGTTAATGATCCCCGACGAAATAAGTAGAGAAGCACAATTTCGATGGATTATTATTAGCACGCAGCAGCATAACTTTTGTCTCACGTTAAAATAAAGACGGCTGGCAACGAAATGAACAGAACGATGGGCAGGTAGTGCAGGTTGACCAGGTAGTCCTCCTTGTCCATGTTTCCGGTGTGCGTTTCTGTTTGCCGTCGACTTTCCCACCGGGACCAATGACGTCACGCGACGTCCTCAGACGCTGCTGCTATCGATGAGACACACGCGTCGTTGCACGCGTCCACGAGCTACGAACACTCATGCTCGTCTGTTCTAAGAGGTTAGACCTCTTATTCCACTTCCTTCCCCGGGGAATTAACCGCTGCAACCTGTAGACACACAACCGCACTGCGGTTCCACAGCCATCAACGTCTCTCTGGAACGCACCTTGCAACAGAAAGCAAAGAGTCACGTGGCTTGCTGACGCGAAACGTGCTCGTCTTTATCCGACATCGAAGTTTGTCGCTAATCAGTGGCCAACAAGTTCGATGATGTTTCTAGCCACCAGCGACCGGCGTTCGATTTGTCATTACTTAAAGCATGATTGTATTATATTACAATATTAGAACAACGACGTACGACACCCAATCACGATGCAGAGTGTCTAAGGAATTTTATTTTTTAATGAATAAAATAGAAAGATATAGCGCGAATCGTAGCGTTTTGATTTGAACACCCTCGTCTTGAAATTTCGAAACTCGCACAGAATCAGTAACAAAGAAAATTCTGTTCACCCGGTCGCATCAATTGGAACGTCTCCTCGTGTTGGCCGCATATGCTCGACTGAATCGGGTGCACGAGTCGCGCGCCAGAAATATCGCGCGAGATATCTCACCAGAAAAATCGCACCGAATGTCCCTGATACACGTCACCGCTGCTATTTACCCACAGCGCGGAATGACACGCTTCGAAACGTTTGCACGCCGCGTCGTTCGCGACATGTGCGATTGTTCTCGCGCGGGCGTTGTCTAGGGACACTGGGGATAGAAACCCTTGCGACGAAACGCGGAATCGAATGGCAAGGAACAGCACCCCCTTAAAAAAAAAAACAGTCGAATTGTTCAATCGACGTGTTGGTACCTTCGACAGTTTCGATGTCCCGCGACAGACGAACCGTCCACGAGTCGTCGCGTTTCACTGAAACTGGAAACCCTTGCAGAAGGGTTGAGCCGTTGAAGGTCTTCCGTGGCGCAGCCAAACGACACTCCGCCCAGACGACGAAAATATGGGAACGACACTTCGAATCGCGGCCGGTTCCTTCGTCCGCTCGATCCGCTCACCCTCAAGCGTTTTCGACGCGTTTATTTGCGAGGCCTGGGTGAAAAGCAAACAGAATCGCAGAGGTTATGGGCAGCTGTACGCGATCGATTTTCTACCAGCGAAACACGGCGCTCCGAGCAGCTGCGCCACGAGACCGACGCCGACGTCGTTACTGACCGACGTTCTCTAAGAAACGTTTATCCTGGCATCCGCCGCCAACGTGTTACGATGATACATGTGCCTGGGTAACGCTTATCGACACCGGATTGGCTCGGTCAGATAAACGGCGTTTCGTGCCGCGATCGCCGCGAACGAATTTTCTCCAAAGAAAATTACGATCCTACCGGTTCACTTCGCGGTTTTCCACGAACTCGTGTCGCCGCGAATGTTCGCGCAGAAATCGAACGTATCCGGACGGGACTTTTTGCACGCGTACCTTGAGCGTGACTGGACAGCAGGCTTCTTTTTCCGATAGCAGCCTGTTGGGAGCAGCGCGTTCGATATTGCGGACAGAATGGTCGAGAAATATTGGAGATATTTTCGGTTGTAAAATATATTATTTCGAATTTGGTCAGAGGGGTGCAGGTATCGACTGACAATAGAGAACCTTAGGATTGTCCGTCGATATTCTTGAACTTTCCCCGCGAGGAACTCTTCGTGGGAGAGCGTTTCGCATCGTCTGGAGTGGGCTCGATTGAGGGAACCAAGGGGAAGATAAATCACGTATGCACGTTGACGAAGTGCACAGTGTTCGTGAACAGATGATGAGCTTGGGGAAACGTTTATTAATAATTATTGGGCTACGTTGATTATCACGGTTGTAACATTTATGCTTGGGTCGTGCTCCGTTCTCGTAACAATTGGCAATATGTACTCGGTTGTTCAGTCGATCAGCTTTATCAGGTGATTACGGTGGGCCTACCGGTTGTAAGAGTTATTTGTGCAGGTTTCAATGAAGATAACACGTTCAGTTGGGCTTATTGCAGCGGAAAGGATGACCGAGAGGGAAAGTAAAGATAGAATACAGGCGAGAAGCAATTTAAAAAAATCAGGGACTAATTGAAATTATTCTCGAACAACTATGTCGAGACAAACATATTTTAATACTTAATCAAAGTAGAAATATTCGATGAACTTTAGGACTCTTCCACTTGTCGATTTAACTTGTGCGTTAATTTCGTGTTTTGGTCCTTGTCTAGATATATGAGCTGTAAACAGAATATTGGAAAATCGTGTGAAAATCAATATAGCTTTAGAAGAGATATCAAATAGGAAGCGTGAATAAAGGTAATTGAATCTCGATTATCGCGTGGCTATTTCGAGACATTGCATACGAGCAGGAAACTTGACAGATTAAAACGTTATAATATACAAAAGCGATGTTATCATGAGGGAACAAGTACCGTGACCACAGGATCCTCAAAGTTGATTAATCTAAACTCCGGCACGAACGTGAGCAGAAAAATGCAATAGACAATCGCTAGAACCCACTCACAAATTGCACTACCCACGTGCCAGCCCCAGCCACCGTCTGTTGGCAGCCATTTCTTGTAATCGTTACCTGTAAGGTAGAAAATTCATTACTGCACGGAAGCTGTGCTCGGGTGCGAGTGGCACAAACAGCATAGAAAAATATTACCTTGGAATTCCAGCATTGAAATGTAGCCAGGTATGATCGTGGCTATTGTTAAAATTAATGTCATAACTGAGAGACTCGCGCGGATATAAACCACGATTCTCCCGTTCACCGATGGCACCATTTTGTGACTTAAATATGTCTGAAAAATATATCAGCTTGCATTATAATATACGATGGAACGGCAAAGGGTTAACGTGCTCTATTCTCGACGGGGGCTGATTTACCTGGAGGCAAAAGTAAACGGTCCCAGCCGTGAAACATGCCATAGCACCGATCATATGCGCCGCGACGACGCGGGCTTCTTGAAAATTGGCGAGAATATCGAGGCCAAAGCAAGACAGTGCACCGCACCATGCCGTCACAACAACGATCCGTTTGCTAACGAGATTGTTGCCCCTTTCCAATTGCCATTGGGAGACTTGTCGATGCCTGATGTACACGCAACAGGCAACTGAAATACACGAGCGTTGTCATTAACCTGGATTCAATGAATTCCACCCGGCACGTTTTATGGAAAAGCTAGTCGAAATTTACGGAGCAGCGCGGCTATATTGAGGAACTGGGCAAATATGCACGACTCCGGAGACAGAGTACCCGTTTCCGATATGTATGGGAATCCTGGCACCACGTGGTCCCACTGCACGGATATAGTGTACCTGAAAAGTGATTAATTTGAAACTGGAAACAGGTATAGCGTGCATCTGGGATATCGATTAAATGATAGGCGAAGTTGCACAGCGCATTGAAGCATATTCAACTTGATACGTAAAGTTCCGTTATTTAATTTGAAAGATTTCCTTTGGGTTTCGGTACTTTTACTGTTCAGATTGCAAAGAGAGAATTGATATTGAATGGTTTGGATAATACGACTGCGGCGTATATTACGGGAGATTAGTAATGAATCATTCAGAAAAATATTGTTAATTATCCGCAGTATATCTTGTCAAAGGAGCGCTTTGAATAAGTCTATCCGATATTCGATGTGGCGAATTATTCAAACGCCACGTTTGAAAGCAGCCGTATTTACAGAACAATGTTCTCCGCGGTATTGTATGTACACACTGGAGCATAATGAGTCAAACTAATCGCGATTTATGTTATGCCGTCAGAGGCAGAATGCACGGCTGTAATGTTGCTGATACCCCGTCCTCGATCGATCGTAAACTAGCCGACAAACATTAGTTCCTCGCCTTTCGATTGCGATTTTATTTGCACCGCCGATGGATGATTATTGTTCCAGCAAAGGATTCCTCGAGGTCTTTCCTGAAATTATTGTTACCTCCAAATAAAAGTCGCGAAATCGTTACTTCTGTAACATGTTCAAGTCTTGCAGAAATTGCAGAAATTGTTATACGTTGGTCTCGTAAAAGTTTTGGTCGCAAAACCATTGTATTCATTATTATTTGCAACGCATAGGAAAGGAATTAATATGCAGTACATTATTTGATTTTCAATGGTACGATTGACTAGTTTTTACGAAAGTGAAAGTAAGTGCACACGCATAGATAGAAATCAGCGGTCTTCCATCAATTGTTGTAATGAGTTCCGTATTGAAGGGAATCGTGGTTTGTTTCGTTGAAGCTTGTCTTTTCCTCGATGGACTTACGTAATCAGAAATGTCACCGGGATCAAGATGAAGAGGCTCAACGGTAGAACGTGAAGCTTTCCGTAGGGCATCCTCGTACTCTTCTTTTTTGGAGTGCTGCAAACCAAGTTTCGCTTTATCAAAAGGTATCGCGTGATGGGCGTATTGGCTTTCACTGTTGGATCTATTATCGATGATCAAATGCACGTACAGGAATAAAACCGTGACACTTTACAAATAACTTGAGAGAAAGAAGAAACGAATATTCCAATAACAATTAAAATGCTCTAGTTACAATAGTGATTTTCCTTGGAATTTAAATAGTATGAAAGCTTAAAAGCACTGTTCATTAGTTATATTATAAAATCAGAATTGATTATGTATATAAATATATATTTATACTACAGCAAGACTTATGGCTTCTTATGGCTTCCCAACTAATAGCTCTATTGTATTAGCGAGAATTACGACAGGTATGTTTCTCAGAAGAAAAGGTTTACAGTTTACTCTGTTCTCTGAACGTAAATCATCGTCGCGTTTAGCCGTTTCAAAGAAGTCTGACACCTTACCTGACACTAATCGTACTTTACGAAATAAGAAGGTGGCTGGGACTAAACCAGGGGGACACCTCCATAGGGCGCCTTGAACCGACTGCCCGTCAGCTTTGCAAGCATACCTTTTGCGCTACGCAATCTACCGATCACTGATTAACGCACACGATTGCATCGAACAATAATTAACGCACCGTCCGATCCCATACTCAATGAAGTTCAATTTATTTCCGTGCAACGCGATCTATCGAAAACCCTTTTGAAATTCTCAAGAAATATCATGATACCTAGGTGTACTAAAATTATCGAATCGTTGCGAAAAATATTTCGACTCTTATTCGAAATAACATTAGCCTCGACATATTCAGAAATTACATTTAACAATATTTAAAAAAGTAATATAAAATCGTTGGTGTCGCGTTGAGCATAGTAATAGCAAAATTTTAAGTTTCGGTTGCCCATAGTCATATTTTCGATAAAAAAATCAGAATGAAAATGAGGATTACAAATCATGGCAGGCGAAATTGAAAGAATGACGTTCGTTTAAATGCAAATCACTAGATTATTAGGAAACCGGGTTTACATCCGTGAAATGGCCACTTCGTGACTAGAGTGAATTAAAATTTATCGATAATGCGTTGCTGCTGTACAGTGAACCGCGTTCGATAACTCTCGCATGCCAACACATGTAACAAATGCTCAGCTACTGGGTACCAAGAATGCTTAATTAGCGTCGCATTATCGGCCTTACGTACACCGACGTCGTAATGGAACATTCGGCGATATTGTTCGAATTACGTAATTGAGCCCCTTTAAATTGAGTCGCACCGTACCTGTAGTCGCAATTGAAAGGAAACAACGTATGTACATATTGTAAGTTTCCGCTGGACAAACAAGATCTCTGGTCTCCAGATTAATTTTTTTATACGAATTTTTTATCTGGAACGAGACGTTACGTGAAGCAAAATCATTCTTTTTTATAATTGATCGCTGCTGCAGGTATCTAAATAATGCATACTGTGCATAGTATATATGTACATATATACGGTTTATATCTTGGAAAGGTTGGTAGTTAAAGATCAAAGTAAGTTTACCTCGGCTTTAAGCACTTAATTGCAGAGGTTGGCATGCGTATAAAATAGGTTAACGAGGGAAAATATAATTGCGCCAGAGAAATCTCATGTAGGCTACGATGAATAATTTCTGTGCTTTTTGTGAACATGATATGCTTGTACCTGTTTTTCGTTTGGGTTGAGAATAAAGTGTGCGAGTCAGAAAGGCAGGAGCAACGAGGTGCTTGGTAAAATCACGTTTCTGTATTAACAACGTTACAATATTACAATATAGGCAGTTTGTTCGGTGTCGTTCGTTTTCTTTTAAATTATTGTTCTCTGTGTTTTTCCATTTTGTGCAATCCAGTCGACTAGCAGTCATTTGTTATCGACGCGACAACAACAGTACGATAAACTTAATTTAACACATTATACATTTTTCTACGTGCAAATGGCAAGCGTGTCGAATGGGAAATAATTTATCACCGATTTTTTTTGTTATAAAATTCTTGCCTAAATTTTCCTTCGATAGTATTCTTATTCGACACTGATAAATTTTTTTAAACAGAACGTTTCAAACGGAATATCTACCTTTTCTCTCGGCGGCAAAGAATTATGATTTCCGTACTACCATGTTTCCTTATACAAATTTTTTCCCCGGTATTCAATCGGTTTCTAATTATTCTTATCCAACTATTTTGGAGCACCTTAATAGTAATCTACGCTACAATACCACTCGCATGTTTATACGCTCATTATCACGTATAGGAGCGTGTGTGTATGTACATGACATGAGCACGCATAAGTTTAATATAAATAGTTTGATAAATAAATAGTGTCGTTATCTCTTTGCACTTGTACCGTCCACGATTCGCTCGATCATGTAAGGAGAAACGCGGTTCAGCAGAACAATTCTCTCAAAATGTCTCGAACGATGGTACAATGATAAACTTTTGTATTACGGCTATACTTCCGTTTGTATCGTTACACTATACCATTTATCGCTGCGTACGAATTTCGATTGGACTAGTTTGAGTATCTTTAGTTAGCATTGCCTACGTGCAAGCAGTTTCCTTCGAAGAAGATTCTACGTCACGATCTTTACATCGACATGAATAGAACGATACTTATCTCATACTTTTGCAGAATTATCTGGCTTTATTTCTGTGGTCCATGCTTTTCAATTCTTCATTTAATGACAAAATAATTTTGATTAACACCATTTTGGTAAGAAACAGGCGCGTTGTAGAATGTTAACCCTCTTATATTCGCCCCGGACGAGAAACTTTAGACCTTTGAATGAAATTTGACGTTCACGTCGGCGAAGAATCGTTCAATTCGTGCATCTACGCGGTGGCAGTGAACTGGCACGAAGCTTAAAACAAATACGTCGACGCGAGTCGAGGTTATCTCCATGTGGACGGAACGTTTCCGTGGTTCCTCTCGTCGAAAGCCGACGTTATTGTCCTTAATTGCACCGCGAATTAAGTGACCCTTACTGGAAATTCATGCACCCCCATACGGGAGCATTCGACGTTCTCCAGATTGGTGCGCCACTATTCGCAAACTATCTTTAAGACGATCCCTAACAGTATCTTAAAACAAAGAGGAACAAACGAGGCAGAAAATTGACGGAGGGGCCACAGTTAAATGTGAAGAAGCCTCTCGAACAAAATTATACTACAATATCTGCCTGTTTTGTACTATTGCAATTAATGGATCGCTTGTTGAATGCTCGGCTTGTACAAAACTCGTAAACTATCGTTTGCAACATTGCGCAACGTGTGCACCCTAAGAACAAAATCGGCAGGCATAATTCTGTTTGTATCGTCAAATCAATGTAAGATCTCAACTTCTATATGTACAAAATATTACAATACAGATCGAGGACAAGCAATTGTAATATCCATCTATACGAAATTCTCAGTCTCACCCATAAACACCTTCTGAGAGTATATTTAACAGCCCCTTAGGTCCATTTGTTCGTAGTGATCTACATGATCGAATTACGTGCTTGCTTCATCGATCACTGTGATCACCCTGTTATTAGGAGGCACATTTGTCACGTGCCATTTAGGCTTCGAATCGGTCTCTTCGCCAGCCGATTGAGGTCCTGCAGGTCGGTCAAGGTTCGACTGGCCACCCTTCGAACGTGCCAAGGACCACCTTCGACCTCGACGATCTGTAATGATCGGCATCTCCGCGATCAGATTATTTTCGAACTCTGACAGCATGAGATAATTCTCGACCTTGTTGCACGAGGTTATGCAGTCGCCGATGTAGTCAAGATCCTCGAGAACGTTGTCAGGAAGGTCCATGTCTGCGATTCCCTCCTCAGAAATGCATGTCAGCTCCGGCTTCTCTGGCGCAAGACCGTCGATCATCTCACCTGCAACGTAGTGGAGTTATTTTATCGTCTTGTTGGAATCTTACTCTTTATAATTCTATTAACAATCAAGGGGGCGATTTGAATGAATGTTCAGCATATTTCCTAAATAATGTTCTGCTTGCACAAAATGCAATTTGTATTGCTCGAAAATGAGTGAAGCAATAATTGATTTGAATAATGTTTGTATAAATAATTTACGTTGCGAGAAACATAGTCCAGAACATTTTTGCTGAAGTCTATATTAAATAATTAATTACATCTTTTTCTAATTAAATATCAATCTTTTCTTATTTAATTATTCGAATAGTATATTCGAAAAGAGATTTGCGGAGACAAAAATCCACAGTTTGGTTTATAATATGACAGGCGTTACAATTACAAGAATTTTTAGAGCTTCAAGGGAGCTTAAAAAGACGACCAGTAAAAAATGAAAGAAACAGTTTACCTGGAGCGGGTACAATATCAGTACCAAGTACAAGAGCAGCGGCAGCAGCTCCAGCAGTGGCCACGTGTGGACCATCGTTATCAGGCTCTTGACTGAACGACAATTTCCGACGTTGAGGACAATTGTCCGAGACGCACAAATGCTTGGTCCCATTAGACCTGGTATGCTTGTGCCTCGATAGGTTTCTTCTATGAAGATCAATGAAGAAGAGAGTGAAACTGCCCACCAAAACGCAGGTCGAGCTGAAATAGTAACCTGCCTTTCCACCGCAACCAACGTTCATGTACCCTAAAATTGATAAAAAATATGTGAGATCCTCCTTAATAAATTTGATATTGGTGAGATTGTTTCATTGATTTTTCTCACGGGTCACAAGTACATACATTTGTCATTATCAACGCGAATATTTTTGAAATCTCGCTTGCCTGAAATCGGGACTCCAATTGCTATCGGTATGGCCTGGGAACATTGCACGAATCCCCACGTCCTTGCGAAATTCCTGGCCCTGACCCTTTCGTACGTGTACATTTTTAGACTGTAATGGTAGCCACCGCAGAAAATGCCTGCAAGGTACAATTATATAATTCAATTTGCAAACTCAATAAAACCCGCTCATTACACATTTTTCGAGCAACGAAGATTTTATTTAAAGAAACTTTATCGTTTCTAAGTACGGTGAACGTATAATAATTTTTATAGAGGAGTAACTTTCGTTGCCCTGCTTATAAAAGATCCTCACCGTAAATCCAGGCGAATAACACATATCCGTGATAATTTCCTTGAACGGCAGTGAGGGCCAGGATGCACAGGCCGCATACAAATACAGCTGCTTGCGTGAGATACTGTCGCGCTATCCTGCATTCGACGCTGCGATGCACGACCAAAAGACCAAAGGCCACGCAACCGAGGGTCCAGGCCAGGCCAAGATAAGCCTGAAGCAGTACCACTGTATCCCCGAGACCCTCTTCTTCGACCTGATGCGCCTGAGTTGGAGTAACAAGTTTCAAATAATCCACTTGTTTCAAAATAATAGTTTCAAAAGAAATGGCATTGCCTGCAGGCTATAATCCATAAGTCTACTGACACTTGATGGAATTATTTTAAATATTATTAATTATATTCAAGAAGAATAGTGATTAATTATAGTCGAGAGTAATGTTAATAAGAGGAAATTAAACTACTCTGTAATTATGTTATATTCTATAAGGAATTATGACGATTTATATGTGACTATGTGGAGAATTGCTGATATTGCGATGGAGGGTTGATTTTGAAATTGTGTTAATAGGAATATTACCAGGTAAAATATTGGAGTGTTGATCCCGAAGGCAGATATTCCAGTGGACACCAGCAGTATTCTGACGGTTTTGCTCTTCAGCGTGCTGAAGTCGAAGAATGGTGGCCTGTCATCCGTCTTGTTCTTGTCTTTGATCTTACGTTTCTGATTTTTCAGATGCAGTATTGCCCTACGTTGCGGATGATACAGAGATGCGCTTCGATAGAACGTCCCCAAGATGAAAGTGAGGAAAATTACACCTGTCACTGCCTGAAGACCCAAACGCCAGCCAATGTTACTGAAAATAGAATAGAAATTTGTATAAAATTTTATAGTTAAATATGCCCGATATAGATAACGAAAATAAGTATTTCTGGTGCATCACCTGATCATCCCCTTTATGAAAGCCGACATAACAGCAATACCAAGGCCACTTCCGGACACAATGAAAATTTCAACCAGCTCCCTTCGCCTCTTAAAATATTGCGCCACCATTAGCGTGCTGCAGTCTCTTGTAATGCCAACCCCTATACCTGCGTAAAGTAATTAATCACAGTTCATGAACTTGTCACTGCTCTAATCCCCCAATATTTTCCTCTTGAAGTAATCTGCCATTAGTTTGATTCAGGTGTGTCGCTCGTTTTCAAGCTTTTAGGATTAAAAGTGACGTATAAAAATGTGAAAAAAGACTGACTAATAATAATTGCTCGAAGAAAAATATAAATAATGCCTAATCGATTAAAAAGAAAATATATAGCTACATTTTTTATAATTCTTTAGCATCCCACGATCTCTTTATTAACCCCTTCGCACCGGCGGACGAGATATCTCGCCGCGTGATTTCGTTCATGATATGCTATGGACGAGATATCTCGCAACGCAATGTCTTTCATGCGATGCTATGTACGAAATATCTCGCGACACAAAATTGTTCATGCGACGCTGTGTACGGAATATCTCGCGAAGCAACACCGTTCGCGTTCTGCTTTGGACGAGATACCTCGCGCTCGCCTACCCGTTTTTCAATGTTTACAACTGAATGCCACATTCATAGTGACCTACGAATTCATGTTGATCCCAATCGTTGGACGAGATTTCTCGCGTTGTAATAGAAAGGCTTGCGAGATATTCCCTACACAGCGTCGCATGAACGATTTTGTGTCGCGAGATATTTCGTAGATAGCATCGCATGAAAGACATTGCGTTGCGAGATGTCTCGTCCATAGCATATCATGAACGAAATCACGCGGCGAGATATCTCGTCCGCCGGTGCGAAGGGGTTAAGGGGAATGAATGGGGAGAAAAATGTTGCAATCCGCCGTGACTATATTTCTTCCAGTGGCTTACCAACAACAGTGCCGTAGCTGAAGAACAACTGGTGAAACTGCGTGGCGAAAGAAGTGAAAAGGCAACCGAGCGCTGTAACAAGGCCGCCCAAAACCGCGGTGAGTCTTGTACTTTTTCTTCGACAAAAGGCTATTGTTACTGGCGAAACTAGCAGAGCCACTCCCGTCGACATTGCTCCTAGCCACCCTATAAAATAAGAAAACTTTTTTAATCGCTTTTATATCGCTCGGTGTTGCATGCTTGACTTGCTGTTCGATAAAAACGTGATAAGCAGTAAACGATGTTTTCAACTTGTCAAAGTTCGTTCAGTGTTTGCGTAGCTGTGCGTGTATTGATTTGACTACACTTATGATCGTATTGTGGATAGATTAAAAAGTTTGAATCTAAATAAGAAAAGTTTTAATGACCTTTCAAGCTGAACAAGAATCTTTCGAGATGATAACATTGCTTTGCTGGTAAAGATTCTTATATTTCTATTAAAATAGTTTCGCTGTTTTTTAACAACGCAGATTGTAATTATTCAACGAATCTTGCGTGATAGTTACGATATTTATTTTCCGCCTATCGTCAGTTTTGAAAAAAAAACGGGAGGACCATCCACAAATAAGAATCTGCATACGACGCATAAAACTTCGAAAATTTCGTGTTCCCGTCAGCGGGAACATTTAAGTGGCGCCTGCTTTCTGTTTCGTTTAGCATATTTTGGTCCATTTCGTATCGGGCTTATCATATCACCATTCTTTTTCTATATCTCATTTGAATTTTTTATTTCGCTTATATTTTCGTCCCCTCGATGAAAGAAGCCCGACTTTATATTTCATCCAGCTGAGCTAAAGAAAAAATTCAGTTTCCACCATTGCAAATTGATCGATGGAGTCCACCGCTTTCAACTCTATTCCTTTTTCGTGCTGATTGGCAGATTACCCCCGACGAGCCGTCTTCCTCTGATTGATGACACGATTTAGCTATTGAGATATTGAAATTTGCTAAAGTATATTCTTAGGACCCATAGGAGACCTTCCTTTATGCGTACACCTCGAAAACGAAGCGCAAAATATTTGTACAAAATATATTAATATACTTGAATAAATCTGTCGGTACCAAAGAAGATTCTTTTTCGTCCACCTAAAATATCCTCGATATATTAACATGTACATACTCTCGAGGACAAACAAGATAATATTGACTGAATCGCCGCAATCTCAGGATACACACTCCACGCGATTCCGTTAATTTCTATTCAAATTCTCCCACGCTTCATTTGCATCGTTCGATGTACGATTTATGCGTTCCATGTGCCATTCCAGCGTCAGGTTTCTCTGTTCAACGTTCAATTTCCCGTCAGCCATATATCGCCTACGTAGTTTGCATACATAACAGAGAGGCTTCGCGATCCCAGGATTTCCCTGAATTAGAACCAGATCGTGACATCTTTCCCGTGGCATCGTCACAGCGTCTCCACTTCGTTTGCTGCCTCTGCTAAACAGGATCACCGTCAAGTGTCAAGAGATCAAGATGATAAATCGATTCCGCTGTGGGAAACAACCACTGACAAGTCTATCGTTGCTTCACGTGCCCCCTTAAACGATCGCGACCAATGGCCTCAGCCATCCTTCTTCCCTGCTTACACGTTTTCTTTTACCACGACCGATCGGTCTCCTTAAGACCGCCTATTAAATGCCCGCTACCTTGTCGAGCAGAAATTCCCTTTCTATCGAGGTTAAGATCGTTTTAATTACACTCGTGACGAGTAGGCTCAACGATTAACGGTTCTGTGCTCGACCGTTTAATTAATTACCACGGTTTCCCCGTGCGATCAATGTCGCGGATGATAAGTAGGCTCATCGATCAAGCCAACCGGGGAATGCGCTTTGTCACAGACGCTGCAACTGGTAGTCAGAGACAAAGAGAATTCGGGGGGATAAAAGGAGCGGTAATTAATCATACGCGTCGCATTGAACGACCGTGATGCAGTTTACATTGAGAAATTGAGCTGGTGTTTACTGGAATTATTTTCGTTTAATCGAAATCGCGCCCTTATCCGATTTGGGGTGGAATTTTCTGATTTCTTAAGTTCTCTGGTTTCAAAGATTTCAGTCTTTTATTTAAATAAATTAAAGAAGAATCTTCAGGCTACCTAATGTCCCCTTCATTTCTTTTGTATAACTTGAATCTGTCGTGAGATATTCCACCGTTTCCAGTTACACGGAACACTCTGTATATCGTTTCTCTCTTTCTGCGGTTCCTTTTCACCCTTGTCATCAGGCTGGATCGGGGTTTCCTATCGAAAATCTGCCAGGCGTCTAGCTACCGCCTTCATCCTTGAATCTCGCACTTCTTGAAGCCGGGAAACGAACGAGGGCGAGAGTGAATAGGCGAAAGGGCAGGTCAATGGCCCGGAGGACCGTAAGCTCGTTTTCACCACTACTCTATCCAAGTGGGAAACTCGACAGTTCCGAAAAGGCTCCAGCCAGCTATGAGTCGTACAATCAAAGGCTTGTGTTGTGGTTATTCGTCCTTCGATATAGCCCCGAGCTTTCGTCGAATTTTTCTGGTCCAACGTAACACACGTTCTCGAGCAGAATAAGAAATCGAAGTGCAACCGAATACGTGAAAATTGTTAATTTGCCAAGATACTTTGTTACAAATGTGAAACTTAACTTTTCATTTAAATCTCATTTACTATCGCTCAGAACAGCCACCCTCAGCTACGCGCACAAGAAACTCATTCTTGTTCTTTTCTTTTCTTTTCTTTACCATTTAGAAAAATCCCGGAACTTTTACAAATGCAAATTATGGTTGAAACGTACGCCGTTTCTGCACAGTAGTGCTCGGAAACGATGAAGAAGAAGGGAAAGTGGCGCTCGTTAGCGTCTCGTGGTGGAGTACTACAGAAGGATCAAAAGAAAAAAATGCGAGGCGGTGGCGGAGAGTATGAACGAAATAATAAGTCAGATCGTGTAATCGCGAATTGCCTTTGCGACAGGAGAACGGCAACGACACGAGGCCAGGGTGGTAGAAAATTTCGGTACTGTTCGTGAATAATAATAACGAGACAGCACGAACTCTTAACTTAAGAATGCCTGGAACGGTTATAGGCATATTCAGAAGTGGTTATAGTTATCGTCTCGCGTCCAGGACTACCGCTCAGGCAGTCGTATAACTTTTCTCTTTGCTCCATGAAATATTCAAACGATACATACTCCAGAGTTTCCTACGGTTGTCAAGGTCCGCATTGGAGTTCAACTTCGTGAGTTTCGTTTGCCTTGCATCGGTTGTTCGTGATCAATTTTAAAATCTTGACCGTGAACACACACGGTCCACAGAGAAATGTTGGTCGGATTTGTATTCCCGTGATATGTTTGGATATGATAAGTTGATGTCTAAATGCAGAGTGCGCGAGGTGATGACTTCGAAACGTGCGACGATTTAGAACAGGCGGTACTTGGCTGAACTTGATATGTGGACCATGGATCACTTATATAGAATTCGTAATAACTCCTCTGCTATAACAACGTGTACCGTATAGTAGAATATTTGTAATACATTGTGCTCATCGGTTTTCGTCACCTTGACTTTTTCTGAGAAATATTCTGATGCTTATTTTTAGGTTTATTAACATTCACGCGGGTGTAATTTTATTATTATATTCGTAATGACCATCCACGTTCGCATTATGTTCTTTTAGCCGAGTATTATTATTATTATTTCCCCAAGCATTTTCATCAGTGACAAAAAAATCGAATTTCATAGAATCTAGATGTTAGATGTAATCTCGGATATTATCGTGCAATCTTTAATATTTCAATTCCGTACGAAAATTGAAGGGATGACTGTAGAATATGCAGAATGAATTATGAAATATTGTCACAATTAAAATAATCTGCTCGCATGGAAATAAATGTGTCCTGTGTTAAAATTAATATCCGAGTGTCTAACGTTGTAAACTGTGCATATCATATTCGCGTGCGCATAGTTTATTAAGCGGTGAAACAGATGGGGTCCCGGGTACAAAGTCAAATATTGAAATTAGAAAATGGTATGGATGATCCACGTATATCGTACCTACGTTGAAAACGGGTTGACGATATCGTTTTGTCCCTTCCAACAGCAACCACGCTCCGACAGCCCCATGAATTCCCGTTGCGAGAATTTGCACCATAACGCCGGTTACTATGATCACCCAGCCCCAACCACTTTCGGGATAGTAATGCTGTTTTATCGTACATTGTGCGATGTATCTATAGCGAGTGAAAAGATAACTGCAATGCGAACGCTTTCGACGATTCTCCATTTAAATTATTATTTGAGAGAAACTATACTGAAAATTTAATTTAATTTCATTTAATTTAATCTCATTTAATTCAAGATTGAGAACAACTATATTCGTGGGATCACGAGAGAAATGTACCACTTAAGGGCAAATAATAATTGTCAAATGAAGAATAATATTAAGTGTTCACACAAGGTCCGACCTAGGATCTCGATTTTCATCTTCTATTTCCTTAGGGCTTGCTGGTCCTTGTAGACAAACGATTCCTTCGCACTCTTCTGAAAACGAGTGTTCACCTAGGTCACCGGAAGTTGCTACCCCGCTGTCCTCACATGCGGGACTGAGAACGATAGCCCCCTCGTTACCGTTTTCACTCTTCATCCCATTAACTATTTCCATCGAGTTGCACTATCCATTCTCACTATCTCCTGTCTTTTAAGTTTAGTTAAATACTATCGTCGCCGTTGATTATCCAGATCGACGAAATTGTGGACAGAATTTGGCGTTTATAAAATCGTCATGCCTACGTTGTATTTTCGAATGCAATTGTGTATTTTTGAAAAAGTGTCGCATGATAAAGCTTCTTAGAGATAAAGCATGATATCTTGATGTTTTATTGACGTGTTTTACAGTACACTTCCTTTTCTCTTTTACGCTGAAGGATCTATGAAATATATAACTTTGAAAATAAAGTCGAGTATCTTAATACTCGAGGGTCAGATGAGGTTCACGATAAACGAGAAAAGCTGGAATATTTATTCCTCGAAAATTGTCATGTAAATAAGTTTCTGCCAAATATTTTCCCCACGGGAGGATCGTCGTTCTAAAATTACTTGTACCTACGTATTCCCGCGTGTAAATGCTTTATTACAAGAAATGTGTTCTTAAACACAAGCTCAAGGGGACTGAAAGTGTTGAAGAGTTTATATAGATTATATTGGCAGAATTTTTTCGATCGCGTATGATCCAGATTCCCCGATGGAATTCTCAAGCTTGACCGCCATATCTGTATTAACTCGAAAATATGTTTCAAACTTTATTCCGGTCACGTCGGAGATTAAATTCCATACCTTCCAGCAGATGGAAGGTAGCCGCGTAGATAAAGTTAGCAAACCGAGTGTCTTTTCTATTCTTTTACTTTGAAACTTTCACGGCACGACTTCCGTTAACCCGAGTCGAAAGTTCCACTTCAAAACAAAACTGAATTCGGTACTAATGTTTCCCTCGTAGTCTGATATTTTCCTAGCGTTTAAATGAATCCGGAGAGCAGAAGTAATATTGCTTCTCATTACATATTTCACGTGCCGCTATTCATATATAATTACAGTAAAATCGAAACTAAAAGAATAGTGTCAAATACTATATTAAAAAAGAAAACTAAAAAAATTTATTCCACAATTTTAATTTGCTCGAAAATAAATAAAATTTATACCACTGTGTAAAACTATAGTCTATTAGCTAATTTTTCTTTTGAGAATCTTTACTTCAGTGTTTTAAGCATGAAAAAGTATAGTTTATAAGGTTGACTATCAACATAACTTGGAGGCAAGGCTGAGAAATTTAACTTATATGTTTAAGGCAAAAATGTAACGGTGTCACAACTAGACACGTTGAATTTCAGTAAAAGCTCGACAAACATGAGGAAAGAATAGGAGGGTGAATTAAGTAAAGAGATGAATGCGTAAACATATTTCCCGTCTACTGTAATTGAGTCGAATGATAACATATCAGCGAACGAAAGTAAAAGTTCGTGAATATTTCACCCAGGGAAAATTCAATATAGACCGTGATATATCCAGTGCGAATGATTTGCAGGGACGTGACGATTCCGAAAACTTTAAGCGATTATTCACCATCCTGCTCGTATTTTGTGCTGGATGCCGGATGATTCTTGGACGAAATTTATTACAATGTCGTTACGCTTTTTTCACTTGGTCAAATGGAGTAGAGAATAAAAGTAGTTTGAACCGAATTGGAAAATCGTTCATCCCCATCGCGATACTTATTCATTTTCAAGTATGTACATTTTCTAGACAGTTTAATTTTTTTTAATAATCCCACCGCATAAATCTTTGTACTATTTTTTTTTTCCCAAATAAATTTTCATTTCTCTTCAAATAAATAACTCGAAATTATTCTCCAAACCTAACCCACCTTCCTTCGTTTAATGACAACCTTTCCAAAAATTCCAACGTTACTGCTATCAGCTTTAATCAAGAAAAGGGGCCCAAAAAAAAAGTCGTGAAACGACGACGACAGTATTTTCTAAACCCCTACGTTTCAAACTACCGCCAACACTTCAATCCACGTGCACTGTTTCGCTCGCGGAGCTACCTGTTTCGTCGAATCGAACCCCGTCCACTTTTTTCTGTCCCTCGACCAGAACTCGTCTGACGCTTTCGTGACGAGAATCGGTAAATTTCAGTAGAAACGGTCACGACACACCAGACGTGGTGCGCGTTGTCGAACGCGGACTGGATTCAGTTAGGTGGTTCACAGAAGAGAACCGCCGCAAGCTGGGCTTGCGTAGGGGAAACCAATGAGCCAATCCCCTGGTTTTCTGGACTCGCCACGTGCTTTTATAAGCGTATCATTCGCGTTCAGACCTGCGGTCGGTCGAACTTAATTGTATTCGGTTCGAGCGTACTCATGGTCAAGCTTGTCGGTTTTCACCTAAAGGCTTGAGTGGGGTGGTTCGATGTTTATGACGCTTCTGGGAGAAAGTTCGTAATTATGCCTTCGCAGGCAGCTTTGAGAAAGGGGTGGCAAGGATTAAGCATACACACACTTGTGTTTTTAATCGACGATTCTTCGGACATGCGAAATGACCGTAAAAGTTGTTCGTATATTTGTTGCGATAAAATACAGTTTCGTTGGAGGTGATAAAAAAATGTTAAACGGGGGAAGAATTAAGTGGAAAGCCGCTGAGATAGGTTTCAACATAAGTTAATCATTGTACCAAATAATTAAATGGGAAATATATGGCAATCAGTTTTATTGATTTCTAGATTCTGTTTGGCGGAATCGCGTATTCACTTTAATTAATTTATATATATTCGTTACAAGCTCGTAATAAATTGTGCGTCATCGATGCCATTAATAGACCGCCGAATAAAAGTGCAAGTCCGAGCTCCTTTTAATCACCGTGAATAGTCGACGTGCATCGAAACTGTAAATCTCAATCAAGAATTGAATTAAACTCGATAGCAAAAGCTTCCGCGCCGTTTAACAAATCGATAAAATGGTTTAAACGATCTCATGCGTGACAATAAATCAGTGTCAACAGGAAAACTCGATCGGTCTTTGCAAAAAAGGAAAAAAGAAGAAGCGTGCGTATAAATAATTGCTGGTTTACAAGTTTCAGGTGTAATTTATCGTTATTTAATGTATCACTGTCGCGTCGACGATACTACACTGATTTCGCCGTTCGCCCCTTTACTTTGGAATAATTTGCATATAGTGTTCCAGCACGAACGATTCGTTATCGTCATTGTACCATCTTGTAATTAGCAGCCACGCTGTAATTTAACCACGACGCGGCGGAAGAAATCGATCACGAAAGAATGTTGATTGCAAGAAAAATGATACTTAGATTTTTTTTTAAAGAAACTACGGTCATTGGTTTGCTAAAAAAGTGGAAGAGAAGAAGTTACATATTGGCAACGGAACCTGTTTCTCCAGGGGGATAAAAGTTGCAGATTTTAATGGACTGACGATGAATGGCAAACTTAAACGATTCTGAGTATCAACTTCGCTGTAATAATTGATCGCTTCAAATATGTCATTTATAAGATCATATCGATGCGTGGAATATCTCTTGGTCTGGGATTAAGTTCGACACGATTTATGCCTTGCATTATGAATATTGCAGAATTATGAAATGATATCGAAATTCAATTTATCGATCGTAGCCTTCGTGCATAGAATTTAAGAAAAAAGACCGTCCTGCCGTCAAATATTATGCAAACAAGGGTTTAGGGTTGTCGTAAACCTTCTTGAAAACGCGACGTGCGAGGAGCTTTCAAATAGTCGGCCGAATTCAAAAGTGTACGTCAGACATAAATCAACCACACCGTGCAGACATCAGCGCAGAAAGCTATATTTTCTATCGTGTACCAAGGTGGCCAAATTTTACCTAGAATCACGACATTTTTTCCTAACGCCACGCAGAATTCTTATGCTGACTTAAGTTTACTTTAAATTCAGCAATTATTCGTAGCGAATTTTTTTTTCATTTACTTATTAGTTGTTCGAAAATTCCACTAATAATAACAAAAAAATCAATACTTCTTCGCATTGAGATTGAATATCGCAGATAATAAAGAGAACAGAATCGCTAACGACGAAATATTACTCCACTTTAAGTTGCTGGTTCAACGATTCCGGAAATATTAAATTCGGGATTTACAAGTCATGCCGAGTGAAATTGGAACATTCGACGTGGCTTCAAATGCTTATGGAATTAAATTCGCTTGAAAGGGCACACAAATATCCCATTGAATCTCGTAGAAACTCGGTGCGTCGTATCGTAAACCCAGTGTCACTGTTCAATCCTATTTTTATCGTAGTCCCGACGTTGCAGTTGTCGAATTTGTCAGGTGATCTCGCACGAGACATCCGCTACCCTTAGAAAGCTGTCATGTTTAGTTTAAGTGCTGTTACGTTACGCTGTTCAATGATTAATCGCCACGCACCACCACTTTGTCGTCCTCTTCATATCCCTTCTTTTAATTTAAACGTGTACCAAGATCGAGGCCGAGAACACTTTCGAACGCTCAAGGCAAATAAAAACGAAACTTACTCGTTTAGAAAGGGGGAGGGGCTAACTGAGACAATACTGTGTCTCTTATTCACGTAACAAAGAAATAATACCATATCGTTCAAACAAAAGTATCATAAAATATCGTACATACAAAAATCTTGACCAACATCTACCTTAATAAGTGGAGAAAATTATAGAATTTAGTGAAATAAATTGTTCTCTTATAGTTCATTTAATTGATGGGTGATTACAAGATTTTTATACTTATAACTTTCTAATAGACATTTGGATCGAGTCGCGTCATCAACAATAAAGCAGGAAATACCGGAAATATTGGTACCTAAATTGCTCCAAGTAGTCGTTGCTCTGGACAAATGGCCTTAGTTACTAAGTCGTTCTTCCACTTCGTCTAACCAATCCCCTCGAATTAGTCGAGTAGATAGTATTAATAGCGATCTACTGTTACGGTCGGTGGACCGACAATTGATTTATATAATGTATATAATAATTGAAGAAGTCGCAATGACCAGGTTTCATGAAATGGGCGAACAATAAATTCGTATGTCTAGTCTGTCCTGCGTTGGCAATGAACAGAAACTATGTATTATTTTCCTTTAGACGTTCCATGTTTGAATTCGAAAAAGCTTCGAATCAAATATTCTGTAATGCGAGCTTCAATTTTGATTGTGGTTGGAGACGATATCATTAATTTATTCTATTCCAAAATTTGATATATATATTTCTTTGTTCGATATTTCGATATTAAGCAGTTCCACATATGTATATATTTTTGGGAAATTATTAAACGAAACTATGTCTAACAATACCGTCGCCCTTCATAATAGTTTGACCAACAATCTAGTATAAGAAATACGATGAAATTCGTCTCTTACGGGGTTCATACCTTTTCCTTCTTCATGCAATCGAAAACAAGTGTCTATCGTTGACGAGATGAAACCAGTTCGAAGAAGAAAGAGTAGAAAACAGCGTCGTCAGCTGGCGAGAAGAAGAGGAAAGAAAGAAAGAGAATAGGAGATACAATGATTCCTGAGAATTGATGGGCATCACTAACATAGATTGGCAGGAGTCCCTATCCTCTGGGAGCAGTCTCAATAAATTGAAATTTTCCTAATACTATATTTTCTGTCTATTTCTATGCAAACTGTCTCACGCACCAGGAAAATTATACAAAGTATAGAAAATGTACAGAATGTTATATAGAATATCATATAAAGTATCTTATTTAGATACTAAGGTTCACGTTCGCATAAAGAAGTTAAAGAATGATGATCGTGATTCCCTATGGGGTAGCTAGGAATATTATCTGAGTGTTTGCGTTTGCTATCCGTCGAAGAAAGCTTTCCGACGATTTACACAGAGCTATTTGTACAGCCTTCAGTCTGACATTAAGTTGCTTTTGTTTCGACATTACTGATATGTCTGCGATGGTAGACGATGCTGCATTAAGGGATGACTCTGCGCTACGTTATTGGATACTTAGATCGTGGACGTTCTCCTCTGAAAGACGAATTCACGATTCAGTGATATTTGTAGAGTTTAATAATTACAGATTAATAATCGTAATTGTAATAATAGTATTTATACAATGGTACTCAAATTCCGAAAAATACGGGAGGGTTTATTTCAAAGGGGCTCGGGGTTGATACAATACCACGCGTAGGTATGTATTTAGTTACAACCCTACACCACCGAATACTGAGCTTGCAAGCTCCCAGAACCGATAAAGAAGGTCTCCCATGTTTGATCTTTACTTCTCGGTTTATCCAAACCAGATAAGCTTGCGAAACAAACATTTCATCCCAAACTGGGATAATTTCTAATTGTTTCATACGATTCAACAGTAATTAGCCAGTATATTTGATTGCACATCTATAATATTATCCAATCAATTTTATCGTTCGCTGTAACCCTTTCAACTATTTTGCCCATTGTTGCAAATCTTCTGCCTCCAATGTTTCAAATCTTCACCGAAATATTTCAAACAGAAATTTTCTTGCCCATTTAATACTGTTTTATATTCAAAATCTTTTATATAGATCCACGTTTGTTCTTCTGTCTTCAAGACAGCATCGATTTTCTACAGATTTCCACGAGACGACCGGTTTTCACAGAAGGAAACTTCCAGACATGAAGGGCGTTGGAATCTTTCGTGAAAGCAATGACTCGAGAACGTCTCGTCGCATTTACGCGCGACGTATACCGTGCTGAGTCTGATTGAGCGTTGGCGTAGATAAGAACGGTTATGATCTCTGCGAATGACAGCTACGAAAACGACCCTTTCCCCTTTTGACTTTTTTTTACGTCGAATATGTTTCCTTCCAGGAAGTAGCACCCAGAACTTTTTGCCCCTGGTCTTACCACCCCTGTTAGGGAACGATGCATTGCTTGTGGCAGAAGGTGTTGGTGTTATGTACATTTTATGACGAAGTGGCCAAAGGGAGAGTGTGGAGGGTACAAGCATCCACCTCGATCGGATCGGTGAAGCTGATCTGTTGTGTGATATATGACCGAGGGAGGAGAAGAAATTTCTGGAAAATATTAGTATACTTTTTTTTTCCGAGCAAACATTATATTATGTGATTCTATTTTATATTTTTTAAAACAAATAAAAATTGTGTAGTCTGCGATGTAATGATCGATAAGTGAGATTTTAATCAATGGGATTTCAATAATGAATATTTCCGTGTATACAGTGAAGTTCAAGCAATTACTGTTACACTAGAGATTAACACCTGTTATTTTATTTTATTTTTATTATAGTAGCCTTTGACTAGTTTCAACTAGTTTCAATGCCACTTTGGACGACTGAAATATTTTTCTATGGAACCACAAGACTAATTTTAACGGCAACTATACAATTTAATTCGCTGTTTTGTCTAGCATAGTTTTAGCTATAAATTTCTTTTCCAATTTCCCACGAGACTCCCTATAGAGATCTGCCTGGGACAAATCACAATTTTATTTTCTAGTACCATCTATTTTGGTCCATTTATAACTTGAGATTCGTACTGAAACTCGAGTTCACTTTCGTTCGTCCGAGGTAACGAAACCGTGGAGCACTGCTGGAAGGAGCAAGTCGTATGGCCTGGACTCGAGATCTGGATCAGCTGTACAAGCGGCTATTAACTTGTAACTGTATCACCCGACACGGGATTGGTTCTTAACTCTGCCACTAAATCTTTCACTTTAAGAGCGTGCTTGATACTCTCGTTGGGATTAACCCCGCGAAAGAACAAATTTCTATTCTGAGATGCGTCGAATGGTTCGAAACGCGTCGATGACGTGGATAGAATCGCTTGTACATAAAAAATCGGGCTTACATTTTATCCTCCCGAATTTGATTCACGATATCTGCATACATTTCGTAATTCGTACAATCTATCAAGAAGTTCGATTCCCTATTAAAAAAATGTTCTCCGTTGGATAAATTTTTAATCATTGGCTGTTACAATCAATTTACCTCTTTAAGTTTTACTTCTCACTGTATGAAATTACCAGAACAATGGTACGATGTTTTATTCTTTTAATCGTAGATGCGTTTGGAACTGTTTGGAAATATCGTACAACGAACAGAAGGAGAAAAAGAGGATTGCTTTGTTAATACTCCAAGTAATATTAACAGTGGACTGCTTCAACGCCTTGGGATAAGCATCCTAAGCGCGCAGTAGGAAATAACGAACGTAAACGGAAATAATACACGGGGACCGCCGGTAATCTTCGTAATGTGTTTCAATTTATTTAAAGGTACGAGCACCTGGGCGCATCGAGAGGGAAATTCCAGTATTTCACCGAAATGAACTTAACTATACTCGGGAGGGTGGATATAATATGCTGGGCGTGGAGGAGTATATTAAAAATTATTTACGGGCAACGACGGCCGTTATAGTCGGCGAACGTAAATTGAGCACGACCACGGGAAAAAGTATAACTGTCAAAGAGAATAAGAATTCTGTTTGTCATGGGGGCGAACGGTGATTTTTATAGCGTTTAAAAATGGACCCGTGTTGCACGGTGATGCACGAGCTCCGAACAACGTCGATGACTCTTGAGCATCCCTTTCGTGACAATTTTCGTCCAATTTTATTCTCGTCTCATGTACATCCACGTAATCCCTATGTAGGTACATTAAAGAATAAGCTCCAATGCTGTGGCAATGTGAATTTTTTGGAAACCTTGACAATCTTTTAATATTTTGAACATCGTTTTAATTAAGATTTCCATTTCTCTTTCCTACTATTTTTTCAAAGCTGGAACAGTTACATTAATTTCCATACTGAGAACTTCAATATAAAATATAATATATATATATATAAATATAAAATATAAAATATATCACAATATGTTTAACGATCTCGAGCACAGTTATTACGCTGCAAACGCGATCAGAAGTCGCCGAGTGCAATTGTAATTATTTCAAAATTAATTACACGGCAAAAGTCGCAGCTGCAGCCGCACTCGCCATTAGATTGGGGCGTCATTAAACGTAATTGCTGTTAAACACACTCACTTTCACAGCACTTTACGAGAGCAGCGAGGGAAAAGAAAATAGCAAGCGATGTAAATTTGTCGAACGAAGTGACGGTGGAGTTCTCAGGCGAGTGTTATGTCTGAGGAAAAAAGAATTCGCAGACAGCCTGCAAGTCGTTTCGTTCGTCGAAATTTGAAGGATTTATGAATGCATTTTGGAAGTGAATGCATCTGGACAGTACGTCTCGTGTGACACGTAGAAACTCCGTGGATCTTTTTACGGGCCCCCCCATAGAACTTTATTTCGGGACGTCGGTTTATGATTTCTTGAAAAATGTCTCTCGATCGTGATGCTGTATCTTCGAAGTAGTGGCAAGGTGTTCGATACTAACAGGCATTCAATACTAATTTTCATAACAACATTTACTTCGTTTTTAGATTTTTAATCAATTCTTTCCGAACCAGGGTAATTGTCATTAAAAATTTGATCTCTCTGTGAAAGGTCTCTGTATTACTTTCATTTAAATGTTTAACATCGTCAGTGGATTAACACACGGTCCATTAATTTACCAAACTGATTAACTCCGCAAAACGAAATAATTACTTGCTTATTGGATTGTAATAATAAACAGTTCAATTTATTTCCGCCCCCAGAATACCAAATTTTTAAACGATAAATATTTAAATTACACATAGGCCAGCGTAAATAGCAAAATAGTTTTCCCATCGTTCGCCATCGTCTCGTTCTCGAATATTGCTGACATTTTCTCCGTTTTCAAGTAAAGTCGAATGAACGCAATGTCGTTTCGTGTTTCAAGGATCTGAAACGTTTTTCCCCCCAGGTTCGCGTAGCAAGTTTCTCGTAATCATCGCGCCGGTTCTCCGATAAATCTACCCTCCGTTCTTTTTTCTTCCAACGACGCCGTCGCACGCCGTTCCCCGCAGCCTCGATCCTCGAGCGATCCGTCCCTGGTATTTTTGCACTGCCCGTATCTCCCATTACTTTATGGCGGCCAATTTACAGCGTGAACAGTGCTCACGCATCGCTGCTTTGTCACGCGTGCGACCGCTGGCGCTGAAAAGACCTCACGCATGCACATTTGAGAAACTCGATTATACCACATGTCGAAGTACTTCCGTCTCAACACCGTCAATTTGTGCAGCTGACATTAACGGCGTCGTGCTACACCTGATACGGAACGTCGTCGTGACGTAGCTAGGTAAGTGAGGATGAAACGGAGCAATCGTTTTTATCGCGATAGTGGCTTGAAACGAAAGTAAATTCGACCATTCGGGGACTCGTTTCATCGTTTGGCCCATTTCGGGGTTCTATTTGACACTGTTGACTTTCTTCGTTTGTTTGGTAAAGAAAATACGAGACGAAGAACGATTAGAATGATTAGACCGATATTGGATATTTATTAACATTTCTTCTGAATTATTTCACTTTGCGATAGAAAAAATTTGCTGCTCGATTGATCTCCCCCGACGAGTTAATTGTATTAAAATAGAATAATTTGTAAAGGTGGTTCGAGTATTCCATGAATCTCTGTTTCCACAAGTTGTTCGTATTTTTCTAAATTCACTTCGCGATAAAAGGAAACGACTATTTGTAAATTTATCTTGCATTCTTTACTCTGTACCAAGAACCGCGCCCATTCCAACGTAAAAGCAATACCGCGAGACGAATCTTTGCGAGGGGCGAACAAAAATTCGCGAGCGATGCAATGAGCGGAATTCAAGAGATTCAAGGCATTCCCGTCTGATTCTTAACGCTCGCGGAACGAGCTTGGTTCTATCGTCGCTGATACTGGAATCCCCTTAACCGGGATACTCTTTTCTCCAGCGGAGGCCACCTTTCTTTATCTACGCTGTTACAATAATCCTCGCCTCAAACGAAAACTTTCCCACGAGGCGTTTGAACGTCGAAACAGCTCGCCTGCTTAACAAGCGGGAATTGTACCGTCAAAAACGAAAAGGAACGAATTGCACAAAAAATTAGAGAACTCCTATGTATGTGCCCCGTAGGGAGGCAGTCTTCAAATTAGACAATTTTTATTTCGTTTCTTTTATCTTTCTACCATTCTCTGTCTCCGTTCTTTCGGTTCTAGAGGCTTGTGTCCTGCATTTGTTCTTATTCGGTCTCGCTACGAATTCTATCGCGACAGTGGACGTATATATTTTTAATTTCCCTAAGTATGGAAAAAGGGAGTTACTAAAGAAATAGATATTTTTAATCCAATCGAATGTTTATTTTTGACCAGGTCGAATTCTTATTAAATTTTCATTGGTTGCTCGTAAATTGGAGGGTTGTTTGATTGTGTCAGGTCTCGGAAGCAATCGTGTTTCCACTTGTTAAGGCAAAATTAAGGGCGACAGGACGGCGTTTCAGTAACAGGACTCGATTGACGTCATATTTCGGGCGGTCAAATTGAGATTAAAATATGTGAATATTTTGAGGGGCGTCAATTTATTTAAAATTATTCATATTTTCGAGTTCTGAAATAGCATGCTTGCGATTCCCAATTGTTTCACTATAAGTTGTTTAAACGCGCTCTGCTCTGCGTGTTTAGTGCAAAGCTCCGCGATACTCGTGAAAATGTTTAAAACTTTCCTCTAATGGAGTTTGAGACCGTTCATCCCCAGACACTTCTAAACTAAAACCAGCCACTCAAAATCACCTACTCTGACGCAGGAACGTTACTTCCCCGAATCCTAACTTTCTAAATAACACAATCACACTATGTCTGCGCGAAACTCTCATCTCACCGCTGTTGTTCAAGATAATTCTGTTTTATAATCAACCAGCGGAAGGGGATACCTTAAAAATTAAAGAACTACTAATCATACTAATCGATTAAAAATGTGGACAATTTTCTGCAGCAATATAATACTATCTCTGTTCTCGGAGATGAAAGTTTGATCATTTAGATAAAGCTTTTAACAAAAGCAAATATGTTTTACAATATTATAATCGTTTATTCTTTTAACTATGGTGTTAAGGAAGTTTCGAAATAAATTCGTAGAAATCAGAAACGAATTGAATCCAGTAAACCAGTAACTAATCCAGGTTCAACTTTTTCTTGTCATTGTCTAACCCACCTAAAGCGATTGTCGCTGTTTAAGTGGTCGTATGTGGTTATTACCGCAGCTGGGAACACGACAACTTCGTTCGAGGCCTGTGTCGTGCATTTAAATGCGTTATGCACTTGCTACTGGTTCTTTCCAACCGGTCTCTCTATCTGTAATTTATACAAGCATCGGTTATAGAATCGAGGCTCAAAAATTTCTGCTCTGCATGGTTTGATGGATGACTTTTCACTAAGACCGCACATAGGTGGCGATCGGTCTTTCGACGTGAAAGTTTACGACAGCTTCAGTATGATGGAATCATAATATCGAGTTAATACAGCTATGAATAGAATTGAATCTATCGTTCAACGAAATGAATGACCCAGTTGACACAATTTCGATTGAAGTTAATCCAGTAGAATAATCGAAGAAGGAAAATGGTGAATGATGTAAAAGTGTAATTTCATATTATTATTATCATTATTATTATGTTTAGTATTATTTGTACCGATGAAACGAATTATTTTTGGTTTGGTTGTACCACTTACATGGTTAATTCTCATGTTTCGTCGAATTTCGGAAATTCTCGACCGTACCTTGTACCAATTGAACATTGAAATCGCCTGGATTCACTTATTTGCATAAAGGAGGTCGCGATACCAGCCAAAACAGCTGAGAATAGGAAGCATCGTACAAATCGTTACATAATTCGTATCATCAATCATCCTGCGTTTCATATTCTCTGAAACAAATGAGCCTCCGTTTCATAAATTCGATCAAAGAGAAGCCTATATAGCCGCCGCGAGAATATCGTTTCACACTACTACAAATGCACAAAGGGACAAGTCCACCACTACAAATACACATATCGTCGGACGATGGCGAAGAAAAATGCTCGTGAAATCATTCTGCCGCAAGCAGTTCAGCTGTGCATAGATTATATACTCTTCGCCGACATACAATTTTTACCAGGCGTTAAATTTTTTCCCTACTTGTATTGGCGGTAGCAATAGTAGTGGTAGTGCGAACCATTAATTTCGCATTGATCGTAACGACCAATAATCGATTTCTATTCTAGGTTGATCGATTTCGCGCGTTCTAGTTGTTTTAAACGAAGTTTCAGATCACCTGAAAAGATAATTCACTCGTTTTCGCACACCTGCGTGTGCGCGAACCTGTGAACAACGCTTTCTCGAACTGAAGCAGAGTCAACGCTCTACAGTGACGTCAGTTTTAGACGGTAAATCGTCAAATCGTTTCACTGACATCGAGTGTCGGAGGATGACGTAAAAGTGAGAGACCAATCCGTCTTTATTCGACGTTTCATGAGTTTGTGCTGGGGTTTCGATCGCCGAACGAGTTCGAATATCACGGTGGACAAAATGGAAAAATTTGCTGCCACTGTACAAAGACGGATTATTAGGAGTTGAATTCTGTGGGGAACGGGAAGACAGGAAATTTTTGAAATTTGGTTTTTCGTTGATACGTTTTCGCTGCAACTATTGCGTTACCTATAATATAATAATTCGATGCAATATGAAATGGAAGAATATTTGACGACCCTAATTTTTCCAAGAGGGTAATTTGAAAAATCTGAACAGCAAAATTATATCGATACTTTTTTTAATATAGTATTAAAAATAGAAGTATAGAGAATATGAAGGCACGCTTCCGTTTCGGGAGATAACTGGGCCACGTGTGAGAAACGCCATGGAGACAACGCGCCATCTCCTTCGAATTGCGAATATTTTCTAAGGATTATTATACCGCCCAGCACCATAGCTAGCCTGTATAGCTTCTCCAGTGGTTCCGACGATACACCACTTGTACCCCGCAAAGTATATTTTCGAAATTCTGGTTCCTGTATGCTAATACAGAATTCCGAACAGAAACCCAGACTGTTGTCCAGAAATTTACTAATTTAATATCAATTCTTATTATAACTTTACCGCGTTATATCTTTAAATCATAACCAGTCACAGCTTTTAACGAAGCTTCCATATACTTTCGTTCCAAAGTAAACCTGACCCACGACTAATCAAAATTTCGAGTGAAACCCTGATACCTCCTCATTTCTTCTTACACGTTGCATTAAATAAATAAGGACCATAGTCCATTCCATAGTGTTAATTTGAAAAAAAGCTAATCAAGGAAACACCACCCGGTGTCCGTGCAATAGTAACTTGTGCACGGTTTTCAAAGTCCAGAGACGATAAAGAGGGAAGACTCTGCCAAGTGTCGTTCAGCCGTGTTCTTTTCTTCACGCGTAGCCGCGAATCGAAGTAAACAGGCGGCGAGAAGGTGTCGCGTATAATTAGCGGGATTCATATCCTGTTTATTGGGCGGCAGATGTAAGAATACTCGGAGACACTCGCGCCATTTGGACATCTGCCAAAGCACGATATACTGCGGCTGAGGCTTTGCACATTTCGCGGCCGCGGAAACGGTGGAAATTGTCGCGCGAACGAAACCGTCGTGGACGGGCAACGAGGCGAAAGATGCATCCGCGGTTTCAGCTACGTTTCACGTGGACCAGGCAGCTGACGCGCCTTAATTTCACCAACAATTCCCATGATGGTGAAACTTTCTGCTGCTTCCGCTTGGAAATGTTTTGTGCTGCTTCGCGATGGTATCGAAAGTGATTGAAACTTTATGGACGGGCGAAGCAGCACGCAGATGTTCAATATAAACTGCTGTCAATATCGGATCGGCAATAAATATTGCCTGGCGATAGTTCCCTTCGTACAATCTGTGTAATGGTTAAGGGCAATTTATTTAGTATCGATATTTAATTGAATAATGTCGTTTCAGTTGCGCGTAAATTAAGTTTGTAATTATTGCCGATTATTTTTCTGCTGGTTTTACCTGTATTGCTTAAATTATTTTTAATGAAACACTATGATTCGCGCGTCAAAGTAACCGCGATTGATTTTTGGTACGGAGAATCATTGCGGTTGAATTATTTCCAACGGCGATCGTAAGCACTAAACGTATACTGAATGCTAATTGAAACCCGGGGAAAATCGATATCACGGCAATCAGAACGTCTTATCGATCGCTTCATCCGGCCAAGTGGTGTATAACTGATTTAAATTGACCGTGGAAACGTATAGACGCCACCGTTGGAAACCACGCGATAGCTTTCCGAAATTCTAGCAGTTTCTTTTTAACTAGATACCAAAATCGTTAACCAAGCACCCATCATTACATTAATCCTTAAATCATGTCACAAAGTTCAACTACCACCGCTGTACTGTCTTATTTAATCTTCTAATAATCACCATACGTTATTGCTATAATAACTCAAACCTGTCCGTATCAATAACGCTATCGTCCACCCAAGCAAATCGAGAAAATCCCCTCTCCAACTAACCTGATTCCAAATACACGTGATGGCCAAACTTCCCAGCCATCTGCTGCAGCATCACACCGCTGGACCCGTGCATCCCATGAGACAGAACCTGCACCAGCATCCCTACGAGCAGCACGATCCATCCCCAGCCACCCTCCGGATAGTAGTGCTGTTTCAACGTATGCAACTGTTTCAGATCCGTCACCAAGTGTCTAGTGTTAGGTGTCTGGCCCACTGCAGGCTCGTTTCCACTGCACGCGATACCGCTGTCGTGCACCGATAATCGCGGCAACGACCTGCTATGATACAACGCAGCAACAGGAGTCTCGTGTTTCGATTCTCGTCCATTCGCGTGGTTCTCCCCGCGAGGCAATCCTGCACAGTCCAGGTAGCTAGAATACTTGTGCAGGTAAGCTTTCTCATAAGAAACGAGCGGTTCTCCGCACCTTTCGCACTCGGACTGTCCGGTGTGCATCTTAGCTTTACGAACAGTAGTCGGGTCATTCGAGGATCGAGGTTCACTGACACGGGGCGGACTCTCCGAGGTAGGTGGTGATCGAGCTGTCCTCTCCACGACACCCTCGTGCCTCTTTACGGTCGATCTGGTCGCACAGTTTCTCGGGGAATCGGCAACTTTACGAGGTAATTCTACTTGAGGCTTTCTCGAACCCCCGACAGAACCCTCGCCCGTATCAACGTCCAGATTCGCGTGATTCCGTGCGACTCGTGGAGATAGATCAGCTTGATCCTTCTTCCTGTCACTCATGTTTCCGGAATTGCGTCCACTCGAGCCCACGAGTTTATAGATGACTCTGGAGGAGATCGACTGCTCGTTGAGCTCTGATTTCTTCTTCTGTATCGGGTTGTCGGTTCGGGCGAAGCTCGAGCACTTCTGACGGGGCGAAAACTTGCCTGCGTCATCCTGTATCGAACTCCGCGGATCCTCGATCTCAGCGGCGGAACTTTTCGAACGATCAGCGAGTTGTGGCGTTCCCTTGGTCTTGCCTGTTTTATCTCGACCGAGCTGTGACTTGTTTTTGCGCAGAGGACCGCCGGCCCCGCGAACATCTTCGTTCGAAGAGCTCCGACGATCTTCGACGATCAGCCTTCCCATTCTTTCGTCGTCGTCGACGGCAGAACGACGCTCTAATATGTCCTCGTTATTAATACTTTCTGGCGTGTCGTCGACGCCGTTGATACTGGAGTCGCTCGATGGTTGAGATTTACGGCGAATCGATGATTTCGCGGCTGACGGTCGATCGTCAGGAACTTTTGCATCGATGCTAGGGTCAGCCATTGCTCAGCTGTCTCAAGCCACTGCTCGTCCACGCTTACGTCGTCTTCGCCGTCTTCTTCGTCGGTTCTCTGCGTCTTCCGCCTCTTCCATTTCCTTTTCACCGAAGGACTCCCGCTTCCTTGCTATTTATCCAGCAGAGAGCGAAAATTAAACAGCAGCGATCGAGTCACGTGTCCAGCTGTACGTCGCGAACAATTGAAACGAATATCCTCCGACGTAGAATCGAGGAGTAATAGTATCGAAAATTCGAGAGACGACACATTTCATATTAATCACTGTTGCCCGTCTATTCGATAATCATCTATTGAATCGAACAGATCCCTCTGCTACCAGTTGATCGTTTCTTTTTCGCCCAAACATCCATCAACTATAGTAACTCCAAACTGTCGTTCGATTTGACAGGACGCAAATGAAACATCCATTCGATAATATGAAAATTACGATTGCACAACTTCAGTTGTTGTTGTGCGTCGAGGAAGATTAAATTTCAATTAGTAATTAACAACGAGATGAACCAAGCCCTCTGGCAATTTTTGCAACAATTTCTGTGGAGAACGTTGCCTGATTCGGACAGAAGGTGCCCCGGCACCGATCTTGGGCTGTCGAGGACACGAGTCACAGTAGGAAGCGACTGAGCACGGCACGCTCAGATCGCAAACTGGCCGGAGAACCGCGTCGGCCAAGAATCGCGCGGCTGTCTGTTGCGGCATGGCTCGACAGCTGCGCTTCTGGAGCTGAAGCCGGAGGAATCCCTCTCTCTTTTTCTAAACCCCCTCCGCGGCGGTTGTTTCAGACACTTTGTTCACGGAATGTCCAGGTAGCCGTTGTTTTCGATGGCAAAAGCTGAGCAATTGCGTGGAAGAAATGCTGGTTTAAATTGACTCGTTGCATAAGCGACGCGACGTTCGCTGCCACAGATTGGAGATAAAAATGCAATAGGTTCTTGGAAGCCGTCGAAATGTTTGTAAAACATGAGAATGTTAATCCGTTTCGTTGTAGCGCCGGGAAAATTGAAAATGCATTCGGCACGGCGATTTTTGTTTCATTTTTAGCTTTTATTTCAAACCCTTTTCGTGGGAGAGGAATCAATTATTAGAGATTGAATGCATAATTTGGTGTTGGTCATTTTTTCAGACGTTCGTCCATGTGTGGAAATTATTCATTTTATAGCAGTACTTTTGTGACGATATATTAAGCGTGCCAGTTATTTTATATTGCAATTTTGACTGGGTTTGTGATATTAATGTGGTATATTTGATGGGATAATTGAAGATCGCGATAAGACTTCGTTCCGTAAGAAAGATTCTATAAAAGTATACTTAAAGTATGGTTAAGATGGCCTGAGTGGAAAAGTTCCTTGTTCGGCTTACTTTATTATTCTTAGGTAGCTGTATCTTAATTAATCTTCTCTTTGTGTTACTTGAAACTGAATTTCAAGGAGAAAATATTTTACGTATCATGATTTATTGTATCTACAATTTTCTCCACTAATATTTCTGATATTCCAAAAATATCCAAGCCCTCGTTAAATGACGACGATCAACGAATTCGTGGGAAATATTTCAATTAATAATATTCTCGATGTCAACCATCTGAAGATCCCCGCAATTTCTACAATTTCATACGGTCCTCGCGATGGCGCTACCAAATCTAAAACGAAACACCAATTCCAGACGGGAGTACTCTCCCAGGCAAACTCTTAAAAAACTCCGGAGCCCAGAGTTTAATCCACCTGGGCGGTGTTTCATCCCACGCAACCCCCTGTCACCCTCGACGATCCAACACCATACAATTACGCTCGGACTTCCCAGGGTGTCGCGAGTAATTCTTCTAGGCCGAAAATGAAAAAGGAAGGTTAAATCGCCGTGATGATGCTAACATTTTCATTTCAGTCGAAAAGCCTTTTAGTTTCGTCGACGAGCTTTCATCCTTTGCACCCCAAATCCCTGTCCATTGTGGTCGTCTGTCTTCCTTGCGTTATATTCTGTCTCTTCACACGGGATACATACGTACATACATACACGGATTCATGGACGACGCGGATTTACCTTCCACTGGTCGGACGTCTATCATCAACGGGCATTAAGCGTTCGCCTTTATAACATGTCTCGGTGTCATAAACACGGCGCGAATTCCGTATTCACTTCGTTGCGGATTGACGTTGACATGCCCGTGATAATAAGCGTCGCGCGACATCGCAATTCAAGCACTTCACCAGGTAACGTGAACGCGATAGTTATTGCAACGTCGACGTTATAATACATGTAACGTGACGGTAGAACCGATGAATATTTTGGGGGTGGGAAAATGAATTTATTACAGTGGCGATAGTACTCGATCTATCAATGATGCAAATGAATTATTATTGTGACAGTGATAGGTGGGCAGATAATGTAATATACACATATCTTTCCTAACGATATATTTGCAGCTATAATTGTTGCTGTTTTAAAAAACTATGCGATGTGTGGCTCGGAATGTAGGTTTTATTTCTACAGTTCAATACACCTCTAGTAATATCTGAACGTTGATATAATATCAGGGTCCAACAGAATCGAATCGTCCCAGCAATGTTGATCGACACCCTCGTGTTACGTGATGGAAAGAACCTGCTGGCTATAGCACGTCAAGCTGACGTGTTAGGTAGGCAGATAATGTCTGCAAAAAGGTGCTCCAAATCTCTGTGATGGATTCTAGAGTAGCAGTTCAGCTTATACAATAACGTGGTCATTTGTACTGCGGGATATTGCTTTTGGTTTCTGAGTTTGTGTGCCTTTAATCAAAATATTAAGAGGGAACAATGTTTGGACAAAATCAGACAGGCTAATAGAAAATAATATAGTAACGAAGTTGGGCTAAACGGAAGCTTAAATAGGGCTTCGCAGGATAAAGAGAACCACATGTTCTTCAAACGAACCGCGTCGTATTTCAAGTGACTGGGGTAGTAGATAAAAGAGCGAACGAAAAAGGGGTAGTTTATATCGACTGCTTTCTGTGCTTCGTACGTGTGCTGAGCGTAGAGAGCGCTATGATGTTCTGTTTGCTCTGTACTAGCCGGTAATTCAGATTGGAAATCGTAAAAATTCTCCAGATTTTTCACGATGTTGAAAGATGTCACTATACTATGCTCGAGGCGGCGGTCGTAAACTAGATACGATATGATCACGTCACCGCGGGCTATGAAATTTTGTATGAAAAAGCGCTTATTTTTAGACGTAACAAACAGCCTTTGCTTTCGCGACGATGTAACATTATATGAACCTCTAACTCGTTTTATTGCGAAGAGAAATATACTTTTCTTGTTATTACCACGAACTTGGGTACATTAAGCTTTAAGGAAAAGCTCACAGATTCGCTTGGAATTCGAAAGTAACGATAGCCTTGCGCTTATTCTAACATTTTTTTGCACCTATATAATATTGTTATATATTTTGATATAAACCTTAGTCTCTTTTATTGGAAGTATAGATCGATCCTAGAATTGTTGGTCCTATTAAATATGAGCGAGTTTGAAAATTTAATAGCGCTAACGATAAGCATGATCGATCTTGGAAACTCCATTGAAACACCATTAATTATTGTCACCATAAGTTTCTGTTATAAGAACATATATCTTGTCATTAAGAGTGCCTTGAAAGGAGAATACACGGAAATGAAAAGGAGACGAATGGCTAAAGATTACCGCGAATGGAATAGGGGAAATAAAACAGAGTAACGAGAGGGAGGATGTTCCTATTAATTTTATGGCCACAACGGACTCTGTAAATCAGCGTCAACATTGTATTGAAAATTTCTGGCAATTGGTTCTCGGTTTTGCAATTTCACAGATCGATTTATCAGTATTATCAAAGTTGCAGTACCCCACTTGTGACATACAGCAATAAGGAATTTGCATCGTTTCTCGATTGTCTTCGGAATTATATCAAGAGGCCGAAACGGTCGACTGGATCTTGCCAATTAAATAGCAGCTTCGATAGGAATTGCGCTAGAAACTTGCTCAACTATACTGCACTGTTGAATAACTGACCCAGCCATCTGTGCCTCGTAAATTTTCAATAAGACCGTTAGGTTAAACTCGACCTTCTACAAAGACGTGGCGCTTCCTTTCATCTTTGATCATCAAACGATCGGCTGTGATAAAATAGATCACGACAAAATTCGGATTAAACATTTGTTGCGTGCGTTCACGCATCGAGGTGCACTCATGATCCACTAAAAATAAATTTACGGAGAATCACTATTATCCCCGTACTCGACGCGAAATTTATATAGTACACTGTACGTCGAAAGCTCCAGTTTAGAGTTATTTCAATGGCGAGTCGTGGCGGTTCTATGTCGGGCAAGCACGAAGTTTATTGTGAATGGTTTCGTTTCTCGTCACAGATGAAAAGTGCGCGCGGCTAAAAGTAATGTACCAGCATTCCCAATATAACGCCGGGAATTAAAATATTTATGCTAATAATTCTGCTGCAATTGTGACAATTTATCTGATTATATTCATTAAGTGTTCTTATCAAAAAAGATAATCATCGTGCCAACATATACAGGTAAGAAAGCCCACCGTTTTTCCTCTAGCTTATACTACGCGACATATACATATCAGGAAGTTAACGCAACTTTCGTTAAAACTACATCGTGATACCAGCCAACTTTGCCTTTGTTCATTATTCTCTACAATCGTTTCTGTCACGCGATAAACTCGTTCACAATCAACCCCCAACAGCCACCCCACGTTCATATTCAACATGCATACAGGGTGTGTCGCATAAAATGTTTTTTCCCAATGATTTTTCCCAAGCAATTAAAACTATCGAGGAAAATCATATGGAACATTTTAATCAAAACGTTCAAACTATAATATTATAATAATTATAATTTAATATTATGAAGTACCCGAAAGGCATTTCCTCACCGTTCTCAATCTCTCCGGGCGAAACATCACCCAAATATTTCTCCCGTACACTCTGTATGCATAAACAGCAACCGAAAGATAATCACCACGGAGCGTATCACTCGCATACCAACATTCCCACGGGAATATACACATGCATTCACGGACTCACCGGCAGTATGCAGAGGATGATGATAAAACTTGACTGTGGCCGGCAGGGTGAGGGTAGCTGGGATGGACAATTGCAATCCCGATCCCAGTAGATGTACCAGCGTGCCAACGACCGCCACGACCCATCCCCAGCCTCCTTCTGGATAGTAATGTCTGGACAGTAATCGCCTAGCCTGCACCCGGGGACTTCCACCGTGCTGACGGCAGTTCTTCACCGTTTGTTCCCCCTCGATCTTCTCCTCCTTCTTCCGCACCTTCGCCAAACGATCATCGCCGACTTCCTGCTTGGCCCGCGAGTCCAGAAGCGGCCAGGATCTCGCTCGCGATATCGACATCACCCGCACGCTTCTGTTCACCTTTGGCCGGACTACGTGCCCGTGTCGTGCGCGCTCGGCCCCCTCGCTCGGGCACCCCTTCGCGGCAACATTCGGGCCGACCTGGGGGGCCACCGCGACGCTCGATGTGTCAGAAGCATGCTGGCGATCGTCCGGAAGGCAGCGCACGTCCTTGTCGCGCGTCTCTTCTGCCTGACCGCGGCTGGATCCACTCGACACCTCGCGCGGATGATCGTTTCGTTCACAGGGCGACCCGTGCGTCGCACGCCGCGACTTTCACCTGGTTTCCCGAGTGGAAGATTCTTCTGGAGTTGCGGACACACGGCTGATTTATCTGCGGGGATTTCGGCTAACTTAACCCTTGCGCGGACGGGCGAAACGTGCTCGATGGGTTCGAAGCTTTAGGCATTCGAAGTATTTTTAATGCATTTTTGGGAATGGAGAAATGTAATTGGTTTTTAGGCGCGTTTTTTTCTCATAAAGGACGGATTATTCGCGCGGGGTGTTTTTCTGCGTTAGAATGGAGAAGGAAGTATATTTTGTGTCCCACTTTTTGTGCTTGAGTTTGTATGTGTATGTATATCTTTTGCCTGGTATTGATTACTTGGATCTATGCATAAGTGATATATAATTGGGCGCCAGTCTTGAATAATTAATACATATCCTGCATATTTTCTTGTGGAATACATAATAATGTATTTAGAGAAATGAACGAAGAAAACGAAACTGAGTGAGCACTATTTTTCCCCAATTCGATGCGAAATAATTAATTATGTTGCTTCAGAATTTCGACAAAACCACCGTTCTATTAATATTCTTTAATTATTGAACCTACCCCGAGTTTCGCAACGAATTTATTACCAGGAATCATCATGATCATAATTTAATTGCCCGCCCGGTCGCGCATTCTTGACGCACCATTGAGCGAGGCAATAAAACGGGCATGGGAGGAACGATCAATGATTTACGTAACACCCTTATGAGACTTTCGGGGAAAGTTGTAAAGGTGAATTAACCGCGTGCTCGTGAAACGGGTGGTTATAAATTATACCGAACCGTGACGAACCTTTTTGCGCGAAGATATTGGTCCCAGCTACGCAACATTAATCCACGCACAGTCTAATGGCAGCTTTTACTAAATTCTCGACTCATTGTCCGTCGAGGCGATTTATCACGTCTGTAATGGTGAGCTTTGACAGCAGTAGGCCGATAAAATGGTTGCATGGAAAAATGCAGTTGACCAGATAATGTACGTACAACACTCGGTGTAGTTGGTGAAACGAATTTACGTATGGAAAATCGAATGAATTTATTTTTTAGATGACCGAGGAATGACGCGTTGCGTCTGCAAATATTACACGAACCAGGTTAAAACCGTAACAAATGGATTCCACTGCGTGATCGATAATTTGTTTAATATTCAAGCGCAAAACTTTATTTCCACAGACGCTACGTTCGATAAAATATGGCTGGAGGAGAGTCAATTATTTGTCGGATTTCAGTTTGTTTTACGATGCGGAGGAGTGTGCATTTTGTTGGTTTTTGGTTTCGTATGATTGGTTTCATTTAGCGAGTAATATATCCATGAATTCGTTTATGAAATGTATAATGTACAGGAAAAGGATTAGTACTTGTGCATGGTGTGCTCGTGCGACCACGAGGCTCAATAGGGAATGAATATTAATTAAACAATTAAATTTGTGACCTGCAGCTTTCAATTTGGAGATCCTTCAAACGAAGAGCTCGCCGTGGAACGATGTGCAACTTTATCTTTAATTGCATCAAATAATTTCCTCGACGGCACAGTAGATTTAACATCTATCATTATACAATTAAAGTTTGTCCAAGTCAAAATAAAAGGGATGCCAGATTTTACAAAATATAATGCAGGATTTGTTGCAATACCAATTCATCCAGAACAAATTATTTCCTCGCGTAAAGCTTCATCGAGTCTCCCGGTTCGAAAATTCCGTTCGTTAAATCATTCTTACTTAAATCACAACGTCGTCGCCGATCTCGGCGATTAATCTTCCAACTAAGTACGATAAAAACAATTACTTGCTGCTTCCAACTTGTTGCTCCTCCGCCAACCTCTCAAATACCATCTGCAACCCCGTTCGAACTTCTCCAAACAAGAAATAGCCACGATCACTCTTTCGATAGTGACTGGCACTGGAGTCGCGACTCAGTTTCACACATGAATCGTTTTCTCGGTACGGAAAGATCGTTTGTGCAAAGTAAGACAGGACTGGTGAGATTTCTAAAGCGGAGGGTATCGCGCGGTGCCGGCGACTGATGCTGCCGCGACGAAAGCTGGTCTCTCCCTCTCTCTATTTCCACTTTTACCCCCTTCTTGCCCCGACTCTGCCCGTACACCACCACCACCGTTTGCCGCCTCCGCCGCGAACGTATCCTTGCGTGGCCGCAGGTATCGCTCGCGCAATTTTGCACCTGTGATCGTACACGAGGAATTGTAACTAACTGTCGGCGCACTGCCTTTTTGCGGGCGTTTAATCGTTCACGTTTGACGAGCACTCAGGTGCTCACGAGCTATTTTTGCTTGGTTCAATGCTCGTGGAGGCAGGGCATTGTAGGTGTAGTAAGTGCAGTAATTGTAAACAAGATAATGCTTCTTTGCAGGAAATGGATACTCGAGCGAGAAAAGGGTTAAGGTAGTCAGAGGTTGCGGAGTAAATTAAAAAATGGTTTGAGAATTTTTCGATGAGTGCTGTAGAGTATTGGTAAGTTTCATTAGTCTAGAGCTTTGAAATAATAGCTTGGAGTATCTCATGGTTTGTTTCGTATTTTGCTGTATTCGAGAGAGCTTGCACAGTCATCTCAGATCCCAGCGTAATAGGATTGTGCGGGGCTCACGGAACTTTTTGATACCACCGAAACTGGCATTGCAATTTCTCAGAGTCTCAGGACGTCAAGAAATATTTACACCGTACAATTCTTGCCCCGAGTGTGCCTACAAAATTTATGCAAACTTCAAACTACGAGAACGCAAGATTTTTCGCGTTCAAACTTCGTTGCATAAAATGCATTACACTGTTCAATAACCGTCGACAATTCTACTTCTCTTATCGACGTCTTTCTATCGCGCGTTTCATGATTCCTCCTTACTCCAAATTCTATCCAACAATACCGCATGCACCGTTCCCAAAATCATTCTCCACCGTCCCAGTTTCCAGTCCCGCATTCCACCGACCGGCACGATACGATTTTATATCGTCAGTGTCGTCGCGCGAGATGGAAAGTCCATCATCGCTTCGAGTGAATTCCGCGCGTACAATTTAATAGATTGCCGGCTTGGAAGGGAGGAGGACGGACAAGCGGCCTGATTCTACTTTTTTTGATCGTGCCTCGCGCGACGAGTCCGAAAAATATCCTGGTATTCGACTCGCGATCGTGTCGTTCCTGGGATACCAGCGGACAGGAAATGCGTGCCGTCGAAAGACACGCGCCGCGTCGTATATTATATCTTTGGCGCCTTGTCGTGTAGCTGTTCCCGCGGAATTGTGCAAAAATGAAAAAGGAAAAACGAGCAGGAGAGAAGAGAAAAAAGAAGTCGAGATGGAGATATGCGCGTTTCTCGTAATTCATGGCTCGTTCGTCGAGAATTTTAAAGAGGCAAGCCGATTCGCGAGTTTAGGTGATCTTACAGTTCGATGTTTATGGTACCGGCGAGTCAGTGTTTGGAAAAAAAAGGAACCGCAGACGTGAGTAAAACGCCACGCAACGGACGTCGTTAGTTTTCTGTATCGACGCCCGGTTTCCTTTCGTCGAGATCGACGCTCGTGTCGCTGGACGATTTTTGTGCAAGGTGTTCCACAAATGGTACAGAAATCGGGTGCAAGTTACTGGGTAATGAATTGGACCGGAAAATGCGCACAAGGTGTTCCTAGTATGGCAATTTACTTTCAGGGAGATCGAATTAATTCTGTTTGGAAGGGGAAAAATAATCTTCAGCTATGGATGTTTAAATGGGTTACATTGAAATGTATTTGTTGAGAGTTTCAATATTGGTGAAAGGTTTCTGCTATTGAAAAATGATTAGCTTAAATTAATTAGAATTGTAGTAATAATAATAGTATAATATTAATAAAAATAATAGTAATCTATTAATCATAGAAACGTAGAATTCTTTACAAATTTTTTTAAGAACCTCAAATTTACAAATGTCTAAAAATTATTGAAATATAGTATTCAGTTGTTTTGTCGAATCTGCGAAATATTTTAACCAATGAAACATGATCGCTTCAAATGCAGTTCAAAAATACACATAGCTAAAGTACTTTAAAATCGTAGTTTATGTGAAAATGTACCGTCTCTTTCGGATTTGAAGTATCAATGAATCACACGGCAGAGCGTAAAAGTCATCGCACAAGATACTTTCAATAACTTTTATTGCAAAAGTGCAAGGCAATTAATCACAGATCGTTAAGGATAAAACTAGCTGCAAAAGGTTGGCGCAAAAGTCGTTTATCAAGATTTTCTCGTTATGTTCGAAACACCGAAATATGCCCATAAATTTCCCAGCGCCATTCCAAAAGCATCCTGTATAAATTAAACGAAGAAATTATATTTCATCCACTTGATGATCGTATAACTTCGTTGTCGGCCCGTTTTTAATATCGCGGCAATCATTTCTCGGTTTAAATGTACCTCCGCGCCGATTAATGTCTCTCGTAAAGATACTCAATCGTTTTAAAGTAGTGGCGAGCCGCGTTGCTGTGAATCATCAATGACGAAATTGCACGTGTGATTCTGCTTATCTCGATTAGGGCAGATGGACGCTGGTTTGGAAATAAGTTGTGGAAGATGGAGAAAGAAAGCTGGATGTGCGTGATCTAATTAACGTGAACTATTTAAATACATAGTGCCCTGCTGAGGATCGTAATTAAACGAGCCCAGTTGAAACATTTGAAACGACTTTAATTGCATTGGTTTTAATCGAATTTGTTAATGAAAACTGAAAAGGAGACCCTGATTAGGTTGCAATGTATTAAGAATCACGTATTTTTTTGCGTAAGGGAATAGCGCAGGTTGTTTTCAATATTGAATTTGCATGAATTAATTATTTCTCAGTTTTGGATTTACCTGAATTTAGTAGAGATTATTTTCAATATTTGACGCCAGTGAATTTAGTGTAAGGGATGTTAGATTACAGAATTTAAATTTATATAAATTCAATGCTTGTAATTTTCCATGTTTTAATTGAAGAGAACAGAGGAAAAATCATTTTCTCTATTTTATTTATGTCGACTTTTTGATACCTATTATTTTTAAATCTCACTAAAAAAACAATAGTCATTGATTGATATATTTCTCTGGGCATTCTTAATGAGAGTACAAGTTCAATTTAGAAGAAATACATAAACATGTCTGTGTACTTTTTCTATCGTGGAGGTAGTAGCTGTTCAATGTTGTGGATAATGAATTACAAAAGTTGGAGTTTAAGCAGATTTATTTTTGTTATAAATAGAGTTCGAGAAATTAATGGGTTTCCTTTCCTATACGATGGGTGATGTATATTTCGTTTAAAAAAAGAAATAGAATTTCGCAAGCTAAGTGGACGATAAAGTATTAAACAATCTTTAATACAATTTACATTACAATTAAAGAGAAGGTACCAATTCATTGCAAATCAAACTTCCATTTCACATTAACTCTGTAATCGATCCAAAAATCTAGTTTCCATATTTAACAATTTATCTTCTTAATACAGACATTAAACAAACAGCAATCAGTCAAATACACCACTCCAACATACAGTACTCTGGCTCATTTTAACTCCACTATTTCGTGGAGGGTTAATCGAATCCATGAAAGCTTTGTAATTCAATCCAACCCCGACATCTCTCTTTCAAGAACCAAACAATCGCACTCTGAACGCCACGTTACGTCACACTTACTTTCGTTCAATCCTAATTTTCATCCCCTTTTTGGATTCCCCAAGGAGGAACAGGAGGTATTCTTTCATGCCAGAGGAAAGACTGATTCTACTCGATGGAGTTATCTATCACCTGCTTGTACATACATACATATGTATATAGATACAAACTCTGATCGCCATGAAACTTTTGTCAAAGTTGGCCGAAAGTGTGCAGGTGAAGTTCAAGATAACCAAAATGGAGAGGGAAGAATTTCTGCCCCAGAGGAATTCATCGAGAAAGTTTCATTTAAAGTCAAATGCGACCGGGTAATACATTTTTCTGTCCAAGATGTTCGTATTTATTTCTATAAATATAAATTCAAATCTGTAAAAGGACACAGCTATCAATATAATTTAACGATTTAATTCACGGTTTTTCGTAAAAATTAAAGATAGTTTCACATTAGTGATAAATTAATTTTCTTTTATTTTCTAACTTAGACCACTTTTGTAATCAGTGCCACAAACTATTCCCGGATTAAGTGCGGCTCGTCATCTTCTGCTCTGCATTCTGCGCGTTCGTTTGCATTTCTTACGTTTTTGCTTGGGTTCGTAGTTTGCATACCACGGTATTGGCCTCGATTAGGCAGACGTGCAGCTTTTGTCTACCGTTGGGCAAATTCACTTTTTTTGGAGCTACGCCGATTAGACTAATACACGTTTCACGACTCGGCGTTGATTGTAATATAATTGGAGCCTGGGCAATTGCATTAATTTCGGTCTAGTAAAAGATTAATGCCACGTAGCATTTATCTGATTCGTTTAATTCGAGGGCAATTACAAGTTGCACGTATTATATAATCATAATTAAAGATACAAGTTCGGGAAGCGATACATTGATCGCGTAATTTTCAACGATAATACTATCTAAAGTATTTAAAGCACAGAGTCTGGTCCAATCAAACGAGAATATCCTCTGCCGATATCCTCGATACACCCGAAAAAACCTTGTCGTCCTCGCATCCTGATAACGAGACCGGTTCACGGTTCCGTTAAGTCGTGGCTCATTTGCCGCCAGTCGCAAGTCATTTCAATTTCCTTCGAACGCGCGTCTCAACGGGACCAATTTAATCGCACCGAGATCCAGTCAGCCGTTAATATTTAAACCGACACGTGTAGCGAACGTTTACCGACCCAATACGAATTTACATATGCACGCGAGCTGATAACGAAACACGCAAGAGCGCAATAAAGAAGAACGAAGCTTTATTACAGACGCGTCCCGTGCATTCGATAAACAGGGCAGATTCGGTCGTAAACGAAAACTAAGGAAAACGGGTGGATTTGAAGAAAAAAGGCAGGGAAAAAGGGATGGAAAGGAAGAAGAAACGAGAGAGGGGAATTTTACCGGGGACAGTATATACTCGGTCGGTGAACCAATAAGGAAAAGAGGAGAGGAGGAACGAGACAAGTCCCGAGACAAGAGGTTCCAGCAGAGCGAAATGCTCTATGGAAACGAGGTCCACGAGGGGGGAATGGTAGAAAGGAGAAGGGAAGGGAATAAGAATAAGAAAAACGGTGCACGTCTGATAAGCTCGTGGCGACGACGACGACGACGACGACGAAGACGACGGCCAGCGGAGAACCGGTGGGGCCACCACTTTCACCGAATGAAAGTAAAACTCGATTCGGCGTACACGAGCAACCGCTCGAAGAACACCGGCGTGCAAACGTAAACTTCTTCTGGTGAACGCGGCGCGTGTCCGTGGTATGCCATTAACCGACCTCGCCTCGACTTCCATTTCATCTTCCGACCAGCCGGCCCGCGATGGAGCCGCGTGCCATAAAGGTCCGTGTATACCTAACCTGCAGCTCCCTAATAAAGTTTTACTGCTGCCAAGTACAGTCGAACCTTTTTCGTAGACGACACTGACTTCCCATTGATTATGCAATGCGCCTCTGGATTAGCTGTCGATTGGATTTCGAAGGGGTTGAATGGGAACGCGGGGCAAATGTTGGGGTCAAGAATGTTTAATATGCTCCGCGTGCTTCTTCGAGATTAATTATGTATTAATTATTAATTATGGATATTGTCGGCGTGAGCGTTTCATCTGAAACTTCATATTATGCCGAGTACCTAATAGAAATACGGTTTCTGCATTTTCTCAACTGCAAACAATTTGTACAATGGTACTTAATCTGGTAATTGGGCTGCTTCTCGATCGTTCATTTTCTTTTCAGTAAACGAATGTGCGCCTCGTGTACGGTTTCTAGAAAAGATCCAAATGTATACATTGGAAACCGAGTATACCGTGTACTAACAATCAATGGATGCATGTTATTTCCAGCCGTACCGTTCTGCGAGGGTATCGATAATTTACGAGAACTCCCGCCATGGGATCAACCTAGCGAAATTTGCTCGTTTCACTTTGCACGATCTCCATGCAGCATTGAGCTCGCATCGACTTCCCTTTTAATACGTCGCGTAATAACGAAAATCGATGGTATGTCATACAATTCGAATTTCCTTGGCCTTTTCAATTGTGAAAGTTTGAAACCCCCATAAAGGACGACGTTTTTCACGATTCTATGCAAACCTTTGCTACTTTTCCGGAAGCTCTTGTAATTTCCGCTCGCTATAAAGAGCTACTTCAATACCTATCGATGCAATCAACCTCGCTCACCCTTGTAGATAACGGTGTAGTAAAAATCAATTAGGGGTAGCTATAGTACGATGCAGCAGATTATCAATGAGGTTTTATCGCAGTGTTTCGTATTTTCTGGAGTCAAATATGACGAATTATGCAAAACATCCTTTATCTATTTTCTGTAAAAATTATCATACATTACTGCTATCAGTATTATTCATTATAAAATGACATTTTAAGATGAATACAATCAGCAGACATTGTACTAAATTTAGAGTAACACTAAAGCAATTTAATCGAATATATAATATTATATATCAAGGGAATTATATATTATATATCATATATATTTAATATTATATATCATACATTACTGCTATCAGTATTATCAATTATATTTAAAATGACATTTTAAGATCAATGCAATGAGCAGACATTGTACTAAATTTAGAGTAACACTAAAGCAATTTAATCGAATATATAATATTATATATCAAGAGCATTTTATTAGAATCTCAGCCACACACGGTCTTCTCTTCTTCTATTTAAAATTCAAGCCGTCCCCGGGTCCGGCAATCCAGTAGAAGACCCTCGACAAATGTTCCCTGCAGACAATGGGATTCTCTGTTCTTCCCCAGATCTCACGAAAGGGAAAACTATGCCCACGGGGGTCATGAATGCACCTTGGCCGTAGTGGCACCGCGTTCCTAGTCTCCGCCGACCACCATCGAATTTTTCTACCCAGTCGACTGCAAGAAGCAACGATACGCGTCAAGTTGCAACTTCCTGTCTCGCCACTGTAAGAAATTCCGAGGATGTCTCGGGTGTCAGATGATGCACAGGCACCGCAGGACTGTAAAACCTATCTTTACGGTTCACACCTCGGATACCGTGCAGGGCAGCCAGTCTGCTTCCGTGATCTAGTTTCACGTTCACTAGGTAACTTCAGTTCGGGTTGAATCGACACAAAGTCGTATAAATGTTTAGAAAAAAAAACTGTTCATCCGTTAGGTAAAAGTGTGTTTAAACATTTTTTGTAGTATATTAATTATTCTTTTTTAAACAGATACATAAATAGATATCACGATCCTCGAGGTTCTACTTTCTTAGGGTGGTCCTGGCGTGTTTCTTAACGACGACAGGCGAACAATCCAGAAAATGAAACGAAAAGTCAATCTTTGTATATTCTTTTTAAACTAGAGATCAGAAATCGTAGAGTTGCGAATTCAATTGATTCACCCTTTCGGGAAAGTCGAAGTGGCTGTTCAGCGATCGAATAGCATCCATACGATTTCGCGAATTTGAATGCATGAAAGTCAACGTCCACGAGAATTGCAATTTGGTCTGAGAATTCGCGTGACGTTGCGATGTAACGGTTAGAAAAAGATAGGACAAGAGCATTCTGGTGGCTGGAGGATTCCATTGCTACGCGAAATTATCCTTCCCTCCAAGTCTGATAGCGGTCCCTCGCTTCCACTCGCAATCGTTTCTTACGGATTTCGTTCTAGCCGGCTTCGTAGTGAAACAATCCGTATTTTTCTGTCGCTCTCCCCGCCGAGACTCGCCCAGTCGACGGCGTCGATAAGATAAAACTTTCTATTTCAATAATTCCTGCTTGCCTTTTTGAAGGAAGACTTTATTTTTCTCGAGGCTTGCGTAATCTCGATGTTATATGGTTCACCAATGATCGAGGTCTCTACTTGAGTAAAGTTTCGAATTTTTCTAGAGGAGATTGTTTATTATTATTATTTAATTCATCCCCGCTGTGTAAATTGGAATTGTTCAGAAATGCATTGAAATTTAAGAATTCCTACGATTATATATTTTTGCATGTATTTCTGATTCAGTATAAATTGCCTGAAATAGAAATGAACATTCGAATACAGAGTCATTAATTACTGGCATTATCAATAACTTTTTAAGTTGTTGCCATCTTATTTTATTTTTGCTTCTTTGTTTGAAGATTATTGGAAATCTGTTGCAAAGGTTTAATAGTGAAACAGATTATGTTCGTTTTATGGAGACCGTTAAAAATCGGCTTTATGGTTTAGGGGATACTTTATGATCTCGTAATGGTTATTGATTTTTGTTGTACAATTACAATCGTTGAATAAACTTAACGCGATAAGCTTTGCTTGACTCGTCGTGTTACTCAGCAAACAGGACCTTGCTTCAAGTAACTTCCAGGCGTCTGTATAATAAAATGGGAAACCGCAGACAGAATCATCTTTCCTGCATTAACGTTACTAGTTACCTTACATTCTGAAAGGTTTCATTAGATTCTCAAGGACTAAAAAGCATCTCACGGCAAGGCTTTATTGATTGAAAGGGCGGCATGCTTTTTTTTAATGAAATTACGTTTGCGTTTTCAGGTATCAGAAGTAAGTGGTAAATAAATTTGCAAAGTTCTATTCTCATGAATATTTGATGCTTAATACGTAATTTTCTGCTGGCTTTTAATACAGTAAATTGTTAATAATTTCGGAGACGATATAATGATTCGTCCGGCTCATTTTAAATATCGACATCGTGTAGGGATTTCAAATATCGCAGTTGTTCACTGGGATCGATCAGGCATCGGTGGTTGATAATACAGAACCTTACCAGGGAAGACGAACAAGTAATCCTATTTTATACAGATTTATAATAAACAATTGGAAGCACACTAGAATTTACACAATTTCATCCAAATAAATCGAATACTTTTTAAGATGTGCAATTAAAATGGAACTTTTTTGCATCCATTTTCTTCAGCACTATTTTATCATGCGACTTTTGTACAACACTTTCATCCGTCAGTCTTAATTAACATTTAATATCCTGGATATAATATTCTTTAACGGGAATAGCGGGATTCTCGTAAATCCTTTAAGAGGTCTTCATTTGCAAGGTAGAGCGCGCTATGTTACCGCTGTAATATTATTCATGTCGGTATTTCAGTCTCGGCACGAGTAAACGCCTCAAATTTTATGCACATATTAAACTTTCACCGCTCAAAACAATCGTAAATACAACGCTGAAAAATACTCAGCTCTAATAAATAGTCAATAAGAATTTCAGATAATTCAATTTAATTCAAAGGGGAGGATAGCGTCCACTATCTATCCAAATTTTTAAAAAAAATTTCCCGCTCTATTGTTTGTCTACAGTTGTATTGTCTGCAAAAGATTAGAAAGATTTTCCATTTCGTTTAATGTATTCTTGATAGTGCTGCAAAGTTGACGCTCCGGGATGTCAGCTTTCACAGCGAGGCATATAACTGTCGTAAAATAAGTTCAATTTTCTTCAAGCCCCTCTGTGATGGCCTGTTCCCGAATTTTCACATTTTCCTGCGAAAGGTCGCGAGAAATGCAAACGCTCCTCCGAACTGCTGTCCGTCGTGAAACTTTCAACTGCCACAAAAGAAATGGAACTATTTTCTAAACCCTTACAAGCAATCTTTAAATTACTTTGACAACTCACTGGTATCGTTGTTCCGCAGTTTTCAATTCTAAACGCAATCGTCAGGCTGTTCAATAGTTTTCTAATTAGACCTCGTATCAGAAATGATTAGCCAGTAAATAAAACAACGAATAAAACTAACTTCAATAGCGAATATGCAATAAATATAGACAAATCTGAAATTTATGTTTCCAGGGTACAATTATTTCCAACATTGTTCAAAACACCGTCTCGTTAATAATTGAGGCATGCAGAATTCCTGGAATTTCTTTCTCGCGTCTTTAACGTTGTCACTACTGAAGCATTGGTAATAAATATTGAATATCTTGCATCCCCTTAAGGCATTCAGCTTGTAGTTAACTCGAGCACCGTATCTTATTTCTTGCGCGTTCCCTAATGATATCATGCTTTAATATTCCGCTCGCAGCGCGACACAACGACTTGTAAATAAGTGGGTACAAACGTAGAACGGGTACAACTCGTGAATCCTCGTACTCTCTAACGAGGATGCATTTGAAGGTACAGATTAGAAGCAATCAGTCGAATGGGGTAGTAAATCACTGTTCATTTTTCTTTTCGTATTTTTTTTATCAGCGATTTGATCAACGATAGATGAATTTTTATTCGAGAATGATTGAAAAGTTCACGACAAAATTGGGTGATTAGAATCGGTTCGATATCGTGCTCGTATCTAGCTGCAGGGACTCATGTAGGTTAACAGTGCGTGGTCGTGTGCAATATAGAACAGAACTCGTGCAAGCCGCAAGTGCGAGTTACGGTAGGTAAGTACCGTTTACTGGGACGACAGTTGCCGTGCAGGTTTATGGAATCGCGTACACGTCGCGCGTATCTCGCATCTGAACTTTCACGTCCCGTGAAAAGAATTCCCGTTCTTATCGTGTCGACTCGATCCTTCCTATCGAGATTCACGCATTGATCGTTCGCAGTTGGGGAAAAGGTTCAAGCGTTCGTATATACATTTAACTTATTCTGTTCTTTTTTTTTTAGGAACATCGCGCGGAGCCGCGTGTACAAAATTATGCGGGACACAAGGTATTAATGCGAAAGCAGGCGAACTTATTATATGATTTCTCGTTTTTATATTCCTATTACAATTTGATAAAATACGAGTACAGTCTTTTTTGTTGCTATTTTCTGAGGCGCAGAAAATCGAAGGCGCAGTAGAATCGATATTCATAGTGGAGGAAAAATACGACGAATAATATCAAGAATATTTAAACTGTCGTGGAGTAGATTGGTGGGGCGATTTCTGCAATAAGACGTTTCGTGCTCGTTTGTAAACTCGTTGATACTGTAGAAGTAATACATATAGAACGACCCGAGGTTCTTCGCGATGAGGACAGAATTTCCCGCTGCAGTGGAGAATATCATACACGCCTCAGTAACCGCGAGAACCTGCACGCCGTATGCTTATTAGACACGAGTGATCACAGCTGCATACTGAAACTGCATAATCCGATAGATACACCAAACGGATGCATCAATAGAAATTTATATTTTTATAATAACTGCGAATATCTTGCACAGCTTCACTCTGATACTGAGTACACAAAAACGATCACTATTGATTTACTAATTCCCTTGCATTTGTACATTTACACGAATAAAAAAAAATATAGAAAACAAAAGAAAATCGAAAACTTAATAGCCAAATGGAGTACCGGTCTACCACAAATGATTATTGAAATTGTGAATTTACTTCCACACCGACGTATTTGATAAAAATTGAGTTGCTTCCTAATCACTCAACAAATTCCACCCCTTTCCGCGAAACAAAGAAATTCTTACCTGCATGGCCTAAATCCCCTTGAAACTGCTCGACCACCGTAGACAGGAGAACGCCAGAACTAAGCAGCAATCCGTGACAGATCACTTGCACGACAATCGTCGCCAACATGATCACATGCCCCCAACCACCCTCCGGATAGTAATGCCTCCTAAGGGTGATCCTCTTTCGGGCGTTCGCCGCTGTAAGTGAGGCCTCTTCAACCCCATCCTCCGGTTCCCTCAGTAGATCTTCATAGTCCTGCATGCTACCCAATCCACCTTCGAGAATTAGCTGTTCAGAAAACCGTCGTCTCATCATCTTCGGCGTGATGCTAACGCTGCTTCTTCGCCTCTCATTCAATCCGTCCTCCAGCTTCTCCCTTTTCTGCTTGGAAACGGACCGTTTGTCCGCCGAAGGTTCTTTCGACGGATCATCCCCGTGACTTTCATTATGGAGAACCGACCAGGATTCATTCGTTATAGATCCCGCAAACTTTTCTGCAAAGACACGGGGACTGGTTCTTGCGATGATTGGTTTGGTCGCACCAGACTCCACCGCGTAACCACTGTTTCTTCCAGCGTACTCGATCGTTCCTTTAGCCAGCGTTTGTTCGGAGAATCTGCGATTATCTACGCGAGCGATCTTGCAGCCGCCTGGTGACTGCGTTTGATCCGAGTGCCGACGCTGGATCACGTCCTCCACGGGCACAGCCTCGCGACCGTCCTCCTTGGTCTCGTGAAACAGACTGGCGACCGAGTTTCTGCCGGAAGAGGGTGGCAGGATACTCTGGCAGGTGGACACAGAGAAGCAAGAGTCCTTCCTCTTGTAACCGAGGGACGTGTGATCCCTGGCCGAGCAGCTGGAGATCTTCCGACGATAGTATTGACACTGGCTGCAACGACACTGACAACGACACTGGCAGTCCGACGAAACGGACAGTTTTGCTGTTAGAACGCAGCGACACTTCGCCAGGCGGCTCAGTAATTCTGGATGCGACAGAAAAATCTCCGGTATCTCGACGCTTTCGTTCCAAGATCTACTGGTGTCCGACGACGAGGTTCTAGTTAAGTCTCGTTTCAGCATGGAACTCTCCGTGGACCAGCTTTCGGACTCCAAGCTGGAATTGTCCGGCAGCTTGGTCTTCTTTTGGAGACTTGGTCGTGGCTTCGTTGGACTTTCTGCGCGACGAACGCCGTTCGACGGTTCGTCTGTGACCACGGACTCGTTAATCATCGCCGCACAGTAAGAGTCGCGACGCCTCCGATACGAATCATCGCGAGGTGGACTCGTGGTACCACCCCCGGCGTTCATTTCGAGGGCGTTCTTTTTTCGCGATGCCGATTGCGATTAGGCGGTGGTCGATAAATCAGGGGGTGTACCACACGCGGGCACTCGTTGCGGCAGATATTGCACGTTTGAATGGGGATCACCGCGGGCGAAACGATTTGTGTTATCGTTTTGCTTGACGATTGTTAGAAGCCTTGGAGATCATGTCGGCGTGACGCTGATACTGGAGGGCCTAACATCTGTTTGATAGAGGCGATCGGTTCGTTTCTTTCTACCTCGTTTTTTACCATCACTGTGCACGCGAGTTAATCTTTAGCAGCTAATTAATGTATTGTCGACTTCGCGCGAAAAATAACGCTGTCACTGAATCACCGTTTAATTCAAACACCTGCGGCGAACTTGCACTTGACCCGATTCGATCGGAGTAGATAATTCAATTTGTCTAAAAAGTTTCGGTTCGAACACAGGTTCGATTTCGAACAGCGGTGAGAGGGCCGCTAGTTCGTCCATCGATTCGCGATCGCAGACCATTCGAAACTGGCCCACGTGTCTGTGAAAAAGTTCGCGTTTTGCCTGTCGAGAGGAAAAGAATGAATGGCCGTCCCTCGGGAGAAGGCTCATCGGTCCTTCATAGGTGCATCGCGATGCCTTGCACGCGTGGTGCCGGTACGTGATGCTCTGACGACGCGTGCAGACTGTCGATACAATGTCCCGATTTTGCTTTTCTCGGGCGTCGGTGTGTCGACACACACCTTCGTATTGGCCAAATTAAAGAGCTCGCCATTGAAACGTTTACAACGATCGAGGCACCCGCAGCTCGGTCCGGCTGCTTTTTATGGTCGTCGAGTAACGATTACTTTTGCAGATATCGCCGGAGGATTTCGTTTCCAGCTGTTCCTTTTTTTTTTCGTTCTCTTAGATTGTAACCCGTATTCGTGGAATGGGTACACGTAGTTTCACCGTCTAAAATATTCCCCAGGGTGTCGTTAACGAAGCAACGAGCACAGACATGAATTTGCATGCCATAGTGTCGAGAAATCGTGCGATACTTCTCTTCTTTTCCCTTTTTTTACTTCTTGCGATAAGATGCTCAAGAAGATCCATTTCAGGAAATTATGTGGAAGGCATTCGCGAGTGTTTCGTTCGGTGGAAATCGGCGAGAGATAAGTTGATTGCCGGTAAAAAATATTGGCAATTCGCGGTAATTCATTGCGCGAATCAGATAGTGAAACGAGCGACGCGAAAGCTGATGCGCCAGCGAGATGCAGTTAAATGGACTGCGGATAAAGGAATGCGAGAAAAACAAACGATCGGTTTACGTGAAACAGTTAATTTGTAGCGATAATTGCAACGGGTTTTTTGCGGCAATGCTAACGGGAGCGTTGAGTTGTTTATGATATTATTCGTTTCTGGAATGAATTCCCTCGCGTTGCCAGAAAAAGAAGGACAGATATGTCTGAGAGATATGAGATATTTATGATCAATGTTATTTATCGTATATGTACGTATAATACTAAGGTATTGGTAACATTTTATACATTTACAGAAAGTAAATTATTAGAAGTAAGTTATAAAAGTTTCTGCTCGAACGTCGATAGCGATTGTGGTCGTCATTTGTATAATATGACACGCGATTAATTAAAACTATTAATTAAATTATGATTACTTTTCTACTCACAGTTTCTTTACTTAACATTCTCCACGCAAGATCGACAATAAATATTAAACGTCAAAGAGCTCCCAAGCTATATCGGGCATAAAGAAAACCTTCACCTTTTCAATTCAGCGCATTAAAAAATTTCCATTGAAAATTCTTTCCTCTCAAGAAAATCATCCCACCAGAGTACACCACTCAGCCCATTTTCACCCAGCTCCAGCAGCCCGCCAATCCACCGTCGAACCAACACCTGTCCACTTTGCTTATCACGAAACTCACGAGGGCAATTTCGTATCAGAATGTTCAACCTTTACAGTCTACCCACACAACCATCGCCAGTGCGTGCGGTGGCAACCGTGAGCATGGTAAAAAAAGGCTCACGTAAAAACCGTTTGATTTATGAACACCGGTGGATCGTATCTGCGGACAAGGTTTCCACTTAGCGCAATCAGTCGGTTGGCCGACTTCCGAAATCGCGCAGCCAAAATTGTTCACGGACGCTGTCCTTCGATATCCTTTAATCAACGAGGTACTTCCGATCGAGATAAACCACGGGCGATTCGATTAAGTAACGGTCCAATTAAACCAGAACACGTCTTACCATCAAAGAGGGGATTTCTCTGTGGCCAGAAGAAAGAGGGCAGGATGATCTTACCTGCGCTGTGAAGAGCAGGTTGATGAAACTTCAGCTCGGCTGTTAGATGCCAGCTGCCAGGCGCCGCGAGCTGCAAACCGATCCCAAGGAAGTGGACAAGCGCTGAACAAGTCACGACCACGTAGCCCCAGCCTCCCTCGGGGTAGTAATGCCTCCTGAGGGTGGTTTCCTTCCTCACGTCGCTGGTCGGCCGACACAACGAGCTTCCACATTTCTTTCGCGTGCACTTTTGTCTCTCCCGAATGTTCCTCGCGCCACCGATTAAACCTCGCGCACCTATCCTGCGCCAGCTGTTCCTCATCTTACCCTCCGTCGTTTGATACTTACGAAGCGTGTCCAGTTTGCCCTCTTGACATCGGGGAGCGTCCTTCTTCTTCGACACCGGTGACCGAAACGGGTCCATCCGTTCGCGGAGCAGACCCTCCGAGGTGCACTTTGGACAGGCGTGCCGAAGTCCGTCGGGCTGTGACGAATAATTTGTTATATAGTCGTAATGGACTATTTGAATGTGAGGTGCCGACGATTTCCTGAGACTCGAGCGTTGGATAAAATCGGCGGCGTCTTCTTCTATTTCGTTGCATGGATGCTTGGGCGTTTCGATTTTCACGATAGCCTCCAGGGGCAGAGGATCTTCGTGTTTCAATGGATCGTTCGCTTCCGACGCTTCTTCCTTATTTAACTTCTGTACAGTTTCACTGGCAGCTTCCAATCTAGAGTTCATCTCATTTGTACGGTGTCCCTCGTGCTCGAACGCGGACCTGGCCTCCCTATCAGACCGTAGGAAGTCTGATTTATATATCCCGGGCGTATCTCGATTTTCTGCACGGCAATCTTTCCTAGTTTCATGGGCGGGGGTGGACAGGGGCAGTGTTGACTCACTGTTACGACCCTCGCCGCTACCTCCATCTTCGTCAATGTTTTTCCCAGAACTTTTGCTCATAACGTCAGGTGCCAGAGTGCGTAACTCCAAAGTTTCCCCCAATTCATTACGGCCGTTCGGCTCGATCGCCATGGTGTCGTCCACGAAGCGCCGTTTCGTCTCGACGGACGTCGCGCATCCATGATCGAGGAGGACGATCCCGTCGATCCAGTTGCTCCTCGTGCTTCCGGTCAGAAACGGGTGCAGGCCCTCGCGGATCGTCGGGATGATCGTGAAGGCGCGCGACAACGGATCCACGCGCACTTTCACCGACTGCGGCGCCCGATCCGGCCAGGAGATGCTGTGTCTCATGCTCTTTCGATCTTCTTCGCGCACTCTCATCTCTCGATCGATTCATCGGCGTCTACGAATCGAATGGGCTCGCCAGTGACACGGCGGGAACTGTCATCGCACGGCGACCGGCCGTATCGCTCTGTCCTGCTGAGGGGAGAAATCGGGATTTGTTTTCGGCGACCGGCGACCAGAACCACGGTGAAGCGGACGAAAGGATTTTCTCGGCGAGTGTGAATTTCCCTCGCGTGTTGTTCTTGCTTCTGTGATTCCAGTGGGGCGAACACTTCAGACACCCGCGGGACGACTGCATTTTTAACAACTTTCTCACGATCCCACGTGACCGGTGCTTATCCGAAGGGTTGTCGATGGTCAGACGGGAGGGGCACGCGCGTAAGAGGATTTTTAATCGAATCGGAGAATACTGATTGGCAGTTGGGAAATATGAGATTGAGTGGTATCACTGAACGGGGAACGAGTGGACACGTACGATTGTCAATCGAGAGGGAGATTATTCGAAAAGGAAGAAGCGGTCCTGGCGAGTGCGCCAGGATGACTGATACGCACGTGCTGCTCACTTGCGAGCAACCCTCTCTTCTCTCTCCCTCATTGCTCCCTCTCTTTCCTTCTCACTTGCTGGCCTGTCTCCCTCTGCCCAACGGCGGGCGCATGCCTGCGATATTCGACGAATCGTGAAGCCACCGTCTGGGAGGGTTTTCCTTTCTCGCGCACTTCGCCACGAGTTCCGAACGATCGCGTGCTAATCGGCAGTGCGAAAAAATGAAGCTTCGAACGCCCTGGACATTCTGCCCGGGGCAATCAGTGCTTGGTCGCCCCGGCGATGTGTGTCGCGAGGAAAATCGTAAATCATGTCGCATTTGGACGTCTGATTCTCGAGCAAGTGAAACCGTCGATCGTAAAACGGTCGTCCATAAAATTCGTTTCCAGAGAATGAACCTTGTTGCAAAGCGATGTTTGGCAGTCTTTCGTTGATCGTTATCTGGCATCTTTATAGTTCGATGCACTTCCGGCTCTGAGAAACTTCGCCGCAGCGATGCAAAGAAGGAGTAAAATTGGTACGTGGACTCGTGACTGCTTGATTTTTACGAGCTGCGGGATCCTCGATGAGAAATGCTCAGTTTTTGCTGATTGATGTAACACAGTTGAGGAGAACCGTGGAATAACGACTGGACAATTAAATTGATCGAGATACGATATAAATTTTCTATGATATTATACAAAAGTGTATAGGTACTCTTAGATTGGTCCCATCAGTGAATTGATAAAATATATGTCATTTGTTTAAGTGGTAAATGTTTCAAGAGATTAACTGTATATTAAAAATGGTGAAATTAGAAATTTGATTGAAAAATTAATAGTCGAAATTAATAATAATTTGCATAAAGAACTGATATTATATTTTACAAGAATACATCCGTCTTTACCGCCTCAAGAAGAAACTAAGGAGGCAGCTTTGTTACATAGCTACACTGTTACAAATACCAGTGATAAAATCCTTCCATAGAACGATGGAATTAAATCGCAACCACAGATTACTATTTTCTCGGACCAACGGCGCTCATCAATCAGGCAGAAAGTAGGGGAGGCCGTATCGAAAATAGAAAAAAAATCACCGGAAATCAATCTGGAGCGAAGACGAACGATCGATCGGGGCTTCCAACTGTGCATCCAAGTACTGACCTACCGTCAGGACGCGTGGCTTGCTCGAGGCACCTATCGCGCACTTTCAATTCGAGGAAGTCGAGGCGAGGACAATGAGTTATGAAACGGAAGGGTGTCCGTCGATAAACGAGGCGAAAGGGTACGAGGGCGTCGAGAAGGCACACGGTTCGTTCTCGACGTCGAGTGACCTGGATTTCTCGAAAGGAAAGAAAAGTCGTAAAAATGTGCTTGCTCCGGGGAAGATTGCTCGCGATGATGTTATCGTGCACGGGAGTCAGCTGTACAGTTATTCCACGTTTCACGTTTGATACGCGACTCGATCTTGATGGAACGTTCGATTTGGGCCCGTTATCGTAAAACTTCTGCGACCCCACGGAGCTTCGTTCATAATTTGAATTCTTAACGAGCGGGGCATAAACTGCACGGGAACTTCCATGCGAGAAAATACGAAGCTCGGAACGAAATCAAATAGTCGAGCAAGTGTATTATATTCGGGATGCTATATCGTGTGCCGATGCGAGCTCGAAGAATTTGGGATAATGTGATTGTGCCGAAGTTGAGGAATATTTTTAATATTTCTCGAGCGAGGGAAACAAGCTTTGTATTAATCGTAGGTAAGGGATGATTGCTCGACGAAATGAAAATTAAATTAACAATCATTTACCACTTTTTGAAGTTATAGTTTATCAAGAAACGTGTTGTAGGAGAAGAAGAGGGATCTATTCATTTTCCAATTTTATTCTTAGACCTGATTCGATGGACTAATCATTGAACCTTGATAAAGTGTTCCGGGAAATATCGACAACAGAGATGTTCCGTGTTTTGTGTATACAGATCCAATATACAGATCCATGATTTTATCAAAGTTCCGGCTAGATAACGATTTTTCAGGATTATAGTGCAAAAACGACTAATCTATTGCACCATGCAACGTTCCCTTAGTGTTCCCGTCTAACGCACCAGATCACGATTAACCGAGATGGTTTAGCAAATTGCGCAGCTTGTTCCTTAATACGTCCTTTCCTTTAACGAACTACATATTTCATACTTCGCCACGTCCTATATTCCCCTTAAACCCGTTAAGGCATAATTATGTATAATATTTGTAACCTTCCGGGACCAAAGATCAGGTACTTTCTTGCGACTTAGCACAACGACCAACATCTTACGTAATTCTCTGTTCGCGTATCATCACCTCGTCATCGTTATATCCACAACGATTCCTCCTTCCGTCGGTGAGAAGTTGGTACGAACAAAAATTCGTCGACAGTTTTTGTCACCAATCTTTCCCCGCCAGAAGCTTCAATTACATATCACGAGGTTCCAGGGAACGATCTTCTCCCGTGGAATCGTCCAGACGCTCGCGTTTCATCGTCGCGAACGCGGGCGTTTTAACCGTTGCTTTAAATTGAAAGTCGCCGCAGAAATACGAGGTTTTCGGAGCGACGCGTCGCGACGTACGAACGGTTCCCCGGGAAGACATTACACTCACAAGGAAACATACCGGGGTGTCCGTCTCCGATTTTGATGAAACATGGTGGATATATTAAGCAGGCGAAAATAAGGGACATGTATTATTTTAAGAGATACAACAGTTTACATAATAACAAAAAAGAACCGAAATTCTTTTCTGCTGAAATTTCAAGGGGTGATTTCACCCCTAAACTTGCGATTGGGCCGCTATAAAAAAATAATTGTCCCTTATTTTCGCCTGCTTAACCCCTTCGCAACGGCGTACGAGATATCTCGCCGCGTGATTTCGTTCATGATATGCTATGGACGAGATATCTCGCAACGCAATGTCTTTCATGCGATGCTATGTACGAAATATCTCGCGACACAAAATCGTTCATGCGACGCTGTGTACGGAATATCTCGCAAGCCTTTCTAATACAACGCGAGATATCTCCTCCAACGATTTGGATCAAAATGAATTCGTAGGTCACTATGAATGTGGCATCCAGTTGTAAACATTGAAAAACGGGTAGCCGAGCGCGAGGTATCTCGTCCAAAGCAGCACGCGAGCGGTGTTGCTTCGCGAGGTATTCCGTACACAGTGTCGCATGAACGATTTTGTCTCGCGAGATATTTCGTACATAGCATCGCATGAAAGACATTGCGTTGCGAGATATCTCGTCCATAGTATATCATGAACGAAATCACGCGGCGAGATATCTCGTCCGCCGGTGCGAAGGGGTTAATATATCCACCGAGTTTCATCAAAATCGGAGACGGACACCCCGGTATGGTTCCTTGTCAGCTTGATGCATGCGAATTCCGCGCACGACTTCGCCGTGCGCGGAGGAAACTTGGTGACCAGGTTGGTACGCGAGCGTCGGGGCCGACGGGGACGAAGAACAGACGCATCTGTCGACGATGTTCCTCGTCGTAAATTCCGGGCACGCAGTTTCATCTAAATGTCGCGGGGTAACGCGTTACGAGTGCAAGAGGAAGGAAGAGGCGCTCGTTTCCTGGCCCCGCAATCGCGGCACGATTTACGCGCGTATTAATCCAAGACGGTCCAAGGAACGGCGACGAAACGCAGACGTACGCGTCTCAAAGGAATTCCCGTTAAATTGGAAATGATTCATTCGTTTGATCGTGGCGGGCCTCGTTCGTCGCCGTTAAATGGCCCGTCTGAAGCGTGTACATACGGCGAACTCGAATTCGCTTAACTGGGACTCGACCGACCGGCTGAATGGTTCACGCTTATCTGGAGGCGGGCAAAAATTAAGAACGGGATTTAAGAGAGCGTGCGCGCGTACATCGTACCTTGCGCGCGTTACCTGTTCCCCGCATAGCGGTCGCCTCGTGCTTATACGACTGCCCCGATGCGTTATCCGGCCGATCCGTTCCACTTGCCGCGACTTATTATTATGCGGAACTGGGTCGATCTTGATGGGTGCCGTTCACCTAGTCCTGCTTCCTTCGTTAACCTCTTCGGCTTCGCCGGCTGATCTGGCAGCCGTGAAACGGGCGCAACGGGAGTCAAGTGGGGAGAATGGGAATCAGGGATTCCGTCGTTTTATAGTGAGAATAAGAGGAAGAATAATTTATTGGTAATTAACGGGAAGAAATATTCTGAATTTTAAAGAGTTTTCTGATCGACGGGGTAAGAAAGAGACAGAAGAAAGCGAAATCAGAAATTTTAGCGGGCTGTGCCGCGAGCAGACGGTTTAAAAGGAATTAAAAATGGATAAATAAATAAGGAGACGGATATAATATATAATACGACGTTGCTCGAAGGCCAGTAACTCGAGACGTGATTAAGTAGCTTCACAGTTTGTAACAGTAAAAAGAAATACAGGTGTATCGGTGATCTTATGGAATTGAACGATAGAGGAATATTATTTTCCATATCCAGTGTGTTCGTATTCACGGAGATGGTAGTAATATTGCAGGATGAGCGTGATTTATTTTGAATTCAGTTCGTATTTAATTTGGAATAATTATTTCCAGGATAAAACTCGAGATTTGCATGGCGTTTCCTTTTTCACGATGTATGAGCAGCAGAAATAATTCCTTATCCTCGGGGATGTATTATGTATTAAGTATTAAACGAGTCTAAATTGTAACGTTGTGCCAGTGGATTATCTGTACCACAATCATTAACTAGTGCAGTCATTATGCTAGGAACACGAACAAATAATTCTTATCTGTATTACGCCGGATAAACTTGCAACGTGCTTAAAGCTGTTGCTTTGAAACGATCTGGTAGATACGTTGCAGAAGTTTGTCGTACATGCACCCTTTCACATGCATTATTCCAGATCTTACCTGTATACAATTTTCGTAACAATTTGTTACAATCTTCAAACCGCCCTCAACTCGCGCAAACAATACAATCGAACGATCTCCAGAGGCTATCTGATTACCCTAAAAAACTTAAACACAAACTCTTTGGCTGAATCTGTTAACCCCACAAATCTGAAGTTAGGAAATTTATTTTAAACATAAAAAGTTGAGAGTCAATCTAGCATTCCGACGACAAAATTTAATAAAAGCCAAGAGGTGGACTAAACCGATTGGGCTAATGCGCCGTTCAAAGTTTTCTCTCGAATCAAACTCGATATTAGCCTCGCGTCTGACGCGTACTACAACTTTCACCGCCGAATGTTCGTTTCACGCCACAAAATTGATATTCGACTCCCGAGTCCGGCAGGTGAATATCGGCTCGAGGAGATCAGCATCCTCTCCCGCAAGTCGGCGTGTAGCACAGGGCAAGATGGAGGGAGCCAGACCTAGCGAAGCTCGTCGCCGGAAGTCACTTATCTCTTCTCTAAATAACATTCCGTCTTATCTGCGAGTCGACTAACAACCACGCGTGGTACGTTCTGCTCATGAGCTATTAAACTTCGTTATAACGTTGTCGGTACTTCCACGCCGCATTATGCGCGTCGTAAAGTTTATCTAGGGCCGAGACTGACGAACATTTCGAATTGCGCGCGATCCAACCCTTGTTTACCACCGTAAACGCCATTCCGAACGTCGTGAAAAGCACCTCGTTCCAACGAGACCGAACTTCTTGTCTCCTCTGTTACAATTCAGAGAAACTTTGCTGCGAAACGTATACGACGGGCAACGAGGAATCGTAAAAAAAGGGTACGACCACGCGAGCGTCTCTCGCGAAGATGCGACCGCAGTCGAATTCGCTTTTGCAATATCGTTTCGACTCTTTGTGGGGTTAAATTGGTTAAAGCACGATTCGTTCCTACTGTAGAGCGAAACGACGCGTTAATGCGACAGCGAAATGAAACGAGCACACGTGCAATAAGTTCTCGGTATCCTTCACGGTAGTAAGGCTGGTTTAAGCTGGCTCGTTTCGGAGACAAAAGAAATTATAATTGGAGCACATCGCGCTTAAATGAGACCGCGCCGCGTATCACACGAGGAGAAAATTTCCCACGAGTGCATTTCATTATCATATCACTCGGGACTAGCAGAAGTCTTCGCAGGAACGCTCCCGGCGAGTTTTTGTTTTTTATTCTAATTAACCTTGATGTATTCTCCAAGACTGCCATGAATTGCCGCTCGTATCTGCCTGCAAGAAATTTCAGTGACCATTTAATCTTTTTACCAATGAGCGGTGGTTACAAGTTGAACACACCGCATTGTCTCCTTATCTTATTTCCCACAGGTAAAGTGGAGAGGAGCGTCGCTGTAATAGCTCGTTCGCGCTGCTGGCTTCGTGTAGTTTCCCGTTTTAATTATCCGCCATTAAATGCTTAGACGCATGTTAACCGACGTGTAGCGTTCATTCAGAGACCTTTCACTCTCGTAAAGAAAAAACAGAGAATAAAAAAGAGGGCTACATTGAAATAAATCACATCGGAACGAATTAACTCAACTTTATTATGTACATAATCTTTCCCTCCTACGTGAACGTCTTGAGATCCCTAAAAACTATACTCATCCTACTTTTCAATTCGTCGGCGTATCTCAACGCGGTCTCGTCTACGGTAACGTCCCCCATCAGAACTTCGCAGTTCAAATGCCTCCGGTCGCAAGCCCTATGGTGATGCTTCAGAACGTCCTCGGGATCGAAATGATGCGCCCGTCTGGTCGACGGGTTTAACGTGGCCAGTGCGTAATGATTATGCACCGTTAACGCCCGCCTCGTCGACACGAAACTCTTCACGGAGTCGCCCTCCGGCGATATACAGGCGGTCCTGATCGTGCCCAGGTAATCGAGGTCGATCGAAGAACTCGTCGCATTCGCCTCCGATACAGTTCGATTCCTCGCCTGTAGATCAGGGAAGAAGTATACGTTCCTCACGGCGTACGAGGCGAAGTCTTTGAAGCTTCGTCCAAGCTTGATCCTCTCGTCCAGCAGCAGCTCGTGCCAATTCCTTCGTCTAACCGGAACGATCGCCTCGTCGATGTCGATCGGCAGAACGAACTCCGATCGATGGAGATTGTCGTAGAAGCAGTGATTGTACGGTATCAGCTCCATCCGTCGCTTGATCCAGATGTCCTCGCTGAGAAAACGCCTCCTGGCCGTCATCTCGTTCGGAAGATCGCCGGGCAACGTCAGATTGAACCATCTGATCACGTTCGACCGTTCGTACAGCCTCAACACCCTCAGCACGTTCTCGTGCACGTTGAACACGTAGAAGTAGAAGTGGTCGGCGCCCAGGATGCGATGGAGCTCGACGAACGCGACAACCTTCGACGAGATGTCCTCATCGAAGTCCAACCCCTTGATGCACAGCGTGAACTGTCGACGCCGTCGCACCGCCCCGTTTCTGTCGCCCCTGTTTATCGTTAAACTATGACTAGCATTCTGGTGGCAGGGCTCCAGGCCTACGTACACCCTGGACGGCTCGATCACCGTGTCCGGGGGTAATTGACAACCGACGAGGATGCCCGCGTAACTGTCCACCGTTTCGCCCCACTCGTCCAACCAAATGGTCGATACCAACGCTTCCACGCTGACGGCTCTGCCACGGTCTTCCTCTTCGTACCTGGATGATCAGATGCATAAAATCCATGTTACTACGAAAACGAAGGACGGATCGATACGGATATCGATACGGTCGCATTTTATGATTTATTCATAATATATGTACAGACCACATCCCATATACTAAGAGCATTTAAATTATTCCCCTGCGTGTAAAAGTTATTAACAACACGACTCCGAGTATATGCAATTCCTCGATAATTAAAAAGGTAATTTCAAGTATATCTTTGCACAACGCCATCAATTTTTTATGACACGGCATTAATAACCAGCATCGAGGTACCAATTCAACGACCCATTCAGAAATAATAAATCAATTCAAATCGCCAGGCACTCAAAGTACCCGCATCATAATATATTTATGCGCCAGGATAAATAAACGCACAAACGTTTTTTACGCTTCTCCGCGCTATCTTATATTCACACCGGAACGGGCCAATCGTGACTGACGAAGCTCCTCGACGCGATAGAAATCGTAGTAAACCGGAAAGGCGCAGGTCAACCCCCTGGACGGGAAGCTTTCCGCACCGCAGAAGCTGTTAAGAGAAAAATGTAATCCCAAACGCGATACGATTCTAAGCAATGGCGCACTTTTCGAGGGTGCCGCGCGGTGACGACGAGCTCTCGAGATTAAGACGAATCGAACACGCGTGTACGTCCCGGAAAATGTCTCACCATACGGTGCAGAAGAGGCCAGAGGTCGGCAGAGGTCCACGTTTAACGCCAATCACCCTGAGGCTCGGATAACCGGCCACTCTAAGGTCCAAGTGGGCGCTGTACAGGAAGAGCTGTCCGGGGATTGTCTCGAGCCACTTCACGTCGGCTAACTTGAACGTATTTAACGTCGTTCCATACGTTCCATTACCGTCGCACTCCTTGGAGGGTCTGTAATCGAGTGCCAATCTCCGCGCCCACGAGTAAGCCACGATGCTCCTTGTGCCCGGGGGTTCGCCACCTGGAAAATGTGTCGGGAAGATTGAGACCATGATAGTCGCGTGACGCAACTCCTACGTTCACCGCTCGTTAACGCGGAAACGGCGGCACACGCTTTTCGGCCAATTAATTTTCGTACCGGCCACGCGGACGACGCGGTTCATTAAACGGTAAATCACGTCGCGTGAAAGTGTACCCCTCGTATTAAATTGCCCCGTGGAATTCGAAACACCGCGCTAGGTAATACGATTTCGCGTTGTGGGTGGCATTCGCGTCGGGAACTGGTTTACGTCGTAAGATACCCGCGGAACGGTAGTTGCGCTTTGAAATTAAATTCGTAGACCGATTAAAATTGAAGGGGTTGGAATTTTATATGCTCGATTACGTGATACACTCGACAGAGCAGATGTTTAATTTCGTATCTCGGTAATGGAACCGAATTGGCCTGCGGTTTAGATATCGCCGGTAGAAATTGTAACTCGAATCCGTTAATGCGAATGCCTTCTTCTTTTCTTCTTTCTTTTTAAATGTCCCGGATAAAAAGGTGAAAGAAGTTTGGATAACGTTAGGGCGAAATTTCTCGGTAGTTATTACGTTAATGCCTCCGTTTTAATGGTTACTGTTGGCAATTAATTTTATCGCCACTATATCCCACGCATAGTTACGATCGTGTCATCGTGCGCCATGAATAGAAAGGCCTAGGGACGCTGAAGATCGCTAACCGGACGGAAGCATTGCGTCACCGTTCGAAGCCGGACGCGGTACACCGTGAATACATTTGCGTGTCACTGGTCTATCGTGCTAGCGTTTTAATCCTCCTTTCCATAACTTCCAGATAATTTCCTTGTTCGCGGTCCAGGTCATTCGATACGCGTCAGTGGCCATATTCGTGTATCGGTTAGTTACATATATAGAATATCAATTGCCCTGTTCTTTAATTGGCCTCTAATAGCGAATACGTTTTGGCCGCTTATATCGGGGGAAAACTCGTTTCGCGCGAAGTCACGAACGCCAGAGAGTCACGACCACTGACCGTCCAGGCTATATTTTAATTTCTTTTACCGCGGCAATCGATTCGCTTAATGAATTCGACGGTGAAATACACCATTTATTCACGCACAGTGATAGGCAAACAGAGAGCCGTCGGTTGACAGGTTTCGCGAGACCACTTCGTCGTATTTCATGAACTGTCCGCTACAAGTAGCCGTGGCTTGCCGTTCGGTGGCTCTCGGAAGTGGAATAACACTTTTATATATATCAATTTTATATTTTACAATTGTTGGGCTGCATGAAAGTGATAGGGGATTCGTTGCCGTGAATTTTTCCCTCGGGCATCTCTGCCGCGTATATATTATTAATTAGGATTAAGCGATGGTTTACTTCGAACAGTGAATATTTATAGACGACTCATTTATTGCCTGTAATAATAAATATTCTATAATTTCAATAGGTACACAGGCTTTCCGTCGACACGGAATCGTTAAATGCGAAATAGAAACTGGATAGAACATCCGTATAAAGCTACCATTTGAAAATATTTACTGTTAAAAATCCAATATGGTAAATGCCCCTGGCGTTAATCGATCCTCCGAACCAACATCCCCCACCCACAATTTTACAATCCCAACAAAAACACTGTTCCATCATACATACAATTCAATTAACACTGCAATGGAAATGTACACCAACAATAACTACCCCCGAAATTAGGGGGCAAAGAAAAATGAACGAAATTGAAAGGAACGCTCTATGAAAAATATATCATCCCTTCCCCTATCTTAATCCAATCTTTACAACTTTTCCACGCGCCCGAATGAAATATCCATCCTGCCTTGCCCATAGAAATTAAAGCAGCCCCCTTGACCAATTAAACCCATGCCCCTCGACCGGCGATTCTCGCGGCCCCGCGGTCGCCTCGCTCCAGCGTTCCCTCTGCCGTGTAAAACAATTTGTTCCGTTCGAGCGGGACGCCGATAACCCTTGCCGATGCGGTGTGTAGTGCAGCATCGTTAAAAGTTGTGTCTACGCTTGATCCAACGACCGTGTATTACGCCGATGCCGCGTACCATGGGGCTTTGCGTTTTACAAGACACGCTTCCTCCTTTCCTTCTGCGACGCCACGCTCCGCCAGTTTTACGAGAAGGCGAACGCTGCAGCGCCGGGCTCGACAGAAATATGCGAACGGATGGACACGGCCGGGAAACCGCGAAGAAAACCCTCGAGTCCGCGTTTCGTAGTTATTTCGCGACGGTTCCAGGGGAATAGCTGGACAGTGAGGTAAGAGTGTTGCACGGAGGAGGAGGCGGTCGTCGAAGAATCGGGCTGTAAATTACGTCACCTAATGAAGTCGCTACCGCCAAGGAACCGTGTAAAGATTTGTGTCCGCGATAAGCTCGTGTCACAGCGCCGCGGTTGATTTACGGCCACACGGGGCGAGCTTTTTGCACGCGAGTCGGGCCGACTCGATTTCGATGGTTTTCCCAGGGAATTATCTATGACGGTGGTGTTGTTTCGCGGTGATTTAGCTGGTTTAGATGTTTGATGCTGGGGGTGATTGTAAATTGGTAGAGAGATCTTTTGATTCTGATGTTTGCTTTGTTTATTGTACGGGATGTACGCGGATGTTGATCAATGTTTGCTTTTTTAATACGAGTTCTATGTTATCAATGTTTTTTATAATTTCGCGCATTATGGGCGCGTTGGAGTTTCGAAGAAAAATTCTGAAGGGTATTTAAATAATGAAAAGTCTTGACGGTTACTCCTTTTTCGAAGAATTTTGTGTCGTTCAGAACAATTTTCGTTCGTAATGCTACGTTATCATACAATCGCAATATTGAATTCATCTTCCCATTTGATTAGATTGGTTACAAAATTCATAACGTACAATTTACGTTCATCGACTAGTTGAACAACTTATTCGAAGGAAGTGTAGCCTGTTATTCGTAGAGAAACTTCACGCTCGTTAGAATCGGCGCGATTAAGTGTAATCGTTCGAACTATGAATTAATGGCCGACTAGAAACACGCGCAGAATCTCCGTTTTCTTTGTCGGCCAGAGCTAATGCTGGGAAGGTATTCGCAGGTAGGAAATAGTGCGAACACTCAGACACAAATCTCCACTAAACTCGGAACAAGACTATCGTAGCACGTGGGAATTGCCTCGTGTGACTGCAGACCCTTCCCTTTATCGTTCATCAATCGCTCTCGTCAGCGAAAGGACTCGACTGTCTCGTTACTTTTACTTTCCTCGGGGTTCCTTTCGTGTCCTGTTAACCAGATATCGCTTTTTTCTCTGCGTTAAGTTCGACGGCGGAATACAAATTTACGACCTCATAAAACGTGGCTAATAACTTTGTTGATATGGATTTAATATAATATAACGCTAGGCGATAAAATCTGTTTCGAAGTAATAAGATTTCTACAATGTTTTGGATTCAATATTAATCTGTGCATTGGAAATCGATTGTGAATGTGTACCAAGGACTTTCCTTTGAAATCTATCGGGGAATCCGAAGCTGCTTGTCATTCCTAACGTCAAATACCATTCCCGTTACGCTGATCTACTTTGTAACTGTTTGCCCCCATGAAAGTGTCCGACAGAAAATTGTATCGGCGCTCGAAGGATACACACGTCTTGTGAAATTTACGATAACTTTTCAAACACTGCAATCGACTGATCAAAAAACACATAAATCTCTCGCGACGCCAGTACGGGCTACTTAGACTTTAGACAGCTTTGATATGCAAATAAGTAGATGCAGGAGGCGATAAAGGTTAAGCATTTACATATTTAAAGAAGCTGTTATCGATGATCTTTGACTCAGAGGCTTTCATACGAGGAAAATACATTTAACGTCCTGCAGGGGGACACAGTTTACTGCAAGTCTTGTGAAATATTGCTTTCGAGGCAAGGAGCAAAACAAGTGGCTTGTGCTGTGCGAGGTATCGCAACGAGAACAGACACGACCCCTTTACCTAAATAAAATTTCGTAGAAAAAACTGTACAGAAGTTGACGAACACCTGAATCATTTATTATCAGTTGCCCTCATAAAATTCCAGATTAAATCGCTTTTAAACATAAACAGGCAATTTTCCACCAAAATCTTCGTCTCGCCGTTGAAAAACAAGTATCTAACGCCAACCCGTATCATGAAAAATCCGAACGTCCCCCGAGAGGATTCGAAGGAGGCACGATCGCCCGTGTCTAATCGGCAAGCGTGAAACGAACACAATAAAGAAATAAAAAAAGGAAAGTAACAGGCATTGTTAGGTGGCAGAGGCGCGTTAGTGGCCACGGCTAGCGAGCCGCTCAGCGATAACGAAAGGGCAAGGGTCGCAAGCTGCTGGAGGCGAAGGAGCGCGGCAACGAAGAAAATTGCTTACCAGGCGTGGGAGGAGGATCCGCCGGTGGATCCGGGAGTTGCGGCGGCGAATCGAGCAGAGTCAGCACGCACAACGCGGTGACCAGCACGGCGACCAGGCCCACTCTGCATAGTCTCCTGGTCCCAGCGACCGACATATTTGTCCACGTCCCTCGGACCCCGTGCTCGGCCTGGCTCGGCCGACTTTCGATCACCGGGCGGCTCTCGAAACGCTCTCGAACCGATCCATGCTTCCAGCCCCGATTTGCAATTCAATTCCGGGGGATTCCAGGCCGAGGAATCCTCGTGGCGGGATCAGAGTTCGTAGAAAAACGAACGGCTCGCCGCGGCGGAGACTGTCACAGCGGAACGATGATGAGTGTCGACGATACCCGGAACGGGAGGCGCGTAACGCGGTTTTCCGTTGAACACCATCTGTTCGAACCGCGTCAGCGATCGCCACGGGAACCGCTATCAGATGAGCCAGGTTCTGGTTTCAGAGATTTGCACGTGATTGGCCGTAGGAGTCAAATCGAGCGGTGAACGAGGAAGAAGCGGGGACCTCACTTCGAATTCGCGGCGACGCGACGGTGGCGCGGGTCGATCAGCGGGATCAGGCTTTTCTGGTTCCCTGACGCACTGCTTTGCATAACACGCTCTGCTACACTTTCATCGTTCTTAACGCCTCTTCCCGCGAGTCTAATGATCCTCTGGGTGAGCCGCGCGACATATATACGCGGCCGACCGCGGATCGCTTCACCGGAATCGGGGAAATCTGGATTTATGGGATGCGGTCGCCGTTTTAAACGCGATCTTGGCGTGCGTGCGGCCATTCAATGGTGAGATTGAAAGTTGGCACGCGATTCGGCGTTAACGAAGCTCTCTATGTAATGATCGAGCGACTCTCAGTCGATTCTCTGCGCAACCTTCAACTTAGCTTCTCTCGCTGCGGTGTCCTCGTGAACTGCCGATTGATATCGTGAAATTCCTTTTGTTTCCAGGATTATCCGGACGGTGCACTCTGGGGTACCGTACAATCGCTTCCTCGGCGACGTCGTTTGTCAACGGATTGACTACTTAGACCGAACCTGGCGGACGGGGATCGCGAGCAACCTGTTTAATAGACGTGCACGGCGCGCGAGTTGAGAGAGGTGAGCACACGAATCTGTCTTCCCCGCTTGCGTAAAAAGCAGCGTGGAGGCAACTCGACCTCCCACGCGACGCTCCCGCTTCTTCCTACGGCACCGTAGGCTGCTGGACCATGTATGGTAGTGCTGGTAGTCCTTCCAGGGCAGTTCCACGGACCGTCGATAATCTAATTAACCTGGTATCTCTGTCGTTTTAACGGTTCTCTTTTTCGTGCACCACCGTTTCTTCTGCATCCCGTCAATCCTGCTCCCTTAGTCCCTTCGTTCTCTTTGCTCGCCTCTATCTTCTCCCCTTTCGCCTGTTTCTCCTCCGTTTCCCTTCGGCGATTATTCCTCGTCGTCCCCCCGGATTATTTGCACAACAGGCCACGTTACGACGTTTCCATCGCGAGATTCGTCGCGCCAGCGTCTCGCTCACGCTAGCGTGGCCATTCTAAATCCATTCGACATCGAGTTCGGTTTCGCCTTAAAACGTGGAAAGACGAGATCGAATAGATCGTTTACGACGAACGAATGAAGCGATTCGCGTCGACCGGCCCGATACCCGGCTGCGCTCCCGTTTGATGCTGGCCGGTCTGGTTAATGACGCATTAGGAGTTTAAGAGGCTCGTAATATCGGCGTTGCCTCTTGGTCACTGAACGGGACGATCCTCGTTACTCTTATTAATTGTCCCCCTTCTCGAGCATTCTGCGGCGAGTACGCGACGTCCATGCGTGGAATCGCGCCACTTCCGCTCTTCATAGTTTAATGGCCCGTCAGGTGTGCTCGTGCGACAGGCAACTGAGCTACTGCTTGCCAAGATCTTTTTAATTCATCAAATATCGCTACCATCTGGCAGTCTGTCGCCCAACGAAGAACAGTCTGCATTGAAATTATAGGCGGTTCCCGTAGAACGATCCAGTTTATGCGTTACACGTTTGCTCGTGATCGAAATGTTTCACCCCTCATTCTCACCTCGTCCACCGTGTCGCGTGGCAGGCGTAGCGAAATTAAAACTGGTGCCACCTGCCCTCGCAGCCAATAATCAACCAGAATCGACCAGCCTTCTCGAGTCCTTAATCACGAATTCTATCGTTCGCCGATCGAATTCCATCCTCGCGGTCCGCGCGACTCACAGTAACAACCACAGCTGCGCCTACAACATTCCCTCCGCGGAATTAATGTACTCCGGTGTCTTTAATAATCTGCGCTATTTATAGTCACAGGGGTTTCCACGGCACTGTGCCCATTACGTTTCACAATCCTTCGATGTTAATCCCAGCACGATCCGGCCGATCTCGATTCAACTATCCCGCGGGAACAACGAGTTTCACGCGGCTCACGATTAAACAGCCCCTTTCGCCCGGTCGGCTGCGAGTTGTCAACGGCGACACGTGGTCTGGTGGCCCAGTCCCGTCACCAAAACACAGGCCGGTTCTCGTAGAAGGTTCGTGGCGCACGTGGTCGACGGATCGACCGAGCGGATTGGTGCAATCTCGCCTGCGCGAGAGTCCAGAGCGTACTGCGTTCGAGCGGGAAGTGAACGCGCCACCACAGCCAGCTCGAGGCTCGACGTCTTTGGACCCGTTGCCTTAGCGTGTCTCACCAATGCGCCTTGCCTTGCTCCATCCCTACTCGACTTGCTTTGACTCGCCTCGCCACGACCTAGCTCTTCCTGGCTGTCGTGGCTCGCCTCTGCTTAGCTACTCTCTTCTGCTCCTCTCCGAGGCTGGATAGTTAGTTGAGTTTACCTTGTCGCAGCCTTGCGAACCACGCCGCGTCTCCTTTGCTTCTGTTTCCTTTTCATATTCGCTGCTGTCCGGGCGACACACCGCTACACTCCCCTCGTAAACGGTTTCGCGTGATCGTGTAACCGGGTGTCTTTGGTTTACGTTTTGGGCCACGTAAGTTGAGTCATCGGTGGCTTTGGCGGTGTGCGGGTCCAGCGGAGATCCAGGGATTTGGTTTGGATAGAGGGGATTCGGGGAGCGTTTGGTCCGATAGGGTAGATTGGATGTAAGATTCGTTTTGGGGATGATGTTTGTTAGGAAGGACTTTTTTTTAGAGTTGTATTAATGTTCTGTTTATGCTCATTTTACAATTTCATTATGGGTGAGGATATTTTAGAATTAATGGCGAGAGATGCTTAGTTTAGTTTAGTTTATTTCAGTGTGATGCTTCGAGAATCGAATTGTTATGAAATGTTAATTGTACCAAGTGTTACCGAGCAACAAGGAATTTGTGAATTACGAAAATATATTGAAAGTTAAATAAATGTAAGAATGTGAGGTTTTACTGTCTCTTCGTAATCCAAGAATACCGTGACAATACTAACCAGACCAACAAAATTTCAACGTGTAAGCATAATTTTTCCACGTTTTCCTTCCTCTCAAATAAAACTGCAACGTTTTTCCGTGAACGTCCCTGGTGAACGACGATACATTTCAGTTCGCGGCACGTTCTTTTCCCCCTTCCTTTAGATAGCTTAACGTCTCTTTTTCCGCCGTCTGTGCCGACCACCATGAAGCGTCCGCCGCTTGTTGTACTTGTCAAAGCGTATTGCACATTGACCGATGGCAGCCGGAACGACTGGCCACGCGGCCAGTTCATTTAAATTATCCTGACGCTGTTCATCCGACAGACACCAGCCACGAAACTTTCCCATTCCCGGATATTGCTTGAAACTTGGGTTCAACGCTGGAACTGTATCCCGCGCCATGGCACCCGGATAGATAGAACGGGTTATTATAGTTGGCTAGCGTGGGAGAGGTGAGGGAGTTGATGCAAAGCAAATGAAATTCGTAGGTGCGAATGCGGCGGCCGAGCCGCTTAATGTTTACACTACGAAAGAGACTGATGACTGCAAGAACGATTCGGGACGCTTGTCCGTGCGGCACGTAATTATTCTCAGACTACTCGAAGATGCGAACCGTGTTTCAAGGGCAGAGCAAATGTGGCATTACAGTAATTTCGTGTTACACTGGGAAATGCTTAAGTGCCAAGGAGCAACTGAAGATATCTTTCCAGGTTTCGTTTTTCATTTGGACGCGTTTAGAATTAAAAATATTCATCCTTGCACATTATTAACTATAATAAATCAACGTGCAACAGATTTTCTTCTCAGAAATAGTAGCGTTTATTCGATTTGGCGCACTAATTTATTAACAATGACGAAATGGTTAATTTATAATAAATAAAAACATTGCAGGTAGTTACGTTGCATTGTTTTCTGTAAAAGGAAAGTACAGCAAGCACTGCCAATATCACGGATATCTGTCGTTTCTCTACCACTCAGCATCTGTACGTGATTCGGTTCGTTCGTAATCACGATCTCGCGTCGGTGAACTTGATCTCGCTTTGATACAGTCCAGAAATTACACGCCGGCAACTAGTATTGGAAAATGAGAGGCCGTGACGTGTAAGTCGCGGAATGGGAACAGGCGAAATCAATCAGAAGCGTGGAATCGATTTCCCTGTCGCAATTACACGCCGGCTAGTAGATAAGGCCTGCAAAGGTCAGACAGCGCCAGCTAGAATCAAACATCGACTTAGGCCGACGGCTGGTCTCGTGGTTTAGCTATGTTGGGGCAAAGGTTTACGACAGGCTCGTGAAGCACGAATATTTTTTACCCTCGGCATTTAACTTCTACCATTAACGTCCGTTTAGTTATGTACAATGCATCCTGGCGTGGGAGACTGTGCTTGTCGTTCTGTGTACTTAGCATTTTACCTTCTTTTTATCGTAACTTGCAGTCGTAACTTCAATTGTACACGCCCGTTGAATTATAGAAGAAAATGAAAAGTGTTAATGCGGGAAAAATGTTTCTAATGATTTATTCGAAACTTTTAAATAATACAGAACTGTTTATTTCGGGATTAATATTGTATAAATTATCTTTACTCCGATGGAAGTGGAACACACCAAAGATTATTTTTGTATACACCAAATTTTATTCAAATAAAATTATAATATGGAGCGAGCTTTTAAAAATGATACAAGTAGAAAAAGTTTTAGAAAAATTTAACTATCTTATTGGAACTCCATTACCTGTACAATATGCATTGTTAATGTTTCACCTTGCTCTATTCGCACACCTTACAACATTATCCACACCCAACTACTGACAACTAATATTATAATCGAACTTATAACAATGCCATTCATCCTCTCACTCTATTCAATCACCAGCGAACAATACTGTGACTGCGCCACGCTTAAACTCCCCAAACAAATTACACAATCTAAAATTCACAGCTGCTCCTCGCCTAATAAATAATCATTGTACGTAGCTTGCTTCCATTACGTTCAAGAAACCTTTACACGAAACGTCACTCGAGTTCGCCAGGCACGTTCACCGTCGACCGCAGCGAACTCCAGAAGCGTGTGGTCGCCTCGTCCGACCGGGGTTGCGTAATCTTCGTGTCTGGCGAACGACCGTGGAATGACGTGCGAAGAAGAATCGGTGACGGGACACTTCTTTCGCCGTGGCGGTAATGCACCGTGCTTTAAGGGAAAGGCGCTTCGGCGCATTAGGGGAGATCGCGTTTACTCGCGGCGCGCAGTTCGACCCGTGTAAGAAAAAAACTGCTGGCGTGCATTGGCGGAATACAAACGGCAATCATTCCAAACTTATTATCCCGCGTAAGAAACTCATAAATGCTTATGACTTTCCTGCTGCTTTTTATCGTAAACCTTCGAGCGATCCAGTTAAAGGGCTGTTCGCCGGGATTGACTGCAGCTGGAGGAGCTAGTCCTGGGACAAGAAGCGAGATGCGACGGGCGATAAAGGAACAGGAGACGTAATAAGTGAAAGGGAGAATGAAAGACGTGGAAGGAGGTGGGGAACGATGAAAAATACCCGGGGCGGTGAAGGGGACGCGAGTAGAGAAAGGAGGAGATTGAGAAGGAGATGGAATAATAGAGAATGGAATGGAGGCGAATCAGAGGGAAAGGAGATGAACAAAAGGAGGAGAGGGCGGTTGCCGGAGCTTCTTCGACGTCATTTGTAATACCAAATGGCCTAATGATGCGACTGGTCGTGACAGGACGGGGATAAAAGTGGAAGCGTGCGATTGCCGTGGCTCGTTGAGGAGGCTTCTGTATGTAGAGTATAAGGAGTCGCTATTCGTACGGTCGTTCAGCGCGGCTGTTGATTGTTAAGGGCCCAATCTCTGCGAATACTTTCCGGCGCGTAATGGTGATTTGCTCGATCGCAAGGAACGACGGTACTCTCGCGACTTCATCGCGTGCAATTTTTGCACGCGTCGAATGCCAGTTATTATGGGGATGCAGGATCGTGGTCGACAGATACACTTATCGGAATGTTACTGCCCCGACGTGGTTATGGTTCCTTAATGGATTCAATTGTGCGTGAAGGTTTTTCTTATTGAATCTTAAGATTCTTCGCGTTGATTAAACGCAGTTTCGATGCGTGTTCCTTTTTTCCTTTTTCTTTTTCACTTGTGATCGATCTCTTTAATCGTTGCTTTTCCCAAGCGCTGCTCCGACCGTTTATAATTGCACGTATTCCGCGATGGTGCTTCAAGGAAGAAATTCTCTCGAACTTTCTCAGTGCAAGAAGCGTCGAGTGCAAATGCGAGCCGAATATAGGTCCGTCAGTGTGAGATATATTCTCGCCCGTTTCTTCATCGACGCATCAGGCGATTATCACCGAGCGAGAAAAACGATATACGAGCGGCGTGAACTCACGGCCGCCTGAAGCACCGAAAGTCTCGTTACAATAGCATCCGAAGCAACGCAATGAATCACGAGTGGCGAGGACCGATTAAGAATTTCAATTCGCGCGACACCGCGGGAGATCTATGTCGCGTAAATCTCAGGCAAACTACTTGGCAAGTGGAAAAAGTACTGGCCAGAGACAGGGGAGGACATTACTCACGTGTAATCTGGTCTTCGCGCTCTAAAACGCACGATTTATACTTACAAGAGGCCGCGTGTCAAAGCGAAGAAACGGAGCTGCCCACACAGGTAGTATCGGGAGATGCGGGAGATTGCGTGGAGTATGTTTTACCGTGTCGCAGCGTGAAATTGTGCGGCCGCAACTGAGGCATCGGCGAAACTTCCAATCTCCGCGTGAACCACCAAGTAAAAACGTTCTGCTCGCCAAACGTGGAACAAATCTGTGAGACGTGAGATTTTTTCCACAAACGTGATTCTTGCCTGAGCTTACGCTGGATTCGCGAGCGTACGCGCTGTGGTGAACGATGGCGTAATGTTCGGGAGGTAATAGAATCGAAATAGTACTATGCCGCTTTCTTGAACACAGGTGAATCAAATAGTTTTATGGTATGCGAAGTTTTCGTACTACTTTTTACGTAATAATTATAGCCATTTAATGATCAATGATAAAAGCAATTCGTACGTGTGTCGTTGATATTACTTCTTTTTTTTCTTTAACAATGTTGAGCTTTGTGTAAGATGCGGGAAAGGATCGAAGAGAATATTCATTATATTTGATTATGTCATCTAAACATAATCGAAATTATGGACAATTATACAAGCCATAAAGGAGTAAAGGAAATTTTGGAATAGCTATAGAAACTTACCTATAGAAATAAAGCAAATCCAACTCATTTAATAATACATTGTACTTGATATTTGATTTATAGAGTTAAATTAAGTTGGGATTCCACTATTGGCTAGTATTGATCAATATTCGACCTGGCCTTTTGTCTGTAGCACGTAAACTTTCGCAACAATATCAAACTAATCCACAACTCGAGGCATTGAACACTAGTGCAAACAGATTCAATCGATAATGCCTCGAACAACATTTACCATAATCACGCTACACTGTTCCTCCGAACGAGGTTAATGATAGCAAAACCACTGTGGCCATCAACTTTATTAAAACATTGCAGTGTCCTGCACTTTCAAGAATTTTTTGTTAATTTCGTCCTGATTGGGAATATTGGTGTCGGCTCATATTTATTACACTTGTGAATGTGTAATAAAATTAAAGAATTTACATCTAAAAAAAAGAATTATAATATTCTTGAGGAATACCGTTAACATTTCTATAATAATAAACCGCTGAGTCGGCTAACAATGAGTAAAAATCTCTTCCGATCAATACCTGCTTCATCGTTTTGCGTATTCGTATTTCTTGCGCATCTTGTGCATACTTTACAACGATGAAGCATTTTTACAACGCCAATGATACATTCCGTGTAACTGTCGTTTTCTTCTGTTACTCATAATCGTGCTTCTAATATCTAAGGGCGATTTCAACACAGGAATGCAACTTCCCTTTGGAGATTAAATCAATTATAAAATAAAAGAGGAATGCCATCCCGCAGAGGACAGTGGAGACCTCGAGATGGGCAGACGATACGAGGCTCTGTTGGATTCATGGAACAAACCAATTAAACTTCTTCCTCGAAGGAACATTCAGTGTTCTTCGCAAAGGTTTTAATTCATCATACTCAAACTGTATCGCACATCATCTTACACCGACTACTGCTACGCTATCCTGAACGTTATACAGTTTTTCTTAAATTGCTTCCAACGAAACTTTATTGTTCGACGTGTTTAGGATTTCCATTCCTGCATTTGTTCCTGGTAATCCACGTTATCAAAGAAATTATAATGGATTCAACGAAGTGTTTAGCATTAAAGGCACGCACTGTCGATGATTAAAACTACGTAAATCTGATACACGATTTACAATCACTATATTTCTTCGCAAGCAGGAGAACATGCCAGTACAGAGAGTCGAATGCAAAGTCTTGAAATGATCCAAGCAAAAATGTCCAGCACACGGTTCCATAAAACCACTTCTCTATAGACCGTCGCATCAATCTCATATACACTTTCCACGACTATTCCCTGTTCGTCTTACCTGTTTTCCTCCGCACCGAGCAAACGCGTAAAAACTCTCCCCGTCCGACAACGGCTAATAACATATGATGACGCGTGCGGTTTAACGTTAAGCGGTTCCCCGCGACAAGTCGTAAATTACGCCGGAAGTTCAATTTAAATACGACCACGGCCCCCCCCCCCCCCCATGGCGGATTGTAATGCATCAACGGATGGTCGTTTCGCGAACGTACAGGGTGTCCACCACGGGATTAACAATCCCCGTGCGCTCTTGGACGACCGCCCGTTGATTTACTATTTCGTCGACTCGTCGATACATCGGGCAAGATCGATGCAAGCGGCACGCTGCTGCACCAAGCCGCCGTAGCATATTACGGTTGTTAGAATCGTGCTTGGCTACGTGTTCGCGACGGTGAATAATGCGTTCCATCTATTCGACCGCCGAAGAAGATCCACCGTGGACGGTGGAAGAGGATCGGGCACGGGATATAGCAGAGGGTGGCCGGGATGGGTGCCGTTGCGATTTTCTTCCGCCGACGTCCGCGTATCGATCCATCGCGCGGGCGTGCACACACGATGATCAACGCGAACGATGAAATTGCGCGGAGCAAGATCGATCGCGGCATAGGCCAGTCGTCCTTTCTTCTCGCTGAGCGAAACGCGACGCTGTAATGGACCTGGACACGTTCCACCGATGGCAATTTGCATCGCGACCGATAAGGAATTTCGCGGCCGTGTTTCGCTGCGAAATTTATTCCGCCGGCTCGGCTCGCGTGGCGGTATTCGTTTCGTGTCTTGTTTCACGGTGTATGGAAGACGGAAGGACGGTGTAGGTTCGTGTTCTTTCGATCCTTTCGCCGTGGTATCTTCGAAAAGGAAAGTTGAAGTTGATTTTTATACTTCGCTCTATTGCCTGAGGTATAATTGTCACGAATGATTGCGACGACGACGCATTGTTGTAGAAAACGTTCGCATTGGATTTTTAGTGAGCGATTACTGAATATCTGAGCGGCGAAAGGATTGAGGAATTTACGCCGCGGAGGGTAATTTTTTTTATCGTCGGATTAGTTTGTCAAAGTGATGCGGCTTGACTCTGATTAGGAAATGTTTGCTCGTGCGAGGGCGGGCAGAATGTCGGGGGAAAAATTGAATGAGTTAACTTTTTAATATCGTACAGGCCGGTGGAAGTTTTAATGAAAGGTACCACCGCATTCGCTTCGAGCGTATATCGACTTTGCTCCAGAACGAGCACCGTATGAAATTTATAAAGCGATATTTACTTCGAGTAAGTTTTTCATTTATGAATAAATCGACAGTAAGATCATATATCGATTGTTTAGTGCGAGCTTCAATATTAAAATTACCCTGGGCAACGAAAAACGAATAAAAATCAAATTCAGCTAATTTTCTTGCGCACGAATTTCGAGAATAGTTACGTACATTACAATTTAGAGGTTTCGATAAAAATTGCACACTGAAAATCTGAGTTCGAGAAATAAATCTCCCCAAGTCTGATGCACGTCCATTACGCGTTAGTCGCTTATAATTTAAAAACCGACAAGAAATCGAAATATAAAAGAACTGCAATAATCCCCGAATATACTGCACCGACAAAAATGCTGAGAACGGCTTCGACAAGTACAAAAATAACGTTCGATCCGGTTTTACCGCTTCTCCCAGGAAATTATCATAAACACGATTTCCGTGTTTGGCGGAATCGAGCAGATTACGCGTAAGAAAAATTGAAACGTCAAAGTAATCCCATTAGTACGCTTTTCGAAGACCAATCATGCGGCACAAGCATCGTCTCTTTCACAGTCCGGTTGTAGAACTCCGTGCCCGTCCACTGGGACTGCATAACCGTTAATCCTCGCCCCACTCGAATCGGCTCATACGTCTAAGAGCATGATGTAAGTGTCTTATAAAGCATATGCTCGTTCTCAAGCTGTTCGACATCACAGTTTATATTGCTAATTAAGTAATAGAGGGTTAAGAGGGAGGGTTCAAGGATAACTGGCCTGGAGTTGCATCGCGATAATCCCTCAAATCCCTTCCTGGTTCGGCGTGTACGGAGATACAAAACAACAGAGGAGAAAAAGAACGGACGGAACGAGTATAAGCACAAGGGAGGGAAGAAGATGGAAGTAACGTAGCGGAGCGTTCGAGACGCATACGTGACATCAGCTTACGCTTTACGAGCGGAATCCTTGATGCTTCGCGGCGCGCCGAAGGCTCTACGCCGTGTAGATTTATGCGCCGGTAATTACTTTCCTATCGCGAGCGGGCTAATAAGCAAACGCGGGCAAGAAGAACGTATCGTTCGGTATCGAAGTTACCTGGTCGGCGCATTGATCTCGACCGGTGGACTCGCGGACCGCCCGTAGCGTCTGGCCTATTCGTCTGCTGAGTGATAAAACGACCGGTGCACCTGATAATCACGGCAACGATTAATCGATGCAGATATCTGGAGCCAGTCTTCGAACGCGCAACTATTTGGACCGAGGGTCACCGCCGAGATAACGAGGCCAACGACGTAACTCCGATACGAAATACGCGCCGCTCGCAGCGACGATAATGACGTTTAATGTGATTAATGTTTTTGCTTGTTCGAATTAATCGAACCGCGGATTTCCAATAAGAATAAGATATTAAAATATTGCCAATCAATATCGAGCCACTCTTAATCCCTCGTGGATGAAATCCTTCGTTGATACGCCGCGTTAATAATTACCGTGATTTTTCCATTGTTAACGACACGTTAACGACACGTAAATTATCGTGTATCGATCATCGGCGACGTCTTACGATATTAAGTTCATTATGAACCCCTGCGTGCTCTTAATGCTTCAATAACGCCCGTAATGCTAATAGGCAATTAAAGTTGAAGCAATTGCACGCCGCGGAATTCACGTATCCATAATGGCAGCTCGAAATGCCACGAATTTCCCCCCCCCCCCCCCGCCGATGACTTACGCACTGGACCAACAGCCTTAATTAAGTAGGCGCAACCACGCGAATATCTTAGTTCCCTTCGTTCGTAACAAAGACAGGAGTGGCGGTGGACAAAAACCGTGCATAGGAGCAACTTGTCCGCCGACAAAAACCTCTTTCACGTTAATATCGTGCTAAGATTTTTAATGCTCGTCTCTGACACATTAAGGCGCGCGGGGAAAGGATACCGGGTAATTAAGAACCTCACCGTGCAGGCTCGCTCCGTTTATGCACGGCTGTTTTCAATTAACCGAACCCTCGTATGGCTTGGCCGCTATCAATGGTAGCATGCGCCGGCAAGAAACGGTATGCATGCGTGATGAAAATGCTGAAAAAGCGTGTCGCGCGATGAGCCACCTTTCTTCGAACAGGCTGGAATTTTTCACGCAAAGAACCAAATGGGGTCTTGCGGTCACTTGGACGCGAATTTAACTGGTTCGCAAGAAGCGGGTTAACCGCGAATCGTCCGTCCACTCGGAGGGCAAAAAGATGCAGCATTATCGCCCCTTTTCGTGTTTGTTTTCATTCGTGCAATTTTCACGTTTATTTAACTCTTACGCTGTGTCGAGGTTTATGTGGCCAGGTTTTATGTTAGCATACCTTTTTTGTTGAAAAAATCTTGGCAAAATTCAACGGGAATATTGGTTAAAATTTGACTTTGGAATAAATATTAATTTATGCATTGACTTAATGTTAATTTAAAACCAAGACGAGAGTTGACGACGACGTTTCTTGTATTATGTGGGCGGCACATGGAGAACGAAACGAACTTAACGTGATTCTTAAAATTTCTTGGTAGTTACGTTAGAGAAGTGTAAGTAGGTGCTATTTATATCGTGGCGAACAGTTTGTCAAGAGAGTATTCGATTCGTTGTCAATAAGTTCTTCAACGAAATTTATTGCAACGAGCGTAAAATCTAATTCACGCGTCATCCTTGTATGGTATCTCGTGGTCGATAAAATATGGATCCGCGTGGGAGACGCGTGGGAGAGAACAGCACACGGAAGAACAATACGTGTAACACTTACAGGCTGGATTGAACCGAGGAGGACGAGTAACGGTGTCGTTTATATTTTTCGCGAAATTCAGCTCTTGACGAAGTAACTGTAGTGCCAACGCTCGAGCTGCTTCCAGCAACGAACGGTTATAATTATTCTAATGTCTAGCGCAAGCACATGCAGAAGCGAACCAGTCGGGCTAGTTATCGAACCATGTAAGTGTACCATTAGGTACAATAATGCTTGAGTTTGTCTCCCTATTTTCCATTGTAACATCGCAGGTATTTTTTCTTCACCGCGAACCTTCCATTAACTGGCTCGTAAATAAGAATTAACGAACGCGGTAGCGACTGATTTCGCTGTCATCCCCCATGCTGTCCACTGATTCAGTTTTTCATATTCACTGAAAAAAGTCAGTTCGTGACGAACGTGTTTTATTGCGAGTAAAGGAAGAAAAAAAAACACTTAGCGGCGATTCACCGTGGTATACGTATAAGCAGGAAAAATAAAATTCACAAATTGATACCGTTGAGCGACAAAAGCTTCGGTATATCCGAGTCGAATTCAATCTCGAGAAGTCTTTTGGAATACAATGGAGTACAATCGTAACGTGTCGTCGTTACGTGTTTGCCAGCACCAGAGGCAACGGGCGATCGCGTGAAATATCGCGTCTTTAAAGGCGACGTAACGCGTTCGATATTTCGATCCTTCGACAAGCAGAACAAATGAAACGGAGAGCGGAACGAAGGCAAATAGAAAGGCATCCAAGTTCTATTTCTGTTAAATCCTTTATTTGCCTCTCGTTAACGTTACGTTCGAGCGTATTTCTAAAACACACACACCCATACACTGTTCTCTAGCCACTGCTTCTAATTTCGTTGAACGTGTCGCGTCGCTGCGCGGAATGCGCAATTCCAATCTAGCGCCGATAAGACCCGTGTCGCCTAACTATCGTTTAACGTCCAACGATTTAATGCCCATTGAAATATTATACCGCACTTGTACACGCGGTCGTGGCAACCGATGCGGATAAACTGATCCGTGAAAAAATTGTCGGCACGGGGGTGGCGAATTGAAATTAGAAACCTATCACATTTGTGAACAACAGGGTCGTTAACCCTTTTCCCATGGAGCATCGTGGGCATCATTAATTCTGGTAACACAGCATTCGATGAATACAAATCTGAACGCACGATCGTTAAAACACCGACCTGTCTGATTAACGAAGATCTCGCGTTTCTAATGAATAATCCCTCGAACAGACCGTACACTCATCCCTCCCTTAGGCCGATCGATGAAGCATCGTTGATCGGTAGTCGTCCAAGGATCTGATCCTTCTTCTTCTCCTTGTTATGCCAGCTAATAGTTCAGTAGTTATCGAGGGTTAGATGTTTAACATCGTCGATAGCGCGTCCCGGGATAATTAATGGTCGGCTGCGGGAATCAATTAGCGACCCGTGCAAACGCGAATGCGTGCGACCAGCGCGCTGGTGGAAAGTTTGCAATAGAAATGAGATTGAGTTACGAGAGTCAGAGCTTCGGTGGTTTACGATCGCTCGGCGAAAAAGAGGGCTGGACGATGCGCGGTATTGCGCTTGTTAGCGTTGCTTTTGGCCCCGTTTTATGCGCGCTGGTCCCCGCGTTCCGTGAATAAAAGAAGGATAAAAGTACGGGAACGAAGGAAATGAGACGAGGGGAGGCAGGGCGACGCCGATGATGGGTATCCTGACGGCGCGGTAGCGTCCAAAGGATGAACAAAGGGTGAGGCGAAATTGATTCGAGGATACAGCTATTGGCCGTGGCCGATGCGCGCATTTCTGCTTGTTCTCAAAGGAACCATCGAACGTTACGAGCACACTCTTCGTTGTTCAGCGTGATTACCAGCTGACAAGGCCGTCCGTGGCTATAAATTTTCAACTACAAAGGTTACGGCCGACCTGACCTTCGGCAATTCGAGTCCACGGATAAAAAGGTGCACCGTGCCACGCGATGCAAATGCGTTTATAAGCGCATTCTGCCAGGTCGGGGAATGTCGTTGTAAATCAACCGCGGCCAGATTTTGTTTTCTTTCCCTCCTGTACGTACGACACGACGTACCACGTAAATAATGGGCGTTTCCTTTTTTCAAAGAAGTTTTCGTAGACGTAGTTCTTGGCATAATGGGCTGTATCGCTATGGTATAATGCGCAATGATTTATCGGGTTTTGGGCAGGCCAAGCCTGTCCATAAATCAGCGAACGCCGCGGCAAGGTGATTTAATTTCGCTGACGTGGGTGAGTGTAAATTAGTTTGGGAGTTTTCTTAGCGAAAGAACAATAAGATGCGGCTGCGGGAGATTAATGGTTGAAAAATTGAGACGCGAACCGTTCGTGTACCTAGGATTATATGGATTCTTAATTACTCGGATCCGAAGAACTGAAGGTATATTTAATAGCACTGACTATTGCAGATCCATTAGGGAGAAGAAACCCTTGTCTCTTAAATTTCTAATGCTCAAATAATTTTCGTAACCTAAATTGCTAGCAGTCATATTTAACACTTACAGGAAGAAGCAAAATAATTAAATTAAGAGCAAATACTTCTTCCAAGTTTCTTCTGCAAAAATGTAGGCGCGACGCTATTTAACCCTTGACCATTTTAAGATGCACCAACAGGATTTCCGAATTTCGACAGCTGAGAATTTATAGAAATTCGAGGCTGCCTATATAATTTACGTAATAGATATTTCCTATTTCTAATTAATAGATATTTAAACAAACCGTTTAAACAAGTTTCCAATCAGCACGCATTACTTTGGACTCCGAACCCAAGCCCACAAAAACCTGCACAAATATCAGCAAATGGAGGACTCACCTGAACTGTCCATCTTACTTCAGAGCTACTTCAACCAAGAGAACCAATAGGCTTGTCCCTCACAACTACAAAGTTATTTGTATACACTGTCGTTGGAAGCGAGCGGAATCGTCTCGATTATCGTAGTTAGAGGGTAATTTCCCATGTAACGCCGGATGGATCTATCCCGCGTGTTTCGTACCAGCATTCTCGACAATCTAAAATCACGATAGCGATTCAGCCGGCTCGCGATTCACGATCCACGATTCATGACCGTCCTCCTTTCTTTCACCGATCCCTCGATGCAACGGTATTCGCCTATGGCGCCCCTTTCGCACCGCCAACGATCGGCCGATACAGAATTTCCGTTCCTATTTTTCCGCCGCGCTGCGTCGCGGGAATCCCGCTCTAACCCTCTTGGGGATCTCTCTAGAAAATCGACACACGGTGCGCCATGGTTACGATAGAGTCTACACAGGTAATTTATGACGCGCGATCGCGATTTTCTGCCGGATAATCGATGCGTTATCTCGCGTGGGATCTCGCGTGTCTTTCGATCGAGAAGCAGAAACGCCCATATTCTGGCCGCGATTCTTTATTAATTCTTGTTTCTTCGGTTTCGCGTATCGCGTCCATCGTAGATTTTATCGGCAAATTGTTGGTTAATAACACTTCTCCCCCCCGTTTGGCCCGGAGATGTGGATACTTTGTGAACACCGGGGGATTGAAACGTATTCGCAGTGACGCGAGTGCTGGCTCAGTTTTGAAGCGAAGAAGATCTTCCCATTTGCACTTATTGGCACAACTATATTGTACTCCCCGGAGTTCTAACGTTAACGCTATGGCATAGGTGGAACATTGTTCTCGGGTGCTCAATTTCTTATTAAATTTGTTTATTATTACATATTTCCCTCGAAGAATCGAACAGAAACTCGTTCGCTACAGAATTTCCCGTACGCATCAACAGACCTCCCGCGCGCGGTGCATGCTAATTTTTCCCCGCCAGAAGGTGAAAAAGTCGCCAAGATATACGAACGCCGCGCAGCGAGGGCTAACTAATAATTAACCCGATCGTGGCTCGACGCGGCAGTATACTTCTTGCGCCCCTTCTTCGTCCCAGTTGTTCCTCCCCATCCCAGGTGGCTCGCCACCGTTCACCAAGAGGAAACACCGCCGCGTCCCGCGCAACCGCTTGTACAAAGAAACACGCCTATGGCTCGTGTAATCGGCGTGCTTTCGGCCGAACTCGTAAATCGCGGTTCGTTGAATACCGTTTCCGCGAGGGCAACGGCGGTGTAATAAGGGTACCTATCTAGCCTGGCTGAAAGAAGCTCCGGTAGAAATCGAAACTGCGCTACGGCGAAAACCGCCTCTCTCCCTCGGCTACGTCGGAGCGCAGGGAGATCGGTGGCCGCAATCGGAGCGTGCTACGGCGTGAAACAGGGACGGAAAGATGGAGAACGTGGGAGCACGAGAGGTGAAAAGAAGGACGGGGGATAGGTAAAGGTGGATAGGAAGAACAGAGCGGGAGAGATTGGCGCACAGTGGCTTTAAGCATGTAAAGCGCAAGATGGTGCTCGGCGGAGCAGCAGCCAAGAAGTAACAAAACCGCTAAATTATCGGCTCGTCCCGCTTCTTCAGAATCCAGCAAGGGGGAGAAACTGCGAGAAAGGGGGAGGCGGGGGAGAGAGAGAGAGAGAGGGATAGACGGTGAACGCTTAGAGAACGGAATATGGGTAAGACAAAGTCGCTCGCCCAGTGTCGGAGTTTCCAGATATCCTGTAATTACGGGACGTGACGGCTTAGGTCGGGGGAAGGGGGTGGAAAGGAGAGAGCCAAGGGTTCAACAGGGGGTAGAGAGATAGGTTCAATTGCTTTCAGCGAGTTTCTATTCCCTGTCGCTGCTTCGAGCAGCATTTCTTTGCGCTGAAATTACACGTTCCGCGATAGTGGTCGCCCTGGCACGTTGCAGACGAAGAGGGAGGAGGAGAAAGAATGGGGGAGAGAAAGATCGTGAGTACTTGATTACATTCTATACATTGATTTGTTTGCCGAGCATCTTCGGGTCCCGTGTTATTGACGGTATTGTTGTAATTATGGCCACGTCTTGTTAACTCGCCGCCGTTGCTCGTTGATTAGACGCATGCCCATCCCGTTTCTTTCCTGCATTTTTATTCTTCGAGCTGGAATTTACTGAATTGTAAGTGTACCGGGGCGAGTTGGATATCAGTGGTTAGCGAAGGGAAATGCTGAGTTTTCTCGTACTGCAGATGCGCTGCAGCGGTCTCTGTGCTGAATTCGTGTATGGTGAGAATTCGTGCTCACGGTTATTTTTTTACGAGGAATTTCTTTCAAGTAATACAATAATCACCGGCAATCTAAGGAAACATCCAAGAAATCTTTAACTTAACGCGTTAAGCATACTTGGCGAAAAATAATATCGTCAATAACGTAGAATTATGCCAGTGAAAGAAATTATACATTTATCTTATTATCGCGATCTCTTTGCAGTAATAAAAAGAGGAGAATAAATATTAATTTTTTAGAACATAGTCGCACACTTCAGCATAATTTTTCTTCCTCGTTAAGATCTTACCGCGCCAGTTGCGACAGACAGTACAATATTTCCCTAGATCATTTCGTTTGCATAAATTTATCGCCTCGAGAATCTAGCAAACTGTTATTTTATGCCGCGCACGATTACGTAGCGCGTTTCGTTGCAGGTGCTCCAACATTCGCCATAATGCCGGCTATCTACGAAAGCACGGTCATTTATATCGTGTGTAACTGCAACCTTCGAGACGCCTTCGTGTTTCTCGTGGACGGCTCGTCGATCGTGTCCGACAATTTTCAATCGTGGCTCCCTATTGCGTCGCGTCCTCGTGGTCGAAACGTGTGACTCTACGACCGTAGTAATTCTCAGGGGTGTGCTTAGATAGGTGGGCATCGTGTCTATGAAGACGCGTCCGTGAAGAATCGTGACGGTCCTCGCGTGAGGACTTCAATCGAGTCACGATGTAATCTTTGATTCCAGAGGGACGTGACTTCTGACCGAGGTGACACGGAACGTCGAGGTGAATGCTATACTACTTCCGCATTATCGTTCCTCGAAGGTTGTGTTATGGTGTTCATGTTGCGGGGAAAAGTTGGTAATTTCACGTGCGGCTTAATAACAGCGATGAAATATTTTAACGAGCATCGACATTTTCATATTCTTGTTAACAGTAATTACGTGGAGGCAATTTTAATAATCTTCTGATGCAAGAAAATAGACAAATTCGTGAGGAGTTACGATTCTTTTTCTTCGTCTGACAAATGAACAACGTTTCCCTATAATATTCTTTCGCTTCATTACATTCGTTAGGGACGTTGATCAGGCTATTCTTAGGAGAGGGTAACAGTAGTAAATAGCGAAGCTGAACCCTTCTAGGATCACCGATCGTAAATCTAGATGATGAAGCGTGTCTGATGAGTGAAATGTGACGTACAAATGAGAGTATGTATCTAGTAGATTTGTCGAGCAGATGCCTTAGCCAGGAAAGTTTCATCGTGCATACGTGTAGTCTAATTTCTTTTCCCCCGTCAATTGAGGAAGTCATATGTATAGAAACGGTTGTGACGTATTATGATGTACGACGAGAGAAGCATTCGTACTTCCTACATTTCTCTCCCAACAATGTCACTAGTTACGAGGAGGCTTGCGTATGGTAAAAGTGTCGCAGTCATGGTAAATTATGTACGTTGCTACATTAAATTCAACAAAAAATACTTTCCACTAAAACTAAAAATAAATAATGGTAGCACTATAATAATAGTGCAATGAATAATAGAATCCACAATATATCCTTCGCCAAGCCACAATTCCTCTAACACACGAAAGTCTGCGTAAACCGTACGTCTGTCCCACTAAGAGCAGATACATCTTGCAACACTTCTTCGACAGTATCGCATTAATATCTCTCGAAAGTACCCGAACAAAAAAGATCTTGGAACCCACTACTAATATTCACGCAATATACTCCACCCGTCCACTTGAAACGTTCCAGCTGCAAGACAGCCTTTTCCCCGAGCTTACGAAAAGAGAATTTTCCATTTAAACCTCCCCCCTATCATAATCCTATCATAACACAGCCGCCGGGTACCAGGCGAAGACGTATGTACGTACTTCGCGTTGAGAAATCGCCGCGCGTCAAGCATCGGGCGATTTTTTCCATTTGTCATTAACGATCGCTTGATCCCAAGGTTTCTCGAAATGAATATAATTAGAGCAGGAAGGTCAACGGCGCTCACGTGCACCACGTTAATAACCGTAGAGGATCCGCCGTGGAATATCTCGCGGTTGGCCACGCATCGAAGGGCTCACGCTGACGGGCTACGCGGTTCCAGCGGTCGATTAATTGGCGGATAACCTCCTTCCTGGCGGTCAATGTCATTTGCATGAGAGAACGCCGCGGCTCTCAGGTACGCGTTAGCTTCTGCACGCGGGTAAGATCCCGCGACGAAAAGGGCAGAAATGAGGCAGGTATACCGCGGCCCGGAGACAGGACGAGCCTATTAAAGCACAGAGTTCATGTACGCCTGAAGCACCGGGACGTTGAAACGTCACCCGTGGACGCGTTTATACGGCCTCCACTCGACGGCCTAATAATATATGCAAGTTCCCGTACGGACCTTATAGTCGGTACCGCGATCGGTCCTCTTTCTCCTTGGAATCTCTCTTCGCGGATGGCCGCATACATTTATATGAGGTACTGGTGAAGTCTTTCGGAAATTTTTGTATTTTTCTTGGGTCTGGAAGATTTTCTGGGTCAGGTGGAATGGGTCATTCGGATGATCGTGAAGCTTACCACTGCAACTGCTGTTTTTCTTTTTGAAATTAGTTGGTTGACGATGGAGCAAAGTTTGAAATAATTGGGGAAGGCAAGACAGGCTTATAAGCGATAATAATACTACTTTTCTACGGTTCTAGAAAATAGGAATGATCTAATGGATACGGTGTTCAACATTCCTGACGAATAGTGTACGAGAAAGGTCCTCCAGAACGTGTCCCGTACGTTCGTTCTTTTACGCGGAAAGTTATGGCCGCCCATTATTAAAAATATGAAAAGGTATATATGCCTTGGGAGACATTGAAAATTCCAATATGCCCGGTAGGAATTCCAGATAATATATGTTACATTTTCTTCGAACTCTACGTCATCCAATCTGTGCCACCAATTCCCGATAAGTACCAAGCCAACGTCCCTTAATAAAAAATATTACGAAACGTTTCCTGCTTTCCCTAATTTATCAACCGTGTATCAGACTAATTCTACAGCATCAGTATCAATCGCATTCTCTAGTCCAGTTCGACCTAACCCAAACCGCGCAGATTATCCTGCCTCACTTCCGACTCGTGCAGCCAACCGCGTCACATGTTATCACCGCAATATCGAGTTTCATAAGCAGCATAGAGCCCCTAACAGGACAACTGTCGCATCGTGTTCCCGATGACTCGAGTGTCGCGAGATTCCTATACGCGCTAGCGAATAATAAAACAAGGATCCTTTATCGGGGCAGCAGCTGCAACATCGTCTTACCTATGCAACGTCGACGCTCTTCGACAGCAGTTTCGTGTTCCGGCGAACGCATCGCGAATGCACGATTACATTTCAGGTGCTCGTTCGAACTCGTACCTCCGATCTTTCGGCTGTTGTTTTTATTAAACCGTAGTATTGTAATGTGTGTAACATGTGTGGTTGTGTGGTTGTAGAGTTAATGTGTGTAACGTTTGTGTGTTCGTTTTGAGTATCGATTAGCTACACGTTTTTTGTTAATGTTAACCAGTCAGTTTATTTATTATACTCTTAGTAACGCTGTTGAAAACAGCAAGCCTCAGACTACTTCTGGACGCAGATAGCAAAGGATGCAAAAGTTTCCATATAATTAATAAAAGTTTATTTAAAATTGCCTGCAATTTTTCAGTAGCGGGATAGAATCAATTTAACATTTGGTTGTGTTAGTAAATAAAATGGATAATCCAACTGTGGAATGGGATGAAAGAAGATACAATGAGTGCGGGGATAAAATACTTCCATACCTTGCCCACAAAACGGTCCCAAACTTTTGGTCTTGCAATGCACGAGTTAATCGTACACCCTGGCAAGCTGCTCAAAAGCATACCGCGACTGTACAACGCTGCGTTTTCTTTTTTGTTCCAAAATGTAACTTTGCCGTGATTACGCTGCATGACGTCCAAACGGTCGGCCTAACAATTAGCCCGAACTCATTTGAGCGACTAGATAGAGCATTGTACAACGATTCGCGATGCGCGAGTCCGCTTATCGAGCGTGGCGATCCGCGTTGCATCCGCGGCCGCTTTGTTCGGCTTTTCTCGCGCGAGCACACCCGCGGACCATTGGCCCCGAGTACGCGTATCGTTTTTACTATTCGTCGAAGGACGCCGTTCTGAACACGCAACAACGGCCCCGCATATCGGGAGAAAGAGAATGAGAAACAGAGGGAGAGAGGGAAGGAGAGATCGGCAAGAACCGAGCGTAGAAAACGCACGGGATCGACGCCGAGCAGACGCATCTGCGGCACGATCGATCGGCCTCCATCGATATTCTCTTTCATCGGAGCATAACGTCCTGGACGCACCACGACGCGATGAACCACGACGTTCCCTGTATCGTGCTTGGGACCCGACGACTTTGAATGACGTTTCACAATCGGTCGATCGGCGGAACGGTCGCTTTGCATACAAGGAGCGGCGTAATAACGACAAGATTAATTAAACTCGTTAGGGGAATATCGGGAGAGTACTGGCGCGCGGATAGCATGATCGAGTGTGCCGCGGAGGAAACTGAGATAAAAGTGGAGCGAGCGAGAATCGAAGGGGTTCGCGGGAATCGATGAGGGTAGACGATCGTAGAGAGGGGGAGGATGTTAGAGTTTCAAGGGGGGACGAGTGATCGGTTTAAAGGATGATAATGAAGGCGTTTTCTTCGGGACGCGAGGGACAGTGATATATGTATGCAGGTTGCCTTGATGTGGATGTCTGTCGCCTTGCGTCTGTAGCTACTTACGTACTGGTGTGGAGTGAGTGTAAGAGTGGTTGGAAAGGAGGGTTGGGGTAGACTTGTTCGCATTGATATCACGTTGAGTTGTATCATCTGTGCTGTGATTAGATAGAAATTAATCATTGCAGTTCAATTTTGTTTCTATACAGTTGCAGTTACTGACGTTCGCGTGGATAGTACATGGAAGATGTCCCAGCGTAGAACTTTGAAGAAAATGTTTATTGCAGAACTTCTACAATATTTGAGTCTCACTTTTATCTACAGATTAAACCAGCCGCGTCTGTCAGGTAAACCCTGGAACAGTCTGCGTAGAATAAGAATACAAAAATTGAAAAATTACAACCCTTTCTGATCATTCGCCCTGTGCTTAATTCTTCGCCAATAGACAGTCTCCGAAACGAGGGTGTTACTTATCAGAAAGCAAATCCGACTAATTTATTCAAACATCAAAAATTGATGTGTCCAACTTTGCGCTCGAGGAACAAGCCGGTTAACAGATTGCCCGTCCCGTCCATTCAAACTTTTCGAAACATCCTTCCGAGCACAGATATCTCAGGTTCGTTCGTCGAAAAGCTGTCACACGGACAGAAACTCGACCTCGAATCCCGCGCATACCTCTCCGATATGTACGTCTTCCATCGCATAACACGGGCTGACGTTGAAATATCGATACACGAGGAGCACCCGACCGACCCCCTTTGGAACTTAAAATAACCTCGCGAGCAGACACAAAGGCGGCTGAAGAATTTCCACGGCGCGGCGCCGCGGTTGAACGGGCGCAGCACCTTGAAATTACTCCGCTCAGCCCGGCAAATTGATTTATCAAAACGGTTAATAGGTATAAATCGCGGCCTGATTAATGCGTCCGCGGGCGGAACGCCGCGCAACCGTGTAAAGTTCGCGATACACGTGCACGAGCGTCGTCCCATTGGATGCCTGTCGAATCGTTGCCTGAGAAACGGGGATGGTCTGAAAGGGGGATAGGCATTTATTTATTCCCGGACAAGATACGAATCTAGTCGGCGGTGGTACGACAAGAATGAACCGCATAATTGACGAACGCCGGTCGTCTAATAGCGAGCCGAGCTGGAAAACTCCGTCGCTCGATCGTAACATAAATCCCGACGATAATGAGATGGGTAAATATCGGTTGCCACGCACGTTTAACCGGAATACCTTGGAACTCGCCCTGTGTATGGGCACTCGAGCTTCGATGCCAGAGTTATTGAATCCGTCCGGTGGTGCTTAAATCGATCCCCGACGCTCGCTCTATATTTTTATAGTTTCTTTCATTTTCTTTTCACGTTCCGCTTCTAGCCAATTTGCTCACCCGATCGTTGCCCGTGGTTTTTCTGCGCGGTGTACTCTGCCCCTGTTTCGATGAATTTCTCTCACGATCTGAGAAATATTTGTTAGGGGTTATTGTCGGAATTTTCACAGACCCTGGCAAGGGAAGGTCTCCCGTGGTTACCCCTTCAGGGTGGCGAACTTTTTCAGGGTGGTAGATAATGGTCTGTTGGAGATATTAATATGGGCTTTAGGTGGGAATAATTTTTAGTCTGCGAGTAATATATATTTTTTCGGGTCATTACAGGAATTAATGCAATTCATAATAATGAAATATATTTCCCAAAGTGCAATTGGTCATTTGTATCATTTCATTCCATTTCTCGCATTGATCTGGACGCAGGGTACACTTCATAACGTTTCCCCTCTGGTTTTTTAAAGCGTCTCACCATTATCCCTCTGTTCTATATTTCTATCCCCCGCATTGTTACGTCCACGTGTATCTGTATATTTATATCTTGCGTATTTCTATCGAAGCGTTTCCTCTTTTTGCCTCCATACCTGCGTTCTTACGACCTCGTATTCACCAGTCCCCGTGCTTTATATTCCTTTATCGCTACATTTTTCGACACCTGAATCCCCCCGTTCCAAAGCCTCCTATGCGTTCCCTTCTCCTATCTTCGTACACCTTTTTTACGTACCGCTTGCCAACCGTTCCTTCTCCTCGTTGTCTTCTTAATAACATCCCACCACTTTTTCACAATATTCCCGATTGTCCCCCTTTCGATCTAACTGTTCTATTCCCCGACATCTTTTCGGTTCTCTCATAAATTCTTCCAACCAAACGGACTCCGACCAGTGTTTCTGCCCACGACCAACATTCGTTGCACCATACACGCGAGCGTTTCATTACTCAATTAACGACCCACGCGTATATTCAACTGCGTATCGTCTGCACGGACAACGCATCGAGATGTCGTTCAGATTGCCGAGGCAAATCGAACACGAGTATCGGACACGGTACTTCGTAAATATGAACGTCCCCGTCCCGGAGATCACTGTGTGCACGGACTGCAATTGACGAGTTACACGTGCATTGGCCCGTGTATGCGTCGAGGCACCGATGACGAGCCAGAAAAAGACTCTCGATCCTCCACCCGGTCGTGAAGGGGACGTTTTCTTCTTGCTCGCGCAACAAGATCGTCGATGATCTCGATTCTGCAGCGCCTTCGCTGTCCAATCGACCGATTTGCATCCCGATACGGACGGATTTTTGACGGGCCGAGTATTATCGACATCTCCGAGTAGCCTGGAGGAAGTTTGGTCGCGTTTGAAGCTAGATGAGATAGCCTTGGATGTTAAAAGAAGTCTCTGCATTGTATACATGTGAGTGCGGCCGAGTGTGTGCGGCGGTTGAAATTGCACCGAAGAAATTGTTGGGAAACAGTTGCACCCACTGTTATGGAAATATTCTTCTTAAACTCATTCGCGTGCTTCTCTGCTTTAATATCGTCAGCCTATTTCAGGGGATACCGTGGTCCCTATGGAAAGAACTCATTTAGTTGGGAACGAGGTTAAACACAGTTTCATATACTTGTGAGGCAAAATTACTTTCTAAACGAGCCGGTGCTCGAGGTCGTTCCGATCTAAGCCGAGGGACTCGAGATAAAGGACAGGGATTCGGGGACGATTCGAGGAAAATAAACGCCGCGTCTCAATTAAAATTTCGCTTCGAGAATACGGCCTCGAAGAATAGATTATCGCGAATAAATGTTAATTGTCCTGGCGAGAAGTCGCGATACCGTAGCGATCTCCCGTTGACTGTTAATTAACGCGTTCATGGAAACTCGTGCCATCATCTTTCTACGTACACCTCACGTAGTACACCCGTTTCATTTCTTGGTCGAGCCAGTTCCGTGTCGCAAGCTGCTGCTTTGTGACTTCACTACTTCAACCGCGTCGATTGGCTCTGCAAAATAGACACCGGCCTCGTTACGTATGCAACGGGTTAACCCGTCCCATGTAAATCATTATTATTATTTCCCACTGAACCGTTGATTTTTTACTTTTTGACCCGCGTGTTATGGCGCGAAACGAACTATTTATTAAATTATGCTGTTTATTTAACGTTAGTTATATCACACGCACGATCTGTTTGTACGCTTAATTTCTTCCCGAAGAAGAAGCGTTCGATGACCCCGGAACGTAGATTAAAATGAATATAAAAGAACTGAAATTCTGTTCACCGAGCATGATCTTGAATCACGTTGGACTTAACACCCGGCGGCTTTGGACTTAACACAAATTTTTTCAACTACTTTTAATTAAAGGAAAATAATGGTGTGCACATTCTACAATGCTTGTTATATCGCGCGCAACAAATAAATATAGGCGCCCTCATTTCCGCGTAATTGGAGCATCAAGATGAAAGCTACTTTGGATTATTTTCCCAAGCCTCTTATAAGTAATCGCAATTACCAGGGAAAATTGCCCCGTCGTTAATAACGACAGATCAGACAGATTATTGCAAGCAATTTCATCCCTCCCCCCCTGTCCCCGATCAGAATCAGGGCGAAATATCAAATGATATTCCTAAAAGCGTAACGCCGTTCTCCAATTAACCTGTCTAAATCACGACAACGAAAAGAAAATTGCGTGCTCAAATTAAACGCGCCTATGCACCGTCCATTTACCGGCTATCATTTTGCTTCATTTCTATCGCCCTCTCTAAATCCCCCGTATCGTACCTGCGGCACACACGACAACCCGTCGAAGGAGGGACGAGGCGAAACGAACAGTCCTTTCCAGCGCCGCCTCGAATCCCTTGACGTCATAATTGCTCCGCATAATCCAAGAATATAACCGGCAATTTTCCTCGGCAGCGGAGAGCCACCGACAGAAATAACGAAGACCGTTAACCCCAGATGCGTGTCGCGGGTCGTCGTTAAGCGTCCTCGGCTGGAACTTTACGCGGTTCGGCCGCTACGGAACGGATCTCGTGACCGCGACGATTTACCTGTCGGCCTTCTTCCGCTGGTGACGGTGAACGGGTTACCGCAACGTGACCACTTCCGTCCAATCGAACCTTTAATTGTCGTTGGCAGAGGGCACGGCGATTTTCAGTCGGCGTGCCTGGCGAGAGGCCCGCAGGTGTAGGTGCGACAGGTGTACGATTTATTAGTACAAGTTGACGCTGCTCGACAGCAATGATTAGATGTTTGTCATATGCTAAATCTTTCATTTAGTTTCATCAACAAATCTGTGAATGGTATTTAATATACTGTAAAGCATACTACTGTCAGATCGACGAGAAAATATAAAATATTTTTCCCTGCGCCGTGGACATTTTTAGTAAGTAGCTCATGCGTACCGCGGGATAAACACGGTTGAAAATCGCTGGTATAGAGTATAGGTAGTACGGATATCTCGGCGGACGTCATTATCGATGGTAAATAGCAATCGCTGCCTTGAAATGATCACGTCGAATGGAACGAAAGATGAAATAGACGCGGTGACCCAGAGGGAAATGAAGTAAAACGTCTTGATTGCCGATGACTCGCGTTTAGGGCGCCGACGTTTCAAGCAAAAAAGTACGCCGCCAGGAGCTTCGTTCTACGTCTGCGTCGCTCTGATGCAATTTGCGATTGGTTCTCGAGTTTTTTGCTCGATGACGGTTTCGAGGAACTGATGGAAGGGACTTTTGTTCTTGCACGGAGGTCTCGCTGGATTCGTGGGAAAATGCAGATCCCTTCGGCGCAGCCAATTTTTTTGGGACCAAAGCAATTCATGTGTACAGCTGCCACTGGTGCACCAAGTCCCCGCAATTAGTCTCATAGAGGAAGCTTCTAGGAAAAAAAGTTCATGCGAATTTCCAGCAAGGTATTACAGGCTAGGGATTCTGACGACAGGTAACCGTTTCACCTGAAATTGCGATGGAACAGTTACGACAGACTGACACGAGTACAAATGTGACCACTAAATTCACGTGCACACATAATTAACCCTTATGTTAGCTACCAAAATGGATTTGAAGTTCGAAGCTTAGTTATTCAAATTATTTTGCATAAATTTGTATTCACAAAACGTGAGTTGACGTGAAATTTGTTCAAACAATCGAGATCTAGAGCGGTTTTGCGATATTTTATCAAAAACATACAAAAAAATTTCAAGAAAATATAGAAATGGGTACCCGGGTACCCGGTTGCTAACATAAGTGTTAAGTTCACCTTTCATTCTCACTTTTTAATTTTAATTAATTACGAAAGAAAGGACGGATTTTATAAAACTGTGCGAAGATCTTCGTTCCTCCAGAAATCGATTTCTGCGAGTCTCCGTCGTCCAAGGAACGCGACTCCATGTTTCTCATTTCACCTGTCCTTCGGGTTCACGCAAATTGATAAATTTCACGCAAACCACGCGCAGACGAGCGTAATACCTTTCGCAACACCGCCGGTACGCATCAGCATCCCGATGAGGAATATCGGCAAAAAGCGACGCGTCGTAAACATCGAGGGTTACCGCAGTCGAACGAGACAGTCCAGGAAGCATTCAAATCGAAATAACGTCGATTTAGCCGGAGGTCGTACCAATTGCCGCGTCTCCGCCAGCAAGTCCGCTTCTTGCTGCTTTTAACGAAATTCGTGAAACGACGAGAACGGCGTGGAAAAACGGGGGATAGCCTGGATCGACGACAGAACCGTGCAACGCCTCGGCCGTCTTACATTCGCCGACTGTCGTTGACGATTACGTTAGTGGGCCCAAGGCGGGTCTTAATAGCGTAAGAGCGTGCTGCAAGAAGACAGTGACATGCCTGATGTCGTTTTCCACGGTTGGAAGGCAACGCGTCATGCACCCAACTTGTAGCTGTTTCGCAGCTGTACATTCGTCTTGGCTTTTGTCGTCACGCGGAATCGCATCTCCGTTCGGCCTTTTTTCTCGCCGACTGCTTTGTTTCTCTATTTCTCGGAGAAATATGGCCATGTTAATAGTGGTGAGAAGTTCAGGACGTCCCGTGACGAATTACTTGGGATGTAAAACTCTGGGGGTTTTACGAGTTGACGGCGTCGATGCGCGACCGCGTTGCTCTCTGGAATGCGAATAGTTGGACGAATCCTGCGAAGTCTTCACTGGGTTACGATATTAAAGGATCGATAAATCTTATTGTTAGCTGAGGAATTGTCGACTGCTGTAACTGCAGTAGCTCGGTGAAACAATGAAATTGTATAATAGTCTACCCTCCAGAAGCCTCCCCTTTCGGATTCCGGAATTGAATTTTTCATAGGACCCTTTTATATCAGAAAGCCGGGTGGACAATTGAAGGGATTCGCGGGTGGCGAGCGCGGGATAAAGGGGCAATTCTAAGGTGAAAACCTCAAATGGAGCAGCCTGTATAATCGCGAGCAAGGATTCCTTTCACGCTGCAGACTGTGCTGAAATTTACAATTCAAGGAACCGACGTACACGGACGAGGTGGAATACGGAAAAGGCTTTGACCAATGCTGGACTGCAGTTAATGCGTTTCCGATGTACATCCGTTTTCTAATCGACACGGGAAACTTCCATTTGGTCGAGATGTGCACGGTGCAGCTGATCAAGCTGCTCCTGCCGACGAAATTCCCTCGCAGGAGAGCTGCTCTTCCTCTGAATGGTGTAACTTACGTTAACGGCACCGACTTCGCCCATAGATTTGCCTGTAACCTTAATAGATGGATAGGTGGAGAGGAAGCGAGACAAGGGCAGGATGCTAGAAGGCTTTTAAGGCCTGGCATGCTCGATTAAAATGGAGTAAAGAGGAGATAAAGCGAAGAGGGAAGAAATGAATGGTAGGAAATAAGGAATTTTATATTAACATAGAAATTTACTTCAACACTTGGAAAAATACCAACGCTGTCTCTCGTTCTATGGCATATAAATTACTGAAAATAATGAGGCACTGTAATGGTACCAGCGCCATAAATCACTGATTTATTTCCCGCGCCGAAGAAACGCAATTTAAATACTAACGCCGTTTAAATGCGGCTAATTGAATCGAATCGTCCCCGCAATCAGACGGTGTGCTCATCAATTAGATTACTCTGTCCAGCAACACTTGGCGCGAGAACGTCACTCTCCAGGGAAGCCAGTGAAAACGGGCGTCGCGTCGATGGAAGAAAGAAACGAGTAGACGGACGAAAAGCAACCGCTACCCAGGTGTATCGTGAGACGTCGCGGAACGGGATGCGAAGAAAAATAGGAAACACGGTATTCCACTTATTCCAGGCGTTATCGGTCACGCTTTCGTCGGGGAAATAATAAAGATAAGGGAAACCGACACGTGAAGCTTTGCGTTATATTCGGTAAACACCGAAGGCTCTCTCGCCAGACAGATTCTCCGTCGAAACAGGCGGGGAGGAAAAAAAACAGATACCGAGATGAGAAATCCAAAGGAGGAGGAAGATTCGTGGCACACGTTCCCGATGTGACGCAAAACGGAAAAAAAGGACAGTGCGGTCCAGCCAGTGAAAGAATGGGCAAAAATAAGGAACACGATATTCCTCTTGGCAACGCCGCCCGTGGCAAGACCAGTTAAGAAATTGGAATCGATTTAGTGGACTGTGCCGAGCAGGTGATCGCTACCGCGGATGCTCTTGCCGATTTGCTTTTCTAATTGAGATTAATGCCAGCCACGAATTCACGAGGATAAACGGAAAGTTTCGCGTAGACGGAATAATTACCGTAGATAGGAATCTGGTACAACGGTCTACGTTGTAGCCGAGCCTCGTGTAGTTTAACTACTCCCGAGGACGAGGGACGAGCGCTGATAACCGCCTTGAACTTGCCGTATTTGCCCGCTCTGTGTCTGCCTACTTGAATTTTCAACCACCTAGCCGCCCTGGTATCTTGTGCCCTTCTTACCCCCTAGAGGAAATTGTGTTCTCTCCCCTTCCTGCCCTTCCTGCCCGTCCAATCCTTTCCAACCCTTCGACGCTCTCGTGCAACAACCTCCCTTGCCGCTATTTTCGCCGCACTTCGTCGCTTTAATATCGAAGGAGGTCACTTGGATACGGAGACTTTTGATGAACTATTCTAGAAAGGACACCCCGGTGAGACTATAGTGGGTAACTTATTAATTTCTGCATGAATTATGCTGATCGTGAATTGGACAATTGCGGACTTGCGGCGTAGTTGGACGACTTGTTTATTAAAAAGAAATGCCTCTAATCGACGAAGAACTTTCTACAACCGCAATTAACAAACCCACCTGGTATCCTCTGATTGAAACCCACGTGCGATTCAAAATAGTCACCCTAGCTTGTTACAAGCTGCCGCTATTCCCATAATCGGGTCCCATTCGCATCAATTCCAAAACGGTTCCACACCATTCGTGACCCAACGTTACCTTCCAGTCATAAATAACCGGCGTTCCCAGTGGTTCTTGACTGCTCATGTTCAGTCGTTCCAACGAATTTACCGTTGCGCTGCAACATCGTGTAGCTACACCCGCAACGATTCCCCTCGTCCGTTCGTATGTTTGCACACGAAGATCCAGCATCCACGATATAATCGGTAATCGCAGCCCGCCTAGGAAAACCAACCGTGGGTCACGATTCACCCAGCAAGCATCGCACCCGGTACTCCTCCTTCGTCTGGCAGCTTTCCAGCCGCGGTCAACACGTCGCAGAACATAGTTTAATAATAATGCTGTTAATAATAATCGATGCATTTGTGATTGCATCGGCGACACGAGATGTACGGGAAAGAATTCAACTCGTTTGCTGCTGAATAAAACGGTGTGCATACCCTGCGTGTAATTATGTGAATATCCTCTTTCTGGGTTCAAGAATATAATTTTGTAAAGTAGGATGTTAACTTGGGTTGGAATAACGTTCCACGTGTGCGATAACTGCTTTGGGTTAAAAGAGAATCGCACGTGTCCCACTCGCGGTCTGACCTTTTCACTGCCGCGGTTAATTCTACTGAAAAATGAGATAGACGATTACGGCCAACGCGGACGCCGATTAAATTCCAATCCAAGTGGTTAGAAACCTACTTAACCCGTGAAATATCAAATTAATCCTTGTAATGTAGAGCGAATAAAACTCTTATATATGCTCGTAGTGATATTCCCAAACTTTTGTCGAGCTATTCTCTGTCTCGTCGTATTATCAAACCGTTTAATTATCTCTCAACACTCTTTCCTAATATCCTATAAAACTAATGATTAAATCAACTGGAATACTTCAGCCTATACTCCTGGACCAAGGAGTTAACATTCAACTACCCTGTTGCGTGACACATTCGCCACAATCGTTAGCCAAAATGACACCGTTGGCCACGTCAACGACGCCTGGCGAAACAGTTATGTATCCCGGTAGCCTATCGTTTCAATGGCGAAACAAGCGAATCAGCAAGCACACGACCTCGGCAAAAACTAGTTTATTAATATGGGTAGCACGATCGCTGTAATCTGCCAGTTCCAGCGGTCTCGCGAGGGCAGCCGATCGCACGCGAGTGCCTATCGAGCGGCTATGCAATATTAGCCGGTGAGGACGTTGCAAGGTGCTCCGAGAAATCACCCTGCGGATACTTTGGATTTCTTCGTAGCCGGGACGTTTATCCCCCGGTGGAGAAAATGATTTAGTGCACCGGTGTACGTGCACCTAGGACTTGCACGCGTGTATCTATTGCTGCATCAAACCCACGTTCAATCGTATCAACAGGAACGGAATACGATTGCGGTGCCAGGCCTAGATACCACGTTGGTCGAATCTAAATTTAATTGCAAACGCGATGGGATAGATGCTTGAACGTCGTTCAGGGAATTGCGTTAGAATGTTTAGCGTGTATCGGTTTGCATTAACGCGACGGCCGTGGAGCTTGCTCGGATCGATCATTTCCGTGACTGATTAAGTGATAATTATGGAAGATCATGTTCTATGGAAATTACTTCTGCGATCGATGTAGAACGACGAGTCCTTTCGATATTTTCTGTAACTCGAAGAGCTGGAATTAAATGGTATACATACCACCTAGATTGAACAGGTTTTCATTATATGGATGCGATACCGGTTATCCAGAGATTTGATTATTTGTAATTCGGTTGGATATATTTATCGATACCTAGTGGCAAACGCTATCAGCACGCGTGGAATGATCGAAGACAAATTTTTCGTACCGATCAAACAGGTATCCCCGATCGGCGCATTAATGAAAACGAAGAATAGAAAATGACGCGGTAGCAAAATTTCGTTCAAGTTATACAGGTCTCAATTATAATGTGGCACGTAGCAAATTAATTTCGACACTGACCATCCGCGATGTCTGCGTTCAGATCGCGTGCACGGCTCGAATAACGCCGCTCGTTATTTACATTCAAGCGTTACTTTCTTCTTGCACGCGTGTAATGCGTGTACCTATCTCTGATGAAGCATTAGCAGATAATACGTGTTCCATCATTGATAAGCATCTTAAAAGTTGGCGAACGAAGAGCCGCAAACGTAAGTAGCTTAAGCGTAGATACTATCGCGAGCGGATATCAAAACGGGAGAAAACTCGACCACTTTCCAAACAAACTCGTTCCGTCTTTACTCTCGCGGTTTTATCGCGAACAACTTATTCCCCTAATCGGACGCAACTCTGTATTAACGAGCTTTGAACAGATTACACGCTGCCCTCCGTTATCCTTCACGGGTAAAGTTGCAATTAATCATCGTCAAAATGGACAAGGGCGAAGAAGAAATGGTACATCGTTAATAAACATATGTAGGAGGCCGAAGTGAAGTGAGGCTTGTTATTGGCCGGATTCCTGACAGTTTTACGGCATGAGACTCTTTTACCGGTGATATAGGGATCGATAATTCAGGATTAATAGTTGCAAGTGTGGAATGTTGCAAAAAGATATTTAACAACTTGAGGCTGTAAAATAATTTTTTTAATACGTTTTTAATACCCATTAGTGTCACTTTATACCGATGAAAATAACGGCAAGTTTCGAGTTAACCGAAACTAACCGAAAGAGTTAGCTTTCAATTATTTCATTTTTATCAATTAAATTTATTCTAATTTATATAACAGGGTTAAGATTAATTCGATGATTTCCAATATTTATGGATATAATAACTTTGCTTCTGAGATCTCGCAGAAATATATTTTCAACCACCCCGATGAAATTTTATCCCACCCTCATTTCAAGCTTTCATCCACAGACCTTTTAATGGATTGCACATATATCACGCGGGTACAGCATTTCAACGTGGCGATCCAACAAAAAATTGCACCGCAAAAATATTAAAAGCAATATGTCACATTGACGAAGCGCATTCTTGTGCAGGAACACTTGTCCGAGACAGCGCCAAGTCTCAAGTGGTCTCACGCCAATAAATGTTTTAACAGCAACGCGTGAAACAGCGTTTTCCAGCGTGGCTTTTCTTTTTGTCAGCTGAAGCAGCGTTAACTCGAAACTGGCACTCGCAACGATCGCATTCCCGGGCCTCTCTTCGAGGAAAAGGAGCGGCTGGCGAAAGGAAAAAAGCTCGATGCGAGTTGAATTTTACGCGGAACAACAAACTCGTGATATTTGCAAAGCAGATCTCCGTAAATCGTGTTTCTACGTTCATCGTTTTTTTTCTTCTTTTTTTTTCTTTCGCGAATGATTGCAGGTCACGTTCGACGAGTTCTTCTCTACATTTTCTTTCGTTGGCCTTAATTGCTGATTAATTGTAACCCTTTCTTTCGCGGATTTCGCGGACTCGTAGATTGAAGGATTTTACAGAACCAGGACGATCGACACGGGGCAGGTTATTTCCAGCAATATTCATGCCGATTTAATGAAAGATTAAGAATTGATAATACTTTTTATAAAATGTCTGTGCCATCGTTTCCGAACCAGGGTACTAATTGGCAGCTGCATTTTAAATAATAAAAACGAAGCATTAGTTTATGTATCTTCGGTTTCCTACTAAGATTTCGCTTTAACATAGAACATAAATATAACCATTCAATTTACTCCCGGTCTCATCCTTTTTTCTAGCTTTTAAAATTGTGTAATAGGTATCTCGTTACGGAAGCACGGTAAAATCCATTCCCTATATTTATACGGTATCCCTAATTATCCCCTCGGAACCTAGAAATAAACAAACACACCTTGCAATATTGCCCCTTTCGGAGTGCACGGATTTCGCAGCGTGTTCTCGCGATATTATATCGCTACCGAGGGAGAATCGCGGAACAGTTACTCCAATTTTCCAGAAAATTACCGTCTGCTAGACCGCCGAGTCACAACCTCTCGTTGATGCCTGTGCGTTCAGGAATGCATGAACTAACTGGAACTTCGGATATCGCCGGCTTTAATTATACGATTTTTCCCTATAGACTTCCCACGGAGAGACGCGAACACTTTGATTATGATCCCTTTCACAGGAAGCTACTCTAAATTGCCCCCTTCTTTCACTCGAAATCCGACGAATACCGTTCAACAATTTCCTACTTTCTCCTCTGTCTAACTTCGGTTCGTTCATCTTGCCGTTTAAGCGGTCCGTTCGACGATAGTTCGTCCCTTCCGCGTGTTCGTCAATTTCTCCTCGAGGATTTTGCATACGTTCCGCCGATCCAGCCGGAAATAAAACGCTCGCGTACTCGATCGAGTCGCGTACGATAACATCGCCACGCTGTAATCTCCGGCGAGCGAAAAATTTCAATGAGTGACGGCTCATGCTAGTGAAACCGCGGGTGGTCCATCGGTCGTTATAATCCTTAGACATTCAACTCGGATAATCTTCTATCGCCAGAATGCACGTACATCTGGAACGCTTTATTGCGCCAGTGCAGCCTTTTCTGACCCTAATGAAAGTAACTTGAAGCGCTGGCGAAAGGCTGCCAAGATGGTACACCTGGACGTGACTTACATCTGCTAGTATTCGAAGCGATGCTGGATCGTCCGGGCCACGAGGATTGTGTATGAATGATGTTAAGAGATATTCGGTGTTGTTTATTGTGTCGATGGGACTCGTTGTAATCGCTAGAAAATAACGTAGCTCTGTTGTCAGGCGAGTAGAAAGTGAATAGGTTGGAACGATTGTGTCGGAACGATAGTGGGCAGGATTTTGTAAAATTTCAACGTGACTGGTTTTGTAGATTAACAGTTGTTTAGTGGATTTTCTATTTCTACTTTTTTGGGGACATTAGTAAGACATTTTTTAAATAGTGGTAGATAGTAGCTTATTTCATAATTCGGTTGACGTATTACAGTATACCAAGATGCAGTTTTATTATTATTATTATATACTTCATCGCCGTTACTGCCCGCGAATAATATACGCGCGCGTAAAATCCATTAAAATATAACTTTTACTGCACACTAAGTTTCAGCCAAGAAAAATGTCTTCTCTGCCAATATATCCGTGATGCATTAACATTCCGAACCGCTGCGGTGTCAGTTATGAAATCGTAATATTTTGTATTTAATCGTCCACGTAACAAGTTTCACGTTCCCCTTCAGTTTTCAACAACCACGATTAAACATCTTTTACATCCCTGCATACGAAACGAAATATAATGCCAGCTGGGATTTAATATTATTGAATACTCTGCTCCCCGGCCAAGGTTTACAAAAATACCGAAATTCTTTAGATTCGACAACCCAATCGATTACACCTTTCTAAACGTACGTGCTACGTGCAAACAAATACTGCACGATCAGCGATCTCACCAGCGCAGCGGTCAGCCACCCTGGGCGATAGTTGCACCAAAAAATGCCACTTTACTTGCTAGTGCAATTTACGCCGTCCGTAAGGCACGACGGACGGGATCGAATAAATCATCGCAGGAAGCTGTGTCGAGTGTTTTACGCACAACTTAGCCCGCGAGCACGAATTTACGATTCTTCCCCGACAAAGATAACCGAAGATATAGTGAACCGGAGGAGAATGAGAAGAAGAGGAAGAAGTAGAAGAAGAAGAGGAGGAAGAAGAAGAAGAAGAAGAAGATGAGGAAGGAACGAGCGATAGACGTTGCAGGCACACTCACAGATAGAAAGTTAGACGTGGTAGTTAGTATGGGAACACTCTCTAACGTATGCATGCGTAGGAAGGTAGCCAGATAACGCGTGGGTACACGACACGGTGGAGGCTGTATTTGCACGCAGTTGGTTGTGTGGGTAACTAGCTAGGTCGGTGGATAGGTGGGTTCAGGACCCTGGAATTGCTTTGTGCCACTCTCTTGGGTGCAACTCCGCCGTCCTTTCCGCGAACGTTATATCGAAGCGTGTGCAGTAAAACACGAAACCTGTCGATCGGTCGTAAAAATTGCCGTGCGTTTTCACGTTGCATTTTATCGGCGCGCATGTAAGCGCATGAACGCACGTTGAATCGTTCTACGTGTGTACGCACGTACATGCGTACATACGTGGAAGTGTCACAAGTTAAATTGAGTTGCAAAGACTTCGATTAGCTGTTCGATGTTTCTTTTTCTTTTTTCCCCCTTTCAATGTTTCTCTGTCGTTTACGATGTGGCGTGTTTCAAGGCGCAATGGATATTCATTATAATTTATGGAGGGAGGAACCGGTGGCTTAATTTCTATCGGCGGATAGCGCGAACTGTTTGCTTCCTCTATAAATAAGTTTTTAATTGCAGGTAGTTAAGTATATAAACTGATGGGTAATACCTGTTTTTTTCAACGTTTGCAACAGTGTATTCCTGTTTCGATTTCAACTAAGAAAAATGTCTTCCGCGGGTACTCGGATACGATGGACGTATTTTATGGAGTAATAACGAAGGGGTTGTCGACCTGATCTACCATTTTTTTCCCTTTTTCTGTTTTTAATGTCGCGTCTGTCGTAAGAGCCTGGGCATTTTTTGTGAAAACAATTCCGATGTCACAGTGTACTACTTACGCGTTGCAACGTTCAAGATGAACAGTATTTTCTCCATAAAAATAGTATATTCAAAATTTTATTTTAAAAAATTGCTTCTGTCATAGTTAAAATACACGAGCCACTGAGGACTATAAATTCTATACTATAAATTTCTAGCATTTTGTGACGTCAATATTAAATAAATAACAGACGCGTATAAATCCGAACATTCAATAAAGAATCATCAAATCACGATGACAGAGATTTTCCTGTAATTTCAGCACAATCTCAGGAAAGCCCTACGGGTAATTGATATTGTTACGCGATTAGAGCAAATGACACGGTAGATCATTGGGCAAAGCAATGAAGACCACGAGGTATTCCAGTGAACCATGCATTATTGCTATCTCTCTATATCGCATTGAATCCGTGTAATAGAGAACCCCCCATAGTCTGACCCAGGATCACGATTTACGAATAATAGCCAAGTACGGCTCGTCTATTCGCGTCGATACATCGATCCTGTATACATATACATCTGTATGTGCCAGACTGATTGGTGCATCCTTATAAGTCGTACACAATATTGTAGCCCGCTCCAGGAACTCATTATCCACCGGCTGAATCGCCTACGTTCGATACGTGTTACGTGGAACACAACGGCGTCATTCGAAGGGGTTAAAGGTCTGGGACAAAGTTGTTATCAGCATCGCACTGTCGTTTCCCTTTTCCACGGTGTCGCATTTCGCCGATCTTCCCCTTTCACTACGGTTTTACACTTTCACTATGGTAGAACACGTTTCGATTTTTTTTTCTATTCCCGATATAGGAGAGATTATGTAAGCCTATACTAGAATTTTCGCATTACACGAATAATCATTGGTATAAGTAACATTGATGTTGGATTTTAAGTCTAGCATAGAATAAAAGTTCCAAGGTGTTACCACCTACAATAGACATCGAAATTATAGTGCTCTAATGCGAAGTTAGATGTTTTAGGAATGTTGTACCTTTCGTGTCTTTTTCAAGGGAATATTCTGTAGTCGATCGGGCGGCAACGGCAGAAAGTTTTCACTTTCGAGAAGAATACAGAAGTTGCAGATTCTATTAGATCGCAAGTTGGAATGGAATTCTGCATGAAACGATGCGCACTGCTCATACAGATGGGAATCGTTTCGCGTGCATACAAGGAACCGTCTGATGGGAAGATATTATGCATAGTCAACGGTGAACACATTTTTCGCCGGGACGAGGATGAATTTTGAACCCACGTCAGGGTGGTAATCGACACTATTTTCTTTCAATTTCGCGATTCGAGGCTGGTAATGCATTCCGACACGAAGCGCCTTCTGCCATTCTTCTCGCTTAAATTCCTATCGAATATCGAAATAAGAAATTGATATCCCCCTAACTATTTATTTTCTCATCAACCCCCGAATCATTATTGTCCACGTCTTTATTACAAAATAAAGGTTGCATTGTATTTACCATAAAAACAAAACCGTTAATCTAGCAACTTGCATGTACAAAGTATAAAAATTCAACAAACACAAGGGAAATTCCACTCGTATCCTGTACATCACCCTTAAGAACGCAAAATGAATGATTCGCAAAGCAGGATATCGAATCGGCTGTAAGTCAATACACTTATTTCCACCAAACAAAGGGAATCTTTCACGGTTTCTTTCGCCGCGAATAAAAACGTTCCTTCTTGTTTTGCTCGCGGCCACGAATCCTGGGACCGCGATCATCGCCATTCTGAAAGACAGCAGCCTGCGTGGCACGATTCAATGGAATTTCACGATTTTATGCTCGACTGCGGAATCGTGGTCGTTACGTGGCCAAGTCTGAATAATATCCACCGGTGGATACCGTAGCCGGTGCGCTTATAAAGAGCGCGTAGTTACGTGCAATGAATGTCGAGAGGAGAGATGAAATATATCCGGTTATCGTACTTACACTCGTCTTTCTCCCGGTTGGCATGGGGGCAGCAGTTGTATGTACGTTCTCTCCTTGACACAGAAACGAAGCTCCTTGCGCGTCTTCTAACGAGCGACGATCGATTTTGCACTTCCACTTGAACGGCGGCCGACTACTTTGTTTTCAATATCGTGAGTGGAGCTACGAAACTCATGAAATTTCGATTGGTCCTTGGGCTCGATGTTACGTGCAAGCTTTAGTGGCCATTCTTTCTATTTTCCAATTATTTTCTGACGCTGGAATTTCCTTTCGTCACGCCTTCGAGTGGGCGACGTATCGTAATGGAAGCGAAGGTGGATTTCCTTCAGGTATTGAAGAACGTTGCTTTTGCATAATTTATAGTACGTTCAATTTGTATTGTCGATGCTATTATAAATTTGTGTACCCTCTGTCTCGTGGTATTTCTTATTTATGGACAATTTATTTAGTTACGGTTTCGCGTTATACGTTGTCATTACATGGAGCTGACTTATGACGGAAGGTAGATTTGTAATTTTTTTTTCCTTTAACACTGCTCGTAAATATTCCCAGTATTATCAATCTATCGATGTATCCCTCGTACGTTCATATCGGCAGTAAATATTAAACATCTCGATAACTCTCAATTGCATTTATCCACGAAAGCTTTACAGCGATATAAAATTTCCCAGGAGATAGTATTTCGTTTTATTCGAGCCAGACTTACTATCTTCCATCTTTTACTCTTGACCAATCAAAAATTAATCCACGTTAGACATTTTGCTTTCTGCTTTTGCGCCGCCGTTATCTGCCAGATCTTTTATATCGCACGAGGAATACAAACCACTCGGATCGGTCGACGAAACATTCAATTAACATACAGCAACTAGACTCGAGTACGTACAACTATTCAACTCACGAGCACATTATCCCAGTGATCTCGTGCGCGCACGATGCCGTGATACCCTCGCGTGGCGAGAATTTAATAAACATTTCGACGTGTAAAACACATCGCAGTAAAAGGCATCGCAGTGACATGATTCACCGGTTACGTAACTGTTCTGGCAGTAACAGTAGCCTAACTTGGCCGAGCTGCGCCGCGGAGCCAGGCTGATTTCATACGTGTTCAGTGAACTGAAATGTCGCCGCGTTCCATGTACACGGTCCCATATACATTCGCCTTAGAGGGCAACGTCGTACCTACACGCACGTGAACTTCTTCGACCTTTTCCATCGTGCTCGGAGCATAACTTCAGGATCGTGGATTCGGCTTAACACGTCGCCTTCCAGCCGCTGTGGCGGAATCGTGGCGGTTGAATTCGACTTTGGGACGAGCGCGGCGGCGTAAATGATGCGCTTGAATAAATTTTCCATTGAGAAAAGGTAGAGTTTGCCACCTTCGTAGGGCGGGAAGGAAATTCGCCAAGTTTACTGGCTCGAGAGCAACGCTTTTGCAATCCCCTTTTCTGTCTTATTTTTTTCTTCTCGTCACCCCTTATAGGACGCACTTTTTGAAGCGTGGACAAGTTCCATGATAGATTGGCCAAGTTTCGATCGAATAGTTTTGCACGTCTGAGACTGACGCCGGCGAATAACACAGGGGTCGGTAGTTTGAAGTCGCCGCGTGCGGCAGACGTTCTATGATTTGTGAAGCAATGAATAAACGCTGTTTAGATAGTTCGCGCTTTGATTGTAGTTGCGGGGGATTTTATGCAGGCAAAGTTTCCGGCGTGGTTCAGGGGTTTAAATTTTCGGAGGAAATTCATTATGGATTATACAAACTGAGCTTATTCGTGGAGGCATTGACGCGACGATATAAACGAAATAATATTAGGCGATAATTTGTCTGGAGAAAAAGAATTACAGTGGATGATGTTTTTTCTATTCCAGTAGAAATAAGATAAAAATAAAATCCAGTAGGATAAGAAAATAAAAATTTCGGATACACAATAAAATGAAATCAATTGTTTTATGCAGGTGCCTCTGATCATTTCATCTTTGAAGGAAAAGAATTATAGTGGATGATGCTTTTTCTATGCCAGTAGAAATAAGATAAAAATAAAATCCAGTAGGATAAGAAAATACAAATTTCGGATACACAATAAAATGAAATCAATTGTTTTATGCAGGTGTCTCTGGTCATTTCATCTTTGTCTGAAGAAAAAGAATTACAGTGGATGATGCTTTTTCTATTCCAGTAGAAATAAGATAAAAATAAAATCCAGTAGGATAAGAAAATACAAATTTCGGATACACAATAAAATGAAATCAATTGTTTTATGCAGGTGTCTCTGGTCATTTCATCTTTGTCTGAAGAAAAAGAATTACAGTGGATGATGCTTTTTCTATTCCAGTAGAAATAAGATAAAAATAAAATCCAGTAGAATAAGAATAGAAAAATTTCGGATAGACAATAAAATGAATACAATTGTTTTATGCAGGTGTTTCTGATCATTTCATCGCCCACTGTAAATGCGATCTACCCACGAACAAAAACTTGATCCGTCATATCCCTGTAAAAATATATTATACCAGCGACCCGTTGAGCTCTTTAAACAAATTGACGCACTAAACGTCGCAGCAAAGATATAGGACGCCCTCCGTGTTCCTCGGAGACATTCCAACACGGCTTCTGTTCGCAAAACAATCCCTGTCGCTGACAAAATAGCCGTGACGGCTAACAAATCTCCGAAGTGGTTCGCGGCCGGATTTACGCGCCGCAAGAAAGTTATTGCCGACGTTCGTGAGTTACATCGCGCCACAGGTTACACGGCTGTCGAACAAGCGTGGATCGCCTTTAGTAGCGCGGCCGGTGAGCAAATTTCATTCGTCGGCCCTCGAATTCCGTTCGCGTCGTCCGCGGATATCCCAGCGGGGAATTAGGACGTGTCGTGTCGCAGGACCATTTTTGTCCCCCGAGTGAAAATCGCCGTCGCAATATCGCGCGGAAAATCCGTTTCGACGGGCGGCCGTCGTAGGTGGCAGGCATTTTCGATATTGAGATTAGAAGGAAAGAATCCGCGCTCGACCCGGATTCTTCGATTGCTTTGAATTCCAGTTCAGTAAACCGTACGGCCGGATTCTTGTCCTCCTTTTGGTTTCCAGTTAAATGGAAATTCCCGCGTGCCAACGAGGGATGAAATTCTAGGCTATCCGATGCTTGCTGATCAGTCACTTTTGAGTTTGTTATAAGTTGTCTGGGGCAGTGAGGGTTGAAATTGCTCTTTGGGAAAACTTTTCACTTATATCCAATCGTGAGTCACTTGCCTTGAACGAGCGTGGAATATCGTGGTTTGCTAACAGTTTATTTTCAAGGGACAGACGATATAATTTCAATTCAATAATAAATCCTCTGTTTCATTGCGGTTATGTAAAAAGAATTAAAGGTAGAATTTTTGTAGTATTGGGGAAAAAAGGATACCATAAGGAGTTAAAGAAATTACTGTTGAAACGTGAATAAAGAAAAGTATACAAGAATATTATCTAAGAAAACTAACAAATAATCAAAGTAATATATCATACAGTTAGGACACGGTTCAGGTACTCCGCGTAGTACTAAATATAATTTCCATGTAAAGAATCAATATTCAACGTATCAATTTCTATTTTCGTACGATCATCCGTCTTGCCTGAGAAGAAGTGGCAAACCCATTTCACCTGCCCCTCATCAATTAAAGCAAATAGTGTACACACGCAACAGAAACAGAACAATGTAGCCTCGATGCGACACCTCGAATAGTTTCACTACCTACTAACGACCGGTCGATCGTGTTGTCCCTTCGATTACGACGTCTTCATTAGTCTAGATTTCATCCAGCTAGCGGACACCACGGACCGATAATTTCGCGCGACCACGCGGAAAATTTGCATCGCTAATATTCCTCGCCGGTGTCAACTGTGCTTGATAACGGCCAGAAAAACGACGAGACGCCGTATACGTAATTCGAGCCTAATTATACGTGCTCCCGATGATCGAATAAAAAACTAGACCGCTCAATCGTGAGTGTACTCACGCCCCTTGTGAACGAATTCCAACCATCCCTGTATCGTTCGCGATGCTGCTTTTGGATTCACTTAATCATCCCCTTCCGTCGATTCCAATTCGTTACGCCAACTCGTTCCTTTCATAAAAAAATCCCTCCGCATTTTAATTCGCGATGGGTTACGCGATGGCTTATTAATTTGCTACTGAAGCAAATATCTACGAGCATCTGTGGTAAAAAAAAAAATAGACGTGCTAATGGCAACCGTGAATCACATGCGTGCAAGTGATTGCGGCGCTAATAACGCATCCGACTTCGAAGAAATCGCGTCAGTATTAACGAATCTCGTCGTTCTTGAAGCGTCGGTTTAGGAACGAACGACAAATAGGTTGTTGGTCGTTCTGTAGGTGGCCACTCTCGGCGTACCTGTTTCAACGATTTAGAGGGGCACGGTGACACCGCGAGTACGCACACCTTTTGCTTGTGTTTCGTTATCGTTAAATATCGTCTCGGCCGGCGACTCGGCGCAATATCGCTGTCTCAAGGACACCGTGTACGTGGAGAACATCGCGTTGGATTGCCAGGGTGGAAGACCGTACGAATGTTGCGTTGAATTAAGCGCTGAGAACATGATACCAATTTATGTTCGCCCTTGCAGTTCGTTCGGCCATTGTTACCCCGCGACAATTTATAGCGTGTACCTGGCCGATCCGTGAAAGTGGCAATGTCTCCGTGACTTTATTTACGGGATCGTTGCCCTGCTTCTTGTTACTTTCGCGCGATAACGATTTCGATTAGTGAAACGGTAAAACTGGCGTAGAAATGTTTCTCTGTATATTAGAGACATCCGTGGGACGTCCGTCTCAGAAGAGGAAAATGGACGTTTGATAAATATATAAATAATACTGGTTTCTGAACGCCGGTTTATTACCGGTTGTACGTTTTATTGTCGTCATTATTTCGCACGACGTTCAAGCAATTATCAGTAGCCCAGGGGCACGAACGAATTTGTTATACGCTACATGAATGTGTGCGCTTGTTTGATGAATAGAAGCTCAACGAACAATGGTAAACGTATCCACGATTTGTACGAACAGGATAGCAGCTCTTATCCCGTGAATGATCGTTCCAAGGGGAACGTTCTCAGGCGGAGTCCTCTTGTCTTGCATTTCGAAAGGGTTTTGCTGATTTTATTCTGATGGCAATGTCTTTTGTCGTGGATAGGAAATTGCGATAATGGCGGTGGTTTCGTGACCATCCGTTCTCGATGGGAGGCAATCGTTTCGTATACTTTCCCAGCCATGGAAACAGCGATATTCAAATATTGAAATTGTCCGTTCCCTCTTTTGCACGCTTTTGTGCGGCTTTGGACCCGTTATCCATGGTACGCGAATTGTACGACACTCTCATTCGATGGGACTTCATTTCTCTTTCCCTTATTCTTCGTGGCTGCGGTTATTACAGTATTATCACAAACGTAGATTACAGTAAGGACATAGGTAGCAATTAAGGTTGTTCCCATTTGATTAACCGCGGACAACAAATTTATGCCATAATCACAAATAGATCTTTATATAAAAATATTTAATATGTTTAATTATTAATACCAGCTTCGTTACAAATATCTAAGCTTCCATTCGCCGAAAGTTCACCACTTTTATTCTCACTTTCCCATTTGAAGAAACGATTGTTCAATCTACAATCTTCGTTATCTCCGTCGAATTAATGTTACCCAAGAAACACCGTCAAGGGGAGGGTGTATCTAACCACAGATCTGCAACACCGTGGCGCAGCAACGAAGAGTCCCATAAAGCTGCACGATACAATGCGCTATCGTGTTTGGTGGATCCGCAGCTGGTGGTAGGGAACAGGTAAACGGAATAGGCGACGGCGTCGTTGTACTTTCGTCCTTTTACTCGATCAAAGAAGAGCTGATGTGCTCGTTTGTACGTCCGCATGTTGATACACTGTTCAGCGATCCGCCTACCGTGCTACAGGGAAACAATAACGCGAATCCGTACATGGTATATGTATATGGATCGTGTCGCGTTCCACGGGAACACCGGGGCATTCGGTGCTCGATACGCGTATTCGTTGAATAGCAATTCCATTTATATTCAGGCCGCGTTCCCGCGCCCTTCCATTCGAACTTCCACTTGAGCTGATAGTTTCAAAGCGTCCCCTTACGTACAAATGCGACTTGTATACGACACCTGGAAGCGTGCACGATATTTCTGACGATCGAGCTCTCGCTCTCGCTCTTCTCCGTGTTGGTTAAGAATCTAGGTGGGAACTTTGGGAAGTTCGATGGATAGAGTGTTGTAATAAAGAACGAAAGAAAATACTCTATTGGAAGTGATAGATAGACGTGATTGGTGATAATATGAACGAACTTTTAGGTATAATAATTTAGTGGCTTTGGGTTTTATTTATTTGTGCTCCGTTAAATTGTTGTACGTCATTTTGGCAGACTTCTGATTGGATATAGATATGGTTAATTTATATTATGATCAATGATGTAAAGGTAAAATCGTATAGTGTATGTTTAGTATATTTTTCTATATGTTTGTTCGTGGATTTATCTTTTCAATAGGTAGGCGAATCTGGAGGAAAAGATCGAACGGTTGCTGATGGATTAAGATTAAGTGGAGGTTAAAGATATTGAAATTTTCGCGACCCAGCATCCGAGGGGTTTTAATATTCAATTATGTATGTATGATATTGGAGAAGTGCTTTGCTTAATACCGCTTCTCGCAGAAAAATTAATCGAGCCGGAATGCAGAAATTTCTGATAAATTGCCTGCAGCTGAAACAGACACGATCCTTTAAAGCCACTTTTCCCCTTAACACATTGAACGTCACATCCTTCGGAAATAGGTGGCACCCACTTTCGTCCAGAGATAAATGAGCCACAAGGGACATCAATCAAAGAAAATTCGTCGTGACCTCGATCCGTTGGCCGACCTCGATTTCAAAGTCCAAGGAGTTAGTAAAATATGCCAACCTTGTACAAAATGTCTGGACAAAATAAATACACTTTTTACAGTAACTCGTCTACAATTAAGAATTGCACAAATTTTTGACTAATTTAATTATTACCCAATTAGAAGAATATAAAGTTAACTGCTCCAATTGTATGAAATCAAACTCACCCCTCGCCCCACGCTGACAAAAGAAATTGCACGTTTCACTGACTCATAAGTCACCCCTAAATAAGATTTCACGCTTTAGGCACGGCCACGTGTACGCTGTCGGGCAGCACATTGTAAACTGAACTTCCCCCCCAGGAGAAATGGCACTATCGAGTAGAGTAACCGGTGAACGCGTGAAAATTGATACCTGTGTGCAATATCGCGGAACAAATCTCTGAAATCACGATCGAAGTTTATTGCTGGGCCTATAAATCGTTCACCCCTCTGCACAGACGTCTCTACTGAACATCAATCGACATTCGTGTCCGCGACTCACATTTGCCTGCAACCAACCTCACCTTGCAGGCTATTACAAGGCTTATCTGGCGATTTTCACGCGGGGCGGATTCGCGTTCACCGAATTACATATATCCGTTTACGAGCAGTATTACGCCGCCTAGAGCACACGAGATTCTATCGTTCCACCCCTTGGGTAGGGTGACGCATTATGCCTGGCTAAATCGTGAACGTCAATTGGGACGAGTGTGGAGAACGACAGCGTTATCCCGAGCAACATCTGGGACGTGCATACGTATTTTCTGTTAAGGTATTTATTATAGAAGATGTCTGTTTCGAACTGATGTTGCCACCCTTTTTTCCATTTTTGACACGATAGTAAATTTATGTTACTCATGGAAATCTCTGAGATAAATATTGATGATTTTTCGATCATTTAAAATTTAGCATTAATTGCTGGTGTTCACTATTGTATTGTATTGTATTATTTTTAGAGTGTCACATATAAATTTACCGTTTTCTATCATGATTTTGCTAACAATTATACTTTTTGCTGAGAAAAATATCATTCTAATATTTCTGCCAACGATTCTTTACTTCACTATAAGAAAGCGGAGAAGCACTTTAGTTCGGCCGTATTAATTTTTTTACCGCGATAGACACGGCATCTGTACACGTATATAATTGGAAGCGTCTCTCCTTGAACTTCGACCGGCAAAAACAGATATTCGTAAGAAAATATTAGCGCCAGTGCTACCCACAGGAGTTATTTATGACGCTACAGTATCCTCGTGGAGTGTTCAGTAACTGGCCACGTTTATTTCCACGTTGTGCATCTCATATTTCTTACTTTATTCGGATTTCATATTTTTCGTCCGGAGATAGAAACGGAATCGTGAATATCTTACGTCTCGTCAAAATGATTACATCGAGTTTTACTAAACCCCCGAACCCTTCTCCCTTTCATATTTTTATTCCAATTCAAGCATATGTATCAAACATTGTATACAAATAAAAACAAATATATATATATTTTACAAATCTTCTCTTCTACTCGACCGCATCAAACATTCGCTCGCAAACTACCCGCAATCTCAATCCTCGATTCAGCCTCCTCTGCAATCCATCCACGGATCCAAACGAAAGCGAAAGGCTGCGGTTAGAGAGCGATGCGGCTGCTTTTATTATTCCAGTCTCGGTGATTTTTCCCGTCGTTCGTCACGCCGCGATAGCACGCGGACATTTATCTCCTCGCCTGGCGATATTATAATCCACCCATAAATTTCTACGATCTGTGAAACGCTTAAAAAAGGCGCAAACAATCGACCGGCCCGCGAGAACGTCGCCCTTCCTTTGACACAGGGTCTTCTTCTGCCAAGCTCGTAATTTTTGTCGTCGACGCGATAAATAATTGAACCACGGCTAATATTATAAAGTTATTCGCCGCGAGTGTAGATTGCCATGCACGTGCAATTTACACATTCGCTAACTTGTTTTTTTTTTTAATTTAACTCGTAGCTTGTTCCATGACAGCTGAACGAATTCGTAGAACAACCGTGCCATGTCTAGAAATAATGAATTGCACCGACTGCAACGTCAACACGACTGTCTGGTTGCTTTTCCTTTCGCGATACAACAATTAGCTTTAGCGTCAATTAATAATGAAATTATTGCAGCTGTATTATCTGTGACGTATCCTTGCCGCGATGATTTCTTATTGAGGCATCAGCAATGCGTTTGTATGTACGCTCGGGTATCCTCGAACAAGCCAAGGAGCCGATGACAAAGCGCGTTCACGCATAATTGCTCACCATTGTGAAATCAATGCAATGAACTGGCGAATGGAACGACGTTGCTCATGCAAGTCTTGTGTCTGAATCAAAGAAACATTTTCCACGCTTTTCATACACACACTCGTTGCACGCCAGGACGAGCAACTCGATTAGTTGGGATTGTGAGCACTACAGAAAAGGGTTTGCGTACACGCACGCGGTGTGGACAATCATTAGTGGGATCGTTAAATCGCGAAGAAGCACACGCGACAGCATTGCACGCAGTCTGTTTCCTGCGTTTCGTTCGGAACCCTGATTTTGAAAGAAATATAGATGAGCGATTCTGCTAATCTAATGTACAGAAGTACAAGAGACAACAATTAATGAACATTACAGATATTATTTATAATTAACAGATGCATCGAGTATAGCATATCGTTTAACAGAAAGAAGGCCACGGTGAGAAGGCTGCGAACAATAAGAACACACGAATCAAAGGAGACTTATTACTAGTTAGCCAGCACAAACCACATGCCCGTACATATAATCAGACGCATCGGGCTACTGCAAAAACAGGTCACCGTGCAACGCTATTTAAAAGTTAATACACCATTATCAGATCGAAAATTAACCCACATCTTAACATTTCTACCACAGCCCGCATTAGACAGTATCCTTTCGTGCAGCGTTCAAGGCTGAACACTTGGGAAATCCAACGATTTCACGAACATTTAAACAAGTAACAATTAATTTCTCCGACTGCGTTATTGTACGAACTCTCTTTGGAACAAGTCTATCAACTCGAACAGAGACAAGACCGGTCATTGGTCATGTATCGAGAAACCACGGTACATCGACCTCTGACCATTTTCGTCGCGGGGAACACATATGTATGTACATCGTCGTTGAAGAACAGAATATGAACGTACGGTGGCGTGTAGCTTGGGAGTGATTAAGCGAAACGGGAATACACACCTGCAAGTGAAATGTTACCGACGATTGCCGCGGTTACAGGGATTGAAGGGTGTTGCGTGTTATTTGTGGCGCGACCATCTTTTTTATCGAAGCATAATTAAAGATTACTCAAGATACTTTTCGAGGCCGGCAGCAACGTTTCAAGCACGATCATTGCACGCGCGTACGGTAATGGCTGTATTTCGTCATACACGGGTCTTTCTATGCGCCCATCTAGGAAGTTGAATCGCAGGTCCGTCTGTCTGGTAGCGGTACGATCGTTCAGTTTGTCACGTCACTGTGATTCATGCAGTTTCAGAAAGGTTCATGGAAATGTCGAGGGGGCGACAAGGAATAAGTGGTTAATTTTTTGCGGATATACCGCAACAGTGATTATAAGCGTTTTTCTGCTAGTAAACAGAGCTCATTTTCGGGGTACAGGCTGTTGATGGCGCGTACTAAAAAACTGAATGGAACTGAAGCAGAGTATACAACAGCTGATTGGCTGGAAGGTCAAAAAGTGGAGTGCCTCATAAACCGGTTAGTTCCTTGCACATATTAACACATTTTTATGTTCCCCGATGAATCCGTTTAACCGGCGCATTTTATGCGTGCAACTTTTTTGACATGCTCCGTATTCATTAAGACATTTTTGCTCCCCTCGAGGGGTTCAGTCAATTCATAAAGCTTTAACCGATACATTTTTAATGCCTTGTGCCGATACAAGGTCTGGACAATAAAAGTATCGATGGCAAAGGGAAGCACGATGATAGAGCCAATATTCTCTTTAAATTGGATTCCTATAGTTATCCATGTTTATCTTTGAAAGTTCTTGCATCGTCCCCATGGGGATATGTACCACTTTGAATCAATTGATTCTGAATCAGCCAATTTTGAAGCACCATAGTACTGTACGAATGTAGATGACCGATATTCAGACGTATTAATATTAATAAGAAGTAAATTATTCGTTCGCGGAATTATAATTTAGAACATCCACTTATTAATTCGTTATTCAAGACAATGATGCACTATGCGCAGTACGTATTCCTCTTCTTTCGTACGAAGTATATTTTACTGGACTGTAGGAAAGCTGTGGAGACAATTTGAATTCTCGACTAAAATTACTCTCCGGCCCAGAATGCAATCTTCTCGCGTCTCTCAAGTTCGGTATTCGTTCGACATTCCGTTCATGCCGAAATCGATTCGTTCACAATCGCACTGCGATAAAATCCAGAAACCAATAAACGCCAGGATTCGTTGCCCCTGACGTCCATTTGCTGTTTCGTTTCCTGGTGAAACGTCGTCAACGGTAACTGTGTACCGTAATTTCATTCTCCTATGATCATTGACACCTGGTTATCTGGCGTCATGTTGGACGCCTGCCGTGGATAATGACACTCATCCGCATGTAACGCGAATGGATAATAATGACACATATCCGTGTTCATTCTTCACATACGTGTCATTATGGAGGCACTATTTATCTAAAATTTTCACGATTTTTTGTCGGAATAATTATAGAGGTGAATGTCAAAGAAATTCTCGTTGAATTTGATTTTTAATGACCACATTATGACAGCCTCCTTTTGACGAATTTGAAGAATCATAGTATTATCAATTTTTCGTTTCCAATGTATGTATTAGGAATATTAAATTATACATGTTCCAACAATTTTCATTACGTCTCAAACCTCTGGAAGAATATTTGATATTTTAACCTTTCCATTACACTACGTTTCCACCGTTCCAGTCTTTATTATACAATATAATATTTCGTTTATTTTTCATATATTGGCTACGCCACAAGTGAAATAAAACTTTGTCTAAAAATGACTTGCATTTGAACAATAAACATTACAATAGTCATTTCCCAATATATTAATTCTCTAAACGCTACAGAAATAACAAACATTCTAAATACATCGTGAATCGAGTAATTTCTCTTCACTGCATCATTAACTTTCGAGTCAATCACTACGAGACGCTCGTAAGGAACGGTACAGAGATTTTTTCGCTGTCCGCGATCACGACGTGATCCCGCGATAGCGATGCTCGATTTCAACGTCGAGGAACGGAATCGAGGGGGTAATTTCTATGCAGACGTAGTCGTCGGTACGGTTAGACGTTCACAGCTGACTGTTATCGGCCAATCTTTCCCGCTCGTAGCTGTAATTATTATAAAACGACAGCCCTGAGAATCGATTGTAATTTCATTACAGAAGGCTAGAGAAACTGTGAATAGTTCGTGGTGGAATTACCGGGAACGAGATGTGTTGTACGCACGTATAGAATACGTTTCGATTGTGGTTTCTCGTTACACGCTGCGTGATTGGTGTCCGAAGGCTAAGTTAACGGGATGAATTTATGGGGGACATTAAGTGTTTTGTAGAAATGAAATGGCGGTATTAATGCACGGTTTTTTTGTAGGTTTTAAGCATACGAACAGTGATGATTCGTCAGGCTTGATTATCTTAACGAGCAGTAAACCATTTTAGACACGCAACACGTTAGTTATTAAATATAGCCTCGTACTAATGGGCCTCTCTGTGATGCGATGCTTTAATATACACGTTTAAAAGTTAGTATCATTGAATAGACGAACGCGACATACATTGTAGCCAAAAAAGGATTCTGTAAAATCACCGAAACTCGTCTGCGGTTAAAAGGCTCCCATGCTAATACGTTTCACTCAATTACTCCTAACAGTAATTCAGTAGCGGTAGTAAAAAATAATTACCGAACGTATCAATGAAAGACGCGAAGGACCGTCGAATTGGCAAGGCAATAAAAAAAACCAACCACACCAGTATCTAAACGATAATTCATCCACCACCGACGACGAAATCCACGGTGATTTACATTCTTTCTACCGTAATTGCCTAGCCGGTCGGCAATTAGCGTCGACTAGGATGATTTCGCCACATGCACAATTAGGCTTTCGTTCAATACGAAATCGACGATCGTCGGTCGCCAGGAGCCGCTCGTAATTTACGATCGTTCACTCGAATCACTCGAACAGGTATCGTCGTGTTGTGCAACTCTAATATACGCGAAGACACACGGTGTAATACTGGTTCTGAAGATGGAGTGGTATTAGACGTGACTGTACGCTTTAAATTGTCGACGTTCCTGCTGGAGCGATTATTGGGTAATAAAATTCGAGAAACTCATTAATTGTTCGGCAGATGTCAATTAAGCGAGCGGCCGTTAATTATGATAAGAACTGCTGGGATCGGCGATATCTTGATTGTATCGTTAATAGGTGAACACCATGGAACCACCGTGGTAGCCACCGTGTCAACTGGCCAGGGGGGGATCGATCCGACGAACTTCTTGTCCACGTTGCTGGCCTCTTCGCATTCTGAGCCGTGAAAGAAAAACGAAGCAGCCACGGACGCTCGCGTGCACTCAATCAACGCCTACGGTTGTCTCTCAGAGAAATCGCCGGGTCGATGACGAAACGATAGCGGTGCATTGTCGTCCCTGTATCGCTTTCGGCGATCTCACGTTTCGCATCGTTGCCTCTAAGCGACAACTAGCCATGTTTGATGCAAGGGTAGTTTTTTTCCTATTCTTTAGATAGAGGCGGTGGGAAGATATTTACGGCGGGCAAGACTGGTTAACTAATACTGCACGTTCGAATAATAATTATTTTGTTATATTTATATATAAGGTGCATATGGTTTATTGATGTTTTGTCTTTATTTCAATTCAATCCTTGCCTCTTTTGTAGTAAAGACAATATGATAGTGTTCAATTTTTTTGCTATAGACCATTCAGATTTTTCCAATTCAAAGAGAAACGATTTTTGGACTGTATTTATTGAGAAAAATTTCTGTTCAATTTAATGAGTACGATAACTTGAAATTCTGCTGCCAGGTATATACCCAGTAAGATGCCCCGGACTTTATTTTTACACTTTCTTCACGGCGGTTTTATTAGTATTCCTTCCTCTTGCACAGTATGAATCGTAAAACTTATTAGCTGTAAACCGCTTAAACGTGGGTCTGGAATTTAAAATTGAATTTTACGTCCCCCGTTACGCGCCACCGTTATTGGCGATTAGACTATTTTCTCTGTTGATTTTCCAAGTTAACCGTATCATTTCGATCAGACGGACGCTGTAAAGCGGTGACTTCCTTCTCCTACTTACTTGCCTGTTACTTCTCGCATCATTAGAAAACAGGGAAGAGCCGACCGTCTACAGTCGTGTAAACTTAACGGATTGAGCTTCTTACGTGATCAATGCGCCACTTATCTCGTTGGAATTTCTGCTGCTTCATTGTCTTTAAATGATCCTTGGTTTTAACATTTCCGGCCGCAGGTCGAAACGTATAAAACAGTAACGAGAGATGTAATGGTAAGAATGGGAAAAATTTACATTTTTATGTCTGTCTCGCGATACGCTCTGCATAAACTTAATCGTTCGATCGCGAAACGATAAGGCGTTCTAGTACGTACAGGTAGGCGAAAATTTGCAATGTTTTTTTATTAGTACAGAATGGAAGTTGAACTGAACGAATCACCGACCCAGCATATTCGCGTGGAACTTTTAAAGCATCTGAAGTGCAATAATTCACGTGGCTCAAACTGCAATAAAACAAGCACGACGGTGATGCATTTTTCAAGGATAACAGGGTTCAGCAGCATCCAACGAGATTAGAATTCTTCGAGGTCGGTCTTTAATTAAGATTCCTTTCAAACTTCCCTGCAATGCCAACGCCAATCTATCTATCAGACATATTCAATGTCCCGCATTTTTCTAAATTTCCCAGCACCGGTAAAAAGAATTCCCGATCGCCGTTCCCGACAGTTAAATCCAATTTACTTTTTACGAACGGTCTGCTCGATTTACGAGCCGCTCGACATTCCAACACATTGTCGCGTGAACGCCAGAGGGAAGAAAAACCTGAGTTACTCGTCACAATTTATGCACATCGTCGCGATGAAATATCCCGTCGTAACTAGATCCTTCGCCAGATGAAAACGTTCAGTCTCGACGACTTAAAACTTAAACGCTCGACGATACACTTGTAGAGCTATCCGGCCCGTAAAATATATTAATTCCGTTCCATCCAACGGATCCGCGTAAGTGCATACCTCTAAGTGCGTGTCGCGCATCCATCTAGCACGTGTCCGCGAGGGACCGGTCCCCATCACAGGAAGCCGCGAAAAATTCCCGCGGACAGACGGTAGGAGTTGCTTTTCCACGTACCGGAAGTCGTTACTATCGCCGTTCTTGCGAGTAGGTCGATGGATTGCCGGTCGCGTTCTCTATCGTGCTGCCGACTCGTCGACAAATGAACAGTTACCATCGTCCGAGATCCCGGATAAGAAGTCACGGTACCTGGTGACTTCCGAGCACGCGGTGGTACGCGGTCTGCCGCGTGTAACCGACGTCAACGAAGATTTTGCTCGGCCTCTGTGACGTTTAACGGCACATAAGCAGTTGTTTCTGTTGGCGACGGAGGCGCGAAACGTCGCGCCGTGCGATTTACTGGCCCGTGCAGGATTCAAACGCGGACGAGAGATACGGATCTTCGTGTGAATTCCCTCGACCGTTCAACAGAAGTCGTGGATCATAAAATTAGGGGGCAAAGAATACTTCTTGTGTCGCGAATACTTCTGCTCGCACGATTACGTTGGCAATTAATGTAGCTATTCTTGTATCGGGTGTTATCGTAGCGATAGTTTCATAATAATAAGGGAATTGATTCGATGGAGCCGTAAAAATTGAGGGGTCGGAGTAAATGATCGTCGTGGAATAAAATATTGTTATGTCCATTTTTATATTCTTTTTACCGAAGGGTATCGAGCGTTTTAAAACTGACGGATTTAAGTAATATAGATTTTTGTACAATTTTCAGTTATAGATAGAATATAATAGAATATAGAGTTACCTAAAAATTAGAAATACCGAAGGATCGCAACCAGTAATTTCCAAAATACCAACAAGAAGAATCTTGTAAAGATTCAAGAACTTTTTGCATTCGGATTTACGACAGGCAAAATTAACACACATTCACGACGCGAGTGCTATAGATACGTTTACCATCCAATTAAACGCAAGATTGGAGAATCACGTTGCGCGTGTATCTTGTTGCAGAAACGTTCAGCTATTTAATACTAAGGGCAAAGCGATGCATACAGCTATTGACCAATTATAGATCAGCGAAAGACCACGACACGCAGGCACAGCTTTCTCACTCCCGTTTCTGTTTTACTGTTTGTTCGCGTAATTAGTAGCCGCCAGTAATGCCTGGACAGGGGGAAAAAAGCGTAATTGAATATGTCGAGCCAACGACTCTCTGTGAATCGTTGAACACCACTCGTTGCTTTTAACAGCGTCTAATTGGTTATTAATCCCCTGCGCCGCCATGAATCGCCTTAATCTTCGATTGATTTACATTGTCGAACACTAACGAGGCTGGTACGAATGTCGGTAGGGCACACGATACTGCGGCGTTCCCGACGAACAAACACCACGATCTGAACGCATACCTTGCATGGGAATCAGACATTCGAGGCCATTATCATGAATGGTCTGCATGGATGGCGATTATCGTGAAACGCAGGAATATTTTCTTACAATTTTTCCCCGGTCGTAATCTTGCCAATCTTTTTGCTTTTATTCGGAATGGAACGAGAGGTCCTGGTTGATGCTTGCAGGTAGAGGTATAATTTCGTTGTTCATTCGGAAAATACTTTACTCGCATTTCTTGTGACTATCACAAGTGGAACATTACATGCAGATTATTGCGTATGGGTGATCGTAGAATGTCGTAAATTAGATGAACAATATTTTTAAAAGGAATCACACTGCAGCACATCAGGAGGGTGAGGTTAGTGAAGGGGTTGAAGAGTATTTTTCATAGAATCCCCGGGGAGAATATTTACTCGATGCACGATTGTAGTTTACTTGAAAGTAAACACAGCTATTGTCTAAGCCCTCTGCTTAATTAGAAGTAGGTTGGTATTTGGAGTTTCAAAGTTTCGAACGAACATCTTTCACTCGAGCTTTCGGCGTATCAGCCAAGGATCAGTGAGAAGATAGTCTGCCTCGATTCAACTAGAGCTTAGCCCGCTTCATCTTCGTTAATTTACATTAGCCGACCTCGTGCTGAGCTAATGGGCTCCAGATAACGCAAATACAGTTCCCTTTAAACAACGAGAGCGCTCGCAGGAGAAAAAGGCGCAGCAGGAAGTGCTTCATCTTCGACAGCAGCGTGTTTTGTTTTAAAGAAATTGTTACGAATCGGAGAAAATAGCACTGCAATAATTAAACGAACGCTGTGCAATTTTAATTCTTTAAATTCTTTAAAAATTCTCGTCGAGAAAATTTGTTGGTTCAAGAAATAAAATCTAATAAATGGATACACCTGATAATGGTATTTTATTTTATTCTTCGTCAAAAATATTAATATCAACATTAATTATCATTACCAATTAACGCAACAGCGATCGTCGCTTTTCCAGAACGAACCTCGCCCACCAGCCACGAATACCTCAGAATCATTCGACAACTAAAGTCCCTCCAGTCACCACCCTTCGGCGCAATCGTCATTGTCACGATGACTCGGGTATACCACGCCCCAGTCACAGCGTCATGCAAATTCAAACGAGGCGCGCGTTCGTTTAATCCTCCCTACCATGTTTTCTCATTGTCCCAAAGAGGATGCCCATCAAACATCTATTTAAAGCCCGCGCAACAGAGTGACTCGTGAGAAAACGCCGCTGGAAGTCTGATTCGAGCAAAACATCGCATTTAATTTTCTAGGAAAGATCGCTGCCGCGGCGTGTATACGAGCGGGCCGCAGCCTAATATTTTATTGCCGTCCCGCAAACGTGTTCTTTCACGCGCGGACCGGCACGCCGGTTTCGAGAACCGGAACGACGTTATCGCGTGGAATCGCTCGACGACACGCTCGAACCTTCTTGCAGCTCTTCTTCCCTTCGTTGTCGTCGTCGTCGTCGTCCACGTTGTCCTCGAGAAAAGATTGTTTCTCCTTGCCACGGACGAGACAGAATGGAAATGGAAGGGGCAAGGACACTCTGATACTGCCCTCTCCGTTCTGTCCCTCTGTACACATTATTGCACATCCTCCTCCGGATAGCTGCTGCCTGTCGTCGATAAGGGTAATCAAAGCGGGTGGAGGAAGCGAAAGGAATGCAATCCGATGGGATGACGTGCTCCATCAAGAAAATCATTGCCCCTGCGTTCGCGTGTTGCCGCTTAAAACCCTCCTCTTGTTTGCATCTTGATCTTTCCGTTAATTTATTCGACCGGGCCGGATCGACACGCTTTCGAACGCATCGAGCAGTATCGCCGTGGTGAATCTCGTTGCTTCGCTCGGTACTGCTGACGGGTTGCGTGCCGCTGTCTAACACCCTTGTTGCGTTGATGGCGCCCGTTCCTTCGGTTCGAAATCATGGGGAAAAAATCGCGGCCATTTCTGGCGCGATTCCCTTGGTCCCTTTTTGTGGCGCACGGGTGAATAAACGTTGGCGGAGAGCGAGATTGAAAATGAAACACAGGAGATGGCGGGGAGGTACATAGGTAGATTGATAGCGTAGGTAATTGTGCGGACAGTAATTTCGACTTTGGAATTTTAATTTTACCGTCATTACGTGGAATCATTTTATCGTCGGATAACAAGATTAATTGCGCCACTGGACTTTTCGAGACGCAAAGTGAAATATTTAAATAATATATTCATGCATCTCCGAAGTGGCTCTCCGCGAGACGTGTTGTGTGTTTCGTGATGCTGGTCGATTACATTTCAGTAAAACTTCCGTCGAACGATGAACAGTAATGAACAAGTACACTCATGTAGAAATAATAGTGTAAGTAGAATTTCGATAACACGGCTGATAGCGTATACACCTGTATTATCGAAACGCGAACCGAGTCATTACATAACTCGCTATGATTTTATAGGAAACATCCTCCTATCTCCTACATTCTCCCCCTCGAATATTTCTTACTATTACTCGTCCCGTTACATTCCCAAGAATTTCGCACTTGATTTATCAGTGGAAATTACAGAATTCCACAATTACGATACCGAGCGGACCCGGCCAGCGTCCAATAAATTGTCAATACACCAAACTAATTACACGGAAGTCTGCGCTTCCAGTGATTTATACAAGCCTGCGTGCACGTTAATTCCCGTTTCCGTCGTCTGAAAATTCACGCGAAAACGGAACGGGCGACGACTTAATCCGGTTTATCACGAAAACTGTTTAAGACGTCAGAAACGTAACGGCCAACTATGTATCCTCGATAATTACTTCCTTTTCCGCCCCGTTTATTTATTGTCCATCCCCCGAGTCCGTGCAAGTACCGCCTCCCTTTTCTTCCCTCTTTTCTGCCCGTTGCCCGCCTTGCAATTACAAGCAATACAACGCCGGGGCAAGCCTCGAAGAGGAGAATAGCCAGACAATTTTCGAGCTTCCTGCGGGCCGGGTCTACGAACGAATTCGCTGTGCCAACGAAAATCGGGCCCGAAAGGAAGCGGGCGCACACCGATTCTTTTCTAGCGGCGCGGTAGCGGCGTTCGTAAATGAAAAGGCAAGGTTATTGTAACGCAGTACCTAATTTCGGTTAATTGTATATTATTACGACAGCCTCGCTATCCACGGAAATTTGCGGGCCGGACGCGGGCGTGTGCAGGAACGCGCTAGCATCCCCGGGCTTCGTGAAACGGGCCGCGTCGTTTCACTCGCGCGGATCGTCCGGGCGGCGCGGCGCGGCGCGTCCTGGTGTAATTGAAAAATAAACGACACCAACGGAATTAATGGCTCGATATTTATCGCGCGAATTAACATAAATCAAAGTCGCCGGATAAATCGAACACCGGGTTACAATGCAACGTTTCCTCGTTTTCGTTCGGCGTAACGTTGAATGCCGGGAGGCAAACAGCGGCGTTGTTTCGCGCCTGACCGTTTTTCATTAATCTTCCTTGCGGCACGCGTGCACGGAATCTGGTCGAAAGTATAGATGGGAAAAGGTAGATGGGGAAAGGTATAATAAGGTGTACGCACGCTGGGAAATTAATTGTTTCGTAGATAAGTTTTTTGATCGCGATCGGATTGCTGTAGGCGGCACAGTGTTGGCTAACAATGTAATGTATTTTATAGTCGCTTAATTCGGTCGTTCGATATTTTTTGGCGTGACAATATTTTTGTTTGGCGTTCCTGACTACTGTCTGCACAGCTTGGTGCAAACAGGAGGATGCAATTAACAATCGATCGACTGTGTAGGCAACAAAGTCCATTAGACCTCGACGAACACGTTTCTTCAGCCGTTCCCTTGGCTTAAGTATGGTAGATTATTGTATAAAAAAAAACCAATGGTAGTTACAAGCGATGTTTTGTTCGTGAAAAAGACCCATCACGGGCGCATCAACGCGCCAGGCCACCGTCTTAGAAATCAATTTAACATTTTTCCCCGGCTGATCTCTGTTGCAGGCCGACAGGCGCGCGCGCGCGCGCGGACGACTTGATAATCCGAGCGAGATAAGATCGACTGCCGGGACTCTTGCGGTGATTGCGAGGCGAACGAATCGTCCGAGCGGAGGTGAACGTTTCCCACGACCCTGTGAATCCCGGGCCAGATTCTATGCTCCTCCAGAAGTAGACGCACACGTGAAAACGAGTCCGGTTCAGTTATGGTCCAAGTGAAATTAGTTGAAGAAAAGACTGTGGCGTATTAAGAAGGGTAAATGCCAAAGTATTTTTTTGAAAGAAACAATTGAAACGAATTTTTCTGTTTTAATGGGCAAAAGCGTATGGATGAAATTGAAAATATTATCCTCATTCACGTCCCAAGAAGTTTTAGTATAAGGAATGTAGAATTTAGTTTAGAAAAGCAGTCGATTTAGAGAGACGAGCAATATGTATTAAAAGACTTTCTTGAGATCTCTTATTGCAACATTTTTATAGGTGCATGTGTTCTGTATTTTGATGCAATCGATCCTCGTAAATTTATATGAAAATACATTTACTTTCGAAATTCGTACGTTTACACTTGGAGAGTCTGCCTTTGCTCTCTTCTCCCGGAGTCAGCCATGTAAATTCGCTTTTCAAGCATCAGAAACGCAGTCACATTTCGCAATTAGCGTGGAATGCGACGTGCAACGGGGTGGGAGAAACGAGGGTGACGGGGGACCAGACGACACGGGCAGAAACGATCGACGTCGTAAAACCGCGAGACGAGGCAGCAAACGCGAGCAGAGGAACAGGCCTCGAGACGACGCCAGCTTGTTCGAAACTCCTACGCGCGGACGATTCCCAATTTGGTCTTCGACTGCTCCCTTGCTATCCCGTTAATCGTGCTCGCTATCAGCCCAGTCGCCCATTACCGAGCATGTGCTCCACGATGCTGGAAGTTAATTGCTCGCTGGATATGTACAGGGCTCTTCAAAAGTGAGTTGGAAAGTGGACGATAGTTCGGACGTGCGTAGGACAGCAGGGTTCTTTAGAATATTTTTCGATCGGCAATTGATAACGATTGATCTAATCACTTCAATGGTCTGTCATTTATAAAGAATGCCATTTATAAACTATTATACACATTTGTAATGAGTACTTTCGATTTATCGATTGACGTGACGGATTTCTAATGATTAGTTGTGATTTTGGCTGTGCTCGAATGGCTGGGAATAAATCATTTTAATTGTTCCTTGATTACAAAATTTTGACAGTGGATAACATATTCTTTGTATCCTTGTTCCTAGCAATAATTGCCAACGAAGTTTAGTTTAATATTTTGATAATGAAATTATTTTTGTCTTTTTCTCACAGTTAACAGCTCGTAATAAATAATCTGGATTCTTTGCAATAGTTTCGACTTCTTCCCTCGATTAGATTGTTTAGTTACCTTTATTCAGTTCTAATATATTTTATACAGTATTATTTCATTATCACTAATTCGTTGATAATGCCATGCTCCTCTGGCACACGCTTTTCAAACCGTCAATTCAATTACCATTCACCTGTTTTACACAGCAAAATCGATTTGCGGTACTATTATTGATAGTAATGAATATGTATAACGCAAAGCTGATTGATAGTAGCGTTTCGAACTTAGGATCCACGAACCGGTTTCGTTGAAATTAGAGTCGATTGCAGCGTTCCTTGCATGCTTGCATGGCGCATGCAACAGGTAGTTTTGCACGATTGCATGCAATATGCAACCATTTTTACATACAAACGAAAACCTGTAAATCACAGGTACTTTACATAATACATAATATTTTTGAATCCTCCTACAGAATTTCTAGTAGCTCCCAGTTGGAACAAGGATATAAAACTTCCCTGGACGTTTTGTCCACCTTTAATTATTGTAATTGTGAATACAGATATCGTAGAAGACCCGGCCATAATCAATAGACGGAGGTAATCAATTCCCTGGACAGCTGTATTAAGTGGGCGTTACACCTGTATTATTCATTCCATAATACTGCGTATCGAAAAATCCTTTCAGGTTTATCTGGTTCATTGGGTGAAAGTATTCACCTCGTTCAATTTACTTTTTCTCATTCCCCTACCAGCGACTCTACAACATCCTATTCACCGTCTCGTACATCACTTAGAATTTTTACCAAGGTGCGCACAGTAGCGGCCTAGTAAATAGATTATTGGAATTTCTTCAAAGCAAGCGTTAAACTATCCTAAAAAAAAAAAAAACTTTTGCCCGCACAAAGTTACTTTCATCCTCTCGGCATCCACTAAACTCTAAACGAATTCCAATAAATTTTAACGAGCAGTCTACTCGCGATATTCATCCCGCTCTACCGCGATATTAATACCACGACCGGTGCACGCTTTTTACCTTGCTTTAATTGCCAAGTATCCTTTCGAAGGTGCATTTTTTCGGGCTCGTCGACGCACGTTTCGTCAACCGAACCGGTTTACTTTTCCCTCGATCGGCGCACTCGATAAATCAATCTCGCCACGGCCAAGGGAACGCCGTCTGGCAGGACCCACTTCTGACTACCTGTCGGCGAATGTTTCAATTTGTAATCGGAAATATCTACATTTATTATGCGATACCAGGCTGCGCATTACATCCGGTGGACGTTGATCGCGAACGTTTGGCGTCCAGTGGCGAGGCATTAATCGTCCCCGATTTAATTCAGCACCGCCGTCGAACGAATTCCATGGGTTCAATGCGTCTATTAGTTTCACGACGGTCTTCTTGCTCTTCTACCAAATCGCGCTCGTCCGCGTTCACCTTCTCGCCGTGTCGCGCACACTCTTCTAATTAAAAGAATTTATCCCTCGCCGCGCGAATTCGGCCGTTGGAGAAATAAAACAGACGAAGCGTGGCTTTAGTGGGAGCTCGGATAACCGCGTAATTTATCACGGCATTAATTTTGTCAGATTTCACGCTCGAATGTGTGACTTTATTGCAGCACGGGACTGGGTCATTATGCAGCCGGTCTGCTCAACTTCTCCTTTTAACGCGGTCAACTTACGAGCCGTACGCGAAACCTGTACTCACGGAGTTGATTCTCCAGTCGCCCTTGCGGAATTTACAGCTGTATTTTGAAGTTCAAAAGAGTTAGTGGTGAACAGGTTGCATGGGTCTGCAGCGTTGCAGAGCTGCCAATAAGATCGCCCTGTACGTACGAGCAACAAGCATTACTAATAAATAATAGTAATAATAATAACGAAACACCAAATAGCAACCATGCCTCGCCAACTAACTGCAACCTTCTATTCGACGCCTATACTTTACTCGTGACAGACACCTATATACATTCCACATCCGCCTATCGAACCGTCACACGGTGAACCCTCTTTTCTCCCAATTATCCGCGTCGCAATTAACCCGCGGCCGTTCTTCATGCGCCCCGACATGGAACTATTATCCAGGCGATCGCTGTCGCCCATAAGTAACCGTCTATCGGACGAAAAAAGAGCAACGCCGTATAATTCCGTCCGCGAAACTCGCGCCGCCGCACGATTCCAAGGCATTGTTCGAGTGGCTCGGATCCGCTCGAAGGGGAATCGTGATCGTTCGTCTCTTCTACTCTGTTCTCGAAAAAGCTTGCACGGACTCGGAGAGCAAAAGATATCGCGAAGGCATACCGCATACTGCCACGACGTCCATGTGCATCCAGGCCGAAGGTTAACTCGCCTAACGTTCGGCCAACGACGGAATATAGATGCTCGGTACCGTTCGCCGCTTCATTTCCTTGAGTTATGGTCAATTACGAGCCGCCTTATCTTGCCTGGCCTGGCTCCGCGACTACCGTCCCTTGGCTGCCGCGGACAGGGATAATCTACTGGCGTGCACCATTCCGCGGAAACGTTCGACTTTTGCTTTGGAACGGTGATCCCCTTTCTATATGTATGTGTGTATGTGCGTTCTCGCGCGTCAGAATTTCTACGAACGCGAGGGTTCCTTTGTTTCCCTCGAGTGTGCCGAAGGTGGATATATGCAGGTTGTCCGTTCGGATGGTAGACTTTTTTTAATACCGTGTGCGCAGTTTTAAGTGAGAAATTTCGTTTTTTTATGGATATATTTTTGGTAATAACAGATAGCTGAACCGAGATTTTCTTTAATGGTTTCGCTTAAAATTGCGAGGAAATTGAAGTATAAAGATAGAATGAATGTATCCGGTGGAATATTGCTGGCTGAATTATTTGGACACGCAAGAAGAAGCTTAGGTAATTTCATGCAACGGAGAGTCGACTTAAAAATTATGATGGTATTGCTTTGGCTTTGTACAGCTGGTTGAACTGCAATGTTGGTCGCGCAACGAGTGACGGGACAAGTTATATATTGTAATTTGTTAATAATATTGCAGCTCATTATTCTACGCGCCCACTTGTTTAATTGTATTTTGCAAAAATCAATAAAATCAGACGAAGTAATAAATTATGCCCCATTATTTCGTACAGGAGGAAGAGCGTTCTACTTTCATTCGAACCGTTCATCTTCCACGTATCTACATCACGTAACTTAAACCATTTGATAGATCTCGTTCCAAGGTTGCACCCAGTCCTATCCGATCCCATTACGGAACTGTTCAAGGCGATCTCCCATTCATTTTCTAATCCACTCGCATGCCCAACGACTGACTTTTCGTCACGCTTCCGCGATCGTCAAGGGGTTAAACGAGATTGCAACGTGAACCGCGATAGCTTCAATTTCGTTCGAGGCGTCCGAGCTAATCGAGATCTTTGTCCCGCGCGCTTTCGTGTCTGCCAGCCGTTTGAACGCTCGCGTTCGTGTCGCTCAGGCGTAATGAACGGCCGTGCTCTCGGTTTTCCTTCGAGAAACTTTGTTTATTGGGAATTACATTACGGAAATGACGCGTGGCCGGCGAATCCGAGACCCCTGATCGACCAACGAAACGATTCGCTTGCCCGCGTCCTGCTGACTCGATAGAAACTTTCTTATCGAGAGGATTACGCGTGTCGCTGGTTCCCAAGGAGAAGCGTATCTAAAACGAATTTCTTCCCCCCAAACTGTGCAAATCTATGTATACTGGGGAATAGAATGTTTAGCGTGGGTTTACTATTTTCGCAGCAGCGTTACAAAGTTGCATGAAAATTCGATACACCCTACGGAAGGAAATGACGTTCGAATGAGATGTGCGGTAGAATCGATGACACGCAATAACGACGTGAACCTCGCTTTAAAATTACTCGCTGCACCGGGGTTCTTCGTGTCTCGTCACGAATTGATACGGCAATAAAACACCCCTCGATAAATCTCGAACTTATCACCGGTAGTACATCATTCGGCTGACGTTTCGGCAACATTGCAGCTGGCTGCATCAGCGGTCGGCACTTTGTATCGATTCGCGGCTCACGATTATCATTCATTTCTGGATATCAATTAGCGTTAACGGACCGTTGATCGTCGAGGAGGATCTATAATTGGATCGGTCGTATCTTTGAACATAAGTATTCTCCTCTGTTTATTATACGAATTAATTAAGACGAATAGATATATTGCAATATTTTATCCAGCTACAATCCGATTCACCAATGCCAACGCTGATAATAAATCAACACTCCCTATTCGTCCCTTCCTTTTAACCCCACGCGATCCTCCAGCAACTTTACATCCAAGTTCCATCCCAAAGTATATGCATAGCTGCAGTTCTACAAATAGAAAAAAATCTCACACCAGCTATTTTCCACCGCTTTCGCTACTTCCGCAACCGTGATGCAACATCTTCCCCTTTCATTACAGCCTCCTCCAGTTGCACGCCTCGGGCACCCATGCTACTAGGAACGTCCAGACGTGGAATCCCGCTTTTCCGGTGTGCTTACACCAGCCATGGAATGGGAATCCAGCGAAGTGCAACAATATATTTACCCGGCGGAACACGGAACCGTCGTGAATAGCGTGAGCGAAATAGTGCCCGCAGTAACGCGAGTTTTCGCAACTTGTTACCTGGCGGACCGACCACGATCAGACTCGATCCCCAAAGGGCAGAATTTACATTCGCGTTCCGCGCTGGGAATAACGCGAACGTCCGTGAACAGATTTACGCGATCCGTCATACACCGACGTTTGACGCATCGCCGCGTGTTCTCGCGTTGAATCGTTTCGCGTTAATCGCGCGTAGGTGTGTTACCGTTACCTGGATGAGATTCACCGCAGAGAATAAGGTTCTTCGCTGATTTTTCTATCGTATCCTTGATCGAAGCGATTCCTATCATTTCCGGATTCACATCGCTGTATTATTTACTCTACACTACAACGCGTTAAGAAATAAATGTGAAACGAATACAATAGTTGAGCAAAATCTACCGTGAGAAGTGATATGTATCTCAGAAAAACTATAGGTTACCGAACTCGCGAAAAATATATAAATATATGCACACGAAAAAGAGGTTCAGAATAACGTGTTCCGTTTGATCCGGTAGAACGGAGGGGCATATGGAAAATGAGCGATCGCTTTTCCATACTGTCGATGCATCACGGACGGAATGCGCAGTACAACGTAGACTGTCACGTGCGAGTTATAGATGGGTACCACTGCGCCGACAGTACCGAGGAAATCTCGTAGGACTTATTTTTCGCGCGGCTTCGATTTATACAGTTCAGCAGCGTAACGCGACATCCGTGACAACGCGACAGCGTCTACTCACGACACACGTCGTATTGTCCACGCTGCACCGTCGCTTAATCTTGCCTCTACCGTCGAGATCTTTCCTCTATCTCTCGTATCGTCCTTCTTCCCCTCATTCTCGAAATAAGCCGCTCGAATTTGCTATCCGTTATGCCGTTTTATCTCTCAAGCCACCGAAACGGCGACACGAGACGACAGTTGACCACCGTCAGTCACGGCTGTCGGAGAGATTGCGCAAGAGGAACACCTGGGTTACCTTCCTGTGCCCCGCGCAAGTTATCGCTTGCCTCGTTGTTAGGGGAATTGGATAACTTCACGCGCGGTGGTCGTGGAATGAAAAGTCAACCCTATTGGGAGAAAAAGTTAACCGGGGATTTAACTTTGTACGCGAACAATCTTTACACGTGGGTTGTTTTAGATTTTGTAATCTCGAAACGGGACGGAAATGTTCGATTGCCTTCACGGTGCAATCAGAAATACGAAACTTGTTTTTAATAGGGTTCGATGGACGCGACGAATGGAGGATTGTATAATTTGCGGGAACATAATAAAGCTTATCAATATTTTTATACGCGTACGTAGGAAGAACATGGATCGCGCGTTTAGCAAGAAACGATTTTATCGACATGATTGCAAGCTTGTTCCCGCAACGACGATAATTCTGCAGGATTAATTCATCGCTTATAATATTTAACGACGTATGCTACCTTCTACGTTCAATCCTTCGTTGTTACAGACGTAAAGATCTCTGCATCTTATCTGCCCTCTTGTACGTTCCGTAACGATTCATGAAAAAGGGTAGGTACCACAGTGTTCGCGCTGGCAAACGAAGCTACCTTGCCACGATTTCCCCTGAAACGAGCATCGAAAGTTGTAGCTATGAAAACTCTGTCCGCGTAGCTGATTATAGCCGAATGAGCACGAGGGCGTGGCGAACCGGCTCCATTCTTATTATTAAATAAACAAATACGCGACCTTCGGCGTAATCACTGACATTATTTAAATTACACATCTGTTGCATATCAAAATTGCTGAACAAAGTAGTCTGCTGGAGATAATAACCGGCGACTTGTGTTTATAAACGCGGCCATTAAAAGTGGACTACAGAGGGGGGCAAAATTGTTGGTACATACGTACGTACCGAGACCAAATATACAGGGTGTCACGTAATTGGCGGTAGAACCGATTGGGGGCGGGGGTAGGCTGATTCTACGGGAAAAAAGTAATTCGAAAATATAGAATGAAATTTTGTCACTTGAGACTGCTCTGAAACGTCTCAACTCATATTAATTAAATGATTGCGAACTCCGTGTCGACGAGGTGGTTCAAATGAACCGTGCTCCGCGGCAGCACGTTCTGCTGTCTGAATAACTCTCCTATCGGGATGTCGGCGATTTGGATATCGGTCTTTATAATAATTAGCTGCAGCTGAACGCGTTACCGCCACATGCACCTAACGCAAGGATCGTATCCGTGTACCCTCGATTACTGTGCGCAGCCATATCTGTAGCCTGATAGAAACTAAGAGCTCCATTCGACGAATGCACGGGTAAAGCAAGAGTAATTAGAAGAAATGATAACACCGTCGACGTTTACAATTACGGCGGTGGTTTTCAAGGATACAGACGGTCTACAGTGAAATTCGTTGAGTCGAGACTTATAATTAATCGAGTACCCACAACAAAAATTTCTCGAAAATCAGGTCCCAAACGATACAGTTTTATTCTATACTTTCGAGTTATTTTTTTCGCGCAGAATCAGCACCTGTCCGGTTTGGACCACCAGTTACACGACACCCTGTATAACTGGCGATCTGAACATCCCGAGATGTCGGACGTCGACGTTTATTCGCGCTGTTCCCTTTTCTTCTTCCCCGAGTTTCTTTTTTTTGCCTTTAAACGAGTTACGAGAACAAAGATCACGATAATTGCTTTATCGTTTCTCGAGACTATTCCATGCAAAGCAGCAACCCGTTAAGGCGCAATATTCATGGATACTTCGTCGTCAGGATTCGCTTGGAAGTCTCGAGACGTCGGGCTCCCTGTTAATTCTGGCGCCAGCAAACGCGTCGAATCATTCATCGGGAGGGGAAAGGGTTGTGGTGTCGCGTTACACGCGACGTTGTTAATTCCGTGAGATATCGCGGGTATTAATTTTTATACCGCGCCTAACGCACACGGGGACAGCGAAGAAAAAAACTGGTTCCGTTCTCCGGCGTGCCACTTTCTACGCGTGCAGGTAAATCGAAATCGCGGCGACCCGGATCAAATGTAAATGCATCACGCGCGTTCAAGACGAGTAGTAAGTAATTCCTCGGGTAACAATGAATTCGAAGATCCTGGTTTTCGTCGACTATTTATTACTTTTTTTTTTGACTCTGCGTCGTTCGCAGTTTAAGCATTTAGAACTGTATCACGTTTTGCACTTCTGTCTTTATTTAATATTAATATTAGGAAGCTCTACTTTTAGTGTACTTTTTCACTAACTAATAACGTTTAATTTTTTTTTTACTTGCTATTGGCGATACATGTTACGATTCTTCTTTAATAATTCCAACAGAATAACATCCATTCATTCTGACTAAAAATTTCCAATTCTTTTAAATGTCTTTAATTCTCCCTTCACGATCTTCTATTTCGCCTTTCTCTCAGCTGCATCGAGAGCCCTTATTACGCGACACAAATCTGTATTCATATCTCTCGGCGCTAATCCTCATAGAGGATAGGAATTACGAGGCAACAAGAATACCACCGCGCTCTGTGCGTATATCCTAATAAAGCCACGATCCGATTTTAGTACCGGCTCTAATAAATTCGCGTGACGTCTTAGAGCGCGAACACGCGGCCCGGAATTCTTTACCGCTGTAAAGGTATCGTAAATCATAAAACGTAACGACACAGGGAACGCAATACAGTCGGTGGTTTTGCGACGGTCCAGCATCTTCTGTGACAGAGTAAGTTAACGGCCCTCCCACTTGCCCACCCCCTCTTCCACTTACTGCACGATGTCGTAGCCTTACGATTATCTGTGTATTTAACGCATCTGTTTTTAGCACCCCTCTGCCGCCACTTCACCACCAGCCATTCCGAGCCATAGAAAAATGTCGAACGCAGTAAAAGTGGGAAGCTCGCAATGTGGCCCCCGCTATCGCGCCTCGCCATTCTGAAAGCCATTAGGCTAATAAAGCTTTAATATTCTATTCCGCCGTGGTAATAGCTTTACGACCGCGTTAACTCCCACCCTTTATTACGCCGTCTTCCATTCTCCTTGGAAAATACATTTCCCTCCCGTCGGGCTCGCGTTTCTTTCGTTTCCCGCGGCTATCGGGAAGAACTTTCGAGACTTCCCACCCCCTCGAACCGAGATAACCGACGGTATAATTCATTAAACGTCGACGCATAACCGCGATGAGTTTTCGAGGAGCCGCAGTGACACGCAGCTCGGATAACCGCCGTTCCGTAGAAACAGGTCGGAATGGTCTAAAATAAGCGGACAATAAAGAACCGGATAATCTGGATATATGTACGGCGTCCTCGATGCAAACGAGAAGTCTGCTGAAGTAAAGGCGGACGGGCGCATTTAACGGATACCAGCTCGGATCTCGCCACCTCGTGTTACATTCCACGGTTTAGTTCGCCGGAGCACGAGGACCATGGGTCCGCGGAGTTTCTTAGTGAAAGAAACGCATAAATTTTCGCTAACCTCTCCGCGGTGCACTCGGGGCTTCGCTATTTTCTCGCCTGCCCGCTTCGTTATCTGGCGCCGACGAACGAATTGTTCTAATTATTGTTAAACGCTGGTAGTAAACCGGTGGCGAAGGGCCGCTTTAGTTTGCGACGAACAATGGTCGTTTCACGGAATTTCCATTGTTAAGTATTGTATACTAGGTGCAGATGAAGGTAAAGGATTGGACATTCGCAGAAACTCGTGGCGCGTTAAAGGGTATTAGAGTATATTGGAATATAGTGTCGATATAAATTAGTGCAGAAGTTATTTTTCGTAAACATATGTCGACACACGACGTTACTCAAACAAACAACGACTCACACACGATACTTTCAACAATACTCTCAGCTCACGATACTCTTCACTTTGATCCTCCCTTAACTCTGCCTCTTGCACGCATCATTCATTCTTTATGTTCTTTCACTCTTAGTTTCTCTCTCATTCTATTCCTCATTTGCTCTCACTCATTTAGGACACACCCCGCAGTCATTCCTCGGTGGTGGTCGGTCCTGACCACCCGAACCCTTGGGCCGCTGTACCCTCCATGCACACGACCTTCTCAAGTACTCAACATTCACGCAGTATTTCCAATCCTACATTAGTGTAATTAGGCATGATCGAAAATAATGAAATTGTTTACGAAATAATGTAATAACTAGAAAGGACCGATATACGAACATACCGGTTGATGATTTTGGCAATCTGTATGTAGGCAAAAAAGAAATTCCTTACTTATAGTTTATTCGTTAATTCGTTGCGATAAAAATAACAAGTCACTTTTTTGACGACGGTAAAACTTGCCAATATAAAACATGCCGACGTAATAACTTTTCAGTATATAGACGATCTACCGAAGGAGCATTACTAAAACTGGTCCAAGCTAATTAGACCTAATTACATTTCCTGCGTTCCAGCTTTTTTCCCGACGCCGTTACAATGCCCAGGAAGAGCCTTATTCATCAAAATACCTGTTACCAGTTAAACCACTTAAGCGCCAAATATTCAAGTCGTCTCCTCCTCAAGATAGAGAGAGAGGGAGAGAGAGGAACGATCACAAAAGGTTCTGATTACCTTCATGCGACCATTAACGCGTCCACTAATTGGACCGGCAAAAAACAGACTCCCAAACGAAGCAACCTGCAGGCCAACGGCCCAGTTACACGATATCGATTCACCTGGAGGATCTAAAGAACCAAAGCCATTAACCCATCCGGACAAGTGCCACGATGACTCATCAGAGACACTAGACTGGCACCGATCGTTGTCCTTTTTCATTCGTCAACAGGTGAAACCCTGCAGAGCTCGCGAATTTCACGACGCCAGATCCTGCGTTTGACAAAGAAAGGCACAGAAATAGGTACAAAGAGATGGAGAGGAATAACGATGGTCTGGCAGCCAGCGGTTCCGTCTGCTTTTATTGGCGCAGTTGCCAGTAGTATTGGTATTAGTGGGCAGACAGGCGGGGAGCAGTTTCGTTTGCCGGCAAAGTAGAATCGCCAAGGGTCGCGCGTATACGCACAAAGCCATATGTCATGTCGAGCCGTTTAATAGCCTTTTAATACTACCTCCCGAGCGGCACGTATACCCCACACCCCCCCAGGTGGCTCGATGGTGCCTTTGAATAGGTGTCTCGAAGGTGCGTCCACAAAGGTGGGCCGACACGGTTGACGTAGAAAGTCGTGCCGCCACCACTCGGCAACTCTTGGGATTCCTGAGTGTCTGTGTCATCGGTTCGAGTCTGCAACCTCGTAAACTGTGAGCATTTAAGTGTGGCTTTCGGCGAATGGACGGGGACGAGATAGCAGGAATGTAGAACGATAGGGAAGCACGGTCTAAGGAAAAGGGAGGGTCGTCGAGTATTACAATCTTTACGGTTTGCCGTCGTGTGACTATTTTCATGATACTCTTGCAGGATTGGCCGTGGAAAAAACGACAGCTTATTTAAGTGATCAATTTTTTTATTTTGTTATTACTCGTTTTCTTTTGTGTCGACGAGGTATTATGGGCAAATGTTCCCTGCGGTGCAAGGGAGGATTTTGTTGCTTTCACTTATTCCATGTAAATTAAAATGTAAAGGGGGGAAGTGACATCTGCTTCAGCGAATGCAAATGTCGATTGCAACGAACTGTTCGTACGAAAAATATTTTACGCTGCTAGAAGATGCGTGGGCATCTGCGTTTATATCGATCGCGATGTGCAACTTATCATTTTATTATGCGCCTTTCCACGATCACGTTTCAGATGAACGCATGCGCGTCTTGGACGTGCTCCACGCTGTTTTATAGATCCCCGTTCCAGCGGAGAACACGATAACGACGCATAAGAACGCGGAATCTTACGATGGGAATATACACATCACTGAGTTTGCCACGACTTCCATTTCGTTCGATAATCCCGCAAGCAATAATATTTTAAAAATCTAAATTCCATGTATGTCTACTGAAATTCCCGCTCGACTGGACAGAAGTAAATACAGTTTTCTTTTCTATTTGTAATATATTTCTATTTAACGCAATACTCTCATGCCAGGCATGTAGCTACTTTCCCCGGGGCTACCCCTAGATCGTGAACCCAAAAGGGACACGGTTCGGTCGTAGAACTACCCCTACTAGTCAGAACTACCCTTCGAGCGTGGAACCTTGAGTTGCACGAGTCTTCAACGGCACAATTCTTTCAAGAACCTAATGGAACTATGCAGAATATCACACCAGGGTAGTTGACACCACGTTGAGACCGTCTGATTTGAATCAGTAAAAGAAACGTAAAACTTGTCACGTATACTCGCAACCACTGTGTTCAGCAGGTGATTTTAAATCAATGACGGCCAGACCTGTATCCTACATAATGAATTATTCATTGATGACTTTCAATGCAGCCAGATGATTATCGTACGAGTAGCGCAAAGGTAATTCGTAGAAACTTGAATCGTTTCGTCGATTCCGTACGAGATTCTGCCGCTACCTTACCGATGAAAGTCACTGGACGCTTCGGCATCGCATAGGAGATAGCAGCACTCTGCTTGTGCACATGTTGTAATAATTATATCAGGGTGCTTGATTTATTACTAACAATGGCAAGGGCAGGGCGCGGAGGTCGAAATGCTCCATGGTTTCGAATATGTCTGACTTTCGAACAGCTCTGCGGCACGTCTCCTCCAACGAAGTCAGTGGCAATTGATTCTTATTGTAGCGACCGATATTGTTTTTTCAGATCGGCGTATATTGACGATAAGCAACGGAGACGGCGTAAACCGGAAAAACCAGAATGCCTACGCTATCGTGAAATTCCTTTTACGATCGTGTTTTACACCGCTGCAAGGACAAAACGACGTTTTTATAGTTCAATTCGAAACGCCACTAGATTTTATGCGCTTCATTGCATTGCCTTATCGCGTCCGCCCCTTTGGCCCTGAAACACCATTCCGATAACGTGTTATTATTTAAAGCAATACGCGTATTTCATTTCGATAATTCCACGATTAATCGAAGTTTTTAGCCTTTCCACTTAAAATCATTCCGGATAGCCATTTAACAAGCATTCGAAAAACGCTTCATTTTAAACGCAATTATAGTCACTGCTGTATACAGTGGTTGATAAGTTCGTGGCTAGCATTCACACATGCAGTTCGTTGCTATTTTTCTGCAACGTCAAGACCTGTCTTCTTTCTCTTTATAGAGAAAATGGAATATGCCCAGCACATTAACATTCTTATATTTAGGGAACATAATCAATCTCTCCATCAGACTAATTAAAATTCCGTAACTAAACATTTCATCTAACACTCCACGCTTTACACACATTGCGTTAATAAATATTTAACTATTAACTTGCTCTGAATATTCAAACTTTCTTCTCGGCTAGGATCTAAAAAGAAAGTTGGTTCAAATATATATAGGACATTAAAAATAGATCAAGGGTGAAAGCTATGTTCTCCAGCTCCACCCCAAGAAATCTCTAATCCTCGGATCAAGTTAAATATTAAATTCGTGGTCTTAGACAAGGTGTACTAAAGTATACAAAGAAGCATAACTTGAGGAAGATCGATTTATTTGACTAGAAACGTACGCTATGCAGTTGTTTTCGTATCATACATTTTACTTGTTCTCAGAACTCGGAGTTCGAATGGTTGGTATAAACCCATAAGGTGGTGTGCAGCCCCTGGTGCTGCCTTCCCCGCTTCTATTCGACGATCCCTTTCTTCTCCTCACCGGTTTAGGCGAATTGCTACATTTCACGATAAATTTCATTTCGGCCATCAGCTCATCTTTGAAGGAAATCTATAACATATTTTATCCACGGTTCAATATACAAATAGCCAACGTTGTATTTATTCGATTCAATTTTAAATCGCGCCATATGTCCATACGTTTTCGCTCAGGGATGTGCATCCAACCTCCCACAGTAACTCGAATAAACTGAAGAACGAAGACAAAGCAACGCCCACAGTCAACACTAAAAACACGCCACCCACATTGTCGAGACCAAGTTCCTCCGCTGCACTCTGGCCTCCATCTTCCTGCGTAATATTTGCATTACGTTATTCATTATTAAAGAAAAGAACATTCGAAGGTACTGCACATTTGATCGTAAGCTTTATTTTTACGTACTCGACATCGTCCACCCCCGCGTTTCTGCGTCCACCATTTTTTCTTCAGTTCTGTGATTAAACCGCTTTGCTGCAGCTTCAACACGGCAGTGTTTAATGGGTGACGATAGGGCGAGTCTGAAACAATTTGGTTGTCATTCATGTGTGCATAGAAGTGAGTTAATTAATGTTCCTAGTATTATATCGACAATTATCAATTTTATTTATTATTTATATCGCTTCTTCGACGAGCTGTACACGGCGATAAAATGGTATATTTTTGGGAAATGATGTTCAGTCGAAGCTTACATTTTTTCATAGCAATTCCGTAACCCTTTGCGTCGAGAAGTCCACCGATTTGCGTCACGTTGCAGTATCTCTCAGTGATGTACTCTATCGAGCTGGATTCCATGAGAAATGCGTAATCATCTCTGAACACCTTTGTCAGACCAGCGTCGTTGCTGTCCGTCAATACGTCATCAGCATTCGCCATCATGTAATCGTACATGTCTTTGTACGTGGTGTAGTTAGAGTCCTTGGAATGGGCATAATTCTTTCAAAAAACTGAATTAGAATGAACGGCTCCAAATATCGTTTGCCTAACATTCGTTTCCAATTCGATCTGTTAGTAAGGAATATTGTAGATACAAATGACATTTTATGTTACATTTTCTTTGAAGATAGTGATACGATAATATGTATGCGACTAACTAAGGGTTTACACAGTCGACTTTAGTTTTTAGTTATGAAGATTTACCATTTCTAAAGGTACATTAATTATTGTATTAATTGAAGGCCTATGAATGAACAATTATTTCAATGTACAATATTGTTGGGGGTAGGGCGGTTTACTAATCTGTATGAAATAATTTCACTAGGATACATATAGCTTACTTAAGCAATTCTACGGAACTAATTGAAGTGTTCGTGAAAGTACAGCCAGGATTTTGTTATCTATTTCTTACAAGAATATTAATTTATTACCATGGGAATATAATGATACAGATTGAAGGGGCATCGTTTGAGAGATGTTTTGTAAATCTATGTTTATAATACCAATTTGGTACCAAGGGTATAAAATGGACAACCATGTAATCTCTGATACGATTTGTTAATGATAATTCGCAGGGACTGTTAATAATTACCGAAAGTTAAAAGAAGCGATTGTATTAATTTTTACTCGATTCATTTAAAGACAACAACGCTAGTCGATACGTAAACATCTCTTACATTTTAAACAAGTACATCGGGAGCCTGTAAACATTCTGTAAAATTCGTTGCTACTCACAGCTGCTTTATCAATACTTCACATATTATTAAAAGAAAAGTATGATGGATTTGATGGAACACTTACTTGGAAGAACATGAACGTAGATCCACCATCTTTTGCACCATACTTGATGGTCTTCTTTTTCGCTAATTCCTCGACGTTTGAAAACGGCGACACTAGTGTTTTGACCGTCAAGAACGCGGCTAAATTAGCAGTATAGGATGAGACCATTATGAGGCAGAAAAACCACCACGAAGCGGCCATCATTCTTGTCGACAGTCCTCTGTAAAATATAACGAAATTTCAGAAGTTCAGCGAATGCAAAGTGAATAAACAATAAAATTGATAATACAGATTCAAATAATGAATAGCTCAATTGAGTTTAGCTAATATAACAAATATTAATATGAATGTTCAAGCGTAATGTTTAGAAATATTATTTTTTAATTATCGGCAATTATCGTCAATACTTCTACAATAATATTTAAAACCAATGTATGTAATTACACAAGACAGTTTGTCGAAACTTTCTAGACTCTATCTAATACATTATGAAGAATTACAGAAATTTCACTCACATGGGAGCAATCTCTGAGCCTTGCTGCATAATGCTACCGATGGTGAACCAGAGAGAATTTTTAAACGTAAATTGATTCTCTAGCGCTTCGGGTTCCTCGATGCAAGGATATGGATTGTTCCATTCAGCCGGGCATATCCTGCCAATCATGAATAGCACCACAGACACGCATATGTAAGACCCGATCAAATACCACCAGACTCCAGCCGAAAATGGCGACAAGAAGGAGAATAAACTGGGCGGTGTTTCCGTCGGCTTTCGATACAAAATACTTATACCTGCGGGAACAAAAGAAAATATGCAAATTGCACGCGACAGAGGAAAGTACAATTTCTTGATGGCTCCAAATATAAATAATTAAAGCATTTTTTAAAGTTACTTCGAAATAATTAAGTGATACCTAATACTGGTAAATTAATAATCATAATATAATTTTGATGTTCATATCGACAAGTATTTAGAGATGGAAGATAGTACAAATAAAGTGTTTTACATAATAATAACGCGAAGGTAGAAAATTCTGAATTATAATCTGCATTTCTAGAAGTCACACCTAAATTCATAAAAGGCATCGTAAAATCCACCGCAGATTCCCTCTCGGATGTAATAGTTAAGTCAGTGATTGCCAGATCAGCGTCCTGCAACATAATTCCACGGGATATTAAATTTGAAGTTTATTTTCCTCCTATTATTCTGTAAATTCACTATGTAAATATTACTAACCCCTGCAATTATTTTCCCGAGCATCCCCGTCCATCTTTTCAGCTTTTTCGAATACGATCCGTACACGTTGTCCGACTGTACCTCGAACGTGTAATTGAAACCGAGCATTTTGCTCAGCTCTTGAATAATATCGATGCCAAAACCCTCGTATCGATCGTTTCCAGTCATCATGTCGGCTGACTCCTTCAGCATACCGTAAGGGTGGTTCTGTGACGACGAAAAATATTTTTTATAACACATATTTCTATTTCTGTCACTTTGAATAATGATAAAGCTAGGACGAATAATTCGAAAAAATTCGTTTAGTTTTGGTACAAGATTATTAGGAAATTGCGCAAAGATACAAATTTGTTTAACCTGCAATTGTTACTCACAATGGCAATCATGATGATGAACGTTTTATTCTGTAAGCTTAACTCAACGTCAGGCTTCGGGGGGTGAGTTTCCATGAACCATTCTACAGTGTTCGTGCTGTTCCACACGCCAATCTTCTTTAGACCACCCTCTCCGACTCTTACAACGTCCAGCTGAAAATCACTGCGAAATCCAGCCGTGTCGAATTTAATTAAACCAGTCAATCCTTCCATTTCGCTCTGGAAATAATTCACGGCAATCGTTTTAAAAATTTCACCATCGGAATAACTATCCGTCTATATTATATCCGATTGTATTTATCGATAGGACGAACTTACTAGCCGCATGAAGTTATTTAAACTGTAACCGTGCTCCCAACTTATGCTACCATTGCAGGGCAATTGTTTCACGTCCCCTTTAATCGCGTCCTTTAAACGTTTGAACGCTCTCGCGAAAAGTTGCACAGCGTCGTACATGAGTGCCGGTTCCACCCTCAATTGGCTTGCATCGTCCAAACCCCATTCATTTCTGTGCATTTCTACGATACTCGATACGTAGGGACTTTCTGGATCGATTAATCGCACGCCAGTAAAATTGACGCCCGAAAATTGGTACGGTTCTAGATCTATGGTTTGAAGATCCTGGAAACGGTGATCAATACGTAGATGCGAATTATGCACGATGCTACGAGCGACTTCAAGAGTGGCAAACGGCATTTATTAAATTACCAAAATATGTACGAATATTATTGTAGAGAAGAGTTGAAATATTCTAATCGATGCAAAGTATAAAGAAGCCATAATTTTACCAAAGATGTCACAATAATCCTGTTCTTCTCCGACATAATTCCAACTTGTTGCGCCTGCTTTAATACCTCCGAGAGCAGATCAATCGAACAATCGATAAGGATATTCTCGAATTCGGCGTCCTTTATTTCTCGCATCACTTTCCTGAAAAGTGTAATTAACTTTTACTGCTTTTTGTATTCTTACCTTTGAATTATGATATTCGACTTATTTCAATCATGTTACTCTCGAATTAAAAAGATTCGAGAATTTGGACAATTTATGAATTTCATAGGAATATTCACCTGTAACTTGGTCCGATTCCTAAGGGATACAAATATATAGTGTGTCTCTTTGCGTCCCAACGTTCCAGTAAACGATGAATTCGTATCAAACTATCCGTGCTTTCGTACAATATCGCAAAAGTCTTCCATTCGAATTCGGTTATGATTTGATCAAAGACCTGGCGACATATCAAATATGTTTTTGATGAGGTCACTCTGCGCGAGTGTATTTTAGCATTAAGAATCGTTACTCTAGCAAACCAAGGGCTCACTTGAAAACGATTATGAAGTTAAGATAGATTTACGTTTAACATATTTATTGTTCCCCGAAAAAAATGTATTCCCTGCGAGATTTTAATATTTGCAAGAAAATAAATAGCGAGATCTTAAACTGGAACGGGCCGATATAAATTTTGAAGTGCAGCTTAGAACACGCGAAAGCCCTTCTCGCATTTTACATACCACAGAGAGAGTTTCAGCGTGTGGGAACAAGTTTATTCCTTTTCCCCGTGCTTGCGAGGGTTCCCATCTGCCGTAAATATGCGGCATTTCCATGGTGTCGCACATACTCTGCACGTGTTCAGAGGTAACCCTATTCTGTGGACCAAAAATGCCGGCCACTCCTGTGCCCATCAACTCGCATACTGCGTGTATAAAAAAATAAATAAAAGGAATGAAGAAAAAATATCCAGAGACAATTATATACGAAAGATATTCAATTCGCTGATTCCTCGTTCCATTAAAAAATCATACCTTTTTGCGACACTTCAAATGGGTCATTTCCAACTTCGTTGGATTCCGCCACGAGGAACACATTTGCAAACTCGACGTTTTCATGCCGTTCTTTATTCACAGTTTTTATAGACGTTTCGAATATACGCTGAATACCCTCGTCTTCGTCGAACAATCCTCCTGGAATAATCGTATAAAAGCACGTGCGTTTCTAGATATGACGATTCTATTAATATACTAGTGGGGCACAAGTTGAAGACGGTTTAAAATAAATTCAACCCTAAATTACTAATTTGTGAAGCTTGGGCTAAGAGCTCGCTAGTATTAGACTGTCCCTCGTGTCCAAGTTGGAGGCCAAAAAGATATTTTTACTCCAGTTTTCTCACCTATATGTACTTTCTTTGGGAATCCCAACACGCAGGTGAAGAAGATCAACGGAAGACACTTGGCCAGCATCTTATAGTCATTCTAAGATTTCAAAATAATAATAATAATATAATAAAAAGAGATAACTGTGATAAGTGTGATATAATGGATGGATGTGAATGAGTCCTTTGATAGCGATTGTCGATTAGTATATTAATGTCTTATTTATTTAAGAAGATGCTGGATCTAATGTTCGATAAATTTGTTTATTTATAAAGTAATCATACGGTGCAAAAAAGCAGCACGCAGCTGTGTTTTTCCAAAGGCAACATTGTCACGATTCCGAATATAATTGGACGGTAAACATTCTCAGCAAAACAGCAGGCTTAACTGGGCCCATCTGTATAAAGACCGTCCAGTGGAACCATGATTATCTTCAAAGACAGCCAGACGAACAGACCGGCGGGAATTTATTTGCAATAAGATCGTGTACACGCGATTCACAGGCTCCAACAGACTCCTGGGATCCGAACGGGTACTTAACCACACGACGTTGTGTAAACCAGCAGGGAAGCATTTACACGCTCGAATTCCCGTGCTCGCGTAAATATTTAGAACCGCCTAAAATCAATACTCCAATATTGAGCCTGCCTATTTATTTGAATCTACCGAAGGGGGCTTCGAATCTGTCAAAACTCCAGTCGACACTTCGAGGTGGATTTTCTTTGGTTTTCCACGGTCGAGGAAAAGGGTTAGCGAACGTTTGAAGGCTCGCGCGGTCGAATCGAATAGGAGAAAATGTGTGTAAAAATAGCATTCCTAATGCGAAGCAAGCAGGCACAGAGTTCCTTAATGGACCAGATGAGATGTGGAGTGATTTTCAAAGAGTTCTCAGCATTCGATATTTGTTATTAATATTTTTATAACATCGTCCGTAATGCAAATAATGTGACGGTCAATATTTACTCCGAATTCCCTTATCGAAAATCAACAGTTCATGTTTTCTTTAGACATTGCATGCTGTTAGCGTTCTGTGCTAATTAGAGCGCACTACCTTTGCCTTTATCCACCTCTCCTCTAATTAAAAGTTAAAAACCAACAAGATATTTTCATTAAAACTGTTTCAAAATTTCGCGCACGTTTCAGCCAACGTGATAACCATCTTTCCATTTAATAAAAAAAGAAAGTCGTTACTTCTCTTTCAACGGTCGCTGTCATCGACAAAAATGGGCGCACGCAGTGTCAGTGGGCATCGCGACGGGATAATTTTAGCGGGCACGATTTTTACGCCCCGTCGTGTATTACTCGACACGAAACGTTGGTATGCAACATCGGCACGCGATTTTTAGCCGCGCACGTTCAGAGCCTCGCACGATTGTCACCTTGCCAAACGCACGCGGCACGGCGCATTCTTTTCCATTCATTCATCCCCCGCGCCGCGGTGGTTATATCCCCCCTTGCGTATTAGCGCCCACGTGAAAGCCGTCGAAAATTCATGGACGCGTCGCGACGACCGGCCCGGTGTCAACGTGCCATATTCAGGCGGTCGGGATCGCTCGAAAAACACACGAAAATCGTTGAGTGCGCGTTGCGAAGCCCGTTAAATTTAGACGCAGAGCGTCGCCGCCATCAGCGCTTGTCGCTTAAGCTCTGTGACATAGTTTTCGTCGAATTGCAATCGTCCACGGTTTCGAATTCGATCGGTCCTCCCCGATTAATATCATCGATTTACCAATAAACGCCTCTCTGGCGTGCTAATCGCGCCCGAGATGTTCTATCGTCGTTCTATCAAGCGACAAAACAAAACGTTTACTCTAATACCTCCTCCGGGGAACGTCGATTTTTCTGGAAGCCTGTCTCTCGCGATACAACCACGAGCAACTTTATTTCCCTCGTGTTCGCGTCGAGGAAACGTGTACAGAATCGAAGCGGCGGATGGTTCTTTGTCGGGCGAATATGTTAGACGTTAACAGGCGAGCGTGGCTCGGCGCGAATTCACGCCTGACACGAGGGAGAGGAAATTAAAAAATTGTCGACCCGATGGCACGCGGTGGAAGCTGACACGTTGCTCGTCTCGCGCACGAATGAAAGTTAAAACAGCATCGGACGGGGATCGAAAGGATGGGACGAGAAGCGGCAGTGCCAGGCGATGGGCGTCAAACGCAGAGGAAACTTACCTAAAGTCACGATCACGCACGGCTCGTCACCTGGAACAGAAGTTTGATAAACGTGCTTTTCAGAACGAACCTCGCGGCATCCACTCTAATTCCGAACGCCGCTTCTCAAGTGCTTTTTCACTGCGCACACGCAGGCCTCCCTTCCAAGCCGCTTTGGATTCGTTTGTACACCGTAACATGGCGGGCGTCTAGCTCGAACTTAACTTATTGTTAGACACGACGCGACGCGTCCACTTTTTCGTCCGGGAATCGTTTAGGTGGAAATGTCGCTACCTGTGAAAGGGGGACCTCCGCGATTTGTCGGCACCCGCGGGTGGATGGGGTGCCGCTGGAACTGAATGGTCGTTATCCCGTGAAATGGTGAAACACGAAGCAGCGTTTTATGGAGGAGATTTGTTACGTTTAGTGGTGGAAAGTTTACGGGGCTTGCACGATGAAAATAAGTGGCGTGGCTAGCGTCGTGCGTTTACAGATTTCGGGGGTACCTCTGACAGTGGGACATTGATTTTCTTTTTGAGAAGAGGAGTGTAGAAAATGAAAGTGCGTGAAACAAATTTGATTCAATAATTTTAAGCAATATCGTGTCTGATCGTAGGAAATATTTACTTATAACATTTTTACATGTTCATCTCGTCCCGCTGCGTATCGTTGTCTTCGTTTTATATATGGTCTTCTCGAACCGACGGGACTATTGTAGAAATGTTCGATCCTCGAAATAGCTGCTTCTTCCACGTGATTGAAATCGCATTAGCGTTTCTGTTTTCACTGAAGCAGACTTTTAAGGTGCAAAAGTTCTAGAAAGTCCCGGGAACGACGTTTCAGTCAACAGCGTGCTTCGAACTGTAGTTAAATTCGCAGTAAAAGAGCGATACGTGACATGAACACCGCGTAAAGTTAGGTCAAACGGCTATCATTTTTTTGATGGCAGCTCAACCTCTTCCGGGGGATCGTATTTTCAGGCGCAGCTCATTCTTTATAACTTCCCCCTTTTGCCAAAAGAATGATTGAGGATCGGATTCATGTCTGCGTTATAGACGGCGATTCGAAATTGCAGTGATACTTCTTAACCACGATGAAAAATCACGAGCATGCTTCATACGGGAACATAGATCGTCCGCTCTTTATCGTAAACGACCTGACCGAAATAAAGAGGATTTTCGACACAAAGATCCCCGTCTTACGCGAGCGAACATTGGATTTTTATGTCCAGACAAAGAATGTCGCATATATCCACGGACTTTTAATATATCCAGCTTCGAGCACATTCTTTCTTTCGCCAACATTTCGGGACATTACACGTTGCAATTTCAAATAATAATTTCATGCGACCCGTCATTCGTCTACAGAAACTCGCGATTACTTAATTTTGCTTTTCCACACCTTCATCCCGCGGTTGTCTCAGAATTCGAGCTCCCTTTCGAAGCTAATAAACATCCTGGCAATTTACGCAACGACGAGTTCAATGTCGGACGTTCAATAGGAACGGGGTGAAAGGACGACGTTTAAAGGGGTGGACGATCAAGATATGTAGATGAGCGAACAGAAGTAGGAAGACGCGGAGGCGGAGAAATAGAGAAAGAGCGGAAAGCACACGGAACGGCGTGGAAGTAAATTAAATAGCTGCGTTGGCGTACCGGGGTCAAAGAGATGGTAAGGGCCGTGGAAGTTGGATACATTAGTGAATTAGTTACGTTAGCGGTTTGGGATTTAGTTCTCTAATCAAGGGAACGAAGAGTGAAGGCTGCGGCAATTGATGTAAAAGTAGAACTTCCCGGGGACCAATTACGCGGCCGTGGTTAAGGCAGAACTTCTCTGTCGTAATCAACAAGGGGATTATGGCGCGGCTTAAGTATATTACGCGCGGAACAATTTTCCGACTGAAACGGAGGAGCCTGACATTTTGCGATCGATCATCGGTTGCGAAGGGCGAGCATTTTGCGAAACGTGGTGATGGACAGTATGAATCTTCACGGCCAATCAGTTTGCGAAATTAAGCTACTGAGGGAATTAGACTTTTCAGATTTGAAAAAAGATTCATACGTATATTTCAATTATAGTCATTATTTTTTAATCATAGTATTTAATTTTGTTATAATTTTCTGTACATGATTGTTATTTCATTTGGAATATTCATATTCGCTTGACGCAGGGATCGCGCTAATAATATGAAGGTAAAATTTAGTTGATCGCGCAAATATGAAAGTTAAACTTACGGGCATTCAATTGAAAGCTGCAATGCACGAAATTTTCCATAATTTAATTATTCTCGTAATAAATCATATTTCTACGAAGTGTACCTCACGGACCATTCATAAAACGAACTCCGGATATCAAGTAAAAGTTAATACCAATAATACCATCAATTTAAAGCGTGCAGCATTTTATACGTCAATGCAGCTTAAATTAAACGATTCACCTTCTCCTCATTAGAGCCTGTCTCATTAGCTGGGTGTAAAAATGAAACACGTTCAGTGAGAATTTACAGACGATGAGTTTATTCACGTTTAATATGATGCTCGTAGTACACTTTATGTAAGAAGTATAATCAATAGGCTCTTAACAAACTCGTTATAACGTGAACGCAGTGCACGCCGCAGTACAGACAATATTTACAAGTACGTATATAATACTTGATTCCTGTGTGTGTGAGAGTGGGTGAGTGTGTGTGTATGTGCGTATGTGCGTACGATTGCCTCATTCATGCGGGTTTCTCGAGTTCTGTACGGTTAAACCGATTCGGTTCCGTGTACAGTATATACGCATCATCGTACGAACGAGTCGATAGTGAAAGAAAAAGGGAAAGAAAAAGGAAAATGAAAAACAGGGAACCGTTATGTAATGTCATTTTATATGCACGGTGTTTCGAACATGCTGCACGACAGTCACTCAGAGATCATGAAATATCGAACGCGTGATTCCCGACGCTAATTTCATTCCATTGATCTATCTGTATCCGGAAATCGATCGCTTTAGAGAAACTGGATAGGCATATATGCAAGTACGATATATGTATGTACAACATGTTTACACCTTAGGATAGAGGGATGACGGAAATTAATACTGCCCGATTGCAAACAGGCTTCCATTAACTCGGTTGACTGCCTTAATCCTTTGGACCGAACCACAGTTAAAAAACGAACGTTGTTACGTGGACCTCTCTCAGTGAAATCTGTTTCAAGGTGGAACAAATTTCATTTAACTTTTAGTTAGTATAGTTTCTTCATCCGAGAGCTTGATTTTGTTCAAAGTTAATGCATATTCATATGAAAATAGTGTTAATTTTGAAAAGTTTAATATCAAAAACGGTGAAATATTTTACTCGCAGAGACGATTATTATTGATACGATTGAAAGATAAAAATATAAAAAGAATAATTATAATAATAATTAATTTTAGCAGCAAGTATATAAACGCAAAACTAGTGGTTCTGTTACAATAGCTTGGGCAATGTTTGACTTGCAACAATTTTCGATCCAAAAAGTTTGGAATCTTATACAGATAGAGCAATGGATTCCGCGATACACGATAATGACATGGATAAATTCGAATCCTATCGAAACCGTGAGTGAGCATGGTAAATGAAAATATAAAAACACTTGTACTATCTACATTCGATGAAATGTCTACGATACTCGCACGCAAGGATGCGTTATTTTACAGCATTGGAGAGATCCTTAAACGAAGACGTACTTTATCTTAATCGTATGAACAGACTTTTCTGTGAACATTCTATGTTACAATGCCATAGAATGGACGCGATCGTTTAGCTCGCGATCTTAACGATTATTACGATTATTTACACTAAATTTATTTATCTGAACGCCATCGAACAGAGAGATATATTTGTATATACAGCATCAATTATTTTTCGTCTGTATTTTTTCCCTCTAAATGATTTATCTCGGTGTACTTTCTTTAAAAATGAACGACACGATTGATGATAATGAAATCGTTTACATGCATCGACAAAATTGTGTCCGCCGCTCGAACAGACTCTTGCAGGCATCGATTAAAACCATTGTCAATCTCTTTCGATCGTTCTTTACACTCGCACGTAAGTCGAAATACATATTGCCATGTGTTCACGAATTGTCGTGCGGAAGATATCGACGCATGATTGATCCTTTGTGTTCTGCTTTTACGAAATAAATAATACAGATGCATATAGGATATTGTTTACCCAGGAAATCGTATTCCCATACTATTCGACGTTTCCTCTTAATTTCAAGATCACTTGAGATCGACGAAAAGTCAAGGGCTACAGAGAATTTCAATACACGAAGATCAGATTCCGAACGAACGTCCGATCGAATAACATTTGACAGAGCTATGTATATACCTACTTAATTAGCATTCATGTACCGATACTCGTGGAAAATAATTATCAGATATATCCACGGGCGAATGTCGTTTGAGAATTTCCCGCACTCTCTGCCCGCTCTCGGTATTAATCTATTTCAAATTTAACGCCTCGGTGGAGTATCGCAAAATCAATAGAGAACATGGTAATGTCATTAGAGGAATATTTCACTCTAGTACCTGCTAATTTAAAACTCGGATAACAAGCGGTAAATAAATAAAACGATCAAATTTTCCGCGGCGCCGACCGCTTTACTTACACGTAATCCTCAAATAAATCCAATTATACTTCGCGCGCAATCAATTACCCCCGAGCTAAAGGAAAAAGAACCGCTCCCTTTAATTTAACAGCAAACGTTCAAAGCTGCAGAGACAACTACGATCGAACCTCGCGACGACGCGACGTTTCACGCCATTCCCGGTCCCTTTCGCGAGAGACACACCCCTTTGCCACAAGTGTCGCAACGAAAGACAAAGGATCTCGAGGCTGCTCGTTAATCTTTCCACTCAAATGGCGCGCGTCGTTGTCTCCCGCACGGTACGTTATGTTCCAGCCATCTCCAATTAACGACTGTACACCGACTGTACACCCTACAAAGTGCCAGCCGAAGAACTTCCTTGCCCGTCCGTTCGCGTTCCGCAAAGGACAAAGGAGAAAAATGAAAAAGTAGATCGAAGAATCAAACGTATACACACATAGAGATAGAGTGCAGCAGGAGGAGGTGGACGACGTCCGTAGCGCGTTAGAAATCGGTTTTCATTCGCGATTCGTTGCTTCTCTCGACGCTGTACAGCACATCGATCGTCGTCGTATGCAGTGTATCGAATCGCCAGAAGGATCATATCCTTGTACGCCTGCCCTCTCGTCCAAGAGGCAGCTCCATAATCTCAGGTTAAGGGCGCCTTCCCCACGAAGTGTCTGTACTTGTTGCACTCCGGATACCCGCCCTCCTCGGACACTATCGACAGATTCGATTGGTGTCTCTCACGGTGACACAGTGTCTTTCTCGCTGGTTTTTTCGCACCGTCCCCGCCGTCCAACGCGTAACGCAGCTCGCTCGCCATTTCGGAGCACACGGATTTCTGAAAAGTTCCAGCAAAGCCCCCGCTGCAACCCCTTATTCTACAACGACATTTACGGGGTGCAAAGCCTCGTCGGCCAAATGCGATGACGCGTACTCGCGGTGTAATCGCCTCGGACAGGATTCGCAATAGACCGGTGCGGTTCCATCCGAGATATGAAATTTTATTAGGTCGATAACATTTTATTGGCGCGTAATACGCGGCACGGAAACGGCAACGGGATACTGGAGATTTGCTCGAAGCGACGGGAGATATTCTTTGGGAAGTTACGCGTTCGATAGAATTTCTGCAGAGAAAGATTTTGTTATGGTTATACCTCGACTTTGAAAAGGAGTTCTTGAATTAATTTATGAAATGTTTGATATAGTTTTAGAACATCGCGATTTTTGAATGTGTAATTTCTTAAATTAGTGACGGAGGTAGGCTTCAAATTATCATCGCGTTAAGGCAAAGAATTCTTCCGGGAGATTTCGCAGTAGAATGAGAATTTCTGATCAGACGTTATATGAAACTATTATTCTGCACTCTTATGTCATACTTTTTTTTTGTATTTGTATTTACTTTATCAATGGGTGTTAAATACGTATAATAAATGTCTGTATTATTATTACTATTATTATTATATTTTGATGATTGGTTTGCGTTTCGCGTCGTAGCATTTGGCTGACGTTAAAAAATGTTATACATCTATTGTACAAGTGCATGCAACGTGAATGAATACTATTTTACACAAGCAGCAAATTGATTAATTAACTGTCAATGAAAACCTACAAATTAAATTACGCAAATTTTGTCTTCAACAAAATACACATATGAGCTGCAAACAGGCAAAGTGAAATGATAATAGAAAATTCATTTAAACAAAGGTCGAACCTAAAAGCTACAAAAATCAATACAATCATATCCTACATATTGAACAGAGTGATTCTGATATTACATTTTCAGGTGATGATAAAAAAAAAAACAATGCTGAAAGCGGAAATAGATTTTGTATTTCCGATTGAATCTTTGATGAACAATCAAAACTTTCCAATGAACCCCCCAGGGTTGTTTAATAATTAAATTCCCAAAATCGGCGTATCCTCAACGCGAACAAAATGTGGCTCGACATATTAAACCGTCCATCAGCAAAATAAATTTCATGCTCTACGATCCGTCAATCGATCAGTGCAGCGGAACAACGAGTAGCACAGATATAGTTGAAAAGTTGCTCACCTCCTGCGTATCCGTGGCGGGAGAGAAAGAGAGGCAAGAAACAGTGCGACACAACTAACAATGTCATACTAAACTGTCATACATCGTCCGCGTCTCCGTTCGAACCGTGCGTAATTAATTTATTTGGGGGGATGGGGGGGGGGGGGTTGACGCCTACGTTTCGATTGCGATCACCGTTCTCTCTTTGCCGTTTAAATTTCGTATGATACAAGTTTATAGGAGTCGGGACATACAGAATCACCTATTAGTGGCAGAGTAACCTTCGTTTGTCAAATACGTGGAGCCCCTAGGTTTCCTTTCGCGGATCAAACATTTTCTTGCACAGTAGCCATTGGATTTTTCTCCCGATTATTCAACACTGTTAACCTTCCACAGTTTAAGGAATCGCGCAGATTCCACGTAAAACTAACGAATCACTCCTCGAGCTACACAATATATATATACATACAATAAAACGTCTGCAATTCGACGCTACACATTAATTATCTATTATTCGGTATAAAATCGTGATTGTTCATGTAAACAGTTCGTTACGTCGCAGCGTGTAATTCGGTCGCGATCGCGGCGTGTTTATTTAAAAAATAAACAGAAAAAAAAATAACAGAAATAGCCACGCTGCGTCAATTGTTTTTTCCCTTTAGGATTTTGCGTTCGAACAATCGCCCGAGAGATCGTTTCTTCTCGCTGCGAGGCTTCAAGTCGATCGTGAATTAATCTAAAAAGGTTTGATATGAGCAAATGGCAAACGCGTTGACCTTTCCAATTTCAATTTCACCGTCTCGTACGTCCATTCGAGGAAAGATCGCGGACAAAAAGGGAGCGATCCCTGTTTTTTCTTTTCTTTTATAAATCAAACGATCCCTTCGATCGGCCCCCTCTCCTCTTTCTTTCATTCTTTACTCCCGTCGTTCCCCCTCTCTCTCCCGGTTTAATGAAATTCCAACGACACCGTACGTTACTCGATAATAATTGATTGGCTAGTGTTCCGTCGATAACGTTCTTGGATAGATTGTCGGTCGAGATTGCGGTTCTCGAGGAGGTAAGAGAAAAAAAACTGGAAAGGTCGAGGATCGTTGCTCCTTCTTTTGATTATACGCTTCGTTTGAACTTTCTACAGTTTGGGTCTGTCAGTGTTTCACACAATTCTCGATCACTGGTGGTGGAGTTCCTCCTTAGGTCCGTCGGGTCAGATACGCTTTTCTCGGGCATAGTAATCTGTCTCTATGAATTCTTTTTCTTATCTTTGTTTTTCTCTTTTGTTCTCTCTTTTTTCTATGCTCACAAGCGGATCCCTACAAGCTCGCCCGTTAGTGTAGATCGGTAAAAGCTTCGCAGATCGGTTTCCCCGAGGATTTCTGCTTCTAAAACAGAACACGAAAATACTCGAGTAAGATTGCGTTAGAGGGTATCAAATCGATGAGTTGGATCTACACGCGAAGTATCTTGGTTCTTGATAAGAGAATCGACACCTGCACGAGGGTGTCGCCATTCTACGATCAGAATTACGAAAAATCAATATTTTCCCCCTTTCAAAATGGGACATGTAAATGCGTATGCAATAAAACTACAATAATTCAATTGCGAGGAAATAATATAAAATAATAGAGGATTAACTACCTCGAGGAAATATAATTCACGAATTAATAACGCGGCGATAAAATAATTCTATTCGACATTTCGACCGAACGACTTCAAATAAAGAATAGCAACGAACGTTATACCAATAATCTCTCAACGTTGGCTCCAAAAATAATCGAAATAATATTGCACCATAGTTTTCCAACAGAAACAGAATATAGAAGAGGAAAACGGTTTCAATATCTCCACCGTTTGATCTTTCACCAGGCAGTCAACTAGTTCCCGATGATATCACGATCTTGGGGCTGCCCCCGAGTCCGGCTAAAACGATTAGCAGTTTCAGATTCGAACGAGTATCGTGGCTACTCTGTTGCGGTCTGAAGTAGCACGGTCCGAAGGGGGAACAGCAATACCTGACGTTTGTTGGCTCGCGGAATTGTTTGCTCTCGACTACACGAGGTCGCCGGTGCAAAGCTGCATATCCGTATTTGTGGACGAGCCCTTCTCAAATACTTGCCTGTTTGCCTACCGCTTCAATGTACGCAAACGGCAGCTCGAATACATACTGTAGACACGCGAGCCCTGTACCAGCTTTCCATATGCGTTCCTCTGCGCGAGCCGCGCCTTAATTTCATTGCTGTGCCCCGCGGAATTTTTGTTCGAGAAGGAAACCCTCCGTTCCGGCATTCGTGTGGAAAAGCGCAAGATATCGATCGTTTACATTCGAGATCGTTCTCATTGATGAAAAGGCAGAATGATTATACGTTTTGCTTTCATTTCTGAACGTCAAGTTTCTATCGCACTCCCTGCAGTACCCTCGAAGCTTTTGTTCAATCGATATTTAATTTTTTACGTGAATTCAATTTTTCCCTGTTTCTCTTTTGCGTTTTCTTTTATTTCAATCTAATTTGAATATCAGAGGTACATTTGTGATATGAAATTTGTTTCTGATAGATCGTTTAAAGCAAGATACTATTAGTAACTATTAGTAATACTATAAAATGTAAAGGGTTTATATTTCGACAGAATGTTTTTTCAGATTTACCGGTATATTTTAACGTTATCGTACATATCTACTCGAGACAATTAACGCGACCAGCCCCTGGTTACGCTAAGTTGCCGCGAAATATTGCAGCAACGCCTCCACTTATAACCGGTTCGTCGTTCTTATTTATGCCGCGAAATTACATTTCCATACAGCCGCAACAGAATTCACTCCACTGTTGTCCCAGTTTTCAATTTCCATCTGTTCGAAACGATTGCAACGCAAATACCATAATTCGGCTGATTAAACGATACTTCCATCGGTTACCCACTTTCCCACCAATTCTCTTCAAACTAAGCAAAGAAACGAGGTAAGGGATCAACGCTAAAGAGAAGGGAAAACTACGAATACCAAATTAGCATCTTAACCTCGATCTACCTGAGGCCATGAATAATTATCCTCGAGGAACAAAGAACGCTTCACGCCCCAATATCTTTCCATTTATCTCGAGTTCCAAATGCTTTCCAATCTGAAAGGCAGTGGAGTACGAAAAAAAAGAAATCATTGCGATATCAATCAACCATTTCTCTATCTACAGCCACAAACGATTGCAATGTTCAATTGTTTCAAGAACAAAGATACCCCGGTTTCTTCTGCCTGGTTTTCCTTCTTCCTCGTGGTCTACAGTGATTCTACCGACTACAGGGAGAAAACGATCAGACCCGAGTGGTTTTGTAGGTGCATGGTGACCATTAAAGAGGAACTCCACCATCGCGCGATCATCAACTGATGTATTCGCGTGGTATGTCGGGGTAGATCGCGTCAGGATCGAGGTGTGTGTTAGACGACGTTACTTCAGGCGATATTGCGCCCTCTTCGACGTGCTATCTGACCTCACTCACCCGTTCCTCGATGGCGACCTTCCGGCTTTTCCAAACAAACTCGCATACCGCGATCACGCAAGCGATGCCCATTCCGCCCATTAGAACCACAAACACCCCGCCGACGTTCGCCAGGCCCAGCTCGTTCGCCGTGGAACTGCTCTTCGAGGTATCATCCTGTTCGAAAATAGAAGAGATTGCATTTCAAATGGATTCGAAGTGCGGGTAGGTAGGTTGGTTGATTCAGGCGAATCTCTGTGGACAGTTTTTGGGAAATAATTTTGATTTCGACGGAACCGAGGACGTTAACCCTTTCGCTGTTCAGTTAGCACGCACGTTGGTGCGAAACAGTCTTTGATGGTTAGTATACTCGCCGCGTATATAACTCTATTATGGAAAATACGTTTTAAATAGGGAGAAAGGGAAAAAATGTTTTACTGCTTTTCGTCATTTTATGTCTGGCGAAAGGGTTGATCAATATTTTGGATTTAAAACATATCTTTTTGTGTCTAGCTCAGATTGTACGCGCTATAAAGTCGACTCTTATATAAAATGCAATAGAAAGACAAATTCATGGATCGTAACAATACACCACTGCAATTATCCTATTTGGATTCGAAACACTTTCATTTAAGGAGTCGCAGTAATTGCACCATTGCGAACTTCTGAAGAATAAAGAGGAAATTCCGATTGTGCGTTTGTACACTCACCCTACAGGATCCTCCGCCGCGTTTCTCCTTCCACCAGCGAGTCTTCAGCAAGTGCAGCTTTCCCTCCTCCTGCAGCTTCAGGATTGCTCCGCTTATGGCAGTTCTGTACGGTGAATCTAAAGTCACAAAGTCGTTTTTTGAACAGCGCCCGTTTCCAGTCAGCTTTTATTGCGCGCGTGAAACTTTACGAAAAGTGTCATCGTGTCCGTCGTTTCTGTTACACGACTTTTTACTTGCCAGAATCCGCGCGAGACCGGTCGGCCTTCGTGATTTTCGGTGATCACATTCAGTCACGATGTCGTTCGACAAAATGTTCGGGCATCAAATGGAAGGGTAAATTATTCACGGATCCTTTTAATATTCTTTGACAAACGTTCGAAACGCGCATAGAGTACTGTCGTAGCGGATAGGGATAAAATTTGTTCTAGTAAGAGATCCGGAAATTTAACCTCCTTTTTATTATGATAATCGCAGATTCAAAAATATACACAAGTTATTTAATGAACATATTGGCAAGCAAATTTCACAGTGTCGTTTAATTATTTTATAATACAAAAATCACAATTCCAATTACCTATAGTCTATAGTATTATACAACCTCCGAAGCTAAAAAATAATTGAAGTCAATTCGTGCCAAGTATATTTATAAATTTATATGGAACACGAAAGAAATTTGTCGTCGCTGTGCTACTTCTATCATTCCACGGCCGCAATTAACAGCCTGCGACAACCCCTGGTAATGCAATCAATCATTTTCTCCATGGCCAACAAGAATATTTACTACAAATTGCATCGATAACCTCCCCTAAACGAACGCGTCCCAACGTTCTCCTAATTCCCCCCATAAATCCATACGAAGAACGTGAAAAATGATCTCTCCCATTCGACGTCGTTTAGCGGGCCACCATAAATCAAGGATAGATATACGCGTCGATAGGTCGAAATAGGTCGCGTCTACATCTCGTGGAGAGTTATTCGGCTACGTGTAATCGGCTAACACTCGATCTATCTAACGAGTTTGTACATCTCTCTGTCCCTATCGGATTCGCACCGGACTAGGTGTGACACATTGCACTTACTTGGTGGCATAGCTATGCCGTATCCCTTCGAGTCCAACAGGCCGCCGACTTGGGTGAGATCGCAGTTTCTCTCGATCACGTATTCGATAGAAGTGGATTCCATTAGGAACGCGTAGCTACCTTTACCCTTGATCACCCGTTCCACGCCCTCGACGTTGCTCGTTGTAAATACCCCGGGCTTTGCTGAATCCATGAAGGACCACATACGCTGGTACGTCGAGAAATTGGAATCCTAGATCACGCCAGGAATTTCATGGTCGAGCACGCGTGCTATTAAACGATGGAACGTCGGTCGAAATTGGTTAATCTTCAAGGAAGCCTATTACGCCTGCCGCCACATGTACATATGTGGTTCCATCGAAATCACGAAACGGTCATTGTGAATAATGGTGCACCGTAATTACATGTACGCAGCGCAGTATTCGCACAATTTTTATCGCGAAGAAATCGTATTGATCTATACTCTTGCTTGAAGATTAATCATTTTACAGCGCGAGGCGTACGGTTCGTCGAATGTTCGTGATAATTGGGAAACAGCAGGAATGAAAGGGTTTATGACGGTCAAAGTGAAATTAGCCGGGCGAGTTATGGAATTAAGGGAGCGGATCTTTTGAAACAGAAATGCTTCCGCTTTGTCCCTTCTCAACTGTAATGCCGTCGTAATGAAGTTTCGCGTCGCGACGTGCAAATTTCATGAGAATTAACGTTAAGTGGTAGAGCTGCGCTTTCTCCAGCAACATTTACTATGCAACTTGACTTCGGTGTGCTCGTAGAGTACCCACGGAGAGAATTTCTGTCTCGTAACACGCGTTGGTTGATACACAGCTTGGCCAGCGATTCGCCGAGAAACGCAAACAGCGGGAGAGGTTCGATAGGGCGGTTACATGTTGATTTTCGTTTTTCATACCGCCGGTAGGTTATGCATGCGATCTTACCCTGAAAAAGGCCGCGGTGCTGCCTCCTTTGAGAGCACCGTATTTGATTTTCGTCTGCTTTGCAAGATCCTCGGCGCTCTCGATCGGTGAATCCATCCTCTCTACGGTGAGGAACGCGGCCAAGTTGGCAGTGTACGAAGAAATCATGATCAAAGTGAAGAACCACCACATGCCCGCCACAATCCGCGTCGACACGGCCCTGGGGAAAAATAGAATTCGTGGGGTGCAGTGGGTACCGTCGAAACTGATTAAAGAAACGCGTTTCTTACGTGCAAATTTGAAATGATCCCGCCGCGATTTTATCGCGAGATTGAATCTTCAATTCCGCGAACGTACATTGCTTTTTCTTTAAGTAGAATCCGTTTAAACATACGAGACGTGCGTGCATCTTTCGAAAAACGATTTTGAAATTTCAATTTCGTGTGATCCTGTTTGTTAAAGTAATTCGTACCACGTTAAACTACTTCAACGAACATCTATAATAAGTTCCACTAGCTTCACCAACGGGAAGCAAACATATCATGCCTCTATTTTATTCAGTCTCATGCATTTCAAACGCTTCGTTTTTTTCCTCCTTTTTTTCTGCTTTTATTTTCTCAAATTCTACCACACATAACAACAACTAAACGATACTTTGAATAAAAGATAGGCTACGATAACCGTTCGAGGATAGGGGCCATATCGTAGGAAGTTTCGGAGAACGAAAGATGAATTCTCATCTCACGTACGATGACAGTATTTGGATGCTGAGATCAAAGAAGTCGTTGCTGCCCCCGTCGAAGTTACTTTATTGAAAGCTATTTTACACTCCAATCAGGAATTTCACGACGCCCCGCTTTCGAACGTTTCAGTTTACTGCACAACCATCGCAGCAGATTGCCTTTCGAATTACCCGTCTCAGTTTTCGCCGCGCAACTTCACCGGCGAGCCAAACTTATCAAACATTTCACGGCGGATCGTCCCGGGGTTTCTTAGTTCGCCCTATCAGCATCATACGGGGGCACAGGGGGGCAGCAACGACGTCCATTAGAACGAAACGTCGTGGTCTTTGTCGTCGTCTTCGTTGTCGTCCATGTCGTTGGCAACGAGACACAGTGATACCGATAGCAAAGCACGCCGTCAAGTTTCAACGCGCAAACGTGATCGGTTGCAGCAAGCCTACGATATAGCATATCCAGGCTATCGTTACGTTTAAAACTGGGTAAAACACCTACGGTCTCGAATCTCGTCATTTCCCAAACTAAACGTCTATCACCTTACGTAGCCCAGGTGAACCGCGACCGCGACTATTTAACTGGGCAAGCGTTTGAACACGTGAGAATTGTTCTTTCTCTGTAATATTTATTTCTCTGTCTCCCTCGTACACCCGTTCCCCGTTTCAAATCGTTCACGGGGAATCGAACAGAACGAATCGCGAATATAACACCGACACGTCACAAAGAGACAGTCATTATTACGTTGCTTGGCTGGCTGTGTTTTCTTCGTTTCACTTACTTCGGCGCTATATCAGAGCCTTGCTGCATGAGCGAGCCTATGGTGAACCAGAGCGAGTTCATCAGGGTGAACTCGTTCTCGAGGACCTCGGACTGTCCGTTGCACGGATGGGGATTCTCCCACTCGTAGGGGCTGAACCTGCAGACACGTGAAAGGAGAAGGGAGAGGATTAGACCTCAGAGTCGCAGCACGCGTTTCGGTACCAATGGCCGATCGACGATGACGCACGCGGTCTCCTATTACGGAGCATTCAGGATGTACTCTCGAGATCGATCCTTGGCGAACTTCATCGCTTGAAATGGTTCCACTGTTTCGTTGGAATTACAAGGGAACGTACCCTGGGCGGCTTTGCGGGGATTCTAGGCGATTTAGGTGCGGGCGTTAAGGAGATATTAAGGTCACTCGCGGATTTCTCTCGTGGCCGTTTTATTTTCGCTGAATGGTTTGATCGTATTTTTGTCTTTATTATTTGTTTTATTAGTACTTGAGAACGCTTTTCCGGGGATCTGAGTGCCGGGTGATAAGGTCGACGGGATAAGAAGATAAATAATTGGGCGGTGAAATTTTTGTCTGTCAAGGAGAATGCCAAGCAGTGATGGAAGTATAATTTCTGTGTTCTTCATTAAGGCTGCTGTTTGTGATTTCAAGAATGGAGGAACGGAGAGACTGTTCAATTAGTAGTCGGACGTTGGAACAACATTAATTTAATTTTTGTAATCGATATTATCTGCAATACCGGTGTACCGTGTAGTAATATCATTTCCAATTAGTTTGCTTTGTTCGAAAATGGAGGAAATATTAGCGGAATAATATTATCGTATGCACAGGTGAAATATAAATATACTCTCGTTGGAGGATTATTCAATATGTATCCTATCTTCTATATCTTGGAACGTAGCTAACCACGACTCTGGGAATCGTTGCCCACTCGTTATTGGAGATTCACTTAAGTTCTGTAAATTCTACACATGTGAAGGAGAGACTGTCAGACAAATTATACACTTTGCATTCTTTTTACCGACGTTATATGCGTTGTAAAATAAATTGCCCGTTTCGCGAGTACTTTTCTTGCAACCTACAGTACCACATTTTTGGTGAAAAGATAATTGAATTTTCTTGTACATTCTTCTTCTACAATAATTTCCCAGAAATTATAGTGGCACCTGCTTTTGCCGTTGCTCTCCGGAGAATAAAGTAGAAGAGAAGTTAAGCTTCTATTTTTATTTTCTATTAATCTAAAGTCCTGAAGACTCTGTGCGAACATTTTTAAAATAATAAAATTTCCACCGGTGAACTAATTATTCTTTCTCTTCCGCTTGTCCAACGATCTCCCCTTACAAAATCGTCCATCCTTCATTTCAGGACGCGAATAGCTCACGATTAACCGAACTCTCGATCTCGCGGATTCCAAATAACCGAGCTCGATTGGACTTTCACAAGCGGTTTCACGAATTCGTTACCCACTGAATAATTCATCCATTCTTCGTCCACCACGCAGGGCAGATTCTGGGTGTGTTCTACGGTTGTGCGTTTCGTGGGACGTGAGCAAGTAAATCGTTTGCGAAAAGTGGATCTTCGGTTACATAGTCGTCAAGTTTCAATTTACATGCGTTCAGTCGACGACGGTTGCACAACGAAGACCAGCTAGGGTTAAACGCAAAGAACGAAAGGGGATAGAGTAGAGGCGGATAGACGGAATCAAAGATCGAAACGTGTGTACAGACAAAGAATAGAGACGAGAAAAGAAAAAACGATCAAGCGTCCTTGATGCCAATCTAATGGCTTACTTGGGCAGAATGTCACAGCCCTGCCGCATTAAGGATCCAATGGTGAACCACATGCAGTTGAGCAGCTTGAAGCGATTCTCCAGGTGGTCCGGGTTTTTGTTGCACGGATGAGGATTGTACCACTCGTACGGGGTGAATCTAAACTGTACAACTCTAGACAACGTCTGATCCTTTTCAGATGAACGCGTCTGTCATCGAACGGGCCGTTCGCCATTTACGTATGAAGATGAACCGTGTCGGTCGTAAGAAAAAGAGGTTGAAGGGAATGCAAGAAGTCAACGTACGCATGTACGTTTCTTGCTTCGGTTGTTTCGATTTTATTGTTGTATTTTGATCTTGCTTATCGGGAATTCTGCGTTCGAATAGGTTGCGAGATTTGACGATGCACCTTTGCGTGGTATTCGGGAGACATTGTCGAATGAAATATATTCATACTGTAGAGATCATTCGGAGTGAAAAGAATGAGCTATTTTAACTATGCAACTATATAGTACTTACAGTTCTGTTTGGAAAGGAAATAAATATAATAGATTAGTAGTAGAGTGTGGCGTTCGTTTAATTTAACCCGTTTGTAGAGTCGGATTTTACTTTTTTCTTTTTTTCTTGATACGCGATAAGTTACATGGAAAATTTGTCGAATTTTCGACGGAAAGGAATTGTGATAGGACGACGAAGTATATTAGGTGCAAGGACTCGTTCCCATTGGATCGTTCGGATACGAAATTTCGTCGGTGCTGGTACAATATTTTTATCGGGTATTGGCAAAATGGATTCACTTGCCTGGCGAGTATGAAGAGCAGCACAGAGACTCCCAGATAAGCTGTCGCCATATAAATCCAAACGTCGAGGCTGAGCGGGCTGAGGAACGAGAACAGATTCGGTGGCTGCTTTATAGGCTTACGATACAGTATGCTGATCCCTGAAAATTTCAGATTGCATGCATAAATCCAACAGTCAGATATGAAAATTTGTCGTGGATATATAGAAATGGATTATTAAATGATTATGATAGACGTGCTCCAGGTAATTTCTAGCTTCGAATAAATTTAAAAAATTCAAATAATCTCTGTATTAATTTGTACAATTCGAATTAATTTAATTCCACTAAAAATATTGTATTTCAAAGAAAAGAATTTCTCCTTCATTCCTGTTTCATTCATCTACTTCATAGCAAGGCATTAATTCATAGATGCTTGTATGCTGCTAGATTTGTACATTTTAATATGGCTTGATCAATGCCAGATTCTTTGACTGATCCTCTCTAGAATATTTCCCTCGGAATCCCTTTAACGATGAAGATTCCAAAAATCGTGAGGCAGATAAATCAATAGCTTCCATGCACACGGTGACCCGCGTAAAATAGACTACTCAAACTTCGCGTTTAATTTCAATCATAAGGAAATATTAGGTATTTAATTCTGATTACATCAAAGAACTAACATAAACATTGCAAGGAAAAAAATTGTATACCAATGTCTTCCCTTTTTTGCAAAATTTTGGCTGGCTGAGGTTTTGACATATTTTTTTAAGTAGTACAAGTCAATGTTTTCTGACACATTTTTTAAGTAGTATACTAGAATATATACAAGTCCCCTGTTTTAAATGAGGCAGTCTGTATAGATGCCAGCCGTCGTTAAATCAATCGAAACGGTGAACGTGAATCATGAAGTCATGGATGAATCGTGGAACCGAGGACGCTCACCCAGGTTCATGAATGGCATAGTGAAGTCGACAGCCTGTTCCCGATCGTATGTGATGGTCAGGTCCGCGATGGCGAGATCCGCCTTCTGATCGAGCAGTTCTTTCATCATACCGTCCCACTCTTTCGTATTCTTGTTGTACGATCCATATCGGCCGTCCGGCACCACTCGGAACGTGTAATTAAAGCCGAGAATTCTTGATATTTCAAAAATCAAGTCGACGCTGTAGCCCTCGAACTGTGCGTTACCAGTTAGCTGTTCGCTGGATACTTTTCTCATGCAGTATGGTGCACTCTATGGGATAATGAGTTAATGTCATAAACGCGTCACTGTATCGATGTGTGTACTTTTATATGAAGTGGACGGCATGGTTCAAATGGTGTACGTGTGTGCAATATGTATTGCCACTGAGAGGATTCTGTTGTGGTTACATAATTAGCGGGAAGTTGAAAGTTCATCTGTGCATTACATTCTGAAGAAAGAAAAATTGTGTGAGCTGGAATTTGAAGATTAAAAGCCACAATTCTAACCACATAGAATTTAAATTGAACTACCTTTCAGCATTCAGGTTTAACGTTTAAATAAATATTTAACATATACAATTACAAATTGCACGCAACAATATAAGCATACACTTATTTAGTATTGGCTATGAAGTTAGGAGCTCGTTTGATGGTCTAGGAAGTAAGTACTGAAACTCTAAGTAGAGCTTAAGAGCTTAATATATAATTTAGCTTGAATGCGCAAAGTTATTTTTCTGATTTTCTCGTTCGATAAATAGCTAACGCCGAATAATGGCAAATTAATAATGTCGTACGAAATGAAACGATGAACCTGTGAAATTGAGAATTTACAGACAGTGATATATGTAGGCGTGTACAAAGGGCAAGGTGATTGGGTTCGAACATTTTGGGGAATACGTCGAATACGTCAGTGTTTGGACGAAGGGACTCGAATTCACTATTTGGCCGCATTTTTGACGAATATGACAATTCTAGAATCACTCGGCTCCTTTCGCCACCCAACGGTGCTTAATTAACGCCGCCGTGATTTGTGACGAAAGCTGATTGAATATGCATGCGCGTAGTCTTGATTGAAAGGGCTTTCCATCGCATCGACAAGGTTCCTTTCCTTACTCGAGACGTGATTAATATAGATGAACGAAAAATACGGACTTAGACGTTAGCTTTTAGCCTGAGAAAATCGCAATGTTTCAAACTATGCAGAGTTCACAACTCCGCCCACAAAATAGCACGCTTCCCTTGCAAAAATCGTCAACCAACTGGCGCCACAGATGACGAAATTTTGGTTGAAAGTTTACGGCAATTGATGTGACGAGAACGCACGGGTCACTCGGCGAAAACTAAATCAGACATTTTCCCAGTTAAATCGCAGGAAAAAATTACTAATCTACTTTACGGACCGTTGAACGAAATTAATTATAGAAGAAGGGGACGTTTTCGTGCACGCAATTTGTACACTTATTGGTGGCATTATATAATATGTGAATCCCGTGAATCTTTTAAGTGTCCCGACTACCTAACGCGAGATTCAACGGGAACGGTACCTGAACCTACCAACGCGGTCAGAAACTCGGCGAAAACTTTCGAGATCGTGGCGAACTAACGGAGCCAGTTATTCAAGCATGCCGACGGTAAATCCGATTAATATCGTCGTAAATACAGAGAGCCCCTAAACGTTTAAAGAGGCCGGGCGTTAGATCGTTTAAGCTTCCAGCGATGTCGTTTCCTTGGTCCCGCGACGAGTACCCTTATCTCGTGGCTGTGCACCACGATACACGACATCCACGTCCGCCTGACACTTCTCCCAGCGAACTTTCCAGGCAGTTAATACATTCGCGAGCAGTGCATTACTTGTCGTCGCAATTAGCGATGAGAATAAGTGGCACGGCCGGCTGGACTCGCCGTGAAAACTTCAATTAAATCGCGTATTCCCCTTGCTGAGAGCCGGTTTTCCTTGGTTTCCCCCGGCTTCGCAAGAACGACCGAGAAGAACGGGGCGAACGGAGAGAATGGGAAAAAAGTTAACGAGCCGGCGAGGGCGGCGAGGGTAAAAGAAAGAGGAGGTTTGTCGCTTCCGCGCGGCGTTCGTTCAACTCCGTTTCTGTTTCCTTTTCATTTCGAAAAAACAAACAGTCCGGATTTTAACGACACGCGAATGATTTACGTAGTCGCCTCGGGAGAAGGCGGAGAGAAAAAGAAGAGGGGTGGTGCATGGAGAATAGAGGTCGAATTGAGATTCGTGAAAATCATTTCAGTTTATTAAAACGGGGTTTAAACGTTTGGGTTATCCTGAATTACTGGACTGAGATTTAGATGTATTGTGAATAAGGGATGCGGTTTTTGTAAGTCAACTTCTGCACGTTTGACGATGTGTGGTATAGGTTGAGGGTTTGTCTTTCATTAGTGAATGGATAAGTAAATTAGCTGTGAATTTGATAGCCCGACTTTAGCGCAGAGGAAAGGCTGTTTGAAGTGCTTTCCAGATTTTTCTTTCCAGAACAATGAATCTCGAGATATGCGATATCTATTTCGACAATTAATGAACTTATTTTAAATGCCTCACTAATGTAATCATTGTTTTGCGATTAATATAATAATAATATGCGGCTTTAATGCTTACTAATTTCTCAGATCTATTCACACCCACTTACCAGTATGGTCGTCACGATGAAAGTTTTGTTCTGAAGATTCTCGACTATTTGGGTGTACTCTTCTTTGTAACTCCTCGTGAAATTTATACCCTTGGTGCTGTTCCAAGTTCCTATCTTCTTCAACCCCTCCTTGTTGTTCAGTTCAATAATATCCAGAATGAAGTCCGAGCGGAATCCTTGGTGATCGAACTTGATAATCCCCGTCAGCCCAGTCATTTCGACCTAGAAACAAGTATTGCTCATCGTGACAATGTTCGACGAAAAGTATTCGAGAAGTGTCAATTAATATGTACTATCCATTTAATTCAGCCATTTATATTTCCCTTAATCACTTTGGATACATTTCCATACATTTCGCCAAATTGTTTCTTTGTACACCCAGAATATAACGTACGCCATCTTCGATTACAAAACCCCCGGCAATTTTACTGCCACAGGATTCGACAAATGATGAGTGGATATACAGACCGTCCGCTATTTACAGGTAAAGGCAATTTCAAGCGTTGAGGTAGACGGCTGGCTGATCGCAATCGAAACTGGCGCAATATGAACGTCACGTTTGCGAAACCGGGATGCTCGATGTAATTAAACACGAAATTCTCGATAACTAGTCCTAATCAACGGGTCACGAATGTGTCGCGCGATTAAACGCATGCCGGAAATCAGCTCGTCGAACAATCACGCCTGTACCAGCTGCTTTCGTGCCGTTTTTCCTCGCCAATCGGCACGAATCAGAATTTTCCGCGACGATCGAGCGGAAAAACATCGCGTCCTGTTTCGCCGTTCGTGCGAATCCTCGCGTAGCCGTGTGTCGATCGGGCCGCGACACTGGATCCCGATAAATTCGAGAGTCGAATTAAGCAACCGTAGGAAAATTGGCAAGCGTGGCAATTAGCTGCGTAATTAACGTGTCAGTTTTCATACGAATTTTCGACGGCAATTCACGTCGGCCGTGTTACGCGAACAAAAACGACGCCTGTTCTCGGTTACGCGACGCGTAATTAGTAAAAGTGTAGGCACTTCGACGTCGCGTCGCGTCGGCGCGACCTGTTTCACTGAAAAGTGTTTCTTCTATTCGGGTGAAAGTTATTTATCGAGTCTTTACGATACTTTCCACGGAGTGTATGTTTAATCAATAATGGCAGCAACGGAGCATACAATAGTTAGAGAATAAAAGCATTTGTATTAAAACAACAAATAAATAAATAACAAATAAATAAAATAAACAAGTAAATAACAACGAATAAAGTAATTCGTTATTGGGACAGCTGATTTTTTATGTAACCGGATTTCCCGTTTTCCGTTTGTTTTAATATTGTACGAGCTTCGGTTGTACTGTTTTGTGCCGATGATTTTCGTTCCGCGTTTGATCGCCGAATAATAGATTTATTTATTTTCGCGTTGTCGTTCGAAATGATCGCATATAGTAGATTTATTACGAATGTAAATTATTCCCAATCGATAAGGGGAATTAAGCTCTTGTGCGATTGAAGTTTTACAAAAAGGAGATATAATTGGCGACAGGTGAGCAAAACGATTTTCCGACAGGATTTTCGCTCTATCGCGTCACAATTAAAACTGCTCGTTACGCAAGGATCCAAAACCATCGTTATATCGAAACAGTTCGTTTGGAGGTACTCGTGATTTCTTCGAGCTTGAATCGTAACTGTTCTACAGAGAACTCGACGATACTTGTAGTTCGAACGATTAGACTGCAAACTTGAACGATATTGGAATTGTTCAGATCGCTTAAAATGTTGCATAGCATTTAATCAAGTGACGTTCAATCTTGCTAAATTTCAGATAATATTACCGTATCGATTTTGCTTGCAGTACAGAAGAGTTAAATTAAATAAATATAAAGTAGCAGGGACGAACCCAATAAAATGCCAAGCACTTATTTCCACCCTAACTCGATCATGGATTTTAATACTTTAATCGTCATATAAATGAATTACAATTACTCTGACAGTATTCTAAAAAATTATTTAAAGACACAGCACACCATTGAAACGTATCGCTCTGCGTCGCGCTGTACAGTAAATGTATCCTATTAAAAAAATCTCAAATTCCGCCACTAAAATACAGAACTGGTTCCATCGGATCCGCAAACATTTCATCACCGTTCGCCACGAGAATCCAGCAATCGAAACTACCGGTTCCCGGGCCGACATCGCCCAGACGACTCCGTCGGCTGCGCAACCGTCATCGTGGATTCACGATCGCAAAACCGCGAGCCATAATTTGTCAACGGGAAACGACGGGTTCGTTTAACCCGGCAGGTAACTTTCCATTGTTCGACGGAACAATCGCGGTCCACCGAGGGAAGAAGTATATACAACTGTCTGTGCAGAACAGTCACAGTTTCTGTGGATCGCCGCGTCATTTGCGTTTGCACATGGCGGCAATCGTAACGCTCGTTAATAAGCATGGAATCGGAGCAGGAGGGACAGTCAGACGAAGCGTATCGTTATAATGGCTTATTACGTCGCTCGAACGTCGGCCGGATTAATTTTATCCCTCCACCCCTTACCCTCGCTGCGTTGTGCCTTCACGATAAACCGTTCTATCCCTCGCCCCCATCCCCCATCACCCCTCATCCGTTCCCGGTGTACGCTGGAACAGATAGAACCACTGCAATCTGCTACTACAAGATGCCCATCGATAACGGAGCCTCGTCGCATTGGTTACGCAGAACGTTTTTGTCGCGACACGCTTGCTCTCGTGCCATTTGCACCACCAGCAGGCCTCCAATTACGTTATCGTTTAATTAGACCGGTTGCACGTGTCGTTGCTTTCTATATTTCGCTCGAAACCTGCTATTCCCTTTTATGAGCTCAAGAACCACGGTCGTTTGGGCTTTGTTCAGCTTTTTTTGTGTGTAAGATGGGTCTATAGATATGCATTTTTTTGGTAGATTAGGATTCTGCAAAGGTACTCTTGCTGGGTGATTTTAAATTGGGGAGCAATGGTGGAGGGTGTAGGGGTTAATTTGTTGGAGCAGTGAACGTTGCGTAAATGGATGAGACATGTAATCCGGGTTAAGTGAATTTTTAATTAATTTCGAGCAGATTTGACGTCGCGACGCAGCGTAACAAAGATCGTATAGCAAACGCGAATTAGTCGGGGTAAAGGTACAATTTTTTAGTTAAAGACCCATGTTACGTTGGAACGAAAAAGTCGAAGTTCGTTGAAAAGCTACACTCGAAGCGTACGTTGAACTGCTGCTCTAAGGCCCTTTAGAAAACATAAATCGTCAACTAAATTTCACCCGCAGAAATTCAATCCTGTTCTCCACAAAAGGCTCAACACCATTTTCAAATATAACGTAGCGACTGTTAAATTGAAAAGATCCGTTTTCCGGAAATTGGTATAAGGACGACAAACTGCACCACAATCGTATAGAATCGTACAATGGTACATTATCGTACATTAAACGAAGTTTAGCGATCCCACGAGGAGTCATAGCGGTTTGAAAAGTGTTCCTGCAAAAGCTCAAGAGAAGGAAGGAAAAAATTGCCACAGTTCCGAAAGCAACGAGTTAACCTGCTAACTTTATTCCCATGTTCTGGTATAGTATTCTCTCTATTCCCTTTGCCAATTACATGCTAGATTGTTCGTCCCCATTGGAGCTGCGAGATCGCGATGTCATGCGTCATCCTGAAGGGAGCATCGTTTTCTGTTCATTGGATTCGTTTTCAATTGGACCTTCCCCAGCGATATTGCGATAGAATTAAACCTCCAATGGAATTTTCCTCTTTTGTCATCACCTCGTGGATCACTCGCTGTTTGATCGTCTCCCCGTTTGAGTTGTGGAAATACGTGGTGGATTCGTTTCGAACGGTACAAATGGATCACACCGAATAAGAACTCTATGTGTCAAAGTAAATTTATTGGACACAGTTTTTATTTATAGGGAATCCACACTCGGCAACGAAATTAAATGGTCGATAAATATTGAAACTTGAGGGGAAACGTGAGAGGAAATCGTACAATTGAAGTCTTTTTTCCACAACTACCGTTTAATTACGTTTAATTTTAACCCTCGCTTATGATGGTAATCTTTTTGGCATAAAAACTTCGATGAAATCTGTATTGTTATTAAAATACTTCTTACGTTTCACATACTTTTATATTTATTGCTTTGGAGAACATGTAACTTTCGTGTTCTGTGGCACGATCAAATGGAAATTGATAAATATTCACACGCCCAAATGTAACTTAATGAATAATTGAATACTATTAATATGCTCGTCGGATAATCAATAATAGGACGTTATAGCTGAGGTACTCACAATTCTCATGTAGTTTATGAGGGAATATCCATGCGGCCACGTGTCTGTGGACTCACACGACAGAGGCTTGATGTCGATCTGCTGGGACGTGTCGAGATCGTGTAGCGCTTTGGCGAACAGATGCACAGCATCGTACATAAGCGATGTTTCAGTCTACAATATTGAACAGGGAAAGCCGAATATTACAGTTTTATAATAGAACACAAATTTATGAAATAATTTCTTACAAAACTTTAAGTCATGCAAATGGTTATTCCATGCAAATTAAATTTCGATAATGCGACTTAATTGTAATAAGGTACACCTGTCACAGGCAAAAGTTACAGATTATACAAATATTGTTCCGCAAACTAGTTTAAGCTTTACATAGGTAGCGAAGCTATATCTTCATTGTTCCTTTTCATTGGTGAATTACAGAGGGGAAGATAGTTCGTCCAATTAAAAAGATCTCGCGAAATTAAAAGAACTAGTCAACGTGCAAATTGAATTCACATGCGAATTGGAGTATTAATTCTTGATATCTCACCTTTATGCAGGTGAGGTTGTTCTGCAGCACAAGTGCGTGAAACAAAAAGTTATTAAAATTGATTAACATTTATTATAACTTATACGGTGTCTTCTTGTTAAATTAAGTATTGAAATTAAAACAACTTTAAAGATCATCCCTCTTATAATTTTCTTGCATTCCATTTAAAACATAAAACGTTCACATACATAAATCTATTTTGGTCCATGGAACAATTTAACAGCAGCACGTACTGGTAGTTAAGCCGTTTCGTTGCACACGTTCTAATTTCGCAATTACGTAGAAATTGTACGGATAACGCCAGCAAATAGATACTTAGATAAAAATCTATCACGGGAAACTAGCCAGCAGGCTTCACACGATTTACTAAAAAGGGGAAAAAGGAAAAGCGAGCTTCATCGTTCTGGATCGACCATCGTATATGAAAGGTTGTTGTTTTTGTTTATTGTACACCCGATCAAAAATTAATTGCCGCTCGATGTGCATAGCCGTGATGAAAATAGGTACCTATACACATCGGATGAAAACGTTCGCATGCCCTGATGGGAAACTGTACACCAAACGAGGCGTAAGCACGATCGACATCGAATAACAACCGTCCTCTATGTACGTATATTTACGATTAGAGTTGCCGGTAACAACACACGCATACCAGTTTATCTATAACTCAGTGAATCCATTGATCATTTATCACGTGCACGAAAACCCAATTAATTACAGCAATTTTGTTAAACTCTACACCGTTCTGTTAATTGCTCGGAATCCTCTAAATTTCGAGATCGTAGTTTCATAGATGCGATGTTTCTACTATCACAATCAATGCCAGCTGCTGTACAAGTCTTTCAACAATTATAAATTGTTCTGATTCACATAGGGGCGAAATTAAATTAAATAGGGGCGATATTAAAATAATAATAACTGAAACATCTTTGTAGTAATAGGTACTACAGATACTATTCGAAACAGTACACCATCTTCAGTGGTCGTAAATGGAATTAACGAAACAGTTCGAAGGAAATTGAATTTCGCGAGATACAGTGCGCCCGATAGTGGAGGGTGAATAGCAAAAGGGCTGATGGTTGTTTCCGGCGCGAAAGCTCCCTCGAATCGCCCAGTAAAATGGTACAACGAAAATTTTAACTCGACCAATTTTCTTGCTATACTCCGGACGATCTGTTTTAATTGGCAAATTAAATTCGAATCGTTCGATCACCCAACGCCCTGTTATGCCATCACCGAAAACACGATCTGCATCTTCCTATTTTATTATTTTATTGATACTTATTATAAAATACAATTACATTTCTTTCTTTATTTTCGTTGATAATAAATTTCTGTAATTAATCAAAATAAATAAAAACTCTTCAGTGCATCAATTTTCTCTATTACACACTGCTGGAGAAACACTTCAAACCACTCTTATGCATGTAAGATATTTGTCACAAATGATAAAACAAATAATTTGTTATCATAATATCCCAAGGTTTATTGCTCCCTGCGTTCCATAACAGTTTGTAGCACTTTAAATCAAATGCACCTGAGTGAGGGTAGCTCCTCGTTTCAATTAATCTGTTCCTGAACTGTTCCGAATCAGAAACTGTCTACTGGCTAAATTCTTCACCGTCAAAAAAAATGCAGCTCCCTTCCCAGCTTGCGAGCCGGTTGCCAAGCAAGACCCTTTGCTTTCGGTCGCATTAAAACATCTCGCCACTTTCGTCGCCGCTAAGATCGAACACGTACCATCATTTACTCACATCCGCTCAATTTTCCCGCATCCATGTGCACGCGTATTTACATACTCGTCGTTGCTCGCCTAGCCGGCGACTCGTGCGGAATTGCTAATGCGCTCGCGGTAGCCTTCGACGCTCGTTTCCATCCACGATCCCTGTCTCTCTCCCATTTCTCTTTCTCCTCCTTTCTCTTGCCCTCGTTCGTCCCCCGCTGTACCATCTCTGTTTCACGGCTAACGACTTTCTGTTACCGTGTAATTGAGCTGAATTACGGCGGACAATAAACGCGATTTCGTATTCGTCGAACCGTACGCTGCCTTCGCCCGAAGCCTCGCCGCGTTCGACCCTGCTTGTCGGGAATTAGTGCGCTTTTTTCGCGAACGAAATTTCCTCCCCCCGGACGCAGCGGTCACGGGAAGAATCGCCGAGGGCCAACGTGCACTCGTAAAATAAATCAGCTTAATTGGACGAATAGAGAATACAAATTTTGTTCTCCTCTTTGGATTCGCTGTCTCATTGTCGTCGTTGAAACTGCCGTCTGTATCGTAGCAATTACTTCGAATGGCCAATGAACGGATTTATTCAATTGTTAGACCTCCGGGCTCTCGATGACTTTCATTTGTACATTTTCGATTTTTAAGTCCGGCGATTTCTGTGGGTATAATAATATGGGCTTTATTTTATTATCCATTGTAACATCGGCTGAATTGTTGGTTGCAGGAAATTGTAAGATATTTTCTCTGCATTGTGAACAATTGTAAAAGATATTTGATACTAATTTTCGGTGCAGTACAGTGTTATGATTATAATATATTATTTATAAAATAATATGAAGGTTGATTAAACCTTTTTACTATTATAGTACCATGCAGTTCTGTCTTGCAACAATTCCTCGTCCTTACAAGCTCGAAAATCCAATAAATTCTTCCAAAGGGAAGTAAGATAAATTCCTTCCCCTATTACTTTTCCGTTCGAGGAGTCTCTGTAAGTAACCGCACGGCGAAGCATTTTATCTCAACTCCCTGTGCGTGCCAGGAATTGATTTTCCGCCGTGATCCACGCGACAGTGAAATGTATTTTGCGACGATGGAACGGCAGAGGGGTTGGCCGATTTGCTCGTCAAAACGTTGTCTCTTGAAAACGGTCGGGAAGAACCGAATTTAACGAAGTCTCGACAAAAAGTGCATCCTCAAGCGCATCCACCGATGGCTGGCTTCCGCTGGGGTCGATTCCTTCGCGTTATGAACGGGTCAGGGATCAAACAAGCGTGCTTCCTCGGGGAGAGAAATGAATGGATGGTATAGGAAAGGTAGAAAGGCTGTAGGTAAAAAGATATAAAGCTCGGCAACCTTAGAATACCCTCGGGTACCTTCTGGCGGTTGGAGCCTCCATTATTTAACCCCTCTCTCTCTCTCTCTTCATCTCACTCTCCACGTCGTTGATCTCGTTCAATTGTTTGCGATTTCATAGGTGAACCTGTGATCTTATTTTCTGCGTTTCTATCGGCCCCTCGCGGGGCCAAGGCTTATCCAAAGAGAACTCTCTCGCGAGCCGGGATACCTTTTGGAATATCTCATCGTCGAGAGTTGCGATTGTTCTTGCTAACTGGTCGACTGTGTATTGAAACTTAATTCGACGAGGCAAGGAAATAAGTGTGATGTATGGAGAGAGTATTCTTCTTTTTTCAGTATTTAATTTCATTGCTGCCTTATTTTAATTCAGCTTATCTTGTTTAATTGTGTGTTTACGTGTCAGTATATATTAGTCTTTCTTTATAGCTGCACGCTGTTCGCATTAATAACGACAGCAATGATAACGAATCATGCTGTATTCAATATAGTATTGGCAAACACGCGTATTTAAACATTCAGGGCAATTGTTATGTTTCGCATTTTCCAACTTCAAAATTCTATTTGATCGTATTTAATTTCTGCCACAGCGGAGACGCGAAATGTCAATTTTAAAAGCACTTCTGCCGTGAAAAGCGTTGGACATGTGCCAGATACTACGAATCCTAACAATTCTATACCGAAATGCCCTGAAAGGGAAGAATAAATGAAATGCATAATTGAGCAGGATAAAAGTTTTCATCGCTATTTCTGAATACACAGTTGTACATCGTTGATCGTTTCAGTAATTTCCCACATCGAATTTTACGAGCCGAAGCAAGCAGAGGAAATACGGACGCCTAATGGGAATACAAGTGCGTGTACATCTGTGCACATCGAATCCCTGTATGTATAGCCTCACGGATGCATACACGCAGGTGCACACATGTGTCACGTAATACGATAGCATTTCGTTAGCGGGTTTATATGCGGCAGAATGAGGAACACGCCGAGGAAGTAGGTAAATTGCATAGGCAATTTCTGTCACGAAATTTCCCCGATCAATCGAATAGCGCAGTGAAATTCACTACGCATTTGGCCAGTCTGTACAAGCAACAAGATAATACGAACATTTTCGATACTTTCATTGTACGAGTCATAAAATATGCCGTGGTAAATCACAGGTATAAATTTTGATGTTAACGTAGGTATAAGTTATTTAGCAGGTACCAAACGAATGAGAATAATACTTTTGAAGGCTACTATTACGTGGGTATAATCTTTAGTTGTAAGCTTCAGGATTATGGGGGAAGCAATAATAATAGTAACAATAAGCATAATAACGATAATAGTAGGAATACAAATTTTGCAACGATTTCAAGGGTTCACCCAAAGCTCGTTAGCAGCACAAGAATTACCGATGCGTATGCTCGGGCTACGCAATTTGCGAGACAAAGTTCCCTATGCGCCGGATTCTGCCGGATCCACCATTTCACTAAACAGGGAGGCGACTACCGTTTTATTTATGTGGTTTCCACGGGGCAGAAAGTTAAAAGCGACTTTGTTTCAGAACTTGAAAATCGAGACCGTTGCTGGGTAGGAAGTCAAACAAGAGCCAAGGAAAAGGGGTTCTCGGAGTGCTTAAAACCTTTTGTGGCGATACCTATGGCGGGAAACAAATCCTGCAGATTGTCTTACGTGAAGTTCTGTAATTAAGAAATTTCAAGTCAACGTGGCACAGAGTATTTCCAGCCTACAGCCTACTCATTGGGCAGAAATTGTTTTATATTAAACGCCAATGGCGAAAGTGCACTTGAATATTCATCTTACAAGTCTAATCACCGCGTCAATCAAGCTTACCATTATCATTATTATTATTCCTGCAAACCAACCGTTCTGGCATGCAGAATTCTACGCAATTTCAAAACTAATCGCCATTTCGCCGCTGCAAACTATCTGCGCTCCCAACAATCCTGAACGCATTGCGAGTAATTCAATTTCTGCAAGTTTCCATTCCACTTTTAAACAGCTCATACTCAGTTATGCATTACGTTCCCCGGTTTGCCAGTCCAATCGCACCGGCAGCGTTCCGTTGAGCTTTCCTCGGGCGAATATGAGAAAGATCGATGACGATGGCTGTCAAGCGGGCCCGGGCACGAAGAATGCAAAATTAAAGTGTTATTACCGTGGCCGGGTCAAATGTTAGCGGGCCTGCGTGCATCGTGGCACGTCGGGCGTACAATCTTCGCATTTGCATGCATACGGGCGTGCGTGATGAGCTCAAGCAGGTTTGTTCAACGAGAAAATTACATCGACACCGCAAGCCTTGTAACTGTTAAAATCCGTTGCGTCGCGACGCGTCCTGACGCGAGTGCTCGCTAATTAAGCTGGCACGCGTGCACGTTAAAATTTCACTCGCGTTCCGCCTGGCGTAATGCGCTCCGTTCCACGCGACAGCAAACAACCGTTTCCGCGAAAGCGATATCCAACGTGCTATAACGCTGTTCAGAACGGTTTCTAGATCCGTGAACGACCGTGGAGCGTCTTTTAATTAGCCTTAATGCGACCATACTTTTACTTCTTATTTGCGGAAGCGCAAGGGTGTTGCATTATACGACACCGTAATGCACTGTTATCATCCGTTTCAGGTGGGAAGATAGCAATGTACGAACGGGCATTTCGTAGTCACATTTCAGATCTCCAGACGGTCGCTTCCAATTTCGCGTCCGAACTGTTTAAGTTCAAACGAATTCTCACGAAATTTATTTAACGTCCACGTGTACATTTTGAAACGAATATTTATATGGTATTAAATTCACGAGAGACACACGTTGCAAATCATCGGTATGTACATTCCGAAAATTGTAATGCAAATATTTTAGCAATAGCTTGTAATTAATCGTAAAACATTTCAATCTGTTATGAGTAATTTATTTGACCAATTTCATCGATTCGCTCTCAAGCAGTGAAGATGAAAAGCAGCGATTCTATAAATTACATATTACAGTCAATCTAATTAGAATGTAATGTTAAAAAATTTATATATTTTTTGTCATACCTTGTTGGAGCTCTGTCCCATGTCGAGCTCTCGATTAAAACGTTTCTCGCCGAAGATCCAATCTTGCACGACCTTCTGGATTTCTGGCTTCTCCGGGTCCACTAATCGAAAGGCAGTGATATTGGTCCCGCCGTGCTTGAATTCCTCCAGATCGACGCTGTGCAGGTCCTGCAAGGAATTCAGTTCACTTTATGAATTTCTCCAAGCGATAGACGACTTTTTGCATGCTGTCCAGCCGAGAATTTTATTGCTTCCACGCTATAACCGTTTAATATCGCGTTCACCGACGTTTACTGTGAATCGTCAGATTTATAGAACGTTCCTCGCGCACGGTTGGTAGAAATTGTCACATTTCCAATACGGCGAATTACCCTCATCTGAAATTGAAAATAGGCAAACTTTCGCTAAAGCCCGATTTGTCATCAAATAATCCCTACAAGTCGCTAAAACGATAACAGAAAATTGGTGGATGTCCCGAGGCAGAAGAAAAATCTGATTCACGATATAGTTGTATTTGAAAATAACAAATTCGCACGCATTAAAAAATATATTCCTAACCCTTGTGCACAATTTGTAAATATACCGCAGATAAGAAATAACCGAAAATTCATACGTTCGAATAAAATAATAAAATATATATAGTTATCTAATATAGTTTATCTAAAAAATGTTCAAGACAATCGTCAATTACTTTTCCCCGAACACAATAGTTTGAATGCCACAATTAAAAACGAGGAACGAGTATTCCTGTCTCAATTTCGGATCGGATCAACTCGAATTCCCGTACAACGATTAACACCGTCATTAAGATTCGTCACTTTCTCCATTCGATTCCCTCTGTACCAATATCTTCTAAATATAGTATATTCAATCATCGTACGTCCAGCATGGCGAACTAATTTTACTCAAGCCACAAAGCCCTAAATGGAAGCTCTGAACTCCCATCCATCGATGATCTCTGCTCCAGACGGCGTTGTTCAATTCAATCGGCTTCCTCGCATAGTTCAATCCGTAAACGCGTCTCCGGCCGCGCTTCCGAGGACAGATATTACTTGGCCGGACGCGGCAGGCTATCAGCAGAAATAGAGATATCTCGGGAACAGAATGGGGAGAGCATCTCCTCTAGCAAGCTATCTACATCGTGGTGGCAGCCGGCGTGATTTAAAGTCGGCCAGCCTCAAAGCGCAACTCCACCGCGTCCACCTTTTCGAATGCTCAAGCAACCAGCCACGGCCATTTATTATCCTTTGTCCTGCGCCCTAGCCGGGATAGATAAGTTTGCCGGTCTCGATTCGCTGTCCCCGCGAGTCGTTCGATCGACCAGACCTGCGATACACCGACACCGTGGCCAATCGATCATCCCCTCGCCTCGGGCCGTTGCGTTCCCTCATTCTTTACGCGACGTCGCGATATTGCTTCGAGCGACGCAGACTTTCCCCTCAGCCGACTCGATCAAATTAGGCGGAACGAAACAATTTTCGACGTGTCGATGGAAGGAGACGTTTTGGGATTTTCTGGTTTTCGTAATCTCCGCGCCTTTTCGTGGAAAGAATTTTCCATGCGCCCGAATTGCCTGTTTTTGGCATTAGAAATTAGTGCATTTTAAGGAGCACCGCATGATTGAAGTGTGATTGTATTAAGGATATATGTGGCAGTATCTTGAAATTCTTCTGTATTTATATTTGTCTATCGATGTCGAAGATTCCGCATGCCACTAATTTTTTGTATAAATTTCATACGAGTAATGGATACAATCGTTTATATTAATTATATTGTCACGAGTTCTCAGAACATACATGTACACATGAAACATTCCAGAAACCGGAAAATCAATTCTTCCACCTCGCCCTGATGCACCTATATATCTTTGTCACACATTAACGCAAGAATACTCCCTTACATCAAACACACGCCGGACGTGCAAAATTTCCATCCTCTGTCTCGTCCGCCCTAGAATAATGACCACTGCTACCATCTAATGATGGTTAATAACAGTACACGGTCCTCGCCAGACACCAATGATAAATTTTCGCAACTCCGCCCGTCAGTACTTCACAGCTTCCTATTCAACGACCCGATCCCACAAATCGCCGAATCAACCAATAACATCGACTTTCACGGCATAATTTCATCTTCGTTCCCCGGCAATGATCCCGACGATCGAAGGCAACCAGTGCTCATAAGGAACAAGCGCTAACGAGTCGACGAATCACCTACCATCGAATTAAGCTTGCTCCATGAAACACTGATCCTGGACGCGGAATTATGGCCGCTTGCAGACGGCCCCGCATTTCGAGGCCACAAATTTCGACGTGTCCACCGAATTCTGCGACGCCGACGTATTATCGCAACCCGCTGGCCATTACGGTTATTATGCCTGTTACGGTTATGATGATTCTTATCATCGTTATAGTCCCCGTTGCCATTAAGCTTCTTATTACGAACGTTTAGTAGGCGTAACGACATGCAACGGGCTCCGACTCATTACCATCGAGTTACTCAGTCGATGCACCGGATCATCGTGTCTCACAACAGTCTCGAATATGTCTTTATTTTTCCTTTTTCCTTTCGAATTTCAAGGGCTCGATTCAATTAGGCGCTCGCAGCTTACCAGAATCGATTAATAGGACTGATCCTCGATCGAAGCGTATGTGATAAAGTGGATCGGTACAGCGAGGTCGATTCGGTAAAAATTAACCACGTTTGTTCAATTTCACGGGTTATATCGTCGGTCTAGCTTGTTCTTTTCGCCGTTATTACAGTATGGTATTCCGGTATACCATACTAATGGCATTAGACCGGTGCAATTGAATCGCCCCGATTTTATCGGCAGGCAATAGTACGCGCACATTTAATGGGGGGCGGCATTGAATCGCGATTACAGCCCATTGCGCGAAACTTATTTACGCGTGTGCCAGAAGGTTCGATTATTGATCCATTACCATTCTTACCGTAGGCATTGTTCCACCGTTTCGCTTTGTTTTTCCGGTGTTCGCTTTGCCCTTAACAAGTCGTGCCCGTTTTCTGGAAAAATGTGCGTTTCATCGGTTATGCGCGACGGATGGAGGTGTTCATAATTTTCCGACGGACTCGGATTTATGCAGGAGAGGAAATTTCGGGTCGATCGGGAGCCGATTAGAAACTGACGCGTAACTGGGAACAAAAATTGGCAATTCCGGGGGCGAAATAAACACACGGATACAGAGATTTCTACGTCACTATCTACGTGGTACTTTAGTATTCCGCATGACAGATAACGAACAGCTGATTTCGCGTAATTGTTCATTAATCAGTCGGTTAAATGCACATACATTGCGAGAGAGTCCCGTCGGCGTGATTGCTTTCAATTTCGGTGCATTATCCTGAAATATCGATTAGATCAATCTTGCTAATGGAAACAGTACCCGATTGATTTATCTATTAACAAATCAGCATAATTCCCATTGCGGGTGTTTCTGATACGCCGAACAGCTGTATTTAATTTTCCCGATCCTGCCTATCGTTCTCTGCTCCTTTCTCAACCTGTTATAATGCGCAGAATTTTATTCTGATTTTATATTTTCACGAGGTAATATGGAAAAATATGAAATAACGCGGAAGGTTAACGACCATCGCATGAAATTTAATATTACGATTTTAATATCGTATTATATGGGCTAGCTTAATGCAGTTAATAACTTACGACGGCTTTCCATTACCCGATATTCTGCGTATCATCTTTTCCAGCACAGACACACTGTCATTATTTATCATGCGCACAACTATATAATAATGCTAATACCAACAGTGATAATAATAACAAAAAATAACAATACCAAATAATTCCTTTTAATTTCGAACATTATAATTATTTCCCACTGGATAGCCACGTATTCAGCCACGTTCTCGCCGTTCCAAAATAATACCAAACCGTGGAAAAACAGAAATATTAGCCACCATATAATCCACCCTCGGTTGGTAAACTTCATATACGCCAGAATCGATCCGTCTCCGCGGGCAGAAGTCAAATTGCTTTTCAAACCACGTCGTAGGTCGTAGGTCGTCGATCTGGCCGCGGAAGAACGCCGGCGGATTGCTGCGAAAACTGTGACAAACGAATAGGGCGTTCCCGTGGCAGAATTTAGCGCGCGACGCATATGAAAAGTACCCGGTGCCGAGGATGTGACTGTCGAGTCAACCTGACGATCGATACCTATCGTCCTCCGTGATTTACGCCGTGCAACGCGTTCCACATACGTAATCCGCGTTTGTCTTGCGACAGGACATCCCCGTGGCTTAGATAAAAATGCCGCGTACGCGCTTTGAATGGGGAACACTGCGTTTTCGTTCTTCCCTCTCTGGGAACGTACCTCGCGTCGCGACGTGACGCAGTAGTAAAAACGGGAGGACGTTGCGCGAAGATGAACCGTTTAAAGAGCTTTTCGGCGGACAAACGAGTGGATTTGGCCGGGAAAATTGTCGATCAAAATCACGAAACCGTGAAATCACGAAACGGCCGTTGAATGAGGATAAATGTTGCAACGACGCGACGGAAAGAAGAAGAACGTTGTTTTCATAAATTTTGTAAATGGCAAACGGGGCTGGAACTTGTTTCCTCCCGTGAATTTTCTGAATGAATTAACGACCGCGTAAATCAACCCCGTGGATTTTATTGGCGCGGCAAAAGCATGGCGCCGCTATGATAATAAAGATACTGTACGGTAATGAACAGTAATTAACTTTCTTTTTTCCGGTTTTTGCCCGTCGAGAGATGTTTTATACAGGGGCGGACAGTGCGCTATAAAACACGCTCGGTTAAATAGGAAATAGAAACTGAACGGGTCCGCTAATGGGGGAGCGAATTTTCGACGAATGAAGTGTTTTCTAATTGAGCAGCAGCGAATCGAAACTGCGCTGTGGCTAGTTGGTTTTTCGTGCTCCCCGTGCTCTATTTGTTTTATCTTAAAATGGCAGCAACGGTAGATACTTTTTTCGTTTTTCATTCGTCCGTCGAGTGAAAGCTATGCAACGTATTGTTTAATTTTACACGGTAACCGTGTTCCTCTCTACCCAATTTGTCAATCAAGAAAAGTCAACAGGCACGGAATATTGTTCCTTTTAGTTTCGTTCTCGTGAATCAGTCATGCTTCGTCAATTAAGAGTATGCGCAATTTGTATTTGATTAATCCTATTTATCCATAAGCGAATGATTGACGAACGATGATTTAGCATTGTTTAAATTTTCAATGATCCGTTCTTGATCGTTTCTTAGAGTGATCAAGTTGATGGATGAAACGGGATCTGCCTGAAAGGGTTGGTTAAGCGAGATAAATGAAAATAAATAGCTGCCAGACACGTCGTCTTTCCTGTGTAGACTATATTTTATTCGGCCGCTATTAAAATACTCCTGAAATTAATGAGATTGGAATTTCCATGTCTTAAATGCATCCTTCCTTAATATTCTACAATCACTTTGACTACAATCACAAAAAAGGAAAAATGTAAATATTATATCGTTAAGGTTTTCCATCCAGTCAGTGTCATAAAATATTGATTACTCTACTAGTATCGAACAATATAGTCTGTTTGATAAGTTTCAGAAGAAGATTAAACTTCAATATGCTTAAGTTGGTTGTAAAAATTGATATCGAAAATTATACGACGAGCACCTCAACGCTATAGATTTAATTAAGTTTCCCGTACCATAGCGTCTCCCACGCACGCTTAATTTCTAATACCCGGATTGAAGTACATATTTATATTGCAAAGTTGGTAAGACATTAATCAATTATCCACAGACAGAAAATCACAGAACTCTGTAAACCTTGTACACTTCCCACCGTCGAAAGCTGCCCACTCGACCAATCAATACACCGAGCAATTATATCCCTTCTATCAGCCATTTATTGAACACAGTACACAATGGCTGACACGTACAGCTGACAATGGAACAACCCGACGCCACTTTTCCGTCCGTTCCTCGATCTTAGATAATACCATAGAAATCGAACCATTAAATCAACTGACGCTACAATTTCTCTAAGCACCGTGCTTTCCATCAAACTGAAACGCCGTTGAGAAATAAATGAAATCGAGAATCGCGCGGCATGGAATAACAGCCTCTACATACAAATTGCAAGGTGCACGGTTAAATAACAACACGAACACGGGATACGCTAAATTACTATATTCGATCACTATCAGCAGTATCACTTGTCCCTGGCGCGTCGAACGGACCGTGTTATCACTCGAGCAAAATCGACTTGTTTCGTTTAGATCCCGGAGATAAGCATGCGATCACGTCGCGGCTGGTTAACGAGCAGCATCGTGAAACCGAACGATTAAAAATCAATGGCCGGAAGGGTTGTTGCACCGTGCCACGACAAATCCGTAACCCTGCACGGTGACGAACGCAAACCCTCCGGGGCGTACAGTCGAACGCGGGAACCGCGGTGCTGGATAAGAATACGCTGCCTCGGCCGCGCGTCTGAACAAATACCGTCTCTAATTTACATTTTAATGGATCTAAATTGAAATCTGCTAGACACGGCCGAGATAAATTGCGGCCGGGTTACACGGACTATTTAGTTTTTATCACGTATTGCTGACTGGCGAGCCGTGTTCGGTCTGCTGTTAACCGCTTGTGCCGGGGCAAATTGCGATTTACTAATTATCCGGAGATCGTTTCGCGAATGGAGAAGATAAATGTTGCTGTTTATTACGTTACAGTGAAAAGTATTTCTGCGCAGGGCAGTTGACTTTCATATTTCTTGGCTCTAGATTAAAATTATTATTATTCATTAAATGAAGAGGCTTGCGCGGATTAAATTTAATATTTCGAGACAGTAGATAGTTTTGGACTTCCCTTTTATGACATTGATCGACTGTGGTATCGGATTATTATTTAACGAGCAGCAATCATAATTTAAGAATTACGTAGTTTGACGCGCATTAATATTCAAGAAGTTTTGACAACGTCCTAGCAGTTTACCGAGCCTCGGCGTACAATAAGTTTCACGAAGCCCCGAGAAGCATTAAATGTTTGACAAGTTCGTAAGTATTTCAATAAATCTAAACAATTGGTAAACTCTAATAAAGCACTAATAAAAGGTGCCCGCGCAATTTTTATACACTTTTAACGTATGCTGCAGGGTAATATTTAAATCAATCTTAACATCGTTCCTCATTTTTTAGAGTCGCCTATTATTTTCTGCTCAAGCGATTAAAAATATCGAAGGAATAAGAAAGAAGGAAGAAAAAGAATAAATGCTATATCTTATTAAGACTGTTAAAGGGATTCTAATTAAAAGCACGCAATACAGGACCACCGTTCCAGTCATAAAAAGATTAGCTTCGAAGCACCTACATTTTTCACGGAAGTGATGTTACCAGCAATTAGCGCTTCTTAAAATTAACGACGACAAGGGAAATTAACCGAGCGGGATATTTGCGCGACGTTAATTGCAATTAAAACCATAAAACCGGCGACAAGTCGGAGCAAACATAATTTTCTATTATAATTCCTATACGTCGAGGAGACGTCACAACTATCACGTATACACAACGTCTATTTTAACGAATCAGCGACGCTTCGGAGAAGCCTGACTGACCACGGACAACAATAAATTGCTAATTACTCCGGGACAATTCTCACGGATAACTACGCTGAAAGTACAGAAAATCTCTCCTCGACCAGCTGAACGTTTTTCACCGGATCTGCATAAAGAAAAAATGAGCACCATATTTTTCACCGCTCTAAAAGTTTCGAGAGCAATTTTCAACAAATTTTCAAGCCACACTAGTTTCACTTAATAACTACCATTAAAATCCAATTCAATGATATTACTGAAAATTATTCTGCATATTTTATAATTCCAAATAATTATCCTGCTGTGGGCTTCAGCTGTTAATTTGAAGGGTTCGCCGCGGTAAGTTCGTAAATATCGAATGCTTCGTTACAAAATTTTAGGAAAATAAGTAACTACTTTGTAATAAAATGCTGAAATTATTTCTCTTCCACAATTCATATTAACTCGACCTTATTTCGAACAAATTCATATCCCCGATACGTTCCTCGAGTACAAGCCCCTGGAAAGAGAACGAGCAACAGCATTTCGATGCTGCGTCAAAAACATTTCACATGCACGCCGCATAAACAAGATATCCGTCTTCATTTAGCGTAACGCAAAGAACATCGTTATTTATGGATCGACCTGATAAATGCCACCCAACAAGAGGAAGAAGAACACGGCCCCCGGGCGAATGAATTTTCCAATTACAACGAGCAATCCGAGAGAACGAACGCCGCCACACGGAGCAGATACCCGGGAATAATTCCTCGAAGGAACACGGAGCCTTTTATCCTTCACTTCTGATTGCGCCGTGACTCATTTTCTAGGCGCATCCACCGAATAATTGCGAGGCACACCGTGGGCGAGGGGGGGCTACAAATTGACCCTGTATTACGAGTAATTTATAATTACGAGACCCGACGAACAATCTGCGCCGTTGTTTTTCGCCGGGCAACCTGTTATGCCGTGCTCGACTAAACACCCCTAGGACGTCGCGGCAAGGATATACATGGTTGCTGAAACTAACTGCGGGTATCCTGCACTGCTTCTCATGCTCAACAGTAAAAGTGATGCACGCTTGTCGGTCAGAAGCTTGGGGATGAAACTTTATTAAACGCACAACATTTAAGTACATCAGTTTGTGACTGACCGATCATGTTAAATTGAATATTACGAACATGTCGAAACAAAGTGAACTATAACATTTGTGTAACTAAGAAAGCCGTACCAAACTTCTGGCTGGCAGTGTACGTACATACATATTATGCACGCTGGAGATTATTTCGACGTTCCAATTCGATAGTGTACTTCGTGCAGTCCAATCATGTTTGATTTAACGACGTTTAATGCTGGACAAGTTAACTCTGCATTGACGAAAAAAATTGAGAGAAGTAATTAGGTGAGTAGTACAAGTCGTTCGGGCGCGATAATAAAGCTACGTCGGTAATGCTGGTACTACTGTAACGAGAAAATAGGGTAGAAAATGTTAAATGCATCTCGGGTCGATGCGGATGGTGCAAGATTATGCGCAGAGGTATTATATTGAAGGATTGATGAGTTTCGTTATGTTCCTTGATAACTTGTTGAGCACATTTTTCCACAGTTTCGATACATTATGCGGCCTGATGATTACGCGTGTCGAGCAAGCTGCACAGACACAACTCCAGTAATTACAGAAGATAAAGTAATTTAGTAATCTTGTCGGGGGTTTTCTCGTCTCTGACGGAGAGATATACGTTGAACGTTTCTGTACAATCTTCCATTTGTTATGGCCCCCTTAATGCATCATCTTATTAGCGAAAGTAAAGACTTATTCAACATTATGATGATTGAGTTGTACACATTGTTCTTCGCCGGGGAACGTTATAACTCATCCTTGATACACACATTTCTACGTTTCCCTTTATTATCCCTATTATCTAAGGCAGATGGCCCATAAAATGCTGTAATAACTCGAAACCCGCAAGAAATGTTTAGCCACGCCGTCCTGAACCTGCTCGAAAAATAGCAACAAGCCTTTCGGCCGGTTCTTTCCTACTAAACATGTAATTTCCCACGCAGCAAATCCCCTTCTAGAACTTCCGCCGGGAAGGGGTGGCGCGAATTTTTCCTCCCTTACAGAGAGCCTGGCTGGCGTGAAACAGGAAAAATACGTATCTCGCGACACGATATGTCGTTTCGATGCATCCATCCCCGGCGAACTTTATTCCCCTGTCTCTAGCCCTGTGTTACGTGCCACCGATAGAAAACTCGAGAAAGAAAGAAAGAATATCGAGAGACGATCGGCAATATTGCAATGATCGCGCCCCCCCGGCCATTCTGGGACAACACGTACGACGATTTCTCGCCCCCTTCTATCCCTTGCAATTCGAATCACAGAAATGCGCACAGACTGTTCGAACCTTCGGGATATTCTCTTTGCCCGAGCAACGACAAAGAAGACCCGGTCTCTTGCGTGCATTAATGCAAGAACGTGATCCAGGGAATCGACTGAGGAAACGAGGGGCCGTGTTCAGGTGCAAACATGCGCACACGTACTTAGAATACTTGGCATCTTAAAGCCATGAAGCGACATTGCTTTTAAGAGCTGCTCACACGTCACACGATCCTTGTTATTTCCTTTTGTTTCGCCGGGTCGCGACCGTTCGTCGCGAAGCGCAGGGAAAAGCGGGGGCGTCACGACTTTTTTGTCGCTGCAAGGTGTGGAGCGGGTGAAACGAGAGAGAACGCCGTTAAAATGGAGGCCGGAAGTCTGTGATTATTCTAATGATCATGGTAGTTCGGTTTTAACGAAATCGGAGAGGCGTCTGAGGTGAATTAGTGTTCGTAGAGGGCACCGGATCTTATCCAAAGTGGAGCAAGGAGAAAGCACAGGGAGTGGCTGCCAAAAGTTTGCAGACAAAATGTAATTTTGTTATATCGTTGATATTAGAAATCTTTTCTAATAACAATTCGCTGCGTAAGTATAGTTTGTGCATTAGATTATGAAGTAACACCCTGCTCGGCCTATCGCAAAGATGGTGTTACGAATTTTGGTTCAAGCGACATATTAAAATTACTGTTTGCCCGGAAACTTGCCATTCAACAAAGACCTTTATAGGTTTTATCGTTATCGAATCACTTCTCCAGGTGGAATGGGCAGACTCACAGGAATTACGTTCAACAGAAAGGTAATATAATTTTCACCGTTCTACTGTGCCCTCCGTTTTCTCATTTCTCCCGTTTCGCCAGCAACCGTGAAGGAATAAGCCACGTAATTCAGGTTTAACAATAAGCCGCGCATTCGTGGCACGAGCGCCGTTGTCGAAAGGTGACAAGGCAGCTTGCTGAAACTTCTATAAAATCAGAAACCAGTTAGCTAGCGTTCCCTCGTCGATTCGAATATCGATGAAAGACAATCTTCGCCAGCCAGTCCCGGTACACCCCTGTTATCGATTCCTTCGCGCGCTCCTATCGATAATTTGCACCTACTTGTACCATACAGCGTTTATCGAATTCGATCACGAACGTGGTTCTAAGCCCACGAAAAAGGGCGAGAAAGATCGGGCGACGGTAAACGAGGCAGCTGGAAGAAAATTAGTTTATGCAAGCTACCCTTGTTCGAGGCACGACGGTTCCAATTTTGAAGCTCGCGCTAAGTCGTTGCATGCGATGCGACCGATTTTGTAATTTTGTAAAGATGCTCAGTTATTACGAAGTCTCCATGGTATTGGTATTTATTGGAGATAAATTATGAAAAATAGAAATAAATATCAATGGACAGTTACCAACTTTCATTAGTATTTAAGGGAAGTTTGTTCAACATAAACTTGCTAGAACTTGTGCAGTGATTGCTGCTGAAATTTAATATTGGAAAGAAATTTTTTATCAATTAGAAAAATTATATATATGTGATTACGATAAATATCGCGGCCCAACAATTGACCACAGGTTTCCTTGGACAAACGACATTTATGTATCCAGACTAACCGTGCGAAACGTTTTTTTTGGCCACCGAATTCATAGATTGATAGAGAGATTAAATTTTGTCGAATCTGATTAATCTGATTAATTAAAGGCGGCATAATCATTTGTCTTTCAATGGAAAGCTACATTTAAAGAATTATTGAAACAAATTTACTGTCACTAATTGGATAATTGAAATTCAATTTTACGTGAAAATTCTTCAGTAGGACATTCGTGGCGGTGAACAAAAATTGGATACATTTCGCGAGACAGTCCAGGGAATCATAGAAAAAAATTAGATACACAAATACGCTCCAGCAGCCGTTGCATTTGTAATCACCAAATAAAACGAAAGTGTTGTTTGAACAGAGGAGGGGAGAGTGAAAAAGTGGACGTGACAGCGAGGCCAGCGTTAATTGCATTCCCATTTAATGAAAAGACTTACCAGAGAGGTGATGAGGTAACTGTGATAGTCGCTCATCATCCCTATTTGCTGCGCCTGCTTCAACACGTCGTAAATCCTCTCAGTGGAGCAATCCAGTACAATGTGCGACTCAGCCGAGTTCTTTATCTGCTTCAGCAGCGGCCTGAAACAGAGGGAAGGAAGGGCATGTAGTGGTGAACGCGATACGGAGCTCTTTTCCAAGTATATTTCGCGTGGGGACGGATTGCCCCTGATATCCTCTATTAAAAGCAACGCGTTGTCTCCGCGGAGAAAAGTTCCCTGGCGAAGCTCTGGTGCAGTATCTTTCACGTACTTGAAAATATCACGGTCGTTCGGTATAATTTGCGAACATGATGTTTCCGAGGAGGTCATGGGATTATAGTCGTTTCACGGCAGAGGATGTGGCTGATAGAATATTCTATTCTGCTCTCGGGTTCTTGAGGGTACATTCTGCACCATGGGATGGGAGATATATATTTTGCGTCTGAATAAATTATTGTGTTTTGAAAATTACTTGAAAATTTCCCCACCATTTATTTAGGTGTATTACTTTTGCAATGCAGACGCATTAATAATTTGCGGCATCAGTAAAGTTATTATACTCGCTGTTATATAAATATTAAATGGTTGCCCGGCAACATGTTACCTGTACATTTTAACCACAATGGCGTTTATATTTTTTGGCGCGTTCAATATATCTCTGTTATCGTTATTTACCAAAGCTTAGTCAAATTCACCATCGCCAGTATCCAATTAAATAACGGAGGCCAGCAAAATTCTGGAAATGATACAATGTGCTTCAAGGAAAAGCAAGTACCTTCTACGTTCAATTTTTCTCGAACAATTACATATTATTTTACTAAATGGAACAATAAGTAATCCTCTAAAATTTGGTCACCTTCGCGGTTTTATTGTAAACTCTAATTCTTTTATGTTTTTTTCAAATGTTAAGATTGTCTCGTTGCTACAATTGTGATACGTGATGCAATTATCAAAACAGTAGCAGAATACCAATCGGTGCACCTGCTACATAAGAAGAAAGTTTTGCTTCTTATATAAGAATCCCGCAAAACGGTGGATCCCCTCTAAAGACATATTTTTAATGCAATGTCTGGAGCTGACATAGATGAAACTTCCATTAATCTGAGCCATTCCCCGAGCAACCAAAGAAACAAAATCGGACGTGACTTCCTTGATTGCGAATCGCGCAGCTGATCATTCCACCAGGCAGTTCTCACGCATTCCTTCTCAGGTGCGGTGTTCCCGCGGGACCAAGGTAACTTCCGATTCCGGGACGTTTCGTGCACTTCGAATCAAAATTTCATATCGCGAGCATCCTCTCCCAGGCCTTTCGCTTGCTTCTCATCCAACATGCACGATAATGCGAATCTTCTTATGCGCCCGCTGCAGCTTGAACTGCTGCTCATTGCGCGAATTTTTCATGAACTTCTGCATAATTTAACGGAGGGTCTCTTTTGTGCGCCTCGTTTCAGGGCGCCTAAAGAATGGTCACCATTGGCCCAATTCTAATGCCAAGTTTCGTTGACTCCGTCGCGGAACAATGCAACGCGCGACAATCCGAAAGATCGTGATGCAAAATGAACGGAAAGATGAGGAAGTCACGATATCGCGTGTTTCAAGGAGTGCGCGTCTTTTATAGCGCGGTAAGTGTTGGATGAAGAATAGTTCATGATTGGCTGGATTTATGGGAGTGTATCGTATATATGTTGGCCAATGTCGAGCGGCAAGCAAGATTTATCGAGCTGAGATGTAGCGATGCCGAGTTTTACGATCTGAACTGCCCTTTTGTGCGATTCGCGACCTATTAATGCGGACATTAAGAAGTTTGAATAGGAATGATAAATCAGTCGGGCGAGATTTCTTTGGCCGTTTGTACGCGTAATTCTGTGAGAGCCGAGTAACTGTTGGAGGAATGCGACATTATGATGTAGGATTTTAAAGACCGAGGAATTTGTATTACCTAGCTTTTAATTATTTTTAACGACCCTGGGATACGGAGAATGATTGTCGGTTATTTAGTGTTGCGTACCGCGTGGAACAGTTAATGGCGTATTGGGTCGCCGGTAGTGAGATTAATTTACGGTGCCTCTCAAAGGCAACTTCATAACTTATGCGCGCGTAATTATTCACATTTTGCGACTCTTCAATAGCTAAGTAGAGAAATTATATTCGCGATAATTCAATTAAAAAAGGAAGTGTTTCGCAACTGCTGAATTACAGTAGAGATTAAAAATGGAAATTTTCATTTGTTTGGAAATCGAATAGCGTAAATAACTTATTTAGCATTACTCAATATAACTGTTACTTCTACCATGCTTCTATATTTTTTCGCCAAATGTGAATGTTTCCAGTTTTCCTCGAGCCATCACCAATCAAAATTGGATTTCATTCGATTTACTTGTCTAATTACGAATCTAATTTGTGCAAATTTGCGTAGATAAAACTTTCAGAATACGTCCAGCAAAATAAATGAATATTAAGCAAGGGTGTAGGTTTCTTTCATATACGAAAAATCAGGCCACCTTCGACACATACTACCTTCAAACATAATGTTTTATACGGCTCGACTATTCACCAAATCGTGGCCCTAAATTTTCAAGACCCTCCGGGAGATAAATCGCCCCAAAACTCTCCCAAGACGACACACGGTACGCGTCACCTATGTATCATCCTAGACCCCGACTAAAAGTGGCCGTCAAGAAACATTCTCCACCCTCCACTTTTGCCAACCTCCTGCCCCAAAAGTCTGTCACCCAGACACAGTCAGAGTTGTCGCAAATAAACCCATCTGCGCAACCCCATCGATAGCGGCCCTCTAAACAACCAATTTCAATAAAAAAAAAGGCCGACATAGCGCACCACGCTCAACAACCACCAAACAGCTCTCTAATCACACGCTTCCCACGGCAGTAACCGAACGCTCCACAACTCCGCGTCCACGTTTAAACGCGATTGCTCAGCAATTACTGGAGTTCTGTGTGGTTCGACAAATCGGTTGCCATTGTCGCCGAGTTGGTCTCTTATTTCGACCACGGGGTTCAACGCTGCGCCGCACAATGACGAACCATCGCCGGACGAATTCCCTTTGAACGTCACGTCACGATGCCACACCGTGAAGGAATAATTTAAAAAATGCATGCCGACTTTGTGACGCGGTGGCCGTTTAAACACCGTGCAGTGTGCACACGACTTCAACCGTGTACAACCAGCTCGTACCATTCTTTATTCACCGAACGATTTCGCGCTTCCTGGTCACGGGTATCCTCGAGCGGAATCGCGGCGTTGCCTAGAAGAAATGCAAACACCGTCGAGCATCGTCAAGCTCGTGCCTCGAAGTGTTCATTCGGACTAAACAATACAATACAGATCGTTCCGCTTTACAGCGTATCGTAAAGCAGCATTGCAAAGGAACGAGATTCCCGGATTCTCTAGCGAGGAACCGATCGTTCCCGTGGCGCGGCGAACTTTTACGAACTAGTCCGACATACAGCCGGGGTAATCCAACATCGCGAGCACCGACAAGCGAGCTTATTCCGCGCGATACCCGGGAACAAGGGGCATAAAGTTTGCATTGAGAATGATAAGGAATCGATACGACTTTACGGAGGAACGAACGAACGAACTCGACGGTTGCTCGTACAGTTGTGTCTCCCTTCTAACCCTCCGCCCGTCATCGTCGTTCCCTCTGTCGCCGTTTCGATCCAGATCTCCGCGTATCCGTCGTTCATTCCCTCTAACTTAATGCCATCGTCGAAGCTCTATTCTCAAAAGGCTCGAACAGTCCGGCACTGGAACGTAAGCCGAGCAACGTCTCTTACTTCGCTACGGTCGCGTCCGTTCCTCTTTCCACACCGTTCTTTCACCTCTTTACTCGGCTCGTCACTAGTCTAGATGGCTTTCAAGATACCTTTTCAGATAGTCGTCCTCATGGGAGGATCGGCTGCGACCAAAAGGAACCGCCGTGGAATCGTTGGCGACAAGCCCGGTCTCGTGGAATTTTTTTTAATCTGAAAGTGGAGGAAGAGTAACGTGGAACGGTGGGTCGACGCCTGCATCCCTGCGATGGCTCAATGAACTATCCGATTGGTCTATAACCGTCGTTCTAAAATGAACAGGATAGAAGATAGATGGGGGCTCGGTGGTAATGGTTACAACGGTAATCAACGCGTCTGTTACAAAGTGACTAATGAGATCCGCGATTATGTATTGAGATTGATGGTTAGATGGTGGGAGAATGATACTGGTCATCGGCTCTGTTTTTGGCCTCTCTTTGATACATTGTCCACGCATATGGCTATTAACTTGGGGGAAAGGAATTAGACTTGTCGTCCCCTTTGCTGGTGAAATTGGAACGATAAAGGATGTGGTTTTGAACATCGCCTGTCAAGGGGTTGCTTGGTATTAATTGAAAGTGTTTGATCGAGGATGTAATAGAAAGTTGACGAAGGGACGAGGGAAAGTAATATATACTCTTGTTAAAACTAGATTTTTAAATGAGTTACAATGGTGTAAGAAAAATCTGAGCAGAGGAAAATGGAAAAGCTACCTAGTACACGTGTTAGAAATTCACGTAAAAATTGTTGCAAAAATATACTGGCTATTACACAAACAAAGGTTACGTTACAATTAATTTCCTCGTTGTATAAAAATCAAACAAAAATATTTGCCATTCAAATTCACCAATCCCAAAACTATTTCAACTTAAAGTAATTTAATGCAGCGCTTTTTCCATTCACGAAATTTTCTCAAAACTGCAACAGCTTGGTTCGACACGTGCTACCGCGGTTCAACTTGCCCCCGTCCCCACGAAATTCGCATGAATTCGTTCCAACTCCTTCCAACTCGATTCCCCATCCAGCAGTTATTGAAAACCTACACATTTGCCCGTGCTTTACAATCCCGATAACAATCATCCGCGATATCATTGCGCCTACAACCCTGCGTTGATTGACCCAACATTACTTACACCTGTCGACGCGCGAAACGACTTACGTTAAAATACACTCCGTATTAAATGTGCTAAGGATACGCTTTAGCCGACGAAACTCGGCCACGCAACTCGTCCGACAATTTCAAATTCATTTCGCAGCCCCGGGAAAAGTTTCGTCGTTGCTGCGAGAGTGGCTGTGGAGTCCCCGCTCCTCTGCTGGGTGGAAGTAAAATTTTGCTGGAAAAAGTTGTCCCAGATATTCCTCTCGTTCGAAAACAGTCGTTCGAAACAATTGTACCGCCCTTCCATTTCTCCATGTACAGAGGTAGGAAAGATTTCTTCGGGGCGAATGCGTTCTTACGTTACCGATTCTTCTATGGTCAGAGTACACGGGATCGATATTCGTTAATGGAAGGGAAAACTTTCCCGAAAACTTCGCATTTTCCCCGGATAATGGATAGCGCAATTTTACGTAATGGAAAGCACCGGGGCAACATTTAATCGCCTTCGATTGTCGAGCACGCGTGATATACGTTTCGTTGCGGTCACATTTAAACTTCTTTCCTCCCTTTCCCCCTATTTTTTCCCCTTTTTTTTTAATGCGCCCCCAACGACGCTGGAACTCGGCCATAAGTACGTACGGGCCGGGAAATTTATATGGAACGAGCCAACGTCCGCTAATGTACATTGGGTGTCGGTGAAACCGCTCGAGAATTTCAGAATGTGTAATATCGGGAAAGAAAGGGGGACCACTTTGAATTGGGAGGGAAGTACGATAACTTTGTTTGAATTCAACTTTTTCCGGTGGTATAATAATTTTCCAATATTCGCGTTTGACTAAATTCTGTGGAATAAATTTCGAACGGTTTATTTTTACCTTCATCGTCATAAATGAATAAGAATTTTTTTATACATTTCTTTTATACGTATTTTCGCCATTTTCTTCCTTTAAACACGATACGGTTCTTTTATTTCTCGCAGCATCGTTTTCAGCTATACCTTCTGCAGTGCTGCACGAGAGAAACTGAATAGAAAAAGGAGCAGTCTTTGGGAACATGTTGACCCATCTTGTCAATGTTTAAAATATTCTTCATCTGTAAATATTATTATTATGATACTTTCAATATTATTTTTGGGATTAATAATAATAGCAAAGCATTAAACTGCTATTTCGTTTCTTTTAAATAGAAAAACTCGTGGACAAGCAATAATAAAATACATCGGGCGATGAATTCTTCGCACGAGATGCGACAGCAGCAGGAGGCGAATAAAACGTAGCACGGTTAATGGCGCGCAATGGAGCCGATTTCTCCACTCGAGTCGTTTAATTCTAACCGATCGAGCTTCCAATAGTTTCGCATCGATCTGACGAGTTAGAGCGTTTCGACGTTCTCTGGAGCTTTGCACGAAGAACGAGGTCTTGATAGTGGCTATGAGGGGACGCGCGTAGTGCAGCCGAGCTTAATTATAACCAGAAGGAGAGCTTACCGTGGAGAAGCAGTGAAAGCATTTCGATATTTAGCGAATTTCTTCACAGAGCCCTGAGGATTTCTAGCAAAAACAGGACCGCCTCGAAACGAGGTGAAATGCGGGTCGAACGCGACTCGAATGGCTTCGAAAACCGATTTGCGGAGTTACTTCGCTGAGAACATCTACCTGACAAGGCTATGGGTACTACGGGATCGTCCAGAGTAAGTTCATTTCTTATGGGTGGAACGTGGCTCGTTGAATATTTTTGGAATTAAGTATTCTTGTACGCCCTCAAACATTTAGTTTACCTGTTTCCCGTGGAATTTATAATACTCCCGTGTTCTTCTAATGCAAGAAATGTACGTTTAACAGTGGTGTGCACTTCAATTGTTTTCCTAGGTAGAACGATTGTCTGGGGATTTTATTAAACTTCCCACCAGCATTCTATATTACAGTCGATGTTAAGGTTATTAACGGCTGCATTCTGCGCGAACCAGTTATAAAATTTCTCAAAATTATTGATTAATTATACGGTATATGTAGCTGGATGAGAAAAGGCATACACAAAGTTCAGAGAATCGACCACTTCGTAACAGCATTTATATTTGCAATTTTCTAAGTACGACCCGAGGCAAGTACTTTTCTTTTCGTTTCGTTGTAATATCAAAACGACAGCTGGTATCAAAGATTCGAGGTGCAGTTTGGTCATGAAAAAAACGTGGGCTCGAGGATTGTTTATTTTCAATTAACTTGTTTGCCAGGAATCACCTTCGCGTACTATCAACGATACATGTCCGCCGCACAGTCCCCGTCCATTCTTTTTGCTTGGACATTCGTTTTCCTCCGCCTGATACCGTTCTATCTTTCGAGTCAATTTATGCAAAACTCTGTGGCAGCTAAATGAGGCGTGCGACGCGGAATTATCGACTGGCCGGGGAGCAACGACCAAAGAAGAGTGTCTCTAATATCTCGCATGCATGTCGGTAGAAACTTAATTTCCGCCTTCTGACATCGGCTAAAGATGGTCATCGTACGTTACGTGGGCCGTATGTGAACCGATTTACTCAATGCTGAATCTTAAGACTGAGATTACTGAGCAGAGCTGAACGCTTTGAAATGCTGCGGAACGAGTGCATTTCCGCTGACCGGAAACTGTGCCGCTCGAAAATTGTCACGGAAATGAACCAGTTCGAAAGAAGGATGCTCTCGATCGTAGGTCCAGTTAAATTGCATCCGAGGTGGGCTGCACCTCGAATTTGCCTTTTAATTGATTATCCCAAACGAAATGCGCCACATATTTCCGCTGTCGCCATGCTTGCTACGTAAAACAATTTCGAGAATGGAGAAATATAGTTTTTAAACTTAAATAATACTATCGCTGCTAATATTATTATATTTTTATTATTATTTGCTAAAGTATTAAATCCATATATTTCCAGGTGAATCACTTATACATATATATATATATATATACGTATATCTATTATGTATAGAAAATTCACCCTGAATTTTCAAACCTAACTACTAAACAATTCTTTCTTTTCCTGTGGCAAAACCCTCAGAATCCTCGGCAAGGTAAATCAGTGGACAGTTTGTATGGGTCAAAGAATGATGTGGTTTTCTCGAGATGGTTTCTGTGTACGATAAATGGTCGCGCCGGGGTTAGGGGAAAGGGTGTTATCGGATAAGCTATTATCCGGTGGAGAACGACGTAAACGGGGCGGACAGTTTTACGCGGTACCCGATCCGTTAGTTTGAATATTTTACTGCTGACAGAATTTTGTGGTGCGAGTAGTTTGAGGAGCTGGATAAGTGGACCTCGTAAATTGGAAGGGAATCGGTCGTTCGATCTGCTGAATTGGAATATGAGATGGGCTTTTTGGCTTACTGAGCATTTCTGTGTAGCAGTCTGAGCTTTCGCCAAGCTTCCGTGCAATGAGTACAATATTCCAATAGTCCGATGAAGCTTGCCGTCCATTTGCATTTACTTAAGTGTTAAAATCGCACATATCAATTCCTTTCTTATTAAACTTGTTATGGTGATGAATGAACTTGAACGAAATCTATTTAACTGATGCAAAAATAAAGTTGACAATACATTTGTTGGTGATGTTTCACACAATTCTAAATTTGGATCGTCTATAACAATTTGGAAAAATCTCCCGGTCAGCGTCTTCAAAATACTACAGTCTAAATAAAATATCGCCACGGAAGGACCGTCGCGTGGTCCTGCGGAAAATGCAAAGCTAACCGCGAGACGGCCACCATCGGAAACGGAGTTCCACAATCACCGTGAAACGTAATAATAAATCGGGGGGGGTGGGATCCGTTGCAACATTGGAAACTTGGCGCCACGCACGAAATTGTGACGCAGAAAGGAGGAGGACGTGCCAGAGAGGGTAATTGAAGTCGACGTAACACGGACAGTAATAAAAGAAACCGTATTCGGGGCACTCAAAGTTTCTCTCCTCTTGGAATACCTAGAGGAACGCGGCGAGCAAATTTTCTCGCGTCCCCATAATTTTCACGGCGAGACCACGTGAAAACCAAGATAAATATCCCTTTTCTCTACGTGGAAACGCCCGCCCGAGGGATTTTATTTGCTCGGATCGCGCGCTTTTATTCGCGGCAGGAATTCCAAGTTCCTCGGGGAAGCGCGAAACCGGCGTGTATTAAGGGAAGGCAAGACAAGTGCTTGTCCACTTGATCACTGCCTGCGTAAAAGTTGCGGCGTCCCGAATGCTCCACGTGAAACTGCCGCAAGGGCATACACATGGTCGAATACGAGTACATACGTTGTTTCCCTTAGAATTTAGAAATTCTTTTTATTTACGCTGGGATTGAGATATGGGCGAAACGGAGGGATTCTCGAGAGCAGTTTTAATAAGTGGTCGTGTAAATGAATGTATTTGGCGATGTATGGTATCTTATGGATAAGGCTGGTTCGCTTAAATCAATAGAACTTAAGGGTTCACTAGTTTCCTGTAATGTGGCATTTCCAAAATTGTATTTTGAAACGAACGAAGCATAATTTTATTATGGAATATTGATTCAGATATTATTGGAGTTCGTAATTGAGAATTATCAACGAGAAATAATGGTGAGTTTCATTGTTCCTATTCCTATTTCAGACGTCGTGTCTTCGAGTATTCGTCCCAATCAATATTCTCCAAGTTCCTCGGGTAGTTCCACGTGTACGAAGCAATTCGTACGTTTACAAATGCAATTCGGAAAATGATTAGACCGGCGGCCTTCGTAGCAAGCGACACGGAATTTTCATTTTCTCGTTAGCGTGGAATCTGAAATCACTTTGTTCACTTTTCCGGCGTGACATTACGGTTGGAAATTTTGTCGGGAGAATCGTGAAACGATGAAAACAAAAATGCGCAACTAATTCCAACGCAATTCTACGAAAGTCCACTTCGATAATAAAAGCCCAGATTCACATCAATCTCATTCCCATACCGCACTTTCCATTTGCTGCATAACACGCGCAAAGCCTCCAACCCGACAACAAGGGAAAATAGAAGACTAAAGGATACCAAGCAGTTTCGAGTGGGCGGAAATGTCTGGATGGGAGAGCGATTTGTAAGTTAAATCCCGGTAATGGCATTCAAAGGGGTTCGCGCAAATTAAAGTCAGCCGCGTGAGTGCGTGGAAGCTGTTTTCCTAAGAACCGCGACGAGTTAGAAAGTACAACCTTCGCCCGTGGCTTCCACGCGAACGCGGATTACCATTCGTAATCTCCCAAGAAAAATATGAACCCCCGACGGGGGAGCAAGGAGACACGATTTTCTTGCGCGAAAGTAATTGTGTTATTCGGTAGTACTTGTTATCACGACGTTACGTGGCGGGTCGGACTTCAGAAGAACGTACCCGAGATATTCCCAAGCGGAGAGGAACGATGTTAACCGTGACTCCTGATAGTGCGGCGAGGACAACTGTGCACTTGCGTCCGCGTTAACCGGATCTCCGTTTTCTTCCTGGGTCGCATACCGCGACACTGGATCGCCGACTAAAACGGGGTGAATAATTTCCATCGCTGTGCACGTCGTGGACCGCTTTAATTTAATCAGGATAACTTGTCAGGCGAGGCGAATAAAAAAAACGGCAACGGGTTTTTCTGTTCGGTTGGGTAGGAAACGTTTCGATGCTCGCACGGCTGCTGCTGAATATTAGTAGCATTGATGCTATTTTGTTATATATAGGTGGAATTAATTATTTGGTTGATGCGCGAGTAATTTTGATATTAACCAAATTCGCTTGCTAATATTTGGTGCACAGAATTTGATATTATTAAGCGTATTATAGACGATTATAATAATATTTGGTAACATGCTCTGCAGTTTCTAATAATTCTACCAGTGAGTGCAACATAGGAGTAGTATTTTATTCTTTGAATTAATAGGGCAGTCGAGTGTTGCCTGTGCAACAGAGATTTACTATTCAGAGGGTGATGCGGGCAGTTTGCGCTAATTTGGAAATTTAATATCGTGTACGATACAACCGCAACGCTTACTCTTATTCGGGCTAACATATTATACAGTGTTCCTGACGTATGTATTCATATTACGCAGGTGCACCGTGCACAGCTAACGTTCTTATGCCCTTTACACGGCTCTTACCACACGTCCATTCGAATTTTTATCCTAAGAAAGTACACTTTACAAGTATCTCTCAAATGAACAACTTCAACGTCCATCTGTAAAGAGAACTTCTCCGCCAATTCCTTCGCTTTTTACCGTCTCCATTATCTAACAAGATTTTCCACACAATTTCTCCTAAGCACACTTTCCACCCTCCGTTCGGGCGTTCAATTCCCCCGACACGAGTATTCGCAAGTTCGTTGCGAGAGCGTGCACCAAGCAGGGACCATAAATTGCTCCGAAACTTCAAGTTGCGAACGTTGCTCGCAATAATTTCTCCACAAATTGATTCAAGCATCGCCGGCGGACCCACGGGCACGCAGCATTTGATATTTGTCAGAGTTCCTTCTTCCGGCGGGCCACGTGACAAACGAGAGGGCCTGGTCCCGACGTCGCGACGCGTCGCGACGCGTCGCGTCGTCTTTATGCGCGTGCACGTGCCTGCGCTTAACTATGGCATAACTACTGGCTCGGCGAGCGCATGACAAAGTGCACCGCATAAATACGTCGCGCGAAAGCGTGCGGTTATTTTTTCAACGGATAAGGCATTTGGTGTGGCGGTTCTGTGCGTCGGGTGTAATTCGTGCGTGCGAAGTGACCAAGTCGTACATTACCACGACATACCATAGTGTTTCTTATCTTTCTCTTAATTCATAGGTATCAGCGCGCGAACGAACACGATTGTTCATTGGGTTCTGTACAAGAAAGGAAAAAGGACCTTACTCAATGGCTTTGTATGGACTCGAAGTTCTTGACGTGGTGGAGCTCGGTGCGAAGCATAGCTTTTTTAGGGTGTTCCGCGACGTGGAAGGGATTATCCGATACCGAACGTGACATGAAAGTCACATTCATCTTTCATCAGAAGATACGATGTCTTTGTTGGATGATGTGCAGTGGAGGGTGTTCGTATGAATAAGAATTCTATCGTCGTCTGAATTTTTTAACGGCAGTTTATGTTGCATGAAACGTTATCGCTGCAGTTTGGTACAGATTGATGAATTATTACAAATTTTAATATCGTCGAATGTCTGTAGTATACCGAGATATGTTTCAATTTTATTGCATTTTTTGTACAACAATTTATCCTTCTATTCTATTACGATTAAATTGGACTCGCGAGGAACTTACAGATAGAATACTTTGTGTCTCCTTAATTGAAACTAATACCCGCAGAAGACCCCAATTCGATGCAACAGAATCATAGTATCCAGGTGGGAAAATATCTCATTAGAGCTTGTGCTACCAATTAACGCGTCACTTTAAACGCATTTTATACGGTTTAATGTCGTTCAGAGATATTTCGAGTCGCTGGGCAGGTGAACGGGACACCTAACAGGTGAGCGAAGGAAAAGTTGTTGGAAATTACAGCGGAAACCGCGTTTCAGAATGAGGAAAGCAATTTATTGTGTTTGTCTACTTTGCCCGCCATGGCAGCTGGTTATCTTTCTACAAGTTTCGACAATAGTTAGGAAGGAAAAAGAGCGCAACTTCCCCGACCAAGTTCCGCACATCGTATATTCGTTGATCATTCCTGTTATATCTTGATATTCCTCCTTTTCCCTTCACCTGTGATTTATGTGCTGAACTCTGGGTCGTTTTCCATGTCTTATTTCATCCATATCGCCAGAAATGATTTAAGAGTACCTACTTCGTTGTTCGATATTAATAATAATGGTTAAAGTATTGTGAAAAATTAGAAAACCGAATTAACTTGATCTTATGGTATGATCTTATTGGATATACGAAGAGATGATTTAAATAATATTAATGAAGAAATTTTCGTCGATAGTTCTATAGAACTCTCGTTGATTATTTTGTCATTGATAATCCTATTTTTGACTAATTTTGTCATTCTTACTTTAAACACAGATAGAAAGAACTAAAACACCATAAAAGAAGAAAGCACACAGAGCTCTCGGATATTTTTATAGACAAGTATCCCCTTACAACATTCTCAGATTACTTTGGATATTTTATACTTTCTACTGTCGCAGCTTCTACGTCAACAGTACATAATTTCAAAGCACATACAAGTGGTATACTTCGAATTAAAATTCACCGAAAAATCGTAGTGCAGTGGTGGAAGCAGAGGTATAATATCATTCTCGAATAAATCGCGATTACACGTTCGATGCTCCCCTAAGTTCCACCCTCCGCAGTCCAGGCCGACATTATTCTTGCCCTGTGCACGCCACAGCAGAGTCTAGATTGGAATAAGCGTAGTGCTCCCAATGGGCAATGAGTGCCGAGGCTACCAGAGAGGATAACTGGTTGCAGTCTACTGAGCGTTTCGTCGAATATATCGTACGTGCTAGCTAACTGTCTATGGCACAATAAATATTGGCTCTCCTGACGAAAGTGTTAATATTTTTTTGTTGAAAGGCAGATGAATATTTCCCATAGAATCCATATTATAGGCACTTCACAGAATTGATTCTACGTACTCGTATCGCATAGAGGAGATCGCGCTGATTAAATTGCTTTTTTTTCGAACTCGATCCGATAATTCTGAGCCGAGTTACAGCCGTTCAAAGTTTCGTCAAAAAATGAATGAAAAATGTCCCACTGACCCATATAAATTCCTAGAAATGCGTACGCCGTTACTACTGCTGCGTACGTAATACGCGTGGGAACGTCCTTGCAAGGCTGCGGAGATGCATTGTCGTAACGCCAAATTAATCTCGATTTCCTCATAAATTCACAAATTTTCCATTGGCGTAACTATCAATTTTTCCGTTCGACAAACTTTAACTTTTTTCTCGTTTTGTACATTTCAATAGGCGTGTCTTATAGATTTTAGTGTGCTGAATACGAATCTGCGAAATGTTTTTCTCCAGCAAGTACGGTTTTTGAAAAAATGCGTCTAAAAAAATCGCAAATTTTTAACTTTGTTAAGTGCCTTGGGTTCTTACGGTAATAGTTGTTCAGTTGCTCCTGATACGAAATGATTGTGTAGAGATTCACGAATAAAATGATATAACTAGTTATTAGATTATAAACATTTAAATATGTTTAAATAATGACCAAAGTGAAAATCACATCGATAATACAACTTCAACTTGTTTGAAAAACTAAGGGTCTAGGGTAAATCTAAACTATACCATGCGATAGAGCAGACTTTTCAAAAGTTGAAGTCGAACTAATTGCATTTGTTTACAATATCCTTAAACAAATTCAATTATCTCGGCTTCTACCGGGCCGATTTTAATCAACGACATCTTAAATTAAAGCTCTTGATCCAAGGAACAATCTCTATTCATTTTAAAGCAGTTCGCTTGTAAAATTACGGCGAATTTCTCAAAGGAATATTTAAATCGTTTACAAAAAATGAACAACGTAAGTAGCATTCATAAATCGCTTATACTAATTTAGCAGCATCATTTACCTTCATTTTAAGCACTCAATCATTAATCCAGCACTTCCAGAAGCCGAGATAATGACTATGACCCGAAGCGGATTTTTTCCGTTTTTTAAATTGTTAACAACTTTTAAACCAGAAGCACCATGTTCTTGAAATATAATTTGCGACAGGCCCGGTTAAAAAATACCGACAGAAGGCCGGGAAAAATGGACTTGTTTAAATTAACGATGTAATCCAGAAAGTTAGTTTTGAAGCTGCGCGAGGTGCCGCAAACACGAGATAGCGCCGCATGTTTGTTTCTTTGAATAAAATTAAAATTCTTTTATCCCTGCTGTTTTTTAATCTATGAGATGTCAAATTAAAGGGAAATTAATAAGCTATTCACCTGTAATTATCTCGTTGCTGTAACTTTATCCAGTTTCACGTAATTATTATTTTAATTGTTTAATTATTTATAACAAATCAACCGCGCATGGAATATTGTTGAAACCAAATGAGGATTGTAGCTGAGTCTTCTAGCTTTAATTTAAGCCCTCGGTCGTTGCTCTAGCTGGCCGGAAAGTCGAAATAATGCTATTTGTTTATAACATCCTTAAACAATTCAAGCATGCTTTCGAACATTCACTCTTCTAGCCACTCCCGATGAAGACTAGTCGAACAATTATATTTTCTACATTAATCTTCATTCGTTAATATCTACGGTAACATAACGCTAGGAACGTCACGTCCAACCACCACCACCAACCCCCACACCGAAAGAATAAATCATCCTACATTGTACCCTCCTTTCGTCCGCTTCTGAATTCTGTTTCCGAATTTCGTCCGCTATTGTAGCACCTGCACGGACAACGTTCCAACGGAAACGCGGCGTTCAAGATGACTCGCTTGAAATGAGGTTTCCATCAGTTAGTTTGCAAATTTCCAAAACTTCCGGCCGAGTTTCGGCCCAGCCGGATGGCAACCAGGCCTGTGTTCAAACTCGCATTAACGCGATCGGGCCAGTCGCAAAGTAAACTTTTCCAACGTAGTTGCCCCTCATCTTCGAACTGCCACGGCAAAGACATTCCATCGACGAAACGGCTGAAAGACATTCTTCCTTGGTCGCTTTGCCCCAGGTACGAGCACGTGTACCGCCATTGCAGTCAACTGCATGCGTTCTTGGCACTGTCTTCCACTGCACTGGCCGTCTCCTATATTGTCCTCTACGTTCCAGAACCCCGTTCCTTGGTACGGGCTGATCCTTTGCCTTTGCGTCCCTAAGTTTTGATCCCTATTCTCGTCTGAGGGATAATTGCCTTGAATTAAATCGCATGATTGAAGGCTTCCTTAGGCTATAGGAAATGGTATAATTAATAGGAATGGTCAATACCTGAAAATATGTTCCACGGATATTCTAGATATAATGTAATATCGTGTGTTACTTATAGAGAATAGAAGGCCTGCTGGAAAAATGAAATTCCAATATCAAAATACCACTACCTGTGGTTCCCTTACAAAATTTGATTATCTGAATTGAAAATAAGAAAAAGAATAAAAAAACGAAGTAATACGTATATAAACGGCAGCATTCACATAGTTGAAAATTGTGGATTAATTGAGGGAATTTCTCTAGATGGAGGTAGGCAATATGCAGATGTGTTAACGGACCGTTGTCGCGGTATTTTCGGATTCAAGCGAGGCCAGGAATATCGTGTCCACGGTATTTTATTCAGGGATCCGCGTGTTCGATGCAAACGTCACGTAGAAAGCTTTTTCCGATAAGTCATGCACTAGCCGCATTGCAATGGCTCGGTAATGCGCGAACAAACCCTGGATTTAGTACGGATTAGGAATAAATTTGTAGCTTCGGTTGCCATTTGGGTATACGAAGATTTGTGGAAAGTGAAGCATTACTGTAATTAAAACCGTCAACTGATTGTGCAAGTCTTAATGCAATGGAGAATGTAATAAAGCCTGTACATTATTTCAATTCTGTCGTCGTTTGAACTGAAGATACATAGATACAAAATTATTTCGGCAATCTTTTTATTATTAATACTTATTTCCAATCGAATATTGCTACGTCGTAAGCTGTCATTATCAAGTCTCGTTGCTAAATATTACAGAGTCTGTTTCATGGAAACTCTTAAAATAACAGTAATTTGAATCAAGTTAACGCGCGTCGTAAACCATCAACAGCGCCATTAATTCCAAACAATGCAGCGGAACAAATATAAACGCGCTCTGCAATTTTACGCGACGGAAAGTTTTTACACGATAACCGTCGCGAAACGTTCAAATCGAGGTTGAGAATTATTGCTGGATCGTCGATCGTTCAACCATGCTCGACACTCGATGAATAACGTAGTGTAGCGTACTTCTACGTTCTCTCGCAGTTGCAAGCCTTTCATGGCGATATTGTTTATGAACCTCTGACTGTTTTCACTGCAATGCATTCATCCACTTCAGCTGAAATGGCGATGGAAACTTCTTTAAATGTTATGCGTTTCGTGCCTTCGTAATTTCTGCTCGGAGCGTGGGCAAAAGGTTCAAACACGTTGAATTTGTATTCATATTATAATATTAATCATTTCGCATAATTCTGGAAAACTTAACAGCAACAAAATTGAAACACGAGTATGCAATTTTATTATTCCAATATCCCTCGCCCATCATAAATTCTATACTATTTCTGGTTTGTATGGAAACACGGCTGAACCTATAAAAAGAAACATGCTTTCCAGACATTTGTACGGAGATAATCTGAAATTTTCGCATTGAAGACAAACGACCATTCTAACTGCGCTCTCAGACATTTGCAAGTTGACGTACAGCTCGTACGCTTGTCAGCCGATGATGCATCGTCTTACGACACTTCCGGTGCATCCTTGGCGTTCAGCGACGACGTATGTACTCCGATGTAGGAAGCGAAGAGAAGGGTTGAACAGGGAAGGCAAATGTAGAGAAGGAATAAAAAGGAAAGGGCAGACAACGCAAGTCTGACCACGGCTGACCTATACTACTGAAAATTATTCGAACTTCAGTGTCTCACAGTTGCTTGCTGTCTCGATAAATTTTGCTAACATCTTCTTTAGAATAAAATTCATTAAGAATCCAACCGTCTAATAAAAATCGAGAAACATAAGGTGTATTCAGATTTTTTCTGCCGAGTTTAAGTTTCAGCATAGTACAATACTAAACATATTCTGTGAACGAAAATAATATTAAAGTTATAATATAGAAATCGATAATAAATTTAACATCAAGTCATGGATGCATAGAGCATATGTGTAAAATGTGCAGTGTGATACAGATGGTACAGAAAATAATGATAACGGTGGAAGTCATCGGCGTACATCAACGCACACCCGTTGCATACCGCACAACGATGATTTATTATCGCGGTTGACACTTCCTTGGGGCCTTTCAAAGAGAAAGGCGAACAGCCGGTGTTTAGAGCGATGGTTTACATACCCTAGCATATATTATTGTCTAAATATGAGACAGGTATAATATGTTTACGGTAAAACCGATGGTGACAGAAAGGTCTTTAAGAATGAAACAAACTTTTCTGGGACGAATCTATGTTGCTGCAACTTGCAGCAAAAAAGGTAAATCATTATTAAAATAAAAATATTTTAATTTATGCAATATGCTACTGGGTTTTTGACAATCTGAATAGCCTTCGAAATAGTGTAGATTGTCACAGATTACTAATATAACTATTAGCAGAAACTTGAAGGCATAAATTGAACACTAAGTAACACAGTGAAAAACTCGAAGCACAGTCGGAAGACTAATTTATAGAAAGCAGTATTAATTTTATTTAAGTTCACCGATTAAATTTTAACTTAAGTTGATATTAAAGTGGAATATTCGACTACAACGTTATTGAATAATAGCCCTCAGAAAGGGAATAGTGTAGACACAGGGCTAGATGACAACGTAGAGAACACTTTGACGAATACCAGCTTTCAAGGAAGAGACGTAGTATGTACTTTACTTCTTTTCTAAAGGGCCCTGTGTAACAAAATAGACGTAAACTATAAAGGAATAGAGATATGACAAGAAAACGTCGGCTGTCCCAGCGAGTGCGGCTGTAAAGCGTAGTCAGAGCCGGATGAACGTTTGAAAAACTAGCTCATTAACACGCTTACTCACAAGAGAGAGAAAATTGCTTGTTGGCTGAATTTCAGGCTCTTTTTTAGTCCTTTAGAAAGAAACTAGTGACGACGGTTGATAATTATTCAAGTTTTTGCACATCGATATAATCCTGCTATCTACAATTTGTAATTAGAAAAAAGCCAAACTTGACTTAAAAATATATAAATGGAAACCACTACTCAGGCGTCCTGACACTCTTGGAAACTGATCAAATTTTCAATGCAGGTGGTACCGTTTTCTCTTGTAGAGTTTGCGTAACGCAAAACAATCTTCCGGTCGTCGTTGTAAAGTTTAAATAGATATTAATTAATTTTTTTAGATCGTTCCGTTACAATGTGCACATGAAATTATTGCCAGAATTATTGCCATGAAATATTCACTCTTAGATTCCTAACAAAAATCTACACAGTAATTCAGTTAAATACAGTTTCTTGACACACGTCGGATTCCCCCATTAATAAAAAAAACTCCTTAGAATGCATAAAAAAAAGAGAAGTAACATACGTGGAAAACCAGCGTCCGAACGACTGTCTGGAGGTAATTTAAAGTTGCACCGACAGAAAGAGTCGAGCGGATCAGTCGAAGAAAAGTTTTCTAATTAATCGAACGAGCCGGGCCGCCGGATAACGAGAGCCCCGATGAAAAATTCTATCGCGTCTCCGTGGTGGCCAGGTAAAATCCAAAGATGTTGCTCGAGATTACCAGTCGATAGGCGATTACTGGCTGTATGGCCGAATAGGTGTGGGGGGGATCGTTTCCCTCTAAATCGTAAGGTCTTCGTGCTAAATCAGCCCCCCCACTCTGCGTCGCCCCTGGGTAGCACCCTGCCGAGACGCTATCGAGTGCTCGTTAAAAAGAAATTGCCCCGTAATCGATACGGCTAGAATCTTGGAAGTTCGTGGTTGCCTAGGTATGAGGGGTCGGCCGGTACCACGGAAAGCAAAGAAAGAAGCCATATAAATTAAGGCGACTATACGTGGAGGATGAAAACAGAATCCTACCTTGGACAGGGGAGAAATGAGAATTAGATGAGAGGAAGGGCGGACGTTGGAAGGAGAAAGAGTCTATCTGTCGGCGGCAGCTGCTTTATCAGGTGACTCAGGTTCCTCGTCGCGCAATTTGATCTATGTTACCTATCGCCTGACGAAAATTATGGCGCGCGAGTCAGTGGTTTCTTCAATTACTAATTTTCGTGCCGCCGCGCCGCGCCGTTCCGAACGCTACCCTTCGAATCGATAGTTTTCCGACGGTTTCTTACGGGCAACGAGCTTGAACAAAATTGCCTCGCGGCGAGGAACAGGGGTTTAGAATGATAGTAAGAGAAGAATTAGTAGTGCGATCTTCGGAACGAATACAGTGTGCAAAATATGATAGTATAGCGAGGCAAGTTTTAGTTGCAAAAATCTCAGTTACTTAACTAGAATACGCAAGTGTTTCTGCTAATCTTTTTTCAAAAGTGCAGACAAAAATTGCGCTGACTTAAAAATACGAGCAATCATATCCCAATTACAATATTAAAAATTCAATATTTCCTCATCTCGCCAACGAATCCTACAACGATCTACACAATCTCCACTGAGATATTTGAAACACCTCGTGTGTATCCAGCGTACACTATTCACCGCGCCCTTTCCAACCCCACAGCTCGTTAAAATTCAATCCAGACGGAATTCGACGTGGCGCAGGTACGCTAAAATGGGGGGCTAGGTAAATAAGGTGTGAACGATGAGTTATTGCCGTGCAAACTTTCTCGGCCCATCCGTTATCTACACCGAATGAATTCCTCTGGCCACCGTCACGACGTCCTATCCAGCATAGCGTTCCTTCGCCACCCATCCTTCCGGACGTCCACGGCATCTTCCCCACGCGCCGTTACACCCTTGAAATGAGAAATGATCCGCAAAGGGGTTGCTGGCTGCTGTTCCAAGCCGGACAGCTTGTTGAGACAAGCGGCGTGTTTGCAGCACGTAACCCAACGTCTACGGTTCACCGATGTTAAACTGCGGCCAAAGTCCACTGGAGATGATGAGCACGTGACGACTGATTGTGATCTTCGGGGTATAATGTGTGCTCAATGGGGTAAATCAATCTCGAGTTTCGTCTATTCGAGGACGCTCAATGGCCGTGGTAAGGGTTTCGTCGCGACGGACAGCGCAGGGGTAATTGATTTATGGATGACGCAGGTGAGACTGGTAATTTGTGACAAGTGGAAATCAGCATTAGGTGGTAGGCAAAGGAGGTGTTCTCAATGTATTGTACAGTAGTGTAAGTAGAACAGTAAGAATTTTATTATAATTTTATTACTGATATATTAGAAAGGTAATTCTTAATATTTATTTAATATTTAGTATATTCAGAGAATTTTCCTATGGCTTCGTTAAATAAATCTTTAGTATTCGTTCACGCATTAATTGCCCTTACAGAATCCAAGTGTGTGATGGAAATGTGACAGTCACTGTCAATATTACTCTTAATCTCATCCCGATTGCAGTCGACGAAACTTCATCGCGCTGTTCAACTTTAAAGAAGAAGGGGAGCACACCTGGTGGCTTGTTTGCCACGACATAATTAGCTCGAAACTTCGATACCAGGAGATTGAAAGTCTATTCAAACACATTGCCACTGTTTCCCAAGACGAAGAATAGTTTTTCATTCCTCGAACTACTAATTCACCGGAATCAAATTTAATTATCCAAATGGCGCGCCTCCCTCACTCTTGCTAATTACCATCTCGAGTTAATTGAAGTCGGTTCGTTTCCTCGCTTGCATTGTTCCATGATCGACGATTCTATCGCGGATGATTATAGGCGCGTCGAACTGCGAATACAACGAGGCGAACGCTATTTTTTATACGTGTACACATATCTGTGTGTACGTACATGGAAGAAGAATTGGATTTTCGCTGATACGACTGACGAGGATATAACTTTCAGGAATTCCCCTTCTAATTTACTGTCGCGGATCACTCGACCCCATTTTTCTTTTTTACGAGAAAAAAGGGAATCGTAGTCGAGGTTTGTTCGCATGTAATGCTTCAACCCTGGTTCGACTTCTCGTTGATAAAATTGGAGAAAAGACTTCCGACTCTATGTGAAAAAAGAATCATGAAACGACAAATTCTCATTACTGGAATCAAAGGATTTTCACCCATCCGAAGGGGAACACTTATGTACATGTATCCTATATGACATCTTAGAATGGTTCCTGAAACACTAGTATTATAGTTATGGTCAAGTCTAACAGTAATAAAAATAGATAGACGAGAAGATACAAAATAACGTTAACACAAGGACGGCATGGATATACATATATTATTGATTAATATCTCTTTCATCCTTTTGCACCTAATACTTGATATTTAATATAAAATTAATATCCAACTTAATATTATTTACACCTTGCAAACGGTTTCCGTTTTTAATTCCCTCTTATACAAATTACGTACAAAATAATCGATATTCCTTACTGGACATAAATATCCTGCTATCAGTATACTAATTAAAAAACGAAGTACCGAACGAATAACGCGCATAATTGACAAAAAAGTTTCCAGCTTGTTGAAACAGCTTGCGGCAAAAATATTGTATCGCTTAACAGTATCACTGATCCTCCCCCAGTCATCTTAATCCTATCACCTTTCCACGCAAAGCACACGAGAGATGCTTCCCGAAATCCCTTAAAATAATTACATTCCCTGAAGCGGAGACATTCAACCGCGAGTTTTCTCGACCAACCATAACACACCGTTGGTGCATTCTGTTCCTTCGTCTTTCCACCCAAGCGGAAGGACATCTCGCTGCTTATCGCCCCCAGCTTCTAAGTAAATCCCACCCCCAGGAACAGTGACTTCCACGGAACGCAAGCCAGCGACAAAATTACTAGCCGTGAGGGGGCCTCCGAGCTTGTTCCGTGACTAGACCACCAAATGACGGAGCGACTAATACAAATAAAGGGGAGGCAGCGACACGAAGTGGGGTGGGAACGGGGCACCCTCTGACGGATTCACTGTTCCGTATAGTCGCCCTTTTGTTTTGCTCGTGGTGGAGCAGACGCGCCGCCCTCCGACGAAGTAACGACGACAGGGTTGGCGAGGTGAGTGGGGTGGGACGAGACACCGGGACAGTTATATTGCTGTGCAAACACGGTCAGGTAAGAGGGCATCGAAAGTAAACAGTGAGAGACTAATGAAAATACGGCGAAATTATGTTTTCTTTTTCTTTATCCCTGCCGCAACCCTTCGATTCGTGATTTTCTTCTCCTTTTCTATTATCGATCTTCCGTGGACGATGCCCGATGCCGCGGGATTTATTCAGTGGTTAAAAATTTATTTGTGTATGCAGCGTTAGTGAACATCGCTTTCGACGCGGATGAGACTCCTCCGCGCTTGCTTTTTCTTGGTCACAAGCTAAAAAGAACGACGTTTCCCGCATTTGCATGCTATGAATAGGTATGAGGCGGTCGGGTGGCGCTGAAGGCGGGTCTAAATCTTTTTTATGGAAATCGCGACTTAGATCTTGGGAATATTCAAGCGTGAAAAAATTTCAAGCACCTCCGGAATCCCGATACGAGTAGCGTGTTACGTGAACGAGCTCGCCGGCGAGGGGAAGAAAAGGAAAATCAAAGGGGGAGTCGCGACGATAAAACCGAAAGATTAATCGACCTCATTATTACGCTCGAGTTAACGAGTATATTTGAAGACGATCCCCCTTTCGTTTTACTGCTAAACGAAAAGACACGATTCACTCGATGCTGTTTAATTTAATAATCGCTGAGCCGCGCAATTATTCACGCCCCCGTCGACGACATTTCATTTGTGCATCCTATTTGAAGAGGATGACTCATCTAAATACACAGGCTCTCAATTGATGTCGGATATCGTAGATCTAGCGGGACTGTTTTTGATCTGAGCTTTTAAGTTTCAATCCCACTTGTATCTGAATTTACGAGTTTTCAATTTCTTATGTTACCAGTGCTCGACAGTTCAAATTTTTCGGATTCTAAAACGGTTTGATCCTTTTTGATTTAGCGACTTGCGAATTGAAATTCATAACTCGCATGGTTTCATTTTCGTTCTTCTTTTTCTATTCAATAATTGGGCATTCCAATTATTGACCTCGATCACTGTTATTCTGCTCTAGGCAACGAGCTTCACTTTTATTTGGAGTTCAGTGATGCTGAATTTAAATACAGAGATGTATGCATTTCGAAACACAGTTTTCTAAAAAAAACAATCAATCATAATCTGGTCATACAGTAAATGCAAATCTCGTTTAAAGTAAACACAGCTCGAACGCCGTCGAAGCACTTGAAAGATGAATCGCGGCTCTTTATATCAGCATTTTGATTCCCTCCGCGAAACTTCAATAACGATAAGCCGCGATATTAGTAAATCTCCCACTCTCGATGCCCCCGTCGAGCTTGATAAAAAGACATATTGCCAAAGTTTGCGGAAAGGAAACGGGAACGTTCAACTCCCAAGTCGGTTTTCGCTGCCGGCTGAATTTTAACACGCGACCCTCGAAGACAGGTCCGCGCACAGGCATAAATACTTTTGCTTTCTTCGATGGTACTTTTATTACCGTTGGGAGAAATTACCGGAATTCTATCCCTGATCGTAAAATACCATGAAGAACTATCATTTGCTACTTCGGGTTTGCCGCACGGTGGATACCGCCGCAATCGAGGTCGACATCCCGCGTCTCTTGTGATTTTTACGAGGAAAGGATCCCTTCTCGGACCTTTCATCGATTTTCTGTCATAATACAATTGAATCCCCTAACCAAACAACTTACACAAGATGGAAAAACATTTTTCCATCTTTTCGAGTATAAAATTATACCCCCTATGGTACAGCTTTTAACACAATTACTAAACCATACCAGTTGGGCCAATTAAATCAGGAGATATCGAGTACGAATTAAAGGTTCAACAATGGTTGTGCAATTTCGAACGATCGTAATCACGATACAGAGACAAGTATGTAGTCGTTTACTATTAAAAATCACCATCGCATGAAATATGTATGTTTTATCCGAACGAAAAGCTTTTAACGTGATCTTTCAATGATTCACCAGGCCAGTGGTAAGAGAGAGAAAACAGAATCAACGCCGGGATTTCACGGTACAACGGCTGCGAAAGGGGGTAGTGAGGTGATCGTTAATGGAGGGAAACGAAAGGTACGAAGACGGTGCCGGGAGCTGGAAATGCATAAGTAATTGAAATGTTTCGAGAGGTGAACGGAAAGGGGTAAAGAAGAACCGTTCGATTCCGATTCACCCTGGCGGAATTCAGGTATTCTGGGAGCGCGATAAGAAGCCGAAGGTAGAGACTTCAAACGACGTATTTCGAGCAACTTCGATGTCCTGAACTTCGAAACGAGCGAAATGGCCGTTGCCAGTGGTGGACGGTAGGCAAGGATGTTTCGCCTGGTCCACCGCAGATGTTACGTCACGTCCGTGGAACGGGAGTCTGATTGATCAAAGGGAATTCGCTTCAGATGAGTATCCGACCTGGGATGCCGTTCCTTTTTTTTTTATCTTTTTTTTATCCTTCTTCGCTCGCCTCCTTTTTCATTTTCAACCACGGAACCGTTTTCCAGCGTCAATTACGCTCATCGACGGTACGAAATGAAGGCACTCCACGGTGGAGTTTCTTCTTTGAGAAACGCGCATCTGCACCTTTGTGTGCAAAGACACCGATAAATTGGATTTTCCATTCCTGCCGCAACGCGGTTCGATACGATTCGCTTGGTGAACGTGTTTTGTGGGGATTACTGCTGAGCCGCATGTATATCGGAATCGAAAGGCGTGGTTTGTTTTGTTTGAGGGTCGCACGGTTGCTTTGGAATTATTTAGACAGCGGATATTGTATATTTCATAGAATTCAATATATTTATGAATACAGAACTGTACGAAGTGTTGCAAATGAAAGTTTGAATGAAAGATAGTTTAATTTACGATGATTCTGTTTAACAAAAATCGTACCTTAGTGGGAACTCACTAAAACCATACACAACCCACAACACCACTATTTTCCCAAAATTCCGCCAAGAATGTAGATTTCCTAGAACTTGCAGCACAGCGCTGAACGATCTGTTTCAAGGAAACAGATCGACCATCGTCCAAAACTGCTCCGTTCAACTCCCGTGGGAGCCATCTTCGAAATCAACCATCACGCCTGTCCGTTGTCAGCTGCGACTTCCTATCGTACAGGGGGTAAAATGCCCTTCAGTATTATCCAGCACGTCTCGGCCTGGTCTGGTCAGGGTGCTTCCCATTTGATGGACGACGCCGCCCATTCAACGACAGCAATTGCTCCCCGAATGCGGTCCGCGTCGCACAGTTAGAGCACTTTCGATTGTCTATTCACCTTGAAACCGCAAGCGTTCCCTGGATTACCGTTTCCGGGCGAGCTGTGCTATTTTCTAGTGCGACCGGCGACCACGAATTCGCACGTGCCATCGCCACGGTAAACTCACATGAACCTGTATTCCCGGGGGAAGTTTACTGTTTTGGACATCGCATCCTCTGGCATTGTGTTTTCTGTCAGCTTGACGATAGAAATTCTGCTATTGTGATAACGACGTTGTGCTGTTAAATAAATTACGCACGCTTGTCGACAAAAGTTACGGAAGAAATCAAGTTCTGTTCGTTCGGCAAATATTCGTCGTTAAATCACGGGAGTAAATTAATATTATTGGAACTATGGGGAAGATGTATCACTTGATGGATTAGGAGGCGACGAAAATTATTTCGAATGTACTATGTAGTGGTAATGTTTCGTTCCTTTTTGTTTTTTATTTTTTGTCAGCAAGTATTATATATATTACTGGTATTCAAGATAAATTTTTGGGAATGCTTTAAACAAAATTTCCACTATTTTCTGAGCTTTCTTTTCCTTTATCTAAAAGAGAAATGTCCTGCTACTCTCGCCTTTAGGAAAGCACATGTACCTACCCGCGTGATTTCCCGCGCAGAGATTGCGAAACCGAAATAAAAGGCAAAGAGAAAGTCCGAAAGTAACTTGCAAATCCGGCGGATTTCTTCCGACTTCATATACCGAGGAACTTATTAAACTTTCATGCAGTATCACCCAAGTTTACCAATACAAATGCCTGATACTTAAAAGCACCATATTTTCCGAGCGTCTTTGTTATTCTTCAAAAGGATAATCTTTCCCTTACTTCCTCATGAAAGTCGATCGTAAAGTAATCCACAAAAGAATCGGGAGCCACCTAATTTTCGAAGTTGCACAGGGGTCGAATGGAACCGCGGAGGATTGACAACCGTCGAGAAAATAAGTCTTATTTTTACTGAATCTTCCGAGCGCATTGTGAGGTAACGAAACTTTCACGAAAATCCCTTCTCAAGTTTTAACAAGCCATTTAAGACAATGCCGGAACCTGTAAATACGAAACCACCGTGAATTGAAGTAAACCGAAAAATATCAAACGTAAATAGTACCCGGAAAATAAACTACTGTGTCAACAATAATAACCGACGCCCATGCATTCCGCGATGCCATATCACGTCCATATGTATTCATACTACCAGAATCCCATTTTCCGATACACCGACAAAAAAGTTCCATTCGAAACAGCGGTATTTGTCGCATAAATTATTCCCACCTCTCCGGAGGAACGAGTAATTGCAACAGAAGACGAACGTTCGTGCCAGGGACGTGTAACCGTACATTGAGAAAACGAAAAGGGAAAAAAAGCAAAACGAAAAGAAGCCGTGCATAGAAATCGCTGGAGATCCCTCAGGATTCAAGAGTCAACGTCGACCCTTAGAACGATATACGGAACGAACGGGGCAAACAATTTCCTCACAATGCATCCGATATTAGCGACGTCGTGTGTCGCGGAGACGCAAGCGGGGAGCGATGAATTTTCCAGTGAAATGTATACGCTGCTGGCCGAACATCTAACCGAATTTATTCAAATCCCTATCGTTCTGGGCTTCGTCCCACGGCTCAGCTACAATAAGTCAGCGTTGCCCGCGGTTCTATGAATAATGGAACGACAGAGAGGAGTTCTTCTTCTGCGCCACCGATACCAAACTATCGGCGGGAAGAGCGGCTCCCTAAAGCTAGGCGTGCATGCTATTAAGAAGCGTGGAGATTATTATCTACGACTAAACGATTCGATAGAAAGACGAAGATTCGGCCCATTCGCTGTGTGAAGCGCGATTGACACAATTTCCCGGCGCAATAGATACGTCACTCGCATCGCCGATGCATAAGAAGATCATTGTGGTTTGCGGACGATCGATAGAGAAGCGGACAGAGCCGTTTAATTCGTAATGGTATATTCTCTGCACGGATATCGATCGCAACGTGGTCGCTTTTGCACGTTGCCGCGTTAATGCAACGACAATGTCGATCATTGAAACCGCTGAATTTTCAACACGATGAGCGTCTCTACTATTATGGGCCTGTTAGCTTAGAATGCAATTGCGAGTGGTCGTACGTTAGTGGAATTGCTCAATTTGCGATAGTAGTGCGTATGATGGCGTATCTTTGCTATTTCCTTTGGTCACAATTTTGTAAAGATAGGATTAAGGATGATCTTAACCTCAGTATTAATTAATTCCTTTTTTCGTGCAGAGATAACTTCAATTGCAATGTTCTTCGTGATAATGATAAATGTCGGAAGATTTTAACTAAACATCTGCTATAGTTTCCGTAACATACATTTTAGTAAAATAAATTTTTCGTCCATATACCGTGTTCTTTTAATTAGACAATTGTATACGAGGCGAACGTACCGTAGAGAAAAATTAATATGCATGAAAAGCGAAACGTTCCATTGTAAAAACTAGCTTGTTAGGATCCACATTTGCGGTGGCAGTTAAGTTGCCTGACATTTGATGGATCTTGATGAATCGTCTCGCTGCTAGACTGTCTCACCGTCGGATTGGCCGCACCGAAGTTTCATCTGAAGATTCTTCGTTTAACTAACCAGAAACGAAGATGTTCTGGCGCGTAGAATCCGGCTTTTAAACCTAACAGCGACTCTTACTCGAGACTGGTTAAGTTAATAGGACTTCTTGGAACTTTACGGCGTGCATAATAGATAAAATCAAATTTAGAGGAATCCAGTTGCTGACGCGGTGGCTTGCAACTGACGGAAACGAACGTCGACTAATCAGTTGGGAGATACCTCTGTTCCTTTCTTTGCTACCTCAAAAACGTGCTGATGAATTCGTTAGGTATAATCAGTATAAGTTTCTTCGTTATAACTTCAAGGAATATTTTCAAACATAACTCGCTGGGCTCTGAATGTAATTAGAGAAATATGTAATGATGCTAATATTAATACGATTTTTCTTCCCACGTGGAAAGTATTCAAATTACTTGATTCATCTTAGTACCAAATGCTGTCAAATCTCCAGTAACACGTAAGAAATCTAAAGTATTTTCGAGGGTTATTCAGGCTAGTGAGTTCGGTAATTTGCAGCGAAAAATTATTTAAAAAATCTTCGAAAGAAGAATTGATGGAAGAATCGCACTCGATTCGTCTACTACGACGCTTCAAGTGGCTGAAGTAATCGGCAATAATAGAAGCATAAAAGGCTGATGTTTGGAAGCAAACAAGCAAATCTCTGACTGGAGGAGAAGAAACTTTATTAAGGTCCCGACGTAATGAGATTTAGCTGAAGCTTACCTTTCGCCAAGAGCGTTCTACGAAATCCTTTTATGCTCAAATAGTCGACTTCGAAAGTTTGTATTCACTGCTGGTGGTTAACCAATAGTCGAATGAATCACCGTATTAGCGAGCAGTTTAACTATTATAACTACAGTTCCATGTCCACCCTACTCCAAATAGTGCTCGAATGAGGAAATAATTTGTGGATTAAGGAGATTACTCGTGACGAAGAAACACCTGATTTTAGTAGTAGAACCAGCAGAAATCCTGTGATTCTATGTGGTATTTAAATTCGAAACGAAAGCCTTTGTGCATAACATTGGTTCGTCTTTCTATAGTATTTTCAAGACTTTGAGGAAATAGTTTCATGAAGTTAGAAGTGTAATTAGTATAATATTAACAGCTGTTTGAAACAGCTTCATACTATTTTTGTGATATAATATGAGAAATAGCCATTTATTTCTTCTATTCCTCTCATTCCTCGCAGTCAAAATTTATCGGAGTAGTCGCACACTTATCCAGCAATAAAACAAACCACCCTGCAGTTGTTTATATCAAGATATATCTGCTGTATCAGAAAACTCACCGATATTCAGACCCCTCGCTGAGCTGCCTGACTGTAATGGGAAATTCGCTGGGTCCATGTGCCTTCAAGAGTTCCTGCAACCGCACCAATCCTTCATTGTTCTCGTAGATGATAGTAAAGCTCTTCCAGGCCCAGGCTTTCACCAAATCAACATACGCCTGAAACACAGTAGGCCCTCTTATTAACGATAATCACCAGACAAACGATCGTACTTATATCAATACAAGTTTCTTGATATACTATAAATGTTAACTCTTAATTCATTTATATTTAATACATTGAATATTTGCTTTTCTATTAATATTTGGGGATAGATTACAAGCTAGTGTAACGTGAAGATTTTATTTGAAATCAAATATAATAAAAGGCTTGTCTAACGAAATCTGAATACAAGTGTTGAAAGAGAGGCATTTAAATATGTATATCTCCCACAAATTTGTTTTGCGTTTATTATATTATGCAAACGGAATCATATTATATATTATGCAGGCGAAAAATTGGAAAAAAAAGGCTAGACAAAATAGTATAATATATACTGAAGTTTCTTGGTGCCGTTGCTAACAAAACTTTATCATCAGTACATAATTGAATTCGATAGCACAGAGCGAAGCGATAGTGGCTTTGCCTTCAATTTATAATTTTCACTTTAGATTCTATTAGAATTCTAGATTGCAATCTGTTTCGATGAAATATCGGGGCTGTTACCTATACATCGAAATCGCCAAGGAAAGTTCTATGGCCGCCATTATCGAGCACATGAAATCCCATAAAATATCACGGCCATACGTTCTAACCCTGTATTAGTGATATTTTTAGCCATATTTCCACGGGCGCTCCTTTTTCTCCATTACATAGTCGCTGATAAGTACGATAGGGACCGGAAATTTTTCTTGATTCTTTGGCCTACAAGTGAATAGGGATCATAATGGTGGAAATCTTTCGAATTAGAATCGCTGAGACGTCTTTTATCCCTATAAAGAGTTATATATCCACGACTGCTCATTATTTTCCATTTGAAAATATACGTTCAACGTTCAACATCAAACTTCCCCATCGGGTGCAAACAAAAGGTACAAAAACTTCACCGTCTCCGTCGTCAACTATTAATTTTCTTCTTTTTTTGTTAACCAATACCTAAGTACATCCATTTCCGCACCCTTCGCGTAGAAACGAAAACTAACATTAAATTCCATCAGCAAATATCAAAGAACTCGTCAACGTTATTGATCGGAAGTTAAAGGAAGTTTTAACCACGGTGCTATCCTGGCCAACTGTGCCGCTGATATTTCGAAAGTTAGCAAGAGCATACGGCTGGCGCGTGTTTAGACGCGGCTGCAGCTTTTCTATGGAGGAGGCGAGGGGGCAGCAGAAGCTTTTACGTGGAAAACGACTATTACAACCGGCCGCTCTCTCGAATGGCCGAATTGAGCCTCGGAAGCAACTTCGCGGCTGAGTTTTCACGAGGGCCCGCCTTGGCGGTAACTCGCGTTTCGAAGCCGCTTTTCCGATAATCCGAACTTCCTAAAAGCGCCGCTGTATATTTTCCGGCGAGTAACTTTCTCCATACTCCACCTTCCGCCACCCGTCGCCGCCTCTTTTCTCCATTCGCCCTTCTTCGAATCCATTCCCCGGAGGTTATGCTCTTCGGGTTTTATACGATCTACGGCGCAAGCTCGTTTTCAGATTTCGTCTTCGACGTTTGGATCGAATCAACATCGTCCATTCGCCCGCCCCGCTCGTCCAAATATAAATGGAGCTTGTTCCGCGGACTGAAGCATTGATTGCCGGTACTCGAAGCTGCATCAATCTTTGCACGATATTTTATTGTCGAGAGAGCGGTGACGAGCACTTTGGGTCATACTCGTCCCCCTTGATTGGCCGCCATTCAAATGGCTAAGGGCTCTCCCTTTTATCGCCGCGCAGTGTTTAAAGGAGAACGCTCGAGTGTAGAGCTTTTGAAAAAGATTGGACGGGTTGTGTTTTGTAGAACGCTGTTGTACTCGTGTCAGTGGGTACTCGTTATTAGACAATGCAGAGTGATAATTGCTCGACGTAAAACTACGTGCTGACGAATAAATATTCGCGATTTTTTCTTTGAGGGAACAAAAGCACGGATGTACGGAGAACACTTCGTCGAAAATTCGCGACCATCGGAACGTTTAAAACAAAAAATTTGTGATCTATTTAGTTTAGATACTGTTTTTTGGATAAATAAAGAAATATATACGACGAGTATAATAATATATTATTCCAAGCGAACGATCCGAAATTATTTCAATCTACAGATTTACATTTGGATAATTAAATCTTCCTGAAATATTCATTGTCTGCAGATGAATAGTTGTACGATCTGTACGTGTAAGGTTTGAATTATGAGCAGGATTGTTATGAGAAGATAATTCTTCCTCGTTACCATGTTCACTGCGAATATAAGCAATTTAATAGAAACCGATAATCACAAAACAACATGACACAATGGAATCGTAAAACCAGGAAGCTGTAATTTCGAAGCTGAACAGAATTTCGACTATAGCATTTTTCCATCGAAGGGTGCTCGGCAGTAAATGCACGACAAAGGAGGCATATCGTAAATCGGATCATTTAATGAACAAGATAGCCGGCCTCGGAATGTGTATTGAATTCCCCAGTGTCTACCTGGTTCATTTAGGTGAATTATGATTATTCCGAGGGCAATAACTGGAAAGTGAATTGGCGCGATACAATTAGAACTATCGCCGTTATTAAATTAGCAAGGAACGGGAGACCACCCGTTCCCTTCGCTGCAAAGCCTGCGCACACCATCAAACTACTGTTAGAAACCAATATTTGAAACGGTACTAAAGGATCCGGCGAAAATGTTCAAACGATAAACTATACGAGATCGCGGTGCTGGTTGAAATTGAATTCGCGAGAGACCCACGGAAAGTTTTGCGTCATTTCTGTGCAGCTCGTGTAGTCAGGTAAATGGGAACAACCACCGAAAGTACAATAGGATTGAAAACTAGAATTTTTTTCATTATTCTATATGTACGTAGATTGTCCCCAAAAAGGTATTTCATAAATACGAAAACCTTGTTCTCTTTTTTAATATAGCATAATAATACCATAGAATTGTTCCCTGAACGACACCGTAGTAAAATCATTGATCGCGATGGAATTAATATTTCACGATTGAAACAACTTTCCGTAGTATTTATTTGCACTGATTATTAAATACTTTCCGTAATATCCGAATACGATCCAATGTTTTATAATACCAATATTATATAATATTATAATTATTATATAATACCAAATATATCAAACACTTCTAATTAATAATTTTATCTACAATATACCAACCAGTGTTAATCAAATATGTACATATATATCCGATAATATCATTGACACGCCTCAATAAATGGCAAGCTGGAAAATAATATGGTATATATAAATTAACATCGTAACCAAAGCATTTGCTACACCATTCAGCATTCCCGACCAGCACTTCGAATCCTCACGCAACCCGGCGAACACACGAACCACCTCGTGGAAGGGTTTCGAGGCCTCGACGCAGGTCTTACCCAGATTTCCCCGACATAAGCACGGAGGATTAATATCGTATACGACACGAAGATCGTGTGCGACCGCGATACGGAATGACAAACGCGAGCGTGTGCGGCTCGGAAACGTGTATGCAAATAACGCGACGGAGGGTTCGTGTATCAAAAAGGGAGAAGGGAGAAAAAAATACGAGGGGGGCCGTGGGTGGAATAAATCGGCGAGGATCGGGATTGTACCAAGGGCATGCACACCATGCGTCTTCCATAATCGTAGAAAATGCGCTGTAAATCTGACCACGACGGCCATGCACGGCATTTCTGCTCGACCGTTCAGCTTTCACGCTTTGCGACCGGCCAGTATGTGCAAATCGTGAGCCTCTGCGGTCACGTTTCACGCTCCCGATACATGTTGTATTTCCACCGTGGTAACTTGGTAGACCGATATCGACGCCGCTGGTTAATTTACCTTTCGCTGCTTTAAACGCGATCGTTCTCGATAGATCGTACGATGGACCAGAAATTATTTGCACGGGGGCTTGTTAATGCGGTTGTAACGGACCGATCCTCTCGATAGCTTCGTTGCGGTTCCCCTGTGATGCTGCGGTGTATATCGGTTGGCGGTCTGGTTAATTTCTTTCACTTCTTTTCGGCGGTTTTATGCCCAGGGGGATCAAGTGCGCGCTATTGAATTTAACTTACAGTCGGAAGTTCGGGCGGGCTTCAAGAGGATATTGGGGAACTAATAATAGCTGATGTACGAATATCGTTTAATCTATGGATATTTTGTGGGGTGCTCGCATATTGCGTTCCGTTTTTACAGTTTTATCAAAAATATGGTTATCTATTAATTAGCAGCTACTTCGTAATTCTTTAGGTCGCAAGATACAGAATTATCAGTTTTTTAAAAGTATGCATAAACGAAGCCCGCAATAATGCATCATTTCTCTAATTATTTACTCAAAATGTTCATGCATACAGCGCTCAGATATCAATGAGAAATGTATGTACGTATAATGAAGGGGTTTAAATGTTATGGACTTAGATGGCTCAAATTTTGTATTCATCGCTCCAGTGGACATACAGACTTCTCCCATTTATTTCACGAGTATCCTCCCTGCTATTTTTTTAAACTCCGCTATATTCTGTTCATGTATCCTTAAATACTGACGTATTTAAAGCAGGCAAATGATTCGAGAAATCCCCTATCTCTCCCCACGGTTAAGCACTCCAGCATTCCCGGCGACATATCGCACGGGCAATTCATTCAACGCCGTCAGTCTCTGTGAAGCACGCGCTGGTTAGGTTAATTGTTAGGTTCACAAATCTGAGCGGTGGGCGTCCGTGAGCAAATCTTTTCTTTCGAATATTTCACCGGCTAATCTGGCAAATCCTTTCGGCGCGCAATCTCGCCAATCCCTGTAACACCCATTCTCATTCCGTTTCTATATTACCGCTTCAAGCCATTCTTTCCAAAAAAAGGAAGACAGAAAACGACAAAAATACACTGCCAACTCGTGCGGTCGCCGGCTCGTTTAATTCCACCGATAAATTATCGCCCCGAGACCGATTCCGCTTAAGGGACTATCGAGTTTCAAAATTGAGACGGCATTTCACCACGGTCGTTTCCACGCTAACCGCTAATCTTGCGGATCCCACCGCGTTTACAATCACGCTGAGACTTGCGGCGCCCGCGGTAACAACTGGAGACGCGTTTAAAGGCCAGATAAATCGCCGGCCGCTATTTTATCGTAAAAGAAAAGGGAGTACGCAATTAAGGCGCGCGTACAGCGAAACGAGAGTGGGCTGATTCGTAAGTATCGTTGCAGCTCGATGCTTCCACTCCGCGTTACTTCCACTTCACGTCGTTGAATGGCAATTTCGTTTCAAATCGAAATTACATTTCTCCGCCTTGTAAAGAAGTTGATTCAGGGGTGGAACGTAAGCTACATAGATTTCTGAAGTCGACGAAGAAGGTGAGAAAATTATTATTGTCAAAAACTGGAGAAAAATAAAACAGTATAATTAACTTAAAATATGAAGTTGCCAGTTACTAAAGCACACTTGTACATATCGTTATTTATAATCGATGAATATAGCAGGCATACAAAAATCGCATTCTGTCGTAATATTATTAAACAGCCAGTTGAATAAATATTTAAATTGTCAACCTATGAAAACGTTGTCTTCGATTAACTCCATCGTTGAAAATAATGTTACCACAATCGGATCCAAGATAACTCCGTTTCACCGCACGACGAATACCTTTCGCCGCGTAAATTTCACTGCGAAAAACCCCGAACCGTCCTGCCGTAAAAGGTGAACCGTCCAAATCAGTCCAATTTTCAAGTTTCCACGGAACCGTTCCATCTTCATCTTCAATCCACCCCCACAGATTTGTACTACCCCGGGGGACACCGTCCTATAATTTGTTCAACGTGAACCGACGTTTCCCGATCCACGATATACATCTCGCGAAATTCGTCCCGAGTCGAAAAGCGTTTCCCCGATACGGTCAGGTCCCGTGCGCCAACTTCCAGGCAGGAGAAAGTCGCCCGTTACCGAGATTCGCGATACGATCGGCGGGTAATTTGTAAAATAGAAGGGTGGAATTGCGGCACCACTCGGACATTACGTATTCCCCGCGTGGCCCGTGGGCGTGCAAAAGAGACGCGGCCTTCGCAGACGATGTACGTACATAAATCGGGCGGAGATATTTCAGCGTTGCTCGTAGCGGCGAAGTTGCGGCGCGTGTGTAACTTTATCACGGTATCGGTGAAATTCGAGTCAAGGGCTGTGGTTGAACGGGAGAATTCGGGAGTGGAGAAAGGGCGAAGAAGAAAATTTATCATTGACCATTGAGTTACCATTTGAAGGACATTTGCGACCGAGTAGCTTATACTTTGAAATACGATTACACCAGAGATATTGCAGAGTTGTCGTGAAAAAATGTGTATGCTTTTATTCATCGCTGCAATCCGTCGCGACTTTTCATAATGAAAGCCTCTATTTATTTCTTTCTTTTCTTTTTATGTTCATCTTGAAATTTCTACCGTGAATTCGCGAGACCGTCTCATGAAAATAATTCGTGTGTGTGTACCATTGGCTGGCCGGGATTTCGGTAATCGCGTCCGGCAATGAAAGGGTAAATTGCGTGCGGCGATATAAAATGGTACGCGCAATAAGATGCTCGGAAAATTGACCGTATGTAAACGGAATGGAACTTTGTTTAATGTTATTGCTGCAGTTGCCCGCTGTATATCGTAAGAATGAAGGTTCCTTGAAACGTAGCGAACAATACGAACAAAGCTTGACGGTTTTCTGAAAGAATACAAAAGCCATTTTGGTAAAGACTTTTACGGCTCCGTGGACGCAGAATAGCAGGCAGAATTCGGTTTCTAAGAGTACGAATGAAAAAGTCACAAAAGAGGTTTGCGCCGACGACAATCCTTTGTTTTTTCCACAACATCCTATGGACAATGGCGATCGCGACAATTTCAGTTACAAACCGAACATTTTTCGGATAATTGCAGACTTACATGTTACGGAAATTTGAATAAATATCACCGAGCTCCAACATTCCTTGGCTGCTTTGTTCTAGCACGCTCTGTTTCAATTACAGCCGGTGGAAAATTGACCGACCGAACCACGTTTGTTTAACTTGGCAGCGGTGGAAGTTTTATGGAAGCAAACGCGGTGTTACAGTGAACTGTGTTGACTTTAATCATACTTCGAGACAGGAGCACGACGTGGAAGCGTAACGAAGGGTAAATTATGATTTAGTCGATGGGAAATTTCGCGAATCGTCACGGTGGATCGGGTTCATTAAAATTTATCAGATCCAGCGAAGAATTTGCCTCTCGATTTACGATTTGTCCCGTCTTAACAGCTTTGCTTAGCGCAGCCGCCGTCACCGCAAGGAGGTGCGAAAACGTTCAATTTTGAAAGTGTGTCAGCTCGTTAAAAGGATTGAAAGAGATTTCTCATTTCGCGGAGGGCTTTAATACATTTTCCCCTTTGTTCCTAGTATCTTTTTTTCTTTTTTCTTGACAAGTCTCGCCCCACCGCTCAGTTCCCTCTGTCAAAGTTAAAAACTACAATCTAGAACCGCAGTCGAAAAGTCGAACGAGAACTTTCTTCCCAGCGAATTAACAGTTAAAATTTCAACTTGATCAGCGGCTATTGTTCCCTGGTAAAACACAGTTTCATTTTACCTGTCTTTCCTTTCTTAATCTTTCCTATCTGTGTCCTTTATTTGATCATTATTTAACGGCGTGAAACAATCCTTCCACCAGTTTCCATTTGCTTGTACAAATATGTCAATTTCGTAAGTCTCATGTGGCGTTAAAGTGCTCTGACAAACGCAAAATTATTACAATTGTTTATATAAATGGAAGATTACAATCATTTATATAAATGGTGTAGATATTATTGATGTGCCTCTGTAAACGATAGAAGAAACCAGTTTAGAGATTTGCCGTTTTCTCGGTCGTTCGTTGGCCAAACGTTCTCTTCAGTATGGACTGCTGCATTATGCTCTTACGCTCATGCATAAAACGTATGTAACAGAGCAGGGGACATCATCGTGGCCCTCTGCTAACGAACCCCTTGGCAACGTGCTCGTCACGAGGGCTGCAAAAAGAAAGCGCTCGTTTGCTCGCGGCTCGTACGATTTCCCTGTCTACACGCCCTGACCTATGCTCGTAACCCCTTTATTTGTCCCGTAATTTCTTCCAACGATCGTGTACTATCATTCCTTGGAAGTATTACACTTGACGAGCAGAATATTCGACAACGAAATGCTCAGTCGGTGCTATGAATCTGAGTGATGTACTTGATCCACAGTGTACATTAATTTATAAATGAGCTGAGCTATATTCCTAGAATATACAATCATGATTAAAATCTATACTGAAACCAGTAACCCTTCTCCCATATAGACTTAAATAATAATCATTAATCGCGGACAAAGAACTATATTAACACTGTTATTTTTTTTGTCGCCGGAAAACTGTCGTATTCAAAGTTTACTGTTCTCCGCGATAAAATCGAAAGAAATTTCTACGGTTCCCATATATCGAAATAAAAGTTGTCATTCGTGTGCGCTCAAGCGGCAATCCATCGCGAGCTATCTAGATTCGCTGAAGAAAAGCTCGACGATGCTAAGGTAATCAGATACACGGACGAGTCAGTACGTCGGGAACGAACAATGCAAGAAATAATATTGCGCGCGGCTGACACGGCACGAAAGGCAGTTTACGAGGCGGAATTGCAGACGACAGGATAACGAACCGAACGCGTTCTGTTCAGGGATCAGCTCCAGTCTCGCGTTAACTTCGCATTAAGATACACCCACTTTCCACGAATATACAGCCACCTACGTTCCTCCGGTGTCTGCCAAGTCTATAGCTACGTGTTACATTATTCGTGACCGACGCACGTTTCCACTCCTGACATCCAGTTTTCATTCGGCACGTAATACCGCCCCAGGTTCCACTCCCGCATTCGTTCCAAGTAGAGACAGTCCCACCGGGGACAATTTTGGTTACCACGTATACACAGGAAAACGGCGCATTTAGTCTGACTAAGCACCGGCAGGGTTAGTTGTTTAGTTGTTTAATTTATTCTGACGAAGGACCGCCTCCGTTGGCTTCACTGTTCTCGGAGGTGATCCGAGACATTGTAAAATTTGTAGGGCGAAAAATTTGGGGACAAACTAGAGCATTTCTTTGTATTCAATTATTACGTGGTCATTATGGCTAACAGCATATTATACATATAATTAAAATAGTGGAGTAAGGTACAGCTTAAAATTACTCGACCTAAGAAACTCACGTTTCTTAATGAAAAAAAAAATTGTCGAAGGATATTGATTCATATCGCTATAAACCATTATTCCCGGGGATATTTAAAATAAATTAAGTACAGAATTCTCATCGCGAGAGTAACCGGAAAGTAAATACTAACAATAACTACTTTGAAAATCGATTAATGTTTCTCCAAAGAGGCGCGTTTCGCACGTGAAATACGTATCGGCGGAAGTAAATTACGGAGAAGAATGAAATTGTAGGAGTTCGCAAAGCACGTTTGCACCCGACTTCTATTTCGACTTTCGTTCCGCGTCCCCTGAATTCCAACGAGAAAGGCTCATACGTTTCTTTGCCGCACACGTATGTATGTAGTACGTAGCATTGCATCGTGAAACGGGAATTTTGATGCACAGTGCGTCCATCGTGTTACGGGATTAAGATTAACGGGCGCGATCCACTTTATAGCATGCGTGTTACACACCGGCTGTAAAGTTAGTTCGACAGGTGTGCGTATTTTTCGGCCTGGTTCCCAACGAGGATTTCACGTGTTAATGCTGCGCTCTCGAGATATCGTGTGAAATCCGCAACACACTGCTCGCATTTGGCACTACGATTTAACTTGCACTGTAATTACGTAGAATTTCTAACATGTTACGGACGTCGCTTACAAAATGAACATCTCATTTCTCCAAGAAGAATGTTTAATATTGCCTAGCTTTAAAGAAATAAAAGAAAAGAAAGACAAGATAAGCTGGAATGTTTTATTATCGTGTATTAAATATTTTTAATGAAATGGAATAACAGGGGAAAATTGAAATGGAAAAGGAATGACTTTTGTAAAATGTAAAATTGTAAAGCTCGCCTGGTTCAGTATAATAACCAAAATTTATTCAAGATATGGCTTAAAAGTTGTTCTGTTCACTGGTTAATTGAAAAGTCAATGGCTGTTAATATTTTTCGGCTGGACAAAGGGAAATTCGTTGGCCACTGTGCTGCGCGCTTAAATCGAAGTTTCCTGAACAAACAAAGTTGTGCACAGCGTCGAAGTTGATGAGCGTTGCAACGTGGAAAGTTCGAGGCTTTTATCATCTCCTACTATACAGGTGGGTGTCTCTGAGTTTCATAGAGTTTCCAGGCCTCGTCGATTACAATTTTGTTACTCTGATTCAACATAATTCCCCGCCCATTTAATGGTAAAGAGGTCCGAGCATTGCACATTTTATGCCTGGATACATTTAAAATTGCAGATAGGAAACATAAAGGGCTGAACGCGTATATTTTTATTGCAATTGAAAGCATACGGAGATAAGGAAATTCAGCTTAAATTAATAAACAGTGATATAATAAAATTACCACAACCAAATGAATCTTCCCCAAACTTCAAGTTAAAGTAGTTATAAAAGCTATAAAACTGACGTACAATGAATGGGATATAAAAAAAAAATACATTCTTCACCGATATTTTTATACTCTCAAGACCAAGCTGGTACGACATATACAGCTTCATCTTTTCAACTTCCGCGTCGTTTAAAATCCGCCTCGTAAAAAGAAATACCACCGTTAATTTCATTCGCGGTTGTCCGCGGGAAAGCGGGTCTGCCCGAAGGCGGCGTAAAAACTGGCCGAATTTATTTCGCGTTACGCGGATAATTTATTTTTCAAGAAAAAGGAGCTTCCGTTCGTAGCGGCCAGTTCACGGCTCGCGGAGTTTATCGCATTAATTCAAATTTATTGGAGAAAGTGCGCAGTCGTTGAACGCGCGCGCCCCCGAGCACACACAGTTCAGAAGTTGTTCGGCGTAAATCAAATCCTTTACTGCCGTCAGATGCAAAAGTCGTATTCTGAAACAATGCCCTCCAAGTAATGTCCTTTTATTCGGACGCTCTAATTCCACCGCGAGAAAAATGCACCCCGCATTTCCGTTCCCACCGGGTTGTTCAACTTTTTCACGTACTCTTCGCGTTTACCTTTTCCTTCCATATCTCTCTGCTCCTTGCAAAGCAACTCTGCACGATCCCGTTCGACCTACCATGAACGACGATGCTGCGAAACTTTTCGAAACGCGCTCGCAGACTAAGGTGAGAAAAATGGGCGGAAGAATGGTCGCTTTTAATTCCATTCCGAACACAATTGCGATTCTCTCGGCCAACGCGATCGTAAATACCGCATTCGATCTGCTACCCGGTCGGTGTTGTCCTTTTTAAAGCGCACAGTGCTGCATCGAGGTGCAACCGTGAGAAACACAGTTGCACCTCGATGCACGAGAAGCAATGCGAAAACGTAATATAAAACAATCGGCAGAATGGTTTATCGTATACGCCAGATGATCCTCTGTATCTGGCTACGACGCTTTGATTGTAACCGTGCCTGTTTCATCGCTGCCTGCATTGCACACGGCCCATTTAGAAGGGCTGCGAGGACTGACGTAACGTCAGCCGCTTTTAAGATAAAGTTATTCACTTGCCAGGAAGTAAAATCGTTTCATGGTATCACGGGAATTGGTATAGTGCAACACGCGATATGTATTACCCTTATATTTCCCCGTGGTCCACGGTCGCGTGACTTTCCCGATAAAAGATTAACGCGAAAGCGTTTGTAAAATAGCCTGGGGAGCCAGGAGTGATGTATCGTGTTACATTCCTCGCGGGTATTAATTAATTTTTAGCCCGGCACGAAACAGGCTGAATAATAACCAAATTTGATTCAGCGAATTTTGAACATCTTAGATTCGGTAAGCAAAATATCTGCACGGAGATGGTAACAGGATTTCAGATGGAACAAAGACGAATCCGTGGATTTAGCGAATGTGTATCATTAATGGTCCGCGTCGATGTCTGTTTATGAACGCACTGTTTCCACTGCGCCGCGCGATTCTATTTATGTACCGTAATCGATCACTACGCACTCGGTCCAGTTTTTCGCGTTATACTGAATCGTGCACTACCATTTAACAGTATTTCTAAATATTGAAAATAGATATTATAAGACGCTGAAATAATATTCCAAGAATAAAAGAATATATATTTTGTACATATTACAGATGCTTAGTCACGCCACAAATATCAAAATACTTTGTATCATTTAAACAAACGTTACATATATTTTTCAATATATCAATCGAAGGATAAATATGGATAAATTGATACAAAAAAAACCACCCTTCCAGCACGATGCGCGATCAACAAATTACGTGGACCCTAGAACGAAGAAAAGTACGTCGAAAACAGACAGAAAGGAAGCGTCGAAATAGGCGGCAGTCGAATAAGCTGCGGCAAATGATTAGCTCGCAAAACATTCCCAAGGGGTAGCCAGGCCAATCGGCTTTCAATCGTGCCAAGGACTACGTGGTTCGTGCTCGACAACGCGTTTCCTCAATGGCGTTGATTAGTAACTACTTTCGGAAATAAACGAGAGTGGCCGTGTGTTCGTCCATGTGTATCGGCACCTCCTTCCTCGAGGGAAGAGGAAAGAAGGAAACAGAAAACCAATGACAACGAAAGGAAACGAGTTCGAGCCTCGGGAGAAGAACGAATGAAAGGAAGAAAGGAGAGTGAAAGGCACGATGTACTCTGCCGAGGGTTGCAGCCACCTTCCCCATCGTGTAGAAGTAACCGAATCGACCTGAAAGCGCTTATCGCCAAGTCCAACGCGATATATACGAAAACGTGCCCGTGTACGTGTGCACCCGTGGATGTTGCTGCAGGCGTTGCGGATGTGTACCAGGGTAAACCGTAACGAGCAAAGGCTCGACTACGAAACGGTACAAATTGAATTTCAACAGTAACGTACAGGCTGATTCGAGCGATCGAGCAACGACGGGTCCAGCCGGTATTCTGGAGGAAAGGAGGCCGTCCATTATCGGTCAGAAGGAGGGATCGTTAAATTATTGGCACAGCACCGGCAATTCCGGTTCTCGTGGTTCATTAGAGCTACGTGGATATTATATTGCTCGTGGTAACCGAAGGTGGTTCGTTGCCGACCATGACGGGGGTGGCGACGTCACGCGGCAATCAGATTACCGTAATATCGAGGCGTAAGAAGCTTTTCTGCTTTCACCCAGTTGACTTGATCTGGGACCGTTTCTTCCCCTTTCGCGCCAACAAATTTGCCGGCATTTGCCGGCGATCGTGATCGGGTTCGATTGGTGCATGACCTTTTGCAATTGGCACGTGAATTATTCTACGTGGAGTTCGAATGAACAATATCTGTTTTCAATGTGTTAATATTGCGAGTAATGTTGGGGATGGAAGGACACGTATACTGTTACTGTCGTGAAAAATTTAGAATCACCAGCTATCTGGCGGAAAAAAGATTTTCAAGATACTACCAATAATATGAAATTCAAGATGAACCGATCAAACAATGTTAAAAATACATAGACCGCTCCAAGCAAATTATTAGTGTACACGAACAATTGCTCTCAACTCCAGTCGCTTATCCCGAAACGAACTACGGCAAGGATCAAACGTTGATCAAACCTTAAACCATTCATCGATGGCGTAATCATGAAAATGACACGGCTGATGGCGAACCAATGATAACTATGCCCTCCATTCGAACGAGCTATTTCCAATTATTCCACGTTGCGGCAGAATGGGCAGCGGCTTCTACTCCGTAATCCAGACCGTAGTCACAGGACCGTGGTGAATTTCGTCGGAGGAGGTCAAAGCAGTTCGGACGACGTCGACGAGAAATTCCCGTGGAGATGAAATTTCGGCATAGAATTTAAAATGGCTCGTTAGTATACCGTCGGGCTTCCGGCGAATCCGCATGTGAACCACGATCACCGTGACCAGATGCCCCCGTCTGTAAACACAATGCACGAAACCGCGTAATTCTCGGGGATAATGGGCGGGCCACGTCAAAGGAATTTTCCTGATCGAAAATCTTTTGCAAGGAGTCCCCCGATCGTGCCACTGCAAAACTGATTGCCAACCGTGAAGAACGCCGCTCGGTTGGTATTACGTCCACGGCAAAGCGGAAGTCCAATAAGCCGCATGTCCGAAACGCAAATAGCTTTGCGCACGGCAAACAAGTTCCGACCGAGATTTTAAGACGATGCTACGCTGTCGTCGTGGCCGGGATGATATCTTAATAGTGATGCCGACGGCCGCCCATTGTACGTATAATCCGTCGGCGCAGCCTCGGCTTCATCCTAGAAACATCTGGGTCGCGGTGAAGTTCTACGTGCGTCATACGGTGAAGTACGATACGTAGAATAGGGACAATCAGAAGGAAGCGTCTTGGGGGATGATATTATGTACGTGGAAGTAAGGAGGATCGTGTGGATAGAAATGTGAGAGATGGATGTTACCTCGTGAATGATTCGCAAAGCCTGTCGGGATAGGAGCTTGTTCCACTGCAGAGAAAGATGCGGTAATGTATGGAAATTTTATTAGACAGCAGCTTTATCTTGCACCTATCTTTGTGCAGTAAGTGAGCTTTAGTTATTTGGCGAAAAATGGAAAACTCCGGTCCTTGTTCCCTTTTTTCTTTAAGAAACTTTCATGTAAGGTTCATTTCCCTTCCCCGTTCCTCTAACAATACGGTAACGTATTATTGTATGATTTTTCCAAACTACTCTTTAAAATCACTTTCGAAGAAGCATTATCAACCGAACTAGAGACATCTCCCCATTCCATTTCCCATTACCAACGCTCTTTCAACGTATCTCAGCCAACTTCTTTATCCATGTGTCGGAGGAAAAAGAAACGCGATTGAAATCACTTCGATCTCGGCTTCCTTCGAGTTAAGGATAACATCCGCAAATGCTTGCAGCGTCTTCCACGCGAATACCACGTTACCATCGATCATTTCCATTTCGGAGTGCGTTGGAAAACATTTCCTGCCACGGTGGCCGAAAGAGACCCCCGATGCTCCTCGACGCTTCCATGTAATCACGGGGTCCACTTCCTCCCGTGGAATTTTGCATTTCCGTTGCAAATACGGCTGCCAGGACTGGGAAGAAAACATCGACCGAGAGAAAGCAGTCAAAGGAATCGCCTTGGCTCAAGACCTGAAAAGAGTCGACGCCCTACGAGCCACTTCACTCTCCGCCCCGGCAAGCTTACGAGCCGTCGACCAAAACGCGAAAAGTCTGTCGAGGACCGGCTACAAATAAACTCTACGATCCGGTCTCTCCACTCTCTTCGTGGAAACTCTGCTCGCGAGGTGCCCACTGTTTCTTGCTGGAGTCGAGGGAAATCGTGTTACCACCGAGCAGCGAGGACAGCGCTTCCGCGGGTACGATTTTCATAAATAGCCGACGAGGCAGCTCCGCGAGAGTTAAATTTCTCTCCGTCGTAGCGACGGTATTTGTGTTTCGAGTCTTTCAGGAGGAAAGACGGATTTTTCGATTGGTCGAGTAACGTACGCGCCACGATGGGAAGGCTTGAGAGTTTGGATTCGAGGATGGTTAAGCTTCGAGTGAAAAGCATTCTCGGTTTGATAGAATGGCAAATGCTACTCTCTGATGAAAATTTCGTTTCCGCTTAAACAAATATACATGTACGATATTCTGAAAAGGTTGATTATAATAAATTGATGGACTCCCGGAAATGACTGAGCTCCACCTTTCATCACGACCAACTTTCCAAATATTCACTTGGATTTAATCAATTATTACACACTCCGACCAACTCTGCCGGAGTTCAAACACTTTTTCTATTTCCGTTCTGTCCCCGTGCTTTTTCTCGATTTCTCCTCGGCTCTTCCCTCTCACGGCTACTCTCTCCCAGCGGTATTTCTCCTCGCGGAAACTTTTCCCGCGGCAATCCGGCCAGAATATCTCAGGCAGCAGATGAAAAAATAACATCCTATCTCGTCGCGTGCACTTGTTAATGTTTAATTATGTGGAGTTATTAGCGAAAACAGACAGTACCTTCTTCCTGTGTATACCTTACTTCGCAGAAGCGGGGGAGATTCTCGAATGTCTGTTGCATGCGACTTTGGAGTTCACGAAACTCGAGAATTTTAGGAATGCACGCGCCTCAAAGTGACAGTCGGACAATAGTGGATGCATTTTCAAAGGGCACCGTCGCGAATATTTGCATGCTGCACTGTGCACAGTGGGGAATATCTCACTATTCGAATTCGACATTACTCAAGAGCTGATGGTGGCGACGGAATAAAAATTAAATAATAAAATATAGTATATTAACGTAAAATTCAATAATATATAAGAATGTGGCCAAAGTTTGACTCCCGATTATAATATAAAAGTTTTTATTTATGCTGAAAATTCAAACAGATTTTAATTTCGCTAAACTGAATAATAACTATAAAGCTTAGAATTTTCGCGAACGAAATGGCATCCCTTAATCAATCAAATTTGTCAACTCGAAGCATTTCGACAGCTGGAATTCGAGGAATTCCCACTGTTGTTGTCGTGACATCGTACGTCGTACCTGGTAAAGCCTAACGCATGGATACAGTTCAATTTCGTCGCGCAGTGCGTTTAAACTATAATTGAAATTCTTACTATGTACGCAGTAATCGGTGCACTCTTTGTGACGTGCTATCGCTTCAGTCTCTTTGATCGGCGTTCTTCAAAGTCGGACCACGCAACTGGAAATCATCATTTATTGGTTCACGACGCGCTATCGAAAACCGGTAACGGGCAGATTAGAAATTTTTCTCATCCCCCGAACACTTTGTAGCTGAAAAGCTTCGCTCGAGCAACTTGATTGACCATTGAACAATACTGCACGTCTCTATCGAGCTTCCGGATTTTCTATTCCCCATGTAGCTGGCCTTAAGGGATGTTTGATGAAAATCGTGTGGTTTGATTGGCTTCTTTGTACAAAATACTATTAGAACCCATTGCTAGACGTATTGTAGCCGATTACTGTCTTACACAAAGGATCCGTACTTTTTTTAAGGTTCAATTAAGCCAAACGGTGGTCCTGCAATCTTGCCTCGCGATCTAGAGAAATAATATTACATTCAGAAGAGTATATTAATCGGAATACTTTGCGTACAAAAGTTCCTTGAACTCGCTAGAATTGTAGAAATACAGGTTAATTGAATAATTTCAATCACTGACAGTATTATTAAAATCTTTATGCCATTTATGATTGAAAGCTTAATTATTTCACGTACGATACTACAATATCATTCGGTTCATATTTTAGAATGGAATAGAATATCCTCCCCTTGGCTGAAGTAATTAGGACGTTCCATGCGCAAAATACACAGCTCGATGAATGCTGCAAACGAAAAAGAAACTATTCATACATTTTATCGAAAAAACGTGTTAATGTCCAGCGTCGACACCGCGACCTGCTACAATGTCGTTTAACATAAAACCGTCGTTATTGTTCGTTCTTTGTCCGACGAACGCTGCTTCCCAGAGTGTTTCAAATTTAAAACATCCTGTTTCGGTTTCACCGGCCACGGCAAAGCGATGTCAATGCTCTGTTTCCCCCGTCGGCGATCCATGTTTCACCGGTAGATTTATTGCGACGAGTGCGAGCATTTTTGGCCTCCATTCGGTGGGAAAAAAGCACGTCGCCCTCGAACGAAAAAAAAGAGGATGAAGCGGTGGACAAAAAAAAGGACGTTACGTCTATCGTATCGTTTACATTAAAACGGCAATCGTATTGAAGCCATCGTTTTAATACCCTTTTGCGAATCACACGCTCGTTGAAAACGATCCTGCAGCGTTTTCGACTTAAAACATTGCTCCGGGAGTCAATTTGGCAGCATTGTTTGTTTCTATGTTGGTCGAGGTGGAGCAGAATACCGGTTACGATTACGAATAAATGGAAAAAATTCTCTGCTTTTCAGACGTATCCAGGGCAATGCATTTCTCGTGTACAGGTCGGTAGGTGGCCAGTGCCTACGTGCTATATTAACGAAGGCAGGGCAAGGAAAGATCTTAAGCTTTGGAGCTTAACTTGGATAGCACTGCTGTAAGCCATCATAAAGACTGAAGTATGCTTTCTCGAAGTTAAGAGAATTTTCCCTTGTCTCCTTCTGTCTGCTTGTCGCACTTTCAACATTTATCCTCGGATATACATATACATGACTTTACGTCGAAATGTAAAATAATCCATTTAATTCGCAAGAAAATCGCAAGCTGCCGGGAAATTGCCCTTTTAAAAACTAGAACGTAAACTGTGCACTGCAAAAATAACCAACTTTCGCGAAGAAAACAGTGAACGAATGCTCCCACGGAAATCGTTCGAAGTTTCACAGGCCAGTTGCACCCACTTCGTGCCCGTATTTTGAGATGAGTTTACGATACGTCAATCTCCGCCAAACGACAGGAAGGATCCCAGAGATCTTTCAGCCCTGATTGGAATTCGAACTTTCTGATACGTAACCCTCGTTAACTGCACGCCAAACTACCCTGCAGTCGAAAGTAGCGACTGGGATACGTTTCACTCATAAACCGTACAGTTTTCAAAGACTTAACACCGTACACCGTGGAAGTTTCTCTTAATAACTTAGCCGACCTCTTACGCGTTTCCTCGACGAAGTTGTCTCGAACTTCGAGAATCCATTCCGGAAAGAACGCTGGGGAAGGAAATTTTCGTAGGAATAAATACACCGCGCGACGCGCTCTCTGTCGAGCAAATACTAATAGAGCAGAAAAGACGTTGACAAGAGAAATGTGACGGAACAGGAATATTCGCCAGAGGCAAATATTAGGTGACGAGCTTGCAAGATCTCATACAACGTCGGACGAGGCGGAAGTGTCGTTAAGTCGAAAGCGTGGCCGCGGCGTCGCTTTCAGCCACTTTCCGCCCGGGGACTTTCCGTTTATTAAGAGAAATTCGGAAACTTTCCCGTCTTCTGTCCAACTTCCGTTGACTTACGGCGTCCGGTTCCTTGAACGCATAACTGGCAGACGAAAAATCCGTTTCCTGTCCACGGGAGAACAAAGAAAAAAATAACTGTCTTGCCCCGATTCCTCTTTGCCGATTTCTTTGCAATGTCGTCGATAAATATTTTGTGTCCGTCGTGTTCGGCACTGTGTGGCAAGACACGATAACGTTCCACGATGATATGAAGCTACTCTATGCAGGAATTAGAGCCAAGAAGTGCTTCGTTAATTAACTGTATCCACCTAATAACTGCGATTATAAGCTCTCAAGTTCTAAAGACTCTTGCAACAGAGTACACGAAGTTGAATGGCTCGAACAAGTTGGACATTCTCCCAGATATTTCAGGGTAATCCGTGCAACTAAATTTCATCAGTCCCGTCCCTTTAAGCTGCTATATCAATGAGTAGAAATATTTCGGTTTTGTGTGGTGTCAATGGTTGATTGAAACATGCCGGGACTTGTGCGTTTGTAGGATTTCACATAGCAAAATTGAACTCTATAGAATAATACAGCTTTCTCATCCTTACAGATCTTGTAATACATATCCGTTAATGCAAAGTTCATTCAATGAACAAAATAGCATTCATAATCGTAAAATGGGTAGCACTATAAAGAATTCAAGAATTCAATATTATAATATTTATTTGCATACAAATTTAAATTAAAATAGATTAAAATTGATTTTCAATTAACTTCAAGTTACTAATGTTTAGAGTTAATCTGACATTTGTCAAAATTTTTTATTTACTATCTATATATATGTAATTACGATAAATACCGCGGCGCAACAATTCGCCACAGGTTTCCTTGGACAAATCACATTTATGTACCCAGACTAACCGTGCAAAACGTTTTTTTTGGCCACCGAATCCATGGGGTCCTGTGGGCTCCATTGCCATTTTTGACGAAAACCTAGCACGATATCATTGAAAACAATCAGGTTCATGAAAGCAATCATGCCCAATCAAGCCCAATTTATTTCCACGTCTATCCACTGGAAATTGCATTTAGAAACGCCGACTACAATTATTCTGCCTCGAATCGTCGCGTCATGGAAACACAAATGTCACCTATTTTCTGGCATCAAGAATGCGGTTAGATGACTCGCGGCAGAGAAAAGGGAAACGTAGTACACGGCAGTAGATTTTCGACGGAGCTGCATAACGCCTTGATGATGGTATTATTCAGAGAGTTTATACGTACCTTGGAGAGGGTGGTTGGATGCGGATAAAGGTTGACGAGGCAGCTTTGTCGTCTAAGACGATAGTCCCAGCGTGTCTCCAAATGAGGAATCTCCATAGTGTCGCAAATGCTCTGCACGTGGGAGGCGGTGTGTGCGCTTTGCGGGCCAAAAATTGCCGCGACACCGCTGCGCAGCAAGTGGCACACTGAAATCAAACGGAATCCCATCATGGACACCTGTGCTCCAGGATATTTGCTATTTCAGTTTATGGAGTATTATTTCGATTCTGCACAAATTGGTTGAATCCGCTTTTGCGTTAGAGACAGATTCGTGGACTATGAAAATGGAAAATTTGTATACAGTAATGTAGACTACGGTTAAGTGTACCTAGTGCTATAAGTGTAATTAATTTACGGTGAAGGGTTTCTTTATTCAATCTGGATTACCTCAAGTAATAATTTACTTTTGAAATTTTCCGGTGATCCAGCTCCCTCTCTCATTAATACAAAGTTAGTTTCGCTTTGCAACTGTTTTAAGTTTAATTTCATTCTAAAGCTGTAAAGCATTCATTAAAAGCGTTTCATTCTCCAGAAGAAATACACTTTCAAAATTAAATTCTGAATATTTAATCGACCTCTGTGGATTTTAATTTCATTAATAACGATAGTCGCGATCTTCTACCAGCCCTTTCACCGCCACTTTCATCTAATTTAATAAATATGAAAATTTATATTTCTCAGTTGGAAACTCTCAGAAGTGCATGGCTAAAGGTACTGCAGATACATGAATCAAAGTAATCCATTAGTGAGGCCACTAAACATAAGTGCATTTTTTTTAACTACCAGACGTATCGTTGAAATCAGAACGCCGTAGGAAATAAATTGAAGAGATTTGAAAGAACTCAAATTTATGATAATTCGCTGGCGAGGAAAATAATTCGGGGCACAGGAATATCATCGGTGCCATGTGACGATACGGGTAATAACATAAAACCATTCTCGTATCATACGTAACATCATACACGAAAGAGTCTAGACTCTCCGATCGAATGGCGTAACTGTTAGTTGGTCGCTATTATCGATTAATCACCCGAAACTCCACGAAACTTCCGCCGTCCAAACTTTCCACTATATCCTGTTTCCCATCTTCTATGGACTTACTGGATCTCCGTGGCGCATCGTAAACGGGGCAACGCGCTTGTTACGATCTTTCCCATTCGACGGAGACCATTCAATCGATACTTTCCTGCTCTTAATTCGCCAAATAAACGTTCCCCTAGTCATCAGTTCCCACTTGGATTGTCGCAGAAGTCTGGAATAAATTACCGTAACAGACTCGATGACGGCGGCTCTATAAACTTTGCCCTGTTTACCACAGAGAATTGCTTCTACTCGGGGAAAGGGAAAAATTTGTTCCCTCGTGTATGTAATTATCTTTTCGGTACAGTGATTGTATGTTGAAAGAGGTAGCTATTATGGATCATAAACAAATCAAAATTTCATTAAAATAATTCCAAACGTTATCTTTCACTACGCTCGCCTCAACCCTTAAAGTGTAGTCCATTTTAATTAACTTACACGTCCAATGGACGAAACAATTCGAAAGCAGCGACCGGGTTGATTATTGGTTAAATGTTCGAAATTTAATTGAAATTGGATAAGTATTTAATTAACGTTTCACGCATACTGTTCTTATCGAGCAAAACAGCATAAGCTCGTTCATAATCTTCTGTATGACGAATGAATATTCGTAACGTTCATCCCCAACCAAACTGTATATTTTTAAAATATATATTTACCACCACCCACGTTACCCGACTTGCGCATCTTAAAGAGATCAAAGATCTTTCCCCCCCTTACCCCTCATTCAGCTGCAGATTTTAATTTTACTACGTCGCTGCTTTATTACCAACACCAAGATAGAACGCGCTACTCCCAAGTGAAACGATGCAGCGTTAACAAGGTATTAAGGTAGTCACGTTAATGCGCATCGTGTTTAATACGTTTCATAACGACGCCGTGCCGCACCAGTTACGAGAAAACAGATTATCGAATGTCAGTCACTCGTAATTAGTCCTGACAGATAATATTCTGTAATTGGATTCGTTCCTCGTTAAAGGCGACGCAACGCGTTTGCGTCCGTTTCCACCCTGCATTATATACACACATTGTTTTATTTTCGCTCAATCAAAACTCGTTACGAGTCCAAGACACAACGAAGCCTTTTCCCCGTTAGCATCTTTCCTCGAACGTGTTCGTCGTCGAAGATTTCACCGATGAATCGGTAAATTTCTTGATTCGGCCGTCTCTTAATTAATTATTTACATGCAAATCGCATTTAATCTGTCCGGCTGTTTCGTCTCTTATTCAACGCCGGCACTTTCAACTCCGCTGGGAGATTTAAAGAAAATCAAAGGGGCTATAGTAATCTGCGATTAATGATAAACAAGTCCGCTGTATTCAGAATTTCGATGCAGCCCGCGAATTCATAAAACGAACAGTAAGCAGATTACTGGCTGAAGGTGGTATAAATACTTTCGGCCGAGCATTCGTTCGACTATTTTAGTTTAATTTGACGGATTAATTTAAAGGAACGACGGGCAGACGGGTGGGTAGAAGTATGTTGATTCGCTTCGAGGAATGCTGTGAAAGATAGAATCTTATCTCACGGGAGAATTCTTTATACATCTTCAATATTGCGACCATCGTTTATTAAATCTCCCTTAAAAGCGCCTTGGTATATACCCAATTACGGTACACCGTGTGAAAGCGAAATTCCATGCAATTGCACAGATTATACAGGCTCCGTATCTTTCATATAAATTGCCGATACACTTCGCGCAATGTTCACGTAAAACAAAAAAACATTGCTGCGTTGGAAACACAGGAACATGCAGAATAAAGTAGAATGTTATCATTTTTCGAACAACATTTCCAACGATCTTCAAGCGTGCTCGAAGCAAATTCCAATTGCACAGATGCATGTATACGACGTGCGTACATACTTTCTTTCAGCGTACACGCGTGCATGCGTACTGTTTTCAATTATACGGATGCACAGAAAAAGTTTCCTCAAACAGGGAACTCTTCAAAGCAGGATTTCCAACTATGTCGCGAAAAATTATTTGAACCGACGAGTCGTCGAGCTTGTGCTCGCGACTGAGTTTCACGATAGCATTCTCGTAACGAACGCACGCTGGGACACAGTGAACCGTGCAAACGCACCCCCGTCGCCAATAGGAACAGCTTTATTCGTCCGTTGCCTTTTGATCATTTATTCGATGGAAACCCACCTAATGTCCCTTGCAGGCTAGATTTTATAGCACAAAAGGATCGACCAAGGATTTCATGGCTACCCGTGGAACTTACGTACGTCCTCTCTCAATCGGAACCTCCATAATCGGCCCGCAAAGTCAGCTTTCGAGCAGAATAGAGATAGAGAGAGCAAGATATATATATATATAGTAGAGAGTTTTAACCACAAAGTAATACCGGACAACGCTGGCGGCGCTTTAAGGTTGAAGTATGATACGTGCTATATTGAAATTCCAAATGCAATTTCATTGAAGAGCCTGGGGGGCGGGCATGCTAACCCGTCCACGCGTAAACGTACCAAAAACCGAACGTTTCTGTTTTAACAAAAAAGGGAAAGGCTCGAGGTTGTTATACAGTGGCTGTTCGTTAACCGCGCGAAGAACCACGGTCCTTCAGAGCAGAAAGTGTTTATAAATGTAAGAACAAACGGCGAAAATAGGGGATCCTTGATATCTTTGTATGAAAACAAATAAACAAGGCACTGGAAACTTTGGAGGAAATTTTCCGCGCTCTTGGAATATTGCACCTTGCTCTTACAAGTACACCGTGGAAGCTGATAGAAGCTAGAAGGAGATATTTCCAGGATAACAGGAAGGAAAACCTGTTTCGACGCTCACGAGATCATCGTCCTACCAAGTTCGACCCTGCTTTTTCGTGCACGCGTGCTACGGAAACGAATGGGATATTTCGATGCACATATGTACGTATGTATTTTGCAACGTAGCCAAGGAAGAAATAAGATACACAACGGGGCGGTAGCCAACCACGTATTTCTGCGGCTGCATGGATCCAGTTGGTGGTATCATCCTGGCTTTGAGAGCAGACGGGATTATCGCCTGCTAATGTATCAAAGCAAGTTGGCAGGCTGTGCGCAGCCTGAGAAACACCTAGCAACCCTTTTGTCTCGCGACTAAATTGAACTTCAACTGCCTCTAACTTCTCGGTTTCCCTTTAAACGCATAACACGGAACTAGCAATTACGGGTGGTTTGTTGTAATTCATGGGCCGACTATAAAACCAATGAAAATGAAAATTGACGTTTGACAAATTTACTCGGCTCGATGCTGGACAACGAAAATAATTAGTAGATTTCTTGTGCACAACTTTTTAAACGATTATTGTACCAATGAAGTATCCAACACGAACCAAAATTAATTAAATCAATACTCTGCAATCTTTCCACCGCTTTCGCAGCATTCAATTAAATTTACCCGCTCCCTTGCAGCACACAATTATTCGTATTGGAAAAAAGCTTCTCGCTTCACTTAATTTCTCAAATTATATCATTATCCTTTCGTCTCAGGTGTCGTCAATTACCCAGAAAAATTCTATTCCAATGCTCCATATCTATGACAAACCCCAAGCGTCGATTCTGCAATAAACTGACGCTCCACGGTGTCATAAACTTCATCGTGTCAAATAATAATTCTAATATGTAATCCAGTAGGAGCGCTAGTAGGTTCGTGTAGAGAATACGATGTCCGTGAAACCGACGGGAAATGATTACTTCCCGTATTATTCGAGCGCAGAAGGGACTGGAAAAGATACAATCCTTCTGCCGGAAGCGATATATGTCTTTATCCTCCAGAGGCTTCTCTCCGTCGGATCCATTCGAGTGTTTCACTACGTCTACCGGTCGACTCACAGTTCTACCCCGTTTCTCAGTTCGGTGCAGACCACTCTTCTTCCGAGCTCGTTCCTTATTCAAGATTAGGCCGTCCCTGTGTACGTGCATGTTCCAACCAAGCTCCCTCGAAGCGAACAGTATATACTTTCTCTCTTTCTTTCCCTTTTTCTTTCAACTTTATCCCCCAGATTTTGGTACTTGCAGTGGATCCTCCTACATTTCAGGCTCTTTTCTTCGTTTCATATTTAAACCAGTGCCATTTAATTCTAATTGGTCGCAGCGACGGAAATATTCGATAAATTTTCTACAGTATTTCTCTTGACATCTTTGGTGGAAGGGAGTTTCATCTTGTTTTCGCTTCGTTACAGGTTCGACAGGTTCGGCTGACAATAAGATACGACGCGTCGCTCCATCCCCAGGTATCAACTCGAACGTCCAGACGATGTCAATAAACTGTCTTCGTGGCGGAGATATTCGTAAAATCGCTTAAATACACTTAATATGATAGTCCACGAAAATACCATCCCTTCCGCGGGAATAGATATCAGTGCAGTTAATAGGGTAGTTTATTTTACGAGCAAAATGTGAAGAGAAAACGGGACCATAGAGAGAAGGAAGAAATTGAAGAGTGAAGGAGCCGTGGTTCTAGACATTTATAGCTTCTGCCCTATTGAGTTCTGATCGGTGGCTCGATTGGAAAACTCGCGTATCCCGCGCGATCGAAAGCACGCGTACCGAATCGCGCCTTTACAACTCGACTTCATGTTGACTCAGAACAATGTACCTTGCTGCGAAAAGACTGCTCGAATCGCGCTGCTGGCTTTTGTCATTTTTACGCCTGCCCGTTTGCTCTCGCTTTCTCCGTAACACGCTGACAATTGGAACTGGTACTCGTACGGAAAAATCAGTTGAAAAGACACCCGCACTTTGGTCATACTATTCATTGTACGCGTATCTCAAGTGCATTATGGGCACGAGGACAAAATGTGTACGTGAGATGAAACCAGAGAATTGAAAAGAGAGTAAGCAGGCACTGTACCCGACTCAATTAACAAATACGAACAACACCTTCTTCGTATTCGATTTCATTATCATACATCCATTTGACATTATGCAACTACGTAAAATAACGAAACGAATGCGCGAACAATTTTGTGCGGATAGCCGGGGATATGAAACGCGCGGAAGGGAGAAAAGCAACAAGGAAGTACATTTGCGAATACATATTAGCGTCGGGACTTTTTCTCGCGGCACAAGAATAACGTTGCCGAATATGCGAGGTCGTTTGAACGACACAGGTGTGACACCGTGCTCGCCACAATATCCGTGGCCGAGAAACGTATATGCGCGATGCGGTTTATGGAAATTTACACGTAAAACCGCGATAATTTTATAGCACACAACGGGGAAGAGGCAAGCTGTCGCTAAGCGAGGACTTCCGGCTATCGCCGTAAAGTTTCGGCAACGCCGTGCCACCGCTATTCCCGCCGGCCATTTACCGGCCGACGAGTAAATTCTGATTAAATAATAGCAATTAGCAGCGGAGGGCTGGCGATTAGATCGCTTCAGATTTAATACGGTGCCTAATTAATCGCGCGGTGTAACGTCACAGGGATAAAATTGAATTACGATTAATTCGCCAGGTTACGCGTTTAATGTGGTTCCCTTCGGCAAGCATATGCGAAGGATTGTTCCTTTAATCCTGTTCACATCGATCGGTTGAGTTGAATACATCGTGCGAATATTGATTTTATGTTTGATTGAATTAAATAGGTGAACACTTTATTATTCTTGGTTACTTTACTGAATTAATCTGCGATCAAACTTGCTTTACTATCGTGGAATTTTTTTACCAATTTCAAGTACTCCATACGTTCACGTCAAATAACGTAATCCAAGTAATTCTTTGGTGAGTCAAGAAATTTATTCGATTAGCACAGTGTTGGAAAATTATTCAATTTATTCCATATCGTTCGTCGACTGAGCCGTCACATTTTTTCCCATTAATGTAAAAAAAAGTGCTTCGACGTTTTCGAAATCAGTAATTACCCCTATGGTAACAAGGATCGCCAGCATTAATATCTTTTATGATATTATGAAAAATTACACCCGGAACCGGAACTGGCTGGCAGTCCCCGCCCAAGTTAACGAGACGGTATCTTTCGTCACGCGCGAATAAATACACTAACCGGAATAAATTCAATTCTGCCCTGTCCTGCCATTCTCTTTAACTGCCTGCATCCCATTCCCGCGTCTCCACCTCCAAGACTTATTTACGCCGAGAAATCAAGTCATCCCCGGCTACCCCTTTTCGCCAGCTGAATTCACCCCGAACCGATCACTACGGGCGTTGATGCAAGCGCAGCGACAGCGAAATCGGCCTTATTTATTCGAGAATACGCCGGATTATGCTAATTTGGCAGCGCAATGAATGACAGCCGGAATGGTATCCATTCCCTTTAGAGGAACTGATAGACGAGGATAGAATAGAGAAGGGATGAAAACTATTGGGTGGCAAACAGTCTCCAGAGCGAGCTTAATCTCTCAGGGATGAATGGCAAATTATCCTTTAATCATCCGTGTCCTTTGCTCTTCCAGCAACTCACTACTGTATGCTGGAACTACGTGATACATCGCCCTCCTGAACAGTGCAAACTAGTTTTAATTAGTTTTGGATACGCGAGGCGATAATCTCTGAATTCGCAAAATGACGCACAGAGTGAGTGGAGAGTTATTTTTGGGATTGGGATGTTTTTAAGACTTTGCTTTCTCGACCTTTTTGAAGACTCGTTAGAGGATAACGGCAAACGCTTAAATCGATACATTTACGTTTAACATTGATTCCTTGAATGACCCAAGGCGTGCTTCTGTCCTTCGTCACGGCCAAGTGGGATCGACACTTGAGCGAGTGACGTGTCCTTTCTTAAATGAAGCGGCCATTGTCGCGCGGGACGTGCTTTATCTGCCGTCGTCCGGTCGCTAACCGATAAGGACGACATTGTGGATGAGAAATAGATGGCAGAAACGAACGAGGGGACCTTGAAGATGGAACTAATTTCCCCCAAGATGCTGTAACAAATCGATGCACCCCGGAAGGTTGCAACGCAGCAAGGTCTTCTTCAAGGTGCAGTGAGAAGACTTGAAATGTATGAAGCTTTGTACCAGAAGGTCGATGTAAATTATAGTTACCAGGCTGGTGCAACGGTGAAATAATTTCTCGGTTGTTTAATACGTGTTGTATATCAACTTACTCACTACTTTTAGTCAGCTTATATGACAAGCTACGAATTAGTCATAGCGCATGCTAGTTTTAGATAAACAGTCCTTTCCACTCCGATACAAAATTTTCCAAGTCTCCGCGCGATACGCAACAACCCCAACCTTTACCCATTAACCATCCTCTGATCCTTGAACTTCAAACTCCCTTTTCCATCCTTTACTAAACCACAGATAATTCCTACTCCCCCATTTTTACAATCATAAATATATTCGACCACCATCCAACAGAACCAGAGCTCCCTTAGGCTAGAGACCGTACACCACGTAGTTCGACTCGAGTAAAATTGTTACGGAAAATACCAGCAGTACTTCGCCGCTCCGTAGTTCCGTCTAAGTGTCCGTAAAGCTTAATTGTACTTATCCAATATAATAAATAAAGCTCTGCGGAATACAACATACGTTGTGCATCCCGTGCGAAGATATATTTCACTTTCTTTGTTGTTATTTTAATTTCCGATCACGAGACTACGTTGTTCACGTGAAATTAAAGTACGCCGTTTCTATTGATTTGATTATACGCATGGAGATATTGTATTAACGAAAATTTTCAACGTTCCATTAGTTGGTGAACGATTTTCTGTCGTTACTCAAGCATCGAGCAGCACCGGGCTGGAAAAACGAACAGCGTCGCGTCCCAGCAGGTGTCACGTACAAAACTACGAATGTAATATCCACGCGCACGAAAATGCATACGTACATTTGAGACAGAAGTAGGCGACATTTCAGCGAAAAAACATAACGCCAAGGGTAATAACAAAAAAGCGGGAACATCGCTCCTTTGACACGAATTTATATATTAAAATGATGAGAATACTGTCGCACAGGCACGTAACCTAATATACGTCCCCTTTTGGTCTCAAATTAAGAACATTAACGCATTGCGTGGCATTCTCATCAGCGTTTGCCGAGTAAACATGGAAATCCAGAATTTCCCCATGCCACCGAGCAATTTCGCCGTCTTTGCCGTGAATTAGAGGGGGAAAAGTGTATGTGACAAAGTCACACGCAGACGTTTTGAAAGCGCGAAAAGTGGAAGGACATTTTTGCGAGCGGAGAAAGAGCGACGCGCTTTCAAAAATGGGGAACATTTACAAAGTCCTTTCCCACTTCGTTCTCGTGCGTTAATTAAGGCCTGAACGCGTGCACGTTGCACGGTATTGTTTGCAATTCAGCAATTATCTGACGTTTCTAAACGAGGCAAACAGAAAGTGCTTTCCCTTCCGTAACGGAATAATCATCTAAACGCATGAGCATTTCGGAAACATTATTCGAGTGGAATTACGATGGAGAATTATTAAAGTCATAGAAATCTGCCCTTACCGATTACGTATTCCAGCACTATAAAAGTTATATGAGCAGCTTGAAAGCTCACGATCCCAGCGCCAGAATATCATTAAAATAGAAATGGGAATAAATCCCCGCCGTCGTGGCCCTACACATTTCTTCGTTACGTTCTGCATTTAAATAAGCTTAACGAAATTATATACAATGTTAAATTCTCGTTCTCCCAGCGCGAGCAAGAAATTGCACAATCTACCAGCGCGGGTGACAGCGCCGCCGGGTGATCTTACTTATCAGAATCTCGAGCGAATTCCAACGTCTAGGTGATTCGTGCGTCGCGACGTAGCGACGTGAAAACGTTCAGAGATATTCTCGGAAGGGGTGCAAGTAAGGGAGAAGAGGCGAAAGGCACCGAAACGCGTCGTCCCCGTTTCCCGTATAAGTTCGGCGACGTGAAAGAGGAAACGTCGCACGCGAGAAGTGCACGCCGCCCGCACAAAGAAAACGCGCCCCCGGCTAAATAATATTACGATGGCTAAACTTCATTTCGTTTCCATATCGCTTACTCTGTCAGGATTGCCTCACGGACAAGTTCCAAGCCGTTTCCCCGCTGCCTTATCGCGGAAACAATTTAATTCTTATCTGGCCCTTCTATTACAAAGGTTGGAAGTTGTCCTCGGAGCGTTTTCCGCAGGCGACCGATGTCTTCTTGCTCGTTCAAGCGAACCGTCCCCGGACGCCACGCGAAATCAGTTTCCTCGACGTCAGATAAACCGATATTTACCGAGAGCTACATCGCCGATAGTTTTGGCGAATCGTCATTTTATTTAGTATCTGGTGGTTCTAATTTTTGTCTAATTAACTGCAACAGGATACGTGTGAGTTCTTTTTACAGTTATTCAGAGTTGAGGAGCAAGTTGTGGTTTTGAATTGATATAAGTTAGATTGAATTAAATCAATTTTCGATTACGACTGAGACAAATTGTTGATAAAAATGTTTCAACTACTGCACGAAAAGGGGATTAGAAGCATGCATGAATTTGTGAGTGGTGAATTAAACCGAAGTAAGCAAGATGCAGCGCTACTTTGACACGATAGAATGTCACTCTACATATAGGCAACTAATCTTTTCCCTATTAAACTTTATTCTAAAGGAAAGTTATATCAAATGTCAGCGGAACAGCTTAGCAGACTGACGTGGCACGTATGCACATGAAACCCGGCATAATGAATTTCGCGACAAACCACTTTTCCCTGCCTCTAGCATTTCATCATAAGCTCGAACGACGAAAGAAGAATAAATTTCCTGCTAAGTTTCCAGAATTAAAATTGCTCCACGTGCAATTATAAATAGAAATTTAATATTAAAAATCCCGATCTCTTAGAAATTACCCACTGCGAGTTCCCCAAAACGTTAATACAAAGATGGTGAAAACTTCTCAAATAATAAAAAAAAAAAATAGCAAACAGGTGACTCATATTCATCAAATATTGTTTCTATTAACTGAGTTCCCTCTAAATTCTCAGCCACCCTGCAATAAAACTACTTGCCCCATTCACTTAACAGCTAACCATCCTCGGTCAATCTACGAGCCGGCAGGCAATGTCCTCGTCGAGACTCAAGTACCTGGGAAGAATGTCATCCCGAGCACAGGCAATTTGCAATTCGAACGTGTCCGCGAATTACGGACACGAAGGTTATTGCGCCACAAGGGAACGTCGATCGAAGTAAAGAACGTCTCGAGCGCCAGTATACCCAGTTTTAAATAATAAGTTCGAAGCTCCTGTCAGAAAATGAAGTCAGAAAATGACCCGTTTCCGCAGTGAACATCGTCGAAATTACTCGCCCCGCGTAAAACTATTCGCCTATCAACGACGGAGCATCGTGGACAAGGGGGGCCGTATGAAAAATGGAACGATAAAACGGGGGAGACGCGACGAGGATGCATCCTTACGATGCTGCAACATTATAATCCGCGGGCACGGCCGTTTGTACGTAATGATTTATGGTATTATTCAATGGTGAGCTTTAGTATCTGTCGACCAGTAAGAGTACGCCATTTCCCGGCCACTCTTCCCGCGAGTCGGCCGAAGAGTAAAGCGCGGTTGCAATGAAAAGAGAATGGCGCTTCGGAGGAGAGCGTATATCAGCTCGACCCATATATGAGAGTATGTACATAATTCAGCGAGATGGTTGGCCCACTCGCAGCCACTTCTGCCCGATCGACTCGTATCGAATTTTCAGGTTTGCCGCTTGAAAACTTGGAAACGCATCCCCTCAACGATTTTCTTTTCAACTCCGGCGGTACGCGTAGGCTGGCGCACGTACACGGATCTCGGTCCAGGGAAACTTCCGGAACGAGCTGGGCGTGTTATCTTGGCAATAATCTGTAATGGAGCAAAGTACGGTTCCACAATCTTGTCTGGATTGAACGTGTTCAATGTCCGTGCCGTTCATTTGGCACAGTGATTAACACCGTGAAACAAAAATAAAACAGATGTACGTTGCAGAATAACGTAATATATAATATTACGTAAATGTGGCTACTAGAATTTTCGAATTCAATTTAGCGTATGGAGTTAATCGCATTGGCTTTTGGAGTAAGTTATTTATTAATTAACTAGAATACAGAGCTTTTTCGAATGCAATAATGAAGGAAATTTATGGACGTTGTTAAGCGACGTTAAAGAAATCCTGCAGGAAAATGGGAAAGATTTGCGTACCGCTGCGCTGTATCTTCACCCCGGACCTAGCTTAACGGACTAAACTCTGGAACCTGGGCCAGGGACTTACGCAAACGAAAAGGCACAGAAATGAGGGAAGAGCACAGTCTGAAGGTGCAACTCGTAGGAAGCAGGAGTAACGAGCACTTGTGCGGCGGCGCTATTCTTAGGATAAAGTTCGCCTTCAACCGCCTCTTTATTTCCACTCGGCTGCTGGCTGTCTCGGATACGGTTTATCGTCGCCTCGCTGCGCCTCGCTCACTTCGCAAATAAATGCCTAAATGCTGGCACGGTGGCCGTCGTAAATTGTTTCAGGCCGGGTTGCGGCTAAAAAGGTGCGATATTTGGGGGATGGGGTTGGGCGGTGAAGATTGCTTGTCGTGAACCGAACTCGAGCAACGGGCGAGAGGCTCGGCGCGGTGGTTAAGATTGCTGGTTCACGTGGTGCTGCGGCGCAGAAAAGCTGAAGCACGCTAGAAGCAACGGTTCTTGAACATTAAGCGCGTTTCGAATTGATTTCGTCCTCGCGAGGAAAATCTCGGAAAGGAATATAATTTCAGCAGAGTTTTCATTTTCCTACGGAGATCACAGAACCGGCGGGAGATTGAAATCAAAACACTAGGTCCTTCTAGCACGGACGTTTGGATGTGTGCACCGCTGTTGCAAATAATTTCAGCTTACGCAGATGCTTCCCGGCGACGGAGGAATGTCTTGTTCAGCGTCCTAAACAAACCAACGTCGCGAGTCAGAAAATGAACATGAGAGCGTTTCGCCGGAAACGAGATTAGATGTAAAATGACGGGGTTCCAAAGAGGGAAAATTCCGCGGGAACGTCTGGAATAAGGAGTTTACTCGCGGCCCGCATTACGCGGACGAATATTCAAAATTAAGTTTCGACTACCCACGAAGAAATTCCGCCCGCGAGACGCGTTCCCGACGCTCGAGTTGCATCGTTGAATTTCAATTTTCGCGCGAGCTATATTGCGGTTTAATCCGCGTTCGTCGCGTATTCTCTCGAAAACTCCGTCAACCGCATCTGCCAGGCTATACGGGGAAATAAAATTCAGCCGGTCGCGGAAATAATGGTGAATCGACCATTTAATAAATGTTGGATATTAAACGTGATGCCGATGAACCGGAGAAAATTTCGCGATAAATAAAGAGAAACATTTTGCGTTAAACGATTTACCGTTTTCATCTTCCTTTTTTTTTTAATAACAATCAGTCACGGTGATGCATTTTGAACGTTGTTTTCCACATTTCGGAGCTGGTCAATAATTAATATCGTATCGTTCGATAAATCAAGTAAAGAGTTTCTCTCGCTTTTTAGCCAGGTCGAGGTTTGTTTTTAAAAATCTTATTTCATCCAGCGTGACTCGGTACGGTGCACAAACGGTAACGCGTATTTGTCATACCCCTCCGTAGTCCGTATATTGGATATATTGCATATGAAATTCAATTAATCTTACGAATATATGCATATTATGCATAAATTACTATTCGACGAGGGTTCAAATCGTATTTACGCACGATTGGTGAAAAGCGACAAGTGTGTGCTTGCAAAATTTATTCACTGCCTATTTTATTGTGTTAAACACGTTGGACTATTTTACCGCTGCTTAACTAATAATGGCGAATGCGGGGTATGTACGAGAAAGCAAGAAAATAAGTGAAACAATTCGCTATACCGGATTACAGAGAGGCATGTTACTGATGGAACAATGGTACTTATTAATCGTATTGCAATGTAGATTTCAGCCCAGGCATTTGGTTTAATCCGTGATACCGTAATATATAACATTATTGCAGAAATTATTAGTCGGTTGAATGATATATTAATTAAGCAATTATAAACGTAAATCTGTTTCACGACTCCAATACAAATGAACAAAATACAATATCGATAATATAGTGGTCTCGATTTAAATAATCATTTTAATACGAAATAACATTAGATTTCTTTCAACATCTACCTTACAATTCTCGCTGGTAAATACATATTACATAGAATAATAAAATAAAGTTAATAGCTGTTGAATATTCCATTGCGCCTAAAATTGCATTTTTATTCGTTTGCTTCTTCCACAAATATTTTCAATTAATACCCCCGACTTCGTTAACGCTGCACGACCCTTATCAAAATTGCATCTCGCTTAATACCAATATCATGGTACGACAACCTCGGTGAAATATTCCATCGGATGAAGTTAATATCGTTAACAAAAATTGTCTAATTTTTTCCAATAAACGCACCTCGATAGACCTGTGGTACACCTTTTTGTACGCCGGTGTATGTGCGGGCAACCGTATCAGGGGTGCAAACAGAAAAGGGTGGCTGGCGAAAATACAAGGGTCGTGGTTGCGCGTGCATCATACAAGAAGGGTGTTTCTGTACACGCTCGCAGAATTTTCACGGCTGCGGCCGCCGAGCGGACCATGCTTTATGGATTTTATGAGCCGAGACTCGTACAACACTGGTCCGTGCATCGTAAGCAAAGTGCTTATTTACTCCGCGGCTCGTTAATTCTCGTTCAAGTAAAATATAAGCGCGACCACCGCAAGTCTGCAGCCAACCGTCTACCAACCAGTGGGTCCTCTATGGTCGCGCTGGAATTACGGTGTTTACGAGCGCGCCGATAATTTTACGGCGACATTATGGTGAATATCATTCCCGTGGTTTCCGATATGCGCACGGTCCATTAAAATACCCGTTGAATGATTTCGAATTTACGCCGGCGAACTCTGCGCGACTTTGTTCGTGCATTGCTGACGGCGATTGTTAAAACGAACGGCAGCTGTACGCCGTAGTTAAGACGCTACGTCGACGATTAACGATCCTCCGTTGGCCACGAAATTATTAATTAAGTAAGTATAACAATTAAATGGTCGATTTTTCAGTGGTCGTTACAGTAATCGCCGAATAGTTGTAGACCGTGGCTTTTCTTTTCCTTTAATTAACACGTGGATGGGAGGATCGTTTTTCGTGCGATATTTCAACGCGAATTTACGAGCTTGCTTGGGTTTTCGACGGATCCTGCGTTTGCTGAAACGTAGAAATAACTGTTATATCACTGCCGAAGAAAGCCAATGTTTCTTTTGGTTTAATTCGAGTAAAAAGTGGATGATCTTTCGCAGAACTGAAAGCAACCCGTGCTTCTGGTGCTCCGTAATGCAAGTTTAAAATATTCTAACGAAATGTACGCGAGTCAAGGGACAATTAGATATGCCTGTAGAAACCATCATTAGTCAGCTCGCTGCAATCGGCTTAGCGTAATGCCGGATACGAAGAAGATTATCTTCGTAATTTTCACTTTATCTGGAAATATTTGCGCAGGAGTAAAACGTGTGCCTAGTTCCCCATCGAATTACATCCCCGTCCTGCGACTAAAATATCCCTGCAGTGTTCCCAGAACCGTATCGCAGACGCTAGCTTAGATCATTAACTAAAGCAACCGAATCGATCTTACGAAAAGGGATCGCAAACTTCGACAAATTTCAACGTGGAAATCATAGTTGTATGAAGGGAAGGAAAGAACTTCGAATTTGAATCGTTTACCGCGAAGGCCAACCTTCAGCTTCAATCGATTATCTGTAAACGGGAATTAAGCGGTTCTTGGGTCACGTTTTTATCGCAGTGAGAAAAGTGCCCCGTTGCTTCCGTCTCGATTGTTCATCCACTGCGACGCCGACGCCCGCCCGCAAAAACCTGACCATCGATCGAAGGTACGCGAGAGAGCAGTTTTGTCGCGTGGAAATTCAGTCATATGGTTTTTCGTCGTTAAACGATCAGAATACAGTGAATCGGACGGTGAAATTTACCATATTTCGCTTGGAAATTCCGGTTAGAAATTGTATGTAATTTCGTCTCGAGAAACCTTTATTATTGGCAAGTTTTTATTCGACAAAGTACTGCTACTTAGTACAGAAATATTGAACATAGATAAATATATCCCGACATGATTTGAAATAAGATTCCATATATTAATCAAATAATAATAATAATAAGAGTACACATTCATCATGTTTCTCTGTTCCTCTTGAAATGAATAAAAGTGAATGGTACAGTAAACGATGGTCCATATTTTGTATCATTTTCAAAATTACATTTAATAAAAAGGAAAACAGTGTCTGTTTAAAATAATATTATGTTACACAATGACTGCAGTGTCCACGCTTAATATCGAACATTATAGAATCGAGGCGAACCGTATTACTATTAATACCAAGCGGCCAGGAGTATATTCATTTTCGAGTTTAGCTGCGAGACAATACTGACGTAGAGCCAAGGGGCTAGCGCAATTTATCCCGTTTTGCTTGGAGCTTCCGATTTACAAACCGGCCGTCCGTTCTATGAACCGGATTCGTCAGCCACGAAAAGCGCTTAGCCCGCATTAGCTCGCCTCTCGATTATTGATACCAGACCTCAAGCGACATCGCCGCCCGTATAAACCGGAATTAAAACGGATCGAGCGAAACCAATTTACCCTTGCGAATTTCCATTCCCTAGCCACCGGGCTGGCCGATAACATTGAAAAACGAATTATTTCCCGAGGTCGACGATGACTGGCGGAAACACCAGCTACGCTGCTCGACGATCATCCGGGGAACCTTTCGCTTTGATGGCTCTTGAAATAAGAATCGTAGATAGGCGTTGATTGCTAGTGTTCGTGGGAGATGATATTGGAACGTGTTAGTGATTCGATTATTTTTGAATTGTTGGTTGATATTGGACAATGATTACATATGTATCTTGGATATTACGGTGGTATTGACCTTGTTTTCTTTCTGCTGAACGATACTTTTCCGGAGCATGTGCACGATTAAGGAAGTTCGGAGTAGAAAGCTCGGTAAAAGAACGGGGGATTTAATCCGTTTCATTAAATTCAAATGAAGAAGTTTCAGGATACCGTGCGGTGAACGGTGAACCGTTGCAGGGGTGGATTTACGCTGTCGAACTTCATAAAAGATTTTTAGATCGCGTTAAACAAAGTTTGCGAAACTATATATTCCGTTGCATCTGAAGCATCCTCTATTCAACTTGCTGGTCAAGAATGAAAGTTACTTTTCCGCGTTACGTCGGAATTTGTAATGAAGCATACAAATATATTACTTCCATTTCGGGGATTTATGCTCTTTCGGAGTCACGGCCAATGCATATTCCGCGCGCGGAGAAAATCGACAAGGCTGACACTGGATATTTGACGATCGCGCGTTACGGTTTCGAAATGAGTGGAGGAGAAAAAAGAAATGCTGGGTGGACAGGTATGTGCTGTACGGTTCGCGTCAGTGTAAAATATTCACTGTGAATTACATATTCAAAATGTCCGGGCGGACGATTTTTGATCGACCAACGATCGAGGGATAGTTTTCCAGCACAGACCGCGGCATGCAAATAGAGGGGTGCGCGGTTATATTTGCATGCGCTGAAAGGTATGACTGGGGCTCAGCCCTCGCACTGGCCCATAGCCTTTCCCAGATGAATATATGTACGTATTTCCTCATCAGATTTCGTGATCACGGCAAACGTTGCCCGACGAAATTTCGCGATATTCTACGTGGTCAAGCGAATTTTCGGTGAAACGAATTTTTTTTGCCACTTGATCAACAATCGAGGCGCAGGGTCTGTAGAAAAATTTTGATAAGCGAACACGGTATTTTTAAAGAGATTTTTTCGGTTGTGTAGAAATACGCTGATAGCGGCGTTTGAAAAAATAATAATAGGTAAATACTCGGTTTATCAGAGGTGCACCTGAGTAAACCACTGCAATTTTGCAAGTAACATGAAACGATAACAGAGCTGCATGAATATTCATCAACCTCTAGGCATAATTGTTGGATATTCCATTGCGCGTTGGTGTTTAATTAGTTATATCTGATAGAATTCTGTATTAGATGCGATATATGTGACTTTATCGAATTTTTTTTGCTGCTATTAAAGTTTTGGAAATTTAACTATCGAATTATATGTATTACTATTTATAATCGCAGTATTTGAGGCAGTTTTCGTAGCATGAATGTTTATCTCGCAGAGTATTTAAGATTCTTCTTTGATATTAATAATATGCCTCAAATATAGTTCAGCTGATTTATTTGTAACTCCACACTCTTCCATGTACTGTTTTCAGTTTAATCTCTGACCCATCGACGATCAACACTTTCAACTAAAAATATGAAAGCTCATGTGCCGCTTGCGGTTACCAAGCTACCCTTATCGCCTCTCTTTGAAGCAGACCATTGTTTAGCACACTAACCGCATGCATCAGCTCGGTGCATGTGTGTTTGCCCGTTGTAAATCACCCTGATTTATGCTTGCTGCGTCATGCTTTCTAAAACCATTTTGTATTGCATTTACGTTGAGCAATAATACAGTGTACACCTGAAACTTCTATAACGCTACCGTCAACTGCAAACATTTACTGGTAGAATCTATCACTCCAGTTTCAAGCAATCAAATTTTTAATAACTGCAAGAGCTTAGTTTATTTTATGTACAATAAATAATGAATTAAGAGGATTTTTAAAATAGGTGACGTCTATTTTATTTGTCGATAATATCATCGAAGTATTCAAATATACTATATGTATAATAATCCTGTGTGTATTTTTAATAAAAAAAAATTGTTACCGCTATTTCCAAACAACAATCCTTTTTAAAAGGCACACGACACGCCAATATCGATACAAAAATTCCAATACCAATTAAGACTCGAGTTAACACATTTTTCAGCCACCGAAGTACTAGCCACGCGCGTCTGACCATAAACGACTGTTACCACTTGCCAGTGAGCGCGCACCCGATTTCTCGTAAATGCGACATTGTTTCCACGGGAACGAACAAACCATGCGAACTTCTGTCACGATCGACATTCACAGCCACGATATTGCATGTAAAATTTCCTCGCGTATACAAGTAGAATTATTTGTAAAATAATGTAGGACTATCCAGCTGATGCATATTAAAAGATCCCTGTAAAAATGTTAAAGTGCCATGGCATAAAACAAACCTAATGGCTGGCCGTGTTCATTTAACACGAACAAATTGCATTCCTGTCGAGAGTACTTCAAAGAATGGCAGGCCTAAATTGATCAAGAGTAGTTTTGCCGTTTTAATTACGCTCGCCTTTTAAAGTCGCACGCGTGTCTGCTTTAATGCAAGTCCTCCCGCCGCCGTTTCTCCTTTATTAGCTTCCTGCGCTGTCATTCCGTGCAACAGGCAAAGAAAAAGACCACTTTGCAGCGCGGTAGCAAGAAAAGAGAATCGAACGTTCCCCTTCGGAAAATGGAACCGATAAACGATCCATTTTCCTGTCCCATCTCGGTTTCACTTTCCGTCTCTGTCTGAAAGCAACGGCTATGTGTCACTCAACACCCCCTATTTCTTATTGTACACAGGTCTGCCGGTGTATTGTACGTGCTAACAGCCAACGAATCGAAATCAATTGTACACCGATGAACCTGGCGCTCTTTTGACGTACAAAATCCTCTCCATTGCTCCGTCGTTGAAGTTCCGTGGTCACGAACGAGAGAATCCACGCGTCGGAGAATCGAACGGCGATTCTTCCCGCGTGTACGTCGTTTACTTGCCGGGAACATCGACGACGCCGCGTTGAATATCGATTTTGGAATTCATTAGGGGAGCAGACTTCGAACGTGAAGAGCAAAAAGAAACGCTGTCGTGTTCGACCGGCACATTTAAGTTGTTAAAATGTTTTAGAAATCAATTGCTTTAGAGTTATCGGTGTTTGCAATCGGTAATTCTATTGCAATATTTTGATACGCATACGAAATGAGTTACCAACGACAACCAAACACGCGATGCGCAAATTCGCAAATCATAGCAGACGTGCTCACAGTCGATCGACGATATTAAATCACAGGAAACGCAAACAATTACACGTTACGGTATACTGGCTTACGTAATAAATTATAGTTTAATATCAGCTAGCCTTAATCCGACGTTGAGCCAGCTGAGCACCTAAATTCCAGCCGAATCTCAGTCCGAAGCCGTGAGCAAAGCCTTGAATCAAGGTAGACGGTCGAAACCGTTAATTGGCTTTGAGTTGATCAGCCGTTCGTAATTTTCTCTGGAGAACGAGCCACCTGCCTGATAAAATAACCAACGCTCGGCTTATAACTTTCTCGAACCTCCCTTAGAATATCAAAGACGAAACTAATTTAATCACAAAAACATACACATGTGTCACGACGACGGTGACAAGTAAGTGTACAAGATTTAGTTCATTGAAGATCATTCCCCTTCTGTCTCCACTATTTGCATTTCCTCTTCGCCTTGCTCGGGCGCGGCAGTAACGAAAGGGGATGTTAACGAGGAACAGCGAAGGGGTAAGTTCACTTAAGGCGAAAAACTAAAAGGTAACTACGTTCAAGAAGACTGCGACCGTGCCGAATACCACGAAGACGCCACTTGGACGCCTTCCAGACGTTTAACAAGCCTATCCCCGTCACCCTAGGATCAAAAATTTGTAGGGTCGACGGCGACGCTAGATCTGCTGCAAATTAAGTTCCAACGTCCCTAAAAAGTTCGCTATACTTTCCCCCATCAAGCTTCATTAATTATAACACTGGCCTTGCGAGACCTAAAAATCTATTCGAGCATTTCACTTCGCCCAATTCGTTTAAATAACAATCAGAATAGTTAGACGAACTTTCGCATGCCACGCTGTTATGGAACTTTCATGTTACATCTAGTTTCGAGGCAGCAGCTTGACAACCGAACGAAGCGGTCTGCGGTAATCGACAATTTTCGAAGGACTAAAGCGCCACGGCCTATATATGTATATATGTATATATATTCAGTCGTTAACGCGCGTCGTAATTAAACTCGTGTCTATAAGCCAAGCGTGATAGGTGCAGCGTAGGTGAAGTGGGTCGGTGGCGAACGTGGTCTAGTGCAGACTCCGTGGATTATTACGTACCACCCGTATAGCGGTTCCGGGACCATTTCAGCCACATTGTAAGACAACGTCCAAGCTATCTACATCCTGTGAGCGGGTCTCGGTTAAAGCACACTTCTAGCGCGGTTTATCGAAAACGACACTTCTGCGAGGCGTGCGATAACATTTGCACGACAATTTGCGGCAACAGTTGCATAGCGTAAAGGTGGTTCCCGTTGAATATTAAATATCCGTATGGAAATGGAATACGTCCAATGGGTCAAATGATGTTCCATTTAAATAACAGAACGTCTCACACTGGCGTATTAAAAAGTAATTCGGCACTGTGGATCAAAATTTGTACTATATGGGAAATAAATGGTGCTACAATTTTTTTCGATATTTTTAAAATATATTTAGATTGTAAATAACGAAATATCGTGTACCGCCATTGTTGCTGAATCGAGCGAACAGGGTTGTGCAATGTTACATGGAAATTTTCCGGGAAGCACTATGTAGTATCGTGATTCAGAACTATCGTATTATTTTAAGGGGACGTTATATTATAGAAAGAAGAACTTCGAATTTCCTCTCGCGAGATTAGATGATGTTTAAGACATAGCTTTCCGAAATGGCCAGCAAGGTGTGCTGGGATTCATGGGGGGAGACTCGTGGACTTTCCATACAATTTAACAGAAACGATTATTTCCGGGCAACTGCGGGTCGAGCGAGCTCAGACACTTTTCAGACATTTACTAGCGATCTCTCTCTCTGTCGCTCTCTCACAGAATGGAAACGAAAGGGAGCATGAAAAAGCAACAAATATTTTTAAAAAAACCTATATCTTTCACAACAAAAATAACCCCTATTTACGAGCACCACAGCATAATACATATTTCTTTTTCTCTATCAACAACATTGTTAAAAAACTACACATTCCGAAACAATTAATTCATGGAACAAATTGCTCTCATTTTTCAACACTTTTCAAACTAAAGATTTACTTTGTTACGAGGATAAGGAAATGTTCAACAAAATATGGATAACCCGTTCAATTAATAATACATTATTTCAGAAAATACAGAAATAATAAAAGAAAATCACCTAATTTCAAAACATCAATTTGAAAAACCTTCTCAATGGAAAGACACGTGTAAATTTTTAATAAGCCACTCTATGATACACATTCTTGCAATTTTGATCGTCGAGAAATGTCACCTAAGCGACACCGCGTCACTCTGAAAATTGTTGGCGTGCCAATGGGGCAAGCTGTAACTCCGTGGAATACAAATATCCTCGAAGCATTCGAAGCACAGTCGAAAAATATGATAGGTCCCGAGACCTCCATACCTATTCGTTCTCGGTTTGGCTCAAGTATTCATATTAAATCCGCTGCCTTCTTCCTATCCAGGACCAATGTTTCAGTTATATTACGTTCTACGCGGCGAAAGTATCGTTCTTACGCGACATTATCCGAGTATAAAGACAGAGCCTCACGTGTTTCCGTTCTATCCGAACAACCGAAGCAGAAGCACAGAAATACCTATGTACATATGCAGGGTGTTTCATTTAAAACAGGCTACCCATAAAAAATCTCTTTTGCTTTTATCGTGGCGACATTTTAGAGATTTCAGAATGATTATAATAGAATCATTGTTTTAATCAGAACGGCAAGGAATATCGAATTCTGTGTACCCGCGTCTTTATTCATCCTCTATCGGATATTTCACACCGTTCCCAAAAATTCACCCCACGCAGTATTACATAGTGAAACAGCCAAAGCCTGTTAAAGCATCAACAGAAATAGAGTAAAACTTTTTGCGAAATGAATCCCCGTCAGACACAATGGTTTTAGCTTTATTTTTAAGACCCTGCGCTCTTAACAGACGCCAGCAAATTGGATTCACATCCACAAGGGAGGCTCTTCCAAAAAGAAGAGGGAGGCTCGCAACAAAGAGGACAAAGGAATTACGTCGAAACGTCAGCGTTAATGAAAATCGCATTAATTATCGAAGTTCCAGAAGAACGCAGACGCAACAGGGCTACGTCACTTTGTTACGAAAGAAAGTAACATTTTAATTATCCTGCCCGGGCCGGCACACTTTCACCCCCTTCGTCCCTCACGGTTTCGCGCTTCATTTTCGATCTTCGCAAAAGTTCGCCGACCTGTTTCGGCCCCGAACGGCTCCGACGCGAAACTTTCGCCGACAGTCCCAGCAACTTTCGATGAAATTAATTCGAGCTACGTTACCTTGGCCGTGCGTCAAAGGTATCGCAACGTAGACGCGCGAAGGCGACGCGAATTTCGAACCGGGTTAAAATTAAACTCAGCTTAATGGACGTCCTTTGTTGTATTGATTCCGCGATATTTGTAATTAACTGTCGATCGTCGATCACGCGTAATTATTGGCCATCGTGGCACGTAGTTATACGATCATTCACCTCGATGTTAATTAACGTTTATCGCCGAGTAGGGGTGAGCACTTCGAATAGCTTGCAGCACGCAAACTGTTGCTTTTACGAGCGAATCGCTGGCGTTTGACGCGTCCCCCTGTTCACTGGATACGTAGCCTAGTCGCTGACATGAACGGGCCACATTAACCCTGACCCTGTCTCGAAACTTAGCTGACTACACGCGAGCCTCCAACCCCCTTGCGTTTATCAAACGTTGCAACCCTGTTTCCCTATGCAAATTAATTATACTATACACAGGACGTTTGCTGGAAGAGATACGCGCTGTAGTCCCGTGTGCACCTAAGTGAGGCTTGACAGTGCAGCGGTGCGATTTAATATTCGACGAGAATCTCTTCGTTTGGTGAGTGGTATCATTGATATAATATTACATAATTGTGAAAGGTGTTCTTGGGGGTAGGAAACGATATTATTGTACTTTTCGGACGCATTAATATTTAAGCGGGAATATTGGTATGTATGGCTCGAGGTTGTCAGATTGAAGTTTTTATTGTTCGTATGGGCCACGCATGGCGAATGTCAGAAGTTGCCCGGTGCATCTGCAAGAAGTAAGAAAATAGGTAGCTTGTAGGAGAAGCAAGTTTCGAAACTGCTCGAAAATACGTGCACTGAGAAATTGAAGAACAAAAGCTTGGAATCAGAATTTAAGTTTCCTTACTTTCGAATACCGGACGCCTGAATGCTCTACAGGAATAAGAATTTTTCTTATCACTAAATTCTTATTGTGCGAGTTTACAGTCATTTTTATACTTTACTGGTTAATAAAGCAGTTCCGTTGTTCCAAATAAATGTGTTTCCCACTTCTTTAAATTCTTATTGGAATTCGTGACATTAATGTCACAAAGTTTATGATGTAGAATATTGTATAAAAAAGCGGAAACAAAATTATTGTATAGGAAAATGTATTTTATTGTATTCTCCAAAAATGCTAGAACGGTAACGAATAAAAATTTGTGTTCGACCGCCAGATTATCAGAGCTTTCCATAAACTGCAAAATAAAATTACAAAGTAAATTCCATCATATTCCTTATTCGACAGCAGTATTCCTTTAATATACATTATCGATCATAGAATCCCCCTTTTGAATACCGATTACCACGTCGTCAACGTTGTATCAAAAATGCACCACCTCGCCCTTCATAAATTTTAAATGTTCCTTTTATCGATTTCAGCCGCGACAAGTGTAATAAAAGTTATTCAGAAAAATCAAATAAAATCCAACAGAACCCTATAACACAGTTAACTCTTTTCCTCCCTTTAACCGCAATACGCTCAGAAACTTGAACTAAGAAACGCCAGTAGCAAAATAAGAAAAAAGAAAGGGATTACAATAAGAACCGCGATGTAATTCAATTTCCCTTCCCCCCGCACGAAAACTCGCGCCACTAAAATCTGAAAGGACAAAATAATATACCAGGGGAGCTGTAATCTCTTAAATTTTTCACGTAACAGGATTGCACGGGGCGAGATGACAAACCCAGTCTCGCAGTCGCCAACACTCGGCGACAACGATCTTCCAATCTGTATTAGCGTCCACGTTATTCCCGTTTCCGTCGCGACACGTGTTCCGTCGTCCCGGAAAATGGAACATCAGCCTCGAATGCCGGATGCTGCAGAACGTGTAGGTATCTACTTAGGACTTACTTTCAGTAACGTTCAGCCGAGAGCACCGGCGACAATCTACGGCGTCTCGTGTATTTGAAGTGTCGCCGGCGCAATTGAGACGACGTTGCAGGAACCCGGCCACGATTTTGCTGGAGCAAGTGCTATTATATCGCGGGACGTGTCTCCGGGGATCCACCACTCCTTAGGCGCATCGCACTCCTGGGGAACCTTGCTGAGAATTTCGTGCCCTTTGCGCGCAACTTGGCATTGGAGGAACATGTTACTCGTGCAGCGTGCTGCCACCGGTCGATCCTGTCGATTGAACGGCTGGCAGTTTGATAGTATTATTCGTAGCATGCGCTTGGCGCGCGTGAATAAGGAAGTTTAAACGATGAATATTTATTGGCAACACTTCCAATTCGTTGGTATTATTAAACAGTCGAGGATAACTATCGATAAATTAGGAATAGTAAATAGTGATTGCATGTTGGTTGAATTAAATTAATATCATTCTGATATTGATGGTAGGTAATGAAATTAAAAATTGACTTTTACGAAACAGTTTAAATAGGTTGATATTTAAAACTAACTGTGGTAACTGTTCGACCGTAATAGGATAAAAGCAAAATGAAATTATAGAAATAAATATCAAATGAAATCTTTCGAGGGTTCTTTAAATAGTAAAATATAGGATTAACAGAAATTCCAGTATATCTGCGTACTGACTAAGGAAGCAAATTCGAACGAAATTACAATCGTCCCCGTGCATTCATTCACTATGTTCGTTTGAAGCATGAGAGATTCACCGTCGTACGCGCTACTTCGAAAACTGAAACAGTTTCACGGACTTACGTGTTTCACACTCGCCGCGAAGCAAATCGCCTGTGCAATTTCGATGCAAACGCAGCTGCAAGTTCGCGACAAGGCCCCTGTTACAGAGCAGGGCTGGGGGACACGAATGCAGTAACGGGGACAGGACTTGGTGAAACTGAGCGCCGGAGAATCGCGTAGAAACTTTCCGAGAATTTCAATGGATCGAACCCGATCGGATTGAAATTATTAATGCCAATAACGTCTTTGTCTTTGGCTGTCCGCTGGAGGAAAACCGTCGGAAACGGAACTTACGTCGCCTCGTTCCACATGCAAACGGGGCGATAAAACTTCCTCGGGCAAACGTTCTACCTGTTCGTTGCGTGCATGCGATAACGTTGCTGCTACCAGAATTGAATATGTCAGTTTAATGTGTTGAAGGTAGTTTTCATGGAAAGTTAGCTAACTGTGTAGTTTCGCTGGGCGAACTGTTTGGACATCATCATGCTTCCATTATTCTACATTTGCTAAATTTCCAACATTTTTTACGGTTCTACACCATCCTGCAGGGCGAACTAAACTTTCTTTTATGTTAAAGGGTTCTAATCATGCCAGGCGGTGTTTCAATTTTATGTGTGCCATTCTGATATTTGAATAAGAATTTTTGTATTTAATTTTTCTGAACGTAAATTTTAATCATCGATTTCTAATATTTCGATTTCTATTTTTCATAGGAACTTTCGAGTACGAATGTTTTAATTCCAATTCGTGGGTTTGAATTTATCTATCTATCGTCTGAATGAAACATTTTCATTTGGTACTTCCGAATTTCCATTTTTATTCGCAGAATAAATAATACTCTGACAAGTTTCGTAGTTATCGTACTCGTAGTACGAAAATTTTTACTACAATTGATAGTTGCGACTTGCCAATGGTCTCTCGCGAGACTAACAATAAGCAGCACTGTCTCCTTAACCGAGGTTCGAATTTTTCGTACGAAACTAGGGCTATATTAGACTGGCAGTTGGTATTAAGCTCACGGAAAAGGGGAAAGTTTTTAGAACTTTTCACCAGTGCTCGTTATGGTTCGTTCGCAGTCAGATTCACGAACGACTTTTCGACGCATCGCATCGAGCCGACCGCAGATCAAACCGCGAACTGAAAACTGCGGTGACGGCATAGGGGAGCTAATGGAATATCTTATTTCAAAATTTCCAGGATCCCTTGCCTCGATTTCCTCTTTCTTCGCGACTCCTTTGAGGATAACGTTTCGTACGCGTGCACATCGATGCTGCATCCTGCGTCGTAAATTTCCGGCGAATTCGGAACTTTCACCGCGAACGTGATACATAAAGGTAATAGTAAAATCTTCCAGGTATCGGGAACTCTGGAGACACGAGCAACGATACCTGTTTTACGACGCAGCGTCTCGCGTTATAACAGTGGCGTTTGTTTGTAATATGCATGGAGTGTTGGAATTTTCGATCATCGAACGGAAACGACGGGGATGTCGGATGAATCATGAAAAGCTTAACTATAGAATATTCCTATGAATTTTACATTACGAATTAATTAACCCTTTCTATGTAATCCCACGGGTAGATACGTGAACTATCGTCGATGGACGAATTTATAATATTATACAATAAGTGTATGCTTGCAAGTTCTTGTTTCCAAGTGTGATAGTAAAATTCTCAATTCTTGTATGAAGAAAATATTAAATCTTTTAAACAGCAATTATGACACACTGTCGAATAGCTATAGATGAGGGTGAAATATAGTATAACAGATTGCGGCATCAATCAAATTATGTACGATTATTCCTTTCTGTCCTGCTATAATCTAGCAGGGGTTGGACCTCTAAGGGATGAAGGTTCAACGAAACGAGAAGCGGAATCCGCGATGAGGCGCGAGTAAGCTCGTATGCAAAGTAAGCGACAGTCTACGGGGTTGAACCTTAATGAAAAATCGATGCTCTCTGGTTGTGACTGCGTGGAAGTCGAGAAAGGCCGCGTTGGATGCGTTCCCCCGCGAGTGTTGGTGCACCTGGTCGATGGTGAAAAGGTACGCGGCACCAAATTGGAGGTTGGATGGCCTTTTGCGTGATAAAAAACCCGCGGCTATGCAAATCCTCCGTTGAAATCCCGTGGAAGATTAACAGAGGCTGAAGCTTCGCCCCTTCCTACCTCGTTCGCCATCGACTTTGCGTGATGGCGGTTTTACCCTTCGTTTGTGTATGGAACGCAGTTTTCGAAATTGGGCGAGAGCGAAAAAGATTGTGTGGCGTTTTTGTTATTTCATGATAGAGTTTTCGAAAATAGATTCGCTTTTTTCGCGGTGAAAGGTTTCACTCCCGTGCGACGAATGGTGAATTTATGATGCTTTGCACCGCTTTACTGGCATTTGTAATTTCGCTGCACTTCCTGTAGGATCTTTTATATTATTCTGCACTGAATATCATTTAATAATATTTTATATTATTTGCAATGTGAAATTGTAACAACCAACAGATTTGGCTGAATATTTAATAGTTTTCTGCATTGAGGAACTGAGGAACGAAAAAACGTGGTATGGTATTAATTATATATCGATATATGTATAGATCCTCTTAGCGCTGCAATGGTCAAATCCACGTGAAAATTAATTGCGATGAAACATTGTCTCCATCCGCCCCGAAGTATCGAACAATGGTCCAGAAATATTCTTACTTTGAATAAGAGATGTTCTAATTGCTTTCGACTATAGTCAAGCGATCATTCTATGCATCGAATGCTCGGTATTGGGGAACGCTATAAAATACCACCTCTATTCTTTCCTCTATCACATCTCTCGCGGAGAATGCCGCGGGGTTATGTCCACTTTGGCCGGCATTTGCATCGGAAAATTGCGGATTAACGCTCCCTGGGTCGCGATCACCCCGGTTGAGGAACCCTCTCACGAACCAAACGAAATGGCGAACTGGCTTCCTTTTGTCCCAGACTTTGACCGCTTAAACGAACTCAATTGTTACATATTTGTATGAAAACAAAAGCTCAAAAGCTCTGTGAAGCGCTGATGAATAGAGATGTAATTTTTGAAAATGGAGACACAAGGGCGATATACAATCTCGGTCTGAATTATTTCTCATCTTTTAAAAGAGCTTGAATGATAATAATTGACTGAATAACGATATTAATGTACAAGGGTTGAACGAAAATGTTGGACTGCTTCACTTTGATGTATCGAGGAATTACTTGGCATGGATAATTATGAATAAGAATGTAAGGACTATTTAAATGAGGTAACTCTTTAGAATACTGCTTTACAGTCAATTGCGAAGCACACGTTGTACAATCGAATTCTACATCCAGCTTGTTAAATCGCCAAAAATGGAACTTGAACCTGGTATTAACTTTGAAAGCAGTGTGCTCGTAAATTCAACATAAATATGCAACGGAGATAAACGTATTGATGTGTCTCATGATAAGAACACATATTGTAACTTTCGCGACATTTACTCTAATTTTAGTTTCACTTTCAGGGATTAAATGTACCAAGAATGAATGAACTTTAACAACGCGAGACCATCAAAGAAACGTAAAACTAAGTGCTGACGCATATGCTTCCCTTATAGTCCATAAAACGTAGAAACAAGTCGGAGGAAACGACACGCCCGTTGGGGTACTTCGAAAACTTCAAAGTCGTGACTTCTCAGTTACAGCTATTTTAACGATACCTCTGTCATCTTCCCGTTAGAACTTCCACTGACTAGCTCCATCGAAGCAAGAAATTAATTAATGACTTCGTAAAATGTAGCAATCAGAGGTTTGCTATCAGAGACAGAGACAGGATGTAGTATAGAAACTTCAGCGGGAAGTCAACGTCCTTATGTTTATTAATGAACGCTAATTCTCTGCTCCCTTAACGCAACGTTACTGTCAAACTTTCTGAGCCTCCCGCAGCAATCCGATTAACGTCACCCCTTCTTACTCACGCCTCACCATACCCTTCTATTCGTCCCACCTTTCGTTCTCCACCTCGTCAACGTTGCAATCGTAATTTATTATTCTTCTTACGGAAACAGTAGTGGAGGTCGACCGCGAGAAAACTTTCTTTCAACTGTTTTCCGAACAAAAGTCTTCTTCGCTGGCCGAGAACACTGGCAGAAAGACTGAAGGGAGGTGGCTGTAACCATTGTGCCACGAGCAATTAATCAGTTCCTTTTCACGGCGGACCAAACGAGGAGAACACTTTCTTTCTTGTAAACATTTTACTTTGATAATAGGATCGGGATAATTAGAAGCAAGAATCCCAGAGGTTTGCTACGAAAATAGCTTTCATCGAGGTCAGTAACTGCGCCGATATTAATTTCACAGTTCGTTACAAACCGGGCCGGCGCAGCTCCTCTTTCCATTAGCAATTGTAACCGTTGCCCTGTTTCGAATCGGTCAGTCGTTTCGAGTATACCGGAATAATGTTTCCCCGTGGAAATTGTATACACCGTGAAACAGTTGCACGGGGTTGCATTTAAAAGACTTCGTCGTGGACGATAAACAATGCCAAAGTTCGTGGATAGTAAAAAATTTCTCAGGATTCATAAATTAAATAATTAATATTCAAGAATTTGGATGGCTTTAATTAAATTGCTACTGTTCCCCGTATTTCTACTATCTATGCATAAGTTTTTATTAGATTTCATTGGTTTTAGAAAATTTCAAAAAATTCCTACCAAATTTTAAACAACGTAGAGTAACACGCTTGGTATGATGCATCGCTTCGCTGTAAATTTTTAAAGATTTAGCTGGCTGTGCGATGTTTCATTCTTACACGACCATCCGAAAGCCTTCTTCGCTGCAACTACCTAGGCGAGGGCGAAAAATAACGTGATCCTATAACCAGTAACTTAACTGTTATCTTCATATGCGAATACAACAACTTGTAGGTAGCTGTAAATCTTGACAAGTTTGGGGGAGACTGGTAATTTTTGCTCGACCAGAAAACATTGAACCTCTTTCTTTTGGGCTGTGGAAATAAAACATTCCCGAATCTAACCGAGCTACCGCTGTAAAACTATTTTTCTCATTTATTTATTGTCGGCGATAAAACGTTGGGAAGAAGGTGGCACATATATTTCATTTTTGGGTTAAGGAAACTTAACTTTATTAACGTCCGCCTCTGCAGGAAGATATTGTACAACGCTGACCCTTCTTGGTGGATATAATAAGTCCAAAGTGCGATTATTTATCGTACTAAAATAATACAAGAATTTTTACGTAATGGTAAAGATATATATTGCAAAGCGTATAGTCTTTATAAACGTGTAGTATTATGTACTGAAACTAATAGCCACTTGTATTTCTCCGAAGTATTTTACAATATCGAGGGAACCCTGTACGTCGAATATTGCTTCGAAGCCAATGCCCGCCTCTTTTCCTATGCGCTGATAATTGCGTTTGCGGCATAGGCGATCTGCTCTACTTTTCTCCCGGGTATTCTTCAAACAGCTCGCGTTTTATTAGAAACGGCCGGAAGGGAGTGTTGCGAAACGACGATAAAGAACGGAAGTGTTCATATAGAGCAAGAAAATGTCGATTAGTTTCAGGAACCGCGAACCAAGAAGTACGAATATAAAAAAGAAGCTGATATTATAATATTGAAATTATCTTCCTCTTTGTTATAATAATTGTTATATTTTCAGAAGTACTACACTAGTAACATAAGTTCTATATCATTTCTGACCAACATTTCCGTCCGATCCATCTAAACTGAAACAATTTAATATGTGGGAAAAATACGGACGTCGCGCTAGAGAAGAGCATTGTTTAATTAGTCAGAGATTTCTCGTATTCAATGAAGATGAAAAAGATATATCGGTGCGACCGATTCGGCAGCGAATACGTGAACTTTTCAATGAAAACAAACTTCGCAGGAAAAGTACGAAAAAACATATACGACGGAAACGAGTATTCTGTGGAACATTTGGTCGGTTACACGATCGGGGAATAACATAAACGAAAATAAGGAAATGTTGGAAAATTTTTTAAATTTTAAGCAGTCTGTGCATTGAAACAACAGAAATGTAGTTCGGGTCTTTTTATGAGAGAACAAAAAAAACGAATATACAGACGTTTTTACTATTCACCATAATGGGATGGAACGCATTCGGCTTTCCATATTAAATGAAAACAATCGATGCTTTTTCCCCCCTATTTTCGACGTTTCTATGAGGACGGAGGGCAGTCGAGTTCAGTCAATTAAAATTCAACCCTCGAAACTAAGGGTATTATGATCAGGACGATTAAAATGCAAGCGATAGGATCTTTCTTTGGTCTTTTATTTGGCCAGAATGAAGTCCAATTAGATGACCAGTCACGCCATATTAATCGAATTAAATCGAATCGGTATTTCTTTGTTGGGTCGAATGTCCCTCACTTCTTTGCTGTCTATTGGAATTCGTGCCGTGGAATAAATCATCACAGTTTTACGTTCCTGCAGCCGCCCGCCTGGCCGATAAGCACATTAAAATACACCCCATTTCTTTAGACAAATAAGAAATCGAATAAGGTAAATAGCATTTTCATTTCCCTTGAATAATACGTGTTTAATGATCGAAGATACACGTATATACTCAATACCAGTTGATCAATTTGCAGTGAAATAAAAGTACCAACAATTATTATAAATGTAACCAAGTTACGATATTATTGAAGATATTATCCTTCATTTACTTCGGCGCTCATTAATTGTAAATTAATAATAATTTATTTCGCCGAGTGAAACGATCAAACTATTGCGCTATCAAAACCAGCCGTTTCGACACGCCAATCTAAATTCACTTGCCCGAACAAGTTAACAAAATCATGGGATTGCCACATCACAACCACATAACTTCCATAATTTTGCCAGTGGACCACGAATAAATAGCCACGGCTCGTGGCGCGCGACAATGCCACGCGAACAACGAATCGCGATATCGCGCGTTACTTAATTGCGGCGAGCCGTTCTGATTTGCAAATGACGTGTCGAATCACGCGTTAACCGCTGCCTCGCTTCATTCGTTCCATCCACGACGGGAGCACAAATGGCGTGGACACGCTGGAAATGTTGCAAACTCTTCGATCAAACTCGCAGAGAAATTAACGTTTTCCACTCCCCCCCTCACTCTCGTCCTGGATATATACTATAATGGGGGCGTGAGGAAAGGGGTAGTAAGGGGGGAAGCGGAGAACGAAAAGTCTTGAGTAACGAAAGCTAACTGTACAAGGGAACGAATGAAATGTTTGCAGGTTGCTTAGCGAGTTTCGAATCTCGAACTTCGGCAAGCAAAGATCGCTCGGTCCGACCATAATCACGACTTCAACTTCCAACTTCCCTTATCGGGTTTCGAACCAACTTCTTCGATAAAGCGTCCAGTCTCGAAACGATTGCGTAAGTCATCCGCGTCGCCTTGTTGCCGAGTTTCGCGGCTACAATGCTCTCGGGGTATAAGAAATTAAGGAAACGACGAAAAAAGGGAACAAGAAACAAGTACGGGGGAATCGTGAAAGGAAGAAAGGTTCACGTTCCGTGAACGTGGAACTTCGCCATCCGGTTAAATTAATACAAAAGAGTACGAGAAAGTAGTTCCGCGGGTAAGTCTTGAAACAGGCCAAAAAGCCGTAAAGCATTCCTGCATATTTCACCGGTCTGTTAATTAACAGACAGCTTTCTAGGACACACAATTTACAGCGAGAAATTCCCCCGGACTGCACTTAAGCGGAACATTATGAAATCCCTTATTCACTGGAAATTTTCTGACCTCCTTGCACCGCCACAGGGACCTGCTCCGGCATTCATATCTGCATACCTGCGGATTGGTTTATCTTATTACAATACACTTGTCGCCTTGTCTCCTGTCTCCGTATGCACGCGGAGCATTGTCTCCCAAGGTACGGCCACGACAGCGAAAGGTGTTAAACGGCTGCCTGTGCGAGATATAATACGATACGACTGCGTAGGGCGTAAGTAGCGCGCAGCGTAATGCGACTACCCTCACATCATTCCAAAGGGTGTTTCGTCTTAGGATTTCCGTAAGCGGCTTTGTAACGACCCCTTCGAAACTGCCGGGGGAAGTTTGCTCTCCCGCGTCGCGATCAAATTTTTGGGCTACATTGTAGAAATTCTATTCGCGGATTCCACTTCCTAGTTTGGGAGAGAGATAATGTTGCGAGGGGAACAGGATTACTGTCATCAATCACAGGACACAATAACAGGCTTTTCAGCATGTACGTGTAACATTGGAACGACGAATGTAGCGCGTTCGATGGTTGACAAATTGCAGGACGAGTTTTAGGAATTAATTAATTTTATTAAATCTTCTTACCCGTGTAGCGTTTTTGCTTATTGGAATTGATGATAGTTTAAAGTGGATAATAATTGTTCAGTATATTCATTAACTCAATTCCGTGCTCGAATTGTCGTAGAAGGAAAGGGTACGATTTGTCGGAGAATTCTTTTTCCTCGCGCTCCGTCAATAAACATTATAAAGCGATATGCTTATAAAATAACCCGACGTTTTATCACGTTGCGCAAAGAATACAAAAATATAATGGGGGATTGATGTTCGTTTTTGGCACCGTTGCCTCAGCGAGTTCCTGCTAAATCGACTAATTTATGCACACAGCCGACCGTATTTAAGAATTTCTGCGTCGCTACTCCCACAGGATCATTAATCAAGGAAACTGCCCGAGCTTCACGGTTGTTCGCGGAAAAATGTAAATGCCCCACTTATATCCAAATTGTCTCGCGAATCTAATGAACAACATCCGCATAGATATACATATTCCACGGCCCGGCGGTCGCATAAACAGTGACTTGCCGCCGGTTGAGTCCAGCGTTCTACGGCGACCGCTATGGTTGTTAATTACTAAACTACAACTCCGTTTACACCGCTATTTCCATTACAAAGCGATACGACTACATAATGCAGGATCAGCCGGGGTCACTTTATTCCACGAATACCTCAACTCCATCTCCCGTCTGGTCTACGGTCTGCCAACCTCTGAGCCACATCCAAGAATTTCAAATAGATTTACTAAATAACGATGGTCCCACTGGTACAGCGAATTTTGCTACGTCGTAAATTTATCTTAATATCTTGGGAAAGCACAGAGGACGTTTGAAACTATTCGAGGCGAATAAAGTAAGGGGAAACCGGGGTCCAATGGTTTAAGGGTTGAGAAGCAAGTTGGAATTCCCATTGTCAATTAAGAGTGCACAAATGTTTCGTTGTTCGTTGTTCTTATTCCAGCACGTCTCGTGGTGGTTGCTACGGCTTAAGGGAAGTGAATTTTCCGGAAGGAGACACAGAGTCTGTGCGTTTATTCGTTTTGATATCCAGGCCCGGGGCCAATTGTTTCTTTTCTCGGCTTTCAAGAGACATGTCTCCCCTTTTCAGCTTCTTCCTCTTCGTTTTCCGGGCACGTGTCGCGGTGCACACGAGTCCCAGGAAAACTCAATCCGAATGTATTCTCAACGCTAAATCGCGGTGGCCGTGGACAGGTCTCAAGTGTGGAGCTACAAAACGTTCAGGCGTTGTTGAATCATGACAGGTTTTGTAAATCATACACTGCGATATAAAACGCGATGGCCGTCCTGAGGAAATATTTAAACGTTGAACGTTCGATTCTCCGTGGTACTGCTGTGCTTCTGTCGGCTTATCGTTTCCGAGAAAAGAGTGTCGTCTTATAGGAGGCAATATGTGATTGCAGTGAGTTTGAAATTGGAATCAGAAATGATGAAATAATAGATATTGACGCAGACTGTCGAGTATTTTTTCATTAAATTGTTACGTAGCGTTAAGCTGAAGAAGTGTTTTTAGAAAGAAATCTTTATTTCTCGCCGGATTGTGGCGCAACGTATAGACAGCGAAACCAACGTACTCACAACGAACGAGATATTCACTGAACGTTTTCAAAAAATCAGAAAGGAATGCAATAAGAACGATTCCAAAATACCGGAGGAAGAGCCGTTTAATTATTTCTTGAAGCACGCGACGCGCGTGGCGCTTTCGCGTGATGTGTCGTCGAGGCGGTAATTGAAAAGCGCAAAACCGTAATTACCGTGGCGCGTAACTGTAACTCGCTTTCACGCGTCGCGTAATCGTATGAAAAGCGAGTTATAGCGGCTAAGGACCTTACTTCCGTTGCACATCAGAACTAAAAGTCTCTCCCTGTGGTGGCATTTAAATAAGGGCAGGCCTGTGTCACGATTTAATCGAATAACTTACACTTTCCAGCGTGCCCGTGTGTCACCGTAATTCTTTGCAATATTCGCACGTCGCCACCGTTTTCCCCATTTCTATGAACGAGTTTCGGTAAAAATATTTTTTGCAAGCTATACATATAAGTATGTATATATGTGTGTGTGTTTTCTTAAATTAATAATTAACTCAGTTCGTGTAATTTCTTCCAAGTCTGTCCCAGAAACTTGCAACTCGGTCACTTAATTGACCGAGTGACAATTACAAATTACGAAGGAAAATCACGAATATTCCGCGAGAGACTTGGCCCTCCCACTTAGCCCCAGCTACGTGACAACTTTCAATTACTTTCGCCGTAACATTTTCGCGAACATTTTTAAGGGAGTTCCGTGTGTTTCGTCCGGCAACTTCGCGGAACGACGTTCGGCAAGCTCTTCGCGTGGCCGGGCCAGGCCAGTCTGTTCAAACTTTGCTTATTAACCGTACTCACGATCATCTAACACGATAGTGGCGCATTCAGAAGCAGCTACGGCCAACATTGTTCCGCGAGAAAATCGAATCTCCGCAGGAAGCACGGGTTATCCCGTGTGGCTGTGGCTGAAAGCGCCTCAGACAATTTCCGGCAACAGCAGACTTCCTGTTACGCGCACTTCGCGCCCCTTAGAGGCTGCTTTCTATTTTTACCGTGCATCGTTTCTTTTCATTTTTTTTTTTTTTTTCGTTCTTTTCTCCTTTCCTTTTTTCGTTGATCCAGCGTCAAGCGCACCAGGATACCCGCCTTGTGTCCAGGGGAATAAAAAGCGTTTCGCCATCATGAAAAGCGTTTACATTATTCATGTGAACCGTTGCCCAGCTGCTTTGCTGCCCACCATTTCGCATCTCTAGTTATCCCTGGTCGCGGCAAGGAGAGTTTCGATAGCTCGGCCAGATCGTCGTCACGCGACTTCCTTCTGTCCCGAATCGATGAGGCGGGCGCAACCCGGCTTATGAACCGGACGTGAAATTGCTGCTTCGAGTTACTTCGAGTATTAGAACGAGGGCAAAGGAATTTGAAAGTAGGCTTTTTACGAAATAGGAATTTTTACATCTGGTTGGGTCGAAAATAACAGTGCGGTGCTTTGAGAGAGCTTCGAGAAACCCATTGTAGGTTTAATATATGCTTCATTGAATATCTAAAATTCTATTTTGTTCAATGTCTTTCCCCTGGTTCTAATAACCAAGCATACTCTTCCTTATAGTATACATTAGAAAAAAATCTGTTCAAAAAATAATCAACGCTATTGACTCAATTTTCAATTTTAATATTAATTATCTCCAACAGGCTTGACAAAGAGGAACCTATGATTGCCCGTAAATTGACTCAATCGCAACCGCTTTGCTTCAACTCGTTACTACTTTACGCACACCGTAAGTGAACAATTCTCAGAAGTCTCGACATCTTTCCCCTACCTTCGCCGTTTGTCGACTACTCGACCGAACGAATTGAAAACGGCGCGCCGCGACGTCGGGAACAAATCGTCGCGTTTAAACCGCACTCGTCGCCGGTGTTGGCCGTGCTATTTGCGCGGCTGCTAATGAGTAGGACGTATGCCACCTGGTCGGCGTGTAATTACTCACGGGATTGGTCATGACCGCGTTTAATCGTCGCCCACAAATCGACGAGCTGTTAATGGAGAATAGTATAAACGGCGGAGTAAATGTTGGAAACGCTATTTCGTACGAATTACACCGGCGCGGGGGCGTGTACACGCTCGAAACATCGGGATTATCGTTTGTCGACGAACGATAATTCTTTCCCGCGGACCGATTTCGCCTGAATGCGATTTATCGTTTCGATTACGCGCATCCTGATCGCGTTTCGCGGAACGCTCGACTATATGGCCCTAGCCGGACTGCACGGACTGCAATTTCGTTCACTAGTGCATACATATTCGTTTTCTTCTCCTTTTAATAAGTCACCGTTGCGCACGTTGAGTCGTCGGTGTTAATATCCCCTCTGGAACTGCGAACGAAGGCAAGGTAATCACGATCGCTTAAACTTTGATTTGCGAACGGGAAATTGTTTGAGGGTTGTTATGTTTTAATTAAACCGCACGGAAAACTGGGCTAATTCCGCGATTGGCTGAGATAAACTTGATCACCGAAATTGCGCAGGTTCGATCGCGTTATTGTACCGCCGGTTTATTCTCTGAAAATCAATACTATGTACTCGAACGCGTATTTAATTTTTGCCACTATTCTTATCTCGGTGACTTCGTGAACAATCTATAATTTATCCATATTTCTTTAACAACATTTCCTTCTGCCGATAGACCTATCCTATTCGCAATATCCCACAGTATTAACCACCACCACATTCGTCTGCTTCAGTCCCGTTTCAATTCTTTCATTCAACGTAACTGCTCTATTGACTTCTCCAATGAAGGCGTTAATACGAATAACAATAACGGCAATGACAACAGTGGTCTGTTTTATTTTCCGTGTAAGCTAACCGATTCGACAGGCCATGAATCGTGCCATTCAATTTTAATCAGTCTAACCCAGTTGCTGGAATAAAAAAAAATAGCACTCCATACCGGGAAGTTAACGAAGGCGACCAGTTTCGCAGTGGAAATGCCACTTTCCGCGACACTGTTGCGTTAAAGTTGGTAGACTCGCGTTATCGTCCTCGCGGGCTCTCGCGTTACGACACGGTCGCATCTGAGAACGGTGTTTTCGTTCCATTATGCTTAATTGGACGGTATACGTTTCCAGCAGAGAAAAAAGACCGAGTTCTCGGCTAACCGAAATCGCCGCCAGCGTCGAGAACTTCTGAACGGTTCAATACGTTGACCGAACTTCGGCAAACTATGCCCTGCAAGGGGAAGAAACCTTAAAAGTTACGACGAAATTAGAGCCACGGCTTCCATCAGCGAAATGACCAGTTCGCAGCTCGTTGTTCTCACGAACCTCCGCTGTTACTAACTTTTCGTCTCTACGAGGTTTTGGAGCATTTTTTCTGAACGAAAATGAAAGCAGCAGAGTCAACGAGAGGGTTCTTTCCGTCACGATGGGGATTTGAACATGTGTTCAGTCAGACGATAAGAATAATCGGTATATTAATATGGTGTTAGATTTTTGTAATTTTTATTGACGAGCGATGAAGTACTATTGCTAAAAAATGTATATGGTGTTCTGTCGCGTGTTCGAAGATTTAATTTCGTATTATTTTTCGGATGCTTGGTGTTAAGTTTTTTAATAGCTTTTCAATTATTTACCATTTATCTTTCTTATAAAAACATACAACTCTGCACGTGTCCGATATTCAATTAATTAAATAGTACACTAAATAAGAACGCCATGTTAAAACAATATTACAATACCCTTTTAAATGATGTTTAAAAATATCAGTCCTGCCAGCATAAATCAGATAAACGTACGAATAAAAAGTTGACGAAATTAGAGCTTCTTTGCCTACATTTCGTTCGTGTCCCCGCATTATTGCATTATGTATCACGATCAGACACACGTCAGACCGGTCGCGAATAATCGAATCATCTGTTAACGTCGTGGATTCACCCCTTTCACCCCAGCCATCAGTTCCACGGTCGTTTTCCGATAGAAAAAGCAACCAGCATCACGGAGATATTCCGTGATAGTAGCGACTGGGACCATAAAACAGTATTACGCGGAACCGCGGTAAAAGGGTACGAGTCGGAACAAAGGCGCCGACACTCGGTCTTGTTTCTTCGTCATATCGTAAAAACACAGTAAAAGGGAGAACAACGGAGCGACAATCCGCGTATTCTGTTCGCCGAAACGAATGGAAGTTCGTTGCCCAGGGCTGGGATCAAACCGTGTCGGATAACAAACGATCCACACAGGCAAACACCATTCCCCTGATAATCTACAGGAAGTTTATCCACGTGTAATCGTCAATACGAATTGCCATCTCGTCCCGTCGAAACGAATTATTCTGCGAGTTTTCGATTCGACTTGCATGGAAACCAGGCCAGTAGAGCGCAATGCTTCCTTTGGGGGTAATTAATGGAAATGCTTGAAAAGTTTTGCGCTTCGCGGTGACAAGGTGAGAAGCTGCTTCAGATAAATGTGGGATTTGTGCAGGATTGAATTTTTCCATTGCGATAATAGGATAGATCGGTTTCATTGTATTTTATTCAGAACGAAAACTAAATGGTATAGGTGGAGGATAATTCTATGTCAGAATTAATCAGGTCATCGGTGCTTAATTGTTTATACGCTTGGTAAATGGAAGGTTCTTTTAATTCATTTCTTTTGCAAATGGTTTCCCAGAGGCCAGTCATAGGTAGACGCATTAAATCTAATAAACTGGATTGGCCTGTCTTACGAGACAGCTTTTAATCAGACTTTGATAGGGTTCTTTCACGTCTATTCTAGTCTATGCACGAATCAGGCTACTATAAAAAAAATCTAGAGAATTATACTACGAGCTGTCTACAGTATTTTAAGCTGCGACGAAGTAAGACACTTTTATTTTGCAATGCAAGAATTAATAATTCATAGACCATATGAATTTGTATTTAATCAATGATTACGTAAATAGCTGAGCGATAACGAAATTTTTTCCCAATACAGACACGTTAATTTACAAAAAAATAACTCCTTCATTCTTGATATACTCGACACTGCGGCATAGCGTTGTTCACGAAGAAAGCACCGCTGCAAATTAAAGCAGTTTACCAAGCTGCCTCGGCTGTACACGACCTGTTTTTACAGCTCGTGAATTCACCGTGTCACCGACAAACAGAGATTTGTCAATGAGATTGCCCTTACTGGCGGTATTCATGGAACGACGCCAAAAGCCGATCCATCGAGCGACAACGTGCACGCGTGACTTCTGCTGTTTACGCGTTGCCAACAGCCGCGGCAATATATGTACGTAGAATGCTAATAATTTTGTTTAATAAATTGGAGGCCTTGGTACGATAATTAGGCCAGCCCTCGTTCGCGCCGTCCCGAAATAATGATTGTGCTCAGAGGTACTTCTGTATCCGATTAATAATCGCACGATGCTCTCTGTGTTTCGACGAGGTTGCATGTATAGCCGCGATGACAATTATTCCTACACCACTTGACCGTAGAAATTGCATTCTGTTTACGACATTCTATATCCGGTCAACGGCGGAGTAATTAATGCTGACGGGGGAAATGAACGACGCGACGATTCGATTTAATTAGCTACTGTTGCTCAATCGGATATAATTGAGGGCTGTTCGATGATTAAATTGAAAGAAGATCAGTCTCTGTTGAATAATAATGTCAACTCAGATATGCTCCATATTTATTCGATTGCACTTTTTTTTATGCTTTAATATACCAGAAAAGTTTGATCTCCGAATATAATGATTTATTCATTATATTAAAATGTGGAAGTAAATTGTGGATGCTGCGGAATGTATCGAATTTTGAAAACAACATGCACGGGATAATATTTTGTTAGGAAACTTTGCTCCTGCCGGATACGCAACATTGACGAAAGTGAGACGGCGTAAACTGAACCATGAAATCTGCAACACAGAAACGCAAATCTATTTTCTATATCAGTACGAGACGCGAACTTTGCGAATAGTTCCAGCAGGGCTCAGGCTCGATGTAGCTGCAAATCCTGCGCGACGAAGGGAAAATTCTATTGGAAGTTGGATTACCTTTATGGTGTTTCCCGTTAGAAAGTCTTGGAAGTACGTCGTGGATAATTTCGACTGTCTAACAAAGTTTCATTGCTTCGCTGACGAACGGTTGGAACAATTCTTAAATATTCCTAAGAAACATCTGATTGACCAATGAAGGAGATAAATTCGATTTTCAATAATTTTCGAATTTTCAAAAGTCTTCGAATAATTAAAGTGTCTCGAGAGTTTTCTGCTACTATTTAAACACTGATTCTTCATATTAATAATTATTTGCAAAATCATTTACAATTTGTATTGAAACTTATTAGACAGAAACTAAAACTAATTGTATACATTTTTTTTTTTCGTTGTAAGTGAAATTTCACACATAATTTATGTATCAAGAGTCTCCACGATAATACAAAATATTTAATTTTCAAAAGTATTCAGACCATGCCCAATAGCAATCTCTTTCCAGTACTTGCCCACTTCATTTCTTCCAATATATAAACAAATATACTGTTCCACGGATATAAAGAAATTATTACCACTTCACTCCACATTCTAAACGCAAAAGAAAAGCAACCCCCGTTTAACCAATGGCTCGAACAATTAAACTCTACTACGCTCAGGAGCGCGAAGATAAAGATCGAAGTAGAACGTGAATGCCATAGTCAGACAATCACCGCGCAACCGTTAGCCGGCGCCAAAATTGAAAAGGCGTTGGCGCACTGCACGGCTGAAAGGGGGGAAACGAGAACGGGTACGTTGAGTACGACGAAAAGCGCCGGTTTTCGAGGGAAACCGTGTAAGTTTAATTGCAACGCGAGCGGACATGCATGGAAAAGCCACTCACCCCGCTTCGAGGCGTGAAAACTGTCCTGTGGTTTTATCTGCTCAATCTGGGCGCTGACACGAGACTTGGGCAGGATGTCCCGGTTGGCGTTGATCTTTTCCACGGCATAACGAAAGGCCACTTCCTGCTTGTCGTCCGACGGATGAAACAGCCCACCTGGGAAATCACACATCCATATTAAAACGTTACTTTGACGCGAAACTGTCCCCGCCTCGTATTTCTTATTTTCGCTCGTCCAACCGAGCGCGGTTTTCTTCTTTTTATTTATCTATCCGCATGACGCCCAGCTGTCCCGTCTTTGGAAAAGTAATGAAATCTAGAACTTTATCCCTCGCGTGGGGTTGCAGTACGCTTCGGATATTAAACATTCAAGCACTTTGAACCCACCATTCGCGACGCAGCAAGATTCCGCGTACTTTTATGAAGCTTTCATAAGCTCATTTTTAAGCAGGAATGAAACAACTCCTTGCTATAAAAAGATCATTCAAATTGGATTGAAAAATCGCGACGAACGATCGTCAGAAATGATTAAAACGACCACGCGGTATTACGTAGCTACACTGAGCGTCAGGAATTTCAGGACACGCCGCTTCGAAATTATCATTTGTTCGAGCTCGTACATTGAGGCGAAGCTGCAGCTATTTAATAACGCGCGATACTTTCGTCCCCGAAGAAAAGAAAATTCCGGATGAATAATTCACGTGCCGCTAAACGTCCGACGAACGGGATGCAGCAGAATTTGTTGGACAGCACAAGCGACGAAACATGTTCGATCGTTGAAGAGGACGCGGCGCCGTTCGAAATCGACGTCGAAAGGAATTGGCGCCATAAATTGATTTTAATCTAGCACACGCGTCATAAAGTAAGTGGGCGAACAGCTGCGCCGAACTGATTCCACAATTTATAGAATTTACGCGACAGATTTACGTCTCTCTTCAAGGATAGGCATCGATTAAGTTTGACGAACGAGATGGATTTCTTTGCAACGTTTTACTGTGATGGGAAGAAGAACGAATAATAATGGTAATGATGTGAATTCAGGTCAAGTGAAAATAAGACAATCAGTAAGTTTCTGAAGAACAAAAGGAAATTATATTAAAATGTAATTAAGTCAGACTGAAAGTGAACAATAAATACTGATAAATATAATAATACTGACGATGATAAATTGCTTAAAATTTGATCTTCGTATGAATCTATAGAAAAGTTAAAGTGATCAGAACTCTTTCCCTTCCGGGAAGACTGTTCACAGGAAAATATCGTAACCAGGTGAATGGAAAATTGCGATACTTTTAATGGAGCAGCCGAGATAGTTGAACCCATAATGTCCATTTAATTTCGCTGCAGCGGGACGCGTTTTACGGTCACTACATTGTTCTCCCATTGAAACGATTACGTCCCCTACTATTACGAACGCTGGACGTCCCGCTTTACTTAATAATGAACGTCTGTCTGTGCATCGATTAGGCAGGCTTCGTCGTAGCAGGAGAAAAAACCGAGCAAAGACCGTTTAATCGTGCGACGACGGAATTATGATCCGGCATAAAAAGCACGCCGATACTATCGACCGACGCGTAAAAGCAGACAAGTCGTGCTTGCAACTTTATTTCGTTGGTCGATCGGCTCTCGAGTGCGCACGCGTTCTCCCGTCCTTTGTCTCTCTGTCATCGTTCTTTTTGCTCCGATAAAAACTCCCCCGCCGGATTAACAGGGCTTGAATATTCATTGATTGTTAATGAATTATTTTACGTCGCACTTGGCGACTCTCGACGATGAAACAAAAACGGTAAATTGATGTCGCTTCGATGCGAACACCGTATATCCAGCTGACGTCGTGGACAAAACGCTGTTTTAATTACAGGCGCGAGAAATTCCCGGCGAGCCGTACTGGATGACGACGGAACAAGGCTGCCGAACGACGTCGCGACGCTTGGCTTTAATTTCGACGCTACTTGCCGGCTCGAAACCGTGGGGAAATTATTGACAATTGATACAGGGACAGAGTCTGTGCGCTGGTCTCGATATTGCGGACGAAACGTTACGCAGGGCACATTAAGTTTTGCACAGGCGCTGGATAAATGTAGGGAGGCCTGGCGCAATATTAATACTTTCGATAGATCGTCGTATGCAAGGTGATTGCATATTCCTTTTTTTCTTTTGATGAGTATCTGCAGAAGCACGTGGGGACAGGTAGAAATGAGATATTAAATACTGCAAGTGACGTACCGACGAAAATATTTTTGAAAGAAATAAATATTATATCGTACAATAAGTAATGCTAAATCAACTTCAAATCAAATACGTAAAATATCGAAAATGATTAATAAATCGTTGCTTGAAGCTCTTTCTCCGAAAATTATTCATGCACGAGCAGCATGAAAGTGTGTCATTAATTAATTACATCATTAATAAATATTATGATGTAAATATGGTTCGAAATAGAAGTGATTCAATCTTTACGTAATATTAATGTTTTCATATATGTATTTTTATTTTTGAATCATTATTTCTTCATCACATTTGTATTTTATGCACCTACAGTTTATTGAAAATAATCTGCCTCATATCGGATTACATGCTGAAGAAATATACTATTCGCGTTTTCATGAACAAATATGAATATAATATTTCTTTGCGCATAAATACCATTGCCAGATCATAATACTAAACTGAAAGCCGATACTATTGTTCACTGGAATCGCCAGGTAGCCGTGACGTATCACTTTAACACGAAGTTTACGTGCACAGCGTTATCCACATTCTCGAGATTCCAAGAGCGTCTCGCTTTGTGATCCTGCTTGTCTGACTATGCACGGGCGCAACTACTTGCCAGCCGGCTGAAACGTAGCTCATGGTGCTGTATTTAAAGCTGGGTACACATTTATTACTTAGTCTTGCTACTGACACTCGTTACTTCATTTTTTGGTAACGAGGTTCGGTGTGGGACCCGTTTATAAATCTGTTCACTTCGTCGTGTTCCAGTTGTCTGTAAACTGTGAACAACAGGTCTGAGTATGTGAACGCGTCCAACTGTATCTCGTTACCTCCTTTGGAGCGGCTCACTATTCCGACAGTTCGTCGATACGGCCGAAGCAAGTAACGAGTAACGGTGTGAAGTAACATGAAACGGTCTACATTTGTTACCAGGCCGGTTGACTAGGTAACAGATTGCGGTAACAAATGTGTACCCAGTTTCTGACGTTAACGTTACGAGTTATACTAAATCTGCTCATACTACTTCCACACCAAGCGACACTGCATAAATTTTACTCTAACGAGTTGAAAAAGAAATGGCAAAAACCAACATAAGAATACCAAAGATGCAAAGTGTAAAAGAACAAAGAGGGCTCTCAGCAAGTGCTTCACTCGATGCCTACAACACTAAGCTTCAATAACATTCAATGAAACCCTATCGATATAATTACCTTTAAATCATATTATCCGCTTATCTCCACTAATTGAACAGTGCCCTATTCACGGTATCGCGTTATCGTCGCTTTAACTTGCCCCTTATAAACGTTACCCCAGATAGTCAGGTCGGCCACCACGACCGAAATATTTGTGCCACGCGTCGGAAGACATATATATATATCGATTACAATTCCATCGCCGCGGGATCGTTCACTTGACGGCCAAAGGGTGAAACGTGGAAGAAACGAACGAGCAACAACGAGATGAAGAGGGGCAAAAAAAAGAATGAAACGAACCAACAGTGAAAGAAACAGAAAGAGAGAGGGATAGAACTAGAGAGCCTTTTAGCTCGAGGAAGAAGGCTGGCAAGATACTCACCTATCCTAATGATATCAGGAAGAGCCGTGGCGTGGGCGGCGAGGAGCGCCAGCAGGAGCCACCTCGCAGCCATTTCCGGTTCCGGTCCGCTCCACCGTCTCTCCCCTCTGCGCCTTCGACGCCACCGCCTCCCCCTGCGCCCCCCAGGGGAGCCTGCTCCTCCCTTCTGCCGTAGGGACTCACACCGCTGGAAAACAAGATGGGATGGTGAGTTCATTAAAATGCGCCGCGCAAACCTTCGCGTCCGGCTCAGGAATATATCCCCTGGCGAGAGAGAATGCAAGGGGCGAGCCGTTTCTGACGCTGACACCGTAACAACCAACGTGTCACGGATTAGAAGCCGACGCTATGCCACGCCGTTTCGTGCATGTTGTCATCGAACGGGAAAGAGGCCAGTGGTAATGGTGTGATTCGGTTCGGGTTGGGAGAAAGTTTAAAGGTCGCTGTATTAAATACTTATTGTCGTTTTTCTTTTTTATTAAGTTCGACAATTCGAAAGTGTCCGAGTGTTTAGATAGCAAATCGGATTGATATAATGTAAGAAATTAGCAAAATTTTCCCAAGTATCGAAAAGATGGTGCGAAGATACGAACATGAATATTTTACTATATTAGCAAATTCGACACTCAGGTCGGAGAACATCGATCACGACCAGGAAGCATGGAAAACATATATTATTTGCGCTTATCTTACGATATCATACATCATAAAATTGCTCGTTCCGTGAATTATAACGAAATGTAATCGGTTACATTGATATGCGATTCGATGAATCACGTTAATGGACGTATAAAGTTCTTCCAAGGCATCGCCACAGAAAAGCAATCCTTTCACCGTTCCCTGCGACGTGTTGTCATTAAAAAAAAGTGGTGTCGGGTGGTAGCAACCAGCCAGACACGACGTTGCCGAAGAATAAGTGAGACAGCGTGGAATAAAACAGTTGGAAAATAAAAGCGACGACTGGTAGCTTTTTTTCCCTCTAAGCAGTAGCTGCGGGCTGTTTTAGAGCAGACACGCGGTTGCAACAATGTAGTCTGTGCGTCAATGGTCCCCTAGATCCTAGACCGCGGCGTGTGAAAAAACTATAGGATCGGAATGCAACAGCCCAGGAGAATGGACCGGAATTACCAGCGTAGAAAATTCATATGGGCATGAGAAAAAGATTTTTCATTAAATCGATCCGCCGACGAGGCCTCGGCGCGTATTTGCTGGATCCTCGGGTTGATTCTTTACTGTTTGCACAATGCACCATTCCAAAATGATTTTTAGCCCAATGATTCACAGAGCGAGGTGAACAATTGGAACTTGTCAATACGGTGCAATGGTGCAAAAAATAGAAAAGTTTAGGTCGAAGGAATGGATTGGATTTTTTTACGTTCATCAGTGAAGATCGATATCGTTATTGGATTTATCATCAATTTTTGTCAAACATCAGATTGGAGCTATATTATTGTTTTGGGATGAGGGAAGTGGAAATTATGGTAGTGATTTTTTACTTGTCTTCAAAATTGAACATTTTATTCCTCGAGTAATTTGATTTGGTAAATGATGGTAAATTATATTGATGAGCAGAATGTTGGAATACGATAAATGTATACGAACAAATATGCTCGAAGCAGGAATTATTCGTGACCAATCGATTATTCGTTGATTCGAAACCGAATAATTTCACAAACATTACACGTCTATAAATAAAATAAAAATTCTGATATAGGTTTATGCAGAGGGGCTTGCAATAATCAAACATGGTCGATTAACTGCATTCCACGTGGATTTCAAAAATGGATAATATTATTACAGACAAGCTAGGTAATTCAAAATCGAAACGAAATAAGCTTAATACATTTCGCAATTGTGATTCCCACGAAAAGTATTATGTACTAGACATGCATACATATGTATGTATGTGCACCGAGTTCGAGAACAAGAGCGGAAAATGAAGGAGTGAAAAATTAAAGTTGCGTCTATTCGTCCGTAGAAAAGTATTCAACTCGAAGTAGTCCAAGACGCTCATCGCCGGCCAATTTTCTCATCTCGACAAGCAATTCCCTTTCTGCATAATGTATCACTCTCTCCTCTGATTCTTCCTCCTTTCGGAGTTGCTCTGAATGGCGTGGATCGTTCACCGAAACACACTCGTAAATTTTCAATGCATAGGTGAGCACCGAACGGTCAATGATATACACGCGAGCGGCAATCGCGTGGATCACGATGAATCGTTATCATAAATTTGAAAATTACAATTCACTGAACCTGACGTCGCGGCATCATGGAAACTATGGGATATGCAGCTTGTGCAAACTTTAAAAACTATGATAGAGGGTGCAAAGATTTATGGGCGAGAGGAATTTTTAGAAAGAAATTTCGGTACAGTGGAAAGGTATTAATACTTCAAACATTCACCCTGTTTTTCTGTGCACTCCGCGATTCTTTTATGGCTTAACGACTTTATTATAAGCAAACATTAATTTTTTATCGAAAGGAAATTGATTGCATGTCTGAAATATGAGAAAAGCGCTCGAAAGAAATTACTTTAATTACTAAATGATTTTGCATACGATAAGTAGTTGTTTATTGATTGATATACCAAATAATTTATATCTACCTTAGAAAAATATTGAATCAACCGTTAATTTTATTCACCTTGAAAAGAATTACAAAATATAAATCAGCTGTATCGAAATTTTCTCACAAATCCACTATGCTTAGGGCAATTCTCGTCCTTCAAAATTAACCAGAAAGTATTTACTATTACAAACTACCGCCAAAGTGAAGATTTAAATACAATTACCAACACCATAACTCACGGTAGTCCATCCTCCCATTATCCCCAAGACGGAATTACGACTGCCATCGAAATCCGAGCGGAAAATCAGATTCGAACGAGCCCTGACTTTAATCCGCGCGTAACAAACGAGCCAATTATCAGCCAATTTCACCCGCGTCTCGTGACCCATTCTCTTTCCGCATAATTTATCGATTCCCCTCTGCGAGCTGGTGTTCTTTGAGCCCATTGAGCGCGAGCTGCGAGCATGCCACGTTTCTGTGCATCTGTGATATTTCCACTACACACCCAGCATCCGCGATTTTATGATTACACGCAACTATGGGCGTACTGCAACAACGGTCATCCCTCTGGCACACATTTGCCATTGATTTTAGGTCGCCTCGCCGAGCTCCATGAGATCCAACCACGACCACACTGATTGCCAGACGTGAGCCGTTAAATAGCTGTACTTGACTTCACGAAGATCGTTCCAGTTTCTGGTTGCATTTCGGAGACCACGGTAGCGACGTCGATCAAGGGGCAATTTTATTATTTTTATGAAAATTACCGGACAAGAAAAATATTTTTACTATATTCGACGTATATTTTTTTTGGTATTCTAGTCGAATGATTGTCAACGATTGTCATGGCATCGCATGGCATTATTACTTATTACTATTAGCAGGGAGTTCCATTAAATTACTAGTAGAATTCTTTTTGAGACGACGGGAAGGGATGGTAGGATGATAGAAGGCGCGTGGAAAGGGCAGCCCCGACACCAGAGTCGTTCGAAGGTGTGGACTGAATTTTAATGAATCTCCTTTGCCTTTGTACGCTAAACTCCTCGCAGATCCTCTCCCACGGGCTGTGGATGCATAAAATTTTTATGGAAACAAGGACCATTCGTTGCGAGGTCGTTCCCGCCTTTCTTCCTTCCTCGCGACGGAAGGCGCCCATCTGTCTCGACTTACGTCGACGTCTTTCCGCTCACGAATAATGAGATTTACGTTCTGCCGCTTTTTTCCCTTGATCGCCGGGTTCTACCATGGGAGGACGTGCCTCGTCACGCCTCTTTCGATAAGATATCGCGGTGATATTTTTGAGTCTTTTTACCATCAAATTCAATTCAATTTTTAGAGATTCTTCAATTGTTGGATGGTTATTAATAGTAACGCACGTTGCTCTATTTATTCGTGTACTATAACAATGTTTGTGTTCATTGAAGCTGAGTTGAACGTTCTAGATTTGATTGGAGAACAAGGTGAATCGTTTTTATTATCGAGAGTAGTACTTGATTTGTTTGTGACTTTTGTGGAGAATCACATAAAATTCTGTATAAACGTGAGCTGGTTCAATGGTCAAAGATTTGGCGATATGTTAGGTACTGTTCATTTATAAATTAAGCAGCGTGCAAATGGAATTTGTGATTAGAACAAGAAGAATGTATTATTCCATAATAAGTAATTGTACTTTGCATTACTTCTTGTATCAGTCGAATGACTTTCTTCTTCGCGTACGATGGTATCGATTTTATACGGGACGAAAGCATTTCCTATGCGTCAGTTCTTGCCCAGATGAAACGACATTCTTGTTCCAATGGCAAACATCTCCTCCCCTTGAAAAACGCATCACCACCCTTGGTACATGTTCCTTTACGCTTCCTCTAACTTCCCATTCTCGTTTGCATCCCAACTCCCGGACTATGACGTTGAAATCGCTTTTCCTTCCTCGACCATCCCCCTTTACGATGAGCTACTCGTTGACGCAGACAGAATACAAACAACACGCAACGCTATTACTTAGTGCTATTGAATAATGTAAATAATTTGCCAGTTATTTCGCACGTGAACTCAGCAAACGGTATGAATATAAATAAAAAACCGAGGGGGGTACGATTTCCGTTTCGATCACGAAACGATCCTCGCGAAGGAAACGTTTGTTCCCATGCATCTGCCTCCGCGTTTCTCATTTCATTCGTTTAATTCGTCCGTGGGAAACAATTATGTGGGTCGAGGGATTTCTCGGTTCCGAGAGATTTCAAGTTTGCGCATCAACAGCAAATGGCGCAGGGATTTCCTGGATTCGCAACCGTGCATCTGCATAATCCTTACCCGTCGGCCACTTCGTCTACTTGCCTGCAGGCTGGACCGAAAGACGCACGAAATATTGCGAATCTCTGCCCGGATAACGTCAAATTTGTTTCTATGCTCGAACGTACAGCATGTGGGGGTGGGTCAATCGACAAATCCTAGAGTGCATGTAGCAAAATGTATGCCTTTGGTCATTTTCAAATCTTTCACTTCCGTAAGTCACCTTTAGCACTTTCACTTGCGGTTGAAAAAAATTGTATGTCTTTGTCAGGGGGTGACATTTAGGAAGATGCTGTATAACGTTAGTCTGTGGGTTAGGCGCGTTCCAAGGACAAGCAGAAACGTTAAATGAGAATCAGCAGAACATCTATAAAATCAAAAATCAACCGCAAACGAACTGGATTTACGACTCGAACACACGGCGAAACTGTCTGGCGGATTGCTGCGAGTCCCGAAGAATGCCGGCTGAAACGAATTCATGATCCGCGTCTTGTATCGATTGTCTCTGAATGCATTCTGCAGGGAATTCGCGTGGACTTTCGCCAACAAAGCGCCCGGCTAAGGCCGATAACCCGTCACTGACATATATTTTATTCCGGACCGATTGTTCCGCGGCTCTCGCGATCGTGTGTCTTCGTCGAACGAAATTCATTGTTCTAATTCGCACGAGCGAGGTATATTATAAAATGTATAATATAATACAATCTGAATAACAAATAATTCCAGTACGAAAAAAAAAATAATCGACGAAAGACCAGTAGTTTATTTTCTTTTAGAACGATGAATTGTTTCACTCGCGTGTCTGAATCATTTGCTATAATTTCATCGGGGGGCAGTAAAGTGGATACCATCAATAGAGATTGCGAATGGAACGGTGAAAAATTGTCCACGAAATGTCCAGAAACATTTGCGCTAACAGAAAAATGAACGGTCGTAAAATCGAATGGAACAGAAAGGAATAGCAGCGACGCGAATATATTGACTTGGCAGACCGGCAGTCGAACTTTCTACCATCGGAGACACCAACAGAGTGATGTACCAGAAGAAATCCCGAGGAATTTTGATATCTGCGAATAGTTCGCCCCGCCGAGACGGCCTGGCATCTTGCACGTTGAATCAGCGTGCGGTGTCGCGCAACCTTGTAAAGTTGAAGGAACGTGGCACGGGGCCCATAAAAGCTCGGGGATATACAGTTTATGTGTGGATGCACTGCGTCCTCAGTAGGTGAAAGCACAGAACACAGTCAGCACGTATTCTCCTATTTTAAGTTCATCTGAAAAATGCGAAGACCGTGTAGATGGAGGTGTTTCGTTCGAAGTTTTAATGCAACCTGAAGGAACGAGCGTTTGGATTGGAAATATTTCCCTCGCGCTTCTTGTTTTATTTCTTTTATTTTGTTTATTGTCGTGGACTAAATTGCACAAGAATCAACCTATAGGGATTTATTATGGCCATTATTAATAATATTATTATTATGACTGTTGTTATTGTTATGATAATTGCAATTCTAATTACTATCATTCGGTGTAATATTAATCAAAATATCTTGAAATATCACCTGCCAATATTACTGAAACAAATTAATATTCCATTTGATTCGACGAATCGTAAATTCCATACTTAACTATAGTTATTAATTTATAATAATTAATTATTTAATTTAATTAAAAATAAATCATTAATTTATAAACCCTTCAAAAATAAGCTGCCAGGAACGCTCGAATTTACACAATACATGTATCTTGTATCGTAAACTCCAAGAGTTATATTTATCCAGAACATGTTAAATTTTTCGTATTGTCACCTGTCGAATCGAATAAAAAATTCGGATAATTCATTCCGCAACAACGTCCTATTACACTCAAGCAAGATGCCTGAAAATGACAACGAGACGACGACCGTGTCGCGATTGTGGCGGGTCTCGAAAGACCGTAGGAGAGAACTGAATTTTTCCACGATTTGTTCAGCAACGCATAGTTCTACGTGCCCGCACTAACCCGCATAGGCCTGCGGCATACGTAGTATCTCAACGGTTCCCTGCGTGTACAGAGCCATTTCCCTGCGTGTCCTTCGTGCAGTGCCAAATTGTTTGCTCAAGTACACGAATTATCGAAACGGGCTCATCCGCCATGAATCGAGCATGGATCTCTCGATTCCGTTCGAGCGTGATCCGTTTACCATCGCCGAGCGGTGGAATAAAATGAAACGGCGGGCGATTAAACAAATTCACGGGAACTTAATTAACGGTAATACTAGTCGCCGGCAAACGAATCTCGTATCGAAGCACGCTTTAATCTTGCCCAGAAATTTGCCAGGGACCGTAAAACATTTCGTTTGGCCCGCGATTCGTCCTGTCGGTTATTTATGCTCGGCGCATTGTGCAGGTTTGGCTTTCGCATCTGGAACGTCGAATTTCGCATTAATGGTTACGATTCCAACGCGACCCGCAGGTTTCTTTGCATAAAAACGTTTGTGGGAAATTGATAACTGTGAAAGACGCCGCTACACCAATTCCCTATTAAATGCCCCTCGAGGCACGTGAAACGCGCCCTTAGAAACGATGCTACTTTATAAAATTATTATGTACAAACGAGGAGAACAACAATCACTTAGTTTGTTAAATGTACGACAATCCAAGCTAGTTGTTAATGTGGAAAAGTATAACATGATTGCGTGTTGTACAGTTGCAATAGTACGGAAAAGGATCAATTTAGCAGAAACGAAATAATCTTTTTCGCTGGAAATTGAAATGGATTTTTCTATGAGCTAATAAGACGACAGGTACCTGCGTTCTTTCCGCAGAGGTTGGAAAGTATTATGCAACAACCACAATTCCGCACGATTGGTACAATTTAATGGGACTGCGACAGAAATAAACTAAAGTGGCTCCAGGCGCGTTTCAATAACATAATTTATTTTCATGACAAATAATGATGTCGGCAATTGCTACCCTGGAGAAGCAATTGTATTGGATCATAAAAGCTGTTTGATAATACTGGTTAATTTCTTACTACGTTTGTCGTTACTTCCCAAACTTGAAAAATGTTCTGCAATCGGAACTTGGAATTATTTATTAAACGAACCATTATAAAACGGTTCTCTATTGTAATATCATCTTTTTTACGCGATTCTACGCGGCAATGGAAATTATTCTCGCTACAGTTGCGTAGTAAAAATCCATTCTAGCGTAAAACATTCCCTCTGATTCTACCAGCTCATCTGTGCGCCAGAAATAAATGAACATTTATTTCATCTGCATGTCAATTTCGTTCCAACGCTTTGTAAAAAGCTCATCGCAATGTGACTCCAACTTTTCTGTTCGAGTTTCTGTGTTGCACATACATTCGAGGCGTACAACTTTACATTGACCTATTTCTTGGTATTTAACATAATAATTCCCCCTCACAGTTTCATTCTTTTTTTTTCATTTCAGAAAATAACGCTGAAAATTACTACTACCGTTGCACCTATTTTGATCTACCTTTTCAGTGAACCTTCAGTGAAACATTCATTCTGCATTCAGTAATGATCGAAAAAAATGCTCGTTTTTAACACGTATCGGTAAATAAAAGATGGTAAGTCCGATTGAATGTGAGCGAACATACATACAGCGAGCAGAAACAATGCCCCTGATGAAAAGCCCGAACACAATGCACGTGGTGCATACTTTTGGGAAAATTCTCTGGTCGCGACGATGCAGTTTATTGGTCGAACGCTCACGTAACGTGCATTAAACTCTGCAATTTTATATTTGCCGGGCGAATGCCCTCCTGCATACACTCCAAGAGATTCAACAGTTGTGCGTCCTTTATTAATTATCCCTTCAGCTTCTTTTTCCCTTACACCTTATTCGGTTCGCGACGACAAATTCTGTACACGTTCGTGGCATAAAGTACATTTAATAGTATACCATGTTCTCTTAATTAATTCATTGAGCAATTCATTTAAACATTGAATAATAAGTAGCCGACGACGACCGTGAGAGACGACTGTATTGCAGACATCCCTATTTTACATAAAGCTTCCAAATTCTGTCAAGTAAAGTTACTTAAGTTGGTATATTCGATAAAACCACAATGTAACTTCCTCTAAGGAATGTCTTCGAATAGTAGCGGTATAAAATGTAAAATAACGAAAGGAAAAAGAGAACCATCAAACCATCAATGTGCACGGAAACGCGTTGCGGTGAGAACAATTTTTGCGGACTCAACGGGTCGACCAAGCCGAGTAACTCGCGGAAAATGCGGTCGAACGATGAAACGTTTTTATGGTCTGCGTGTATATACAATACGTGTTTCATCCGTGATGCGTGCCACCTACGCTTCGGTGGACCCACATCACGAAACCGGCTATACTCGTAACCAACTAGCTCGCTCCGTGGCCCCTTAGTGATTTCACCCGAAATTGCATTTCCCTCTGGGTCCGTTGTGCCGGGGCGTACCTATAGAACTGCCATTCGTAAAATAGTAAAATTGGGCTACTGTGCTAAAATGGAATACAATAAGGGAGTGAGGCACGTTCGTTTAATACCGGCTCCCTCCGCTATTGTGGCCTGCACAGTGTACTCTAATTGCACGTTTTTTCACTAATTGAATCCATGCCATTTCCCCTGTATCTAGCTTTCTACTATTTTGATTAAACATTATGGTTGCCTTTTAGAGGGCTTGAGTGTGCCGAACTTTCAAACGCGAAACGCATGCACACGTTTGGATGAATGAAATACAGTGAGATCGTTTCACGGGTGGACTGTTTTATAATCGACGCAATGACCGATGAAATTTTCATTCCGAACGCGAGATCTATAGAATACTTCGCGTTTCATAGCGCAGGCCACTGTAAAAGTGGAGCAAAGAGGTTTCGCGTAAATCAAGAAGAGACTGATTCGCCTCGATAAAACAAACAGCGGCTAGGATAAACGTTAGTAAGCAGCAAAAGGATTAACGTATTGCCTATTTCGTACGAAACAGGTGTAGATGAGAGCTTTAAACAGGTTCCTCTGCGGAGCATTTTATTAGAAAACTTTGATACGTTCCAAATTAAATTCCTTCCGACCGTTCTCCCGGTCCACTATCCGCCACCCTTTCTTTCTTAATTGCAGTTAATCGCCAACCATAGTTTCGAGCCTTCGTTCCCTTCGTTTGCTCCTCGAGAATTTCCTGACCGATGTGATAAACGTATTTTATGTTCGCTCGTTTCGTTTCCGCGGGCATGCCTTGCTTGCAGAATGCAACGTTACGGTAGTAATTCAAGGTGGACTCACTCGTCACGCAAAATTCTCAAACGCAACATGCCAAAACAAAGGAAAGGTAAGTTAAGAAGTTTTTCTTGAGAAGGTAAGTTTTTCCCAGAATTAATTTAGGGTGAAAACTATGACTGCAAACAAAACTTGTACTTTGACCATCGAACATTTTTTATTTAAAGCAGTTTTCGTGACACTGTCACAAGTGCCTGATAAAAACGTGTCGACCGTTACGCTGAATATCCTGCATATTTGAAAATTGCAATTTAATATTAGCGTCTACATTGATTAAATTTTTCGCGCTTTATAATATACATCAGTCCTCGCAACTGCCTTTTGTTCTCCATGAATCGCGGGGAAATTAATTTGGATGCGTTGTTAAAGAGAAATTTCAAAAATGTAATATCGCCCTTATTTTAAAACGAACAAGAAGAAACTTTTCGCCGTAAATTAAAATTATTAATGCAAATTACATTCCTCTCGTATACTACCTCTCCGAGTACAACGATTTAAAGAAACACTTTCATTCATTTATCTACATGAATGCAGAACACGAGAATCAAATACTAAAAATGAAATTACACCATGAACAATTTTTCTTCCTGAAAATATTATACAACCAATCTATAACTACACCAATCAAAGTTCTACAACGTACAAAAATCAATCGCTGGTTCATTAATGTTTGCATTTATTCCAAAACTGTTCTAAACTGCGAAACACTGATCGGACCGTGTCGCCAGAAATTTTGCTCCGTTGCCTAACGTGTTCACAATGATTGCCAGTAGAACAATGAAATAGAAACCAAAATCACCTAACTACAGAATCACAAAACCGAGCCGCGGCTACATAGGAAATTTCTAATACAGCTGTACATTAATTATACCACTGTGCCGCATCAAAACCAGAGCGTACCGGCATGAAACTCGCATTGTTCCAAACGGCACCGTCCCGATATTCAGAAATTTAGGTAATTGCGCCTCACGGGTTACCGTTTCCTAAACCATCGCGTAATTCGCGAGCTTCGAAACGGCACAACAGACCTTTCAGCCTCTCATCGCGCGTGAGGATCGCAATACACAATATTCCGTTGTGCCGGTCTGATCCGTTGCTTTGCGCTACTGCCGCGTATTAGCCGCGTTTCACGCGTTTTCTACTAAGCATTAATAACAGATCCATTCGCTCAACTCTCCGTTCCTGTCCCGTCAGCTTTCCCAGGTGCGAGTTTCGAAGTGATGGAGTGGCGTAATTGCGCCCTGCCCCCCCCGGGCACAGCTACCAACCATGATCTCGTTGTTCCGTTTCGTATCCATCACGGCTGGCTAAAAGTACGTTTCCAATGAAAACGTTGCGAGTTGGCGTCGAAACGCCGCGGTCCGACGCGTTCAGCCTCTGACATCTTCGAAAGCGCACTAACCAGCCCGTCGACGTGCAAAATAAACGCCGCATAATATGGCGCTGCGATAGTGGGCAAAGGGTGCAGTGCGAACGATTCGAGGTATCGTGACGGCAAATAATCTCTCTCGCAGGTATGTACGTAAACCTGTGCTGGATAATCGGGCCCAGCATTTGTGGCAATAAAACTTCCCCGGCAGATATTTACCGATCCGCGATACGTGAGTTTCGTTCGAACGTCGTGTCCGAACCGATCGCGGTATGAACCGTTGTTGTTTGAACGGAGCACATACCCGATATGTATCTGGCCTATAATAGATGACCGGTCAGTCGCGAGCAAACGTATCGATGAGCAAACAGTCAGAGAGGAAAACCATTGGAGACAGAGGCACGGTGATTCGTGAGTGTGCGCACGAAACCTGGTTATATGTATAACTCTGGTGTATCGGGAATGAAAGAAAAATCCTGACCGTCGACAAATAAACTTCTATCCGGGGTAAGTGATACCTTATGTGGCCGAGAGGAAACGACCGAGGGACGGTGGACTGGTTCGGGAAAAATTCATGCGTTGATTGTTTAACGGGGGTTAAAGGAGAGGCAACAGAGAGAAAGTTAAAGGGGAGGGATTTAATGAAATTCCGTGTCCGGAAAGTTTCTCACGTGGCTGGAAGTTCTGGGTAACGCGGGGGATTAATGTTGCAGATCGTGGAGGTGTATGCGACAGTCAACAATTAGACGTATAGCGAAGAAAACTAGAGAGGGGAAACAACGTTCTGGAGTTAGCAGGAAATTACATATTTGGATAGTACAGTCATTCGTCTTCCAGCAAAAACACTGTGCCCCTAATCAGAGTTTGCCAATTAATGTGCAAAGTGTGCTAAATATTTAGGAGGGTGAAGTGTGCGTCGACGAGTGTCCATAAATCACGAAGGATTCCACCCTTGCTTTGCGGTTTTTTTCTAACGAAGGGACAACAAAATTTGTGACATCGACGTTGTTAATTATCGAACTGTCTGATCAATACTGCCAGGACGTCCAGCAGGGGAGCACGTTAATTTTTCGCAGAGACGGCAAACTCGAGCGTCGAAGCGACGGCTCTCGTTTGTTCTATGGCAGGTAGGTGTCCAATAAATTGATTGACGATCAGACGGCCGGGCATGCGTTGGTAGAAAAGTGCGAAGGGAAAAATTGTTGACGTGTTGTCGTGATAAAAACGGTCCCTGCATGACGCGGAGAAAATTCGCATCTCAAACAGGAAGACCACGCAAGCGCGAAATGAAATTTTCAGTGCCGGAGAACTCCGTTGAAACTCGGGCATTTTAACGCCGTGAAAACGAAAATTTCGCGACACCCAGCGTCCCGACAGTGTGGGGATTCAAAGCATCGAATGTTGGCCATCGGTAAAAAGTAACGCTTAATTCGTCGTTTCGCGACAATAATGAAATTATTCTTCACGGCGTTCCTCCGTGCATACGGTAATCAGTGAAACAGCGCGAAAATGTTTAATAAACATTTAAAACGTTTAAACGGAGAGAACGTAGGCGCTTTGAATATTCGTTTGGTTGCACGACGCGCGCCTGTTGTTTGGGAGAGTTTCATAAAGCTAAGAATAACAAACGTAAATGGTTGTTATTTTAAATGAAAGAAACCGCGTGTACAGTGTGCGCAGTATGTTCAGAAAACGATGCAATTAAAATATTTCACCAACATATCTCCCGCTTTGAAATCCAGCGAAATTCGCCGCTGCAAACGGATGAAACAAGTACACGCACCGTAGAGCGACACGAAAAACGGGAAGCGATATATCTGAAACGTGTAAAATCGTGTGTTTTGTTGGGGCGGCTCGATGCCGCGCGAATTGCGGCCGGTGTCCGACAGGTATTACGATGAAGTCGATTAAATTTAATGCAAGATAAACAATACCGTTTCCACGGTGGATCAAGACAGAGAACCAATCGTCGATTCTCGAGCGTCGATATAAAAAAAAAACCTCGACGGTACGTACGTTTGTGTTCATCTGAAAGCTCGGCTTCCGAGCGCACGGACACGCGAATCCCGCAGAAAACTAGACACAGGGGGAATGCGGAAAAACGCTGACGGACTGTCGCCCGTAACCCGGGAGGTCACTCCCGGGGGAGCACGTTGTGGCAGGGGCGCGACAGACAATACCGATATAGGAGCAAACATCGTATGAAAAGTCGTAATCGTGTCAGTCAAGGGTCGCAATACAAGCAGCGTACGCTTTACACGCGCGCAACACCGGGATTCCAACGTGGCTTATAAATAAAATTGGATGCGAAACGACGTGGACGTCAGAGAGACGTGGCCGGTCGTATATCTTCCGTGAAAGTAAGTAGAGGAACGTGCGACTTACGTACCGCGGGCAAAAACGACCAGGTCGATCCTGCATCGCTTGCCGCCGGCAATGAACATTGATGGCCATGAATACTGGAAGATTTGTCGCTGCGGATCGGTATACCGAAGCGACAAATTACTGTTACGATATTTCTTACACGTAGGGGAATGGAAACGAAGTGTTGAAAATCGGTTGGCGGGTATTCGATTGCTTTTTAGAAAGTAGTCGCGCAGAAGTATCTGGTTACTTGATTGTTCTCTATGAAACGTAGTTGAAGCCAGTAGGAAATATTTGGAATGATTTTATTGACGCTTGTAATTATTATTATGTATAGTGAAGTATCGTAGAAGAATAGAATTTAATTTTACGTAGAAATTATTTGGCGAAACTGCAGTGATATAATTCTTGCCGATATATGCGAAATTTGTATTCGATGTCATTGAGAAATTGTGGTATGAATTGCGTATTTTTTAAGTAAGCAAGTTTTGTTTTAATTGAAACCGCTTCTTACGGAAGATATCAAGTTTGATAAATTAATTGCTTTTTAAACTTAATACTTATAGGAATTCCTGTGAGCAATAAGGGAAGTACTTGGTAGGAAGTCGTAGTAGAAATTAATTTCTCGCGTTACGGAACGTCTGGATGAAAGAAAGTTCGCGAAAAATAGGAGAACAAGGGGTGCAGTAATTTATGGCTGAACTATTAGGGATTCAATTACAGATAACATTTTGTCACGGACCATGAATGTCGTGGTAATAAAAGCGTAGTGGCTTGGGCAAGAAGCACGTTCTTTCTCGCTGCTTCAACGTCCCGAACACGTGCGAGATGGAACGCTAGAAACGAACTAGCTCGATTTTTAGTGTTCCCATAGAAGGTTGCCCTCCTTCTTCGAGCACCCACCCTGCTTGATATCGATAATCGATACGTCCGTGCGTACAAATTGCACCACGACTAAGTAAATACATAATTCGCAGCAATGTTTATTTCGCCGGTGAAAACTCATCTTCGCTTATTGAGTTATTCCGGGATGTTTATTCGCGTTCTACCAATATTTATTTGATACGTGATTTCCGGTTGTTGGAGTTTACAGATCGGCTACGAGACATTGGTACAGACAAGATACGGATATTACAATGGACAGATTCAATGTGAATCTTTCGTGGAGATGTCTCGATGATCTCTAGGCAAGAAAATAACTGTCGTGCATTGAGTCTAAAGAAATTAGACGATAGCAGTTATCGAAATTATAATGAAATCGATTTTAGTTTAAACTTCATATTTATCAGTGATTATTATATATTATACTGCAATTTAATTATTTCACACTTTTTTCTATTAATTACTCCGATGCCTTGCTAAGTATACTTTTAAGATTTATTTACTACAAAGCTTATAGTATTCAGAGATCCGATAATACAAGTACGACGAATTTAACATGAAGAAACATCTCTTTCAACAGATTTCCAGGGCGAATCTACTAGATACTCAAAATCGAGGCAAACCAATTCGAATACCCAGCTTTGGCTTAAACGTTATCGACTTAATGGCAGTGAACTCGGTTTATTCTAAACGGCCAGTCAGCTGTGGATGCTCCTAGTAAGCGGTATTCGACGATAATTTCGTTCGTATGACGTCCTACTATTGGATGAATATAATCGAATATTACAGCTAACACGTTCAATCGAATTGTCGCATTGATACAATATTTCCACCAACTAAAAAATAAATTGAATATCACGCAAAAAGAAATGAAAATAAAAATAATACAAATTTATATAATATCTTAACGTGTTATCTTTAACATTGTAATTAACTACATCATTATGTTCTTTGAAAAACGAAGGTCCACGAAGGCATACACGATAATATTATTTGTTAAAAGAAAATTATACCATAATTTCAAATATGAATATCATCAACAAAATGCAATATCGAACACAATTCATCCCCGCCCCGAAGAAGCACGTCCATCGTCCATTATAATTGCAGCCTGGCATTCAGGCTGTATTTACTTCCAGATATTCATTCAACCGGATTGTATACGCGGGCAATTAAAAGTTTATCAAATAATGACGAAAAAGATCCGAATAAACTGAACGCCGCGCCGTTACCTGTCTAAACGAAATAAAAGAGGGTGGGAGAGCAACGTTGGGGCACATCCGTGAAGCTGGAATGGAATCAAACTTTTAATGAATTTGCCTGGCTAAGGAGTCACTTGCTACCGTGCAATCTCTTGACTTCACGGCGAGCCGCACACCGTGTACAAAAATCCACGCGCCACCTCCCTATTCTGCTCGTTTCCGATTCCGGATTACCTTTTTTATTAAGCCTCCTTTGATGGTTCAATGAAATTTAAAAGTCGAATACGAAACTTCGCGGCGGCCCCGTCGTTGCTTATATTAAAGAATGTTTCCGTTGATTCGCTACCCGGGGCGATGGGAATTATTATCATTCGTGCCGGCCGTTCGATTCGCGCTATTGTTCGTTATTGAAAAGTTTGGTATGTTGATTGCATTGTAGAAAGGTAGGAAAGGTTTAGCGTTACCGCGAGAACGTCTAACAGGGACTAAGTTCAAAGTTTGCTTACGATAGTTTGCTTTTCAATCCGGTTCGCCCGTGTTGAAATGTTTAAATATCTGCGTAAAAATAATTGAAAGCATTCTCGGTTCCCATCTTTAGCGGTGGCATGAAACATCGTATTAAAGCGACCTGCATAAATCCTTTTGCACGGTGTTTTTGCAGGGCTCAATTTCACCGAACTATTTCCACGCCAAACTTTATTACCCTGTCTGCCGCCCGTATGAATGTCCTTTTACATTCTACTCAACGCCGGCGCCGTTAATATCATCGGGCTCCGTTTTCACGGCATTTTTGCGTAGTAGTCACGAAGTAACGAGCCATCCGGCCCATATTACAATAGGTTGGGTGTTTTCAAGCACAAAATCGTGGCAAACGGCCCACTGGTTAGATCGGAAACAGGAATGAATAAAACGGGGGTAACCGATCTTGGAACGAAGCCGTCCCCCTGTAAACTTCGCGTCGTTCTCGCTCAGCCTTTCACTAAAAAGGCTTTCGAATGGAGAAATAGCACGTCACATATGCTATTTCCTGGCGGTTACTTGAACAGTCCTGAAAATACCGTCGACAACGAGAAATACTGTAATCTCTCTCTGACGTAAACATGCGCGTGCATACACTACAGTGCGATGCCACGGCTCATAGTGTATTTTCCGCGGAATTAATGGAACAGTTTCCAGAAGGAAATGGTCAGGCACTCAGTTTTTACGGTCAGCACGCAACGGCTAGGCATTCGGCGAAATTAAACACGAAATGTACCGAAATTGTACGCGGGTCTGAGGGAATTGGATAGCTCTAAGGACGGACTCGAATTACACCACGTTCTATCCAATGAACACTCAGAAGTACCATTGGCCATTCCTTTCGGCTCTGTTTCCCTCGGCCCGATTCTCCGCCAATTTCTGGGGGACGTCTTCCGTGGCACTACTGTGCGCGGAAAAATTACTGTCCCGCGGAAGATGAAGGATCACACTTCCTACGCAACGGTCCCTTAACTTGTTCCACTTGCTGCAAGTTCGATGAGAATACCTGAAGCAATTGGAAATTGATCGCACGTATATAATTTTGTAATTGATTGCATTTGCTCATGACGGAATTGTATAAACATTTTTGTAATTAATTAATATATTACCGTGTTCCTGCCGCTGTTATTATTATTATTATAGAATGCGTAATATTAATTAATTATCGCGCGTTAAAGTTTTGTGGTCTGGTTAGTACAAAACGGATTATTTAATCAATTATTTAATGAATGACTTGGCTTGGACAAATGATGGCATGTAGAATTCGTGGATTTAATTAAACGATTACGTACAAATATTTTACACATCAAAGGAACGGAAATACTTCCATTCTTGTTTTACATCAAATTCTATGCCCTACGTAGCATGTTTCTTGCCTGGCGTAGAATTGTTAATCACTGTACAGTGATTAACTGCATCGAACCAATAGACTGGTGGTTTCTGCGAAATAGCAAAAATATTTTCCGACAGAACTGCAAAAAACGTGGCGTCGCCACCATCCACCTAATTAATTTCACCCTCCGCCTTCTCGACTTAACGATACTGCTGCTAATTATGGCCGCGTAAATGATGCAGGATCGTTCCTATTATGTCAATTTACCAGCTGGCAATTTCACGTAACTCGATTTAACTGATGAACCGCTGAGAAAGTTAATTCCGGTGGAGTAGATTTATCCCGAGCCGGTAGCCAGGGTCAGACGCCAGCACAGATACTCGATCGAAAATACTGATCGCCCCAGTCGTGGATTCCAATTAAAAGTTAAACAGTTTCAATCAGAATCGAATTAACATCCGCACAGATAATCAATGTATACATTCCTCTGGGCCGATTATACCTTCCACGAGTTTCCTCGTGAATTTAAAAAAATGTCATTCTTCGTCGGAAAACTCGTGAATCGGTCTAGAGAAATGTTTAATTACGTTTCGAGAGAATTTCCTTAAATTTCCGAGCTGGATTCGGATAATTGGTTAGCAGCAGTCTCGAAGTTACGCGTACTGCTGCCTTAATTTCGCGATCCGACCGACGACCCAACGTCATTCCCTTGCATTATCGTGCGTAAACGCGGATCGCTCACAGTAATTTTAGGCGGCGAAGATTAGTTCGATCGATACTTCCCTAATCAAAGCACAAGCAATTAACGTAAACAGTGGAGATTGAGGGTACTAAATCAGATCCGATGTTGGGTAATGCATCATTCGCGCTGCCGCAGCAATTCTATTTGGCGTGCATCCACGATTTGGCATTACAAAATAGAAAATTTCGGTTAGTCAATTGCTTTCTTAAAGGGATAAATTTCCACGTGCCCAGATGTTCAAAAACTTTTATGTGTATCATATTATTTATTCTCTATGTGGAAGTAATGTTAAAGTATAATTTACTACGATCACAGTGTACAAAAAAAAACTCCCACCCCACATTGCAACATCCTGAAGCTCCAAGAAACATAGAACGCAAGCTTTCGAAACCTGGACTCACTTCCAATATTTGTCGACCCTTGGAACGCAAACAAGTCTCCAAAACTTTAAGTTTCTCCTCGTTTGGTAAAAAAGAAAAAGATGCTGGCTCGTCAGCTGCCACTATATTTCTCACGGAGCAATTAAAGCAGACTTAACTACTGGTTGTATTCCTTGAAATATATCAAACTCGAAGACCAACAGGCTTCATGAAACTATCAGACAGGCGACGAAGTTATCTTCGGAATGGAAAGTTCATTTATTTTTTTATGTCAGGTGAACTGTCGTCTTCTTTAATAGGAAAGTAAGCAAATATCAAAGATACTATAGACGCTTAACATTTATTAGTTTTCTGTTTCACATTCTTCAAAATCTCGTCGGTGAATTAAATAAGAACTTCAGAACCCATACCGTTGTAGCACATTTCCGATACTGATCGCGAACAGTCGAAGCACTTGTAGAGGACCAATTGCAGATCCATAAAGCCAAGTTAAAAGAATAACGCGGCATCGTTCGAGCGACCACGTTTTTATTGTTTCCCGACGGTGGCTTCGAATCGCCAACATATTGCGGCAACTTCCACCTCTCTCCCCTTTTGTACCGATCCGTGGAATTTCCTTCCGATAAGAACTGGGACTCGTACTCCCCGGCGTTTGAACTAGAAAATCCGTTCGGACGAGAAAGGTTGGCGGCGTGCAATCGGCTGGAAGATTCAGTAAAATGAGACGGACCATGTTCAGGCTTCCGTTAAGAAAATTGAAACTGTAACCGAGAATCATCGTACTTTGTCAAATATACGCTTGCTCTATCTCCGAGGACAGTTAACTAAACGTACTCCAATTTCTTTGATTTTATTTAAATTGTTGATCCCCTTCAAGCATGGCCGTCGGTTTTATTCCACTTGAAAATAATAGTTCTCTCGTGTTGAAGTAAATTTAATGTATGTATTACGTGCGTCGCGTTACAGTATTAAGTAAAACGAAACTGTGTACCAATGTAGAATTCGTCAACGACGTGAATTTTCTATTTTGCATCGCAATTACGAGTCGCGGCGAAGTAAAATGGAAATAAAGTGGTGTTGCGGTGGAATTGCAATGACTTTACAGTGGGAGACAGAGGAAAGAATAAGAGTGCGGTTAAATTATTAAGAAGACGAATGAGGCAGTGGACTGCGGTCTAGAGAAAAGGAAAAGGGTTAAAGCGGAAAATATCTTGAAGCGTAGACTTTACCGTCCCGTGACCCGTTTCGAAATTGCATTTGCTTAACCTGACAATAATTATTCGCGCTGTTTACTCGGCTCTGGAATTCTCCTTTATCAGCGGCCAATGGAATGGACGAATCTACGCAGAAACTATTCAATCGTATTATTCGTATACAGCCCTATGATCACGTCCGAGTCCAATGATTGTTGACTCCCAATCTATTGACAAACACGGGTGATGGCTGCCGATTAAATACACGTCAAAATCGAAACGACCGATAACTATCGACGCTTGTTACAAACTCGAAACAATTTCTCGCGTGCACACAAATTGCTTTCGTTGATGGCTACGCAGCAACCCATTATAGAGTTAGCAACATCGTCTGGAAATGTTGTTGCCAACGGGCACTGTGTGCTGCGAGATACAATAACTCTAATTGCTTCGATATATTCCTTTTATTCTTTCGATTGCTATCAGTTAACAAGATTGTTCCGAAATATTATACGTATATTGTACATTAGTATACATTTATCGAATAACGTGCTATCGAGTGAGAGAATACAAAAATTAATTGAGACCACAATAAATAAAAACGACACGGCTCTTCTATTGACAGAATACCGCACACCTTTAATCACGTTAAATGAACAGCGGTGCCCTTACGATTAATTCCAAACGTTGGGCAGCAGAAAACTTGAACTATCTGATAAAAACTTACAAGCATCGTGAATAGCTTTTAATCGTGCAATTCGTATCGTACATTCCACCGTCGAGAGGAACAATATCTTTTCACTGGTGCTTCATTCATGAGGAACAACAATTCGGTGAACCTGGTGGACCCTTCGCGAACAGAACAGTTTATCGCGACGCGAACTCGCCTACATTCGCCCCGTACATTGCCAGCCTACTGCGGAAACGATCTCCTATCTGTTCTTTTCCACAATGCCGTCGCGAAAGTAGGAGGCGGGCGTCACAATTCGACGAAATTTATTGTCCGACCTTCCGCCCCTACGACCTACCATTCTCGCAAAGCCCCACCGCTCGTTTCCTGCGGCGACTCACCGCGAGCTGGATGACACCGGAGAAAACGGAGCCGCATCCGATTCTAAGGTCTACCTGGCGTCATCTGCTGTGACAAAGAAAGCCGTCGATGAACCGAACCGATCCCTCGATCGACAGTCTACGGCGACGATATTTTCGTTACAGACGGCTCGCGCCAGGTTCTCGCGCCTCGACCAACCAGCACATAAACGCGCGCACACATATGTATATGCAAAGAAATTCAACTAGAAACGCACCGTGAAACTAAAACGGAGTCACGCCTCTGCGGCACCTTGGATGGCTGTCACGAGTCGGCGACGATTTTCCTCCAGACTTTGAGCATTACTTGTGTGCCAGTTGGAAAAGGCAGAGATGGAAAACGAGCGCGTGAAAAGGGGGCTAGACAGTCGGAGAGATGCGCGGCGGCACGAGGGAAAAAGATAAGCGGCGGAACGTACGAGCACCTTGTGAGAGAGTGGAAAAACGAAAGAGAATAATGCATGATAGGAGAGGCAGTCGCGGGGACGGGAGAAAAATGTTTGCAGCTTACGATGCCTTCTCTGAATGCCACGTACCGGCACTATGTGCTGGAATTGTTATTAGGTCGCCGCGCCAGTTCTGCCCGTCGATTTCTTTCGCGCGGAGTAAGAGTCTTATCGTCGCTAAGAGATTCTTTGGAAAAATGGAAAAGGAGGCCATGGAACGGCGGCGCTCCAGTTATATTTCAAAAGTTGTATTTCGAAGGGGTTCCTCGACGTGACGATACTATTCCCGTCGCAATTTCGCTACGCTTAAACAACCCAGTAAACGCCAGTCGATTTCTATGTTCGCCATTCGGCGTGGAGCTCGCGTAGACAGGCAGGGTGAATAAAAACATCTCCGGTGGGGCGCGGAGAAATTCTCCAGTTTCTTGTAAAACGTACAACACGTCCCGTTCACCTTCCTCCATCTCTTCTCCCTTTTTTTATTTTAAACGCTTGATTGTCCGGCACGATTGCACGGGTATCTAACTGGGACAGTAACGACTAAGAAAATAGCGACTGGTTTTTGGAGAGCAAACGGAAGCAGCGGAGCAGAGAGTAAGCTGTGAAGCTCCTAAGAAGAAAGCGTGCTTTTTTAATGCTCTACACCCGTATCGCGTCATACTCACGATACAATGAAAAACAACGAAATATTTACCTTGAACCACGAAGTCTATCAAAATACGGTAAGCAATACCGTCCATCAGTTTCGTTATCTTCGTGCACGCCCCCCTTTGTTATACCTGCACGTTACACCGTATCAAAACTTCGCGGGCCATTATCCAGCAGGTTATTTGATCAACGAACGAAGGAAGGGATGTACGAACGAACCGGATAGCCATATTTCAGCAATTAATCGAATTCCCATGCTATCGCGATATATCTCGCACAGCGTGTTAGATACGGTCGCGGTAAGTTACCGGATGATACTTAATTCCGGCAGCGGGGCTGTCGGGACCAGGATAAAACGGACATCTGCGATAAATCAGACGCACCGGTCGTAAGCAACTCTTTGGAAAAATCACGTCGCGCTATATCGTGTTGGCCCGTTTTTGCCACGATGATATATTTTCCAATTTCCGAATGATGTCGCCTTTGGGGAGGGAGGTAAGATCTCGACGCGACCGGATAATAGAAACCGCGTTTCTATATCCGCAGCTCGCTAAGAGCCACCCATTTAAGTCGTGAGCTCAAGGACTACCGATCTATCTTGGTTTTACCGGGGTTACTCGGCTGCGATTCTGCAGTCGCTGCAGGAAAAACTCGAATAAGATACGACTCGCCAGACGTTTCCAGGATGAACTAACTGGCTGCCCTGTACAGACGCCTCTGCTTTCCTTGTAATATTTTGGCTACTACGTTCGCTTGAATTTTTAGTTTTCTAATTCGTGGATGAGCTTGTCTACGATTATTGGTCGAAGAATTGAAGAATATTGAAGTGAACGTGTATTGTGAGGAATTTAAGATAATAATGTTAACCGTTTCTTTTTTATCTGGCAGGACTTTTGCATGCTATATAGTAGAGACAGGAAAATCGTCGGGTAGCTTAATTATCAACACGAGCAACTGCAGCAACGGTACAGATGAGTTCCTGACGCGCCAATTATTCTATCGTACTAATTAATTGTGCGTACTCTGCTTTATACAATTTTTTTCAATGGAGTTATTATTATTCCTCAAGCTGGGAGGATTTTTTTTTGGGTGCCAGGTACCCAAATTTTTCCAAACGACTGACATTCCATTACCGATTTCAGGCTGCAACTAGGACGTTTCCCCTTGCATACTTGTGGCGAACTTTTAATTAATGTGACCTACATTGTGGCTGGCAGCTCTGTTTCGATAAACTTCAATTTCTCAACGTTTACATATCATTATCGCAGCGAGGCGATCGTTTCGATCGGCCATCGCGAAATAAATTTTTTGAAAACTCTATAAACTATCTGTCAGTAAGCTATTTAATAAATCAGCACCTTTTTTTTGTGTGTCTTTTTTAACCATCACTCCATTTAAATCGCTACGTCACGGAAGCAAGCATATCAACGAAATAGCGCGTTCGAATTTTATATGCACGACGGCGCAGAATTTATTTCCGTGCCCAACGTGTCCGATTTCCCTTCCATTTAAATCGCGTGAATTTATACGCGCCGATTTCCGGCGTTCTACAATTGAAATTAGTAAATCGCCAGAACGCTTTGCCGCGGGTAGTTAATTTGAACGTTGTCAGGTAATTCACTAAGCCGACAAAAACTGACCGAGCCAAATAACGGAAGGAAAATTGGTCATCTACCCGCAGCGGTTAACGTTGCCGTGTAAAATTCTGCCCCAATCGTGCACACTATATACCACCCCGTCTGTGTTCTGGTTTTCCGCAATTACAACTACCACGGCCATCGTGGTTGCACGCGATCTGATAGAAATTCAAATAGATCTTTCGCAACAGCGCGAAATAATATCCTTCGCCGGGGTGAACATAGCCGACTCGTTGTTCGTATTGAATGCAAACTAAACGCTCGAAATAATGGAGGAGAAGTGATTGCCAGCGAAGCTAAACTGACGGCCGAGTTGAATTAATTGAAAAGACCGCGTCTTTGAATTCCATTGACAAAAGTTTCGGCGAGTTTAACGTTCGGTTCCCTAATTGTAAAAAGAATATGCTGTATTCGGATTCGAAATATTTCTTTTCTTGTTCCGTCGACGGGGTTGAGTATTAGTTTCTGTGGAAATTAATTTACGCACGGCAAGAATTGAAGTCGCGAAATTCGAGGTAAAATGTGCGTCTACCTGGGAAGTGTAACTAGTAATTACGAACCGACTCGGTTGCGGCAGCTGGCGCAATTCAAGTGCGGATTACACGACACGCTAGCACGCAGAAACATAACGGAGTCAAAGCAGATAGTGGTAGGCGGCAAGAAGTAGGTAAAGTGTCTGCTGATTAATTAGAAGTGCCGGCATAAGTGACAGGAAGCGTGGAATAGACGGAGGAATGAAAAGGGGATTCCGCTACCCGTGGAACGGTTTCACGTAGTCGATGGGCAACATGACCGACAAGTTGATATTACAGACTGCTGCGAGTAAGTTTGTGGAAGCGCGAGTTTGACTAATAAATCAATAACGAGCATGGCATGCCGCCATCGGGCGATCAAAGAAACCTGCTGATAATAATTGGGGCATGGTTTTCATCGGCGTTGAATCATAATTTGAGAGTGCGCTAATTATCGACAAATGAATGAATTTTCGCTTTGTGATTTAATTTAGTTCCCGTAGAAGGGTTAAATCTTTCTCCTGGTATTTTTTTTGTATTCCCTTGCGAGGGTTTTATAAAAGTTTCCCAAGCATTTTCTAGACAGAATTTTATTTTCTTACATTTTCCCACCACTAGCGGAGTGCATCTCCTTTTCCGATTTTTTAACTTTATGCCCGCATACCACTCGAGTTCCCTTTGGTCCCATTTGCTCTGTGTACTTTTCATAAGCTCGAGATACATCGCGTCTACAAGGTCCAATATATTTCGGGCTGCGTGTTGTTATCGTATCCTGCCAAGGAAGTGTACACGCATTACGGAAAAGGACAATGGTAGACTCGATCTGTGTTAGGTACACAACTAGTCGCTATCTGGCAACGTTAACATGTTTACTTCATGGCAACAACAATGTTTCATAAAATAAAACCACGTTAGCTTACTCCAATAGTATTATAGTACGTAGTAGTATTGTTAGAGCAAACGATATGTCTCGATAAATACAGGATAGGATTGACATTTAATAGTTGGCTCGAAAATTCAGTGATCATATAGATCATGTTCACTCCGAACTTCACCGGTCGTATTTCAAAGCTAACAATTACTCAAGACATTATAGACTGCCATAGTTGGCTCTGTGGGTCGAATATATCCTATCTCGTGTTCCAAATCTCATTAAAGTTGCTTCCACTTATTATGTCTTGTCAAAGGCACAATATTAACAAATTCGCGAACTTAAAAACTTGCCGCTGCTACCTTTGACATTTAAGTGAAGCTCGATGTAAAGTTTTGGTGAACGTACGATATTGTTTTATTAATTTGAGTATCATTAATCAAATTATTTGGCGATACTAACACGACGTCTGAATATTAAGATAACAAATTCGGTTCCATGCATTTCAATTTGAAAATTCGTGTTTCATTTAATATTTGCTTACTACAAATGGGTATCCATTATTTCAGTTGAAACCCGAATATTTAAGCAACACTCGTTTATTCAATATTTATTCAATTACCCCGTGCCTTATCGATTCACCCGTACCTCTATTTCTAAACTTAATGCGGCACATGTGGTGCACGTTAAACGTTCCAATTATAAATTCGCCGTTTACGCGCACCGATTTAACATAGAATTTTGTGCACGCTTTGCATCATTGTGTTCCCTTTTGCGAGCCTGTTCTCAAACGGTTGCTTATCGAGTGCCGAGATATATTGCTCGTGGCAATTAATGAGGTCGGCGGTACTCGGTGAAAATTCAGTTTAAGGTAAACATTGAACTTACAATTAGTATCTGCGAAACTTCGCTGGTCTGCAAATTTATTATCGTTTCGTGGCAAAATATTGGATAAATGTAAATCTATGATTACAGACCAGCTCGAAACCACCACGCCCCTTTAACCCTTCTTTTTCACAGTTTCACGTTGCGAGGAGATTCATATGATAACGTACTAAGCATTGCTTTACGCTGATCCAAAATTTTATTATGTAATTCGCAAACGTTTCCTTTCTTCCCCAAAAATTCGCCGAGGATCGCCGGGCGCGATGAAAACGTAGTTAGAACGAATAAACGGGAAATAAAATGTCAAGGTACATGGTACAATATTGCTAAAGTAGAATTACACGTAATGAATAATTCCGTGCCATGAATGCAGAGAAACGTTCTTTTTGTTTTTATTTAAAACGCTTTACTATCTCTACTCACGCCCAAGTAATTTTAATTTGAATAACTTTTTGATATTGAATAATTTGGACATTTATATTATCCCCTAAATGTTTATCAATTCCCCGGCAATGTACTATACATTTCCACAGAACTGGAGTAGATATATAATGCGATAACAATATCCCGTGCTATCACAAAATCTACAATTACAGTTCGACGAATTATGTCCTCGTCCGTTCCCTCTTTTAATTAAATCCAAAATTGGCATCGCAGCAGGGCGAAACCAAATTCTAGGGAGCAACGCAGTATTCACGAAACAGAGACACAAAGAAAGCAGGGTGTCACGAGGTTGTGGAAAGGCTATACGTAGGTCAACGCCACAGTGTCACCACTTGACTCCCTCATAATGTTCTCCCATGTCGATTCTGGCACAAGTACACCAGCGTTGTTCACCAAACAAGATAAGGGGGGAAATCCTTACCGAGTTGTTCCTCACGTTATTCGTTACGTATTGTCTAACCAATAAAGGATATATATTTATTGTTCTGACAAAAGAATATATACATAAACAATCGGAATAAATTAACGACTGTACAAAACATATACCCACGGCGTTACGATGCACATTACCTGGAATCTTTCCTGTGGCAATTTTATAAATATCGTAGTTTTAATTAGCGTAGACAACAGAGCTATAATTTGTTTAACGCTGCATCCTATACAGGACTACTCGCGCGTACGCAAACATTAGCAACGGCGAATTTACGCTGCAAGGGTAATCGCAGTATTCAATCGATAGCTACCTGTGATATATTCACGAATGATGGTTCATTAACCGGCAATCGCCTTAAATTGCCAAGATCGATATAGGTTCGCGAATTTGGCATGGCTCGACCATTTACGGCGGGTGTTCCCGCGAGCGTGGCGCTTCATCAAGCGAATAAAGTGGGGCCGTGTAAACCTCAGCTGTATCACCAAACCGCGGCACGTCACACCTATCTTCCCACGGAACGTATTTCCCCCTGACACCAGAAAAGCTCTCGTATCGCGGGCTTAAACGTATGCACGTGTGAATCTGTCGAGAGCCACGCGAACGCGAACGAAACAATGTTTCGTTCATGGACGCGAACAAAAAACAAAACCCCCCACTCGATGAAGCGTGATAGAAAAAGGGGAAACGGCAGACTTGGAAATAGAATGAAGTTGCTACACGACCAGCGATTCACGAACAATGGCTTCGTTGTTTCGGCAGTGGCCGTGGGGAATTCTCGCCATTTGAGGGTAGCTTTAGAACGGATCTACTCCCGTATCGACTACTCCTAGCATTTCAACCCTACCCTCTCTACTATATTTCTTGCTCCAGTTATAACCAGCCCCATAGCAAGCTCCTTTTCCGGATATACTTATTTCGAAGCTCCGTGAAAACCACTCTCCGCGGACTCTTGGCAAAAAGCATCGCAGGCAGGTAAACCCAACTGATGAAGCTCTCGAGCGCAACGAGCCTGGCGAGATTAATCTTGCCGGACCGCCACCTCGACGGATTTCTCGGTAGGCACGTAATCAGCAACGCTTGAAAGGGAAGTATCTGGGGGGCTGCAGTCGACCAGGTCGTCGGGGGAGACAAAGCTCGCCGTTTTCGTCGACCATTTGTCCTTCGGGGCGATTCGGAGTGGGTTCTTTTACTACGCTGCGCGAACTCTCCTGCATCGCCTTCTGTTTCCCGGCACGGTTATTCGTAGCACAGCCACGATTTCCGCGCGACCCTTGAGAAAACAACGCCGGGTATTGTATTGAGACGAGAGTCTGGTTTGGGCGAGTCGAGTGCAAAGGGGGAGGAGAACGTCCGTGCTAGAGACACCCTAATTATCGGAAAAATCAGCAGGATCGATCGGGGCTGGAAACAAACGACATACCGGCACGGTGGTTGACACGGGAAACGCATGCGAAGGGGTTGGAGTGCAGGCATGATTAAAACGTGGAAGAAGGACGTTTCGTATGGAGAACAGGAAACCCGTCCTGCCGGAAGTGATGCCGTAAAATATTCATTCGGACGATTTTCCGAATTTCATGACGGGTATTGCGACGGGGATGCATTCAACGCGCGCACAGCTCGCGTGCAAACCGCAGCGTTTTATTTATACCCGCTTTTCACCAGTTAATTCGAATCACCCCACGTGCCTGCCTGTCCGACTGGACCTACGCTTTATTCTCCCATTCATCCTGCCCCACCAACGGTTTCCTCATTGAATCCACCTCGTGCTTTATTTCGGCGAGATAACGTGACCTGCTGTGCGCTTTCACCTGCGTGAAGAACGAGGCCTAGCGACTGATTTACGTGGCCGTACGGAATGTTTGCGAATGTTGAGTACCAAAATTGACGGTATTACCGTGGAGCAAGGAAGTTGGTCTGGCACGCAACATAACAGCGGACGAGCTTCCTCGAAACGAAGAAAACTGGCGCAAGGGAAGCTTAAATAATGGAAGCAGAGAGGTAACCACCTGGAAATTGACGTGAATTCATTTGAACGGTGTTCCGCGGTAAAAATTGATGCGGTTGTTGTTCAACTTTTTACGCTTAACGGCGTCCCCGCGGGATGAATAATCGAGCTGTAAAAAAACAAGAGACCGCGGCCAGGGCATTGAAATATTTCAAGCACTTCAACCAACAGCGATTGCGGTTGAAACATAAATTACGAGTCTGGTTCGCTGTTTCCGTGGATCGTACGGAAGCATAGGAAAAGCGGGCCAGGTGGACGGTTCTGTCTCTGCGTACTCCAGAATGCAGAAAGGAGATAAAATAGTGGGGAGGATACACAGAGAATACCATGGTCGAGCAGCGGGGCATTATAAATGAAAATGCACGCCATACTATGAAAATTATCGCAGGAAGGCAGTTTCAGATTTATAGTTGCCGCTGAATATTCCGGGCAATTTGTTAAAATCTCGTATCGACTTTGCGTTTCGTCGCACGAGCCGTAACGTTTCGGATATACATATAACTTTGAAACATATTTATCGGTGCTCGTTGCGAATGAAAATATTCTAATATTTCCTTCTCTATCGGTGATACCCGTAAAAATTTCAAATCTCCGCATGGGAAACAGGCAGCGTCGAGGAGAATACTGCACAAGTAAATCTTTTGCAGCTACGCCCGACAACGATTCCGCGTCTCGACATGAATTATCATCAGCGACTATGTTGTTCGCTGTGAACGTGGACGTGTACGTGGCTCGAGTGTGTGCGGAAAGGAACAACCTCGGTGGTATCCGCAGTATCTTGAAATAAAGCCACGAGTGGCGTCGATAAATGTATGGTCAGACATGGCCAAGTACATACATGGACATGAACCTTGAAACACTGTGCACGATGCAAATGGAAAATACCACTTTTCTTCTACGAGTATAAACAACTGTGTACAGTAATCTATATCCTAATAAGAATAAATTATATTAACATGATTAACTGCTCGGAAATTAATATCCTGTTTACCAATCACTTGCATGGTTTCAGGAAATGTTTCCGTGTAAACAGTTTCACACGATCCTCGTATGACGTTTATCTGTTTTTATCCATTCCTTATACCGCGTAATTTCATTCATTTAAGTGTTAACAGTGATTGTGACATAAAAACAAATGTCCGCCTCGGCGAACGATTGCAGCGAATCCGTGTAAAATTCGAAGCAATTTTTCCCCTTCGAGAAAAAGTTTCCTCGGCGAAACGTTTTTCCGCGAATGGTGACAGTACGGCGAAGGGCAGGTACATCAATTATTTGCCGAATGACAGACGAACTGACCGCTGGTTATTTCCCAGTAGGGGATTCCTGACACTCTACATGCCCATAAATCTCAATATTCCCTTGGGGCTGACTACAGTCCATACAAGGCGAATTAACGTGTGAACCTTTCAGCGTTCTCGCCCGCGGCCATTAATGCAAATATACAGAATGGGTTAAGGCCGGACGTTGAAACCATTATGATTTCGCATACGACTGATATCAAATATTGTTTCGCATTAAATGTGGTGTCGATAAATAATATATCGATACAATTTGGGTATTAATATTTAAGTAAGTTGCGCCAACGATACAATTTTATTTGCATCAATAGCATCGCCTATCGTTTGTCAATTGTCCGATCATTCGAATAAAATCAGCAATATAGCAACGTGGAATACGAACTGATAAATCGAAAACCGTACCTGCAACCCTCTATAAATTGAACATCACCTGAGCTTCCATTTCCGGATTTCGTGCGAGTGAGGACGCTGGATTTTACGAGCCCAACCACCCGACCCCTTTTGCTATAGGTGAATAACCCATCCCATGGTGTTATATTTGTCAGCATCATGGTTCAGGGTGGTAGACCGTGCAAATCGGATATATATTTACAAGCATTACGCGCACGATGTAGAACCATACTCACAATTTCTCACATTCTTTTCGATGCGGTCTACTTACGTTCTTAAAGACTTTTGTGTCCGGCAATAATATATCTAGCAATCAAGCTACTGGAATTCGTGAATGAATAAAACATAAAACACTTGAATGCTTATGCCCTGTCAAATCGTCACAATTGAAACCAAGTATAATTAAATTATAAAGTGATCGCAGAGTGCTATTAAAGATCTAGGGACAGGGCACCCTGGAAAAAGGTTTCAATAACGCGGACTACTTTCCAGGGAAATAAATTGTGGGACGAGGTGCGACGGGGTAGCGTTGAAAAGAGAAGGAATTGCTCGTGAGATATTTCTTCCCGAAGTGTTGTCCTCGATTCGGTCCTTTATTAAAAAGTTTTTGAACACTTGAGAGGTACAGCCAGCTGAAAAATAGTGGGAGACTAACAGCTGCTTCGTTATAACCAAACGCTTCGTCAAATGTCACTTTCAACCCTGAAATTTTCGATTGGTAAATATATTTTGTTGTATCGGCGTCGACACGCCCGCGTGATTGATCGTGCTACTTCGTTGATTTGTAGATGGTCCATAGATGGAAAGCAATTTAGCAGCGTCGAATCAATCAATTTTTACACGAAACATTGCGGTTGGTTTTCACCAACCGTGTCTGACAGGATTAGTAAGAATCTGTCTGCTGGTCAATCTATACTTCACGAAACTGACTTACTCCACCTCTATTAATTTTTCCGGCGGTAAAGTGGAGGAAGGGACAGATACTGCCATGAATCTAATTAAAGCTGAAACTAGCAGAACTTATTCTTATGAATATTTAAACGAATCAAAGAGAAGTTAAGCCGAACTCAATTCCATTCAATTTTAGCATTAGAGTAACTTTTCCAATTTATCTAACTCGTTTGCGAACTACGAGGGCACCATTATTGTTCCATTACGAAATTTCTTTGTTGATCGCGGTCACTTATACATTCCACAATCATACCGCATGAAAATAAAATTACAAGAAAGATCGAATAACCCGAATTTTTACAATTCAAACCCATCCAATTAAATTTTATTATTCAACTATCGTTACTAAAATTGCATATTATTACAAAATCTCCTGGTTTATTGTGCAGAACGAATGTCACCCCCATTTTTATCGCACTTTCGCGGCCAAATTTAGTAGTAATTTAGTAGCAAGAGATAAAGGGATACTGCACTTCGCAGAAGGGTTCAAAATTATAATCAAAGAACATGGCACGTTTATTTACGATTCATATATAAAACGCATTGTTTTGTTCGAATACCGATCCATTATCTCACGTGTAACACGAACACGGCTTACGCAGTGCGTTATAACAGGCGCGAACATGGGGATAAACCGTGGCGTGAATATTTATCTACGACTATTGCAAACTAAACGTGCTGCTCGTAACGCTGCTCCCGGAAAACGCGTGGAATATGTAACTCCAATAGTGTCGTAATTTCTGCTCTTCTTTATACTCCCGTGTGACATCTGCATAGGCAGGTTGCCACCAATTTTCAGCAGCCATTATCAGTTCGACGTGGAGTACGATCATACTTTTTAAGTCCACCGAAAAACTCCCGCCTCCTCTTGAATATGTTGCCCATCTAAATTTTCATTTTTCGACGGTGCTTCTTTATATACATAACTTGTTAATAGGGTGCATAACTCGTAAAAAAAAACGTAATACTGCAATCTACGAACAGTACGAGTTCACCAATCATTTTGATAATAATATTTCATGCCCGTCGAGTCTGTATACGTGGTATGAAAGATGTTCTGCCATTTCCTTAAATTGAAAGGTTCACGCAGGAAAACTAGATATTAAGCGGATGAAATTTCACAACATAATACAACAGCAATGCGCGGCTACCAGGTGCACGCACTCCCTGTATGATAACGCTAACGTCGATACCTCGAATCTCGAAATTCAACGCCCCAGGCATTATGTTGAATCATTAGGCTTCCATAACACGGCGGGGAGTTGATACAGGAATTGCTGGTGTCTGCCAGATTCCCTTTACACGGGAATGCGACAGCAGTTTGCAACATTTGACGCCCGCGAAATTGTAGCCAGCTTCGGTAAACAGGTCCAACAGTTTCATGGATTACAACCGGGATTCCTTACTCGTTGGAACCCGGTGGAAGCAAAACCAAGTACGAAAAGCGAGGCATCGTGGCGGGAACAGACGCGAGAGGTCGGCCGAATCCAATATCCCGGCTCATAAAGCTTTTTTTATAAAACAAGGAGAAGGAAGGAAAGTTACGACGAGAAAGGGGGCGCGGGGGAAGATTTGCCACGGGGGATGATATATGACCGCCGCGAGTTAAGCTTTCAACGAGTCCAAGCAGTTTTGATATAACGCAAATACACCATTTTCCCCGGAAATCCGAGAATAAATCGGTCAAAAGTGGATAGTAAAATTGTGTGCTACGCCGGACGTTCGTTCCTCGTGAAATCTTCGTCAATGTTATCCATAATTGGGAGAGTGTCCATAAACCGTAAAACTACACCGCGGGTCGTCGGTGTTTCTGGCACGGATAAAATATTTTCTAAACGATGCTAAAAGCTTTACAGTTTGCCCCGCTAATTGGTGCTGATCTCCGATATTTTATATTTTCTAATCTTTTTAGTACACAGTGAAAAACGCATCAAAGCGTCCGAATGTATTTATGGGAAGACGTTACAGGACAAACGGACTGTCGGTCGAATCCAAGATAAATCACATTCGAGACAATGTCGGGCGGCATTTTAATCATAGACATGTACGCAACAACTGCCGAACTCGAGGGTTTCCAGTTCCTCAAGCAAACTTCCCCGGTAAACACGCGACGCGAAGCCTTGCAGGCATTGTCCGTAGAGACGTCGCTGGAATTTGCCGAACAACCACCGTGGAACGTACGAAATTTGAGGTTGACAGATGGCTCATCGTTGGGGTCGTGTTAATAGCGAAAGCATGCACCGGGTACTTGAATAGATTCAATCGCTTTGTCTTGGCCGATAAACAGCGATCCCGCCGCAGTAACAAACAGAATCGGCCAAATTTCCGCCGTGCGACCAGTCACCATTGTGCACGGCCTGACAGTCGATGACAAGGATCAATGTTATTGATGACAGTGATTTACGAAGCTTGCACTTCATACGTCTACCACAATTATTCCCGGCCTGTCAAGGTGTATTTCGAGCGGTGATTAACATTCCCCGTGACGAGAACTGTTCTTCGTTCAACCGGGCGGATGAATCGAAATGGGTCGACGTATTTCAGAAGTCATTCTACTTGATCAAGCAATACGTCCAGAAAGTGGGGCCACAGGGTTGCTGCCACGAACGACGTTGCTCAATGTCGCGACGACGAATAAAGCTGTGTACAGATTTCGAAAGACGTGCGTGTGGGGGCTGAACCGTGGATGACTGGCTAAACGATGTATGTACACCGCGAAAAAAAAGCTCGTCGTATTTCTCGACGTCGACGACGAAACAAAATACGAAAGCGGCTGAATGTTAGCTGGTGCTGGAGTTCTCATGTGCTTGCACAACAGCTCATCCGGAAAATACAAACGCCGGTGTAAGGCAACTTGTACTATCTTTTTTATAGGACATCGACGTGTACGTTAAAGTTGCGTAGAATTTTCAGTCGTGTTAAAATAACGTACGAAATATAAATTATTCTGTATGTCTTGCTTGTGTTGCATACTATACAAGAAAGAGTGAAAGAAATAATTACATTATGCGTATTACACAATATATTGAAGTAACATAGATAACCGGAAAAATTGACCAGTCTTTTCGAAACGATTGTCTATTATTGCTATCGTTTAACTATTGCGTCAAGTGTAAAAGGTAATTATAAAAAAAAACATGGCACATCGGGGAATCAGAAGAGTCAACCAAAGGAAGGGTTCGAGCATACTTGCAGTCCTTCTCACGTTTCTTCTATTGGTACATAAACACCCGGCGCAAAATAGTACGTGAAGAAAGGAAGTCCGTGAAGCACGACAATGACTTTTGCCGGAATTTTTCGAGATAGATGGAACAACGTGAGGCGGGAAAGAGTTGATTTAAGAAAGATGAAAGGATAAGGAATAGAGGAGATGAAAAGACTCGACGACGTTCGTGTAGCATCTAGAATACGCTTCAGCTTCTTAATTTCATCACGTCCAAGAGGTGCACGACGTCGAGGACTGTTTCGCGACATACTTTCACTTCGAGTTGCCGAGTTCGACTTAGAAAAAAGTTAAAGAAGTCTTTCTTATGCTACACCTTCGCCCTCGACGCAAGGAAACCTTCTCTTTTTTTGCGAGGACAGTGCCGAGGAATTAACGCTGCTCAGGAACAGTTCCTTATCGCGATAGTTTGAACAAATGTTCCCGTGCTAATTAGGAACTGCAATTTATATATTGCTGGGTTACTGAAAATTCGTTGAACTAAAATACAGCGATGTATTTCTCGACTTGACAGAAAACATACGCTAGCCATACTTTTATCCAAATTATATGGGCAGCTTGTATAAGTTTGATAAACGACTTCCAAGAGATAGTATCAACGAAATATGACATTTAGTAATCGAGCGTCGTTGACTATCAGGCATCTCCATCGTTTCTCAAACAATCTCACAGAACTTATTTAACTTCTTAAGCTACTCTCGATAAGTACTTTTTAATAGATACTATCGTAAAAGTACCTCAGACTTATTAAAACCGTGGATAAGCGCTTCACGTGGTTCCATCGAGCAGAGATCGATATGCAAATATTCAGCCAGACTGATCCAGTTTATACATCCATTGTTCTCCGCGACCCCTGTCCGAATAAAAACTTTCGAATAAAGGGGATTAAGGTAGATAATGGCTATTGATCTAGTCATCGATCAGACGCCTATCAACCACAAAAGTTCGAGAACTCGTTCAACGTATGCAAGAACCGAGCTAAGACTGATATGAAACGCGTCAAAATCCAATAGCATTATTCTCGTATCGATTTGGTACACGGAATGATACTATCGGACATATCCATTCGTTGTGCTCATCCGTGACATTGACAGTGATAGACGACGGCTATTAGCATTACTTATTCTGAATAGTTGTGAATGGGAGCAGGTGTCTAGATGTTCACGAGGAGCGAGTAAAACTGAGGAGCATTTTTGTTTACGAACATTGAAATGATTTAATGTTTTTAATGTAAAACACAATTGTACCTTGAATTAATATTTTCTATTGATAATATTAACCAACATTTTCATCGTGGAATTATAATACAATTGTTACTCTCGGTATCTTTAACATATTAAATTCTGTAGAGGATAAATGAAAAATATCAATTGAACAGGAATTCAATTGAACAAATGATCTGCAGTAATTGGACTGGCTGAAACGAGAAACGACGCGGGATATTCGACACGTGGTTATGATAACAGTTTACTTGCCGAGGCAATCATGTTTTCTTGAAAATTTATACGGAAGCCATCGACAAACGACCTGTAATGAATTTCTCATACGCGAATACTATTTCAGAAATAACGTAACTTGATACATGTAGGTTGCCCCCCTGTTGGGTACAGACCACTTGCAAGGCAGAACAATAGGTTTTCCATATGTGGATGCCTATACGTTCGTGCATGAAGTTCTATTGTTCGACTGTTCCCAATCAAATTACATGCAACCCAATCGTGGTGGTCCAGTGCATGGAATACCCAGAGTCATTCGATCCGAGACAATTGAATTCGCTCGTATCAAGGCGAAACTTTCGTCCGAGTGGAGAGATATGAATTTATCGAAACGATCAGAGTTCTGTAAAGACGCCGGTCTTCCGCAAATTTCAATAGAAAAACACTTTACGATTGAAGCACTTTCATGGATAAATCGTGCTGCGAGACGTTCTGTTTAAACGTTCGACGACCAATAAAACTTTATCGAAAATCGATGCACCATAAACGTATTATAGGCTGATACGTTCCGCAACATACGACATAATCATTCAATTCATTAAAACTGAAACACTTTATCTCATTAACAAGGCAAGCTCGACACACTGGTATCGGCCGAAACGTTTATGAAATACGAGTTGGAAAACAAAACTGTGCGTACAGATTCCTGTAAAACTTTTCGAACCTCAAAGCACACTGGCGCCATAAAAAGAGCTTCCTTTCCCGATGCTATTGGCGACACGGCAACTTTTCTCACGAAGAACATACTAAGTGGATGGAAACAGCTACTACATCAAGGAAAGATAAGCCGCTTAATTTCGAACGAGATTACTCTGGACGTTCAATCTCCCGAGTCGTCTTTCCTTTGGCAAGTAAGCGCACCACTACTTACAGTTGAGGTTAATCCCGGAATTAATCTATGAGCGAACTTTCGCAGCTCCGTTTTTCGACGAACGCTCAGAATTCCTGTATATACGTATGCATGCATATCGCCAATTACAGAAACTTTTTTCCGCAAACAAAATTTTCCTTCTCCTTTGGCATTGTGCCAAGGAAGCAATAGTAGTAAATAAGTAAAAACTAACACAGAGGTAATGCAAGGGAACTGCAATTAGTTTGGAACCTAAGGATTGTGAAACCTCGAACGACATTATGTACTCTGAGATCGTGGGAACCCGCCTGAATCGCCTGAACGTTCTGGGACTTCGAACTCTTCGACTACTGAGGTTCACAACCCGACTGAACCTCTGGACCATGGCTACCATCGATTTCAGACCCAGAATCGTACCGGGCTGATCCAATGATCATACGGTCTTACTTGTCGGACTCCCATAGAGCGCAGCTGAACCTTGGCTGATCCCACGACCCTAAGGTTATGCCTCCAGAACTCCCACAGGACCGTGTCGTTAGTGGGTTGATGCAACGACCCCGGGGTCATGTCGTACGAGGTTCCACGACTCTCTAGACCCTCGGTTCATGCCGTACGAGGTTCCACGATCCTCGAGAGGTCCCAGCCAAGGTCCGAATTAACTGTCGGGAAAATAGAAGATAAGAATCCGACTTCCATAATATAGAGAGTGAACTACGAAACGTGATCAGCTTACAAGTTACTGAGACGAACGAAAATTTTGCTGCTTGGCATGGCGGTAAATTAATTATTTTAAATAAAAAACTGAAGGCGACTTTGAGAAAAATATAGTATTGACAATTTACTACATGCAGTCGTTTTGAAGCTCGCAATTGAAGCTGTAAGAAAAGGTGGAATGCATAAAGGTGAAAAGAAATTGTCTAGTTATGATATCGTGGCAATGGACAGAAAAGTTTGCAGTAAACAGTCTCATATATACCGTTGCATTGGAATATAAAAAGTATAATTTTTTTTGAATACCGTAATTGTATAAGGAGATTCTAAATTTGCAATCTGATTAAACAATTCTACCCCTGCCCATAAACATCATAGTAGAAAGTTATGTGTATTTTCAAATGAGTAACGCGACCTGAATGATGCTTTGAATCATCCGCAAGTATATAAGAAAACAAATTTAACCAGACTTAATGGACGAGAACTATGTTCATAAACCTGCTGTGTAAACAGCGAACATGTTTTCTAAATAAACAAAGTACTAGACGTCTCAGCCTCTGCTATTTCCATATTTTCTACTGTCATACAAACTTGGGTGGCTTGAAAGTCATAGTATGAATGTTCGTATATTTTCTGCCGTTCGATTCGGCATTCCATTTTCGACACAAAAAGTCACTCCGAAATAGCTTTGGAAACACAAGAAATAGTTTTCGCTATACAAATATCAAATCCTAAAAAATAACCTCTGCAAAGATATCTACACAACTTTTTTGTCCTTCACGTATTAAACTTTAGTATCAAACTTGAAATTAAAATTAGAATCATGAAGAATATTATGGAGAAATCGTGTTCCACCATGAAAATTAGAAAGATTCGCAGGAATTATGTAATTTCTCCATACATCGGAATCTGAATCACAAACTACCCTAATTTTGTATATTAGTAAAACTCCAAAATTTCCACCAAGCATTCGGCCTCGATTTTTTCTCTTTCCAGTCCGAACGAAAGACTTTTCTGTTAGGGATGGTAATCTAAACCCGAAGTGGCTCTATCGGGCGACATCGAAATTACAAGAAGGTGCAACGGAATTGAAAATAGCGACGTCCACTTACACGCACGCCTTTCTGTGTACGCAAAAGAGCGGGTGTTCGAAGGAAAGCCAATCGATGATAAGACTCGTCGCCAACAAGCTATCGGTATACGTGTACGAGTCCGGGTTACTGGGACATGGCGTAACGTTACATGCAAGGAGAAGCCAAAAAAACTTGCATTCGCGATCACGAAGCTCGAGACAATCGTGGCACATCGTCCCGTATGCATCCGCACGGTCATCCTCGTCACAGTTACGAAACGATCGGTCACGAAATAGTTATCGCATTCCATTTACGTCCCTCGGATATCAAATTTTCTCCCGCGTCGTTCTTTACAGGGATTAACAGTGGCTTGGCGAAATGTCGCTCATAACAACGTTCTCCGCGCAACTGCCGGCTGGACGTTAACGGGTTAACAGCTATCAGTGAACAAAACCGAGGGACGTTAATGCTCTTACCGTTTGTCGTTGGAAAACTCACGGACAACATGCGCTGCTACAGAGACGCCCCCTTTGCCGCTTAAACTTTAGAGCATCTTCATCATTGGTATCCAGTGCGGAGAATTAATGAAGTGCATTGCCACACAATACGAGGGAATATGTACCGCGAATGCACCGCACGGAAGTGTCACTGCAAGTTACACGTCGCGATTTACGCGATAGTATTCCAGTTAGGTTTGCGGGGGCGAGAGGCATGCTGCCCGCTATAGTACGAGACAGAATCGCGAAAAGGGAATACGAAACACGGCCGACCTTTATCGAATTCACTGTAGGAACTGTACACCAACCCGCCACGGGGCGTTTAAGTAGACTGAACGCGGCGTCAAACGCGTGCACATTGATTACAGATGACGAAAATCGGCGAATTTGCACGAGCACCGCAACTGCTTTGAAATTCGTGATTACTCAACCACGCCACCTAGCAGCAGTTCGCGGACACCGCATCGATTGTCGGGAGACCATCCGCGGACCGTTCGTATTCGACGGTAGAAACTTCGTCGCGTGTCTTTCGCAGATAATTGTTTCCATTTCGTTCATCTTCGGGTCTAGTTTGCCTTTGCGTGAGACAATTTCATCGCGAACCTAGACGAGTGTACGTCGCTCAATAGGCTGTTGAGTAGGCTTGCAAGGGTGTGTTAAGTTCAATTTATCAATACGCGCTTGCGTCGGCATGGAGAAATTTCTAAGACTTCTTCGCGAAGTAAGTAACATTTTATAATTATCTTCCTCCAATTTGGACACTTAACATATACCAGTGTTCGTAAAAAAATTAAGATAGATCTTACATTCTGCTTTAGATAATACTTCTTACACAAAAGTAGGCTCTCATGATCCTTGTTATCTGGTAGTTAAAGTTCGTTTAGACTGGTTTGTCAAGATATCCAAAAGACCACACGAAAGGCCAATCCCTTGCAGACGATTTAGAACTCAAGGTACTCGGTACCAACGGGCTTGGTTACATAGTACTCAATATTAGCGATCCTACACTCCCCAAGCCCAATACAGACGATCTTAAACCCTTGCAACCCGATAGGACTGCACACAACCTAGTACACAGAACACGATGCAGTAAACCCTGCACTTAATACGATACAGACGACCTCAGCCCAATGGAATCAAATATCGACATCAGACTCATGGAACACGACGCAGTCTAGCCTGCTCTTGCCGAACTCGATTCGCTCGATCCTGAAATCGTACAACGCGACACAATTGACTCCGACCTCGCGAAAGTGATAAAAAAGTTTCGCTAACGTCTCACGCTTAAGTGATTATTTATATATTCGTCGTCTTCGTGTGTTTATAAAATCTTTCTTGATTGAAAAGTAATTAATTCCAAATGCTCCATGCACCTGTTTGAGGAAATACTGAATTTCACTTTGTACCGAGGGCACAAATTTATTGCTAAATGCAGTGCGATATAGATATTGATTCTGTATATTTCCAAATTTAACGATGTGATTAATGGTTTAATGATTCAGCTTAATATCAAATGAAAAATCGCATATTTCGCGGAACGTAGAAATGAAACACGATGTTGTAATTTGCACGTATAAATTAGAAATTAGGCTCCAGAAATACGTTCAAACCTGGGGTACACGCATAAATATGCATGTATGTATGTACAGGCATTTGCGCATATATCAAGTTTGTATACTCTCGCTGGTACGTATAGCGATAGATGTGTATGTATAATACATAGCCAGAAATACGTACACTCCTGCAGTACATTTACTTACAATTAGCTTATTCGTATAGACGTTGACAAAATTAACAGAATGAAGCGCCCTTCGACGTGCATACATATGACTGGGGCGTGCACATCGAAGCCAGAGAAACCAAAATGGGAAATTATACAGACTATATTTTGAGTAATGCACCGATAAACACGTAGATACTATTCATTGTAACAGGAGAAATTCTAAATGTAGTAGACATGTGTGAGAGCCTTGGGAGTACAGTCACGTTCAAAGTATACCACCTTTGGTATAGGACCAGAAAAGTTAGAAATTATGGAGGGATTAATAGATAGCTGGCACGCAGGTTAAAGGCAGCTTATCTACTTGCAGCTGATTTTATTCGTTTCCTCAAGAAATACGAATCCCTGTTATTAGAATAGTTTTTGATTAAAATAGTACATTAAACATTTATCATTTACTGGGAGGAACAAAATTTAATTTTCGTATACAACATACTTCTCCAATCCGTGTTTCAATTATCTCCAATTCAACAGAATATTTTTGCTATACAGCGAATATATCGTACAACGAAAAACAAAATTCTCGGTTCGATGCAACTAGAAATTCTGCCACCAAAATTCGCCAATTATATCTTTCTGTTGTTGTTGCCTCTGCACAATAGCGAAGGCTAACAACCCCCTCAAAATATGGGACAAATTTTCGCATGTTCGACGACGTGCCTGTTCGTTTTCATTTATATCTTTTTGCCTGCAACTAGCGACCCACTGCCAACTAACGAACACGAACGAAGTAGAAAAAAGGGGTCTTATATATACGGCTTACAGAACGGCATCAAAGCATGGCGAGAACAATTCACTAATAATATAAAGGCTATTTCTTCTCGTCGCAATAATCCATGGTCACACGAGCGCGGGAAAACAATTTCTCGAAATAAGCACGAAGTTAAATAATAACCTAGCCATGGTTAAAGCGACACAGTCAGCAACCCTTTCTTAAATGCACGACAATACCAAAAGGAAGCATGTCCATGTTTTCTATTGCCCCCCGTTTATACGGACACTTAAGCTGCTCAAGCAGCTCTAGTGCTATGATGCCAGGGAGAATCAGACGACACACAGGGTGACCTAGATGTACCGTGCGAGATGCACTTTGCCGTGTGCCAAGCCCTTCGACCCGATCGACAACGCCAAACGATACCTAGCAGCTATAGTCCTACTTGGAGCTACTCGATGAAACGTACACAGGGAAACGCTTGCAGACACATATGCGGATGCACGGTACACCCAGTGAATACCCTGTATAGGTGGCGAACAGTAAGTGCACGCGCTACGTTGCACGCCTATAAACATGGAAGTCCGATCTGCCGATCCGTTTCGGTTACGCGAGGAACACCAGCGGAATTGTGCGAGAGGCAGACCGGATGCTGGATCCTCGTGGGAACGCTTAAATGCGATCAACGATTACTCCGCGCCGTGACTGCTTTCTCTGAGATCAGGAGAAATCGCACCTACGGTCGGGAAATCGTTACGTCGCCCGCTCATCCGCGCCGATTATATCCGATCTGACTTATAAATACTGTTATCTGTACAGACGGTGGTATCTGTACATCCTAAAAAGTGCTCCACTTTCGAGCTGCAATTATCGTGCCGGTCCGCAGTTACGTTGAACGAACGAGAGTCTTAGAGGCTTTCAGGACCTGAGCCTTTTATAGTTTTTACTATTGCTAGCTTTTACTTGGTAATGCAGTCGTTTAGTCTCTGAAGGCTTTCGCATCGTGACTGATAAAATAGTTTATAACAGTCCTTTTTCATGATACGCGTGGAATCGTCGGAACAACAATCGAACCATCAAAAAGCCAACGAAGGACGGGATAAACAGATGCAAAGAGGGCGAGGTGTGTATGTTTAGCGTGGCGGAAATTCAGTGTTTTCCATGAAAAGTACGAGTATCGATGAATATTTAAGGCAACAGCGGTTAAGCTGAACCATCGTCGACAACAACCAGTGCGATTGCTTGGTCGTCGACTATAGATAGGTGCGGCAAAACGATGAACACCTTTGTGGAAATCCCCTTTCTATGCCTAGCACGTTCGTCCACTTGTTTGCAGCTTTACTGCTCTCCCGGAACGACGAGCCGGCACGATACGGTGTCGAGTTTTCTCCCTGACTTTCCATTCCGGGATTCGGAGCCAAGAGTGCGGGAGGTCGAGCCGGGTAGAGGAGGAGGATTTGAATAAATTATTTCTCCGCGTAAATCTAAACCCTTGGTGCGCCCCTCCTCGAGCTTCTCGAGTACGAATTTGAAGCGGTGGTGCGCTTGATCGGCGTGAAAATCGTTCGAGGATTTCGATCAGCGTTCCATTTATTAATAGAGCAAGGGCCTGCTTCGCTTGGCAAATGTGTCGTCCCCGTTTTTCAGGAAGGTAAACTGCCGTGCCGTGACACATCGTTGTTGAAACTCGAACGGAAGACAGATACGACTGGTAAATACGAAGCATCTTCGACAACTTACGAACAGCAAGAAAGTTGCTCACCGTTTTGCGTGTGTATCGCACGATCGATGAAAAATGTTCCATCGACGGGAACTATGCGCCGGCACGGGAAAAGTTTGCAGGAGAATCTATGCAAATGCTTCGAAGTGTTCCCGGTAAGTGTGACACGCGAGTGGGAAATGCTTCTTGAACTTTGGCAAGCGAAAATAAGAAAATCTTCACGGCTAACTTCCGAGAGAAATAAACATTCCGCTTTAAGTAAATCGCTGCAGGTCGACTCGAAGAATGGCGAGGGCAATCGAGGCGCATACATAGAACGCGTGTGCACATACACAGGGACCTTGAGAACCCGTCGAGTCATCGGTTTCTCGATCGTCCGAAAGCACCGGTAGCTTCCTTCTCCGGAGCACACAGGAAAGGATGGAGCATATAGGCTAAGATCGGGCGAGGGCGAGTTCCTTCCCCGAATCTTTCCGCTTCCAACCCATCTCAAACCCTTTCGGTCGGCCACGTTCAATCGCTATAAACAACGGAACTTGTAACTCCTTACTAGGGAAGGGCCTTCCAGCGTTTCGCAGTTAATCGCCCGGCAACGTAGCCTTGCGCCACAAGCAGTGCAAATTCGGCAAAACATCTAAGCGAGTGAAATTTATTCCCACGGCCGCTATCCAAGGATTAACCGCTTCGATTATAATATTCAATCGAACAGGCGATGAAGACAAAAGGCCGATTCAGTCAAGGGGAGGCGCGATGTTGGTTCTATTGGTGAAATAATCATGGCATAGATAGCAGGGCCAATTTCATGGTGACGCCAGCCGTGAATCTACTGACCGTTTGGGGACACTTAAACGGCTATATCGAGATGCACAGGGAGGTGTGTCGGCCACGTTCAGGTGCCGACACCGTTCGCAGACCGCCTAGACGATTGTATGTACACCGCGAAACCTGGCAATCCGTTGAATAATTGCTCAATTCAATACGTAATCATGCTACTTCCTGTTCGCTACCCTCCGTCCGTACTGCCTGCCGTGCAGCCCGCCTGCTTCCCTCCCAATGGGGATATAATCCTGTTTAAGCCGGTTATAAGCATATCCTAGCACGAAGGGTTGGAGCATTAGGCCCGCGAACGTACTACACCTTCAAAGACTATGAGCCCTTTAAGCAACCCTTGCACGTCTTCCGGAATTTCTGATTAACGGAGAGTTTCATTAATCAAGCCTCGCGATATCGGTGCGCCCTCTCATAAGTTAATTTCAGTCAAGAACGTCCCGTTGCTGTGAGTGTTTATTTGACGTGGAATGATGATCGAGGAAGGAAGTTCAATGGAAGTACGATTACGTGTCAGAGCTCCTTTCAAGTGCTCCGATCTCTGCTGCACAGTAATCTATAAATAGATTGCAAACTAATCCCGACGGTTAATAGATGGATGGTCGACTGGACATCATTTGCCCCAAAGATTGAGTATCGATAATAGATATCGTCTGCACGCGTGATATTAATAATTCGGTTAACTTTTGATAACACACGATCGTGCAAATTATGCTTCGGCCGCGTGATCAAAGGAGCGACGTCGTGCACAGAGGCTTGCTGAGTTCAATTATCGATCTTGCTCTTCCATCACTTTCGCGTATATCAAATAATATGTTCTCTCAGTATTGCACCTGAAGTGCTTTATCTCCCGCTCATTAGGACACAAGATAAAACGCTTTAATGATGAATTGAAATGCTCTTTAGCACAACGGGACAGGCTATTAGCGCAGAAACTCGCGGAATCGTTATTATCTATTATTACGCATCTTGAAATAAAAGTTTCGCGTCGAACGCCATTTTTTGTCACTATTCAAAAAGATAGAGCTACCATAACGTTCCCGTTTGAAACGGAGCCGTCTAAACTACGATCGTTTACAACTTTGAGAAACGATACTGCAATCGTATAAGTATTTGCAGTTTCTGTCGGGGAAATATGTAACTCCGTGCCGTGATACAGTGCACCGTCGTCAGAAAATAACGATATCGTTTTATTACCGTGAAGAAGCGCGTAGTCAACAGTCGCATGCCGTTTCGATTTATCGATGCAGCAACCGCGAACCACCGCATCGACTCGACCGTAAGTCAAAAGTGAAATTACACAATGCACCGCGTTTCTGCGGATAGAGGCGCGGAGGTCAACAAAACGTTATTAGAAGCTGAAAGTTCGCGCACAACCGAAATCGTAACTCGTTCCGCGGCAATGTTCCCCGTTCGTTCCAATTTTACGCCGCCGCGAACTTTCACGGAAAACCGTCCATTTGCCTCCGCGCAAACGAAGATTTAATAAAATACGGATCGTGCAGTGATTCTGTCCGATCGACGTCGCGGAGACGCGTCGCGATCGAATGCGCCGCGCGAATCGGTAATAGACGACCGGTCGGGGGCATGCAAGTACGGCGAACAACTGAACTCCAACTAGTTTGGGTCGACTGGAAATTCGATTACTAGAATATTACGCAGCATCTGCTTCAGCAAAACCGAGAATGGAACAACGTATTCCGCCGTTGAATGATTAGTACGTACTTCTAGCGCCGCTGGATCGTAAACGCTAATACAGGGCGCATCGCCAACAAACTTCGCGGGAAAAAGCACCAGATGAAAGTGTTAAAGCACGCACGAAGCTTAACGAGGAACTTCTGTACCGGTATCGGTACGATCTGCGGGGTCGAAATTTTCGTGCAAACAAAGTGTACCGTTTCGGCGTGGGTATAATATTGTGCTCTATCCTGCAGCGGTGACAACGCCTCGCATTTTCATAGCAAACACCAGGTTAATTGCTTTTTAATTGCCCCGAGTTAAACGCCCTTTCGACGACAGCCTTTGTTTGATCAGCGTGCTACTGGCCTAACAGAATTCTACGAAGTTCCATGCATGTTGATTATCAGAATTTGCAGGGGGCAATACCAACGAGGACACGAGCGATGCACAAACAGAAGTTGCCGGATTCACTTTTACGGCCCTGCTAGGCTAAGTTTAGCACGTCATCGACGCTTGATTCTCCAATAGAACATCCCTTACGGCGGTTACATCTAACAACCGATGCATTCGATTTACAAACAGGCACAGCGTACCGTGTTATTGGACACGTTCCTATCTGTAACCCATTATTCGTCACGCGCGCACGCGGTGCTCGAACTGTAAATTATGCCAGGCATATAATGTCGGCTCGAATCCATGAATCGAATGAAAATCTCACGTTTCGGCGAACGACTGATCCCGTCTGCAAATATTTGCACGTGTCACTAACGAAAATAATGTCTCTCCCTGTAGAACGTTCGTCCCGATACTTCCAGTTGTGCAGCAAAATTTGGGGAACAAATGTTTGTAACTTTTTTTGCAGAGTCTGCTTGAAATAATGAATAAACTGCTAATGCGTAAATATTCGGCCATAAAAATCAGCGCCTCGGTTGTCAGTATTATCCAGCCGTATCTCGTAAAGAAATAAATATTTATTACTTGTTTACGCGAGGAACATTTGTACGATGTTCCGTAACACCCAGGTGTGATTTATCGTTCATACGTCAAAGCAGAACGATATTTCACCGCAGTATATCGTGCTGCCGATGAATCTCCACATTTTCATTTACTCATTATCGTTCGAGCCGAGACAATTTCCGCTTAACGCCGACTTGACAATTTCGCAAGGGCAGTCGGGGGAATCATGCGCCCTTTTCTTACCGTGCACTCCCAGTCCATTAGCCAATACCTGACTTAATGCTCGATCATTCGATTACAGGACGTCGAGACTTTTCCGCCGTTTTCAACGTGAAAGTTTCAAGTTCCGCTTCTGCGATTAAGTTAAAATGCAATTTTCTTTCTGAGCTCAGTGACCCTAGCCCAGCCTGTCCTGCCCACCTTGCGCAGGTGTTTTCGCCTTTTAATTCTACGCCGGTTCCATCGAAACTTCGGTGCAGATGAAGAATAGATAGAAAAAACTGCGACATACAGTGATGAGAAAAGGCAGGAACTTTCGTTATTATCAATATATTGTATATACCAATGTGCAGGGCACGAGGGGCACGAGGGGACATGGTTGCAAGTAGATGAGGACAATCAGGCCTCGTGGCTGCGTCGAATGAAAACGTTGCGTCAGTGCCGGACGAAGACAGGGCCGAAGTGAAAATTGCTTGGCTGGCCGTGAATATACGAATTCAATTCCTCCGCCTCTGTTCGTTATTTCTTTCTATGATCCAGCCGAAGAAATGCATATTTGAGAACAATACCCTTCATATCCATATGAAAAAATAATTTATTTTCGGACGATGGCAAGCGCAATGTCTTTTGTTACAGTTCAACGATAATTCCACTTTAAAATTGTATCTCGTCTCCTAGATCCTGCTAATGTAATGTCCAGTGCTTCTGGCACATTAACTTCAGCTCAGAGATAACGATAACGTGGATGAAATTCAAAGAAAGGAAACCATCCCCCAGGGCAGAAAGATGAAGTTGCCTCGGAAGGCTAGAGACAAGGAGTGAGATAGGAATTTACGAGCAAGACATTAACATGGACAGTCGGTGTTGTCTCACGGGTCAAAAATGTAATAGAGAAGTAAGAAGCTAGCGTCGTGAAAGAAAGAAATGAAGAGAAAGAGTAAGGGAGGGAAAGGGAGAAGAGAAAGAGGTAGAGACGAAGAATACCAGCCAGTGTCTGTGGGGGGGGTGAGAAAGTTTTTTTATTCGACGCAGTCGCGTGAAATAAAATAATGAGGAGGTGAAGGAAAAAAGAAATGAAAACTCTTTGGAAGAATGATACGGTTCCCGTGGAGGTGCACACCTTGGGACACATTATATTCTTATTGCCCGAGATAACAGCCCGGTCGACGGTGGTCATTGTTGTTATTTTCCGACCACGCCAATGCCGGGGTCACAGCTAAATACACGCTAAAGAGATTTTGAGATTCCCCAGGAGGTTAGCCGGATGTAAAAGCGACGAATAATGCGATATGCAGAGCGGGCCCTCGTGCAATTATTTACACTCGTTCCCAATCGCAAACAATGAATATTCAGCGTGGCACGAGCGAATTAGCGAATGTTTGGATACATAACGTTAATGAGAGAGCGCAGACGTCAGGCCGGTACTCGGAAAAAGAAGTAGAACGAAAAACAGTGAGACAAAGCCGAATTGGACGGGTTCCACTGACAAATAGCATCCACGCGGTTCGTCGAAACACGAAGCCGCGCATGGGAAACAACGTTCGACAAAATTCGTCAAGTAACCGGGCACTAGAAACTCGAGGCACTACGTATCCCAACTGCTCGACGTTTCAATTGCTTTCCTGTACACCGAGAGCTTCCGGTTCTGTTACGTTTAACATGCGCGTTTGATCGCGCCGCTTTCAACGCGAGGAAATCAATTTCAATTTTGAAGAACTTTTAAAGGAATAGATCTGTTACATCGTTTTCCGTTCGTCCGTGTTACGTGTGTGAAATAAACGCCGACTTCGATACCATGTTACAATTTACTGTAACAAACCCGCCAATCGATCATTTCCATGTAAAGTAGGTATAATACATATTGCAGGCGTGGTCACTTAAATGCGAAGTTCGTGTTTCGTGCATCCACGAAGTTACTGGATTATCCATTTATCTGATCAATGTTCGGATGCATTCGAACGTAATACCCGGCTGACACAGATAATTAACCACGCCTGGCTAACATCTGTTAAAGTTGCGTCCATTTTTGCCCAGCAATTGTCCGGTGCGTTTTCCCTCGAAGCAAGCGGCACGCATCGGTGGGCGAAAAACCCGGTTGGTGGTCGTGGTCCAAGTGGAAATTCAATATATCGAGTGCTCTGCTTCTGTTCAACCCTTCTCCCTCGCCCTTTCCACCCTTCCACTCTTTACCCTCGCCCGTGTCTATCGGGATGAGTGGCCTATGGTAGGTTGTGTAGAGTACCTACGCATCGGCATTGTGCAGAAGTCACGCTTCGCTTTAGTGAAAAACCGCCTACTCTCTCGCGAATGGACCGTGTCACAACGGAAATTGCAAGTGAATCCTTTGTGAACAGTTGCCGGGACCACAGTCCGGCATTCGGGCGAGAACTTTTCGAGGGGCGCGTGAAAGGATAAATGAATGGACTTGGAAGGCGTGTACGTTGATTGGAACAGGTGTACGTCGGTGTGTGGAGACCTTTTTGTGCAGGAGGAATTTGTGTGGAGCTGGGCAGAACGGTAAGGAAAGAGTATACAGGGAAATAGAAAATATTCAACGGAATCGCGAAACGATTCGGAACCCGGCTGCAGGGTTGAAGAATTTGTGAATCGCGTAGCGGAAAATTGCTCTATCAAATTGAGCAATTCATGTTACACCTATATGTATATATGTAGAATTCCTGTTAGGGAAATTAGTATATTTCAAATTAACAGAGGAACGAATGCCGCTACGATAAAATAAATGGAAAAATGAAGTCAAATATTATGGAACTGGCGAAAGAAAAAAATTGGCATGATGAAAAAAATATGATGCTTGAATAGAAAGTATTATTGAATAAAACAAGAGAAAGAAAACAAAAGTTCACCTAACTAAGAAGAGAAAAAAGTGTAACGCAATCGTGAATTCAGTTCATTTTCCGTATAAAACACTTTAATTAATCAATGAGGTATGAAGATCGAATATCGTATCAGGTCGGCATGGCAACGCTTGATCAAGAGCGTCTAATGAAAATAGAATTTCAATTGAATTTTTTTTTCTTTTTATACATAACTGTGAAACTGAATGCGACAGTGTAGCGTGACTCGCGCCAAAGAGAAACACGGAGGCATTTAATTAATGTTTCTGCTTCTAAGAATCGTACATAAAAACTGTAAAAAGTTTTCAACAACGTGCATAAAGAAAATGAAATTATAATCTTCAAGTAGAAAGAACGGGTTCGTTTTCGACGGGAAACAAGATTCATCTACTTCAATTTCAATATTTCACTGAAATCGGAATGAAATCTCAGCGATGTAGCAAGGCTTCCTCGTTAGCAGATGTTTTTAATTCGCACGAAGTTCGGATTTTACTCCGTACCTCGAACAGATAGAATAGCTGAGACAAATTTGATTAATAAATAGAAGCCTCTAGTATTATTAGAAGTTTTCGAGAAAGTCTCCTGTTAAATAGGTATTTTCCTGTTTTTATAACATTGAAATTTCCAAGCCTCAAAGGTGGTCAAATTGTACTATTATATAAGAAATTATTGGACATGGAATTTGAATTGCACTATGTTCGAGATTTAAACTCAGCTGGATTATTTGAGCGCAATTTGCATTTCAATTCTGTAGATCGTACACGCGTTACACTGATAACAAGCAAGCCCATATAAATATCGTAATATCAGGTTCACTTTGAAATAATTCATACACAATTCTCAGGCTAAGTAAACGCACAACAATGGTTCCTTTATGATTTCAGTTACTCGTGTTACGCTATCCGCCAGAATTGCGAATTTCCCCTTTTAAAAATGCGCAAACCTTTTGAAGTTGTACAAATGCTCGGCGAAAGAATATGTTTAATCTGGAATTCATGTATAATTCAGACAAATTCATGATAGCAGATGTACGTAAAGTTTTTGTATTAAAAAATTCGCACAATGGAGTAACAAAAGAGTAAAAAAAAATTCTTGACAGACTATTTGACCATTAAAAATCAAATTATGTAATATCCGACAGCAATATAGAACTATGGTGTAATCGTCGATAATGACGATCGACATGTGCCATTCGAAAATGCTTGGGGCCGCGAAACTCGAACGATCGATGGTTATGATGGTTATGAACTTGCGGTACCAAAATTTCGTCAAGTTTCAATAATCGGTGCATATTTCGATAAGATTATCAATGCATCTCATTACCCGATTAATTGCCATCGATTGGGCGTGCAAATTATATTCGGCAGGATTTAATAATTACTCCAATCTCGCCCTCGTTACCACCTCTTTCGAATGGTATAGTAATAATTGCAATGCAGCAGCGTGAACGGGTTATACAATCGACGAAAAGTGTGAAACTCGATTTAACCGCAACGTATTTGGAAACAAATGCAAACGAAAGTTCCAACTGTACACCGTTTATATATGTGTACAAGAAGTTCACTTCCAGGCGCTATTTTATTTCTGTCGGGTATGCTTTGCACAATTTGATATACGATATAACACAGGGAAATAATACATTTCCTCGTTTCTCCGAAGCCCCTGATGGATTGCCTTGTAATAAATATTTGCCAAGACAACCCTGGACCGTCGGCTAAAATATGATGAACGTCGTGCATTCAGTGGATTAGATTATTAAAAATTTCGTGGCCCCGCAGCGCGCAAAAAGGCATCGATGACGTTGAATGACAAATTGAAAATGCGGGGTGAAAGAGCACGTTTCGAGATGCAAACGTTTATCCTCTCCAGTTGGTCGCTTACGAATTCCATATCCATCCGTTACTATGAATACATATTCCTTTTAATGCATCCCATATACGGGAACGTGGCACACCATTTGACCAAAACATTAAACATGCTACTATATTGTACAACGTTTCAGGATACAGCAACTCATTTGTATTTTTCCCTCGATTATTTCCATGCTATCCGCCTGATCTCGGCGATCAGCGGTCGAATAAAAATATGAAAAAACGTGGACACGAAACTGGTTTTTCCGTGACAAAAATCATGTTTCACAGAAGTATTTTGCAATCACGCGATACGAGAAACGACCCCGCTATCTGAAACGCTATCTTTCTGAACGCTTTGCTGAAAAAATAAACCCAGCCCGTTGGCTCGGTCGAAACATTGGAAGCGAACAATCAAAATAAATCCAGACCAAAAAAAAAAACAATAAAAGGGCGACAGATGCCTGACAGGGTACGACTAATCGTTTAATCGTTTCGCCTGTAAGCAATTAAAACGATTGGCCGATTTATTTCGCACGCCTACCACTTCACATTCGCGAAAATCGGAACGACGAACCGGGCGAATTTATCGTTGCCTGAGGTGTGTGGAAGAGAAACTCGCCCCTTCATTAGTCGCACGTGCTCGGTACGCCGCGGCGTGTACACTTGTCAGGTATACTCTACGAGTCTTTGTATCGTTTAGACAATCAAACGAACCCATTTGTTTGTCGCTGGTTATTTGCGACGCCGTATACGAAATGCATTTAACAACTCTTTTACGGACTAACAATGCGTCCATTGCCGCGAGGTTTATACCAGTGTTTGCTGCCTCGTGGACATTCTCAATCGATATCGACTACTGACGCTAGTTATGGAAATATAACAAATCTTCCCACAAATTGTTGTGCATGTTTTTTATTGTACGCATTGCTAATTATGTAAAATATGAAGAAAGACTGTCCTCTGTCAAATATATCAAATATTCCAGTAATTTTGTTGTAATTGGTATTGTAATGTACCAACCCATTTAATCTTAAGGTATACAACAAATATTATTGCATCTTGCCAAACCTTCCTCATCCTTGCCCTTACCCTGTGAGTCACCCCGTTTACTCACCCGTCCAATGTTTCCAACTCCTGACCTATGTCCCTAACTATTTTCCATTCCTACTTTCGACCTCTCCTATCACCCCTACTCCTATATTTCAGATCCCTTATAAACCCTTGACCATTCCTCCTCAGGACCATTATTATTTCAAAATCCGAGTTACAAGTCCATCATCGTCGTATAAGTATTTTATAAACCTAAAATAAAAGCCAGTCTTCGAACAAGGTTGTTCCGACTTATTTTCACGTGTAACCCATCCATTACAGTATGAACGTTTATTACCCATCCTATGACTTATATGAGGGAGTCTACATACATGCATGTACAGGCTTGGAAAATCGTGGACGATGCGTTTTAAATGCAATTTCGTCTGGTCCATAAACTCCATTGACGCAAACGCGAAAAAAATCCAAGTGTTCGAGGGCCACGATCCTCTGAGTTTTTGCGAGCTCTATTGAATTCGTGTTCCGTTGCAATCGCCACGCGCTGATGACTCTCGCATCGATTAGTTGACGTTATCAAGGTTTTTCCTCCCGTGCAGCCGAGCTCTTTCAACTTCTTTCATTCGTTGATCTGCATCGCCGCGATGAAAAACAGGTCTAACGAAGAAAAATGAAAGCCTTCGGGGTGGAAAAAAAGGGGGCTCGCACGACTGTTATTCGCGCGTCGACGCTGTTAGACGCTTTTTTTTTATCGTTCGTGTAGCAAAAACTATGCGACGATGTTTCAGTGAGCTTCGCCGAGATTATTTTGCTTCGCCGACAGTGAACGCCCTACGCATGGCGCAAAAGACGTTTGTCTTCCATGAATATCCAACAACCGTGTTGGCTTTCTTTTCGGTCGTCGCATAACTACTTGCGCGACGCAAGCTTCCACGAAAACTTGAGGGAGCATTTAACAGGCTGCCGGTCGAGCATCGTGCATGCAAACACTCTGTCAGAGTTGCTGGTAATAGACGAAGTCACGGGCGGGTGCAAGAATAGTTTCGCATTTTTTCATTCCAGTTACGTGGAGCGCAATTCCTGCGGTCCCATAAATCTCTCTTTCCACGTCCACTATACAGCACTCGGTGTAATCGTCCATTTCGTTCTAGACTCTCGTCGAACGCGATGGCCCCTCTATTCGTTCTATCGTGAAAGTATATCGAGTATGGCGTGCAGCTTTACGTTTCTTCCATTCGAGTTTCGCTCGACCCTGGTGAAATATATGATCCAAGTTTTTTTTCTTGCCGTCAGGAAGGTAGTCACTGGGTGTCGGTGATAAAGCTGTTTACGTGTCACAATATATTTCATCTTCTGCCCCCGTCCACCGTGCCGAATAACAGACCCGGCCATTAATTAACCGGCTGTTTATCAGCCTTCTGAATTTTTCATACCATTTTATCACAGCCCCAGGGGGGAGTATATTGTGCCATAAAAGAAATATACGTGTCACGATAAGCCGGTGGATATAAACTTGGAAATGGGTTAATAACAATGATAGAATTCTTACGTCGCGGTGGAAGTATTGGTCCAATTGTTTGCGGCTAACTGGGATGACAGAAGAGAAATTGAGACGGGAAAGCTGGCGACAAAGGCAGGGCAGTCGTCCAGTAACGTTTCGTCAAAAATTTAATCTGCATGGCTGGCGAGAAACTAGAGCCAGGTAGAACAGCGGGACTACAATTAATTAGCCCCACAATTACGGTAATGGGAGAGTTCGTGCGTTGCAATTATCGTAGCGCCACGAAGGCAGTTAATTAAGAGAAATTCAATTAAGCTCTTTCGGCGTGGGCCGCGTTCTATAACCGTAAAGGGCGGCTCGAGTCGCTCTGCACGCACTAGGCCGACTTTGTAATCAATGGAGTCAATTTTTATCCCCTTTTGCGACATCGCTAACCCTTGATCTAGCAGAGGTTCCATTCGAATAAAGGGAATAAAAACAGTGTAATCATCGAGAATCCTAGTTTTCGATTTCTCCCTCGCAGGATGCACCAACCATTGTGAATGCTTTGATCCCAAAACACTTTTCGAGCAATCAAGCCGGGGATCGCCCAAAGCTTAACGTAATTGAAACTGTCTACTTGCGAGCCATGTTGCAAGGTGGGTATCGCGGGGTAATTTCCAGGAATGAGAGAGACGCGGTGGATCACAGGAATCGCTGTAACTTGGACGGAAAATCGATGCGTTGCACGAAATCATGGGGATCGAGCAACGGTTAAACCTCCCGATCCACGGATGAACGTTTAATTATCGAAGGATTCAGCCTTAAGGCGTTTGTTCGTACGATCGATAAAAGTGAGCAAAACGACGGTGCGTTCCTGCGAAGGTACAAATCTTGAAACTGCTCCGTTAACTTGCTTTAAAGCTGCTTCGATTTCAGCCATTCCTTGCCGATTGAATACAGTGAACAACGAAATGTAAAACAAACTTCGATCATTCATGTGTCTGTTCCGGATAGGCACGGCATCGATACGAGGCCGAGAGAAAAACAACCCCCGAAATTCGACCGTGACAAGAATCCATGGAACGTGAAAGCCGTTCGTGCTTATACAAGGCCAATTTCTGCGGCCGATATCAATGGAACAGTAGGAACGTCAACACAGCTGGAATTTTGTTTGAAAACAAGAGACGAAATTGACTATGGCGGCAAGTTGTTTGTAAATATCCCAGCTGACGTGAGATAAACCGACAACGCTCACGTGGACGTCGCTTTTCCTTACGCAATTCGAAGGGCTGGTCTCGCCTATGGGGGCCGTTCAAATTAAATACCACTGTGGAATACTAATTTTATCCGCGCGTACGTGTAATTCCCAGGGTGTGGGCGAGGTGTTCCTTCTTCGAGGCACGACAGCCGGTTACTTCATAATGTTACATCGTTATGTACACCTGCGTGTCGTTTTCACGTATCCCTCGCACGAACTTGACGATTTTCATTTCGAACTCGATATTACTCCGACCGCGGGAGGCTCCGCGTAAATCGACAGAAAATTGAGCGGGATCGCCAGAAACTATCGAACACAATAGCGCGTGAAATTCATTAAAGCGCAATCAGGGCCGCTTTTGATTCGCTGTTCACTGTGCCATCGAAATGGTTGCGGCCCTCTTCGCGTGGACGGCGACGAGATTGAAAGTTGAACATCGTTTCACGTGATCGATGCACTCTTCAATTGATTTGCGCTCGACCATTAAAATGATGACTTATCGTTGTTTCAATAGGCGGATTTTCTTTCTTTTTTTTTGTTTTGAAGCGGCAGAGTGTTCGTTGGAAGCAGAATTCTCCGCAGTGCTCCTGTTCGACGCGCAATGCATTGCGTTGGTTCGTTGACTCTTCTGTTCGAAATTTTCCAGCCGTTTTTTGAATGGAATCGTATCGCTGCTCATAAATAATCGCCTATCTGCAAGATCAACTGGTTCACCTGCACGGCTGTGAATTAATACGCCGGCCACGCCGACAGGCTTGTTAAAATCCGCGTAAATTATGTATTGGTATTGCGGGTGACTGGCTTTAAAATGCTGTCCCGATAGGAGCCGACAGGTGCGCGTAATCGACCGGTATCCTTGAAGTATTAGGTAAAGTTGAGAGTGGAAAGTGATGTCCGATAAATTGAAAATGGATCCTGATACTTTTAAATAATTCCCTATAGTTCGTTGCCGCGTTATCGACAAGCGCGTTGATGCAATTACGACCAACTTATCTGTAGAAACTTCTTAATTTCGCGTACTTTGCTTTTAGTCAGCCAGACGCTTAAACGCGCCGAACTACTTTTTTAATTAACATTCTTCGCTATAACGCTATGAAAACGTTCCCCGTCCAGTGTTTAATCTACGAGGTAATTTTAAAAGAGTCGTGAGAAATTCGAAACGTTGACAGACGATCGATGGCACTTGTTGACCAAGTGATGCATTTATCGAAGGATACTAATCGATCCCTGAACGAGACCTAAAATTCGAGAAAAACACCGTGCCATATTTTACCGTGAGAAAGGGAACAATTAAAGTAACTTCAGGAAAGAGCCAACAGATATTTTACATTGAAAGCACGTAGTCGAAAGTTCAGCTGTAAAGAATAGTGGCGTAGTGTATTCCTGCGAGATAGCTCTCCGATCTGCAAAATCCCACCGAGACTCGCGCAGAAGCTTTGAAAATACTTGAGGAAACGTACGAGTCGTTCACCAAAGCTAGTTTTATGCAAGAAAATGAATATATACGAAAACTGGAAGGCTCGACAATTCTGCGAAATCTACTATCAGAGGAGCCTCCGGACGCTGAAACGGCAGTTGTTTGAGTTCCAATTTGCGTTTAATAATTGCATTCGATTAATATTCATTGGAATGCAAAACGGTTGTGTAAAACGGTAAATCCAGCATCGGGGGACGCGCGTACACGCGCGTACAGGCTGGAAGAAAATGGAAATTTTTTTGTCCAGCTCCCATTAAAACCGCGCATTTTATGATCCGGCTAGGATCGTTGCTCGTGGACGGATAATATATCTCGATTCGTTCCGCTTCCGCGTGCCCTCCACGCGAAATCTTAATGGGTTTCAAGTAACAGGACGATCTGCATGATATATTCATAATGATGTATCGACAAATCCGGGAATAAACGTCGATTTACCGATGCGACGATATTCAACAGGATACGTCTAATTTTTATATTTGTAGCAATTAATGTCAGTGAAATGTTGTACAATATCCCATAGACGGTTGATATCGTCAACGATGTCGAAGCAGTGTATCAAAGTTCGATTAATAACACTGCACCATCCATCATTTTCCCCGCGCCGAGTTTACTCAACAGTATATAAATGTTTACCCCTGACAGCTTTCCTCGGTACACAGAGATGTCAGGATGTTTTGAGTGAAATATGTCGCAGGCACATGTCGACGCTGTCGTTCCGTTCGACTCGTCGAAGAAATAACAGGACAGAGTGGCGGGTTTAATAATTCGTGTTACTCTCTATTAGAATCATTGGATTCCTTGTCGGTATTCAGTACGGTCGCGGTAATACGAAACGTTTGAACAGCGTCAACCGCGAACTGGGCAAAGTTTGAACGTCCCAGCAAAGCCAAGTAAACTTCCGACAGCGCCGTGAAAATCAAGATAAATGCTAACGCGAGCTATTCTATGCGGTACGAAAAACAATTCGACATCCACGAATCTGCCGTGGAATTATATGGACTCGCAGTCGCGATATGCACGTGAGAACAATAATTCGCACGTCGATAATTCCCGCGGCGACCCGTACCGCGGCAACAAGAGAAGCAGCAACGTTAGAAAAATAAAACAGAGGAAACCATCGACGTGATCAACGATCGAATCATTCAATACGAACCAGCGTCGCACCGAAAATCAAACTTGTCATGCTGCTCTAAAGATTGGCAAGTCCTGTACCTTTGTCGATCACGTTGTCCATGAACTATCGACGTGCACGAAGATCACAGACCCTGAAGAGACCTCCGTCCACCCCTTTCACCTCTATCGTCTCTAATACCAGCCTGAACGTGATAATGAAAGAGAATCAGTTCGAACAATCACCCTGCCACCAACGACAACTCTCGTTGCACACGATTATCCACCAGCACGAGACTGTTTACCACGCGTAGCAAGTTCCGTGACGCGAACCATCCGTTCACCCGGTCGCAATGAAAAACGGGAAGCCGAACGAAACAGCACGGGGTTGCGTTGTCGCGCCGTTCACGAGCAGCATGGGACACGACGGGACCGTCACGGTACTACGCTAAACGAGAGCGGAAGGCAAACTGGACCAAGCAAGCGGAGTCTGCCTTTGGCAGCTGCGTGTTCGGTCTGGTGCCGCTTTCGCCGGCAACGAGGACGGCCGCGACGACGACGCCGACGCCGACGCCGACGCCGCTCGTAGCAACGATGGCGCGACGTAGAATCCGTCGGCTGTAGCGCCCTCATCTCGTCTGATTCTGCACCAATATTCCCTCCCGACCTGTTCTCCTCTTCTCCTCTCGTTCCACCCCTATTCGTTCTCCTTCTCCCCCATGCTCGTTCTTTCCCTCTTTCAACCCTTTTCCAGGATCGTTCCTGTCCTCCCTGTGTCGCTCTCTGTTCATCCCCTTCCTGTTGGTTTCTCTCTTCCTCTTTTATCCCTGTTTCTCTCCCTCTCTCCCTCACTCTCTCTCTCTCTCTCTGTATTTCTCTCCTTCTCCCTTGCACTTCTCGCTGGTTCCCCACTACCATATCGATCCTACGGGAAAGGCCCCGTGCCGCGTTCCATTTGCTTCGGCCGAGCGGAGGCTATGAATCGCTCTCGTACCGCTCGGCTATTTGTTGGTGAAAAGAGTCGACCTGTCGGCATCCGATGCCCGTTTCAATGGCTTCTCGATCCCCAGTGACCAGCAAGATATTTCCCGTGAATCGGCGGCTGAATTTTAATCGTTGCTCGATTCAGCCTCCCTTTTCGCGACGACGAGGCAGAGCCTCTTTTGCGGCCGGCTCTGAAAGCCCCGTGCTCCTTGCTGGTTTTGTTCTGCCTACGAGGCTTTTGTTCTCAGGTAGACAATGTGAAAACGGTGTGCGATCGAGGTGTTCCCACGGGGGGGCCGTGACACGGTAAATAACAATTCCAACACCGATGTGGACATACGCGTGAAAGACGCCATGAAACAACAGGGCGAGAAAGTATAACAGAGGAATTGCGCGGATTGCTTCTGTCGAGTAGCGAGGGCAGGATTTCATTGATTTCGAGGGCGAACTAGTTTCGATATCCTTGCAGATTGACGCCGGTACCATAATCGAATTTCGAATGCTCATAATCGATATCTCGCCTTTCAGTAATCGTCGCTGGAATATTGTCCGCCCAGCGGAAGGCGTTGAAAGTCTCTCTGATTAAGTGGCGCACAGTGGAACGGAAAATTTGGAGGAAAACTTGGAAAGTCTTATAGAAACACGCATTCCCTTTCAGCGTGTGAGAACACGCGAGACATTTACGCATTTCGTTTCGAAGTGTACGTTTCTACCTCTGGCCGGGGGGAAAAAGGAATTATTTCGAAAGGGAGGGATTCCTTAAAAGGACAAACGCTATTATTATCTCTAGGGGATCCGTGTGTCCTTTTGCAACGCGCTGTAAATGCCGTTATCATGAATTTTTCATCGCGATCCGCGATTAAAGGATGATATTTTTTCGCTACCAGCAAAGCATGCCCCTCGGTGATACCTCTACGTGCAGATGAAAGGGTTTCGAGCAAAAATTTGAGTGCACCGAATGAATCTGTTCTTTCGAGTGCCGACGCTTCGTCAGTGGGCGAAAATAGACGAAAGATTTCAAGCATTCCACTTCCTGCACGGAAATGAGAAAAATAATCCACGCGGATGAACAGAGACTACGAATTGCTCTGGCGCCGCTGCACAAAGCCGAAAGGAGTAGTCGAGGCCGAAGCGCGATGCACTTTGTGAACCCCTATCCTCGTGAGTGCCACGCATCATCGTGCGAACAGGAAAGAGAATGGTTATTCCCGGGGGAGAAAGTTAAATTTAACTTGCATTAAAGTCACTGTAATCGACGGTAATCTTTCGCTTCGACTGAAGCGACGTTGCATTAAAATATTGCGAAATAATTCGACGGGTAACTAAAAGTAAATCGAAGAAACAAAGATATCAAATTCGTCACGCGGCTGCGATAGAAATGTACGAACTCCAAAGGAAAAAAGAATTTATGAAGCACGAATTCTTGAGTAGAGGGTGTGACGTTCGGTGAACCTTTGCAACGCTGTGCGACGATTTTGACGCCGAATTCTTCGAAGCTTTCGAGGATCGCGTATCGTAAAGTTGAAAGAAGCTGGAACCGATGCGTCGAAGGAAGCAGATTTTCCGCGGGAGGTCGGGAAATTTGTGTCCTCCGAGAATGAATCGGATGCTTGGGTAAGCAACGAACAATGAAACTCACAACATTTCGTAAAATTTCGGGAAACGGTTGGATCTTGGTTCTCCGATTGGTCGAACGTGTCTGAGAAATTCAAGAAAATTTATCGGCGTTGGCAAAGCTTGAAAATAATTCTGTTCCTTTCAATATCTCATTCGATGCTAAAATATAAATATTAGTAACTCTGCCCGCAAGTACAAGACATCCTGAAGTTTTTGCGTCACGCTTAACTATTAATCAACGAGGGTGCACGCTCTAATTGTTCCCCTAAAGTTAACAGAATTCCTTGGATCTTTCGGCTTTTTCGAGGTCCAGTAACATCCAGCAAAAAACGCGGAGATCAAACGAGGGAAGGTAAATGATCATTACAAGAAGAAAAAAAAGTGTACCACATGCTAGAACGCTCGACCTTTGTCCACGAAACATACCGGAATTGATCAGGTGTATTTGTCTGTCGGTTCACCTATGCTCGTGTCACACGAAACTACAACCAACGAAAGTTACAGGAACCAGACGCGGAGAGCAATTATATTCCTCGAACGTCGACACCATTCCGGAATAACGTTTCTGTCAAATAAATTCTAGATCGACGTGTTAGAACAGAAAGAAATACGAAACAGGAAAGCAACATAACGCCGGTCGCTGTATAACGTAACGCGATTAAAAATAATTGGAAAAATGCATAGCACCACGAAACTCAGCCCCTTTAAAATAACGTCACAATAAATCATCTCCTGTTTGTCGCACTGTTATTTCATTCTCTCCGTGGATATTGGCAAAAAAATTCCATACTTCCTTCGGGAAGAAAATATTTACTACTTCCCCCCTTTCTATACACGCAATAAACGTAAAACAGAGAAAGCAGGTTTATTCGAAAAATCATCCCCATCATCCGAAATTCGATTTCGCTGCATCCAGCATCTTCCGTGGACCGCGTCGGTACAATGGATAAGGCAAAACTTTGTCGAACGAGATCCCGAAATTTCTAATGCCCCGACCGCAATGTTCCCTGGTGAAACCGATTTCGGTGGCGATTCAATTCTGCGGAAAGAAAGTTCGAATGATACGGACGGAGCGTCGCGTCGTCGTCGACGTTGGTTAGAAGGTCGTTGATAGAACGGGGCAGATAGATAGCAAGAACGGTGAGGGAAAGAGGGAGGGGGTTGACGAAAGGAGATCTCGTGGAGAGGTCAAAGTTTCGCGAGAGTGGAAAGTTCGATGATCGTGGCTCGAGAACTGCCGTAAGACCGTCAAGAGCTTCGGCCTATTCTCGACAATTTGATTCCGGAAGAGACACTTCTCTCCGTGGAGTACCCTGGTGTCGGGGTGATTGCGCCGCGACGCCCTGGGAATCTGACGTGGATGCCTGGCGACTATTTAATGTCGAAAATTGATCGGATACGCTCGAACCTCGCAGCGAACTCGTTGAAACTACAGATCGGTCCTCTACGAGTCCCCACCGAGTTCAATAATAATCGGGCCGTATCGTATGAAAAATCTATAGTAATTCGATTTCACTGCAGCTTGCGTTTCCATTGTGCGTTTTAATTAGATTTACTCCAACAGTAACGACGTGGTCACCGATGGATGTTGCTAACGATCACTCGATCTTAATTAGAAGCTTAGGCAGCCGGGTCGCGTTCATCATTTTTACGTCGATGGCTTCCATGCGAAGCGTACATTATACAGTAATTCTAACGGGGGCTGAAATGCTCGAGTCGCGTACCTGGCATTAATTAATTTGTACGAGTAACCCGGTAACGTTCCATCAACGGTGAGACCCCCGCGGTGTCGAAACGTGAAAACACATGTTCGAAAATTGAGAACAGAAACGGAAAACGAAGGACGTGTACACCCTTAGCGTAGGAAAAAATAAGTGATCAGAAGTTTTTTATATTTCCCATTACTTAACGAAAAAGCAGGACATCGACTGAAATGATTGGTGTAAAAGAAGTTAAAAGCCACCGGGAAATCAATTGTTCTCTTTTTGTCTCGTATGCCCTCGTCACGTTTAATACGATCGATGTTAAAAGGAAACTATTGTAATAATAATTTAAACATACACCTTGGTATGCGAAGGGTGAAAAGAGAAACAGTGACGGACGAGGTTTCTTATTTAAGAAAGGTGTCGAATAGACTCGATTCCACTTCCCAAAGTCACGGCGAACGTCGATGTTATCATGCACGTGGAAAATTCTGGGGGAGGTGGGGAATTGTGTTGCGACAAAGGCCGCGAACCAGTAACAGGCTGACCCGGAGGACAGTCTAGTAACTCTTGCAGAGTTTCGGCGGATCGAAGAACTTCGCCGGTCCTTTGGAAGTTGCTCCCAACGTTGAGAATACGACCACTTGCTGCACCACTCTGGCTTTCCTTGCGTAGAACTTTTGCTTTTCTGCCAGCGGCATTGTCTTGTCCCCCGTCCACTGTCCTCCATTTATCTGTACATCCACTGGCCGCTAATTCGTTGGAACGCGATCTTAATTATGCGATTAACTGGCTGCGACAATTAAGGCAAATTAATCGCGTGTCGTTTGCAAATTATTCGGCGGAATAAAAATGTAGACGAGGGAAGAAATTGTGGAAGAAGTACGAGTGAAGTTTGTACAGAATATTGTTCCGAAGGGAATGTTCTTTTTTTCATACTTCAACAGAGGCGGCGGAACGATGATTTCGTGATCGGTGTTGCGTTACGTTAATGGCCAATTTCCTCTGGCTTGTCCACGGTGTTGTGTTTGATTAGAAAATTCCTGCAGTCGATTAACTGGCTCGTCTGTTGCAGCCTCATTAATAGTTAAAGCGAGGCGATTGGACCTGAGGCGCAGACATCAAACAGAGTTTGAGTTCTGGTTCCTTGTAACGGATTCGTTAAGTGGTTCGCGTACTTGCTAATGAACTTCAATCGAAAACCTTGATTCTGACGTGTCATACGTATATATTAAACCAACTAGCCAAGCTGTCTACCGCAGCCATGTACCTTTGATCTTTGAAAGGTGGGCGCACGGTTCTGTGAGTATACCATCGTCATTCGAACCCGATATGAATCGATAGAAAATAAATCGTCGCCCATCGACTTGCACCAAAATGAATCGAACGAAAAAGCAGAAAAATCAAACGCGTTAATACCCTATCAGTTCGTCCTACAAAAATGAAAACTTCGTGTGCAGCAGTGCCCTTGATCGCGACAAGGCTCTGGCCATCTCGTTCGCCCTATTTACACCGAACCTTTAGCGATATTTTCAGAAAAGTCACGTGCGTTAAACAGAGCGCAGCACGATATCGCGTGAGGTGAAACGTCAGAAATATTCCGGGTGAACGGGATACTATTCCGACACGTTCCATGAAAGACTGTCTGACACACGTACACGGCATATCGATAAAACGAGACGTGGCGGAAAAGTAATAATTCGTCGGAAGGCGTTTCCCTCTTCGCGAAATCGTGAACGATACCCAGAAGAATATATCGTTAAAATCGTGAAACGACCGAGAAATCTCCGCTCGCCATTGAGAAATCGATCGTTGCTTCATTATCGCGCAAAACGAGAGCGCCTTGCGCGTCTCGAGAGACCCTCCGCAATTTCGCTGCAAACTTTTCAGCGTTGCCCGCACTAAATACACCCCGACGACGCTCAATCACGCTAATTGAGGACTTCTTCGGGTATCCTGTGCACAAAACCTGCCCAAGATCCACCGTTCCTTCCGCCTCCAGCGTGTCAAATTGTCGGCACTGATTGCCGGGAACGGGGCACAGAAAGCTGTCAACGTGTCGGGCCGAGTGAAAATTAAAACTTCGTTAGAGAGTGACGATTAAGTATCGGATACCGGCAGCACTGACATTACGAAACAGAACACAACACCCCTGTATTAACAGGAGGCAATTATTAAAAGTGAGCACCGGGCAAACGGGCAGCAAGATTAATTGTTTTAATTAAGACGATGATAAATCGATGCGAATAACTCTTCCCAGGGAAAGAATTTGAGTTATTAAGTTACGTATAGATTTGTGAAACGGTCATAGAAGAGAAAAATTGTTCATAGATGAAATAATACTTTTGTGTTTGTTTAAATTCTCTTCTTTTTTTTTAGCGAACGCGTTACCTACGTATCGCCTCCTCTGATTTTTTCCCATATTCTACAATATTCATACCTTTTTATAGCTATATCTCGTTCACCGTAGAAACCGTAACTTATCCCCGCCGTTCTTATAGGTTTCGAAAGTTGGCGAAGTTCCGGGACCATCGAAAGTTCCAAGACAGAGAGAACTCGCAGACTTTCAAGGTTTCGAAGGGTGTACAACTCACCTGAAATTGTTCGTTCGGTAAGTGCGAAATACCCTAGAAAATATACTATTCGTGCTGCTCTTTTAAACAATTTTCTTGTTCTTCGAAGAACAAGAAACGTAGTTTCGAAATAACTCTTTAACTCTGCAATCCCATGCAATATTTAACCGATGTTTGTTACGGAATGCACAACAGGGAGAAGTATGAAGAAGTCTTAGAATTTCCAATACTTTAGTTGAATTTCGACAACTTGAAAAGCGTACAGAAATAATAAAGAAAGCTTGGGGTATTGATTTTAAAAATCGCTTCCCCTTTTTTTATATCGTGACACAGTTTATTCCCACGAAAATCGCGGCTTCCGACAAGTTTCTTGTTCGATTAGCTTTCTGAAAATGGCGGTACGAGATTTAAGAGAGGGAAAAAAGCAAATCGTTCCTAGGTAGCCCCTAAATCTACCTCACTGATTCCTTCCGAACTGAAACAAACGATGCCGTAATTACGTTTCTTGTTGAACCTTTCGAGCGTGATGTAGCAGCGATTACTGTCGGTACTCTGCCATCGCGGAGAACCGTTTTGCAACATTTCTTTCGAAACAGATGAGATTTTTGCAAAAACTATTTGTATAGTAACTCGTTTAAAACATAGAATGCAAATAAATTATATACGAGTAAAGAGCGAAACAATGTTTTACTTTCAACGGAAAAAAAAATTCGTTAACGATAATTGTTCCATGAAGGAGAAATTGCTTTAAAATCCAAGCGAAACATTTCACTGCGCGGCCGGCAGGTTTTTTGGCGCAATGAACGTAACCGAGTTTTCGATATGTGCAATTGTCCATTGAAAATCGGTCTTTGCATTCCAATTAAACCACAAATTCTATTACACCGCGCAGAATTCTACTGCCGGTTCTCCGATGTCCTTCCGCTTCCATTTTATTACGAAGTTGGCGCTCGCCTCTAGGCGACGTTCGGACTTGCTTGCTTTATCTGTGCTCTCACTTCGATGGCCACGGTCGTGAGAGGCCAAACGTTTTAACAATTCGAAGACACTCGACTTTCTGTCGATGCGAGTCCGTTTAACGGGCGAGAAGTGGTCGTTGCGAGATATGGAAGTCTCCTAGCCGGTGACTGTGTGCTTCACGGAGTGATAAGTCGTGTATGAAAGTTCGAAAAATTATGGAGATGGGAAATAAGAAAATAAAGCCATTGCTATGGTACATAAAATCGTACTGCGAGTAAAATAAAATTGTGCAGCAGAATAATGTATGAAGTTAAGATGAGCGTGAATGATAAAAGTACGATTTTTTCCAATGCTTAGTTCGTCGTCATGGGATGTGTTACAAATTAATACCGGATGAACCTGTTAAGCTCGTGCTAAATAATTACGGCTGCAACGTGATTGCATGTATTCGCGCAAGGCCCGTTCGAAGAATATTTTCCAATTGGAGTTGAATCGGGGGCAATTACACGAAATCTTTATTAACATTAATTTCGTACTTGCTTGATGAACAATTCTGTCTGCTTCGCGGAACACGAAAATAAGGTACAATAATGGACGGTGATATCTCGTGTTATTGTTCCGCGGATGTATTCAGTGGTAGCAATCGGGAGCATTGATCGAAAAGTATGTGCTGTGCAGCGTTGAAAAATATTCCGGATGCTTTTCATTCGAAGGATTTATGGCCAATACTCGGCCTTCTATTTCGCGGCTGTGGAAACGCTCGATAAGTATATCAAAGTTTTCGTTATTGCGTTATTTGTACGCATCGGGGAACGAATTCCAGTGCAACTGCTAAAGGAAGTATACTGTCGTAATGAAACCGTGGGCTGAATGAAAAGCGTCAGTTTGTAATACAGAAAAGTATTGCATAAAGTACAAAAGCGAACACATCATTTATAATATATTTTATAATAGAAAAAATATATATTTCAATATATTTTATAATACAAACAATATTCTAAATAATTTCGGGCACGAAATAATTTCCATTTTACTATCGATATTGAAACCACCAGACGTTTTCTGAAAATGTAACGGATTAAAAGTTGCTTCCACCAATACTCTTTTTCACTCAGAAAAATGTAATAGTCCTCTAAAAACGTGATAAACAGAAATACTAGATAAAACTCGATTCCTTAATCCAAAAAACCGATAATTAAGTTCAACAATGTAATCAAATTCCTGTATAAAGCCAAGCACGACCACATAAAATCCAACCTGCTCTTAACCGTTCACAAAGACATTAACCATCGACATTTCCCCGGGGTCCGAAGACAAACGCGTTACCTAAGACAGTACCATTCAGAGGACAGCGAATAAAAATCCAATACCCCGATTCACCTACCATACAAGGTCTCCCTCTCAACCTGCATCGCCGTTCCAAACAGAAGTAACGCGTCGCCGAAATACAGGCAAACATTCTGGCGGAATGAAGCACCGGAGGAGACCGCGCGACTTCGACAGTTGACGAAGAGGTTCGTCGCGTCCACGGCAAGAAGAGTCACGACCGAGCATTCTATTGCTCGAAATCCAGTGTTCCAGTCCTCTGATCTCTCCGTTGGATGCCGTCCGGGTTATCACGCTTCATAAATCTTCCGGAGGCGTGGAACCGATGCGACGCGGGCACCGCAGGCTGTTCTGCGCTCTATGGCCTCAAAGTTCAGCTGGTTCCACGACGTACTCGCCGTTGACGCGAATTTACTTCCGGCGCACAGCCTACACTCGCACACATCGCCGACGACTTATCTGCAGCTGTAAATCCGTGTCGTTACAGCGATATCGGACGGCGCGCGGGATTGCGAAAATATAAAGGGGAAAATAGAAGCGCGAGAAGAAGGATGTTTAGCTGTCAGCTATATGGACAGGTTCCGTGCAATTTGCAGGGGAAGGATATATGTAGATCGCGAACGAGTATTATCGGTAACGAGGCCGGCGAACGAACCATTCGCTCGTATATACCACGGATTCGATTGCAGCGGGGGTCCTCCGCGTTAAATTTCCATCCGGGTCGTAATGGCGAACATACGCGGATACGGATAGCATACGTAGTCGTGGAGTGAAGGAAATAAGGCTGCGTTTTTTTTTCTCTCTCCCTCGCAGCATGCAGAGAGCGCGTGTTCGCTGGATGAGAGTGTACCGGCAGCTGTAGAAAATACGGACGTCGAGCATCATCGATAACGAGATCCACGAATGCAGTGTATTTCGGTGCGCACTCTTGTGCCGCTGCAAATATTATGATGATCTAGAATTGAATTCTTCGTGGATGTGCGCGGGGATCTGACGCGGGGACAGCGGCGACAGGGGAAAATTATTTGACGGCAACTTGAACAGCTTTTAAATAATCCAGCCGGATTATTCAGATTCAAATAACAATGCCAATAATATACTCGTACGACGATTTTTAGACAAATCTGGGTAAATCGAATTATTTCCGTAATTCGGATAATTATAGATACAAGCACGATGAATATTTTCAATTTAATGAAAGGGGGTTCGAATGGACAGACTGTATTGTTTCAAATAGTCCCCTCATTTGTCCCTCTAGAAAAATGTCAGGAAAATTCGCAAGGAAATCTTTTTCCCTCGAACACGTTTGCTTGCGTGTAAACGACAGACGGGCGACACTTTTTTTCCGCGGGTCATAAATAATATCTACGATCACCGTGGAGGGAATGCGTGAAAGAAGTCCGAGCGACATCATAACCGAGGGCTTCGCGAATGGCGATACAGCGTTTCGTTAAAAACGTAAGTCCCCACTTAGGAGCGTATAGGCTTTCCATGTTTTCGTCGCGGCGCAACATTTATAACTTTCATAAATCGCGGCGCGGGCAATCGTGCGAGGCAAAAGTTGACCAGCTGTTTCATACGGCGATAAAAATTTTACCCCGGCAGTTAAGATCGACGCTGTGTTACGGGGGTGGTTTCCGCGATAAAGCCTCCGGGCGGACTTTAATTCCGCAGCGCGCCGACTTTCGACCGTGACTTATGGTTGTAAATTTTACCTGCGTCAAATCTAGCCCTCGGAACGACGGGCCAACCCCTCGCCCACTTATTCACGCATCCGCGTCACCGTAACAAAAAAATCATGGAAACCTAGTTAACGTGTTCCCTTTCCAGTGCGGCGATTCTGTTCATTTGTACCGGCGATAAAACTGAATAGAGAAAAACCATGTCGCTCGAGCATGTAATATATCTTAATTGAAGTCGAACAGTAGTAAAGAAAATTTTGCTCCGCGTTGCTCCATGGGTTCTCCAGGACAATGCTTTCCATCAATAGCTCCATAAGTTTGCATTCAAATACTGAATCCGTCGTATAGATCAATTTCACGTTATCTGGCTTTACCCTCGCCGTAGTACCGTAGCATATAAACAATCCATGGTCGATGCAGCGTTATATAGGCGCGTCCAATCCAAATACCGCCCACCATACAGAGCAGAACAAAACGATATACAACAGTAAACTGCACATATGAAGCAGATCCGTCATCCCGACATCGAATACACCAGCTGGTGCCGTCTAGACGAGGAGCGCTAGTCAGTTTTCCCAAAAGAATTACTAAGTATTACAAGTACAGGTTGAAAGTTACTGTTCTTTCGCAGCCAACAAATTGGCTTTCTCGAGAAGCAAGTAGCAAAGCTAGAAGCAGACACGAAACGGATTTCTTTGTAGCTGGACGCTCCTTTTTATTTATTTTTTGCTGCGCGATGGAAGATCTTCCGAAGAGCTTAGCCTTTATCTCCAAGAATCCTCCGTTACGCCTTGAAGAACTTAAAGATAAAATACATATATCCTGTGCAAAAGGTACGCTTCGTTTTTTTGTCTTCAAAGGACACCGTTCGTTCGCTAAAGAATTCTTGCCGCCGTACCATCTGTCCGTTCTATTCTTTCCACCCTTTATCGAGCTACTTCTTCTCCTCGAATTCCTGTACTTTCGAGGACATTACAGTTGCAACGCGATGCAGGCAGTGCATCGGAACTGCAGCATCAGTCGGCGAAACGTTGATGGAACGCAGACGCGTATAAAGCTGTTAACGCAACGATGATCCGGCGGTATCAAATGCCGCGGAGCTCCCACGCGCAAGATTCCGCATTGTTCGTAGATCAGAGGCATGCTGAACGTAAATATACGAGCAGGCCATGAAGATTAACCGGGTTTGGACGATTCCCGCACACGTGCCACTCTGCACTTGGCTGAGTTTAACGCACGCTTCAGCTTATTCGCCGCGACTATATCGCTTGTGTCGCTAAACCAAGCCCTGGACACTACGTGACATTTCGGTGTAATGAAAACAAACATGCGCATCCCGTTCTGGCGTGCTTCCATCGCACGTAATATTGTTACGAGGCATTTTTCGAAGACGCAAGCACCGTTCAAGCATGTCTCAACAGTGCATGGGTTTCTAAAGTAATGAGGAATTTGATTTTCTCGCACATCCAAATGACTCGGGCAAGGAAACTTTAATTACCGGTATCTTATATGAATCTTAAGTCGTCGGGGAATTGATATGCTCGAATGTGATTATTGCACAATTTAAGGGGCTGTCTTATTTGCTTACTTATTTTTGCAAGAACTTGAACGGTGTATCGCCTCGGAATCGGGGCACACGAAACGTAGCAGAGAGTTATAGGAATCGTCACGGAAGGAGGACTTCGTAAACACTCTGAAAGATTGATAAAACGCCTCCATCCTGAAGAACACCAGAAGATACTTTCGTGTTAAGGATTTGAGAAGATTTGTGACGTATCTTGATGACTGTACTTATACCCTGTTTACCCGGTTCGTTTCGCTGGCATTAGGAGCATCACGAATCTCTGATGCGAAGTCTGACAATGAGTAATAGGAAAATCTATTACGCACCAAATGTTTCTAGTTGAAAGCTTCGAATAGAAGGAAAGAATCGTTGTTCCTTGATGTGAGGGGCGAATGTAATAGAGTGGAATGATACGTCTTGTCGAGTGCGATATATTTTGCAATAAGCGATATAAATCTGCGCCAAATCTGTTGCACAATGTAAGAAACTGATTATGAATGAACGCGGCAAATGAATTATAAACGAAAGGCAATGAACGATGAATTGGAAATTGCGATTTATTCGACCGTAGATTTTACATGATCCAAAATAAACACTATGTGCGTGTGCACATGTACGTAGCTACATTAATCAAAGTTTGATTCGATGTTCTATCACAAACGTGAATTAACTCGTCCAGTTCAAACTGTAATCAGATTCTCTAATTGTCTAATTAACTGTATGGACTATCAACGGCGTCACATAATTTGTTCGCCATTAACGCACAGGTGTGCAAAATTAATTAACCCGTCGATTTCGAGTTTTCTCTTAGAACATCGCGGTGCAATTCCACGGCGAATTATCGGAATTCGCTAATACGATCCTCTCACGAAACGTCCAGATTGGAATCGCTAAGGAAACTGGCAACAGTTTCTTGCTTTCGACGCCGGACTTTATTACATTCCTCATCTCTCGAAGCGGAAACAACCCCTGAGACAGTTGTCCGTCTCTATAACGTCTACGAAAATTCCTTCGCGACGGTGCTTAGGAAGCAAACTTGATACTTCATTTAAACGTAAACACTACAGCATTATCCTAACTCTATTATAGAACAGAATCTCTGCTTGGTATTACTTTGGTCCAGGTTCTCTGTTTTCCATTTTATAAAAAAAAGAAGATACCCGAAGAAATTGGTGTAATCTTTAAAGCAGTGTTTAAATATTCCTTCATTTTGCATTAAACATTATGCGACGCGACTTCTAAAAATCTTGCACCCCCTGATCCTCGGAAACAATTTATCTTCTGACGTAATGAAATCACTCGTGCTGTGCTATCTTTTGCGGCCGGTTCTTGGTGCTTCCTAGAACGTGTTTCATAGCTGGCGGGAGGGATGTAGTGGAACGGAAGTCGTATTTTTGATCGCTTTCGTGCTCCACTTTCGGAAAACTTATTGCACCTTCCGTTGATATCGCGGCCTTGTAACACCGTGAAGATCCCAGGGAACTATCCGTTTCAACCTCTCGACGATAGAGATGTATCATCGTACGCTATTGGACATCGTATGAATTCAATTCTGACTATACCGTGCAATAAATCTTGTAAATATTGACACAGTGACAAGTATGAAGTCCGAATTTTAATTTCGCATAAATGGATGCCGACAGGCACACATTTCTTTCCACAATAAAAAGAGAATAATGTACTTGGACCAGTATCACGAATATAGTTGTACCAATGGATAGTTAATCAGTCCTGGATGAGAAACAAGAACCCATGAATGAGGGGCGAAAAACGGACGAAAGGGTTTTTATTTGGAATATTCACCGCAAAATTAGTTGGTATGCGTGGAGAATAGAAGAATTGATCGATCGCACGTAAAGAGGGTGTAACGAAGGGTGGTGATGATATGTAGATACTTTTATCCCTTTCGAATGCGATTGCCGATTATTACATTTCATATCCCAGTCAGAAGCACTCGAAGATATTGGCTTTCAATTTGGCGAAGCGGGCTTGTTCGTTCCCGCGGCCACAGCTATCCGTGCAGAAGTGCATTCCTCGACTTCGTGGCAAGTAGAATAGGCCGGAATCCGCACTGGAATGCAAGAGGGTATTTTAAAGATGGATGCGCCCCTTCTAGCCAGAATAGACGTTAGCTGGATACTCAGGTTGCCGAGATTAATTGAAGCGCTGAGCCCTGCTGCAGGTATTTTAAATCTCCTTGCTCGTTAACACCGTGCGAATTCCTTCCTTATTACGCTTTACCCTGACGTAAAGTTTTTCAGCGGGCGAAGGGGTCGGCCCTTTCGTGTCCAAGAGTTGATTAAAGCAACGCTGTCCGTACGCTGTTCTTTGCATGAGTATGTGTATTTAAGGGGTGACAAATTTCGTTAAACATTGCACATAAAATGTAATCAACTACACGGAATTAACTAGATACCTACGAAATTATGATCAATACATAGGAAGATACGAATGCTTATAGCAACACCTGTTCTCGAGGATTCAACATAAAGTATTCTGTCTGTTGAGTAATAGGCAACATATTTACTGGAATCTTCGAGGTGTATCGACGTCAGTTGACAACGCTTTTAAGCAGCAACGGGGGCGGATCTGAGTGCAACATTAATATTCCCGCGCGAAAGAAACTTTGTTGGAGTGTTTCGGTGATTTCGCTAGAAACGGAATGGGACAATGGTTTTTATTCTACAGCCGTGCAATAACTCAGTGTACGGCCACTCGAAGGTTAAAAACATTGACAAATAATGCAGCTTTCCCCATAGAAATCCCTAACAAAATATACCGTACCGGTTAGAGAGGGTACGATAAACGTTACGAGCGACAGTTACTTAGATTATGAAAGCAATCGTTACTCACCCGCTCCTCTATCGAATTTCCAACTACTCGTCCATTCTGCGACAACGAGCGTATTCACTGTTTTTGCGCACAGGTACGCCACACAAAAAATCACGCCGCACCAAATATGCGTACTAATTTAGCGATATTGACGGACAAAGGGATCGCGGGGAAAAAGAATCTGACGCAGTCGCTGGAAGTTTTAGCTGCCGTTGAAATGAGATTACAAGCGACGTAGAATTTAATCTGCATATCAAACTTTTCACGAACTTCCAGATCCAACTTAGTTTCCCTTCGTTCGTTGTCCCGCGTCACTCCTACCTAGAGTTTTCTGATAAAGAAAAAGCCGCGTATAATATATATTACGTAAGTTTTTCTAGAAGATTTTAACATTTCCAACAGCATTCTCCGATACGCCTATCGTCCTGATCTTATTTTCTTCATTTTTCAAAACGCGACTACGAGAAGAAGTGAACAACGTACGTTCATCGATCTTAAATTCGACACTTATATAAAGACAACCGCGACTAAGGTGCAAGTACTAAAGATAGATCGATGAAACTTGTCCGTGAGCAACACATATTTCATAAGGCGCAATTTACTTCCACCTGTAATCTTTCAACTCGTAACACTTTATTTGAGAAACCTGAACCAAGCGAATACTTGGCAATTTATTTTCAAGGAACGAAGCAGTCACTTAAATCTCGAGTGGCTCGAGTATTATTAAGCGGAATAAAACAGACTTGGTAGAGACGCGTTCTTAAGTAGAATAGACCAACGCTAGTCAGACACGTCCTTAAATAAAAGTACGTTTAATATAACAGTAATCACTATCGTAGTTCATTATCCCTTGGGACGCCATACAATTCTATAAATAGAAACCGAAGTATAATAAATAAAAAATTTATATTTGAAGAATTATTATACGACTGTCAAAAATATGTGTTCACGAAATTAATTGCGTGGAGGCTGCATGATTCCTTATAGTTCCTCATCTGTTCATTGACATTGTGACACGATTGAAACGTACATTTGTCAAGTAATTTTTCACTTTTTAATACCAGAAATCTTTCAGTATTATCGAAGACAACATTTTTAAGTATTTTAGTACACTTTTCGCAATTTCGTGTACCGAGGCAGAAATGCAATTTGTACTACTCTTAATAAAAGAACGCCATTAAAACAATAAATAATGGAAAGTTACTACCGTAACGATATGACTTCCTAATTAAACGCGTATGAATTACATAAATAGTGAACGAAATGGAATTCGATAAACACTGGGCCACTGTAATTAACTAATAAATTTGTGTCCTAGGGAACATAGAGAAGCGCGTTCGTAGTACAGGAGACGTTTGTTGCAACGGTAAACATGCACATTAATTGTTTCACGACCTAGTTCGCTTACATAATTATTCCTGCAATAAAGTATCCACGCAATTGTTGCCAGGACAATAATACGGTTTTCATTGAGCGATCGTTAACGGGCAATATAGCGTACGCGATTGTGAATCTCGTTTTCCATAAATGTTGAATTACAGTTGATTCGTTTCCAGTAGAACGTTATTTTGAAAGAATAAAGACATCAGAACGAGAAGACTTTAAATAATACCACCCTATAGATCTAGACTGAACAAGATTTACTATGGAACAAAAATGGGCCATCGCCATTCTGTTTTACACAGCACGCACGCGCCCTAAGCAATCATTTTTTCTTTCCTTCTCGTGAGTTAACGCGTCGTTTTCTGCTGTAGGAACAAGATGCGTCGGCCCTAAGCACTATCTGTCACTTGGTGACAAGAAGCTACGTGGGGACGAAGGAGGTTAATATTAGCGATTACGTAACTTACCTTCCCTGGAAGCCAAGCTAATAAACCTTCAGAGCACAGAATGAATTGATGAACTGTGTGAAGCTTCGTTAGAGGGAGCGAAATATAGAATATGGTGACCCTTTTAGAAGTTTTCACTCCACGTGCTTCCCATCCTGAGGCACGCATTCTATTAATGACGCGATCAAGAAAGATACCATAAAATACGAGAAACGAGATACAATCCGGACAGTAATGGAAAATGCAATTAATAAATGAATAATTAATAATCAATCTATTTACCTTTATTTTATTTATATATCATACGAATTTATCATTCACTTTTTTAACTCAGCTGCCATTTTACAATCCTACTCTGGTTTTACTCGCTCCTTCGATATTAAATAGAACATGTCAGCACTGATCGGACATCCCTTGGTAACGCACAGCGATCACATGCTGCGGATATTCGGTTCACTAAGGAAGGGCAACAGAAATACGCGTTTCCAATTCATTAATTACGATTATTCATTGGAACAGCGATCGGTTTATCCAAAAGAATTTTCGATTCAATTATAAACGGTTAAATAACAACAGCTTCATCGTGACGTCGTTAATAATCGTCCCTTGATACCGTTCGTGAAATGGATATAACAGATGTAACGTTGCAGCCTATAATTTCCGCATTGAGAACAGAGGAATTCGAGCGTGCAGCCTTCCCTCCCTCTGTCCCCGTCGTGAACGATACAAAATTCTCTGCGCTGCTCAACAAATGTCCCGTCATTTCGTGTCCAATTTCTCGTTAATTCACTGCATCGTTCCGTTCCGTTCTTTACGTCCACGGATAATTGAGATCCATGCATCGTGCCCGTCTTCGCGAACCTCCTATCTTCCCTTCCCTTTTCCAAGAAATTGCACCATTATCGCGCAATTTTTCCCAACAAGACATTCTGTAAGACGCTTAAATCGCGACGATGTTACCTGGTCGCGGATAATCCCTCGGTTGGACAGAAAGAGCCAGGTGACACAACCTCGAACGGGGTACGCGTGAAATACGATTGAATCGATCAAGGGAAAATAGAAGGAAAAGAACTAGGAATGACGCGGAACAGGCGAGGGAAAGAAAGTAAGGAAAAGGAAGGGGAAGAAATGATTGTTATTAAAAGCCACGAGAGCGTGAAGCACGAGTCAATCTTTTCCTGTCGTACTTTTGCCCGGCAAAATTTCGCCGCTCTTTCGCTCTGTCGCCTAAGTCGTTCTCCGGGCACGTACATCAGAAGCTACGACTATTAAGGAACAAAAGGCGGAAAAGGAACGGGGACGAAGTACACTCAGGTATATGAAGACTAGAACGGCGGGCAACGGAGGCCGGGTGGATAGGAAGGGTGGTAAATGAAGGAACGGCGAAAGAAACTCATTGTTAGAGTGAAGAAAATGAGAAAAAGCCAGAGGAACCGGGTAGGACAGGAATAAGTATTAAATGGAACTGTGAAGGGAGAGCGAGCACAGTGAAAGGTTGATAGCGATAGAGGAAGAGGAAAGGAGCGAACGATAATATAAAATGTACTAAGGAAAGAAAAAAGGAAGAAGGTGAACAAAAGATCATCGTGGTATTGCGTAAAGAAAAAAAAAAGACAGGCAAAAGAGAGATAAAAAGCCCGAGGTGGTTAGTACGAAGAAACAGATATACACGCGGAGAGGAAAATGGAATGGAAAACATTTTTGTTCGTGGGAGAAACAGAGACGGTAGATGAAACGAAAGTAGGAGCGAGACGAGAAATACGAAAAGTAGAAAGAGAAAGATGGTAGAAAGCCATGAGTCTGACCACGGGAATTTCATATTCCCCTTACTCCAAGCGTTTCTCCAGGCTACGGTGAGGCTTGCAGGCGATGTCTGACGATCTTAAACGCCGAAGTTTACCCGCTGAAGTGGTTAACCCGCTGCGATCTATGTTCTTGTTCAGAATTTACAAGTCCTTAAATCGTGCCGCGCCGCGGTGGCTTGTTCGGCGGTGTTAAATTCTTCGCGTATACCAGTTTCGTTTCTTGTGTCCTAGACGTCTGTCTCGTAACTTCCCTGGAAGTCGTTCAACATCCTTCTGTACGAGGTATAGTCTTGAGATGTGAAACACCTATTTCGATGTAATCATCGTACAATATCGTGTTTTGAAAAACGTAGGAGCCAAAATTCTAGATACGAGTGCTCGATACGTGCGAACAAAAATTATCTGGCTCCATTTCAACAAATATTTCAATTGCTATTGTGAAAAAGATTGCCACACAGTGGTAGATTACATCGAGTCGTACCGATTTTCCTTAACGATTGTTAAATCAACTACGGCGTACGTAGTTCCATAAAGTCACCTATACTCCACGTCAATAACTTCAGTAGGTCAGTACCTACGACCCTGGAAAAATTTATTGTCTGGAAAGGGTAATCAACATGGACCTTTTCTTGTTAGAATTATTAGTAATTACCACTCGCTACTTGCATCATCGCGTTTATTGAATTTCCCAATATTTTTGTATCCCCTCCTTACTTGTAATTGGAACTTAAGGCAGATTAAATTAGACCACTTCATGCGATGGTTCTAAAAGCCTTAGTAAATTAATCATCCCTTGTCTTTCTCCCAGTTCAACTATATGTGATACAATCCGGATTATCAGATACAACCACCGCGATTTAATTCCCCGAGATCTGTGGCCTCGAAAATGACGTTGAAAAAAACATCGTCGACATTTAAGTGGCAGACGCCAGCAACATTTTATTCCCCTCGACGTAAAGCCACTAAACGTGGAACAGATAATTGGCGATTGAATTAACACAGTGCGAAATTAAATATTCCCGACGAGAGCCCGATTTCGTTCGTTTTCCAGGAGACGGTTATTAAACAATTAATTCTTTCTGTGCACGAGTTACTTTGCATTTAATCACCTATCACTGCCCGTGGATGCATTTAATCAAATTTTCCTACGTACACATACGCATAATGTATCGTTCCCCGTTTTTCAGTATTTTCTCCCACCTGTCCCTTGACATACGGAATTATGTTCCGCACGATGAAAACTTCCCGTTGCTTCGCGCAATCTTCCGTAGCCGCCAAGGCTGCCGCAAGAACTTTCCAGTAAGATTTCTAAGTCGCCAGGTGATAAAGTGAAACGAGCTTTAATTTTCCAACAGCGGCCGTGTTCAAAATTTCTATCCAAGTTTCACAATTCAATGACTCTCCCCTTTGGCTGGTAACCGACCTGAAGCACATTGAAACAATCGAAAAGTTAGCGCCGATTACTAAACCAACAAGGGAAATTGCGTTGGAACCAGAAATTTCATAACGAGGATGAAAAAGGAAAGCATTAATAATCACAAATCATGAATAATTTCGTACACGTTTCTATTATATTATACTATACATAGGGATAACAGCGTAATATCTTTTTATAGGTCATATTAAAAAAGATGATTGCGTCCTCGAATTTAAAAATAATATTTCTTTTATAAAAACTCCAAAAATATTAATTTGTATATACATATATAATATAAATAACATCAAGCCTGCCAGCTATAAATTATTACAATCTTGAATGTATCACGCATTAGACAATATTCGTTTCGCAAAGCTGTCCCATTCAGTCATCCGCAAAATGCCCATGAGAATTCGCTACACCTTCCATTTTGCCTACCCCTTTTCGTCGCAAGCTTAACGAGCAGCGGGGAAATTATTTTCCCAGGATAATTTGACGCCATTTACCACACGTCAGGCCGAGCCCGCACGCGTTGCTACGTTAGAAAAATAATTTACATTGTCGCGGCGGCTGAGCGCCTTTGAGAATGCCTCCTCTCCTTTCTAACCATTATAAAAGTTTCTACTTAAAGGCAACAGCACACGGCCGACGAACCTTTGTCGCGTGCACATCCACAGGACCCCTTTCTGCTGGACCAGCTTGAATTTTCCGTGCGAACCACGGCGGGGGCGGTGCTTTTTTTTCAAACGGTAATCCTCATTAAGTTACATCCCGCATAGCTTCGCGCGGTCCTATTAAAGGGCCAAAGTTAAAGTGACTTTGACACGATACTGCAACAGAGTTCCAGCTGGCTCCAGAACAATTATAGAATAGTCAACGCTTGGCAATTAACTTGAAACTGCATCGGCTGTAATACGCCGCTGAGCAGGAACATGTTTGTTTTTGCAATTATCCAATTAACGCGAGTCGAGTACCCACCTGGTGAAACAATGGAATTCAAATGAAGTAATGTCGGGCCAGATTTTGCGCGGAAGAAACGATGAAACTTAGAATCAGGGCTTTCGCTTCTATTTGTCCAGGAGCATGGTCAATTCTTTGCCCCTCTGATGATTTCGTGGCGTAATTAATTTTTCATGAGCTCGAATTATCCAATGATTTTTACTTTACGCGCGACGAACAAGGTATATTTTTCTTCGGAGTTTTGATGAATTTCAAATTGAAGTTTCCTTTCGGAGTTTATTTAGGGTAAAAATGTGATATTCCACTTATCGTTGAGGTGTTATAATCTTGAGCTTGCTTTATTGCATATGGAGAAGGCCATCCCTTAGGGATAAGTGGCAACATGCAAAGTCCTTTTCGAATTTTGCATTTTTGAGGACCGCATAAACTCTGATGCATCCTTCGACACGCGAGGTGCACAAAAATGGAACGAATATGGCGAAGTTATCTCTCGCCATTTCTCCTCCATTCATATCAAATATCGCATCACATTGTACTGAACTTTGAAACGTTTTAATGCTTCGTTGAAAAAGAATAACATTTCCTCGTTCGCATCACTTCACCAAGTTCTACGATTTCAACGTTCTAGTATCGGTGTAGACCGATTTAAACATCCAATAATCACAAATACAAAATTTCATCCGCCTAAATGAATTACACAATTGAAATGCGAATTCATTCCCTTTCACTTTCACCCGTGCCCATCTTGTTATCTCGCTGCTACATAAAATTCACCCTCTTGTTCATTCGCTACTCCCGTTCCACTAGACTTCCCGAATGAAAGCTCTGATCTTCCAAGGCGCCCACGCTCTCGGCTAGAAACCGTGAAATAAATTCGACGAAAATAAACATCCTCCCCTTGCAGGGCGCTCACGTGGCACGGCCGTTCAATTAATTCGCGTTCCCCACGGTTCCCTCTGTTTCTGCAGCTCCGCGGGCAAAAAGGCCGCAATTTATAATTCAATAACTCGGTAATTTTACGTTCAACAGCTAAAAGCACTTCGACCGCACAATAGTTTCATAATTGAGACGCGGTCGGTCGAGGAATTTTTAATCGAGTTTTGTAAATTCCCGTCTGTAATTGGCCGGGGCTCGCGTCGCCGGCTCGGGCGATTTCGAATCGCGTGCACAAAGAGATGAAAGATAATAAAATAATGGAAAAATCGAGGTGCGAGGTGGAGATCGCGCGTACTGCGGCGTTCCTCGCGATCGCCGGCGTAGGCCGGTGTGTATTTAGGCTGGCCTATGCTAAATTTAAATCAGTTCGTGGCGGGGACACCGTGCGCGATACCTCACGACACGTTCCCATCGATTTCGTCGCTCTCCGCCGCGTCTCGGTGTTCGAGAGAATTCTCAGTGCCGAAATAGAGGCGAGACGGGTTTTCCAACATCGTCGAATTTCTGGTCGAATTCGTGAACGTTGTCGGGAATGGCGGGGTGAAATGTGCTTGTGATAACTTCTGCGTGAATTAGTGTTGACAATCAGGTGAGTCTTCCCTTTGAGATTTCCTACAATTAGTATTTGAGAACTTAACGCCGCATTTGTTGCATAATAATGAAAATATTCAGTGAACTTTATTGTCATGCCATTCAAAATCGATAGTGCAGCGTGCACTTTATTCACCGCATAACGATGCACGGATCGTTTCTATTTAATATGACGCGTTTAGCGCGTTTTCAAATTCGACGTGGAAACAAACGAGAAGAAATTTCATCGAAACGGGTATACATCGTTTGTGGCTTACCAGCGGAAAAATCTGTTTCCGATGCTGGCTCAGATTAAGGGAACAGATCCGGCGGTATGATTTCACTTCGGCATGTAGATACTCGACCGATGCAATTTCACTTGTAAAGAATGGTGGTCGGTATCGTAGAATTCAATGGAAAAAATGGAGCATGCCAACAGATTTGAAGCGCTGAACGCTTATCTAGAAATTCAAATTAATAACAATAGAATTCTTTCTATGCTTCTTCTGCGATTGGAATAAAGGAAGCTGAATACTATCGAGGGTATTCAACGTGTGGCATAAAAATGTGTAGAAAGATTTTCAAGGAACGGGAAAGATCGAGATGGAAACTTGTCGAGACGCATCGAAGAGCGGGATGCATCAGACTGTCGATAGGTTGAAATATTCGCTCGATCGCGTCGATCGCGTCGAAATGGGGGCCGTTGGTACGTTTTTAACAACAACCGACACTTGACATCTGCCTTTTTAACGATCCCGAGCCACGTAATTCCGGTAGAATTCTCTTTAGGCTGCTCCTTCGAATCGGCAATTATGTCGGGTTCAGCTGCAATTAAGCACTAGTTCGGCCCGTAAGTGGTGCATCTAAAGCTACTATTACCGATGAATTTATTGCCCATCGATGTTTTATAAGGGACCTAGTTAAGGATTGGAAACTCCCAGTGAAAGAGCTTGGAGATGACAATAATGTATCAGACGCTTGAAGAAGGAAATAAGAATAAGCTGTTGAATTCAATAGAACGTTTACTAATAAGTCGTTAAAACTATTTCAGTAAATACTAATTGCACGCAAATAAGAAACGTTCCCCCGCAAAATCTTATTTCTCCCTGCGATAGAGAATTCAAAGCCTCCAATTTATCCCACTCCGCTAATTATCTTCAACTCCGTCGCCCGTTAAAAACCAATTTTCGTGCATCGCGCCGGCTAATTGAAACATTGTAATTTCCCCTATTCTGCTGTTTTCATGTCCGCTGACATCGCTAATTCCAATTTCCACCGTTTGCTACAATTTACCCGGCGTAGCTGCGATAACCGTAAGAAACAAAAGCTTCCAGAGTCTCCCCAGAAGCTCGTGCCCCTTTCCTATTTCGCCCTTTCAATTCCACCCTAACCGGAGACGGCCCCGTACGTTCCCACATCGTACGACTCGGCGTTTCTTCCGCTATTTTGTTACCACGGTATATCGTGATATTCATAATCCCCGTTTCACGGGATACCGATGCGCCAGAAATTTTACGAAGGCTACTCGACGGACTACCAGGCCGATATTCAATTTCTGTGCGGTGCACCGGCGGTTAAAACGGCTTGAATGGAATGGGGACCAATGGTCTGTAGTCGTCCGTTTCTACTGCGATGCTCGATCGACCCCGATCCAACGTGTGCATCGAGCGATAGGCGAGCTCTCTGTGTCGAGAGGCGTAAAAAGGAGAGTCGACTTTATGGTCGTGCGGGCATCGGCCACCTGTTTTTAACCGGATGTTCCCATGGCTGGAGGTATTTTTCCGCTTATGTCTCTATTTTTTTTTTATTCGCCTCTTTTTGGAGCTTGATTTTCATGGTTTAATAGCGGATCGGGATTGTGTACTGAATTGCATAACTGCAGCGAGATATACATAGATACGTGTACATTCGGTATCATTGTATTTTGATTTGATTTTTCCTTGTTTTGTATGTTACGATTGTCCATTTCTCGTTGACAATTTTACGAATACGTATTCAAGGTGTTAATAGTGACATTTATTGTTGTAGCTGCTTATATTTGATGTATTAGAATTTTTGGTCGGCCTTGTAAAGTTCTCACAAGTTCCTTGTGAATAATTTTAGGAATGTTATTGGGAAAATTATTTCTTATATGCTAGGATATTTGTTTCGCTGTTATATGATTAAAGGAACTGGCCAAATTTTAAGTACGCAGTTTATAATCCGTACAGAACGTATGAACAATGTCTGGATAACGCTGGAACGATCTACTTGTACATGTTTGCCTGGGCTGCGTAATTAGTTTGTCAGTTCCGTACCAGGAGAGAGCATTTCCACAGTGAAGCGGATAAAAAATTTAATTACGATAGTGCTACCAGACTGAATTCAATGCCATGCATACCTTTCCATTCCAATATAAAACTATTCGGCATTGAAGCGAAACTATGTGTCTTAGAAAACATATATATAAAGTCAGAAAAAAAGAAAACAATCCTCCCCAAAAATATAGAAATCTGAGTCAGACTTTTCAAAATTTCACTTCGAAACACTGCTGTACCTAACACAGGATCATCAAACGTGAGTTTGAAACGAAGAATTGGAAATCGTGGAAATTTCACGCGTTAGAATTGAGTGGCACGTTGAACATGCATGAAACGCAAAATGTGTCCCTGTCTATTACCCATGGAATGCTGTCCAATAAGAATATTTTATTGCCATTCTTTGTTCGAGCACTGTAGCATTCGACACGTGACTATACTGTATTTTCCATACATTAGCCTCGTTATAAATAAAACAATTTTTACAACGATCAACGACAAAGCTATGCAAAACAAACTTTCTATAAATTTGAACAAAAATAATTTGATCTCTCTACCGTTTCTTCAATCTGTGCATGAGAACACTTGCTGAAACATTTAACGTATCGATCCATCATACACTTTGTTAAATAAATTGCCATCTAAAGTACGTTCAATTAAAGCGTAGCATTTCCTTTCCTTTACTTTGAATCCTGGCTGACCTTATTAGTTTGCTTAATCGGTTGTCGATTAAAGTCATTTATAAAACGAATAGCATTTCCATTCATAATTTTTTCTCCAAACGTGTGATCGATGAGGAACGAAAAATCGGGTGAGAACAACGTGACCCGATACGACGCGTGGCAATTTTCACAACTTCCCAGTAATCCGCGCGCCATTTCTCGGCGACAGTCTCGCGACAAAGTACACAGAGCGTGGAAAGAGCGTGAAAATGGTCGTTTGACGTCAACCACAGTCACCATGGCCGGGTTTGCCGTGCTTTATGCCCTTAAAAACGGACGTGCCTGGCTCGGTCTTGCGGATTTGTTTACAAGCGAAATTCGTCGAGCACCCTTCCTTCGCACTTTCCCCTTCGTTTCACGTTGCATCGCCGTTGAACGACAAATTTGGTCCACGAGGAATGAACGCCGCAGCTGGGCGTTTGAATAGAACCACCTCGATTGTTGGCATCGTGCGACTGAGGGGGCGACATTTCGCCGTTTATTCTGGCTTGAACGCCTTCTTTCTTAACTACACCGTCTTCGTCAATATTAACACTGAGGCTGATTAAAAGAAAATTTTATTACTTCTGGTTCCAATATTTCTTTTCGTTCGCAAGATTTATAATTTCTTATGTAAAATTTATTTTTCTCTACTAGTCGATTGGGAACATTCGTTCCACATTTGTTTAATTAGAATAAGTGAATATTTTTTTGCGGTTTAAACTTGTTAAGGGTGTACTGCATGGAGAAATCCGTATTATGTTAATCGGTATTATGGCAATGAAAGCAGTGAATTATATGGAACGCTAATTAATGTATTCGAAGTGAAATGTAATAATAAAACCAGTGACTGTGCATCTAGAACGTGGCTTTCAAGAAACTGAAACAATAATGCCGTGCTGTTCCACTTCAGTTCACGCGTATTGTGCTTATCAGCATTGCCTTGACTGCCAGCATTATCTTTATCACTCCCTAACGTTTCGCTGTTATCGTTGTGCCTCTAATGTTTGCTGAGCCAGGATGAGTTTTTAGACAATTATAGGAACGTTTTTGCCGATCGATCCAACTCTTTTTGTACCACAACGAGTTCCAATTAATTGTTTTACGAATAGTAACGTAAAAAAAGCAACAAGTATATTATATAATCAGTAGAAGTGATGGTAACTTGAAATCCTGGAATTTGCCAGCTGGGTAAGAAGGAGGCATTAGAAGGGCATTGTGCAAGTACATCGTTAACTGGCAATTTAATGTTCCGGAACGGGAAGTTGAGATTCAACAGCTCGTGATATTTCCACTTACAAATTCAAAAACATCAATTTCGTCGAGAATGTAATATTTGAAATGAAGAAAAAGGAAGAATCAAAATGGAAACAGGTAGAAAAATCAACGCAATAACTGGCTGCAGTCGAAGAAACGATCAAATCTATTTCTTGACACGGTTCGATTCACTTTCATTCCCCAGGAGTAACGTTCCAGCTGTATGTACAATACATCGATTTTGGTTTCACTTTCATCGGGATACGATGCGTCGCTCATCTTCAGCAGGGTTAAGTAAAGGGGGGTGGGGGGGGGGGAATGTTGGCCAATACGATCGTTGTTTTCTCTAAATATTAATTTCATGCGAACAGAATTTCATCTACGTGACCGCCTATAGCAATATTACTCTTGGAGCGAAGGATCGTGGAAAATATAATGAATTAATTATCTTCGAAGTTATTTGGAATGTTCCACGATTTAATTGCCGACAACGCGTAAAAGGATTATAATTGCTGAATGCCGTGGACTTTTGGACTCATATCAAAATGAGTATTAATAATAATTCATCTCGACGCTATTATTGCTCGGTCCCTTTGTCATAGTCAAATTAATAAAATCGTATCTTAATTTAACATACGGCGCGGAATTTACTGAAAAATGTATATACGCAGAATGTGAACGGGATTAAAGAGGGCGAACGCTTTTCTCTATATTATGCTAAAAAGGTATAATCAGAGGATGTTTAATATTTTCCCATTCAATTCCAGAAATGGGAGAAAAGACATTTTTTCAACAAAAATATGTATAATATATTTACATCGTAAAAATTAGCAACAGATATTTCATCAATTTTAACATTTCTCAGACATATTACTGATCATCTAGTAATAATTTGAAAAATAATTTTGAACAGTTTAATTCATTGCCTTCAACATTTACCATTCCTCGTACATTATACCATTCCTCGTACATTATACCATTCCTCGTACGGGCTTCTTGGGGCACTGGGGCTTCTTGGGGCACTGGGGCTTCTTGGGGCACTGGGGCTCTTTGGGGCACTGGGGCTTCTTGGGGCACTGGGGCTTCTTGGGGCACTGGGGCTTCTTGGGGCATTGGGGCTCTTTGGGGCACTGGGGCCCTTTGGGGCACTGGGGCTTCTTGGGGCACTGGGGCCTTTTGGGGCACTGGGGCCCTTTGGGGCACTGGGGCCTTTTGGGGCACTGGGGCCCTTTGGGGCACTGGGGCTCTTTGGGGCACTGGGGCTCTTTGGGGCACTGGGGCTCTTTGGGGCACTGGGGCTTCTTGGGGCACTGGGGCTTCTTGGGGCACTGGGGCTTCTTGGGGCATTGGGGCTCTTTGGGGCACTGGGGCTCTTTGGGGCACTGGGGCTTCTTGGGGCACTGGGGCCCTTTGGGGCACTGGGGCTTCTTGGGGCACTGGGGCTTCTTGGGGCACTGGGGCCCTTTGGGGCACTGGGGCCTTTTGGGGCACTGGGGCCCTTTGGGGCACTGGGGCTCTTTGGGGCACTGGGGCTCTTTGGGGCACTGGGGCTTCTTGGGGCACTGGGGCTTCTTGGGGCACTGGGGCTTCTTGGGGCACTGGGGCTTCTTGGGGCACTGGGGCTCTTTGGGGCACTGGGGCTCTTTGGGGCACTGGGGCTTCTTGGGGCACTGGGGCTTCTTGGGGCATTGGGGCTCTTTGGGGCACTGGGGCTCTTTGGGGCACTGGGGCCCTTTGGGGCACTGGGGCTTCTTGGGGCACTGGGGCCTTTTGGGGCACTGGGGCCCTTTGGGGCACTGGGGCCCTTTGGGGCACTGGGGCCTTTTGGGGCACTGGGGCCCTTTGGGGCACTGGGGCTCTTTGGGGCACTGGGGCTTCTTGGGGCACTGGGGCTTCTTGGGGCACTGGGGCTTCTTGGGGCACTGGGGCTTCTTGGGGCACTGGGGCTTCTTGGGGCACTGGGGCTCTTTGGGGCACTGGGGCTTCTTGGGGCACTGGGGCTTCTTGGGGCATTGGGGCTCTTTGGGGCACTGGGGCTCTTTGGGGCACTGGGGCCCTTTGGGGCACTGGGGCTTCTTGGGGCACTGGGGCCTTTTGGGGCACTGGGGCTTCTTGGGGCACTGGGGCTTCTTGGGGCATTGGGGCTCTTTGGGGCACTGGGGCCCTTTGGGGCATTGGGGCTCTTTGGGGCACTGGGGCTTCTTGGGGCATTGGGGCTCTTTGGGGCACTGGGGCCCTTTGGGGCACTGGGGCTCTTTGGGGCACTGGGGCTTCTTGGGGCACTGGGGCCTTTTGGGGCACTGGGGCCCTTTGGGGCACTGGGGCTTCTTGGGGCACTGGGGCTTCTTGGGGCACTGGGGCCTTTTGGGGCACTGGGGCCCTTTGGGGCTTCTTGGGGCACTGGGGCTTCTTGGGGCACTGGGGCTCTTTGGGGCACTGGGGCTCCTTGGGGCACTGGGGCCCTTTGGGGCACTGGGGCTCTTTGGGGCACTGGGGCTCTTTGGGGCACTGGGGCTTCTTGGGGCACTGGGGCTCCTTGGGGCACTGGGGCTCCTTGGGGCACTGGGGCCCTTTGGGGCACTGGGGCTCTTTGGGGCACTGGGGCTCTTTGGGGCACTGGGGCTTCTTGGGGCACTGGGGCCTTTTGGGGCACTGGGGCCCTTTGGGGCACTGGGGCTTCTTGGGGCACTGGGGCTTCTTGGGGCACTGGGGCTTCTTGGGGCACTGGGGCCCTTTGGGGCACTGGGGCCTTTTGGGGCACTGGGGCCCTTTGGGGCACTGGGGCTCTTTGGGGCACTGGGGCTCCTTGGGGCACTGGGGCCCTTTGGGGCACTGGGGCTCTTTGGGGCACTGGGGCTTCTTGGGGCACTGGGGCTTCTTGGGGCACTGGGGCCTTTTGGGGCACTGGGGCACTGGGGCCCTTTGGGGCCCTTTGGGGCACTGGGGCTTCTTGGGGCACTGGGGCTTCTTGGGGCACTGGGGCTCTTTGGGGCACTGGGGCTCCTTGGGGCACTGGGGCCCTTTGGGGCACTGGGGCTCTTTGGGGCACTGGGGCTTCTTGGGGCACTGGGGCCTTTTGGGGCACTGGGGCCCTTTGGGGCACTGGGGCTCTTTGGGGCACTGGGGCTTCTTGGGGCACTGGGGCCCTTTGGGGCACTGGGGCCCTTTGGGGCACTGGGGCCCTTTGGGGCACTGGGGCCCTTTGGGGCACTGGGGCTCTTTGGGGCACTGGGGCTTCTTGGGGCACTGGGGCTTCTTGGGGCACTGGGGCCCTTTGGGGCACTGGGGCCCTTTGGGGCACTGGGGCCCTTTGGGGCACTGGGGCTCTTTGGGGCACTGGGGCTTCTTGGGGCACTGGGGCCCTTTGGGGCACTGGGGCTTCTTGGGGCACTGGGGCCCTTTGGGGCACTGGGGCCTTTTGGGGCACTGGGGCCCTTTGGGGCACTGGGGCTCTTTGGGGCACTGGGGCTTCTTGGGGCACTGGGGCTTCTTGGGGCACTGGGGCCCTTTGGGGCACTGGGGCTTCTTGGGGCACTGGGGCTCTTTGGGGCACTGGGGCTCCTTGGGGCACTGGGGCCCTTTGGGGCACTGGGGCTCTTTGGGGCACTGGGGCTTCTTGGGGCACTGGGGCCTTTTGGGGCACTGGGGCCCTTTGGGGCACTGGGGCTCTTTGGGGCACTGGGGCTTCTTGGGGCACTGGGGCCCTTTGGGGCACTGGGGCCCTTTGGGGCACTGGGGCTCTTTGGGGCACTGGGGCTTCTTGGGGCACTGGGGCCCTTTGGGGCACTGGGGCCCTTTGGGGCACTGGGGCTTCTTGGGGCACTGGGGCTTCTTGGGGCACTGGGGCCCTTTGGGGCACTGGGGCCTTTTGGGGCACTGGGGCCCTTTGGGGCACTGGGGCCCTTTGGGGCACTGGGGCTCTTTGGGGCACTGGGGCTCCTTGGGGCACTGGGGCTCCTTGGGGCACTGGGGCCCTTTGGGGCACTGGGGCTTCTTGGGGCACTGGGGCTCTTTGCCTGGGGTAATGCCCATATATTGTGAAATACAGTAATTAATGATTAAACATAATTGTCCAAAATTTTCTATTCTATATGCAAGTGTATATTTATCGAATTTACCCTGCATGTACATTGCATATATCTTGCATATACTTTGCATACATCATGCATATACTCTGCATATTCACTGCATATCGTAATTGCATGAACTTCCGCAGTCTAGTTATGATACATGGAAAGTCCAACGACATAGTTGATACGGCCGCCGGCACCGTGACGACCTAAGTAGAAGGGAAATTCTCAAGGGTGATGAAAGAGTCAATTGAATGAATTTTGCCGGTCACGGATCATTACGGTTTCCTGACCCATCTCCCGACAGATAGCGACTTTAATGAACGTTGACACAGATTTTCAACGAGCCAAAGGGTGACCGAGGCTGTTTCTGTATCCGATAAAAATCACCCCTCGTTCAGGCGCCTGTCGGGGCTTCTTTCATCTTGACCTTCTTTAAGGAGCCTGAATCAATTCGCTGGTAGTTTTCGCGAAAGTACTGAAAGCTCTCTTAAATAAACAACTACCCCCATTTAGGTAATAAAGACAGGAAAGTTCCGAAATATCTAACAAGGGAAACTTTGCCATTAACTACTGTTTAGTATTAGTTCACGGGTTCTACGTTGTCTCCTACAAAATATATAAATTATTACAAAATGTAAAGTCCTTTGAAATGGCTTTAAACAGCGGACAACTTCTGAAGAGTCGACGACCCCCTTCTAGAAATAATTTCGGTATTGATTTTTTGAATATGTTAAATTATCGGGGACAACTGGGTGGAAAATCTGGCATTTTTCGGGGAACGTCAACTTTTGACAAAGTTCAGTCATTTAACTTTTTAAATGAGCACGTGTTTCCAATAATGGACAGTGGGAACTGTAATCCATTTCCGTGTATATGTATTAGTATGCAATTTATATCGTGCGCACATCAACGTATTTTTTATTGCGAAAGTAATAGAAAAGTCAACATTAATTGCTCCTCGATCAAAAAGTGAAAAGTCTTTGTACTTCCAGAAATTTCCAGTTTTGGAAACTAATCTATGGAAACTAGTTTGTTAATTTCGCCATCCGATGAACGCGTTTTATATTATAAGTTACGGCGTTTGTTAAAATCTCGTGCTCCAAACGATGAAAGTTTCGTGGAACCTCCTATTTCCCTTTCATCCCCTTTAATTTAGGGGAAATTGCGTTTCGCCGTGTTCCCTCTCTTATTTACAGCATATTTAGAATTTATGGAAATCGGGGATTCTGTTCATTTATTTAATTTCATTTTCAGTATTAAACGCTGTATAGCGTCGTAGAGTGCGAAACGGTAAAAATTCGAAAATCTCGTTACCTCCAGCATAGAAACATACAAAACCTCGCGGGTTTCGTGGTCGATCGAAATCAGTTCAATTGCAGTCTCGTTTTAGTAAAATATTTTACGAGTTTGTTTGTCCGCATGCTTTTTTGTCATCGATATTCTTCCTCTCAGAAAACAGGAAAAAACTTTAGGTGTTCTTCCAATTTTTTAACAACTTTTTGCCCCTGCGATCCAAGTTTATTTTATTACTTGTGAATGATCAAATATGAAGCCTCATAAATATTACGGTTTCATCTGAAAAGACGAAGTATGTCCGTGGTTTAGTTTGGAACGACTTTTGTACGATTACTACCGACCTGCTTTTAAAAGGTGTAAACGGTTGACATTTTTTCTTACCTATAATAATCCTTTCATCGTTTCCAGATTTTTTCTTATTCCTCGTTTACATTCAAGTTTACAACGAATCTGGGGAATATAAATGTTTCCAGGTATTTCGAAGCATTTAGTAGCAACGTAATGATATTCTGAATAAACTTTTAGTACATTGAGTGTGAAAGACATCTGTTTACGATAGCTTAATGGAAATTGTGTGGCTGCTTGGAGTTGAACTCCTGTTTGAATGAATTCTAGGAAAGCATATATGCAGTTTGGGACTGCGCTGATATATACATAGATTCAATTTGCATGTGACACGTGTCTGTTATAGTTTCTAGAACAATTCACTCGATAGACGAATGAATGAATTAAAATGAAACAGCATAAGCTAGAAACGTGCAAAAATAACATGAAATGGAAACCTTTTGACGTGAGTTAGATTATTTTACATTGAATAGCGAATACTCATTGTCAATAATATATCTGATTCTGATTTCTAAAATACTTTCATTGAACACAATGGCCAGGTTCAAACCACGCTCATACAGCTACATCGCGCCAACGGATAATAGAAACGGTCACTTGTACTACGAACCTTTTAATCATGAGTTTCATTACTGAATTAAAAGCTATGTGAAATGTTTAGATCGTTCCATGACTGGTATATTAGGAATATGAATTGCCTCTGTTCCATTCAGACTCTTTGGACGGAATACGTTTCGAAATACCAGGTGTTCCATAAATACATCATTCAACTCTGTGAATATATTCCTCTCGTCACAATTCATACTAAATAAATATTTAAATATAGGTTATAGCCTAGTTATCGGTATTATACACTTATTTTTATTCAAACCTTTTTTTTAAACAACATTTCTAAAACAAGTACCTGAGAAAATTGTGGCAACATATGAGCTTTATAATAATTGACTTTAAAAATTTATTTATTGCGACAAATTATTCGCATACGTTGTAGTCTTGGTAAAACGAGTACCTTTCCTTTCCCCCGGTGAATAAACTACTACACTGACAAAAAATTGTACCATTCACGTTTGAATTACACCTGGTATATGTTCCACGAATACACGCTGTTCGACATTAACTCACGGCCACGCTGATGTAATTCGTTATTTTTAAGGGAGTCGAGCATCAGCCACGGAGAAAACTTGTCACGCGATCACGTCGTTAAATGGCGAACGTTAAAACCATTGGCCATCCTCCCTTGTGCTGAAGCGCTCGTCCGCTAAAATATTCAAATTTACGCTGCTCTATAATTCCTCCAAGTTCCGCTTCCGGTTCTGCGTCGTTCCACAGTGGCGAATCACAACGGGGTCAAGCTTCCTGTTAGCGAATTCCAACAATCTTGGGATTTACGAGCGAACCCGCGATATTCGACGACCGCAATTGAAGCAGAGTAAATTAGATAGGGGTAATCAAACGAACAGCAGAAATTGTCCTCTGTCAATCACAACGTAAACTTGAATGAATGAAGGAAATAGGAAAGAATGGGACGTGCTGTTTAAACTCTTGGGAAACTATTTAATAGAATAATTCAGTCTTATGCTTAACACTTGATGCACCGTTTAATTGATTAATAGGTAATATTGTTTAGGAATTCAAAGTAATAATATGTTTCCAAGAAACACCCAACTACACTAGTTTAGTATATACCCTATGATTAATTCATACAATCAGACGCACCCTGCAAAGTCTCACATACACACACACACACACAAGTACATTCAGCATGACGACTTCATTTTAGATTCTTCATGTGCAATTACGGTCAGTGTTAATTTATCTGTTCTGATCGTACATACGTCAAGTGGATCGAATAAGTAATTGAACATCAGATCATTATTTTCGTATTTTCTTAATTGCATCGAAAATTTCTTTTAAAGCATTGTACAAGTGTATATGTATGTGAATATAAATGCATAAACGTAGGTGCAAATTTAATTGTAAATCGCTATTTACACATTCAAGTATTGTTCGGTTATGTACAAATTGACGTATTTATAAATATCATTTAGGTAAATAAATTTCGTGTAATATAATTAAAAGAAGCTCTTCACCCTTCCAAGGAAAGAACTGATACAAAAATTGACGAATTGGCAGGTAATATTGGAGCAATTTTTTGTCTGAGAGGAATAGAGATTTGATGTTAAAGATCGACGTACCAAGGCAACGCGTGGTCACGTATTTACCTGAAATGCTTATCGATCATTCTTCGCGATCAAAGGCGCTTTGATGGGCACGATTGATGCCACTAAAATCGCTGGTTCGTTCGGCACACGATTGCACCGATTGCGTTCAAGTTTGATCGCAAAGTGTACGTGACCAGTGCTCGATGTCCCTTAAATTTGGGAATCAGAAAAATTCTCGATTTGTGAAATCGTGTGTGGCCCACCTAATAAAACCTTTGACTATTTTCCTCTTTGCGATCGTGTGCAAAATGCCTGATTTTTATATCTGGAAACACGACACGATCGTTTAATCCACCGATTAAAAGTTTGGGAGGAAATAAAAATTCTTTGAGATTTCTGTTCCTTATATAATTTTCGTATTGAATATTGCAGGTGCTAAAATTAATAAAAGAAGAACATTTCCGTGAATCAGGCAGGTATAAATCGTTTTATATCGTGCATACATATTATTTCATGCAAAAATTGAGAGTCAGTAATTTAAAAACTGTAAACCCATTTTAAAAAACGTTGCTTTATTTGCGGCTCTCAATTTATTTACAAAGGTTCGCCGCAACATATTCGCATTCATAATTCGTCCGCACAAAACCATTTAAGTTGCAAGAGAGTCTGACTTGACAGAGTATTGAAACAAAAATCCGATTTACGTTAAATGTATGGGATATTTGTGAGATTAATTGAACGATAATTATTCAATAATATCTTTCGTCCTCTCTTCCATTCATTTCTTGCAAACGAGTTTACAGATTTTATAATGTTTTATTATCCCTGAAAACTGTATATAGGGGCGACGATTAAATAAAAAAATCGCTCCACATTCGACGTTCGTTGCACTCGAGGGAATCACGAGCAGGGAAAAATCAAGCGCTGAATCCTGGCAAGCATTGCATGGCAAATATCAATTTCCACTGTCCAATTTCGATTCGGCCGACGTAATGTTTCTACGTTGATTCTTTCCTGGCAAAAACAATTGTATTGTTGCTACTGTGAAAAATAAATTTTACTGTAAAATATTTTATTTTGTTAGACGAGAGAAAAAATATAGAAGATCATAATGATATCATTAATTCTTATGTTAATTTGATTACAGACTGTTCTGTGACACCTACAATGGATAGAAAATTGTCTGCTGTTATTTCCATCATCGGATTATTGATAGCTGTACCGGGAAGTCATGGTGCGTCGCACATCATAAAAATTGGTAAGTAGTAAAACTAACAAAATTTAAGTACGTTTGACAGGCAGATTAAATTGACCCTCTTCATTCAAGTATCGACTATAATGCACAAACGCTAACATTCCACGATTATTCTCATTAATTACAAAAATCCATCAAAAAAATATCGGAAAACTCCCCGCATCCAGCAAAGTTATTCTCTCAACGAAAGCACCGGGTGCTTCGAATTTCACTCAAAAAAAGGGGTAACAAACGAACGAAGGAACAACGTGTGGCAAGCGTGCAAATTAAATTTCTACCCATGTCGAAACAAAGCTTCCCCCTGTCTCCATTCCCTCTGAAAAGAAGGGAACAAAAATAAACGCAATTCCCTTTTCCGCGAACGAAACAATGCGGCTTACTTTTCACGCTAACCCGACGAGATGCGAAAATATTTTTACGGTAACCCCACGCAATGGATGTACACGCGTCTAGGACGAAAGAAGGTGTATTCCCATTGGTACAACGGGCTGGCAGACATTTGCTTTTCATCTTATATAAATATGATTTTCTTTTTATTTCTATCGAATTCGTACGATTCGTCGGACGTGAAATATACGCCGAACGGCGCGGCCGCTTAAATTGCATATTGCCCGACTTGGCCACACACTCGAACCGGAAGCACACCGACGCTGTTTGCACTTTACAGCCGTATTACACGACTGCTCTCACGGAAGTCACGTACATAGCCGCGGGTTACCGAAGAAGTACGCGTTTGTCATGGCGCCGGCTTAGTAGAAACTCCTCCTTATGAAAATGCCCAAATATTTAGAGAAGAACGGATGGGTTTCATAAGAGGTCTGTTCTAGCGTATGCAGTAGCTGCATTTACCATCATATGTACACACGGCACCGTGCACACATTCGTACATATCCGCCCGTGGTGAATGCGACGCGGTCTGGGATGGATATGTACTTCGTTGAGTAGCCGCGCTGAAAATCCCACGGAATACGTGCATACCGTGTAAGTACGTACCGGCTGATTCATACGGGGATCGTAACGAAAGAATTTCCGCCCGCCGGGGAATTATTTAAACTCCCGCCCGAATGAGTGGAAGAATTTCTTGACTGTCTACGGAACTGGCGCGTAGCCACCCTGGTCTGCACGAGGGTTTAATTAAATTTTAATAGAAACTGGTGTAAGGTGGTGCAATTTTGGGGCGGAAACTGGAGGTGTGTTTGAATCGGAATGTTCGAAGGTCTGGGAGTAATGCGAGCAGGCGTTAGATGTTTGCTTTAATATTGTTTAAATGCGATATTGACCAGCGAGGGATGCAATTGTAAGTGCAGCGATAAAAAAATCGACCGACCCTTTCACTTGTCGTCACTTAATATTTATAAAATGAATATATAATGAATATATAATGAAACGTTGTGTAATCATTTATCAATGTCTATTTAATGTTATGACAACTTTGCGACCGTATTCGACCTGTCAGACTTCTCCTTTGAATAATCTTCTCAAGTATTTCAACGTGACACAGGGTCAATATAAATAGGGGTGGGCCACGAAGTGCAGATTCGTGCACCGTTGCAGCCTGTTACCCTAAGCGAGCGTGCATTTCGTTTGGCTGACTATTAGAGGGCCATTCTACTGTCTCAAGTCGAATCCCATTCATCAGCATAGTATTATCGAACGACTTCGGGTACAAATAATGAAATATCCCTGGATGATGCACAACCGGCTGAAATGTACCGTAATAGCAATTTATGATACAGCTGTAATATGCGCCAGTCGAATTTATAAACTGAGGGATTGAGGGGGTTAACGTAAAGCCCGAATTATTATGCTTCGAAGTTGTACAAATTTTGAGATGAAGGGAGTTGGGCATAAATTAAATTGGCGTTGCCCTAAATATCAGTCTGATAACTGAAAATTTTAAACGGTTAATGAAACTAAAGTAGGCTACTCAGTTTACGAAATGGGCAGTTAATAATAAAATTAAGTGAACCGTTTTATTAGACCAAGTTTCTAAATTGTTATTCATTGAACATCCGCATGGTGCACAGATTATTCATGGAAAAGTTAGAAAATATTATTTGAGTTCACACGTGAACTGATTAATTGCATCTTTATTTAATTTCTTAAATTAATACAATATAGTCGCAAAATATTACCAATATATCCAGGAAACAAAATTGAATTGTTAACAAACAGGGCACGTAAATGTGTCTATACATCCGTAATTATTGTTCCTTTACGACTCTAGCAGCACGTGCCCTACTTTTTCTATTAAATCCAACATGATTCACTAGAATTGCTGGTTATTCGAAACGCGTAAGGAACCCTTCGTAGACGACCCGCTAATATTTCCAACGTGCCAGCACGATATGGCTGTGGCATAAGGATTATATTCCTGCACGATGTGTTACGCGTATAAAATCGTACGCTGTGCTCGCCATTCTAGCAGACAGCTTTACTGCTCCGACAGTAATTCCTGTCGAACGTAACAAACAAGCTAATCTAGAAAGCCATCGACATCGTTAAGAAGTTTAATCAGTTCTCCCCGGAACAATTAAGCGATCCTGACCACATCGATAATATTGTGGCCGAAAAATAACCGTCTATCGAAAATCGAGACTTAAACTAAAACTTTACTTCAAAAGCGATCGACATTCTCCGCTTCGTGTTATGGAAAATATAAAACATTAATAAATTTCAAACGAACATCAGAAACTATTTATTATATGAAACAATAAACTACGCGTACATAGACAACCGTACTACATTTGCCACGGCGTAAATTCCATCCCCATATCGATATCGCACGACCTAAAATAATACGATACAAGTTCCCAAGTAAATACGTTCGCGTATCGCCGAACGACCAATCAAGCTCCATCTTCGAGGCATCCGGATCGTTCCGCCGTCCGTTTCATATTTATTGATAACGAAAGAAAGCAAACGGCAAAAGAATGAGGAAAACGTCGAAGGGGATCGAGTGAATTGGCCCCTTTTCATGGGGAACGAACGTAGGAGCGCGTGGCACACGGCCGAACCATCCAAGATATCGCCGAGATCGTCGATTTCCTGCGGCATAGAGGCCGATTCGCGGTTCCCTCCGGCCGGAAGAGAGGAGCATCGAGCCAGGTAGCGACTTCCTCCGCCCTCCCATGAAGAGGCGGCCGCTCTTTTCAAACGTGCGGCATGCCATCGCGAAAATGCCCTTCCTCTCGAGTAAGTGATTACTTCCCTTTCAAACGTGTAACCGGATCGGGTATGCGTGCGCCACCATTCAACAGAACCAGAGGCGCCTTTTCATTGGCGTTTTCCCATAGAAAACCGAACCCCACTAGCGCGTTCACCCTCGCCACCTTCCATCTTGCTCATCGAACCCTGAACTTCTGCTAACGTTATTAGAAGTTGTTCCGCCGATCGAGCGGATTTATGTCCGGCGAACGATTTCACGTGGCGGTCCCTCACTTTCGGAGGGAAATAAAGTTTGCCATATTGGGGGATTGGGGGGCAGAGAATGAAGGAGGAGGATGGAAAGGATATACAGAGGGTTAGATCGATATTCAACGGTAGATAAAAGTTGTGATGTATCGTTGCGGTGAATGTGGGAACGGCGAGGGTGCTGCTTGTACCGGTGACGGATGTCTCTTTTGCTGGGAACAATCTGCGAGTTCTACGTGTAGAAAATAGAGACTCGGAAAATGGGTACAGCTGACGGGACACGTCGACGATGATGGCTTTAGACTCTTCTACGAGGTACAATCTGTGTACCTTCCGGTTCGGATGAAAATCAAAATTCATCGTGCACTTATAAACTATAATGCGTTCAAGGAAATGGATAATTTTCATTCACTGATTACGGAGGCTCTCGGGGACTATTCGTAGCTTAGCGTTAAAACTTTTACTTCGTAGAGTCTGGCTTACTCAAAAGTATTTCGCTTTTATTTTTTTTTTCCTGCATCGTTACGAAGCCGGCAAAATTGTTTGGGAGCGTTACGATGATTAGAATAATGAGGACTCGTCTGAAGTACCGAAGCTATGATGGTTGAAGTTGATAATAACAGTTTAGTTCACGCCTGCCGTCCTTGGGAATTGTAATTGCTCCGTGGAATAATTCACAGGCATTACAGATGCCCCGAGGACAAGAGTTGATTATAGTACATGCTCGTAATGAAGGATAATGATTAGCCCAATCACCGACTATTCATATTGACGTGCAACAAAGGGAGCCCGCTCGTAAGGCACCCTATGTCTATCTAAGCTATCGAACTTGCAATTTGTGCTCGATCGCTTAAATCGCTCAATCAGAAAAGTATTGAACAATTCGGAGCGGTGTATACGTATAATTAAACTGCAATTGACAAAGGTAGAAAACGGAGAACGGTTTCTAAAAAAAATTATTTCACTTTCATAACTGACTGGTTACGGTATAAAAATTACCATGTACTTGCTATTTTATTATTACCAATACTTGCTTTATGTACAAGCAATCTCATCGAGGGTACCTTCTAAAATTTGTATCATAATCTAATAAGGGCGGAAATTGAATTTGCCTTTTCTTTTTTTTTCTTCTTATTTTATAAGTGGAGCAATCCTTTTTATTTTCCTCCAGTCTGGTCTCAAAGGAAGTCAGATTGAAAGGTGGCGCGGCGTCCAAAAACAATATCTCATCGCCGTCTTTTATTCCTTTTCATTATAATTCTTTCGCCGATACTATCGTCGAAGAAGATACAGAAGTTCCCCACGTATATTTGCTGCCGTTCTTTACTCCCTTTGCGCCACTCTACTGCGGGACCGACAATACCTCGGCTAAGCTCGACTTCGTGGATAATAGTTATAAGTTTAATTAAACCAGTTCTTCGTAGCGCAACCCACCATTCTTCCTCTGGGATATCGTGCCGCGTGAACTGCAGATGATACCCGTATCAAAGAAGAAGAATTGCAGGACGCGGGACGTCCTCGTCCTTTCTTTATTTTCTCCGCCAAGAAGTTCCCTTGAAAATCGGGATAACTCTGCGAATATTCGCAAATTTTAATCGCTGGTAAAACAAAGATAGCACTCTTGAAGGTGAACAAATGTTAGTATCTTTTGCAAAACTGGTAACAAAATTGTTGGCACTGAAAGACCCTTTTTATAAGGACCTTGTTTTAGTCCCAGTTTTTTATTAAAACTTATAACTACGGGTTTATAACAAAGTTACGTACCCAACAAAAATACCTGTAGAGATTATAAAATTATACGACATTGACGTTGCATTTTTGCGCGAAAAATAAATGAACGGACTCCCAGTAAAACTGTTCCGAAATCCAAGGAAAGATTTTTTGCGCTTTAAACCATCGCGGCCTTAATGTATGGAACGATCCGCTACAAACAGTTCTACATTCACCCAGAAATACTTCAATTTTCCATGAACGGCGTTCCCAACGACAACGCTTTCGCAATGATTCACCGGCGCAAAATCCACCGGCAGCAAGAGAGAAACATCGCGTTCAGCTAACACTCGTTATATATTCATGAAAGTCAAAGTGTGATTTGCGCTTTTTGCTCGTGACGTGCACGTAAGTCGCGAACTCGGCCGGACCTGCGGCCAGCAAACTGTCAGCGAGGCAGAATGAGCGGAGGGAAGAAAAGAGAGGAAAGAAAAATAATACAGCGAGAAAACATTAATGAGACTCGACAGTTCGCGTACAGGGTTTGGGGAGGGATGTTGAATCTCTGGTCCGATTTTTCAACGGTCGGGCGTCGAAGTTTGAACGAGTGGCCGCTGAAAGGAAATATTTTTCCCCGTCCGGGCTTTCCCGACCGCGTTAAAGAAGTGTTCGCGGGAGACAGAGGGGTAGAAGAATTCGCTGGGGAAGGTTTAGTTTTTCCAACGAGCGGAATTAAACGAGCCCTGGCGAAAAAGCTCGTTTAAAATCGCATCGGCCGCGATATTTTCGTGGATTTTTTCGAGGACACGTCGAGAGCGAAAGAATTTCGCCAGAGACGGATAAACAGAAGCTCTTCCCCCTGGAGAGAATAGAGGTTTGATTGATGCCGCGAAATGTGACTGGTTACGTTAGGGGGTTTCCTCCAATCTGTCGTAAATTGAATTAATTCGGCAAGAATAATTAAGGACGTTCTACTCGTCGCAATTGAGTAGCCTGGGAGATGTTTGAACCGTTGCAGACGTCCACTAATTTTCCACCGTGGAGTTGGAGTTTTAATTACTTCGGACAACGTAGGAACACGGGCGGTTAATAAAGGGGATGTTAATGGCGGGAAACAATTTTTACCGGGTACTTGAACTTTGTCTCGTCGAACGTACATAACTGAACGACCGTCTGGTTAATCCCAAGTGAGATTAAAACGAAGAATTATATTTTCTAATCAAAGGCATATATCATGCAAAACCCATTAGGCGGTAGCAGCTGCCAGATGCTTCTCAACGAGTAATCCGATTTTTATTATAACGAGACGATTAATAAAGAAATATCGTTAATGAAATTTCTACGTTCCTCCGCTGAATGAACTATACAGAGTTGAGTTTAATGAAACCACGTCATTCAAGACGTGAATTGGTTATTGAAAGAGAAGTTCAAGCAAATGTTTCTCTGATTATGGCGTTTGCATTTCTCGTACAAATTAGTCGCTTATCGAAAATGATTCTTTCTATTCGTGATGAAAAGGCAGTCTGTGTTGACAATAAATTAACGAACATAATTAAATCCCGTAAGAAAGGCGACAATTGTTACTGAATGTACTATTCTTTAAGACGAAAGAACATCGAGCAACAATACTCAATAACAGAAGTTCGTTCAACGCATCAATGAAGGAGCAATGAAGATTGGAGCAACTACAAAAACCGTCCAAGTTTCATCGCAGGTATTTAATTGCCGAAGGTAAAACAAGGCTGACTATTCGACCAGCGATCCATTTATTCGTGCCATTCTTTCATTTATCGTTGAACGTATTGAGCGTGAAACGAGTCGACAAATGGAACCGAGAGGAGAAAACGTTGGGCCATGGGATAATGAAGATGCTCCCCCCTCATTTATTCCAAGATACAACCGGCTTATCTAGACCTATCGACTCGATGCTTTTTCGACTTTCGATGCAGAGAAAATTCGATTGAGAATGTAGGCAGATACTAAGTAAGTTCATTTACGTTCGTGAAAATGGTGATTCCTTGCATTACCTTTGACAACGTTAACACTTCGTCATTTAATTAACTTAATGCAGTAGTTAATATCCTATAATTCATTCGTGCTGTCGAAATAAAACTGTTAGTTATTTATTGATTGATATTATATCTCGTTACGCGTATGTTTCCAAATGAAGAATTTTAATAATTAGTATTAAATTCTTCATTCAACTTTATTTAGAATATTTCATGGAATTATCGTAAAGAATAATCATGACGTTTCGTACGTATCAAACGAAATGCTCCTACAATTTTTTACTGCATTCTCCATGTAGTACCATGTATCCGAAACGATACAAAGATAAACTTCAAGTCCAGTGTCCCCCGAAAAAAAGAAACGACAGTGAACGTTTATCCTCTCCCTGGCGATGTAGCCATTTAATAATGGCTTTAAAAAGATGCTGCCCGAGACTGTTTCGCGAATGTAATAATAATCGAGATTACGACCGCTTTAAAAGCTTATGCTTAGAGCAACCCCACTCTGTTTTCCGACTTTCCTCGGGAATACAACAACTTTCACAGTTTTAACATCTCCCATTCATTCGCGACGTCCCGCTAATGAGACACCAACGGGGGGCTACGAGATTACCTTAATTTTTCTTCATTTCGCTAAAAGAAATAGTTAAACGCGTTACGCCCCACGTCGTGTATGTTCCAACGTTCCATTATCGTGTTGTTCCACTCGTTATTACGCCGGTGTTCGTGTTTCGAAAGGAAAGTCCCTTTAAAAGGACACTTCTAAAAATTCACGAGACATTTCGCCAATGGATACACATGGTATCTACTCTTTACTGGCGTTTCCTTCCCCCCTTTTTCCATCAAAGATTCAAGATGAGCACGGTTAGTTCGCGGCCGCGCGTTGGTTCGGCCGATTACCGTTGAATTTTAATCAGTTATAAATAAACGGCGAAGTCGACATGATTATCGTAGGAAACCACGTGCGCCGAGCAACGATTCAGTATAATGACCGGTCGTGTTTTACAATTTGTGCCATTGTAATTATTAAACGGAGCGGTACAATAATACTGGATTGTATTATCCACGGCTCTTCGACACCGGTTCCACCGACTATCGCGATAATGTTCGACGATTTTTCGTTGCGTTCGAAGCGTTCCACAGAGAGGCAGGTTGAAGCGGTGTGTATCATTAAAACGCGTTATGCTAGTTCCGCCGTGTACAAATTGTATGATTAATTGGCAATTTCGAACGCCAAAGTGTTTCCCCGCGTTGAGCGTTCGATGTGTCGCATAAAATTACGGGCTGGTCAAATTTCGGTTGGTTTCAATGTTAACTGAATCCACGCAACAATTCTCGTTCTGATCTTCCCGAATGTTTTGGTACAAAGTGACACGTACTTCTGAATATTATACACCTTTCAGCTGTGAAACTTTGTGACATATTTTTGTTCACAAAATGTTCATCACGATCTGCTCGAACTCGGTGCTTATTTGAAAAATTCATATCGCTGGAAAGATGTGCGTAGAAAACGCGTTTGGAACCTTTGGAACAATCCGGCAATAAGTAATGGTCGTAATCGAACGGAACGCAGCAAATGGAAAGAAAAAATGCCAGTGCAAAGAGAAGCTTTGGACAAGGAATAAAGGTGTTTCTACGTTTAATCTGTTCGCCTGGCGAGCGAGATTCAATCTACAAAATGACTGTACAGGATCCATCGAATTATACAAGCCGGCGCTCTCGGCTGCCCTCTTTTCATTCGTGAACAGTACCTACGCCAAGGGTTCCAGTCGATTGCGCGCTATCGATTCTACGACCAGGTCTCGGTCCAGTGTGCCGCGTTGGTTTTATTTTGTTTTTCATCCACCAGAACCGAGAATTCCATGAAAGGCGACTCGAACACCGGCAAGACCTCAAAGTGGTCCTTTTGCAGACGCAACTCGGGTTTAATGCACCGCAACACTTCGAGCTAGTTTCACCCCGTTGGCCCGAGTAACCCTTTCCAGCCATTCTGGCCCATTATCCCGTACTATTAACAGTCTTATGCAAATTTTGTTTGCCACCGACCGACAATATAGGCAGAAGGAAAGAGGGCGAGTTCGTGGAGGGTTAGGAAGCACCCCCCCGCCACTGTTCGAGTGCCATCGAACGAGTCACGACGTGCAATTTTGTCGAGAAGTTGTGGTGTTCGTGTTTTTGTTTCGCCTAGATAAACGTAACGAACAGTTTCGTCGTCATCTCGTAGAGGATTTTCGAAAATGTTCGATAGAGATTACAATTTAACGGGAAACGCGGCGTAGAAATAAAGATGATTTAACTTTAAATTTAACTTTACGGGGCAGTTTAATTTTTACGAGGATTGCGATGATGTTCATTTACAATATGCGATAATTAATACTTGGAACACTGAGTGTATGATTTTTTGTAATGATTTAAAATTACGATTTTAAATATCATTTATTCCACAATAGCATTTAGCACGGTATAAATGAATGCAGTGTACAAAGTTTAGTAAATAAAAACTGTTGCAATTGATTCTGCATACCTTGGCGTACAATGGCGTAGTTAACAAATAGTAGTGAATGGCAATTTACTTTCAGAAGACAGTTGGCGACAATATTTGCTACACCTTTATTAAATGCCTTTTAAAAGCAACAAGTGTCGCGGCATCTATTACCCGCAATTTATTTGTCCCCCGGTACATGAATGCGAGGCAATTCACTTTTGGCTGAATAGATTTCAATAAAATATATACAGAGCGTTTTCACCAATATTTATTGATACGTTCGCGCAGGCGTCGTAAATACTTCAATTAAAACATAGGAAATAGCAAGTAGCAATACGTAACTATGGAGATGTATTTGTTTATTCAAATGCAATTGACAACAAAAAGCTGTGCTTATTTAAACACAGGTAAATCAAAAGTAAATTAGCAGATAAACATGATTACAGTGAAATAACTTTACTAAATATGTTACATCTGAACTCAAGTTAGTTCCCTGTGGCCAATGGAAGAGGCTGTTGAGCTTAATTTCTAGCAACCAGCTTTGGTAGGGTTTGCATGTACATATGCGAGTACGTACATACATACATAGATGCATCAGAGAAAAGATATCAAGAACCCATATCTGTGAAATTTAATACACACGATCCAGCATGATTATAAATTAGAAACATTCTATATCCGTATACAAAATTCACGAATCTCATAGCAACACGTTAGGAATTTCCAATTCGTAAAATGTAATAAAACGGCGCCAAATTTCCAAAATACATATAATATGAAACTCCAAATCCCAATATAAACGACCTGATTTCAAAGGGTTTTGTACAGGAGATTCGGCAACCGTAAAAATCAATATCATCGATATTGGACCACGTAGAGCCCAGTATCTGCGATCTTGAAACCAGATACTGAATATAACAAACACGAAGATTCCATTCAATAGACACTGGATCATTATTTTTCACTTCTACATTCTACCCATCCCCGATACGGTAGACTGTGAATTGAATCCAGAATCTGCTAATTCTCGAGAACTCTCAAACTCGTAAAATCGCCTTGGAACAATTGGAAATCGAGGAAATCTCCACCTCTCTATGTATGTAACAAATTAACACGTTTCTAACATTGTCTGCATTAAATCGATTGCCTTTCGTTCGTAAAAAGAATAAAACAAAACTATCCTAAACATCTCCTCAACACTTCCAATGCTACATAATTTGCACCGATTTACTATGATTCCCAACTATTATGCAACCTGATAAACCTTCTAATAAATCCATCCTTAATCCCTAAAGCAATTCGTGTCATCTGTTTCATCCCGTATCAGCGTAACGTAATTTCTCATCTCCCGAAGAGACGAATGTCAGCTCGATGTTCGGCAAACCATCGCGTTGCAACGTGATTGATCCTTTCGTCTGGCGTGGATTCGCCTTAGTTCTCGATTGGATTCTCCAGCGCGCGGCGAATACGTCGACTTGGAAACTCGATAATCCGCGGCCAGATACGGACTTAGTGAAACAGAAGACGGGAATTCAAAGGGGTTGGAAGAAGGTGCGGTCGGCACGTCGCTTATCCGCACACGTAATGAGCCGACTACACCGCTACCTGTCCCGTGCTGTACCGTGACAAAGCAACAATTACGCTCTACAGATCTAATTAGCCAAGCTATTGTTCCGTCTGCTTCTGAAATAAACGCGACCACCGGTTTTAATCACGATTTCGCCGCGATAGTTCACTCACTGAGGAACGTTCGCCGTGAATTTTCTGGTAATTAAAAAGAGCTTGAAACCGGATTACGCTTGACCATCTGATTAATCGTGGTTTTTGTTAACTCTGCGAAAGAAGTCGGGTCGATTGATCCATTGTTTGCCAAATGAATTTCTTTACAGAAAGCGTTTCTCCATTTCGTTTACGAAATAACGTAAGAATAATATCACAGTATTTCTCTCGAAGTAAATTTTCCTTTGATAGTGCTTGGAAATTCGTCGTTGAAAATTGTTTCAGCGCAATTTTCTTTCATGCAAATGTAATTTTCTTGTCGAGTTCTAGCGGTCGAAGATGCTTCACGTGACTTGGAGATATATCAATTAAATTCGCAACGATCAGACTCAAGATAGCCAGTTTTCATCATTTCCGTTTCCAAACAATTACACGGCAGTTATTAAGTGTACATAAAGTTGCAAGCACGAGAACCTCGTATGGAACAATAACTTCCGCATTCGAAGCTTCGTTGTTTGCCTGATTTTCCATCTAACAGAGAGTGCCACTGGCTAGTATATAAACGAGTGTGCAGTTCAGCTAGTACCCCGCGGAAACTAACTTTCCCGCGATTTCACCGAGTTAAACTAAGCAAACTCCGCAACTTCGAACGATTAAAATTAAATTGTAGATCTAGAGATTAGGCGACAGGTGCCATTATCGCCATCTTTGTGGCGTTCGTCCTTAGGAATCATTAGGTCCAAAGTATCGTTAAAATTACATCCTTCTTTCTCTGTTCTTACGATAATCCAAGAAACTCGGAGTATCGTGGATGACATCCCTTTTCACGAGAAATATAAACGTGTGGCTGACCAGTGATCGATTATACTACTTGAAATGATGTCAGGTTAAATCGGTGTTATTCTATTGTACTTCAACATTTGCCCAGTGTAGAATGGAGATGACAGGTATGTGAAGGAGAACACAATCACAAGCTAAAACTTGAGTTTGACTAAAAATAAACTCTGCGTGCTTGTAAATAAATTTTGTGAAAAGCGTTACTATTATCTTTCCATACAAGTTTGCCTTCTCTATAAACATTCGAAATAAGAAAATCTGCTGCCTTAAACGATAGATTTTAAAATTGCCACTTCTGGCAAACAGGCAAACAGGCAAACGCGTGATAAAGTAGCGGCGTTTCGTCAGGAACGTTGAAAGAGTGTACGTCAGCGGCAGCAGGGACGGCGAGAGGTGTCTCGCTTGTTTTCAATTTCTTCGACCACCTCAGGCCAGAACGAAAAACGGGCAGTCGTGCGGGGACGTGAGACAATTTTCTCAGAAAAGTTCCATATAGTTTCTGTTACCACCAGGGGGGCTGTACGTACAGCTAAAAGAAAGGCTGCGCCGTAAAGACTGCCTTTAACTCTTTCCGCTCAGACGGCGATGCAGTCTCAATTTAATGCAGTCGTAAACCCGCCGAGTCAGCAAATTATTAAACGACACCGTGGCAATTTCGTTTCTTTTTGTCGCAGATAACAGAGACTCCGTGCTCTTTGCGCCCTTGCGACAATTGCAATTGGTGCATCGTCGACTTTCTCTCTTTTAGTCTTCAGAATGATAACCCGTGAAACACGCTGAAACTTTGTTGTTCGAAGTGACTTTAAAAGGAGTAGGTAGTAATAATTTTCTGCGAATGCTGCTTATTACCTTGGGAAAAGAAACAGAGTTCCGCTTTCTTTCTAATTTCTGTTATTGCGTTTCATATTGACGAGAAACTTTCGTCTTTGTATTAAAGCGGTTGTAAAACATTGCGGCACGTGTCAAGTACCATCGTTCTGTCCAAACAAGTTTCAGACCACGCGTGGGCTCTTGAAGCTAAGCTGACGCTAGTTTACTTTCCGCCCCCGGCGAAGTTCTTCTTACACTTGGTATCAACTTAGCTCTTCGCTTTAATAACTTATTATTTTTTCACATTGTATATAGACGGGGTGGATGCAGTAATTCTAAAACCTTCTCTAATTAATATCCTTTCTCAAAGGATGTTAATATGTCGATGAATAATAAAATACAATGATCAAATGGTTGCCAGATTTTTGTTCAGATTCAACATTTAATAAACGAATATTATTAAATACAAAGTAAATTGTTATGAACCATAAATACCGTGGAACGAAATACCTTTCCGTGCGTCAATCTCGACCGATATTTCCAGCAAGTTAATATCAAATAATCGACAGAGTTTACGTTTCGAGCCGCATACGCCGCATGTCGCAAATATTTTTACGGCGGATCCAATGGATTTAACGTGACTCATATCCAACATACGAAATTCAGTGCCACGTAAAAATCCTGTCATACACAGGACAGTATATCGTTGGCTTTCGCAACAAAGACGACGGATCACGTTGTGGATATTGATTAATCGATTTTTCGAGACGCTTCTACGAATGGAATAATATTGTCCCACGACTGAAAAAAGAAAGCAGGCGAGACCTGTGTCAACTGCGACACCAAGAGTTAAAGCGATGTATCAATAAAAATACGGACGAAAACAGCGTGAAAAAAAACTATACGATTTCGAATCGCAATTCTTCGTTTGCTCCATATCTTGATCTTATCCATTTAATATACTTTCTGGGCGTGGGTTTTCTTTTAATATTCCGTGGGAATATTCCGCATAATTAACGGGGCGATCGTGAGCTACCATGTGTTGAACGAAAAAGAAAAGAAAGAAAGCGAAGGAATGAAAAATATGTTTGGAATGTTTCATTACTGAACAGCACTTTAATGAGGATCAAACGGAAAATGGAAAACGCTGTGCATACTGCTTGCGATAGAATCGTGTTGATTTTCTAGTTTCATCAAAAGCGAAATATTTTGAAGTTTATTATTAGAAAATTAAAAATTACTCTCTTTTACGTACTCGCGTTTTTCCTTTAATTAATTAATTACAGCTATTTTTAGATATTCATGCGAAGTTAAGATCAAAGTTATACATGTTAACATAACGTTACCTTATATTGTAATTGCAAAAAAAGGACAGCAAAAACCAAGAGTAGTTTTTGCAAGACCTGTTGAGCATGGCGACACGCCTCGACAGGTGAATCGCTCGTGGTTCCTGGTTGTTTTCGCAACCGGTTACGTGTCACGTCGGCAGCATCGATTTTCCATATAGTTTGCCGCTGGACCGAACTTTTGTCACGCTGTAGGAGATGAAAGTTTCGCCGGTAAAAGTGCAGGACAGACAAAGGGGCAGATTGTGTTTTGGAATAAAAAAATTTCCTGGTGCCTCGGCGAATTTCACGTGATTTTGATTCGAAAAAACAGTCAATAAAATCAACGATTATTGCAATGATTAAACTACGCTTAAATAAGTGTAGTTAAAACGCTTGACGTCATAGTAGTAGATGAAAAATGGCAAGATTATCTCAATTTGATAAGAACACTTAATTTTCATATGGTCAAACGAAAACAAATAATTATTGTGATCGCATAAGAGTCTAAATATGAATGTGCACTGTTTTATTATTCACATCGTTTGTCCGAACAAAACGTATATTAGTCTACCATCGATTCTAAACGAAATTCTAGTAGATCGACGATTGCAAAAATATTTGCACGCTTCCTCGAGACGCATATATCTCGGATTAGTCCCACGTCGTAATTAATCGACCTCAACGCAATTCGGGAACATAGATCGATCGTAATGGAATTAAGGCGAATCGAGAAGGAGGAATAAAACGAATAGTGAATGATCGATCGCTGAATGATACCTCCGTTCGAGTGGTATCCGTAGCATCGACCACGCGTAGAATTTAATGCGAATCCGTAAAAAATGGATCCTCGGAGTGGCGCCATTTTTCTATCGAGATAGAGTTCGCAGAAATTCAATTTACTATCAAACGGCAACCGTCGTAAATCATTCAGAATTATGTTCGAAGGACGCGCGTCATCTTATCAAAAAGGATGGCGGACAAACGGGTTAAAGAGCAAAAGCATTCTCGGTGTATGATTACCATCGAGAAAGGAGAAAATAAAGGAATAGGTCTGTTGTCAAAAATTATCTTTTATTAAAAGTTTCATACAACTGGTATATCGATTGTCTATTAATTTTTGCTTCATCATAATAATAATAACAATTCTAATCGTGCTTCTTCTATAAATCACAAAAATCATAGGTTTACGTGAAAAATAATAAAACAGAAACCTGCAATATTCGAAATGCTAGACAAAAAAATTACTCGACGTCGAATATAACTATTCTCCTATTAAAAAATTCACTACATGTATGGTAATGTATACACACATTGTACATGAAGAGCAATTGCGTTTGCAATTTGCGTTGCGTCGTATCATTTGCTTCATGGTAAATTAATATCAATCGACGACGAGATAACGTGGTTGATGTGACGCATTGATGCGGGGCTTGTTGAAAAAACAATGACGAAATGACGAATTTGGTGTTACACATTAATGCGATGAAATTACGATGTACTAGAGATGCCACTTTAATTTTAAATATAATTATGAATTTAGCATGGCACGCCAATGTTACACTGATTAAACGGGCAGGGAAATAATTAATCATTTCGTGAAATAAATATTAAATACGTATTACAATATTCTGTACGTATTTTGACTGGCATAAGTGTGTCATTCATTTCGAAAATTGTTGACTGCTAAGTAATTGATGGATTATGTCCCACATGGATTCGATAGATTACAATTTTCAGTTTTCTTACAGTACCGTGTCGTATTAAGCGAACAGACGCTGCTTTTTCATTAATTTGCAGCGCAGCAATTTGCGATAACTTGCGTCCCAGGCACGTGACGTTTAACGTCGTAAATTGAGACAGATTGCACACAGGTTTTCGATTCGTCATGCTCCTTGTAACAGCTATCATCTCCATGAAAATTAGTTCACGCTTACATCGAGCCATGTACCGAAAAATTTGTAAACGGAGGGAGCGGACACTGTACTCTGTTCTGAATATCAGTATTCATGGAAGAAAATTCCTATGCATGCTAAGTATATAAGAAACATGGCGGTCGCGGTGAACAAGTCGATGGTGGAAAAACATAAAATAGTTTAAAAATTGCTATAGCGCATTTCCCATTGCAATTTTCCGTTATATTTTTTTGCCTAACAAAATTATTCTGCGCTGTTGAACATTCAAGTTAAATCTAATAGTAATAGTAGTAATAATAATATCTTCATTTGTAAATACAATATAGTATATTACATCTTAGAATTTCACTGTTTTTCATTGTAACTAACACGCTCACGATTAATATCGTCCTTTCTAAAATTAATAGAACACCACTTTAACCATTCTTGAGACCACAGTACACAGAACTCGTGTATTCGAAATCTATTATTGATTCTGCGACACTCAGAAGTCATTATAGTCAATGCAATCCCGACACAGATATCGAATCGCCACAGTTGACGCGAGCGTATAGAGCAGTGCCTAAGTATCGATATGAAACACGACATACAGTGACCTGCCAGTCAGTCAGATTTGACCACTGTCTGATGGGTTCGCCGCCTAATCCCATGATTGTTGGTCGAATGATTGAAATTATCTTCATGCTCCGTGTGGCGTTCCCATTTACTAAAACCAGGATCTATCACACGAGCCCGCGTTAACGTGCACGCTTGTTAAATGCGTAATTAGGAAAGCAAACTACAAATTAAACATCGCATCGGTTATTAATATGCGTAATTAATTAATATGTTCCTACAGCCTCAATTAATAGAAGGCAAATGTGCGTGGTTTTCTTTTCACAAATATTATTCTCTCATTTTGATTATCAATCAATTTTTGTATTAAAAACGAAATATATGAAAAATGTATCCTTCTGTAAATAATTAAAAGGAAAATATTGAATTAACGAACCTATACAAATCTTCCCTGTCCAACCATTTCATTGTAACGTGCGAAGTGAAATATCGAAAGAAAATTACAAACGCTGGAATAACGCTTGCACCAATTAGTATATATATAGTATATATGGACAATTAGTTTCAATTGGGAAAATTTAATGAATTTATAATTTATTATAGATACTTGAATTTGCTCGATGTGCTGTTAAAACATTATTGCCTGAAATTTCATTCTGGTGCATTTCTGCGCGAATTCCATATTCTCCCTCTCTTTTTTCCGAGTTTATATGTAACAAGTAGACTCTATATACAAAAAAATCACGAAAAATTCTCTTGAACCTTCGCACGCGCGTTCGACGATTTTGTGCTTTTGAAACGAACCTGTCAGTATAGGTATACATAACGACGAGCAATTGACATCCCTGTTCCGCGATACGAAACTCAATATTGCAGTTTTGTTTTAGAACAGACTGCGTGTAATAGCCACACCTTTTATGTATTTCTGAAAAACTGTGGTCCATGATTCTTTGCCACAAAAAATACCCCTCGATGCGTGCCTTATTCCGTTCAGCAAACGCGTAATACTTTCAATACGGTTTACTTATTGTTAAAGTAACGCTATTGAAATCACACGCTAAAGCAATCGCCACGAAATATTTTACTGTAAAATCATTCCTACAATTTTCCATTGCACTGCTATTATTTACCTTTTTCAAATTATACGGGTATATACGCACAGTTTCGACGGATTTCGAAAGAAAATCGTGTTCTGCGTACTTTAATTTTGCACAGAAAATATTTGTACAGGCTTTTGATAACAGTTGAAAAAATATGTATGTTTATACGAATCTATACAGGATACAATTAAACATTTTATTACGGAAACAAAACAATAAAAAGTGTAAATAAATGGATACCGTATACTCAAGGAATCAATAAACATTTTTCAATAGTCCATTTAAAATTCATAAAAATATATCAATATTTTACACTTAAGTCTCAATCAATCAATGAAATACTTACAATTCGCACGATAATAAATGATCTTTGCAAGTTGCACGGCTTCTCGTCACGGCTGAAGTCAAATTGTCGCGGACTATCCTGGCGAAAAATCAAACTCCCTCCATTTACATTTGATTTCCAGTTGTAGACGCCTAACGTCCTCACCCTCTAGGGGCTGCGTCAACGCCGACGTTTCTAATTAAATTCCTGCAACGAGAAAGGCGCGATCGTTTCGTGGCGACACGAACCAATTCTCGTACCGTGAAACACGCGGACGATCAGCTTTTTGCGAGCGTTTCGGTGTCGTTCGGCAAACGACGACGACGACTTTCCACGTAGCTGTAGCGTGCCACCAAAGGATTGGTCGTGATCGCGAGGGAAGGCAGAGGATTGGACGAGATTGGAAAATTTTTCGCCGGTGAAATCGCTTTCTTCCGGTGGAAATCCGACGACACATCGCCGCGGACGAACGGGATGGAAGAAGATGAAAAAAAAGAACGAAAGTATGAATTTATCCGGTCTGACCGCTCGAGAAATCCGGCAAATTCGCGTCGGATTGTTCTTCGCGGTTTCACTCCTCCCGTTTGCTGTTAGTAGGTACGTGCTTTCTCGGACATTGATCTGCAACATCGAGGCAATTAATAGGAATTCAATATTAGCGAAGAAAATTCGAAACTTGTGGACTGATTCGTTACTCGTTCTCTAGATATTTGAAAGATTTAAACATGTTGAAATCGCTGTTTGAAAGAAACCCGGTATTTTTTTTTTGTAAGGGCGGAATTTTGTAATTGTGCGGAAAGCAGTTTTCAATTAAGGGTCATTGTATACATAACTTGATTTCGTAGGATGTATAAATCACTGGAGATCTGCTGTATGTATGACTGTGCACTCTTGATAATTGCGCAGATATCGATCTCCTATCCCATTCATGGAAAATTCAACTTGATTGTTCTTCAATCTACAATGACCATTCTGACGTGCGTCGATTACTGTGCCTTTAATTGAATTTCACGTCCATCGTATCACACTTTAAAGCTTTTCAATCGTCGGATATCGGATACGCATCTGCAGTCACGGAAAGCAGATCAGGAACGGCACGATTGCAGTGTAGTAAAATTGGACTTTCTTATTATTTAATTTACTGCATTGCTTTACGCATCCGCTGTTCGCACTAATCACTTCGTTACAGAATGATCAAAGTATCAATCAGCTGTAGAAACTTCATCTACCAACGCTCTAACCAGACGACCCAACGAAAGTTTAATTACTGAAAACGTTTTATAATTGAAACTAAGTTCAACTAACCCGCGTTCCATCCACCTGGTTCGCTTTGTATCTTTACAGTCTACGTTTCAGTAAGCAACCTCCCTGCTGGAATAAAATTTCCCCTTTATATTCTCAAAGGTACAAACAGACGGCAAATAAAAATCTCACATTCAGAATCTCCAACCCTTTCACAGTGAAATAATAATGACGAGGCACGACTTACAAATACATTCCAAAGAGATTAATTATGTCATCTTATTATTCTCATTATTCTTATTATTCAACAGACGGAATTTCAATTCAACCCAACCCGATTGGCGCAACTTATTCAAATTCAATTAAGTTCAACTTGCCTCAGAAGTTGGCCAAAACTAGTCACGCTCGAATTTTCCCGAAACATTCGGGAAACTTTGTTTGACCCCATCTCCTCCCCCCCCAATAAGATGGTCGAATAATGCATTCACGTTTCCCGTTGTTGTCAGGCGCAATCTTCCACGTAGGCGACGAGGAGCACATGGCTGCGTTTGAAAAGGCCGTGTATGAGGCGAGATTCGAGCACGTCGCACCCACGTTCGAGCTGAAGTCCATCATAAAGCAGGTAGAGGTTAATACCGACAGCTTCAGGACCGCAGCCGCCGGTTTGTATGAATACTTAATACATATATGTACACCTATCTAAATATATAAATATACATATACGCCACTACTAACAATAAGTGTAACACTTTTTCCCAATCCGAGGTGCACGCGTGGCAAAATTAGTCTGACCGGAAGATTAAAACTGCTAATGAACCAATTAACAAGCGAACAGACAGATTGTTCGAGACGCGAGAAACTTAGGCGTTCTGTCCCCGTGTAATTGTGAAGGAAACGCGAGCCTCGTCGATTGCCTGCAAACAGAACTCGCGGGATATCTTTTGATTCTCTTGACATCGAACAGCAGCAGCGTCATCCAGGAACTTCTTGAATCTGATAGAATTTCGCGTTGAATCCTATCACGAGGTGTACGGGTCGAGAGATGGGACGATAATAAAACGTAATTGAACGTCCTTGCCTCGCGAGGCAACTCGATATTTAAATTGCTACCTCGCTGGCGCCCCTCTAAAACAGAAGGGAATAACAAGATTAGTCGTCGTGCTTTTTAAGTACCATTACTTGTACATCGATGAAAGGACGTCAAAGAACGTTCGTCGAGGGCGTTGAATATCGGATAACTTTGATCTGGTATTTCAGTATTCTGACACAATTCTGCAAAGGAATGGAATTAAGGATTGTACTTTGTATAGTGTCGGGTTAATACGAACTGGTCTTGGGATTTTTTTTCATGAATCTGTAGAGGAAATTGGAAAAACCTGTTGGAGAGTTTTAACGAACGCGCATTATTTACACAGATATCTCAACTTCCTTTGTCATTTAATACTATCGTATACACATATAAATGACAATATTCAATGCTTTACTTAGTAGAAGTCCATGTACCAAAGTTTCATATGAAATTCAAAATTTCATTAGATAGCCCATTGTAACAAGAAACTTAAGCGACAAAATTTGACACGTCTTTGCGCTGTTACCGATTATCCATTAAGTCTCCAGAATTTGCTTAAAAATTGCTTCATTCCCCAAATTGCAGTACGTCAATGATTAGTAATAAGAATAAAACGATCAAAACGAAAAAATCTGTAACGAAATCTCAAACTGGCTAAGGCCAAACAAAATCATTATCAGAATCTTGTGCAATGTTCATTGTGGTTTTGAAATAGAATTTTTTTAATTGAATTTTCTAGTAATGCCTAAAAAAATATTACCTATGTAAAACGCCCGAAAAATGATTTGACAATTAAAATGGCTAAAAAGTTACTCGATATTTAAAATTCTGAACAGGATTATTAAATATGTAATTTATCATTTTCAAATTGAATTCAATTGGATTTATACATTTTTCAAATTAAATTACTTTAACATAATATGTCAATTTCATTTCAATTCGAAATTAATTTCAACTTTTCGAACGAAATTCGCAAGAGCGTAAATTCAGCGTGAAAAATTCATTTGAAATCGTCAACCACGCTGCCATGCCCCTCCTTTGCAAGTTAAATTTATCAGGACATCGTTTGCGATCTAGAGTTTTGCAGTTGCCACAGTGCAAGTCGCGAGCTTTTCACGTACATACGTACAACAGTTTACGTGATCGTCCTCGTCTCGCAGCCAATCCCGTGGGCGCTTCGTTTGCACACTTAGCACGATGCAATTTGCCGAACTGGCAAGCCGTGGTAACAGGCTTTAACGTTGCAGCCTGCGAGCTTCTGGAGGAGGGTGTGGCGGCAATCTTCGGCCCTTCGAGTTTGTACACTCACGGAATTGTCGCGAGTATCGCAGCGCGTTTCGATGTGCCGCACATCGACTACTTCTGGCGGCAGAACGAGGAGCTGCAGCAAGATCAGGAACCGAAGAATCCGACACCGATGACCATCAACATTTTCCCCGACAGCGACATGGTTAGCCAGGTGAGAAAATACAGACCGATAGGTATGAAAGTCTGTTGAACAATTTGTTTCTGTCTGGAAATAATTATTCTCATAATTCGACATAAAATATCATGGTACCGATTTAAATTATTGGGGTGAGTTATTGATTGTCCAGGGTTTCATGGTATATTTATGGGGTTTGTTATCCATGTAATCCCATTACCTTTTGAACATATGTACGAATCTATCCGTTCTCACGTTTCGTTGTTGGTTCGAAAAGTATCGAACAGGTGCTTGTGAAATAATCGTTTTCAATGTACGCATATTTACAGAGTTTACGTGTGCAATATTTTACAATTTATTTAAACTGCTTCACTGATTTGAAGTGCCTCTGTGGACTGTTATTTATCTCCTCGCGATATAAATTGGTCTCCTGGGGATAGAAATTCTGTGTTTCGCGTAGAAAGTATCGTATGGACTAACGACTTTCGACCGGTGTACCGCCAAAGGTCCATCAAAGTATTACAAGTTAATGTGGTCTGACAGCAATGATTAGAAGTCTGCCATTTAAAACTATAGTTCTGTGAACGTCATTTAAAACTATTACTCCTCTGGTGAATCAGCCAACAATTTCTTATCAAATCCCTGAAAAGAAATGTATAAAATTATTTTCAATGTACCGTAAAAATTTAATAATTAATTTACATATACCGCGGGATAAAAGGGTTGAAATCGCTGGTCTAGAGTATACAGTCCAGTCGAAAAGAAGGGAACTGAAAGGTGGTGCCGTATTAATTTACATTATACATGGGATCGTGCGGCCCCCGAGCCGCATATCAGCAAATATTTATTCGCGACGGAAACTGGTCGTTGTAGAGGTACTCCGAAGTAATTGATCGTCAGCCCGCGATCCTGTGCGTATGTACGCATGTACATATGCATGGAAACGCGACACTTTTGTCGACGATTTATAAAATACGAACACGCGGAAGAAATGCGGAGAGGGCGAGGAACCCGACGAAGGTGGTGGCTGGAGTTCCGATGCATTTTAAATTACTCGTTTAACGAGGAAAATCGAGCTGGTTTGAAGTGGCTGTCCCATTAAACCTGCTAGTCGAGGCTAATGACCGCGATCAAAGGTCGAACTTCGGCTAACGACGTCGGATCAGTTTTTATTCCGTCATCCCTTTAACGGACAACCAAACGGGAAAACAAACGAAACGCGTTTAATTCTAAAAATAGTGAACGAACAACCGTGGTGGGCGTAAAGAATTATTTAGCGTTTCGTACTTTCATGGCGCGATTAAAGCCATGGCTTTGTGTGGATGGTCAATTCAATTGCATGATTGGAAAATGTGAACGGGACCTTTATGTCGAACATGAATTAAACGGGCAGTCTACTAGATGGAAAGAATCGCGGATTGAGTGTGTAAATTGATATGGTTAATTTAAGCAGCATGCAATGTATTTATGGGAAAGGAGATACAATTGGTATTGCAATGTATTGGCGATCTATGGGAGTACTTCAGATACAGGGTAGAAGCTATTAAGGATATTAAAATGATAAAGAACGGCTGAGCTTTATTGCAACAATGAAAAACTGTAATTTTATTGGGAGGTTTTTTTTAAACGTTTTCTACTTTCCAACTAAAATTGTTTCAAATCAAATATTCGAATTTCTTGCAAATATAGCTCCCTCGGAGTGTTTTCCACATGCATAAATTTGCATCGCATTTGGGACGAAAAAATTTCCGCTTTTAATGCACAGCAATTCGCGCACCCTTTCCCTCTTTCAATACCCTTTCCAACCGTGCGCTTCGAAAGCACGAAATTTCATGGTTGTATCAGAAAGTTCTTTCACTCCGGAACGTAAAAATCTTTCAATATTCCAAGATAATCTGACAGTTTTTTCCTGCATTCATCTAGTCTCTCGCTACAATTTTCGTTCACAATTTTTTCATTCCATTGTTGCACGGAGAAATGCAACAATTTTTAGAAACACGAAAAAAGTCCGACAATTGAATATGAATTCGAGCTGTTACCTTCGTTTTTCGTAAAGGGTCACTCTGCGTAAAGAGTCACTCTGCTGTTCGACATGTAAATATACCACGAAACAATTGGTCGCTCCATGCATAATAATTGTATTAATTATTTGTGAACTATTTGTGTGGCATTATCGCTGGTAACATGAAATATAGTAATAATAAAGTAGGTACTATGCAAATATATTAGTACAATATAACATGTAACGAAGCAAATTATTACAGAAAGTTATGCGGTAGTATCAAATGATTGTTTCAATTAATTTGCGTAGCTGTGCATACTGTTGATATTACAAATTACAATGTTTGAACAGTGGAAGCGTGGCGTGTTTAACCACAATGTACTAACTTCAATCCCGTGTATGGTAAAAAATATAAATAACCGAATAAAATTAAGCTGGTAGATTTGTTTAATGCTATACACCCTAGTAAAACGTAGCATATTTCTATTTCGCGAGCTTTCTGCACGTGCCCCTGGATGTTACCGTTTGCGCAAGAAGTAGGAAGCGAAGTCGCGGAAACTCTTTTATGTCTTAATTAAGTATACAGCTCTAAATGATGTACAAGTTACTGCTGCACTTTTTATTCTGAAGCAGGCCGGTAATTAAGCCATATACGTTTAGTGGTAATTAGAACACGACATTGAAGTTACCTTAAGCTCTTGTGACACTTGAGTGTTGAAGGTGTAACGTGCAGTTACACCTTTTTGCATATTTCTCATTATTCTGCAAACAGAATTATAATACTGCCATTGCGTGCATACATTCATTACAAAACATAAATGTCAATGCCTGCTTCCTTTTCACTATTGCTATATTTATACCAGTACGGCATTTAAAAATTAAAGCAGAGAAAGCTGATAAATTTCATAAGCTTTCATCCGTGATACGCAAACCCCATTAAATAATTTCCGCTTTCAAACCCTTCTCCAATTTTTCTTCCCTTTTCTGCCCTTTTAATTATACAAAATGATTGCGTGAATATTACCGACCAGTATATGATAATGATTTAATATTTAATATGACAGAGAATTCTGTAATAAATTGTATTAAACATAACACCGACTTAACTGTAATTAATCCTCTGGCTAAGTATACGATCTTTCCAGGCTATCGGCGACATAGTCGAGTCCATGAAATGGAACGCTTTCGCAGCTATCTACCAAACCAACGACGGTCTCTCGCGGATCCAAAAGGCTCTCTCGCTTAGACGAAAAAAGGACAGCGTGATTACGATAAGAAGACTTGGCGAGGGGATGGACTATCGACCAATCCTAAAAGAAATTCGCTCTCTATCCATCAGCAACGTGATCGTCGACGTCGAACCGAATAACATCGTCGAGGTGCTCTATCAGGCGAAGGAGGTCAAGCTGCTGGCGGACTACTGTAATTTCTTAATTACTTACCTGGTATTACGCCACATCCTACTTTATACGCGCAGATTTTCACGAGCACGAATTTTTCGTTTCGACCTAGCAACCACTTAAACGTAGAGAATAGATGGTGAATTTTCTGTAGTATCGAATTTGACATAAGTTGTTGTTTAATAATTACTTCTGAAACTTTCTCTTAATATTATGCAATATCGATAATTTTTTAAAGTACTGTCGGGATGGCAAACATTAATGTTAATCAAATATAAAATATACAATGCTTTGTTCAACTATTCGCGGAAGCAACAAATTCCAAACTTGGCTCTCTGTGTATCGCAAATTTATCTTTCCAACGCGGTGGACTACTTTCGAAAAACTCGGTTGCCCTCCATTATATGCAATAAAGTTCAAACAATGGAAACATACCTACGAAACTGAGCATCGAACGTTTCGCGGGAATAAGTTAACATACTTGCAGAAGTAGACTTCGTAACGCCGCGACCGCCCCGGTACAACCTTCTCGCATAATTCGACAAAAGATATAGTGTACCGAATTTATCGGACATGCTTCTTGCAGATTACACGAACAATGCGAAAGTTTGGAACTTTGCAAACTCGATAACCAAGAAATAGAATCATCCCTGTTTCACGAATTATTTCAACGCATTTAAACTACTGTCGCGCGTACACCACCGCCCATAAGCATGGAACTGAACTACATTTCATGTATAAGAGTTTCGAAAACATAGCTGGCAATTTAAATGTGACAGAAATTCGTAGGAGAATACGAGTGGGAAATAGAAAAGACGTTAATTCCTGTATTCGAGTACGGTGTACTAAATTATAATATTGAGCGTACACCAGTCTTAGGGGATGTTTTGTAGAAACGAGAAATTTGAGCTTAGGAAAACTGCGAATTGTCACTGCAATACGATATTATTATTATTATTACGATTTTGTCCTGTGAAATATATTACACACAAAAGTAACAGCAAGTCAAAAACAGATGCCATAAAAAATGCCACTTATTGGCCCAACTTCGAAGGAACACTTTTTCATAGTTTAAACACAAAATTCACTTTGATATTATTGTACATCGACGGGAAATTCAAGGCAATATATTCCCTTCGACGTCCAAATACACTCACAAAGAGTTACTAAAAAAAAAAATGAAAACGAACAAAATCTTTTATTCGCGTAAATAAATATAGTGAGTAAATATTCGCTTTTCCATTCCAGCTGGTTCAATGCTACACCCGCCTCAGAGGCATTTTTTTCCCCCTCGTTCCCCAGCCGAATTTGCCACCTCGCAACGTCGAGCTGAAGATGAGGCCCTTTGATCGCGGCGAACACTCCTGCAGAAGTTATTTGAACGCTCCTCTCTGCTATTCGCAAATAACGAAATTTGTCTGTGTACACGCGGGGCGAGACGCGGGGAGGAAACGCGTGCCGTGTCCTATGAATTCGTGAGAAATTTCACGATGCATCTATATTTGTTCGGACTGTCGAGAATTTCGTGGAAGGCGTCTCGTTGAACTCCGCTAACTCGAGGCAAAGCAGAGGCACAGGGTGGACCCATGTCAACGTCGCTGTTTCTGTCGCTCCGATGCCGCGATTTCGATAACCCTGAACACCTCCTCCTCATGCACGACCTTTTCGACTCAGCAAATACGTTCTAATTATAGTTAGAGTGGAATGGGAAAGGTTATATGCATTATATCTAGCGTGGGATACGCAGGTTTGAGACATCGCGTTTGTCTACTATCGGTCTTGTGGATAGTTTATTTTAAACGGCTATTTTTGAAGACAGTATTCTGGTTGAAATTCTTAGTGTGAATACATACATATATAGAAAGATAATCTCTGTGGCTCCTCGAACTGCATCTTTCTTGTTAAAAATAGTTTCTTCTCTCTCTACCTTAGTAAAAATAGTTTGATGCAGGCAGTTCTCACAGTCTTGTCCCCGAAATAAATTACGCATACTTTCTGTATGAAAAGAATCGTAGTCGCGTGTTAATTGATATTATAATATGGATTCCATGGATATTTCTTCTTTATCTTGACTGTAATGATAATTGTTTCTTACTGGACGTAAGGCTACCACGCCTGTCGATCTCTTTATTACAAGCACAAATGCACGCACGCCTTTTACTCGTCCAATTTGATTTGTTTCCTCTAACTTGTATCATATATTTCATTCGTACTTTCGTTCCCAAGATCAAAAATTGTAAGGAAAGATTTTCGAAACTTCAACGCGAGAGTACTAAAAACTACATCGAGATATAAAACTGTTCTGATGCTGGAAGCAAAATTTGCCGCAACAAAAGCAGTCAGTCAACAAAGTATCGTCCGTCCTGAGTTTGCGAATACACATCTTATCGTTAGCGCGAACTTTTCAAGTTATTTCCCGCTTGTTGCATGGAGACAACGGTGAGGCAAGGCGAACGTCCCCTCGAGGGCTCGTCCTCTTAATATTCCAACTTTCGTAGTTCCGGGCGTAGTCGAATAAGTTCATCCCTTTTGATACGCGTGTATACAGTGACGAATCGCTTTTCCTGCGGTCAACGTGAATTCGAAGAAGCACTTAAAATAGATGACGCACAGTTGAGAAGCTTGGCTTGACTCCGTTGATAGAGTGGATGGAAGTGCGGCTGGCAAATCGACAGTTTTTAAAATTATATCTTGTTATAAAGCGAGAAATTGTTGTGTGGTTTCTGTACAAAGAATGAACATAGTTGAACTGATTTATTTTCATGTATTTACATGGAATGATAAAAATTATTGTGACGCTCTTTCAGTTATGTAAAGAAAACTGGATTTGGACTTGGACAGCTCAATTTTTTTTATATAAAACATCTTAATTTTAATTGTTAAAAGGGGAAAATTAATTTTTCTATTTTATTCCAGATTATTCGTCGTCACGCATTCAAACTTTATTTCTCGAAAATAAATTTGTACAGTAGTTCTTGTTCCACGTTGCGAAATATGTCAATCTTTGTGCCTGAATATATTGTTGCTACGTTATTATGTATATATTATTTTTTATGAGTATCTCTCGTGAATTCCAGGACTCGACGAAATTGCCTATCTCGGATGTACGAAATGGAACCACAGCCAATATCACTGGGCTCAGCTTGCGAGAAAACGATGTGGATGGAATTAATTGGGTAAATGTGAAAAAATAGTTCCCGTTTATTTCCGCGCAATTCAAGTTTCACTTGCAAACTATTGCTTCAACAACTTCGTGCATGGAAATTCATGCGTACACCTGATTTTCTCTTTTGCTTCTTTGATAAATGACATTTTCATGAGAATCGATGTACTCAAAGCGAAATAGACTAATCAATCAAGCGTCGATATTCTTGACATTAAATTTCGCGCGACGAACAAGCATTTTACCATTATAAAAACTAAAGTGAAAAAGTTTTCAAGAAAAGTTGGTCCCCTCAAGCAGCTTGGAATTAGGAATGCCTCCGCGAATACGTAGGTTTAGTGCAGCTGAGAAACTAATTAAAAATTTGCAGAAAACTCTCATTCTTCTCTAATTAAAAATCGTGAAAAACATTACCGACGATTGACATAATTCTACGATTTATTTCACGCAACTTTCAATTACTTTCGGTGAAAAAAAGACAATTATATTTCTCATTATATTGCACTTAATATGTTGAATACAATATCTGAAGTACGTTTCTTCAACCTCCGCTACTTCTCCGAACTTCCATCACGTGTATCCTTCTATGTTTCTGCACACGTTTCAGTCTTCAAAGTCACGCGAGTGAGTTAACCGAATACCGGAAGTCCAAGCAAATTTCTTCATTAACCCCTTACCATAATAAAGCATCGGGTGCTCTGTTTCAAGAATGCAACGCGGAACCAAGCGTTTTCCGGAAAATCTCCCCGCGAAACAGTAATTACCAACAGCTGACGGGCTGCCTTAATTTTGGTTTCATTAGCCCCGCCGATTCGCTTTGTATCACTGGATAGAGAGCTTCCGGTACATGCAAGCAACGCGGTTCCGTTTCCCTTCCGCCTGTGCACAAACACCGGCCCCTTAAAACGATTAAGCATGTTGCTTCGTAATTTCACAAAACTGCGCTACTCAATGTTTCATTTCTCGTTAGAAAGGAGCATTGGGAGCATCAAGTCGAGAACGAGCGACGTAGAATTACAAGACCATAACGAATGCGTCGATGAGATTTTTTTTACAGAATAATTCTAAGACTTATATTATTGCAGTGGCCTTTTTATTGCGTAGAATTATTACGACTGTTGAACACGTTCCATTATATTCTTAGTTACAGGGGTAAAAGAACTCTTTTATTAATTTTCCAAGTAATCTCCACCCTTAATTTGCATCTCGCGATTATATTAATTTGATGCGGTTTGCATCGATTCGATGAAATGTTCGATATTGCTAACTCTTCCATCCGATTTTTATTTAACAAAGGTGGAGTCGGCCGTGCTCTACGATTCCGTCTTCCTCTTCTACAACGCGCTGGAGGCTTTGAACGCAAGGAATAAGGACAGTGAAGAACCACTAACCATTGACCCGGTACCGCTCTCTTGTGAAGAGGCAGAGAAATACACCGCAGGTCCCAACATTACCAGCATGATGCGCGAGGTAAGAACTCATTTAATTTGTCCTGTAACTCGAATACCGCGAACTTTGCAATTCCTTCGAGGACACGCAGCTAATGTTAGCGCGCTTCCTTTCGATTTTCCGTTAGCTAAGAAACAATCAATTAAACCATCGCGAGGCTTCCTTGTAGCTGATACAAATAACGAACAGACGGATTGAAATAATGAAAAAGAAAAACCTATAATACATACATTTAATAGAACCCGATTTCTGTAGTGGTCCAAGCAAGGAAAGATCACAGGACCAATGACGATCGATGAAAGTGGTCGCCGTAATTTCTTCAATATACGTATCATGGATGTAAGAACAGGGGAGAGTGTGCAAACGGGATATTGGGATCCAGATGGTCTTCACTCGATCGACAGCGAGGGCGAACGAGAAAATTATTTATACAAATCTATCGAGCAGAAAAAGTTCAAGATCTCCACCAAAGTGGTACGTGCTCGGGTGGCCCCCAGACTATATATTCCAAAGCGTGTTTCTATTGGCAAAACATCGAATGCCATGTCTATTTGGGAACAGATCCCGATGCTTCGCAAACAATGCGACTAAATTAGTCAAGGTATCCGTCAGTGATTTGATTAGCCTAGTTGCAATGTTGACGAACCATTACGTGGGAATAGCTGTATAGGATACAGGAGACAGAGGAAGACTTGATTGAATTTTTGACGAAGGATATGTCGGAAAGAGGTGTTAATAAATAATAACAATTAATGGTAATTGTTAAAGGGACCGCCGTACATAATGGAGGTGACGGACAGCGCAACTCGTGGGATCCTGATGGAGCAAACGCGTTACGAGGGCTTCTGCATCGATCTCATCGATGAGATTTCCAAACTGTTGAACTTTAAATATGAATTCGAGTTAGTGCCGGACGGAAATTATGGCACGTACAACAAGGAGACTAAACAGTGGAACGGCTTGATCAAGCGACTACTGGATCGTGTATGTTGTACATTATTGCGAGTAAATAAAAATTTGCCCGAGAAATTCACGAAACTTCCTTAACTACGATTTGATGTATTTTGCTCTACTTTGTGTGTACATTTTTTTGTATGTCTGTATGAAAAACTACTATTTAGAAAAATTATCCTGTTTTCTCCGTGTATCGGGCAGAAATGATGTAACTTGAAAGTAGTTAATAATTATCTTTGTATTATTTTTATGGAAAAAATGCTGCTTCATTTCAGGACGCAGATTTAGCTATTTGCGATCTGACAATCACATACGAGCGAGAAAGTGCAGTCGACTTCACGATGCCATTCATGAATCTAGGTATGTACGGTGTCTCTAATTTCTTATCGCGTCCAATTTTCACGGTAAATCTCGTGACACTGCTATTTCATCCGGTGTGTCCAAGTCAGGTATCAGCATTTTATCCAGAAAACCGGAGCAGAAGGAGCCGAATCTCTTCTCATTTCTGTCACCGTTGTCAACCGATGTCTGGATTTACATGGCAACTGCATTTTTAGCAGTTTCGATAATGCTGTTCCTCCAGGCCAGGTAAGGTTTCGTGAAAAATAACAATGAAACAGAACATTTCTCTCAACGAAGATATTCTTCAGAAATGATTGAACACTTAAATTTTAACAGGAGATTCAATATACTTGAAAGATAGCCCAACTTAAAATAATATTTTAGTCGCACAAAAGGATAAATGCATTTCAATTCATTCGAATTTCTGTTTAAAAGTCTATGAATGTTCATTTTCAGAATGGCACCGGGAGAATGGGACAATCCGCATCCATGTAATCCAGACCCGGAGGAATTAGAAAATAATTTTACCCTGACGAACTCCATGTGGCTCACTGTTGGCTCCATCATGCAGCAAGGCTCCGATATACTTCCAAAGTAAGTCCGAACTAGTAAACTTGCTAAAGCACCTATGCCACCGCAGCCTACCTTACGTACATGCAAACCTGTGCAATAATCGCGAAACAGAAACCGCAACACCGCCGCAAAGAGGTGCAACCACAACTGTTTTGCCTTGTACAATTGCAATCCTGGAATTACATAAATTCGAGCGACCTCATTGGCTAGTTCATTAACGGGTTAACATTGCAACGTACATACGTATGCGAGTGAGAGAAAATCTAATCTCACCTTTAAAGACGATTATATATTAAATTGATTTAAATTTTTTTTAACAGTTTTTGATTTAAAAAAGAAATACTATATTACTGTTTAATATCAGTGGTCTTTTATGGAATAAATAGAATTCTTTACATTTACGTTGCTTGCAAATTAGCCCACTATTTTCAACCTAAAGAAATTTAACGATATTCCGAATTCAACGATACGCCGAAGAATCTTCTTCTGTCCAGTTTAATTAAATGAGAATGATGCAGCGCCTCACGGGCGCGATGTCGCGTAAACATACGAAGATAATCAAAAATCTTGTAAAAGTATTACGGCAAACCCATTAAACCGGTCAAGCTAAATTACGATTCGAAAGAAACGAAATAAGAGGAAATGCATGTGGAAGGAAATGTCCAAGCTATTTATCCAATTATTTAATAGCATAATTAAAATGTCACGTACGTATAAAATCAGGTACCATAGCGCGTTCCCCTTTCGTTCCGTAACGTCATGCGTACAAAGATATCAGCGTGTTTGGAAGGGCATAAAAATGTTGGCGGCGCACGATATCATTATCCTGATTAAGGATATAAAATATCGCGGATCGTTTGTAGAAAAGCCTACAGACACGGTGCCAAAAGCAGACGCGGCACTTTCCCCCCCCCCCACTTTTCTGTCCGCGTCCCCGGGTACGGCGGTCCTCCTTTTTTCACGACAATTAAGCTTAACGAGCCGCTGTTTGCCGGACATATTTGAGGCGGCTTCCCACTTATTAGCGCCGGCATGGCGCTAACTCTCTGCTCGTAACGTCGCGCGTGTTTGCACGCTACATACTGACGACGAGGCGGCATAAAGACGACGACGAGGGCTACGACGGCAACGACGGCGACGATGGTTAACAAGGGTGACCGTTCGCGGCTACTTTCTAGCTGCTCTTGTATGCTACCTGCACGTGGTATATTCTGCGATGATTCGCATGCAAGTAATATTCGAGTGCCTACCATGTTTGGATAGACAACGCGACGGGGGGGTGGCACAGGGGTGAAATTCTTGGCGGTGTTAATCAGACGCGACTGTTCGAGGGTGGTTGGAAAATAATTTCATTTCAGGATAGTTCTCGGTGGAAATTGATTGGCAAATTGAAACGTGTAGAAAGTTGAATTAATTTTATTGGAATGCAGTTGGCAGTTAATTATTACGTTTATATTTGTATGGAGGAAATTAAATGGGCACATGAATTGCGAAAGTAATTAACATTGTAATCTAATCGAAATTGCATTATTGCGCTGATATTGAATCGAGTCTCGCGGTTCTATCGTTCCATAAATGAGAAACAGAGTATGCAAATAATAGCCACGGTGGCGCTTTGATTAAACTGCAATAAAATGCTTGTTCGCTGTACTCGCACTTTGTCTTATGCCTGACTATATCTGGCCAAAGGAATATTCGGCGCGACAGTTCACGCCGCCAGAAAATGACGAATCGAATGAAAAGGAAATGAAACGTGATCGAGCTGCGGCGCAGATTTTACGGCCGTTGGCAAGGAGTATCGCTTATCGATTTCTCGCGGGCGGCAATTTAATCGCGGTCCATTTGTCGGATGAGGGCCCCGTTTCGCGAGGAAACAATGTCCTTTGTTTCTGTTTACTCGGCGTCCTGTGCACGCCCGTGCGACACAGAATATTCGCGCTTACGTGTATGCAGGTACGTACATACGTACGCACGCTATGCTCGGCAAACAGGCGTCATTTGCATACGCGACCCTTTGGCCCGCGCTTAATTAGGAAAACGCGATGCACGCTGTGCCTGCTCCCGCTTTTGCGCCCCCAAGTATCACGTCGAGAAGCTGCATCCACTTGTTTCGAGCACCGGACGATTTACCGCGACTTCGTAGCCCCGGATTCACTAAACTCCTTAACTGATTTCGTGCTGTCAACGAAACTTGCGTTTATGGCCTTTTTGATTTTGAAACAGCGTTTGAGCCATTTTCGAGGATGGAAATATTGAAAATTATTGCACCCCTTGCACAAAATATCTTTGCTCATTTGTTCATCGTAAAGACCAGCTTCGATAGCACCCGCGAGATATTTCAATTTCAATCAATTGTTTCACTTTTGCATCCAGAGCCCCTTCGATAAGAATGGTAGCCGGCATGTGGTGGTTCTTCACGTTAATTATGGTTTCCTCGTACACTGCCAACTTGGCCGCCTTCTTGACAGTCGACAAGATGGATAATCCAATTAAAGGTGTCGAAGACCTGGCCAAACAGACGAAAGTCAAGTACGGCGCCGTTGCCGGCGGATCCACGTCCACTTTCTTCAGGGCAAGTATCCCTATTCTAATTTTGTAACATCTGTCTTAATTGATACTGTGTATTACGCGTACCGCAGGACTCTAATTACTCGACGTACCAACGTATGTGGGCCACGATGATGGAAGCAAGGCCAAGCGTGTTCACAAAGACCAACGACGAGGGTGTCGAACGCGTGTTGAAAAAATACGACTACGCGTTCCTTATGGAATCTACCACAATCGAGTATAAAATGGAGAGAAAATGCGATCTCGATAAAATCGGAGGACTTATCGATAACAAAGGATACGGTATCGCCTTACCACGAAGTAAGTTCAAGAACGTTTGAACGCTGATCATTCGCAACGACTGTGATGTTAAAAATTTCTTAGATTAATTGCTCCGTGTAACTATTCATAAGTAGACGTACAACTTGAATTAATTATGATAAAATGGAAAAATTTATCTTTCTATGTAATCAATAATATTGTATAATAATAATTATTCTCGAAACTAAAAATAATAAGTTAAATATGTAATAGGGGTTTTTGCAGGCTGATTAATTGGCGTATCAAGATAAATAAATATTTTCCCAGATTCCCCATACAGAACACCCATAAGCGGCGCGATACTGATGCTGCAAGAGAAAGGGGTGCTTCAGGACTTGAAAAAAAAATGGTGGGAACAACGTGGCGGTGGATTGTGTGCTAAAACCGACACGGAGCCAACATCATCGACCGAATTAGGATTGGCCAACGTCGGTGGTGTTTTCTTGGTCCTTCTAATCGGATGCTGCGGCTCGTTCGTCATCGCCATCTGTGAATTCTTGTGGAATGTACGAAAGGTCGCCGTGAACGAAAAGGTGAGCCTCCACATTCGTGTCCCTTCCACGGAGCGGCACCGTTATCTCACCCTCGAATCTCCTTTACCTTGAAACGAATGACAAATGTCCCCGCGTATTATCTTCATTGGGATGGGAAGGAGTAATTCCTACACTTTGAAATAACCTTTAAATTATTCTCCAAAGACGAAATCGTGCATATTATTTATTAATATTCAACGCATCAATCTCCCCATAAATCTGAAATATATTTCTTCACCTGTTACAAAGTTCTGAGCACTAGTATATTTCAAATAACGTCGGAAACTGCACAAATTCCACCCTTGGACAGCATGAAATTAACCATCGGCCCGTTTCAGAATCATTCTCCCTTTTTTCTTCTTTCTCTTCTTTCCTCGTAGGTCACTCCCTGGGAGGCACTGGTAGCTGAATTGAAATTCGCCGTGAACATTTGGGCGGAGACAAAACCCGTTAAAATCTCGAAAAGCAGCGGCACGAGTTCAACGGAGGGCGACATCGGTCGGGCGGCCTCGACCGCTCGTTCAATCGTCGGCTCGTTCCTTCGGCTCGACATCCTGGACAAATTCGATAAAGATAACAATACGAACAATCGCAGCGACGATCACAAGATCAATTAAAATTCCACTGGGCTGTCAGTACGATCCTTTTACCTCTCTGTTTTACAGATTAAAAACGAGCTACCGGTTTACGACAAGTGCTAATTGCCACACGGAAATCTTCCTTCGGTGATAATTAAATAATTAGGTGTACGTATTTTCGTAGAACGCGACAGGGAATAGCTGTTATTTATTTCTGCATGATTCTGTCCATTCTGCGTAACTGTTGCACTTGTATATTTTTTGTAATAACGATCAGTGTAATCGGTTTGCCGAACATCCGCTAATGTTTCCAATGCATTTGAATATCCGCTTTATTCATACCTTGACCAATCTCTGATCGGGCCAATTAATCACGCCAACCAATACATATCCAAGTCGCGTCTTCTATTCTTTCCAATTTTATAGAACCTATTATAAATCGCCGACCAAATAAAGCATGAAATTGATTTGCACTCGCGGTTCCTTGTCCCCCACTTTCACAATAGAATTATATAATTTAATCGGTGTCAGAGCTCACAAACCGAGAACGAGTTCGTCAAGGGGATTCAGGGAAGCGGGTGCACTAAAGCTAAGGGAAGAAAGAAAAAAGGAACATCTAGCCGCTTTGTGCCTCCGCACATAAAGTCGTCAGGCTTCAGAATAGTCGCAGAATAGCGACGTCATGGAAAGCAAAAATCTTCGCTGTAGGTCCGACATGGAATCCAACAATATTTGGACTCGACCACAATGGCGCTAACGAGCCGTGCCCTTGGTTTAAAAGATTTTCGGCCCGAGAAATCACCTGGAGGTCCCCTGATACCAGCATCCTCTGAGAACAGGCCGGCATCTTTGTGTCATTATTACCGAGCGACGTTTCTGTGCCTAAGCATCGGTCCTTAGAGGAGAGACACTTTTATCTTTACCGACCAGACGACGCTTGCGCCAGAGGGAAATCGACGAGCAACTGGTCCCGTAACTGTCGTCGATGATTTCCTGAATGTTTGTATTACCCGTCGTATAAGGCATTTTGATTTGCTTCGTGGAGTATGGTGAGTTACGGGAGAAATCGCTGCGAGAATTTCAGTGTACATATAATGTCTTTCTGAAAGACTAATTTGATTGGGTCAGTGATGAAAGATATCAAGCATTCGTTAGTTTAATTAAATTTTCACGTAACATGAAGAATTTTCAAATGCAAATTTTTCTCGTTTCGAAACGAATTTTCATTTTCTTTTATTTGCATACTCTTCTAAATGGTTCGATAATTTTCACTACGAATTTATATTCATTTCCTATTTGTTTTATTAAAGTTGTGGTTTGAATTTTTAATGTTTCGTCAATTTTGGTGAAAGGTAGAAGTTTGAATTCGTCAGAATTGGAAATCGCGTTAACAAAGAAAATATTATCTTTTACAACCTTGGTGGTATAGAATCAAATTTTTTATTTCATCTGGTAGTACTAATTTTTATTGCTCGCCGCTGGATTTTCTGCCTATTATATTTCAATTAAATATATCATATATCAATCAAACATATCAATAACAGAATACCGAGACATCTCTTTTAATCGGTAATAATTGGTCGCAAATTCAGAATATTCGACTATCAACCTTACCGCGTTCAAAGCTTGCAACATCGCTATCAATTCGATACGTATCGAAGTGTTCCCCGCTAAAAATCATCCTATTCAACACACGCTAGTTATCCAGGATCGAATTGAATCGTGATGGCGTCGAGTTGTTCAGAACGCGGAAAGGAATCGCGTTTAATTCGAGCCGGCACGACTGAAAGGATTTCGAAGTATGAAGTTGCACGGGCGCGTCTACCGGCAGTTCGGTGATAAAAGTGTAAGGACATCGATTAATACTCGTTTTCATTGCGGCAATAAAAGCTGGTAACACGATTACGGGCAACATTTACGACAGTCGAACGAGCTGTTAACTGTACGGTAGTTTTGCAACGGGACGTTCATAATCGTCCGCGTTTCACGAAATCAAACTTTCGTCCTTTTTACGGCTACGCTGACGCATCCTTTACGAGGCACACGCGTGTTTAATGCCTGATATGGAAGTAGACGTATCACTAACTGAACTGTTGCGTGTCACGTTCTCTAGTCGAGCATCGTGAACGTTTCATACAGTTTACTGCCCCCGTAATAAACTACTATTCTACACACTGAACTCGACTGATAAAAGTGGCAGCATTCCCTAAAGTCATTATCAAGTGATTTACATCCAAAGAATCGTCAATAACAGAAAGTTTAATCATACCTCAATCGTAAAATATTCACAATTACTCAACGCATCCTTCATTTAAAAAATTTCTCACGATTCAGCTTAATCCGAGAGCGCGTTAAAACAATATTGGTCCGTCCGGCAATATTTTCCACGAGCTAATTCAAACGCCTTCCAACCGCGGTTCCAATCATCCCTCCGCAAACACCGTCTCCCTTTTATTAAAACCACGATTACATTCGCCATAAGCGTGTTAAGAAAATTACAATAAAACGTATCCTTCCCGCGGTATATCGAGGCAAATCCATTTCAGGGGAGCGTAGGTAGTAAAACCGCGGTCGAATACGATTTACAGGAACAGGGATTCACGCGGCCGGCGGATTCAGATTATCGAGGAAACCCCTTAATCGTCGCAGGAATAAATCGTGTTGCAAGGGGTTAATTAAGTTTTATGGCGCGAGCGTCGGGCCGGCGTTATGCAGGTGTAGCAACCCGTTATCTACGATACATCTTCATCTTGGCATGGCTGACTTGGCCAATTGAAGCCACTCTCCTGCCTGCTCTACGCGTTTGCTCGTTCGTTCGCTCGTGCACGCGTCCTCGCGATCTTATCACGTCTCGGGCAAAACAACAGGTGCACGAAATCACGGTTGCTCTCGCGTTGTTCTTTACGACCGCGCCGAATTTCAAATAGGATCGTAAAAATGTAGCCCAGCCTTCTTTCAAGACCGGGGATGTCGTTCTTCGTCGTATTTCAACGAGGTACTGGGAACGATGGGAAAATACGGCGTCAATTTGGGCGAATAGTTTTTCGTTCGAACGCGCGTGTATCCTGTATTAGCTGTTTTACAAAAGATTTCACGTGGACGTGTTCGAGATCGTCTGAAATTGGTTCGTCGAATGTCTGCGTCTCTTGATTTGATCTGACATGTAACATTGCCAGTTAATCACATTGAATTAACTTGTTAACCGGAGACGTAGTTTCCCTCCGATTTATTCAGAAATCGCCGAATTTGAATTTTGCAAACGACGAAACGCAGCAACTCAATTTGATTAATGTTTCACGTATATACTTCTTAAAAATTACACCTATACGTGATTGAAAGCTGCAATTGACAGATTAACTAGAAATCGACAGACGTCAGACGAGTATTCTTACGAAATATAAAATTAATGTTCTCAAACAGATACACCGCGATCCACTCTGTACAATCGCAACCCTCAAACCATCTACCCTAACGACGAACCGTGACCGGCCACCATAAAATACAAGCAAAGTAAATCAAAATCCTGCGCGGTTTAAACCTCACGAAAATCATCCGGAGCTAAAAATCCTTCGAATTCCTCGCGCCAGGATCCTAGTCCAAGCTGTTCCACCCTCTCCCGGCGTTAGATGTCCCCGGGATAAAGCATCGAAGCGTGGTATCAGTCGGCTTCGCTTCGGCAGAGCGAGATTCGCGAGATGGTCGACATACCAGGAACACGGCGGACGGCGATCGGCGGGAGAGGAACGGCCGTCCGCATAAAATCCGAAGGTGTTAAGCAAGGGGAGGCGTGCATGGAAGCTGGAACGGTGCCTCTCTCAAAGAGAGAACCGCGGCCGGCGAGCGAGCGCCGGCTCGTAGGAATTGAAATTGATTTCGGTCGACTTCCATTACTCAAAGAGGACCGGGGAACGCGCACCGACAAAAGTCACAGACCGATCCTGCGTGGATAAGAGGCTTGCCCCCGTAGCAGGTCCCGGGCTCGCCAGAGGTTCCGACCGGCCGTGGCCCAGGAATTCCTGGCGAGTTTTACCAGCGGGAGAGAGGGGGTCGAGACTTTTCTGTGTCTTCTCTCCTTCGAACCTCCCCCTTGGTCGCGTCGCGTCTTCGTGGCTGTGCGGAATCAATTTTTCGTTCGCCGGGGTATGAATGGGAGAGTCACGGGGGTGACTAGGCGGATGCGTCCGAGGGCTGATTTGTGTTTTCTTGAAAGCTGGCCAGGTAACGGTTGTGAAGTGAAGCAGGTGTAATTAGTAGCACAGGGAGGGATGAATTGTTTGAGCTATTTGTGGGATTAATTGAGTTAAGGCATTTTTGGGGAGCTATGGTTCATGTATAGGTAAGGGTCTTGGTGTTATTTTTTTAACAGTTTTGGAGTGTTCATTTTTTGGCGAATGTGGAGAACTCGGTTAACTTTGGTGTACAGAATCATTATATTGTGCAATGGTTTCCTTTTTACTGGCGGTATCGGCGTGATTACTGGGACATCGGAAATGTTTTTGTAATTTATTTTTAATTAATCAGCAAGATGTTCCATCGCGTTTCTACATGGTGCTGAGCAATACGCCCACGCGATCTGAAATTCTGTTGCGCGCGTGAGTTCAAAAATTATAATTTTCATACGATTCTGAGAGATAAAAGAGTATAGTAAGAGATACCATCGCAGTCAGCACACTTTTTTCCAAAATGTTTTAACATCGTTCTTTATTCAGCGTATCTGGTCACGTTTCTGCGGCACTTCTAACGAATCCTCGGCCATCCTTATCCCAATGCGCCACGGAGAATTCCTATTTCTCGAAACCGTCTAAAAGTCACATTCATGCCGTCGCGGTAATGGTGTCTTTGCAGTCGTTCACCGGTCATGGAATTCCCAATGGACTCGTCAGATATTTTCATTGTGTCACCCAGCCGCACGCCCTTTATGACTGACGGTAATCGTCAGCCGGGACCACCCGGTAGGTACCACTCGAGAACTTCCGGAATCTTTCTATACTTGGGCTTCTTAGTAAGGGAGTTGGTCTCCGCTTCGAGGAAGCCTACCTGCTGGAATCGTCAAGGGATTCAAGAAACTTTCGCTCAAATTTGTGAATACGACGGTGTTATATTTGCACGCAAGCCTTTCGGCGAATCGAAGAGCGAGCCCCTTCTTAGAGATCTATAAAAGAATATATATTCGGTTAGAAAGTATGTATTTTCAAGTTTAAACTTATTGCGGAGAGATAGTGAATTTTGGCTTAACAATGTCTGGAAATTATTCGCCCGATTCACTGGAAAAAATCGCAAAACGCAGACTATTCTTAGAAAGAAGAGCAGATGCTGGTTTCCCTATCTCTGGAGTTGCAGAATTTTTTTACTAAACGTTTCAAGCACCAAGAATTAGAATTCATGTTTGTAATTTATCTTTATTCCTGATATATAGAATTTTCTATGCAAATATTCCGCCGGTTGCAACGGGTAAACGGTACTATCGATCTTCATGGTTCACTGCTATGTGGAATCGGAATATATCGAGGTGTTTCAGATACTTCAGGCATCTTCGAATACGTAATACTATTCCGCTGTATACATATATATTCCGAACGAAGGACCCTGCGCATAGTTTGCCTAGATCACAGTAATTTCAACGTGGGTGGTGGTTTATCAGTATGCAAAGCGAAGTGGAAACACGAAACATGTCGAAACTGCTGCCTTATAATTCAAACCGGCGACTATTAAAGCCAAACCCTTGGACGAAGAACGAAGAAACTACGGAGATGAATAGAAATTAATCTTCGTCGCAGGAATTCCTAATTATTCAATGCCTTTGTATACTTCTGCGTGTTCCGACCACGAATGTCTTTTAACCCCATGAACAAAGGGTTCACAAAAAAAAAAAAATTCAAAGGGAATTTTGATCCAAGGAAAATCACTTCGATATGGACCCTGGAAATCACAATTAAAAAATATAAGAATATAAAAGAATATAAGAATATAAGAATATAATTCCAGATAACGACCGCTCAAATTTCCAAAATTCCCGAATTCTGAATTCGCGAAGCGGGATGACTAGTAGAAAAGTTCTAGTCGCGTAAGGCAGGAAGCCGTGGAAACTAAACGGACAAGCAACGAACTCAAGCAGCGACTCACTCATACTTGACGGGCGCACCGTCGGAATTCAAGCGTAGGAGGCGTCCCGACGCGATGCGACGCGGCGGCACCGCGCAGCGGTATGCAAAGACGGGTACACGGGAAACAGGCTCACGATGGTATCGCCGCTTGTTAAGGAGACTCCAGACTATCGCAGCAGGGTGCTTCCCTCGGCGGCGAACCTCCAAGAGAGCCAGAGCTCCTCTCTCGAAGCACCGCGCGTCCAGACGGATCGTTAAAAAGTAAGAGAAGTAATGGGCCTGTGCCGAAAGTGGCGTCACGGGTTGCGCTGGCGCGGCGAATCGTCCTTCGTGCACCGATTTTGAGGTGGTACGAGCTTGTCGACTCTCTTGATCGATGGAGAAAGTGTAAAATGCGATGGTTCTCTTTAACGGCACAGGTGAGCTCACTTGCGATTCGACGGGGTGAAAGCTTCGATACGCTTCCGGGATGATTTGGGGTTGAAAATTTGTTAAAGGTGATTGATCAGGCTGGACAAGGTGTCGAATCGTTTTAATTGATTCTGATAGCAGTTTATCGAAGTGTAATTAATTTAATCGCAATTGGACGGATGAAAATTTCAATGGGATTCGGTAGCGATTAGGGGTTGGATGTGGGATGACGGTAGGTCGAGAGAATTTCTTCTTCCAACTTTCGTTTAATTGATCCTAACATTGCGCTGAAATGTTTGTCAATGTCTTTGATAAATAGAAACACTCTGCAGTGGGAGGACACGTTTGCATAACGGTGAATTAGAAATTTACATTTGGACGATTGGAATCTTGTCCCTCGTTAGTAAGCACCAGCCTCTGAAGCGTCCTTCCCCAAATAATCTTCATTAACGACCGTCAGAGAGAACATGCTTCTCGCTCGATCTCCGTAAAAACTCTCGATCGTAAACCGTAAAATAAAAATATAAGAGTAAAACAGCAACCGGTAAGAAGTTCTGATGGAATCGTCCGGAAACAACTCGAGCACCCGATATTTCATCCAATTCTTCTCCCTTCCACCTTCATCGATCCGCCGAGCACAAACAACTATTAGCTCCCCCGCGGAGAAACTTCTTACCATAATTGAAGAGCTAAATTGACCCAAATATCCTGGCCGTCTTCTAAAAGAAACGGAATTACCCGCTTCTCGCAATCGTTAAGACAGAACCGATAATCCACCCCCAATTAACCGCCCCTCGATACCCGTTCGCTTCATTCCCATTCGCCGCTACCCCCGACCGGATTATTATTTCGTTTCTCTGCTCGTTTTAATATCGCCCCACGAGGCAGCCGGTTAGAAGGCGGTGTATCCCCTAAAAAAGTGAAATATCGTTTTATGGTAATCCACGATGCATCGTATATCAGGCCCGTGTTCCTTTCTCTGTCTCGTTGCCTTCCTTTTTTTCCTTCTCCTCCTCGGACATCCGCTTTCGGATACACCGGCCCACTAGGCATATATTATATATCAGTTGTGTTTATTAGGGAGCGAAAAACGTGTCTACTGTGCTCCACGGCCTAGAGGCGGCCAGGCACAAAGGAAGAAGCCAAGACAAGGTAGTTTGTTGGGGAGCAGCTTACAGGGAACCAACACGAGCTACTTGTTTGCACGAACGGGCCGGTCACCCACGTAACGTTTACACGGACCAACGCCGGCCTCTCTCTTATCGCCCACCACGCTGTTTATCGTTATTAAAATACGCCTAACCGTTCCCTGCAATCCATTCCGTTTCAAGGTTCCAAAGGCTTAACGCGTACGCGACACTTGTCCGCGGAATTCTTTTTCTTCCCCCGTTTCCTCCTATTTTTCTTTTTTTTCTCTTTTTTTTTTGCTGCTCGACTTAAGCCGCGCTTGGACTCGAAACGAAATCTCTAGTAATGCTGTTTGCGCCGTTGGTAACGGGATTGAGAATCGATCAGCGTTATTGGGATGTTAGGTGTGCCGTCGCGTGTTCTTCGCGTTGTTCGTGACATTAGATCGTATTAGACTATTAGACAGTTTGAAGCACCGGCGCGAATTCTAGCACGTTTCTTAATTATATTATTGGAATTCGTTGAATTGATTGGTATTCTTTTTTTTTTATCTCCCCGTGTCGCTCGTGCTTCGGGGTGTGAAGTTTGCTGATTTGCTGAACTTGGAACATCGCACAACCGTGATAATTAAAAAAAATGTCACCTCAATTTCCCATTCTCGATTCGATAAATTAACGATACCAATTACAGAAATCTGATTTGAATTGTTTTATTCTTCGCTCCACACTGTGAAGGGTTAACCACCCCCAACTTATCACGTTTCCAAAAATGCTTGTAAAGTTGCCGGACAAAAACTGGTCGATCGGAATCATTCAGACGGCAGGGCATTAAATAAAAGGGAAGAAACGATTTAGGATCGTTGAACTGGTTATACGAACGAGACGGTGAACAATGCGAGTGCATAGAAAACGCGGGGGGCTTAATTACAAAGTCGCAGAGGCATTCGGTCGTCCGGGAAGGGCCGGTGAACGTGCAATGCATCGCGGTGGACAAAAAGCGGCAGACGTGTGCAAAGCATCGAGAGATAATCACTGCCACGTGACTGCCGCCAAGCCGGGCCCGTTTTTGCGGGCATTACGTATCCCTAATCCGGCCCAACAGGCGCCATAATTGTTTCGCTCCTGCCCGAACTTCGCCACCGGGCGTAATCCGGTGAACTTGTTTCAGGAATTTTTAAGGTAGATTTAAGTCGATCGCCTCTTCCCTTTTTATCGCTTCCACCTGAAATTCCGTGGTTCTTTGAACGAGCCCACGTTTTACTTTCGCTGAGCGTGCTCCCCGGTTTCACTTTCGGTAACAAGAATTAAAGGACGGGTTAAGTATCGCGATGATTGGTACTTAAAATTAGTGGTAAATTAATACGACACGAATGGTGTACTCTGTTCGCTGTGTCCGATGCAATTGTTAGATGCAGGTACGCAGAAGTAGCAGACATAACTGTTAGGAAATTAATTTTTGTTTAATATTGTACTCTATACATTTGTCTGGGTTTTGTAATAGTATAGTATAGATATATTATTTTGATTAGATACCGATTACCCGATATTACCAAAGCTTTTCGGAGTAACATATCTCGCAGGGACGACGTTTACAACCGTATAAGCGTTGTAAAATAATTATTATACAGGCCGTGTAATTTAATGAAATTCAACCAAAATGCGATTTCGACATTCGACGAATGGCTAGTGTAAGATTATTAATTCTGTGTAAACGTGAATGTTAATGTCATTTTAATCTATTCTTCACGATGAAGCACGAAAACAGGCTTGTAAATCTTTTTCAACAAAAAATTCCATGCCTCCTTCTGTTCTGTTAATAAATTTAAATAATTCTCGTCACGTAACCTTTCGCATATTCTTCGGTGGCTTTTGTAATCGGTCTCGCTTTTGTTTTGGAGCGGCGAACGACGTGCTGCGTGGCCACGGCTATCGTCTGATCTTGGTCTTTAAATCTCCTTCATTTATAAGCGCCTCGTAACGATCTCTTCTCCGCAGGATCCGCCGATTTAGTGCACGCGAATGCAAATGCCTTTCGGACGAATTTGTCGGCTCGGATCTGACGGGCCGACAAATACCGATCACGGGGACGCGGACATTTTCTTATCGTAATGGCTTCTTAGAACGAGCCCCTTATCAATTTTACAAACCGGTCCAGTAATCTTTATTAATTGGATATTGCTCGCGAATCGTTCGACCCTTTTTTCGTTATTGTGCTGATATACTCGCATACACGATTATTCTCCTCGAAACAGACTACAAAGTTCATCAGAGGACTCTCAAAGTGCTTGCTTTATATACTTTCTACAAATAACAAGCAGCAGTTTACATATTCCACTAAAATCGCATAGACGTATAGATGTTCAAACCAAACAAATTAAAGCGCCATGAATAAATATATCTAACTATAACAACAGCACCATTCGAGAACCAACCAAGAACATTTAATATCTCAATTAAAAATGAACAATTCTAAAAGAACATCTAAAGTCCGTGACAGCCGCTTTTCGATAAATTTTCATTCCCCAAGAGACGTCCAAGAAGTCAATGAAAGCGACAACCCCCCGAAGGGTGCAATACATCGAATCTGGCCAGACGACGACGGGGCTACGATTTAGAGGAGCTTATTTTCACCTGGTCAAAAAAGGGTCATTAAAAAAGGAGCGGCTAAACCTAAAAAGAAACATCCGCCGATGGAATAATCCAGTCGCTGATCAAAGCACGGTTTCGAGCAGCCGACGATACCGTCGGCTAATTAAGCGCCGGCGGATTTCTCGATGCGGCTGCGGGTCTCGCGAAAACATTACATGATCGGTCGTCGTATACGATTACGTGGTTTTTATCCGTAAAAAAAGGCGCGCACGGCCGCGTAGAAGCCCGTATTCGTTGGTTGTTTCCATAGCACGTCCATGGCCATGCTGGGACATCACAGGCAGCTTCCGATCTTTTGAATATTCCCATTCGCGCGCCTTCGCGCACGCCATGCCGGAAGGGGCCTCTCCTTATAAGCTTCGCGCTTTTTAACGTTTGCTCCTTCTATCGGTGGCCTCGCAGCATGGATTTTTAATTAGATTTTTGCCGCTGCTCATCAACATCCACGGATGGGCCAGTCGATACCCGTGGCGAAGGATAAGGGATCGTCTTGTACTGTATCATGCTAAACTTGAGTGACTCGCGTGGATATTTCTTTTGCAGATCGTAGCTGTGTCTTGTGTTTCGTCGTTGCCGATATCATTCATTGTAATAAATTTAATATTTCCACGCTAATATTTGTCTATTGAAAATTGAAGAAATTTTGTATAGATAATAATTACTTCGTCGATCGCATCGATAAAATTGTTCCATGTTGATCCGACAACCTCAAGGAAATGACAAAGACGAAAACGAAAATTCTCCTATATTCGTGAACCGTGTTCGATGCCACACAAATCCATTTCTTGGAACCATCAGAAACACTGTCTCGTCGCTCGCCCAATGAAAAAAAAGAAGAAGTTGAATCCAACCCCTGTCCAGGAACTCGAAGCAACCAAATTCATCAACCTCCCCCCGGTCCAGATTCATTTCCAGCTGGCACCGAGTTAAATATTTGCCCGGCCGATTCGTCAGTGTCTTGTCTCTGTTCCAAGGACCTGTTCGACCATGATCACCGCGTAGCATGTACATACATGCATATACAGCAGACCTGGAGGATCGTGGGCACACACAAGCTGCCCACTCTCCGAGCTCTGTTACCTCTGCGGTCGTATTGAGCGAGCATAACCGATCGGGACCGAAATCGAGCATACGAGGTGCTCATTGGCCGTGACAGCGTACAGGGTGAACAGTGGGGATGTGTAGTGGCCAGAGGCTAGAAGAAAGAGGCCGTCGGCACAGTTCAAAGAGGATGGTGACATGTGACCGGCATTGTGAGCCACGAAGCCTCTCTATGCCGTACGGTTATGTGCTTTTCTATTGCGACGAAACGGTCTCCCGCTTTGACAGCCGCCTCTGCCGACGTCTCTTCCTCGTGGCAGAGGCCTGAAAACCGATTCGCATCCCTAAGGTCCGGTGGAACGCTCGCGCTTACATACATCGCGTTACAAACGTGGTTACTTTTGCGGTGCGTCAAAGTGCGCCACGACGAGCCACTTTGTAACGGTGCTACTGCCATGCCTGTGCATACCTGTATGCCCCGCGGAGCGGTCTGGGCTTTGTACCTTCGCTTGCTGTGTGACACGCTATTAGCTGCTGCGTATATGTGTCATACAGATGCGGGTGTGTAGCGTGGCTGGGAAATCTGAATTTTACTTTTTAGCAGGGCAGCTTGAATGATTTTTCAGGCGTGAAAACCTCAATTTCTGCGAGCGGTGGCTGGGGGTTGTAAAAATTGATGGGAGTTAAATGTATATGGTGCAGATATGTATTGCAAGTACGACTCGCAGTTAGGTTCATTATGCTTGGAGTTTATTCTGTGCGACAACCAGGGGGGTGCATTAGTCGAGGGGTAGTTCTGTATGTATCTTTGGGAATAAGGTAAATTTCCACTGAAGCTTCGTAAATTTATAAAAAACATTGGTCTTAAAATGAAACACCGTATTAATAAATACAGTTAATAGAACACAACAATCGTTGGGTTATGTAAACTGCTCACATAATTCTACGGTTAAGTAATTAAAAGCGTAGGGAAGAAATGCTTCTCGAAGATACAAGAAGGAACTTCTGGTACGAATAAATAAAACATTCTAAAATTATCGGTTCGCATAATGCACACCGTCAGCCCCATAATTTATCTCTTTGGGCTTGAAACTTGTAACGGAACATCTTAGGCCGAAGTTATTTCCCGCAGATTTTACTTGTTGATTGTTGATTCCGTTTTGCATAAACAGTCGTAACTCGTGCATATAAGAGGGACTGGAAAACGCGGCGGGTATCAGCGTTCAGCAGGATCGTGCGTTATTGAAATGGGTTTGCATTTCAAATTAACACGGTTGGCGGATCAAAATGAAGCATAATAACGCACTTTATACTTCGACGTGTACGGTGTTTGCGCATTTTGTGCTTCAACATAAACCGCTGTAACGCGTTTAGACATCAAAGCGAGCCGCGATACCTCACCTCGTGTTTTCAAAGGATCCGTGCATTTCGTGCCTGTTCTGAATTCGACTTCTATTCGCCTGCAAGTAAAAAAAAAGGGGGGGATAAGTCGTTCACCGCGTGCTTTTTCAAACGTGACGCGTGTAAGCAGCATTACCTGCGTCATTTACAAATCAGATCTTGCATAATTCTTTGATAAGCACCGTGCCCGCTTAGGAAATATTTTCAGGAATAGAGGGACAGATGATAAATTCGCCATGGATCGACTCACGATGTTGTAGAATATGGAAAGCGAGTTTAAAGTTACATCCCCTTGAGTAATGGGGAAATTAAAATTGTTGGAAGTATTCATATTCTATAATATAAAATACATAACTGTCTTTATTTCTATACACGTACACAACGATTATCTTCTTCGTCACGTTGCGATGAAATAAAAATGAATTCCATCTAAATAAATTCAATACCGTCCACTGTTTGATCAGTACAGCGAAATGTGGATTTAGGCGGGTTGTTTCGGGCAATGATCGGCGAAACAACGGAACGATTCGTGCGGGTACGTAGAACATACCCCATAACCGGTCGTTGGAGGAGAGGATGTTCGATCGTGGCCGTACGGTCCAATTCGTAGAACACCGAAGACACGTATCGCGGCGATCTAAAGACGAGGCAACGATATTACAGTGGAGCCACGAAAAGGACACGTGTTCCGGACACGTGTGTCCTCCTCTTGCACTTATCTAGTGGCCTATCTAACCGCATTGTATCCTGGTCCATTGTAGGTACGGTGCCGGCTTCCTATGCGTTGTCGGCCACCACTAAAGCTCCCCCCTATAAATTCAGATGGAGGTTAATGAAGCGGGATGGATTCAGTTTCAGATTTTCCAAAGCTGCGGTCGTTTCGTTGCCGTTCAAGTGTCGATGGAAATTTCGCCCGCTTAGTGTGCGTCATTTTAGGGGATGAGCCTCGAAACGGTTGCTAATTAATATTTCATTGGAATCGTATGGATATTATTTGCAACTATGTGCAAAGTAGGTTGCAATTAAAATTTTATCATAAAATTTGAGAGTGATAATCAAAATGTTGCAAATTGGTATTCTCTTTGGAAAAATTCGATGAATTTAGAGGGAGTGGTTAATAAATCCAAGTATAAATTTCTATGTAATATATATATATTTGGTTCGATCCTCCAGAGTTGAAAGATTTCACGGTGTTCGAATTATCCTGACCAAGTGTCTCCCAAGTAAAGTTCGCAACTGGGGGATTACGAATTCCCTAACTCGCAGAATTACAGCGTTATTTAGTCAATTCTACGGACCTCTGCAACCCTTGCAAACTACAAGTTATTTGCCTCGGTAAACCGCCCGCTACCTACCGTAACTGTTAATTGAAAAAGCATACCTTCCCCGGGGCGCTGAATTTCAGAAATCAAAGAGAATTTTTAATTGAAAATTCAACACAGCAATTCCAAACTTTAAACATCCTCATCCGTCGAATTTCATTTTCGTTTACGCTCTGAAACATTCACAGTGACGCGGCGGGCACGCCATAATCTCATTTCAAATTCCAATCTCTTTATTAAATATTCATGCCGCCCGCAGATTTGATACAGCCACAGGAAAGGGAGAAAGAAGAAGCACTTTGCGGATTACACGATCGCAAAGTAGCTCGTGGACATCGACACGCATTACTTTAACTTATCGAGTGCTCGGCAACCTTACCGGCGTCGAGTACATAGCAATAACAATAAAATAAAGGCTTATGGGGCCACCGGTCGGGAACGTTTTCGAGAAAAGGCACCGAAACGGCATTAACGATATTTATTTAATCGCGATCCGTGTAATATTGGAGACGATTGCCGGCATTTAAAAGCGTTCGACGCCACTGTAGGTGTCCGCCCACCGGACAGAAAAATAGTCCCGCGCATGAGTGGTAACACGTGAGCACGAGCAACCGTCGAATAATAATTGGAGGAACCATCAGCGTCGGTGATCACCGCGTTTGCCATAACTCTTTGTCCCCTCCTGTCGTCTTAAAAATGCTTTATTCCCGATCCTGAGACCACGCTGGTAACACGAAACGTTCGAAGAACAGGATCGTTAGGCCGCTCCGTAACTTGGAATCGAGCGTCCAGAAATAACGCAAATAAATATCGATTCCAAAACGACGGAAACTGTACAGAAATTGGAGAAAACGACGCTGGTGGTGCTAATTCAATTTCGTATTTTCGGCGTACGAAATTACCGCGTGCTCGTGATTATGGTAATGCCAGGCAGCGTGGTAGCCCGCTGTCAGAGGAACGATAAATTTTCATAAATCATGTTGGATGCGAGTGTCCGCGGCGCGATATTTCATGCTAATTTCGCAAATTGCCAGTTTCGACGGCTTTTATGATTTTGCGATAGAGTCTGTTAGCCCCCGTAAGCGGCGAGATGAAAGCCACCCCCGTGTTTACATAATAGTGGTACGCCGCTATTCTCGACCCACCCCGTATCGCAGTCACGGGCTTTCCCTTTAAATTTTCCTACAAATAGTCACTCTGCATGATATTTCCCTCACCGCGGATTTTCGTTTCAGTTTTGCCTCCCACCCTCTATCCGATCCTACCTGATTAATTTTATGCAGCATATTTCCTTCGATCAGCATTGCGCTACAATTCACTGTTCGTCGATACATTTTTATCGCCGACCAAACGTTAAAACAACTCTTGCTGGCACGAAAAGATATTCCGTATTATCTGACGAGAATTCGACGGGGATATTCGTCACGGGCAATTTAATTAGTTTCCAATAGGATACCTTAAAATTTCCCTTTCAAGCATTTTTCAATTATGGATACTGTGAAACAATCAGCAGACCCGATCCAGTCGAGCTGTACTTAGTTTGCCCGCTATAAGGTCCCATCATAATCGAGACAACAATCCATAAATATTCACCCCCTTTAACCTCTTCGAATTCAATTTTTTCGCTGTTTCACCCTTTCCTTTCCACGCGTTCGTTACACTTCACCCTTTTCTTCCGTCTAATTTCCACTTCCGGTTCTCTACTTTCCTCTTCTGCTCCATCCTTCTCGACCCTTCAACCCCCTTGCCCAACGGGACTAACACGAGGCGTCTCGGTTTATCCTTGGTCTTTGGTTCGAGCGCGACACACGCATCCACCGTTTCTGCTGGCGAACTGCGTGGCGAACATCAAACGTGCCGACAGCTACGACGTGCACCTGCCTCCGTCACGCGTTCAGGTAAACGGTTCGTTCTATCCTTTTCTCGCCCCTTAGGAACATTCTCATTACTCCCACTCTGCGGCGCCGTGCTCTTTGCCAGGGCCGTATCGCCAGCCATACACCACCCTAGATAACCGTGCCTTTAATCTTCAGGCCGCCCTTCTGGCCAGAGCAAGTCTGGAAAGGCAAGTCGCCGGATTTAAAAGTGTCTTTAATTCTTTGGGTTTCCAGTTTGGTTGCACCTTCTTCCCCTGCAATTTTTTATCATTCTATGGTTCCTTATAGTGCATGTTAATTGCAATTACATTGACGACGAATTGAAACCATTAATAGAATTATTAATCCCTCTGCTAGAACATTTTCATAATTGATAATGTTGTTGGTAATAATAAATGAATAGAGAGGGTGTTTTTACGCGAGACAAGCGTCCAGATACTTTATCTGCGGCCATTGGATATATTAAAAAAATATTGAATATTAAAGCCCACGTATAACGATTAACATTTAAAAGAAATCTCTGTATGCACAGACAGCTTCCCTTTCGCGGAGCGCTAAAACTTACACGACCGCTATCGTAGCACTCGCAGCGTGCAATTCTCGCGAGCAACGTTTACAAAGGGGACTGTAAAAGCGTTATTATCATTAATTTTCACCGATGCCGGAATGACCGCGGCACACCGGCGAGAATTAATGATAATAATACTCCGACTCGGAGGTATTTGTAAAGAGTCGCGGTGGAACGTCCGCGTGTCCCTTTTTCCGACGACGAATTTTCCCTTTCCCCGAAGTCCCTTTCAGCGGGCGAGACACGCCGATATCAGTTTCTACGAAACGACGATTCGGGAAACCGTAAGCAGCATCGAGAAAGAGAGCATTACCGAACGACCAAAGGGGAGGATAAGCGAGAAAAAAGGAGATAAACGAGAGAGGAGGTACGAGAGGAAGGGATGAAAGGCACCGACTGCCCTCTGAGATGTTCCCCTCCTATGGCTCCCCTTTTCTCGATTACACCTGGTCACGACGCCATTCCCGTATCCCGCTCCTGTTAGTGTCAAATCACCGTGTTACGTGTCCTACTGCGCAGTCAACGCTCCTACCGAGCTTCTCCTTTTCACGATTGGAGCCTATATGTTTCTTGGACGAAGGCGTGTCCTGCTTTTGCGACGAGAACCTGACATACTTTAAATTTCTTCTTCTTCATTCTCTCTCTCCCTCTCATCCTCTGCATCACTCTGACACTGCTAGGTTGTTCGATTAACCATTATTTCGCTGTGAAAGACATGCACAGCGTGACGCACAAGCGTTTCGTATAATTTCGTTACCGCTTGTAACTAACTATGCGTGTCTGAATTATCGAATTCGTTCAAACGGCCACAAATTAATTAAACTATATAACAATATTTATTCATCTTTGGTATTTACTAATACATACTTACATGGTATTAAGTGGATTATTTTTCCATCCATTGTTTTAGCTTCCCCATCAATAAGAGGAAAATTGTGCAACTCTTTCTAAATCGAAAATTGTGCAACTCGTATACCAATCTCCAGGTTTCCTTATCCTTTCATCCCGCGATCCCATAATTCTTTCCCAGATTCTACGTTTGCGTATGCATACGCTTTAGAGGGTCGCGGTCAGCTTTTAAACGGGGGCGTCGTTTTTCTTCTCGATTATCGTTTAAAAGCCCGCCAAAGACGCGCGTCCTCGGCGAGTCGCGAGGGATCGTTTCGGACTCTCGATCGGCCTCAATTGGTATCGACCGGTTCGGCGATGACTCACGCCGTAAGACTCGTGATACGGCGGGCCCGATCTTTTGCTTATCGTTTACTCGGCCGCGATAACATCCTGGCGTCACGTACTTCGTTAATAACGTTATTTCAGTCGCCCCGGAGCCGGCGACTTCGTAAACTGCTTTGCCGTCGCTCGAACGTTCGACAGGGGAATTTGCACCTCGGTTCTCTTATTATTATCGGTAAATAACACCTAGAAGAAATTGGACGGCTCGTGTAAGTACAGTGCGTCTGCCTGAAACACCAACTACGGGATAATTGTTTCCTTGCATTTGTATTTACTTATTACATAGAAGCAAATCTGTGCACGTCAGAGTCAATCTGAAGGAAGAGTCTCGAAGAAATTCGATCCTCGTCACCCTCGAATCGCATCGATTCACCCCGTACCAAGAAAAACGGGAAAACTCCAACGCGTCGGGGTTGATAAAGGCCGAAGGGCCAGGCGAGTTCGATGGAGCAACGTTTCAACCACGGATTCCACGAATGAACACGATCACACGGGTGAAACAAGCGGATATTAAAGCGAGTATCGTGCAGCCTTCCCGGCAGCCGAGCGGCTTCTAGCTGGTAATGATCGCTGTGTACCGTAACGTGCTACACGATTTCAACGATAAACTACAGTGCACTCGACAGCGGCCATGGCATCGCAAACCCGTTTTTCGAGCAATAGGCATTTTTTGTATTCGGTACACCTTCTCCCTCATTCGCCGACATAACACCCCGTCGCAGCTTTTCACTTTTCGATAAGAAGAGTTAACGACGTATCGATCGCGCGAGAATGGCTTGGAAGGCCAGACTAGACGAGGAGAATATATGTAGCAATAATGTGAAGATCGTTTAACAATGGTTGATTGTGTTTAATGGCTTTGCAATGCGTTGAGTTTCTTTGCTTGCACATTCGACGAGTAAAATTGGGGAAAAGTTGGGAACGGATTTATTTAATGAATAGCCCGGTTTGCTTTATGCCTTTGAAAATAATTGTGAGACTTTTTGGTACAGAAAGTTTTTTTATAATGGATTGTTGTAATTTGAAATTCGTATTGACTCTAAATGGGCATTCATTGGAAAATTGGGAGAACTCGCGGAAGAACGGTGAAACTTTATGGAATATTACAAAGAAAGAGGGGATAGTCCGAGATAAATGAAGCAATTTGAATAATGTTGGAGTGCGGTACTTTTACCTTCTTCTCCAACATAATTACTCAATAATAGGATCATTAATCATTTCAGATTGCCTAAGCGCTAGTATAAAAAAAGCATAGACGAATCTCAGTATTCGTGAATACGAAATATGCAGGTTTCTTTTTACTAAAATTTCGATTGTTTATATTGCCCCTGGATAGAATTTCCAGGAAGAAATAAGAATCTCACGTGTGTACAGAAAACGAACATACCATAAAAAATACAGTTTATTTGAAAATTTCAATTTCATATCCCATTGAACCTTTTGTTATATTTCTTGCACAACAGATCTAAGATAATGTAATTTTTCCTTCGATTACGATAATTTCAATGATACGATAATAACCAGAAAAGGGTAATTTTGTCCCCATTTCGGAGTAGATTGACCCAAATTTCCACGCGAGGGTAATTTCCACTACTGTCTTGAACGCAAGTCAAGTCTTTCGCATTTTCCGTGAAAAAAAAATTGTTCACCATGTTGCAGAAGCTGCGTGGCGAAATCTCCTAGTCAAAACAACCCTCCACGTGTCAGGGTTCATCTGCTGCCCCGCCTTCGACCCTCTCCAGTCGTTTCTCTCTAACTCGGTGCCTCCTCTCCCCTTCCAGACTGACACTGTTGTCTGGTTACTTCGCGCGGTTTAACCTGGCCCGATTGTCAGTCAGTGCCAAGCTCCGATGGCGCAAGGAACCTCCAGCAACTCAGAATTATATTCCCGAACCCGAGAGACACGTGAAAGTCTTGGATCGCAGCGCAAATCTTGGCGAGTGTCATAATATAATAAACATAAAGAAAAGTATTCAGTATTCAGAGCTGTCGCATAATAGATTGGCGAACACAATTGATTGCTACCAAGGTACCCTTCAATTATTCATTGGAAAACTGTCGAATTGTATCGTACTGTAGAATCGATTGGGTAAAGGGTTCATTGAAAGGCGGTAAAAATTATTAGAAACAACGTTTACCTACTTCCTCGCGTCCACGTTAGAAAGACGCAAAGAGAAGAAATTTGGAAAAGGAAATCGAATCGGAAAGATATCCAGAGACAAATTTTAAGTACCGTACTAAATCATCGGCCTACCAAAATTCTCCCGCGTTAAACAACTCCCCGAGATCAGCACGAAGCATCAGCCGACACCGCCGCAAGCGCGACCCAGGGAATCGTCGCGTTCGCCAGCGGTGTATCTCGAATCTCAGCTGTCAATCAAGCAGTCCATTGGGGGACACGGCGGAATAAAGGGAAGGAGCGGAGCGGGCAGAAAGGAAGAAGAAGCCAGCAAGAAAAAGAGGAGGGGGGAACAGTTCCTCCGCCTCCCCTAAAAATCCCCGTCAATTAATCTTCCCCGGGCCGTGGTCTTCCGGGTCTGAAAAAGAGCGGCGCGGAGGCAGCCGTCAAAGAAAACACCCACAACAAACAAGCGGCAAAAGAGCAAGAAGAGGCCGGCAGCAACAAAGCGGCCGACGGACAAGAAGAGAGGCCGGAGAGAAGGAGAGAAAGGGCGAAGCGCGAAGAAGAGGAGGTGTCGGTCGCTGTTCCTCGGTCGTGGCCGGCACGTGCGCGCACCGGCTCTCCTCGTGTCTCGGAAGAAGGGCTCGCTCCGCAGGAAGGAACGAAGAAGGAGAAGAGAAGAGGAAGCGTGCGAAGCGAAAAGTGGCGGCAGTGCGCCGCGAACCGTCAACCGGGACGTGTGTCGAGCACACTGGCTCGAGCTGGACCAGAGTTTACATGCGACCTGGAACCACGTGGCCACCGCTTCTCGAGCCCTCTCGCCGATCTTGCTCCGTTTCCAAAGATATTGACGCTGCCCTCGCACGGGACGTCCTGTCGTAAATCTGTCGATTGCCAGGTGACGGATTGCGCCGGACGTTGGACAGTTTTCGCAATCGCTGAAGGGTGTCCAGAACCGACTGTGCTGAGAAAAGTATGATAAAGGAATTGTGGTGTTTGCGGCCTGTGATAAGTCATTGGCAACGGGGGATGGGGCGGGGGGGTTGACAGGTGAATATGGTCGAAGAGTGACAGAGGAGAGGAAGTTAATATCGGGAAGCTTCGACGGGTTGGAGTGCTGCTTGGAATTTTCAGAAGGGGACCCGCGACGGGACAGCGCTTAGAAAATGAGAATGGAGCTACAGGTGAGTGCGACACCCTTGTCATCTTTTCATTACGTCTCTCTTCTTCTTTTTTTTGGGCGAATCTAATGGCGTGATTATGTATGTATTTAATGCGTTACCGTAAAATATTTACTTGCTTAATGTTTACTGAAATAACTGCGACATTAAGACGGGGATCATGAAAACGTTTTGAAAGGCGCAGAAAGAGGATACACAATAAATTTCTATTTGTTTCATTTCGTACATTACTTTCATTGTCATTCACTAATACAAATAAAAAAAAACCACATAATTTCTCTCTCGCTTGAAAAGCTCGAATTATAATCACATTACTTCTCATTTCATTCTCGGCATCGATTATTACATTTCGAAAGGGTTTGTTGCTGCAATAATTCGTCGTGATATCTTGCTCAAGAATCTTGAGGCTTAAAAAGCAAATGGAGATCGACGGATAGCGCACATAATTGAGGAACAAGAGTCGATCTTCGTGATATTTATCTCGACGGGTGAGTTGTGCGTGTGTACAAGCGTAAAACGTAAAACGGGTAGCAGCAAGACAAGCCGATCCTCTTTTAACGCTCTTTGATCATCTCGAGCTTTCACGGCCTCCTGTTATGCTTCTCCCTCCATCTCCCACTTCTGGACAGATCCTTAGCTTACGCTTTCGGGTTTCAACTTTTAAGTACGATTTAGCGAAAGCCTTTGAATCTCTGACCTCCACTGAATTTCGAGTGGGACCATCCTAGGGTCGTTTGACTTTTGTCAACGAGCCCACCCTCGGGATACTTCTTTCCCTTTGTTCCCGCCGCCGGCGCATCCCCTACAACTTTGTCTGTCCCGCCCTTTCGGTAGCTGGTACAACTATTTGCTATATCTTAATCGGTCTGGGTTTCTCGACGGTAGCCTTTCACACGATCTTTCGAACAATTCGTTGAGAATGTAACATCGTGCGGCACCGAATGGATACAAGGGTTTCACCGGTTCTGCCCACATTAATTGGTAATTAACCATTCTCTGCTTACCGCAATAAATAGTAAGCCGAATTAAATACGCGATAACATATTAAAATTGAATACTTGTTACTAAATAACGCAATGATAAAGCTATATTCAGTGTCACGAAAAATATAAAAAAAGGAAGAAAACGAAGAGAAAGATCGATCAATACGATAGCCGAAAAATGGCTATAATCTGAGAGGTCGTCGTGCCAGAGCAATTAGATTAAGAACGCGGCGAAATTTTTTCCGCTACATTTAAGAGCGCAAAGAGCCCGAGATTGTTGAACTTCCTTGAGCACAACGTCGAAGTTCCAACGACCACTGGGGGTGGTGGCACGAACGGAGCCACACGCGATCCACAAACACGCAATAAATCACACCAACGAATCTAGACGCATGCGACAAACCGCGAGACCAAACAACTCGCCTAAATTTATCGCTGTGCTTCGCCGACAGCCAGCGGAATGATGGCGATAGCAATGCTCGCGCCAAAACTCTGCAGCCGCCTTCTTTTCCTATCCGTCGATTAATTGCGTTCGAATTCCCCGAGCCATTCAAAGGTCTCGACGCTTTCGTTGCGCTTCAAAGGAGCACGGCATTGTAATTTATTGCAAACGCGACCGTCGACTCGAGAAGATTGTTACTTCCGCGACGTATTTCCCGGGGGTGGGCTGAGAATGATCGGTTGGACTTTAAGTAAGAGATTTATTTTCCAGTAATTTGGTGCCGGTTTTCCGAACACCCTTGTTGGGGAACTTTTTTACTGGAAAGTTGTGGGTGAAATAAAAAGTTTCTTTAATTGAATGGAATGTCGTTGTTCATGGGATAGAATTAAAGTTAATATTCCCCAGGGTCATTGGAATATTAAGAGCAGAAGTAAATGGTTTGTTTCAAACGTGATTTAATCGTTTCAATTAGTTCTTATATGCTTCGAATCACGTTCAATCTCAACGAAGGTATACTCTGCTCGATATCGAACTTCAAACACGCGTTTAATGTACAGAGAAGTCTGTCTGCAGCCCCTATGTACGAGAAAGCTTGCCTTTTAACCACGGAAGAATTTTTCTCCGTGCTTTGAAGTCTAATCTGCAGATCTCTCCACTCGACGGTCCGTAAAATACGATCGTTCTTCGAAAGGGAAAAAATTGAAGCAGCGTTTGCCGATACATTTACTTTACCATTACTAAAACAGAATGGTGATCCAACATACAACTCCAAATCTTATGCAACAAAACCAGAGCCTTTTATTTCTTACCCTGCAAAAATTGTCCATCGTCAAAATGTACCATGGAACCTTCTCTAAATGTGTATAGAAATAATGCAAATCTCAAATCGAATAAAAATCCGAAGACAACACGTGCGTCGAGTGGAGTTTGAAGGCCTCGAAAGGGAAATTTGCTTGGAGGCTCTGTGACAACGCGTGTCTCCCGAAATATGGCATCGAAAACGCTCACGACGGACAAAAGGAAGGGAATGAACAAGAGGAAGAAGACGAAGAAGAAGAAGAAGAAGAGGTTGGCCCGTTCTCCGCGGCACCTGCTAAAAGGGGCAAGGTTAATGGCACGCGATGTTTGCTCGGATATCCTTTGGCACCGTGTTCCAGCCCGTTAATGAGTCCAAATTGATTTCGAGCAGTGCATGACCGACATCAAAGGGCAGGAGAGCAACAAGTATTCTGGCGAGAAAGAGCTGAAAGCCGGAGATTACAGTTTAAGCCTGTTTACATTGGGATACCGTCTGTGATCTCGCGAGCCACGCATAGTCTTTCCATCGAACCTCTTTCTCTTTATTTCTGTTGATCCTGCTGCATTCCATTTTTCTCTTTGCGCCGATCGTTAAGCCCCTGTGTCTCTTATCTATTCGCCTCGCCGCGGCGCAGCATTTGCGCCGAGGGCGTTTTGTTTCGATCGCCCAAAGTCGGATTTTCGACTGGATTTGCGGTTAAGCTTCTGCGCGCGTGTGTGTCTTCTTGTTTGGTAGAAATTCTCATTCGATTTTGTGCTGTAGATGCGTTCGGTAGATAATTTGGCAAGTCTCTCGTGAATGGGTTTTATAGAGGAATTTACGGAATAAGATTAGGGGTGCAAAAAGAATGAAATGTTTGCATCGTTGTGTTACTTTGATATTCCTACACTGAGTACATATTTTTATTTTCATTCCGGTTTACTTGGAACCATTCTCAACTTGTAAAAGCGATAAAGTCTGTCGTTAATTTTTATTACATCAAGGGGGTTGTTTTTTTTGTAATTGTTTTCGTTTATTACTTTATTGGTACGATCTTATACATGTATTTACCCATTATTCTCTTTTAGTAGCAGTACATGATTGTTTCTCTTAAAGTATCCCCGGTTTTCGCCAACAGGCTCTCACTTCTTCCGCGTATATCGCTACCCGGTCGTATGTCCTGAATAGAATTCATTGTCTCGTTGCAAGACAGAGAATTAGCGTCCACGCAATTTCCTAGCAGAGAAATTGTTGTAGCCGGGATGAGAATGTCAAAAATGAGAGGAGTGGCGTTAGAGAGGTTCATAAAAGATTGTAACTGTAAGCTACGCGGGAAACTTGTTGTTTCCCTCGAAACAGGAAGATTTTGCATTCGTATTCCAATAGAAATTCATTTCAAGAAAGGAATGCAGAAACAATGCAAACAAAGCAAATGCAAAAGGAACTTTCTAACAATTCCTTTCTCACCTTCATAAAAAAACGAAATTGAACAATGAAAATCACAAAGAGGCACTGCTGAATTTTCAAGTCGTGTCGTAAATAACAAACAAACAAAACAGCAGAATACGTATACATTCCCCTCCAACTTCTTTCATCGATCAGACAGATTCTTCAAGTCATTAAAATAAATGTCCCTAAATGAGACAATAATGAATTTATGGAGAAACAATGGTAATTCGATTTTATCATACAGCTTCCCATAAAAATATAATTATTATCCAGAGCAGCGTCCAGCACCCCCCATCAAAATAACGCAAATCATACGCAAAACAGTCGCATTATCCATCCACTTAAAGCAAAGACACCTAAACACAGAAGTTACCCCAGGACACTGAAGTCAAAAGCAATCGCCCAAACTCTCCAAAAGCGTATATGTATACACGGCAACCGCGATTCCTTTGCATGCCCATGCATGGAGCTCGGCAAAGTCGACATCCTTCGCCAAGAAGAAACCGCCTTGCCGGTGTCCTTATAATTTAACTACCGTGGCGCAGCCAACGGAACGTTCTAACCGGTGTACAACCCCCAACCAAGAATTAACACAGTTCTGCGTCCGTTGCTTAGCTTATATACGTTTAGATGGAAACAGGTTGTCTAGTTCGTTACACTTTACGAGGACCCTCGACGGGCTCGAATCAACGGCGTATCCGCGACGGTGTTGTCCCTGACGTAGTTGCGGACGACGACGACGACGACGACGACGAGGACGACGACGGCGTCGTCGTCGTTTCCGCCGTGGGGCGGTGAGCAATTAGCGACACAGCGCGGCGAGATCAGAGGCTGAGGGCGGGGTGGGGAGCGGCGGCCTAATTACACACGGTACCGACCGACTTCAAAGGAGCCGACAGTTCCTCTCCTCCGAGCCATCCCCTCCGAATGGCAGGCCCAAGAACAACGCTCCTCTTCCTCGTATACCCCAGAGCCCAGCCAGCCGTCGGCGACGCTGACCTGACTAGCCCCCGATGCTCCCTTTCTCTTTCTTCCTTTCCACCTTTCTCTTGCTCTCCCGCTCTGTCTTTCGTCCCTTCCTCGTTGCCTCGTCGCGTTTCGTCTTTTATCTGGTCACGTGTTGCACAGCGAGTAGAGAGGCTACGAGGCCTATCGATTATCAATGTAATGTTTCCGAATGGGAGCTTAACCCTTTCACGATTTCACGAACCCATATATGGATCGCGACGAAACATTTGCCGTGGCCTGGGGAACCATATATGGGCCTGGCCACCGTGGACTTGTGCTTTATGCACATGGTGTACGATGTCAGCTTCTACTACTGAAAATCAATTTTTTTTTGTTCTTTCGTGCGGCTAGTATTTTTGGATGAAACAAGCTGAACATCCTATGATTAACTGGGGTTAAATGTATTTATCAGGAAAGTAGTTGATATTGTAGTGAAGACTGCACCGGTGCACGAGGTTAGCGAAAATGTACTCAACGGTGAAAGGGTCGAAGGTAAGATGAACTCCTTTTTCCACGAGCTGATTACAGAATGACGCCAGTGCACTTTGCCAAGGAAGAGTGTAGACGATTTATGCATCACGTGCTTAGACAGGAACTGTAAGGTGGTGAACACTGCTTTATGCAAGAGATAATTGATGGTTCTTGGTCCGCTGCAACCGCTATGGTAGCCGGGACAATGATGCCTGGATTAAATCATGGCGTTTGCTTCGATACTTCTGCCTATGGCATCGAATGGTTTCGTTAGCGACGATATTTTAAGGAAGTGAATAGCGCATAGGCGGACGGTTTTTATTGTAAATTAAATTTACAATGTATAATAGTGCAGAGAATTATCTACAGCTATTTTACTGCCTCGGGTAGAAAACGATTAGAATCATTTAGATAAGTTCATCAATTGTTTTAACTATTTGATTTTCACGGATTTTTAACTCTACCGAGACAAGCTCATGTGCAGTAATGTTTAAAGTACACACCTGCGATTGGACACAAATATAGGGTAGTCGTAATGAAATTTACTCAACAAACTAATTTCACGTATTAAGTTAAAGCAATAATCCGTGCACAATCCACGTATCAGTATCGCCTGAACCCTTTCAACCCCCCAAAAAGAATCACACGTTCTCTTATCGACAGATATTTATATATACACCTCGTTCAAGTGAACGCCACACCAATCTCCTCGCAACACTCGGCCAAACGAGTGTACGGATCGAAAAGAAGGATCGATCGCACAAGTCGGTGCCCCGTGTCCAACCGGGGAGTCCCGAAACGTTGGACACGCGAGTAGGCACGCGACGTGGCCAAGAAATCGGCGACCGCCGCTAGAAAACGGCCATCCTTGGCGTGGGTCCATCTTCTTCCACTTGTTTGCTCCATCCGTGCGTCTTTCACTGCCTATCCCCTCTTCCCTTCACTGCTTGTCCCCGCGCTGGCGCTGGTTCGCGGGGCCTGAGCCATGCGCGAGGAGTCGTCGTGGCCGCAAGTCATCAGTCAAGTCTTTGAGGTCGGCTTCAAGCTCTCTCGGGGCCCGCAGAAAAAGGCCTTTTACCGATCTGCCTTGGCGGTGAGATCAAACGCTTCTCTCCCTCCCTTTCCCTCTCTGGCGTCGTTTCTGTTGCTCTTGGTCCCAGGCGTACTCGGTGAACCGACTGTGCGCCACGGACCGATATACACGGATGTAGGGAGAGCGTGGCGGACCAGGAAGGATCGACGAAAGGGAGTTTACGAGAACGGTGCGAAGGGAGGTAGAGAATGGACCCGTTTGTGGACAAAGCGGGAGCGTCGATGGGGGATGAGTAAATTGACAGAGGTGTATTGGGGTGAGAATCGTGCGGCGTAGGGTGGGAATAGAAGCGTTCGAGTAAGGTCGAGTGGGAGGATTGATGTGTCGAAGGGCGGCGAACGACGAGAGCTGGGAAGGGGAATGATAGAGGAAAGTGTGAAGATGGGAAAGTGAAAGTTTAACGAGGGGTGTGAGGGTAGTTGAGAGTAAGAATCGGAGAATTAGATGTGGCTGTGGGGGGATGCGATCGTGGGTGATGGATCGAAGGTTTGCCAGAAGAAGATGCTACGGGAATTGAAAGATACAAAGAAGAGCGGGAATTGGATTAGGGATTCGATACGTGTTTTTGATAAGGGTCGAGGGAAGAAACTGAGAGCTGTTGGTGTAGGTTGAACGTTTGGCAGAAGGTAGAAGAGGAGTAAGCGAGAAAATAAGTGTAAAGCAGAGATAGAGCGGGAGTGCTAGTGGATAGATGGAACGATATGAGAGTGAGGCAACGAAGGAATAAAAATTGAGAAGCATCGTGAACGGGGAGATTGAAAAATAAATAAATCAGCAAGCGATCGATCGTTCGGAGTACGTACGTACATCGAAAAGGGTAGAACTCGCCTCGATATGAAAACGAGAGGCGAACAAAGTGGAAAGGGAAAACCGGTAGAGAAGAGAATCAAAGGAAGCGACTGGACAGTAATGACGTCGGCTTCGAGGAAGTGACGAGAGGCGGCTGAATAAATACGCGTGCCCTTGCTAACCGTTCGCAAATTCTCGAGGCGCCTCCTCTGATGCCCTTTGACTCGCAGAACCTTTGAAACATTACTTCTGCTTGCCCGCGAACTGTGGCAAAGGTTCGCTTCGAGGTTCGGCAAATGACTATTTCGCCAGAAACGGGACGAAGAAGTCGGCAAATGTGTGTACGACCAACAGAGCATAGAGTAACTGGAAATAATTGCAATTATTAGGACTATGCAATGATTGGTACCAATTAGAAACTAGCTATTGTGAAAGTGTGGGTACCTTTAAATCACTGGCTCAGCTCTTCAGAACTTTCTAATAACAAGAGACCCTTGTTGTCAGAATTGCTGTACAGTGTACGCTATCAGAGAAACCTTTCACGTTCCCATGTCACTATTGTGCCTTTAATTCCGTATTATTTCCTACACAATTGTTCCTAATTCAAGCATTACGATGCAACACCTATTCGCTATTCCAAAGAACTATGGTAACATATTCGTATTCTACGATTTACCCTTGTAACAATATTTATCCTTACGCTATTGTCCACATTTTGGCCGGACGATTAAAACAATTTAAACAGAATTTCACTCTTTTCGGAGCTCCCTATGCATTGCAAATCTCCAGCAACCTCCGCTGAAATACTCCGTTCGGTTTCGCGCGGCTGTAAAACCCCCCAATACGTAGATCAGCTTCGAATAATCGCTGATCGACGCGAATCGATGCTGCTGCTTCGCTCTCGGATAGGCGATAAGCTGGCCAGCAAGACTATTAGGTCCCCAAGGCTCTCTCTTCGATCACGTGTGCGTCAGCCGGGGTGTCCGCGTTACAAAAGGCTGCGGCGAAACCTCGTCACGGAGCAACTATGAATCGCATTATCGATTTGTACGGCGGCGTGCTGATCAACGCCGAGAGAACCTTTGAAGTGCGCCGAAGTTCGTGGGGGCTTCCGGAAAGCGTACGGATGCAGCGAAGGATCCGCGTGCGGACCGAGCACGCGCGAAGAATGCCCGTGCGAGCGAGTGGAACAAGAGAGCATAGAGAAAGAGAGATCGTCGAAATAAGCCCCCGTAAAATGATTGGCCTACGCGACTGCTACCACGTTGGGTTCGATTTCATCTAACTCGACGGGTTTTCGTAACGCAAGGTTCAATCCCTTCGAAAGCGTGGGCAATGCGGAGTTCGCGTTGAAATCGCGCGGCTTAGAAGTGGACCCGTTAAATGTGCTGAACCGTAGTGGAATCGATATATCGAGCAGTGATATCAAACTTCGAGACCCGATCCGGGACCGTCCGCGGTGGGAATCAGAGATACAAAAGGGAAAACTGAATGGCGAACGAAAGGGGATAGGTTTGGCGTCCGCAAGAGACGTCATTTCCGCCGCGGTCGATCTCTCAAACGACCGGCGATAATCGATGCTCCGTTTCGCATCGTCTCCGAATCAAGGCCAACGTCGCCGGGCGGTTGTCCTCTGCCCGCGATTTTTCCGTGTCTCGTTTATTACCAGGCGAGCCCGCGAGTGAGCCGGCGAGCGTGGCTTGGCAACGACAGAAAAAGCAAGGAGACCGCAAAGGAATAGAGATACGGACGAGCGGGGCAAGAAACGAACGAACGAACGAACGAACGGACGTTGGTGCCGAGCACGAACGCGACGGAAATGAAGGGCGCGAGACAGAGCGAACGAACGACGAAGAGGAGAGGGTGGAAGATTTTTGTGAGGGAAGAAAAACAGAATCCGGCGCGGTCGACGGCGCGAGAGTTAGCAAGAACGCGGTGTAGGCGGCACATCAAAGGCGCACCTCGGGCGTGAACGAGCGAGCAGGCACGCGGCTCAAGTAGAGAGCGGAAGACACCGCCACCAATCCTACCACCATCCAATATATTTACTCCGATGGACCACCGCTACCATTGCCATCGCCGCCACTAGCACCGCTAGCAGTGGCCGGGGCAGTGCCACCACCGTAACCGACGTCCACGACCACCATGCAACCACCGTACACGCGGGATTATATACGTACTTAGCACGCTATTGCTACTCGATAGATTTCTGGCACTGGGCTGTGTAATGTCGATATTTTAAGGGACCCTTGGTTTTTGTCTGTGTACAGTACGTATTGTGTGTGTACAGGGTGATACCAGGGTGACACGATCGCTGGTGTGCAGAGAACAGGACTGCTGAACAGCCTCGGGTGTGTTCAGTTTTTTGGAGTAAAAAGTTGTACGTAGGTTTTCGAAAACGCAGGCTGTCCGTGTGTCGAATGTGCTATGTACGATTACACAGGATTTTGCGCGTGCGAAAGTTTCGTGGTGTATACCGGCAGAGAAAATGATCAATGAAATCGTCGTAATAGATCGTAAATAGATCGTAAATAGGTCGTAAATAGATCGAGGCGTTTAAAATCCACACGTTTCGAGCTTAGAAGAAGAAATTTAATACGGTCGTGGGGGTTATTCGGGGGACAATACGATGTCCATTCAGGATTCTCTGTTTCACGAATGAGACGGATAAATACACGCCACACAGTAGCTCTGGCGATAGAACCAGATCGTAAACTCAGTGAAGTATTAAATTACGCATGTTTCGAGCATCGGAACCGAAAATTGAGACGATCAATGGGGGGGAAATAAGGAGCTCGAGGTTCATTCAAGACCGCGCTATTACCATTCGGAAACTTGCTCCGTTTTAAGAATAAGATGCAAGCTATTCACTTTGCAGGGTCGATATTGATATCCAAGTTTATCGCTTAAGAATTTCGCTTAGGAATTTTTTTAACTAAAAATCTCTGAATTTTTCCATTTTTTTTTGCTCCACTTGCTACTAATGGTCGATCAATTTTGACACGTCGTTTCTGATAAGTTCAAATGATTGTTGAATAAATGATTTCCATGCTATGAACTTCGAGATAAATAGTATGCTGGATTGCGGTGATTGTATGCATACGTGGGTCACAGTGAAAGGGTTAACGATCTCTGAAGAGATTCCGTACATTTCTTGTGCAACAATATCTATCGATTATATAGTCTTCTTCCCTTGGTAACGACAGGTTACGAGATGCCGTTTAAGCTTTTACATCTTTTACGACCTAATTATCGAAGTTCCTCGGAGGACTCGTTAACCGGAAGGCGAGTTGCTCTAACAGAAGATAATCGATCCAATCTCGAGATAACCCAATTATTGCATCCAGGTCGATGACACAATGGGGTAGAGAAATCTTGTCAGAATTGGAATGTCCCCGCGATTACGAGGTACGTATAATGAATCGTGAAACGTGTTAGAGGAAGGATCAGCAGTAATGTTCGAAGGTTCGCTGTTTAGCATACGAATTCGTAATTTCGTCATTCGACGATAGATCAAACGGAGGAGGGGATAGAAATAATCGTTCGTTGAAACTTTCTGCGAACGTTCCATACCTCGTTCTTCTTGGATGTTCTTCAGATTTTGGTAATTTCGGCAATTTCCGACCACCGGAAATCGCGACTGCCGCTGCGGTTTCACAGCACGAAACACTCTTTGAGCCGCGGCTCGTGCAAATTGCGGTTTTAAAGCGCACCGAGCGGTCATTGTGCACAATGTAATCATTCTCGTTCTCTCTTTCTCTCGCCGTCCCTTCCCCTCGAAAAACACTCCGATCGCAACTTGCAATTTCGTGCCACTTCTTTGGCACATTTTTTTAACACCACGGAAGCTGCATCGATAGCAATCGTGGCGGCATTCGCCTTCTTGTATATTTCATTGCTACAGCAAAATAATAAATAAAGTTGGTCACACGTTATGATCATTTTGTACAGCAATCGACAGACAATTTATTCCAGGCTATTTCCAATGCACAAATACAGTTTAAAATATCCTATGTTATCCGCCACTATCATATACTCTTTTCTACATGGCTTTGCCCCATCGACTCCAAACTGTCGCAGCATTGTACCGCCCCCAAAATTACGCCCTTACCATCCCGCGATCCCTTAATTACACCGACATCTTGTCAATCTACAAGATACGCAATACATAAGCGCTATGAAGATCCTGGAAACGGTATATGGACCCGTTCCAATTGTCCTCACGGTAAATCACGGTCGAAAGGGTTCCGCGAGTAAGTGCCGTCCAAACTCCGTTCATTTCGGTGATCTAGACAGCGAACGAGAGGAACAACCGATAAATTAGTCGTCAGCAGATATCTCCGTTCGCTTTTCCTCGGTTCGTTCGAAAGGCGTGCAACGCGCCAGCACTGTGGCAGGCTACAGCTTGGCGTGGTAGGGCAAAGGCAGTCATATTTCAGCCCTTGTTAGGCCGAGGGGCCCCCGCCGAGACGGGATGGGGAGAAAATCTCTTTGACTCGCCGCTCCGCGCCTTAATCCACCGGCGTATACCCTATCTTGCCACCTGCTCCCTCTTCCTTCCTCTCTGACCCCCACCCCCCGCTCTCGTCCTCCTCTTCCTCGTCTTCGGCTTCTTCCTCGTCTCCTCTTTCAAACCCCCTCCACTAGACGTCAGTGGTTCGTGGCCTATCTGCCTTTATCCTTCCACTTTCTCTGCGAGTTTCGTCCACTCTTCTCGCACTCGCGAAACGTCTTCTGCAGCCTCGTCCTTCTCTCTCGTCCTCGGGTCCTTCGCCATAAATTGCAGGGGATATTACGGCGCACCGCTCTCACCCCCCTTCTTATACCAGCACGGTCCTCTTCCACTTCTCACTTGTTCCGGATTTTGATCACGCGTTTACCCTAGATTGCGAGCGATTTCTGGGGAACGTCACTGTTCGTGGTTCGAACCCGCGACAAGGGGGTGTATTTGTATTTGGGAGGATTCAGTTTTCGAGTGAGAAGAGGGTTCTTCCTTACTTCTATCTTTCGTAAGTTAAATATACGAGTGGTCCAACTTTCTGATAATAACTGGGACTGGGCAATGCCTACGGCGTGGTAACTATTCTTCGACTTGCCGATCCATGAAGGGTTGAAGGTGGTGGGGAGTTCGCAGGAGTAGCAGAGAAAGCACCTGCTGGCTATCTCGAAGCGAGATCTCCGTGACGGGCCGCTGGTGCACGCGGCTCCCGCTCGTTTCGCAAGGAAATCATCGTCGTTGTGCGCTTTCTAAGACCCTCGCGTTGCAGAGGCGGACTGCCGAAGGAGGGCCGTCCCGTAACCTCGGCTTAACGAGGCCATCGACATCTCCTGGTGCTTGAAACTCATCGACCGGTCGACGAGGAGAGCGCGCGATCGACGCTTGAAAACGTATCTTTGGCACGAATGACGGCGCGTTTGAGATGTTCCGCGCGCGTTTCTTCTTCTTCTTCTCCGCGAGCTTGTCGGCTCTTTAGCGGCGCGCCGCTCTCCTCTGCCAGAAGATATGTACACCGATCGCGGCCGGCTCCATCGATTGAGCTGTCGACGAGGATAGATGTCGGACGGGCTAGAACTCCTCTGTCCAGGATGAATCCCGCTGCCCCGGGACCTGTCTCGGTGTTCGCGAAATGTTTCAAATTCGCTCCGATTCGTTGCGCTCGTGGTTGGGCAATTCCATTTCGACGGGCTTTAGTGTCGCCGCTGCGTTGGAGCAATTCAGTTTTCCGTTCTGTTTGAATAATTTTTAAACGACTTCCATCGCCCACACACAATTCCAAATATCATTTATTACAAACAATACTCCAGTAGCGTTGGGACCGGCGTCAACCCCTCGTCCACCCGCCAAGTTCCACGTAACTGAATGCTTGAATCAACGCGGATAACGCTGAGCGCACAAGCCGGCTGACAATTGCAGTCGATCTTACAATTAGTAGAGCGGCTAAACAGGTCCACGGGCAGTAAAAGCGTTCGTCAAGAGTCACGCTGTAAGATCATTAAATACGCGGCATAAGCTCGAAAGCACACCGCGGATCCCCACCCTCCCTCCATCACCCTCATTCCCTATCAATCCTCCGTCCTTCCTTTCTTTCTTTCTTCCCTTTCCCCGTTTGATGGAAGCCCCGAAGAAGCGGTGACGGTTGTGTGTGCACGCGGTTATGGTAATGCGAGGTTTGCGGTGCGTGTTAGCCGGCTGCGTGAGCGGCCCTCGTAATGGTAACGAGATGGTCTCTCACCATCATCATCAACATCCGGACGACGAAACACGATGCGAACGATCAACGACTGTTGCGGGTTCTGAGCCGCGGCCTCAAAGGTGCCGACCGCGATCCGTTCTCCGGCTATTTTTAACTTGTTTTCACGTCCACCGTGAGTACAGAGGAAAGAGAGAAAGAAAAGAAAGAGGGGGGAGAGGGAAAGAGAGGCGTGTATACCGGTGGCTCGTAAGCGTGCATTCGATGGAATGCCACGCACCACCGGTGATCGGAGCACCCGCGAAACGAATCGCCCCGTTGGCGAAAAAGGAAAGAACTCGCGGGCAGCCGGGGGTTGCTATCGTGGACAGGATCGTGCTGAAGATAAAGAATTAGATAACCGGCGGGGATTTGGTGCCGGTGGTGGAATGTAATGGCTCTCTTTCGAATGGGGTGATTGATATCGGGGATGACGCGACCTTCGAGGGGTTGCTTTCCCCCGGAAGGATTCCGGTGGCAGAGTGAATTGGCCAATAATTGCAGAATTTCCGATAACTGACCGGGATTATATAACCGACCCCCCCTTGTCCCTTTTCCTTAAAATCCAATTACTATTCCACTCTACTCCAATCTGAAGCGGGCCCAACCCAACTCCATAAACGCGTAATCTCCATCAGCCCATACCTATTCATTAATACCTGTCCGCCAAAGACAAGTTGTCAGTGCGTGACGCGTCGAAATGATAAATGGCGTGGTCTGGACGACCCGTAGAAACCTAAAAGAAGACCCACAGAGAGATATATATATAGAGATAGGTACGAAGAAGTATCTCTTCAACCAGTTCCTTAGTCGAACCGTTTCATGGTCGTGTTATTCGCGTCGTGATTCATCTATCCTAGACGGATGGCCGGAATCTTTAAACGCTTTACCTGCTACCGGAATCTCCGTAGGCTGAATAGAGGGTGGCGGCCAGTAACAGCCCGTCACTTTGTCAGCCTTTGTCACGGGGATTATGCCCCGGCTGGCAAATTATGACGGACACTTTCACGCCCAGGACACCCTCTAATACGCTGGACACGGAAGAGTGAAAAGGTGTGCTCGGACTCGGAGCGGGGGTAAAGGGAGCCGTAAGGGAGGCGACCGAGGGAACAAGGGGGGGAGGAGGAGAGGGTTTCACAGGGACTTGTGTGATATATACGGTCTTTGAGAGGCACGTCCGAATTACACGAGGATCGGGGGAGATTATTATAAATTTCAAAGGGATAAGAGTCGATTATGGGGAAAGTAAATTTGCATTCCCGTGGAGATTGATATCCGAACGATAGAGCGTCGTTCGGATAAACGGAGTTCTTATTTATTTTATTGTATTTTGGTGGCATGAAGGTGACGATGTTGGGGTCAGAAAAATTACAGGTAGTCGGTCTTTCAATGGGCTCGACGCGATTGTAAGTCTTGTCGAATCAATAATTCCATTATTGGCTTAAAGGCCGGTAATACTTTGCTCGTGTTAATGGACACGTGTAAGAGGATATGATCGGTATTAGCGTTGTTCAGAAACGTGTGAGAACGAAACAAGGGATAAAAGGAGGTTCGCAAAATTCAACAGTATATACAAGTTCTATACAGCTCACCTATTATTTCTTTTACCGCGTTGAAGTCGAGCATAGACATTGTTGCCCTACATTTGACGCATTACGTTTCTCGAGTAATTTTAATTTAATGAAAATAATGTTCCTCTCAGTGTACGTGCAACAAAGCTCTAGGGGTTGCAAGTAACTTAAATATAATCGCTGATTTAACAAATTGAGAAATAAATATCTTATAAAGAATCTCTCTAAAATATCAAACAAATATAAAAAAAAACAGATCACAAATCACAAACCGAAACAGAACAATTTTCATAAAGAATTCCCCCTATAAAATACGCCGTGACTAAAGAAAAGCCCTTCGTGCCCCAAAACACGCCGCCCACCTGTAAAAGTGCACGCATACCCCGCGACTGCCGATCGCCCCGTTGACCCGTGAAAAATTAACAGCGCTGGCACAGGATCGTCGGATTAAAGCGACAAGCACCCAGAATTTGCGTGTCATTGTCGTGCGAAGGGGGGAAGGGTGGCTCGCTACGAGGAAGATATTTTCGCCCCTTTTTTTCCCCGATTTTACGAGGATTTTCACGAAGGCGTTCGTGCGCAGAGGGACTGCCTGATTTATGGCATAATAAAGCGGTTACGCAAAGCGTGGGAGGGACCTGGCTCGTGAATTTTATTTACGATCTGCCCGAAAGTTCGGATTCGTCGCGGTTTCTCGACCGCGCTTCGAGGCGAGGGCGATCGTAAAAATCGGCTACGAAAATGTTCCGTCGATTGCGTTACAGACTTTCCGCAAACATGGGAGGCCGATTTTCTTTGCCGACCTGAAGCAGTGATGGTTGAAAGGGCAAAGGGTGGGGGGGTTAGGTCCAGAGTTTTTCCACGATTTTGAGCGTCGACGAACCGTGAAACGTTCCTCTGGCAAGAACGGTCGAACCTTCCGGCTTTGCCAGTTCCGTGTAAATGATATTTACGACTTGGCTGGCCGTCTTCTGCTACAACTTTGCACGGATTAGCCGCGGTTAACGGGACTTTGAAAGTCTTCTCTCCTCTGGCAAGTGGAGTCCACTCTGCTGGATAATTAACGACATGATAGCTGTGAGCGATAAGGGTGAGACAGGTAGGCAGCGATCTTTATTTTCCCTTCTTTTCTTCCTTTTTTTTGTTCGTTCTGTTTTTTAAATCGGTGGCAATTTGGCGGCAACGGCGCGTTTCCGTTTGACGTGGAGGGCGAAGTGGTAGAAATGTTCCGAGGGGATTTATTAATGTTACTCGCGGCGACGGTCGCGGCCGCCGCTGGATTTAATTTAATGTTCCACGCAATCGAATTAATTAGGGGATGTCGAGTGAGATCTCTGCCGGCTGCGTTCCTTAATTGTAAAATACTTTTAGCGAAGTATAGCTTATCGGGCGGGCCGTTCTCATTTCAACTCAACGGCCTGGTACACTTCGCGCAGTTTAATATTCCTTAATGATCGGTAACGATCGTTACGTAAATATTCCTGATAGTGGATTCAAATTGCATACCAATTCATCGACTCGGTCTAGCGTTAAACACATGTACCCACTCTATAATTCTTAACACAAAATTTTACGACGGATCGAGACGTCTGGTTCTTTATTCTTTTTTTTCTCCTTTTCTTGTCGAACAAGTACCGAATGCCTGGTTCAAATCGAATGTCTGGTAAGCTCCGCGTCTCATCTAGAATGGAGCTCGTTCTTGCCAGCGGCGTGTCTCGCTGCGAGTTCCATAGGCGATCCGTTTGATCTCGGTCCATTATGCTCGATCATAATTGCGTCGCAACAACGTTTCTCCTTTCCAACGTCCACAGCTGGGCGGCTCCCTTTCATCTCGTCTTGCCCGCCAGTACGAGCTTCTGTTCCGAGGTGTTTCCGCCGCCCGCTACCGTTCTGGAAGCTGGAACTTGATCCTAAGTAGCCCGGCATCGAGATAGTAGCCGGCCCAACGGAGAAAGGCAGAACGATGGCGAACGTGAATATGCTAGAGGGAGATGAGGATCGAAGGGAGACTGAAGGGAGACTGTGGTGAAACGATGTACGGTTGCGGTGAACAAGATGAAGAAGAGGGAGACGGAACGTGTGGCGCCGCAGAGAAACGACTCGACGTTTCCTCCTTTTAAATTGTCTCGAGGTTGCTGCTCGTTTGTTACCGCGTCACTTGGACTTTGTTATTGCTCTCTATGGCCGCACGACGAAATTCGCGGGAAGAGATTGCCAGTTGTTCTTCCAAGGAGGAGAGAAGCATCGGCGGATTCGACCACGATTGCGAGTGGTGTTCGATGACCGTAGAGGCGGGATGGAATTTATTGTGCATGCTGGCATTGTAATATCATAGAGAGAATTTGAGGAGTGGTTTGATGTGACCTTTGATGCGATTTCAGATTACGAAAGTATGATAAATGGAAAGGCGGATGCTTGTTTGCATGATAGATCGTTCTGGAGAACAATGTGACACATGGGTTGAACGTATACGCGTGGATAATTGGCGCTGAGCCTGTCAAATTAAAATCTATGAATTAAATAGGCAAGTCTTGGAGCACTCCGAAATTGAACTTTGACCTCGTTGACAAATTTTCTGCAGTTTCCTCTGGAATAATTGTATTATAACGAATTGATGTTGTAATTCCAATTATTTGCAAGTTGTGCATAATTATATCATCTGTCACGTAACAGGTAGATAAATATATATTTATCTCTTTCAAAAATACGCCACGTTTTCCTCAAATGTATAAGGAAAAATTAAGGTATCATTTAATTAATATCGACAGAAAAATACAGGTTTATATATTTCAGTCCCACCGAGCCAACGCATTAAATTAATTGCACCGTTGCTGCTAAAACGTCGACAGACTTTGGGTCGTCAGAGGTTCAGACACCGGTGGGTTGATAGCCCGTTTACCCTGTCGTTATGTGTATTTGCCTAACGGCCTGAGTAATGATCATTTTCGAGCTACGTGGGAGACTGGCGATGAAGAGCTTATCTCCTTCCCGTGCAGTTTCTCCTCGCTCAGTCACGGTATTTCCGTCGGCCCATTATCATAGACTACACGGTGATTAACGCACTTAGCCGGTGTTTCCAGTTTATAACCCGGTCCCGCGGCGCACGAAACAGAATTCTCGACCTTCGTCAATCCGATTTCCGATCACGTGCCCGGGCTTGAATTCCTGCAGCGCATCGCGGATGAAATTAAAAAATATGTGTTCACCAAAATTCCTCCATAAAATCCGTGTCGGTCCTTTTCGAATATTTATACGTGTCTTTATTTGCCACGCAACAATAAATCTACGCAAATGTACATCCATCCCGTGTATCATGAAATCCCCCGAGAGCTAAACAATAAATTGTACGATCGCAATGAGGGGCAATGTAATTTTTTTCTTGCGATCGCCAACAAAAATTAGAGAGCACCGAGCGAAAGGGGAATAATTGAACGATTGAAATAATGAATTAAAAAAGGGAGCAGTATTTAATCGTTTTGCAACATCAATTTCAGATGTCGGTGTGCCTGACGGCCCTCGTGCTAACGATAGCCGCCAAGGAGAAGCCGTCGAACACCGTCTCGGTATCATCTGGCACCGCGGCGATTCAGAGCAACACGATCCAGAAGCTGATCAAAATCCTGGAGAAGTACGGGCTCGAAGAGCAGAGGGGTCTGAAGAGGGTCTACCTGAGCAACAGGTCGATCACATGCAATGATGGATCCCAGGCGGGATTTTACCTGCGGAAGTCGCACGGCTCCAAGAGATGGATCATTTTCCTGGAAGGTGGCTGGTACTGCTACGACCACAAGAGCTGCAGAAACAGGTGGCTCAAGCTGAGGCATCTGATGACGTCGACTCAGTGGCCTGAGACACGCGACGGTGGGTAGCTTCCGCTGGAAAGTCGCGCGTTCACCTGACCCAACACTTTCTAACGTTTCCGTGGAACGGATTGTTCCGCAATCTTTTTCCCCTTGTCCAGTTGCCTATTTAATTCGTTTCGCGACACATGTCTGATACTGTTACAGTTAATATCATTGAAAAATCTTGTTTCTTTGCATGAAAACGCGAGGCGGAGTTTGCTTAGTGATTAATAGAAGAATTGGAAATCTAATCTGCCTTGTTTGGATGCATTTAAGTTTGACGAACACTGCTTGTTAATTTCTATTAAATTTAAATTCCATTAATATTTGTGTAGCAAACGCTCCAAATTTTAATATTAACTGATAAATAAGGGGAAGGGACGGGAATTTAATGTAAAGTAGGCAGTAATAATTTTCCATTTTCACAAATAATATTGCCAATTGCATTGAAGTTCAATTTATTCTAGTAAAATAATTTTGAGTATTTTCCGCTTTTGTCGTCTCACGGAAATAATTATTTTGACTTTCTTGTGCTTGCAGTGGGCGGTCTGTTGTCAGCCAACCCGGAGGAGAATCCATTCTGGTGGAACGCAAATCACGTGTAGGTATTGTCCATCTTGGCAAGGTTACACAATTATTCTTACCTTTGAATCGTCATAATACAATACGATAGATCCTCCATTTTCTCGACGTGTGCCGTGAAAAAGGTAAAATATCACAATTTTCATAACCTGACCAATTTTCTTCTTCAGGTTCGTCCCTTATTGCACCAGCGACAGTTGGAGCGGAACCAGAGCCTCGCCAAACGACATGTTTTCTTTCATGGGCGCAGAAATCGTATTGCAAGTGGTGCGGGATCTGGTCCCTCTTGGACTTGAGAACGCAAGCTCCCTTCTTCTGGCTGGTAGCAGCGCAGGTGGAACCGGTGTCATGCTGAATTTGGATCACGTGCATAATATGGTACACCATGAGCTAGGTGAGCCGCAATTTTAAGCTTACGCACCCCTTCGTTCGTGAATGGCACGATATCGATAAAAATGTTTGGGTTACATGATTCAGCTTACTAATTAAAACATTTCAACGAATACTTTGCTGTCAAATAATTAAATTTTAGAATGAAGTTGTAGAAGTCAAGATTGATTTTGATTTCAATAACACCTGAAACTAAATTACAGTGTTATTTAAATATGTTAATTAATTTGCGTTGCAGGCCTGAAGCACATCGCAATAAGGGGTGTTTCCGACTCGGGGTGGTTTCTCGACAGGGATCCCTATTCACCAAACGGCTTGTCACCGGTTGACGTTGTCCACAAGGGGATGGAACTTTGGAAAGCTCGGATGCCTCACAATTGTGTCGCCAAGCATCCAACCGAACCGTGGAGATGTTACTTTGGCTATAGACTGTACCCAACACTGACTGGTAAAGACACACGTTCATTAATTTACTTAATTTCTACTACAATTATGAATTAAACGTATACGCGAACTCTTAACACAGTGCTCGATGACATTTCGTACTTTACCTCCAAAATTCATTGCCCTCTGCAGAAAGATTCATTGTCATACTTTTCAATTCTTTAAATTATAATACAACATCCAAATGAAATAATTATTAAGGCTTTTATTCGAACAAAATAAGTTTGCAATAAAATACAGAATGAAATTATAATTTATCTCGACAAAGTTTTAAACGCAACAGAACAGGTCGATAAAATTGCTTGCATTTCTGAAAATTTCCAGCACCATTGTTCGTTTTCCAATGGCTGTTCGACGAAGCACAGATGTCGGCGGACAACGTTGGTGCACCGGTGACGAAACAGCAATGGGATTACATACACAAGATGGGTGACAGCTTGCGACAGACCTTCGAAAACGTTAGCGCGGTCTTTGCCCCGAGTTGCATTAGTCACAGCGTCCTGACGAAGAGGGATTGGCAGTTGGTGAAAATAGACGAGGTTTCGTTGGCGCAAGCGTTGCATTGCTGGGAGCAAATGCCAATCGGGAACCATCGGAATGAGTGAGTATTCAATATTTGCCAACGCAAAATGCATCCCGAAAGCGCGTAAAAAAATACAAAAGCAAAGTGCATCACCTAAAAAGTGTCTGATAGCTGGATTATTTTGGAAAATAAATATTGCGCACGAGCGGGCATAAAGATAAAACTGTATGCGAGGGCTTAGCGTGCCTACTGTTGTCCTAACCGAGGGCCACTTGGGCAGACATTTTTGTTCGGCCTCTCTAAACAGAGTTTTGTAGAATTGTGCATTGCGAAGGTAAACGTTATAAAATTTGAATATAATATTCCTCGCATTTATTCAATTGATTATGAGCAACAATCTTTTCATGATTACGCGTTTGTAATATAGTAATGGACAACTGATAAATGTTATTTCTTTTGAATTGACGCAGAGGCAAGAACAGTGTGTCTCCTTGATGAAGAAACTTCTCCCCCGTTTCATTTTCCCTAATTCTATCTGGTTTAATTGAAAACCGAGAGACTAATTTTGTCCCCGTTAATTTCAGCACTCGTTCCTCGATTGAGACGAACCAGCCGTGTGCGAAGTCTCTGCGAAAGTTGCTGCGCTCTGGGTCGACCAAGGGAAACGGCACTTCGTCCGAACCGGGAAGAAACGGAAGGAACGAGTCCGCGACGGAGTTGCAGAAAGTTTCGTCGACGGTGATGAACAAGCAAGTCGAGGGGAAAACGTCGTCGTCGACCGTCCTGACGCAGAATAGGGATAACAAGAAGAGAAAGAGACGGAAGCACAAAGGCAGACGGAGGGAGAGGAATAAGGAGGCGAAATTGAAGAAAGAGAAACACGAACGCAGAAAAGCAGCCGGTAATTATTGCGTTGAACGTATTAATAAGGAATAAAACTGCAATTGGTGCATGTTAATTATACGTGGCAAAATAATAAAATAAAATCTTCTTATTGGTGACAATCTATTGGAGAATTATCTACTTGGAGTACTGGTTATTGCGAGTGGATTTAGAGGGGGGATGTCTCGATTCTTTAGAAGATGGAACGAGTTTTGTACTTTACAAATGTTTCACATATTTAAAATAAAAACCGCGATGATTGATGAGATACAACATGCTTTCCGTTACAGTAGAATGGTGCAACAGATGTTTAAGATAAACCAAACAATTAAAATAATTAAAAATCTATAAATATATGTCCACCTAATTCTGAATTGATCGTTTCATTAAACATAAGAGTATTATCAACGAGCACATACCTGCGCGAATGATTAAGTACCAATAAATTGCCTCGCATACCGAAAAATACTTATACGACGTGCAACATGCATACGAAAGTCTGGTTGTCAGTCATTTTCTCGCCTGCTACTTGAAGGGCACTGTCTGATGACAGATTGATTTATCCGAAATTCGTTGATAATTACAGGCCGCCGGAAGGGTAACAAGCAGAACAACGACAGCAACCACACGGGCATGTTCAACGGGACCAGACCTCAGCGCTCGGTGATACCATCTGGCAAACGGAAGTGCGTCCAGGGCTGCCACTTCCGGTTAATCGAACGTTGCACTTGGCCGCAGTGTAATCACAGCTGCCCGAAGCTGCACAACCCGTTCACCGGGGAGGAGATGGACTTCATCGAGTTGTTGAAGAGCTTCGGCCTCGACATGAAGAGCGTGGCGAACGCGCTGGGCATCGATATACAAACGTTGAACAGCATGGACCACGACGAGCTGTTGAATCTCCTTACGCAACGAGCCAATTAGCAGGTTGCGTTAAGAAGAACAGACAATATTATTACTCTTTACGAAACAGCAGCCCTTCGATCTATACTTTGGCCCGCTGCTGTTTCGCCGTTTGGAAAGCTTCCTTGGGAGTCTTCGGATGGGGAGAGAAAAAGGAGTAGAAGTGTTTAGTGTGTATGTAGAAGAGAAACGGGGGAAAAGTTTCGTTTTATTTTTAAGACCCTCGAGAGAACATTTTCAGAGGATATCGACCAAATTGTATATACATATTTGTTAGAGTTTTTGTGCAGTACTTGAGATCATCGTCGAGGGAATCGATCCGATCGGGTAACTTCTCGGGAGAGTTACTTAATATCGCGAAAATTTTCATGATTTTCGTGGGTCGTTTGCGCGTGGCGCGTACGGCTGTTCGCACTGCCCTTCACGAGTAGCCGGGTATTTTAATTTATTTGATAGCTTGTAGGAAAAGTAGACGGGCATACAATCTCGTTACGAATTCGAACAGATGCGATGGTAATACCGCCATCGTATGCCACGATCACTGATCAGCCATGAGGCTTGACTTCCAGCTTACCAAAACATCACATCCTCGTGAACGTTTGTACCTGGTCCCATAAAGAACAGCTTGTTCGCAGAACAGCTTACTGAACAGTAACTTCAAGTGTCACAAATAATGTTTCGGTCAATGATCGATATCCATTCAATTTTAATAGGCAGGTCAAAATATACCAGGCCAAAAAAAAAACTTTTACCATTTTACATTTATTTTTGCATTTCAGCTTTGTATTTTTTTTTCTGTAGTTCTAATTTCGTACTTAATGAAATCAAAATTCCGTGGCCGAATGTTCACGTTAAAGTTGAGAATAGCACTCGAGTCTAATTAGAACTCGTCCGGTGAGCAAAACAATTCCCAAACGAAATCGTTTCAATTGCACGTACACAAGAATTTCGGACACGAAACGTTCCGTATTAGCACTGCCTGCTTATGGTAGCCACTATGCGATGTCCGTCAGGGCTGAACGAGGCAAATTAAGTCGAAGCGTTCAGCTCACGATTCAATAAAACGCGCCGGAACAGAGTTCTGCGAATTGATGCCATTAACGAGCAAACCGACCGACAAAGCAGCTTCATAGACTGATTAAATTATCTACCTCAACGAATCAAATCGTATTAACGTCCTTCTCTGTACTATAAACGCCGACTAGAAGAGTGCAACGCGGCAAGAGTAATTAAATGTAGGATAAACGCGTGCGCGTAGACCACGCGCCGCTGTGTCCAATTGTATCCGAGCACTGTAATATACTTGTCGGACTAATTAATTATTTATTTAACACGATGGAAGAATGGAACACGCGACGGCCGCGCGAGAAACGAGGATTTATCCGGAGCGTTTAATTTATTTTTCACACGATCGAGATCGTCGACGTTCGTATCCAACACGCTCCTACGTTACTGCGCGCCGGCACAAAGAGCATTGTTATTTTGTACACGCGTGAGATATGTAAATAAATTGTATAACTGTTGTACTAAACGAATTACAGAGTGACTTTATTTTATCTCGCGTAGCGATACTTTGTTAACTGATCTAGCTCGTCGGCAGAACAGCATTGTCCATAACCAACGGAACCTGTTAAAATGCAAGAAAAGGGTGAAACGGTAAGTGACGCTTTATATTAACAAATGGACAACAAAATAATGTAATATACACACGTGCGAACAATTACCCAAATATACTAAACCCCCGGAATTTGTTAATAAAACTCCACGAAACATACAGAGAGAACGGCATTCCATAATTTCAGCTCGATCCCAGGTAACCGCCAATTAATTCGCGCTAATTGCATCTCGCGTTTCTCCGCGAGATCCTCAAATACACGCAGGCCCGCGGTTCCTTCGAATGGATATCCAGGTGCGACGTGATCTGTCTCCCATCGAGCGACACTGATCGTACACGATCGTTCGACTGAATCGTCGGTCGGGCAAACATCATCGAACGCGAAGTAACGATAAATCGAGTCGCCCCGTTCGCTGCACCTGTACCTAATCATCATCCTGTTAGCTCTCACGATTACCCTCCCCCCTCTCTCTATTCCCTCCTCTTATCCACCGACTGTACGTTCAGCCACGAGCTAGGGTGATAATTCAATGTAGAATCAGAATCCGTCCCCCCAACCCCGATTCGGATCCGTCGTTTTGCCCGTGCGTACTCTACGATCTGCCTCGTCCTCCCTCCGTAGTCGTTGTCTCGAAACTATATATTCCACGGCATACGCAGGAAATGGTGTTTAACGCAGACGGGTCAGGCCGGGTCTGACCCCCCGGTGGTGGACGATAGTCGATAGGATGGCAGAACGGTGAACAGAGAAAAACTGTGCGTACACGATCGGACGGGCGACGAGGACAGCGACGTGGTCCCCACCGAGCAATTGACGTGTCCGAGGAAGTGATGGAAGGATGGCACAATGTGCTTGAATGTCCCATAAGCGAGCGGGTTCTATATTAAACTGGTCCGGTTACGGGTCGTTCGGTTTGCCCATCGTTCAGTCACTGGACTGTCTCCAGACGGTTGGATCGGTTGGACAGCCAAGGATAAACGCGATCGGTTCATCCATTTCGCCGCCTCGTTTTCGTTTGCTATACGCACGTGATCCCGGTGGCGAGGTACATCAAAGCAGAAAGTAGGAAAGAATACGCTCGCTGTCGTTTGTCGCGGGTGGCCACGAACGATGCGCCGATCGAACGGTTCGCGATCTCCTTGAGGGAAGAGATTGCACGCGAGAAGAAGACGCGTGAAAGCGGCGACGCTTCCGTGGATTGGTAACGAAGCGCGTACTGAATGCTCGATCGGTTGTTCAGGAGAAAGGAGAACCAGGACTCGAGGGACTCCTGGCGATCGGCTCGCTGCGCCGGAAGTGTCTCGGGGTGCACGCGCGAGGTGTAAGTGTATCCTTGCTGGCTCGCCCGATATTTCTTCGTCCCAATTTCGTCTCGCCTATTTCTCGGGTGAATTTATTGACAGTCGTTCGCGATGGCATGGAAGATGTAACTGGACCCTGTGCAGCCAGAGTGCATTAAATCACATTTTTCAAACTTTAGAGGACGGCCAATTTAAGACGCAGGAGCGTTGTAACAGGATATGGGTAGAATAGCAGTTTTGCATTATTATACTACTAAAGTATTATATTAAACTTGGAACGAAGTAATTACTACGATCAGAAGGAGTGAAAAAAGTGGGCCTAATGCACTCTGACTCTGGGACCCAGAGATGTGAACGTACGAGTATGTAGAATTTCAATTATAAGGGCGGCTATTCGATTGACAGATTAATTAAAAAAATTTAATCATTATACAAACGGACTTAAAAATTGAATTAGTTGCTTTAGTAGTTTCAGTTTCGATTATTATCTTTGAGATAGGGAGTCCGTTAAGTAATATAGTTTTAGGGGACCTAGAGTTAGAGAATCTCGTTTTGATGTTTTTTTTTTATCGCAAGCACAGGCAAAGCTTTGATTTTTGACGCTGGAACACGGTTTCTACCGAGATCTTGGATAAAATAGCATTGCCCTATGATGCTGAAGGGAGCAATATTGCTGTTCCTTCATTTATACTGCGACATCGGTGAGCTTCGAATATTACCTGAAGGATGTTTCACTGCATGTTTTAGCATTGTTTCCGCTTCACATTGAAATTGCAATTGTAGCATTGGCAGCCCAATGCGGGAAAGTATGGCTGACTGTCTCCTCGTTGTGGAGACCAATCGCTGCCAGCGACAAGGTGGTCGACGCTGAGCTGGAAGTAAATTGGGATCTCGATTGTCCATCGAGCACAGGATACCCAGATACCATCAAGGTGTTCACTGCTGACCCAGCACATAGTAATAAGTTTTGTTTGCTTCTCTTGAACGTCGTAACTCTTGATACAATGATTAACACGATTAACTTATAGCATACTTTTATATATATTTGTATTTAGTTTGTATTGAATTTTAAACCTTGAAAGCAAAGGAGAATATTAAATTCGATTTGAAGACGCTGCACGAAGCATTCAACGATTGAACATAAGCGTGTACATAGTTTCCGTAGCATCATCGAAGTTTGAGATTAAAGAACGACGATATTGGTACCGGTCGACGCATCCATCGACGTCATTGTTCACAGACAAAACGGTGAAGCCCAAGCTGATTCTAACATCGCTGCAACATCCACGAGGTTACTACCGTACGAACATCACGGTTGGTCGTCCTCCACTTCCGGGTGGATGGGAGACCAAAGATGGAGCGACACTTCCTGGTCCGCATTGTCTGAAACACCATGCTGCCCTTTATAAGGACGGGGCCATCCTCACTAGTTCCTGCTTGCAGATCTGGCCTACGTGGATGTACGATTTGAGGTAATAAATTGGTCTCCGCCCTTGAGTTATATCATATTAATTAGAAATCGAGATATTCGAAGCTGACTACCCTTCGAAATATAAATACAATAATTTTCCCCAAATCCGTAGGAGTTCATTAGCTTAGAATATTGAAGTGAATAATGAATAATTATATAATGGTATGAATAATAATAGTAATAACGAATTACCACGTATTCATCTAAATTCGTAAAACCCTATATTTTATTACGACAAAGATCAATTTGTTTTCTTTCCTTTTTTAAATAATGTATACACGTTTTTAGAAAAGTCCCAACGAACTTCCCCCGGATTTTTTTAATATTCCCTTTCAGGAGACAACTAGGAAGGCTTCCAATTGGAAGCCTAATGATCCCCGGGACGCACAATTCAGGATGTTACAAGCACGGCGACCTAACCAGGCGAGATGCGTTCCAAAGATACCTGCTAACACAGGATCGCGATGTGTGGACGCAATTAGTGCACGGTATTAGGTATTTAGACGCCAGGGTTGGTTATTATCCGTCGATTCCAAACGGCACCGCCATCGAGGAGGGCAACCACATAAGCAGATTCTGGATCAATCATGATGTCATCCGGATTACCCCTCTGTCCGCGATCATCAAAGACGTGAGAAACTTTCTGAACGTCGCTAGAGGGGAGGTGGTCATAATGGACTTCCATAGGTAAATTGGTGATATAAAATAATACAGCACTGTTGATTTGGGGGATCAATAACGCTGGGAGAACGATGTAAACGGTTGTGGAATTATTCTCAAATTGCTATAAAATTGCACGCATTGAAATGCATCATTTGCCATAAGTAATGGTGTGCATTTGATTCGAACAAAAGTATGTATCTTTAAAAAGAATATAGTTATTCGAGAAAATAAGGAGGGAACAGGATTTCGAATGTTTAAAGCGTTACTAGAGATTGTTAATGCAACAGCAATAATTATATATTATCAATTAATGGAGTTGATAAATTAACACAGAGAAATTATACTACTTGCAGATTTCCCGTGGGATTCGAAGGTAGACCGAGTAGGCATCGTCGATTGGCCATGATCCTCTTACGTGAATTCGAAGGCCTGATTCTGAAACCCGATAGAGGGGTCGAAGGTCTGGGCCCGACCTTGAATGATATTTGGACCGGAGGGAAACGCTTGATAATTTGTTACGGCGATAAGCACACCGTGAATGGTAAATTTATTGTCAGCCACTGCTTAATAAAACTGTCCGGTTGAACGCATGTACATATTATAGGTACTCGACGTTTCTATTCTAAAGACAAAGTAAAAAATATAACCACCGATTAAATATAAGAATACAACAAAAGGGAATAAATTTATTTTACAACGATTATTAAAGAAAAGAAAGTAAACTATAGAAATTATAGAAGATGTAAATTTTGCTTCTTTTATCTCGCCAACTGGATCTGTGAAACTTATTTCAGAATACGATTGGCTGTGGCCAACAATGTCTCAAGCCTGGGGCAACCAACAGATCGTAGAAGGTTTGTTCAAATATTTGGACAAAGTTATCATGGGTCCAAAGAAATCACGGAACAGCCAGAACCCATTATGGGCGGTGATGGCCGAGTTAACGCCATATCCGTTGGATATAATATTCAATTTATCCGGTGGTCTGCGGCAAATGGCCGACTCCGTGAATAGGAATCTCACGTACAAGTTTCAAGAGGAATGGTGGAAGGAAACGAACATCGTCGCGACGGACTTCTTCCTTGGGAATAATCTGATCGACGTGTCGATACAATCGAATATCAAGAAAAGCAACATCGCACAGTGGCGCTTGTAATGTGACAGCCAATTAGCATATTCTACAATGATTTCACTTTAAACTTTCTGATTAAACGCCGCTCTGTTGGCCAGGGAACAATGAATCGTTCAGAGTTTAATGAACCTCCCTTAAAAATTAACTAATTAAATTTTCTTTTCTCGATACATATATCGTTCTCACTAAAATTAAATGAATAGCCATATACAAACGCGGAGGGTTAATATCCAAGCAAAGGAGAGTAGAAAAGGGGTAGAACCATTTAGGACTTGAAACTTCTCGGAGTACACTATACCTATTTCTTAGATTCGTCGATTGATCGTGATCGAGAGTCCTATGGTAATTGATGTAAGAGCACGCACGCGCGATAAAATATTATGTAAATGAAAGACTTCTAAATAAGAGTGCTAATATATGTACACGTAGAAGGAATGTACTTTTATTCTTTATTGTTCCCAATATAATTTTCCCAATACAGTCACTGCAGATTTTCGACAAACTGTTCAATACAACGTTCAACCCTTATGCACCAACCTTGTACCTTCGCAATTACAAGAACCTTTTAATCCTCGCTAGTCTCCAATGAAAAAATTAAACTGGATCGTACGAAGGGGGAAAAAAAAAATGAAAAAATACTACGAAGTTTCCAAAACGTGCCCCAGCCGAGAACAAGCGTGGCGCTCGTCTATTTGACTTCCAAATGTGTCGGTAGGACCCGAGATCACGTTCGAGACACCGGTTTTCCAGGTAGTCAGTCGTCTGGCAGCAGCGTACGACAACGAATCGATGCGGACTGAATTTTAAACGCCACTCGTTTCTCCCAATCTTCACGACTTTCGTCTCGCGTGCTCGCGATAACTTTCCAGTACGGCTCGAACTTTGCGATACGCCGCTGCACCCGCTTTTCGTTTATCTGTTTTTCCTCGCGCGCTTCGGTCATTGTCATTTTTAACGCGACGCTGATAAATGGTTCTACGGCGGTGTTCTGATACCCAGAATGTGCGTACGTAACGAGGAGAAGAAACGAGGAGAAACGTTGAGGTAACAAGGTGCTCTGGCTGTTCGCCTGGTTTTTTCTTTCTGATACGAAACCAGCCGGTCAGACAACGTGAAATAATGGAGAACAATGTTTCGAACGAGGCGACGGAGCTGTGGGCTGTTTACGCCTGGTGGTCGTGCATTCTTGTTCTGAAGATGATCACGCTGGCATGGTTCACTGGGAGAATTCGTGTGACGAGACAGGTAAAATTAGTTACTTCGATCTTTACTTTAGGATATTTTTCGAATCGGACTGCGATCGTGTGGTTGTCAGGAATATTGGATAATTGTTTTTCTTGGTTGCCATAAAAATAATAGTAGGATTTGAGAAGAAAATTCTTTTCAGTATTATCTTTGTGTGAAATGAATGTTTTAAATTTGAATTACATCAATGAAAAATAATAAACGTTACTAAACAAAAAACAGTTATGAAAGAAAGATATTTATTTGCATTTAATAATGGTAATTGTGAGTAATCAATTTTGACCAATCATTGACCTGCATAATTTTGATCGATTTTCGCAGGTGATTCACAGCGAGGAGGACAGAATGTGGTTGAAAGGTACTGATATAATTTTATGCCCGACCGGAGGTGGCCACGAGGACCTGGATCGCATCCGAAGCGCGCATCAACACGATCTTGGAACTGTACTCCCTTATCTCTTAATTGCACCGATATGGCTGGGCACGTCACCGGTGTTTCGGATAGCCAGAACAATTCTGCCCGGTTTCGCAATAGTCAGCATTATGTACACGCTGCTACACATGAAAATCGTGAACGTGCGCAGTTATTGCAAAACAATTCTGTCCGCTTCGGAACTTTGCGTGCTGATTTGCATGTCCATCATGACTGTAGTGTACTATTCATTCTGAACTGTATAACAACCAATTTTTATATATTTTTTATAGTTATGGAAGTATTGTGATGTTGCATTTTTGTACGATAAATAAATTCAGTAATTATAATTCGTGTGCGTGAGTGTGGAATCGTTTGCGTAAAAGTTGGTGTTATTTTCGTCAAGTCTGTGCAATAAAATTTAAATCTAGCAGAAACCGAAGTCTCTATTCTATATTCCAATCCTGTGTCCTTTTAATGGAAGGTACAATTATACTTTCTCATCTCGATTTTATAATAATTTATTCTTTTCATCGTACACAACAGTTAGAGTATTACGTTAATGAGAAACAAAATTACTCTTGCCTTGATTTTGAGTCAGACTGACCCATTGTCCGTCCAAGGGTTAATTCATTCATGAGCCAAAGGAAGACGACACGCTGCGAGACTGAACCCGAGTACCCTGTTGCTTCCCAATTCATAATTACACATGAAAGAAACCGCAAGAGAAATTAATTGCTATCATTATTTCGCAGACTGTGTGTGGACATGCTGCTCTGTATAGTAGCTCGATGATGAATCTCGCGAAAGCCGTTCTTATTCTACCTTCGAGCGTCGTAAATGAACGTAGTAAATGTGACCATCGTGGACGTGCCGTATCTTCATTATCATTGAATTTAATTGATAAGCATTTAAGTTCGATAGATTACGGCCTGTCTAATGCGTTACGTCTCTGAGGTCAATAGTCAGTTATTAAGTTAATGTTGAATATGACTTATGTAGATTCGTAGCGCAAGGCACGGTAGTCCACAGCGTACTAGCAAGAGGCGCAGTGATTCACTGAGGACTTTATCCAAGTGGAAATGAAATAAAATCATTGGTAAGTGTTTGCTCTTTTCTTTCCTCTTTCTCTAAACTAATTCTCGTTTCTCCTTTGCCTGAAAATGCATATTTGTGCATAATAATACGCACGTCGGTGTAGCTTACACTCTTTTGCCAGTTTTTAATTAAAGTTTTGTAATACTCTGTTCTTTTATAATTCTTTTCTGTTCTCTCTTAACAAAACTATACATTTCGCTGAGTATCCTTAAAAATATTAATACATGCAACTTTGCTTAAGATTTGGAGCTTGTGTACGTCTTTTTAATCAATCAGATCGCCAATCTTCCCCGACAGATTGAGCATATAAAATCGAGTTTACACAATGCATTCTCATCAGACTGCTTAAAATGATAATTTATTCGAATCGGTATACGTCAACCTGTGGAGTAAAAAAAAGACTCTGAAAACTCCGAGACGCGCATACGAGCTGCATCATTTAGAGACCTTGGCATACATTCTTCTTCTTCAGAGTAACGAATAAAAACTCATAGTATTGTTAACAAGAACGGTAACCGATTTTGCAATTCAATATTCATCCCAAAGCATAAATCGCCTCTCGCACAACCGAACAAATTAAATCGTCCCGATTATTGCCACGTTCTCCAAATAGTTATTCACCTCCACGATAGTTAGTTAGTTACGCGCCGCGTTAGCGCAACGTCGAGCGCGGTATGATCTAACGCGGCGGAACAAACGATAAGCAAACAAAAATACCGCTATGGAAAGTGACAGTCGATTGTTCGCGGAGCTGGACAAAAGTTCCGTGCACAGGTTGCTCCAAATGGAGGTGTTCGTGTTCGATTGCATGTTCTTCTTCACATTTCTATATCTGTTTGTGTACTTAATCGGTCGACAAATTTAGAGGTTAGGTCAACGCTGTCCTTCACCCGTCGTGAAGGACGGTAACCAAGGCCGCGAATTTATAGTCTCGGACCGCGAACGCGAACGTTCTATTGACTGTTTACGCGGGTCACGCGTAAAACTCGAATCACGATGCGGAGGGGAACTATGGTGCTTTAAACTCAGTTTCAGCGTCGAACAAAGAAAACAATGGAGATAGAGGAGAGGATCGTTCGCAAGCGAGGCGTTCGTTGCTTTTTGCAACGTGTACCGCAGCGTTTGTCAGAAGTGGTGGAACATTTCTTCTATACGTGAGTTTTATCGATTTACCTGCGGGGTAACGCCTGAATTATTCTGCGCTTATATCGTTTGTCGTTGTATCTCTTTTTCGCTCAGGCTTGGATTAAAAATTGCTCAACGACCGCTGAAATGGCTCATTGGAAGTACTGTGATAGTATTAATCTCCCTTTTCGGACTCTACTTCTTTCGCCAGGAGAAGAATCCTGTGAGATTGTGGGTTCCGCAGGATTCAGAGTTTGTTCGCGACACCGAATGGATGTTCGAACATTTTCGACAGGGACTGAGAATGGAAGGCATGATACTAACGGCTGATAATGTATTGGAGCCGGAGGTTCTTGCCAAGGTAGTTATTGTTTTCACTGTACTCTCTTGTCCGATGGAAAAATATATTCTATGCAATGCATGTTTCAATCCTTCCAGTTGAATGAAATAACGAAGGAAATCATTTCTGTACAAACTTCTGACCGGATCGCGTGGACAGATGTATGCTTCAAGTAAGTATTTATGTGATACATGTTCCTACGCAACTATTATTTCATGGTACCTTAATGCCAGCCACAGAATGAAACTAATTTCTCTTTTGTTTAATGCACAGAGTACCTGTTATATCGGGCATTGTACACAGAAAGAGACGCGGTTATCGATTCGACGACTTCTTCGAAATGGAACCCGGGCTGCAATTTAATAACACTAAGTTCGAACCTGCTGTTCATGCGGATCCAGAACTCTACTGTAACGTGGTGAATAACTTGCCGAAAGCTTGCCTTTTAGGCAGCATCCTGGATATATGGGAATACAACACTGATGTGATCCTTCAGAAGTCCAAAGAAGAGATTATCAAAGATGTAAATAGAGTTAAAGTTAGTCCCACTTTGGGCCACTCGCTGAACTTCACAGATCTGTTGGGCGGCACGGTGAGAGACGATGAGGGTAGAATTATCTTAGCTAGGGCTGTAAAGACGGAATGGGCAGTTCATATAAACCTTTCCGAAGTGGATATGGATAACTTTGGAAACGAAGTCGGAACAGCTGATTGGGTAAGGTAAGTTTTTTTCGGAAAGGCCTAAATCACAATTTAAATATAATCCGCGATTTAGAAGTTGCCTAAATAAGTATATCAATATATAATTCGTATCGTGTACTTAAAATTCGTTAACTGATTTGGGCCTTGGTGTATCTTCCTCTGATTTTGTCAAGATCGAGTTAAAAATCCGTTCTATTAATAAAACGTACTCGGTATATTAGCGCTGCATATATTTGCATTTTTTCGAACACTTTACACGATTCTTGATCTAACAATTAGACAAAATCAAAATCCGTTTCTCCTTTAAAGTATAAACATTTAGCAGTCACATTTTTATTTCATTCTGTATACGCGTATTAGCATTTAGTTGGTGTAACGTTAACATTTTATATATAGGCGACGGACGATGTGTTGAAATGGGAACTCTCCTACCTGAATGTATTGCACAAAAATGCAAGGTTGTTAAATAATAAGAAAAATGTAAATCATACAATGTCCATTTGGTACGAAGCTGGTAGAAGCTTCGGGGACGTTACATTTGTAACAATGTTCGGAAATATTGATATATTATCAATAGGATTCATTTTGATGTTTGTCTACGTTCTAGCCATATTGTCGGATTACAACTGGGTCGGATTGAGAGTAAGTTTTTCCATCGTATAAAAGTGCAGTTATTAAAGAATTACGCTTGAGCGGAATTATAACGTACTAGAAATTTCTATATCCGACACACTTTACAGAACACAATTTTCTGTAGGTTTATCTCACGATTGTCGGTCTTTTGTGCGTCGGTGGTGCCTTTATAGTTTCTATCTGTGTATGTTCTGTTCTTGGAGTTCCTTACGGGCCTGTACACACTTCTCTGCCTTTCTTACTGCTGGCGCTCGGAGTAGACGATAATTTTTTAATAATGGCATCATGGAAAGAAATACATACACACAAGTTGAACCGAAATAAGCCGCTCGAGGAGAGAATAGCTTTAATGTTAGGACACGCAGGCTCGGCGATTAGTATTACTTCTCTCACCGACGTTGTTGCGTTCATTATCGGTGCTTCTACAGTAAGATTGAATTTATATTTTTATTTAGTTCGTAGATAAAAAGCTGCAACGAGTACATCCAAATATCGCATGCATTTCTAGATATTACCATCGCTACAATCGTTCTGTATTTACGCGGCATTTGGGGTATTACTGACGTTTTTATTTCAAATCACTTTCTACGTTGCCTTCTTTTCCATCGATGTACGACGAATCGAGAGTAAAAGAAATTCGATACTGCCATGCATTGTTCACGAAAGCTTTACACAAAAATTCATCAGTCCGCAAGAAGAGCTTCCCGCAAAGTTGATAACTAAACTGTATTCGAATGTGGTCCTGACGGGAACCGGGAAAGTATTCATAGTGGTAATAACAATAGTTACAGCGTCATTCGGAATTGTGGGTTTGTTGCAACTGCAACAGTGGTTCGATCCAGCTTGGTTTATACCAAATCATTCGTACCTAAGTAAATACATCGATATACGCCGCAGTCAGTATCCCGATCACGGTTACGAAGCGTTTATCCTCACGGGAGACTTTAACTACACTGCCGAGTTCCCAAAGCTGATCACTTTAGCGGAGAGATTTGAGAATCTGTCGACCATCCAAAGCGTGAATGCATGGCCGAATGCGTTCGCGAAATTCGTCATGGATTATTTTGAAAGAGGTACCGTAATCCACACTTTGGCACCATAAATTCGACGAACAACCGTCCGGAACAATTTCATGTGCAAAATTGCGCCCGTTCATAGACTTAAGAGAAACGACGATCGAGGAATCGGAGTTTCGAAACTATCTGTCCAAGTTTCTATCGAGTCGGAGCGGCGGCAAGTATCAACGGAACTTTCGTTTCGAAGAGGATTTAATATGCGGCCAAAATACACCGCCAATATCGGTAACCACCATAGACTTTACCTTCAAACGATTCCATGGCCCGCATCAGTGGATCCCGGCGATGGACGAAAGCAAACAGGTTGCACAAGACGTGGGAATCGACGGTTTTGTCACAGTCTGGAGCGAAGTTTTCAGCTTATGGGTCACCGACAAACTGATCGCTCAAGAAGTCCAACGCAACGTGCTGCTAGCACTGATTTGCGTAATGCTAATGACGGGGCTGCTGATCGCCGAATTACAGACTTGCTTCTGGATCTTCTTGTGCGTGCTTCTTACACTCTTGAATGTCTGCGGGTACATGTACTTTTGGGGCCTGACGATAGACATTGCGTCCTGCATTGGTGAGTGGTCATTTATTTTCGAGGGGCATCCAGTTCAAAGCAGTTGGAATTTCGTATGTGCGATTACGATAAGCGTTTGATCGTGGAATTTTTCGGCAGGCTTGGAATTGGGGATTGGATTATGCGTGGATTACGCTGCTCACGTTGCCCACGCGTTCATCAACGCTGCGTGCGAAGGGGGCGAAGAGGATCGCACGAAAAGAGCTCACATTGCAGTAAGATACATCGGTGCAGCAGTCGCATACGGTGCCGGCTCGACGCTGCTTGCACTCTCGATGATGGCATTTACAGATAGCTACGTGTTCCACGCGTTTCTAAGAATTTTTATATTGGTGATATTGTTCGGCTTGTGGCACGGTTTATTTTTCCTGCCGGTCATCTTGAGCACAATTGGCCCACGGAGCTTGCGACCACGCAAATCACCGCAATCCCCCGAGAAAATTGACGACGCGGACGATACTGTAACCAGGCCGTTGAATAAAGAACCGGAGGATTGAAGCGGGTACACACCTTACGATGATTCTTTATCAATAATATTTATTTTTGGTTCAATAAACATACAAAATTATTACACTATCCGTACTATTAATCACACATTTATACAAAAATAATAATAATAAAGATCGGATAACTTAAAAACGGCATTATTTATATATATATATTTATCTAATATATTAAAATTAAAAAAAAAACAAGTACAAAATAATGTAGCAAGGTTGATATAGATTTATTAATAATAATTATTGATCGGAAAGGAACATGACTATTATAAACGTAACGTAATCGTGTTGCTGGATGCGTTATCTTCTTCTTTTTGTTTGTTGTTGTTGTTGTTTTGTATGTATAATCATAATTAATGTTTATGACGTAAAAATGAGCGGCGAGGGAGCGACCCCGGATTGATTGGCAAGCTCCCTCCGCTGCCTCTCTCAGTCTTGCACAGTCCACGAACATTCATGCATACCTTTCACTCGAATCATCTGTCACACCTGGCCTTCTTTATTTGTCATCTCTGTATTGTAACGATCTCCGCCCTCTCTTTTCATCTCGAGATCTTTTTTTTCTTCTTTTTAACACAATATCGAGCTTACCCCTCGAGCACAGACAAGGCAAACCAGAAGACCTAAAATTTATGCTCATACGTACACGATCATCCTTCGGCAGAGACATTCGATTAGAGGCGTGCGTTTCTTTCTTCAGATACGATTCAGCACACACGGTAGTAGACTGCCGGGGCAGCAAGCCACGCACGAACGATACGGCGATACACATCTCCTTACTTAGTTCGAATTTTACAAATTGGGATCGTACATTCCATAATTAATGAGGAACCATCGATACAATAATAATATTTACTTAGCAAAACGTGCCGATCGGTAGTGTGGCGAAGGACGCGTGATGTGTGAGCACAGTTAAACGCGTTACGAAGAAGGGGAAGGGGTTTTGATGATAATAACGATGATATTGGTGGTGGAAGGGATGATAAGTTGGCGCAGGATAACGTTGGTAGCAGGGAGAGAGGCGTGTTCTCCATCGTTTTAGGGCTGCTGATGACCATGGGAGAGGGTGGTGGGGGTTGGTTGAACGTTTCAGGGAAGTTGCACGTCTGCTTGCCAGTTCAAGGTACACGCACTTTATAGGGATACACCATGGGAAAGACACTCAGGGCAGACACTGACATAGAGACTAGGCTACCGACTATATGTATACCTATCTAAACGTGTAATTAGCGTACCGCACCGCGTACACCCGGTACGCCCGCACTCCGCCCGTCATTCGGCTTGCTTTATTTTTTTCATATTTATCTTATTTTTCTCTCAATAAGCAAGCACGTGTATACGTTTGCCACACGCGCTCCCGTCCCTCATTTTCTATTTTTTGTATTTCTCCTTCTTTTCTCGCACTCTCCTTCCCGCTTTATTATTATTTCTTTTCTTTTTTGTGTAATAATTTCCAGTTCCCTTCTTCATTCTACTTCCGCCCGTTTCCTTTTTTTTTCTTTTTATTTCTTGTTCCGTTTTCTTTAATTATTATTATCATCGTTTTATTACAATCAGCGATCGCGTCGTAGTCGTGCTTTTATAGTAAACGCTATGTAGTCTTTATTACTCAAGCTTATGCCCAAAAATCTACCAGAGGCACTTTGGGTTTATTAGTACCATTTGAAGTCGGCGTGCGCGGGGGAGGGCACCGCGAATCCTTTGTATTATTATTTCTTTTTTTTATGTTCTTTTTCATTTATTTATTCCTTTCTTTGTGTGTCTTTTGCAAAGTGATACAGCGACCGAGCGACGTGAGCTTCTCTCGTTTTCTCTTCTTCATGTTCCTCGTGGCTTGACGCAGTACCCTGTCTGTGATCCATTTCTTCTTCCTTAATTCACGTACGTTCACCGCTCTAACTTACGCACCCCATCCATTTGACCCCTCCCCCGTTCCTTTCCCGTAGCCTACCAACTCCGCATCTTTTCCTGCTGCCTTACCTTTCCACACACGGTCTTCCGATGTTTTTTGAGCAATAAATACTTTCTCCACTGACAACTGCACATTGAATTGACGCACGGGACACACTCACGCATACACGAACAATACACATTCGTTACCAGCCGCTCGCGTCGACAGAACTCTCGAAGGTCGGCCCGGTTCAAGACCCCCTCGACGATATGAATTAGTCTCGCGATAGTCTCGATAATCAAAACCATTATCTACGCGTCCGTGAAAGTCTTGTTCATGCGACGAAACGCCTCGTCGGGTTTCGATGTGCGTTTTGTAAAAGTGGTGCGTTCACGTTGGCCGTACAACGAACATGGAAGAAAGCGATTTAGAAAGATTTCTAGCGAAGGATTTTCCATTGAACGATTATGCCGTTTTGATCCCTCTCTATATGTATAGATTAAAACGAATACACGATACGACACGTTTTTGTTTCTTTTTTCTTTCTTTCTTGGTGTATATAGTATATATGGCGCGCAGGTAAAATGCTCCTAGGACAAAGGGGTTGTTCTTCTCTTTCTTTTAAAGCGCTGTCCATCGCGAACGGCTCCCGAGCACACTCATCCGTATCAATTGTCTTAAACTTTCATTCTTACCAATATGGCTACATCCACAGAGTTTAATGTTACGCTTTAATTAATGATTATCAATTCATATCAATTCAATATCAATGTATTACAATCAGACAATACTCAACAGTGATCGTTATTCATTATATATTACAATAATTAAGAGTGACAACAACATGACGACGGAGGCGTTGAAGCATTACAAGGGAGAAGAGAGAGAGAGAGATAGAGTGGCACAATGTGATTTCCTAAGAATGATGAGAAAGAGTAGAAAGAGGCGCCGATATTGGACACCTTTACTACATGTAATATAAAGTGAAAGATAGAGAGGTAATGATGACACGAGGACACGGAGGAGCATTTTTGTTTTCTTTCCCGATGAATATGAATAGCGCGACAATGATAAGGTGAACATCGGATGATTGATGCACGACGATGAGAACGAACGATTAATGATAAGATGGAACAATGAGCTGGAGACCAAGGGGGGGGGGGGAAGCACGCACACTCAACACAACCGTCACATCGAGCTGGCCTCGCGCGCGGCCATAGTCCATAGATTATTACCTATCAACTAATACACAGTCTGCCTCCGATTTCGCGGATGACTCCTTCCACTTTTCTTCTTTTTTTTCGTATTTTGGATGCATGTAAGTATAAATAATACGCGTAATGCACAGCGTGCGCACAGCACGGCTTCGATCCCCCTCGATCGACGAACGACGGGCGAAGCTCGCGTTTAGAAATCTTGGACGAGGATCGTTGTTTGCGACGTCCCTGTTACTTTCTCGTTGCCCGTATCAGATTCTCGTGTAATGATCGAGGGGGTGATTCGTTACGCCGCTCGGCGCCGTTACTGTACGCGCGCTCCCTTCCTCGGATACTGCATATACATACACACATACTTTTGCGCCGGTATAAAGTGTATATATGTACACATATACATACGACATACCATCCATGTATATATAATATACCCATATTGTTTAATTAATCATCGTTAATCGGTAATTATCTTATTTATTAAAATTCGTCAGTTCGTAATTCAAAAAAATTTCAGCTAGTAGCGGTGGATGGAAATGTTTCTTCGTTAAAAATCGCCGATCACCGATAAACGACGCCGGGGTATCGACCGTTTTGTATTTCCTTCTTTTTTATTTTCCGTTTTTTTCTTTCTTTCTTATCCTTCAACACATTTACAAATTATCGGATCGATCGGCTGATTCACTCACTTATAACACTAATGTCCTATTATTTTCATTCGTTTTAAAACTCTATCCGCCGGCCGCAGCACGTGGATCGTCCCCGCGACGACCTCCAAATAGCGCGCGAGAAAATCTGTCTTAGTTTTCATTTGTGTCTGTGTGTGTATGTGTGTGTGTGTACGTGTGTGGCCGCCGGGCGGTGTGGACGCACATCGATAATTCTATTACAATTAATCGTGATTTTGGTATCTTATGTACAGTTATGCGTGGCAATGCGCTGTGTGATTATCGCCACACCGGGGCCAGCCAGCGACCAAATTCAGAAGACTTTGTCACAAACACTTAAGTCCCCGTAAATACATTTCAAACTTTCCTCCGTTCGGGCATTCTCCTTTCAGCGGTCCGTTGTGCAATTTCATCGTGTGGTAATAATTCGCGTACTAAGCTGAGACGACTGGCTTGCACGAAAACCTGAGACGATCGATTACAAGATAGGCCAGTCCTCTTGGTGCTTCCATTAGAATACCTAACCGCGGTCGAGTATTCAGCAGGGTAACTCTTGGCGGACGGGCTTTGTCATATGCTTCATAGAGTTCATGGTACATCAGGGGTTGTCCGCCGCCATTATATTGTGCACCTGCTCGAGCTTGTATGCCAATCTCTGCTTCTGCGAGAACTCGTCCTCCTCCAGAGTAACAATTAGCTGTTCGTTATATTTGCCCGCATACGTGTACAGTTCGTATAGGGCGCAATTCGTGTTGAACTCTGTCGTGTGCAACTGCAACGGAGGAAGCATAGAACGAATTTGATATATAACAATCTATGAGTCTATCGCATAAGTTTAATTGTAAGGGAGGAAACACGTACCCTGGATTCTTCGGCAAGCATAGCGTTCATGTCTTGATCGGATATGGCTGGCATCACTTTGATATCTGCGTAATAACGTTCTACCCATTCTTTGTACACTGGAATGTCCTTCGCGTAAAGTAGCTTCGAACTCGGCGAGTCCTTACCTGAAACATTCAAAGTAGACCAAACTCAGTAATCTGTTCGGAATCGAACCCTCCGAATTTTTAACATTGAATTATTTATGTTCAATGCGTTTTACCTAATCTATGATCTGAAGTGGAACAGCTGTCCATGAACGTTTGCGCGACAACGGACAGACACGAGTCCACGATGTTCGATTTGTGTATATCGAAGATGAAATTTGGATTCTTGATAAGGTTCACCCAAAACCTGAGGGGAAGCGAGTTGCTCTTCCATGTGTGAACCACTTCGGGGTCGGATATGCCGTGCTGCAACGCTTGGTCGTCCATGAAGTCGAACATGTATTTGATCGCTAGAGGAAGGGCCGATCCTCGATGGGCAGTGCTGAAGATTGTTTCGAACAGATCGTCGACGAATTTCTGAAGCGTTCCCTTCGTGGCCAGTAACCTCGTTAGATAGATCTCTGACACCATTTTGTTTCCGCGATCGCCTTCTTTTCTTACGTCGGAGTCATGGTGTTTGACAAGATGCCAGCATTTCAGCCCGCCATCGTGATTCTGATTCAATGGCGATGTGGCACGAGACAGGGGAGGGCTGGCCGAACTGAATTTACTAAGATTCAGGGTCTCGTATTTGTGCGATTTGTCAGTCTTCTCTGAGAGGATCGACAGGTTGTAGATCGAGGACTGCTTGGAAACTAAATTCAACGACGCTCCGTCTGGCACCCTGTAGTGGTTCAGCGTGTTCCGTTTCTTCCATTCGCCTTCGGTTTTTGTTGTTGAGTCCTCGTCGTAGAGGATGAGCCTGCCGGATGCCCCGGTTCGCCATTCTGTGGTACCAGAAATACGATTTGTCACGGTCACAGAAAAGAACAGATAAATAAAAGATAATCTTGCGAAGTAAATGATTAACGAGGTGAATATTAGTTTGAAACGTTCGGTTATTAAATATTGTATAACTTCGATTAACTTATTGATGCCTTTTGCATTGAACCTTACCAAGATCAAGATCATCTTTCCTAGGTCTTTGGCTGTAGGGCGTTGCTCTGTAGATGGTATCCAATGCTTTCTCTTTCACTTGAGATATCGTGTCGCAGTCGAGTACCTTGACTGGAACATTTTCTGTATTTGGATCCATTCCGCCAACGAAGACCGTTTGCTGCGATATTGAGACATAGACCGTCTGGAAAACAGATTTTAAACTGTTGTATTAAAAGAGTAGTTGCAAAAGGGAGATAAATTGTAGTCAATTTAGTCACGAGTTCACGAATATTAGTTAAACAAATATCATTCAAATATATCAGGATATACGTTCTTACCATTGGCTTGAAGTCAATGGATTGCCTGATCAGTTTCTCCTCCGACAAAGAATATCGAGCTTCAGATGTAATAGCATCGACAGGGCCTTTATCTACTTGTTGCTTCACTGCACGGAACAGCACGTACAATGGTTCCCCGGCACATTCTCGCATGAACTTGTACAGCAGGAACGTGAACCAAGCTGACAGCATCTTTTCAGCGACACTTTCCGTTCTGGAACAAAAGCATGCCGTAAGTACTATTCTAAAATAATCATTGTACGGAGAAGTCTTAAAAGAAAAATATCAAACTCACCGTCTAAGGAACAGTTTCGGATGACTCTTCCCCTCTGTGCATTTCTCTATCAATTCCGCAAGTAGAGTCTTCAGGATATCGGTGCAATATTCCATCTTGCTTTGAAGCGTGACCATAATAAGACTGGCCACGTTCACCCTGTCTCTCATCGAAAAGTATCGATTACTCTCGAGGGTCCTCACGAACAGAAGCAGGAACGTTTTGTTCATAATCAGTTGACCGAACAAACGCAGCCCCTTCTCTTTCCTTGCCAATTCAGGCCGATCCCATTGCAACACCGGGCTGTTATCGTCGCTCGGGAACAGTATCATCATGGCATAGGTACGATAGTCCAGGAAAGGTATACCCCCGCTGGTCAAATCACCCGTGAGATCCGTCATTTCAGTTTGCAATTCGGCGAAAGCTTCCTTGCACTCAGCCGCGACACGAAGTTCCAATATATCCATTTGTTCTTGCATGTTCTTCAGCACTCTGTTGCTCTCCGTGGACTTGCGCCTGTACGCGATAAGGAAGGCGATGAACACGAACACCAGGATCACTATAGCGGCGATCACTCCGAATAGCGCTGGCTTGGATAGCGGCCCGTTGAGACCAGCTGGCAGTGCGTAGCTTAATTTCCCTATATTATAACGAAGTGTGCCTCCAACGATCACAATCACCTCAGGCAATTCTTGCTTGTTGGGGAAACCGTCAAGATCTATGGCTGGTGGTTGCGTCAGAGGTGGTCTGCAGGTCAGCTGTTGCCTGGAGAGAGAGGTGACGTTACAGAACGCGTTCCCTATCTGCACGGTCACGTCGGACTCCTGGCAAGCACGGTCGAGGTGTTGGCCGTTGATCGTCAAGTAGTCGCTCTTGTAATATTTGATCTCTTCGTCGAATTCCTCGTAGATAGGATTTGGATAGAGAAGGAAATGGTTGAACCCGTGCTGCGATAAATTCTGAACACCTGTTACGTTGTCCATGCGGAAACCGTACTCGAGCATCAACGGCCTTTCCGCGTCGAGCGGCACGTTCTCAGGAACTTCGATGCTGGGGGATTTACAGATCATACTCTCGTGGCTGTGAACCTCGCACTGCGACACGAACATCTTCTCGTCGTAGTAGACGTACATCTGAGGACTCTGGATGTAGCCAATGTTCTTTCCTGTCACCGAAATTTTGATTCCACCCGCCGGTATGCCTTTCGGAATCTTCATCTGCCCGGCAACTCCACTCTCTACGCTCTCGATCGTTGGATCGTCCGCGTATTCGAAGTAACCGTCGAAGATCCGAAAAGCACCGTCGAACGTCATCTTGACTAAACCGTTTCTCTTCCGATTGCTGGCGCTGGTCATGCAGAGCGCCTCGGTCGTTTCTGCGCTGATTATGGAGCAGGGTAGCTCGTCGATGAACGCCTCTATGGTGCTCCCAGCGTTCATGAACTTGCCAGTGATCCTCACGGTGGTCCCACCGCTCATGGGACCGTACATCGGAGATATAGCGAGGATTTGAGGATCCACGAACTCGAAGTTGTACTCGGATTGGCCCCTGAAGTCTTCGATCTTCACGATCACTGGTCCACGTTTACCCTCCACTGTCCCTGGACCGTCCACTCGGCAGACTATCTGTTTCGTACGCATATAGAGCTCCTCGTATGGCTGACATCGCATACCACCGACCATCACGCCACGGTAGATGTCCTGGAATAGATAAATCGTTATGCTCTTGGTATGGGTGTCAAATTTGTGCTTATCTCTCGATATCGCGAATCTTCGGGGGAAAAGATTAGTAACAAAGAGAAATACAGAATTGTTCAACTAGAATCGTGTGTATTATTACCGAAAACCATTTACTCCATCGTCTACAAATCTACACAGAGTTCACGCGGTATTAAACGTACCGCTATTCAAGTAATGCTAACATCATTCAGAAGCCCGTATCGACTATCCCAATAAGATCCAATTACACGGGACTCAATTTTCCCCAGACGAAATTGACCCGTCGACCGGTGCACAGAGATCACGGGCACCGCAGCGATACGGTTAATCTTCCTTAAAACGAAACGAACGCAATTCGAGACAATTCCCCTTACCTTGAACGTCTGGCCCAAGTTGATGCCGCGTATCGTCACGTTCGTGTTACCTTCCCAAGGTCCCATGACCGGCTCGAACGAATGTATCTCGGGGTTCGGGCAGGTCTGTGTGCTGTTCAGCCACATGCCGATGTCCCCTTCGCAGTTATCCTTCACCTCGCATCTGTCCGTGCTCTGGCACCAGCCGCATTCGTACTTGGGCGCCAGGGTCAGGCACATTCCGCAATTGTCGGCCATGTCACGGCACCGGTATATCACCAGGTGGATGTTCTGCGGATTGTCCAGCGGCTTCGAGCCACCCCAGATCACGGCGAATGGTACGGTGATGTTTGGCGCACGGGACGTGTAGGAAAACTCGGTCTCCTCGCAGTAAATCGTGTCGGCGAGTAGACGAGCGTTCACGCTCGTCACACGACCCTCTATGTTGAACTGGCATACGAAACGGGTCTGCACGATGAATTGCTGGAAAAGACGTTTCGCATAGGTTAGCGTCAATCATCCTGGACGGGGACCCGCCGACTCGTCACAACGATTCCCCCTTTCTCCCTGTGTACGTGTCGTGGAATAGCCGCTAACGACATGCGAGAACGTCCGGGGAATTAATGTGACAGCATTAGCGGGATTCTGCATAGGAGAAAGATGGATGTTGCTGGGTACTTACTCCGATGATGTGCACTTTAACTCGTATCACCTTCTTCACACCGGAAGACACTAGGATTTCCGGGGTATCGGTCGCGTTCAGCGTGGGACAGAACGCTGGCCCGCTTCTGTAGCTTGGACCCGTTCTCTGTGAAAGTGAAACGACGGTGTTATTATTATTATTCCTGTTACGATTGTGGGGAATTAGAAGCTTGACAAGTGGCGTTGCATTAGGATGGCAATATGATCTCAGATTCTTTTTGGATTTCAAAAATTGGCCGATTTTTTTATATTTGTTTAGAGACACTTTGCACGAATACCCGCGAAAATTCAGCAATCTTTTTCGATAATTGAACGCACTACGGAGAATGTTAGAGTAATAGGCTTTCCATGGTGGAATGAAAAAATTCACCATCTTCATGCGAATCTCATTGTCAATGCAGCTAATCGATAGCACGGCTGTAGGAAACGATTCTTTAATATATTCAATTTTATAATTAAATATCGTGCAACATTTACTCCGATGAGATGACCAACAACTGCCATTAAAAAGAAGCTCCACTTACGCTAACTCCAGTGACCAATATATCGTTCCGACAGTTCTCAGCCGTGTCGTGTGTGCACCTGTGCCCGTCCACGCACCAGTCGCAAGGGAAGCTCGACGACACGCATTTGGTGCACGAGCTGTACGTGTTGCAATCGAAGAACGTGAAGTTCCTGTCCACCAAGTCGGGCCCGTTCGTCATCCTCACCGACAATTTCGCCGTGAAATGATGCTGTCCCGACGGTATAGACGGCAACAAATCCGTCCTGGGCGTGGTGCAGTTCACCCCGAACGATTTTCTCGAGGCGTTAGTGATCAGGGTCTTGTCCACCGTCGAGAAAGCGCAAAGAAATTGTCCGGACAGTGTCGGCAAATTTTCGATGACCAGCTCCAAGGTCCTGGCGGTCGTCCGTTGCAGCTGACACGGCGTGATGTTCGTAATGGTTGTACACCGGCCGCTCTTGTACGATATCCAATAGAGCGGATCTTTAGCTGCATCCTGGCAATCGCTGCGCAGGTTACACTTGTTCTCCAGGGAGCACCAGCCGCAATAAGGGTCCTTGGCGCCCAGACAATCCAGGCAGGTCTTGTACACCGAGCATTCCTGCACTTTCACCTTGGACACCGTTTTCTTCGTCATGACGTACAGGTGCATCAGCTGCGCGTCGAACAACAGGTCCGGGTTCACCGGGGAACCTCGATCGATCTCCAGGTCGCCGTACTCCAGGGCCAGGGTCGAGCTCTCCACCACCACCTGTAAAAGAAACGCGTAATACGTCCGTGATTAATCGTGTTCCCGATTGCGTAACGACGCTTGCATTCGAGATCGACGGTCGGACAAGGTTCGAAACCTTGCGCTTTTTGTTCCCAACCGTGGAATGCGCGAACGATCGGCGGGCGATTGCGAAAGTCCCGCCGACTGGTTTTAAGTTCAGACGCCAGGAGGAAATTTAAAAAAAGATCGCAAAAATCGATCAACGAAGTCAAGGATTCCCGTTTCTTATCCGCCAGTCGGCAAACTTTGTAACACTATTTGCAATTCACCTTACAGGCTTCCGGCAGAAGGGCGTGAATCCGTGTCAGGTAACACGTCGAATCGATACTGTCTTATTTAATAATCAACGCTCGACCGGCACGGTAAAGGAGGGAAACAATCGTTTCTGCTTAATTTCGTTCTGTCTGGCGGGCAATCGAATTTGCGCCGCGATTATTCACGAAACGTGTGCAGTGAAATATTAAAGTTCACTTCGTCTGGGTTTAGAATCACCGCGAGGCAAAATTAATGTTTCGCTTTTCGCTCTTCGCCCTGACGTTTTTATTTCCACCTCTTTTCGGCTAGAATCTTTTCGTTCGGTATTTTTTGTCGACAAGCAAAGTGATTAATCTTGTACACGACGGTGAGTTAAGATTTGCAATAATGGAATTTGCACTGCATCGTTCGGGGGACTATTTTTACTCCCGCGAGTTCGTTTCCTTGCAAGCCTGAGCGGTGAGTCTTGTTCGCCGCCGTGGTTAAAGGGTCGCAAATTAAATCTCGGGGCCGATGAGCTTTCGCTTACCGCTGAAGCAGCCACGACGATGACGGAATGTCTTCCTGCTAGAATTACCCCTGGTTGTCTAATAAAAAGGCTCGAAGCGAATAACAGTAATCGCCTGTTGACGGTGAACTGGCCAACTCGGCTTTAAATATGCTCCACAGGCATTAATATATCACAGATTCGAAAAGTCTTGTTTCGAAAGAATGTTGAGGAAAGGAAGAAAACTCTATGCAATCAAACCATCGAGGATTTCCGCAATCGTTCTTAATTTCTTCGTCGCGTCTCCCGTTGAATTAGAATTGAGGAACACTCGCAACCATTCTTCTGCGATTCAATTTTCTTTGAATTGTAATGCTATGTATTGAACCGATGCTGGCTTTCGGCACCACGACGGAAATCGTCGATTATGCTCGTTGTATGTAACTCGATTATACAATCTCAATAGGTAGACGAAGAAACACACTCTCACGGTTGGCTCCTTTTTTTATTTTAACGCCCATTAGAAAATAGCCGTTCTTTCGCGACCATCCCACGGTTCTTTCTCTTTCACGGCGATGCCTGAAATACGAGTATGTTATCTCTCACTCGTTACGTCTTTACGCTTTGTACACTTTCTCCCTCAAGTGCGCTCCCGCTCGATTTTCTATACGCGGCTTCTGCCTTCTTTCCTCCCGTCCATACTTTATTCTATTTTAAAAGCCGTCTAGGCTAATCTCGTTTGAAAGCGACGTTTCAGCGAAATCACGACCGCAGGAAGCGTGGTCGATCGAGATAAAGTTGTACGATTTTTATCAGCCGCTCTTAACAATTAATATATCCTATACATGTCTTGCTTTCTTTCCTTTTTCACTATTTTATAGAAAGTTGGGATAGACGAAGGATGATTATGCATATATGTTTGTCGGGTGTACAATGTTTGGTAAACGTTTCCACAGAAATATTATGTTCCTTCGTTGCACAAAGCACCTTTTTTATGGCCTGTCCTTCTCTGGTCCTTTTTTTTATCGCGTTATAAAATACAGTGACACTTTGTACGGCAACGTTGAAAATGAAGGAGAAAAAGGGCTCACTAGGAAGGTGAAATTAACGGATACAGCGTCACCGTCCTTTGGGAACGCGTGTCGAGGCTTCGTTCAACAATCTCGGTTTTAGCGTTCTGCTCTTTTGCGGCGTCCAATTTAATTCGCAAGCTTCCCTTTAAAAGTCTGACGCGGCACGAAGTTTATGCCGCCACAGAGAGTTAATTGTGCATCGATATTTAATATCCGATATCCCTTACAGTCCGCTGTATATCCTATTTTAATCGAAACTGATGGGAAAACTGAGAGCACCCTAACACCTTTGTAAAATTATTATCGCCACTCAATGCAACATTCCAGAACGTTCATTTCCTTTCCCCGATAAAATTATATCCAGTAAAAAAAAAGGGACCACGATAAGGAAAGAAATTTTCAACATCTCGCCAACACTTTCTATCATACTTTCTTCCAGGAAACCGTGGAGAATCTCGATGTATTCACTTTCCAGCTACCAAGAACACTCGAATCCCGAGCACCGGAGGTACACGGCAAAAAATCTAGTACGAAAAGGTTAACGAGTGACGTCGACCACCCGGTGGTCGTCGCGGCAGCACCAGAATAGCCACAAAGAGGCAGCATCGACCAGTGTAGAGACAAAAAAAACGCCTAGTTTTTCGCGTAATCTTCGATCCGCTAGCTCCAACTACCAGGCAAGTGCATTACACGTTTCATATCCTTCAATCATCGTCCCTGACGTCTCTTCCCACCCACGATATATACCATGAAGGCGCGGCTAGTTATCGCCGCGAGCATGGAAGCCTAACGGGCAGCCTTAACCCTTTATTTTCCAACCGTTTAATTGCACGATACACATGCATCGGCCACGATGAACCGCGCGATAGAGGGGAGACAAAGTTCAAGACCGCGAGGCTAGAAGGTGGAAGAGTAGAAGACGTGGAGAGAGTGGATTGTGGGTTCGTAGAAGGAAGTCCTCGTCCATGGAGAACGGCCGGCACGTGACCTTTGGCCCGAACGAACGAATCAACCCAGGCTGGACCGCCGCCTCTGCTGCGACTATGTTGCATTCCCCGTCCGTTTACGGCGTGCAGAAATAATAACAATAATTATCGAGCTACCGTACGGTTGCCGGTGATGTTAATTGTGCGCCTGGTCGATGACAAAATAGAAGAAAAAATTACGCGAGCCACGTGATTTTTATCAGAGGGTCGAGAACCACCCTTTGGATGCGACGATCGCCATGGTCGACGCACGTGCACGCTGTTTTCCGGACGAGAAGCTCTCCCTTCTTACCTTTCTATTCCTCCATTGTCCCAGTTTTGTTCTATCTTTGGGATAATTAAATGCTGGCCCCGGTAGTTCATTAATTATAATTGATTCACACGCCTCCTGTTTTCTATCCATTATTTTGTTCATTTTCCCTTTCCTTCCACGTGGCCAGGTTTGAATAGAATGTTTGCGTAATAATAATAATAATTTAGTCAAGATGCTATAATAATAATAACATTGGGAAAAGGTATGTTAATTCTCGTATGGAGAACGTTTTTGCAATACCAGTGAAACGATGAATGGAGTGGGTGGATCATAAGAAAATTGTGCGTCCTAGGTTCAATGACAAACTTGCTGATAACTATCAGAAAGGTCTTCAGATAGTATTGGGAGCAAAGATTCGCAACAGCTCTGTCCACAGTTATCTTCGCAAGACAAATGACATATCGCGGACGAAGGAACTGTCGCCGGTGCATTGTTGCGTCCACGAGAAATGTGTATCTAGCACGATTACTTCGAGGGAAATTGGTTGACTTTGAAATCTGCTTGAAATCTGTTCATCCGTGAAAGGGAATCGATACTTGGACGGGAACTCGTGGGAATAGGGATTGATGGAAGGTTCTCTGGCGCACTGTGCAAGCTGCACCACCACAACGAGGTCGGCTGCTTTGGATGAAAGTGCACGGAGATTGGGGAGGAAAAGGATGGATGACGTTTTTGTTCTGCCGCAGAACGTACATGGAATAAAATTGAATAGCCTTGCAACAGTGAGAATAAAGACCTTCGCAAGCCTCCCTTGCGTTCTTGTAATAATTTTTGCTACTCCGGCATTACACAACCGCGATATTTTTCTTGTCGCAACATCAACCCCATAGTACATTTATCATCACAACTTCCACAGGACGAATTAAATTGCGACGAGTGGGCTGAATAAAAGAGCACGATTTATTACGAAATAAATTCGATACATTCTGTTCATTTTATTTTACGGTTCGTAGAAAAATTGCACGTCGAGGCTAATGATGGAAGATTGAATTCTCCACGCGAAACGCCGTAGTCTTCGCGAAGATGGACGGGAAGTTCAGCCGGCAGATGGTTCACTCGGTCCCAGAAGTCAACGGGTTAACAGCCACGTCAAAACGGGAGGCGGGCGTTCAAGGAAGACGTAAGAATATAATTAGCGTTGGAGCGTTTTTGATGTTCACGACTGTTCGAGTGTGAGCGAGGATCGCGCGCACAAAAATCGTTCTAATTATCAGATTACCGTAAAGCAGCCGGACGTTTTAATTACTCCTGTTCGTTGCCTCCGTTTGCTACCTGGTTTTTTCCCCGTCTTTCGTTCTAGCATCGAACACGACCGAAGAACCGCCAATGGGAATAGAATAAATATGCAAGTGTAGCGTTGATAAAGCTTCGATACTCTACGTTCCCATGATTACGTTACTGCTATGAGAATGAAAGATTAATTCCGCTGCTTATTAAATATATAGTGAATAGAATTACCACTGGTACTGAGTTTGCGGTATCCTCTGGATTGCCAACTTTTAATTATACCTCGCAGCTTTTGCGAATGATAATAAAATATAGGATACCTCGGAGGTCTTTCGTATCGTTTTGGAATCGTGACTAATAGCGACGGAACGAACAGTATATAATAAAATTGTTTAATTTCCTTAGGAATTTTTATCGACCGATTTACACGCTTGCATTTTTATTTCTTTTTTCACTAGCATGTAAACACGATTCCACGTATATTCAAGGGCAATTTCTGCTCAAGTTCTTGCAAACGATTCGACAAGGTGATAAAAAAGGGTAGAAGATTTAAGTACTGTTCCCACGATAAATATTTATTTGCTTTTGTCCGAACGAACGATTATCTTCTGCGAAAATTCGATACGGGGAATATACAAAGATTTCGATGCCACGCTGCTTCATTTTCCTTCCACGGCTGTTCCGAGTTCTACAAATGCCAAATAAGCAATGAACAGAAATAAGTAGCAATTTAATAATCTCAATCTTCCTCTCCTTCTCTCTCCAAACAATCCAATCTCAATCCCGACGACCCGTTCCATCCGTCCAACGTTCAGAGACCATCGACCAGCGAAAGCGTATACAATCCAAGGTCCAGCAATTAAGGGCGAGGAACCGCGTGAATCAAACCGGCGATCGTTCGATTACAAAGAAACAATCGGAATCGAATCAATTGCCGGCAAGATAAACAAGAGAAAGAACGAACGGTGGATCGAATAAAATGGCCGAAGACCGGTTGGGCTAGGGTTTATTGCAAATTTATCAATCTATCCTGCGGTTTGGTACGCCAGGCCACCCCTTCCTGTTCTTTCTTCCCTTTAAAACGACCATCGGGCCCGTTTCCCTTCTTTTTTCCCCTCTATGTTCTTCTTTTGCTTAGCCTTCGACGCCCGGGCGCCACGATTAAATAGCTCGCAATCTCCTATCGAGCGGGCAAAACCGTGGAACGTAACTCAACTTAATAATCACGCGACTACAAAGAACAAACCGGCGGAATCAATAAAAGGGGGCAGGGGCGAAGGTTAAGAAAAAAGAACGGCGGGGAAGAAGGGAACAATAAAAGGAATCGAGAAGAGAAATAAAGGGAGGCCTCGTCCGTCTTTTTATTCTCGCGAGATCCGCCCGACGCCGATCGCCAGACACAAAGAAACTAATAACGTGTTCGATACAAAGCTACCAAGAACTTGGTGGACGTCTTAATTACTCGGCTTTCGTTGTTCCCCCTTTCCCATCGACTTCCTCCTCCCTCGTGTTCTCGCCTCTTTGTTCGCCAGGGTTTTCAACCGTGTAGTACGCGCGAAAGCGTGGGCAGCGCCGCGATATCGGTGTACGACGGAAGGGCGAAAAAACGAATCGAGCATCGACATTCCTGCATCGATTTCGATGCTTCCATCGTGTTTCTGTACCTGGAGCGAAGTCGAGATGGTTTTAATGGTTTTGGAAAATTGGGGAATGTTAGAAATATTTTCAATTAAGGGTAGATGTTTTGATGTTTTGGAAGTTGGTTAAAAGTTCTGTTTAGAGTGTACGATCGATTATGGAACTTTTTGTTCCAAGTATTGGTGAATGTTTCAACGATGTTGAAACGTTTATATTTTATTTATAATTCATTTAAAATTCATTACGTCGGTGGACATATTTAACAAGATTATACATTTTTAATGTTTATGCAGATTAAAATATGTTATGTTATTTAACACTCGTGGTAATAATTGGCCAAACAGGGAGGCTTATTTTCTATATGAATATTTGGAATATATTCTTGTTCTTTGTGATGTGTAAATGATCTCGAATATAATTCGCTATTTAAATTATTTCTATTTCGTTTTTAATGTATCTCGCAACAAAATGTTCCTCCAGTAGAAACGCAACTTAAACTGATCACAGGTTCCAGAGTATTAATGGCTGCTCGAAATCCGGCTTAAGTGCGTTGTACGCTCGATGTTCCGGTAATTAGTTCATCCTTGTTTCGCGGCGAGAAGCATCGAAGTACCGACGTGCCAGAAACTTCGATGATTACACAACTTATTTTTGAAACGTTAATTTTCTCCAACGAGACAAAAATGAATAATTCTCATAAAAGAATGAAAAGACTCAACAAGTTCAGGACATTAAGTTACTTACTTCAAAACAAATATTAATATAAAAAATAAAATCATCGCATGCTTCCTTTCTAATTAAAAAATCATACGATATATCTGTCTATTTGGAAAAAGAAATGTTTGAATTAGCTGGTCGGCCTACAATTAGCATGCAAATTAAAGGAATCCGGCAGAAATGAATTGATGCTGGGTGATTCTCTTCGATCAGCTCGATTTACACGCTATAATTCAAGCTTCGACTGTTTTTCAAAAGGGAGGCGAATAAAGCCAGTCCTATGGAGTAACTCGAGGATGCGAGCCGGTCAATTTCGAATGTAATTCAACATTTCACCACTGTATGCATTTTTAAATCCGCATTTCCGTGGAATATTAACAGCCCCCTTCAATCTTCGCTCGTGGTATCGAGTGTATTTTCATGAAAAAATTACGTCCTGGCGGAAAACGCGAGAGGCGAAATACGACGTTTGCGTGAATAATTGATAGCAACTGGCCGGCACTAGATACACGCCACGGTAACGGTGTTACAATCAAATGAAGTTCGTACTGCGAATTGCTGAACGCGGTACTGCAGGCATGGTGAATTTGAAAGGGTTAATTCGGTGACTGTGATTATAGTACGCGCACTAAACGCGAACAGTTTTCGCTGCACAGTTGAAAGAATGTTACGATATTCCGGGATTTTCGTTTGATTCAAAGTTTTATTCCATTTCGTTAATGGGAAATACCGAATTTCTATCTCGAATTCGGCATGTCTCGTCTCGTTTCGTACGAAACGGTATATTAATTGTAACAAAAGCCCCAGGTACAGACAGACTGTGGATAGAACGTATTTAATAATTTCTGCCACGAAACATATGAAAATTTATTCGCCAAATACGTTTGCCCTGATTTATTATACCGCGTCGTCGTTTCAAGAACATACTCAATTACAAGTGAACTACCGTATCGTTACTTATTCTAAACACGATTGTAATTGCAAATTTCTGTCTGTCTTTCTGTCGGCGGAGTTGTCATTAGTTTAGAATGATATTGAACACAGGATACCTAAACCATTCCAAGCTAAGCACAAAATTGCACGGAACACTTTCAACTTTCGAACCGTTCCATCGATACTCTGATACTCGTTAAACGAAGAATTCATCTGTTCCTATTCGCGAGCCCCGTAATGACCGCCGTAACAGCTATTTCATTTATATTTCACAACAAACTCGTTTCACGATTTCCATACGTAACAAGCGATGCTAATCCAACAGATACGCACAAACGGCATAACGACGAGAAACTAATCGTTCTTCCTTTCTCCCTTTTATCTAAGCACGATACACGCGTGCATACGAACGGCGCACGTACACGTACGTGCGTTACACGAGCCTCGAACGACCTGCTGGTATTCGCGTGGAATTTTCAGGCGCATTCTCGGACACGGTTGGCATGGGATTCTCGTCCATCGTGATTTTTCTGCCCAAATGCGCTGCGGGAAAGCCGAAAAAGTCATTCCCGTGCCGACCATTCTCGCGTATTAATACGTTCCCCGCAATCCTCTGAGAATTTTATCTCCGATTCGTTGTGCATTTCGCGCGAACCCCGCGCGAGTAATTCGCGAACCCTGGAGCATAAATAGGAATAAACACGAGACGAGTATATGATCACGGTTGAACGAGGTAAATTTGGGGAAAAGTAGCAAGTTTGTTCGACGAGATCGAGGTGTTCACATATTATTTCATTATTTCAAACGTTGAAACATTTTCCGAGCAAGAGTTTTCGATTCAGAGAGAAAAGGAGAGTTTGATGCTTCAAATAAGAAGATTATTGGTCATTTTAAATTTCTGTAGTTTGAAGAAAAGTTGCCTTCCAAGAGATGGATGTTTTCTTCGACAAGTTCTGCATTTATTATTCGTGCAGAAGTAAGAAATCGTCGGGCAAATATTTCGTTTACTTTATTTAACTGAAAATTTTACGCAATCCCGTTCAACAAAGGAAACTACTCCGACGTCTCTGGGAGGCGGTAATAAAAAATTGCTGCAAGCAAACTTCGAGAGCTTCTACATCCTTTTAGGAAATCTTTCATCTTTCCATTCTGTGGAAGAGGAAGAGCGGCTTCGTTCTTTTCTCGGCTTAGAGAAGTTTTCAAAAATCGAACTCCGTTGGCATTATCGACGCGGGGGGAGAAAGCCGCGATAATACTCTTGCTTTTCTTGCGTAGTTTCGCGGGAGCCTCGCCACGAGCACGATAACAGACGCGAATTCCCAACTGGGTTTCGTCGAATAAAAGTTCCCAGCTCGCTTGCCCGTCCGGGTTTCTCTTTTATCGCGGCCGTCCAATCGAGATTAATTGCCGTCGACTGGGATCGCCATTGTAGCACCGTCGTGAAAGAAAAACGCGCGAAGAAAGGGAAAATCGTGGAGCCTAATTGAACGTTACGTCGATTTGTAAAAAGGTGCAGCGCAAGAACTTCCTTCCCCGATTGAATCGAATGGTACCAGATATGTAAAAGAAAATGTAAAAATTCTCAACGGAACTCTGATACTCTAATGTTAATCGTCCATCATTCCTTTCGTTAATCTTCTGTAATCGAATTTCTGTTTCGCATTGGAAAAAAAAATGGTATGACGGGTAAGTGATAAATATTGATTTCGATATGCAGAAATGATGTTTCGTACATTGTAAATTTGCGTGGAAAGCTTAGTGAATAAATAAATAAATATATATTAAAATATTCATATTTAAAATAATTGAAAAATTAAAGGAACTACGTCAGGTTTATCTTTCTTCCATTCGTTCCCTTAGTAAACGAATGTTTAATACTCTGGTCAGCATCATCCAGAATTCACCGGGCAAGCAACAAAATGTTTCCACGCGAATTAATTCGTTCGGTCAGAAGTTCCAAGGCAATGGAATCGCGAGGAAAGGTGTCGACCGGCAGAACGAACTCGAGAGGCAACGGGTTAATCGGATTTTTCCAATAAAATCGTGCCTTCTCACGGGGCTTCCCGCGCTTCCTTCCATTTCTTTCCACGCCGAAAACCTTACAATGGCTCCGGGAGAAGCCACCTTGAACGCGTTGTCGCGCGGACTGCGGAAGAATCGCCACGAATCCGATAGAAACTTTCGTAAGATAACGATTTTCCCTGAACTCTTTCCGTGGAAGGAGCTAACTCGTCGTTTATAATAAACACCGGGCCGGAGGAAAGTTTGCGGTTATCCTGGCGCAATAACGTTTCGTTGAGGGGTTCGTTAACGACTTTCCCGAGACGAGTTTTCTCGTATTTCAGCCGTGTTGGGTTGTCTCGACGACCGACGAGCACACCGATTTCGATGATATTCAACCGTGCATCTGCTGCTCGATGTTCTCCGGATGTTTCGAGCCGCGGTTGGAAATGATACTTTGCGTCCGGTTATTACGAAAATCGATGAACGAGTTCTTTAAACTTTGTTTCGCCCGGGGTTTATAGTTATTTATGTTACAATTTAATGCTGCCCTGTATCGAGTATGAACTTTTTTATCTGGTACGAGAAACATTTAAGGCGCCTCTCGAGACAAATTCGACCGAATGAAATTCTTTTCAAAGGGGAATTTATTAGAATAATTACCCTGTTCTATGTAGAATTGCGTTAAGAGTTTCATCCTATAAAGGACGATTTTTAAAGATATCTCGCGCTGAGGGAGATTTTTCTCTTCGAGGTAAAAGCACGAGGCGATGAAATACCAAGAGGATATCGCACACTTAACGAACTCCGAAAGGGAAGAGAAATCGCTCAGCCTCGTATTTCCGGTGTAATATCGCCGTATAATATATCGCTGTTCACGGGTGGCGCGAATAAAGTCGGCAATTACCTATCGAACAACGTAATAGCGTAACCTTATTTATATTCCGGATTTCCAATAATTCAATTCATTAGACGCCGGGATGGTATTGTCTGATGAAACAATGTCTCAGGCTTGGAATTACATTTTTCTTTTGCCCCTTGAAGACATCGATGTTTCTTTCGACTTTTCCGAACACGAGAAACAGGGCACGCATAAATAACCCAGACGAATATACATAGTGAAAATATCAGTCGAATTTTATAAATACCGTAAGCCGTAAGGATTTAGTAATATCGATTATCAAGTGGGTCTGAACACGTACGGACCTCTTCTACTTCCAATTTAAATTTGGATAATATTATTTTCTTCGCTCGAGTTCATTTTTAATCATTCCAATAATATTCTACTTTCACTTCGAAGATACATTCCTTATCGCGATGTGGCTTAAACGAATTTAGAGGTGAAATCAAGCTAACAATTGAACAGCATTAAAAAGAAAGAAACCTCGCGTCGCATAAAATGAATTTCACGTTGCAAAGAGGTCGCTGGAGGAGAACTAGGGAAACGCCTAGTACGCACGCCGCTTTTTATTCCCTGTTACTTACTCTAATCCTCTACCCATGCTCCCACTTCTTATCTCCACGGTTCCTTACATCTTTTTTCCCCTTTCCTCCTTCTTTGCAATCCTCCCCGTTTTGGGAACCCTGCACACGCAATACTTCCTTTCCAAAAAGAAAAAAGAAAAAGGAAAAAAAAGGGAGAAAGAAAAACTCCACTCGGACTACGTGCAGCGACACACTAATTCTCATCTGTCTCTATGCTCCCTTTCAGATTTCTCCCTTTGCCTATCTTCCCTTTTATCGTTATCATCTCGGACCGTGATTTTTCCTGTCCTGTTCATTTTCCTTACCGAGCCAGCTTATTCTCTTATAGCCGGCTCGGCTCATTCTTTACAATCCAGCATCTATCTCCATCTTTGTGACCGCTTTTCTCATTGAAAGCCCGGACGATGCACTGGCCCAAGACTTCTTCATTCGCCGCAGAAAATTCTCTACCGTTATTTTTTCCTCCTCTCATTTTTCTTACGCTCGTCTTAACCTTTTATTTATATTACTTTTCCCCAGCGTTTCTCCCATTTCTTCTGCCCTAGCCCCCGCACCCCGGCCCCACTTTTTCATGCAGCGCTTTCATTTTTGCTCTTTCTTCCACGGAAATCGTCACGGTACCCATTCATACATATGCAGATTATTCGCGACCAGATTTTTGCCAGTTGGCACGGTCCACGCGTGTTCAATGCCGGATTAAACGTCGGGATCTTCGAGATTGGCTTCCTCTCGAAGCGGGGAAAAAGGCGAGGGTAAACGGCGCCCGCCATTGTTTCACCCCGTTTAATCGCACTTCAGCGGCCCTTTTATATTCAAATCAACCCCTTGTTCCCAATGACAGTGCTGACTGACGCTTCGTGACGCCGAGGACGAACCGCGCGCGACGACGATGGGACGTCTTCGACGGGTTTCGGGGATCTTTCTGTTTCGCAACATTCAGCAACCCTTTCATTTATAAGTCGCGTAACCAACGCACGGTGAACATTCGAACGTTTAAGGGCGTCGCAACCGCGCAATCCGATAAAATCAATTCAGCTACGAATCGTGCCGAAGCAAATTTTACTTTTCCCATCAGCTGCTTCGATAATCTCGAATTAATTACCTCGTCGATTATCGTCAATCGTAAAAAGCGCACGTGAAGTACGCAGGCGACAAAAACGATGGATAATTAAACGCCCAATTCGAATCCAATTTGGTCGAAGTAAATTGCACCGCGTTTTGTTTCAGCTAGAACCGAATTTCGATTAATTACCAAGTTTTTTTAATATCGCGTCCCTGTTCTTTTTAAGCATCGACATATTGTCTGGTGGTCTTGGCTTTGTTTTCGACACCGCATCGATCGTCTGTCTCGTTTTTCAAGAAACTCGGCAACCTTCACCCTTCGAGCCGTTTCTTCAGGAAAACGTTCACGATTTATTCTGAAATCTGCAGCACAGCCATCCGCTCTTTCGCTCGCACCGCTCGTACACTGTCGTGCCAACTTTTTCCACCCTTTTCCAACCACCCTCGCACCCTTATTGCCCATTTACCCTTTCACGTTTACACGGGGTTCCAGCGTCTCAAGACAAAGAGGGTGAAACGCGTTGATGGCCCGGTGACGCGCTCTGCATTGTTTACGAGGCTGCGAAATAATTTTACGGTACCTCGCGTTCCCTTTTATTACATTTTTATATATTTGCACGAACGTGTCGCAGGGGGGGGTCGAATCGTGACCTCTTAATCAGAACAGATGGAAATGGATGCATCCGATGACGGCCAGCTTAAAAGACGGAACGTGTCTATGGGGGTTTTATACATTTTCCTTAAAACGTTTTACTTGTTATTCTTCTTGAATAATTCTACTTGCACTCGTTCTCTCTCTTTCCTTCTCCCTCTTCGCTAAAATTCTTATAGTATGCGAAATTATCGTGCCACCCGGTGTTAAATTACTTTTCGTTGCCTTTCTGCGTTAAACTTTTTATGGAAGTGAACGAGACATATTTAATTTAACAAAATAAAAACTTTCCAAGCTGATTATGCTATGTAATTTTTTTTACATCTAATTATCCTTCATTTTCTTTAGCCACAGAACGCTACCTACATGTATGCATGCATAGACGCAATATTTCTGTTTATTATTTCGATGTATTCGCCTGCAAGTATTCTGCTACTTTCAAAGTCTCGCGAAATACTTAACAAACATTTCTTCTTCGTACTCTTCATAGTTCATCCTCAAAGTTGATCTATTCTTGTATTTCCCTCTCCGAATTCTATCACGCGACGCACGAACAACAATTTACCTAAACTAATTCCGCTTTCGTACAAAACTTGCAAATTCATTTCATCGACAAACATCGTCCCCTTCTAAACGCAGGCCCAACGCTACGTCATCCATGGTTCTCTGCACCGTGGTACCACCATCCCCCACGAAAGATTTCCTTCAGATTCCGTACACGGCCGACAATAATGCACCGCCCTGAACAGAGTGCCTTGTCACCTTCGGACCTCGGCCACGTATCGAGGAAACCACCGGTGTCATTCGCTGTTTACCGTTTCCCGGCACGCGTGTGATCGCTCTCTCCCTCTGTAGACGTACCAAAGTGCACGACAGGCACAAAGAACCCGTGGGCAAAACTCCGTCAGCGTTTTTCGTTCGAGCAACAGCAAGTGGATAATGCGTCACGTTGACGCGATAACGGTAATTAAATGCCAATTCCGTGCGCCGATGAATGGACAGCAATTCCGTTCGCCTTTGCGCAGAATGAATAATCGCTAATCGACTCGGACAATGCTAAATCACAGCATCCATTTCCTGCTGTCTAATTCGGTACCGAGCGGACAGAACAGCTGAAAGAAAACGAACAATCGTTGCGCCTGCTCGATCCAGACCGCGATTTCCCTTCCATTAAAGCGTCGTTCCTATTGTGCGCCGAGTCGAGCCGCGGTATGTACGGTGCTAGATAGACAACGTAAGCTCGATGTTTTAGCGGTTTTTTTCTCTTCTTTTTAAACGGTGAATTTGCGATACGAGTGTCTGGAGCACCGCCGCTTTTCAAGGTGTCAAAGGCTGTTTTTTTTACCGTGGGTTGTCATTAAGCGAGCAGGCTCGAACGGTGGATGTTATTGCGTTATCGTGGAAGTCTCTTGACAAGGGAGTTAACGTCGACAACGGTTTAGGGACTCGGTATTTTCTTGTATATATAATAAGCTTCGTGTAATAAATAATGAAACTATTTATATTCGATTTTTATTGTATTGATATTGATTTTTTTATTGTAGTATGTATTGTATAAAATAAATGTTAGTTCCCAGTGCGTTTCTTATCAGATTCAATAACGCGGTCGAAACGTTTATTGAAATATTCGTCGAGTTAATAAAACGGCGGCTGGTCCTTGCTATATCTCATTCGCGGAGGTATAACTATGTTTTATTCAACATATTTATTTGCCATTCCATACCATATTTCTATCGTGCAAGATACAATCGAACTCGAGGGGGCACCGATAAAAAGGTATCGAACATTTTTCTCCCCGCTGATAAATCGTTACGCTACTTTCTCACGTTGCGTGACCAGAAATCCACCCATCATACGCGTAACCGCGAACGTGTTAATCATCCCCGTTTATTCCTCCAAAGCGGCCATTAGTATCTACACGCACATTACTTATACCCCTTTTCCCAACAATGGACAAGTTCCTCTATTGTTTCTCCAAGTCGATTAGAGTCTCGACGAATCGCGGATCTCGCGAACACCTGGTGTACCTCCAGTTCGAACTTGTGTTTCGCGCGAGCGGCGACGCGTAACCGCGCTTACAGGCGGTCAAGGAGCTGATAGTGAAAGTGAAAATCGGCTAAAAATATATATATACAGGGTGTTAAAACGAGAACGATTAAATATTCGTATGGTATATAGGGCACACTGTGCTGAGTTAAAAATCCTCGGCAGAAATGGGTCGAGAGGTCAACAATTGCTGAGTTATAAACTGTGATGCATACCATCTTTACGCCACAGCGACGGGGCAAAGGGAAGCGGAAAACGACGGTGGGAGCGTTTTCTGTGCACGCTTGCGAGATCATCGATTCTTCCCTTCTCCCGAGAAGATTTACGATTAAAAGCGTGCCTCACGCATGCTTCGCGCGACCATTACGCCTCGCGCGTTGCCTCTACTTCACCCCGTGAGAGATTGTTGCGCAAAGGAGCAGCGTAATAATTATGTGGCCCGTAAATCGTGCCCTGGCCCGGACGAAGCGGTGAAACGCGACTGCGCGACTCTGTCGCTTAACCCTATGGCGACGAGCATCGATTCCTGTGATTTATTTAACGAGCGTCGCCCTTGTTTTATCGGATCTCCATAAATTACCCCCCTCCACGTGGACCACGGCTATTATTTAGCGATTTGCTTTTTTTGCCTCTCGCGCGGTCCCTGGAGGATATTTAGAACTTCTTTACGGACGCGACGAGGGTGGGAAGTTTTCTTGGATGGTGGTGTTTGCGGCGACGGTTGCGAAAATGCTTAACCCTTTGTATCGGGGAAAGTTTTGTGGCGGAGATACAGTGAAGTTAAAGAAATTTTTACCGGGGGTAAGCTTTTGGTATAGCGAACACGCCGCAGTGGGCAAGTATTCTTTGGTATTGAACGAGATCCTGAAGGATATTCGCGGGTAAGGGGTTGAAAATGTGGAATGTATTGAATTCGTCTGTGTACACGTATTTATTGTATGGGTTTAAATGTTAATAGAGCTGGAATTTCTTTTTTAATGCTGGGGGAGAATTTTCGTTTCATTGTTTCATTAGGATGTTTATGAAATTTATTGTCGTATATTTACATTGTTTAAATTGAACAGTGGATTCAAGCGGTTTAAGATAATTTTATGGTATTATCATGACGTTTATTCCTCCAGCTAAGAATCTCCAAGTGTTTATGTTCACTGTGAATATCAAAGCCTTGTCAGATGAAGTTGCATCTCGAGGTGACATGACGATTAGCGATGACTATCTTCGATGATTGTAAAGGTGAAGGCAATGTAACCTGTTACAACTTTTCAATAAGATAATTTAAAATATCTCCAATAATCTGTCACGGTGCAAGAAAAAAAGATTCATTCTTTTCTTCTGCATAAAATGTAAGACTTTTATATAAATTACTTTGGGAATTCTTGAAAAAAATATGAAATTCCGTAGTAGAGCATTAAAGATACAGTGAAATAAAATCTGCAACACAATGGCGCATTTGTTATGACTATTAATATTAATGCACCTCGAAATACCTCCGCATCGTTAATAATAATTCTTCGTTTGCACACAATATACAACGTACGAGGACAATTAAATCACCGGAGTGCTTGAATAAAGGAATCATGTTTTCCGTTCTCCAAATAGCTTTTTGCAGAAAATAAATATCACGGTGTTCCAGAAACGCTTTGCCCACATCCTGCATAACTTCGAATAACGAATCTCGCGAAAGAATACAATTATTATACATCCAGTTGCTCCAAAAGCGTGAAGCGACAACGCATTAATAAATCAAGCTTCCTCGCAATTTAAATGGTTTTTTTATTCACGCCAGGTCCCATTATAATTCGCCGGTTTGCCCGCCCTTAAATATGTATAAACTGTTCATCAGCATTGCATTTGCGGAATTAACTTCTTACCCAGCACAAACGAAGCGACGATTGGCTGCAATTCTGCGACACGAAATAAGCTGACTGGTTTAAAAATGACAATCGAGTCACCGATTCGTTCCAGAATCGCAAATACTATGATGTTGATTGAAATGCGGAAATAAAGTTTGTTCATTTTTAAATTTCGAATTTTATCGCGGGAAGTCAGCGTGAAATATAGCTGACTGCAGTTTAAAATAAAACCAATGAATTATCGATTCCCTTTTTAGTTTGTATGCTTTCTGGGAAGCGTGTCAAACGATAACTAAGTGCCTCCCTCGCGTGTCGAGCATTCCCGCGAGAAAAAGCAAGAATCGCAAATGAACTTCGTAGACCTCCTTCGAGACCGGCGACCGTGTTCCAGTACGCCCAGAAATGCGGAAGATCGCGAAATTTTAATAGCAATCCAATCAACGCGACCTGATTGTTCTTTTTCCGTGAGATAGCCATAAGGAAATTGAATGGCCGATCGAACGGTGTTCGTTACGCCACAGTTATAATATTCGATCGCGAACGAAAATAGCATAAATTACATTACACGTACACCACGTATACAATATATAAATATCTAATAACTAATACCGGTGTCTCCGGAAAAATTCAATGCTTCGCAACTTTCCATTCAACTTTCCAATCTAAATCGAGGCACACTTTAAAATAACACACCCACGCCCATCGTTTAAGTCTAAAAATCGTCACCCTCTTAAGGGCGGCACAATTTCCCCGAGAATTAGCTGGAGAATATTCAACGTCGGTGTGTATGTACAGTTTCCCGATGGATCAGAGGGGATTCCTCGGGGCAGCGCGAAACATAAAGCAAAGAGGGAAATGGTTCGGTGTAAATGCAGCAAGCCACGACGACGTCGTCGGCGTCGACGACGATCCCGCAGGGCTGCCTGGCCCTCGAGTGCCGGAAAGTTTGGCAGGCCTGGCTTTTTATCCCTAGACCAGACGTAAAGGGGCGTACTTGTACACTCCATACCCCCCTTTTTCCGAGTCTACTTCGACCTGGCCCCTCTCCTTCTCGACATCCTTTCCACCCCCCTCATACCGCTGCCACGCTCAGCAACCCCCGAAGTCGATATAGATATATCCGGCCGGGCTTTACTTTCGTCTCGTCGAGACATTAAAAATCCCTCGCTTTCTAGCCCCTCGAAAAGGGCGCGGTACACCAGTGCACCACCACCCACCCCCTTCATCTCACTTCGTTCGTTGGTAGGTCTCGAGGAACGCTGCCACTTATCGAATAACCCTCGACAAAAGTCGCGGCGAAAATAGGCTGTCCTTCTCTTCATCGCCGCGGTGGATGTCGCCGTCTCTTTAACGAAGAGTTTTCCTAACGGGCGAAAGCTTTTCTCGCGTCGAGATGCCAGCAGCGGGAGAAGTTTCTTCTGATTCTACTGATGCGTGATTTACAGTTGCTCCGGGGGTTGTCGCCGTTAGGGGAGCTTCCACAATGCGCGCACCTGTATACCCTGGAACGGCGCCCTTTGGAATCCTCGTTTGTCTTTTGCGTGGTCGTTTCACTTTTCGGGCTGCTTGTCTTTTTCACGGCCTTGGGGTAATTGGAGGATGCGTTGCGGAGAGAAGGTGTTTGGAGGGTGTAGGCTGAGCGATTGCCGAGGGATTGTTAATTACATTCGCGCTTTAATGGTAATCGTATAGACAGATGTAAGCAAGTGTGACTAGTACGCGAAGAATTGGAATACATTTTTACGTTTTATTTCGTTGTTTTGTAGAAGCCGTTCTATTCGTGGCATTTAAGTAGACCTACAGTCACCTTACTTAAACCGTTATGTACTTTGTATTTTGCCTTGGTTTGCGCAAAGTTGGAAAATTAAAGCACTAAAAGATTCATTAAAGTATCAAGGAAGATTCATGCACTCGACACTAAGCATCTCCTTTCAAAAGCAATTTACTGTCTCTTAGTCGGGCGCGGGGTGGTGGAAATGAAAGTCGGGCAAGGATTTAATGATAATTCCAGAAAACGGCTTGACGGCGGAAAAAATTCGTGCGCGTTAATTTAAATTCCCCAAATTACGGCGCCCCTGGCACAGACAGCAATTACGGGAGTTTTTCCAAAAAATATAGCGACCGTAACGAACGGGCGCTTTTATAATTGTCAGAAATAAAGGATATAATAATTGCATTGCCGTAACTACGGATGCATCGATTAATTTCAAAATACAATTATTACAACTACGAATGGGATATTCGAAGGGTTGATGCAAAAAAAATTCATTTCGTAAACGGATAATACAGTTTTTTTTGTAAATTATGCTTTACATTCAACGCAATAATTTGATCCACTGTTCGTTTGTTCGCTGTTTCCTCCTCGATAATCACGAGCGGTTAAGCAGTTAATAGGATTAACGGAAACACGTTAATAATAAAGTAAATTGTATTTTCCTATTTAATTCCGAGTATAAAATGTTATATCGAATTATATAGAACTGTGTTTCTATTTGATCGTGATTCGTTCGAGCAATGAAGCGACTACGCACCCAACGATCCTACATTTCAATATCTCACAGCAATAAAACTTCAAGTACACCTATCATCAACCACAATCAGATACACACTCCGATATTTTCACTTCACCGTCCTCCGCCCACCAAACAATTCGTCCAAAGCCCGTCGAATTTCTACGTTCTTCCTGCCATCTTCCCATGATCAGAAGATCACGTAGTCCGAGCAGCGTGTACGAAGGAAATTACAGGAAGCTCCAACGGTATTTCGTTTCCTGGCACGTCGAAGCGGCTCCGTGATCATAAGACTTCGTCACCCGCCGAAAAAAGGGGCGAAAAGGAAAGAAGGAACGATCGAGAAACAAGGACGGTGGGGAGAAAAAGGTGGAACGGTGTCGAGTGGAACGCGACCTGGTTCCCGGAAAACAACGAGCACCGTTATGGGGGTTCCCATGGATCGAACGAACGGTGTACACAGTTTGTAATCGTAACATCGTGGCCGATCAGCGTGCTCTGATAACACGAAGCGCGGATAATTCTCCGCGGAACATCTCGCATTCCTACGCTAATCGGGCAGCCGTTTCACGAATGTTTCTTCGTAACTGCGCCTCGGCGGGCAAATAAAATCGAAGGATCGAGGCTGCCGCAATAGTCCTCCGCGATGGATCGTTGGGTCCGGTAACGATTTAACCCCCGCGGAAAATGACCACAAGCTCCGGATAGATGATCCTAGGAGATTCTGGTGTCGTCCCCTTTTGCTTGCGTTCGCGAATCTCGCGGTCGCAGAGTCAATCGCCTTTCATTGCTCGGGCGACCACGTGGGAACGGTGGGAACAATGATGTTGGGCGATGCGCCGGGGAGCTCTGATATTGGCGACTGCGGTTACCCCTTTTTGCTTCGAACCGAGATATACACCTGGCGGTGCGTTGAGAAAACGAGGAACAGTTGATACCGAAAAACGATAAGGGGATTTTTGTGCGCGTGAAGCGGTTCATTATTGGCATGGGAAAGAAAGAGGTAAACTGTTGACGTGAGAGAATGAGAAAATGTATTTACTGGACGTGACTTTGTAAAAGATTGGAATAGTAGAAAGAGTTGCATCTGTGATCTTATAATTATATAATTATCTTAATGAATGACTTCAAGTGAAAGGTTCGCGTGGATTCTTGTGCTACACGGTTTCGACAGGAAGACTGAGAAGTTGCGTTTGATAAGCAAACGATTTATACTTTGGCGAACGTAACTAGAATAGGCGATTCGGTTTTCTTGTAAGAAGTCGATGATAAATTTTGTACGATGAGTACAGTCCGGTTGAACGTATTGTCATTGTTCTTCGAATGGTCGTTCGAGAGTATCACTTCGATCCTTCATAGTCGTGTTCCTCTGAAAGACCATTTTCAACCCAGACTCTTCCTTATTGTGATCGATTTCTCAGTCTGGCAAAAGCAACTCGAGCCTAACAAACAGTAATCCGGGAAGAGACGAGGGGCGTGTCTAGAATTCGTAATTTCGAACGCTCGAGGGGATTCTAATTTTATATCTCTCCATAAGAATATCAGTATCGATGCGAATGTTACCGCATAGATATTTTATCAGAGTGTTATCGAATTTTAATTTCCTAGATTCTAAGTCCAAAACGACAGGGCATCTCCAGTATTTCTATATTCGAGAATTTAACCCTACAAATACTTAAAACTGTGATAAACCACGAGTCTAAAAGTTCATTTCAAAATAATACAGTTACAGAAAAACAAGTACACAATCCTATCCCATTGCAAGTTCGATGAATCCGAAGATTCCACTTCCCCCATTTAATTTCCGACACTGTGCATACAAGCTAATGTAACGAATCGCCAAGACTGTTGCACGAAGCCCACCAACACGAAGCGAACACAAAATTCCCACGAAGGCCCCACAAATCACGTTACCCAATAATTTGCAATCCCTAGCACTTAAACTCAACCTGTCCCGCTAAATATCGATCAATCGGCCCTATTATCGTATTTGCAGATATCTCTTCATAACCGACGATTTCTCATCACGACGTACCCACGGCAAACTCTCTCCTAGAGAGTTCAAGAGGATGATTTCACCAGCTACACTCTTCTTCGTGCACCCTCTCTAAATACATGTTCGTGAGAAATTCGTACGAGATAAGGAAACGGTAGAGGACTTCTTCGAGCTGTTCCACGGCATTGTTCGTCCCCGACAAAGCTCCTTCTATCCCCGGGCATTAACGCAATTAACGGATGTATCCTATGGCGTCCCCCTCGAAGATGGTACTGGACGCTCACGTAATGACGTTCAAGAGGGACAAGCCGAAGATGGGCCCTCTGAACGCTGTCGTAATTAGTATACAAAAGCGACCTGCCGCGTAATTAACTGGGCTACTGGCGTCAAACTCTTGACTCGATCCATTTGTTGTCCCATTTGACAACTGGAATCCAGTCGGCATTCGAGAGAAAGTGGAGAGGACCATTGTGATCATATCTATACAACATGGTACATGTTTTAAGGACCTGTTCTTTTTTTTTATATTTGGTGGCTGTTGATTGGATTTGTGTCGTTGAATAATTCTACGAAAATTGAGATTATTATGTAATAAAGGGACGGTTAGGTTTGGGATGACGTATTATATATGGCTTCTTTAGAGCATCAATTTGTGTGAGCGTGAATGACGAATTGCCGTTTGACGTAGTGATTCAGATCATGGGAATGTTTAGCAGACATCGAACAATACCGTCGAAATTTATAGTTAATTTTGTAATAATAGTAATTCTCCTTTCGTTATCTATTCTGTTCCGAGGAACCCGTTTTTAAATTCAGTCTACACACTGGAACCTGTATTCATATAATTTTTGCTTTTAGGTAAGTGATTAGATTGGATCTTTTCGGCCATGATGAAAGGTAAAATTGAATGAAACACTCTCATTAAAAAAAAACGATAATACCCAATGAATAGGCAGATATTGTAGGCCAATTAAAAACTTTTCTGAGAGCTTTGCTTATTTAATCAAAGATCTGAACCAATTATTATTCATCGACCGACCAGATTAAAATCGTAAAGCAGCTCGGAGAAACCCTCTTTCTATTTGCACCCTAACTTCCACGAATCGATCGCACTGTATATTAAAAAAAGAGAAGCCAGTTAAAATAGTGAAATATACAAAATCATCATCGCGTTGCCATTTTTCCCCCTCTGTTTTCCGACTTCCAGGAACGAGCTGTCGTTCCAGCAATAATAACCCCAGTATTGTACACGTCGTTGACGCAATGATCACGTCCGCAGAATCACTATTTAATTCGTCATTGTGTTTATGGCCGACACTAACGAGATTTCTCGTGGTAACGTAATAATGACGCTTCCGCGTGATTACTATTTAATTTGTCATTGTACGCATGATTCGGGTGCACGAGATTATTCAAGCTCAATAATTCTCAAAATCTAGGAAAGTATCTTTAGAAGTTGCGAAATAATTTTTAAACAAACTCGACGTTCTTTCCTCCACCGTTGGTCGTTGCATTATTTTGTTCTTCTTTATTATTTAGCTACTCGTTCCTTCGTTGTTGGCAACACACGTCACGTTCACAGAGAATCATCGTGGACCTTGCAATTTCTCACGGTGATACTCGTTGAAGGGCAGACACGACACGGCAAGATTCACCTGGACACCTTTCGCTAGAATTTCTAATCTAATTTCAGTTGAGTTTTCCAGCGACGTGGCAGAAACTTCTTCATCGATCCCCTGTCCTTTGTTGGTAGTGTACAATACTATGCTCCTCCGCGAAATTAGAAGCTTGCTAAATGTCGAATTTAAAATTGTTGTCGATTTTGGAACTGAATTGATTTTACGACAAGTTAAATTATTCGTTGCCTTCGAAATAAGTTTTTACGAATAATTATTCACACAGCATTTTCTAATTAATTATTGCAGAGTACTTGCATGATATATTCACAGGTCTGCTGAATGGCTTTCTGCGTTCATTAGATTTGAGTTCATGATGGAACGTGCCAAACGATGGCCAATTTGTCAACGTAATCGGGGCTGAAAATATTAATATCGATGATCATCAGCACTGATTAAACATTTACGAGCCGCGTACACCGGGATACTTTCATCTCGTATTCCGTGTAATTCGACGTCGTTCGAAATCCACATTTGCAGCTCCGCGCGTATGGTACTTTGTATCTATAAAACACGCTGTAACATCCACGAGGACTCGCGATGAAAGAGGAATCGCGAAATAGGGGATGGTTTATTCAGGGTGGATAAAATTGGATGCCCGGAATTTTTGAGCACTTTACGTTATTTTCATTCAAAGGTAAACTAATTAAGATTGATCGAGTGAATTGGACATTCGTTGGTATTAAAAACGGTCCGAATAATAGGAAAAATACAACCAGGCTGTTCTCTCCTCTTTGCAGACGGATAACACTGTTTTCTGATTAGAGTTACTTGAACGAAATAACGCAGAGAATATATTATTTATATGAACGCCGCTTTATTCAATTTACTAATAGACACCTTAACTAAAATATTTTAACTTCGTACCGATATTACCAACCGCCTCTTAAATGATATACACGAGTGCAATCTTATTCGTGGCGTTTGTTACATCCAACCAGCAGCAGAAATAAATTTTACAACCAGTCCAAATAAACCATCAACCATAAACGACGACGTCGCACCATTGCACTCCGGACAATTCATACATCCCCACCCGCTCCGACCTGTTTCACTTTAGTTACAGGAACAGACACCAAGTGGAGAATTTTCGCAAGCACCGACCTCTTCCCAGTCGGTCGATTTTCCTATTTACTCCAATCGGCGGGACCACTCTTTCAGTCCGGTGATTTATACCCCCCCAGACCCTTTTAAATCGCTCAACAGATTAACTTAAAAGCTTCTTTATAGCGCGACTGTTGTATCGTGCCAGCCTTTGTACTCTCGATTTCCTTGCCTGCTCCGCGACATCGCACGTGGAACGAGATCTCGTCCGGGCACTCTTGCCCACAGCCTCGAAACGTTACAGGGTCGCCGTCGAATTAAATAGTGAAAAAGAATGGGGGCGCAGAAAAGGAAAAAGAGCAAGAAATTTAACTGCATTTTAAGGGCGCAACGGGGTTCGAACGTGGTCCCATAGAAATTGGTGCAAGCTACGTGGCTGGACGAGGACTATCCAAGGGGAACGCTGAAAGGGCCACCATACCGCGTCTGTTGCGTGCGTTTCACGAGAGGCAAACTACTGAATTATGACACGCTACCCCCGGGGACACTTCCCTTCGTTCAAGAAGTCTAGACGTTTTGATTTTGTAACAGGACCGCCTGCGTTTCGGATATTTAACCCGTTCGAGTGTCGGCACGACCACTCGTCCACTGTTTACCTTTGGAGCTCAGCCTCGTACGGAGATTTGCTTTTTACTTGAAAATATTAACGCTCGAAGAAGTTCCTGCGCTGGCCGCGGTAATTGCTACTCCGTATGTTCGAGTAACGTGCTTTTCGGTATAGATTCTTTTTGTACTTGATTACTCTTGGGGGACTGAAGAAAAGTCTTTGATGCCTGATGCTGCACTTGATCGATGTTGATGAATTCGTAAGGGGCGTTTGGCAAGAATATTTCATGCCACGGATAAATAGAATGTGCTTCTATATTAATGTTTCATGGAAGAATTGGTTGCTCAATTTGGTAAGTTTGCTGTGTTCTTAGATTATTATGTTTGAATCATTTTTTATTGCTATAACAATAAAATAGTCCCATCGTGTACGCTTCCTATCATATTTGAATATGGATCTTGAATTTTTGTACCAGTTATATGACAATATGTAATAAGATTTTAAGTTCAGTGCATAAGAATTTTGTTATTATTTTCTCTGAATGATACAGTGCACTAGAACAATGAAAAATTAATGAAACATAGTTGCTGGCATTTTTCACAACTCTAAGATTTTATTCGAACATAAATAAAAAGATTGATCCAAGGAAAAGGGATCGTCCATGGTGGAGCAGAGAATTTTTCTAGCTTTCGTCGACAATGGCTTAACGTCAGATCCAGGAACGATTGTAACCAGTGGGGGAAAGATACCGCACAGACAAATGTTCCTAAATCGCCGGTTAACATAATGCACCATCGTTTTGCGTTTTACAATTGAGGACGTGGCGAATGTTCTCTTCTATAGCAATCGTTCAGCAGTTAGCTATTATTCTAGACGTCAGTTTAAGTTCACATGCCTAGTAAAGTGCTATCGTTTCCTTTTGATATGCATAATCCAACCGCGCTTTAAAGTTCTTCTATCGAAACATTGTAAAACATTAATAAGCCAATAGGCTAGTTTTATTTTAAAAAAGACTTCTAACGTCAATTATCAACAAAGAAAATGGGAAATACGAGCTGCACGATGGCTTTAAAATGACAGACGAAATCGACGGGCATTCAGACGAATCAAAAGAGATCTCTATCCACTAGGAAACCGAGAAATCAGGACATGTAACTTCGCCATGTTACAGGATGCCATCAGACAGAAGGTGTCTATACGTATGTCAAAAGACATATTTCTGCTAGGACATGTGGAAACAGAAAACGTGGAAAATATTGAACGTTCTGATTCCCTGTGACATACGAGCCGCTCGTTTGCTTAATCGGTTAGCTCTAGAAAACAAACATCAGGACATTTATTTTGAATATAAAAAGTTGAGAGTCAATCAAGCGCTCCGACGATAAAATTTAAACAATTCAAAAGATTGAGTTAACCGATTTGGTCGCTCCAATCGAACGTTAGAACGTTAAAAGCGAACAACAACAAAAACCATGTAAAATCATGAATAATTAACAATTGAAAAACAAGTACGAATTTAAATACCACATATCAAATATCTTTTTAACATATCTAAACCTCATCGCACTACCTTTGCAAATTAAATGAAACCTCGAGTTAATCCAAGGAACGTGAACAGAAAAGGAACAAAAAACGAGAACAAAATGGCACACGACGCCGCCGAAATTTCGGCATCGTCCCGCGATGCGTCCAATCTGGTCATCCACCGCTCCAAAAAGAGGAACCCCGCCTTTCTTTTCATTTTCTCCTTCATCCGTCGACTCACCCGCGTCTGCCAATTCTTTTTTTTCCCTTTGTAAGTACCATTCATCGAGCGAGCTCTAATTGAAGCGAATTCGCTTCGCGAGAGAGGGAATATCGGGAAAAAAATTTCCTTTTTTTCGTTCCGCCCGGCCCGACAGTGATCTTCGCGTACTCTATGATCGATATCTCGTGGAAGTGTCTGATGCTGTGATTGGACGCGAAAAAAAAAAAGAAAAAAGAGAAGTAAAAACAAGAACAAAGGACGAGTGACGTTTTGAGCATGGCGGTGAACGAGGTAAGGGAGGAACCGATTCGAGGAGAAAGGGAGACGAGAAAATTGGGGGTGGTAGAAAGGGATGGGAGATAGAAGGCAGGGAGAGGACTATCGTCGAACGACGAATTAAATGACGTTTTCGTATTCAGTCGCGAGTACTGCCAGCACCCCGGAGATGAAAGAGATTCCTCTCTCGCTCTCCTACCGCTGTCTACTTCCTCTTTCTTTTTCCACGTTTGTTTCCACCACCGTTGTCAAGTTCCTCTCTTTGTCCATCGTTCCGCCTCTATCTGGCCGTTTATCCTTCCACTGGGTGATCTATGTTACAGTTTACAGGGGATTTTGTTATTTAGCCGTGGCCTCGTAAAGAGACACGCGCTTTGGACCCGGGCCACCGACATCACAGATACCTATGAAATATTGCACACGACTTTTTCCCAGTTTTTGAACTGCCATCAGCGTTTCAGGCTTTCCAGCAACCACCGCGCCACTGTCATCCGCGGTCCCCCTTTCAAAAGAAAACTGGCTGCTGGCAGTCTTATTTTATTGCGGGACGAACAGGGAACTGGTTAGAATAAATACGATTTTCTTTCTACGGAAATGTTCCACCCTCGGTGTTATATTTTCGATTTTCGTGCTTCACGAAAACCGTGTGCATTTTTTAACGATACCGAATTTCTATACAATTTCAACGCATTGCCGAGTGCAGGTCAAGCGATATACAAATAAAGCTGGCAAGCTGCAGAGCGAACAGAATAATAGAATTCGAACGATAATGTTTATCAGTGCGAAGAATTTATTCGCAAGAGAATTGCCGTGCGCATTTTCATACTTTCGAAACACATAATCAACGCATCCCCGGCGAGAATTCACCCGTGAACCTCAAACACCTGCAAACGAAAAAAAAGAAGAAAAAAGAAGAAAGAACCGTCCCGATTCACGCCACAATGCAACCGGAAATCGGGCCTCGTTCTCGATTTAATACCGGGATGAAATTAAAATGCAAAACTCGTTCGCAACGGGACCACGAATTTCCCTGGCGCGCATACATACGTATCGTATTATGAATCAGCCGTGCCCCGTGTACCGATATTCATCTGTTTATCTATCTGTGCAAATTTCGCGCCCGGTCGCTCTTTCCATTTTCTCTGAACAAGTTCGATGCTGCACTCGCTCGCAAATAAACTACGCGCTGATAAATTAGAACCACCCTCCTACCCCCTAACGCTCTCTCTCTCTCTTTCCCTCGAACACGAGCACACACGTACACGTTCGCTTTCTCGGTTTCACGCGTGTGTCAGCCGCCGAATTGATTCGGGAGAGGCGCGTGCGGCTGCCGCGAATTAACGTAATGGACGGCGGCAGGGCAGACTTTCAAAGTGGCCCTCGAAAATCCTGTCTGTCGCTCGATTTCTCTGTAAACAACGATTAAAAACGCCCACCAATCGGCCGGGCCCGCTTTCAGTGTCGTCTCTGCGCGGTTCCTGGGACCGATTGAAACGTATTGATGTCCGATTGCTTTTCGTTTTCTTTTTTCGTTTGTGCAATATGCGTACATATTGGCCGGAATGGAAGTGGTACGACGAAAACTGTTTCCGAATTGGAATGTTATGAAATATTGCGAGACCGTATGGCCGCGTGTATTTCGCGAGGAAGATTCGCTGTCTGAACCTTTTGAAACTGGCAATCTACGGTTCTAGGTTAATTAAATCGTTTATTTTAAGCGGTGAATCGTGTTGGAAATTTCATTTAATATTGAAGAATGCGGCTTCGACTCATGCATCTGAAATGAAAAGAGCAGAGCTTCGGGTATTCGAGAATTGTCTTGGACTCTCTGTCGCGGGGGGGAATTTAATAAAAGATACTTAGGCTATTATCATCGGGCAAAGTGACTATGTATTACGGTTTCTCTGATGGATCCTGAGAGTATTACATTATTTAAATCGAAATATATATATTTCGTATCACATTTTAATATTTCACAAGATGAAAATAGCGCGCAGTGTTTTCGGTCTCGGTTCGCGATATTAAATCAGCGCGCAAATAATGTAAAGTAATTCTCGATGCTTGAAACGGCAATTTCGTTGCTAAAAGCGTGCACAATATTTGATTATTCGTTGGCTGGCCGTGTAAAGTGTTTGAACGATATTAATTTCGACGTTGCGTTTAATTGCAAACTATATGTATACAGTATATTCCATATAACATCCACGTTCATTTTAAGAGGAAACGTTTCACCTCGGAATTCATTTTCTACTTGCCAGAAGGGAATACATACTATCATTCCTATACATCGTCGCTATTTTATAAAAGTCCGTCTGCTTCGAACGAATCTACGGAGGAGCCGTAATGGCGGAAGAAAAATCGACTGGATGAACTGAAACCCGAGATACCGGGTAAAATGTACGCGCGACAATCCAATAGACTTCTGTGGAAATCACATCCGGAATGCTGGCGATTTCAGACGATACTCCGAGGCAACGTTAAACATACTGCACATCCCTTCGACGACTGTTCGTTCCTCGATTCTAGCGTAAACATCGGTTAAAACGTTTCCCGGCAAGCAAGTTTCGTTTTTCTGTGTATGGATAAACCGCTTCTTTCGGTATGGTAACAGGTTCCATCTGCGGGGATAGCTTCCTTTTGCGACGAGGCGAGCGTAACCGTAGGGGAAACACAGCGTGCACAGTGGCATCTTGAAAGAAATGACGCAATAATGATACCTACGTGCAAGGATATTTTCATTGAAGGTGAAATTTCTCGCGTAAAGTGCCACTTTAATTAAGAAACCTTTCTGCGAATGGCGAAGCTCGGGTTTAATCTATGACTTAATCAAATATTTCAAGACCGCGTTCTACCATTGGCCACCGTGTAACGCATTGCGGATAAAATATTTTATCTGTCAATGGAAAGTAAAAGATTTCTAACAAATATTTTGTTAGAAATTGATTAGGAATATTTATTTCGTAAGCTTGCTTCACTGTACAAGACGAACAAATATATTTTTACGTGCCATACATTTCAATAAAAAAGAAGAAGTAAAGCATTAGCAAAAAACAAAAAAAATAAGAACCTCATTATCCATCCCTATCGAAGTTCCGCGAAAATAGAACCGCGACCGAGGGTCAACGACCCGTCGCGCCGGAAAACCGGCGTCCGAAAAGTCCGAAATTAAAATTCCACCGCGTGAAGGACCTCGTGTGTTCAAGATCCATTCGTCTCTCATAGGTCACCGAGGCGGATAAAAAAAGCCGACTAATCAAAAGTGCATAAAAAAATACAAAATGAAATCCCGCAAAAGGGACGGAAGAACGAACGGGAAGAAAAATTCAATTTGCCAAGCGGTTTCAAAAATTGCCTCCAATCGTTCGCAGCAGGCGGATCCATTTTGCCCGCCATTCGTCTATCGTCGGGTATATAGGATACAAGCCATAGGCGCAGACATCGAGGAGCCACGGGGATTACCTTTCGTACGGCGTTGCCGACGCGAGCTAAATAGTTGGCCTGAGTGGTTTTCGAGGCTCTGTAATACGACTCGTTAATCGTGTCGGCCGTCGATTTGTCGTTTCTCCTAGCGGCCACATACACGGCACGTACAAAACGAGCGCGATTACGCGTGCACAGAGACCCAGGGCAGATTTATCGGTCGGACGCAGCTCGCACGAGAAACGATCCCTTGAACGACGCCCCCGGCGTGTTTACTTCTAGGGGCCTCTGCTCCTCTTCACCAGCAGGCACCTTGCACGATTCTTTGGAAAAATGCTCCGCTTCTACCGGCTCGGCGATTTATATCGCTGTCGCGACGTCGAGGGGGTGGTTAACTCGGTACATCGACTGCAGGTTGCCTTTCCTCGGCTTGAGTTTCACGTTTGCTGGTGTTACTCATCGCTTGGCAAGGGTGAGTGAATTGTGCGCTAGCAGGTTTGGGGCATTTAATTTCGTTGGGCTTCTATTTTTAGCTTTGGTGCTTGGAGGGGTTGGTGGCGTAAAGTGGGCAGATTTTTGTTTATCGCCAAACGATCGAATCGATTGTATAAATTAGTATACTTTCCTAGCCACGGACGCTACTCTAGTGGGTATTATGAAATAAAGAGAAGGGAAGATCTGCGTGTGATAATACAATCGAAGACTCGATTAAAACCGAAGATTCTACCGGGGAGCTAAGGCAGGAAAGGAAAAACAATTCGCCCAAAGGAGATTGATTTTCAAATAACGAATTAACTCGTCTTCGCCCTTCGCAAGAGTGAACGAGTCGAAAGTAAGGGAAGAAAAATATGCACGGTAAATCAAAGTTCCATTAAGGAAACCTGTTTCATCGCCTAACAACGCAACAAACGCGCCAGCACGCGTCCGGCTAAATGCAATGAAACGGCAACAACAACAAAAATCGGGAATCCCGCGGCGTAAAAGAAAAACGGTCGTCGTGAATCGTCGAAGCATTCGATGAAAATGGGGAAACGCGGTCAGCCGGCTTGCGTCGCCGCGGATAACACGGACGCACACGTGCGTACACATAAAAGAAGGATTTTAATCGAGGCGATTTGTCCTTTCGTCGGCACGATCGCGATTACGCTCGCCGCGAGAGATGCAGATTTATCGGTGGAATCCTGATCGCCAGAGAAACGAGCGACTGCCTCGTCTCCCGATCCACCTCCACCTCCGTCGACTTTCCTTTTTCATTTCGGTCGTCCTGGCTGGCAGCGCGAGAAACCGGTTCTGGCAGCGGCGGAATTCCAGGCTTTCCTTCCGAAGCAAATCCTCCTACCGTTCCGAAACGTACCACGTATATCGCGTCCTTGCCAGGTACCACCCGTGGAATTCGTGTGTCCTCGCCGACCCATTTTCGATTCGACACGTTCGTCCATCATCCGGTGCACCCCCTTCTCACTTCACGGAGTTCTTACAGAACAGTGTTATCGTGAAAAATTAAGCGATTTTTTTGAAGATTCATTTATTTACTGCGGATTTTCCTCTTTGCGCGGTAAGAATAGTTGCAATATTAGAGATATTCGAATGTTGAATAAAGATCGGTTACTGTGTATAACATATGCACGTTGTTTTTTATTTTCGTTTCACACGTGCAAATGAATGCAGCTAACGCAGACGACAATAATGATAATAATAATAGAAGCAGTTACACCTTCTCGTTGCTACAATCACTTCGTCCCTCATTCGTCTCCCAATGCAGATTTTTCAGAAAAATCGCGGACCCGTTTAATTCGATCGGTCCCCATTCGTAATTCGGTGGAGAAAAAAAAAACGGGAGAAAAAATGATTTTAATCGGGAACCAGTGACCCATACGAAACGAATCCCGCGGGAAGCGTAGCAACCGGGGGAATCAATAGGCCGCCACGGATCCTGGGGTTAATTAAATTTCATTCAGATTTTTCGAATTATCCGGCCGCACCGCACCGCACCGCCGCGGCTGACACGATTTCCACGCCGGACAGTGCTGGCCGCGCCATTACCGAAACACAACACGCGTCATCCTGGAATTCGTTATACCGTACACGTTCCCGGTCGCGATATCCGCGTGACACGGCCCGTTTTTAATTGCATTACGGCCACAAAGTGTTTTTCACGCGGTGTCCCCCGTCCATTCGCGAGAAATTCAATGACCGAGGCAAGTTCCACCGGCGCCCGTCCCTTGGTCTTCGTGCACGATTTTTCCCGGCCTTCGTTGCTCTTCCTCGAATCGAAATGGGAAGACCGGCGCTGATTTGCTTTCGAATAAACGTGGCCGAACAGGTGGGCAAAGAGACAGTGCGAAATGATGCGGAGCCACGCGGACAGATTTTGCTCAAACGAATTCGCTCACATTCGTCGGTTTCGTAACACGTGGTCGAGCAAAGTGAGGATTTTAGTACCGCGCGATAAAAACAGCCGGGCGAAGAATAAAGTGTCACGGGGCAAGATAAATGGTTTCGGATGTTCCACTTTTCTCTCGTGTTATTTTGATGTAACCCTTTTGCTCGGCCGCAATTCGCACCTTTCCATCTTTCCCTCGCATACTCCCGGGGTCGCAATTTTTCGCACAAACGGCTCGCAAACTTTTTTGCACGGGTGCAGTTGCAATTACCAACGCGGATGCACCGAGGGCACACAATTTGCGTTACATTTACACACGCGTACAGCCGGGCATAATTATTTTAATGGAACATCGCAATCCTGCATCCTCATATTTAATCGCGTTCTTCTTGGACGATTTAATCGGGAGGTCTAATTAATCCGTATTAAGTAGCCTGTGAGGAGTATGCTGCAGCAGTACGTACTTTCAAGCCGCCGCACAGTGGTCCGGATTAGGGTTAAGTGTGCCATTTGTCCAAAAAATGAACTTTCACATATCGATAAATGTCCTAAATGTCCAGCAGTCTCAAAAACGAAAACATTTACATAATTTAATGCCATTTTGTAGTAGAAATAACAACTTAAAGTTGGACTTTCTAAGGACAGTGTTTTTCATCGAAAAAACGCGTAGTATTCTTTTGGGTATGGAGGTCCCAATTCTACATGTATTTAGTTCATTCTTTTTTTGCAGTAAAGGGTATTCTTCCGTGATATAAATTCACTAGTCGTATTAATAATTACCATATAAAGTTTATTAAAAAATACTGTCGAATGAACTATTACAAATTCTTGAAATGTTTTGTGTTTGAGAAGAAGTATCTTGCAAGTCCCAAAGAATCCCGCAATGTAGCAACGTGGAACATGTTCCGGACACCTTCCTCTAAATAACTATGAAAAAATCGGTTCCCCCTTCGTCCCCCTACGCAGACTATGATTTTTATTATATCGCCTCTTTTTGACATCAGATCCATACATGAGCACTATTAGAATAAAATGGGGTACTAAAGAAGTTAAGGAATTAGATCCAGAAGCTCCGGAATTAATAATTAAATGACAGGAAATGATAATGCTAATAATAATAATAAATAATAATAATAATAATTTTTTTTTTCTTAACCAATACTTAAATTGACATTACTGCATTGTCCAGTCCAATTTTCGGGTCTATACCTTTTACGAATAAAAATTTATAAGGCGAAGGCACACTTAACCCCAATCCGGACCACTGTGCGCCGCAGTGATCAACCGAGACTACCAAAAGTAAATCGATCTTCTGCGCTGTACGTGACAGATCTACATCCGACTCCATATAATAGTTTATTATTCACTCTTAATTTTCCTCTTAATATACGTAACAGTCGCGCTGACAAGTGACGTTAACATGATCCCATAAAACACCCCCCGTGGGCCATGCCCGCTGACAAATGGTCGCGCGTATTATCTCGCAGCTGAAACAAATCATGCCTCGCCGTGGAAAAATCGCGGCCGCGGCAACGTTCGATTCAGTTCCGTCGATATGAACGCTCGATATGTTTACTATAAATTGCGCCATGAATCAAAGGAAACGGCCGTTGTGAGAAACTGCACCGAAGACCGCCGCGTTTGCATAATGCTTCGACTCCCACTCGACCCGCTTAAATATTCTAGCATCGTGGATTAGCGAATCGAGAGGGCAGCCGCCGTTCGAATAAATTATTCCGCCTGTATCCCATTGTCCCGTGAAACGCGCCGCCACTCTGAATGTCGATTCGATAGTCCGGTGGATATCCGTTCGAGCCGGTCGCAAGATATTTTTCTTCCATTTTCTAATGCAACGCGGCCACGGCGGGAAATCATTTCTGCGCGCCCCGTGACGAGACACGTGTCACGCTTTGACAAGCGCACACGCTCGTGGCCGGTGGCGTAACACGCGGCGCGATCACGAGCAGAGTTTCTCAGATCTTATCTTGGCTGGTCAGCGTCGAGATTTGTCACGGGACGTCGAGTTTCGCGGCTGAATCGAGGATCGCGCGATTGTTCTTTTTTTTTTATTTATTTATTGCTGTTCTTTTGTTTCTTATTTTTGTCCAACCGGTGAACCGACTTGTATCGAATCATGTAGAAATATAGATCCATGTATGTACCGCGAAACAGCGCTGGTAGGACAGATCAGATTTTTACGACAGCAAAGTAACGCCACTTTGCAACTTGTCTCGTTGAATACCATTGATTCGCACGCGCGATCGTACGGGTTGCAAGCTCACAATCCCGCCACGCTTCATAAAAGAGAGACAGGTAAATGTTTGTCACGCGGATAGGAATTATACGAGAGGTAGGACACTCGCGTCGCTGTGTAACGACGTGTGAAACGGCATAAATTAAAGCGACGAGCTCAAGGTGTCGATGTATGCACACGCTCGTGTCGCTTGCGACACTTGCCTGGCTTGGATGATAATTCTTAATCACCTTGCGCTCTCAGTTGTCTTGCTTCGTTGCGAAATACCCATTCTTGTGCAGAATAGGAATTACCCAGACTGTATATTTAAAAAAATTTTTAGACAGACAAATGTTTTCGTATCCTTTTTTAAAACAAAGGAGAATCGAACTTTAGTCACTGTTTTCGCACAGGGCTTCGCAGTCGCCAGAATAATAAAGTATCTTATAAATTATAAAGGCGAAAGAACGGTCCTAACAACAGGCTAATGCCACGAGCGCAAACGTGAGAAAACTGCAACAAGCATGAAACGATAAAAGCGTAATAACCAATAGGAATAGATGCTGCTGAAAAAAAAATGTAATTGTCCGGTCCACGAAATCATCCGGCGTAACCGTGAAATGGCTCGGAGTGAATTCAAGAACGGGATAAGAACAGCTTGCGTAACCACAGTTCGAAAACGAATTGTCCCGATTTTACAATCTTTTGTGAATTCTGACAATCGGTCCCGCGAGCGCAGATAGCGCGCACCGAGTATTATTCAATTGTTTACCGTGCAATATTCGTGCCTGGTACGCTGAAACGCTTCGTTTACTTTATCTGTGTTTTATTGTACTTCTAACAATGCCATCGGCCGTTCCAATTCATTAGTCAACTTGTGGCTGGTCTATTCAAACATTGTGACCGGCCGTTTGGCGAGCAGACCCGCAGAAATTTTCATAAAAGCTCATGATTCAGCAGCAAATGACCCCCTTCGAATTTATCGATTCCCTGAACGAGTTTCGAATCGCGAATTCATTTATGCGTCGTCAGATTGCTCCCGAATGTTTTAGCGAAATTGAATCTTTCGTGGACGGTGCTCCTCAAAATCGTTGCCCGATCATCCGAAATATTCCCCTTTCAATTCCTGCAAAGTGAGTAATCTCTGGACGACACTTTAGCATCTTAAATAAACGTCGCCGATCAAGCTCGAATCCCGCTAATAGGTGAACAATCTCTCGATCGTTACTGCATCCTCGAGTAACTTTCACCAGGTGAAAAACTATCCGTTGCAGCGACGAGGTGTCGCGTGGCCGGCGTTTAATGCGCTACGAAGGTGGGAGAAAAAGGACGGCCGATAAAACACATTGTCCGGACGGTGTTAAAATAGCAATTTGTATGGCAGCGGCGTAATGGCGGTAATTGTTTGTCGCGCCACGGAGAATTCTGGTCGCGTGAAAGTTCGTCCTCGCCAAGTATGAGCAAAATGCAGCGCGATCGTGCCCCACGTCCTTTCCACCTTGCCTCGTCTCCGGGGCGCTTTCGGCGCACCACGGATCGGTACTTATATGTCCATGAACGCGTGACACACGACCGATTCGAAGCTGGCGAACGTTTCACCGGCAATTTCTGCCGTTCTTGCGCGACTCTGTTTTCAGTCCCCCTTGCCACCGGGTATACGCCCCTGGAACCCTTTTGGAACTTGTCTATTATTTACACCGATAGAAGTATTTAGTCGAAGTAGATAACAGAACGATACATTGGACAATAGTCGAGCGGAATATATTGATTCGTAACTGAATCTTGCTTCAATTAAATCGTACAACCCTCGCGAAGTTACTTATATATGTACTTCTTATGAAACGAAGATATTTCACGATAACGGAGAATACATCGAACAGTTATGATAAAGTCCATGGAACAGTCGAAGAGGTAGTTAAGTCAGGTATTAAGTAATTCAATCGTTGAACATTTCAGCCCCGTGCTACACTTTACCCCGGCCGTTCAGTCACGGAATCGTTAACGTGCAAGTCTAATAAACTCTTTATCCGGCATAAATATGAAAGTATACATAACTCAATCCCCTACCCTACTCGCGAGGCCTTGCATCACCTCCAGCTCCAGGAAAGAGTCATGAATACTGTAGCGAGCGCATAAAGCCGCAGAACGATCCTGCATTCCTGCGCAAACTAGGCGGACGAATTCAAAGAACGCGACAGCGTGGCGCGCGAATCAGCGTAATTGATTTGAGAAAAATGTCTGTACGAAGCAACGCGTGATCCATGAAATCTTTGGGAACGCGTTCAATCGATGGAGTGGATCGATTGGATGCGCTAATCTTTTCCATATCGCGGCGACTTTTAATCGAAACGATCCAACGGCGGCGGCAGAACGATAAACGAGCCGCAAACGACCGCGATCGACCATGCTCGATCACGATCGATCATATCGAGACGCGAACATGGTCCGCGGTCGGTTCGTTTATCCTGGTACGTGGAAAAAAGCTGCATTTAGAGACCTCGACGATCGCTTGTGGATGAAAGTTGGTCGGAGACGAGAACGATCGCGAACGATCGTCGGCGCCGAGCTGGAAAATCGGTCGGGAAGTGTCTCAAGGAGAGTTTACAGACCGCCTGGGGTTGTAAAAGAACGACACCGCGGGGAAAGGGAACATGGTTGCTCAATATTCTTGGCGCCGTGGTCGTCTGTTTGCTGCTTGTTCTGTATGTTTTTTTTCTTATGTTCATTTGGTTCGGCTTCTGCATTTTTATTAGTCCAGAAAATCGTCTTCGTGGAAGCCAAGCCCCGGTGTACTTTTCATGCAGAAATACTGTGAAACGCCTTTACCGAGTCGAATAACTAAAATAGCATTATTATATTACTTCTTTTGCTCCTGTTTGGAAAGGAACTTTTTCGTACAGACTGGTCACGTCAGAATGCAAATCTCCTGTACAACAGGAACACATTATTCGATCTACGAGTAAGTAATCTACTAAAATCCGATCAATCTTATCGCTACTAGCTAGGAGGCTAACGAAACATTGAACTTTCCACTCCGACGAAAGTCAAAGGTAAAACGAATTTCACGTCTAATATAAACCTGCTATTCAGTTCCGATGTTCGAACACTCCGCCATCGAACGCATCAAAGATAATCGTATTTCTATCAATCACCAACTAACCCATTCTCTCTTCCCGCGCCTTCCAACCGCTTCTTGCTCTATTTTCTGTATATCTCACGTCTCCGGTTCGATCAAAAATACCCCCGTTCCCCGGGAGAAGCGAAATAAATCAAAGCACCAGTTTCTCAGGATCGGCGCAGATTTGCCGAGGCTGCCACCGAAACAAAACACAAAAAAAGAGACAAAAGGGCGAACGAAACGAATTCGACGCAAGAAGTGACACGCAATTTACCTCGACGCGATCATCTGACAATCTCCGCCACCCCCGTGTCGCGCCGCCACCGCAAGCACGTGCGTTTTGCAAGAGGAAGAAGAAGCGGTATCACCGTTCTCCTGGCCGCGGGCGAACCGTCGTGCCGTTTAAAAAATTCCAGCCACTCAAGAGCTACAGAAAAAGGACAGGCAGAACAGCCACGGCCGTTGGATTCCCTCTAGCGTCGATTTCTGCCTCGATAAACGACAACACTCCAGCACGCGGACCTCGCGCAAGGGGGACCGAGCCGAGGAGCGATCGCGCGTTACGCGTAAAACCTATGCGTCTCCGCGGCGCGGTATAAATAATCGAGCGAGGCAAGGAATGCCTGGAACCGCGGCTGTTTTTCCTTCATGCATTATTCACGATCAGTATGAGTGACGCGGGATCTCCGGAGGAATCGCGCGACCATGCACCCGGAGGCCCATTATTTCCACCCCCGTTGTACACCGGAAGTTCCGCGCGACCTCAGCACACGGCGGACAGGAATGGTCGCTTCTTTTTCTTCGTCTGCGTTGCTGCGCTGGTCGCGGGCAAGCGGGCGGTAAACGTTGGAAAATAGAAGAGCGAATAAGGGAACCGCGGGGAAGGGAGACGCAGGTCTGTCACACGAGAGGGTAACCGGGATATTTATAAAAGACGGGAAGGGGGAAAAATTCGAATTTGTTTATTGTGCTCGCGCGGATGAGTTGCTCGTTCTAAAATACACGAGTATACCGTACGAAGACGTTGCTCCGAGTCTGTTAATCTCTCAGACGTTTTAGTACGTGCTACGCTTTTGAAGTTACAAAATAACCGCGCGCTTATCCTCTTGGCGATTTCGATTGACAAATTATTTACACGGTTTACTTTATATTATTTGGTTTTAACTATAAGGAACATTTGCTATCCTCTCTCTCCCTTTCACAGGCGAGACTCTCCCGACACCCCATTTTTACGGTACACGAAGGAAGGGGTTTAAAAAACGTTTAAACGGCCGCGCAAGGAGCTCGAACGCGATCTGCGTGCAATTACACGAATACGTCGATCCGCAATTATCCGTATTGCTTTCAACGTTCGCGGGCATGCCCCGTCGACTTTTCATCGCGTGATCATCGTTCCCGATTCCGCCGCGGACTCTTGGAAACTGTTCCAGCCTTCGTCCTCCTTCTCTGTGCAACGGCGTCTACCATCGGTCCGCCTTTCTTCCGGTTTTTGTACGTGCCATTCAACCGCAGCAACAGCAAATTGGACTCTGTCTGCTGGCGTTGCATCCGCGCGCCTCGATCTCCGGGGAAACGGCCCGCTGCCATCTCTTTATTTCCACCGACGCGTCCTTATTTTCCCTCGCTACACGATTCTCCAAGCCGCGCGCGTATTATTTAAATTTCCAGCCGCGTCCAACCCCCCATTCTGCTCCTCGTAGCGAACCTAACGCGATATCGCGGTGGTCGCGCGGTTACCCGCGTTCTTTTTCTGCTTTCTGAAACTTGCACGACCCTTCCTTGTTTTACTGCGTTCCGTTGGCGCGCCGCGAAGAAATAGAAGTTCGCCTTCTATTTCGTTTCTTCTCCGCGTCTCCTTTTTCGTTGCTCTCCTTTGGTCACGCGGTGAGCATGCAACGGGGGTTGAAGGGCGGAAGAATGGCTGCACGCGTTACGCGAGCAATCGATTGTTTCGGAGAGAAATGAGCTGGCTGAAAGATGGTTCGGCTCCTCGAATTCGACGCGAAGATCGTGACTGATCGTGCAAGAAGAACGGAGAGTCTGGATGTATTTGGCAAGCGACGAGACAATTTCATTTAAGGGGCGCAGCCACGGGAACGGCTTGAGTGATGAATCGGCGTTGCTCGTACGCTTTGCGAGAGCTTCTCCTTTTGGTAGGGGAATTTTTACACGAGCCGCGGTTCAGAGTAAAGTATATTTTGTTTATATTTATTACATCTATTTATAATTTGTATTACAAAGTTCGACTCCCAATTACATACTTTCAAAGAACCACTCTAATGATTAATAAAGCAACGCCTCGGAAGAATAAAATAATAAATTGAGTGAAATCTAGCAAATAAACGTCAGCCGGCTCTCCCTCGGCATTTGCCCTCCCTTAAAATTCCACGAACAGCGCCGTAAATCGGCGCGCAAACAAAAGATCAACCGCGCGAATCCGATAATTCCTAATCGTAATTCAGTGTTGGGATACGATCTCGCCACTTCGCAAAGGAACAAACCGCCATGGAAATCGATCGAAGATGAAGATCTGGCGGCCACGCGAGATCGCCTGCGAGCTCTGCCGTATTTCTCTGGACGTTCGGCGGCCGTTTCTCAGTTTCCGCCAGCGTTATTCGGCGCGATAGCAAATTGGAGTCGGCTGGTATTCATGGGCAGCGAGAGAGCTTGACGTACGATCTCTCTCGGGGAAATCGCGTGGGTGGAGTCAGCCAGTTGTGTTCCTTATTTTTACCGGCCGACCCGTTTCCTCCGCGCGTATCCGCGTCGCCGCGACACGCTTTTCCCGTCCGGGTTGTGTCGTTCCGGAGGAAAAGGGAGGTGGAAAGGTCCATTAAAAAGAACGTCGGCCGAGGAGGGCTCGCGACGATGGAATTCCAGCCACGCGAATTTCAGAATTTCTGTTCCTTGCTTGGTTTCTTCCATGGCGACGATGTTATTGTTAATGGTCCTGCACCGTTTGGTCTTTTTTTCTTTTTCTTTTTTTTTGCTGCGTTGCAGAGAAATTCCATTTTACGTGGATTTTATGAACACTGTAATTTTGTTGTTTCTTTCAGGATTTTTTTTACAATGATTGATGTCGACGGCGAGAAATTCTCAGGCGAAGATTTAATTTTTGTCGCGTTGCTGGTATATTTTGTTATTATATTTTCTATCTTAGAACTGTTGATTTCATGTCACTCTTTGGTGACCAGTTTTGTCCCCATCTGAATTGAACTAAATTAAAAGAAAATGATTCACAGTAATTTTCACGAAAAATCAAGGATATACTCGAAACTGGTTGTCAAAGTTCCACAACCCTTTTTCAAATCCCCCGTCGCACAATCCATTTCGCCATAATCTTTCGTCCACGTTGACCTCCCTGCACGAAGATTAATCCCCACGCCATCGAGTCGCGAACCATGATAAGTTCCCCATTCGCAAGCGATCAAACCGCAATTCACACCATTCTAACCGAGGCGAGCATCATAAGGAGCCTCGATGCAAACACCTCAGCAATTTATACCCTCACGCCTGTTACTTGCTTTCGTCGTTCGCTTTCAGGGTAGCCGTAAATACGGCCGGTCGAAACGAAAGGAGCAGTCTAGCGGTACTCGTAAAATCGGAAGTAGGTCTCCGGAGGGAAAAAAAGGAGGGAACAAACGCGAAAGAAGGAGCGAGGGGGAGATTTTTCACGGTGTTTCCGGGCGACGAGCTCGAGGTTAAGTCAGGTCAGGCCGAGGCGTTCGCTAGCCAACAGAGTCCAGTGCCCTGAGAATCGTTCCAGCCGATAAACCACCTCCTCCCCGTGGCCGGTTCGCGAGGATTCGACGCGGATACACGTCGCGGAGGTTACGCCGGGTCAACCAAAACGCCGGACACGAAGCATCGGGCGCACGCGAGAACGACCATCGCTCGTTTGCTCCTTGGACTCCACTCTGTCCACGGAATTCTTTATCTACTGGTGTTCGAACGAGCACGAAATTCTCGTGGAAGTACGAATTGATTTAAAAGAGTCGCGTAGTTGGGTTGCTTGAACGAAAAGAATTCTTTGAACGAGGATCATTCGTTTCGGGGCGAGTTAAGTAATCCTCGATATAGAACGAGCATCGAGCACTTTGATTTTTCGTGAGATATTCGATCGAGTCGATGCACCGCACTGTTATTTAATATGCAACAAGAAGGACATTGATTGAACTTTTGTAAATATATAATAATAGTAGATAATTATAGCAGAATAATTGCTACTATTTATTCAAAGTGTCACCGATAATCAGACTATTAAACGACTTCCCTTTTCACCAAGCATCCAGAACAAATTCGCCAACAGAATTGTAATAGTTTCCACGACGAAACCCGTTTCGCTTCCACGGCAAAAATCCCTGCGCCTCAGCCATTTTTCCGTTCCCGGGCGGCCGAGCCATTCGCCAAAAGAAGAAGCGTACCGCGAGCTGCACTCCAAAAAGAAGCATTATATCGTTAACGTATCTGGCAGATCCTATCAGAAACACATCGAGTTTCTCCCCGTGCCATTCGGGGGAATACTTTCGTTGCGTCGTCCCTCGAAAGTGTCGCTCGAAAATGCACTCGGTTCTTGTCGCGCGGTTTCTCCCCCGTTTCGCATCCGAGTAAAACCAGTCGTATTATTTAATGGCGACAGGCCCACGCTGCCTACGGAGACGAATATTGCGCATTGTAGTGGCCGCGATAAAATCGAAGGGGAATGCGGAAAAACTGCGCGTTTCCATCTAGCGCGTTCCGCGAATACCGAGCCGCAATGCGGCCGCCTGCGATATGCGGGCAAGAAGTAAAATTGAATTTCGCGAAGGGGTGGCACGGAAGGGACACGTCAAGGAAACGACGTTACTATTGCACGTCTATCTCCTCCGTTCTGTTTTCACCCAATCACTCTTTATCTCGTTCCGCTCTGTCCTCCTTCTTCTTCGGCGGAGCACGCAGCGAGTGTTCACTATCGAATGAAATTTGGTTCCGATGTAAATCCGCTTGTCCAAAATCAATCGCGACCATATCGCATTACAGGGGTCGGCTGGGAAAATGGCTTTCGAATTTTTAAGAGACTGCCGGAATTGCGTTCTCCCGCAGGGCGCCGGGCGGAGGGTGGGAAAAGGAATGCAGAAAATGCTCGACGCGGGGGACCGCCGAGCGGTATCGCGAAATTTTCCGACCGCAGACAAAGGCGAATTTCATCGACGTCCTGATAGATCGAAAACGATGGACCGCGAACTGCCGTCGATGAAATTCAATTTTTCCGGGACATCGATGACGCTGGCGGTTATTGTCTTGAGGGGAATCTCGTTTCGAGTTACAAATATTGTTTCGCTGGTAATAGAAATTGGACGTATATTGCGATTCGATGATAGTATCATTTTATAATTATTTAAACTTTGCTATTCTAGTACGAAGATTCCATGCCAAAATATGTAAAGAGAAATCTATAAAACATTACACCCCTCGTCATCCGCACATAAATACTCAAAAATAAGTGAGCCATTTTAGTAGAGTATTTAGTACAAGTAACGTACATCTAACATTAATTCTCGTGGTTTACAAAATTGCGCAAACATCAGTCCACAGTACCACTAATAATAATTTAAAGAAAACCGTGCAAGAGGAAAATCAATGCAGCAGAAAATTTCAATTTCGAATGCAAGAGGGTGCAGAGGCCGGAAATTTGTGGAACCGATTGGCCGACACTTTCGGTCTCGCAAGAAGCACGATGAGAGTCGAGACGGTTTTATGCTTCCACGAGGAATTCACGCCGACGCGACGGCGTAGAATTTCCCCGGTGTCACCGGGTTACCGTGGCCAGCGGTAACGAAAGCAAGAAGTTTCGTGACGAGCGCTTAGCTAGTGCAGAAATTGCACACGGAATATTGCCGCTGGTATAACTGTCGCATCGAGTACGGTCCGACAACAAGAAAACTTTGCAACGAGAAAGATACCATGCTCCGGTGGAAATGCGCAGACACAATGCGAACACTATTAGCGTTTATCTCTGTGGAAATATTATTTCGTGGGGAATTAATCTGTATTTTATTTCTGGTGTGTATGTATAATATTTTCTAATTACTTTAATTCTTTTATATTAAGAAACTGCTATTAATTATTGTAACAGGTTTATGGACAACTTCAATCGCAGTGCGAATTTTTGATGAAACTGTGTAATATTTAAACTTGGATCCAACACTTTTATGTACGAACGTCTTACAGCCTCTTCGTTTCTTTTTAGCAGAATTGCTTCCGGATTTCGTACACTTCCGGAATCGGCCAATCGACCCGCGAAAGTGTCGTACTTGGACGCATCTGTCGCGTTCTTCAATTCTCAACTTTCCACGGCGGTTCTGTTGCGAAAGAAACGCTCTGTACCACATGGCGCATAAATCTTGCCCTTATCGTGGATCTATGCTTATGCCACGAAATCCTTCAGGCGAGCCGTTTGCGTGTTAAATAAATTGCATATTCATACTGTACCATAAAGCTGCCGTTCGATGGCATTTTTCAAACTCGCCCAAACAGTTCGGACTGACCGGCAATTACGGTCAGATTTTACAACGGCAATTAATATCGAACCAACAATTTGTTCGCCATTATTCAACATTTTTTTTCCACGCAGACCATTTCAATATCGCCCAGAAAATAGAAATATAACAATCGATAGGACGATAATTCGCGAACCAGCGATCAGACGAGAAAAAGCACGATCTGGTAAATGGTTTTCTACGTTCCTTTTTATCCACCCAACCCGCAACACCAGCGAGAGAAAGTGAAGCTTCCCTCTTCCACTATTTCCACGACGGTAGATTTGTTTCTCCTGCAGCGGAAACTCCATCTCGGAAAATTCAGCGCGATGACAGAAAATTTGCCGGCGAGAGGGGCGGCCTCTTCGCAAATTACATTATTCGCTTTTGAGGCGAAGTGCTTCGCGTTGTAAGAGCTTCAACAAATATTCCAGTAGCAATATCAGCCTATTCTGTTTCTCTCTCTACGCCGCCCCCGCCCGCTCCCGTTAATCCTGCTTGGACTCGTGAATTCCTGCATGCCAGGGTCCCAGAGGGTATCCCGTAGAAATTATGAACGAGACGAGAATGTTCGTCGAGAGGTCGGATGCGAACGCGTGTCTCCCTCTTTCCCGTTCATTCGTCTCGTCCTCCATTCCCGCATTTATTTTGAAATATCGCGGATAGCGATGCTGAATCCTCTGCTCCGTGGCTCGTTTTATCACGATGATCTTCTTTGATATTATTATTGCTTCGATATAATTACCGGGAGAGGCGTTCTTCCAACCCGGATCGAAGATAACTTTCTTTCCGAATGAAACGATTGATGGATTACAAATCTTTCGTATTTTATTCGCAGCCTATCAAACCTTTTTTTCCCAGCAAAATAAAAAATGTTATCGGTCGATAGAACGTTAACGGTGCGTCGAGCCTGAAAAATGTCTGCATCAAATAGTGCTCATTTATCCCGACTCGAAATAAAATCCAACGAATTCGCGTGAAAACGAAACGAGGCCGTGAATATCGCACCGCCGAGCACCGATCGCCGCGTCGCGTTGGCAATCGTCGCGCTTCGATCACGTCGAATCTATGCACAAAAGTGTCTAACGGCGAGACAATGCTCGCGGCCAGGGGAAAGGGATCGAAGGGACGCGGAGTGAGCCGCGACAAAAGGCAGAAAAGAAGACAATACACCACGGAACGGCTGGAAGAAAGCCTAGAGTAGAGAGCTTTCCCCGGAGAGCAAACAACTTCGTCCGTCGGCTGTCTACGAGGAAGAGGCCCAACTATTCCGCCTCTCTATCTTGCACATTTTCAATCACCCACCGAAATCCCACCTTCTTCCGGCCACGGCTCTCGAACCCTCGCGAGGATCGCTCGGGTCTATTCCGCCCCTCCTTCCGTTCTCCTTCGACAGGATCGTTCTAGCGACCGAATAGATCCGCGCGGCCGCATTGTCGCGATCGACGAAAAATTCGCGGATGCATCCCCGTTTTTGAAGCGTCGCAGCCTATCAGGGTTGGGGGGTTGGTGAGATGTAAAGGGACGACAAACGTCCGCCGCGACAGACGGCGGAAGCCGGAAAGAGAGACGGAAGGCGGAAAATAAGAAGCGAACGGAGAGAAGCGAAATAACAGAGAGAGGAGAGGGAAGGCGAAGGAAAATAAGCAGGAGATAGAAATGGGGGCTGGAGGGGAGAGAAATGGAGGCGTCTGGTTCGACACGCTGAGTGCACGGGTATTTCGAAAATCCGATAAATCTCGCCCTCTCTCATCCCTATCGCTTTCTCTCTTCAGTTATACAACATCGACCGACCGACCGATGAAATTTCCTCGTCGTCCCAATCTCTCGTTATTCCCCGAGCATTCTGGCCACCCGATATCCTCGGGCTTTCCTTCTCGAACCCGGGCCACTCCACCCTTCGATCTCACGTCCCTCAGAATCTAAGCTTCCTCTAGGACCGTCTCCTCCGTTCTCGGCTGTCCCGGGTCTCCGTTTATTCCGTCGTGTTCTTTGTCGCTCATTTCATCGGTCGTAGACGTGATCTAGGTACATCGGGTGGAGAACTGGACGAGGGGAGCTTCCACGGGACCAAGCGACCGGAAGTGGTGGAAGTGGAGGTCACGCTTGCGAGGGATGATTGGAGAATCGTTTGGACGTTTGTGAAACGACGTGTGGCGTAGCCCAAAGTGGTCAGCGATATTTCGGGGAGCAAGAAATCGATTAAGGTGGATCATGGACAAGGAACAAGAAGACATTTGTCTATATTTGCTTGAATAATTTTGGTACGTTCTTGATAAAATATCGCAAAACCGCTCTAGATCTCGATTCTTTGAACAGTTTCACGCCAATTCACGTTTTGTGAAAACAAATTTATGCAAGATAATTTGAATAACTAAGCTTCGAACTTCTACTCCATTTTGGTTGCTAACGTAAGGGTTAACGTGTAGGGAACACCTTCTAGTTACTAGCGATCGTCGCAAAAGACAGAAAAAATACGTCTGTTTTCCGTTCATCGATAAATTCACGTGTCGTGAGGTAAAGAGCGAACGATGGTTACCTTGGAGCAGCCAACAATTGCACCGTTGCATCAGCAACAAATAGAATGCAACTCAGCAACGATAGCGATCTCTGTGGACTCAGGATATATTGGTCCAATTATTGCTTGCAAGAAATCTCCGTTCGTTGGATAATGATCGTGTCATAAAATAAAAGGGGGCGTCAGAAATTAACCACGCAGACGAATGAGCAATAAAAGCATATTCTCGACGATATGTAAATTATACGCTGCGCTTCTCAAAGTCAGCTCGATTCAAAGGCGTTCGCCTTTATGAAAGAAAATGTGCAACGAAATACGGAGCAATTTTCAACCAATTAAAACGTTCCAACAAAACGTGCATAAAGAGTTCTCCGAAGAATCGGAAAGCTGTTCCCTTTTAAAACAACACAAATGTATCGTTCGCGAAGCAATTGACGAGAATTGTTCGAGAAAGAGCAGAGAACTTCGCGCAGAAACGAGATCACGTTGGGATGAAAGAAATCTCCAGGTTCACGGCAGGATAAACGACGTAGAAAATATCCGCTGAAGATACTTCCGTAGAAAATGTTCACCTTAATCAGCAATCTTCCTCCGCGCTTCGCGTATATCAGACATCTGCTCCAAGAAAAATCGTTCTTCGATAAATGCAGCCTGTCGCGAGAGAGAGAGAGAGAGAGAGAGAGAGAGAAATAAAACGAACAGGGAAAAAAGGTTGAAAAAAGAAAGAAACGAGCTACACTCGCTGCAGAGGGTACCGCGAGGATCTGCTACGTGCCCGGAGTAACAAACAATTGCGCTGTTGCATCAACGATAATAGAATCCAGGGGAAGCGACGTCGATAACGATCGCGACACCGATACACCGATTTACAGCGAGCCACGACACGATCCTCTTTCATCGACGGGGAAGAGCAGAAAGAAAGAGAGAGTTGGTTAATAGACGTACCAAGAATCGAGCTGCGCCGAGATGAGACTACCACCGTGAAGATGGATACTAGAGAAGATCGATAGAAAACGAACCACGATCTATCGGATCTCCGGAACCACGGTGGTCTTCGTTGCCTCCAGTGACGGTAGATCGGTTTTCTTCATTTTCGTCGCTACCGTGCTTGTACTGGAATTCGATAGGCCGAAAATTTGAGATCCAAAAGGGAGTCCAAGTTCTGCGCTCTTCTTCTTTTTAATCCTTTTCTGTGGCTCGTCGGGGGGCAGTATCGAATGAAGTGAAAAAGTAAGGTCAGGGGAATAGGGTCGAATACAGACTGTGTCTGGATCTAATCAGCACGATGTTACTGAGATTAGAAAGGTCGAAAGCTTAATCTTCTTTTACAAAAAAGGAAAGGAAATCATGCGGTAGCGTTGCGATGATTAATTGTAAAATCAAGTCGTCTTTCCCCTAACGAGATTACCTCGCCAATGAATCAGACTGGCGATAGCAATTGCAAAGGTTCAGATTAAACCGAGCTTACAATGATAAAGTTGCACAAGCCGCGGAGCCTTCGAATCTCTAAAATCCAATAATTTCTATTCTGCCGGTCGGTTCTGCTTAACAGTGGGGTAAAATCACTGCGTCGCGGTAATGATAAAAAGCCGAATGCCAGCACAGAGACGCAGGCAAACCGAGGCAAACCGATTCGCCTGACCGCTTTCGATTCTACCTAATTGCGAGCCTCTCCGCGCATCGTTCGCGAGATTCCCCGTGGCTGAACCTGATTCAACGATGAAAACCCTCATCGTTCGAGTCTTTGGTTGGCTGTTTAAAGTCGCTGTTGCACGTGGTGCCACGGTACGTGCAACGAGAGCCGAAGAAAAATGCCGCTGGAAAGCGGCGGGCAAGAATAAAAAGGAATTTAAAAAGAATATTCAACCGCGGTCGATCGAACGAACCGGCGGGCAGGTAAATTAATAAGCGGGAGATCGGGAAAATTAGCCGGAAGAATTCGATCCGTGGAAAGAAGAGCACGTACATTGGAATTCCATTCAAGATAACCTGCAGCATTTTCTCCGGGTCTAGGTCGATTAATTAATTCGACCGCGTTATAGCGTTGCCAGCGATTCAAGGATTATCGCGTTGCCCCGACCTTTCGTTTAATACGCGGAATAGGCAGAACTGGAGAGAGAAAGAGGGATCTCGTTCGTCTATCGTCGCGAGCCACGAAACGATAAGATCATTACTGTTAATTGGAATTTTCAGATAATCGAAACACAGGATAATCCAATTGTCCCGCGGGGAGGGACGAGAGTATCGAGCGTCATAGCCGAATTATTGCGCTCCGTTATTGCGCATTAACGATATAACAACGTAGAATCTCGTTTATGATGCTTGAATTCCACCCCTCGACGTGGAATGCGGTTCCCTTTCTATCTGAAATCTTTTCCATCCATTCTGTATGATTATTTCGGTGCCGGCTGATTTTTGCTTTCCCTTTTCTTCTGCCCGGTTTGTTTCGTTCGCGCTGATCGAGGAACGGTGTGCAGCAGAAATTTTCGAGATTCCGTTTCATTAACGGGGAACTTGAATCGATGTGCCTGTGGAAAGACATTCAACGGGAAACTTGAATGCAGTCAGTTTATTATATCACCGGACAGTACCGTGAAATAACATTTGTCGACGTAAAATATAAGAGTTGAGCGTTACGAATTTACGCGGCGAACGAATTAGCTGCGGACAGTAGTCTGTTAAATTTTCACGTGAACATAATGAGCACAAATATTAACCATTTAACTCTGTCGGTTTTCCAGGAAGAATTCCTCTCAAAGAACGGGATGAGAAATGAATAAAAGCCACTATGTATATGTTTGATATTACATTTCCAATATAAATATAACGACACGTTATAAACAAGTGTTCTGTGTACAATAAATATATTATAAAATGAGAAATCTGAGCAATATAAATAACGAGCCGGCTCAACTTCCCCGGTTAAAAGGTTAAACGCGAACACGTCTTCTCAAGAAACAAAGACCCGCATAAATCTTGCCAAGAGCTTCATTTCGTGATTCCGGATCTAGCGTGTACGTCGAAGCGTAAATGGTTGTTGCAACACGCGTCACGATAACAAGGGAAACATTTAAAAAAACATACACACACACACACACACATAATTAAGTAGAGGTACGAACAAATCGCCAGTGTAGATAAGTAAAACTCATTTATCCGGGGTTAAGTTGGTTCCCCGGGGATGTCCGTGAGCACTAAACGTTGCATTACGCTCGTTACGTTAAGAAGCTAACAATAGCGTTCGGGAACGCTGGCAGAGAAAAGATAAATAGACAAATAGATAGATGGAACGATAGGTGAGCACGGTAGGTAGATGCAGCGCGATAGAAACTCGCTTCGAGGGAACAAAGAAGAAATTTCTGACGCCCACCGGATTACAGATTATAGGTCGAAGCAATCGAAAGAGGATCTAGCCGACGAAACCGAATAAGCATTATACGTTTACCGGGTCGATAAAGGGGTGAGGTGAACAGCATAGTCGAGGCAGCAGTTTCTGCGGAAACCGTTCGCGGACTCGTTCGCATTGAGGCCCGAACGATATTTCGTGCGCAATTTTATATTCGTAAAGAAAGATGTCTGAACCATATCAGTGGAAAAGGTCGCTTCTATTAACGCGCGTCTCGCTTCGCTCGAGGTGGAAATTATTTTCCACCTTTCCTGCGTAATGTATCAAATGGAATATTGTAAGAATCATAAATCGTGCCGAATTAAAAGTATCATTTTACCAGGAGGTACTTTAATCAAGCTGTTCTTCTATTGTGAGAGCTACGATAATGATAAAATTATTTAAACATTTATCAAGCCACCCTTTTAAGCAACGGCTTATGGGTTAGCCAGTTATTTAACAATTGCCATCTCGTTACTCGTCTACTTCAAATAATTAAAAGAACACCACTCCACCAGTTATTCCTCCGCGAAGTGAGCGACGGAAAATTGGCGTGGGCTCGTACAACGAACAACTTATCCGCTATCTATTAACGACTTAGCGCGGACCACGTGAAAAATTGCACCCGAAAAAAAAAAAGAAGAAAAAAGTTACCATCGACATTTCCCATTTTCGCGTGCGGTTGGGGTTAGAGGGGGCGTGCTTGCCACTTTCGGCACACCGATTAGCAACGTATACGAGCTGGTCGCCGCGCAACCGGCCGAATAAATTGATTTCCTGTTCTTTCATGAATTCCAAAATCGCCGATTCAATTAATCCGATCCAGCACGGTGGCTCGCCAGCACCGCTGTATCCATAATTTCATATTTAACCTGCTTGGCTGCGTCCTCTCTCCTCCGGGGGATGATTATACGCGACGATTCGATCGCGACTCCATCCAACCCCTCTTTTACCTCGCCCCACCCTCCCACCTCGCCGCGTTAACATGCAAATTCGTGTGTCGGTTTTTTTCCCTCCACGTGATCGTTCGAGCGTCCTCCGAATTTCGGGATAAACTGGCCATCGGACTTCAACCCCTTCCGTACACTACACTGCGTGTCGCCACGTTAATACCAATTAATTAACTGGGAATCTCGGTAGCTTAAGCCATTAGAGGGCAACCGGTGTGCATGTTCTCTCTCTCTCTCTCTGATGAGCACATACAAACCCACACACACATTACTCTACTCTATGTCGTTGCGCGCGTGTCCTAGGAACGCGCAATAATCAGCCCTTCAACGTACGCTGATCCCTCTTAAAGGGTCGTTTCTCTCACCGGGACACCGGGGAAATTGAAACTCTCCTCCTGCGAGCCGATTAACGTGCAGGATATGACGAGCAGAGAGTTTCCTGGGAAGATTCGTGATTAGTTGATGATTCGAAGGCTGCCGAAGGTTCGAGAAGTATTCAGTTTCGCGATCGGGGTGGGTTTCATGGTGAGATATAATTGCAGAAGAATCTCGAAGCGTTTTTGATTACAGTGGCTTCGCAAGTGGCAAGAATGTATAATATATTTATAGAATACACGAGTAATAATTATAATATGATTTGAAGTCAGTGAAATTATCTGTCTGCTATATTATTGTATATTCGAAATTGAATTTTGTTATGTGTGTCAAATGTCGATGGAGTTTCATCAATCTCTGTCAGCCTCTGTTCAAATGCTAATCGTTACTAAGGCCCGCTAGATTTGTAATAATTTCTGCACCGGTTTAATTTCTTACAATATATTAATTTTCTTGAACGCACTTCACGTAGTATACCGTACAATAAAATGTGCAATGAAGCAGTTCCTAAATTCTTCCCAACGTGTCAGTCATTTAAATGAAATATTATTTACAAATCACCGAGTACATCATTTACAGCCCAGCTGTCCCTTTGCCCTTTTAAACTATCGATTTCTATTAAAGCTATTAAAAGTACCTTGCCTGATGCGCATTCGCATAGATGAAACGCTTTCAACACTTGCCTACCATAGTCTGAAATGATTCTTGAGAACTGTTAGACGATACAATTTCCAATTCCGCAGAGTTCAATCTAGGATCTCGTCTTAGTCTCAGCGCGCATTGATACCGTTTTTCCACCCGCAGCATCCTGGTGCTCGCAGTGCACGCTGCTTCTGAAGGCGTAGAGTATGCCGGGCTTCCATGGACTTTCCCACGGCACGTAGCCTCGGCCTTTAGAGAGTATGCTCGCTTACTATTCAGCGGTTCCGCATTGACAGTGATGATACCGTGTCGACGGTCTAACTGTTGCCCCGCCAACGATGGTATTTCGCTCTAATGAAATTAATCGAATGCCTCGGCTGCGGCGACAAGCGCAATTCTAGCGCTGGCATTTTCACTTGCTGGCTCGTCCCCAGAAATACTATTCGACTGTTCTTTTCTTTTTGTTTTGCTTTTGCGAATCGCCGGTGAAAGCGTAGAATTTCTTGTTTGATTTCTCGTCTTGATCCCGAAGATTCCGGTTATGTACTTGTTTGTGATGCGCGATAGGAACAAATATGTGTTCAACTATGCGGACGTGGAACCAGTCCGTGACGGTGTGTACGTGTGAACAGCGATTTGTAATTGATTTAAATGTATTCTGATTTATTCCACGCTCGTGTACGTATGTTGACTGTTCCTTTTCATTGTTTGCTGGATGTGGAGCATGCAGATGGTAAATAAATGTAAGAATTGATGTTATCGAATGTTTGCATTTAAAACATCCTATGATTTCGCGACGATCGTTCAACAATTGGCTACATTTCAGTTTGCACAGAAAGTAAGGTATTTAATAAGAGGAAATTTATATAATTCCCAGGACGTTTCTATGGGACCGTGATTCTTCGTGCAAAGTACACTAAATACGTTCGAAATCAATTAACGGGTATTAAAAGGTTCTTATCCTTCGATTACGCGACGCTGATGGAATTGCAATCGACCGAGGCGGTGGCCTGGCGGCAAAAATGAATGAAGGAGGTTACCCCAAGGAACAATGAAGCTCCCAGCTGAAAGGGAAACGGCGAAGACCCAGAAACCCCGGACAAGAGGGAGGCAAAGAAAATCGATGCGTGATGGAAAGCAAAGAGGACATTGTGGGGTATCGAAATCCGTGGATTGTACAACGACGTTGCATTCAATCCTTTATATTCCATTCTTCAATTCTCCATCGTGCTGCCTTCCGTTTTAATATAAAACTTCGACGTGTAATCTTCCTTAATCCCACCCCTGGGTCCAGTAGTCGGAGAACAGAATCGATGACTAGACGTATCGAATCGCAGTACTTCACCCTCAGATTGTTTTCTAGATATCGTACCGCATTATTTCCCAACAACCATTATTCTAGTCGGTGGAAATTATATTCGCCAAGAATTGAATCCTCGTATATAGGACGCGCTGAAATCTATCCAGCCGATAAATGTCACGCAGTTAAATTTCCACGAAAAACCACGTTACTATTAAAAAAAAAAAAACTGCTTCACAAAACAAAGCCTGGCTACAATGGAATCCCGAATGCAACTCGAGCCGCAAAGGATAAATCGTCAGATTTTTCACAGAGGGAATAAACACGAATAAAATAAAAAAAAAGACAAAAAACGTTGCATTCGGTTTGTTCTAGCATAAACTGAGACCAAAAACATTTTATTTCCAACGAATCGATTGATTCGTCCGAACCGACGTTCCAGGGAATCCTAATACCCAAACGAACCACCGTCAGCCGCAAATCAATCATCAATTTTCTATAATCATTTTAACCGACGAAACTATAATGCGTACCACGCTAATGCCTATAGCCTATTTCCGCGGGAGCCTAGCATTTAATAGTAACACACCCCTTGCAAACACGCGCACACGAGTTCACCGAGCGAGCATCGGTATTCGATAATCAATTTCATTGGATTATTACTGTTACCATTGGAATTAGTCCCGCCACTGATGCGTCGCTAATAGCGCGACGTGATCTTCTCTCATTTCTTTCGAACGCCGTTAATACGACGTCCATTATATAACGGCTTGTTATTATCATCCACGTTGCATGATGTATCGTATACGAAACGCTTATCAGTTTTCGATGGATCGTTCTAATTGAAGAGCAATAGGATTGATCGGCCCGTTGCCCCGACGCGTCCCTTCTTTTCCGCGGCCCGATCGCGGCACCGATCATTAATCGCGGTACGCACCGTCGTGATTATTAATCGTAATCCAGCGCTTCGTCACTAGTTTGATGGACACGTGAATTAATATCTGCGATGCATGTGCACGCGTGTCCCGTCCATTCCCGGCTTAATGCCTGTGGATTAATTCGCCGTTACCGTCGCGTCTAATTTTCGCCCGGCCGACTCTTTGCAGTGCGAAATTTAGGAGGCTTTCACTGTCAATCGATATTGTTACTCGTAACTCGTGACTCGATGTCTCGTTCGATTACCCTTTGTCAGATTCACTTGACGTTTTATACCGTGAATTAACTTTACTCGAACGTGGCTGTTCTACACGCGCAGCGACGCACAGAAAAACTTGAGATGTTTCATTTATGCTGCTCGCTTCAATCTTGTTGCCGCATTCCATCGTTTCCGCGGAACTTTTCTATAGTTACGCGGAACGATGAAATATTCAGTCGCGCACGCTCGACTTTCAGCGGACCTCGTTAAGAATAGAATCTTTATTTCCATAAAATTCATAAGGGTCGACGTTCAACTTCACGGCAACGCCGTTTCTCCTCTCTGCGGAAAAAGTTCCAGAACGGCCGGGCCTCGAAAACAAACACCCTTCCGCCGTCGCGTCGGTAGCCGAGACTCCGCGAAATTTTGATATAAGTTCCAGCTTTGATTCTATGTAAGTCTATGGTAATCAGAGGGAAGGAAAAAGATATTCCCCCTGAATAATTTCTTACCTCTCAAGGTATGTGCGTTCCTTCGCGAAATTGAAGGGCCGCTAAATTTTGACGGTAGAATTGCCGGTTTTTGAGCTGCCGTAGCTTTGTGGAAACAAATTGTACAACAGTCTGCCCTGGCTTATTTCAAAGGGCGAAGTCTCTACTTTTGTATCACTGTATTGAATTTTTTCGAAGAGCTTTTTTTATGGAAATCTTAAGGTGTTTCTCTTCTTCAAAAAGTGGTCATCATCAAACGTCTGTACAGAAATTAACAAATTTTTTTTACCGCTAAAATCACCGTGGCTTTTAAGATTGAAGTCTGCTCTTTCTCAACGACTACTTAAAAATTGATGTACGATTTTTCGTAGTCATGTTATTTCTCATTAGACGGAAACCGTTCCGCCGGCATTCGATTCTAAACACGCACTTAAAACATACTAGACATACATTAAACATATGCTAAACACACTAAATATATATTAAACACATAGAAAACGTCTACACGCGAGATACAAGTTCGCCTATGCAACCTCCTTATTATTATTCTAATGCCGGTGGCACACACTTCATTCAAAATGCGTTAAAATGGAAACAAAAAGTCGTACTTCAATTTTTAAGCGCTCGTTGTAATGTAAAGACTTCAATCTTCAAATATGTCGTAACTTGAGCCAACACAAAAAATTTTTAAACTCGCCAGAGACGTTCGACTGTGACAAACTTTCGGAGTAGAAAAGTAGCTCAACTTTTCCACTCCGTTTTCCAATACAAAAGTATTTTCGAGAAATTAGATTCAGGGCCGCGAAAGTACATACTTAACCCCTAAAAACAAGCTTAGGTAATCTATGGTACAAATTTTTCTCACGAAGTTTTTCTCACAGCAGTTCAAAGATCGCTTCAGAGTCGTCCGTTTACGACACCAGCTCCAAATAATTCCGCAAACTTTACAAACACAGTACACGCGCTATAAGACACCGTGAACCACCGTACTCACCGGTTTTCCACCTCTTTTTCGTACGAATTTATCAGACCTATCGCGAACAGGTAGGCAGGGGGCGAATGTTGCAGCCCACCCCCTGTTTCCATTTCCGGAAACACGGAGCCCATCCCCCGGTGCCTTTGTGCTCCGTATCAACCACGGTTCGGCGAACCTCTCTCTTTCTCTCTCTCTATCTCTCTTCCCTTTCGCCCGCCGATCTCGTCTGGAGCTAACGTTCAATTCGGTCGCGGAATCTCGCATTGTTCGATATCGAAACGCACGTGCGTACACACGGCTGTGCCGCTTAATTATCCCCGTTAACGAAGGTCCGCGGTTCGCCGCGCGGCTCGGATCGATAGATCGAACGGCCGATTTACTCTTTGTTGAACGCCGCAGACCGCCCCGGGATCGCTGCAAGACGCGCATTAATTAAGAGATCGACGGAAGACGCGCCGGCAATTAGGCGATCGCGATAGATGCACGACGAAAACTGCCTCGTGGATTCTTAATTGAATAGGATTATAAAGAGTAAGTAAACTCTAACCCCCTGTACTTTGGCTATCACTTCCTTATTGCCTTCTCTGTCTAGCCTCGATTGTCGTCTCGGTTCCTCCGTCGCGTCCAGCCAGAGTGGCGATAGTTATTGGAATAGTTAGTACGTGAGACGGTGGTGTAGAGAATTTGGTATATTGTAGGTATTTGAATTTGTTTGCCGACGGTAGTTATTGATTATAATAGTTGTGCCATGGAAATAGTTACAAGGGTGGATAGAGCAGATGAAATTTTAACACCTAGAAATTACTGCATCGTGTATTATGAGATTGTTATATTATTTAACTTCTTCGCAGCTGAACAAACTATTCCAAATTTCCATATTTTCCAACCCCGTCATTATGAAGAGATATGCCGTCCATTTGCCGCGACAAAGACACACCTCCAACCCACAGTGTCAGTGTCGCAATTTAGGACAGGTAATTGTTTCAAGGGTAAACGAGAATTCATGCCACTGACGTGACGATATTATAATATTTTCGCCCGAGGTCGATATCTCGTTATACCAATTAAAAATTTCGATACGATAAAAAGAATGACGTACAATGATTAAGAACATTCGAACTCGTCTTCCAGAAAATCAAATTCTTTTCTACCCACGTCTCCGGATTTCGAAAAGAAATCGAAATGAAGCATCCCCCACCAAACGACAGTTCAGCCCGCCCCGAGTTGCGCTAAGGGGAACATTAATTCAATATTTCCCAGCTACCTTTCAACAGGCTTTAACTACCGGTTGATTTACTCGCGTCCACTCGCGGTGCCGCGAACCAAAACGACGCCGACCGGTTCTCGCGGCTCGATCGCACGACAATCAAAGAAATAAACGGAAGGGGCTTCGCGGGCGAGCATTGCCCGCGGACGTTTAAATACCTCCGGGATAACCTTTCACCGAGACCTCGGGGCTCGCGTCGACCGTGTACGCGTACAACGGGCCGATCATTAATTAATACCTTCCGGGACGGGGCGAGCCATGAATCACCGCTGCTGAGACGCGGCGTGGCAAACCGCGGCGCTTCTCTTCTTCGGCCGTGCCTCGCCTCTTCACTCGACCAAGATCGCCAATGATAAATAATTCGTCGCGGGACATTTATCAATCATCCTGGGGGCCTGATCCTCGGACAATTAACGCGCCGGCCAGCGCGAAAGAATCAGCGATGCTGCGATTCGGGTACGCGCATGGGCATGTCGAATCGTTACAACTCAATCGTTAATTGCGGTCGCAAGTGAATGAGCGATTGCTGCGGTGTTCAATTTTGTATTCTCATAGAGCTTGGGATGTTAAAACCTTTGGATCGAGAATTATCTCAAGGTTGTTTTTCAGCGTGCAATTTTCAGGTGAAATCTTGTCCTTGGTATTCTGTTGAAACGAAGCGTTGGTTTGTATTGTTTTGCACGTCAAGCTATTTGTGGAAGTAAATGATTTATGTATTGAACGTGCGACCGGCATTCCTAATTGCAGAAACGAAATTTCAGGATAAAGTGGGGATGGGATTTATAGGTATGAAGGGTTGAAAGATGGTAAAATGGGTTTGATAGAGAATATTGAAATATCCTCTTATCTATTTTACGTAGACATCGTTTACTTTAGTCGGATGAATGTTGGCAACGTTATGCAGCGTGTTTGTTATGGAAATCAAGTGAAAATAGCTGGGAAATCTGTACAGGACGAAGTGTCCATGTCGATCGACTGGTTACACTAGGGGCGCCAATGCAATCAGGAAGGGGAATATCGATGTAGGTTACGATATCGATGTGCTAGTTCACGGCGAGGCTTCAACGGGTTAGGAAACTATAACGAGATAGTCGGCGAAGTACGGGGAGATAATGTAACTTCGTTTCGTGTTTGTTCCGTAACTCGATGAAGCCGAACAAGAATATCTCATTCAGGTAGTTCGCCCATGAAGGAATAAATAAATGTTTCAATATAACGTCATGTATCCCAAAACATCCACGTTGAAACATCAAAAGTCTTGTCACGATTAACGGAAACCCTATGATTCTACCCTTTAAATTCTTTCGCTACTCGTTTTCTTAAATTTATTAACTAAGAAACATCTAAAAAATTTCCACGAATAAAACTCTTGCTTCTACTCGAAAGCAATTAGAGACAGAAACAAAATTAATTTGCAATTACCCTAACCCTGCCATCCAAATGAAGGGGTAGGTTCTTGATACACGATTTCTCATGAAACGCTCGAACCCTCCAAACTTCGGTCTCGTGAAAATTCGCTGGAAGCTAGTCTTCTCAAAATCTACCCCAACCCCTTGTTTAAACACGGTACACATAACTCAAACCTCGCTCTTATCCGCGGGTTCCCTTGTAAGGAAACGGAGCACAGCGTCAGGAGCACCATCACGATCTACGGGTAATTGAAACTCGGCCGGGAGCCGAATTACGCGTGGTCGTTTATGCCGTAAATATCGTTGAAATATTCATCGAGGAGCAGTTTTCCACTCTCGTTGCCGCCGATAAGCAGCGCCAGCTGTGCCGTAAAACTAACGGCCATCGATTACAATAAACATCCGTTTTAAACGACCGCTATCTCGAAGCGTGCTCGTACGGAATCAACGGGAATCGAGCGAAACTGCATCCCCCGGGATTCCATAGGGGGGTCACGACCAGCCTCTCGAAGATTACTTAAAAACCGAGCCCGTAAACTCGCCGCGATAAACTTGGCACACCCACGCGACAGAATTGTTGCTGCGCGAAGTACCAGTTTCGTGCGTTGAAGGAAACCGTTTAAAAACGGCGCACGAGAAATTGGTAACGGTGCATGGATTAATTAACATGAGATTAATAATCGCAGAGGTGGAAATGTTAGTATTTGACCAAGGGTTAGGTTGCTGATAGATATTAAATATATTGGAGGGTGGTATTTAAATAAATCTTTCTATGTTTCATTTTGGCTGTCTCGAAATGAGAATTCAAAAATTGACAAATTATAAAGAAATGTATCTGGATTTTCCTTCATCCATTTTTACAAAAAAAATTAAATTTAATTTGTGATTAGAGCTATAAGAGTTCAGGAAGCAAGTTGTCATGTGCTGGTATTCCTAATTTTTAATTTCAGAATTGTTTCAAAGGTAATTCGAAATATTTCACGAGCTATCCATAATACCTTAATATCTCGTCAGAGCTGGCAGGGAGAATTTTATAACCCGATAAAAATACTTCCATCGAATGAACGTGACTATGTATCCCATTTTCCTAACACATTTCGGAGTATTATCTAGGTAACGACTGATGGACGTTTCAGTGAAACTTCAAACCAAACTTTTCCGTCCCCTCCCACGTCTCACACCTTCAACCCCCTGCAATCTGCATGATTGAACCTCCTCGTATGTTACCAGGAGGTTAATCGCAGTTAGATACAGATACAGGTGTAGAGGGAGGGAATCAAATTGGCGAACAAAACGAAAGGTGTTCGCCGTGAAAACGTGATTGCCTCGCGCGGAATATCGCAGAATGGCCGATGTCCTGAGCATTAAATATCCAAAGCAGTATTACGTATAGTCGTTTACGAGATCGATAAATCCATGGAAGTCCATAGACGACGGAGGAGTACAGCTTTCACGTGTGCACCATTGGAAATTGAATAAAATAGGGAAATATATGAACGTTGGTTGGAAGTTAAGACGTAAATGTGCGTCGAGGTGTGCGTTATTGCTCACTCTCTCAATTTTATCTTCGTTTCGTCATCCAGACATTGACTCTAATGGTTCCCCTCGCTTTCGTTGATTTCCCAACTCGACTTAACGAGCAGGTGAATCGCGTTTCCGATTGATTTATTAACCTCTATCGAGGCGATTACAGTTAAATCGTAATAAAAAGCACGACTACTGGTATAACTTTAGAGCAGAGAAATAAACGAGAAAGTTTATTTGAAAATTCTTTTCAATTGTTGCAAATTTATTTCACCAGCCTCTAGAATCTCTAGTACATTCCAAGTTCACCACGAATTTCTTCTCCCAGTATATTCATTTACTTTCGAATTATCTATCACCCGTTATTATTTTTCCGACGCCCGCTTTTTATTTTGTTTCACGTTTCTGCTCATTCCTTTTTTTACTCCTAGAGCCTTTAAAGAAACAAATAGACGTGGCCCAATTACACTAATTATACATTATCCAAGGAAATAATCATTTTTAAGATGATGCGATTATTTTTCTTGCCTCTTTTTCTCTCTCTTTGAGTGACAATAGTTCCTGCTTCTTAATACAAATTCCACGGAGACCGAAAGGAACTTTTTTAATTAGATTTTCATTCTCCGTGGAAAGTTTTCTACTTATTACTTTGCTACTCTCTCGCGGAACGAGAGTGTTTTGTCCAGTCGTTTCGCTGTCCTTAATATAAATAATATCCACGGTAACTTTGTAATTGATAAAACCGTTCGAACAAGAGGTCTCCTAATTAATTCGGACACGGACGCCAAGAAAATGGAAGATGTCGAGAGGGAAGACGGCCAAGGACTTGGAAAAGAAAACTCGGAAGAACGTGGAATGTTTTGTGAAGCACGAGACATTGTGAAATATTGAAAATAAGAAAGGATCGACAGCAGACTGATATAAAGGTGCTCTAATTAGCATATTTACCGCAATTTTCCTTATTTGCAAAGGAGGACTAGCCTTTACGCTCCGGCGAACGAATTGCGACATAATTGCTCGCTTAAATGATATGAAAATCATTTCCCGCCGACTTGTGCGATGAATTTAAAAGCCTGTCTGCGATTCTCATTAGATATGTCTAAACACTTACTCGATAGTAATACAGCATGGGAATATGAAATTACGGTTAAATGCAAAGTGGTGCATTAACATAAGCAATCCTTTCACCGCAATCCTATCTAAAGCACTATTTTCTAAAATAAAAACGTCTGATATATACGATTGTAGTACGATTTCTAGCGTTCACCATTTAACGACCCAAATATTCCTCCAATTAAATATTCCTCAGCAGTGTAAAACATAATATCGCCGCAGTTCATCATTCTTTATATTAATTAAATCAGCTCAAGCCGCAGAAGACGATATATGTATAGTGTACAACTTTATTGCAACAGAAGCAAGCATAATCCCAGAATATTCCTCTTGTGAAAAAACAAGGCGCATCCTTTGAACACTTAATTACGCGAGACGGATCAACAAAAGATTTCTCACGCGAAAAACCGTTTCCATCCCGAAAATCGATCACCCTTCTTACCTGTCTGTCCTCCCGAAATTTAGCACTCCCGTCACAGACGTCGCTCAACTTTTGCATTGGACATTCCCCGCGGCTGTCGATCAATTTCTGAGCAGGCCGAATCGCGGAAAACGTTGTCCAAAAGAGACGTATAATCGCGGCGGGAGACGTGGCTTGTCCTTTCACCCCACGCCAACCCCCGTGGCATTTTCAACGGGACGCGGGTGTTCCTTTCAACGAATTTGCACGGCGTATTTGCCCTCATTCGCGGAGCTATTTGACTTTCGCGTTTGCACACAGATAATTATAATCGAAGCCCGACGATCCGCGGCCGCCATCCAGAGGCAGCTTTAATTAATCACGATGAATAACGACGGGGCCACGTGAAACTTCGTTAACTTGCAAATTTTCATCGGAACCTGTGCTCCTCGAGGATAAATTCCCTTCCCCTTCGACCTCCTCCAACGTTTCTCAAACCTTTGATTTTCCACTCGCGATTTTGCATTTTCTCTGCCCCTGTCGCGCTAGCTAATGAACACTTAGCGAAAAATCCTCAGCGACGTTTATGATTGATTTAATGAACGAGACAAATGACGAGGCTGTTTTGTTGCAATGCCAGGCGTTATTCGGTGGTAGTTATAAATGGTCTACTGGCACCTGGAGTTTTTCGAAATTTCTTAACCCGATAGTAATTTTTTTTATTGTTCGTTCGAAGATTTTCATAAGAAAGTTTATTTATTTATGGGAATTAAATGATATGCAATTGGTAAATTTAAAATTTTCATTTTATTGATCAAACTTTGACGGACGTAATCTCAATTCAATTATTGTTTCATTACTCCAAGTCCTCGAGATCTCTATTGCCATTGAAAAGCAACTGCACTATGTAACTAATGAACAAACACACAAATGCATAGATAATTAACCGTGGTTATCGTCAGATTTTCACGCGGATAGTTAGGAGGGCTCGATGAAGTGTACAGAACGGGGGGGATTGCGGAACAAATTGAAGGAGGCTCCAGCTGGTAATTGTGATTAATTGGAAGAAATCCGCGTGGTGATTTTCCTAGAAATTCAGCACGGCGGAACGATACGGAGAGGTAACGCCACCAGGTAGATCCATAATCTTACGATCATTGCCAAGCGTTCCTCTTCGTTCCTGTTTCGAATCAACTAACGCCGGGACAGGTACGTTCTGACCCGAGATTGCGGAACAAATCGGCAAGGATTTAGCCTCGACGATTGTGATTAACCCTTACGCTACTTAAGAGCGACTATAGTTGCTCGTCATTAAGGGCTCGCCTCAGTCGCACGTTGTGATTGCAATCGTGCAATGAAATTTTTAACAATTAAGCGTTTATGAGAATAAAACGGAAACATTGTATAGATCCTAATGTATCGTACAATAATAATTGATCCTGCTTGAAACGTGTATTGCAGTGTTAAAAATTGGTTGCAGAAATATATGCAATGTTTGTTTATTTTTCTTCTTAGGTTCACTCAAACGGTATTGGATTCACGCGTGGTATAGAAAATGGATGCTTCGCAATTTTGACGTAAATCTATGTATGTAGATATTTTGTCATCGATTTTATTACCATTGTAGTGATTCTGCATTATTAGCAGAATTTGATAGAGGATTTCAGTCTCTCGGAACTAAAAATTTAATCTTCTTATACGTGGTACAGTAGAATTAATGGATTTCCTATTTGGAAACGTTTGATCAATAATTAGCTAATTAGAATTGTGGCTATTATATTCCATGCGGTATTACTAGTGCACAAAGTCTGTGTAACTAAAGAATAGTTTATAACGAGTTTCATCTTTATCTAAAGGTGCCTCGTTGGATATCACACTACGTACTATGGTGCACCTTATACTATATTATCATCTTAACGGTCGATTGCAGAAACCTTTGCAGCATCCTACGAATTACTTAATTGTAGTGTCCGTGCAGCAAAACGAACGTAAAAAAAAAGAATCGAAGAAAAGAAAGGAAATCCCCTTCCATTAAAATATTTCACATTTGCATTGCTGCCCAACGTTTTCCAACGATATCGTGTAACACAATTCCGAAAATAAAGCACGAGCCAAGAATCCAACGACTAACCGGCAGAAATCGGAGAGGATTTAGCCAGGATAATCGTGATTAATCACGACAGATTCGAGAGGGCCAACGCGAGATATCGCGTTCCTGGTACCGCCGTCCAGCACCGATAACGATCCACTACCGAGTGCAATCATTTTTTCAACGATCGCACAGATACCTTTCGCATAATTTTCTGTCTATTTCCAACGCGTGCACTACCCCCCTCCAGCCCACCCCCTATCGTATCACGAGGCCAATTACGCAGCTCGCGTTACACGTTTGATTCACGTGGCTCTACGTACGAATAATCGCTATTAATACGAGCGTGCCCATATAATATAATAACGATCGTGACGATCGTGAAAGTTAGTAGCGCAGCGGCAATTCCTCCAGCGTTTCGAAACCGTCGAATTCGAGCTGTCGAAGTTTGCGAGACGGTCCACAGGACTCCATTAGCCTCGTTAAGCGTTAACGCTTCGCGAGCAACGATATTCAGTAATGGCTACCTGGAGCCGAGGCTAATGGAACGCGGGTAGAAAGCGGATTTCACTGTAGCCCCGATTCTGTCGCTCGCATTAATATCTATTGTGATTACTTTCGCCGGGGCCGCTACTGCCGTGCGGCCGATTCGGGATTAATTATGGCACCGAAAGAGAGCAAGAGACCGGGAGGCTAGGAAGTGTAATGGCTTCGAACCATTGGGTAGCCGGCTCGCGACGGCGCTGCTTTTATTGTTCCGCTGCTTCCATTTCGACCTCGGCCAGTTCGTTTTGTTCGGGGAGGTAGATTGAGTTACCGGGAAACTTTCGGCCGGGGGGATGTGTTAATGGGAAAAATGTATGGAGAGTTTTGGTAACGGGGAGAGAGGGATTGATGCGATATGTATGCATGGTCGGTGTGAGGTTTGCGAGGTGTTTCTCCCGGCGGCAATCGGGAAATTGATAGTGTGTCTGTACTTTATATTTGGGTAATATCAATGGTTTAATTTATACGTTTTTGCGTGGTGCTTCTTTAGGGCGAATTTTTGAACCGTATTGTACATTGGCGTGAAAGAATGTAATGTAGTGTTAGACCTTCTAGAATTTTCTCATATCTGAGGAGCTAAAAATATTTAGGATAATTCTTAATATTTAAAAAAAAATGGGCGTACTTGAATTGATGATAAAAAAATTTGTATCACTCTGTTGTTTCTACATCTTTATACATCCCCCGAGATTTTTTCATTTTGTTCCAGTGTCTCTTCAGACTTAAAAGCGATTACAAAACGAGCCGCTGGCGCCAGGAATTTCCAGCCTGACAAAAAGAAAGTAGCACACGACCGTTCGAGTACTTGTAGGGTGAAGAATCGTCGTATTGTCTCGGGTGAAAGGTCAGAGAGCGTTAAAAATACGAGGCTGGTCGAGGGTCATTATGGGAGAATTAGATTGCGGAAAATATGCAGCAAGCAGATAACGAACGTACAAGGCTGGCCTAATGAAACAGCCGGTACCGTTCGGGCGCCTCTTGCTCCTCTTCGATCGGCGAGATAAGGAGTATCGTGCACTGACCTTCTTCAGGTGACCTTTGTTCGTGCCCACGAAGACGACCGTGTAGTCGCCGGTCGAGGTAGCAGCCACCGCGGTCAGATGTGTATTGAAAGTGAGCACAGGCGTTCCTTCCATTGGATCCTCGCCTCCCAAAGGTGTGTTCACGTCTAAACCGCAGAAGTCCTCGCCGATGGTTTGCAATTTCTGCAATCAGTAAGGAAAATATTTAATAAACAAATAGGAAATAAATAATAAAAGTTAATTGCTTCATACAATTATAAACATAATGTTTCGTCCTGTATATGTATAAAAGTGTTCAGTAACAAGACGTAAAATAAACCTCCAGTGAAAGTTCTGTTTGAATATTGGCACTCTGCAGAGTTTCAGATATGTCAACTGTTATTAAGAAGCAGCAAGAAACTCCAAGTTTACCAAGCCTTAATTAACATCCCAAGTTTTCTTGCTGATTAATAATCAAATTAGAAAGTATCGAGCTCAGACGAATACACAAATCTAAATTCGCAAAGCTAACGAAAAATTCATGCTTACATAAAACACCCTACTGGTAACTTCCATCTCAATTTCCAAATACAAATATCTAACATTTCTTACCAAAATCTTTCAAGTATTCAACGCTATCATCGCAAATGTTCGACACGAAAATTCTCTCTATAAAAAATCCACCTGTAAGTCCACCCCCTGAAAATCCCATCATTTCTAAACTCGATCGCACAACCCTTTCCCTAAACCCCATACGTAATCAATTCTTCCACGTCGTTCAAACTCCAGCAAATCAAACCATACAAACATCCCGACGTTCCACGGCAATGAAGACATCGCACGCGTAAATACATACATACATACCTCTTTCCCGTCATACCTCGCACGCTCTTATCTCCCATCGGGAAGGCCTTGCCTGGGCAAGGTTAAATCGCGTAGTGATAAGGTCACTGCCGTGCGAATCCCACGGCGAACGCGGAATCGTCGAGGCAGGAAGGCCGCGGTATTCGTCGTGATTTCCGCCGCGTGGTTTTCGTTACGGGAAAAGCGGGTCGTAGGTTATCGCGCGAGCGGAACCACGAAAAGAAGCGCCCGCGTTAAAATATCGCCGCGAACCGAGCCGCGATAAATTATCGCCGTGCCGGCAATTAATTCTTGCGGGCGGTGCAACGATTAATCGCGCCGCCCGGCCAGATGCGATTGCACTTTATTGCACTTTGTGCCGAACGTTCCTGCCTTCGTCGGTAGCGATTCAGACGGGGCGCGAGCCGCGAGCACTTCCGGTTCCTACGTTCTTCCGCTTCCTTCGTTCTTCCGCTTCCTTCGCGTAACAGTCTCTCGAATTTCGCGGAGGTATTCCAGGTGACAGCGCGGCGGAATGTCTCGCGACTTTTTGCGCAGAGGAGAGCTTCGGTTTCTTGCCGGGACGGTGGTCGTGGGACGTTGATTTAATCGCGCTGAAGTTACACACGATTCATTTCGAGAGAGCTGAGGAATGGAGTTTGGACGCGGGGTACGTCCTCGTTTTATATTCCTCGCAGTTTGGAGAAACGAAGTTTGCGTTACCGCCAGTCGTGTTGCGTGGAACATTCGTTGGTTGTTCTCGTAAGATGGTAAACTATTTCTGCGTCTCACGTTGCTGTTTCTAGAGTGATCGATTTTTCGATTCGGTTTCGGGTGGGCAGAAATATTTCACGAATGACAGACAGGTTGAGGGAATATTAAAAAGGAAGCTGCTCTTAAAAACAGTATGGAAGGAAAAGAATTTATTCTTCTATCCGCCAAAGAAAAAAAGCCACCCCTAGTGTTGTAATCTTCCATCCACCCCAACTCATCCACCTAACCCCTCGGCCAGCTGTCCTGTCGCATCGCCATTTAGCCGGTCCAATGAAAACCAAATTGTTACCAGGACTCGTACGATTCAGAGAAACTCAGCGTAGATCATTCTACAAATACCAAGCAAACGTTTCCCATAATCGGTTGCGTACACGCACACTGTGACAGAACACAGGAGCTGCCGACCTCGTGCACGTACTCATTTCCAAGAGCGGCCAATACATCGACAAGCAGAAGCATAAAGCCTCGTTCCTGCCCGGGACACTCGTAAGTCGACTCTATTTACATTTCAGGATTGCTTGCGCTACCCTGTATACACTGCAGCGAACAATTATTTGCATTCCTGGTGCTAATACGCCGTCGACATAACGGAAGGGGCGTTGCAGCACACTTTCGCCACGCAGCGCGTTCCCTCTTTCTCCCTCAAACGCCCCGTCGCTCCTGTCCTTCTCTTTCCGACGTCTAACACGGACACAGCCGGAGAAACAATGGTCATGGTAAAACATAACTCGTGGCTCGGTAGTTCCATTACAAGGAAAAAGAGCACCTAATGCGGCCAACAAGACGAAACGGAGGCTCGTTACAACGCGTTTCGTTTCTTCTCCTCCCGCTTTGTCCTCGCGCGTCCGTTTTCCTGCCTACAGGTCCCCGTTTGGTATATCAGAGTAACGATGTGTTAGCGAAACGCGATGACTGATGGTTCTTGCGCGTACCGCTGGAAAAACGTCGCGCCGTAAAACCGTTGGCAATAATCCTTTTTTACAGGAATGAAAGCCAGGAAACGTGTAAGCGCCGCGCCGTGCGCGTGTCGGGTGATTAATTTACGCGTTTCCTGTTTCAATGGGAATCGTTTGATTACGAGCACTCGGCCGCGCGTTTGTCCGCGGCTTTTCATTAAACACGGTAATCCGGTAGACCAGAGGAGAATTCACGTTGGTTACTGGAGATCGATGTTAGGATGCCTGGCGCTACGTGAACCGCTTTGACTGCCGTTTGTGAACCGTCTACCGGTTCGTTAATGATCCGAGTGGATGGTAAAAGTAGAGTTTTCGAGATTGCAATTAGGTCGAGAGAAACATGTCGGGGAGTATGAGGCAATTCTTGGAAATTGTTCACGGGTCTTGGAAATCTTATTAAGCTACCTCGTCGTTGGACGTTTGTTGGGATATAAATATGAGTTGATACGGTGCTTTGGAGTAAGGTAAATTATTCTCGGCGAGTGTAAATGTTGTACGCGCGATATTAAACGTTAATGTGAACGTTGGTTATGAATATTCGGAGGCTGGGACGCGCGGAAGATAGCGAGGCATGAATTATCTACGGCAGCTAGTATAATATATCACGCAACCGTGCATTCTCTGTTAATTTTCAATTAATAGGAAATAATGCAGTTGGTTTCTATTTTAAGCTATCGGGAGAAATTATATAAATTCGCGCCCGTATTTTCGAGTAACGTTTAACAAGCCAAGCTAAACGAAAATCACTCCCGTTCTGTTGTAATCACCTTAAACAATTCAGCATCGACAAATTAATACCCAACCCAAAAGCAGCGTCACGCGCGATTTTATATCATCCCCGAAGTGCATTCTCCATTTTGCAAACAAACAAAAAAAGATAAACAACACGCCTGCAGCAGATTGTTTAATTATAAGCAGCGGCGCACTACTTTGCCACCGAACTTCAACGAAATCCGATTCACCTGTAACCGGCAAACAATTCAGCTTCGCCGTACAGGGACTTCATTAAAATTTAACGAACGCCGCTCATTTGCCGGTCTCTTGGTGAGCGTGTGCCGCGTGAAACTGTGTCGAAATAAAAGCGGAGGCGACGAATGAATCGAGCGTGCGCCTACCTCGTCAACCCATTTACTGTCAACCACCGCCGCGTCACAAATAACGTACCGTGTACCCCGTCAGCAAGCGCCGAAAAACAGGAAGAAAAATAGAAATAATCAGCGGCGCGATGGAAATGGAGCGCGGCGTCAAAGAGGCATCGGACCAGAGGGTGCGCAATTAATACCGGCATCGAAGGACGACGGCTCGATGACCACCTTGTGACAGTTTACCCCGTCGTCTATAGGTACAAATATTGACAGACAATGTCAACACGGCTAATTATCGAACGTAAACCCACCGGCATCCAATAAGCCGCGTCAATACACGGATAACTTTCCACGTGTTCGTCAATCACGAGTTATGTTTGCTTTCTTCGTCCACTTGTCGCGGTAAACTCGAAACGGGACAGAATTTGCGCACGAACACGGAGTCGGCGATTGTTTTGAACGTGCAAAAATATTAAATGAAGGGATTTCGTGTATTTCGATGGAGAATTTACATAATAACGTAAGTTAAATCGGTGCTATAGTGTGTTACTAAAGTTTGACGAGGAATATACTATTGCCGTATCAAGACCGCTGTACGTATTTCGATCGTTTCAATTATCTGAAAATATAATTGTTCGGCGACTTTGAAGCTCTCGCAGACGCCCCAAAAAAGGTCTTGTACCTAGCCACAAAATTTCAAGGGTGACGCGAAAGTGGCCAATGGAAACAGCGCGAAGTACCCCATAAAATTCGCAGGCAAACAATCGAAAGAGACGGTTCATTAATTTTCCCTTCATTTCCGGCGCGAAACAGCCGCGGCAACGAGTTTCGCTTTTACTAATTCCAGCGTGCGGCACAGCCCCGAGCTGTCGTTATTTCGTTTACGTCAAAAGCACGTTCAAGAGCAAATTCTGCAAAATCGACGACAAAAACGAGGGGTGGTGAAAAAAGAAGCAAGAGCACGGTGGGCGAGACTCGTTACGAAACTCTGCGAATCGTAATCAAGAGAATGGGGGAGGGAGGGTGGTTGGTAGCGGGGGTGGCACGAGCGAAAATCCAAAACAGATTCCAGCTTTTAATTCGCCACAATTGCGTTAACTGAATTCTCGCGATACCGTAAACCGAGAAACGTACGAGTCGAAAAAAACGAACGGGAAAAGCCGAAGGGGCGAAGGGGAAAAAAGGAAGGAGAAGAAAAATTGATACCGGTGTGTAGCAGAGAGTATAATATAATAAAAGCGTTAAAAATTCCAGCGAATTTATCGCAGCATTTTTCTCTTCATTTTACCCCAGACTGTCTTTTCCTCTTTTATCTCAACCCCCTCCCCCCTCCGGCCCCGTACAACTCTATCTAGAATTTCTGCTCGTCGAAAAGCGCTTCAGATTTGTTTCCATGGTCTCCGGGTTTGTAATCGAGGATGCGGTTTCGAGAAAAGCGGCTGTCAGGCGCACCGATCGATACGCTTTTCCTGCAATTTTCTTCTCGGTTTTCACGCTCGTTCTATCTTCCCGCGAGTTCCTCGAATCCACTTTTTCCACCACCGGCTGTCCCCTCCCGTTGTTCCTGTCATATACGCGGCACGTCGATATTTCCAGCCGGATATCCGGCACGCGGACAAATTTTATCAACATAGATATCCGGTGAATTCAATGACAACAGTACAAGAGAGTCCCGGGGAACAAGTAAAAGGGTTTCTATCTGGTTGAAACACGCGCAACCGTGATAGAAGGAAAATTATGAGTGAAATCGTGATTCGTATTTTATGTCACTGACAACGTATTTTCTATCTGCGAATGGTTTATTGACGGCCTATCTTTTGCTTGTCCGACTTTTTACCTTATCGGCTATCACGATAAGCTTTGTAGAATTCGTTTTAACGTTACGTGCGTTGTGGAGGAAAATGTAGAATTTAGTGGTTACAACAGGAGGATATTTTCTATAATAATTAGTTTACTTATTAATCGTAATATATCGATTAAGACAACTTATCTCATTTAATCTAAGTATAGTACGAAAGGAATAAACGCTGTTAGTAATAACCGAACGTGAGATATACTAATACCGAAATTCAATTCGGTCTAACTAAATACTCCAATATCGAGATATTAAGCTTCATATGCAACGAAAGTTTTTTCTCCATGAAGACTAGAACAGCTCGCAATATTTCTTTCACGGCCGTTCAAAACGGGGCTCTCTGTTTCTTTTTTCTTCCTCATCCCGTCCCAGTTAATAGCTCTTCGATTTGCCGCTGAAACGAGGACGTTCGGAGAATTCCCGAAGGCGAGCGAGAGAGCGAGATAGGAGATCAGGGGGTAGAAAGTAGAAAATAAAGAAATATCAAAAACGTACGGGTGTGGATGAATATTTTCGAAGCATTTGCTCGGCGATCTGTCCACTGAGAACTGACACGAGGTCGATACATGCTCCCTTAAAAAGATGATTTACTATTCCCTGTTTGTTTAGCAGCGAATAAATGGTTCGAACCGGGATATTTGCCCCGGATTGGCTATCTATCGAAAAACATTTTCCACCGGCGAATATTTTTGTGCGAGAGCAAATAAAAGAGAAAGAGAAAAATGTGTATATATATATATATATATATCAATGCGCATTGGATATACAAAATACGTATACGCATTCTGAATAGATGAATACGTGTAAAATGAAACGCAACGCCAGGTGAATAAAATGTTGATCGTTGTTTTAAAATCGAGCCCCGTCGGGGATTAAACGAACGCAGAGAAGTCGAACATTTTTGCGGGGAATCGCGCGGCGCGATCGCGTTAAACAATAATGAATTCGAAAATGGTTATACAGACACGTAGAAAACAATTCTTTCTCTACGTCAGTTTATTTCCGACCGACGTTCGTTTCAAACCGATATAACATTCTGTGAAAAGAAAATTGCATTAAAACATAGAACGCAGACGTGAGGGAATATACGAGCCTATAAAGATATCGATGGAATGTTTTACAGATATTTCACTCCTAATAAATATTTGATTATTGTTCTTCAATTTATTACACAGAGATTATGAATGTATTTATATTTTGTTTATTATAAAAGAATAGCTGTTTTATCGCTATTATTCATAGAATCGATGGGGAATTGTGAAAGCGTAGCACAACGAATCACATTTTTCATATTTCACCTTCCTGACCCGTGCATTCTGAAGATTACGTAATCTGTGCTCGTTCGTGCGAGCTGAATTTTTAAATAAAGTGCAGGCAACGTTTGCATGTCGGTCGGACGTCTCATTTTCCTGCATTGATCGAACCATCAGTCGCATATTCGCGGCAACGTGTACAGTCTCGAAGCGAGCGACAAACAAAAGAGTCGTAGTCGCAAGAATTTCTATTTTCTCTCGGTTTCTGCTTTGCGAACGAACGATATCCGTGTCTTAGCCTGTCGAACCGGTAGAAAGCTTTTGTATTTTCCTCGAACCAAGGACAGAAATAAGAGGACTTCCGACGTCGAGCCTTTTCGAGCGAATGTCTGTCATTTGAATCGTAAGCTCGCGGGTGAAAATATCCTTCTTGCTTGACTTGAAAGTATAATTAAGCCTTTAAAAATAGCGCAGTTAATTTCTCCATGATTACTGTTCGACTTGTTTCGTATAGCCTTTAGACGTTTTCGATCTTTTAAGTAACAAAAATAATATGAAACGAATTTTAAATTCAAGTGCTCATGACAAAGACACCGCGAAGAAATTCTCCGTTGGTCAAGGGGCAGAATAATCGCAACTTCGAAACGCGCGTCGCGAGCGCGAAAATTTTACACGCGATAAATAATTTCGTCGGGTCGCTTTTGCACAGCCCTTGCAACGTTTACCGTAATATATTTCCAATTACCGGCTGTACTTTACGCATGTTTCATAATTCAGTCTTGAAAGCGTTAATAGGAAATAGTGGGCACGCTCGTAAACCATATTTACCAACTCTCTGCCGGTGTCTGTTGCGAAGTCGAGGATTCCAATTTCGAGGCCGACGAAAGAAATATTGCCTTCGCTTTCCGTACATCTATGCAATCCTGTTGCGTACCAGAATCTCCAAATGGTATTGTGTTCGACTGCAATATCGATTGCTCCAAAGAGAAATCGAGAAAATTCGACGGCATCGGATAAGTATATGGAAATCAACGCGACAAATGAATAAATGTGGAAAAGTTTCAGAAGTTTGAATCTTTGCACATGGCATTTTTTTACATACACTTGAATCTTTGAAAATGGTTTTCGTTCCATTATTCGTCCAGGACGAATGACTCGAATGGGGCAAGTATTATAATCGTTCGACACGCGAGAATCGGTTTAAATTAACGCGACGAGACGATGGTTCGGACAGTAATAGCAATTTCACCGAGAGAACACGGGCGACTAGTTATTAACGTCCCTCTCGATCGAGTGACAGAGTTTGGCCAAACTATGAGCATCGTGAATACCGAATGGCTCGTGGTTAGTCCGGTGAATGCTTGCATAAAACTTTAACCGCGGGCACTAGCGTGGCTGAAGTTGCCGCAGTTTCGCATACTGTTCACGGCGAAGAACAGCAACGGTGAAAGCTAGAAAATTGTTCCCTCAAAGGGAAGCTTGCTTGATAAAAGGATCGGTCTACAGAATCGGGAGAAGAATTTCGCCTGAATTCTGGAGTCTGTATTCAGATCCTCCGATTCAGAACCCACTAAAAAATAGAAAATGCTTTTCCGTGGCAATCATAAAATTTATGACACGAATATTACCTCTGCATCACCGAATCTAATTCTTTTTCGAGAAGAATAATTTAAGTCGAATATCTTAATAATAATATTGAGAGTAGAAAATATAAATGATACACATTATCGTTCACCTTAATGCCAGAAGTATAATAACAATAATAATAATAATACTGTTTGCAGACAGTGCAACCGCGGTAGAACGCAATACATCACCCTGATAACAAATCAGACAACGTTTCTAAAATATATATATACGTAGAGAGATATGTAATTTCCAGGTCGCATTATCTTTTATGAGCTCAATTAATCAATACTCCTCACAGCCACCTGTATCGAATGAAACACTATCTACCCTCGCGTTCACCCTATTCCCTGCCATTATAAAAATAGTAATAGCAGTTCGCCTTTTTTATCCCGGCATCATCAAAACGATACCAGATAGCAATATAAAGAGAGAACGGACGAAACGGACAATCGAGTATCGTCACGAAAGGCGCGTTTCCATAACAATTCCCATTTTCCAAGCTTATCAACGCGGACAACTTACTCCCATCGTTTCCGGATTACTTCTCCGGCTACTGGCAATTCCTTTCCAAGTCCCCATCGTTTCCGTTCGAACGACAATGAACGGAACAGCGCGCAGTAAAACGTAGCTTCGATCGTTGGAACGCCGGCGATTCGAGCTTGTTAAATATTAATGGACGATGAAACGATGGAGGGGAACAGGGGGGCGAACTGTTTCCAATAACAAATTGCGCCGGACGCTCGCGACAAGATCGCAATAAGTCGCGTACCAAAAGTGAACGGAACGTTGTGCACGGGACAATGAAACGGCGATAATCCGAGAGACTACACCGGCAACGGGGTGCTAAATTACCATAACATTCTCTATAACACGGTATCGCGTGATCTCGTGTCGCAATAACGCGATTGTCATTACGAACGGTACCGCCGCCGATACATTTGTATTCCGTCCTCGCGGTGGTTCGTTCAGGGTGTTGAACATTCCTCGACGTCGATCCACGGTTCCTTCTGTCCCCGATTGCGATAAATGACCACGGGCATTCGCAGACAATGAGCTGTACGAGCTTCGCCTCGCGGTCTTCATCCAAATGGATTTGAGAATTCGCAAGCATGGGAACGGTGGAGTTTTTCTTTTTTTTTGATCACTTCGTCTTGGTGCAAAGTTCGATGGGACCGAGCTGGAAAATTTTTAGCTACGCCTCATTCGAGGAATTATTAAATTTGTTTCGCATTCGTCAAAGATTAAAATCCGCCCGATCTTCAATTTCCCTGATTGCTTCATCCGATTCGATACACCTGCATGCTAACAGCAAGAAGAAGGAGAGGGAGAAGAAGCCGGCAATACAGGGCCGGGTTAACTTTCAAGAAAATTGCCGATACAGAGCGGCATAAAAAATGTAGAAGCCACGTAGCCCGGCTACGAAGTTTCGGTCACTATCGCAGTGGCTCGTATCGAAATGTGTATCCATGTGCTTCTGCGCCGTTCGAGGCCACTCCAATCTGTACCATCTACCACCGCCGACAGAAACGAGCGAAGGTAAACAAAAAAGGGGGAGAGAACAAAAAACGAAAGGAACAAGAAAATTAAAAAATGAAACAATTAAACGACTGGCAACTACTCGCGTTGCTTGCGGTCCAATTTCGTTGCTCTCCTAGCGCGGACCTCGTCCTCGATGACTCGAGACGAAATGAAAAAAAAGGGGGAACGAATTTGAAACTTCCATCGACAACGGAGATTTGTTGACTGTTCAACGAGTGCTCGCGAATCGTCGTGTTCGTAACCAGCACGCGTTATTCGTCGATACGACAACCCCGTCTGGCGGGCACGAGAGCTTTTTCAACGGCAACGTTAATTTCGCGACCCCCCTCTATCCTGCGGAGCGTTTGCCACGCGAATTCCCTAATTAAAGTCGCTGCTTCTCGAGCACCACCGGCGGGTGATTAGGGAATCCTTTGAATTCGACGGACACAATTTCATAGTCCGTTTCACGCGTAATGTCGAAACGAGGCTTGAAACGTGCGTCATTGTGGCCCACGTGACCTGCGGTGACCCTTGCTTCCAGCGATTTGATAAAAGAACATCATTTCGCAGGGGTGGCTTTAATGGCAGTGATGCGAGTGGGGTGCATTTCAATCCTCTTGGAGGTAGCGGTGCTGCTTTTAATTTTACTTCCATCTCACTGGAGATGTGGAATTTTTAATTTATCGTAGCCTTATACAGAATAGTGTATGATTACTGAGTGTAAGTGTTGCAACATTTGGACAAGCAGTCTTTTGACGAATCAAATAAAACAGGGTTCCTATAATTATTAAATGTTCACGTGGAAGGAACAGCTAGGATGTTGCAAAGGAATTGCGAAATTAATTTATTGTATTAAACAGAAATATTAAAAACTGGAGACTTTTTAAATTTGTCGTTTTGGTCATAAATGGTACTCTCCATTGCGTCCAACCAAGAGATAATTTGTAGTTAAGCAGCAGTAAACAATGCTATTCCGGAGGCAGAATAATTTCCGTAATTGCTTATCGAATATAAAATCGAATCTCAGGGGTTCGCATTGAATTTTCAAAACCGCCCCTACGATTTCATTTAGGACTCCAATCAATCTCCAACGAAACCGGACAACGCGACGCAAGTGTGATTAAATTATAATAATAGAAAGGAGAAGAAGAAGCTCGATAGAAGCAAAGATTAAAGGGAAGCGAAGAACGGAAAGAGGAAGAAAAATGTTTCGCGTTTCCTTCCTCGGCCGTTTCATTTTTATTGGCCCCAAGAGAATTTACCTCGTAGATTACCTTGAAATACACCGGAGAATTTTCAATTTATACACGGACACTGGCGGGGCACAGAGGCAGCTCCGGCCAGGGTGAACCCGGGCGGATATTTAACCTGGGACTTTAACGCCGGGAAATATACGTGACGATAACAATAATTCCGGAGGAAAATTCTTGTTGTTGCAATGGCCGGTTGGCTGCTGGCCGGATTTTAATCGAACACCCAGGCGCCTGAGGATTATACCATTATTTACGATAAGAAGCTGCAATTCCACGGCTTCCAGCAGCTGCAACAAGCACAGAGGACCTCGAATCGATGGCCGTCGATACGCGGTATTGTCGTGGAAATATCTCGTGGCCGATGTTCACCGAAATATGAACGAAATGGAAAGAAATCGGTGGAGCATTAGTTCACTCGAGTTAGTATACTCGGATTACCGTTACGCGATGGTTCGCGCAAAGAAGATAGAGGAAAGCGAATGTGAAGGAAGGGTTTATAATTAATTAACTGTAATATCGTATTCTTGGCACTTCGCGCACTCCTCGCTTCTCTCCTTTCGCTCTGATGAGCTTAAAACTGCGAGTGTTCTTGTTGAACAGATTAGCAAAGATTACTTATTATTATCGAAAAGGTATTTGCACGAGTGCTTGGATGTTTTGCAATATTAACTCGGGTGGGATTTGTACACGGTATAATCACAGACAATTTATATATATAATTCATGGGGAATGTTTTCATACTCTTTCGCCGTACGATTAGTCAATTTCTGAGACCGCAGATTAACTGAAATTTCACTGCGATCGATATTTCATTTATAATTTATCGATATGAGAAAACAGTCTTCCCCGTTGCAAGCTTATTCGACACTGGTGGAGATTAAATTCTGCAAAAGCCGCTTTGACAACGGCGTCTACTTGCTTGGATAATAAAAGCGGCGACAGCGCTTTCAAGGATGGAACTCTCTAACGGTTGGTTTGCGAGACGACGAAGGCCGACTGTCGTTGAATTATGCGGGAACCCGATTCCTCGGCGTTTGCCGATGGTCCCAGCGGAAGGTAGAAAGCACGGCGAAGAATGTGCGACTCTTTTGAATATAGGAAACTCGCGGAAAGAACGCGATAGCGTTAGTAATAGTATCTACGAAAAATTTATCGTTCCCGGAGATGATACAGGGATGAACGCGTGAAAAGGTCGCGCGAAATTCTCAGGCGGAATAGATTTTTAGTGCAGCGGCGCGGTGGGAAAACGAAATTCCGCGTTATACAGTCGATCGAAAAAAACGGTCGGCAATCTCACGGGAAAAGCGATGCCGGCTGGACAGGCAGGTGAATTACACAGGAACAATCAATGGGGGAAAAAATATTTGCCCGCGGTACAGAATTACGTACTCTTTCGCGTTCGCCCCTGACATCGATGAACACTGACACCCGATGGTCCACTCATTTCGAAGCTTTTAGCTGTGCATTGACGTTAACGATTAAAGCTCCCTCCCTCTCTGTTCAATCGTCGTTCGTGTGGTACACGCGTGTGTTAGCCGGTGCTGCTTTTTCTTTCGTTTCTTGGTGTGCTTATGCCCGTTTCACACGGGCTGCACGCGAAACGGCGGTCGTGCTCCTCAAAGCAGCGTCGATAATGAGGGTAAAAGGAGAAAAAAGGAAATGTCGTCCGAGCACTGGGTGCTCTGTGGGCGATGCACCTTCCACGCGTTCCTCTGTACACCTTTTCAACCCCAGGCGCACGGAACATGCACACGTGAATCCGTTCAACCCTTTCGCTGGGTGTGTTTCTCGTACGCTTGGATCCTTAAGCGAGTCTGTGCCCACTCGTTTCCTCTGTGGCCTCTGTCCTTTTTTTCGTTCATCCGAGCCTGTGTGTTGGCCACTGTACGCTCGTTTCCCACTCGTCGTGTGCCTTCTTCTTGGCGCTTTTCACCCTTTCTTTCTTCGACGAGTGTCCGCAGTGGTATGTGGGAAAGGAGTTTCCAAATTCTTCCGCTTTTTTCTTTTTCAAATTATAATTAAAAAACGTAAACGCAGCTTCAACCCCTATTCCTGAGAAGTCTGAGGAATATACTTTGATAGATATTGCATTCAAAGTTTCACGACATATCGCTGCAAAGGGAAGACCAATTAATTTACGAAATCTATAATAGACTTCGAAAGACTGTTCCACTCGATAAATCGATAACGTAACAACATTCAGTCGATTAACCAGGCATAATTGTTTCCGAATGGAACGGGCCATCATGCGAATGGAAATGCCAAGCAAACGGCTCGCTACAGTAGAGAAAGAGAACACAAAGGAGACCGAATGTAAAGGGATCGACACTGCTTGACAGTATCTGAATTCGTTAGCAGCATCATCGATGCGTGTAAAATGCTTCTAGCACCCCCGCCCACCCCCTAGATACGCCCCCGTGAATGGGACAGGCCATGGAGTAATGCAGAAACTGTTTCGTAGCCGGTGTCTGCAATTTAATTACCGTGATGGAGTAATTACAAACGACGTCGTGCAGTCAGTGTCTCTCGTTGCAATAACGAGGAACGATCTATCCGACTAAATTCTGATACCTGCCAGCTTTTGCTCGGGGCTGCAATTAAATTTTAGCCCATTCCCCTTGCCCCTCTGCAAAAGCGTGCCGCTGATGGTCCGTTCGCGTGGATCCTGGACGGCCGATGCCCGATTGGTCAGCTGCTTAAAGGGATCGCAACCGTGTAAACCGAAAATGGAGAGGAATTTGTATGTAGGGTGAATTTTGATAGGATTGCAAATGGCGAAACCGTTGGGGTGTTTGACGTGGGCTCCATTCGATGGGTTAAAGATTAGGTGCAAAGTGAGAACGATAGTTCGCTTGATAAAATCTTCGATATAAATATCTTGATAAATTATGCCCGAGCTTCATCTTTGAATAAGCTTCTTCACTTCTTATTTCGACGATAGAAAGTAGAGTATCTCGATTTTGAATTCGCCTTGGAGCGAAATCGTGTTTTTATATGGTCTCATGCATCGTAGATTTCATTCCTCTGCTTGTGTTAGAGCGAACAAATTTCTGCGATTTCGAGATCTCGAAATGGGAAGATTCGAAGCCTCCCGCTGGGAACAATTGAACAGTCTGCCAGCAATCAATTTCACTCTGTATCTAAAGATCGCGATATTTCGCCCAATAAATAATAAACTTTTCCCTCCGGTAAATGAAATTCTATTAACCGTAAATCGTAAAGGTAACTGTGCCTTACGAGTATTGTTTCACCAACACCGTTCGAAGATTCCAAAAGCTTCACCCCCGTATCCAACGGAGAAATAAATCTCCAGCAATCGGCGATGCCTTCCGTTCTAAAATCTCTAAAGAAACTGACAAAAAGAAAGAAGAGAGGAACAATTAAAAAAAAGAATGACAAGAATCCCAGACTCCTCTCGTCCGGATTGTCGATTTACGATCGAGTCCCTTCCAGAAAATGCAAAAAAACGAGCAACCAACCTGCCTTGGCGGACATAGGGCGGGGTACCTCTGGGAGGAACAATAAGAAAGGAGGTCGGGGAGGCAAACAGAGTGGAAAAGCGAGCCCCACGGGGGCGGTAGCCGGGCACACCGGTGTCTGTGTAAGCGTTATGCGATTTCAGACAAATGGCACGGCCGTGAGCTGAATCGTGACGATGGAACAGCGCGTCCACTTGCGAGCCATCGCCGAGTTTACCTTCTACTCCGCTAACTTACCATCGAGATTCGTGCGAACGAAGGATGGCAGCTGTCCTCAGAAACGTTTCCGCCGCTATTGCTACCTGGGACTCAAGTGGGATTGAGAGGGAGGAAGGGAAGTACGGCGTGGACGGGCACAAAAATCCATAGGAGTCGCCATTTTCTACGTGAGCCCTGCACCAAGGTTTTCATGGTGTGTACCGGGGTGGAGGACGTGAATGCGTGCATCACTTTACGGGCTGCTCTTTCTTCGGCGTAAAAGATGACTGGAGAAACGAACGACTGGACTGGGAGAAATATTGCTCGCGTGGAGAAATATCGGGGGTGCGGAGGGGTTGTAGTAAATCCGACCTTTCGCCTACGAGAACGTGTACGTGTATTTGAGGGTTTTTTTTTTATTTGGTAGGCGTGATGTATGCTGCATCCTTTTGGAAGGGTTGATGTATATTATTTCAGTGCTTTTTAAAGTCCCGAGGGAAGCGAAATAGAAGGTGCTCGATGATTTGGAGGTGTGATGGGGGGGGGGGGGGGTGAAATTAAAAGGCATGTTAAATTTATAAAATTTGATCTGCATGCTGTAACGAATATCGTTACGCGAGAAGCTTTGCGTGTAGACGTTTGATAAACACGTTTCCTGTTTACTTATCGCTGTTTGTGTTTAATTAAACGTAATTGCGTAAAAGGGCAACTGCAAAAATATTTGCGCCTCCGTTGTTTTCGTTATTTATTGTGTCGAGTTAATTAACGTAATTGAAAGTACGGGAACAACGTGACGGTAATGCCTGGCGGTATATATGTTTTAAAGTAAAACGATATCGAGAGAGAGAGCTTTTATCAAAAGTTTCAACACGAACGGCAATGTTCGTAAAAGGGAAAAAGTGAAGGAAGAAAATTTGAACTCTCAAAGTCGATTACTCCCGACACACAGTTTCCGTCTAAATCTCCTGGCCACCAGTAATATTGCATGAAATATGCTTCACACTTTGTTCACCAATTACCTCGATGACTAGTTACGTGTTAAAAGTGTTACGAAAACGTCGGAATCGCGTGCATACTCGTCCGAGGTGTCTTGTTGGCACGAAGCGGGACGATAAAATCCATTTCCTCGCAGATTTCCACGCAATTTAGCTACGAATTAACCAACCAATCTCTACCATTCATGATCACCGATTAAAGTGAGGAAACGTTCTCTATTATTTTTTACGATACCACCCCGTGTCTCAAAATCGAAATCCAGCAAAATGAAATTCGGTGGTAATTAAATTCTGTAAGGCTTCAACATTAATTGGACGTTTTTATTTTTCTTCATACAGAGTTTATAACGAATTGTACAGAACCACTGATTACTATAGTAACTGATAAAAAAAACTGCTATCACGAATTTCATCCTCGACCATCACATATCCCAAATTTAAAACAAAAAACAATACCTGTCCAAAAATACCACGTTCAATTGTCAATATATTAATACATTTCACTCGCGAATAAAAATCCCAGGCAAATATCAAAGCAGACAGACAGATACAGTTACATTCAACGAAGATATCACTTCCGTCATAGTCACGTTACAATCACAGACGCCATTCGCCTGCAGCATTTCGTGAAAAAAAAGGCAGCAGCAAGTGGCCATTATATCGTGACACTAAAGGAAGGAAAGATTGAAGCTCTCTGTTTCCACAGTAATTTCGCTAATTTCGCCGTTTGACGCGATTCTGACGCGAGTTCTCGCGTGCTCGTTCGCGCACGAAATATCGACGTTTCGCGGCGGACGATCGATCGAGGGTACGGAGGAGATCGAAGGAAGACAGAGAAAATTCGTCGGGCAGGGACACGGAGGAAACGAATGCGGGCTGGAATCGAAAGGGGGAAGGAGAACGACCCGTAAGCGGTGTCTCTTTTCGAGCCGCGCCGGCAAAGTAATTAATTAGCGTAATGATTCGTTCGCGTAAGCTCCCGTTTCGTTCGCCTGTAACGAGTAGAGTTCCGCAAAGTTTCGCAGACTCCGCTGCCGTCGGTGATGTTGCCTCCGTTCAGCCCTCTCCCCCGCGTTTCCCTGCGCACCCCGCCAATCCGTCCCCATTTTTCGCCCTGCTGTGTCTGTCCCCGTTCTCCGCGCCCTTTCGAATATTCGTATCGAGTGATTTTAATGAGCGAAACAAGTTCTGCCAACACCCGGAACGCGCCGGGAGAAAACTGTAGGATCGCGGGAGAACACGGTCTCACGATAATAAGGGCATCGACACCGCCAATTACGACACGTCCCGGCAACAATTAATTATCTTTCTGAATAATTGAAATCGACACGCAGCCAAGAGTACATCGAGGGTGCAGTTAAACGACCGGGACGTGTCATCGTGCGATTACGAGTCATTGCACAAACTTATCTAGGTGCATTTTTAAGGGACATTTGTTGCACATTATCGTCCCGATAAAAATGATCCTCGATTTGATAATGTACCCCGGTCAATATTTTTCTAACCACCCTGCGACCCGCGCGCTAAACAAAATCTTAACCGCGAGGCGCCTATCGAACATGCGAGACGAGCGAGCAGGGTCGACGGGGCGGATTTATCGTCCGTCCGGGGTCACGAGACAAACTAAATTGCCGATCATAATACGTCGAGAGCGGGGCCCTCTATAATTCATCGCCTCCGCGGCTCACGTCGTATTAATAACCCTGTCGTCTGTATAAACTCCGCTAACTAACTTATAAGTCATTCGACTCGTTTGAGCGACAAATTCGTAACATAAATTACGGCCGACCTCTGACCATCTGTCAAGCGGCGTTGCTCGTGGCGAGTTAAACCGAACGCGATTCAGAAGATATATTTATCGTTCTAGCAACTCTCTCAGCCGTGGCCTTGCGCCCATTATTATGGCTAGGGAGAACCACCTATTTGCTCGGTTTCGATGCCGATCGCCGAGATAAGCCGTAACGAATTTCACCGCGGGTATCGCCGCGACGAGGACCGGACCACGATCGTTCGGTACTCGGGAAGAGTCTAATGGTATCGGTAATGGCCGATTAACCGATGTCGACCGCTGTAATAACGAGGGAGTAACTCGAATCGAGGCCTCGAGGAGCGATATTTCAGTGGCCACTTAGGTGTACGATTGGCCTGTCTCGTCACGAACGGGGATGATCGGTGGGACTCGATTCACGCGAGAAGATTTCTGCTGCGTCTTCGTGGGCGCAATATGCATGTATTTACTGTGGGGAAAAATGTCCGGGGTGACGCGATGTGCTGCATGGACGAGGAATTTCTAAAATTAAAATTCAAGAATATTTGGGCAAATATGTCGACACTCTGTCGACGAATTTGGAAATGATATAGGCAAATTATAATAGATTAATACATATCAGTCGTTTTAGCTGTGTATTCTCTTGTTTTAGGGTACTTCTTTCCTCCAAACATTGAAGTAACGTTAAGAGAGGTGAAGCATGCTTACACGTTTTAAGCATCCAAACAGCTGAATTAAAATTAAAAGCAAATATGGAGCAAAAACAAGACCGACGAAATTGAGGCAAAACGTGGAGAAATATATACATATATATCTGAATAACGCTTTTACCCTGATTCCATTTCTCGTCCCCCATTTCATGGTCTACTCAGGAACAGGAGGACCGTAGGATCTTCCACGGACAAATAATCGTATAAAACCAAGGTAACGAGAGGTGCGGGGGAGACGGAGACGTTCGACGTTCGACGTTCGACGTTCAACCTTCATCCATCCGCAAACGATGAAATGTTAATATTTAGTCCATCAATTACGAGGTCTAGATTTTCCACGTTGAGATTTTCCACGGCTGAATGTCCCTGAGCAGGCGTTTGCACGGGCATTTTCCTCTTCTCTCTCTTTCCACACTTTTTGCATCCGAAGCCCCGGTCGTCGAGAAAGAAATCGCTTTTAATGGAGTCAGGAGAGAGAGATGGATCCGTCTCTGAGCATAAAGAGAGATCGTTTCTTCGCATTAATATCACTCCACGCAGGACTTCCACTTTTGCCCGCCACTTCCACTATTTTTCGCATTATGCGCCTTTCCATTTGCGGGGTTGGACAGCGGGAATACCAGCAACGCAAACGGCGTCCATTAAGTTCGAATACGGAAATATTGGAATTCCTCGTTTGTATCGCTTAAGAGTTTCACATTTTGCCCGTTCTCTCCCTGCAGCATTTTAATTATTTATCATCGATCCATGTCTGCGGACGGCACTACCGACTTCTAGACAATCTCTTGAAACGTATGTGTTTGGGTCGCATAGGAGAATTTTAGAAAGTCAACATTTATGTATAATTTAAATGTCGCGTGAAATTGATTAAATTCCAGTACATTGGTTTATCATTTCTGCATGATATTTCTAATTCTAGCCATGCCTTCAATGGTTCCATATTAGCTAAGAGCATACACCGATTTGATGCAAAGACTGTAATATATACGGTTCTCATGATTCCACGAAAGTGGACGTGATTATATTTTTCAAGTAGAATAATGTATTGCTCCTCGTACGAAGAATTTTCCAAGTCACTAACATTCCCATCGTCAAAAAGGGTGCCTCTATATGGGACGATAACCGTTGGAAGCCGGTAATGATATCTCTCAGCAACGAAATGTTGGAAAATATCGTCTGAAAACCAGCGACAGGGGTTCACAAAGAGGCGTGCTTCTTCGGGAGCGGGTGTACAAACGACAGTGGCCAAAGTGCGCTCTCGTTTCAAGATTTTCAGCGGCGGTAAACTTTTCCAAGCGGCCAACCGGCCCTGCACTGCGCGCAAATATCGGCACACCTCTCTTTTCCGACATTTCCCTTGGAATCTCTCGAACGTTCAAAGAACCGTCGAGGGTACAGGCGCGACAGATGAAACGGCGCGGTACACGAGCACCGTTTATTTCGATTTATTCGACGACTGGGGAGAAGTACTAGAGGAAGGGAGCAAACGAGAGGGTAAGTAATGAGGAACGACAGAGTCGGTAACAAAATTAAGCGGCCCAGTTCCGAAAATAAGTATTACCGAAGGCGATCTAAAACTGCGCCACTGGCATAATAGTAACGATCACAATGTTCGTGTTTCATGGATCACAATTGATCGTCCTCAAAAGCAAAATAAATAGAAAATATTGAAGTCAGGAAAATAGGAAAATTAAGCTCCATTTATTAATTATAATAAAAGCATTTTCAAAGTACCATAAGACAGTTGTGTCGAATTGCGAAATCGTGCAACTCCTTCGCGCGTCTTGCTCCACACATTTCGTCGAAAGCACACACATATGTAGACAGTTAGATAGATATCAATGCACGAGCAAAACAAAAGAAGAGAGACAAAGTGGAATTCAGTACAGGACACTCGCGCGTTTAGGAAGGAATTAATGAACAGCGCTGCAGCGCGAGAGCTCATTTCGTCCTCAAGAGAGGGAGAGATTCGATCGATCGTCGTACAACAGACTATACACGCGATTTAATTAGTCGAAAGCAAATGCTAGCAGATAGGGAAGCGACGAACAGCAGCGGCAGCAGCAGCAGCAACAGCAGCACCAGTGACAGCAATAGATGGGGAGGAAGACAGACAGAGGAAGGGTGGTACAGAGGGAGGATCGTCTCTCTAGGACTGCCGGAACATAATAAAGCACCGCCTCATTGTCTCGTTCCTCTATCGTCCTCTCTGTTCTCCATTCTGCCCTCCGTGCGCCTCCGTTTCGTTCGTTCCACCGGCTTCTTTCTCTGTATCTGGGACAATACCGTGTGCCGATTCATCGGAAACTTTCTGCCGACCACCCTCCTACCGCCTCGCATCCCTCTATTTCTCTTACACGCACAAAGGGACGGAAACTTGGCTGAAGCGAATTCGCGTTTTCGAATTCCAGGGAAGAGAGCGTTCTCTGTTTCTCTGTCGACGACTTTTCACGGCCGACACTGGCGAACGACGAATTCCGTGCGTGCACACGCCACTTCCGCCGGCTCCTGCAGTGTTCTTCTGGGTCTCTTCTGTGTTCGGAATTCGAGCATCGAGATGACGGAAATTGTTGAGGTAAAGGGGCGGCGCTCTTGCTGAAGTGGCGAGGAACGATTCTGCTGTCGTCGTGATCGGGGGAAGTCACTCCTCGAATAGCTACCCGGTGAATAGGTGGATTCAATACGAATCTCTTCGGATAATTCGGAATTTCTTATTTTATTTCGTTGGCGTGGCGTGGTTGCTAGGGGAAGCACGAGGAACACATTCACTATGGCCGCCGTACATTCGGGGATAATTAAACGAATAACCATCGTTCAGAATTTATTATGAATTTTCAACGCTTCGTAAACGTTGGTGCACGGCGTCCGTGTTAACCAATGTACCCAAGTGTAAAAATTCGACAGAGATATTAAACTTTCGTTCCATATCTTCAATCGTGATATTAAATATCCTTTTTCCTACGAACACAGTCGATTTAACGCCAGTGGCCAGATTATCGAACCTTGAAATGCGCAAAGCTGCGGGCAATTTTTGCGCGAATTTTTTTACCCGAGGCAAAGAGTTGTGATTTTAAGAAATTGCTGACTCGTGGGTTCAACGGACCCTTCCGTCACAGGTCCAAGGATTCGTCATTAGCCACGGATACATGATCATAAAACAGGATTAAACGTCTGCCTGGGAGATACGTGTCAAGCCCAAAATGGCTGACGTTTCGTGGACAGCTAAAATGTGACACGGCCAAGCTGACTGGCAACGTGCAACAACGTTGCTTATTACTTTCTTGCCCGTACACGTATGTACAACCGCACACTTGTACACGGTGCTCGCGGGGCGGGTGTCACTTTGTTGGAGCGTAGGCGAGTGTTCAGCATTCCTAAAGGAATTGCCAAGGACGCGTGATCCCAGCGACCGAGGGATTAACAAGTATTCTGCGGTGTGCGACGGGTTTTCGAGTTTGATAGGGAGATAAAGCGAACGCGGGATTCTTAGCGTGGCAACGAACGTTTTCTTGCTTTCCTGCGAGCGTACAAGAGAGCCATGATGTTCCCCGCGGAAGATAAAGTGCTGTACGTATAATCGGCGAAGGGAAAAAGCCGCGGTCATTAAAGATCGTTCGTAAATGTTGGATGCTGCCGGTGAGATTTCGAAGTAGGAATTAGAATTACGATACGGATGTGTGCGTGGTGATTTTATGCAGATTGTCTTTCGCTAATTCCCTCGCTTATAGCCTGGGTATGAAAAGTTTACGAGGGATGATTGGGTAATTTACAATCTTTATATACTTTCGCATTAGCGTTGCAAGTAGTGCGCGACAGTGTTGGACAGAATGACGCACAGAAATGCTGCGAATAATGGTGTGTTCAAAAAAAGAATAATAACACAACGCGAGGAATCTGGATCAAAAATAAGGAGAACGCGGAATTGTCGGGGCAGGAAAAACAGAAAATCTTTCCCGAAAAAATAGAAACAGAAGGAAAAGCAGAATGGAGGAAGAAATGAAACCGATCGCGAGAATAAAATATAAATAGAAAAGGGCGAAGAAGAAACGGCGGAGGATAGAAGGGCGAGAACCGCGAGATATTCCGTGTAGATTTTCGTCGACCCCAATATCCGTTCGCCAGAACCTTTCCAGAGGCTGCAGCTGCTACGAAAAGTAGGATGGAATCGGTGTCGGATCGATTTAAATACATGTAGCGCCTCGAACCTGGCCGGGCTCGTAATTATAAACGAAGATAGTCGAAAAGTTGGTCGACCTGAACCGATAAAGTCTCGGAAAACTCGTGGCCGATGAGGTGCATGCGATTCCATCGACTTTCGTCTACGAGGCGTTTAAATGCGGGGGTAAAAAGCTCGTACGAAGACGGTGTGTCGACGAGCCACAATTATCCACGGCAATGTTGCCCCCGAGGAAAATATTTAAACGATCGATCGGTAGATTGAGATCGTGTACGATGGAGGCGGGTAGATGGAAGCGTGGTGAAAAAGAAACTGCTGGGAATGAAGTTCGTAGTTGAACTCCGTACGTATCGAGCGAACTCGTTGCCGATTCGAACAGATAGCCGGAGATTGGAATCGAGACGCAAGGAAAGAGTCTTGATCAAAAAACGAAGCAGGATAAAGAATTTATGTATGATGCGAATGGTTGATACGTGTATGAAAAAATCGAGTTGCAAACGAGAGGTGTGCAAAGTCGAGGCTGGGTACGGTGGTTTAATAATCGTTCGATTTTCTGTAGGATATGTTGACGTTGAAGGGGTACGTGAAAAATTGGGGATTCAGATTTAATATAATAGAAGAATATTTGTTTTGGATTGCGTGCTGCAGTTTCTATTGTCGTATCGCTCGCAGGATGACTAATTATGCACATCCGTAGGATAGCGTGAAAATCGGCAGGAAAAGAACACGCGATTTCTCTTATCGTTGACGTCGATGAAAAGTTCTGGAGGTAGTTCGGATGTCCGGCATAAATATGGTATCTACAGTGTTAGATATCGCGCAGACATTACGAAGATATTACTCTCAAAGTTCAGTTCATAATTTGTACAACGATTTAACACGATTTTGTAACAAGCTTGTACAGAATATTATTGTTCCCGCCTTACTTGCGTCATACTTGCAATTATTTCAAGGAAAGACATGCTAATAACAAGTAAGTAATATTTACCGTTAGAAATGATGAATATTACATGCAAGCCCATCGTCCCTTAATTCAATCTTTTGCATCCCAAGCCCAGACAATCGGGAAAGCTATTTAATTGACGTGACAATTCAGTCCGTTCGAACGTTTCACCATTAAACTTTCAAATGGATCAAACTGACGCGGTCTTCGTTTAAGCTGCCGAGCTTTTTCATTTACGACTCAACAGTTTACGACAGTTTTTCGGGGCAGTAATTTTTTCCCGTGTCTCGCCGTCATTTCAGACTTATCAATCGAAGCCGCCGTTAAGACAGCACGAGCAACGAAGAAATCCCGACTTTTTGCCATTTATCCACATCCGCCACTCGTCTCTTCATCTGTCCCCGGCTAACAATACTCCCATCGATTACCCATAAGCTCGTTCCGGCTAAAATCCAGTCCACCGCAAAGGAATATAATACCTCATTACCGGCGCATCCAGTTCTCGACACGTAATTGGCAAACCGCAATCGGGGCGCGTTTAAGCATTTTTATAAATACAACAGACAGTTTTGTCCATTGGCCGGGGCCCTATTAAAATATCAAGGAGGCCCGGTTGACTTTTTTCAACGCGAAAGACGAAAAGGAAATCGAAAAAGAAATTGGAAGTCAGGAGGACACGTTGATCATCATGATGCACATTCTACCTTAAATCTTAGTACCTTACTTCCGTTGTTAATGTTACGCGTTGTATCAAATTCATGCTGTGTTGCACTTTTATAATTTTGATCGGCACAAGTGTTCTGTAACTGTGATGCACTATAAATTGGATTACTTAACTGATGTGTCCCAAGACATGCGATTTTTTGTATTAATAATTCTGCTTTCATGATGTCGAATGTTTTCAAGCAGGTACTTGATTGCGAGAAGACTGTGTTCCTCAGAAATTCTTCATAATATTTAATACAATTCTTTACTTTCATTGATCTCATTTTCTAAATATTATTTTCCGCGCAGTGCGATCTGTTAAAAATTAACATTGCACCCGAGCAAACCGACGAACAATTTACGTGAATTGCTATTAATTTAAGGAAAGATATCTGCCCACGACGAGGCCAACGATGTATCTTCCTTCGCGTAGTCGTTGGACGAATAAAGAATCTTCCACCGGGTATACATGCTGATGTCGTGCCGAGATGGCCTTGACCGTGAAACCGTCCTTTGTTCTTGGACGAGACGGCACACATATTCCTCAACTACGGCACAGGAGAGAAAAGCCTTGAAGCGGCGTGACAAGACATCACAATGCATCGTTTCCATCCGCCAAATAACAGTACGCCGTGGGTGGGTGTGCCGTTCGCGTGAAGCAAACCATGGGGGAAGACGACAGAATAAGAAGTGGTAGCTAGACAAGGCGGAGGGGTGGAAGGACGGGAACAGGGGGAAACGCCTTAAAAACTCGGCGAAACGGTACTGTAATTAACGAGGGAGATTACTCTGGCGTGCACTGCGATTTATTTAATGTCGTCGATTCGATTCAATTTCCTGTTGAATTAATTCACGTCCCTTTAAACGAACTTCAATTAAAGCTCCCGCCTGGATCGTTCGATTCTATTCGCCGCTTTGACCGTCTGCGTCTACTGTTTTTATGCCCGGCTTCGAACGAGCGGTCAAAATGTTCGTCGACGCCACCCCCGTCTGACGATGGCGCAATAATTGAACAACGCGTGATGTTTCATTACCGGGGGAACGCACTGGTTTAAGACTGCAACGACGAAACTTCTAACTAACATCGGTAAACACTAAGTTGACTTAATCAAGTTTTGCAGAGTAGACCCTTCAAAAATTTAATACCATTAATTGATCAATCTTTTCCAAGAAACAACCCACCTCTCTACTTCATGAAAACTTCGATTCTCGCGCCGGTGAGTAAAGCAAAAAAAATAAAATAAAATGAAAAGTTGGCGATAGCGGAAGCGGGTTTCTTTCAATCGAGTCGGTCGTCGTGGGCGAAGAAAAAGAACACTGGGAGTGGCGAGAAGAAACGAGAAAGAGCGCCGGATAGGGTGGAAAGCGGCGAAGAGTCGGAGGAAAACAAACGAGGAGCCTTTCCCTCTCGATTCTGGTGACAGTCGGACGAAATTGCGAATATCGAATTTCGCTCGGAAGTCCCCGCGCTGCGAATTCTTCCCGGGGGAATAGGATGCCAGGCGAGTCGAATGGAAAGACGGGAAAGGCGACGGGGGGGTTGGAACGGTTTTGGGGGATGGCAGGGCGGTGAACGCGATTCGAGCACTGATTAAAAATACATATTAGGTCCGTGTGTTTAGGGAATAAGATGCCGGGCGACGATAAGGTCGAAACGAGAAGCGGCCACCGGGGTGCAGTGGCGTAGCGTCTTTACACGTGGAAACGCGTAACCACCCTTGTGAATCTTTCATCGAGCGCCGTGTGGCAACGCGCGTTTTTCTGCCGAATCGAACGGTGAAATATTGATAGCTGAAGGGGGCTACCATTGTTTAGTATTTGATCATTGCAAGTTGCGTGCGCGAAGATTGTAAATGAAAATCGACAGGTGGTCGTGAAGATATCAATCATTCAATGATTGCGTTTTCTATTCGCGCATGTTGCAGTGCTTCGATTTTTCCACGAACAAAGAAGGAACTGAAAACATCTGATGTTCTGACATACATTACGCTGAATTCCATTTGCTTTACAAAAAAATGATTTCCTCTGAATATTTTAATATGGTCATTCGGTAGATCTGGAATAAAAGACATTTCGATAACGCTTTGAAACCAGGGCCAGGTGAACGAACTTATCACTCAGCCTGATATAACTCACCACTATGGGTAACTATGGAAAGGGTTAGTCGAACGAACGACGTTTACGAAGATTGGACGAAGATTTCAGAGTCGCCGACGGACTTTTTAGTTCCTCCCTTCTTAATACCTCACGGAACTTCCGCCGCGGCGGGGAATAATCGATAAAGCTTCTCGAGATTGTTCGGACGTGTCTTTCATCCGGCAAGAAGTTAAGTCTGATAGAAACGCCGGCGAAATAATTTCATTATACTGATAACGGATCTTTGAATATTGGCGAACTCTCTTGATTACTTCCGCCTTTCAATTCTCATTTCGCCGAGTTGATAAATTTAACGATGCCAAGGAAACTGGGTCGCCGAACGATCGTACGCTGTTTAAACCCCGTTATACCTGTATTCCGTCGGTCGAACCCTGACGATACGACAAAGGCACAGAGATAAATCTATTCCTACGTGCGTGGAACTTCCACTCCGCGATTGTGCCACGCTTGAAAAAGAAGTCGTTCCGCTGGCGCAATTAATTTCTATTAAATTCTACGATTAGTTCCTGAACAATCCACAGTGTGTAGGAAATAGACGGCTAAGAAAGAACTATTTCGACCGCCGAAAGTTTAGCAAAAAAAGAAAACGAAACCCGAGTCTCAGCAACCGTTGTTTCTCACCTGCTCGTAAACACACATTTCTTTGCCGCGTCAAAATATTTACCGATACGGCTCTGCCGTATGCAGCATCTCGTACACGCTTTTACCACGCGTCCACGCGATGAAAGAGACGAGACAGGGGAGGCAGAAAAATCTGGATATCACGGCGGAGCGAGGCGAGAATATTTAAACGGAGTCATCGCGCGGCGAAGATTATACCAGCCGCGCCGTTACGGGATATTTCGTTCTCGTTAAAATAATGAAACGGGCGGTCAAAGCGCGACCCGGTCTATCATCTCTGCAGCCGGGATTTTTCACGCGGACGTGCCGTAGCGAACGGTCGGGAAACAAAATATTTTAAAGGGAAAAAGATCCGGCCGGGGAAATAACCCGGCGACGAGCAAAGGAAAAGAGACGAAGAAGAAAAAAAATAGAGCGACGAAATTATGCTATATAGAGAGCCAACGACGCAATTCATCCCCGCGTTCTCGTCCACCTTCTTCCGACGCTATTTCATTCTCTGCCCCCGAGAAATATCATTCCGCGGAACGAACGTGTCGTCCTTTCGGGCTGCGTAATTGATATCATTATCATCGTTGCTAAACCGCGATTCAGCGCGGTTGCGCCGGAAGAAAGAGCCCCCCTCTCGTCCTCCGTGCTATTGTTCGGGAATAAGGGACGCGAAACGTAAAGGCGGCCTACCGACGAGCCACCCGTGGCTTATAAACCCGGCTTAACCAACCCTCCAGCTTCATCCCCTCGTCTTTTCCTCGACGTCGCCCCATCGCGGGCATCGGCTCGAATCAACGTTACCCAGGTGGCTGATCGAAAAATTTTCCTGCAGCCTGAAAATGGGAGGCGGGCTACGCGTGTACAATAATATACATGATTCGAAGGACGGCATCCACGCTTTTGATGTTACAAAATCGATCCGCGAAGTGCTTTTTTCCCTCCAAGACGTTGAAGCTCGATTGGTATTTCGTTTAGAAATGTTTATACGAACCGTAGGAATTTTTAAGCGCACTACGGAATGATCAATGGCATAATAAATTTACTGTTCGAGAGAGCTCGTTGTTGCATTGGGACGTTACATTGAATTTTAAGCTTTGCCAACTTCGCAGTGACGAATTATAGTTCCAAACTCTGCCTTTCTTGCCGCGAATACATCCGAGATGCTGCACAGAAGCAGAGTGTTGTTAATCCAGCCAAACTCCCGACAGAAATATTCAAGCCACCCTCGAGCATGGGTTGCGGGAGCAAAGATTCCAACACCCGCATCGTGGAAATTTGAAGAAGCACAGCCTCCGAGGCACGACCGAATGACTGAACTTGAACACTGCGAACAAACTACAGAGAACAAGTGCGCGGTGCTTAATAAGCACCAGCTTGAAACTCGAACGGTCCAAATATTATGTCTGTCTTGTGTCGGACGAACAATTTTTTCCGCACAATCGATAATTCATCTCCCAGGAGGGGTTGGGCATACACGGATCCGTCGATGTAAAGCGACGCGCACACGTTCATATCCGAGGCCAAGTATGTGCATCAGAGGTTTCGGCTTTCACGGGAAATTACAAGCAGTACGTTGGCGTTTGTCAGACGCGAGGCTACACGCCGGCAACCGAAGGCTAATAGCGAAATGGACGTTGGAATAATCGTCAGTTCGGTTCCATCAATTTGTCGAATAAATTCGTTCCACCGGCAATTTCATCCCCCCGCCCTCCCCACTTCCATCACGATCCACGGCTGCTTCCATTACTACAGCCGCGTTATCGACGCGAGGGTAAATATAGCCGGACGTGAAATTACAAAACTCGCCGCGGACACTGGTGAGCACCTGGTAAAATCGTAATAAAGACGGGGTTTGACGCCGCAAATTCGACAGCGGACGCACCACCGTGCCGTTTCCGCTTCCGTGGCTAACATGATTAATCAACGCAGTTCCAACTTCGCCGCGGCCAGAGAGTTGCTCCGAGCTGTGTCTTGTCCAGTGGATAATTATTTGTCGTGCCTGGGACGAGGATGTAATTGTTTCGTGTAGCGTCACCGGATGTATCGTTTATAGCGGGCCATTTAAACACGATTCTTAATTTTAACGACGGAGAGAAATATTTTGTGCGCAGTATTTAGTTGCGACGAGGGATAAATATATTTTCTTTTGGGATTATTGGTCTTTTTCTGTCTTGTACGTTATGAACCTTGTATAACAGTAGGATGCTTAAATAATACTGAATCCCCAACATTAAATATGTCGATTTCCATCAATATCACAGGCGTCAATTACTGTGGGAGATGTGGTATAAATGTATCAAAATCGAATGTGGAGCAGGTGTTATTTAAGTAGTACAGGTCAAGCATATTATTAGATAGATTGTTTTAAGTAGTATAGGTCGGCGATATTGTGGGATATATTGCTTCAAGTGGTACAAGTCAGCGATGCGGCCAGCGTTAGATTCATCACACTACTGTTCGTGATCATAAATAAACAAACTGCTGAATACATCTGATATTGTATAATATATTCCGTTCCGTTTGCGGAATCTTTATATAGATACAATATCGAGCAGCACGTATTTATAGAAATAGACGTTGCAATTTTCCACTGTCGCACATTTTATTCACAGTATTTCGTACAATCCATTGTAAATGCAACGTTAAATATTAAGCCGCAACGCCGAGAAGATATGAAACGGCTGTTTTCCATGTCACAATACTCAGTTCCACGTTCATCAGAATTATTCGTTAGTCAATGGAGTTGCAGTGCAGCGAAAGCATTTCGAACCAACTTTCGTTCGCCGCCCATGCAACTATAAAACGAATATCGTCCTTCGTGCCCGCCGGGCAAATTACACCGCCGACGGTGGCCACCGATACGTAAAAATGCATCTGGAATACGCGACCATATCGACAAGTTCGCTGCGAGGAAAATGTGGCAAAAAAAATAAAAAACAGAGGGAAAAAAAGAGGAGGAAAGTCAGGAAATCGGATACACGTATATACGGCAAAGATCTCGTATGAATCGAACGATAATTAATCGGTACAGCGAAGTTATCGAGAGATCACCGAGTAACCGTGCACGCGTCGATATTTTCATTCCGCTAATGCTTTGATCTGAATTTCCACGTTCGACTGGCTTCCCTTTTTTTAATCGAACACGATTCGCTGGGAAAGTATAATAATAGGATGCCGGGGGAACGACGTTCAATGGTGGTTTATCGATTCACCTGACGATTGTGTGCAGCTGGAGAAAAAATGTATGGAACAACAAGTTCCCTTCGGTAATTAGAAGTTTATAGTATTCGAACAATAATGAAAAAAATTCTCCAGCTGGCAGAGTAATGAAAAAAAAGGAAATTGAACAAAAAATTCCTCCAGTGAAGAAGTAATCGAAATTCTCGAGATCCTCGATCTCGATGAATTCTCGAGATTTATGATAGGGTCGCTGTTATTAAGGTGAAAAAGAGAAATCGATGTGTCGCGGCCACAATTGTGGGACTACTAAAAAAATGTTCGTTTATTGTAATCCGGTGCCATCTGAGGGCGAGCAGCCAGATGGTTCAAGCGTTATAAATATTCCTCAGAAATAGCAATAGCTTGGCCGTGTAATAAATCTGTATTCGCGTCGCACCTCTCAACGTCCTCATTATATCTTTTTAAAAGTTACCCCGAAGCTTTCATTAAAATGTTAATCGCCTATCATTTAATTGCACGTAGGCGGGCGTAATTCTTAAATTGAAAGCTTTAACTTGAAGCGCGATAATTTGGAAACAGATATTCAGGCTTCGGACGGGGAGCTGTACTCGCGAAGGAACTCGCGATAATACAATCAGGTATAAATTAACCCAACAGTGAGTGGAAATGATTGCTCTGGAGATTGAATTAAAGCAGTGTTATTCAAACAATTTTAATCTGTTAGCGTCGTCGCGTGCAATCACTTACGCGACCATACTAAATGGAATTTCCCCGCCGTTCAATTACAGGTACACTTCGGCGACAGTTTCGTCGAGGGTTGCCCCCGTTATTAATAAAACTCCTTGAAACGTCAAGAAAGACAGATCGTCGTTGGTCGTCGTCGCGGCGATAATCCATTGGCTCAATATCTGTGCGCGGGCCGGGTCTCGATTCCAGCGATAATCGATCGACCACGGACGGCCCGTGAATTGACAATGGTCCCAACTCGCGTATCGATAGCACGCCTACCTTCTCAACCGTGCAAACGCATAGACAAACGATCGCGTTGTACATACACATTCTACTCTCCTCTCGACTCTGTTTCTCTCGCCGCAGAGTCGAGGCTCGTGGTTTCTCCTATCTCCCGCACGACGGCATAAGTAATTACGCTTCCGGCCATTAAATCACCGGGAGGAGACAGACGCGGCGCGCGCAGATACGAAAATGAAAACGAACGAACGAGAGAACAGTTTCGGCGTGGGTTGAAAGAGTGGAAGGAAAACGGGACAGAGAAAGAGAGGAGCATCGCTGACGGCTGCGGCACAAGTAGAAAGAAATAGGGAAGCTGTGCAACGCGAGGAAGAGGATCGAGGGGAGGGACAAAGAGGAGGCGAACACTCTGGTGCAAACAGGGGAAGAAGCGACGAAGAGGCGGAAAAAGGGGACAGGAAAAGGGGGAGGGAAAAACGTGGCTCGAAATTAACCGCAACGTGACTATTATCCGGCGACTTTGTCCTTCTCTGCCGTTTCTTTCTATCCACGCTTTCCTCCTCTCCTCTTTGCTCGCCTCTCTGGCCGCCGTTCATTCAGCAGCAGAACACCGAGAAAACGAGAGCGGAGAGGGCCACGGGGGGTTGCCGGCGCTGGTTTATGCGTGCCCGCCGCTGGAAAACGAAGCGAGCACGCGCCGCTACGCGCTCATCCGACGAGCAGCCGATACCGGGATATGTAAGTATGTACTTGGCCCGATGGAAAAACGGACGAACAAAAACGGACTTGACAACCGTGCCCGCCCTGCAAAAGACAGGGAAGGAATAACGGAGAAATGAAAACGAAGATATAGAGAAGTAGAAATAACAATTAAGACGTTGGTGCATTCCACTGCTAGAATCTTACTTATAATAATTTTACTTGGCAACGAAAGGGTTAATACAGGTGTACCGTGAAACAGACGTGCAATAGAGATTTCGTGTAAATACGCTTGTTCTACCGGCATTTTTCGCCCATTTTGCTTGCCGAACAGATTTTTTCGCCCGTAATCCTCGACGCGCAGTGGAAGATCGATCGTCTTTTGCACTGTTATTTTTTTCCCCATTGTGCCCTCGTGTTAGCACTGATCCTTGAGTTTTTGTTTTTTCCTGGAATACACCACCGAATCAGAGTGAAACGCGTTTTGCTCGGGACTGTGTAACACGGACTGCCATGTTTGAACAATCCGCTTGCGAAAGCCGATAGCGCCGCGAAAAATGTTTTCCCTGCGGATTGATGCCCCTTGATCGTCATAGCATGATGTGGCGGTGGGTGCTTCCATCTCGAAAAATTAGATTAAAAGTTACCGCGGTGTATTGATTATTAGAGTTGCTTGGATAAATCGGGATACATTGAAAAGATCTACCAAAATTCTATTGGAACATTAATCAAATGAATAGATATTATAGAAACACGAAGGCGAGGATTTATTCCAGGTACCTCTCTTCGTATGTATAATTAGAATATAATATTTCATTGATTACTTTACTAGCGAATGACGGAGTATCATATAACATTAATCGATATTCTAAATTCGAGTGAATCCGTAAATCGCAAAATCGCAAACTAATGCCATCGAACCACCCCAATCTCAGTCGGCCACGCGAAACGTTTAAACACACACCCCGAGTGTAGAACGGTTCCCGAATTTCTCGAATCGTTTGCAGAATCAACAAGCCATGCCGCAGACATTCCAAAAGGCACGAAAAAGCTTCTACAGCCCCCAGCGGATTTCCAGGTTAATCGACGAAAAGTTTCGTTAAACAAATTCGTCTCTCTCAGCCTCCCCGTTTGTTCTCCCGCTGGCCCCAATTACCGTTTCACCGATTCGACGACGAGGAAACTAAACGTCCATCTACATTTCCCGCAAGAAATCCGCCCACATGCCCGTCCGACTGTGGAAATCGCGAGTAACCAGCGTGAAGTGAAAAACGCGCACGCAAGAAAGTCGTAGCAACGGGAAAATGAATCCGGAACACTCCCGAATTCGCCGCAATTTTTGCCCTCGATTCCACTTCTGTTCAGGATCTACATGTTACGATGTCGGTAAACGTTAATTGGTACGAAAGAAAATCGCGAGAACTGCGTTTGTTGATGGAGAATAATTAGAGGATAAAAGCAAATCGGAATTTCCAATGATATTGCAGTAAGGGTTGTATAAGTAGGGCCACTTATGCATCTGTGCCAGAATCCATTATACAGCAACGACATGAATTAAAATATGTACATCCATTAAATTCAGCCTACTCTTGCAAACCTATTTCTTAAGCTTATCATTGCATTGTATAAATCTGAACGATGGCCTTTTTCCTAATTCCAATCGACTCGATAATTGAAGAATCTTTCGGACTATCTTGTACATTATTGGCGTCAAGGGGCAAAGTATTCAAATTATTGTATGATTTTTAATTTAATTTTTTAATTTAAGAACAGCTCTTCACTTTTTAAAGAGCAGCAACGTGGGCCTCCACTTTTGGAGGCCTCTCAAGAATTCGTTATCAAACTGTGTACCACTTTTTCTGCGTTCGATACGCGACATCTTTGCGCCGGAACTGGTCCCGACCAAAAATTTCGCCGTAAGCACGACCATGCGGAAAATCGAACCGGAATCCCGTGGACTCGCACAATCTACGGCTCAAATGGCCCGGAACGATGGAAATTTTCGCGGTTATTGATTTCTCCGGGTACAGGTGCGCGTGGGTGCACGTAATCTGGTCGGCTAGGGGGTTGTGGAGCACGGAGGTGGTTGACGAAAACAAGATGGAAGGAACAAAAATCTCCTGTCGAAAAAAAAAATGTTCAAATTAAACGAGAGAACTGGGCAAAGATTCGTTGCATCACATTGACAAGTAATATAATGAAACGTGTCTGAAGTTTTTTCCCCCCCATTTCATTGCTTCATATTTGGTTTATTGGTTAGCGTACCATCGTATAATGAATCTATGTATTTGATGAACCATGGAAATAGCTGAAGCTTTTCGGCGAGTATTTTATCTGCTCGCAGTGGACGAGTTTAGTGTGGATTTTTTTACTGGAATATAGGGAGGAGAATATTGAAAATATCCGTGGAATTCGTCGAGTTATAATGGTTGTCGGTATTTACCAATTTGCTAAAAATTCCTCTATTTCCCGTCGATCCAGTTTGTTTGGCTTTAGAAACGCGATTTTTTCTTCGTCCACTACCCACCCCCTCTTTCTCTCTCTCTCTTTCTTTCACTCTCTCGTTTTTAATCATTGCTCGAAATTCGCAATATTCCATGTGACTGTTTGATCAGAGGATCAGAGGATCTCTGGTGAATTGCCGCAAATTAATTTTCATCGTGATAGGCCGCGCAGATTACGCGGCAGCTATCGTGTAATTCGAACCCCCGTGGAATTGCAGCTGTTCGATAAAAATTGAAAAGCCCAGAGGAAACGAAAACCCCGTTACCCTAACACCGAAAGTGGATCGTCGTCGACTCATCCGTTCTATATCATTAAACATTTCCCTATGAATAAGTCATTTACTATTTAAGCTATATTCTAAATATATGCAATCCTTCTATCATTCGCCAGCGTTAGTACCATAATTATTAAAACCATAGTACCATAACTATTCCACAATTGCACGAAACTTGTCAACAGGCCCGTGCATAAATAAATTCTACGAAGTACCCACCGAAAATATCATCGTTCAGAGACGATCATAATCCAGAACCAAACCCAACCGAACCAATCTACGTGGAAGCGCGTCTAAACCGAGCACCCCGGAAGGGCCGAGAAAACTGCGAGCTTCGTTGGAATTTATCCGTCCATAATCATTTAATTACCGGTGTAACGGCGATGTTCCACGGAAATGTTGGCCTCCGGCAAAAAGCGGCATATTGCACGGCGAGCCTCGTATCGGGGCGGCAGGGGCGAAAAAAAGGCGCAAAACGATCGCGGCACCGAGTGGTATAGGTCGATAATTGGCACGGCGAACAAGAGGGCACCGGCCAAGAAAAAGCGTGTCGCGGACGGGAGCTTCGTCTGCCGATGCCCTCGCCGTTAAACAGGCCGGGAGAAGATCGCTGGGCGTACCAATTAAACCGTCCCGTGAACGTGGAAACAAAGCTGAACGGCGTTTTATAATAGATCGCTTTTGCTCGTTCGCTGGAAAGGAAGAGTGTCTGTTCCGGGTTGACTTGTAATTGGTACACGTCTTGGCCGGCGTATCGGAGATGGAATATTCTTACGGGAGGTCGAAATGTTTGATATATAATATCATTTTAATTGACTCACTGTTGTGGGCGGGACATTTCTTGTACGCGGTCATCTGCGATGTTTAGATGAACAATGATAAATGTTAAATTATGTGATTGGAAATGTTGAGGGAGTAGTGGAAAGGTTAATTTATGAATCCAGTGTAATAGGTTTTTATGCATGGTTTCATGGCGAATATTTTTTTTAAGAATCTGAAAGGAAGAAATGCGGCAGCGAAGTAAAAATTGTACGAGAACACGTTGCTCTGAATCTACTGTAGGAGATGATTGAAATGAAGGAATGTCGCCCGAGGAACTCGCTGTATGTCTATTATTTTATCATTCTATTTGTTCTGTTGTCTCGTTCGAAACATAGGAACAATAAGAATTCAATTGCCGTTCACCAAGTTAATCACCCTCCATTCTCTTTAATCGACGATTCAAACGAAGTTGATCATAAAACCAACTAATTGCCGTGCAGGATACAGAACGCTGCAACCGGTGGCAGTGGAACTTGAACGTTTCCAAATTAAATTCGTGCGGGGTTGATTGTGCGCGATGCAACTGCGAGGCAGCTTGCCAAAGTCCATTAAAAGGAAACGATGATCGTCGAGTTTCCTCGAAATCGTTCGAATACCAAGCAAAGAGAAAAGATGAACAGGGACGAACGAAGCAGGTGAAAGAAACTTGTCGTACGTTTCTTCTCAACCGAAGATCGTCAAGCAAATTTCAACAAAATGTTGAAAAGAGAAATGGGAGGTGGAGATGTGCAAAGGCATCTCGCCAAATTGGTTATTGAAATAATAAAAGTATTAAAGGAACAGAGGCGGAGGAATCGCAAGGATTAAAGCGTTCGTCTCGAACGGAAACGAGGATCGTTTCACGATACGAATTCCGTTCGCCTCCGTATGAATATGATATTCTGCACAGCTTCCAAGACATAGCTCGGGGCCATCGTGGATCGTGGATAATGAAAGTGGGACATTCTTGGTGAGCACTCCTTGAATCGACTATGTTAATTCTGTTACGTCGTATTCTCCCTTCAATTCCACTGCCATGGACCCGGGCCATTGTTCCGGATGCTGGTGTAGCTGAAGGAACGTCTAAATTGATAAATTTCATCTTAGAAGGGGCCACTGAATTGGGACTGGAACGCTGTTTCTGGCGGAAAGCACGCTGAGTGAATGTGGTTCATCTAGGTCAGGGATTTCTTCGTCCTGTGTTTGGTATTTTAGAAGAATGTTGTTTTAGGATTTTCGAGTGGTATTGGTAGAATGTGTGGTAGTAGTGTAATACTGGGACGAAGACAATGGTATTAATTTGTACTTCAATTGGAACATAGTGTTATTAGGATTACGGAAATTTTGTAAGAGTTTATTTAAGGAAATTTATTGTGGCAATAAAGAAACGGGGGTGGAAAGTTGATTGCTGCGGTGGTACGTATTAAAGATGGACAAAAAACTGAAGGTGGAATGTAAAAATAATTAATCCGATAAAGAGACGATAGCCGTGAACGTTAACCTGAAATTTATGCTTCGTTAGGGAAAGGGTTGCCGATGAGGCTGAGAGAGGTATAAACCGTACCGGAAAAGGGATACATTCAGAGCCAGCGAGCCGATGAGTCTTGAATTAAAAATACTCGGCCGGCGAAGATAGACGATTAACAAAATAATATGAATCTTGGAATTAGGTGGAAAGACATTAATAAATGCGCTTTTATACAGGTGCCTAATGAATAAAAAATAATCATTTACATAGTACGATATCTCAATAGAAGTTTCTTTGTGAATTCCTTCATTTTATGTAAATACCGCGACTGCTATATTGCAAAGGAAAGTTCTGTCACTACTTTAAAATGAAACACTTTTCTTCCTAGTAATAAGGAACTTCATCTTTTTAAATTTTGTAGGCAGCTTTTATTAACCGAAGACGACCCTCTCCACTAGCCGGTAACTCTGCACTAAGCCGATGTTGTCCTGAAATTTACGGTTCGCCTGCCGAGGGTTCTTTCGCCCTACTACCTCCGTAATTTATTAATTGACATTTTCTCAAAATAACTTCGCTGGTGGCAATATTTGCGCTACGGCTTAATTAACAGCATCGCCAATATAAATTCGTCGAAAGCATAAACCTTCGCCGTTTTAACGTTATTAATAAATTTCATCGTTCTACAGGAACACATAACCAATTCCATTCTATAATATACATCACCCACAATTTAACCCTTTTTCTAATTCTTCAATAATATCTCTGCCATATAGAAACGTCCATTTACAACTCCAATTTGCGGACTAAAAAAAAAGAAGTAAAACAAGACATGGATATTCATACCCTTCCAGTGTTCACGAACTAAACTTTCCAAAACTTCGAGCGATCGAGCGCACGGATTTCAATTCCCCGGTCGACTATACTGAAAAACATCCTTAAACAAACCCTAAAACCTGCAGACCCGGGCTCAAAGAAGGGTATGGTTACAGGAGACTAGCGGTAATTTCGCGAAGCAAAGACTGCGAACTTTGCTGGGAAAGAGGATCTCGAGAGACAGAGAAATCCTTAGCCGGATGGAGTCCCGCATAGCCCAGCTTCCGATGATTCCTTTAAACTTTTTCTCGTTCTTGGAACACGCGGGCCCTTCCACATCCACGGCACGTCGCGTCACGACGCCCACGTCGGGACGCTCGACCCACGGAATTACCAAGCGTGGCAATTTCTCATCGAGATTTGCATTGGTGCGCTGATAGTACAGAGCTGAGATCATTTTTCTTTATTATTTTTATAGCATGGAAATTTCTGCGGCATCGAAATAATCTGAAGAATTTAGAATTATTAAATAATTTGTAAGATTGACACGAATGACACTACGAGAATTATTTGATAATTGACGGTGATTTAATAATACAATAATGAATGGTGGATTTTAATTATTCGCGATTTGCAATTTCTGCTTAACTCGTAGTAATTTTCGATGATCGTACTAGTTCCATGATTTACAATGATATAGAATTTGTTAATGGATAATTTGAATGATCTCCAGCATAATTAGTAAATCACGATTGGAGGGGAAATATAATACACGTCTACCTAGTTATTAATCGTGCAAATTTATGTAGTAACGGGATTTAATCTGGGTAATCGTAATATCCTCATTCATAATTCATCAACCAATGGGATCATAGGAACAATTGAACAGCAGAAGGGAAAGTGAAATCCTGTACAATTACTACAGGAATGTATGGCTGCAAAGAATTCTTGCACTTAGCGATTAATTACACCCTCTCTATTTTCTGTGGCCAAGTTTTACTGCCGCCTCATTGGTTTAAACATAATAATCGTTAAGCGCAATTAATTTATATTTATGCCAGCGTTTAATTCTAATCAGGTCTATACTACAACAACAAAATAGACGCACTCGCTGGAAATTCTGACCCATCAACTAGAAAGATAAATGACGTCTACGAGTACACAAGTACTTGCACACATCTATACAGCACAGAGTATTCTGTGCAAACAATAGAGAGTTGCATCGAGCAAAGTGTACTCAAAGAAACAAAGTACCTTGTACAACCAATTTTTTCCTGAACACATACATATATTACATTATGTTTCTCCGACAGTTCTATCCAGCAGACAAATTCTCTCCTCGTAACAGCTTACATTATTTGTATTCAAAAAATATATTTTCTTTCTTTGTCAATGCCCAATCAATCAGCGATCCGTTACTTAAGCAATGGCTATGGTTGTCCTAAGCTGATCGATCACGATGAGCATGCGAATATCGATCTCGACCCGTGTGCAATCGAAATTCTCTCGTCATGGTGGAGCCAACTAGCGCATCTCAGATACAAATACGATCTCGTCGATCAAGCTCTACACGTATCAAGGAGAATATTCCACGGATCCGGCGTGTATCTGCAACGATCCGTCTACGTAGCTAAGGACGCGTCAGACGGTGAACGCGTTTAGTATGTAACATCGAATTAAGCTGATATACCGCCGGCGTAATAGGAAATTTTACGCGGATATAAACTGAATGATCGCGATTCATGATTAAATCAGTCTCGTAAAACAGACGCCCGTGTACGAAAAAGAAACCGGGATCATAAATCCGGAACGAATGTGGTAGACGGCCTTTCGAGTTTAGAGGCGAACGAACGCGGTCGAAAAGCGAGCGTTACTCCGCCAACTTGGGGCTCGATCGATTCCGGACGCTTATAGGGGTGAGTCTAGAGCGGATGTGGAAAGTGATGTGCTCGTAAATCGGTTTAAGATAGTGTACGAGAGGTAGGTAAGAATTGCGTGCAGTTCCGTTTGAGAATTCGTATTTTTCATTTATCTCCGGTTACAATGTTGTTGACACAATGTTTCCGAGTTTCTACATTCGAAGATCATCTGAAACTCAGTGAGAAAGTGAAGTATATTATCGTGGGGAACGTCGTTTAATCGAAATGTAATTAACGGGGGGCAAGAATTGTTTCTACTCTTAAATATAGCTATATTGTTGCTGAAGATAATGAAAAGAAGATACTTCTGTTTGTATACCTTTCTGCCCCGAGAATATTACAAAATCGATAAAGTAGTAAAAGTAGTATCCCATTAAACATTCAAATGATACAATAATTATTTCCAGTGGTGTAATTTTTGTTCAAAAATTTATCAAATCATTAACTGATTAAATTATCCTGACCAATCGCCTCCTACAACAAACACGACTAATACCTTACGGTGCCAAACGAAACACCATATTTCCTTCACCAGCATCCCCTTGACACCACCTTTATCCCAACACCAAAGTCACGGCGCTATCATTCCTCGAACATCCCATAAAACACAGTCATTCTTCATTCACGATAACACTCGACCGCGTGTCCCCATTCACAGGGGCAACAGAGGGAGGCGGAAGCAGGCCAGTCGAAAACGAAACAAAAGCAGCCACCCCCCGACGAAGGTTCCTAGGGTGATAGGGCCCAGGCACGTTCAACGGGGCAGTGTGCCAGCGGTTTTATTAAAATAGAGCAGCCACTGTCCCGAAGACGAAACGAAAGAGAAAGGGTGTTCGAAGGGCGCATGAAATAGCACTGGCGACGACGAAGGACAGCGAACGAGAGGAGGTCGGGCTATTAATGGGCTGACGCCTGAAGGGTTCTCGCCCTTCCTTCGTTTCCCTTCTCGACCTTCTTAGCACAGACCACCCCCGCGCTAGTAATGGATGCGATCCAGTACTTCCTCGTGAGTTTCAAGTAAGTAGAGAGTGAAATATTTCTTCGGACGATTCGAAAGGTATTGAAAGGCGAAATACACTAGGTACAGATATCTATTATTAATATTTATATAAAATGTAGCAGCAACAGGTATTAATATCGTCTGAACAACAAGAGTAAGTTATTTGAAAAATTATTTGACGAAGATGGTATGCTGTTTATTCAATTCACACAACTACAGACAATTTTATCGGTCTATTTGATTGGTACATGGAACTATAAAAACCATGATATCAACCGATATTTTTGTACATTTATCTGCCTCTGTTCTGGTTCAACGATACCGCCGCTACGTATCGATACTAATTGAGAAATATCGCGACCATCGCTGGCCGGCGTAGCACGATGTTTCAGTAGATGCAGTCACCCCTGCACAGACCAAACGAATTTTAGCCAAGCTTAGCCCAGGGGTTGGCTGCCGCATTGGGGATTGGTCGACCTTTCTCGCTCTTCCCTTTCGCCTCCCCTTTTTCCTCTCCAGTCCCGTTTATTCCCGCTCCGCTGGACCTGGCCGCCCCTGTTGCCAAGTTTTACTGCTCACCTGTTCCCTTTTCGGGTCGAAACGGCCGTTGTATCTTGGCACGCGCGTCTTTAACGACTAGAGCCACGAGGTAACCGCGTCTCATCGTGCGCTCGCAATGTTCGAGGCTGGGTTTAACATGGATCTTTCCTTATTTCGAGGGATTACCAGGGAAATTCGAGAAGCAACCTCTGCGCTCCAATGGGAGGACAGAATTCAGAGTGGTGCACAAGGGTGGCTCGTTTTTGGCTGTCGACGATAGTGATTCTCTGGGGTAAACAGGGTTTTATCGAACGGTTGATGCCTGGACAGAATTGCGCCGGGGGAAATTGTTTTGCTGGACGTTGGGATCGAACGTTACAATGGTTTCTGTATTAAGGAAGTGTCGAGATTAAACGAGTGTTTCAGAGAGATAATTTTTTTTCTTGCAAGCTTATAGAAATAGTATGATAAAAGAATTGGCGAACCATTTTTTTTTATACAATTTAGGGGATTGCAAGATCTTTGACGGAGCTATAGTTCTATAAATAATCACTCTTATTTTTAGAATGTAATTATCGTAGATTTCTATGTACCAACTGAAATGGATTTCCCTCTACGCCCAGACAGCCTCGAAATGGTTACAAACCCCGATGAAACTATTAAATTACCAGAAGAACCGACTTGCGACATTAAGGGGGCTATATACGACTACGCACGCGTTGTATTTTATATTTTTCAAGGCGTCCGGAGTATATTTATACTCGCTGGCAACGGCGACGTCTCCCCCGAGAGGCAGACACTCTGAAGAGAGAAAGTTTGCAATGCACACGCTCAACGCGCGGAAAATGCACCGGATCCAACCTGACGTAGCCGAAGAGAACACTCGAGCGAGCTCCACCCCGGGTGTAATGCACTCCTCGAGGATATGACGAATCTGTTCCTTATTCCGCCACGCTACGCGCCGTGTCTCGAACCGCGTATTCCACTTCTAGGATCGATTAGACTTTAGACGGATACTATCTCGTGACAGCCAGCAAAACTTCGTAACGTGCGCAGATTGTGGCAGTGATGATTTTGAGGGGGAACATTCTTGATTACTACAAATAATTTGCGCATTTATGAAGAAACGAGTACACATTTTTATGGGAAATCGAAAATTCCGATATCTTTGCACGACAAGTAGCTCAGCTCTCGAGATGTAAGTGCTGGCAATTTACCGAGTTTGCTGGTAGAATCCTGATTCCGTATTGCTTCGGCAAAGTTTCTAACTGTAAGTTATTAATTCGCGATCGAACCTAACTGCCGCTAATTTGACATTACCGCATCTAATTTGTTGGAGATGGTAAAATGGGGCTAGTGAACTGGCTACAAGGATCGGTACTTAACTGTTCATAATGTAGTTACCGTATGACGTTATCGCGAGTTACTGGTGTGGCGTTCGTGTAAACGTAGTCGAAATAGACAGGGACTAATTCGAGGAATTAATTGGTTGTAATGAAATAATTAATACACCAGAATTTACTAGCCTCGAATAATTATGAAATGGTATACCGGTGTACGGCAAAATTGATGAAGTAACATCAACCCTTTCTACTGGTAAACGTTGAATTGTAGAATTCATGCGGCGAAATATGATAGAAATATAATGTGACAAATTTAATGACCGAATGTATGAAACGTCATAACATTGTAAAGCAGATAGGATTAAATCGCCCTTACCAAGGGACAGGTAACCGAATATCATCGGAAATAATACAACGTTCAGAGAGTTCATTACCCCGGCCATTCATCCAGGACGTTGTAAGACGACGCTCTTGACGCGCCCGACAATGCACTTTCGCAACCCCCTGATGGATACTCAGCTATTGGGAAAACTGTCGTCCCGTAACCCAGGGGGGACCTCTTAACCTACGATCCGGTGACCTAACCCGGTCCAACTGTGCAAAAAGGCACGGCCAGTCGCTTGCAGGCGATAAATTAAAGGGAAGGGAAAACACAGGCGGCCGATCGGTGAAAAACGATAGTAAAAGGGGAAGAAAACGACGTACGCCTGTTAGAACAGGGGGCATAAAACGCACGGCGCTTAAAAAAAAATGAGGAGGATAGATTAGTCTGTTCAGAAAAGCAATGAGAATAAATCGATGCTTCTCTAACAAAAAAAAAACTCTAACTACACAAATTAATAATTAGTGGTACCGCTCTTTCAATAAATGATTTTTTTATAGCAGCGACGGCTGCTTTCGATAAATTGGAAAATATAAATTACAAAATGATACATATTATATACAGCACGTTGCTTATTCGTGCTCATAATAAAATTCCACCGCTGCCCTAAACTGCCCGGTTATGATTTTTTCAAGATCTGCCCGCACGAGCCGTTCGAAACGGCAATGTCCGTGGACAGAGACCGGAGGCTGAAAGAATCGAGGGTGAAAAAGGAGGCGAAGGCGTGCACCCCCTTGGTGGTCCGTCGATCGTCGAATACCCACGTCGTCGTCGTTCTCAGATCGGCGGGCTCCGGCGTGGATCGGTCGTTCTCGGCTGGTGGCCCAGTCCGTCCCCTGCCTTCTGCCCCCTTTCCGCCGCTTTTCTACCCTCAGCTGCACCCCCGAGCTAACGTCGCACGCGCGAACGGCCCGACCACCCACTAAACCGAGCCACGGCGCCGAGCCGCGACTACGCACTATTGATTCGCATGGGAACGAACCAAGGAGCCGAGTCGAGTCGAGGGGTGGAAGAGGTGAGCCTCGTGAAGGGTGGCAGGCGAGTTGTTGGCTGGTCCAGGGACGGCGCTTAGCGTCGGGTCACCCGGAAAGGGCTCGGGGGAAAAAACAACATGGAACAGCCCTGATCAACTCGCCCTCAACCCATATACAGTGTTACTTGGACACTCAGGATTAATCAAAATCGCGTTGTCGATAGGGGTTTGCTTTGTTCGACGTGTTACTCAACCCGGGAAAGGTTCGTGTTATTTTGGTGATTAATGTGGATATGTTTTTCGAGGGTGACTCGCGAGGGTGGTGGAAGAATTTTTGGTTGGACAGCAATGATATTTGTTGGAAGCGTTTCGAACGTTCGTGGGATGTGTTTGATTAGTGATTGATCGATTTCGGGGGATTGTCAGATGCGGAAGTATTTTCGTTTGATTTTATTCCGCTGCCGAACTGTTTTTCGTATTTCAACATAATTATATCACGCGCCAGCAGCGCGTTGTAATTTAATTAATTAATTTTATGTTGAAAGGAGGTTCGCAAGACTGATATACTAGCGTTTCAAAATTAGCTTTGCACTGCAATATATTTCAAGCGCTATTTGCAAGGCTGTATCGTATTACAGTTTCGTTTTCACGTTTGCCAATACGAAACCGCTCGTTATAATCTTCCTCAACGATGACTCCATAAAAGATAATACGGATTAAGTCACATTGCAACGCGAAATTGAGTGCACCAAATATTTCACAATTACCGGGGCTAATTGTGGCGCGTATACTCGCCAGAACTCTTTAAAATGTTTGCGGTAACAATGTAAACGCTTTTTATCCACGTTTTATTTCCAATGTCCATAGTCCACCACGTGAAGTAAAATGGCCTGACGTAAAGACGATTCCTGGTACAATACTGGTACTGTAATTTGGAAGACGCCCTATATAACTACACACCGTGTCCAGGCAGCAACATTGCTGTATGAAAAGCACATTCAATGGAACGAAATGCAAATTCGAAAGTTAGAAAACGAGACACTTGTTCGTCCACTTGTTGGCCTTTCGAATCTGCTGTCTAGACGTCGAGATGACGATGCAGCGCCTTCGTTTTCCACATCCTTTATCCTTCCTGTGTTACAAGGCTTGAATTACCTCCAATAATATCACTGGGGCGAGGAATCAATCGAGGTTGCTATAAAACGAACTAACCGGCACAAAAGCTGTATTCAATCTTCTCACTTCTGATACATGAACAGCAAGTCCAAAGTAACGCGAGTTACGACGAACACGTTGACTTCAGGAATGCGTCTGTAGATTGAGTTCCTTGCTGTTCGTTTTTATTCAAACTCGATTGGTCGACTTCCACCCACGTTGGAAGCTCGATACAGGATACATTGATCTGTGCGAACTCGTAAACTTGCGGTTTTCTTACCGGGCAGGTTGTTAAAAATGCAAAACGCACTCCGTTGAATGAAATCCACGAGTTCATTATGTAAACGGTTCTCTGTGGAAAAACTGGTCGCCCGAGTTCCCTTCCGGAAAATGATTTTGTCGCACTTTTGTGGCCGGCTGACGTTCTTAAGTTCTTTACCCATTGGGGGCCCATTGAAGAATAGGGGCAAGAAAATTGTGGCTTAACAGGGTTCGTTGGAGATTCATAAGACTGTATAGAATGTTTGACCTGGATGCTTAGATAAACCATGACTTCGTTGAGCTGGAAGCATTTGGGAAATTCAGAATATGGGAAGCCGGGAGAAAATTTTCGGAACAAAGTTGATATTCCTCGAGCGTATTCGAAAGCGTATTCGAAAACTTTTCAGGCGAACGAAAATCAACGTTTATGAATACAAATGAGGGACACTTAGAAGAGGAGCTACGAACCACAATGACTTCCTTATTCTTCAGAATTTTCTTTGTGTCAAATTTTGACGGACAGGGAAATGTTTCGGCAAACTACCCTTACGAGAATGCGGGGAATAATAGAGATCGGAACCGGGCCAAAAGTAATGCCAACGTATGTAAAACGCTGACGGCACTGAATTAACGAGTGGCTTACGCCGTCATGACGCGTCAGGACGGAAGTATCGTTTCGAGAACACGCAGCGAATAAGTTGTTACGCTTCTGGCCACAGCTCGGCCGAGTATTCAGTGGAGCTACTGTTACGCTCGTTGTCTCGTTAAATCGCAGCCGCATCTAATATTTCAGATCTGCGTAAACCGGCGATTCGCAGGCTTGGTAGGCGTAGAAACTAACGCCAGTGAAAGAGGTGCGTGCAAATGTTGTAGAATATCAATACGTAAAATGGTTGAAAGCAATAAAAAGGAGTGTGGTTTTTAAAGCAGCTGGCGTTGATTATTTGAATAATAGCATAGATGGGAGAGTCTGTGGAAAGTGGTAAAAATCTAGGAAATAATATATACAGTTAGGTAAAAAATTGCGTGGAAAAATATGCAATACTATAGGTATCGAAATTTGATTGAAGCGGCAGCATTCGTGTGAGCTTCATTTTATTTCACAATTTTTTAAAAAGCGATCTATTCTTAAACAGATTATAAGGTAATACTAATAACGATATCTAGATACAACTTAAGTAGTATTAAGTTTCAATTGCATTCTGAAATACTACATAAAAATCGAAATAAATATTTAATTTCCATATAATTAATGAATATAATGAACAGCAATTCATCGGTTTATAACGAAATGATTATTTTCACAGCCTCGTATCTTGTTTGTCGAAATTGCATGCGATACTATCGAACGATGCATAAATCCTTTCTTCTAAATAGTCCTCAACCGCACCGGTATTCCAGCCCCCACTTGTGTTACAAAAATCGGCGAACATTCCATGCTACGATCTTTTTCCAGCTACCGTCGCAACCACAACGTCGTTTCACTGCTCTCAGGACATCTTTTCAACGCGACTTGTATCTAACAGCAGCGCAGCGAATTCAATTAGTTCGCCTTTCGCTCTGAAAGCGCCGCTGTCTATTAACTTCTACCGGCGCGGTCTGAAATTTTAACGAGCCATTGTAGAACGTTTCGACACAATCCATTCTCTTGTTAAACAATGAATCAGTTTACTCTCAAGGCGGCACATTTACCGTGCCAACAAGGCCACCAATTTACGATTAACACACAAACAGAATGTGGAGTGCAAAATTTCGACGATGTTTAACGGATTAATTAGCGTGTCATCGAAAGAAACTTTTGCAGCCGGCCTCGCGCAACCGCGTCCCCCTTTTCGGTGGGAAAACTTTTTCGCCATTCGATGCCGCGGTATATTCGATGTGCAAACGCGCATGGATAATCCAGCCATCCTCGGTAAAATTTTTTTTTACCGCACCCCTCGAGCGAGTCGCAAGTTTTCCACGCTGAAACGTCGAATTTCGCAGGTGCGACTAACCTACCTGCCCGGGCGGTTAAAAGACGTATCAGAGACCCGAGGGGTGCAAGAACGCGTAACGATTTCCCTGAATAATTTTCACCACGACCTCGCATCTGCCATCGGCTGCACCTCCGCCATCATCAACAGGCTTTTCTCGCAATCGCGCGCATTAACCTTTGATACGGCTAGGCGCGCGGTAATTACGCGCGAACGTATTTATAGAGAAAAAACGAACGGAACCAGCGCGTGCTAGATGCACGGATGAACCATTTCACGTGGGACGTGATAGATAGCTGGCACAAAATGCGCGAATCTTGCTAACTAACGCCCACGAGAGACGTTTGCTCGCTTCTCCACGACCTTATAACACCTCGGCTAGATATATTCTCTCTCTCCATCTCTCTGTATATCGCTCTCTCTCGCTCTCTCTCGCTCTCTATGCCCGACGAAGGCTGGCCGATTAATAGAACTAATTGCTACCCAGTCGCCATTTATCTCGCACGAAGCTCTGAATTTATCAATTTCCAGCGGTCACGGGACAACAGACGACGGCGGAGGGGGGTAGGCATTACTTGAAGCGGCTCGATTAAATTAATTACAGATACGAAAATAAATTTGCGAAATTAAACGGCCGCGAAATTACTCTTTCGCCCGAGCCGCGCTGCGATACAGCCTGCCTGTGTTCCGGGTTAATTAATACCGGAACCGATTAATACTGTTACAATATCGATATATGTATATACGCGAATAGCTGGGGGTGGAAAAAATTAATAATGTACGCGGCCCTGTTAATCGATATTTTAGCGGCGACGGTATGACCGGCCGTTTCCGGTTAGACTTTACGCGGGTGCGGGGATGATTTCGGTGAGATTATTGCGCGTTCACGTGACCGCGAATACGTACGTAGCTGACGATTGGGATTCCGTGCTCGGATACTCGGATAGGGTGACTGACGGAGATTTGAGGGACGAAGTCACTTTGAACTCGCGTTCGAGGCCCTGGGCGAATTTGGGACGAATTTCGTTGGTGTAGAGTGTAGGCGATTATGTTCGTGCCAAGCGTACTATTATTAATGAAGAAGAGGAATTTATTTTAAAGATATCTGTTAATACATCGACGAGTTATCGGCGAAAATCTCGTTGCAAATCTAATTAGGTCGAGACACAAACAATTCCCACCGATTACGTTACAATTTGTTCCGAGAAACGGAAATTATTTACGACCAGACCGAATACTATAGGAATAAAGACGAGGAGCTTCGTGGCATGCTCATTTTCATATCCCATACAGCTCTATCTACTGCATTTCAATTATTTCTCGGTAGTAGCTGGTCAATTGTAATGTTTACGGTAGATAGCGTGCGAAGTGCAAATTGAAATAAGTGTACAATAAATTGCGAACGTGAAACACGTATTCGCGTTTCCACGAGCTGCCGCTTTAAGCGGAGAAAACTTTCAGTCGATGAGCGACAATCTGGCCCCGCATCGTTTCCCCCCCTATTTCCACGATTTCTGCAATTCAATGAATCGCAGAGACCGTTATGACAACTAAGCCACTCCCGGCAGTGTCGCCCGAGCAAGTTTTATCAAATTATAGCGTGTGTCATAAATATTCAGAAACGCGTTTCTGATAAAGCATAATCGATTCATAACGTCGGGTACCCACGTATCCCGCTATCACCTCGCCAGTATCAATTGCGCAATGAAAACGATTAGAAGCGACAGCCGTGCAAGGGCGACGGTGTTACTAAATACGTTATGCTTTGAAAAATCGATTGTCCAACTCGCGGATAATAAACGTAAATAAGCGAAATTAAATATTCATTCGTTTGTTGGTATTTTTGCGAGACCAGAAGGGCTCGTTAAAGCACACCAGTGGCAATATAAATCTTATTCTGAATACGGCGAATTTCCCGTTAGCCCGGAAAACTGCATCCAGTCGGTAAGATACTCTCCGAAGAGGGGAGGAGCGTTTATCTTGATATATGCGAATAATATGGCATACATCAGCCGTATTCTTTCCTATTTTTATGGAGATGCGCGTTTATCGAGCTGCACGAAGGGAGACAGCAGGAGGAATATTAAAGGACGGACGCCTCCCTTTATCATCGGGTGGACGCCATGAATCCACCGTGCGCACATATATACGCACGCCCCCATCGAAAACTTGTATTTAACTTCTCTAAGTGTGCGACTATCATGGCGTCGCCAACTTTGCGGAATATTTGACGAAAGTGAACCGTTCGTTCTCCGCTGCATAGCACGGTTTCTTTATTTAGCTAGCCTTCGAGTAAATCCAGGTTTTCTATGAACCACCCTATCGGGTTGATAGATAGTGGGGGCATTTCGAGCTGGATTGTTTGTAACCGGGAGACCACGATGATATTTTTGATTCATTGATACCTATTGGGAATAACGATGATTGTTCTGTTACTGCGAGAAAGAAAATACAGAGAACATAGTAGAATTTTGTACTACATTTAAATTAATAGATGCAAAATAATACTATATGGCGGAATTGTAATAAGTGTTCTGTGTAATGTATTCGCCCCCAAATATCTATATTAGTCTTACGATATATATGTATTTCTGTATTATTCCTTATCTCTTTACTTCTGTATTATTCCTTATCGCTTTATTTCTGTATTATTCTCTATCTCATTACCTCTGTATTACTCATTATCTACTAGTCACTTAAGTATTCATACGTACAAATATTTTTAAGTTCCGACATCACAAATACTCATCATGGAACCTCATCACATCACCGCTTCCAAAACAACTAGTCATACTACCTACAATCCCTACCCATCCGCAGTCCTTTGGAATTCGCCCTCACCATCCCTACTACATCCTTTCCAACACCCTTTAAAAACCCAAGGTTCCCCGACTCCTCGCTCATTATTATCATACAAGTCCAAGCGCGTTCATTATTACAATTATCATTCTTACAAGTCCAAGCTCACTGCATACAAAAAAGTACATTATCATACTCTAAGTCCAAGTGTTAATAAAATCTCTTAAAAACCGAGGTTGGAAGTTTATATTTTCTCTGTGTCCATTACATCTGCAATGACTACAGACACCTTAAAGCTACAAACAGCGGAACGCCGATTAATTATTTATTAACAGGCCCCCAATCCAAAAATAGCGAAGCCAGCACGAATAAAACCAAATGTCTCCCAACGGAATGAGAGATAAAACGTCATTCGATTCCATTCCGAACCGCCCCATTCAGCCTCGCAGAAACACTCCGCTCTTTCCCTAATGTTTTCCCCGATATAGAAACCTCTTCCGTGCTCTCAATGCAGGCACGAAGATCACCCTGGTCTCGCGATCGACCGATCTCGATGCACGGTCAGCGTGTCGCCAGCGTTAAGGATCGATTGGTACGTAATCGAATTCCACGCGACCAGAGTCGAACCGCCCCATTCATTCACGATCACGGTCATCAATGGAGGGAAGGCACGGATTCTTGGAATCCGTGTCAAATTCCTGGCGAACGGCCGAAATATCGGGATCGTCATTCAAGATCATCGACGACGAGGAATTCGCGTCGATCGGGCCGGGCCCGCCAAAATAATGCCGCGCACGATCGGCAGGCCGAGATTCGCGACAGACATTCTAGACGACGATCGACCACTATGGACGAATTCCGGGACTTTGCTGGCCGACTAATCCAGAGAGGACAGCAGGGAGGAACGTCCCGCTCGGCTGGCTGGAAATTGGGTCGAAGGTCGGTGCACGGGGAAAAGTCGATAAGTGAAGCGTTTCTTTTCCTCCGCGTTTTTCGAAACTGTGGAACGTTGCAGAATCACTCGGGGAGGTTTAACATTCGAAATTTGTGAATTTTCGCGGGACTATAAGATATCGACTGTCGTTCTGAACGTGTGAAAAGTTTGGACCATCGAGGCATCAGACGCGCGGTTTTCTCGAGGGCGCATTCCTTAAAATTGCATGCGCGATACGTTGGAAAATGTTGCCAGTTGTTAGTTCCATTTCTGGCATTGTCGAGGAAAATATTTTCGTGGACGAAGATGCACTTTCGTGCAGTGAAGACAGAAAGCGTGAGAAATTTTGGGAATAGTTATAATCTTCGTGTGAAGAAATGTTTGATTATTGAAAAAATAAGTGTGCGCAGATTGAAAATAATAGTGAAGGAAACTTGTAAAAATGTAATACAGTATGAATAGGTATTAAACGGTTTAATTTGGATCCCGAGGGATGTGCGCGAAAAACCAAAAGTCCTTTTTCCTCCATTCTTTCCATCTCCTTTTTCCTTGCTTCCTGGAATAACCGTGTCAGGGAACGCGTTTGGTCGAAGCTGATTCGCGATGTGGGGGGAATGTTGAAGATGTGGCTTATCTGGAGTAAAGTTTGGAGGTAAACGTGGACACATTTAGGGAGTTGTGTTAGTATCTTGTAATAACTTGGCTCTCGTGTGCTTGGAATGGTTGTTACGTAATTGGGAGAGTTGCTTTAGGAGCTTGAAAAATAGATAAAGCGGAAGCGTTGCGCGGTAGATGGTGTGGGTGCCTTGATTATTTGAGGATTGAATTATGAACCAGCACTTCGCTCTTTGAGGAAATATATTTCAACGTTTTAACGTTCTATTAAAACTGGCAAACTACGATTAAAAAGCACCTACTTTCTTTACATTCAAAATTGATACTTAACTACTTATAAGACCGCATAATCGTATATTCAAAACGCTACAACTCGTTACGAAAGGGATGAATACAATTATAACATATACCTCGTTGAAAAAAAATGCCATTATGCTTCTCGCAATAAAAATGAACGAAGCCAACAAGAAAAATCCAAAAATTTGCCCACAGCCTCGCAATTGTCCCGATTGTATATCAAAGTAACGTGCAGGTGGTGTAATGGCCACCGGGAGATGAAGATAGCCGTACGATCGATGAACGAACTTCTAGCTCGTATCAGGAATATCGGTGAACGCGTTTCTGGGTGAGACGGATAACGGTGGACGTCCCATGTTATTCGATAGACGCCAACGGATATTCATTTGTCGATGCTCGAATGAACGAGCAACGGACAAGCACGACAGGACGCTCGGATATTCAGATAACAGGATATCCGGATGCTCGCAACCCTGCCCGGTGTCTCTGTACGTCTCTTGAACGCTGCAGCGTCTACAGACTGGACGAGCATCATTCGACCATTCACTGGCCAGATAGGGTGGCCATTGTACGCTATAATTCCTTCGAGAACGAAAAACGTCCCTTGTTCCTCAAGAGTGTACTGCCCATTCCAGCTATTCCAGGACACCCTAACGCGACGACCCCCGGGCCATTCGACTGGATGATACTAGGCAAACGAGGGAAACATTGCGAGCTATAATATTTCGCGAGATACCGCGAGAGAACCAGGAATAAAGGTAACGGAAAATATTGTTCGCAACGACTACTTTTTTGATAGCTTCCCGGCTAGGACGAAGCGAATGGAACTTCTTCACGGCTGCGTTCAAAGTTGCAGAGAACAGCGGGGTAATTTCAAGATCGTGCAACACCGTGGCGCTCGCTATATTTAGCCGCAGAAGAATTTTTCATCCTGGCAAACTCCGAAAATTATATGTATATAAAGAAAATCGATTGGATAATAATAGAACGCGGCATAATCACGTGACGATTAATTCGTCTCGCCAGACATTATTTCCTCGCGAGCTGGATCCCCCGTTCGAAGGGTGCAAAATAAAAACGTCCAATATCGAAGAACGAGAACTCTGTGCGGAACATTGAACACTCGAGCCAAGATACACGAACACCAATAACACGAGGCCGATAAATCACATTCTAAACCCTCACCCTCCGATGCCAACATATTAAACATCCAACGTATAATCGCGAACAGGAACGTTGTTCCAACCGAAACCAATCGCCTACCACCCCCAAAATTCGCCCACCCATTCCTGACGATCCCCAGCGCTCGTCTAATCCCGAGCAGACGCGTTCCTTCCCTCCACCCCCTCCACTCTGCAACCCCATCACGACTTTCTTTCGCACTGCCCCATCCCAAACGACCCGTGCCTTTGGTTACGCTGATCCAGGCGGATTTGCAAACCCCTCCTGGATCCAATAAATCTGCTTCGCGGCTGCAGCGCCAACCCTGCCACCTCTGACGAGATAGCCCTCTCTGGCTTGCGTAGCAGCTACCCCACTATGCCCCCCGATGCACACACGTGCGTGCAGTACTCCTCGCAGCGTTTCGCTCTCTTGGATCGTGTTCGCGTATCAAGCTCAACCGCCCTGACATGCTTTACGCTTGAGAGGCGCCTTTGTCGCGGCTCGTCGGCGTGCAACTCGCGCGCCCACGACCACGCAAAGCTTATCATCCGCTATCGGGACGACTGCACGCTCGTTCGCGATTCTCGTACCGTGTCACGAGGTCACGTCTCGATTTTCGTCGCAACAGTCGCAATATTTTTAGCGGCCGTGCAACTCGACGGTGCGGTAATACGTAGTATATTGTGCGAGCCCGCGCGGAGGCTACAATGGCTTTCGAATTGTTTCCAACGGAGGAAGAGATAGATCTGTGGAGAAACGATATCGACGTGTAGTCTCTGAGGATTACACTTGGCGGCGAATCGAGGCGAACACTGGATATCTCGCGCTGGGGGAAGAAGCGAAAGACCTGTCTATCGCGCGAACTTGTTGATACGGGGCTTGCTTTATTCCGCGGGAATCTTGGGTTCAGCCGTTCGGGCGGGCGTTAAGAGCGAGGTGTCGAAGCGTGGAAAGTTGCGGAAGATAGATTGTGAGGTGGGTTAAAAAGTTTTCGAGCGCGTGGATTGTTAACTCCATGCGGGGGCGACGATTTAGGGATGCGAGAATGGTCCTTGGCGTGTTTCCTATGGAGAACATATTTAGTATGTCGATAAATATTCAATCGAGCGTGTTTCGCTTAAATTCCCCGTTTCTTTTGCAATGAACGCTAACGTTTTTTATTAATACGATATCGTACACAAGATGTAAAAAATGTGAACCAAGCTTCGGCCGTAACAGTATTGAAAATAAATACTGATTATAGTCTTCCTCAAATATTATCCAATATATTATAAAATATTTTCGTTCCGCCGATGAAACGGAAAAGCTTGAAACTCGAACTAAAATGCAACAACAGAGAAGGGGGAAGAACTACTATTCAGTCACTATAAATCAACAAGCGCGCACGGTACTAGAGAATGTCACAGGGATACTTATTATTGTCTCAAACTGAAAGGGGGGAAGGTCTTCGACTCGAAATGCAACGAGCTGCCTGATGATAGGGTCGCCTGGTGTGGGTCTGTAAATTATGGTGCTACACGTATGGAAGTTGCCGCACAGGTACGCGGAAACCCGCTCGTCGAATGATAGACCACACACGCGTCTGTATTTTTGATAGAAACATCCGCTCAAGTCCAAACGCGGCGGAATAGGATTAAAGGATTTGTCTTCAAATTATAGAGGAACGTGTAAGAGGCTTAGACAGTTATGAAAATCCTGAATCTTCAACGAAATCATCGGATTATCATAATACTTTCGAGTACAAATATATAATGGACATCATTAATTGATAATCATTGAAAGCAATTTTTTTTATCGAGCTCGATGTGCCTTTGAATGTTAAAAATATACTGCAACTGTCTTTTATTGAAAATAAATTTATAAAACGTGAAAAAATACTGCAGAAAATAGGGTAATGGATATGAACGTATTACAAGCATTAACTCTGTACTATGATAAAAAGGTAATTTCCAATTTTGTAGACAGGGTACTAAAGTAAATGCCACGTGTACGTATTTGGAATGTCGTGCTGTTTATCCCGTAGATGTATAGTTAAATGAACTCGTAACAGGGACATAAAATCGCATTGCGTCGGACGTTAAAAGAGGCCATTAATCGCCATTTTTTCTAGCATTCGTACCGTGAATGGCGGAGATGGTCAAGGTGAGGGTTAACGTCCCCTGTCCATTAGAATATAAGCGAGGTAGTCGTGTTTGTCAAAGGGAAACACCATTAACAACCCTCTGTACTGCTCGGGGAAGTAATTAACCCGCCTTTATGAGCTTTATGTTGCTCCAATTTTTCTCTTACTTACACCGAACCGCGATCGAAGTTGGAACACCTATGATAATTATCACAAGCATAACAAGAAAATGAATATAATCGTCGTCAAGAATATTTCCCCTATAATTTTGCTAAACACTTATTAAAAAAAACAATTCGTGGATCTGTCCCGTCGAAGTTAATACGAACGACGCTGTAGAGGTGTTCGTCATACGGCTGCAGCTATAAAGTAGAATTTCCGAAAGGGCAATGCAAAACGATCCATTCACCGTTTCCCAACTAATAATTTTCAAAACCGTTCTCTTTATATTTACGACGTGTACACGTATATAAACGACACGGCCCTAGCCCGTTTGATGTTCACTTTATTTTATAGTTTCCCCGCTAACGTTCGTCCAACCACGTCACCCAGCGCTCCTCCTCTGTGCATCCCCTGTTTTAGCTTCATCTATGCTCCACCATGCACGCCTCCGTCATTCGCTCAGGTACGCGTGCAACGTTGTCGTTGCCGGGGCAGTCGTAATTTTTGGCGGGAGACGTTGACGGCAAAGTCAATTTTCAGTTATCGAGTCGCAAGTTCGTGCGCGATAGTTCCTGAACCAGACGTAACTCGAGCGTGTGGTAGCTTTACGAGGTTACGTTGCCGTGCTAAAGTAGTTAAAGGTCCTCCTCGTAGCCGGACAGCCCGGCCGCCACCACGTGAACACGTTAGTTTACGGCAGATGAAGGTGCGGATTATCGATGACGGGGGTGGAAACTTTCCGATCGCTCTCAATTCAAACTTCCTGTACCATGTTGAGGCTTGAGAATTTCGTGGTTGAAATCAACTAGTTTCGATGAGAGGGGAATCGTTTACGAGAGGGTTTATGGTACAATTTGAATTAGAAATTTGTTGTCGAGAAGGAGTTGCTTTTGTTCCAGAGGATAGTATTAGTTAATACCTGTTAATGTATTGCAACAGAATCTTTTCGGTGAAAACTTAGCGATCCTTTAATTTTGTGGAGTAGTGTATTAAATGTAATGAAATCATATTGAACATCTTCTTTTTTACTAAAACAGATTATTCGAAACGGTGTCGTATAAATGAATTAATCTTCTCGTGTCGTTATATGCAAGTACAAAATTCGTATAATAAAAAAGCTTCCCAGGTATATTAACTTTATTATGAAAGAACATACTGTATATACAGCAGAATAGAGGAGATAGTGTTACGCAAAGTTGAGGTTCGGCGAAGCTTGAATAATCTTAAGAAAAAGATGTCGAAGATAAAAGAATAACATCACATTATACATACACATACGTAAGAATTTACAATAAATAATAAACGACGTACAGCATTGTAATATACTGTGCGCAAATAAATAATAATTCAACTGTAATTAGATATGACAGAATTTTATTACATCCCCGTCCGCATATAGAAATATGGTGCTATTAAATTTGAATTGTTTATGTGGGGCTAGTGCAGTTCGTGAAAAGCCCTCCTGAGATGTGGGGTTCACAGGAGGCAAGTCCTAAAGCAATAAATTATCCGATTTCGAGTACAGGACAACAAAGCAAGGGTGCAGTTGCGGAGATTTCGGCGTCCCGATAGAGACGCTAATAGAAATCCCGGCAAGATAGAATCTCGATTGGTAACATTATTATTACGTCCCCGCGAAATTTCCAGCAGCGTCGAGGGCCCCGGTCTGCGGCTTCCAAGTGTCCAACTCGCAAACCAGCAGTAGTTAACAGAAGCTGTTAAGGACGCCGTGAACATTGAGTACCGCCGCATCGATTGTCCTCGAATTCGCCGTGGAAGGAGTTTGAATTACCAGCCAGGCTATTCTGGCTAAACACGGAACAGCGTCGAGAGACGTGCGATCGATTATCGAAAGAAAGAGTTGCTCCGTCGCAGGAGACACGCTATTCCGTACGGTTCAAGTGTTCGAACATTTATACAACTAGCTGGCCGTCGCGGTAAACATCGCTGGAAACCAGAAACGTGAAAGGAGAAGTCAATGTAGAGAAAGCTTCCGTATCATAGTAAATCAAACCTGAAATTGCCGTGTCGCAAATTAGAATGGAGTGCGAAAAGTTTGACCGCCGCGACGACGGAAACATTCCAAAATTTCCAACTAATTTCGCCGTCTTCTTTTCGCGCTGCCCTTTCTTCCGGATTGCCCGAACCTTTCCAACGTTCGTGTAATCGAGCAACTTGGCCCCTGCCTTTTCACCCACCTGCCACGAAATCGCCCGTCGATTTCACCGCCGTCCTCGATAACCCTAATCCCCTGGCGATCAATACAGTGGAAAGTCGAACTGGCGCGATCCGTTCGCCAGTTTTCCTCAGTTTCGTCGCGCAATTACTCGAAATCGTTGCCCCGTTCAATCGTCCAATTCCGGCCGGGCCCGTGCGAGGAAAACGTCGCGAACCGAACGAGACGAAGAAAATGGAAAGAACGGAAAGAAGGGCAGAGAGCCGGGACACGAGAACCGCGAGAAAGCTCGCTCGAAACTAACGACAGCCATGGGTCGGTATATTCTTCAAGTTTCATTAACTTCTGAAAACGCGACGCGTCGATCGATAGCGTGGCCGGCGGAAGCTTGCTTGTAACCCGGGCAAAAAGCTGCGATGAAGCACGATAATCCAGCGCGCAGAGACGGCCGATACGGAAAGCAACGTTGTCGGTGGCGGACAGAGTCGAGCCGAGACGGGTCGGATCGGGTCGCGTCGGGTCGAATCGAGAGAGCGGGAGGAACAGAGCGAAACGGGCTCGGTCGAAAAACAAGAAGCAAGACGAAAGAGGCGAGAGAAGCGGATGCTATCGCGGCTTTATTGCGCGTTTTACGGGTACCTGACGCTTGTATAATTGTCGAGGGCGGAGGGTTGGCCCATTTTCGAGGGGAAATATGGCCGCGACTCGAGCGACTCTCGCCGGCAAAAGTCGATACTTCGGCACGAGAGTTCGTTTGCTCGTCGTGTCTGTATATGTATATATATGTACGTATAGACGACTGAAAAGCGGTACCAGCAGACTCTGGCCGCCTCCGCGAGCTTCTAATCAGCCTACATCTGTCTGTTGTGCATTCACTAACGGGCAACGAGGGGGCGGGAGGGGCAGAGGAAGAAGAGTGAAAGGGATGTGCACGCGCGCGCCACCGTACGCACCCCTTTGTACGCGCACACCTGACGACGAAACAGGGGGTTGGCGGTGGTTGGATTCTAGCTGCGGAGTAAGGGGGGATCGATGGTCGGAACGAGAGAACCGCACAGGCGAAAGCGGGAAAGAGGGACAGAGAGAGAACAGGGAATCGAGATATCGATTCCACGCGCGATACCGCCGGGTGTTTCCGGGGCCTGGCCGTTAGCTTCGAGCACCTTCGACAACTTCGACAACGCTAATTACCAGGATGACAAACTAACCCCGATCATACTACTGGCCTCTCGTCTTTGTTTCGACAAAAGTCGTCCCGGTTACTTAGGATAGGTACACTATCTAACGACGGGAGCAATCGATTCGATCCTTTCGCCTTCTCTGCGTGCGACACCGTTTTTATTAGTTTCAATTTGCGAGGGAGAGAAAAAAAAGGGAAACCGCATTGTCGCTTGTGGATCGCAGGGGATAACGATTTGCTGGTCTCGCGGATGATCCATCAATGGAAACCGGTTACACAATATTCGGGCCCGGTGGTGAAAAGCACGAGAAAGCTCCAACGCGCGTGAGCTGAGCGAGCTTTGTGGGTTGGTAAAAGGAAATCCGGTTGATTAGTTTTGGATAGAGGCGATTCGAATCGGCGAAACTTCCTTTAATTTCGCCCGGCCCGTTATTTAACCGGGTTTGCATGGGAATGGTAAATCGAGATACCAGGAAAAGTGCAAGGGAGAAGCGAGAAAATGTTTTTCAATCGAGGATATGTGTAAGCACAAAGGGGGACAAAGAGAGGTTTTCAATTATCGAAAATAAGTCGTGGGGACGCGGGTTATTTATTCCCGGGTTTTTTTTCTTTTGTCCCGTGAAAATCGCTGCCCCCGCGTTCGAGCGTTTTCCGTTTTCAACTTTGAATGCCCTTTGCCCGGTCGATCGTTTCGATAAGCGGACATACAAAACTTGCGATTAACGAAGTACCGACGAGAGGGATCGCTATACAGGGAGGTCAGTCGGCTGGAGAATAATTTGGGTTTGGAGAGTAATCGCACGATTTTCAGTGAAAGGGTTCGCCCCTCGTCTTTCGAACGCGTTTTCCAGGAAGAGGCCGGAGCTTGGGATAGACTCTGAATTATGGTACCCATAATTGCGAGCAGAAGTATAGAACCAAGAGGACCAAAGGAGTAAACTATTCACCTTATCCGAAGATGATGAACATCAAATTGTGTTTCACGTAACAAGTGTTCAATTACTTGTTTGAACCTTCGCTGAAGTCTGACGCGAAACTAATGATCTCTGACAGATCCCTCGCGAACCAAACTTCATTAAAAAAAATTCCCCGCTTCCCAGAGTAAAATCTCACAGAAGTTCCTCGGCCTGTAGAGTGCGCCTCATTTGAACGAACAAGTGTCGCGGCGAGAAAGCATCCGCGAGAAAAGCCTTGTTTAATTAAAATTCGAAGTGCGCCACATATCACGAGTATCAGCTACCAAAATGGATCGCCGCAACGTCTAAGATCCTCGAACCTTGTCACGATGCGCCGCGCCGTGGAGTAAAGCCGGAAAAATCGAGGCCACTCGCTAGACAAAAGCCAATGGAGGTGCGTGAGTCCCCTGGCAATCCAGGGATCCTCTGCCTTAAGGCGAGAGCACACGAAACAGGGCATGAGCCAACCGAGGCATAATAGTCAGCCCCGCTGCAGTGGTAGACGTGACGCAGCCCCATCGCGTGATGGTGAGAACTCGGGTGGAGTAAACCTGCACCTCGCACCTTCCAACCTTCTCTTCCTGACGATACGAGGAATTAGGGGACAATGTCTTGCCTCGGAGACGACAGCAGATACGTCTACGTTGCAAAGCTAAGGGATGGACGGTCACGCTTTGGCCGTTGTCGCTTGGAACTGGTCTTGGCTACGTGGCTCTCTGACAGGTGAAATGAAAAATCAGCCCTTCTTTTTTTCTCTTTACTCTTTTGGAGGTCGTAAGAAGTGGACGTCTGATGAAAGGTGATGAACGAGATACGGAGATCAGGGTTCTAATGGAATTTTGCAGGTGCCGGATGAATTTCAAGTACATACGTGTTATCGCTGTTTTATGTCGTTATTAACATTTTCGTTGGGTAACATTTACCTTTAGGGAATCGGCTTTTTTGGGCAGTAACAAAATTCGGTGAAACAAAAATTAGCTGCGCGGCAATTACCGTAGAAGCGTGATACTTTCGTTGCCTGTTCGAGTGCTTTAGTATGTAAATGGAATGTCTGCTCAGATACCAACAGAAATGTGAAATTAATGCAAACGAGTGTAGTAAAAAGTGTTTGGTTATGCATCCACGAAAAATGCACGTTAATATTGCACCGTGCACTAAACAGAGCCCACGATTTCCATCACAACAGGGTCGTTATTTCACCTGGGCCATGCAAATGCGATCGAGGGTCGTATTTTCCTATTGATCATCGGAGAAGAATTGATTTTGCGATGCCGCCAATATTGATCCAGAATACACGGGTAAATAGGAAGTATTCCACTTTCTTTTTTTTTTTAACAGCTCACGGTATGCTGAATGCCCGGTGACAAACATTTCGCGTTGATTTACGAGGCTCGAGGGAAAACGATGCACACCACGCTAAAATTCAGATAATATAAAAACTAATAAATGTGAAGAAATAAATTTTATGGAACACATTTTCTATACGTAACAACTAATAGCGAGTGGCGGGGGATTTTTTTTTTTAACTTAACGTTTCGTGTCATTCAACGTTTATTTATTATTCTGACAGCACACTCTTATACAGAGCAATGTGCATGCCGGCAGTGTTTTTTTCCCTCCAAAGGCAACAAGATTTGACAGATGCACAGCGGTGATACGTATGATTTTTAACCATCGATCATACAAAAATATATTATGTACTTCGATGCATAAATCAATAACTGTGCCCGTAAAATTTAGCAATGGCGTGAATTTTGTAACGCAACTCTAATATAAATAACTCCAGAAAGTATTAAACATTTCTCTGTGAGTACTAAATTTTCGAACGTTCATTAATTACTTGATATCTGTCACAGAATAATAATTATCACATTCGTTGATGTTGCGTACCTACTCCGATCCCTTCTCCAGGGCAAGAAGCATCTCCTACATACAGCACGAAAATAAACCATAATGACTCTCGATCTGGTTTCACCGGGGATAAAAAGGTTCAAACACGAGATTAAATGTAGCATCGGGTACATATTCCTCTTGCGAAGCGAAACAGCCGCAAGAATAATTAATTAAATCAATTAAATCTGAGGGGCACGAATGTAACGATCGACGTATGCGTGCAACGTTTCTATCCTATCTCGTTAACTTAACCAGGAAACATTCATCGACCGTCTCGTACGCGATCGTCGAATTTAATTACAGAATCGCGGGCCAATGTATACCATCGCGCGTAATTATGCGCATCCATGATTAACAGATTATCGAGCGTTTTGACGCGAATATTTATTTCTATCATCGTATGCACGAGACTGTGCACGAAATTTCCTTCGCTTCGTCGAAAGCTGATCATTAACGATCCACCCACGTGTCTCGGGTTATTGGCTAACGAACTGCGATAAGCAACAGATCAATGATCAAGAAACACCGAGCGAAAAAAATATTTATTTAATTGGTGAAGTTGCTTCATCGCACACCTTCTATTATTTAAAAACAGAATTATTTACGGAAGACGAAAATAATTTTACAGGCAATGGTTAACAATTGAAATTATTTTTCTCAATAATAAAGCAAGAATAAGACAACATGAATATCGGGACTAACCAGAGTAAAAAATAATTAATCGTGTATTAATCCTAAAATAGTGCAGACACCCAATAGATACGGTTGTTCCCTAAAAATTAAATTATTCGGGCAATCCGAGACCAGAGTTTTCATAGTTCCTGGTATAGAAATTATTCTTAAAGTCAATTGATCCGTAGAACAAAATTTATAATGATAAAAGGCGTTCATGAACGACAGTAACTATAAGCAACTTCCACATATCACCGACGAACCGTTTCGTTACGAGGGTTGCGAAAGTCAGGTCACAATTCGTGCCATTTTGCGAAGGGGTTGCACGGGACTAATCGTTTCGTATTTTTCCCAACGCGAACTAACCTTCCACGTTCGGTTGGCCGCGTGTACGCGCTCCTTTGTTGCTCAGAAGCACGGTGTGCGATCGCGTTGCGTTCGATTCCGGACGAAAGCGGAGGGTTGCATTCATGGGGCTTGAGGGCAATCGCAGGAACACTCAATTGCCTTACAAGTAGATCGATCATGCTCTTACTTGGAGAAAAGTCACAACCGACAATTGCACAATTGCATCCGAGGCATTCATAATTTTCCAATCAAGCACCGACCGTCCGATTATTCCAAATGGATTGCCAAATGGAATAATTGCCAAATGGAATGAAAGCATTTCCCGCGTATTATCGGACAAGAAAAGGCGGCGAGCACGTCGACCAGCAAATTGCTACGAATTCCCGTGTACGTCGTTTCTCAGGCGGACGCGTGCAGGCGGGCAAAAGCTTTCCCACGAGAGGACAAGCGGACTCGCGCTTCATTTATAGTCGATGGACCGTATCGCGGCAAGATAATCCAACGAGAACGCGAGTCTCTACTCGTTTGCCGATCGCGAAGCGCTAATTGCGTCGGATGTCGTCCGCCAGAGCTTCCGAGAACCTAACCCCGTCGGTTGCCCTCGCCCTTCTTTTCACCCCTGCCCACGTCTCCTTTTTTTCCTCTTTCCGCGCGCTAGAAAAGTTACGAACGCAACGACTTAGCTCCTCGACTCGAAGGATTAACGAGGCTGCCCCCCGCCTCGGCGCCGCTTTCGAATATTCCAGGACATCGACCTCGACGTCTCATCCCCCGGCCGCCCGACTAAAATCGGGGCTCGTCATTTATCCCAACGTTTGCCCGAAATTATGCACGGCGCGCGCTTCAGCCGGTCGTGTTCTCAACGCGGACGAAATTTTCGCCCAATGCTTCCCCCGAACACTCGTCGTAATTGTGCGACTCGGCTGCGGAGCAGATTCTGCGCTTAATCGTTTTAAAAGCCGCTTTCCAGAATTCATGCGGAGCTTCCGTGGACATTGGAGCGATCCAGATTAATGCCCATCGAGATAACATAACACAAGCAACAACCATCTACGACAACCAGCGAGCTGCGGCTTCGTTCCCCGCGACAATCGTTCCGTTTGAAGCGTTAAAAGTGCAGAGGAACCGCCTCGTAACAAGCGAAGTTACACCCAACGAGAACTTCCGCGGCGAGTCGTTTAACGTCTCGAGGAGTTGGTGCCTCGCCGGCGATAAGTAACGTTAGCCAGTAGGTGTCAGACACGCCAGAGAAGCGGAAGGGGATTGGGAATATACGCGAGGTTCGCGGGCTGTCCGGCGTGAAATTCGCGCACTTTACCGCGTTTCAGTGCGCGCGATTACTATCTTCGCCGTCTTTCCGCGCTATAAATTCCTATAGCGTCGCGCGTTAATCCAAGGATTAGCCGGTGGCTGGAGGGGATCCCGGTGCGGAGGGTAGAAGAGGAACGCCGGAGGAGGCGCAGGAACACGAACTGGACGAACTCGTTCCGCGGGATTATGGATTAGCCGCATTGGGAAAAAGAAATAACCTCGAACCGACCGATAAACGCAGCTTTTACGCGGGTGAACGGTTTTCGCGAAGTTGAATGGGCGGTGAGAGGGGGTGTGCCTCCTTTAACGAGGCAGACAATTGTCCTTAATCAAAATTGAAGCGGATTTTTGCATGGCCGAATTGAAGCAATTTTGTGTGTCTCTGTGTTCAATTATGTCGCCGACTGTATTCCACGTGCCAGATTGCGCTACTTAGATTGGGATTACGCGTCTACGGTGTGAAAACCGTGCGAGCGAGACAGCATTACTATGTAGGACAGACTGAACCGTAGCATTACTAGTTCGAAGTTTGTACCACAATGTGTCGTGTAATAGAATTTCTGTGTTACGGTATTATACGACACTCCGACTGCACCTTAGATCGGGTGCAGTGTTACTTCTCGTTGAATCGTACGTAACAAGAAGTTTACTTCCAACGCGAGGGACCGGCAAGTTTCAACGAACGATTTAGCATCTATTTAAATCTGTGCCGGCCAGAATTAATACAATAATATCCACTTAACCGGCTGCTCGATTGCACAGCAATTGCCGAGCACCTTATCCAATAGGCATCCGATATCGAGCCCATTACAGACGCAACCTGCACCGTCGATTAATCCTATAGCGACGAGGAAGAAGCGTGGACACGCGTGTCGTCGTTCACGCGTATCGATCGCGTGAATAGCGAGCTGCGATGATCGGGATTGTCCGTGGGTCTCGCACGATCGAGCGACACGCCGGAACAATGGGCAGGCAAACAACAGGAAAGAGAGTTCCTCTTAGTCGGCCAGGGGTGCACGTTACGTGCGTGTCCGTTCGATTAAGTAATACGAACGACCTTCCCCGACCACGTGGCGTGGCCGTAAAACCCGTGGAACGAGAGAATGCCACGAAATTGACGATAAATCTCTCGGCGGTGGCGGCGGAGCGCGCCTTGCCGCTGTTTATTTCCCTCGCCAGCATCGCTGCTCGGCCCGGTCCACCGAGGGAAATAACTCCGGGCCCTCCTTCTAAAGTCACGTCTTGTATACAGCGTGCATTAGTTGGAGAAAATCGCGCCTGGAAATATTGCGACGAGCCCCTGAACTACGACGTGAGCCGCGAGAGAAGCGACCCTTCGAACGAAACCGAGCTAACGAAGTTTTGTAATGCGGTTCGTTGCTTCCGGAGCGAGGGTATAGAATTTTGGGTGCGGATGGTATGGATCGTTGGGGATTGGCGCTCAAGTGGGTGGAACAGGGGTCGCCGAAAGCGTCCGAAGTTGATTTTGATGTGACGTATTTTCGTAGACAAATGTATGTACTTATGTAGTATGCTCTTATTGGCTGCAAAGTATCCGTGCAATTTACATTGGAACAACAGAACGGTAAATAACCAAGCGCGCCGATAAGAGGGCACGCTAAATTCGCCGAATACTGTTTTTCAGCGTCCCCTATATTTCTAAAGTCGTTATCCTCGTACTTGCACTTCCCCACCCTAGTAAGATGAAAATTGCAGAGGGACACCGCGGTTCCTCCCCTTGTTAGTTTACATTGACCATCGTCTATTCGCGCTCGTAAACGTCCGCCGGTACAAGGGCCATTGGTTATAGGGGTGGAAACGCCCTCTCGGAAAGGTATCCCCAGGTGAACGGAACAGCGAAGAACGACGAGCCCTTTGGGGGTCTCGTGACCCAGGGTCTCGTAAATGCTCCACGAAATTACGCGTACCACAATTACGCCTTGCAAGATTGTAATGGCTCGCGTGTGCATTAATGCCCATTCTCTCTTTCCACGAACACGCGGATACCTTTTTTCCACGTCGACTGCACGACGACAGATTTAATCGAGCCGACCTCCTGGATGTTGAACTTCTTACGTTTCCGGCCCGTCTAAACGAATGTTCATTTAAATGCCTGTATTTACGGGATACTCCGCGGCGATAACGGCGCGGCTCTTGGAATGAAAAAGCGTCGGATTCGCGACTCTAAGGGGTTGTTTCCATTAAGCACGTGAAAAGGCAAGGTATTGTCGGAGTGATAGTAAATAATCGGTCGTTGAGTCGCGTGAAAGATAGCTCTGTTTACATCCACATTCATTTACAAGTGTTTCTAATTCTTTCGTGCAGTGTAAATGGATTGCAAAATGCAATAACACAGTGTCGCTAGAAAAATTCTATTATTAAACGCGATCAATAAATCGTTCGAACAAAAACGTCCCCTGATATTACTAAATTATGTCCTCGACATAGCGTCTCGATAAACCAAACCCACATTCTTCTAAAAAAAAAACGCCTTCATGTATTCATTAATTTCTCCATGAATTTCAAACAAACGGCACCTCGTCCAGCCGGCAGTTTTTATCACACCGTCAACCTCCGTGAAGAGTGTACGACCCGGATGCAACGGTCTTGACGCTTCTTTCGCGCAGAGTAACTCGCCGCACTTCTGGCGAGCAACAGCTTACAATTGCACCGCGTTAATCGACGACCGGAAGACATTGAGTTGCAGCGTGTAACCGAGCACGCCCCGACGAAACAGTTATTCCATTCCGTCGTCGTTGTTGCGCAATTCACGGCAGAGTGTCGGGAACCCTCGTTGGCTTTTCTCGAGTTTCCTATACTATCCTGCACCGCCGGGAAAGGAATAGTGGGAGGGTCGATGGCAATCACGATACACGTCCAGCCAGCGTGATATCGTTTGCGCAATATTTTCATTGCTACCTTCGCAATTCCGATCTTCCCTCCTACGAGAGAGGCCGGCTCGTGATAGGCTAACCTCGATCAACGTGCACCGACGAAGATTGCGGCTGATCCTGAACCGTACCCTTTGTTTTCCTCGTTTCACTCGATCTTTCTCTCGATAGACGGTACGAATTGATAGAGCGATGCCTCGGCGAGTCGATAGGGCGAACGGCGGTTTTGCATTTAATTTTAGGTTCCAGGGACGAGCGATTGGAACGGTAAGGGCAGGTTAATATTGAAGCTAACAGATTCGCGGTTGCATGCTGCTCAGAAAGAGAAATTGCTGATAAGAGGCAATTGCTGTATGTTGTACGTATTCAATTTTAAGTGAATTTCTGTACGGAAAACGGTATGGATTTTACTGATTTATAAATTTTTTTAATGAGGGACTGTGAGGGATTGAGTGATCATGACCTGGCCTTTATGTACCCTTAACGCGACCTTCACTGCCATTTACAGGACCTTCGAATGGCCCTGAAGTGATCTTCATCGACATTCAAATGTCCCCGAATAATATTGTATAACCATCGCCTGACAATTTTTCTTTCTAATTTATTTTTAATAATCATAGAGGCTCATAAATATATAAAAAATATATATAACACGATTGCATTGTCTGTCCATCCACGCACCACTCAAAGTTCACACAACCACATACATTAGTCATCTCCGCGCAAAGAAAAAAAAATGACATATTACCTCAACGCGTCGACCGTACCGCTCACATTTTAATGATTAAGCAAGCCCAGTCTACGTACCTGTAACAAAAATAAAGAGACATATGCAAATTAGATTACTGTATTAATTCGTCTCCTGAATAAATAACTACATTATATATCTACATATAATTACTGCATCACAATAAACAATCATGATAATTTCGTGTTACTCCGAAAATAATGATCCCCAATAATATCAAACACGACGCCGCCCCTTTGAAACGAAAGCATTTAATTCCAGGTGTGCCCCGCATTTTTACAATGCACGACACGAATTCGCGGGATCATTCCATACGACCCAATCGCAACTTTCCTCCATCGGATGATTCATCGACGATTACGTGCCGCTTTACCCAAACGAGGGAAAGAATCGTGAGGGAGTCCATCGCAACTGGACGTTTCCGTTACGTCGCGATTGCTATCTGGCCGCTAAGCAGCAGGATCATCTTTCGTGATAGGCCACCGCCGAAGGGGCACCATAATTGCAGCTTCGAGCAGCCTGTCTACTACGATTTCCCTTTTGTAGCATGGAAAAGTGCCTCGAGGCCAGGGTGCGGGCGCCCCTGGATCACCGGCGATCCATTTAGCGCGTTAATCGCCATGCGGCTACACGTTTACGGCTTGATCTTTCAGCCTGCACCTCGGGTCACGCCTTCGGAGCCGCGAGCTGCTTTCTACCTGCTGGAAACGCAAGGAAAATGCTGCCCGCTTTCGATCCCCGAGATTTTGCTACCCGATACGGTTCTTCTCCGGCGCGCTTCTCGCGAAAGCAGGTTGCTTCATTTAATTAAGAGATTTCGCACAATTTCTGGTGAATTCATTTGTAAGTGGCATGTCCAGTGAGAAGTCTGCATTTTCGTGCAGGGAAATAAAGCAGGAGTGAAACAGGAACAGGTGGAATTATCGTTCTGAGATATACAAGGGATTTAACTTCGAATTTGGCAGTCATTTTGCTAAAGTTTCGTTTCTATAGCTCGAACATCGATGTTGCTTTTTCAGTACGTTCTTCGTGTGAACGTAATTAAATATAAAAACAAGTATTCTATTCTTTCTAATGCGTTTTCCGATACACTTGGGAAGTTTAAGTGCGGCTATTTGGTCCATCGGTGTGCAGTATCGATGAGAGTCGAGGACAGCAAAGGCAAGGGAGCCTGAAAAGCCAGCCAAGCCGTAAGACTCTGGTAGAAGGCGTAGTATTATTGCGTCGCACCGAGAAGGGTTGAATTTTTTAACAGTTCCAGCAAACCGACCCGGACCAAGAAACGTGCTAGCTACGAGAGAATTCCCGAGTTTCGTGGAACAAGAGTATGTATAATAATTAAAAGACTCCAGAGCCTCGGGGGGCGAGCGTTTGAATCGCGCCGAAGCATGGCGCCGGTATAATCAAATTAGCGGCTGGTTTACCAGGAACGCTTTCCAGCGGATGAAAATCTCGCTGAAAGAAACACCGTTTCGAGATTAATTGTTCTCCTCGATTGTTTTACGGGGTGAGCATTTATTCTTTCACCGATCTCCCCGTTCAACCCTTGAAAATTCGAAACAAAGACTTTGTAAAACATCGCCCACCTGTCTTCCCCACGGTTCGTTCGTCCCGCGAATTCGATTTCGATTAATTAACGCCAACAGTAATTGCGTGTTACATACGATCAGTAATTACAAGGTATGCTAACAATCGCGAATTCGCTCTATGATCGAATTATTCGCTATCTAAATTACTGTTAATGACCGCGGTTTATCGCACGTTAGTTGTTCAGTCGAAGCGCCGCGGCCAGGTTAAATGCTCGATGGGTTTCTTGCGTCTCTGATATACAGTGAATTTTCCTGGATTTCGCATGCGACGCAATTTGAAAACTTAAGACCAGCGATGCAAAGGATGCATTCGCCACGAGTATCGTGTTCGCGAACCGTAGGAGAAATCGCGCGTCAGGTGAGCAGTGCTAATTGCAACATCTGATCGAAATCAGTTGCGACAGCTCGGTGCCGTTATTAAACCCGCGTCGAACGATTCTAAAAATCACAACGAACTGCAATTCTTCCCGTGTAAAATCATATTTATGGCTTAGCACATAAAAGATAAACAGCAGATAAAGCTGAAAATGTTGTTTTCATAAATTCGAGAAAAACGACAATTCCGAGGCTTCGAGGCACCATGGTTCGACGTGGCGTAAAACGCTATCGATTCGCGGGAAAATCGTACCGCGAGGTGCGTCGCGTGCAAAATTACACGCTTGACCCGAGCATAGGCTGTCGACTGGTCACGAGCGTGTTAACTAATCGCCGCTGACGTTAAACTTAACGACCCGGTGACGCTTACCCCCAGCAGGGAGAGACAAAGGGAGAATCGCCGTGTCGCGAACCAGCAACACGGTATGTAGGTACACGGAGAGAAAGGGAGGACAGAGAGAATCCACGCGAGCCTTTCGGGGTCCCAGCAACAAGCAACGGCAGCAACAATAATCAGAGAGAAGCGACACGGAGGCTGGCGCAGTGGTCAGCCGGAACGAGACGCGAGTTTAGCCGCAAATTATCGCGGCGCTGGGACGATAATGGAAATCCGATTGAAGCCGTCCATTTGCGACGCGTTATGGGACTGTTTGGCATTTTAATTGGGAAATTGCAATTAACCGGCCCGCCTGTATTATCGTTCACCCGTGGGCGTACAAGTGACGTAGGGAACTTGCCTGTGCTCGAGCAATTCCTTTCGACACCTATTTTCCTCGTTTCTCAATTCGACAATTTTTTTCTTTTTATTCGTCCGTCTCGTTCTTGTGTATAGGCTGTTTCATAACTGCAGGTGCAAACAGTGTATAATAGTAAACATTTATTTATTAAAATAAGAAAAGAACTGTTGAGAAACAAACGCCACAAAACTAGTACAGGTTTTTAATTTCGTTTATTGAATTTTAAGTAAATTTTACGAAATAGGAGAAAACCGTGTTGGTCACGAATAATTCGTAATAACGATTATTCATTTGGGTGTACCGTTTTCTGTACGTTTCTTCAACGAGTTCTGCATAGATTAGTACCTGATAGCACCTGTCAAAATGTGAATGGTTTTATATCAGATAACACTTACGATAACGATCACCCAATAAAGGTAAAGGTATCGTCATAAGCTACTCTAATTCTTTTCAATTTAATATCTCTGAATATCTGTTTACTAGGATTTTTATTTATATCTTCCCATGAATACCAGAGGACCCCGCGAATAGTGTATATATTCCTGAAGCAGCCAGTATAAACGATCGAAAATTAATAACCTGTCTTCCCGCCGTGGAATTTAACGATACCTTTTTCTTTCTTCCAACTAGCTCGCGAAGAAGCCCGCGTACCATTCACCAGGATCAATTGATTTGAACGCCAAGCACGGAGGAAATATTCGAGGGGGGAATTTATCGACACCCAGTGATCGCCAGTGAAATGGAGCGGAATCTTCGTCGCGTCTCGACAAACCGACCGATCGTTCCAATTTATTTATCACGGACGCACGCGGAGGTTCGCGTGCGCCGTCTTTTAGAACTCCCCTTGAATGTCCGAACTATTGGACATTCATTTTTTTTCCAACATTCACAGTTACCTTAACCTTCATTCGATATCTCTATTCCGAATAATAAACTAAACGGAATCAAATCCAATCGAGGAAAGAAGTCTTTATTCCATCATTCAACGTTCGCAAAAGTAAAATGTCCAATATAACTTTTCAACCCTCTCTATTTCATGCCTTATACGGCCACTGAAGGCGCCGACAAATTAGGTAAATCATTAAAAATATACATTCCACTCGTCTATTTCTTCTCGTTGAACAATTCGATGGGCCTTTTAATTGGACAATTGTAATTGGCCCCAGCTACTCGTCAGTAGAATGCTCCTGCAAAGATATTCCCCACGACATCCTGCTTCCTTAGGCCCGTCGGTGCTTGCGCGTTTCCCTTCTTCGTACTCGAAAGCCTCCCTCTGTCTATCTATTTGCTTCCCCCTTTTTTCTCTCAAAGTCTCTCTAAACGGTCTAAAGCACACTTTTCCTATAATCGAGCTCCGTCCAGCACGGGGCGCGAGCCTCCTCGAGGGGTCCGTCCGATACACGGCTCGAACTTTTAATTGGCAAATAGTAATTGGACACGCTGCGATCCGGAAACGGTCACAGATATCGTGGGAGAAAATAAAAGCCGCTGATGGAGGCTAATTTGCATGGGTCGTGAAGAGATTCGGTCAGGTCGAGAGTAATCGAGGTTAAAGTGTTGTGCTGTTGCCTTTGTCACAATTCCATTTCGAATGCGTACAAGACGAGTACATTCGAAAAATTATAGACGAATAGGAAAAATATATTAATATTTTCGCAATTGCAAATATTATTCGGCTATTAGAGTACAAAATACTTATAGATGAGCGCAAAAAATATAGATACCTGCGCATATAGTCTGCCGTAGATTTAGTTACGTTACAGTTATTAGAAATTCCGAGCAATTGCTTTTTCGTATCACGACAAGAATATTATCGATAATGAGCTAAATGGATAAAAAAATATGCAATATACTCCTCAGTATGCTTCGTTTTATTCTCTAAAAGGTTCTAACATAACATCCGTATGCGATAAAAATTAAACAGCAGGAGCAATAGTGTCAAGGATTCACCAGCTCAGGTAGGATATTTCGTATGTACGCCGGGTTTCCTTGGATACAGAGTTGCGCACCGGAAAGGTGGATCGTGGCTGAGACACGCGCGTGAACGTGTATCACGTTCCCCTTGAAATCTACGGGGCGAGATCAGGCAAGTCGCAGGGGTAGTCGCGAAAGTCGAGAATTACGGACGTAACACGATTTCTCGATGTCGACGCGCAAGGATAATTCGCATGGAATGATTCTCTGTCTCCTGGAGGAACGCTGCCTGGTATTCTACCACCTTTGCCGCCTTAATTGGAAAATGCTAATTAGCATCCAGCCCCGGCGTGATATTCCCTGCAGAGCGAGCGAGACCTCGCTTCCTCCGACACTTCCCCTTATACCGTACCTTTCAACCGTTCGTCGATTCTCGACGACGAAATTAAAGCTCGCGGAAGGGAAATTCTACTTTGCCCGGTGTCTGCTTGCGGAAGATAGATAGAGCGGAATTGGAAGTCAATCTCTAACGGTCGACTGATCAGATGTTCGGGAAAAATGACTTTGTTGTCGGGGAGAATTTTAAATAAGACGGAGACTAAAGGGAAGAGCGCGTTCGTCGTTACAAAAGAATACGGGTAAGTGAAATATGGAAATTCTTGGGGTTTAAAGATGAGGATAGTCGGAGCTAGAGCCTTTCTATTGTATAAGTTGAATTTTTGATAGCATTGTTATTACTATTTTGCATCTCAAGTGTACGTAATGTGTTTCTATGCGCCATAGACATTCTATTCGATCTGGCGAGGAGGAATTGATTTAACAAGCCAATCGGGCGTTCGAACTTCTTCAAGTACGACTTTCCGAATCGTGCAGATCATCGAACAGAGGCTGCAGAGGGCGAGGGATGAAATATCTGTAACCTCGTAAGGGGCGCAGATCGTTATCGAAGAAACTTCCGAGTTACACACTCGTTTCCTGATTCGACAGTAGGATTCAGCCAAATCGTTTCCTCGACGACTCTCTTACGCCGTCAAAGCAACGATAAAGATAACAAACGGGAACGTTGAAACGTAACGAACGATAATAAATCAAACGATCGTTTTCACCCGCGAGCTCGCCTCCCTATCGCCGATTATCCTCCATTAAATCGAATCGATTCTAGCCGGGCACGTTCGATTCACCCGCGTCCCGATCGTTCTATGTACCCCGACACACGGCCGCCCCTTGAAACATTCAACGATGGTTGCACGTACGCGTGTATTTCAAGCGGAAATTCGAGCGTGCCCTCGAACACGCCAGATCCAGCCGATGCGATCGATCGATCCGTGTAATTCAATTCGAAAGCCGGTCGACGAACAAAAACACACGGACAGGCGAAACCGATGGCTCGACGCGTCGTTAAAAAGCGCGTCTCCTTGATCTGCGCGCGAGTGTAATTACTTCCTACCCCGCGAAGAAATCGCTGATTAATCAATGGACGATTGTCAGCCGATTTGAAATACGGATAAGCTGCGCAGATGGTCACGGTTGAGGCTGTTTCGCCAGGTAACTTCCTTTATTAACAAAGAGGAAGCGAATAGACGGGTTTAGAGGTTGAGATGATGCGCCTCGAATCAGGTTGATGCGCACGATAATCGATCGGTGATAATGTACGTAGATGGTGTGGTTGCGATCGAGTTAACTTTTCACACTTGGTTTTACAACGACTCTGGCACTTGTCGATTTATGACTTCCGCTCGGGTACACTGATGGGTGATTCGTTGAAAAAATGATGCAAGACATATTGTGCACATTAGCAGATCATCTTCGCCACCTGATTTAGGAGGTATGAATCTTCGACTTAATATTATTTAGGATAGTTCAAAAATGAAATGGAAAAGCTTCAATCTGTACTCATTAATTTAAATAATTTTATACAACGCGATGCGACGTCTCGCTTCCTCGGGTCTCAAAAATGAAAATTAATTTTCCATTCACAGTCACAGTGAAAGCTGTTTCACAATTCGCATTATATTACTGTTTCGGTAATCCTCGGGCACTGGCGAGAATTAAATTCTAGAAGCTCAAGATTTAGGTAGAAAGCAATCTGCAACGAAGAATGTTTCTTTACAATTCACCTGCTCTATAGGCTGAAGTCAGGTATGCGCATCAGAGGCAGCGAACAATATATTTACCGTCTTATGAGAACGCGAGCGCGGGGGTGGGAAGCGGCGTGGCGAGCGAATAAAGAAATTAAATCATCGCTTAATCTCGTCGTGCACGCAACGCTCATCCACGCGAAAGAATAAAGAGACGAGAGAGGAATAGACGAGGAAGAAATAGACGGGAGGGAATATCGCGAGAGGCCCTTGTTACTGTTTACGCCCGTTGCATTTATGCATGCACCGACGGACTGTGCGAACATAATATGCCGATGCGTGTCAAGGAAATTTCAGCGAGTTCGCGTAGGAAGATCCATGGATGAGGCGTGCGATCATGGGAACAATCTACGCCGACTTCCACGAGATAATGACTTTCATCTGCGAGCGCTGCGCGTGTGTTGCATTTTTATTTTTATCCTGCTTGAATTTTTTGTTTTCTTTTTTGGTAGACGATTCGTTTTGCATGTGAATTTGTGCACGACTGGATTTTTGTTTGTAAGGAATGTTTCTGCAGAATTGTACTTTTGCCTTTATGCAGTAAAGAGTTGCTGAATGAAGAATGGCGATTTTTTTGACACGAGCTAAGAACAAAGTATATTTCGAGTTTCGTCCGCAATATGTTGAGTCAAACAGTGACTCATTAATTCTTATTCACGATACACCAACAGGGTGATAGTAAAAAAAATTCATTAAATAGAAACACATGTTCTCTTCGAGTTCCCCCATGAACAACTCCGCTTAATGCAGCCACGATAGGATCTGAATTTGCAAGAAACTCGAGTAGTTTCGATAATCATATTTAGCAAAAGTTTCCTGGCTATTGACACGTCATATGGATAGCATAAACTGATAATCAGGCGCGTCTATTAGGGATATTAAAAAAATTAATAAAGATAAATGAATATTCTATTAGATTGTACACGTTTCTGTTCTAACAAATTATCGTCATAATAGCTGCACAGTTTAAGTCACAGAAAATCGGTCTGGCACGGAACGGGTTAAATCTACTCAACGAAAATAATAGAAAAATATTCAGTTCAACCTAAGGAAAAGCGTTCTTCCAACAAATTCCCCAAAAATCCATGGTATAAAAGACTGTCCATACGAAATACGGATGACGAGCGACAGTTGCTTTATTTCTTCGCTTTCACTGATCGCGCGAAGACGCGAATAAAATAACGAAGTTAACAAGTGACGCGTGAGTATAACGCCGGCGGATCAAGTATCGCCATCGAACGTTTAACGCGAGAATCGGATTCATTCCTCTCGCCGGCTGCTCTGAATAATTCATGCCGGCCGAACTCCACGCGTTTTCAGCCAATCCAGCCTGTCCCTGCGATTCATTCCAGACGGGGGAAAAGTTGCACCCCGATCGGTTGCGTCGCGAAAGATTAAACTTTATCCCACTCCGTGATGCACTTACGGAACGATTCGCAGTCTTCCTCGAGCTGTTTCGTCCCTCGAAGCCGCTTATACATCTCTCCAGAACTCGTTACCCTCGCCGCGGCCACCTCTTTAAGTGCTCCTTAATTCTTTCCGGTAAGCGGCCGCAATTTTTACGGGGGAGCTTCCTAAGGTCGCGTTAATTGCTCGATACCTAATTGTCCGCAGCGCGAACAAATTGCACCGTACAATGTCTCTTCTCATACGAAGAATCTGAGGCTCTTCAATCGTGTCGCGAATCGGAACGGATAATGCAAATCGTTTCACACGATATTTACCATTGTATTAGTACACCCGCGGACCAGCGAGGAAATAGTTGAAGAGTTCCAAAGGAGCGCATGAAGTGTACATCAGCCGGAGTGCTCGTTGGCCAGCTCTCAACGTTCCCACAAAAGACGTCGACCTTTCCCAGACGAGAAGAAAAACCGCGAGAAAACACAGTCTCGTTGACACGGTTAAGAGCCGCGCTCCCGAAATAAAGCTCGCGATTTTCAACGGCCTCCTCTCCCCTTCGCTCTTGTACAAAGTGGCGCGTGGTGGCCCGCCGGGCTATCGACTTTTCGGCAACCGTCTAAGCCTTGTTTATTTCGGCACGGCGCGGGGCGTGAAAATAAATTCTCCAGTGGACGCGTCGAATCCGTTCCGCGGATGTACGCGATTTCCGCGCGGGTCGCGTGAAATTAAAGCGCAACTTCGACGCCGTTTACGAGGCCATCTATCAAGCGGCGCGAGCCACGATAGAAACCGGTCAAAGTTACGGCCTCCGCTGTGCCGTGCCGTGCAATTGTCCGGCTATGTCTTTATTTCCTTCTATTTTTTATTTCCCCGCCGTATCGTTGCTCGCCACCGGTCATATCCGGTCCGGAACGAAAAAACACCGCCTCGTTGGAACGATCGATTTGCCGAGTTCTTCTCTTTTTTCTCTCATCTTTTTACCCCCATTTTATCCACCCTCGCGATTGTTAGCTTCTCGGTAAGACACGAACGGGGTGGTCCCGCATAGGCAGATGCAAAGCTGATTGGCTGGCATAGGTGAAAAAGAGCAATTGCACGGGGGAGGGTATTTTCGGGCACTGCAACGCCGGTTTTTGGGTTGATTGGATTTAGGCGGGTGGAGTGATTGGGCTCCTTTTTTATGGCGCAATGAAAAGTTCGTGCATGCACGGGGCTTAATTGCAGGGTTAATTGTTGGAATACGATTTACGTAGGGCAAATCGTTGATCGTGATAATAAAAGTATTGCAATAAACGTTGGAATATTTGCAAAGGGTAGTGCGAAAACCTTAAGTAACATACAATGTCTCATCAATAATTTGTCGCATCGCTAAACATTCCCGCGTCGATTTCACGAAAGCCAGAGTATTCCTCGAGCAATTTGCAGAAAAGTATTGCACGGTTCGCCGGATGATCTATCGCAGGATGCTCCGAGGAACGGCGAAGGATATACGATCGTGAAACGATCCGGGACACCGTTCTTGGGCGCACCTGGGGAAAAAAAATCGATATCACCGAGAACCCTTTAGACTCTCGTACACCTAATATCCGGCGTTCGCTTTACCCTCAGACGACGAGCGACGCGACCGCGCACGTTTCGGTTCAAGACCTCCCAGGCTTCCTGCACAAATACGCGCTGCCAGGTGAGACACGAGACCAGACCTCTCCCTTCCCCTCATTGATTACGTCCCAGTATTTCAGGGTGTAACAGATGAGACAAGAGAAGATTTGTGAGACGACGATACGCGAGGGAGGCGGTCGACGCGCTGCACACAGGGGCAGAGAGGCAAAGGGAGACACGCATAGAGGCAGACTCGAGGACAACCGGATAGAACAGACAGAAAGAGGAAGAGAGACAGAGGGAGGAAGCCAGAGGGGGAGGGAGAAGAGAGTTTACAGTATCTATATGCACAACGTCGCATAATCCTGTCGGTTCACGTACAGGGTGTTCGTGATTATCCGACATCCCGAGCAAGCAATTTCTCATGGTCACTCGAGAGCCGCTAGGTAATCTCGAGCCACTCTATGGTAACGTACGGCACCGCGACAAAGGGATTCCCCAAATTTCTCATCTTGAGATGGGGCTGAATCTCGGCTATCCGCGGGGCCACGACATTGACAAACACCGAAATTCGATCTCACGAGGAATTGCACCGTTCGCGCGAGCGCTGATCTTCCCCTGCGCCGTTGATAAGGGGGACACGGAAGGCGAGAGCGGATGGGCAGAGCCTGGATAGGTAGCTTTTTCTCGGCGATCGCAATCGCAATCGCCAACCTTTCCAAGATAATTGAACGAGAAAATTAAATCGTTCGCCGACGACACGTCGGCGCGGCGCCTACATATTATACAATGTACACGTACATACATATTTCCACTGGCCGTTCGATCGGTTTGCACGCGATCCACGTTGAATCGCGCCGGGTGAAATCGCGTCCGGTAACTGGAAAACCGGTGGCGCTAAACGAGATACCGCGGCCGGACGACACACGTGCGTTACCGTGTGGATCACCTTCGTAAAAATGCGGGTCGCGTCGGGCAAGGTATTTCGCGCGTACTGCGGAACGAAATGAACGCTCGTGAGGAGCCGCGAGCACCACTACGGTGTAATAATGTTAAACGATCGGCATAAAACATCGCTCGTGTTACCGTCGATTGCGTAGGCATACCGGCGACCCTACGGCCGGTAGGCAGCCTTCGAATTATATAACAAGCTCGCGGCTGTGCCGTGTATCGACCAGAAACGGGAAGCGTACTTTCCACGCAATCGGCGTTCCAGCCGAAGGCCCGAGTCGCGCGGCAAATAATTCACGCGTCCCGGCGCCTGTCGACCCGATTAACCCGATGGAACGACTCGACGATCGGACTGGATAGGATCGAGTCGCAGAATTCTGTTTACCTGGCGACGTATTAACCGCGGCGCATCAGTGCGACAGTGTATTGGGGAAATCGAGTTTCGAATGAGCGCGATGAAAATTTGATTGAACGGCTGATTGGTGCGTTAGGGGTTGAATTGTTGCAGGATCGTGCATTGGAACGGGCGGAATTTAAGTGACATGCAATTGTATTTTTCTTACCTTCACTTTTGACGCTAGAACTTTTGGGGGTAGTTTTGTGCGGTAAGTCGAGCCGAGTGATCGCTATTATTATAGGGAATGGATAGTTGTTTGATAATATCTTCCACATCGTCATTTGCATGATTCTAGCTAATGCAACGCATACGCGAGCCAGTATCTTCGTAGCTCGTAATGCGATAGTAAAAGAAAAGCGCAGTGATTAATGCAAAGAAAAGTGAACGCCGACAGAAATGAATTTCGTCCGGTATTATAGGTATCAATCGAGCACAAGATTTCCATTAGAAAAATCCTAGCTGAATACCACGGGAAAAATCCACTCCGTTGGCATAAATCATCAAACAATGCCGCTCCGTTCCTCCTGACAAAGCGTCATTCCCAGCCTCACCTTCGCGCAACCAGCAAACTCTCCCAAGCCGAACCCACCCATCGACCGAACAAATTTCGAACAACGATCAGCCAAGCGATAACGATCTCGTTGCTTCTCCCTGTGGTCACCCGGTAGAGCCTTGGCCTGGGTCTGGGCCTCACGGATGCTGAAGAGGGGCCCGCGGAGGGGCATCACGGGACTTTGTCGTGGTCGGGCCTTTAGGATCGAGTCCCACGCGTTCCCAGACATTCCAGCTAGTAATTGCTGGCTGCCGCCTCCTATCTTGCCGACGTTCGCTCGCTTCTGAGCCAGTCTCTCCGCTTCTTGCCTCTCTCTGTACGTACTCCTTTGCGGCTCCTTCTCTTTCTTCACCACTCGCCTGTTCCGCCGCTCTTTTTCTCCTCGTAACACGGCTGCCCTCTGCTCTCCGGCATTGCCCTTTCCCTCCCGCGATTCTTTGCATCGCATCGTGAGGCTGCTGCCGTTGCTCCTCCTCGGCGCTCGTTAGCGTGGTGGAAACGCTAGGCGAGCTCCGCTAACCGGCGCTAACTGCATCGACAGAAATCGTTCCCCGTCCAAGCTTCCTCGAAGCATCGGGGAATCTCCGCCTTCTACAAGGCGTCGCGTCGTTTCATCGGGCAGCGTGGCTATATCGTCGTTGCGCGGGCCTCTTCTTTCTTCCGCCCGCATGTAAACGATCTCTGCTTACAACCAGCAGCAACGGCAGCAACGTTACAAGCAGCCGCGCGCTTTCATCCTCGAGCCTCGTATTTCTGGACGCGCGATCCGGCCCACGATATCTTCGTTAGCGCCGCGAGCATCCGCGACCGTCGCCGATACGCTCGTCGTAAAGTTCTTTAATTAGAGGAACGTGCGAGAGAGCCGCCGCGGGGATGATTTGAATTTTGTTGATGGCCGCTTTTGGCGGCGCTCGTTAGGGGTTTTAATTTAGTTGGAGTGCACGCTGTGGTTTATTGTCTCGGATTTTGTTCATCTGTTTCGTTCGTTCTGATTGGGCGATATGTTCGTTTATCCCCTTGCGTTTAGCAGCGCGGCGTGGATGAACGTAATTTTTTCTCGCGACCGGAGTAGTTTTAAAAAGACTTTCCCAAATTGCGCACGGCTTGGTTGAGGGGGGCTTGTTCCGCGGGAAGTAAGTCCGTAGGCTTTCAGGGTTTTTGAGCGATTATGTCGGTGAGGAAAAATGGAAATTCTGTTGGGATTTAGAAACGTGTTGCAGTATTGGTAATTAATGGTACGTATTATATTTCGGCTACTAATTAAGTTAATTTCTTAATTAGCAATTCATTTACTCCTTACTAGTAGCATAAACTGTTCTGTTCGATAACATTACTCGAGCGAAATTGTCACTCGACGTTACACATCGAACTTATTTCTGTCCACGTGTCCATTTTAACTTCCGCCGTGATGCTGAGTCGAAACAACTTTTCTAAGAAAAGCTATTCTGCTGTACTGCAACATTCAAAGGAGCTGAACGTACGCTGATGCAATGGAATACGCTAATTTTCGTGGTGTCGGGGCTTTCGTGACCTCGCGCGTCTAATTTGCATCGCAACAAGGATATGCATTCCCATTATCACCTATTTAGCGAAGATCCTGTTATGGAAACGATTCACCTTCAACTTCCCCCTTCCCTTCGTTCATTTTTCTCCTCCTTTTTCCCTCGATATCGTTAATTGGTTTCCTCTCCTCTTATCCCGAAAAGAAATAAACGTTTCTCATATTGCCGCTTATCTCGCGTTCTCGCGTAATTATAGTTATCCCCTATAATTTTATACCCCTATTATTACAGTAATTACTACCAGTATTATCGATATTATTGCGTCCATTATTATTGCTATCGGCAGCGTTACCTCGTCGCCTCGATGGTGCAGTGGTCCTAACAGTGCACACTTTGAAGAAAATTCGAATAAGATCCTCGTAAGAAATTACGTCGGTTATCGCATTCCGATGGAAGAAAAAATACCCCGAGAACCGGTGCCACGTAACGATTATGTTGCCACGAGTGATTCCGAACGGACAATAGAAAAAAATTGGAGCGCAAGAGAGTACTTCGGTTCGAAGGTAGATTTTATGCGACCGAAAGGAAAATCTCTGGAAAAATATCGCGTCTGGATATCCAACACCTTTCTTCCGTTTCGTGCGTTCGAAAATAAAACGAAGCGCGACAAAATTCATTTCCCCGAATTTGTCCGCCGGAGACAGGATTCCGCGTCAAGCACGTCTCTCCCTGCGAAACAAGAAGAAATCGCACGAGTGGCCTAAAATAACAGGCCCGCTGAAAATAGAGTTTGGCCAATGTGAAATTCATGATTAAATTCACGACCAGAACCGAGCTCCGTTACTTCGAATCAATCTGATTTTTCGGATGGAACTATGTACATACTTCTACGTTCCAATAAAGTATCGATGAAAATATCAGGGGACAGAACATAATAATGCCCGTTTCCGTAGCGAAGTCGTTGAAAACCGAAACGTATGGAATCTCTGTTTGTCTCGAATAATGTGTGCAGCGATGTTACAGCTTGGAATGTCGCTTGGATCAGTTCCAGACGTGCTTATCGTTTGATTAACCGTCTTAGTTTCCGCCCCGTGTATTCACGTGCGTGATAGAAGGAACGCAGGATTGCTCGGACAATAACGCCTGCCCAGGACTAAATCCTTGTCAATTGCCCATCTAAATTCGGGAATTATCCCCGCGTTATTGTCATCCGGCTCTCGTTATTGCTATCTGGCTGACGTTATTGTTCGAAAATATACATCCCTGTGACGGCGAGGAGGATCGAAGTAATTGAAATATTTGGGAAGACGTGTATAAAAATGTATCAGCTTCTGTACTTTAACAGAAAACAATTTTTGTTTCAGCACAAAAATTTCCATTCTTTCCTCATTTGATTTCAGGTGCAAATGACAGGTGCGACAGTAAATACAGTATTCCACTACACAGAAATACTAATTGCATAGCAATTTCAATTAAATCCACCCTCCTCCCTTTCGGCTTGTCTAGATACTCCTAGATCGTGAAGTTCCACCCTTCCAGATCAAAAAGGATTGCCCCAAGAACCCGTCCGAAAAGCACAGGTAAGCAATACAAAGATAACAAGCAACTCTCGGCAATCGAATCTCTGCTCGCAACGTACACCAAAACGAAACCGCGACATCGAGCTCGAAGTGACACCCGCTGTCTCTCGAATTTCCAAGCAGCTCGCGGTTCGTCTCGCGTCGCAATTTCCCAGTCGAACTTGTACCCAGCCCGTCTTACGAATCCCTCTGTCCCCCATCGACTGTGTCTTCAGCGGCGCGTTAAATTGCGTTCACCGATAGCGAAGTCAATTACTTGACACCTACGTCGCTCGCCTTCCGTCGATCCCCCAAACACATTTCCCTCCCGAAAACGCCTCTTATTCGATCGGTGAAAAATCGTCGATCGATAACGCGTGCGAAACGCATGGCTACACGAACAGACCGTAGGAACGAAGTCGCTGCGATCCGGATAACAAATTGCTCGCGAGGCCGCGATATCGAGGCATCGTGGAAAAACTGGTCCACCGGCGATTTCCTCCGGCCTCGATTCTCGGCTTTTCTCTTCTATCCCCCCTGTCGACGGTGTATACCTCGCCGTCGTTCGTCCCTGCTCCTCTCGTCAGGTTTCTTGACGGGTTCAGAAGCCGCGAGGTATATCGTTGGCCGTGGTTCGTTCGTACTCTTTTTCTCCCTGCGGACGCGACAGTCTCTCGCTGGCTAGCCTCCAACGCCTCGGGGCTGGACATCGCCTTAAAGAGAGCACGCGACGAGTTGCGAGAGAATCGCGACTGGTTTCGACGGCACAGGCTGATTCTAACGTTGAGCCGTGTGGACGCCTTCCGCGTGGGAGCCTGGAGGGACCAATAGATTTCCTTTCTTTTCTGTCGCCTGTTTCTTTTCGGCTTCGTCGTTCTTTAGAGTATCGCGAGAGGAGTGGCGGGAACCGGGGAGGTTTGTAATGGTTCGAGTATATGCGTAGTTCGATTTGCGAGGTGGAGTGAACAATTGAAATAATACTAAATTCTATTCGCTAATAAATTGACTTGTTGCTAGTGCAACTTTGATATAGCTTTTCTTCTGGAACAAATTGATAATAAATTGAACGCTTATTTTCCAGTCCCACTGTTTCACGAGAACGAGAGTAAATTCCCTGATTTCTCCGACGAACGCCCAAAGTGATCCTCCTCGAAACGGAGCACGGCGGATCTCGCAGATGTCCCGAAGGAAGATATGAAAATTTTAATTCGAATCCCCCTGGAAGTTCTTGTACCGTGGCATACGTGAAACAGGATAGAAGGAGTCTTGCATTTGCATTCTGGCGAACTTCGAGCGGCCCGCGTGAGCGAGAGGGAGATAGTGGCTCCTAGACTAAAAAATGAATAAAACTGGTCCATGACACAGGCTGCTCTCTACGGGGAGTGGATTTCTTTTCTTTCCACGCACGCTATCGGACTTTTACGCTGTCTGCTCGGCTGCTTTCCATATCTGCTTACCGTAGGCGTGTCACTAAACGTCAGCTTTTCATGCTGCACAGCGAGAAATTCGATCCACGATCGCTTCTGCTCGGCGTGTAATGAACGGAGAACGTGGGTATTGTGAAAATATCCAGGCATCGAAGGTAACAATGTTCACTGTCGAGTTCGCAGTGGCTGTGCTTCCAACCCTTTGCCTTACGACTTCTCTAATCAATGTTCACCGTGACAATGGCCAACTACGGCGATAGTTGAAGGGTATTGCGTATTATTATTTCAAAGTGAAACCGAACGTCCTGACTCTTTAAGCAACTGTTCTTGTGTACCTGCCCCGAAAAAATATGATAGGAGTACACAGTCGGTTTCCACTGAACGATCTTCTCGATTTGCAATCAATTGTAATACTTCTCCTGTCGTTAGAGTTGGGAAGCTTTAAACACGACTGCCTGGCATGAAAAGCAAAATATTAGAAATTCGTGCGAGCGAAATGGGGACGAAATTTTCCCGCAAAAAAGATTGCACCCGCGATTTTTTCGGCGTACAGAGCTCGCGAGTTTCGCTAACGAGATGCCTCGAAACGCTCATTAGACTCGCACACATCGATGATTAACGCATACGATGGCGGGCAGAGCGAAATATTAATCCGCTTTGCAGTTCGCAGGTAGCGAACACGTGCGCAGAACGCAACATTCCTTGCACAGGGCGGCTGCGATTAAAATATTATTCGCCAACTGTTATTGCCAACATTAGAGACTAATCGAGAACGGAGTGGCGCCAGTAATTGCCAGACATGTTGCCTTCAGTCACCGCCAAATGGAGCATATTATATTTTAAACTATGACGATTTCGAGAAACCTTGTGGATTGAACGAGGTTTGGCCTCCGTAAATGTTATTAATATCCTGTATAGAATATCCACTATCTTTTTCATTGACAAATTTCATTGATGAAGACCAGTTCCCCCTATACAAAGGCAGTATCGAGAGGATAAATAGAGGGATCATTCGTTCGTCACATTTTCCTTCGGAACAGTAAGATTTTAGAATAGACACGTTGCGAAATAATATTTTACCTTGTCGAAATTCACTACTGCAACACAATTCTGCTATTTCTTTTAATTATTCACGTAACCTGAATTATATCAACTGAAGCGCAGACACGGAAAAAAGTCGATATATCCCGACGCGAGTCTAGCGTTCCTCCGGTAGTAGAAATTCTGGTACTGGAAAACTGGTAGAAATTCAAGCAGTTTCGCTCGCGAAAATATTTATCCGTCCCTTTAAATATGCAATTACCGTTTGAAAATTCCCAATTCACCGGGAGTTGAGCGCCGCCTAAAAAGCAACACAGAGGAGACAGCTAGCGGGGCTGACAAAGCCCTTTCCTGGCCTCGCGTGAAAAGAGGAACGCGTCCGAGGATTAGAAATTCATGAGTGCCCGACAAAGAAGCGGCTTTCCAAAAATCCTCTCGCAAAAAGCGTTCGCCTATTCCGAAGGAGGATCCTGGCCTCTCGAGATCAACGCCGTGTCTCGCGCCAGGACGTCCAACTCGTTAACATAAACTCGATAAATCTCCAACGACAGAGGCGATGTTGCCACCTGAGACAAGTCGACTTGAAAACACTACCTGTCGAAATATCATCCGGTCCACAGACGCCCAGAAAACTGCTATTAACTCCACATCGTTTTGAATAAAATGAAATGAACACACTCGGCGCTCAGAGCGAATTGGTTTGTTGGTAAAAATCGTTGAACGTTTGGTATATTGTATTATAAATGTGGTATCGTGACCGACTTGATAACAAATATTAATTATCACTTGTCAAATTAGATTAATGGAACGTTAAAATGATATCGACTGTATTGCCATATGTAGCCGGGAAAATTAAATGGTTTAATTAGTGGAAATGGTACACTTTTAGTTTAATGAAATGCGTTGCTTAATACTCGACTGAACATTTTATTTATTTCGTGTCTTCGGAGTGCATCGATTATTCCTGCGGAAATTGGAAAACATGATTCAACAGAAATATTGCTAAATGCCAGCTTTACGTGTTCAAAGAAATTTATTTAACGCTGTGCCGATTAAAGGTTTTGATAAATCAGTATTAATATACGATCGCGATGCACCGATTTCCAGATCGGTAAACACAATTTGATTGTAGCACGTTCTTCGAACTGCGATAATGCGACTTCGAACTTGCAAATTCCGACGTTTAACGCGAGTTTAATCAACGTTCGAGATAATTCCAGGGAAAGCCCGCGTGACATCAGTAACGATGAGAATTTCGTGGCGATTGGTCGTGACAATCTTTCGCGTTGACATTTATTACGCGATGGGATTATTAGATCCAACAGTCTTCAAGAACTTCGGCGTGCGAGGTTAAATCAAGCTGATATCGTAAGTAAGCCGTGGTTGCTGTTTAACTCAAGATTTTGCAATCAGACACAAAAATTGGCACGATCGTCCGAGAAATTTCACCCAAACGAGACGAAAATCCTTCTTCCTCTCATATAAACGAAGAAAATCGGAAAACGTGAAGGCATGAAGCTTGGTCAAGCGGTGCCTTACTTTCTTAATAAGGAAGAAACGACGGAACACCGCGGAGACACAAATTCTGGCGGAATGAAGAGAAACGACCACCGCTAAAACGAGGCAACTTCTTGAAAACACTGAAATATGAATCACCATCAGAACAGTGGCCACTTACATCGGTTTACGCGGACCGGGACGAGTTAATGTAGGTACAGACGGTCAGTTGGTGCACTCTACAGGATGGATACAAAGATGAGACTTGGCGTCCGGGAAATAATTCGTGAATGGTAAAATATATTCGTTTGATTTGTACGTTCTCATATAATGATATAATATATTCGCACGAAATTTATTCCCTCCTATCTGCTATATTCAATGTTCACGGATTTACGTACATATTTAGCTACACCAGCTGCAACAGATGCAAGCAATAATTAAACGATAAACAGGCTCAAATGAAACGTATTCAACTACGACGAAGGAATACTTGTTCGGGGACAGGCGTGTGCATATTCGAAAAGATAAATATCAATGTGCAACAGCATCGCGCGAATTTGTATTTCTCGGTGAAACGTCGCTCCGGTAACGATACTTTTTCCCACATTCTCGTTAACAAAAAGAGACCACTCTGTAATTATCCCGCAAACCGTGCGATAGACGGCTGGCCGCTGAAAAACCAGATACACGCTTCGGAAAACCAGCTCGACTAGCCGAGGTGGCCGGATAAACCATAAATAACGGATCGAAAGTGCAGCCTGAAAGTGGTGCTTTCGTTACGACCACGAAGCACAGACGCCAGGTGTACAGGCTCGTCGAAACCGTACCTATGTTCCCCGATACGCGTAGGAGGGTGCTTAAAACGCTTCGCCTCTTCCAGCGTGTACTCTCTCCGTTCGCCAGGCGATATGTCGTTAATCCACGCTCGTTGGTCGATCGAAATGAGAAAATATCGAGAACGGATAAAGTACCCGACGAAGAAGCTCGATAATCCGATAACCGGCTATTCTCGCGAGAAAAGGGGTGAAAAATTCGTCTTTCAATTGTTCGAGTCGAATTACGTCTATCGATTATAGGCTGCACAGAAACGTGAAAAAGGCTAGTCGCTGGTGTTTCTATCGGATAGAGGAAAATCGAATTCAATCCAGTTCGTCGTTCCCGAGACAATGGCGTCGAAAACACACGCAGGGTTGAACCGTACCCTACGCAACGATGCATCGTTCCCTTTTTACCCTGACCACGATGCGCAGCCCCTCGTTGCAGCTGCTTGCCTGCTCGTCGTGCCCTCGAGCCAGCCCTGGAGCCGAATATCGATTTGTCGGACATTACCGCGAGCTGTCGATGGAAAATGTTATCGACGGAGTGCGCCTTCTCGAACGAAACGACAGCGATATCCGACGGATTCCAAGTACAGGCTGTGTCAAAGGAAAAAAAGTCGCGAGTCTTCTTTCTTCCGTATAATAATATACTCTTCATGCACGGTAAAAGTGACCATTATATTCTTACAAATTCTCGTCTCGAAAGCATTAACAAAGATATAGAAGATGTGAAATATTAACTGAAGAGAAAAATATCTATTACACTCTAGACTAATTAACTACGATTCATTATATGTAAGAGAAATATCTCGCGAGTACACGATCAAGCACGAAGATCTTGAATAAACGAAGTCGACCAGAAGTATAATAGATGATGTATCCAGTAGTTCGCTGAAACTCTGTTCTGAAACAGCTTGTACAAGGGGGATTTGTAGTGCATGAAGCGTTCATTCGAGCGCATCGCGGCTAATACAGTCGCAAAAATTGACAAGCACGATGAAACAGCGAGAACGTAATGCCATTCGTTTATCGAGCGCGACGCGTGTTCCTCCGCTCGACTGTGACTGGAAACGAGGAATAATTTCTATTGCATTACCTCGTCCCACGGACGGAACACCAAAAGCTGCGTCATCCCCTATGGGAGTCAGTTTTTATTTAATTTCCATACATCGTCAATCCTATCTGCGCCTCGTTTTCAGCCGAACCGACCTTCTCAATTCGATGAAACGTATAAACAACGACTTTATCGCGATGTAAAATATAGTAGACGCGAAAGTGAACGTTAGAAATTTAAAAAAAAAGGATAATTAAAATGGCATAGAATAGATTAGAAGTTTGCTTTGAAAGAAATACATTTTGTCAACGCGAGTGCTCTTTATCGTATCGTTTCGCTACGTCGAAAAATGAATTCGCCCACCTTTGGCGACGAATATTATTATTCGACGACGAAATAACCATTTCCAGGAATTTAATTAACGATCGTTCGGTCGTTGAGCGCAGCTGGTATTATTCCAAAGCAGTTGCCACCGGAAACGAGGGATAATTTCTGGTGCATTGCCTGGCTTGCCGTGCCGGCAGGATATACTACTTACGATATGCAATTGCTTTGGGTTTACCGCTCGATTGATTAACCTCAGCCAACTGACTCAAAAAAGCGTAACCTTACTCCTCATGCGCTACCCATCCTCTCCGCCACTCGGTATTAAAAAGTCAAAAAATTCGAACAAGAATACCCACAGTATTAGTACATATTTTGTCATCCGTATCAATTACTTTTTTCCTCGTCAAATTATTTTGTAAAAAATCACATCAATTTCACGGGAGATGTTCTCTATAAAAATGTTGCCACTCGAAATCGCATACCTTAAGTTCACCCTCCGCGAAACTCGCCGCGCACCACCCAGATGCTCACCCCTAATGGTACAATAGGTTGATCGCGTTGGACAACGGTGACCAGTCGCGGTATTGTCATTTAAATGCCGTTTATAATTTTTTCAATTAGTCATTGCTATGTAAATTGAAGACGTACTGTGCATCGGGACGCCGAAAGACTCGCGCGAATTCAGCCGCATGATAAGGAACCCAGTAATTCAATACATACCAATTTGCTTTGCTCATCGTCCCTTTTGTCCGCGCTCGCATTTGCACGCTGACAATAAAGCGCATTAATCTTCCCTTCGATCTGCAGAGAGAGGACGGCATTGCAATCACGAACTTCGTTAACCGTTCGCTATCGGAATGACACTCAGCCAGCCAAACAATTATACCTCCTAGCTAGTACACTGATAAATGCATCCCCTGATAACTTCGAATTCACCGCCCCCTTCGCCCCTTCTGCTGGACGTGCCCGATGACAATGAAAGATACGGCTGGCCGTGTGACCGATCGATGCCGCCCTTTCTCAAAAATATAATTTACAGCGTCGTACAGCAAAACCAACCCTTTGTCTCTTCCGACGGGTTCAACGATTGGATATCCTATCCATTAAACGAAAGATCGTTCTACCTTTCCGGTACCTTTTGTTCCGATCGCGTTTCGAATGCAACCAGAATCGAGGCACGCATCAAGATTATTCGACACGGTGGCATACAACGCATGAGGTTTCTCTTGCGACGCTTTCTTATGGACATGCATGCCTCTGAAGAGCGTGCCACGATTACTGCGAGATTGTTGTCCGGTTCGCTGCTTGCCGATTCTTATTTACAAAATGCACGAACGAGTTTTAGAGATTGATGTGTCAGAAATGTAATTACCCGATTAAGGCATAACTCACATAAACGTAATACATATTGCGAGGAGCTGTTATATTTCTTTTGACTAAACGAGATTTAATTACTTTTCCTTACTTATATCTTTCAAACAAAATTTAACGAGCATAAATAAAAGAATACTCGACACAGTTTAATACTAACTATTCATCAATCGGTACTCATAATTAAGAATATCAGCCAATTAAATCCACAACTATACAATTCCGCAATACCGTCAATCGCCTTGCCCCGCAATAAGCGTGCCTCCAAAGAGTAAAACACAAGCTTTTCAACTACCTCTCCCAGCTGCAGTGCTTCTCCTGCCAACCACAGGGAGAACGAGAATAAAATTGAAATAAAACCGACAAATTGCGAGTTTAAACCCATCGTCGGCGAGTCGAAACAGACACGAATATCAATAGCATACACAGGCTCGTCTTGAACGTATGTATCTCGAGTTCCCATGGCGAAAGCTCGATAATCGAAAACCAATGGCAAGAGGTGAGGTATGCACCGGCATACCCGGAGATTATCGTCGAGCTTGATCCAAGGGGGGGTGATCCCGTGAACAACGAATCTCAATCCAACCGTACCCCTTTGCCCCTTTGCCCCTTGAAAAGATTCTTAACCCCTATTTACCCTGTGTCGCGAATTCGCGTCATTTCCCAACGGATACCTACCACTTTATCCCCGCGCTATCGTAAATCTCGGCTACAATAACCGTGTTCCGGTGTGCCTGCCTCCTCCGTGAACGCACATTTCCCGCTACGTTCTCCGACGAGTGGAGACACTGTCGAGAGTGTCGGTTATTGCACGACCAGCCAATGTCTCGAGACTGTCCGCGTATACTCGGGGAAGAGGTGTAGGAAGGACCGCGAAGTGGCAAGGGATGGTTATTACGTCTCGTTTCGAGGAGAACACCTCTCCGCTCTGAGGTCTTCCGTCGATATTCTGCGCTGGTCTCCGGACCCTGCCACGCCGCCCTTCCGGTGGATGGTTAACGCCTTTCAGCTGCGCGTGCCCGTGTACCTCTCTCTCATCCTCTCTTTTTTTCCGACCACCCCTTTCCGTGATCTGCACCCTTTCTCGAAGGTTCGCCGCTGCACGATAAAGTTTTGGGATTTCGAGCGCGCCGGTGTGATTGCTGAATGGCTGGGGTTCTTGATTGTTCGTGAAAACTTTCGCGTCCAGTTTTATATTTTTGTTTCCCTTCTTATCGGGTCGCGTTCGATTTCGCGGTTATCCCGGTCTTTATGCACCGATGGATTTCCGACGGCGTGGCCAGAATTAGTGGGACATCGAAAGCATTATTGGGCGGGAGAAATTGTTTCCACCCCCCGGATGGAAAATGGCGAGACCGTCACGGAATAACATAAATGTTTCCTTAATTCAGACTGCACACTCCTATACATTTTTTAATCTAACAAGCGACCATTTTAGTGTATGCTTATCCCGCGCTACGATCGGGACGTGTTCACCTAGCCCAGCCGCGGCTAAACGGGATACATCGAATAACCGCTGAACAAATGTCTAAATCCACCACGTACGCACAGAATCGTACACGGCCGGTGGTTACGTATCGTGGAATTTCGCGTTCCTCTCGTTCGTGCTTTCGAAAGGTCGATCATTAAACAGATACGTCCTGCAGCCACCGTCGGGAAAGACAACGTTTCTGGATCGCGAACGGCCACGATAATTGCCCGGTACACTTTCTCGTTACGTCGCCGTCCTGCTATCCTATTTTCGAGGCAGACGTTATCTTTCTGACGCCGTTATCCTCGCCGGCGTATCTCGTCGCGTCGAGCAGCCAGTTTCTGGAATCCGGGCTACCGGTAGCTGGCCAGCGAGAAACACGCATCTCGCTGCGATCGACAATAAATCGAAACGGACGGTGAGGTAACGCGAAATAAAAGATAAGAAGCGAAATAAAAGTACGACGGATGCCATTGATCCGCGAATGGTATTAAATGAAAATAAACGACGCAGGGCCGACGATTCCAGGTGATACCGATCGGCCACAGAGAAGCTAATAAGGCTGGACTCCCAACAGTGATTAGAAAATATAACAACGACGTTACGGTAGTACGTATCTAGTGGATCGTGAAGTACGTAAAACGACCGAGCCGTACTAACGAACCTAATAATTATACACACTTTCTCCGCGGGACGGCTATGTTTCTGTCATCTTACGTTCGAATGCATCGTTATCTGGAGCCGCGTTATCTAATCGTCGCGGCCATTAATACCAGCTACCGACTGCTATTAGTGTCGATCGGCTGAAGAATAAATTATGGAAACAATGTCTGGCAAGTCGTTTCACGTCGTCGTCTATAATCCCTTTTAGACAGTACACACTGCGATATGGAGGAATGTTCAATATAATCGTAACGCTTGCGCTTGTGCCCATGCGAATTGGCGCATGAAATAATTCATAAATATTCAATGGAAGTTTCATCTATATTGTGATCTAACTTTAAACAAATCTCTGTCGAAATGCGTACTTAGATTTGACTTCGAATGACAAACGTGTGTTCGATGGAGTCAACGATTGTCTAATTTCATTGGCGGCACTCGCAACTGATTATCTCATAAAATTGATCGAATATCAGGTGCCCGCAGCCATTTCTGTTCATACCGTGTTATTTCTCCGTTGCTTTCTAAAAATTCACAGTTCGAACAAAAAAATTCCTGACAGTTATCTAATGCGTGTAACACAAAATTCATAAAAGTGCAATCAAGCTCCTCTTATCCGCCTCCAACCCCTCGTCGATCCTCCGTTCCCAACATTCTCCATCCTCCGGCTCCGCCTATCTATCGTTTCCGAGTACTCAATTAACACATCTCACCGGGACGGGCATGTAATAATCAACGATTAATCAAACCCTCTTCCACGCTTTATTATCGTCCAAGAGCCGCACAAATCCAGAAACTTCTATGAAGCAAACGACCGCGCACCATCCTTTGGACATCTCACTTTCAATTATGCTGTTATCTTTCAGCAACGTTATCTAAGCGACGATATCTCCTAGCGCTGTACACTCATTGCTGCATTCTCGTCCGGGAGCTACCACTGCTACGTGCCGGCGCAGTTGATCTTGGGGGGGACCGGATTCCCAGGGTGCATTAAACTATCTATCAATCTATCTCTGTGCGAGAGACGCGGGGAACACGCGTGTAGCTGAGGCAGCACGTGCATCTATGCGATCTCTCGAGCGAGAACCGAGAATCCACCACACAGAGACGGGAAAACCCTCGTTCAGTCACGTGTGTGTCATCCCGCTGCATCTGCAACCAGCAACGTGCGCACACACGCACGCACGCCACCGCACACCGCTGCAAGCCGTGCGCATTCGTACGTGCGATAATGTGTGGGCGGTATGCACGGGCCGTACCATCCGCGGCAAAAGTGAAACTGACGTTGGACGTAACAATTTGACGGATACCTGTGAGAATGCCGTGGCAATTTCAAAAGACAATCGTGACGGTACGGGGTGGACGATTGGAAAAATCGTCGGACAACAATTACGGGGAATTATACGACGCGTTCGATTACGATTTATCGCGAGCCGACGTTCTCTGGGACACGCGTGCAACCCCACCGCCGCGAGTAATAAATCTGCCTCTCGATCGGTACGAATGTTCGTCCGATTGAATATCGCTAATCAGATATTGCGTTGGAGTCGCGGTTGCGCAACGCATTGTTCGAACGCTGTGATTTGTAATTAAATGGCTTGAAACAAGCTAAATGATGGCTCACCCTTGGCGCCACATGAAATATCTACTGTGCCCGTTCTTTGTTCGAGCGCTGCACTATACTTCCATGCAGTGAGAACGAAGCAGACGCATTCTTTTTTTACCGAGGTTCGAGCGAAGTAAACTATTGTACTATTATATGCAATATCGTTCCCAGTGAGTTGATCGTATGAAATATATCAAACGCGTGGTCCCCTGCGAGTTGATCGGCGCGGATGTGGCTGGTTCATCTATGGCCGATTCTATTACAAACGGGCACCAGAGGGGAAAACATGACGACACAAAGGCACGTTCTAAACTATACACCGATACTTTTGCCAAGGAATGTACGAGGAGCCACCACCCCACCAAACAAGGGAATGGTACCCCAACAAAGGGAGGTCTCCACTCCACCATGGCACAATGCTATCTGTTCGACGTACTTCCGCCCTGTTGCGTTTTTCCGATTCTACACGAGACATTTCCCTCCCCTAACCCCTTATCCTCGCATCCTCTGTTCGTTTCACCCGCTGCCACCCACACTCGATCGTGGTCCTGCCAACAGTCGTGCCAGAACTTTCGCTACCCCTTTTCGTCACTCGAATCTTCGACAGACCCCTGCGAAGCCCTCGGGCAACATATGTTTCCGCGGGCCACTGCTACTCGAGTTTATTGAGAGGATATGTATCATCGATGCTAAGTAGTTGTCGGTGGAAGAAAAAAGGAAATCGTGGGATGGAGAAAGGAATTTTTTATTGAAATGGAAATTCCGACAGAAATATATATGTGCATAGAAAAATCAGTAGGTATAAAGTATAAAGATTATACACTCCACTGGGGGGAGGTTCCACGAAGAACAAGGAAATGGAAAAAAGCCACTTGCCGAGCACTAACAGGACTTTAATGAACGAATAATGAATTGCATTAAAATTAACGACCGATACTTGAGATGTTTGCCCCGGTGGATGACAGACTTTCATGCTTATTAAATATCTTCCCTTCATTAATGAATGCTATTTTTCCTCGGGATATAGCAGAACGTTTTATGAACATTCTGAGCGTTACATCGCAACAGCGGCGAAGTTACTTAAGTTCGCCGGAAAGAATCCGTAGGTTGTATGAAGTTTGCGCTCTTCGCATATCTATGTTAAGTAGATGCCGGCGAACAGATAAGCGTACGAAGGAGACGAGTTTCAACGAGATGTCCACGGACAATATTTCCTTCGTGCTACGTGCAGTCGTATCGAGTTGGCCACTTAACCTCGTCTCGGAGATCGATTTCCTCGTATCTCCCGCGAACTTCGCGTTTCTCGCGTGTCCACGATAAATAGATGGATCACTGTGTTCTCCAAAGGAATGCGAAGAAGAGAAATTTTGCGGCAACTTTGCGAGTTGTTTTTCTGTAAACTACGCTATTAGAGCGAGGTGATTGCTTAATCCCACGCGAATCACTTTCGCAGCGTTTGCGAAGTACGCGTACTTCGCACTTCTATGCTAACTAGTTGCCGATGAATAGACAGCAGCATTAGAAATGGAATTTCGGCGCGGCTCTCTGTCAGCAACATTCCTTCGCCTAACACTGTGACAATATTTGCATATCTCTGTGGCAACAGTTAGAGCAGGTAATAGGTTGTAAAGGGGAGAAGTAATCGATTGAAGTATGTCGAATTTTTCACGTCGCTGTGGCATACGTATTAACAAGTTGCCGATTTATTTCATTGTTCCTAATTTTTACAAGCTTTCATTTCAAACAACATTCTGATAGAATTAGAATATCTTGCTCTATTGCATTCTGCCTTCGACAATACCGATAAAGTTGCATCGACCGCGCCAACGAACCTCTCCCTAACAAACCGACCTCGCGATGAATCGTTAAAGAAAAAAGGAAGGAGAACAACGATTTCAGAGTTCACCAATATCGAAAAGTAGCCCCCAACGAAGGCAATGGCTCCATTCGAGGTCGCCGCGACCTGGCGGCTCATAATCACCGCAACGACGACCAGGTGCCTGAAATTTACTTGACCACCTTCCCCTTCGTCAACGTCTTTCGACCCCCGTCGGCGTGTTTCTTCGTCCTACGTCGTTCGTCGAGCGCCAACGTCGTGTTCCGTGGCAGCCGCGGTGAGCAAATGGGTTAATGCAACGACCTAATGCACGGCAATTTTTGCCCGCTCTACAATCCGCCACCTACGTGTCCCGAGCGAGTCATTAACCTCCGCGCTAATTAATTACCCGACCGAGTCTCTTTCCACCGCGAAACATTGTCAGTGTCTCTCTTGCCCGTTCATCCCGCCGCCCTTTTCCTTCTTGCATGTTAAATTGCTGGCTCACCGTTCCACCGTCTATCTCGCGACTAAAGGCTGCATTTTTCTTCGAGCAACGAGCAAACCGACCGACACTGACAGTACGCGGAATAGCTGCCCCGCTGTACGGCAAGAGACGGCTAGATCCGTCGGCTCTTTCATTTTAATGAGAATCGGCTTAAGACACGGAACAGGTCTCGTGCCCAGACCTCAATCCCTCCACGGTAAATCCGATGCTTTGCTAATTCGCGATTCGTCGAATCGCCGCCTTCCGTTGAGCCGTCGACAGATTAATCGCGAATCGAAGCTCAACGCCAGCCGGTACCTTAAACAGACTAGTGAATAATTGTAAACTTGCGATCGATCCCGCCATCGTCCTCGAAATCAGTTGGAACCTTGCGTCTCTCTACCTTCGGATTGCAGTGGTCGGTGAAAAACCACGGTGAATCGAAGTGAACTCTGTCGCGCGATATCCATAGCGTTTCGCCGGCAGCAACTTCGATTCGTGTAACGTAGAGCGTGGTGAAGTTAATCGATTAATTTACCATCCGCGGAGGAAGCGAAACACGGCCGCGCTCCTAACTCGACGTATAATAATTGGAGCGAATTTAAAGTCGGGGAATGGAGAGTGTCTGACTCGTCGGAGCGTACCGTTGGCCGTCTAAAGCGCATGGATTCGAGGCCGACCTTACGTTAATAATCCCAACGGTTTCTGCATCGTTACCCACTTGCGCTGCAATTGTGCAAGCAGATCCGACGGATGCCGCGATCAGCCTACGTGATCCGTGGGTATTACGTCAACGTAGAAAACGTCGATGATCGTTGGGACGAGTACAGGTCGAATTAAAACTGAAAACTATGTGCACGTCAGCATAGATCTTGCAATTTATATAGTTTGTTATCATTTATTTATAAAATAATAGTAAAAGCGTGAAGCACTGTTCCGAATAAAATCATCGCTGTTTCCCTCGACCTTACGTTACACGTTTCTCTAACAATAAGACATCCCGCGCGCGTACAGAGTTCTTCATCCAATTTTCACCATAATTGCTCGAGGAAACTGCGAAGAAAATCCCAAGTCGTTTCACTTGATTAAACGCGAGACCTTAATAAACTCTGACAAAACTCGTTCGACTCGCCCCACTTCGTCGGGCGGGGAGCCGCGAAATTTAAAAACGTGATAATTGCCAGTCACCGACGAAATTTATGCACACGCCGCGGGAGTGCGTGAACCGCGTTTGCACGGATATCTCGTGACGTGTCGGCGAAATAATGTTGCACGCGCGTGTACAAGACCCGAAACGGATTCGCTGCAGGCGCGCGCGCGGCGAAATGTAATCAACATACTTCGGCGGTGTAGGGTGAAAAAATAATTCCACCGTGGTGGTGAGATAGGGCGCACCGTAGACAGCATCCCTCTTTCTCTCCCGCGGCTGGTATTATTCCCGGGCAACCCCAATTTTCTTGCCGATGCACCCTCCTGGGGATGGTGGCCGCAGATTTTCAATCTGCATTTCTCTTCCACCTACTGTGCTCTACCCACGCCCCGGCTTCTATCAACCGTCCCCCACTTTCTCCACGAATTCTCGATTGCAAACGATACGAGGCGCACGCAAAACGCGTTCAATAAAGGAGAGCAAAATAAAACGGAAGTGTATCGACGTTCGAACAGTTCGTCGAGGAGTTACGTTGCTTCCATACGAAATGAAATCTCGAATTCCCCGCTGTACTTTGCCTATTACGGTGTTTAAAGGGACTCGTAAACAGATATCGAGACGCCTCCGTGCCGTTCGAAAGGGTTACGAGGTTGCTGCGCGAAATAAAGTCTCGTATACGCCGTTGTATCTGCGCAATTTCGATGTCTAAAAGGCGGATGGGAAAATAAAAGACTCCGTGGATCGCTGGGAGTCGCGTAAATTTCCAAAGTAGACGCGGGAGACGGGTTTAAAAGTGTATTACCGAATCTAATTTCGTTCCGAATTAAATTAGCCCGGGCGCCTCGAGGAAATCAACCGTAAACGTCCCTCCCTCTTCGTTCGTCCGGCTTTTCGCTTCGCCTTTCACCCTATCCCTATCTCTCTGAAATAAATTTAATAGGCATATTCAACCAGTCCGCGGCCAATTGTTGTTTCTATCTTCGACCCGCCACCTTACCGGAGGGAACAAGAAGACTGTGCGATTAGTTTCGCGTTCTCACAATAAAACGCCGCGCTGCGTTTTACGCGAAAAAGTCGTCGCTCGACTTTTATATCCACCGTCGTTTCAGATTTACGTAAACGACGCTGGGTGTGACAAAAACTGTGCGCAATCTTGTCTATTCGTTGCAGAATAACGTATTCCCTTTGCTAGGCGTCCCATTCTTCAACTATTTTCCTCCAATTTTATTTACGGGAAACACGAAAATGAAACGTGCAATTTAATGGTGAAGATATATCTGTCTCGAGTAACAGATTATAAAAAAAAAGAAATGATGAATTTCAAGAAGGTGGAACGACAGAGAAATTGTATTATTAAGTTGCAATAAGTTATTGACGCCATAAATGCTTCGTTCGAGCAGCGTAGAATCCGCTCGTACAATTATACAAAAAAACCAAGCGTCTAATTTGCCATCCCGATCGCTAATCGACGAAATCTCTCAATTCATAGTTATCGATCAATGCATTCAACCAGACGCGACCATTATTTTCCACGTTTCTATTCAAAGTATAAACCTCCGCGATCTAATAAGAAGCGTGCACGTTCGATCTCCACAGTCAGCATCCGGGCAGAACGTTTCAATTTCACGTGCATCGAGTATATACCATGTGTCGATTCTATGCCCGATATCTCGGCACGGCCTGCTCCAAGATAGCCTTTATCCGAGCAATTAGATCTCGACGATGGGCCCATTAACTGGCCATGCCTCTCAATGCCGGCCGTTCGAACGGCCGGCATTAATTCGCCAAGATTCTCAACGTGAACCGATGACGTAACTGCTGAACCCTGCGGCCCGATACGAGTAGCGCCTCTGTCTTATCAGGCATTTGCATATTTACACTGACACGAACAACGATCGCTCGGAAACGTTAAGTGCGCCGTGCACGGTCGACGATTTTCTCGCTACCGACCAATAATGGCGCATGATGAATACGATCGTAAACGGTGCGTTCGAGTCCGCGGTCGACCATATTACACCGCACCGCTCGTATATTCATAGATTATCGGGCGATTTAGCTTCCTGGGCCAGGGCCTCGTGGAAGTTGCGTTTTCCGCGGAAAAAGGAAAAAAAGGAGCAAACGAAACGAACGAACGAACGAACTCGCGGATAGGAAGTGACTCCTGATGACTCTGAAAACGTCGTCCGGGGGATAATAAAATTTGAACGTGCAACGCGGGGCATGCGCGTTGTTGCATCGGTCACCGTACTTTATACCGGCCCTCGAGCGCGGGACTTTAGCACGGGGATAAATATTTCAAGAAAGTACAAAGCGTATAAAGCGTGAAATACGACTGGCCTGCGTCCATGGCTATCTCTCTTCCCTAGTCCCCCTCTTTCGCTGTGCGCCTCTTCTCACGGGGCGATACCTGGCGCACTCGTAATATTTCAATCTGCCGCGTTAAACGCGCGAGGATACCTCGGTCCGCGCCGTTTTCCGCTCAGGCCGCTTGGGTTTTATGCGGCCCGTTTTAAGCTCGATTAAAGCTTCCCCGATAGATTCCGCGCCGCGACGACTGGGCACGCCGATAAGAATCTTGGGAAAGTGGAAAAGCCTCCGCCGTCTTCTTCGTTTCTCGCCATATTGTCGTGGCAGCCGGGTCAAAGCGTTTTCCTCGTTTCCTCTCTCGGTTTTCCTCCACCCCACCCCCCAAATCGGCATTATCTCTCGCGATTCGAATCGATTGTCTCGTTCTCGGCGACGTGATAAAATTTCACCACCTGACACTTTCCGATTAAGGGGCTGCTATAGCTCTCGAGAATCCAACGATATTTATACGTGTATTTCAAATGCTTTTTTTTATTTTATAGGGAAAATATATAAAGGCGTTGAATATACGTTTTCTTTCATTCGGGAGGATGCCTATTACGTGCTCTCTGGTTTAATGATCGCCTAAATGTTCAACAACATGAAACAACGTCTCGAATGATACGCTCGATACGCTTTTCCCCGCCGATAATTTCTATTTTAAGAGCAGGCAATATTCGCGGCGTTTCCTTAGAGACATAAATTTTCGCAGAGACCAGAATGAACGATTAAAGGTTTCCGTAGGGGCGACCAGCGAGTATCGCCGGAAAATGCGGAGCCACCGAGACAGACGGTGAGAAAGGGAGAGATAGGCGGAGACTGAAGGCGAGTATTCCGGTGGTGTCTGGAAGACGATCAGACTGGGGAGCGAAAATGGAAATAAATCAACTTTCTGAAATTGAAATTGCGCTCCGCTGGCATCGTTCCCCGCTCGTTTCCACGGCCGATCGAACGTGCACGCGTAATCCAGGCTTATTATTTCCAAATATACCATCCACCTCGAGACATTACGAATATCAATTTTCAGACGATTAAATCTCTTCATTAAAGTAACAACGAAATAATGAAAAAGAAACCGGAAGGAACGATAAAAAGGAACGTACTAATAATACCCCGACATCATTGAGTGCACTAGTCCGTACAGAAAAACGCGTGCTTGGATTAACTCCGACGCTCGTATCCCTTGGTAAAAACGGTTGTTCGATAGAGATTGATCGATGGTATCCCTGTAATAAGCTCATATTTCCCTACCGGCGCTCCTCTAATTGGCCCTGTACACGTGAAACCGTATGGAAACGGGGAATTCTCGCTAAATCCTTATTTATAGAAGTCGAGCCACGATTCGTAGAGAACAGGGTGGTCCGCGGCTCTAGTCGGCTTAAAGGTTCGCGAGCAAAGGATACACCGGCAATTGATTTACGAACGTCCATTGGACCGTATGGAATTTTCACATTCGTTCCAGAGAAACCTCGACCTCTTCCTCTCTAATCGATCGAGATTAGCCCCCGACCTGTTCGGCTTGCCTCTGCCTCGCGGAGTCGTGCCATGTACCTCTGGCGGACTGTTATTACGCGCCAACAGGATATTTAGCGGCCAAGGAGGAACGTGGAATTGAGAATTCTGCGCGAGGGTAAACCGCGGAGAAAGTTAGCGTTCGTGGAATTCTGCTCCACGGTTGCGGGCTACTAATTGTAAGTACAGCCTTGTAACACTGTATCGCGAGATTCGTGCGGAGAGCACCTGGTGGTTATATACTTGCACAGATGATCGGAGTATGGGATTTTTAGTAGTTACAAGGACGAATGGAGTTTCGGATATTTTATGGGAGAATGCGAACGAGTCATTGGACGAAGTGCTTCTAATTTTTATTTGCAAATGATTTTTAACAGTTTGCCATATTTCCCTGGCTTCGTGGTTGATTAATATATTGTAGACAGCTTTTCTGGGAGATTTTAATGACAGTTTTATACATCGGAGCACAGTTAAACTCTGATGAACGAAGTCGAGGGTATTATTATATCGGCACCCAAAAAAATTGAAGACAAAAATTGGATGAAATTCGTCCAAGAAAAAGGAATACGCAATATCGATTCGCCTAAGGGGCAACAGTACCGAGGCAGAATTTCCTTTCCAACCACGCGTCGAGCGTCCACATGGGTTCCTCATCGACAGATGGATTTCCTGAGCAACAAACGGCAGAACGGCGAAGGAAATTAGGCGGCACCGATAGGCTAGACGCGATATTCGTGAGAACCATGCCAGACAAATGGCCTTTTGTGCGTGCCTGGTCTCGGACAACGGTTCCGTTGCATCGAGGCCGAGGAAAAGGCGAGAGATGAAAGATAGACAACCGGCGAGGAAAATGGAGCGATGCTCGCGCGACACCGCGTGCAGCGGTGTTTTTCCAAGGGCAAGAGAAAGCTGTTCTCCTGCCAGCAGTAACCCAGTTAGAACCTGCAGTTATCCGTGCGTATCTTCGCCGCGTATCTCCGACGCGAAACGAGCACTCAACCGGAAGTCGCCGCTGGCTCCTTGCCCATTCCCCGGTGCGGTGATGTGCCCTTCAGAAAACAACTGGAAGACGCTGCTAGAAAGGACGTGGTTAGAGAGGACCGCGAGGGCATCGTGCCAGCGCGAAGACATTATTGGTTCCAGACCATCGCGAGAGTTACGTTTTTTTTCCCCGTGAACGGGGATAAAGAAACTGCGGAAGGGTTAAGATTGTGCAAATCGAGAGGGGCCCCTGGAGTAGCAATCGGAGAGAAATAGGGAATGGTGTTTCAGCAGAAGGTTGAAATTGTTTATTTCTAGTTTTAGCTTGTTTTGTGTGCGGGTGGTTTGTGTCAATAAAATACAAAGATCCACTTCCCGACGTGTTTCGAATTTAGAGCGCTGTGCAATTTAAACGGTAGTAGAATATCGATGTGTTCAATGGTGGATTTACACAAATGGATCGGCACTCTGTTTCCCTTTCCCGCGCTCGTAGAGAAAGCAGGAATTAAATAATCTCTTCAGACGAAGATTTTATCCATCGGCAATTCGAGTGGCGGTCTGCATTTGCATATGTTATTTGAACGGGAGTTGCTGCATCGAAATGTCCGGAGGGGTGGGATTAAAAACACTCAAACACAGAGCCGTTAATTCTCTCGCGATGAGCCGGCCGTGATTCGACGCGAAACGAAATAGAACCGCGACGGTTGTCCTCCGAGGGGCGCAGCTTTTTCGATAAAAGCCTAAGCTTAGTCGCGAGCTTAATGGATTTGCATTTGTATAAGCTCAGCTGTGGTGGTTTGACTGTCGAGGCGCGAAGTGTTGAACGAAAAACTGGACGTCGAGGATTTCGTAGCGTAGCGAAACCGTGAATTCTACCCCCACCCCCGGTCCGATAATCCGACGACAGGGGTGAAAAGAATGATTGCTGTTGGATTATTACTGTAGACCAACGTAAAAAGGTATAGAAAAATGGGGAGAATCCGAATGCGAGAAAATGCAGTTTAAATGAAGAAAAATTTTAGTCTATTTACATTCACCAGGTTATATAGGGTGGTTCGGGGTACTAATGAACGACAGAGAAACTTTGTAGATTTAAAATAGAGCAACGCTAGGGCTGAACTGCCGCGATATAATACCCGTGTTATATTGTACTTCTTTAATCCGCGCAGAAAGAGAAAACGTTAAGGCGGAGGAGAAAGAAGGGGTAGGTAAAAGGGAAACAGCAGTGGGATCGACAAAGCTGCCGGATATTGGTTCCACTGGCTGCTGAGAGGTGACACTGAATAATTTCGCTGTTTATCCGCGGCACCGATACGCCAATTTATCACGGAACGCGGGTCATCGATTTCGCGGCTGCACATTGTTGCGCAACGCTTTTCTGACTTCATTTCGCGCGCGAATAACAAATTGCCACGAATAAAATCCACCGGGCGCATAAACAATCGGCAGGAAATTGAATTGCTTGAACCGCGAAACCGAGCCGACCAAAGTCGTGCGTGCCAGTTCCTACCATCAATTTGCTTCTTGTTTTCCACGACTAATTGATGCCGAACTGCTTACAATTAATAGACAAATTTCAATTGCTCACTCGAACATTCAACCGCGAAATTTTGATTGCACGCTGAAAAAATACATTCTTTTCTAATGAAAAACATTGTGGTACTATTCACATGGTACAAAATTGAAATACATTAATATAATGCAAAATGCTATTATCAATATTTCATGTGCATAAAAGTAGTTTCAATTTCACATTGATTTTCACACGTGCATATGCAGAAGTATCTCCAAAATGATTTTACATTTCCTCCAAAGAATAATATGAATCGTCGAAACCGCATCCAACATCCTACCAAAACTCTCCGAGCACCCTTCCTATCTAAACGATTAAGCTCGATTAAAGCCGTTGCAAAAACCGCATCGATTCGAACCGGGAACCGCACTCCAACAGAGAAAGCTTAGGGGATAGAACGAGAAAGACGCATAGGGGGTGAGAACCGTCAGAAAAAGCCGCGCCACTTTTCCACCCCCACCGCAGCCCAGCGATAAAGTTTTTTAATAATGTGATTCGACGAAACGAACGCGGCTCAGCAACGTAATCACGCCTCAAAGCATTCATCGTGATCGGCGAGAAACGGGGGTTCGCTCTCTCCCAGCCGCACACCCCCGCATTATCGTGGTTTTCAACGCTTGTTTTACAGTTTGTTGGCCACGCTGAACGAGCTAGAATCTGACAAAGCCGCACAGGACGGGCTGGTCGCGCGTCGGCGCCGCCTCTATGAAGTTTCGAAAACGAATTTCGTGGCTCAACGATCGCCCACGTAATTACAGTTTTTGACGTTTAGGTCTGACGGTCGAATTGAACGCCGTCAGCCCGCCGAGAGCTCGCGTTCCGTCGCGGCGACATCGATTTTATCGCTGCCACCGTCCGGTTCGTGGCAACCCTCTGGCTGTCCGCGCACAACAGTCGATCGGCGTCTATTAATGAGGATACGACGCCTGTAGCAATGGCGAAAACCGATTTCGATACTTCCCCAACCCTCCCCGACTATGACGATAATGAAATAAATCACGGGCAATCCGAACGTGCGTATTTTATTCGAGAAATTTCTTTTCGATAACAATTTCCTCCATTTCCGTGACGCCGCGACCACTCACCCCTATCCGCAAAGCGACGTCCGCTCGTTCGAAACGATGCAATTACAAGCGATCTTCGTTTCGCGTGACGATCCCACCGATGCCGGTGCCATACTGATTCATCGACGATACAGGAGACCCGCGTTAATTCGGACTTTTCAAACGAAAAAAATCTCGCTTTTTCTCTCCGTAATATTCCCCCTTTCTCGCCTCCTCTTCTATCGTCGGTTCTCTTGCATCTTTTCTCTCTGGCTCGACCGGTGGTCAAACAGAGATTCGGGGGCCGATCGTTTTATTGGAGCGTAACAAAAAGGTAGAAACGGTGACGCGCAGGGAGCGATTGAACCCGAATGGCATAGTATTTTTCCTTGCACGCGGAAAATTGAACTTCCATGTATCCACTTCGACCGTGCACGCTTCGATACTCAAGTTAATGGTAACGAGGGGCGCGTAACGCGAGCTGCGGGTCCGATCGTTGTTCTATAATTCGCTGCCGCCAAAGCGCACATCGCGAAAATATTTTCCCAGTCAAAGCACCGGGTGAACGAGTGACGAAATCGAAAGCTCGAGCATGACTCGTTAGCCGTTACTCTGTTTCCTTCCTTTTATCCATTTTGTCCTTTCTCCCTTTTTCTTTCCTTCTCCTTCGCCCCTTTCTTTTTTCGTCAAATTTCTTTCCCAATGAAAGGAACTCCACGGGCTTTCAGAAGTGGAAACGCTCGCCCCGGCAGGTGCAGAACTTTTGAAATTGAGCATAACGGGGCCAGCAGCCTCCTTTTCCCTCCCTCTCCTTTTGACTCGTGGACGACACCGGTATAAAACGGCCTTTGGCTCGCTTTCAAGCAAATTCCGTTGCCCCTCTATCCTCTGCATTTTCCTTCTATGCTCATTCCACTTCCTTCCTTTCTTTTCCTTTGTTTCCACGCGCCTCGTCGCGCATATATCCGCGCGTGAACCCGTCATTATCGTGCCGCCGTTTCCGAGTCGAATCGAGCGCAACAACTACACACCTCCTTTCGTCGTATTATCGTCCGACAAATTCTTTCAGCTCCTTCAGAGACATTTACCCCTCTCCGCCTTTGAGCGTAGAGGGTTCAAGTAGAGGCCTGCAACCGGGATATATCAGATACACCGGGACTTTTGCAAAAATAAAAAAAAATTCCAACGTTTCACATCGCGGCCCAGGCGCGTTCTCTTTTCTTCGAGAAGCCCATAGAAAGTCGAGAACTTTTTAATTAGTGTACCTCATTAGTACGCCTGTATTTCGCGGAATATAATTCTACGCTCTCCCCCGACCGACTCCTCTGCCCCGTTTCTCCCATTTACTTCTCTCGTAATTCTGGCGCGCGAGCGCGTCGTTACGCCCTCGTGTAATAATTACGCCCCTGTTTATCAATTCTTCGACGGTATCATTCCTAATCAAGCGCAACGTTGCTCGCGGAATCGATGAAACACGGCGCGTCATCCGTCAACCATTGTGCCGCTTGATTTCTCGACAGGTGGAACGCGACGTGCTGCAAAGCGACTATGTATACGCTGGCGAAAATGCTTTGGATATTCCTGGGAAATTAATGACTCGTGAAATTGCCCTGCGCGTTCACGTGTGTCAAGTTGTTCTGCCTGTTGAAAGATGCAGGCTGATTAAATTCCCTGTAAGCCACGCATTTATTTAAATGCTTCAGCTGGCCACTTCCCTCCCTCTCGCTCCCTCTTTCCATTTATACCTCGAACTTTTACAAATAATTTTCGGCCTCAACGCGTGTTAAATGTTCCAACCGCATAATGTACAAAATATAAATATTCTGCGACCCCGAATATCCATTAGCTATTCAAATCGTTCATTCGCTCTAAAACCAATTTCTAAACTCCACGCTCGTTCTACCCCCACGTTACTCCGAATTGTACGGCCGACGCCGGGCAAATATCAGTGCACGAAACCCAAAAGCCAATTTTCCCTTCGAATCGACGCTCCAGTCTCCATCGACAATGCGGGGTGCGACGCGTTTAAACAAAAACCTCGAAAAAAGAACGGAAAAAAAAGGAGGAGAAATTCCTGGAGGTACGCGGATACCGAACTGCCGCCCTTTTCACCGATGCAATTTCTCGCGGCGCATTCTCCCCTGACACCGTGAGACAATAACCCGACACGGGGCCCGCACGGAATGCGATCAACGTGAAATAACGTGAACTGCAGCCGTCGATGGTCGCGTTTGCAAAGGTTCAGTCGGCTAATGCGGCCAGGACCGATGCACTTGCATAATTCCGCGCTCTATCGGCTGATCTACCAGGCGACCCTATTCTGTCGTCTCTCGAAGCTCACTCCTGGGGAAGTCTTTTTACCGAAGCCAGAAATACACGTCTGACGCGGTCTCTGACGTCAGCGGAGAACGGGCCGAGCGATTTCGCGAAGAAACAGAAAGGAATAAGAACGGCAGGCCAGGTGTTACTGGTTAGACGCTTTCGGTTTCCTCGCCTTCGATTAGTACCACCTGGATAGACGATAATGAGGGATAGGAAGTTTCCATTTCCGTAGAGTGCAGACGTAATAGAAATTGTTTTGTAATTCAACGCGGCTTTTTAGGGAGCAAACAACAATATATATAATACATAACAATACATAACAATCCCCTGTATACTAAAGGGTTCTCTAGCCCGTTGATTAACGTAAGTATATAACTTGCATTCATTGAATCAAAGTTGAATCTCATAATTAAGCTCGTATTTAAAAGGAACCTTCTGCGTTACACAGAATTTTATTTCTTGCTTCTGTTTATTTTATTGCTTGGCGCACGTCGACATTGACCACCACCAATTCTTTAGCTACACGGTCGAGTATGGGAACTTTTTCATAGATTGCAATACTTCACGGGCGATCTTTTACTTTTCACCGCGTTCAGTGGAATTTTAATCCTCCCCGCACGATTGCCTTTGTCGCGATGCAATATATCGATCTTTCTGACGTGCAATTAAACGCACGATCTCCGCTTCCGTTTAAAAACCACGACCGCGGACATTTTTAACGATGAGACCGTGCCTAACGAGGAAATTGCTTCACCTGTACGTTCGATATTGACGCAACTCGACAAAAAGCGACCTATAGTTTTTATAATCTATCCCATAAACAAGCATACACCTAGCTTATTTAATTCCATGCTCCGGTTCCGCGATTCTTTTCGTCATTGTCGCCTACGGGTAACACGCAACACGTTGCAATTACATCGGCCGCCAGTCGTTTTTTTCTTCTTCTTTTTTTCGCGGTTGCGGCCATGCCACTCTGACAAGAAGGGTTAGTGTATCACGAATCGACCGTGATCTCATCGCTATTTATAACCGGCCAGTCGCGTGTGATCGAGTTTGAAATCGGCGAAACGAGAGAGAAAAACGCGATGAACGGGGAAAATTAACATGAGAATCGATGAAATTGTCAAAGTGAATTATTAGAACGTGGAACACGTCGAAATCGATACCCTAGAAAGTTTAAAAAGTCTCGATGTAGAAAATGTTTCGCATTATCCATGATTTCGCAGCTTTTATAGAAACATATTAAATGTTTCTCTACTATATAACATTTATTACTTTCCAAACTTTCCATTTTCTCGTATTATAAAATCTATGCTTTCGTACAGCTTTCACAACTTTCAGCATCACTTGCATTCGTCCATTCTTTCAAACACCTTTCAATATGCGTTTTGAAACGTGCGAACGATCGCAGGACCACCGACGAGTGAAACGTGATAAGAGAAAATAGAAAAGGACAGGGTGGCTTGATTTCCAGCAGGAATTCTCTTTCCAATCCCGACAGCCCTTCACCAGACAATTTCAGAAAATCATTTTCCACGCCGCATGACTCGACCCCGTTCCCGATTTGATGACTGCGCGCGAGCCGCGCTATCGCCAGCTTAATCTCCATAAATTACAAAGGAACAAGAAAATCTGGAATATCGAATTTCAATCGGGCCTTAATCACGTTTCACGCCCGACCTCGTAATGTGATTTTTCTTCCCTGTAAATCCTGTCGCTGATTAAACTCGATCATCGAGAGCAGCTCGCGATGCTGCTTCCCCCGAGGGGCCACAAGGGAAGCAAATGAAAGACGGAACCGTGGAAAAGAGAAACAGGGACGGCGGACGTTCTGAATTTTAAACCATTAAGGGGGAATCGACTAGAAGCCCTCGAACCGTAATAACTCTGGAGAAATCGCCAGATATAGTGCATCAAATATTTTCAAACATTTCCACGCGAAATGATACCGAAGAAAACAAAATTTTGTCAAATCCCAGCATGACACGCTAAAAGCCTATCCAACACTCTCGTTTGTTCCACTGTACTTCTGCTCGCACACACCGTCCCGCGCAATCAAACACCAGGCCAGAAAGTAAAGCGAGAAATACGGAAATAGAATTCGCGGCAATCTATGCAACACGGTAGGAAATCGCAATCTTTTTTTCCGCCAGTCGAAACTTTTTAATTGCAAGTCCCTCTCCCTCTGTCGCCCTGCCTAATCCAAGCGGGGCCATCCAATTTGCCCGAATGGGATTTTTCTCGTGACGCACCTATCCACACGTTTTCTCGAACCTCCCCGACCAGTTCGACCCCTTTCCTTCCTTCCGCAGAATACAGTCCCGTTTCGGTCGCTTCCGCGATTCTTTTGTCGCGAAAAAATTCAATTCGGACTACGGACCTACGCACACTATCCCACGCCTATACGTACGCATCCATCCTTCCAATCCCAGCCCTTAGTGCCCGTCATTTCCCTCCGGTATCTATCCTTTCTCCGTGGCGTTAGCCGTCCAGTTTTTCGAGTTAGCTACAGCTCCATTGTCCAGCCGTTTTTGCGAATGCCAATGACAGTGGCACATAGGTTACAGCGCGACGATTCCTCCACCCCGAATCGTCAGTTCCGTTTCCACCCCTACCCTGTTCCGTCGGTGTCGATGGCGCGAGCACCGATAGCCGCGTGCTCAAAGAACGGAACTGCGAATCTGTCGATCGAAGAAGAATGGCCCAGCTCGTAATCAGTGCACGGTCCGATGAATTCCACGCAGCCTCGTATAAAAATGCAATCTCTCCCCCTCCGCCCCCCTGGCCAAAGTGGTTCACGCGACGTGCTTCAACTACCCTTGCAATGCTAACCGGACCGGCCGAGTGCACTCGTCTCTTCTTTACAATAGGTATTTGCGGAGTAATGTTTGTGTTTTCATTACAGTTACGTTCTGGACAAGTGTACGCGGATATGGGGTTGCTCTCCGACCCTCTGCGGAGAGTAACTTCAAGGAGAATCGATGGGATTCGAAGGAACGCGGTGGGGTGGAAAATAAAAGAACGGTTCGGTATGAATGTATTACTTTTCGAAGTGATTGCGCGTAGGATCGGTCGAATAATTCGGAAGGCATTAAAATGGGGATAAAGGTGGTGGGAACGTGACGATTCATTGCGAGAAAAATAATAAGCACGCGGTGCTCCGATGTTTATTGTACTCTCGTGTTTAAAAGACACTTTCCGTCGATTATTTCTTTCTGTACGCGGCAAGCGGTATTCATTCTTTCCCGTGATTTCCGTATCAGCTTCTTTCTTCTCGCCTCTGCAACGACTGCCTACACTGCTCGCCGTGAGAGCTGTTCCCCTGGCCGTGGCATGATTTACGACCGGCAAATCGAGAGTGCCTCCATTTTACACGTAACACGCGGTCGTTATCTGCTGCCCCTATTCTACTCGAGTCGGTTACGCATATTAGCGAACCATTTGGCTACCGATCAAACAGAGGTGACAATAAAGATAGCTGAAAGCAGCGGAATGATAATGAACGGAAAAAGAAACATTGAAAAGAGAAAAAGAAAAACGAACACTGCTAGAACGTTAACGTTTCCTGGATCGTTCCACCGGACTGAAACTGTCACGCCTGAATCATCCCGCTCACGCGTCTCGTTCTATTTATTAAATGAACGAGTTCAGGTAAAACACTGCAAAGCCGAACCTGGAAAAGCGACTTTCACTCGATTTGATTCACCTTCTTCACTCGAGGCATGGTCGAGCGTGAAATAAAAGAAAGGAGAAAAAAAAATAGAGACGAAGGAAATTATGAAGCAAAGACGCTTCGGTACAAAGAGCGGTGATCGATTGACTTTCGACTTTGCAATCTCATGCCGATCTCTTTCCGGCGAATTACACCCGAGGCGCGTGCTTGAAAAATCAGATAAAACATAGTGCACCGCGAATGGCGTGCAATTATATTACACATATATGCGGTGTATACCTTAAAATTTCGAAAAATAATTATTTTAATCGTCCCACCCGTTACACTTTGGCGATATGAATTTTCGCGGGCCGATTGACCGGCATCACGAAACTCGTCGACACGGACGGTGTTAATTGGAGCTAATTGAGAGACCACCTTTTTCACGTCGCTTGATTGCCTTTTTTTTACGGCTGACCGAAGATCAATGAGGTGCGGTAAATGAAAAAGAAGAAGATCACCCTGAATGGATCCTATCTGACCCACGCCTGGTGGAAAATACTTGAACGATGTCGAGGGCGTCCGAATTCTCTTGCTTGGATCAGCAAAGACCGCGGCCTAATTTGAAAGACACGTTCGATCGTTGCCGTGGTCGTAAAATATTCTACTTAGACGCTCCTCAATTTCCAGCCACCATTAAGGCAGAAATTGATGTCTTAACGAGGCATAATTTGTTGTCTTTAATGGTCACAAAAGCTGACACTGCGTGGGAGATAATTTCTTATCCCGGGGTGGATAATATAACGTGTCGTTAATTTTGCTCTTAACAGGAACGTGTACATTTCCACTTTGCATAAGAAAATCCGGCATACACGGCGATCCAATTAAGACCAGGTATACAGAATGTGCCAATAAGAACTGCTCTCTAAAATAACTCGGTTATTATTGACGTTATTTAAAAAACGATTGGAGGGAACCAACTAGTTGAACGAATTTATATATTTTTCCTTCACTGATATATCAAGGCGAGTTGGAGTATTTTTCGAATGTCGTAGCATATTTTCATTGCTGGTATGTTGCAGCCGATGAGAAGCAAATTCACATCCTATAATACACCTGCGTGTACACCTACATTTCAAAAAGACATTCGTCAAAGAATTCTGAACGGAATACGTAATAAGTGAAACCAGACACGCAGAACGACGAAGCACTTCAAAAAAAAAAAGGAAAAGAAGGGAGAATAAAAACAGAGATCAGAGAATGGAGCGATCCATGGTTTGACCAGAAGGATCGAGGGCGAAAGAAATGGAAATAAAAAAGGAGGAGACACTCGCTGTCCCACGGCAGCGTGGTTGTCGGCCGGACCAAACAAACAATCTTTATCTCCTTTATGGTCGTCCTTATCTCAGGCGGCCGACTCTTCTCTCCGGCTTTCCCGTGGCAGGTTCTGCCTTTTTCTCGCCCTCCGAGTTCGTGAAGGGACCCTTTGTGTTCCCCCGCATACTTTCTCACCGTGTTCCACGAGAAGGAAGCAGCAGGAAAAAACAAGAAAAACGATGAGGAAGAAGGTTAAAGAAATACGGGGCTCAGCGGACAGCGAATGAAACGGAAGAAAGAATGGAGAGACGTCTGGAGGGCGCGGAAAAAAAGGAACGGAAGATTATCCAACGTGCCGTCTAGTCTAAAAAATTTGAATAAATCTCGTTCCCGCACCGCTCTGAATATCATTTCGCCGCGTTCCACAAAATATCCACCCACTTTTTTTTATTCCAACACACACACGCACAAAAAGAGAGAGAGAGAGAGAGAACTGGAAATTCCGGAGGATTCCTGCTTACCTTCGGTGTACCGTGTACCATGTCCACCTGCTAGCCATGATAAACCGAACAAACGTTTCATTATGAGTCATTCGTGGGAACCTTTGACATTACACCTTGTGACGCGACACTACTACGTGCGTGCCTATCGCACTTTCACGCCGGAAAAACTCCTAGATCCATATTCATGCGATTCTATTTTTGAAACGAGACCTCTTTTTCACGATGCGACGGCGGGAAAGTTGCTCGTGGCGGAGGTATAAGTGACTTATACAATGAACTGTAGACAACAGCTCGAGGCAAAAAGTACACGCGCAACGATTCCAAGAGTTCCCGTGATAATGATTAATGTCGAGCGGTAATTCGTCTTCGCAGTTTGATGTCGGTGCATTGAAAGTCAAAAATATAGTTACACGCAAGTTCCACTGTCGCTGTAATGAGATAGAAATTCGAAGAAACCTCAAGTGTTCATCGACTGTAATCGAAGAGACAATTGTCGAAATCGAACGATAAGATTTTCGGACACTCTACAGAAGATACTCCACAGTTGGCCAAAGTTTGGTCGTGTGAACGGAGCACGTGGAGTTTCGCTCATAATTCGCCTCTTTCTGGTATCGCCGTCAGGTTTTCGATACCGCCACTTGTTACGTAAATACGAGTGCCCCATTCGGAGAAGCAGCCAATTGATTTACGTTGTAATGGACTACAAGGACGACTCGTGGCCTTCTCCGTGAGACCTTCCTACCTGGCATCCATTCAGCAAATCATCGGCTCCATACCTTCTCCATTGTACGTGTATTGGATTACCCTTCACGTAATTCGATTCGTTTGATTCTGTCGTGGTTGCTCCTCGCGCGTCGTTAATATCGCATTCTCTAGGAATCTCTGTTCAATCATTTCAACGTTTAATCGATCTCCACGACTTTGCGGAGTTAAACAATCGATTCTCGATATAAGAATGCGACCTCGAGTGATCGAAACGATTTTTTACTCCAAAATTATGGAGCATTCGTATTCGTCTAAAATTTCCTACACCTTTTAATTCAGCGAGCAAAGATTTGTTCTAAGAATATGCCCTGGCTTGAACTAAAAGAGGAGAAGAAAAATTCGCATAAAATGAATGCTGAACCGAGTTCTTAAGCCGCGTTCTACATAACCGATCCAGCAGGAAACCGTGTCAATTTCGATCGAGACTAATCTACAACTATCCATAGCAATTTGTACCAGCAACTGCTTTCTACGTTCACCAATTCGCCTTTACAACTCGGCAGGCGAAAAAAGGAGAACCCGCCGTACAAGCAACGTCGTAGGAAAATCGTTAACGAAATATCCGCGATCACTCGGCAATCGGTGTAAATCTCTCGTAGAGGCTGGTCGAACACGTTAAGCCGGTCGTCGTGGCCGCAACAAGATACGTAGAAATTCAGTAACACCGTGTACGTACGCTTGCGGCAAAAGTTTGCTTTATATTCAACCCTATGTAAATGAGAAACGATCATTCAGCCGCGTTGTAACGTCGCCGCACGAACCGATCGTGGGTGCAACGTGTAAAATCGAGCAAGAAAGCACGCGCCCTGTTCTCGTGTTTCTTTCCTAGGGGTTCTTTAAGCCCCCATGCGGCGCTGTCACGCGATAAGAGCTCGATGCCGGTTTACCGATTACCTGACCGCTGGTAAAGCAAACGTGCGTTCCTGAATGCAAATCGACACCGATGGACGAAACACTCCGGACCGTTATCGTACGTCTCTCTACGAACTGCGGCCCCTTGGTAAGGAGGGAAATCCATTTACAACTCGTGCCCGCAATTTACGTACTGCACCTCGGACCGACCGACTCGACATTGATCGTGCTTCTTCGACCACGCGTCGCGATTTCCGCTTTTATTATCGAGTTCGTTTCCCTCTCGCTCTTCGCTCCTGCCCGATACGGGGTCACGGCTTGTACGGAGCGAACCGAGGTTCGAGTTCGTGTTGAATTATAGAGAGAGTGCGTCCGTAATCGGATACAAAAAGAAAAAATAATAATAAGTATATAACAATTATACATATAGAAAGAATTATTGTACAACGTCGACTCGCTGCGATCGTCTTTGCATACGCGTTAAATCTTTATAATGAAAGGCTTGATCCGATTAAGAAAAATATACATATAAGAACGATTAACTAGAAGGAGAAAATTGCGAAAAAGTGACTCACCGTTAAAATGCACTTGTGGCTCGGTGAGATGTACTCCAGCCCCCGGTGTCCCTCGCCACTGAAGCACTTCTGTATGTTGGTCATGAACTTCCTCCTAATAGCCTTCAACGAGTATACACAGAGCGCGGAATGCGCCATGGGTACATCGCTGTTCGTACCGTTGCTCTCGGCGAACACCGCGAACAACACGTCGTCCTGGGCGGTGATGCCCAAATCGCCTGCTAAAACCGAGCCAGCCTTGCCGACGTAGGCAGCCTGAACCAGATTGTAATACGTTCCGTTGTTGGTGCAGTTGATCGGTATCTCCGCGTACGAGTAGTAATGCCCGTCGTCCTGGCAGACACGGACCAGCTTCGATATGTATATCGGCGTATCGGTGTTTTTCATCTGCGTGGTCATGAAATAGCTGAAGCGGCCGCTGCTAAAGCCGTACACGTAGTTGATACGGTATCTGTCGCGCGACAACGAGTTCACGTACATCCTGGTCCCGGTGGTGACAGCGGCTTCCGCGATGTTCAGCATCCTATCCTTGTCCAGGGATCTAGAGCTGACCGCGGGAACCTCCGATCGGTACGGCGAGTTCCCGGTAAACGTGACACCCACGTACATCACCTGAGATACGGGTGGATTCGGTGGGCCTGGTGCAATGAACGCGACCGTCGATGCAGTGGCGTTGTTCGCCACCACTGCCTCCTTCACCTCCTGGACCACGTCCGAGATATTGTGAAGATTTCGTACTCTGCAGGTGCCCTGGGACAGGCTTCCGCACGAGATCAATCTGGTGGTCGTGTAGTCGATGACCAACGCCTTGTTCACGTTGTCGACCGGTTTCGTTGGCGTTTCCCGTGGACAGTCGATCATAGAGCACGCGGTCGAATCACCTCGCGGCCCGGTCACTTCCTTCACCACGAGGCTGAGATCCGGCGAGAGCTGATAGAGCCGGTTCACCGCGCCCACGTACACCCGACCGGTATTCTTGTCCACGACTAAATGGTTCATACGCTTCACCTCTGGATCGTGGAACTTTTGTACTATGTCGGCTGGCATCGAGCGCACCGGTAGGCGCGGGGACAACAGCACCAGGATCGACAGGAGCAGGCGAATTTGCTGTTGATGCGACAGCATCGATCCCATCCTCGTCGATACCTCGCCGCTGCCCGGGAAGACTAGCATCTTACTATTCTACTTTCTAACTCTACGCGGGACACGATTTACCGCCACTTCCTCCTCCGCCCGGGGATCCTCGCCGAGGTGTCTTCCACGAGCCTCGCCCAGACCTGCACAGAGAAATCAAAGGAATCGTTCATTTTATACCGTGAACCAAGTAAACGACAATATGAAACGCTTCGGCGTTCTGTTCCATTTGCGACTTAGCATACGCGAGCCGTTTTACCGATCGGAAGTTTTAGTGCTTCTGTGCCATTTGCATTTTATGGAGCGAGCGGGAAATGGAGCGTGGAACGGTTTGGTCCTTTCTTAAGTTCCCGCCGCTAGGCCAGGGTGGAGGAAGGGAAGGTATGTGTACGGGTTCGTGTGTTATTAATTTTCGCCTGGCTGTGAGTGTACGGTTTAGGAATTTCTCGCTCGTTATCGCTCGTATATCTGTCTCTACTTGCTCGACCAGGGAGTATCTAAATACAGCTGAACGGAGTAACGACTTTCGAACCGTTCGAGTGCTCTCGTTCGTACGAAAAGAAACGCTTCGCGGGTCGAAACGACGCGTCGTAGAATTAACATATTCTTTCAGAGACAGCTGGAACGATTGGTAAGGTGTGTAAAGGTGTCTTTAACGTAGACGGGCCTTAAATCAGACGGGGTAACATTTTCGCGAACGAGGGCGACGTTTAGCGTGACTGTACCGCCTCTTTACATTAATTGCGAGTTAGCGCCGTACCAGCGACACTCGGAACACGAAACACCTTCGACCGCGGAATAATTGCTTCGATTATCTCCTCAAACTTGTGGCGAATCGAGCGGGGCCTGCACGCGAAGACGGTGCGCCGTTTAATCGGCAGGTAGAATTGGAAACAAAAATTCCGACGCGAGATACGTATTACAAAAGCAGACGATCGAGAGAAGAAGTCGCTTGATGAACGAATAAAGAATTTCACGGAACGTTTAACGTCGAGAACGCGGAGGAAATTCTGGCGGAAGTCAGAAGGGACGTGTTATCCGCGATAATTGCTTGAACACGCGATCAGAGAGGCCTTGTCGTTCGGAGGTTCACGTAGGACTTCCTAAAAGTCATTGAACGAGAAAGAAAGTCACGGAGGTGAGAACGCGGGGGTAAAAGTCGTGCAAAGGGAGAAAGGCGAAGAACGAGGAGGAGGGTCCCCGACAATTTATCGACTAGGGAAACCAGGTGCCTTTGAATCGAAACCCCGACGCATACTCCTCTTAACGAAATGAAACGCCCGACTTTGTGCAGGACGCGCAGAAATACGTGGGAAAGAAAAAATTCCAAGGGGAGGGAAAAAGGTGAGTGGATGTGGAAACGGCTGGAAAGAAGAAGGTGTTTCTCCCGTTTCTGTCCCTCCTTATCGTGACGGAGGGTAGCGTTCAATAGCAACAAAAAACTTTCCTTATTTTCCGAACACCGAGCTCGGGGCCTGTCGAGGCTCCCCTCGACCCTCTGCAACACGTCAGTTCCATTTTATGGGCAGAACCGTGAAGAAAGTGGAAGTTCGCAGCTACGAAACGCTCCCTCTTTATATGTATATATACTGTGCTCTCTTGTAATTGGAATTTATAGCTGTGTAACAGCGATCCGTATTTTGATTTAGAAACAGAAGAACGAACCCTCGGGGAATGCACTGCCACTGCGTATCAATTTTCAATGCAACGCACATGCGACGAATACGTGCACGTTTCATATTATATATTACATTCCGCGAATGAACGCGTCAGTGTTAAATGAGTAGCGAATGCGCCGTTACAGTTTCGCCAAATCGAAAACCTTCTTAGAACGGGCGATAAACGACTATCAACAACAAAAAATTGCACGAACGCAGAAATCCTATCCGCCAATGTACCTGTAACAGCTTGCCATTTAATGAGCGTCGCGAATGAACCGTCGTGCTTGAGTGAACTACGGACTCGCATTGCTTCATATCGATTCATATCGATGCGCATTGCTGAACCAGTACCGGTCCCCATGTTACCCCCAACGTTGAATAATAACGATGATGCCGAAATATCGCCAATAAATGTTGCTCGTTTCCCAAACGTGTACCTCGATGCAATCGACTCTCCCCTCGTTTCGAGGGCCCACGAAGAAGCCCCAGTTTCATTTAAAAAAAATCACACATCCTTCGCCCTTCCACGCGACCATCCTATATAACGCCGCGTTCCCTTTCTTCCTACGGAAGATGAAGGTAACGCGCTTACGAACTCGTATACGAAGAAGCACGCAACTAGTCGAGGGGAAACGTGGAACGAGGATCGCGCTGGGTATCGGACAAGCAGATAAGTATCGGGATACCCGGGAACGCGCGATTCCACGTAGAAGGAAAGTCACGTTGGTTCAGGTGTGCGTGTGCACGAGCACTCCTCGTGGCTGTTCGTGCGCGCGCGGGAAAGATCGAGAGGAAAGATGGTCGCGGTATTGCCCGGGACTCGGTGCGTCTTCTCCCCTTGCTATCTGATGAACCACGCACGCGTGCCTTTCTTTCTGAATTCCTATTGTGCCGGTGCGACGCACACGCACCTCGTATGTAGGTTAAAGCCGTAATTAACGATCGTCTTAATTGCGGACAATTTACAACCGCGGTGTAATGCCGATCAAACGCGACAGTAGAACGCTACACCGCCGCTGTCCACCGCAGGGACCGCCCCTTCGTCTGGGAAAATCGAACAGCCGTGAAACGACACTTTAATTAACGCGTTTATCGGAGAACTGACCGGCAACGGGACAGAAAAGTTGCGAGGATTAACGCCGAGGACCTCGGGGGAATTCGGTATGATTTCCAATGGTCGTCTTGGGCATTTTGCACACACCGTACACTACTGGATGTGGCAAACCGACGTGGAAACTTAATCGATGTTGTGTGAGCAGCGTGGTGTAGTTTTCGCAGGATTACAACGGTATGATACCGTCTGAATCGGGAGTATCGAAAATTTCCGCAAGAAAATGAGGAAAAATTGAGGAAGGATGCGATGCTTCCGAAGAGATAAACGATAAAAAAGAAGGTATTGCACATAATTGAGCAATACCGTACTGCTCGTATAATGTTTAGAATTAACGTCTAATAAGAAAGTCAAAAGTACTTTTGAGGCCTATGGTATTATAAAAGATTTAATATTTTCAACCGTCCTTTTTTCGAAGCTACTAAGAACACGGCGGTGCAAAGAATAAAACGAATATTATTGTTCATTATTATTCGGGCCTTTATTTCAGTTTCCCCTTAACCGAGCCTAAAGAATAACGGTGACCCCAGACGACCATTATTTTCACAAATAGGCCGTATGTACATTCACCATCGGCAAAGGTTCCTGGTACTAATCGTGCCCATCCGGAAACGCGGAAAAGAGGGAAAAGTGGGAAAAGCGAGGCCGACCCCACGTTTCCATGAACGATACAGTCGATTCGAGCACAAAGTAATTTCTGCATCGTGTTCACCGAAAGCCCCCGGCAGAAATGGCCGCGCGTTAATTTTAATTACAAAGTGCGCGCTTTAATATGCACATTTATTTTAATAGAAAACCGACGGGGCTTCCGTGCGATGCGCCCGATAGCACTTCCTACGGTTCCCGCTCATATTTCATCGTTTTCCGCGGAAACGCGAGATGGGCTTTTACTTTTATTTACTTCGACTGTTGCACGCTACTGCGCGTGCTTCTCCCATTGTTTTACAGGCAGGCGGAACGTTTTGTTGGTAACATCGGTGACCCACTATTCTCGGGATGCGTGCGAGAAGTGTGCAAATTTTAAGATGCTTCTGCGTAAGTTTCGAATAAAGCTGTACGCGCGCTGGTTGAAGTTTTAGAACGTTCTATATGCAGCGTGTGGAAAAGTTGGTAAAGTATCGGATATCGAATAAATATACCAATAATCGGGTGTTCGTGGCAAGTTTAGCATTTTTCTGTAAGATCGAGCTTCTCATTTTAACTCAAATTGATTTAACTCATTTTAACTCAAATTATTGGGATTGCAGATTTTTTTAGCAAGTACATCTACAGAAATACGACGATGGTCGTTTCTTGAACAGATTCGATTCCGAAACCGGGCCAGAAGATAGTCGTTCAGCCTTCGATTGTTCGTTGTAGGAATCCAATGAACACACATGTCAGAATAAACACGATGACGTTGTAGAAACGAGAGTATTTCAGGGGGGGTGCGACTGAATTTCGAGAACGGAACGGTGAAAGGGGTGAAATTTAAATGATTCGACAGGCAGAGATAAATGACGGGGCCAGAACTGTGTATAATTTAAACGGGAGGGCCTGTTACAAGCGCGAGAACGGGCCATAAGGGGTAACTACCTTTTTAAGGAGTAGTTCCCGTAACAAATGCGATCATTTGGTAAAACCGTGACGGGTCTTGCTACGCAGACGGGGAGAAGAATACGTGGAGGAAGAAGCGTGGGTAGATAACGGAAAAGAACCAAAAGAGGAGACAGCGAGAGGAGCAATGCTTCTTCTCCGCCCTCTCGCCGCCTCGCGAAAAGTACCGTTTCATTTCTGATAAATTGAGAAATTTAAGGGATCTCTGCTGTGTGTTGATAAGGGTGATTTAAGGATACGTATAATGGCGAGTGACGTTAATAAAATTTAATGCGAGAAATGTACGGTGCCTAATGATTCATTTTCGTTGCATTGATAAACGATTACAAATGATACCTGCCGAATAAATATATAGAATAACCACGGAAAAGGATATCTAGCGCAATCGCATACAAATTTCCATTGTTTCCATGCAACGTGACTGCAGCTCAAATGACTCAGTCGTTCCATTGATTAATTAACTATCTTCAAATTCCACGTGACATCCATGCCGGCCATTACAAACAAGGAAAACCTGTGATTTATTCGATGACTAAGCCTCTGTTTCGCGTATCGGGCAGGCGGAAAAAGAACGTGAAAATGAATCGGAAACAGATGTGTGCACGCGGCGTTATGATTACGACGGTTAGAAGCGGATTTAGGAACGCTGATATCTGAACGAGGAAACGGTCTTGCCGGAACGTGGGAAATGCCTTGAGACAAACTGCCTTCTTAAGAAACGACTTCCACGCAGCGAATAAGATCGCTCGACCAACTTGGATCGACCTTAACTGCGCCAGAAGCAAAGGGGAAAAAAGCAGGAAAGGGAAGAACGCATAGGATATAACGGAGGTCAGGCGAAGGAAACGCTATGACTTCCTTTAAATCTCCTCTAAGCTGACCTGACTGCGAAACTTCTCCTGATTCCTCATTAAGTAAATGGCGGGGGACAAAAAAAAATGCAAGAAAAGAGGGAAAAACGACGGCGTGTAATTTAGAAAGATATACACAGGGTCTTCGGTTGTTTTTCCCTCGACCCTGCACCGTAAACGATAAGACGATTAGAAGACGTAGAAGTTCTATGGCCTGCGAGCCTCCACTGAACCCGCTGTTGCTCGAACGGATTTGGATTAACCAAGATCTGAGACTGGTGGAACGAAAGAGGGTAATTTTTAATTAAAACTTCTCAGATTGACGTCACACTTGATGGATATAATAGTAAGAAAAGTGTACACTTCCGCGAACGAATACTTGAAAACGATTTACGGTTGTGATTTATTGGTTCGCAGCGTTATGCAACTGCAACGCACATGGCCATCGAGGGAAAAGCAATCAAAACAGCTTACAGAAGCAAAATTAAAGAGACATTACAGAGGGCCGGAGAAATTACGACGGAAACTTGGAGGTTCAGCAACTTCCAGACAACGCAACGAACGGCGTCTTTTTTTGGAAAAAAAAGGAAAGGTAGAACCATTCGAAGAAAACTACCGGGCACTGAATGCGATTGCTGAAGAAAAGTTGGATTAATTTACTCTCGATAAAGAAAGAAAAGCGAAAGAAACGAAGAGAAGGTCGGGCCGACTGTGGCGCAACATTTCGCCGGGTACATTCAACTCGCTCGCAGGCCCTAATGGCTCTTTAACGAGTTAAACAATCGTTAAGAGTTTAAACAATCTCGCAAGGTTCGGCCGGACTTTTTAAAACGACCGATTTCCACGGGTCGCGTCTCGCAAAGTCCAAGAAGCTGAGCCTCGGTTTCGCCGGCACTATGAAACTTTTCACTGTTTCTCCAACTCCTCTTGTTCCAGCCCGTGTGCCCGCCCTTTTGGTCGGTTTACTCGCCATTTCGGACCGCGTACTACTACAAACTTAAGTCGAAACTAAGTGTACAGAGGATCCGTCGTCGGCAAGACACGAGACCAAGAGAAACGGACTGCCTCGTTATCCTCCTTTGTTCCGACAAATTTCACGACCGCGCTGTTGTTCGTCGGAATCAAACGGTTCCTCTTTCAAATTACTATCACGTTAAAGTAATCAAATAAAAAGAAGATCTGTTGACGAACGTTATATTATATTATTACATCTGCGTACAATAACATACTGTGTCGATATCCTTTTACAACAAAACAGAGGCACGCCGTTCCTCGCCAGCCAATTGTTTCCATCCTCCTACACTAATTGTAACAATCCTTGGGGCTGCGTCGTACAATCCTACAATTCTGGAGTACCATCGAATCCCATCCCCGATTCAAGTAGACACGGCGAAAAACTATCTGCATCCGTCCGACCTACCACAAAACCGAATTACCGACCTCGTAGGTGGCACGAGTTCGTCGATCAGCGTCGAGGAATGAAGACGATGAACGGCGGAAGAAAGAAGGGCAAACGAGACAGCATCGGTACCAATGAGAAATAGCATCGCGATGCGTTCCGGTGGCGTCGTTCCTGCCGATGTTCGCAGATTTTTCCAGCCTGGATACGGCCCTTTCTCTCTTTATAAAGGCGTGCACGGAAAGGCGCAGAATGTGGAGGTATTACGAAGAGGATACAGTGAGAGAAGTAGGAGAGGAGAGAGTAAGAGAAAGACTTGGAGGCTCGTCGTGCCGCACGGCAAAGGCCATTTACCGGTGACAGAGACAAATAGAACCAGGTACGTTCTAGGGGTGGAGAAGGTCTATGAGAGAGAGAGGGGACGAGTGTCGTCTAACTAGCGGAAGCAGGGAGGCAAAGAATAAAAGAAGTTAAGGCTGATAGTGCGACGAGGAACTTGAACGGGCCATAGTTGGTGGATAAAGAAAGCGGGCTTGGTACGACGAGTGCAAGACGACGGATTCCGTCACGGCGTGGGCCCCGTGGCAATGCCCTGGCTCCCCTCGCGGGTGCCCTTAACCCTTCTATCCTACTTTCTTCAGATTTCTTTAGACAAAAGTGTCCTTCGAAACGCGACTAATAAGTATATTAGTTACTAATTAACTAAGTAAAAATATTATTCCACAGGCAAAATATTCCTCTTATGTATATTACATATTTTTTTTGTTGCTATTCGATATTTATGTTTGCAAGGATTGAACCAGTGCATGTAAGATACATTACTTTCAGAGAACTGTTTAACGAAAAGAAGAACACGAAGGCGAGACAAGATACGAAAACAGGGGCGTATAGGGAAAAGGAAGGAACGTAAACGAGAAGACGGAGAGGATAGAGGGATCTGTCGAGCACGTACAACACTCGTTGGCCTTCTCCTCTCTTCCTTAACCTGAATATGGAAGAAGCCGAGAATGCCGCACAGGGCCCAGCGGGAATACAGCGTGTGTCGTTGCCCCCGGAAAAGTTTTCGGTGCAAACCGGACGCTCTTTTATTCAAACTCACGCTCTCCCTTATTCAAAATCGACTTGGCAAGAATTTTCTCCAGTCCGTTCCCTCGTCGACGTTCAGCAATAACAAATAAAGAAGAAAAAAAAAACGATATCAGATTGTATTAAATGGTCATCAAACGACGCGTTTAAGTAATCCACGATCTGTTCAAAAGCTCAAGCTGTACATTACGAACTGGAAATCAAAGAGGCGACGTGTAGTCCTGTTGGAAACTGCGCCAGATAGAGGCCACTGACGCAGGGCAAAAGGGACGTTTTGCTGTTCGAGCTGACACGGACCGACGTTTCATGAAACATAAATGCCGGTGTATCCGTTCGCTCGAAATCCCGTGCGGGTCGTTCGCGTTGCCTCATTTTCTATACGCCATTACCGTTGTCATTAAACCGCGTCGACATCGCAAGCCCGCCGTGCTGTCCCGCGTGCGTTATGCACCGTCGCGTATAAGTTTTATTACGATTAAGGGCGCCGTTAAAGCACGGTTTCCAAACAGCGAGAGAAACAGAGAGAACGGTACGAGACTCGATTATCGCTAGCAGATGTTCCAGGGAGGGCAGGGCAGGGACGAAATGCGGCTCGAATCACCAAAACTCGAAAACAGAAACGCCGTCGAATTCGTCGACGGGGGACGGTCTGTCCGAAGAGACTTATAGTTTAAGGGCACGGTGTAAGGGTAGAAACGGGACAAGAACGTGCGCTCTATGTTAGACGGAGAATGGACGCAGAGGGCACACGTACACATACAGAGCAAGGAAATCTAGGTATATTGGGGCTCGTGGCGAATATCGAGGGAAGTGCAGGGGCACGGTACGTTTCTGTACAAGGTTCCCGGTAAGCTCGACGCCTGTTAAGTTTCGCGTGCATTATATCGTGCGCCGAAGCCCCGAGGGACGTCCCAAAGCTTTTGGGGATCGCCAAGAGGATCGACCCGGTTCGCAGTGCTCAACGACGACGTCCTGCTTAAACTCGGAGCCAAGGGGAGCAAAATTCCCTTCATGGTTCGGAAGGCCGTGGGGGTTGGAACGAGCGGGACAGGCGACGAAACCCAATGGATCGCTGAAAATGCACGGCCCACAAACACGTCGCCCGAACAAAGGACATTGTAGGAACGAAATAATTGCGCTACTGTCGGTAATAATGCGGCCAGATGCCTGGGTGCGAATTCACCGTGCGTTCCCGCGTACGGGCGAAAGAGATTTGCGTTGAACGAGCTGGGTGAGCTGGGTTTTAAATGGGTCGGGGGGGTGTGAAAGTTATTGTATTAAATGTTTGCAGAGTTAGTGGCGTTAGGGTGGAAACGCTTGGCTACGAACGCTTTGCGGGGAAATAGGAAATTCTCGAGCAATTCATGATGGAAATATGTTTGAAAATATTGTCTGTAATGGGGAAGATTATGTGACAATGGTACGATAATAAATTCGTGAGCTCCTACGCTGGCTTGTGAATATTCGAATTGCCATTACAGCATATTTCATATCACATTACGTGTTCGATATTAAATACGATTGATCTGACCGAGTAAGCGGGTGTGTTCGAGAAAGAAATTGCAGAAGGAAAGGATTGAAAGGAGGCCAAGGACGATTAAACGAGAAGAAAAGAACAATTGCTTCGACGGCGCGGTTCAATCGAACACGAGGGCGGTCGAAAAGTGGAATGCTTGTACGCTGTTCATAATATTCGATGAGACGAGGGCCGTTAAAAATATATCAATCAACGTTAACGGGCCCATGGGGAAACGGTAAGCAAAAGGAGCAACAGAGTGTCCGGCTGCATTTAGGATGCACCGGCGCTGCGGCGGGCTGACAGTTTGTGATGAATCGACGGTACGACGAAATGATACCGGAGGAACGCCACCAGCAGCCAGGAAAATGGGCCATTTGGTCGTCCCTTTACAAAGTGCTCGAGAAGGGGTAAAAAAGAACGACGAGCAACCCTTGCAAATGCTGGACCATGATGGCCCGCATCCTAGAGATCGAGGATGTGCAGAATATCGTTATTACGAGGTCGTCGTCGTTGGCACGCGACCCCGCGATTTTTCCTCTGCCTAGGAAAACTCGTGCAACGCTTTCCCAGCAGTATGAAACAGCGCTACGTCGAGACCACTTGACGTCACAGAGGTAACAAATCACCATGGATATGATCCCATGCGACGTCGGTCCATGTTCGAGAATTCGTCACTCGTGATGTATGTACGTGGAGAAATATCATTTTCGAAAAGGGATACGGACAGTGACAGAGTTGGTTTCACGTCTGGATGATAATATCTTTCCTGTACGAGAATAATTTATTTACAAGTGATAAAGAAGAATAGCCACGAACGAATGTACGACATTATTCGTGCAAATAACGCTCGCATTTTCCGAATGGCCGTTTATTTAATACGTTTTAAGAGACTTTTAAATCACTGCCAGGCTTCGCGTTTTACGCTGGTTTGCCTCGAGTGCTCGAGCAACTTAAGGCTTTTCCATCCACCTAATCCAGTTTTGATTATAAATCACTTAAAGCCGTCGTTCTGACGGCGAAACGAAGTTTTCGAAGGCTCCGACACTAAAGCGACTACGTATATATGTATATGTACGTATATACTGACTCGCCAGCCCGTAATTGATGGATTTATCTAAGAGAAGAAAACAAAATCTGCCTCGGCGTGAGACAGGCTTTTTTCTCTTGAATTTCCCCCGCGTCGAACATGTCGGCTGCAACCGAGGAAAAGCTGCGTGTCACTGCGTGCCGTTGCATTTATGCATCTCTTACGATAAATCTGCGAGTTGCCACGCAATCTATTTACGCAGAGAATCATGCGATTATCATCTAATTCGAAGCCGCTTATTCCATCACCGGAGGCGGGTCTACGACGGGTTCAGGGATCATCTGGGACTCGACTCGGCGAGAACTCGAGATTTTATCTCGGTTAGACGTTAGATGAACTTGTACATAAAAGCTACAATCGCAGTAACCAGAGATAAAAAGTAACAGTTGTTTTAAATATTTTTTAGATAAAAGTAATTGATAAAAAGTTGATTTTTATTGGGGGGACTTATCATTCAATCGTTAAGAAACTTTTGAAAGAATGATGTGACTAAAAACTTTTCATATTTAACTTTTCTGGTTATGCATAACGATTGTAAATGACTAAAATTTTGTTTGGTGGAACCATTATTAATGATCAAAATTGTTTTCGATTATATATAATTGTTATTGGGCGGCGGGAACCTTTTTGGACACGAATGATCATTACTGAAGACAAAAATTTTTTTGGTTGCGAATAACCATTACGGATCACGGAGATTTTTTTTTATTACGAGCGACTAATATCGGTGCCCGGAGTTTCGTTTTGGTTACATCTGATCTAAAATTTTAGCTTCGTGTATTTATTAGTTTCTGAAATATTAATAAAAAAAACTTTCGGTGCTATACATTGAAAGCTGCGCAGCCAGATAATTACTTACACAACCGCCTTCGCTGTGGTAGGCATCGACATCCAGTGTCGAGAGAAATTTTGTTTGTAAACACCGATTCGACTATGAACGACAAAGAGTTCTGTTTTACGATTTCTATCTACCAGATTTATAATGTTGTCACGCTTCGTAAACATTTTTTAATCACGTATGTACATTGTGAAGAAAGCTCAATAAAACGCAGTCATTGTCGAAGTATGATTTACGATCAATCCTTTCCTTCTGCTACCCGGCGTTTGAAAACGCGCGTTGAGAGCAGGGCAGCCAACGCAACAATGTATCAAAAATCAGAATATAGGAACAGTGTTGCACGTCATTAGTATGCATCGACTATATACGATTGATTGGTTCTCATCGCATCGTCTAGTCCGCGCACAAAAGAATCAAGGAATAAAATAGTTTTGTCGTTATAAAATAAATAAAATATGTATAACAAAGTTACTACATGTTAAAGTAGACGTGTTAAGAATTGCAGTGACAAAAAAATGTATTATTAGAAGTTTAAATATGGAGTTAACAGAAGAAAGTGTTTGATTGGTGACGTTGGTTAGGTGGACCAATGAGCGAATGACATTTTTAACGTACATTTTAAAATTAAGGAGAAGGGATGCCGATGAAGAAGTAGAAGTGACGTGACAAGTGCGGTTGATCGAAGTTCGTCTAACGAGACAACGAAGGTAATAATTTTAATGACTATTTATCGCGATCTGATCATTTTTAAACAGTTCGGATTTCAATTCAATATTGTCGCGACGGTTTTCTTGTGTTCGCACGCTAAAATGATAGATGCAAAACGGTTCGCGAGTGAAAGTAGAACGGGCTTTCCGTTTTCCAGAAAGTACAGGCCGGACGCCATGATGTACGTTGTAGCCCTTTGTCTTTATGCGCGATTAGCGAGAAAAATTAGCTTTTTGACATAACCTGGTGTGTTATTGGCTAGGGAGTGTTGTTTCATGTTCATCGCTTATTGTTTCAGTCGTATCGCGAGTGACTGTGCTTGTGCTAATAGTTCAAAGTGCCCAAGCAAAGGATACCTAATAATGGATAACTAATAATGGATATTACACATACACATGGATTACAATCGGACCTCCATCTTGATCAGGCGTCTTTTTGGTGTTCATTGCAAGGTGGCTTTGTCAGCGAACGGTGAGTCCTAACATATATGAACAAGCTTTTTTCATTTCGTACACGCATCCAGCGTCGAAATATTTTTACAATATTATCGCACACACAAGGAAATTTTGTCCGATAGAACAAATTCGATGCACGAAATAATTAATCGACATACGAAATTGGAAGTATTGACTATTCGTTCGAAACAATTTGCAAGCGCGTTTTTTATCGCGATATTCATAATATCATTAATACGAATATTTAGTTAGTAAAATTTTCGAATTATTTATATATTCCGCAATTTATTTCTCGCAATCGGGATTGTTAGATTAAAAAACGCACGGTTTCGTTAAAAATTACTATCTTCGCGTTCCCATTTAATTTTTGTTATGTTATTAATTAATATTATTATTTTATTATAATGTAAAATGCCGGGAACCTTGTGATGTGCACGCGTACCGAACTGAGCATCAACGGAATATACGTGCACTGTCGATTGCATCCGCCAACAGGTACACTAATCACGGAGCCCACTGTATTTTAAGATTATTAAAATCGTGAAAGTTTCAAAGAAAGTTTCGTTGCCAGGGCTTGTAGATACATTTGCTCAACCGATAATTGATTTCCTACGTCGTGTCGTGACGAATAATTGTGCAGTTTTGCGGAAAAAATTAATAATACATGATTTATATATGCAGATATTCCTATAAAGAATCCTTCGAGACGCTAAACGTGATTTCAATATACGCGAGTCAGATTATTTTTACTGCAAACGAGTTCCTTTTATAGAAAATCACTTGATCGCCATTTTGAATAGACAAGGTGGTCTGCAAAGCCTTGCAAAAATTAGACAAAATTTTCATATATTTTAGATCCCCAGTTTTAATAGCATTGTTTAACAACGACGCAAACAATATTAGTAGCATCAAAAAACTTTAGCTAAAAATGAGTAATCTTCGATTGAACTTCGCGAGAGTTAATATTAATACCTCTTATTAGGAAACGGAGTTTGCCAAAGCGAAACGGTTGTTGTCATGCAAAGATTGTAATTTTTTCTCAAAATACCTACTTACTTGAATCTATCTAAACAGATGTTGTATTTATTCAACTTGATGCTGTACACCACTATAATTGTTGGAAAGAGTTTCCAATTGTATACTACAATTTCCATCCATCATTATATTCTACAATGGATTTTTCAGGAAGTTGATTTTTTTTCTAGACCGTTAGGGGGTTCCTACTATTTACTCCATCTGGGTAATGAGTTTTCGTCAGATGGCAAATACTACCCTACTGAAGTCCATTATATTGGGTGCCTATAGTTATTTGTTTAAATTAAATTATTTACTTAGTAGACGGTTTACACTAAATCTGTTTGCAATGAAAATTAGAGCCATGCATTAATTCCTGTACGATAAACAAATTTGCGAATGGGATCTGCTGCTTAACGAGTAAAGTGCTTGCTTTTTGAAACACGCTATACATGTTGTGCCCAGATTAGCTTCATACTAACGTGACAATTTTTTTATTTATACATGGACTGCTAATTATTATATACGATTTGCAACAGTCAATCCTATTATAATTGGGCAAAGCTTTTTTCGATACATTACGCTCGCATGTGCCCAAAGGAAACTGACGATTGCACGTGGTAATGATAATAATGGCAAGTTCGGGTATTTGCGTGCGAATTAAAATGAAATGGATATGCTAAAACGCGTACTTGAACACAATACATATGTATGTTAGCGCGTTGGAAAATAAGCACTATGCTCATATTTCTGCATGTTTCAATCTTTTTCTGCATGTTTCAATCTTTTTTTGCAGTCCCCTATTGGCAACTGTTTTATAATATGGAAATTGATGAACCGTTTAGGACTGCAACTTATTTTAGTAAAAAATATCATGTAAATTACCAATAATCGTAGACACCTAAAACATGTAAATACTAAATTAGTACGACAGTATTTACCACTCTGCAAAAGCTCATTACATGGAGGGAGAAATTAGTAGGAGTCTTTTCTTCCTAGTGCTTTTATTTAATCGTGTGATAGAGTCAAACTCCGTTTTTGAGTAGAACAGCTCTTCGTTTTTATATTTTTACGATATTTTATTATTGTTTTGTGATAGAACCGATTGCTCTACTGTTTAAAGTGTTGTCGCTTTAAAAGAAAGTCTCGGTATCTCCAGTCACCTGCAAATTTTGTTATTACTATTTCTTAATATTAGTTCATTACACAGGACCGGCTATTGTTATAAGGGAAACATATTTATATTGGTTGCCTATGATTATAAATTTGAATTAAATTATTTATGTAATGGAACGTTTACATTAAATTAGAGCCAGTATTAATTCCTGTACGATATAAAATTTTTCGAATAGCAAACTGTTGTAAAGTGGTTGCTCCGTAAAGCGAGCTGTACATTTTGTGCCCAGGTTCGCTTCATGTCAGCCTTAGCATGCCAATTTTTTTATTTATACGAGGACTTCGAATTATTATATGCTTAATGCAATTGTCAATCCTACTGTAATTGCGCAGAATTTTTTTCGATAAATTACGCTCGCTCGCGAAGAAAGGTTTGCGCAAGAAAAATTGACGATTGCACGCGGTAATTATAATACTTGCAAGTTTTTGTATTTTGATGCGAATTAAAAAAAATTGGCACGTTAAAAAGCATACTTGAACACAATATATGTATATGTACAATCCGCTTGCAAACAAGCACCATGTTCACGATAATCTTTGTTTGCAGTCCCCCATTGGCAACTATTTTCTACTATGGGAATTAATTAATCGTTCATTAGCACGACAAAAGTTTAGAACTATAAATTATTTTATTACAAAATATGTAAATTAGTAAACAATCATAGACACTCAAAATCTATATCAGCTTTAGTGAGGCTCTCGGCAAACGCTCATCAGACCTTTCGATTAAGAAAAAAAGGAAATTAGCTGGGTTCGTTTCTGCCTAATGCTTGTATTTACTCATGTGATAGGGTCAAACTCCAGTTTTAATTAATACAAATCTGCATGACCACAACCTCTCGAATTTTTTTTCGTATTTTGTAATAGAACCAATCGCTCTACTTTTTGAAATGTTGTCGCTTTCAAAGAAAATTTCGGTATTCGCAGTAACCAGCTCACTTTGTTATTAATGTTTCTTACTATACGTCACTTATTCCATTAGCCATTACCGGCTATTGATAGAAACAGGGGAAAGATATTTATATTGGTTGCTTAAGATTATTAGTTGAAATTAAATCACTTAGGTAATTGAATCCTTATAATAAATTATTTCGAATTCAAAATTAGAGCCAGCACTAATTCCTGTACGATACAAAAATTTGCGAATAGGAACTATTGTTTAACGAGTAAAGTGGTTGCTTTTTAATATAACATATACATTTTGCTTCCCGCTACCGTGACAATTTTTTGATTGATACAAGGAGTTCCAATTATTATATATCTTCATGCAATTGTCAATCCTACTGTAATTGCGCAGAGCTTTTTTCGATAAATTACGCTCGCACGCAAAGAAAGCTTTGCGCAAAGAAAATTGACGATTGCACGCGGTAATGATAATAATTGCAAGTTCTTGTATTTTGGTGTGAATGAAAAAAAATTGCCATGTTAAAAAGCGTACTTGAACATAATACTTATGCACAGTCCATTTGCAAACAAGCACTATGCTCATGATAATCTTTTTCTACAATCCCCTATGGGCAACTATTTTCTAGTATGGGAATTAATATATCGTTCATTAGTACGACGTATGGTTAGAACTATAAATTATTTTAGGACAAACCGTGTAAATTATTAATAATCATGGCCACCCAAAATCTATATCAATTTTAGCGAGACTATCTGCAAACGCTCGTCAGACTTTTTAAAAAGGACAACAGGGGAAATTGGCTCTCTTAAATATTCGAATGCTCATCGAGTGCATTCAAAAGCGGTGCTCAGACTCGGTACGCTATCATTCTAAGCGATTTTTGAACTTCTATACATATGCATGCATTGTCTTTTATCACGTACATATTGCAGGCAATATTTCATATATGTATATGTATTATCATACGGACCGTGTGAAAAGGTAGGTGACGTACAGATACTATATTTTTTTGTTCAAGTGTATCATAGGATTCAATTAGCCGACTTAATTAATACTTAACAGCGTCCAATATATATTACGATCTCGCGAGCCATGCAATTATTACCTATCCTGCGAACACTATTCACAATTAGTTATAATGCGATCATGGTTCGCTCGAAAAAAAATTCCAACCGTGTAACATGATTCGATGCAAGAACTCGAACTTCGTAGCAACCCAGATGTTTTCCTGTTTGCCTTCCCCCTCGGTTATTACTTACCAGCAATGATAATTAATTTGGGTGGGCTGAAGCTAAAGTAGCATCGTGAAACCGTATACGCAGCTTTCAATGTATAGTACCGAAAGTCTTTTTATCAATATCTCAGAAACTAATAGATACGCGAAGCTAAAATTTTATATCTGAGGTAACCAACTCAAACTGCAATGACAATTTACCAAAAGAGAACTCCCTACCGGTTACCCTTAGGTATCACAGATTTTTAAATTGCAAAATATTCTCGTTTCTCTGTGGCCATACGCGTTCTAATTTTTAGTCCAACGTATCTTGTAAAATAACAATCACTGGCGCCAAAAGTCCCTGTAAATAACTTCGGTGGAGCAATATCTACCGCGCCGCAAACACTTTTTTATCCCAGAAAAGATAACCAGTAGAAAGCTTTCCCTGCAAAATGTTAGATATAATTCAGAGTGAATCTGATTTTCATGGAATCGACTGCACAGCGCGAGAGGGATTGAATCACATCGCGCCGTCTTATCTGCGAATTAGAGTCAATTCGCATGTCTCGGATGATACAGTCGTGGAGAGGGCTCCTGAATGCATGGCAACGTCAAATAACAACAAGTACATTACATCGGGTTAGCATGATTCATACGAGATAACGTCGTGCCAAGATAATTACGGTTGTTGCCAGCAAACAAAGCGGAGGCGCGCGGAGCCACGGAACCGTCGTCGTCTCTATCGACCCGTCGAGTACGCTTCGACAATCGACTCCGCTACAATCAACGCTCGATTCAGCCGCGAGCAGCCAACGATTCGCTCGACATTAACGCGAACAAGACGTTCCGTGTACGATCGGCCTTTGTAAAAAAATATCGGAAATCGTGTTTGACGCATCGTTACTGAACACGTATCAGATAATCATCTCTCTATCTCGTTCTCTTCCTTTTCCTTTTTCCCGCTGATTTGCATCGACGACCCTTCCAAGATTCTTCGGAGAAGAAGAAGTTTCATACGATGGAAACAGGCATTGTTATCTGAATCGCGTGTCAGGACGGTATGAACCGATGTTCATGAAATTATACAATATATCGACGACCGAAACCGTCGTTATTTTTCATAAACGAAAGGTCACGCATACTGAGGCATCTTCGGCGAGATAATGGGGCAATTCTGCGCGCGATATTTCCAAGGCTAAAATCAGCCTGCAGTAGGCTTAAGGATCAGCCAGAGTCTACCGACGAACGTCGAGCAATTTCGTCCTCGTTTTATTAACCCGTAATCCACTTGTATTTAATAGCGCGACCGTGTTACACGGTTAGCACATACGTATGTATGTACGTTATAGATGTATACGTACATTGTATACACCGTCTGGTTAACACGTAGAGTGAAAAACTAGGGCGGAGGGAAACGGGAAGTGAGAAAAAGAGAGACGATCGGACTAACGCATTACACCAGCCAAGAGAAAAGCATGTACGGAGGAACGAATGTCTTAAGTCTCACCTCTGGATAGAAAATGCTACGTACTTGCTTGCTACCTTCGTGAGCGAAGCACGGCGGTCCATAGGTGGAGATTAAAAAAAATAGGTCTGACGCGAGACTGCGAAGGCGAGGAGGTAAGGTGAAATGAACGAAGGCACGAAACAGCCGGCGAAGAAAATAGAAAGGGCCGAGACAAACGAAAAGAAACAGACCGACGTGGGAGAAGGGTGGCGCGTTTTACGGAACGGAGAACGAATAAGGATAGTCGAAGGATATGAAACGCGTGGAACGGAACGAAATTCCTGGCCAGGCGGCGTGCCGTGGTATTAACCCAGTTCAACCTGGGCATTATTGATTTCGACGCCAAGCCAGACAGTGTGAACGAAGTTTCATTCTTAATACTTTTCAAGACCCGACGTAAGCGGGTACACGCTGTTCTCGTTGCCAGCATGCGATCTGGCATCGATTATCGACGAGAACCAGGTCTGCAGGGTGTTCCCTGACGGGTGAACAAAAATTTAAATAGCCGACTTTGGGGACGATTCTGCGAACGAAATTATACTTCGGCGTATTACATTTGCAATCAGATCTATTGTAGAAAATTAATTTTTACATAAAACTTCCAAATTTGCCACCCTTTCAATTTGTGCAAATTTCATCGGGGAACGTCGTCTTGTCAGGTTCGATCTAAGTTGCAAAACTTTCCAATCGAAATGTTATAATAATCAAAAACGAAGTTCTTCTTTCGTACGAAAAATATACACACATGTGGCGAGGACGTAGAAAACTTGTAAGGGTTTCCGTTACCTACAAAACACAATGCAATAGAGTACACGATTTTTCTGATCGAAACCACCCCCCCTCGATCATCCTTCGCAGAACACACTGCAAACGTGGAGACACACCGTTCCCTATACCTCACCCACCAAATATCTCTGGCGTTATTCTCGCAGCGTGTTGCTTTATTATTATTTGGCCGTTATCGCGATTGTCTGGTTTCCGTGGAACGACGCTTTTCTCCGCAACGACTCGAATCGCTGCCGCTATCGCCCCTATTCCCGCGTATTGTACTGACGAAAATTACTTTTCGCCTACGAACGCGTACACCGAACAAGGTATCAGCGGTACGCCAACTATGTACATATGTATTTTAAGAGCCAGTGCTCCCATTTCCACGACGCGAACACACACACACAACGCGAATACTTCGAAACGATTTAATTCTACGAACGGCTGGACAATTGCCCGCGACCCTTAAAGAAATACATTCTTACGAAATCGTTCCGTTGGAATGTGATCCGGATCCATGGGCCAGCGATATTTCAGGCCAGCCACCAACGTCCAGAGAGCAAGGCCGCTTCGAAGGAGTGGCCATGAAAAAGAAGAGGCTACGAGGACACACGTGGACCAAAGAATGAAATTGTGCTGGGGGACAGAGACGGAAGTACGTTTGGCTCGAGTGGAGAGCCGTCGATCGACAGCCTCTCCCTTTCTAATTAATTATCATACTGGATTATCGCGATCCATTTGCGTTAGTCACAGCGTGGAAAGTACAGGTCGGCGATATCGACGTCAAAGGAATTTTTATTTTTTTGCTCGAGAATTTTTGGTCGTTTACGAGGACAGGAATTCTTCGGGAGAAACTATCGTGGCGAGATCGATTTATCCGTCGATTAGAACTGGGTTGCTCTAAAAGGAGGCATTGAGATTCTGTTGGTACGCGTTACGATTGAGACGGGAAGTGACAATTAATTGTAACGGTTGTAAAATAAGGGGTATTGCTTTAATTTTTCGCAATGTGAAACGAAGTAATTTTCGTGTGCCACGCAAGAAATATAAATTTCGCACTTTCGTGTCCAGTCGCGTTCATGCATTCGTGGAGCCTACCGTAAACACTCCGATTTCCAAACCGAAAAAGAATAGAAAATCCTCTTAGGACTGACGCACACGTTTATGGCGCATCAATCTTCAGAAACTCGATTGGAGCTGTACGTTCCACATCGACGACTTTTACAGCATTCCAGAGAGCAATACGTCACGTTACATTCGAATCGTCACATTTCTTATTCATTGTTCTCTTTTTGTTACCAAATGCAGCGTTTATCGCAGCCAGTAGAACAAAGATCGATTAATCACGGAACGCGTTCGACGCGTTTCGACAAGTTTCGAAACAGGGGTAAAAATAAAACCGCTATTGGAGCGAAATCTCTGCGTCCCGTTCATTAAAGATTATATGCAAATAGTATGCAAATTTTATGCAAATAATGTCGCACGTTTCTTTTTTCCTCCGTGGCATAATGCAACACCATAACCCGGAGCATGGACTCCCCGATGGAGCAACCATGCGGCTTCCTATTCGCAATTTTCGCCGAGTGCCGCTAACAAGGTTACGCGGCAACAGTCACTGTGCATCTCGTCGAAAAATTCTGATTTTTCCTCCATCTTTTTCTCTGTCGTGAAAATCGAGTCCACGTAAGTGCAGGTTTGACTAACCACAGGCTAGAAGACTAACGCACGGTGTAAGATAACTCTCAAGGTGAGCCGAGCCGAGAAATCGTCTCTGTTTTGCGTAAAAGTTGTGTGAGGGACGACGAGCCGTATATACGTTCTAGACGATCGGAAGATCGAATCTGTTAACCGGTCTACAGAAACGTAATCGACGACAATTATTTCCTGAATCGATTCCTCGATGCCAGTTACTTTTCAATGGTAATTTTGCGTCTATCGTTGATTGCTAACGCTTCGCTTCGAGGATCATTCTAATGAAACTTAGAAAGCCAATCATGCCAAACAGATGTGGACGAGAAAGATTCGTAATAATTGGTTCTCAACAGTGAATAGAATAAAATAATTCAACGTTCATATTCGATGAAGAAAAATTCGAGGGGTCACGCGTCGCTATATTATCATGCATATTTCTTTTCTCTATTCAGTTATATTTGCAGGCTGTATAATGTATAAATATTTAAAGGATATCAAAATATTCCATTTGCTAAAACTTTATATCTGTCATCTATTATGAATTCTTCTTAACTCTACCAATATTTGTGCACATCGCCTCTGTATAGATTCAATCTATGTTGAGGTTCGCATTAATTGTACGATAAATAACATGTTTCTCCTCAATTATGTATGCTCGTTAAATACTTGCCCCGATAATAGTTCGCGGAAACTGTCGATCACGGTCTTTGTTGGCCGAGAATAAGTTGTTAGCCTCCTCGTCCACGGATTGCTTTCTCTGGTAATCCACGGTTCGAAACACGGAAAGGAATCACGTAGAAACGCGCGCAAAAACTGACCACGATGCACCGTGCACGGAGGATACGCGGTTAGAAGGTACAAGAAGGCCGGGCAAAATTGAAAATTACACCGACAGACAGCGTTCATGGTAATACGCCGCGTTATTGGCGAGAGCAAGGATAATTTTCAGCCGATTCGAGCGGCAAGGGACACGCGATGCGTTCGTATCACGCGCATGGCGTCATTAAAATCAAAGAGCCGCGTTTAATTCGAACATCGTCTGAATAGATCGACCTACTCCAAAACGATCCCCATGCCGATTCTATTTTTTTTCTTTGTTTCCCTTTTTTCGACCATGATTATGGTTACGATGGCGCAGCCAATGGTGATACAGTATCGGTATCGTGACACGCAAGATCGTATGTCAGTGGTCTCCCCTTCGTGCTCTTTGCGTGGTTCTGTCTTAATCATTTGCACTCCGAATGCTAGTACAGCTGCGATTAATTTTTTTGGGCTTGTACGTACAGTACAACAATTATTTGTTTTTCTAAATAACTTGATCTGTGAGTTATAAAATCTAACATTTCGCTCTGCCACCACAAAAGTAATCGTAATTCTTCCAGACAAATTACGCTAATAATTATCGAGTTAGTGGAAGGAAACCGCAAAGAGTTAAATCTTTTAACACCTCGATCGCGAAAGGCGTGTAGACGCGCCTGGTTTTTGCTCTGTGACAGATATGCACATATTTACTATTTTATTACTCCAATATAGTATTGGGCACATTGCTGTATTATATTCATTTCGGTGTTATTATGCGTTGACACGCCGTAGAACCCGATGTATTAAAACAGAAGACGAATCTGAATGGTCCTCGTAGGGCAGAGCATTGAATGAAACTCGACACTGTATATCTATTCCATTTGAACGTCTCAAATTTCCATCCCGGCGCCCGAAACATGTCTGTTTTAAATATCTCACCAATTTTACGACCACTCTGTATATGTAATATGAAGAATACTATACACATATACATTGCTCATTTCCATACGGACAGCAATTTCGCGAACGTAAATTCCATAAGTTATTTACTGACACGAAAGTATGCATGCATTTCACACTCGTTGTATACCTATATATTTTAGTCGTATTCATTTGAGACTGTCATCCATACCGTCACACAATTTCCAGGATAGCTCAATACCTTTTAAAACTAACGTTTACTTCAAGTTATTCCATTTAAATATAAAACATGAACGACACGGTTTAACCACAAATTTCTCCGGCAACAGATTAAGACCATAGGCAACGTTGCCTATGGTAAATATAAATTCCGCGTGGCTTCGGATATTACCTAACCACCGTCCCGTCGAGAGATTGTTCAATGAAGTGAGTTTTATGAACCAAGGTGCTCGCCACGCTCGTACGCGAGCCAGCGATTCATAGTTACAGAAACATCATTCACACTCGCGCATTAACCGTTCTTCCACGTTGCCGCGATGGGTTCGACAGAAAATGCCGAAGAATCGAATCGGTTGCGCTATCGTTGATAAATATCCGGTATCAATTCAGCGGCTAATCACAGGCATCGATTGCGCACTCCCGCCATCGACTTTTGCAATCGCTGTTAATTCGCAATGCCGCGTTCTTAAACGCGCAGCAAGCAAACGGCAGTGATTAATCGACGACCGCGTATGGAAGTCATAATCGCCGTTTATGTCGCGCGACTAATAAATCTCTTTTTAAAACGGAGACACCGGGCGCACTTGCTCCAACGAAATCGATTAATCATCCGCGAACAATTGGCCGACAATGAACGGTGGCATCGTTTATAAACATAAATCGCCCCAGAGTTTCGTGAATGGCCACGGACGTCTGAACGCGTTCTAATAACGAGCCGATGTTATTAATCAAACGATACTTTCGCGATACCTCCTTAGATTTTCATTAACCCTTAAGTTGGCAACCGGGCAACTCGTATTCCCATTTCTACATTACGATTTATCATTTTACAAATGTACTTGTTTGGAGTTATACAAATGAAACATGAAAATTTTCAAGAGAAGTATGCTTAGAAGTGAAGTTGTCGTTCCATATGTTCGCTGTACATATGGAGAAAATATACGCGGTGTTAAAACAATAAATAAAACAAAAATGAACAAGCAAGTGGGAAAAGAACGACAGTGTCCCGTTCGAAATTGGAATGTGCATCGTCAGGTATTTTCATTCACTTCCTGCGTTCCAGTGCCCTTATGCTGAGCTCGCAGTAACTTCCGCTTGCTCGTCCCCGCGTGACGAGAAACGACACGCGATTCTTTCCCTGAACGATTAGAATCACCATACGACGCTGGTGTAACGCTTGTTTCAGGACAGAGGAGAACAATGGTGTGTAGGCTCATATGTACGAGAGAATCGTTACGTATTGCACGCTGAACCCAATTAAGTCAGATTCCGCATACCTGACGCGTGTGATTATCGCTCGGAGCTTAATTGACTTGGGAATCGATTAACGAACTTCTTCGATGCGGCCAGAGAAACTTTATATATCGCATACTGGGTCACCCGGTATTCCAAACTAATTGAATAGATTTCTATTCAAGCAAAAAGACATTACGGTTTTATGCTCGCTTCTATTTGCTCCCGTACACCTATTACCATTGCAGCAGCACTTTGCCTTTGGAAAGAAACCGAGATCTAAATAATCGGCATAAAAGTAATCTTAATATAAATATTAATGTGTAAACGAAAGAATTAATTCTCCGGCTAGCTTTCACCTAGTATTTCATTCATATTTAATATCTAATTTCCCTCCGACTCATTGTTGAATTGTCCTCCGACAGTGCGTCATCTACGTAAGATTTGAAAAGGGAAGAGTAAAATACCTATCACCTCGAGTTACACGCAAAGTCACTCGCAAAGCGAGGCAAGAATATCCGACAATAAGCGCCGGAGAAAAACGACGAACAATTACAATAATAACGCTTCTGAAGCGAGTTAATGAAAATCTTTAATAGCCAATCTTCCTGCACGTTCGTTTCCTATCGTAAATTAAATGGAGACAAGACTAAGAACGCTGGCAAGCAAAATCGTCTGCGCGGCGTAGCAGTGCTTGAACGCATATAGACGTGTAACGCGGTTTACACGTGTATGCAAGAACGCGCGAGCATGCTAATTCCTGCTATTGCTAAGCCTGTTGGACAGTGGAAAGAGAAGCGCGTACGTGTACGCCAAGATGCGAGGAAAAACTGGTACATACACACGTGGCACGGGCGTACCGAACACTTAACAATCTAACGTCCGCTTCTAATAATCGGCAAAGTTAACGCGGTGATGACATCGCTAACAATTACACGGTACATTCGACGTCGATCGTACATACGTCCTAATTGTGTATCCAGCAATGACAGAGAGGGATTTCACAAATGACTCCACAACCGCGGCTTGTCCTCGCCCTGGAATATGTGTACAATACATATTTTGTTACATACGGTAACACGGTGGACGCGTAACTCAAGCATCAAGGCAATCCGGACGAACTCGTTTTGCTGTTTTTAACCCTCTCCCTATGGCAGAGTGTAGATGAAGAAAAAAGGAAGAGTACCATCGGTCGGGCATTTAACAGCTTCGATTCTTATTGGCGGACCTTTAAGTGCGAAACAGCGTGGAGCTAATGGTTTATCGCGCGGAAAGAGGAATATAAGTTAATCGTTTTATTTATTCTTTCCACTACCGAAGTGATTCGTATTATATTTATCTGGTGTTTCATTTAAAAAGCTACTTGCTAGTGGATATTGTTAACGTTACTCTTTTATCATACTTTCTGAGGCGTCTTACTTACATTTTGTTATAAGTAACATTGAGACGAATGAAGCGATGTACTACGGTAATATCGTGAAATATCTTTGAGGAATGAAAAGGAGAAATTGTTGTTAATTCTGAATAGCTACAGTTATCCTTTGTAGGCAAAGAGTTCACGCGAGAGAAAGAGGGATCTATTGAATGTAGAAAACGTGGACAAATTTTCCTCACAGAATGTGTTAACAACAGGGCGAAGAATTCTTCTGGTTGCAGAACAGGCGGTACAAAGTAGAAGAGAAAAAAAAATATCGTTTTCGGCTCGTTTCTTTGGCCAGAAATTAAATCCCGGAGAACAATGCTACACGTGCAGTTGCGTCGCAGCCGCGCGGAAAATTATTTTTTGCCGACGTCCCTTGGATTATTTTCTTCGAAGCAGAAGCACACGCTCTCTGCTCGCTCAAAGACACAGGGGAGGAATAGAGAGAACGAGAGAGGTAGAGGGAATAAAATGGGAGTCGCGAGAATGGCTCAGAAATATAAAGAACGTTTCTTTTCGTGTATGAGTGGAGCAGAGAGGCTGGCAAAAAGAAACGAAAAATTTATATTTTTGCGCTTTTATTGTGGCAGCCAAGCGTAACCCGTTTTCGTTCCAAAATAATTCTAATTCATTCTCCTCTCTCGCGCGCAGAACGCGGTCGTTTCCTTCTTCCTGTCGAGCGATCTTTAGTTCAACAAGGGACAAAAGCGAAAATATCACGAACGTTCTAGGAAATTAAGAGGCGAAAAATATTCGCCATACAGCATTCGCAGCAAAATTGAAATACCGATGGTGGGAGAATATTATCCACTTTCGAATACTTGATGAGCGATCAATTTTTTAACAAATTTGGAGTTAATTAATTATGGCCTCACAGGTAATCAATATTTAATTTCCATGCTTTCAATACCACCAAATATTATTTATAGTGCGAGCGTGTCAAAATGCGTACGCGTCAGTTTGACGATTTTTTACAAGACGAATAGTCTATTTCACCAAAGTCTTCTCTCTTTTTTAAAAATTTTCTCTAGCTTTCACTCCTTCTTTCAATTACCTTCGAATCATTTATAATATCCGTTACAATAAACGTTACATCGATGCTCGATTTACAATAAATACTCCACGTCTGAGGCCTTCAAAGAAACAATCACGAGTCCGAAATATCCGAGGGTTCAGTGCTCCGAAAAATCGACTACCCTTTGACCTCTTCGAAGCTCCAATCTTACCCCAAGTTCTCTCCAAGAAAAAAAAAGAAAAAGGAAGCTAACAACAAGAGCACCTCGAAGGGACCATTATTTCGTTCGAAGATGAAATGATATTTGCTCGTTTGATCTTTCGATAGCAATTATTTCCCGCGCCTTCCCGTTCCCGTCCCTCGGTCGCGTTTCTCTATCGAACGGGCGCAGAACTAAAAGGAGAAACGAGATGAAGCGGGGAAATAGGTGAAAAGGGAAAGAAAACGAGGGGTTGCGTAGTGAGTTACAGAGCATAACGCGAGCCTGGATGACGACTCGTATATAGTGGCCGGTACCCTCGTAATAACGGTACGCCGTTTTACAGCTGGTCTACTCCTTTATTCGAGGATCCATGCGGATGGAAGGATCTGGGAGCCATTCCGCGACAAAATTTCCACGGCGAAGGAAAGGGCGACATTCCGTCCTGCAATTTGCCCGGTGTAGTCGCGGCGAGGCCGTTTTATCGCCCGGGTAAACTTGTCAGACGGGGATGAAGCACACCCTGTGACGCCAATGGAAAAGCAACCGCCCACTCCCATGACAAAAGTATCCCGCAGGTGCTACTATATCGCGGCCTGATTAACACACCGCGTCAATTTCTATTCTGCAATTATTTCGGGAAGATCTCCCCGTCGACCTCGTGCAGAGTGAAATCGGGGCTTGAACGCAATTTTTGTCATTGCTAATTACGGTAGACGGGGGAAATAATTGCGAAATTAGACCATCAATTTCGATATTTTATACGTTCATTCGCACGCTGCTCCGGATGAATATGTATGGATTCGATTATCGGAAGGGTATCTACCGACGTCGTTCAATCGCTCGTACGCCACGGCACGGCATCGACGAAATTGCGCAATTTCTTCGATCATCGTAATAACGCTTTAACTCCGTTTTTTCACCGTTAAGTAACCTGAAGTCCCGAAGCAGGAATGGCGAGAAAAAACGTGTGGCAACCCGACCAAAGTGTATGTATACCTGTACGCGGCACGATGCGCAGAAGAATGACGCCGCTTACGAATCGATTATACAGGCGGAATTCTCGCAGTGAAATTCCACGGGGAAGGCCGACAAGAAAATCGAAACACGTGTTTCACGAGAAACTGGGCCTTCGAAGGCGGCCCGGCGAGAAGGTCGGGAAGAAAACGTGGAGGGAACGCGACCGTTCCAACCGTGGGCCTTGTCCAGCGTTGATGGCGTTGAAAGCCGATGAGGCCCCGAAACGAGTTCCAGGAAGAAAGACAAAGAGCCTCGTAATGACAGGAAAGAGATCCACGCGGCTTGCTGGGACGGGCGGGCCGTGGAAGGGAAGAAAGACATTCGCCCTCGGCAAAAGCTAATTTGACTTCGCACTTCCATTCGACGTGTTCCTGGCAACCTGCGAGTCCGCGCGCGTGTATTACAAAGGAGACAAAGGAGGAAACGTCTCTGTCCACCGCTGAAAACGGCCCTCGAAAAAGAAAAGGGTTCATGGAACTCGAACGTAGGAGACCCGACCGTGATTCCCATGCGCCTTCTGTGTACATATGTGTACACATATCCGGAAAGATTTTCCAGGTACATATGTATGTATGGAATAGAAGAACGTATATATGAATTTTAAACCACTTGTGGCATGCGGCGAGTGGTCGATGATTAACGCGCCATTCCCGCCCGACTGTTTAAAAAGGAAAATTCGACCGATGTTGCTAATTGCTGGGGACTATCGAGACTCCGAAACGGTCCTGACTTATTATTAATCGGTTGCTCCCCCGCTTGGTTACGGTTTCTTTTATGTAACTTTACAGCTACTCGCAAAGTTGAGCGTACAATAGTAAAAAAATGTATATTTCTTAAATACACGTGCAATAAAATCGACACTGTGAAAAGGATAGTTACTATAATTGTACGCTGTCATTGTTAATTGGGTAGTTACTGTGGAATTTCTTTATTACTCCTTTTATATCGAGGCAATTCTATTGTTCCCATTTCTTATTACGGTGCGCTCAATTTTGTGAGTAGCTGTACGTTCGAACTTTAATCGGCCGAGTTCAAAATGTCTCATTATCTGGCCGGGTGATAAGATAAATTATTCATCGTATCGTAAACGCGGCCCAAGAAACGGAAGACAGATTAAACGGAGACGCTTTGTCGTGAATGATATCGGTTGTAACGGGCCAGCGGGAAATTTCGCAAGATTTGCTTGCAAGCGAAGCACGGAAAACGCTTAGTTAGACGCCCGTGACTTAACGGTGAAAAATCGTCGAATTGGCTTTTAAAGGTGTGCACCGTGAAAGTTCGTTCTCGAATTCGCAATTAAAATGGTTTCGGCAAAGGGTAGCACGGGCATCGCGTCGGGCTTGAATATTCATCGAAACAAACGTGCGGGATGAGAATTCTATGGCTAAACGAAAGAACGCGGAACACCTGCTGTTATTAACCTTAGACTGGTGAAATGGAACTTATGCGATCCGCGTTAATTAATGGAATACACAATTCCGTAGTTTCTCATCGTTAAAAATGGGCGGGACTGTTAAAAAAGCCATTCCCCTCGCTCTCCCGCTTAACCTGCTCACGATTCTCCGCCCTGTTGCTAAAGTCGCGTAAAACACGATCGCTGAATTTAATCATACCATAAAACTATTAAGGTATCGCCAAACTGGCGTAATCACTCTTAGTCATACGTATGTGAAACAATTACTGCCGCTGATACATTATCTCGTAAAACCAAGAATAAAGCGAGCGGTGCCGACTCATGTTTGATATACATTCCGCGAGTTCCTTTGTGCTAACCAAATGGACTCTACCACATCATCTGACAAATATTTTTCTAGTCACCATACTTCGGAGTCTGTTCTTACGTTCTGTAGCACATTACCTTTGTATAAATGCCATTTAGATCTCTGTCACGGAACTCCATTTTTTCGTATTCAATTGCATGCCGAACCAAAAGCATTGCGAAACAAGGCTGTTTGTCGCTCGCCAAAGGAAAACGAAACGTGGCTCTTAAGTCATCGACTGCGTCGGCTCGACCCGTGTAATTGAAAGTTTGTGGCGATTTCGCGATCGTTGTCGAGCTGGCTATTAATAGGGAAGAGTCACACATGAACCTGTCGTGTGAACGACGAAAAATAGCCGAGCATTGTCTGCGCGACATTCTTGTCGCTTTGGAATGCCGTTCTCGTTCAATAAGCAACGTGCGTGTCGTTGGAAATATAAAACGACTCCAGTAGACACGGAACTGAATATACATACGTACAAGGCGCACGAAAGCCATCGACCGAGGGTGTATTTGTAATTAAAATTAATGTAAATTACGCGGCGGGATTCGCATCTAATATATACGTGATGTATCTAATGGAAAATCGTTTCGCTCGAGCACTGTGCTAAATGTTCTTTCATTTCGCTGATCCGCGTAATTATTATTATTAATATTGTCGTGGGGCTGTACGGAAAGCAGCTTCGGGTATCGTAGTAAAAATTACGGGCACCGCTATTAACATTATCGCGTCTCCGTTACGTAAAATTAATACGTTGCCGGCGAACGGAACGAAAGAATTGCGCTAGGCGTGGCACGATCATAACGACGCTGTTAAAGCTAACGTGAACTTTATTCAAGTTTGGAAACAATTAAGTCGAGGGTTGGTCATTAATATCGGGATTCCGTGGTAGGGGTAAAAAAAGAAGAAGAGCGGTTAATTTATACCTGCACGGTTTGCAAACGTTTAATATAGCGACGGTCAGTTTATACGATTCCGCATACAGTGACGGGGTTCGACCGGAATAGCAAAACAATTAACGCAACTATTAAAATACCCGGCGGCTATTAAGGGCGCACGCCATTAAAAATGGATTAAACTGTTGTGCTCAAATTACTGTAAATTATACAGGATAGGGGCGGCGGTTTATCGGAAAACCGATTGCAAATAAATAACTGCACGCTGCAGTCTTCTTTCGCTGTTAAACGGGTGGCCATTGGAATTGCGTACGCGTCAACTGAGACTCGATTCAGAAGCGACTGGCACCGTGCCTGCAATTAATTAAGCCGCTACACTAATCGCGAATGGTCAATTTCCTCGACTGTAAAAAAATTACAAATTTGTTACACGGACATTTTTCTACCGGGACTCGAACAAACTACGGGCATCGACGGAACAAAAATTAAGTCAGCATTTGTGCACATTGACTACGTATGTACATGTATACATCGCACACATGCATGCCGGGCGATGCAAACTCAGCGTGTGGAAGAAATGAACTGGGACCTTGCACGGATGACTAGTCAGTGAATCATTCGCGCAATGATCATCCACGTGACTGTTTGCACGAGATTCATTCAGCTGTGTACAGTAAGTGCACGTCCTTCGTCCTTGCGCTCGTACAGTAGCGAAGATGAATCTCAAAGTGTCGAATGCACGAGGCAAAAAGATCAAAGAATTTGTCACATTTTTTTCAATTACTCGTCGCAATTTCAATACCTTTCAACGAGATTCGTGGCACGATTTTTTCTACGGTTTGCGGGTATAAATTTGTACCTGCGCGTTTGATAGCTTTCACGATAAAGGCTCGATTATCGAGGCAAATAGAGCGATATTTCTCCATTTGCAAACGTTCGTCGGCGATGTCGTATTGTTGGCGACCGCTTACACGTCACTTGCGATTGAAAATTTATACGTGCAAACCGTATCGGTGGACACCGTTACTAGGAACACGCGTTATGCCGCGATTGTGCCCGGAAATTGATTATCCCATTCACACTTTCGGCTTGCCCTGCTAGCCATTCAAGGTTGCTACGTGCCTCTTCGTTTGGTACATTCACGATGACGAGTTTTCACCGAGAATGTTATATACATTAGTGGCTATAAATTCGTACGTACTTGCTACAGTGTTCGATTCTTAACTGCAGGGATCATTATATAAATTGGAGTAACATTTTCCTCTATATTAAATCAATGGTGGCACTTCTTCTATTTGGTCGAAATTACTTTTGTCACTGATAATAAATACATAAATAGTATAATTTGACTACGGTATGTCGTGTGTGTTGTATGTCGAGAATAATACAAAAAGTATGTCAAAAAGTACGAACAGCGCAATAAAAACGCAGGGGCAAGAGGAGTCGCTCACTGGTTTCCACCTGTCCCCACCTTTGATGCCCCCGTAGCTTCCTTGACGACTCACGATGCATCACAGCTTTAATCTCTCGTGAGATAATCCACCGTTTCCAGGTAAACGCAACACCCTGTATGTTGCAATTCTGAAATTACAAATGCAATTCCAGTCGTCCTCGTGAATAGAAAATTATCCAGGCTCGATTATCGTGAGGTAATCTAAAATTTATGAACAATAATACGCGCGCATTACGCTCCGCTCTAGCTGACTCAAGAACTTTGCTTTCGGAAACATTTTATCACCTGCGTATTAATACGCAGTAATAACGGTGCTACAGTCAACATTTACTCATCGAATTCTCGACGATCTATGACAATGCACCGATCGAATATAACTAGCTCTGCGTCGTTTCTGAATGCTTGTAAAATATTGCGAAATTTCAAAACACCAAGAATTGAAAAGACCTCGATACTCTTTGTACAGAAGCAGAATTATACACAGTGTGATGATAAAAGGATGTAAAACACATCTCCAAAAAAAACAAAAAAGCTCAGGCCTGTGTTTACTCACGGGTTAATAATTGAAAATAAAATTTGGTTGATAGAATTCGTTCTGTCCTTAACCAGTTAACCATGCAAGGCTGTTTCTCAATCAATCTTCGCATCGCAACAAAAATATAAATCCGTATATTTATGACATTATATCATGTACTATTATCTTAATCGTATCCCTTTTTAGCGTCGCAAGATCTATTAGTTTTCAATTTTCACGCGCGTGAAACACACCAACGTAAGTATGATAGATGCATGGAGGCAGGGACGAATATTTATGCTAATTTCTTAAGCTCTTTGATAGGCGGGTTCGCGGGGGAACGGGAATAAAATGTATGAAAGCGTGACAGAAGAGAAACACTGAACACATCGATCGTTGTCCACGGTTTATCATCGTACTACATAACTTGCATACAAATCGTTCTCTGTCCGATAATTTTGCTTGCGATCGCGTACTCCGAAAATTTCACTTTGATGACACCGACTGTCCCCTGACGTAGGTACATTTCCGCTAAAATTCTTTCGTACGTTTTCTTGCATTCCTTTTTCCTTCTTATCCGCGGTAATATCATCCGCTTATATTTACGAGTCCTTTTTTACAAGGATTATTAAGTCCGTTAATTTTTTGCGACGACCCGTATATTAGCAGAAATACGCTTATCATCTGGGTTCATAATCTATAACTCCGGCTGTGGGTAATTTATGGCGACGGTATATTTTAACGACAGATTTGTTTTCAAGTGTTAGCAGAAATGGTGCGCGTACAGTGTGTTCGCAATAATGTGTTCTTGTCGCGACAATAAATCCCGTTGATTCATTCCGTTAATGGTCGCGAAAACGATAACGTTAAGGCGTACGGAAAATCGCCATTAATATAGAAATAGAACCTAATGTTCCCGTAAACGTGAACACCAAAAATTGGAACGAATTGGTCGACTCGTCCGACCACGCGTTTCATTGAATCACGGATTAACATCGGTCGAAATTCTTAGAACAGAAGCTCCGTACGCACGGGCAAATAATTTCTCACAATTACCCTTCGCTCAATAACTGACAAGTGAGCGCAAGTTAGAGCACGAAATAATATCGCACGCTTGCCGGTATAAAAACGTCAGGATACAAAATAACCATAATAAATAGTCAGAGGTTAAAATAGAATAATGAAGTGTATTTCGTGATTGCTAACAGATAATGATCTCTCTAGATGGTATTTTAAAAAAAGCACGATCCATCACCATCTAACGATAAGCTGAAATTCACTTTACTTCACTCTACTCCAATTTCTGATTTCAAAAAAATACGAGCGCAAAAGTACGCAAAGTAATTCTTTCGGCCGTAATAAATTTCCTTTCTCCCCGCGAAATCAAACGCCGACGATTTCAAGGTGTGGTGAACAAACAAGAAACACTTGCGCCCAATGATAAACACTCGAAACATTTCTGCCAGGACAAACGGAAGCGCCGCAACGAGACGAAGATAAACGCACACCGAAATTACACGAGGCTTACACGTTCGAAAATAAAAAAAAAAAAAAAATAAAAAAAAAGTCGACCTCTCAATGCCTGGTACCAACGATGCTACCAGGTATATACCGACAACAAACGAACCACTTTCCAACGCTTTTGCCCTCTCCAGTCGTTAAATAAGTCGCGCGTGCAATCGAAAGTATGTAATTTCGCATATGATCGTTTTTAAATCGCCCAGGCCAACGTAACTTCGCGTCGCACGGCTCGTTTACGCCGTCTGCCGACCGACGAAACGAATTTATTAGACGCACGTACAAATGTACGGCCGGGTACGAATGTAACGAGGCAACTGGGGAAAAGAAATACCGGCGACAAAACCATGGAAGAAGAGCTTCACGAATGGAGCAGAGGTAAAAAAAAAATTCGTCCCTTCCTGATTTTACCTGTCACGCGTTCCTATTCTCCTTGGCGAGTTTCGTCTCACTCCGTGCAACCTCTACGGCCTTCTCGCCAACACACTCAAACATTATCCCTCTAGCCAGCACTGGTTTGGATTCTCCTTTTCTTTTTTTTTCCTATCGTCGGCGCACTAACACTGCTTTTGACACACTCGATTCTCAGGTCACAGAAATCGTATCGAACAGCTCTCCACTCATGTGATCACAGAAACCGGACACACGCGCACGCGTCCTCCCTTTTGGAGCGACGACCATTCGGCGAACTGACCCAGACTGTGATTCAGCACGCTGGAGAGAGCCGTCCGGTCGTTTCGGAGAGTCGAGAACGCGCGAAACCCGCCGAAGAGAGACGAGCGTAACCGAGCCGGTACGGACGTGCACGAGCACATCCCATGAAGCATGCGCCAGTCGAATACTTATCCGACACCACGCTTTGCCTTCGTTGTTCGAGGGGTGTCGCGTGACCACGAAGTCGCGAAACACTATACTGTCTGGCACGAAGGCTATTGCCGTTATCTTTTTTCTTTCGTTCCTGATCACGAGATTTTACCATAAGGCCGTAGGATAGCGGCGAAACGAGAACGCGATCGTTCGCCATCATTCACTCTCGATCTTCCTCCAAGCGTGAACTCCGCTCCGTTTTATTGTATTTTTCTTCTTTTCTCCATCATGAATAGCAATGAATCTGGTAGGGGCGAGAAATAAATATGTATCCCTAACGAGCACACAGTAGCGATATACATAATAGCGTAATGGAGTTTCACCGAAAGCGAGAGCATGTAAGCGAGAGTTGCTGGTTTCTTCCTGATAGACGCGATGCGCGTTCTCACGTATTTTTCTGTCCCTCCAACGGGAGAGAAAGCTTAAGTCGAGGTTTCGATGGAATGTATACCGTAGGTAGTGATACGCCCGCGCTCTCCAGTTCGCGAGCCTCGTTTCGGCACGAGGAGGAGGATACGCGTAAATGCGTGCATGCCAGAAACGACCCGATACATCCTGATCAAGTCGGAATGATCGTGCATAGCTGATGCATGAAGTGTATGTGTCGCCGTCGTCGTGTCGTTCCAAGCCACGAGAGCTGCACTCCTTTCCTTGCTCTTCTTTGTAGATCGAGGTGTTACACGATACGAGCGTGTAACGCGATACATCCTTCAACACGAAGAAGCGTATACCGGAGCACAGGCCTCCCTGGATATCGAGGAACTCTGTCGGGTTGCTCGCGTATGAAGCAAAGGAATATCGCTTTTCGTCAAACTTTCCTTCCTACGGTTGTCTCGCTCTTTCGTGCATCTTTCACCGGTGTGGCGTGAGCTTACGCTACCTGCCACACTCGATTCGCATTTGTGGCACGAAAGGTTGCCCGATACACTGCGGCCGCGACGCCTTTATTCTGTTTATTTTATCGTAACGAAACTATTAATTATGCCCCGGGAATGAATACCGTCGAATTACCTCGGCAACGGCTCCGCCCGAAATTAATTGCGTTTATTGGCCACACGAACGGACCGCTGCTGGCCCGATATTACAAAACACTAAACTGCCAATTTTGTTTATCTCGCGCTGCATTTTGTATACGCCCGGATAATAAGTAGCAAATAAACAAATGCGAGTCGCGGGCATAATAACGATGCATTGGTACCGACACGGGACCAGTGGGATAATCGTCGCGGCATTGAGTATAATTTCGAGTTTCCTTCTCGTTTATCGGTCAGCCGTATCATTTTTAATGCGACCGACGAGACACCAACGCGGTCCTCGTCGTCGCTTCGCATGCGAACGTATTCCAAGAGCATGTACATATATCATTATCGTAACATCCGTCTCGGTCGTTGCGTCTGATAAGATAGGATAGGCGTACTCCGCCTACATTCACCGACTGAATGAAAGCTGGACCACTCATTCTCCCGTTTGATTTATTTATAGCGCCGTGAAACTTTTTGCGCGATTATTTTATCGCGAAAACCGCGAGTGTCCGAAGCGCCAGACTGATCCATCATTCAAAGGATCCATTATTCGAAACAATTACGGATTCGCAGGGCCAGATGTGGAAAGTACTCTTAATTATCGAAAACGGAGTAACGCGATCGAATAACTTCCCAGCATCGCAATCGTTTCTCCATATCGACGAGACACACGCGTCGATCCATTCGCAAGGTACATTAACGGAATGTCGCGTGTAATTGCATAAGGGAAACAGAGAAGCTACTCCCAAGTATGAATCGCCCGACACCGCGACCAAAGGTGCAAAAATTTCCCCCGGTCAACAGCGGCGCGCCGAAAAGGCTCGTTTAAAGTGTCCAAGGAGCTTTATGCACGTTTCACGTGAGCCTACCTGTACAACGGATCAAAGAGAGCTGGCTGGAAGAGCGGAGGTTGGCCGGCGAAAGAGAAAGGAGCGTGAAAGAGACGGAGAAAGAGAGGGCCTCTACAAGGATAGGTAAGAGAGATACGGTCGTTGGCCGGTTCGGGCAAGGCTGCTGGCAAGGAGATCCAGGGCTGTAGTTGCAAATAAAACATACGGGCGCTCCCGCTCCATCGCGTCGGCACACCGCTGTAATAACGGAGTAGCTTCGATAAAGTACGCCTGTACTTTCGTTGTTTTCCGTAGTGGCAGCGTGAACCGGTTTTTGGATAAAAAAAGGTTCGCTCGGTTACCGTTAAAAATCCTTTTACTCCGGGATACTTTAAATGGGAGGAGGGAACTGCGACAAAAGGTACGCCTAGACCGCGTGGATTTTTCGTGCAAGTCTTGCAGCCTTGCAGAAGTACGGTTAGGAGGCATCGGTCGGTATTAATGGCGACTACGGTTATTAAGAGACGGATCGGGGAGGCGCGATACTAATGTCTGCCACTTAACTATTGGAATTATCTCTGGGGGCAAAAAACCAGGTGAAACGCGTAATCGAGTTAAGTCGAGAACATATATGTTCGCACCGGTCGTACGTGGACGAAGACACGAAATTAGAGCGTGCTCGAACTGTAGTAGAGAGGGAAAGAAAAAATAATAGTACGTATAATGATGATGAAAACTGTTCCACGCTTTCGCGATAAGTGCTCCGCGGCATTAATCATACCCGTCACTCTTAACTGGATCAAATCGATTTACTATCGAGGTCTTAGGTATTCCTCGAAATTTGCTCGTGCTCCAAGTTCAATCGTATTCGTCGCGTTCAATGTTGCCGAAAAGTGACAGGCGTCGAAATAAATAAATAAAATGACACGATGCACGCAATCGTATATTTCACGCAGATGTCGTTGCACTAACGCTTCGTGGGATTACAAACGAGTCGGTGCGGGCAATATCCTTCTGGCATGAAGAGCAATCCGCTCCGACAGACGTAAAGCAGAAAGGGTATTACAGCCCTGAGAACAACTCCCCGTTGCCGTTTCGCCATATAATTCTGAGACGCGGAATTCTGTGTTCGGCCCTTGCTACGCAAGTATCCAAGAGTACTGGAAGGTATCGGTACAAAGGAACTCCAAGGACAAAAGGATAGTTCGCGCTGTACCTTGACACGAACCATACCAGAATCCTTTCCTTAAATCCGAACTGGAATTGCCGAGCTCGAATTCCTAGGTCGGCGTATTGAAAATAAAACGCGTCGCGTACAAAGTGCTACGGCGGCGTAGAGGGAAACGGGGGCTGAAACGGCGAACAGAGACAGGGAATGGAGAAGAGGGGAAAATAAATCGATAAACGCCTGCTACTGTGTGCGCCACGAGTGCGGAGGCTCAATTAATGGAATAATAATGTAGACTATGCGAGCCGTAGAGAAGGAGTTCCGTTACAAGATATCGGCTGGAATTTAGCAAACAACAATTATCTCCGTTCACTCGTCCGTAACTTTCACGTTGTCGCGGCGTTGTCTCCTACCTCCGGTAACTAATTCTCATATCACAGATGGTACACCGGTTAAAACTTCGCGTCCCGCGCCCCAGCCCTGGACGAAGTTCATTCGGGCTTGACTTTCAACGATAGCGGCAAACAGCGGTCGCCTGCCGCCAGGGTGGCATTCTGAAACTTAGACAAACGGTGACCGACCCAGAAGCGAACTGGTTGAATCAACTGACCTAGAAACATCCAGAAACACAGGGAACCCTCGAAATAACGAAGCATCGGCCCCGTCGCCGCTTGCACCGGCTTTTGTCCATCAAGAGATGGAATTCAGTTAGCAAGATTGCTCCACGCTGACCGTTCGATTTCCTCTCCCGGAAATTGAGAAGAATTTCGAGTCGATAACGAGGTCGAGCGGCACCGTGCTACCCCGCCACGTCTGCCCCCAGACTCCTTTGCTTCGCAGGAAAGGCCATCGTAAAAATTGATATCTTTTGCCAGAGATTACCAGAGACATGCCTCGCATTTATTACCGAGCATCGGTTCGAGATGGTAGAAAATTATGCGGCCAGGTATGAAATACGAGTTAGACGCGAAACGAATTACCGGGTAATGAAAGAAGTTCACGGGACGCGTTGGGAGATAGAAAAAGGGGAGGAAGGAAAAGGAAAAGATGTCTGGAGAGATCCCTTGAACCGAATACGCCTGAAAGGTATCGTCTGGAAAGTTCAATAACTGGCGTCTCGTACTCGAGCTAATCCGATAATTTTGATCAACGACACGCCCCGAAAACACCGAGGTAAAGGATACAAAAAAAGATGGTACCATCCGACTGAACGTCACTGAACAATGACCGGCGATGATTCTAATGCAGGTCATCCGTGCATGACGAAAGATCCTAGAAAGTCGAGAGGCGCGCATCTGTTCAACGCTGATTCGAAACGAAGTTTAAAATAATTACTGTACGCAGTGAAACGGCGCGATAACAATTTGATTACTCTCCCAGAAAGGATGCTGGGGTACACCCAACGAGCCTTTGAATCACGAATTTCCATTATCAAAATCTTTAATCTAGATCCAAACGCGCCCCCTTTTTCTCTCGCTCCCCCTCGTTTGCTCCCTCTCTCTCTCTCTACTTTCAACCTACCCCGACTGATTTCATCTTTACACCCTTCGAGCATTCCGTTCCTGCGATTTAACTCTCGATAAATTCGCCTTGTTATAAACTCGGTCGGCCCGCGGACGGGGGAAATAAAAATTTCAATGCAAAAGAAGCGAAAAAGCAGAACCTAATCCCCTCGGTTTCAACGCTGAAGAATAATGACACCGCCCGCGTGTTCTCCTCTATGAATACGATTTATGTATAACGTATCGGGTTCAATCGGCGAAATCCCGTTTCGACAAAGGATAGGAGTATCCATTGTGCGACTCTCATTCTCCCTCGATGTTACAGTCACTCATGAACTCTTGGTCAATATTCTCTCATACAACGTTGTAATTATCGTTTCGATCAATCGAATATCTTTCGCACAGTTCGACTCCGTATCGATGAAAAAAAATGTATGAGAACAAAAGTTGAAAGCTAAGACCTCGGCAATATACTGTACTTTCAATTCGTTCGCGTTAAATAACTTGGACAATTTGCGATAGCTTCGTGCGACATTTAATTGCAGGAAAAAGCAACTTTCACTCGCCGTCAACTTACGGGCAATGGTACTATCCCTCAATATTTAATTCGTCATGAAGCATCTATGGTAGCGCAGAGAAATCGATAAATTCAGAAGCGAACGGCTCGTTATGTTCTGATCGGCGATACCGTAAAGCTTAGCTGGCAAAAACGCCGGTACGACGAACGAAAATTTCTCTCGCTTGGAAAAACGAAAGCAGACCTCCTCTTTGTCATCCTTTGCTATCGCGACAATTCCACCTGCTCCGGTTGCATGACTCGACCAATGCGAATTCCGACGATTTTATTTCAATTAAACGATCTTCCCTAGCAAATTTTTTCCTTGCAATTTTCCTGGACACGTTTGAAATCGAGAAAACTGATCCACTCTTGCTAGACATGAGTTTGACGAAAATCTAAGACCGACTGTCATTTTGAAACGTCGATAAATTACGACGTAGACAGACTCGTTTGACTAAAATTTTACACGACTTTAATGTCGCGCCCGACAGCGTTTGTTAATAAAATTTTGGACACGCGATTTATGAGGGGCGTAAAATATGGATTAAGGATTTCTAAAGGTTTAAAGAAGTTGCAAGAACATTCTTGCGACCCGTGACATTTCATATGGGGCGCCACTTTGATGTATCTATTTGTGATTTTATGGTGCTGCTTAAGGCCCGGAGATTTTGCTGTCGCATGTTTTGATGTAGTACATCGCGTGAATTTAATATGCTCGTTAGAAGGTGCGGGAATTATTATCGAATATTCTACGGCACATGTAATACGGCGATTACAGTCGCGTAAATCGTGTCTATGATAATGTTAATACATTCTGCCGTAAATCTGATTTAGTTTTTAGGTCGCTCGAACAGCTCAACTGTATCGTTTACAATGATATCTTTACGAGTATTACCGCCATTGTCATTACCGCCATTATTCATTTCCATTCAGGTGAACAATGTTGGCCCATGCGTTTAACTTTTACATTTAAACTCATTGTCAGCAGAAAGAAAATTTTATATTAATTAATAGTTAGCATATATGTGATTTAAACAAAAAGAAAACCTACGGAGCCTCGCACGAGGACCTGTTCAAACGTGTATCCATCGATACTGAAAGGGTTACGAGAAACGAACGACAGTGGACTGCGGCGCACGATGCGTGTGACGATTGTAAAGCGATCGCATTATATTCCCGGCACGTTTTCCGCGAGAAATTGTCCCAGCGAGAAAAGAAACGCGACAATGGATCGCGGAAATAGTGAACAGACCACGCCTGGAGCACGCAACGATATTTATCATCGAAGAGCGAAAAGGCGTAAGGCAAGTTGAACGAAATTGCGAATAGCAATATAATAGATACTCGAACTTACAGTAGTTTCAAGCAAACTCGAACCATCGTTTCGCTCCGCACGGCTCAACGGTAAAAATTGATAGCTTTATCGACCATTTTCCTATTATCACGATCGTTAGAACGTATCTGTGTCATTGTGCACAGGTACACAAGTGGTTAGGGAAACGGTGGCGTTTCGAGAATCGGTAAAAACTCTCACTTTCACCGCATGAATCAGACTTTTAGCGGGAACTTTTGGCCCGTCGCCAAGACCATTGGCCGCACTTCCACACGCTGGTGCAAGTAGTACAGATATTATTGTCTCAGCGGTTCTACGACCTTTCTGTGTGCTCGATACAGGGAAACAAGCGACTCTTTGGGAGCCAGCAATACGCAAACGTTGCTCTCTTTACGTGGCTCCGTGTGTCCCTCTGTGTAATCGACGTTGAAAGGGATCAGCGAAAGAGCGGAGGAGAGCCGCGATATTTGCAACTCTTCTGGAGACGAGGGGGAAAAATGTGAAAATGTGAAACGTATTAACGGAGCAGAGCAATGCAGGGCAGAAACAAGAAGTAGCTGAATTTCCGCAAGCTCGTTAACTCTCGGCCATTCAGAATAATTACGTTGCCGAGTTTCTTTCCAGGAATTCGCTCTGTAGATCTCCTTCTTTATTTTTTCCCCTTTCTACCCTGCCTCGTTTCAAGCAAAAGAGACCCAAGGACAAACGGGCAACCTGGTTCGCGAAACCACGAGGGACCCTTTGAACGGTCCTCGAAATCGGTCACACTTGACCGGCCGCGGTCGTTTTCGAAAAGGAATACCCGTGCCGGCCACGTACGTGATTTATTTGGAGGAGAACCGGTGAAGAGAAGTGATGAGGGAACCGTGTACACCGCGCTGTAATTATCTGCTCGTGGAGCCAGAAATGAATTACGCTCGCGCGTAAAAAGACATAATTATGGTGGATGAGTATCGGCGATGTTTCATATGTGTACAGTGTTGAGCAGTGGGATTCCTTTGATTCTCTGCCGGTTTATTTTCGGACCATCGGCGTGCCGTTGAGAAATTTTCCAGATGTCTAGAGGACCCCGTCGCCTCTTCCTTTCTTTCATGGTACACCCGTTTCCGAGAAGGCGAAACGCCACGGTCACGTTTCGACACCGGAATAGAACTTCGCGTGTCCCTTAAAAACTCATATCGATCTTCCTTTTGGTGTGCTCCAAGTGGGATTTAAAGTTCGCCGGCGAACCGGCGACCGGGACATTCGTTCCGTTCGATAAATTATACAGCCCGTCCTGGGAGGCGGCCGCGGGGAAATTCGAGCCAGCCACTTAAGTGGAAAAGCATTCGATTGGAGGAACAATAAATTGCTGTACGCCAAAATGCGCAATCAATACCGTTTCCGTGTTGAATTCGACGTACCACGCATATGTACAGAGTGACGCGCGACTCGTTTCCAGCGGGCAGACATTAAATTGCACAGGCCGACCTCGGATAAGAGTCGCGCGAGGAATTCGATAATGAGAGATACGAATTACCGGGTATCGCGGTGATATGCGAGGTCTGTTGAAAAAGTTCGGAGACTTCGCTCGTGAGTCGCGGTAAAAATGATATACGAAACCGACAATTAGATTCGGAGGGGCGAAACGTTATAAATTTTGCTGAGAATTGACCAATGTTCGTTTGATCACTAAGGCTGGTCTTGTATCCGCCACAGTTTCCCACAATGTCTCATTTCGACGAACAGAGAGCGCGTGAATTGTGCTCGAACACTAAAATGATTAAAGCTGAGGAAGTAAAAGTCGATAAAAGGGTAGACGGATCGTAAACTGAACTGGATTTATACGCGGTGGAATAGGAATAAGTTAAAATTGCGAACATTGAGCCTAGTTTCAATTCCTTTAAAGTACAAACATTACCTTCCACGAAACTGCATTTCACAAGGTACATTCACCAAGGTGGGAGATTGAAAAAGTTCGGAAAAGCCAGCTGTTTAGAGAAGGCTGATCGGACGGGGGCGGTGGAAGGGAGAGAGAGAGAGAATAGGTAGTTTTACCTTTTTATCCACGCGGCGGCAGTTTGCCTTGCGTGTCCCTCGCAGCGCGTACGACAATGAGGAATCAATAGTCGCGACGGAAACGCCCTGTACGTACGTTCGTTTCCCCTGTTTACCCGTAATTCGTTGCATCGGTCGAGACAGCTTCGACAGAGAGCCGTATCTAACTTGCAGGATGATAATTTTGTGGCACGGCGAAGAAGGCGTATTTCCATGGCTCCGATTTCTCCCCCGCAACCATTCTCTCGTTTCGCCGAACGGAGCGAAGAGTAAAATGAGCCAGAGAGTAAGAAACGTGTAATGGACTGAAAGAAAACATCGCGGCAGAAGAAGAAGAAGACGTATAATAATACGGCCGTGTGGAATATTTTAATAGAAATTTCGCGTATCTCGGGTCGAGGGACGACGGAAACGAAGCGGCCGAATAACCGATCTTTTGTGAAACGAACGCGGAATAAAATACAGCGGGGTATTCAAAACGGAAAGAATTGCAGGGAGATCTCTACATCCCATAAAAGAGGATCATTGAACCAAGTATCGTGCCGCGCACGATTACTCGCTACTAAAATCTATTCGATCCTTTTTATCCGTGCCTTGAATACTCTCTCGATGAAAGATTCGCTCTCCGCGTTCCGCGCCGCGATTTCACCCTCCTCCCGCACGTTTCCGTCAGAATAAGCCCGCGTACAAATCTTCCCGCTGCCTCGAATAAGACAATCAATTTATCGTGCATACAGCTAGTCGCAATTTTTCAAATGTGAAAGCACCCGAACGTTTGAGAAAGCTCGTCTTTCGAATCTTCAATTAAAAGTTTTTAACTTCGCTACCACTGTTACACGTATATATTACTGTTTCCGATTTTCCTTGGTTCTGGCCTCGCGTTAGGCGAATCTAATTTAGTAGAACAAATTGTTTACCGAGTAGAGTTCCTCGAAGACGAAGACTAATTGAAAGTCCATTAATAACGCATAGGTATCACTGCTTCCTTGCATTGCATCCTCTGACGATCCTCGGAAGTAGGGCGATACTTTTTTGCGCCAAGAAATGTTCAGTCCTCCCGATGCCCGAATTCGGTATGCAAGCATGCAGAGAGGAAAGGGGAATTAGCTTAGGAGGAAATGAATGAGATGATAAAGGAGAAGGGCGTCGCGCCGGTCTATCAGTAGTGTCCAGACTAAACTCCTGGGACGAAGATGAAAAGAGAACGAAGGGGGATAGAGAATGGATTCAATTCAAACGCCACGTATATATGTACTTCACTTTACATGCATGCATAGAGTCTCGGTTTTTCAAGTGTGACGAACGTGTCCAATAATCGATTTCCGCGAAGGGGACGGTAAAAATCGGCTCACGATCGAACGTATGTCTCAATAAAAGTGAAGAAGAAGAGCTGGAAAAAAAGGCGGATAAGGGCATTTATATGCATACGTTTCACACAGTTTCTGCCACAGAAAGACCATCGTAGCCCTAATAAAATTAACCGCGCAAGTGGATAAGCATGCCTATTGTAATGAAAGTCGTAACAGGGCAATTAAGGGGGTGGAAAAACAGGAACATAAAAATTGAACATGATTTACGGCCAGCTTTTGCCCTTGCGTCACTTTACGACGCGGAGCAACGAATCGAGCCGCGATATCTAGACGGAGTGCTCGTTCCATTTACAACCGTTCTTAATTAACCAAGTATCTCGGATTTCACGGAATCGGAAGATTAATTAATGTTCATAATTGATGTATTATTGGAGCACGCAGGGGGTGGGTTAATCGGGGTGGGAATAGTAACAGGACCGAAGACTTTGTGGAACTAATGTAACAAGTTATAGAACACCGATTAAACGAAAGTACGATAATAATAATAATAATATAGAAATAACCGTATTTAGACTGAGCATAAGACTGAAACGAAGTAAAGCAGCAAATCCTCCCTCTCGCACTATTCCTCCTTTGTTAGTCACATTATCGTTCTGACGGTTTATCGCGGGTTAATTGTGCGTGCGCAACCCCGCGGAAGATAAAGACATCTTGTTATTACGAATCTTATAGCCGCATGCAATTCTGTGTAAAACGCGATGCGTGTTTACAGGAATGAAGGTTCTGTCTGTCTCTACAGCGGAAAGTTGGACAACATATGGATAAAACATCGTGCGGTCTGGAAAGGTTAAAGACACAGAGAAGCGACCACGGTTATAGTCAATATTGCATGCGGACAGAGAGTCAGCGACGTCACGAGAACTTCACTCTCGATTCATGCCTGACATTGTCAATGAAATGACGTCCATCGACCGGCTTCTCCTTTTATTTCGCCAGCGTATTCCAACACCGCCGCCATTGTCCGCCGGGCGTGGAAATAGAATTTCGAAACGAACGGTACCTGCATAACGCGTGTCGCGGGCAAAAATTCTACTTTGCTTTTAACCGATAATTGGCCAGATAATTGATTTAATAACCGCTTTCAGGTAGCGGCACGAATGTTATAAAATGCCGGCCCTAAAAGCGAAATGTAGCGTTAAAACCTTTCATCGATTTCCACATTTTCACCTACTAATGGCGCGCATCAAAGACTTGATTTCATACATCATTTCCGTCCATGTCACTCGCAACCACGCCGCCGAGAACCGGCTGCAATGAAAGCGTCAATCAAACCAAGATAATCTTTCTATTCTTCCCTTCCTGCGCTCCGTCTTCCTCGATCCGGGTTTCGTACATTCTATTGATCGAAACCCTCCATTAACATTAAATAAGCAAGTTATTGTTACCGATACTGCCAGTATTTCGTGTTTCGTCGCTCGAATTGTGCCCGATCCCCCCACAATCTGTTCCAGTTTTCTCCTTTATCCGAATTACGATCCGAGTCGAATTATTGTCTAAACATTCTGAACGAGCGCGCGTTAAAAGAAAGATCGTCCGAAGTATTCTCCACGGATGTTGGGATTCAAAGATGCAGAAATGGTCGAAGGGAAAGATGCGGGGGAGATGAGGGAGCAATTTCGACCTGATTTGAACCAGCTGCCTCCTGTTCCGAGTAAAGGTCCAAGGGGGAGCGTGCGGGCAAAAGAAAAGGAGAGGAAGCGTGGACGAAGAAAAATGGGCGAAGGGAGGGCAGAAATAAGAAGGAAAAAAAATGCGAAAAGCCAGAGGAATTAAGTCGTCGTTGACGAAGCAAAAACCGGGACAGGATGCGAGGATGCAAAAAGAAATGAATGTCGGACGCAAAGTGTGGACAAACCGAGCGATAAATTAAAACTATTTAAAGTGACGATATCTGGCTTATAACGACACGATTAATCGCGCGAAGACTTTGTGCGGTTCGCATCGAGCCACGCTCGTCGATAATTAGTCGACGTCGACCATCGTGTCAAGTGCGCTTAATAAACTTCTACGTACGATTGAAATATCTAACGTTCTACCATTAATTAACGGTACCCCAGTTTTTCATCGTTAGATCTTCCCGGGGGAACCCGCGTTTTCGTCCGATTTTAATCGGCAAACGCGAGAAGTTTCTCCCGCTAATTAAAATTCGCTTTCCCGTGCGAAGTCGCTGACCGTTTCATCAAATATTCGATTGAGACCGCGGGCACGAAAGCCGAGGGAAATGAATGAAAACTAAAGCGGGTAAAAACAGACGACCAACGACGAAACGGGAATTTAATGTATTATACATACGGAGTAACGCACGAATCTCTCTTAAAGCGTTTAAACGTAACGAGAATATATCATTAAAACGTGCCGAGGGCAGATAAAACGGTGCAAATTAAAAATCGGATTCCAATGGGATGGCGAAGGGGGAGGGGGGTATGAGAGATCCTGTATTTAATTCCCGGTAAATAAAGGAACCGCCGACCTCCAATGCTGCGGAGCAATTAAATAGAATGCCGATTTTTCTGCCCGTAGAATAAGCGTGCGCGCGCTTTAATCCAACGCGAAAGCAACGAAACACCTGAATATCCGTGCCGTGGTTCATAATTTTTCCCCGTTCGGCCGCGTTCACCTGCCCGGCGTATATTATGAATTACGAATATTGCGTGAGAGCTTACTATGGCTACGAGGAGCGCGATCGTAAAACAACCCCGTTTTACTTCGTTATACAGAGAAAAAGCAGAGGAGGAAGAAAAAGGTGTATGTACGTGCTAGAGAAATTTGCTTTCCACGCACAGACACGCACGCTTTACCGAACGTGGAAGCGTCGAGGAGGATTTATTGAAGCAACGCGGCCGACACGGGCGGCCCGCCGCCGATGTACCCGTTCGCCGGGTTACAACGGCTACCATGTGGCGTATCGGGTCGGAATTTTTGCCTGGCCGCTGGACAGATTTCAATTATACCTGGCTTCAACGTTCGTTCGACCGATAATTATCCGCTTTTATTGCGCCCGATACTACGGCCGACCTATCGCAGCCTTAGAGGAATTAATTAAATGCACCGGCGGAATCGCGATTCAGAGAATAATCCTTCAGGGTGTAGTCGCGTTATCCGGGAACATCGGCGGCGCGGCAATCGATGCGCCGTCGAGTCGCGTCGGTCGGCGTTGGGCTTTAATTAATTTTAATAGCCGTACGTCATCTTTTAATTATACACGGGACACTTCAAATAGTTGCAAAGAAAATCGATAAGCGCCGATGTTACGCGTGGCACACGTTCCTCCGCCGTTCTGCCCCCTTTTCCGCGACACCCGCGCCCGTGGCCACCGCGAATAATAAGCGAACTCCTGCATGTAGGCAGAGATTAATAGCATCGAGAGATTGGAGTAAGTACGTATAAGCTTCTACTGGTGATTTTGCATCAGTCCAGATTCCATTCGAATATAAACGAACCCACGGTTACACGCGAACCCTGATCCAGGCCCGTCGATTCTGCTCATTAACTAAACAGAATTATTACGATGGCGAAACGCGACGCATGTGCATGCGTGTGTCACGTATCCATCCCTCGTCAAGCAAACCCGTCGTGTCGGGCCCAATGGTGCCCGGTGTTGATTGAATTCGTTAATTTTGCAAGGCGACACTGACGACGCCCGCTGCGAATTTTCGGTCTGCAGCCCGGCGTTTATTGTCAAGCACGACGACGAACGACGACGTCGACAGTCGTTTCTCTCCCGGTGTAACGCGGAAAACGAGGCTTAACGTGCACCGGGGGGATCGAACCCCTGCCAACACACAGCCTGAAGGGTTTCCAACCCCTTTTCATACGCGGAGATAGCGGTGCCCCCTCCCCCTCCCAAATGAGAGAGTATGTACTCCCGGCAAACTTCACCTGAATCATCCAATTCACCGAGGCTCTTCTTGAAGAGATTAACGCGCCACCTCGCGGCATCGGGGCAAAGAAAAAGGAGCGCGTCCGGGCAAAGAAGCCGGCGAATCGAGATCTCGATTCGTGATTGATTCATTCAGGACACGCGTTATCTCGAAAGGACATGTAGGCCGTGATCGTTGACGACGAATCGCTGTGCGTCTCGCGAACAAACATTGCTCGAACGTTATTACGTATTTGGACCGGTGAATCAGTCGAAACATGACTCGAGCGAGAATTTATTAAAGTACGGTTGATTTGCAGATATGAGGAATCAAAAGGATAGGAATAAAAAAGATTTGACACAGACAGAAATTGAGTATAATTTCTAGGGATATCCTAATTTTGTGTTTCTCGTATGATTTAGTGAGAGTTCGTGCAGAGGAGTCGTAATTCGGGTGCAGAATTTAATATTGAATCTGTAAGTGAATATCGTACATAGATGTGTGTGTAAACAGTTTGAACAAGCGTGACCAAAAGAATATCCATAATGGACATAAGTTTAACTCAACAATTACGTCGGGAATATTTTCGTACAAGATTTTGCAAGTATCCTTTGCATAATCACTTCTCGCGACAGAATGTCAAAGCTACATCCTCGAACAACGTACAGTCGAGATGTATACTGTAGACTCTAGAGTAGTAGTAGTCTAGAGATGATTTCATTATGTACTTGCGATGTTGAAAGAGCTCGTATGACAGGCTATTGAAATTGTTAGAAGTGGCCGTCATCACAGAGGGTACGAAAACCAAAGAGACCGGCTTGACCCTGAATCACCCTGAGAACTCCAATCGTTCATCTTCTTTATAAATTTCGAGTGACTTGATTAACTTACATTTCTTTTTATCCGTACAGTAGAGATGGTTATTATTCAAGTATAATGAAAACAATATTGCCGGCATTCATACCTACAACCACAATAATACCCGACACAATTATTTGAAAAATTAAAATGTAACAACAAAAACTTAATATTACCGCAATATATAACAAAGATCGTAAACATTTATCTGTAGCAATTTCCCATAGAAAATTATCCCTAGAGGGAACATAACTGGGGATTCACGAAGGCACACGAAACTATCAGTCACAATGTAATATGATAATAACGTATTAGTCATTCCACGTTCGAGGGAACACAGATGCCCCAAAAAGTACTCCGGATCCGATGCAATATCTTCCTCCTAACCAACACCCCTCTCTGCCTAGATAAACTTATCCCCCGTAGCATGTCCACTTCCCGGGTCATCAAAATCGCGACAGTCCATCCTATTCAACGTTTCCCATTTGTGACCGATGCGATTTAACGGCACGTCGCAGCACGCTTAAAGAATAAAGAGGTAAATATCTTGACACCGGTGACTGTTGACCTCGCGGCCCGGTTTTATGACATTCACCATTCATTATGCTAATGGCCCCAGACTTAGATAATGAAGAGCCACTGCGAGTATCGTAGTCTTTAGAGGAGCATAAGGAACGGCCGAAGGCAGCTTAAAAACAGCGTTACGACTTTCGCGTGCGAACTATCGCGATATTTATGTGTCATTGTCGACTCTTTACGGCTCGAGCGTTCTGTTGCGCCAGCGTTGCACTCACGTCTGGTGCACGATAAAATCGTAAGGCCATCAGGAACTAATCCTTTCGGCTCGCCACGAGGTGCACGCGTTTAACGAACCGCTGTATTCGTCCACGCTAATCGAGAGGCAGTTTTATTAAATTATTCATTCAGATGTCCAATTAGTTGTTCATCTCGTTATTTCATAAAGCGATACGAATGCCTCTGAATATTTCATGCTCCAAATTATCCGCCGCCCCGCGATCGGCTTCTAAATTCGCCAAGCTTCCTTATTAATGTTTTAAAGGCCAGTTATTATTTTGACGAAAATCCTGACGGACGATCATCCTCCCTTATCTCGTGCATCATTATGAGCTGCCGCTGTTAGAAAATAGCAGCACCACGAAACCTGATTAATTCACAGATTAATTTCTTAACCGGGGTCGTCTGTATTGTCAATGCTTTCGTCGTAATACTTGATTTATTTGAAAATCCTTCGTGTTTCTAAGGCATCTTTATATTTGTCATGAAAATTCATTAACAAATACGAATTTGCAAAGACTAGTATACCTACAACTGGCAAAGGATTCGATTCGAATAATTCGCAAGTAAATAACTAAAATGACTTGGAAAAAAAACTCTACCTATACTTATGTTTTTTGCAAAGAACAACGAGTGTCTCGAAAATATTAAAAACAAAATTCTGTTCTCAAACACCGGAGTACCCTACGGCGATTACAAAATTTTAACAATTCTTTTCGGACCCCAGTACCGACATCGCTCACCACGATCGCGTACATACCGGTCGGCTCCTGGCAAGTATTGTCGCCGGGCGGAACTTTTTTTGTGGGAATGGAAGCGGTTGTCCCGGACGATCGGACCGCATGAATGAGGTGCACGTAAGCGCAGGGGGGTGGAGGCGAGGCGACGTGTGTGTACATGTGTCATTTGCAAGCTGCCGCCACGTGCTGCACGCTGCTTTTCTCGAAAAATAAACAAAACGAGGCGACGTCCGGCTATGCACGGCGCGACGCGACGTCACGGGTTGACGCGCGTTTACATCGCTCGAGTTGCTCGCGTTTGCCGGGAACGCGGCCTCGGACCCGTGGAGAAAAAAGCCTGCTGTTGCCGCGAACACAGGCCGGCAAACACCGACACCCGCCCTCGTCCACGTGCACGCACGTGAAAACGAGATTTCCCCGAGCCCGTCGCTCGACAACGTGTAAAACCAGCTCGACACGGCGACGCGTGAACCGGGATTAAGGAGGTTCCGACCGGGCTTACGTTAAGATAAATTAGAAAAAACAGAATGGACAGGAGAGGAGGATGGGGGCTGGGTGATCCTTGTGAAAATTGCGAGGGCGTTCAAAGGGGATTTTTCGGTGACACGACTTCGATTTAATGAGCCGGTCTATTCTGGGCAACTTTTAAACTCGAATATTGTGGCGAATGGGAATCTAACGCGATAGCGTTCGCCTTCGAGGTGCAGGTAGATAGTTGGGAAATGAACGGAAATTTTGTTAACACAATCGGAGAAGTACTTGTGGGGGTTGCGAGTAGCAGATAGCGGAGGATGAAAGTTACGATTAAAACAGCTGTGGTGATTCGCAGTTTTGTTTCGTTTCTTTTTAGCATGTTCTGTTAATTGATTGAGGTTCAATGCTATCAATGGCTCAATAGCACTCTGTGTGTAGAACCTGCAGTTAAGGTACATAATAACATGTTTGGCGCATCGATATCGATTCTCCTCGCATGTATGTACCTTTTATTTTTTTTAGTGGACTGTCGAATGAAACTGTATAAATTTTTTCAAGTAGCTTTACCTCGCCTTGAAAGAGGAATTCGATATTTCAATCTCTTCTTCGTTAATTTAATTTATTTCGCGCGGACTAGTTCCCACGGAAGAAATTTTTAATTGGGTTCAAAGGCCCGATCTAAACATACGCCCGGCGCAATTACCAGTCCTCCCGACTTAATATTCGCAGGATCCATTCCATTTCAATTAATTATCCGCTCTAAACAGTTACGAGAAGTATTGTGCAATCCTGCCTTCATTCAGAAGAAGTTCGCAGGTGTTCTTTCACCTTCGCTTTTAGTTGCATCTCGTTCGACCAGTTTCGCAAAGTCAATTAAATTTTTAAGCGAAGGATGGTCAATTTGATTCAAGGTCCTGTCGGATGGTTATCGAGAAGAAGAAAAAAGAAAAAGTTAGCAAAGCGTGCACCTTGGCTGGGTGGGTAGGAACGACAGAGGTAGCACATGTCGACAAACATGAATTGGGATTAAGAACGGAGCGCGACAGGCTTACGTTGCTATGGCGCGAAATAAAAAAAAAGGAGACAGAGGAATGCTGGGAACATGGGATCCGAAATCTCGCGGACAAAAGCAGGCGACAAGTCGTAAAGGCCGCTGAGAGGATTTTACAGCGGATTCGTGACGTTCACTGCGTGCAATTTTTCTGCCCCTTATCGCGACCGATTTCTATAGCGAAACGGTGTGATTTAATTAGGCACGCTGCTAAATCTAACACGGATGGGATAAAGACACCCAAAAATTTTTCCACTCCGCTGTTCTTACAATTTATTTAAAAGATCAATTCCGCTGGATCGCGGTCTAATTCAGGCAGAACGCCGACACATGGTTTTCTCGTCACGTATCGCGTTCTCCAAACAAGGAGGCATTTAACAAAACTGCGTGCAATTACGGGCTGGCCCGTGATCGAAATCGGTCATTACAGGTGGAAGGTTATTACCGGTGGGCGAATTACCCGGGGGATAGGCGTTTCCCCCAGAAACTGGCCGCAATGGATGCTGTGCGTTAATCTTTAGCTGAAGGAAAAGGAGGACGCGAAGGGGGTCGAGTGCGCGTTTCGAGCTCGGTCGGAAGTGCGCTCGTGAGAGGTGGTTGCTCTTTAGCGAGGAAAGAGCCGAGGTATGCGAAGAATAAGAAGAAGGTCGCGGCAACGGAAAACGGAACGTACGATGTCATCAGGAAACAGCCTGGGGGAAACAGATTTTTCATGGAAGAGGAAGAAGGAGATACAGTCCCTCGCCCCTGCCATGGGGCCAGGCCTCTCCCTTGCGGCCACAAATGAAATCCAAACAGATCAAAAGGTATCGGGACACGAGGAGGCAATGATACCCGGCGCAACTTCCAAACTGTAAGTAATTCTGTGCACTCCAGGAAGTTCGCAAGTAAAATATGACAACGTGCGCGAGCTTCGCACGACTGTTCCGCCTTTCCTCTATTTTACGGGACAACATTTCAACGCAAGCTAGTATCTTATCCGGCTGTACAATAAATCACTGTTCCCCGAGATTTCCTATCTGTCGTGACGTTTGTAAAGAAACTCGTGTGAATGTCTTCATTTTTGCATTCCATTTTCCAAGAGAGATATCTATGCACGTAAGAAAGGTAATGGTGAATTCTGTGCAATAATGTCCGCTACGTAAAAACAAACAAAAAAAAAAAGGAAGAAAAGAAAAACGAGCAACATGCATGTCTCTGAATTTGTCTACCGTTCGTGGCAGTTGTGTTTCACGAACGCTGTTGAATCGAATAAAAGGCGGTTAATCACCGGAACGCAACTCAGCCGATCATTCCGACGCGTTAAATTAATCACGATGATTCTCTTTTCCTCTGACGCTGCGCGTTTCGATCGAGAGATAACTCAGGGTCGACATACGCGTTCTTTTTTTGTCCGCCTTGGAATCGAGATAGCCGGGCCACCGTGCAACAAGGCAACGTTTCACGGGACTGGTCCCTCCTGCCCCTGTATGGATGCGTTTCCTCTGGCGCCCAGAGATACGAATTACCACCGTGGACGTTCGCCGATGATGAGCCGCGATGACGATGATTATATTCCATCGCAGTTCGTGAACCTGACGAAAGCGAGTCAACGAACTTTTCGAAGGTGATTTTCGAAAAAGAAAAAAATGACGAGGCGAAAAGACGGGGCAGCACCGTTACCGCGGAACCCTCAATTATAACGTAATTGAAGGCTTCGATAGAGTTGCAGTTTAATAAAAAGAACGGAGACAAACACGCGATCTATGCCATCCTCTTCCATCGCACGATGAATTTCAAATGGACCCGAGTGGATCCTAATCACCAGCGTCGTTAACTTTCTAATGGAATCGAAACGGGGAAACTAGCGTGCCAATGGCAGAAATATTAATACGTTATGCCGCAACGAATCGTAACAAAACATGCGTTGAAAACGATGGAGAACACCGTTTGTGTGTACAATCGTGAAGGATAGCGTGTAACCAACGATTTCGATTCTCGCTCGGTCGTGTAATTCCATCGGCTGAACGGTGCACTCGAAACCATAGCACCTCGTGCTTGCTCACATTGCCCGCGAAGCATGGTTTAATACGGGGCAAAGGTGAACCACTGTACGTTTACAATGAGATAAGTCAGAGTGCAAAGGGTTAAATGCCGCGCGGCGCATAGATGCAATTTCGTTAAAAGAACAATGATCTCCCCGGCGTCTACAATAAACATTATCGAGAAGGCCCCGTCGTTGATCACCGACGACGGTGTACCCAGGGTTCGCGTCTCGAGGTCAGTCTCCTGAGATAATAAATCAGTACACGCGTTAAGACGATAAATCGCGAAGTTCTTTCAGCCCGTGCCCCCTTCCGCTCAATCTAGCCGCGATTAGATCGAAAGTTTCGCGAGGGATGTACCACGACCGCCGGATACATAATCCACTTCAACGCGGTCCAGATAGAACAGAAACTTTTTCCACGGATTCTCGGCATAGTTCGAAGTTCGATACACGCTTTTCCGTTTTGCGGCCGGAAACGAGCACAGACGGAGGGAAGTCTTCCGCGGAATACACGAGAAACTATGAAAACTTGCGCTCGTACAAGTTCGAAGCTGGAATTCGCGCCAAACGCTTTCGTACCGTGCGGTCGGCGAGCGGCATCGAGAAATTGATAACGTACGAAAATTTAATCCGGGATTGATGACCGCGCGAACTGTGCGTAGAATTCGTGCGTGTACGCTACACTTATGCACACGTGCTTGGGCAATCAGGCTAAGTTCGGGCGAATTGGTTACGTAGAATGAACCGCGAAGCGGAGCGGGCAAGGATAGCAAAGTATGGTGGAGTATTTCACAATCGAACGAACACGGAGCCAAACAATCTCGACTCCGGTCGCGGCATCTCGAAACCGGAAAAGAATGCTCATTAAATCCAATTACCCCAAGTTTCGTCGTTAGGCGGCTCGAAAGATGCCCGCCGATAGGACGAGATAGAAGGTAGAAACCGGCAGTCTCCACGGTTCGACGGATCCGTTGTATCTTGTCTGGATCGAGGTGCATCGATTTCTTCTAGTAGAGGGAAATTAAGGGAAACGGAAGGAACCGCGGTAAGGGACGCGATCGCAGACACGGCGTACAGATTGGACAATGGACGAACGTAAGTGGAAGCCCGACGAAAGGGAACGGTCGAGGAATTTCGCGGTAGAGACGAAAAGCTGACGGATTCGGGGAGTCGAGAAATCAAGACTTGGCGAGAGGAGAAAACGGGAAATCGTAAGAAGTGCAAGAGAGAAGGTCCCTTCCATGCTTCTACTTTCAAGGAAGCAGAAGATGGCGAAGTTTGGAAAGCCCGAGGCGACCTGGAAGACCGTAGAAAAGGAGAATTCCTGTGGAGGGGGCAACGAGAAGTTCCAGAAGAGCTACGGGCATCCAGAGAAGGCCTCGAGAGAACGATGGTGCGGCGAAACACCGAAGAAGAGAGAGACAAAGAGGTGGACACTGACAATGAGAAAACGAGCCACGCCGGCGACCGGACAGAGGCGAGGAAGGAAGGTAGAACGCGTGAGAGGAGAGCGTAGGAAAGGGACAGGTAGATAAAGGAAGAGTGGGCGTAGAATACTGACTGCCATCTAACAAGTGAGCATGAGCTGGTCCAAACTCGAAGAAGAATATTTTATCGAGCGGCAATGAAACGAGAATATGCTCAATGTTCAGTACAATCGGTGCCTTTTAAACTGGAATAAACCTACGTTGACCACGGATGCGTCTAAAAAGTAGAATTGCAACTATGTTTACTATTCTCAACATTTCACTGCTCCAATCGACATAGCTTTTTTTCCAGCCATACAGAGGTATTTATAATTGGCAGGTATTATATAAAAATAAAACCAGCAAGATGCACATAAAATTCTGATAGAGATTATACCGTAATCCCGTTTCATTTACTTCTGATTTATTCCTGTTACGCGAGGCATCCCGTGTCCTGAGAGTACGTATCCTCGTTATGCAACGAGTGCGACTTATTACGGAATGAATTTGAAACGATAACGGTGGCCACCAGTCGGACGAAATTCCCGAATGCAAATTCGTGAATAGGATAACCTCGTGGGTACCTACTGTCTGCTAATGCAAATGGATTAACGTGTTACCTAATGGCGTGCGACTCGTTTCTCAACCTTTTCGGTACACGGTATGCTCGGAGACACGCCTTCTTGTCTCTCGTGCCGGCGTTTGCATGAAATTCCGTCGCACGTTGAACGATTCACTTCTTGCATTACGCCATGCCGGCCGGGGCAAAATAGCTCGGGACTTGCAAATTTCATTCGCGTCACACTCGCAGCGTATTATTCCTAAAAACGAGCGACGCGTTTCCTGTTCCACACGGGCCACGAGTGAAGTCTGTTCGGCGATAAATCACCGAACTCCGATTTCCAGGGGGACGATACGAGATTCGTTGAAACTCGAAGGAACGCTCGAGGAATGTTTCGCGCGTAAAATCGAACGGTCCAACTTTCGTCGTCTCGGGTAGCATAAATCATGACGAGCTATCGGGACCTTTAGCGCGTGCAGAAACAACGAATCTCGAGCCGCTCTTGCATATTCAAGGAGCGGGCGTTGAGTGAAATCTGGCCGAACCAGCCACGAATTACGTGTACCCGATGCACGATCAAGACGTGTCACTGTTTCGTCATTACGTGGCAACGGAACAGCCTAGATAAGCTTCGACCCTCGTCAGGGCTGACGATTTTGTGACACGCTGGACCTGGAATAATATTCAAGACATGCCCGCCACCGTGCAGTGTGCGGCCATCGGAGAACGATTTCAGAGACGTTTCGACCGTGCCCGAGATACACGGCGAATTTTTCCATCGTTTCTGCATACACCTTTTATTTGATCTTAAATTCATAACTCTCCTTGGTATTCCCAAGGAGGGACAGAAGCTGGCCGCTTAAATTTCACATCCGACAACGTGCACGGAAACACAAAGAGTCGGTTATAAAGATTATTCTGTACGGCTCGCGTGTAATGTTACTGCGGGGACCAAAATAAGGCGAGCCGAACCAGGAGTCAATGGAAGGCTGTAAACGGTGGCTGTACAATGATATTTTCGAAGGATCGTGCAAAACGGCGACAGCCACGGGGAACGAAACGCGAGGGCTGCCAGAGAGGACGCGGTTGAAAGAGAACGGGGACGTATTTGGAAGACGAATTCCGATGACTGGTTGGGAGTGAATGAAAGAAGAGAAAAAAAGTAAAAGGAAAAGAAGGGAGGAACGTTCGAGTGAGGTTCAGAGAGGGAGAAAAAGAGGCTGACAGAGGGATTCGACTGGCCACCGGCAGAGGCGGAGGAAGAAAAGAAAAAGAAGGCAAAAGAAACGGGAGTACCGAACAGTCGAACAGGTTGAGGTCAGGTCACAAGGTATCTTAGGTCTCCTTTGGAATTCGCCGAGCACGCAGGGGATATTAAAACGAGTCGAGTAATTTCATCCGGAATTCGTCGGCTGTCTAATTAAACTTTCCCATTCCGATCGATAAGGGGAAAAATGTGTGCGGCCGATAGCGGTGCACGCAATAGGCTCGTCACGTACCAATCGATGGGAAGGAAAATCGTTTTTCATAACCGGACGTTTGGCGTGTCGGACGACGGGAAGAAATGGTCGAGTCACTTTCCCCGGTTTCAGGGGAACGTCGTGCTCCACGCGCGTTCGTCTTCTCGTTATCAGCGAGAAAACTCGGATACACATTTTACGAGTGCACAAAGGTGAGCACGCGAGTCGTGACGGGGAAAAAGATACGCTGACGGACGCGGAATTAAGCTCGAGGTTCGCGGTGCCGAGAGGAAAAGGGGCGGGGAAGGAGGTAAAAGGAAGAGAGAAAACGAAAAACGCTGGGGAAAGGATTAACTCCGTAACAGGGAGGAACGAGAAAGGAAACAGGATCCTCTAAAACGTGAACGGAACAGAAATAGGTTCTTGTGGGGTAAAAAAGGTAAAAAAAAAAAATGAGAAGTGTGCGAGAACGAAGAAGGGGACGACACAGAGATGGTTGCATTCGAAAGGACTGGACGAGAGAAAGGGGACCGGGAGAAGAGGATCGCTGGAGGTGAGGTTCCCCTCTGGCCGAGATAACTGAGGACACTCCGAGAGGCTCCGTGGGACTGGCGAGCCGCGAGTTTCTTCCTTCTCTTCTCTCTCACGGATACGAGGAATCTAGGACTCGCCGTGTATACGCGGCATGGATGGTACATACATACACAAGCGTATACAACTGTGGCTACGGTCGAGAGGCACGTCGTGCACGAGGTATGCTCCTCTCGTTCTTCCTCGTGCACCACGTTTTCTATAAGGGCGCCGTGCCCGGTTGCATCATTGTGGTGCAGGCTAGGCGGTACAGGTCGTTTCATCTGTACTTTAAACGAGACGCCTTGTTCTCCCTAACGATTTGTGTACCTTTCATCGTTGCACGTTATGTTTATGTTCTACGCGTTCCCTGTAATAGCTCATTGTTTGTATACAATGATAGCGAACGATGGATATTGCCATAACGGGTGGGGGGGGGGGGGGAATGGAGCAGAATTTTTATCAGAGACAATCGAATGTGCAACGTTCTTGTTCCCTCGGCGGATCGCGTGCACATGCATACATACGTATGCCCGAGTAAAAGGGGAATCGTGTTTACAAATATTTGAAGAATTCCGTGATCTCGGACAGTTATTACGTAAGGCCACGATGCTCGGAGCGGATTCTCGTCTCGTCAAACAAACCTGCGAGGACCGTGGCTGGGCCCCGCGAGCACCGCGGGAAACAATTTACGAGTGGAACAACCCTCTGAGCAAATACGTGCGTCGGGTAATCCGACGGGCGTTCCTGTTATTTCAGGTACCCTCTAACCCCAAATGACCCTGTCCATATAGTTTTTTTTCTCTCGATCGAACGGATTAACGCGAGCGGTGTTTCAAAAGGATTTTTCGCGGGCAGAGGATCAACGATCGCCTTCCCCTTTGATTCCTTTATTTCTTTCTTTTCGACGTTGCTCTTCGCCTCTATTTATTTATTCGCCTCCGCCTTTCATTACCGAAATTGAGTGAACAGATGAAAGGGGAGCCGGACGATTAAGTAGCCGGCGTAATCCACGGCAAAACGTGGCCCGCTTTCGTTAACGACGAGCGCAACACCGCTCCTCCTCGATGCAACTGCGAAAAGAAAGAAGGCAAAAAAGGACGAGCCTACGCGAGGCCGACCTCGTTCCTTCGCTATCCGTCCTCATATTCCCCGGTGAAATTGCCCAGGGTAGCCGACGGAAGGCCGAACTATAGGCTTTTTAAGGTTAACCGCACCGCAGTACGGCTTTTAATGATCAAAGCCACGAGAGCTGCTCGTATTTTAAGCCCGCTCATTCCGATCCGAGCGAAATTCTTTCATCGTCGATTAACTTCAAAACGGGATACAGGGCCGACCGCTAACGAACCCCGTGTAATTATGAATTTCTTCCTGGCCACGAGAAACGTTCTACCCCCGCGTACGAGTCCCCTTATATGATTTAACCAAACGCGCTAAACAACCATGCCCGGGACCAGCAACAACTAGGTCCACACGGATCGTTTCAACGAAACGTATATATATGTATATGTATGCACATGTACGCAGCCCCGCGTTTGTTTTTTTCCCTTTTTCATTTTCGTTTAGCGCTCTGTGTCTGCACGAGAAACAGCGCCGGCCAAAAAAATGGTCGCATTCGAGTATTGATCAGAACTCGACGCGGTACTCGAGCGTTGTATCAACGGTAATTGAATTTCAGCGTTGCACACTGTCAATCAATTATATTCGAAAGCGAAAAAAAAGTGGTCGACGGGTGGGAGAAGCGCCGAAGCAATCGCTAAATATATAATCTGGCGAACGTGGCAGCGCAAACTGCCGCGCGCTATTTTTCGTCAATTATTTCGAAAGTAATTGCACCGTTAACAAAAATGAATTCGTTCGGTCGTCGTGTTCGTTTTTCTCCGTAAATAAAATTCGAAAAAAAAAAGAACGAGGAACGCAAAGGGGGTGAGATGGGATGGGTCCGTTTGCGAGTACGATCGACCACAAATTCAACGGGGCCTATAGAGATTTCGTGTAAAAGTGTTCGTTCATTCGAAGGAACCCGCGAATCGAATCATCGTTATCCGTCCGGCTCGTATATACAGACCTTTCGAAACGCGTGGATGGTTTGAAATGAAGTGTGCGAAATCGTGGGGCTCGCGAGCACGGGTTAATTCAAGATTCTTCCAAAGACAAAACGAGCGCATTAAATTATCCGCGTAATATGTGCATACATACTCCTAAAGCATACGGACGCTGAAGATGATCGTCTTAAGTAATGATACGTGTTCAGGCCCCATAAAATCGTGATACCGTGTTAAACCATGTGAGACTAAGCGTAACATAGAATTTCCCGTAACGACGATACACGTTCGTATGCACGGCATTATTCGCAATCAGGCGGGAATATTCGAGATTCGCTACTGGTTCTCTATTATTCGTTTCGACGTCGAAACAAATAAAAAAGGAAGCAAGACAGCAAAACAAGAAAGAAGCGATGGACGAAGGAGATAACAGCGTTTTCTCGACGAACGATAGCGGTGTAATTAGCAGGATCAACGACCTCTCGAGTACTTAGTCCTTGTTCGCGATTTTTTTGAGACAGCGCGGTCGAGCACGAGACATGGATACGTGCAGCGTGCAACGTACACAATGAAATTAGAGCAGACGGTGTTTCGGTGGCGAATCGACGTCGAATTTTTCCCTTTTCCGACCGGGAACAACATCCGTCAGTCCTTAGCGTCGCGACGCGTCGGCCGGTAGCAGGACGGAGGGCGGATGAACGAAAACAAAAAGGGATCGGGGGCAGTACAGACAAAACACTTAAAGAAGAACCATTCTCTGGTACCAGGCCCCCGATTGTTTCTTAGTCCACGCGGACGAGAGAACCGGCCAGGAAGTAAACGTGGCCTGTTACCAGGCGTACAATGAATCCCGACGCGACATTGTACGTTATCATAATGTTCGCCCGACCTCAGGGGACAAAAAGTTTCTTCCCCCTCTCCGAGTTGATCCAGGTATTCATGTCTTTCACGATGTCTCAATGCGTCGTTTCGTTTCGTTTCGTTTTGCAAATATAAATGATTTGCATTCGGAGAAACAGCGAGGCAGGAGTGTCCGTCGGCATCGGAGAGGACAGAGAGGAGTGATAAGGTGACGAAGGTCGTGTACATATATATATATACATGGGAGAGAAAAAGAATTCATGGAATGTGACTCACCTAAGCGGCAATGTTGTAACGCCGGCAAAAAAAGTGACTTAGCGACGATGAAGTCACAGTTTCGGATGACGTAGACAGGGGGTAGGGGGGGCAAAATCAGTCTCACACGCCCCCCCAATGTCGCACTGGACCCCCCGTCCTCGATGCTACTCCTTTGCAACGTGCTCCGTTTAGAGCACACACTATCTCGCCACTAACCACGGACCACTCACAGTCGCCACCAATTCGATATCCTCTTTGTTTTGTTTCTCTTTTTTATCACTCTTTTCTTCTACGGTTCCTCTATGTACGTATTCTTTGCTCTCTCGCTCCCTCGTTTCTTCCTCTCCCCGTCTCGTTCTTCAGCCCTATACTCTCCTCGCCTCCTTTGTCAGAGAACTTTTATCTCTTCCACCTTCGATCCTCTCTAGACGGTTCAATCGATAGACACTCACGAGAGTCTGTTAATCGGTTACACTGTGAGCGAGCACTGGTCATCAGGGGTCGAAGAAACGCGCGACGGAGAACGATAACATCGTTCGTGACCCTCCCACGATTGGATATGTTTCCCCCACTCTCGATCGTAGATCGCCGATTGTCACTCTTTCTTTTCCACCACCGAACGAACGCGACAAACGCGGGTATATACGCGAAACCCCCGAACGACGTCTACCCCTTTCCACACGTCCTATCTGTCCTATCTATCTCTATCTACCTATCTACCTATCTATCCATCTACCTATCCTGCTCCCTCTCTCTTGTGTACTCGGTACTCTCAGACGCGCAGAATCATCGTTGCTCGCCTGTCCGATTCCTCCGTATTATAACTTGCTTTCACGTACGCGGCCAGCCGAGCGGTTCTAACGCCGTAGCGACACCACTCTACCTACTGTGATTCTTCTTTCGGCGTTACGAAGTGGAAAACAGGGTCCGCCGATCCAGAAGGGAGATGCGCCTGCTGCTCAGTTCGGTTGTACGTACCTAAAAACCATTTGCGATCGATCAGAGCCCTCCTCCACACGATACGACAGACGATCGACGAGTCGTAAACTGAATCGAGCGTGCGAGCGTGAGAGAGAAAGAAAGATCGCCTAACTCGTCTTGAAAACTACCGTGGAGCCAGTATGGCGCCGTCCTCCGTTTATCTCCTTCCCTTAACCCCTTTCACTCTTTCATGCATATACACGCATTCACTCTTCCCTTCTCCTATCAACGTTTTCCATCTCGTTTTTCCACCACGTTCGTGCGCACTGTTCGTCCCTCCCTCCGCTATACCCCGATCTTCTTCATTCTTCTCGTTTGTCGCTGTCTCGCTCGCCCCTTAAGTTATGTTCACATGTATGCGCCTCGTCTCTCACTCCAACCACCACCCTTCCTCCTTCGTCGCCGCGTTTCATGCTAACCACGCGCATACACGTTCGACACTTGGGCCGTACTGTCACCGGCGCACACGAGATCGTAGATTTACTCGAAACAAGGTACGTGCCGTTTAGACTGGTCAGCAACCGATTGCAGAATTTCACTGCTCCGATATCGGAGAGGCACCAAACGTTTATCGCTACATATACACTCTTGGAGAAAAGGAAAAGCTTGCTGTTCAATTTATCGCGAGATATCCTAAGGAACCGAACGATTTGATAAATCCCCAAAATAGAGGAGCACGTATACCGGTGGATCACGGGAAGCGACCAAAGTCGACAGAAGCCTCGGGAGTATACGACAGAGTGGGACAAACAGCGAATTCAACTCTCACGACACCAAGACACACCGGACACATTCTGATCGACGCGCGCTTACCACTGTACATATCTCCGTCTCCCTTGCTGTATCGCCTCGCGCAGCTGTCCCCTCGATAGCCAAAACACGCGATACAAGAATTCACTGGCAGGAGTCACCGAAAGAGCCACAGCCCGCAAACAGCACCACCGTCCATCGTGTCAGGGCGCTCCGGTTTGTCGCCACTGCCGGCGTGCATAGCCGGTGGTTCTTCACCGCCTCGGCGTTAAAATGGCGATCGAGGTGACAGCTCTCGCCTACACCTCGCCGGTGTTCTGGTCGGACGTTCGCTCTTTCGACGCCGCGGCTACCATGCACCGACCCGTACACCTCTCTCGCCCTCTCACGCGCCTTCAGTTTCCACTCGCTTCCTCATCTCTCCTCGTCGTGACCGCCTCATCTTTCTAACCTTTCTTTCCCGCAGACACACGCACACGCACACACCCACATGCACCCTCTCGCAACACGCGGCACAACAGAACGGGAAGGCCGTTCAATGCGCTCCGAGTATGCAAGTAATGCAACAAGATCAATCGCAGCCAAGACGATTTACGTATGCGTACCGCGCGGAACTTGCGACCCTACACGTAAACGCACAGGCACACCGTGTAGATGCTTCTCGATGGCGGCTCGAAAATCTCGGTCCCGGTCGACGCCTACACCACCACCACGTACCACTTTTAATAGCTGTGCTTGCCCGGACTCACGGGACTCGACTGGGCTCTGCCAGGCCACGATATCCCCGCCGCACTTGCGCCAACCGGCTATTGCTCCTACCCTTCGCGAAGATGTACTAACCGTTTCTCGTTCTTACGGCCACCCCCCAGCGCCGTTCTATTACCCGTGCAGAGTAACCGAACCCCTGCGGAGCTCCCACGCCCGCGGAACAGCCAATGCTGAAGCAGCTTCGCAGGATCGGCTACCCTCGGACCAAGGGCGCCGATCTAGGGAATAACGTTTCCCGTTTGTTCACGAACGCTTATCGTCGAACACCGATTCAGGATGAACGGCCTGCGGGTTGCTGATCGTTGTCAAACGCGTCGACAACATTCGCGTTAAAGAGATGCGTCGCCGAAGTACAGTCTCGGTGTACTCCGACACGCAGGGAAGAATTTGTCGAGGAATTTCTGCGACATTGCGATATATGAATCGACGCGAGATTCGAAATCAAACGTACGAGGGCGTGTCGCGTTTGGGGTAAAAGTATGCGCGTTAACCGAAGGCAGAGGACGGCAATGAAACGGGGGCTCCAATTTACCCTTGTACGATCCTACCTCTCGCCCCGTTGACTCGCGTTGTGACTGGGTAAACGAACGAAATACTCTAATAGTCCGCGTTCGTCTGTTTCTACTTGTTCCTTCGAGCCCGTCAAACGTGCGACAATTGCATATAATTAGTCATTTATTCGCCCCGTTTTCTCGCCGCCCTGTAAAGCAAGGGTTGCTAACGGAGGCGCGTTTAAAATCGTGCAGGCCTCTGCGCGATGACAGGAACAAGAAGAGGAGGCGCGGAAGGAGCAAGCGTATATTACATGTACGTACGTAAGTACGCGTCTCCTCGCTGGGACCACTGCAAGCTGAAGTCTCAACAGAGACAGACAGATCGACCTGAATGATCGAGAAAGAAGACGAAGATAGGCCTAGAAAGGGAATGTTGTTGATCGTTTGACGAGGGCACACTCGCGAGCGTGAGATTCTTCGACGCGAGGTCGACCGTTCAAATTTTTCCGCGTCCCTTTCGAAGTTGCCGACTCTGCGGTTCCCTTTGGTTAATATCCTTTCCGCGAGAATCGATTACCGTACGAAAAGGATCCCAGCCTGGCGGCAATTTCTCGTTGCTACGACATTGTTCGATCGCCTTAACTATGCTATTAATCCTGGAAGGCCTGATCACCGGAATGTCCTGTCGACAGGTGAAACGTATGTCTCGGCGAGCAGGTGTCGTGCGAGCCCCTTAATTAATCATCGCTCGATAGGACTTAACGACTTAATGTTGAGATGACGTTACAAATTGATTAGCATATAAGCGTCACGTCGCGTGTATTACACGACGAGACACTCGTTCGGACATTATTAAAATATTGTAACCCTTTGTACCGGAAGACCTTTGCTGTGTTATAGGGAAAGGGCGACTCGAGGTGGGCTGCATTTGAAATAACGTCGTTAACCCTTTAAGATCTAGCCCCGTGCATTCTATCGAAATTGTATTAACAGGGAGGACATGTTTAAAACACCCCCGGTCTTAGGGGGTTGAAGTCAGAGTTGCCCTACGAATTGCACATAAGACTAAACATCGAAAGATATAAAAGGGAAGATAAAAGGAAAAGATACCAGGTGATAAAAAAGTTACTGTCGCCCTCAGACACCATTCGTGTTAAACCAAGCGAGAGCCGCCTATCGAGTGCAAAGGGTTAACAAGAAGTGCGTTTAAAAGTGAACACGCGAATGGACGAACGTAGAATCGTAATCGTATCTAATCGCGACACAAAGATAGACGTTGTTTCCGTTATTTATGCGCATGGTCAAGTTTAATTCGATTTGAGGTCCAGGTGGGAGATCAAAGTTCTGTTCCATCGATTTCGAGCAGCTCGATCGGCGGCACAAAATATCGAACCGTGCCGAGACGTAATTGAATCTGTAACAGCAACCGAGTCGGTGCAGCGGCCAATCGTTACATTATACCGGCATTCGTTAGTAAATAGTTCGTGTAATTGTTGGACAACCGTTCTCCGGGTAAGCCGGAGCTTTGTAGTTGAAGTGCCAGCTGAACGTGAACCGCTAACAACACGAGATATAGTATGACAAGTTGAGCGAAAGAAATATGATCATTTCTATTATTAGATAGCTCGTACCAAGGCCGGATTAAACGAGCACGATAGTAATGTAAAAAAAAATTGTCCCGAACAATGCTAGGTAGATATCTAAAAGAAGTTTCGTTTAAAGAAACGAGGTATAACCCCGGTGCATTACCGACACCATTCTATTCGATCCTAAAATACTTGACTTTTCTTCGTCGCTTTAAGGAAATGAAGTGAATTAAAATGAATCCCATTACACGAACGCCAACAATTTATGTCGCCTCCTTTCTTCGCGCCTCTATTCTTTCGCGATCTAGTTAAGATACCCCGATGGAACGGTAATGTATTGTAGAAAGTGAAAAATGCAACGGGACGACAGAGTAATGATACATCTAGCACGCATCCACGCGAAGATTACGAAGATTAGAGTCGTCCCACAGGTTGGGAGCGGCGGGAATGTAAAGTTGTTGCTTTGTTGCTTGGGTAAACAGTAGGAAAGCGGTGGAAATTAGTCGTTCGGCCAGGGCCAGTGCCAGGAGTGGCACCGTGATAATTAGGTTTCACTTGGTTCCCTTTAATAATCCAGACAACATGCAAAGTGCATTGCAGGGATCCTTGCATCCATGAAAGGATGGTATAGCGAGTGTCGTATGGTGTGCGTCGCCAACGTTAACGTTGCAACGACTTGGCCTCGCGGTGGGTGACAAATTTTGCAAGGACAGGTAGAATTATTAATGCCTTTTCCTGCGGAGAGGCCGGGGCCAGGCGCGAAATTAGCAAACCCGAAAGCGGTACACATTGCGGCACAAGCGAATTCCAATCGAGATAATGAAAATTAACGACGTTAAAGCGACGTCACGGTCGTAATTAATTATGGTGGTCCGTTTGCTTGTTGTCGATCGACTCTTGGCACACCAGATCCTTCCCGCAGGGAGTACCATAATCGCGATATCAATCCTTCATTAATTCCTCACCGAAGGACGCCGCGCCGCGTCGAAACTCTTCTGCACAACGCCGCGATTAATACCTCAAGACGTTCTACATATACAGGGTGTTCCGTATAAATGGTAACGATGGAATGTCTCGCGAGAAACGAAAGTTATTAAAAAACTGTTCTTGCAATAGTTGTTCGATACGAAAGGGGGACATTAGGTGGTATAAATAATTCTTCGGTAGATAAGGACGTGGGAAAGATATCGAAGTAAAGTCAACTTTTTTAATAAAACACGATATTTTTTATTTCAAATCTATTAATTTTCCGTAATAAAATAGGACTGTGTCAAACAGTAGATCCAAAAAGAAGAAAAATGTCGATTAACTTAATTTCGTATAGGTCAACTGCAATTGGAAGCAAAAGAATAAAGGGGAATGTGAACACAATGATTGGAGAACATGATGGAGAATGGTAGAAACCAATAGACGAAAGGATAGAGGGAGCCTCGAACATAGCTAGAAGGTAATTAATTGGTCAGAATTGAAGGGCCCCCTTTTCTCGCCGAAACAGACACAAATCGTTGGAATCGCGGGACAAAGGGAGCAATCGAGACGTATCGAGGCCCAAAGAAATGCACATTAAAACATGGCGATCATAATATTTATTATGCGACGTGAGTGGCCAAGGAAGCTACGGGGCATCGTAGGTGGGGACTGTTGAAAGCTAGTGAACTACTTTTTGGGCCCCTGTTCCACCTGACATCTTTTCTAGCTCTTTTCGCAGGGTTTAGCTAGCGATATCTGTCTCTTCGAGGTCTATATTTGAAGACATTCCGTTGCATGGAATGATATCATGTCGTATCTCATTGTATTCGTCTCAGCATACGCTATCATATTATGAATAGAAAAATGCAGAGTCCGAATCAACAAAATTAACTTGACTTTGATATCTCTACCACCACCACACCTATCGAAAAATCATTTACGCCACCTAATGTCCCCTTTCGTATTAAACAACTGTTGTAAGAACATTTTTTTGATAACTTCAATCCCTAGTGAGATGTTCCATCGTTTCCAGTTAAATGGAACGCCCTGTATATCTGTATACATATATGTGCAATGTAGGTACATGAACCAGCAACTCTATGAATTATACATCAAGTCGCCGGCACCCTCGCCGCGAACTTTCTTGCGGTAGATGATCGCTCTTGCACTCGGTAAAGAGAGATAAGGCAAATAAACTCGACTTCTTAAATAAACGCGTGCGAATTGTCGAAGAAGAAACTCGTTGAAAGGGGTACATCGATGGTTCGTTATTTTTTCGAAGAACAGAATGACAGCGAAATGTGCAAAATTGCAGTTTACCCCCTTTGCTACCAACTTCCGTAACTATCCAAGGGTCATAAATTAAACGACATCTGGCTAAATATATCGAGTCGTACGAGTGTAAGGAATCCCTTATCTCGTTCACATTTCACCGGATTTTCGTATCTCGCTTTTTCTAAGTAACATCCACCACGCTCGACTTCTGCCCTCCGATAATGTTAAATCGCATCCTCTACAACAGCCCACGCGCCGCGCCGCAGACAGATTTAAATTAGAATGCGTCGCGCGGCACCGATACGTGGACTTATGCATATGGAAAATAAAAAATATTTCGTCTGGATGTGTGAGATTTTAGTTGCAATGCGACTTCCCCTCCGTATCGATCAAGCGGTGAACGACGTAAATAAAGTTTTAACATTAAGCTTTCTTTTGAAATCATATAAATAAAACAGAATGCAAAACTTGTCTTTCGTGACGATATCCGAGCGTCCGGAATAAGCCTTTAATGCTATTAACGAGCGGAACAAATGCTTATTCCAATTAAGAGCATTAAATTACTTTCATCGGAACGATTGCAATCCCGATTTATGTTTTAGAATATTCGATAAAACTGATGAATGAATAAATATTTAACAGTTGTAGGTATACTCGCCAATTGAAAAACCAAACAGACATAGAATAAAATAAATATTTATTAAACCAATTTTATTACATCGATAGAGATATAGAGGAATAATAAATTTCTACGAATTCTTAACTTTTAAAAACTCGCTTCAATTTGTAAAGCGCAGACGCTGTCATCAATACATCCATTATTAAAAATTGCGAGTCCGCCGAGTCGGGCTCGGCGTTTAAAACAGTTGTTTCTTTGTACAACCATGACGATGCTGTGCTACCTGTCCTCACTCTAATGCGCTTTCTAAGTAAATTTGCGGCCTTCACAATTTCTTCCTCTATTTTCGATCGTAACAAATCTATGCCTGACGATTTAGCAGCAGAAACGGTGAATGTATCCTCTGGTAAGGAATCTTCATTAATCGTATCTTTTCTGACCAAATCACATTTATTTGCCACATTAATTACTACTTTATTTTCATCCACCATTGACTGGATTGTTTTCTGAACATGTTCAATTTGGGCTTTGATATCGGGATGACTAATATCGAACACATGCACTAAAATATCCTATAAAAATATGTACATATTAAAACATCATTTTCTGTTCAATACATCTTTCAATACAGTTAGGAAAAATAAAAGTCTACATACTGCACCCATAGCATCCTCGAAAGTTACTCGAAACGGTTCTATTAAAGTCTCTGGTACATCCTGAATGAATCCAATAGTATCAACGTATAATACTTTTAATCTATTTGCAAGAAGCCCTTGATGAACTGTTGTATCCAAAGTAGCAAATAGTTTATTTTCAGGCTCCAACGAAGCATCCTCCGTCAATGCTTTTATCAAAGATGTTTTGCCGGCGTTTGTATACCCGATGACAGCAATAGTAGGGAAACCATAACTGTGCCTTCTTTGCTTTATCATATGCCTATGCTCTTTTAGTCTCTTCAATTCATTTTTTAACTTTTTCTCTCTGGTTTGAAGTATGTTCCTGGCCCTTTCGTCAAAGTTTATTCGTCCAACACGATAGTTGTCGAAATCGATCATTTTCTGTTTTATATACGGAAGTTCCGCTAAAGCTACCTGCAATTTCGCTTCGGGAGTTTTCGCATGTTCTCGAAATATATGTATGACTATAGAATAACGATCGTAAATGGGCAAACCAAATGCTTTCTGTAATTCAGCAATCTGTACAAATTTCAATAAATTTGTACTAATGAATACAGATGTAACATTCGGACAGCTTTTGATATCCTTCTGCAGAGTTTCCAGAGTTCCGGAGCCAACCAGCTGCTTCCTTTGCAAGGAAAGCAATGGAACAATTCTTTTACCGACGACAATCCAATTTTGTAGGGTATCAATAAGTGCTATTGCCTCGTCTAATTGTAACACGGGCGTAGTATTTCTTTTCTTAGAATTGCCCCACTTTATGTATGGCTGTATCACATACACTTTATTTCCATTGACTACCGATCCCAAATACACGTCTGACAATTGCGTATAAGTTTTCTTTTCTTCCTCGGTTTCTTCGTACTGTTCAAATATTGTACCAGATTCATGTTGACATCGACGAACGATGCTCGGCGCATCAAATTCTCTTCTCTTATTTATTATATGTTGCGACTTATTTAAAATACGAACCAAATTTTTCAAGCACTGCATTGTTTAATGATCGTGCAGTACTTAGTGCTTTATATGTAATACAAACTATCGAAAATTCATTAAAACACAATTACGTAAACAAGTTTATAACCTTACATTTATTGCATATATTTCACAAGAAATATATTACTCCACTACATACCGATGTTATAGCTAATATACATCTTATATAGAAATAAATATTCTTGTTTTTTAAACGTTCAAATAAGGGAAACAACTTATAGGGACGTCTAAATGACGAATTTATTCACGAACAGAATACTTAACCTTACTTTTGGTAGTACACTTGTTTTAAAGTATTATTAAAATGATGTATATTATTACAATATATATAATTCTATAATAATTAAATTTGACATTCGTCTAAATCATTTGAGACTCATTTAAACTTGTAATCATAGGTATACAATATTCGTGTTTTAATAAATGATATCAGTACACAAACTTTTTCAAAACCACAGACATACTACCTCTTCTAATAACTAATCGTGCGAAATTATTACACTCTATTAATGATAACGGCAACCACAATCTTTAAATGAAGCTAAACATTTCGTTCGTAATAATGTGCATGTGCACGCGGTTTAAATTCAAGAGCACCACGTAAACCGAACAGATGTTCCTGCCACGTGACTAGTCACTTTATCACGAAACTGACAAGGTGTCAACGTCTACGGAACTACGAATGGTGCATTCTAAAAATTAAACGTAATATTGAGCACGGTTTCGCGCAAAAAATATGGAACCAGGAATATTGACAAAAGTTCTATCAGATTTTCTAACAACCGTCGACGGAGAATTAAGCCTGCACAAGGGGGAATACTTTTTGGTAATTCTACAAAACACGTATATCTGTACACAAACATTTTGATATAACCCTATTGAAATAATTGTTAAAAATCGTAAAATTGACATAGGTATATAGTATAATAGACAAACACTGGTGTTATGGAGAATCTCGTAAGAGAACTGGAAAATTCCCATCGATTCATTTACATAAAGTAGAAATACCACCGTTTAATGAGACAGAAACTTTGTTCGTTTCAACCGCCTCATTTCCAGGGGAACAGAATGGGGACTTACCTTTTGCCGAAGGTGATTTACATAAATATGTACATCTTATACATTTTGAAATAAAGAAATTAATAATAAGTATTTCACACTAATAGGGCAACTTATTGTCGGATTACAAGATGTTGGGTCTGGTTGGTGCTTAGGTGAAATAGATACAAGAAAAGGTATTTTCCCCTTAACCCATGTGTGGCAACTCGATACTAAATTATTAAAGGTAATATGTTGATTCTGAATTACAATGCACTTATGGGATAGGAATTGTAAGAGCTTTGTTATTTCTAGAAAAGTTTAGAAAAGAAGGCTGTAAGAAAGAAGGCCAGAATAAAAACTAGTATGAAAGCACAGCTCGATGGAGAGCTTGACTTGACAGTAGGTGAAATAGTGACCGTCACAAAGATTCTTGATGATGGCTGGTGTTACGGAATCACAGAAACTGGCAAAGAAGGAATGTTTCCAGAGGGATTTATATCTTATGTAAACGATGCTGCAGATCAGTTAGACACAGCATGCGCAGTGAACAATACATCTCTTCCTACTTACAATGAGAATATATATAAAAATATTGAAGGGACACCACCTATGAATCCGTTTACGGATGAACCAGCACCAAATTATTATGACTTGTTTCCTGAATTTAAAACAGTTCCTACTGAAGTTCCAAAGAGCTCTACAAATGCCAACAATATGAACGTTTTAGATGTAAACCCGTATGCTATAACATTGTATCCATTCAATGCCCAATTTCCAAATGAGCTTAGTTTTGTAGTAGGAGAAGTAGTACACCTCGTTAAACACATAGATTCAGAATGGATGGAGGGAACCATAGATAATCAAAAAGGGATATTTCCTATATCTTATGTTAATATTATAGTAGACTGTAACGAAATCAACAATGATGAAAATTTATTCAATCAAGAGGCAAACAATGTGGAATATAGTGAATTAATACCTGGAACTCAAGCAAGGGTGGAGTATACTTTTAAGGCTCAAATGGATGGAGATCTAAATATCTTTGAAGGTGATATAGTTACCGTAATCAATATGGCAAATTCAGATTGGGTCAGTGTTGAAGACAAATCTGGTAAAATTGGCCTATGCCCAAGGGGTTACTTAAGTGGCTTATCTACGGAGCCATCAGATATTATACAAGATATTTTAGAAGATTTCGTAATAATACGACAACATGAGGTGAGCTCGAAAAGAACTAAAGAACAGAGATCGAAAAGACTTTCAGAACCTCATAGGCCTGCACCGCCAGTGCCAGCACCCGGTAGAACTCCGTTACAAAAGGATTCAACAGAGGCACACCAAATTTCTGATAACGCTAATGAAGAAATCGACGTCGCTAGTAACAATAATTCGGAACTTAAGCAAAAAAGAGCAGACCAGAGACAGAATGTTATATCAGAATTAGTTATCACGGAAAAAGAATATGTTCGTGATCTAAAATTAACGTATGAAACATTTAATTTATATAATCCAAATCACCTCGAATCTTTGGGAGTGGATGTACACACTTTATTTGGAAATCTTTTTGATGTTATTCAAGTTGCCGAGGAGCTGTTAGATATGATATTGAAAGCAATGAAGGGTTGTAACGAAGAATTGCAAACTGTTGGTCCTTGTTTTACACAAATGGCAGAGAGATTGAAGAACGTGTACGTAAAATATTGCGGGAATCACGAAGCTGCCTTGATCTTGCTAAAAAAGGTTCCTATATTTTCTCCATATTTTGCGCACAGATTTTGTATTCTATATGCTTGATACGTGATTGTGTAATTCCAGTATGAAAACAACGAAGAAATAATGAAGGTATTCAACAAAGGTATTGAAACATTACGTTATCAAGTTGCTTGTTTTGATATGAGTTCTATTCTTATTAAACCGGTACAAAGGATATTAAAATACCCACTTATATTGTATGAATTGGTAAAGGTAAGCGACTGCAGAGGGGCAGATGTTTATACACGTATTTTCTGTGTATTATAAAGTTTTTCGAAAGGAGATAGTCATTTTTTTAGTGCACTGATGATAACCACCCAGACAAGCAAACAGTTGAGGAGGCCTGGAAGACTATGACTGGTGTTGCCAGTCACATTAATGAATATAAACGTCGAAAAGACTTGGTATCCAAATACTTGGACAATGATAATACGTTAATGGGGAAAATGGCCAAATTGAGCATGCATTCTGTCGCGAAAATGTCTACAAGATTGAGCACGCGATTACATGCAAGTCTAGGATTAACAAATGTCGCAGTTGATTCAGAGTTTGAAGAACTTGAAAGACAATTTAGGTCTGTGGAAAAATGTACGTTGCAATTAGCTAAAGATGTTGAACAGTGCATTACGTACTTAAGCGATGAAGCGATCTCTGGAGAGGTCATATCAGATTTCTTAATTCAATACTATCAAGGAACACCAAACATTGAAGCAAAACGACTTAGGGACCTGAGGTCCACAATTTGGTCGCAATTTATACAAGAATTGAAAGTATGTTTGAAAAGCAGAGTCAGTATACCACTAAATCACTTAGCGACGTTGTTAGAGGGGCCTGCTGTGTTAATAACAAAGAGGCACGACAAATTGCTTGATTATGACGCTGCTATTTCTAAGAGCGAAAAATATAAGGAATCCCGAATTGTAATTGCGTTAATAATTAATTAGTTTTTCGTACAATATCATTAGAAGATACGAAAATTTTGCAATATATTATTTTGTTCAGGCACACGATGAATTGGCAACAGCAAAATGTAATTACGAAGCTTTGACTCAACAGCTACTAGAGGAATTGCCAATCTTGATTGCTGCAGCAACGGAAGTATTAGTAAACTGTATTACAGCTTTTGCACATGTTAGGAAACTTTTATGTGGAAAGATTACCAAAAGATACTTAACTTTTTGCGAGGTATTTTGACCAGAGCAATAATTTGTGTTTACAAATATGTATAAGATAGTCTTTCGAATGATTTATATTTATAGACGTCTACTCAACTGTCAGCCCAAGATATTTTGGAATCGTTTTTAGTCAATCACAACTTACTGTGGAATCAAATAACACGATTTGCATTTGCTGGCACAAATCCAAGGATAGAAGAAGGACAATCAACCTGGTGTCCGCAAAATGATAGGCAGAGAGTTGCATTGAAAAATAGATATACCAGTGATAAGTTATACATTGTTACAGAAAATATAGTAAGCACTTCGTCGTTGGATATAGGTGCAGCATATGGAACACTTGTTGCAGTTATTAAAAAACAAGATCCTATGGGCGATACGACGAGGTGGTTCGTAGATAATGGAGTTACGCAAGGATTTATCGCAGCCAAAAGTTTAAAGCTTCAACAAGTACCACAAATTGATATATCGAATACAGAGACGACCTCAAGAAGGTATAATAGTAAATCTATGCCTGATCTGATTTGTATGGATTCTCCCGAAAAAGAACTCAGAGTTGCATCCCAATCACATGTGCAAGAATTATTGGAACTGAATGTTAATGAAGAAGCAAAGAAAGAAAACCACTATTATGGTAACATAGAGCAGATCCCTAGGGTGCAACAATATCAGAATTTAAATTATGAGGTAAATGCTGGAGAATATACTACGAAAATTATGGTACCTTTTTTATAGCTAACTATCATGTTCTCCAGTTTTACTATGTGGAGTATGATTTCTCTGCTGATATACCTGGAACGTTGCCTGTTGTGAAAGGGCAAGCATTGAAACTTGCTAGACCTCATGATGAAAAAGGAAATGATGAATGGTGGCTCATGGAAGACCGTTATGGTAATAAGGGTTACGTACCACAAAATTATTTACGCGAATCATCCACGAAAAAACAGTAAATCCAGAAAGTGAAATTTGCAAAAATTAGTACACGTCCGTCTATTAAATAGGTGATATATTAGTGCTTTAGTTCATATAATTTTTCATAGGAAGATCGTGATTTAAAGAATTTCGATTTTGAATCTCTAAACACTAATTAATATTATTTTTAATTAAATGGTAATACATTTTATCCGAACCTTGATTTCAAGGAGAAATATTACAGCATTGCTTGCTTGCTTGCTTATAGTATAGTATTTCCTCATTATTTATTGTTTATATTTGTATATATCAGGCATAACTACAAGGTGTTTATCATAACTATTTCTATAAGGATAATACATTATTTCTGTGATACTATCAATACGTGTCACTTAAAATTTTCACAGAGCTTTATCATCTAAATATATGTATACTGTTATACGTATCTATATGTTACATAACATTTGAAATATATTATACATATTTTTTAATTAATTTTATAAAACTGCAAAACAGTTTTACTGACTCACTAGCATTTGTATTAATGAATTAATTATATAAACATATACATTTTATTCTACATGTTGCCTTTACAGCCTTATATTTAATAAATCACGGAAATATGAATTAATACAGCTATTAAAGTGACATCAATTCATCGTTACTTCAGTCACGATGATACAAAGAATACTTCACACGCAATTTGAACGATATCAAAGATGCACGAGTAGAGAACTAAATTCCGAAATAAATGTACTACAAGTTGGTCATTTATGTGTGAACAATTTGGTTGTTCATTTTCCGCGTGATTTTCATGAGTGACTGAGAATCTAGTCAATGATACTCTATCGGCTACAACGACCTACGCGATAATTTATCACAATCATAGACAATGAGTTAATAGGGGAAGAGGAAGTCTCGACGGCAGTTTAAAAAGTAAAGTACAGTGTAATGAAGCGTACAGTGGCATAGTATGTATTCATAAATTAGTTAGTGTTTGAACGAGCTCCATTCTTCCTTCCTTAGATTTATTAGTTTAATAAATTAACCAGTTCAGTACACATGAATGGAAATGCTTATACAATTGGCATAAGGAAGAACAAGGGTATTTTTTTTACGAAAGGTTTTTAATGAAAGGCAATAAACAAAGTGGTTATTATAATAAAAAACGTATCTGCTGTATTATCACCATAATATAATACAATTACTGCCACAATCAACAGTCGATACAATAACGCGTGGTGACGTATAACTAACAACGCTAAATTATCGCCTACGTTTGGGATTGAATATTAAAAATTAAAAACAAAAACGATAAGGTAATCACACTTAAATAAAGAAAACAGTCTTTCAAGGTACAGTGACTTAATAACTGCGATGTGAGATGCGATTAATCATGTTCATCTGAACGATCGGGCAACTTATTCTTAATTGCGCTAAGCGGAAAAGGAATACTGATACTTGAGGATTATTCGCGAAATGCCCCCGAAATGCGATAAGGATAATCGAGGAAAAATAATTCTCACGCCTTCGTTATGTGGCAAATGTGTCTTCTAAATATTACGTTACTTATTAACCGCATCATTAAATTAACATTTAACAGACCTATGTGTGATGAGTAATTGCAAAGCGGTGTTTTTTTCTCGCGTGATTACAATTTGGTTCGTGAAATCGCCGACAGATATGATATAGGTGTGCAATCTATCTTTCTTTTTCTTTTTGCTTCCTTTTCCTACATCATTTAAATACATGCCGCTTACAATCTTCACGAAGAGTTTCTCTATTTCTCGCTCAAATTTACCGACGTACAATTGCCGACCTGTATTCCGTGTTAGAAACTTTAAACTATAACGATCATTACAATTCAATTGACGTTAAGTATTTAATCTTACTAACATTATTAATCCAGCTTCTGGTACATCGAACTTATATGTGTATCTGTTTGCATTTATACCACGTACGATTAAAATCTACACAAGATTGAACTTATAATCGATTATCAATCCAGAACTCTGTTCAGTGATCGAATAAGTCATGCCAAGATTATACAGGATCTTAATTCAAAGAAGGCTGATTATGCTTCGTTATATTGACAAATCGTTACCATTATTCGATCAAAAAATTTCAGCATTAAACATTGTCGCAAGAAGGAAATTAATCTTTCCTTAAACAACTTTCGGTATCTCATCAATTAAAATCTTTTATTATATCATAATCACGTTCTGTCAATGATTGTTGAGTGAAAGTAATACCACGACAAAGAACGAAAGAAACACGAAGAATTCTGCGATGATATCAAGTTCAAACGCAGAACTTTCTCTCCAGTTTTTCTTAAATACCTCTCTTATTACTGCGGGGGCGCGGTTAAACGCTCCCCGAACTAAAGGCGAGAGTGGGTGCTCTTATTAATAATGCATAGAACGACAGTACAATCTATGTAAACCGATCCAAAGAAATCGTTATACTGTACACACATCGTTGCTACATATGCAGCGATTAAAGTGTATTACTTAACACGCTCTACCTCTCGTTTCGCTTCCTTCCGAGGGTTAACTATATCGCTTCGAGTACTAATCGAGCCATCGATCTAACGTTTTACGCCATTAAACCATCCCGCCGATCGATACGATGTCCCTTTCACTTCTATCGGAGAACATAAATTCGCCAGACAAGCCCGTTCTCTCGTTAAATCTGCAACGTCAGCATCCTGAGTACCCGTTCAGTCACACGGGCCGCAACATCTAATTAACCGAAAGTAATCCGGTCCTCGTCTGCCCTTTCAATCTTTCTCCTGTCGTTCTCAAAGTGCTCGTGTTGCGACGATCACGCGCGGCACGCAATATCTCGTCCAGGACAATTCTTTAGTCCGCTGGATAGAAGCGTAAAATCGCGCGACCTTGGATCTCAGAATGGCACAGCTTGCGCACAACGTCGAGCACGTCCTCGGCCGGGTACACGGTGTGCGGCGGTGGTTCGATTTCACCGGAAGAGACCAATTGCACCAGCTCGCGTAGCTGTTCCAAGGTTCCAGGCTCGACCGATTTGATACTCTGCTGCCATTCCTCGGCCCGTCTGCTGAACTTTGGTAAAAGACGATCGGCCACGTCTTTGATCACAAAGACAACACCACCTTTGCTCAGGCATTGCATGCTGCGATGGAGACTGCGGGAGGTGGTACCAAAATCGATCACCACGTCCACTTGACCCTGGCAGGCGTCCATGGTACGTTCGATGAGCTGCTTCTCGTAGAGATCCTCGCTCCATTGTACCACGTTCACGCTGTATTGGGAAAGAAGACTGTTTGTGAATAAATCGAATGAACTATTTGGGGGAAGCAGATGCACTGAGAATTCGTCTATCTACTCTAAGTTTTGGGGTGATGGGTGCCGCTTAATAGCAACATTGAAACAGAACTTCGATAACAGACTATGTATTTGTGCATGGAGAAAGAATCGATCGAATTGATGAATAAGTCCTTGGACTCCAATTGTTCGATTATTGGATATTACACACACACACACACAGAGAGAGAGATTCATATACGATTTTACTGTGCTGGTGCGTATCATGTGCTTCGACACTGTGCATGCAGCTGAGATAAGTGAAATAGGTGCACTGATAACAAGGACATAGAATGCGATATAAACGAAAAAATAACGTTGCATATCAATCACTTCTGAATGTAAACAGAGTACGGCAAGTGCCGTGATACGGGCAATTTATTCAAGTAATTAATTCAACACAGTTTCGATCATAGAGATCGTGCGGATATCGGTGATTTTTCAGTTCAAAGATCAAGAACGAGCACGCGTAGATCTACCTAGCCTCGCGAACGAGATACCAGGCATATCGACAGAAACTCGCACTTTTCTCAGTTCACAAAATACTTGAAACTTTATCTATTTTATGCGCAACGTTATTTTTCAGGATCCTCCGTGAGTAACGGTTTCTCTGAAAATTAGACTCATTCCGATCCAAGCCTACCGTCTAACATCTAAAAGCAACGTTTTACCAAATGAACCACCAAAGTAACTCACCGTTGGAATTCCTGCGCCATTGTCAGACCATCATCCTTCAACGAGGCGATAGTAATGGTGACCCGATCCTTCATATTACTAAAATGATAAGCTGCGATTCTGAGTGCCCAAAGCGCCAGACCACCGGTGCCAACTATCAAGATCTTGCAAACGCTTCCCTCGCCCCTTTGTTTCAATAACGCCTGCACATGCCCGTGCGCGGCGAACACGGTGTTCATTGCTAACAAAGCACCAGCTGGCAGCATCGCCGCGACACTCAGGCTTACGTTGTCCGGGATCTTTATAAGGTACTTGAGATCGTGCACGACCAAGTATTCAACGTATCCGTTCGGTATGCCCTCGTACGGATACAGAATCACCCGATCGCCGACTGTGTAGCCACAGTCCTCAGGAACATTTCCACCAAGGGACTCGATTACCCCAGCGACCTCGAATCCGGGGAACAAAGCTGCGTCTCGCACCCCATGATGGGGCAGAGACACAGGAAAGTCACCCTCCAATGAGACGTCCGTGGCCAAGCTGCTGCCACTGCAGACGGAGGTCAGGCTCGATAAGCTGGGTGAACGACGAGGATGGTAACAAGCACCGGCACACATCACTCGGATGCGAGCTCCTTGTGCTGGAACATCCGGAACGGGGACGTCGAAACTGAACACCCATTCGCGACCCGTTAAGCTCGGGCTCTCGATGGACACCTGCCTGCACAGCTTGTTCATCTTCTTCTTCTCTCTGCAGAGGGTGAAATAAGAGAGATTAAGCGAGGGTGGAAGATAGTTTCAAGTTTCAATGCGGTTTACGGAAAGGGATAAAAGTCACCATTTTGTTATTATATAAATGTGCCGTTCATTATACAAGTGGGAGAACTTTTTCTCAAATTAATTTCATATTGTGTTGGACTTTATTGAAACGCGAAACCTTAGTAGCGAAGGAAATGTAGTTGCTCCAGTTTGATAATAAACGGTACAAATATTAAGTTACTTTAAATCATCAGATAATTTAGCTTAGTTTCTGAATATATGTATAATTAATTAAATATATTTATACACAGATACTTCTACCCCCCGCAGTATATGCGCATTCGAATTCTTGCAAAATCTAACTACATTTATTTATTGAGTCAATTAGTAATCGGAGAAGAAGGGAAATTAGAAAATTTAATTTTATCTGGAGATATTTATTCCAATAGATTTTCTAGTGCCGTTAGCAAACTACACGTATACATATGTATTATTACAAGCTGCGCAACAGAAATGCTCAAGCGTACGCGTCTGGCAGAAGCACGCCTTTAAACTGTGGCATCGACGCGTTGGTCAGCTGTTACTCCAAGCCTCTTACAAGCGCGTCTAAAGATAAGCCTCGTGTTTCGATAAGATAATTAGGCCAATTTTTCACTTGAACGAATCAATCCGTAAATCTCAACGTAATTACACCAACGAAAATTAGAACACATGCGTACCCGTTGCAAGGTGAACAGGGTCTATGAGTAATCGGCGACACTGGTTCCAATTCGACAGGCATCCTGTACCACGGTTAATTCTTGCTTCACAAATTAACAATGAATTATATCAATCTGTTCTTTACGGAACTCGTTCACGATGATCAAGAACGAGAACAAGCAAACTCAATCCTGGCACGATTCAATCGAAATATACTTCAATTATTCTATGCGCACTCTATTAGTCTATCGAGTGGAAGTGTTCAGATGGCGATTAAAAACAAAGTAACACAGTAAAACAATAACGAAAGGAAAATATGCTTGACGAACAACAGTTCTCGTCGACTGTACGAGACGCACTAACCGTACGCGCCGATGCTCGTTCACTTTTATACCGTCACGGGCTTTCTCGTTCGGGCTGCGTTAGTCATGGCAGCTAAGGAAAAGGGGAAATGGTAGGGGCTAGAAGAAACAGAACGTGAGCAGGTATACGAACATTCGTGCACCACGTGCAAACTCTGTTTTTCTCATATATCGACGCCAGCACGTTCATCCAGTGCGTCGTGATAAACTCATGAATGAGGGACAGCTAGGTCGTGCCGTTTTTTTCGATGACGTTCTATAGGGTATTTAACTCTTCGAACACGTATTTTGGATACCCGCACTGGATACGGACGTTTCTGGTCAGCTTTCGTTGGTTTATAGATACATATTAGGAACGGCATACGATGCACCGGAATAGGTAAGGATTTGCTTGTTTTACTAGCACATGCAATGCTTTGTGTCTTTTCGCTCATATTTAATAAACGAAGTATAAATTACAACGAGTGATAAATGACTGAAGGAGGGTTTAAAGGAGCGTTTGTTAACAAGAAGCGTTGACGAAAAGCATTCATGACGTTGCTCTGTAATATCTGAGAATTTTTGGAACAAGTAAATAGAAGGGTTGTTTGTTTTTGAGAGTAGATGTAAACGCGTGAAGTGTCGTATTTTTGTGTTTTAATATCGTTCACATATAACAGATTGGTCTTTATGTAAAAATTGCGTTCACGAAAAAACATCGGAGTTTTTGCGCCGCGAATAGATAATTGTAATACAGTTTATCTAATGTTGATTAGCACGCGAATGCAGCGTAGACAAAGACAATAGAATCGCTGATATCCGTTATCGCTTTAATTTTTTCGATTCACAGAGCCAACGCTAAATATAAACGATATTTATTAAGAAATCACGCTATCGATCAAATGATGCTTTATTCCTCAAGTGTTACTTTGGCCAGTAAATAATCAATAATCTATAGAATGTGTATTTATTTATACGGCTTTACCTTCGCGAAGTTGGCAAGCAGATTTTAGCCAATATGCACACACTGACGTATGCATAATGTAATTAAATAACGTAAACAGTTTCTTCAAAGTTATTCTATAAAAAGGCGTTATGTGACTTTTTTTTTATCACAGCCCAATTGAAATACCTTTTATCGGATCGCTATGGAAACAAAGTTTAGCTTGTTGCCTCTTTCTCAGTCTTCGGTTCAGACTGTAAAAACATAATTATAATAAACTATATTGAACAGCGCAGTAAATAACAACAACGATCAATTCATTTCATATGTGTCACACAACACGTACGCATGCCCAGATATACATAGTGTGTATATAATTCTGTTTTGATGCGAATAGTGCGCGTTCACATGTCGTCGTGTTTACTACTGGTCAAGTGGTGACATCATTCTTATCAACAGAATGGTAACCCTTCGGCGTTCGTTTTAGATCTATAATACACCGCAGGAGTCACTGAACAAATTGCTGTTGAATAATATAGATAACATAATAACACTGATGCTTTCGTACTAGTATTAATCTTGTAGATTTGTTGCACAGGGGGCGCGAGTGGAGGATAAATACTTGCAGTTCTATGTTACGCACGTTGGGGACACTCGAATCTTACGGATTTATTGTCGATATCTACAGCTCAGATAACAATAGCTATATAGTATTCGTAAAAAAAGTAAAAATCAAGGGACACACGCTGTCCACGTGTAACGCTAACGAAAACATGTTTGTATCAAAAGGGAATAGAGGTTTAGCTAAAAACACGAATCATTTGGTGACGAACGGAGTAAATAGAACACTCCATTTTAACTTGTTTGTACGTGCAACTATCGTCCCTGACACCAAAGCTAGACGTTTTCAACGAGCGATATTAATAACTGTCCAGCGATCGTTAAAAAATTATCAAAATCTAGGTTAAATATTTGTCACGAAAAAACTCACTCGTACGTATTTCCCAATGCACAATAACAGGAAAATCCCCTGGGGACTCTATTGTTAGTAATTAGTTTCTAGTATTTATCAATTTGTGTAACCCAATATTATGCAAGAGTTCCGTCGAAAAGAAAATGAGAGAATTTCTTTTCCACGTGCGCATTCACACGTGAATAATGAGTGCTTTGCTCAAAAATTATTCGCCAGAAGAAATAAAGACTATACAGGAATAATTAAAGTGAAAAATTGCGAAAGAATAGTAGAGTCACGCAGTGTTATTCAGAAGCATTATTAGGAAAAATCGTTGCCTGTCCCATTATTGCGGGAACGTTATACTATAGAAACCATAACTTTATTTAATTACTGTGCATTTATGTAATTACGATTCTTAACAATCCTGTCGTCCCAGAAGGGTTAAGTAACGGGGTTAATTGGATGGAATTTTATGAATTAGTTATTAAGGTAACGCAATACAATCCCAAGCTCTTCTATTGATCAATCTATTGTTCGCCATTAAACAAATACAATCAGTGATAATAGCAGAGAATATCGCCAGTGCTTTTGTTTTCGTCGTTTTCTAATTAATTCAATTTATTAGCATTCATGCGATCGATATTCGCAGTTACGTGGTGCAAGCGCATCCTAGTCACGATAGACAGTTTGTCTACATCCCGGAAACGCTGACATCTTAAACAGTACTAAAATAACACAAAACGGGCCGCTTATAGTGATGTAACAGGTCCTTGAAAATTATTTCTCGTCTAGTCTGGAAGGGGCCTTGCGTATAATCTACTACAATACTCTACATTGATGCTACATTTTCGTTGAACGTTTCAGTGAATGAAAGAAAGGAAGAGAGGTAGTTGGAAACATTAATTTCTTGTTCGCAATAAAAATTGTTAATTTAAAGAATTTAGTTACCAAAAATCCTTAGAATATTGTATGAAAATATACACAAGTGTGCGGTGTTTTATTTCGTACAGTACAAAGGTGTGTAGGTCATAGATCTTTCTTAAAGAAATTTACGGCAGAAAAGAAGCTTTAAATTAAACAGAATTTTCGTCTCGTAGAAAAAATAATTAACAGTATGACGATACTACGGCCTTGGTTTCAACAAAGAACAGTGTGCTGTGTGCGGAACGTGTCGTCTAACAAAATGTTTTTGTTATTCGCAAGAAAGAAAAACGGCTCGCTATTCTGGTCTCGAACGATGTTTTAATTGCACACCGATTATACTTTATTAACCTGAATTAAAACAAACGTGCAGTTCATTTTTTGTAATACGTCTCTACTTTATTAATGTTCTATCTTGCACCGGCCAATCGTTATTATTGCTTCAAGTATTTGTCTTCTGAAGATAGTATGTACCTGCTTGTTCAAGCTCTATTATGTAATATGCCTTTTACAAACAGTTTGCTTAACAATCTGTTGACGCTATAAAAGGTACTAGCAAGTAGCAGATAGTGAGGCCTATCTTGTTACAAACATTGTTCAATAAACAACCAGAATAATCATGTTAACCCTTACACTAGTCAGTTAAAACAACTCTTATACCTGCTTTATGAAGTTCCACATTAGTGACACTCCCTGAATTAATGTTTTACAATCGTTATGACGACCCATATTCTGCCATTGATAAGCCTGCGAGGATAAATCTGCGAAACTGCCTCTATTATTTATTGACGAATTATGTATTTATTCCGAGTGATCATTTAATGATTACTTCTTTAACGATTGCCTTCTATCTTTTAATATTTAATTTATTAAAACATGTGTGTACGAATCCTTTTAAAAATTGAGTGACATCGATCATATCGCGCCAAGATCTGCCGATACAACGAAAATATCTTCTATGTACTCTAAATCAGAGCCCACTGTAAATCAGGGGGCGATTAACTTATATATTTTTAATTTCTCTTATTAAGAGATCTATGTCCTCGTACAGATATTTTATCGATACTCGAGATTAATCTGCTTGATGCCGCATATCACGCGTTGCTTCCATTCTCCAAAAATGAAATACATCACACGTAGCTTCTCACCATTTAATGAAATAGCTGGACTTAAAGTTGGTCTCGATTATATTTCACTGGTAAGGATTGACGACACTAGAATTGTTCGTAGAGAATGCAACAAGGAATGCAATTGTGTAACATTCACCTGCAGTTTTATCGTACGCTGTGTCATCAGAAACTTGGTAGTTTCTATTGCACGTACAGTTCCGCGGGAAATATTGATTACTACTATCGAAAAAGAGTCATAGCACTCGAGGAGTCTTGTTTGATATGGAAACGTTCTTCACAAACTAATACATACACCTGGAAACCTAGAATATATTCGATGAACGAAATTTGTGGGCTAATTAAGAAGGGTGAAACTTTTTATTCGTTGGAATAATTTGGTAGGAATTTTTGGTCAAACTATTATCGTCATCTAAAATATTAAAAAGACAATTTATGATGAAAATATGGTTGTACTTGTGTGCCATCAATGATCAGCACCTTGACACGTTTTTATGAGACAAAGAATTCTACTGACGCATCGGAAGCTGGTACAAGACAAAGAAATTGTATAGGACGACTTACCATGTTTAAATGCACAAAGTTTTAGCGGTCAAATACTTTTAAAATAATTTATCAAGAAATGTTACAAAATATCTTTATAGTACGAGCTCGTCGAGTCTTTACAATCATACCTTGAACTGATTTATTTCTTTATTTCGGGGAACACTTTTCTTCAACCCATACGTATGTAGTACATACGTATACGTAGTACATACTATGTACTACGTATGAAGAAAAACATGTTTACAGTATATGTATATTTGTGAAATATTGCGATTAAAGTAAAGTCACCTCGCTTTAGAAATAATATTCAGTTTCATTATTTAATTAAGGTGTTCACGAGAAAGCGGCCGAGGAATTATAATTTCCAAGGAAGCCACATTTTGTAATAAATATTTGAAATAAAAATATAGTACATGTATATGCCTTCGTACTTTAGAAAAAGTCTTCTAAGAATTTACAAATTTACTCTATTCTGCTGGCGTTTATTTTTCGAAAAATCATTACTTTCTCTTGCACCAGTTCACCCCTGTTGGATAAGATATTCACGTTTATTTAAAATAGATGTGGAACAACAAGTAAACGGTCTTCTAAATTTGCACGCGATATTTTTATGCTTTTATGATACAGGCGTATAAATCAATCGGGCGCGAAAAAAAAGCCTCAGAACTTACCCCTAGCGACTGCCAAAACTACTCACTTATGCAGCGTATTAATTCTATCTAATAAATCAAATATATTAAAACGATAAGCAATTAAATTAAAAAGAGACTCTTCTCAACATTTTGATACTGCTCCAAGAAATTGGATTCAGAGCAGGAATCCAGTTTAAAAGAAATAAAATTTTTACAAAATTCGTTTACAAAACTTGTAAACCGTACAACAACGTGCTTCTCCGCTTCTTCTATTTTTACATGAAACTTTCCCATCGAAAAAAAAGAAGAGCAACCAAACATTTTCCGCGAAATCTACGTGGATAAACGTCGAGTAAGAACGATGTTTATAAAATCCAGCTTGGCTACAGCGCTCGGAAAAATCGCCTACCCTCGCGGCTGTATTTCCACACGAAAATCTTCCATTGGATAAAAGGAGAACAGTACATATTCAATATATATGTGTATACATATTTCGTAGCGCGCATATGCGACCGGGGTAAAAGGTATACCAAAATCCCCAGTTTAATCTCCACTCCCTTTATCGGAGAAAGCGTGTCTTATTTTATCAATTCCACTTTCACGTTAACATATCTATCACCAACAAGGCAAACAGCTGAAACGTTTTATCAGGAATCGAGCAAACGAATACATATGTTCATATAACGGATTAAAACCAAGCTGCACCGTATAGAAGTCTGAATCTTATAGCTACGGCCGCAAGTTGCTACCGACCATGTGGACGATATTATATGAAACATTATAACAACAATTTCATACGCAGTTTTCCGTTTGGAAAAAAAGGAAAACGGGACTTTTACTATAAAACCGATGTTCATAAATAGCATAGCGCGAGTCAGTCTGACTGCATCACAGTGGAACACGAAGAAGGGGAAGTCGGTCGATGCCGTGGGACCGTAGCACGTCGGAATCACGTGCACATCAGCAGGCATCCGCGTGCTCGGTCGAGCTACTCCGTTCGACACGCTCTCGCCGTGCCGAGTACAATGCCCGTGATGTTTTGAAGAGTTTCTACCCCCTTTGAAATTGAGCATCTCTCGTGTCTATTTAAAAAAAGGTTCACCCAATGCATAAGAGTATCCTAGTTTCTGGGAATGAGCAAGTTCGAAAAATCGGGCTCCGGACGTTCGATAAGACGTAGCAGGTTCGTAATCTTGGTGATGACCGTTCGTCAGAAAAAACGCATGGGTGTAAATAGATATTGGAATTGAAAGAAGTTTGCATCATCGACACGAAGCACCGGTGACGTTGATAAATATTCCCAGGCGTTCTACAGGAGTAGCTTATTCTGTAAGATTGTGCGTGTCTTGAATCTGGATGGCAGGAAAAATGATGAGCTTCGCTAATAGTTCTGATAATATTATTCGCTGGTATCGTGATGGCATTGTAGTGAAATATGTACTTACATCAGACTGCATAGTATCTTCGTAATAAAATTCCTCAGAAAAAGTCCTATTTAATCGATGGTCAGTTTAAAAATTACCAGAATTGGTAACATTTTATTGTCAATATTTTATACGCTCCAAAACATTGTGCAATACTTCAGGTTGAGAGAGTACAAGAATATGCTTCGCAAGAAAAAAACTGATATGTACAAGTTCGCAAAGTATTATATATTCTGTTACAATAAGGGTCGCATTGTAACTCGTTTTACCGGGGGTTACCTTAGTACGAAAGGAAACACACCTGGCCAACAAACTGCTTTAACCTTCCACAACTATAATGAAAACTTGCTCGAATAAAATATCTACTACGAGCTTCGTTAAATACAAACGTAATTTACGTAAAAAAGATTAATATACAGGCTCAACCATCCATGCTGGTAATCACTAAACAGTGAGACAACAATTCAGAAGCATAATAATTCCTGGTGAAGACATTAAAAGAGATTATACGCAACTGGTTCAGCGTATAAGCGAAGTATCAGCAGCTTGCAGAGTGGGAAGTCTAAGCAAGCAGAAACAAATGATGCATTTATCATCGTAGTATGTACCCTTGAAGGGTAACATTTGTCTCGCAAAAGGGGCGTTTAATTGAATAGTTTCGCGACGTCACGATTAGATTTTCTACCGCAGAAAGTTTGTGCATATGTGCAAATGCATACAGAACACTTATCCTTCGACATATAACAAACACATTTTCCATTCAACGCTAAATGAAGCGTATTTCACTTTCAGTCGTCCAAGATCATATATGTTATGTTTTTACCAGCAGGAAATGACGTAACTTTGTTAACCGGAAGATAGGCTGCGCTTATTTTTCTGCGGAGCATATTTATGGATCGCATACACCTGAAATTCTGTGAGTTAACGAGAACCACTTTATAGAAACAATTATATAACTTTTAATTTAGAACTTAAAGTTGAGTGAAACGAAATGAGTTGCAGAGGGACTATAAGATGAATTACCGTCGATATTGTTGAATTAATACGATCGTACTAAATCGAGAACAGAAGGATTAAAAATAAGATAATTGATTTGATGGTACAGCTACGCAAACGAGAACCGGTAATGATAATCCAGTTGGGGATGGCGTTTAATGATGACCACGATGTTCGCGTTAGGAAAGTTTACTTTCTGCGATTTGTGTTTCACATGAACGTGTTGCGTATTGTAATAAAATGTTAAATTGTTTATACGAGTTTGCACGATGGTCGAATATGTGAAAAACAAACGTGTGTTATTTAAAGAATGCTTCGAGTTATCATCATTTGATGCTCGACCGAATTAACTTATATTCATAGTAACCTTTTTTAACGGTTCAATAGAGGATGATAAAAATAGACACGTGGGTCAATCAACAGTGTTGCTACTTGATGGACTATACTCCACTTAAACGAGATGGAATTTATAAGCGTGGATGTATATCATGGTACTATATGCTGCATCTTAGATATCATTCACTTACTGCTAGTACACGGGGTTATTAATCTGCAAAAGTTAAATTGTAAATTGGATGTGTTTTTCTCTTCTTTCGTCCAAACATTATGATGTTTATATAACCTGTGTATGAATCACAATCAACTGAAATATAAAAATGATAACTTCTTCAAGGCCTCTTTCATACGTGGGAGGGCATCAGCAAAAATTTTAACAGAGTAAATCAATTTTGTTGCTTATTTCTATTCTAACAACTACTTCGTAAATTTTCGACTGCTTAGAACTTCATGGAAATACAGTAATTAAAACGTACGACGTATTTTCAAACTAATTAAGACAATTACAGCTAAATAATAATTTAACTTGAGCTCCCTGAATACAATCTTTATAGAAGGCCATGCAGATATCAGAATATTCTTGAACATATTCTTGAACCCGAATCAGTAGAATTATGAAACGAAATCGACGTTCTTTGCGCCAACTAGTGCAAATATATACATATACATATAAGTCGACGACCTATCTCAACGTTAAAAAGTTACCAGCACGTCCTGAAACATTCTGTTTCCAAATATAATTAATGAGTCTTCAATGGATCCTCGAAAAGGCAGACGTAACCGGAATACGATTACAGAAATTATTCATACAGCTTTTCTAATTCATTATCCCCTCCTAGAATAATATTTCTTCAATTTAATTACTCTTACAATGCACCTCCTATTTCTTTTTTCCCTCACTTTGTGCCAGATACTTTCATAGTTTGTAATACCACAATCCAATACCACTATTGCAGTGACGCATTTTCAGCGACAGTTGAAGTTCTGACAATAAGAACAAGTGTACCGAGTTTAGTGTGAACCAACAGATTTATTAAGCCTACTCAATTGGATGACGCCATCGGTATCAAACAAATTGTAATTTTGCAATTCACCGTCTCCGAATCTCATTACAACCAATTTCTGACCCAATCTCTGATTCAGTGCGTAGATTTATTCAATTTAAACTAAAATTTTCAAAACACGAGACACGAATCTGGGAAGTGAAAATATTAATTATTGATTTCTTCAGTTTAAATACCAAGTTCAAAGACGAATTTTTGCGTATGAATAATTTACTGTTCTTTACAAAAAAACGGGGATCGCCGTTGAATTGAAATAACTACCTAGGTTACAGGAGGCGTGGTCACGTTTAATCGACAATAATTTTGCCGAGCACGCAAGTATGTTCTTTTTTCTTTTTATTCGTGTCAGAGGAAGCAACCCGAATGGCCACAGCGCAAACTCTACTTTTGTTTACACTGTACCAAATCGATGATCGTACATTCGAAAAAGCTCTCCTTCATGAATTTCATGCTAATTAAGAAAATCAATGGCTTGCGTAGTCGTGTATAAGATGAAGTGGTTATTTAGATGCGATCAATCGATAACGTAATCAATACCATTATACTGTGTACCAAACCAGCTGTTTCTTCAGCTGTCATTCTGATGCTTGGAGCTGCGGTGCTGAGAGTAGTGGTTACGCGAAAGGATAAGCGCATTCCCATTGAAAAATGATATAGTTTTCGTTTTTTACTGGTACAGCCTACTTGTATTTCAATATCGAGAAATTACGTTATATAAGAATCGTTGGGAACTAATAGAGCGACGTTGAGTTAAAATGAATATCAGTGATGGTTATTATTAGTTTAGGATTTTACTCGCAACTGTGACAACCGGAGATAACAGAAGTATGTTCAGAAGGCAGTTCAAAATCACCGCAAAGAATGTCATATGCTATTCCTCTATACATACTAGTATCGAAAATATGACGAAAAAGTTTGCAAAACCGGCAGAAACTCCAACTTTTCGAAACGTCAGCAGAGAATGGAAGAATGCGATTACTAATGGAGAAACGACCGACTGTAAAGGATAGTACTCAAAATGTTGGACCCAAAAATAATCGCGTATGAACCCCCTCATCATCATTTATATATTTTTTCCCGACAATGCCAGGAAAAAGTAATATTTCTTTTCATCGCCCATCTACTACGTGTCCTAAGCAAATGACACGCACAAGCAATAACAAGGAACGTACGCTTGAACGTTATAAAAATTAAGCACTTTACGCAATTATGGTGCCTACCTGACGCCTATGAACGTCCTTCAACAAGGAGACATGAAGTTTTCCGTGGATTTGATTGCCGGTCCTAAGCGAATACTAGAAAGGATGAATCAAAATTGATTCCTCACCTTACTAATTAAACCGCTTTACAATATCGTCGATGACACTGATGACTGAGGCGTCTTTTACACGATACGGAGGCGGTCCAATTGAAACTCTCACAAAAACACGTATACGTAACCGGAATGGTTGGCACGCCAAGCTTGCGTTGTATTCTAATAGATTTACTGTGGAGGGCACATTCGAGTTCAGCGAGGGCGCTCCAAAGGGAACTCGCATCGCGCCGACTCCGAAAAGTCTGTAAATCCAGCTTCGAGTAAAGTACAGCCCATGGAAGGGATGTCATCGATCGTACATAGAGGGGGCTGACAGCAGAACGGTGAAGAAGCTTGGTCCCGAGATCAATCTCTGGCAATTTCAACCACCTAGCGAGATCTACCAGTAGGACGACCTGCGAAGGTAAAACCGCCCTGCTACACTGATGGAACTGGATCACCAAGCTGCAGTCTTATATGTATATCTTAATACACAAAGAATAATAACAACGTATAGCTAAATCATTCTTAAGCATTATTAGCTTTATTTTATACATCAAAAAAGCAAGTGAAGAACATTTTTAAGTGTAAAGTATCGTCATCTATAAACAATTGCTTGAAGCTACTTGTGTCCCTGCCTTACCTATACTCAAAAGTGGTCCACGACGAGATATATGTACGTACGAATAGACCAATCACCGTATGGACTTCCGTGGCCCATTGTCACTGCCATACCGACCACTGACGACGAGATATAGGAATAGACAAGACATCCAATGTATTTTTTCGGCCCGAATTTCTGGGTGCCTGAGGGACCCATACCACAGACGAGATATAAGAATAGACAGGACATCTTATGGACTTTCGTGGCCCAACGTGACGGCCATACCGACTCAGAAATCCCACGTTGATTTGAGCGTCCTCTGCTCATGGGCAGTGATCACTTGAAGAACTATTATTTACTAAAGTAGGGGGGACGGGATTCATGCGATTGTGTGAATATATGTAAATGCTTTGAGGGGATCAGGACAGCTTTTTCTCGAGCAACGTTTCGGTAGAAAAATTGAGCTACGGTGCCTGGTCGCGCGATGCACTTCGGCTTGGCTCGAGTTGAGTCGAAACCACATCGCGATGCATCGGGGCAATGAAATTGACAGTGTCACGTCAAGCGTCCCGCCTGTGCTGTCCCGCTTTCATTGCGCAGCAAATAACAAAAGAATTCTTTAACGAGGATCGTAGGTCCAGCTAAAACTTAATCAGAACCCGCAGAAGTTCAATAGGCACGACCCTAGAGTCGTAGGTCCGGCTAAAAGTTGGTCAGAAAACGTAAAAGTCCAGTAGGTACAACCCTAGGATCGTAGATTCAGCTAAAAGTTGGTCAGGACCCGAAGAAGTACACAGTAGACATGACCCTAGAGTCGTAGGTCCGGCTAAAAGATGGTCAGAAAACGTAAAAGTCCAGTAGGTACAACCCTAGGATCGTTGGTTTAGCCAAAAATTGGTCAGAAGTCGAAAAAGTTCAGTACGTATGACCTTAGTACAGTAGTACGCACGACCGCGATCGGAGACCTTCGAAGAGTTCGAAAATTGCGAATACCACCGAGCGCGACCGAGCGTTACCGACGCGCCGGCGCGACGCGGAGTGGGGATGCTGGTGCGCGGCGCACGCGGTGTCACTATCAGTTCAAGCGTCGTACCGTACGGGTCTATGCTGTCGAAGGTTAGCGACATATGTACATAAGCTTACAATACAATAGCATCTCGGGGTTTACTTTATCACCGCAAACGCTTGTCTATTACCTTCTATTAATTAATACACGTTTATTTAACAATCGTGGATATCCATTAAACTCTTTCTCGAGTCTCTTTTGCTGGACGCTTGACCGGTCATCCGGTACCACCGATTTTTTGATTCGCGATAACTAGTCGTTTATTAAAATATCGGGTTAGTTAATTTATTAGTTTAAACGGTTCTTTGAATATTTATTATATTTTATTACACGATTATTCGGATTCGATGCGGTGTTAAGGTTGCGTTTATTTTCTTTGCAATGTCACTTACATACTCTTTCGCAACTTTGAATTCGATTCTGATTTTAGCACAGGTTTATCACGTTGCTTTTCTTTTTGTTGCAGGTACAATGGGTGATTGGTTGGTGGAGGATAATATATTGAGGCTGCAGGAATGGAGTATTGAGATACAATTACTGCGATGCATAACAATCAGTCCGATGACCTATGATGAAGGATTGGTAACATTTAACTTATTATCCAAACGGTTTACGTATATTTCTTGTTATCTGGCGATTGGATTTTGGCTCAAGTTCTTTTCTTTCGGTTGAAAGTTATTGAGCAATTTAAACATTTTAAATAGAACTTACAATATGCCACTCGCGATTGAAACTAGAGTCTGTAAATTTCATTAATTCTAAACGAAAAATTGAAATACTTTCATGTTTCGCTGCATATCGGTCGCGATTTCTGTTATAGCTTCACTAGTATTTATTAAAAACTTTTAATATCTCTGTGACTTTGCACAAGTACGGTCAAATTGTATTTTCGATGCAGGATTGCCCGCGTACGTACGTACTGGTTGCCATGCACCTGAAGCATGATAAATAGTTTCGAGTCTTGATTTCTACAAGCAGCTACGAGAACTTATAAATGCGCGATATGGCTTACTTACTAAGATCATGATCACCTTTAAAACTCGGGCAAAGAACAGTCACAGTATGCTTTTGATAAATCATTTATATTAATCTATAATAGTATATGTTGAATAGACAATTAACAGTAATTAAATCAGAATAATAATACGGTAGTACTTTATTAAAACAAAGCAGTATTTCCTCAACAGACGTTTGACAGGATGAAGAAATAAGAAAGAGATAAATAAAATCAAATGTGTATTGCTTCAATTTCTACCTCCTCACCCTATTTACTAACTTGTACAGATTCTCTTTCAGAAAATTTTGATGACCGCGCGCAATGCGGTCAGTAGAGTCAGTGCTTGCTCCGTCAAAGTTCTTTTTATTGTTTTTAGAGCGAAACCGCTCATAATAATTATAACTAAATATAAATAACAGTAAAGATACGCGAAAGTGGAGTCAGTGTTTGCTTCGAAATATTGCTCTCGCGAAATTAGAGTCACTTTGTTCGTCGACCACAATTGACGTGCGCGATAGTAGTCTTTTATTTTATTTTTTTTTCTTTCGCTATAAGTATTCCGGTATTAGAGTCAGCACCGATGCAGTTCGGCGAGTTCGGGCACTCATCCATCAACTCGAAGAGTAAGTATCTCTGTATTTCTTTAATCTTATTTTACAATGGTCTTTGATAATTATCATGATCGAAAAGTACTCAAAACGCAAAGATTTCAATGTTGTCTGTTCTTTTGAATGTTTCAGAAGCTGCCATGGGCTCAATTGTATCACCATAACGATATTGTTGGCCGCGCGCAATGCGGTTGGTAGAGTCAGTGCTTGTTCCGTCAAAGTTCTTTTTATTATTTTTTGAGCGCAGCCGCTCTTAATAATAATTCAACATAAATAACAGTAAAGAGACGCGAAATTAGAGTCAGTGTTTGCTCCGAAATAATACTCTCGCGAAAAATAGAGTCACTTTGTTCGTCGATCACAACTATTCCGTTTCCTTTTCCGTTCTCGGCTCGGAGGACTGATGGTTAGGGACTTAGTGTCAGCGAGTTACGATGTGTGGGGGCGTGATTGTGGTTCTGGACCCTGGTCACGAGGCCCTCGGTTAGACTACGTTATTCTCTAACATGGGTAGGTTATCCACCATTCTGGAATCGTGGTCGCGGTTCTTGCAATATCCGGGTTGCAGTGTCATCGGGGGGCGGTGTGTGGGGCTGTGATTGCTTTTCTGGACACTTTGGCCCGCCTAGTAGGAAATTCCTATGTGTTAGACCACGCCAAGCACACCTTGGGGTGGCAGAAGGCATACGGGTCATAATCTAGAATCGTGGTTGTGGTTTTGCATATCCGTGCCTTAATGATTTCTGTGGCTCGGAATCGAAACTGGTGTCGATGCTAAGTCGTTTTACTGTCCAGACTCTGAGCCGAGGGCACGCGGGCTGCTCGGTAGCAGTCACAAAAACAGTAGCAATACTGTCGCGAAATTAGAATCACTTTGTTCGTCAATCATAAGTGTTCCTTTAGAGTCAGTGTCCTGTTCGGTGAGTTCGGGCTTTCAGCCATCAATTTGACGAGTAAGTATCTCCTTCGTTCTTTAATCTTGTATTGCAATAATCATTGATAATTAACACATTCCAAAAGTACTGAAAATACATAGATTTTAATGTTGTTTGCTCTTTTTGAATGTTTCAGCAGCTTCCATGGCTTCGATGGCGACGAGCTTGACCGCACACCTGGTGAGTCTGCAACCGGTGAGTGGCATGCTTTAAAGTTCCTCTGGTCACTCAATCATGTCGCAGGACGAAAGGTCCGAACCGACACGGGTGACTGGTTGTAATTACGTAGATTTTTCTGGCAAGCACTGTGACCATGGGTATATGGAAATATACTCATGAGTAGTAACTTCTTTACTGCTTTATATTATGTGAGGATAGGTCTTCTTGTACAACGCGTTTTTAAATAGCTTGATAATTTTAAAACAGATCATAGTTAGTACAAAATATATCACTATATATCTTTTTATAATAGAGTATTTAATTGAATACCTATGAAACGATATTTAAATAGTTATTAATTATTGAATGAATATAAATTACCGTCCAGTATTCTACGTGCATTAGTTTGTAGTGGAGAAGTCGAATACCATTCGACTTCGTTTACTTGTCAATTGCAATGACTGCACAGTTAGAATAAATTGCATAATTATTGCTGTTAGTAAGAGTGTAGTATTTCATCTTTTTCTACTTTGATAATATATAAAGTGAAGGTACTCATTTACCTTATCAATTTGTTGGAACTATCGAATAATTTTATTATTCGATATCCATATTAGTCTTTAGCGTTTAAAGATATCGATACGTTCATTGTTTCCGTACAAAATGTTAATTAAACCTGAATGTACAAGAAGACAATACGCGAACGGGTAGTTTTCGAAATCAAGGCAATCAACTTTTAAAGCAATCTTGCGTTTTAGAATCAATGCTTTGATAACGGGAACGCCCGAGGATGTTTCAATTTAATTCAAAGTGTATTAAAGTAGAGTCGTTGAATAATTTCTCTATTAACGTAGAGTCTTTGAATAATTTTTCTAATAAAGTAGAGTCACTGCATAATTTTTCTAATAAAGTAGAGTCACTGCATAATTTTTCTAATATAGTAGAGTCATTGCACAATTTTTCTAATAAAGTAGAGTAATTTATTTTCTCTTCAATAAAATAGAATCATATATAGATCTGTTGTACATATATATGTATTTTAGCCCGTTAGAAAATCAGTATGTCCTTATCATCTTTTTAGGCGAGGATTTTCAGGTTTAACCCTTTCCGTGTTCACTGCCCGGATCCCACTCACGTGCCCCGGTGCTACTTGGGTGGGAAAACGGTGGTAGAGCACGATGATATTTTTTAGTTTATAAGCCATAAAATGATTTAGTGTTGGCGACTGACAGTGCGTTGGTGTATCGTGCACGACGTAATATCCGCATTGTGTGTGTGATTAGGCTGTGGATTTGCGTCGTTCCGTATTAAAATGTAGCTATTATGACCAAGATAAGATGTCCATCAATTTAAAACAGAGACATCATTTTTAGTATTATTTGCTTCAATAATTCCTACTATACTTGGGCACGAAGTTTTTGTCATTTAAGATGACAGAGGCCAAATGCCAAAAAGAATTGAATATACTTATCAATTGCTATCAAGTACCTCTTGTATCGGTGCTATTTCATTATTTTATTAAATATCTATTAAATATCTCAACCGCGACGTGGTTTTTTCCACGTGAACGCAGAGATCCCAGCCACTGTCAGTCGATTTCAGAAAAATGGTACGTACATTAGAGTGTGCAAGTTGTGTGACAGCACTTGGGTGTCGGGGGTGTCCCGGGACGCCTCCCTAGTGTAGGCTTTTGCGCCCAAGTGTTTGACTGAGAACCGTGGAGTGTCGTGTGTTGGTGTGTTTGTTTGCCATTTTTTAAATATAGGTCCAGGTAGGATAGGTAGCATACTTTCTGGTGTGATTGATAGACATAAGTAGGTAGGGCCGGGCAGGTTGACACAGTCTCCGATCGGGTAGGCACTATTTCGCGTGTTCAACCTGTTTCAGGAAATCTGATTTGAAAAGTCGACGGTGAAGCTGTGGCGCGAACGAAAATGCGTTCGCCTCTGGCTTTGCCTATCGATTTTTCGAATCCTTCGCGGTCGTGGTCGCGATTTAGGCTCCGAAACGAAACGCGTTACATTATGCTCGAGGCTGCACGTGTGAACGAAGAACGATTACAATTTTAATCGTAATCTATGTGATTTTCCGTAATCACAATTTTACGATTTTATTTGATCGCCATTCGGCCACGTGTGTTCCATTTAGCTCCGCGATTCAAACTCTTTATTTCACCTTTATAAGTTTTTCCTTGGTTTCCGATTAGAGTCTCGAGCCTAGTTTAAGTTTCAGCTGACCCTTGGGTCCGACGAAATGGAGAGGCTATATGCCGAAGAGGCCCGACAAACTGTCACTCAAGAGGGCAACTACTAATGGCTCCCCATTCTTTTTAAGAATGGGGAATCATTCTGTGTTACTACTTTGTCACTGTGCTTGCATTTTCATTTGTAGAATTTTTATTTGTACTTGGCCGATGCACATTCCGGCCCAACGATACAGCCCCCCCAAAAATATCGCGTTGCTTTAGAGTTGCGAAAAACTTGCGAACGGGTCGAGTTGGAGTTGCGTTGAATGCCACTTATTGCTATTCTTATTGCTAGTTAAATTGTAGTATTTTAAAATACACTTTACATTTGAGCTTCTAGTGTTGCGGAAATTGTTTTCGCGTATTGGAACTTTCAGTTCATTTTTCAGAGGATCTTCAATTTGCTTAATTTTGGATAGTACATATAATTTACTGTTTGCTTTCTATTAGTCTTAATAAATAGTGTTGCGAAATGATTGTATCGCGAGTTCCAGTTAGCGTTGCGTTGATTAAAGATCGCGTTTTTAAGTAGAGTTGCGACTACTAGTCCCCATCTGCTTCCAATTGGAAGCCTGTTCCTGAACCAGGAACTTTTTCTTTTCAGCGTTTTATATTTGCCTTTCTTTTTATTTTATTTTTCTTAATAATTATACTACCTGGAATGTCTGTTGATGGAAGTACTGCTAAAAATTTGCATACATATTAGTAAATTACTGTGTGAACGAAATGAAAAGAAATGAAAAAGAAAATAAATGAAAGAGAAAGGAAAGAGAAAGGAAAGAAAAAAGAAAAGAAAAGAAAAGAAAGAAGAAGAAAAGAAAAAGAGCAAAGTAAAAAACAGATATAATTTGCAGAATCTTTGATAAATTTATAATAATTCTAGATAGTAGATTTAAATTAGAGTTAATACTAGTGACTGTTCATTATTGGAGTTTAACTCTTAAATATTTCCTCTTAATTGTTGCAATTCTATCTTAACCTTTTTTTAGTAGAGCCAATTTTTATAACTTTTCGAGCTTGCTTTGTAGAAATTGAAATTCACTCGCGATATCCGTAAATGTTTAAACAAAAATTCTTGCACGAAAAACGTTATTGGCAGTAGTTGGGTCTCGGCATGGTGATAGTTGAAGTTTGATATTTTTCTTCCGAATAATCGTTTGTCGCTTCTTTGTTGAAGCAAAATAGAATCAATTGTAGTGAAATGTGACTACTTCATTTTGGAGTTTTTAATGAACGTGATACCACCATTCAGTTTGATCTAGAACGTACAAAAGAATATATCACTTTGGCCGAAATCCAATTAACTATTGTTAACAAAAAATAGCAGCATTTTTCATATCAATTCTGATTTATTAACTGCGCTAAAATTCAGTTATTACGAATTAAAAGCAGCTTCATTTCGATATAAAATGGGGAGGCTTGGGGATGTCACTAATCTAATGCTTGAGATTGTTACAGATTCACAGATGAACCCAAATATGCTATATTAAACAAACATAAGTACATACGTCAGAGGCTCAAGAGTGGAATATATAGAATACAGATCCAGAAATATTATCAAAGACCCGATTGGAAACTTTAAAATTAAAGAGCCAGCCTCGTCGATTCAATTTGTGAGTTTAAGAATTCATTCTTATAATGCTTTACTAATTATTTCGAGTTTGTGCATGTTTCAGAAGCATTGAAAAGAAGAGGATTCATGAAACAATGTATAATACGAACACACCCTCACCCCATCCCTGCCCCAAACCCCTGTCCTTATTAACTAATTACAGGTGTTAGACAATTAATTAGGCAGGCCCAAATATAAATCGAACAATACATTTAGCTCTTTATGTAGGTAGGATTTGGCTCAACACACAATCTTAGATCTTTATACTGGCAGGTTTTACACGAATTGAAATTATTAGACTTTTAATTAGGCAGGTGCTGCAATTTTTTGGTTCGGGTTTCTGTCTGTTCTAGGACACCATGGACCACGAGAGATTAATACGGACTAACCGAAGAGGATTTAAGTATATGTATACTCATACCTACATGAGTATGGGATAGCATCTATTACAGTCCTATGTAGATAGGATATTATTGAAATTGTTCTTTTATTCGATCTGTTAGATGTTATAGGTACTAGGTAGGGTGATTCTAGTCTTAAGTTAGCTCTTTAGTCCGGCAGGGCGTATTCGAATCTAATCTAAAATTTAACAAAGTAGGGTTTATTTTTAAGTTATGTCTTAGCTTTTAAGCCCGCAGTGTTCACCACTGCAATAATATTTCGTTGTCTAGTTTTTAAGATCATAGGATATATTTTTAAGACAGTTTAATTTCAGGAACGTGAATTCTCTGGCAGATTTTCTTTCAGGTTTCCTTCTGATATTCCATTTAGCTTTCGGTCGTGAATTTTCCAACTACTCCTCTTGTTGTCTTACTTGTACTACGATCAATTACTGAACGTTCTACAAATTGACAATAATAGGAGATTTTTCTTTGTCACATGTTATATTAGAATTAGTTTTCGCGTAATTGGAGGGTGGAAGGGCCGTGGCTAGGGTGGGTCTCCATGCGCAGTAACCTCCACGTGGTGAGACCCGGGCAATCAATTATTTATCGTATAATTATTAAAAGTTTAAGAGACGTTTGATAATTATGTGGAAAATAATTCGAGCGAATTGACTGCGCATTGCACTTTCCCCTCTCGTTCCCTTTTTTGCTTCATTCCCCTTTTGCTTCATTCCCCTTTTGCTTCACTCCGTTTTCTGATTCATATCTTTTTTTTCTCTCGGCCGGCAGTAGTCACTCTCGTTACTTTTCTTCTTATTCAATTCACCACTGTTAGCTTCATTCCCTTTTCCGTTCTCGGCCCGGAGGACGGATGGTAAGGCGCTTTTGGCACCTGTGGCGGTATTTGGGTTGCAGTGTCATCGTGGAGCGGTGTGTGAGGCTGTGATTGCGGTTCTGGACAGGTGACCCGCCGAGTAGGATATTTATCCCCGTTAGACCACGCCAAGCACACCTTGGGGTGGCAGAAGGCATATGGGACATAATCTGGATTCGTGGTTGTAGTCTTGCATATCCGTTCCTCAATGATTGCTGTGGCTCGGTATCGAAACAGGTGTTGATTGTAAGTCGTGTTACTGTCCAGACTCTGGGCCGAGGGCTCGCGGGCTGCTCGGTAGCAGTCACTTTCGTTATTTGCCTCCCATTTGATCCCACTTGTGAGTTGAAGATTTTTATAATGCTTTACTAATTACATCCACTTTGTCTTTGTTTCAGAAGGACTGAAAAGAATCATCTAAAGAAGAGGAATGCTTAAAATATGTATAATATGACCACACTCTCACTCTGTCCCTGCCCTGCCCTGCCCGTGCCCAGCCCTTACCCGTGCCCCTGTCGCTGCCCTTTTATACAGGCAGGTTTTACACGATTTGATATTATTAGACTTTTAATTAGGCAGGGTTAATGAAACCAAAAATTGTTGCCAGTTGTCTGTTCTAGGAAGACATGGACCACGAAAGTAATATGGACTAATTGAAGAGGAATTAAGTATATGCATACTTACAATACCTACGCGAATATGATAAAGTATCTATTACATTCCTATGTAGGTAGGATATGATATTGTATTGATATTGTTCTTTTAATCGCACTGTTAGATGTTATATTAGGTAGGGTGAATCTAGTTATAAGTTAGATCTTTAGTCAGGCAGGGCGCATTTGAATTTAATGTAGTATTTAAGAAAAGAGGATTTATTTTTAAACTGTGTCTTGGTTTTTAAGACTGCCGTACACTGCTGTGATAATATTTCGTTGCCTAGTTTCTAAGATCGTAGGATATATTATTAAGAAAGTTTTATTTCAGGAAATTGGACTCTCTTCTTGATTTTCTTTCAGGTTTCGTTTTGATATTCCATTTAGCTTTCGGTCGTGTATTTTCCAAGTACTCCTCTTGTTGTCTTACTTGTACTACGATCAATTACTGAACGTTCTACGAATTGACAATAAGAGGAGATTTTTGTTTCTCACAAGTTATATTAGAATTACTTTTCGCGTAATTGGAGGGTGGAAGGGCCGTGGCTAGGGTGGGTCTTCATGCGCAGTAACCTCCACGTGGTGAGACCCGGGCAATCAATTATTTATCGTATAATTATTAAACGTTTAAGAGACGTTTGATAATTATATGGAAAATAATTCGAGCTAATTGACTGCGTATTGCACTTATCATACAATGTACAAAAGTGGCCGCTTAATGTTCGTTTTTCTTCACAATTAATATTCGCGGAGTCATGCCTACCGATTTTTGGACCTGCACCGATGTATCGAAGATCGAGGTTGCGTCCTAGTTATCTCAACCTGCCATCAGCCATGGTCCTTGAATATATCTCACGCTCGTTCTCAGTACGTCTCAATCCACTCCCAACACAGCCTAAACCCAGCGTGCCTAAAAGTGATAAGCATGAACAATTCCTTATAAATCACATCCCTGGATAGTGTTCGCTAGGCAGCCTCGAAGCACCGAACATTAAGCGGGCATTACTGTCCACTGTAATTATTTGAGCGGGGAGAATCTTAAGTTCTTATTGCAATTACTTTTGAGTTTTCGTTTGTATCTTTGTATCTATCTGTAGCTGTAAATATTGTGTATTATTTATTGCCCTGCTTCTTATGTAGACCCTTCTGTTTTCTGACGCTTTCGAGATAATTCGTTGGTAACATAAATCATATATGTTTCGCCTTGAGAATTACATTTTCTCATTCCTCAGGAAGCCTTCTTTTCTTATAAATGAAATACCCCTGTATACATTTTAATTCATAAAGTAATTAATATCTGTAAAGATATACTTGAAATTACGCGGGTCCCTGCCATATCTACGGTGCCAGCTTTGGTTTCGCCATCTATACAGAACTTCTTGAAACTACTCGCGGTTCTTACTTACCTTAAGTGTAGGTATGGCAGAGGTCCGGTAGTTTCATTCTGATCTGTATAGATGGCGATACTAATGACTCTAGATAAAACAGACATACACGTAGCTGCGAGCACTACTTTATAGATGGCGTAACTGAAGCCCCTTTGGGTGTAGATAAGACAGGGATTCGAGTGGTACGAAATTTCAAGCACTTGTTTCTAAATAGCGGTGCGATAAACTTTGATTATTTCGGTTTTCATTTATAAAATTAGGTTAATAATGCCCGTAAATCGTTTCGTACACTCATTTACATATCAATAAAGGGTTAGGAAACACAGTACTACAATCTACATCAAAATTAATATTTACGGTAACATTGCAAGTTCCACTGTTCATTTTATTCTACAACAATCAAGCTCATTAGCACAGGTAAATGCATTTGTGAATATTTTTACCTTTAAATAAATTTTTCGGCACGTAGTAAGTACATACTAATAGTAGTAGTATTCTTTATTTCGGTCTCGCAGCAATGAAAGTTTGGTTAGTGTACATATAACCTATCTTTGCAATACTATATGAACTCTTGCACTCTCATCTTCTGCTTCGCTCTTCCTTTTCATACCTTCTCTGCCTTATGCACCACACTATTTCTTGTCTCTTTATCGCACGTCTATTACACATCTTTTCATTTCCTCTCTGTTTCATTAAAAATTCCTAAGTCACTTCTGCGCTATTAATTGCTGACTCTTTCCTGTTCCCGCTTTACTTTGGTACTGTCGTATTGCTCCCGTTTTAATACATTTAAACCTTTCATTATATCCCGTGTCTTGTGTTTTTCTTTGAAGGCCCTCTGTTAGATCCTTTAGTTTCGTTCTTATCAAATTTAGTAATCTCACATTCGTTTCATTCGTTCTAAAAGATTCTTTCTCTTATGCTTCTAGTTTGGGCCGCCCTACTTTCTTTTTCGACTAAATATCCTTTAACAATCTTTCTATCTCCTTTTACATACCCACTAATATATTTTTTTGTGTGCGTAGGTTTCGTAGGCAAAGGATAAGGAGCATTGATCGCCAATTCTCATTGTGCAGAAAAAGAAGGAAGAAGAAAGAATAACTCTCGCTATATACATACTTCAGTTATATTAAATTGGTTTTGTGGGATTGGAAGGTGTACGCAATGAAGGCTGATGTAAGTGTAATACGTCTCTAAATATCTTTTTCTTTCAATAAATCTTCCTGTGTGTAATAATTACATACTAACAATTACATAATAGTTATTCCTTTTTATGTCGGCCTCGCAGCTATGAAATTTCGACTTAGTGTACATATAGTCTAACTTTAGATTACTATCTTAACTTATGCATTCTTCTCCTCCACTCTTTCTTGCAAACCTTCTCTACATTATCCCATTACTTATCCCCTTATTTCATTTTGATTATACATTTACTCTTTAAGGCTCACCATCACTTTGTTTACTCCCCTTCTCGTCAAATTCATTCATGTTCGATTCATTCCATTCCTTTTTAAATAATCCCCCCCTTTTCTTATACTTCTGGTGTGATCCTTCCCTATTTCGTTTTCTTCTAACTATCCCTTAACAACGTTTCTTTCGCCTGTTACATGCTTACTAATATATTCTTTGTGTGTGCAGGTTTCGCATCAAAAGAGTGAGGAGCATTGCCCGTTGCATCTCATCATGCATAAAAGCAAGAAAGAAGAAAGAATAACTCCTGCTACATACTTTAGTTAAAGTAAATTGGTTTATAAAAGTAGTTTGTAACTATTAGAGCATAAGTGTAATTTAGAACAATTGTGTAATTAACTGTTATGTATATTTATTATATCTTTTATTTTATATTCAATTTATTCGGTAGATCTTGTATAAACTTTAATACTAGTTGTATTAGTATTACATGTTCTACTAAATATGCTAAATATAAAATGAAAGATATAATAAATAATTTACATATGCACCAGTTACACAATTGCGTTAATTTAAAAATAAGTTTTATCTATAAGATATATTGTAAATTAACTTTAAAGAATAGTTTATAAGTATTAGATTATTTATGTTTATAATATTTTTTATATTACATAAATGTTAGTTTAGTATTAATTTACAACTTTACAACAACTAGTTTTAGTTGTACGATCTATTCTAAATATATATATAAGAATAGTTTATAAGGATTAGCTTGTAAAATTGAATTACATTTTTGTAACTTGTATCTTCATTGATTAGTTTAAATAAACTTGAAATGAAAAGAATTGCACTGCTCTTTTTATATTCATACCTTACCAATCCTTGAAAGAACCTAATTCCGAATCCTTACACAAGAAGTACCGTGGATGAACTTTAAATGCAAAGTTCTCAAGCGAGAAACTTGTAAAAATTGCCCTATACGTTATTAAACTTGGCTGCAAGAAATTCGTGGAAATAACATAATTTTTAAAGTCTTCATTGCAAAATATCTTGGTAGAAGTCTAGAAAATTAAGCGCTCGGAAATTCCTGGAACGTGACGTCATTTCCGAGAATTGCTGCTGTCGAATACCTCCTCGCATATCATATTCTCCTAATACAAATCCACGATTTTTAGCGATATTTTTGCCAGAAACTCAGAAATTTTGCGCTCGGAAATTCCTGGAACGTGACGTCATTTCCAAGAATTACTGCGATGAAAGACCTCCTCGCATATCATATTCTCCTGATACAAATCCACGATTTTCAGCGAGATATTTTTGCCAGAATCTCAGAAATTTTGCGATCGAAAATTCCTGGAACGTGACGTCATTTCCAAGAATTGCTGGGATGAAAGACCTCCTCGCATATCATATTCTCCTGATACAAAACCACGATTTTCAGCGAGATAATTTTGGCAGAATCACAGAAATTTTGCGCTCGGAAATTCCTGGAACGTGACGTCATTTCCAAGAATTACTGCGATGAAAGACCTCCTCGCATATCATATTCTCCTGATACAAATCCACGATTTTCAGCGAGATATTTTTGCCAGAATCTCAGAAATTTTGCGATCGAAAATTCCTGGAACGTGACGTCATTTCCAAGAATTGCTGCGATGAAAGACCTCCTCGCATATCATATTCTCCTGATACAAATCCACGATTTTCGGCACTTAAATTTCTGCTGAATATCGTGGATTTGTATCAGGAGAATATGATATGCGAGGAGGTATTCGATCTCAGCAATTTTTTGGACATCTGCCAACCAATTTTGCAAGAAGTGAAGACCTAGAATTTGCTGCTTCCAAATTTAATAACGTATAGGGCCATTTTGACAAGTGTCTCGTTTCAGGACTTTGCATTTAAAGTTCGTCAACAATACTTCTTGTATAAGGAATTGGGTTCTTTCAAGGATTGTTAAGGTGTGAAAATAAGAAGAGCAGTGGAATTCTTTTCATTGAAGATTTATTTAAATTAATTAATGAAGATACAAGTTACAAAAATGTTGTAGTTCAAATTTACAAGCCAATACTTATGAACTACTCTTTTATATCTACTTACAATCAGTTCTAAACTAACATTTATGTAGTATCAAAAATACTATAAACATAAATAACCTAATACTTATAAACTATTCCTCGAAGTTAATTCACAATATACCTTACAGATAAAACTTGTACTAAAATTTACATACTTTATATGCTACAGCTTATTTTAAATTACAGCAATTGTGTAACATGTACATATGTAAATTGTTTATTATATCTTTCATTTTATATTTAGCACATTCAGTAGAACTTGTAGTCAAAGTAATATTAAAGTTTATATAGGATCTACTGAATAAACAGAATATTAAATAAAATATACATAACAGTAAATTACACAATTGTTCTAAATTAAACTTATGCTCTAATAGTTACAAACTACTTTTATAAACCAATTTACTTTAACTAAAGTATGTAGCAGGAGTTATTCTTTCTTCTTTCTTGCTTTTATGCATGATGAGATGCAACGGGCAATGCTCCTCACTCTTTTGATGCGAAACCTGCACACACAAAGAATATATTAGTAAGCATGTAACAGGCGAAAGAAACGTTGTTAAGGGATAGTTAGAAGAAAACGAAATAGGGAAGGATCACACCAGAAGTATAAGAAAAGGGGGGGATTATTTAAAAAGGAATGGAATGAATCGAACATGAATGAATTTGACGAGAAGGGGAGTAAACAAAGTGATGGTGAGCCTTAAAGAGTAAATGTATAATCAAAATGAAATAAGGGGATAAGTAATGGGATAATGTAGAGAAGGTTTGCAAGAAAGAGTGGAGGAGAAGAATGCATAAGTTAAGATAGTAATCTAAAGTTAGACTATATGTACACTAAGTCGAAATTTCATAGCTGCGAGGCCGACATAAAAAGGAATAACTATTATGTAATTGTTAGTATGTAATTATTACACACAGGAAGATTTATTGAAAGAAAAAGATATTTAGAGACGTATTACACTTACATCAGCCTTCATTGCGTACACCTTCCAATCCCACAAAACCAATTTAATATAACTGAAGTATGTATATAGCGAGAGTTATTCTTTCTTCTTCCTTCTTTTTCTGCACAATGAGAATTGGCGATCAATGCTCCTTATCCTTTGCCTACGAAACCTACGCACACAAAAAAATATATTAGTGGGTATGTAAAAGGAGATAGAAAGATTGTTAAAGGATATTTAGTCGAAAAAGAAAGTAGGGCGGCCCAAACTAGAAGCATAAGAGAAAGAATCTTTTAGAACGAATGAAACGAATGTGAGATTACTAAATTTGATAAGAACGAAACTAAAGGATCTAACAGAGGGCCTTCAAAGAAAAACACAAGACACGGGATATAATGAAAGGTTTAAATGTATTAAAACGGGAGCAATACGACAGTACCAAAGTAAAGCGGGAACAGGAAAGAGTCAGCAATTAATAGCGCAGAAGTGACGTAGGAATTTTTAATGAAACAGAGAGGAAATGAAAAGATGTGTAATAGACGTGCGATAAAGAGACAAGAAATAGTGTGGTGCATAAGGCAGAGAAGGTATGAAAAGGAAGAGCGAAGCAGAAGATGAGAGTGCAAGAGTTCATATAGTATTGCAAAGATAGGTTATATGTACACTAACCAAACTTTCATTGCTGCGAGACCGAAATAAAGAATACTACTACTATTAGTATGTACTTACTACGTGCCGAAAAATTTATTTAAAGGAAAAAATATTCACAAATGCATTTACCTGTGCTAATGAGCTTGATTGTTGTAGAATAAAATGAACAGTGGAACTTGCAATGTTACCGTAAATATTAATTTTGATGTAGATTGTAGTACTGTGTTTCCTAACCCTTTATTGATATGTAAATGAGTGTACGAAACGATTTACGGGCATTATTAACCTAATTTTATAAATGAAAACCGAAATAATCAAAGTTTATCGCACCGCTATTTAGAAACAAGTGCTTGAAATTTCGTCACTGACGAGACATAGGAATAGACAAGACATCCAATGTATTTTTTCGGCCCGAATTTCTGGGTGCCTGAGGGACCCATACCATTTCCGAGTCACTCGCAACGTTACCAACAGATTATAGAAAACAATGCGAAAATTAAATAATTTTAAAGAGTTCTTTTGTTCTTTGCCGCAATGAAAGGCAACGAAGGATATGAAACATTTAATGTTAATTAAAAATCTTTTAATTAAAGAAACACATGATAAAAAGTTTTCTTATTTCAATTGTACTATCAATAAACGAAATAATTTTTCAAGTTATACTTTACATTATTTTCTGATAACTCACAAAAAAAAAAATGAGCTAAGAGATGTATATTTTTTTAACACCCAAACAATAATGTTGCCACAATGAAAAAGATAGTGACGATAATTGTATACTACAATTCTTAATTGTATAGTTACTAGACAAATTCTTTAATTATCTTTTTCCTTGGAACAATTTTATCGTTAATGAAAGGCGCAATTTCTTATTTATATTCAACTAATAACAATAACGAAGTGCTAATGACCCTGGTGTTGATGCGACGTTAAACTTTAATGAAAAAAAACAAAAAACGAAGTAACTCATTTACTAATATAAGGCAATTCCTGCGATAAACGTGTCTGCAAACGATTAGTGTTCGTATTCGGTCCCGAGCGAAGTGTACTAATCGAGATTTTTCTGAAAATATATAATACCAAATTAATAATTGGAGTAAAATTTATACTCCGATTCGGAGTAGGTCCAAGAATTGGTAGGGATGACTCCGCGAACATTAACTGTGGAAAAAAACGAACATTAAGCGGCCATTAATGTACATTGTATCCTAAGTGCAATACGCAGTCAATTCGCTCGAATTATTTTCCACATAATTATCAAACGTCTCTTAAACGTTTAATAATTATACGATAAATAATTGATTGCCCGGGTCTCACCACGTGGAGGTTACTGCGCATGGAGACCCACCCTAGCCACGGCCCTTCCACCCTCCAATTATGCGAAAACAAATTCTAATATAACATGTGAGAAACAAAAATCTCCTATTATTGTCAATTTGTAGAACGTTCATTAATTGATCGTACTACAAGTAAGACAACAAGAGGAGTACTTGGTAAATTCACGACCGAAAGCTAAGTTGAATATCAGAAGGAAACCTGAAAGAAAATTTGCAAGAGAATTCAATTTCCTGAAATAAAACTTTCTTAAAAATATATCATATGATCTTAAAAACTAGACAACGAAATATTATTGCAGTGGTGAACACTGCGGGCTTAAAAGCTAAGACATAACGTAAAAATAAACCCCACTTTCTTAAATTTTAGATTAGATTCGAATACGCCCTGCCTGACTAAAGAGCTAACTTAAGACTAGAATCACCCTACCTGGTATAACATCTAAGAGTTCAATTAAAAGAATAATTTCAATAATATCCTACCAACATAGGAATGTAAAAGATACTTTACCAAACTCATATAGGTATAAGTACGTACATATATGTTTAATTCCCCTTCAATTCATCGATATTAATCATGTGGTCCATGGTGTCCTAGAACAGACTGAAACACACACCAAAAAATTGCAGCACCTGCCAACAATTTTTGGTTTTCTAAACCCTGCCTAGTTAAAAGTCTAATATTTTCAATTCGTGTAAAACCTGCCTGTATAAAGTTCTAAGGTTGTCTGTTCGAAAAAATCCTGCCTACATAAAGAGCTAAACGTATTGATCGATCTTAATTGGGCCCACCTAATTAATTATCTAATAAATGTAGTGAATTAAAAGGCCCGGGTAGGGGCAGGGGCAGGGCGGGGATGTGGTCATATTATACGTATGTATTATCATGAATCTTCTTCTTTAGCTGATTATTTTCAATGCTTCTGAAGCAAACGCAGACACGAAATAATTAATGAAGTATTATAAAAATGACTTCTTAAACGCAGAAATTGAATCGACGAGGCTGGCTCTTTAATTTTATAGTTTCCAAACGTGCCTTTGAAAGCCCGAACTCGTCGAACAGGGCCCTGACTCTAATGGAACACTTATGATTGACAAACAAAGTGATTCTAATTTCGCGACAGTATTTCTACTGTGTTTGTGACTGCTACCGAGCAGCCCGCGAGCCCTCGGCCAGAGTCTGTACAGTAAAACGACTTAGCATCGACACCAGTTTCGATTCCGAGCCACAGAAATCATTAAGGCACGGATATGCAAGACCACAACCACGATTCTAGATTATGACCCGTATGCCTTCTGCCACCCCAAGGTGTGCTTGGCGTGGTCTAACACATAGGAATTTCCTACTAGGCGGGCCAAAGTGTCCAGAAAAGCAATCACAGCCCCACACACCGCCCCCCGATGACACTGCAACCCGGATATTGCAAGAACCGCGACCACGATTCCAGAATGGTGGATAACCTACCCATGTTAGAGAACGTAGTCTAACCGAGGGCCTCGTGACCAGGGTCCAGAACCACAATCACGCCCCCACACATCGTAACTGGCTGACACTAAGTCCCCAACCATCAGTCCCCCGAGCCGAGAACGGAAAAGGAAACGAAACAGTTACGAAAGGAAAGGCAACCTCGGGGTCGAATGCTAGATTCGCGCGCGCCGAGGAGGAATGGAAGAATAATTATGAAGGGAAAAGGGAGCCTCGGGGTCAGAATGCTAGATTCGCGCGCGCCGAGGAGGAATGGAAGAATAATTATGAAGGGAAAAGGGAGCCTAGGGGTCAATTCGCAGTCAATTCGCTCGAATTATTTTCCACATAATTATCAAACGTCTCTTAAACGTTTAATAATTATACGATAAATAATTGATTGCCCGGGTCTCACCACGTGGAGGTTACTGCGCATGGAGACCCACCCTAGCCACGGCCCTTCCACCCTCCAATTATGCGAAAACAAATTCTAATATAACATGTGAGAAACAAAAATCTCCTATTATTGTCAATTTGTAGAACGTTCATTAATTGATCGTACTACAAGTAAGACAACAAGAGGAGTACTTGGTAAATTCACGACCGAAAGCTAAGTTGAATATCAGAAGGAAACCTGAAAGAAAATTTGCAAGAGAATTCAATTTCCTGAAATAAAACTTTCTTAAAAATATATCATATGATCTTAAAAACTAGACAACGAAATATTATTGCAGTGGTGAACACTGCGGGCTTAAAAGCTAAGACATAACGTAAAAATAAACCCCACTTTCTTAAATTTTAGATTAGATTCGAATACGCCCTGCCTGACTAAAGAGCTAACTTAAGACTAGAATCACCCTACCTGGTATAACATCTAAGAGTTCAATTAAAAGAATAATTTCAATAATATCCTACCAACATAGGAATGTAAAAGATACTTTACCAAACTCATATAGGTATAAGTACGTACATATATGTTTAATTCCCCTTCAATTCATCGATATTAATCATGTGGTCCATGGTGTCCTAGAACAGACTGAAACACACACCAAAAAATTGCAGCACCTGCCAACAATTTTTGGTTTTCTAAACCCTGCCTAGTTAAAAGTCTAATATTTTCAATTCGTGTAAAACCTGCCTGTATAAAGTTCTAAGGTTGTCTGTTCGAAAAAATCCTGCCTACATAAAGAGCTAAACGTATTGATCGATCTTAATTGGGCCCACCTAATTAATTATCTAATAAATGTAGTGAATTAAAAGGCCCGGGTAGGGGCAGGGGCAGGGCGGGGATGTGGTCATATTATACGTATGTATTATCATGAATCTTCTTCTTTAGCTGATTATTTTCAATGCTTCTGAAGCAAACGCAGACACGAAATAATTAATGAAGTATTATAAAAATGACTTCTTAAACTCAGAAATTGAATCGACGAGGCTGGCTCTTTAATTTTATAGTTTCCAAACGTGCCTTTGAAAGCCCGAACTCGTCGAACAGGGCCCTGACTCTAATGGAACACTTATGATTGACAAACAAAGTGATTCTAATTTCGCGACAGTATTTCTACTGTGTTTGTGACTGCTACCGAGCAGCCCGCGAGCCCTCGGCCAGAGTCTGTACAGTAAAACGACTTAGCATCGACACCAGTTTCGATTCCGAGCCACAGAAATCATTAAGGCACGGATATGCAAGACCACAACCACGATTCTAGATTATGACCCGTATGCCTTCTGCCACCCCAAGGTGTGCTTGGCGTGGTCTAACACATAGGAATTTCCTACTAGGCGGGCCAAAGTGTCCAGAAAAGCAATCACAGCCCCACACACCGCCCCCCGATGACACTGCAACCCGGATATTGCAAGAACCGCGACCACGATTCCAGAATGGTGGATAACCTACCCATGTTAGAGAACGTAGTCTAACCGAGGGCCTCGTGACCAGGGTCCAGAACCACAATCACGCCCCCACACATCGTAACTGGCTGACACTAAGTCCCCAACCATCAGTCCCCCGAGCCGAGAACGGAAAAGGAAACGAAACAGTTACGAAAGGAAAGGCAACCTCGGGGTCGAATGCTAGATTCGCGCGCGCCGAGGAGGAATGGAAGAATAATTATGAAGGGAAAAGGGAGCCTCGGGGTCAGAATGCTAGATTCGCGCGCGCCGAGGAGGAATGGAAGAATAATTATGAAGGGAAAAGGGAGCCTAGGGGTCAATTCGCAGTCAATTCGCTCGAATTATTTTCCACATAATTATCAAACGTCTCTTAAACGTTTAATAATTATACGATAAATAATTGATTGCCCGGGTCTCACCACGTGGAGGTTACTGCGCATGGAGACCCACCCTAGCCACGGCCCTTCCACCCTCCAATTATGCGAAAACAAATTCTAATATAACATGTGAGAAACAAAAATCTCCTATTATTGTCAATTTGTAGAACGTTCATTAATTGATCGTACTACAAGTAAGACAACAAGAGGAGTACTTGGTAAATTCACGACCGAAAGCTAAGTTGAATATCAGAAGGAAACCTGAAAGAAAATTTGCAAGAGAATTCAATTTCCTGAAATAAAACTTTCTTAAAAATATATCATATGATCTTAAAAACTAGACAACGAAATATTATTGCAGTGGTGAACACTGCGGGCTTAAAAGCTAAGACATAACGTAAAAATAAACCCCACTTTCTTAAATTTTAGATTAGATTCGAATACGCCCTGCCTGACTAAAGAGCTAACTTAAGACTAGAATCACCCTACCTGGTATAACATCTAAGAGTTCAATTAAAAGAATAATTTCAATAATATCCTACCAACATAGGAATGTAAAAGATACTTTACCAAACTCATATAGGTATAAGTACGTACATATATGTTTAATTCCCCTTCAATTCATCGATATTAATCATGTGGTCCATGGTGTCCTAGAACAGACTGAAACACACACCAAAAAATTGCAGCACCTGCCAACAATTTTTGGTTTTCTAAACCCTGCCTAGTTAAAAGTCTAATATTTTCAATTCGTGTAAAACCTGCCTGTATAAAGTTCTAAGGTTGTCTGTTCGAAAAAATCCTGCCTACATAAAGAGCTAAACGTATTGATCGATCTTAATTGGGCCCACCTAATTAATTATCTAATAAATGTAGTGAATTAAAAGGCCCGGGTAGGGGCAGGGGCAGGGCGGGGATGTGGTCATATTATACGTATGTATTATCATGAATCTTCTTCTTTAGCTGATTATTTTCAATGCTTCTGAAGCAAACGCAGACACGAAATAATTAATGAAGTATTATAAAAATGACTTCTTAAACTCAGAAATTGAATCGACGAGGCTGGCTCTTTAATTTTATAGTTTCCAAACGTGCCTTTGAAAGCCCGAACTCGTCGAACAGGGCCCTGACTCTAATGGAACACTTATGATTGACAAACAAAGTGATTCTAATTTCGCGACAGTATTTCTACTGTGTTTGTGACTGCTACCGAGCAGCCCGCGAGCCCTCGGCCAGAGTCTGTACAGTAAAACGACTTAGCATCGACACCAGTTTCGATTCCGAGCCACAGAAATCATTAAGGCACGGATATGCAAGACCACAACCACGATTCTAGATTATGACCCGTATGCCTTCTGCCACCCCAAGGTGTGCTTGGCGTGGTCTAACACATAGGAATTTCCTACTAGGCGGGCCAAAGTGTCCAGAAAAGCAATCACAGCCCCACACACCGCCCCCCGATGACACTGCAACCCGGATATTGCAAGAACCGCGACCACGATTCCAGAATGGTGGATAACCTACCCATGTTAGAGAACGTAGTCTAACCGAGGGCCTCGTGACCAGGGTCCAGAACCACAATCACGCCCCCACACATCGTAACTGGCTGACACTAAGTCCCCAACCATCAGTCCCCCGAGCCGAGAACGGAAAAGGAAACGAAACAGTTACGAAAGGAAAGGCAACCTCGGGGTCGAATGCTAGATTCGCGCGCGCCGAGGAGGAATGGAAGAATAATTATGAAGGGAAAAGGGAGCCTCGGGGTCAGAATGCTAGATTCGCGCGCGCCGAGGAGGAATGGAAGAATAATTATGAAGGGAAAAGGGAGCCTAGGGGTCAATTCGCAGTCAATTCGCTCGAATTATTTTCCACATAATTATCAAACGTCTCTTAAACGTTTAATAATTATACGATAAATAATTGATTGCCCGGGTCTCACCACGTGGAGGTTACTGCGCATGGAGACCCACCCTAGCCACGGCCCTTCCACCCTCCAATTATGCGAAAACAAATTCTAATATAACATGTGAGAAACAAAAATCTCCTATTATTGTCAATTTGTAGAACGTTCATTAATTGATCGTACTACAAGTAAGACAACAAGAGGAGTACTTGGTAAATTCACGACCGAAAGCTAAGTTGAATATCAGAAGGAAACCTGAAAGAAAATTTGCAAGAGAATTCAATTTCCTGAAATAAAACTTTCTTAAAAATATATCATATGATCTTAAAAACTAGACAACGAAATATTATTGCAGTGGTGAACACTGCGGGCTTAAAAGCTAAGACATAACGTAAAAATAAACCCCACTTTCTTAAATTTTAGATTAGATTCGAATACGCCCTGCCTGACTAAAGAGCTAACTTAAGACTAGAATCACCCTACCTGGTATAACATCTAAGAGTTCAATTAAAAGAATAATTTCAATAATATCCTACCAACATAGGAATGTAAAAGATACTTTACCAAACTCATATAGGTATAAGTACGTACATATATGTTTAATTCCCCTTCAATTCATCGATATTAATCATGTGGTCCATGGTGTCCTAGAACAGACTGAAACACACACCAAAAAATTGCAGCACCTGCCAACAATTTTTGGTTTTCTAAACCCTGCCTAGTTAAAAGTCTAATATTTTCAATTCGTGTAAAACCTGCCTGTATAAAGTTCTAAGGTTGTCTGTTCGAAAAAATCCTGCCTACATAAAGAGCTAAACGTATTGATCGATCTTAATTGGGCCCACCTAATTAATTATCTAATAAATGTAGTGAATTAAAAGGCCCGGGTAGGGGCAGGGGCAGGGCGGGGATGTGGTCATATTATACGTATGTATTATCATGAATCTTCTTCTTTAGCTGATTATTTTCAATGCTTCTGAAGCAAACGCAGACACGAAATAATTAATGAAGTATTATAAAAATGACTTCTTAAACGCAGAAATTGAATCGACGAGGCTGGCTCTTTAATTTTATAGTTTCCAAACGTGCCTTTGAAAGCCCGAACTCGTCGAACAGGGCCCTGACTCTAATGGAACACTTATGATTGACAAACAAAGTGATTCTAATTTCGCGACAGTATTTCTACTGTGTTTGTGACTGCTACCGAGCAGCCCGCGAGCCCTCGGCCAGAGTCTGTACAGTAAAACGACTTAGCATCGACACCAGTTTCGATTCCGAGCCACAGAAATCATTAAGGCACGGATATGCAAGACCACAACCACGATTCTAGATTATGACCCGTATGCCTTCTGCCACCCCAAGGTGTGCTTGGCGTGGTCTAACACATAGGAATTTCCTACTAGGCGGGCCAAAGTGTCCAGAAAAGCAATCACAGCCCCACACACCGCCCCCCGATGACACTGCAACCCGGATATTGCAAGAACCGCGACCACGATTCCAGAATGGTGGATAACCTACCCATGTTAGAGAACGTAGTCTAACCGAGGGCCTCGTGACCAGGGTCCAGAACCACAATCACGCCCCCACACATCGTAACTGGCTGACACTAAGTCCCCAACCATCAGTCCCCCGAGCCGAGAACGGAAAAGGAAACGAAATAGTTACGAAAGGAAAGGCAACCTCGGGGTCGAATGCTAGATTCGCGCGCGCCGAGGAGGAATGGAAGAATAATTATGAAGGGAAAAGGGAGCCTCGGGGTCAGAATGCTAGATTCGCGCGCGCCGAGGAGGAATGGAAGAATAATTATGAAGGGAAAAGGGAGCCTAGGGGTCAATTCGCAGTCAATTCGCTCGAATTATTTTCCACATAATTATCAAACGTCTCTTAAACGTTTAATAATTATACGATAAATAATTGATTGCCCGGGTCTCACCACGTGGAGGTTACTGCGCATGGAGACCCACCCTAGCCACGGCCCTTCCACCCTCCAATTATGCGAAAACAAATTCTAATATAACATGTGAGAAACAAAAATCTCCTATTATTGTCAATTTGTAGAACGTTCATTAATTGATCGTACTACAAGTAAGACAACAAGAGGAGTACTTGGTAAATTCACGACCGAAAGCTAAGTTGAATATCAGAAGGAAACCTGAAAGAAAATTTGCAAGAGAATTCAATTTCCTGAAATAAAACTTTCTTAAAAATATATCATATGATCTTAAAAACTAGACAACGAAATATTATTGCAGTGGTGAACACTGCGGGCTTAAAAGCTAAGACATAACGTAAAAATAAACCCCACTTTCTTAAATTTTAGATTAGATTCGAATACGCCCTGCCTGACTAAAGAGCTAACTTAAGACTAGAATCACCCTACCTGGTATAACATCTAAGAGTTCAATTAAAAGAATAATTTCAATAATATCCTACCAACATAGGAATGTAAAAGATACTTTACCAAACTCATATAGGTATAAGTACGTACATATATGTTTAATTCCCCTTCAATTCATCGATATTAATCATGTGGTCCATGGTGTCCTAGAACAGACTGAAACACACACCAAAAAATTGCAGCACCTGCCAACAATTTTTGGTTTTCTAAACCCTGCCTAGTTAAAAGTCTAATATTTTCAATTCGTGTAAAACCTGCCTGTATAAAGTTCTAAGGTTGTCTGTTCGAAAAAATCCTGCCTACATAAAGAGCTAAACGTATTGATCGATCTTAATTGGGCCCACCTAATTAATTATCTAATAAATGTAGTGAATTAAAAGGCCCGGGTAGGGGCAGGGGCAGGGCGGGGATGTGGTCATATTATACGTATGTATTATCATGAATCTTCTTCTTTAGCTGATTATTTTCAATGCTTCTGAAGCAAACGCAGACACGAAATAATTAATGAAGTATTATAAAAATGACTTCTTAAACTCAGAAATTGAATCGACGAGGCTGGCTCTTTAATTTTATAGTTTCCAAACGTGCCTTTGAAAGCCCGAACTCGTCGAACAGGGCCCTGACTCTAATGGAACACTTATGATTGACAAACAAAGTGATTCTAATTTCGCGACAGTATTTCTACTGTGTTTGTGACTGCTACCGAGCAGCCCGCGAGCCCTCGGCCAGAGTCTGTACAGTAAAACGACTTAGCATCGACACCAGTTTCGATTCCGAGCCACAGAAATCATTAAGGCACGGATATGCAAGACCACAACCACGATTCTAGATTATGACCCGTATGCCTTCTGCCACCCCAAGGTGTGCTTGGCGTGGTCTAACACATAGGAATTTCCTACTAGGCGGGCCAAAGTGTCCAGAAAAGCAATCACAGCCCCACACACCGCCCCCCGATGACACTGCAACCCGGATATTGCAAGAACCGCGACCACGATTCCAGAATGGTGGATAACCTACCCATGTTAGAGAACGTAGTCTAACCGAGGGCCTCGTGACCAGGGTCCAGAACCACAATCACGCCCCCACACATCGTAACTGGCTGACACTAAGTCCCCAACCATCAGTCCCCCGAGCCGAGAACGGAAAAGGAAACGAAATAGTTACGAAAGGAAAGGCAACCTCGGGGTCGAATGCTAGATTCGCGCGCGCCGAGGAGGAATGGAAGAATAATTATGAAGGGAAAAGGGAGCCTCGGGGTCAGAATGCTAGATTCGCGCGCGCCGAGGAGGAATGGAAGAATAATTATGAAGGGAAAAGGGAGCCTAGGGGTCAATTCGCAGTCAATTCGCTCGAATTATTTTCCACATAATTATCAAACGTCTCTTAAACGTTTAATAATTATACGATAAATAATTGATTGCCCGGGTCTCACCACGTGGAGGTTACTGCGCATGGAGACCCACCCTAGCCACGGCCCTTCCACCCTCCAATTATGCGAAAACAAATTCTAATATAACATGTGAGAAACAAAAATCTCCTATTATTGTCAATTTGTAGAACGTTCATTAATTGATCGTACTACAAGTAAGACAACAAGAGGAGTACTTGGTAAATTCACGACCGAAAGCTAAGTTGAATATCAGAAGGAAACCTGAAAGAAAATTTGCAAGAGAATTCAATTTCCTGAAATAAAACTTTCTTAAAAATATATCATATGATCTTAAAAACTAGACAACGAAATATTATTGCAGTGGTGAACACTGCGGGCTTAAAAGCTAAGACATAACGTAAAAATAAACCCCACTTTCTTAAATTTTAGATTAGATTCGAATACGCCCTGCCTGACTAAAGAGCTAACTTAAGACTAGAATCACCCTACCTGGTATAACATCTAAGAGTTCAATTAAAAGAATAATTTCAATAATATCCTACCAACATAGGAATGTAAAAGATACTTTACCAAACTCATATAGGTATAAGTACGTACATATATGTTTAATTCCCCTTCAATTCATCGATATTAATCATGTGGTCCATGGTGTCCTAGAACAGACTGAAACACACACCAAAAAATTGCAGCACCTGCCAACAATTTTTGGTTTTCTAAACCCTGCCTAGTTAAAAGTCTAATATTTTCAATTCGTGTAAAACCTGCCTGTATAAAGTTCTAAGGTTGTCTGTTCGAAAAAATCCTGCCTACATAAAGAGCTAAACGTATTGATCGATCTTAATTGGGCCCACCTAATTAATTATCTAATAAATGTAGTGAATTAAAAGGCCCGGGTAGGGGCAGGGGCAGGGCGGGGATGTGGTCATATTATACGTATGTATTATCATGAATCTTCTTCTTTAGCTGATTATTTTCAATGCTTCTGAAGCAAACGCAGACACGAAATAATTAATGAAGTATTATAAAAATGACTTCTTAAACTCAGAAATTGAATCGACGAGGCTGGCTCTTTAATTTTATAGTTTCCAAACGTGCCTTTGAAAGCCCGAACTCGTCGAACAGGGCCCTGACTCTAATGGAACACTTATGATTGACAAACAAAGTGATTCTAATTTCGCGACAGTATTTCTACTGTGTTTGTGACTGCTACCGAGCAGCCCGCGAGCCCTCGGCCAGAGTCTGTACAGTAAAACGACTTAGCATCGACACCAGTTTCGATTCCGAGCCACAGAAATCATTAAGGCACGGATATGCAAGACCACAACCACGATTCTAGATTATGACCCGTATGCCTTCTGCCACCCCAAGGTGTGCTTGGCGTGGTCTAACACATAGGAATTTCCTACTAGGCGGGCCAAAGTGTCCAGAAAAGCAATCACAGCCCCACACACCGCCCCCCGATGACACTGCAACCCGGATATTGCAAGAACCGCGACCACGATTCCAGAATGGTGGATAACCTACCCATGTTAGAGAACGTAGTCTAACCGAGGGCCTCGTGACCAGGGTCCAGAACCACAATCACGCCCCCACACATCGTAACTGGCTGACACTAAGTCCCCAACCATCAGTCCCCCGAGCCGAGAACGGAAAAGGAAACGAAACAGTTACGAAAGGAAAGGCAACCTCGGGGTCGAATGCTAGATTCGCGCGCGCCGAGGAGGAATGGAAGAATAATTATGAAGGGAAAAGGGAGCCTCGGGGTCAGAATGCTAGATTCGCGCGCGCCGAGGAGGAATGGAAGAATAATTATGAAGGGAAAAGGGAGCCTAGGGGTCAATTCGCAGTCAATTCGCTCGAATTATTTTCCACATAATTATCAAACGTCTCTTAAACGTTTAATAATTATACGATAAATAATTGATTGCCCGGGTCTCACCACGTGGAGGTTACTGCGCATGGAGACCCACCCTAGCCACGGCCCTTCCACCCTCCAATTATGCGAAAACAAATTCTAATATAACATGTGAGAAACAAAAATCTCCTATTATTGTCAATTTGTAGAACGTTCATTAATTGATCGTACTACAAGTAAGACAACAAGAGGAGTACTTGGTAAATTCACGACCGAAAGCTAAGTTGAATATCAGAAGGAAACCTGAAAGAAAATTTGCAAGAGAATTCAATTTCCTGAAATAAAACTTTCTTAAAAATATATCATATGATCTTAAAAACTAGACAACGAAATATTATTGCAGTGGTGAACACTGCGGGCTTAAAAGCTAAGACATAACGTAAAAATAAACCCCACTTTCTTAAATTTTAGATTAGATTCGAATACGCCCTGCCTGACTAAAGAGCTAACTTAAGACTAGAATCACCCTACCTGGTATAACATCTAAGAGTTCAATTAAAAGAATAATTTCAATAATATCCTACCAACATAGGAATGTAAAAGATACTTTACCAAACTCATATAGGTATAAGTACGTACATATATGTTTAATTCCCCTTCAATTCATCGATATTAATCATGTGGTCCATGGTGTCCTAGAACAGACTGAAACACACACCAAAAAATTGCAGCACCTGCCAACAATTTTTGGTTTTCTAAACCCTGCCTAGTTAAAAGTCTAATATTTTCAATTCGTGTAAAACCTGCCTGTATAAAGTTCTAAGGTTGTCTGTTCGAAAAAATCCTGCCTACATAAAGAGCTAAACGTATTGATCGATCTTAATTGGGCCCACCTAATTAATTATCTAATAAATGTAGTGAATTAAAAGGCCCGGGTAGGGGCAGGGGCAGGGCGGGGATGTGGTCATATTATACGTATGTATTATCATGAATCTTCTTCTTTAGCTGATTATTTTCAATGCTTCTGAAGCAAACGCAGACACGAAATAATTAATGAAGTATTATAAAAATGACTTCTTAAACTCAGAAATTGAATCGACGAGGCTGGCTCTTTAATTTTATAGTTTCCAAACGTGCCTTTGAAAGCCCGAACTCGTCGAACAGGGCCCTGACTCTAATGGAACACTTATGATTGACAAACAAAGTGATTCTAATTTCGCGACAGTATTTCTACTGTGTTTGTGACTGCTACCGAGCAGCCCGCGAGCCCTCGGCCAGAGTCTGTACAGTAAAACGACTTAGCATCGACACCAGTTTCGATTCCGAGCCACAGAAATCATTAAGGCACGGATATGCAAGACCACAACCACGATTCTAGATTATGACCCGTATGCCTTCTGCCACCCCAAGGTGTGCTTGGCGTGGTCTAACACATAGGAATTTCCTACTAGGCGGGCCAAAGTGTCCAGAAAAGCAATCACAGCCCCACACACCGCCCCCCGATGACACTGCAACCCGGATATTGCAAGAACCGCGACCACGATTCCAGAATGGTGGATAACCTACCCATGTTAGAGAACGTAGTCTAACCGAGGGCCTCGTGACCAGGGTCCAGAACCACAATCACGCCCCCACACATCGTAACTGGCTGACACTAAGTCCCCAACCATCAGTCCCCCGAGCCGAGAACGGAAAAGGAAACGAAATAGTTACGAAAGGAAAGGCAACCTCGGGGTCGAATGCTAGATTCGCGCGCGCCGAGGAGGAATGGAAGAATAATTATGAAGGGAAAAGGGAGCCTCGGGGTCAGAATGCTAGATTCGCGCGCGCCGAGGAGGAATGGAAGAATAATTATGAAGGGAAAAGGGAGCCTAGGGGTCAATTCGCAGTCAATTCGCTCGAATTATTTTCCACATAATTATCAAACGTCTCTTAAACGTTTAATAATTATACGATAAATAATTGATTGCCCGGGTCTCACCACGTGGAGGTTACTGCGCATGGAGACCCACCCTAGCCACGGCCCTTCCACCCTCCAATTATGCGAAAACAAATTCTAATATAACATGTGAGAAACAAAAATCTCCTATTATTGTCAATTTGTAGAACGTTCATTAATTGATCGTACTACAAGTAAGACAACAAGAGGAGTACTTGGTAAATTCACGACCGAAAGCTAAGTTGAATATCAGAAGGAAACCTGAAAGAAAATTTGCAAGAGAATTCAATTTCCTGAAATAAAACTTTCTTAAAAATATATCATATGATCTTAAAAACTAGACAACGAAATATTATTGCAGTGGTGAACACTGCGGGCTTAAAAGCTAAGACATAACGTAAAAATAAACCCCACTTTCTTAAATTTTAGATTAGATTCGAATACGCCCTGCCTGACTAAAGAGCTAACTTAAGACTAGAATCACCCTACCTGGTATAACATCTAAGAGTTCAATTAAAAGAATAATTTCAATAATATCCTACCAACATAGGAATGTAAAAGATACTTTACCAAACTCATATAGGTATAAGTACGTACATATATGTTTAATTCCCCTTCAATTCATCGATATTAATCATGTGGTCCATGGTGTCCTAGAACAGACTGAAACACACACCAAAAAATTGCAGCACCTGCCAACAATTTTTGGTTTTCTAAACCCTGCCTAGTTAAAAGTCTAATATTTTCAATTCGTGTAAAACCTGCCTGTATAAAGTTCTAAGGTTGTCTGTTCGAAAAAATCCTGCCTACATAAAGAGCTAAACGTATTGATCGATCTTAATTGGGCCCACCTAATTAATTATCTAATAAATGTAGTGAATTAAAAGGCCCGGGTAGGGGCAGGGGCAGGGCGGGGATGTGGTCATATTATACGTATGTATTATCATGAATCTTCTTCTTTAGCTGATTATTTTCAATGCTTCTGAAGCAAACGCAGACACGAAATAATTAATGAAGTATTATAAAAATGACTTCTTAAACTCAGAAATTGAATCGACGAGGCTGGCTCTTTAATTTTATAGTTTCCAAACGTGCCTTTGAAAGCCCGAACTCGTCGAACAGGGCCCTGACTCTAATGGAACACTTATGATTGACAAACAAAGTGATTCTAATTTCGCGACAGTATTTCTACTGTGTTTGTGACTGCTACCGAGCAGCCCGCGAGCCCTCGGCCAGAGTCTGTACAGTAAAACGACTTAGCATCGACACCAGTTTCGATTCCGAGCCACAGAAATCATTAAGGCACGGATATGCAAGACCACAACCACGATTCTAGATTATGACCCGTATGCCTTCTGCCACCCCAAGGTGTGCTTGGCGTGGTCTAACACATAGGAATTTCCTACTAGGCGGGCCAAAGTGTCCAGAAAAGCAATCACAGCCCCACACACCGCCCCCCGATGACACTGCAACCCGGATATTGCAAGAACCGCGACCACGATTCCAGAATGGTGGATAACCTACCCATGTTAGAGAACGTAGTCTAACCGAGGGCCTCGTGACCAGGGTCCAGAACCACAATCACGCCCCCACACATCGTAACTGGCTGACACTAAGTCCCCAACCATCAGTCCCCCGAGCCGAGAACGGAAAAGGAAACGAAATAGTTACGAAAGGAAAGGCAACCTCGGGGTCGAATGCTAGATTCGCGCGCGCCGAGGAGGAATGGAAGAATAATTATGAAGGGAAAAGGGAGCCTCGGGGTCAGAATGCTAGATTCGCGCGCGCCGAGGAGGAATGGAAGAATAATTATGAAGGGAAAAGGGAGCCTAGGGGTCAATTCGCAGTCAATTCGCTCGAATTATTTTCCACATAATTATCAAACGTCTCTTAAACGTTTAATAATTATACGATAAATAATTGATTGCCCGGGTCTCACCACGTGGAGGTTACTGCGCATGGAGACCCACCCTAGCCACGGCCCTTCCACCCTCCAATTGTGCGAAAACTAATTCTAATATAACATGTGAGAAAGAAAAATCTCCTATTATTGTCAATTTGTAGAACGTTCATTAATTGATCGTAGTACAAGTAAGACAACAAGAGGAGTAGTTGGTAAATTCACGACCGAAAGCTAAATTGAATATCAGAAGGAAACCTGAAAGAAAATCTGCAAGAGAATTCAATTTCCTGAAATAAAACTTTCTTAAAAATATATCCTGTGATCTTAAAAATTAGACAGCGAAATATTATTGCAGCAGTGTATGCTGCTGCCTTAAAAACTAAGACACAGGTTGAAAATAAATCCTCCCTTCTTAAATACTAGATTAGATTCAAATGCGCCCTACCTGACTAAAGATCTGACTTAAAACTAGAATCGCCCTACCTAGTAGGAATAACATCTAACAGTTCGAATAAAAGAACAATTTCAATAATATCCTATCTACATAGGACTGTAATAGATACTATCCCATACTCGTGTAGGTATGAGTATGCATATACTTAAATCCTCTTCGGTTAGTCCGTATTAATCTCTCGTGGTCCATGGTGTCCTAGAACAGACAGAAACTCGAACCGAACAATTGCAGCACCTGCCAACAATATTTGGTTTTATAAACCCTGCATAATTAAAACTCTAATAATTTCAATTCGTGTAAAACCTGCCAGTATTAAGATCTAAGATTGTGTGTTGAGACAAATCCATAAAGAGCTTAAAGTATTGTTCGATTTATATTTGGGCCTGCCTAATTAATTGTCTAACACCTGTAATTAGTTAATAAGGACAGGGGTTTGGGGCAGGGATGGGGTGACGGTGTGTTCGTATTATACATTGTTTCATGAATCCTCTTCTTTTCAATGCTTCTAAAACATGCACAAACTCGAAATAATTAGTAAAGCATTATAAGAATGAATTCTTAAACTCACAAATTGGATCGACGAGGCTGGCTCTTGAATTTTAAAGTTTCCAATCGTGTCTTTGATAATATTTCTGGATCTGTATTCTATATATTCCACTCTTGAGCCTCTGACGTATGTACTTATGTTTGTTTAATATAGCATATTTGGGTTCATCTGTGAATCTGTAACAATCTCAAGCATTGGATTAGTGACATCCCCAAGTCTCCCCATATTATATCGAAATGAAGCTGCTTCTAATTCGTAATAACTGAATTTTAGCAAAGTTAATAAATCAGAATTGATATGGGAAATGCAGCTACTTTTTAATAACAGTAGGTAATTGGATTTCGGCCAAAGTGATGTATTCTTTTGTACGTTCTAGATCAAACTGAATGGTGGTATCAATATCATTAAAAACTTCAAAATGAAGTAGTCACATTTCACTATAATTGATTCTATTTTGCTTCTACAAAGGAGCGACAAACGATTATTCGGAAGCAAAATATCAAACTTCCACTATCACTATGCCGAGCCACAACTACGGCCAAGAACATTTTTCGTGTAAGGATTTTTGTTTACACATTTACGGATATCGCGAGTGAATTTCAATTTCTACAAAGCAAGCTCGAAAAGTTATAAAAATTATCTCTACTAAACAAAGGTAAAAATACAATTGCAACGATTAGGGGAAAATATTTAAGAGTTAAAATCCAATAATGAACAGTTACTAGTATTGAATCTAATTGAAATCTACTATCTAGAATTATTATAAATTTATCAAAGATTCTACAAATTATTTCTTTTAATTATTTCTTTTTATTCCTTTCTTTTCTTTCATTTTTTTCATTTATTTCCTTTTCTTTTCTTTTCCTTCATTTCGTCCACACGGTGATATACTATTATGTATGCAATTTTTTAGCAGTATTTCCATCAACAGACATTCCAGGTAGTATAATTATTAAGAAAACTAAATAAAATGAAACGCTGAAAAGAAAAAATACACCATGTAGAACAATAATTGACAATGAATTGGCTTTGATAAAAAAAAATGTTGAAAATGCCTGAAGTAACAGGTGGCCAGAAGGGCCGCCAACAACTTTATATTATTTAAAGAATATTTATGTAACGCAACGCTAGTATACTACTTTTAAACATTAGAAAATTCAATAGCAACACAAATTTGTAAGAATCAGACGCGAGTGGTGCTTCAATATGTCAAATAGCAACTCTAATTCAAGTTAATCATTAATAGTATTAAAAATCAGCAAAATCGCGATTGGACGCAACACTAATGAAAGAATGACTCGATGCTCTATGCACCAATTGTCTCTTTAAACGCAACACTAAACGCGGAAGATTCAGCTATGGTCTTTGGCTGATGATGATGTGCCACCCTCCAGGGTGGCTCATGAACAGGCTTCCAATTGGAAGCAGTTGGGGACTGGTATTCGCAACTCTAATTAAAAACACGATCTTTAATCAACGCAACACTAATGGGAACTCGCGATGCAATCATTTCGCTACACTATTTATTAAGGCTGATAGAAAGCAAACAGTAAATTATTTGTAATATCAAAAAGCAAGGTAATTGAAGATCCTCTGTAAAGTTAGCTGAAGGCTCAAGACGCGAAAATAATTTCCGCAACACTAGAAACTTTCTCATATGTAAAATATATTATAAAATACTACAATTTAACTAACAATAACCACGGCAAAATTGCAAGAACCATCGCGGTATCATTGCGCAACGCTAAATCAACCACGATTTTCATTTGGTCGCAACTCTAATTAAAAACCGCGAGTCACTTCGCAACTCCAAGAATACGCGAGACACGTTTTCTTTTTCGCGACACTACTTGAAAAACGGCGTGGCATTTAACGCAACTCTAATTCGACCCGTTCTCAAGTTTTTCACAACTCTAAAACAACGCGATATTTGGGAGGGCTGCATCGTTGGGCCGGAATGTGCGTCGGCCAAGTACAAATAAAAATTCTACAAATGAAAATGCAAGCACAGTGACAAAGTAGTAACAAAGAATGATTCCCCATTCTTAAAAAGAATGGGGAGCCATTATTAGTTGCCCTCTTGAGTGACAGTTTGTCGGGCCTCTTCGGCATATAGCCTCTTCTTTTCGTTGGACCCAAGGGCCAGCTGAAACTTAAACTAGGCTCGAGGCTCTAATCGAAAACCAAAGAAAAACTTATAAAGGTGAAATAAAGAGTTTAAATCGCGGAGCTAAATGGAACACACGTGGCCGAATCACGATGAAATAAAATCGTAAAATTGTGATTACGGAAAATCGCAAAGATTACGATTAAAATTATAATCGTTCTTCGTTCACACGTGCAGCCTCGAGCATAATGTAACACGTTTCGTTTCGGAGCCTAAATCGCGACCACGACCGCGAAGGATTCGAAAAATCGATAGGCAAAGCCAGAGGCGAACGCATTTTCGTTCGCGCCACAGCTTCACCGTCGGCTTTTCAAATTAGATTTCCTGAAACAGGTTGAACACGCGAATGAGTGCCTACACGATCAGAGACTGTGTCAACCTGCCCGGCCCTACCTACTTATGTCTATCAATTACACCAGAAAGTATGCTACCTATCCTACCTGGACCTATATTTAAAAAATGGCAAACAGACACACCAACACACGACACTCCACGGTTCTCAGTCAAACACTTGGGCGCAAAAGCCTACACTAGGGAGGCGTCCCGGGACACCCCCGACACCCAAGTGCTGTCGCACAACTTGCACACTCTAATGTACGTACCATTTTTCTGAAATCGATTGACAGTGGCTGGGATCTCTGCGTTCACGTGGAAAATACCACGTCGCGGTTGAGATATTTAATAGATATTTAATAGAATAATTAAATAGCACCGATACAAAAGGTACTTGATAGCAATTGATAAGTATATTCGATTCTCTTTGGAATTTGGTCTCCGTCATCTTAAATGACAAAAACTTCGTGGCCCGGTATATTAGGGATTATTAATGCAGTTAATAGTAAAAATGATGTCTCTGTTTTCAATTAATGGACATCTTATCTTGGTTAGAGTAACTACGTTTTAGTACGGAACGACGCAAATCCACAGCCTAACCACACACACAATGTGGATATTACGTCGTGCACGATACACCAAACGCACTGTCAGTCGCCAACAATAAATCATTATAAACTAAATAGATATCATCGTGCTCTACCACCGTTTTCCCACCCAAGTAGCACCGGGGCACGTGAGTGGGATCCGGGCAGTGAACACGGAAAGGGATAAACCTGGAAATCCTCGTCTAAAAAAATGATGAAGACATACTGATTTTCTAACGGGCTAAATGTATACATGTATACATATATATACCCGATCAATACATGATTTTATTCTATTAAAAAGAAACTGAAATGACTCTACTTTATTAGAAAAATTATGCTATGACTCTACTTTATTAGAAGAATTGTGCAATGACTCTACTTTATTAGCAAAATTGTACAATGACTGTACTTTATTAGGGAAATTATTCAATGACTCTACATTAATATACCTTGAATGATATTGAAACATCCTCCGGTGTTCCCGTCATCAAAGCATTGCTTCTAAAATGCACGGTTGATTTTGAAGTAGATTGCTTTGATTTCGAGATCTACCGGTTCGCGTATTGTCTTCTTGTACATTCAGGTTTAATTAATATCTTGTACGGAAAAAGTGAACGTATTGATATCTCTAAACGCTAAAGACTAATATGGATATCGTATAATAAAATTATGCGATAGTCCCAACAAATTGACAAGGTAAGTAAGTACCTTTACTTTATATATAATCAAACTAGTAAAAAAGAGGAACGACTATACGCTTACTAACAATTTATTATAACTGTGCAGTAATTGCAATTGACAAATAAACCAAGTCAAATGGTATTCGACTTCTCCACTACAAACTAATGCACGTAGAATACTGGACGTGACTTTATATTCATTCCATAATTAATAACTATTTAAATATCGTTTCATAGGTATTCAATTAAATACTCTATTATAAAAAGATATATAGTGATATATTTTATACTAAATATGATCTGTTTTAAAATTATGAAGCTATTTAAAAACGCGTTGTACAAGAAGACCTATCCTCATATAATATAAAACAGTAAAAAAGTTACTACTCATGAGTATATTTCCATATACCCATGGTCACAGTGCTTGCCAGAAAAAACTACGTAATTACAACCAGTCACTCGTGTCGGTTCGGACCTTTCGTCCTGCGACATGATTGAGTGACCAGAGGAACTTTAAAGCATGCCACTCACCGGTTGCAGACTCACCAGGTGTGCGGTCAAGCTCGTCGCCATCGAAGCCATGGTAGCTGCTGAAACATTCAAAAAGAGCCAACAACATTAAAATCTATGTATTTTCAGTACTTTTGGAATGTGTTAATTATCAATGATTATTTCAATACAAGATTAAAGAAATACAGAAGTACTTACTCTTCAAGTTGATGGATGAAAACCCGAACTCGCCGAACAGCCTAGGTGTTGACTCTAATACCGGAATACTTATTGCGATAAAAAAGAATAAGATAAAGGACTACTGTCGCGCGCGTTTTATAATTGTGATCGACGAACAAAGTGACTCTATTTTTCGCGAGAGCAATATTTCGAGGCAAACACTGACTCTACTTTCGCGTATCTCTGCTACTATTTATATTTAATTATAATTATTAAGAGCGGTTGCGCTCAAAAAATAATAAGAAGAACTTTAACGAAACAAGCACTGAATCTACCAACCGCATTGCCCGCGGTCATCAAAATTTGCTGAAAGAAAATCTGTACAAGTTAGTAAATGAGGGGAGGAGGTAAAAATTAAAGCAATACACATGTGATTTTATTTGTTTCTTTCTTATTTCTGTATGTCTGTTGAGGAATTACTGCTTTGGTGTTTTAATAAAGTACTACTGTATTATTAATTGTCTATTCCAGATATATTATTATAGATTAATATAAATGATTTATCAAAAGCGTACTGTGACTGTTCTGTGTCAGAGTTTTAAAAGTGATCATGATCCTAGTAAATAAGCAATACCGTGCATTTATAAATTCTCGTAGCTGCTTGTAGAAATCAAGACTCGAAACAATTTATCATGCTCTAAGGGCATGACAACAAATACGTAAGTACGCGGCCAATCCTGCATCGAAAATACAATCTGACTGTACTTGTGCCGAGGTCACAGAGATAATAAAAGTGTCAACAAGAACACTAGTGAAGCTATAATAGAAATCGCGACCGCAATGCAGTGAAAGATGAACATATTTCAATTTTTCGTTTAGAATTAATGAAATTTACTGACTGTAGTTTCAATCGCGAATGATATATTGTAAATTCTATTTGAAATGTTTTCATTATTTAATGAACATGGATATACGAATAGAGAGAAGTAAGTATTGAAATCTATTTACAATAATGAAAGTGTTCAATAACTTTCAATCGAAATCTAATCGCCAGATACCAAGATATATACATAAACCGTTGGGATAAAATCAGAATGGAATGCAAAGTTGCGAAAGGACATATGTATGTAACTGGGTATGTAAGTGACATTGCAAAGAAAATAAACGCAACCTTAACACCGCATCGAATCCGAATAATCGTGTAATAAAATATAATAAAGATTCGAAGAACCGTTGAAACTGATAAATTAGTTAACGCGATGTTACAACAAACGACTAGTTAATCTCATATTCGTTCAGCAAAGGAAACTCAAGAAAGATTATAATCATTAAAGTTTAATGTACTGTTGCGATAGTAGAACGATTGTTAGTTAAACGCGTATTAATTAATAGAGGCTAATAATGAAGCGAACACAATGGTATGGTAAAGTAAAGCCTGAGGTGCTATTGCGTTGTAGAGTGAGGTATGTCGCTAACCATCAACACCGTAGACGACCTTACGCTGCGACACTCCAATTGAGAAAGAAGGGGCACGCGCCGCGCGACGGTCGACCACACTCCGCAAGCCTCCCCACTCCGCTACGCGCCGGCGCGTCAGCTGCGCTCGGTGGTATTCGCTATTTCCGAAAATCTTCGACGGTCGCCGACGGAAAGCATAAGCACATTTTATTTAAATTAATATATATTAATATTCAATTACATGTACATCATTTAGCATTTTCTGATACATGCATTTGTGGTGAATATTTTGTAATTACCTGCACAACTCTTCCCTTCAGTAACTAATTATCCAACCTCTTTTCGTGTTCACTTATCCTCTTTCGGTGTTCACTTAACCTCTTTGATTTCGTTTCATTTATTTTGTCTATTTCCAGTTTCTATTAACTTATATATCACTTCATTCATTTGCAAATGTTGCGTTTTAGTTCAAAGATGATTCTATTTCGCTTCATACTTATATTTTCTTAAAACCACTGTAAAATATTTCCAATATTATGTATCACATCACCAAACCAGTCCGAGAGTCCACAAAATATATACCACATTTATAATTATTAGTATACTTTAATATCACTTCTACTTACCATAGTTATAATATTTATATATTACTTATACATAATTAATCAAGAATTGTGTACTTTAACATAATTTTCTATAAAAAAAAGCGTTAATTGTAAACCCAAGTACAAGACTCCCATTACTGAAAATAGGACTCCCGATCAGTAAACATGCGGTGTTGCCACGTTCTTCAGCACGGCTAGTACTAGAGTCGGCTGTGCAGCAGTTCATACATGACGCCTGTATCGATTCATTGCGACGTTGCAATTTACTCAAGTTTGCGCGCGCATGGGTTCCGAGATACGTGGTAGACCCTGTACACTAAAATTAGTTGTGACGGCGTCCGGCGTTAGATAGTGAAGCTGTATGTTTCAGAAAAAAATAAAAATCTAAACATAATTTGCGAAAAATATTTTTTTTACACCGGTTGTACGTATTACAAACGATACCCCTTTCTCTATTTATAATTATAGAAATAAAGAAACAAAAATGGTTCCGTATACAACATTATTGCATATGTTAAATGCAAAAATGATTGCTGCAAGTAAATCTGAATATCACATTAATCGATATAAAGAATTACATACAGATGAGGAGCGTATAATATTGTCTCTTAATGTTATGCTAGAATATAATATAATTCCTGAAATATGTGGCGATACAAAGAATCAAGAAGAGTCCGGTAAGCTTAGGGAAGAGGGTAATCGCATATTTGTTTCAACCCCGTCTCAAAATCACGCTTGCATCGAGGCAGTGAAACTTTATACCAAGAGCATAGCTTACGCTCCACTGTCGTCTGAACAACTTGCCATAGCATACGCCAATCGATCTGTTGTTTTAATTAAGTTACATAAAAACAAAGAATGTATCAAAGACATAGAGAGAGCATTGGCACTAAAATGTGCAGACAATATACGTGCCAAGCTTTATGTAAGGAAAGTTCAATGTTTAAGAGAACAGAAGTACAATGACATGGAATGTATTATCAAAGAAACACAATCTTTATTACAAACTTTGTGTTTAGACTCTGTCTATCTTAAGAAATTAAATGACAAACTTAATTCTATGAAAACGTTTTGTAAACTAAAAAGAGAAGAAACTATTAAACAGCCGGCGCTACCTACAATAAAGAGTTATAATGCTGAAGCTCCGTGCGCTTCTGATGCACTGGCTATAGAATATAATAAAGAATACGGTAGGCAAATTGTAGCTACTCGTGACATAAGGCCTGGAGAGGTAATTGCAACAGAAGTGCCGTACTCCCAACTTCTAACACCTAGCAATGTATATACGCATTGTTCATATTGTTTAGAGGTATCTTGGGCCAGTATACCATGTGATTATTGCGTTCATGCTATGTATTGTTCTGAAGAATGTAAGGCTTCAGATTGGAAAAAGTATCATGACGTGGAATGTGCAGTATTCCCTGCAGTGTTAAAAATGGATTTTGTAAAACTAGATCTGCTTAGTTTAAGAGTTGCTATACAAGCTGTGAGAGAAGCTGCGAGTATAGAAGAATTAAGAGACAAATTAAAAGAAGTTGACAATTGGGATGGTAAATAGCAGCATACATTTTCATACGAACATTAAGAATAATTTCCATTAAATGTGCTTTCAGATCCTCGCACTAAAGGCTTTTCCAAAGATGGCATTTTTTTAAGCAATAGGTTCAGAAGTGTATTAGGTCTTGCAACCAACATTGAGAAACGTTCAGTACAAGACCTCTTTAGGAGATCTATCGACTCCTGTGTTCTTTTGTACTTTGTGGCAACACACACAAATATGTTCGGAAGTCCATTAAAAGATTTATCCGACTTAATAAATAATGCAGACGTTACATTTTTTGGCGGTCTTATATTAAGAAATCAACAGATAATTCCCACCAATGCACACAGCGTAAGTGTCAGATTTATAATTTTACGTCAATAAAATTCGTTCTTATACATTCATAAAGGATCTCTAAAATGCTTAACGGTATGATTTTTATTTATAGTGCTCTGAAGAACGGGGTTTAGAGGCAGTTGAACGTAAGATAGCAGTGCTGCCTTTTCTCAGTCTTTGTAATCATAGCTGCAATCCAAATGTTTCAAGGTGTTCAAAATCGGAGTATATCGTTTGTCATGCAATATGTCCCATTAAGAAAGGTGAACCGGTACGTTGAAATAACTTAAAATTTGTATACTATTATGCTACTCCTAATGAAGATTTTTTTTTAAAAAGATATTGGATAATTATGGTCAATTTTATGCAATAACGCAAAAAGCTTTGAGACAAAAAGAACTTTTAAAGCAGTATTATTTCCAATGTAATTGTGTGGCTTGCAAAGAGGACTGGCCAACATACCTTGGTTTAAAATCATTTGAAGTAAGTCACTTGATCAAATATATTCCAAAAGATTTCCATATTCTATTATTTATCGATGTATTTATCTGTTTAATAGAGTTTCGTTACGAACAAGGAGAACAAGTACAAGATAATGAATGCATTACAAAAGTACAACAGATATGTTATTAATGCAGAAACGGGAAATATAATGGATAAGAATATTTTCAAGGACCTGATACGAATGATCGAAGTATTATACAGTTTAGTGCCAAAACCCTGCCAGGAAAAGCTTGATGTAACAGAAACCTTCAAACGTGTCTACGATTTATGTGGCAATCAATTCATATTTCCCAAGCTTTAATAGGCATTGTGGTAATATACTAAACTTTTTTTCAACGCAAAGTTATATATTATTCTGTAGTGGACAATTTCTTGGTGTCAGTATACTAATATTTTCGTCGTTTTCTAATATTACGTTTCGTCGAGAAACCTAAGGTCCAAAGGGCACTTCCACATCTCTCCTTACCGTTCGCTGGTAGGCGAGAGAGATTGCGTCAACCGTATATGTTCCGCCGCAAATGCCTATTATGAACACGTTGATTTCTTTAGCGGCACCTTTGTTAGCTTCCTTTAAAAAGGACGTACTAAGGTCGCTACGGGTTTACCCGTAGAAAACTACATACGAACTACTGTCGCTCTCCTCTAATGTATTGTCTTATCGTAATTAATGTAACTTAATGTAAACTCAGGACTTCTTCTGTCCGTAAATAAATAAATAAATAAATAAATAAATAAATAAATAAATAAATATTATAAAGTTATATAAATATCTATTATAAAAATGCTTATTATATAAATATTGCATTAAGCAAAGAAGAACGACGTGGAGTTTCTTGCGATGAATCTCGAACAATCACCAGTTGTCCTCCCAAAGATGTACGACGCTTGAGATATAAGCAGATACATATATAACACACCGAGTGTATTTCATATAATGTAACGTGCAATATACACGTAATATACATTTATGCTTGACTATTTTTTTACTGCAATTACATGACATACAATAGCTGTAGTGCATCCTTATGAAGTGGAATCTCAAGTAGTTAATGCGAGACTGTGCACATACTGTATTGTACTTATTTTAATTACGAGGCACTACTTTTTCCTCAAGCGTAAATAATTTGTTTATTTCCATTTTCATTTATAAAATCAAGTTAATACCGCTTGAAAATCATATAGCTATATTTTTGTCATTCTTCTTAGTATAATAAATTATATAAGACTGCAGGGTGGGAATTAAGTTGCTCCTCTGCATTCACTTTTACTCCCTTGCATCCCAGTTTGCGTCAAGTATTGCTGAGGTGTGGAAATAAGAAGAGCAGAATTTAGAGTATTCTGGAAATGACGGCACACTCCTGGAATTTTCAACAACTTTAAGTTCTGGGTTTCTGGCAAAAATTTCGGCTGAAAATCGTGGATTTGTATTAGGAGAATATGATGTGCAAGGAGGTCTTTCCACTGACGTCAGTGGTATTGCATTAAATGGTATATACATATGTATAGAAGCGTCAACATCGTTTTCTATAATCTGTTGGTAACGTTGCAGGTGACATGGAAATGGTAAGAGTATTCAATACCCCGGGATTCCGGGCAGAAACAATACATACGTATATGTATTGTATCATTGGTCTATTCCTATATCGCGTCGGACCACCTCCGGAGGACATACGAGATTCAATAGACTTAGCTAATTCTTTATGTTCCGTAATAAAATAACCTTTAGAATCTTCCAAGTGAAGTGTTCTAAGATTTGAAGGCTCTGACTTTCCTTTTGTTCGACAACATACAGCTTTATGTAAGCGTACGCTCACCCTGTTTCGAATTTCGCTCCTAAGTTATTATCTCTATCGATAGTTACAATTATATGGTCGACCGTTGATTCGATGTTACTAGATATGAAGGCCTACTAACGCGATAGCGTAACAATGTATATTTCACTAGCGAATTTCCATATGCTCACAATATACATTATAGAAAGTTTACTTCACATTATACTTTATAGAAATATGTTTAATTGAGGACTGGTGTTACATATAACACACGAGGAAAGAATATAATTTCATTTTCATTGTTGCGTCGCGATTGGTTGGATATGGGGACTTTGTGTAGGTTCGGTTGCCCGTGGAGCGCTGAACCGCTATACTTGTGGAGAAGCGCGGAATATTCAAAGAACACCAACTTTTATAAAGACTTTTGTAAAGATTTACTGTTTTATTGCAAGAACTAGTATTGATTTGTACAAGTTGATCTGAGTGCGACTCTAGTAGATCTCGTCTGCGCGACTTTAGTTTATATTCTGATGTGCAGGGCTTCTTCTTCCTTCCATTACAGCTCCGGTTCCACTTCCTGAGTTCCTTGGTCCTCCTTCGAAATCGTCTTCTTCCAATGGGGTTGGTTCTTGATGAGTTTCTATTCGTCCTTGGGCGCGTGGAGGTGGCAATGCTACGCTTCTCGGTAAGGGCGTCAGGGTACGCGCGTATTTGGGGAAAACGCGGGAAAGCTGAGGAAAAACGCGCGAGGGTCGGAGAAAGTGCGCTGAAGAGTCGAGTGGCTCTTGAGAGGTCCTTTTGTTCAGCGGTAGAACATGTGGCGGCCAGAACAGGATATCGTGGGGCTTGACAACCTCCGGAGGTCGTACGTGATTCAATAGACTTTAGCCAATTCTTTATGCTCCGTAATAAATAACCTTTCGTATCTTCCAAGTGAAGTGTTCTAAGGTCCAAATGCTCCGAGGTTCCCTTTTGTTCGACAACCTATTGCTGGTACTTGAATAATGTACAGCTTTATTTATCGCGCGTATGCTCATCCGGCTTCGTATCTCGCTCCTAAGTTATTATCGCTATCGATAATTATATTTATATAGTCGATCATCGGTTCGATGTCACTAGACATTAACCCTAGGTAACGCGATAGCGTAACAGCATAATCTTTTATGCTTCGATTTAGGAATCAAATTTTTATGTTGCTTGCACTGGAAACACATCACAATATCTTCCGGTAAGAGGTCGCTCACTTCTCAACGTTCATGGCTCCTTTTCCGGTAGGGTGACAAAATGACTGGCTTCAGTAATAAGGTATGTACGTTTAGTTTCATTATTTTAAGTCGTTTAAATTCATTTATATCGCACGATATATTAATTTTAATCTATGCACTGGGCACCAATGTTTAATAAATACTTTTTTGTAGTGAAGTAATATGGAATATCGAGAATTATAATCATTTATTGTATAGTTTGCCCTGTTCCATGTACACGTGTTTTCTTCATCTCATAATAAGTTACTTTATCTCTGCAAATTATGCAAAACTCGATGTTCCATTCTTTTCTAGTATTGAAATATTATGTAGTATACGATATTAAAAAGAACTGAAAAATATGTTTGAAGTCTGTTCAGTTGACACGTGTTATTTGTTATCGAGAAATTAGTGCATAAGTACGCGAATAGTTGAAATTTATAATACTCCTGATATTTGAATAATACTGTATATATTTAGCTGTATGACATTTCTATACGCGATTGAAAATATATTAATCCTAGCAATTGTCCTTTTAGCCGATATTAATCGATGGCCGTGGCCATTTACTCGGTCGTTTGTCAGCGATTATTGCCAAAACAATTCTACAGGGCAACAAAGTAATTGTTGTCCGCAGCGAACAGCTTAATATATCTGGTAACTTCTTCAGGTTAGTAAAAATGATAATACTCACATTTTCAATTTGCTTCTATATAAATGTGAACTTTCTTCCTTCCGTTCGATATTCTTTGCAAAAATATTATTTTCAGTTTCCGACTGTTGCAACTCGTTTTATTACAATATATTTATTTTAGGAACAAGTTGAAGTTCATGTCATTCTTGCGCAAAAGATGCAACGTGAATCCAGCTCGTGGACCTTTTCATTTCCGTGCACCTAGTAAAATTCTTTGGAAAACAGTGCGCGGTACGTTGAAATATTAGTTATTCACACATTATTCCTTAATTTATATTAATCAATGATTATGTTTATCTTACCTACATTATTTGATAATTCAATGTGAAAAGACTTTTTATATGAGATTCATTTATCATACTACGTATTGAAGTGTAACATATAAATATTAGAGCTCTGAAAACGTTATTTAATTTGCAGGGATGATCCCACATAAAACACAAAGGGGAAAGGATGCTCTTAGAAGGTTGAAGGTTTACGAAGGTTGTCCACCACCATACGATCGTAGGAAACGTGTAGTAGTACCGGGCGCTATGAGAGTTATGTGTCTTAAACCTGGCAGGAAGGTAAGATTTAGTTAATATGTAATTATTCTAATTATGTGCAATCACTTATTTAATTTTCTAACAATGATGGTATGGTAATTTGCGACTGAGCAGTAATTGCATTACATTCTGTGATGTCATATTTAGCTGAGTAAATATCAAAAAAATTTATATGATGCGTATTAAGGAGTTATAATATTAATACAATTTATTTTCTTTTTTTTAAGTATTGTCATGTAGGTAGGTTGTCTCATGAAGTTGGATGGAAATACAAGGCTGTGGTACGCACACTGGAGAACAAGAGGCGTGTCAGGTCGATACTTGAAGTTCAAAAGAGAGATAAACTCAAGGTAAATTGAAAAATATTGATCTTGTTATTGATATCAAAAAATCTATAACACTACATATTTGATTTATTATCTATTTCAGAAACTTACCGATCAAGCTGGAGAGAAGATTTCCAAAGGTGCAGCACCATACACAGCTATTATTAATAACTTTGGATACAATTAATATAAAAGTTATAAAAATAAAATTCCATAAACATTTTACTTTGAGTTATTATTATATTTTCGTCTATCTTAATCGTATTCAGTTTTGTACCCAGTGGCAATCATTTCCATTCTTTCTTCTGTTCGTATTGATTTACTCATAATTTATTTACAAAATACTCAAGCGTATTAAATGTAAAATTAATTTTCTATGGAATCTATCGTAAATACAACAGTTCCTGCTTTATCATGGTCTTCTTCATCGTGCACTTCATTTTCTTCATCTTCTGAGGCAGAAGAATCGGATTCTTTCTCGTCTTGTAGACGATAATTAGCTACACTTTCATGCACAGGGCCGGTACCATGTAGACCAAATTGTTCTGCAAATCTTTGTGCTGCATGTTTCACTTGAATCTCCTAAACCATAATATAACCATTATTATTCTTATTATACACATATAGAAATATTTAAATAAAATATATTTACTTGAAGTTTTTCAGCATATTCTTTCTGAATCACCAGAGATTCATTTAAATTAATAATTCTTGCTGCACCATGAATTATTAGCGGAGGTGTTGCTGCTGTAACTTCCCAGTGTTTATTCTGCTTTCTTTGTTTTTCCTTTTCAGGATCGTGTACATTAGACTTTGTTGTTTTATATGGCTTAAAGGGTACCCTCCTTTTGTTATTTTCTTCTGGAATAGATTCTACTTTCTTAACAATGTATGTAATGTGTTCGGTCGGTTCTGTTTTAAAAGATTCTATTTCTATTAAATCCTCTGCCTTAATTAAACTGTCTTCAGGTGGTAAATGTATAATTTTCTTCTTGTGAACACCAGACCCTGTCGGCTATTAAATAATGAACACAAAGCATTAGAACAAATTATACAAGATGTAATATTCCTTAGATGTTATATAAAACTAACTTGTGCCAGTATTTTTACTGGATTTTCGTCGTCGTCGCTATCAAGTTCGATCACTTCAGTGGCATTTCCCGTTTTATTATATTTGCCTGTCCATTCTAATTCATTCATAGCAGCTTTTCCTTCGGACGCTAAATTTAATCTTGACAAAAGATTAGCTGCTGTTTCAACCTCATTTTTATGTCCTAGTTCTTTCAGTATCCTATCTCGAAAAGCTTTCACTTTTTTTCCCTGGTCCGGAAGTTTTGATATGAATGTTCTAAATGGGAATAAACGTTGCGAAAGAGTAACATAATAATGTAATCTGTACATCGGCTACATGCCTCACCTACTTATTACTAATAAGTTTGTTCTGTCTATTTAATAATTCTTCCAATTCAAACTTTTGTTTCTTTCCCAAATCTGTAATATACCCTTCATTTTCTTTTCTACGCGGAGGTGGTAGGTCGCCAGGAATCTTATTAACTACTTTCCTTGTAAGCATTTGTTCTTACAGATGTGAATTGTTGAAGTTAAATGTAATCTGTAAGATTGAAAGTTATATTAAAATAAATTTAAAGATAAATTTTTAATTATTGTTAGCACGAAAAAGTATTTCGTCTGTCAATTCGTCAATATGACAGTCAAAAACATAGCGCAATTACTCAATTTATTAACCTTTTGACAAATGATATTTAAGTAGTCACTGAAATATATATTTCTTTTGACGAACTAATAATTGTACATTCGAATATACATTAAACAATAATTCGTATTTTAGGTTTGCTGACAGAATATGTCAATTATCGTGTTACATTCTCCAATTACGTCCATTTCCAGATTAAAACTATATGTACTGTAATGTGTACTGAATAGAGAGTGCAACACTAAACAAATATATATATATATGTAAGTTGAACGCGAGATATCGCGATTTTTTTAGAGTATCGATATTACACGATATGTTAAACGAAGATTGCAATTCCAACCTAAATGGAACTTACCTAAAGGATTGAAATCAAATATATCAGATATATTATACTATGTTGAATTCTTATATACTTGTGACGAATGAGGCCATTGTCTTCCATTTAATTTAGAAGCACGTTGAAGTATCGGATGTTTTATTTTAAGATAAACAGTGAACAATTCTGTATAAAGTAACAAAAGTGACGTAAAGTTGTAATGATTGAAAGCAAGTTCGCGGAGCAACTGCCAGTCTTTAGAAATGAATTGCAATGGGGGGTCGTCTTTGGGTGGTGAACGTAAATCAAATATCTTTATGGACATTAAACCGATTATCACTTGTAAGTCTATCAATCAGGATATTAATTTATTTAACCTTGCCCTATCCTTCTCTCTTTCATTATGACAGTATTGTTGAGCATTATTATTTATTCCTTCGACGAACTGTCAATCTTCGTGACATTTCTTCTTTTTTTTCTCTCTCGGCCTAATTGAAATTATTCGCGGTACGATATTGCATGTTTTAAACATATGGAATGTAATTAAACGATTTCGTTTGTAGTTAAGATTTCCTGGACAATTTACATTAATCTTTAACGAGCATATGTTATTTTAAGTAGGTTACTGCATTCCTTGAACAAAAATATATTTTGCATAAAATCGTTTATTGGCATTTAATTTGCTTTCGAAATAAATATTAAAAACTTCTTTGTTTTAATCGGGACTACGTTCAATAACATGTATTATACAAATAATATAAAAAATTGTACCATAATGATTAATTTTTGTTCATGCTGTATTTAATAATTTGTGCAATGTAGATGCAGGGGATGACAAGTTATTTTCTGCATTGGAAAACAATGTACTGCAAGCCATTCCAAATGACACAGTCGAATGGCGTAGATCATTCGGTAGACCAGTTAAACAAGTTAAACTTGGAGCAACTTTTGTACCATTTTCTAAAGATATTCTACCAACTGAGAAAGATCGCCACTTGATAAAGCAACCAATATTTCATATTTATTGGACAGAATGTTCTGTAAGTATATTAAAGTTATAGTTAGCAATATATTTTTTATCTTGAATACATTGCACTTGCAGATTTTGTTCTTAATCATGCATATTAATATTACAGGATGTAGATATTTATAAAGCAACCATCAGGGAAGACATAGATACCTGGTTAAAAACATTAACGCAATATCATATCCAGGATTGGATGATTGTTATAGTTGAAACTTATGATATAAAGAAGACTAATAAATTATTACCTAGAACAACAGTCCTGGATAAAATTCGAAGTGATTTCGCTTCTAAAAATGGTGATAGGTGAAGTAATAATTAATCCTTCAACTTTGAATATATATTATATTATATTGTTGTCCGTGTATATGTTGCAAATAATGTGCTTCTTTTTTTATAGATGCTTCTCTGTAATAAATCCAATAAAATCAGAAATGCGTTCAGCTGAATCGTTTAGAGGTTTAATCAATCGTATACGTCATTTAATGCTTGTCGCGTATGACAAAACTTTGTCTTGTTTCGAGGAAGTTATCAGAGAACAAAGAGAAAACAGAAATCACCCAAATTGGAATTTCTGTCACTATTTTTTATTGCAGGTAAACTGATATTCTTATTCTTAACCGTTGTGTTCAATTTTCATCACAGGTATAATATGTTACAGCAATAAAATTCTGAACCGTAATTTCCTTTTTCAGGAAGAGCTTGCATTTGTCTTACAAATGTTAGGATTGTATGATGAAGCATTAGTACAATATGATGAATTAGATGCTCTCTTTACACAATTCGTCCTTAATTCCAATTTAGGAGGTACATTAGTTTCATTGTTTATCCTCAGTGTAGCCCTTTGTGACATTATCGAATTAATCTATCGACGAAAAATTTGTAGATACCCCAATCTGGTTAAATTTATTTCAAACTCCATTAAATAATTGGGGTGGTGTTAACTTAAGCAATGGTACAAATCATCATTTAAGACATCTTTTGGCCGAATGTAAAGCGTCATTATTAGATCTTAGAAGTTATTTATTCAGTAGACAGTGTGCCATGTTATTAGCACTTAACAAACCATGGGAGGTTCGTATATATTCAGATTTTTTTATGCGCAGAATGAATATGCATTCTTAGGACTATGTGACCATTGAAAATATAAACATGATATTGTAATTTAATTTAGGTTGCGCAAAGGTGCTTATCATTTGTTCATAATACATTAAGTGAATTGCGTATATTAGAAGTACAACGACCTGAAGGATCCATTGAATGTTGGTCTTTTCTTTGTGCATTAGAGGTATTACAAGCTTGTCAATTATCGTCTTATAATATCGATAACAACCAACAACTAGATCTCTGCTCCTTACATACAGCCAGTGTATGGGCTCTGGCTAGAGATAAAGTAAGTGTGCACAATATTAATTAAATAACCGTTTTAATTATAGGACGCAATACAAATTTGTAATGTATTTTCAGTTGGGGAATTTAGGAAAATTATGTGGTTTAATGCCTGGAAGTGAACCTTCTAGCGAACAATTGCACACAGTTGTTTATCTCATAGCTGGTATGGGAGATGCTGAACCACAGATAGAGGGGAAATTAACCCCAACCGATAAATTAAAAGAAGCACTCTCATCGAAGGAGGCGTTTAAAAAACAATATCTTGAACATACCGAGTTAGCTATGGGGACTTACAAACATGTAGGTCGGATTCGTTCAGCCAGATTAATAGGAAAGGAGCTAGCGCAATTTTATAGCGAACTTGGAGAAAACCAAAAAGCTGTTGCATTTTTATCGGATGCTTTAAAAACTTATAACGACGAAGGTTGGAGTCATTTAGCAGCACAAACTCAGCTGGAATTGGCACACTGCTACAAGAGAATGGATGACGTTGAGAAGTACACAAAAGTTTGTGCAGCCATTGCCAGTTTAAGTGTACTGCACGTTACTGTTCGTAATACATACTTTGAAGAAATGTTTGGCTACATGAAAATGATCACGTCGCCACAACCATTACTCGTAGAACTTGGCTGCGCTTTTGTGATAATTAGTATGGAAGTTAAAGTAATGGATAAAGTAGTGCAAGACTGCGTGGTCAATATCGAAATCAGTATACAAAGTTTGTTTCCTAGAGAGGTAAAATGTATGAAAGCATCTATATCCGTGGAAGAAATACAGAAACCTCAGGTACCTAATAAAAAAAAGGGTTCAAAATTACCACCAGAACCATCAACACCATTGTTATCAAAGTGCACATTAGAAGATATGAAACCATTTGATTCAAGTTTATTGCAACTGCAGGTATATTCATATTTGAATTACAAAGAAGATAAAAGTCTTGGATCGGCTAGTGTTGTACATAGGAACACCAAGCCTGTTGTAAGACGTTCTGATAGTACAAAACATAGAAAACCGTCTGTAAATGCAAAAGGTGATTTTAGTAAAGCGTTATCGTACGACGAATTTATACTAAAACCAGGTGTAAATACGTTCACGTTGACCAGATGCGTTGATCAGCCTGGTTTTTATAAAATTGGTCAACTATCATTAGTTGTCGAAGAAAAATTGGAATTTCTCTCGCCTATCTTAAATCCCCGATTATGTTACGAAGTAGCTAAGACACAGCCTACGATTTCTATGAAATGTGGAAGAGACTTATTGGCAGGCCTTATCCAACAAATAGAATTAGTTATTATGAGTGGCAGTATAAAAATAGCAAAAGAAATGAAACTGAAATTGCGCACGTCTAGGGGATTGGTAGCACAAGTCGATAATAGTTCACAAGAAGCAATGTCTAAAGAATTAGAAATAACACTGCCACTTTGTGAACCGTTTCAAACAATAAGGTTGCCATTTAAAGTTTTAGCCGAACTACCACCTAAAAAAGATACTTTATCAATGGAACACAAGGTATATATAATTTTAGTAACTGAAATATTTATGATACCGATAAAATGGAACATAGAGTTTTTAAATATTCACGATCGTCAATAAAGAATTAAGACATTAATATTTCTGTCTCTTAGCTGAACATACAATGTCCATGGGGTTCGGAAGAAAGCATACCTCTACATTTTGGTCCTCCACTTATGTCGAACATGAAGCTTCATACTGCAAAACAAAGAAAATTTCTTCAAATAATTGTAACAGGATTAACAAATCAACTCTTGCAACTGATTGAACCAGGACTAACAACCACAACATCCATAGATGTTAACTTTAAAAGTTTAAATCCTATCGCGGGTCAGAGATTAGTAATAGGTAATGGTATAAATGTATCATTTATGTGGGAGCTTGAAATTGGTAAAGATGAAATTGGTAAGAAGTCTTTGATGCCAATAAAGACTGACTTTCGTGTAAAATACATACCAATTAATGATACGGAAGAATTGAACGATTTACATAGCAACGACGATCCTCTACACATTCATAATCTTCAAAGAATAGAGAAAGCATCCATTCTTTATAGATGCAATTTTGATGTTACAGATTACATGGTAAGGGCATAAATTAATTATCTAAGTATTTCATTTTGGTATCTGCAAGTTAATAAACATACATATTTTGGTACGTTGTGTACAACTTTAATTATGGATAAATGAAAATATAGAATCAATTTTAAAAGGGTGAGCTTTTATTTATAATATCATTTTCCAGACTTTATTTACAGTGTCTTCAAAGGTTGAAGCAGCCGGAAATGGAGGTGAATTTTGTCGTGCTGGTAGCATGTGCCATCTTTATCTTACAGTAACACGTATGTCACCTAGTCCTAATCCAAATCCTTCACCGCAACTAATGTATGAAGTTTTGGCTGATCAAGCCATGTGGGCTGTATGTGGCCGTACAGCAGGCATTGTGTCGTTGGAAGTTTTAGAAAAACAAAGCGTTACATTGGACGTGATGCCATTAACTAGCGGTTACTTACCTCTTCCTGTTGTTAGATTGTCTCGATATATCCCAGCACCAGAATCAAAGAGTGGTAAGCAATCTAATTTTACGAATTGTTTATCCTTCATGTAGTCGTGTTTTATTCTTGTAATCTGCAACTAATCTTTTAATGCTTTTATGTTACATGTCTGTATTCGTAACGTTTATTAATTTCTTTTAAAGATATGGTTCGTAAAAGTGAAACAGCTTCTAGTTCAAGACTAGAACCATTCAGTCCGGGCCAAGTTTACAATGCCAGTAAAGCGCAGCAAGTCCATGTTCTACCAGCAGCACCCTCGGAAGCAAATTGAATATAAAGACATTAATATTAAAAATTTTCAAAATGTCTGCGACATTATAAAATGCTAATTGTATGCAAGTTGATTGAGACCATTTCTACATTATTTGCTATACTTGTATGATACTGAGTAATATTATCATTTATTAGCTTATCCACCGTCATTATACTGGTTCGTTTATGTTCTTAGATTTCTCAATTGAAATTTGAATTTTGGACAAATAGCATTTATATATATTGTTTTTAGTTATATGTTTGTACATTGTTTGTGCAAAAGTCAAATTGCAAATTGTATCGTCGTACATCTGTACTAACAGTAAATAATTTAAGGTTTGCCATTAAAAGCAGAAAAAATAATATGACAATATGCGAAAAGTAGATAAAGGTCAGAAGTTTCATAGCTGAGAAGTATAAACATAATTGAAAGATGCTGTTACAATGTAATGCTTTTTCTTGTGCAGTAATGTGATTTATATTCTAGTGAACTCATCGAGCAATATTCATTTTTCGATATTGTTGTATAGTCCACACGTAAAATTTGACCGACGTATATTTCTTTTTTGTTTGATTTAATTCGAGATGAGTTGTAAAAATTTGTTACTTTCGTTTTGAGATATGTACTTATAACTTTGACATTATGTACATATATATAACAGAGAAACTATTTTAAAGTGTTTCCTATTTTTCAAATATTTAATTTCTTAAATATAGTATTCTACACGAAATATAATTTCATTTGATTTTTAAAGTTCTACAGATTATGTTATATTAATATTAAGGCGGTAGAATATTTAATTATTTGTTGCATACAATACTGTAAAGTTTGTACAAATGTTTAAAGGTATACTCATAACACGGAATAAGAACATGAAATTATATAGTTTGTACGCAGATATTGCAAACATTATTACTATCCACTTCAAAGATACAGATGCTATGTTCTATAATAAATATTAATGACGTGTAAGTACATGTAAAAAAAAACAAGAAAATATTATTTATACTACATCGATATTTCTCAGTTTCGCTATTACAAATATGAATATTGCAAAAAGGTATAATTGTATTGCCATGTCAAGTAGGGAACCACTTTCTGATTTAGTGTTTATTTTCTTTCATCGTGTAAATAATATAATTGTTACAATACTCAACATGATATTTATATGTTAGAAAAATGTCGCGAGGCGATATTTATAAGATAAAATAATATTTTTAAATAAGATCCAATGTATTTTACAAGAATTGCAATGGTAAAATTTATTTCGACGTTATTTATTAATTATTAGGTAAGAAAAAATATATTGCAAATGAATAGTTAGACACATATTTCTCGATTTATTTGCAATTATAAACATACCTAAATAATGTTTTGGGAATTATTTTTTAACTAAAAATTAATGTAAAATACACAAATATGTTTCGAACTTCATGTATGCAGAAATATTTGAGTCTATGAAATAATATACCTATTACAATTTTTCATTTCAAATTTAGTACAATATATATTTAATAAGTACAAGTGTCATGAAATGTTTTTCTACTGTATGCACCAATTTCAAAATTTTAATTTTATCGATAGTATAATGCTTCCCGATATATTGTTAAGATTAAAACATTGAAATTGATTTCATGTATCCTTATTAAAATATTATTTGATAAAATGATATCTTATTCAAAATTATTAGATATTGTATAAAACATTAAAATGAAACTTTTATTTTTTATATATAAATGTCAAGAAAAACTGAATGCCGAATAAAGGAGAATTTTATTAAATAATGCCAATAATAATTAATCCATCACATGTAAAATATTTATGCGACATCAACTTGTATATAAATTTTAGGAGAATATTTTTTAATTATAAGAAACTTTAATAAAAATATTTCACCATAGGTCTGTTAACCGAGTGGCGCAGAATATAGTGTTACTGTTATCAAAAGAGGAAGTTGTAGGCGTTAAACGTTTACTTATATATCTATTGTCAACAGTGAATGACTACATACGATCATTGTATACACCCTTGCGTTTTAATAAATTTTATATTGTCATATATAAATCCATTCTTGTCTAATGCAGGTACATTCCATTAAAATTAACAAAAAAAGCGAAGATATTAATAGGTGGGTAATGGTTGTTGTGTGAGCAACAGACCAAATCTTCGTTTTAATGTTATTCTTTCCCTTGAGTATTTATCTTCTGGAGAAAATCGAGCTGAAATCAAGTTTTTCAAATTAATTACCCGAGGTGCATTATAAAGCAAATCAAGTTTTACTAATATTTACCTGGATGGGCTGACAGCGTCGGTTTGCCATTTGGATCTACTTTCTGTGTAATAAAAATTTCGTTTACACGATAAATAAATCGATTGTTAAAAATATAACTCTTCTCTTTGCCATTAAATAAATCAAAGCACGTAAAAGCAAAAAATAAAATACAAAGTATAAAATATTTCTCGTATTCACAAAATTGCATGTTTTATAATATAAGATTATAGAAACAAGAATACATATGTGTACTTGATATTAATTACCTTTAATGTGTATACTCGTTCCCCGCTTTTATTAAAATAGTACATTAGATACATTTTTGCAGCTTAATTCGGTATTTTTGTTTGTTTAAAACCTACGAAGGTTATGTTTCACGTCTATCTCCAACTGGTACCGCGTGTTCAATCGTTCATTTCACACATTTTTGACGCATGCGTAGTTCGATAATAATTTTAATCGACCACGCAAATCGATTAGAACGATTTTAAATTTCAAAATTTCCGATCAAGATCGATGGTCCACTAAACGAGTACTGTGTCACAGCGTGGAAACAGTTTTGTACTTAATAATCGTGCTTGATATACATTAAGAATAAAAAGGTATGCTAATAGGTAGGCATTAAGTCTCATCTCAATTACTGAATATCTTCCTTTTCTTGTTTAAATTTGAAAGATACAGGTGTCAATTAAAGACATTAAAGGTTAAAAGACACTTGTTCGGTGTTATATTCGATCAATCATAATCGTTGCTCATAACACCACTACATTAGATGTGTTAAGAGGATTGACAGTGAATGGTGGTCATCACTTAATAACGGACAGAACTTTACGAGTGACTCGAGTTTGCGTTTGAATACACTGTGAGTACATATCTCGTGGACTCTGATAATCTGCATATGTAAGTGATAGATACGTGGGTGTTAGAAGTTCTGACAAATTCTTTTTAGCAAAGTCGACATTCAGGCATGCATGGTCGATGCAACGAACCGCCAGATAGTTACAATACAGAGTGTCACTTCCGTTGACAGACAAATAATTGCCAGTGTAGAGCGAGTACTGACCGTAATAGCGTATCCAGCCACAGACGCATGAACATCGCGTTACCAGCATTTTCCTAACTATCCTCGGTGATATTTAAGGTAATTAATCTCACCTACACAGATTTATCTGAACGTGACGATAATTTACATTTCGATTTAATTCCCCGGTGTATTCAAGTACTGCACTAATTTAATATCAACAATAATATTCTTCGGCTCGCGAAGAGCGGTGAAATTAAAAAAGAAAAGAAAGATTACATAATTTTCTGTGCATAAATTGATGATATCACATTTAAAAAAATAAGTTCAGTCTCTTTGTGCGTTTTCGATGGATAATTTTTAATTAAAGAATTGTCCAATATAAAAACTACGCAAATATAAAAAATATATTCTTTATACTGAGGCTGCAATTAAATTACGCGGTGCCAGACAGAAACTAGAATCTGTTAAAATGAATAGATAAATTCGAAAAAAATTGTACGAACAGGAAGCTTGAAATAACAGTTGAGGAAACTCATTTCAGTCGACATTATCTGTAAACACTTTATCCGTAAAAAATAATCATGCAGTGATACTGATATAGGGGCTTCAAAACTATGTATGTACTATTAATCTGACGCAGTTCGATTTTATTCGAGTAATGAAACAGTTCTATAGGGCGTGAATAAAAATTACACTCTTCCCCAGATGCAGCCGAGGAAAATTCGTTGGATCATTCAAGTCGAGGAAGATCCATGGAAAGGTGAGAGTGTCGAGGAGCAAATTTCTTGCATCAAAGGTAATTGAAAAGTTAGAAAGATATAATAATATTATTTAAAGGTACTGCTCAAACTTCTTATTATTGTCACATTCTTTAGTTAAACAATTCAATTCGACAGAGGTAATTAACACATCGACTACAAAAATGTCTAATTAAAAACAAGTTAAGTGTATGTTACACTCGGAAATATAATTGCACTCTGCTCTTGAGGAAGCGCACTCGATACTGACGCCACATTTAATTTGCGTAATTATAAATAGCAGTGATTAATGTGATCACGTTTCGCACCACGTTTTACCTTGCTCCGTAGCGTAAAGGTATGTAGTATACAGAAGAATTACATGTTGTAATACAGTAGCTTCCAATGTGTAATGCAGTTTGAAACACTAGTACATATATGTTATTCAAGCATTAATCTCGCATTGCAAACAGAATTTATATTGTCAACTTTATACGTGAATGGATGTTTTTATGCACGGTTATTAAATAACAGCTTATTCAATTTTTCTGATGATCCAAAGTAAAGTGAAACCACCGAAGTAAATATCATTGGTGATTTACCATATTAAATCGCGAATCTTTAAAGTATTCACCTCGAGATCCTCTTGAGATGTACTTCGTTCAAGTAAGAAGTTATCAACAACTTTGTTACAAATACCGACTTAAAAGAATATCGTCTTTCTAATAATTCTTCCAATAATTATTCTTTGAATTTCATTTAATTCCCAACATATATTTAGACATTAATTTTTTCCAACCTTGGCTCAAAACGTAATATGAAAACTCTGTTTCGCACGACTTTCATTATCGGCCAATGATTAGTCTGTATTCATTTTCTCTGCTTATAATATGCACGTGATGATATTTTTGGAGCACGTGCGGTATTTCTGGTAAGTGCATTTCGCGTAGGAACAGCGTGAACGCACATAAACCTTGAAATTGAACATTCTCATTGAATGTTTCCGAAATTCGTTTAAACATTTATTCAAGTCATTGCAATAGCACGATATTTTTTCCTTCGCCAAATCTACAAGATTGTCTTATCATTTTTATCAATTAGATGCAGCTACATATGTTCTTCGATAGATTGCTAACTTTGTGCATATCGTGACTTGCTTCCCGTGTCAGGTTTATTGTTAATTTTACATACCTGGTATACAAAATTGTTCTTTGACTTTCGAATTTTGATATTTGATGCGTCGGCGCTGACTTCTGGAAAGAAGATCGCCGACGAGGCAAGCCTTCCAACACCTTACAGTGTCGCGACAGACTGCAACGAATAAGGTTGCTTTGTTAGGGAAACTCATACACGATCGCACTGTGTGGTCCTGTTCACTAGAATCTGATTAAAACAGATTGAGCCATGTGTATGCATTGATCGAGACTAGTGTGGCCTTGGAAAAAATTTGCATTCATTGTTGATTGAACAGGAATGCTCCAAACCTTGAAAGATTATAAATATGTATATTTAAGAAAAAATGTGACATTTTTTCATAATGATAAGCATTGACGTTTTAAGACTTGGCTACTAATTCCGAATGCCATAATATGTTATTTAATATTGCGATAAAATGTTGTATTGAACAGTAGATTATATTATGCGACTTTTCCAAAAGGTGTTAAATATTTTGACTTTACAAGTAATAAGTTATTATATATTTACAGTGTTTAGTGCCGAGAAGAAAAGTGCAACTAACTCAATTTATCCTACAATGTAACATATAATGTGTTCGACAGTTCGTGTGTGATAAGCTGTGTATGTGTAAAATATTCTGTAGTTTGAAATGCAGACATAAAACGCAGAAGTATGGACGATGATATTTGTAAGTACAATATCGAACGATAAGGTAGCATAATTGTTTTGTTCTTCTAATGGTAGAGGCAATTACATACGCAGATTCGTTTAGCAATAAATTGTACCTGTGCTTGAAATTGATCGAATTAGCTGAAGAATTGAAGACGCAGCGCTGTGGGAGGTCCGCGATACAGAGGTGTAGCCGTAATTCCAAGAATTGCGCTAAACTTATTGCATCTTAATTCCGTGTATTCTTTAAAGTACTGAATTTCGAAAAGATCTATGAATTATATTGATCCACGAGAAAAGTGGATATCCAATGTTATAAAAGACTATTATCGAAACATTAATATTATAGTAATTTAATTTCTTCATCGTACACTCACACAGTATACATCATTATCGTATTAATTGCAGGCTAGTATTGATCATCTTTACGCAAGACGATTGATGCTGACAACAAGTAGAATCTAAAATTCGTATTATACAGTCCCATGACCCACCTCTTCCTACCTGTTCCGAACGTGAGAGAGACTACTTCTTTTGATTTCTGGGATCCTGTTTACCTGTGATACATTGGGCCTTACGGTCCGCAAGGAGGAGCCCGAGGGCCTGTTTCAGCGCTCGTAGATTGTAATTTTCCTATACCTCTTTTGGGGCTCGGAACTATAATCAAATCTTCAAGATACTTTACGCGTTATATTGGACAATTTTCTTTCGGATAAACAATCTGTTTCGTCTCATAAAGTTTCTATCAACTATGCAAGTATAACGCAATTAAAGTATTACACATTTGACAAGGTAAAGTGTTAAAGTACGACCATAGAGATGATTTTTCAAATTTACAATTTAACATTGAAGGACCATGTGTAACTATAATTTGTAATTGGCAGGCCCCGAATTTTGGCACACCTTCCATTGTTTTCCTACGAGTATGTATATCGATAAGGACCCACGATATATGTATTAGGAAAAGGGAGAGCCCATACGACGAGAGAGAAAAGAGAATACCTACGTAAATAAAGGAGCGAGATAGAAAGAAAGTGTGCATCGCTAGAGGGCTGGAGGTAGTGGGGGAAGTTGGGCCTTACTTACTCCAACTCCGAGGTTGCCAGTTTGCTTGGGACTCGGTTGGTGTCTAGTTTGTTCGGCAGTCCATTGACGACGCTCGTACAAAAATTAGCAACGTCTGTCACTCTTTTTTTTCTTGTTATATTTTCGTCCCACGAATCAGCTATCGTACGTTTCCCTTATTTCGATCTCATCGTCGTCGACTGCATTTCTTCTTCTCTTATACTGTTACGGTGCTTCAATGCATACACCGTGCGAAGAAGCAACGATACCGTAATTTCACGTTGCACGAGTTTCGATTGCGACGAGGAGGATCGTAAAGGCTTAAAAAGTAACGCCATCGTCGTCGGCGAGAACGAGGCAAACAAGGGAAAGGGGCAGAGTGAATAAGAGAAAGAGAGAGAGAAAGTTAAAAGCCCATGTGTGTAAGTGACGACGTGTTTGCGCGCATACGGGTGCAGTGGTCTTCTTGACAGTGTGGAATCAACAAGTGTCGCGTACGCGCCGTGTGCGCGCGCGATTCTAACCTCATCGTCGAGATCGGTTCAGTGTTCGGTTCGATTCTGTTTGTCGTTACAGATAGTTATCCTTCCCAGTGTTAGCGATATCGTTCGTACAATTTGTGCAAGCCCGCTCAGCGTGGCGATCATTAATCGATGTGATATTCTGTGCTTTCCATTAACGTGCCCTTGGATATTGTTACGTCGCCGATTCGGTGGCTGCGTCTCCGCAACGTCTCAAGATGGAAGTCGTTTACATAGGTACGTCAGTCCAGAATTACGATTCCATTATACGCGGTATCATTCAATCAACGTTACTTTTACTTTACAATGGTTTATTGGAATGCATGAGCCTGACATGCTGATTTAAGTTTACCTTGCAATTCTCCATTCATGCCTGGTAATTTGATGCCTTGGCGTTAGCTAGGAATCTCTCGGTACTGAGGTCTTTACCTGGGCGCGAAAGTGCCGGTATTCGTTTGAAATAATTTCTATCTTGACAGTAACACCTTCACATTTATTGGAGTTTTTTGAATGGTCAATCTGTGCCTGGTGTTATTATTGCGAGCACATCATTAAGTATATACCGGCCGAATTTTAGTATGTCGATACATTCGTTGTATGAAAGTTAAAATGTGTATTTACATGGCGCTAACCACGTTATTTTATTATCCACCTGTACATTTTTCTACTTTCACCGTCAGTAGGCTATGAGGTTATCTGTGCTCTAAGGCATACGCCTTATCTAATCTTTGAAATATTTATTCATCGTGTACGCGAAACGCATGTCTACGCCAAGAAAGAGGTACGGTACACGTGCACGTGAACAATGATAACTGGGCTGCGTAAGTGGCATCATTTAGATTTGACCGCACGCTTCGTGTAGAAGTTTCGGTAAACGATAAAACGGGTTATTAGCGAAAAATCATTTAATAAAATGATACACGCAAATGTAGGAAACATTGACTCCGAAACAGTATTGTTATTGATTAAAAGGTTGCTATTATAATAGGATCAAAAATTTATCGTCGATAGCTTGTACCTGTCCCAATTTCGGAGCAGTCCAGTATATTTGCTCCGGAAATTAAAGTCGAATAATTAACTCTTATATTGGAGTAACATTTTCAATTTGCGCTCCTCAGTAGCATTCTTAAATACTGTTTTAATGTAAATAATTGAAATTTCGTTTGTTAAATAATTTGCGCAAGTTCAATTGCATTAATTGACTCGAAGGCTCGTGAACGCTCATATATTTTAATGATAATTGAACTTATAGTTTCACCTCTCTGTAAGCTGTTGTGTAAGATATTGTAGATTTACCCTGAGTTCTATTAAAACCATAATTAAGGATTTTGCATAATTACGGTTGGATGGTCGTCGTACATTTGCAAAAATAATGGATTTCTTTGTTCCTCCGATTTGAATGATTCTGTTTTAGCCGTAGACAGAAACTGTTTGTATACTTTCAATGGGAGGGAAGGGAATTTCTTGCTCATGAAAGCAATCGGAAGATTTCGACACTCCACTGTGTCCATCTAAAATTGCAATACAAAGGAGTTCATATTTATATTCCCTTTGCGCAATGTTTAGTAGATATTATCCGTCGAACGAATATAACTTGTAAAAGTGAAATCTGCAAAAGATAGGAATCCCACGATGGAACATAATTAATTGCTCGAGATTAGATAGATTTTTTCGCACGCACTCGATCCAATTTGTCTAAATCGATTTAATTCGTTTCAATTGATTCCAAACTGGCTCGATCTGCGCCAACGTGTCTTGAATTGGCTCGATGCTTCCCAATTTTCTTCGATACGTTTCAATTCAACCTGATTCGGATTGATCTGGACCATTCCTTTTCGATCCAAACGTAGTTCCATTCTACCGAATGCAATTCGATGCTGTTTTAGACGTTGATCGTTTGTGAATAATATTCTTCGGTTTACACAAATTCATCATAAATATGCTGCAATTAGTTACGAAATATACACAGTCTTTAAAATAACTATGATTCACGAGATATCTCTTAGCCGTAACGACAGTACATTGCGCACTAATAGTACCAAGAGCATTATTCCATTGCGTATCTGCAAATAGATCGATAATTTCAGAACCGATTAACCCAGTACAATACACGTAATCGACCCGATACAGGCAGATTCATATCTTCCACGCCCGAACATTATAATTTGTTTATTCTACTGTCTATTACCTAGCGTTTCATACACGATACATGTTTATTAACGCAGCTGATTCCCATTGAAATATTACAAGTCCTAATCCTTATTATGTTCCTGCGATTTGCCTCAGATATCTTTATCGTGTCTCATTAAAAATGCGTTCGATGTTCGTGCACGTTGTACAGCGGACTTATACATGAAAGGGTCCTGTTATGCTTCTTTTATCAGCCGTTGCTCTCGTTCAAACGATTTACGATTAATTGTAGCTTGACCGTGACTTATAAATATGAAGATAATTTAGCTTGGCTGCATTGCAGTAACTTTCATCGGAATTGCGAAACCTCTCCCGCAAGACCTCACTGCCGTTTGATGTTTCTTGGTCCCCGTTAAAAATTCCAAGCTGCTAGCGTGAACATTGTGCCACGGACTCATCAATTCGTTTGACCTATGAACCACGGATGATGGCGCGTTTAGGGGCCAACGACACGCGTACCAGAAGGCGCAGTCCTCACGCTCAGTACAGTCTGCATTGTCATCTCGTTTAAATGATTGTTCGCCACGCCGCCGTTCATCCTAGCCGGTTAGCTTGTCTGCACAGTGCACGCACTGCTCTACTTGCATTCAGTCTGGCGCCAATGAATGAAAGGGCGACATCAAATAGCTTATAGTAGAAGAGCATTTAAAAGCTTTGCGCCTTTTGTGCTACTGGTTGTGGTTGATTGTATAGGGGCACGCAGAGTTCGTCGAGTCAGGCGAACGAACACGCCGGTGACTCGAATAGAGGTTTCCCGTTTTTTGTGGATCACTATGGGCTCGCAATAGCTGGCTTTCGGTCTTTATTATGCCACTTATTGGCGGGGCCCCGAGCAAACAGTTGATTTCCGTCATAATGTAACACATCCCTTGATTGTTACGATTCTGCTATTATACAGTCGATTTTAAGTTAAGCATATTTCTGGAGGGTAGTTCTCCCTCGGTGGGGCAGATTCAACGGTTTCACGACCGTGCAACGGCGACAAGATTTTGGTGATTCGTTATGAAATGACGATGAATCGCATTCTAAGTGTATGGCGTGTCCTCGCGTCAGCCTTCGGATTATCCTCTCTTCATTTTCTCGATATCTGCATCTTTTTAATGAAGAGGCGACGTCGAGTGGACTTCGAGCCGATCGTTCGGAAGCCCTTTCGATGATGCTTAAACGATTGCAGCGAGGACGCGGCAAAGGGGACGGGTTAAAGGGTGATCGAAAGATAGAAGGGACGGAATCGTTAGTTTGACTTCGCCGAACGATTTACATTTATCAAAGAACATGCGCGAAGGAGCACGAACTCCTGGCCGTGGAATTACGACTCAATGCGTGTAATTCTCTCGGAGATTCGAGTGCCAGTGTAATGTTACCTGGATGGAGAGCATTTCTCCCGCGAGTGGTAAAGGGGACCTGCGAAAAATGCTCCGTCCTTGAGGTAACCGACACTCGAGATCATGCTACGACAGCGATACTGCAAACCTAGCACACTATCGGTGGCGTAATGATCACTGATGTAACCAGATGATTAGTACGATTGTAAACATAAAATCCTCGTACTTGATGAACGTACTCTCTTTTCCCCATGAATTGTTTAGGATGAAATGAGTATTAACCCTTTCGCTGCGGCACAGAAAAAATGAAAATGTCCTCGATGCACAAAGCAGTACAGATTGTATTAATATCGAAAAGATACATATGTACAAACACTTAGATGCTCTATTTAATTGCCCGAATAGTTGAAATAATTATATTCTGATTTAGAGAACGTTGATATCAATTTTTGGCGAACGGTTGCTGAATATCTGAAGACGTATATATACGCCCTTCCGTTAAGGGTTAATTATATAATTATTTGTCCAGTTGATTAGACGAGATGATACATCTGAAGTACTTATGTTATTTATTTGGTAAATTATTTGGTCCATAGGGAAATGACTTAGAATCGGCTTCGTCATCGGTAAAACTCGAATGACGGTGAGTGCAAGGTTTCTTATTAGAAAGCTTGCCTCGAAAGGTGTCAGAACGACGGCGCTTCGCTGCAAAATATTTGTTTCGCTGATTTACTCTAATGAATGTGCGCATAGCAGAGAAGAGAGTTCGTGTTAGCGGGAGTTTAGCTAAGTTTAGCGGTGGCTTCGGATGGCTGGCACTGTTTTCCCCACCGTGTATTATCGAAGCGTTAATAGCGTTTACGCGTTCCAATCTTGCCGTTCGTTCAACCCTTGCACCGCGGGGTGGTAGTTCTGATAAAAATTGCACCTGCTCCAAGTCGCCTCCAAATTTCTAGCACTTCAAACAAAATCACGGAGAACCACTCCTAACTGAGGGCCAAAATTTATCATTCATTAGTCCAATATCGTCGTATGATTATATTTTTTCAACGGTAGCGAATATAATTGATTCTCTGGGTTACACATGTATGTATGTGTACATATACGTTTTGGAGTAAATCAGTGCAGGGTTCTTCACTGTGCTCCATACTTGGCCACCACTGTTTACGTTAGTTGCCTTGAAAGTGAACCGGCAGATGTGCCCGCGCGTATAAACACTTGCATCCAGCTTTCGATTTTAGAAAATGTTCAAGGGAATTTGTTACAGATAGTACGAGCGACATGTATACACAGCTGTTTCGTTTCCTGTGGCTACTAGTCCGATGCATACACTTTGATACAGACTGATACACATACGAGAAGTACGTGGAAAATTGGTATACGCACTCGAGAATTATTTAACATAACGGTTCCGCGGGCTGGATGCATAATTTCGATCGTTATTGCGCACTTTACTGTTACCGTTGATGTATAATTTACATGTTATCGTGTAAAATGTCTGGTACATAAGTATGTATACGTATACATAATTCTGTATCCGCCTACGATATTTCTCCCAGCATCGGTTACAACGGATGGCGAAAGATCGGAATAATTTTGTTGTTCTTTTAAGGAAACATACCTCTTCATTTGTAGGGGCTTGATGTACGTTTGTTCAGAAGTTTTCGCATTAATCTTGTTGCATAAGCTCGCGAATTTACTAGCACTGCGAGTGCGTGTACACTGCTGGCAAAAAGTTAGAGACCACCACTTTCTCAGTTGTAAAAATAGCGAACGGTTTGTTGACGATTCATTGATACGAAATTAACACTACGGAGACTGATGGTAATGAACTATGTTTCGATACGTTCTATCTGGGTGACGTTCTTAAATTTTCAACTTCAAAAATTATTCATCGGTCACAAAATTGCTGGGCATGTTACTTGAAATGCCTGGCGGTCCCGTGCTTTCGACCGACAGTGTACATGTTTAGTTAGATAAATGACGTTCTACCTGCACCTTTTAATCTCGTCGAATTCGACCGTATCTTGCCGGTTAACGCTAAAAATCAACATGCATTCTATCGCTGACATAGAAATAACCGGTACCAGTTAACAGAGATTCTACAGCCCCGACGACAATGTTAAAGTGCACGTTTCGCATTTTACACTATAAAAGCTGAACGATCTCAACTGTGAAATTCCGTTGCATCCATCATCTATAGCCGTTGGCAAAGTCATCGTCAATTCAGACGCACGGTCGGGCCTTCCTCCTCCAACGAATTCCCCAAAAAGCACGCACCACCTTTTCGGATTATGCAGATAGATACAGGAAGGGCCTCATTAAAATTCATAGGACTCACTGCGCCAGAGATGCGTGTGAATAGAACTATGGTCGTACATTTAACTGAAACGCCAAACAAACTGTTCACTGCTTTTTATTACAAACGTACAATTGAAATATGATCTAGTTCGCATAAATAAAACCGCTCCAAACGGTACCAGTCTTCCCGCAAGTATATTTTAACCGCCTCCCTCAATGACTCGTCCACTCGTCAAAAGTCGAACATTCTATAGAGAGGAGTATATTTTTAAACATATTGTTAACTCTCGTCGATGCCAGTTGACGCAGTAAAATACCATCTTGGTAGCAGCAACGTTAACGTGCACCTTCGTCCGGCAAACGTACATATATGTGTACATATACCAGGGACGATCGTTGCTCCCAATCGTGTAGGATGATCGATCCACGGCACAGGAAGTCGCGAGTTACGTGTCGCGATTTCTGGTAGAAAACGATATGGACATTCGGCGGGAGAGAAGCCACGGCCAGCTCGCAAAAGAAAAACGGCGATCGTGCAGCGGTGCAAAAGAACTCGATGCACCATATTCGGAAGCGGCACGGTTTCGTAAGGAAAGCTCCACGTTGGCCGATGCCCGGCCAGGAATGAGACGCGTTCTCGTGCCGCGTATCTTACGGCATACTTCGGCTACGTGATCACCATTCTCGATTTATTCTCCCCCTTGGCTCCACTTTTGCCCCCTCATTGCTATCTTGTACCCGTTTGAACGTGAGATAAGCACGATCGTTCATTCATCCAGCGCCGGCCGGTGACGTCCGCGTGCTTGTTGCACTTCTTTTTCCCTGGCTGAAATGTGGGATGAAAAATGTACAGTCCGTTTGGATCGCTTAGCTCCAGGGACGTCGATAGTTGTTGCTGATTAATGCTGTTCAGCTGACGGAGGACGTCGACGGAGTTAATGCGGTGTCGAGATATATCACTTGCCAATCATTCGGAGCATTCGATAGATTTAAGGGGCACAATCGAGGACGAGTGATAGCTTCGTGAGAGAATGGTATGGGATGCTGGGAGGATGGACGGTAGATCGTTTGAATAAGTTTGACGGTGATAATTTCAATCGATAGAGTTGCAAGGTGCAGCGGGATAAGGCTGTTTGATTGGAATCTGAATATTCTGGTTTCTCGTAAAAATTCTCCTTGCACTGGGCATTGAAGGACATTACGAAGATAGAAGAAGAATGGGTGGAAGAGTGTCTTGGTCAATGTACACGGCGGATCGGTACGATAAGAGAAATAGGCTTATTGTATAAATCTATTTGGATGGCGAGTTTTTTGGGTTTCGAATTGGACGATCAGCGATTCTTCTTCGAACTTGTTAGTGTGGCTACTGTACGGTTACAGGATAGCATTCTTATGGCTCATGAAGAATCGCTAGTCACACAGAACCTAGCTGCAGGTATTTAAGCGCTGTGCTTATGACTTTCTGTTGAGCGACCTAAATTTCAAGAGTTTACTGCTGCATCTACCGAGGTCAATGAGTGTCAACGAGATAGATGACGTGCCGTCGTTGCCACGTCGACAATAATTTCGCGGTAGTGTCGAAATGACAATGAAAGCACCGCCGTTTTGCTACAGAAATGAGATATGCGGATCCAGTTTCTTTTTTATGAGGAATGCTCGCCAGATTTAAGTTACTCGCTTTTTTTGTTATCGCCAAATGTAAGATAGTTTACTGGTACATGTATTCTATTCTAATTGATAACAAATGCGATCATTCTGTTAAATACATAATGGCTTTTATCTCACTTCCGGCACTCGATTCATTCGGTCTGTACGATCGTTTTCTCTATTATCAAATTCCTAAGAGCAGGTTATTACTACGAGAGGAGGAATTAACGTTATCACACTGATTCATGCGAATCTAATGAATTATGACAAATCAATCTTTTTTCAGATCACGAACAATCATCCTTCGATTGTCCTAAACTCTCGTGTATTTGTATTGCAGATGAGCGGGAAGACGTACAGAAGAAAACGTTTTCGAAATGGATAAATTCGCAATTGTTAAAGGTAGGGTGTTATACGAAATCACGCATAAGTAACATTAATTGAAGGCACACAATTAAATACACACGTATTCACTTAATCGCTTGCTTGCGCAGAACAATCACGAACCGATTTCCGATTTGTTCGTCGACTTACGAGATGGCAATCGATTATTATCTCTCCTGGAAGTCCTCACGTCGAAAGCCTACGTAAGTACGATATATTTTTAGCAGTGTCGTGCGTATGCATAATCGACGCGACAGGTACGAACATCTGATTATGGGGTGCAGGTGATATTTTTGTTCTTTTACATCTGATGCGACGCTGAAAATATTCTGCTGACTGTTGCTCTTTTTTTAAGCGTTCCTCATAGTTCTGCGTCTCGTCATTACACTATGAGAGTTACGCTAATTGAATTCCAAACAGGTGCGCCTATCGAGCATTACGAATATTTGCACTGGAGTGCTGATTATCTATGCGCAGTGGGCGTAAGGGAATTACGCGCGAAAAGTATGCGTCCTTCCGCGTATTTGCGCCGTTTCATTGCTGTCCTTGTTCATTCTGAAGATTCACTCCATGCAAATGTTGCATTAAATCGCACTGCTTTTTAATTTAAGTACTTGCCTGCATTACAATGGTATTTCAGAACTGACGAATTTCGCTCATTTGCAGAAAAGAGAACGCGGTCGTATGCGAGTTCATCATCTGAATAATGTGAACAAAGCTTTGCAGATACTTGAACAAAATAATGTGAGTTGCTGATATCACATGTTTACTGGAGGACAACGTATTACGAGCCGGAGTTTAATGATTTTTGGTATTTCTTTTAGGTAAAACTCGTAAATATTAGTAGCAATGACATCGTCGACGGGAATCCGAAGTTAACGCTCGGATTAGTGTGGAGCATTATTTTACATTGGCAGGTCAGTTTTCTTTTTAAATGGCTCGGTCAATTTACCGAGAATAAAGGCCTTTGTCGAATATTGAATACATACCGTTTTGTTACTCGTCGCCTGTGTGATTGTATGCTGAACGAAATGTTTATTTAGGTACATTATCATCTGAAGGATTTAATGACTGAACTACAGCAGACAAATTTGGAGAAAACTCTTCTGGCATGGTGTCGTCAAAATTCGCAGGTAAAATTCTGCCCGGCAAAAATTTGTTTCGCTGCTGATACAATGTATATTCATGATTGTAGTATTTTGTTACATTATTCTGTTTCATTTTATTATACAGAATTATCCGGGAGTTGATATTAAAAATTTCACCACGTCCTGGTCGGATGGTTTGGCGTTCAACGCGATTCTTCATAAATGGAAACCACATTTGTTCGATTTCAATAATATAGCACGCAAGCATCCAAACGCCAGACTAGATCACGCATTCCGTATCGCACAGGAACAGTTGAGTATTGAACGTCTGTTGGATCCAGAGGGTGAGTTGATTGAAAAATGAAGTCGATATTATCTTTTTACTTATGCGTACGAACGTGAACTTTGTATACTTTTTTTCGACAGATGTGAATACATCGGTGCCGGACAAGAAATCTATAATGATGTACGTTATGTGTCTGTTCCAATTGTTACCTCATTCCGGAGATGATATAGGCGAGCTAGATCTTTCAGTGGCGAGTGATGGTAGCCCGGTTACAACACCAGGAGCAGAAGTATTTAACTTGCTTTTTGTCTCGTTTAACGATTGTTTGCATCTTTATAGGAACATAAAAATATTTCTTTACAGAATACATTATCCTTCACGAATTTCGGAACGCCGGCCTCACGACCCATGAGTCTAGCAACGAACGTGTCGGTGGAACTTGGCGGCTACCAAGTCGCCCTCGAAGAAGTTTTGACGTGGCTCCTCGAGGCGGAGGATAAAGTGAATCATGCTCCGGAACCTGGGTCCAGTTTGGAAATGTTAAAGCAACAATTTCACGAGCACGAAACATTTTTAATGGAGTTATCCGGACACCAAGACGGCGTGGGCGCTGTATTGGAGGAGGGAGCTAGATTATTGGCAGAAGGTGGTTTGCACAAGGACGAGGAGCACGAGGTCCGTGTTCAAATGTCGTTATTGAATTCTCGATGGGAAGGGCTTCGTATGCGTGCAATGGAGAGGCAAACTAAGATTCACGAGGTACGCTCGATTTCATTATAGAATTAGGCGTATACAAACAAAATTTATGCCTTAGGCGGTACTTATAATTTTTTTCCATCTCGTTATTATGAAATATTTTATAACGATTGCAGGTTCTCATGCAAATGCAGCAAGGTCAATTAGATGCATTGCGGCAGTGGTTAACGAGGACGGAAGATAGGATTTCGTTAATGGCAGCCATTGAATTAAATCAGTCCGGCTTGGACGAACAAATGAAACAATTAAATGAGCTAGAGCAAGATATTGGGGCACAGCAAGGTGTCGTCGATGGCATGAGGAACATGGTGGTTGTCGTGGACGAGGAGAATTCTGAAGCGGTTTATGCTCAAATGGAAGATCAGTTATCCGCTCTTGGAGAACGATGGACTCACATTTGCCAATGGAAAGAGGAAAGGAGGCAACGTTTGCAAGCTTTTTCTACCCTATGGCAGAACGTCAACGACGATTACAAGAGATTAGTATCGTGGCTGAGCGAAACGGAAATAACGTTGAAACAAATGGAAGCAAATCCAGCATCCGAGATCGGCGAAGTCCTCGAACGAATTAAAAAGTTGCAAATTTTAAAAATGGACATGGAGACGAATCATAGGAAGTTGGCGACTTTGCAAGAATCGGTTCAAGAACTCGAAGGGCAGAGCACCTCACCGGAGTGTATTAACATATTGGAGAAGATCGAAAACTTGCAAGATCGATGGGAAGCTGTGGGACAAATAATGGAAGTGCAAACTCAAAGGGTAATAGAAAAAATTCGTGCCATCCTTTTTTATTTAGAGGTGTTCCTTTTTTTGTATAATGCGAGATATAATTGTGTCTTCTTTTCTCTCAAAATTAGATAACTAACTCGGGATTTGAATTTGATGTGAAATCTGAAAGGGAAACGACAGTAATTACAGGCAACGAATGGATGTCTGAAACAATAACGAGTATCGCTTATAAAGAAGAAATAGCTGCGACGGTATGTCTGTCAAATTTTTTATGAAGTTAATTATTGAATGTATAGCGATCTTTATTGTTCTTATTTGATTTGCCATTTTTTTTTAGTCCACACCACATAGTGATTCCAAGAAACGCCGCGTAGATAGTACAATTAGACACGAGTTTGAAACTGCGTTACATAATTTGTATAAATGGCTGGATTATGTCGATTTAGAAATTGGACGATCTGAGGGAGTATTTGACGAGTTAAGCGTCGAAGAGAAGAAAGTAGTTTATAATGATACAATAGCTGACATAGAGGCGCACAAAGATGATTACAATAGAGTTTTGGAGTTGGGAAAACAGCTTCTGAACGAACTGAAAGATATCAATGAATCAATCGAAGCGGAAGAATCGAAGCTTAAAGACGTACAGAATTGCTGGATGGCCACTAAAAATCGTTTGGAAGAAATAAAAATTCGTATAGAATACTTGGAAGAAGTGAAAAAGTTTCGAACGGAATTGGCTAGCTTAAATTTAATGTTAGAGAGCTATACTAAATGGTTCGATTCGAGCAAAGGAAACAGTCAAGTAGAACAGTTTAGGGTAATTGTTTCTTTATTTATACAAGTTGCACATTTCTTGCCCGAAGATTTAAATGTGATTTTTATTTAGGTAAAATTGAAATCGATGAAATCTCACGACGAACGCATGAAGAAATTGTTAGAGAAAGCCAAAGATTTATCAGAAAATCATACTGGTCTTAATGAATCTGTTAATGTGAATGCAGATGTACTAACATTTGCTTCCAGCTGGGAGAAACTATATAAAGCGTAAATAATTCTCTTCTGAGCATTAATTCATGCTATTTATTTCGATGCGATTTTACGAAGTTTTTATCACGTATTTCAGATTATCCGAAAGATTAGCCGAATTAAATGATGCTGTTGATAAAACCCCACCAAAGAAATATACCGATGCTGTCGCTAATGTCACCTCATTCATTAATAACGTCGAAAGCATACTATTATCAGAACATATAGTTATGTCAGATGATAAGACTATGTCAGAACAACTGAAAAAATTTAGCGATCTGCAGAATTCTTTGAAGGAACACCAGTTGGCCTTCAATTACATAAACAGTGTTGGACATGAGTTAATAATGAAAACTGATGGTGATTCACAAGGACAGAGATTTAAAGATGTGCTACAGGATCTTAATACTAAATGGAGCGATATACCTATAATACTCGAAGAGCGTCAACAAAATTTATTAAGAGGTACAGTCGCATAAATTAAAATCAATATTTCGTTTCGAACAGCCATTTAGTAATTTTGATTGCAATTTTTGTTATGTAGATATGCAGTCATTAAAAATATTCAATCACGAACTTTTGGATCTGGAAAATTGGCTGGAAAAATCATATCAATATTTAGAGGAATTGTCAAAGGATAATGTATCAAATGATGTTGAAAGTATGGAACTTAAGTTGAAGCAGATTCAATCGTTTTGCGAGGATATCAATCAAACGAAACCGAGAATCGAAAATCTTCAAACGTCCACGAACAGATTGCTTGAAAATTCCGAACCAAAGTTCGCAAAAGTGTTAAACAGTAAGCTGGAAGATGTGTCGCACAAATGGAATGCTATCGTTGATGGTGCTAAAAACTTAAATGATAAGTACGAGGATACGTTGAAGAAGAATGACGAAATAATAAACGGGATAGAGGATTTCACAAAGTGGTTGTCGGCATTAGAGAAGGAAATACCCGGTGAAACAAAAGTGACATCGTCGGTCGAACTGTTTCAAGTTCGCGGACGATATCAGACGTTAAAAGAAAAAATAGACAAGCGAGTAGAAGAGTTTAGAAACCTTAATGAAATGGGTAATGATAAATTGTTAAGTTCTGAAGGATCTTCGGTACAGGATCTTGGTAGGCGATTTACGTTTTTGAATGCTCGATGGACAGACGTTACAGACCGTATTTATGAACGGTGCAGAAATTTTCAAAATGCTAGCCATGAATATGGCGAGTTTCGCGCTTTGGTCGCACAAGAGAGTGATTGGCTGGATAAGCTGGATAAGAGATTGAAGAGATCAACTGATAGTGCTGCGGATGCTGAAGAAATATCCGAGGAACTTGACGTATGTATACTTCGTAGGGACAGAAAACCTTTCACGATTTATTCATAAAGTAACCATTTTGTTCTTTGCACAGGATTTGGAAAATTGCATACGAAATCGTCCAGAAGCTAGACTTGAAAAAATACAAGAAATTGGAAAGCAGTTGGTTGACAGTAACATCATGACACAGTCGGTTCAGGCAGACGTAGAGAGCTTAACGAGTCGTTGGGAAACCCTAAATAATCAGGTATGCGATTTTTATGTACATAATGTCTCTAAATTTTGTTTATAACAAACAACCGTGCATACTAGAATGATATTTTGAGTAGGCAGGGCAACGAGCAAAGCTCCTGGAAGGATCAGTGAAGCAAGCGCAACAATCAGAGGGACGTATTCTTGCTCTTCAGCACTCCTTGACGCAAATAGATTCTGTGCTAACTGCACGTCTTGATTGCGACCTTACTGCCGATGACTTGCCTCATGATTATCAGGTTTGTTAGCGAAACTTTTGTAACATCGTTACTCAAATGTCTACTAAAAGAAATAGCAAAGTTCCATCGTACATAAATATATAAAAGTGTAAAGTTTACACCAGACGCTGAATAAATATTTTGCTTTCAATTTAAACATTGTCCATGTGATCTCAAGTATGTACATTTGTGAAATCCAGAAATTAATGGAAGAAATGGAACATCAGCGTTCAACCCTTCAAGAAATGGCATTACAGATTGAATCGTATAAAGCCTCTGGGAAACAAGAAGCTGCACTCAGATTGCAGGAGCAGCTGACTCTCATCGAGAAGAAGTTTTCCGAAGTTCAAAAGAAATTTCAACGCTTTCGTTGCCCAACGAATTTGGAGCCGAGATTATCTAGAGCTTTACGGGAACTTAGAGGAATCGAAGAGGCAACTTGTCTATTAGAATTATCATCAGAAGATCCGGAAGCTATTGAAGGCCAACTTAAACATTGCCTGGTAAGTAATTATTTAAAATTTCGTATCTTATTCTTTATACGATTACACATTATATTAAATGTATGCCCACTTGCGTTCCGCAGCGTTTTTATCAAACATTAAGTGAAATTAAAAGTGAGATAGAAAATATTATAGTGACTGGTAGAAAATTAGTTGAAGAAAAAAGCGTGGGTGACCCAGATAAATTTTCACGACGAATCGATATGTTGAAGGAGTTGTATAATAAGGTAAATATGTGCAATAATATGCGTGCCATTAGTACGCCTTTTTTATTTAACCATTGGTGTATATTGTGTATTAATTTATTGCAGTTGGGATTACATATCACTGAATCAAAATCATGCTTGGAAACAGCTTTGGATTTGTCACGCGATATGTATAAAAATATGTCTTACATTAATATGTCCATAGAGAGTATTAATAAAGAACTAGATACGCAGAAAAATATGCCCGACCTTCCAGTTAACGCGATATATGTACGAGTAAGTAATAGGAGTAATGCATAAGTAAATTGAAATTTTATAATTATTAGACGATTTCACACGTAAAGTGAATGATAAATTGTTTAAATAGGAAACTCTGACAGAAGTAATTCCACGATTGAACGTTGTAAAAGACAAGTTGCTAAATTCTCAAGAAGAATTTTCCAAGCTCTGCGATACTATGTATTTGGAGCAATTAAAAGAAAAATTGTTAGATGTCGTTACCAAATTAGCAAATACCGAAAAGAGATTAAGACTTTGCAATGCTTCTGAGGTAAGCGTATCCTTTGCAAGAGATTAGTGCAATAATTAAAAGAAATTGTCGTATTTTCAGGAGGAACCCAATGTCGATGAGATAAATGCATGGCTTGTGCAAGTTGAAGAAAAATTAAATAAATTAGACGGTGTTCCGGTTGACGAATTGACGGAAAATCATTTTGAGCAATGCAAAGTAATTGACGATTTGGAATTCTATTAAATCGATTGAAACTCTTGGTTTTCCGTAAATATTTATTCGATGCTTTTGTGCTCTTTTCTTAGGCGGTTCAAAGCGAAATGATTGAAACGAAACCAAAAGTCAATCAATTGCAACGTTACACTTATTATCCGAAAGTAGCTGATGTATGCAAGAAGTGGGAGGATATATCCAGTAGAATACAGGTATGAGGATTTATATATGTGATAAATATAAATATCATTCATTGCTTTTTTTTCTCATTGCTTATATTGCTTGTACTTTACCTTAACATCTGGTATATGTAATGCTTGTGCTTTATAGTACCATTACGTATATTTCAAAAAATAGATCGCAATCTCTTAATATTTCATACTTTGCAATAGTATGTGGTCTTTATAAGCTGGCACTTTAATTAATGAGTTTTTATATAATTCTCTGTTATTAATATTTAATAATATTATAGTTACTAGTTTATAACACAACTATATAATTCTAATTCTTTTATCGGTTAAGGTTTTAATAAATTTATTATTATACGTTTACTTTTTAGTTAATTGACGTTATAAATTTTTGAAAACAATCCTTTAAAGTTATCTGTAAATAAATTTTAAGTATTTATACTCGTTAAGTTCGATTACTATTACGATGTATATACATAGTATGTACTTCATTGTACGAGTATCGTATGTGAGTTACATTGGTGCATACTAGTGAAATTTATGAAGTACTTTCATCCTGTCCAAGAGGTGTCTCTATCTATGTAAATAATACTGTCATCATTAATAAAAAGCAGACATAAACTTTGGTGGATGGTAAAAAAAAAAAAAAACTTATTATCGATCAATCATTTATGACATTGTCTCTCCCCTTGTATAGAATTTCATACAGAAGTCTGAATATGATTTGCAAAACAAAACGAATATGGAATGAACAAAAATGTGTTCCAAGTTTTCGTACTGGTGATGGATACACGCAAAGGAAAAGCTTTGTTTGCACAATGAAACGCATTGTCACTTTCATTTTGGCCATGCTTGATATTGTCACACTATTAACAATGCTCTTTCAATTAACTGTCGCCTGTCCATGAATTTTCTGTTACCTATCATGTTTTCACAGGAATGGATCCACAAAATCACAGACAATTTATTAATAAAAAGTAAAGTGGGAGAAACTAAGGGGAGAGACAATTATGGACGCACAAAATTGTCTAAACAGCCGGAACATACTTCGGTGCAACTAGCTAAAAAAGAAAATAAATTGATAGATGAGAATGAGGAGATATATGGCATAGGATATCTTAATCCTGCGTTCGATGAGAGTCAGTGTAATGTTATACATACACCAGAGAGTTCGCCAATCGATATCGTTCATCGAAGCCGGAAATCTTCCACCCGATCTGAAAAAGTCAAAGCTAAAATCGTAGATGTTAGTAGAACTGTTAGACGAAAGTTAGACATGAGTTCTGTACCCGATGTTGTCCAAACTTCTCAGCCACAAGTCGTTCATATCGATGACGATCTACCATCTTCATCTCCTGATACGGATGTGTACATGGCCGATGAAGAATTCTTTTTATCCAAAAATAGCACATTATTTTCCCAAGTTTCTTCTAATACGCTGGTCACGTCAGATTCAAAGCCGTTCAACGTGTATAACGCTCAGATAAATCCCTTTCGCATTGTAGAAGTGAGGGAAATGGAAATAGTCAAATCAATCGCATCTCCCGAAGATCATGTAATATTACCAAGCGCGAATGTCAGTGTAGGATTAATGCCCCAAGTTGTTGAAAGAGTAGAGATTATCGAGGATACGGAAACAGAACCGGAATCCGTAGACACTGATACAGAGGACAAAGAAACTAGGGCGAAAATTTGCCATACGATTAGTAGTGAAAGTCAGATTGGTAACAAGAAAAAAGAACTCATTCCTATTTTAAAGAAGAAAAAGGGAATAGATCCGTACTCTGCTAAAAGTATTAAGAAATTAACTCTTAAATTAGACGTTGGTGATGTATCATCGGATAATAAAATTTCGAGCTTCGAGCCAGTAAAAACTAATTTAGCACCATCCACCCAAATAGATTCGCAATTATCGTGCAAAATAAATACGCCACAAAAATCTTTCGCATTGAGAGATAAGGATAGCGTTGCTGAATATCTCATTCTCGAAGATAATGCAATGAACAGGAAGTTGAGCTTAAAAACCACTACTGGTTCACGCCCTCTTCCATCACCAATTTGTCCTTCGAAAGGAAGAAAAGAGAACCGTAACGAAAGAGAATCGACATCTGCAAAAGACAGCGATTTTTCCAAATTACGTAATACTGAGAGCCACAGCGTTGATTTTGAAAAAGCAATCAAATCATCGTTATTCAGGCGTGGCAGAAGTATTTCAAAAGACGATACACTAGAGGATTGCGAGAGCTTCTACGGGAGCGATAAAGAAACCGATGATATTTTAATTTTTTCGGATGACACAGAAATTGATGTTGAAAGTTCCAGCTCAGACGGGGAGGACCCGAATTTAGCAGAACATGTTGAGCACCTCTTGGGCAAGGTAATTCTAATAGCACATATCTTGCCATTGTAAGTCCTATGTTGTATGTCGTGTGCTATTAATAATATAATTTCCGAACAGTAACAGCTACATTCTTAAGCTCTTGTACTTATACAATGATAGGTGATGGCTAACATTCCGTGCGGAAGTTTAGTAGGCATTACACTTTCTGACAATTTTGTTCGATATAGATACAGGCTGAAAAATTATCACAGGAGATGCAACGTAAAGCAGAGGCGAAGGTCTCTAGTGATAAGAGATCTTTCAAAGCTTCAACTAGTTTGTCCAGAACTGGTTTAGAGAGATGCATTTTGGAATTTGAACAGGCTGCCCAGCTAATGTTACACAGAATGGACGTTATGCTGATGAGCATCAGTGGTATTGTTAACGAAAAAGATCCTACTAAGCGTCTGGAGGTTCGTACAATTCTTGCGATGTTTGTTTGTATTCCGATATGTTTTTTTTTCTAAATAAAATCGAATCCATGGTGTCCTGTTATAGGTGCTAAAAGGCGAAGTTAGCACCCTTGCGCCAGATGCAGCGGCTTTAATAAGTAAAGGCGATGGCCTGGTCATGACAGTGCATGCATCCGATCCTGTTAGGGCTGAGAAGATAAAAAATGAACATCAAGATAAATTGAGAAGTAAATGGCATCAAGTTATGTCGGAAATAGAAACGAGGCGTCTACAAGCACAACGAGCAGAAGAAACATTGGGCCAGTATAATAACATAGTAGCAGAATTTGAAGATTGGTTCAGAGATGTGCCATTAAAGCTTGAACAGGTGAATAACTGCGAGGGGCAACTAGAATTGTTCACGGTGGAATTTGACGCCAAGCAGGAGCAGCTTCACAAATTAAATGACTTGGCTATTGAATTGAAAAGATTGAATGTTGGATTTTCCGAAACTGCGCGTTATAGTATCAATAGCAGATGGCAGGAAGTCAGTTCGCAATTTAAAAGGTACAGTGGTAGAAAGGAGAAGGAGAAGCATGTAAAGGACAAAAAAGTTGACGTGGTAGGTTCATATATTTCTCTTCCTTGCATATTGCCTTCGTCAAACGTTCGTCTATCTTAGTATTAACTTTTTTCAGGACGTCGGAGGAGTTGATATGCAGGAATTCACCACGAGAGTTAATAAGATTAGGGAAGCTGTGGTGACCGTGACAAGATCTTTAAACTCAGTGCCCCTGAACGGCGATGATTATGAAATGTTTTCGAGCCAGGAGGAGTGTCTGAAAAAAATTAGCAATGCGTTAAATATTCTTAAACCGAGCATCGAGGAAATCAACTCTGTCTTCGAAAACGTTGCTGCCCTTTTAAGAAGAGATCAGGCCGAGCAGATTAGACGTTTGGGTGATAAATTGCGAGACGAGTGGATCAATGTTAATCAGAGTTACGTAGAACGATACAATCGTTGGAACAAGTGTTACGAAAAATGGAAGGAACTTTCCAACACATGTCGAACATTCTTAGACTGGTTAGATAAAATGGAGGAGTCATTAAGAAAGTTGAATTCCCTCGGTCATACGAAAGTATCAAAGACAAAGGCTTTTGAATTGGAACAAGAGGTTTCCAGAATGCAGAGGACTATGAATAATATTAATGTTTCAAGCGCGAGTATTTTAGCTCGTGCCAAAGCTGGCGATATGATTGAATTGAGGGAAATTGTTGATACCATAAAGAGCCGGTGGCAAAATATCGTAACTGATTTAAATATACGCAGAGAGAAGTACGTATCAATTATGATTTATAATATGTTTTGGAATAAGTTAATCATATTTTTAATGAATTTTAAACGGTACTTCGTAAAATAATAGTTGGTACTTTTTGCTACACACGGAGCACTGAAAGCTAAGCCGTGTCTCCTATTGAGCTATTTCAGTTGTGATTTGCCTTTGCTACTGCTGTGATCACTGAGAATAGCCTCCATGTAATAAAGAAGTACGAATTAGCCTAGAATTTAAATTGAACGTCGATGAAACTTTTTTATGTATTTTTTGTATTCATATTTAACGCCAATTCTATTAATTTTTATCATCTGTAATAGTGTTTTAAAATATCTAATAATTATATGTTTGTTTAAGGAATATTGCTATGGAAAAGAAAGTGAACAACGATAGCAGAGTTTTAGAAGGTGCTTACAATATTTTGGAGCAAATTAATTCTTTGTTAGTATCAGCAGCAAATCCTTCAGACGAGACTTCCCTATCAATAAGGTTGTCATTAATTAAGGTATGTTCATACATTTATAAAAGAGCTAAGGATTTCCATGAATCTGCAGGTGTTTAGACTATATTAATATTTACCTACGATACTTAATATATCCGCAACATTTATAATATCGATCATAGTTTATAACTTCGCAATACCATTTATACATGGACATCAAATTCATAGTTGTCCGTATTAATTTTAACATGTTAGAATATTAATTTTTTCGATGCAAAGGCCGGATATAACGTTATTAAATAAGCCGAAGAAATTGAACCTAATAATACCGGGCGTGTCATGACTACACAAACTCAAGTGTGCCAAGACATAAATAGCAATGAACTCTTACTTTTCGCTTGTTTTGTTAGTAAATATAATTACTGCTATATTACTATTTTTTTACGTGTAAAGAATACAATAAGAAGTTCAGATATGATTTTCAGGCCAGGCAAGAAGAGCTTTCTACACGCAAAAAGGCATTGCAGAATTTAATCAATCAAAACGGCATTCCTCCAGGAGAAGATGAGCGTAAGAAATTACTCGCTGATATGGACAAGGTACATTCTATGAATTTATTATTAATAAATTGATATCGTATGCTCGAGTTGTAAAACAATTGAAATCTAATTAAACAATTTATACTATTGTTTCAGGCTAATACCAGCCTTTCCAATCATCGAGAGTACGTGGAAAATAAACTTGCATCTCTTAAAAAATATATCTGTACTTTGGATGCCATTATGGCGTGGGTAATGGAAACTCGAACGAGAATAAGTATATCTCGAGAACTACCACAACAGGAACGAGCCGAAGTTATCAATAACGTTATGGTAAGTGTGCAAATATTTTCTATTGCAACAAAATAGTGGAAATAAAACGAAAACTGAAATAAGAATATTTTGTCCGGCAGGCTAAAGTTGAAGATCGTGAAATGGAGGTGAAGGATGTACTAGAAAATTATACTAATCTGGAGAAAGAATGCGAATCTGCGAAGCAACCAATATCTATAGAATTACATGTGAGTAGAATAAAATGCTTTTCTTTTGAGTTCACATAATGAAAAGAAATAATTTGTTGGTTTAGCACAATTCAATAAGATTGGATTTCTTTCGTATTAGAGAAACGTTCACAAGTGCTCAATTTTAAAATACCACTTTCATTAGTTTTATATATTTCGTTATTTCTAAATAAAAGGCTTTATTTTTATAATATTTGAATATTCCATTATGAGTCTATGGAAAAAATATATTTTGGAAGGTGACTTGGATAGTTCAGTTTTATTCGAACTACTGGATTGTGCTGGATGAGAATGCACTAATTAGCATCGTTCTTTATTTTGTGCTTACTTGTGCCTTACGTTGTTTAATTTTTTAAATAGGAAAAGCTAAAAAAATTAAGGGAGGTTTGGCATTTGGTGAAAAACAGCGGGGAAACAAAGGGCCACGAAGTGAAATCCACAGCATCAGTTAAAGCCGCGGCACAAGGAATCGGTGAGTTCTATTTTTTCATACAAATTTCACATAAATCGTCTTAATATAAAAATAACATTGCGACTATAGTTTCCTTTATGACTTGTATATAAATATATAAATAATTTACGCTATATTACCACTAAACAATTAACATTAAACATATGTAAGATTATATTACAAGTGCTGGGTAATGGATTGCATTACGCGCGGAGGGAGTTCAATTTGGAAACTCGCATAGTTTCAGCGATACTCGTAAGATATCATATAACTGCATTACTGCACATTGTTATCCTTAAAATTAGTATCACCACTGGTGAGATACAGGACTTCGTATATCGCAAAATAGCAATTTTTAATCAGGATTTAATTAAACATATTTTTTCTAATTCGACAATGTCGAATGCATCCTGCGGGACGATGCGTGTACATCCGTGAAAGTTGTATCCTTTTCACCGAGTGGCGGCCCTCCTTTCTTTTACTTTCGTCCCTCGATCGATGTCCGCATTCAGAACGGTCGACGGCGATAAATTTCAGAACGCCGTGCTGCTTTTAATCGGTGCTTACCACCCAATCGACCATTCACCTCGGACGCTTTTCATAGAAAGCAAATTGACGTGATAAACTTTCACGTAAATCTCGCGTATTAAACGCACTATAATTCACAATTATATTTTTCATTTACCACGCCACGAACAGGTTTGCCCTCTCCAGGCGATGCTAACTCCACGCTTAATAATCTCTTTTCGCTATTAAGAGGGCCAAAGTTCGTCGGGCTCGAAACTATTAACGCGTTGAATTAAAATTTTGCGGCGGGGCGCATGATTCAGAATCGCGTTGGGTTAATCGCGGGGTTCACGAAGGAAGAAGGCGAGATTGTTGATCCAAAAGCGGAGAGCTTAACGGAAAGGTCGTGGGTTTGTAGTATAAGCGCGATCGTCGGGCCGCATAATGAGCGGATAAGCCGTCTAATGTAGTCGTGGTAGAACACCGGTAGACTGAAGATAGCTAAGGCTTCGTTGTTCCCCGTTCTTCTTCCTCCTCTGTTTCCTACACTTCCTTCCTTCCTTCCTGCCTCCCTCCATTGTCATCCACCTTCGTTAGAGTGGCGGTATATACATCGCAAGATGAAATCAGACTGGTTTGACGAAACTTCGGGAGCCTACAAACGGATTAAGCTCACGGCTTTGATCCACTCTCTGGAATAATATTGTTTCCGTCAATTTTATGATCGCGTCGAACCGTTTTGCACAATTTCCGGCGCAACTCCTCAAGGAAATTACGTGTTCGTTGGTCCGATGCGTGGGAGAGAACAGGCGTGATTCTTTGTGCCCGATCGATTTGCAGGAGAAAATTTGAACGCTCTTTTTATTATGTCCTTCTGACGAGCGCATGGGATAGGTAGTCCTTTTTCCCCATAGCGAATTACTCTCAGCAGTTGGCCCCTTATCGCGATTAAGTATGCAGCATTAAATCTACTGCTTGCCGGGCTAGTTCACAGGGATTATTGTGTGCCAGTGTAAGTATGCATTCGTGTTTAGTGTTTAGTCATTCCATCTCGATGCGTGGATGATATGGCAGGATGCATTTTTGAATTATACATACTTCGTGATAGATGAATCGATAATGGATACAGATGAATCATAACTGAATCATCTGTTTTTCTAATAATCACTGCATAACTTCCACCGTGTTGTTTTCCAAACGCATTAAAAAATATCTCAAATATTTAAATATTTTCCTTCGGTCAATACAAGTCGAGGTTTTTTGAATTACTCGTGTTCAATATACAGATACTTATTAATTCTCGCATTACCAAACGATCGAATACACCCAGCCACGTGTTGTACCTACACATGGGCGAAATAAAGCTGATTAGCGCAATGGACTTGCAGTAGCTTTTGAATAGCATAATATTTCGACGTTTCGATGGTGACGCGTATTGGAGTTTGATTCGTGTCGACGCGATTAGTGGAATATATTGTGCGCCATGATCACGTTAATGCTGAATTATGTCGATCCCAGAAAAGCTGATTTCGACGAGTGCAGCCTGCGGTGCGACGAGGACGAGGAATGGATGCTCACCTGAACAAACTCGTTCCTCGTTAGCGAGAGAGCTCATTAAGACTTTCATGTTCCTGTGGTCACGTTTTTTTTTCATTTGCCCAGTGCAGCAACATAGATTGAAAAGGCAATAAAAAAAAAGCAGGGGGAAAAAATGGAAACCTACGAAACTCTCGTTCTACACAGTGTGCCTTTTAACATCTATCATCGATGCGAAAGATGCTCCGTTTGCTCTTTTTCTCTGTCGGTACCGTAAATCCACTGAACGCAAACGTTCGCCAGCTTCATGGGGAACAAATGCTTCATCGATGCACCAACGTTGATTACACACTTTTGCAATGTTACTTCTTTTTTTTTTAACACGATAGTTGACGGAATTCGCGAAATCGCGAGATGATGTTCAGTTCGCGTTGTGCGTTGTCGGTGACAATAAAAAACGGATAAAATTTTCGAGCGCAACCGTGGACACACGGGGACGAGAAATATCGGATGTTGTGTCGTTGCGCTGACACAGGGAATGCACTGTATGACGCTGCGCTAATTGCACCACGCTGTTGTACGAGAGACAGCTTTTTATGCCGCGACTGGTAATGACATCCGCCCCGCGCAGCTGACCCCCTATTATTTCCCACTGGCGCTTTCCTATCGAACAAAATCCTCTTGGCAGGAGAGGCCGCGTATTTATCTTGCCACGAATTTCGAATTTCGCACATCAAAGGGGTAATTCGGCCCCTTTCGTCGTAAATGCCGCCGGTGCCACCGCTGTCGTTCTACTACCGGCAATAATTCCTTCGAACTCTCGACTGAATAATGAATCTCCAGATGAAAACCGCTTTTCGACGTGCGCCGAATTCTAGTGTTCTTTGCCCCGCGCGATTGTTTCGCGGGGTTTACGTTTGCGAGGACTGGCGACCGCGGTAGGGTGTTCTTTGGCCGCGTGGAAAAAATTAGGACGCTGTTAAACATCCTTGGTTCATTTAAGAATCGTTTTTATTATATAAGCCAGTCTACGAACGGCACCGCTTAAATAATTATAGGGTCGCTTATTTAAGGAGGGAGTTTTTGGGAGGAAGAACTCGTTCGAACGTTCAGACAAACTTTGGTTAAAATTGCAGTTCAAGTTTTCCTGAATTTCAATCAATATAAGTAGCGCATTGCTATGTTCTTCGAAGAAGTGAAGGGAAACCTGGGGGGTTGCTAGGGATTTACGTCGAAAGTAAGACGAAGGAGCACTTCTCTGGGATCTAATAAGAGTCAGCTTAGCCGTGAAATTTTATTGTACTACGGAAAGGCTTCCAGTACTGATGCGGGGGTGGTTTCGTCGTACCATACGTTACTGCTACGTATGAATGCTCGGAGAATAGGCGCACGGGTGGTACGTAGTATAGGACAGTAACGACCTACACAACATCACCGGGTAACGTGGCTGTGTAGAGAAAACGAATGACGAGGGGTGGACGGATGAGTGAAATAATGGTTTTTTGGGGGCTGCGTTGGACGCTGAAATATGTAATTCACCCGTGACCACGCATTAGCCAGAATGAGATTTTATATTAAAGGCTTAATGGGAAATTGTTATTTAAATTCTCGTTCCGCGGCTTCTTTGCAGTATCAATTTCCGAAATTAAATTGTGCGTCGTACAAAATCGATGGGTAATATTTATCGCACGTATTTCCTCTTTATCGTTCCTGTGAAACAAATACATACATACATACATACGTGTTTCATATACGGCTGGTATTTTATGTTGGCTCGAATACGCGATCGTATCGTGTGTTTCCAAAGGGTAGATGATTCGGTCGAACGTGGAAATACAATTTCTCGTCCAGAACGAGACGAAGTGCATAGATTCTTCCGACCGATTGACACACGTTGGTCTAGAGACAGATTTGCATTTCTCTTATATCCGCTTCAATTTTCGTTCGACGGATATATTCGACTCCGCTTTTGAGCAACGACAGGTTTACATTCGAAACGGATGCGTCTCTGTCTGAATCGTTTCGCGATTGCGTTCCTACAGTTTATCCGTGCGAGAAACGTGCAGGAATATGGTTCGTTAATATATTTGAAGAAAGTTCCGGTACACAAAAGGTGCCGGTATAGGCAAAGCTTCGAAACATACATCGTAACGCAACGAAACTGTATCAGATTGAAGTTTAATCTTCCATAAAAAATAATCGAACAAGAATACCAGCAAGTGCAATATACCGTAAATAATGTAGAGCCACATTACGAAATCAACCGAGGACGATGTCCTGTCCTCGCGTGGTCCTTCCATTGTCTTCGGCCAGAACATACAAGAATCCCTAAGACAACAACGCTGTTAGAAATTTTCATCGCCATTTAACATACCGTAGGATCGTGCACGTTATAACTCTCGTTGTTTCCCTTTCTGTTTGCGTTTCTATTCCCATACCTGCAGTGCTTTTTTCGCGTTCCTGATCGCGCCAACGTGGCAAACCCTTTCGATCACTCGACCCTTGAGACCTTTCAGGGGTGATCGAATAATAGTGCGCCGCGTCATTACAGTTTTATTCGGATCGCGGTAGCTGGGCATGTACTCGGTTGTCTCCGAGGTGACCACCAGCTTCTTGTGCTCGAGATTCCTCGTTAACGAGATCAAACGTTTCGTGCACCGGTCGATGATAGTCTCCTCGAGTATCAGTACCTGTTAATTCAACTCCAAAATGAGGGGAAAAAAGGATTTCTCTTCGTTCGACCATCGAGACGAGGCGATTATGCTCCATCGATAATACGAGCAAGAAAAGGGGAAATAAAACCTGAGGAGTCTACCTGGGGTTTCTTCACGAGTTTCCCGAACCAATCGGGCAACGAGGTAGCGGCAGTTTTGCAAAATATCCTCTTGTTCAAGAATTTGTCATGCTTAATTTCTCTATGCAACGTGTCCTCCGATAAAACGTGAGCCGAGTACGGATTCGGATAACGCTTGAAGAATGCTCTGCAAACAGCCAGCCAGCAGTACGGAAGTATAGTTACCTCTGCGCTTTCCTTCATTTACTGAAACTTAAAGATTTCCAATATCGTACTACCGCAGACGAGAGGTACTCGCTATAATGCACGTTTAAAGCAGCAATCATGAATTGCGCGAACGTGACAGTTCGTCGACCAATTTTAGATTTGTTTGCTTTTTCTTTCTTTTCCTTTTTTATCTCATAGTCTCTCTCCCGACGAAGCGAGGAAGGTTCGCGTGAATCTATAGAGTTACCGACGCTTACTCCTTCATTCATACACCGCATCGAACCCTCACTCCGTCCATTCTTTCACCCTCCCTTATTCTTGCAATTCATTAGTGAATCGTCAGGTGCTTCATAAACAATGGATGGGGTCCCCTCATTAACGTAACTTCAACGATAATAACGTTTCCACGATTCTAAATGCCTTTATCGTTCTGTTTTCCTCGCGGACAATAATCGTAGCTCCCCTCGCGAAATTACGCGAATGGTGTATAGTGTATAGTATCTTATTTCACACCGCAGGACTTCGTTCCACGGTGCAAAAGTTTTTCTGATCCTTGGCGATACAAGGTTAGTAAAGTATCGACGTCACATTTCACGCGTGTATGTACGCTTTTCTGTGTATCTTTCTTTCTTCCTCCCATTAAAACCGTCCGCCAAACACCCGTCAACTTTACCTCGTAAATTTGTCTCCAGTGCTGCAATCGATATAATCCTTCGCAGAACCTCAGTGAATGAATTATTCTCTGGAACGAATTCTCGCACAAAACGCAGACAGACGATCCTCTTCTGTTCCTGTACACGGATGTTCGTTTCTTTCTCATCAAACCTGTCGTGTTCTTCGCGGAAGTTGGCGAAACTCGATAACGAATTGATGTTCGTCGAAGTAGGAGACGTGCGAATTGTGCCCCAACGGAGATTGTTCTCCAGCTAAGCCGAATATCTTCGGTCGGGCTTAGTGCAACGAGATAGCAGAGGTGATTGCATCGTGCGGATCCGCGAGAGAGTCGTAACAATTAGTGGTGCCACAGAGAGGAGGAGGAAGGCTGCTGGTCTCCAGTTACGTCATCCCTGTCGTCGTTTAAGCCGCGTTCATTACGGCACCGACAATCAGGCTGCTCCACGGTCAAGAGGATGGAAAAGGGTGGCTGAAGGGCGATAGGGGTCAACATGAAGGGAGTTAGGGGTGGTTTAAGCGAGTGTAGCCACGGCGGTCAGGCTTGTAATCTGACGGCGGTGGGTCGTTCGCCTGGTCGGGGTAAAACGGTCCATTAAGACCGGCTAGCAGTTAGTGGCTATGCTATAGGAAGCAGACAGCTTCCTAATGCCGGGTCTGGACCATCCCCGTGAAGGGCTGTTACACGGGGCCATCCGTTGGGCTGACTTCACCTTCGCGGAACTTAGATTTTGTTAGGCTACGCTCTGTTTTCCCTTGCTTTCTGCAAACAGAATGATACACCCGAGCGCCCTTCTTCTTACTGCTGATCGATCGTAATGCATCTGACGTGCTCGAGAAGATATATTTGCCTTCTATAGACCGGAATGATCGGAGGGGCGATTTCAGTGTTATCTTTAGTTTGTATAGGGCCGCGCGTTTGTTTGCTCCGGCTCGAGAAATCGTTGTACAGATCATATTAGGTGCACGTATACTTCCTCGTTGTTATTACAATTGCACATTGCAGAACGATGCAATAAATTGCAATCAACAGGAGATCATTCGGGGAAACAACGATAGATATAACCTTCCGCATAGGAGAATCTTGCTAAAGTATTAGGTTGTTCGAAAAGTTTCTTTCGCCTTCTTACTAGATATTAACTGCAAACAATTTTACGAAGAGTACAATATTTATAAATGATGTACGATACATTCTATTTAATCATTCCCCGTAACTCGTCAGGAAGCATCATGATATCATGTTTTAACATTTTTTTTATGCCGTTGCGAAATATTGATCAACATGATTTTTATCTCATTTAAAGAGTTCAATTTTTCATAACGAATAGAACTTTCTGAAGAAATAAATAAGTAATAAATCAGAAAGACAAGATTTGAAGAGTAAGGGATGGCGGCTGGAATATTCCAAATCAGATCTAAATGCCTTCCCATCATTTCCATCTTTCGATACACGCAGAACGGCACCGAGACTATCGATTCAAACGACATTATACCATTGGAAAGCTAGAAAACAACCGAGTGGATCGAAAAAGGAAAACGGATCAGCCACTGTGTTTGGCTAAACGTTGCCCCATAAAACCGAGCAGTCAAACAGCGAAAGAAACTTTTGGGACAACCTAATACGATGGTTCTGGCTTCACTGAAAGCTCACAAACCGGACTTTCCGTAACGCCATGCTAAGCCGCGAATATTGTAAACTGGCTTACGAAACGTTTAAACAGAGGGGTCGAAGTATCGCGAGGGAAACGCATCCCTTAACGATGAATTAATGCCACGACGCTTTCGTGCGTGTCCCCTCGCACGTGTCTATACATCCGGCAGACTTCAGCCCCGTGGTGCAACTTGAACATCACCGCTGGACGCCAAGTTGACGATGTTATCCGTATGCATATGCCTGAGGAAATTACCTCGCACATACGTACGCGTTTTGCTTGCCGTCTTCTGTACCGGTGCCCAAGCTGGGCGCAGCGCGGTAGGACGGGCGAGTAGAAGTTACTGACGCGAAGGGAGGCACCCCCTTGTACGCGTCCCGCCCTCCGTTTCGGGGTGGCTTTACCTTCACCAAGCAAAGTTTGATTACTGTTTTCACTGCGGGGCCGCGATAGAAGTGCAATACGTGCCGTCTTAACAAACCCGATACATTCCCGCGTCGTTACCCCGTCGACGTCACGATTCGTTGCAGCACTTGCTCAACTTTCTTTTCCCGTTCGGTTAGGTTCGGTAAGACTTCCGTTTTACCGCCCCATTCGTTATGCTCGTACCCTTGGTATATCCCCTTGGACATCGTGAGAGAAATTGTTGTTCGTTTCCTTATTTTTTTTTTATCACAGGCGATCGCCTAGGACCGTTTTAACATTTTTTTTATGTCCGCGATAATAATTTTCGAGTGCCGCGCCCGTAGTTTCGGTGATGATATTTTCGCGCAACTTCCCGAGACGTACGAACATTCTATGACGGGTCTGCGTAAGCGTTCCTGCGAGGCGCAATTCCACGTTGATAGTCCAAGTTGTTACGGGAATTATGATCTTTTCATAGCGGCGTTAAAAGGACGTAACAGTGTCTCTTACACTCCCCGCCGCTGTTCCTCCATTTTCCGCGATCCGTTCAATTCTGTCGGAGGAGATACCGTGCCGCTCGTTAAATCGTCGCAGAAATTTAATAACGTTACAACGTTAGTCTTCGACGTTAGAATGGTCCTTCGACGCTCGTCAGACCAGTGTTCGTAATAACCTTTATGGCTTCAACTGGACGTTAATGTCGATATGACGTGACCGATATAGAGAGTTGGGCCATGCAGTTTCATGTTAGAAAAACGTGAGCTTGAATTCATTGCGCTGGCCGATCGTGGGCTTCGGTTTTTCGTCTCGATGCCCTGCCCAGACGATTTCTTTATGCTCGGCGAGCATCGCAATCTTTCAATCTTCCCGTGGAATCCGCTCCCGTCCGACGTTCCTACGCGCGCAGTTTCATTCGGTATTTGAAACCGTCGACGTAATTAATTCGCGACGCTCGCGTCCGCCGGCAGAATTTCCTGCAGAAAGTTCCGCGAGGGGGTGGGGCTGGAGGTGGAAAAGGATATTTCCCGAAGAGGCAGCGCCGGGGTTAGAGGGAAAGTTTGATTTGACTTGCACGCGACCGCCCTCGCACGAGACTGCGGTTCGTCGGTTGCGTTGGGGGGTTGTTTCGTCATCGAACAGGTAGCGGTTGCCCCGTGGAATTAGAATTCTTGACTTGCGGCGGGGATCAGGCTGAACTTCTCCCCAGAAACACGCAATTATCGGGCATGATTGTCGCAAGCTTGGCCTCTCTAGTTTAATTGGAATATCGGTATTTAACGTATTTCCTGTTATATCAACTGGCGAGATTAAACTTGCGGTCTGTTGATCATATATCGTTCAGTTATTAAGAATGGTAACCCAGCAGAGGATTACAATTTTTAATTTATTCATATTTATCCATACCAGTTCGATAATATGAGCGATGTTAAAAATATTGAAAATACATGTTGACTGTTGATTTGGCGACTGCCAAAAGTTAAGAGGTAAAAATTAATACCATTAATTTCGCAAAGGATTTAACAATATGCCATCTATTATTTCGCAATGAGCTGCTATTTTTGGAAACCTTCATTTTCAATTCTCCTTCGAGTGTATCGTCCAAGTGACCGAAATTATTCTGCCACTTTTGTTCCATTTGAAAGCGCCGTTCGATCATTCTTCTCCGTCGTTTGCGTCGATCGGAAGGGGCGCAGTTTCTTCTAATTTTTGGACGACGCTGTCGGCGTCGGATTTCGCTTCCACGGTAGAAGTTCGCGCGATTGTGCGCGTGTAGGCGAGGCGAGGATGACACGGGGGAATAATACGCGAGCGTCCCAGAATCCAGAGTTTCGCACGGAGGGAACAATGGACAAGATTAATGGCAAATGGCGTGAGCGTAGAGCCAGTTCCGTGGATCCTAACACAAGCATAACGAGAGGTTTGGTCTTGCATAATCTGTCTTGCGGTGTTGCTGGAGAGCATCGTGGCGTTGGATTATTGGAACATTTATGGAGAGAAGTTGATATCGCGTCTGAATCTACCGAAATCAGTTTGGACAATCCTCGCGCCGTTCGCCGGGCATATTTTTCATTCCCCGCGCAGGTATTTTTGGGTCGAAATGCCGTCCGATACCGTGGCCAAGGGATGATTTATGCCGCGCGTGATTTAATCTGCGCTTGGAAAGCGATCGCGAAATACAAGAGCGATTTAATTAAACGCTCTGCTGTGCGGATCTGTTTCGCCATTGTTTTTGTGAACGGCATGGAAAGATAGTGTCTTTTAATTCGGGGATGCTTTCGATATAATGCGTTCGGTTGTTCCTTCGCATTTGTTACTATGGAACACATTGATACACATTTTTATATCCTTTTCGTTTATTCGCGGCGCCAGTACCAACCCCCCTGTTACACGTACAGTTGCACCGTTTCCTGTTTGCGAATCTCATTCATGCTTGAAATGGACTATCGAAAAAGAAGTTTTGATTTCCCATTTACTTTGCTCCGGCCGCGAGATACGTGGAAATAGATCGCGCGAGATTGACGTTCGTTTTATCTCCACGGTTGAAAGCCATTTGTCGATATCGATGGCGGCGGTGGTTCGCTGTAAATGCAATCCAGCCCGCAAATCGAGAATTTTAATAGCCGGTTATAATTTCTCCATCGTTTGTCCATCGTTTTTCGACGTTCCTCGTCGACGTTCCCACGATAAAAATGTGCCCGGCCAAATCGATTCAAAGGTTTGCGAAAAACGCGACGGAAAAAAGATGCGATGGAAAGATGAGAAATTTATTTTCAAGAAAAGGACGATCGTGATTCTCCGTGCACGCTGGTTTATACGAAGACATATCTGGAGGACGACGTCGTGGTTCCTACACTTACGACGAACCAGAGAATAGGATATTGAAAAATCCCCGCCTTACATTGACATGCTACCGTTTCCCCCTTTCGCTTCTTTGCCCTTTCCTCCTCGTTCCTCGTTCGCTACCAGACGAGGATGAATGCGTGCGAGGGTGCCATGAATGGTAGCAGGTGCGCCGCGTGAATTTATCGCAGCAAAGGAGCTCGACTTATGAGCGCTGCTTGTGATCTGAATCCGCCGAAAAAAGTTCACCCCACGGTCAGTGATCGATAATCTTCAAGCCGGGTCTAGATGGTATCGAGATGTTCTTCTTTCTCCAGGGTGGCCCATTTTTTTGTTGTATTCTCGGCCATGTTCGTGAGTTATTATTTTGCGATTCTGTTCTACCACAGCCTATCTATACCTGTCCAAAAAATTTCAGCTCAGCATTTAACACCGTGAACTATATGGGAAAATTATTATCGACCCTAGAAAAGGATCGAATAAATTATCGACACACGTACCTGTGATTTTCTTTTCCTTTTAGGAAAGAATATCAGCTGAAAGGATTTTACGAAAACTGAAAAAATCGCAAGTAATTAAGATTCAGATATAACATTGAATACTTGCTTCGGGCAATTCATTCCCGGATCAGAATTTTACCCTCTGTTTCACTAACGAAGGAGAAAGTGTTCTCCATGCTCGGTCGCCTAGCTTCATGCACGAGCTGCAGCAGTTTCACGTAGATAACACGATACGCTTTTGGCGCAAGTGCCGTTCTCGATATTGGCATGGTCGCGAGAGGTAGGAAGGTAAAGGTGAGACGTTGGAAACATTTGAAATCAGTGCGTTCCCCAGGGACACCTCGTAAATCGTGCGCCCCGTTGTTGGCGCCTTTCCACGTGCCACCCCCTCGTCTCTTTGCCTCTCTGCATCTCTCTACTTTCTCCCAGTGTCTCGCGTTTTCTCCTTCCTCGTCCCTCTTGCGCACGAAATCCGTGGAAATCCGAGAAAAATCGCGTTATCGCCAACCCGTGAAACAGAAGCTGTAACAAAAAGGACAGAGAAACTTTAGAACGCTCGGGGGCGAAGTATTCTTGCAACGCCAGAAACAGTATCGCCAGCTTTATATATAATATATATTGTATACTTCCTTTTTTTCTCCTTTCCCATCGAGCCGTAGATTTTTACAGCGGAGCCTGAAATACGGCGATCATTTCTCGTGGAATTATCGACGAAGATAAAAAACAGACAGTGGCGTTGGTAGTCTTTTTTCCCCATGGTATCTTCCCTCCGGACTTTGTAGCGCAAAAAAGAAATACCACTATATTATACGGTTCTATGTAACAGAGAAGAGTGGTTTCAATTTTTCTCCGATGTCCTGTGCTTTCAACAACTTCGAAACGGAGGCTGCAGCTTCCGCAGCCGTTGAATTATTTTCACATCGACGTATCGTTAGCTTTTCTCTGTTCCCCGATGAAAAATAATTTTTCTACGTAAGGAGAGACCTTGTCCCACGGTTTTCACGTCGCGGATTGGACAATGCTCGCACTCCTGCGACGGTTTTCGTTTGTTCTGCTGCTGCTGCCTTGGCTTTCTCATCAACTTGACGCGCAGCTGATTTTTAGGCGCAAACGATCTGCAATATTTGAAGAAGACCTAAGCACGACAGTGGGAATGGGAAAAAATAGAAACGAGAAAATATTCCGCGTCCAGCTGTGTGCGTCTTTTCTCGCGACGCGCTCAGAGTACTTGTGTGCGTGTGTGCTCGCGTAGTAATTTCGACGGCCGTGGTACGTCTGCTCCCTTTTGCAAATATTGATCGTGAAAAAATAGTTGGTGTCTCTGATACGAAGACAGGCGCCCGCGGTGCCTGCGGAATCGAATTTCTCATCGACGATCCTGTAATGTAGGTCGCGTGCGCATCGTTGTTCCCAACGAAAATTGGCTATTGTTCCATACGAATTCTACATATTCAACCGTGTTGCTGAAAAATGGAAAAAAGCAATCGACCGTATAAATTTATTGAAAAAGACTTCGATATCTGGTTACTCGATACAAAAAAATAAAAACTTGTCTATCACGATTGGTTTGATCGAGTGTGTACCGATAAAATGTTAACGCATTCCATTTCTCCTTTTAACATCGTTGGAAATCGAAAAAAACTGTTCGCTGCATCAAAAAAAGAAAGGAAAAAAAATAGTAGCGGTTATCGAGAATTGTAGAAACAGAATAAATTCTACGTTCTTCTATAAAAGATTCTTTTTTGTCCCGAATAACAGAGGGTCGTTCGGTTAAAATAGTTGAACAGCATTGGGTCTACGAGAAGCGTGGGGCGCGTCGGGTTATAATTCATGTATATTGCATGCATAAACGGCGTTGTTGTCACCGAAGTTAAAACGAATGAGAAATGCCAGGCGATGTCGATCCAGTTAATCGACTGCAAGCACTTCGCCTCGACCGGGATCATTTCCGCTAGGAACGCTTCGCAAATTGAGTTCGCCACGGTCCGGCGAATTAATGTCTAATAGTCTGTTCCGTGGATGGAATTAATTACTTCAACTTCAAGCCGTTGATATTAAATGCGCGGATTAACGTTGCGAAATAACGGTGGCCGGCAGTTACGTTAGTTTCACCTGTTCCGCGTTAAAACGACCTGGTGCACTCCATCATTGGGCCCTATTAGACGTAATTTATGATACATCGACGGGCGTTTCGCACGTTTCTTGGTGGTCAAGCAAATTGACCGATCGTATACAATTGACGCGAGCAAGAAACGAATGTCCTCGGCGATAATATCGATTCTCTACCACGGCAATTAGTGGAATTTTGTTCGCAGCAGTTACGCAATTTCATCTCGCAGATTTTTCTATCTTAAATTGTTCCGTGAGACTGACGGAGACGGATGAATTTTAGATAACGCGAAATTAAGTTGCTGGGGGAAGAAAGGGTGTTGTCCCGCGAGGAGTTAAAAGTTGTATCCGCGGGGAAACTTGTTACGGCTACGAAAAGAGGAAAAAAAGAGGAGGCAGGAAGAATATTATTGATTCGCTGTTGCACTCGAAGACTCTTATTATACCTGCAGCAGAGCTCGAAGTACACTTCGAGGCACTTGCGAATCATCGATCCCAGTCGCAGATTTTTCGGGGAGATATTTAACAGAAGTATCACGATGCGTCTTTTTCCTGGACGGTTGTCCACTGGACAATCAAAGTTGTCAGCATGTCTCAAATACAGTGGGCCAAGAAAGTATTCATACAGTGCATTAGTTTGGTGTCAAGACAATCATTCCTAAAACAATATATATGAATATGAAGCACATGTATTACACTTTACAATAATCTATATTGTTTCAGGAATAATTGTCTTGACACCAACATTTTGGTGACACCCAAATAATGAAATTGCAAGTGAAACTGATCGTCTTCCAGCAAACGATCTATATTTTACCATCAAAGCCTGTATGTATACTTCGTTATCAGACGACTGTTCCAGCAACTTTAATACAAATCATGGCAAAAGCATTCCCAGCTCACCACGTGTGTACATCCTCGCGACTGCATATATTACACTTGGCACTGTAGACCGAAGTGTCCAAGCGTTTCGATAGCTCTCGACAATCGTCTCCAACCAAGAAGTCCTCCGCCAAAAGCAGAATCTCCGGGGCACCGTGAATCCCGTCTCGCTTTCTTAAACGTTATGGTATCGGCGGCGAAGATGGGCCAGTTCGGGCCGTCTGGCTCTAAAGTGGCTATATCTCCGTGTCAGGAGCCGGAGTCAGGGATGTCGGGTGACATTGACCGCGGGAGCAACCCCTGTGGAGGGTCGACGAGGTTTTCGCTGGCGCGTGGAAACGGCGCTTGCGCTCGGCACGTTCTCGTGCAGCCGGGTTCGCGAAGAAAGGGGCGACGGGGTAAAACACAGTACGACCCCGGACGATCAAGGGGTAACGACACGTCCACCGAAACCTGTGCAGTCGGTCCCCGTCGCCACGAAACAGTTCCCGCGGATAGTTGATTGCGTTCACGGCGACGAGATCGAAAAATCCCGTCGAGCAGACCACGCGCCGTTGGCGTTATCAAAGTCCGTGTTCCCGGCCGTTTTGCGCGCGTGATACGCCGTTTCGTCGAGGGAACGCTCCGTTCGTATCGCGGTGCACTCGTTAGATACACCCGAGCCCGTCCGGTCCGTCGTCGTTTCGTTTGGTGGGTGTTGAAGTGTGTGAAATCGCGTGGAAAACGTGTGCCGCGTTCGTTCGTGGTGTCGCATGGCTTTGTTATGAAATATACCATGTAAGTATGACGACCCGGAGCACCGTTTGCTTTCTCTTTCAGAAGGGATGGTAACTGGATAACGAGGGGCAGCTTCGACCGGTCTTGATCTCGCGGCCGGCGCCGGCAACTCGTGGCCGCGGCATTTCAGCCGAATTCCCGTTCGATTTTCGCCACGGTGATTCGGTTGTACGCATGAAATATTGCTCACCGCTGTGTGTATTTGATAAATAACGCAGCAGGCGAATGAATAATCAGAGGGGGCGTCATTATAGAGGGAAAAATACATTACCGCGCGGATAATGATACGAATAATTAATACGATAGCTTCTGTTGGTTAATTCGCCCGCGCTGGTTCATTCCTGCATTAATATCGTATTTTCCGATACGATTAATTTACGGCGGGCAAACGACTAAATATGCGTGAAACAAAAAAAAAGAATAGGAATTTGGACTTCGAGGGACCAAATCCTCTCGGTTTAATTCGGTCTAATAGGCGAGATGGAATAAGACGTAGCTCTCCTGTTCCTTTTACGGAGCTTTCACTGCAGATCGAGACAACTGAATAGATGCGCGGTTCATATTCGACAATTTGTATGCACTACTCACTATCGAACGTTCGTCTGGTTTACTTGAGAGACAATGGTTAAGCTTCGCTATCGTCACCGATACCTTCCATGGATACATTCTAGGCTAACTGGAAAATGTAGTCCACTTGCTTTTCTCTTTTATCAAAAAAAAGAAGATGAGACAATACACAGAGCTGCCAAAATTATTAAACAATATGATAATTACGCGTACGTGTTCGTTTCATTTCTACCCATATAATTTGTTTCGCACGTTTGCACAGGCAATGTGGGATCTACTAATATTTGTAATGGCCAATTGTTCGCGATTAATTGATTCAAATGAAGCTTCTAATTACCGCGAGCTAGATGCCGGTTCGAGTGCACCGTGTCAGGGGTTGCTCCGCTTGGAATTTCAATGCTGGCCGTGTCGCTAAACAGGCAAATAAAATATTTGCGTTCGATTGATTGCGTGCGAAAATTCCCTTGCCGGGAGCTCGCGTACGAAAGACCACGAATCACTGCGGTCATTTCCATTCAATCGTCGATAGTGACGTTTGCATTATTAACCGGGACTCTAGGTCCATAGATTATTCACGTGTCCCATCTAATAACCAGGAATTAATTTATTCGACGGTAGACTAGAGATCGACTGTTCGATAGGTCTAGCCCCCGATTAAATTACCAGCGCTGGAAATTAGAACGCCAGCATTGACGTCCCGTGAATACCTGATCGATCCATTTTCTCCAACTGACTTGCTCCAGTTTCGATCCGGCCCGATTCTGTTGATGGTTCCTTCTATCTACTTCCGACGTTTCGACGATACACCTGCAAAGAAAATTTCGTCCGTGAACGTTGCACGTAGACAGCCCGAGTGTTCCGCGCAATTAGTTTAACACTTAACGCGCTAAACCGAATCACGTGGCACGTTAATTCGGATTTGCTGATGTTATCGCGGTGCATCAGCTAAGTAAGCGCGTTTCTGCCCGGGATGCATTGTACCGGTTCTGCGGAAATTTCGAACGCCGTATCTCTCGGGCGAAATTTCCTACGGTTGTTTCCCCTCTGGTGGCTCGTGTACACCGTTGGCTGAATTAAAAGAGATTAAGTGGCTGCAGGACTTCGCCGAAACGCACACGAACGCGTGACGGATAGCGAACCAGGCGGCAAATCATTCGGATGCAAAATATCGAATAGGTGCAAGGACTTTTTAAAGTTAATCATTTCGCGATTCGATTGTTCGAATGAGTTTCGATCAGTGTCTCGACCGATTCCAATTCATTGTGAACCGCATTGAGGCTGAAGAAAGAGAATCACGCGATGCCTCTTTGCAAGCAATCGCTCGGATATTAATTTCGCCGCAATTCTCTTCGTTTCTTTCTTCTGAAATGTCTGGCATCCGTTTGCCCGTTTGCCTCATTTATGCGCGATGGCCGAGTTTATTTGTAGCTCGTTGCACGGAAGTATTCGAGGGATTTAAAGTGTCCCGGTTTTAGAATTTTCACAGAGTTTTACGTAGCTTTTGGAAAGTCTTGCAGCAAACTGTGCATTCTGAATCGAGGACCGATACGAGCATCACTTTAGACACTCCAAAAATGTCCCCAGCAATTCCGAGCCCTGCCGCGGATTTTCGCGAATCGAAGCGAATGGCGGCCGACCAGTTTTATAAATTGCAATCTTGCATCGTCGTCGGTCCTTTCAGTTTCTCTCAACTCAAACTGTGCACAGTGTACACACGCGACAGGGCGTTCGCTGGCAGCACTGTTTATGTATTTACTTTGACAGGACGAAAAAGCAGGGCTTCCCAGAGGAAAATGTTTCGTGGGACGATAGCACATGTCAAGACTCAAAGCTGCGGTAGTCTCGGTCAAAATACGGGGGTTGAAATCGCTAGCACGTGAAGATCGTACGTTGCATTCCTTTGGAAACGAACGTTTAGGTGGTCGTGAACGGGCTCAATGCTTGTCATTTGATTCCACCTGTCACGTATGTATTTTCCGACACGTATCGAAGATGAATAGTACGTGTGGATGATCTGGTGGAATCGTCTAGTCAAAGCACTTCATTATATCTTCGCAGCCTTCACACTGTATTCAACGGTATAGTTTCCTGAGAATGTTACGTAGACATAGAACGCTCTAAGTTTCTTCTTATCCGCGATTGCAAAAATAAAATTCTACGAGTGCATAAATGAAATGAATCGATTGTGCGCCCCCTCTGACAATACTCGTGGCCTCTTAAATCAACGTTCCATACGAGATATTTTTACAAGTGTCAGTCAATTTCCAATATTCCCATTTTTATTCATCGAAACGGATCGTATTTCCAGCTCCGGTAATCCAATATAAGTACGCGCGTTTCAAATCAAACAATCAAGTACGCAATTCTTCAACCCTATTTGGTACGGGCAATACTATATCGAATTTTTTTTCGCAGATTTGTCACGGCACGGTTCACTACCAATGCACACTACTAATCGTCGCGAAACGCCAGTGATTCTTTTAACACGATTCGCTCGACCGGCCGCGTGCAAAGAGGATTACCTGATTTTTTCCTCCCTTTCCTTTCACCTGCCTTTTTTCCCGCCGGAGGCGCGTCATTAAAATCCTATGAAATAAGAAGAAAAAAAAGCACGTCGTAAAAAGCTGCGGGCGTTCGTTTTGCCAAGCACGCGCGTGAATCAGGCCACCCGACAGTGGATCCGCGGTGTGAAACGGTGGCGGCTGAATTTTATGACGGATTTTCCATTAATCATCTCATCATTTCGCATCCCCGGCCGGCTCGGTCTTATTCAAAGTACGACCGATTCGGGACGCGGCATCGATTTGTTCCCGCTGAATGCAACAGAGCTGCACCGGCCGGCCCCGCCATTGTGTTGAATTAAACGTTCGCCCTGCGCGCGATGAAAGCTTTATATATCTGGCGCAGTGGATCGGGTTACACTTGGAGAGAGTGGCCCGATTGCACGCAGCAGCTTCCCATATAAGTTCTAATTAATACTACCCGTTTCGCGGTCGATATCGAGCGAGCCGTGCCGCCGAAAAGAGACCTAGCGAAATTTGCGGCTTTCGTCCTGTAACAGATGGGAGCTGATTGAAATTTCTGGAAATTCACTCTTCGTTCATCGTCCTATATACGTCGGACGGTGTCGGATGCCGCGAATATCAGGAAATTTGTTAACGAAACCGTTTAATCAGCGCCGAGTGAGTCGGTCGTAGAATGAATTTTATTATTTCTATGCAAATCGATTAGAGATCGCATTAACGAAATTTCTCTCAGGATTCCCCGGCTATAAATGTCGCCGCGAGTCCTTTCCGAAAGTGGACAATTCCTACAGGAGCGGATCCGTGCCGACGAGAGTTCCTCGCTCTGGTTCAAGCGTATCGGAAGGGCGGCAACGACGGGACGCAAATACTTTAATTTAACAGGGGGTGGACGCCGGCCATTTATTACGCCGGCGCATAATTTGATACGGATCGCGGGACGGAAAGTTTCGTTTGCAAATTAGGAGCGCTAATGGAACTAAGCAGTTCAGGTTGAAAACAGGCACGACGAGCAGACTAGTTTCGCGCTAGTTCGGGGACAATAGCCGACAGATCCCCTTTCGCGGCCTCCTCCCCGCCTTTGGCTAAAACAATGCGCGATTCTTCCCCGGAATCACCACCCGCCCGAGATACGGTATAAACAATGGTACCGCTATTGCAAGGGCGTGCTCCTAGAAAATCAATGAGGTATAGTTCGGCTATTCTTTTTACGTAGCCGGATTATTGTCCCGGGAGGACGGGGAAGGAGCGGCACGTTTTAAACCTCTGAAACTTTCATTCGAACTATCGCAGCCCGTTCGGGGTTGGGAAACTTAACTTTCGGTTAAGGTGATCGAAATAGACGGGGACTATCGTTCGCTCGGTGGTATTCGAGCGAGTGCTTTCTAGAAAATGTTCGGGAACGTTGGGCGCCGTTTACTTTATTTCACTTCGTGTCCAGCTCGTTGATCTGCGTTCTTATTACCTAAACCTATCCATTACCTCGGCGATTAGGAAATCGCACGAGCGCGAAGTAGGAGAAATTGCCGGGCGCGGTAAACACCTGTCTGTAATCTGAACAAACAAGACGAGGATAGGTAACAATCGTTGCACGCAAGTGGAACGGGCGGCGGCGTATTTTTTCCCCGGTTACCTTTGGAATTCGTGTGCGTGCGAGTAACTCGGTTGTCAAGACGATTAAAATACCAGCGGGACCGTTCGCTGGCATCGTGCACAGATCCCCGGCCGACCGGACTCGACTCGTTTAATTACTAAATGCAGTCGTCGTCGTCGTCTGTGATCCGAATACGAGCGGCTTTGTGCTCTGTGTGTATCCGTTTTTAGGGGGAGGATTTGCTCGGGAGCACACGGATTAATCGAGCAGGGGGGAGAACGGTGCAGGCGTTATCAGTGCGTCCTGCAGATAATGCGTGTCGGGATGCCGCCGCAGATAGATGTAGAGATAGACGGGCAGGGGTGGAACGATAGACGAAGAGGGAGTCACGCGTGTCTGTCCATTCGACCCTATCGTGCGAAATAGCCGAGCGTGTTTGCTCCTCGTAAACCACCCCGACACGCGTACCTTCGAACCACCCCGCTGTGCTCCCTTACCAGGCGGCCCGCCCACCCTTTGCATACCTATGACGTTGCCCAAGATGTCGGGGCGCGTTGCATTATGCAGGGATGTTGGCTATTTTCAAGCCCAGAGATCCTGCGACAGCGTGTTTGGCGTCTTGGTCCGATAGTGGCGATTAAATCGTGGACGATCGAGCTTCGATCGAGTCCATGACAAATAGACTGACGCGGTTGTTTGTTCCGTGGATTTTAGACGCACTCGCCTCTAGGACAATGGGTTTCGGGCATTGTCACGTGTCGGTCATTTGTTTGCGACGGATAACGCGCGAGGATTGAACTCTGGGCTGCGACGGAATTGGAAAGCTGGTACACTTTTGCGCGCGTGAACCGTGTTGAAAAAGTGTCGCGTCACAAATTTCCAGTCGTGCACCACGTACTTTTGGAAGAGGACGTTTTGCCTCTACACGCTGCGGCTGGCTTGTCTAGTTTCGACTTGCAATTCGTAGTGCTGCGTTAAAACGAGCCGGGCGGATTGCAGCAACGCGACAAGTTAATCGGAAATTAATATGCGTGCAGCCGCGTGTTTAGTTTGGCAAAATGTACATACACCCCTCAATTGACAAATTGACCGCACCCTCTCAGTCGGCGTAGCGTAGTGTTTGATTTTCGGCGGGTATTCGAACGAGCAGCTCGTCTTGTTTCTTCGTCGTTACTGACCTACGATCGACAAGCAATTCGACGTTCATCGAATTTCCCTCACAAACATTCAAATGATGATAACACTCCGTTCGTAACAATGAATCGAAGCCTCTGCGGATCGTCATGATATTGCAATCAATTTCACAGGGAACCAGATATTGTATCATGGAAGAAAGTTCGTTTTTTTCGCTATTCGTTTGAAGTTTTTAATCTTGAGACGCGTTTAATCGAACGGGGACGACTGTTAATACGATTAAGCAGTACGCCTCGTTCCGATTTCACTGTGGAATCTCGGCGAAGCTCCGATGCTTCTCGCATTCCCCAGCGGGCCACGGCTGGAAATGGTAACTTCACGCTGTTTTGACGCGGTATAATAATTTCTCTGGAGACCACCACCCGCCTAATCCGCGCGCACGTAGACGCGCTCGCGCACCGGAGGCGACGAAAAGTGCACCCTCATCGATTCCATTCTTGGCCAGGGATCGGTGGAACGGGTGTAGATATTCCCAACCCATATTTCATTATCTCGCGGAAATTATGTAGGTGGCGATATCGGGATCGAGGGAGGGCTTCGATAGTTTTATGACATCGAGATGTTTCGCGATGTTTGATCTTTCGGTCGGCTCGTTCGTGCGAATCTTTCGTTCTCTCATTAGTCTCTCATCCAAGGATCGCAGTTGTTTTTTTTGTTATTTAAAATAGTAAACATTTATATTTCATTCAAGCACGAGCGTAAAGATATACCAGTTAAATCCAAATACTTCTAACACCTCTAGAACCTTACCGACGAATTAGAATTAGAGTATTTATATTTTGCAATCGAGAAAATCTAAATTGATATCTCTCCTTTTTTTACCGCGAAATTTCCATTGAACGATGCACTCAGAGACATCCTGTCTACCGCCCTCCGATGTGAGTCAATTCGCGAGTCGAGAATTTAGCGGTGAAACAGACGCTCGGCCAGGAGCGAGTGAAGGGAAATGAAGCTCGAAGTTACTCGTTGGTTTGGTTATCTTGATTGGGATATGGTGATGTGGGTGGATAGTTAAGGGGCAATTTCTATGGATGCTCGAATACGTGGCAGCGTTCTGCGTGCGTCGAAGTAAGTGATAGAGAGGCGGCGGGCAGAGTGGAAAGGAAAATAAGAGAAGCTGAAAAAAGGGCTGGCGTAAAACGTGACGCTGGCCAGAGTAAGAAAGGGATGCTCGTGGTTACGGATCGAAGAGGGAAGAAACACGAACTAGGCGGGCAAGCTCGGTATGCTAATATCGGATTTTCCCGTGCGTTCGGTCCATCTGCTCGGGAAACGTTTATTCGGTGCTTTATTTCCGTTATGCGGATGAATGCCGACGGACCGGAGGTCTACCGGGTCACAGTTACATAAAAAAGAAGGGAAAATGGGATGGAGAAAGTTTAACGTGTCGCGAACAATTTCTTTCTGGACTTTTCACATGGGAGAACGATGCGAAAACTTGGACGAACTCGCCGCTGGGCTATCGAGACAGGTATCGAAAGTCGAGAATTCCTAATCAATCGGATAACCATAGGGGTGTATTTTTTTCTATCCAGGATATAATGATTCTATTCGAACAATCAAAGTTCACGTTGGAGAAATTCAAAGCTTTCTTAATAGACTATACGTTCTATTAGCAGTTGACACGATTATCAAAGAATAATTCGATACACACGGTATTGAAGTTCTGCCTGTATCGAGACACCAACCCCGATGCTCTCAGCGTTTCCGCATTTGCGATGAAGCGTGACGACGTTCGGTGCCGGGGCGCATTCGGAATCGCAGTCAAGAGAATGATAACGAGGGTAGTTAGCACAAAGAGTTGTTGGCTTATTCGTTGGAAAATGCGGCAGGACGTATTCCCATTAATATTTCAGTATTTTCTCGGGCGAAGGTGGCCGAGAATGATTGCGGGAGGACGATGGCCTTCTCGGTTCGTCTCGTATGTGGGCCAGTGGAATGGCGCCCTGTTGCTTTTAGTTGATGAACCGTCCCTATTTCCAACAACCGGCTTCTGCCTGAGTCACTTGTATCGCGGTGCATACCACTTCGCATTCCGGCGAAAGCTCGCGATTTCTGTTTATGCAGGATGCCTTTGGACGACGATGGAACGGGTTTTGCGCGCTCAGAAGCGGCACATGAACCGCGCCACTTTTTCTGAATTGGAACGCGAACTCTCTTGTTCGGAGGTCTTATCGCGCTGCTTCTTTCTCCACCCTCATTTTATGAACTTCGCCGAATGATTCGCAGTCGCGTTGATAAATACGAGCTTCATGTTTGTCATACTTAATTGGATACTTCGAAGAAGATCGAAACGTCAGTTTCTTTATTCCTTTCTTAATGATCGGGTGCAAGAAGAATGATTGTTTACATCACCCTCTTTACGGGACGTTATTTATATGCCAAACGTAAAATTTTCGATACACTTGTGCCGAAATGAACTTCGATTAATATTCACAAGCTGAGGAACTATTATGCCGGAAAGGGGAAGATGATGGTAATTTCTTTTCTACGGCAGAAACCCTCCAAGGCAATGTATTTAGAGTGGAATTTATTTTAACCCAGTTCGTTCCTCGTCATTTCACGCGCTTCTCGCGAATAGAATAGCAAATTCAGATTTAATAAAACGTCCAATTTCCTCGCGTCAACTATTTCTGTATTTCGTTGTTCCTCGTTATTCCTTCAATGCTGTGCATTCCAAGCCACAAGCCGACAAGACAGCGAGACTGCCGGCAAAAAGTGCAGACGGCCACTGCAAGTAATCTCGAGACTCGGCGGGGTCAGCGCAAAGCTACGCGAGAGTTATTCGGGTTAAACGTGGAAAATAAATTAAGCCCCAGTTACCGTGCCATAAATTGTACGCTCAAAATAAACAACTAGGCCCGCGCGCCACTTAACTGAGTCGTTAAGATGTTCAGCTGCGCGCGAGCATTATTCAAGCTTGGTCCGCATTCAACGCGGTCCACGTCTGTTTTCTCTGTTTCGAGGTAAGTTTTGCACCGTCGCACAGCTTCCCATCCTACGAGAACTTGGCGCCGTTATCGCAGGGAACGCGGCCCATTATCAGAGGCGGGACGGCTCGAACGGTGCGCATCGAGATGCATTGTATAGGAACGTTCGCGTTCGCACGTGCGTTTTGAAAGTTTCACGCACCGTGCACACGATACTGTGCGTGCAGACGCTGAGCGTTCTACTTAACGACGTTCGCCGGGAGACGAGTTCGTGCATTAAACGCTTCACCGTTTCCTGTATAATCGCGACCAGGAAACGCGTCGAATTAAAAGCTCGAATTGCACGCTGTCGACGACATTTTAATTACCGGCGCCCAGGTGAAATAGGGGATTTTAGTTAATGAAACCTTAAGCAAAGCGTTGTCGAGAAACGTTCAGCGCGACTTTCTGATACCCGTTGCTACACGCTTCTCCCCTTCGTTCTTTCCATCGCCACCTTCGCAATTCGAACGTCTGCCCGTGGACAGAGACTTTACAAATTTCGTAGATTCTCGCGAGCTTCTACAAACGCTTTAATTGGCCGTCAAGGGTATAGGACATCTTTGATGTTAGCTGGAGCTGCTCGATACCTCCGGTGCTTCTTACAGCTTCAGAGGGTGCTTCGCGTCGTTTGGATTGGAACGCAAATACTGCCAGTTTTGCCTTCAGTTTTGCAATTTTGTTTTATCCCGCGTCGATCGTTAGGACGCTTGCTTGAACCCGCTGAGCTTTCAGCGCGAATCGCGTTTATCCATTTATGCGTGATGTCGATTCGGTTGTAACAAAGTTTAGCGAGTTCGCCGTTACGCTGCAACGCTGTCTGGCGTTACACAGAGATCCATCAAGCGGAGCACGGGCCGGCTGATTATTTCATTTCTTGCTCGTTGAACGGCGCAACTGGCTCCATTGATTGTTCTGTTGCGCCGAGCGATCTAAATCTAATTGTCTCCGTTTGATCGAGAGTGATGTCATCGCGCAAAACTCAATCGAGTCGCCGATTATTCGACAATTTACCAACTCGTTTTATTTGTAATTACTCTATTTCAATGGAGGTCGGGGAATAATTCAAGTGAAGGTTATGTTTAGAAATCCGATTCGCTTTGCGGTTCTCCTCTGACAATTGATCGTTCCACTTTTCTGAAGGTCCCGTGTCCTCTTTTCTATTTTATCCTTCGCTCGTCGATTAGTACCGAGAATTCTATGCTGTCCTCTGCCACGGTGCTGACCAGCAACTTTCCAATTTTAATTCAATAACAAGTTACTTTACAGAAACACACATCTCGCGCCGCGTTGTAAATGTACACCGAAGTTGAATTAGAATAATCATCCGCTGACACTTGTTCAGTATTCCTTCGCTTGTCTTCGCGAGATACCTCCTCGAATGTAATGGAATCGATACTTGGCGGGTTGATGGCGATTTGAAGGATTTAGGGGTGATTCGGGCCAACGACTTGCCTGTACGCTGCGCGTGCAGCGATAATGGCTGATGTGGATTGATCGAACTGGCCAGTGATTTACCGTTAATGGTCGTGTACCATGTATTGGGATCTCAAGTTTTCGTCCTGATAGATGGCGTTCCGTGAAATCTCCAGGACGATCGGAAGGTTTAATAAGTTCATCGAGTGTTAACGACGCCCGCAATTTCGATGTTGCACACGGGATTTCCTGCGGAACGGCGCGATTAAAATCGTCGCGCGTTAGACATCGCCGGGTGTAACGCTGAAAGCATTCACGAAAATGCAGCCGCATTTTTCTTGCGGACCAATCTGAACGCTCCATCGTGAAATAACGCGGCTGAAGCTTTTACCGCGGCTACGTCGTAAACGACGGACGAAGTGAACGTTTATACCGTTCGTTTCCCCGTGGATGCATCGTGGCGTGCATCTCAGCCAGCGTTTCCAAGTGAAATCATCGGTGGAAGAGTGGTTTCCGGCGAATTTCAACGGACTCGTCGTCGCCGTTCCGTTTCTAATTCCGTTCGACAGCGGGATCGTATCGATCTGCAGCGGTATTTAGAGGGGAACTAAAGCCTAATAGGAGGACACTGGTCACAACGAAATGACCGTGCTTAACTGTTTCTGAACGATAAATCTTGCACCCTTTTTGCCGCGAACTGTAATCCTACAGTTAGCTTCCCATATGTTACCCACTTTCGCAAACATCCAACGAGAGCTTAAAGCCCGTTTGTATACCGTTGCAAGTTGCTTCCCCCGTGCACAGAATTCCTCACTATCCGCCACGCGAAATTCTCCCCCAAATATCGACCTCGACTATCCTGTCTGTTTTCGTGAATAATTCACTAGAATGGAAATTAAAACATCCATTAACGTGTATTCGTTTCTCGCGACACAGCTATGCATCCGTAATATTTTTCTCGATTTCATATACAAGAGACCCCGGCATCGATCAACGGAGGGCCATTGTCGTGGAAATCAATTGGACACGATTTTCCCGTTGTCTTCCATTGTTGGGTGAAATTTCTTTCGTCGAGTAACAATGGCTCGGGGGTACGGTGTGCGGGGGTTGGTTAATTAACTAGAGGAGGGCTATTACACTAATTTATCGGCGTAGTACGCGTGGACATGGACGTGGAAAAGAGGACGGGCTACTTAGTGTGCGGAGTCTGGAACGAAGCAATCCGCAATGGCTATGGTAGGTCGGCGAAATCCGCGAACAATGGTTGAACTCGGCGAAAGAGGGTGACGAGCAAGCGGCGGCGAGAGAAAAGGGGCAGGGGAGGTGTCGAGATGGCGGTTGCTGGCCGGATATCCGGGCTACATATATAAAAAAAATCAATGGTAGATCTCGTCCACGGAACTCGTTACTGCAGCAGACAGCCGAGCCATACCTGGAGTATCATCATCGGATTCAGTGCCCCCGTATCGTCTGGTCTGCGAGTTTCTTGTATTCTGTAGAATTGGGGTAGAACGAAAGAGGGTTACAGCGTGCAGCGGATACAAAAGGAGCGGGAGCAGAAAGATGAAAAACGCCAGTTGGTGGAATGTTGCTCCGATTGTTGGCTCGTGTTACGAAGGAGATGATAACAACGAAGGAGGAGAATGGGACGATATGAGATCTCCTGTTCACGTGGATCGCGTGCCGTTTTAATTTTGATCTTCGTTCTTTGCAGCTTCGTACTTCGAGCGATGAAATTAATTGAACGGAGAAGAAAAGATTGAGAACGGTCGTTATTAATGGTGGAAATGATTGAGCACCATTTTTCAACTTACAATAGAACAAATATGCTGTAATACATTTTTATATTCGAAGACGAGTGTTCAGTATATAAGTATTTGTCTCGCGTCGATCGATCTTTCCACAGCGTGACGTTGTTCGCATCCACCTTAGTAGAATTTCATTGCACATTTTTCCACCAGTCGTTCGCCACATTTTTGCCCGCATGATGTAACATTCACAGTGAAGCCTTCCTTGTCCCCCTTTTTACCAGTTGACAAGTTCGAGTTTTTATCCATGGAACGAACGGTCTAGAATGATGTCGGCAGACATCCCCTGTCGTCAGGGGATGAAACGACGCCCAGCCGCGTGTGTCAGTGGATATCTCGAGCGAAGTAGCTTAGACCGGAAGACCGGAACAAGACTTCTCTCCGCTTTGAACGATGTCAGAGACAAATAGCGCCAGATTCGCTGGCCACCTTCTTTATCACCTACTCTTTACCACGTGGACCACGGTGCACGCTACCGCATTAAAGTATCACAGCCACAAATCTTCGGAGTCTCCACTGCACTTCTTACACCATTGGAATTTACCTTGCAAATTTTTATTCTTTTTCCCACCGTCAACGTTTGCCAACAATTCTGCTAAATCCGTCAAGTGGAGCGTTCCAAGCGAGAAGATCAAATTCGTTTCTGAAACAAATTTGTCTATAGAAAAGTATTACTGACGCGATGCCTGATTGCGGGATAGAGGTATAGAAGGAACACGTGTCACGCGACACTCCGGACGGACTCCGGTTTTCATAGGGCACAGAAGCCAAGTAACTTTACGAGTTCGGGATTCGATTTTTCGATCTCTTCGGGGGTTGTTACGCACGCGATACGAGCCGCATGGGATTATTTTACCGCAGGCCACAAGGGGATCGCAGGAATTGCGCTTAAAATCCCCCGCATTCTTGTCTTTCACGCCCGTCTCGTACACGTGGTTCGCACTCGTGCACTGTTGACACCGAAGCTTCCCACGTATGCACGAAGGGAGGGCTTGTTCATTCGTTCGTGCGTGTACCTTCCGCGGCATGTTAAGACATCGCCAACCCTTTACGCTGTCTCGCGTAATCCGGAACTCGGGCAAACTTCGTTTGAACCTCGTCGCATTGAAATATTATTTCGACTGGCAATTATCATCGCTCTGAGTAAGCGAATTTACTAATTGAAATTAAATGCCAGACCGCACCAGTGCATTATTTAACACGTAGCCGTTGTTTCTTCACTTCAGCATTGTCGATTGATCGTACTAAATAAAAGGTGCAGATTCTTGAAATATTCACAATATATATTATTGTGTCCGTGTCGAATAGTTCTCACATTTTCGAAGATATATTTTCCACTTTCCATTTGCCAAATACGTTTGAAATTCCAGACTCGATTTTAACGAGCTCTTAAAAATATTGCCGCCACGTTAGAAATTCTTTAGGCACACAGAGTCGCATGTTAAACAGCGCGAGGCGTTCAGGAGTTACGCGGAATTCGTGTTCATAAATAAAGTACAGCGGTTGTACGGGCGTCTTGTCCCGTCCCGTCTTGTGGATTTCCTGAAATATGCATTTTGGGCTTTTGTACGAGCACCGCGGCAGCTGCTTTTACCTTGCGTGGATACTTCTCTTTACACACGGGCCTGGTCTAATGGCGGGTTCTCGCTGCTGCACATCGTTGCTTGCACAGGAGCTCGCGAGTGAATGAAGGGGAAGAAAAGGGCGGCATCGTGAAAAAAAAAACTCGCATAAATTTGTTCGTCCGGCACATACTTTTACTACCCCTCGAAGGCCAAGCTTGTTTCCTCCACCGCGTCCGGTTTCTCGGGATTTTATTCCCTCCTCTCAGCGCGCTGCCGTGTTTTCTTGTACTTTATCCGGAATGCACCGAACGCGCTTCCTCGAAACGCTTCTCTGCCAGTCGAAACACTTGCACCGTTCCTACTCTTCTTCTTCTTTCCTTTCGGCGTATCGCGTTTCGCGCTTCGCAAGAGCGGGCGGGATGGAAGCATCGAAGTGGTGGTAAACGAAAGAAAAAGAGTAGAGAAGCGTTATTACCTCGACCACGGTCGATTCTGTATCAGATGAATCGATCTGGCGACAGGTAGGCGCAATTAACGGATCCTCCTAGTTGATGAATAAGTCAACTGTCGGATCTCGATGTTTTAAGTGTTGGCAGTGACAGGTAATCGATTTCTCCGGCACAAAGCCGGACGATCGGTCTTCGCGGTCCGTTTGATGCTCGTGGTTAAACGAGTTAATGGCTTTGGGAGTCACCGGTCCATTTTTTCGTTCGCTCGCCGTTCATTCAAACTGCATGATGCGGTTCCTGTGCGCGCGTCGCTTGTTCATGCGATATAGGGATTTGTAAGGTACGTGTTGCCGATCGCTTTTTTCCCTCCCTCTCGCCGAGCAGAGTGGCAGAAACTCTCGATCGAGCCATGTTGCATTTCAATTTTCCGCCACGATGTATACATATATTTGTAAACGGTCCGATGTTAGTAAATCGCAAGGTACACAAGGTGGAAAGTGTGCGCGCAGTCTCTTTCAATGATTGTTCTCTGAACTCCGACTGTATAGTCGTTCGTACGATCTTGGCTCGCAGGGAAGGCTCGGTTTGAAAGTAGCAGTTCTTCGTATTTGCATTCATAATATTGTGCGACGCGTTCTCTGCCGGATACGCGCGGGCAGAAGTCGCGTCGCGAGGCGAGCTAGGGTACCTGAAATCGTCGAAGAGACGGGAGAAATGCACGGGAATACGACGGAGCGGCCGTCAAGCAAACAGGTATGCTTCAGAATCAATATTTGCTCGATACACGACGGTACTCTACTCTGAATGCATCCCCCGTCACACATGCATACGCGTACACACGCTGGCTCATGCTCTCTGTCCGCCTCTCGCCACTCTTACGCGACAAGGCAGCCAGTGATTGCCACGTTTCGCTGCGACTTGTGCGCGTACATCGAAAACGCTAGTTTCCGCCTCGAACGTTACATTTTCGCTTGCATTCGATCATCCCCCGAACAGATGTATATGTATGCATCCTGGCGGACCTCTGTTACTTTCGTCCCCCCCTTTTGTCTTGTGCACCAGCGACCACAGGGACCGCGACAGATATGTATGTCGAGGTTCTTTTTGCACTTCGTTTGCCGACAATTTTATTTTGGTAACGTTTCTCTTGCGAAGCACAAGCCTGGTTTAATTCGGTCAAAAATTATATTAAAAATTCCAGCTCCGCAGTTTTTGCATTTTTTTAAGCGAACCTGTGACGAAACTCTCCTCAACTCTGATTTCTCGATCCTTCCCATGATATTAAGCATTGAATTAGCGGAATATCGTTGAAGTGCCGTTCGAATAAATTGCGTTCGCACACTGGATTTCAGCTTACCCCCGCTGCTAGTCTCGCTGCTTCGACGGCGAGATGAAAGTCGTTAAAACTTTTTTCGGACCCGAATTGGGTTGGAATTGACAACACGTTCCCTCTAAGACGGTCCCCCAAAAGCGCTGCTGGTTTCCGTTGTCGTTATAACGTGACGAAAACGACACAGGGTTTAACTGATTTGGAGGGTTACCCGCGACCATTCCAATAATTCTGCAGCTTCTTTTTCTCCACGCTCAACAAGACTTGCAGGATATTTCTTAGAATTTTTATAAGCAACATTCATTTCTGCAAAACTTCTTTCGTTACGATAAAATGATACAACGGTGATAAAAAACAAAAATTTGAAATACGACGTACGCGAATTGAATGTTTCGCGTGGTTGCAGATGTGTGAATAATAAATGATCCATTTGCGAAACGATTCAAGGATACACGGAATAAATTGGAAATATTTTCTACCGCTCGTTGTTCATCCGTATTACGAGGCAAATCTTGCAGACCCGCTAATCAGCTTAACTCGATAATTTTTCTTTTTCCTTCGGCGCCCATATGGGTTCTGCCCCCGTTTCCCGTCTGGACGAATTAACGCGCTGCAGATCAGTTTAATTGCACACCTGGAGTTTCCAAGAGAGTATGCCATACGCGGCGTGTACACGCGTGGTCGGAAATTGCTGTTGGCGGCTGGGAATGCCTAAATGTCGATAATCACTTGAACGACAATATTCCAGCCTCGACGGCGTTGCGTATTATTTGCTCGTGTGTACGAAACATGCTCAACCCTTTTCCTGCCCCCACCCGCACAAGCTTGCACGATACAAAGCATTAATATTCGAACATGTGCACACAGGGTAACGCCGCGTTTATGAGCATTATTAGATTGTGTGTCTCTCGGTGGCCAGTATTGCGAGGTTTCCTTATCTGGCACTCTTCCGGGCAGATTTCACAAGCTTTACATACGGTATGGCTAAGTCTGATATTATTATTATATGGAATAATTTCTGTTACCTTTGGGGCGATAAGATAAAACCGCCGGGGACGTGATCGCTGCGATGTTAATTAACACTAGGTTTACGGAACCCGTCAATTTCACGCATTTCAGAATTCGAAAGACAAAGATTAAGGCAGATCCGTTAATATTATATAACTAAATTAATTATATTTCATTTCGAAATTAGGCAAATTTAGTTTTTAAAGAAAACGCGCATTATTATTGGCAATCGTTAAGCCGAGGGTAATCGGTAAAAATAAGTGCTCACACTTATCCGTAAACCTAGTGTTAAGAACGAATTTCTTTGAAACTATCTGTTAATATTTCAAAGTGTACAATTAGGCAGTAATTTCAATGTGTGCAGTCAACAGAGCAAATATTTGTTATCAACGAGTATGTTGTTACGAAAGGAATGGTTTGTTAATTACAATTTTACTTCCACGAAATAATTCGTCGTTTAATAATAACGACGAATTTCCTGCTTTTGCATCTCTCGTTCATTTTATTCCGAGTTTTGCCGCCAGTGGTACGGGAATTTTCGTTTGCAACCGGCTTCTTGTCGGTATAAAATTGGCGTGTGAGTTTAATGAATTTTTTTAACACTTCCCGATTCAACGTGCCCGCGTTATTACGTTTGAACGTCAGCGACGAAGCGACGAAGCACGTTCGCCGAACTTTCATCGCGTTTCCGAACAATCGCAGCTCGTGCAAACGAGAAATCCGTGCAAAGGCCGTTTCGTTAGGACTCGCACGAAGTTATTGGACCTTGATGCGTTCCATCGAAAGCTCCTGCAAGGCTTCCGCGGGTAATATGCATCGTTGTGCGTTTCACTCCTGGTTCATCGATCTGCGGGATATCGAAGGTTCAAGGAGTCCTCTTTTTGACGCAGACGTTCGCGTTTTACGAGGTAGGAAATCAGCGCAGAGGTATAGAAACACGACGACGGAGGCGGGACGTAGGAATTTTTTCCTAACTTGAAAGCTTTCGAGTTTCGCATTCAGCGCATTTTCCTTTATGCCACGGGGGGTTATTTGTGCCGCTGGAATATATAAGAAAAATTTCGTTTTTTGATACTCAGAGATGCACTACATTTTTGCATTTTTACAAATATTTTCGTAAACGGGAAATATCTCGACGGAAGTTTCGATCTATAGCGGTTCGTTTCACATAGAAAGCATAAAATAAGTACAGAATAGATGAAGGGGAAGGAGCAATAATTGTACACGAAAGAAGGATCCATGTATACATAGCTCGGGAATTATCGAACTTTCTCCATGTATATCGTTATACCGAGCACACTATTGATCCCGACGCACGCGATAACATATCTGCAATATAAAAACACTGCCTGACTGCGTTGACATTTTAGTAGAGAGTACCGATTTCTTTAGCCTCGAATATAGAAACGACGTCATTTCGTATTTGTGTGCTCTGCCCGACGCGACGATGGGATAAGGTAATGTCTGCGCAGGCACGGCTTCATTTCCTTAAAGTGGCCGCGACTCTATATTAAAGTCGCCTTTCCCTCAGAACCGTTGTCAAACGAGTTTCGTGGAATTCCGTTCGATCATCCGCGCCATGATGAACATTTGGGCGACGAACTGATGAAATCAAAGAAACTTAATAACAGTTCAGTATTGACTTTATTAAATTATTCCATCCTAATTTCCACGTTATCTCTCAATCAAAATCGAGGGAGTAGTATAGAAAGGGCGAATATTAATTTTAAGATCTAAGAAAGTATTTTCTCTCGTCTGAAATTCGTTGCCGTGTCATCTTTCATTACAGCAACGCTGCATGTCTGACGTCGAAGAGAAGAACTGGTTTTCTTTTCCCGCACTGTTAGCTATTCCAGTGGTTCGTTCGTCAGAATCAAATCACTCGCCGGAGAGATCTGAGGTTCGTGTAACGAAACAGTGAATACACGGCAGTATATTTAATGAGAATCGCGAGGATGGGCGCGGATAGTATGGCGGATAGTATCTTCGGCCAGGTAACGTCTGCTGACGAAAGATGGAGCGAAGGGGAATCCTTCACTCGACGAGTGAACACTCGAGCCCCGGCTATACGGTTAATTATTTACTGGAGTAGCGAGGGTTAGCTCCCTTTTACCGTGTGTTCGAGCACGCGTATTGTGCGTGTGTCTGCACCGACTTTGCGAGGACCGACGACGTCTCATGCGGTGCCGAACTTTCGGAATAAAAGTCAAGCTCGTAAACTTCGCCATTTACGTGGCTCGTTAAATGTCGTGCGGCCGCGACGGGATTATCGCACGAACTTTTCGAAAATCTTCCCTTTCGCCGTGTCTGTTTTACGACTAACAAGGGCTAAGATCTGGCAACTTCCGAGATTAAGGGGGGCCCGGAAATGATCGAAACAAAGCGTTCGCGGGGATAAAAACGAGAAGTTGCAGTTGCCTGATAAGACGGTTGTGCCCGTGGCCTACGTGAAATGAACCAAACTATAAAACCGGCTTTACCTTCGTCAAGCGCTCACAGACGCTTCACTGTGATTCGAGAATGTTTATCACAGCGGCACTCAGTGTTCTATCATTCAGAACTTTCACCGTTTTTTTCAATTAAGGACCAAGTCTTTCTCATCCTTTTGTGGAAATTTCCTAATGGCTATACACGATCCTAATATCACAATGAATGGGAATGACCGAGTTTCAAGCGATTCTGGGTAATTACCAAAATTCACGGCCCGAAACTCTGCCCCGCCACTGATCGATGTCAATTCACACCCTCGAAGTTTCGAGACATCGCGTAGACTCTCAAGAAGCAATTGCCGGCGAGCTTCTTCCTTGAAGAGGTCAAGATACTCGGACACAGCTTTCACTGTCAGGTCCGTGCAGCACAACAGATTCTTCTCTGGTGTCGGCGTTGGAAAATGGCCAAAAAATCAACGAAGTGCATTCGCACGAGGTGGCAGGGGCGGAATAGAGACTGTGCGAGACAGGGGGAGGGTGGTTGGTGGGGGTGAAAGGGAGACGGTATGCGGCACAGCATCCGCAAGGGAACATATGGATAACTATCGTGCGTCGTTCGCTGCCGTATCGACGACACACGCATTCCTGAATTATGCATACGTCGTCGACCGAGCCTCGTGTTTGCACGCCACACGGTGGACGAAACTGAGCGCGTGTGCAAGCGCGTGCAAGCGTGTGCACACCGCAGAGAGCACGTTACCGTCGATCGTCGCAGCGTCAAATCCACGGCTCCGTTTCGAAGACAGTTTAAGACGAGTGCGTAACACGGGCCTGGAGCCACCGCCAGCGTCGTAGAATTACGTATGCGCCTTTGTGCCCGCCTTAGGGTGAGAGCATACCAACCAGCACAGTCGGGGCATTATTCTGTCTAAACGCCTCGCGCTGTACCACGAACCCATCAAGACCGTTCCCTTTTCTCACACGTTTCTCATTTTTCCCTCATTTTTCTTCCCGGATGTCTCGCACTCGAGCCATTCCAATTTTTCCCTTCTTTCCTTTTTTTTCGTCTAATAAGAAAATTTTTGCGGTCGACCAGAATACATGATGTATTTTTACCTAGCCCGGTGTTCTCCTTTTTTCCTTGTATTTTGCTCGCAGCAGCCACGAAGAGGCGGTCCCTCGTCGCGTCTAATTTATTCGTTTCATAAGCGTTGCTCGCGAAAAATAGGTGTCAAAGGGATACCTTGATAAATATCTTATGAATATGTTAATTTCGGCGGTCGCGTTGGTGGAAAATGAGGAAACTCCTTTGCACCCCGTAATCTTCACTACAAAAGGAGCACCGCGGCCGTCGTACCACTTCCTTAAGCATATGATTTATATTCGTTGCCGACGAGCGAGACGAAGGCGTTCCAGTTTGCGCCTTTTACTCGTACAACCCGGCTCGAACGTTTCTCATCTGCTTTTATCGCTTATGAAACATGCCGCGAGATGCGTTTGCAGTAAAAACGTGTCTCGTGTCGCGCTGCTGCGGTTTTTGATAGACCATTTAGGACAAGAACCAGACTGCTCTTGAACGTGTGAGAATTTCTTAACAGCGACGCTCTTTTCGCCCCTGAAAATAATTTCTAGTTCTAGTAATTTCATTCGTTCGGTGCGATTTGATCAGCATTTAAAGTTCCATCGCTCAGCATGAAATTATTAATTACAACGAGGAGGGGAGCGAAGAGTTTATATCTTGGGGAGGATATGAATACACTGAATTGCAAAGGGTTGAACCTGTGCAAGCTATACCAGTTCCAAGTTTCCATCTTTTTTCCCCCCTGGCTTATCGTAATCTCCCAGCTACTCCCGCCGTCGTAACGCATGTCAAACTTTTTACACCGCTTCGAGGGCGCTTGGATTTATTAAATCTCGGTAATTTCGACCTGCAGGTACCATCCTTCGCGTGAAAAGTTGAGGCTGCGTCGCTGTCGTCGGAGACGAGCCGGCTCCGTCGTCGATAAACTTTCCGCGACGGGTCTCCGCAATATTTAAATACGCCCTGTAATTTTGCAATCTTTGCTCCGGCATTTCCGTCACGTCTTGCCGCGAAAGTAATTTTTCTCCGTACCTCTCATCTCCCATCTCCTCGTCGTAGTTGTCGTCGTCGTCGTCGTCGTCGTCTTCCTCGAGTTCTCTCAGTGAACAAAGTACCCAGAAGAATGAGATGGGAGTGTCTTGGGCTGATAAACAGAAATCCTTGTTCGAGGACATTGCAATGAAAGCAATCCTATTATCCTAATATGATAAGGTTTAATGGAGTTTCGCCGCGGGCTTGCCACCCTCTTTCGACCGTCTTCTGGAAAAATAATCGGGAATTCGTCGCTTCATCCCTTGTAACAGGTCCTTTCATTCGACGATTCTCGAACGTTCAAAGCTCTCCGATGCAATAGTTTATACAGTTTTTTCGCGGATGAATTTTTGTTGTACCAGACGAATGATCGTGGCGGTGTTTAAGATCGCAGCCGTGAACGTCGAGAGGAAGTTGATCGAGGGAGAATTTATTTTCAATCGAGCCCGGGGAAAGTACGAATGGCTCTCGTCGCCGATCGAAAGCCGAACCGAGCGTTCTATCACTTTTATTTTCCTCTGCCCTCGCTGTTCGTCGATGGAATCGCACCCGCGAAAGGGAAGATTAATTTCTCGCGGTAAGAGAGCAGCCTTGGATTCTCGGCCGGGGGCGAGAGGGGGCGGAACAATTGCCTTGGCAAAGACGAGAGATTCAATTACATCGAAAACGTGGGGCAAAAGGGCCGGCCGCGCTGCGTGAAGCCAGATTAATTCGTCCTTTGCCGTGATGGTTCCATGGGGAGAAAAGCATAGGTCCATTTTCTTCTCTCTTCTCTTTTTTATTTCGCTCCTTTCTTCTTCCTTTTGCTTCCCGTTCCTATCGCTTTGCTTTCGACGGTACGGCTAACGGGTTTCGTTCGAGCGAGAAACCTGCAGCACGCGTCGTTCTGTTGATTCAATTCGCCGTCGTCGCCAGCAACGTTGTTGAGTAATCTTCACGATTTTCGACGATCCTCGCAATTCTCGTATCGGATCGTGTCTCCTTAATCTCGAATAAAAAATAGAGAAGCGAGGAAACTCGTTTGCTTTTAATTCAATTGAGCCAATTAATTATTAAGTTTTAATTGGGGAACTGCTGAAAACTTTGAAGCAAATAATGGCCTGCTGTTAGTAAGATAATATTCGTGATTACGACACAGTGAAGAAATTAAGTTCGTTGGCTACAAGCAGCTTTAATACTAAAACGCCCGAGTTTACGTAAGGCGAAGTCAGGTTAAAGTAATAACACGAGAAGCATGTTGCTTCTACGACGTATATGGGATACTGGAAACGTAAAGGGGTAGTAAAGTACTGGTAAATATTTAACTGCGCCAACAGATACACGTGCAGGGAACAAATTAGAATTGAAATAATGAAACAAGTTTAGATTAGCTGCCGTCCATCGTCTTGAATAATACAAATTCTCTCAATTAGCAAATTAGCTCCGCGAATTTCGAATTATTTTACCGTCCCTTCAATCGCATTAAAATACTCAGAAATTAACCGGGGGCAGAATTATTTATCAACTCCTCTAGATTTTAAATCCTATTTAACTCTTAATTCAATTGCTTTAATAATTCGTTCTTTTCCCACGCGTTTACCATATCGTTTTAATTTCTCTACAAAAAGAGGTTTATCAGAAGAACTTCAATATAATTCCCTTTCATCCCATTCAACTCCGCCCGTATACAGTTTAAACATTCACCGCCCCGACGTACGCGAAACACGTACACAATTTCTATTTTATAACGTCGTCTGCGAAGAAAGCGAATTCAGTTCATCACGGCGGAGAACGTCGGGCGGTTTACTCAACGTTACGAGTTAGTTTTACTGAAAATCGCGGGAAATGAGGGCCGGCATTAGCGGGAAGCCCGAGTTTTAAGCTCCCGTGAAGTTAGTGTTCTTCATAGGAAGCGCGCGGCCGCTTTATTTTAATTCACTGTCCGCCCTTAGTTTCGGCCCCGGAGCGGTGGATTGTTGCGGCCACGCGGAGCAAGAGCTTCCGCGCCCTGTTTATCCCCCGAAATCTCTTAATCCTGTCCACCCTGTCCACGTTCGTCAAGATTCTATCGATACTGTTTGTTTCGTCGACGGCGATTCGTCTGGCCGAATGGCCGCGGCCGTTCACGGGCCCGCGATTTTCGGCGCGTAACGATTTATACGCTCTGAACGCGACGCGCAGAACTCGTTCAGCTAATTACTCTGATTCGCTAATGGCCGTGCGATAGCCGGCGTTCGTCGAAGCGTATTTCAGTTTTCGACCGGTTGATGGACTCGCGCGATTCTCGTTTTTCCTCCGGTGATCGGGAGCAATTTATCGTTCGCCCCCTGATCGCCGGAATATTCGGACAAATATTTCAGTCGTTTCAATCGAAGGGACTTGCGTCTCGCGCGATTATTCGTCGGTCGAATTCACAACGTGTTCCTTGTCCCCTGTCGATTTTAACGCGCGCACCCCGACGTACAGTTTAATATACAAACTTCGTGGCGCGTGACAGGTGTTTGCTCGCCGTGTTTCGCGAATTCATCGCGAGCGGTATCGTCGTAAGTAATATATTTTTTTTTCCATCACCGACTAAGTACGCCTTTTTTCCTCCGCCTGCGATTTCCGCCGAACGAGGCGCGGAATTAAACCTGTTAATTTTCAGACGGCAGCGACACATTTCCGCCGCCGAACTTTCATTCGATTTTCCGCTTCGGTCTCTTCGCCGCTTAATGGCAACCCGAACGCGAATACCGGTTCCACTGGTTGCCGCGAAATAGCTTCAACTTCTTTTTGTTCGCAACTCTTTGGCCGCCCGTGCCGTGCAATCTTCTTTTCCCTCTCCTTCGCGATAATTAACAAATCGTCACACCTATTCTTTCTCCTGATACTTCTCTTTCCACATTTTCCTGTATTCTATTACCTTTTTGCTAGAGATATACAAACTATATTACAGACACTATCATTTTCATCATTCTCTACGAGAAAATCGATTAATTAAATAGAGTATCCGGCGTGCTGTTTTGTGCACCGACAATAATCCACATCTAATCAAGAAGAAAGCTCCCAGGTAACCGTTCCGCACCCAACCTCTACACACGCCTTCACACAGTAACACTGTCGTCTCTCAACGACGGCATTACTGCTCCATTCCAGTCGGGGTGGTCTAATATAAAGTCTTTGGAAGGAAACAAACAGCAGGGGCGCGTAGTCGAATCGGGGGGTGGCCATGTTTAGCGGAACGGAAATCTAGATTGTCCAACCGCTTGGGTTCCGGCTCGCAGAGTACAACGGCAGGGCTGGCCTTTGGTGGAAGAGTGTCAGAGGACGGCGCCGAGTAATCTATCACTCTCTTTCACCGACCATCCTCTCTACCCTTAACTGCTCCATCCTTCTTTTTTTTTCTTCTCAGAGAATCGTTTGACTCTCTCCTTTTACGCTCGTCGCGGTAGCGCTCCTTTCTCCTGTTACTTGGGCCAGTACTGTCGCATCACTTATCCCCTCCTCTTTGGCAGATGGAACAGGCGGACTGAACGGCCCAGCCAAGCTCGCGGCGCAAGCTTTCGTATATTTCACCAGGAAGTGGGCTTCAAGTATCTCGGTTGCTTTCTCCGCTCGCTCCTTCTGGTCGGGCCACCTGGCCGGTATAAAATTGCTGCCTGCTAGAATCGATGCTTCTCCCTGGAAATTCGTCCTATTTTTCACCGCGAACCACCCTCTCACGGCACTTGTCTCGACGGACCTACCTTCCGCTAACAAGGGATTTCTACCTTTCTTTCCCCTCCATTCTTTTTCGTTTCCCTCTTGTTCAGCCACCGACTGGAGCTCGTCTTCTACAGCGTGTCGTACGTGCGAATAAATCGCGCGACTCGCGTTGCAACGCCCTCTCTGTTTTTCTTACAAATAACGCAGCCGGTTGTTCGAGACAAAACCCTCGTTGGGTCTCGCAGCAGTTCCGAAACGTTGGACTTGCGGTTCCCTGGGTTTACACAACTCACCGTGGTTTGTATAACGCTATGGAGGTGGTGGTGATATTGTGCGAATGCTGTTTTGCATGACAGCTTTGTAATGATTGTTAATAATAGGACAGTAAGCGTGTGCTGTTTCGTATCACAATTAAAAAGGAAGACTTAGACAATTTTTCTCACCGTGTTGCACTTTGCGTAAAAATTACGCCTTTCTCGGTTGTTTACGATTTAATAGTTTAAAATGAGAGTGCAAGAGCTAAGGGCGGCATTTATTTCAAATCGAACGTATCACAGTCCACGCGGCGGAACTCAGGAAACTGGACAAATATCTCTTCCGAGCTTTCTTTCGATGCCAGAACCAACGATACGACTGGACGAAATCGGACAGGCTTTACGCTTGTATTTACGATCGCTCGGTTTCGACAGCTACACGAGAAGATGGATTTTTTCGCGGCGACAGCCACTCGGTTAGGAGCGACGTGGCAGTCGACGCTTCTTGTTAGCTTTGATAAAGAGCTGACGCGTTTTCAAAGACCAACGTTGGCCAGGCGTCTGATTCCCGTTGACGGTGAGCCCAGCCGTTGGAAAAGTCCCACCCCCCCTTGCCGTTGTTATGAGAGAGCAATAACTCCCTCTTGGCAGCTGCTGCGGCGACAAGTGTTACGAATGTCCTCTTCAGAAAGCACCCTCGCTTTCAGCGCCGTTTCACGGACCAGCGTGTGCGTCACAGTTTCCGAATTAAAGGAGAAGGACGGACAAAGCACGCGAAGCTACGAATTTGGTTTACAAATTTTTAATTGCTCCGCGTTCCGCGACTGTTCCGGATTTCGCGTCATCCAAATTTCTAATTTAAATCTGCGACAGTCGAGTACTATAGATGGATATACGAAAACGCAAAGTGTTGTTCGATTTCTGACTATTATATTTCAGAGAAATAGAATAGTCAAACCCTCCAATCTTTAAACTCCACGAGAACATACCTTCGTTATCGATGCACAAGGTTGACACGCGTCAGACGGATATCTTGCATGACAAACATCTCCCGCGAGGCTGCACTTGATTTATGCCGTCTAAGGAATGAACGCACATGCTTATACCTATTCGTGGTATTTTGTCTCGCATGCGAATTCCTATTTTTCTTCCCCCTCGTTCCGCAGAGGGAAGAAAAAAATCAACTTGCGATACGAGTCACGTATGAGTGTACGCGTGAGCCGCTAAAGCCCCTAAAGAACAAAAGGCGAGGAGAATTTCAAGCGTGTTCGCGCGTTTCGTTTCTTCCCGCTATAGCAGGATTTCCTTCGCGATTAGCATAATCTAACGGGCGCCACAGTGCAAAAGAGAGCGAGGAGGATGGCGGACGGGCTTTATACGAGCATTATTATTATGTATTTAGTGTGTAACTCAAGTTGCACGCTTAGTTCAGAGGCTATCCAACTTCAGAATGCGGGAAGGAGTTAGAAAGCGAGTGAACTTATGATGAAACTTCATGGAACACTTCGAGGCTCGTACACGACGGGTCCGCTGTCTTACCTGTGCCTCAGGAAGTTCCTTACTCGTTCAACGCGAACAGCGGGAACAGGTGCACGCATGTAGATAAGTAGATGCGGGCGTGCAGTGTATCACGACGATTTGTCTAGTCCCGTAAATTGCCGGGCACCGTTTCTTCTCAATTTTGCTGCCTAACGCTGTCCGCCACCTGTACGAGCAGAAAAATCGAAAGCACTTTGGCAACTGCCACTGCAATTTCCTTCTCTGTATTTCGCAGCTGCTTCTGATCAATCAATCGAATTTGAAAGCTTCCCCACCGAAAGCTTCGTTGTACAGACATTCGACGAAATAACCAGCAGAATAATTTGACAGAAGGCAATAAATCAAGGGCGCCCAATGATTTTGACGATCCTCCAAATTGAATCGCTGCACGAAACATTACCCCGCGGTAAGCGCAACGCGAACAGAAAGAATACTTTCATCGCTTCGATCATCGGGGCAGTAATTTATGAAGTTTCACTGGCGAGCCGGTCGCCAAGTTTTCGAGAGTCGTTGCGAATCGACCGCCACGAAGTCGACTCCACGACCAAGTTTTCAATTACATTAGAGTCGAGCATATTAAACGCATCTTCGGCAATTCTTCGCCGGGGTGTCGAACACTCTTTCTCCTTCTGCCTTTCGCTTTCTCGTCCTTCAGTTAATTCGATCCGAAACTTATAAACTACGAAAGTTACCATTCCGTTCAATGAATTGACCGCGCCTTCGGCCGGCTACGTGCCACAAAAACCGTTGCGCCCCGACTTCCCCCGGCTCGAGTTCGTCCTCCTTCGTTCCTATTATCTATTGCCGCGCGTGCGAAAGAATACAATGTTGCCTGCCGACCGGAAAATTACAAGTTTTCTCGATGTGCTGCGAGGAGAAGCGAACCGGGTCGGGCCGAGCCTCGGCCACCGAACGTTCTGTGAAATGTGTCCCGACGGCTCCTAATATATTTACCCGACGTGATATACGCGCAGAAATATCTGGAATATCGGGTTTGTTTAGCAGACACCGAAATAATAGTGGTCGGAATTTTCGAATTGGAATTTCTATTGAGTTCCGAATTTAAACGTCGAGTGAAAGTAGTTTTTGATGTATTGGTAATTTTGATTTCTTTGAAAATATGTTTCCAACCTTTGGCTACAGTTTTAATGAATGTGAATGTTATTCTTCTTGTTTCAGAAGTCGAAAGGAGTGCAGGTGCTGCACCGGGGGCATCGGGTGCAATTGCAGGGGGTCCTCGGGGGTTGACACCTTCCCCTGCCCCCTCGACACCCTCGACCCTCGTTACTACCAGTAGTTCTTCAGTCTGCACCACTTCGTCCTCACCCTCTCCGTCACCCTCTTCTTCACCCTCCGCCCTTGTAGCGAGCTTCGACAAATCGGTGCTACAGGTAAGACAGCTTCTACGATATTTTTTAATTGTCCGAGACTACAATTTTTATCCATTTTCTTGTTATAACAAATCTGTTCTCCATGCAGTATTCAGAAAGCTATGATTTTATTATCGTGGGCGATCGTAAGCACGTTATGCCAACGAATTCCTGCAAAAAAATCGCTTCTTTACGTTAAAAGATATACCGCAACGTTCTCCGTAAACCGAAAGCAACCAAGATATTTATACGGGTTTCGTTTGGGTACCTCGTTACGTATACAAGGGGTACGCAAATTTTCCAGAATTCGTCGCGTAGGACGATAACCCTTTTAAACTGCGCCGAGCAACAGGCTGTATCGCGGGGCAAACGATCACCTCCTGCTATTCTACCGCGGAGTCAAAACGCATACCGTTCGAAGAATTATGTTCTCCAATAGCCGACTAATAATCGCGGCAAACCGATACCATTTACAATTCTTTCCAAGGAAAATAAAAAAGGAGAGGAAAAGGAAAATCGCCGTTTAAAAACACTCTGCCTCGGAAGTTCATCATTTAATTCAATATCCTTCGAGGCACGACCTCCTCTTTTCTTGTAGAAGTTAACTCGTCTTCGTCGGTGACGACCGCGGCAACGAGCAGCTGGTGTACGTAGGGTTAGGAGGTAACAACGATACGACGGCAGCCGGGTTAGTTACGATAATGCGGAAGCCGGTCTGGCCCCGGGCATTCTGGCTAATTAAAGCACATAAATTACGACCACGTGGAAAGAGAGTGACGCGAATATGGCAGCGTAACGGGCGGACGTGCCTGAGGGTGTGCGTACACGTTGAACGTCGACGGAGAAAAATGCGTTAAACGGTGTTCCTCGTACGAGCCGCCTCTAAATTCCCTGGACGAGTTCCACCGCTCCCTCGGAGTTCTTTCGGGGACACTTAATAGTATTCCCGGAATTTAATCTTTCCCTTCTTTGTTCCCACCCCTTCTCTGTTCTCCTTTGTTTTTCACCGCGATCTCTAGGCTTGCCAGATGGATACCAGCGAAAGAGTGCAGCACGATGATGCTGAAAGTGATGAGCTTGGGGACAAACGTTATTTAGAATCGCGAATGCAGCACTTTCGGCGGGCATTCCGGATGCTACACAGAGGGAAATTCCGAGCGGAGAAGCCCACGGCGCGGCTCGTCGAGGACATTTAAATTCACACGCCGTGGCAACGGGCAATCTGCCCGTGGAAATAAGGGGTAACGCGCGTTCTATGCTTCTCAAAGTAGGAGGGACGGTCTAACTGGATTAGCGCGGCGTGTCGCTGAAAATTAATTCCCCTTTCGATATTCACCACTCGGACGTCGATTGATTTCCACTCGTCTGGAAAACGCGTTTCGGGTAAACAAAAATCGGCCGGAGAACGTTCCCAGAATGGTTTCCCGTTTATTTGCCGTCGGTATTTGTATTTCAACGGAATTATATTGCTTCCGAGGAGATGGAGATAAATTCGGTGCTGTTGATTCTGACAATGTCCGCCGACGTTGGTGTTCATAACCATTATTATATTATAAAAAGAAAGCAATAGAGAAGAAACACATTCGAGATAAAGAAGTTCGAACATAAATATTTCCATAATTAATATTGTACTGCACGTAAAATTTTGTTGCCGTTAATATTCAATAAGTAAAATAAAAGCAAATCCGGAACGATCCAATGTAATCCGTTAGGAAAGAATGATACTGATAAAAATTATTTTACATTGCAAGCAACCTGTATCATATAGTACGCCCGAAATATCATATAGCTCTCTCAAGACAGCGGAGGGTCTTGTTACAAGGAAATGTCATTTATTTCCGCAGAATCAGCCGCGCCTATTTGTTGCGTCAAAGATTTCCACGTACGGCGTTTCGCGATCGTCTTATCTGTTCCAGAACGGAATGTGCTCTCACCGAAACACGCCGACGGGGGAAAATTCCGTAGAAACGCGAGCCAAGCGGTATATTCTGCCACGCTCGGCACGAGTTCGGTTATCAGGGACAGGAATTAGATTTGTGTGACACCGGTGGACAGCGCAGGGACGGCGCAGGAGAGTCGAGAACCGTTCATGCAGCCGTATAACTCGGTCAATTTTATCGAGTTACTCCCCCGTTTCTCTGCCTTCGCGGCGTCCTGATCTTCATTCGTCCCGTACTCGAGCCCGGAACGTTCCTATCGTAGCGGCTGGTCCCGGCACGTTGTCGAAAATTTCGCCGAAATTGGACGCGAGAAATTCGATCGACACGGCCTTGGTTTGTAATCTCGATCCCTCGTCCCTTCTCGCAATTTCTCATTCCTTTTGTTTTCCGTGAAATATTGTCGTGGGGGGCATTGTTCGCGTCTCAGTCGGACATACATTCTTCCCTTTTACGGAATTCTTTCTCGCTTTACGTCTCGTTGCGCTGCGGCCGGCCGTGGCGACTTTATTACTTGGTCGTACTACTTGGAGAGTCCGGTCTCTGTATTTGCGCGCAGTGTATTCTTCGAGGAGTTTCCTTTTCACCCGCGAACAATCCACACTTCGAGCGATTTGTTAAATCGTCAAGCGCTTCTTTTCGTTGTTCATTTATTAACGCTGAGATAAGCAGTTTGTTTAAAGAATTCATCTCTTCAAGATCCTTTTTCTCTGTATATATTTTTGTGATATTATTTAGCGCTTTCCAAATGTTTGTTAAATCTTGGTGTATTGCCTTTTAATATTTGTTTACAAGTTTATAAGTTGGGGAACGTCATTACTTGTAGTGGAATTGTTAATTTGCTTTGGTACCGTTCGGCGTACCGCATTTTCAGCATAATTTCTTTGGTATTACATCTTCGTTGTATGCTCCTTTGCGTTGCAGTTTTGCTTAACGAACCATGCAGCTTTCGCGAAGCTCCTTTTAGCTCTTTGCGTGCGATGTATTGTTCCCCTTCGTTGATGGTGTTTTAAGCACGAAATATCACTCTGCGTTTGTATATCTTCTTCGTTTATTCGATGTAAATGTCGTTGCTTTGATAGTTCACGACAGTGAATCCGGCGACACGCCCTTAAATGTGAAAGCATCCTGAATAGAGCTTACAAAGTGCGATTTTCAATCATTTTATTCAAAATACTTTCCAAACAATTCCTTCCCGCGAATATTAATTTCCATATCGGAAAACAAAATTTGGAATTCCTTTCAGAATACGAATAACCTAAAGAAACCTCGTATATTTAACTCATCGAATTTTCTTCGCGAATGTCTCTGAAATAATTTCAAGTAAGTAAAAATAAATTCGATTACGATAGATATCCTATATTCGTTTATCGGTTTCCAATTTTTATTCAGACCGATAAATGCTTCCTCGATAGTGTGAACGTATTTGCGTCACCCGAAGCTTGATAAATTCCAAAAATAACGTTCCCAATTGTCGTCTGTGTCTTTAATGGGGTCACTTCTACCCCAGTTTCGCTGGAAGTGTGTCTTCGAGTCGACGCTACTCTCCAAGTACACGTTCAGATTGCTCGATCAAATTTCGCATCACCGAATTTCGGCCTAGATCAAAATTCGTAATTATCTCCACTGGATACACTTTTATTATCGCCTGTTCATCCATTGTGCCGGCTCCGTGGTACGCCTTTCCTATTTGCCGAGTCCACAGTTACACTTCAGCTCGGCCCGACGTCATAACGGCTATCTCCCTTCTTCCATTTCCGGCTATGCTGTGTCGCTGACAAGTATTGTGCTGTTTGCATAAAGCGACGAGAGGCTTCGCGGTAACGAGACACGAGCAGGAATCGAGCTCCCAATGAAATTCTATTTCGCCTCGTGTTAGGCTTCGTTTCGTGCTCGCATCGTGCTACCTGTAGAATTGATTAAGTCAGCTGTCTCTGTCTCGTGGCGACATAAGGCGGCGAAACGTTGGGAGAGAAAGAATAGACGACGCAATGGAAGGATGGAGCAACAGTAGCGTTTGGAAAATTGGAACGGTGGAATTTTCACGCGGGCTCAATTGGAGCTGCAATTTATTCGTGTTACGTTTTCTCCACCGAGGTTTTTTAAACTACATTCCCCCATTCATGATAGAGGGGCACATGTGTTCTTTATTTCAATGCCAGAAACTCGACCGTCCTCTTGTTCCTTCTCTGTATCTCTCTCTATCTCTCTGTCCACCTCGATCGAGCGTCGCGTTTCAAGACCGTGTCTACTCTCCGTGATATGTACAAAAACCCGGTTTTGTCTGTCTCCTGGCGCAGGAACTATTTTGTACCCCGTTTTCCTTTGAGACGGCCGTGCTATCCAGCTTATTAGATTCTTGTTGGCCGCCTCGCCGGAATGTTTTGCTATTTGACACGGCTGGTATGCACGGGACGCTCGCAGACCGTGTTCTGATTCTTCTCAATATTAAATTCGTTTCGGACACCGCTTACATTTATACGGATGTTATCCCGTTGTTCCGTTTTTTTTCTTTTCGTCGCGCTGCTGCGAAACGTTTCGACGAGGCTAAACAACGAAAAGTAGAAGAGGGAGAGGACAAGGAAATTTTTTTCGCCGATGCACGTTTCGAGGGGAAAGTAAAACAACGATGGCGAACGACGCGAATGGGGAAGCTCGACCGAATTTGTTGAAGAACAATCGTTGAACTTTTCACGCAAAAGCACGCGTCGAATGCAAAAACTTTCGTGGGCTTTCGTTGAACGGAAACAGAGCGAAACAGTGGACGATTCGGATCGGTTCCGTTGAAAGCAAAAAAAAATAATTCCCACGATCGCGTCCGTTCCATCGAGGAATTTAATATCGATGCCGGATCAAAATTCCCTCTGCTATCCCGAAGATTTGAGTTTGATCGTTTTAGTGCCTTCCATTAGACGTTCCTTTACCGGCTCGCCGATAAATATGCAGTTTTTTTTTCGTTCGCCCATCGATTCGATGGGAACGATTTCTGAATTCTTCTCCCGCATCAACGGGTTCGTTCGGCACGATTGAAAGGGTGCCGATAAAATGGATCCTATCTATCTTCCATCATTGTTGCATTGATTCGGCGCAGCTGCGTTTATATTTCACATTAAGCAGCTCGTTTATTTCGAGTGGTACGGCGGGGCAAGTAGAAGAGCCTCGACATAGGTCAGACCGAGACGCCCGAGATCGTGCCAGTCTTTCGATATTTTTAATTAAGTTGCCGCGATTCGACTCCTAGATGCACACTTGTCTGAACCCCGTCTCCTGAACGCGGATAATATTTCCCCAAAAGTGTCGTCGGTCATAAGGGAAACTGGCCAGAGTTTTCCGCGCTTTGTACCTACACGTATATAGTTGTAATACGACAAATAACTCCAGGGAAGAAGAGGACTTCACATACGGCACTGTGCAGCAACAAATTTAACTTGGAATTTCAATTGTCCTGAAATACACACAGGCTTCACTTGTTCAGATTTACGAGAACAGCCGGGCGTGTGCTGAACGGTTGGAAACGGTGTAAAGGATTCATTCGGTAGAAACGAAATTGAGAGTGAGCCACGTGACAAAGGAATCGGGAATATATCGGGCAACGGCGAAAGAGACGAATACAAATAGACACCCCCGATGAAATATTTTTTTTGTCGCATTTGAAATGTATGCAGACACTTTGCCACCTCTACTCGCGTTTTATCCTTCGCACAGTTGACTGTATATAATGCCATCCATGGAATTCTATGCTCCCCTAAAACTTCGTACGACATATATGTAACGATAATCATCATCTCCCCGGCGCATTTTTTAGCGGGTCAGATATCAAAGTTACTGTCGCGTGAAAAGTCTCGTGGCATATATACGAGGACTCGCAGGAATATTTTCCTCCACGAATATATATATATATTTTTCCACCCTCCTTCGCGGTGTGCTCTCCCGGGACCCAAGGGAGGACCGCGTCTAGGCCTTTCATTTTCATTGGGCTCCTCTCGTCGAGGCCTTTCGCGAAAGGGAGGGGGTGGAAAAAAATAGTCCGCCGCGAAGAAAACCACATGAGAGATATGATCGTTCTTCGACAACGCGCACTTAATCAGGCTGGCTTTCTGTGGAAGCGGAGAGCTAAAGTGAAAGCCAGAGAGGAGGGACAGTGGCTCAGACACGAAGGTACGAGAGACTTGGGGGGAATGTTGGGTCGAGCGAGACCTTAATTTCCTGTAGCATTCCGGCTTATCTCTTTTGCGATTTATCGACCAACCCCGAAACTTACATGCTCACGACTCGGAGGAACATTGGTCGTGCTAGGGACATCCGCTTCCTGGCTGCGTCAGCCTGCATCCGATGTCGATTATCGCTGTTCGGTCACTTTTCAACGGGCTTGCGCGCGTTCGTTGCTTCCTGCAGCGAAGCGCCGAGACACGTCGGTGAACAATTTATGCCGTCGATTTTGTTCGGTTTGTTTTAAATTGGTTTCCAACAGTTTTGTAATAACACGGTAATAAATTGTCGAGGCGCGGCGGGCGAAAGAAAGTTTCATGTTCGCGGCCGTTCAACCTGTGCATAATGTGACATCGGTAAACGCGATGGATGGTAAGCCGGTTAATTAACGTATGCCGCTTGCGCGTCGACAAAAGCACGCGGGTTGCTCGTTAATACGATATAAAGAAGAATTCAGCGGTTAAATGACAGCTTTGTCTTGGCGCGTGCAATCCGTTACCAAGCTATCGAGAGTGTTCGGAACGAAGTGTAGTTATTGAACGGAATCATTTTGGATCGCGTACAAAAGTAATTATTCGTTTAGGGACGCGCAAATCATGTATGCACGTGCTTTTGTGCTACAGCAACATTGTCCTGAATTTCGTGATGCCACTGTGCCATTGAGGCGCGTTTATTGGCTCGCGATTGTTTGCTTCGACGAAGCAGCAATTCAACGGTGCATCCTTGATATTTAATTACGTGCCTTTTGTTGCTGGCTTTTATGAAGAAAGGCCTATTGTCTTTCGTTATTGAAATGCGTATTTGCAACGGGATTTTCACGGTCCCGCGGTAATCTTGTTAACCAGTACAATGCCTTTTATAGTTAAGGGAACAATTTCAGAAAAACAATGCTGATCCGCAATGTGGCTGCTGTAATAATCGTGTATACCAGTAGCAGGTTTTTTCTCCTCTTGTCCCCTGCCTAATATTAGGATACAGAGTTGGCCACTTACGGACAGGCACTCCCAGCTAATTTCCGGCTGTAAATACTCGATTCGGTCCTGTCCCGTTCGTGTCTCCCTTCTCCTGATCGATGACTTTCCGTTTCCATTCCATCACTCTGGAACGATGGACATTTTTTCTCCTAAAGGGAAATTTGTTGCGCATAAATGCTTAGACTGTCGCATTCTTCTTTAAGAATATGTGGCTTGTTTTTTTTTAATAATAATGGAACAGTGGTATGAGGTAAATGTATAATCAACTCACGTGCAATGCATCGTTACTTCTTGTTGCAGATACGCGATTGGTTAACAGTCGAGGAAGAGATGCTACGAAAGCAGGCAGTGGTCGTCGGCGATGTCGGCGAAATTATGGAGGCACTTGATAAACAAATGGTAAGCAGATTATCGTCGCCATGCATGACGAACTTATTCACTTTAGAGATTAAAGTCCTTTGCATGAAACGTACCGTGGCTTTCTAGAGCTGCAACATAATTACAATATATCCGGTGTGTCGCAAAATGCAGTGTAAACATTTACACAGAATCCATAAACATTCGTGGTATGAAATATCCAATGATAATTATTAAAGTCGCTCTACCCTTATTTCGATTGCGATTGCGTATCTTAAAGAAATCCCTCAAAAATTCATTCTTCAGATCGAAGTCCCATTAAATTTAAACCAGCTATTTCTCTTTCTTATCTTCGAATTTCCTCGAGCATCTTATCAAACGCGACAGCCACCCCGACGCAGGAAACTAAAAGTTCCCGCGTCGGCAACCCCGTGATCTGCCGTATCTACGAGGGTTAGAAACGAGCAGCCCCAAGTTCCAACCCTTATCTACGCTTGGAGGGTAAAGTGAGGCAAACCTCCCTGCGTTATCATCTCGTAGTTCCGTGCTGTTTGTCGATCGAGGTTTGCTCAAGGCAAACGCCGACGCACCCTTTGAGGCGCGGGTGCGATGGCGCTTTCTCAGTTCTCTGGGGGTTGAAAGCGGGGGTTTCTGGGTTACTGACCGGGAAAACCCTGACATTGACATTGGCATTAAGGGACCAATGAACGCTGCCACGCCTTCCTCTCTATGCGTCGACGATACATTGTTGCTTCACGCGCAATTGTTATGCTCGGACTATTGATTGCTCGAGCGTCGTATTTGATGACACTTTACCGTCGTGCTTGTTTTTCAGAACTTCCTATTTGTGGACGAAATATTTTATTCGTTTTTTGTTGGTCATAATTGTTTGTCCCGGAATCTTGATCGGTTTTAGTATCCCTCCTGCACGAAATATTGTCACAGTAGTTTAGAATGCATTGCGTTGTGCAATTTAAGAGACACTGCTTCAATGAACGTTTCTATTATATTATTTATCCTCTTGATTAAACAACGAAGCTCATGAAACAAGGGTACTTTATTTGGAAGCTCTCAGTACGACGGCGATGCAAATAAAGAAGTGTTTCCAATCGTTTACGTGAAACTCTTATCCTGCCCTGTTCTCCAACTATTGATCTCTATTTATTCTTAAGCAATTCAACAGCAGCATCGACCGTCTGGAAATTCGCAAAGCATTCTTTTCGCACAGTTATCAATGGGTCGTTGTAATCTTTTCAGCTACGAGGGAAACGGTCGGATATTCGATAAAACTCGAACGAGCGAATTAATTAAGTTATTGGCAGCCCTTTCACGACCCCCCTCAATGGAGGCTCGTACTAGAACGAGCACTTCCTCTGTCTCCCTTTACATCCTTGTCTCGAGTACTTTTTCTCCAATTCTTTCCGGGAACACCCAAAGTAGAAAGCAATTGTCTTCCGGGATATTTCAAATTTTTGCGTTTCTCGCTGGAAAGTTGCCGGAAAGTTTCACGCAGTGCCTTGGGCGGAAGTTCAGTTACCTCACAGCCGATGGCCTCTCCGTATAAAGGGAAAGAACATCGACGTGTTCCGTTCATTCAATGGCGGCTGATTTTCGCAAGATCGCGTTGAGTTCTCTGCTTGCTCGTTAAAGCGTCACTCGAGCCGCGGGACGGAATTTTCGGGACACGATTTCGCAAGGGTGGTCGAAAACAATGGGTTTGTTACGGCGGTGTTGCTATTGATTTCCGATTGGGAAGCCGGGGCAAAAGATATGGAGAAATGAAAGAGCCACCGAGTGGAAAAGGAAGGAAGAGATAGACAGAGCTGAAACGGAGGTCTTCCATAATGCATAGAGGAATATCAGTCCCCTTTGAATACCGCTGATTATTGGAATTAAAATCGTTCTACACGCGGCGCAGAAGCAATTATACCACGAAGAAATAAAACTAGCCGCGCGAAGGAGAATGCTTGCGAAATTATTGTACGCAAAAGGGGAAACGTTCTGCATTAGCATTTATCTTGAACCGGAATGGAAACAATTTGCATTTCGTATTCGTCGGCGGTGAAACGTGATTGAATTCGTGTAAACCAAAGTTCCGACCAGTGTATACAAAGGTAAGACGCGAATGTGCATTTCAATTGTGTTTACCTTAAGGAGTAATTGCATCGTCCGTCTGATCGTTGTCCTGGAAGGTCTGGAGTTGCTTTGTTGCAAGACTCGCGTGTCTAAACTACGAGGTTTTCGCGTATTCGAACTTTTTCACAATTTATGATACATAATGATCTATTAAACGTTGCCACGTAACTACACTTCTCCCGTGCTCCACCGTACCTCCGCGTAAGAGCGGCAGTGCACTCGTTTCTACCAATATCACAGTTACCGTCGTCTCACTTCTCCAGACGAGGGAAATTTCCTTAAAGAGGTAGCACCATCCGGTATCCAATTACGCGGAGTTTTGACGAACTTTCTTCAGCGAACTTTCGCTACGAATTTGCTAATTAGTGTCTCGCGAGCCGGCCCCGCTAAATTGAAATTACTTTCGAATTATTTCGACACGAGCCTGAAGGATAGTGCAAACGAAACGGGTGATGTTCGCAACGGGTGACGTACTTGTACGTCAAGGTTTCGCAGAATCGTAAGACGATTCTGTATGGTGTTTAAACTATTTCAGCGGGCTAACGCGGAATTTCGTGCTCGCGGTAATTAAATTTGTCACTTAATAAATCACTTGAAGGGAAACGTTGTTCTAATTATTTCGCATGTAAATCAAGCATGTCGTCGCAGGTAAATCCAGCTGTTCTCACTGATGTTTAACTTTGAATTGCGCGGGGCGTAAATGTACACTTACGTTTGCATTATTCAACGGGCCTGGAACTTTTATTTCTGCCGCACCTTTATCGCGTTTTGCGGTGTTCGCTACTGGGCCTTGAGTGTACAGGCGAATCAAAGGAGAATGGTAGATACAGGCCAATTTTGAACCTGGCTGGGCATGAGAACTTTTTATGAGACATGCATAATTATTGGATATCTCCTGGAGATGATGGAACAGATCTAAAAAATCAGCTTGAACTTCGGTATATTGTGAATAAAACTCACCTTACTACTCCACATTTTTTCCAATTTTTACATTACAGTAGAGCTTTAAAAAATATTTGATGTTTGTAATTGTATGAAGTCTCAAACCGTCGGAGTTGAGCGTAGCAATTTTTGTCGCGATAGATTTTATACGAGACGACTCGAATCGTTTACGGCTTTAGCAATAATGTACTGAAGGTGAAACCGCTCGGACTTAGCATTTAGCAATTATGGCACTGGAGTGGATTGCGTGTGCGCAGTGCGCATCTTCTTTGTCCCCTCGGCATCCAATTAGGCGCCGTAGCAGTGACAGATTCGAACTCGCATTAGCGAATTGAACTGGAAATATTCGACTAAAAATTGCGGCGTTCACGAACTTCAACGTTATTTTTCGCGCAGCTGCTACATTCCATCGAAAAATTGTACCGTTGCATCCGAAATGAATGAAAAGTCTGAAAAATTACCGCAGCGCTCGCATATCTCGCAATGAATGGAACGGAAGTTTTCAAATAATCCAATGCGCAGAAATAGCATCGCAACTTGTTTCACTCTTTCCGAAATCAGATGCACCCCTTTAAACAGCATGAAATTTTCAACCCCTCGGTAAGTATATTACTACGTCTATTTTGTGGATGGTTCAAAGCGTTTACTAAACGGCACCCTCTGTTACGGGAGTTTTGTACCCCGTAGGCTTTATACCCCATAGGGCAGAGGAGAAAGAGGGAGACAGCGTGCGAGGAAGAGAGAGAGCAGTATATATAACACCATTCCCTAGCTATCATGGATGCCCATGAAGCTGCGAATTTCAGTCAGTTTCCCGGCGTGCTTCCATCGAAATAGTCGCGTTAGAAACCCATGCGACTATGTTTTGCTGATCAGAAGAAACCGTATTATCCGTCAGGTCTTTTTTAACTACTTTTGAATCCTTCGATTCCTCGATCGCAGCAGCGCGTAAATCGCGTCGTGTTTTTTTCCAACCGTGATTATTCACCGATCGATTAAACTCGTCACGCCGGTGTTTGCCCATGGGTGGTTCGTTTGTTAATAAAAAGCAAACACGTTTATGTTTCGCGCAGTACGAGAAGGAACAACAGTCGATCGGGAGGATTGCGGTCGAAATCGTCGAAACGAGATTTCAATGAAAATTCAATGTTACCCGCAACCGAAGGACTTCACCGTCCACAATCGTGCCCGTGCAAATATTTGTCGCGCGAGACTACCGTAGTTTTAATTAATTCAACGCCGTAATCGTGTAGCTGGTAAACTGCATATAATTTCAAATTAGTATTCCGCTTCATCGATACGTAGGCGGTATTCGTTGTTTCGCATTTGCGAACACTTTGGCCGTTGCGTTTCGTGTGCCGAGTGGGCAAACAAACATTGACAATATTGCAGCGAAGGAAAAAGAGAGGGGAAGAAATGAAAGGTATAGGTAACAGTATCGACAAGTTCGTTATGCCCGTATTAATGAGGGACCGGCCCGGTAATTGTTGAAACACTGGCAATCGGAGTAGCAACGTTAATTTCGGAATCGCTAACGAACTTCTCCGCCGTCTCGTCCTGTGTTTCTCGCGTCGACGAGGAACGGAACGTGTAGCCTAGTTATCAACGCGTGAATTCGATAAAGTGATTTTGACGAGAGGGCGCCAATGAAATTTCACCGGCGATGCGGCCGGCGAAATAGCAAACGAAACGAAAATCGATACAGCCTGCTGGCCGGCTCTGTTTCTCCTTCACGCCACTGTTCCTCGCGTTCTTCTTCGCCTCTTCGTGAAAGGATACAGTAAAACGAGTCACGCGCCCCACTACAGCCCATTTCGACCAAACAAAAGGATCGTGGGTCGTGGTTTTGATCGTTCTCTTCCTCGCGTGTTTATTCGCTGGAGTAGCATCGTTTTTCTTAGTTAATAGAATTATGTGGGTTGGCCTCGTTGCGGCTGCGAGCTTTAATTCCATCCTGAAGGAAGTTAAAAATAACTTGCCCTTTTTCCCTTTGTACTCTTGCATGGACGAATGATCGCCTGGGTGTTGTTGGAATTATTTATTTTTCTTGGGGGTAGTTTTCGATTCATGGGTATTGCACTTCATTCTACCAGCTGCCTTATTTTTACATCAGGCTACGCATTTTTTCTTATATAAAATGTTTTATATTGAAATTAATTCCTTTAATAATTTCCATCCGTCAACGTTTCTCTCGTACCTCTTTATGGGAACGATTGATTAATCGTGATTACGAAACTGGGCTCGAATAATCTGAATGGAATAATTTATATGATAACTATTATGATAATTATTATTCAGGAAATTCGTTCGATCGGAAGGGCGCCATTCATACGACTAGATTAATGTTTATCCGACGCAGTTCAGATAATATTCGAATCTCTATTTCGAAATTGCAAATTACGCTTACGTTTAATTCACAGAATGCGGGTCAATTGAAGCTACGAATTAGTTACATTACGAATTAGTCCAGTGATACCGAATATTCCTCCGGTTATCCCGCATTTTGCAAACCCTCTCCCCATACTCGTCTTGTCACCGTTCATTTCGGAGTTTTGACATTGCGTTAGGCCGCATTATTCGTCACCTCAACCTGGCCCCCGGAGACCCGCGCTGTTTGACAAGTTGACAGTCAGTGGTTTGACGTCTCGTCATTTCGTCTTCCCTCTTAGCCGAATGAAATTTCTACCCTCAAATACCTCAATTGTTCTGCTTATGTCGAATCGAACACCGCGGCTGCAAAATTACGAAAGCGACAGCAAAGGGATATGCGCTATTTATTTACAAAGCTATATATAAATAAAAATTTATATTTAATAATTTATATATTTGGGTTCACTCCAAATACTAAACGAGAGTTTAAAAATAGGTCACCCTCTTTTGCCCTGGAAACGTCGCGGATAAAGTATCGATTATCGAAGATCACACGAAACGATCGTGTAACGCATGTTTCATCCCCGTATCGGCGAACACGTTTTTCCGCCCGTTACATCCTCCCGCGCGGATTTACGTGGAAAAGGTACAAGCAACAATGAGAACGTTTTCAGTGGCATTACGGTAAATTCGCACGCGAAATATCTGTCGCCCGAGGCCCGCGGCCGTACGAAACGGAAGCGGCGTGTGAATATACGACGGACGAGATGGAACTGCGTGCTGTTCTCGCTGGGCGATTCTAAGGGCGACGTAGCGCGGACACGTGAGTTACGAAGGTGCTCGGGAGAAACGGTGTGTGTCTGCGCCGACAGTACCGGCGTATCGTTGCCTGGTTGTGGAAAAGAAGGCGGCCAGGAACGAAAGACAGACGGGGATAGTGCGGTTAGAGTGGAAAGTGCGAGTTTCTGTACGCGATGGATCGAAAGGAACCGAGACCAGCCAGCTCGAGTAGCTACACGAACACTTTGCAGCTTCGGTTCAACGTAAGTACGAGAGTCGAGTTCGCGAGGACGAAATCGCGACGACTCGTATTAATATTTGCTCGCATTTAACGACGCTTAAACGACGATGCCGGGTACGGGAATTTATTGTTCGCTCGCTTTGGACGACGCTGCTTCAGCGACAAGTGGGCAAAAAAGATACGGGGGAATTACAGAGCTCGACGTTCACCGACGAGACTCGTAAGCTGCAGGCCGTTTCCTCTTGCCTCTGCCATTCCCTTGATTTACTTCGTTTAAGCGAGTGGCATTAAAAATAGTAATTATTGTTTCGTGGCATTGCTTCCCGATTTGGGTCACGCTCGACGTAATTTATAGATTAAACTACTGTTGTTAGGTTTCGTGATTTTGTACCCCGTGCAGTATACGTACCTCGCAAACCCTAACAATTGTAATATTGGGCGGAACAAATTTCTGAATCATTATTCGTTTCGGTAATGCTGATAGTAGGGTTTCTTTAGTATACGCGATAGCTTTAATTGCACTTTGACGTACGTGCCGAGATCAAATTTCGTGGCAACTGATTTCTGGGGTTTGAAATGCGTGACGATTCGAAGAAAATTTGTACGTCGAGTGTATAAAAATCTCATTCTGAATCCCATCTCGATGTAAAATGTTGGTACGATATTAAATCGAAGAAGCTGGATGATACAGCTGTGTACCAAGCCACTATCCAGCCTCTTTCATACACGTCAAACGTCGAGAAGACTTTCACGTCAGCTCCGTAAACTGTTTCTCGTGTCAGGCTTTCGAGGTTCCTTCCACAAAGTCGTTCGATAACTTGTTACTCACCGATTCCGTTTAATCCATCGAGATCGAATACGTACAATCGACAACTTCGATCCTACTAAGCTGAGACGGTGTCGTTTTAAGTCGAAACGGGTCGAAGACGTAGGTAATGCCTCCTTTGATGCGGGAAAAACGAATTTCGCGCGAATATTGTCCGAAAAGAATGCGGGTAACGCGGTCGTTGGTTCTCGTGGTCGCGTTTTCCTTGGATAAATCCCGTGACCACGGGACCCATTGCTCGATAATTTAGTTTTTCTTTTTCTTCTCTTGTAGCTTCGTTCGCTCCTTTGCAGGCCACAACGCAATAACAGCGTTCCTCCAGCCACCCTTTGACGTTGTTCTCCTTCCATGGAGCGAAGATAACGCTAGCGAACAATTTTACCGAGCAAGTGGAAAAGAAAATTAACAACGTCGATGGAAATCTTCTGACTGAAAACCATGCTGGTTACATCGCGTTTTGTCTACCTTGTAAAAATGTTATATCCGTGATATCCTTTGTTACACTCACGGTCTGAGAGAAATCGGGAAAATAATTTATTGAAATGCGTTGCAAATATTTGCATTTAATTTCGTGGATCATAAATACTGTGTTAAATTTTTTAGATAGTATAAACTCGTACGCCCCGTTGACGAGAAAATTATTTAATCGTCAGGGGAGTATTAATTTTTTCAAGGCAAACTAAACGCGTCTGGCTCATAGGAACTTTTCAGTTACGTCGAAATCAGTAAAACTTTATGGTTTACGTAAAGCTTGTTTAATGAAGGATCCGGCGAACACGCTATTTACGTTTCAAAACTGCCGCCATGGAATAAAAACGATCCCGGGAGAAAAAAATTCCACTGCTGAAGAAACTGGAATTTTTAACAGTTTCGCTCACTTCCCGGTGGCAATGCAATTCCCCTTGCTTCTATCCTTTCTGTTTCTTTATTTTGCTTTCTTTCTTCCTATTTCGCAGGCTTGCAGTAAGAACAACCACTACGTGCCCCGTTACTTTTTCACGGTTGTGTATCACGTAATGCGACTTTCTTACACCACAGGAGGAGTTTAGTCTCGTTATTCTCGCAACCTTGCGATCGTTAGTTCCATTCGAAAACGAAACTGCGATGTTAACTGGTTGTCTCTTATTTTTTCTTCTGATGATGGTGCTTTGCGATTTACGAGCACCCTGTGTGCCGGTCCATATGTTTCAACTGCAGTTGCGATTCGAGTTTCGTCTACAGAAGGACACAGAGCTTTCTGCGAGTTTCGCACAGTTACCAGCGGTGTTCGTTAATGTCGTTAAGTCTGGTCCTCGCGGACGACTATGAACACCGTCTGCTTCTCCGTCGTAGTTGCTTCATAGTCGCGTTTCACATTAATGACGCTAACGCGTGAAGGCTGCATTCGTTCATTTGCATTTTGATGTTGCGGCACCGATTCATTTTGTTGAAAAATAAATGTGGCCGGTTTGGTGATTGACAATGGCTAAGCGTGATATTCGCGTTGTTCGCATTGTAGGGAACGGCAGAGTGTCTCGTGGACGTCCCTATTTCAATTTCGCCTGACAGGCTTACGTGACACCGACAGCAGTGCGTCACGTGTTAGCTTGCCATCATGGAGCGGCCATTTCGAGCTGGTTTTCTTCAAGAAAATCTGTCGTCCATCGGAATAGATATGCAGTTTTTGCAAGTATCCATAGTCGATGGAACGTTCGAGAGGGATAGCGAGTTTGGGCAATATCGGCCTTTTTAATGGAAAATGTTTGATGAAAGCGTAATTATTATTATTATTATCATTAATCGTGCGAGAAGATATCGTAATCGACTCATACGTCCGGCATAATTAAATGAATCTCGGAACAGAGTACGCTGCCTCGTCAGGATGCGGTTGTTTTACAGCAAACCAAAGCAGATAATTCGTTTAAACAAAACAGTATGCAAATTTTTTACTCTCATTTGAAAAGCGATTTTCCTAGTTAATCTTTTAAATTTCCAGAAAAAGTCAATTGCACTGGCTTTTCTGAGTCGAACAATTTTCATGAAAATTTGATTCTTCGACAAAAATAAAAAAAGAAAGAAAATTCCAAAAATAAAAATTCCTATAGGTGCAAACAATCGTGGACACTAATAAAACTTGACTTCCATATCTGTCAGTGGAACTGGCGTCCGTTTAGCGCCGTCCGTCATTCAGTAGAACAGCCATACAATTACTCCGACGTCTCCGCCGCGCCGTACTCTTTCCTCCTTCCTCCCTTCTAAACTTTTTGAAGATTCGACACCTACTATCAGGTCCCACTATCAGGCACAAACGTTGTCCAACACTGTCTGTCGACATTTTTCACGCACAACTACCCTCGTGCTTAGTCTTCCACCGCCATGGAAATGGCACAAGAAATCAGGGTGCACTGTATGTATGTTTTCGGGAGGGTTACACTGAATAATGCATGAGCTGATCGAGTAAGTTTCCATACTTTACAACGGTTACCCACACCCGCCCCGGTGGTAATGAACGGTATTACGAGGGGCGGGCGTGAGACGCGCCGTGTCGCTTATGAGGGAATATTTCATAGTTGGAAAAGTTATTCGAGACGGTGGCAAGGGTGACTTTAACCGGCAATTTATCTTGCGTCCGTCGGGCGCAGCGCATTCTTTGCGCAGACAGAATAAAATCGCGACCTCGCTGCGATAAGACAGCGCCCTATTCCACCCACCCACCGTTTTTGCAATTACCTTTTAATTGGATTCGAGTAAAAGACGTGAACCTCGGCTTTGCCTAGCGTGATTATTCGAGCGGAACTTCAGCTTCCGAGAGAGGATCGTTAGGAGATCGCTGTTGCCTTGTCGATTCGCTCTCGTACAGCCTGCTTTATTTATCTACAGCGCCGGGGAAAATAATGTTGATCTAGTTTCGCGTTGCTTCGCGGAAGAGGCTCCTCTTGTTGGAGTTGCGTCTGAAGTCTTGTAACTGTACGAAGAGATAGAATTATGAATATAACCGGGGATGATTATTAACGAAAGAATAAATGTGGAAACGATTGTGAGCGGTAATTGAGGCAGTATTGCAAGATCGGCGGTGAACGCGATTCTCCTGTTCCGATAGCTTAATTAGATTTACGAAGTTACCGCGATTTCTGTTTGTGTTGGGAAAAAATCGTGGTAATGTCGGGTTCCATTTGCGCGGCGGAATAAAGAGATTGCGCAATTAGATATTAAGTGCGGCAGAGAGTGCGATACGCTCGAAACACGGTTTCGAAATGTTCGTCAAACATTATCGCGCTACAACTCGCGCTTTATCTTCGCATCTGCCGGTGAATTATCGTTTCGGCCAGAAATTTCCTATGATTCAGCCGCGTCGTGGTTGAGCACGCTAAATACTTGGCGACTTATCTGAAACAGCATGCACAGCGGTGCCCGGCAAGGACGGGCCATGGAAGTGCAATTACGCGTGTGCTTAAGCTCGCTGACTTTTCAGAAGTGTATCAGCGTAATGGCGCGGCAAGCTTGGCGCAAAGGGAGACGAATTCTGCCAAGCACGTATGATAATTCTTTTTTTTTTAGCAAAAGCCAGAGCACGAAGCCGAGTCGGGGTAAATTTGTTGCAGTTAGCAGAGGCGGATTATAAAAATTCCTCTCCGTTCCTTTTTCCTCTGTTCGCGAACATTAGTTAAGATTACGTTTCTGCTGCGCTGTTCGTAGCGTGCGTCGTTAGAAAAAATAGCACGGAGGAAAGAAACGAGGAAAAATAAAGTATGGGAAAGAAAGGTGCAGTTGAAAGGTCCGTCGACTGAGCGGATTATAAAATGGACGCGACACGGGGCGCCCTGGATGTATCACTTTTCCAGCGTGAACGATAACATTCAGAATGTTCAGGGCGATCGGTATCTATTGAAATTCCCGTGGCTGCTGTTCCACTGGATCAAAGCCTATAGATTTTCCATTTATCACCACCGGTACGCCGGAATCTGACGGTCTATTGGCCGGCGAATTTTCAACGAGTCGGTGTCTAGTTCTCGGCAGACGTGTCGGATCATCTGCGGTTACCCTTTCGGTTCGACGTTATCGGCGTGTCTCTTGCCCAGAGACGTAGAGAAGGACCTATTAATGAAACGAAGGTTACAAATGGAGCTCGTGATACAGGCGGGAAGAGTGTCCAATCGAATGGAATTTCGTAAAAGTTTCGTTGACGATGCGTTCCCGTATACCATATTATTCGGTATCGTTGAAGAATTTAGCACATCATATTTGTTGAGCCGCTGCATTATACCTTTCAGTATTATTTTACCGGCAGAGGGGCTGCATCGTGTCCCGCCGGATGGAAAATATTTTCACGTGAAATTCGAGCACGACCACGTTCCTCACTTGGCGCCACTCATCGTATAAATCGCGCTGCATTTTCACGTGGCATTAGCGAAGTTCGTTTCACGCGTGACAACATCGCTATTATTCGGCGTCCACGCGGAACACACCCGTCTTTACCTTCGTATTCACATAACGACGCCATGCATCACCATACATTACATCGCACGTCTGCCGTGTTCATATTTTCGCGTTTAAACTCGGCCAGCCTTCTTCGGCTCCGGCTTTGTCGTATACCGGTTGAGTTTTCCAGGCAGCCGGTGACACGGAAATAATGCACGATCGATTTTCACGACAGGCTTGTATAAATAACTTCGTTTGCGCGGGACTGGACGGGGGCTGGGATTAAAAACAGAAGATCGAATCTTTCAAAGGGCCCGATTGAAAGCACGAAGCTCGAGCAACAGTTACGATATCCCCTTGTGAAATTTTCAGCGAAAAAACGTGAAATTACGCGTCGAAAATTTGATTCTTTCCTACGGGCGCGAAGTTCAAAGGGGGGGCTAAGTCGCGGCTAGGCGGAGGAGAACGGATTACCAAGATTAGCCGAGCAATCTGGCCTGGGTTTGGTTCGGATCTGGCTAATTCGACGACACGTATCTGGTAGAGGGCAGGCTCAGCATCGAGCGAAATTGGATGAGGCTCTTCGATAATAAAAAGCGCTCTCCTAGGAGACCATTAAGATATTCGATATATCGACCGCAGCTTTCGAACCGTCCCTTCATTCGTCGATGTTGTAACCGCATTTTTACAATGCACCGTGCACGGAATTGCTGGAGTGAACGAACATTTTTGGCACAATCGATCGCTGTAATCGGTTTGCAATTCCTTCGACATTCCTTTTCGTGGTATGGCCTCGGTGTTGCTATAACGGCAGAAAACGTAACGACGTTAAATGAATAGCGTTTCTGTGGGGGCGGTTCGAACGTTTCACGGTTAGTAGACCCTAGGAAAATTAATTTGATCGTTTAGGCGAGTGCGCGAGAAAATTGGATTAGGGATTCGGTGTAGTCGGGTGAGAAGGAGTTAGTCGTTCGGCTTGTCGTTTTATCTCTGCCCGCTGTAGATTAGCAAGACTTAACGCGGTCATTGTTTTTCCTGATCTGCAATCTGGCCACGGTTTTGTAAACATTTCCTCTCAAAGTATCCTGACTTTGAGGTTCCGCGTTGTATTTTAAACCGGCGGCTCTTGATCGTGCTAAGTCGCTGCACTAGTAATATTATGTTATGCATTTCTATTCACCTGTGATGCCGCAGTAATTATAGTCGTACGAACAGAAGCAGCGTCAGCAAACTACTTACATTCGTTGCCACAAACCAAATGTAAAGTGGGATGTTTTAATTAGCTGCTGTCTCGCATGATTTTACATGGCATAATAACACACGACGAAAGAACCGAATAATAATACTTTTGCCTCTCGCAATATGCTAATGAGGTTTTCCAAAAGCCTGTGCCCCGTGCCCGCAACAATGGGCTGCGAGAATGGTAGCTCGGTTTCTCGAATGCCTACGACCGATCGATAGGCCCGTGTTGCAGAAAGCTGCTACAACGAAGAGGCAGAAACAGGTGATCGACCCGAGGCTTTCGCGAAACGTTTGATGGAAACTTTTGCTCTTCGCAGAAACTCTTGAATATATTTTCCTTCTTATGCACGGACAAAAATTGGGGAGACTGTTTTACGAAATAGGAAACGAAACCGATCGGAGCCATCTGTTTCATGTAATCGTAATTATTCAGAAAAACCACCGATGGACCGGTGCCTGAATGATCATCTGTCTTCGATGTCTTTTCGTGCTACGTGTGTTCCCTTCTCAGTTTTATATTCAACAAGAAATGCGGGTAGAGGAGTCGAGAGTTATTATGACGAGGAAAAAAATGTATAGACGACAGGATTTCCTGCAGTATTTTGTTTCATATTTTTCTTCATTTTGCGCACGCTGCTTCCCCGTTTCAAATTTTATAATATGTTGGAGGTTTTCAAATTGTCCTCGCAATTCTTTAATAACGATACTAAATCGCGAATGTCTGGCTTGCGCAGGATGTCCTACGAGAACTGGGACAGAAAAAGCCGCAGCTGGACGAGCTGGTGCACACCGCGGAAGCGCTTCGCGCGGACACGAATAGACAGCAAGTGCACGGCAAAGGTAAGTTCATATGTTCTACTTTCGCACAGTTTAACGTAAATCAACATTTTTTTATCACCATTATCCTCATTATTTTTCATTTTCGCAACATGTACCACCTTCACTTCATTCCATTCGCAAATATGCGAACGTATATTTTATTCTGCACAATTTTTCACACGTTCGTGTCGTTGTGACATACCGTTCGTTAGATTAAACGTGCGTTCGCTTCTAATTGCAGTGAACGACATTTCGATTAAAACGATTGTTTAAGGTGTACCTAAGGTAGAATTCGAAACTGGATTGGTAACGAGAATACAACCATCGGGGTAGATCAATATCCATATCGTTATCCGACGACCTTAATAAGTTTTTGCCGTCGTAATTGATAGTGGAGCACGGCCTTTGCTTGCCAAGCACTTTTCAAATTTCCGTCGAATTTCAGAAGTTTAATTATCGGTCTCGATTGTTCGACCAAAGTCTGTAATAAATTGAACCATCTGTTCCGCGGGACAGCTACTCATTATACGAAGTATCTTGCCCTAGGTCGTTCTTTTCAATTATTTCTTACGTCTGATTGAATGGATCGCGCGCAAAGAATTTTCAGCGTCAGCGAACTCATGAAATCGTCAATTCGTCTTTCCCGGTATTCGCAGGACAGTTCTGAAGTAGGCAATCAGATGTTCAAGCAATAATTCCTTATTGCAATTGTATAAAAAAACTCCGATACACATTTTTCCCTTGAACTTGTTATAGTAATTTTAACCATTAATTGGCCTTCCATGGATCCATTGCAGGCGTTTGAAATTGGCTCGCCTAACCGTTAGGAGATTGATTCGATTGGTTTGGAAACGTTTTATTAAATCTCCGCAGATCTGGCGCAGATTGACGCAATAGAGGGTCGAGCGCGGAGATTAACGGCGGTGCCGTTAATTGTTTCAAGAGCACTGGAAAACTCTCTCCCGCCGATGTCGCATTGTTCCTTCTATATTAGCGTGCCGGTACTTGTCAGTTCCGTCTGGTACTACCCTCGTGCATTACAGCCAGACGATTCTTTCGTCCATTGTTTTCAGCAGGTCGCCCACTCTGCGTGAAATAGAGAAGAAGGGGTTGACGTATCCAACGTATCAACCAGTTGGTACCCGTCTCATCCGTAACGTGTTACAATCAACGTTTCTCCATTCGACAATTCTTACCAATACCTAATATCGCCGCACGTGTTTAATAATTCGAGAAATGTACAATAATTTGAATAAGAAAATGGAAGAATCGATTCGTTCGAAATTTCCTAATCGTGTATACTTGATTTTGTATAATTCAGTGGCTCGCAGCAATAAGAGTTGAATGGAAAATAGGCGGGAGGAAAATTTGCCCGTGCTCTTAATACATTATCTCGCAGCCGGGATAGAAAATTCCGCGTCAAGTCCAACCGACGATGTCAAAGTAAAAACTTCACGCTTTAACCACTTGAAACTTCGCCAGAAGTGACGCCAAGTGTCCAAAGTTGGCCAAAGTTTATCGCCGAGGGGTAAATGCAAAAGTAAGAGGGTACCTTTTTTATCGATTTAAAAATCGCTGGTACCCGCAAGTTGCCGCTTCACTACTGGCAACTCGGTGTCTACTTTTTCGTCTTGTCTGGCGTGCACGTGCCTCCTCGAGATTGAACCAGAGCTGAAGTGGCTCGACACGGCAACCTCGAGTATATCGAAAGGCGGCCGCATTTCGGCCGGCACCCACCGCAGATTTTTCATAACGTTCACGTTATCAGACCGCGGCAAATGTGCACCTAGGCTGAAGTGGTGCTGTTCCCTCGCAGCCTTTAATTACCAGCACGAAACACGCCGGGCATGCTAGCGTTCTCGCGTTTCACCTCTATCGTTCCAACGCATCCTCCGTTCTGTAAATTTACATTTTTCCGTGTCTCTCGTTATTCGTTATATTCTTTGTCTTTTGCGATAGAAAAGTGCTGGTGAAGAATCTGGTAAAGAATCTGGTAATAAATCTATGATATGTTGAAACAGTAGGAACAAGTATTACAGTCGATGTAAAAGTCTGCAGGAATAATCTATGGGTTATAATCCCGCTTTATTAGATAATCCCGATAAATTCCTTTTACTTAATTGCTGCCGCTTGCTCTTTAAATTCGATGAAATCGATACGCCTAACTATGGCTACACACGCCCAGTAGAGTTTTATTAAAATGTGACTGCAACACCCAGCGAGCAACCCTCATCAGTTACTCGCAAGGAAGCTACAGTAAGACCGTCCAATATTGGACCATCAAAAGTTAACCGTGACAAGATGGCTCCATGAAACATTCAGTTCCCTGCTGCATCTCGCAAACGTTGCACTGCCTCCCTCGCATTAAATTACCAAGGCTAGAAATCTTCTTCGTACAAAGATACATGTATACGAGAGTTAATGTTCCACGGAGAAAGCATCGTTTCGCCGGGATGCACGACGGCCGTTCAGCGTCTCGCATCGATTTCAGTTCATTCCCCAAAGATGTATGTAGATGGATGCAACTGGCTGACATGTACACGTCGCATTGATTCCTTTTCTGGCGTATCTCGTGTTCGTTCGCCGTGACTTCTGTCAAATAGAGCGCGTGCAGGTGAGGCGAGATGCTCTGGAAAAGGTCTCGAGATAAACCATCGTCGCCGCTTTTGTCCCTGCGTTACGCACTGTCGACGGCGGAGCCTTCTTTGAGCAGAATTCCACGCATTGTCTTTAGGCGTGCCACGAGACTGACATCGCATAATTGAATACTTGATCTCCCTCGGCATTGTTGCCGAAATTCGTGCCAGGAAAATCGCATTCTTCCCGTGTCGTTAATTAAACTCGTCGATTAATTCGTCAGGTTAGACGAACTGCCTCTGAGCCTCTGGAAATGAAATTAAGTTTTGGCGACAAACTTATTTTCTCGGTCCTGGGTGATATCGGGAACGCACAAGGAGCCGCGATTTATTGGCGGATATTTGCCTGATATTGGAGAATCATAACTCTGGGGGAGAATTGTGTACAGGGTAGAGAAAATATTTTCTTATTGAACTTTTTTTTCACTGTTATTGTTTACCTACGATTTTTATTTCGACTCGAAAAAGAAAACAAATAACAATATGATATCTGTGATGATGTCTACGATACCATTGCAACATTTATTATTATCTCAATACGATTAATACCCAGAATCTATAATATCTACGTTCCAGCGATGTTCACACGTCGTACCTGAACCAAAGCATAATGACAATTGTACACACGTGTAACGACCGATCAGATCGTTTGTAGTTCACGATAATGCAGCTTAGCTAGTGCATTCTCGAGGCTAGTTCGGTAGCCTTCGCGTCGCATTCCTGCGTGCGGCTTTTGGGACACATCCGTCGGCGATGGTGATAGGATAGTGTGCGAGATAACAACCGACTTGTACCCCAGGAATGGAGGCAGGAGCCACTTCAAAGCAGACAGCGTGCACGCGGGCGCGTCAACACCTTTGTTCGTGTGTCTGTAGACGATGTGAATGGCTGTGTGCGTGTACCGCAACAGAATAGATATACGTACGTGCAAGCAGCCTCCGGGGGTAAATCGTGCCAATAACGTACCCCATTCTTGTCACGTTACGTAGCCGACGCACGGTTGCTGCAGTTGTTCTGGATTTTTAACTTCACAATGCGAACGAGAATTCTAGAGCAAGTTGCGCAACGTCCAGCCTGGCCAGTCAAAGGCGACGTTGAGAGCTGATTTTTTTCCACGCATTTTGTCTTCGCGAAACCTGTCGTTTAAAGCTCGTCTGTCTCGTGGTCGTTGCGTTTTTCTGAACGAATCGTCGATTCAGAAGATTCGCCTTTGGGGCTCTTTGTTTTTCAGGAAATTGGATCGCGAGTGATAACGCGAAAATGGCGCAACCTGTTGCGGAGAGGCTAGAGCTTGGCATTCTTTCTTATGGATGACGTTTTATAATACAGTCGTCGAATCAAGGATATGATTCTTGGATGGCGTCCATTCGCTTCGCCGTGCCAAGGGTTATTCAATTTTGACGATTCGTTGAACCCGATGGCCCGATCAGTCTAGATTTATGGCCCTTTCTTTCCCTTTAGAAAGTAGCGTGCAGTAATTCTATTATATCAATGACTGTGTTATCCTCGAATTACCGACAACGTAGACTGATAGGGATTTTCTCAAAATTGTTTCGTGTATTATGAAAGAACTCGTGACGCAGCTCGTGACAAACATACAGTAGAATACAATACGCTATACACGGGGTTGTATTGTCAAAGTAAATATACTGAACGGACTGATGCCGTGTAAACAAGTCTATTCGCCATCGACACCCATTTGCCACTGTTGTCTCACCCACTGTCCTGATTAGCGGAGTGTTTGCATGGTCTTTCCAATCATAACATTCCCAGTGTTCACTTCTGCAACGAAGTAAACCCATCAGAAGATATTCCGGAATTATTTCCCATCCCAAAGATGCGAAGCCCCCTCCTTAAATCGTAATCAACCAAAATAATTAGTATTCTGTCAGACAACACCGTTAAACCATGTGGTAGGTAATCACTGCCCGTTGAAAACGCTAGAAAAATATCTTGTTTCCCCTTGATATCGCGTTCCAAGTAACCATTCCATTCGCCAAACCGTTTGCGTATTAAATTCGTAAGTTGAAACACCGTTCATCTGCACTTTTCGCAAGCTCTACTTACGGTTTATCTTTCGCAGCCGCGCGTTTTCCCTCGGCCAGAGCGGCACACTTTTCTGGACAAAACTTCCTCCGTTTCCACGACGATTATTCTACCCGCCTGCTCGTCTCGCCACTTCGCAATTACCCCGAATCTATGGCGACTTAGGAGCGCTGCATATCGCCCAAATTATACGTACTTCGGGTAACTTATTGCGACTTAAGCATCAGAATGCGTCTCAGCTGCTCGCCTAATTGCTTAATTATGTCAATTAATGGGGGAACAGCGGAGCTTTCCGGCTGTGTTTCGCTTCCTCTTTGAGGAAGAAGTATATCCGGAACGTTTCGGTCCCCGACACCCTTTCGCCTCGGGCTACGAAGTAATGGGAAATGGGTTCTTTGATTTTGTGCTCGGAGGTCCTGTTACCCCGGGTGCAAACCGGCACTTATAAATAGTTAATTATTCTGGAAACATGAGTGGTTTTTTGTTCGTTGAAATTAGTTCGCCGGAGATGCTGTTTGATAAGAAAGTTCGCAGGGGTGGAAGATTAATAGCAAGTCGAGGAATAGAGTTTCTGCCTGAAAATCCATCGTTGTCGATTTTTACATTGTTAATCAATGAACGTTTGCTAGTAACACTCGCGGAGATATTGAAAACGTGCAATTAATATAGGTACATATATTTCTAATATATTAGAAATTCATAGAGAATTGATTTTATGCAACTTCATTTATAAATACTTGAGACAAATGTATGGGTCACTATTAATTCAACTATCAAACAATATTTATTTCAGTAACTTTTTTTAATCAAACACGCATATGAATCGGCGCCTTGAATTAACAATAAAGGCTAATGAAAAGTCAGATTGCCACCTATTTCTTATCCAACCAATAGAATACATCAAAGCTAACATTTTACATCTTAATCACCAAGAACTTTCCAGTCCTCATCCTTTCGAACCGCTTCAAAATTAAAGACCAGCTCCGGCCCTTTCTCCGCCAGATCGATCGCCAGGATTGTTCCCTGAGAACGGTTGAAAGGAACGCGTCTAGCTTTTCCTCAACGGTGAACGGTCTTGATTAAAGTTCCTTTCGTTATCGAGAACGTTCAGGTCGATTGTCGCGCATTCCAGATCGCACGAACATTGGTTGTCGTGGTATAAAAACACTTATTCATTCCGTTTTTCTTTCGTACCGCGTGAGAATACGCGCGTGACAGGAGAGGAGAGGAAAAAGGATGGAAAAGCGGCCGCGACAACCGTAACGGGAAATCGTTGATGGGGACATTATGCTTCCTCCATTACACACGACGAGAGTGAAGCTGCTCAAGGGCCGTTGTTTTGTTCGGGGTGATTGCCTTTCCTCCTTGAAAAAATTAGCTTCCACCGGGCCGTGGCGTTTCGTCGTTTCGTGTATGGTCGAATTTGTATTACGGCATTAGCAAGTTAATTGGTTTTAAAAATACAGCCTGCCGCCACGCCTTTGCTCTTGACACATTTTCTTCGTTAATGCACTTTTTCTCTTTCTATTTTTGGTTTAAACTTTCGTTATGTCTGAACTGTTGAACGACGCGAACATAATTTTTTTATTTCTCACAAAGTGCACATCCCAGGGAAATGAAAGCAATTTTCATGGGAATTGCATTTAATCGTTTGCTGTAATTCATTGTATATTCAGGTTCACTTAATTGGAAAATATCCTCGACGCTTATCGGTCAATAATTTAAGATTGCTCAGAGATGAAGTGAAATTGGCAGTGTGGTAAAGTTATTCTTCGGATTGTCTCCGTTTTCCGGAAATGAACACGTTGCGCCTTTTTTGCAAAACCGAGGAGACGTCCCTTCATTGATCTCTTTATCCTTTCGATGCGTCCAACTCGGAATTGCTCGGCTTTGCTGGAAATCTTATTCGGTTCCCGGTGAATTTACGTATTTTCAGTGGATCTTTTGCGGAGGGCGAGTCTCGGGTGATCCTGCGAGCAAAAACTCGACGAATTCACGTCCTGAGATCCAACTGATCGTACAGCATGGCTCTCACGATCCGTCCATTTGTTAGAAGCTGTTCTCTGTCCTTCAAATCTGGTTCAAATAAATTTTAAGAAATTTCAAATTTCTCCCCGTAGAACGCACGCGTTCAAATATTCATTTCCAAAATTTATTCAACTAGAAAGAAAACGCGGAAATGAATCTATGAAAATAGAACCAACGTTAACAGAACGTCACCAGTGTCTACGAGATTGTACAGCGGTGCTTCGGGATTAAATCGAAACAACATCAAACTCGAAACGCAGAACTGTAGGCCGCATATAACTATTCTATCTATGTATAGACACTGACGCGCGCAACTTAATAGAACTACGCAATCGACTTCTAGCTTCTCCTGGAGTTTCCCTGAATCCCATGGAAATCCTAGGGTGTGCCAGTTTTATTCGCAACACGTAGCGGATCCATCACGGGCAATTTTACGGACGCGTCATCCTAGCATTTTCATTTTCGGACGACGGCCTTCCGGGCGTAACCGTTTCGCCGGTTGCGCGTGCAATAAATCATGGGTATGCCTGACGTTTACACATCGTCGAACGTGCTCGTTCTCATGCAAGTATCTCGGTCCAGTCTTACCGTAGCAGCTATACACCGTTCACGAGTTCTTCCCTCGATGTATGAAACAAAGTTCGCGGTTCACGTGAATACGTGAAGAAGCTTTCCTACCTCTCCCTGACTGAGTAGCGCGCAATATGTATTAACGCGTCATTTGGACACATTGAAAAGCGTGATACCATATCGGAGCGACGTCGAAAGCAAAGGAAATAGCAACGTACAGAGAAAGTCTTTCTTCGGCCATAAGAGTGAACCGTGACACGAGCGATAAGATTTCCTTGGACTTTATAGTTTTTCTTTTTTGAACGTTACAGACCCGTTGCCGCGGAATCGACTTTAATAATTCACGTCACGCAATCTTCGGATACGCCAGCCACGGAAATACTCCTGGGGAATTTGCTTTCGGCGTACGGGAACAGCCGCGTGCCGATATATTTTATTTACTGCCTCCTTTTCCATTGATTCCTCGACTCGTCACTGCTTGATCTATGGATTTTCCATCGGTATTCTTCGCAGTCTGCTTCAAGCATATGCGACGTTCTCGTATACTTGTCCAGGCCACATCGTTCCCCGTCTTCTGGTTCCGTTGCTTTGCCAGACGACTGGAGGCGATAAGATGCTGTAACAGCCACGGGACTATCTCGCGTCCCTATTGCTTTTCATTTCACGTCTGGCGATTGCCACTCGTTCTTATTATGGAGATTCGTTCAGCGAGCAAGTCACTGTTGGACGTTTCATTTTTGTCTGGATAGTTTGGGACAAAGTCGTCGCTCCGCTTCGCCATAAATCGCACTCTGCGGGGCAACGTGTTTCATGTTTTGTTCATCCGCGAAGAGAAACGACGGTCAGCTTGGGAAAAGTGTTGAACGCGACGTTTCCTTGCGAACTTGTTCCAGTGCTTCCTTATTCTTACCTCGTAACATGGGCTCAATTTTTTCCACGTTTTCTCAATGCTTAAACATTATCCGCAGCTGTCTGTTACTTTAGTAATGAACCAACTAGATAATTTACTAATTGCACCGATCAGGCTCTGTTTCTGATAAATACCCTCTTCGCTGGCACGAAAGACATCGGAGCATCGGAGTGGCAGAAAAAGCGAAGACTTTCTTAGAAACTTTCTTTGTCCCCCGTCCTTTGTTCCTCTGAAATAAGACTAACGACGAAAGTGGACAAATTCAAAGGGGGATAATTCCCTTCCCCCGAGGGGAACCTAAAGTTTCTCGCCACGCTGCCCAGCGGGATTAAAATACTTCTGAAATAAACGTACGTTGATTGGAAAATGCTTGCCTGAATTGACCGTAATGAGTTTCGCTGAAAAACGCCCAAATAGAAGCGTAAAAATAATTTGTGCTCAGTACATTTATGACAGATCTTAGTTTACTCTCCATTCATTTGATTTCTAAATACCATCCTGTTCATAATGGTCGGATAGTTTCTTTTTAATAAATTCATAATTGAAAATATTATAATAATCATTTAATTGGAAGAATGGTAAATATACAAATTATTTAAAATATCGATCAGCTATTTATTTCCAACCAAGCCAGCATTAAAACGGTGAACGTTTCTTGCTGTTAACTCCAAGATACAAAGACCAGGGGCACATAGACAATTTCCTTGTTCCTTTTCATTATCCATTTTAAATTACGCCTCTACTAACGTGCCGGCGAACGACGGTATCACCCTTGCCTCAACCCTTCGTTAGCGCCAAATTTCATTCCGCGCACTTCCACGCTTTGTATCCACCGTCCATTTGTTCTCTCGTGCGCGCAAATTGTGCATTTCGCGGCGGAATTCAATTGCGAACGCATTTACAGCAAAACAACTTTCGATCGAATTCCTTCTTTCCTTTTTTTTTTCGTTCGTTACGTTGCGTTTCCTCGATTCTGAACGTCCCCGTTTTCTCGTATCATCTTTCATTTTATAATTACGCTCCCGCTCGAGCGTGCAGCTCATCTTCGCGTTGTAACAGGCGAACAATACCGCCATCACCGGGACATATCGTGATCCATACTTCCGGCAGTGCGCGAACGTGGCTGAAAACCATGGAAAATCCGATTATTTCGTATCAGTGGTGTGTACGAGAGGTGAGAAGGGAGGGAGAGAGAGAGAGATATTCACATCCCGGCCGGATTTCCAAAGCCGACACCGCATTTGCGGGGAAATTACAATATAACGCGCGTCCTCTGCGTAAAGCGGAATTTATTACGGCGCGTTTACACGCGTAAAACACAGGTAAACGACGTCGATCGGTTCGGGGTTTGGTGACACGTGAAAAGTGGTCGGATCGTTCGATGCTCGATTATGTTGCTCGCATAGAGAGTAATCGTTGGTTTGTTCGGCCCATTTGTTCCTTGCACGACGGTAAATATATCGTGGCTGATTAATTAGCTTATCGGGGAGCGGGGAAGAAATCGAACGGAACGATCGAGTTCTGGAAACGTTGTTGCGCGGTTTACTTGTAAATGGGAAAGTTGGACCTGGTAGGAAATGGAATTTCTGGATTTCAATAGGAAATTCCACATCAAAGTGTTAGCTTTTCAGGCGGTGATAGTTAAGGTACGTCTATGGTAATTATTCTGCGCAATGTTTGAAGATGAGTTTCAATGGGTACTTGACCACTGAACCTATGCATTTGCGGCTAGGTTAAATTCGGGAATAAATTTATGTCAAGAGAGATTTAAGTGTTTGCGAATTTTGTCGTACCGAAAGAAACACTTTTTATTATATCGCTCGTTCTTTAAACGTTTCATTAGCGTATCAGCTCGATAAGCCCGTAATCGGTCGTTAATTGAAGGCGAGAAGAAAAACAAACATTCCAACGGTGAAAGTTATTAAAGTTCCTTTGCCGCCCGTACGATTAGAGAGACGTAGACCCTGGGAGAGGGTTAAAGAACGAGAATGTCCCGGTTATGAGTTTTGCGAGCGACTGGCAGATCGAACGGCGAGTGAGCACTTTGCCAAAACTCGTTGAAAATTCCAATAATGCTAACGATTTTCCCTGGGACAAATGAGCCACCGGTATGCACGGCAGGCATCTCCGTTCGCTCGATCCACAGTCCCCCTTATCAAATTCCTATCTGATTCGCGAAAATATGCTGCGCCCACGGGATCGTTGACGCGATTATCGATGAACGAGCGAACGCCTGCTGGAATTTCATTCAAGGCCTTGCATCTTTACGCTATCGAACGTTCAAGAGTTGCTACAACTTTTAAAACTTGTTATCTTTGCTTAATATTCCGGAATAGATTGCCTCGTGACGGTAATCCAATCGCTGCGACGATCGTTTTCTTATCATTATTCTCCTTTTCTGTCTGTCGTTTCCTTTTCCACGCGTTACTGCTTTACTGCTTTAAATTGTCGATGGTGATCCACAGAAAGTATAAACAGCAACAATATCCCTCCATTTTCAAAGACGAAGCTCCATTTGCAGAAGTATTGCTCACCTGTTCGACACGTTGGTAAATTTTCGGCGATCTACAGCAAAGCCATTTTGTAGAATAAGAGTGTTCTCGAATCTGCTGCCGAAGATAAGGGCAGATTACGTATAGGCGCGGTGCTTAACTTCTTTCATATAACGTTCCACACCACCGGTGGGGAACGATCTCGTTCGTTGAATTTTTATGGTTGTTCGCCGTAGCAGTTGTAACGCCCTAGAACGTACGATAGTATTATTACGGCTGGAGATCTTAAAATATTGCCCGGCCGTATATCCCATGTAAGTGGGCGATTTTGCTGCCTTGGATAGAGCGAGATGGTATGGGAGAAGCAACGAGAAGCACGATCGAAACTTGCATTTATTCTATTCTCTTTGTGCACTCGATGAGGCCGCCGTCTTTGCGAAACATGGAAATGTAAATCACCGTGAAACTGTGGAACGGAAAAATTGCCGGCGTACATTCATCGAATAATTTAATACCACGTAGCCTTTCCAGCTGCGTTCATCAAAGTTCTAACGCTATGGACTGATGGGTTGGATACCTTGCGGCGTGCTGGAAATTTTTACTTTAGAGTCGTCTATTTACGTTTGGGATTGTTCTTCGACAATTATTGATTTATATACTCGGTCCTGTATGTTTGAATCATTTCTCGGAGATATTCTTTGGAGTGGAAAAGTTCTACGAGCTATCAAACGGAGTAAACGATAAAATGATGCTGCTGCACTTGGAGAGCATTTTTTCTAAGAAAAATAGAGCGATGTAATCGCATCGATTCGAGATCTCTCCCGCCGTCAATCGTTCCGTAACTATCGCACGCGGTTTCTCCCTGGCTAATAAACGACTTTGGGGATTCGGCCTGCCGTTGTACCCTCCGACTCCGCGTTCCAGAAACGAAATATTCCAGCCCCGTTCCGCGGAAAGACATTACCGAAAGGAACGTTGGCGTCGTTCTTTTTCTTCGCCGGCTTTACGACTGTCTGCCAAGGCTGATAGAAAAGGCAAGATCGTCAATCGATTTGTGGAAATCAGCTTCGACAGCCGCAGAACAGCGCTTTTCCAGACCGTCACGCGCGTGTTTCAGTCAATCGAATGTGCAACGCATGCAACTTTTCACTTTCCTTTAACCCTTTAATATTTGCGGCATCTGCGACGCAATATTTGTCACTTGATTCCACGCGGAATTTAATATCCACCCCGGATGGCCACGACGATTAGTGCCATGCCCGTCGCTCGACGATATGGAATTAAATTTTCTGCACGTTAATTCGCAGTTCGCGTTGGGCATTGTTAGATCTGCGCGAAACGTGGATCGTCCTGTAGGAACTTTATAAAAATGAAGGGGAGTCATCGGGAATCGAACCCGAGACCTTCGTATTACTAGGCACTGATCAGCGCCACTACGCCACGGCCCCTTCTTAGGCAACGTGGTTCTTAAGTTCCTCTTATGTTCTTTGATGGAGGCGCCCGATCCCACAGTCCTTCCGTACGTTTTGCCGATATTGATTTGGTACGACGATATTCTGTGGGTAATTTTATCGTTTGATTATTATGTCAAAGTGTAGGCACCTTTTCTCGAAGTTCGCACGAATTCAAACGTCTGTAAGAGACTTGAGAAATTTTTTCATGACTTGGATATCCATAGATTAGAAGATTTCTTCCCTTTACAACGGCGACAGACTTTCGTGTTCGATTCTTATCTCTACTCTTGAATACTAATGTTTAGTTAACGTTTAACACACACGATATGGAAAATAGTACCACCCGCAGTGCAGAAATAAGAACAGTTTAGAGGATCATCGACGAACCACCAACAGATTCGACGAAAATATCGAAACGCGATCTCGGCAAAAACGAAGCAGCTCGTCAGACGCTATTAACGTTTCCCCATTGTAACGCGAAACAAATTCATGCACGCGAGCATCGCGTCCTCTCCAGCCCTCTGGAGAGCCTCGTAATCCTGTCCCAGCCGATCCGCCAATCGTCGCAGGAACCTGCCCGGTATCGTTGTCGAACGTAGACATGGTAACTTATACGCTGGAGTACCTTACGAAGTCCATCGACCCGCGGCAGAGCGAGAAACTACTGTAGCCCGACGTTCATTAACATACAAGCGTCGCCGTGGTTGGTATCGTCGTCGCAAGTGCAACGACGCCGACGAGTAATTACGCACGCCTAACGCGCTTGTGTACACCGAGGGCGACGAAGGTGGCCAGAGTACGAGTGTGTCGTACGCGGCCGTACTCTGGCCTAGAGATGCGTGCACGTAGATGTACGCAGGTGTACGCGAGCCTTTCGACGCGAAGGGGAAGGTAGAAAGGTTAGGCCGTGGCGCGAGGAGTACGGTAGAGAGAACGAGAGGGAAGAGATAGAGGGTGGAGAGAGGCGAAAGAGCGAGGGTAGCAAGAGACGGCGTATATAGGGAGGAACGGCGGAGCTCGAAGGTGGAAGGCGAAGGGAAGAAGACGAGGAGAAGGGGGCGGATAGTAGTAGCGTCGTCAGTATCTACCTGCTGCACCGGTAGTCGAGGGGATAGGCGAGGGGGTAGATTCCACCTATGCAAGGGAAACGGTGCTAGCGAGCTGCTCTGGTGGCAATGGATAGTGGTCGAAGGGTAGAGAGAGAATCCGGTGCTGGGTTGTGCCGATGGTGGAGGCTGCTGATGGTGGTTGTAAGGATGGTGGCGACTGATAGTGTGGTGGTAGAAGGGGGTGGTGGGTGGCGGTGTAGCAGTCGTGGCGGCGATGGTGATAGTGGTAGTAACGGCGGTGGTGTGGTAGTGTGGAGGTGGTGGTGGTTGTCGAAGTAGTGGTGGTGGTGGAGGAGAGGGTGCGGCATCGTCGATGGTGGTTGTGTTGCCGGTGGTGGAGGAGGCATGGGTTGGTTCCAGTGTTCGCGCGGCCGCTCCCTGTCGCACACGGACGACTCACCCCGACGTTGCCGGCGTCGCGACGCTCTCGCAACCACCGTGGAAAACGTGCTCGCGGAAAAATACGGAAACCCTTTTTCGCTTGAAACACTTGCCTTCTCGATTGCGCACGGTCGTCCGTTGCGCGGTGGCCACGTTCCGTCGCGATTCTGATTGGAGTTTTAACCGGTTCTGTGCGAAACGACCTCGAGGGTTGAAAGTGCTGTCGTGAAAAGGCAGCGTGTGTGGAGATCGCGAGACGCAACAAAGGGTCCCAGGTGTAGCGCGGAAAACACTGGGAACTCAGCCGGCTGCGTCGCTTGGTTTTTGTCGCGTTGCTCGACACGTGGACTTGTCCGCTGTTGCTCGTGTAAAAGTGCGCTCTGTTAAGGAACGTGTCGATGTCTCCACCTGTGGATAACCGCGTATGGTTCTAGCTGAGCAGCGGCGTTAAATCTATCCTTGTCTGGTCAGTTGAAACGTTGCTACTTTCCAGCAGAAATAACGTGGACGAACGAGGTGTTCGTAGTTCGGTGCATTGTTCAAGTGGATATATCCTTTACGAACTTATATTTCTTCTGGTATCATTTTTTAATATCAACCTCGCTGAAGTACATATCAAGAGTGACCGTAGTAACGTCGATAACCAACAAGTGTCTTAAATCAACAAGTAAAAAATAGCGAGGTCACGGTGGACCACGAAGGTGGGCTGTGGATAAGGTTTTCGTTCCAGTGTTAATCGAGGTCGGTTGATCGGGGTGGGATAACAAGCACCGCCTGTGTTAAGGAGCACTTCTCTGTCTGGATAAGATCGAGAACGACGAGGATAAACCAGAGACAATTTAGATCCAGCGCACTAGCGTTTGTCCACGGACGATAAATCTCCCTATACATATCAGTAATATCGATTTCCACGGAGGTTTTTACATCAGCCCGATCCACAGGCTGAACGATGTAAATGGCGTATCCCGACTCTTCCAGGGGGGAGTTTGAACGGTTCGCGATAAATCTCCGCACGCAGAGTCCGTGAAATTCGTGTCACACAGGCGACCATCATCCTCTAGGCTGAACACGTTAATTATTCTCGCGGAAGGATGCGCTATAATCGTAATACACGGAAGCTGGCCTGCGCTCATCAACGATCTACCTCCGCTCCGCGTAATTAATCACCTTTGCACGATCCGAGGCATCGGAGCAACGAATTCGTGTCGCCTACGAACAGATACATCTCAGCGAGTTCAATTCTGACCAAATCTTCCTACCCTCTCATCTGCGGGACCGTTTCGGGCCTGGCCTTTGACAAGCCAAGCGATCCTCTCCCGTTAAACTTCCGCGTGATTCCCAGGATCGATTTATCAACGCGAAAAATCGCTCGAATGCTGGAACGTTTGGCAATTCAATCGACCCGAGTACGCTTGATCAATATTGCACGCGACGAAGAGGAAGTGCCGCGAACTCGGTCGACGAATTCGATCGCACAGATGACGTCGATCTCCAGGGGACATTAAGGGTACTCGCTGTTCGCCGCGCAGTCCACCGCTGATCGTGTTCTCGTCCTCGTCCTCGTCGCAGTCATCGAATTCCAATTATGTCGCAGCATCGAAGAGGCTCCATACATGCTGGCAGTCCCCTTCCCGGTCATCCGGCCGCGAACGTCCCGATCTCCTCCTCCCACGAGGTACAAACGAGAGGGATACCTTTGCCCGGAATGGTACCATCGCGCTCTATCCACGGCAATCCTATGCACGGAAATCCGATCCATGGATTCGTCAACCCTCTCGGGCCTGCCGGTCTCGTTCATTCTCCGCCTACACATCAGTCGGTACTGTCCGGCATTTCTCATCACTCGTCGATCGTCCACCAAGGTACTAGCTGATCACTCGGCTGCGAGCGTGCTTCTCGCGGCGGAGGAGACCGGAGGATCGTCGGCGAACCGAGTAGAAACGGCGACTTTGGATTTTATTTTTAAATAGAAGGGAGAATCGATTGGACGCCCCCGGTCCGCAGGGAGTGGTCCGTGTTTCTCTTCGAGCTTTCTTTTTCTGCGGATTTGCACGGTGTTTTCGATGCTGTTTGAACTGTGCTCGAAATGGTCCATCGTGTTCTACGCTGACCTTGTGAATTACGGATCGGCTCGTTTCGTTGGGGAAGTGCTTGTACGAAGGATGGAATGTAATTATCGGGGGCAGGGATAGTGGTGGTGTGACGTACAGGAATGTACGTGGAATGTTAAAAATCGTGCGATTACTGGGGTAAATAAATCGTGATTGTAAGCTGATTCCTTTCATTTTATACAATAGTATGTACATGTATTGCAGTTTGATATTCAACGTAATTAATATAATTTTCTTTAATGCGATTTTGAAAAGTTAGTATGATTAGCACACTGAACGATCGCAGATTGGATAAAAGCTTTTTCTGTTGCGAGATGCCGGCGAAATTTGTCAATGTACGTTCATTGATCACAGGGTGATCGTTGCGCTGAATAATTGATCCGCTTGCATGAATGAAATACGACCCGTTCGACCTGTTCGCGATTAAAACGTAGGCAGAGGGACTCGTATCCATCGATTCGAAAGATCGTCTATGGTACGAATGGTCGCAGTGGGTCGGTATTTTCGCAATTGAATCTCAAAATCATTCCATTTTTACGTTTCGTAACCATTCTTTCGATAGGCCAACGCCCACAAAAAAGAGGAACATTTTTTTTATTAACATTTCGTCTTGCATTTCATTCAGAACGAAAATTGAAATTATACGTCACCACATGTTCGTTTCGAGGCGAGCCATTCTTTTTTTTTACATGAAGCATATTTATAAAAAAACATATATCTGGTACCGTAGGGTCATGAAGGCAATCGCGATTGAAAGGAATCACCTCAAAGCTTACTCAGCGTTACACCCATTTCGGTCGTTTTCAATTATTCTAAAAGTCAGCCTGGGAACACGGTCGGCAACAAAACGAAATTGCAGATTTTTTGTTGTTGATATGAAAGCCATGCTGGATTTCAGCATCGCGGTGCTGAAGTATCGAGCTACAGTTATGCGCGGGGTCGAATGCAGGATTTCACGTTCGATATGCCTTTTCGTTGTCTTGCATAGCCTTTGTGCAGTATTGAAACGCTCAGCTTTCAATCAATTTGCTGGGTTTCTGTAAGCTGACAGAAAAATGAAACAGCAGTTTCCGTATGGATGTACGATGCAGCTGTACCTCCGCTTTCATTCTTACCTTTAACCGTATACGCGCATGCAAACTTAATTATTCATTTGCATACACGACGAATCGTTATGCATAAGGCACGCGTACAGCGAGCAAGCTGCATACAGTTTCAATATACGAAATTTATAAATCAAGATCGTTGAAACCAAAGTGGCGTTGGAATTGTTGAAATGTAAACGAATATATTAATTCAACGAACCCACGACACTTTGCACACTTTCCTTGACCGCCGTGCTTATACACATAGAAGCCATCAAATTTATTTCACGAACTTCGAACACTTGAATCGAGTTCGACGGAAACGTTAAATTTCATTTTCCACGTGTAACATGCACAGCGCGCGAGGTTCGCCTACAATAAAATCGAACGTGAAAGCCAGCGTGCTCGTTCAGACTTCGTTCAGACATCGTTCAGTCTTCGTCGTTCGAAACTCAATTTACGATCGATCTTCCAAAGTTTGCCCGGTTCTCCGGCGATCTTACCGTACGTTGTCCGAAACCAAGTGCTCGTCAACTCCATGGCCAATCCGTTACGCGGATGTTCGCTTGAAGGCGTCGAGAAGATACAACCGCCTGGCTCTCCGTATTCTTCGCACGGCTCTCCGCTGAGAACACCAATGAGTTCCGGTCATGGAACCCCCCAGGATTCACCCCACGTCGCCAGACATCGCAGGGACTCGGAACAGTCGTCCGGGGTTGGATCGAGGCGAGGCTCGTCAGATGTCGTGTCGCCTTTGCCAGAGGGTCCCTCAGGATCGCCAGACGGTCGAGTTCGTCGACGATCGGACTACAGCCCCCATCAGGGTAGGTCGTGTCACGTGGCCACAAGCGTGTAACTTGCAGCGAAGTAACGCGTTTATCGTTCCTTTATCCGCCACCTTGCGGGCTGCACCGTTGCCGCTCGATGAGTCAGGGGGATAATTGCAATTTACTTGATTACCCGAGGTCATTTTAAGGCCGACCATAAATTACGTTTACTGGGAACGACTCTGTTAGCTTGCGCCTCGCTCGACCGGTAGGTCGAGTCTGGTGCTGCTTGATCTGAAGATTTATTGGGGATTTATTGGTTTTCGGGCGGGAGAAAGATTTTCTGGATAGTTTTTTGGTATTTGTATTTGACATATGTACATATGCTGTAGGATTCGTGTATGTAACTGATTGCGAGGGTTTACCGAGGCAGAGACATTGACTTCTTAAACGATGTGTATCCTGTACAGTGGATATATAAATAAAGCATGGAACTTATTTATATTGTACCACGGTAATAGATCTTTGCTTTCGAAGATTTCTATCTTGACAATGTTATTGCAATAAAGTTGCCTCTGGCTTTTCAGTTGTGGAAAATATTCTATATTGATCTCCACGGCTGGAGCTCTATCGCACTGCTTTCGCCTAGTTACTTCGAACTGTTCCCTATGCGAAAGGCGTAAGCGAGATTTCACCGCGCGACTTTGAAACGTGAACTGGAAACGTGTCGGCTACGTTCGAGAGTCGACTTGAGTGTCAAAGGAAGTGGTCGCGATACTTTGAGCGAATCGCGTGTACAATTTAATAGACCAACATCCTCTCCCCTCCTCGCCCCCTTGAAATATTCATAGCGTTTCACGATTCGAGGCTGCCTTTGAATCCTTAAATAAGAGCACCGGAACGATTTTTCCCATTCTGGATGACTGAGAATTCTTTTTTACATCGCCGTCGGTTGTATCGCTCCCGCGACTTGGAAACTGACGACGGTTCCCTCTGAAACGATTGCAACGGGGGCGCATAAACGCCGACGATGGCAGCGGCACCACGCGACGAACATTTCTCTGCTCTGTGCCGTTTCAAAAGATCTCATCCTCGACATTGAAAATGACGATAAAGACCGCCGGATGCTTTTGAATTGTTGATGCACGCTAATTTCCGGCCTCGTCTCGTAATGGACCGTGCACGCCGGCGAAACGGCTGCGCGGCGGGGGGCGGTTAAATGAAACGTTAACGAATCGACGTGCGTGTAACTGCGAAGTGTGCAAACTCGTCAAACCTGGTAACTAAAACTTTCGATTGGGCCGCGAGTAATTAATTGCAGCTTTGCGGGGGCAGGCACGGATGTTCTACGTTGTTTGCACGGTGAAACTTTATTCGACTCTGGAGGCGGGGTGCACTTTGTCGAATCCATCGAACGCATTAACGACGATCGTTGATATGTTGCACGGATATTTTTGATTCGAGCGGTTTCGTCCACTTTCGTTCTCGTTTCAATGACGGGAATCAAGCAGTCAATTGAAAATATCCCTTAACAATAATCACGACGAATTATATAATAACGCGAACAAGATTGCGAAATATAAAGTACTGTATACGGCAGCATCCACCTTGAACCGTCACGTGGTGCAGCGGCGAACAAGAAGAGGGTAGGTCGCGACGGACTAAGGGGCTTTCAAAGGGTGATTCAAAGGCGGGAACGGAACCAGCAGTCACGTTTGAGAACACCGTTTATTCCGGTGTCATTCATGCCATTGTTCAGTCGCATTCCGCAAAAACTATCTGCACCTACGTTTCAGAGGGGTGAATGAGGTGCCTGAGTGGAGGGTAGCGGGTGTCCGTGCGTAGAATCGGGCGCGGGGGAGGAACGGTGACCGAGGGAGGGCGTTGTAACTTGCAGACCACGATTGCGTGCAAAAGCCACACCCTCGCGTGGCCTTGCTTTCGTACCGGAGTGGGTTTATCACTGTCAGGCATGGTAACGAGATAGTAAACACTGTCGTCGAGTACATCGAACCGTCTGCGCGTTTTTCCTGAAAGAATAATATAGCGGTGCACCGGGCATTTGCATTCAGATGAAATTTTTTTGCATCCTCCATGTGGACGGTTTTCACTCGGGTTAACGGATCCCGTGCGTTGTCTGTGATTTCGTAACGATTTGCGGGGGGTTAAGTTGTTGCGGCGTTCTATTGAGAGGGGATAATTGGAGTATAGGGCGGAGAAGGGGTTCAGTGTTGTGTAATCGAGGGAACTCGTGAATGAGAGATTGAAAGGGGTTAGGTGTTTGCATTAGACATTGCGCGGGAATGACATTGTCTTTGTTCAGTCGCAGGGGCGAGTTGAAGTATAATGGTGAAATTATGAAATTCGGCGAGTGCGACTATCAGTTATGTTAAATGCAATATTTTAATTATGTTAAACAATGGTACAATGAAAACGAAGTGAAATCGCCACGTTCTATATTTGTTGGCAGGGTGTCTTGAAATGAAAAACCCGAGTACCACTCTCTGCTCAGTGAATTAAGCATTTCGCTATGAAACGGGGGGGAAACTTAAAATTTCACACAGACACGGTTCTCAAATTTGGGGGCTCGTTGCAAACGATGCACAGGCCGAGGGTAGAGAAAAATCACGCGACCTTCGCTGACGAGGGACGAAAGGTTGTTCACCGGCCAGAGGTTTCCTTTCAACGAATGCACGTGACCGGCTCTGTGCACGCGGACTTATGCCGTTTTCTCGTCACGTCCGGGACGTCTGTCTACGTTAACGAGGAGGGGTGAAAAGTTGGGATAAATTACGATGAGACGGATGCGAGTTTCGCGTAGATAGAAGTCATCCGCAATATCGTGATCATTTGCCCTCCCGCGCGCAGCTGGAAAAAGTCATTTCGCCGGTCGATTGGCTGGAACCGAGAAGGGCGAAGGAAGAAACGAAGGGGAAAATGGTGGAATTGTAATACGATGGTGGCGATAAATAACGCCGCTAAACTCTATTAAATTTCCACCTGACACGTTCTTATTAAACACCTATGTCATCTGGAGAACTGGTCTCGTGGTATTCCAGTCACGAATCCATGTGCGTTTTCTTTACTCGTAATCGGGAATGTTCATGGTCTGTTTCCTATCGATCGAAATTTGATGGCAGGAATTCTACAAGGGACGGGAATAAAATAGAGTAGCGAAGCTCAGTATTATGGACATCGGGAATGTCATGGTTAAAAGGTGTCATCTTTGTTTTCTGATTCATTTGCAATCCCGAAGGAAGCAAATATTCATTGGTGTTCTAATTTGTATGAGGATACGCAGACTTACATGGAAAATCTGTTCCTCGTCGCAGAGGGGCTCGCGTTAAAGCTTCGGTTTATTGTACAGCCTGGCGATAGGTCTCCAGAAGTGGGTGACAAAGTACAAGCAGAGGACTAAATAGATTTAAGGTTCTTAGTTTGCGAGCTTTAAGCAATATGTCTTTGGACGTTTTAAGATACATGCTCGCAATATATTTTTGGTCTTCAGGAAATATATCGTCGCTATAACCATATTCAGCGTACCGTTTTCGTCTTCCTTTATGCAACCCATAACTTGAACTGTTAACATCTATTTATCGCTCCGAAGTATTTGCGAACATATTTTTTATTTCAACCTGTGGTCACCTAGAAAAAAAGGGCTACGTATCAGGCGGTATTGCAAATAAGAAGGAAGAATTACAAATTAAAAAGCCACCCTTATATCTCACACGATAGAACTAAACATATTCCAATCTAGTTATCAACGATACTATTTCACGCACGTTTCGCAAACGAAACTGTCACTGAGCACCTTCACCGACGCTATACCTTCCTGTCTGATTTTCTTATTCTGCTGGAAAGTTACCGGGGATTCCGATTCCCGGGAACATTCGTTTCTCGTCCGCCTTTTTCCTTTCTTTTACGGTCACCCGAGATCGTACGAAGCGAACCCTGGCCTCAGTAGCGAAATTGGCTGGCCACGACGGCAAGAGAGCCGCCGCTGGCTCGAAGGGAAACGAAACGAGGGAAAACGCGTGTATTTCACGATCGCGTGCACGGGTTGGAGATAATTCTCGCGTGCCGGGCAGCGGTTCCACGGCGGCCACTTCGATACCCGTTACGACGCACCGATTGCGCGGTTTGTCTTCTTTATTGTCGGCGCGAAAGCGCGGTTTTTTTTCCCGGGGAATTTTCACGGGTAACGAGGCACCTACGGCCTTTTCGTACGGATCGAACGAGACACGGAAGAGGGACGCAGTTTTTGAATGCATGCAGGTGTATACTCTGGAGAGCGCAGCTCGTTAACCGCTTTCTGGATGCTCGAAACGTTTACTCGGGCATGGCTTCTAGAAAAACGTGGATAATAGTAGTAACGAGTCGGATGCGGGATTGGCAAACAAAATTGTCAGGATTTTGATTTTTAACTTTGTTCCATTATTACAATGGAGGACGATGAATACATTACGTAGGTCCACGGTTCCCGTGAAGAGTATTTCTGAAACTTGCGGATATGAAGTAGCTGTATTATTTTAAATGTCCGAATTAATTGACTTTCGTTTCGCTATATTTGTTACTGTCAATACGTTTTCATCATACACGATGGCATACATTTCAATATATACCCAAGAAAATACGTCACCCTTTATTTTAATACTATCACCGCACCAATAATGGCCAATTTCGGCACAGTTCCTAAGCTTCGTGGATTTTTCTAGCCCCTCAAAAAAAAAAGAAAAGAAAAAAATGTCTGTCCTCGGCATACACAAATTGATCATTACTCCCTTGCATAGCGCAGCTGTTTCATAAATCTCCACCGTATAGTTTCGTATGCAAGCTGCTTCTTGAATCGATGCTTATTAAAAACGAGCTCAACGATGTCTACATTGTCAAACTAAATTGGTGTCCTCTGTTCGATGGACGGATAATAAATTGCATAAATTCCATTGGGATAATAGACGGGAGAAATTTAATGATCGAAACTTCAGCCACCCCCGCTTCGCCTTTCTCTTTCCCCTGTTATTCACTCGTATTTTCCATTCTCAGCCCTCTGCACGAAATGATAGACACGAGATAGACATGTCAGCGAAAACGATATGAAAATGGTCGAGGAAAGGACTAGGTGGAATTGGATCGCCATTTTAATTGGCTTTCCTCGCAGCTAGGCTTGCTCTGGCGCGTTTCCACCGCAGCCGCGTTTTCCACCGAGAACGGACACTTTCTATGCAAATCGATGCGAAGCTAAGGAGCTTCTGTGCTTCCGGTTCGCGTGTGCTTAAGCTCTTGTTCGATACGAGCATCTAAATGCGCGAGCCACACAAATATTCCGATATTGCACAGCCTCCCGGTAACGAGGGGTCTAAACAATTTACCTTCCCGAGCCCAAGTGTCATGCAAATCGTCTGCAAAGAACGACTTCGCATCTTTCCCCATCATTTCTTGTTTTAAACTTCACTGATCGGTACGGCGGATAGGATCTCCTGGCAGTGAAGGGTAGGGAACGGTGGAGAGCAATAGTTTTCCATTAGCCTGTGTTTTACACGTTTTTTCTTCTTCGTTACATTTTCTACTTGAACTCGGCTGGATTATTAATCATGTTTCATAAATAATTTGTAGTGGGTTTTCAACGCTCTGTGTTGCGAGACTTCCGGGATTATAAATAAGGTTTTATTACCCATCTACTCCTTTCAACGATGGAATTATTTATTCCCGTCCTCCCTGTCTTCTGAATATCGGTACAAGATAAGGGACGGGTTGATTTATCCTCCTCCCATCTCGCAGCCTAATCGCATTAAAACCAACTGAAAGTTCCCAGGGTTCCCTCCCTTTGCTATTTCGCCTCGGATCGTCTCCGATTCTCGCGAAATCCGTTGACACACAGTGTTTCCATGAATTTACACGGGCATAAGCTGAATTCGTGCGTTCTCTGCGATCGCATGCGCCGTGTGCAAATTCGTTTGTCGTTCATGCGAAATTCCTTCGGCACCGTTCTTCAGAAAGGCGGTACCGTTGTTCGATGATCGGTAAGGCAAGATGTAAACGAACGTTCGAATTACAAGCCATGAAAAAGGCACGTTTGCCTTCATTTTTCTGGGTTACCGTGCGTTCCAATCTACCGGACCGTGCCGAAATCGATCGCAATTTGCAAACAATTTGCACGAATCGCCGGGTAATTTCGGCGAGCTGCGCGACGAAGTGGTTGCATCGATCAATCATACGGCAACGGAAGGGGTAAAAAAAAAAGAGAGGAACCAGCTGCCAATTTCCCACGTTAAAAGAGACGGCACCGTTGCCGGCGAAATAACGTCAACTCTTCAGTACTCGAATCGAAACGATTAATATCAATTACCTATGTGCCCCGAAAAATTGCATCCCTATCTGTTTTGTTTTTTTTTAAATCGAATTTTGTCTTCGCACATTATTGAGGCAAATGTGAACTGCCTTCAAAGCTGCGTTTCCTTAAAATTCTGCCCTCTATTACCAGTGTTATTTCAATTCGAGATGAAAATGTACTCTGCGAAACAATTTCAACTGAGTCGCTGCACTGTCCGTTTAAAAAACAGAGGTCTAATCTTTCGGATATCATTTATTGTGCGCCAAAAGAGAAATAACGTCGTAGCATTAACAATGCCACTAATAATAACGATAATACTAATAAACCATCGCCATTTTCCAAGTTAACAGAAACTCCGCTAAAGTATCCACCATAATTCAAGTTCTATCACACAAGGCATACAATATATCGTCACGCTCGCGTAGCATGAGATGCTCAATCCCAGACAATCACGACTCGCTGGAAACAATAAACCGTTGTCCACGTTGTAGACTTTTAATTTCTTCCCAGGCATTGTTAAAGCAATACCACACGCTTCCACATCGGTGGCTCTCTCGTTTTATCCGCACGAGGAGTTCCCGCCGGTGTTCAACGATCCTTGCGGACCTTGGGTCCTTGTAACACGCCGCGATAATAAGGTTCACGTAACGAGTTTCGTCGCGAGCGCGTGTTTGGTTAATGAAATTCCGCCGCGAACACCGGGCGGAAGTTCGACGCGTTTGAAACCGCTGGGACCGGGCGCGTAACTCGCGTCCCGATCGATCTATCTCGTTTACACGCTGTTTGCGCGATCGTTCAGCATTTTCGATTGTTCCTTCGCCCGCGATTTGCGAATCGGCGAATCGGTCTGGACAGCATCGATTATCGGCGTCGTTGATCTGTCTAGAGTCTAGAGGAATAATTGATCGATTCGAGTTTATTTGGACGCTGTTCAATCAGTGTAGAAAGTATGAAATTCCTTCGGCTCTGACTTTACCCAGGATCTGACCTAATTCTTTGCGATGCCCGTCATATTTTGGTCGGGTTATTGATTCCTCCGACTGAGACTTTTATTCCCTTGAATGATAAATCGTTTATGAACGTGATACTGCTAAAATTGAAATGTGTATATATTTTTTATAAAATGTTGAAGTAAACTACTTTTACAGGATGGTTAAATATGTATCGAGTTATTTTCGTTACTGGCCTACAAGCGACCTATGATCAGAATTGTATAATATATTTTGTGTTAATCAATCTCCCTGCGCCATTCTCGAGTTTTCTTTCGCTCGTATTATTTTCGAAATTATTTAATGAATTTCTGTCTCGCGCAAAGCTTTCAATGAAATCCCTTATGACAAAGAAATTGCGGAAATGATCAGAGAGACGATTGAATCGAGGTCTGCGTGTTGAATAATTGATCATTCCCAAAATTTCTATCGCACAGCGCGCGTGCCTTTAACAGGCACCGGTCAAATATAATATCTGAACCACGGAATTATTAATCGCGAAAATTCTAAAGAAATTCTAAAAAAATTCTGAAAAACTCTAAAAGAAAAGAAAGCCTTAACCTCACCGGAATAGAAGACGTAATTCCTTTTACTCTCATCCAGTTTATAATATCCATAATCCCGGTGCGCATTGTTTCGAGAAGAGTGGCCGTAGCTCGAAAGCAAATAGTTTGAGAGCTCGTTAGCTTCATCCGGATCTCTTTCCAGCAGGAGTTACAGTCACTTGTAAATCCCGGTTAAGCTCTGCGTAAAAGAAAATCGGACAAGTTAAGCGGCGTCCCCGTTTAAAGCGTATCATTGTTAAAATGTTGAAACCGCCGCAGCCGCGTCGAGGCTGCAAGAACGCGAGGGCTTGCGTTTTGGTGACGGTCAACGGGAATCCTGTACACGGGCCTGTGCCAGGCAGCCGAAACGGAGATTTCGTTAATGAGATTCGGATTCAATTTGTCCCGTGGTCAACGAAACGCCTGTTTATTCTCTTTGCCTTTGACGCACCCTCCACCTCGGCGAGTTTCCGCGGAAACCTTCATTTTTCTCCCCGTGCACCGTCATACATTACCTCCGACTTTCGAAACTTTCGGACAACTTTGCGTTTCGAGCGTCCACGTGTTTTATCATTCCTTTCCCCCGACCCCGCGCGCTCTGTGAATTACATTCGAGAACGAAACGAATGTAATCTCTGCCGATTTAGTGCGCGCGATAGGTTGTAATATTCACGGGACGAAGATTCCCCGGGCACAAAGGCGACGGGGATATTGGCGAAAGTTTGCGTTTAAGTTTTAAAATTTGCCGTCCAGAAGGAACGCCACCTCGCGATTCATCGGGGAGCGTTTAATTTTTCAAAGTGGGCACTAACTTTGATGACGCTTGATCGCAGTCATTCTGTCGGAAATGGGGTGTTTCGCGTGGAATAAAATAAAGTCGGCGAATGAATTAAGAACGCTGTAAGGCGGAAATGATTATTGTTGAAGTTTAATTGAAATCGTGTCGCTCACCGTCAGTTTTCTATGCTCGTTTCGTTTAATAAAAGCACGAAAACGCGTAGTAGCTAAATATTGCTTCAGTTCGTGAAAGTGGTCTGAGTAAAGAATAAATAGTACAAAATTTATCACTTATTTTCTGTTCCATTGGTTAAAATTACAATAGTATAAAACGTTTAGTTAAGTTGATAGTTGTGTCCTTATACAAAATTTACTTTCAAAACCCTAATTATCTCAAAACTTGAATGAATTGAAGGTATAGACAATTGTATAAAACAATACGTCAGAAATATTCATTAAATTCGAAACATAATATTTCAACGATCTTCATATTACTTCAACTCATCCTGCATTTAACCCGTTCGCGTCTGGCGTTAAACTTTCACGCAGTGAGAAGCGCAAACGGTCCCGCGAATGAGCGTCCAAATTTCTGAACTACTTCGTGGCATACACGCGGGAACCGTTGGTCTCTTTATTATCCGCCACCTAGGCGCAAATAGCAAAGAAAGGACAGCGTAAAATGTATATAGGAGAAGGAGCTTCACGTGTACGTTTTATGAACAATTCTGTCTCTCGCACATTTGTCTGTTCTATGTTTCTCCTTGCGCTTCGCAATTTTCCCATTCGACGACCGCGTATGTTAGTTCTCCTTGGTTTCGCCACGACTCGAGGTTCGATCTGGAACGATCAAAAAGAAACTCGCGGCGAGGCCTGTAATGGAATAGAAGCTCGCGAAGCAGCTGTCGCGACAACCCAGATTATCGGAAATTCCATTTCGTCGCGTTTAAAGTTTCATTTCGTAACTGTTCGTGGTTCGTACGATTCTTTGCGTGCACGATTCATTCTCCTCTAATTTCGCGCAGTAATCGTTTTGTCTGTCCAGTTGAAGCGATCGTTCGTTTCATTTAATTGGATTTAATAAATAGGGGATCTGCGCTTCAGCCTTCGATCGATTTTGCTTTCCCCCTTAATTAAATCAGTACACATGGTCGACACACGGAGCAGGAAATGAAACTCGCGGCAGTTAAGACAGCGAAGAATCAGGTTCTAATGATACGTATTTTAGAAATTCTGGCAGGGGAAACTTTCCAGGGAGCATCTTTCTTCGAGGTCCAAGCATTCTTACGAGTTTAATTGAAGTTTTTCCCGCGAGGCAAGTTTCCCGGCGAGCGTTAGAATTTTAACAAGTGAACTTCTTCAATTTCTCGATCCCCAACGGCTCGAAAAAGCACTCGAACACTTGGTTGGCTCGTAGCCGCTGTTTATCGACACTCAAACCTGAAGAGATAGCTGCTGCACGTAGCTGGGGAGAGAAATGACGCCGTAGAACGAATCCCGAAGAAGGATTCTTTCTTTTTTTCTTCTTTTCCTCCCAGGTGTTTCTTTCTGTCTGGGACCTTCCCGATTCGCGGGATGACTTTCTTTATTTGCTCGGACATCCGGTTATCCGGCAGCTTTAAATCCAAGTTCCTAGGGAACGAACGGAGCGTGCAACTTTCGTCCAACTTTGTCTGGCCACGCTCGAACATAATCTACTTGGCAAGGGACCGTAGAAAATCTTTCGCGGAGACTGTTTAACGAAGTTCGAACCGAGTTGAACAGTTGCTCGAAACAGGGAAGCCGTGTATCTTTTACGATTGTTCGTGCTTGCGTGCTTTACGACTCGCTATTTGCGTTCGCAATCTTGCCGGCGGATGTCGAGATAAAAAGGACGGTATTTCTTTTTTGCTTTACGATTGACGATGGGATCGCGCGAGATAGGTTTCGTATGGCAAATACTTGGATTTATTTTGTAACGAGAGGCGGGTTATATATTTTCTAACGCCGGGCGTCAATATTGGATCCTTGCGATAATAAATTTTTACACTCCCGTGGCTTTGAATTCTGAAATTTTCGATTATTGCCATTTCTGAATTTTCCCACTATACCCTTACGATTTTAGACAGACACAGAACCTCGTGTAACATAGCACGGAACAATTACGCTTGCAAAGGATCATTCACTTTTAGAAAATAAGAAAATAGTGCAATAATATTTATCATTTTTGAATTATTTAATTATATATATATACCATTTACACAATTTTCCTTCGTAAAAAGGGGGACGTCAAGCTAACAAAGTATCAGTTCAAAATGTTTGTATAAGCAAGATCTATTTACCGGACCGTGTTAAAGCCATCCCGGTGCCCCGGGAAGGACCCCGGTGCCCCAGAAAGGACCCCGGTGCCCCAGGAAGGACCCCGGTGCCCCAGGAAGGGCCCCGGTGCCCCAGAAAGGACCCCGGTGCCCCAGAAAGGGGTCCTAGCGCCCCAACAGGGGTCCCGGTGCTCCAAAAGATGAGAAGAGAAGTAAAGAAAGTGATGGGGAAGTCTTAAGGGGGTCGACACGGCACGTGACCTCTCCGATTTGGAAGGTCGGTATTACAGCAGCTTTTTACTTGAAAGAATTTAAACGGAAAGTCTGCTGGTAGTGCCAACGTTGAAAATTCATTGTACATTTTAATTATGTACTTGAAATATGGTTATGCTACAATAAGTTTCGTTGCAGTAAGGAATTACAAGTGAAACGAAAAACTATTAGAGGGGCATGGTATTGTTAGGTTAGACATTATTTTCTTAGCAAAACACTGAAGCGGAACATGAAAGTTATACACTTATTATAAGATAATTAATCGTCCTACGTAGAAAGCAGTTATTGGACAAACATTATATATAACATTGTAGGAGACGATACTGCATTCATGAATTATCATGCTGTACACCCCGGTTTGCTGTTCAAAAATTGTTCAGAATATTGATTTCTACAACATATTCAAAAATCCCTGTTCTATACATTTACCGAAATCAGACCCACTCAAATATTAGAAACATTTTCTGTAAACCGTTTTTCCAACTGTTCACAATTGACTAGTCAGTCTCGTACACATGTTTGAATGGTTATGAGAAAGATTTGAACAATACATTGTATTATGATGACAAAAATGCAAGAAAAGATTGGCTGGAGAAATGGACTATCCCCGGATATCTGAAACTTCTTATTTGAAATGTAGCATATTCGGGATGTTTGAAAGAATTGATTTATGGACTAAAAAGGATATGGACTTATTATTGCCCCAGAAAGGGCCCCGGTGCCCCAAAAAGGGAAATTAGTCCGCCAATTGATATCGAAATTGAACAGTCGCATTTGTGACCAACTTGTACGAAGCGTAGTGACGCAATCGGTTTGCCGCGGGTTTGAAGGGTGTACGTGCCATCTTTAATGTCCCGTCGAACACTTGTCACTCTTGTCGCACGAGTTCAGAAGGGTAGGACACGCGGGGGTTGAACCGTAGGGGTCGATGAGAGCGAATTGCTCTCGTAATAAGTCATCCAGTGCAACCGCTAGGAGACACCGTCCTTGTCGTTTGCTTGGTACCCCTTTAGAGACTGGGGGTGATAGATCAAGCCACTTTACTTCCGGTCCCGGGATCCCCGGCTCACGTACCATTCCCGTCGGCTCTCTTCCCTCTTAAGTTCGCCACATTAGTCTGCCATGCGTGGCTTGTCGGATTATATCAGTCTACGAGCGTAGCATATGCTTCCGGTTACGTGCGAATGCACTCCGATCGTAATTCTTTGTTCCCTGTCCGCGAGAAAATTAGCCAGGTTGATGTATCGACGCGAGGAACGCGATGATCGACTGCATTTTGGTTCCGCGGAATGATTTAGGATTATTGGATGGTATATAACGCGTTAGGTGTATATCGAACGGAAAAATTCGAAAGAGTTACCGGGGGTAAAATCAATATTTTCTATTATTATTTTTGGAATGTTTCTATGGAAATTTAATTGTATTCTTTCGCGCGGCCTGGTGTATATAATCGTTTTAGATAAATCAATGAATTCGTTTGCTTCGACGTATAGTTTTCAATTTTCGAAGAGACACTTCTGTATATGGCATGGTTTTCTGGCACTCACCTTGCACTGCGATTGGCGATTGGATCTTTTTTACTTGATGCTATCATGCAATTCCTCTCCACTTTTTATTACATCGAATCTAATAGAATTTTCACTAAAGCCATATTAAAATTAACTCTTCCATACGCTTGCTTACAAAACACTCTCGATAATTTCCATTTATCATATATTTCCGTTCTCACTGCTCGTTCTAATCACATAAATCCATGGAATCCGCAGAAAACTAGCAAACACGTGTAACGAGTCTCCGACAAACAAGCATTGCACCTTCTTCCAGCATGCACTTAACACCTTTAACTCAAAGACATTAATGAAAATAGTAAGTCTCTGAATGACGACGTTGTTTTCGTTCTAGCCTCGGTCCTGTTCGCCGGCACCCTGTCACGAAACATCGTGCACATGCGTTGCATCATCAAAGGTACATTATAGAACCCTCGTCCCTTATCTATCCACGCGTGGGAATTTTGTTGTTACCGATGTTGAAACGCTGCCAATGCTTTGCGCCCCGTTTTCCAGCAGCGCGTCCCACTCGCTAAGCTGTCCCAGCTTGGACACATTCCAGCTGATTCCTCGCGCCTTGCGCGAATTTCGACGTGGAATTTTCACTCGCAGATAGGTGCTTGTTGAAACAACGAGCACGTGCCAGCGGGCCATTTCCGCGTGTTCGCTTATAACCGGCTGCCACGCATTAATTCATTGAAGAATTCTACGGTGCGCCGAAACGTCGAAACGTTCCAGGCGTTCCGAATCGAATCGATTACGCCACTCTATATTTCTTAGGTTCGCCCAAAGTATCCGTCGTTCCGTTCGAGTAGCAGGAATAATAAAAAGTCTCGTGGTTTCAACGAATCGAATGATCGATTAATTGAAACGATCCTTCGCTAGCTCGGAAAGGTTTATTTATTCATGCGGTCGTTGTTACGAACGTCGAGGAGCAGATTGAAAGTTTAATTCTCCTGGGCTGGCTTTTTCGAATCGCTCTTCTACAGGGCAATTGATTGGCTATGAGAACCGTACGTACAGCTGCAGGTTTGTGTGATTTTTCTTCGGTCTATTATTGGACACTCGGTTTACGTAAAGGATCGAAATGCACGAAACGAATTCGTGACGAGAAATAGATTGGACTTATTTCGTTTGTTGCGGCCCTTTTAATGGCCTCGTAGTATGTAACTGTTTCGAACGAGTTCAATTATCGTTCTTTTTCTGTACGCCCCGAGTCGATCCTATCTTACCTGCGCGACAGCTACGTACGCGAACCCTGTTAGCTCTATATTAACCGCTAAACAACTTATCATACGTGGCCACATAAATCACCATCTGTCACGTGAAACATCTCACACCATTATCAGTCATTCCCATCAAACGCTACGCGTTTCAACTCACTCTTGAAACGATCAACATATCCCGTATATATCACCAATCATTCCCCGCTCGTATCGCTCTATCATTTCATTAAATCATGACCAGCGTGCAATACCTTCCACCATTTCACGACTACTGTTTTTCAAATATTGGGGAACATCGTACAAAGTCAACAACTTAACCGTCCATTCCATTCATATTTTCCCTCCTTCCCTCTGTCCGTTACATCCTCGTATCGCGCGCAAGCGTTTCTCGCCGTTGTACACGTTGAAACGTTTCCAAGAAACGTGAACGACCATCCAGATAGATCCGCACAGACAGTTTGAAGCGTCACGTCTGACCGATTGTTGTTTCAGTTACGAAACTCCGAGAGCACTGGGACGAGATGAACTCGAAAATGATGCAGAGGAAGAGCGAGTTGGACGCGATGCTCGGGGACAGCCAGCGATACGAGGCCAAGAGGAACGAGGTGGAGGTCTGGCTGGCGCGAATGGAAACTCGGCTGGAGAAAATGCGGGCCGTCGGGCACACCGCCGACGTTCTCGAGGCGCAGCTACGCGAACAAAAGGTACGCTGGTATTTTCATCCCTTTCTTACCCGAGCCGCTCTGCATTAACCCGCGCGCGGAAACCGACCTCTCGTGGTCGTCCTCTTTATCCTCTCGTCATTCTTCCCCGTGTCAATGGCCGTGCATTGGACAGAAGGCGCCGATTCCCCGGTTTGATCACCGCAATTGCGTTGATTGTGATTAGCCGGGGCTGAATGAATGACCATTTGGGAATTGTCTGTTATTGGCAGCGGCAAATGGATTCGTAGGTAGGAGTGAAAATTGTAGGCCGTAGACAGGGGATGATAGTGGAGGTAGAAGTGAAAAGAATTGATTGAGGACGAAGAAAGGGATTTCTTATTTCATTTCGATTTTTCTTTTCTCATTCGTGAATTGCATGGATCGCTGAAGAATTTTTATCGTCGTTGTTGTTCCGTGTGTTTCGAGCGGCTTGTATTACCATTGCGTACTGGCATCAGCGCAGAACATTTCGAATAACCATTACGCTAATCCGATATTCATCAGCAGGATCTTGATAGGGTTTATTACGAGGGTGGACATACTAGTATGTATTAGGGGTGAATTACACTTGTTTCGGATAACACGAGGTAGATCGAGTAACTGTCCGAAATGAAAGTTCAATTGAACTCCGTGAACGGCTTTTCTGTACGAGCGTTAGGTACATCTAGTATTCTTAAGAGTCGAAGCGTAATTGAAACTCAAGTAACTACGAGAAGGTAGATAATGGGTGAGAAATAAGACTCGCATAGTACCCTACTTATCGTAAAGTATTCCAGCAATTGTACCTGTCCCTACCCCATTTCGACTAGTTCTTATTCTTTCCACGCATTATCCACCCTTAACAACGCTCTCTCCCTCGAACGTAAACAGGTGATATCCAAACACTTCCCTTTACTCTTAATATCCCGACACACCTACCATGCTTAAAAAAAATTCATCTCCTACGATATTAAATTTCATCCACCTTCGATACAGCCCGTCGCAACTTCGCAATCTAATTATATGCCGAGGGGAAATGTTCCAAAGGACCGAATAAAGTCGCCTGTACAGTCTAACCGGTAAAAGTTCGTTGCAATTGCACGAATAGAAAAAAGAATATAAAGGAAAGAAAAGGAGCGTACTGGAGAAATAGAGCGGTCGCGAATATAATGGGTTGTAGAAGCTTCGTTGCAACCACGACCGCGATTAACGAGAACGAACGGATCGGTATTCATCCCAGCAGCTGGTAACCTCTTTTCCACCAACGTTCCGCTTTGTACACCGGAATAACGCGACTCGTGGATCGAAAAAAATGGTCGGGCATGGGCACGGGGGTGGGCAAAGAAACGACCAAAGTCCCAATCAACGAGAGATCGCGCCATAGTGTAGTGCATCACGCGGCCAGAATTCTGTTTACATTCAAAAGAGCCGAATGAGATATTCATGGAATAATTTATTTCAGCGGGGAACGCTGTATCTTCGGGACTCAGCCTTCGCCCGAGTTTCAACTTCATTCTGTGGGACTATCCTGTTATTTTATCTTCGTGGAATGATATCCTTTCTTATTCGCTCCATTCGCGGTGAAAGTATTTTCCTGTATCATGCTGGTGGACAAACAATGACCACTTGTTCGGCCCGTACTTCGTCACATTTCTGTTATATTTATTTTACGTTGAAGTATAGTTTGGGAATTACTGGGGAGGATTAATTGATTGCTGTTACGAGTCAGGTGTAAGAGGTGTTTTTTTTGTGGGGCACAGTAGGTCCTAAAATAATATTTGAAACCTATTTTATGGGAGACCTTGCTTTCTGCTTATGTTTCGTTTCGTCCATGACGGGGTATACTTTTTATGCCCCCCGTGGGATCTATTACTCTGAAATTTATTGCAATGGATCCGGTCTGTCATCCAATCGGGTGAGAATGTAACTACATTTTCTCACCTGTTTTATCAATTTACTTACTTATCAGATCGCAAACAGAATTGAAAAAATAAATGAACAGCCCTGCCCTTCTGTATTCGTTAGAAGAATTTCTTCTTCATTCTAGGGAGTTCGTTTGGCTTCAACTAAATACAATTCGTGGTAATTCATTGATCGAACCGGGACAAGTTTTCTCGTCTGGCCGCTTTAATCTAGATGATCGGAAGTTTTATCGACGCGAATCAGTCTCCAGATAAAAGTTCCCACTGCACGGAATACCGGCATAAAACTTGACGGGCCATCCCCGACGAAAATATTTAACTTTCGTGAATTACCGAGACGCGACTTTCGGCTCGAAGCCGCCCACGAAATAAGTTTCCCTCATCTGCCTGAACGTTGACCTTCTAGCGTAATTGTATTATATTTGTTTGTGCCCGCAGTCGTTCCACGCCGAGCTGCACCAGTACAAGCATCAGATCGAGCAGTTCAATCAGCTCACGCAGAAACTGATCGCCGTTTATCAAGAGGACGACACGACACGTGTGAAAAAAATGACGGAGACCATCAATCAGCGATACAACAATCTGAACGCCAGGTATGACATGGCACAGCGTTTGCTCGCACCGTTCGAATTAGTTTAAAAATAGGCTGGAAATTGTTGCTGAAACACGAACGGCGACAAGCTTCGACGAGCCACGAAATATTTATTCTTCGACGCGCTTTCACTTTATATAAACGCGTACATATTTCTTCGCCGTTTCCAATTCTATACAAGCGCATCGGCTTCACGATTTTATTATCGCGTCGCATGGCGGAAACGGACTGCCCGGTTGATTCTTGTAGAGTGAACGAATTCGAATTAAACGTGGATCGCGACGAAGCTGTATCTATTAAATCATTCCCAGTATCATCAATCGTGGAAAACTGCTACACTCGGCGATGAACTCCCTCCACAACTTCGACCGGTCCCTGGACAAGTTCTTGGCTTGGTTGAGCGAAGCTGAGTCCTCGATGGAGGGATTGGAAGCGGAGGCCGATCGAATAGGCGGACGACGGGACCAGGGTGCACTCAGACGACCGCAACATCAGCTTAAGGTGAGTCGAAATTTTTCTTCACACGAGTTCGTGAAAAATCGCGAAATGCGTTCTTCGGGATGCTACTTTCTTCCGTATTCCGTTTGACATTTTTCATCGCGACGGGATAATCGACGTCTATTTATACTTTATGAAGAATCGTGGGTTCAGAAGCGAAGCGTTTGCGTATTTTATTAGAAATTATTTATAACCTGTTCCTAATGCAGAAAGGAAGAAAGATCGTGTCGGCGGAATGGCGTAATTATCTCGGATTGAGATCAGGCACATAAAGATTTTCTTTACAGGGTCGTACCCAGCGATTTAAGACCTCTGCACGTTGATTAAAATTTATGTTCCTTTTTTATCTTGCAATTTTCTTCTAATCACTTCTTACAATTATTCAACATTTTTGCCAAATTGTCCGCTGTTATTACGAACCGCGTGGGTAGAACAAAGACGCTGAACCACAAATCAACACGTTTCCAATATAAACATAGACAGTCGTAATTCAAGTCTGGCTAGGCCGTAACATTCCTTGGGACGTTATAACGGCGGTGGTCAAGACAGGAAACCAGATCTGTGTAGGTCGTGTGTTGACTTGAGAAGGTTTTACGGCTTCGATTGATTGCCATAAAAGTGTGTCGGAGGTAGCAGCTAGCGTATCGGTATGCCCATTAAAAGGAAGATGCTCGATATCGGGTATCAATGTAACGCGACGGTGGTCCATCAGCTTCTGTGCGGAGCGTTCTTCTGGTTTTGCATTCGTGAAATCATTTTCTCTCATCGATCAGTTTTTCATTTGTCAAACCCTATATTAATAGTACCCGTAATTCTTTTCTAAATATCGAGACGTAAAAAAGTTGTAACGCACCAAATATTTACTGTCGAAAGGTATCAGTAAATAACAAATTACTTTCAACACGATGACTTTAAATTCTCGTCACAGGCGACACCATCTATCGTCCTAAGCCGATTAGAATAAATTATTCGTCTCCGTTTTTTTATCTCTCAGACTAGATTGTACCTCGTCAGGTAATTGGCATTCTCTCTGACAACTAAACCCTCCACTAATTTGTAAACCGAAAGTTCCAGTGCAGACCACGCTAAACACAATAGTTTGCCGTGTTATGAAGTTCGAGAAACCCCGAAACGTAATCCACCCCATCTCTACCTCTCCCTCCCCCAAAAACGAATTCGACCAATCCAGTCTTACAGTTGCGATTAGCAATTCGAGTCGTCGAAGTGCCATGAATACGAACGAACCAGCCCCGGAACTCCACGCATTAGCACGAACTTCCGCGTGTGTCGTTGGAACTTTTCGCGTATCGATAATTGCCGGAACTCGGCGGAGCGGGGCCGAAGCGCGAGTTGTGCAAATAGTCCGCGCGACGATGAGAAAGTCACACGGCTCGGTCGTAACGAATTCATGACGATGATCAGAATTATCCCTCGCCGTGTGGGTCTGTTTGCAATTCCGCGGAACCGATGGACCGTCCGCGGGGTCAAATTGATATTGCAGAGTACGCGGCACAGTATATCGCAGGCGTTTCGTTGAAATCCATCCACGACTGTCCCCGTGCAACGAACAAACGGCACGCGATTCCGGGAAATTAGCTTGCAATATTGTTTGCCCGCCTATGTATTAACATCGTCCATTATTTCCTCTGCCGTGCTTTGTTTCCGCCGCTCGTCACCCCCTTTCCTGCTGCCGGGAAATTGGTTCGTTTCGCGAAGGCGGGTACAATTTCGGACATCTGGGATTCGCCCCTGTTGGACCTCGTTCGCAGTCTCGTATATTCTCGTGCATTCTTTATGATAACGTTGGCGGTAATTGCCAGCTGGAGCTGCGACACGAATGCTCGCTGTTACATGTATGGTGGTTGTATCTGGTCCAATATAATTATGCCATAGGACGGCTTTTCGATGTGGCTTTCGATGCACGAGATTTTTTTATTTATTTGCAAGGATACGTTGTATTTTTAGTTAGCGAATTTTCAATACAGATACAAATAGCGTATCTTTATTTAATTTTCGAAAATGAGCGTACACTTTGAACTCGTCACTTGTCGTTAAAAGTATACTTTCCATTCGGACGATCCATATTTTCTTCTGAATGGAGACAGGCTCGTTATCTCGAAGGATTCATAGCGTCTGTGAACTTTCTTGCATAAATTAAAACAGACTCCCGCTATGATCATACGGGAACCGTTGGTTATTAAACAAGAAACATTGGAAGTGCCGACGAGAAAATCGCAATCGAGTATCTGCGAAATGTACTTAATTCCCGCGTATCTCATTGGCGAACAGACAGCGGCATTGATTATTCCATAAACAGTTGGATAACTGATTGGAATCAATCACTCGATGAATCCCGAGTACCCAGTGCGAAAGGAAAATCGCCCCTGCGGCTTCCATACTGTCCCGCCACTTGTCCAATAATAGCATCCATTGAAAATCAATGTTATTTGCCGTGGTAACCTAATTATATCTACGCGGTGCGACGCGTAATAACAATTAGCTGGATCCACCTCAATTGCACGTCCCTGCCCCGGTGTTCCCTATCCTCTGTCTCACGATGCACCCACATTTCCGTTCCGTATCCGATTCCCCGTTTCGAACGCCAGACATTTTTAATCAGTATCGTGTTTTACAGGCAAACAACGCGTTTAACGCCTATTTACCGAATCGCCAGTTCTCGCTTCACTTTATTCATTTCTGTCCCGCCTGCATCTCTCGCGTGCCAATTTATCGAATTCATTTGACCGTGTTTAATGCTCTCGACAAGCTCGCGCGACAATCGAACCGGAAAATAATACGCACCTATCTGCCCTGTAATTAAGAGCACCGGTGTCTCGACGAACGAAAAGATCGAATCGCGGATGGACGTTGCTCCTTCGTCGATGCTCGCGTATCGGTTCACGATCAATTTATATTTCGGACAATTAACGACCGCCTCGTGTCGAACCAGCCATGCTCGAATCAGCGTAGCATGCTGGGTTTGTTAACTCCATTGACGCAACGCAAAATGCCGTGGCCCCGACTGTATCTCGTTACCAATCCCAATTGCAGCCACGATCGCAAAGAGGAATTAATTTCGAGAGCTGCTCTCTATCGACAGAGTGCAACCGTATCTCCTCCGTGTCCGTCCGTTCGTGGTCAATTATTCTTCGTTACTCCGTGCTTCCGTTGCGTCGAAGGCATCTCGAAATGAACATCTTAATGCGTTGTCGACAATTACGCCTATCTACGCACGACGGAAACATCGAAAGAATCATTACGGTGGAAATTGTTCGGCGCACGCGACCACTTGCCTACGGTCTACCGTTTTCACGCACAGCCAGGGAAACAGGGCGTGGGCCAGAAATTACATCCCGGTGACTAATACCACCTGGGCAGCTGCCTCCACGGGTTAAACTTCCAGGTAGAAGCGTTATCGATTGGCATTTGTAAAAACCAGCCAATCGAACTTTTCCTTCATTTTCACCCTTCGTTTTATCCGCCCGTTACAATATCAGCTGTGCTTATAGAGCTAGGTGCTGCGTGTATTTTCCATAATTACGAACCTTAAGATCGCTTCAGTGAAAATTTTAAACGATTTCTGACGCGTGCACAGAATTATCGCGAAAAATAGTTACAGACGCTCATGTGAGCATAAATTGCGTTGCCTGCGATTCAGTTTAACTAAAAAAGTTGTTCAGCAGATGGAGTTTGTATTGAACTTTAATTCGTACACATTGCAAACACGTTTACGCTCGAACTATCGAGTTATCAGTATTCTTGCAACACAGAACACGGGCCACGTTAGCAACATTTGCCACAGCGTGCCTTCACTCGCCGAGTTCACGCTCGTCTACGCAAATCTACTAATGACTCGCCGACCCAACTCGTCTGGAACGTAACTTGTGCATACAGGGTGTTTCGTTTCACTGGAAGCGGCGGGATATCTCGCGAGAGATTCAAGTTATGACAAAAATGTTCTCACAATAGTTGTTTGGCATGAAGGGGCACATTAGGTGGTATCAATCATTTTTCAGTGGGTACAGTGGCGGTAGATATCAGAGTCAAGTTAATTGTTTCAAATGGGACTGTGCATTTTTTATGCTGGGACAAGTACAATGACCTGCGATATGATATCATTCCATGCAACAGAATGTCAAATAATAGCAAAACTACAGTTGTGTTTAAAAAAATTGATTTGACTTTGATATCTCACCCACCACCACACCTGTTGAAAAATGATTTAAACCACGCGGATATTCCACCGTTTCCAGTCAACTGGAACACCCTCTATATAGCGCCACCGTCTTTCGAGGGCGCATCCAAAGGAATTCCTAATACCTTGGTCCACGTTGCAGCACGTTCGTGTTCATGAATTGCGATTTGTCGGCCTCAAGTTATGAACAGCCGATATTGGATCGCGGCTAGAATTACTTGGGATCGAAATAGGACGTTTGATACGTTCCCCGTGGGAACGACGAATAAATATCGCTACGGAGATCACGGTTCTCCTGCAGTATTAATATTTACGTTGTTCTTCAGGAATTTGATGCATCATACGATTTCAAAAAGAATCAGATTTTTTTTACTGGGACACGAGACGTAGTTTTATTCTCAATATTATTTATGCAATTAAAAGGTCTGAGATTTTTTAAATACTTATTTGTGTACCGTATTATAAATCGTAGAAGTGCACCTGATAGCAGTGCTTTCGTTGCAGTGAAAGATTTTTTATTTTTTGAAAGATTCGCAGGATGTTGAGTGGTGCTTTGTTATGTGTGATACAGCATTAGTTGTTTGAACATTCGGTTTTTACTCCACGAGGAGAATCTGAGCGATAAGAGCATTAAAAAGGGGGAAATTTGTACGAGTTTCAGAGAACACGAGAGATATGCTAGGTAGATTATACTTCAGCCAGGGCGAAAGATCAAAGGACTGCGGGATACAAATTACTTTCTGATTAGAGTAGGAGATTCGAGGAAGAATTTTTTTGGATAATGCATATTAACTTCGGGGCTACGAAAATATATCGGTATGATAATAATGACAGTGAATTAATTAACTCCATTTGCGACCAGAGATTAGTCGACCTTCTTTAGCTTCTAATTGAGTATGCTCTAATTAGTTAGGCAAAAATATCTCCTATCAGTTTCGCGTTACTTTCTGCAATCTTATTAGACCTTTCCCCTTTCACCTTACGGCACACCCATCACTTCCGTCGATACACAATGCGCAGCAGACAAGTGGGTCACGAATTTCCGTGCGAGCAGCAACGTTGTCTATGTTGGTCTCAGTCTTCTTGTCATTTTGCACGGTGGCCGAAGTTCGATGGCTTTACGAACCGTTTACACGGAAAGTAGAGTTCATCGATCGAGGTGAGACACGCGGGAGTCGCTTACGTGACCTGAACTTTCGTTTCGCCCCGGGGTGGATAAAGAGACCTGTCCCTTTTCTCATATTCATGGTAAACATACCGTTGGTTCGTTAAATCAAGCCTAGCGTGGCTAATTTGCTTTAACGCAATTTCACTTGGTTTCTTTCCTATTCTTTTTTGTTTTTTCTCGCAACGAGCCACAGGAGTAAACCCCTGTTCCCGTGTGGATGCGCCCGTGCCTTCGTACGTGGCACCCTTTGCCGGCACAAATGGGATGAACAAAATTGCAGTCGACTAGAGCAACGAATTTCCCTTGAGCCAGGGGACGCAACAACGTAACCGGACTTTTCATTCGGTCAATTTGCCCCTTTAGTTGAGTATTAAAGCGTTCAATAGGGTATTTCGTATGGCTTCGCGAAAGTGCGACAGAATTTTAGCTTCGCTGGTCAATATAATTGAGATGGATAAAAGGGGGACGCTATAGAACGGGAGCGGATTGTTAAGCTGCGCGACGTATGGGGTAAATCGTCAGGACTCAACAGAGGTTAATATCAGATATAACAGCGGGGCCGTTCTCTTGGAAAAAGCTTGCTCTTGGTAAATACTATGGAGCAGCAGCCGTCCACTCGGCGTGGAGCGCGTTAATGCGTGCATTTAGTATGTTCCGGTGGCGAAGCATTTTTTATTGTACTTCGCGCACCCTGAAATCTTCAAAGATGTTAATGGCGTTCGTTACGCTTGAGTCTTATTTCGCGGCGCTGCATTTATCGCTGCCAGTAGAAATGCCGCAATTTCTCTCTGACTTCTGGTATCTGTACTTTTTTCGCTGTACACTGAATATTGATAGCATCCTTCGAAAATGATTAACATTAAAAAGTCAGTCTATTTATTTATTAATTAAAGCAAGCCGGATACCAATCGCAGCGTTGTGAAAGCTGTGCATAAACTCGCAATAAACTTGTTGGCCGAAGAGGCAAACATTTCCCGAGCGGTGTATCGTGGAATGAAAATTCGCATGCACTTCGTTCAAGAACCTCGCACAAAGGTTCTATTTGCACGGTGGGAGCATACAGCCGGGAGAATGGGAATAGTTGCCGGACTTTTTTTTTATCGCGCGGCCGCGAAGGTCGCGAAAAGGCGAGAGAATCACTTGGCCACTTTCCCTTTTTCCCCTGCTCGGTGAACGCAGCTAAACGATCGATAGAGGAACGCCTTCGCGGCTCGACCGGGCGCACCGGCGATAATATTCCTCGCTCCTAATAGCCGTTATTCCATTATACATCCGGGTAATGCTCGCGGAAAAACGGAGGAACGAAAGAGACACAGAGGTGAGTCCGCACGGTGAATTTCGTTTCTCGCGGGCAAAAAGAAGTCATGCCGTAAAAGGAAATTTATAGAGCAGTGGAAGCGAGCGCGCAACACGCCGCTAAATCACGATATCGTGTCTCTCTTTTTATCCTCCTCCGCCACGACAAAAATTACATCTAAAAGGTAAAATACGCTTGCTTCATACTTCCATTACAGTTTTGCTTTGCATAATCGCGAGATACGCGCATATGCACGCTTCCTTCTGATTCCCGTTCGCATTTTTCCGCTGCACCTGGCCAGCCGGTTGTTCGGCAAGCCTCGTTGGCTTTTCAGCGAAAACGCATTAAGAAAGCTCTGCCCCCTTGCTCCCTGTGTGCGTTGGTAATTTTTAAAATCGCCCCGGCAAAGTGCGTCTAACGAGCCGTCTCCTGGGTGCGCAGCCGGTGTCCGAGCAGAAAGGGTGCTTTTTTCCACGCGTTTATCCGAGGACGTTCTATCGTTCACAGATCGCCGCCGCGGTGAATTAATGTTTCGAATCCAGCGTTTGATCGTTGCAGGTTCACCGTGTAATCGTTGAGCGGATAATCAGCGCTTAGGGCGTTTGCTCACCGGCCATGGCCGGGTTCTTCTTCTATTTTTCTCGCCCCCACTTTTAAAGCAGCTACACAATTTCCGCGGCGGTTCTTCGTTTAAGAGAACGTCTAATGACTTTAGTTCTCGCGTCTATTTTGCTCAGAGTTAGTCAGACTGGATTCGATTCGTCGTTTTCTTTTCGACTGTATTTGCGGAGATACAGTTGCGCGACTACGGCGAAAATGAAACACGGAAGTCGTAAAGAGCAGTGGGGGTGGAACGAGAGAGAGAGAGGGAGGTCGAGAAAGAATCTCGTAAAATGCGGATATAAAGGAAAGGCGCGCAGGGAGGCCAGCTCCCGGCAAGTTTCTCCATTAAGGGGTAAAATTTGAGAGGTGGGTGTTTCTCGTTCGACAATGGTCACATCTTCACCCTCCACCCCTCTACCAGCAGACGATAAATGGAACGCCGTGCAACCGTCGTTTTAAGTGTATCGAAGCGAAGTGTACTCCTTTGGGGTCTCCGTTGATTTAATGTTTAATGTATACCACGCTGATAGATTTTTTTTTTTTCATTTATAGTGAATTTTTTCCTTTAAATTCCATTTAAATTTTGTTCTGCATGCGGGACAGTGTATGTTTATTTAATATGCTGGTAGATAATAAAACTTTTCGCCAGCCAGAAGTATAACGTGGTTAATATTCTGATTATTTTCGTTTGTTTTATAAAAAAAAATTGCGTTTTCATGCACGTACCATCCCCTTTGTTGCGCGACTTTCCACCACCCTGGAATTGTAGCGATACGTGCGATTTTGTGAAGGAGGGGTTGTTCGCGATCGAAACAGTACGCGCATGCGCTCTGGGCTGCCTTAGAGGGCGGCAGCTTACAGCCCGCTTGGAATTAGAAGGTCGGTAACGCAGGGGGGATGATTTGACCCATGAAAGGGTAGTTTTCTGCAACGGGGAATCGTTGTTACCGGCATTAGAACTTGGTGTTTCCCTCTAGTTTCACGATGGAGAAAGATACCTTGTTGAACAACGTATCCATGATTTTCTAGTATCTCGACGTGCAATTTTCACCACCTGTCGGTAGGGAAATTCGCTGGGGGTGTTTTTTACAGTTCTCTGTTGCACCTTGCTATTTGTTCTCAGCTTATCCTATGCCAGTTTCGAAGATTCGGAATTCTTTCTAGTTTGTTGATTTAAAAAACTGAGGCCACTTCGATAATAATATTCATCGTTGCGAAACAATTGAATATCTAACTTTTGTATTTGAAGGCAGCTGATTATTTTGAGGAATCTATTTGCCTCTGGTAGAGCAGATTTCTCTACGCATGATATGCATACGTCCCTGTAGATTTAATAAATTTTGATTGATTATTCGTGGTAGCAAGAACCAGAGAAATATTGTTCATGCGATATGATTTTCGGTCGATGTAATTGCAGATTCAGTAACGTCATTGATTGACTGTTTGAAAGGAGGATTCTCTAGAGAGGGGAAAAAGGAAATGATTTATGAATATACGAGATTGGATCGATTCACTGGCAATCTCAATATTGTCGCTTTTGCGCGGCGCTGTGTCTTCTTCATTGTTTCGAAAAAAACCAATCTCGTAATAATTCCGGAATTCACGGGGCGCAATAACTTCCGTTGTCGACGATAAATCGCCAATTGGCTGAGCCGCTTTCCCGTTCGCTAGAATTGATACCGCCACAATAAATAATGCTTCATTGTTGGCTTTAATTTATTTAAGCAAAAAACGCTGGTTTCATTGCAACCAGCACAATTGCTTATGCAATTACGCTGTAGAAGATACGCTTTTAATCGGAACACCTTGTGGCCACGATAAATTGCACTGCTGCTTATGCAGAAATTTATAAATTATTCATGGGTTAAATTAACTGGCTCATATTTCCAAGTAGTTAAATTTCTTATTAAGTTTAACATTTGTTGGGCAAGAAAGGTAACGAAATTTGACTGTTCATAAACGAAACCATTCTCATACAGAATTTTTGATACTTTGTAAACTAAATTTCGTAAAGTGTGATTTAAGGCGACGTAACTCAAACACTGTACAGTAACAGTGTTTACCAAATGTCGACGAAATCTCATCTGAATGTACTTAAAAATTTCTTAATAATCCCAAAAGGGAATTGCAGAGTGGTTATTTCATTCTGCCACGAGGATTAACGTGGATTTTGTAAATTTCGCCGCTTCAATATCGTTCTGAATTTAAATTGCACATGTTCATTTTACGAATCCTCGAGTTCTGCTTGTACTAAAATCCTAAATAAAATATTCTCGATTTTCGACATTCATTTCGGCGTACCCTGATGCGTCGTACAATTGAATTATTTATTTACAAGAATTAAATAACTTTTTTTAAATTATTTATTCCGCACATCATCATTGGCCGGATTGTAATTGATTCATATCTCTCGTGTAACGATTTGCACATTTGTCAAGAATCTATTTCTCCATTCCATCTGTCGTTGACTTAATAAACCCGCCAGGTCATAGCTCTCCCGTCTGAAAGGGTTAGAGTTGAAGGGAAAAGCAGGAGGGATATGTGAGATGATGTTACTAGCAGATGTCGCCGCTGCCGACTCTCCCAAAAGCTTTAGGTCTCACAATACTGTACTTGCGACCTATACACTGGCATACGCGGGGCGAGTTGTTCGAAACGATCATTGAAAACTCTTACATCCGTCATATTTTCGCAATTTTCCTCGCAGAGCTGCACTACTGCTGAGCTTGAATTAAAAACGTACAACAAAGGGAGCACATTAATCACTTTTCGGGACGTTTATTAACATTTACCAAAATATCCTGTTCCCCTTTTCCACAGATGAATGAACAAGCGATTCTCGCAATTTCTTCCCTTCATGAGCGTTTAAAAATTTTCATTCAATTCAGTCGAATCGTATTTTTCTTTAGCCTATATCAAATGGCACTTTCGTTCTTGATAATCGAATCCATCGTGGTCATTGTCCCCACATTTTGTTTTCATCGAAAAAAATGACCTCGTCTGTGTCGAAATTCGAGGGAAATCTGAATATCGCCTGGCTGTACAGTTTTTTCCCATTTCCGATGTTACTTTCATGATTTAGCCGGTTATGGATACTGCTGCGTGCTTCTACTTTTCATCCGTTCGCCCTGTACATTCTCGTCCAACGTGAAACAATGCTTGCGGACGATATCAGCCCGTATGTCCGCGGCAGCAGCTCTTTGTACAGTCGTTCCAAAATGGGGACAAAGCAGCCTCGCTAAACTGTCGGATAACAGTTTCAGAAACCCGTGGTGAAAGCGCTTAGTTAGCCCCCTCCCTAAAAAAAAAGACCAACTCAGGCACAAAACCGCTACGATTCGCCAATTATCTATAGCTTTAAACTAATTGAAGCGCACCAGACTACCGGCCGTACAGCAGTCATATAGATCGTGCACAATTCGAAATACCACAAACGAACATTAAAGTTCCAGCCACCGTGAAGCCGCATCACGCTCGTTCCAAACAAATTTTTTTCTAAGGGGAGTATTATAATAATAACCATTGTCCGGGCGCCGCGCGGGAAGTTCAGTATCTCCAAGCCGTGAAATATACTTTTCGAGTGGAAATAATTAGCGCCAGGCGCTCGACCTTTGCCGGGGGTGATATTTTTGGTCGCACTCCAAAAGTCTCGACGGTGTGTAAGGGCGTCATCAACGTTGCTCTCTCAGGCCAGGTAACGGCCGGCCGAAACGAGGATTCCGCGCAAAGAATTTTTTTTTATCCGCCCCGTTTTTGCTCCCGCGCATCGTATTCGGCTTAGTTGGCGCGAAACGTCCAAATGAAATTGCACGACAAAGGGAGCGGTGGAAGTGGGAAAGAGGAACACGACGAAGATCGCAGGGGAGGCGAGCCTCTGGCGCGAGAAACAGGTCAGTCGCGTTCTTTTCAAACGTCGACATTTTCAATTCTCCCGGCGATTTTAGCGGCCGTGGCGGCTCCAAGAAGATAAGGAATTCTGGAAAAATCGCGTGCCTCGTCTGAATATGGACGTTGACGGGTCCCCCGGGTGCCTGTCCTGTATTGTACCCCTTTTCGCCCTTTCTACGTGTTTCCAAAGGGTGAATAGTAGATTCGTGGACGTACGTCCGATGCGTGACTATTGGCGACAGGTAAATACTATTTTGTCTTTTCTTTTCCCCATTTGTTCTTGTTCTGTCGCCTCGTTTGTTATTCGTAGCAATAAACGGATGACAGTAGAAGTGGAATGGTGGAATAGATTTTGAGAAAAATGGTAAACGCCCAGAGTCGACAACTGGATTGCATGCAACAACGTGCAAGACGAACTGAAACTTGGTAACGCACTTTCGTAACTGCGGCAATTTACGTGGCCCACCTGGCGACGTTTTATTGCCTACAATCCGTCATTAAATCCCGGTGAACTTTATTACTCCGAAATTATTAGGTTTGCATTTCGTTTATACCTTGAAGGCAGATACGTTTGTAGTGCTGGAGTTTCGAATAGTTTCCGGCGGGATGACAGGAAGTCTCAGGATGGTCGAAATATTAAATAACTTTGAAAAAATAATAATTTCGTATGCAATTAAATAGATTTGACTTGGAATATTTCTTTTTTATCAGAGAAAGGAGGTTTGAACGATTCCATACATTTTACAATATTGTGAGATTTAATTGGCCAATGTAAGTAGACAAGTATTGGGATAAATAATTTCACTTTTGCTTCTGGCTATCTACAATTACCGACGCTCAAAAAATTCTAAAGTCTGCGCCCTTATCGTGCTCAAACGCAGTTCTAAAAATATTCAAACGTATCCATGACACGGAGGTAAACGATTAAAGATTGGAAAGAACGTATGCGTCGAGGCACGCGACCGATCTATTTACTTAAAGTTACCTCCATCGAACCGGAGCGTAAGGTAAAAAACGGAAGTCTGCCTACGGCGTTGAACGGAAGTTCTCTGCTTTATTTAAATTCCACCCTGGAATGTTCCGTGGCGCAGCTTTAAACGAGTCGAGAGAATGGATACGGTGTAGATATCGACGGTGGGAAAAAACGTTCTCGGCACAGTCGGCCAGCTTCTTGGATCGATCCAACGAAATAAGGAAGCTCGATCTGAAAGGAAACTGCCAGGCACAGGTATTACCATATTCGGGTTTTCCCGCAGGTTCCCTTTGTTGAAAACCTGCAGTAGCTTAAAAACTGGATTATGCAGTCGGACGTTATCGTTGAGTTCGATGCACTGATAATGCACCTGGGTTGCTCATATATTTTTCAATATACATAGAGACTAGAATCTTATATACGTGTGCACAGTGCAGTATTTCTGTTTCTTATTCTACCTTTGGCGACAGAATGAGAAATTGTCGATTTCCGAATTGAAGTAACTTCGTGAAAAAAAATCGTACGTCACCCTGTCTGAATTGAATTTTTCGATGTCCCTTTTGTATTAGGAAATTTGTGAAAATCAAACGCCTCTACGAAGTTAAACAATCTTTGTCCTGACCCAAATCGTCATGGATTTGAAGATTGAATTTTTCTCTTTCCCACGACCACTTACCGTGGCAACGACCACTTGTACCGTGTGTGTTTACGGTACAAATTATAGAATTATCAAGGAATTTTCATTTATTAAATTTTAATTAAGTCAGACGCCAGAAACTTTGGACATTCAAGAAAATTAATGCAATTTGTCAGGGGAGTTAGCTTGCGGTATGTGCTTTTGCACGCGTGTAACACAAAGTGTACTCTGTTTGGCAAAATCGGACGCAGCTCGAACAGGATTAAGATCGGACAGTGCGATTCGGGGGGGATCAGAGTGGAGAGTCTTGATATCATGGAGATCGAGATTGTACGATATGATTCGTGGTTAAACTGGGGTCTGGAGATGCGATGCTATCAAGTCGACAACCTACCGCAACTGTGACGTCGTAAACATTGACTGGATGTCTCCATCCGCGAATTAATAGCGTCTCTTGATTCTATCCCCTGACACTATCGGTCGCCGGCCTCCATTGTACGCTCCGTATTCTCTAAAATTATGAACGCAATCCTCGGTGAATTCGCGCCGCGGAATTCGATCGATTGCCGAATTATTCAACCCTTGATAAATCCTTCCTGTGCCGACTAGGCTGGCTTTATAAATATCGCGGATACGGTTTTAATATTTCACGAGTCTGTTCGTTGCAATTTTTTCATTGCACCACTTCCCAGAGGCCAATTAGTAAATGGGACACGTAGCTGTGTGTCGTGAAGCGCAGTGGTGTACAGTTTTGCGTTTTTCGCGGAGATCAATTATGCCTTGTATCTGGCACAGCGGAATCGTAAGAGAGAAATTCGGTGCATCGATCCGTGATGCATGTAGTAAGTTGCTGTTGCTGGCAGGGTGGAAGGTGCTCTATTTTATCACTGGGAAAAAGTTCGGTAATGCTGGCACTGGTCTTCCTAGCCAAGAAATCGCATACAAAGCGGAAGGACGTTGTCCCGTAGGACAAAATGTCCCAGACACGTCCTGCATTGTATTCCTACATTACCAATCGCTTTGTTCCCTTTTAGAGATTATATTTTGATTCCCCCTCCATTTGGCAGGATTGGCGATGTCAACACAGTGTTTTATAGTACCGAATGGAATTGCGATTTATGGAAATTGCCTTTGAATTTGATTAGGTGAAATATCATTTGACGAGCAAATTTTCCAAGCAGAATTGAAATAATTTCTGTCGACAATTATTTTTTCAGCGTTTGAGAGTGTAATTCTTTCGATTTGGTCACACAGTTCCTTCTACTTGAAGCGGAAAAATGAGTACAACGAATAACAGAATAATAATCTGAACATATTTTTGCCTTGTCTATTCGTTTCCGTTCGTCCCGTTGCAATCGAAATTCACCTGATATCCCAGCCCGATGCAACGGAAGGTATCATTTTTCTCCGCCAGGTCGATACAGTTATTGAAAAGGGGACGAAGAAAATTAAATCGCGAAAGATGCTCCAGATGCAGGGAGGCTTCGTTTAAACCGTCAAATCGGCGGCTCCGTTTTCGGGTTCACGTTTCGCGCGTATATCTCGTGGCTCGATAGCATGGAGTTTTGACATCAGTTTTAAAGAGTAAATCGAATCCGGCTGCTAGCGGCCGTGTCTGAAACGAACATTTTAATTTCCGCCCTCTCTTTTATGCGCCTCAAAGTCTGAAATCGCCGCCATCCATCATGCCGGTGACATTGTCGAGGCGCCTTAAGGATTCCACGGCTGAGTTTCGCAAGTATCGCCGGTCCGTTACAGATACGAATGCTGTTTTTAATATCCGTTCTGACGCTTATCATTTTGGAAAAATTCTAGCAATAACGATGAACTTGGTACGACTTGTTCCGGATCGTTCCTCAACTCTTTTCCGGGGTGGACTATTTCTTTTCGAGAGAGTAGAAACGTAGGTGGCTGGCATATAAAAACATTACTTTGTAAAGTTTGACCCGAGTCCGACGAGCGCCCGAAATCGCGTATCATTGCAATTGTGTAAATCTGTAAATATTCTACATCGTAGTCGCAAGTGTTTCAAAGCATATGACACTTTTAAATTCTCCTGAACAGATTGTTACACTTGGAACGTGTACTTGTAGCCTGTAGACCATATACAAATCCAAAGTATCCCACAACAATTTACAAGGCGTAATCAAAGCAGGGTGTAGTTTCAAAGTTTCAAGGAACAATTTTAGTTATCGTGCACCATTAAAAGCTTCTTTGTCCACGAAGAGGGGAGCGAGGGAGAGGGCTGGAGGAAGAGGGACATGGAAGGAGAAAAAGGGTATAGTCTAGCGCTACAGGGTAAGAAGAATAAACTCAATAATTTCGACATCAAAGCTGCCATTTCTGGGCGTTCGTCATTGAGCCGTATCTTGCGCTATATTTCTTTTTCTTTTTCCTATTCCCTCGTCCCTCGTTCTCGGCTTCACCGGCAGACTTCACCCTCTTCGGACCCTTCTCACGCCCCCGCCCGGTCCTCCCCCTTCCCCACGACGTTCTCCCGTCGTAAAACGAACGGACCCTTCGATATCGACAATCGTCTGCGATACGAAACTAATGGCGCCCAGAGATTCGTTATTCGTCTCGCTGCCTCCAAGTCTTTGCAGCGTTTCCAACGGGGCGCCAACGCGGAACCGCTCTCGATATTTTCTTTGAAACTTTTCCACGTTTCTCCACGTCACTTTTTTGCCTCCGCGTAACACGTTTTGTACCTGCGTTTCCTGTAATTTCACGCCCCACCTTGATTTTTCTTTACGTGCTCTTATTCAACTCGACTATCCCGTAGCCTTGCCTCATTTGTACTGTGCCTTGCCGCTGTGCACAGCTTACGTCTGTTCTGCTTTGCTGACATCCAGGCAACATGTGACTACTCCCTTTCGCGGTGTTTATTTGAAACTCGATTATTTCCGCTACGTTAAGAAATGTGGTACAAGTAAATGCAAATGTAGACGCGTATATTAGTAACAATGATTATATCCAAAAGATGTAACGATGCTTGGAAAATGATGATTAATTACAGCCCTCGTTTCTCTCTCGCTGTATTGGAAAATTGAAAGCTTTCATTGCTCCTTGTCTGCTCTTCGTTGACTATTCAGAGGGACAAATATATTCGAATTCCCGGTCGCTTCGTACTATCGTCTTTCCCAGCAAGGTACCTAGGATGTTCCACGGGAACGAGCGCGAAACGTTTTCCACGTGCAGCCCACGTTATTGGCTGTTCCCAGCAGGAGCGATCAATGCCTCACCGGCAGTCTTGATTCGCGAGCAAAAGTTCCCATCCGCAATTCCTGCCGGTGGGCAGGTTCTAAAAAACCGAGGCCACCTGCCGGACAGACTAATTTATCTCTGGCGCGAGGTTTAAAGCCTTTCCGTCGTTTATCTTGCCACCGACGACTGCCTAGTATCCACCACTCGCTTTTTCCCTCGTTTACTCTTACTTCGATACCATCCTCTTTCTCCGTTCTCCCGTTCATCACCCTCCGCCCTCTTTTTAATTCCTCCCCCGTCCGTACTTTTGTCCAATTCTACCGAGCTTTAAATTGAAAAACACTTCCATTCCGTGGGATCTTCTACCTGTCGCGGAACCCTGCGAGAAATCGTCCTCGTTCTGACGACGATTCGTCAGTGACGAGGTGTACGCTCGCTTACGGCGTTTCTGTCACGTGTTTTTGCGAGTCTGTTGGAAAAGATACACTGGAGAGGTTTTGTCGTGCGTAAATGGTTGAATTGAATTTGTGCCAAAGGGGACTATGATTTCCTTAATAATTGAACTCGTCACTGGTAGTATCTCACGAATTTATGTCAGATACAGTATGCGAAGCTGTAGATAAAAACCGGGAGAAAAATGCTCTTCCTTCGTTATTAACGTGGGTTGAAGTTATTGCATTCGAGGGAAAGAATTTAGCTGACTTAGAACTGATGCGTGGGAAATTTCAGAGAATATTAAGATATTGCGCACAAAGTTTCAAATGCAAACTACAATATATTTTCTATTTTATGTAAAATTCTTTATTTGTTGTATATTTAGAAATTCCGCACAAGGGTTGATTATACAGGGTGCAGTGGTATTCACTTGTCTCCTTTAAAGGGGTGATTAAAGGAAAAAGCACTTCAGCATCGCTGAATTCATGAGGCTAAACGGTTTGCTTCATTGCTTCTGAAGAATAGAAGTCTATTTCTTTGAAGAATATATCTCATTTAATATTCATATTTTCCACGATATTTAGGTGACCTCTCTTTCTCCATTTAACCCCCCTAATTAACCCTCTCAAGGGGGTCAGTGAATAACCGCATATATTATGTAATAATCTGGTTTATTTCCTGCTTTCAATTTTTATTTCGTGCATTTGCTTACAAAAATCGGATATTAGTAAAATTATATTGCGTAGACGATTTTTATGGCAATACCTAGTTGAAATTGTTACATATACTAGAACTCTTGTGTTCAGAAAACCGGGTCAATTGCTATTTAATTATCCATCCCAAAAAGACTATTGAGATTCAGAAACGTATTGTCACCGTGAATTCGAGTATTGTCCAATTTTTCGTTGAGAGATTAACCGGTCCTCGCACAGCTGCCAGAGCGTGCCGCTTACATTTTAATTTGGCGAAACATCGACGTTCCGCGTGCACTTTTTGTGCACGGATCTCGCAAGGTATTTCGCATTTTCCATGCATTTTTAATTTACAGGGGAAAATATACGTGCCACGCAATCGCCCCTGGCGCGAGTTGTTTCGCCTGTGTTGCATTCAGTTGCCGTGTCATATTCGATCTGCTCGGTAGACTGTGGCTGTGAAATGCTGTTGATAATTGAAGTCTGAAAGGTTCGAATATAAAGAATGCTCGGTGCAAACAGGTCCTTTTTGTTTTCTTCGAGAGATAACAAAAAATACAGTTTATTAAAATAACGTTGGAATTCGCAACGTTTAATTGTTTCGTTCCTGAACCATTCACAAGACCACGAACCTGAACGAAATTAACATCAAGGGTAGATTATTGAATTCGAAAGAAGGGACAAGATTCAAAGGTGGAACACGATTTCACCCACTTCATTGTCTCTTCACGTATATTTTCAATTCCATGATATCCTCCACCGTTCAGTTGAGATCCCTACCATTCTCCCATATCCCAATTCCAATGTTACACTTTCCCAGTCCGTGTCTTCGAAATTGCTCGACGACGTCCCCAGCTTGTTCAGTCGATCACTGGAGAAAATTGGCTCGCCATTCTAAATATGAAGTAAGGCGAAACGGATCCCGAACCATAATCGCATACCATTCTAACAGCGTGTACATTAACCGAACAATGTGCAATTTCGTCCAAGACAAGCAAACTTCGGCATTTAAAGTCTCCCAAGAATTTCATTGAACCATATAAATCGAGAAATATACACCTATTCCACTTGTTTCCGTCCAGTAAAGAATCTCGAAATCGAATCGAAACGCAGTAACGGAAGAACGCGAGAGTTCAACGAGTTAGAGATCGGCGTGCAAATAAAATGCGTGCTGATTGTGTGGACCGGTTTGGGAACACGGCTTTGATAATTGCGGCTACAGTACAGTTGCGCACAGTACAATAGAGATGGATAGGATGGATTGGGGCGGGAGCTCGACAAAGACAATGGACGTGTGCGTGTGTGTGTGTATGGGTGTGTTGCACCGATGGAAGGGAAAAAAGGAATCGGAACAACGAATCAAGAGGTCAGATGAGCTGTCAAATCAGCGTTCCAGGGAAACTGCCAGCCGTGAACTGAACAATCGCGAGAATATCGATGAAAGGGGGTAGCCCAGCTTTGTGCTTGCAAACGATAACGCGACGTTCCTTTTTACGGGCCTGGTGTCTCTTGTTATTTCGGTTTTAGTCCAGCGAACGGTGCGTACTACTCCGGTTCCACGCGAATTTCCCAATTTTTCGCTCGGTCCACTGGCCGAACGAAATCCGACTTTCTTCTGCCCCTCTTTTTCCCCTCGGTGTTGTTCCGATTCACGTCTGCTTGTTAAACAGAGTATGTCGCTTGTCTTTACGATTAGTCCAGTGTCTTTACCAATGCTCAAAAAATTTTCGGGCGTCTTTTACCGACGAAAATAATTAATGCCATTTGAAGATTAGTAGATACATTCCAATTTTCACCATATGATATAAGTACCTGGATTATGTTACCTTCATATGTACGATAATTGAATCATTTTAAGATCAACTGGATCGTGAAACATTTGCCAGTTCATTGTTCTGAAACACGCGAAAAAATTCCTGCACAGAGGGTGAGCTCTGGATGATAAAATTACCGGCCAGCGAAGCTTAATTTTTATTTCGTAATTGCATTACTTGGACACTTTCCCCCATCCCACGTGCTCCATAATATTTGAGACGTGAATGGCCGAACGTAATTTTTACGTCGCCACATTTGTTCGTCGAATTAAACGTCGGACGATCCTCGACGGAATTACAGCCATCCAACCCCACCTTCGCCCCGTAAAAGAGGAAATTCTTATATCGAGAGTTTATGTCGGATACGGATGACATCTTTGTGTGAAACCGATCGCCATCGAGGAAATGAAAAATTCCAAACGAGATTTGTGCCGCAACCGGCGCGGCGGCCACCTTATCCGACGCGAATCCACGCTTGGAATTTATGCGAGCACCCCGAATACCCGGGACGAGGGATCCCTGGGAAAATTCAGTTACCATGATCCGACCAAACGTTTCAGGCTGAACGATATTGTTTCCATGCGTCTAGTTGTCTTGTTGAAGCTGTTAGTTTGTCTCGAGAGGGGACACGTGTCGGTGACTCGAACGAGTTAACTGAATCCATCTGAATGGGGTGATTTACTGCATCATCGTCATTAGTTATCAATATAGTTGAAACTGTTGGCGAATTTTAATTCTTGTAATAATTTATTGTGAATTTATTTCACATTTACCCGGACGACGAAGTGATCATAATATTCGTATTTCGAAGCACGAGGAAGGTGAGAAGTTAATCGAATGAAATATAGGATATTTAATCTAGGATGAAAATTATCCGAATTTGAAATTGACTCAGAGCGTTGTAACTAGAGCATCGATCAGGCTCAATTCACTTTGAGCGAAATAATGTAATAGCGATGCTTCGAAGAGCAGATATGAAGCAGGTATTGAGTTTAATTTTCTCGGGAAATCCGCTGCATCGAATCAAGGTAGCAAATTTCTCTCGTTCTCGCTATTGCTTTCTTCCAATCACTCAGAGTTTTCAAACCACGTTTCCCTTGCTATCTCTGCGTCTAGCGTTTCACCTTGCGCCAAACGGGCTCCCGTGGCTCCCATGAAAAGGGGGGTGGCCGATGAACGATGGAGAAACTTTACCTAACCCCCGAAGCAGGTTCCGATCAAGACCGTTACGTGTGCATAGTTTTTTGTTATCGTTAAAACACAGCCCGTCGTTCCTGACAAATTCTCTTCGCCGTGGAAACTGCACGACATTTCTTTCTTCTGTGTCAAGGAACAATGGCCGTCGCGAGTAAATGACTCAGCGTGGACGGCACATTTTTACGATGCGTTCTTCCCTCGTCGTACTTCCGTGCAACATCGCGGACTAATTGTAATGCAATTAATCTCGGGAAATACCTTCCCTTCTCCCTTCTGCCTGTTGTTTTGGATCTCGCGAGCTTCCACGACGGTACGTCGATGACATGAAAAGGGAAAAAGAACAGGAGAAAGAGAACGGGGAGGGAGAATGGAAAGGAAATAGAGCAAACTGAAAGAATTCCCGTTGAAGCTGCACAATCCTTCCCACTTTAACTCATGTTTCGTTGCAAGTGTTTGACGTGTTTCGTTGATCACGATGTAATTTGTTCCAAGAAATTCGTTGGCCTTTCATTGGCGTTTCGTGGCTGTGTCCATGTAGCGTTGTTGAGCGACAGTTTCATTACTGCCCATCGGCATGTTGAAGGAAAAACTGTAACAAAAAACATTGGAAAAAATAAAAATGCGCCACCGGTACAATGTTGAAAGACGCGAAAGCAATTTTGCCTTTGATTTCTCTCTTTCAGTGTTTGCTCACGGTACACAAACTTGGATTTTTGGTTATTTTTCGCAAATATTATTTCGTGAACAATTTTTGAAAGGGTGCGGTGAACATATACAGCTGGTAATGGTTTTCTCGTGTTTTTCGGTAAGCGTGATACCGCCGTGAATATTGGGGCTCTTTAATCACGACCGTATCAGGGACGTCATTAGATTATTTCGTCGCCTAGAGGCGTTCAGTTTTGGTTAATTCGGTGACGTGTGACGTGTATTACTACAAGCGTCGACGATAATATTGATATTACATTATTATTTGCACACGGTGCTGGCAGATTCTCGACAGGCTGGTTTTAATGACCGTTGCTGAATTGCCGGATATGTTGCTGGGCAGTGACGACCGTATAGAGAATGTATTGTCTCTTGTGTTCTCTACATTTTCAATAAATGTTCTATGGTGAATATCTAGGAAATGGATGACAAACTATTATTAATAGCTTAAAATGGAAGCAACCGTTCTTTGTATTTATATATTCAGAGGCGAAGTCAAGTGAATATGCAGTGAAAATGAATTCAGATTGCATTAGGAAAAAATGAACAAAAATGAATATATATTTTAATAATCAAGCGTGAAATATAAATGACAGCGTAATACTCTCCGTACCAATACTAATGACACTTTGTACCCTCTTCTGTTACAGGTAAGAGATACTAAATCATCACACGCCCTCGTTCAGCACGTAGCGAGACCCAGTTGAAATAGGTAAGTGCAGCACGTCAGTGGCACAATGCACGACTGTTTCTTACCGGTTTTCCCGGCCGGAAAATTAATAACCACTTCATTTCCAATGCACTTTGCATAATGAGGCAATTCGAATAACGATCGGTGTTAATTCAATTCGACGGGAACGTCGGTTTTGTCGGATGGACCTACTCCAAGCTGATTCCAACTATCGTTCTTGAAATTTATACCTCACCACCACGCACTGCCAGCGAGATTACACTTCTTCTTTTTTTTTTCACGACCCAAGTAATGTCCCAGAAAGTCGAAACCATTCGATCTTGGCGAATCGGCCAAGATTTAGCCCCGGGCGAAGTCCACGCCGCGAATCGTTAACTTTTACGAGTTGGCAGCGGATTTTAATTGATTTCGATGATAATCGAATAGCAAAGGGGAGAGGTTCGATCTGAAATATAATCTAAAATATGATCAAGGCTCGAATATGGATTCCATTTCTAAACGGGCCCCGGATTATTCCGTCAGAAAGAGAATTTCAATTAGGCGTTAATGGACGATATGAGATTTCCGCTGGATTAAAGCGGAACGTCCATCATCGACTATACAAATCAGTCGGAACGGGCAAACTGGCCAGCCGGCTCGCATGTCGTTTCGTCCATTTCAAAAAATGCTTTCAAATGGAGCTTCTCCGTCTGTTCCCTCGTTCACTCATATTGTATCAAAGGGGCAGCCGATTTCGAACTTGCCCGTCGAAATGCTGTACGCATCTAGGAGATTTAATCCTGGTTGCTCCAACTGATACATGAAAATTCTTGATACTCTTTCTTGAAAGTTTTGCCAAAAAAAGAATGTTTTTCATATATTCGAAAAGAAGTTAGATACACGAAGCAAGGAAATTTTTTCCTGTTGTCGTATTTCGACATTTCTATTTTACCAAGGTGCAATGATTGCAATGATCTTTTCGATACCGATGACGTAATGAAGCTACTGTTTCACTGTTATTGTATGAGTACCTAATATAAAATTCATATTAGTGCTGGAACCTGCAGAATGATAAATTAACCGTATGAAATAACTAATCTATTCGTGCGTCAGAAATCTCTATGCCTCGTATCTACATAATAATTTCTCAAATCAGAACTTACTAATTTCCTGTATATATCGAAAGCAATGCAATAATCGGGAACGGATTAAAACGTTAACTGCACATCGATATCTGATTCTCCGCTGCTCGAGAATACACGTAGCCCATGAAAAAACACTTGCTCATCATGTGCTCACGATCACGGTCCCTTGTTAATGAACTCCCCAACACTTTCATGACTCAGGTACGCGACCGTCCCCGATCGGATTATCAGAGCAGCCCACATCCCGGGTCGTCATATTCTCGAAATGTTTTCATCGGAATCCCCTCAGGCAGCCATTGCTCCGCTGGTATTCGACGAAAGGCGTCTTAGACTCATAGAAAGGGTCGCCGTAGCCTTTCAACGATTCCCATCGAATTGATACCTCTTCCGTGGCACTTTATCGAGACGGCGGCGAGACCAGGACGCCCGGGAAAAGATAGAGGCCTCCGTAGACGGTGGCGAAGGTAGATCTGGAAGGGTGAAATTTAATTGAGGGGGATTTCGCGAAAGAAGCGAGCCCGGATGTATCATTAAAGCGAGGGTCCCCTGTCCCCTCGCCCTTAACTTGGTAACCCATATTTCACGGGAGCACTTACTCCGGCCATTCTTCCTTCACAAAGCCACTCGTTCCGCGCAAAAATACTCGGCCGAGGTCGCTGCAGCCCAGGGCACTCCTAACCTCGCGAAGAATCGCGGCGGCGTAACCTCGTACCTAGACTCTTTCTCTCTACCGCCCTCCTTATTCTTTTCTTCTTTTTTTTTACGTCTTCCTTTTTACGCCGCTGCACGCTACGAGACTGGAGATACTGTTAAATATATACGGACACAGTTTGCTTACGTATATACGTACACTTCGAAATGTGTTACCCCTTTTGGACTTGGTAAAGAAAGGGGCTTTGGACCGGCAGAGGGGGTGGGTCATACCCCTGGACTAAGGTCTGCGTTTCTCTTTCGTTAGTTTTCCTGATGAGCCGGAGCAAATGTTGCCGAACACACCTGTAATTTCCTGATATAGGGTTGTCTTGGGTGATTGAACTTTTAGATAACAGAGCTTTCACTTTCCATTTCTGCTGTTAAATTTGGACGTTGGTACACTGTCGTCCTATTTTTTTCACGAAGTTACAGCAGTTGAGGATTCGACAACTTTTCAGTCACAAATTGGCGATCCTTTAATTTTGTGGTGTGGTATATTGTACAAGAAATTTAATGTACTAATTTTAATATTTGTGTTTGGAAACCGATAATCATATGGAACACTATCTACGATTCTTAATCGCAGGAATCTATGATAAATGTGCTGTTTGAAAATATTTATCATTAAATTAATAAATTGAATTCATTTATTGAATTTCGAATGAATAGCAATTGTTTAGTAACGATATATACAAGTATTCCGTTAAGGCATAACAATTCTCAATAAAATATAATCACAATTTTAATTAATTAAATAGACTATAATAAATAGATACACTTCCATGTGACATACGACATTGCGAAATGGTTAATAAGAAGTTGTACCTTAGATTTTCAATTGTCCCTAAGTAAAGTGAATTTAGAGAACGATAATCGCGTTGGTAATCCGGTGAAGTCTGGAAACGGTAAGGGCAACAAGAATCGTCAGATGGGCATTGAAGTTGGAAAAGGTGGGGCTTCGATGGCTGCTTGTTGTTCGTTCTCCTCATTTGGCGTTTCCCGTCTGCCATGGTTAGCGTGTACTTGCTAACGAACCCATTGTGGCAACTCGGCCAACGTTTGCTCGACTAATCCCGCGTGTTACTTGCAGCTTTAATACTGCGCCGCGTACAATGGTGCCACATGCAAAATTTCGATGTGCGTACTGTCTTCGGGCTCGCCGCCGGGAGTCCGCCAATTTGTCCTTCTTTGTCGTCGTGGTTTTAATTAGTACTCGTACAAAAGAAGCGGTTCCTTTCTGTTATTTTTCTTTCACCCGGAGAGCGTCTATGAAATTGATCCACTGGTTGGTACATCGAGTACGTGGTTTGGAAAGATATATTGAATGTTTATTCCATTGATCCGCGTGTAATCAATTTAATGTTGGCGGTACAGGTGATTAAATGTTTGAAGGTAGTTTATCTGAAGGGATGAGGCAGCGCATAGAATTATTTGGGGAGGCCTATTGAAAGTTACACGTTTGAAATAGAATATTAATGTATGCGTATTGGTGCCATAGATGCTTCGTATTTAATATCGTATTATTTCAATCTTCCTCTCGTTTCGCCTCGGAGAATTTCCCGTTTATACTTTATAATATTAAATATTATCATTTTTAACGCAGTTAAACGAATCCACTAAGAAACAACGTTTCACCTCTTCCGACCATTCCGTGCTTTCGCCAAGCAATTTACGAAACTGCCCGCTGCTGTGCTATATGTCGTTATGTGGTAATTTTATTTACAACGTATGTTAATACCAGAGAAAACAGCGTTGTTGCGCCGCGGAGATAACGAATTCGTCGCTACGAAGACTTCAGATCCGAACGCAGCAGACTGCTGCTGATTCTGCAGCGTAATAAAGTGGTAGTACATCATATTACTTGTACAGCCTCCACGTTCTGCTAACCGCAAACCGCACAGCCAGAACACTTACCACTATTTCGGATTCTCTCAATGCGTTGCGCCATTGCCCATGCTTGCGTGGTCGATCGTGTTCCTTGTTATTTTCTTTCCGTTTTTGTTCGCGTGTACTCTGCGCAGCACACCCTCCTGCACAGCTGAAAGGGATTTCTCGAATGCAGATACTCTTGCCGTGATTTGCATTTTGATAACGATCTGAATAAAGTATAAACTGCATTAAAATTCTCCACATCTTTATATCGGCGCATATAAAATTCCGAATTGTCGTTCGTAGAAATATTGTGACAGGGTTGCGCGTCTTGAATGCTAAAATTCGATAGGAACGGCCGAGACTATTCCATCGTTTCTGGTTCACGCGGGCAAAGAAGCCAGCAACAAACTAGCAGAACGCGAAATAAATCCAACGAAGCCGGCAAACAAAACACGAAAACTATTCGAACCGTTTCGCCGAAAACTTTCCTCCTTGCCTCTCCGTCGCGTATCACAATGGTTCACTCTCGGTCGCTAAAGTTCTATTTCTATCAAGCTGTCTATTCCGAGCGTCGCGGGATCGACTCTGTGATATTCACCGTTCCCGAAATAGTCCGAACAGCACTTATATACAGCATGCCTGTACACCACGGCGTGCACATTATCACGATCGTCCAACACTGCGCCGCGTTTCCTTAGAGAAACGAAATTCGTCATCTCCCGTGCTTTCTTCCTTCCTTTTGCCACCGGCCAATTCCCCGGGCTACGTGTTCATAACGCCGCGCTTTTGTGTCGCACGCGTTCCGTCGACATGATTTATCCGGCGTGAACAGTAACCGCGTCGCTGGTGTCTCGACGGAACTTCCGGTAATTTCGTTGGACGCGAGCTGCCGGATCGAATAAGTTTCGGTTGACTCGCGTCGATACCATTTGTATCCATTGGTTGGAAGTTGCGTCTAACACGATATACCGCCGCGATCACTTTCTGCAGATTGCGGAGGCGAATGTACCGCGTGCAGTAACCGCCGTGTCGTGGAATAATTCGTACGAGATCGTGTAATGGATTTTGGCGCTGGACCAAGACACCCGATGCGATCGGAAAATGCGGTTGAATGTTTGACGATCTTTGACTGCCGTTCAGCTGGTATATGTCGGATTTTTTCTGGTTTATACGTTGATTTGCCAAGGGTTCAAATTGTTGTGGTAAAGCGGGGTGAAGGGTGAAATTTGATTTTACAGATAGGTTTTATACAGAAATAATTATTTAGAATTAGATAGCAGACGTGATAAGAATTCATCAATGATTTTCGCGGTGATAAATACGGACATAAACGAGATAGTAATTTATGTTAATTTTGATATACATATATAATTTATCTGCCTTTACTTTAATCGAGCACAACCAGTGTATACATGCATACGTTTAATTAAACTTTCTCCTTTGTTGAATGAAGCCGATCTGTCGTCGATTTAAGGAAATTATGATGTGGTTAGATCGTGTCGTCGGATAATTTCTAAGCCATCCAAGAATTCTGTGCGCAGTGTATGCGAAATAAAACAGGGTTGAAACGAAATGCTGGGACGTGTTTCTTTTTCGTGCGTTCTGTGTTAGTGGTGAAGTTGAGGCGTCCCCCGGTGTTGACGATCCCTTTATGCGAAAAGTTTGGCTCCGAGTCTGCGAAACTTTTTCTGGATATCGCTTCTACAGGAATGCATTTCCTGCCCGCCAGATACGTTACATCGTGGTAGTGACAGAAGTCGAGCACAGAGACGCGGTTATATTGAAAACGGAAAACGCTACATGAGTTATGAAATATCGAGAGTTCCTCCAGGCATCGAGTACGCGGTTCGTTCTCCACACCTCTGCTGTTCATACAAGTTGTGCCCAGACAGACTCCTTTCATTTCTATGTTGCATTTCATTTAAAAGCCCATCTCGTACTTTCACTAATACTAAGTAGTATTAAGTAATGTGGTTTCTGCTTTTTTTTTAGGTTTTGCACGATTTCTGAAAAGATTAGTTGAGATTCCACTTTTCTTTTCTTTTTATTTAACTTGGACTTTTTACCAGTTTCGAGAACAAACGATCTTTTTACCCTGTCGAGTAATTTCATGACAAATTTTCAGAATTTCAAAGCACGAAACATTTTTCAGCAGTGCCCTTTCACTCTGCTCACAGCAGAGAGCCGGGAGCTTGATTACGCCACCCGGGACTCATAATTTGATTTTTCTCACATTTCGGCCACGTTTAATCTCCGGTACCGCGCAAGATTCGAAAAAAACTGTGGAACGAAGCAGCGACACGACCATACGGTTTTCTGCGTTTGCTGAAATTCCTGTTTCGTAGAAATTCGTTGCCGTGGATAAACTGGCCGGCAAAAAATTAAGAAATTCCAACGTCCGCGAGAAACGTTGGTTGGCTGGCTGTCTGCATTCCCTTAACGTCGATTTACTCGATCCTTTCATTACAAACGTGTCTCCTAATCTGCTCTATCCCCACCGGTGTTCCGTATATTTTGCGACTCTGCAAATGTTCCCTTCCGAATTTACGCGAACGCCAGGCCAACTGTGGCGCACGCAAATAACTCGCGTACACCGCACGTCCATTCCATCCTCTCTTCGACGATTCAGTAACGTTCTGTGACGAAGGTACGTGACAGATGAGGGGATCCGGGATTCTGCCGCGATTGAACGTTTGAAACTCTCGCGATGCTTTTTGCAATCAAAATTATTGGACTTTTCCTGGGAAGAATTTTAATCCTAACAAATAAAGATAATGCATTCAAATTCATTACACGAGAGAAGGACTAACGTTTACAAAGAAACACATCAGGCATTTGTTAGAAATCAATAATGTTATTCGTAATTCTACAAGAACTCTTTCGGAAATTTAAATAGCCAGAAAGCCACGCGGGATTCGCTCGGGTCTAACCGATCTTAAAATATCCAACCATCGCGTTCAGTAACGACTGTCATAAAACTCGACAGCGGAATTAAAAGGCCAATAACCCGATAATATTTACGCGAACGTCGTCGACAACACGCCGCCCCGGGCCATCCCCGGGGAGATAAAATTCCGCCAGTGTCTTCCCGATTCGTCGTAATACACTTTTCCCTGCGGCGTCGCGATATCAGCGATAATCGTGCCCGTTATCGTTCCCGCGGCCGTTATCATTGATCCGCGGCTATTCCAGGCAACGTGGTCATGGTCCTACATACCCAGATCGTGAAAAGGGGTTGAAGCACGTTGCTCGTGTCACGTCTCGTAGAAGGGGCGAGGGTAGATAAACAGAGAGGGAGAGACGAATGACGGGTAATAGGCGAAAGGGCCGGGGTTAGAAAGGGTGCGAAGGGCCGCGAATTGATGGCAGAAGGGCAGTGCGGTTCGCGTTGTAGTAGGCGGTCCATTTTCGTTGGGGGAGACATTAGATTGTTGCAAATGAAATTGCCGATTGGACGAGGGAGGGAAGTACATTAACTAATTAATTAATACGAAGCAACGTTGAATCGCGAATTATTTTCCACACGAACAGTGTAACAATAATTTTCCGCGTGTCAATATTGTCGCTTGTAACTTGTCAGTTTATTCGGGCTTTTGTTCCTTCCGTTCTGCACCGTTATTCGGTGCGTTCTTCTAGTTAAGGCTTCCTTTTCGCTCCTTTGCTTCTGCCACGGAAATACCTATTCTCCGAGTGTTTGCTCTTCTTTATCCCATTTTCGGTGGCGAATAATTACGGGGTGGTGTGGCAGGCAAGTAAAAAGGAATCGACGTTGAAAACCTTCGACGCGGACCGGCGGAGGGGCGTGGGGGCAGATCAATGGGACGGAATTAATGGTTGAACCGTTTCCATCAGCCACGGTTCCGAAAAACAGTCGAGTGGAAGGTGCAAGGGGAAGGCAAAGGGGCGCGAGAAACGGAGGCTTGCGCGGTGGACAGGCTCGCAAAGGAAGAGGTGTTCGCCAGTCTGGTATCCATGGCTCGCTCTCAAAGACAGACGCGAGCGGACCCGTCTTTTTCTTTATCGCGTTTCTTTGTTCACCCCTTTTCAACAACGCCGATCCCCTTTCCCCGTCTCGCTTTCTCCACGCCGACTGGCAACAGAGACATGCCATCCCGTCGTCGGCTTAGCGGCCAGAAGAAACAGGCGCGAGGATCGGTGTATTCGTTGTCGTCGTCGTCGTCGACGTTGACGGGGCATCGCGTGGCCTCGCTACACTAGAGAAGATGAAACGAACAGGGACAGACAGCTTCGGCTGGACGAGCCACGGGACGGATGGGAGGGTGGATCAGGGCCGTACCAATGTTCCCTCGGGAACAGCAAAGAGAGAGGACAAGAGTGGGAGGAACGAGAGGGAGCAAGAGTGAGATCGCCTGGAGGGAAGGTAAATCGGACAGAGAGGGAAACGGTTAGCCGCGAGGCGCAGGCGTGCGGCTGGTCGCGGCTCGAATCCCGCCGTATTCCAAAGAGGAACACGCCACTCCGCCCCCGGCACGGCATCCACGCGTCAGTCTCACCCAACTGACCTCCTGTCCCTAACTTCCCTCTTCGATTCCTGACCCGCGCACATTGAACTCACGCGGTTCACACCGGCGAAGACATCGCGCGGCCCGTTCAGTTGCCCTCCGACCGGAAGTGCTGCTGCTTCGTCGCTTGGAAGCATGCTGGCGAAGCTGAATCGGCCTAGACTCGGATATGCCAAAGTTTCGAGGGTGATGGAGGATCGGTGTTGCGCGATCGGCGAACGAAGACCGTGGTAGATTCTGTTCGTCTCGAGCGGCAGACCCGAGGTTCACATGGAAACGAATATCGGGAGGATCGGCAGACACGAGGGGAAGATGGGCGATCCTTTCGTGTCGGACAGTCGACGGGTACAATAGTGAAGAACGAGTGAAGGGGGCAAGAGGGAAGTGTGATAGCATCGACTTGTTGAAGCTGATTGCGTATTTCGGGACGTTCCGTGCGGGATTTGGTGTCCGGGTGGTGGCTGGTGTTCAGTGCGCGCGTCCGCGAGTACAAGCTGTCCGTCGCGAGAGTTCAACGAGTAGTAAACATCGAATAGGAGTTGTTTAGTGCCGTAGAAGTAGATGCACGTAGCAGAGTTGAAGCTCCTTTTTGGTGTCGTTCGGTGAGCAGCGTGCAGATCGTGATAGTTGATCGTCGATCGACCACGTGTCCCAAGAAATCTTGCACGACAGCGAACAGTCTGTAGCCATTCGTTGTTCGTTGGATAGGAGGAATTAGTAGCGGGAAGGAGAAACACGAAGTTGTTGAAATAAGAGGAAGAATAATCTTCGGTCGTGTTGTACGCATCCCGAAAGTCATTGTAGAAGCAAGATTCTATTACAGTCATTATTAGAGGATTTAGTGATCGTTGTCGTTATAGCGAAAATTTATTCCACGAGAATATTCGATATTACATAGATATATCTATATATAATATATTTGAGAGATTTATGTCGTTGTTCACGGTCAATGTAAAATCAATTGGGAGAGATTTATCGAACGAGAACAGAAGGAACGGAAGCGAAGGTGTGTCGCAAAGTGAAATAATTGAACTTCTGTCGGAACACCGTTCGACTAACGAGCCAGCACTCTGAATATAATAATGGTCACGAGTTCGCACTCTAGTCCGAGCAACAATCGACGATTAATTAATAACGATCGATTCCCGTGGGAAAGCCGAGCGTTGAATTAACGTTCGTAGGTGTACAATTAATCAAATGCCATTTCGAAATATTAAACGATCTCTGGCGCCATGGAGCATAGGTTCGCCGACCTATAAACGCTGATGCAACGAACAAACAAATATCGAGCCTAAATTCCGAACGAATAGCGAAATATTTGGGCAATAATAGGGGAAAAAGCTCGACGCTTGAATTATTTTGCCGGATCGAGGGCGGGGAACGTTGAAATGGGTCGTCGACTCTGCGACAGGAACGAGAGAGCAAATGTTTAAATGTTTTAAACCGAGTAGCTAGACGACGAGCAAGGAGGCTTATCGATTTACTCACGCGTGGGCCAACATGTCGCGCGCGAAATGTGTGCAAGCTGTTTCACGATCCGGCTGGGTATCTCAGGTCCATCATCAGCAGCTTGAAATTCGAGAATTCGTATTAGACATGTTTTGGCCCAGCACGCTTTAATCGACCTGTTTTCCATTTGTCGAGAACGAATGGAACGGATATACTCTGCGCTCTACGCCCCGATTGTCGTGGATCTGTAGAACATTACGCGACAGCCAAAGTGCAAGAAGAATCGAGGCATCGTAGTGGATTCGTTGGAAGATTCGTCCCGGTAAGAAGTACACGACGATGGTCGTGCAGCTGGGCACCTAGTCGGTCGTGTCCTGACGCCGCTAATAACCAAATGGGCGAGCCGAAACCCGCCTCGTCTCCGCAGCCCAACGGCGGGGTGAAACAGAAGCCGACCAGCCTGAACCTATCGCCGGGTCCCGGTTTCTATCGCAATGTCAATGGACGTGCGAGCCTGAATGATCGTCATCTACAGCACGTCACCGCTGTCGTCGGCGGTGAGCGCGCCGCACGCGTCAACAAGTCCGCCTCGCCAAGCCCTGCCGGCGCAGTCAACAATTCCGAGTCCGCTGGCAATTCAGCAACCATCACCACCGTCCAACTACCAGCTTTACCAACAGTACCACCATTATCAGCATTATCTTCAACGTGGTCGTTGTCTGCAGAACTTGAAAATTTGTTGGAACCCCCGCCTCCACCGGCACCAACACACCCCGCGCCCACACTTCGAGCAAGCGGCACAAACATCGTCAACGAACACTCACAACAGCAACAGCAACAGCAACGTAACAACGTACAATCGTCCCCGATCAACCAGTTGCCCTCCCGTAGCCCGAGTCACAATGGTCACGGATTCCCATTGTACACCCCACCAGCCCCGATACCAGCATCCGGCGCAAATAAAGTTCGCTCTACTCCCAACGGTCTACCCCAACCAACAGCACCGAGGCGTCCTCATAGTATTGCCGCTCCACCATACCACCATGTCTCAAATGTCCACCACACCCTTGGTCAGCTCGGTGGTAGAGCAAACGCAACGGCAACCCTACCACCATCAGCAACAGCAGCAACCGTATCAGCCGTCACACCAGGAGCAACAACACCGTCATCGTGGAGCAACGTTAGCACACCAAGCGCAGGCACAGCTGCCGTTGTATCAGGGCTGGTACAACGGCGCGCCCATTCGGTCGCCGGTACTCCAGTACCTGTATCCGCCGGCGGCGGTAGCAACAATGGCAGCATCAATGGTATCAACGGTCAACAGGAACCACGGGGCAGCAACGTCCCACCATCCGTCAACGGTCCAGTGGGACCCACGACTCGCAGCGTTGTACCACCACAATCTTTATGGAACGGGCAACTTCAGCAACCCGTACCTAGGCGGCCTCACAGCATCGCCTCGACACCCGTTACAGCTACAACAGGCATGCCTGCAGCAGCTCCAGCAACATCAGCAACCAGCGTACCATCGTCCGCTCGTACAACAGGCGAGCCTATACAGTGGGGTTCCTCTGGAATGGTGTTGCACCAACCCATACCTCGCAGGGCGTACGCTTCGACCCTGCCACATCCCCAGCCACCCACGCCCACGTCACAAGGGCCCGCTCTGAGCATTCTAACGAATCCGGGTAATTCGAACACGTGGACACCTGGCGCTGGACTGAGATCTAGGCCGCACAGCATCGCCACTACGCCACAGACTGCCCCTATGCCCCCTGCATCCCCGTCCGACTCGGGCTATCGATCTTTGCCATCTGCTGCCAGCGACTACCAAATTCTCAAGTCTCCGTCGAGATCCCAGCAGCAAACGCAGCAGGGACAGCAGCAACAACACATGCACAGCGCCACGAGGCGCCTGTCTTTGCCGTCTGCTCAGTCTCTTCTTCGTGCTACCGCGCCAAGACCCAGTCCAACGTTTCACGGCCTACCGTTCCGCCCGTTTAACTGTGGCGTTTCCCCCAACGGTAACCCTATCTTCTTGGGATGCACTCATCTGCACAATAGCAGCTCTGGCACCGGCAGTTCCGGAACCAGAAGCTCCACGCCTGCTACAAGCCCGGCCACGCCGCTCACCACCTCGCAAGCGATACAGCAGCTGCTGGCGCAGCCACGGAATGGATTCAAGATAGTGGATGATAAGGTGTCCCTGTTCATCGAGATCCTTGACACGCAGGAGAGGTTCGCGAAGGTCAGTGGTAAAGGAAGGAAGATTGCGCGATGCTTGATCGTATTTATAGATCGATTCGACTCGCCCCCATCTGGCTTGTTTTCAATTAAAATACCGAACACGATCGTTTTCGGCGTTTTATTTTAGACGCGGAACGAGCGGGTGGGCGCTCGAAAGGTCGAGAGGTTGGGAGTGTTATCGGAGTTGCAGGCGGACGTTTTTGGGGTTGATTTTTCTTGGAGGTCTGTTTTGGTTAGTAGGTTAATTAATTCGACGCCCGTGACAAATTTAGGACGTGGATAAGATTGTTGAGGGAAGTGTTTGGGATTATGTATTCGAAAGTAGGTTGTGTATCCTATTAAACTTGGTACGTGAACATCGATACCGGTATATGCTTTCATACTCGAACGAAAAGATATCCGGCAGTTTTATAGAATGTTTCAGACAACACCGTGGAAAGAATTCGTATGAATGTCGACGCGATGCAGATTAATTACACAGCATTTCCTTCTGGGTAACACATTTTCGTCGGCAGTCGAGTTCTAACCATTTCCAGCCAACTATTCCACATATCAAATATTAGTACACTCCGTAAGTCAGCATATCGTCATAAATCAACGTTCACGAAAAGCGTGTCACAATTCAGCTACTCTAGCCCATGTTTATTAAGTCTCTTCCATGTTTGCCTTTCCAAGTGGCGCCAAACTTCCGTTCTCCTGCTTCTCGTCCAAACACGGGACGATTGTTCATCTCTACCCTATCTCTAGTCTGCATTAACCGCAAGTTGGTAGAACGAATCGATGGAAGATTGTTGTCCGTCGCAAATTTGTCTGCCGTCGAATTTAGTAAGATATTCGTATCTGGTTACATCCGTGCTCGCGTCGAATCGATAGCGTTTGACGATAAGCGCGAATCCCATCCCGACGTGGCGCATCCGTCGTGACGGAGTCATACATAAATTTCGCCCTTGAAAAATAAATGCGTTCGCTCGTGCTCGCCCCTTTTTCACCGACGCATCCGCCTCGATGGATCGATCGTGGAACGATGGAACAGGTGAATTCGTGGAAATCGACCAGCCACGAGGGCGAAGCTGCTGCTCCTTATTTCGGACTGAATTTTATGATTCCTGACCGCCGTATTGCCGGGGTGTTATTTATTCGCAAAAGGTTTAAAAGGGGCGCAAGGTATCGCGGGATCCGATTTTCCACCGCTTCCGGCGAGGGCAGGCGTGGTGTGCGTTCTGCGTAACGCGGCAGGAAATTGCGACGCTAACGTGAAAAGTCCATTGGCGGCAAAAGCACGATCCTGTATCGTGGACCGTGTTTCCGTAACAGAGGGGATTATTTCGAAAATTTCTAGCAATGTAGAACGGGGGATGTTTCCGCGAAAGATTCGCGATTTTGTCCTTCGATCTTTCCACTTGCTTGGCTTGGATCTGATTTACAATTCGGAACAGTTTTTATTTATGAAGGTATGCAGATGATCTTTGGATATCTTGGGAACAGTTTCATGGAACGGTTTCATGAAACGTTCAGAGAAAGTGTCCGAAAAAATTGCTTGTCTCGCGTAATTTGGAAGTTCTGTTATTTGTATTTTTCACAATAATTATTAGAACGGTGCGTGGTCGAACGGTTTAAAAAATACCACACGTTGTTTACTGTTCCCTGTTTCGTTGGAGCGTGTAAGAAAGAAATCCTGAAAAAACCGGAAGCTGAGAGATATCATTAAAACTCGATCGCTTTCGCGATTCCCTTTTCAATTGCGCCGCCGCGGCGCGCCGTCTCGCGCCACGGAATGTTATATTAAACGAATCTTCCTCACAATGGACGCAGAAGAAAAAACGATGCCCTGATTTCGTATATACACATTTCCTTTGTCCATGTAAAATGGTTTTTAAAAGGTATCTCACAGAACGATCGTTTAAGAAGATCGCCCGTTGCTGGCATCATATTCTTCCTTTATCATATAAACGATCGTACCGACAGCTTAACAAAGGAATCTTTTAAAAAATTCCTCCCGCACAATTCTCCATTTTCAAGCTTTCATAATTTACAAAATTATTGATCACCGTCCAATATTTACAGAAAAAGAAAATTACGCGAGCAATGAACTTCCGTATTCTTCCAACCAGGCGAATTATCAATTATCATCGCAAATTTAACTTTCTCAACAAAAGAATGACACCAGTTGTTATTATTATTACTATTTAAACAGCTTCCGATTTCGTTCCAAGTTGAATCTCAGGAAATCCTTCAATTTCATACTATCTTCGTTTCTCCGTTTCGATTGTCCCATGAATGCTTACCCTCCGTGTTTATCGGATACAACCCTCAAAGGATACATCACGTGGCCACGCCAGGAAACCATACCATGCCCGTCTCCCTTTAACATCAATCCGACAACGTTGATCGTGGGAGTAAGAGGCATCCTCGACAGTTGCCCGTCTTCCTGCTGTGCAAGCTTCGATCTACAGGACCTCTTTGAATCCTTCCTAGTTACCCAATAGCGCATTACCTCCCAAGCCGACGTGGTGGAGTTTAATTGAAGCTTTAATATGGCCTCTCGAAGCATGAATAGCCGAGCAACTAGATCGACCACGCAAGAAATTCAGATACGCTATTGGTTTATGCACGCGTGTGAATTCGTGTCTCTTTCTCTCTCTCTCCCTGTGTGTGTGGGTGTGTGTCTGTATGATAGCGAATGTCGGAGGGTGCACGTGAGCCATCCTACGCTGTGATAAATGTAAACGAGATTTGGACTCGAGTGGCGGTGGCCGATGAGGTTTTTGGCTCAGCCCGTGCCTGACACCTCTTGTACTGAATTAACGAGGGTGTAATGGATCGTGAGACGCGCAAGAAGCGTGTGCACTCTGATGGAGTGTTTCCGATTCAATTCGGGCTAGAAGGGGGGAAAAAAGTAGCGAGCCGCAGCTGGGAGAACGTTCGACGACTGTTCGATGGGCATTTTCATTTGCTTAAATTCCATGGCGATTTATTGCGGCAAGGTAGACAAGCGGAGAATGGGTATTAATCATTACGTATCTACAGTAGTTCTCGCGGTAATGTTACGATGGACTCGTTGATAAGAGTATAATAAGGGATGCGTTGAATTTTAATTAAACAACGATATTTTTAAATATTTATTAAAGCAAGAATAATGGAGTTATCAAATTCTCGCAGGGAATTTTCTTTCAACGCCCATTTATATTTCTTTAAAGAATTCTCATACTTTTCATACTTTTCTGACCGAGCAAACTGTGCCCGCGGTCACGTTGCTATGGTCAGACGGCTGAATCTCGCCACCAGGGTTTATGTAAATTTATTGAAAGCATCATGCACTATGTCACACGATACTTTCACAGAGAAACGGTTACATTATTGTCCCGTCAGCAGGTCGAGCGAAAAGTGCAGCGTCGATGGCTTCGACGGCTCGAAGGTCTCGCGAACAAATTTTCCTACGGTTCGGCGAACAATTTTCGTGGTTACAGAATCGTTTGAAGAATCGACGAACAGGATCCGGTAATGATGAAGGGGATGGGCTTTCGGGGAATTCCGGGGATTTTTCACGAACGCGAAAAATATAAATCAACTCGTTATTTTCACGTGTACGCGGCCAACGAAAACGCCGCTTTCACGTTCGAGGTGTACTTTCGGACTCTATCCCCCATTATTAGCCGGGGGAAAGTTTACGGCCATGATGGCGATTCAACTCGAAACAACGTATCCACGTTGAGGATGTTATGCCAGGCACGAAAGCAGGTCCGTTAGGTAATGGAAGTTCCCGGAAAATTTCTATGCAGACTATCATTAAACCGACCCGAGGCGACTAAAATGAATCTCGGCACAGTGATCGTTCGTAGTTTTCTTTGCACTGTTCAAGGGATGCTGTCCGATAGTTGGATGCCCGATGACTTCGTTAATAGGAGTTCAAAAGTTTACGATGTATTGAGATTGCGCTTGAAATGAATTAATCATGTCTTCTCCGGGTGTATAACAATATTGCTTGGGGAAAATTTGTTACCTAGTACGTGGTACAATATAAAATAAATAATTAAACTTTACAATTGAGCGAACAATATGAAATAGAAATTATACAAATTGTATTGCTAAAAGTTTCTTAAATTTATCTAAAGTGTATATCAATTTTAACATCCGCTGCTTTTGTCGGCGTTAAATAACGTCGAACTTAATTCACCAACGTTGGCGTCCAAACGAGTTCTTGGCTTGAAATAACGATAAGTACAAAGTGGTCTGTGGTCTAAACGAACTAACAAGGAACCATACCGGGGTGTCCGCCTCCGATTTTGATGAAACTTGGTGGATATATTAAGCAGGCGAAAATAAGGGACACGTATTTTTTTATAGCGGCCAAATCGCAAGTTTAAGGGTGAAACCACCCCCTTGAAGTTTCAGCAGAAAAATGGTATCTTGAAAACGGTTATAGATATAAGAAAACTTCTTAAGGAAAAGTTTTATGGTTTTCTGAGGTAAAACAAATAGTGGTCACAGATATTGTAAAAACAATAACAATAAATTTGTTTGCTATAAACAAATTACTTTTTACAAAATCTGTGACCACTATTTGTTTTACCTCAGAAAACCATAAAACTTTTCCTTAAGAAGTTTTCTTATATCTGTAACCGTTTTCAAGATACCATTTTTCTGCTGAAACTTCAAGGGGGTGGTTTCACCCTTAAACTTGCCGCTATAAAAAAATACGTGTCCCTTATTTTCGCCTGCTTAATATATCCACCAAGTTTCATCAAAATCGGAGGCGGACACGCCGGTATGGTTCCTTGTAAGTAAATCACAGAAGCGGTACGATGACGTCGAATAGCGTTAATCCTTTATCAGGGAGCCAGCTCCCGGGATCCCATCGATTACACCATACACGGAATCGTTGATCACAGCGTCACAATGCTTCCAACTTGCCCGTTAATGAACCTCTGTACCAGATTTCCCAAGTTACTCCATTTCCCCTTATCCAAACATATTTCCTCGTCGACCGAATAATCAACGGCAAAGTGTTCAATCTCGAATTGAACACAGCCGTTAATCCATCATCCGTCTGTCTAACATTTTCCCCACCGAACTTTTCCCTTTTCTTCGCGGGAGTCTCGACTCGTTTATTTTTTCCCACCCATTGCCCTTTGTACGTTTGACTCGTTACCGCTAGGCCTGTTGGCACGCGTACGGCAAAGGAAGTCGATGATACCTCAAGATGAACGAAGGTGTTCAAAGGCGTAAAGGCGCCACCTTCTTGGAGCGGAGAAGTAATTTAGGCGAAGAGGATCAAGACGGGGAAAGGCAAAACGCGGGCCCCGTCTAAAGAACGGGGAGGCTTCTGGTGTCTAGGAGCCTGCTCATTGTTATGCATTTCCGTTATTAAATATGTATATCCCGGCGCTGCGTTCCCATGCAGCCGGATGCATCACAGTCGCGGCTGGATTAAAGGCCTGTATAACTGGAGTATGGCCAGCCTCTGGCAGTGTAGCGCTAAAAGTTTGCAAACAACGTCTGCCTTCTTTGCCGCGTAACTTTTCGCATACTACACTCCTTCGCCTGCGATATCCAACGGTCCGTCACTTTCTCAAAAGGTGTTTACCTTGCTCGATTTTTCATCGCGGCTCCCGGTACAGGTTCGGTCTTCGTTATTCATCGAACGCCCCAGAAATCGATTGCATTGTATTATTAGATTATTCCGCGTTCTGTATTGATGACACGGATTATTTTAGGATCGCTGAGATTCGGAGGACAAATAAGTTCAAGGTATACTGTGGGGTGTTAGGAGCAGGAGCTTCAAAGTGTTTATTTCAATCGTATTTAGCGGTGAACGTTACCGTAATTGGGAGAAGATGAGCAGCAGTCGCCGTGTGTTAGCGACGGACGACTCTGCTTCCACGGGAATGGCGTCAGATCTTGCGCATGCAAAATGCAGCCCGGTGAAATTATTAGCACTCCTCGCGGATGGAGCTCGCGTCCCTCTGTTTTAATGCCAAACCTGGCCGACTTTCCGCGGTTCCATAGACGCTATCAGATTTTTCACAAGCTCATTAATTACATCCAGTCACAGTCAACTTAAAAGTAAAGATATAATATCGCGATATTAAAATCCCCAAAACATTCTGTCATAGAAATTGAAATCTGCGAAAGCAACCTGAACACCCGGACCCTATAAAGACCAAGTCTCGCCCGTTCAAAACCTTAACGATAGCCTTAACCCTCGCAGTTCGCCCAAAATTGATTCGAACACCCTTATCCAGAATTTCCTCCAGAACCTAACGGAGCAATGCACGAAAGTCTCGTTCGCTAGTTGGATTCGAACTCAATGGAGGAACAAGTCGTCCTGCGTTGCGAGGCAAGTTTCCTGGGAAACGTAGCCGGAGGTGTTGTTACCGAGACGAAGATGTCCGCGAATATATTTAACCCGTGTATCCAAGCACGTCACTCGAAAACTAAGCCAATATACTCGCCGAACTCCAAGCGGAAGGGAACTCGCCGACAAAAGCCTATACACCTTGCTATACCCACCACCACCGCCACCCCTTCCTCCCCGTTCTCGTCCTCTCTTCTTCTTCTTCGTGGTATCCGCTTCAGCTTCATCCAACGGACCAGCTAGCAGCCGACCTTCCCCGTGCACAATGGATCCTATCCCGACGGAGCGTCAGTCGGGACAACTTCTTAAAGCCGCGCCACTGACGTCCAAACTTCGGACACATTTTACCCAGACCCCGTCCCATTAACGTGAACTTCTTCGCCGGGACACTATATCATTACGAGGTTAGCGGCTACGGGGAGGCTCGACGCAGAACGAGGAACATCTCGTTCTCCTCATAAATCTTGATGACGGGCGTGTCGGTCAAAATTCGAGTTTCGATAGTGGCGATGGCCTTGGATAGGGAAGCGGGGGGTCGATGACGATCAAATGGAGGGTCGATTCAGTGAGGCTGATTTTTGTGATGATATTATGGTGAAGGGTTCTACCGTGGGTTTAAGGTTGTTTCATTTCGTTGCTGAGACAGTGATATAATTGTAATAATTGTAATTGCTTTCACGAGGAAATAGTGAATTCATTGTTTGAACGTAACTCTGTAACTCTGCTTAGTGACTTCGAAAAATTATGGTAATGTTAGATAGTACGGTGGTGTAATATTGTAGGCGAAATAGCAAAGTTTCACTACTGAATATAATGGGTTTCAGTTATTTCTACTGAAAGCTTCGCAGTGTTGACTTTTCGAAGTTAATCACGATAAATCGTGTATTTGTTCCTCTTTTGCTTCTGTATTTTTGCTTCCGTAACTCTCGTGATTAAATAGAAACTGTAATTCACCAGAGACTGAAAGCTGGTAGCCCCGCCCTAGTGATATTAGAACGTCCTTAGTCAGACGCACGTGGCGTGGAAGAATCTCGGCTTCCCAGGTAATCTTCTTGCAATTTCGTGCGATAAATTGTTCGGTGAACAGCAACATTGTAGCGAATACGTATGGCGGAAACTTGTATCGAAGAATAATCATCCCCTGGGACGGGGATTTTGATTTCCGAAAGTCGCAACGCAATTTCATGCCGCGTCGCGAATAAGTGCATCGAGTGAATTCGCGATAGGTGATATATGAGCTGGCTGTAATCAGCGGGGTAAATTAAATTTCCCGTTTCCTGGGATCTCTGCGGTCTGTCGAATCGAGAAGTTGAAGTATTGGCTCGAACGGTTTGAATAAACGAAAATAGCCAAGGCACAAAAATGGCGTAGTTTATCTTCGTTTAAAAATTTCGAACGACCGATGAATAAGGATAGAACAGGGTCGCTGGAGATTGGAGTACATTATGAACGTTGAAGGGGAATGCTCCTTGCTTAATTAATTTCAGCACAGAAACGAAAGAACGTCTTTCGTTTTAGGGAAAAAAATGGACGGGTGCGATGTGGAAATTTTTTATAGGGTGGCGAGTATAAAACGAGATTTCGCCTGGAACGATGTGCCCAAAGACGTCCGTGAATTTTATTCTCCCGTAAAACAGTTACAAATGCCAGGCGCCTCGCTTTAATTCTAGTCCATTGTCGTCACGAGGAAGAAATAAAAGCTTCCCTGCCCGCCGCCTTTTATCTTTGTTAACAAGTTACATGCTCGTGTCACCTTGTCTGTCTGTTCTATGATCAACCGCGATCTCAGGTTTTCATGTGTCACGTGTAGTAAATATTGGGAGTTTAAAATAGAAGTTGCGTTTCATTGGTGCCTTCTTCCTTCATTTTAACACAGTGTATAACTTTGAGCTTTCATATAATTGAATCCTTGCGTTTAACTGAAAGAATTATCGTCGAAAAGCTTAGTATCGCAAAGTTCTCTATCAATAGTGCATCTAGTTATTCGCAAATTGCCTAAAAGTCGACATCTAACTCGCTGAGGACGATCGATACGGCTTTCCACGCAGGCCCCATTTCCCCCAGCGCAAAAACGATCGCGACCGTTTCGGTAAATCATAGGAACCGATAATGGGCGAATTTATCGGCGTCGAATCAGTCAGATCGAGCATGAAATCGAGCAAATCGGACGGATTCACCGTCCTTTCTTCCTCTTGGTACACGTCGTCGAGATTTCCACGAGACACCCAAAGCAGCCGGGCCGAGAAAAATCAGCAGACATTCACGTGGATTTTGTCCGCCCGTAAAATGATTATGCAAAACGTCATATCTCGTCTACTGTGCTCGCGGGAAAGGGCGCTTTAATTTGGCGGCATTGTAGGGTCCCGGGAAAATTAAAAGCTTATCTCTCGCCCCGGTCCCCGTGCTGCGATGAGAGGAGCCAACGCCTAAGCCCAGTCATTGTCAGGCCACGGAATTATTATCAACACCGGCGACGATGTTGCCGGATAGTAATTGCTTGAACGTTCATTCCGCGCTATTGTTTCATCACCAGCCGTCTACTTCTACGGTGTTCCGTATCCTTTCTTCGTTCCAGAGAAAACGCGGTGGCCTGATTCGCGATGTTACCGTTAATTTAGACAAATGATATCACGTTGTCTGTAGGATAGTCCACTTGCAATTAGATTTGGGCAATTTTCCCCTCTTCTCTTGAAAATTGTACAAGACTAGCGCTGCTACGAATCATTTCGTAAGCATTGAAGTGAGTAAGGGTGAAAAAGCTTCGCTTGAATTTGAGAACGCTGGATAGACATCAGCTGTATATTTTGTTGCTGCGCTGTACTGTCAACGTTGAGAAAATTCGATAACAATTTCCTTATCAACGCAGTACGGGATGCTTCTCGGGGAAAGGAGTGCAAAATTCACGCGGAAAGCACGTAATGGGTCGGCCATTTTCGTTTCCCACGACGGCGATACAGCACGAGCTATCAGCCATCGATTAATTACGAGACATTAACTATGAAACACGCGCGATACTTGCGCGCTACCGGCGTGTTTGTGGTCTCTGCTGCATGCACACGCGAGCCCGTTTGACGAGGAAAGGGCGTCGTCCGTCGTAGGTTAGAAAGCAAGGGGATGCTCGGACGCGGGGGTCGTTATGGCGGCGCGAAGGGTTGGTTTAATATGAATTGCGTATTAATAACGAACTAACTAGGCGCGAGAACGCTGCCACTTATTATTATTTATCAGTGTGATTAATTCAAGCCAGCGTGTTGCGGCGCGCCGCACCTGTGCTATCATACGCTTGCTATGCCGCAGGCAAATTGGTTCGGTCGTTTTCGAGTGCATCCGTTCTGGAATTCCGGTGGACCTGCCCGCGTATGAGCGCAGGTGTTCCTTTGTTTCGAGACATAAAAAACTGTCGTCCATTGGGTATAGAGATCGATGGATTAAAACGGAGATTAGTTGGTGACCGTGGAATTCTATTCGCGAACCAGCTTTGATAAATCCAAGGAAAAGTTCCAATGGTGCATTGAAGTGTACATTAGAATAAAAATGCTGGAACGTGCATACACTGTTTTTGAAATGTATACAAATTTGCTTCGATTTTTACACAAGCATACAAAGCACAGGTAACTGTATTAACAAGTGTGTACAGCGTGTAGTCGTTTAGTTGATCTATAATACTCGTCCAATTCCAGTCCATTGCCTTGGAAAAGAAAACAGAGAGGAGCCGAAAAGGAAAAATGAAACGCGTGATGCATTTTCATTTGTTCCAGTCTAATAATCCGCCCTATCCGCGTAAAACGTCCAAAGTCATATTTCACTTGCTACTCTTTTAGTCGAACGGTGATACTCACTGGCACTACTATCCCCTACTAGATGTATCCGATTGATTTTTTTATACGAAACTTTTCCTTCCGTTAAATAAAGGCAAGCCTTTACCTAGGGAAACTCCCTTAAATAACCGTTATCAGTGGCGTTAATGGCGCAGTGGTATCGTTTTTCCGGTGTGCCGATAATAGGGAGGAAAGCTGCGCGCCGCTCGAGACCGCAGCACGCCAAAATTATCGATACATCGAGTCGGCCGATATAGTTCGAAACTTATGAGTTACGAGGATAAAGCTAGGTTCCATCGTTCCTCCCTTGTTTCAACTCCCTATCGTTGTTGGGAGTTTCAGCAGAAAGGAATTCGTGTTGCGGCATCGCCACGTTGTTTGACGGCCGCACGAAAGCTCGATAATTCGATTTCGGCGATATTAAATGGGGGGCGTGCTCGAAATCGCTTATACCCGCGCAAATTCAATTTTTCCCGCTTCAAACGGATGTCACAGCACGGAGACACGTATTATGCGTCTGTACGTTCAGGCGATAGACGTTTCGACGACGTGGTTTTTCGCGGAAAGAATTCGTCGGATAGCTGTCGGATGATTCAATTAGCAACAGCCAAGCTTTCGAACGAGAAATTTGATAGCCGGTAATAATTCTCTCGATAATTGGGCGCATTTATTTGTGTACTATTTATACGCGATGCTGTTTGGAATTCGAATATCAATATTTCAGTATACAATTTTGAATGTATGATTCGGGAGTGGAATTTGGAATTGAAATATTGGAAATTGAATTTCGAATGTTACTAACGACGACAATATTTGTTTAACATAGTATGGCTAAATTTATGATTTATTTCGGTCGAACGATTTTCACTATTTTTAACGGAGAGCCTTCGTTACCAATATTATCTAAATATTTGAGAGAACAATATGAAAATTAGCTATATCAAATTTAAGGGAAAACGAATAGCTCGCGTAACTTGGATAGATAAATTCATTGAAGCGAAATTCGTTTACTGCATCACGATCGGCCTGTTATTTTTATGACATGAAAAATCCAGTTGCACGAAGAGATAATTATAATATATCGGCCCGAGATAATCCGGCCGAAAATAGCGCACTAATTGGTCGACCGCATTTACGCGGACCACGTGAAGTCTTTCGGTTCACGGCCACAAATATCCGTTGCCAACGAGCACGCGTAATCGCCGCATTCCCGACTGTTTAATTAATCGGTGATTCGCTAAAATTCAGTTTTTTCTTTCCTTCCTTTTTTTTCAAGTTCTAGATTCACGAATTCGCGCGAGCTATTTTTCATTCGTGAATCTTCTTTATTCTTTTGATCGCCTTATTATAGAAAATGTTGTTCCCGCATTCGCGTTACACCTGCCTCAGTACAAATTAATGCATCTTGCATTTTTGAATAACAATAATTACGTTTCATAGTTCAGCGAACTAATTAACGAGCGAGTGACGCTTAATTGCAGTGGGTACAAATCAGCCTGCATAATTTTAGCCACATTTTAAAGCCCTTCGTACATTTTCCCATCGATAGAGAATTCCAATTTGCCCTGTCGACATATCGAGGCTAATCAAATCTACCAACGCTTTAAATACTGTCGCATTTATTATATTTCCAACGAGGTATATCGGAATAATTAAAAAGGAGAAAAAAAGATCAATTCAGCGAGTCAGCCAAAGTTGCGAAGCTAATTGAGCTAAGCAAACGATGGCCGTTTCTACAGGGAGGACAAGAAATTTGCATAACGTTCGCACAGCTGAACTAATAGAGAACACGGTGGTTCTGGTAAACGAAAGACTATGCCAGAATTCAAATTCAATAATACACGTGGTTTGATTCATTCCGCCACACCACCCTCTCATCTTCATCCCCCGTTTTTACTCTATCAAAATTCATGGTCCCGATTCAACACAGGCCAGTCGAATTGATTCTCGTTCCGCGAAACCGCGAAACTTCCGATTGAATTTCGCGAAAATATTAGCTGGTAGAGGTCTGGTCGTCTCTCCTCGTGGGAGACACCGGCAGCGATTTAATTAAACAATTTCGACACACGCCGGAATTCTGGCGAATCCGCCAGCGGTAATCGATTAAGACTAAATTATGCCACTCTTTCGGAAGTAATTCGGAGTTTAGGATGCAATTGTAAAATCGGCTGACGAACGGCGCCCACGGGAAATTAGGGGCAATTGTACTACCGAGACTATGCGCACGTGTTTTAAACGCGTTGACAAATTTCCGCTCGTTCGGCCGCTATTGCGCCCTTTTTTCACTTATGCACACAGGAGAACGTTTGCCAGCTGGTTGAAATGTTTTCTTAATCAATTTTTCGGTACAGTTCGCTCGACGATTCCTCGGTTTAAAGGCGCGCATTCTTTCTGCAGGAATTTTTCAAAGACATCACAATAAATTGCACAGTTGCATTCTCCTTTGCAGAACTCTCCCGGGGAATTTAGGAAATAATTGACAAATTGAAATCTCTGCATTTCATTTTATGAAAGTATTTGCCGAGCATTTCCAACGGTGAAATGTACATTCTTCCTGCACCTGTAATATCAAGTAAATGATATATTACACACTGCTGTCAGTAATGAAATAATAACAAAGTAGTAATCGGTAATAGCTTTTCAAGCTATGATCCTTATCAAGCTTGTTAAAATTATTATTAAATTTAAATAACAATGTTCTACAGAACAACGAGAGAGTTTGGAAAAATAGTCAAACCTTATACATCGTTAGTGACGTCAATTTTAACAATATTTTCTGACAAACTGTCCCTCAGACAGAAACCATTTCGAGGAGCAATCCCATTTTACTCGCCTGCCAAATGTCTTTCAAACACGTTCTGGAACATCTGTTTCTTTCCATCGAGTGCGTAATGCAAGACGCGGGACATGTCATATCGATGCATTTTCGATATATCTCTGGACGTTTCGTTGACACGTACGCGAGAACGTTGCTTCCCACGCGTGTCACTAACAACTGCAACGAGAAGCAACGACACGTGTTACGTTTCCAGTGTGCTTGCGGTCGAGGTCTCGATACACCGTCTCGCGTATACTCCAGACATCAGGCCGAAATGCTGCGAAACACGTTTTCGGCGAAGTTCTATATTGTTTTGTCGTTAAATTGCAAATAATGTTAAACAGTTGACTATGCTGTGGCGTTTTGCGCAGCGGAAACGAACCTTCCACGCGTTCCCGGGAAACTTTCGACGTTTCCGCTTTCACCGTGCTAGCTTTCCTTCCCCAACGGAGGGGTGGCGACCGCGATATTTTAGCGCGAGAAACTGGAAAGCAATTCGCTTTATACTTTGAGCTGATCGTACACTTTGATAGAGAATTTTTCATCGATCTAGAAATTTTTGTGATTATCGTTGGAGGTAGGAAAAAATAGTCGGCAAATTCTTCAGTTCTCTGAAAGCTCTGAAAGTTTCCAATGTGGTATCATTTCCGAAATTTAATGCTAGTAATCGTGATTTGTAACAACTGCTAATAATTATTTAGTTTGTCAATGTTAGTTTGCTATATTTATTGTGATCACAGCATAACAGAATCCTATAGATATTGTACGAAGTAAAATTTAGAAAATCGAATAACTGCCCAAGTAATGGACAAGTTACTGCCGCAGCAATATCTCTCAGCAACACAATCTGTGCCTGCTTTCAACTCGTGGATCTCGTTGTTCTTGTGCTTTGTAAACGCGTAAACCGTCGTTCCAAACGAAGCAACGTACAAATTCTTTTTAATCTGGGGTATTGTAGTCCGCGTAAGACTTTACGGTGTTGCGAAAGTTGTTCGCGTCGGTAAAAGTAACTCGTATTAATTCCTGTTAAAAGCTAAGTAACACGATGCACCATTTACTGGGTTCTCGACGTTGGCCGATGCTTTTTCTTCTAACCTGCGTCTGTGTCCCCTCCCTCTCTCTCTCAATTTCCGTTCTTTCTTGCAAACGCACACATCACATACACACAAGTACGTGCTATTTCGAACCTGACCATTCACTGTGTGGCCATAAGATGGTCACTAGAGACCGTAGCTGCATTTCGTTTTTCTTTTGCCGTCCATGCTTTCCCCGCGAAAATAACGAACCCTCTTCTTCAACATTCCTTTTTCTAGTTGCGGTGGCCGGATAAACGTGCCGCTTTCTTTATTTCCCTTTTCGTTGCCGCTTTTCGGCCCCGTCCACTGTTAACCACAGCCAGCGTAGTGAAAAGCACCGACAATGAAGTTGGCTAGTGTTACAGGTAACATAAATTAGAACCATTTCTCAGGTCTTTCTCTCCTTAACGCAGGAACAAAGGGGATGTACACGTATAGATTTGATTAATCGTAAGGGTCGTTGAATTACACTCACCCCTTTGAACATACATACTGTCGTTTTGTGAATTACATATGTAGCGCCTTGCAAGACGACAGTGCCTCTGGGTTATATTTCTGTAGGCAAGCAAAATGTTCAATAAAGAAGCTTGGTAATTTACAATACATTGCAATACGTATTTCTTTCGCGAATACGTGAATCGACGCAACAGTATTCAACGAATAGGGACTCCGAGAAATATGAAATATAGAGAAAGTGTACCCCGTAAGGGTTAAACGTATGCTGAATAAAAACAGTAATGGATATTAAGACAGTGAGAATAAAAACATTTTGGTAACGTCGTCCGTCTGATTCGAAAAACTTGTCACACAAAGAGGATCGTATCATGGATACACGTCGCTCACTGGTCCAGCCCTTCAATTACACCTGTCTCCTCGCGAGACGACGGGCAAGTTAATTCTCGGTCATAGGCCAATCAAGCCCCGATAGCGGGAGATAAAGGACGAGCCGAGGGAGTTAACCAGGCTGGAACCGCTGCCAGTTACGGACGACGAGCCACGGAGCAAGAGAGTGGCAGCGCCGAACTCTAAGTACTTCTGATAGGATTTACCTCTCTCGGATCGTATTCGTGGCATCTGCGCCGGGCCTGGCCTGCCTTCTCGAGGTAGGAGCGGCTCCTCTCAGGACAGGAGCTTCGTAAATCAGTAATCAGAATTCCCGTGGGACCGTGAGTCGCGACCACCGCACTTCGCTCTGCCTCGAAACGACGAGAGGCTAATGTTGGCAATAGGGGGATGAAAAGAACCGTGTCGCAACGGGAAACTAGAAATACGAGGAACCTTCCGACTCGCTTCGATATCGTTCAGCCAGGATTTGTCTGCTTGGTTTTGTACTTTCCCCGGGATATTTCTGCTTGCGGACGATTTTTGCCTCGTCCGGATGGCGACAATTTTAGGTACGCCCGCGGTTACAGGGGTCGATTTCTCGGCGCTTTGCTTTCTACCCGCGGTTGTTTGAGTATATTTGTGGTTTGGATCGAAATGGAAGATTTTTAGATGGTGTGGGGCATTTTATTTAGAATTGCTAGATTGCTTGCTGTATCAGGCGACGATGGATATTATTGTGTTATAGTTTTCTAGGCAGAATTAGCGGGCATTAATTTCGTTGCGTCGTTATATTATGCACATTCTACAATAGGTGCATTTATTATTGACCAACTACTGTATTTTTTCTTGTTGGTAATTATTTGTAAACCTCTTCCAAAGTATAAAACTCGTGTTCCTTAGGAAATAAAAATTGACTGGCATTTGACATGAAATTATCCAAGGGACAAAAACTCATTTTATTCCACCAACAATGCGTTTTCGAACACTGAAGTGAAGAACATCAAACGGGAAAATTCGTAGAATTTACAAGGGTTACGTATGCGTTTCCTTGAAAGAGAGTCAGCCGCAGCACTTAATCGCGATCGATCGGCGAACGTAACCGAACTTCGGAGCCATTTCCATAGATTAAAGCCCAGTCGCCTCGAGCACCGGTTGCCTTCGTTACAGGTGCATCGTTTCACGGTAAATCTTCCGCGAGAGTGTTACAAATATTGCCGCTACTTAACGAGTTCCCCTCGATTCGCCACCCTTTGCCCTCCGTATCCTGGGGTTTTCCGATTCCCAAAGGGTTGAAACTTCCGGGACCATGTCGACACGCACCTACAACTTCCTACTTTTCGAAACGTTCCAGGTTTCCCGGCGAACCGCGGCGAAAACGCGGTCGAGTGTCTCCAACGAGAGTTCCGCGAATTAATTCGTTCGTGCGACTCGTTCGAATCGTTCCTTTTTCACGTTTCGCCAATTGACTTTTCTCTCTTCTCTTCGTCCCTGTCTATTTCTCGCTCGTTCTCATTTTTCTTTCACCCGATCGCTTTTGATTCTCCTTTGTCCGTCGTTCCGTTCGAGCGATCTTTCATATTAATTTACTACGCTGCGCGGTGGATTAAAGCTTCCATTTAGCTTCAGAACAGAACTCCGAGTTATTTCCTTCGTGCAAGGGAAATTCGTTAGAATATAAATTTGGGAAAACCGCGATTTACACTGTTATTGGTAAAAGTGTACAAATATATTTGCCCTGGGGTTTGAATATTACAGCAACAATGTTTTATACGCTGCACGTGTGCTATTCTATTTTCGAAAGCTTCAAAATTTATGACATTTTTTAAGTGATACTTCTCATTGAAAAATTGCTGTGTCGTTTGTCGCGCCGGTACCAATTAATGAAAAAAAAAGTGCAGCACCAATCCCAGCTGAAAAGGGGGAACACTTCCGCATGAAATACGCAGCGTTTGCTTGGATTCTCCACAAATCTCTCGGCAACACGTCGAATCTTGCAATTTCCTTGCTCCTATAAATCAACGAGGAGCCCGTATCACTGAACAGAGAACATCAAACAAACCAGGGTAATTTTCGAAGAAATCGTTCATCCCAGATGGTTCTCTACGATTCTGATGGCCACCGTCTCACCATTTTCACCGGAGGAGCATACTGCCTTTTAATCGACTGCATCGTTACACTTCCACCTCAGCCTACGTGAAATTTAGTTTTATTTAATGCTCCCGGTGAAAGGAGGCATCGCGCTTTCGTATCGGGATGCCGCGTTAATGGCGCATTATTAGCGACAACGATAGGCGAACTTGGAAACGAATGGTTATGAAGTGTGCTCATGTTTAGAGGGGGGGACTAGTGCATTTCGGTGGAAATAATAGCCGCATAAATCTCGAGCTACTTCCATGAGTAACCTTGCACGGAGAGCAACTGGATGCCTGCCAGAACAACGCAGACAAGAATGAATATTGGCCCGGCAGCGTTTCCTTGAATAAAGAATGCCGCCTAAGTGTACGCGTGTAACCTAGGCGCGTTCTATGAAACATGCACCTAAGTGTCTCTCCTTTTGGTTACTCGTATGAATTTTCAACGTATTGCGAAATATGCACACGGTTTTCTAATATTCTTATCACCCGTGAAATATTCTGGACAATTATAATTAACTCCAAGTACGTCGGTGCATTTGCTGAAAGCTAGAACCTCCCTTTATTTCATTTCTGAGCTTCTTCAGTGTCTTATCTTATTACAGAAGCGGGCGGCAAAATGATAGAATATCGTTCCTTTCGTTTGACTACTTGCATAAATTTCGAACGCCTCCCAAGAGCAGTGCTACCGATAATTGTTCACGCTGTTTTCGAATATTCTCGTTTCCCTTGGAAATATTAGGGGCAATTATAATTCCTTCTAATAATTAGTTCCGCCGTCCCAAAGTAGGTCGACTAATTTAATAAAAAGCGGAACTCGTTTCTCCAATTTATTCCTCGGTTTCCCCGGTGTCTACCCCGTCGCGGAAGCAAAAGACAAAATCATAGAATACTTATTCTTACAAAATATCGTAAAATGCATTCTCTCCCGGGCTTGAATACGAAATTGATTCAGGCCAAAGAAATAGTTCATCCACCCAAAGATTCTTCCCCCTGCCAATGGTGAACATCTTTATCCCTCATTAACCATTCATCAGCATGCTGCAGAGAATTTCCCCGCCAACTGTGCGGCGGTTTCTCGCCCCTTCCGAACTTCCGCTATCACTACCACCAACGCCAAATGATATTCTTCGTTACTCTCGCCCCCCTGTCCTTCGTCCCGACAGGACTGCGTAACGCCAACGGGTGAACGACGGGTCTTCTTAGTGTCGGGTGCATTAAGAGGGTCCTTAAAGTGTCTCTCGCAGTTAGCCAGCGAGGTAGAGCGCGAACGGCCACTAAATCGTCGAGTTTCCCTCTAATTACGATCGTCGAGACGGCGAATGTATTGTCGGCGATCCACGTTCGACTTTTCGTCCATCCGCGACAAGGCACGACTTACACCGAGGCACGCCAGATATTTTCGAGCCGTCTGTGATTCATTAGCCAACGTGTCGGACGACTCGGAGCCATTTTGGGCACTGCCGCACAGCTCCGACGCGGTTCATTTAATTAACGAGAGATTAGCCCTGCCGCGGCGTCTCTCTCTGCACTTTCTTCTCGGTCCACCAGAGCCCCCCGGTAACTTGAACATCGCCTGTTAAATCCGTATTTCCGTCTTGAAAGTTCGGCGTGAAGCGACGTAAGAGGAGAAAGGAGAGGATTAGCACGAAGACGATTGGTAGCGCCAGTTTGAGTTGAAATCGTGGAACAATCGCGGCTAATTGCGATTCATTTGCTGTTCAGCCATTGTAGTTGATTTCGTGTCCGATCGTGGTAAATCGAGTGCTCCTCTGATTTCGTGGGCGACCATTGATTAGAAACCTTTGCGGTTACTCTTTTCTCCCAAATTAATGCTCAATGAAAGTACAACGATTTGTAAGTTATTATATTGCTGCAGGTCTGTAGTTCGGGGCGATTCCGATTTTATTGTTATTGCGGAACGATATATTATGAAATTTGTCTTCGGTAGATTAGTTTAATCGTTCATATTTTATAACTGAGACTTCCATAAAGCGAGTGCACATAATTGGATAAGAATAGGGCTGGCTGCGCATGATGAAGGATCGTTGGAGAATGTAAAACGCGGAAGATGTTAATTGTGTGTGGAATTCGCTGGAAAACAGGCCACGTGTGCAGTGATGCCGCGATGATTGATGGTTCTGGATGACTTTCTTCCCTCGTTACGGTACATCGTTAGCATCGTGGACGAACTGGTGTTGTCGGTGGGTGTTGAGGAATGTTTCAACAGCGAACTTCTTTTACGAAAGATTCGAACGGTGAAATAAATTTACCCGGGACATTTAATCGAACACCGCGGGTATTTCTGTAATTTCGTAGCGATTGACGATTCCCAGTTAACATCTAGCTGTGACTAATTTCGTCCCAGAGGAATTCACGTTTACTGTAACGTCTAACATATCTATCCCTTCGTTAGTTTAACTAATTGAATTAATCCGGAGGATTAAATTTCTGCTCGTTTTATACCCCTTATCGTCGTACCAAATCTCGCTAAAAGTCTCCTACCCTTTTTCATTCCAGCTTGAAAAACTTTGCCACGATGCGAGAAGAATTCACGGTTATAATAATGATACCATCCAGATTACTGTTTCGCCATTCAACGTCCTCATTAATTTTCATCAAAGTTTAACATTAGCATCGCGTTACGAAGCCCCGGTAAAATGAGGCAAAGGTAAAATTGAAATATTCAGCCGAAGGAAATGTTACATTCCCCGCCAATGGTCGCGGAACTTTAATATCCGTGATATTTGTACTGATTACCGATCTGTGAATAATTCAATCGAGCTCCGAGGGACGGCCACGCGTGGCGGTCGTTTAAACTTTTACGAATTTTCCGTCTCCGAGTTTGGCGAACCACCGTGTTCCGGCTAATTGGCGCAGGTAATCAAACCCGTTTACCTACAGTAATTTAGCCGCATAATAATTACATCCCGCGGAACGAGAAAGAGACAGCGTAAGCTAGACGAGATCGGGACGAGAAGGACAGGGACAGCGGTGGTTCAGTTCGTTGCGGCGGCAAACCAATCGGGGTAATAGGAGATGACAGCGTAACCGCAATTGATAAATCGCGAAGCCACGTGCATTATTATGACGATAATGATGACGTTAGTGCGTTCGTTATTAGCGACTCGACGACTGCATCGTAATAAGCTGCCATTGATGAATATTCAATAGCACTTGTCGCTTCGTTCCGGCTATGTTTCAACGTGTTCGTTCTAGATGACGTGATTCCTTCCAATTGGACCGGACTGCGATACCTTGTCACGTTGCTGCTGCTGATGTATCGATAATGCAGATAAGGATACGCTCGATCATCGCGAAAGATATATTTGGAAGATGGGAATTACGGGACGAGGACAGTCTATTTAGATGGCAAATGACAGGCGATGGTAGGGTATTGATCCTGCCGGGAAACGCGATAGGCGGTGAGGATTTTTATTTGAAGGATAATTAGCGATATTAATGAGACGTTTGATTGCAAGCTTCGATGAGAATTAAAAAATCCAAAGGACGCGAGACTGTTATAATTCAGCGAAGTTATTATTCCCTGGTAATAAAAGTTCAGGCAGTGCGTTCTAATGTAAACAAACTTCTGTCGCTGCTTTTAAGTGCATTATCCGCAACTGTCCAAAGGAGGACGAGGAACTGAAATCCATCCAGCACAGTTTACACTGGTGACTCGAAATTTCGTTAAACTCGCCCGTTACCCCTGTTACGCGGGTGCATTCAGGGTTAGTTGTAAAATCCAGGAGACAGCGTGTCGGAAACGGGACCGGAGTCCACGCGAAGTCCCTTCTTCCCTTGTCGGAACATCGTTTCTAAAGTAGCATGTCGCGAGGTTGCGGCCATCTGTGGCAAACTCAATTTTCGAAACAGTCAGAAGATCGAAAGGTGAAAGTTCAGGCTCTGGTGTTGGGTCTGGCCGCGTCTAATAATGTGCCTGTGGTCACATCACTTATGCGCATTCCACGACGTGTTGGAGACTCTCGCCGACTGATTTAAATGCTTGACCATGCGTCATGTAGGTTTTCATTGCGTAAAAAATAAATATACAGTGAAGCCACTGTACATTTCATTTGAAGCAAAAGTTAATCGTTTCTGCAACACATTTTCAATTATTTAATACAGATGATTAAACCTATATGACTAAAACCAATCCCATTGTACACAATGTTGTATTTGCCGGTGCGTATTTGCATTGGCGGCAGGTACAGAAGAGAATGCGGGCGGTAGGTGTCAGCATAATGAGACACAGAGGGATGAGCACCGGTGCGAGAGAAAGGGAGATTGCTATTAGTAACGTGTGCACACACGTCGAGGTGGACAGGCTGGATTGTCACGTGGTATTACATCCCTCGCAACTAGGCAGCTCTATTTTCAGCAAGGTGGCATCGATCGCCACTAAATTATTTCGAGCGGCCTACCTATACGAGAGCTGGTCCGAGAAAACTGACCTACATCTCTTCCTCTCTCTTTCACACTATCTCTTTCTGTTTGATACAAAGTCCTCCGCTCTATTCCTTCCGTCGTGGAAATGCGTCGCAGAACCCCGGTGCACGTTGCCCTCCGCGCGGTTCTCTTCTTTAAGTAGAATAGCCGCGGATATGGCCGGACGCGACGGTAAAAGCTACTTGGCCCGACGCATCGTGCACCTCGATCCCTTTCAATCTCGCGGCCGCAGAAACGTATTTGGAACGACATTGAAGCAGGACACGTTTCTTCGGCGCTTTTCACTTTTGTGAAAACCCAACACCATCGATCCGTAGGGTTGCTTAATTTCAACTTGTAGGATAGAATCTTTTCGGGACAAATTTCACCTTTAAATGGAGGAAGTTGTTCCTGCTTTAGAAAAAGTAAACAGCTGTAATTGCCTCGAGAAGAGTGTACTGAAATGGGAGATTCAACGGTGACCTGGATAAAAAATTCGCGAGCACGAGAGGGATTAAGGGGGAACGTCTAGCATTTGTCAGCCGCGCTTCAAGTAGAAACGAACCGTCACTGGTCGGACGGGTGGAACGCTGCATTGCATCCGTAGTTCGACGATTAACATTACGTATTTGGATACTGAAATGTTCGCAAGACGTCAATAAAACCCTATATGGCGTAGCCGTCAGTGTAGATGTGTTCGTCTTCCGGAGCGGTGCATACATATGTAGATGCATATACTGTGGGCATGTGGGCGAGCTTAAAATGCAATCTACATTACGATGCAACATCAACATTATTCCACGTTTATTTACTTGCGCTCGCAGTGTTTACCGAGTTGCCAGCCATCGTTTTCATATCTGGGTAATATCCGTGTACGCGAATTTAATGGTATTTGCCGGAAGTAAGTCAATGTTGTTGCGTTATGTTTAATGTCGCCAATGAGTCCGCGCATGTCTTGACTACGGTTAGCTTGTGCCAGCTTCTGGATACGCGTTAGGATCATTTGCAAAAGTTATAGTTTCCCTATTATTTCCAGAGAATGTCATTCACCTAATCTTTTTCATGTCGTAGTGTCTCAGGAATTTCTATTTACAAAAAAAAATCGTCTATAAAAAAAGGAAAGAATGCAGGCGAATATGTCGGAGATATTCAAGAAGCCAGAATCCCGTGAAGCGGGATACTTTTTTTAAAAATAAATATCAAGAGATTGATACGGAAGGAAACGAATTAAAGATCAACGCGGACTCGGATTCTTCGATCCATCCGGCTCCAGTGATGGAGTTAAGTGGCACGATTTTTCAATTCTGAAAGTCTTTCCGTGTATTATTAAAATGCAACGTTACGGAAGAGTTATGGAAGCAATGAATATTCCCCTTATATAATGACTCTGAAAAATTCTCCTCCCTGGACGCGTACACATTTTTTATGACCGCAATCTTTCGCCGTGGGTAACTAAATAATGCACCCAGGAAGTGCTGCTGCCCCCGACTACACCCTCCACCCACTGTGCTCCCTCATTCCTTATCGCATTATCGTTATCTAGATCATTTTCGCGAAGTTTCAATTTCACGAAAATCCGTTATAATTCTTGCTATGAATTTCCATTGTACTTGCCGTTTTAAGCAGATATTCCCCAGTTTCGACGGATCCTTTGAAAATTTTAAAGTGGAATCTTGTGAAATTTGTGCAATTCGTTTGGATATTCATAAGGAAATTCGTTCTTTAAATATCATCAGAAGCAAGTTATGCATTCAACGAAGATGGAATATTCGACTGAAAGACAAAGTACCACGTCAGATGCTTCAAGTTTTGGTTTATTGGTGAGCGTGCATGGTATGTCGTGCGTTTTAGAACTGTCAAGCCAGTGAATTGCTGTTGAGAAACTGTAAACATAAACTGTGGCTCGCTGTCATCAAATGCGTCGACTATAACTCGTCCGCCATAACGTAGACAATGGTTATAGTGCTCGTCCGTAGAGTTTATATTATGACGCATGACAAATTGATTCCAATGAAACCGCACATCTCGAAAGCTTTTACTTCACCAGATACAAACTCCATTCGAACAAACAGAAATACTCCCCCTCCTCGTTGGATCTACGGCAATGAAAAACAATCGCAGGAGTGCAATCGCAATAGTGAAAAATACCGGGACAAGATTCCGCAGCGTGTCTGCGGTTTAATCGAAGCCGCGAACCAAGAATTCCCGGCGGTTCCCCGAAATCAATTTACGTTCCACGACGGTCGTGGTCGCTACTTGGTCGTGTGCCTCGAAACGTCCCGGTCTCTGTTTCCCTCGTCCACGCCCGCAGATTCCACAGTGTCAGTAACGAACATCGTGGACTCCAGAAAACCGCGTGTCTCGCCAGAAACGCGCCCCATCCCCCCGTCCAAACCTGAGAAAATCCACAGAGGCGACCGTGTTGCCCTTTGACCAGTCGCCGAAAGATCCAACAGAGATTCCAAAGTTTCGAGCAGTTCGCATTGATTCTGACCCACTGTCGGCCATCCCTCTTCTCTCTCCTCTCGTACGTGATTTAATATCGAAAAATTATCCCCGTCAGCGTTGGCCAGGTTGAAAACGGCTATCATTGAGGTCCCGGTAGCAATGGACCAATGGATCGTCGACGGCGGCTGGCTAAACTTTCGTTTCGAGGGGGGGGTGTCGTAGTTCCATCCGATATTAAGAAACTTTCCATCGGTTCTGGTACTTCCGGTCGAAATGAAGTCAGGATACGCGTGCAACAGAGACGGCGACGAAGCTTGACTCTGAGAGGTCTACAGTGAACGCGGAGAGCCCGAGAAAGAGGTTAGGGAGACGAGAGCTCATGAAGAGAGATATAGGGTTGAGAAGAGAAGGGTGGGCGGCGGCATCATTAGCGTCCGGATAGATGAGAGCAAAACAGGAAACGCTCCTTATCTAGATGGACAGACCTATATATCCATGGCGGCTTGATATACTTCCGGACACACGGTATCAAGTGGATGGAGCCTCCGCATTCATCTGGCCGCGTCGGTCACTGGATTGCGATCCTTGAACAATTTGCGAACGGGATACGGCAAACTGCCGCGGGATTAGCCAATAAGCCTAATGGAAGACGCTCGTTTCCTCTGACGGCCGAACGAACGTCGGCCAGCCCCTTCTGATATATTCATGATCGCTGAATATCGGCTGACGCGCGTTTCCACCAATTCACGCCGATCATTTTCGCCCGGGAATTTCTGTCAAACGTGCCTGAGTGGATTGTGCCGCCGTTGTATCATAGATCTGATTCATATACATGGTTAGTGCGCTGGATTGGATATTCAGATCGAAGAAATGTGGGTCGAAGGGCGACGAGGAATGTGTAAACGGGTGATTTGAACGGATCTCCGGGACAGCTTCATTGTTAAGAGAATTTGGTTATTAAAATTTATTTTCTCTGAAAAACATTCCTTGGTACAATTTAGCATTTAACATGGAAGATTAAATTCGGTCAAGTTCCGTCGATATTCGTGTCGAAATATTTAGACGCCCAACAGTAAGAAACTTATTTGAGAATACATTTCGTCTTTGAAATCCTAAGTCCGATTCAAGCTCGATAGGGACGTTCGAATGAAGGACCGCAGAGAGCGAACAGTCGAGGGAAATTAAAAGGTACAATTATGCGTGATTCTTATTCATGACCGTCGCTATCTGGCCAACTTATATCTCATCGCTCGTTATTCGGCTGGTTCTGGGTAATCCTCTTTTCTTTCAATAAGTTTCACGAAATTTCCGAATTCCTTCGCTCGGCGCAGGCCGCCCCCTTAACGAGGCTGAATTCTACTCGGCCAGGATTATAGCTCGCGCCATAACCACTTAGAGTTATCCCTGTTCTTCGTGGCGGCACTGATTTAAAATGTATCCGGATCAAGTTGGCAAGTTAACTGGAGCGCGTAACAAATTATACGAACGAATCAGATCCCCGGAAGGGCCTCGAAAACGCAGCCTGAATGTAACTAATTCCGCCGCGAACGCTTCACGCTTCTCGCGTTTGCTCTCGAAGAAAGTTCCTCGTTTTACTTAGATCGCCGTGGAAAGATTCTTCCACGCTGCTGAATTTGTTTCGAATTTTCGCATTATCAGAAGGAAACCTTCTTGTGCGATTCCATTGTTCGATCGTTTCTCTTCCAGCGGCATATTTCTTTCCATTTCCTTCGACCCCCTTCTTGTCGCGCTTCTGTTTCTTGTTATTCCGCTTCGTTTTCTTCTGGTCGCGCCTGATTGGATTTCTCGTTCCCGCGATTAGCACTTAAAATGAAATTTGTGTCGAGGGCTGTTGCTAGTTTAGTTGGAATAAAAATACGTGCTTGGAGATATGTGATTCTAAACTGGTCACGTGTTTCTACATTTCTTCGAATTTTTATTTCGCGGAAAATGCCACTTGTATAATCGGATAGAATTTTTTAAGTACAGTAGTGTAGGTTTCGTTGTGCGAAATGAAAAATTATCTGGATTCTCCGAAGCATCTAAGCTTTCAAATCTGATTTCGCGACGCTGTCAGAACGGTATACGTTGAATTCATTTCCGTGAACATGGGAGTGGCTCGTCAGGTAGACAGATTTCTGCAATGTGAAAGGGGGAAATGAAGGCAGGAAGTCTGGAGAGTTGCTACGGTCCTGGCCAACGAAGCGAGAGCAACTTCTTCGTGTGCAAGTTTCTTCTCTCCCTCGATTCACGGGCCACGTGTTGCGGATATACGACATCGATTGCATTCACAGTCGTGAGGCAAGACAAACGGAACTCGCATCCCGTTTTCGCTTTGATCAGAATACTGATCCTGTCTTCCATTCGACTTAGACTCCCTTTGAAGCAGAATCGGCTTTTCCGGATGGTGAATCGCTGATTAAGAGTTACATACTTCGTCATTAAATAACGAGGAACTTGATGTGTATGGACTTACTGGTGAAAGAAATACTGCTACTTGTCTTCCTTTTCTTCAAAATATCGTTAAATCCTCAACAATTTTATGTCCTTAGCCTAAGTTAGTATTTGGCCCATAGAAAATTCATTTAACGCAACTTCAATTAATTACTATTATTATTGAATAGAATATAAAACCTCTATTTACAGCCAAATCAGAATAAAATCAATAGATTACTTCTCCAAGTATAGGAAGAAAATTCTCCCACCTTTCTGGCAACGAAATAGAAAATCCTTTGCCGGTAGATGTTAATTCTCCCTGGGCGACGTTATTTCGCGACATATTCGCGAAGATTCATGAAAATAAATGCGACGACGCGGAACGAACTTCCTTCCCGCCACTGACAAATGTTTTCTTCATTCTTCTGCCAGCGATTATCGGCGAACGTGACGGAAATTTGGCGAATATACGACACGCAGCCATTTCCAGTAACGAGCCGCGACGAGTAGGGTAGGGGTTGGTGAAGAAGCGGACGAAAAAATTCCTCGTTCCTCGTATTGTGCCTTCGGGCTGTCGCGGAATATAATAGAGTTTTCTAGGACAGAGGGGATGCTGATAGTTCGCTGCATTGTACACTTTTGCATGCCGTCGAGGGTATTCCATTGCTCGGTATTCAAGAAGCGTAACGCCGTAATACTAGAATCCTGCTCGAAACGGATTGGCACCGCTGTTTGCTTTGATACAGATTAATGAACAGAGTGGCGTTGAATGAAGATTACATAAACGCGACGGATGATGTACACTGCCGGCCAAAAGTTCGGGAACATTTCCTCGGTGTACGAATATCGAACGGCTTGTTAAGGATTCATTAATTCGAAATGAATATTGTAGAGATTGATAGTAATTGAATATTTAAACTTAAAATTGATTAATTAATCATTCATTTTCTGTGACAGCTTGAAATAATTGGCGGTACCAAACTTTTGGCCGGCAAGACACATCAAGAGATTTGCTTAATATTTTAATAAATAAAAACTGTGATCTGTGCTCAGCAGAAATTCTCCAACAGCGCTGAATTTTACATTCGCAGGTATTTAATGTAATTCTTCGACAGTAATTAGCCGAAGGTTCTTCAACTTCTTTTCCTTCCTAATTCTATATTTTCATTATTAACACCAAATCGCTTTAGTTACATTCCCCTCCCACATTTCACCCCGCTGCCATAATCAGATCCAATGCGTCTATGTTTAAAACTTCCCCGCGATCCTTTAGAGAGTCTTTTGTTCGAATAAACCGGTAAACGAGCCAAACGATCCAAAACGTCGTGCATCTCCCCATCTCCCCATTGACAAAACGAGAAATCCAGCGAACAATCAATTCCGTCGCGATAGAACGTATCGTCTCACGATTCCGCCACCTCTGCTCGCCTCGATTTTCCCCCCATAAATCACGTCTTCGCCATAGAAGAGGCTCTCGGAGGAATCGGCGAAATTCTCCGGGAAAAAGTGCATCGGGCCAAGGCGGAAGAGTGACTCGCGAACGAATTCTCTCACGGAGGTGGCACGAGTGCATACGATTCTCTTCGGCCCGTTGCACTCCAACGCTTTCATTTTTCACTCAGCCACTCCGCTTCGAGATGGTGGTTGATCGATAATCCAGCAGCCGCGTCGAGTTGCTCGAAGGACACGTTCGCGAGATCCTGCACCGATCTCGTCTCGTCGGGACCTTCCCCCGTATTCTTCTTGTTCCTCCCCTTCGCCCTCTTCCTTTTTCTCTCGACGGAAAGAATGGAAAAAGGAGACAGAGAAACGAAAGTAAAGCACCGTCGGGCACGTGCAAATTGATTCCTTGTGTTCGCACTTAAGTGTCTCCTTATCGGTCGGATTTGGTGCCGAGCCAAAGGCTATGACGAATGGCTCGCGACTACGCGAGCGGAATCGCGTGGATCCGGTGGAAAACGACGGGACGGTGTAGTAAGTACTTACGTGATACGTGCTTGCTTTTCATGCCTCGTACATTCGATCGGACGTGGTCTCCGAATTGAGAGGAAATTAATGGAGCATTCGTGGACTGTGTCGAGCTTTATATCGCAAAGTGATTATTTCGCGCGTGGTATTTTCAGCGGTGCTGTACATACGTACGGGAGAAATGTCCGTACACGATGCGACGGTGGTATATTTAAGAGATCTTGGAGTTTTTATGTGCGGGTATACGTAAACCTGAAGTGCTCATACATTATTAATGACTCGACGAGGATGGGTCCATTAAATTGTTACCTCGCGGCTGCGCGAATTGATGTGAAGGTATACTTATTCGGCCGTGGTGATGCTGGTATTTACGAGAAACGATATTGCATTCGGTTGAACGTTATTTGGTCACAGTGCGATTTAATTTGAATATAAGAAATAACTCTTGCGATTCTTATAAAAGTTACTTGGAAATATAATTATGAAAAATTCTGAATAAATCAGTGAAATATGAATTGCACATCATTCTTATCAATTTATTACATAGACAGTTCATATTCATCGTATTTGTTTTACTAGACAAAAACGTATTTCAAAAAGTGTGTAATATAGGCTGAGTTGAGGTAGTGTAATAAACCTCGTAATAAACCAGCGTGCGAATTCGATTGCAATTTATATAATCGTTCGCCAAACACCAGCCCTCCGATTCTGTCCTCATTTTTAGTATACCTTTAATCAAGCCACGATCCATTGATCATTCCTCGACTCAAATAAGAGCCGCAATTTGCACCGCAGAAACCGTGCCGTTGGCGTGTCTGTCGTTGATTTCACAGTGGAACTCGCTTTTACTTCCAGTCTGGGCTAGCAGAGGCGTGCAGTAGAGTACGCCATTGTCGGCGTCTATGGGTATTTTTTTATTTTCTGAAGCGTTTCTTCCTCGAGTGCCGGCTGCTCGCTGTGCACATGGAGAGTTCCAGTTTGTAAAATAATTCGTCCGAGCTCGTGTACCGTTCTGTCGTTGCGTTTACCCTCGAACTTTCTCGTAATTTTGCCAAGCTGGAGACGTTCAATAGCTCGGCGTTCCATTGTGATCGTAATTAACCGGTTACTTGTTTCGTGGAGCTAAAGTTCGCGAGGTGTAAGCAGGGCGCCAGTAAAATGAAAAAACTAAAGACAACAAAAATCATCCCCTTTCCTCGCATTCATCCCCCTCTTCTGCCTACGGCCTCGTAGTTACAACGTGGAAAAAAAAACGAACAGGAGCGCGCCCGCGTGCTGCGTTTCAGTGCAGGGAGAAACGAGAACCAGGTCAAGCGAGAAATCATTAGTCACTACTACGATCTTTCACCCTTCAGACTTACTTTCGTTGCGAATTCTTTCTACTCGTCGGCTCGAGTTTCTTGCACTCGTCGCACCGATTCGTTATGCCCATTATAGAGGCGCGTACGCTCGCGGGGACTTGAAATTCAATGGTAGAACCGGGAGGAAAAATTGGAACGACGACGCGACGGGCGTTCGGCTGATATCAATAGCCGGGGGGGGGAGCAGAGAATTCGATAAAGGAAATGCATATTCGTTACAGAAATAGAGCCTCCTTTGTTTATTTAATCAGATTTCCCATCTGGGCGAGTCTGATTTTAAACGCTGAAAATTGGAACATCGTTGTTAATCCTGTGCCTCCGGTAATACTGTACGGAAAGGTACAGTAAATTAGTGCAATCTAAGAACTGATTCGTGTCTTGTTATACCAAATTTACGAAGCATACTTGCATACGATTAAGGAGGAACAAATTCATACGGAAAGAACGTTTATTAATATCAATCTGATGTATCCTATTTTTATCCAGAGATGTCCCAACGTGAATTAATTTCGTTAGTTTAAGCTACCACGCTAATTAGAAATTATTCAGAATGTCCACCAGTGATTTTCGATCCAAGCGTACGCTCGGAAGGTTCGTTTCGCGTGGCATCGAGCAGATCGAAGGAAGCACTGGGAAGAATCTCGTGAAAGGCGTGCTTAACCCGGTTGACGAGTTCATTCGCGACGGAAAAGCGAGAAAGAGGGTGGCCCGTGTCTTGCTTCTCCTCGTCGACGAACGACGGAAACGCTGTTCACGCCGAAAGGGCCGTTTCGACCCGGAAAATTTTAACGAGGCGAAGCGTTTCGTTGAAAAAAAGGAATCAACGAGACGTAAACGCCTGGTGGTAACCTTCGCTCGACGAAATCGATGAGATCGATATACCTGCCGTCTGTTCCTCGTCGAGTCGACTTAATATAAATCTGAAAGGGTTCTAACTATGTTTAACTCTCGCCGTCGAACGGTAATTGATTGGCGCGTTAAAGAAAGAGTATCGGGAACGCGAAGAAAAATATGTTGCTTTGGAAGATTATACACTGAGTTGGGATTTGTCGTAGCTCTGGAAGTTAGAGGCCAATATCACTTTCCGGAAGTATCTCTGACGGCTCGGCTCTGAACAGTGCACGAGACAATCGAAGCTGTAGTGGCACCTAGCACCTTCTTGAATAATATAAGGTGAATATTCGCCCCTAACTTTCAGCCTTCTCGAGACTTCCGTGGGTACCGGGGTCCGGTCGAGTGCCTTCTTGTTATGGCCGCTTGTTATTATTAATATGTGTCTGGGAGTTTCTGAAGATTTTGGGCACGGTGTATCTGAAGTTTCCCGTAGTCGATGAATAATTGAGAAAAATAATCTCTGGAAGGGACGAAATGAAATTCTGAAATTACGTAGTGTTTTTTAAATCCATCAACTTAGCAAACCAATAAATAAATCCACATCTTATTATTTATTAAATCATACGTAAACTATAAATTTCTCAATATATTGATGATACAAGAGAAGCATCAGCCTTTTCGCAGGACTTTAAACGCAAATGCAACATTAACTGCATTGGACTACTTAATCGTCAGACCAGAGTCACTTCTACTAAACCTTCAATACGTGTCTTACACGTGGATCACATCAAAGAACACCCTGCTGAAAGAATCACTCCTGCCGAGTGAGTCCAGTTTGCCGTTGAGATGCAGAACGCGTTAACCATCAATCTATCTCAATTACAGCGAACAAGCGAGACAATCCGGCAGGCACGGTTCCCCCTAAGCTTCCAAATATTTACCGGGATGGTAACACGTGGGTGGCGCGTCGTGAATGCGAACGATCCCCCGGCTTTTCAATTGTTCTGCCGTCTTCCTTTTTTCCCTCCACGTTACAGCGCTCCGTTTCCCAGCGGCTGATACCTACGCGCCGCGAATCCACAATGAATGAATCGCCGACGTCGACGTCGTCGTCGTCGCGTCGCGTCGGGGTTATTCGTTCGTCGTTCAGATTGAAAGTCAGCCGGGTAATATTTTTCCGCGGCTGAACTTGATTAAATCGCGACCAGAGGGAGGACAGCGGTCCGTCCTTTAAACGGGCAAGAGCAGAGGGGCCGAGTGGACAGGTCAATGTTGTTGGCGCGACGCGGTGCACCGCGACGCCAGCGACGCCTGCTTTCACTGCCACCAGCTGCGAGCAAATGCAATTTTATGCCTCGGTTTTCCTCGTTTTCTCTCTTCGTGCTGCCACTCCTCGTGCTTCCCAGCGGAAGGGATCCTCGAGACTTCACGCGTGACTCACGAGATGGGGATCGGTCTGTTGGAATTGCGGTCTTGTGATGGCAGGCGAATGAAAACCGCGAAGAGGCAGCGCGTCTTCTGAATGACGAGCGCGAGGTTGTTCGATACGAGGGGTGTGTTGCGTGGTGAACGGGAATGGTGAAATGTTTAAGCGATAGGGAATAACGAAAGTGGAGGGATTCGACTGAAATTTTGATGAAAGGAATCTTTCGAACAAACGTCGAATGAATACAACGTGGAACGTTTCAATGGGGGTTTACGCGAATCGGTGAACTTTCACGATAGAACTTTAAATATCTAGTAGATATTGATGAGATTTCGAATGCCTTATAGAATGTCCTACACAATTGGACACAGTAGAAGTTTGAACCAAAATATTCCGCCAAAATCGATACTGGTTCATTTAAGGAAGTGCATTTATTACTATATTTTTTTTTTTTCAACAAAATATCGTACCGTTGTTTACGTCGATCGATGCCGCTTTTCACCCCACATATAAAATAGGATTAACTGTACACACGCGACGAGTAACGACTATCGCGGAATAAGAAGACAAAATTCCATACGAAATTGCGAGTTTTTCCAAGTGAAGCGAAACTGCAGCCCGGAGCTCGGGACATTTCGCAAATTAAAACCGCGGAAATTTTTCGCGTGCTGCCACGCATGCCCGAAACTCGCATCCGTCGCCGCGTGCGCTCGAAATAGTTGCCTGTATATAGAATTTCGATGCGCGATCCGTAAATTTCGGATTTCATTCTGGCGTGATTTATTGGAGACATAAAGTCGGCCGTGTGCGCGATTCCGCGCGGAAAATGGATTCGCGCCGCTTGAAAATGGAACGAAAAGAACGCAACAGATGCATTACGCTACCCTAACGGTGACAGGGGGTTGAATTTCGAGTTCTGTCGGTACTGCGGAGCGCAGCTGATGACGTAGCCGCTTTGTTCACTGTCCCGACGTACAAAGAGTATGCTTTCCTTGCCCCTTCTCGTTGTTTAACTTCGCTATCTCGACTCCACTTCCACGGCTGACAGTTGACGATGAACGCGCCCGAAAAATGTTTATTCCGAACTGATTTTCCAGTGGCAAAGGGTTGCGATCTCTGCGGACGACGGGCGTCGTTCTTTCTGTGAGAATTTTTACCTCTTCTGAGAGAACGCCCATCTTTTTTCCAGTTTTAGAAACGTTCACGCTTTGTCTCTTTGTTCTCCCGAATTTTCAATACACTCTTGTTTTAAGGATCTAAAGAAAATGTCTGAGCTTTAATGTCTGACGTTTGCTGTCTTTGACATTCCATTTGTTTATTGACATTCCATAATAATGTACAATAATTCTCAGCATTAATTAATTGACAATACATTAATATTTCTCAAAACTGTTGCCCATCCATGGGTTCGAAGAATATCTAACAATGAATTTATCTTCGCGAGCATCTCGGAACGGTATATAACAGAAGCTTATCAGAAAATTACAGCGAGGCTTATCTCGTCGCGTTTGTTAACACGATAAAGCTACAGCAACATGATTATCCAGAGCTCGAAACGAAATAACGAAACAAACCGTGCCCCGAAGGGTTCCTTCCATTTCCACTTGGTCGTCCCAAATTGGTTCTTCCTTCGTTTTCCCAAGCCGCACGTTTCTTCTATCAGTGGAGTACGTCCGGGATTTTTAGCATCTCGAGAGGCACGGGAAAGCTCGCGTGAGCCTTGGAAATGACGGTTTTCTCATCTTAAGTGCCGGTGCACCTATCTCCTGGCGCCTGCCGGGAGGGTGGCTTACGTTTAAAGCATCTCCAGCCACCCCCTCTCGTTCTCCACCTTGACTCCTTTATGCCGTTGCATCGTCGCCGCGGTGCTCGTGCCATTAAACGATTCCAGCTCTTCCGGAATGTTCGCAATAATGTTACAAGCGTCACTGTGGCCTGGGACAAAGGTAGGCACTGGCCTTGCAAATGTGCCCGATCTTATTAGCCGGATAGTTCTTTCGAGGGGGAAGTGCCGGCAAGGATTTTTATCGCATTACGAGCCATACCAGGCGGTGGACTCGGAGCGAACGTATCAAAGCGACTCGAATAATCGAATTAAAGGAGCACCCGATATAATTTTAATGGGGGCCCGTTAACGAAATGGACCGAGTTCCTTTCTCCATTACGCTCAGCCTGTCCTTTCCTCCGTGTCCATTTCTTCCGTGCGTTCCTTTTCTTCTGCTTCTATTTTCTGTAGTTTCTGCAGCGCCTCCGGTTACTCTTGCTGTACGTTTCGACGACAGACGAGAGCGTCACGTTCGCGGGAGGAACGCTGCAATTAAGGTTCGCCCACACTTTCTGAGTTTTCTTTCCTCGGTCGGGGGATTCTGTTTTAAAGAAATTACCGGGAACTTGCGTGTCGGAGATTATTTCAGGGCATCGAGCGAGTGTTCGTCGAATTTTCAAAAATATCTATTATCGTGCGTAATTATCAGTTGATATTCAGAATTTGCGAGGAGTCATTTTCATTTCATTTCAATTCGATTTTAATTTCCGTCGACTAGTTCTTTAAACCCTTCAGTTTATTGAACCCCTTTTAAAGAATATCGATATAGAATTGCTCGTAACCATCTAATTACCCAATTATTCTATTCCAGTGTCATCCAAGAGAATCTAAAATAAATCAAGGAAATTTTACAAACGTCATCCAAGACAATACGTAATTAACGTAGAAACGAGATTCAATAATGTCTTCCTCCATGGAAATCTATTCTTCGCGGCTTCACCTGTTCTATATTTATTCCATAATCAGCATTTGACAGACACTCAATGTTCTGTCGCGTACCCATATAAAGTTGCTCCTTTAGACTCGATGTAACATGAAGTAGAATTTACACCCGAAGTATTATTAATTATTAACGGTAATTTGTCGACAATGCAGCCAAATTTGGCCAATTTTCGGCGACCAGTTGCCGATGACCGTGAGATTAACTTCCGTCCCACTAAACATTACGCCAGCTGCCGGCTGCTGACGAATCGATGGCGAAATTAATGCCATCGGGAAGGGTTTGATAGGGATATTGCTGTGTGTCGATGCACGCGTGTGCGAACAAGCGCAACGTTGGACGAATTCCAAGCATATAGGAACGCGACGATAGCCCGATGTCCCGACTCGTTTTCATACAGTTTCGAATTAATCCAAGCGCGTGCCCGTGATCGCAAACTGATATTCGCGTAAAATTAGGGTAATCGAGGCGTGCTTCCCCATTAAGGGATGGATGCTTTAATTGAATTCAAACGTGGTTTGTTTGTAATAAATATATTTGCTGAAAATATTCGTAATGCTGACACAAAACGTTAAAAAAGAGTGCACCATAAATAGGGGATGGATACAAATAATGGACAGTTGATTAGCAAGAATTTAATTCGAGTTCTTTCGACGATAGTTATTTCAATAGTTTCTTAAATGATAATATTAACCAACGGTATTTGTTCCAACTTTTACTGAGGTTTGGGTAAAAAATTGTTGCTAGTTTACTGCAGCAATTCCAAGTGTAATCCTATTTCTAAGTCCTGACTTCGATGATCTGCTCCCTATTTTGACGTTGAACTTATACCAAAAAAGGAAAGAAAGGAAACCCCCAATCATTAGTAAGAACCAATAGTAGAAAATGCTAAAGTTCACTTAACTTCACAAAAAAATACAAACATTCAAATATCACAAGGAACATAGAAATTCATCCACAAACTTAAATACAAAAAGAAAATTCTCGAATTCGTAATCCACCCGTTCCAAAGCGAACTGTCCTCGGTCGGCCATCTTCCATTCGAAAATAGCCGGATCCGAATATCCCGGACGATTCGTTCACGAAACAACTAGCTGGCGCATATTGCGCCGGTCAGAATTCGGTATCTCGGCCACTTTACCCTAACATCATCTTCCCCGCTCCACTTTCCTCCCTCCGTCCATTGTACGGCGTATCCTAAGCGGCGCGACTGCACAATCCCCCGGGTACGTTCACTATGACGAGTAGCAGCGTGGAAGAGAGAGCTGGGGAAAGAATCGCAGTTGAAAATAGAGAGAATGCGCATCGTCGGATCTGTATGATACATAGGAGGGAAGAGGGAGAAAGAGAGAGAGAGTTACGGGATTTGAGTTTGGAAGTGGTATATGACTATGATAGTCCGTTGCATATTTCAGGATCCACTCGGAGAGGTTGCTGGCGAGAGAGCAGCAGCGAGCCACAACAATTTCTCGCGCTCGTGACCACGCGTGTACACGTGTGCGTGTGCGATCGACCACCCATACGATTTTACTCTCGGTTTCTGTAAAAGCTCTCAAAACCGACGTCCGTGACTTAACTCGTCTCTAAACGGTGCCATTACCACCGTAACCAAAGTGTCACAGTGGCTGAGCTGATAACGCTTCTCTCCGAGCGGACCACCCCCTCTCCGAGAGGCGATTTCTCTGTCTCTGCGCGGTGATGCTGCGGGATTAGCGTTAGTGGTTTCGCGTGCGGTCGATATTTACTCGCTGTCTTTTATTTTCCTACGAATTCGTTTCTCCTTTCAGGATGGGCACTTTTATATTTTTCTATACTATTTTTGTTCGTTTACTTCGGCGTTATTAATATAGGATTTCGTATTGAATTAAATAATTAAGCAGGGGAGTTGTATTAAAATGTTGATTGATGGGGATCGCATCGATAATTCAAATAGTAATTTTTGGATTATTTCACGTTTCATTTCTTTCGCGCTTATTTCCCGTTTACTAAGGAATGGAATGAAAATTCCACGTCTACTAATTACAGTAATGCACGCCAAAACACAGGTTAAATGTTTGATTTTCACTTGCATTCAAACGGTTGTACGCAATTGTTTTCGCGATAATCCGTGGTATAGAAAGGCAGACCGTGGTTTCATTTTATGGCGCAATTCGTGATGGCTCGCCTTTAACGCGTCTACCTGGTCGAGTTTGGAGACGAATCGTTAGGTTAGTGAACCCGTTGGCATTATTATTGCACCCGGATCCAACGACCATTAAACAACGAGACAACGACGTGTTGTGCGCGGTCGCACTGTGCACCGTGGATCACGTCCGCTTAAGCGAAACAGCGATCAACGCACTCATTTGCAGTTTGGATTATGGGCTTTAATTAATTCTATAGGCAGGCAGCTTGTTTTAGAAAAGTTTGCATCGTTTCTATCGATTGTAATATTATCCATAATAAATTCTTCTTATTAACATTTTATCAGATAGTAATTCGACACGAGCAATTTAAAAAATTTGCTTTGTTTTTCGTGCACGACTATTCGTTTCCAGGTTTCAGATTTTTCAGCGAAATACGTAACATTCCTATCTCGGCTATTTTAACAAATAATAATTATTTCAGTATCCCGTATTATAAACGTTCAAAAAATATGTTCACAATTTCACCAATATTCCGGAGAATTTTTCTAGTCTTTCTGACTAATGGTTTTTATTTCCTTTTTGTGTTACAGGTATGTACGCAGACCAGGTGTTATTCCCATTTACACAGCGTGACGCCGGTAAGTCCATTTTTGCAACGATGCAGCGTAGTTAATCCAACGAGTCTGGCCCATTTCGATACTTTCAACGAAAGAGGTGCTCAAGGCTCGCGAAACACTCGAGTCGAATCAAATTGAGTGGAACTTCGGCGTTCTCATCGTTGCCCGAACATTTTATACCCTTTCTGTTTCGCGTCTGTGTTATTCGTGACCCTTCTCCTTTGCGACGCTAGATTAGAATGCACTTTACTCACACTCTCCACTAAATAATAACGCCCACTATTTTCATTCATTATTAAACGCGAAGCAAGCTTCAATTTGCACTTCGAAATTGCCAGAGCTTATACGATTTTATAAGTTAGAAATTAGAATGAAAGCGCATGAAATTCTTTCTAATTCTAAAATATCCAAAGAATTCTACTCACGTTTTGGATATATTGCGTGTATACTATTTATAAGAAGAGAAGGATCACAAATCGCGTAAGAATTCCATCGATATCGATCGCTGCTATTTCTTTAATATCGCGACAGTGCTCTACAACGGAAGGACACAGAATATAATCGCGCTCGTGGGAGGGTCGATTGTTAAATGTAGCAAAGGCGGCGTGTCGTATCATCTTTTAGCAAGATGCGCGACGCGGGGTCGATGGTACTCGAACGACGGACGAGATATCGCACCTTTCAGATGCCACCCCTTCCACTTCGGGCACCCTTTTGCCGTGCGACGCACCTGTGCCCCTCGCACCCTTGTCGTCTGGCCCCTGTCGCCACTTCATGACAATGCACGTTCCATCCCACTCGGCTGTTTTCCACGCTGGAATCCGGAATGTCGTCGATAAAATATTAAGGGCGACGATATGTAGGCCAGTCGCGCATTATAAATCGTGGGAGAAATCGACGGATCGATTCGATGCTCCCTTTCAATTTCATTTAATTGTAGTCTGGAATCATTTGTGCGTGTACACGGACAATTTGCAAAGAGAAATTCGTGTAAATAATCGCTGAAATAATTATGCACCGCGGGGAATTTGTTTGTTTATATTTTCAGTAAGCGGCTGCTAAAGTCAAATCGGGTAATATTGTATCATTAAAATTTTGTGGGCAGGTTTATTTTATTGTACAAATTTCATTGCTGATATTGGACATAATTAATGAGAGTGTGAATGATTCGAATGATGGTAGAAATGAGTCTGTACTGCTGTATAGAATTTTCGTTCGGAATAGAAAGATTGATTAACTCTTCAAGGAGAAGAATTATTGAGTTTTCGATACTGCTTGGTAATATCTGGTATTAATTAAAGCGCCAATTGATTTTCAGTATTGACAGTAGCAGTAGAATGCTTCTTGGTTTTGTGATTGTTGATCTTTCTTAAATCGGTGATGCGGATGGCTATTACTGGATAGGAAATTGAATTAGTAAACTTCCCGCGGTTTCCTGTCTCTATACCAGACAGGATTACATTTCCGACCGCGAGTAATTTAACTTCACCAAGGAATATTTGAGCTGTGCTCATTTCTACCATTTGATTAGGGACGTTACGTGAGACTGGTTTGCCATAGTTGTGAATTGAGTAGACCGAACTGTCACAATTTTATATTACGCAGGAAAAAGTGTTATTAAACATCAATGTTCTGTCGGCTAACGATAATCGATTTGCGGAAGGAAATTTCTATTTTTTAAACAGAACTTCGCTGAGAAATAATTGGCGATCTGTATGTTCCACCATTAAAGGAATTTCATTCCTGTTTTTTGCCTGTTTCCTCGTTAAATCGACGCCGTTCTGTATCACAAGAGTCAAGCATGATACAGCTCGAAATAACGAAGCACATATTCCCAAACTATGTTATAACTTATTCGTCCAAATGCCTCGCAGTTACGTTGTACGTCGTGTGAACTTTGATTCGATCGTTTAAGCTGCTCGTTCGCTGAATTGTTTCAAGTATTCCAACGTTTCGTTCGTAAAAGAGCTCGTTTGTTCTGGAGAAAAACTATTTCCACCAGCGAGTGCCTCTCATTTGCTAGAACGGTGATAACTGTTGAATAATAGCCGACACGTTTGCCAGGCGCGAAATAAAATTTCCCCTCGCTTTGATTATCCAAGTAAAAGTTGTGCCGCAACTTCTAAGCCACGTGAATACTTAACTAACGTTAAGTTAAATTAAACAATCAATCAGTGTCACAGCTGACCCGGAAAGAAAGTTTTGTTCCATCTACAAAATTGCCCTGGTTTATATTTCGTGCGAAATTTGAATCGTTTGCCCCAAATTTGTTCACGGTTCACACCTATAAATTCTGCAAGAATAATAAGCCATTTATGATGTAGCAATTTCCCAGACTGCTCATCCTATCTTTCTTCTACTCGACGATAAAACGTAAGCGATCAAGCATATGCTATATGTAATCAATAATTCTCTGCTTTCTATATAAATTTATTTTTAAAAAAAAAAATTTCAATAATTAAATCTTTTGAATAAAATGCAGCTATAAAAGGAAATCCGCATAAATATAATCTTGAAAAAAAAAAATTAATCTTTTCATAGGAAAAATATAAATTATTTTTCTATAATTACGTAAATCTTGAGTTCTATTTAAACAATGAATAAATCTACCAGCACATAAAAATATTCTAATGTACACAAAAATATAAATCGAACTTAACTATTACTCAATCTCACTGAAATCCAACGACGATACATCACTCAAAGACCGTCCGAAATCCATTCGCCACGAGGACATACTTTCGGAAGCCTGACTGCTTTCAATTAAATACCTAGGTTATCAGAATCCCCTAGTTCAGACACTCATCAATGCCCTAAGAAAACAAAATTAGAGTGCAATTACGCTCCATTAAAACCCAACGGGGAATAAATCTCAGAATCCGCAAAGAATAAACATTCGGAATGAAAATTGAGCTCCTCGCGATTGATCTCTAACCGATCATCCATAGATATCTCGATTACCCCGAGCTTGTGTACCTTTCTTTTTCCCCTCGAAGAAAACGAATGGAAAGCCGGGTTTCAGGCACCGATCCGCAAAAAGCACGTTTATCTAACATTTCCTCAGCAAAGAAGCAATAATGGCGCGTCCCGTTTCCACCGATTACGCTATTAGCCGACCAACCTGGATCTTTCCCTTCATCTTAGATTTATTCGTCTAATTTTGCGAATTAATGGCCACGCCACCGCCACTGTAGAACGGCGAATCACATTGTTCAAGTGGAACCCACTCGAATCGCTTCATCGATCTCTCTCTCTCTCTCCCTCTCTTTGTCCCTCTCTACGTTTCGCCTATCTTCCGATTGTCGGCTACGCGATGAAAATCTCTGTCCCGGCCAATTACGTTTCGCGGGCTCGCGTTACATTCCGCGTGGTTTCACCCGCGTCAGCACGTAATTACGTAAAATTGCGCACGGGGAAAAAGTTTCCAACCGAACGGCCACGGTTCCTATCAACGCTTTAAACGTTCCTCGAACCGGCTGCCACGATTCGCGATGGAACCTCAGACGCGTCTACGACGCGACTCTACGGGGTCGTAAATGTCTACTGGGGGTCAGAGGGATGGTTTGAGAGGCACGTCTAATTGGACGTCGAGCCTTGTAAAAGTTTTTCGTGGTATTACCTATGTCGATGGTTCTCCCCTTTCGCATGGTTTGCATGGGTTTGTAAATTTGTGTGAAATGCTATTTATTGAAGGGAGAGTACGCACTGTTGTAGCGTGGATTGGATCCCGTGCGAAGTGTAGACACAGAATATGATTTTGAGATTGGAAAATTGGACGATGCAGACAGGGAAACAATAAGGGGGAAGAGTAAATCCGAACATCCTCGACAAAAAAGGAAATCCTCCGCAAGTACGCTATCTTCGACATTAGGTCTCCACTGACGCATGGATCGGGCAACGAGGTCGAGGAGCGACGGGATACGCTCGCGATCTCGAATTCGCTTCACGATGAAATCCCTCTCTCTCCCCTGTGATACTTTATTGAAATTACAGAATTTTAATTGGGCTCTCCTGGTCCAGGTTGGTTCGAGGGCCGCGATCTCTGCCCCATAACCGGCGTAAAGTTAATGAACCACTCGCGATATAAGTGGTGCCGCCATGTGGAACACGTTGCGCAGCGTTGCTTTCCCTCGCGCAATAATCGCGATGATTTCCATAGAAGGGGGGGGGGGGGGGGCGACCAGAAAAAAAAAGAAAAGAAAAATCTTTTTCTCCTTTCCCCGACGATGAATTTCCTGCACTCGTCGCGTCGCGAATCCGCACAGGATTTCCGGTCGTCGTGCCGCGTTTTCCGTAGCCGCACTTGCGCGCACCAACCTCGAATTAGCGTTGTTACACGGACCCGCGGGAATTACGAGATTCTAATTGGCCTGCGCTCGCGAACTTCCAGAGCCCATAATCTTTGCCCGGCCGAAGCGCATACCTCCGCTCGTAATTTCGGGATTATACCGCCGTGTACAACGTTACAGGGAATATCATCCTTTAATGCTCTTCGTGGGAGAGCATCTGGCGCCGTATCGCCAGTCGATGATTAATTTATTTACGTTCCCTGTTGTATAACGAACAATTTACGGTCGTCGATTTATTAAGGGCGTCGGGCATACGATTTGTTGATTGAGCGGGGAGGGTTGCGGGGACGATGCGTCGCTTGGTTATGGGGGTTGTAAGTGTTCTTGGCGAAGGGACGATTTCTGGATGTGCGTGGGATCTTTGTTGGGAAAGGAGACGTTGCGGGTTAACGATATGAAGCAGGTTCTTGTAATAAGATCCTGTTAGTTATGGTCTTTGTTAATGTTTCGTGGCGTTATTTTATATGCATAGTGCACGACAGTGCGCGTTATACGTTGTTAATAAATAATTGCGTTTACGCTGAGGGTGGAAAACTGATAAGGAAAGCATGGATATCTGCTGTCAATGCTGTCAATTATAATAATTATTAGTAATTGTTCTGTGTGCCGAAGGCTCAATGGTATATTGATTCTCGTCGACGTAAATCTAATGGAGAATGCGAAACAAGGACTTCGCCTTTATCGACATATCAATTTCGCGCAGATAATCACTATCAACAACGGTATATAATTTCCTTGTTTCTTGAAAAAGAAATTTGTCACGCAAGTTCGGGAGCGGTGTTCAAAATATCGCCGAGAAACAACCGCGACGAGTTTTATTCGCCACATATTCGCATGGAATTTAATGAAACCGTGCAGCACTTTGTGTCACAGGAAACCCATTAAATATCGTTCGATACAACGTGCAAGTGTCCGCCGTGCAGCCTCGTGTTAGCCATAAATTTCTATTTCGACGGCCACGTACGGGCTGGTGCAATATGTCCGTGGATCAATCGTTGCGTCTCTTGACTCCGTTCCTCGATTTTACCCCATTGAAATTAATTTACCTGCATTTTATAATGCAATCGGGACACGGTCGAGCGGTCGCTGATTTACAGCGACGATATTTCAACCGGGAAACGCGTTGCGGCGTGATGCCTGTGGTATCGTCCGAGCAGAGGAGACTCTGTCGCAGTAGAAAACGCGAGAAAAGCTGGTAAAATTGGCAGTGCTTTTCTTCCTTGTCGCTCTAGCGTCTCCCAAATATTTAACTCGTGGTTAAATAAAATAAAGAAGTTAGTCGGCCGATTTTTAGATTGAATTTTTTAAGACCATGAGTGGCAGAGTTAAATTCGAATGCCTTTATAATATCTAATGAAATTATATAATTGTGTTCGAAGTGAATTTAAGCAATATACAATTTCAGGCAACAAGTAATTAAAAAATCTTGTTCGACCATATCTTACGTAGCTTATTCTTTATATTCATTATTTCTACATATAGCTTCAAATGGTGTATGTAATAATAAGCAATTAAACAAGATACTTATTCGATACTGCTGCGAACGACAATTCAGCCATCATATTTTGCAATAATTTACTAATTATCTGCCACAAATAGACACAACCAGTACAGACACAAGGTATTTTGTTCAACTAAAAATCATTTATATAACTTTATTTTTGAATGTATGGCACGGACCTGTAGTAAAAAAAAGACCGTTCCTTCTTCTTCTGAATAGATTGAAAGTAATAATCCACGAGTGGCATTAGTTTCCACAATAAATATTCAGATAATCACATCGTCGGCAACAGACTGACGTAGAATTCGTATAATTGAGTACGCACGTGGATTTTCCCTGTGACATTTTCGGGGCATATTCTTTCGGATTAACGTCGACAGCACGTCGCGACGGTTCGCATTGCGCGTTTCACTCGTCCGTCGCCTGGCTGCACAACCTCGAAAATGTAAAATTACCAATTTTCGAGCATTCAGAGTGACCCATTGTCCGCCGCGAAAATATCGGATCGAATACATACACTGACTGCCTCACATTTGGCGGCACTGCTGTCAAGTTAAAAGCACTAACACCTTGCAAGAACTATGGACGTCTGAGATTGGGAGGAAATATTGGTCGTGCTTTTAGATATTATGGTCTGAATATCTTTAAATGAAATTGAGAGAAGATATTATGATATGCCAAGTTGCAAAGTTTCCAGTTTAAAAAATGATATCCTATTTTATTTGAATTGATCTGTAAGAGATAAAAGGTATTCACTCTGTAATTACAAGTTTTCTGATCGTGGCTTTTGGAAAAGGACACAGTTGTGAGAATTAGTTTTTAAAGTCGCAGAATGTGTATTATCATATATCCTTATATTGTGGATACTTTTGCATCGACTTTATTTCTTATGCCTCCTCTTGAATTACACGAATCTTGTAGATGCAGCGTCTACTCAGGTAATACAGATCTTTCATTTTAACTTCACCTCGGCTTCCCATTGTTGAGTTCATAGCAAAGTTTCGAACAACGCTATTCATCGAGGTATCAAAGCAGGTATGCGTTCTCGTTGTGGCTATCCCTTTTACATTTGCCAACGAGTTCGTTTGCTGTTGCAGGCGCGCACTTCTGCACTTGGGCAACAGTTAACTGTAATAAGCATCCTCGTTGGTGAGCTCGTTCTAATTGAATTGCAGCGTCGTTAAAACATCACGCATTATTGATTATTCAAGAAGCGTACGCTCACAATTAGAAATCGGATACCTGTCATTATGTAGCTCCACAGCCGGCAGTAAAAACCTGCTCGATGTGAAGGGTAAAAAGCTACGAATTCGTCAATCTATCATACGCGTACCATTCGATTCGAAATTTTCATGAAAACGAGCAAATCGCTAATGATCATCATAGAATTAATGGGCACATGTATGCACTTGTATAATATAATGAAATCCCCTGACATATTTTTAAATTATAAAGTAATACATTAAGTTGGGATTTGTTTTACTTGAACCTTATTACTTTACAAATAACCGCTGATATAGATTTTAATTAGTAAAAATTTGCAGTTTTAATTTGGGTGTAAATTAATATTATATTCTCTAAATGGTGTTATATATATTTTTTTTAATTTCCAGGATATTCGACACGCTTTCTGCTACATGATATATTTTTATAACATTCCTATAAACAATATTTTGATTTAATTCTAAATGTCTTACGTTCTATCTAGCTCTCGAATAATATATTTATAATCTCGCTCCTCTCTTCCAATGCTCTAGTCGTTTACCCGTAAAACACACCGTTTCTCGAGAGACACACAAGATCGATTTTTAAACACTTGCGTCACACGCAACGATATATCATCTTGTTTAGTTTGCGACTGAGATAGGTGGACGATTGGATCTTGATTTATTTCGCCCCCCGAACAGGACACTCGAGCGAATTTCCTTCTTGTTTCAACGACAAGGAAGAAAACCCACCCTCTATCCTCGTTCAACACTTCCTCCCCAACTCTCTCCCTCTCTAACCCTCCAGCTTTTCGAGAGTGTATCGTTACGTCGAGAATTGTTCGCCGAGTCCTTTGTTGACCGTTCGTCCAACCTCGAATGTCGGTACCTACAGTTTTGTTACCTTTTATTTCGCCGCTTGTGTTCCACCTATCGACGCCATTAGTCAGCCGTCTCGGCTTAATTGTGACTTCTTATTGACTTTTCGTGCCACGTTGCAGTATTCCTCTTTGCAGTAAGCTCTTTTTGCCGGACAAATATTTCCGATATTACTCGATACTGTCGCGTACAAAATTCTTTCTTATTCATCAGTTTTTCATGATCCTTTATTATTCAACTTTATTATCGTTCACCAGGATCGCATCTGTGACATCACGTATAATAATACTTTAATATAAAAATTCTCGCGGTACCTCCGTCTTTTCTTCACTTCTGTCTGTTCCATCGTTCCCTCAACACCACCGTGCACCCCTGCTCCCTCTTCCCCCTTACAATTTCTTCCCACCTAAAACACCACAGGGTACACTAAACAAAGCAGCAATTGTCCGCCATAAAAGCGGAACTTCCGTGTTTCTTCCAGCGTTCCCTTCGGTTTTCCATCGGCCGCACGACGAATCGCGTGGCGCACCCTTTTTCCTCCCCCGAATTGCGATTTCTTATTTGTGTTTCCGCACGTTTTACGCCTCCAGCCTCGAAGAGTTCCTTAGCCCCGCGTTCATTTTACGCGCCATTCGAATCCCCTTAGGTTCTTCCGCTTTTCTCTTCTTTTTTTTTATTCCCTGAGCCACCCTTCCCTGTTTCCTGGAACGTCGTCGAAAATGAATCGTAAAAGCGGCCCGGTGCTCGATTCTTCGACGACTAGCGCAATTAGACGCAGACACTTCCCCGAGTTCTCTGGCTTACTCTTTTCAGGATTTCCTGAGAGTGTATCGTTTCCCGCAGGACCTTCGAGGGATGCGCTCTCTGTTGACCGTGTCTACCGCGTCCGGATCCATCGTCGTGGTTTTATTTCCGTCGGCGTTCTCGTTTCCTCGATATTGTCCCCGTCCTTCCGTTCCTTTTGCACCTCTGTTCGTGCATGATTCAGCACAGCCCTCGTCGCCAGCCACTTCGACGACGTGGAAATCCGAAATCCCGCTAGCAGGATGGTTCTTTATTCGAGCACCCAGCGAACCAGATTGCTTTCGAGCGTGGCGCAGATCGGAGGAAAGATCGTGAAGATTAGAAAATACAGTTTTTCACGGCAGCTTCGAAGATAAATGTTTTTATGCCAGAGCTAGTATTCTATTTTATATTGAGAATTGATTTCCAGTGGGGTGAAAAGGATTAATATATTGGCATCTTCTTAAATTCATCACGCTTCCCCGGTTGGCCGAGTAAGAAAATAATAACCGCGGGTATTCTAGTTCATTTGCCCCTGATATTACATTTTTTTGTGAAAGAAAAAAGAGACCCAGTCCTTTCGAGATTCCTTTCTATCTAACATTCAAGTTCGTAGACAGAATCGTCGACCATTCAGGAGTAACAGACGGCCCTCGAGACACCTAGCAATAAGTCACAGTGGGCAAAGCTAACCCATCCATTAATTTCACCATCCTGACTATTAATGATCTCGAAGTTTCTGGGGTCCACGGATAGGCGCATGCACGAGTTATAACATCTAACAACTCCCAAATCACTGAACCCAATATCGGTTCCCAATTCATACGACACCGCAGGGACGATCGTGTTAAGTCGTGGCACCCAATATCGGAAATCTCCGAGTGGCGGAATCCAACACTGATATCCCGAATCGTAACGCCCGATACTGGCAAGCTTCGTGTCGCGGAATCGACCCCCAGTTTCAAATACCATCTGGACACTTCTGATATTCTATTATTCAAACGGCACTGCTTCAAACGCAAAACTTCAACGCGCAGGGCTCACGCTACCGGTTATGGCGTTGGCAACATTATTTTAACATATGGCCTGAGGGGAGGGTTGTTCTGTAACAACGGTCGTAAAATAACGAGTCGTTAAATATCCAGGAAACGAGCAATAGTCGCGTCGGGATTAATTATCGACGGGCAATTCTCACCGCGCGAACGTTTGCACGCGACGATTTATCGCGAATCGTCCCGTTTTCATAAATAAATTCCACGGGAACAGGAAAAATTCCGGGCGCTAGAAATTTCCACCGGAATCGTCCGCGAAAAGTCAAAATCGTATCGAAATTCGCCAGGTGCTGGAACGTAACAGAAAGAGGGTAGAACACAAAATGATACTGACGCCATCGAATTACCGGCGAAAATTCATTCCCCGGTTTATTTTCCAACTCGACACCGATGCTCACGTTTTGTCCACAGAAATGATATTTGAACGGAATAAATTTCACGACTGCCCGATCAACTGTATTTGCTAATAAGTTATCGACGCGGTGCGGTGTCGTGTTCATTACAAATCGGATTCGCTACAGTCTGCCGTCGTTTTTTTTTAGTTGAAAGAAAAGGAAATTCTTCCACATCTTTGGTTATCTTTTTCTAACATAATTTGGAATATGTCAATCGAATTGGCATGCGTGTACGATTTTTTTTGCATATCTTTATTTTACGTATTATGTACTTTGAATGAATATTCATTGCAATTTAATAAGAATACAGTGGTATAATATTTTTATAGCAATTTATAATTTTTTAATTTGAATGTATTATTCATGGCCACTATTTTACCCCAAATTTAAAGGACCTGTCTGTTATATTTAACAATACCACAATTTTACCCTTAAAATTCATTTTTCTTATGCATTTAACTATTCATATTTGTCCATTCTTTTCATAGAACGTTTCACAACAGTGTACGAAATTTTCCCCACAAATATTTTCCAGGACCAAACATATTAAAATATTTTCGTCCACTAAACTAACATTAAACATACACTCGTAAATATACGCAGCAGTAAAACTGTATATATAATTTCAATAATTTATATCACATGACCAGAATTTCTAAAAACTACCCTACGATTTTTTAATCAGTGTGTGTATCTTCGCATTCTCGTCAACGAAGCACCCTTTTCTTACCCACCCCTCCTCAAGCCACATTCCCCTTCCCAATATCTTTTCGCCGGAACATTCCACGAGCTCCACCAAACACAGAAACCAAACACTCGCCAAGCTTAGCACAGTGTTTCCACGGCCATTACTTTCCAAACGCAGCGGAACAACAGATTAAACTCGGCGATTGTTTCGAGGTGACGCAATAAAGTAACCCCGTGGGGTGGCTCGCGTCACGCCACGAGACGGCCGACAGTGATTTCCAATAACGAACTTTGAAATATCCATGCCCCGGGCCGCTCCTGGAATGCAATCAATCGTTCCAACGCTGGATCCTCCGCCTTTGATTACCTTTATATCCACGCGTTTCCTGTAACCAGCCTCCGCCGCCGCCATCGCGTTCCCGATAAACGCTTCGGGAATGTTAAATCCGGGCCGCGCGCAATAACCAATTCCCAGTTCGTGGCGGAAGGGTGAAGGCGGTTGCAAGGCTAATGCGCATCGACGCGAGCGGAAGTCTGTACGGTGAAAACGAGCGAGCCTGGTCGACCTATGCAAATGAGCACACATGGGCTGACGGAGTTAAAGCCAAGGCAATCAAAGGGCCTCGAAATCTGACTACGACTACGCTGAGCTTAGTACCATCACCACCACCACACCACCGCTGCTATTACTACGGCTTGGAAGTAAAGTAGGAACGTTGACTATTCCTCTCGGGACCGGTCCAGTCACGAACTTCGAATTATGATCTCGTTGGTCGCCTCGCGAGCTTTTACTCCGCTTACGTTGCTTGGCCGTGGAGTTTTGGGTTGGGATTGGAATAGGGACGCAGGAGAAAGGCCGAGGGATGAATGGACGGTGTATGAAAGGGGGGAGAAAATTGCGGGAAGAGTAGTGCTTTTCCTCGTTGGGATATGGGGCAGTGGTGATAATTGCGTAACGCGTAACGCAACATGTCGTGTATGGTCTTTCGTCGTGTATTTTAAACGCTTGTAGTAACTCATGCATTCGATCTGCGCTTGTGAACTTTTCATAGAATATCCTCTGAAGGTCTCCATTTACAGTAGAGTGCACACCAAACATATATATTTCGATCGTGAAGGGTCTCCACTGTTTGAAATTCAACTCTGAGAAAAGCTGCAGTACTTCTGGCATGTCCCGGTACAGTCGAATTCCATTTCCACGTCTCTATCAACGTTCTCCTCTTTCCTGCCACCTGTTTTGTTTTTTTTTTATCTCAAATCGTTCGCGCAAACCAGTTTAGGCGTATACAAACTGCAGCCGATCGTAATCATGAATTTACCATTCGCGTGAAGCGTTTATGTGGCCACGCGCATCCTGGACGATTACGTAAACCGGCTGGTCAAAGGTTCGCCAAACGTTGGACCCCGTCAAAGGTTGATTGAATTCCGAACTTCCGTTTGTTACTCGGCATACTTCCGTGTTTGGCATACGCTACGTATCGTCACGAACACACGCAACACGTTCAACCAGAAAACGGGCCGGATCCGCAGAGATTCCAGCCTCTGTCGTGGAAATACTTGGAGAATTTTGCGATGAATGTTGAAATTCGGACGGTACCGCGTGCTTCCTTGCACTCTTCATCGTGCGTAAAGAAGCACAGCGACCAGGCACGTGTGGAATTTTATGAAGCGCTGCGACGGTATATTAAAATAGTTGCTTGGAATTTTCCTAACTGCGCTCAGGCGGGTCGTGTTACGCGATTTCGCGGATTCCTTGAATTTTACGCGTAATATATGTGCGTTGCGAAGGGGTTGTAGAATGGAGTAAGCTATGGTGTCGCAAGGAATGCGTCTGGTATTGGAAATTGACGTTCAGAAGATTTTTATTAGCTGTGGCAACATTTTGGTACATTGCGAAAGGGTTGAAAATATTTAGAAAATGTATTTAGAATTTTATCTGAATTTTTTACCTCAGGGTTAATATACTTTGGAAAACTGCATATCAGTATCTATTAGGATGTATAAAATCGGGCACTTGGAAAGATCACAGTTACATTTATTTCATTCATTTATTAAACAAATATTTCCTTCACTAGATACAGTACATTTGAATAATAAACGTCAATAAAATGCTCGATGCAGAAACGGCAATTACAATTGAGCACACCTAATACATAAACTTCCCGTTATCACTCGTTCGCGAAATGACAAACGAAATCATGTCGTTAACTTAATCCTGCAAGAACAAGACCCGTCTGTACGTGACTCGTATAACCAACGAGATCAGACAAGTAGACGCGATCCACCTTGCATATCTCCCAAACAGTCGCAAGTAGTCGTTTCATAAATAAATTACAGCAGTCTAGTTCATATGGTCGCTTGAATAACACAACTTCCACGACGAAAGCCGCCAATGCCGCGATATTTAACATTTCACATTTCCTCGCGCCATTCGTATCCATACACTTGCCGCCCCTATTTCAAACCCCATCAATCCTTTCTAAAACGATGACACATTTAGCCCCAGCGCAAGTAAACCGAACGAATAGCTGTTTTACGAGCGTCGTTAGTCTTCGTACCGCGTATCCGACAGCGCCATGTGGTTCGAATCGATACAATTATTATCGCGACTGCCAGTCGATGCTATACGCGAAACGTCTGCTACTTTCTTCCAAAGGAAAACGAGAGGAGAAAATGCTTCCGCCCTAATGGTCGGTAACTTGCGGGCAAAAATAATCAACAAACCCAAGTACACAGAGAAGAAAATTCGTGCACTGTGGTTCCTCTTAATTTGTCTTAATTAACTCAAACCGGCGTTAACGAAGATTTTACGTCGGTGAGAATTAATTAAGCCAGTTTCCAAAGTTCGCTGGCCGATGGGCGGCTACGTAGTTAGGCCAGACCAGACTCTGTCGTTGAGGCAAGGAGGAAAGAGGGGAAAAAAGAGGAGAAAAAACAAGGAAAAAGAAAAACAAGGAACGAGAAACACCGAGGGCGGTCTTGCCACTGAATATTCATATATTGCAATCAACCCCTTTAGTCTAGGGAGTTGCACGTATACACGTGAACAAGAACGCGTTACCTGTTTGGATACCTGGCCACACCGGACCGAGAAACTTATTAGTGAGGAATATCGATGCTAGCTGACTACGCGACGAATTTGTTTACATGAAATCGATTGATCCGCCGTCCCGTGTTTCTTCGTGGCGGTTCTGTTGATTTTTCCACGTGCTTGTGGCTTCCTCTCGATGGTTTTATTCTTGGTTAGTTTAACGCTTATGGCTTTGTTTTCGGATACGATTTAATCTAATCTGGGCACAACCTTCGATACAAGTTTCAGACTTTTCCTTTTTCGTGAAAAAGTATGTCAGTGTTGTATAAACGTAGGGAGTGACAAATTTGTGAAACCAGCACTTTATTTGTTGATTCGTAATTTAGTATTGTCTTCGAGTTATTTGCTTTTATTATTTAAAATATTTAATGTTTCTTAATCAAGTGGTGTGATCTTTCATTTTTAATTCTAACAACAATATTTTTCGTGTCTGTTGATGTTTCAATTTTCCGCGGAATACACGTTTGCCAATTCAGGGTACGGATAACCCGTTCTGTGTGTCGAGAATTGGTATGCAAAGTGCTTTCTGCTGCTTAAATTGCTTCAAACCAGCTGTTACATATTAATGTAATTCCGTGTGTTTCCTCAAAGAAGGGCTACTCCCGGATCAATTTCCCTCGTTCCGGGAATTTCAAATTCTCGATTTATTGATTCTCCATTAAACACTTGACACGTCGTTATTTTACCACGGCGGACAATAAACCTTTCATTTTACTTAATACGGGATAGCTTCCGTTTCCGGAATAAGCAACACGACATGTTTCCATAAATATTTATATTAAACGCACTGTTACAAACTTGACTTGTAAATAGCTTATTCATTTATTAAAATTCTATCCTGCACAACGATGAATTAAAAACGAGGAAACAATCGTCACGAACTAAGCTCAACATGACCTGTCTCAGCTTCAACATTAAATTACATAAACTACAAAACAGAATTTTAACTGAACTAAATTTTAATCTAAAAAATCTGCATCAATAATAACCGTACGATACACATTACAAAAATTTCCCGAGCCCCAAAAATATCACAAAAATAGACAATTTCCAATACTAAGTAAAAAGCCTCAAACTATAATCGACCAGAAACATCGTCGAGTTTATTCAGGAGTTCTTTGAACACAACAACCCCTCCTCTCTGTCGCAGCGCCTGTAAAACTTCACCAAAGAAAAATCACCATTTCTTCTTCACTTGTACCGTTCACCAAGCCCCGAAACAATCGCTCTATACAGTAACGACACTCTGTCGCGATCCATCGAAGGGGTCGTATCTTTTTATCTCCTCGTCGTCGTCGTCGTCGTCAACGGGACCCTCGACCCAATTGGAAACTCGATCAGTCATTCACCTTGCCCACCGGCTGGATCATTATTTCATTCCTAATTAATTGCCGTTGCACGCGATACGCGGGTCCAAGGCCCGGCAATTTGTTAAGACTATAGGCGACACGGTCCGTCTGTCGCTCCCTCGACGCTCTTGTCGGATTAATTAATGCCTCGAGGCCCCGACGGAGATACTTGCCGAATCTACGAGATGGAAAATTGCATAAAACAGAAGCGGAAACGGACCGCAGGATAGATATAAAGGGCGGGGTACACGACGAGCGTGGATAGGGGAAGGCCTCGTCTGTCGTATCTCTGTGTGCCGTTACAGTGGGAAAAGAATAACGAGCACCAACGAATCGATATTTGCACCCGGCTGCTTACCTGCGGACGAATTACGCCTCCATTCGAGGTAACTACGGTGGTTTGTGGCTCCCTTTGTCGCGGAGCTTTTGTGCTTCGAATCTGCCGCGCGACATTTACTTGAAATTTCATCGTCGAATTTATCGTGTACAGTTTGTTTTCAGAGTAACTGTCTTGGCACCGCTATCCCCGCTGTGATTCTTTTGTTTCCCTTTGGCGATTTATTAGACCGTGGCATTATTGCGCCTGACAGTTTTTCTTAGATTGTGGATGATCGCGATTGTATTATATTTTTGATAGATTTCTCCTTTCTCCTTTGCGAAGATTTGTGGCAAGACTGTGGCGTTTCCATGGTAGTCGATGATTCAACTTCGATTTCGATCCTGCCGTCCGTAAGATTTGCTAGACGGGACCGTCGATCCCGTATTCCCAAACAAGCTTCACGTATTTGTGAAATGTTCTTCGAGCTCGAAGTTTCTGCTAAGTTTCAGTTGCGGTTCCCACGAAACTTCCACGTGAAATAACTGATACCTGGACGCTCCATTTTTCGTGACGCTGTCGGCAAACGTCACACGGCTCTGTTTGCCGTTCGACACTTGCACGCTCCATTTTTCGCGACAGGTTCGACAAACAGCTCGCGGTTGTTCACCTCGATATCGTTCCACGGTGATGCGAACAGAACCACAGGGTCGACGTGAAAATGCCCGTAATAGTCGTATTGGTGACACGTTTGTCTGTTTAGAAGCTGCACATGATTCAGTTGCGAAACAATATTTATTCCACTGTAAATGTTTTCTGAATATCACAGAGAATTATTAAAGGGTTCTGTATTTTCATTTAAAGTTTTTGTTCACTTTCTCCCATTCCAAAATTACTGTTGCTTAATTCTCTTATCAGGTTTCTTTATTAATGTTTCCTCGAGGAACATCTAAAACACCTAATAATTAATAAGGAAAATATCACGTTATACATACGTGGTCTATTCAAGGCGTGATGTAGAAACATGTTCTACTTCCCTTTTGCATTGCTGAATCCAACCCCAAAATTCTATCCACGTATTGCGGCACACTGTGTAGATCCTGCACGGTGGCACAAACGCGACGAGATATTGAATAAACGCGAAGAAAAACATGGTGGAGCTCGTGGCAAGGAATCGAGGATCGTTACCTTTCGTTACTGGGTCGAGTGGAATCCCGAGTAACGAAGGAGTTCTTTGCAATTCGAGTCAAGTGGTAATGGCTCGAGCGTTTCCTTTTTTTTTCTCGCCGGTTCTTTTTATGTTTTTCCAGTTCTCCCTTTTCTATTCCTTTTTTTTTTCCTCGTGTGGGCTTCGGCCAGCAGGCAGATGAAGTCTGTGGTGGCGTGGATTCGAAGAAGCCGTTCGTGAAAAGGGAGAAACGTGTCTGACAATCGGTGCCATCTAAAACGATTATACGCCACGTCGAATAATAATTCTGAACTGATATTTCAATTGCGAAGCACGGTCGGAGTCAAATATTCACTCGGGTTTTTGCTGCTACTAATTCAGAACTTGGCAAGCGACACATTCCACTGCGCGGCCAGACCAATACTGGCTGAATCTACTTTAACTAAATTCTCTCTTCTATTTACATTCAAGCTGTGCCTACTACTATCATTTAAACACGCCATTCGCTAACTCTGCATATGAAATGTCCCTGACGCGGCAAAAAGAAGAAAACATCATACCTTAATACCAATTAGAACTATTTCACTCGAACGCGATAAATCGACACTGAATAAACTTCGAGAAATTCATCGATCCCCTATCTCAGATCAACAATTATTGGCTCTAAATTAATTCTATTATTCCATATCAATTCCACATCAGAACGACCATGTTGCAACCACAGTTTCATTAACAAAGAACGACCTGGACCAATCACGCGGGAAACTCAGCCCCAGTCAGCCTACATCAATCTAAAGAAGCCACCTTCGAAGCTTCTCAAGAAGCTGGTATTTTTTTCCTTCTTTTTTTTCCTTCCACCGGTCTGGATATCTTGGCCCAGCCAGCGTGCTTTTAATCAGAAACTTCACCTGACCCAGTCCCATTTCCCGGCTTTCTTCACGGCCCTCGTTCCCCCGTCCGTCATAGCGCCGTCGTGATTCTTTGTTATAGTCGCGAAAATAGCACGCGGGACGCGCAAGGAAGAAGAGAACGGAGCAAGGGGGAAAAAAAGCCGTTCGCATTGTCCTGCGCGCTATACTCGCCGACGCCGGTACATGGCCGGTTCTTTCCTTAATAAAGTCCGCGTGAAAGCGTCCCCGTGAATTCACGTCTCGTTGCCGGAGGTCGGATGTTCAATTAAGCCAGCCAGTTGCCGGGGACACTGAAGATCGAGATAGCCTGTGGATAAAACGTTGAATCCAGCGGGGATGTAAAATGGTCTTGGGCCATAAGTCGAGAATTTAATCGGTCCGTGGGAGTAGGGAATCGATCGGTTAGAAAGAAGCACTTTGTAGGGAAGAAAGGGGGTAATCGGGCGAAAGGGGCGCCGCGCCGGTGTGGCAACAATCGGGATGGAGTTGACGTTGTAACGTGGATCGATCCGTTTTAACCGAACGACCTGTGTTCCTTGAAGGAAATCGCCGGGACGTATTAAGTAGATTAAATCTCGCTCGGCAGAAAATCTTTGTGTAATGGAAGAATTGTGATTAATGGACTGCTGACGTTTAAATCGTACGGGGTAGTGCAGTTTGGCGATAAAGCTCGACTGTTTGTGGAAGCTAGATACCCTTTCCTATTTTTAGTTGTTTCACTGTGAAGCTTTAAATACTAGGCTTGCAACTCTAAGTGGTTCCGTCGTCGTATCGCAAATTTTTCCTGATATTATTCTTATGCTTGAGAAACTTGTGTGGAGAAATTCAATATAAATATTAAATTTTCGTAGTAATCTTACAATAATAATAATAATAATAATAATGATAGGAAGAAGAATAATAGTATACAATCTTAGAAATTAAATAATCGTTGCCTGATAATATTTACAAATGTTCTTCCCAAAATTTGTAATATTACTTTTATTACAGTGTCTCTAATTCTCGTCGGAATTAATTAAATAATGTATCTAACGTAACTCTTCGCAGGTGCGCTATGAATAAATACTGCACCTATCGGAATACAGCGATTGCCTTCGGCATTAATATTCTGCGGGGACTCTGAGGTTTTCTCAGAATATAACAGAATCGATAGATTCGTTCCAAAATGCAAGCCCTCACGCACTTGCAATGTAGATGCGGATTTTGGTAAAGCTGAGCAGATCCTCCCGAAACTGTCCAACTCTGGGGATACTTAGACTTCTAGCAACTCCAAAACAAACTTATTAAATCCTCTCCAGCAAGTTCCTGTCCTGGACTAACCGATAGGAAATTCCGCGATATTGTGCATTTGGGCAGCTATACGTTTTCGTGTCCGCAGCTTCGACGAATTAGAATTCTCTGTATTGTCTAATTTCTGAATCGTATCTAAATTGAATCGAAATTGTACAGATCGTACTGCTTCGTGTAATCTGTGGGATTGTCTAATTTTCTTTTACATATTTTGAAACGGGAGGTTGGGAAGCCTGTTCGAGCGTGTCACGATTTTTAGAGAAACGAAGATAAGAAAATTTTTTAAAGAAATCTTCCTTCGTTATTCCATTTACTTTTTCAGCTTCCTCGTTTTTCTTGTTACCCTCCATTTAACGCGGTACTTTATTTTATTTTTCTGCTTCTCTCTCCTAGGCTTTCGTTTATTTCCTATTCATCGACGAATAGGATGAAATAAGTTATCTTAGCCCTCTCGTTAATTTATTAATTGAACAAGAGCAATTTAGTAAACGCTCGTATTATCCACCGAGAATACCCTATTTGTTAGATCAGAAATTCTCATAATTGTATGGGAATTGAAATTTTCCAAGGTTTCGTGCATTTTCAGAAATTGTACTTTGATCATTTTATTTATCATGTACACGTATGTTCGTTTATTCAATCAAGTTCGAGCTGGGTTTAAATTTACTGCAGAGCATTCTCACCAATTGTCGTCGAGTGAGGTCGTTGAGTTCTCTCGATTCTTCAAAGTTACTCGGTGAATCGCCCGTGGAAAGGGGATCCTGGCTTCGATTAGCCTGTTTCAATTGAGACCCGATGTTTTCCTGGTCGCTTTCCGTTTAGATCGAGTCAAGGTAGGCTCATTACCAGCAACGGTAGCTTCATTCATCGATCGACTTTTCGGCCCGTGAACGACAAAAAGCAAACGCCAAGGGAAATAAAAGAAACTTGGAAAAGGACGACGAAGGGAAAGGATTAAACGCGAGGAACATTGAAATCGACAAAGCTCGATGGGTGCCTTCTATAAATTTAACAGCGCCTAAATAGTTTTTAAATATTACAGAAATTTTTGCTCAACCAGACGTTTTATGAGATTTATAAAATTGTATACATGAAGCGTTTAATATTATCCATGTTCCATCTGTGTTTAAATAGTTATAATCAAAGTAGTAAGTTACTCGTAACATTGTGCAAGGGATTTGTACGTTCGTATCTATCATGTGCAATTTTTTTGTTACAGGTACGTAAACCGTGAGACACTTTCCTGTTCAGTCTATTAAGTAAGTAATTTATGCGATCATTTTTATGCACGTAACTCTGGGGCAGAACGAAACAACATTATCATATCGGATGTATGGCCATGTTTCTTGCCCCTGTACGCCGTAAATTAAATTGTTTCATACATCCTATTTATCGGTTTCCGGCTGTGTACAAGCTTCCTCGCTCCAGCCCTTCGTTTAATTCCTTCTGCAATCAAAGGGCAATCGTTAACTCCCGGAATTATTCGGCGGTGTTTTACACTTGACTAACTATTTAAATACTGTCTACATGAATATTATATAACCACCGCGCGTATTGCAAAGAATTGCGTCTCTAATTATCCCAACATAATAATTTCAATTAATCCTAATTCACGTACAGAAACAACTTTCTCACTCTCTAAACCCTTCAAAACCAGGCGTTAAAATATAACAATAGTAGTTCTAATAACCTCCGATCGATAGCGAACGTTAATATTCGCAATTCACAATTTTTCCTTTAAACTTACACTGACACAATTTTCATTGAAACACCGTTCAGTCGACGCACGAAACGCGTGGCGCACCGAAAAATTTTATTCGATCCCGACGGTGGACTGACGCGTCGCGTCGCTGGAAAATCGGGCCCGTCGCGATATTTCATGCGAGCGTAATGCTTTAAGTGGACCACGGCGCACAAAATCCAATATTTGTCCGACCGCTGCGCGGGTCCGAAGCACCCTCGACGAATACGCGCGGCGTTTTCACGCCGACTGTAATTTTATTTTCATTAGCCCGATGCGGGACTGAAGTTCGCGAATAGCGAGGACGAGCCTGTAGTTTCTACGCTCAAAGTTACGATCGCCCACGCCTCCACAGAGGCGTTTGTTGTTTACGACAGTGAATCGAGCGACATACTGGTGAAATTTTAGGCCTTGAAGTGGCAATTTTACTGGGGGGCTGTTGGTTACCGTTCGTGCGACTTGGAATCAGGGTGAAGCGTGCATTTTGCAGTGGGACAGAAACTTCCGTTTGGTAGTTTTCTTCTGTACTTTCAAGTGGAAGTAGAGGTGTTCGGCATTGATAGGATTCGTTCTGTTTTTGTACTATTATTGGGAATCGCTGGGGAATGAACGAGAGAATTGAAACGTGTACAAATTGATAGTGATACTGGCAGATATTTATCGATTATTCTCAGTGGCTGTATATTTCGAAGTGGAGTAGTTTTTATTATGTAACATGGAGTTTTTATTTTTATTCGTTCCTAATTGCGTTCCAAAGTTAACATAATATGCACTGCATGTTCTGCAATGCTTGGTTTTGTGGTATATATTTGTTGATTGACGTCTGAATTGAAATTAATTAGAGATTGCGTGAAGCAGTAGTATCGGGAAATATTAATTTTCTACTGTTGTAATAGACGTCTGTGTGCTGGGTCAGTCATTTGGGCTCCAATCTTAGGTCTTATTATAATTGTTTTCAAACGAGACGAGGAATGCGAGAGTATACGAGTTTTTATACACCGTTGAAGAAACTAGAAAACTTACGACTGTAATTCGCAAACTTTAGAATGTTAAAGTGATTGATGTGTATCTCAAGCTTAGCTCAGAGTTCCTCAGATTGCACATAAGTTTTCGCAACAGGAAGCGAAATTCCAACTTCACTTTCGAAAAGCAGCGAATTACGCGAATCCCTGAAATTTTTCCGAGAAGCAGCAACATTCACTTCGGTTGCGTGAGCCTTTTAGAAAAATTTCACTCATAAATTATTAACACCTAGCTATACGACTGTACGATACACAGTCTGTTGTAACTTGTTTTCTGCAAGGGTTGGTTATCTTTGTTTTCCGTATCACCCCAGCAATTTAGGGGAGCTACGGGAAAAATCGTTTGGCCGGGAATGGTTGTTTCAACGATGCTCGTTTCGACGCGAGATCGGCCTGGGATCTAAACTGTAACGACGACGTTCGACGTTAGGATCACGAACGGAGATAAAATTCTGAACGTTCCGGTGCATTTTCATGAAGACTTTCAGCCAGCGAAGCAACGATTCAGATAATAAAGCAGTTATCTCGAACTCTACTTATCGTTTAGGAATTAATCCACTCCGCTTCTAGTTTTACAGAGATCTTCCTGTTCTTGCTGCGTTTTTTTTTCTCTTCGTACACCTTGTTATCGAAAGGTGTTCTTAATCTAAATAATAAACCTAAATATTTTCAAAACCATTCTCTGACTCTGATACTGTTACGAATTTTCCAATTCAGCCGATTCGAATTTCTTGAAAAGCTTTAACGACCGTGAAAAAATATAATTAACCCTTAAAAAAGGTTTATGCTCCCGATTTTAATCCACGTTACAGAGGGATCAACGAAGAAAAGCACGGGGAGAATTTCCAACGCGACAACTCAGCTGTTTAAATCGCCAATTAATGAAGACGCAGGGAACGGTGGATAATACTTACCGCGGGTACGAGACAGGGGTGAAAAGGGGTGAAAAAGGGTGAAATCTTTTTGCTCTCGTTACGCCAGTCACCACGAAAAGAATGCATTTTTGCGTGAACTGGACTTCTTATTATTTCGGTGAAATCCTTTTCATACCCTTCAACGAGGAGTCCTTCCTTTGTCTCTGTTTCTTTTTTTCTTTCCCTTTTCAAACCGACGCCATACCGCTTTTTAGGCGTGTTTGTTCGCTCCTCGACTGCTTAGCAAAGGCGAAAGCCTGAGGGAAAGAAGCCACAGCTTCTTTCCCTCGAGATTCTTACCAGAAACTCACCTCGTTATTTCACACGTGCATTTGCATTTTTGTTGGGCCTGTGAAATTGCAAATGCACCGTATGCTGGAATTCGTCAGATTTGAATTTGTTGATTCGGTGAAAGTGGTATGATGTTAATTTGGTCGCATTTTATCGTGGCAATCTGTGAGAAGGTTTTGAGCATTTTTGCTGAGAACGATGTACGAAATTCGACAACGAAAGCTTCAAATTATTAAAAAAAAGAAATACAAAGATTCAGAATTTACTATTAATGACAATTGATGATGTTGCTTTTGTGTATAAGATAAACGCAATACCTGTGCAATTTCGTAACTAATCTTAATTAACGAACTGGCGGAATTTTAACATCGATCAAAATATTGGCAAGAGCAATTTACATGTCGCTGGGAAACGGGGCGAAAATATTCAAGCATCGTGAATGACTGGAGCAAATATTTTGCCTGGAACTTTTTGGCAGCAAATACAATTAACTAGATTGTTCGCAAGTTGATGCGTAAACGGAGCGCGTTTGAATAATTCAATGGCCGAGCGGCTTAAAATTTCGCAATTTATTAATTAAACACATTTGCGGTCGGCTCGGTGGCACGAGATCGACGATACTTCTATCGAGTAATGTTTTGTTTATTATTACAAATATGAAGTGCGAGGAGGAACAATTTTATCGTGAACAGATTTAATTCAACGTTACATAATACCCCGATGAACCTCTAATTCCCTACGTCAGTTAATGCGCCCGTGCATATAATTCGATCACCGAATCATTGATCTCGTAAACTGCTTATTGCGCCAGCGTACGCGTTAATTGGAGAAGAACCATGCGGGACGTGGCGTGAGCGTAATTGAAAATTGTTTGCCGCCGTGAAATTACGTTTCTGCGACTTCTGCTTTCTTCGATTTGCTTCATAATTCCAGCTGACGGTCATTCCTCCGACACTCTCGATCCTTACGTATAGGTAGAAAGGTGTATAATTGAACATTGGGCAAATGAGTCGATTAAAAAGGTACAATATATTTATTTGTTGGTGTTGATTTTTTAAGTACTAAATTATTGCAAATATTTCTGCCACTAGAAGATAGCCGTTTAAAAATATTTTTTAGGTACTATGTTACATTAATCATAATATTATACTTTGACTGGAAAGTAGGTAAATAAAGAATCTTGTGCATTATTTTAATAGAGGAATAGAAAGAAGCGTGAACATTATTCATTTCCATTATACTGCATAGAAAAAGATAGGCAATTTTGTCGTTTCCCTGCACGCGCATCTTTTCCAATAAAAAGAAGGACAGGTTCCTTATTGGTTCGTTTCGATTCAACGTTTATAAAGGAACTCGCAGGCGAGTTTGACGCCGTTCGCGTGCAATAAAATTAAAAGGGCCCTTCCGAGCGTTCCAATTCGGAAGGAAGAATTGATTCTTGATTTGTAAGATCGCTTCGAGCAGAGCCGAGTCAACGTTACTTGCTGCATATCCTGCTATTTGCCGTCTCTCTTTCTCTCCCTTCCTCCCTCTTTCTGCCCTTTCGCATTCCTCTCTGCTCCCTACCGTTTCTTCTGCATTCTACACTCGCTATCATCATTCTTCCGTCCCTCTCTTTCTCGTTCCCTCGTCGATTCCCGTCGCGTTTTCTTCTCCTCCGCCGCCATCCACTTTGTTCCGTTCGCTTCCCTGAACGACCGCACTGTACATACGTTCGGGCTTATCTCGGGGTTATCTTAAATATCGCCGACAGAACAATGGCATTTTAATCGCGCGAAACGCGACTGACGTTTTCTTGCAATTATTTATCGCGTCACGCTGTTTGACGCGACACAATCACGATCTACCGGGTACTCTCGAGTGCTTCGCTAACAATACGCGAAACCCTCTCGATCGGATCGAAAGTAAACGATTCGCGGAGGAAATGAAAATCGTACTCCCACTCAACGGTTAGCCGCGCGTAAGTGTTCCTAATTCGACGCGCGCAGCAATATTCTTTTACTTAATTCAACTTGGACCGAGCGAAATCGTTTTCGAGAAGCTCGCTTCGGCCCGATTCAATTCAGCGTCACTTTGAATTCACTTTAATTCACCGCGATTCAATCGAGCCATGCCAAACCAAATCCATTCGATTCCCCTGAAATTACTTCGACCCGACACAGCGTACAACCGCTGTCCGTTCACATCCTGCCGATAAACAAAACATTACTACCCATTGTTTCAACTGCGCCCGGAACGGTACCTCACGACTAAAACCGAAAGACACTCCGCCTGCAAACACCGTTGCTCCATTTCCAAAGGCACCTCTTCGTCAATTCTAATTACACCGCCGCAGTCTCCGACTGGAAAAATAATGCTCAGCCCACCCCTCGTCGTAATCAAACGGAACCAAAAAGGCCCGCGTCCACTCGATCCACAACACTCTCCGGTTCCCTCGATCCAGAATCGTTCACGTTCAACATACTCGTCCCACCATCTATTCACCTCCGTGCAATCCTTCTCTGTCCCTCTAATTTCCTTCTGTCAAGCTCTCGCATTAACCTCTCATTCCCTTTCTCTCTTTACTTCTCTGTACCACAGCCTCTCTCTTCTATCCGCCATTTACCTGTCTCCGCCGGATCTACCTGTCTCCCTTCATCCTTTCAGCTCTACAACTGCTCCCCATCATCTCTTCCTCTTTCTGTATGCTCTCTTTCTCTATCCCTGAACACACGAACACGCCTACGTGACACGTGAGTGTGTGCTGCCGGCGCACGAACGCGTCCATGAACATGCTAACACACGAACGGCCGCAACGGTGGCTCGAGTGTGGAGCCCACGGAGCTGAGGGTACGGACGACAGTGCCGCGTACACACCACAACGTTCCGCACTCATGCCTTGCGTTCTCCCGCGATAGATCGGCAAACGGCATCTCCGTTCCTCCGATAGAGCGGTGTCCGGCTTCCCTCGGCTCGTCGTCGTCGAGGAACGAGCCGGGCACAGATCCTGATACCGAGAATTCGACCGTACAGTCCGCGTAAACAGATCGCTGGAAATTTTGGTTGGAACAGCCTCTTTGATCTGTCCATTATCGGGGATCCGCTATCGTCCAACGATTGGACACTAGTTGAGCCTGATATGGAGGGTCTTGTTTACACGAGTTTTGAGCTCCGATCGATCGGCCGATTGTGCAAGGGACAGAGAATTGTGGAATCGCTGGACACGCCTGTGGATTGATGCGGTGGTGTGAAAGACCAACGAGGGATTTCGGGGGGTTGGTGCAGCCGTTTTGAATGAACTGCAGAGTTTTGGGAAGAAAGTTGTTTACTTGCTGGCGAAGAAGCTGATTAAGTACCGCGGGGAACCGTATTACGCTGCCTTCTGATCTTGCACGCGAGATCGCGGGAGAATAACGGATAACAGAACCTGTGTTTCACTAATCGCGTTCCGTCGATAACGAATTTGTTCAGCGATTTTTACATCGGTGGTCTGTTTGCATTTTCCACGTCAGTGTAACTCAGTGACCCGGCGTTCTTATTCTACTATAAACCAGTCTGAAAAGTGAGTCCTCGTCCTTGGAACGAAACCCGGAGGAAGATAAATGTGTGCCCCTAAAAAACTGATCTTATCCGACAGACATCCGTGTAAGTTGCTCAACGATAGGCCAGCAAAGCCCTCGAAAATTAGTCGACAATTAGCACGGTCGACAATCGCACGCAGCCAGCGTGAACTTCGCAGTCCCTCGAGGAACGTGCGCGCTCGTACACGCGCACACTTCCTACAACGTCGAGCACCGGAAGACGCGAGCACTGGGAAGGGGACAGAGGGAAGGTAGACGAGTTCCTCTCAGCGGACGAGTGTTAGTCGAAATATTGGAGTGACGGGCGAAAAGGCTACACGCGAGTCGCGCGAGGGTCGGGCGACGAAAAGCCGCGGGGCGCAAGCGTGCTCGCGCGCTAATTGCCTGCTCGCCAACGCGTCGAACAGTGTGCTCAGTGTCTTCGTGTATCCTCGGCTAATCACCGTCCCCCTGTACACCGTGCTTCTTCCGCTGAAAATGAAATCGCGCCCGCGTAGCACAAGGACGCGGCTGTCTCGAATCGTTTCGAGCGTAAACGGCGAACGCCGCCGGTTTTCGAACGGTGTTTCGTGCGCGTGCGTGATGGATCCCGGTCGTCTGAGGATCGCGTGGACGGTTTGTGTGTCGCGGTAATGTTCCCCGCGATCCAAGTACTTCGCCGGTTTCAGTGATTTGTGAATTTGGTGCGATTGCGCGTCACCCCTGCGTTGGATACACCTGTGGGCCGCGTGTTTAAGTTTCTTCGATTGGTAAAGTATGAGAATCACGAGGACGGGGGTGATACAGAAATTGAATGGTTCTTGCGATAAAATGTAAGTCGAAGTTTTCTTGGATAGTGTTGACACAAGGTTTTAAAGACAATCCTATAGATAGTAGCACTTTGATTATTCGTAATTAGATTCTCCACCGAAAATGAATGGTTTGTTTTTCAATGAAAAATGTAGAGAAAATACACGAAGAGGGTTTATAGTGGTTACATGGTTACAATTTTTAGTTGGTACGCAGAGTTTCTTACCGCATGCCTGCTTATGGCACGTTAGCCGCGTTTGACGCGCAATTCAGTCGATTCAAGGTAATCGGGCCAGCTCGGTCTCGATTAATCGGGAAAATCGCGAACCGAGGCGGAATTAGCGATGGCTCGCGAGCTATTTAGTCGGCAGGCAGGTACCTGCATTCAAGAATCTTCCAGATACCGGGAAAGCTATTCGTCTTGGCAGACATCGTGGTCATTAAGTTAACACGGCGTATCAGTCGATCTAAAGGCTGCCACGTTTCTCATGAGCGAATTTATATCATTCGTGGCGTCTCCCCCGATGCCTGACTAATCCTTTGAACCCGCAGCAATCGCACGATTTACGAATTCTCCTTGTATAATTAATTAACGCCCATCCAGGCGTCTCATTGCCTCAATTATCAATCGTGTTCCTCGATAGATTTAGCGTTGAGTTGTATTTGTAACCATTTTCCTACACTGGGGTCCTGTTCTACTCGTAAATGAATCGATTGTATAATATTCTAATGATGCATCAGGGTCGTCTCCTTTTGTTCTTTTTTTCTTTTTCCAAATTAACAGAGCAATTATTGTACCGTGAACAATGATTTCTTTGATTTCTTATTCCTTCTGTTGCAATACGGTCGTCGTTGCGACTAGTCCGTAAGATTGCAAGGGGGTTGAAGAATCTTGCAAATCCTCCGGCTTTGCATTTTCCACTCGCACGTACGTGCGCGCATTCTGGATCAGCACGATGACCGTATGGGGGTTTATTAACCCCGTATCTCGTCTATCGGAATCCGTTTCGATCGATACTCTTCGACGGTTCATATCGTTCTCCCCCTTTGTTCGCAGATGTCTCTTAAACTGTACGTTTCTTTAGAAACTGTACACCCCCGGTCCCTTCGTCGAAACTTATTTCTCTTTTCAAACATTCATCTGAACTGTTATATTGGACTATTACATTTCAAGCGGATTAATTCGGCAAGAGACTCGAAGGGGAAACAAAGGTATACAATTTGCCATTCCTTTAAAACCTCAATTATAACTCACGTAACAGATTAAACTGGAAATTCAATTATCCTCAAAATCATTTGCGATGAAATTTTTGCTTCTCTATTATCGCATTGCAACAAAAGAAAGACGCCAAATTAAAGGGTAACAAAATTTCACCCGTGATCGCGAACAATAATCAACACCGCGAATCGCAAGTTTTCAACGATACACAGTACGTCTATCAATTCTATCGGTGCAAACGCCATCGGATTTTGTTCGCAAGGTTAATCGAGTTGCAGGTTCTAGCCTATTAAGTTACAAGCCTACGAGCTTGGAGTAACTTTTGCGACGTCGATTAAAGACGGCTATCGTCTCTCGCGTTACATAAGACGTCGACACTGCCGCTACCTGTTCGCAGGTAGAAAAAGAATTCACATTAATGTTGTCGTTGCATCGCGATTTATCGTTGCGCGTTTGTACAGACACGTGACTGGCCACGTTTTATTGAGCGGAAAATAATTTTGGTCAATAATAAATGAATGGCTCAAAGTTACGGCTTGATTGCGTTAAAGTCGCAACAACGTTATAACGCTGAAGTAAAAATTTAATTATCGACGTTAATAGAAGGTTGATAGCCGATCTTACGAAATTAATTGTTAATGGAAACATCTACGGTACGGTCTTAAGTAGCTAAAAAATGGAAGTTGAAGTGCTGCAGCTCGAGTTTTCTTGGCACGAATTTTTAATTAACCTCGAAGTCGGCCCATCTTAGTTCTACTTGATAATGTAAATTCGTTTGCAACCGCTTATTTATCATTTTCCTCAGAAGTCACCTAGACAGATAAAAAAGAAAAAACGAAAAGTAGATTATATTTATTCCCTCTAAAATGAAGTTCGCCGGGCTGAGAAAATTGCTTACAGGTTAATGCGAGTTCGTTTCCAGAGATAAGTGCTTCTTTTCGTCCTGTCCTCGCAGGGTGTTGTTAAAGGAGGACGACAAGATTAGAAGATAGCAAGGGTGAATTAGGAACGAGTACTATTTAATTAAAGAGCTTTGTTAAAAATTTGATGGGCGAAGCGGGGATTTCTGGATGGAAGGCAAAGTTTTTGGGCATCGACGTAAAACTTGCTTGGTAACTGCTCGGTTTCGCGGGGATTTGTCTTCATTATTACTAATCACCTATTAAAGTTCACGTCCGACGAGGTATTTAATAGTAAAGAGACCGTGGGAGCGCGAAAGGGGGGGAAAGAGAGTGCGCTAAGAAGCCGATGAAACTTTCAGGTGAAAAGTTTTCGCTGTAACTTGCTATCTCCTCGTCGGATGGGCCAATAAAGAAAGAGAGAGTCCATTCTGTGGCTCGTACTCGTGCAAATAGAATCTGCAGCGAGAATAAAATCTCGCTGATTAATTTCAACGGATTCTCTTTTGTATTTGCAGTTCCACATTTTTTTTATCACAGTAGCTTCTTTCGCTATTCCAAATCGTATCTCAACGTGACTCGGAAAACTGTTATTCTTGGGACTAAAGCTTGCGCCGGACATATCGCGTGGACGGTTCAGGTGAATTCTACGCGTTTGTGTCGAGCGTTCTGAAAGGTGGGATAGAAAAATTCATTGCTGTCCTGGAAGCTGTTCGAATCAATTGAGCGTGGGATTGATGGAGATTACGTACCGCGAGAATAATTAACGATCCGCGTGTTTCGCCGATTACACTCACACCGCGCGATTGCTTCGCTTGTTTTTACGACGACAAAGAATTTCTCATTTCATGCTCCATATGGGAAATTGTTCGTAATTTGTTTGTTTGCGTGCACTCCGAATGAAGCAAGTCGTTTAGCCTGAGAGAGTTTAGCCTGTTTTCGACGCGAAACAAATTTAATACTACCTTGTAATGTTGTTGAAAAGAAACAGAAGAATAAACAGGAATTAATTATACAAGGGAGACATTTTGTTAACTGCGTGTAAAATATTGAACAGGTTTTACGTGAAATGGTTATTGTACAGAAACGTTAATTACACGAGGCGCAATACAATTTGCATTCAGTGCGAAAGAATTTCTAGCTTCTACTACCCAGAATAAAGATCTCCGATTTACATGTCGCTCGAATGGATATTTCATTTTTTGACACACGAATGTTAACGTTGCTTTGCAGAAAAGAATATTCTAAAGCCTGTGTACGCGCGGTTCACGCCGAACCTGGGGCGTGGGTTAATCATAAGAACTAACCACTCTTTTTCATCGCGGTAACTTCAATTAATTCCGCGCAGAATGGAAATAGAACGGAATTTTTAACAATATATATATCCTGGGGTGTTACGCGCGATATAATTTACATTCAGCCGAAATTACTGCAATTTGCTATCGTAATAAAGACCACGTTTAATTTCAACACACTCCGCGGAGAGAATTATAATTAATCCGTGCCGGGTTTCAACCAACTCACGGCGCACTGCGAAGCAAAATTATCAATTATTCAAGAAACAAACAATGCATTTCTATTTACTTTTTCAATGCACAAACATTCCCTGCAATTTGTCTTATCAAAAACAAAAAAGTCCTCCGCTTATACTTACCAATTGTAAACTCCCCATGAAAATTATAGAAGGGAAAGTATTCTCCGTGGCAGTCGAGCGTTGTGTTTCAGCGCGAAATCAGCGAGCCATATGAGATCTAGATATATACAAGGAGCGGCGTTATCGACGAGCTTTCGTCGTTTCGGTCACGGTGGAGGCTTTAATTAAAGTTTCGCAATTGATTGCTCGGGGAGAGCGCGACGAGAGTAATCAACAGTCGCCCACGCAATCAGCGATCGTCGAAGCCAAACTTCGTCCCGCCGATGGTTACGGCTCGGTACACCGTAATCGAGCGATCGAAGGATCGTCGATACACAAGTCTGGCCCACCAGAAACTTTCCACCGAAAACAGATTCTTCCACGTTTGCGTATTTTTCAAATCCACGTCTCGTTTGCCCTCGTCTTGAATTTAAATCGCATCTCCTCCCATCCTCGCTACGCTGTTCTCTACTGGTCACGAATGAAACTCGGAAGCTTCGAGCACTGCAGTCTGGTAGTGGTATGCTTCGTTACGTTTTCACCGAGGGTGGGATAAAAAATAATTTGCGAAGGGTACGGATTTTGTGTCTTCGAGATAGGAAAAATGGTTGGATATTATTTTCATTATTATTGTCATTACTATTAGAACCGAATTGAAGACAGAAGTGAAACTCGTGGGAACATTCGTTTCTAGTTACTCTTCAATTAATTCTGTGCGAAAAGCGAGGATTCTTTTCTGCATTTCGCAAAACTGATCTAGTGTCAGAATTGAAACATCGACGCGACACTTTCGCTAGGAGTGACTGGTTGCACGACTGAATGAATACTTTTCGATAAACTCTGCTTTCTCGTTCTCGTTTTACGAGCTGCCGGAGATTTTTTACTAACTCCTGAAAGACATAACTTCGCTCCAGAAAGTTCTTCTTATTTTTCACCCCTTTTTTTTATTATCAGCACGACAGCCGAGCTTGTTAGAAACGGCTTAGAAACTCTTCTGAATTGGCCGATCGATAATCCGGAATGCGCGGAAAATCTGGTTTCCAGGAACGTCGGGATCAGCCAGCGGAAACTTTATGACCGACTCGCTGGGCGTTTTAATCGATAATCAGTTTCGAAGAACGCCAGAGAGATTGAACGCGATCTTGGCGGTAGCACGAGTTCCGGCTGATTCGATTTCTTAACAATAGAAACAGAGTTCGGGGAATCGGTGAAACTTTTCCAGCGCTCGATTGTCGGGCCGAATCTTACGTTCGATAGATTTGTCTCAGGACGCCGCTCGAATTAATGGAACCCTGTAGCAGAGAATCTTTAACACTGAGTATGTTGCCGCGAGCGATGATAGAATTATTTGTACAATAACAGTAATAGCAATGAAAGAGAGAGCGAACAGCTGCAATTGAAAATTATTTTGGGCGTAGTACGCGCACTATTCCAATATGACTACTTTTCTATTTTTGTTTAACCACGTTAAGATAAATTTTTTACCATCCCTCGGATTCAATTTCCAGAAGAAGAAGGAGAGAAATGGTCGGCCAGTGTATAGAAATTGGCAGCCGCTAGTGAATACCTCGTGAAATTCGTTTCGAGTGGGATACGTTACGCGGCGGCCGTTCGGTTCGATCGACTTTTTCTACTGTACGAATGAAATTAAATGGTCGAAATTGGAGGCCAATTATCCCTGTTATGTTTCGGGGGCAGGCGAAATGTTAAGCCGATTCGGCGGAATTAACTCGATCTAAATATGGCTTGTCGAGCGACAATTCGCCTCTTTTGTGCCGGCCCGGCTTTTCAAAATTCCCGTTCGAACGTCAATCCCACGATTCCGCCGGCTGCCGGACAACAATGCTGCAACATTTTTGCATCACGCCATGCAGTATTAAACAGCAATTTAGCCTCGTGTAAAATTTGAATAAACCACCCTGAGTATTTTGTGCACACTGAAAGCACCAAATGGTTCGCGATATAGACAGAATATAGAAATCCTTTAACGCTTTGTTAAAATTTGTTCGGTTAATCCTTTCGAAAGTATTCCTACTGTTTGTATAGATAACAATATTACAATTAATAATGATAAAATCCTAGTTATACTATTTTTAGCCCTAGAATAATCTATATAAATTCACTCATCTATGAATAGAAACGGAGGGTTCAAGGGGCAGCGTTATCTAGTGTCTGGAGCATTAAAAATAACGACACATCGAACACAAAGCTCCCGGAAATATTTTTATAACGATTGAAGGCCCGGTTCGTTAATCCTATAAAGATAAAGCTGATTTTCCGTGTCTGCTGATCGTCCCACTCGTGTCTGACATCGACCAGACCGTTTCTACTTACTCTTTAATCGCCTCGATGCTCGCGCCGTTTTACAATAATGACGTATCCGTTCATGGAACTCCACTTTTTTTTATTAACCGTTCTGTTGTGTACTATTTAATCGACCGGCCAAGAATGTTTAAGGAAAAAAAAATCTATTGAATGAATCGGACTTTGTAGCGGTAACGAACACGGAATCGACTTCCAGCAAAGTGCTTTGTGAGGTATGATATAAATATCGCATGCCACGTTGGTAACGGCTTTACATTGGACAGCAATTTATACGAAGCTACGTGTGTCTGTTCGAGGTTGACATGCTTTGTTCAACGAATGGAGATCTCATTGCCTTTAGATTTAATTTCGAAATTCAGTCGTTCTAATTCTCTTCTTTGAAATAAGGTTATTCAAATATTCGATGAATTAAATGGTACCTCTCTATTTAGTTCGCCTTGTAAGTGGCAAAAGTGCTGGTCCGTTTTCGATTACGAATTGTTTCTCTTGTATTTCACATTCATCTTAAATTCGTGTGAAAATTAGTATCGCTTTAGTTAAAGGTGAAAGATACGTCTTTTAAAGAAAATGTTTGTACAATCCACCCTTGGCGGAGAGAAATTCTCGAGTCAGTCTGAACGCCATTCAAGATTAATTACACTACGCCGAAGGACTCTCTTTAACGAAATTAACTCATCCCTGACAATTAATTAGCGACTCCCGCGGTGATCTTTGTCGCTCTTGCGCAACCGCTTCACGCGTGGCAAATTAGTTTCTTCGAGTGCTGGAGCGAAATGGTTTCCATCGTGTCGGCTGAATGAAAGTTATTCCTCGGAAAATGAAGAATGACGCTTCATTTGCGTCGGCGTTTGATGAAACGAAATAACTCCCGCGGAATTAACCTTAGATATATCGTGATCTGTTAAAACGTGTAAACTAATAGAGAAAGGGTGAATTATTATTAAAAGGGGTAAATATTAAAATTCAGGTGCTGGCAAATTTATCTCTGAATATTTATCAGAAGCATGACACTGTCGAAGTAACTTTAACAATAGAAATCGACTAAACGATCGGCGCTGGCTGCGAACGCGGAGGCAGCAGAAATAGTAGTGAAATTCGCAGCAATCGTTCGTTTTAAAGTCGCATTGCAATTTGCACCGAGCATCGCCGGCCGAAACGTGCTCGGAAAAGTACGACGACAACAAATAACGATCTCGCTGCACGATCGGCGTACCGATGGAAATTATGGACGCAGCTTTTCCTGAAGCCGTTCCGCAACCGGTTTACATGGGCGTGGGACGATCATCGTTGATCTGTAACGTAGATAATCGTACGAGTTCACGCAAAGCAGCCGCCGAACGAGATGTAAAAAATAAATGAAGAATTTTTGTGACGACATTTAATCGATTAGAACTATTTCAATCTCTTGGGCAATCTTTTCTTGAAGGCATGATAACCGAAATGATTATCATATTATATTTTTTGTCCAACCGTTTAATTCATATTAGACTTTCTTTTTTATGTCTTTTCGTAATTATTTTCTCTTCTGCGTCATAAATTTCGCTTCGCCAATCGTTGGTCACAACATTATGACTTTATTTTCTGCCTTCAATTTCGGTATTGGAGAACGTCCGTTGTCAGTCGCATGCCTGTTTGGTCCACGGTTCAAAAAATACTGCCAATTCCGTGGATGGTCCTCGTCCAAGAATCTTCGAGTATAATGTTGAGGCGAAATCGGGGGAAAAAGGCATCGAGAAAAGGGAGCCAAAGAATCTTGATTCCTGCCGCGTGACACTGGACCCTGGCGACACAGGTTTTGCTGCTCCACTTCGTTTCTTCGGTATCAGATACGATACTGTTCCTCTGACCGCGATAACCGCGGTGCATTCTCGTTTCAATACACCGGGTGTACCATCAATTCGGATCGTGAACGAAGAAATTTCCATGAACGCAATAATTCTCGACAGTTCTCATGGATTATTCTGAATCAATCGGATCGTTCCCGATTTACTGGCTGTCATGATTAATGTACGAGTCGAATTCGAAATGTGTCGTCGCTTTTCGCAACGCCGAATGCAATGTTAAATAACGCTGGAACAGGATATGATCCTCCTATGCATCGTTTATAAGCAATATTTTGTGATATTTATAATACTTAACTTCAGTTTCTACGCTTCCATTCATCGCACTTAATATATTTTTGTTTTTACTCGCAGTGGAAATATAACTTTAATAAGCAATGGGGAAATCAATTTTCCACACAGTTTTCTGATGCAAAATAATCTTCGCAAAAAATTTTCAATTTTCACGAAGTTCCAGTAGTTAAACGATCAACGATTTTTCGGCCAAGGTTTATCCACCCCCCAATTTTCTCGCCGAGTAGTGCATTCTATTTTCCCGGACAGGGAAAATGAATGCATCCATCGATATATAAAATATTAACAGTAGGTACACCTGCAACACCACGATACCCGTAGCTTCCATTTAAACATTCAATCGATCGAAACTTTCTCCATGCGGATTCTAATCGGGTCGTAATCCCAAGTTAATGATAACTTGGTAAACCAATTAAGCGACCGTGTAACCCTGCATTATTTCGATATTTTTACGTCAAGCAGTTCATGAGCGGACCGCTGGTTATTACTGCTAATCCGACGTGTCAATTAAAGTCACTGACGATACAAATACGTTTCAGTTCAATTGCGAGCCAGATCGACCGGCATAGAATAGCGACGTAACACGCGTGTACACTAATTACGTTACGTAAAAATCGTTAACCCGTTTGCACGATTGAAAATACCATTTCCAATGATTCAACGGGGCACTGTCAATTTCACATGTACGTGAGACGCGAACAGGCGATAATGAACGACGATAATAAAATCTCGCCAGACGTTACTTCGACACGGATCGATCGCACGATGATCACGATCGCGTACACGTTTATATCTTAATCTTTCGATCGAGGCTGGTCATCCTTCTCTGATGGCGTTTATTTATCGGCCTGGTTCCCGTTGATAAAACGCATATTGCAACCAAGCTTGCCGCGCAATCAGAGGGCGTTGAGGCATAGTATTCACGGCGATGATGTATTAATACTATTATCGCCTGATGATCACCTGCGGCCCAAACCAACCTGACATTCTCGTTATTATATAACGCGGCGCAACGCTTCGATCGGTTAATTCGACCCTGACACGCTCGATTTTCCACACCCTTCCACCCTTTTTAATTGCTTCAAACATTTTCAAACTGTGTTAAACACCTTTTCCATTACACGTCTACTTAATAGTGAAACGAACTTTTATTATTATTTTTTTTAACGCTGCCTTAAGTGAATTACAAATTTCTTTTCGATATATATTTTATTGTAATGTTCAGAATAGGTACATCATCCAAATAATTATTTTTACTTTCGTTGAGGTTAATCTTAACGCCCAACATCCATGGTAAAATACTCCGTTTCTCGCAATTCCTGGTAACTTCCCCGAAACCACAGCAAACCATGATCCATTCAGAAAACATAGTTTTCACTTTCCATCGCCACCCCCGTTGAACTTTCCTACCATGGACGAGTACAATGGCTCGTGGATTCAAGTTCATCCGCGTAGTTAGCTCGAGGAGGGGGACGTCGACTGTGGGGGATGATCGTTAAGAAATCGTCTGGCTGTGCCAACCCCTCCGTTAACCGGTGCTCCAACCCCGTGCAGTCCGAATCTTTCAGCCAGTTCTCGCACCCTCGAACAGGACGGCAGCGTGTTGTCGTCTGGCATTGTGAACGGGGGATAATTATGCCTCATTAACAAATAGCTCTCTTTGATGTGGGGACCACGTGCGCAGGGTGGGTTCACTCCGTGGTCGGCGGTGAGAATACCAGGGGGGTGGCGAAGAAAAACAGGATTGAGAACGAAAGGGAGAAAGGGAAACGGCAGAAAGTTGAGGATACGCGCAGAAAGGGAAAGAATGCAGTGGCGAAACGAAGAGGGAAAGACGGGTGCAGAAGGGGTAAGAAAGGTGGGAGAAAAATAGAAACGTCGAGGAAAGGGTGACGCGAAAGGATGAAGAGGGAATGGTAGAGTGTCGACGTTGCGGTTTAAAAAGAACTCGATCGATATTTCGTGCACCGTGGCAGAATGCGGGCGCAACCCTCCGCGAGTGAGCGGGTTGGCTCGCGCACTACGAACCTTTTGTTTTTCAAGGGAGAAAGCTCGGGCGCGAAAGAATTACACAGCCCGCGACGTGACACGCGTAGCCAGGCAGATACGGGGGAGAAGGAGAGACACAAACTAGTGAACACCGAGCACGCCAGTTACGCGGGGTAAAACGAGCGCGATAAAGATTGGAAACCAAATAGAAGCGCGCTGGTACCGCGGACGTGTATTCTCGCCGCCTTGGCTCGCCGAACGTTTCTTCGATTCTGAGGGATTTTCCGCGCCGCACAAAGGTATTATTTGGGAATTGAATATGCAGTTTGTAGATCGGTCCCGGGGGCGCAGGTCGATCATTCGGAAGAAAATCTTGCGGCGCTTGAAACGCTTAGGTGAAATATGAATTCGCGAGATCGTGGAGCATTCACTGGTTGCCCGGGGCTACAATGAACATCTCGGGGGGATTTTCTCGGTGTTTGGAGGGATTCGTCATTTTTCCTTTCCGTTTAATCGAAGGTGCGATTGGAATATTGTGTAAATGGTCTTACAAAATGTTGGGACTTTTGTTGGGAAATATTTTGAAATAAAAAAAAGGAAGAACGAATGATGTACAGTGTATATGTAACTCTTGTAATAACCGTCGCCATTATAGCGGACACAAAGCATACAGCTGGTACTGATGTTCCGTCGTGGTTTTACCAGCCAGATATTTCACGCTGCCCTGCGTGTTAATACAAAAAGTTCCTGCTGCGAAAGAAATCCTTCATCTGGTGGGATATGACCCTTTCGTTCGGATGAATCGCACGCAACGATTCCCCTGTCGAGAACTATAGTTCGGCACTTGCACTATTTCTACATCGCTGGTGAACTTACAGTACTCCACTAATTATCTGTGTGCAATTAATCTGAGAAAAATGTATGTCAGTTTTGTGCCTCATTAGTGCGCATTAAATTTCTGCTTAATATTCGGAATCCTGGTGTGCGATCGTATAGCAATCGCGGTATGACGGGACACTAATTAATATCGGAAATATGGAATGTTTCATCATCGTTCTGTTTATCACCTGAAATGATGCAATTATTGTTCACTATCCAACGCCAAATCTTTCATTAATGATGGTAATATCGTATGCTCTATCTCCCATTACCGCGTCCATAATATTATCTATATAATAGCCATTCGAGCAATGAAATTTCTAATGCAGGTCTAAATACGAGTCAATTCGTACCATTGAATTAGATACAACGGTATCATACGTGCGTATGCACACCTTTACGTAACCACTTCCGCGAACTACGTTTCATAATGAAAGGTCGCCATGAGGGCTATTGTGATACTCGTGCAGATAATTCCATTATTCTCACGGCCATTCAACAGAAAACAATTTGTGCACGTGAATCGACCGGCCATTCTGTATCTCGCGGGGCAATCTGCAAATTTAACACGTCGCCTTCGAAGGCTGAACGTTATTTTCATCGGTGTCTTATTAAATTCTCGTTTTCCAATAACTTGACGGGTTTATTTCCGTTCGACAATTTAATGCCCGGGGCACGAAATTGCGTTGAATTTTCGTTGTTTGCACCGGTGCATCCGTCCACAGTGTAACGCCCCTTATTACCCATGGAGCCCATAAATTATTCATCGGTCGTTACGGTCGCTGTCAATTGCGATGCGTCTAGACAACGCGCGTTTAAAAGTAATAGCCGCTGCGCCTTTCAAACCGGATGTTTAATACGGTCGCCACGGTGTGCGTATCGATTTTAAACTCGATTTTGCCACACTTTTTCTCGACTTTCTTTTCAGCCTATTTGCATATAAATAATGCGTAATCGTTTAAAGTATCCTCCAATTTAATATCGATGTAATACACCACTTACAACAATCCTTTTACTAAAATTTCTTTTTCAAAAAATTTTCTTTCCATAAATCCATCGCTAAAATTAAAACCCAAGTAATTTCTTATTAACGCCCTAATTTTCCACTTAGTCAGATACGATATCTTCTCGATATGACGCGATATCATCTTCAATCAAATCCAAAGCACAAAGCGAAACGGGTAAAGATCAAACGTCGCCCAGGGCCAACGTCCAATGAAATGGAGCGTCGAACAGAACCGGAAACTGGTACAATTTGCAGCGTCGTTTTCTCGCAACGACGTCGCGACGTCTCTTTATACCGCCTTCTCTTCTCCTTATCCGTTGTCCAGCGTCGCAGCAGGAGGGCCGAGCTCGCCTGGGCGAAGGGCAAGGCAAGTTGCGCTCCGCCGATCCGTGTATCCCTTTTATGCGGAACGAGTAAAGTTGTCCGGCGTCTTTGTCCGCCTACGTCAGCTGTCTGCCGGCCGTTTGTTCGGGGATAAATAAAAAGCAGCCTCCTCGCGAAACGGTAAAGCGACGCAAGAAGACGATCGTTTGTTCCGGCGACAATAGTCGGAGGACTCGTTCCCGGAAAACGTGAAAAAACGACCGAGAACGGTTGTATTTTTGGTCACTCGCGCTTTTTACTTACTTCCGTTACTTCTGTTGCTTCCAACATAAGACAGCCGGTCATTTGTTCTGTCATACATCGAAGGTACCGGAGGTAGATTCAAACGATCCAGTGAAAACTTTCGAATTTTCATAGAGAAGCTAAGTTTCAATCGATTCTACTTAAACGAGACGCAAGTTGGCTGTACGAGTTGGCCCCGAATTTTAAAATGAAACCGATTAGATTAAAATTGTAACAGGTGAACAAATCGACAGACGAACAAGCATAAACTAGATTAATAAAAAATTATGAAGTAGGTTGCACCTGTTCTTTCGAGTCTAAATGCAATTAGAAATATATCTTTCTTGTGATCCGCATAGAATAAGGATATATTTAGCAGAAGTAAGATCTCTGGATGAATCAATTGCACTTTGTTGAACGATACACTTGGCGATCGCAGTAGTTAATCGTTAAAACATACATTACAATACAAACATCGTTCTCGTGCAACGAAGAACGTCACTCCCTCCACAGGTCGTTCAAGTTGTACTCATATCTTCGGCAAAGGGAACCGCCGTTCCAATACACGTGACTGGAACTTCAACCATCCCAATCGCAATGGTCCCTCGGTCCCATTCTCGTGTTCAGGCGATAGCCGCGGAATTGCGTCGTTATCGAGTGCTACCATAGCCGGAACGAGGGGTTACTCCTACCGCGAAACAACTCGCTTTACCTCGAGTCTCCGTACTATCTCTTCCAGCAAGTGGTCTATTGGACAAGGACGCTGGAAAACTCGCGTAACCGAGGACGTTTCCCTGCACGCGTTGGATCGCGAAATTCAACACCGTCGTCGTACATGCACGCATACGTACGTGCATACATACGCACAGACACTTGATACTGCGATACCCAGCAGATTCTCCAGACTGGTTACGGATAGGAAAAAGAGGCTCGTCGCGAGCCCTTCCACCGATTTCACGGTTTTCCGCGTTCGCACGGATATTAATCGCGAGACAGCCGACCACGGGAGCAAGGCAACGAAATGCTGATCCCTGGGGATCTCTCTCAGTCACAGGGTGGAAAACGTTCCACCCCGCGAGATCCGGTGGACCGTGATAATCGACTCGGTTTCAGCGTTGCTCTTTCCGCCCTCTTATTAATTCGACAAGCAAAGCAGCGAAATCCCTACTGAAACACACAGCGGTCTGAATTTGATTCGTTTCCTGCGGGGTCTAGCTGTGTCACGACTTCCACAGGGACAGAGGGGTGGTGCCCCGTTGGACGGACAGAAAGAGACGACGAGATCGGAGAGAGGCAGGGGATAACTCGTCGTCGGGCTTGGCTTCCCATGAGAAATCATTGCTGGCTGCGAATACGCGGAGCTCGTCAACTCATTGCTCTGCAATCCCTGGATGAATGGCCGTGACAAAACCGTAAACGACCGTAATTGCGTTACAGTGTCCTTCCTCCCCTGTTATCTTCATGGAGATGCTGGGGGTAGAGAGACAAGTAAGACGCGATCCCGCTGGAACTGACAATGACGTCGATTTGGCTCACTTCTTTTTGGAAGATTAAGTGCACACGGATGGACGAACAATTTATTTCAACCAGATAGGCAATGTGCATTGGATAGGCAAGGACGTGATTTTCTTTCGGGGAAGAATTGTGAAACGATAGTTTGTTGAGAATATTTGATAAATCGCGATTGATATTACTTCGTATCGTTAGATAACATTATGAGACGTTAATGTTTATATAATTGGCATTGACGTTCCGAGTGTTCGTGCACGATGTAGCACGAAACATTTCCCATAGAACTCGAAACCGCAGCTTCGACGTAGACCTTGGTTCTTTTGTAACAGTTTCGCGACCGCAAACGTTACAAGTGCCCGTAGGTTGCGTTCGTGCGGGGAAACAGTAAGCGTTCCGAACCTCTTGGAGAGTTTCCAAGCGGATATCAATTTCTCCATTGTTAAAGGCCAACAGAACTGTACAGTATTTTGATCCGTTCGGGACCTGAAATTGTCAAACAGCTATACCTAAGTGCCGCGAGGGAACGCTTAAAATACAGTGCTATAAAGCAAAGCGGAACCCTTTAAAACTAACTAAGGCTACGGATACTTCGGGCCGACGAACCGAACTTTACGACCGACAGCCATTTTCGGATATGAAGCTTCAGAGCACCAGAGGCTGTCTGATAATAAAATAGTTTGATCAATACGATTCGAATCTCCAGATTCAGGAACACTCATTTCTAAATTTCCCATTTGCGCATTCGTTCGCTGTTCTTTGAAAAAGTATTTATTTAGACAAATAAGTATTTGTGCTATGGTATTTAATATGTAATATTTTATGTCGAACAAAATTTTAAATACCGAATATCAATGATTGTTAGATTCGTTATTGGAATAAGTAGACAGAAGATACGACGACAATTAATTATTTTTTTCACAGAAATTTCAACATTCGTGCAGCATAATAATAATAATTATTAAATATCATTCATTCAAGACTATCTAAAGATCGTCCATATCTTACTAAAAGAGTTGAAAACGTTCCCCATCGCAGATCTTCGTTCTTCCCCAATCTTTCCCCAAACGGCGCGTCAATAGTCATCAAGTCATAATAACATGTCTCTCGACAATCCCGCTCGAAACCGATCGCGTATCGACAAATAACGCGTGTCTCTCGGTACTCCTTCCAACGAATTGGCACGAAGCGCCGGTATTCATTAGAAGGCCAGTCAAACCTAGCCATAAATTAACGAGCCACCGCCAATGGGAGGGTTCGAGGAGCGCGGTGCGCAGCGAAAAAGCGATCCGTAACAAATTGTAACGCTTGGAAACGTTGGTCGTTCGCTGGCCAGCCCGCACGACCGTAGATCTCTCCTTTAAAAGAATCCCGCGTGGGCAGCGATGAATTATGGCAGGCGAAAAATCCAAGTTCCTCTCCTCCCTTCGTGCGGACGCTCGAATGCGCGAAACAAACGTTCCATTATAACAAAAGCTATTGTACACGGGGCAACGGGCCGGGGCTATAGTAATCGTTTTACGATAGAGCGTCGGTCACTGTACCGAGGTTACCTGTCCGGCCGCGAAACTGGCAATATATTCTCGTTCCAATAAGCGACCGAAGAAAAAGCGACGATGATTCTGAGCTGATGATGGCCTTGGAACACACCACCTTCGAAAAATTCTTCGAAGGGGTGAAGAAGGCAGGACACGTGTGCATAGAACATGCCCCGAGTATTTCATTTTCCACCCCCTGATTATGGATCAGCGTAGTCTTTATCAACGTACGCTGTGTTTCAGTGAAACAATTTTCTTTTCAATTTGTTCTTGTATGCATAAAGATGTTCGAAATTTCTTGAGTAGAAATATCGTTGTCCAATGCATTCAGATGCATTTTAATTAAGATTCATAATAAATTATAATAAAGAACGAACGCCAAGATTTGCTTAATGCAGCAATCAAAGAGACCTAACCACGCGAGGATTGTAAAATTAACCCTTCAGCGTAAAACGAGGAGAAAAACGGAATATGCTCCGCAAGCCTCCGCTCGTAAACCTCGCCGCTGACGAGCTGTAACTCCTCGCGCGAGGCGCGTGAAACGCGCAGCGGGCACCGGGGCATGGCTGCGGGCACAGGAAATTGCAAATCAACCGGGCGGCTTTTAACGAGGCAACCGGCAGCGCCTTCTGGGACGGCGCGAGCTTTAAACGTCGATTGCATAATTTCGATCGGTATTTATGGGGCTGGGATTTATCGCGGCGGCGCGTGTGATACGATTATTGGCTGCGATCGCGGCCGATCTCTTCTTTTTCGAGCCCGTCCACGCTCCGGCATATTATGCCCCCTACTGTTGAATCGCGGCTCTCGATGGGCGTGTTTCGCACTTTTGTCCAGTTACATTCCCGTGGGAATCCAACGATGGCACGTCGCCGTGTCGTCGAACCGACCACCGCACGATATTTGCCGATCGATGAATGGTAGTGTGATTAGTAACGGACCTGATCGTTACGGTGATTCACGAACGAATTCATTGACGATCCGTATGTTAAGAACGTAATCATCGCATTTAAGTCCCGGCGAATTACGGACGACGTTAATGAGCCTGACTCGTCGCTACAATTATACCAGATGTTTCAAAACCATGGGGAGAAAATGAAGCCTGTGAAGGGTAATGAAAGTTGACGAACGAATGAAATCAGTCGCGGTGAACACGCGTCGGGAAAATCATTAGTTCAGTGATCGTTCAAATATTTATTTCACGTGCGACAATGAATTACGTCGAATCGATCGTGTGGTAATAATCGCGAGCAATATTAAAAAGTACGTTCTATGCTTTCAAGTATAACATTTGTACAGATTTATTTTTATTTCCCTCGATAAATTTTATTTCACCGAACGCGTTCGCGATTTCCCAAAGTGGCTACCAACTGCAACGGCATCGAGTGACGTTGAAAACGGGATACACGACGGAGAAAGCTGTGACGTGCCGTGGACGAATCATAAAAAATTAACGCGCCCGCCTGGCTGAATTTCTCAGTACGCGGCTTGCATCTTGCATCGATTCAGCCGAAGCTTAGCTCGATTCCACGGTTCCTCGCCTCATCTTGGCATTATTCGCGATTCCATCGCGGAACGGAGGAAAATTCCACGGTCTCGAGGCTCGCTCGTTGAATTCCCACTCTTGGCGTTCTTCAGCGCGAAACAATGGCCACGCCACCTGTTACGAGAGACATCGCGTGTGTTCGCCCCTTATGCAACCGCAATTTATAATCCCCGAGGAAAGGCAAGACGGCGGGGAACGTGTCGTCGCGCGTAGGGGCAAAGGGGAACGGCAAAGGGTTAAAGATCGTCCGCGTGGTGTCGGTGGAGGAGAACGGCCAGGTATTTCGTGGAAATTAAATCAATATCCGGCCGCTGGTCCAACGATACGTATGCGGGTAACGAGCGGCTCGATTCCCGCGTGGACACCGCTGTGAAAAATCAACGGGCCCGAGCTGCGCCGCTTTAAGCGTGTGTAAACGGGTGTAAATCAATGAACGAAAAATCCTCGGCCGGCGTGGATTCGAAAAGCCCGCCCTTATTTGCATAAAAATTGATTTAGAGTCGGTCTGGCGAATAAAAAAGACAGAGAAGGCAAGACCAAAATTGGGGAAGGAGGAAAAGGGAGAAAAAGGAAAACGCGGCATCGATGTTGTGTTCCGGAATTCGTTACCTCAGTTTTAGTGAAGCGATACCGCGACATCCTGGATCGATATTCACTTTCGTTTAACGATCCCGTACGCGTGTATATGTACATATCCTAGTGGGCAAACGCGCCGCCTGGAAATCCGCAATATACGAGCCGCTGTGAAACGTACGCCGAGAAACGTTTTATCGCGGCCGTATCCTGGCGAAAGAAGGGGGCACGCGAATTGAAAAGTTGAATCTTCGCGGCGGATGTTTTTCTACCGAATAATTTTTGGAAGGGCACGACACTTTCTTTTCCTTGCAGACAAATTAAGAGGAATCACTGCAGCGAGTGGATTGTTTGAAAGAAATGCCGATGGAAAAAGGTTTCGTGATCGTCGCGCTGTAAAATACTATTAAGAAAAGGTTCACAAGAGTACGCAGATTTTTCAGACAGAACCGGATCAATTACGCGAGTGGAATATTTTAATCCGTGTGGAATCCAGTAATTATACGAACGTGTTCTGTGATGTTATAAACAACGGGAACCGCGGTGCGCATCGATATTTTCTTCACGATGCAATCGACGGTTTGTAAATGCATAGCTGTCAGATGTAAATGCGACGAGTGTATAATTTTCATCCAGCGTAGACGGTCGTAATCGCGCGATTAATTGACGCTTATGAGTTGAGGCTTCACCGTTGCTCTTCTAATCCGTTCGTCGTCTCATTCTTAAAGAGCAGACGTGCTTTCTTTGCGGGGGGGACATTATTAAACGTGTTCCATCGAAGAACCCGAAGGAACTGCGACTAGCCGTCTCGACCGAGACGGAGAGAAATTAATAGAATCGTGTAACAACGGCGTGGCAAATTATTTGAAGCACAGGTGCCATCATTCTTCCGCTCCTCCGTCTTGGACAGCATTCTGCCCTGTCGTTTCTGAAACTCTCGGGAGCAAAATTTCCTCTCGGCTTGAAAATGACTAAACGCATTCTTCTCCGGCGTCTCGCCGACAGAACTCGTTCGTTTCCCGTGCTTCTGTACTCCTCCCTTCTTTCTCACCTCGTCCAACGCGTTTCTCACTGATTTCCAGAGACATCGCGGGGCAACACGGGCTACCTCGTTGGACCGTGTACCAATTTTTTATTTTTTAAAGAAAATTGCCCCTCGCGTATCAGCTGCGCAGCCCTCGACCATAGGAGTTATTCATCGTTTCAAACAGCTCGGGGAGCTGGGACTTCGTGTCGCTATTTATTTATCTTTCCTTACACCGTCACGGTTTCGTTATGTTTCACCCTATCAGAGAAATTACTCTTCCACACCTGCAGCACCGGTATCGCTCTAAAAGCAACCGGAGAGAGGAAACATTGCGCAGAGCACGATACGGGTCCCGGGAGGATCGTTAGCAACGAAGGGAACAACGCGGCGGCCAGTCGACGGATTCAGACGTTCAACGGTTACATCGTCGCGGTTCATTTACGCGCGTACGTTACTTGTACGCACACGTGCGGGAGAAGAATCGACTCTGCTCGCAGCAGGCAGCTGCCGCGGCGGAAGCTCGCTCAGATGCCTCCAAAATACATAAATTCGCGGCACAAAGGAAGATACACGAGCGACGTGTAACTTGTTACCCGTTGGCGGGGGGTTGGGATCCGAAATGGGGCCGCGGCGTACGGAAAAGCAGACGGGGAGAGGGCAGAATGACGAGGAAAGTTGAAGAAAGGCGGGGCTCGATGGAAAGGCAAAGAGGACCCGGAGCCAAAGAGTGTTTTGAGACCAAATAGAACCGGGAAAAATCGTAGCTTCCCATGGGGAGGAAGAGAGCGAAGGTCTCGAGACGTCTTCTCGAGACGCGTTGCCGTCTCTTTCGATGGTTTCCGCTTCGACCCGGGACCGCTCGAAGGATTGCCCGCTTCGAGTTCAATCTCGCCGGGTGTTATGAGGAAACCGCGTCCGTCGACGGTGGAACAAACGTTTCACGGCGACGTAGATCTCGCCCCTATGAGGAATGGCCCCGGGGTCGATGGTAAGGGAGAGTCTAGTGGATGCTGGGCGTCGAGTCGCGTGGAAATGGCCCTTCACACACTGCGAGCCTTCGAAGCTCCCCCTTTCTTCAGCGCGTTAAAAGTTGCTGCAGTTCGAGTTTGATGCACGTGGAGGCGGTATTATTTCTTTTGACGGCAGAAGTCGACGATGTCTGGCGGGTTACATTGGCGGCTGAGTGGTGTAAAGTTGTAGTACCGTTATTGCCAGTCCCTACTTAACGAGAGCCATTCGATGTCTGGCTGGGGATTGACTGTTTCTACTCTGATCGATTCCTCGGAGTGTTAATGCAGTTTTATGAAGGTGCAACGATTGGCATGGCGCTGTCGCAATATTTTGCTGCGTCTTGAACATACAGTTTGAAATTTATTACTATTATTATTATTAGCATTGTCACTACTATATATTCGTGTGTACAAATGCAGTAGTTCGATAAGGGCACAGTGAAGTACAGGAAATATACGTGTAAATCAATCGTTAAATTGTCGACAACTTATTCAATCAGAAGTTTAGCAGCCTAATAATGCTGGCAAAATTGTTTGCAATCGTTTAAGCCCGCTAACAATATTCCGCCGTCAACGTTGCCCTAATTCTCCTAAACATCTCGCTACCTCACTGTTTCCCTCAGGATAACTCATTTATGCCATCAAACTCGACCTCGATCACCGCAACTTTCCCGCCCCATCCCGGCTACGGCATTTCACGCACAATTTTTCCACCCTCCGGCCAGGTTAAACCTGATAAAGGTGCAACAAAATTAAACCGGAAAACAACGTATCGTATCGCCTTTTCCCTCGGCTCTGCAACTTCCTACGTCCCCTACATTTTAACGTCCATAACGGTGGCCTGGTGGGACGCGTTCACCGGCATAACAAATACGTCGCGTCGACGTGTCCCCGCGTCCCGACGCTGTCCATTAGCCGATCGCAAGTTGCGCGAACGGAGCTGCTTCGGAACGTGACGTAATGAGGTAATACTTAAATTGGGTCCACGTGCTGTGGCAGTATCGACAGACACACAAGAGCGGGGCCTTTGGCATGGAAAGCTGCTGGCGGATGGGCAGAACTAGGCCGCAAACAATGGACCTACCTCTCGTTAACGACGCCACACCGGCGTCGCGTCGTCTACAGCATCATCTAGCCCAGTCCGGTCTAAACTGCGGCTCGCCTCTCGATGTGCGTGCCACGACTATCGAGAGTCGAGCGAGCTATCGAAACGTGTACTGTGCAGTCTAGAGCGGCTGTTCGAAGGAATCGTTGGTGGCTAGTGCGAGGCAATTGGAAGAATGGTTCGATCCTTGTGACAGTGTTTAATTTCTGGGGGAAGTGCCGGTTTCATCGTAGCGGGATACGAAGGGGGTAGTATTTTGTAGTACTCGATGACTGTGCAGTTATTTTCTCAGCGATGCTAATTAATTTAGGCTGGTCTTATTTGTTTGACGTGAAATAGAGTACAATTGTGAAGGATGTGGAGGATTGTTAACTTGATATTCAGATGTCGAATTATCTCCTGATCTCTTTAAAAAGGAGATGAAAATTAAATTTGACGCGACAATCTTGTATTATCGTCCAATATCAAATAGCAAAGCTTCAAAATTTTGCATCGGTATTTCCCGAAAATACGAAGCATCCGCAACGGGAAGCTAATTTTACAGCGGGTCAAATATTTACAATGGATCTCATCGATCGCGTTTCTCGAATGTCAATTACATTTCCTTCTTTCTGTTCCCGTTGACATATCACGTACCTGTGCCAAAAAAAAGAGAATCGAGAAAGGAAGAAGTTAAATCGAGAGCTCGAAAAAGAATTCCGTGCATTAGAGCGTCGCGTATCGGCCGGTGTGCACATTTAATCCACGGGATTTGCGGAGATGAACTCGATGACAGTTTTTCGTGGAACGTGCTCCCGCACAGCCAGCTATACGTTTCTATCGCTCCACGCAATAAAAAGAGAAAAAAAATTGCCTCGTCCGCGTTCTATTGTAGCAGGTATCGTGTCGTCCCGTGAGCTGCTGCATTTTTGACGCGCGGCGTCGTCATTTTCTGCGTTTAATATGCGACGACGCGGCGCTAACTTGAAGTAGATACGGTTTATAACGTGTCAGACTGAGCCACAGCGGAACGAAACGTTAGTGCCTCCGTGCCATTCGTTTCCCATCGACGGGACGCTCGAATTATTTCGTCGAAACGGGTGCGTCGTCACGTAGACGGGAACAATAGCGACGTTCCGGTACAGGGACGGATGAGTTTCGCGATCAAGTGTTACCAACTATTCATTTGGCACACCTGTTTGTACGATCTGCGGTGAAAAGTTTGGAACCACTTCATTGGCCGTAAAAAATATCGAACGACTTATTAACGATAGAGACTGATAGTAACGAGCCCCGTCACGATATATGATACATATTCGACCGGGGACATGTTCTCGAATTTTCATCTTGAAATTATTAATCAGTCGCAAAGTTTCTGTACAGCTTGCAATACCTGGCGGACGCGAACTTTTGGCCAGCAGCGATTATTCATTTTTACTTGCCGGACAGGATTAGTATTTCGCCAGAAGTAATTCGTAATTACAATGACCGGTTCTCGTTGTGCTTTCCTAAATAAGCCGATTTCAGAGCGTATCTTCTACGTTGAATGCTCTTTGTTCTACCGGAGCTTATCTTCGGGTTCCTTCCCTTCCAGCTGAAAATACAGTACATATATAATACGTACAAAGGGATTCGCATTGACTGAAAGACTTAGGCTGCTTTGTACGTATTACTACTATCCCCCCCGGGCTGTAGAATATATTTAAACGACCAGGTTCCTTCTACGAAATTCGGAATCATTCGCAGTTCATCCGACACGCGACGATACATCACTTTTCTCTACAAAAAAAGAACACCTTCGACCGTCTCTGCTATACCGAACCCACTGTCAATTCCAAGCCCGTTCTACAGTTTCAATATAAAGATATATAGTCTCGAGTCTTCCAGCTTACGAACGATGAAAGGAACGCAAAAATCGCAGCGCCCTGAAACGACCAAGAATAGTTGGCGATTCTCTGCCCAGCTTAAAGCCGCATAATGGAGCCTCGCGAGTAATACATCTCGCCGTTGGACTGTCCGTGTAATGGCGCGAACTATCAAGGAATTCCAGCCAAGTCCCGGCCGTCGTTGTTCGGCGCGTGTTTTAATTAATGACGGCCCATACACGGCCACGTATAATTTCGCCTCTCGGTTTATAGACCAGCGGTGGCCTCTGTGTGGCTGCACGCTGGCCGGATTACAGGCAACATCGATAGTCGATTAAGTTTAAGTCGCCTGGCACCACACCCGGACCGCCTTGTTCGCCCTGTGGCCATGTAATTACGCGACGCGATCCTTGGACGACGCGTGCAACGGTGCAGAAGTCGAGAGAATAATCGACGATCCCCGATAAGAAGGGCATCAAGCCGAAGAGGTGGAGCTGTGAAGGTGGGAGGGGGCGAGAGGGCAGAGTAGTGTGACTGGAGAGCCGGTCCAGCCAGCTCGGCTAATTAGCAGGAATAATTAGAGACCGATCTACTGCCGTGGAAATTTTCCGCCGGCCTGTAATCGTTTCCGGATCGACGTGGAACCGCGATATTTCCCCGGGTACGGTTAATTATCGCGGAAACCAGCCTAACTCGAATCGATTTCCAGACGTCGATCGATTTTTCTGACAGTCCCAATTTTTTTATTCTTCGTTCTTTTTAATCCGCAATTTTATCCGTTTTATTTATTTCGTTATTTCGTTGCGAGGCTCACAAATTTCTCCCGCGTAGCCTGCATTCGATACTTGGCGACGTAAAACCGATACACGCGATCGAGAATATCCGGCGCTTCGTCAAAATTCCATATTCGCGGGAATTAGCCGGCGGCGACCACCTTGAACCCCGGCACAGTACGGGTACACGGTACTGTGTACGAAAGCTGGTGAACAGGGAACAGCACTCACCAACACGGTCTATTTATAGACATCGCTTCTTCGTTCCTCGGCTTATTTCCTCGAGGATTTGTCCCGGGGATAAGATGGCCGGTGGAGGAAAAAGAAAAACTGTCCTCCGACGACGGAGACGCGACGGAGACGTTGGACGGTTTGCGAATTAGCGCTCGTTCGTTTTAACACGACGGACTCTGGCCAACTTTTGTAGACCCCTTTATGCTTGGTGGTGAATAGGAAGAATCGTTTGCATTCTGTTCGCCGAGAATATTCTTAGAATGTATACTAGTTCCCCGTTCTCTTTGAATCGGAGAGCGGAACCCGTTTCCCTTGAGCTTATGGGAATTTAATGAATTCCAGTTAGTTCGGGCTGAGTGGAGTGTTACTGTACATTGATAATTGAAATTGGTAAGATACTTGCGGATAACATAATTGTTAGGAAGATGTTCTTCTCCGTGAAATAATTAGAAATTCCACAACGCTTAATGCCTGAAACGATCTATGAAACATTTGTTTAATAATACTATTGTACAATTCTCTCGTTAATCTTAGCCGACACATTTTTTTGCCACGCACATGTTGACATCGAGAAAATTCTTCGCGCCGGCGTATTTTAACGATCGAATGGCGAACCAGGCGGTCCCCTCGAAAATTCCGGAAACGGGCGACACGAGCAGCGACGTCGAAGCGACGCGACGCCTCGTACTCGCGGGCAGAATATCAAATAGACCGATAGCGGAGACAGTCGACCATGTAAGATAAACGAGCCAATATGGCCCGTGACACTCGCTAACTGCTGGATTTAGTGAGCTCGATAACCGATAACTTTCTTATTAAGTCTCCAGTCTGGGAACGAGTTATCGTGGCGCAGTTTCGGGGAAGGACCATTGCTCTTCCTGGATTTATGCGGTGTTTGCATTACACGCGTGAATTGAACGGGTTCGACGAACGTTCTCGCGTGCCGGCTGGCGAGATCTTTGCCTAAATTGGATAGAAGAAATTAATTCCCCAGTTGGCCAATAATTTATTGGATAAACTCGTTGCATAATGATGTGCAATTGTTCTATGAATTAAAATATACTGTTTTAAGTAGTAACAGCTTTTGTTTATTGTCGTAAAAATCGGACGGATTTAGGATTAACCAGATTTGGGCATTTTAAGAGACTTAATAATCCACTTCGTCAGTTGGTATATACATTAGCGGAATGCAAACGCCGAGGGAAATTTTCGTACCGCCAGTGTTAAGCTGCGCCGCATTCAGATACTAACCCGGTAATCCTCCATTCAACGCGGTAACTCAAGGCGTAATTCCGAAATCTTGCGTCGACGTAATACGAATTCACGTTAACTAAAACAGCCCGGCTATAACGCGGACAATACGAGTTCACTAAGAACGCTAAGTTCGGTAGCAAATCAGGAAGCGAGCAAAAGGACTCCTCGAGGTAATTAGAGCGTAGCTGGCCAGAGTTTCAGCGTAAATCGATTTCTCGACAATCATCTCGTCTTCGAGAGTATTAAGCTCGGCGAGACCGTGACCGCGAGGAAAAGAGGATGGATGGATCGGTGAAATTGCTGTAAAAATCTCGTTTACCCTTTAAATTCCGCCGTAACATCATTTCACATGCATGGAATTTTATTTTGTATCAACGCACCGATATACACACACCCCGCGACGACGCAACGTAATCGTCCCCATAATTCGCCCCCCGTCGTTCGTCGCGGAAATGATTTTCTCCGCGTGAAAATCAGGGGCAGGGGAAGAAGATCGGTTGTCTTCGGGTTCGTTGAATAACACTCAAGGGCAAGAGAAACGTCTTCATAACTTCCGTCCCGGCGGGAGGCTCGAGTGGATGGAAAATAAGTTTCGCGCTCGGGGAAGGAGAATGGGCGCTCTCGTAAATGTTTCATGACGAACTTTCTTTCTCCGGCAGTATTTAGTCACGACCCTCTAACTTCGCCCGAGGAAGGAAGTTATTAATCTGTGAGGAGTCAATCCTTCTCTCGCCTTCTGCGCCTCACGGTCGACCCCTTTGTATTCGTGTTCGTGCAATTACGCCTGGCCCCAGCTTTCATTTCAATTCGTCCGCGACTTTTCGCCCTCCTCAAGAAGGACCGTGAACGTAGCGCGGACGGCTACTTGATCGTGTCACTTTATCTCCGTTCTCGAGCTATTCCCGGAAATGGGAAACTCAATAGGTTGATAAATATATTGTCATTTCTCCGAATTTTGCGGTGGATATTTTAGACATTCATTAAGGAGAGGACAAGTTGGACAAATTTTTTGTTCAACGGCTATTTGTTAATGTCTATGTCAGGACTTAACGAAATTTGTTCTTTGACAAAGTTTAGCTACCAATTGGTCGTCGCCAAAATGTCTCCAAATATTGTCTCTGTGCTCTTCTTTAAACAGAATCATGAACGAGAAAAAGAAATGCTGGATACAATTTAATCTCCAGTCGTCCGTTCTTAATACTGCAACACTCGATACATGAGAGTATCCCACGAAATACGTTGATACCAACATGTTCATTCGTGAGTATCGAAGAACCATCGCAATGGATGTTCCTAGAGGTAAGAAAGGAAAAAGGAAAGGAGTCCAATTCAAGAACAAAATATCGGACGAAACAAAAGGGTGGACTGTTTCTATTTTCGATTGAGATCAAGCTGTCACGTAATCTCAAAGAATTCCCAGACACCTGGCAGAAACACTCTTCGCGAAGGAGAGAACCAGGCTCTCTGTGGGAATGATCGATCGACTATGGAAAGAACGACGGTTTTCCTTCCGTTGTGATTGGCATTTTCGGGGCAAACGGGACGGCCACGTTGTTGGATATCGAGCCCCTTGCCCCATTTTCTACGTTTATCCTCGCGGTCGACATTTGTTTCGATACAAGAGGAAAAGTCCTCGTAGGATTGGCGGGAAACGAAAACCGATAGCTACTGGTTACAGATTAAGCTTATCGACGCCATGTTAGCCGGTCCGTTTGTTCATTGTTCGATACTTTTCACTCGATCGATCCATCGTGTGAATCGCGGCTTAATGCTGCACGTACATTTTTTTTATGGTTGATAGATTATTCTAGGTAAAATATTGCAGAGATTTTATGACTTCGTGTTTGACTACTAATTACATTATTCGGATTTAGTATTTACCTTGGCTAAGGCGTGCTGGAAAATAAAAAGGATCTCTAGTTGCAGTAATAAATAAGCATTGGTTTTATATATACAGTAGAAATATATGAATACAGTCTTATATTATGTACCTAATTTAATTGGTTTCATTGGAATTAGTGTACATGTTGTAGGTATAGATCGAAAGGGTCAGAGGGTATTATATTCGTTATTTTTTTACTATTATATCCTCGCGAGTATTTTTATATTTCATTCGTAAACTTTCTACTTATTGTTAGACTCTCCTCTTCGTGAACTTCTAATTCTGTTTGTTTGGTCAACCGTGAATCATTGACACAGCCCGTAGCACGTCGAACGAAGTTTTGGCGTCGAGCTACTCCAAAGGAGAGAAACTTTCTCGAATTTCATGTTGGTCATGCATTTGACACCTTTTGCTATCGGTTTTCGGCACTCTTGGTCAAACGAGAAAGTCAACAGCAGGTTCCTCGTTATAAGAAAAGTGACTTGGCAACACTTGTTATCATTTCCCACCATTCATCCGTCTTTAAAAAAAAGGAGGGAGACTTTAATACGTCACATATTGTGATGGATGTAAATTTATTTCTTCATAATCCCAAGCCTCTGTTCATCCGCGTATATCAGCAAACTTTCACAGAATCAATTCAATGTCCTTGCCTCGCGACGCCTCGCCGTGATACAATTTCAAATAGCCAGTGGAGATAATTAAATGACAATCTCTGTCTAAATTATACCAAAAGTTGGAAAGTTCACTGAGCTCCGGCTAAGTGAAGGAGAAGTTGGTGAAAAATTCAAACGAACCGGCGTGCTACATAGTATAGGCGAGAATAAAGTTGCGTGTACAATTGTCTCATGAGTCAATGACTTGCCGAGTTACAATTTCTGGCTGCTACTTTTCCTTCGAATTTATCAAAGAAACTTTTCGAGTTGAAGGAAATTAATTTGACCGAGGAAGCCAATCCAATTATATTGATCCATAGCGTATCTATTTCTCCTTCGATATTCCCCATAGGAGCTCGGATAGTTACTTCCACAAATATAAGAAAAAGTTTGCACATATTTAGAAACCGAACACTTAAAGAACTTAAAAAGTTCGTTAATTGCCATAGCTGTCAGCATTTTAATAAGTCAATAAATGAAAAGTGTTATCAACGTTCATAGAACTATAAGATAAAATTGTTAACAATTAAAATTCCGATTAAAAATAATAAGAAAAAGTACCCTCTTCTGTAAGGGATGTTCGTAAACGTTTTTATCATAGTGAGCTTAGTAATTCAATTCAAAAACCCTGCAGCTTTACCGGCAACCTGAGAATTTTACGCGAAGAAATTTCACATGAACGAGTGAGGGCCGAAGTTTATATTGCAAATAAATTGGGACAAATTTAAGCAGCTCTCGACAGAAGAGGGAGCACCCTTCGCAACGAACACATCATGGTCCTCGTAGTCGCGATTCCCCGTCCCTTAAGTACCATCCACACGCGCGATGCTCCACCAACGACGGACTTAAACCAATTACTAGCAATCTCCAGCGAGCTGCTGCTCGTATTTCGAGCCTCCATTAACCGGCCGCTAAGTAGCCTCCCTTGGCAACGTAAAATAAATATACTAGTAAGCTCCGTTCTAGCGGGGCGCAATAATTTCGAGCTCCAATATCCGGAAACACGACGATTTATTCGTCTGCCGTTGGTATCTTAATAAATTGCAGGGTTGTCGCGAATGCTTGCCCCTCTGGGATGTTTCGTTCGTAAAAGAATGATGGGGTTTTGTCAGTTTGTTGCCTTAGAGCCGAGAAAATGCCGAGCAAAGGATATACGTACGATAACGGATAAATTGTCGCATACGGTTGAAACGGTTGCCTTTAACAGCGCCACCGGTTTCAGAAAAAATATACAGAACTTCCCCTGTGCTCTGTGGAATATATGCAGCGCAGGGACTTCCATTATGCATGTTTCGAGGCGATTTAGTTACACGTATTCTGGGTAGAGTACCTTAACGTAAGAAACCTTGTACGTAGTAGACATTTCGACGTAAACGCTGTACATTACATTTCACAGTTCTCCCCTCAGATTCACGAAGACTGATATGTTTCCATTAATAATTCCCTGTCTCCTGATAAACAATTACTCATACCTATTACTCACGGAACATTTACATCCTCCACTTTACCGTAACGTGGAAGGGTTAAATACCTCGCGTTTCCCAACCATCCGAGAAAGAGTCGAGCACCCTGGGCACACGAAAGCACGATACAAATCGCGAAATAAAATCGCGGAGAGCCGGTGGTTGTCAGCCAATTGGCCGAGGGATAGCCGGCGGTGATCGAGCAACGTTATCCGTCTCAATCGAGTGTCTCGAAGAGGGCAACGACGTACAAAAGGAATTCTTGCTACGCGTCGACGATCCTTCTGTGCACCAAGGGGGCGGGTCTCGCGTGCAACAACGCCACGGAACACGGCGATCCTTTATCTACGACGAGGAAGGAAGTCGAGCCGACGTTCAAATAGCAGAGAGGGAGAGAGTGGACTTTATCGCGACGCCGCCGCCGGCCGTATCGATGATTTCAGGCTTGCCAATGGTCCGTGTCTTCCGCGTTCGTTCTACCCTTCCGCCGTGAGAAAGAAAATCGATCGATCTCGGTGGAACGTTCCTTGCGTCGCTCTGACCCGTGCACCGCTTCGTCTTCGTCTATCGAGGGGCGCAGGCAGGACCTTTCTTACTCTTCGGGACGGCTAAACGATATTCCAGTGAGAAAATATTCGATATTTTCTTTCGAAATTGGAGTTCATAGGCGAATCGACGGTAAATATTTGCCAGACGCTTATCACTCGCGAATGGATAGCGGCCTCTTGGTTTCTCCGCGATAGAATTGCGTTGTGACCGCGTTCGTTGCAAATGCCGAGGGGCCACGCTTAACCGGGTCACTCGGGGAACGAAGGATGCGGATAAAGCGAGATCTAAAGGGAAGGAGTGGAAAATATGTACTTTGTACATGGAATAGATATATTTTTTTGTGCAATGTATACGTTTATATTTTTATTCACGGCAACGCTTCATTATTAATAAAATTTTGTTGAGGTGCTTGTGTAGAAGTTATTTTCTGTAAACCTCACGTAGTTTTGGGAATAGAGGACAGGTGGTGTAATAAGACTTCAGTTACTCACATAAAGACACTAACTTTATTATAAGGATATGTCGACACACGACATTACTCAAACACACGACTCACTCACGATACTTTTCACTCTCAACAATACTCTTCACTAGCTCTCTTCAAATTCTCTCCTAGATCTGCCTCTTGCACGCATCGTTCATTCGTTATATTCTTTCATTCTTAGTTTCTCTCTCATTCTATTCCTCATTTGCGCTCACTCATTCAGGACACACCCCCCAGTCATTCCTCGGTGATGGTCGGTCCCGACCACCCGAACCCTTGGGCCGCTGTACCCTCCATGCGCACGACCTTCTCAAGTACTCAACATTCACGCAGTATTTCCAATCCTACACTTGTCACATTGTTTTGCTGGCTAATCGCTTACTCCTACTTGCCGTGGAAACAAAATAAATAGTGCGAGTGTTTATTGTCAGAGTAGGGATAGTATTATCCTCACATTATCCTCACTGCTTCAGAAAGGCACGAATTAATTGTGTCGCGTATGACTTCCACGCCAGGTAACCGAGACCCGAATAATCGACACCCCGGTTAACCGAGACCGCGGATAATCGAAGCCCGGTTAATCGAGGCTCCACTGCACATCGTACGAATACGAACAAGTTGACTAATCCGTGATCTACTTCGCGTTGAATACCAATGCATTTGCGTTCAACCGAGAACAAAAAACAGTTGTATTTATTTTGGAACAAAGGGATCTCTCCGAACATCGAAATAGCCGTAACGAATTGTTGATTGCAATCAAGGCAATCCATCGGGTCAGTTGTGTTTCTAGTCGAGAATAGACGCTGCGAAGTGCAGCGTGCTCGAGAAAGAAAGGAGGATATATTAGGCAGAAACGACCGTGGAATGTCAAGGGAGGAAAATGCAGGGGCCAGTACGGACGAACATTATTGCAGGATTGAAAGGTGCAGAGCGATTGTGCGTCGGGGCTTTTGCAATCTTTTGTCGAAGGGTCGCGAAAAAAGTTTCTGGGCAAGGGAAATGAGAGGGTTGGGAGGGGGTGGTACCTTGTTGTCCCCGCGCTATTGAAAGGAAATTGAACCGATTGTTTAGTCATGCAAAAGCGATGCTACCGGCCGATTTCGTTTGCGTTACGTACGAAATGAAAGTTCACTGACCGGCAACCGTTTCCTGGAATCCCGCCGATCGCCCCGATTCGATGCTTTACGATCTGAGCCAGTTTCGACTCTCTCGTCGCGTACTGTCGCGTTCCATTTAAATAGACGACCGGACCGAGGATGCGGTTCGATAAAATTGCGACGAGAAGTTGGCTCGGTTCTCGGCTGCCGTTTCGGGAAAACTTTTCGAATGATTAGAATTATTTCCTTTCTCCTGGTCGAAGATATTTTCCTCGAATTATGCTGTTTACTTCGAATTTATTGGTACAAAGTGATCGAAATAATTGTAGGACTAGTATGTTAGGGTTTCGTGTAATTATATTGATAACACAATATTCCTATAATATTATACATTTATACTGAATGGAAGTTGTTCACCGCCACCCTGTAATATATTATACAGCACAAGTAATATTTACACTTTAAGTTTCATTTCCTTTGTTTAAGTATATAAATGAAACAAGCAGGGACACATTTTCGTATGCTGGAAAAAAGAACAAATGGATACGGGTATTAATAATCGAGTCAGTAAACGAGGAAATAAGACAGTAAACAGAGCAGCGATCAAACAGAATCGAGATGGTGCCGCATGCGGATTAGCATTGCGTGTACTCGTTTCGAATTTGTCGCGACGTCCCCGGAAATGGAACGACAAACAGATTTCCGTGCGACGATGAACACGTAAAACGCGTGAAGTATCTGCCGTAGTATTTCACGTTTGACGCTCGTATACAGTTGCCGAAAAATACTTATCTACTTACAAATTCGAATAAACTTCGTTCTTTGCGCGTCCAATATAGAGATGCAGAGCATTTCGGATAATACGGAATTGATTAACATTCACGGCCGCTTCGTCCAACTATGAAAAAGTAAGATTACTGTTCCCAGTTCACGACGAGTTTCCTCTCTCATGAATTGCATGCTTCTTTTTCCTCTGTTTGTTGAACAAAGAGTTGTTCAGCGTTTACCATGTAACTTTGTTCCCTAGTTACAGGCCTTGCTTATGTTTTATCAAGCGTGTGCTTTCGTTTGAGTTCGCGTTCCTTTTTGCTTCCAGCGAAAGTGGCGAGCGTGTTTCTTAAGGAACTGTCACTTCACGGAGAACGCGTTGTAATTTTGCTGCATTTATACGAAGGAAAGCGTTAGAAGTGGGAGCAGAAGTTCAAGTGAAACAGCGATCTCAAAAGGAGGGGGTGGTAGTTCGTTCCCTTCGTTGTTTCTCCTTTGCAAATTATTCACTTTTCGCGCGGTAATCAAACGATTAATATAAAAGAAAAGAACGCCATGTCGGTGAAACGATCGCTCGAAACGAGTCGTAGACGATAATGGAAACGCAGTTGGGAATTTCGAAGCTTTTTCAGCTAATTTTTTCGGAATGCCCTGGTAAAATGCACGGTGACCGACAGACGTTGCAATGCCGTTCGCGCTTTAACCGTTTGATAATTTTAATATTCGAAAGCAGTTGCGCCCATTTAATTAATCCAGTCTCGAATTTTTCACCGGTCGCATTTTTGTTTTTATTCTCGTTCGTAGGATCCGGCGCGGTAATTTTTCTCTCCTTTTCCCTGAAAAAAAAAGGAAAGGGTTGCTGCAAATTAACGTTTAATTATACGCCGGTGGCGCTATCGCGCATTATATTACGAGATGAAAGTAACGTTGGCTGGTGGCCGTTTGCGAAATCCAAACTCGATAACACCAATACTGCTCTGTGATTTATGGTTCCACAAATTAAAATCGTATCAGGATTACCAGGGTGGCCGCCGGTTTAGCCGAGGGTGAAATTTTTCGAAACACGAGACACGCGTTCACTGGCGGCACTCGCTTTAATCGACGTGCAAAATAATAATTAAACGATTTTACTTTTATGCTTTTCCCGCGCAAAAGAAACTCTGCCCTTTCACCGTTATTATTATTCTCGCAGATCCTTACTTAACCAGCGCAAAATGAAACGCATGCGACGGAATTTAAAAATATTCCACTATGTTTTGTGAAATATCTACCATTTTACTGTCGCAACGATAATTATATTTCGCTGCGCGAATATATACGAAGCGAGAGCGCGCTACGCATATCAAGAACGAGTCTAAAGGTACAGCGCAGCGAAAGTAATTACAAGAGGTATCTCTTCAAAGTTCCCCGAAGTCTCATGAATTTCATAAACGGTACTCTGCCCATCAATTTGCACGCGTTTCATATTGCGCACTCGCGACTGACTTCTTTCTAGACGTGAACTCCCGCATACACGTGCCCACCCCCGTGTTTCAACGAAAGGAACGAAACTGAAAGCGAATATTACCAACGAATATTTCCACGGTGTATAATATGCGGCGGTTAAAACGCAATCGTTATGAAACAAAAATTGAATCGTAATTAGCTCGAAAAGCTCGATTGTTTCGCCTTTACTTTCTCATTTAATCAATCAAAATTTCCGCCCATGCCGCGTCCCAATGAATATGCAATCGAAACGAACTTCTGCAAGCTGCCACTAACTGATGAAAAATTTCATATTCTGCCAACGGTTGCCGCGATGTCTGGTAATATCTTTACGATCGATTAATTCAACGAATTAAGTGCAGCCGCGGTATAACGGCCGATTAAAGGCCATACCTCGCCATGATATCTCGCATGTTCGTTCGCGAATCGTTCGATCGTGAAAATAACGCGCCAGAGAAATCTGCGCTGCGTAACGTGACGTGGTCAGATTGTTTTCGCGTTATTTTTCCCATTAGCACGATCAAGTTGATCGCACCGCAGGGATTCAGGTAACCGCACCCTGATATAATACTTCCGTCTCGATTATCGTTTCGTGTCGCACACTGTATCGACGCAAATCTGTGTATTCTATTGACGGCGGGATGTAGAGAACTTTACGAGGGGTGTGGGAAATGTACTTCGTTCCTAGTTTCTGTTAGATGTAATAAAATTGGAGAGGGGAAAAAATAGTGGGTCGACACGAATCCCCAAGATATTCAGCTACGTCTATTTTTTTGTGACTTACAAGTAAGTTGTACTAGAGTTATGGTCGCCAGATCCTGATACATCCTGCTCTGTATTCTTTTTAAAATTATCAGCTTGACTTTCCTTCATTTATGTTAGACACAATTTTCTCTAAATTTTAATTGCATAGAAAGTGATTGGAAAATAATTTATAATATGACATTACTGCGCTATTGCTATCATTATTAATTTATCCACCTTACATTAAAGACAGTAGTAGTTACACTACCACGCTAGTATTAATCTTACATATTATATTTCGCGCTTATTAATTTAATACCTGACAGAAATGAAATTTTTAAGATATATCCCAAATCTCTGTACGATGCAAATATCCAAGAGAAAGAATAGAAAGCATAACATGCACACGTTTCGAGCGTGACTCGCTTTTATTTTTATTCCACTACTCGTTACAGTACTTGGACCGTTAAGTAACATTCTTATTCACCGCATAGCGTGCTGCAACTATACGGACCGACTGTAACGTGAGTAGGCAGCGTGCAATTTCAAGGAATTCCTGCTTCGATCCTCCAGCGGACTCGCTATCGCTTCCGGATCGGGCACGATAGCGGGAAAGCAATGGAATCGCTGGTTCATTAATTACAAATCGCATTATGAAACTCGGTAGCGCGGAATCTCTAGTTGCTCGCGCCGAGAAAGGAGATAATGAACGTTCGGATTCGCGAAGCTTTTTACAGGAACAGAACCGATCGAGTAATAGGAGTTGTCTTCGAGCCTGATCATTACCGTTAGTCCTGTCGTTTCTTTATCTGGAAGCTGTGGATCTTCGATGAAATGTGAGAAGAAAAATGATTCAGGTTGCAAAGATTAAATGATGTAACTGGATACGAGGCTAGATCTCCTGGCATTTCAGATTTTTATATTTCTATTATTTATGAGCAGTGTCGATCCCAAATGGACGTGCAATTTGTCATATCACCAAAATACACTCCATTACAAAAATTAAAGGATCACTAAATTTTCATCGAACAATTGTCGATATTTCAATTGCTGTAAATTCGTGAAAAAAAGATTGCATAAAAGTCTACCTGGGATTGTTTTAAATGAGGTCTCTATTTTAACAGCTCTTTTTTTAAGATTTTTATATCACGCTAGAAGGTGGGAATGAGAAGGCACTTCGTTTGTTCGAAAATTTTACAAATCCAGACGTCTGAACGGACCTTGATAAATTTAACCTACATGTTGGGAAAAAAATCTGGCAAGAAAATGACCCAAGACGTATAAAAGTAGAAGCTTCACTCTTTAAAATGCGCACAGGTAGGCTGTTGTGCGATTTTTTTTCACGAAGCTACAGCAGTTGGAAGCTCGACAACATTTCGGTGAAAATTCAGCGATCCTTTAATTTTGTGCAGGAGTGTAGTTCGTTCGACAAAGAGGCGAAGTTGTTCGTAAATCGGAAACGTTTAATGTAGAATCCCATAAACCGAGACTTCATCGTCGAAACTTATAACCATCCGCGATTAACCATTTCACGCGTAAACGTGCGCCGGCATTAACTCGGTCGTAAAAACGTCGATGCAACGAGCCAGGTGGCTGCGTTCAAACAGAACATCTGGTCCATTCCACAACTGCGCTACCGATAATAATTTATCCCGCGCCATTAACAAGTTCGGCTAATAAAATTAACACGTGCAGACCTCGTGCTCCTCGAACACGGCACCTTACGATATTCATAAATATACGCCAGCCATGAGGCGCACGCGTGGAATATTAATCACGATTCTAAATACCCGCATTTAAGTGACAAAAATCTCCGACGAGCCGCGAACAAAATCTCCGCAAGATCGACAGAAAAGTATTCTCAACGAATCTCAGTATCTCCACCACGTAGATCCAGTTTCCACGTCCTGTTACGATAATTCTCGACTTCTTTTCTGTCCTAATCACCCCGCGATTACAGACTGCATTATATCTAACGATCATTTCCGATCCACTTTTTTTTTTATTGACGCACGTACAACCTTAATACGCTCGCCGGAACATCGAATATGATAATACGGAAAGTTATGGCGACATTAGCATAGTCGCAACGTTTCGCCCTCGCGATGCACACGTATGCGCGTGCGTGCACGCGAGTGAAACTCGTCCCGTGCCTTCGTTATCTATGCTGACCACATGCCGCGTAATCTTCTTCATTATATCTGCTTGTCTGTTTTACATTTGCATTAAACGAAAATGTTTGCGTACGCGCGTCCCACCGCGCGATAACGTCGGGACTTGTGCTGACTGCTGCCCCCCTCGAGTTCCCGCTGGCTAAATCGGGCCAGAACGAACGAACGAGTTTGAGGAGGCTGCACTTTTCCGCTCGTTGTCGGTCGTTTGCCTCGGCTTGGCAGATTTTGCCGCGGAAGGAGTGGCTGCTTTTTATCCCAGAGCCTTGTTTCAGAAACGAACGCTCGTCTTTGAGATGGCGCGTGGGAGGGGTTGGGTGATCGTTTCTTCTTTTTTTTTGTTTATGGATTCGAGCAAGATTGGCGTGCAGCGTGGTATTGAGGAAATAAAATATATTGGCACGCGATTTTGACATTTTTAGAAGCGTCGTCAAAAAAATTGCTGGCAATCTGTTGAAAGTCAAAGGAAATCGTCTATTCTTCGGATCGGCCGACAAATATCGAACTTATCAGGCAAAATTGATCGCTTCCTTCGTTCGCCAGCACGAAGAAGTCCCGCGACCGAGGGGTTCCCGAGTGCCATCGTGGAATTTTCGGCGGGCTGCCGCGAACCTAGAAATTCCAGCGGCGGCAATTAACGGGAGCACTTTAGTGTGTACCTTGTGGTCGGGACCAGACAAAGGGAAGGATTCATTGATGGAGGCATGCGAGAGCAGCCGCTACCCCCGACTCTCTCGCCCGGCAAACATTGTTGTGTCGAGCTGAAGCGAGTTTCGAGAGGACGCCGCTTGCTTGTTCACCGGAAATCCCGGTGAACGGCAAAGCCGCAGGCTTCTTTTCCTCCTTTGCTTTCCACGAATTCGAACTTGCTCGTTCGTCTGTATTTTGCATCATCAATCACCGTCTTGGCCCACGCCTTGGCCGCCCGTGAACGTAACTCCTCTGATGGACGTTTCAATTTTCCAGTCGAGTTTATTCGACCGATTTATCCGGCGATCACCGGCACGTAAGAACGATCGAGCGAAGTCAGCATCGGGGATTTGTACAAATGCATCACCGCGAATGTTTGACGATTCTGCGTTATTATAAAAGTGGATAGAAGAGGAGGGAAGGCGTAGAGCTGCGGCTCGAGCAGGCTGCTTCTTTTGAGCGAGAGAAAAAAAAAGGGACGCGCATTCTCACCAGGGAAAAGAGAAATATCGAATCGCATCAGCTAAAAGCCAGCCCCTCCCGTCCATTTTTTTAATTTACCCGCTATATTTTCCCAACGAACCGCGTCAGCGTCCCGCCCTTCCAGACGTTTTTCCATCTCCCTAAGTACGAAACGATCCCTGAAAGAAAGCCGCGGCGTTGCACGGGTCTGTGCATTTCCATCTGTGTCTTTCGCCTGACTCTTGAACAGGCTGTGCATCCTTAAACGTTCTTTGCAGACGTTCCTTGCTTGAATTAAAGAACCTGCTCTGTGTAACTAACATCCGCGCGATTTTATCGTATCAACTGCTTGTTGTCTTGTGGACGTGGCGGATATTATTCGGTCGTTGAACGCGAAACGTTCGGCAAATTTTTCAGAAATTCCTTTCGGGATTTTCGTGCAACTCGGTGACTCTTTGATACTGTAACGTCTAGCTTGAAACTTATTCATCCAACTTTTGCACTGGCTTGCATTAATTAATTTGTTGGTACATTTTAAATAGGTTTATCGACGCAGCAGTTGCATTGTTTCTTTTATTAAACTTGTGTGACATAGTGTAATGGACACGGAGAAAATTAAAACTTCCAACTTCGGTTTTTAAGAGATTTTATTAACACTTAGACTTGTAAGAATGATAATGAGTGCGCTTGGACTTGTATGACAATAATGAGCGAACTTGGACTTGTAGTATGGTAATAATGAGTATAATAAGAGTTTGAGGAGGAATGGTCAAGGGTTTATAAGGGATCTGAAATATAGGAGTAGGGGTGATAGGAGGGGTCGAAAGTAGGAATGGAAAATAGTTAGGGACATAGGTCAGGAGTTGGAAACATTGGACGGGTGACTAAACGGGGTGACTCACAGGGTAAGGGCAAGGATGAGGAAGGTTTGGCAAGATGCAATAATATTTGTACGTATGAATCCTTAAGCGACAGAAGTAAAGAGATAAAGAATAATACAGAAGTAAAAGATAAAGAATAATACAGAAATTTGGGGGCGAATACATTACAATAGCATACCGAATATATTCTTTCGCCACGGGTATTTTAGATGCTTGTAATAACTGTAATATTCCGCCTACATTTGCGAATTTTCGATGTAATATTGTCGGAAGATTTCTATTTACAGTAGCATGCACAGTAAAGAGATAAACGATACTCGCGACAAGCCCCAGTTTTTTAATTTGATCTTTCAGAAGAATCGCATTAGTTACGATCGATACTTTTAAATAACCACACACCTTTTTTCATTGATACTGACAACACCGTGTCTATAGTGTCTTTTACATTCGCCGGCACACTGTTGGAACGTCTGAACGTCTGAACGTCTGATTCCGCAGGCATATCAGCCACCGGTAGCGTTATTTCGGTTGATCGATGCGACGCACCTGCGTACCGGCTGATTTATATCCGCGGCTGCCGCCTCGTTTTAATCTCCCTGCGTCCCCGGAACCGCTGTGACATTTGTAATCGTAGGAAATCGGACCGATTTCACAGCCGAAAAGCTGTTTGCCGGAAAGGACCGTTTAACAACGCGGCTCTCCGTTGATTTTCTAAGAGACAGTATCCCAGTGGATTTTCCTAAACGACTGCCATCCGACTAGTCGTAATAACGGTGAAAAATGGCAGCCGTGCCAAACGGTTATGCACAAATACTACCTTTGATAGATCAACAGGGTGACACGAAGAACGCGAAATAACAATGGCCATTTCTCTTCGTTCTCGCTGTTGCACTCTCGTTGTCGAGTCGCCTTTACTCCCTCTCTTCTTCTTCTTCTTCTTCCTTCGCTCAGCACGATGCCTGAAAATGTTTCTCGAGATAGAATATCGCTTGCAACTTACGTCCGTCTTCCGTAGTATGATATCCTGCTTGCGTAACGTTATGAATCATGAATGTCCCTTGTGTTCCTTCGAGATGCATACGCCTTGTTACGTGACGCGGGGACCAGCTTGGCCTGGTAACCGGGGGCGAAAGGCAAATATGAGTAACGATTAAAGAAACTGTCAGGGCTGAGGTCGAGCTTGAGCTTAATTCAAGTTTCGCGTGCTTTTTCGACGCTGCACTGTGGCAAAATGCGGTGGCGAATGCAGATGTGGGTTTTGAAATATTGGCAAGTGCTTCCGTGCAACTAATAAAAGGAACATATCTCGCGGCGCGCGCGGTGGATAAAACCTGGGCTGTAACTTTAATAATAGCCACGGCTTTGCTGTAGTAAAATGGTAGTAAGAAAGAAATGTTGCTAAATGCAAGATTGAGATATGTATCGATGCTAGTAAACCGGGGTTAGAATTTTAATTTAAATAAGTGCGTGGAAAATTTACGATCGTCTGTTTCAATGCCACGCCAATTGCGGTGGAGAAATCGTATTGTACGTCAGTTCGCAGAGTATCGAAACAACGATCCAGAAGAGAATGTGTACATTACGTATGCTCGTGTCATCAATTAAGATCCCAAGATGGAACACGGAGCACGTGCTCTCAAACGCCCTAGATTATTCGTTGCTCCGCGGTGTTCCGCGCAGCACGTCCATTAAAGAAGAGAAAAACTGGAAGAGTAACAGCCGCGGCATAACTCCCGGGGATGCAAGGAATACCGAGTTGCCATTTCCCTCGTTTGGTGGGCGTAGTACACTTGCAACTTAGAAATTCCGCGACGCCATAATTGCACGATCCCGTGCATTCTGCCCAGAGTCTCGTCTTCCCACTCAGATTATCCAGCACCGGCGTGGCCGGTTCTTTTCTTATCGTGGCTATCCGTTCCACACGATTGCCGGAAGCCACTTGTAGTATTCCAACCGTAGAACAGATTCACAATAAGCGACTGCGTATGAATTAGTCGGTCGTCGTCTCGGCGATACATCATTACCCGCGTTTCCAAGAAGCAGTGCTTAAAAGGGCCCATCAGAGCCGAGTGGATTATGTTCTTCTCGTCAGCCTTTCGAACATCGATTCCCTTTCAAACATTCCAGTCACATTTCCCGAACGGTTATTAATAATGTACGCGCCGTTTCGAGTGCCACATGCAGCAGACACTTTGCTCCGTGTGCAGGATTATGTAAAGATGCGGAGAACGATGGTAATGCGTAAGAAAGGGGTTTCACGACCACTTCTATCTCGAATCGAGTAGTCGATGATGGTCGTTGAAATAGTAGGTTCGATCTTGGGGGAATAGGGGTCCCCTGATTGTGGAGGTATTCAAAGTGCATACGCGAGAAATTGTTGGAACATTTGAGGAAAGAATTGCTTGATATTTTTTGTATACTGCTATTATAAAAGATGGGTATTCGGGGGAAATTGAATTCGGTCCTGGATAATTGAATTCGATAGATGTTATCAATAGTATGGTTCGCCACGATTAATACGGAATTATAGTGCACAGTTACATATTGAATGCGATCACGGATTACGATAGAGAACAATCCGCCGTGTGACACTCGACATTAACTCGTTTGTAATTCGCGTTAATCGCGTCGCGACGCTGCGCGCCGCGCCGTTTTAAAATTCTGAATGGAAGACGCGACGCGACGCTTGCCGTCCGTCAATTTAATCTCCGCACAGAGTTCGAGAAGTTGATTTAAAAGTTGGTAATTCCGACCGCGGTCGACGAGTTTACTTCGGCTACTTCATCGTTGTCGCTATCAAACTTCTCCTGTCTTGCACATCATTTTTCATAAAGGCGAAATAGGTTGCGATTGCCCCCTGGCTGTGTATCCCCTGGGAAAACTCGCCGAGCTGGCTGGATCAGGAGGGGACCACCTTTTTGTAATAGCTTTCTAATTATGTCTCGATTTATTCTTCGATGGGGCGGTTGTTGAACGAGCTAATATATTGGCAATGACGAGCGGGTAATTTCTTTTGTCGTAGCCTCGAGAGTCGGTTTTTTTTCACTTTCCTTTTAATTATCGCCGGTGCCGTTCCGTAATGGATCACGGAATTGCTTTGAACAAATGCTGCACGGAATCTGTAATAATAAATCCTGCGTCTCAGGTAAACGCAATCAAGCTCGTAACAAATATTATCCGATTCAAGATAAAATTCTCCCGAATGCAGAAGAAACTGTACAGCTTGCAAGCTTTTATCACTCCAACCAAATTATTACCATCCCGATACTAAAATCGTCAGCGAAATATCCTGATCCACAATTTAACACCAAGGCAATCATAAAATCTGAAGTCGAAAGTAACTTCTTCCATTCTACGCGTCCTAAAGAGAAAGACAAAATCCCGACATCCTCGACAACATACTCACCCATCTCGTAAATCCAGCTAAACCAACAGCCAGACAAAACAAACCAAAGCCTATCCAAGCCTCAATCGCCAAAAAGAACAGACAGTCCAAACGCCAGACTGCTCGGTCCAATCGAACCAAACGCGACCACTGTCGAAAAGTCGAAAGACCGCAGCAATCGTGCTACCATAGGGGTGGCAAGGCTGACTAACTCCGACCACGGACATCAACACCTCGCTCGGCATCCCCTGTTGATCGACAGATACGTTGACCACGGAGGGTCGCCGGCCAGTTAGTGGACGGCCGCAATGTAATCATTTGCGGTGTCGGAATGGTCGCGTCATCTCTCTCCCTCTCTCTCTCTCTCTCATCGCTTCTCCCCCTCGTCCCTTCGATGGAAGGGTCGATGCCAACCGCCTCTTGGCGCTGCCAAATCCCACCCTTTAGCTTACCCCACCAACCCTCCGGCTCGACTATTCGAGCCGGCTGTTAATAGGGATTGAGATCCTCTCAGACCAGCCGCCTGAAGCGCATGCGGTCGCCTACACTTCGAACCGATACCGAGTCGCGTCCAACGATTGCAATCATCCCTTGAGAAATTGGTAAGGACGATGAATCTTCGAACGTTGGACCAACTGTGGATCGGTGAAATCTTTAGATGATGGTAGATGATCGTTGGAGATGTTTTTTCCGTGGTTTTTGGGATGCGTAGTGAATGACTGATTGATTTATTGTTCCCTCGTTGGAGAGCTATTTTATTCTTCTATTTTAATCACATTTTGTATGACTGAAGTTTGGCTTAGGATATTTCGATGTAACTGCGATTGTTTCGTTTTTAATTAATTAATGTGGTAACGGGTTAATTAATATGTCGGTTAAAAACCTCGCCACCGCGATTCAATAACTGCATACTTTTGCGATGGTAATACGCTTTTATTTCGGCGGTGTGAAGCCTGTCGAGGAATGTAGCATTCGCAAATGTATACCGATGCGAGCGCGGAGAATCGAAAGTTAGACATTGCCGGCTTAATTTAGGTCGTTAATGCCACGTTTCTGAGCTATCGAGTTCGCAGAATGTATCGCTAATTACGAACTCCTCTAGGAAATTATGAACTCGGCGTAAATACACTCGGCAGAATTCGTTACGCCGTTGATACTACGGTAATAAATTAATTCATGGCTCTTTCGGCCAGGCAGTTCGAGCACGAAACAAAGCACGAGGGCCACTCGAAACTTCACGTGCGAGCAGAGTTAAGCTACACCGGGTGTTTACGTATTTTCCCCAACTTTATTATTTAAGGGGCGCCCAACAAATCAATTGAAAAGTCAATTTCAACGCAGTAGTTATAAAAGCAGAATTTTATACCGAGCATTCCACTTAAAACGATACATCCAAATATCTTCGAAATTGCTGCGGATATTGAATCAAATATATATGCCAAATAAAGAATATAACATCATTTATATAATATATAATACATAACGTATTTACAGGCATTCAAAAAATACATAATCCTACTTAAAAAAGGAGAACAACAAGAATATTCTTTCTTACATATATTTCTGCAGAATCCATTCAAGTTCCAAAACGATTTAAAAGGAACTCCTTGTGCACTTACAAAAACTGATCAAGCAGCTCTCTTCCTTCAATCTACACCATACTACCCCCGATTGCCTTTCAGACTCAAAACTTCAAACTTTCCCCCAGAAGCTAGCCACCGTTCCATTACTATCAGACGCGTATATACCTCCAAGCAACAGAATAATTCTCGCGATTCAAGAATTCTCTACAACTTCGTTCAGAATGGCCTCGGAGAAACTGCTTCTTTTATCCCCCCTTCCGCGAGTCCTGTACCTAAACGTTGTACACGATTCCCCTACAAATTACGCACCGCATACCCAGCCACGATCACCCATATCAAGGATGATTGATGCACCGCAGAAGGGACGTGGCCCGTGTTTGCCTGAAGCTCACGATCGCTTACGCCGCGAACCGATAGCTCGAATGCAACGATGCAGTTCGCAATTATGCACCGAGGAATCGCACTTGCTCGCGGCGATGCATCACAGAGATCAGTCTGACGGGGGAACTACAGTCAGACAAACGTTGAGATAATAGTATTGATAAATCGAGAATCGATCGAGCCTTAACGCATCGGGGACCCTAATATCGTTGGACGGGGTGTATTCGTTATGAAGAACCGTCACGATTAATGACGAGCAAAGAACGACGCCGGTGTGTTGCGTTGAGTTTCACGTACACTTTAACGTGGCAATGAATTTCGCGCGACATTGGCGACCACCCCCGTTCGCTTTGCCGAGCATGGGGCCCCGTTCGCCCAACCATTCTTGTCTGGTGCGTATGAAATTTATTGAAACGCACCGCACTCGAACGAAGTGGCCCGCGGCTCGCAATTTCGTTAGCGATTTTAATTGCGCTGTTTACAGCGGCGGCGCGTTAATGCCATCATCGCCCCATGGCGTCAAGAACAATATTGCTGACGATTAATCCGCGCCGCGGAGTTAGAGTGGAATATTATTCGGATGTTCGGTGCTCCTTTTTGCGGTGATTTTGGGACTTCGTTACGGGCTAATATTTCGCAGCTATATTTATACCTACACCTATTTCTACCCCTTTGGTTTAACGAAAAAGAAAGTATCTTGGTATTAAATGCAAGACTTATTCATTGGACAAAATTCTAAACGCGTGGCGCTTCTAGATCGGACGGTACACTCTACTGTATTTGCATAATTAAATAGTTTTTGTTTATGCAATTTATCGTGGTATCAAGCGCCCCTGTAAATGCTTGGCTTAATTGGTAATTTCGCGTGACAACCAACTACTGTGCCTTTTTTTTAAATTTGTTCGTAGACAAGGTTTCACAATCTGGGACAACTGCGTCGTTCCGTTGGCTCATTGTAGTGTGCAGGATGAATCCTTTAGTTGTCAATTTTTATCGACGCATTCGTTGCTATCGATTTCATTCGTTCTTTATTTATTCAGGAACTTGGCGTGTAAGATATAGATAGGTCAGCTAAGTGACAGAACTATCGGTCCGTTATGATTTAGTTGTTCTGAACAGCTTGGAAACTGTGCCATCGCAAATACATTTTACACCCCTTGCATTTTTATGTTCCGTTCCCGTGATTTTTTATTTCACCATCACTAGCTGTCAGATTTCAGGTTATTCAATTATTTAATATCTCATTTCGAACTTGATCCACATTGGTTTCCAATAATTTCTATTCTTGTATTCTTACGATTCGAACTCGTGAAACAAAGGGAACCTTCAATTCACCGATACTTCACCTCACGATTTCTCTAATCGACGGCCACTCGTTGGTTTTTACGATACCCTCCACGTGGAAGCCTCACAGCGCCCTCGAAACGAGCGGCCCTCGTTTTGGCTGCAGGCCAAGGATGATCCCTGGAATTGGTCATCTTTGCTAATAGCTAAAGCTCTTTCCGCGCATCCGAACAACTAAACTTTCTCCGTTTCCACATCAGTTTTAATTGCGTTTCTGCTGCACTGACGTGGCCGCAGATTTATCGCTGCAATTTATGCCCGATTGACATCTTCATACTCTAATACTTTAACAACTTAGCCCCGATAGCACGTTAGCTTTCCGCGTTTTAAAACGTCACACAGAATTTCATGATAACCATAAAGTTCCAGGAACAACTACATTACTCTTCATTCCATAATAATATTATGGTACGACTGCGTAACGTTATAAAAAGATTCACAAGTCTATGTGCTCTTCAATAAACATCTAAATACAAGTTACTTGCATTCACAGAAATTAAATGTTGTAATTTCTAATTAACGCTAAACGAACCCTCCCCATTTCTCGATTACTCTGCCGAATTTTCACGGAAGATTTTCTCATTAAATTTTCGTGGACCACCAACTACGGGATTCCCCTTACCTTTGGGGCACAAACTAGACGCTAATTGAAACGTCTGAGCGCCACCAGGGGCGACTATCTTCGAGGCTGCAGCGAGGGGGGGTTTTAAAGGGTGCACGAAAGAGTAAGTCGCGAGGGGTGTACAGTAAAGGAATTACGGCGGCTGGCTGGCAATTATGGCGTAATAATATAACGCTGTTAAACACGACACGCTGGCAGGGTGAAACTAGAAAATTCTAATCTAATACGACCGCATCGCCGGAGTCAGTAAATCAGGTTCGTCTTGCATCTCGTTCGGATTCCAAGGGACGACATTATAATTCTACGTGTAAAATAGGTTTATTGGCATATTTTATAAGATTAACTAAAAATAAATGACCAATTGAATCATTTGAATGGCTCTTACCGCGCGAGGTACATTAAACTTAAGCTTATTATGAAATTAATAAATGAACATCTTAAAATGTGGCAGTTTATTACATCTCGTCCAACAGAATTGACTACAGTTCCATGAGAAACATTTTCATGGTTGCCTGAAATAAGAAAACTTAGCTAGAAAAGTATTAAAAGTTGTAGAATTCTTAAGATTTATAAAAAAGTGAAACATAGAGTTATCTCTTATATAAATACCGGAAGCAGTTTGTCTGCAATTTGACCGGTAGTAAAAAATTTCTTGCACTGATTAAACGATTCACAGTTTCCTACACGATAATAGTGCGAACTAGGGGATGTGTGCGACGTTCTAATGAAACTACGTTTCTCTTGCAACCCCCATCCCCTCTGCTGGCAACCTCTGAAAGGGAGAAAGGGCTCTCGACGTAGGTGACGTTTAGAGAAGAAAGTACTCGTTTGAGAGAGTGCTTGCTGAAAAACTTGCTAACACGTGAGATCTTCGGGTTTTCAGCTTTTAACCTTTCCGCCTTTCGAGCTATTGATCTTGCACCTTGAACTTTCGGGCTTTCAACCACTGAGGATTGTCCTCGATTTTCGTGCTTACCGCATTTTCAACCGTAATCTTCGAGCACCGGGCTTTTGATCTTGAAATAATCCCGTACATAAAGACGCCCAGGCACAACGGTATTAAACTGTCATTCTGTGTACAAATCTTGTAACAATGTCTGGCAAAATGACAGGGTGCATCAAACGTCTATTTCGGACCTACAATTTCTTTGATAACAAGGACGCGACAGGCAACAATTCCTTTAATCGTGGAACTTGGCGAATTTCGCCGGCAAGATATTAAACACTAAGTATTCGATGCGATAGCTTTTCTTGAAAGTTTCGCCAGGACGTGGCGAGCGATGGCCGGGTATCCTTTTGCGGAAAGTTTAATGAATTTCCAGGCCGGCCGGGCGTTAATTAAAAGCCTTTTTCTGAAATGGATTGCCCGTTATCGCAATGAATGATTGTACACGTTCATTCTTCGGCTTCGTTCGCGATGGCTCAGGCTCGCCATCGTCACACGATGGTGTATAAGACGAGCAGCAGCGGAGACGGGTTAGATGAGGAAACAGTAATTAATTAAGTGTACGAGGGCCTTGTGCTTGAAAATGTTATATAGGGGGTGGAGGGCTCAAAGCTTGACGTTATTGCGCCGCAAAATGGATTGGTGCAAAGAGAGGAAGAGAGAGAGAGAGAGAGAGCAACGATATGATGGATGACGATGGTATCGAGAAGATCCTCTGAGCGTTTCTAGCCTTTTTATCTTTATCTACACGGTTCTTCGATTCCCCTCCGCTTCTTGTTTTCCTCTCGCTCATTGGCTGTGTATAAGAAACTCAGGTATAGAGAGTATGATACGAAATCTTTTCAACGCTTCCATCCCTCTTTCATCAGGTCGGCGTAATGAAGCGGGTGATGTTTTTCAAACGTTGATTCCCTTTCACGTCGATACCGCGATTGAGTGCTGACCGAGAGGAATATAGAAATTCAGGACCTATTAACGTTCGAGGCAACGTTGTATTTTATATCTATGTTGCTGTGCAAGGAAAATCATAAGAAGTACTGTATTTTCGTTGCTGAATAAATTTCGCTCGGTTAGTCGTGGGAGTGAAATCGTGGTTAGTGTTTGCAGTTTACGGGTGTGCAGTTTTCCAGTGTCAACAATATTAACGCGGATAGAACAAGGATAAAACGTGACCACCGTTGATGGCCGGCTAACCGAGTAAAAAGGTTGCACAGAGGATTACCGTAGACTCGGTGGTGTTCCTCTGACGCGGGATCACAGATCCAATCTTGCCTGGAACTCCGACGAGCTGACTCTCCCTCTCTCTCTCTCTTTCTCCCGTAGTTATTCTATGTCAGTCTCCGAGGATCGGAACGCGAAACACCGTTGTAGCTAATTACGAGCGTAATGAAGAGTATGAATGCAAATTAAAGCTTGCACGAGCGTTTCACCTCTTCTATTTTATAAAGCCCGCTATCTCATGCGCTTGAACGACGCGGCAGAATTATTAGTGTTTCAGGTGGATGAGCCGAGGCTTGAAACAAACAGTGACGTTGTTTTTTATTTTTTTACTTTTTTTACAAAGCAGAGGATAACCTTGACGATGGGTAAATTGGCATTTGCCGTGTCACTTTGTTTTATTGAAAAACAGAAACGGTATTAACGTGAACGACGCTGGGTCTGGCCGGTGGCTGACTTATACTACTGCGGCTGGATATTTAGTTGGTTGAATCAGTGGTATAGCTGTAATTGTTGTTTATTTGAAATGTAATGAACATCGCTGTTATTCTGCATATATTACAGTGATATATGAGAGGTATTAGGTAAAATGTATCTAAGGTATTGAAGGAATAATACAGCAAGCTGGAACAGTAATTCTGCAAGTAGTACAAACCAATGTTTAGGGAAACCATAAAGGCGAAGCATCCGGATACTATTTGATTTTATTATTTGCATTACCGTTTCATTATCATGATTGCCGTTACTATTGCTAAACTTTATGTTTAAATATTATTGTTAAAGAAAGAAGGATACAATAGCAAGAAGGACCAAGCATTTAATCAGTTTGCGCAATTTTACTGTAACAATACATTCAGCACGCCTTCACGGATGTAATATGAAATTGAACCCCATTAAATAGCGTATCTTCTTCTTGCAAATGCATTGTGCGATCGGTTTGCACGCAGAGTTTACAACGCTTTGTACACATTTTCACCCTACAATCAACGAACACCGTTGCCGCCGCCGCGCCGCCAATTCGATCCATCAATCAGAACCGCGAAACCGCATAACAATTCAATTATCCGTAGCCAAAGCTATCCCCGCCAATTATACTTCCCCATAAATCCGGGGTTCGACCGTCGAGATATCCAACGATATTCGACGGTGTTCGCGGATCGGTCGTTCACCCCGGTGGAACAGTACTTTTCGAGCACCCTGTACGTACGTCTCGCAGCGTGCTGCTGACGAGAGAAGTGTGCTGTGCCACTGAGTGGCAGCGATAAATATTCATGGGCGCCAGTCATGCTTCACACACCACTATCTTTCTCGGCACCAACGCGGTACATCCGAGTTTACTTACCCGGGGCGGCCAGAAACAGGGACAAGGCGGTTGAATACGTGACGAGGAGGCGACACATTTGTCGGTTATGGTGGCCACCGTGTTTGATACACCCCCTTGCACCTAAATACTATGCTGATTCTGCAGCCACGATGACAGATGCACCCTGGTTTCCGTTGCGTAGGTCAGGAATCGCGGACGAGACGATACGTCGCGACGTCGTCGACGCGTCAGGTCGATTGATGTTCGACGAAATTAAGAACGTAATGGAGAGGAAGATACCAGTAGGGAACTTCGATAAATTGTGGGGTTAAGTTTTGTAGTCGGTTTAAATTGCAGAATGTCAATAATAATTCAGTACAATTTGTCTCCTAAATATTACTTAAATATTAATCGAAACACGTTAGATCGCGGCTGGCTTGCAGATACAAGCGTTGCGAATATTTTCCCCCGAACGAAGGCAAGTAGAAGCAAAGGGAAAAGAGAAATAAATTGGAAGAAAGTTTCGGGAGAATAGTCGTCGGAATTCGGACGTTGAGTTGGACACAATTTTTTCGCAATACCCGAGTACGAAATTTATAGAAAAAGGGAGTGCTGCGATTCTCCGTAGCCTCTCGTCCATTTTTCTGGGAAAAAAAATTACCGCGAAAATAAGCCGCGGTGCTGGAGGAAAACCTAAAGCCCGTGGCCGATGCCAAAAGGGACGGCCAACTAACACGGTGGCTCTGTCGTGACGGCAGGGACTTCCACTTACGTGCAGCGTGGCGAGCGAAATGAAATTCGCACCAAGTTTTTCCCAGTCTCTCCTCCGGAAAATGAAAACGTTCTTGCAACGTGATAAATTGTAGGGCGAGTAAGTGGCGTTAAATCTGCCCCGACCAAAAATCTAAGTCAACCCGCGATTCCCTTCTTTGTCTCTTTCTAAAGAAAGTCTTCTCGATATCGAGCCAATGAGCAACAAACATTAGCATAAAATCCGGGGAAAATTGGAGAATGCAAATTCAATTTCCTAGATGATACACAGGATACAAACCGTAATTCTCGATACTCGGAGAAAGTTAAAAACTTGAACAGGCTATTTTGAAGTATTTAAAAGTTATTAATTAAAAACTGTACAAAATACTGAAATTTCCACGATTCACGCAACATTGCGCACACACTTCTGAAACACCCTATATGGAAGACTAACTCAGAAAGTCCACTGGCCTGAAAAAGAGAAAAAAATAATTCAAGAAACTTTTTTCTGGACGACAAACGTACCACTCTGTACGTGTACTTCGTAATTCCGACGAATCGAGTCGATGGACGCTGAATTGAACCGGGTCACCGAGGGGACAGCTGGATCATCGTCACCGTTCGCTCGATAACACGATCCATCGATCGATCGTGGAACGGGTGAAAAAGAGAGCTGGATGCGGGGCACGGGAAGAAAGGGGTGGAGACCATGGAACGGAAGAGGCATATTTGATGCGCATTTACAGGGCTCACGTAGGCGAGCGGTACGCGAGCTGATCTCTGCGCGGAAAACGCACAAACACTCGCCGAAGCTGACAGGCACATCGGCTTTTACGCCGCGCTCAGGCTCAATTGAATTCCGCGCTGCCCTGTGCCGGTGCTGGCCGTTTTAGCCACTATTTATTCTGTTCGAGTACACGGTAATGCGATCGAGGCCTATTACCGCCGCGGATTTTCATTTATTTGCAAACTGTCCGACTGAAAAACGGATCGAGGACCATCGCTTCATGGATGATTCGTTTTCAGATGCTTTCGAAACGGTTAACGAAAAACGCATACATATGCACGCGGTGTAATAGCGGCGGAATTAGTGTTCCCTTTCGAGCTGTTGGTTTCGAAGCTGTCAATTCGTCCTTTTATTTGGAGTTCATCCATTTGCTCAATGAATCGCTGGACAAATGTGCACTGCGACGGGAGGTTTGATTTTCGGTAAAGATTAATGCGGTTTTAATGTTGTATGTTTTTTTTAATTTAACGTTAACAAAAACAGACGAAGGGTATATGTGAAATTGTCCACCACAGCGTGATTAAAATAGAAAATTGACCGAGCACGGAAATCTATAGGTTTTATTGGTTCAGAAGAAAATTTATTACAGAAATTATTCGTTCCAAAAACAAGTGAATCGCAAGAAATAAGAAAGCTGCAGAAAACGATTGTTGCACAAAATACCGACGTCAGATGATCAAATTAATAATCTGTAATTTAAAACCCACCCACTCAGTTTCCCAGAACGTCCAATTTTCAACGAACTCCAACCGTGAAATGGGTCAGATTCATTGCGGACTTATTTCTCCAAGTGATTCGAGTTAATGATAGTCTCCGTCGAACAAGGAACGCCCAGCATCACGAATATTGGCGCACGTGCGCTGCATCGTGCCCGAGATTTGTTGAACAAAGAGCGTCAGATCGTTGATTCGAGTTAGGCCGTTTCTCCGGAACATCAATGGGGCGTTAATTCGTCGACTGCTCCGTCGTGTACCACCCTGACGTCGTTAACGTCGCTGCACCGTGATGATTGTGCACGGAACAAGAACACCGCCGGATCAACGACCTGTTAATCGCTGTCAAATTTCAAAATTCCATGCCATGAAATTCTCGGCAGCAAGCTTCTCTGAAGGGGTTGGCTTGCGTCGACAATTGCCACGTGAATTCCCTCTGGCGCAGATTGTTCCCCGAACTTTACTGAACCGTAAGCAAATCGATTTTTCAATTTATTTTGCAAGAGTGAACTGGGCGATTTCAAGTTGAAACGTGCAGCAAAATTAAGTTTCGAAAGCGTGAACTTTTGATCGTGGGTGGAATTATGAAATTCGGTCCGATGTTGCTCCTGGTGGTTATTATTATTATTTTCCTAAAGTACTGTACATGTACACAAAATTATACACGACGTGTATAATTAAGATTAATTTCCACCGTAGAAAATCTTACTTTTCCTCCCCGTCTGGCAACATCTGTTCCCACAGCTTCGATTGATCACCTTTTCGCTAGTGACGGATCGAAGGTCTAAGAAAAATGAAAGGGTGAAATTACCTCGCTAATACTGTTGTATATATCCATGCGATTTTCGTCCGTCGACGACGGGAAAAAGGAACTAACTTGAAACAAAATCTGATTAATTTACTCGAAACGATAGAACTCGATAAAGCCTCGACGCGAATTTTTTCATTTAAATACTTCGTCCAATCTCGATTGTCGTTGCGAACCGTCGACCCAAATTCCACGGGGACATGAAAGCCGTCCAAACAACGTAACGCGCGAACACTGTGCGCGCAACAAATCTTCGAATAAACGTGCACGACGGGCTAAAAGCTCGGGCATTGATATGCCTCGTCACACGCTGGTAAACTCGAGCACGTACATACCAGTGTCCAGTCAGAACGGCCGTAATCCGGAAGTACGAAGTTGTAACGCCACTGACCGATCCAAATGTCCGAATTTCGGGTACGTCCAAACGGCGGTATTGATCGATCGTTGCTTATATTCCAACTAGCTCCGTTCAAGCTATTTCACTTTTGGTCCTTGTAATTTCTTTCAGAATGGTTCCACTATCTCGTACCTTCTAATCTGCAGGTGGTTGTTTTGTTTTATCAAGCACTTCTAATTCCTTTATCGTCGCCAGTGAATAACATTGAACTCTCGCAGGCCTTTCAATTTCTTTTCATTTCGTTAATGACTAACTGGCTGAGCATCCCTTCTGATCCGCAGGAATTATGTTCCTTTTCCGTAGTGAATAGAAACGAATCGTGTTAGATTACGATTGTGTTGAAAATAGACGAATTTTTGAAGTTTTTGCTTGGATGACGATCCGTCGATGAAATAATTCATTAAGAAAAAAAGCACCTTGTGGCAGAATTTTATAATAACTTAAAAACGCAAATATTCCAAAATTATGTTACTAAAGTATTCGGACTGTCCGTTCGATATTTTCTAGGAATTCCACGTTATTAGACCCCATCGTGGCATTTAGTGGAAGAGGATATGCACATTTGGTTATCGAAGGAAAATGCTTTTCAGCGATAGGGAGAGCAATTTTTACGAGGGGGTGAATGAGATGGACGCGAGACGTTAGGGAAATTGACGAAATCGTAAAGGCAGCCGTTCAAATCGCTCGTAAAACCGGAAATCCCGGCGGTAGTCGTTCGGTTCACCAGAGAGGAAAGTGTTGAGTATCTAATGGGTCCGTCGAAGAAAAAAGAAACACTTCCAACATGTACCTAATCGAGACTCTCACTGCTTATCGATATACGATCCCTGGTGCTTGGGAAATCTCTCGTTCCACGTTTATTGCCTACTGAGATCACTTATTAGAGCTTACTTTTGTGCCAACCGCAAATGAAAGAACGAACAGTGCAACTTTTTCCAAGCAACATTAATTCCGTGACAAGAGAAACACTTTTTAAACAAAAATGTGATGATCAGTGGTACTGTGTACACTTAGAAGACAGCTGCAGTTTTGATATTTTTTAAACAGAAATTTTTTTAGTACAAAGAAGTTCTAAAATACACCGTGTTTAAAACGTTGAATACAGTGGAAGACGTGGCAGAAAATTTGTTGCTTTAATTTAGCATAAATAGGTGTGCAAGGTAGACAAATGAATATCGCAATATTTCAACTACGTGAAGGATTGGGCTCTGTCGTGTTTTCTAAATCTTAAAGGGAACAGGAAATTTGATTTACAAGGTATGTAACCGGTAGTTTCCCGAGTCACTTGACCAGGCTTTGGTTAGCATTTCCGCGAGCTTTGTCCGCATTTCTTCGTGAAACTTTTCCCGGAGAACCTTGGCTACGATTCCAGAGATGTCCCCGGTACGTCGTCGCTGGTAGATGGTGTAGTGCGATCCATCTTCTAGAGGAAGTTTCATATCCGATATAGACGTGTTTCGCGCTAACGCATTTTCGTATATTCCTTTTCGATCCCTCGGAAATCGACGTTCTTTACTCAGCAGGAAAAAACTGAAAACTTCCATGGCCTGTATTAAATCTACAAACTACAAATAGTTATAAACATAAAATTTGGATGACTCAATTATTACGCAAGTCGTTGTAAAAAGAATCAAATAATATATATTGTCGGAGGTATATATAAAATAAAATAAAGCATGAAAATCCAAAGATCAACCACAAAGAGAATGAAAAGTGCCAAATCCATCGTGGCAAATCCTATTGAAAATCCTGGCAAAACGAAAAACTGGGCGAAGAACAAAGGAAGGAAGGGAGAGACTGGTTTTCGGTGCTTTGTATTTAACCGAACCACGGGGTAGTTGGGTTTTGATCGCCAATGGGGATAAAGCTAGAACGCGACGATGGCTGCTGCGGCGCTCTCTAATCGTCCACAAGCCGCTTAACTCAACCCCCTTCTCGCATCGGCCTCTTTCAGTAACATTACGTCGGTGGTTGCTATACCAATTTCTCCATCAGTGCCTGTACCACCGGTATTAACATTCGCCTCGATCTTGCCGTGCGTTGAGTAAGATTCTCGTTGACTGTTCGCGAAACAAGAACGAGGGTAATATGCTTCGCGAACCACCATCCTCCCCTAAATAATATACGGATAGTGTATGTACCGGTCGGGAATTGAATTTGTGGTGAAGTTTAACTTGAATTTCGACTTCAATTTGCCCGTGGAAAATTGAGGATAACGTATGCAATCATTCGTAGGTTACTCTAACAGCACATTAGAGCTACTGAAAGAAAATAGAAATAGTGCAAAGGAAAGATATTTTCGTATTTCAAGACGAGCGTTTTTCAACCCCTTATAACTAAAGACAGGCAAGAACGAAGACATTAAATTGTTACGTTGAATGTTACATTTCACATGTGGATCGCATTGCAAAAAGGTTGAGACACGCAGCGCCAAAATTATACAGCTGTAATATTAATATCACCAAAGGATAGACATCCTTCGGAACATAAGATTGTTAATATGGAGAAGTCTTATATATTTATGGATGAAAGACAAAATTATGTTCGTCAATGGAAAGTTTTGGGAATCGGCTCCGTTGTGTGTCAAAATAACGACGCGATCGACGCGACGAAACGAAAGGTCCTGTTTCTCTCGTCCATTTCTCTGGCAGTTGTCGCGAAAGTTCAGCCACGTGTTTTCGACAGAAGACAAACGACAGCGGCGCTTCTTCCGGGCGTCGCGACGCCGTTTCTCCCTGCATTTCCAGCGGCGCCATGACATTTAGGTGATATTAAAATGAAATTCTCCTCGTTGCCGTCCCTGTCTACTATGGTAGAAAGAGGAGGGACATCGCGTTTCAGTTTTTGACGCGCGACCCGACTGACAGCTTCACTCTTTCTCGTTGGTCCAAAGCGAGTAGAGACGAGAACGGAGGAAAAAAGAGTGCCGAACCGTGGACGCCGTTAATGGGTTCCGTCGACGACCCCTAGCTTTCGTTCCACGGCGACGAGGAAAATGAACGACGCGTGTCTGACAGTCGCGGGAAAAGCATTCGACCGAGGTAGAGAACGAAGCTTGATATATTAGCGATCGTTTGATGTGGGATTCATTTTTGTGGGTCGCTGTATGTATTTTAAAGTTCAAGGACTTCCTTCTTCCTCTTTCTTAGTTCAATATAAAGCAGTACGTACCTTTGAAACAAGTCTTTCGAACTTCAATATGTACATACTTTGGAAGAGTAATGTATGAAAATATTTACTTTTCTCGCGTCTCGTTCCATTCTTTCGTTTCCTTTTTTTCCTCCCTTCGCTTTGGAAAAATGTTGCATAACCCGTCGTTCGTGGTGGAAATTTATATAATACGGCGAGCATGAAGTAACTTTCTTCGTTTCGTGACAATTTTTTGCAATCAATCGGGGAAACTCTCGCTCGATTTTTATCCAGATAATATGCAAAGTTCCGCGTGATTGTTACAGTTAGTCGGCACAACGACGAAATCTGCATCGTTGAAGACCGTAGAGCTGAAGTTATTTCTCGCCAACTTTTCGTTCTTATTGCTCGGGGGAGAAAAAAAACTTTCCCCTCGTTCGGTCCACGTTCGGGAGAAAAAGAGACGGCAGGATACTGCCTACGAACTCGTTTGGAAGTGCAATATTCACTTTGCATTTCATTCGGGAAATTGTTATCAATCTAGGGGGGAACGTTATGCTTCATGCTTTTGGAAATTCCTTCAAATCTCTGGTAACAAAGTTCCTGGAAATAATATTCGCTTCCCAGACGAAACGTCGGGCTAATCTTGATTTCAGTTATTGTCGTGCGACAGGAAGAAAATTCCTCTCAAGAATATATGTATAGCCGAATTCTGCGAACAAAAAAAATGGTCAAATCGTCTAACCCGTTGAGGAAAGCGTGAAAATCATAAATCTTACAAAAATTGACATTGTTTTTCGCAAATTTCTCTAATGTTTGCATTTTAATGCGTCGCTTATAAAAACCAAAAGGTACAGCGCAGAGAACTGACAAATACAAAAAGAAAGAAAAGAAATCATTCGAACAGAAACAGAGAAAGTATAAATCGTTCAAGCGTCGAATACTTTATTCAGACTCTCCGCCTTCTTTAACACTATCGAAATAAATCATTCGCCCCATATCAGTCTAAGCGAACTCTAGGAACACCGCACACACTTCCACCCCAATTAGAATAACCCCCTACGAACGATTCTCTTTCGACACTTTCCGACCCCTGCAAACAAGAGGAGCCCTCCAAGTGCGCCGCAAAAATCTGCATCGCATTTTCCACATGGAAACCCTCGATTTCCCCGCAGGATCATACTCCACCATGACACCGTTCCATTGCCAAGGAATCGCGCCCCTTCCACTCCCGATCGAGAAACAAGGAAATCAGATGAATTCGTTCAGTGTCCACCATCGCGTGAAACGTGGCTAAATTACTCGCGGTTCATCGGGGAACGCTGTGACGGGGCGAGGCTGGTGTTTTACAAATCCGCCTCGTTACTTACCACAAGCTGCTCGTCCTATGCATTATTCATCCACGTGGCCCGTTTCCGCGCCTCGTATATTTTATTTCGATCGTCGCCAGACCCGTGGACTCGTTCCAATTGGGCCCAGGTCGATGGGTCGCTTTCTAATCCGATGGAATGCACTGCTATGCCGTCAACCCCGGCCACATTTTATCCAGCTTTCGCCTGGGAGAGGGGGGTGGACACGCGTCATTGATTTCGTAACAGGATAGAGGGGCGGACAACCTTCTAGCAAGCGCCGTTTCTTCAACCCCTTCGGGGATAAAGGGACAATTTTTCTTCAGGGAATTGGATTCCATGTAACAATGGGTTAGACGTCTGTCTGACGTACGGTGCAGTCGATGCAACCTGCTGAAACTAATTGTTTTTCTATGATAGATAGGATATAAGTTTGCTGGTTTCACGAGGAATTGAATGATTAGTGGATTACTGAATAAGAATTTTACTTTTACCCCTTATGCATCGGAAATAAGAATGTTCACCTCGAGTCAGAATTTCCCTCGAATATATTAATTTGAATGGTACGACAAAAATGGTGAAAGAGTAATCCCATAGTAATCACACGATATATTGAAATTTACTTTTCAATTTCTTTTTAATATTACTTCAACCCCGTTTCGACTGATATTTTCTTATTTTGGATTGGTTTACGTGATTCTGTTCAATGTTTACGAAGCAGAGGATTTTCTAAAAGAAATTAGGCGGCGTATTTGTACGAGTGAGTACCATTTATTCGGTTCTTTTGTGGATAGGGAGCCAATTTTTCTTGGTAGAATCGGATTTGCTCTAACAATGGCATCGATGGTGCTCTTGACGTTGCTATGTATTTGATTGCACTTGTACGTACGAACCCACGCTTTCTTCTCTGGATAAAAGCGAATGGAATTTTGATTGTACAAGCCCCAATGCTACCCGAATTGAGATTATCAATTATTCCGAACAAACTATTATTTATATAAATCAAAACTAAAAGCAATTTAAACAAAATAAAGAGGGATAACCACGGGGGAGGTGGCACGAAATTTCGTACAACAGTAAAGTCCATATATTATAAAAGGATCTCAAAAGTAATAAAAGCCTAGATTAAAATTGTGAGTTCACAGAAATGTATTATCTCTCCTTATCTGAAGGCCTCGTTAGTAACATCGCCTTCAATTAAGCTCTCTTAATTTCTCGAATCGTCAAATGTCGAAGAATCGAAAGAATCAAAGAATTTGCATACAGCTGCTACAACGATTGCACTTACAATAAAAAAAAGAAGAGAAACGCGGTTGATTGCGCCGCGGGTTTCCCGAACGATTATCGCGAGCGACAGAAATGTGTGGCACGCTAACGCGGACCATCACGCAACACAGAATGTGTGGGAACAGTGACGGATGTGGGTGTATTTATTCGTCGAGTGTCGAAACGTTGAACTCTCAGAAGGTGGACAGGTAAAGAACTTAGAACACCGAAGAGAAGGATTGCGAGTGGATCGGTGGGGTGATGAGGGAACTTCCGGGTACGTAATTACGGTGGATTATCGTGAAAGTGTACTGAAAGGGGGCACCTGGCCCGGGGGGCGTGCCACCCTACAGGGGAATCCCCCTCGGGGGGCACGTGGCATAAGGAGAACGGACGACGCAAGGTACATCTATATATCCTACACGCTGCTGTCGGATCTGCATCTCTTCGAACAGGTAAAAATATGTATGATAACTCGATTGAGTTACTGGGTTAATTATGTGATTGAAAATAAATATAATGGTGGAAATAGTTTACATTGGCAGAGATCGATTCGAGCTCTCTAAAATATATTTTTTAAACCAGAACATTTCTCAATACGCTGAAATAGAAAATTCATTTCCCTCGTCCATTTAAGGGGATGCAACGCTTTAATAAATAATTATAGCCCGAATATCTATGACGGTAAATCAATGAAAACAAAAAATCGTTCGCGTGTATGAATCGCTAAAAAAAAACATCGGGAAACATCATACGGATGTACAGATGAATTATTTGATAAACTTTTACGTTCGATATTATCCCTACCTGCGCTAGAACGCACTCGAATATCGTACGAAATAAATCCAGACAAAATTTCACGCATTTTATATTACCATACCGAACGGTATGTTCGGCGAAATAGAAATTCGAAAATTCGAACAGGCTTTTTTTTCCCCCTTAGCCCCAAAAAGGAATCACTGGGTAGAGAAGAATAACTGCAAGCGAAACAAAACATGCAAAACGAATTTCCAACGCAAATGAACCAACGACTTTTGCGATTCTTCGCCCGGCGAAGTGTTCCGCGATATCGAGATTCATAAATGCAGGGACGAATTTTTCACCAGACCCGAAGACGTTCGCGAATAACGAACCAGCGACGTGACAAACCGCCAACAAGCTCCATGGAATTTCGTTCAGCCCGTATCTTCCCATAGATCACGTAAATTCGCCGGCTTTGTCCCAACGGGAGTGCTTGTCTAAGGGAAGGAGCGACGGAGTCGTCGTGGAATCTCGGTATACCGACGGGTAATCGGCAATTCCTCATTAGAAATCCTCGCTGGTATGCACGTCACCGACTGCGATCGCCTAAGTGTCAGACATTGATTAAGCCCGACACCGCCGATTAAATACGTCACGCGGAACACAGACGACGCCGCACCGGAAGGCGAAACCGCTTGAATTATGACCGATACTTCCTCTTAGAACTTGTGGCTTCGATTCCTCTAAAATTTCCACCGTTCAAAATGTGATCGATTTGGCATGACGCCCCATTGGATAGGATCAGAGGCAGGGTGAAATTTTCTGTCGAATATTTCGAAGGATACGAGTTCGTCGAGGATACCTTGACGGACGAACTGTCTGTACGGTGTGGCTTTGATATTGGGAATATTAAATCGGTAATTCGAGAGGAGGTATCGGGACGGGTTATGATTTAAATAAAAAATTGTTAGGGTTTGGTGGGGCGTGGTGAATCTAATAATTATATTGGAATAACGAAATTGAGTCGTGGCAAATGGAATTTAGTAAATGTAATTGAAACGTTTCAACTTATCTGCTGTAGAAATCTTTGAATTTTTTTACATTTTTTTATCAATTGTTATAATATTAATCAGTTCAGTTCAGGGTAATATCTTCGCCATGTGAAAGAATAATACGAACACTCTAAATAAACGCCTATATAATTTCTGAACGTAGAACTTTGCCCGTAAATGTTCCAATTAACCAACAAACACGTTTATCTGATTGTGTTTCAATATAGCCCTGTTCATTATGTGTGCACGATGATAAATACATCGTACGATATCATTTATGAAACGGCCGTGTAAACGTGTTTTCCTTTGGCAATTACGCGTGCACGCCATGTGTTCGGAATATTATCAGAAACCACAGCGCCAGGTAATAAAGCAGCCTCGTCTCGTAGACGTAATATTACGTCCTTAGCTTGGCATCCAAACAAGTAATATATGCCTCTGCGTCTTGCCGCGGGCAAAGTTGTACATCGATTCAAGCATAAGGATTCGTGGTTCTAACTGGTTCGAGGCGCTGCATGGACGCCCATGGAATTGATTTAATTAGAGATGCAGATAGTAATCGAAAACGTCGCTTAGAAATATCCACAATTTGCAAATTTTCTACTTCTTTTAAGGAAAAGTAAATATCGTTATTCATACAGTACTACAGCAAAAGAAACATTAAAGTTTTGTATTAATTATTAGATAGTCGAAAGATGTTGCAAGAGATTCAGGCCAACGAGTTACAGGGTTGCAAGTATGTTGTACATACTGTTTAAATGCCTTTCTAGTTTCCGAGTCGCACGTAACATTGTTCCAAAGCATTCCCAAGTATCTCACAAGTATCTAAGAAATTTGTAACTCTGTTTCACAACGTTGAAAACCGCTTCTTGCTTTCTCTTGCGTGGCTTCTGAACTTCTAGACCGCCGCAATAACATTGCAAAGCAATTTTATACCTCTTTGCACGTGACCACAAAATCTTCCACCATATTATAGAACGTCTCACAATTCCCTTGAAAGTTCTATGAATTTTATACACGGCCCAAAAGTCTCGCACAGGATTTCATATTTGCAATAATATAAACCAAACAATCGCGAAACGCCCGTGGAAATTTTTGTATTTGCAGTAATCCGGTGAAGTATTCCGCAAGTAGATTGAAACAATTTCTCTGCCCGAACAAAAAAATGCTGCCAAGTATTCTCAACTTCGTTCCAACAAAATTCCATGCACGCAGCAATGTTTGAAAAAGTATTCTGCTGCGGAAAATGTTGCGCAAAATTGCCGGGGAAAATTCATTGCGTTCTCTCGTATCTCTCGGGGAAAAATAAGAATAAAATTAAAAAAGCAAAATGAAGAGCTGGGGGGGAAAAAGGACGCAGCGATTTTATCGCCCGTGATGCACCATCGATAACGTGCTATTTGCGTAATTGCACAGCGGTTGCCGCGATAAGAAGCACGAGTGCCGTCGACTGGCTAAAGCGTTTTACATTTCGTACTTTTTTCCAGCCCATCTAGCCATCGAATTTCCCCTAAACGCATCTTTCCCCGTTGCCTAGGTTCACCTGGGTCACTTTATAGACACCCATTACCCGGAAAATTTAATCTGCATTGAGAGTGCACCGTTAAGACGACGTTACATTGTCTCGATCCTCTTCAAGATCGATCGGTATTCTAGAATCTAATACTCGATTAGCAGAGCACCGTTGAAACTCGTTTCCCTTCACTTTTGCTCCTTTTTATTCTTTTCTTGTTCGAAAATCAAATTTCTAAATATCATCGAAACACTGCAATAAAATAATTGAACAGAAGTCGAAAGTGTTTCAAAAGCCATGGGTGTTCCTGTTAACTCGTTCCACGATTAATCCAACGATAGCTACGAAACTTCATCCACTAGATATCTATTGTCCCAATTAAACGTCACCGATTTCCACTATCGACAAGCACTTCGACGAAACCCATTTTGATTGATGCATCCCGGCGATTTTGGAACAGGTTCCTTGCACCGTCGCACACCGCGGGCCGCAATATTTGGCATCTGTATTTTCTGCTCTTTTCCGCGTGTATCATGTATCGTGTATCGCGAACGCAACATTCGCGGGAAAGTTACGTAAACGTAATAAAAATGGATTGCGCAAACTGTTACAATGTAACAATCAATTCTAGGAAAGTTTTATTTTTTTATATTTCAGCGTCTCTCTCTCTGTCGATGGTTGTTCTTTTTTTGTGTAATAAATAATGTGAATCATTCTTTTCATAACTTTGCTAACAAATATTCAAGAATGATATTAAAAATAAAGTTTGTCTTTTTAGTACAAAATTTGTTCGGTGTACTTCTAGTATAATTACTGAAGAATAAATATCAGTATATATTATTTTAACGACACATTAGTAGCTGACGAGGAATCCAAGTGCTTCTCGAATCGAGTATACAATCGAATTTAACAATTTGCAAACCGACACTCCGTCCGCGAAACACGCTTCCACCCCAAATGACAAACGATCGTTTCGCCAAAAATTGTATCGCGCATATAAACTCCCACAGAGCTGTTCATCACTCTGAGTACGTTCTCTACCACAACTCGTCTACACTTTATGACACAGCCTGTACACGTATGACACCCGTCATTTCGCGCAACCGACGAGCCCGTAAAAATTCAGATGCCCGTCGGGTCCTGAGAAATCGGGGAAATCGGGATCGTTCGCACGTGATAGTGGAAAACAGAGGTTTTCACGGAGTAAAACTGGCAGCTGGCATCGGATTAAGTCGGATGGTGCACCGGTTGCGAGCGTAGATACGAAACGGGGTGTATTCAATTCCGAAACGACTTTGAATCCGTGTTTCCTTGAATTATAAAACTTAACATCCGTGGACTGGAAAGAAAAGCTGTTGAATTATTATCCATTTCCCCTGTGACGTGGAAACTGCAGGAGGAACGTACGAGTGGGCCGCCTTTCAAGCGAAAATACGAAGCGCTCCCGTAGGCTTCTGGATATTCATTGATTCACCTTTATTCACCAACGACCTGAATGCCCGAGATCGTTGCACAACGATATTCCGCCTGTTTAATCATTTCTGCCGACAGATTTTGTCATACGTTAGGGTAGTGTGGCGAAGAGCTTTGTATTTTTGGAGATTTCATAGCGAGACATGCGTTTGAATGAGATTTTGACGAAAAATAAAATGGAAAAGAAAAATAGAATTATGCAACTTGGGAATAAACCCTGAAAGGTAATTCCTGTTTGACCTATTTCAATAAAATTTTCTAAGATACAGCCGGGTTAATAAATCTCCACGTTAACCCCACGTTTCTTTGGAGAATAAATAACTTTACACTGTAATAGGGTTACCCTCAGCTACATGTAGGTAGTCGTAGTATGGTTTGCCAATTTTTGTTCCGCAAAGAAAAAGGTGAAACGTAAAAAAAAGTAAGTACCCGCTATTTTCATGCACACGTCGGTATACACACTAAAATGGTTCTTATTTTTTTATTACGATATTCCTCTTCTTTACTCCGATCCGCGAAAAGTGAAAAGCGGAACGAAACATTTTATGCAGATGACAAATTTTTATATCCATTTCAATTTCGCCGTGATGCTACCTTTCCCGCGACATTATGCATTACTATTCTCGTGTGGCATCTTTCGGTTATGGGGAGGAAGGAACATTCTCCCGGCGATTCAATAAAGAACCAGCCTTTAACGAACGCACAAACACGAGTTCCCTGAATCACTATTAGACACGCGCGCAGGAAATGCAATCCACCGGGTGGAAAATTTAAAGCGTGCGATACGTTGTAAAGAAAAAAATGGGAAACAACGATTTACTTTCACGAAGCCCGGGGAAAATTCAGTTTTCACCGTGCGAAACCCGTTGAAATTGCATGGACAGGAGCAACGTGCGCCGACGTCGACGAATATTTCTTAATTCACTTGCATCGGCCTCGATTTATTTTCATCGACGTCCGACGGCGCACGTCAACGGCGCCGTGCCCATGCCCTCGACGTTGCACTGGAATCCTGTATAAATCACTTTTGGCCAAGCGTTCGCCGCAATTCACGTCATCGCGATGACGGAACACCATGAACGTTCCCTTTCCCTTGGTCGAATACTTTGTACGCGCCCCCTAACCCCCTCATACTTCGAGAAAATCCCCGGGAAATATTGCGCGAATTCTTGAAATTTTCCCCCTAACGGGTATGTTTCATCGATAATAACGTCGTTCGATGATCGCCAAGTATTTTAAGTATCTCTTAAATTTCAACCCCCCAATCCTATACGATGGTTACACGACAACCGGATATTTCCGCGTTCGCTGCAGCTTCCGTCAATTATTTTTCCCGTACATTGTATCGATTAGACAACCGTATTAAGTATTAAAGCTCTGCACGTTCATAAACTTAGATCTCGAATGGAATTCAGTTTATTACATTAAATTGATGGTAAGAGGATTATTTTATACTTGTTTGTTTTATTGCGATCGATATTTGTTAAGCATTCACTGGATACAACCCCTTAAAATAGCTCATAGAAAACGTCCCCTCTTAACGATTATATTTTCCCCTGCTGTCTTGTTTTCGCTTGCAAATCCTGTTCATGCACTTTACCGAGAAAAAAGAAAAAGAAAAAAGAGAGAGTACCGCGCGGCACGTTTTAATTTCCTTTTATCAGCCAGATTTACGTGAACTGTTTGTTTTTCTACGTTCCAGGACCTCCAGTCGGAAATTGAAACGCACCGAGACGTGTACGCGTCTCTGAACGGCACTGGTCGGAAGTTGCTGAGCTCCCTGGCGAGTCAGGATGACGCGGTCATGCTGCAGCGACGACTGGACGAGATGAATCAGCGATGGCATCATTTGAAGGCGAAAAGTATGGCGATAAGGTGAGTGACGTAACATGATCCAAGATTTTTTTCTTTTATTCCTCTCGGCTATCTTCAGCCAACGCTCCTCGCGGTTTTCCTATTTACTGTTTCTTTCGCTGTTCCCATATTTTTGTTCGTTTCATTTTATTTGCTAAATCCAATTAGCGTTCGCGGTGAGAACGATGACAGGTGGAACGGTGAAGTTTTCACCTCTCGTGAGCGGTAACAGGTGCGCCGTTTCGAGACAGACGTTCCATTTCGCGTGTGCGCGAGAATCTGGCTGGTTAAGAGTGGCTGTAGAGGATTCATTGTGAAGAGATCGCGAACGGAAAAATGAATTACGCTAGATAAGTTGAAGCGTGACGGCCAGGAGGCGGTGTACGTGGGATTGAAAAGGGGTACTCGATGAGAAGAAGTTGAGCGAAAAAGGAAAAAAAAAAGGGAGAAATAGAAGCAAGGCTCAAAGAATTTTTGTGAAATAGGTGGAAACTTTTTAGAAATAAAAAGTGAAAGGGGAGATGAATGCCGCGTTGAGGGGTAAAAGGGTTAGAGGGATGTGTTTAATGAGCGGAAAATAATGTGGAAGAATGTAAAAACTGTATAGAAAGGGAAGTGTATAAAAGGGATGAAATGTGGGGAAAAAACGCAAGAAAAACGAGTTGGCTTTGATTTGAAAATATCACTGAGGGAACCCCTGCGGCTATGAGAATCGTACGTTGTATCGTTTTCATCAGCTTTCTTTTGGGATCAGTGTGCTTTTGATTCAATGCCGCAATAGATTTTCAACTTTTCATATGTGACGTTGGCAGTTCCGCTATTTATTCCGTTTATCATCCTCCGTTCTAAAATCTCTTATACCGCCGGGATCTTTTTATGCGTCTATGATGAGATAAATTATGAAGCAAAAAATAGATCCGAACTTTCAAACAATATAATCTCAACACATTGATGATTCAACGCATTTTACGAAACATCCGAAATAGTAACAAAATATTCGGCACAGAAAAAGGAAATACGTAAAGAAAGCAGCAAAGAAACAAATAATTATAGAAAGCGTCAAAGAAACGAATAAGTAAAGAAAGGACAATGCAAAGAAAAGTACAATACAATGCCAAACAGTTATCTCTGAATCGCAATTAATCTGATTAACGCAGGAAATGCAAAGAGATAAAAGGATAACAAACAGAAAGAATAAAAGAAAAAAGAAACATATCTCGAAAAGCATTTGCAAATCCCGGAAATAACGAACCTAGAATTATTCCAACGACAACATCGTCAGAACAATGGCTTTTGATGCGCGAACAATCCCAAAGATTTCCAAAGCCGGACGCCGGGTCAGCGGACGTGCGCACGCAGTAGGTTAACTATGAAGCCGGAAATTCTCCGAGCGCCATTCTCCTTTGATAACGTAACAGTTATGCGTCGCGGTAATACATAAGCAGAAATTGTCGCGACGAAAGAGCACAGCCCTCGAGATCTTTGACGTTGAACCTGGCAACCCTATCCTTCCTATCGATGCATCACGATCAAACCCCCGCGGGATTCTCCATGAAACTTTGAAGCAACGGGGTTGCTTTGACACCGAGGCGTGGGAAGCCTCGGTTGTGATCACGTGAACTCGAGGCAGGGCGGATTATTAAGGGGGCATATTGATTTTCGCGGTTCAATGTTTTATGCGGGATATTGAGATTACAGTTGAGACACTTCTTCATTTTTGATGCGGTATTTTTCATAGTCACTGTGAAACAAATGGCGTTCAGAAGTTTATTCTGTTGTGGTGATGCGGTAGAAGCGTTTAGGTGATTGGTACTTTTTGTGCTTTTGTGCTGTATTAATCTCTGGTGGAAATTGATTTAATATTAATGGTCATAGATGTTTTTCATTTTGATCGTCCCGAAATTATTGCCTTTATTTAATTTAACGATAATATTTTGTTCAATTTTATGATGATACTTTGCGGTAAAAAATTTGGTCACGCAATATATCCTAACGCACAGGTGTTAATTACTTCATGCTTCTCTATCCGCGCCATTCCGCCTACGCTTCATTCTCTTACAGAAAAAAAGAAAGAAATACAGGAATTTCATTAGTTTGTGAAATTTGTAGATGAAAAATGACCGGCATCGTTTTTTTAGAACGTTCGCCGTTGTAAAATTCCGTTCATTTTTCAATTCCCGTGGAAAAAGAATGGAACGGGAGCGTAGCTAGTTCTTTGCAATTCGTCGATGAAAAATTACCTTGGTGACCCGAAACGCCGAAATAAAGAACGGGCGCAGCAGGCGAGGGTGGGGCTATGCAGAAACGGCGTGCAAGAAAATTCTAAAGTCAAATGTGCATTTATTATTCTCGTTTCTCTTAATCAATTTCCCATTTTCCGCGTTCACAAAAGGGCGTCGTGAAAAACGCGAATACGGCCTGAATCTCGGCGCGCCAGGCTGCCTGCTCAATTTGCATCAACCAGTTTATTATAAATCCTTCTTGGATTTTCCCCGGAAGGAAGTTCGCAAACCTCCCACCCAGCGAGCTTCGTCCACGGTTCTCCAGGCAAAGCCTTCTTTGCGTCGATCGCCGTTCAACGGATCGTGTATACGTTCACGGATTACTCTGTGCACATATTGAAATCTTTATCCGTGGAAATTGCGAATCCTTGTTTCTGTCGTGTGCGCCCAGTAGGGCGTCACGCGCGTGTTGCTGCTGCGGTTCGTTCTTGAGAAAGTTAGAGAAAGTATTATATCGGTATAGATGGAGGCGATGGAAGATCGATTACGTATACATATGTACAGGGTTGTAAAAATAGAGTTCGTAACTTCTAAGGTACGTGGTCCTCGTTAAATGGTGAAAAAAAGTATTAGCAAATCTTTAGTTATTCACAATTCTTCGTTTCGGTTAAAGCGAGTGACAAATTCTTTTTGCTGGGCATTTCTTAATAGTACAATGCACTTTGCATCGACCAACGATATAGATATGATTAAAAACTGAAATGATAAAACAATTGAAAGAAATGATTTACAAATCTGATAATATCAATTTTTCGATCCATATTTACTAGGACTTTGCTTCGTCGTTTGACGAGTACTATCTACTCTAGAGCCTATGATCCATTTTTCTCATCACCCTCTGTATTTTATTCATATTTTAGCGTGGACAAAATGTTCTTTCTTCTCGCTGGAGAATTTCGGGCACACGCTCGCCACGGGCGGGCATAATCGGATTCACTGCCGCGAGAACTTCATGACGGCGTTCATTTCAGACTTCGAGGCGCAGGTTCGACGATAAACTTCCGTGTACTGGAGCGAACTATGCGTATTCGCGACGAGCTCGTGGAAATTTTCGACAGAAGTTAAACGCTTTGACGGTGACCATCCGAAGGGAAATTTCTCGATGCACGCGACACAGGCCGGAGAAATTTGTGCCTTCTTGCCTCGTGAAACGACCGTGTCGCGACGGCCTCGCGTTTTCAATCTCGCGTCGAGAGTCAGTTTTAATAAAGATCCTGCATCTGTTTGGACAGCGGTAACGGTGGTTGATTTTTCGAGAGACCGATAGTCGTTTCGTCGTAATACTTACCACGAAATGAAGCCGTGCTTTACAAACGTTTGTATATTATACAGGAAATGTTACCAACGAGGTTGCTTATTGATATCCTTTGAAAACGTGTACTTTTGCAGATTATTGGCAAACGCAAAAGGGGACTGGATTTAATACTGGTCTATCGTAAATAATTTTGATTCAGTATTCAATTTGGATTTCTATTCAAAAGCAGCATCATTTGGCAGCCAAATATATGATTAATTCTCCAAGTATAAAATAATGGTCCGAAGTGAAAGCATTGGGAATCATACATATAGTCGCGCGATACTATTACAATTGTATGTCCACAAATTATTATAAAATCGTATTTCTTTCTATTCAACATTTTTGTTATACACAATTTACAGGTTTGAACGACACGGTAACGAAAATAATATAGAAAGGTCCGGCCCCTGATCCTTATATCGAGACAACCCTCTCTTTCTCCCTCTCTCTCTTCAGTGGGAATTTAATTTCAATCCCTCCCAGAAGCTCAAAGTGTTCTCAGAAAGGGTTAGAATCGTTCCGTGGTTCGCGGTGGAGGACTCGAAAATTTAAGTAGCGCTGATAAAGCGGAGTCAGCATCGGGTTAACCCGGATCGAGGCGAGCAATCAGTCTCCATTAATTAGTCCGAGCTACGGCCTCAAACTCGCGGAGCTTGATTACCGGAAGTGAACGTACTCTGGGGGACACGGTGCAACCCTCTCCTTTTTCACCACCCATTTTCGACCACCCCTCTAGTTCACCTGCCCTCGTCGATTTCGCCCCCTCGTTTTCGGCCATTCCCCGCGCTGTACGACCGTTTCGCATCTTCGATTCGCCCGCCATATTTATCGACGGCAAACGAATCTTCCGCGTCCCGACGTTCGCGAATCGACGCTCCAGCTCAGCTTCAGCGTGAACACTGGGCCGCAATCAGACCACAAATGCCGCTGGAAACGCTGATCCCGATAATTCGACCGACGATCGTTCCTGGCACCGGTTTCAACGAGGTCGGGAACACAGATACCGTCGATATGTTATATCGTCGGCGAAACTTTCGAACAAACGGCCCAGTTCCAGACAGAATGGGAGAAAGAGTGAGAGGAGAGAGGGATGGGGTCGGAGGAGTAGCCGACATCCGAACGGGATGCTGCCTTCTCGCCTTTGTCCGACTTCGACGATCAGAATATGGCTTTTTAATAGAATGTCGTGGTTGGCTCTCGATGCCGTCCTAAAGGTACATCTATCTGGTCGTTCTTGTTAGCGGGTTTCTGGTTAAACGATGCGAGAACGCTTAGACGTATCGGTTACTCGTCTTGGAATTAATGCAGGCAATTTTTTCGCGTTTATTTAAACTTCATTGCTGTACATTTTTCATTTTTCGTAGATGATTTTTTAAGCCAACCTGGTTGCACGTTCGATTAAATTGAAGGAGTTCGATATTCATTTATCAAAACGGAAAAATATACAAAAGTCTTATACTCTTGGAGCAACAGCTTACGCCCGCAGACTCCGTGATCTTTTTGCCCCGTGCAACAGCTGCCTGTCGCCATTGTTTGCCGTGCGAATTACACAAACCTTTCCCTCTCTAGCAGCGAGACTCGAGTGTTTCGAGAGTGTTTACAGGGGCAGCAAAGAGGGAAAGAGTAAATTCGGGGCAAAGTAACATTGTTGGAAACAAAAACAAAGGAATTGGTAGCTTTCTCTCCTCGAAAGTCGTCAGGAACAAACTCGTCGACCGACGACAATTATTCCTCCAACGCGTCACGACTTTTCGATTAAACACCTCAGACCAGAGGCGCTTTAAAAATTCAAATCCCTCGATCACATTATATGTTTCTTTCTGTACACAATACGCGGCGTGGATATAAAAGCGCACGAAAGATAGCTGTTTCATCGCCGTTGAAATAAATTACCGTCGCCGGCGTATCAGCACGTATAAACTTCAACGTCGCGCGAATACGACACAATAAAAATCACAGAAACTTCGCTCTGCCCGGCCGACCCCGAGCCACCCCTGACCCCGACGCCGGGCAGAGATTTATAACGAGGTGTATAGTATCGCGGCCGAGGTAAAAATCGGCCCGGCGACCTTTCGTTTCGCGTTTCGATCTGGACGGATCTCGTGCAAACAAGACACAGGTAGAGGGTAAAATCAATAGCGGCGGCAATTAGTTACCGTGGCACGCACGCGAAAAGGGCAGTAGCTGCATCCGGCAGTCGGATGCGCGGACTTTTCGGACTTGTTCAACATCCGGAGTCGCTGCTTCTTTTTTCCCCTATCCAACCCTTGTGCGCCGGGCATTCGACTAACGGGCTGAAAAAAAAGTCGCCGCCGAACTCACGCGAATTGGAAGTTTCAGAAATGATCCGGGGGGAAATTTGGAGGCTGCAAATACGATATAATGAGAGGTGTATTCGTTGGAAGTATTCGGTCGTTCCGTGAATAATGCTGTTTTTGCGAGAGCTGAGTTCAATCATTTCGTACCTATAAACTCCCGCAGATATTCAGAAATTGTTAAAAAAAACTCTGTCCTCCGAAACAATGTACATGTATACGACATCGAGTCCGCGTATGATATCCGAAACATCGCGAGTGCGAAAACCAGGAACGTCTGAAGAAAAGTGTAGACCCAAATCGAAAAGATATTTTCACCAAAGAGAAACGCAAATTCTACACCAAAGCAGAAGCAGAGGTGTCCTCCTCAAGCGGACAGACACGATGAGACGTCGCAGCTTCCTCCTCGCGGCGTGAAGCAAAGCCAAGGCACGGTTCTTAGCCGAGAGCATGACTCGGGAGGAATAATTAAAGATACTGCAGATCTCGCGAGCTTCGCCATTACTCACGGCGCGATTAGCGCACTAGTGCGTTCACGTGTGTCGAGTATCGTGCGCCGGGGCGTTCGAATCATCGAAACTATAAAACACACGGCGAGAACGTCGGGCGCCGTTGTAGAGCGTCGCGTTTACGCCGTGATTCGCTGCGGAAAAGACTTCAAAGGCCATCCCAGCGTCGACTGCGTTTCCTTTAATGCCGTCTACACGCAAGCTCATCCCTGGAAATTGTTCTCGCGTGAAAGCGTCTCGACTTTGCCGCCAGCGCGACGTCTCCATGTGCCGGAGCGATCGTCTTTTTTATCGTAATCGAAGATTTATCCACGATTACTGAGTTTATTCATCTTTTTTTTTAATAAATTGTGGTTGCATGATAAAAAATGGGGGAGCTTCGATAATTTATCTTGCACCTTGTTAGATGTTTATATTCTTCGTTTGGTGGCTTCCGAAAGGCAAGTGGCTGTGGAAATTAAGTGGATGTTAAGTGCAATTTGGAACACAGGTGCAAGATACAATTTCCAATGCCGATTCAAATTCAAGCTATACAGATATTTGGTCGACTGGTTAAGTATTTTAAATTGCAAATTTTAGAACACATTCTAAATCGAACGTATAGTAACAAAGTTAATTAATATTGATTTCAAATTAATGAATCGTTAACAAGCCATTCGGTATTTGTGCAGCCAAGGAAGTGGTCACAAACGTTTGACGTGTTGTGGCACAATAAAAGCATTATCACTAGTAAGAGGAAATTTGAAGTAACTTTACTGAAGTATAATTAATAAAACTAAATTGCATTAATACAATGCACGCGTATTAATTTACGACGTGAATTGTACGTCTCTTGCGGATATAATATATTTCATTGTTACGTGTAACGCGGCCTAGATAAAGTTTGCGTACCGATTCTTCGAGAATAAAGGCTTTCAAAGGGAAGATTCAACAAAAAGGCTGTCATGATGAATTATAAATAGCGGGGAAATAAAAGACGCGTTGAACTGTCGACAATTTCAAAAGGTGTGCAGCGGCTCTGGCAAAAATAGTCGACTGACGATAGCGAGGAACCGCGATACGTAGTTGATTCGTCGCGAGCGCCAGCTGAATCGGAAGTGACAGGTAGATAATCGCGGATCGTGATGAATCACCGGTGGAGGCTCTTATCAGTCGCCCCCTGCCCCCGTGTACATCGTCGTTCTTTCCCAGTCGTTTCGCGAAACACACCGAAATCTATCACGTACAATCCTCTCCTCCTTCAGCAGAGCACAGATTGTCCTTCGAACGAGCCTGACCAAATCGAATTACTTTAATTATAGAACTCTACATTATTAACCACGTTGTCGTACTGCCTTCGCTGTTAGAAGAAAATACAATCTTCTTTTCTGTGCAAAGTCAATGTCCACTACGCTTTATAGCAAACGATGAAACCAATATATTACAGAAGCCCAAGAACAATGAATAGCAGGAATACAATTAAACATAATACCATTGGCAATTGCTGATGAAAGCACAAATGTAAAGTACTAAAGCACAAATTGTTCGCGAGCAATTCAACACAGGTATTGTTCGTATTTGAATAGGAATTAATGAAGAAACATATGTACTTTCTTGACAGCAAAGGGGTCGATTTATACCGTTCACCCCGATATTGATTAGCTAGAGGGAATTATCTTTAGCAGGTTGATCACGGAATAGAAAAAATAGAATACCTTTGCAGCGCGTGGGTTAATATTTCCCCCCCTGTCTAAGACATCGAGTATACATTATAATCCCTGCTGGTACACACCGATGCAATGAAATCAAGCTGTCGCTCACGGCAAAGCCCCATTCCTTCCGGTCTCGGTGCAGTCGTAACTCATTACTGGTACCAGGACGCTACGTGTTTCCAGCGGTGTATCGGATGCACGATAGCGGCACGAGCTTAAAGTATGATAAGGTGTGGCTTAGCGTTAATCTCCGGAAGAGCTGTCGGTTTTCCAACGCGGGCTGCCTCGTTCGTGGCCGGTAAATGCACCCGCCTCCTTGCCTAACCGTATCCGCGTGTTCACGGTGTCTATATTCCTGGGCATTACGTCCCGTTCGAACCAGATGTGACCCGACCAGTCTGCTTGACCGTGCGCTGCGTTCTTCGACGAGGATTGCTTGGCCGTGCTCCGGTCTACTCGCCGGGCATCGATGCGAATTTATACGACCAGTCGTAAACGAAGTGTATTTCCAGCTGATCTGGATGAATAAGCTGCGGATAGGTTCGGACAGTGTGGTGTTTTTGGCGTGATGAAGTTTGACAAAGACGTATTGCGTGCTGCCATTTGGTGATTTATTTCTGTTTCGTGCTATACAACAGACGTATAAACAAGAACGTATCTTTACCGCGCGGTGTGTCTGTACGTATTATATACTGGCGGGGAATAATATATTGGCGAGATAAAATGTAAATTGTTTGATGTAAAACGGGAAACGTGAAATAACCAAAATGTAACACATGAGACGGAATTTTTTTTATTATTTTTCTGTGGCTATTATAATTAATAATTACGTACTTAAGGGATACTGTTCTATGAATGGGGATTCGTCTCGAGTTCAAAGTACGATAATGAAAAAGCAGACAACCCTGAAAATTTCTCTGCCATAATTTCTTACTTAATATACATATGACAGTGATCAAATATTGATCGCGATTCTTTGTTCCTTAATTCAACGCGTATTTCATCCCCTACGTGCAGTATCGGCGTTCATGGCGTGTACACGGGTGTTCAGGGATTACGCCCTGTGACGTTACATTCTCTTAGAATTATGTAGGATCCGCAATTTACTTAGCCAGTGTAAATCGTGGCGCGTGTACGCAGTTCGCAAACGTGGGATACCGGGAAGCATGGCGCGTCGATTTATCGTCCAGGCTCGAACCGGTCGTCTCCTTAATAAATATCCTATATTAATTCCGATTTCAGGCACTCGTTATTCCATACAGTACCATAACTCATCGGCAACGTGGGAGGTAACCGTTTAATCGAACTGCCGGCTCGAGTCATTCCAGGGAAAAGCATTTCGCAGTTGGAGCCGGCGGTAAGCGTTTAATCTGCATAGATTAATTCGATCTGTAATCAAATCTGACCGCCGATGAATTGGGCCGGGGCTCTTCTGGACCGACGTCGATTTCAAATTATCGGTATGCTGTTACAGTGGCGTTGCACCAAATTATATTTGTCAGGGTGATTATCATTTTGGGTTATCCGGTTGGGATAGTGTGGCATTTCTGAACCACAAGAGGTGCTCAAGATGGATTAACATTCGAAAATACCCGTATAAAGGCATGTATAAACTACTGCTGATAATGAATCAATTGAAAAGTTAATTAAAAACAGAGTACGTAAATCCAAAGTTAAAAATTAATGAGACGCGAATTATTTAATACGATACGTCCATTTAACGCACAGAGAATTTTAGAGCACAAGCATTATCATCGTTTAAAAATTCCCTGAAAAAATAAATTACTCCTACCAAAGCGTGGCCAAAGGATTGGTATTCATTGCAATAATTTCTTGGAAGTTTGTCCCGTTTTCTTTACAAATTTCTAAACATATCTCGATAACAGGTAAAAAATAGCAATCCCCACGAACTACCTATATCGATAGATAAGACGAAAGAGCAAAAAACGATCCTTCGTGGTGTGTGAGGTCCTTCCAGATAACCCGATGATGACACCGTCCGAGATTTCTAATTTCCGGCTGGCTAGGACTATCAGAATCCCCTGAAAATTCGTATCACTGCTACAACAAAAAATCCACGATCTCACCATGGACAGAGCACGCCCTTTTCCACTGCGAAACGAAAAAACCAGCAGGCCTATTTCCCTCCAGGAGGGTAGAAGTGTCCGACGTCCAAAGCGAGCCTCGAGAAATATGATTTTTGTGTGAAGAACAAAAGTGGCCATCTGGTAGGAGAATGTCAGAGGGAAATGGCGATTCAAGAAACGCTGTCCTCGAGGTATATCCCGTGTACCATACTAGAAGCTTGATGGAACATCCTAAAAACACCGGAATCTTTCTGAATTGTCTCTGTTTCCTGCCTGAAGGACATCCGCCGTCCCTCGGGACACTTCGATGGAACATTTTCACGCGCGACCACGTTTAGGGGGTTATCACGAGAGATTCCTCGCGTGGTTTCATCATGGGAGGAATCTGATATCGAGACGCGCAAGAAAACGTTGTCTGTCATCGCAACGCGCGTTTCGACGCTTCAGAAAGAGACGTCGGTCGTCAAAAGGGTGGGACGAGTCGGGCGTTGATAAAAAATGAAAGAATAGCTCACCGCCTGGAGGTGAGGTACCTCGATGGCTCAAAGGGAGATCTGAAATGAGTTTTCTTGGAAACAAAGGTTCACGTTCGTGCCATCTGGAGGGTTGAACAACGTTCGGTCAGTAGGTCGTCGCGATCTTGCGATTTTAATTCAATATTCAAAACGTCCGGCGAATGGCAGGCCGAAAGGGTTGCTTTTATTCATGGTAGATCCGCTTCCCTTGTGCTTTCTCGCGCCGAAGGGAAAATGGGAGAAAAGCATGGTTAGGTCAGCAAGTTAGGAATATCAGTCCTATGATAAATGGTCGTCTGGCTTTATGATAGATGGGAATTCTTTACTTAAATTTCGTTTTACACACATGCAGTGTATACCAAGGATTTTATATTAAATCATAAAATATTATTCGATAATTAAAATTGTGGATGTAGCAAGGAATGTATTGTTCGGTACCTTAATAGTACAATTAATAAAATAATATAATATTCCCCTTAATTTTACCTAATAATTAATACGAATTCTTGTGGATTTTCCACGGTCATGATTTCAATCCAAACGAAGTCCAGCCAACGCGAAGTCTAATAGGATCCACCGCGACTGATTAACCATTTCACTGAAATTAATCGACTTCGATCCGATTGCTGAATTGTTCACTGGGTCTGTAAACCAAAAAAAGAAAAAAATAGGATGAAAATAAAAGGTAAAATCGAGCATCGGAGTAGCGCGGGCGTGCATTAATCGGCCGATTAAACGAGCTCCGATAAATTTGTCGCATTATAAATACACTGGAACGCTCGCCGATGTAGAACGTCCGCAACGTTGGATGGATCGTTGGTCGATCATTTGATTGTATATCGTCGATACGAATCAACGTGGTCGATGACGATCGGGAAAAGGCAAATTACCGTGGCGCCGGGTTAAACGCAGACAGAAAGGACGTCGGTAAACAGAGATATTTGCGCTCTCATTAGAAAACGTGGCAAACGTGGCAAACCGATTCAAATGAATTCGATCTTTCGCCTGGCGTCGAGGGAGGGGGGTACATATCGACCTGGTGGCCACAATATAATCGATATATTCACCCGTTATGCTGGCTATTCGTTCAGGTATCGCACTTCAAGGCGAACTACCGACCCAAATGTTCGCTAATGAGGGAATCTGCATCAGAGGATCAATTATTTTTTCCCTTTGTTAAGGGTAGAAAGTTGGACAATGTTAGAATATGATCAAATTGTATACGTAGTATAGATCAAGGACATAGTCAGGCTATTTCTAATAGTACAGCGAAAATGGCGTGGTCAGAAATATTTTCAGGCGATTTAAATCAGTAATACATCAGCCAACTGTTCTAAGTAGTACAAGTCAACGATACAACCAAGTATATTCTCTCAAGTAGAGTAGATCAATGATGTTGCCGGGTATATATTTTATTTGTACTTTGCTCCAATTTGGAGCAGGGTGAGTTGCAATGGATTTCAGTGGGATTTGTATCTATATTATTTCAACGACGATGTCTGCGAAGATCCGGATTTTAGCCGACAGTCCGTAGTTTCCAGCTACAATCAGACAGAACCTAGAACAAAGTCTGGCCAACCGTGCACACTGCCAATTCGAAACGAGTGTACGAAATTCGATCTGCGATAACAATAGTATTGTTTTTTTGAAACTGAATTTGTTTTCTTCTTTAAAAAAAAGCATGCGATATAAACATGATCTGTTTTTCATAAAAATATATACAAATTCCATGAAGCAAAATATCGTCATTGGTCGACGATATTTCCTGAAATATGTCCTCGACGCCCCAATGAATAAAAAATATCTCAAACACTGCAAATAACAAATACACAAAATGTGAACGTAATTTCGCTCTACCGCAGCGCAACAATTTTGTTGGATCATTTCCATCGAAATCCCAATCGAATTAATCGTTTTTGTTCGTATCCCAAACACACACCCGCCCGGATATAATTTTATGCCGCCGCAATCTAGGCCCTGTTCGCGTTTGGCCATTTCAGGGGGTAGTAGGTACTGAGCCTCATTGAAGTTTCATTTATCGATACGGCTTAAACCATCTAATTTGCCTGGGGATAATTCGTGAAGGAGTTATTAAATCGAAGAGCCGCATAAAGCGAATGGGTTTCAGAACACGGCCAGGTTTATCGGACATATAGCGTAACACACCGTAAAACGAAACGATCAGACCGCCATAATGACGGCCATTGCCGTGCAGCGTATACCATTCAAGGATTAATTTTCTATAAATTTTATTTCACGTGCCTGTTGAATAAACTCTCAATCGTACGATTACTCTGCCAGCCGTCGCGGCGTTTCTGACTCATACTACTTAAAGATATACTTGAACAGAACTGTCTTATCCAGCTTAGTAAAATAAAGATGATTGATCGAAGAACTCTTCGCATCGTGGAAAATTATTCGAATTTATATCGCAGGGAATATTATACACTTGCCTTTCATCTTTTCTATTCTCATTACGGTGATAGATCAAAGTGAAGGATAATAATTGTCAGGGTTAGTAAAGTCTGCGATGGGAGAGCAGCTGCAAAAGACGCAAAATATTTGTCTTGTTGTCATTAAATTTTAAGAGCAGCGTAACAGAGCCCGGGTATAACTATGACAACACCGCGACCCTTAAAAAGGAGTTACCCTTAAGGCTAGCTGCGCTGGTGCAAAATAATTGGTAATACAAAATAAAATTGTTTCTACAGACGTGTGATTATCTACCTAGGCTTGTTCGCATGGTATTAACCATAAACATACACCTAATAAGGAAATGTTAACTCTGTACGCCATTCGCGCAACGAAACGTCGTAAGAACGATCAGCTTGTTTAGAGAAAGTTCGCCGGTGTCGTCCGGAGGAACCGGAAGTGATGATGCTAGGCGTTCGTTCGCGGACAGAAACGCAAACAGTCGCGTTTCCTGTTGTTTATCGTGAAAGTTTAGATCGGTTTTGCACGACGGCGGGGCGACCTTGCACAGATTGGAATTGTGCCGGTAAATTGTTCCCCGGAGTTGAATTATAACGCTCCGCCCGTTCGCGGCAATTCCATTTGCCGACTTTATTGCGTTAACCGGTAGAACGAGTACAAGACCACGAGGAGTCTGGATGGAAAACGCCGCGGAAGAACCGGCAGTCGACGAGGTGATAGATCAAAAGGCTTTGTTGAACGGACCTTCCATCCCCTACTTCCATCCCTTTCCGGGTCCCTGCGAGAAGAGTCGATTACTGGGACGTCTGCTCCGCGGTCTGTCAATGGATCCTGGAGATCGAGCTGGCAAACTCTCTATCTCTCTTTCTACCCTTTGATTGTGTGACACCAGACGATTTCGTTGGCGAATCAACATAGCGGAGGGAAATCGTGGGCAAAAGTGAGGGAATACTGGAAATATTATAGTGGATAGGGGAATTGATAAATCGAAAGAATTTTTTAGGGTTGAAGGAGAGGGATGGGAAATGGAGAAATAGAATGGAACGATATTTACCTATGAGTTTGGATAAGAAAAATAAGTATGGGAAAATAGTAAGAAATTCGATTTAATTCGAACACTTGATTGTTTCAATTAATTTCACGGTGCGTGTGTATGTAGATTTTTGTTTTTTATTCAGTTTATCGTAACGTAGATTGTTGCCTTTGAAAAATACAATTTTTTCCCGAAGCTTCAAAGGAACAAGTGACATTTCTCTCTTTTGTAGGTTTGCCTAAGTATAAATTGGTTTCATTGCAAATTAAAATACCCTGGGAACTCATTGTCGTCTTTGCACCGTTTCCGAGAGTCGTTTATCTCGTTGCGAAACTGCGTCTCTTCTTTTTTTTCTTCCCTCTTTCTTAAATTCATTACTGTCGTTATCTGAGAGCTTAGCTTGCCTTGAAAGCTTGATTTAAGCGAGAAGCGATATAACGGATGGAAACGCGGCGGAAGAGTCCCTTTGTGTAACTCCTTCTAGTGAAAACCGCGGAAACTTTTAATCCTCATTTGTAAATTATACAGAAATCTCGTTAATTCTCGCAGGTGTTTGAAATTGTCACAAACGAGTTTGCTCATTTTCCGAGGTATTTTTAACGATCCAGCATATTGAATTCAGAACCAATGTATGAAGTAATAGAAAATATAGCTCAACGATGAACTTTCGAATAAAACCGTTCGTTTGCGCGAAATAAATTATAAAGAAAAAATTACACCAGCGCTTTGTGGTCGTAGTTTTGAAAAAAATGATCTCCAAAGGAAGGGCGGATCTCATTAAACCGTGTCCAGTTCTTATTTTTTCACTCCCGCTACATGCCGAAGGATCTTCAAAGCGTCTTCGACGGTCCGTCGATTTTCCTTTCGTTCCTCCAGCAATGTCCTTTCATCTTTCAGCGAATTAGCTCTCCATTAAGCCCTAACAAGGGGTGACGCTGTCCCCCCTCGTAAAAATATCAGACAGAAATTCAACAAGAGGGTGTACTAGCACGACGGAAATTTTTTTTAATGGGCTTCGTTAATGCGAGAGATTAGGACCGACGCTTTCGGCGAACGGTTTCCTGAAAGGGACGAAAAAGTCCGCGTGGGGATGGAAAAAAATGGAAATTCGACGCCCGCGATGGCGGAGGCCGGCTTATCTAAAATCCACGCGATGCCCGTGCCTCGTCCTGGACATTTCGCTGCCACGCGAGTCCGTTTCATCGTTTTAATTATTCCGAATGTCCGCTTTACGTGCAGCATCGGGCCGTAATCAAACGTCCCATGGCCCGTGCTGCGTTATCGTTCGAAGCTATCCGATCCGATGCTATTCTTTATCCACGCGTTCTCTTTGACGTCGTTCCTGAACTTCGGGGATCGTTGATATTTTTCGTGGCCCCGCATTTTCCAATTTGCATTCTAATGACTGGCGATCTGGGTAATGCAACTGCGATCCCTTACGTGCAATTCAATTCAACATGCAACTATCGCTTTGGCAATCAATCTAATAACACCGTGCGTTTATTGTTGCGCCACAGAATACGTCACGGCATAAACATCAATATTACAGAGTAGATAACGAAAATATTGAAGCAATCAAAATACGGGAATAAATGTTGCATCAAAATGTATCGCACGTAGTGCGTATATCGATGGCAAATTTTCGTGGCGATAAATACGGCGGACAATAATACGAGGGTTTTATTACAGCCCCCCGTAATTTATAATAACTGAATTGTTTATACAGCCGTAATATACTGTCCGTTTTATTTCCCCCGGCTGTAAACGTGTATCTGTCTCTCGCCGTGCGTCCGAATGGCGTCGATAAAAAAATAAATTATTGCGCATGTACGATGACCCCCTGAAAGAATTACACTCTCGCGTAGCACGGGAATAGAAAACGTTTTCCTGCCGGGCTGCCGTTCACCGGCTGGATCTCCTCGTGATTTATGTTACATTAGGTCCGCGCGCCGTAAAGATCGAATAAAAGAAGTGCATTCAACGTTTCCACGGCCAATGCACCGTTGTTCCTGGACTTATCCAATTGAAATGCGATCGCACGAACATGAAGTAAGTATACCGTCTGTGTTAAAGGTCCCTCCTGTTCGTGGCAGTCGCAAGACGAACGGGCAAACGGACGTTCACGTGAACTATTTTTCGTGACTGCAATGTTCGAACGCAAACGCGGATTACGTTGATGTTCCATTAACCTCGTGGTACGTCGGTTGCTTGACTCTCCCTCTCCGCTTCCTCTCTGCCCGGTTCTTGCTCGGTCTCTGCGGTAATCAGGCTGCACCGAACTTGGAGCAATTAATCGTTCGACGACCGCATCGATTAAACAGCCAACGTCGTCGGCTGTCGATCGATCGGCTATTTTGTTTCTGCACGGAAGGATCGTTCGGGGTAAAATCAACATCCTCCCTTTCCTTTCTTTTTATGGATTCTCCGCTTCCCATCCATTCGCTCGGTCGGCCAATTAAACGATCGAACTAGTCATTTATTTACAAAGGAATATAAACCGTGGATACACCTGGCGTTCAAATGGTTAATGGCATTTTTACGCCAATAAAATTTCACTGCGGAACGATCGTTCGAAAAATTGAACACAGGGGATATTATTGAAATGAACAATCAAACGGGGAAACCGCATGTTCTGCGATATAACGCGTATTTTATTTATCCGTAAACGGATGTATTCTTACAAAAGACGTGCCCCATCTTTAGAAGCCAAACCCATCGAACGAAAAATAATGGTTAGTTTTCTACGACGTTTCGCTCGACGCCGAGATAAATTCACGTCGTTCAATTTTCTGTTCGCGATTCGTCTGAGCCTTACAGAAAAAGGGGAAACACAGTTGAACCATCCTTCTTAGAGGTATTCACCGCGGCTCCAACGATATATCCGAGCCTCCTTATCTCGCGGGAGAAGAAGGCACAATACCTTTCGACGTATATATATATATATAATATGAAATATATATATAGACGGTCGCCGGAAGTATACAACTGCTTCGCGGAATTTCGCAGGACTTTCATCGACGTTACAATAACTGCAATATATCCGGCCGCGGGGCTGTTCCTTCGCGATACCAGACGACGGGTCCGCGGCTTTCGTGGATGAAAAGGAGGGTTGTACGCGACGGGTATGAGAAGACAGAAGTTGGATGTTAAGGGTATGAGGGACTGCTCCCGTCGACGATGCTACAACAATGGCGGAATATAAATCCAAATCCCGCTCGCCATCCTTCCTACCCTACTTACCATCCACCTCTCGCACCTCGATCTTCGTTCCTTTCAATTCCCTCCATTTCTTCTTTCTTTTCTTATTCATCCCAGTTGCCTATTTTGTTGGTCCTCCCTTAAGGTTCCCGTCAGCCGCAGCTACCACCATCTTCGTCGTCGCTTCTTCGCCTTTTTCTCGTTTTTCTTTGCTGTAGACCTTTATGCGCGTCAAAGCTCGTTTTTTTCTTCTTCTTCTTCTTTCTTGTATCTTCGATGTGTATATTTTCTGATTTTCTGAATTTATTTCACTCGACGCCTATTCATTTTACTTTCCCTTATTTCCTTTTTGTTCGTTATGTTTGAAAATTTGTTTTCTGTATTATATTAGCGTCGGTTATTAAAAAGGTAGATTTAGGATAAATCTTGTGATCTTCGCGAATCTATTTTCCTATAATTTCAAAATAATATCAATCCGTTAAACCCCCTGAGATTTAGTTAATGCTGGCAATAAAGTTTTGCCGAGTGTCCACTTGCATATCATGCGAAATGAAACGAGCGCCTTTTAGCGTTCCCCCCTCTTTTTTATGGCCTCATACATCAACTCTAATTGTGTGTCCACTATTGTTCCCGCTTTCCCTTTTCCTTCGAATGGCGTTTTCAAGATCTTCCTCCTTTCTTGCGCTCATTGTCCCATTTTTCTTGTTTATAGTTCACCTTGAATGTCTCTTCGTTCCATCAAGACCCATGCGCTTTTCTCGCTTTCCGTACACTTGGACGTGTCTCTCCTTTCCATTCATTGCATGTCTCTTTCATATATTTTTTTTTTCTTTTTTGCACTCTCTTTCACTTTCTCCGGAGAATAAATATTCCTTTGCTGTGTGGCACTCGTCTGCTCACCCCTTATCAGTATATACATATAGAGACCCACGCGTTTCGCGTCGTTTTTACGGCTGATGCATAACTCACGCACGGTCCCTGAAGCTTTAGTAGTCGCCTGAAAGAACCATTCTGCGGAAGTTCTTAACGGAGAGAAATTGTATATTCACGCGGACAGTACGATGGTAATAAATGTGAAATGTTGGTTTGATTACAGAAATCGATTAGAGAGCAACGCGGAACACTGGAACGCCCTTCTATTGTCTCTACGCGAGTTGATAGAATGGGTGATCAGAAAGGACACCGAACTTACCGGTCTGGGCCCTGTTTGCGGTGAGGTGGCTGCACTGCAAAAACAGGAGGTAAGTCTTATAAAACTTTTATTCCACGTCAACACTAACAAGTAAGTCTGAAATTGCTGCTCCGCATTCCTACACGGTACTTCGAATTTTTTTGTTTTACTTCCATTGATAATAAAAATTATCCGGCAATAAATCAAACTAGCAGAAATCGTTTGGTTGCCTGAAACCTACTTCGTGTAAAGCAAAGTAAATTAATAGATTACAAATAAAAACGGGGATACCCCTTGTGAATTGTATTACTAGAAGCTCATCCCCAGTCACCTTGCAACCCTCCCCGGTCGCGTACAGTCTTGTCCAAGGCAAATAGGCTCGTGTACCTTGAACCGTGCCCCGTAACCCACTGGAATGGACTGGATTACACGAAAATGACGCAATTAGGATCGCGTTGTGTGCGTGGACACCGACAGCCAGGGGGCACGCGTCGTCGACAGTGAGGGTTGAGGCGAGGGGATGAACGCAACACCCGACGGCCCAGTTTCCACGCACAAAGACGGAGTAGCTCGGACTAATCCAGATTAGAACGTGCATGTTACCGAGCTGCGAGTGTACAGGGATGATAACGTGCATGTACCGCGATCCTGATCGCGAACAGTCATCGACAGACGGCACCTGGCGCCACTACTTATCGCGAGCCGACCCTTAATCGGCTGCAGATTAATTGGGAACGAAAGTCCGACCCCTTTCGGACTTCGCTTACAAACGAAAAGTGTAACAAATTGTTTCAACGGATTATTGGGCGAAGCGAGTAAATTCGAAGCGAGGCAGTATTGATTTTAATTGGGAGCTGAAGCTCTTAATTACCGTGGCCGATAAAACAGGGGATGGAGTGTTTCGCCGGCTAGTTTGGAGGAAATTCGAAGTGCCGGTTCGAGATGATGGATTCGAGGTCTGGGAGCTGATCGATTACCGTGTGTTTTGCGATTGATGCTGCGGGTTAGGTAACTGGGGTCAGATACACTGGCCGAATAAGGGTTGTATAGAGTGGCGAGTGTGGATCTTGGGGATGATTACCTTGAAAGGCTTTCGTTATTATCCGGAAACGTGCACCGAAGTTCAAGCGTCGAGCTTCTTATCCGATCGTTTCATAAGTGGAATCTTTCTCTAGGCTGTTTAGTGGGCTTTAATAATAAACGATGGACTTTCAATTTCTAGTAGATCTTACTGGCATGAAAGAAACATGCAATGTATAAATGTAAGGATACAATAAAAATCAAAAAACACATGGGTAAAAAATTAGGTAGAAACATGAGCAAGTACCACAGTCAAGAATTACTGTATAATGTTTAAGGAAGACGCGAAACAAAAATTCTCTTCGTACAAAAAAAAAGAAATAAAATTGTCCAACGTTTATACCGAAAACAGTTTCGAAGCGCGATATTATTCAGCGCGTGCATCGATATGTTCGATTCGCAAATATACGAAGACAAACGGAAGCAACCAGAAAGATCACAGCAACGCGCAGCTATTGCATACAATAAACAACCTTTGACACTATACGGCACAATATAGCCGAACCTATGCACGATGGGTACATGAAATTCAATAAAACTGAAATGTGTGGGTCCTAAATATCGCCCTTTGAATCACCCCCGTCCTCTGCTGGTTCTTTTGCCCCGCATCGCGCCGTTGCAAACGATTTCGACGCTGGTCGACGTCGTTTGCGAAGTAACAACGTGCAGCTGCAACACGTGCACTGTCCATGCACAAAACGCTATTCGAACAATTGCTGCGCTGCGAAACGAGGAAATCTCGTTGGGTAGATCGTTCGCATATAATTGTTTACCGGGTTGTTTACGAGGACGATTAAATTCCCCGCTGCATTCGTCGATTTGATCGAATCTTTCGTTGAGCGGATAAGGATGGAGATACTTTGTCGAATGCTTGAGGATCGAAGCGATACGTCGTGCTCGAATGTTTTATGGGGTACAGGCTCATAATTTTAAGTTGGAAACTAACGCCACCGCGAGAAAACCCAAGGGGGTGGCAAGTGCCGCCGACTAATGACCGTTCCACGAGTAAATCCAACAGAACTCTCCGTTGCTGGATAGTAGTTTAACAATATAGTGGGCAACGTAATGCCGGAATTTCCACGAAATGGCTCTACGAATAGCGTTCTAATTCGCACGCAAATAATTGCGCATGAACGAGCGATGCGACGCAATAATTTATGCAAATTATGAAGCCCACCTGCCGTGACGTTCGGTGTAAGACTCTGTGGCCCAGCGAATGGTCTGCTTTCGACCGAGTTGCCTATGTTTTGTCTTAAAGATTAATGAAACTATGGTTTAGCGAACGGTCCGCCTATACACTGCCCAACGTATACGTATTAACAGACTATTGAAATTCTTCGCCGTGTTATACAGCTCCGATTAAGTGCACGGTTTCGTTCGCAGCAATTAGCGTTCATTAGCGAGTGGACTTTTGAATTTTGCAATAGCTTGTTCATTTTCTAAGGGGGACTTACAGTAGTAACCATTTATTAAATGTAGAGAGTTGTGATAGAAATTGTGTCTAATTCATAATACTATCGTTTAGTTTTACGAATTATTTCTAGATGGAAATATCTGCCCTTATAATCCCCAAGCAAAACGAATAATTAATTTCGTCATTCCCTTCAGCCTGCTACCCTATGCAAAAAGTGTAATATTCTCCTTGCGTCTAGCACTGTGCATCCCTGCACTATGCATTACCAAGTACGCAGCATTCGTGGCACACTATTCATTAACTGCAACGTATAATGCTCTATACATTATGCACCGAGCATTATACCGCGTTCAATACTTTATACCCCATAACTCATTATCCAAAATCCACACAGACAACAGGCAAACAGAATTCCAGAACAGCTACACTCGTTAATAATACAACCCGGCGGCAGTTACGGCAACGAATACGTTCCCTGTAACATTACATCGTGGATGCGCATCATATTTGGAAATTAATCACGAATCGGATTCGTTCGACAATCGTTGGTAATCGATTGGACGTTTACGCGCGACGGACAATCGATCGAAGGCTAGTTTTCTTGCGGCATATTCACGCGCGAAACCGAAACGTACAGACATTGATTACGTATAACGTCGCATCGCCGTAAACGGACCGTCGACGTTCCGCCTAACGATGAACTACAGAGGCCGCGATTCGCGTGGCTTAACGCAAAATCGATCGAGCACTGCGCTCGGGCAAAAAGGAATAGCCACGTCGAGAAATGGCCACGAAACGACGATTATCGCGGCTGAAATTGATTTCAACGAGCGTTTCGATCGGACGCGCGACAACGGCGAGGCGTTGCTTGCCTAACTGCTCCTGCAAATTGGAATTCCTTTAATTGCCGATATGCCCCGAATTATGGGGAATTAATTGAACATACCCTGGGAGAATTTGTGGACCGTTGGGAAGTGCATTCATCTATTGTACGATTTTTCAGAGATTTTACTTTTTGACGTGGATACTTCGATATTATTAGACGTTGCGGTTCGTTCGTTTTCAATATACTTCTCTTCTGCGGGGCAATAAAATATCTACGCTCTTGCGACTAAGAGCTTTCACCAAGTTGTAACATCTCAACCTGTCATTTGCCTTATGAAGCCAGGAGTCAGACAATTTTTTATTAAATAACACGGAGACAGAGCAGAGGCCAATCTCGGTTTACGATCGTCGTTTGGAGGTCTGGAAAAAAGTTTAAGTGGCTATAAAGTTGACCCATTTTCTTCTGTTATCTCTAAATTCAGACAGACAACGAGACACGAGTTCGGGAGCATAGGGAGGAAGATTAAAACGCTTCTTAACAATTCACCGATAATCATGGAGTTAGTGCGTTGCACGCTTCAACGTTGAAGTTATTCAACGACCGACGTCACTCTATTTCTTGTTGAGTATGCTCGTACGATGGACGGCACGTAATTAACCCGTCATTCCGATAACCAATTCGATAAGACGGTTATCTCGACGTGGCCAATTAGAAAATATCTACTGGCTCAATTGAATGAATAACGCTTTAGTTTCTCCCAATTTCGTTGGTAATAAATCGACCTAAATAACGCTTTAATTTCCCGAGCAACGGGTTCCATTGATCAATGCTCCCATCATATTCCGACGCTGTGAATCCAAGGAAATTATCATATTACAATGAAACTCCAGGCCTCGATTCGGTACAATTACAACAATTATATTCTTCAATTACGATCGTTCCACATTCGCATTGCCTTTTAATCCAGGCGCACGTCGAGTTCCTTGGACAGTCAGAAAAAATAAAAATGGTAGAGAAACGTTTCCAAAGAAAATAAAACCCCGCCGCGTGGTATAATTTAACGCCAGTCAAAATAATTCCGCGAGAATTACACCAAACGAGAACGCGGTCTAAAACCGACGCTAATAACGCGCCGTTTCATCATCAGTCGCCCGAATGCGCTGAAGGGTTCCGTGTGCCAGTGGTTGCAACAACGAAAGTAGGTGAATTATTCCAGCCCGTTGGAAAGGGTTTTCGCGCGCACGTGGAAACATACCAAAAGCCATGTTGCGTTGGTCCGGCGAAAGGTGCAAGCATAGGGATCTGCAAGGAGACGCGACGGTAAGAAGAAGGGCACGAAGGAAAGGAGGCCGAGTTTCTGAAAAGGGGAAGGGAAGAAGAAAAATTATTATCAACTGTCGTTCTCCACTTGGAGACACTGGAGGGAAACTCGGTTAAAAAGCGTGCCCCGGTGTCTAAATTTCTCGAGGCTCGCACGAGTGGTGGTGAGAAGGAGGTAATCTCGTTAACGAGAAGTCGTTCAGACAACGCGATATCGTGAAAACCGCGACGTTTCTCTTTTTCGTTTCTTTTTTATCTTTGTTTCTTTATTTTTTTTACTTCTGGACAGCCACTTGCGACGCCGAGTCGTCGACGCCGCGGCGACGTCTTATCAAACGAAATTACGGATGCACGCGTCGAGATGAAGACGACGTCGATGGCTCTGCGCGTCGTCGACGTTGCCCGTTTAACGCGACACGAATTACCCTACTTATTCTACTAGGCGTGCAGAAGCTCGAAGTGGTTTCAGCGTGGATATTATTCGTCCTCGTAAGACTCACGTGGACGCGTTCTTGTACGTTTCAGGACGACCATCGCGGATTCAGAAGGCAGCTGGAGGATAAACGACCGATCGTAGAGAACAATCTGCTGAGCGGACGCCAATATATCGCCAACGAGCCGCCGCTGTCTGACACTTCGGATTCTGAAGGTGAGATTGTGGTATTTTTACCTGGTTCCGTGTGCCGGATATCGGTATTGTTTCGCGGACAATGGGAACGCTATTATTATTATTATTCAATTTTTATCTGCACGCACATAGCAATCGCAGATTCGTTCACGTGCCTTTCGGTTCTAAGAATAATAGCTTTACCTCTATTCCTTGTTTACTTAAAGTGCAAGTATTTCTTTTGTGGCATTTTTGTTGATTAACTGTTCGTGCTTGCGAAGTTACAAAAATTACATTCTGTTAACGAATCAATATTGGTATCTTCGTGTGAACATATTTGTGAGTAACTGTATAACAAGAATTTATAATACATGAAAATGTGTTGCCATTGATTAATGGGAAAAATGTGGTATATACAAAATGCAAAAGAATAGCATAAGCAATTAAGGCAAATCTTGCGAAGACAAAATAGCCCATGCCAAAATAATATATCATGCGCCTAATTCCCTTACTTAAAATGTCTTAGGAACATATCAAACCCAATTGACTTCAAAACGAGGGTATTTTCGCTCACTTCAAGTGCGCCTACATTATACGTTTCGTCGAGTGGTAATTAGTAATTAATATCCGAAACATCAAAACCGCCACAAGTGTCCAGAGAAACAATTCCGCTGCTTCTAATTAAAATTTATCCCAGGAGGAAATATATTTGGACGCTTCATAAACACTCGGAGGAATAAGCGAGTTCGAAGTTCATAAAGCTGTTTCAAATACTCCGTGAAGCCCAGCAAAGCTTCGTGAAGTTGAATTTAACGACCCAGGCTATCGATTGAAATTAAAGATTGAACAGATGAAGTTAATTTGTTGAAATAAAACTGTCCCTCCTTTACTTCGTAGGAAAAAGAAGAACGCCTCGAAATAGCAAAGGAATAGAAACAATTTAAACCCGTTTATGACTAACGAATCTTGTTCTACAACAAATGAAACGACAGCCATTTAGCATAGAGGTCTTACTATGCGTTTCGCGTTAAAGAAATTTCCATTTTGGGAAAGAAACGATTCACGGCGTAATTCTACGGCAGTGAACCGAAAAACTGGCCGGGGTCACGAATGGGAAAATCTACGCGACGAAAGTTTCCGCGAAAGGGTAAAGAAAGTCGGCCAAGTACATTCGTTAGTTTCCGCGAAGCCGGATCGCAATGCGAGCCTGAATTCTCCAATAGCGCGCAGTCCTAGTAATTAAGAGGCGCGGTAGAGCTTTCAATTGCAGTAATTCGCGCCATTCTCTTTCCGTGATTTTTCATACCAATTAGGGGCGAGAAAGGGGCGGAAAAGGAGACCCGATCGGCTCTAAGAATTGAGACTCGTCGTAAGTTCGACTCCGAATAACAAGGAGGGAAGAGGCTTTCAGAATATTAAGAACTGTTTTGTTCCTGGTGCGTTGAACTGTGCTCGCTTTCTGTTCGCGGATGAAAAACTGTTAGTCATATTTATTATTGGCCGTTTATGCATGCAATATAATTGAATTTGGCGAATATTAATGCTATTCGAATTGAATTAAAACGGAACTGTTGGTGCTAACTTTCGCTTGTCTTATTATATGCATTCTAAATCCTCATGATTTATGAAATGGGCAAAGAAAAATAGGATAATAAAGTTAAAGTTCGTAAAGCAATATTACCGTAGCGATTAAACTTGAAGAGTAATTGCATTCACTACAATTTAAATAAATTATTATTGAAATACCGAACAGGTATTCTGTTAACTTTCATAAGAAGTATATTTATATAGAACCTTCTTTCAAGGGAAGTAATATAATGTTAATTTAAAACAAAATCGTGGAGCGAGTCAATATTAACTGGGGACATTTAATATCCTTTTGAATAGAGTTATAAACAATTGTGGGGCTAGTTTTTCCGTTCACGTTGTCTGTTTTTGGGGTCAACGTTCAGGATTGAATGGCAACGCGGGGAGGGCAAGATTGATTAAAGTTGTAGCTTCAAAGGGCGGTTCCTCGCGGGAGTTTGTCGCGGCGGAATGAAGGGGATTGTTAAGTGGGCTGATAAAATACGAGAAGTTTTCTCTTTCGTTCGCTCGTTTTCTTCCTCCTTTTACTTAAGCCAACGGAACAAGAGCGGCCCTTGGAAACGAGCTTCATTCGTTCTTGTCACCGGCTTTCACGTACAATAACCGCGGCGAGCATGTAACCGTGGTCCCTCTTGAATATTTCATTTAGATAATTTCGCCCTCTCGAAAGCGGGATTATTAAGAAACGTGAAACACAGGATTTATGGTTATTTGACCAAGAAGGATCCAGTAGAGTTCTTGCCGGAAAATGGGGCTCGTCTATTAAACGGAGAAACAAACGTCACCGTCTGTGTACTGTTTAGCCAGACGGAAGACAATGCTTTTCGTTTTCGTTCTCTTTGTAACGATAGGACAGCACCGTCTAATGCATCTTGCTTAATTGTTCTTCACGTTAATTATCCTCGCAGTGAAACAGATCTTCCCGAGACCGGTCAGTTCGATTTCAATGGCATCGTTTACCTTTATCGCTTCACTGAACGATGAATAATACAGTTTCACAGTGTTTCTTAGTCGAAACAAAAACTTCCGCGGTCAATGCTAACGAAAGCCAGACGGGAGAACCACGGGACGGTATCAATCGAGTTACAACTATCGAAGTACATACACCGAAACTCGTGGAACTTGCAAGGTTTGGTGCAGAGGTCCCGTAGGACATTGGAAACTCCATGGTAGGACACCGCAAACTTTCTCATAGAAACGTTGCTGCCTTTAATATCGATACACTTTTCCTTCTTCGCCATCCCAGAGAAAAAAAGGGGAAGAATGTTTAGAACCCTTACTTACTCGCGCCACGCTTTTTATCTCGAATAAAATATTTATTAACGCAAGTGAGACCTTCGTTAATACTTCGTTAATATGTAGCTTAACAAGTCATCATTAGTCTCCTACCTTATACATTTTCAAAACTTTTCCCAATCAACCATTCAATTTACACTCCCTCCCAAAAATACCTTCGCATACCTTGCATACCTGCGGAAAGATTGAAGAATCGGCGGCAGTAACCGCGCGTAAAGTCCAATAGCCAGTGTTACGAATTGCGAGCACACGGTTCTGCCGGTTGGTTCTGAGTAAACGCGACGACGACGACGTTCAATTCCATTCGATTCCATTTCACGGGACAAATCCGAGCAGCTGGCCGAGGACTCGATAGCAGTTGTACCTGTGCCGGTATGCTACGGTGCGGCGTGCTATATCGGTTGAAATTTATTGACGTTACGACAACGCCCGAGACGGCTCGATGCCATGCCGTGCACGTTTCGTCGAACGTGACTCCCTGTCGGGTGACTGAAATCGTGCACCGAGCAAGCGCTGGTTGTCTTCGCGCAGGGGCCCCCCGATGTTTCAGATCGAACTGCTCGTCTTCATGATGCTCACTTCCAAGCGCTGTCTCCGCGCTCATCTCCTTGATTATCCTTACAGTGAACCCGAAGGTACGTGTACCTGCCACGTCACCAGGCGTGTGAAACATAATGATCGCGTCCTGAAAGAGTTGCTCGCCCTTGCGCACCGAGGATTGATGGATACAGAATTTTCTGGCCATTTGTTGGCAGAGTGCGAGGCACGGATTGTACGTTTGGGAAATGCTTTGGTGCTTGGGTCCTTTGAACGATTCGGAGTGTTGGAGCAGTGCTCTTGCGTTAGATTTTGTTGGAAACGTTGGGACTGGAATGATCAATGTTCGTATTTATTTAGAATGTGTATAGAGCACTCGATGTTCCATGCATGCTCTAACAATTTGTATTATAGTAAGCTGCAACGAGTGTGATCCTGAGATCTAGAAAGTCTTGTTATATTTCCTCGTAAATTGGTAACGGTATGATAACAGTGATAGCTACATTAATTATTATATAAGAGGGCAGGCAACTATTCCAGAGGAAAATAGAAAAATTACATAAATTCCGTGACCAGCTTCTGTCACAGAAACTAAGTGGAAGAGGGTGAAGCGAAAGGGAATTGTGGGAAGCGGTGAATGGCGATGAAGGAAACGAGAGTGTAGTACGTATAAAAAAAGAAAAGAAAAGTAGGCAGGGTAAGAGTGTACGTGACTGGAAATCGAATGTGGCAACTGTTGAATGGATGGCTTGCCGATGAAGAACACGACCTCCTAATTCGATTCGGTAAAAATAGTTTTCAGGTGTTTCCCCCGTGCAACCGTGACGTCTCTTTAGCGAGCCACGATCGGCCTGATTTAGACGTCGCTTCTACCTGTCCCGACTGCTCAATCGCGTACCTCGAATACGATTTTCTATCCACCTGTCGCCGTTCCTCGTGGACCGTGCCTTTGCTATGCGCCAGGTGTGTCTTCGAGCATTGCGCTTGGAGTGTTTCCAAGTGGACAGATACTCTGTAACTAAAGATGCAACAATGTACTGTTTCGATTCTCATATTTCCGCCCTTAACATTATAAATTGAAATTTTTTCCCGGGCGATCAAATAATATTTCTCATCGCAATTTCTACCACTTAATTTTCTGTTTCAAACGATTCTTGTTTTATCAATAATAATTGCCCTTTCATCTTCGTATTCCACACGCTGGAGTAATATTTTCTCATCGTTATCACGAAAATGAAAAAATATGGAAGGAATATCGAGTAACGCCTACTCGGAAATGTGGCTCGAGACATTTCCATTTCCTTTTTTTTTTTTTTGTGAGTGACACATAGATCGATCTATTCCGGATCGAGCGTTAGACTGCAGAATCTAGCGATGGGGTAAAAGGCATCTGGCACCATAAACATAAATCATCATAACACGCGGCAGATAGGGCAGCAACGAGCAGGTAGGGCTGGTAGGCGTTATCAATGCTAAACATGCGCATAAAAACCGGCCCGCATGATACGATGCGTGATTCATTGGACAATTAATTCCTGGCGATAGAATGGCCTAGGCATCGCGACGCCATATACGAATGTGAGCACCGCAGCGACAGTTCTACGCTTCGCTACGTTCTCTGTTACAATGTGTGCGGCGGGGAAAGAGATTTTCACGCCGCGCGATAAACATCAAATTTACTGCGAAAAAGTGGAAAATAGAAACGGGCGAGAATATCGTACGATTTTTGCTGCAATTTTCCGCTGAACAAGTATGACAAAAATGATTGCAATAAATAATAAACTGAACACCTCATGTACTGCTAATATTACAAATATTGCATATTACAGTATCAGCATCGCGATATTAATTAACAGTCAAACTGCGACCAACTTGCAGCAAACTTTTTAGAGCAAAGCACATTTCCTATTTACCGGATGTTTGACGCCGATAGACATCAGTTTCACGTTTGACGTCCCGTTTCAGCCGGAAGAGAATTGGACGGTGATTCGAGGGGCTACAGAAGCGCAGAGGAACAAGCACGCGAATTGACGCGCAGCATTCGCCGGGAAGTGAACAAACTTTCAGAGCAGTGGAACGCCCTAATCGAACGTAGCGATGCGTGGAAGCGGAAACTCGACGACACCGCTAACGTGAGTACTTTGCTCTCCTTTTACCTACACAGAAAGCCACTTACCCCCGAACCACCCTGCCCGATATGAATACAAATATTTTGATTCCGTCAAAAGCCGTTGACGGCCACAATCGCCGACGAACGGTTCGATTCAAGCCGTCGACGACGATGCGCTCTCGTTTCGATGAAATTGCGACAGAGTCTCGCGACCAACCCAATTTTTCAACAAATACACCATTCGCGGGAGCGAACGGCATTGCCTTTCAACGTTCTTCGTACAGCCATTTTCGTTTAATTTTTTAATGCAAAGATTGTCGGTTACAAGCCCTTGTTTTCCTTATCCGTGAATGCGTTCGCGAATGGAAATATTAGGTTCAATTTCACTTGCAATTACGCCGCACCGTGAATAGAAACGTTTTTGCTTACGTAAGCAGGAATCCACCCTTACCAGGGCTTCCGTGAGAGTTATTCTCGATTTGGACGTTGTATTTAACACGCCGGGAAGTTGAGGCTGTATTCCCCAGCGCGAGTTATCGTTTAACAGTATTCTGGAGTGGGAAGTTTGAATGCGGCATTTAACAGTCTGCCAATTTATCAGCATAGTGCACAATACATTGTGCAAACTGGAAACGATACCATTAGACGTTCGTTTATTCGTTAAACCGTTATCGCACGAAAATGTCTACAAATCAAATGCGGCCCGGATCTATTTTATTCCATCTTTTCCTGTAATACGCGTACATCGGATTCCTCTCGAACTTTTGCATACATTACGCGACAAATGAAAAAGGTAGGGAAGAAAAACCGGTATCGCAATTCTGCAGGGCCTTTCGTTATCGAACGAAACGGTTCCGAATCGGTCGAATCGAAAACACCGCCATCCACGCCGCGGTTATACCGTTTCGCAGCGCGAGAAGAAAAATATTTCGCGAAACGGGGCCGCCGTTCGCGGGGAAACAACGGTCGACGATAATTCTACAGCACCGTTCGTGCCCCCTCCGGTAAAAATACAATCAGATTAGACCGTACATCTCCAAGAATAAACAAGCGGATGTAATATTCGGACTTATCGGGGGTATCAGAAGGAGGCGCGGAGTAAAGGGGGTGGTTGGCTGCGCGGCTGCTCCAATTCATCCCCCCCGTGCTCCTCGTCTGCCGTATCGCTTTATTATTGCCGGTACAATTTTCTCTATCGCGCGGACGTTCCATTTGTCGAAACGACATTGTACCCTGGAGGGAAAACTAGCCAGAGCGCTGGGATGTATCGAGGCTCTGCACACGCGGAAAAGACGCCGTGGAAAAAGTCTGTGCAACGGTGAAGGCGACTTTTCGTGGCTCCCGTTCCGCCCGAAAAGGCTTCTACGTCTAACGACGTCGAAATTCTTCTGGAACCACGTACCGTTCTTCTCCTTTCACGGTACACGGAATTACCTTCGTTCCCCCTCGCGGTCCGCCTTTAATAGAGAACGACGATATACGTTATTGTTATCGATCGCCCCATTGTTGCTGCGCTGTACTTTTCGCGGATACACCGACAGAAAGTGGTTTGACTTCTGTATTTCACGAATGGGGCGAGAAGGAAAAATTGATCGATTATAATGATTTAGTCTGTGGGCACCAGAGTGGGTTTTGTAGTTTGTTACAACAGAACATGCGTGGCGCAAATTTTTTTAACGCAGGCGCTTAAGGTCAGAGTATTTTAAAATGATTCAATAAATTCCATTGGCCGTATATTCTTTTAATACAATTCCCTCGTGAATGAGAATATTTGTTGGTCAGCCAGAATTCCAACGTCGGAGAGTGAAAGTTATATTCATTTTATATTCCGATAATTGTTGTAAGAAATTTCTATTGCATACTATTCTAGACATCTTATTATACTGTTTTATTTTACCAATTCTTTCCCGCACCCTTCTTACACTTCATAACCATGTATTTATATTTAAAAAAAAATTGGCAAGATTCTCCGGCCAGATATTGAGCAAACGACTCGCCAGTATGCTTCGTGGATCTCCCGTCGAATACGTAAGATTTATTACGAAGCGACGGGGACTGCATATTCGCGATGCATCGATAATCGCGTTCGATTCATCTATACGCGTCCAGCTGCAGCAAAACTGGAAGTGTAAATCGCCCGTGCACGGTCGACGAGGTTTAACGCCGTGGGTGGAATGCATTTTTCTCCCATCATCCCCCGCGCACCCCTTCGTCTCCTCTTACACTTTTCTTCGCCGCGTTGAATTCAGATTTCATAAGCGGCTTTACGATTTGCATCCCGCTGCTGACAGAGTGCCTTCGTCGATGGGACGTCGCCAGTTTCGCGACATCGTTCCCGGCACAATGGAATCCGTGATGCGTGTACGCAACATCGGCTCCTTTATACGCCGGCAGCGTTACACGCAGCTCGACAATGCCAATAGCTGAATCGTTCTAACGAAACGCGTAATCGTCGCGTACCCTTTTGTCGTGCAAGTCAAACGCGTGATTATTTCTTGCAACATTCGACGCGTCACTGTCGCGATGTTCCATAAAATCGTCGTGCCCCTAAACGACCCTGTCGCGGAACTATTACCATCTCAAGATCCACGGAGGGAAGTTATCCTTTCAGTACAGTGGAGCGTCAAAGCGAGCGTGGTCGGGTCGAAAGGTCAGCCAGCTGCTTAGCCGAGAGCTTAACGAGTTCGACGAATTAGGTAGTAACTTCTTTTCAACGATACTTGAAATAACATCGAGCCTGACCGGCGAAAGAATTCGTCTTAATGTAATTCGAGCGAGCCCCGGTGTTCTGCGAGCTTTGCCGTTCCTCCCCACTCGAATATCTTGCGCCTCGGAACCGTTTCTTTGCGACTACGTCGAAACGAAGAGTCACTCGAAATCGCGATCCTCCCTTAGTCCGACTTAACGTGACCGGCCGGCTTGATTCGTGAAAATGAATGCGAATATTCTTCGTTGATTCCCGTGCGGACACAGTGGATTGGCTTTAGCTGGACGTTCTCGTTCTAATTGAAACGAAAATGACGTTTCCGGTACGAAAAACTCGGCGAAACTCTTGCCCCTCTTGGCTAACGGCGCTCAATGGTTTTATAATTAAAGTGGGGAAACGTTTTCCATCGTCCGCGATACGGATTAGTCGACGATGAAAGGTAGCCCTTCGAGGGTATTTCATTAAAGGTTCTGCTGTTTGCAGAGGGGCGGATGGTACACTATTGGAAACAATTAAGGGATGCTTCTGTCGAATCTGTAAGTTAGACGAAGTATTTCTGGAACATTTTCAGTCAAAAGTGATATAACGAAATCGTTTGTCCCCTGCTCGATTCGTAATGACGTTGCAAGGAATTCGAATATCTTCATATTCACCCCGCCATTTAACGCATTTCTCTCCCCCTTGTCCCTTCATAATTTTAAGGATTGACAGTCGCCAGTACTGCAAGCCAGAAGTCGCATCATGACTATTTCATTGGAGTGTCGCAGAATATTCAGTTGCACTTCCGCCCCGTTTAATCGTCTCTTGAAATTAATATTCCCTGTCCACAATTAATATTCAACGATCTTAAACGCCGGGAGCTGAGTTTACGTGCGTATTGGTGAAACGAGCCGAGCGAAAAATTTCGCCGGGGGAAACAGGGTCGAGCAATTAAAAGTGCATCGAATCATCGACCTTTTTGCAATCGTTTGACCGATACCGCGTAGCGGGAAGATCAAAGTTCTGCGCAATCAGCGAGCTTCGGCCACGAATGCATAATTCATAAGAAGAAACACAATTTAACTTTTAAATTCTACGTGGTACGCTGACGCGCTCGCAATTATCGGCTATCCGATAATTACGGGCGACACCTTCGCTTTTCCTTCGACCAGATAGCGTAATATTCATTCGGCTCGCGGGCCCGTGACTTCGACTAGACCACAGCAAACGGAGACAATCTTTTCCAGCGAATTTGTCCCTCTCTCTCGAGTGCTTGCTCACGCCACCGGCCTCACTTTAATGTGATAAGTGATAAGAGTTAACTGACGTTGACACGACTTTCGACAAGTTCAACAAGCTCCTTGAACACGCGTGAACGTGGTTATTCGTCCGTTCGTGTTCGAGAACAAAAGAAAGACGGATATGAAAGTTCGGAATATCTTACGAGTGCGATTTTTATGGAATTTATAATCGTGCGAATCACAGCGTACTCGTGCGGTTTATAAAAAGAGGAAATGAATGGATGGAAAGTAACTTTCATATAGTAATACGTATTGTTTCGCAAGAGTTTAGCGCACGTAGAATAGTCTTCGCAAAGCGGACTTTCATTTACGACTCGCGTATAGAGTGTATTGAATAAGGGGCGAGTGCATTGGCAGAAAACTGAAACCCGAATGAATCATCTATCACCGATCAGGTTCTTCAGGTTCTCATCCTCGTTAACGATTAACGTACGAGTCTTCTACATATTTTCTTTGCCCCCTATCTACGCTTCTAGTCGCCGGGTAATATATCAACCTGTCACGTAAAGAGATTTCTCGAGAAGCGCAAGATTGAAATAGCACGAGGTTGCATCTGGTGGTGGTGCTGTTTGCCCGTCGTTCGGCCAACATCATTTCATATAAAAACAACCGTGTATTTTTCCAAAGAATGTTACCTGCGTATTCTCTGGGGCGTATGTCAATGGCGTCCAACTGAGGTATCATGAAGAAATCCCTTTATCTTCTGAGAACAGAGAGAGGAATCTAATAGAGGACAAAGAAAAACGACATGACAATACCAGTCCCGCAAATATTTCTGTAAAATCCATCCTGGAAAGCCACAGGTCAGAGGAATGCCAGAGGAACGATTCATCGAATACTGGGCCGAAAGATAGAGGAAAGGTTCACGAGCCCGTGGACGATGTGAAAAGTTTGACCGGCTACAATCGCAAGATAACCCAGGTTTAAACTAGAAATTAAGCTGATCCCGGGTGTCTCGGTGCTCGCCTCCGTAGTTAGGTATGCAAAACAGGAGGCAAGGCAGTAGGAAGCTTGGCCAGCCCCAATCAGAGAATATAGCCGGCGGCAGTTCTATCTAAATACATGCGGCATACGTGTGCGCGCGCGGGCGCGATTCAAGCGAAACGTTATGGTGCACATAGGCGAGTGAATGAATGAATGAATGAATGCACACGCGTATTCCGGGCCAGCTGCGGAAACTCAAACAGCATCTTTCAAATTATAACCGCGCTATCGGATTATCCTCTGAATTATTCCGGATTCTACTATTTCCCCGGCGCAAAGTCGCACGGTACACCCGCGAAATTTCCTTGGCGTGCCGGAGTCACGCGAATTTAGAAAGTTCACGGACGTGGAAAGGGGAACGTCGATTTTTTCGTCCTCCTGGCCGTTCGAGCAACGAGAGGAACGTGGGATTCAAAAATGATAGGAAAAATCGTGGCCGGACTATGGTCGTTTTAACTGCACCCTCTTTCGTTTTTGTGATAACGTTCTATGGTGTTTCCATTGGTGGTAATCGAGATTAGAACGCTCTTTCGAGGAAATCAAACTAGGATATTAAATAAATATTGCTTATCCCGTGTGAATTTTTCTTTGAGAACGATTTGTTGAAGAAAATCATTCAAAATCGCCCCGTAAAAATTAAGTCACGGTTTTACAACCGCAAGCAAGACAATTTCGCAGCTTATTAATTGAGAGCGTAATTGTTGTATTTGAGAAGTTAACAAAGTTTGCACCGAAATTCGGGGTGCGATAAAATGAAGCGTTTATGGGTCTACGTTTAAATAACATTTTCCTTGAAATTCGAACCGTAGAATGCATTAATCGAACGCGATGAACTTTCTAGTAAAATTCTCCGAAATATTCGGAACCCTCGTTACACGTTTTCCAATATTGAAAGCAACAGCCACCGTTTGCGACTATGTTAATGCACACGGGCGGCAACCGCATCAGTATCAATCTAGGTCCCGACGAGTGGGTGCTTAATCAGTCAATTAGCAATGTTCCGCTAATTGGTTAATTACCAAGCAAATTTGTAGCTGGCATAGAATTGCGCCATTGGGGACACGCACGGTTATGCGTGTATATCATGTGCATAGGGGAGGTGAAAGGCACGCGGCGACCTCACTTGTCCAGGCATTAAGACACAAATGTATTTATCTGTGTGATCTATGGCCACCATGGCATAATGAACCAGTTTGCGTTGACTTAGGTACGCGTGCGAACAGTTCCCGCGGCCACAAACCCGGCCAATCGGCGTGTCTGATCGAAAGAAAAACCACTGGCGTGACATTCCCCGTTCACGGGCAATTTTATGCAGAGCCAAGGATATGAAGGTGGTATCGTGTCTCTGGATTTGTTTGACCTACGATTAAAAATAAGCTGGAACGACTGGCCGCTGCAGACTATGTGCGCAATCTTCTGTTTTGAAAGCGGCTCCTTTTTAAAAAATGGTAAATGCTCCTGCTTGGAAAGCTGCGCGAAATGAGCCGGCGTAATGCCGCGGATAAAATTCTGGAATCCTTTGTAAAGACTGCTCTTGCGGTGTCTAAAGAAATATGTAAAAGATGATACACTCTTATGAATAATGTATACGAGAATATGCCTGGGTGGGTTCACTCGAGTCATGCAGAGTTGTATCATAATGGAGCTTCGAAATGGGAACAGGTTGTGGCAAAAACTTGAATCTTGCACCCCCGTTTTTCAAACAATAGTATCATTGGGCTTCAATGCGCAAAACAAATTCAGCAGCCCACGAATCCTAGAGAAATCATCGGCTCTGCGTTTCATTTAATTTCTCCGTTCGCAACGCACGTGGCACGATTCTATGCCCTGTTCATTGTTCGAAGACCGTGGCCGTCAGAATTTCCGTTCTGGAGCGTTCGACGGAATTCGCAGTGGGAAGGCCAGCGCTTCGTTCAAGTTGAATTAAAACCGGGACCGGAAGCGAGCACTTACGGCCTATTATCCGGTCCGCAAGTTTATCCACGCATTAAATTCCTCCCGTGCCTTGCTTCCAAATATACCTGGCCGGCCCTGCCGGCGCGTTTCAAGTTCAACGCACCCTCGCGTCGCGACGCCGTCGACGCCTTTCCACGTTCCCGAGCAACTGCGACCACGGTGTAATAAACTCCTGGCCGATTCGAACTGCTGATAACTAGATAAGTCGCATTCCAACACGACCACCGTGTCCGCGGAGCACGGCCACGGGATCGGCGATTTGAATAAGCGAAAGGCGCGAAGGAATATAAGTGGTGCAATTAGGGGTTGATTATTAGTAGGGGAGCTTATCTGCGTCGTGGAAATTATTTTTACCCGTTCGATTTACCATGGACTACAGGCACGTATGATTCCAGTGTCCCTAATGCGAGATAAACTCGTGGATGCTTTTAGATTGGCTGATAATGGTATTGATTCATGTAGCAAAATGTAAACGAAAATGGAAATGAAGGTAATGTAAATAAAGGTAAGGGAAGGCAAATTTAGCATCATGTTGATGCAATGCGATTGATCGAATGGTCGTTAAATATTGAAAATCGGGTGATCGACGAAAAATAAAGGTGTTATCTATTATTTCTGTAACATGTTTATAACCGTTTATATTGCGGGTAACCATTTGACGGATTCTGAATATACCTGATGGTTCGGACGGGAATATTGCGGAATTATTATAAACACAGTCGCGGATCGACCGACGATGTTTCGCCATTGAGTGAGCGGAGATTCGATTTAGAGGCAGGATGCAACGGCGTTGAACGATCACACGAAAACACCGTCGGAAATCAGGGAATCGGCCTCGACCGGTATTGTAATATTGCTGGCTGACGCCTCTGTCTCTTGCATTAAACATGAGTTATATGTCAGCATTGTGTTCTATACAGAGTCATGGCGCTGTTAAATTTACATTATGTTCATGTGACCAATTATTGAATGGTACGTGCCGTAGTTGAAACACCGGAGCCTTGAAAAATTCATTTTCCTTCGAAACCGCACGACGATCGATTATTAATTCCTCCGTAACGTTTTCAAAACATTTATTTCTTACCTGACGATTAGATAAAAATGATCGAAAATGTTTGCAACTTTTCATAGCATACGTTACACCAGGCTCGCCGTGCCTTTATCACCGCTTACTCGTCGTTGTTCACTCGAGAATAGATCCTAAATAGCATTCGAACGTTTCCATGTTCGAGATAAAGCCTCGAAGAGGGTGAAGCAGGGTGTATCGCAGTCTTTTATCGAGGACAAACGCCGTCCGTTTATCTCGTATCGCGATTACCTTTAGCCTGGTTGAATAAATAGATCAGCCAGTGGCACTTGGTTCGTGCGAATGGGCCGAATGCATACTCGTACCCAACCGCGGGATGCAGCACCGGTCAGATCGCAATAACTCTGTACGTCGCGACGTCGCGATGCATGCTCCATAATTCTGCGAACTGGATTCATCTCACGTTTCGTTTTCTCTGTCGCCTTTGAAAACGTAGACGCGCCTATTCCGCGTACGGAACTGACACCGGATAGATCGCGAAAACGCTGACGACGATTCGCTCTAGTCTCACACAGACAATTCCACGGAATTGGTCGACGGAACGAACACCGTGAGAAATTCCGACGAATATATATTAGTGCGTGCGTCAACTTTCTATATGCGTCACACTTCCAAAAATTTCACGCCGAGCAATATGTTTTCATTAAACGCTTGCCGGAACGGTCCAATTAATTCAGAGAAAGAAATTGTTGACCCCGCGATGCAGGGGGAAGAAAAAAATCGACTATCCTCAACAAGGTTTGCGTCATCGTCGAAAGTAATATCCATACGTGCCGACGTTTTCATTGACAAGTTCCATTCGCACATGCGCCCGATGCAGACGATCGTTTTTTCTAATTTATTCAACTTTAACGCGACGCGAAACAGGAAAAGCATGCTGGATCGTAAAGAGGGGCTAATAATAGCGGCGGCAGTAAACGACGGGAAACGGTGAAAGGCAAGAGAGCATCCCTATGCCAGATAGAATTCGCCAAGCTTGGTAATCGCGCCAGGATCGAGCACCAGCGACGATGAACACTCGCAATAATAAACGAGGGATTAATTTCAACAATAGATAAACTGGCCGATGCATCACGGCTCTGTGTATAAAATAATCTGGCGATGATAAATGGACACGACGGTCCTGTTAATGCGAAACTTTGCTTCGCAACGAACTGAAATCGTATTTATAATTGACGAATGTACCATTACTCATCGGTTGTTCCTGTCAAGAGTGGCTCGTCCACGTCCGTGTCCAGCCGTAGTTCGCTACGGGCTGCAGATTAATAATAGCGTTCGAGTTCAAAGGAAATGGCGGGAGAAGTTCGGGACAAAAAATTCGCCCCGGTTCGATATCTCGAAGCGCGACCTTATATCGAACTTCGATGTTGTTGCGCCGCGATCTCGCGATAAAACACGGCTAATTGCTTCACCCATGGTTGGCCAATTAACAGTTAATTAATTCCTTATTACTTTAGTAAGTAGTTTAGGCTCGATCGTTCTTTAATTAATTATCGATTGGTCTCGAAGCGTGTGCCCTCGTTCGCTTTCTCTTCGCTGCAGCGTTGATGATCTTATCGAAACAGGTTCGCGAACGATACGTAAAGATCACTTGTTTGTTTAGAGAAAAAACAATTAAAGGGTACAATTGATAATTCAATCACCGACGACATATATGAATAAACAAATCACTTTACGCACTTCCGTGGCCCATCGTGACTGCCATATCGACTTAGAAATTCGTGTAAAACCTATATGAGGTAAGAACGATTCCCTTATTACCAGCGAGGCACGCGTGACGGAAGCAACAGAAAGCGAACAAAGTCGAGAAGAGCCGAAATCGGCCGAAAGGCCGGGACTCCACACGAGGGGACCTTTGCGAGCTTCACAAGCCGGCTTCCGCTCCGTCCGGCGCGAACAGCGGAGCGTGTGCGTGTTACGGTCTTCGATGATCGACTCCGATTTTTTCTTTTCTCTGTAAGAAAGTTGCCGGGCACCGAACGCCATATAAGACCATACAGTTCGCCGATTTGTGTTCGGTCCAGTGATATCGTAGAGATAATAAGTGAAAAGTGTACACGCGAGGGCATTGGAAACGAAAGATGTGACAGTAAAAGTCTGTCTGACGGCCGGAGGGAGAGAAACGCCGCGATTTTAGCCGTAGCAATCGCGCCTGCGCGTATTCTACCTCTTTCCCTCCGTACCATTGTACGCGCACGTGTGTATGTATGTGGGTGGGAGGTCAGGCGTTAAAAAAGTTCCCATAGAAGTGTGGGATTAGTGTCTCGCGATACGGCGAGTGTTCTTTTACTGATTAAGTGTGCCGCTCGTCGGGATTCTGACGGGATCTTCTCCATGGACACGAAACACGACGTCGAAAGGATTGCTTCGTGAATCATGTAAACAGCTGTTCCTATTTTATTTCCACCGATCATACCTGCCCCCCTCTTGTTCTTCGTTTTTTTTATATAAACGATAGTTGATTGTAAAAAGAACGAGAGTCGTCGAATGATTCGGGACGTGTAACTGAGCCGAACAAACGATAAGTGAGCACAATATGAAGTAAAATTAATAGCAGATATAAAATTCAATGAAGAAATATAATTAAATTATTAATTAAACACTAGCGAGTGTACGCGAGAGTGAGAAATGTGTATTTCTCGTTTCTTTGTTATTTGACTCGCTGTTTGGCCCCAGCCCAGGAGACGAGACTTAGCAGGGTTCCAATATATAAATCGATGGTTTTATACCGCGATGAATGCGCCGTTAAGACAAGACGCAAATGCAAACGCGTGTTAGACCTCGTCGTAAATCTACAGATCAAGTATATTAGTAAATAAAATGCGTGCAACGCAGCGGGGATTTAATGCTAATTACACTGGGAGAACGATGCTTACATGGACGACTTGAACCATTGCCGAGTCCGCGTGCTTCCGGCGATGCGACGATTCACTGTGTCGTTAATTTGCATCTGTATTGTTGTATTATATTCGCCTATAGGAGCAGACTATTCCACGATTTAAAATTTTATGAATATAGTGTCATTCAATGAAAAGAATTGCCTTTGGACATTTTCATGGCAAAAAATATTCACTGTCAAGAAATATTGTAGAGTACATTTCACTTAATTAATGCTTGTCAGAAATGTTATTATAGACGAGAGGAAGTAATTAGGGTAGTGCAAGGTTTCCTTGAAGCTTGCACCTAAAGTCTTTTTTTAAAAAAAAATGGGTCGCCCATTGTTTCGTTGGTTGTCGATCAAGCAATGGCAGTCTTATTCATATAGAAAATGAAGATAAAAGAATAAACGTCTCGTTCTTGACGAAAAGAAAATTCACGCTGAGAAATATAATCTAGAGTATAATTACTCGAGTCAAAAACGGAAGATTGCCTAATTTACTCCAAAACTGCTAAATAAATTGCGGTCTTCCTAAACGATGCTGCGCGCAGAGGAAAAGTTACAATTGGATTCAGGAAAAATTAGCTGGTGACAATGAAAGTCTATCGAATGTCCGTCGTCCGCGCATACCATAGGAATAAATGCGCTCCGATAATCCGGCTTTCTCGAAGGATGAATTTTAAATAAACCCCGACGCGTATCGCAGGGAAACGGTGCCAGTGTCGCATTCGATGATTTGCATTGCTGTTAATTAGAGCAGCCGTCAAAGAACACTGCATCGGCGCGTGGACGTACGAGAGATACACGAACGAAATTGGCCGATGAAAACGACCGGTTCCCCGATACGAAACTGACTTCCCTCGGTTACTGGGCCTCGTCCTCGTCCCAGTCCCTCCCCATCCTCTATAATCCTTTCCCGTATATACCTCTCGACACGATTTACATGCAACGCGGGAGATCAAAAGCAGCTCTGTTTGTGCTTCGTTAGTTTTTATTAACGAGAGCAGGAATGATCGTTCGATCGTGCACAGCCGCACAATTGTATTTGTCGATCTATGCGCAGATTTCGGAGCACCGAGATTCGAATTTATTTTCACTCGAGAATTTATAACTGTGCGAGCAAGCGTGTTACAATAATCAAAGTCAGCTTCCTGTGCATCACGGTACACGAGAGAAAGGGAAGTCTCAAGGCTTCCAGTCTTCCAGGCTTCCGCAACGCGTTAAGAGTTTACTCCTCCTTGAGGTTCCTTCTGCCGCATCGAGGTATTTGTCGACGTTCAAATGCACTCGACGAAATGGATCTCTTTACAGGTCGTAAACGTCCGCGCGATCGTCGTTTTTTCCTCAAGTTTGCGCGAGGTACTTGAAATCCCCCTCCCCACCATTCTCTTTAATGGCCAACACTTGGGAAACGCGAAGTGCTGATATCGCATGCGGATCAATGAGGAATGTACCGGAAGAAAATCGCGAAAATTGCGCTTGTTCTCGTTTGCCGGCGAGCTTCTGGAATTCTAGACAATTTGATCGACGTTCGAGGGTAGAAATGAAAATGAAACACGGTTTATTGGTTTCGTCGATATCGTTCAATTTGGACGTTGAGCGTCCTAGATTAGCTTCGCCTCGAAATTTTGCGGCGTCCAGAAGTGTTAAGGGGAAGAAGAAGCACGCGATGGCACATGCGTAATTCAGGAACTTCTCGGCCAGCTTGATGAAGCAACTTTTTCCGCCGTGCTCCCTCTGGCACACCGGTGGAATCTAGTTTTCACAATAAACTTGCGTCCGAGCACTTCTCCGACCTGGCCTTCTTACATTTCAGGCAACGGCTTCCTGGCTACACGTTTCCGTTTTTTCACCTGTTCGTTTGACCCGGTTTTCTCTCTCATTATCTCTGCAGCGGGTAACGGTGTGTTTTCACGCGTGCTCCTGTTTCAAGAAAATATTCTTCCCTCCTTGTTTCCGGTTTTTGCGAACGATTAAAAGTTAGACACGCTCGTCGGTGAATAGGTCGTTTGAAGATGATTCGCGTACGAAGCGGCCGACTTGCCATTACTTCCGACAATTTCTCGCTTCCAATTAGTTCGGATTAGCAAAGTTCTGTGTCGTCTGAAGCAACGAAGGGTCTTGTTATAACGTAAATACACCCCGATTGGTATTTCCCCTGAAATTTATAACTAAAGAGAAACGACGGCGAGGCCGGATTATTGGAAGCTCGACCGTAGAACATTAATTGCCTAATTATGTCGCAACGTAAAAAGGTGGCTCGTAACTATGCACGTCTCAATTACCTTTCGATTGGTCGTTTTTACCGTGGAACGAGCGCGGCCATTTAATTCATTTGACCGTCCCGAGGACTACCCCTTCACTGAGCACGGTATGGCGATAAACAAGATTGTGACGCGTATTAATTTTGAATCTTAAGGTCCATTTAGTTAACGTACCGTATTAATTCCACCGATTAGGCGAATTCAATTATCGTCCTGACGGAGTAAACGGATTTATAAAATTGTAGACAGCAATCGATTACTCGAACGTCCTCGTTAAGGATCCTCGCACGAGCGTTTCCATTAATACATTTCTTTCCTAGAGAACTATAACCAGGCATCGTTCGAAACAGTCAACAGTGGTTATCGGTATGCAGTAAAATAAGTCTACTGGGAGCGCGGTGTCGTTTTACGAGCTTCGGAGAATAGTTGTCGAAAGCCATAACTCATTGTCCAAAGCTCACAGCCGTGCGGTGCCGACGCGCGGTTCTATTCGTGCCCTCACGGTCTACGGATCTCGAAAGTTATTTTATATATAGACACTTAAAAATATATACGTGGTCGAATTAGTACCGATATCTTCGAAAGGCCGCCAAACAATTGCACGTTGTATTTATTTCTGTTCATATCGGGATTACGGTGATCTTCGGGGCTCCAATTGCAAATCATTGACGGGCGATTGAACGCAACGAGAGGTGTTTGGTCGTGTGCTACAGTCCCTGGCCACACAAGGAACGACTTTCTTCGACGCGATTGAAGGTGCACGAATTGTTGGCCATGCTCTTACAACGCAGCTCCGTTTCGGTACGGTCTAGCTTCTTGAAAACGACAGGCGCATTGAATGCCGTCCCTTTCGTCTTCGAGTCGTGGCGAGCGGACTGACAGTTGAATCGTTTGACCCATTTCTTCGTTATATCGTTTCGCAATGCTCCGTCAGCATAACGGTCTTTTGTACCTCGTGTTACTGCAGCCTGTTTCGCGTGTCTTGGTGTTAAAAACGCGTGTAATGCGCTACGCATGTAAATATGTACGCATGTATGTACTTGCTCCTTTTGGGTCGACTCCGATTTCGTTGAGCATTCCTCTGGAAACATTGAGACAATTCAGAGCGTTGTTTTCGTTTCGTCAATATTTGCAAACGACGAAAAGTCGGTGAACAAATATTGATAATGAACGATGAACAGAAACGGCATCCTAGAAAATTTAATTATACAGATGAAGATTTGGTCGTTGCCTCTTCGCGCAATTATAGAAAGATCGTTTAATTGATCTCAATTGAGGACGCTTTTCATAGATTTAGCAGTGAAGTAGGAATTACAGTGAAAATGAAACGGTGCAGATTTATGGACTAAATAATCAGAGCTTCGTGAAATAATCGGTTCATGAATTAACAGTTCGATGTGATATTTTAGGAAATTTTCTTATTTGGAAAATTGCGAATACTATTATCAAAACTCTTGATCTTGTTCAAACAACACTGCTCGAGAGTTTTATCGTGTAATCTCTGAGGACTTGGTAGCTCGGCGGCATCCAAAAACATGAAATTACATCGATTCGAATAATAATCAATGCTGCCTCTCAACAGAATACAGCAACGCAACATTCAAAACCCTACGAAAAATCCCTCAATTTCTACCCTCGAGCCATTCAACCACTTCAGCGTTCTCCGAAAGTCGTCCTTGCTCAGAAACTCTTGCAGCTGCACTTTGATCGTTCGAACGATCCTTCTTGGAGTCGAAGAAGCCCGGGTGCGATGCTCCATCGTACAAACACGTTGCACGAATTGTTTTAACCCGTGCTCCATTATGAATGCATCTTCGCAGACACTTCTGCTGGCGCTTCGCGAGCGTCCCGGCCAAAGTCTGAGAGAGGAGAGGAGAGGATGTGCACCGCGTGCTCAGACGGGAAACTTGTCAGAAAGAAAGAGGAGAAAAGAGGAGAGCACGAAGGAAGTGGCCCCGCAGAAGGGAGAAGTCGACGAGATTTCGTCGTTCCTTCTCCTCCCTTTCCTTTTCTCTGTCTTTCTACCCTTTTATTTTTTTTTCATTTCGACGTCGTAAGCTTGGGCTATTTCTGGCCCTCCTCTCTCTTTCTCCCTTATGCCACTGCACGCTCGCGTTTATACTCGCGGAATCATCCTCCTAAGGCAAACGTGAAAATCCCGTTTTGAAAATGTTTGAATTGCTCGCAGAGACGTTCGTTCTTAAATTGAGAGCGATGCATGTTTCTTGGAGTAATTGGAGCGGCATTTAACTTAGCCATCATTGAGAATTCGTTTCACGTCTCAGTCGTCGTATCGAGAATAGTAATAATAATAATAATTATCAGCAAAAAAGCACCAGGCTTCCACTAACGATTCAGTACAAATCGATGTGGGAAAAAAGACACTGTAGATCTCTTCGACATTTCAATCACTCCGTTGTTCACCGATCATCGACACAATGCGTACATTAAACTCGGCCCAATTCTTGCACTTCAATCCGAGTCCGCGTAATCCTGCGGTAGCGGTTCTTGCGTATCATTCGAGGGACAAAGCACACGGCTGTGCACCGTGGCAAACGCCTCGGCACCCTTCTCGTTCTCGTCTGTTCATCGTCGCTTTCCCCGTTGAATCGACGAAGACACGCGTGTCCAGCCGTCACTGGAATCTTAATTACATTGCAGCCCATTCATGGCAGCTGATGCGCCGTTGTCATTCGTCGTATACCCGATTAAGAGCGCCGAGTATGCAACGCAAGCGCGAAACGAGAGGGAAATTGATGGACTGCAATAAATGTGTTCGCCCAGTTTCCGCTGGGAACGCACGTGTTTAACCGATCCGGGTAGAAAACGCGTAATACAGAGTCGAAAAGAGCCCGCTTTTCATTAGAAGCATCGCCCGGGGGCGGATGAAAGAGGAAACGGCTCCGGAACGCGAGCTCTCGACGTTTGTTCGCGAAACTCGTGGCGATTCTGTGATCAAAATTTTAACACGCTCTACCGGAAGCACCGTTGTCGAATCGGGGGATTTTCGTGCAAGCATTTTTGCTGAATACGCGGGAGACTGTTTTGTATTTATTCGATGACAATGACAGTGGCGGTGAGGCAGCCGTGTTGCTAGAATTACATTTTCGAATAGGTGAGACTTGCAAATTCTTTAAAATATTTCTATGTACGTGTATTTTCTTTGGAGCTCGATATTCTAATTCGTTTTTGTTGTAAAAGTTTTGTTGTAAAAGAATTTTTATTTCGAATCGGAGTAACATTTAGTAGTATGTACATATTTGAAATTTCACCGAGATGTGCATTCTTGATTGAGAAACCGGAAGCGCTCTCAGACAACTATCATTACGCTGAAATATTGTCGTAAGAGGGAACGATGTCTTCCTGTTCGTGTTTTATAGTTTCCGTGATACTCCGTCCACGCGTACACACGAAATTGACCCTTAAACCCTTGCGTGACACTAGGCTGGGCCTCGTCGGTGTCACATTCCAGTCCTGCTGTTCTTTTTACGTGGGTATATTCATTCTTCCAAGTGTATATACTTTCTCGTACGTACCTGTGTTTAACGTGAACTCCTCCCAAACGACTTCCCGTTGAGCTTTACATATTTATCACTTGCGCGAAGCCCGCGCAAGAGACGTGCCACTTTGAAACTTGACCGGCAATTCTTTTCTTTTTTTAACGTTTCACCATGGTGCATTACTCGTCGCGTCGTCCTCTTTGTTGATATATTTAAACATCGTAGCCGTTTCTGGAGATATAAAAATGAAATTTCCCAACTCTGCTATTCCGTAACAATCTTCCCAAAAGGTAACCTATTCTTTACGCAAAGATAAAACAAGAATTGTTACATCAAGACAGTGATAAAAATGAACTTTGTATAAAAATTCTGTGAATAGCGGAAACCAATAATTATTTATTCAGATAACGGAAGGGTTGTAATAAATATAAATCCATATTGCCACGATATTTATTATACTCCAGCTTATTCCGACGTATTGTAAAATAATGATATAAAACATTGCAGACAATGCATACACACGTACACATGTACTAAATGATTTATCTGCAAAACCGAAAGGAAAAATTTCATCGCTCCTTCTTTTTTGTTCCCATCGACGACGTGAAAGAGAATACCTCAAACGTCGCCGTACGGGAAAGGTTAATCAAAAAGCATACTCACATCGTCTGTACAACAGCGTTGTCCATTAAACCCACGCAGTACGTACAAAGGGATCGAATCAGCTGCTCCGTGTTCGTTTCTCGTCCGGAACAGCTATGCATGTATTTCGATCCACCGATACGAGGGGATCGCGATCCACCGAACTGTTCCCCGGCACCACGGACTCGTCTCGATATCCGATTAAACGTCACCGCTCGTTAAAAGGCTCCAGATATTCCCCGTCGTTCGACTTCGCCGTATCTATGCGGGCATATCGTATGCCAACTATCATCGTTGGCACGCCACACGATGCGACGCACACGCGTTCAGATAAGGGTGCGAACGGAAACACGTGTACGCGAGATTTCAGCAAATCCGAGATAATGGCTCGCGAAATGACGGGGGATTTAAATGGAATTGGCCAAAGAGTCAAATGGTTTTCTACGCGACTTTTACCACCGTCGGTGTGTGCAGCAGCTGTGCTTAAATCCCGTGGAAAATGTTTGCTGTATCTTTTTTATGCGACTTCAGTCTTATCGTTAATTCGATCGCTTCACTAGTTTTCTTTATTGGAGCTGACGAGCGGTCCGATTAGATTTATTAGGACGCATCCAATAATAGTATTACGAGTATATACGTTCGTTTCTTGTCAGAGCTTTCGTAAGGCATAGAGTGAGTCAAGTGCGTGTGGTCTTCTTTCCATCCGGTTACAAAAGCATACTGAAATCTGTGCGGTTTTATTTTTTTTTAATGAGATCATCTTTATAAGAATCTTTGTATTCCAAGATGCGCGGAATTGGTTTCTTCCGGCGCGATTTTGAATGGAAATTTTCGTGAGAAAGTGTGACTGGCTCTTTTCGTATCCTGAAAATTTCTATTCAAAATTTACGGTTTGAGAAAGTTTCGTTTACGATCGCCAGTTCCCTTTTCCCGTTCTTTCTATCGTTTTTTTCCTTTTCCTTCCTTCGAATTTTTTCCTAGTGAAACACGCAACTGGTTGTAGGTGCTAGACCACTTAACCACCATGATGTACCTACATATATACCGTTGCTCTCAAGAACAGGCGTGGATTAAACCTACGACAATGAGCCTTTGTCCTCGATGAAAGTGCCCGTCTAATAATTGTTTTACGATCTCCATTTAATCCGCGTTATTAAACGTTTACCTCCGTATTTTTAATTAATCGTCATTAAATCACCCTGTTGATGAAACGCGAACCAAAGGGATCTCTGGAAATTTTACAGCAAACTTACCAGAAAATAAATCCCATATTTCCCTGGAATTTTGTATTTTCATTCGGGCTAACTCGTTCGTACATAAATTCGTCGGCCAGAAACTGTCAAGTCTCCTGTTCCGCGTTTTTCCAGCGATTTCCCAGCTGCCGCCGCGTGATTTCTCAGTTAAACACGTGCTTCGTGCCAGACTAATTAAAAGCAGCCGGACAATCACACGCCATTCATCTTATTACCTCGATTCACACGGCACACCGTGCACCGTTACCTAGTTACAGAACTTCCCGGAGCGACTTGGACCCTCTGGTCGAATATAATAGAGCTAAACAGAGCGAGCGCCGTTTCGTCGCGTTCCTCGCGACGAAGTCGGTTCATTTTCCAATTTACAATTAGCTGAATTCCATGCGACCGTGGGTCAACTTTGCCCGCTTATCGTTCCGCGTCTGGCTCCTGTCGCGCCCCATTATTGGCCAACGACCCTAATTAACGCTCGGTCACTCGTCAATTCCGTGGATTGCCAGTCTCGTTTCAAATTGATCGAATTAAGGTTGATACGGTTAAAGAGCACCGTTCCTGCCTTGCTCGTGGCCATAAGTGGCTCTAATGTTAGTCTCGATCCACGCGATCTTATCCGGGAGTCTCGAATTGAGCAATTAGGAAACTCGAACGGTTATCATTTGTGATGGCGCTTCATAAAAGCTGGCTCCGATCAATTGATTATCGGTATCTCAAAACCATTTATACATTATTTATAAAGTACCGCGTTAATTTGTACAGCGGGCGGGATTTCGTTTTAAATTTGTAAATGGTACCGCAGGGAGTGGATTAATATTATTCCGACGAATGCAAATATTTCGTCTGCTTTCGAACAGTTTGACGATGATCAGCTGCGATTAAAGGAAGGGTTAAAACGTTTTGTTCCGTAATCCTAAACACCTCGAAAATTCGATAGCTCGTTTGTCAAATCCATTAATGCGTTATCGACGTGCGATGCCAGTTTTTACATCTGGTACGCCCGTTTTCATTGCGGAGAACGAGGAGGCGCACGACAAAATTCCGAATACCAGCTACAAAATCGCACGCAGCTGGCGCATAATGTAATGCATGCTGCGTGTAATGGTGTATACGACTCGGGCGCGACCACGGAATTCGGCGCATAGCGAGCTCGCAATCCCGAGTGATAATTAAAATCGGAATTCAACAGCGAAGGGTTCAACAGTCGAAACAGACCGTTCGACTGAGAAATAGTGGGTTGGAAAAGTTCGAGAAAATATTTCCTCCCGATTATACAATATTCAGGGACCGTCAGGAAATTATTGTACAATATATGGGTATAGTTCCTTCGGTCGCAGTAATAACCGCGTTCAGATAGATTTACGCGTACAGTTTATACGACACGAACATTACGAGCTTTCGCAGAACGTTTATGCGAAATATAGTGTCCCGCTGTTGCTCGATCCGTGTCACATAAATGTACGTGCGTTTCTTTCGCAAAGTAATCTCGATGCTCATTGTAATCTACGAAATCGAAGCAAACATATACACGTTGAAACTGTTTAACACGCTTCGCCTCTCGTTCCCTTCGGTTAAATCCACCTGCTTCCCTCTTCCGAGTTCGTACCACGGCGAAAACGCTTTATCGCGATGTAAGGTGCGGCGAAGAGCCTACTCTGCGGCTGTTTTATCACTTCTCCTTCTTCACTCCCTTCCTCTGCGTTACTCCTCGGATTTCCTGCGGGAGAACGTACCTCGCTCGACAATACGGTTTTACGACGTCGACGATACGCTTTCCGCGGTCACGTCGATTCTTAGGTATTTTTCCTCGTCCTTCCGCGTCATAAATGAAAATCGCAATTTTCTTGCGTTTCAATTCAAATCCTCCTTCGGGGATAACGTGAATCCCTGACCGCCGTGGTTTATTGTATTGTTGAAGGGAAGTGGAATTACTGAAAATATAAAAACTCCAGATTGCACGAAGAGAAGTATGTAACATTTTAGTAAAAAGGGTACGTTCGTAAATAATGGAACTTTTTATTGAAGGTTTTCTAACAAAAATGCCAGAGTTACCGGGAAATGGATTAGTTTCTAATAATAAAAGATAACGTCGTGTCAATTGTTTCACTCCTGTCTTTATCGCAAGCTAGTTTTCAAACTTGGAATATTTACGAAGCGCACTCCAGATAACAGAAAAAGAAGTGCATAAAAAGAAACACGAAACCACGCTTTATCTATGGGGAAAGTGTTAACGAGACTTCAGAATCGGTCGTTTTATTAACGTCACGATACAACTTTCTATCAGCCTGTTTCCTTTTTTTCCCCCAACAGCATCGGCGCCTATCTTTCACGATACTTCCTGCGGTCTCGCGATCCGTGAGTCGCCTTGTCGGCCGTCAATTAACTTCTCGGTCGCGTTTTTAAATGTCTACGTTCCCTGTGTCGTGGAAGCAAGAGCAAAAACATAAGACTAGAGAACGGAGTAGACAGTGCGTGGATCGCCGTTGAACGGCATCGAGTGACGAGCAAGAGGCTTCCTATTAAGTAGGGTCTTCTAAGCTCTTTGACTGGAATACACACAGGCATCGTTGATAAGAGCAATTTTTTCCCCTTGAAACAATGGTGAAATTGTTTAAAATTGAAATTTGTTAAAGTCTATTGAATTGCTGAAACCTGACGAAGGCTTCTCGAGACTCGTTGAAGCAGGATATATTTTCACTTTTCTCTGTTTAAAAACCAGTTCCCCCTAACGTGTATACTGCACATAATCGATGGTGTATACCTTCTGCCATATCCTGCTACGCTCATTTGCTCGTTACTCATATCCTACACTCGTCGTGAATCTCCATTTCGTTCTCTTCTCGTGGTTGAAGTTCGTTCCAACATTGAGAGCTCTGCAAGTGTTACTTATGATTACAGGTTTTAAATATTCTCTATTTGCAGAGTTAGCCAAATGTTTTTGGTGCGAGTTTAGACGAAATAAATAATTATATAGTTAGTAATTAATACTCGTAGAATATTCGAATAAGAGTACGTCTTGCTTCTAATTAGATACTCATATTTTGTTAATATTCAGGGACTGCCTATTTGCTATTTATTAACTTTATTTATCCCGTGCATTACTAATTCATAAAACCAAGATATTATATTATACACATATCAAAGGGCACAGTTTACATAGTTAGTTTTACAAACCGGCAAAACTTGCTAAAAAATTAGCCACGTCATTTTGGAGTAACAGTAACGTTTATCCCTGTCTGGACCATTTCGGACACGCTTCCTGTCGTCGTTCTCCAAGCATATTTAGTCGCGCATTCATCGAATTCCCCGACAATCCGGAATGCGAGTCTCCTCCACGTTTGCTTCTCCGTTCTGCTATATAATTGCCAACTTCTTTATACAACCTCCGCTACATGCCCGAGATTTCACATATTCCTCCCTTTCTTTTCTTTACAACGAGACATTCAAAGCCATTCCACCCTCCCATAGAATTATCCCATTCTCGCATATTATAAAACAGTTCCTGCCACCTACACACGTATTATGACAATTACACTTCGGTATCTCTCTATTCATATATTCAACCGTACGAACATATTCGGAGCTATTGATTGAAAAATAGATCTCGTTGATCGGCATGTACGCGCCATTGTGCATACGTCGTAATGAAAAAGGAAGGCACAATGATAATCGGTTAAGCTTAACATAAGTCACGCTTTTCAAGAGGTCTTGGCCGCTCTAAGCCGATCTCCTTTTCGCTCGGAGAACGTCGTTGCTGCTGGCAGGGCTTATCTAGCGTCGGTGTTGGTTGACACCACGAGGCCGGCACAGCCTGCATTAATACGTGCTCTTTCGTTGCTTCGGCTCAGTTCACTCGCGAGCGTGCAGTCTTCACGCGCGGCTCGCCGCCGCGCTTTCCTCGCGTTCTCGACTCCGTTCCGCGCCACGTTCTATCACGTATCCTACGGTCTCGCGTGTACACACGCATGTACACATACGCACGTACACGCGAGTATACACGTTAAGTTAGAAGAGAAAAATTAATTTCTTATTCCACGGAAGACAGCATATGCGAAAATGAAGAAACGCGTCGTCAAAAGAGATACGCAGAGTGCCCCGTGCAAGAAGACTGGAAATAGCTGCTCCGAGAACGAAACGATGAGTTCGTGTTGGACATCGATGCAATCGCGATTTATCGATCTTGAGGTTTCGTGAATCGCCGTTCGAGCGGCGAACGGCACGCGGAGTTCCTCTTTATTGTTACTGTCACAGTTAATTGTTGTATCAAAGCCGTGCAATTAATCGTCGCGCCATGTGACACGTAACGTGAGACGGATTTAACAGTGAGAGTCAACCAAAAGTGAATCAGCTGTGATAAGTTACGTAACAGTGTTTAAGCGTGTAACAAGTGCTGCTTTATAGTTAACCGCCTCGAGCACGCTTGTCTAGTGATCCCCTTAAAGGTAACAATTATTTCCGACGATTTTACCCTGTCGTTTAACTCCATCGAACCCTTGGATAAACAGTGAATGAACAAAAACCGATAAGAACCGAGGGTGTTGCTGAAATAAAAATGGAGCTGGTGAAGAACAACGCTATCGAGATTCTGTCTCGAAGGAGTGTGGCGATAAAGGACTATAGTATCGAGAATGGCGAGGAAGAGGAAGAGGAGCAACTGGACGAGGGTGATCGTACCTCGTTGAAGATCGATCTCTCGATGGCAGAGCAGTTCTACTACGAGGTGATCTCGTCGTTCGAGCAGGAGGAGGTAGATATATTTATACACGCGTTGACACTCCTTTAATGTACCATTCCATTCTGATTGCTAATCGGCCGGGCACACATCCACGCGCGCTATTGTACTAAACAGCGAACGAAGAGGAGATAGTTCAACGTCTCTGGTGGGTTGGATCCGCGACGTAGTTTTTAAACTGTCCCGTCCGACTGGAAGTTGAGAACTGTTTAAAGCCAGTTTCGGTAATTCCAAGAGCTCCGAGCCCTGGCTGTCCCTGATGCTACTGGTTTACTGCTTCCCGGATTATTCCGGGCCCTGGGGCTTGATCGATTTGTTTTCTTCGCGGCGTTAGCGGCGTTTTACAAGTTCCATTCCGACTGGATTAAAGTTTGCGGATTAGAATTGGCCGTGGGAATAAAAGGAAATAGTGTACACTTGAAATATAGGTGAACCACTTTAGTGCGGTCTAAAAATAGAGGAGCGATGGTTAATTCGCGCCAATTAAGCAACGCTCGTCGAGTAGTCACGTTCAATTAACTCCCCATTACGTGGTTCTTCTAATCAGAAAAAGAAATTACAGTAATTACTATTCGTACGAATACTTTTCCGTTCGCGGAAAATCTGGAAAAACATATCAACCAGCACGGTTCGTTCATTTTCTTGCCGTGTATATATTTGCTTTCGGTTTGCACGAGATATGAAACGATTGTTTCAACTCGAAGGTGGCCGCTCATTTTCCACGGCTTTTTATCAGCGATTAGCGATTCGTGGCTAGCAGTTTGCACCTCGCCATTGCGTTCGAACGGTTCACGAACCACTGTCGGATGAGCGGCTAGATTCCAAGGCGAACCAGTTGCCTGATAAAAGGCCGCAATAAATAATGTTAGCAGTAACGCGACTGCTGTAAGGATTATCGCTTTAAATACAAGTACACGAACGCCCACTAAATTGTCCGGCCGCGAGACGCTAGCTTTCCTGTAGTACCAGCTGTAAAGCATGATCCTAATTTGACCGGTCGAATTATTTATCGTCGTTTCGTAGTGTCTCAAGATAAACGTGGACTCAAATGACAGACAGTCATTTCATTGCAGCCTTCCTTTCGGATCCTTTCTTCAAAAATATATTGGCAAAGCATTAAACGCTTCTTATTCTTTTTAGTCTCTTCACGTCGAGCTTTTAACACATCTTGGTAAAATTTATGTTTTATTGCCTCTCTGACATTGAAATCCGCGCGATTATTTTTACTGACGGATCACGACTGTGCATTCTGAGATTGTCTTAATTAACCACGTCGAATGAAAGGCTTTTAAAATGTGTCGTGGAATTCGACGGTGGGACGCTTCGGTACGCCAGGAATGTACACGCAGCCAACCTATCCCTTCGTTCGATGCATTGTCATGCACTGTCTTTCGTCGCATTGATAGACAGGTTGTGTGTGAACGAAGTCTAGGCTTGTTTCATTGGGCTACGAGGGCAGAGTGATAGATATCGCCTCGGTTAAACAATACATACCGGGGAGACATATTCGAAAGAAACAACATATCCATATACAGTAGCAGACAAGCTTTTAGATTCAACGGGATAATGTAATGAATTATTCATCGTGTCCCAAAAACGTACAGATTGAAGTCTTGGTTGCCTAACAATTACTGCGTCATTTGTTTAAACGTTTATTCGGAGTTGAATATGTACAGTGTAGAATTTAAATTGCAGTTCCTCGCCTTAAACCTGCGCCCGCTGTTTTAAATAATCGATACGGTCCTCGGTTACACCGAAATGTCGGCGTAACCAAATGAATCAATTCAACGATCGAAAATAGAGAGCGATGTTATATTCCGCGTGCACCGAAAGTGTTAACAGCGGGAGTGCCCGTGAAAACAGAAATAAAATAGCCGGCCGCCGGTGGCGAATCAAACAATTTCAATCAGTCAAACATTTCGTGTTATCCTCGATTACCCTCGCCCTATCAAACATTTCCAATTTACCGTGCATCCGCCATCGAATCGTTTTCACGCGTGCAACTCTGTTCACCCGCCAACGTTTTAACACCCCTGCTATCGCCCCGTCGTATCTTTCACTTTCCCCCCTATCTCGCAAGCGTCATCTCTTTTCAATCATCCCGAAACTGTCCAAAGTCTTATCGGCCTTTCCCTAATAGAAAAAGATACTGAAGGTTCGAGCGTGTCCCGTTTGTTCCGCGCCAACGGAGAACGCTTTCCTCCGCGAAGCGGGCGGATTTCCAGGCGTCATGCGTTCAAAGCGGAGACAAGCCGCCGGTAAATATCCGTGAACTAATGCACGACATTAGGCCAACGTTGCTGCTAGTGTCCTGTGTTTTGTATGCATAAGCCGACTTTTCTCTCTATCTCTGCCTCCCTCTATCTCGTTGTGCTGCCCTATTCCCGAGGCTGTCACGGAGGTCGCAGCAGCAATCTGCGCCTCGCAGCCTTTCCCCCGGTGCAGCTGCAGATGCACGGACAACAGATTCTCCTCGAGGCATTACCCCAGGGCCAGCGTTGCCGTTGGGAATGCAATTTAACGTCGTAATTGTCCATGGATAATTGTAATAATTAGTACTCCTTGTAGTTCTCGGTGGATCTCGAAGCTCTCCGATTTCGTGATTGTTAATCGTGTCGTTGATCCCCTCGTAGTCGCACGTTCTCTATTCTAACTTCCTCTATTTTTTTTTTAATTACAAGAATAATATTGTCCAGGTCGTTCTTCGACGGCTCGAGAATTCGACACATCTTTCTATACGTCTCGCAGATAGTTCGAATGGCTCTCGAAAGTTGTTCGCAGCGATCGAAGCGGGAAGAATTTAAGGATTTTTCTGCAGTGGACGATTTGCGTCCAGGGATTTGGGTGACGAATAAGTCGTCCTTCCGGATAGATTCGACTTGGAAACGGAGGGGACAATTCGTGTGAAGCTTCCGTTGTAGAGGGTGCGCTTAGAGGGTTGAAACGAGGGGTTGATTGGGCAGGGCGGTGGACGGACTATCCGTGAAGTTTGTGTATTCACGGACGGAAAATCCGTTTTCTTCCCTTGCTTTATTTAATCTTTCCTGCTTGGGCTTTTATTCGTTGGCGTTTGGAAATAAATTACTGCCTGCCGGAAGATCAACTTGCTTCAATTTATGGAGGGATTAATATCGAGTTTTAAATGATTTTCATAAAGAATCATAGTATACTTATAATGTTACGGCTGGCTTACTAATAGACGAACAAACAACTACATTTATCCATGATTAATTTTCAACAAACAATTTGTTCTGCTTCGCTCGGTAATACAATTCCTGCCGAATCGTCTTACACGACGTCTCCTCGTTTCAACTGAAATACACGATTTCTCCATTAATTAACGCCGGCTCAAAGACAAACGCGAGGCGAAAAGGGGCGCACAACTCATGCCGCCGCGCAAGAAATTGCATAAACGTTCTTCGTGCGTCACTCCGTACGCCGTACTATCTCGATAATGTACACCGGGCGTTATCGTCGTCAGGAAAATTACGTCGATATTTCACGGGGCAGAATAAACATCGCAGCGGCGACGGTGCATCGCGTAACATACGAAACTTGGCCGCTTTGCATAATGCAACATTAATATTTTACGCGGCGAATTTCGCGCGGCGGGATATCGAGGGACCCCGCAAATGCGGAGAACTGGCTTCCCGACGAGTCGCGATAAATTATCCGCGGCTAATTACCTGGCGATGCTTCAAAATAAGCCCGTTTTCGTACGGCGGCGTCGATTAGTCTTTCATGGACGAAGCAGCTCGAGAGGTTGCCTCGATGTAATATGTGAGATCGTTACTGGCATGGGTTCTGTACGCCCCTGGTCCGGAAGTTTGCAACAGAGATTACTGAACGCGTTCGGAAGAGTTGGTGCCTTCGATGATGCGATAACAGATTTCTTACAAGTTACAAGCTTCGCGTTACGCGATTAACGAACTCGGTTTTAGTTGCAAACGTTTTCTGCGCGGTAGAATTCTGCCGAGGGAAATGAGGACATAGAGATGTGGTATTTCCGTTGTAAAATTTTTTGTTGCAAAAATATGATATAGTAGAACTCTTTGATGTATAAATCTTTCACTGAATCGTAGAATGATTTCATTCGTAGAATGGTACAGGAATGAAATGCTACGGTAAATTGAAACGAAAAAATAAATAAAGATGGTAGAACAAATATAAGCATATCAAGGGTTTAATTTATGGGTTAATTTATCAACGACCTTCAAGAAATTTGGAAAAATTCCCGAATTAAAACAGCAAAATAATACAAGAATTTGTTCCACCTCCCCCACAGAGAAAATACCACCATCTAAATCACCCCGTAGCAAAAGAGGCGGTCGATGTTCGATCAGCGAAGACCACAATTCATTCGTATCGCTCGGGAGGCGTAAATTATCGCGCGTAGCCTGCGCTCGCTTTTTCTCTGTTTCTTTGTTTTTTGTCAGCCAGTGCAACGAACGAACGTCTTATCGGTGCAACGTCGCGGGGACACAAATTGCTCGATTGCAGGGCATCGCGATGAGAACGGGGGGAAAAGCGCAGAAAAGTACACAAAAAGTCGTCGGATGGAAACGTAGCTGAGGGGTGTCCTTCTTGCGGTCGATTTAAGGCTCACGGCTGAGGAAAGGAAAAGGGAAAAAAGTACGATCCTAGCCGCCATTCTCCTCGACCGTTTAACATCAGAATTAATTACGACGCGGTAATAAGGCCGATGCACACTTTAACGCGATACGACGACGATCTCGTTGGGCTCTTAAGGTTTATAAGGTCATCGACTTCCACTCTGCCCACCCTCTCTCCGCAGCCCTTTTTATCCTTGATACGATGGTTACACGATGTTACGCGGCGAGTAGACGATCTCGTCTTGTAATCAGAATAATGAGCAAAGCCGGGTCCGCTCGCTCCCGTCCCCCGTGGTAATTAGACGATGTACTTTCTTGCATCTCGTGTTCGTTCCGAGTACTTACTCGCCTGCACCGCATCTCGAACGTTCCCGCAACCCTAAAACCGATCCGACGACCCAGAGGCTCGCGTCGCCGCTTTGATATCGCGGTGTCTGCGAAATTTTCTTGCCACTCCAACGAGAGTGGGACGTTAAGCGTGTCGGCGCCCTGGAAATAAGTTTAGATTAGAGTGTCGTACGGGTGCAGAGAGTGACCGTGGAACCGAGGAGCCCTTAAGGGGGATCTCTTTCATTACAGGCACACACGTGCGCCCGTGTGCGGGGCGAGTTCTGCGCAAGCTGTGACGGATGAAGGGTTGAAATGAAAAGAAACGTTACGTAGCCTTCGCGGCGTTATGGAAATGTTTCTAATTTTGTCTTTTTCTATTTCCACGGGCCGCTGGTGTGCAACTGTTATTGAAACACGTGACGGCCATTGCTCGGTCGCGAGCGTATAAATTGTTTTCACTTCAATTTCTGTTTCACACTGCGACGATTTTATGAGAAGTAGAACTGCAATGTGGAAAAGATTGCAGCAGGCACGTTAATAAATAAATTGATCTCGAATATAATGGACGAAAATTCATTTCCTATCCGTACGTCGAACAAATACAAATAAATCGCACTCGACTCGACGGCGGTATATATTTCTGCCCGTTACTGAAATCCGACACAATATTAGAAACCATCCTAGTCAAAATATCACGACGTTTATAAGGAGCGCGTCCAACAATTTCCACGTAAATTCTCCAAGCTGTCGATGAAATCGGCCGTGAATTAATCTTCCCTCCGCCTATAGACCTCGCTCGAGCACCCCTGAAAAAGGTGCCCCGGGTCCAAGGGCTCCAGCAACAAATTCAGCCGTTATTCATAGTTTCGACGGTCTCCAGCAACAGCTGCGAGGCGACTCGAGCGAAAACTGGAGAGATGAAGCGGCGCAAGAGAGGTCGGGGGCTGTATCGAAGCCGGTCCAAGCGTAATTGTTCCCTTCGCGATTTTAATGATCCGAAGCGAGGGTAGTCGCGATCCCTGTCGATGCATTTACCTTTTCGAGCGGTCGCTCGTAAACAATGAATAATTTATTCCGCTCGCAATGAACCAGCCTGTCCCGCCCCTTCCTCCCTTTTGCTTCTCGCCCCCTCCCCCGCTCCCTGCCCCCCGTGTCACCCTTCGCGCCGGTCCCGGTCGAGCAATTTGGTGCCGCAATGCACGGAAGCGAGAACGAGCCCTCGAAGTCGCGCAATTGCCGGGATTAAATGCCTCCCGGGCCATTGTTGCGAGAGCGAACATCGTCGATGTTAATACAATTCCGTCGTGACGAAACGCACAAATAACGACCGTTCGAGGGGGAATCAAGTGTGCGGAAAAGTCAACGGAAAGCGGCGCAACGGCTGGCCGAGGGCCGCGAGAAACGCGACTAATATGTACCTGGACGGACCAGGTGTGAAAATCACGTATTGTCGAGTAGCGATACCGCGACGTTGATATCGACGCTGTCACGGTTATTTTGAGGGATGACTGTGAAAGACAATGAGGCAATTTGGCGGTGGGAATAATTCGACATTTCGTTTGAAGTTGTTCCCTCGCACAAAATTCAACGGGGATAGGTTTATCGAATTATTAATTGAGTGATTTTTGTATAGTTAGAAGATTTCCTGAATTGTATAAATTGTGTTTTTGAAATGTTGTGGAGAAATATAAGATAAATTGAGTATTGTTTTTTCAGTTTGGAGGATTTTAAATTGCGTCGAATGGACTTGGACTGTTTCAAATTTTGTGACAACTTTAGTTGTTAATTTTGCAAATGGCTTAACTCCATTTGCGGCAGGAGAACGCATATTATTCGATTAATAATTATTTTAATAGGTATTGTAAATTTAACTCTCTTAGATACGCTTAAGCAGTGTGACACCTTGGCATCCTATACTTTTAATTTTTTTGAAACGCAAACCCTTAAATATCTCAATTCAAATATAAATGCATTCAGGTCACTTTCGAAATAGAAATTTGTGACACGTTCGCTACAATTTTGCATGAATTATCGGGGAGGCTGGATTCGCCGGGAAACGTCCTCGAAGCATATCCGAATGCTTTATGCTACACGGGATGCGAGTAACGCGGCCGTTCCGCGCGCGTTTGTCGAGCGGATCCGCGGCCGTTTGTTATTACTCCCTTGGAAACTACTCGGCGTTGGTGAAATGGAGAATGTTTCAATATCTCCGGGAAATGTTACATGTTTTTATTGCCGTCGCGGAATCCCCGGGCCTCCGTTTAAGTGCTAAAATATTGCGAATACTTTCTCCGCTCTGCACCCGCTCGCCCGCCACGGCATTTCAAGCGAAATATCAGCATTGTCGCGCCGCGGTGGCAAGTGCAACGACCCCCGCTTGCTCGCGCTTTGAAACCTGTTAGGACACTCTGGTAAAGAGTAAAATATATACGTATCGACGCGTGTCGTGATCGTAAACTGCAGTGTCGCGTTGCGCTTGTAATTCGTGGCCGCGTCTGTCATCAATGGGAGAAATCTTGCGCTGCTTCGGCCTTCGGACGTGAAACGGAGGTTCGATATCTGACGTTTGACGTAGAGCTTCTAAATCGAAAGGGGGAAGTATCGTTGTCGTGGAATTCTTCGGCGGAACTATTTCTGGCATTGACGTTGCTGGTTATTTTAAGATTTACGGAATTCTCGATAAGCTAACTGCTATGTATTTGCAACTATCGATGTTGCCTTGGAGTTCTCGATGGTGGATTTGTTATTCTTGGCTGGGAAATGAGAATTTGCGGGGCTTGTTGGTGGGAAAGAATCGATCGATATTCGGTGGTATTCCATAGCAGGTAGATTCTATATTCTGAATTAATTGTGCGATTAAAATGTCGCGTGTTTCGTTTAAATTGAATTAGTTTCATTGCCCGTGAAACGGATCGTTGAAATAGTCAAACGCTGCAATCACAGGTGTTACGGGTTCTAAGATGACAAGCGGTTACACGCTGGTCAAGTGGTCAGAAGCTTTACGGATAGACAATCGCGTTACGGCTCTCCGATTTCAAAAGTCCTTCCAACTAGTGTTACACAAGATAGCCAGGCAGTGCGCTCCAGATTTCCACCGCAAAAATGCTCGCGAGCACATTTTTACGACCGAAGTGGAGCACGAGTGTTGTTGCGTGGCGTTCCCGATATTTACTCGCACTTTTTACATTTCGGTTTCACTGATTTTTCAATCAATTCACGCGCCGTGCCACGCACCGTGTCTCGCAACATTCCCGGTCCCATTCGGCTTCGAAAAAGTTTGATTTTAATTTATAAATTGACCACAATTAAACTGTCCCTTTGCGAGTGGAAAATATTCCTCGAACCTAGGACGAGCATTCTTAGACTTTACTATATTATTACCCTACTTCCGACAGAAATGGCCAACGGCAAAGTGCGAATCCCTCGTATTCGATTTAAATACCAGACCTCGCCCCCTTTGTTCCCCGCCATTCATCACGTTCATCCGAAAGGAAGTCGAGGTGTAACGAGAAAACAAGGGGGCGGCCAGAGAACCGTTTGCGAGAAGTTCTGGACTTGCTGCGGCCTCGAGGGGGCGATGGGGAGAGACGGGAATTTTAATGGGGCAGCGGTGCTGCCTTTCTCAATGGGAAAATTGTACCGGAAGTCTCGGTGCGCCGGTGGTACGGGCCGCTGCGCTGAAGCGAGCGCAGGGGTTAAAGGCACATTAAGTACGCCGCAATTTCGTCCTGTGTCGCGCTGTTAATCCGCGGGCGGAAAAAGGACGGCGTGAACGAGGGAACGAAAGAAGAAGGGCAAGGGAGTTCAAGTGTAAAACGCGCAAAAGTTGCGGGCATAAGTCGTGCGAAACGCGAAAGTGGGTTTAGCTGGCGCGTGGATGGCCATTCTTTTTCCATTAGCCGCGTTTGCGTGTTGATTTTCCACCTGGCATCGCCGTTGCTTTTCTCGAAACCTTTGTCCAAGTTTTCCCACCTCTGCACCGGGAAGTTTCGTCGTCCACCGTTGGCGAAGTAGAATGTTCACGACGGCATCGTAGGTGCACTTGAGCATCCCTTCTTCTTTGATCGTTTCGGTTGATCAGCGTGTTTTCCTTTTCTTCGCTTCTTCAATTTCTAGTAATTCAACCCCCTACACTGCCATTTATTGTAAGATTATTGTAAGAGCGTAAGAGAGAATTCGTGCGTCTCTGAATTTATAATAATTCTTTAGAAAATGAGAGAGATAAAATGTATAAAATATAGGTGTCCATTATGCGATCTCAAAGTTACTGGTACACATAGAAAGGGTTAAAGGTACCATTGTTCCCTTCGCTTTCCACAGTAACTGATTTCGATTCCCCAAACGAGTTTTCCCCGAGAAATACACCAATGTACGTATGTAAATATACCAATGTACGTATGTATGTATAATATGTTAAGCAACATTTTTTCGCGCAAATGAAAAGTACAAAGCTGCAGAAAGTTCATCAGAATCGGCGAAAGTTCGAGGAATCTGGACCAGTTAGAGGGGCCTATACCATACCTTTGTCAAAGTTTCACGTATGCATATAGCTAACCCAGACCCGTTGCCCTTTTTCACCCGGTACATCGGTGGAAGTTGGACTTTCGTGAAGTCTCGTGGGCACGACATGCACGCGTGAGAAATACACGTTTCACCGGTCTGAATTTCTCGACGAGGTAAATAGCAGGGTCGCGAGCTTTACCGCGCGACGCTTGACTCGTTCTCTCTGTGTCGGCGAAAAAAACAGAAAATACAAAAAAAAAGACAAACAACAAAAAGAGAAGTTAGGAGTACCTGCGCGCACCGTGCAAATTAATATAACAGCAATTACGGTTCTCCATTTTCGCGACTTTTTGTCGCCGCTGTCGGCCGTTCTCGTTGCTTCTTAGCAACGGTGGAGTGATTTCGTTTCGTTTCAATTCCGTCCGAAAGCGGTGGTCACAACGGGACGATGAAAAGAGCAGGGAGGAGGGTACGGTGGCGGGTTGACGCCCTTTAACAAAATCGAATAAACGGTCGAGAGTGAAATTACGAGGGGCGTACGAAACTCATTTGAGGGGGGTTGGGGCGAGTCTTTAATTAAACGCCGCGCCATAACGCCGCCAATTATCATGCAACGCAACTATGTCCTACTTGAAATAATTTCTCCTCGTTTTTTTGCTGCGAGATATTTCGCGAGTTTATTTTTAATCGCTGTCGCTTCGCTCGATGTAATTGCATTTGATTTATACGACAATGCGCAACGAATATGATTTGACGAAATGACGAATCAATCTTTCGTTCTTTTTATTGGTATTTTGCGCGATATATTTGTTCCCTGTACTCTGTGTCACCTGTCCCCCGTATAACGGTGCACGCTAATCAGATCCAGAGAGGGTAATTTTGATCGCAGTCGATTTAACACGCGGCAGAGAGAGAGTCGTAAATTATTCGCTAAATGGCGTAGAAAATTATTATACGCACTGGGTCATTGCTAATTCACGCTGAATAACGAAACGGCAAAGCCAGAGTTCTTGTCCTGTCGTTCGATCGCCTTTAGATCGACTCGTCGAAGAAAGTAACCGGAAGAGCAAATTCTACCGGCGCTTGTCCCCCAATCGAGGCAAGTCACGGGTTAGTGGAAGCTTTGATATCGCGTTGATCAATCGAGACCGCCGCCTCTCCTTCTCTCTCGCCTAAACTTACCAAAGACCCCCGAGGTCGTTACCGATTTTCCGCGTTATTTCACAACTCTGCAAAAATAAATTAATGGTCAATCGATGTCGCGCGAACTGCAGAACTTTCCGGTCGGTCGGAGTCCGCGACCAACACGAAACCCGTTAGCCGTGAAATTAATTTGCTGGTCGACACGAGATTTTAATTACGTTTGGTAATGATCATACTCAAGCGTGCACAAGCACACAAACACACACACACACATACGCATACGCACGTGCCAATGTAATTAAGTCTCACCCACGCCCGACCGTAAAAGACGTGCGACTACCCGCTCGCGCCAGTTTGTAAGATCTCTTTATATCCTTCGTCATTTTCCAGCGTGGCGAGCGCTCTCTGACACGGTTGATTCTCTTTCTTCTTTCGACCTGCTCCACATCCATCTTGACCCTTTTCACGTCTATTCCAGTTCCCGTTTTCTTGAAAAGCTGCGACCCGGAAGTAAAAAAGCCCGTGTACACATCTGTCGAACACGTGTGTGAAACGTCTTTAGTGGACGTAGGAAAGTGGCTATACCTGTGTTTCGCAGCTGCTTGGAAATTCATAGATGACTAGAAGCTTGAGGATAATCATATGGAGGGGAAAAAAGAAGCAGAACCCGTGGTTCTTTTCTTGCTGGTCTTGCAGCACTACGTCAAGTTTATTCTTATATATTTTTTCTCTCTCTCTTTCGTTCTCTATTATATTCAATGGGATGAAAAAAGCATCTTGAAATTTTTACCATGCCGGCAGATTCCATTCCTTAATTTTACTGCCCTTGCCTTTCACGAACAAAGTCGTATAGAGTTACATATACAGAGCGTGAAGAGGATATAGAATTGAGCAAATTCTATTCACCTGTTCGTTCTACACTCCTGCGCAAAATTAAAGGATCACTTTTTCACCGAAAAATTGTCGTTCTATCAGTTGCTGTAACATCGTGAAAAAGAATTGTACCTGAGTCTACCTGGGCTCGTTTTAAAGGGCGAAGTCTCTACTTCAACAGACCTAAGTTCATTTTTTTTAATATATTTTTTTATATGGCGTGGGAGGTGGCAAAGTGGAGGTAGTGTTTTTCGAAACTTGTTCAAGTTCAAACGACTGTACGAACCCAGAGAAATTTGGTTCACGACCGAGCTCGCTTTGATCTCAAATCGTAGATCAACTTTTCTTACCGAAGTTACAGCAATTGAAGGACCAACAATTTATCGATGAAAGTTTAGTGCTCCTTCAATATTGTGGAGGAGTGTGTTCACTCGACCTCGTTTCCCCACAAGCCTACTCTTCCTCTTCAACTTCCCACGCCCACTTAAAATTCCAAGATTACACTCTCTAAATCCTTCCCAAACTCGAACAGCCTACACCGCAACTCCCCTATACATATGTATATACAAATAACAATCTCCCAAATCTACGCACCGACAGAATTTCCCAAGACCTTCGACATTTTATAGCCCCGCAGTATATCAAGATAAACCACGGTCACCGTGATCGTCGGACAAGCCAAAGGGTGAACACGCCACAACGATATCCGGCCTGTTCTGTAATCGTAGCCTCGCGTGAACACAAGCGTGATAATTATTGTTACTGTATACCGGCTAACTGGTTGCAACCCTCTCCATAGCGGGGGCAACTCGAGCCGCCGATCTCGTAGACAATTGCGTCTAATTAACACCGGGACCAAGGGCCCGTCGTCGGGACAAACCGGCAAATCGGTGGCTGCCTGCTGCGCACACCTCTGTAGATAGTATCGCGGAAATTGCACTTACCGTTTCTCTGTCTCCGCTAATCCGATTCCCGTAAGGCGAATCCGCGAACAGAGACGCGTCTGTTGCGGGATCGGGACACGTAACCCCCGCCGGGTATTATGGCGCCGAGCAGAGACTACAATTAGGCAATTTTGGGGAAACGGTAGCTAGCTACTCGACACCCGATCGCACTTTGTTCGCGAGCTTGTCTAGCGTGCACGCGGCTTTAGGGATTGGAAAATGGCCTGGGGGTTGGGGTAGATGCGGTTGATGTATTTTTGTTGGCACGGAGCGAAAGTGGTGGTGGCTCGGCGGATCCCCGGAATTAATTCCTCAGATATTTGGTACATAATGGGATTTGACTTTTTCGCGGCGAAAAGTGTATGGGAGTGTTGCGATAAAAATGATGTCGGCGGTGCTTTATTTGTACAGCGTGGAATATAGGGTGAGAGGGGGCAAAATAATGCGGGAATTGTTGGGTTGCTGACAGGTTTAGATTAGGATTTCTATTGGTAATGAATATTCTGCGCTTGGCGAGCGAATAAATATTCTGAGCGTCGGGAATAATTTTGAGCTGCCGCGCGGTGTAGAATGGAAGCCAGTTAAGTTCGTTTCGAGGTCTGGTGTACACATAGTGCAATGGAGACTCACTGTTAGGGACAGATGGTGGAACAATGAAAAGGGGTTGTCAAGGCTTCGCCCTTAAGTCGCCCAATACTGATGGGATCAAAGCGTGCATGCGGATGTATATGCCATTTGGTAGCCAGGGACCTGAAACAATGGCTGCACCTTCGAGTGGTAATTAATACCGGGAGGAGAGCGAAGCGTAAATCACTTGTCCGTCGACCAATAACATCGTACTATCCGGACAAGGAACCCCTATACGTGCGGGGACTATACGAAATTTCTAGTCGAAGATAATTTTTCAACATCCTCCGACACGCTCTGCATTTTACAATATATTGACTTGTCCAACCCCTTGCGGCAATACAATTAAATCAAATACGCACCGTTCTGTTCATTAATCTTCAGCCATCGGTAGAGTTGTGCCACTATTCCATCTGTGTAAAATTTCTCTAATTTCTGAGGGAAAAATTCATCTTATTTAACGACCCAGTATTATAAATTTTCACCAAAATGAATGAGGATACAGAGGGATAATTACAGCCTGGCCAGACAAATTTTCGCCGCCGCTGTAATTGTTTCATATCACCCCCTACATATTCATCAGCAGTGCTTAATATCTGGCCCGATGCACGTCTGTTCGTTCAATAGTCTCCCGGAATGACAGAGGAACAAAGTGGTCCGCGGAGCGAGCGCGTGATAAATTAATTAACCAAAAGCCGCAGAACGTAAAGTTCGGCGGCGCACTTAATCGGACGCGGACGAGTCAGTTTAACAGACAATCCGGCGTAATTAACGCCGCGACGCGGCGCGGCGCACAGCGTCGCACAGCGTCGCGTCGTTGGGGAACAAGCCACTACGCGAGGCGTATCAGTATCTCGTGCCCTCTCTCGTGTTGGAGAGATACAATCACGGAAATTGCTCTTACCGTCTCGCCGGCTGTTAATCCGATTCCCGTGTAGCATTCTCTCTGCCGCTGGTGGCCGCCGCGACTAAGTCGAGATGACTGATTCGAGATAAGGGATAGATGGCCGGATCGAGATAAGGGTACACGATACAACACTGGTACCGTACAAGGGAACCCTGCAGGGGAACAATTCATCGGTGAAGTGCCACCCCTTGGGAAACGTTTGTACTCCCCAGACGTGCAGAAACTTCATTTTTAGGTACATAAAACTACACTCGGTATATGCATATAAATATACATATATGTATATATGCGACATCGAAGATTAAATGTGCAGTTTTGCACCTGCGAAGTTAATGAAAAAAAATCCATTTTTGTCTTTTACACTTCCAAGTTAAAATAAAAAAAAATCCCTTTTTGTCTTTTACACTTGGCGACACATGTTAAGGCACAAGTTTCATTTTCAAGATTCATTAATGGTAACTTCGTGGATCGGAGAGCGATAACAATTACTTCATATATAGGTATGTAGTCGCGAAATCCTGTATGTAATAATAGAGACCAATTTTAAAATAATTTCTGTCGACGAGTGTATATTCATCGGTCTCATTTCAACTACCTTGTCAACTCACCTGTCTTCGAGGCGGCGATAGTGAAAGTCTGTATTTTAAATACAGAAAATTCGCACGATCTTTTTACTTCCCGTTCGACTGATTGTCGAGCAACGACAGCACAGACGGAAATGCAGCACGCGTAACACGGAATTACACAGCCAACGCAGTTCCATCAATAAAATGTAATGGCAGAACATTACGGGCGCCATAAAAATCCAGGTATAATTTCCACGGCAAGAATGTATCGGCCGGGCGTAATAAATGTTAATACGCATTTATTGCGTCCACCGGGCGATATTAAGATCATCAGTTCAGCATCGCCGTAGTGGCGTCGACGGGAGGCATTAAAGGAGAAAACGATCCCCATAACGCTGATATTGCGGCAGGCATCCCGTGGTCCATGATTGCACCAAGAAATCGTGTTTATCATCGAGATATCGCACCTTTGAACATCCTTGTCCCTTTAAGCCCGAGTTTCGCGTTAATCAAGCTAGCCTTCCGTTGATTAATTCGTTAGTTGCTTGCAATCTTTTTTCATTAGCAGCATTGCAATTTCTCTTTTTTTTGTTTGCTGCTAAGCAATTCCTGTTTATCTATTTCTTATGGTCGGGGCGGTTTCATATTTTACAAGTACTATATGTATTGCAATATCCTTTTCGTGATTTTTGTCGAGTTTTAAAAAATTAAAGTTAAATAAATTAAATCATTTATTTCGATTAATGGAAATCTTTACTATTTGAAGAGAGATTCTTCATAATCGGGTACAATAATAATGGCAGATACGACTGTACCATCAACGTCTCTCTTATCGGCAGACCTAATTTTGTATTCGCAGATCGATTTACTTCCCCCGGAGTATCTTGCTTCGCGGTTGCGGCGCGTCGAACTGTAAATCCAATTAAAGATACATCCGCCAATACTTTTATCGGTAACGCGGTCCGGCGTTCCCGTGAAATATCGCGATTTTCGCATCGCCTGCAGGGCAATAAATAAAAATGAACACAGCAAGATGAACGCGTAGGGTTTTTTATTTTATTGCACTAACGGGAATGGCATGAATTTTATGGAAATAAACGTAAACAATATAAATTCAACAAACCCGAATAAATTGTACGCAAGATTAGTAAGTTGATTCTTATTTGCAGACGCTTCTTGTTTCTCGTAGGATTTGACATTTTATAAATATCAGGGAAAAAGAACGGCACGAACTTTTTGTGTGGCGAAAAGTAACGAGCGTTAAAATAAAACGAAGCCCTCCCTGAATCCTCTGTGACGCCTTCAACTATTGATTTCTTCCTATGAAATTCTAATAACCATCTTCCCCGGCCATCGTACATGCACGCTCAATGCTTTCAGCTTAACGTGCTTTCCAGGATGTATCCATCTATAAATTGAATACGAGTTCAATCTTCGTATTCAGTTGAACCTTCCTCTCGTAATACAGGTACGCACGCTACGCCGCTTACATTCTTTCCGTTCGAATTACCATTGAACAAAATTTAATGGATCAGCTCCGTTCAATCGCTGTTAAATACATTTCACAAGCAAATGTACTCCCGATGGATATCCAATTAATCCTGCAATAAATGAATAAACGAATACATCAATTAGCGCTGTTTACCTTGCACGAATTATATTTTAATAAAACACCGCACCCGTTCATTTGAATGCGACATAATATATTATATCTAACGAAATACAGACGGGGAGCAAGTGAATTCACATCTTCTACCGTCCACGATCCAACGTGAATGTTCCCCTGAAATTTCCATAAATCTCATATGAAATTCCGCCCCCTCCGCTGGAATCTCCATTCAACACTCGAAAACGCTGTATAAAGCACACAAAAATCGCACGATACTAACACACCACCGTTTCCTACTTTCCGTAAACGCATCCAGCGTCTTCGCCGCGAAACGGAAATGCGTTCCACGTTCGCGAAGAAATATCGAGGGCCCGGGGGCGGTTTGGAGTATCAGGGCGGCGATGCTTCGATCGCGCCTCGAACCACCCTCTATTCAGGGAAAACGTATTCCGAAACGAGTCCCGTCGCTTTAAGAGCATCTGCCGGCACAATGAAATTCCTCGAAAGAACGAACGGGAATACATACTGCGGACACGCGTAAAAACGAAAACCCACCCGGTACGCGGTGCAGATACATTTTCACTTAGGGGCGAAGTATTTTCATCGATACGGGGCACGTTTCAACGAGAAATGTATCTGAAGAGCCGCTTAATGATCTCCGGCTGATGAAGCTAATGAATAACCCCTTCTCGATGGCCAACGTTTTTTGCGATTAATCACGTCCACGTATGCGCGGCGATATTTTCCTTACAAATTACGAGGCTCGAGTGGTTACCTGCTCGCTTTAATGTTACTGTATTCCAGACAAGGATGCTGCAGGTGTTTTCTTTTTCACTGCTTTCGTCGACACGAGTGTGCGAGCAATTTTTCATTCGTAATTTGTCAACTCGTTCCTCCTTGCGCAATTGTCACACCGACGAAATTTTCTTTCATACGACGCGGAACTCCGGTTATTTACCTTCAGCGCTAAACGTGAAATAGTATATTGCATTCTGGCGGTAAGAATTTTTGCATACCTACCAATTAAGGATACTTGGGAGCAGCATTGCAATCTCACGCGATGCTTCGAGTCTCGTCACGGAATCTTCTGCGAATCGGTGTGTATTTTCATTACTCGGGTTATTTTTACCGGCGCGTCGCGTCGCGCCGTTTTCACGGGCAGTGACTTTCCCCGCGCGAGATCCCCCAGACAAGCCCGCAAAGGCTAACCCTCTCCTTTGGCCAGGTCGATTTTAAGATTCCTCGCACGCGTACCTTACGTTCCAGCCGGTCACGCCTGTGTCCGGCTCGCCGCGAACTTTTGTTCTTTCAACTTCCGTGAACCGATCGTCTTCGTGGTATCCATTAAACCGCGGGAATGATGAATGGGCCCCTGTCTACGTGTCTCGGTCGATGGAAAAGTACATAGCTCGCTTCAAATCGTCCTCCCCGTGCAATAACGCATGCAAATAACTTCGATAAATCGTCGAACGATTACGCGGACAAATTATTCATTTGTTGCCCGCGCAACTACCGAACTAATTATGCCGAGCGAATTTATCTATGCGGGAGCAGGTGTAATGAATTTATCTTGCGCCCCGTGTGGTATATTATACGTGACTGAAATATTCGCTTCGTTAATTCCCTTCGATTTTCCAAGAGGATTGAAGGTAATATTTTCGGCTGGTCCCGGATTAAGCCAGTCTGAAAGAGGTCATTCGGGCGGTAGGGAAAATTTCTGCGTCCGCGATAGTAAAAAATCTCTGATTATTTTATTACACAAGAACGGCTCGAATAAACTTGCCATCGATATTGCGAAAATCCAACGCCGGCCAGCGGAATTTAAATTTCTGTTTTCTTTTCATTACTCTTCGCGTTGTAATTGTAATGTCGTAAAGTTCAAAGTATGGGAGAACTTCGTTTCCATACCCTCGCGGCATCGAAACGCGTGAGGGCCAAGGGATTGGAAAATTCTATTACAAGGTACGACATCTGCGAACGTTGTTTCATTCGAGTAATCGATGGAACGCGATTCAGAATCACCGTGGGGACGTTAAGGTGAAGGTCTAGGGTACTTCGGCGATGCTACGAGGCCAGATTTATAATACATGCACATGGCTTGCTGCCAACGGCAAGGCGCCACAATATTGCCGCTTAGTCACCTCGGCCAGGCCTCTTCTTTGTCCTGTTGTTTTGCAACATAACAAATAACAAAAAAAAAACGACCGGGGAAAACTGAATATTTATGAGAGAATTCGGTGGCTCTCTTGGTTCGTACGCTTTTTCTCCTTTTGTTCCTGCCTCTGTGGTCCATCCCTCTTTCCCTCTTTGCTTTCACTGATATTCAGACCTCACTTTGGTAACTATATTTATACACGCACATAGACTGCTTATTTACTGCTTCAGAATTGAAGAATGTTAAGGTATTCAAATATTTTAATTTCGCCTTTTTCAGTCGCTCTATAAAGTCAAAGTAGAAGTGTACAAATTATCCCAGAGGTGGAGAGAAATTGATAAAAATTAAAGAATCTCCACTTACAAACATAAATAAAACCCATCGTTCGTGACACTTGCGATGTTACTTAATATTCCAGTAATCGCACGACATCGCCACATAACTGTCCATTTCAATTCAATTAGCTCTCTAATCAGACGGCCAGGGTACTCGCCAATTCTTAAGAGTCTAAACCCCGTCCATATTCAGCTGTTTCGCATGCCAAACGCGTTTACCCAATTCATTACCACGGGATCCCCGAAGGAAATAACGCGACGCTAATTATCGAATAGCGCTCAGGCAGCCGGGAACGGAGTATAGAATGGCGCCAGACAATTAGCTTGGTAAATTCCGCGAAGAAGTTCGCCAGGACGCGACACTCGGACGGGCGAGGTTGGCGCGTCGGAGGGGAAAGTGGCGAACAAAGGGAAAGAGAGAACGAGAAGATCGAAAGCACGACCGAGTTAACTTTAATTGCCCGGTTGGCTACATAATAAATGACATTGCAGACGGCCAAGCGGAGGAAAAATTGTTTCGCCCTCCGCCCTCTTGCACCCTCAACCCTTTCCCCCTTCTCATCTGCTTTCGTCCGGCTTATTCGCTGAAACGATTACTATATCGGAGCTTCGGGATACCGGGACGCATCGATCGCTGTGCAATTTTATTTCCAACGATACATTCATCTCGGACACGTCACCTTCGACACCCTCGCGTCCCTCTCGCGGAGATTTATCAGCGGGGTTAAATCTTCGTCGTTGTCCCCGTGCGAAGAAAAAATTTTCCTCTTGCCTCGGGGAGAAGGTCTGTAGTGCATGGACCAACGAAATTGTAGTCGACGAGGAAATTTATAGAGCAGATTTATCGCGATCGTTTACTGTATCGGTGCCGTTAAGGTGGTGTGCGAACAGTTGCTCGCCGACACTGTTCGAAGCACAGGTGGCAACAAGCTTAATTAGAGGTACACTTGGCGAATTAGTAAGCACAGCCACGCACGTGAAAGGAGACTCCTCGTGAAGTGCTCTTTCCTTGGTTTCTATTAAAAACGGTGTCGTGCTTGGCTCGGTGCAGTTTGCAGCTGCAGTAGAATTTTGTTTTAATGTTTGCGTAGATGAATAACTGATAGAAAGAAACGTGGACGATCCAGTGTTGATTCGTATATTCTGTATTATATATTTTAGCATAGTGGAGAGCTCGATTGAAAGTTACAGTTTATCTTTGCAATTAAATATTTTTCTCTGGTTGCTGTCAAACCGTCTCAGTAATATGCCAAATATTGCTGCCACGATAATACATTAGCAGTAGCATTATATTAACAATTAATATTATTATCAGTCATCCCTCAACGTTCTCTATAATGAAAAAGCAAACGAAAAAATATAAGCGCCTTCTTGTTTCATCGAACGACTCTCTTTACCAACTGCCTGACAGCGTTACTTTCCGCAGTAGTCGTCAACACGAACCGACTTCCGGTAAATCGACCTTCCTTTCCCAGGCTTTTTCTTCGCATTTCCGCTCTAAGAACGCGCTCTGGATGCCGAACAAGCGGCGCTTAAAGTACTTTCATAGCGGAACGACTAATTAGAGCGATTTAGCGTCCGTCGTCGACGTTTATTCGGAATGCAAATGCAGACGTTTAGCAACCCTTTTTCCACTGTTCGTCGTTCTCTCGTCCCTCCTTCTTTCGTTTTCCCGTTGCTCTTTCCGCGCCAACCCTTTTCCCCTTCGCTCTTCTCGTTTTTCCTACCGTTTCATTCACCCCCTCTGTTCTCCTCGTCGCTTTGCACCCCTTCTTACCATTCGCTCTACTTATTCTTACCCCTTTTCCTCTGTTCTCCACTCTGTGCTCCCTCTGTCCTGCATTTGTCCGTTCTTCTGGCCCCTTCGCGGAGCACCTTCTTAACCCTAAAACACGGATTTATATCTCCTAGACGTCGTTCGGTATCTGAGAATTTCTTATGCTTGAAGTATTTAAAATTTTTAGATAACGAGTCTGTTATTGGCAAGTAAGTGTTTTAATATTGCCAGTACTGGGAAGGAATTATCCTATTGCTAAATTGTATTTACACCATGCAACAATTGTTCTGTAAACATTTCCTGTTTCTACAGTTTCGTGTGGTTGCTGTTTATTTGAAACTGTTTTAACGGATTTAATTAACTAGAACAAGAATTGCTTCTTCCATCAGTTGCCCAAAAATCACCCCCAACGCATGCCATTCGTTTTCCTTCCCCTCATAACCAGGAGTTAAAAGTACGACACAAATACCACGTATCTCGAAAGAAAGAGTGGTACAGTCGTTGGTACCGAGGCAATCGGTTTCACCCCTTTCCACCGTTGCAAGGGACGTTTTCCACGTACACTGGCTAAACCGCAAAGAGGCAAAGCGACTTAAGCAGGGGTCGGAGGAAAATCGAATGGAACGGTGCGACGCTTGAACAGGGGGGTAATCGAATAAATGGAAAACGCCAGTGAATGCTTTCGCCGCGGTCTGAAAAGGGATGTTAGGCGTTGTTTAAGGGTTATTGTTGCGGCTCTTTTGTCCCCACGATTCGCTAGACACGGTCGCTTCGTCGATTCAACATCGAATGTAATTTATCGGGGCGGAAAAATGGTGCGGTATCCTGACGACCGTCGTAATGGCTCTTTTATTGCGACCAGAGAATCGGAGAACAAGATCTTTTGTCCCGTTGGCTTTTCGGGGTTAAATATAGAGGATTTCGCATCTTGTTACGCCAGTAACGAGAAGGTGTACTCGTGAAATGAGATAACGTTGAAATTCGAGGAACAGGTGTTCTTAGTGGAATTGAAGTGAGAGAATTAGTCAATAATTAATCGGAATGCATTTGTGGAATTTATGATAGCGTCGGTCAATTTTGATGTAATATTGTAGTGCATTGTTGGGAAGAAAAATGACAGAATTGTAACGAAAAGTGTATTCTATTATGTAATTATTGTCTGACTCTGGTGTAAATGGAAGCACGAATATACGGAGAGCGAAGAATAAATGGCGAGGTAACAAAGTGAACACGAAATACAATTTTCCATAGGTATCTTCAGTTTAGCTATTTATTCACTTGTTGCTCGTCGTTTTAGTCTCGCTTAAACAACCCTTGGGGGAATTCAATTTACCCAGATTACTTTAATTAAAACTCCGCCGATTTTCGAGCCAGCTTGCTTGCAGTTGACAAAGATGAACCTGGAAAATCTAATTGTTTCCACGCCCCTCGTTGCACGATCTTCCCTTGTCTTCTCCGAATTTCTCCTCGAAACACAGACGGTGTGAATAAAATTTAATTATCTCGATGCGTGAAATCCTTGTCACTTCTATCCCCATGATAATTATTTTACTCTTCTTTATCGAGAAACAAAACGCTCTCGTCGCTACCACGTTAACGTCTTTGTCGTAATACAGTCGGGATCTTTTCAGCGCGTAGAAAATACGAGAGGCCGCAATTTATAACGAATTTTGATACTAACAATTACTCGCAGCTGACCCGTATACGATGTGGGCGCGCGAAACCAGTAAACCATAAATGTGGTTTTCATGACCATAAACTTTTGGGCACCCGACAATTACGCTTGCAAACTTTCTTTTCGGTCAGTGTCGTTCCCGCGAGAAATGTTGCCCGCTCGTTCGGGAAACAGTATTTTCTCAGCCGACCGCGGAAGCTTCGGTATTGTCCTGGTTCGAATTTCCCACCACCTTATCCAACCTTTATCCAACCTTATTCAACCTTATCCAAAATTAACCAAGCAATTGGTTGCACAGTCGTTGAAATTAAATCGGAATTGAGAGAAATTTATTTGAGAAAAAAAATGAATATTTCCGCGATCACGTAAAGTTTTATTATAGATAAACGTGACGTGCACCTGGTGACGGACGATAAGATTAAACTCTGTATCTGCACCGGAGATTAAACTTCGCCGATAGGGACATGCGCGTAAAAGAAAAGGGAATTCGAAGTTTCGTTTCGCGTTCAAATTTTGCACGTAACAAAATGACGAAAGAAATACCGCAGCCGAATCGTGTGATTTAACAAAATTATTGATTCCCTTCTCCCCCCGATAACACGGGTGCGCGATATAAAAACGAAATTCAGAACGAACAAAAAGATTCCAGAAGAGATTCTAAAAGCGTTCGCTAATCGTCCCAGACTTCTTTTTATCACAGACACAAGGATGCACCTGATGCAACCTGCAATTCCAGCTACTTTCTTCGAACCGTCCCGCGTGCAACACCCATGCTCTCGTTTCCCCCTACCTACTCGTTCAATAAATTAATACCCCCAGCTTCACGTGATTCACGCAAAGCGCATCCCGGATAACGCCGTGGCGCCGCGCGGATTAAATGAAAATTTTTCTCCCCCTCGTGCCGCGCCCGTTTTAAAAGAAACAAGAAGTTACGGCGTTGTATTATGCACTTAAGGCGTTTAACGTGCCGGTAAAATCGCGTTGCGACGAGGGAACGTTTAAACCAACGAAACTTTCCCGAGAAGAAACCGCGTTAAACTTTCGACTTTAAGCTCCGGAAAGTGGCTCCTCCGTTCCCTTCTTTTCCCCCCATGCGCCCCGCACATTTTTCCCACTTTATCCCGCCCGTGTGTTAAGCACCTGCGTGCACGCTCGAGCACACGGTTCAAAGATATTCCTATGATTTGCGTTGCAGAAAATATGTGTCTTCCAAAAGACGCTGGAGGATCTTTCGTCGCGGATGGCCGGCGCCGAGGCGATCCAGAGCGGCTGGCAGAATCCGAGCGACGCGAACGAAGCGACGGAATTGCTGAAGCAATTGGAGAAATTCGGCGAACGACTCCTGCCTATCCAGAGGAGCATCGAGTACGCGAACGATCAAGCGAGCGTCTTCGCCTCGAGCAGCGTCATCGTTTCTCATGCTTTGCTGGCGAAACTCGAGGATCTCAACAACAGGTACGACCCACTGAATTCTCCGCCCGAACGACGAGCGCTCTCTGTTCGCTGAAATTCGCCGCGCTAATATGTACGACGCGTGCAGGTACTTCTTTGCGAATTCGCATCGATCGTGGGTGAGGGAGCCCTTTGTTATGTAAAATGTTGGATATTCAACCATTTCGTTATATCGGGGATTAAAGGGTTAATTGAATGATTTTCCCGCCGCGTTATTTTTCTCGTTTTTTCTTTTCCGCTGATTCGTAACATTCGGTGGACTGGTAAACACTGTAATTGTAACAGCTCTTGCGATGCTGTATTCGTTTTTACTATTCCATGTTTCCCCGCACAATCAGAATATAAAGACCTGACTGGCGCTTTTTGTATGCACAAGTACAGATGTTAGCGTCATGGAAAATTAAATACTAAGCAAGATATCTCGTGCTTGAACATGATACTGAATACGATATCGACCGTTCATGGAACTCGTACCGAGCGGATCAGTCATTGCTGCAACGCGGTGCACTCGCGGTGCAAAGTGTTCCTCGCGCCATACAATCCAAAATGATCCAGATGCTCAAATGATTGAGAATAATTTCGTCTGCAAAATGACAACGAGAATTGTCCTGCTACTAGCAAGGTGTTCAGGGAATTTACCAAATTTTTCCAAACCCCCGTCTAATCCAACACTCCAATACTAAAGTGGCTCAGCGATCGTATATCACTCCCATGTAACACAAATCCGTTCTTATGCAACATCAGCGATCACTTATCGCTCCAGTTACCCGAACAACGTAACATTCCGCGACGATTTTTGCACAATCGCCCAGAATACAAAAATCAAAACGTAAAGCCACGAAAGCAATCTGCGATAATCCTGTCCCCTTTTCGCGTTCACGTCCAAGCGTACACTTCAGAGTTTATTTAACCATATCGAGGTCGCTTATTTTTCCGGTCGGGTTCACTAAGAGACGCTAAGTTTTTCGCGTGTTTTCGCAGGTGGAAGGTGCTGCAAGTGGCGGTTGACGAGCGTTACAAGTTGCTAAGCGGATTTGGAAAGGATGGAAGCACTCCGGGTAGCCAAGCTTTCCTCGCGAGCAGCGTGGAACCACCATGGGAAAGGGCCCTCACACCCGCCAAAGTGCCTTACTATATCAAGTAATCGATATTTCAAATTCTTATCGAACCGTACCGTTCAATTTACGGGGGCGGCGGTGGTGGCAGCACGGATCCCGAGGCGCGATATTTGCACGCAAACAAACGAATAATTGATTAGACAATTGTGATCGAAGGCAGCAAGAAGTTCCGCGGGTAGCTCGACCCACGTCTGGAGATTTCGCGCGGGGCGGCGAATATTTAGTCGGGCGTGCTTGCAAATGGATGAAACGATAGAAATTCCAATTTAGATCGGCGACAGGATCCTGAAACGGCGGAGGCTTAACTCTCGACTGACGGGTTGAAATATTGATTGGGCGGCCAGTACCGCGAGGTGGGTGCCGATCGAGGGGGAATAAAATATTTAATTTTGATATGGAAAGAAGAAACTTTGATCGATTGTATCGCGCGGTATCGCCGGGTACTATTTCTGGGTTTTAATGAATTGTAGAGTAATTCGATTTTACCCTCCCGTCTGACTGGCGAAGATTGATTCTCGTTTATCGGCACCATGTGAAAATGTAACAGGTGTTGTTGGATTATAAAGTATCTCCTTCGGAAGAATATTATTTTAGCATGATTTAATCATTTAGTTATCTAAATAATTTAATAAAAAAATGATACATTTAATTATTTGTATTTTCACACGTAATTACTGTTCGATAGAGACTGTGCATACGTTTCTCTGAATAAATCGATTCAAGGTACATCAAAGCTGTCTAATCGTCACAAATCTTATATCGTGCTTCAGAAGATCGATCTGCACATCGGTTTCGTTTTCATCTTCCCAGCCTCGATCCAGAGTTAAAGCCGTTTTTGTTGCGTCTCTATATCCGGATGATCGCGCGGACCACAAGAACCGACGATTCCGCGAGCCGCGGATAAATTCGTAAAAGCTGCTGCTAGCCGGAGCCAAGAATCGCGGATTTAATAAAGATTAAACAAAGTTCTCCGCTCTCGACTTTGCCAAGTTTCCGTGCTGGATCCGTGCTGGATCCGTGCTGGATCCGTGGCCGTTGCGCGAAATTTTCACGAATCCCCTAATCGGGAACATGCCGGGACTAATTTCGTGGAACGTTTCGCAGCCATCAGTCGGAGACCACCCATTGGGATCATCCGAAAATGATAGATCTGATGTCGTCTCTGGCGGACCTGAACGAAGTACGATTCTCGGCGTATAGAACAGCGATGAAGCTGCGGACCGTTCAAAAACGACTGTGCTGTGAGTATATTTCTGGTTACGATAGCCATTACTTGCACAAACGATCGGCCCAAGTCGGCGATTAGACCACGTCTATGGTGCGTGTTCATTAATCGTTGTAATTTTCTCGATTAATCATTCGTCCCGGCTGCGATGACGCATGGCATCGTTGTTGATGGATTTGATCTTTTGCACGCTTCTGTTTTATTTGGCGAGACAGTGACGCGCATTCTCCTATGAGGATTTAGCGAAATTAATTTTGGGGAAAAATTTGAGGATGCGGTTCCTACAGTTGAACAATTGTATTATAAGGTGATACGCAGTAGGTAACTTTGGAGATTGGTGCACCTTTGTATCAGACGATCTCTATAATTTTGTATTTTATAAATAATGTAGTAAAGTAGTAAAGCAGTCAAATAGTAAGGAGTAAAGACAAAAATGGTATTGAAAAATATATATAATGCTGCATTTGAAAATTCAAGGAAATTTTTTTAAAGTCGAGACAATTGTTTTTCGAAGGGATTTTCTTCCTTTCCACAACTTGCATTGTCTTATAACCATTTTGTGTTTCACATATCCATGGATAGTGGAGTATCTTTTTTTGCGTTATAACACAACGATTGGCTTGCAGTGGACATGCTGAGCCTTTCCACTGCATTGGAGCAGTTCGATTCGCACGGATTGCGGGCACAAAACGACAAACTGATCGACATTCCCGACATGGTGACAGTCCTAACATCCCTGTACGAAGTTATAACGACGGACAATCCGACGCAGGTGTCTGTGTCATTGTGCATCGATTTGGCCATCAACTGGCTTCTCAACGTGTACGACAGGTGAGAACAATCGACGATCATCCGGTGTTAAATAAATTCCTCTTCCCCGTTAATCTTCGACCAATCGACTCGTTGCCCCGTTACAGCCAGCGAACCGGTCAGATTCGAGTGCTTTCCTTCAAAGTTGGTTTGGTCCTGTTGTGCAAAGGTCACTTGGAAGAGAAATATCGATGTGAGTTCTAAATTGATCGTTCACTTTACCATTTTCAAGTCAGACAAGCGTGTGCGTAACAGAAACTTTATTCCTTCCAGATCTATTCCGGTTGATCGCTGATCCAAACAGACTGGTGGATCAACGAAAGCTCGGTTTATTGTTGCACGACTGTATCCAAGTGCCGAGGCAGTTGGGAGAAGTGGCGGCATTCGGTGGCTCGAACATCGAACCGAGCGTTCGCAGCTGCTTCGAGAAGGCTGGAAAAGACAAGAATGAAATAGAAGCGGTGCACTTTCTTAGCTGGCTGCAACAAGAACCGCAGAGCATGGTCTGGCTGCCTGTACTGCATAGACTCTCCGCCGCGGAGAGTGCTAAGCATCAAGCGAAGTGTAATATATGCAAGGAGTATCCCATCACTGGATTCAGGTACCTTACGCTTCTAGATGCAACGATTATTACAAAGCAGTTTATCCTTCACTGTTGTCTCCTATGATCGCAGGTATCGTTGCTTGAAATGCTTCAACTTCGACATGTGCCAGAACTGCTTCTTCTCGGGCAGGAAGGCGAAGAATCACAAGCTGACGCATCCCATGCAGGAGTATTGCACAGCGGTAAGTTAAGAGTGACCGCGTGTAATTAATATCCACGTCCCAGTCACTGTCCTCTTAGAAATACATACAATTCTTGTTAAATATTATGTACAATATAATATAGTACCTATTACCAAATTTTCAACAGAACCTTGATAAATGCAATAGGGACGGGTACAGTGGGTAACGATAGTGTTAATAAATGTTTGTATATAATTTATACAACTTTCACACAGCCGATATTGAACCACGTCTCCGCGGTTCGAATACATTCATTGCTCACTGTAAGCCGCCAAAAAATCAGCTTCCCCTCAAATAAACCCTGCACTTCATATGCCCAACCCCCCCGCATAGAATAAACCCTCGGCGTTCGTAACGCGAAACGATAAAACCTGTTTATTTCGCAGACCACATCTGGCGAGGACGTGCGCGATTTCACGAGAGCGTTGCGAAACAAATTCAAGTCGAAGAGATACTTCAAGAAACACCCGAGGGTTGGCTATCTGCCCGTGCAAACTGTTCTAGAGGGTGACGCGTTGGAGAGCCCGGCACCGTCGCCGCAGCACAGCTCCCTCAGCCAGGACATGCACTCCCGTTTGGAGATGTACGCGTCCCGGCTGGCGGAGGTCGAGCTGTCGCGTACAAGAAGCAACTCGACGCCGGACAGCGACGACGAGCACCAATTGATCGCTCACTATTGCCAGAGTTTGAACGGCGGAGATAATGTGAACGTGCCGAGAAGTCCGGTGCAGGTGATGGCCGCCATCGACGCCGAGCAAAGGGAGGAACTCGAGGCGATGATACGCGAACTGGAAGAAGAGAACGCGACCCTCCAAGCGGAATACGAACGGCTACGCTCGAAACAGACACCCGGCTCGACGCCGGAAGACGGCCATGGCAATAGACAGCCCGACTGTGACATGATCGCCGAGGCGAAATTATTGAGACAGCATAAGGGTCGATTGGAGGCGCGCATGCAGATACTGGAGGATCATAATCGTCAGCTGGAGGCGCAGCTCCAGAGACTCAGACAACTTTTGGACGAGGTGAATTAGCGTTGACGGTGTTTTCGACGTTTTGCAGGTTCCTGGTTGGGATGAGCAGGATAGGGATTGTCGTGAATATACGAAGATATTTTAAACTTTTCTCTTAGGGAAGCACTTAGAATTGATATTAACATGGATATTGATATTCAGATAGAGATTCAGTTTTTGTTGATATAGAAACGAGCTGGCTTAATTAATTTTATTAAATTGTAACGCAGATAAATCGTAAATACAATGTTGCCCAAGTTTAGATGGGACCTATAAAAATATATTTAATAGTCAATGCTTTAAAAAATGATTTATTTAAGTGGTCCAATTTCCAAAACACCGTTTACATATTCATACTATTTTTTCAGCCAAACGCTTCCTCGCCATCGAAAACGGGCACGCTGCAGACACGAAGCGTGACAGCATCCCAATTGGCAACCGATTCGCCCGCGAAGATGAACGGACACTACCACGATTCCCCGGGTACGTTAACAGGAAGCGCGATAATCAATTTCACAATCATTAATGCTCGATTTTCTAGCCACGTATAGAATAGTCGATTCAAGTTTCCTCTGCCATCGTTCAGACAAAAACATTTTTCCGCATTCTTATTTCCGCTAATTTTAATCCTATCGAAGCAACCGGTACACGTAACTGCAACCATATTTCCATACACATCGTGCGAAGGGTTTAAACAATGTTCAATGGTGGCGCAAGCCATTAGGGGCACACTCATTATTCCAAATAAGAGGGCGCAGGGTATTTCTGGCTCTAGATACTAACTGCATATTAATGAGCGTTTCACAAAGTGCCAAAGAGATTAGCATAAAGCTTATTGGTATGGGTGTATGAGCGTAGGTGGTGGAGGTTCGAACGAGGGAAGAGTGAGCAGTTTAGAGAGGCCACCACCGCCACCGCATTCTCACAGCGTTGCCCACAACGTGGGCAATCTCTTGCATATGGCAGGTTCGTTCCATTCTTCGTCTAATCTCGATCTCTACTATCATTCGTTATGCATATTGCAATAAATGAACACCGCCGTGTTCGAACGTGTCCCTTATGCACGACTACGTTTCTGCTTAATAATAACAATGCTTTCCTGTTTTTTCACGCCACAGAATGGATGTAAGGTGAGACTATCAACGCTTCCTTTTCCCGCTGGTTTCTCTTGTACTCGCTGTTTTCTAAAGCATACTCAATACGAACGAACTTTTAATAGCTTCGAGACTACACGAGCGGCAGAAATATTTAACTGCCTCCCGTCTTCAAACATGGCTCTGCATCGTATCAAACAATTGCATCTGTAATTTCTCATTCTTTGTTGCTTGCTCACTTGATCACTGATTCAGCCTTTGTGTGCCCGAATTTGCGATTTCTTGATTCGTGTGCTCACTCGTTAAACTACGAGCACTATTTCCACATTCATATATCTGTATATATGTGCATGCACCCGATCACATAAGCGTCTAAACGTGAAACAACGACACTTACCTGTTTTCAACCTCAGGTGATTTTTGATCACGTAGACAAATAATTCTAGCGAACCAAGTACGAAAAGAAAAATGTAATAGTACAATTGTAAACTTCTCTTTTAGGGGATTTAGGGAAAGCAGTCGGTGAACTGGTGACAGTGATGACCAGCGAGGACTCGTCGAAAGCGAATGGACAAAGAGCACCGCCGCCGGCTTTCAAATAATGACCACCATCAGGACTCCGTTCGAAGATACTACTTTTCACGTTCATCAACGGCGCCGACGAATTCGTCGCGACGATAAAAGAACAAGAGCAAACAAAAATTCAAAGAAAACAAAATTAAAGACGACATCGATCCGATCGATCGTCCACATATACATAATAACACACACGCGAGATCCACGAACTTTTAAATGTTTTCAACCTCAATGACCAATAATAATGTCTGGCCCTAAACGCATATCAAGCGAGAGGACACGTAATATCGCGCAAAAATGCAGGGTCAGGGGTACCGTCATAGTGGTTTTGGGTATTTTATAAGTTTTGATATACACCGTTGTATAGTTAAATTATCAATATATTAAATAAGACGATTATGGTTTGGCTTTGGCGGACCCCTGAGAGTAACTTTACTACATACTGACACGTCATATCATTCAACACGAAATAATCGTTACGAAATTGAATATCGAAGGCGAAGCAAATAAAGAAATTAATCAGTTGTTATAATGCTTGCTAGTTAAAAACAATGAGGAAGAGAGAAGATGAAATTATACGGGGAATGAGGGGGGGGGGGGTGATTGAGATGGAAGAGGATAAGGGTGAAATGTAATTGATTATAAGGGAATTACACGAATGGAAAATATCATTAACAATGCATGCAAAGCTATTCTAGATCGTAGGATATATTTACATACCCATTCTGTTCACTGCCACGGGCTCTTCCTCGACATTAAAGTAACATACACGATGTACATGTTATGTAATTCTAGAGGAACACGTACGATAAAAGAAAGTTGGGAGAACAAGAAGGAAGAATGGATAGAAAGCGCGAGAAGAGCGGACGGTATGAAGTGAAAAATTAATTCATACACCTGACATCTTCCCGTACCTCCGTAAATCCGAGAATTTTACATCGACACACACGATGATACACATTCACACACGAACACATGCATATCATTATACATATACATATACATAAAAAATATATATATATACATATAAATATATAAATATACGTGGATACAATGAAACACACACGTTACAAAGAGACACGTACACGCTGAGGACTTTTTGTAATCGATAATAAAAAGCAAAGCAATGTGCATGTGACTTTCAGATTTATTTTTTATCCGGTTATCGATCGTTTTTTCATATTTTTTAATGGATTTTAGATGGCAATGTCTCTTATTTAAGCCTGCCGGATGTTACTTATATTTAAGAGTATATCGATAAGCATCTAATTTACGAACTGTAGGCTGTATTCTGATATGTAATAAAGTTGTCTAGAAAATAAACCCCTTGTTCCATTCCCCGCGCCTGCGGCAATAACGATATATAGTTCGATGAACGTTTGGAATAAAATTAAAAAGGACAAATAAAAATAATGTAAGATTGCGAACGTTTCACTGGCGAATCAGTCCGCGGTTAATTAATTATTGGCAGATTGATCGATGAACCCTCTCGTGAAATCGAATTTCTTCGCTGTCGGCCCATCTGATTCGCAAGGACGTTACCTTGACTGGTTTCCATTCGATCCGGTTTTAATCATCCTTCGATGGAAATCGTAAGTGAATGGAGAGGACGAAAAAATTGACCGTCCAGTGGTCAGACATGATTACCCTCGGTATGCGTGACATTGCGGTAAAACGTCGAAAGACGATGCCCAGTTAAAAATAATACAAAAGTATACCTATCTTATCGCCGTCGCGCATACAAATACAATTTATAGGTATGTATATCAGTTGAATCGCGATTTAACAAATAAAGAGCTTACTATGGAATGTTCATGAGCCCCGCGAATAACAGTCTTTGGAATCGGATTCCAGTGCTATCATCAGCGTTTTCTTAATAGACCCCTCGTCGTTCCTCCCATTATCGTGCCCGTTCGACAGATATTCAAACGCAAATAAAATCGTAAATTCTATAGAAATGAAAAAAGCATTATCTACTTTTAGTAGATTTTTTGCTATGTTAAGGCATTCTACTACAATAATAGAATTCCAAAGGAAGGAAGGAACGACACGCAGAGGGCTGCGATCTTTGTCACGAACGTTTTATTCGCAACTGCATGCATAAAATTAGAATTCACAGACAAGGCGAGAGGTAACAGGAACGAAACGATTATTCGTCGCGAAAATTACACGTCGAGCCGTTCAGAGTCGCGCTCGTCAAATTAGCGAGTATATCTGAAACACGCTAGGGGAGGTCTTTGCACTTAACACTTGGCTCGCGTGCTGGCTAACACGGGCACGCAACGCGTGTTGCACGTATGTACACTTATACACGTGAACCGAGATGCACTCTCAGGTGGTGGCATAGGTGGCCCCGACCTTGGTGCATCGCTCGACTACACTGTGCATCGTCCCACGCAGTGGCGTAACGCCCAGGTGAGACTCGAACTTTTCTACACTACCGTCTTTCCAACAGAGAAACTCGTATGCCTAACTATGTATTCCTATAATTCATTACATAAAATCGCACCTAAATTACTATAAAATCTGAAATCGTGCAAAGTTTCAATTTATTATTGGCCTTTCAAACTTCATTCATTTAGTGTTCCGTGAATTTATTCCATAACTAAATAATCCAAGGGCGATTACTACCACGCTACTTATGCTAATTCATACTAATAATCATTTTGGACAGCTTGGACAAGATTAACTCCGATTCGCTGAGTTTGTTGGTCGACGGATTACATTGGAAGCCACGCGACTCTGATCCTTCCACAAACTACCCTAACTGCAGGCCACGTTGATAAACCATTTAACGTGCATAGGCATAAACCGATGTGGAACGATGTTCTACGGGCTCGCCGTGCTTCTACAAATCGCACATTCGTTGGTCTTCGAGTACGGTCGATTGAGTCATCGATACGTGACACGTATGCGAAAATACGTAAGCAGGAATTTTTAGTGTACTGCTCGTACTCTAAAGATCGCGAAGGTCGATTGGGATCGTCCCCTATTACGGCACGTTTTCATTCAACCACGATAGCCGTATCAATAATTAATCATTAATTTTATTCAAGGCTAATTATCAATTTATTCACGACGGTCGCCCATTAAGGTAACCAAGATCGCGTCTCGCAAACATGCTGGAACAGTAAGAATATTTCGAATTACTCTAAATTGTCGCGGGTAAACGGAAGGGCGGGATCCAGCGAGAGAAACGCTTTGTACATGTATAGATTCGAAGTTGCGGCGAAGGAGTGCTCGTTATTAAGCGACTTCCATGCATTCCTCCGGTTACGGCAATGCTTTTCTCACGGGGCACTGAACGTCCTTAGAATACAGCGGAGGAGAGGGTAAACCGATGCACGAACGTGGTGTGCAGCTTGCAAAGGAAAATATGTAGGACACGACTCGTGTATACTCGAAGTCGACTTAATTCTGTCGTCTGAAAGTTTCCGCTTCGATTTTCGACGGAGGAACATTACGAACGCAATATTATGCATAAATACTCTTGGTGACAGTATATATATGAGTTTAATCGTTGCCTGGAATTGCATGCGAATTGCATGCGAAGTTGTGGAATGTTTATCGATGAATCTGTTTCAACGGATTGCGTTTTAACAAATTACTGCACTGCCTGTAGCGTTTTCTTTTCGCAGTGGAATTTGTGGGTGGAGGGAGTGAAAAAAGTGAGAGGCTCGTTTGTTGGAAAGTTTCGATGTTGCCGAGGAGAGGGAGACGAGTGAAATTCACAGATAAAAAAATTCTTTGTCGTTCTATTGCCAGTTCCGTTTCCAGAACGAGTTCTCGTCGCGGCGTCCTAAAGCAACAGAGAGGTTCGAGAAAGTAGTCAGGATAAAGGTATCCGAAGGATCCTGCAGCCTATATTCAGTGTAGGTTCTACGACCTTCCTGGTATTCTTTCGTCAGGAAAAAATGTGAACGACTTCATTCAAAAGATGAAATAACCAACTTGTTCCAAAAATATAGAGAAAAATTGTTAAGCTGAAAAATATTCGATTCTCAGTAGAATTTTGTTTCGCAATTCTTGTCGACAAAAAGTACCTGCGGATTCCATAGAACGAATAAAAACACTTGTTCAACAGGCGGACAAGTTATGTATTTCCTAGCTGAATACAACAGGGTTACGATAAGATTATGGTATCAAAATTTGTTGATACTTTTGAAACGTAGAGAGTACCATTCAAAGAATCATCAGCCTACATCTGGGGCTGACGTCATCGGTATTCACAAATCAAGCTAACGTCGGTCACACGATACAAAATTAACAAAGCTGCCTTTGTAAAAAAACGACTACTCAAAAAGTAAAAGAAAACACCCACCCACGCACGCACGTAATCTTATATCCGGTAGTTTCGATTAATATTTCCGCCGCTTTTCATTCATTCTTCATGAAATTGTTCATAAAATTTGTCACGCTCGCACGATGCAAAATATCATTTTAAAAGAACACTTTTTCCCTGAAAAGCAAAAGGAAACTCATATTCTGCCTCTATTACCGTGTACCAACTCAGAGTTTCATTTATGAAATTCTTTTTGAACATCCAAATGAGACAATCTTCGTACATTCTACGTGCAACAGCAACCGAACGACCGTCAGTATCAAAGAAAAATAAAATCATCGCACCGTAGTTGCACCTTCTGTACACGACCGTCTAGAAACATTTTTTAGCACGAAAGCGGCTCCAAGAATTCGTCAGAGACGGCGCCTGACGTCATCTTCGTGGCAGACTGGAGAACGGAGGTCACGTGTCGCGGCGTCAGACGAAAACTCAATACCCGGCCAGTTCCGTAGCGGCCAATAAGCGTCCAAAGGATCCTCGCCGATCGGCACACGATTCCAAGGCGCGTCAGTCGAGCCGCAAGCGTCGAACGGCGAACATCGTGAAGCGGTCGGACGTTAGAGATTTCGATCATCGTACGTTTGTGTGTTTTCTTTTGGTGAAACTGGTCGAGGGTGAACAAAATGGCCAGCAACAGGGCTGCAAAGTCTGGATTCGCAGCGGAGGCACAGAGAAAGGTAACAGACGATTCTCCTTTTTATTATTTTACTTTTTATACAATTTATTTGTCTCCTCGCTTCATCGCTGGTGACCTAGTGCGGGACCAACCCCCCCGTGCAACTCGACCTACTGAGGGTGGTCACGCATGCGCTGTGCACCTGAGTTCATTGCACCCGATTTTACTGGAAACATGATAGACGAATGGTGGTTTCATTTAAAAAATGCAACGATCGTTTTGCAGTGACGATTTTCTAACATTTTGTGCAATTTAATGCAGGGTACCAGGATTTTTTGTGAAGGTTTTCGGAGTTTTTAATAAGAGAGATAAGATTGCTTGATTTTTATCATCGATTATTTAGAGCCTTTCATTCGGAATGTCGAGGGAAGAATTTGCAATTACATATTGATAAACGTTGTGATGCTTTATTGCGCCCTGGGGAATGTGTACTAGGACAATTCATATGTTTACCTTGGATCTGCGTGTACGTGTCAGTCAGTCGTTCCTGTAGATTACACACGGGACTCGTGTCGGATATATTCCATGATGCTTATCAAAGGGTAATCCCATAAGTAATTAGAATGCGAAGCGTGAATGTACGTGGCTGGTCACGGGGTGATCGTGACGCTATTTCAGCACGCGAAGTCATTGTTTCTGCAGGTGAATTAACTAAATTGCTCCGAAATTATTTGTAAAATAGTTCTATGAAATTCTCGGTACTGTATTCTTTCTTTCATTCATGTACACTTGGAATACAACTGCGTACCTCGCGTACTGTTTACTTATCGGATTCCGTGGCGATAAAGAAGTCACAGATGTTAAACAAAATTCTTGTGCCAACAATTTCCCCATAGGCCCATAAACAAACATTTAACTTTCAATTTAAAATTAAATTCCATCACTAATTGGGTACATACTTTACTTTGTTAATTAAAATTATAAATCGACGATTGGAAATATCCCAACTCGAATAAAAATCAACCAGACTTAAATTTTCCGTGTTCGAAGGTAGAAGAAAAAGTGAATAAGCATGTTGCAACGATATCGAGAAAATACGTTACAGAGAAGTTCGTTGAAACGTAACTCACGAACGGCTGTGTCATAAAGATAAATCAAATGCGGATCCAGGTAAAGATTATCGGTATTTCGATACGATGGTAGAGTGTGCGTTCGATTATACCTGAGATAGTGGCACGCTTTCATCGAATTCACCTCGGAAGTTGAGGGACTTGCGTTTTCGTTCGAGTAACAGCTGCAGACCGTACCTACCTTCCTTTTGCCCGGGGAATTAAAATGAGACCCAGTTGCCGAAGAAGGGAACGACCCTCGACGAAACACGTTGGCCATGGTACACTTCTTCCTTCGCCTCGGCTCACCTTTTGCCCCCCTAATATTTTCGGATCGTCGCGTAGTACAACCACGCAATCACGCTTTATTCTGCTCCCCATTTATACGTTACTCTTCCGTACACATCTAAACAGTAGTACAGCACTGTATAGTACTACAATTCACACGTCTTTCATTCATAATTTTGGGGGAACCTTCCGTGGTGTTCCCCTTCGCGAGTAATATAGAAACTGCACCATACAACATACTGGTATTTGTAAAATATTTTTTCACGAAATTGTCCCGGCGATCATGCGATAGATATTATCTTTTATTTATCCCACTACACATCGAAGAAAATGAAATAAATATACAACTAAATTCATCTTTCTTATTCACGAAATGAAGAAAGCAATTAGCTGTACCAATCTTGAATTAATAAAGAAACAGAACAGTCTCGATCATCCAATTATCCGATAAGAAAGAGATGCCTCATCGTCAAGCTGTACTCTGTATTAATTATACGTACGACGATGGAAAATAACGATGTTCATGATCGAGGATAAATGAAGAAAAAGAATTAAGAACATTGTACTCATCCCTCCATCTGTCATGGGGAAAAAATAGGGCGAAACACAACAAGGGGCTCGTTGTGCACCCGTTTTGTATCCCTTCTTTTTCTTTCTCGTGAAACAATCAGCGGGTAACTAGTCCGAAGGACGCTCATTATGGCACTCGCGGAGAAACGTATGTTCATTACGAAGATACGCTTATCGCCATTGGAATGCAACGGTTCGTTCGTTGGTCTTTAGCTTCTTTCTTTTTTTTTGTTCCTTTTTCGCTGATGCAGTGACATTTGTCCAGCGATTAGAAACTGTGAGCGAGACCCGCAATGTTCTAACGAGACTATAAGAACGAAAAGAATGGTAAAAGCGTCGCGGCTCGACATTTTTGTAATCGATAATTGTCCGATTGTGTAACTAATTGGTGATATTACGATGTATACACCGACAAGCATGCACGCAAGGCGCGAAAACTAATTTTAGAGCGACGAGAGGTCAACGATAGTATTGTTATCGGTATCGCAGGGTCCACTTCGCGGAGCACAATCATTTTTCATGATTACTGGGTCAGTTGGTACAACGATCCACTTGGGAATCGTGTTCCATCGCATTCTTATAAGAAACAGTAATTCCTCGAATATTTCTTGTTACATGTAAAATTATACGGAATGTATAATAGCTATCAGGTGGTTGGTCATCGTGTTAGGAAGTCGTTATTCATCCATGATGTCACTATTTATAGTTCCATTTTACCATTCGCCTTACACACTTACACTTGCCAGCCAACGGATAAAATCAATTCCGTCTCAGCAAATATTTTATTATGTACATACAACCGAGGCACATAGTTCTTGCTGAAACTTCGACAAGTCATCCTAGCCTTTGAAACCTGTTGTACGCCATTCCAGATTGTACGGAACCACCATCGAAACGAACTTTACTGCCGCGATAAAAACGCGATCGTTTTGCAAACAAAAGTTACATTCGGATTATTCGTTTCCAATAAACCGTTCATTCTCGACGATCCATTAATTAATTGAGACGACAATTGCATAGCTTTCGCAGCGTACGGCACTTCGGAGAGTGCACGCAAACATTTTCCCAAGGAAGCACGCCTACGTTTTCGCAGAATGTTTCTTTATCGGTGTTTGCTGTACTCATGAAAACTGCGCTTTCCTGTTAACCGCGTCAATTGCACTCCAGTTCAAACATACTTCACGTTCGCGGTCTCGCGGCACTATTTTTAAGAATTGTTATTCCAATAACACTACCGTACGTCGTCCCCTATGGTACACCGTACGGGAACGATGTTTCGTTAGAAAATAAAGATAACAATTAGAGCCACGTGTTTCCGTGAACGTCGTGCGATGAATATGTGGTATTATACCACGGATCTAAAAATAGGCGTGCTTCATCCCTGCAGAGAGGATATCTGTATTAGCCACCGGAAACACTATAAAGTGGTTTCCGTTTTAGGAACGAATACATAGCTGAAGGCGACTCGAGAAACACCGGTTCCTTACTATCCCCGTTCGTACGGATAATCACTGGTCCTTCAGAGACTTTCTTGTCGCCTTCGAGGAACTCTCACGTTCGCTCACATTTCCTCTTCCGTCGTTCGAATCTCTCGATTCGCGTGGCGAGAATCTTAAATTCGCGACAGAACGTTGCCCCGCGAATTGCCAAATCCTTGAACGATGCTAAATATTAGAAAGTACTTCTTCGAGTAATCGTTAAAGCGAGAAGTTGAAAATCTGCCAAGACGAAAGTTTCCAAAGAAAAAAACGTGTGAAGTTGAAATGTACATTCGCAGTGAAACGTTTACAAATTCTGCACGATCATTTAGTTACTTCGATGCATGCAAATTTTTGTACAAACTCGTTTCTGGAAAATAGAAACGCGTGGACGAAACATCTACCTCCAAATGATTTTTCGCTGTTCTAATCTGAAATCTCGTGATACCAAGAACGCGTTTGCGACGTTTTGTGAACAAATCATTAGTTGACGCGCGAGGCCAAGCATGGCAATAGAGGCGAAGGACACTGTGTGTGCAACACAAATTCTGTACAGCAAGTCGAGATACGAGACCGTGGAATATCCTACGTCTGCATTCTGCTCGTCGCTGTTTTCTCCAAGAAACTCTTGTAGGCTTCCACCGACGACACTGATTCATCGAAATACATACCTTGAAACAGCTTGACGGAAAGATCTTAATAAATAAATAGTCAGAACATCAGTGCAGCTCTTGTATATGCAAAATATATATGCAGCATGAAGCAATGTACCTATACAAAAGAATTGTACTTTCTTTTACTTGCAAATAGATGAAGACAGACCTTTGACGAATATAAGAATTATACATCAAGCCTCGTTTGAGTAATATCTCATAAATCATTACATCGTTAAATGGTATAATAACGACAGAAAATAAAATTAATAAATTACTTTTTAAACCTGTCGTACAATCGTGTGGTTCGAAGTCTTTAAAGTTTGAACACCATTCGAGGCTGGTTCAAGGAAAACGTCGTTTAGAAGAAATTAAACCTGTGGCCGCAGGTTCTTCGGAGTAAAGTGTCACGGTGAACTTAAGTGCATGGGCCCAAGGAAACTTTCTCTTGTTCGTGAGTCACCCCAGCATAACTTCTTCCTCGTGTCGTATCCCTGTCAGCTATCAGTTTAAATCAACAATAATTACCGATCATTCGCGTCGATAATTTATTACTTAATCCAACATTTGGGACGTGCCACGAAGGCGTTTATGATTGCGTACGCAAGTGAAATCCTGCTTTGTACACGGGTGAATCGAGCGAAGAATTAATACTGTTTGGATATGAATTATAGCGTTCTCCTTTTTCTTTCTTTTCTTAACTCGGCCGTTGAATATATTAGAATTGATGTACGCGATGGCTGGTGTTGTGTGCCTAGAAGCAATTTATTTGAAGTCGCCAAAGACCTCAGAGCAACCTCAACACGGCCTCCCCTTGCTGGCCTTGCGTTCTTTCAAATTAACAGTATGGAATTCCCACGAGCGCTAACGCGAATTTCACGGTCGAGGAACAACCGTGAACTCCACTGTTTCAGATCCGATCAATTTCTATCGGATGAAATCTCGCGTGCTTGTAGGCTAAGATCGAGAGAACATCAATGGTTCACGGACGTATGTCCTGCAAAGGACTTTAAAAGATACAAAAGGTAATGATCTAAGAAATACTAAGGTCCATCTATCTAGATCCATACCTAGAAAAATGCTAGAAATAAAAAATAAAGCAGTATAAATTTTGTGGAAAGATTGATGAGAAAGAATGTGAAAGGTTAAACAATTAAAGACAAAAGGAAACGGATTAATAAGTGAAAATTTGCGCTGTCATATCTCGCGGAAATACTCGGAGAACTTTTTATTCCATAAATTAATGGACATCAGTTAAATGTGGAACGCGTTTGTGTTGCAAACAAATAGCAATTCGTTCAATGAAACATAGGTAACCCGAACTAATAGAGTTCCCGGTGATCCGATCTCGAAGCGCTCGGTTCAAACAGTAAACGAACTGGTAAAATGGATTAAACCAGTGTTCTATGACGATTGTATAACCGTGTGACGTATTTGCCGGCGACTTCACCTAATTTGCGAAGTTTCACGTCGCGAACACTATAGCTGCACCGTCGATGCTTTTTACCTGTTAGGGCTTCATCTCGTTTAGAGGTCCTTATATGGACGACGACAAGCAGACAGCCTTCGAGCTGGCACACGCTTGAAAAGTCGCGTGCATTTACACGTATGGACGAACCGTATCGTTGAATTACGCAATTGCGAGGTCTCGAAAACTGGGTCGACGATTCTTTTCTGAATTTGGATGGCGCTTTTCGTTGCCGACCAAATCGCAATTGCAAATTCGACATCTGGAGTCGCGTCTTGGGGGTTTCGTGTGTAAAAATATGGATGATTCATTTGGATACTTTTGTACTTTAATGGTAATTAAAAAACTCGATGGTTTCTTATATATGTTGTATTAATAGAAATGAGAAAGTTAGAGTAGAATATTGTGGCAATGAATTTTTAAAAACTTGAAAATGGTGTTTATTTATAACTTTATCTAATGATAAGTGGATATACAAAATAACGTTAACTGTAATTTACTAATGACTTTGTAAAAATAATTTTATACAATGTTGGAATATGGGTCGGTCATATCGAATCGTTCTATACTAAATTCGATGTTCTTTAAAGGAGATCTACCTTTTAAGGCTGTTCGTTAAATGTCGCAATTATTTTTAGGAGTGAATCCTCTCTTATCGACGTCAGTTTCCATTCCGATATGGAAACTTGTTCGCCTTGCGCTCTCGATCAAGGTAAATCGATGTACTCGACGTGACTCCAACTTTGTTTTTTTATTGATTCCTCAAATGAAATCTTGAACACGTGTTGGGTGCATTGTAATTTTCAATGGAACAGACTCGCCTGCATTAGGTATGAATACTATAATATGTAAAGAATTTAAGGGGCAATATTTTAATTGTACAAAATATTTTATTCTTTATTGAATAATCGTAATATGATTGCATCGTGAATTGGAAGTGTAAGTACGTTCAAAAGTTATGCTTTTCTCACTTATCTCTATCGTATCACTTTGATATTGACTACTCGATACCAGTTGATAATAGTTCCCTAAAAATCGACCTGCCAAGGGAATTAGAAATCCTCTTATCGTTTACTCGATAACAAAATACCAACCAGTTACTATAATTGTTGTACGCAAAATTAATCCCCAACAATTCTTTTTCAATCGGTTAATATTTTTCATGATAATCAGTAAAAACTATTGAACCATTACCTTTCGCCATTCTATAAAATGAAATCATTGTATACTCTGGAAAGTTTTTAACAATGTCTTTCTAACAAAGATTCAGCGTTGGTATCGAGACATACACATGTCTATCTCGATTTCAATGTTCAATCAGATGGCGGGGGGCATACGTTTACTCTCAAATCGTAAGTTGATTAACAGCGTTAATTCTACGACTAATAAATTAATTTAACAGTACTCGGTGTAACGAGGAAAATGATTTGGTTGGTGGCAGGCTCTGGAGCAACAGCAATTCCTCCAATTTGTTCATCGGTTCATTGATAGTTGGGCCTCTGACCTAATTTCCGTGACCGTGAGCGAGCTAGCAGGCCATTAAAAGCATCGTTGTCACAAGTGCCAGAGAGACACGAGGTGATCCTTTAATTGCAAACACTTGCCCTAACAACCGACGCACACTTGTGCTTGCAGCAATCTGCGAGTCGCATTGCTTTTACTAGATAACTCGACTAACTACGAGGTAACTGCATTCCGGTTTTTTGGTCTGAGGATAGAAAACAAAATGAAGGAAACTAAAATTGAATGATTCAATCGTTCATTTGACGGATTGGCATCAATTTAAATGAATGGATGAAAACAAAAACACTTACACACTGTTTTAAGCAGTTTTGGAATTTAGTGACAGATACAATTATACAATTATCGCACAAATCGATCAACGCATCCTTTTTGTATCACGCAAAATAAATTGTTATATTTATTCGAAATTTTTACAATCACCAACTTCGTTTTAAATTCTGATAAAAATTTTTTCTTCGAAATTATTTTCTACAAACTGCTCCTAAACTGTGGTTCCACCTTCTTCTAATTAAGAGAAGGTGGGGCTCGAACAGGAGATACGAGTGTGCTTCTCAGATGTATTTCTTGTCATAAGGAGAAAGAAAAATGATACAGCCGAGGGTTCGACTGTAACCCCGCATGATTTTCAACACAATAGAACTCCACCACACCCTTCGAACTTTAGAAGCCTACTCGAGAAGACCTGGTCTCAAGATCACCTGGTATGCAACGGAACCTATACCTATAGGTGGACGTCACACCCTGTCCCTAAACTTTGTCGTTTTTCTTCCAAGTCTTTCGTAAGACCTTCCTGGAATTTAACACAACGGCAAGCGGCATTTTTTTCATACGAAAGTAGTAACATAAATTAACATCTGGCTGGCGTAAGATGTTCTTCAGAATTTCGTCTATTATGTTCAATCAATTTTGGGGAGCCGACTAAAAGACTAAATAAAAATGAATAACAACTACGTCTGATTCTTTGGATTGAATTAAACGTTTGCGTTAAATAAATTTAATGCGAATCGTTGCAGTGAAATACGCTACAACATACTTCAATGTTTCTCTCGACCATAAAACAGAAATGTCAATTATGGATTTAAAAGGAATCCTGTCCCCGTGAACGAAAAAAAAACAAATGCAGCCGATGATGCATTGAAATAGTTACACAACGCGAACGATGACGCGGTCGCAGGTTTATGCAAACGATTTCACAGGCCTACAAACTTCGAGGGATCACCATTATATTATATCTCGTATTAAGTAATCGAAAATGTTGATTTCGTAAGTGAACATCATTGCTCGATAAAGTACTCGTCTCGTTCCATTTGGCTGCTGGAAATTCCGAGCATTTTTTTTGGCCAAGCATGTCGCGCATAATTTTTTTTTCCACCGTTAATGAAATCATCATGCACTTACTTAATTCCTAAATATAGAATACACATCGTGCTCTACAATATTACACTCGTATCAACTTGATAGTGAGCCGACAGTCGCTGGAACGATACGAACGTTATCGTTGTGCACGAGAAATCGAGGAGAGAGAAACATTTGGGATGACCTGTCTACCTGTTATCATTCTTTAAACGTACACTGAACGTTAAATAATTTCTAGCAAGGATTTTTTATCATTTTGTATGATAACAATTGAACGTTCTTTGGAAAGAGTGTTTTTTAAGTAAAATATACAATAATTTTTATTTTATTCTGATAAGATTTCGTAACAGTTGTTGAATGTTGTTTGCCAGACGCTGGCTATATGTAATAGCCGTATCGATCGCGATAATTCTCTGTAATTGAACGATAATATTGTATGTTTGAAAATAACTTCACTAATCAAAAGTCTGAGATTTTAACTACGTTCAAGGCTGGCTGATATTGACCATCGACGTGTTTAGAATCAAACAAATTTAAGGAAGAAGTTGTACTACACACAGAAGGATCGCACAAGTTCTTTCGATAAACTCGTAGAGAAAGGTGAACGATAATAACAAAATATCTCGTGAAACAATATATGTATGCAAGACGAATTGCAGTTCTTCCGTAAAAATTTGATGTCTCCGAATTGAACAATCACTATTGCACGCATTAATGGTATATTTTAATTGCTCATATCATATTCTTTCCTCGCGAATAAGGTGTAATTTCAGCAAGCATCAGAGGCAAAACATTTTCCTCGTTTATTTCTTTCTAACACTCAATATTTACGAGAACAACGCTAACTAGTAATAGCATGGACATCTTGTGTACGTTCTTCTGATAATCATTTACCTATGTGATTCACAATTATTACTATTACGCCTGATCCCTGTTTAATATTACAATCCAAGTCTATCAGTGTAATCTCTCTCAAAAATTGGAATGTTTAATTCAATGTATTTTAAAGTGGAAGAAAAAAGTTAGAAAGCTGGGAGATTTTTCTGAGGTTTTTAACGGTGGTAGCAGATGCCAGGTCGCTGATGGATTATTCTAATTCTATGCACTCTATCACAAGGCGTCTTACGGCTGGGGCACGTAAAATACATCACGATCAAGGCACCGTATACCTAACGGAATATTCATACTGCACCGGGATGAATACGACGGTCCATGCTTACGAACCTCTCCTTTTTAGGTAGCCTTTACGTGAATAACTGTGCGCCCATTACGCGTTCTCCACGGTTCTTCACAGGCTTCAGGACACGCGAAGTTCGTCGAGGTATTACCGTGATCTTTCATAACTTGCCTTCTTCTTTTTAACGTCGTAAAACGAATGCGGGATTTCAGAAAGAAATTCGCCATTGAAAAGTTATAAGAGGAAGAAATACATATTTTGTTTTATCGTTTTTACCTGCATCTTCGAATTTAATCTGCGTTATTGTTTATTTGGGAATTGAAAGATTGATCGAACGTTTTGATTCAGTCGAATGAGTGATGCAGAAATTTGCGTCTCTGCGAAATCCTGTTCCTGCGAAACGATAGTAGCGTTCACGGAGAAGATTTGCAAAGAATGTACACACATACTTCGAAGAAACAACGAGGGAAGTGTTCAAACAAGTTGGGTCAGTGACTTCAGCCATACTCGTGTCGCAGACCCTACAGGATGTGTTACTTGGATCACTGGCACATCGCATAATTAATAACATGCGGCCGCTGATGGCTCGTGCCCCCTTCTAGCTTGAAAGATTCACGAGAATCTCTCGAAATCCCTGACAAAAAAATAAAGCTCTCCTTGACGCAGTTCAATAAAAAATTAATCAATTTTAGTGATAAGAAACTTCCAACTATATTCGTTCCTGTATAGAAAAAACACAATCACCTGTTATTTTTTTTACCTTGACATTGAACATTTAAGGGAAAAAATCACTGATGTTCCTGAATGGGTTTTTGTTACAGATCAATAGTAAATACAGCGAGGAACTAGCGCAAGAATGTTTAGAATGGATCAAGACGATCACCGGCGGAAATATAAACACCAATGGAGACATGGACAATTTCTATGAAATTCTGAAGGACGGAGTTCTTCTTTGCCAGTACTTAAACTTTCTAACAATGTTAATCGATGCTGCTTCGATTTTGATACAATTAATCGACGACTCTTTTCTTTTTTAAGATTAGTGAACGATATCAAAGAGGGGTCGGTGAAGAAAATTAACAAAACCAGTTTGGCCTTCAAATGTATGGAGAACATTAATGCATTCCTCGAGGCTGCGAAGGCGCTAGGTGTTCCAGCTCAAGAGACCTTCCAAACTGTGGATCTCTGGGAGAGACAAAATCTCAATTCCGTCGTGATTTGTTTGCAATCCCTCGGTAGAAAGGTACACAAGAAACCTCTTTCGGTTTTTTTTCTCTCGTAAAAGGTTTTGGCTTTTATAGACGAAGTCGTTTAAAATGTACAAGTACTCTTTTAAAAGGCGTTCTAACGTTTCATCTACGTTGATATCGCTGAAACTTCTTTGAATATACTTGCAATGCTGACAAAACGTCGGAGCACCTTTCCAATAGATATGTGCTTAGAAAACCTTGAATAGGAAAAGTGTTAACGTTTCCATCAATTCTTTTATTCGTATTATAATTTTCAGGCTGGTAACTTTGGTAAACCAAGCATCGGACCAAAAGAAGCGGACAAAAATATCCGCAACTTCACCGAAGAACAATTGAGGGCTGGTCAGGGTGTAATTAGTCTGCAATACGGCAGTAATAAGGGTGCTAATCAGAGCGGCATTAATTTCGGAAACACTAGACATATGTAAACCTATTCATCGAAATATCGCACGAAGTAATTCCAGTTTTCACTCGCGTCTCTTATTTTATCTTCATGATCTACTAAGACTTACGTACAATATTCCATTGTACAACGTTTCTTGTCGTGGTCCAAGTTGTATTTGTAAATGGTGCACAAATCGCATCCACGCGCGTGTCAGACATTCTATGCATTTACACTAGGTGATAGTAAAGTGCGATGTGAAATTTTTCTACTCTTTTTGTTTCGGAGAAATGAGCAATCTCAAACTTAGATGTACACATTTACGCTCAGTCTATGAAAATTTCAACGTATGCTTTGGACGATAAAAAAAAAACATTGTTAATGTATTACAAGCTGTTAAAATATTCAATCTTTAACAAGAGAAATGTATCTGCGAAATGTAGAGAACAAAACAAAAAAATATTACGCCACTAGACGCAAATAGATACGGTGGCCCCGTATTTGTTAAATATTACAGATAGATTATAAAACAGAGTTGCTCTGTTACTGTTACTATGTGAAACCCCTTACGAGTTACAGTGTAACCAAATTATACTTTAAAAAATTCATGTTGCACGTGAGACGAATAACTATTATAATTATTGTATAATGACAAATGATATATAATTACATTAAGTATTTTGTACAAATATTTTTTGATGATTATAAAAATAATATTTCATATTGTATTGATAATATGAGTTAATAAACTATCCACGGATACATAAACAAATGGTCTCCCCCCACCTTTGAGAAAGAATTTCCAATTCAATTTTCGTATTTACCTTCTCGTATTTATTTACATAAGAGAACAAATTGATAATCTGTTCTTATACATTGTAATCCCGAGGGATACATGCTACATTATACAATAAACAACAATGAATAATTTAATTTATCTCATGAAAGGATAATAGTCCAGACCAGTGTTATATCGGAATTTGCTCTTGTTACGCTTTTGTTTAGAGGCTTCATCAATAAGTTTCTGGACACTGGGTCTGCAAGAAAACAAAATACATGAAATGTGTAAAGGTGAATGAAAAAAATAAAAGTAAATGCAATAATACATTACTCAAATTAGAAAACAATGCTCACCTGTAAGGTGGAGGTAATTGTTCCTCGTGAAACGTGCACCGTACATTTTTCTCTGGCATGTTTTGCTTGTATACTTCCGCTCTAATAATATTTAGATGCCTTTTGCAATGATCATAGACATTTTCCAATTTGGATGGTGGCACATCGAAGCAAAACAGAAAGTGGCTGAAAGAATAATAAACAATGATTGCAACAATCCTTGCCTAATTATCTATTAACTCTAATACTGCATATTCTCGTACAAGAGAAATTGATAGCGTACACTTACCCAGCATGTGTATGAACTTTATCGTGCGCACTTGTCTTACAAGGAAGTTCTTTGTTACCCCAGTTCTCAATGTTTCTAATGAATCCACCTGTTTCAAATATTGCATTCGCCACATTTTTTAGAATGCTCATGTATTCTACCTGCAAGTACAAATTATTCGTGCACTTAATACAACAGAAGTGCATGTTTATATTTGGGTTAAGATAGGTTAATTGTATCTTTGATCAGATACACGAGATATTTCGAATTATTACAATACCTTGTTTCCTGCTCGTAATAATAACGGCATCTCGTAAGTTGGCATGTTTTGTATAATATAATTATTTCCAATAAATGAATAAAATCGCCGTTCGTCGCACCGTGTGCTCCCTACTCGAAAACAAACTAAAACCACGAACTATATAACGTCACACGCGATACTTCACAAACTGATAAATAGATCATATTTCTTTCGTAGCACGTCATCGACATTCTTTATGCGCATAATAAACATTCTACTTTGTCGTGTCGCGTCAATACTGAGGAATCATTAACATATAAGTGTTAAGTTTAGATTTATTAAATTTTGAGGTTATACTAACCTCGTATAGCAAATATGTATCTGAGGAGAGCACTTGTTAATATTACGAAAAAGTACAACGTTTTATTTACAAATTTTATACAGCAGCAGCAAAATCTGCATTCGCTGTATGTTGACAGAAGTTGTATACCTTCATTAATTTCAACAAACGCATTACAATATTCGAGCGGCAGCCCTTTAAAATGCTGGAACTGCAATTTTGAATATAAGTCTGATTTATTTTGCACCAAATGCAAAGTTTTACAAGAACCTCCCGAGAATTTGAATTATTTCGATATAATGGGCATTTCAAATAGTTACGATGTTACAGTTCCAGACATCCAAAGGAAGTACATAGAGCTACAAAAATTGTTACATCCTGATAAGTTTAGTAATAAATCTGAGGTAAGTCCAGCTAACTTCAATAATTAATCGATCATGAATAGAATAAGAGATATTATTTTACTTTCATAGAAAGAAAAGCAACTTTCTGACACCTTATCGTCCTTTGTAAATAAAGCTTACAGCACATTATCGCATCCGCTAAAAAGGGGATTATACATGTTGAAATTGAACGACATAATAATATCAGAAGGAACGAATAATGTAAATGCAGAACTTTTAATGGAGATCATGGAGATAAATGAGGAAATAGAAGATGCTGGAAATGACGAAGAAAAAATAAAAAAGCTAGTGCAAGAGAATGAAACCATATTAAGCAGTTTAGCTACGTAATATTTTTTCTATTACGAGAACTGAGTGATCTATTAATAATCTATTATTGATATTAATTATTTTGTATAGAGATGTGGCAGATGCATTTAGGCAAGGCGACATTAAGGGAGCGGAAACTCTTCTGATAAGAATGAAGTATTACGATACCATAGGTAATAGACTGAAGAAATTGAAGCATGACCTAGGTATAGTCATATAAACAATTTTCAGTAATGTAATAAAATATTTGTAATATTCTATGATTACTGTATCAATGTATATTTTTAATATAAAAAGTATGTTATAATATATTTAGTACCTAAAAGCTTATGTAAGTATTTCGTTACTCTTACTATTAATCTTTTGGCTGATTTTTAAAATACTCCACGTATAAAACAAGGGTTTGTTCAACAAAACAAAACAAAAAGATGAATAGAAACGGGACTCAGTTATTCTTGATTATCTATTTTCCACTGTTCAATCCATTGACATATTCTATTAACATTTTCTGCCACCTGATTTAAGTTATTACTTGTCAGTTCGTGAACTATTTCAGCTCTGTAAGCTGATTTAGCTTCTTCAAGAATAGTTTGAAATATTTCGCAGTCTATATTATCTTCCAGCTTTTTCCCAGTGTAACCCCTATCCCTTAAACGGTCGTATAAAATAGTATTGTCTGTCCTTAGAACAAAAACAATATCGAACCATCTTTCTGGAAAGAAATCAGCCCCGTGATAATCAACAATATTTCCACCTTCACTCATAGGTCCTTCCAGTTCATCTAATAACTGCAATCAATATATATGTTGATTGAATAAAGAATATATCAAACTTAATCATTTAAAATTTCATATATGGATGCAACGAATAGAAATTACCTTCTCTTCATCTAAAATAGGACACTGATACACTTCATCGTATTCTTCCAAACATTCCTTTTCAATAGCAAATTTGCTTACATCAATCCAACTTAGTTCAGCCTTCTCAGATAATATACGTGCCATTAGACTTTTTCCTACACCTGGTGTGCCTGTAATGGAAGGTGTTTTTCCTTAATACATTTTATTTCCTCGTGTAGAATTTCGAAAATAGTTGTTATATATTTCGACGAGACATCGGTGATTATTTTTACCTGTTATTAAAATATTTGGAGCAATTTTACTCAGGTTCGTCATCTTCAAACAGTTCAACTACGTTCCCTTTTTTCCTAGTAAAATTAAAAACGTTTTGTAAACATTGTTCAAAAAAATAAGAGGTTGCTTAGAGGTTTACTGTACAGATTTAGACGATTATGTGTACGAGGGCGCTGTAAATTATTTTTAATGTGAATCGACGAGACGAGAAGTAAGCAGCAAGATAATTGGGATAGATTTAAGAATATTTGAAATTTTTGCTCAATTTTCTCATTTCGTTTATAGATTTTTGATAGACGTTTCGTTATATCTTTTACATTCGGCATTTAATAATCAAGCATTTATATAAAAGAGGACGATTTTTAAATCCCCTTGTATTCGCGTAAAGATTTCTAAATACGAATTTAATTAATTGGGACCTGTGCGCGTAATTGAACCTCTTGAGACATCTATTTTTTTTAACACAAATTGGAAACTTTTAAAAACCATTATAGTCATGAACTTCTAAGATTCTGTTACGCGGTGATGTGTTTAAAGATTACGTTGCAATAAATGACTCTCCCTCCACAAGGAAATCAGCAATAAAACAAACTGTCGGGGTATCTATATTTTTCTACATACTTCATGGACATTGATGCAACGTAACACGTGTTGGGTCGGGTACGTTTATTTAAAGAGAGAGAAGACGTAGTAGTTTCACCAGAAACACGGAATTTTCGTCACTGATTTGTAAGGACAATTTAAGATTGCTATTGAATTCTTACGTATATCAAACGTAAAATATAGTTAGAACGGCAGCGAATTAGTCTGATAAATAAATAATCATCAAGACCGAGTTGAGGTATTTCAGGAACAATCGCTCACGGCACGACCTGGTACGACAAGAATGAGCTGGCATAATTCGTTGTGCTCGCTATTTCAAAGAAATCATTTCTGAAAATCGAATATATCTTACAATGATGCCGTTTGCCTTGTTTCTGATTACTAATCGTATTGAACGCGTTGTTAATCGACGATCTTGCTTTAAACAATATTCCTAACCTGAGTTATTATGATTTATAACCTTAATTAATACCCATAACATATTGTTGTGCAGTTCTACTGTGAAATGATATCAACTGTTTAGCATGGCTACGTATTAATCGATAATATAATGCAACAAGTCATGTCAACATGATGTAATCAAAATATGTTTGTTTTAATATTTTGTCTGATTTAATCTTTCAAAAAACAAACAAACAAATAAACAAGATTTTTATACGCCCGTAATTTGAACTTGCATTTATGTTTGTTTATATAGAACAGTTATCATGCGAGTCAATATTTACCGTTTTCTTTTTTTTGTGAGAAATTAAATTTTTAGCGAATATAAATCTGTACAATATTAAATCGTGATTGATTTATTTATTATTAATTTCAGTAATAATATGTTTCTTACATAATTTCAGATAAAAATAATAGAAGCAATCGGAACAAATTGTACATACCAAAGAAGGAAAACAAAATAGCATTACAAAAGTTATTTTACAAACAAAAACCAAGAGAACATCATAGATCATAAAAGATTCAGGCATTGCTGTGGCGCAGAAGGGCTCTATGTGCTCCACATCAGCTTCAGCAAATGGTACTTTAGTTTTCAAGAATATTGTATCACGCCATCAAAGGAGGATTTCGTCTAGAAATTATAAACTTGGTATACGACAGAGGCAACATGCGCAACGAAATTACTGCGGCAGTACTATTCTTAGTACAGCTGATCGAAAAAAACGAAAAATTTAGTCCCGATCAATTGGAGTGTTTTAAACGACGTTTGGCGGAATTGTTGACGGAACGTTTTAAAAATCATTGGTTCCCTGACAAACCATTCAAAGGTCAAGGTTATCGTTGTATTCGGGTAAACGGTCATAACAGGAGGGATGCAACTTTAGAGAGTGCAGCCAGCGCTGCTGGAGTGAAGTACGAAGATCTTTCATTGCCGGTGGAATTAACACTTTGGGTCGACCCTAACGAAGTTTGCTGTCGATTTGGGGAGAGTAAAGGATCCTATTGCACACTGGCATCCTTTGACGATAAAGAAAATACTGTACCAATTTTTCATGGCATGAACGAAGGATTAGAAAAGGAAAATAAATTATCTGAGGGGCAGACAAAGATACAGGTTGATACTTATTACTATTTACATATTTGTATTTCATTCTAATTTTTATGTAATCCTTAGTGTTCAGATCTTTTTTGATCCATTTTGCTCTTATTTATCTAGAAACGAACGCAATTGTAGACAAAACAACATCGAAATTTATATTGATATATTTGTTTTTTTTTGTTTGACAACATATTAAAAAGCTTAGTTTGTGGATTCACTGTACACTTAATAAAAGTTGAATGAGTGAGTGTATAGACAAATGGAAGAACACGCAAGGGTTTATGTTGAGAGAGTAATTTAATATTTTAAGATAAGTTGATGTAAAACTAACAATTGTCTTTTGTATCCTTCACAGAAATCCCCTTTGACTGCAAATGGAGAACAGCAACAAAAATCAAAACCATTAAGCTCTGCTAATCAAAATCAACAGCATAGCAATAACGGTACAGGTAGGAAACGTAATCTGAACAGCCCAAGGCTGCATCTGAATAGAAATCGTTCCTGGTTCGGTCACTCATTCAATATGGGCTATGGTCCCCATCCCATAAGTCAACCGTGGTATAATATCATGCCTCCTCATTTTTTGGGTGGACCATCTCCACCGCCTTTCATGGGTCACAGAGGAAATAAGTGGATTCATCCACCATCCTATCCCACAGGACCTGCCCGTTTCCATCATTGGTCTCCCAAAGCTGCTCTTAAAGTATAAACAGTCCCTCCTTATGAAAATAGTTAAGAAATCTGTTCCTTTCTATGAAAGAAATTACAAAATTGTTTTTTGTTAATTCAGAAATTTTATATTTCAGCATAAAAGTACATGACAATTATAATAATACTGAGAGAATATTATTATTATTATTAGCACTATTACTTACATTGTATATTCAAAATATTGGATATGTAAGATTAGGAACAGGTTTATTAACGTTTCAGTGACGAAAAGTATCCATTCTGTAATTACAAATGACCTTGTTCGAATTACGACTAAGGCTTACGATTTTTTATGACGAGAAATGTTGCATTATTACATGTTATATATAAATAATTAATTGGATGATAGATGTTTAATTCCGGATGCAAGGTTGCTTGTAAAATATTAGATTAGTAAGAATTTAATTAGAAGGAATTATTAAGTCATTGATGTGTAAGACATAAAAATGATAAATGTCATATCACTGATGACACTTTTTCTGGGTAATCCTCGAGAGGATTTAGGAACAGATAGATCGTAGATATTTCAAGAGGGAGCAGTATTGATTTTATGTGAGTTTCCGACATTGGATAGAATTCCTCATTAAATTATACGTAATGATGTTTAATGCCTTGTACAGGCGATCTCAGTTCATTAAACAAATATTTTATGTATCAAATTCTGTCATGTAATGTGAAGGAAGAGCTTCAAAGAACTTTTCCTTTAACGTGTATATATGTAGTGTATTCGTAATAACTATGGTACCCAAGTTTGCGTTTTTCAATATTGTTATAGTGTAAAAAAAAAATGGAGGGTATAGATATATAATCAACCAACATGTTACAATACTAAATGCCCCGTAATAATATTGAAAACGTATGGAAACTTTGAAACCTTAGTAGCACTGATTTGTGAACAATGTTTGACAAGTTCAAATCAATAACATTATCTTTTATTGTATATGTATATTATTACGTTGCGTTATGGAAGAACGGTATTTTCTTTGATTTCGCAGGTTTGTGGTGCAAAGAAATTTAGTCTATTTTTGCTTCAAAAAGCACACCATGCCTGTTATGTAAACATACTGCCTCCAGTAGAGATTCTATAAATAGTCAGTTATGTTAGAAGATTATTAACAAACTGCATGATTTTCATGTTTAACTTACAGTTACAAAAATATATCTTTATTTCAATTGTGCTCGGTCATTGAGATAAATTGAGCTTATGGTTTTAAACAAAATGAATAAAACTTAACACTTAAGAAGCATGCATCAATGATGGTGGTAGATCTATAATCTATAGCTTATTGCAGTTGAAACTTCAATTCTATCATACTAAAATGCTAATGTTGTGTACATTCGATCTTGTATATTGTAGAGAACTTATCACACCATAATAATTTATACCTACTTAAACTATTTCCAAAACTATCTCTTGCTTTGCTAACAATCTAAACATTCATCTCACTCTTATTTGGGAACTATCTGTATATGAAACACCCGAAAATCAAGTAAAAATATATCGCTTGAACGATTACTGTTTGCAGTATTGTAAATGTTGCAAAGTTTAACTTCATTTCTGCTTTCATATATTGCTATTTACATATAATTATTGTTGGTATGAGTGTATATATCACAATTTAGTAATCTAAAAAGTCTTATGCTTTGTGTATAAAAACACTTTGTTCGGTTTTTGAACCATTCACACTTGCACGAACGTTTTAATGTAATTAGTGCCTAAAATGTGCAATTTTCTTCAATTTATGTTGTAACATAGGACAATTCATAAAGGTAACTTTCATTTTATGCATGTGATTTTAATATGAGAGTTACTTTTAAGGATTACGTTTGTGCAGATACATCGTTAACTCATTTGTAGATGCAATGTTAAAGACGCAATTGCAGTATATTTTATCGATCTATTAAACTAATTTATATGGTTAAACCATTTTATAAATTTTTCATTACGTTTTAAAATATTAAAATTTATAGTGGTGTGAAAATTCAAATTCGAATAGTATAAATGTTACCATCTGTTACATAATGCGAATCTAGCTGTTTACAAAAAAGATTGAAGTCGCTAGATACACTTAGTGTTCTTAGATGAATATCTAAAAATATAACCGGATACAACATAAATATTATTGAACAGACTGTATTAGAGAGAATTTTAATCAAATATGTGGAATAAATTTTGCAACTTTCATGTTTCACATTTAACATTGTTTAATATATGTATGAAATTTGCTGTATTGTAGCTGATTTTTGTGTTCAATTTGTTGAAACATATTCGAAAGGAGTCATTTTGTTGTTATGAAAGATATGAAAAGTCTATATATGAATATAGATATTATAATGTATATGTAGTTTTAAGCAATGTTGCATTCGGACATATTCTTTTATTAATATATACGATGCTCAACATTTGAAATGTTCCAAACTTTTTAATTGTGTTCACGTATAAACAAAAAAAAAGAATACATACAATGAAACAAAATATATGATCCATGCATTTTCGAATAATAGAAAATGTTCATAAACAATTTTTTTATAACGAATTTATATTCAATCAACATGTGATAAAATGCGTAGTATTAATGTACATTTGCATTATTAATGAGAAGAAAAATTACATTTTGGGCAAAAAAGAAGTATATTCCCTTTTATATAAAAAAAAAATTCTTTTATATCTGTAACATCTTAAGCACATGATAGCTGAACAACTAATGTTTACAAACGGATATAGAGCTTTGGCATACACAAAATTGAAATTTTTAACATTGGTTACAAAGAAATAAAAAAATAAAAAAAAACTTTACACAATACTATAGAAGAGAAATCTAAGATTTCAATGTTCATCTAAGATGTCCCATTTTTGTTCTTTTTTTATACGATCAATATATAAGGATTTTAATACTTCATTATTGTACATTCTCTTATCAAGTAAGACTGTACTTTGCAATCGTATAAAAACTATGTATCCAAAGAAGAAGGCCGATTTGATATTAAGCATTAACGTTTGGATCATTTCGACTGTAGGGTGGGGCACTATATAGACATATACATATATTGTACCACTGCTGTGTCATACGTTATAAGAAGAATACTTCTTGTATAATTATGCAATGATAACTATAATCCTGTTCTACAACCATACTGATCTTCGCATTTTTTCATAACTTCAAATATATATCTCTGTTCAATACTTTGTTTCGTGTTATCTAATAAAAACTATATTACACATTCAAGCAAAATACTTATAAATCATTGATTGTACAACCTCCTTACTCTTAGTAGTATAATCAATATTTATGGAATTACGACTAATGCATTATTATGAATAAACTGTTTAAACTTTTTGGGATGATTCGTGTCTGTACTATGAGAAAAAAGGAAGAAATCATTAGAAAACTATATTATTTATTGCAAATAAATTATTATCCTCTCATTTATAAATCGAACTAAATAAATTCCTTGCAGTTCAGTATCGTCAATTTGTTATTATTAACGTCAATATTAAAAATCATCCAATATATTTTTCTATAAATGAAAATTTTCGGAAATATCATTGAGCACGACCGAGTGTTACCGGCGCGCCTGCGCGTCGCGGGGTGGGGATGATTCGTGGCGCGGCGCGCAGTCATGACGCGTCAGTATCAGTTCAAGCGTCGCAGCGTAAGGGTTATCTGTGCTGTCGGAAGTTTTACTTTACCGCCGCATATGCTTGACTACTACCTTCTATTAGTTAAAACACATTTATCTAACAATCGTTTTACTATCGCAGGTGTACATTAAAGTCTTTCTCCAGCCTCTTTTGATGGGCGCTTGACTGGGCAATCGGATGAGGATGACCGTATCTTCTTCCGGTACCATCGGTTCTTTGATACGCGATTAACTAGTCACTTATTGTAACATCGTGTTAATTAATTCATTAGTTTGAACGGTTCTTCAGATCTTTATTATATTTTACTAATAGGTTCGCTAGGCAGCCCCGAACCAGCGTACATCACTGCCCACTGTAGTTATTTACATGGGCAGAATTTTAAGTTCTTATTGCAATTACATTTGAAATCTCGTTTCTATTTTTGTATATGTGTAGTTGTAGATGTTATGTATTATTTATTGTTCTGGCTTTTATGTAGACTCTTCTGATATCTGACGCTCTAGAGATAATTCTTTAGTAAGATAATTCATATATGTTCCGCCTTGAGAACTACATTTTCATATTACTCAAGACGCCGTCTTTTTCTAAATAATACACTCGTGTATATATTTGAATTCGTAAATTAATTAATATCTGTAAAGATATGTTTGAAACTACGCGGGTCTCTGCCATATCTACAGTGCCTATTAGGGTATCGCCATCTACAGAGAACTCCTCAAAGTTACTTGCGCGTCTATGGTATCGCCATCTATTCAGAACCACAGACGAGATATAAGAATAGACAGGACATCTTATGGACTTTCGTGGCCCAACGTGACTGTCATACCGACTCAGAAATCCCACGCTGATTTGAGCGTCCTCTGCTCATGGGCAGTGATCACTTGAAGAACTATTATTTACTAAAGTAGTGGGGACGGGATTCATGCGAATGTGTGAATATATGTAAATGCTTTGAGGGGATCAGGACAGCTTTTTCTCGAGCAACGTTTCGGTAGAAAAATTGAGCTACGGTGCCTGGTCGCGCGATGTACTTCGGCTCGGCTCGAGTTGAGTCGAAACCACATCGCGATGCATCGGGGCAATGAAATTGACAGTGTCACGTCAAGCGTCCCGCCTGTGCTGTCCCGCTTTCATTGCGCAGCAAATAACAAAAGAATTCTTTAACGAGGATCGTAGGTCCAGCTAAAACTTAATCAGAACCCGCAGAAGTTCAATAGGCACGACCCTAGAGTCGTAGGTCCGGCTAAAAGTTGGTCAGAAAACGTAAAAGTCCAGTAGGTACAACTCTGGGATCGTAGGTTCAGCTATAAGTCGGTCAGAACCCGAAGAAGTACAATAGACACGATCCTAGAGCCGTCGGACCGGCTAAAAGTTGGTCAGAAAACGTAAAAGTCCAGTAGGTACAACCCTAGGATCGTAGATTCAGCTAAAAGTTGGTCAGAACCCGAAGAAGTACACAGTAGACATGACCCTAGAGTCGTAGGTCCGGCTAAAAGATGGTCAGAAAACGTAAAAGTCCAGTAGGTACAACCCTAGGATCGTAGATTCAGCTAAAAGTTGGTCAGAACCCGAAGAAGTACACAGTAGACATGACCCTAGAGTCGTAGGTCCGGCTAAAAGATGGTCAGAAAACGTAAAAGTCCAGTAGGTACAACCCTAGGATCGTAGATTCAGCTAAAAGTTGGTCAGAACCCGAAGAAGTACACAGTAGACATGACCCTAGAGTCGTAGGTCCGGCTAAAAGATGGTCAGAAAACGTAAAAGTCCAGTAGGTACAACCCTAGGATCGTAGGTTTAGCTAAAAATTGGTCAGAAGTCGAAAAAGTTCAGTACGTATGACCTTAGTACAGTAGTACGCACGACCGCGATCGGAGACCTTGGAAGAGTTCGAAAATTGCGAATACCACCGAGCGCGACCGAGCGTTACCGACGCGCCGGCGCGTCGCGGAGTGGGGATGCCGGTGCGCGGCGCACGCGGTGTCACTATCAGTTCAAGCGTCGTACCGTACGGGTCGTCTATGCTGTCGAAGGTTAGCGACATATGTACATCAGCTTACAACACAATAGCATCTCGGGGTTTACTTTATCACCGCATACGCTTGTCTATTACCTTCTATTAATTAATACACGTTTATTTAACAATCGTTTGACTATCGTGGATATCCATTAAACTCTTTCTCGAGTCTCTTTTGCTGGACGCTTGACCGGTCATCCGGTACCACCGATTTTTTGATTCGCGATAACTAGTCGTTTATTAAAATATCGGGTTCATTAATTTATTAGTTTAAACGGTTCTTTGAATATTTATTATATTTTATTACACGATTATTCGGATTCGATGCGGTGTTAAGTTTGCGTTTATTTTCTTTGCAATGTCACTTACATACCCAGTTACATATGTCTTTTCGCGACTTCGAATTCGATTCTGATTTTGGCACAGGTTTATCACGTTGCTTTTCTTTTTGTTGCAGATACAATGGATGATTGGTTGGTGGAGGATAATATATTGAGGCTGCAGGAATGGAGTATTGAGATGCAATTACTGCGATGCATAACAATCAGTCCGATGACGTATGATGAAGGATTGGTAACATTTAACTTATTATCCCAACAGTTTACGTATATTTCTTTGAAAGTTATTGAGCAGTTTAAACATTTTAAGTAGGACTTACAATATGCCATTCGCGATTGAAACTAGAGTCAGTAAATTTCATTAATTCTAAACGAAAAATTGAAATACTTTCATGTTTCGCTGCATATCGGTCGCGATTTCTATTATAGCTTCACTAGTATTTATTAAAAACTTTTATTATCTCTGTGACTTGGCACAAGTACGGTCAAATTGTATTTTCGATGCAGCATTGTCCGCGTACTTACGTACTGGTTGCCATGCACTTGAAGCATGATAAATAGTTTCGAGTCTTGATTTCTACAAGCAGCTACGAGAACTTATAAATGCGCGATATTGCTTACTAACTAAGATCATGATCACCTTTAAAACTCGGACAAAGAACAGTCACAGTATGCTTTTGATAAATCATTTATATTAATCTATAATAGTATATCTTGAATAGACAATTAACAGTAATTAAATCAGAATAATAATACGGTAGTACTTTATTAAAACAAAGCAGTATTTCCTCAACAGACGTTTGACAGGATGAAGAAATAAGAAAGAGATAAATAAAATCAAATGTGTATTGCTTCAATTTCTACCTCCTCACCCTATTTACTAACTTGTACAGATTATCTTTCAGTAAATTTTGATGACCGCGCGCAATGCGGTCAGTAGAGTCAGTGCTTGCTCCGTCAAAGTTCTTTTTATTCTTTTTAGAGCGAAACCGCTCATAATATTTATAACTAAATATAAATAACAGTAAAGATACGCGAAAGTAGAGTCAGTGTTTGCTTCGAAATATTGCTCTCGCGAAATTAGAGTCACTTTGTTCGTCGAACACAATTGACGTGCGCGATAGTAGTCTTTTACTTTATTTTTTTTTCTTTCGCAATAAGTATTCCGGTATTAGAGTCAGCACCGATGCAGTTCGGCGAGTTCGGGCACTCATCCATCAACTCGAAGAGTAAGTATCTCTGTATTTCTTTAATATTATTTTACAATGGTCTTTGATAATTATCATGATCGAAAAGTACTCAAAACGCAAAGATTTCAATGTTGTCTGTTCTTTTGAATGTTTCAGAAGCTGCCATGGGCTCAATTGTATCACCATAACGATATTGTTGGCCGCGCGCAATGCGGTTGGTAGAGTCAGTGCTTGTTCCGTCAAAGTTCTTTTTATTATTTTTTGAGCGCAGCCGCTCTTAATAATAATTCAACAAAAATAACAGTAAAGAGACGCGAAATTAGAGTCAGTGTTTGCTCCGAAATAATACTCTCGCGAAAAATAGAGTCACTTTGTTCGTCGATCACAATTATTCCGTTTCCTTTTCCGTTCTCGGCTCGGAGGACTGATGGTTAGGGACTTAGTGTCAGCGAGTTACGATGTGCGGGGGCGTGATTGTGGTTCTGGACCCTGGTCACGAGGCCCTCTGTTAGACCACATATAATCTCTAATTTGGGTAGGTCATCCACCATTCTGGAATCGTGGTCGCGGTTCTTGCAATATCCGGGTTGCAGTGTCATCGGGGGGCGGTGTGTGGGGCTGTGATTGCTTTTCTGGACACTTTGGCCCGCCTAGTAGGAAATTCCTATGTGTTAGACCACGCCAAGCACACCTTGGGGTGGCAGAAGGCATACGGGTCATAATCTAGAATCGTGGTTGTGGTTTTGCATATCCGTGCCTTAATGATTTCTGTGGCTCGGAATCGAAACTGGTCTCGATGCTAAGTCGTTTTACTGTCCAGACTCTGAGCCGAGGACTCGCGGGCTGCTCGGTAGCAGTCACAAAAACAGTAGAAATACTGTCGCGAAATTAGAATCACTTTGTTCGTCAATCATAAGTGTTCCATTAGAGTCAGTGTCCTGTTCAGCGAGTTCGGGCTTTCAGCCATCAATTTGACGAGTAAGTATCTCCTTCGTTCTTTAATCTTGTATTGCAATAATCATTGATAATTAACACATTCCAAAAGTACTGAAAATACATAGATTTTAATGTTGTTTGCTCTTTTTGAATGTTTCAGCAGCTTCCATGGCTTCGATGGCGACGAGCTTGACCGCACACCTGGTGAGTCTGCAACCGGTGAGTGGCATGCTTTAAAGTTCCTCTGGTCACTCAATCATGTCGCAGGACGAAAGGTCCGAACCGACACGGGTGACTGGTTGTAATTACGTAGATTTTTCTGGCAAGCACTGTGACCATGGGTATATGGAAATATACTCATGAGTAGTAACTTCTTTACTGCTTTATATTATGTGAGGATAGGTCTTCTTGTACAACGCGTTTTTAAATAGCTTGATAATTTTAAAACAGATCATATTTAGTACAAAATATATCACTATGTATCTTTTTATAATAGAGTATTTAATTGAATACCTATGAAACGATATTTAAATAGTTATTAATTATTGAATGAATATAAAGTAACGTCCAGTATTCTACGTGCATTAGTTTGTAGTGGAGAAGTCGAATACCATTCGACTTCGTTTACTTGTCAATTGCAATGACTGCACAGTTAGAATAAATTGCATAATTATTGCTGTTAGTAAGAGTGTAGTATTTCATCTTTTTCTACTTTGATAATATATAAAGTGAAGGTACTCATTTACCTTATCAATTTGTTGGAACTATCGAATAATTTTATTATTCGATATCCATATTAGTCTTTAGCGTTTAAAGATATCGATACGTTCATTGTTTCCGTACAAAATGTTAATTAAACCTGAATGTACAAGAAGACAATACGCGAACGGGTAGTTTTCGAAATCAAGGCAATCAACTTTTAAAGCAATCTTGCGTTTTAGAATCAATGCTTTGATAACGGGAACGCCCGAGGATGTTTCAATTTAATTCAAAGTATATTAAAGTAGAGTCGTTGAATAATTTCTCTATTAACGTAGAGTCTTTGAATAATTTTTCTAATAAAGTAGACTCACTGCATAATTTTTCTAATATAGTAGAGTCATTGCACAATTTTTCTAATAAAGTAGAGTCATTTAATTTTCTCTTCAATAAAATAGAATCATATATAGATCTGTTGTACATATATAGGTATTTTAGCCCGTTAGAAAATCAGTATGTCCTTATCATCTTTTTAGACGAGGATTTTCAGGTTTAACCCTTTCCGTGTTCACTGCCCGGATCCCACTCACGTGCCCCGGTGCTACTTGGGTGGGAAAACGGTGGTAGAGCACGATGATATTTTTTAGTTTATAAGCCATAAAATGATTTATTGTTGGCGACTGACAGTGCGTTGGTGTATCGTGCACGACGTAATATCCGCATTGTGTGTGTGGTTAGGCTGTGGATTTGCGTCGTTCCGTATTAAAATGTAGCTATTATGACCAAGATAAGATGTCCATCAATTTAAAACAGAGACATCATTTTTAGTATTATTTGCTTCAATAATTCCTACTATACTTGGGCACGAAGTTTTTGTCATTTAAGATGACAGAGGCCAAATGCCAAAAAGAATTGAATATACTTATCAATTGCTATCAAGTACCTCTTGTATCGGTGCTATTTAATTATTTTATTAAATATCTATTAAATATCTCAACCGCGACGTGGTTTTTTCCACGTGAACGCAGAGATCCCAGCCACTGTCAGTCGATTTCAGAAAAATGGTACGTACATTAGAGTGTGCAAGTTGTGTGACAGCACTTGGGTGTCGGGGGTGTCCCGGGACGCCTCCCTAGTGTAGGCTTTTGCGCCCAAGTGTTTGACTGAGAACCGTGGAGTGTCGTGTGTTGGTGTGTTTGTTTGCCATTTTTTAAATATAGGTCCAGGTAGGATAGGTAGCATACTTTCTGGTGTGATTGATAGACATAAGTAGGTAGGGCCGGGCAGGTTGACACAGTCTCCGATCGGGTAGGCACTATTTCGCGTGTTCAACCTGTTTCAGGAAATCTGATTTGAAAAGTCGACGGTGAAGCTGTGGCGCGAACGAAAATGCGTGCGCCTCTGGCTTTGCCTATCGATTTTTCGAATCCTTCGCGGTCGTGGTCGCGATTTAGGCTCCGAAACGAAACGCGTTACATTATGCTCGAGGCTGCACGTGTGAACGAAGAACGATTACAATTTTAATCGTAATCTATGTGATTTTCCGTAATCACAATTTTACGATTTTATTTGATCGCCATTCGGCCACGTGTGTTCCATTTAGCTCCGCGATTCAAACTCTTTATTTCACCTTTATAAGTTTTTCCTTGGTTTCCGATTAGAGTCTCGAGCCTAGTTTAAGTTTCAGCTGACCCTTGGGTCCGACGAAATGGAGAGGCTATATGCCGAAGAGGCCCGACAAACTGTCACTCAAGAGGGCAACTACTAATGGCTCCCCATTCTTTTTAAGAATGGGGAATCATTCTGTGTTACTACTTTGTCACTGTGCTTGCATTTTCATTTGTAGAATTTGTATTTGTACTTGGCCGATGCACATTCCGGCCCAACGATACAGCCCTCCCAAAAATATCGCGTTGCTTTAGAGTTGCGAAAAACTTGCGAACGGGTCGAGTTGGAGTTGCGTTGAATGCCACTTATTGCTATTCTTATTGCTAGTTAAATTGTAGTATTTTATAATACACTTTACATTTGAGCTTCTAGTGTTGCGGAAATTGTTTTCGCGTATTGGAACTTTCAGTTCATTTTTCAGAGGATCTTCAATTTGCTTAATTTTGGATAGTACATATAATTTACTGTTTGCTTTCTATTAGTCTTAATAAATAGTGTTGCGAAATGATTGTTTCGCGAGTTCCAGTTAGCGTTGCGTTGATTAAAGATCGCGTTTTTAAGTAGAGTTGCGACTACTAGTCCCCATCTGCTTCCAATTGGAAGCCTGTTCCTGAACCAGGAACTTTTTCTTTTCAGCGTTTTATATTAGCCTTTCTTTTTATTTTATTTTTCTTAATAATTATACTACCTGGAATGTCTGTTGATGGAAGTACTGCTAAAAATTTGCATACATATTAGTAAATTACTGTGTGAACGAAATGAAAAGAAATGAAAAAGAAAAGAAAAGAAAAGAAAGAAGAAGAAAAGAAAAAGAGCAAAGTAAAAAACAGATATAATTTGCAGAATCTTTGATAAATTTATAATAATTCTAGATAGTAGATTTAAATTAGAGTTAATACTAGTGACTGTTCATTATTGGAGTTTAACTCTTAAATATTTCCTCTTAATTGTTGCAATTCTATCTTAACCTTTTTTTTAGTAGAGCCAATTTTTATAACTTTTCGAGCTTGCTTTGTAGAAATTGAAATTCACTCGCGATATCCGTAAATGTTTAAACAAAAATTCTTGCACGAAAAACGTTATTGGCAGTAGTTGGGTCTCGGCATGGTGATAGTTGAAGTTTGATATTTTTCTTCCGAATAATCGTTTGTCGCTTCTTTGTTGAAGCAAAATAGAATCAATTGTAGTGAAATGTGACTACTTCATTTTGGAGTTTTTAATGAACGTGATACCACCATTCAGTTTGATCTAGAACGTACAAAAGAATATATCACTTTGGCCGAAATCCAATTAACTATTGTTAACAAAAAATAGCAGCATTTTTCATATCAATTCTGATTTATTAACTGCGCTAAAATTCAGTTATTACGAATTAAAAGCAGCTTCATTTCGATATAAAATGGGGAGGCTTGGGGATGTCACTAATCTAATGCTTGAGATTGTTACAGATTCACAGATGAACCCAAATATGCTATATTAAACAAACATAAGTACATACGTCAGAGGCTCAAGAGTGGAGTATATAGAATACAGATCCAGAAATATTATCAAAGACCCGATTGGAAACTTTAAAATTAAAGAGCCAGCCTCGTCGATTCAATTTGTGAGTTTAAGAATTCATTCTTATAATGCTTTACTAATTATTTCGAGTTTGTGCATGTTTCAGAAGCATTGAAAAGAAGAGGATTCATGAAACAATGTATAATACGAACACACCCTCACCCCATCCCTGCCCCAAACCCCTGTCCTTATTAACTAATTACAGGTGTTAGACAATTAATTAGGCAGGCCCAAATATAAATCGAACAATACATTTAGCTGTTTATGTAGGTAGGATTTGTCTCAACACACAATCTTAGATCTTTATACTGGCAGGTTTTACACGAATTTAAATTATTAGACTTTTAATTAGGCAGGGTTTATAAAACCAAATATTGTTGGCAGGTGCTGCAATTTTTTGGTTCGGTTTCTGTCTGTTCTAGGACACCATGGACCACGAGAGATTAATACGGACTAACCGAAGAGGATTTAAGTATATGTATACTCATACCTACATGAGTATGGGATAGTATCTATTACAGTGCTATGTAGATAGGATATTATTGAAATTGTTCTTTTATTCGATCTGTTAGATGTTATACTAGGTAGGGTGATTCTAGTCTTAAGTTAGCTCTTTAGTCAGGCAGGGCGTATTCGAATCTAATCTAAAATTTAAGAAACTAGGGTTTATTTTTAAGTTATGTCTTAGCTTTTAAGCCCGCAGTGTTCACCACTGCAATAATATTTCGTTGTCTAGTTTTTAAGATCATAGGATATATTTTTAAGACAGTTTTATTTCAGGAACGTGAATTCTCTTGCAGATTTTCTTTCAGCTTTCCTTCTGATATTCCATTTAGCTTTCGGTCGTGAATTTTCCAACTACTCCTCTTGTTGTCTTACTTGTACTACGATCAATTACTGAACGTTCTACAAATTGACAATAATAGGAGATTTTTCTTTGTCACATGTTATATTAGAATTAGTTTTCGCGTAATTGGAGGGTGGAAGGGCCGTGGCTAGGGTGGGTCTCCATGCGCAGTAACCTCCACGTGGTGAGACCCGGGCAATCAATTATTTATCGTATAATTATTAAACGTTTAGGAGACGTTTGATAATTATGTGGAAAATAATTCGAGCGAATGGACTGCGCATTGCACTTTCCCCTCTCATTCCCTTTTTGCTTCATTCTCTTATTTGCGTCATTCTCTTATTAGCTTCATTCCCTTTTCCGTTCTCGGCCCGGAGGACGGATGGTAAGGCGCTTTTGGCACCTGTGGCGGTATTTGGGTTGCAGTGTCATCGTGGAGCAGTGTGTGAGGCTGTGATTGCGGTTCTGGACAGGTGACCCGCCAAGTAGGATATTTCTCCTCGTTAGACCACGCCAAGCACACCTTGGGGTGGCAGAAGGCATATGGGACATAATCTGGAATCGTGGTTGCGGTCTTGCATATCCGTTCCTCAATGATTGCTGTGGCTCGGTATCGAAACAGGTGTTGATTGTAAGTCGTGTTACTGTCCAGACTATGGGCCGAGGGCTCGCGGACTGCTCGGTAGCAGTCACTTTCGTTATTTGCCTCCCATTTGATCCCACTTGTGAGTTGAAGATTTTTATAATGCTTTACTAATTACATCCACTTTGTCTTTGTTTCAGAAGGACTGAAAGGAATCAGCTAAAGAAGATGAATGCTTAAAAAATGTATAATATGACCACACTCTCACTCTGCCCCTGCCCTGCCCGTGCCCAGCCCTTACCCTTACACGTGCCCCTGCCGCTGCCCTTTTATACAGGCAGGTTTTACACCAATTGAATTTATTAGACTTTTAATTAGGCAGGGTTTATGAAACTAAAAATTGATTCAATCTGTTCTAGGACACCATGGGCCACGAAATTAATTCCTCTTCAATTAGTCCATATTAAGCATATGCATACTTATACCTACACGAGTATAGGATAGTATCTATTACAGTCCTATGTAAATAGGATATTATTGAAATTGTTCTTTTATTCGAACTGTTAGATGTTATACTAGGTAGGGCGATTCTAGTTTTAAGTTAGATCTTTAGTCAGGCAGGACGCATTTGAATTTAATGTAGTATTTAAGAAAGGAGGATTCATTTTTAAACTGCGTCTTGGTTTTTAAGACAGCTGTGTACACTGCTGTGATAATATTTCGTTGTCTAGTTTCTAAGATCATAAGATATATTATTAAGAAAGTTTTATTTCAGGAAATTGGACTCTGATTTTCTTTTCTTTTCTCTGATTTTCTTTCAGGTTTCGTTCTGATATTCCATTTAGCTTTCGGTCGTGAATTTTCCAACTACTCCTCTTGTTGTCTTATTTGTACTACGATCAATTACTGAACGTTCTACAAATTGACAATAATAGGAGATTTTTCTTTGTCACATGTTATATTAGAATTAGTTTTCGCGTAATTGGAGGGTGGAAGGGCCGTGGCTAGGGTGGGTCTTCATGCGCAGTAACCTCCACGTGGTGAGACCCGGGCAATCAATTATTTATCGTATAATTATTAAACGTTTAAGAGACGTTTGATAATTATATGGAAAATAATTCGAGCTAATTGACTGCGTATTGCACTTATTATACAATGTACAAAAGTGGCCGCTTAATGTTCGTTTTTCTTCACAATTAATATTCGCGGAGTCATGCCTACCGATTTTTGGACCTGCACCGATGTATCGAAGATCGAGGTTGCGTCCTAGTTATCTCAACTTGCCATCAGCCATGGTCCTTGAAATATCTCACGGTCGTTCTCAGTACGTCTCAATCCACTCCCAACACAGCCTAAACCCAGCGTGCCTAAAAGTGATAAGCATGAACAATTCCTTATAAATCACATCCCTGGATAGTGTTCGCTAGGCAGCCTCGAAGCAGCGAACATTAAGCGGGCATTACTGTCCACTGTAATTATTTGAGCGGGGAGAATCTTAAGTTCTTATTGCAATTACTTTTGAGTTTTCGTTTGTATCTTGTATCTATCTGTAGCTGTAAATATTGTGTATTATTTATTGCCCTGCTTCTTATGTAGACCCTTCTGTTTTCTGACGCTTTCGAGATAATTCGTTGGTAACATAAATCATATATGTTTCGCCTTGAGAATTACATTTTCTCTTTCCTCAGGAAGCCTTCTTTCTTATAAATGAAATACCCCTGTATACATTTTAATTCATAAAGTAATTAATATCTGTAAAGATATACTTGAAATTACGCGGGTCCCTGCCATATCTACGGTGCCAGCTTTGGTTTCGCCATCTATACAGAACTTCTCGAAACTACTCGCGGTTCTTACTTACCTTAAGTGTAGGTATGGCAGAGGTCTGGTAGTTTCATTCTGATCTGTATAGATGGCGATACTAATGACTCTAGATAAAACAGACATACACGTAGCTGCGAGCACTACTTTATAGATGGCGTAACTGAAGCCCCTTTGGGTGTAGATAAGACAGGGATGCGAGTGGTACGAAATTTCAAGCACTTGTTTCTAAATAGCGGTGCGATAAACTTTGATTATTTCGGTCTTCATTTATAAAATTAGGTTAATAATGCCCGTAAATCGTTTTGTACACTCATTTACATATCAATAAAGGGTTAGGAAACACAGTACTACAATCTACATCAAAATTAATATTTACGGTAACATTGCAAGTTCCATTGTTCATTTTATTCTACAACAATCCAGCTCATTAGCACAGGTAAATGCATTTGTGAATATTTTTTCCTTTAAATAAATTTTTCAGCACGTAATAAGTACATACTAATAGTAGTAGTATTCTTTATTTCGGTCTCGCAGCAATGAAAGTTTGGTTAGTGTACATATAACCTATCTTTGCAATACTATATGAACTCTTGCACTCTCATCTTCTGCTTCGCTCTTCCTTTTCATACCTTCTCTGCCTTATGCACCACACTATTTCTTGTCTCATTATCGCACGTCTATTACACATCTTTTCATTTCCTCTCTGTTTCATTAGAAATTCCTAAGTCACTTCTGCGCTATTAATTGCTGACTCTTTCCTGTTCCCGCTTTACTTTGGTACTTTCGTATTGCTCCCGTTTTAATACATTTAAACCTTTCATTATATCCCGTGTCTTGTGTTTTTCTTTGAAGGCCCTCTGTTAGATCCTTTAGTTTCGTTCTTATCAAATTTAGTAATCTCACATTCGTTTCATTCGTTCTAAAAGATTCTTTCTCTTATGCTTCTAGTTTGGGCCGCCCTACTTTCTTTTTCGACTAAATATCCTTTAACAATCTTTCTATCTCCTTTTACATACCCACTAATATATTTTTTTGTGTGCGTAGGTTTCGTAGGCAAAGGATAAGGAGCATTGATCGCCAATTCTCATTGTGCAGAAAAAGAAGGAAGAAGAAAGAATAACTCTCGCTATATACATACTTCAGTTATATTAAATTGGTTTTGTGGGATTGGAAGGTGTACGCAATGAAGGCTGATGTAAGTGTAATACGTCTCTAAATATCTTTTTCTTTCAATAAATCTTCCTGTGTGTAATAATTACATACTAACAATTACATAATAGTTATTCCTTTTTATGTCGGCCTCGCAGCTATGAAATTTCGACTTAGTGTACATATAATCTAACTTTAGATTACTATCTTAACTTATGCATTCCTCTCCTCCACTCTTTCTTGCAAACCTTCTCTACATTATCCCATTACTTATCCCCTTATTTCATTTTGATTATACACTTAGTCTTTAAGGCTCACCATCACTTTCTTTACTCCCCTTCTCGTCAAATTCATTCATGTTCGATTCATTCCATTCCTTTTTAAATAATCCCCCCCCGTTTCTTATACTTCTGGTGTGATCTTTCCCTATTTCGTTTTCTTCTAACTATCCCTTAACAACGTTTCTTTCGCCTGTTACATGCTTACTAATATATTCTTTGTGTGTGCAGGTTTCGCATCAAAAGAGTGAGGAGCATTGCCCGGTGCATCTCATCATGCATAAAAGCAAGAAAGAAGAAAGAATAACTCCTGCTACATACTTTAGTTAAAGTAAATTGGTTTATAAAAGTAGTTTGTAACTATTAGAGCATAAGTGTAATTTAGAACAATTGTGTAATTAACTGTTATGTATATTTATTATATCTTTTATTTTATATTCAATTTATTCGGTAGATCTTGTATAAACTTTAATACTAGTTGTATTAGTATTACATGTTCTACTAAACATGCTAAATATAAAGTGAAAGATATAATAAATAATTTACATATGCACCAGTTACACAATTGCGTTAATTTAAAAATAAGTTTTATCTATAAGATATATTGTAAATTAACTTTAAAGAATAGTTTATAAGTATTAGATTATTTATGTTTATAATATTTTTTATATTACATAAATGTTAGTTTAGTATTAATTTACAACTTTACAACAACTAGTTTTAGTTGTACGATCTATTCTAAATATATATATAAGAATAGTTTATAAGGATTAGCTTGTAAAATTGAATTACATTTTTGTAACTTGTATCTTCATTGATTAGTTTAAATAAACTTGAAATGAAAAGAATTGCACTGCTCTTTTTATATTCATACCTTACCAATCCTTGAAAGAACCTAATTCCGAATCCTTACACAAGAAGTACCGTGGATGAACTTTAAATGCAAAGTTCTCAAGCGAGAAACTTGTAAAAATTGCCCTATACGTTATTAAACTTAGCTGCAAGAAATTCGTGGAAATAACATAATTTTTAAAGTCTTCATTGCAAAATATCTTGGTAGAAGTCTAGAAAATTAAGCGCTCGGAAATTCCTGGAACGTGACGTCATTTCCGAGAATTGCTGCTGTCGAATACCTCCTCGCATATCATATTCTCCTGATACAAATCCACGATTTTCAGCGAGATATTTTTGCCAGAATCTCAGAAATTTTGCGATCGAAAATTCCTGGAACGTGACGTCATTTCCAAGAATTGCTGGAATGAAAGACCTCCTCGCATATCATATTCTCCTGATACAAAACCACGATTTTCAGTGAGATAATTTTGGCAGAATCACAGAAATTTTGCGCTCGGAAATTCCTGGAACGTGACGTCATTTCCAAGAATTGCTGCGATGAAAGACCTCCTCGCATATCATATTCTCCTGATACAAATCCACGATTTTCGGCACTTAAATTTCTGCTGAAAATCGTGGATTTGTATTAGGAGAATATGATATGCGAGGAGGTATTCGTTCTCAGAAATGACGTCACTTTCCAGGAATTTCCGAGCGCAAAATTTCTGAGTTTCTGGCAAAAATATCTCGCCGAAAATCGTGGATTTGTATTAGGAGAATATGATGTGGAAGGAGGTATTCGATCCCGATAGTTCGTGGAAATGACGTCACGTTCCAGGAATTTCCAAGCGCTGAAATTTCTGAGTTTCTGGCAAAAATATCTTGCTGAAAATCGTGGATTTGTATCAGGAGAATATGATGTGCGAGGAGGTATTCGGCTTCACCAATTCTTGGAAATGCCGTCACGTTCCACGAATTTCCGAGAATTCAAATTTGAAGAGCTCCCATCATTAATTCCTTAACAATTAGCGCCAACGTTAATAATGTTCAGGTCTATTTTTACAAGTTTCTCGCTTTAGGGCTTTGCATTTAAAGTCCGTCCACGGTACTTCTTGTTTAAGGAAGTGGAATCAGGTCTTTTCAAGGATAGGTAAGGTGTTAAAATAAAGAGAGCAGTAGAATTCCTTTTATTAAAGATTTATTAAATTAATTAATGAAGATACAAGTTACAAGAATGTTGTAATTCAAATGTACAAGCTAACACTTATGAACTATTCTTATATATCAATTTACAATTAATCGTACAAGTAAATCTTGTATCAATTCTAAACTAACATTTATATAATATAAAGAATATTATAAATATAAATGATCTAATACTTATAAACTATTCTTTGAAGTTAATTTACAATACATATTCTTACAGATAAAACTTACACTAAAATTTACACGGTTTACATGCAGAAGCTTATAAATTTAAATTGCAGCAATTGTGTAACTGGTGCATATGTAAATTATTTATTATATCTTTCATTTTACATTTAGCACATTCAGTAGAACTTGTAGTAAACGTAATATTAAAGTTTATATAAGATCTACCGAATAAACTGAATATAAAATAAAAGATATAATAGATATACATAACAGTTAATTACACAATTGTTCTAAATTAATCTTATGCGCTAATAGTTACAAACTATTTTTATAGACCAATTTACTATAACTAAAGGATAACTAAAGTATGTGGCGAGGGTTATTCTTTCTTCTTTCTTGCTTTTATGCATGATGAGATGCACCGGGCAATGCTCCTCACTCTTTTGATGCGAAACCTGCACACACAAAGAATATATTAGTAAGCATGTAACAGGCGAAAGAAACGTTGTTAAGGGATAGTTAGAAGAAAACGAAATAGGGAAAGATCACACCAGAAGTATAAGAAACGGGGGGGGATTATTTAAAAAGGAATGGAATGAATCGAACATGAATGAATTTGACGAGAAGGGGAGTAAAGAAAGTGATGGTGAGCCTTAAAGACTAAGTGTATAATCAAAATGAAATAAGGGGATAAGTAATGGGATAATGTAGAGAAGGTTTGCAAGAAAGAGTGGAGGAGAGGAATGCATAAGTTAAGATAGTAATCTAAAGTTAGATTATATGTACACTAAGTCGAAATTTCATAGCTGCGAGGCCGACATAAAAAGGAATAACTATTATGTAATTGTTAGTATGTAATTATTACACACAGGAAGATTTATTGAAAGAAAAAGATATTTAGAGACGTATTACACTTACATCAGCCTTCATTGCGTACACCTTCCAATCCCACAAAACCAATTTAATATAACTGAAGTATGTATATAGCGAGAGTTATTCTTTCTTCTTCCTTCTTTTTCTGCACAATGAGAATTGGCGATCAATGCTCCTTATCCTTTGCCTACGAAACCTACGCACACAAAAAAATATATTAGTGGGTATGTAAAAGGAGATAGAAAGATTGTTAAAGGATATTTAGTCGAAAAAGAAAGTAGGGCGGCCCAAACTAGAAGCATAAGAGAAAGAATCTTTTAGAACGAATGAAACGAATGTGAGATTACTAAATTTGATAAGAACGAAACTAAAGGATCTAACAGAGGGCCTTCAAAGAAAAACACAAGACACGGGATATAATGAAAGGTTTAAATGTATTAAAACGGGAGCAATACGAAAGTACCAAAGTAAAGCGGGAACAGGAAAGAGTCAGCAATTAATAGCGCAGAAGTGACTTAGGAATTTCTAATGAAACAGAGAGGAAATGAAAAGATGTGTAATAGACGTGCGATAATGAGACAAGAAATAGTGTGGTGCATAAGGCAGAGAAGGTATGAAAAGGAAGAGCGAAGCAGAAGATGAGAGTGCAAGAGTTCATATAGTATTGCAAAGATAGGTTATATGTACACTAACCAAACTTTCATTGCTGCGAGACCGAAATAAAGAATACTACTACTATTAGTATGTACTTATTACGTGCTGAAAAATTTATTTAAAGGAAAAAATATTCACAAATGCATTTACCTGTGCTAATGAGCTGGATTGTTGTAGAATAAAATGAACAATGGAACTTGCAATGTTACCGTAAATATTAATTTTGATGTAGATTGTAGTACTGTGTTTCCTAACCCTTTATTGATATGTAAATGAGTGTACAAAACGATTTACGGGCATTATTAACCTAATTTTATAAATGAAGACCGAAATAATCAAAGTTTATCGCACCGCTATTTAGAAACAAGTGCTTGAAATTTCGTACCACTCGCATCCCTGTCTTATCTACACCCAAAGGGGCTTCAGTTACGCCATCTATAAAGTAGTGCTCGCAGCTACGTGTATGTCTGTTTTATCTAGAGTCATTAGTATCGCCATCTATACAGATCAGAATGAAACTACCAGACCTCTGCCATACCTACACTTAAGGTAAGTAAGAACCGCGAGTAGTTTCGAGAAGTTCTGTATAGATGGCGAAACCAAAGCTGGCACCGTAGATATGGCAGGGACCCGCGTAATTTCAAGTATATCTTTACAGATATTAATTACTTTATGAATTAAAATGTATACAGGGGTATTTCATTTATAAGAAAGAAGGCTTCCTGAGGAAAGAGAAAATGTAATTCTCAAGGCGAAACATATATGATTTATGTTACCAACGAATTATCTCGAAAGCGTCAGAAAACAGAAGGGTCTACATAAGAAGCAGGGCAATAAATAATACACAATATTTACAGCTACAGATAGATACAAGATACAAACGAAAACTCAAAAGTAATTGCAATAAGAACTTAAGATTCTCCCCGCTCAAATAATTACAGTGGACAGTAATGCCCGCTTAATGTTCGCTGCTTCGAGGCTGCCTAGCGAACACTATCCAGGGATGTGATTTATAAGGAATTGTTCATGCTTATCACTTTTAGGCACGCTGGGTTTAGGCTGTGTTGGGAGTGGATTGAGACGTACTGAGAACGACCGTGAGATATTTCAAGGACCATGGCTGATGGCAAGTTGAGATAACTAGGACGCAACCTCGATCTTCGATACATCGGTGCAGGTCCAAAAATCGGTAGGCATGACTCCGCGAATATTAATTGTGAAGAAAAACGAACATTAAGCGGCCACTTTTGTACATTGTATAATAAGTGCAATACGCAGTCAATTAGCTCGAATTATTTTCCATATAATTATCAAACGTCTCTTAAACGTTTAATAATTATACGATAAATAATTGATTGCCCGGGTCTCACCACGTGGAGGTTACTGCGCATGAAGACCCACCCTAGCCACGGCCCTTCCACCCTCCAATTACGCGAAAACTAATTCTAATATAACATGTGACAAAGAAAAATCTCCTATTATTGTCAATTTGTAGAACGTTCAGTAATTGATCGTAGTACAAATAAGACAACAAGAGGAGTAGTTGGAAAATTCACGACCGAAAGCTAAATGGAATATCAGAACGAAACCTGAAAGAAAATCAGAGAAAAGAAAAGAAAATCAGAGTCCAATTTCCTGAAATAAAACTTTCTTAATAATATATCTTATGATCTTAGAAACTAGACAACGAAATATTATCACAGCAGTGTACACAGCTGTCTTAAAAACCAAGACGCAGTTTAAAAATGAATCCTCCTTTCTTAAATACTACATTAAATTCAAATGCGTCCTGCCTGACTAAAGATCTAACTTAAAACTAGAATCGCCCTACCTAGTATAACATCTAACAGTTCGAATAAAAGAACAATTTCAATAATATCCTATTTACATAGGACTGTAATAGATACTATCCTATACTCGTGTAGGTATAAGTATGCATATGCTTAATATGGACTAATTGAAGAGGAATTAATTTCGTGGCCCATGGTGTCCTAGAACAGATTGAATCAATTTTTAGTTTCATAAACCCTGCCTAATTAAAAGTCTAATAAATTCAATTGGTGTAAAACCTGCCTGTATAAAAGGGCAGCGGCAGGGGCACGTGTAAGGGTAAGGGCTGGGCACGGGCAGGGCAGGGGCAGAGTGAGAGTGTGGTCATATTATACATTTTTTAAGCATTCATCTTCTTTAGCTGATTCCTTTCAGTCCTTCTGAAACAAAGACAAAGTGGATGTAATTAGTAAAGCATTATAAAAATCTTCAACTCACAAGTGGGATCAAATGGGAGGCAAATAACGAAAGTGACTGCTACCGAGCAGTCCGCGAGCCCTCGGCCCATAGTCTGGACAGTAACACGACTTACAATCAACACCTGTTTCGATACCGAGCCACAGCAATCATTGAGGAACGGATATGCAAGACCGCAACCACGATTCCAGATTATGTCCCATATGCCTTCTGCCACCCCAAGGTGTGCTTGGCGTGGTCTAACGAGGAGAAATATCCTACTTGGCGGGTCACCTGTCCAGAACCGCAATCACAGCCTCACACACTGCTCCACGATGACACTGCAACCCAAATACCGCCACAGGTGCCAAAAGCGCCTTACCATCCGTCCTCCGGGCCGAGAACGGAAAAGGGAATGAAGCTAATAAGAGAATGACGCAAATAAGAGAATGAAGCAAAAAGGGAATGAGAGGGGAAAGTGCAATGCGCAGTCCATTCGCTCGAATTATTTTCCACATAATTATCAAACGTCTCCTAAACGTTTAATAATTATACGATAAATAATTGATTGCCCGGGTCTCACCACGTGGAGGTTACTGCGCATGGAGACCCACCCTAGCCACGGCCCTTCCACCCTCCAATTACGCGAAAACTAATTCTAATATAACATGTGACAAAGAAAAATCTCCTATTATTGTCAATTTGTAGAACGTTCAGTAATTGATCGTAGTACAAGTAAGACAACAAGAGGAGTAGTTGGAAAATTCACGACCGAAAGCTAAATGGAATATCAGAAGGAAAGCTGAAAGAAAATCTGCAAGAGAATTCACGTTCCTGAAATAAAACTGTCTTAAAAATATATCCTATGATCTTAAAAACTAGACAACGAAATATTATTGCAGTGGTGAACACTGCGGGCTTAAAAGCTAAGACATAACTTAAAAATAAACCCTAGTTTCTTAAATTTTAGATTAGATTCGAATACGCCCTGCCTGACTAAAGAGCTAACTTAAGACTAGAATCACCCTACCTAGTATAACATCTAACAGATCGAATAAAAGAACAATTTCAATAATATCCTATCTACATAGCACTGTAATAGATACTATCCCATACTCATGTAGGTATGAGTATACATATACTTAAATCCTCTTCGGTTAGTCCGTATTAATCTCTCGTGGTCCATGGTGTCCTAGAACAGACAGAAACCGAACCAAAAAATTGCAGCACCTGCCAACAATATTTGGTTTTATAAACCCTGCCTAATTAAAAGTCTAATAATTTAAATTCGTGTAAAACCTGCCAGTATAAAGATCTAAGATTGTGTGTTGAGACAAATCCTACCTACATAAACAGCTAAATGTATTGTTCGATTTATATTTGGGCCTGCCTAATTAATTGTCTAACACCTGTAATTAGTTAATAAGGACAGGGGTTTGGGGCAGGGATGGGGTGAGGGTGTGTTCGTATTATACATTGTTTCATGAATCCTCTTCTTTTCAATGCTTCTGAAACATGCACAAACTCGAAATAATTAGTAAAGCATTATAAGAATGAATTCTTAAACTCACAAATTGAATCGACGAGGCTGGCTCTTTAATTTTAAAGTTTCCAATCGGGTCTTTGATAATATTTCTGGATCTGTATTCTATATACTCCACTCTTGAGCCTCTGACGTATGTACTTATGTTTGTTTAATATAGCATATTTGGGTTCATCTGTGAATCTGTAACAATCTCAAGCATTAGATTAGTGACATCCCCAAGCCTCCCCATTTTATATCGAAATGAAGCTGCTTTTAATTCGTAATAACTGAATTTTAGCGCAGTTAATAAATCAGAATTGATATGAAAAATGCTGCTATTTTTTGTTAACAATAGTTAATTGGATTTCGGCCAAAGTGATATATTCTTTTGTACGTTCTAGATCAAACTGAATGGTGGTATCACGTTCATTAAAAACTCCAAAATGAAGTAGTCACATTTCACTACAATTGATTCTATTTTGCTTCAACAAAGAAGCGACAAACGATTATTCGGAAGAAAAATATCAAACTTCAACTATCACCATGCCGAGACCCAACTACTGCCAATAACGTTTTTCGTGCAAGAATTTTTGTTTAAACATTTACGGATATCGCGAGTGAATTTCAATTTCTACAAAGCAAGCTCGAAAAGTTATAAAAATTGGCTCTACTAAAAAAAAGGTTAAGATAGAATTGCAACAATTAAGAGGAAATATTTAAGAGTTAAACTCCAATAATGAACAGTCACTAGTATTAACTCTAATTTAAATCTACTATCTAGAATTATTATAAATTTATCAAAGATTCTGCAAATTATATCTGTTTTTTACTTTGCTCTTTTTCTTTTCTTCTTCTTTCTTTTCTTTTCTTTTCTTTTTCATTTCTTTTCATTTCGTTCACACAGTAATTTACTAATATGTATGCAAATTTTTAGCAGTACTTCCATCAACAGACATTCCAGGTAGTATAATTATTAAGAAAAATAAAATAAAAAGAAAGGCTAATATAAAACGCTGAAAAGAAAAAGTTCCTGGTTCAGGAACAGGCTTCCAATTGGAAGCAGATGGGGACTAGTAGTCGCAACTCTACTTAAAAACGCGATCTTTAATCAACGCAACGCTAACTGGAACTCGCGAAACAATCATTTCGCAACACTATTTATTAAGACTAATAGAAAGCAAACAGTAAATTATATGTACTATCCAAAATTAAGCAAATTGAAGATCCTCTGAAAAATGAACTGAAAGTTCCAATACGCGAAAACAATTTCCGCAACACTAGAAGCTCAAATGTAAAGTGTATTATAAAATACTACAATTTAACTAGCAATAAGAATAGCAATAAGTGGCATTCAACGCAACTCCAACTCGACCCGTTCGCAAGTTTTTCGCAACTCTAAAGCAACGCGATATTTTTGGGAGGGCTGTATCGTTGGGCCGGAATGTGCATCGGCCAAGTACAAATACAAATTCTACAAATGAAAATGCAAGCACAGTGACAAAGTAGTAACACAGAATGATTCCCCATTCTTAAAAAGAATGGGGAGCCATTAGTAGTTGCCCTCTTGAGTGACAGTTTGTCGGGCCTCTTCGGCATATAGCCTCTCCATTTCGTCGGACCCAAGGGTCAGCTGAAACTTAAACTAGGCTCGAGACTCTAATCGGAAACCAAGGAAAAACTTATAAAGGTGAAATAAAGAGTTTGAATCGCGGAGCTAAATGGAACACACGTGGCCGAATGGCGATCAAATAAAATCGTAAAATTGTGATTACGGAAAATCACATAGATTACGATTAAAATTGTAATCGTTCTTCGTTCACACGTGCAGCCTCGAGCATAATGTAACGCGTTTCGTTTCGGAGCCTAAATCGCGACCACGACCGCGAAGGATTCGAAAAATCGATAGGCAAAGCCAGAGGCGCACGCATTTTCGTTCGCGCCACAGCTTCACCGTCGACTTTTCAAATCAGATTTCCTGAAACAGGTTGAACACGCGAAATAGTGCCTACCCGATCGGAGACTGTGTCAACCTGCCCGGCCCTACCTACTTATGTCTATCAATCACACCAGAAAGTATGCTACCTATCCTACCTGGACCTATATTTAAAAAATGGCAAACAAACACACCAACACACGACACTCCACGGTTCTCAGTCAAACACTTGGGCGCAAAAGCCTACACTAGGGAGGCGTCCCGGGACACCCCCGACACCCAAGTGCTGTCACACAACTTGCACACTCTAATGTACGTACCATTTTTCTGAAATCGACTGACAGTGGCTGGGATCTCTGCGTTCACGTGGAAAAAACCACGTCGCGGTTGAGATATTTAATAGATATTTAATAAAATAATTAAATAGCACCGATACAAGAGGTACTTGATAGCAATTGATAAGTATATTCAATTCTTTTTGGCATTTGGCCTCTGTCATCTTAAATGACAAAAACTTCGTGCCCAAGTATAGTAGGAATTATTGAAGCAAATAATACTAAAAATGATGTCTCTGTTTTAAATTGATGGACATCTTATCTTGGTCATAATAGCTACATTTTAATACGGAACGACGCAAATCCACAGCCTAACCACACACACAATGCGGATATTACGTCGTGCACGATACACCAACGCACTGTCAGTCGCCAACAATAAATCATTTTATGGCTTATAAACTAAAAAATATCATCGTGCTCTACCACCGTTTTCCCACCCAAGTAGCACCGGGGCACGTGAGTGGGATCCGGGCAGTGAACACGGAAAGGGTTAAACCTGAAAATCCTCGTCTAAAAAGATGATAAGGACATACTGATTTTCTAACGGGCTAAAATACCTATATATGTACAACAGATCTATATATGATTCTATTTTATTGAAGAGAAAATTAAATGACTCTACTTTATTAGAAAAATTGTGCAATGACTCTACTATATTAGAAAAATTATGCAGTGAGTCTACTTTATTAGAAAAATTATTCAAAGACTCTACGTTAATAGAGAAATTATTCAACGACTCTACTTTAATATACTTTGAATTAAATTGAAACATCCTCGGGCGTTCCCGTTATCAAAGCATTGATTCTAAAACGCAAGATTGCTTTAAAAGTTGATTGCCTTGATTTCGAAAACTACCCGTTCGCGTATTGTCTTCTTGTACATTCAGGTTTAATTAACATTTTGTACGGAAACAATGAACGTATCGATATCTTTAAACGCTAAAGACTAATATGGATATCGAATAATAAAATTATTCGATAGTTCCAACAAATTGATAAGGTAAATGAGTACCTTCACTTTATATATTATCAAAGTAGAAAAAGATGAAATACTACACTCTTACTAACAGCAATAATTATGCAATTTATTCTAACTGTGCAGTCATTGCAATTGACAAGTAAACGAAGTCGAATGGTATTCGACTTCTCCACTACAAACTAATGCACGTAGAATACTGGACGTTACTTTATATTCATTCAATAATTAATAACTATTTAAATATCGTTTCATAGGTATTCAATTAAATACTCTATTATAAAAAGATACATAGTGATATATTTTGTACTAAATATGATCTGTTTTAAAATTATCAAGCTATTTAAAAACGCGTTGTACAAGAAGACCTATCCTCACATAATATAAAGCAGTAAAGAAGTTACTACTCATGAGTATATTTCCATATACCCATGGTCACAGTGCTTGCCAGAAAAATCTACGTAATTACAACCAGTCACCCGTGTCGGTTCGGACCTTTCGTCCTGCGACATGATTGAGTGACCAGAGGAACTTTAAAGCATGCCACTCACCGGTTGCAGACTCACCAGGTGTGCGGTCAAGCTCGTCGCCATCGAAGCCATGGAAGCTGCTGAAACATTCAAAAAGAGCAAACAACATTAAAATCTATGTATTTTCAGTACTTTTGGAATGTGTTAATTATCAATGATTATTGCAATACAAGATTAAAGAACGAAGGAGATACTTACTCGTCAAATTGATGGCTGAAAGCCCGAACTCGCTGAACAGGACACTGACTCTAATGGAACACTTATGATTGACGAACAAAGTGATTCTAATTTCGCGACAGTATTTCTACTGTTTTTGTGACTGCTACCGAGCAGCCCGCGAGTCCTCGGCTCAGAGTCTGGACAGTAAAACGACTTAGCATCGAGACCAGTTTCGATTCCGAGCCACAGAAATCATTAAGGCACGGATATGCAAAACCACAACCACGATTCTAGATTATGACCCGTATGCCTTCTGCCACCCCAAGGTGTGCTTGGCGTGGTCTAACACATAGGAATTTCCTACTAGGCGGGCCAAAGTGTCCAGAAAAGCAATCACAGCCCCACACACCGCCCCCCGATGACACTGCAACCCGGATATTGCAAGAACCGCGACCACGATTCCAGAATGGTGGATGACCTACCCAAATTAGAGATTATATGTGGTCTAACAGAGGGCCTCGTGACCAGGGTCCAGAACCACAATCACGCCCCCGCACATCGTAACTCGCTGACACTAAGTCCCTAACCATCAGTCCTCCGAGCCGAGAACGGAAAAGGAAACGGAATAATTGTGATCGACGAACAAAGTGACTCTATTTTTCGCGAGAGTATTATTTCGGAGCAAACACTGACTCTAATTTCGCGTCTCTTTACTGTTATTTTTGTTGAATTATTATTAAGAGCGGCTGCGCTCAAAAAATAATAAAAAGAACTTTGACGGAACAAGCACTGACTCTACCAACCGCATTGCGCGCGGCCAACAATATCGTTATGGTGATACAATTGAGCCCATGGCAGCTTCTGAAACATTCAAAAGAACAGACAACATTGAAATCTTTGCGTTTTGAGTACTTTTCGATCATGATAATTATCAAAGACCATTGTAAAATAATATTAAAGAAATACAGAGATACTTACTCTTCGAGTTGATGGATGAGTGCCCGAACTCGCCGAACTGCATCGGTGCTGACTCTAATACCGGAATACTTATTGCGAAAGAAAAAAAAATAAAGTAAAAGACTACTATCGCGCACGTCAATTGTGTTCGACGAACAAAGTGACTCTAATTTCGCGAGAGCAATATTTCGAAGCAAACACTGACTCTACTTTCGCGTATCTTTACTGTTATTTATATTTAGTTATAAATATTATGAGCGGTTTCGCTCTAAAAAGAATAAAAAGAACTTTGACGGAGCAAGCACTGACTCTACTGACCGCATTGCGCGCGGTCATCAAAATTTACTGAAAGATAATCTGTACAAGTTAGTAAATAGGGTGAGGAGGTAGAAATTGAAGCAATACACATTTGATTTTATTTATCTCTTTCTTATTTCTTCATCCTGTCAAACGTCTGTTGAGGAAATACTGCTTTGTTTTAATAAAGTACTACCGTATTATTATTCTGATTTAATTACTGTTAATTGTCTATTCAAGATATACTATTATAGATTAATATAAATGATTTATCAAAAGCATACTGTGACTGTTCTTTGTCCGAGTTTTAAAGGTGATCATGATCTTAGTTAGTAAGCAATATCGCGCATTTATAAGTTCTCGTAGCTGCTTGTAGAAATCAAGACTCGAAACTATTTATCATGCTTCAAGTGCATGGCAACCAGTACGTAAGTACGCGGACAATGCTGCATCGAAAATACAATTTGACCGTACTTGTGCCAAGTCACAGAGATCATAAAAGTTTTTAATAAATACTAGTGAAGCTATAATAGAAATCGCGACCGATATGCAGCGAAACATGAAAGTATTTCAATTTTTCGTTTAGAATTAATGAAATTTACTGACTCTAGTTTCAATCGCGAATGGCATATTGTAAGTCCTACTTAAAATGTTTAAACTGCTCAATAACTTTCAAAGAAATATACGTAAACTGTTGGGATAATAAGTTAAATGTTACCAATCCTTCATCATACGTCATCGGACTGATTGTTATGCATCGCAGTAATTGCATCTCAATACTCCATTCCTGCAGCCTCAATATATTATCCTCCACCAACCAATCATCCATTGTATCTGCAACAAAAAGAAAAGCAACGTGATAAACCTGTGCCAAAATCAGAATCGAATTCGAAGTCGCGAAAAGACATATGTAACTGGGTATGTAAGTGACATTGCAAAGAAAATAAACGCAAACTTAACACCGCATCGAATCCGAATAATCGTGTAATAAAATATAATAAATATTCAAAGAACCGTTTAAACTAATAAATTAATGAACCCGATATTTTAATAAACGACTAGTTATCGCGAATCAAAAAATCGGTGGTACCGGATGACCGGTCAAGCGTCCAGCAAAAGAGACTCGAGAAAGAGTTTAATGGATATCCACGATAGTCAAACGATTGTTAAATAAACGTGTATTAATTAATAGAAGGTAATAGACAAGCGTATGCGGTGATAAAGTAAACCCCGAGATGCTATTGTGTTGTAAGCTGATGTACATATGTCGCTAACCTTCGACAGCATAGACGACCCGTACGGTACGACGCTTGAACTGATAGTGACACCGCGTGCGCCGCGCACCGGCATCCCCACTCCGCGACGCGCCGGCGCGTCGGTAACGCTCGGTCGCGCTCGGTGGTATTCGCAATTTTCGAACTCTTCCAAGGTCTCCGATCGCGGTCGTGCGTACTACTGTACTAAGGTCATACGTACTGAACTTTTTCGACTTCTGACCAATTTTTAGCTAAACCTACGATCCTAGGGTTGTACCTACTGGACTTTTACGTTTTCTGACCATCTTTTAGCCGGACCTACGACTCTAGGGTCATGTCTACTGTGTACTTCTTCGGGTTCTGACCAACTTTTAGCTGAATCTACGATCCTAGGGTTGTACCTACTGGACTTTTACGTTTTCTGACCATCTTTTAGCCGGACCTACGACTCTAGGGTCATGTCTACTGTGTACTTCTTCGGGTTCTGACCAACTTTTAGCTGAATCTACGATCCTAGGGTTGTACCTACTGGACTTTTACGTTTTCTGACCATCTTTTAGCCGGACCTACGACTCTAGGGTCATGTCTACTGTGTACTTCTTCGGGTTCTGACCAACTTTTAGCTGAATCTACGATCCTAGGGTTGTACCTACTGGACTTTTACGTTTTCTGACCAACTTTTAGCCGGTCCGACGGCTCTAGGATCGTGTCTATTGTACTTCTTCGGGTTCTGACCGACTTATAGCTGAACCTACGATCCCAGAGTTGTACCTACTGGACTTTTACGTTTTCTGACCAACTTTTAGCCGGACCTACGACTCTAGGGTCGTGCCTATTGAACTTCTGCGGGTTCTGATTAAGTTTTAGCTGGACCTACGATCCTCGTTAAAGAATTCTTTTGTTATTTGCTGCGCAATGAAAGCGGGACAGCACAGGCGGGACGCTTGACGTGACACTGTCAATTTCATTGCCCCGATGCATCGCGATGTGGTTTCGACTCAACTCGAGCCGAGCCGAAGTACATCGCGCGACCAGGCACCGTAGCTCAATTTTTCTACCGAAACGTTGCTCGAGAAAAAGCTGTCCTGATCCCCTCAAAGCATTTACATATATTCACACAATCGCATGAATCCCGTCCCCCCTACTTTAGTAAATAATAGTTCTTCAAGTGATCACTGCCCCTGAGCAGAGGACGCTCAAATCAGCGTGGGATTTCTGAGTCGGTATGACAGTCACGTTGGGCCACGAAAGTCCATAAGATGTCTTGTCTATTGTTATATCTCGTCTGTGGCGCAGGCGCGCCGATAGCGCTCAATGGTTTTTCCGAAAATCTTCGATGGTCTCCGGCCACGGCCGTGCTCTGATTTCCAAGAAATTTTCATCTAAATCTACTATCGCAGGGTCATACCTAGAGTAGGTTGTGCATAGACTCAACATGCAATGCAAATCTGTGTCCCACAGTCGTGGGGCTACGATGCCCCTCTTAACATTTTCATGTCATATGCGACATTATACGTTTAAAATAAAATATCAGCGCTATTTGGAACGCCTCGTAAAAATGCTAAATTTAACGCAATTTATAAACGCAACAAAGTTGTAAATGATGAGCTCGATCGGCAACAAACTATCGAGGTGCCCGTACCGAAAATAGAACAAAGTTGCACATCATATAATATAAGAAAAATTTTTGATATTAGAAAAGTCTCACTACGACATATGATTGATAGGCCTACTATGCACACATACATATATCTTGTTGGTGGTACTATTATTTCGCGTGTACTTGATAGGTAACAGGACTACTTATTGATATCCAATAAGAAACACAAGCGCTTTTCCGGGACGTTCTATTGGCAGTTCTTAAGTTTTGTATTAAGTGCGATTTTCATTATTGAAAATTTATTTTCAAGTTTTCCTTTTCATTTGGTAATTGGTTTTTCCTCGAACGAATTTCTGACGCATTGGGGAAATTTGGGAAATTAGTATAACGCGATAAGAGTAGACGTCAGAAACAGCTTGCGATGCAACCTGTACAGTCAATGATTGTTACTTCGACGAGTTAGGTGTGTGGCAGACGACAGAGAACTTTAAAATCTGTCATTTCGAAGTTTATCCCAACAATATTTCCTTGAATATTGACGATTTCGTAAAAAAAAGAAAACGGTTTTCATCGTACAGATTGTTTCCGTAGGTGACGATGTTGTGAAGAAATAAGTTGCGTTGAAACGCGTGGAAACTATCTGTGTTCTCATTTGAACGTAACAACAGGGTTATGAGGCTACAATTTCGAAGTCTCCTTATTCGAAAATATTTTTGCAGCGTTTATAATATTATTTGTGTGTTACACGATGGCTGAAAAATGTAAGGTATGTAAATCAACAGTAAACGAGTTCATATTATAGGGTTCGAATTAATATTTTTGCAACAATATATCACTCGAAAAACCACAAGCGTTTTAAATAATGAAATAGTAACTGCTAAATGAATTGTATAGAAGAAGAAATAAGTCTGATTATTGTTTTATTAACCATTAATCGATGCCACCATTGTTTGGCACCATATGTGAATATCATTCGTTGCGCTCGTCTGTCATAGGAATGCGGATGCAAATGTTCAAGCTGCAATCAAAATGATCAGGAGCACGGAGATATGCATCTGCACGTAGAAATAGAAAATTTACGCCAACGCCTGATGGAACGGGATAATCACATTGTAACGATGGAAACACAGTTTTTGAACGAAGCCGATAAGTTCCCGAACGGAGAATTGGCCTCCATGAAGGAAGAGGTTTTAATCTGGCAAGAAAAATATGCAAGATTACACGAGGCTCACAAACGTGTTCAGAAGATCAATCAAAACCTGGAGGATAAATTATTGAGGATTGTAGATAAATGTGAAACGGAGAAAGGTGCATTTACCAAAGATATTGCAACTTTATCTCATAGACTAGCCGATGCAAATTATACCATACACCGTTTGACTCAAGACAATGTACGTTTCAAACACAAAAATAAGAGAATTCCTCTATACTCCGTTCAACCAAACAACAGCCTTATAAAATAATGACTTTCTCGTTTCAGGAAAAGTATAGAAACGATGTTAATTTGGCCATACAACTGCTTCAGTGCAAACCTGCTAATTTTGTTGGACAAAAATATGATTCTGTAAGTTGCTTATATTCGTTTCAATGCCGAGAGGTATTTGTGACACGAAAAGGTAATTCGACACTTTAATATATTATTCCTTTCAGCTGCCTTCCGAGGTACAAGCCAAAGTTAGGACATACGTTGCGCAAAAGAAATATCCAAATGATGCAACGCCCGATGTAAGAAGCATTACTGTACCCATTTCAACATTTCCACCAACAGCAATGGTGTACAATGTGTCCAAACCTTCGGCCGAGAAACATAGCGACGATGACACAGATGAATCGAAGCCACCGGTGGACATTGTTTCAGCAGCGATCATGGCGAAAGTTTTAGAGGATCGTGAAAAGGAACGAGTATTTGGCAAACACTGTGACACGTGTACTTGCCACAGAAGCATTTTGATGGTTGACGCTGAAACACAAACTAATGCGCCCGATGTTTTCTCATGTAACGAATGTACAGTGAAGTACGCGCAGAACACGGAGAAGCATTCCGATAACGTGAAAAATAACGACAAAAATTTCCAAAACAAAGAAGGCCAAAATTCTATGGTGCATGTAGTTTACCACGAGGTAAACGAGAACATTAGTAGTAAAGTACAATATCAGAACAATTGTACGAAGAATAGTAATTGCCAACAATTGTGCCCGAGGGATAAATTCATAAGTAGAAGTAGCAAAATTATAGACGGTTTAAAGGAGGACGGCGGACGCGTACATCTTAATACGAAAGTTAATTTAAACAAAAAGAATTCAATCCGTCGCAACGATTCGCAATTTCAAAGTGTATTCCAAAATCAAAACGATAATCCAACTAAACAGGCGTTATCCCCAAAAACGAGCGATACATGCGCCAACGGCAAAATGATATCTGACAAAGGGAAGCAGGCAAAGTTGAATAAAAAATGCGAGTTGCAAGTCGACAGTAAATTTAGTTCCAATTCATGGACCAAGCCGGAGAAGAAATCCCCCAACTGTACTCACGTAGCACCTGAAAATCCTCAAAATTATTTTGCTGATAAGGGGCAGAGCCAGATTGATATTATTAACGATAGACTGTGGAAGAACGAGTGGACGAAATCGAAGGCGCCAACAAACACAAAGGAAATTAAAGATAAAGTGAACAACGACATTGAGATTGATGTGATTAACGATAGAATATGGAAGAACGATAGATCGACCCATGAAACTCAACAGCCGACGCAATTAACTTTAATAGAAGTGAAGAATATTGATAGTGTTGCGAACCAGAACGATTCTGGACAGATGGAGGTGGCAACTAGTCCAAGTTTTAGTAGCGATAGTATAGTAATTTCAACTTCCGACCCCCCTAGTAGTTCTAGCGACGTTGTTCAGCCGACTGGAACGCGTTTGCATAATATTGATAACACGAAAGCTAATAGTCAAAACAGAATAACTGGTCCAAGGAATTGCCTCGTGAGAGTCACGCCTGGATCGAAGAATATTCTTTTAGATAATGCTGGACATTATAAAACTGTATTATACACTAGTGGAAGTAATAAGCCAAATACTGCTTTAGTTCATTCGAAAAAAATGTCTCGCTCCGGATCGGAGAGATCAATGTCGACCAGTAGCGAAGAAAGTTCTCCGATGTTGTTACACGACAATAATCAATTGCAGAGAGTAGCCGAATGGGTTCAGTCCTCTGTTCGCATGGACAATTCTGGGATAAATTATACAGAGTTAAAGCCTAACCAGAATATAATGGACAAGAGTCCATCGTTGGTCTATTTGAACGAGCCGCGAGCCAAATCCATGCCGATTAAAAATATGGTACCCCTGTACGAGGCCTCGCCGAAAAATGAACGCGAAGGTAGTTTGATGATAAATATTCCAAATCACGGCGGACGAGGCTTGAACAGCGATGTAAATAATTTTTCGTTGGATGTAAATAACACTGGGTCAGAGAGAGATAAGGATTTAATATTGTTCGATGTTCCAATGGAGGAAGAGAACGTTCTGCCTAAGAGTTCGAAGAAAGGAGACACCACGGATTTCGATTACGAAGTAAAGATAACTAAAGAAATGGAAGAAACTTATTTGAAGCTTGCGGCAAGCTTGGATCCTGTCGCGTTAAGTTTATCGAGCACGGATAACGCGGACATAACAATCGAGAAATATAGGAAAGATCACAAGAGGTTGCAGAGGAGCTACGATAAGGCGGGATCAAAAGTGTAAAGTACTCCAGCATATATTTCAAAAAGATTATTACTATTTCAGCAGGGAGTTCCTTTAAAGATAACAGAGCATTATTTTTTGTAACTATGTGAAACTAAGGCTGTACCAAGATCAGTAGCTTAGGAGAAACCATTCTATACACCACTGCAGATATAGATTTACGTTTATTTAATTTTGTATAGTTAACAGTAATGTGCAACAACATTTTTGCTTGACGAACGATGGTTCGGTTATCACGGCGATCGTATCGCATTGCTGGATACACGACATTTCAGCAATTATCGTTAGTCAATTGTATTATAGTTCATTTGCGTAATTTAATTCAATCTATTTAGGGATCTATTCAATTTCCTTTTTTACGTGAAACTCCATACGCAAGAATATAAACGTTTTACACGCGATACTGCAGCCAGCGATCGTCGCTTCGCTTCTCATTTTTCCCCTCGTTCTCTACAGTTTTGTATAGATCATTCTAGATCATTCTAAATCATAGCCAGACTAAATTAGACGACTAAACTTTTATTCTTGTTACTGCGATTCAAATGTTATAGGAGGAATTGCGTTCACGTGCGTCGAAACGAGACAATATTTCAAAGAAATTCGTTCGTCAGAACATTGGAGCACTATGTCCATAGGGCAGTAAATTGCCGCGTGCTAAATCCTATGGCTAGAATCGTGTGACGCGGATATCTCGCGCTGCATGGCGAGGTCTCTTGAAATTTATTTGATACCGCAAAAAAAAAAAGAAAAAATATAGATAACAGTGGACGGCATTAACGCGTAAAACTCGAAGTTCTATTTATCTATCGTGGTAGACGAGTAGGCGATAGGACGGTATGTTAACATATTTTGCTTTTGCTCTCGTGCGAACGCCACAGTTTATAGTATCGACAATATTATGGTTGATATAATTAATATCATTATTAAGATATATATTATATATCCGTGAAATGTTTTACGAACTTCGTTGCGCGCGTTTACGCAGAACGCATTTGTAAATACCAGAATGGAAGTAAACCGAGTGATAAAAGATTCCTTTCGCGCAAAGATTATTCTCCTCTTTGTTGAATGACGATTGATTACCGTACCAAAGTTTACGATGAAGAAAGTTCACCGCATTTAGTACTCGTTTAATATATCGCCGGAATTAATGTGTCATAGTATAATCGTTCGTGTTCTTTTGCATCTCTTGTTGCATGTTTTCTTTCAAAGAACGCCTACAATATTCACGGGAAGGGGGAAGAAATGAAGAAAAAAAACTAGTATCATAGGCATGCAATTCAAGTAAATTGATCGGAACGGATCGTTACATGATTTCGATGTTAATCCAAGCTCGCTGTACTTCGACCGAATCACTAATCGATCCTCCCGTTGGAAAGCTAGTCCTGCGAATAATGGACAAGGGGCTGCAAACTTTAACATACCCTAAGAGTATCTCAGCGTTCGTCTATAGCGAATAAGAAAAAAAACAACGGAAATAACAAATTACTTCGAAATCATTCCCTATACTGTAATTTCGCAAATTCATGACGAATAGTAAACTGATCAATATATCGCAGAATATAACTTCAGCCAAAATTCCTAATCAACGGTGGCTTTGTAAAAGAAATATTTAACGGCCACTTTAATAACGGTGCTCCGTAACGACGCTTTTATCGATCTTTGAAAAACGTGTGATTTACGAGGCCCCGTCGTGATTCATCTGACCATCTACGAACACCAGACAGTATTGCGTTTCGTGATAATTTCAAAGCAATATTCTACATTTTGTATCGTTATCGTTACGCGGAAATACGCAGCGATCGAATATATGTATTTAGACGAAAATTAATGACATGTCGATACGCCGTATCGTGGACATCGTGTTAAATCGCTCGCAAAGCTTTCGCGTCAATGTAAATACGTGCTATAGTCACGTACACGAATAAAACTTCAGATTCGTCGTGTTCAAGGTAAACATCAACAGGATTGCGTATTTTCCACAGCTGCACTCACCTGCCGGAGAAATGCAGGTGGCGATGAAATTCGAGGGCAACTGATTGATTTTTATCGCGACTCGTTAGGCGTAACGCGTTTTGAGTTAACGACCATTAATTAAAAAGGCCGCACGAGTCACCGATGTATCGAGCTCTGAATATACAAAAAAAGCAATGAAAAATATCGATTAAGTAACACGTCGCCAAGTATATTGCCGTCGAGTGTACTTCAATTCTAGTTTGGCGGAAAATCGTTACCCCAAGGTGGCGTCTAACAAAAAAACCGATCGGTGAACGAACATTTTTAACGCGGGCCATTAAGATATTTCATCTGAGAAATTTAAAGAAAAAGTACGAAACTTGACGGGCTCAGTGAAACACTTCGTTCGACCGGATTTAATTTATTAACATTAATCAAGTGAATTTACATATATCGATCGGGGAAACAATTTGCTTCGGCCCTCTCTGAATATCTGAACGGTTTTTCCCTCGATGATTTCTGCATTAAATAAACTTCCAATTTATACCCGTTCCTCAACGAATCTGCTTTCGAGAAGAGAAAAACTAGCCAATTATCGAATTATCGACGATACCGTTTTATGGAATACAAATTGTACAGCATGTTTCCACGCAGGAATCGGTCAGAATGCAAAGGTTCACCGAGCTTTATCGATTCGCCTGTTCAAGATTGCACCGTTCCCCGCGGTCTTGCTCGTGCGTTTCGCTTCGATATTACTATTTCATGTATTACGTGGATGATATACCTAATAGCGTGTGACGCGTGTGTCGATAGCAGAATGGGAAAAAGAACGAGACATCTCCGATTTTTACAACTACCTCGCCGCATTCCTTAGTCTTTGATAAAGAATCAGAGGAGAAGGGAAGGAAAGGGGACGCCTGTCGAAGGGCCGAATGCGTTCTCTGGATACAGGAAGAATGATCGAGGTGCAACGATCACCGCCTAGATTTCGTTGAAACGGAATGATCGTTTTGGATTACGCACACATTTCCCATAGCGAGCAGTTATCCATTTAAGTCGAAGTCGGATGTACCGTATGTAACGTGGCGACGATGATAATGTAAACTGTACATATACGATCGAATAAAATATGTTTAAAGGAGGACTGGTCGATTTTATTTCAAACGAAATATTGCCCGTATGGTTGAAGAAATAATTGCCAAAAAAGATTTAATTTAAATTTAATTCGATTAAAAAATATCCATGTTTATTGAGCGGGTGTTTGTGTTTTAAACTTTTAAAAATTCGATTTTTATTGCGATTTCTTAATGTGCATATCTTCGACAACTACTTTTTTTTAAACAAGGTTCTAAATTAGTTCAATTTATTCTCTGCATTCCATAATTAATAGACGTCGATATTTTAGTTTCGAATTCATTTAGAAAGTCTCGCTTCACTGCAAATTTCAACATAATTTATTTGGCGCAATCGTTGCTCAAGAAAATGCACATGCACCAAATCGATCCTACGATCGGGCCGAGCCCAGTTCGCTTCAATCAAGCTAATGTTCCAATAATTTGGATCCTGTAGACCTAGCTCGACCAAATGAATGAACGGCCTCGCCTGCCTCGCCGTGCTATAGAATATCCCCGTGTAACGCGCAAACGGACCGATATACCTGATTATCCGTAAGCGTTGTAACAGTTTTCGCAGTGTATGCGATCCGGTGCGTGGGCGGGCGAGCGGTTACTTTGTTTGGCGATCGATATTATGTAAGGAAATGAGGAACGGTCCCATTTTCCACTATTTCTATCCAATCCTTATCCGCAATTCTAAAGCCCGTCGCTGGTTTTTATTTTGCCGTACTACATACAATTGATCATACCAGTGCGTTCCATAAGTCCCCAACAAATCTACAGATCTACAAGTTCGTCTCAGAATCGGCCTATCCTATATCACGATGCACTTGACAGTTACAAAGCTGACTGTTGCAACGTCATTGAATAAAATTAAAAAAAAAAAAAAGGAGTGCTCATACAATTGCAAAGTGCTACAGAATTTCAGCCGATTCTTCACTGAGAACGTTCCTCCTGATAATCAATCCGTTCAACTCTAATTAATCTCCCATTCCGCCATCCAGCCAATCAAGTCTGAAATACGCGAGACACCGGTCGTCTGATAATCGTCCATGTTTCCACGACGTCTGGTCATCGCGCCAGCGCCTCCCGAATGACCAGCACGTATGTATATACCCTCGCTTTCTCGACGAACAACCGAGCCGGCCAACCCCACGGCAGTAAGGACGCGTTCGTGCTCACGCGAAGACGCGAATCGACGCCGAGGCCCGTCGATGTCGACTAACGACGCTTCCTCGAGGCTTGCACCCTCGTAAATGCACCCTGCCCGGCGACACCGCTTCGCTGTCCACCTGGTAGCCAGGTAAGACGTTGTTTCACACCTGGTACACGCTGATTGGACTTGGTTCCGTTCAGGCGATATAGCTGAAGTTTGTTCGGACGTCAAATTGGATCCTGGGGAATGTTTATCGTCGACCGAGAGGACTGCGATGGTACTCGGGAACGTTTAAAAATAATTCCAATCGGCGGAGGTTGAACGAGAATGGAGTGCAACATTGTGAGCCCATTAGTGAAAGCTGATCGAAAGTGTTTCAAGTAGCTCGAAGACCAGGGTGAAAGCTCGCGAACTTTATGGATGAAATGGAGTGTACGGGGATGAAGTAGTTTATTCTGCGACGATCACGATTCGTTAGGTGGTTACTTTCTTCTTTTTTTTCCTCTTTTGGTTGATCGTCGTCGATGATTCTAGCGACGGGCCAACTTCGAGTGCCACTTTGGGTGTTCTCAGGAAGTGGCAGAGGTTTCCTCGAGTTGCACTGCTTTTCTGATGGATCGGTGGAATTCGAAAGGCGCGTAGCCGCTCTCGTGACTGGCGCACGAGGTCGTACTTGAAATTTCATGGGTCAAACCTTTTTCTGGTCTAGCTGGATAATATCTGCTGGCGAAGTCAGCGTGATTATTATAACGGCTACCTTGACTCGTGTTGCTTACTCGCTGCAAATACTTGCGATCATGTCGCTGTACTTGTTGCGGTTACTTCATCAATGTGGTTCCTTATCCCCCTTTATCGATGCGTCTTATCGACTCGAGAACACGAGGACGTAATGAAAATGTGGATGAACGGGTTCAATTGTGAAGGGTGGGTTTTGCGATTAGCTTTTGGTTCTTCTTGGAAGATGAAAAACTCGCGCGCCTACCTCGTGGCGGTCTTTGTGGACAGATTTGAATCAGATCGATAAAAGTCCGACTGCTCCACTTAGCCGGCCAGGAAAAATCCTACGGAATTTCCTTCTTCCTTGACCGGACGATACGTAGCTACTAATAAATATAACACGGTACATATTTCTAAAAATATTATGCTTTAAGTTATTTATTTTTTTATTGAAATCATTGGCCTTCGTTGTCTAACTGGAAATTAATATCGTTCTGGCTCGATGAAATCGATCAAAGTTTAAGTATCGAAAAGAAGACACTGATCTCGTTGAAAACTTTCCCTGTGCTTCTTTTTATTATTAGCATTTTTTTCGGCGCCCAGACACAATTACATCATTTAATGCATCGCCTTTTCACGTGTCCACTATATCATAGAATTGATATTCATGTACGCGTTTGTGTTCTTGCTTTTGATCGATGACAATTGTCAAGGAACACGATGCTTAGAACTGGCCGGTGAGACTCGTTTGAATTAAAGCAGCGATGCCGCACGCGAGAAGTTTCGTTGCGGCTCGAAGGCAGGCGGATAGTGTGTATGTTTAATCGTTTCCGCGCAATAAAAAGGAAACGCCGAGGTAAAAATGCAACGTGCAATTTGTACCAAGTCGAAATTTATCAATCGTGTCTGAAAGTTGATGCTTAGGTGTGCACTGACGGCAAAGGGTTTTGTACCATGTTTCTACCAGCAAGTCCTTTATAAAATAACGCCATCGCGTGTGATTCCTTTCGCACGAAAATTGTTCGGATATTGCAATTTTCATTACAACTCGGTTCAGCGGGACAGAAAAATTTGTTTCCCTTCCAGATTGCAATTTGTCTTCCGCTTAACATATACGCAAAATAGATACAGAACAATATGAACCCGATAATAATTTCTAAACCGTATTACGCTTAAACAGTGCGCGGTCCAAAACGAGCAAAACGAAATTGTTCTCATTTATCTTCGCAATAAATTATGTTCAGACCGTAGTAGACCCCGTGCATGCAATGTGCGAAAAAACAAAACTGTCGTAACCTTTTGCAACCACGAAACATTGCGACATACTACGCGCGGGTAACAGTTTTCGCAAGAGAACGAAACGTAGGGCCGTACTCGCGTAACAATTAATTCGACGGTCCTTGCTCGACTGCCCCGCGAAATAATCGGCTGTTACATGATCGTTACGCCGCGCAGAACTTCCTTGGCCGACGAGTGCACAGGTATTATACAGGTGTGCTACGCGGGGTCGTTGATCTCCACTAGCTGCCAGCCCATTCCAACATTTTCCATACTCGTTAACGGCCCCGTTGATTTATCATCTCACTTTTGTGTCGGCCGCCGATAAGCGTGCCGCGACACGTCAAATTTATAAACGCGGGAAAGAAGAAAAACCGTGGACAACGGCGGAAGGTGCGACCCGATCGAAACGTTGCACAACGTGGTCTAATTAAAAGCGACGTCCGTCACTTTGCCGTTAAAGCATTGCCGTTAAATTTGTTATTTGCAACGCTGATCATGGGAGATGTTGCACTGGAACCTCGTCAACGGGCCTGGTTAGGTCGTCAGTGAGTCAAAGTTGCCCGGAGATTGAGACGAATCCAAGCTGAGAGCCGTCCCCTTCTTGCAGGGCGGCTGTTGTGTATGTGCAGCTAATTGATTTTGTAATTAGTGATAAGTTGATAAGCTTTGTTTTCCTCCTGTTATTTTTTCTTTTTTTTCGATGAGATGGAACACACGCACATTGATTGATTAAGGAATCGTTTGCATGGTGATTGGGAATTTTGTTTGCAGAGTTTTCGATTACAATTGGCCGACCGGTTTTATCGCGGCTGTTTTTGCAAAAGATAAATATGAAAGGAAAAATGGAGAAATACTAATTATCGAGGGGATGTTTAATGGTCTGAATTTTTCTTTCCCTCTTCTCTTCTCAGTTTCTATTGCTGCGATATAAAATGTCCCACTGCGATTCCATAAGATTTAAACGTTTACTCCAGTTTACGTATTTCCGATTCTCGATTGCAATTAGATAGAGTGCACGTAAGTGCACCTGGAAAATCGTCGATCACGTCACGTGCCCCCGCATTCGTATCTCATGTGCGATTTTCACGGGGTCAAGGTCACGAATGAATCTTTCCCAACGTTTCCCAGAATCGTAGCAATGCTACGCAACGCGTAACCCACAGAAGCACTTGCTGCGTTATCAAAAGCAAGATCCGCAAGGAGCTAACCGTAGCGATCGCCGGACAATTGATTTACATTTCGCATAATGTAATCCATGCTGGGGGGAAAAAAAGCAGGACAAGATAAACCGTTTCTGAACCGTTTCTATCGCGAACCGTTTCGCGAATCTTTTCTCATCTTTTACACGCGACTCAATTCGTGCACCCGAACGCGTCCAGCGAATTTTCCATTAACAATTTCAGCAACCTAATTACAGGAAGCCACCGCCGTTTATTCATCAATGCCGCACGAGCAGTCAAGCCGCGTTTTACGACGCGATCACTTTGCCTCAACGACTCCTTCATCTGTATCCGTCCGACGATTTTCATATTTTATCGTACTTAATGCTTGTTAAAAATCCACCAATATATTCTCGAACCTCCGACGATTTTATCTATGCTTTTTTTCGTTATGTTTCTTTCTACATCGACGGACGTCGCAGTGTGGAAGAAGATCAGCCGGTCGGAGATAGCTTCAACGATCCACGGGAGGAAGAATTTCTAGAAAGCGTGCAATAATTCTCTGGATAACGTGCTCGTGCGTTGTCGGTAGCTCAGCAAATCGCGTCTCCATTGCTCCGTGCATTAATTCGATACAACGTAAATCAACGCGTCGCCGACTCGAGTGAACCGTGACTTACATTTCGGCCGCCACGAGTTCTTCAACGATAATACTTCATGCTGACCAGAGTGTCCTGCGACGACTCGAGGAATGTCTCTGGACACGATGCAACTACTTTGGAGACCACCGCCATGGAGAACGTCGACACGGTGTGTCGGTGTCTTTGTTACTGGACGGCGTGTGGATCGTCGTTGCACCTGTGATTATTTCTGAATTATCCTTTGCGACGATTGCCGGCGGTGATTTATTTCACGTTATCATAAAATTCATGAAACGCGCGCGGTATTGTGCGAGTGAAATTTAAATGAATTCAATTCAGTTGAATTGATTAAGAAAATAAATTCGATTCGACCCAAGTATTGTAATTATGATGAAGTTTTTATCTTTGAACTCGGGAGTTATCGAAATGTATCACCCCGGGCGTTGACGGAGCAGTCATATTTTTCGTGGCAAAGATCGGTAGCAGGATAAGCGTGGTTCAGGCGGAATTTTCATATTTACACGGGTCAGAGGGTTGGAGGGATGGCAATGGCAGTAAAGTGAAATTTGCGTTCATGGATGGCAGGGTCAGCATGAATGAGTCATTTCGGCTCACGAGGTGGCCAATGCACAGGGCGTTCATTTAGTACGGATAGTAGCAAGGAAATGAATGGGAGAAATGTAGCGGCAGAGAAATCGTATAAAAATTCCACTGGCCCATTTTTTTTTTTAATCCACTTCGATTAGAATTATCCGCGTTAAGAAATGTTAACGCGTTCGCATTAAAATCGGCATTTCACGGTCAGCGTTGTTTTGCACACGTTTCTTCCACTTCTTATCTGGCAGCCTACTAGATAAATGAGAAACCTCGTTACGAGTCAGACTTCCAGAAGCAGAAAAAAGATCTGCCAAATTCATTCATTGAGACGTACGATAAGAACTACAGATATGCAGTCAATATTTATAAACTACAATCTACCTGCGAGAAAAAGAGCAGAACTCATTAAGACAAGAGGGTATTTGGCAAAGAAAACGCTTCGGGACAAAAGAAAGGAAGATAAATCTCGAAGAAATTCTTTGACAAAATTCTTTCCCCTCGGCAAACAAAAGAGGTCTATTATTCCCGAGTCTAAGTACGCAAAGGCAAAGATGTTCCACCACAAAGGTGCGTCATTCCGTGACGCCGTTGGTCTCCTTCGCCCCACCAATCATCAGCAAGTACCTATGCAGTACATGTACATATAAAAATGTTAAAAAAATATATGAAAAATGGACTATCAAACCCAGTGTAGGATAGCACATAGAAAATGTAGTTCAGCAGCGTCACGGTATCACGGTAATAAGCATAAAGCATCCAGCGAGACCGAAGCGATCGAGTCGAGCATTCTCGCCTATGAGAGCGTGAATAAAACGCGTGGAAGCTATCGTCCGTTCAACGAGACCCGCTACAACTAGAGTGAATAATTGCAACCGTCAACGAATAATCACGGATGTAGCATGCTGCCTCGCTAATTGCTCAGGCTAGCCACGAATCTGATCCCTCGAGCGACAAACGTCGCGAGGAAAGGAAGAGGAAGATCTGTGAGTCGCGTGGAGACCCCTAAGCGTTGCTCCTACACTTGTTACAAAGAAACGAACTGGCTGAACATTTCGGAGATGGTTTTTTGCACGGACTTCCGGTGGACCAGAGTCGGAGTTTTATTCTGGCGTAACCGTGCAGAACGGTTGGCGTTGAAAATTTCACGGGAATCCAGGGGGGAACGAACTGCGATTCGATCAGCACGCTCGTTGGCGATTGTTAATGAAGAAAGAAGTGGCCTCTACGACGTTGTTTGTTTTCGACGGATATCGAGAAGATTTGATTTTAATCCTAGAATTAATAATAATTATTATGCACGACCTGATTTTGTTTTTTTCTTGACAATGATTGCTCGATGGGAAGCAATCTTTGTGAAATAGATATTTTAATAAACCGAAGTTTCACCGTACAATTACAAGCATCTAGTCGGCTGGTGATTTTAGACGGTGTTCTTGTATTTTTCAGGTGAGAGCGACAACGGATCTTGGCGTCTTCCGCATCCTGGTCGTCTGCATGCAGGACTCGAGGTACTGTGCCTTTCCGTATAAGTTGAGCAACGTTCAAATTGCTATTATTACTGTCCAAGTATTTAGCGCTGGGAAATCCTCGTGCCCCGAGCTGTTGGGCTATTATTATATCAGGTAGCGGTTGTTAACGCGTCTCAGGCTGTTATTAACCTGGTCGACATTGTGTAGAACTTTCATCGGGCAGAGACGAGTTTATCAAAGTAAAAGGGACTAGAAAGTTTGGGCCGCGTCAGCCGACTAACGATAGCGCGGTATCATGGCAAATATTATCCAGCCGGAATTATAAGGCTGAGAATGAAAACAACCTTCGCGTACGTTGGCCCGTTGGAGTTACTGTGAATCATAGTTTAGCAAATAGTGTCCGTGGAATGTAGACAAAAGGCGAGGAAGAAAAGCGTGGACAATTCTGAGGTACCTACGAAAGAGTAGGGCATATAGGGAGGTAGTAACATCGTAGATGAATTAGGTAGCTCATTTGGCAGTGTTCCGCAGCTGAGGGCAGTTCGACGATTCGGATTCTTCTGTTCCTGTTGCCTGTAATTTACCAAGTCTTATATCTGCTTAATAGTTTCGTGATCAGTGCGGCGGAATGATTTTTAAAATAACACCGATACATCGATACGTTTATAAAATCACCTTGCTAATCATATCCGTCTAATTTAACCGTTTCCAGTTATAAAAGTGTCACCAACTTCAACAAACAAACCAATCAATCCAAACATCCTCATCAATTTTCACGATTGAGCAAAAGAAACTCTTAACTCTGGAACTCGAGAAGAAACTAATTACCACTAAAAGATACAATACTTTTCGTCGTCGTTCAGGTGCACTTTACGATACACCTACCGTAGAAAACAAGGAACGATGAAAACGGGTTGCAAAGTGCGAGCTAGTCAAATGTAATCGTCGTTTATTTCGCGTTTGTTTTCGCAGCTTCGGGGCCTCGAAAGGATGAGGCGGCTCGACGACGGCCATGTTCAACGACCGCCTCCGTTCAGGGTGCTCGCGGCACCCGACGGGAATTACCTGTCACCCACGTCGATACCACCACCGCCGCCGTGTGCACCGGAACCATACAAGATCGCTCCCTCCTCCACGTCGTCCTCGAGGGCGCATCGACGGTCCAGCTTCGTGATCATCGCAGATGCGGCACCCGTCTCGCCGGAAGTGAGGAGTCCGTCGCCAACGTTGGCCACTGGCAGAGTCTCGCCCTTTCGAGGACGAGGCTTCAGGGGACCACCGCCGCGTTCGAAGTCCAGGCCACAGTCGCCAGAGAATTGGGAATCTCGCAGGCGAAACAGAAGTGATCGTCGAGGTAAGAATTGAACGCCGAAATTGCTGAATTTTTAGTGAAATATTGTGCGCATTTATTTACTGTGCACTTAGTATTTGATTTAAGCAAGTCGCGCAAGTGAAAATTAATAAACGGACAGTAAGTGGTAAATGCTGAATAGTGCAGACAATTTGAGGGTTTTGCAATGGTCGCAGCGAAGGGCTGTGCATAATACATTCCTTGCAAAATATTTTGTCTCGGTTTCAATTTTTACTAACCACGACCATTTAATTTTGGTTGGCACAGAAACCATCAGAAATTATGTTCCACTTCGCGATCCTCAGTTTCAGTGTCGCAACAGAGTAGTCCAAGGAGGAGCCTGATCCCCCAGCCAACCCGTCAACGTTCGACGTCCCTCGGCAAGTCAACGGAGCGTCTTGCCTCGCCAAAGCTCGGTCGTCGTGTGGATTCGCGGATTCGTTTGAACGCGACAGATTCCAGGGGTCGTTTAAACGCCACCGGGAACAGCAACAGCGCCACGAACCTCGCAAGCCGTCGCCCGGTCACGAAGACAACCAGCAAGCTCTCCCCGATCCAAGGAACCCCAACGAAGCCGGAAAAAACGCCGCAGTTCGCTAAAAGGGATCGTCAGAAGGAATCCAGGAGGTCGTCACCGTTGAAACAGCAAAGATTCGCCGCGTCCCCGTCGAAGAATGCCTGGAACGCGAAGAAACAAAACCAGGAGAAGACTACCACTGTTGCTGGAAGAACGCCGAGCAAGGATAAGCTCGGGTCACCGTCGAAGATTCCATTGAAAACGACCAGGGCCAGCACGAATTCCTTGAACCCGGCCAGGTTCATCACGATAACCAATCAGCCTAACGAGAAAAATAAGAAGGTGCTCGACAAGGGGCCCAAGGAGGTTCGCATTAATAAAGAGCAGACGAACGAGTCCGGCCAAGGTGGCAAACAGTCTGAAGCGGGATCGAAGGGGTCGCAGATTGGCGAGAAAAATTCTGGCAACGATCGATCCGGCGATCTGGATCTGATAGATCTTCTGAAACAGGCAACCGGCGCTACGGGAACGTCTAGCGTCGTAAATACAACAGCAACGACGGCTGTGCAACCGTTGCACATAGACGTCAATGCGCTTCTCTTGGGCAACGATCATTCCGATAAGAGAAATCACTCGGAGAAGACGAAGAGTCAGCAACAAGATCTTTCTAACAGCAAATCCTCCAACTCGGCCAACGATGAGTCCGCCCACAGACAGGAGCAAAATTCGCAAATTGCCAACGGCGAAGATCATCGTCAGGTGCCATCCCAGACTTCGAAATCGAATAAGCCTAACAGCAATCAGAATAGAACGAAAGGTGGAGCGGAGAATAGAACGGATTCCCCTATTCCCGCGGACACGGGTGCTAGTCATTCGAAGAACAATAGTACCGGTCAGCCAATAAAGGGCGCAGGTAAAGGGAACAGTGTCCCGAATAATGCCGGCTCGGCGACGCAGCGTTCGAACAAAAATCAGAACGCGACGAGCGATCAGAACGCGAAGAACTCTAAACCGAACGATCCTAGGATCGAGGGATCGACTCCGTTGCCAACAGCATCGACGACCAACTCGGCCAAAACTAGCGAGCGTGAAGAAGCGAAGGACTCCACGAAAAATTCCTCGGGCGTGGAAAATCAAATGGCAATGTCGTCCAACGCGGCTGCTTCGGCGAAACAGGGAGAGACGAAAACGGCGTCGAAGTCCGCCAACGAATCCGAAACAAGGGTCGTCACAAATGTAACCACCGTGAACGTGAGAAACACTTCGGTTTCCGACCAAACGAGGACCGTCCCGAAGGCGAACAACGTGTCCGGCGCGGTCGGTGCAGTGAGCAACGGTTCGAAAAATGTGAGCAGCGTTGTGGTGAAAACGCGAACAAATAATCAGGGTAGTGGCGCGTCGATGAAATCGTCCGCGGGGGTGTCCGTCGATTCGATCGAGAGCGTACGGTCTACGGACACGGGGGTTAGCTTGGATACTGTAAAGGGTGTGTCCTCGCCGAGGGAGAAAACCGGAATGCACGTGGTGAAACGACCGCAAGAGATCGAGACATTGAGTGGGAACGTGGTGCACCTGGAACAAAACGGCGAACCAGCGTGAGTATTTATTATTATCCGTTGTACACTTGCCTTTTGTGCTGCGAAAAAATCTGATTTTCAACTGAGGTTTGAAGCTTTTCGATTGTATTATTTTCGGTTTGGCAAGGGCTGCCTGGTATCATACAATGGACGGTACAGTCGGGGAGGAACTCGAGAACAGCTGGCATTCCAGATTTAATTAATTAAGTAATTAATACGGTATTGCTGTCAGCTGTCACAATTTCTTTCTTCTTATCAAATCGTAAGCGTAGAATTGCAAGTGAACCGTTCCCCGTAATTCCGAAATCTCACGGAATCATATTTATACCAGCGTCAGCAGATATTAATCTAGAAAGATTCACAGCACGCTGGGAACTATTTATGCCGTCGGAAGTGACAATGAATCGCCGTGGATCCGATGTGTATTTAAAGGACACGTGCCAGGTATGCAGAAGGTTGCACGTGTTACGAACACAGCGTACCCGCCGCGGCGCGCCGGATCGAAAAATCGAATTATAAGCGCAATGGTTCCGCTTGACACGAAAGTGAAGCATCATTCTCAATTAAAACGAATCACTTTCGTGATGAGTCGCGGCCGGCAACGAAAAGAATTGCCGGCGGCTTCCGGCAGCAGAGTTATGCATCCCCAAAATGCTTCTACCAACAAATTGTGCTCACGCTTGCCTCGCAGGCATCGAGGCCTATTTTTCTACGAAATTACCAGCGTGGTTCCCCATTATCAATTTCCAAGCCTGCACCGCAACCAAGTCGGCGAACGAACGAAGATTTCTTAGAAAATATCGGTGTCATGAAGCGGCGAAGCTTTATTAAGTATCGGTTATCGCGACGATGATCGCAGAACGGCTACATTACTGCGCAGTTATTCATTGTTGCGTCTTCAGGCACGCAGCTACCCTTATAATCCACTTGCGATCAACTGTGCTTTCTATGAGCGAGAATTAATCGTTCTGTAGGCATAAATTGTGGGGTAATGTGGGTTAAGGTAAATATCTACGGTTGCAGATTGGGTTGAACGTAATCCGTTCTTTAGACAACATAGATACCTCGTGCACTCGATTGTGTTCATATTCAGCCTGGTATTTTGCAACGAATCGCAGTGAAATTCATTTTATACTCGATCTTTGTAAAGAAAGTGAAATCACGTATTGGACGAGATTTTGGGAAATATTGTACGATGGAAAGAGTTAATCATAAACGTTAATCATAAATTCTCTTGCGTACGAAACGTAGACAACGGAGCCGCGCTGAAATCTTGGCCCATCGCGTAAGATCCACAGAGTTCCTTCACCCCGTCTAGTTATAAAGCACAACCCTTGCAAGTGGTCGATGCAACCGAGCTAGGTTTATCGATCCGATGGAGATTTACATCGCCACGGCCTGGCTCAAGGGGATTATAAATCAGAATTTCGAGTCGCCTCGTTATACAACCGTCACTAATTAACTCGAATCGGTAGCTGAAGAAAGAGAGAAGAAGGGGTGAAAAAAAGGCAGAATGTCGAAGACGCGAGATAGTTTTAGACCGTGTCCATCATTCGTGCCCCTTAACCGTGATATTACAATTCCTTTATTTTTGCTCGACAGAAAGCTTCTTACCCAATGATGATTCAATGAGCACAATTGAATCGAATTCATTCCTTGTATGCCTCATACTTCTGGTATATCTAGTATACATATTATTGAGTCAACAATAAAACGTCGTAGTGCATTGTAAATTATTTCCCATAAAATATCGCCTCTGTAACTGACATTGAGATACAGTGAAAGCGTGATAAAATTTTACTACCCGACAAGCACCAAGAAGAATGGAACTTCGACATGCACCCATTTTTATGCTTTTCATGGGAAAAACAGTACGTGAAGTATCCGCGTGCAAAACTTGAAATATTCAACAAAAATTGAATGCACTGTTCGACACCGATAAGATTGTCAGAGACAATATATATCTTTCGCCACTGTTTTTTCTTTTTTATCGATATCCACTCTGTTTGCCTATAATGTCGAAACGATTTGACAACGAAACAGTATAATTAATTTATCATTTTCGTGACTCTGACGCGTATTCGCACAGCTCTGGACAGTCTGTTATTCGGGTGATTATAACGAGATCAAATTCTTTTTACGCGGCAGACCCCACACGTACCGTAATCGTTTCGCGAGATTTTATTGCAGCCTGCCACGTTAAAAGTGACTCAGAGAACTGCAATGGCGTGACGATGCTGCGTATAATCGCGAACGAACACTGAAACGTCTTTGCAAACATGATCGTGCGAGACGGAATTGCGACGGATCCTCCCGTAAAAACGTTCGATTGAATAATTCATTGCGTTTGGATAAATTGGGTCCTCCGTTTAATGTACTCGATTCTCCAGAAACGACGACTCGGAGTACTCAAACTGAATTACAACGGTGCCACTACTTATTTACGAAAGCGTCCGAAGCCCTGCGAGTTATTCTTATCGGTTTCAAATAAAGTATGTACAAGAATTGTGCACAGTAAAGATATTAATTTCCATAGCGTGGCAGAAAAAAGCTAATTAAAGGGTAATATTAATTTCCAAGACAGTTATCATTGATCTCCAACTCTGGATCTCGACGAAAATTAATTTCGTCATTGGTGAGCTTCAATTACAATAAAACAATCCTTCTCGTTGCGAGTCAATTCTTCATTGCGAGCGATACAGTCAATATTTCTGTCCCTCCTCCGGGCAAATCGAATTAACAGGGAAACTCCAATCTCCGGTACACTGAAAATAATCTTCGCGAAATGTACGAGGAGCGCAATCGTTTCCCTCCGAGGATGGAACACCACCGTACACGGGATGAGCAAATATTATCACGTCTATTATTAGTCGATCGTGCACTCAGTGTACGGGATTCCGCTAAAAACACTGTTACACGTGCGCACCATTTCCGGCCTGTTGAGCGTAAACGCATGCTGGCTCGCGTGATCGATTCCCTTTCGTTTTATTTCCCGTTCGAAATCCATTTACCTGTCTTTTTGTTTCATTTTCACGGCTCGGTCACGCGGATTCCTCTCGCGTTTCTCTTTTCGCGCCATTTGCGATAGAAATTTATCTGCGCCCGTGCGACTTCCAACGATTCACGGAACTCGGGCTGTGTATTTTGTACAGGCATTCTTTCCAGTTCGTCAAAATCACAGAGATTCCGCTGGTCCCGCAAGGAGACCCCTGATCCTGTAAATAACTCCACGATATAGCGTTTCCTTGGGCGTGACGCTTGCACACGCGATATTTCGAAGCGAAATTCTTGGAAGTGAAATTATGCGTGACATTTTTCTACGGTGTTCCATTTTTTATGGGCGGGATACTTTATTAAATTCTGTACACTCGACGTGAAAGTAACGCAATGATATTTGTGTAAAGGAATGCTGTTTAAGGGAAACCGATGGCCGTTTAATTCATTAAGGGTGTGACATTTTCATTGAACAATCGATATGGCAAAGTTATTCAATTATTATTTCAAGTTAGTTCGAAGCATCGATGAACAGTCCATATTTATTTAGAAAACGTTTGAACGACCGTGGACAATTGTGTTATTAAACGCTCTCCCGTCGTATCTCTTTTAAAATGCAAAGTAATGCAACATGGCATACTGCACTTAATTACTTCAGCGTGATTATTCACGACGTACTTGGAAGGACACTTCGGTTCGCGGAAAAAATGTAATAAAGGGGAAACACGTTGAATATTTTATGCTGGATATTGTTGGTATTCGATGAAATGTGTCGATATCGTAAAATTTGTGCAAAGTTCTTTCTAAAGAAACAAATAAAAATGTTCCTTTTACATACAATTATTCCTTTGCTAAAATATTTGTGCGTCTACAAAAAAACAAAAAAAAAACAACAGTTACAACTCTGCACACTTGCATATAATGCAGTATCCGACAAACTGAAGGGGAAAACGTTTTCCGCTGCCAAAGCAACCGCACACGATTCACCTAATTGCAAATTAGCGCGACGACAACACATGCGCGCACCTGGAACGCCCATTTAATAAGCCCCGTGCAATTTCCGCTTGCGGCCACCAGCTTCCAACCCACTCCCTTTCTTCAACCCATACATTTCCCTTCGCAATGCTACTGAAAATATATCACTGCATTGCACCCCTAAAACAAGAACAATTAACTTAAAATCAAGACAAAATTATTTTCAACGCAACAAGTCCCGTAAACATTTACTACCAGAATGGGCCAATTATTACCCCTATAATTTGACCAAGGGCGCACAAATCGATCGAAACGCCATGGGAAATCCTGCAGCCCATTAAAACGTCCATCAATGAAAAGAAAACAGCGTGCTAATTTCGACTAGTCGAGCTAAGAGACGTCGTCGTTTGACGAATGACCGCGGCCACCTGGCATCCGGTCATCTACATAATGCCAGATACTCGTGGTGGTTAATTTCACCCGTGTGTACACACGTATGTACGTCGCGTGGTACTGTACGTGTGTACAGGAGTGGCATAACCAAAAATCGACGTAAAGCCGCTTTCGTGGAGTGACCGACGAGTCGTCAGCATCGCGTGCGGCCAAGGTCGAGTACAGGCCACCCTCGTGTATTTTACTAAAAGCTGCCACCCTCTTTTGACTCGGCGTTTCTTCGTGCACACGGTTCCTCCATCCGGGCGTTCGTTGTTCTCGCGACACGCGTGATTCGCGTCGTGATTTTTGAATCGGTGGAAATCGGTGGGGAATATAGAGAGTCGCGTGACAGGGTTGAAAGCGCCAGGGATGAACTAGCCCTTCGTGTTTGGCCTAGTTCCCCGCGACATTGACGTCAGTCCGTGGACATTTACGATACCGTTTAACCAGATTCTTTATTTGTTAATTGCGTTAATTGGTCTTGACGCGGGGCTGCCGGTTGGATTGGGCGAAAGTGATAGTTAAATTGGAACAGCTTGAGGATGATTTTAGATTGGTGTAGATTGCTTTTTGGGAGAGCTTGCGAAGGGTGAGTGAAATGTGGCGAGACATGTTTCGCATTTGTGATTTGTATTTTTCGTTGAAGATGTCGGATTTCTTTTTAGTAGGTTGTAATATTTATGGGGAAATGATTTTGAGAAAATCGCAGATAGAAATGTCACTGTTAGCTTATGTAGAGGCCATAATTTTTTCATTCGCTTGTAGCAAAGTGTAATAAAAGAAGAATATTTATTAAATTGAGTATTGTGGTATATTGTTGGGAAATCGGTGGCAACTGAGATAATTTGAAGTGATGTAAATTTGACCAAACTAGGTCAATGGGAATTTTTTATTGATGTAATTCGGGACTCCAAACAATAATTAGGTCGAGCAGGTTTACTACCACCGATCAACAGGGAGGTAATCGAGAAAAAATTGTTAGTCTTTTAATTACCTCGATCGTTATCGAAATGGGTTCTTTCCCCTCGGAGGCCAGATTGCGTTTGCATATCATACAGCTTATTTATTCGTTATTTGAAAGTACGAAAAACAATAAAAGCACGACGATAAATTCAGATAAAACATACGTATAAAAATTATTGCACATGCATCAATTAAAATAGAGTCGTATAATTTATATGTCTACTGCAAATATTCGTTCCAAAAAAAGCTGCGTGGTGATAACGCACCGATAAGAACGTCACGGTATCCGCAACGTGACGTGAAAGTATTAGGTAGCGGAGGTGTATTTATAAATATAAAAAATGCCGAGAAACAAATTACACTACTACGCACACTATCGTTTAATTTGTCCCCATTTTAACTCTTTAACAGCTATCGAAAAATAATTGGAAGAAATAATTTTTGTATCGTGATATCCATCCCAAGATGAAAAATGAATGAAAGGAAACGTTCATATACGCGAGACCGCAGAGTCATCGATTATTTTCCAGAATTTGCAATGCGATTAGGTTTTAGCTCTAGTTTATGTTAATTCACCCCACTACCGTGTCAAACGGTGGTCACGTAAGTTCAAATTAACATACTACGATGAAATATACCGATCTGGATGAAAATATTTGGCCCTTTTTTGTTCCGCGTAATCGGTAAGCAGCAGTTCACATTTTTCGCAAGCTTTCAAGTGCTATTAGTATAGTAATTTAGTCATTTTTTATGTGCATGTACTTAAATTGTTATTACATTTTTTTTACTTCCACGATGAAAACAAATTACCTACGTGATTCGTACTTGCGAAAATTTCATGAAGAAAACCAGTAATTAAAAAGAGCGTTTCACTTGCTCCCTTTCCTCTTACCTTTAATTCAATTTGTAATTTGTGGTGTAATTACTTTGACCGCGATACCGTGAACCGACTGCCCCACCTAAGCATGCGATTGCAAAAGAGAAAGTTAGCACTTGGACTTTACGAAATTTTTAGTAACACTAAATTAATTAAAAAAGTACTAAATAAATTCAAATAAATTAAACGGTTCGTGCAAGAAAGAAAAATGTGTGCTCATTGATACAAAAATATCGTTGACCATGAACACTCCAAAGGAAAATTACCTTAAAATAAAAAATTAGAAAACCCAAAGGTTACATGCATATAAAATATTTGTTGTACTATTAAAGCTAATAGCAAGAGATATTTGAAATGGGATATCGTGTATCTATCTGTGATCACTGTGCATACTCCTTTAATTATTATAACCATCAACGTATACGAAATGGAACATCAGCAAATTCGAATTTACTCAGGGCGAAGTAATTGGCAATCGTTTGTTCCGTTTGCGCCGACCGTTTTCTGCACCTGAGCAAGTGAAAGTAATAGCAAGGTAATCGTATCGTTGAAAGTTCCCCCGCCCTCGGGGGGTTAATGACGCCCGGTTGGCGCACCGTGTAAACTTTTAACTGCACGATTTTGGCGGCTTCGTGCCATAATCGCCGTGAAAATCATAGCACGGCCGCGGTACGAACTTCCAGCGTGATGCTCTGCCAAGTTTTAATGGTTCTGTTTAACGCGCTGCTCATCGATGATCTATTTGACACCCCTGTACACGAGTTCCCTCGCATCATCAGAGCGCTGATTTTCAGACGAACTGCGAGTCTAAAACCGGCACTGCATATTTTTCGAAAAGCAGCGGAAAAAATAGACGTGTCGTACATTGTAATGTGTACAATTTCCATGGCGCCACGCGATCCACAACGCAGTATATCAACCCGCGCAGGACAGCGTTACACCACGTTTCGCATAATTTTCTGCACCGCATAATGATATGTTTTCTTACGTCGCGGCCGTAGGACAGCATTACGAAACGCAGTTATCATTCGTTTTACTTTTACGACTGCGTGGAAGTTTTTTTTTTTCAAGGATCTGCTATTTACTATAAAAAAAAAACTATAATCGTAAATGATAATAACCCAAGCAATGTACATATTGTCAAGATTTAATGGAATTCTAAAATAGTTTACTTAAGCGCCTAAAATTTGTTGAACACAATATATTAAGAGCCTGCGCTGTTTATTTGAAAGAAAGATTCCTTCAGAAGACGAACGGAAAATCTTGTTTAGCGTCACCTTTTCGCGAGAGTCGAAGCGATTCCGGGAAAGGCATGATTGCTATAATAGTTTTAAAGAAGCGTGCTAAAGGAGAAAGTTCGCCACCAATTCTTCAGGGTCTCGCGAGTGAAACGACACCTGCACACATATTTCGCAAGGGTAACTCGTGAGCCGAAGTGTACGCAATTAAAAAAAAAAAGTTTGCGCCATTGAAACATTCGTTACGGTTCCGTGCACTGATTGTGAGTTTCCACGTCGTTCAGAAATCCCGTCGCTGCCTAGGCTTTTCATTTTCCATTTAACGGTTGCTTCTTCAAATTGAGATTCTCCATAATGGCGCAATTTTTCCCCCGACTAATCTGCTCCAACTAAATCGGAGGATTGAAAGCCAAGTAGTAGAAATGAGAAAGAACAAAATTTATTCCCGATGGAAATAATAATAAATAATGCAAAATAATTGTACAAATGATTGTCCATAGTATATCAGTATTACTACTCGCGCTAAAATAATCCATTCCGTAAAAGACTATCGACCGAACAGTCGAATAAAGAAATACGAAAAAGAAAAAATACTTATCAAACGGCAGTGAAATAAAAAGAATTGTCCACTCGAAGGAACTCAACAATAACCGTGTAACGTCGTCAAAAAAGAGCTGACGAAAAATCGCACGATAAAAATCGATCCGCGAGAACGTGAAACGTAGGGGAGGAAAAATCCAATGGTACAGAGGGGCACCTGTACAGTTGACGCGTGAACGCCTTGAAAAACCGTCTGTGTTAAGGTAAAGAACTTCACCGTGCCCGGTATCGATTTCGCGGCGAACCAAAGGAAGTCTCTTATACCGTTGGCCTCCTACGTGCAATGTAGGCGGCCGAAGGAGAAAATCTTTGCGTGACCGACTCGCTGGCCGGCAGCTTGGTCGTCCACCCCCTTTGCTTCGCCACCCTTCGCCCTCCGAGGTCCGAGCCAACCCCCGAGGACTGCGGCACCTGCAATCCTTGTGCGACACACGAGCCGAGCCGCGATGCTCGTTCGCTGGCGAAAGCACAGAGAACCTTACGATTTGTACGCGCGACCACCGTTTCCTTGCGAATCGATCCTCGGGAACATCTTCGTCCATCTCGACTTCCGTTCACCGTGAATCGCGGCGTTTCCACTTGGCCGTTCATCGCCAGGTCGATCCACCGATCTAGACAATACCGTAGAGCCCACGGACAGCAGGTAAGGCGAGGTTTTTATTCGCGAACGTTCAACTGCGCGTTCAGGGTCGGAGAAGGGGTTGGAAGACAACTGATAAAGGAAAGGGTAGGTGCTTCCGGCAACACGTGGGAATTCGGCGCACGTTGCTCCTCCGTCGATCGATAGGAATCCTCAATGTGGCGTATCTTGTGTTTCTAGCTGTGCACCTTGTGTACAATGTGATAATACCTTGTAGTGTTAATTCTGAGAGCGAGTTGGTGGGTCAAGTGGCAGGGGAGAATCGATCAGAGTGTCGCGTTGTTCGAATTGGGGATATATATTGTATATACTTGGAATATTTATGCTTTACTAAGGTGTTTGTTGGAGGGCATTGTAGGAAGTATTTATGGGCATTTTTTAAACTGTTTAATATTAATTCAAGTTCGAAGGAATCGCGGTGTACATACTTGGAACGTGAACTGTATGTAACGCACGTAGCGTCTGACCAATGCGGGGCACGATCACTGGAAACCACTCGCCGCCTGACGAATGGTATACTCGAACTACTGTTTCATTACTTTCCAAATAATAAATTCTTTTATGTGCGCACTGTAAAAACGACAAGACTGTGAACGTGTACAGAGTTAGTGTAATATATAGAATAAATAATTTATGGAAAGTATACCCCATAAAAAGTGGTCCAGTATCGATGATGTATTTATTAGAATTATTTGGAATCGATTAATACCAAAGGAGTTTCTAACACAAAGATCGAACAGTCAATTCTTCAATTATCGTCTCCGTCTTAGAAAATCATCTTTACTTCGACACATATACACCCGCACAACGTCCTTGATGAATTCACTCACCAGCGCCCCGAAACAATCGTCGGCACCGTTCCTTTGACGCGACACACATTCATCGCCGCCCGTCATTTTTTCCTTTCTTAATCCACGTCGAACGCTGCTTTCTTGCGGCGATTCGATCCAGCAAGCATTTTTAATAATGCTAACAGCACGGGTGTGGCTACCTTTTGATTACAGGGTACTGGCAGCAGCGAACGGCGTCGCTGAGCAAGCTCCTGAAAAGCTTTTTACACGGTGGAAGACATCCTTGAGCCGTTGCTGCGCTAGTTGTCCAAGTATGAGGTGTCTGACCTGTCGTACTGATCTTAAAGGGTTCACCTGGCCCACCAAACAGGCTAAAGCTACTGCGTTGGTGGACAGGAACGAGCAACCGCCCGCCACGGACAACGTGCCACCTGGTTGTTGGCCTAAATTCAAGAACAGATGCAGGTACACATATTCATTGAAAAGTCGAGTTCATCTTTTACGGAAATTTAATTTATTTGATACCGTTCTAGAAGTGAACATTTTCACATAATTTATTTTAATAATAATATTGTGAAATGATTTTTTACTGGCTTCAGGTGCACACGACTCAGGGAACTGAAATGTTGCTCAAAGAGATCGAGGGTTGCCCCTGCAGAAGCTTCCGTTTGTTGTCCTCCAGAAAGAAGATTCGGCACAATTTGCCGCCGATTGTTCGATAGATGTAAATGCAAGCGAAACACTGACGCAGAGCGCACAAAAAACATACGTGCCAAGCACAGTCTTACCAGCGTAGCGCCGCCCCCGCTATCAGAGGTAATAATATAAAAAATCATGTAAAACACGATGAAAATATAACAAACGTAATAACACAAAAGAGAGCAAGGATTAATTTACCTCGATCTAATTTGATACAAATTTATTTCCTTCGATAACAGGAGCCAAAAGCTAAGATACCGGACGTCCTAGTGGAACATAATTCTTTAATGCGTGGCGCTATTCCGTGTTTACCAGTTCCTCTTGCATGGTTTTGTCTCGTGTGGAATGTTCTACTGCCTGGATCTGGTAAATGAAATAACTGAAGCTTTCGCTAAAATCAGAAACAACAACGGAACGTAGGACATTACAGCTGATAAATGATTTCCAATTTCAGGTACCGTTTGGAGCGGTATTTTTAATCTGTGCGCAGGTCAACCAAGATTCTCACCGGTGGCCGGATTGAAATCGAGGCTGGGCGCGTTCGTGGTGAACCTGTTGGTTGGGGTGGGTCAATTTTTCACCGTTTTATTCTGCCTGGTTGGATGGGGCTGGAGTATTTGGTGGGGCGTTACTCTGGTCCGTTTAGCGAGTAAGTAATATTAATCATCGAGCCAAAATCAACTCGATTGTTCGTGCCAGATATCGGTCGATTTCGTGTTCGTTTAATAAATCGCCACTTACCCTCATTCTTGGTTTAAACGGGCCATCTATTTATTAATGAGAAAAGACAAGTTACAGTTCTTCAATCTGAAGAATTAATTAATGAGAATATTGAGGGGAAATATTTCTTTCTAAATTCGTTTATTTCAATTTCGTGATGCCAGGGAGGGGCGAACAATCCTTACGTTTATTTCGAGCTTTTATTGAAACAGTTTATTTCCTCGCAAGGTATCACGTGTAAACGACTTTATTTCAGGAAAGTACAAGAGATTCAAGGCTTCCGAGGCAGCCAACAACGATCCAGAAGCGAGGGGTGGTGAACCGGCGGCACTACCACCCGGAGTACCGAGTCAAGCGTTGAGGGGGATGGAACTGGCGCGATAATCGAAGCAACGAACGCGATTCCTCGTCCGTGTCTCCGTTGAAACGTTTTTATATTGCTCGTCTTAACTTCACTACGTGCCTTGTCGAAAGCTGCGTGGATAAAATGGAACTTTTCGCTGGATGGACTGGCGCGCTAAGGATCCGTTTAGTTGAACAAAGTTGTATACTTCTCGATCCGCGAGACGTTGTTTCGTTACGAAATTGTAAAAGATATGGAACAATAACTTCGTTTCATGGTAAATAAAATTCGAGGGAATTTCTTCGCGAAATAGCACTTTGCTAAAGGGGGAATGTTGGCGGAAGTATAAGAGGAAAAGGACGTAAAGTAATGTCTATTGTGGTGCGAGATCGAGGAACGATAGGAAATTCTGGAAAATTGAAAACTCGCTTTGTCAAGGGAGAATGGTGGTTGAGAAATGGAAAACGACATAAAATAATGTTGTAGCGGTACTGCGATCGAGGAACGAAACGAAGTTCTTGGGATTTAATCGCTTTCAGTGAAAGCATACCTATTCGTGGCGTTCTTTCAAAATGTACTCGTTGCGTCGAAGAGAAATTGATGTTTACTTTTCGTTCCTCCTTTCTTTCGTGTTCCACCGTGGGACAACGTTCTATTCTTTCCTCCCTTTTGTTGTACTCGAGACTGGGACGCTGTTCGAACGTTTCTCGTTAAGGGAATCGAAGATGGGACAAAATTCGTAGCTGGTCTCCTTTTTCCCCTCTATTTTCGAATAAATTTTCGTTCTCCACGTCGATGGAATAAATACGTTTTGAAAAAACGCACTTTATATTTTTACAAGCGCAACACATTAATATGTATACATATGTACATCCATATATTCAACTATCCGATTTATTCCACTTACAACTAAAAGTCCTTGTAAATATGAAAATATATTACTTACATCGATTTTTAATCTAATCGCTGCTTCTGGAATTGTTCCCTCCTTTACATCCCCTAATCGCAGTGCGGAGAGAATTCTGTTTAGCATCTTTTAATTAATCTTACTAATTATTGTCGCGATGAGTTTCTCTTTCATATACCGCGCAAGCATTTATAGACAATTTTGTTGCTTGAGGACAGTAGAATGAAGTGGATTGCACAGAAATGATTAGCAGTATCCGTGTTGCGGTTTATTTCAAAAAAGAATCAATGATTGTGTCGCGAATTGTGATTAAATTCTGTGCCATATATAGAAACGAAAACCACCTAAGACTGAAAAATATAAACTCATCTTTTGATCATTCTTAATTCCATGGTGTTGAACATTGCTCTTTTCGCAACTTTTCACATTGTGGTTTCTAGTAATAAATTATCTACGCTTTTCAGAATTTTCGCCATACAAATACTCTTTTGCTTCATTCAAAATACGTCGATATATTTAGCTTTCGAATTTTTAATTATTTCTCTCTTTCTTCAATTATTCGGTACATGTGTTCGATCGAACCACCACGGAATTAAACTGTTTCCAAATTCCAAAGGGTCTTCGTGGATAACCAAGAGCAATCTCTGCATGCGACAGCACATCAACGAAACAGCAACGGAAGTATACATGTACGTGGTAGGATTTCGTTGCATCGAGGCAAAGAAGACAGAAAACGGTCGACGTTCAAAACATGCGCATGCTTACAGCCTGGATTTAGCGAATAACTACTAATAAAAGCTTCGCAAAAATCGATTGCATGCTCAAGCAGCTCTATTTCAAGCAGCCCTTATCTAGATCGCGTTATTTTCGCTTCATCGAAGGACTAAGCCTGCCGTCTATCTTCTTGCAACGTTTTACGCGGGCTTGATAACGAGGAATACACCTGGTGTCTGTCATTTCTAACGTGCAAATGTTTATATCATGTTGAGAGTTTGTCGAATGATCAAATCGATCTGGCTTCGTGTGAGAATCGGATCTAGAAATTGACGATTATGTATCGTGTCGCGTATTCTTCGTAACAAAATGCAATATTTGTGATCCTTGCGATTTGTTCAGTACGAAAGCAATAATTCTCGTCGGAGCTGGATAGAAACTTCAATTTCAAATGGAACGAAAATTATTCAATACACGTTTCTAAGAGCGACGTTTTTAACGAAACGACACGATTAAAATATTTGTCCTGGAAATAACGAACAATACCGCAATCTGTTTCAACTAATAACGATCGCGAAAGTCGCACGCGACCGTATGGAAATACGGCACAAATTTACGACAAGACATTTTGCGCAACGGTACGTTCAGATTTGTACGCGCGTTCCCGCGGGAGAATTGCATGACGTATCCTTATCGCGACACACGGGCAAAAGGTATTTCGCGAATGTTGAAACGTAGACGTTGGTTTCGTAACTTGCTCCTTTTTGAGCGCCTCCCTTGAGAAATTCCTAACAAAAGAGAGAACGCCCGGAGTAATGTGACGGGCGTTGGATGTATCCCTTTGTCTGCAAACTGGTGGTGATTTTGTGGCGAAATATGGCGTTGGGTTCTATTGTCGAAGTATATTCCAAGGGAAAATTGAAATGAAAGGAGTAATTCGTTTGGCAATATTTACTTTTCTCTTCTCATTTTTACAATCGGTAAGGAGCTTTGGATGATTCCCATTCGCTTCTCTCGGTTCGAATAGGGAATTCTTGGAAGCGTCGCGACGTATCAGGGAAATGAATAATACAACACGGAAGAACGAAACTAAAGATCGTGTTCAATAAATAACAGACGAAACAAATAATTTGTACTCATCGATTGGTACACGGTCATTCATTCAACAAAAATTCTGACAACGGGAACAACTCGCCACTCGCGCAACGATTTATCGTCCGCGAGGATAAATCAAGGAACAGGCATGCAATCATTTTCGGAACATAAAATACTGATTTATAAACAACATTGATTATCCGTAATGCACACGTGAACATCATTGAACTTAAAGTATCGATTGTTTCACGATTGCTCGTGTAAAAGAAAGGAATTTCTTTTCCGAATATCGACGCATTGAAACTTAATCTACGAAATAAATAGAATCATGGAAATAATAATTTAAGTCACAGCAACACAATACACATTAATGCGAGTATTTATAAACGTTTGCAATAAAACTACTACGGGAGAAAAAAATATGTTAGGTTCCCTTCGAAACAGCCGATTCAATTTCACTCGATCATGAAAAGGAAAAAGAAAGAGTAGAATGAATTTAGAGTTTGGAAAAACATTAAATCGAAAGGGTAAACGTACACTCATCGTAATTGTGACTAGGGTTTGGTGGTTACGGGCGCACAGTATTATTTCCAACTTCCGTAAGGAGGCCGAATGAAAATGTATTTTTTTGAGTAGTAAGAGGTATATATATATATATATACATGGTATATGGTGTTGGGTGTTAATGAATCGAGTCGTTGACGCCGGATATATTGAGTAGTATATGTTTTAATGATGTGACTCCATTAATATGTCAATATGCACAGGTAAATATTTCTTGTTATTATATAATAGAAGTGTTACAGTGTGTAATGTGATACGATAATAAATTTAATAGTAACCATATTATAATTAAGAACTTAAAATAACTCTAAAGGGTAAACTACATCACTATCGGCTAGCGACTATTTAGCGATAATAATAGCCTACCATGTCTTTTACTAGCGGCGCTCAGTGAGTGTGCTCTTTTTATTCTTTTTTTTTGTCTTTCTTTTGTATTATTCCTTTCGCTCTTTCTCTATTTCTCTCACTATGTCTCAATCTCTCATAAGCCATTCTCTCCCGCTCTCTCATACATCCTCTGTCACACACTACGTGTAATTATTACTCCTCTGTGCTCGATGTTCCTTTCGTAACCCATCTTGTTCTCTCCCTATACTTTATTTGTTTCCTGTGACTCGAGACGTTCATTTCACTGCCCGCTTATCGTGTCCCTTGCAACCTGTCGCTTCTACAAACATCATCGAAACCGATTCATGCCGGCTGCTCCTCACGTCTCTGTCCATCGATTTTCACCTTTATTTCCCTGGCTCGAAAGATGCATTTCTTCGCGAATACTCTTAATCGAATAGAACGTCCAATTAACGAATCGCTCGTGTACGTCCGTTGTTGTAATCGAATCATACGCGAGAGACTCAATTGTGAATTTTTTATTTCGCAATTTGGAGACAGAAAAGTAATTCCTACGTATATTCCTCTTTCATTTAAACAGGTAATATTCCTTCCAACGTTGTCGATGAAAATACGACAAGACCAAGGGAAACAGAGGTTGAAAGGGTGGTTTTAAACACGACTCGCGTGAAATAGCATCGTCCGCGTTTTGTGAACAGAGAGTTCGAAGCAGGTATCGACTTCTCAGTTGCTCCTTTACTTTAGTTTCTCGTTATAGACACACGTGTACAAGCGTCCCACATACTTCTAGGTCTACAGTGTGGGTCAATCAGAGTGGGGTGGTTTCGTGAGATGTCCGCACAAAGAAACGTATGAGCGAGTAAAACTGTCGGTGATTTTTATATACACACACGTATACAATAATCGTATATAAACATGAATGTGCGTGGGTGGTGGTTGTGCTGTTGTGTTCAGTGTGTGACGGTCTACGTATCAATTAATACTTTTATTTCATTCTTGCTCATCTTTTGCTTCTGTATATTTTTGTTTTTCTTCAAATGTTTTAGACTCTATTTGACGATATACTTGTTACTTGATGAGCGGATATTCGCGAGGCTTGTGTGTTCGTGCGTTCTTGCGAACGTCGTCGCGTTTTATCATGGTTTCAATGATTCTGCTTTTGTCGGGCTCGTAAATACGGAGATGAAAGACGAGCGTGAGATGCTGAAAAATCGCGATCAATCCGAGATTCACCCTGTTCGATCGTTCGTTTTCTTCATCAACCTACGAACATTCGTCTGTTCGTTTTTTCCCCTCAAGGATCTCACGTTTTTACGATCGACTACACTACTTTTGCTTAACGAACGAAGTCTTAAAAAGTGGTACCCTGAAAGAGGAGCTCGATGTCGCGTGAAATAATGGGTACAAATATGTCGAAAAGTTCCACTAGAAACGAATTGTGTATGTGTGTGTGTGTTTGTTACATCGCCGCGCGTTTCTATCCCTCCATTTAATACTTTTATTCTATTACGCTTGTTGCGTTCACGTTTATTTATTTTTATAGGTATCAATGTTGTTTGGTCTCTTGATAAAGTTCGTGTAGGTATAATTAAAAACAACCGTTCTAGTGGATTTTTAGCTCGTATGTAGGTAGAACAATGATCTCGATGGTACTCCAGGGAATGCTACTAGAGGGTTGCACGAAACGAAGAGGACGTATATATATATCTTGTGTTCTAATTAGGCTGGCTAGTTAGCACTGAAAAGCGAATCACAAACGATACACGTTGTATTTTTTACTTTTTGTTGTTGTTGTTGTTTTGTTAATTATTTTTTGTTCGCTTGCTTGCGATTGTTCGTTTTCTCTCACTCTGTGGTTCTTGTTGATTGTTCGTCCCCGTTTAATCATTTCTGTCGTTTACTCACACACGGGGGGAGGTGGGGGAGATGACACGGCTGACACACACACGATTACGGACAAATCGGTTCGAGAAAGGTAACAATTCCAGAACTATGGGATTTTCAATTACTTATATTTCATAATCAGTTTTTCTATATATATTTTCATCTTTTCTTTTCGTATAGAATCTGTAGATATACATTCTTGGCAAATTCGAAAAAACTGATTCCAAAATAGGAACAGATCATTGTGCGAACTATGTATACAGGGTGCAAGTTTTCTTTTTAATCATCTTCCTTTTCCACTTATATCTTTTTTTTGGTTGCTGTTGTTCCTCTTTGTTTCACTGTTTTGTTTGCCGTTTTTTTCTTTCTTTTGTTAATGTTACGGATATTGTTGTTGCTGTTTCATTCCTGTTACTGTTGTCGTGGTGAGGAACACACGTGCGTGTATACTCGTGATTTTGCTCGGGACTATGCATATCTATATACATATACTGTTTCCTTTGCCTATGTGTCTGTGTGTCTGTGTGTGAGTGAGTGTTCAATTTCTTCGTTCGTTTCATTTTCATTTGTATGGTTGTTGTCTGTTTAATGCTTGTATTAATATTTTTTTTTTCTGGTTCAATCAGTATCTTTCTTTACTTTTTTTTCCCATTATTATTTTTAATTTTTCATCTGAACGGTGGTACATTTGATAGGGTGCACAGGGCTGCTAGGCACAGATAATTGACTCGCAAATAACTCTTCAAACAACATTAGAGCGTACGACATACAAGTATTAATATACACATTACATCATTAATTATTATTATTTTTTTATCCTTTTGTTTTCGTTTAAAGAGTAATCATATATTGGAGTGTGTCTGTGTCTCCTGTTACTTGGCCGTTGTGTGTGGGTGTGATCATTTCGCCCGGTGTGGACACGGTGGTGTGTTCAGTGACTAAGATCGTTTCTACGTGTCGTATTCGAAGTTTAAATGTCTCGAATGAACGTGCGCTGCGACATCACAGACTAATTATGGACGGCTAATGCTCGATGGGCCATTGAAACATGGGCCGCGATAGGTCCTCCGACAAAGATGATCGTTTCTAACGATTCCAGGCTGATACAGCTCCGATTCGACTACATATAACCCTTCAAACGTTTAAATGCCATTAAAATTATTCAAACGTGTGAAACAATGCACAGTCCATTGTCGAATACAGCTCTTAAATAATTAAAAACTAGAACCTCGAATAAAATGAGGGTATAAAATCGTCACTTAATAATCTCCTATCTGCGAATATTTCAATACTAAACGTACAACTGTATCTGTAAAAATTATACTGCGAGAATTCGTTGCGGAAGAACCAAGGGGTAAACTTAAAATAATCTATCCTATACATTCACTGTACACGATCCATGAGGAACAAGAAGTCATCCTCCCCTTCTGTATCGATCCTGAAATCGCGCGACGATCCATGTACGCATATATCCCCGTGAATTCTTTGCAAACGGAATATCGTTTCGGGCGATTAGCATTACCGATCCATCTTGGGCTATCTTGACGCAGTGCCTGTGGTGGTGATGTGTTTGGTCTTGGTGTACGTTCTCGATGAGCGGAGGGGGGTGGTCGTGGCGTGTTTGGCGAGTGTCGTGGTGTACGTGTAGTATCGATGTCGAGTATTTCGAGTGTGTGATGTTGCTGATGCGTGTACAATCAATGTATAATAATGTATACAGTCAACAAATCTTATTACATCTAGTTTGTCTTTTGACGCAGCGATGGGAAGACAGAGCATAGAGACCCTTCTTGGCTCAGATGTACAATAACGAGGTGGATTAGTTTGCTTGGGAACGGGAAATGATAAGGGACGACGAAGGACGGGATGGGCAGGGGAATAAAGAAGGGAGGGAATGATTTTGTTTTCTCTTCGTTGGTTTCTTTTTTGGATTGTTTTTCGAAGAGACACAGGAGAAACGGATAGATCTATTACAGCCTAAAATTTCTCAGGGGTATATAAACGCCGAAGGAGAGGCATTAAAAGGGGAGAAAACAAGTACGTACAGTGATATTTAAAAAGGACACATTAGGACTAACGCTTAGAAACATTGATATGACGCATGGTGGTGCTTCTGGGATACGTAAAATTCTGATATGTGGGGCAGGTATATGTTACTTGGTAATACTTAGAGGGGGGGAAGGAGGGATCGCTTAAAAAGGTTACTGCGCTTTGGTTTATTTTGCTTGCCCCGGTATTTCCTGATCCTCCACTGAGAAAGAACGTTATTATTCGCTGCTTTATCGGTACTCGAAGCTGCTCCATCGTCCGTGTACTATCGTAAAGAAATTGTTCGCCAGCGATGTTTCGAACAGTTTAAGCAAACACTGAATATCGAAAGAAGAACGTGCAAAAATATATGTAGTTGTTGTTCTTTTTACGGGTGGAATTTCTCTTTTCCCTTCTTTTCTGAACGGTCCGCTTCGAGTACACGTGACGTCAAAGCATCCGATTAATAATTGCACAAAAATATAATTATTTGAAATGGTTTTGTCGCGAGATCAGAACGATCGTTCCCTCGGGACTAATTCGAGACATCGCGGTGTCAGCACAGGTACTAGTATTTTTTTTTTCTTCTTCCTTTTCTATTCCATCTTTCTCGGCCACCGAAAAACGCCGACAAGTACGTTCTTTCTTTCTACGTTCGCTTGAAACATCGAGAGAGCAGTGCAATTAGGAAGGATCGGAACGATCTCGCGATTCACGGCCATCACAACGGGCTTGGGAGGAACGCGCCCCTTCCTGACAAAAGAAATCAAAGCGCACCCGGCAGTAATACCCCTTTTTTTCGCAATACTATTAATTAATAACAATATTAACGATATGTACCTACTCTCCGATCTACCTAACATTACCTAACTACAAACATTAAACCTAACGCTTTTAAACGCAATATCGTTCGTCGTAACATTACTTAATCCGTTCCGATTTTCACAAAATCGGAACCATAAATAATAATTCATAATTAATCAATAATCATAATAATCAATAAGAATCGCCTTCATCGTTATCGTCACGATAATACTAATCAATCATAATTACACAATCAATCGTCGATATATAATTGAAATTCTCATGCGAACTGCAAATATATACATACAGATGGGATATGTATTTCCATGTTTTTTAAGATTCAAACTGACGCATTCAACCTTTCTCTCTTTCTCTCTCTTTCACTCTCTCTCTCTCAATAATTAATTATCGAAACAGATGGCTCCTCTCCCGCACTCTTTTTTTTTTCTCTTCACAACCTCGTAATTTCGTACGTTTTTTTTCTTCCTTCAATTCTTTTATCCATCTTTCACGCGTAATAACGCTTCCCTCGTTTCTTATCGTCAGTATGCCTGTATGTGTGTGTATATATATGTGTATATAAGTGAGTGAGTGTATTTTTACACAGTGCTATTTAGTCACTATCTGGAATACTGTATCGTTACAGACTCTCTACGCACTACAATTACAATTTGATTTTTTTGTACATACAGAAGAATCTCTCTCTGTTCCAACGGAAAGTTCGACGTCGGAGGACGAGCACACACATGTACACACACGCGTCCACACATCATGCACAGAGATCCACACACATGTACTTATTATTATTATATATATATAATATATATGTATTTGTATATCATATGTATATGTATAATATATTATACACACGCACGTGCAGCGTTTCGGGCGACGCATCCTCATCATTTTGCACACATTTGTCGTTCCGTCGTAAAAGCGAGACGATATGCATCAGCGACGACGCGTGCTACGTGTAATTTTTTGCTTTTTTCATTTTTATTTCACACACAGAGCGTTCACGCACACAGAGCGTAGTTATTAAGAAGCTATGTACAAGTTGGGCCGAAAGTAAGATGCGAGAACGCGAACATTTTACAGCGGCACTATCTTTCACTCGTCGTCCGAAACGCGACGTGGTGTGTTCTCGTGTCGAGCCTCCAAAAAAAAGAAAAAATAAAAAAAAGATGAAAGAAAAAGGAAAAGAAAAAGAAGAGACGGAAGAATAAAGAATCCTTCTCGTTATGGAAGCTCGTCGTCCTCCGATGGAACAGCGCAATTATTTTAGACTGTGCTGTGTGTGTGTGTGTGTGTGTCTGTGTGCCTTTAAATTTAACCCTTCCGCCGTCGGTCGATCTAGGCGCAACGTCTTCGGGAGACAAGCAGCTACCGCTTTAGAAACCGTTGTTTGCCTAAAGCATCGGAGAGAGCATCGTGATTCTAGCTAACGTTTCTTTTACGATGATTCTCCGCGTATCTGTGCTAAAACACTCGCGCTCAACACGCTACTGTACACCGTCATTTGTATTATCTCTTTTTACTTTTTTTCTTTTACACGGTACAGGGTTCACGATCGTCCACGAAGTACCGCGGTCGTGTCCAGAATTAAGTGTACACGCGTTCGCACGAGGTACAATTTAGGAGCCATTCGGTCTAATCGATGAGGAATATAAACGCACGACGGCGGGAAGGGGTGAATGTAAAGTGGTAGCCGTAATAGTAGTATGTAGTAATAGTAGAAGTACAGGGAACCTTTTGTTCGTCGCGCAATATGCGTATATAAATCGAGGAACAAAAATGGAAGAAAACAAAAAGAAAAGACGAAAAAGAAGAATAGAACGGGGGAGCATCGCGGGGATTGTTTCTCTGAGAGATTGCTGCTTGCTTAAGTTGCTTGCATTTAGTCAAGTGTTACACATAGAAATACACAGCACGGGGGAAAAACGTGTGTCTCTCTTTCTCTCTTCTATTTTTGTTTCTTTTCTTTACCAAGTGTTCGTTGTTAAACGTGTATACTAGCGTAAAATTTACTTTACCACACACGCTCATCATGTACAGGTAAAGTGTCAGAAAATAAGCGACAGTCTGGCATGCGTGCTTGACCTCTCAAATACAATACGAGCTTTATATTTTACTTGTGTATCATTTTTTGTTTTCTTCTTTAATCTCTCTTAAGGTTTTTTGCTCGCGCAAAACGTGTACCTAGTGTACATCACATCGGAGTGGGATTCTCATCAGGAGGGCATCGTTCGGCCGAATTTATTGCATTCCCGAACGAGACGAAAGAAGCGCCTGGCATAATTCCTCAAAAAACGAAGCTGCATTTGGTTATATTCACGATGTTTCTTTTCCTTCTTTGTATGCTGTATTATCGCCTTTAAAAACGTCTCGCACTCGTGGCTTCTATTTCCTCCGTTGTGTGTCCGCAAGCTTTCAATGTTTTCTTTTTCTTATTTATTCTGTGCTGGTTTCTCATTGTCGCGGTGTAATATCGCAATCATGAATGAGCATTGTGGAATATCATTGCTACGTGTGGAAATAAAAAAATGTAGTAAAATAAATTAATGGCTGCTTTCCGTAATAAAAGAGGAAACACTGCAAAAAATGAAGAAGCAGGAGACCGAGTGTTTCTCTACGTACACATGCATATTCGTTTTCAAAAAATTGCCACGTAATCTCTCGCCTCGATCGTATAAAAGTCGGGCCCGATCTCGAGATTCGGGATCGTATCACAAAATTTGTTGTATTCCATCCTAATTGCGTGCCGTATATTGGAATACGAATTCACGAGACGATACACTCTTGATTCAAATGCACCATACCCCGCAGATCACATTTAATGCGTGTATATATATGTATAATACATATATATATACAAAACGATATGATATGATTACAAGTCCTAGCTGCTTATTATCTACTTCTTTTTTCTTTTTTCCTCTTTACCTTACGCGTTAGGTCCTGCTCACTATCTCGAAACGAAATTTCCCAAATGTTCCTTACGTCGGATAAAATTGTGATGCGTCTGTTACACTACCGTGAAACCTATTTCTTCCTAATCGTATATGTATATATAATTACATAATACCGACGATTAATAATAGTACTAGGAATAATGATAATGATATTATGAATAATAATAATAATAATAACCGTTCTACTATAATTCGTAATAAAAAGTACGAGAATGTGATGTGAAAACAATTTTACAGTCCCTGTGGACGTAGATGCTTAAAAAATAAAAAATAAAGTAAAAGAAAAACATGTAATATCTATATAGATCTTGGAACGGAACACAATATCATGAACAGGAATCGAGAAACAATAAAACGATCATCATAATCATCAACGCAACGATCATCGAGCACGTCGATTAATTATTCTAGTGCATCTTTGTCTGTTTTGTCTAATTGTCCTTTATATCATCATTTTCCTTAATTCCTTATAGCTTAGTACCTTTGCTATTCTCTCGCGTCGATATACACATATACATACATATATATCACCTACGATTGATAAGCAATATTATTTTTATTTTTCAAAATGGAGAAATTCTCGTCAAGCAGCAACGTACAACGCGTATCCTCTTTCGCTACAAGTGGTACGTTGTTTCTCTTCGCTTCTTTTCTGTCTTTTTTTTTATTATCGATACCTTTTACTCACTCTCCTTTCCAAGTATGTTCTACATTCTCCCTTGTTGAATTCTTCTACTTTGCTTCGGCAATTAACAAGGATTTCTCGCTGTTGTGTACTAAGCCCTTAAACGGTATACAACTTATCCCCTAGTTGTATTGTAACAAATATTGCCTCGAATATAAACACTTTCTTTTTTTATTCCCTTATTTAAGTTTATAATTCTCGTTATTATTCTGCTTGTTTTAAGTTAGGTCTCTCTCTCTCACGATCAATGGACAAAAAGCGGTGGATAACTGTTCGTTCTCTCTCTCTCTCTCTCTCTCTCTCTCTCTCTCTCGCTCGCTCTCTCATTCTCTCACGCATCTTTTAAAAAGGAGTAACCGACACGTTTAGCCCTTTTTTTTTTGTTTCCTATTTGGTTGTATTTTGTGTTGTTTCTTATTATCTTACGTTACGTATGGCCGAGTTAAGTCTCTATCTTTCGTTTTTTTTTTACATTTATTTAGAGTAGTCATTTGGTTCGCTTCGAAAACACAACTTATTACCTTTATACTTGTATTATTATTAATATTATTATTTTTACTTTAACCTTACGCTTTTTTCGCAAATTTTTTTTTTTCATCATTTTTGTTTTCTTAAATCGGAGATCTAAAACCTTTCATTATAAAAACGTCCCCCGGCCCGACAAAATATTGCCGTGGGACCACTAATATATTGTGTGTCGTCGACTTCATTGTCTTCATATAAAATTCAATTCACAGTCCGCGATCTGATCAATAGTGTACGAGCGCTTGAAGAGAATACAACCTTTGGTCGCTTGTCTGCTTGCCTTTTCTTCCTTTCTCCTTCTTTCACCGTCATTCTACATTTTGAGCTTCGCATCTCTGTCTCCGTTCTTTATTCTCTCGCCCTCCTCACCGTTTCTCAGCAAAGAACGGGTACCGATTCGTCGTCGTCGTCGCAACCTGAACACTACAGCGCTATAGGGGTGAAACTTCCGGTTTCTCGTTTTATTCCCTCATTCCATTTTTGATCTCTTCCGTTTCGTCGAAAAAAGCAGGAGACAATGAGCGATTTTCGATTCTTTCAATGGATATACACTGACAAGTCTAGACGATTCCTATCGTCCATCCTTCCTTCTGTTTTCCTTCTCTCAAACCTTTCTCTTTTACAAAATCGAGACTCGCGAGAAGCTTCCTCGTGCAAACGAGAAAACAAGGATCGGCCCCACTCGAGAGGAACCGCGAGCATTCACTTATTTTCGTCGTTCTTTTCCTCTGTTCTCCACCGGATTTTACGTCGTACACCTTAACCGGAAGTCTCGATAGCTAAACTCTTTTGCGATCTTCAGTAAGGTACCATTCTCTCCCTCTCTAACACTCTTACCCTGTCACACTCTCTATTTCTCTCTCTCTCTCTCTCTCCCGTTCTTTCTCGAGCACAATTCCAAGCGTTGTAAATAAAATCTGAACAACGTGAAAACATAAATAGGTATTCGTTCGAAGCGAATGTATCGATATCAATATATAATATATATACACGTACAGAGTAAGTATATAAAACAACGACAGACAGAGCTATCAGAAATTAGAGAACAGCGAGATTCTGCGTTCCCTTTTGTCTTATTATTTTCATTTCACTCTGTTTGTTATTTGCTGTACAGCAAAAGATTCTCGCGAGTCTAATACGTGTGTCTGTGTTCTTATTGATTCGTTTTCTCTTTTTCTCTCTCTCTCTACTCTTCTGGCTCGTCGTGACGCAGCAGCGTTAGTATACACTTATCTTTTATCATTCTTTCTTACTATTTTTATTATTTTCCATAGGCGGACTTACTCTCGCGTGCACGATTGATTCAGATCATCCTCTGAACACTCTCAGAAAATTGTATCCAGTGTGTAGCTTCTAATGGTCGATGAGGAACCTCCGATTTATTGGATCCCATGAGAAAATGGTCAACGAGGAACGCGGTGTGTACTCGGCTCCGAGATCGTGGAGATGACGTTTCCATGCGGTTCCATCGTTCTCGAATTCTCTTACTTATTGTTTTTACTTTTATTCCAGTGCGCGTCATTGTGCCGCGAACCGAAAGAGTACGTGAAAAAACGGCAACACGGGCGGTCCCACGAAAACGAACGATAGAGGAAACACGTAAGTAACGGCTCGACTGTCTTCTCTGGTCCGTTTCTTTTGCGAGGAGCCAACGATTCCTCGTTTTCGTGCATTCATGTCTTTCTTTCTTTCATTTTCTTTTTGTTCTCGCCGCAAACGGCAGCAAGTAACGATTATTGCAACACTTTCACGCGGAGCTTGCTTGCTTGCTTATCAGCCCTTGATATGTAATCCGTGCCGACCACGGCAGGCTCTTATATATATGTACACGCACAAGACAATTTGATTTTGTTACGATCGATCCTCGCGTCCGACAGAAAGAAAGAAGCTTCCTTAAAGACAGCGAAACGAGTCCTCTTTCGTTTCGTCGCGTCTAAAAAACGTTACAGCCTCGTGATTTGATTCCAGAGACAAGAGGATCTTCTGCTCCGACATAATACTGACACACTCGTAACATACGATAAAGGGGAAAAGAAATACGAAGGAGAAAAAAAAGAAAGAAACGGCGCACCAGCACCGTTCGGTATCGCCGCGCTACGGACTAAGCACGTATACCCGGACCTCGCCAAAGCAACGCAAGGAGGAAAGTAGAAACGAAAGAAGAACACAGCGGAACATAAGTGAACAATGCAAAAACATCGCGGGATGAACGGAAAGTAGAATAGAACGTCAGATGATATATATAGAATAAATGGAAAAACAGGATAGAACAAAACATCGCTGCCTCTCGGTGTATCGCTTTAGACTTCATCCACTTCCTGTTAGACGGGCGATCCTCGATGACCCCCTGCTTGTACAGCCCACCTGCGCCACGTTCCATCGAATCGTCCACGACGATCCCGTCGACCCCGTGACCATTCGCTCGTTTCAATGTTCTGTGTCCACGAGCCAGATTATAATTAACACTCCCCGACCCTCGAGGCCGAAACCCGTTCCGTTGACCCTCGAACGCAACTGATTCTTCCAGCGACCGGCGTGCGTCTGATCTCTGCCAGTCGATCACCACGCGGCGAGGAGTCCAAGTAGTAGTAGTTACAGTGGTGGTTGTCGTTATTGTTTTCTAGACGAGTTTGCCTGTCTGTGCCTGTTGCTGCCTCGTCCGGCGAGTAGGCCCTCTGCGTCTCTCATCAGTACGGCCAGAACGTAGGCAGCGGCGGCGGCGGCGGCGGTGGCACAGTGGGATACAGTGTCGGTGTGGCGATCAGGACGCATGTGGGCGGCAATGGCGGTGGCACAGGTGGCGGCAAGACCGGAGAAAGTGTGATCGCTGCGGCTGGGTGCAGGGCCGTGCCCGTAGGGGCACACAACGGGTGCAGGGCGAGAGAGGGACGCTGGCGGTGACGCTGACGCTGCTGGCCCTGTACCTCGCCGTTCTATTCCGAGTCCTGCTGCATTTTGACGTGGCCATTACCGGCGGAATTGCTCGACGTGCTGCCGCTGCTCGGTGGGAAACTCGTGGGTATGGTGCGCGACGAAGAGAAGCACAGCTTCATGATGTACGGGAACTTGCCGTCTGGAAAAGCAGATGGGGACGGGGGGGTTTATTAGATTGGTTATTGATTTTGTTATTGGCGTCGCGTGTTTCCCGCGGTGGGTCTCATCGTTTTGGCGCGATTGAACTGCATGGGGGCTATCAACCCTTTTCGATAGTTGGCCGGGGTTTATTGGTCTGCCGGTGTTAAAGGAATGGGGGCAGAGAGGAAGTCTGAATCGCTTGTGCGAGGAAATATTTTAACCGGGATTTAAACGTGGATTGATTTTTCGGTTAATTGTGTGATCGATTTTCATACTTTTTAGAATAATTTAGAATTATAGCAGTAATAAAGAAGAAGGTTTGCATTAAACGGTGCTGGGGGGAAATTTTATTCGTCCGCAAGAATATCTGTACTTACTACTGTTTTCAAGTGCTGTGTGATTGCATTCCATGATGGCAGCTACCGCAATTCCGACACTGCTGAACTCGATAAGGCCGGACGATGATCGTTCCGATTTAAGGGGGAACAGCTTCACTGTCGTTGGCGCCTCGATGCCACGTTCAACGAACACGCGGTGCACGGTCTCTTCGGTTAAATCCGGGGGGGTGTTGAAAAAGTGGACTATCTTCGAGGGTGGTTGTATTCTATTCTTATTGGCCATTGCTGGATTTAGGAACCTGCAATATACAATGAAAAATTCGAAATGCTAACAAAGTCCTGCTTTCCAACGCTTACGTATTGGTGGCCAAAAGAAATTACAAATTGCGCATCTAAAAATTGCACTTTCTTCTATCGCCCATTACAAAATAAATCGTCGCTCGGCGTAAATAACAGTGCCCCGCGGCAGGTACCGTAACTCATCGGAAGCAAATGAATCATGCATCGACTCCCATTGGAACCTGCCCGTTTCCGGCACGCGTTTCAAACCTCCGGCAAGCCAGCAATTAATTTTTCGCGACGGCATAATCAATAGAACCACTTGCACCGAATACGACAACATGTTAAAACCGAACACCCTTGCTTCGATTAAGTTCCCCTCAAATAAATAGTAAATCATTCGGCACGAGTGCCCGAGCTCTCCGGAAGTAGGAGCGGCGTTAATTGCGGCGCGAGTTCCGCCCCACACGAGCCACATTCGTTTATACGAAACGTTCGTCCAGATCTAGAAGCTATAGAATCGCGTGTCTCTCGTTAACGTTCATTCAACGTCGAGGCGCGGCTTCAGACTGATTTTCTAATCGCTGCGAACGGTTCGACGGATCGATTGGCAAGCTCGAGGAATACACAGCCAGCCTGGCAGGCACGTCGCGTCAACGGGGAATCGAATCGGAGAGCACTGGTGAAAAACGCAGAAAACAACGTCGAAAAGTTTTTGCGCGGTGTCGTCCAGAAGGACGACACGAAAAATAGGATCGGGGGGGACGAGGGGAGCAATCCTCGAAACAGAACTGGAATATTCCAACGGACGTGTGGTTGCCCAACTTTACCTGTTATTCTTGCTTCCTGTGAAATCCTTGAAGCTCGCTGTCTTGTCGGGCAGAATGTATGGGTTGGTGACGTCCGAAAGGAAAGCCTGTTTCGAGAAGCCGAGCTGCAGCCTGCCATCTGTGCCGATCGTCACGTTGTTCAAATTCTGTAAACACCGTTCCACGGCTATGCTGTCGCCCATCTGGATCATGGCACAACCCTCTTTCGTCTTCAAGAATTTTACCTGTTTCAAAATAACGAGCGCCTGTTAAGCATTGCCTATTTAGAGTAGAATAGAATAGGCTATCTTTGTGATTCGTTATTAGAATTTTCTACAGAAAGTAATTATTTAAACAGGAACTGTGCGAGGTGATATAAAAGTGGCAAGCAATCACCTGGGACTATGAATGAATAATAATAAAATGATACCAGACTTCGAAGTTAGAATGGCAGAAATATGATGAAAGAGTTTCGACAGAAATCTTTCGCGACCAATCGAAACTCTATTAGCCCATCCGTCGCACATATACATTTCCAACTTTCTTTCTTTTATACGCGCGCTAATAAACTGAAAATACCGGCGATCCTTCGGGTAGCGACCAGAAACATGAATGAAAACGTACCTTCGTTACGTTTCCGTACAGGCAGAACAGGTTGAACAGCTTGTCCGTGTTGACTTTGTCAGGCTGCAGACCATAGACCATCATCACCGATCCCTGTGTACTCGAAGGCGGTGTCTGGCCCAAGGTGGGCACGTAACCAGGCCGAGGTGGCGTGGGATGCAATGGCTCTCGACCGCTGAATTCACTCTTAATGCCATACCGCTCTACGTATGGTTCTGCGTATGTTGCTGGTCCATTGAAATTCTCCTCGTAACGATCGTGGCCGGCACCCGGGGCGAAGGTTACCTGTGGCGTGGATCCTGCGAACAAAAGCAACCGGTCGTTGCAATGCGTAGAGGATGTTCGATGTCCTTTGTCCCCGGCCCGGATGATTTCATTCCGGTACATCGTATCGCCTCCGTTTGCCCGCGTTCAACGTTACACGCTAATTATGGAAATCGAGCGACTGTTGCGTCCCTATTAATCACGGGGCAAGAGGAAATATTAATCGTTCCCGGTGAATGCTCGTTTAACGCGTCGACGATCAAATGAGCGGGGGGAAAACGACCTTTTTGCGCCACGTTGCATCGCCGAGGGTGTTTAGGCGGTGCTTCTGAGGCTCGGAATTTGTGTCAGGATCGTTTTCGGCGAAACGTGGTCCTAATTAGTTTCACTTGGTGTGCTAGACGTGCATACGTCGGCGGGGACGAGGTTATTGCGAAGGAAATGTGGAATTAATTATTATTCAGATCTGATCGATACAGAATTGTCTGCTGGGGAATTTCATTTCGTTTGTGCGGAGGACATGGAGTAAATGAAATTTTAATTATCATCGGTAGGCCTGTTTGATTTGATATTAAATGATGGTATTACCGTGGTGTTATCGTGGAGTATCGTCGATGGTCGTTTGACACTAGAACTACCAAGGGGTCAAAATGACTTGTTTCAGATTTCTTGCTTTACAATTTGTCCTTGTAGCAATTTATAATGAGTTTTAACAAGACAGAATGACAATTATATATCTCTATTTAATGTCCATTCAACGACTTTCGTGTTCATAATCTGTCTGACGCGTGCTATCTGAATAGTACCAAAATCTATCGGTAGTTCTAGTGTTAATGTTGAATTTCATATGTAAATGCTAAGACTGGTTCGATAATAATTCATTCTATGCACGGCGAGTGAGATCGATTTATTGTAGAAGCTGGTTAAAAATCGAACACAACAATCCCGGGTATTCTATCTCTCGTTACCGAAGGTCCTCGGATATTGTCTGCCATTCTTCAAGCCGTACTGTACCGTCGCGACTCCTGAGATTGAATTTCGTCCTTTTACTTATACCTCCGGTGGATCGAACGCGACATATCTCCGCCGCAATTGCATCTTCGATTTCCCGTCTAAATTCTCACAGTCTCGTTGCCTTTATCGCGACCCACGAGAATGACTTCCCAGGAAATCGTCACGGAAACATATATACCGTCGTCATTGGTCCCATAAACTAGCGCAGCATAAATTAACTACCTCACGAACCGATTTGTCGCAGTGCTCAGAGCGCAATCTCGCGTCCGCGCGAACGATAAAATTTTCGAAACTGCCGTTCGCGATAAAAGGAACGAAGTCATCAAGGTACACTTCGCGACTAATGATCCCGATAACGAACCATTCACCGGCCGGTCGGTTCGTCCGCTAAGAAAATTAGAGTCGCGGTTAAAAAATGTCTACCAAGTCCACACCGTTGCAATCACGCGAATTCAGCATTTCCACGCGCGCGCCAGAAGGTGACGGTATCGAACGCGGCACTGGTCTTGTTCGATGGCCCGTACGTTTTCTCAATTGGACCGCTTAATTCGACTATCAAGGAGAGAAACGGAGAACAGAGGGCAGTGGACAGAGAGACACTTACCGTATGGCTGGGGCGCGGCACCGTATCTGGGTTCCGCCAAAAGGGGAGCCTGCCTTCCATTTCCTGTCGCGTCGTTTTTGTGTGCACTTGATCCTGCAACAGCGGCAAAAAAATTTCCCGATCAGTGCTCCGCTCTTTTTCTCCACACGGCACGAAGGGGGCGAATTTTTATCCAATCGAAGTCGAACGGACTGGCTCAGTCTCTCCCTTCTTATCGCGCACGGTGAAACAATTCGACAAATTCGCCACGATCCAGCTCCTCGACGAAATTAGACGAAATCGAATCCACGAATCGCTTCTTATCGGGCGCAGCACGGCTTGGAATGAATGCTGAATAAGTGATCGAAGTTAACAGACGGACGGAGCACGGCTGTTTCTACTCGCGGGGTCAGGGATGATCAATTTCCCTGGCGATTCCCTTTTGGAGATGTCAGGTCGTCAGAAATTCGCGAGCCAAGAAACTGGCTGTGCAATAGCGGGATATGCCCCTGTCAACCTCAGTTCCACGGAACAGGCCGCGACCGGCATCGAATTGGATAGTCAGAAATCCTAAGGATCCGAGATGTCCCGGAGGATTTTCAAAGTTCTGAGGCCGTTCCGCGGATTCTTTGGAGTTAATGGACCGGTGCTTTCTGAGGATTAAAAGGGATCCGCGGTTTTGCGATGGGTGAAGATGAAACTGCGATGCCTGAAAGTCATGTATCCAGGGATTTAAAAAGTGGAAGAAACTTGCTGTTCTGAAGGGTTTCGAGGAAGTTGTGTAACCTCTGAGGACGGGGTTGCAATAGTGGTTTAGTTTCCATAGGTTACAGTGTTCCAGAGGGATCCAAATTACTCTATTCAAACGCGGTCTACTTAATTCTTGAAATCCTCTGAAACTCGCACGGCTTGCAATCGAGGAACTCGGGTATGTACCCAGAATCGATACAGTAGTCTTCGTGTTTAATATTTATTGCCAGTATCTCAATATTGACGACACTATTGGACATAGGAAAAGATGGATTGGCAAATTGTCGTTGATTCAAAATATTGATCGGGGTTAGTTTCAATAATTTTGTTGACTCCGATTTGATCAATATTTATTGCCAATTCAACACTATTTTACGGAGTCAGCAATATTGCCAGTATTGAAATAAATATGCACCGTTCCAGCGTTTCTCAAAGTAGCAGGTTCGTTTAAAAAAAAAATGTAAGAGTTTATACAAGAGTACAAATATTTAATCGGAAACATATTTGTAAAAATCATACTTCCATCGATACTTTTTATATCATACAATAAATTCTTGGCACCTGGAAATATTTCTACAACGTTCGGCGAGAAATCCATACGGTTTGCTTTAATGATACTTTCCGTATTGAACAATAAATGAAAGGAGCCGCGGCAGCTCGAAGAAAATAATTCCAATCACGTTTTCACGTTCCATGCTTCGCTAATCACGCGACCCTAAACTCGCAATTAAAACAAAAAAGGCAAATATAATTAAAAAATGATTCCATCCCTATTCGTTTCGAATCCTCCCGTTAAAACTGTCCCAGACAATGGTGTAACTTCCGCCCACCTTCCATCTTATGATATAGCCTCACACTCGGCTTGTCAGATGTTTTCCTACGGCCTGCTGTTGCCTGTCACCCCAAGACACAATCTCCCAGTTACACCGTCGGAACCAAGGGTATACCATTGGTCTATATTAAACCGCATTACGTACACGGTTGGATACGTGGGTGTACGTCGAGACGCGGCGTCTTAGCATGTTGGCGCAGACACCAGCAGCGTCACCGATAGCGGCAGCTTGCCTGGCCCTATATTGATTTCGAATATTCGATATCGCGTGCCGACACTCGACGCATCGGTGCACAGCCCGTTGAGGACGATGCATCTTCATCGGGACGAATTCGAACGGGCTCCCAGGGACGTTCTGCCGGGGTGATTTCATTGCTTTTCGAATGGAGAGGGGCTTAAACATTTCCGATTGTTCAATTTCGACTGCATTACATACTTTCTTCGAGCGACTTTTTTTTTCTTAAACAGAATTAGAGGGGAATCAAATTATACTCGAGCGACAATAAGATACATTCGTTTCAAGGTTTTCAGTATAATTATTATTATGTCACATTTCTTGTAATATACTGCTGCCTTGGGCGGCTATTTAAATGAACGTACATACAGTTTGATAGTTAAATGAAGTATATCTTGGACGAATAAAATTGTTGGAAAGGAAAAAGTCATTACCATCGCATTTGCTATTATTTGAATATTATATTCGTCGAGAACTTAATTATCTTCATTAGCCCATGGAAATGACCCGTACTCTACTGCATTATAATCACCGCATAACCATAGCATCTACACGGAGGAGCATTGTAACAAGTCCAGATTCAAGGAACTTCGCTTGGTTCCCACGTATCTACGTTTCCGTCGAAGCGAATTTACCTCGTATTTAACAAAATCAGGACGCCAGTTCGTACACAGAATAAGAAGTAGAAATCGCCGTAACGGTCCTCCCGGAGGCGTTTAAAAATTCCGTTCCCGATTTTAATCCCGATTTCCGGCTTCGATTAAACGACAATTGAGCTGCGACGGTGAATGCCGGATATATCGAGCAACGATCTATCCACGCCGGGAGAGGCGAACCGGGTAGAAAATTACGGGGGCAACCGTCGCGCAAGTATCAACATTAAGATCGATGGGTCTGAAAGCGTAGTTTGATTCACGATCCCCGCGAACCGTGCTCGTCGATCACGATTTCTCAATCTCTGCTCCCTCGAGGCGCAGAAGGGTTTGATACGACGCGCGGGAATACACGGTCGCGAGCTGATCTAAATAAAAGCTCCACTCTTCAAGAACCGCTTCATCGTCTCGCGCTATTCGAACTTATCCCATCAACGATCCGTTCTGCCGATTTAAGGACGCCATTACCTGCCCAGCCTACGCTACAGGGACTCGAAAGTCGCGTTGTGAAGTATCGATCCCCCTTTCCGGGAGGAAGTTTCAGTTGGGCGGACGTCACCGGCACAAAGATAACTTCGGGAGATCCGTGAAACTTGCCGGTCGCGCGTTTTACCCTGGTAGTTTGGAAAATTGACGCGATATCTTCGCAAAAACCGGACGTGCCCGTCTGTTTTGGATAATTTACGAGGGTGCAAGGTTTATCTTGAACGGCGAAGGCAGTGGCGTCAACTTCGCTGACGTGTTGCACGCTCGTTCGAGGATCGACGACGCGACGAAGTTTCCGACGGAGCTTTTGAAAGGGCGATCGGTATTTTTGATGGACGATCTAGCGTAAAAGTCTGCGCTTGCTTCTGTCAATTGGAGCCGAGTAAAAATTGCGCGGCATACTTTCAGTATTTATTTGCGAGAGAAAATTGCGGATTCGTTCCTCAGGAGAGTCTGACGTATTACTTTCTCTTTCATTAAAACGGAGCTTTTGCTCGTCGAGGGGAGGGGAATACTCTGAAACGTCGGATACCGAAAGCAACGTCAGAGGAGGGGAAGCACATTTTAATAACGGCGCTGCAGAAACATTGGGGCAAATTTAAGCCAGCTCGGGGAGAACGGTTCGCACGGTCCATACGGAGGCCCTTACAAGTCCATGAAACTCGATATTGGCACTTGTAGGTCCCTGCAGAGGACCCGGCAGATTGCGATTTCGGGTATCCTGCCCGCCGGACAAATGTTCCGCTATTGCCTCGATCGAAGATCTTTTCGCCCATTCCATTCTCCATCGAGGACACAAGCATTCGCGTTGCCGTGGCCCTAAATTTCGGAACGCAATTCCAAACCGATTTTCCTAACTACACAGCACATTTCAGAAACGCGGGGACGAATGAAATCATTCCAATAATTTTAGACCAACAATTATCTTTTAAGACGTCACGCTTCATAAAGGAAGTTAACTTAAGCGCAGAGTGCTTAATTTTCGTGCATTGTTCTGCTAAGAGGCCTTCAGAGAAGAGGGTTGCCGTCGATCCGCATAAACGTCATCGTTCAACGTGACTCGACCATCCGCCATGGGACTAACGATCCATTGCCCTTCGTAACGTGGCTTGTAACTTTATAAACTACCCCTACGTAGACCCTTCGGTGGCTATTAAAATCGGATATTAGGTCCGATGACTCTTCAGGTAAGTTAACGAAAATCGGAAATATACCTGGAATATTGCTTGGCGCTTTAATGGGAAATACAGGAATGAAGGAATCCCGGCCTGTTTTTCTTTTGCAAGGTAAAAACAATCTGGATATACTAGTGTAGAAGTTATTTTTAGTAAACTTCTTTGCCAATAAAAGCAAAACGCAGATCAGGGTAATGATACTTCTAGTTCCTTGTATTTCTAACTACTTTATTAATATAAAATATCGTCGCACGATAATCTCTTAGGCTTCGCAAGCACTTCTGTTCTCATTCGTATCCCAAACTATTCTACTCTCTTTCACTTCCCCAACTATTCTCCTTCGACTCTACTTCGATTCTGCTTCGCGCACGCATCAGCCACTCCATATATTCTTCATTCACACCATGCTTATCTTATAATTGCCTCGACAAACCTCGAGACCCTACTATAAACCAAAGGCGATTGTATCGATTGATTCAATTTGCCTACTATACGATTCTATAGTATCTACTATATATGCCTACTGTAGAGCTTCAAGATTCTTCTTTCACCCTTATTTCTGGTACACGATAAAACCACGAATGTTCCGCAGAAGTATTTCCAAACAGAAAATACTCCGAACTGCGTGCACAACGAGCTTCGAAGAACCGAGCAAAATGGACTCGCGATGCTTTCATTCGAGAACGATTGAGAGTTCCGCGCGTCTACTTCGTGTCGCCTAAAAACTCGCCCCTAATTGCTCGATCCGTTCCTCGGAAAAAAGAAAAGTTAACAAATTGGGACGAGTGCTTTATACGATCGATTAACGCTCGCTGGTGGTTCGCCTTTATCGCGCTGCCCCGCGGTGAAACATCCCGTTTAGAAATGTTCAATTCGCCGACGAAACAGAAACACGTTTCGCCGATGAAGAGAACAGTCATGCGTGCACATATATTTCCACTCGTAAAGAAAACGTTTCCCCCCTGCTGTTTTTATGAAACGGCAATTATAAACGATCGCGTTGCGTCGAGTCGAGGGGGTGCACGGCGTCTCGACACAACCATCTCCGTCATCCCTTTGTTTCTTTTCGCGGCACGAGTGCCACTCCACCTCCGACTGTATCACCAGGCAACGACAACCTCGCCTGTATCGACCTACACCGTCGCCACGCAGACTGCCGTAGCGTACCCCCATAAAATACCTCGACGTAGAAACAGGTCGGCCACATGGGTGGCTGTTAACGCGGCGCTGGAACCGTGAATGTGTGCCGTAAGTGGATTAGATGATCGTGAGCGATCGAGCATATATATACACAGGTGGGCTGCTAATTGCGCGGATGGCGGTTTTCGTTAGTTTCTCTTGCTTGTGCGAACGATTCATGGCAACAGACACGAGGCGGAAAGTGTGCTAATCGGTGCTCACTGTAATTCCATTGAATCATAATTACAATAATTTTAATTCTCACCGAGGCGTACGCGGTGAACTTCAATTTCAGCGCACCGCACCCTTCATAGATAATACGTTCTGGGTTATACAGATCGAAATACGCGAAGGATATTTACGTAAACGTTTAAACGCCCGGTTTAATTAATCAGAATGCGATTTATACCGTGGACCGGCCGCCGCGAAGATAATACTGTGCTTTACGCGTCACCGTAATAGGATTAACGAATCGTTTCATTACAAATCTTCTGAATTGTAGATTGTAATTAGCTAAGCCGCGAACGCGCTGCAATTAGTCTGTACAAAATTACGAATTTCATACCGCAGTTCATTTTTGCTTTTGTCCCGCCGCTTCCACCTCCCAGAGAGTTGTGCCGTTCCGTATTAAAAAATTATCGCCGGCCACGCTTCGGTGCCAATCAATTTCTTCCCCGCGGCGCAAATATTGTTACACGGTGTTTGACGTTCCGTCGTTCGATCACGTACATTGGATTACACCGACAGCCGAGTAAATTGTTCGTATTTCGTTTTCGCCGGGATCGTTTGCACGTCCATCGCGGAAACAATTCCCTCGATTTAAAGCGACGACGCTTACGTACCGCACGGATAGAACGAAAGTACCATTCAAGGAACGCGGATCGAGCTCTCAATAATTTCGGGCAATTTTAATCGCATCCGGTGTCCCATCCTCCCGGGTAAACGTCGGCCTCCGTGAAACTGGCGAGATAAAAGTTACGATTACGCAACTTCGCGAGCAAGACCGTGAGTTATCGTTCCACGGCAGTCTCGCTGAGTTATGGCGTGCAAAATTAGGGTCGCTTCTTAACAGCGGCGCATCTTAGAATTTAATGCATTCGTAATTGCTCCTTTGTCTGGTATACTTATCAACGCAGAATCTGCCGTGTTGCTGTAGCTGTCTTAGGACTGTGGAATCGTAAAGTAACTTCGCTCGCACATTCTGCGAGACGGTTTTCAGAGCAACATCATGGGTACAGTTTTCTCCTGCCAGAATCGGAGAAAGGAGGAGCAACAGGTACAATGGAGGGAACGAAATTTCTGGACCCTCCCGAGGGAAGAATGCCTCGGGGAGAATCTTTAATTTTAGCGACGTCTACTACACAGACGGAATATAAGAACGTGGTATTAAAGCAGGAGCCTACGGTAATTGTTCGTAATTCGGAGAATTATTGTTTCGCAAGGGCTCGCTAATTTTTCTGAATCGAACGGTATCACCCGGTGTGTCTCAATGATTATAGACGAAGAGGATACAAAGTATGGGTACGTGATATCAATCCATCATGTCGCGGTGACGCAGTTAATGAAAGATAAAAGGTCGGAGGATAAAGTACTACTTGAAAGCACACCTGTGCAGGACAGTACATATGTGGTCGAGCTACGATGAAAGGAAAAATGAGGGCTTCCGTTTGTTTTGCAATGAAGTTTACATTCTCAATAGCATAATCCGAACCAGTGTAGGTACTTTATCGTTTCATGCGTCGGCGAGCACGTAATTAGAAATGCAATATGCCAGCATCGTTTCGTATAGTCGTTTACACAATGCAGTCAGCATCCCCTACGGTTAATTAATAACGCCGCGTATGCGTGTGCATACACGTGTGTCTGTGTGTCTGTGCCTATTAACCCGCCGATCACGGTCCTCCTCTGTGCGTCTGTCTAGCCTACCTGTTTCCGTCACAGAGAAACCCAAGGTGCTTGCCGCTTTACCGTCTTGGCGCTTTGACAAATTACTGGAAGCTTGCTAACTGTTCGATCGTATTATTACCAGCATATCCAATATAACATCTCGCCTGAGATATCCGAGCCTCAATCGTCGAAATAAAAATGCAAAGGGTGCAGGTAAACTTATTAGATCGCTGCTGGTGCACTTCGAAGAAGCTTTACGTCCAGGCGCCGTAAAACAATTTTAACGATCCTCATTCGATTGTCGTCGAGGGAGGCGTACAATAAAACAAAAAAGCTGCGTCTCCCAGAGGCCGGTGAAAAAGCACTGAGCACGTCGTGCTGCGAATCGAACTTTTCTTAATTTCGAGTTTTTAATCTCCGCGGCATACCGTGGCCCATCGATCTTCCGGACAAACTGACGTGCCATCGATCACCGGCTGTTTCCGATAATACAACTGACAGTAAAACAAGGAGAAAAGGCAACCAACGATCAGCTTCGCCGATGCTTATCGAACGTTGCACGCAACACGGCTGTATGGACTCTTCTTTTGTTTCCTTGTTCCTCTGGTCCGCTCTTATCGATCGTGAATATCCACATTCGGTACTCCAAACGTCACGTTCACCACGTCAGCCACATATTGCACATCGCACAGTTTCCAAACTCTTCGCCTTGGCCACCGAACACGATGTTGCACTCCGCGCTACTGTTCGCACGGTTGACCTTCTTGAATCGACGGAAAACGGCGAATCAAAGTACAGTACAGCTATTTTCGCGTGGCGAATCCTTTTCGAGTCGTTCCAGGGTAGAAAATAGGACGTTTAAATTCGGAACATCGCACGGAATACAATATTGTTATCGTAATTTTGAAATATCGAAACGCCCAATCGACTAAAGAAGGTGTTGAAACTTTTAAATAGCCTTTGGAGTCTGCGGTGCCGCGCGCTATTTATTCCGGCGGTCAGCTTAGATCCCACCTGAAACCGACTCGACTCACCTTTCATCGAGATCCACGGCGAACGAGTGCACGCTGATTTCTAACGAGGTGGCAGCGGACCCGCGTGAAAACGAAGGGCCGCGTGTTTCGACCAGAATTTACTCCAGATTGAAATCTCCCATTCTCGCGAATGGATCAAGAGACAGGGCAGAAAGGTGAAGAGGCAGAGATAAGGTAGACACAGAGATAAGAGCACAGGTATAAAGAGTGAAAGACAGTAAGAGAGACAGAGAGATAGAGAAAGAATGAAACTCGCCCGATAGACTGGTTTTATGAACAGACACAGTTTTATGAACTGACTTACCGTGATCAACCCCACGTGTTCTCGGTCACCCCGATCTCCGTCCGACTCGAACTCGAGATATACGGACGATTTGGTGATCCGCGTTCTCACAGAGACCGATGCTATCACTCTCACTCTTCGCAGACAGTAGTAGGGGGAGAGGGTGTAAGAGCCGTAGACCTGCCTAAGCCCCACATTCTCACCGGGCCCTGACTCGGTTCCACGTGAATCCATCATCACCGTCAAGTGAACAACGAGTAGGCTGCATCTGCACACAGACAAACATTCCAACATAACAACCCCCATGTTCTCGTGTTTCCATAATTCCTTTCGGATTCTCCTTGCGCTCGATTGTCTCACGATCGTATACAGTTATTATTTGTTTTTTTTTTATATTTTTACTTGGTCTGTATATATATATATATATACTTTTTTTTTGGTTTTGTATATTATGTTTTTTTTTTTCTGTGGCGATATCGTTTCGGGCCTCTCCGATCTGTCCCGTGTACACAGTATTTATACACTTTGTATATGTACATACACATATGGCTATCTATATTTCTTACTGTTAATACTTTTTGTTGTTGTTGTTGATGTTGTTGTTGTGGTTGTTACTGTTGTTGTTTTCTGTTCTGTCTCGGAATCCGTCTACGTAACGGGGTACGTATTACAGGTAGACGTCTATATATAATATATACATGTGTGTCTTTTCCTTTCTTTTTTTTTGTTGTTTTTTTTGTTGTTGTTGGCGGGTTAGTTTTGATATTATTATACAGTAAAGGCTGATCCCGTTTCTCGTGTGGGCAAAAAAATATATATATATTTTTTTTCTTTCCGTTGGAATTTTCGGTGGTGTGCATACACGGTAACAAGCGACAAAGAGAAGGAGGGCAGATCAACTAGATATGTGCGTAGATTACGTACATACACATACAGGTATTTATATAAATATATGTGAGTGTATAGATAGAGAGAAAGATATATATACATAGATAGATGTGACAAAAGAAAGAGAAGGGAGAGAGAGAGAGAGAGAGAAAGAGTGAGAGAAATATATATATATTTTTTTGAAACGGGTAGACGACAAAAGGGGTGGTCGTTTTGTATATTGTTTTCTCTCGGTTGTAGCCGGAGCAGGTGGGTCTCTCTGAGAGCCTCGATATCTCAACATGGACGTTACACATTCTATTTGATATATTTTTTTGTCTGTTTGATCGATTTATGTCATATATATATACAAATATACATATATAATATATATATACTTCTTTTTAATATCTGATTTTTTTTACTTCTGGACGGTAACAGTGGTCGATCGAATGTTTGTCTGTGAGTGCACTGGTAGCCTTTGCGAAACGTTGTGGTGGTGAGCATTTAATACATCTATATATATATTGGAGGGTTGACTCTGAGTCGTATATTTTAGCGTAAAATATATTTCGCTTGTCGAGAGTGTGCTACTCTCTCGACTTTGCATTTATATATTATTATTATCATTATTATTATTATTATTACTTGTTGGTAAATATCACATTTGCAATTTTTTCGGTGGTGGTATGTAGAAATATTCGATATTTATTTTTTTTTATATTGTTTGCTTCCCGATGATTGGTGAAGGGTCTGGCAGATCTACGGCGTAATGTGTGGTATAAACTCGCATATCTATTTTGTTGTGCATATGTTCTTGTCTTGCCTGCTGTTGTTACTGTGGTTACTATGTTATATTTGTTACTATGTTATATAGATTGTTCATGTTGTTGTTGTTGTTCATGATGTTTCTGTCCCATGGCTCTCTATCATGTTCGTTCCTAGACGTTTGTTTCTTTCGTTCTCTTTCTCCCACTGTGTTCGTCTCTATAACACCGTGGGCGGCCTTCGCTTTTCCAACGGCTCCTCTAGTGTCGTGTGTAACGAGATGCGTGAGTCTTCCTTTTCGTCGACGATCATCGATTGTCGAATAGCGACAAGCGGTCGACGGGATATTAGAGAATTTCTCGACGGATAGACATAAAGGGGTGTGGGTGGATCGCAACGAAACGGCGAGGAAAGGTTATCGCGGTCACTGAAACGGCGACGATGTTCGGCGATGGACAGCAAACAGGGAGTAAAGAAGAAAGATAAGGATAGACGAGCGAAAGATATCGTGACAGCCTTAAAAACGGTTTCTCGTCGATAACAAAATTCATTTCCTGTGCTCGCGAGGGAAAGAAAGCATCGATGGCCTTTAGCAACCTGGATTTTCCAACGCTCCTCCGTCTTAATTAACTTCGACAGCGAACAGAACCGCATTCTCCGCTCGCATCTTCCCCTTAGAGAAATAACTGCACTAAGGAGCAGAGGTCCGCGATGTTAACGTGAAATTCTTCGAATCTCAACGAATCCATTATCACTTATCCGTGCTTTTACAATTCTGCCGACGTCTGAGGGTTTAGAAGAACGCGTTACGAAATTGATAAAAAAATACGCATGCAAGGAAGCGCCCCGATTTCACCAACTCTAACATCCTAACACACCAATTACCAAATTACACATCGAATACACAAGCTGCAACTGCGAAGATTAATTGGCATTAGCCTTAAAGAAATTCGCCTTGCAATTTCTATCAACACCTGATACAAACTAACCGTGTCCTGGTACGCGAATCGCATCGAGAATATCCTCGAAGTTCATCTAATTATAAGCAACAGAGCGCAGAAAGAGAGAAGAAACAAGAAACATCGCTGCCCCGGCAAGTAGTTCGACGATAAGTCGTGAACGACGAGGTGCGTCGTCCTAGTGGTATGGCTCTACTACTGAACACGATGTCGCAGCCACGTTTTTTCCCTTCTATGTTACATTCGCAGATGCGCCCAGCTGGCGCGTCCAAGGGGGATGAAAGAACGCGTGTTAAAGCATTCGCTGTCACAGCCGCGCGTCCATGTCGGGACGAGGCTTGTCTAAACGTTTGTACGGTTTCAGTTTGCCCGTTCAAACGAATCGATCGGGGCTCGGCCGCTTGAATCCCATCGAGAGAAAGCACCCAGAGCATAACTCTGAATTCGATTTCTCGCGTCTAATTTTAGATATTAACGCTACCAACCTGCTAAATTGCTTCGGTGCCCGAGTTTCGTGGAAGGGGGCGACACAGTTTCGCGAACGCGGCGTTAATTTCGTTCAACCCTTTGCTGCACTTCCTTATTTAACACTGCCGAATGTGGTGCGCCTATTCTATCTATCGTTTTTACCAAACAGTCGTTCGAATAGAATTCAACTTTGAAAATATCCAGGCGAATCGGAAGAATTTAATTTAGTTTGCCGAATAACGAACAAAATTTAATTTTGATGTATAACATTTGTAGAGAATTTTGTGTCATATAAAAAAATGAATTTCGAATTGAACACAACTTTCCTCAGTCTGTGTAACATTATTTCAAATGGTCGCAGACAAGTTTTTAATAAAACCGAATGTTCGAATCTGTTCTGCCATTCGTTGACCTTTCCTTTCATTTTCTTTTATAGATATTAGAGCCTCGATCCAGCTATGAACCGATCATCGTATTGGAATACGATCAACGGCGAAAGAAAAGAACACGAAATAACGCGAACTTTCGGTCGTGAAAAAGAGGCAGCCGCCATTCAGTTACGCTCGCCTCGTTTTCAACGGAGAATTTCAACGAGTTCGAACGCAATTCCTGTCGATTCCGTGCAATTAAGGCCGACGACACTTGGAAAATCTGCTCGTGGGATTTTCAATTACGGTTCCGTTTCCATAGGCACAGATGATCTCTACAACGCAATACACCGCGATACCGACCCACGCTTTCCTTACCAATGCACCCGATAATTGAAGCCGTACCGTTCGACCGGCTTTAATTGCCATACTACGTGGCCAGCCAGTTATTCAGGACTCGTGGAAATATGCGCCTCGTGTCTAAGAACCGGAAGAACATCCCTGGTATGCACAGTATGTCCGGTCGGGGTGCGTGGAGAAAATTTTGCGAATGAAATAATTGACATTCTGATAGAATTTTTCGACTGAACAAATGAAAATGTATTTTTCGTTTACTTTCAACGAAACAAATATTTTCTTTGCATAGTTCTGAATTGTTATCGAATTGCGAAAGGTTTTGTACTTTTTTCTCTCTCAATGAAATGTGTATACAATATACACTTGATTGTACTCAGACTGAGCGTGTTGTTAGTGAAAAAGATACGCAATGGTGGATTTGATTGAACCCTCGTATTATTTGGTTTAATTGTATAACGAGTTCGGTGCGAATAAATGATAGGTTCAACGAGTTTTTAGTGTAATTCAGACGCAGCTCGAATTTACTCGCATTGGAAAGTTAGAAGCAGAATTAATATAATATTCGCCAGTTCTTTGAGGAGTACCAAGGTACAGACAACAATTAATTCCACCATCGCGTAATTCTCACACGCAGCACACCTTCCGCTATCTGCAGGCTAAAAAGCAAGTAATTATACGCACTCAAACCAGACATACGTGTACGTACCAAGAACGTTTCAATTAGACTAATCTAAGCTATCCATTGCAGCTAAGTTTTGCTTCGGCCGCAAGAAAAACAAAAAAGAGCTTACGCGGATCAACCCGTAAGAATTTCATGAGAATAACGATCATTAAAGAAAATAAATAAAAAGAGACCCGATCGTCCAGTGACAAAGCTCGTCCCGTTTATTCTAAGAACTGTGCGTTGCAGGAAGCGAGTCCGAGAAACGCGTCTACTTCGTTCTCACAGTTATTGCGGGAAAAGCTGAAGCGGAACACCACGTGCGCAAATAGCCACGACTAAAACGAGCGTTATACGATGAAAGCGATGATAAAAGGGAGTTTTTAGGGGTGTGACCGGAGAAATGTACAGAAACGAAAAGATGCTTCCTCCTTTCCAATGGTCGGCCACAAAACCGGCGAACGACGATTCGATCCGAGTTCAAAGCAAGAAAAAAAAGACAAAATAAAATCTATACAGCTCTTAAAAAGAAAAGAAAAAACGTGGTTATACGTTCGAGTGGCGATCGTGAATTTTATTCAGCAGCTTCGACGTGGATAAAATCCTCCGGAGGGAAAAAGCCGCCTGCCGGGATTACACGAAACTCTAATCCTCGGAACGGTTCCTTGTGAAGGAAAAAATAAAAAAGAGAAAAAGAGACGTGATGGCTGATCTACAGCCAGGAATCGTTTGTGTACGGTAGCGATGAGATACGAATGAAATGTGAACGAGGTAAATGAAAGAGAGGAAATAGAGGCAGCGAGACGAAACAAAACAACAGGGACGAAAACCTGTTCGATAGCTAGTTCCATTGGAAAAGTAGAATAAACTGCCTTCCCTCGGCTGAACGCCACTTCTCGACATTACGAAACGATACATGGATGAACGTTTGGAACTATTGTGCACCATCGGGGTATGCATTAAACGCACCGAATAAATCGCGTGAATGCGTACGAGATTCGATGACTCTTGGCGAGCTCGTCTGTTGGAAACGAATTTTCCACTTTCGTTGTTTCCAACGTTTCCACGGTATTGGCGAGAGAGAGAAAGAGAGAGTCGGATGGTATTTAAAGATCGAAACGCATGAAATGCGATTTCATTCCGATCGCACCTACGTGCAAGTGAAATCTTGCCCCGGAAGTGGCAGAGCGTGTGACCAATTATTCATGAGGTCGAAATTTCACAGAGAGAAGGAAGGGAAATAACAAAAAATGTGAACATTTATCTGAGGCATCATTGCGATCTATAATGAAGCGTCCACTATTTATTTTGAACTTCATTACTTTTGATAGGAAGTACTGGAACGACTTTATTTGGAAAATTTTCTTAGATAAAAAAAGAAAGCAATCTCTCCCTACATCCCGATCTTATTATCATGAGAATGAATATCGACTATACCGTGTAATCGTGCTCCCTTTAATTTTCCCCTCGAGTTCGCTAGACAAACGATTACTCGGCGATGGAGTAACTATGGAATAATTGGCAGAAAGTAAATCTAATCCCCGGTTTCGCGGATAAGCAAAGGGAAATTCACGCATCAGGGGCAACGATGGAAAAGCGGAGACGAGATCGTGTCGACGCATCTTCGATCCGTCTGTTCGCCGCATATTTTCACGGTGACCGAGTATGCTAATACGTAATTACACCATCTACATGCACGCATCTTGACGCAACAGTACGTTCAATGCGATGAAACGTTTGCATTTATATTCTTCTTGGTCGTATGAAGTCGATGGACTGAATCTCTATTCCTGTTCTTTTTTTGTTTCTATATTACATGATATGGCTGTTTCGATGTTTCGGAGGACTTGTCGGTGGTGGTTGTGTCGATGTCGTTTAAATAAATCGATTACGGCGATTCCGCACGATGTTTGTTAAATTTTCATGTTGTCGGTATTTATTTAGTTGCTGTGACGCCAGTCGAGTGTATGCTCGAGTACATCGTGCTTGACTCTCTGTGGTGGATGTGCTCGGAGAATCCTTTTTTTATTTATTTAATTACTTTCTATAAACATTAGCCGGCGTGTAGATCGTGTGTAGATCGATCAGCTGGGTATACATGTTGGTTCTGTCGTATTTTCTACTATATTTGAAACAATCCCGTTACGTTAGCGACATACGAGTGCCGTTGTCTTGTCTCGTGCTTGGTTGTGATTCACGTGGTGATTTTGTAGGATTACATTATATGCATATATATATTTATATATTATTTATTGTTGAGGCTTCGGGGGCGATATTGTGTCTCGTGCTGATTGTCGTAGGCAAGTCTTGGTGTGATGCTTACGTGGACGAAGTCGAGGCACAGAAATTGTCACTTGAACACTTGCACTAAATACGAAGGAAATATCCGCGAAAGTGTGTGCGCGGCGAAACAAACGGGGAAAGGGAACAGAAAGCAGAAAAACAGTATCACCGTCTCTAGTGATGTTTTTTACGTGTCACGGTGATGTGTGGTTGTTCACGATTTCTCGCAACGAAGGATGCTTATCGACCTGCTACGTTCAGAATAGAATTCTGGACGTCCAGCGAGGTATACAGTATCGTGGAATTTTTTTTTTCATCGGTGAAGGCAAATCGATCGGACGAGGTGGAACGGCCACAAGTGTGCAAACAGCAAATGGATATAAGGATCGCGAGAAACGAAAATCTAGAGCGACGCATGGATCGTCACGCCGCTGGCCTGTCGTTCATTCTATGAGCACGTTGCTCGACCATAGACGGCTTTTCGTTCCGCGAATAATACTCGTGAAATACCGCGATACTGCTCTTATTATCGAGTGCGTGCCACCGTGAATTGACGACGACGTTAAATTCCATCCCCGAATTCCACGGCCGATGATTTATACGATTATATCGGCCGCTGTTCAGCCGACTTTAATCCTGGATGAGTAACGCGCCATGCCGTCTCTCTATCACGGCCAATTCTATCGGTCGCTCTGTCGATACTGACACGGGGTGATGAATGCATCGAATCTGTTATTGCCCAGGATGTTCCTCGGTTTAGCAAGATGACTGATTTCGCGGGAACAATGTAAGATCTTGCGTATCCGCCGGTGCTGGGTAAAGGATTCGCAAATATGGATGCGCGAAAAAGAAATACGTTATAATAAATGATTTTCTAATGGATCCCTCGAGAAAAGGAAACGGTACAGCTTACACAGGTACCGCGTTATGTGCTTAGATAGCGTTATCGCCGGCGCAACAGCCGGTAAATGGTTTTGATAGTTCGAGACCGGCCATTTCGAGTTCGAATGCGACTCTCTTCGTGGAGTATATTCTATAACGATATCAGACGGTGTCGTTAATTTAGAGTAACTTTTCGCGTTAGTCGCGAAAGCTTTTGCAACCAATTTGCTCTTAGAAGAATTATTGAAAGAAACGCGATGTGATTCTTGAACGACAAACCCTCCATCTAATTCAATGCTAAACAGCAACGAAAAATTACTTCTCATTTACCCCATAGACTAAGATATCTCACCAGCAAGGGTCTCAAAAAGATGGAAGCTTTTCAACGATAAAACTATCGCGTTGCTCGTCCATACATAAATCAAACCGTTTACACAGCACAGGTGCAGGATTCCTTGATCAAACAGTTACTCCGTTTCCCCAAAGATGATAAAAGGAAAATAGCCGCTAATTGGACAGCTGAATCGAGGTGACAGGCCCCAGCATCGACGTCGCGGCCACTAATTCACCGTCGTTACGAGGGCGCGTCTCTTCCGAGTATAGCCCGAAATATCGACGGCGGATCATCCGGCGGCGACGACGAACACCGTCGACAATCTTGCGACGCAGAGGCATCGGGACGTTAACTACGCAACGGTCGTTCAGTGTCGCGATAAATTAGACGACGACGCGTTACCTTACGATCCTCTTTGCCGGCCGATTATTCGTGGCGGGACACGCAGCCACCGAGGTTTCCATGTTTTACAGCCTCGTATTGTGCGCGCCGGTGGAAACGTACACTGGATAGAGACACGCGTGAAACGGACGAAAGGGGTTGACGTGAGATATTTCGCGACGGTGACGGCTCTATTCGTTTCTGCGCTGCTTTCGTTCCATCCGATCTAGGATCGTGCGTGTTGTATTATGACGTGTGTGTCGAGGCACTATCTCATCGTGGAAAGATCGCCGCGATGAACTGTTCAACGCGGGTGGTTACCTGCGTTATTGCACTACGCGAACGTGTCCGAAATTCCGTGCGAAGCACGACGAATTGTATATGGGAAAGTGTTAACCCTTAACTACTTGTAGACCGTATGCGAGGGCGCTTGAGATTTTCTTTCAAATCTATTCTCACTTCTGTCTGACTTACGATTCTCCGGCGCCGTTTGCATTTCGATTGGCGTCTTGGTTAATCAGGCATAGATCTTTGTTCGGCACTTGTGCGCACGTAGTAACGCGATAAACACGAGCAGCCTATGAGACACTCAGTAGTAAGCCGCGTAAGTTTCGACGTCTATTAGTAGTTATGGGTCGACGATACGTTTCCATGGGACCAGCAATGATCGAATAATACCGCGGCCAAGTGTCCCTCGACGATTTGTGAATCTGGGTAATGAATTGGGGGTAGTTTCGTTGTACGTTGCGGTGGTGTTCGATTGTCGGAACGAAAAGGGGACCTGTTGTTCGCGTTACCGTTTATTACGTTAATGTATCGAGGTACAAAATGTTTAATCGCATTTCGAGGCAGCTTGTCGGCAACTTTTACGGCAGTTCGTAACGCGATTTGTTGCATTACAAACTGCTGCAGCTTGCTGATTGTTCGAAATAGGACTCGGATGGTTAATCGAGTGTTCGAATAATGGAGTTTCGTTGCGTTAAAGCCTCGGGGGAATAGAAAGTTCATTTAATTTCGTGCACTTTTTCTTGCCAAGTTGTGTTCCAGAGGGGAAGCATTATTCCGAGGGTATTCGAAACACTTGGATACTTTTTTTTCGTTGCAAATGCGCGTAATGCAATCGCGAGGAAACCTTGGTTAATTATATTAACGTTACGACCCGGCAATTTTATTCTCCTTCGCCTCGCGTCGAGGGTCATTTGCCTTTCAGTAGAATACGCCTCTTTATGGTCAGACGCGAACAGTTCACCGCCAAGCGAACTCTCCGTTCTTCGCATGCATAATGGAGAAATGTGTTCGTGGGAGTGTCGTTGTAATACTACCAACGAAATATTGAAACAAACGAGATGCAAAATGAAAGGAAGGTTAACACCGAGCGGAACGGGGGTCGATGATTCGTTTTGTGTTCTACCGTGGGGCATGCCTCTTTGTCCACGGTACAATGTGCTCTCGGCGGGTAAGAAACTGGCATCGTGGCTTGGTGGTTGTTTTATTTTGTGGCGTATTACTGATACGACGAACGTACTCCGTGGCACACTCGACACCTTTCCTATACGAGTATGAGTAATAAAATGTGTGATTTGAGGGAGGCGGGGTGGTGAACAATTATGAGAAATGACGGAAGACAGGGGAAACACATACACCGCCAATTGTGCGCTCGTTCGTATCGGAGCTTTCCAAAATCGACGACAATAATTCGTTTCCGATTCGTTCGACATCGATGTAGCGTAACTCGACGAATGTCAATTCGGGTGCAATTTAAAATCGACCGTCCCTTTCCCCGCGGCCGGGAAGGATTTAATTCTTTCTGAATCGATAACATTCTGAGCCCACCGAAAGGAGTTTATTGCGACGAGATCCGACACGAAAATGTTCCGCTCGACCCGATTGATTTTTAAATCACTCGAATCGATTCCTTTCACCGCGGAGAATCGCTTTTCTCTCGGTCTCCGTTTGAATATCGACGACCCGATGTGAACAAGCGCACAAAAGGCGTTCATAATGTAAACCCGCGGGACGAAAATCCGCGACGGAATGTGTGTCCGTGAAACGAAACGTCGATAAGTAACGTGTCGTTATGTGGTTTCTTGGCGAGAGGCTCGTGAGGACAGTGATTCTTAGTTGTTCGCCACGAACGTGAAACTTCACGTCACCTGTCCGCTGCGCTTCTTCAAGGAGAGAATGAAAATGCGTCGCGACACAAAGCGTATAAAATATAAACTATTACATATAACTGTGGGTCTATGCATGCAGGGGAAATAAAATGAAATTTCATGGGGAAGTGGTCGCGATTGATTATCCCGTGCGTGCAATATCGGTAATCAAATTTCGCTATCATTTATCGTCGTCGAGCAATATATTGTTCATTTTATTATTTTCTTCGGAAAGCTACAGAATAAGGCGAAACGTGTAAGTTTCGCGTGCGACACGAAAATAACCGAAACTTTTATTTATAATAATTTCCAATAATTTTTGGAAAAACGTTCACCGATTTACCGAAAACGTTTACGAGTTGCTACGACGTATCAACGGTTTGCGATCCATTAGTCAGGCACTTTATGTAATGTTTAATAATCGGACGACGCTGAACGTCGTCAGGAGTACCCGTTTCGTAGATCAACGTGCCTTCTGTGTACTTCAACGAAGCTGTTCGTCAAAGTCCACGAGAACGTAAAGCTGTGAGAACTAGCTGTTTCGAATCTCTCCAAATCTGTCTACATTTTTCATTTCGTTTTTTTTTCGCTGGAAATTACGGTTGCGTTGGACGGTGAAATCGAGCAACAATTTGCACGCTCACTTAAAGACCGTCGACATTTTTTAACGGTAGCTGGCACGCGTTAAAATGTCACCGTTTGACGACAGATACGCGTTTAGAGCAGTCATCGAGCGCCCTCGTAAATCTTTCACCGCCCAAATAAATATACCAGCCGAGCATCGGAAACGTAGCGAATAATAATTGGAGCGTTCGAGTATTTAGGCCCCTTAAATCCTTGAAACAGCGAAGCGAAAGTTCACGCTTGGGAATGCCGTTGGCTAATTTTAACTAAACCCCGCTCCGAATCGCCACGGAGAACCTTTAATGATCTTTGCATTAACGCAGGACGCACTCGACTCTACATTCGTCCCAGGCCATTTGTCATTCGTCGCGTTGTTCCGCGCGAACATTATATTCAATTTCGATAGGTATAAAAGTGGATCGATTTCGGATGAATTATTTATTACGCGCGCCCAATAAAATTGATCACGTTCCACGTACGCCTTTCTGGCCACTTCTGGCCAACCATAAACCCGGCGAAAATTCCTTCATGAACGGTATAATAAAATAAGATTGGAGCGCATCGGATTTTACGATCGCCCGCGTGAATTTTTAACCCGCGAAGCGCTCTCGCCTTTCTTTCGAAACGACACCGTGAACCGTCGATTGTTAATTCAGAAACCCGTCGCCGTGTGAATCAATCCCGATTGAATGTCCAAATAATCTAAACCGTCGTTTCTTTCCAAGAAAAATCCATTCAAATGTATGCCTACGATAAAGCCGAACCGTTTCGAAGAAAAGCGCCGAAATAAGTAGGATAATCGATCCATTCGCACGGAACAATAAATTATTTCCTTTCTATACACTATTCCATACGTTCGTGTCAGCCTGCGAGATACATTATCACGGATGGGTGAAACGTTTTGGAAACGGAAGAGAACGATCAGTTCAGATCGAAGTGAAAACTTCCGGAATCTGTAATAACTTTGAGTACATCTCTGTCTGGATACGTACGAGTAGAATGGATAGCCGAGGGTTGGACGAAGGGGGAAGAAATATATATATATATATATAAAAAGTTCAGCGATAAGCGATTTCCTCGGACGTTGCGAGATTTTCGTTTCGAGGAGCACACCTTTATCGTCTCCGCACCAGTGGAAGTGGAATGGGGCGGTAGGGGTCAGACATGTGCATAGCTCACGAACGTGGGAAACACATCAGGGAGAAATGTATCGGGAAATGGGTCAGGAATAATCGGTGTATGAGGGATCGATAGTTCTATAGCAGGATCCACATGGTCGGTCACGCTGATTGGTGCGCTTCCGCCTTCGACTAAAAATACGCTCGAACAGGCTGTTTCCTCTTCCTTTCGCGTTTGACGGACAACTCTGCTCCCGGTGGTCTTACATGCTTCCACTTTCCCGTTTTGAACTTTCCTCGACTCGAAGCCCGGCAAAGTATTGAAACACGTGACACCGTTACCCTTATAACTTCGCGAGATTTAAATATCACGCTGAATCTGTCTCTCAATTAATGATAACAAATATCGAATAACTTCTCATCTGCGCGGCGTGAAATTCATGAAAACGCATTCTTATCGATCACCCACCAAGGGCGCAAAGATGTTTGATAAAAGTTAATAAAAAAACAGGCAAGGTAATTTAGAAAATAGCTACTCCAAAGAAGTTTCCATCAAGCGCATCCTACTACCGCAACCGCGTCGTAATCGCGCCGCAACGAAAAAAGAAGCACCGCGATCTCTCTAAAACCTCTTAAACCTCAAAAAAGGGAAAGAGCCCTGTAACAAGTACATCCGAGAAGCAGGAAGTCCGCAAACAACGTCGTTAAAACATTACCGGCGTAATCTATCCAGAAATAAAATTACTAAAACACTAACGAGGAAGCAAGGTTGAAGGGGTGAATTATTTAGCAGGACGAGGTATGTTGAAACGGAGAAGGCGGTTCGTTAAACGTGCCGCCTTGACGTGGTAGAAAAATTGCTTCCCAAGGTACCAGGATGCCCGAGATAGTCGAAGGTACTTGGCCTCGAGGGTAGAACAAGAGAGGTGTTCGCTCTGAAAACCGACGGCCCGATAAACGGTGGCACTTTCAATTATCATCCTCGATTGCATCGGACGCACGTTTCTCGATGCTCGTTCGCAAAGATACGCCCGAAGACAACGCCCGGCTGGCAGATCCCCGTTCCATTTCCCAGCCGCAATTTCCTCGCCCATCTGCTTACACGCGTGCACACGTTCGCCTGCTCCCTTCGAATCTTCCACCGCATAGTTCATTTCCAGCGGAATCGTTCGATCCTGTCGACGCGAGGACGCGTCCAATGCACGGCGGCTCGGCGGTCTGATTTCCTGATGATCAGATGGCGATTCGATTTTATCGCGAATCAGACGCGCCGCGCCCCGCCGACGGTCGATGCCGTGGAACGATTAGAATCCATTACCAGGCGTATCGACGTGGGCGCTCGAGGATTCCTCGAGCAATAAGTGTTAATGGAAGCCCGCTTGGAAAACTCGGCGTGCAAGCGAATGGAAGCGTGAAGCGCCGACGCGTTTCATAGTTTCACGGGTGTTTCGGGTGGAGATTGATCCATCGTGATGCTGCTGTTTCGAGGACTGATATAATTGTATCCGTAGCAGCTGTTCGTTCTGTTTGTTTCTGATTCCCCGAGCAACGTAGTTCGAGGGAGTGCTCGACGCGTGCCGTTGACGGGAAAAATTCGTCACCGTTTACGGAATGCTCGACGCTCGGCGGCGAATGAAACGCGAGTTAGAAATGCTGGAATTTTTTGGATTTCGCCTGCAGTTTGTTTGGAAATTGGTAATCCCAATATCGCTGTTCCAAACCGGCGGATTGTTGCTGCAACCGTTGATCGATACTATTTGCTCTTTCGACGGCGAAATTTCTTTGAACATTGAAGCTCGGTGGACTCGAGCCGATGCCGCGATGACGAATAACAGAAGCCTCGTGAAATAACAGTCGGAACAGAACTAACAACGTACAACGGAAAGGAGGCTAGTCACTTCAACGCCATATTGCCTGACAGTTAATCAATCAGTCAATCGATCCATCAATCAATCAGTCGACCGTGCGCAAGGCCCAAAAACGCAGGAATTCGCTTTTCGAAACGACGCCGCTACGGCCGCAATAAAACGGGCAATACGTCAGAATTATTTACGAGTATTCGAAATTGTCGCAACGGAGCTGTTCGTCCCGGACAAATGCATCATCGGTTCGAAATCGTTCCCTCGTGCTTCGTCATCAGGTGACTCACTTTGTCGCATTTGGAACAAATGTACGCGCTTAAAATCATCCTTAGGAAAAGGACAAAGTATCCCCACATAATGTTCCCGTAAAATAACCAGGCTAGTTGTACCAGATTCGAGAAGTATCGTGCGAAATACTGTTCTCTCGAAACGAATGATAAAAAATCGTAATCAGGGCAAAACGATCATGGTATTTCAATGAGAATACCGCCCAGACTCATTCCACAGAAACGAAATAACAGGCTGCACCGAGCAAAGAGATTTTTCAATCGGACAGCTGGATAATTGAAAGTGTAAAACATACTATCTGAAATAGCCTGCCCGACGAGGACACCGACGGACCGTAAAGTCTACGCTAGTTCCTCATACGTCGACGTCGAAAACGAGCGAATGAGACCAAAAGGAGGACCATACGGGACAGCGGTACTAAGGTAAAAAGAACAGCAATGAGTACAGTAATATGTTTTAGCTTCGTCCAAGTTGGTACTTTTCCGTTTCTGTTGCTCGCGGCGGAGCCGTTTGAGTTCGGCCGGTTTCAATAAGTTCAATAACTTCAATAAATTCGCGGCACACGCGGATAACGTCAGCCTTGAATCCCAAAGAGGGGACCTATCTCTGCGCTAATTACGCTGCTTCAGAATTGACTAGCGCAACGGAGCCCAGGGAGCGAACGTTTCGAGAGTGGGCTGTCTTCATGCGAAATTTGCGACAGGCCGTCCAGTCACTCATTCCCGTGGAGTTTGCTCCAGACGAAGTAGCACGGATAAATGGATTCCACCAAGGGAGAACGGCAAGGGGAATCGAAGCTGGCCACCAGACGGATAGTGAAATCGAGCGTCGCGACGCGCCTCTGCAACCTCGCGGCCGAGATGACACTCGCACACTTGTTGTTCTTCGTTGTTACTCTCTTCTGGACATCTCAGATGATTATTCGCAGTATTTACTTGCGCGTAAAACAATGAAAAGTTCAATGACAGTTAAAAAATGCATTCGCAATAATTATTAATGCAATGGATGGTCACAATTATTGCTCATCGGTGAATGTAATTGAATTCAGCTGTTTACGTTCGTGTTAATTCAACGATTCTCAGGGAATTGAGCGTTGCAACGAACAGAAAAGCATTTTTAGAATACACCATTTATGTATAATGGCAGAAGGTGGAAACTACGTGAAGCAAACCTGATCCAAACCTAAAAGACGTATTTGTCTTTCATCAAGCGACTCTAATGAACAAAGAACACCAATGAATAGCGGCGCATTCGCTCGATCGCGTTCCTTTTCATTCTTTCCAATCGAACAACCTCGCGCAGAGCTGCATTTCCGTACAAAAGATGGACGGAGAAAAGCGTGACCCTAAACGGAGCACCAAGTCGAACCAGACGGATTTCTTTCTGCGATCGCGCGAAATCCCATCAACTACCCTCTTTCTCCCTCGCCCTCTCCATATTATTTACATTGTTCCACGCGAAGTCTGCAGTGTCGATGCCCACCGGAGCTTCCGACGAGTCCGCGAGAACGTCGACGTGAAATCCATTCGACGAGCGACATTGTCCGAACTTTCGCCGCGGGCGCGAAATTTTTATATTTCACCGTGTACAAGCGTATCTTAATTAGAAATCTTCGTACTTCGTCAATCCTGTTCGCCGCTCGGGGCGCGAAAGTTCTTCGTGTTATCACGGAAAATGAGCCATCGTGCTGTAAGACCTGTGCTGATCTATGTAGCCAGGCTAACTCGTTCACCGTTTTAACTTGGCAGGGAGGAGGAAAAGATCGGATACCATCTTCGAGCCAGTTTCCCATCAGCAACCGCGAAACCAACGTGGCTCCCTCCATCTGCCTCTACCACGGCCCTCTCCTATCCGGCAAACTTTCAGACAAATTAGCAATTTGCCAGCATCAGGCTGGGGTCTCCGGTCGTGGATTGGTCGGAAGGTAATAGCCTGACGACCGAAAATTACGGACCGCCTATTCCGTATCGCGCACATACCGATAAATATATAGCCGGGCGTCGTGTAAATTTGTCGCGCTATCATTCGCGATAGTCGAACTTCGGTTTGCACATGGGAAACGGCTCGAAGGCGAGTTATTAATTCCGACCTGTCCAACACTGAATTATGACGTTCCTCTCTGTCGAGATACGCGGAATGTATCGCGCTCCGCAAGAAAGGTGTCGCAAGAGAGCAGGGAATTATTACGGAAAGGGGAAAGAACATTTCTGTTTTAAAATATTATTCAATTACAGCATTATGAAATTTGATATGATCGGAAACGAATTTCTCATAATTAAATGTTCGTCACTAAATGACTGGAATAAATTAATAATCCTTAAACTATGCGAATGGGTTGAGTTAGTATAGATCATAAAGCGATACAAATTTCAAATGTACTATGCAATGGTAATACCCGGCTTTTAGTACCGGAAACGGGAAAATATTTCTCACAAGGAAACGAAGATTGAAAACTTTCGGACCTGCAACACTATTCCCAGAGAAGGCATGCCGGAAGGCAATTTACAATTTACAACCCTGGCGCAATTATCCTTCAACCCCTAAAAGAAATCGCAGCATCCCTAACAGCTTTCATAAATACAGAAGAGCATCAGGGCCATGCTATAAACTTAATTCAGCTCAACGATTCCATCCTTCCTACAGCGCAGAGCATTCAGAATCACGGAAGAACATCAAAAGGGATCGAGTTTAATTAAATTGTCCTCCGCTTGATTACTCCGAGTCCAAGTACACAAGGTTCGTGGAACGATTCAACACGGAGTCTAACGACGGAAGTTATGTTTTCCTTTCCTTATCTGACGCGGCACGTTCACCACGTTTCCCTGGAAAACGGACGCGGAACTCAACGGCGGTGGTTACGGCTATATGGAGCACTACATAACCGCCCTGATATCAGCTTCATGAAGACGTCCAGCAGCCCGTAATTGAACATTAGGGTCGACGTAGAGGGCCCGGGGGCGTGAACACGAGCCCAGATGGTAAACGATCCAATTACTGAAAAATATATCTGAGATTACCTAACCACCGGCGGGTTATTTCGTCGAAAACGAGTTGTCGCCGCTGAGACGTATCAACAACGCGCTGATGGTCGTTAACGACCGACGACGTTACGTAACCCGCAAAAAGAAGAAAATAGAAAATTAGAAAACGTTCATACTGAAAAGTCCATCGTGTTGCAGGGAGAATTTTTATTCGCTTAAATATCACTGAACCAAATGGAACGATAAAATGTAAGGTTGTTATTTGAAGGTGAAAGATACGTCTTCGTGGAAAGTTCATGGCAGTAGCCTCGGACCACGAATATAAGTAGAAAATGGAAACAATTTTATAAGGCATGTGTACTTTACTGGTTGTCCCGCGATGCTAAATGTTGAAGCTGCTTCGAGACACATGTTCCCTCGAAAGCCGGATGGAAGAAGGAAATTAGAGGCAACGACGTCGGGAAGATTTATTATAATGAAGGGCACACAAGTGTGTCAAGATAGAAATGCTTGTTTGCAGGCCAGGAAAATAGAAATCAGTGGAATATAATAATTATTCGAGTTTGCAAACTATTATGACTCGGTTCTAGGAAAATTTGTTTCAACAGTGCCATTTAAAACTAACAATTTCACGCTCGTATAAATTCGTTTATTCCGGAATGTCGTTAAGCCTGCAAATATCGCGCGGAATACGTCTGAGAACATTAACACGCCGTTCATTCTGAGGCGTGAACGAAGAGCAAAACTAAACGAGGGGAAACGTCGAATTTCCATCAGAAAATCCGGCGGGTCTGGAGCCGGTTGCGTTTACAGGATCTCGCTTCTCTTTAAGGATCCTTTCGAGGTCTCGTTATCGACTCGTTTATAGGACACTCGTTATTTCAACAATTTATCAGAGGGAATCGAAGATTATAACGTCAGTTTCGCGTCTGATCGAGACCTCGACGCGCGCAAATGGGAAAGCTCGAACGATAGGAAAGGCCACTTTTATTTTACGACCGATGTTTCGACCGGTTTTATTCTTCTTATTCGTTCCTTTCTTTATGGGGTGACTTTTTAAAGCCCTAAAGTAAAGCGCTCATGGTGGCTTGTGCGCATTGGGTAACATATATTGCTCGAAGATCGGTGGCACAGCAGTTTTTCCCTACGATCGCACAGAAATGCCGTTGGCACTTTATAAACAAAATAAATTGCAGTATGTTTTATTTCACTACGATTCAACGGAGTAAAGTGGATTGAAGTTAAAGCGACGCTGATTTAATCAAACAGAAATTGCAGAGGGATGGGGTTTTCCAATCAATATATGCGAAGGCAAATAGTATCAGATTAAACCAGTTTTAAATATCGAAAATGGAGGGAAAATCCTTTTTTTCCAAATATAGAATTCAATATATTGGCACAGTCGTTTCATTAAATATTCCCTTCTGACTGCGACGCCGAACGTTCTACGAAACTTTCGTTCCACAGCCCTATCCCCGATATCAAAAAGGGAAATAATCATCGATCGCAGGCTTTATTGCGGCCGGGTGCGCTGCTCCCAAACGAAAGATCAGTGCTTTTGTACCAGGACACGCAGCCAACGGACGATAAACCGGCTAAAAGATGCAAGAGCTGGAAGCATTCCGACCGTTCGCAATACGGGGAACTCTCAGCCACGATTCAGAACAAAACTCCCACATTTCAATAGATCGCTGGTGAACGCATTCGAAAACTTATCTCAAGTATGCTTAGCGGTTTCTGCGGGCGCAATAATAATTCGTACATGAAATAGAAAAATGTCTGGCGGCCGTGGTTACAACCCTGGCAAGTATCTACGATTAGAGGGCACGACGACGTTGCAATCAAACGATGTCGAACGTTGCCACGTGCCATACTTGGAAAGTTACAACTTTGCGTATATTTCGTTGGGCGATTTTCCAAAAATTCGAAGCATGCCGTTTCCAGGATTTACGCTACTATTTTCAAGCACATGTACTATGTACATGTAGCAAGCAGAAACGAGGATGCATACTCGGAAGCAGAGTCACTTGAAGATTTAAAAATTCATTTAGAGTCGGCCGCGTTTATCGTTCCACTTTTCTTTTATCTTTTCTCTTTCGCCCCTTGCTCGGCTTCGCATTGGGAATGTCCCCGCAAATTTACGACCAAGCCAGAGCTCCACTCATTGCAGTCACCGACGCGGACGATGCCGAACGACTGGACAGCTTGTCGCAAATCTTCCGTGAAGCCCGCCATTTCCATCCGAGGAATCCTAATTCGATGCGATATGGCCACCTACGCTGGAGAGCGTGAGTCGAGCTCATTGAAACACGCCGGAAACGTTCGTCTTCTTGTGTTCCACGTCCAAGTGGCGGAGCCAGAGATTTCACCGACCTGGCGAATTAATTAATCAGCCAACGGTCAGGGCGAAAGAATCAAACGAGACACCTGTTGCCACCGCGGACTTGACTGATGGATTTTGGAAAATCCTTGAAAATGAAGAATGGTGATGCCGAGATAGAGAAGTATGGGAAACAGCTTGCCGATGAAGAGGCCGGGATGATTTGATGGATAGAGGACAAGATTGTGGAAGGTTGTGAAAAATGATTGGTGGTGTCCGTTCGGGGCTAAGTTAAATTAGGTTGGTCGATTCGGATGAACCGTACGGTGTCTGACAGTGATTAGAATAAACTTTTACAGTATCGTGTAATTGAGTTAGAAAACTGCGCGGAGACCTCGTCGGCGGGTTTGTCGAATCGAGTAAAGGAGTTCGGTTGAATTGTTTACAGGCTCGATAGTGATTGGAAGAAGTTCCTGTATCGTGGATAGTTCTGCGTCGTTAATCGAAGATGTTGTCCGAGGGGTGAGAAATAAAAGGAGCTGCTGTACATCTCGGATTGTTAGAGTGTCGCTGAGTGATTGGACCAGGAATCTATTGTGAATGGTTGCGAATCGATCGGAGTAGCCCGTTTCTCCGTGCACGATGATAAATTCTATTGAAGCGGCAATGATTTAGGATCGCGCATAAAATATTCTTTAACATCTGTTCGCGGAATACAGAATAATGTATAAAAACGGGCAACCTGGAGATTAAATAGACTTCAAACTAATCCATCTTTCTGGTCGAAGCGAACCGACAGGCTCTTTGTACAATTACACAGTCTCTATTATGACTGACACGTCCAGATTCACCGTGCCATCGACTAATAGGAAAATGGATGTGGTTCAACTGCGAATCGCCTCTGAAGCTCGCACCAGATTTCTCCACGCGTCAGGCACGTTTACACAATGACTCATCGAACGGCGAAGCAAAAATCGAATGGCACAATGACGTCAAACCTGACCTAACGATGCGAACAAATTCCACAAAGTACTACATTTTCTCATCTTCATAAAACGACAGTTCCAAAGCGGGCTGTGCATCTGTACACCATGAATCAGAGTGGAACGAGACACGTGACACGTGTTGTTATGACCGACTGTCCATCCAAGTATAATATATTCGTGCGCCAGGTATCCAGATGGATTCTCTTAAACCGCGATGGCACGCGTGTCGTCATAATCGCAAAGATCCCTACTGTAGATTAACGAGTTGCCTGATCTCCGTCGACGGAGGTATTCCAAAGAGTAACCAGAACCGCGAAGAACCACCACCACGAGCCCGCGAACACTTGCGCCACATTTTCCAGCGTTCCACCTGTGTCCTCGACTTGCCGAACGAAATTCACCTCGAACTGTTCCGGCATTAAGGCGTTATTAAACTGGCTGCTTATCGGCGGCGAGTTTCCACAGACGTCGCCGGATATTGAATTCGCAAAAGGACAAAGAGGCCTCCCGCCCCCTGCTGCACCTTGAGACGGAATTTCATTTCACGCGGACGAAATTTCGGTGTCCTCATTCGCCCGTTGCCCGACAACGGATCTGAATATTTTATTATACAGGATCAACACGGGCACCCGTCCAATCGTACTCGACACCGATAACTACGGTTATTCCCCGGTATCCAGGGTACACAGCACCGGGACAGACTAAATCCGCGATCAACGAAACAAGCTCTGGGCATCGAGCGATCGGCAATCGATAGTTTATTAACCTCCTCCGTCGACCTCTGTTACGATACGATTTTACCGCGCGTATATAACCTTCCTTTGGCCGCAATCTGGAATAAAATACCGCGGCACTGGAAGCTAACCGAGGCTCCCAAAGGCCGAAACCCTCTCCTTCCCACGGTTAAACTCGAGCCAATCTCCCGTTTCCATTTTTCGCGCCATTTATCCCAAAGAACTCGCGCTGCCAGGGACGACGATCCCCGAATAGGGCTGTAAAGTTTTATGCAAACGTCGATCGATCTTCGCCGTTGTGTTCGTACATTTTCCGCCCGCTGTCGGTCGCGTCTCATAGACACAGAGTTCATTCTGGTTTCGCCATCGCCGTCGTGGCGGCCGTTCGATACGGTTCGAGACCGTCTCCGTCTCTGCGAAACTTTAAATCCGTTCTGCCGCGATGCGAGACTCACAATATATCTCGAACAGTTCTCGTTGGACAGGCTAAGCAAGCCAGACGTTGCCATCGAATCGCCGTGCCGTTCGTTTTTCCTCGTCCTCTTGCCCCTTACGGAAAACCGATTCGATGGTGCAGGTACAGACTGCGCGGACTGATGGAATTTGTCGAAGGAAATGAGAACATAACAGATGAGTGAGCTGCGAATTAATATCGGAAAATACATCGTTCCAGCGACATTGATTTAAAAACGGTCTGGCCACTATTGTGCTCGAGGTTCAGACTGCTACAATTTTCTGCAGAATTGTTTAATTCAAGTGAGAACTGACAGTGCAACATTCTCGTCGAACGTTTCCGAGGACGAAAATATCCGCAGATAAAGCGTTGCCTAAATATGACAAATTAAATCACCCCCGAAGCACCGCGTCTCAGCATCCCCCAGGAATTTCTCGTTTCCCTCGACCGGCTCCAACACTTTCGAAATACCTTGTACAATTGAAAGGTCAGCCGCCGCACGGTCTGCGACTTGGCTTTGTCCGTATGCCCATCGACGTTCCGCTCTCAGTATGTTCAACGACATTTATACCGCGGCCCTAGAAGAGAGTGGAAACGAACGCGTCCGCCAATCGTCTCCAAGGATCGCCGTGCCAAAGCGAAACACGGCGGATCGGCCCGCGCTTAGCTGCGACGGAAAATTGCAGCTAACGTGATCGGGAGATTAACTAGCCTCGTTAAAAGCCGCTATTCTTGGAGGTTTCGAGACGAGCAACGTTCACTCGGTATCGTCGCCGCGATCCTCTCGAAACGCGACGCCTCGTTTCATCGAGGGGTCGCGTGCTATGCACGCCGGGACGGCACACCGTTGACACGGATCCGACAGGCGAGCAGAATGCCTATCTATCCCCTCGATTCGCGAGGTTCTTAAGGCGATCCCGTGTAGCTTGTGATACGGTTCAAGTGACAGAGCTTTCGTAGGTATTCGTGTCGGCAGACAGACACACGCGTTCGCAATTTATTTTCGAACATTTTTCGCCACCCTTCGACCGACCGCTTGGTTCTCTTGTCAATTTCCGCCGTTACACGCGAGGAAAATGCATGGAACGTCTGGCGAGATTAGAAAAACGAATGTCTGTGTTGCTCTTTTTGGTTGAATACGGTGGCGCGTACCTGGGTACGTGGATATTGGGATATCGTATGGGAATTTTTAGTTTTATGGGCGTTGTGAATTTTTGTGGCTTCGAGGGCGACAAGGGGCGAGTTTAGGGAGGGGTTGGTTAAGTTATAGCGCCGGAGCTTTGACTGTGGAAGAAGGCAACGACGCCTGTAAAGGTTGCATAAAAATATATCGACTTCGCGACTCTATTTAACTTCGCCGTACCGAACAACAGGGCAAACTTAAATATATTCGAGCACGTGACAAATAGCTCTGATGTATCTATTTATATTCCACGTTTCTCTGCTCGACATTCGCATGCGGGTAATCTACAATTGCGCCTCCAAATTGTCAGACACGTGTTACGCATTTAAATTGCGGCACACCCTGCTGCCTTATTTCCCCGCGACGCATTGTCGCTGAACGGAACAAGCGAAAAAGGAAAGGAATATTAAAGTGTTCCCCAGATCGTCTCGAGCTTCGCTTAATCCTTCTGTCCATCCTTTTCATTTTTACATTTAATCTAGTCGAATATTTGACTCAATCCTGTTTCACCCTTCACATTTAACAATTAAACAAAATCGTTCCTATATAATATTTGGGTCGACGAACGTTATTATAATATCATACCGAAAATACAGAAATTTACATATTAATGAGCATCAAATGAATCGAGAAAATAATAATGCAGTCACGATACACATATCTGTGAAACAATTCGAGCAGTAAATATTCCAACGAACATTCCCCCCTGTCAATTACTAAATTTCTTGTCAACCCCATTGAAACTATCACTGACGTTCTATTACTCGAATATAAAATTTCTGAATGAAAAAAACACGCAAATTTTTCGTTTGAAACTTTTTAACCGAAATTCCTGCAAGCATTGCAGGGAAGTTTGCTTCGAACGACAGGAACGTAGAACTGTCCGTTCTCTGAGGTTCTTATTTCGTTGTTCAAACAAGAATTCAGGGGAGGACGTCACCCGTTTCGAAATGAACCACGGCGAACGGCGATTCGATTCCGTCAGGTAAACATCGTCGATGGGTATCGCGAGGAACGGCCAGCAATTACCATGAAAATTTGCCGAAGAAACGTTCTGAACGCGTTTCTCTTCGCGAAAGGGGGTTTCTCTAGCGGGCCTCTGTATCTAATGAAACTTTCATCCCATTGGCGTGTACGCGGGGCGAAAAGGTTACAAGTGCAGCAGCCGACCTGACCTATCTTCTCCCCAAACTTAATTGATGTTCTGTTGCACTCGCTCCGTGGCGCCAGCCGCGAAAGAAGTTATTCTGAGATGAATCGCGAGGTCCAGTTCCAATGGCGACACTCTATCTGCACGGAATTTCTTTGAGCGTTTCAACATTTCAATTTTCTACGAAATTCCGCGAATGCGAGCGCAAATTGAGAGGGGCAAGCTTTGAAAATCAAATGAACAATGGACGCAAACTTTGCTGCGTTTCGGAATCTACAAAGCTGTCTATGTATATATCGAAGTTTGTTGGTTTATTTCGTAGCACAGCTATTGCGAGGTGTTAATTGTTTCCTACCGAATTACGGGTATTTGTGACGAAGTGAAGAATGCGGTGTACTGTGTCTGAAATGATCTGTGTGCCAACTGTACTGCCAACAATTCCGAGAGAGAATTGAATTTAACCCTATAAATCTGTTAAGTCGCGTCGTTGTCGCCGAGGAATTAAGTTATTCAACTTGTTCTACCGCGACGCCTTTTCACCATCTCACCAATTCAATCTACGGAGCGAAACAACCTTTTCCAAATTCTAATACGTACGAAACCACAAACTGCATGAAGCTATCGCGACTATTCAATACAGAATCGACTGAAGAAAAAAAAATGCAGCAACGAGTGCAAAGTGTTCAAGCGTCAAAGTTCGCTTCGAGTCGAAAGTTTCCTTCTTTCCGGAAGTAATTCGAACTTCCCGCGGATCCATGGTCGATCCAAAAACTTTCCCTCGTCTTCAGATTGGGTAATAAAAAAGAAAAGGCAAGCAGAACTTTCGGAAGGATCGTCCGCATGAGCAACAACGTCGAACGACGTATCATCGGCGATACTTTTATCCCAGACGATCGTCCGGATGAACGGGATCGGGGGAACAATTAGGAACGTGGATCTCAACTGTTCTGCAACGAATTACGAGCCTTCGCGTATTCGAAAATACAAGTGACGGCTATGAGTGACACGACGTTGGGACGCGTGTAATTGGACCAAATTCCTCGAGTTCCGTGCCTGTTTGTCGTTTACATGCAATAACATCCACGGTTTGTACCTGGCACGCGATCCACGAGACCGTTCAGCCAAAGCGTTCTGAACTTCTTGCGGTTGTTACGCGTTTAATTGCTTCGAGATCGTTTCGTTCAGCGAGAAACCGCACGCCGTTGTACCTAAATCGGGCTCGCGCGATGCTACAGAGTTTCGTGGATCACCCGGTAACACTAGACTGATCGGTGGCTGCAGGTAGTTTGATCACACTAAAGAATACCAGAGTAGAGATGTACTATTATGTACGCTACTGGTAGAGAGTTTGGGGTTCAATTTCTTTGGTGTGTCGGGGACAATCAAAAAGTAAAAAATTAAAGAATATGAATTTTTTATTAGAAGCAGTAAGAAGCACATTCGTATCAGTATAATTTGAAATGCTTGGTGGTTCGAAACTTTGGATTGGCACTGTATTTCAAGGATCAGAGAGAAGTTTATTTTTAGAGATTATTCTATGTTGTGTTAAAAAAGTGAATAGGAAAAAGTTTGAATATTGAAAATTGCTCTGCGAAGATGTTACTTTGATCTCAATTTAAAGAGGATTAAGAATTTGCTGATCATTGGATTGATTTGTGATAATGGATACTTCCGAAGGCAAGCATGCACTGCACAGTAATGAGTTGATCGTTGTTAAAATGTCTCAGTCTCTCAGCCTTTAAAAACTTTGGAGAATCCATTTATGGAAAATTAACGAACCATCCTGCTGCCCTTTTAATAGAAAAAATGTTCTTGCCAAGTTTCCCTACCAACGATCATCGTAATTGGAATGAGAACAGTTGAACCAGTAAACTCCATTAGTAATCACAAGCTGGAACGCGAAGCGTAAAACTTCTCCAGGATTTTAAGGAATTATTATAATCGGTTCGTTCTTACGATCTCCTCAAGACAAAGTTCTATCCAATTTAAACGCAAGTTAGCTCTGCCACTTGGAATAATTCAAGCAATTCTCAATGTGTAACAGTACGCGGGCATACACGTTGCGCTGTTGATATTCGCCAAGTCAAATATATCCAAGCATTCTAATTAGTTCTCCCACGAGTATAACAGGTAAACTGAATGCAACTAATATAGATCAAAGAAAGGAAGCTACGACAACCCTACCATTCCCTAGAATCGATTAACTCGAACAGTATTGAAGAAAAAAATTTCCCTCCAACGTAATCACCACGTAATCTCGGCATTTCTTGCCCCGAATCGTGGGTTGTTCCAAATCTGTCGCAACAACAATCGTCGAGGTGCACCCAAACAGAAACTGCAACGCGACGTCACGGTTGCCCAAAGTTAACAAGACCGTAGAGTCGCGTGCAACTTTGTTTCAGAGAGATTCGATTTTGCGGAACTGAGTTCCAGCCGCACGCGTGAAACGGGCATTCGAAATTCGAATTAGGTCGCGGAACAAAATTCCCGATACGTCAATGCGCGACGAGCAACAGGACGTAATAGATTGCCATCGAATAATTGTGATGTAAAACGGAAAAATTGTAACGCGAGCAGGCTCCTCTAACGAGTGCCTTTATCGTTTCGCTACAATGGATCGCACACACGTCGATAACGGCACGATCACGGTATAACCGTCCCCCGAGCTTTTCCGTGCACGGTGCTTCCGGCAAACCGTGGATCTCCGTATTTTTGTGCCGACTTCCTGTCAAAGAACGCGACACAAGCGACGTGCCTCGTTGCGTGAATCGTTTGCCTCGTTTGTCCAATGTAATACGCGGCGAATCGATGCGAGTGGCGGTGCACGAGTATGGATTGGTTCGTGTCGACGTGACCGAAAACGTTCCGCGTTCGTTCGGCCTCTGCGAAGGAACTGACAGGTGAGAAATAGAAATTCTGAAGTGCGGAGAAAAATCTAATGCAGCAGTGACATTTGTGTGACGTGTGCCGCTGGACGACGTCGGAAACGGATATCGAATCACGTTATTATGTCGAAATGCAATTTTTTGTTTACTTCTAGTTACGTCTGCTCTTTGTTGCATTTTTCTTTCTTTTCTTTTGTATTCATTGAAGACTAGAGGGAACAAGAGAGGATTCAACGAGTCCAAAATAATTTAATTAAAAAAAAGAACGAAAAAATGGCAATCCATAAGCACGATGAACGCGATAAACGAAAAAATCCACTTCAATCTGCATCCAATTTTCTTGGCTTTTGCTGTGGAAGCCGAGCAGACGAATGTTCTCTAATTTTCTTGCATTTTCCTGAATTTTCAGACAATTCGCAACGTGGCTCGATCAACGTTTACGTCGTGCAACGGGCATAGGTGAACCGAACGAATGGATGCACTCTGCAGAAACCTTTCAAGCTCGCATTCGGACTAGCTTTTATCCAATTAGCGTGTTTCTCCGCGGGCGTGCGAGCACGCACGTGCCCTAAGGAATATCAAGGGAGGAAAAAATGTGGCCGGTGGAAGACGCAGCGAAATTAGAAGGAATTTCTCGGCGACCGCGTTATCAAACGGGAACAGAGGCGAGGAAAGGAACGATTCCGGTGTACGTCTAGTGAAATTTGTGTGCGCACGTACACGCAGCCACCGGCTACGTGACGCCAATGATTAAAACGCTTGAAAGCGGCGTTCGGCGAGAATACCGCGTTCCCGATGCGAGGGTGGGAAAAATAGTTAAATAAACGAGAAAATGGAGAGATAGAGAAGGGTAAGAAATTGAAAGAGAAACTCACCCAACGTCGGCGTCGTGTAGTCCCAGCTTTCTGCGTCGTTTTTGTAAACGTTCAGTTTGGTGGGCTGGAAAAGAGAAGAAGACACAGACTGAAATGACCTTTCGAGGCTTAAAAGGCGAAGTAGATAGTTTCAGCAAATTGTGCTTAACGAGGAACGCGATGAATGGGTTACAAAAACTGTTTCGTTCCTTCTTTCTCCCTTTCGTTTTTTTCTCAAGACGTTCAGTGGGATCCTGCTTCGGGGTGGTTTAATTGGAACCATTTTACGTGCTCGTTCTTTTTTTTTTTAAGTCGATCTCCTTTAGAAGGTGTAAATTCGCGATAGCTTCATTGCTCCGGAAATTGTATACTACTTGATGCGAAGGAGTTCAGGTCATGTCGATATAAAATGTAAATTAAAAAGTTCAATCATTAATACAAAAATGAATTACGAATTAAACTGAAATACAAAGTATAGCATATTTCGCATGAATGACATTTATGAATAATTCGTTCGGTTTCAATTTGATATTCAATCAGTTTTCAGTAAAAAAAATGTTTATGCAATTATTGTTATCATTATAACTTCGGCTACAACAAAAGCAGAGAGGAGAGATATTTTCCGCATCTTATTAAACCGTATCATCAATATTTATCGTATTATAAATCGGTCAATATTTGCGAATAATATTCGCAATAAATATTGATGGCCCGAGGAATCATTAAAATTTGAAAAGCTCTCGCTGCAATCGTAAATCCCCATTCCGCGATTCAATCTATATCGAATCTATCCGATCCGTGGTATATGGAAAATACAATCGGGTAAACATTGATTATAAACGAATGGGGTTAATCGGTTTGCCCCGCGTCAGCGTGCACCAAGAAGATTATCTGAATTAGCAGCTACATAGGGCCTATTCTAAGTCAAGTACGCGTAATTTCAGACCGGGTACCCGTTGAATTTTAACGCATTCCGTGCAGTAGCATTCGGCAATCGTGAACGGAATTATTAACATGGAAATGTAACGCACGTTGCCCGCCTGCCTCGCTCGTCCCATAAATCCTCCATTAGTTATGCATGTACTGTTGCAAAATGAATTGTACAGGTACACAGCTGAAAGGGAGGAACGAATCGGCAGAATTTCAACGGAGATCGGGCCGACGAATCTACGCGCGACAACGCGCCAACAAACGACAAACGTTATTAAACTGTTTATACCGGTTGCTCGATGAAACACGTCCGGGCGATCTCTGTACGCCTGTTTGTCCGGGAACATTCTATTAAATTTCAATCAAGCTGACGTTATTATACGTCACAGTCGTAGCCGAGTCTCTTTGACGCGATCATGCAAAGAGTCGTTCTCTCTCTCTCTGTCGGTTTAGAAAAGTTTGCACCCCTTTCGTTCGGTTTCACGTCGGTTGATCTATCTCTGCGTGGAAAGAGGAACCGCCCTCGCCCTTTGTTTCGTAGGGACAAAATTGAATTCTTCTCTGCTGCGAAGCTTTGTTGGATAATCTTCATTTTTTCTCGCGGGATGCAGCGCTCCAGTTTTCGGTTTTTAATTATTATTCATTATTATTATTATTATTCGTCGACTGACCGAGGCAGCAAAGTCACAGGTTTTCTTCTATTTCATTTATTTAACTATCTATTTAATTTTAAACGATGATTGTAGGGGATTTTCTGTGCGCATTAGAATAATCTCTGTTCAATTTCGATTAGTTTAGTCACGGTTGCAAGTGTATAGAAATATCGACAGCGTTGCGGTATCTTAAAAACGGAACGGCAGCGATATTCTCTTTTTCATTTCACCGAGTCACTTCGCAGACTCCAACTTTCCCCGTTAATATCGAAAACGCCCTTCATACAGAGCAATCAATGGTCTCGCCGAAACTCGTGGAAACAGAAATCGATGGGAAAAGCCCCTCCCCGGCGGCAATACGTCAACTGCTATCGAAACTCCGGGTGTCTTCACGCGAGGAAACCATTTGTAAAATTTCTCCTCTTCTCGTTTCAATTTTAATTATCGACTGTAACTACGACTTTGCCTGTTTAACTTTATCTCTGCGGCCTTAAATCAACGAAACAATACTTATGATTAAACACTATGTCATGTGATGTAACTCTGAAATTAAATAGTTACTTTTCAACACTTTTCAAGGGAGGAGTTGTTCATTGCCTTCAGGCAGCTTATAATATCTTTTTCGTTTTGAAACTAAGCATGAAGCAAGTTCTGTCCATACGATACAATTAAAGTATTTAGTTGAGAAATCGATGGAACACGAAATAAATGGTAAATTAACTTTTTCCAATATGTCCGACTTGGCTGCATCAATCAATCCCGATCAGGAAGTCACCTAAAGCCCATCGTTTACTCTGTATTATCAAATAATTATAAATTATTCTCCAGTTATTTGTTACAATGTTCCCACTGTCCCCTCACCCTGTCGAGCAGACCCACGATGATAATAAAATTCGAAGGAAACCAGGTTTCAGAGACGAATAAATTGTCCCCTAATTCGCATAAACGCCACCAAGTATCACGATTCTGATGATCCATTCGGTTCCTCGTTCGTAGCCGATCTATGCGCGAAATTTATCGGATTACGTCTCGACGGTCGTGAAGCTTGTCGTAAATTTCAAAGTCTTCCCCCGGCGCGTTTTCGACGATCGTAAAAACGTCCGGTGGTGCACGCCACTTAACAAATGTCCCACAGTTCCCCTTGTTTCTTATAAGAATAATTCCGCCGATGGCTGCGGAGGAAAGTAAAACTAGCTTAGAACGCGAGAAAGGGAGAAATAGATATACCGAGCGGGACATTGCGTGCATTTATCTGCAAGTTACGATAAGTATGAAGTACCAAACGACAGAAGCGGACAGGCAGAGAGAAATAAAAAGATGGGAAGAAAAAAAGGAGGATGCCTGTCGGCGGTAAACGATTTTCGAATGGCCAGCATTTCTGGTAGCGAAGAGCAACGATGGTTCTTCGACGCGAAACGTTTTTAGTTCGAGCGTGAACGTATAAATACGACCACCGATCTCTCACAGAAATTTAATACAATTATAACGAGGCATTAGAAAAATATTGCCCTCGGACAGTTGACAGATGTAGTGAAATTAATGAGATACTCGGAGGTAAGTATTATAATGGTAAAAGAAAAAGTAATTCCTATGCAGAATGTATTTGAATTCCCGATTGTTATTCGCTTTACCCGTGTGTCACTGATAATTATTAATACCGAATTGCAATTACTTCGCTGTACTGGGTCACGTGTACAGTATATCATACAATACATTACTTTACTAAATTATATATTTGAAATTATCGTGCACAGACAATATTTTCCCCCAGAAATCTATATACCCAGCATTGAGCCACAAAGGTAGAAAATTAATTAGAGAAGGATAAGTTGAATCCAATCCTCGTCACCGGTGATACTTTCTGGCGTCAACAAAATCGCAAGTCTGAAACAGACCCCAGGGTCGATGCACCCGAGCGTCACGGTTTCTTACAGTTAATAGCGTTTTAGGCGATTGCGGTTTAGTTGCTACTTTATCAAAGCGTCCTGGCCTCCTTGTGGAAACGATTCGCCTTATCCGAAAGGCAAATAGATCCCATCGTCCCCGGAACGATGTTCTCTCCCACCTTACTTTCGTGAATTCTCCTTTGCCGACGACTTTGCGAAAGAACGCTCTTTCGTGAGCGTAAATGGGGCTCCGAAAGACTTCCCGCGTGGAACTTTTCGTTAAAATAACTACTGGCGATGTCTTCCTCCTCGGCAGTGGCTGATTCGTAAATTCAACGAGGGCGACAGGATATAATAAATGGAAAAGAATCGAATATTTTGTTAGAAAAAAGTGGCGAAATTTTGCTCACGAAATAAATACATATATGAAAGTTGGAAGTATTCAACGCAAAAGCATTTTATGGTTCAGGGGACAGTAGCTTTTAATTCGCGCACGGTTTTAAACAGAACCTACCAGAGCTGTCGGTGATAACGCGGTAATATACATCGATAGTGCTTCAAATATTTATTCTGATATGGGGCGAGTCTGTCAGATAACAGAGACAATGTTCGAATAATAACAAAATTGTTCGAGCCAAAAAATAGGAGAGAGGGAAATGGAACGAAATTTTACCACTATTTCTCTTCAGCAATGCACCCCTATATACGGGGAAATATTTAAAAAAAAGCATAAGCCGTCGAACCGAAATATGTTTCATTTATCGTTAACTCTACACGACTCCCGAAAAAATAGCGCCATCCAACGTCGGACAATTTTTTGCATACATACGTTGCAGAGCATACCTCAGAATTGCTTTCAGCAGATCATATAATAAAGATGCGAGTGTCTGTTGATTTTAGAGCTAACAGCTACAGCTCAAACAATAACTGTAATTGCTTTTTCTCTCTGCTCCTGCGCTTTCTTTCTGCTGCGTCCTGGCGAGCTATGCATTTTCGCGGCGACATTTCGCGTGATTTATCGCGGTGCCGGCGGACGGAAAGGAGGGGAAAACAGTGCTCTTGCTCTTTTGTCAGAACACTTTTTTAACGGATAAAAATTTCAGGCTGTTGCCGCGACCCGGGGAACAAAAATGAGCAAGCGAAAAGAAAAGTATAAAAAAAACAGGGCAGCGAAAGGCCGAGGAAAACAGTGCAAATATCGGGGCGAAAATAGTCGGCGCGTCGCGACACCGCGCTGGAACTTTTGCAAAAGATTTCCACCGCTGCGGAGCTTCTATTTTTGTCTGAAACTTTCATGCCCGCTTCCACGGGTACGGTGATTTGTGAAGGTTAGAGCCAGCAGACCGCACTTTCCTATGAATTAAATTGTTTTTTCCCATTACGCGTTCTTTTTCGTTAATTTTTACCCCTTCGTTCGTTTTGCCTCGCGCGCGCGGCAGTTCAAAGAACCGCGGTGGCGGCCGCGATATTTCGATCGAATAAAATTGGCCACGCGGTGCGGATTCATTTTGTGCGAAATTTATGCAAAGACGCTCTGTCGGGACAGCTGTGCTAAAGCACTTCGTATGCGTGGCGTAATTACGTGATGCTTGAGAAAGATCATGAACACTTTACTTTATTTTTAGGGCGAACGATACGACGATTCTGCCGCGGAACACGCGACGTGTGTTCTTGAAAATAAGCGTGCATTGGAAGATAAAAACTGCATCGGTGTATTGGTAACGAATTCAAACTATCGTCAACACTTTCGAGACGGCACTTCAAACGCCGGTAACGTTCTGGCTACTTAATTCAGCCAAACATATTTATTATTATTATTATTATTCTTAAAGTAGTATGCGTATACAAATCTTGGACACCTCGTTTCGCGAATTAAAATATGTTTAACATAAAAATAACGTCCACCGATTTACATAGATACCTTCAGAAAATGACTGTACGCGTAAAATAACGTTTTGAATCAATTCGTATCAAATCCGCAGAACCTAACAGTAAGATAATACCAACGAAGGAAAACCTTCCCCCTGCGACGCAGGGAGGAAACTATAACCACGCAACTTTCGTCTCGAAAAGAAACCTTCCGTTCCGTCCGCCAGCGTGTAATAAAATTTTCTATACCCAAACTTACACGCCAAACAACCACTCTCGAATCTCGACAAAGCCCGCCAACTCGCCTGCTCGTATAATCCCAAAAGATTGCCGACTCCGTTCCACGGTTCGTTTCTCCGTGAAAAAGAAGTCCGTCCGGGCAAAGTGAATCGTCGAGCGTTTATAAATATCGAAGCAAACGGGACCATAAACCGCCATGATAAACGAAACGGAGCGCCAATGCCACGCCAATGGAACAGAGAGAACGTACGGAGCAGCACGTGGGTTACACGGGATTGCAATTGCGGTCTGTCCGGGAAAATTATTAGCGGCTTCTCTCTCGCCGTAGTAACTGTGCCCGATGGAATTATTCAGGGGCTCGCAGACGCTAATTTCGCGATGCAAGAAGGTACCTACGTGTTTCGAAACGGTTGCGAGCACCGTATAGTCCCCTCGTCCCTCCTTGCCCCGTCCACGCCGGCGAGGCTCCTTATTGGATTTTCCGACGAAAGTTGAACTAAGGATGCCGGATTCCCGGCGTATTAAGCCAACAGCGAGGTGCGCGAAGCGGAGAATGGATGGGGTGGCGATGAAACGTACAGAGACGTACGTGTATAAAAGTGTGCCGGCTGAAGCCGACAGGGTGCGAGGATGTGTGACACGGGACGGTGTGAAATGGGGAATGCAGAGTGCATCGTGTCGCTAAACGGGCGACAGATACGAGGGAATGCATATACACGAACAGGATTTTCCTTCGCCGACTTTTCTCTTCGCTCGAGAAGCGAGAAGGGAGGGTGACATTAGGGGGAGAAGAAGCAGAGTTTCGTCCCGCGACTTCTTTTTCGATATTATTGCGGACCGTGCTTTTTTAATGAAAAGTCGCAGCTTTGCGAAAGAAGGCGGACAAAGGGGAGCGAGAAGGGTGAAAAAGAGGCGCGTAAGAACAGGGACACAGAAGAAAACGCGACAGCGACGCGCATTTTACTAATGCCGCTTCTTCTAGGTCAGCTCGCGTCGCGTCGATTCTGGAGAGCTCTCCCGACTGGCGGCGTTACGTTTTATCGGGAAAAGGGACGAAGGAACGTGGAACGTCGGGAAATTTTCTTAATCGTTAAAAATATTTCGAGAAACTTCGAAATTGCTGTACATTCTCCACGGTGGAATATTAAATATGAAACCTTGCGAGGCAACCTTTCGAGAACTTCTTGTTTTCCTTTCTTCCTTTTTTTCACAAAAAGTTAAGAGAAATCCGTAGAATCGAGTAGCGAAACTTTACGATCCAGATACGACCCGTAAAAGCAACAGGAAGATTCGCGAAAGAATCGGGAAAAGCTCCTCCAAGTGCTACTAAACGTTAAATGTGGAACGCGTGGAACGCGTGGAACGACACTATCAAAAAACGAGGGGTGAAAATATCTCTTTCAGTATTCTTATCAGCCGCTTCCAAACGTGACATTAAATTATGGATATTTAATCTCTCCGCGAAGGCTATCGAGGGACGATTCTCTTTTAATTCCCGTCGTTCTGACCCAGGGAAATCTCTAGCCGTCCGTCGATTTAAATCGCCCCTTCGTTTCCACTTCTTCCGATGCGCTGATAAACCAACGCAGCTGAGCTATTAATTTGGTTCGTTCCCTCGCATACAGTAAAAATAGAAGACGAAATGTTATATTTAGGCTGGATATAAATGAACGTAGTTTCCTATATTTCGTATTTCAATTTTTTAAACCATTGAATTGATCTACGCGTTTACCAAAGTACGATCAAAACACCGAGTTTTATATTAAAAACTGTGACGCACGTGTACTTATTTGCAAAAGCGCACTTACGTTTGTTTGGTCGTGATAACGCATTATCTATAGTTATCAAGCGGAGTTAAATACAGTCGCGAAGCGAGGACGAAATCGAGTGTCCCAATCGGAATAATCCTTGTTATCCGATTCGTTCTATGTATCTCCAAACGTTCGCAATAGTTGCGTTCGGTGCACGATTTTATTTGCCCGCGATAAAATGGCGATGTTAAGTTCGTTGTTCGAAAAAATTCACGGGGTGATTTACTTTTCGATATATGTATAATTCTCACGGCGACACAGGGAAATGTTGCGAAAAACTGCGGAGGTTGAACACAATCGATTATCATTCTCCACCAACTAACGAGATCGCTTTTTTATTTTTTATTCAATTGAAAAGATTGGTTAACGACACCATTTTTGTGAACGTATATATGCGAGTAAATATTGCGACAAACGGAGCTGAACTCTGTGCTATCGATACTATTAAACCGTATTTTTCTTTTTATTATTATTTTCAACCAGGTAAAATGGAAACCACGGGGCAGGTGTATCGGTATCGCAATTAACGCAAGGAGGGAATCGGAGGGATTAATATGACCACTCGGGCTCTTGCAATTTCAACGATCGTCGTTTCGCTCGTGCTCCGTTTCATTAATTTTAATTAAACGCCGAACATATTCAATTAATTAGATCGCGCCTCGCGCGATATCTCGAACTCGTGACAATACACGGCGATCGATTGCGCCGAGCACCGCGAACGATCGAACGTATTCGCTGCGGTAGATATATTAGAAGTCGTCCAAGTGTATCGTGTCGATGAAATTAAATTGAAATGAAATTATAAATTAAATGGCGTGCGAGATAGAGCCTCGAAATAATCAGCGATGATAAAAACAATTGATACTAATCAGTTTCGAAATGCTTAATAATTAAATACTTAATTCTCCAATTAAAAATCAAGAAAAATGACTGGTGTCAGAATTCGCTCAGGAATTCAATAGTTTGCCCGATTCGTTTGCATTCCACGATTGCGACAATTGAATTTCGAAGACTCACGGCTAGAAATGATTGCAAACACCGTGCACCGTAACTCGATTAATACCGATAACAGGTGTAGCATCGTGTCGCTGGTATGTGTACGTGCGGCAAACTTCGCGAATCACCCTGACACAGGCATGCTTACGTGGAGGGCCCAGTAGTTTCCCCGAAGTTCTATCGAAATGTTCAAGTACATAGTTTCAATCTTGGAGGCGCTTAATCTTGTACAAACATCGAGCTCATGATTATAAGGCAGGACAAAGGAAATTAACTTGCAAGCTTTAGCCGAGTGCACTCCGCTATAAATGGAAATCCTCTATACAAATTCGAAACACCGGGTCGCAATCCGCCAATAACTAATTCACGTCGTAGGTACTATCTTTGCCCGCGAAATGTCGACGTGCTCGAATCGAGGGAATCTTAATAATAACGCGGCACCTTTCATTCGAAACATCCCATCAACATCCCATCAACATCCCATGCTTCGTTTATCTCGATGTTCACGATTTTCGCAAAATGATTCAGAGTTCACTCGTTCCAAACCTCGAACTCGCGACTCTCGCCTTCTCGTCTCCTATTCATAGTTCAGTTACACGACGTGCACAGTAGTCGGTGTAGTCATCAAACGTATACATACGCTAGCACGATAGCGTCAATAGCGTGGGAGACGCGTAGCCGTTGCATCAATGTTGCACCTGTGCAACGTTTGATACTTTTACGTGTCCGGGCCAAGCGTCGAGAGCGATGATTCAGCCGTGAATCAACCCGGCCGACGTCGCTGCACGCGAATATCGCGAAATTTAAATCGCCCACGCGTGCGTAACGTGTATACGCGCTCGCTCACACGGCCGATCTGTCGTAATCACGGACAGATTTATTTCAACGGCGGCGTTTCCATCGTCGACGTGGCCCGCGATGTTTATTCGATGAATGAAACCGTCGATCCTATCCGGCGATTCTTAATAATTGCGGCTGTTCGCGCGCCACGAGTTAAAGCGTTTCACGAATCTCGTAAATTCTCGTCCCCCCCTTCGAAGAAACGAGGCTAACGCAAGAGGCAATTTCGCTGCAGCACAAAAATATGCAGAGAATTTTCGCGTGGACTTCGAGATAAACATATGACTGCTGCGGTGACTCTGAACAACCTTTTTCCCCTCTTTGAACTGTTAAAGAAAAACACCGATCCAGGAATCCAAAAGTTCCGGATTTTACATCTCCTACAAGGAAGCCTTATTTAATTTTCAATGAACAATTTTTATTTTCATAATCTGTCTAAGGTGTGACTTAAATAAACATGTCAGTAATTCAACAATAATTTTTAACCGGGAGCTATTATTAATTTCGTCCAATTTCATCGAGCTTACGTAATACATGTTTCCAATCATTGTGATCATTCAATTTGAACCGATGAATTACTTTTGGTCAAACTGGAATTCATTAGACCCCGAACGCCACGCTGATCCTTTTGCGTGGACCGTGATTTATAACGTGATTCATCGCATTTCAAAGCGACCGGACCACGTTCACACACACACACGCAGCCATGTGCGGTTAACCGTTCCAGCATTAGAGACCGATGCATTCGTTTCTACGATTTTCGGCGATTTTACGCTCGATCATGTCAAGAACCACGCGCCGCAACCAGCTACATCATCGATATTACCTCAACTATCCGTGTAACATGTTTCAATGAAATCTCGCCACAGGTATCACGCGCATCACCGCAGGCTCGTTCTTTCACCTGGGCGCTCCCGACTGAAATTGCAATGAACTCTGGTCTTGCCTTTTTAGGGAATCAATATTTATATTATAATATTTATATTCATTGATACAGATGTGTACCTACTTGGGTTTACGGATGAATCGATTAGGGGTTGTTAATATTAATTGGAATATTTAGCTGGGATTATGCATCCTACTGTAAAACTATAAATGACCAATTAATAATTAAAATTCTCGTTAGGTAAACTTGTATATTAATTTCAGAATCCACGTTGGCATAAACTTAAAATTTCACATAAATATTATATATATTATTTAAATATTTTGTATGGATTTGTATTCCAATTAAAGTGCAGTATATTTAAGACAAAAATAAGTTACAACCAACTAAAACTGTAACCCAGGATATTTATTCCAAATAACGATTTCATAACACCACGCCGGAACTCAGTGTGTATAGAAATTGGCAACGATGCAAGCTTTACTTCCTTTCGATAGTTTATACGTAGTTTTAAGCAGGAATTTTTAGCTTTCATTAACAGTATATAATATAATTGTATGCCAAGGCTCTTACGATGCCAACGATTTTAATCGAGCAAGCGAGAGTATGTACTTGCTGGTAACTGGGCCGAACAATTTATTTCCGTTTCTTCCATGAAAACACGATTAACTTTCTCGAATTTTCCATGCTTCAAGAAATAGGCATATGCACAAATTTAACCTGAACACGCTGTTAGAGCCAACAAATTCACGCCGCTCGTACTTAACAGATGTTGCTCCATTATCAACATGGACGTTGTCATACTGCCAAATTCGCTGGAGAAGAATCGTGCAGGAACATGCAATTTTTCCAGGAAAACCATAATCACGATATTTTTTCAGAGAATTAATGGTCCACTACCTATACCGTCCCCTTAGACTGTTAATAAATTTCAAGAAACGCTTAAGAATTCGTCGCGCAGCAAAGTTTGCACATCGCGCATCTCCTGGAATGATTGAACCTTTCGACGAATTTTAAAAGTATCATTAAAAATGTAAAATGCGAATTTACGGTCGTGCTAACTAGGCTGTATTGCTCGCAGATGCCTCGTCGACGACGGGAATTTATGTTTGCGAAGTGTTTCAGCGACGTTTACAAGATATAAATGGATTGAAAGTTGCACGGTCGAGCCGGGGCTGCCCTCGCCGCAAAAGTGCAAATAAACGAAGCTGTTTATATTTTAATCGACCAAGCGGATCCTGCCTTATTAATGATTTACGGAAGCGAGTTCTCTAGCGGAGCGTAAATTTGTCCAGAGGTTGGAGCCGTTCTCGGCAACGTCGGCAAAGTGCTTTCCCAAAGAACAAGCTCCTTTTTGTATTAATATTTCCAATTTTTACACAGAGATACACAGTACATAATTCTACAGCAGAATACTAGAATTATTAATTCATTTCTGAATCGCCAACAATCTGGAAATCAAGGAATCTCGAATTTCCACGGAAAATGAAATAACTCCCGCGACGATTTATTTCACGACAGCGAAATATAAACTGAAAATCGTTACTTCCGAGACCAAACTAACTGCAACAACGCCCCCATAGTATACTTTCAAACTACGTGTGCCACATTGTTCAGAGTAAACCATAGACCCATGTTCCCTGCGAATCTACACCGTTCACGCTCAAGCACCGTTGTTTACAATTTTCAAGAAGGGTAAAAAGAAAGAATAAGTGCACGGCACGCACCATACGAATCGGCATATTTCAAATAGGTCACGTTCGCCAAGAAGATTCTCTTCCGCGGCTAATACCACCCACGCGGACGAGGTCCATTAGAATTTCGTCGCTGTGTTCTTTTACCTCGTTTCGCTGTTCGCAGTTCATAAGTCTGGCGTGTAAACATGCAGCACTAAATGGAAGGAGGGAAATAAGGAGCATAGAGGCAACAAAAGGGCGAGGTGCTCGTTGAATTGCCATGCCGTGTCGTTAGAAGTCCCGCGCGAAGTGGACCAACATTCGTGTAACTGCCCTTGCACAGTGTAACGAGTTTAGAGCGTTGTTGGCTTCAATTTTAAAGAAAGTTTGCGGCCCCCAAATGAACCACTAGAGCCAGGCGGCTCTATAGAAGCATTTCGTTCTCGTCCCGAAATTAGAACTTCCTCTCGCGACTTATTTAAATCTATTCGGCGAAAAGTTTACTCCGAATTCTTTAACAAACACACAAATTATAAGGGATATCTAATTACGAGTGTAGAAGCAATTTCATTTCCAGCAGAAAAGAAATTATCATTTTCAAGTTACACCATGAATTGACTTTCAAATTACATTTTGCAATGAGGTGATTTTCAAAGGGAAAGTTATTCATCCCGACGAAAGATTTACATCTGCAATTTAATATTCATGAAATCAGATAACTGGCAAAGTCGTGAACGATCTTTGGGACACAGAGAAATATCTATCTATGTGATTCGTCGTGTCGTCCCTTTAAATTCCATTAAACGTCGCCTCATGCGCCCATATCGCGTTAAGCTGTACGAAAAGTAAAAAATGCTTTTACGAGAACCATTAAAAAAACCCATTGGTAAACATTTTAATGAAGCACAGGTTAATCGAATCGAGTGGGGCACGTCGCGGTGCCAATTATAAACTCAATCTCTGACTGACGTTGCGAAAATTGGATTCGCCGGCCTCTCTGCAAAATTACGTTGCGCTACTTATTCAAATTCTCCAATTTCGAAATCGACGCGAAACACCTTCGATCATTGGCCCCTCCCTGTTTACGCGCGCTCCCCGTATTTCAAACCCGGAACGACCCTTCCATACACTCGGAAATCAATTCCGATTCTATCCGACGATCGGACGAAAACACGCATCGGAAAGTTCGATTCCCCGTGGTTACCTTGAAGTCTCCAAGCGAATAAGTTTTAAGAAAACGATCTTCCCAAGCGCGGCAAAAGTCCCGCAGAGGGTATGAGCGTCGAAAATCAACGACGAATTGAAGACCATCCCGACACGCGACGAACATCGAGCAGAAACTGTGCGGAACGCACACAGCCAAAGGATTAAATTCGATTTTATCGCCCGTACCAATTGAAGCGTCCCTGCTGGCGGTCTTCGCGCTGGAAACCTGATTCGTGACGTGCGTGAAATTTGTCGGGAACGGCGAAGTGGCAATATCGAAGGACGAAGGTGAAAAGTATAGTGGAAACGGAGTGAAATCGACCGGACAAGGGTGGCGGAACGAGGAAGTGGCAAAGGCAGAGAGCGAGAGAATCAAGAGCTCGATCGCTGTCAACTTCGGTGAATAGTTGACGACCAACCCGAATTCGATTCGAATAGCAACTGGTGGCGGACCGAACAACTTCCAACCGTGGCGTGGACACGAGTGGCGGATAGAAACGCCGGCAAATGGCTACGAAGTTCGGTGAACGGTGATTAACCCACATACAGGGGAACAATGGGGCTAACGAAGATTTGCAGAAACCTCCCTGACCCCATTCATAGGCCGGGACTATAATTGATTTACTGCATACGATGGTTATTCTTCCGCGCTGGTTCCACGCCGGATTACGACTGATCATGCCGCGAAGAGTTCGATCTGTGAATCTTGTCTACGATTGCCATTCGATTGTATCAACGTGTCGTCAACGTGCTCATGACAGGGCATCGGAAATACTCTTTGGATTATTATTGTGCATCGTATAGGATAATTAAATGATTTCGGGGTTACAAGGGAACAGGGGCTGTAATATTTTATTTAATATTTTCCATCGTATCCATTATGTTATTTTCTTAGATTAGATTAGGGGAGGTATGTGTGTCTGCAACGTCATTTTCTGGGCCCTTTTGGGGATTTTTCTTTTTAAATCGGAGCACTGCTTTGCATTGGGCTTTTGCAGGTATGGTTGCCAATATTTTAACCACATTACATATTGTCTTCCGATTCGGGAAAGTAGCAATGCATTGGCACGTACTTCGTCACCTCAACCGCGAGCATCGCACCCTGGAAAATATCGACTAAAATACTAAAATATTCCATCCATCTGAAACCTTCGAAAATCGTTTTGCATAGAAATATGATCGATCCGGTCGAAAGCTTTATCGACAAGCGAGCGTCGCGTCCTATCAAAACCGTCCTCCATTGTGCCGTGACTTTGCTAACGATTCACAATCTCGACGTTCAATAATTCCCCCGCCCTAGAAGGGACTGACAATGTTCACGACGCCATAAACGAAATTTATGTAACTTCTATGCGGACAGAACAAGCGGGGAGAAGGGGCTGGCCGCTTTTCCCCTGCTCCACTTGGGGGGAAAAAATTGTTCGGTCAATAAGGGTGCGTCTACCACGCTCCTTCGAAGGGGAACAGATCGTCCCCGTAAATTTCATTGACCGGCAAAATAGATCCTGTCGTTCATATCGACACCAGCCACAAAGAAGGCACGAGCACAATAAACGATGCACCGAGCCTTCGTGAGATATTCGCCGTTGGTTCGAGCGGTGAGAAGAAGAAAAAGCACCACCGCGGTAAGTGGCGTGGTGGTCGCCGATAAAGCTTCTGCAATTTCTCCCAGACATCGGAAATTCTCGAATACATTCTGTTCCCTTCGACGAGGGTCTCGGTTCGAGGCGATTCAAGCTGATTTTGGAGAGAAATTCGAGGCACGTGCGTTTGACGTTGCATTTACGCAGCGCGAAACATTTATTGATTCGTCGAGAAATCTGCGTGGCGGGCACGCATTAATTAATGCACGGGATGCCCAGTTACAAATAATACAATGTACGGTAGGGATGAATGTGGACATTTTTTTAAACTGCATTCCGTTGAATGTCAAATTTTTGAACAATCGATGGGAAATAAAACGGGGTAACAGAAGTTGGAAAACGAATGATCACGAATTCTGAGGGATGGACGCAATTAAACGGGAGGAATCTCGTTAGCGGCACATCGGGAAATGAGTAACTGCACTTTTAACTGGGAGGCGACCGCCGGGCCCCCCGTCCGCTCGTAAATGTTAATCGAATACGTTGACCGGGGTCGATAATAGAATTTTCACGGAGAATTCGAAACGAACGTCGTCCATTTGAATTGTTAAGTGGACCTTCGTTTGCATACGGGCCATGTTGCTAAATTAATTATTACGGCCGTCGTTTCTTCGTCACGCCTTTCACTCTGTATCCGTAATCACAATTTGTGCGGCACCGTTTCGATTTTACCCGGGTCGGGAGAAACAAAAATTGCGGAGCAGCGGGATCTATTATAAACGCGAGCGAAAGTATCGCTCGCGCCCACTTTCCATCCTGACAATTGTGAGAAATGTGTTATCACGAAAGCCAAGTCGGAGTACAGGCGCGGCTAATGCCTCGGCGGATCGATCGAAAGAGCGAAAGAGATTGTTTCCCGGCAATCCTTACGTAATCCGACTCCACCCGCCTCGCGTATCTTAAGCGGCAATCCGATTTGCATATTTTCGATCCCACGATAATTCACGGCCTCCGATTTTCTTCCCACTGGGATTTTGGATAACGGGGAAATGCCGCAGTGTTGTGGGAAAACTCGCTAAAAGGGGGGTGTCGTAAAAGATTGACCATTTATAAACTATCCCAAAAATGTAATTAATTTTTCAATCAAATTATGTACTTGCAAATGCACGCAGTACACGGAAATGCTTGATTTTACGCGATACTTTTAATTACCGCCGTCGTATGACCATTGTGCACCATTTAGTATTGCGCACGATTCGATGGATCGAGGATAATTTTGATGTAAGTAACAGATCGCAGAACCGTAGTTCAAAGTGGCAAGTAAAATCATCTTTCGCATAAACGCCGCCGGGAACGAGGGACTAAGAAATAATAGCTCGCCGGCCAATTAGAGGAGACACGAAGGATATTTAGCGTTTTGCTGCAGTCAAAGCCGAGAAAGCGTTACTTAAACAATCCTATTATCTCTCCAGCCGCTTTGATGTCTGCCTTAGAACGACGAGCCACGGTGGTCTATCGTATCGGTCAGAGCGTCGAATTTTGTCTGGCTTTGGGCCAGTCCGCGTCTGTGCCGCGAACCGCACGATGGATCGCGAGGTGTTGGCCGGAGGAAAGCCGTTCGACCGATATAGGTCATCCTGGAAATAGCGAAATCCCGTCGATGAAGGCCTATTGTGCAGCTCGATTAACGTTCCATCGATCACGGCGCGCCGTATTTTCCACCTTCCAATCGGGCACCGCTTCAGATTCCACGTGTTTCTCCCTTCTTCCACGTTCTGGACCCCGGAGGACTTTTTCTTCCATCAACGTGGTCCTTTGCGAACGGCGATTCGAAAGGGCGAATCAGAGAGGGGCGGACAGGGCGGAGAAAAGGACGCGAGCGTGAAAAGTCTGAAAGGCGATCGTCTTCGGAGTTCTTCCAGCGGAAATGCGAGAAAGTTTTCCAGGGGACTTCGTCGACTAGACGGTCGACGCGGTTAATTAAAGAGCACGGGCATCGAGGAGCTACAAACAGAACGTTAATTAATCCAGCCGCGGCAGGATATTCCACGGAACGTTCGCCGTGGTCCTGGAGGCCATCGGGGATTTTCTTAACGATTCCCGTAGGGAACAACAAACGATAGGCGAGCAGTGAGCTTCCTTGACGCTGCGGCCACGTCCGCGGGATGTTTCCAAACTAAACACGACTTTCAGGCATCTAACGGGTAGACAAACGTACACATGGAGACTGACATGAACACTGAAGACGCTGGACCGGTGTTCTGTAACCGAGTGAAACGCGCGGGGCCAAGTATTATGTCCTGCATAAGTATCGTGAATTAATTGGTGGCCAATGCGCTGTATAAACAGGGAGCAACGAGCCCCGTTTCCGACCTCCTGCCCTGTCATATCAACGTCACGTTTCTGAAATACTCGGGCTATATCCGTCACCCAACAGCACACGCGAAGACCAGCCACGAATCAAGTATGCACGAGCCAGTCTCGCTTTTAGCAGGTTACCCGTCTTCGCGAGCACGCCCCTGCATTCATCTTGCTCGCCTGCTGGATGCTTCGCACGCTGGGTATGGGTGTTAGCTCGACGAGTATGGGCTTAGTTAGCTGCTTGGGGAAGGCCAACAGATGAACGATACAAGACCATCCTCCACCACGAAACAGGAGCCACAGCTTTAACTTGATCATGGCGAGGGTATCCGTGCTCGTGTGATTCAGTCGGGGATCAGCGGAAGGAGCGTCTGAACGCCGATCCTCGATTACGATAACCCTTCTTCTTTATGTCACAGCTCCTCTTAGTTTTGGAATGCACACACGTACAAATTTGTGCGCAAATACAGTTAGCTAAATATAGCTATTTGGAAATAAATAGAAAGCAATAGAATATGAACCTTTTTAATCGTCAGTTGAGCAAGGCAGCAAGGCAATATTTATATTCAATAGCATCTTGGATATGGGAGAAGACAATAGGGGGGATAGGGAGGACAAGGAGATAGTTAAATATATCTCCGCATTTATGAAACGGCATCCCACGGAAATTGAATAAAAATCGACCATCGGTATTAAGCGCCGGATTATCGTACCAAATAGAATAGGAGAAATAAGAAGAGGAGACCAAGATTGGATACGAATACGCTGACTCGTGCGAGGATTATGCGCCCCGTGACTAGGATTAATCAGCGGGAAACACTTCAGGATCGAGTCAACGAGCATCCAGCAGCGTTCAATCCTACAAGACTTCACAATGGGCCACGGGAACTTGGTCATCGGCTGTCGGACCGCCTGTCACGCGCAATAAATAACGTCGTTTCATCTGCGATCCTGGGTAACCGGTTTGCTCGCTCCTCTGCCTCAGACAGACAGTGTCCTCCGGACAAAAAGGGAGGCACAAAGAAGCGTGGTTTTACGCGAGCTTATGAGAGCATTGCCGGCGAAAAGTGGCAGCCGTTCCGGAAAGAATTTACGACCGCCCCGGGGATGGATGCTTTCGAAAGCCGGTCGTATCGACGATGAGGGCGGCGAATCGATTCGACGGGGAAATATCGAAAACACGAACCGAAGGAACGATGTAACGCTGCAGCCTTTGGGGGTATCGCGACAACGACCGACATAGATCGGATCGATCCAGCTCATTCCCCGCGGCTATACGTAAACGTTCGACTGTTTGCAACGGAATAAACGAGAGGAGTCGAACGTCGATTCGAGATTCGCTGCGATAAATAATGGAATTTCGTCCCGGTTGATGATCCGATACACCTGTTTGTTGAGGGAGCTGTTTACAGCGAGATTACCCGATGGCAGAGAGGAAGATGGAACGCGCGTAGACGCGGAACGATTCAACCCTTTCGCTGACTCAGAAGGAGGTTTAAGCAACCAGGAGATTCGGAAACGTATGAAACTTTGCGTACAAGTAAAGTATGTCATCCGTAATGCAACCCTATTTTCCATTCGCGCCATAATTCGGTTTTAAGGGTTGAAATCGGTACTCAAAAAAATTCAGAATATTCTTTTTCGTGAAATATCTCAGAAACGCTGAGAGATATTTAAAGAAAAGTATAAACAAAACCGGCATCGCTTTATTGCGTTTACAAGACTGCTCAAGTGTGTAATTCGATTAAAAATAAAGAGGCTCTTGGATACTCAATGTTTGCCAATGTTATTGAACGTAGGAGGACAGACATCGATAGGTTGATAAGATTCTCAGTACTGATAAAGCAGTGTGATAAAATCGAAATTAATGATTACAAAATTTGTCTCCTAACACGAAGTCGTTGCTAAAGTCAAGCTAAAATTTGATGGACTATTCGCAAATGTGTAATATGTACGTCTGTCCGCTTTCAGTTTCCAATAAATTCGATTTTCGACATTTTTCGAATTTATGTACGCCTTTCGTATCCAAAGAAAGCGTTGTGACCAATCACCGAAACTTGTTCCTCGTAGAACGCCGAGAGGGTCGGTATCGAGAGCAATTCGTCACTTTTCAGCCAGCTTTTTAAGCGGGCTTTTACTCCACGTCGCCTGACATCGTTGATCAACAAGAAGATTACCGGCAAAGCTGTTCTGAAATCGCCGGACTCGACGAATGAAAAAGAAACTACAAAAAAAAACAACTGAAAAAACCCTGAGCCTGGATTTTTCTAATTTACTCGATTACTCGTTTCGCTGACAGGCGATAAAAATCACGGGGAGAATTTTCCGAGAGAAAAGACGAGCGTGCATTAAGCTTCCACCGCCTACGAGACGGCACCTGTTTACGACGGCTATGAAATTATTGGAACTCTTGCTATTGACTCGACATTCTATATCCCCTAATTGCCGTTCCCATGGAATACCGTGTCACTTCTTGGACAATTTATTCCTCCGATTGGACCACTATTTCCTCTGTCCCATTTCTACGGCTTACAATCCTTCCGTGAACTTCCAACGAGCCGTCACTAATCGATATATATATATATATCAAAGAACCGTCGATTAAAGAGACGGCCCTCGATCGATTCGCATCAAAGTACCGCGAGAGGAAGACAGAAAGACAAGGACGTTTAATGGCCCGAAAATTCACTTCGATCCACCGGCTAGGTTGAACGCGTGTCGCGCAAATGAACACAGGTGAACACAAATCAATCTGTTGGATTCCGGGGTTTAAACGAAATCGTGTTGCAACAATTAATTTTGCAATAAGAGTTTTAATATATTAGGAGTACCGCGGCGAGTGTGCGCGACAGAGTAACGGTGTAGGTCGCGTCCAAAACTATTCTGGTTACAGTAGTTTTTCCGCTACTATATATATTGTGGTTTTTGGGGGGAAAAGGCTGACCTTAGCCCTTGTTGTTGTCGCCTTAGCCGACGCGGAGTCTGGCCCTTGGCAGTAGTCATATCGCTGACTACTGCCCTAGTGCATAATATTGACTTTGACTAGGCCAGAATCCGCGGGCCTTACAATCATCGGTGACTCAAGGGCTGGTCATCCAACAAATCGACGCCCTGCCGACGATCGTTTCACCGCGAAGAGAATAGAGCAGCAGGCACGGGGTGCGTTGAAAATGACGAATGAAAGGAAGGAAGAAGGAAGGAAGAATGCTGACACGGGATGGGGGTGGAAAAACGGGGCGAGCAAATCAGGCTGCATAATGTCGACGGAACAAGCACCGCGAGCCCGTTCGTTATTTCAATTGGTTGACGTCAGTGCTGTCAGAAGCACGTGCACTTCCGCGACGGATACGGCGGTTTTGGGAGTAATCGCGTATGGAACGGGTAGCGGCGTCCACGTGTTTCACTCTAATGGAAGGCGACCCCGACGGGATATTCAGCCACGCTGACCGATGCATCGGTCAGTCGTCGATATCCAAATGCCTCCGTTTCCAAATCCGCTGTTTCATTCAGCTTTTTCCAACGGTGCACGAATTGCGACCCGCGGAGGGATTATATCTTTGATCGGGGCGACAGAAAAAGGAATAAAAACAGAACGAGTCTGCGGGATGGAAGGATGACGAGTGTTTGGGAAATATTGGAAAGCTGTTTGACGTTTAAAATTCGTGTGTAGAATAATGACGAATGGCCGGGGATGACGGGACGTTTTATATTGTTAAGTCGCCTGTAGAGCTAATAATAGCAGGGGTTCTATCCTCGAATACTTTTACTTCGACGGAGTCATTTATGAAGATGACAAAATTATTAGACTATATTATCGTGGCCTTCATCAACCAGAAGCACCGCCATTTTTTCCCCCTTTTTTAAAACGAATTTCCAAGTTTCATCTGATAGTCGCTTGTCTGGAAGCTTGTCACAATAGCGGAGTCCACGGTTGAATAATAAAAACGATTCCCGAACGATCGTTCAGCCGGAGCGGATAAATCACAAGCTCAACGGGTGGTTTCTTTCCTTCGCAATAAATTATCGCATTATCGAGAGGTGTGTTCGCGTACTCATTCTCTCATCCCCTCACCTGTAGCGATAAACCAAAAATCCCCAGAGTGGACCAGACAACCATGCATCGCGATTATACATGACTGGAGCGTCACGCATCACGTCCCCACGGCGTTATCAACATCCAACATTTCCCAGCGCGCGCAAACGTTCGGGCCGAGCCGGTTGCATCGACTATTTTCAGCCGTGGAAAGCGCAGGCCGCTAATAGGTCACGTGTGCCGGCTCGAGAACAAATAAATAGCAGGGGAAAAATCGTATCGCGTGCCTGGCAGCCAGAAAACCAGCAATTACAAGGATGAAGTCGAACAGTTGTTATCCCGCCGCGTCACGCGACTTCCCTTCGCCGTGGCCGACGGCAAATGGATTAACGTGCAACGAAGAAATATTAATGGCCAGGTAAACGCGACACGAATCGTCATGCTTGCCCTTCTCCGTTATTGCTCCCCGGGTAGAACAAAACCGAGCGAAAAAGAGGAGGGAAAAAAGAAAACAAGGAGAACGGGAAAACAGTATGCACAAGTAGCGAGCAGAAACGAGACGAACGGCGCAAGGTGATGTAATTAGCATAGGAGCATTCTCGCCGGCTCGAGAACGACGTCAACTCAAGCAAAGGTAATTGCGTGTAATTTACTCGGATAACTCGTCGAGATGTCACGGCACGCGATTCTGAATGTGAAACCGTGGCGACCCCGTTCGCTTCTCTCTCGCTCATTTTTGTTTTGTCTTTTCTTCCGTATTCCTTTTTACAAATCGTTCCGCTCAAAATCTCGGCGGCGAAATAAACTGCGCGTGGTCGCGGACGATTGCCGGTGTTGCACGGCGCCTCTAGCGATTTTCCACGCCGCGTTCCACTCTAAAGCCAAATCTAACCGCGCCGCCTTAACGACCGTGTGCACGTTTACGAGCGGGAATTTCGCAACTCTTGGTCGTGTCTCAAGTCAACGAGACTGCCTATTAAATTCACTCCGTCCATCTGAATAACCCCGCTCGGACTGTCGTGCCATTATCGCCGATATTAAGAAAGCAGCACGCGCCTCGGGACGACGCGCGCGTTTAACCCTTCCGCGTTCTTCGAAATCCCCCGGGCTTATTGTACAACGACGTTTAATAGCCGGTTGAACGTTCGCACGGTCAGTGAATGTTTTCCTTCGTTTCACTTTTCCGCTTAGAGACTCGCGTTTCCCAATTGCTCGTCCCTCCCCGTCTCTGTCTCGCTGATTCTGCGCCCGTGTGCCTCGGTCTCGTTCTGTTCGAGTAACGAGAACAAAGGTGCAGCACGCGAGATGGCTTTCTCCGTGTCTTTGCATGCGCAGAACAAGCAAGAACAAAAAGGATCAGCCTAGCACCGGTTTTCGCCCGCCGGTTTCCGCCTTCGCTTCGAAACGCTTGACCTCGGCTGCAGCACAGACACGACCTATTTGCGCAACGATCGACCTGAGAGAAGCCAGTAAACCGGAAGCTCGTTAAATTCGATCCTTAATGTTTCTTCGTTAAATTTCGCGGACAGTCTGTTGCAGTGCTGTCCGGCGACTTAAAAAGTATCGCGAGGTAACACGTACCTACTCGACGGCCTGAGAGAATTGTACATTGCACTGCAGCGTGGATTAATACGCTCGTGTGGTCGATGAGGATAGGATCGCGGTCGTCGCTGCCAGGTGAATCGGTTCTCCGGCGCCGATTTGCAGGTAGTGAAATGAAAACCGCGGCGAGTATTGGGCATCTTCGGTGCGACTAAAGATTAGACGGCGAAAAATGTTTCTCTTGGGACAGTGTCGAAGAGCAGTGGTAAGGTACTTGTTACAGGAAAGTATTGGGATGTAACAACTTCGAAACTTAGAAGGAATGTTACAATTTCTAAACGTAGAATTACTCGTGCAGTTACGCAGTTTGTAAAGTTCTTATTTTAATAATAACAGGGATCTTCCGTTTACGAGGCATGGAAGAATAATCCTGAGAAACTGGTATCGAGAAATATTTACTTACTTCAGTTTGAAATATACGTGTATAATCGAAAACTATTACGAATCCGCAATCTCTTTGCCCTGCAAGTTTCCCTATTCTATCTCTTCGAAGGCTTGCACAAGGGGAATATATCCAAGGATCACTGCTACCTGTTACGATCATCTTGCACGTACGCGTTCAGCCAGATTACAGAGTCTCGTGCGTGATGCACAAGTCGATGAGCGGTCTCGCGTGTCGACGAGGAAACAGATTTCCCACTTTCGAAATAGAAATTCAAATGTCTGATATCGCGCCGCCGATAGAAACGAAATTCCATATCCTCCGTAACCACCGTTTTCTTCGCCGTTCGAAAAATTATTACGACTTCAACTTCCCCTCGCATTTTATACAAATTTAAACACAACCTATTCCTAGCTCTCGCTTCAGTTCTTTTTCGGCTTAATCCCAGGCTCGCGCTACACGCGGCCCAGAAACAAACGACCACTTTAGCCTGTTATTTTCGGGACAATTTCGTGCATTATCAGGAAGTCTGCGACCACAATTTTCTTCCCCTGGGCGGAGCACGTTGCCGGGCAACAGGTATTCAAATTAAGCTGCTCTTTTCTCGAATTCAGCGGGGATGAACGAGGTCAAGCCGTGCCGCGGAAGGATATTTAGGACGGAGAAGTTGAACACGGGGATGCCGAACGGAGTCGGCCGGGCCCGTTGGTCGATACAAGTACGTGATTGGGTTTCGCGAACGAGGAGCCGGCGAGTAAATTCGTTCTCTCGTTGCGTTCCACGTGTACCATCAGCTGGATTTAAGCCCGGACGTGTCGAAAAGTGAGCTTGAAGAATCGGCGAACGTGCTGCTGCGAGAAACATCTGCTTACCGTGTATGTGTACGTCGAATGACAAACGCGATAGTATCGCCGATGGAAGAGGGATGCAAATTCGAAGTGAATTTATAATAAGGTAAACGTAGAATGTTCAGCTCGATCGTATCGGTAGAAAGTTTGCATAGCTATTGTATTCGGTCACAACACCGAGCGGAGTAAAATTGATTTTGTCCTCCTTATCGAATCGTTTCATCAATCTCACAAATAGCATTAATCCATTAATGTATCTCCTATTGACAATGTCCGTGTACGTATACGCACGGTATCTGATGGTTCTTCGGGCACGAATGTCCAGGTAACAGTGACGAGCAAATTAATTAAAGATACCTTGAACAAACTAAATTTACAAGCTGCGTGCAAAGAAGTGATCGTAAAGACGATACCGAAATATCCATCCCTCTATTAACCCCCTTACTCGACCAAGTAATTTATACGAACCATCCCGTTGCCTCGCCAACTCACGACGAGCTTTCTGAATCGCAATGCGCTTCAAAAGTATCGCTCCTCCAGCGAAGTTTACGTAACCAGATTGCTTTTTCTATCCACGATTCGACTATATCCCGCCCACGCGATCACCGTTCCCCTTTATCCCGATATTGGCGAGTGCCCCCCGGTCCACGTCCCCGAGGACACCACAATTTTAATTCACCGTCCACGATAGCTTGGCTACCACGCTCGAATAACGTATTCCCCATTCACACACAGCGACAGAATTGTGTGCGTATCGATCGAGTGGAGCGTAGGTCGAGCGTACGCAACCTCAGGTCGCAAGATCAACGTGGAGAAAAGAGGGTACTCGTCGGGGTGCTTGTTCAAAGGGGGAAAAGTCATTAAAAAAAAATAACAAATGGGAGGATCGTTCTAAAAATACCGACCGCCTCAAAGAGCGCCGCGGGTAGAGATAGTAATCAAGGTGTCTCAATCTTTGACTCGCGAAACACGGTTACACCGAGCGCACAATGAACTGTGCCGTTTTCAAAGAGCGACGCTCTACAGTGTCGTGCAGAAATACTCAGGCTTAGTATCTCGATGATCGAACTTCCCCCGTAGCCCCTTATTTAATAGAATCTGGCATGCGGTCGTGACATGCTCCAAACGCCTATCAAGGGAACGCAGTCATTCCGTTTAATGGTGGTTCCATGTGGGGTGGCAATGGTATTTCGTTCAGGAGGTGTCCGCTTTTAGGGTAACTTTATTGCGGAAGCTCTTCTGTACTGCCATTGACAGTTTATTCGCTGATGCGATAAACAACTCTATATTTCTTTAGTAATTACCTCGTTTATTATCAATCGTGGAAGAAGGTTTGATTTCTGTTTGACGATGATTTTCATCGGGCGTGTAAAGAAGATAATTAATCGTTTAGTTTGTCGGAGAGCAATGCAACGAGGACCTAAATAATAATTAACAGTTCTGATGTATCGAAAATAATATATATGACTGAATAAAAATTATGAATATTTTTAATAAAACCTGAATGAATTTCGCTTTATCTCAACTTTGGAGTTGCATCGATTTCCTTGCCGTTTCAACACGAACGATATCGAAGACACAGGAACATCAATGCCAATAAATTTCTCGCGGAGAAACGCCGGTGAACGATAGATGCTTGATCCCCGACGGGAAGATTCTTTAAAGCGGAAAAAGTAAATCGGTCGAAAGGAACCGGCCCACTGAACAATCCGCGACGCAGAGTCGTTCGACTAAACGTCGACAGGCGTCCGTTCGTTCGCAATTCAAACTGGATTCCGTCGGAAAATTCTATTCCTCCTTTACACGATAAATAGTCCGGTGCAGCAATTTGATAAGGAAATTGAGTCGATTTTAAGGGCGATAATGATTTTTAGATCTCTCGTTGGGCGTACGGTGTCAATTTAGACACGTCTTACGTTTCGAGAGATTTGTGCAAATGCTGGAAATAATGCAAAGGGGGAGAGACAAAGGATAAACGAGGGGTTCCAAACGAGGATTTAAATTTCGGTACAGTGACATCAATGGATGCCAATATTTCAGGGATTCATTTATACCCTCGCTATAACGCTTTCATCGAATATACATGCCCAAAGATAGAATACGCGGAAACTTCGAATGTACACTATGCACCAGTAATGATCAAAGGTCTTGTGTGTCAGGAATTATTGGATCTGGCCAATTGGTCCCCCGTCTTTGCTTTCGGAGTCGGCGAGACTCGTGTTTACCGAGTGTTCGGTAATAGAACAAACGTATCTTCGCGAATCGAACGCGAGACAACGAAAAGACCGTCGATGGGATGTTTGTCGACGGCCATTCGCGAAACGGTCGTTGAGGGACGTCGGTCTTGCAACGAATCGGACTTGGATCGTCATCCAGTTCGATTGCGAGATACGTAAGCTCGTCCCTCGATTATTGTTCCGCGGAGGATGGTGTATCCAACGGTGGACGTGGATGAAATTTTTCCGCGCTAAAGGTGCGCCCTCGACTAATCGACCCGCGGGAGAACCGTGGAAGGAAACTTGCGGAAAACGAGCTCGTAAACGTTGCACGGCAGCTGAGCGTGAACGGCCGTAAATTATTGCACAATGTCGGCCTGGTTGTAGAGAACAATTCGAGGGCGCGCGATGTTTAGTCTGACCCGTGGGCGAATGTGAAGAAATATTATTATCGTCGCGGTGGAAAAACGTGTCGAACGAGTTGGGCAGCCCTATTATTGTTTATCGTGTAGCAAAATGAATTGACGTTGAGGGCGACGCTGATAACGGTGAGTCGATCATGTCGTGTCGTTTGCACATCCGATCGTTGCTTCGTTAAAAGGACAAGCGTCAGGCACTAGAAAAGTCGCAGAAAAGTCGCAGAAAAGTCGCAGAAAAGTCGCAGAAAAGTCGCAGGAAAGTCGCAGAAAAGCGGCAGAAAGGTAGCAGGAAAGTCGAAGAACGCTTAGGTAATCGGCACGCGTTTAATGAAAGCTAAATGCTCGTCGCTGGTCGCGGCTGAACGCGGCCGCGATTACCGGAATCGACCCTTCACTTTTATTGTACACAACCATTCGACACGCTTCAACGAGCACCGCTGCCCAAACCCACGTGCGTTAATTTCCTGATCGCGAACCGCGGTGCTATTCGGAAAACCGCTCGATTCCGTGGGCACGGTCGAATATAAGCACCGCGAGTCGACTGGCTCGCGTGTTCACCTGAACGGTGTCGTAAACCGTCGCGGATTTTCCATACACTGCACGGCGGAGCAGGTAAATCGTGGCGGCAGATTGCTGCGTTGTGTATTAGAGGTGGAAACGCGGGCCGCCATTCCGACCAGAGTTATCCGGAATTTGATGGAACTCGTCGGGCTAGTGCAGGCGAGTGGCTAATAATGAATGAACGCGAGCAGATAATTGGCCATGAAATTGCAATTACTCTTGGTGAATGATGTTGGCCGTTTTACGCAGGAAGTGATATAATTAAGTAGCGAGCTCTGGCTAGTTGATATCGATTAGGAAGATCAGTCTGTGCTTCGTGGCATCGGTAAGCGTGAAACGGTTTGTTTCGGTCGAAGAAAATTGTCGCGATGCACCTGCGACATAATTTTGAATATGTACTTCTTTATAATTGTGCGCCGATATTACTGAAGAAATAGCAAGTCTTTCGCCAAATTTTCATATTTATTCGCGCGCCTTGAACGGCACAATCGATGCTTATGATGTTTATCGATGTTTATTGGCCACTGCACTTTCTCAGTGGCAAAGAATATCGCCCGACGAAGAAAGCAGCTGCGAACGTTACAATTGTTACCGCACGCCGCTCGACGAGGAAGTCTCCCCTAAATGAAAATGAATTTTCGTCGCGGCAGCCAAGATAATGAGTTCTCCCGAGGACTACAAGATTTGCCCACGAATTTCCCGAGCCCCTCGGGTACCGCGGAGTAATCGAACAATTACAAGGTATAATTACCGCGAGATCGGTGCAACCTTCTTCGCGGCCAGACCAAAGGGGGCCAAAGTAATCCGAGCTCCCTTTAAATCCCGAAAACGAAAGCGTAGTTCGCTAAGAAAGCTTTCAGCAGTTTCGAACGTTTTAACACGAACGTCTAATTACAAGGCGAAACGCACACAGACACGAAAGTAACTGGCAACTTCCATGGGCGCCTCGCGGAAAAGCTTCATCCGGTCGGTCGCGGCAAAATCGTTCCCCCATTTGCAATTCAAATGAGCCAGCCGGAGAATTTCCCGCGCGAGCCAACACCGAGAGCCGCCCTTCGACCCGCCGTGTGACTGGCAGATGCCAGAAATTTCAGAAACCCAGCTAGGATGACTCGTAACGCGGCTGAACCTCGAATTATAATTCAAACCGGTCGGTGTTACTGTGTGGTAGGTACACGGCCGTGGAAAAGTTCATTGGGTTCGGTTGTTACCGCGGAAAGGTTAATGGGGTACGGTTTGCCGCCGAGCAGTGGAAATCGTTCTGTTTGAAAATAGTATTGTATGTGGCACAAAGAGCCACGCTCCGAGGTTGCTATTCTCGGTGTGCGCGCTGTAAATCCATCTATTGTACCGTGGCTAATAAATAATGTACGACGGAAATGGCTGGAAGATCCACTGGTGGCAGCCAGAGGAATCCTGTCAGAAGGATGATACTCGCTGGAGGTCTTGTGGGAAATGGTCAGCTTGAATAAATAAAAACGGGAGCAAATCAAATTTGAACAGGTGAAACGTGAAGGTGGCTCGAGTCGATCATCGGCCGCCGATTGTAAAACAAATCCGACATTTGATTTGCCGATTGCTCAACTTTCCTTCTGGTAGTTTCGGATGACGAGCAAGCTAATTTGAACATGCAGATGTGAAGATTGCATGAAGCTGATTGACGCGACAGAAAATCGGGGCATCTTTGGGTAAATAAATGATCGAAGGCGTATTGACAATTGAACTGACAAGACAAGTCGTCTTCGGCGCCGCGGATTCGATCGATGTCCTAAAAATAAGCCGAATCGTTATCGTGGCTTGCAGAAAGAGTTCAAGGCTGTTTGCAGGGAGCATCGATCTCTTCCGATTAATTATCCAAAGATTCACTTACTACAATTTTATGGGGGAGACTAGTTGGTTGTACACCGGCTTCGACGCAATTAACGTCACTAACGAACCGTGTCGTATAAATTTCCACGCGTGTAGTCCAATTAACGGCCTCTTGCTACCAAACAGTATAGAATTCGCGGGCGATATTTTTCCCCGCGCGCGAAATAACGAATTCAATTAGCAACGCTCGAAAGATGGAAAGAGGAAACGACGCGAATAAAAAAAAGCAAAAAGGAACAAACACAACTGCGACTCGAGCACCTCGATCGCTCGAAAACGGAGTGTATTAAGTCGCGATCGGTCATGATTCATGGTCTTAATCCGATTTGCAGGGCAACCAACGATCTTGATAGTGTCGTTTCACGCAATTACCGAGGGGCGCCAAGCATTCCACTTAATCGAACGAAACGATCCGTCGATCCGATGATGTACGTTCTAATAGAGTCCCGTTTGCACGCGGAGCGTGCCACGGAATTGAAAAACAACAACCGAGCAGTCGTTTAATCGATAATAATTTTTATTAAAATCGAGGGGCTCGAGAAATAATTCAACGTTGAGGTAAATTCTTAATAACAGTTTCTCGTCGTACAGTAACTCGTCTGTCGTTGTCTGTTTAACTCATTTACAACTATCACGCGTGCATCAGACACGCGTGTAAAAGAATCTAAGGAAGGAGGCAATTTTCTGTTCCTCGTCGGACCATCTCGCAAATATTTACGATACAATCAATCAGTCGACGCAACACCGGCAACAAATATTGATCGACCGTGTGCCTCTCAAGAACCGCATGTCCCACATAGAGACGTCAAGCAGAAGATACGATTAAGTGATACATTAAGCGCCGCAGAGAGGCGCCATACCGGGACGCCAATGATCCAAATTCCACTTTATCGCGTGTCAAAGCGACAGGATTCAGATTGTGTAACGAAACACAGAATCCCTGCAGCTTTCCTTCCCGTCCAACGTTACTGTACTTCAATAGCTCCCGGTTGGAAACGAAAATTACCAGTTAAACGAGCACGAAATGGCCGGTGCACACGGGGTCTGTTAAACGACATAACGTATGGCGGTAACCGTATGGCTCGTTACGCGACAGCCCCGTAGAAAGAGCACCGAAAAAGCTCGGGAAAAAAATGAAAAAAAAAGGAACATAAGGAAAAAAAGTTCAGAATCGAGGCGGAGAACTAATGAAACATCGCTCTGCACAGCCGGCCGTAACAAACTAATTTCCTATTTACTTCCCGCCGTGTCCTTCTTAATCCGCGACGGTCCAGCGTGCAACTCGGGGTGGCTTCCCCCTCGACGTATTCAGAATTTTCCTTTTCCCCCGCCGGTGAATCCGTGTGCCCCGGTGTCGCCCCGAAAACGTCGCAGATAACAGCGTTCTAATTAGCCCGGTAATCAGGCGACGGGAACTCTTAATTTTCCCTCGTCGGGCGAGCGCCGCGTTATCGGGACAAAGAGTTTTCCCTTCGTTTCCCGGGGCGAACAGTAACGTCGAATCGTTCGGATCAAGAACGAGAGGAGCAAGGGGCGATATAGAGGAAGAAGGAGGAGGAGGTGTAACGAATTTCGAGCGTCGCGATAAAACGATCAACGTGACAGAAAACGGGGTACAGTGGAACGGGAAGAAAATAATTGCCAGATCGTTCTTCATTGTCAGCGTACGGTTAATGCGAATATTGGGTGCAAAGTGGAGGTATAATTATAGAGACGGCCGGACCCGAGGTAACTCGATCATTAGCTACGTGCTGCCAAAATGGCTCCCCGAGTACGGTGTGTATGTGCGTGCGTGAACCAAGAACCAGCTACCAGGGAGACGATAATGTTCGTAATCAGTTTGCACAAGTAGTTGGTACATTCGTTCGCGATCGATACACCGAGACCTGCGTGCCTCTTGTAACGTCCACGCTTCCTGACGACCGCACACGTCAAACACCGTGACAATCGCGCGCCCGCTCTGCGGTCATCGGGAAACCCTCTCGACTTTACAACAGAGCTCCCCCGAGAACTGGGGAACGAAATCTGGGCCGGTCGAACAAGTATTGCCAAGACGAATGCGTATTATGAACGCGGCGCAAGAATCGCGGGTCGGACCCCTTTCATCGTGAACTTCGTCCGCTCAATAGCTGTTACAGCGCGGAAATCGAGTACAAGAGACCTGGCGTATTCTATCAAATATTCTGGATAACAGTGTAAGGATACGAATGCTATAGACAGCGGCCGGCTCGGCTGTGCCGATCTGAATCGTTTATTAACCAGATATTCAGGTCATCGACGAACTTCCTACGTGCGCAAGTCTAATACGGCCAAAGTAGCCGTAGCCGACAATTGCATTTCGTTACGAAGTTTCGATGGGACGCGAGGAGGCACCACGCTCCAGCTGCTAACAAGCAACATAGAATTCGCCGTCGATATTCGTTTCCGTCGCCACCGTCGAGTGGCCCTCGTTTCGCGTAAAATTTCCCATAATTGCCATTCGAAAGTTCGAACTTGGCTGCCGCGTCGAGCCGTTTATCGACGACATCGGGGCCGATCGGGGCCGATCGGGGCCGGTAATTTTTCATCGGTTTAATCGGCCGCCCTTCGCGAAACGCGTTCGAGACTTCGTCGAGGGGCCGTGGCTGTCGAATGGAAGTGACATGGCGGGGGATGAGAGAAAAAAATGCATTTACAGTAGAAACGGTGAGTGGGTACGTGTGCATTGTTGGCTGGCGCACGGCAACTTCATTCGGGAAATATCGCAAGGAGCGCTGACAGTTTGACAAAGCGTCCGCTACGTGCCCGCTTATCTCGTTCGGCTTCCTCGCGCGGAGGCGAGCGTGCAAATTCATTGAATACAAACGAATTGCATCGAGCCGCGCGTATTCGTCATTATCGATGATCGACGTTTTCCAGTCGGAGGGCGAATTTATGCTGGAGGCTTGGGGAAAAGTATGCACGGTCAGTCCAATCTGCGCAAGGCGACAGTGAAACGCTTTGCGAGGCCGCCCCGCGTTAAGAAGCTTAACGACGAGGGAAATTATTATGCAGGGAATTTATTAGGAAGGGTAGATTCGTCTGAATAAAAGAACGGTGCCCGGGTTGAATACTGCAGTCGAATACTTGCGTCGGTAGTAAAATAATTAGTTAAATATATTTGGTTCGAAATCGTGCTCTGTATAATTTAGTTTGGTACATTCATGGTGAACCATTTTATATGTTGCACTTGATTGCTAATTAAAACCTCAGCCGTGAATTCGCGTGTTCCAATTCCAACGGAGGGATCGCGTGGTCTTAAAAATCCATAGATCCTAATTCAATTGCAAATGCTACTGTAAACGACGTCAAACTCTCCGAATTCGCAATAACCGAGCACACTGCTAGAGAAACTCCGACGCGCTGTTTGGAATACTGCAGCCTATAAGCGATTATCGGCGCACGATTCGTATTGAGAAACAGATTACAGCCCGCAACGGATATGGCTACCTCCGACTGCATTCAGGATACGGTTTCTACTCAGCTGCTCGAGCACACCGGCCAGAATTAAATATAATCCCGTGGGTCTGTTTAGTCGCGTCGAATCGATCGCTTCTAATCCAAGGGAGAATTCCCTTTAATTGCGCCAGTGTTGGCGTCGCCACAGGCAAAACGTCGTCCAGTCGTTGCATATATAATGCACGAGGGCGCGAAATGAAACAAAACCGGCAGGATTTATCGGGTATCGACGGAAGGGTATCGAATGCTTTCGGTTGAACGTTCCGTTCTGGCCACGGAGACCATTGGTATTTGCCAAAACGACAGCACGAGTATAATGAAAATAGAGCCGAAGCCACGACCCAAAGTCCAGAATTGGATTTTCGAGGCGGAGCTTGCGTGGCCGGACGAACCCACCCTTTATGCAACTATTGCCAATGGAGAGATCTGCCAAATAACAGGTCGCGTGTGCGTTCACGAGGTGCACGGGAAACACTGCCCGAGTACCAACACTCGGCGCAGAGTCGCACGAATTATATGTATTATACGAAGGAGCGTGTAATGGCCCGGCCGTGGGCTTTTCCGATGCCGGGCACCGTGGACAATCGATTCGTCGAACGCGGTTACGGGAACGCACGCCGCCCCCGAAAGAATAATATTCGAGGGTGAGGAGGAATCACGAGACGCAAACAGAATTCGTTCGCACGTGCCGGCTGGGGTTGATCCGAAGCGTGAACCGCAAACGAGCATCGTCGACTATTTAATTATTAGAGGCGATACGCGAGGCGAGCAATTACTGGTAATTAGGTGTGGAGCGGGCACGAAAGCGCGTTAACGATGTGCAACGCTGAGCGAGAAATGGCATGCTGTTTGCTTGAAAATTGTTAGGTGAAAGGAGTGGTTTTACACGCGCGGACCGCAAAAGCGTCGCGTTAACCGTTTGATGGTGTTGTCAATATTTTTTCGCGCGCAGAAAGCGATAGAATTAATAGAGCCACTTGTACAAATTGACGATTTCACGTTCAAACAGTTTCTCTTTAGTCGCAATAAGGTAAGTTTAACTTTTGTATGTATACTTTTAATGGAATACTGTTAATTAAAGGAACATACGAGCCGTGTATTTTGAAAGTGACCTAAGTCCATTTATATTTAAATTGAGCTATTTAAGAGTTTGCGTTTCAAAAAAATTAAGAATATACGTATAGGAGATATTGAAGGGGCTGCCTTTAAATCATATTAAAAATATTGCTTACTAATAACATGATAGTATAATGTTTTTTTTATTTAAAAATGTGTAATGTCATAACCCAAACAGCTTAACAAACAGTATTTAAAAAGTATAACGATCTTGGCGGTCATAAATGAACTTAATCCACTTTTAAATTAAAATTTTATATCCTTTCGATAGTTAGCTAATTTTCTGTTCACAAAATTTCAGTGAATTTAGACACATTGGCTGCAAATTGTCTAATAATGAAAAAATCTCGTAGAATTATAACTCTTACAAATGCTAGCTGGATGTTTTTGGAAAATGGACTTAGGCAACTTTCAAAATAAACAGCTCATATATTTCCGTACTGTTGCTTTCGCAAAGCTTGAAGCATGATAATTCAGATTAGCTGATCTTTAGCTTCGTTTTTCGATGCCAGCCACCGGTTAATAGTTAGAGACTGCTGCGAAAGTGTCAGAATTAGGCCAGAATAGAAAGCTCGCTCGCTGTAAATAATCGAAGATGCAAGAGTGGAAAAATATTGTTGACGATTGAACGAGGTGTTCGATCGCGATTCGCGATTCAACCAACTGAAACGAGATCTCACTCGTTAGGCGAGAACGAATAGCTTTCACGAGGGCATCTCTGCTCTCTACGAATCACTCTTCTTTTTCCTCTCTCCGCTTTGAAATGACACGGAAGACCTCGTTGCCGGCGGGTGCCTAACGTTAATGCGCATGATTTTCTTTTCACTCCCTCGGGAGCACGGCCAGTCGCTGTTTGCGCTGCGATCCCTTTCACGACAGAAAGGGCGGCTCACAGAAGGTAGCGCGGGGAAAAAAGTCGTTCCAAGGGAAGAGAGTATTTGTAATTATGGCAATAAAGACGAAATACAGCATCCACCAGCTCGTCCTCGTTCGTTTTAATCAAAAACATCCTCGTCTGTTATTTCGCGGGAATATATCCACTATTTCCACGCATCGATATATAATATTCGTGACGTTCCACATTTCTATGTGAATGCGAAATACGGGACAAAAGATATTATTCGGAAAGACCAGAGGGAGGAATATTTTTTTTCTTTTTCTTCTCAAAGCCGTACACGCGTTTCTAAAGTCCGTTCGCGAGAATACACGGCGAGAAACGCATTTCATCCGAAAGGAACGCACTCGAGCCGTATTTGTTGGATTTGCTAATTAGACGGCGGATGAAATAGTGAAAAGAATGTCGTCACCGTGGCAGCCGCTTATACGCGGGTAATTGGAATATGTAACGAGCACGTAAAATGAATGAAACCGGCGAATTTCCTCGAGTTTTACGGTACCATAAGTACGGGCGTCCTCGCAGCCCTCTCGTTCCTTCCGCCGTTACGCAAGGAAACCGTTGAATCTAGAGCGTTTTCATTATTTGCGGAAGCATTTCTCCGTTGGATTCTTTCTCATGAATATTAACGGTAAAACTCGAGGGGCTTATTTTTTCTTCTTTCCGTTCCTTCTTTCACCTTTTTTTATTCGTGCATTTGAACTGCAGGTTCGTCCAGCATCTGGTAATAAACCGACCTTCGACTTCACGATTACCGGGGTCCCGTTTCTTTTTCTTTTCGGTAGGCAGGGATCGCTGAGAATTAGGAGGGAGAATGCTTTTGTTCACTCACCTTGGCGAAGTCGATCTTCAGTGTGCAGCAACCGGAGTATATGTCCGCTCCGTGAAGCGTCTCCTTCGCCCTCGTTGCCGATTCCACTGAGTCGAACGTGATCGTCGAAGGATTCAGTTAAGAATATACAGGTAATTGTCGGCAGTAGCGATTAAAATGAATGGAGCCTCGTTTGTGAGAGAGTCATTGACAATCTTCATTCCTTTAACCCTTAACTATACAATGTGCGTTGTTACGTGCATAACAGTTACCTTCCAGAGTAGTTAAGGCTTAACATCAAGGTTTCGAATTTTCTATTCAAACGATTCGTTGCTACATCTATTTGGAACATTTTTAAGTACATAAGAACGTCGTCCAAGGAATGAAAATTGTCTTTCACGGTAGCACGTTCGTCCGGTATGGCACAAGTTTAGTTTGCACTTGGCGAATTTCGTTTCGTCTTATCAAAGTCTTTCCGGAGGAAGATCGCGTAACCGTGTCAGTCTCGAGTTCTGCTTATAAATCTTCATCGCATTGTAACGACGGCACGTGACCGACAAACTTCACCGGCGACTAGTCAGCTCGAGAAAACGAAAAAAACAAGAAGAAGAAAAAAGGTAAGAAAGTGTGCCACGACGGAGATGCTCTCGAACTTTAAGCCCGTTTATCGCGCTTCAAGGAGCTTGCCGCTCATACGTAAAACGCGTTCCATCGAGTGAACGGGGTTTGTATTGCAAAGGATATTCCACCATCGCTTGAACGCCGTTCTTCTTGAAAATAACGATGCGCTGAACTTGCCCGCTGGGCGCGCTGATCGTGTGCAATACTTCCTGTAACAGAAAATACGACGCATACTTTAGAGAAGTGCCGAAGATCGGATTGAGAATCACTGTGATTAAAGGATTTAACCAGCGGTGGATCATCTTCAACGATTCGGCGTTCACGTACGTGTTCTACGGTTGTGCAAAATAGTAAGTGGAAGAAGAACGATCTGGCATACGCGCCACGTAAAAAGCAGACGGGGTTGCATGTGAAATGTATTTCCCACGCAATATCTCAAATTCAAATCCGACATTTTTCGTACACCCCGTACTCCAGGCGCATCCGGAATAAGACTCTAAAAAGCTTCGCCAGCCGTTCTCCAGCGTGTTTTCCAGCCAGCCACGTGTCGCATAAAACGGTCAGTAAATTTATCTTTTTATATATATATATACGCCCACTTAGAATAGCGAAAGAATGAGGGTTGAAAAGGGGTTACATTTGAAAGGAAAGTAGATAATATTCGAAAGATCCTGGGATCTTCTTTGCCGTGAAAGGGTAGCAAATTCTGAAAGCTTCCCCGACCTTCGAGCAACAATACGCGAAATCTATAACAGAAACGACTTTGAGAAAAATGATTAATACGTTCTTCGACGTCCACCAATGTTTCGGTCGATATTACGCAGGAGTCGATTTTTAGGCGCATGGAAAAGTGGATTGCAAAATTGACCCGTCACTTCGCATCCGACGGGCTATCTAAATGTTTACGAATTTTCCACGGCCGTAAATCGTCGCTGATCAAAAGACTAATAAACGCCGAAACCAGTTATACTAGTATATCCGTTCAATGAAAATACCGTGAACTCGTTTCCATTAAAATTCTCTATACCTGGCTGACTGCTTTATGGCTCACGGTTTGTTTGATACTGAAAGCTGCGTGTTTGGGCAAGCTCGTAATTAACGGTACACGATATAAAGTAAAGCAAGTGTAAAGAATACACGATACTTTGTCATTCAGTTTGAAAGGCGAAGTAAATATTCGCGCAGCCTATTTCCCGTCCCGAGGCTGGTTATAAACATTTACTTGGGAACGGGCAGCGAAAAATAATGCGATACCCGCCGGAGAAAAAAAGAGCTCGAGAACTTATTCCGCTTGTTCAGCGAGAAACGGGTCATTTTTTGTCCGCGACCACTTCATCAACTTTTTATATTTACGATGAAGTACCAGCTTCGCAAAGTGTTTCGCGTTACGACTGGTCGTTGGACTTCCAAATCATCCCCCGATAAGGACAGCTTGCAGAAGCAGAAGCTTTGGAACGAAAACGAAATAGTACCAATTATCGAGGCGGTAAAATGATGGTGCAGGAACGTCTCACTCAGATGCGACTGAATGAAACCTGTTTACCTGTAGCTGCGAGCACAGTGTACGACGACGCAGCATGGCGCCTTGCCAAACCCACTTTTAAGCTACAACTTCTTTTCCACGAGGATCGTAGACTCGCGAATCGCAAGGATCGCGATGCTTCTAAGGAAAATCAGGAGCGGCCGCGGATCAATTTAACCGGGGAAATACACCTGGCGTCTCGTTCTCGCCGTACGAACTTGAAAACGTTCGCGTCATCAATTTTTGTCGCGAGGCAGATAAATCACGGGCGCGGTCCATTTTCTTGCTCGTTTTACGGAATCCCTCGTTGGTTAGGAAAGACTGGCATCTATTATTCGCTTTTCCGCTGAATCGCGCCGCCGATCGTAACTGTGACCGTCAGCGGAAGGAAAATCGAGCGGCGGCTATTACATTCAATCGAGCGGGACGAGTTTAAAAGGAGTTCCGTTTTAAATGGCAGTCGCCGATAATATGGAATTTGATTCCGACCGTATCCGAAAACAGTGGGAACGTGGCGAACCTACGGGAGTCGAGTCACTTGTGGAGCAGAGTTTATAGCGGGGGAAGTAACACCGAAGATTAATTCAATTTCTAACAACCCTTTTTAGTTTCCATCGTTCGACGCTCTTCGTTTGACACAGTCGCAGCTATTAATAATAATAATAATAATAATATATTTCGTTAATCAACGGGCTAGAGAACCCTTTAGTGATTAATGTAAAACGACGACAATTTATACTCGGAGAGATTCGCGAGCCGTGCCTAATTATGTGAATAAATCTAATTCTCTTCTAACGTCGTGGCAATTTCAAAATTGCTATACAAAAGGCTTCCCCCGCCGCAATAATTCTATCAATTGCAAATTGAAAGAAAGAGGAAGACAAGAATTAGGAAACCAATAAAGTTCTAAATAATTTCCCCGTTTTCGTCGACCGCAAAATTTCCACGCACTCGTTCCCTCGATATACATTTGTCGTGCGCGAAGCTATATGAACATCCCTCGGCTTTCGCTAAAACTAAATACCGCCAGTCGGTCGTTTTAATCCCGCGGAAAATATCGCCTGGCCGTGTTTGCGGAGACGTTGCTCGACAAACAAACGCGGCGTGTAACGCGCGATTCATTGGATCGCGAAATGGCTCGCGAACATTGTACACAGCGCAGTGTTTGCCCCTCGACGTGCACGCATCCACAGCTCGGACTTAATTATCCGGCGTTTCCATCTGGAGCGAAGAAGGCAAGGCTCCTTTGTGCGGACCGAAACACGAATAGGAGATCTTTTGTTGCATCTCTGGCGTACAGCACGGTGTAAATTCAATACGGTCACGTTCCTCCTTTTTCTCGTCTGTCTCGTCGATCTTCAACAATGGCGGCCTCACTTTACCGCCTTAAACGATACGGCGAAGAAGCGACCAGGAGCTGTGATAAGGATATAGGTAATCCCTCGGCCGTTTCTTTGTTCCGTTGGAAACGTATTCGTGGCTCGGGGAGCAACGGTATCGAACGGACAGAAGATATGCTAATGGAATCTGTGTCGTGGGACTGGCTAATAAAATCGACGGACGGGCGGAAGGAAAGAAATGATTGATAAGGAGAGGGGGGCGAAGGAAAAGTTTCGAATCAGAAGGATAAGAAGACGGGGGTGTATTCAAAGTGGTCTAATCAGAGGGATGGACGATTAGAGTCAAAGACGGGGAAAGGGGAGACGTCAAAGGAGACGTCTGAGGAGACTTTAATCAAACCTCGTGCTTGTTTGAATAGCAGGCGAAATTAAGGAACACGTGTATCCCGCTACCATGGAGGAGACGAGGCTGGAATTACTCTGAGGTGAAAAAAGAAGATGCGATCCACTATTTTGATCCGCGACACGGACGCGAAAATTAAAGGCAGGAAGGACTGAAGAGGAACTGGGAAAAATGATATAAAGCTTGTATTATTAAGACGGGATAGCAACAGCTAGGTTTTCCGTGAATCAATTGCACGAGCGCGGACTCAATTTCGGAGCACGGTAGTGTCGCAGGTCCTTGAAATTGTCAGGATTAGGTCCAGCCATTTGGGATTCTTGGGATTAGGTACCTACCGGCCGGGAGTGGTAACACTAGGATTCCACAAATCGAGGGTCGACGAAATCAGTTCCGTGCGAACTGCGCGACGGACAAATTGAATCACAACCGCTCGGAGCTTGTTGAAAAGAAAAATTGCATTATTAAAATATCGCCGACACAGCCACACTCTATGGGAGCAAAATGACTTCGGGCTTCTAAAAGAGAAATGAACCATGAAATAGTGCATCTCGAATGTCCTACAAAGAATTTACAACCGCATCGTGTTCGCGAGACATTTACCACTAGCTTCACGGGCATTGTTTACTCACATACTTTTACTAACACCCCTCAGATTAACGATTGTCACTAAACATGCGTTCTTTCTTTATAAAATTCATTCATTTAATTCAGAAGTAAAATATAATTAATTTAATTATGTAAGAGTAACATTACATTCCCCGTATAGAATCTACCTGAAGCATATGAAGAACGTTACTCATTTTACCCACTAAAAATATTGCTCTCTTCCTGTTTACTCCAATCCATATATCTCGTCAAGCACTTCGTCCCCTACTGATCGAGTTTCACAAATGACCCAAGATTAGTCGCGTCGAGGCGTCAAGAATACGGCTGATGAATTAAATAAGATCCCGGACATTTCGCAGCGAGGGCTCCGTCGATTGATGCCCCCCAGCAAGGCTTTTTTATTATTAGAGGCCCGTGCTCCTTGATTCCGTCCGGAATCTCGTCCCAATCTCATTCAGCCGGCTGCAGGTACGTGAAAAAGTGATGAAGCGTCACAATTACGGCGTCAATTTGCCCCGACACGGTCCGAGGAACGTTCCGACTCCGCTAGGAGGACACCGCGTGTCGAGAATACCTGTGAATCCACGTATTTCCCTCGTGTACTATATTACAATATTCTCGGTGCAAGTATACGCGACCGTGTGTTCGCTCGATGCAATAAGAGTGACGCGGTGTGCGTCTGCGAGGTGTCGAATTGAGAAGGGCAAATTGAAAGCAGAGGCCAGGTACATTCCACCTTTCTTATCTGTGCAACCGGGAGAAGCACGCGTTGTCTCATTGCATCCGATTAAATGCTCCAGCCAGACAACCCCGGGGAGCACATAGATATTTTTCCTTTCTTTCAATCTCCATTACACGCGCTTCCAGATGCTTGGGCGGTGATACAGAAGGGAAGGCCGTGGAGTTTTCCGTTCTCCTCTTCGCGTCACGAGGGAAATTTGAATGGCGAGTGAGGTGGAAATTGGCATCGACGAGTGTCTGCAACGATGGGGAATATATCTGCTCGCCGCGAAGATTAGACCATTGAAATATTCATAATTGGCGAAAAACACAATACGCATCTGCCGCTCTGGACGGTGGTTTACACCCGCGTTTATTCTCGCGGTCGAGCGTCAATTACTGGGCGAAGACAGATGTGCGGAACGAGGGGCAAAGTTTCGCGAAGATTCGAGGAAAAGAAACGCGGGGCGAAGCAGATGAAAGAGCAGAAGAGCCCCCTGTGAGATTTCCTGTATCCTCGTTGGATACTCCGGATTCTGACCTACCCCACGCTGGCGACCGTTCGTTCTCTCGCATTTTTCCGCCGCTTCTTCCTCGCGTCGATATAAATATCGACGACAAATTACGCCCAGACGTCGAGCTGCTGGTCTCTCCGTCTCCTGAGAGAGAGAAACCACCTACGCGAGACCCGCGTCGAGGAAGTACAAACGTCCGCGAGACAATTTTGACATTTTCAACGGACGTGACATGCGAGAAGTTTTTGCGCGAAAAGAAAATACAGAGACATTTGAACAAGATTTTTAAGAACGAAGGTGGAGATTTTTGCAATTACGTAAGTGTGCCCGTTTTAATAATAAAGAGCCTTGGTTAGAAAAAAACGCCGCCGAAGAAATCTCTGTATTTTTCTTCGGCAACAGAAAATTCTGCAGCTCTCGCGGAACCTCTCGCAACAGTCGGTTTGTAGAACAGCGAAGGTAAAAGTAATCGACGCGTCAGAGAGATCTTCGACTCCGTTCCTCATTTCTATTCAACGCCACGCGGGGCCCACGGGCTTGACCTACCTCACGCAACCAGTCACCTTCGTCGTCCCTTCGTCTTCCTCTTTCGCGGCTGTGACTGATATAAACGCAACTGGTAAGGTTAACTTTAGCCGCGCGACGGGGAGGGATCATCAAAGGATACACGTACGCTCACGGGCACAGCTGTGAAAACCTACGACAACCGGATCCCTCATAATTTCTATATTTCTATGAAGTCTTTAATCATCGTGCTCGCCATTCCGAAGCCAGAGGGGCCGTGGCATCCTCCGGACTAACATCAACGACGAAAGCTCGCGGAGGCACAGACGAAAGAAAACGAGGAAGAAGAATAGGTACAGTACGACGGATAAGACACCTGGCAGATTGGTTGTCCCCTGACAAATCACCAGTGGGGAAAAAGCAAACCGTAATTCCAATTTCCACCTCGTACCCGGCCAAGTGCCTGCGTCGAAAGTTCTTTGGGAAATGGTAATAACAACGGAATAGCTGAAACAACGCCAGCCTTTCCCGATGTACTTCCGAGGAGCACAAGGACCCGAAGAAAAGAATAAGGAGGGAATTGAAGCGCGGCCGCGCGATATTTATTAACGAGGCGCAAGTTGTTTTCACTGCAAGCACAGGCCCCACTTTGATCCCGTCGATTCCGTTTGCCGCGAAAAGTCGAAATTCCGCGGGAGAACGAAAACAAAGAAGAGATTAAAGTGATCGAGAGGGAAACCTTCGCGCGGAGTATTTTTAACTTGATATCTTCTTGCGGCCCGGCACGTTTTAAACTTCTCCTCGTTTTCCTTTAGCCGGCGGAGCCATGCAAATGCCTACCACGGAGCCAGCTTTTGAAAGAGAAAGGTCCGGGCTCGCCAGAAGCCGCGGTGTCCTCTAATTCCCGGGGAAACTTCCACCGTAAGATTACAGTACGCGGAGGAGAATTGTAAAACCAACCGTGGACCATTTCTGTGAGGAACGAATGCAACATAAAAACGTGGTATGCCCGCGTTGATTGTTGTTGCACGGGAAAACGTAAAAAGGAGAAAAAATATAAAACTGAAGACGAAATCGTGGAAGAATCGTACAACGAATGGTTTCCTGTTTCAGAATAAGACAGGGGGTAAGAATGGGTTTTATGTCGAAGGAACCCAGAAAAAGGAATCTCTCCTCCGCGAATGCCAAAGAGAGTGCACCGAGGGAGGAAGTAAAATAGTTATCTAATTATCTCAAGCCTTTCGCTTCGGTAACCTCGAGAAGAAAAATGTCTTCGATGCACAAAATAGTACAGCTTTAATTAATATCAAGGAGCAATACCTCTGAATATTTAAACACGCTCTACGTAGCGAAAGGGTTAACAGTGAAATCGTTCGAAGTATATTTAAACCAAGTTCGCCCTTGACATATCGATCTATCCACGAAGGAAAACGATGCAGAATCTCGTAGTATCGCGTCGAATTTCAATCTCTGAACAATTTTCCCTAATAACGAAACGAAGAGGGACGGCTGGTCCATAAATCGGCAAGCACGAGGCACAATATAAAACAGGAACGTGATCACGGTTGCAATGCCGATGGCCCATCGCGGACCCATTGTAAATAAGTCGTGGGAGAGGGTTCCGTGGTCGATTCCAGTCACGCGTTCGCATCAGAGATTTAAAAGTTTCCCTTACTACGATTGCGTTTCCGCCGGGCTCCGTGTGCACTTCGGCTGCTTGATCCTGGAATCTGTGCACACAAGGCTGACCAGACTGACCAACGAAAAGCTTGTTACTCGCATGGAGTCCATCCCCCTTCCACAATTCCGTGGATCCTTTTGTTGTTTGTTTCGAGTGTTTCTCTGGTTAGGAACTTAACATTGCAAGTCCACTTCTTCGCGTGAGAGCAACCGCCGTGGATTGGTGCACCCCAACACACAGGGTGGCGATTAAAGTTAGTCTGCACTCGTTTCCAGAAGCAGCGAAGCGATCTCTCTCTCTCTCTCTCTCGTTGTCCCTCGCGCTCTGCAGGGGCCTCGATGGAATTAGGGGTGGAAACGGTGGTTTCGGCGGCGGTCGAGGAACCCGGGTATGCTTCTCCGAAAGTTAGAGGCCCTCTGGTTACGTCGTTCCATAGGTGCTGGTTAGGACAATGGGGAGAAAATTCTGAGCTCGACCGTGCGCTGCTGCAGCCACGGGTCAAACTGACGGCGTAGTCCTCGCTCTGAATGGTAATGAGCAGCGCGGCAAAGAGCGCTGCTTTTTCCCCTATACTTTCGCTCGTTCCTTTCTTTTTGTCCTCTCTGGCTCTCGGGGTGAAAATTTCTAGAACGAATGACGTGTGCACGAGCCGGGTCACACGAGCGATTCAAACGAACAGAATGATTAAAGGGGCGAAATTAATGCATGCTGTTGTTTGCTTGCACCGGACGGGAGTGGGCCAAGGAACAGAATCCAAGGGAAATGAGGAAGGGGCGGTGAATAAATTTCGCCGCCCCGTAGTTTGTTTATTGGACACGGGGTTGTTCGAACGAAGGTGAGCCATTCCTGTTACACATACGTCCTACCAATTTTCTTTCTTAATAATAGATTGATCGTGCCTGCCTACTTGTAAATCGTACCGCGTGAAATCGTTGCGCAAATCCGATTCTGTATATTTTATTTGTTGCAGGCCAAGTGGAGCGCATTTTAAAAATAACAAACATTTCCTGCAAGAATAACCGGCCGGGATTGGTTCAGTTTTACACTCCTTACCGCTCGTCCATTCTACCAGAGCGCAAGCTATTCAGTCGCCGAGGGTCGTCTACGAAGTCGCTGGGGCGTGTATCTAAAATTTAAGTGGGCTACCGAGAACGTTTCGACAAGAAAAGTATCGCGCAGTCCTCTGCGGTTCTCGTTCCTTCGCCAACAATAGCCGCGTCGAACGACAAAAGCTTTCCTATATATCTGACGATAATGCAGCCCGCCGCGATTGATACACGTACACAGACGCTTATCCGAACGCGGTTACGCGTTTCAGGGCTGCCATTACCTTATCGTGAATAGATGCGGTGGTATCAAGTACCGACGAGCTCGTCGCGCTAAATGCAACACTCGCGGCCGTCGAATTTAACCGAGTCGACAAGAGCCGCCGCAATTGAATCGCACTCGATCCTAATAAACGATGGCAAGCGGCGTCGCTCGATCCAATTTTAATACGGCTCGTGCAAGGCAAGCGAAACGAGAAACGACGCGGCGGATTAACGCGATTTCAGAGGATGCTGCGAGTAGCGCGCACCGCGTAACGTTGCAACAAGTTGCAAAAATCAATATTTGTTCGGCTGCACACTGACGCAAACTAAGGCTTCCGGCGACCGAGAGTTTCGTATGATTAAAACGCATCATCCGGAAACGCTGCGCACACACGTACGCACTCGCATGCCACGTGTACACATTGAGGCGCGAGTGAACGAATCTAAAAATTATCCCGAGGTATATACAAAGGAATGTATCCTAGTCAAATTCGTATTACCTTCTGCGTAATAACCGATCTACACGAAACGCCAAATTTCCGGCACACGTTCACCTACACGATCTCAATTATCCAAGTCGAAGTACAATAATTCGACGTTCTTTATCTTGAAAGAAAGTACCGGATTGAAAGGCGAACCCTGTTAACAGCGCCCGTAAATCAACGATTTAATTGTTCCCCGCGAGAACGCCGAAAGATTCAGCTTTGAAGCAGGAAATGTTGTAGCGCCCAGCGAAGAATGTATCTTCCTCGAAGCGTCCAAGAATTTACAACGCGGAGACAATTAACGTCAACGTTCGAAAAGTTAGCCCCGCGTACAAGCAAACAATTCGAAGCGGACCGACATTGTTCCTCAACAAGTTGCAACGAGGAGCAGTCGTTAGCCGTATAAACTCATCAACGCGTTCCTGCAGCGTAGGGATCCATAAAACTGTGGCCGTTCCCTCGTGCAGCACGAAAGTACAGCGACGAGTGGAAACTGCAGGCCTGTCGGTGGATTTAATGTTCGTAGATTCGCGGAGTGTGGAGCAGTCTATCCTAAATCCGGATTTCAAACTCATCCGACCTAATCCGCGGGCTTGAGTGCTCGATGCAAAGCGCTTAGACGGTTTTGCGACAAATATCGATTGTCAGCGGAGACTATCGCCGCAGCGTTACTCGATACCGTCGTCACCGATGTTATACAGTAGGACGGTATATAAATTGTAAGGCAAAAGTTTCCTATTTTTTTCTGTTTTTTAAATTAACGCAAACCTTTCGTGCACGCGAATACGGTAACCGCCGGAATACTTCGCAAACGAATAAACATAACAGCTACCTGGTGAACAAATTTCTGAGTCACTGTATAATAGAATCCTGGTAAGCTGTCGTTGTACGTGGACTGTACAAAGATTGCACGGGAGGATTGGAGAGAACGTGTACAAGCATAGAAGCAGTCGCACTTTCATGGAAATTTCCCATTGAAGACCTCGCAGATAATTGTCCGGCGAAAGAGCAGCCATTGATAAGAAGCGCGACCGTGTCGTTCGGCAGGAAACTTTGCGAGGGTATAAAGATAGCGGAGGGAAGAAAAAGGGGGACAAAGAGTGGTATTGTTCGAAGAGGGAAGAGGCGGTATTGAATCTGCATCGACTTCGCCATTAATCCCTTCCAGAAGGAACTTGTTCATCAGCGTCGAAGATACCTCCGCCTCGTGTTGGTGATCCTGCGAAAGCCACTGCAGCTCGCGCCGCCTCCGCGTTCCTCACCGTGAAAATGGCGTCTCGAAGGGGATGAAAATTGCGCAACGCGTCGGGGCGCGCAAAAAGCCAGAGCGCACGGGCACGACTCCTCGGCGAGGTATTTTCGTTATTAGCCGTGGGCGCTTGTGCCCGGAATTAATTACACGCTGTTCATAAATCCAAGCGGAGAGGCGCGCAATGTATTCATGCTTTTCGTCAACACGGCCCAGAGTTACGGAGCAAAAAGTGACTGGAAAGACAAAGAACAGCGCCCCTTGAATCGCTCTCAAGACGCGCAGCCTGCGAGAGATTTTGCCGGCGAGCATTAAGCAGTACACACACGCCCGCGTTAACCTATTCGAAAAGAGGCTGCTTCGCCGGTGAGGCAAAAAGTATCGCGGGATTGTTTGCGAGGAAAACAAGCTCTCCGACTACCACCTGTCCTGCATTGTACCGTTCGAGCAAAATGAGCATTGTTTAACGTCGTTCGCCGCGTACAGCGATTCAGAATTGAACGATGCATATTTATCGTGCCGAGTACGGCGAATCACTCGGTGAATTGCTCGTGCTTTCAGCGTGCAAATTAATAATACAAATGGGTTCCAGTTTCGCGAGGAAAAAAACAAATGGGAAAAAGGGGCGGCGTACGTGTAACATTTGCATGTTCCAATGAACACTTTCGGGTCAACGACATACGAAAATCCTCGCGGCGAATTTTTCTCGCCGGCTGCATCAATTTTATTCGCAAGCCGGTACGAATGGTTACATACGGACAAGGTTCATCGCGTACCACCTGGCGTCAAATATACGCGTGACTTCATCGACGAGCGGCCACGTCAAAAAATAGTTATGCGGTCAGAGAGGAGGATTCTCGACGGACCGTCCGCGAGATACGCGAAAATTCGAGGCATACTAGTTCAAGGCTGGCAAACGCCATCCATTGTAGAACGTTGCATATCTGCTCGGCGGACGAGAGTCGAGTGCTCTATGTATTTCAGAACATTATCCAGCTCGAGGCACATCGAGCCGAATAAAACTCGAGGAGCGCGAGGAATCGCGCGTGGCCATTTTTTCAGATATTATTTATCGAAAGAGACACTCGAGCATCGTCTCGAGCCTTATCTCGCTGGTCGGCCGATCGAATCACCGATGATTCGATCTTCGCTTACTTACCTCGACGATATTAGGGAAACCGGAGTTTCCCGGACGCCAGACATCGCTCAGATGGTAGCCCGTTGCACGGTGGCTGCGTTGAAATATTCAAATCGCAGCCGGCTATTGCATATTCAGGGCACGCCCGAAATGAATTTATCAGGTGTCTCGCGTTCAAAGATTAAACCATCGCCGAAGGGGTGGCACAATAATTAAAGCGCAGGTGATACGAAGCAAACTCTTCGTTGTTCGGGAACCCTTGCACTCGATGCGCCAGTTGCAACGCGTAGCTCCTGATTGGCGTCGCGGTTCCCAGAAATCCAGACCGTGCACGGATGCAGGAGAACCTGAATAACCGCGGCGCAACCTCGATTCGGCGGCGAAAAATTACTACCGAGCGATCGGGGAGAAATCATTAAAAAAATCCGTATGAAAAATCGTACCGCGATATTCAAAGCACTGCCTTAACGAACGACGAACTCGTTCAAACGTACACCCGATCCGCTAACTACATCCTCCATGTACGTATGTACTCCGTCCTCGTTTCTCAAAGGCAAGAAGAAGAAAAAAAAACGAAAGTACCACATTCCCATCGTCGGTACAGTTTCCCATCGACGTCAACGGGAAATGGAACTGCGAACTCCGAATCCATTCGGCGCTCTAGAACGCAATAAGATTTCGGAAAATGTATGTACCTCCGACGCGCGGAAGCATTTTCCTTTCGCCGCGCAATTTTTCCCCGTAGAGAAACCCGACGAACTCCGTTCCGCTCGCGGCGAACTCCAAGAGTCCCCTCCGCGCTTTTTCCTCGCGAAAGAATTTCAACTCTCGCGGCGTTCCTGTTCGACGCGAGCTGAATTTATCGCGCGTCTATTTAAGAATGCGAGGGGACGTGGTATCTCGCGCGCGAAGAAAACGCGCCGCAACGAGCGGATGACGCACGAGCGGTGGAGACGCGCGAGTTGAGGTCTATGCCGTACGAGCAAATCGTATCTCCTACTCTCTCTCTGTCTCTCGACGAGTGATTCAGTGTTAATGGTCAGAAACGGGGGCCTTCGTTTCTCGTAATAATCTCCAGCTCGGCTTTGACAAATAGCAGATCGCGAATAAATCAGCGGCGAATCGCCGCGCGGCATTCCTCGTGGATGAAACGGTCGTTAATAAGGCAACGCGGCACGCCCGTGTTTCGTTTTACGTTTGGGGAGAAATTTATTATCGACCACCGAGCGGACTCCGGCTCGTTGGAAGGAGAACCAGCCGTGTTATCGGGCACCGTGCAGACCTGGGGACGTTTCTTGAACGGCGTTAACGAGACGGTTTCAACGTGGAACGACAGCGCGGAGAAGTTTTTTCGGCCGGCGTTAGTTTGGGATTCATATCGACGCCGGGGAGATCTCGCGGAGTGGACTGAATTTTTTAAAGAAAGTTCTAAAAGCTCGAAGAAAGTGTTGGCATAAAAGGCGGACTTTTATATGCGAAATCGTTATATTTCTTTTTTTTTTTCTTGCTTTATAGGAGCGGGCATGAAACGCCGGTAGCCAGTGTCGGAGATAAGATTTTTAGGAGCCATAAGTTGCCGCGAACCTAGTTCCCTTTAATCGTAAATAGCGGCAGAACTATCTGCCGGAGGGTAGGTGTATTCCATACGTTACGGGTCAATACAATGCACGTTAATATCGGATAATGGAAACGCGATGGGGTGGTGCCGGGACGGAGCGATAAGATTGTGGGAAAAGCAGAAAGGGAGTTATCTCGCGATTGGAAAACCTGCGATCTATCGAAATTGCGATCGTCTTAGAAGCATTGCGAATTTTCGCGTCTCATGGCGCGAAGGGCAATCGCTGACGAACGCGCTCGAAGATGGACGATATCGATCGATCGAATTGGGAAACTAGTTTGGTTACCGCATACGGACGCAGGGAGACTATAATTTTCCCCTAAACGCGCTTTGCCCCGGTCGATCGCAGGAATTGAAAAATACTCATCAGCTGTAGAAGCACGGCAAACAGGATGAACGAGCTCCGCCGAACCACGTGTGTGCACACGAGAACGAGGCAAGCCTTTATTTAGAGACACTTTTCGCGGGGGTGTCGGCGATAAAAACATTTGTTCCGATATCCATTACGCTCGATCAAACACATATATTTAGCCGTAGCTCACCGCTGTTCTCGGCAACGTATATACATTCGCTTATTTGAACGCCACGCGAAAACATCTGGCCCATCAATGGTGAGTAGATTCTTCTTTTCACGCCAGACACGCACGCCTGAATACGTGTAACTCATTTGTACCGCCCATGTACATTGGCAGAGACACAATCGTTCCTCCAATATACGCGAGCAACACGTTGCACCGTCACGCGAGAGAAAGAGAAGAAAAGAATCGTCCGGAAATCGCGGCAGGGGCGCGTGTTTCAGTAAAATCTGTTCGCCAGCGAATTAATCGAAGGTAAATACGAGCGAGATTTGCTCTCGATAAAAGATCGATAACAGATCCGTCGCGGCCACGAAACGCGGGCAATTCGTGGTGTCACGCGGCCACCGTGAACGCAACACGTTTTCCGCGTTCACGAATTCACCCGTCGAGCGAAAACTCCTGTGCAACGTGCGGGTGGGGCATTTGTATGCAGTCACGCAACCGGCGCACACGACTTTAAATACGTGCGGACGGAATCCAGACACGAATCAGACGCTCGTGCACGCTTGACGATAAAATTAGAAACGAAAGGTGTGGCGACCACTAAACGCGTCGGTTGGTCGTTTTTTCCTCCGCGAGCACCATGGGATGAAACGGAAGCGGGGCATGGGAAAATGATGGAAGCAGTTCCGCGTTGCAATATGCGGGAGCGAAAGATTCGGAAGATCACGAAGGTGCGGTCGTCGGGAATAGTGGATGCGAGGCTGCGTTCCTTGGAAAGGGCGGGAGGAGAAAGTGCGGAATCCGCGGAGGACTGAACAGTCTGAGAACAATGGGGAAACGTTTAAAACGAGAGAGTCGCGTTCGAAGGGGCGTGGACGGTGAAGTGTGCAGGATAATGTGCACGGTGGAAAACCCCGGGGAACTCGATAAAAACGATTGCGAGTATCGTCGAACTCTGTATACTGAAAATTCCGGTTTCGCTGAACAGGATCGGGTCGCGAAACGCGACGCAAAGAAACGCAACAGCACTGAGACGAATCGAGGGTTGAGCGTCAAACTTGACGAACGGGATGGTTCGACGAGGATAACTTGAAGATCTCTGAAGTCTTTCGTCCTGGACCTGCAGAACTTGATACAAACTTGGCCCGCTCGCCGTCAACGGTCCCGATCGGTTCACCAAGGCGCCGCGAGACCCGAAACTCGAGGATCCTGCGAACCTGGACGCCACGCGGACCGAGACCGTCCGCGGCGAGTTGAGCAACTGGAAAACTAGTCTATATGGAAATCAGCAGTCGGGGCTTATCCACACTTGGAGCGACGGGCGTCGAAAATTCCGCGTTTATATGCAGCGGAAACGAAAGGGTTACCTGCTCCGTGGCGTCCTACCGATGGTCTTAACTTTCTACAACTGGATTGCCTAAACGCGTTCAGACTGTTCCCTTTCAGGAAAGAACGACGTAACCGCGCGAGCGCATCTGCGAGTGCGATCGTGGGCGGGCAACTTTAACGGAAGCTGCTGACGAAGACCAATTTCGTTACGACTGCCTGGAATAGAAACGCGTACTTTAACTACTCGTACAAGGCACTCGATATAATTTGAGCGGCGGCAGTAGCGGCGGCAGCTTCGTCCGGTTTCTGTCTTTTATAGGCGTTCGAGTGGCCACTGCCCCGTTTGGAACGCTCCTATGTTGTCTTGCCAAGTAAAGCAGCGGCAGGAAAAGAGAGCAATTCAGCGTGTGCTACATACGCAACGAGAAAGTGACATTTAGTTGTGCCGTCTGTGGATTCAGAGGGGCACCAGAAGGTACGTAGCGGGCAAGCATTGTTGCGGCATGAAGTGATACGCCTGCGAAACTTTGTAAACGCATACGTTTCATGCTTGCCACTTGATACACTTTCTGGGAACAGGACGAAACCATCCGCGGCCGTAAGATTGGAGACACGAATTGAATTATACAGGGTGTTCCGTTCGACTGGGAACGGCGGAATATCACTGGAGGGAGAGAATAACGGTGCGAGAGATATCGAAGTGAAGTTAATTATTTCGCCACTCACCGACAAATTATTCGTACCGCCTAGTGTCCTCCTTCGTATCAAACGACTACTGTAAGAACACTTTCTTGGCAGCTTTAATCTCTCCTGAGATATTCCATCGTTTCCAGTTAAACGGAGTATGTACCCTTTATAGAAAAGCTCTTGGATAATTTAGTACCCGATTTTGAGTACGGTGGGTGATCAAATTATTAGAGCCACCTGCATGAATAGAGAATTTTAACTTTGCACCGGCCAAGTTTAACTTCGAATTTATTTTTCACGGACAACTGTTCGCGAAAAATGATCCAATGTGAGAAAAACCTCGATTACTGCGATTCTATTTCTGCGCAAACACGGGCAACGTGCATTTTCGTAACGCGGCTCTAATAATTTCACCCGCTGGAAATACCCCGTCCGTTTCCACAGGTACGACCACGATTTCTAATATCGTCCCAGTTATCTACTTCTGCGCTATCTAAATTAGCGAACCTCCGTCTTCTTACCGGAACGCGTATTTACGTCAGACGAAGGCGAGCCGGACAAATCGGGCGCAGCGCCGCGGAGGAGAAAATCGCATTTTACCCGGGCACAGATATAATTGCGCGACCAGTGTCCAGAAGACACCTGTGTCACTTTTGCTCGATAAAAGCGACGGGAAACCGTGGAGCACGAAACGCTCGGCTATCATGGAACGCCAGTGACTTTAATATGCACCTTGCATCTCGCGTGCAAACGGAGCGTTCGCGAGCGATCAGGAGCGGACACGCATCGCGCGATAATTTAACGAGCTTAACACTAAACCTACCACCACCGGTCAAATTGACCGTTTTCAAACTGTTTTAGTGCAATTTGCATATATTTAAACGTTATCACATCGCTATCGAACTTTACGGCCTTTCTTAAAATATGCATGCAATGGATTTTTCGGTAGTTACTCCTCGTTCTATTTTTTGTTCCTGAGAAATATATGTAGCCTGTCCTACCGAAGTGTCGGTAGGTTTAGTGTTAAACCCGACGACCCAAGGAACGCCGTGATGCATGATCTCGGTCGGTGCTGTCACAACACGAACGTCCGCTAAATTTCAAACGATTGTACATCTTCCTAAAGGGATTCTCCTGCGCCCGTTTGCCCCGAGCCCCGGAATCTTGCCATTACGCGTCACGAACTTTCGGCCGGCTATGCGGAAAAATCAATATTTATGGCACGGTGTCAACTACCCCCGCCACATTTCCCATTGGCGGTCTATTTCGGTGGCAGATCCCGATTTTACGTAGCCGGCTGCCGGCGGTCGACCCCTTGGAATCGAGTTTCGACGGGTACAAATGTGTCCCGTGTCGTTGGAGGAAGACAGACGCTAATCGATAGACAGTCTAGTAGGAGACTCCTTTCGGAGCGACGAATGCGAGTTCATCGACATAAATCATCCGGTGTCTCTTTGCCGGAGACGTTTACTCGTGTCTGGAAAAAATGCGCCCCCGAACGACACGTCGCGATAAATAAGAGAGAAGAGCACCGGGAAACGATTGTTTCCTCCATTGCACGCGGCTTTCGTCCGCTTCATCCACGATGTTTATACCATAGTTTAGTGGCCATTAGAGGGAAGAAGGGGATGGGATCACGGAGGGTAGATTTGATCGAAGAAAAGGTGAATCGTGACGCGGTCGTGATAAATCAGTGTTTCGAGGGATACTTCATCCGGTCTCACCCACCGTATTAAATGGAGGACGCGACACGATGCGACCATAGTTGCTCGATTTACGAGGATCCGCTCGTTTCGGCCGATTCACGGGGAAGGGGTGCACCTACGATTCGCCAAGTAACACAGGTACCTATACGCGTGTGGGCAGATTACTGTGTCTTTCCACACCCATCCGCCTCGAGGTGTAACGAAGGGGAGCAAGAGAGAAAGGAGCGTGGGCTAGGCGGAGAAGGGGTGGGCTTTATCGATTATCGACTAGAGCCGGAAAAAGAGCACAGCTTGATGGATTCAAACACGGCCTACCACTTTTCCCGACTACTTCAACCACACCCTGCCTCGGCCACTGTCGGAGAGTCGTTAAAATGGAACGCTATCGAGTGTGTGCACGGGTGAGCGGAGAAGGAAGCAGGTAAAATTTCCGCGCTTCCTGAAACTCGAATCGTAACGCGACACCGACCAGACGGCCGTACTTATTGCGTTTCACGGCCGTCGAATTTTCCCTCGCACTCCAGATTTTTCCACCCCAAAAAAAAGAAGTGAAAAAAAAAAAGAAACGGGAAGATGGAAAACGTTCCTGGACGCGCGTGTCAAAGAAAATCGATCGACCCGCCAGGAAATTCTGCGTGCCAACGTCTCTGCCTCGCGTTACAAAACGAACCAATCATTTTCACTCGACTAATGCCAAGAATGCATCGAAGCAGAGGCAACAATTCCAAGTATCGGACGCGAACTATTAACGTCCGATACACCTACGGGAGAGAGCACGGCACGGTTTACTTTTAATCGATTTCACGGAGACCGTTGCACGGCAATTATTACGTTGGAAAGCTACTGGCGGAACACGAGCGTCTCACCGTCGCGGCCTATCGTCCCGTGTCGTGTATTAATGACCATCGATCGGGAATTATGCATCGTTTAATTCGAAACCGATAGGAAGGCGATTCGAGACGCTGAATCGGTATGCCGATTCGACTCGATTGCTAGTCGCGAACGACCTTTGCCCTGGTACAGCTGTCGCGAACGCGAGCCCGCTTAGGTATGAATATACATTTCTGACACGGCTATTCGCGTGACCGATCGTAATTGAATCTTATCGCACGAGGACGCGCGGCGACACGAATTTGTCGTGCTGATACCGCGACAGCGTGTGATTAGGCGCGAGAAATTCCGCCCCAATGTTGGCGCGCATTAGCTCCAGCTTTTTGTCACGAACGAACGTCAGAGAGAACAGGTACAATGAAAGGAAGAAAAGTGGCACGGCGGTATTAAAATATGTTGAATTTTGTTTCGTTCTTCCTTTTCATCCAGGGGACGTCGGGCGAATGATGAAACGTGGCCGAACCGGGGAGCAGCGTGGAAATTCATTATCGCGTGCGTAATAAATTCGCACGCGTCAGAAGACGAGGGCCGTTCCTGGTTTTCATTATTTCGTGGGACACTCGTTTGTCTCATCGCCCCGACAATTTATCGCGATGTTTCGAGTTACGATGGGGCAGCGTTTCTAAAATAATGCCAAGCTCGCCTAATTATCTTGCTACCTAACGCGAGAGGGAAGAGGACCCCGGACGCGTCACTTTGGTCGTGTGTCATAACGATTGTGCTCCGTTCCTTCTGAGAACGTCCCGATACCAACGGAGTTCTTGGTGCCCGAGTTGTATGCGGCACGTGGGCGGTGCGCGTCCAAACGATGATCGTACGCAAATTGAGATTCGAATATATGTTCGCTTGGTTTCGATGCTGTCTACTTACGGCGACGAATTGGAGTTTAAGTGCGGTCAATTGGATGCGGTAGAAGTGTTTGGGATTGAGTCAATTTTTTATTTAACACTTAGGTTAGCAACCGGGTAGCCATTTCTATATTTGCTTGAATAATTTTTGTATGTTCTTGATAAAATATCGCAAAACCGTTCTAGATCTCGCTCCTTTGAACAATTTCACGTTAACTCACGTTTTGTGAAAACAAATGTATGCAAAATAATGTGAATAACTAAGCGTCGAACTTCTACTCCATTTTGGTTGCTAACATAAGGGTTAAATCGATATTGGGAACGATATTGGGATGCAGAAATGAAATGTGCCCTGTACTACTGTATTTAATTGATAGAAATTACGAAGTGCGGTGATTATATTTGGAATTCGTCAAATAACAACCGTGTACAAATGATTTTTGCTCTTGCCTGGATGGGACGAGTGAAATTGAACATTCAAGGTCCGTGAAATATACAAGATATTCGTACAATAGGGCCACGCTTACACGTAGACGACGAAAGTACAATACGACTCAGCCTCCACTCTCACCCCAAAAAAACCGCGTGATGTTCGCGTTATAAGTTCGCTGAATAAAAGAATCGCCCTTCAGGAAGTAGCTTCTAAGTAGAAAACAAGTGGAAGTAAAGGAAGCAGAGGAGCCTAACATCGGAAGCCTTCTTTTTCCTCTCTATCTGCCGCGAACATTCTTAAAGTGCTCCAAGTCTGTCCTCAAAAAGTTCGATTCTTTGAAAAGTCCACGAGAACGCCCTCGATCCTCCACAATGCCGTGCGCCCTTTTAAATTGCAATCGACCGTGAAGTCGATTTCCAGCACAGAGGATTTTCGAACGTTCAAAGCTTCCCCGGCAACTGTTCGACATATGTCCATGCAGAATTCCCAACTCTCAAACGATTCTACGTTTCCACCGTAAAAGAAAATTATCCGTTCCCCGCGACCACATTTCCCGGCGCAAAAACCAATCAGCGTTCGATTCTACCGTAACGCGCCCGTGCAATTACGCAACCTCCCTTTTATATACATCTCCAACGACCAGGTGAAAATGATTCAGAGTTGCAGGCCGAGCGACGATCGATCCTTCTTTCCCGTCCCATCCTAGATTCTACCTATGGAAAGTTGCGCAAACGTCTGCCGTAAGACCAAGCACGGCCCAGGTGGTTAAACGCAAACCGGGCTCGGTAACGGTATATGTATACCTGGATTTTATAAGTTCTCGATCGTGCTCGGGCAACTCTAGAACGAGCATTGAAACGGGCCGATAAGGTTACATGCGCCACAGTAACTGGATCCCGCGCGTAGATTTCTATTTAAATTGCAGAAAATGTTCTCAGCGGGACAAACTGCACGGACCCCCCGCTGGGTCTAGATCTAGTTTGCCCCGAGAACTAGTCGGCGGGGCAAAAAAAGAAAAGGTAAGAAACGAATGGGGGGGGAAAAAAGAGGAAAAGCTTGGAAACTTTACACTGCACGAACGAGGAACTTACTAAACGGTTGAGGTAATTCAATTCAACGCCGAAAGTTCCGTATTCGTTGCCGTTTATCGCACTAGCCTTGTCTTCCAAGTTTATCGTGAACGCCATGCGTCTGGCTTAATTGTGCACGATTAATTATTTGGACGGATTTGCTGGAGATACAGGCAACTCGTTTGTAAAATGTGCCGGGAGAATTTTCGTCCCCGGTTCTAACTCCGCGCTCCGAAATAAACTATCATGCGTGCACTGAATTGCTTCTGCTGTCTTATTTTATTTTACTCGTAGCACTCAAATTGTATCGGCGAAAACATTTGCATGGAAACAAAAAAGAAACAAATTCAAGTACACCTCGTAAACTATTCGCCGTTCTATAACTGAAGCAACCGTTGCAATATCGGCCCATAGAAATCCCGATTATAAATTCCGCGAGCCATAAAGAACGAAAATTAAAATTGCGAAAAAGGAAACATCGCCGAACGCTGCGCAATAATCCAACGGGATCCATTTTCAGAGCTGACCGAAAGGATAGAACGAATCTACAACTGGAATCGTAAGCAAAACCGTTTTAATCCCCTTTCACTCTGCGCGGCCAAGGAAATTACAGCGTGTCTCCGGGGCAGCGGATTTCCACCGCGAAGGGTGAAACAATGGAGGGTGTCGCGAACTAAAAAGGGCATTACTCGGTCCCGATAGAGAGCAAGGAAAATATTAAGGGTGGAATAGCGAGAGTTCTAAAGGCAAAGGGTAAATGTAACGCGGCACGGCAACGATGCAACGTGTTGCAATATCCGCAAGAAATTTTTTAACAACCTCGAATGACGCTGAAAGCTGTCCAGTGTACGTTTACTCCCGCGCCGAGCCCTCGACCATTTTCCATTGTGCGTAAATAGAAGCACCGTGCTGAAACGCAAAAAAAGAGGAAAAAAAAATTGTCCACCGTATCGGACCGTGTCATCGCAGCTCAACGATGTTCGGTTAAATTTTGTTGCCCAGAGTTTATCGCTCGACCGGGTACATACGCGAGAAACTGCGTTTAAAGCTGGGCAAAATAAATTGATTTCAGAGAAATAGAAGCACGTTGCGTGTATGAAACTTGTCCGAAATTGGCAAGCAAATATTTTCTACATGATGCCGTTTGCCGAAAGTCGAACAGCGTTATAAAATTTTGCACCTGTCCCATACATTAACGCGGTTTAAGCGAACGTCAAAGGACTAGTATCAACTCGAATTACGTCACGCCCTCCCACTTCGAGGGCTTCTTCAACCTGCGACTCGAAAATTCACTCTGTTAACACCGCGCCGGGGTTTCCGCAAGCGAGATTCAAAGCTTTTCAATGAACGAAAAGGCAGGAAACGATGTTGCAGCTACAGTCAGGCACTCGACGGATTTGCCCTGAGGAGTCGCGAATCTGTGTTAGTTAGGGATCGCCAGTGAATGCATAAGAAATGGCAATCTGCGTGATAACCTTTCTCCCGACAGAAGAGAGAAGTAGGTCGTAGGCATTAAACATGTCACCCGCTTATACGGCCCGTACGAAAACCGCGTTGAACATTTCCCGCTACCTCGTGCAGGGATTCCGTGTCGCCCTGCCCACGGAGTAGAGCTTACGACTCCCGATATATTACCCGTGTTCTGCCTTGGAACTTCATTTCGCGTTGCAAATTATGCCGGTGAGTAAATTGAACGTCTCGCGTAACGAGTTCGATGATTCAGATAATACATTCACGGCGGCATAACTTAACGCTTGAGAGAATGCACATACGGCATGTATTTATGATTATATACCTCGTTGGCTGGATTTGTACGACATGCGCGACGACGATCGTTAATTGCTGTTATTATAGTTGTCACGGCGAAACGTTGGAACGTTTCGCTGTGAATGAATACGACGTGGGGATCCGATGGACAAAGAGGCACGAATGAAATACTTTCTTTGATATATCCGTGAAGGATTACATACGTGTTATCCGGGGAACGGTTGAGATGAAAGAAACCTCGATGCTGTAGCTCATCGAAACGCACGTGGCAAGCGGTAACCATCTCGTCGCGGGCATCAACGCAACGCGACTCGACAAATGCATATTTAGTCAAGTTGACGACAGGGCACGGCCAATTAAAATATTTTCATTGAGGCAGGAGAGGTGACGCGTCATGACGTACCGGTGACGGGATAACAGCGAACGGGCGGCGAATAAATTCGACGGAGCGTTGCCGTACGAAAATAACATCTATCCCGGCCCGAAGTAATACAGTTCGGTATTTGAAATAAAAGCATGCCGCGTAGAGGGCAGAGACGGTCCAACGGGCAGCGTTCGCAGGGGGACAGCAAAGGTGTTAATCTTAACCCGGTGACTCTAATAGGGACTGAGCGGATGACTTATTGCCGGAATTAAAACGCGCGAAAATTCATGGCTGTGCATACGATGCAAGTATCGGAGAGAGACTGGCGGCCTGGTAAATTGTAACGTGTACATAAGGACACGCGTTGTATTATGTTCAAGGGGTGAAATACCTCTGGGCGGGCGAAAACGGGTTGATTTTTATGAACTTGTTTTTAAAGGGAAAGGTTTGTTTCACATTTTGGAAAGTTCGGGTATCACTTATTATAACTTTTGCCTATTGTAACGTATTTTTTTTTGTTCAAGATATTTCAGAAGGGCGGAACTGTCGTACGGTCTTCCGTGAAGGTTGTAGCGCGTCTTGTAAAACGGCGAAAGCTCTAGCTTTAGCTGTGTTGGTCAGAGACAAACCAGTAAAAGTATTTCAATAATCAACATTCACAATTTGTCGTTGAACCTCGAGAAAGTGAGAAATATTAAGAATTGAACAAATGGCTCGCATTTAAACAAAAAGTTCGAATTTTGTACGAAATTTCCGCAATATTCTGCCGTAAAAAAAATACTTCTATTATCAATTTATTTCATACTTTGAGGTTCATATAGAAGGTAATATTGTTGTACATATGCGCGCAAAATTTCAACAAGTTTGATCTAAGAGTTTTTGAGTTATCGATCCCGCCAATTTCGGAAATGTAGTTTTGAGAAAAACGCATCAGAAGGACTTTGAATTCCGTGTCAAAACTTTTGGAGCATATTCTTGAGATGTACTAACATTTTACGGCAAAACAAAAAAATTTCCGTTCTTTGAAGGTTCTGAAGATATTTCCAGCTATCGTAGTCGCGACTACAAAACTGACTGACCGCGCGCAATCTCTATCGCTGAAGTTTTCGAATTTCTATTCGAGTCGCGTACACGCACCGTGAGTCGCGTGATTGATGGTGCCGTTCTTCTGGACGACGCGTCGCGTCGCGACGCCGAGAAGCTGGCACCGGCTTATTCCATACGTGCCTTCAAAATTTGTCACCCCGAGTGCACGACCGGGGAAACTCTAAAAGCTCGTGCACGCGTTCGGGACCGTGAAATGTAATGTATATACATACTGTGTATTCCAGTGACTCGCGTTCCTTCGCCACTTGCCTCTGTCAACCGTGTAACAGGCTTAACGTTAACGGGCGCCAAATTGCAAGTGTTTAGCTGAATTCCGGGTAATAAGATGATGTATCGCCATTTTCGTTCTAATTGCGACGAAAATACGACGCGCGAGCTCGGGATGAAATTCTGTACGCGACGCGACGCGACTGATCTCGAGGACACGATGCACTTGATTTCTTCCACATTTTCTATTGAGCAGAGAACAAGTCTGTTAATGGAGTCCCGTGACTGGCAACGAAACAGGACAAATTATTCGACAGGTGAGATATAGAACGGGGTTTAGAAAGCAATTTGCGGTGCCTCGCGTGGACTGACGTTTATCAGCCGGCGACACGCGGGTCTGTCTGTAACTCTCTGAATTATTGCGAACGATTTGCTGCCTGTGTATTGCATCGAGTACAAGATACACGTAGATGCTGAGCTACTCGATGCTGAGAAAATATCGATGAGGTATTCGCGTCGTACTAGCAGTACGTACCCCATTGTTAGATTCTCGTTAGGAAATTCGCTAACGGCATTGCCTCCGTAATTCACCGACGTGCTTGAATAGGGTTTCAACGACGACGCAAACAGAAACGAGGAACTCTCTCTAATTTTCTTCATTCGAATCGGCACTTAAGCAAGTTGCAAGAGGCGTCCGCGCCCGTGCAAAGAATCGCAATGGAGAATTAAGAAACTTCGAAGCTTCTAAACAGGGGTTATCGTTAAATAAATGAAACAAGAGTGGTGTTTCCTTTGAGAGCTTTCACTGGGGGAAACAGGAACGAATCAATTACGAATCGCCTGATGGATTGACCATCACTTCGCATCCGTGTCACGCGTCGTTTAATCGCGCCACCGTGAATCATGGCGTAGAAACCGGCACCGCCATGACCAGTTAGATCTAAAACGAGGCGAGCTGCATCCCGTGGCACGGTGAAAATTTCCAATCGGGCGACGAGCCGGGAAATCAGCGGCGGCAATTAAAGTAAATCCGACGGCGGTTCCATTAGGCGGATGCAGAAAGATGGGAGGGTAGCAAGGAACGCGGGGCGCATGCCCGCGAAAACGGACGGGGGCCTTCGATTTAGCGGCTCTTTAATTAGTGCGTCTGCCGTGGAGATAACGGGGCAAAGAAAATGAGGAAAAAGGGGTGAAATAAAATAAGCATTGTGACCGGAGTGCTATGCGAGGGACCGCGAACGGATGGAGTGCGAACAATGCCAGATCTCGCAGGCATCGACCATTCGTCGGACAGAAACAGCGACAGGGCTCATCTATTATTGGCGCAAAACAGAAATAAAATGCAGTGCGACGGCCTGCGAAACGTATGGTGCTCGCGTTGTGCCAACAACTTTTGCCCTGCCTTACGTTTTCAATGCTTTGCCATTTTAGTTCACGGCTTCGGTACCACCCCTCCGGTTATACTTGTCCCTCGTGTAGGCACTTGCGTGCAGCCATTCCGTTTCCTCCCGCGGTTACTCCGAATGTAAGGGTCAAGTGTTTGCGGGATATCAATCCAGTGTCAGGGGCCGTCAAAACAGTATCGCTGCTCTCTGCCCCGTTCATTTCGTCTATTTTTAAGCAAAGAATGCGCCCGCGCGTTTCACACTCAATTACGCAAAGCAAACAGGCTTGGCGAATCACGATGCACACTTCGACCCGATGAAATCGCGCGTGGCGAAATCAGCGAGCATATTTACTTAAACGCAGTCGAAGCGAACGTGCGTATACTCGGGCGTCGAAGCTGCGTATAATAAGTACATATAACGTGAGAGTGAATGGAACACTTACCACAGTAATGGGGTAGACTGGGTTGATAATTGTGAAGAGGAGAACGTGATTTGGTTTATTATTGTCTTCTCTGAAAAAGATAAACGAAACGTGCAATTAATTTGTCGTTCGCGCACTGCATTCGGCGCGTTTAATCTAAACAATATTTCTCTTAACAGGCTACTTGAACGACGGTGACGACCTAATCGTTGGAAACGCCGACTCGATACGAATGTCCATGCAATTCCTATCGAGACACGGCGGCAAACAGTTCTGCATTTTCCGATGATGGAAAAGGGGGTCGGGTTGGACGACACGATGAATCGCAGAGCAATTACTTCAGCCCGTGCGAAATATTTGATTAAATCAATGCTCGCGCGACCGAACGAGAAATTCGCCGCGAATATTCGATTGCGCGGCGAAAGAAGCGACGGAAAAATCGCACTCCGGTAATTTCCTTCTGAGATTTTTGCGCGGACATGATACAACGAAAGAGGAGCACCCATTGATGGATAGCTGGCTATACATTTTTCATGCTCGGCACCAATGTATTCCCTCTCACTGTCTCTCTTTCATTCTCCTCCCAATCCGGCCACGGTTAGGTGGTCCCGCTTTGCAACCAATTGGAAATTCAACTGCCTACCATTTTTCCGCGAGAAGAAAAAGGGAAGACCGGTGCTCCCGTTCTGCAATTCAAAGTGGCCAATTCTCTGGTGAATCTGTTGCTCCTACTCTAAATGATTAAACCTCGGCTCCTCGTGCCGCGAAAACCGCTAATTCGAACGCAAATGAAGAAACGGAGGGACAGAGGCGGGGGTAAAAAAGCTTCCTCTCGTTTCGAACCATCGATTTCGTTCCTCTTAGCTCTCTTTCGTTCTCGTACTCGAGAAATATAATAGCATTCTCGGGTCAACACTCCTGCGGATACTTTTTGCACCGTTTAAACGGCGGAGATCGCTTTTTCCACGCGTTTTTATCACGATCGACCCGATACCCGAGCGATCTATGCGATTTCTCCTAGCATAATTACATACGTACAGTTACGTACCAACAATGACTCCGCGTTTAATGCTCGCGAGCGTGGAATTGCTCGGCGATAATGACGAGCAGACGTTAGACGCACACGCCGAAATTAATTAAAACGTCGCAGCCGGTCAGCGAAGTTTCAGACTGATCCGAAGCTCGGGCCAAGTCTAATAATAAGAAGTTAACTCGAGCGTTAAGTGTGATTCAGAGCGGCGAGAATCCGATATCAAGCGATATTCCTCTTTCTATGGAATCCCCGTTAACTTTCATCGGCGAATGCGATCCGCCGACGATGAAACGAGGCGGGAAATGTACGCTGTGTCTAGCTGTAACGTGCTCTGTAATGATGGATGATGGATGATGCGCGAACATTTCATTTGTACAAAAACACTGAGACCTATCGATTCATTAATTTGCAGCGCTGCGTTAATAATGCCTACGATATGCGAAGGCTGACAATGTTCACAGATAATTAGAACGGAATAAGGTCGATATACCTGTGTCATTATTGTCGAGCGAAATGAATTACTGCCCGAGCTAATGCGTCCAAGCAAGGAGATTTTATACGATCATTCGCCGAACGAGAACGAAGGAAGCAAGTGCGTATACCTTTTCACGATTCTACAATTTGCATCGCGCGATAAAAAGATCTCTCAATTAATTCAACACTCATGAATTCGTCGAAATTACTTAATAAGAACTGTCGTTTGAAACATACCTTTTACGTCTCGGCTCGTCTCCGTACCCGCCGTACTCGTGATTCTGAAACAATCATAACAATAACACGCGTCAGTATTAATCCCAGAAACGCATCAGCAATAGATACATGCGAACAGTGTGAACGCTCGTAAATAATCTGGACAATGTGCATCACTCGTAAATGGAGGAGCGACGAGTGCAACGAGCCACGAGCCACTCCGATTCTGTGAATCTATCCCAGAGTTTCCGGCCCGGTATCGACACGTCTTCCGCAATAATTGCACGCGTGTCGCCGTCCCTCGTGTCGTCCCGGTTGCATAAGAGAAAATTCGCGCCGCGGTTTTGGCTGAATTTCGATGGTACACATTGACACCAGGGACGCGTGCTCGGCCGACCTATTAATACACGTCTACGCGTCTTTTTACGACAGCGCCCAAAAGCGACGGAAATAGTGCGCCTAGACGCTTTAGGGGCGATAGGTACTGCACATCCTAGATAAATCCTTATAACGCGCGCGGAACGCAGCGCTTGATTGACCGTCGGGAAACACGTAGTGCCGCTGAACTTGCCGTACTTTGAAGAGAGTTTAAGCGAAACCGTGGATACGTATGGGACGTGTAACATATATTACGAGCGAAGAGAGCACCAGCGGATAAGTGAGCAAGATGTAATGTATGATAGCCCGTTTAACGCGCGTCAGATCTGCGCGGAATATCCTTTCTGAATTACAGTGCACATGATAATCTCGTTTCGAGAAACTAATAAAGTTCTAATAAAGTACGCGCGCAAGGGATGAGAATGTGTGGGGTGTCTTTGTGATTTTCCAACACCGATGGCGCGCATAGTTGATCATTTTCGGTGCCTTGCAACACCGCCCAGACGCATTTCGGTCAATGAAACTTTCGCGCCGTAATAGCAACGGTAAATCAAGGTGTAATCGGCTGAAATTTCTAACGCACGCGATAATGGCCGCGAAAATCGAAGAGGCGATATACCCGGAACGCATACAAATTCTCTGTAACGAACGATATCGCAAATGACCCGGCAGCACGGTGACCTTACGAACGTAATTTCATTTCGTAATATACTAGCATAGCTGATGATGCATAATTTATGCATACGGCGTTTAGACAGAACGAGACATCTTATAATCACACTTGCTTGAACGAGACCAATCAAATTGATACGCCGGCGCTCCTTGCGGGCGGGAAAAATTTCGCCGGGAAGAAAATGGATGGGGAAAAAACTTGGAGAGGGTAGGAAGGTACGAAGTAATGGAATGACGAGGCTCTGAGAGAAATTAACATTCATTGCTCGCCGCTAGAGCCGCGGCAATTAGTCGTTCTTTTGCATTGAAAGGCGGTCGATAAATGTCGTTTGAAATTCAATTGGAATTTCCCAACGCATCGTTGTTTCATGGATCTACTTTTAAAATGCATTTTAATACGCTTGCGTGCAAATTTTTCGTGTACGAACGATATGTTATCGAGGGTCGATTTTGGCAGAAAACAATTCGACAGGTTCCACCCTAAGATCATATAGGCGAAACTCGAAGCACGACGAACCGTGAACCGTTCACGAATCCGTGAGGAAAATTAATCGATTCAACCCTTTCTCTTTATAGCACGCGATCGATCGATCGACCGCTCCAATAATTCTGTCCAAATTCTGCCAAAAAATTCGGCGCGTGCACGGTGAATAAAATCAATGCATACATAGGAGCGTTTCCTGAATCGTTTGCGACTCTTCTGGAAAAAACAAGGCGGCAAAAAAACATCAACAATGTAAAAAGAGTATGAACGGGCAAGTGGCCAAGAAAAATCTCGCCGAGAAAGAAAAAGAAAGGGCGGGGGAAACTAACAACGATTCGGCGGGAACACGGTCCAAGATTCCTAATGGCATGTCGCATCGTCGTATGGTTCGCATAGTATCGCAGTTACGAAGCTGGGCGAATCCCGCGTAGAATCTGTAATACGTTGTTATAAACATAACTCGGCTCTGGCACAACGCCAACCACGTGGTTTCACGCTCAATGGATCGCACGGACCGCAGGGAGAAAAAGGTACCACCGTCAACGGGTTACACACTTTCGATAAACTTCACGTGTGCATTCTCGGGTGGAAAAACTTTGCGAACGAACGCTACTTCCAATATCCACGGACTCATTTCTTTTATTGCTTTATGCCTGATGCGCGATACGCAATTTGTACGTGCATTATGTAAATTCTATTTACTCGAGGTCTATCTAACAAGACACTTTGAAACATGAAGGTTCATATAAATATGCATCCGCGACGCATGGTCGTCGCAGCGAAATACGAAAACGCGCTGCTCGCCCGAATAAATTGTCACGGGCGCTAAACGTTCCGCGAAAGCAAAGGACCACGGTTGCTCCGTAAAGTGCACGGGATCTCTGAGGTAGAAACGGGTGAAATCAAAACAAGGCGAGGGCGTCGTAGACAGTCTTGCGCCACGGAGAAAGTCGATTGGCCGGCTGCCAGCCACGTGCTGATAAAGAGATTAACCGCGAGCACAATGCATAGACTTCGTAATGTCTTCGTTTCCACGTCGATCGGCCATCTTCGAGAAATCGCCCCGCACTCGCGATCAACGAAACAGCAACACCTTATTTCTACCAATCCCGCCCTAACCGAGGCCCCACGTCGATTTCCTTATCCCTTCATTAGCCGCGGCCGAGCTAACGTTTAAGTTTCATGAACCACTAATTCCGAGCATAATTTACGAAGGCTCCGGGGCGGCCAGCGTATTACCCATTCTCAAGGGTGCAAACGCCAGCATCCAGGAACTTTTTCTCCGCTCGTTTCGCCCGCTTTCGCGAGGCAGAGGCAGCCCACCCCCGATGCCCAGCAATCTTAAGCGGCGTGGCCCCGGCAATCCTTTTTCTCCTACCTAGACGCCGGTGAAATTGAGGCGAGATATACGGAAAGTTCGTCTTACGAGCAAGGATGCTGGCCGTACAGACACGGGCCTGTACATAATTCATAGCCGACAAGATAATTGGGCCACCGCGATTTCGCGTACACAGATTGCAACGAAATGGCCGGTGTACGTGTAACAATGCACAGGCGAAAACGGCGACACACGCGCACCGAGGGTCGCTTTAACGTTTAACCCATTTGCCTATGAATTTTCCAAGGAACTGCACGCGCCAGGTTGGATCCTGTTCACGCGATCCATTTAGTTGCCTTATAGTTTCCATGGGCCGTGTTCATCGCGTACACATGTACACGCCGTGGGTCGAGTGACTGTAATCCAGAAGATAGGAAGGATCTCTCTCGGTTGGCTGAAGCACAATAATAACCGTAATAGCGGAGATTAGCCCCGTCATTTTGGATTATCGAGTCCAGCCACGAAGCAGCTGTTCGAAGTGCAAAGTATACGTATTTGCAGCTTATCGGTCGTTTAATAAAGTCTGCTTATCGATCTTGTTTCGTCTGAGTATCAGGCATGACGCTACGAGACAGACGGGGATAAAGAACGATAAAGACGACGAAGAACACCGAAACGAGGGGCGAGGGGCGAGGACAAGCGCGTGCCCATGCAACTGGCGCGAGGATATGAATGGATATTTGAAGCTGCGCGGAGAAAGTGGAAAAGGGGAGGAAATTTTTTGGGGCTAAGGAAATGACAAGATCGTGCGCTGTGTTATCGTGGAACCGTGGGTACTCGCTGCACGTACCCCAGTATTAGTACTCGGCGAACGGTGGTATCGATTCGGGTAAAAAATTCAGTGCCTCGTGCGGTACTTTCTAATATCTTCCAGCGATTGGCGCAACTTTTTTCAACGACCTCATTCTAATGCAAAAATCGTTGATTTCAACGGGAGAAGTACGTTGCACGTGCTGAATACGGAGAAATTCGAGGTACGAGTTTAACGAAACGACGGAATTCGCAGCTGATGACAGTCGGATCGTTTCAAAGCGAAGCAATATTGTAACCGCGCGAAACTGTCACCCCGTTACGTTTCGTCGATCTATAGTCATGTCTAGTCTTCGTAGTCAGCTATCAGGTCGATCCTAAATCATTGTCGGCGTGGCAGAACCTTTTCGTTCCGTCCAATTGAATGTGCACGCAATTATTAGAGCAGAACAATACGCGCCGCCAACGCGTCACGCGGCCACCATCGTTCCTTCGTTCGCGTTCAACGCAAAACAACGAGTCGTTCGACATTCGGGGGTGGTATTTGCGTTTGGAACTTTGAAAGAGTCGAATCTTTCTATTTCGCGTTTCCTTAGAGTGCGCATCTTCCAGAATGTGTGTCGTAAAACAATGAGAGATTAAGATACGAAAAACGAAAAAGGGGAAGGGAAAATCCGAAATTGCACGCGTCGCTGAAATATCGCAGGAATCTCATTTCGTCGTGAAAATTGTTCGTTCCGTAGCCCGTAGCTTTGCGCAAATTAAACGTCGCCGAATCGTTTTACGAGACAGCGCTTGAACTTTTGACAACAGGCGCGACAGAAAACGCGGAAGGCTTTCCAAACATGATTCACAAGTTTCGCGATCCTGAACTATGATACTTCCCTCGATTGGTCACAATTTGCGAGGCTCGAACTAGGCTAATGACTGTTGAAGGCGCCATAAATCTAACGCCACTGTTCCCTCGTTTCGACAGGTCGCCGCTTTTCAGCTAATCGTAGGGTCGGTTTTGCCTGTCACCGGCAGGTCGACGGACCCAAATAAGTACCGAGCCTGGCTCGAATCCTTCGGTTGTGGTTAACTGAATTTCTAAGGGATTAGCAGGCTAGGACCTGCCACGCGACCGGGACAGAACGATCCAACTTAATTTCCCATTTCGCACGATGTGCGGCACGCAAATCACTGTTCGCGTTTTGGTGCGAATTCAGCGCATCAATCGTTGAACGTAGCATTATCGGTCCCCAGCGACGATACTAAGGCCAGATTTATACAGCCACGAGGCGAGGACGGGCGCATTATCATCAGTCAGACACGTGGCATCGATGTATCGAACATTTGGACCGCGGCAATTAACCAGGGGCAACTATTCCACGCGGTTGAATTGGACGAAGGTGTTACCAGATTGAGGTGGCGCGGAAACAGGACACGATTATCGAGCCGCGATTTTCTAGGTCAATAAATGAAAATTTGATCCACCGCCCAGACACTTGTGAACCCTCCAGCTTCAACGAGGTAATTCCTATTCCGCTTGAGAATTCGCGTGTATCATTCATTAAGGCAGCAGACAATTAATTTCTTGCACGAGAATAGAAATATGTTTACTTCCACCAGCCAAACGTTGGATTACACGCGATTGTAATCTCAGGCATACAGGTAAACATTCTGTCCTTGTTATCTCAATGATTGAAATGTTCACCCACTCACAGTGCAATCAACATCTTCAAAACGAACGGCGACACAAGCAACAGCATCATCCCCATCATCTCCATTCCATTACGCGCGTCCGCGTATTTTCGTGTTGTTTTTTTCGCACCGTGCCCGTTTACAATCTCGAGTTACGCATCAGTGGCGATCGCAAGTCACCGACTATTACGTTCGCGCTGGCTGTGTCGCATTTGCATAGACGAGTAACGAGCAGAGTTTCCCTGGAAATGAGTGGCCCCGCATTATGCAGAAAATAATGGTCCCTTCATTATTTCCGTTCCCAACCGACTGGGTCATTTTCAGCAAGGGAACCCCTTCTGACAACGAGTCTCATTACAAACGGGCGAAACTGCTGAAAACGGGAAACAGGAAGACCAGCGTGGACCGCCAACACCCATCGACGGCACCACTCCGCTCGTTCCAATTTCATCTTGCTCGTCTTACTAAACTTCTCAATGATCGCGATCTCGTCCAACACGTCGACGTGAATCTTCACGCGAGTTTCCACGGGATCAGCTTTGCACGCGCCTCGCGGATATTCAGCGGGACTGGTGTACGTAGGCGATAATGAGACACCGCCGCGAGAAAGTTCCGAGGGACTCTCTTCGATAAAGCTTCTGTTATGCCCGGCAGTAAAGCAACGAGGAACGGGTAAATTTCTCGATATGCAATCTAATAGGGCGACGGCACAAGGTCGCTTCACTGAAATAGGGAAAACTATGGGGAGGCGCAGAATCGAATTGTTCAACGACTTTCCGAATAAATAAAGTTGGTAGTTTTAGAGGGTGGAAATATTTTGGAAATATACGAGAAACGACGTGCAAGAATCCCAATTTCTTTGCCGATCGTATCTTCCGTTTGACCGTGTAATACGTGCGCATATGGGAATACTTATTTATAGGAAAACGGAGCAACTTTAATAAGAATTCTTAAGAAAGGATACGGCCCTCTATGCCAGCGATACAGGCGGAGATGCTTTCATAGGGAAGCTCGATAATTGGAAAGCACAAGTGGGTAGCAGAGGGGGGTGCGGGACGTGTGCAAAAATATGTATTGAAAATCGACGTTCCTTTCTGAATAACGGGAAACAAAATACCGACGAACGAATTCTAGTGAAACGTGGAGCAATTGCTGGCGATGTTTCGTGTATCAATGGCCCGGCTATTCAACGGAACAAGGAGCGAGTCACATATGAGAACCGTGCTTTTTGCGCGATTAAACGTGTCCAAAATGTTCCCGGCCCACCGACACATCAACGGAACACCCACACGTGGACATTGCAAATAAGATATGAAACATTTCGTCCTGGATAGGCTGTAATTCGGACGACGCTATAATTGTTTCCAGATACATTTGCGTTCGGCCTCAATTATAACGTCGCGGCGAATTCCTTCCCCGTGTAATTAGATTTCTGTGTACCGCACGGTACTTAGTAGTTGTCTATCAATTACGCCGAATCGATAGTCCCTCGTTGCCCGCGAATCGATTCACGGCCGACCGTCAAGAAAATTGAGCGCTCGCCGCCGGACTATTCTAATTATCCACGGGGAACCCCTTCAATTTAATTCATCATAATAATCGCCGATGCAACGATCTCGGCTGCCCGAGTTCCCGATGCAACGGCCAGGAACGAACGCGATAACTTTTCGGCGGACCTCCGCAGAACTTGCCGATCCTGACACTGGGACGAAGTAAGTTTTCACGGAGGAGCCGTGAGTTCCTCGGGGCGATTGATATTCTCCCCCTCTGTCACGGGGAGGCCGACAAATTCGCCGCCCCGAGCAAATAATCACACGTCCCAGGACTGCGGATGGTCCAATAAATTTCCTCGGCTACGACTACTTTAACTCGAACATCCTGCTCAACGTATTCGCTGTCGAAAATCGTGAATGAATAATGTTTCACCGAGTCCTGCAATTGCGCCTGCACGTTCGCGGCATATCTATAATTTGCCCGATACATCGCCGGATCGATTGGGGAAAATGCAACGCGTCGCCATTCTGTATTGCGCTCTGTATGCACAAATATATCCTGCGTGGCGCACAAGTGTGTAGCAAGAAATGTATGACGCGAATAACGACAGCGTTTGCATCGACATATAAATATATCGCGGAAAGGATTGGCACGCGGCAGAAATCATCTCCTCGGAGTCTGTCAGAAATTGAAAAGTGAAATTGCAAAGTGAAATTGCGTAATAAACGCGCCCCGACTGCCTCGCCTCGCAAAGAAGTTTCATGCCGACGGGTACAAGGCTTTATTTCGGTGCAACTATTTCGAGACTCGAGTGCAGAAATAACGGGCGAACGTGGGACAGAGGAAAAAGTATGCACGCTTTCTACCGAAAATATCGTTTCGGCGAGGGAACGATTTTCGCTACGCTCCTCCCTCGTCAATCGGCCACGATGGATTCGCAATCTTTGGTAAGTATGCACACCTTTCGGCGCATAGAAATTCCTCGTTCCGTTGGGCGCGCGAGTCTCGACGACTTTTCCGTGGCACATCCGTCGATTTTGGGACTCGGAGGGAGAACAATTTGCCCGGCTATCGGCGAAATATTTTGAAAACGTTTGCTTTTCATTCCGCCAAATGATTCGTGGCCTGATCGCGGAGACGTGAGCGGCGCTCCGATTGTACTCAAATATCGCGAATTTCCGTATAGAATTTTCAAACCACGGTGCGCCGAAAGCGCGAAATTAAATTTCATTCGCGAGCAACGTAATCATCGCGCGTGCGAACGGTGTTACGATGGAAATTACAATGCGACAGAACAATGGCCTTTTCAGGGCCATTACAACGTACATCGGGTGACGGTTTATTCTCGTGGCGTGTGTAATAATCGTGATTGATGAAACAATGATATCACGATCCATGACGATTTTATCGCAAATTCAATGCTCTTATCCGTCGTGCGCGAGCATTATTTCATTCTACGTACACATAATATCGGAGGCAATTTACGACAATGCGATTCCAGACAATGCGATTTCCGCGATTCCAGAAACGGAGCACACTTGGGCGTGCTCGCAGAAAACCGAATAATTTAATCGAACGTTGCGCCACAATCGCCGTGGAAGGTTATAGACGGGTATGTCACGATAGACAAACTGATTGTCCTATTCCAGGGATACTTCGAGCACCTCTCGATCGTCGTGCACTTTCCAAGCACGTGCTCTACATACTAGGTAGAAGCTATTCGATTACGGCGAACCCTTCAATCGAAACATTAAAAATTGACCAAGGAACGCGGCTCTACCAGCAGAAGCTCTTCCCCATTCGTATTTAGAATCGATTCACACGACGCACACCGTGTCTCCTGGTCACCGATGAAACTCCAAATAAAAACCGGAGCATGATCAATGAGTCCGACCGCGAAGTGTCGCTACAGGTGTTACTTTTTCATACGTTATCGGCCCGTTGCAGCCAGTCGTCGCTCGAGCATCGTTCATGAATTTATATCGCGATACAGGTACGGGGCCGCTACTCGGTTTTATCGGACGAGCAGTATCGATCTTCTTTTTCATCAGTGGCACGGCGTACCAGAGGTGACGGTGTTACTTCGACAGGCATTCCAGTCACAGCAGCGCGTGCACGTCACCGAGCAAAGATACCAAAGTGGTCAAGATATTTCGGTTGGTATGACACACTGGGGGTAGAACGGACAGTGTCGCTGAATTTGAGAGACGGCCGAGTTCAAACGAATGGCTTTCGGTACCGACGGATCGGACACGTACGATGTGGCCGGAATTCCATCTTCGCTTCGGCCTCAAAACGTGCGAAAATACAGATCGGTCCATCCGGCAAATATTCTAATCAACTAAGACGATGACGAGATGAACTCTTTTTGGAGCGAACCATGAAACACCTATTGCCAGTTTCCTTCATGGAAATTTTAAACGTGTACCTAGAGGAAATTGTTTGATTACCATACTTCAGGGGTTAGCATTGACTTTATCGATTGGAGCATATCTGCCGCGGCTACCTGCGATAGCTGCCGACTATTCTATTCCACGAGAAGAAACCTCTGAATGATTTTCACGGGGATAATGCCACTAGACGTATTATTACCGATTGCGACTACCGATCAGATTAATGACAATTCTCCTGCGGCGAGGCGAAAGGAATAATGGATCCGATCTAAAGATCGGGATAACGGTTGTATAAACTACTCTCCCTGTCGGGGCTCGGTTTTCTCACCGACGATTACCTGGGCTCATCGGGGGTGTTTGAATTTTCGTATCAGATACGCGGGCCAAGATAATCCTCTGAAACCCACGCGATCGAGGGCGATACGGGTTTAACCGTATGCAAACGCGGCACAACCTTGATATATATACATATATCTTTATTCTTTTATTCTTGCTGAATATTTCATGACCAAGGAGGCACTTTGATCTTGAACGATCCCGAACATCAAACATGGTAAAGACAATGATACATATTTTGCATTCCCTTCTTCGCGAAAACACGCGACGAATTGCATCGGGATATCGTGCTCGAACACTGTAGGGTCGTGAGGGGACCAAGAAATGTAGCATCCTTGTGCATTATGAAGTATTTACGTGTGCATATTCGTTGCAAAGTATCGCAAGAAGGAGCAAAGCCAGCCACATTGAAATTCCAGCAACGTGTATTTATATCTGCTTGCCGGTAGCTTAATTAACATTAGCGACGAGTCGTTCCACCGGTCCTTTCGGTCATCGTTCGTCACAGGGGAGAAAATTATAACGCTAACCCGATCGGGCAAGAAATCACTGCCCGCGGCGAAGCAAATGGAAATGTTTCCCCGTTATACGATCCTAGAAAATTATGCGCGTCCTGCTTGAACCGACTACCGGCCACGAAACCACGGTAGACAGTGGAAACGTGTCAATACATATTTTAATACGACCTATAGAATTTACCGGGTTGATTGCTTCTGCTGTCGTGGAGAACGCGCGTGTCAGTGAACACCGTTCACCTTTCGCAGATCGATTACTCGTAAATGGAACGAAATTCCCCCTAATAATTATCGTCGCGATGACACCGTTCGATTAGATTTCCTTTATCGAAGGAATATATGTAATCTATGAAATCTTGTTCCCGACAGGAGACAATAGTACTCCAACTGTTTTGAACGCATGCACACATTTGTACCGTATATGTTCCGTTATCGATCGAGATAGGTATCTCGTTAATCGAATGAAATAGTATACAGGATGATAAGGGGATTGTTTACAAAAACGAAGAGCAACGAGGGTTCAATATCTCGATCAAGGTGCGCCGACGCAACTTCGTGTGAAAATATGATTGGCATACATGCATATGTAACACATTACGCCTACCGTTACATCATCTGTGGCATGTGTTCTCAGCGGCATGCAGTGCTAGCAACGGTGGAACGAAGGTCACGAAGTGTAGTTGACGTGACAGTGACCTTTCTCGCGTGCCACCCTCAACTTTTACACTTTTGCGTACCTTTTTTCTTTCCCGACGATTACTGGTGGCGACGATGAAGTACAAGGATCGTTACTCCAATTCGTGCAGACTGAGCAGTGTAAAGGAAGCGAGAACGAGTGACATGTTGACATAGAGTTGAGTGTATTTAATGATTCATTCATGACACTCCAAATGATCGAATATGAAAGGAACAATGACAGTCCCGGCACATTTTTGCTGCAGGTTTGAGGACAGTTTAACGACCGTGATTTAATTAATCGTTTATATCATCGAAATGCAAATATAACTCGTATGCAATCGCTGTTTTCTGTAAATACAGTGTCACGAGAGATCGTACTGTTACTAAAGATACCCACTGCTCCGATTGAAACGAAATTACTGCATTCTTGCGAAAAAGAGAAGCACATACTCTGTACCATTTATATTTTACTGTTATTATGTATATATATAAAAACACGTGTGTCTGTTTTCAAACAAACGGAGTAATATTATCAGCTAATACCTTATAATAATAATAATAATAATAATTATACGTGGTACGGCAGGTATAGGTATTAGCTGATAATATTAGTGTAATAACAAAGATAATAGTATTGGTTAAAAATGATCGATACATTAGTGCCAATGTGAGTTCTCGTACCTTCGAAACCCTCGCCCGATACATTCGGTTAATAAAAACGTTAACGGATTGGCCAGGGATCGATTTCAGGACGAAAACGTCGCTCCAAGCGAACGATTTGATAAGAGCATAGGTGTATGTGCATATGTAGAACCGTCTGCCAAAGATACTTGTAAATCCACAACGCGTACAAGCACAGTGCTGCTACTATCTGCTTTGTTTCCCCCGGTATCTTCTCATGGGTCACGATATAAAGACGAAACTGCCCTTTCGCGACAACGCCTCGTCTCGCGCTGATAACGCGATGGAAATTATCGACCCCGGTTCACAGACGGGGGTTTGTTTTGAACGTGCATCCTCGCGCACAGCCGTCGCCAATAACGACGATAGAACAGGCAAGCCTATTCACGACGGTGGCGACGGCGTCGTCAATGGTTCCGGAGTCGTGCAGAACGAGATATATCGGAGCACACGTATATACGAAGAAGATAACAGGTTGCTGCCGAAACACCGACCACGTATCCAAGGCTAACGTGCGTTTCGGGTTATGCACGACACGGCAACGACACGGGGGACAATCTTCGTCGAGAGCGCGCGCATCGCCCATTGTTTCGACGCGGTGGCGGTGATATGGGTAAAAGCGACCGGATAAATGGCGACTTTCCCCCCTCCGCTATCGCGGACCGCCTCGCGGGTTGTAAATCTCTCTCTCACGCGACACGCCGACGAAACACACGCGTTCACCCGCACGCGTACACAAAACGTTTCGTCCGGCGAGCAATAAACCGTGTGACAAAAGCGGTGAGCGACGTTTCGGCGATAACAAAAAAAAAAGACGAAGGAAATAATGAAATAACAGCTCCGCCAAATCTAATGTATAAAGTACTCACCCTGTGACCGGACTCCTCGAGTCGCTGCCTCTTGGAGTGTGGTCCGTCTCCGTTGAACGCCATCCTGAGCCTCGACACCGGACAATTTACTTTTAAAACGGGGCACTCGGTGCTACGACGACACGTCCGTGTGTATACCGCGCGGCTCTCTACCGTGTCGACGATCTCGTGCGCGGGCAGGGGAGGGGGAAGGAAGGAGAAAATAATCGGTAGGACACGACGCGAACGCGACGAGAACAGACAAACGCGCGAGAGCGGCTTAAGGGAAACTGGATCTCGATGTTGCTGGAGAGGAACGTCTCTGCTCCTAACGAAGTAGCCGGCAACAGCAGCGCTATCTGCCGACAACACGGAAATTCGAATACTGACAAATCTTTAAGGCGGAACGGCGCGCATGCGCATCCATCTTGTGCCCCACTCCAGGATTGGCTCGCGTTTCGTTCGTCGCGCAATATATTCGAATGGTGAAATTTTCCGGTAAATAAACGTGTTCGAAAATGCTTGCATAGTGTATTCGAGTATTTAGTGTAGTGTTTAATGATATCGAGTTCGTGTTACGAACGGTGTAGTGTATTATGTTGTTCATCGCCAGTTGCAATTGAACAGTACAGTACCATCAAAGAGGCATCGTAATCTCGGGCATCTTTGATTCGTGGACGCGGGAAGTGTAATTGAAAGAGCACAGCGGCCCAAGACGGAGTGATTCAAGGTAGGTGGGTTTGAACGGAAAATAAATCAAGAGTATGAACCAATTAGTTATTTTTCCTTGAAATTAACACTAAATTTCGCGGCGATAGTCTGCTATCGAACACTGGCTTCAGCGTTGGTATGAAAGTCTTCTCAGACAGGAATAGGAATCTATCGTACAGTACGATAGTTTCCACTAATGGCGCCAGCATCATTCGAAGCGATCCAAACACTATAACTTGCTGCCATCGATTTAAGTAATCGGTAATTTCTGTGTTGTGAATATCTGATTCTTCTGGTTGTAAAGATGCATCAAAATGTGCGGTGGCAGCATTACAATACCTAAGGAAAAATTATTTTATTAATGTTTATTTTATCGCGAACCAATTGATCGTAAGATATCGATCACTTAACTGTTCAAACGACATGCCTTTTAAGACTTTAACGTTCCTCAATTGGCTATGCCGTAATTTCTCATTCTTTTTAATTAAAATAGTTTCTAAAGCTGCTCTATAAGTGTGCACCTGAAAAAAATAGTACAGTCAATAATGCATGTTCCAATATGTGCACATGCATTTATTGAACGACTTAACTATTAAATCCTGGTAATTCCCAGTCTTTAATTTGTCACCGTATTTTTCAATAGCGTGACATGCTACTTCTAATGATGTATAACTTAGCGTATGATTTTTAGATATCAGGTACATGCTAAGTGGATAACCCTTTAATCCACTTATATCTGATCTAAAAAGTAATTATATTACGTATATTACGTATAAACAATATTATACCGATGGAAAAATTTATAAAACGAATATACAAACTGCAAAGTTAATTTCATATAACAACATCCAACAATACAAATGAATTTCGCTTCGTCCCTAGATGTGTAAAGTTTTAATAGTATTGGAGCTAAATCTCCGCAAGGATGAAGACCTATTAGACCAAATTTCGTGTCCGCCTCGATTAAATCAAATTTATTTCGAAATAATTCGGTCAATTGACTAACTAATTCCGATTCAACTAAATTCGACGCTTCTAATTTAGCTGTAAATTGTTGAGGGCACATTTGATGGAATGTAGGTATACGCTTTCTTATTGAGATTAGCAATTCTTGATCCCATTTCCTGCAATAAAGTTATGATTAGTGTCGATAGTAATTTATAATATTGTAGCAGTCTGCACACCTAGCTTGTTGCAACAAGACGCGATCTTGTTCAACGCAGGTAACATTTAATCCATATTGAAAGGCTAAAACACGGGCCAGATGACCCATTCCAGATCCAATATCAACAATACATTTGCAATTAGCATCGTAGGCACAATCTGCGCATACCTGTAAATATTTATAATGTGTAACGCATAAAAATATATAGGGAAAAAAATAATCCGCTACCTGAGCTATTTCTTGAATCTCGTATCTCTTTTTCTTTTTTATGTGTTTCGAAAATAAGTTAGTAAATTTATGATCCTCGGAGTATAATTCGGCAAATGCATCGTTTCTATTCTTTTTCAAAGTTTCATTCTTGTCATTTTTATTCGTTTTCTCTTTATTAAATTCGCAAGATAGTATACTGTTTGGATCATTATGGTTTCTATTGACCTGTAACATATTAGCCACCTCTCGAAGTGCAAGTAACGTCAAGGGCCACACACGTGTCCTGTAACATAATTAAAAAAATAATTCGTAAATAAACTATGCAGTTCAAATGCCATAGTACCTATGCTTACCGCGAGATGTCTCCAGATAACCATTTACCAAATTCTTGAGGAGTTGTGTCTTGCAATGCAAACCTCCAACCTTCCGGCAATTTTTCCCATAACTCTTCTTGAAAAAAATCCTGTTTAAAAGAAAGGCAGCTTATGCAGTTTGTCAACACTACCACTCAATGAGGGTAACGCGTTACAGTGTTCAAATAATACACATGAGTCTCTACATTGCATTAATCCGAAAGAATACAGCACAGTACTTGGACACCGTAGCGAGTTTTCTTTCATAAATTACGTACCACGACATAAGAATTCAATAGCCAACCATATACATCTAGGACACGAAATATTTGGTCAATCGTAACACGAATTCTAGTACAGACTCTACATATGCACCGAATATCTGTAGGTGCGGCCATCATTGCCATGAAATGGCCGCGAACATTTGACTGACCACTCTACGCGGGCCTAACTCTGTCGCACAATTGTCATTGTTAAAACGTATTTTCTAATATCGTGGAAAAATCACCTAAATATAATTGATTCCCTACTGGCTATTCTCCTCATATACCCACATAAAATAAACGTGGGACACAAAGCCTTTTCACTTAACATTACCAAAATCTTTTGTTCTTATTATCTATCTTCTTCATCTTAAACTGTACAAGAACACAAGGTATACATTTTACGACCGAAATAGAAAGTGTAGTAGGCATAACATTGGCTGGCTAAAGATACTTTTTGTTTAATGCCATGTATGCTGCCTAATTATATAACACAGTTATGAGCATAGGTGCAGGCGCGAATGGTACAGCCAGCACTACAACGTTCACTGAAAGGAAAGTCAGCGATAAAAAGAACAATATTAAATTACCAGACGCAAAAAATTTCGAGCTGGTCGATTTAGTTTTTTCATCATCATCGGTGAAAGGTACGGTGAACAAGCGAGCTCAGGAAATGATAGATCAGATCAAAGGCAATTTTCTCACAAAGGCATGTAAAATTTTAATATGTCAGCCAAGGTCTTATGAAACAACGAACATCTTCCGCCGCTTGAACACAAAAGGCAGAGAAAATGAGGAGCGTTTGTTTGCTTTATTTATTAATTAAAAGATCGGGCGCTATTCTCGCCATGTCCCACTTTGCCGCACTTTCACTCTTCAGCAGTTACGTTATTGCTCATGAGCGCACTACTCTCCGAGAACTATATACACAGCAAACTACAAGCAAAGACCATAGAAGGAGAACCGTATCATCTGCCACTCTATATCCCTGGACTTTCCATGAGAACTGGGCGACTACGGCTCGTGCAATCCTTTCTTAAATATTGTTTCACAAACGCCTGTTGCAATTATTACTAAATGCTATAATAAAACTGTCTTTTTGCACCTACTTTACGTTAACAATCCTGAAAGGAATTACAAGAATAGGTAATTAACTTTGAACGATCCAGTTCAGCTCTTCTACGGTGACTAAATTTCACGAAACGACTAATTTCATTGTCTCGTCTCGTTCCTCGTCGACCATCGAATGCATACGAGATCTCATCTTGTATCAATGAATCGATCATCGATTGATCTTATCGTGATAATATTCCTGAAGAATTCGAAAGCTCTGACCATTCAATTCTTTTTGTTCATCGAGTTCGAATCTCGTTATTTGGACCTCTTACGCCAACGTAAGTGAAAGTTTCCAAGTAGGACGAGCGAGACGTCGAATCTCATCGTTGCGTGGATATTCGCTAAGTGACCATCCCCGTCTGAGTACCGTGGACGATGGTCCATCGAAATCGCTAAATGTCAATGTACCTCCCGTCTAACTTCAAAATCGGTCGACGGACTTTCAAGTGGAAAGAGAAAACTATGGTTCTCCTGCTACAACAGCTTGGCCAGTTGAAGTTCACAAGTGAATCTTATTATAGAGCATCAGGAAGACTATTAAAGAAGAAATGCTTCAGTCCAGATCTACCTTACCTGCGTGATAGATCAATCCGGGCTACGTGTTACGCAAGTATGAGAATTTTGCATCACCGGAGCTTTTGCAACTAAGGGTATTACCAGGTCATCCTCATTTAACTCGTATTCGAGATTTCATGCCTTTCACAGCAACTGAACGCGTTTTACAGAAAAGAGCGCACGCGATCTTTTGTACGTGGGATAAAATTGTTGTAAAATCGCCGGGTCTGTTTCTGTTACGAGGAGGAGAAATATGTAATCGTGGCGGAGTTAAAGAAACAAGACACGAGGGAACGGTGGATCGTAATGAAAATGTGTAGCAATTAAGCGGATGCTCGACAAAGGATGCAATTAATTATTAAAGAGCACTTTTACAAAACTTGTAACTGAGCAGAGCTAATTAAGGCATTCCTACGACGCATGTACGCAGGGGCGATAAAAAAGTAAAACCAAGTTGAATCGCGAATGAGACAGCAACTGTACATGCATAGACTTCATTGTAACATCGAATGTGATAGCGGGAATTTGCTTATCGACGTGAAAGAGAGGTCGTTAGACACCCAGGAAATGATTTATTCCAATGAAATCGTTCGCTTGGAACTGCTTTAAGCCTTTGGCGAAAGTAATGATAGGTACGTGTGCGGAGGACTGTACGTGTTGCTAGGGTACGAGGCGATAGTCTTTCACCGAATAATTCGGTGTATACCATTTGCACGGGCACGGCCTTCTTCTAGAAGAAAGGAAGGTTTCGGTTTCGATAGGCCTTGGAGGTCGACGGACAAGTGATGCTCGTTTAATATAATCATCTTCCTTTCTTTTCCATCGGGAGACGGATTTAAAGAAAGTCGACAACGGCTATGCCCGCTTCCCCTACTTCGTCGCTGTCTCTTCGTACTCGAACCTCTTTTTTTCGTCCTGAACCATGTCTGTATGTCCTGCACGCAAAGGCTTGAAACGTTGCCTTACACTAGCCACACGAAGTGTACGTAGAGCCAGCAGAGGCAGAGAAAGGTGCCCCACTGTGTTCGATATTAGAGAGGAGCTTCTTGAAGAATCCAGTGGTGGTGGCATCAGGTAGGGAGAAACGGGCCTCTGGGCCCAATCTGTCCTCAGTTCCCATACGAAGCTCCATTCAATATCGTTCAGTACATACCCGGTCCTACGGATAACATGTTGTCTACCGCGAGTTAGCCACTCTTGATCAAACTTAACACGTGAAGTCGGTGAAGTGTGACTGGACCATCGGGAAACGTGTGTAACGAACGGCCGTTTAGGACACACCATGAGCTTCATGAAACTGGTAATTGTACAAAAGATCGTATCGCATGTTTGGAGAGTATTCCCGAGAATCGGTGAAACTCGCGCCCGACGAGTGTCGTGTTAATAGGGTACATAGCTCATTTTAAAAAAAAACGCGCCCGCTTGTACTTTCATCGTAATAAGCATGTCTCGTTTCACAGTTGCAGGAAATGTTCGACGCGATTCTATCATTTGTAATCAGTCAGCGTATCGCCTTCGGCTACTTAGCAAGGGAAAGTATATTGGATTAGCGACGCGTTTATGTATGTTCATTTAATGTCTCGTAACGTAGCATCTTTTTGCTGTACGATCCCGTGGATTCGAAATTCTATTAAAATTGCTAATAAGATTCGTTCTAATTAGCTTAACCAACTGTGCTCTATCAAGTTGTGCCTTTTAGCAACAAAAAAAAGAAGAAGAAGTGTGGCAAATAAATTTAATTTCATTCGCGTACGCCGGATGCAAGTTTTCTTTTTGTTCGAGGAATATTAAAGAGTCCTCGCTTTAGGAGAGTCACCGAATTCTCGAGGTGAAACGCGCACGTCGTGAATCTAAAACCTAAATTTTCTCTTCTTCTTTCTCCATGGCCATGTGAAGCAAGCGACAAGAATTTCTGTTCTATTCGCAACAATTTAAATCCGAGAAACATCCTATATCCGATACGTGCTGCAACTCGGCCGCGCCATATCGAGAACACGATCGCGGCTAGGAATCGCTTATCAGGGTAGCAGTAACTGTCCATTCGGCGACGCTGGAATACCAATCGATTGGCCTCTTAAGGCCTTACTGGATGTTTCTTCTCGTTTATTAATCGGGTCACTCGGTTACACACACGCAACCAATGTTTCCACAAATGCTTTCTGCGCTCCTACACCGGCACTTCCTATTAGCTGTCTCGTTCCGACATTTCGATAGAGATTCCCCATTTCAGATTGTCGTAGTGGCGGCGATATTCATCGCTACAACCATCGCCAAAGATGAGTCCTCGAAAGCCCGTGATAAGAGACAACAGGTTGCATTCTACCCAAGGAGAGGAGGCAGACCACCGCCCTACGCAGTCCAAATGGAACCAATCGTTCAATACTCCCAGAGAGATCCACTCTACAATCCTCTGGCGAGTTCCAAAAGCGACGATCTCTATGAAGAGGCCCCGCTGAGTTATTATCCAACCGAACCGGAGCCAATCATCGAAATTATTATCAAAGAATCAAACGAATCTTTACCAACGCCGGTACCGCCGCCCCCGCTTCCGCCGCCAAGACCCACGAAAGAACCTGTGCAAGTGTTTTACGTGAAATACGAGAAAAAGAAGGGATACGGAGATAAGTCTCGTGTCATCTATGATCCGCCCGTGCCAGCGCTGACACCTGTCGAAGAGCACGAGGAGATCCAACCAGATAACCCGGCGCCGTATCCGGAAGAACCTGTTCACACAGCGACACCGGCACCGACAGAGCCTTCTACGACTTTGAGAGCAATCATTCGACCGGACAGTGAAGTGTACCACTCAGGGTCTAGCGGTATCCGCGTCACCTTTGGCACGGACCAAGTGCCCCCGAACAATCACAATAAGCGCAGCGATGTGGAAGCACCGACTAGCAAACAGCAGGCCAAACCATCCTCTACTCCTCCAGGATCCCCTAAAAGGCAACACGGTCCGTATCAACCGATTCAACCGGTGCATCAGAGAGTGCCACAAGCGTTTCCGCAACAGAGAGTCGTGAACCCTTTCCCCCAGCAACAGGCGCTCCACCAACCTCTGCAGCAACAGCAGCCACTGAACTTCCTGCAACAGCAACCGCAATTCTCGCCGTCGCCGCAAACTAGAAACCCATTGCAGAGACCTCAACGGTTACCTATCACCATTCAAGGGTTACCGGATGTGCAACAAAGGGCACCATTTAGCAACTTCGGTCCGCCTCATCGTGTCAACATCAATCACCCACAGCAACCAGGATTTCCTCCTACGTTATCGGTTTCGCATCAGAATGTTCAGATACAGACTCAGCCTGGTCCATTGACCCAAGGAAATCATTTCAACGCGGAGCAACAGCAACAGCAACAACCTTTGCCGCCCCATAAGCAGCAGGAATTGGAGAAGCAAAGATATCACGAGCAACGGCGTCAACAGGAGCACTTGAAGCAACGTGAGCATCAAAGACAGCACGAACAACACAGACTGCAAGAGCATCAAAGATTTTTGGAACGCCAGAGACAGGTGGATCAGCAAAGGCAGGTCGAGCAACAAAGGTTGCTGGAACAGCAGAGACAGCAGGAACAACAGAGATTGCAAGAACATCAAAGGTTGCAGGAGCAACAGAGGGTACAAGAGCACCAAAGAGTGCAAGACCATCAGAGATTGCAGGATCACCGCAGAAGAAAGCAAGAACAAGACCAGAAACTGTTTCAAGAACAACAGTATCGATCTCAGTTCAAGTACAATCAAGCGCCATCGGTGCCAAACATTCCGCAAATACCTATTACGCCTCAGAATACAAAGCCCGGCGGAGAAATTTTCAAAGCCGTTCCCAAGCTCGAACAGCACTACGCAATTCGAGAAAATCCACTTCATCCCGGTCCATTCCCACCTAATCCAACCGTAATCCAGCCGACTGGGTTCTCGGATGCGTCACAGAATCAATACGTTTCCGCCCAACCACCGAGTACGTCGGCAGATATTTTAAGAAATTCACAGAGCGAAATAACAAATGATCAGCAGCAATATTTAAACACGAAACAGCAAATCCTTCAAAATCAGCAGCAAGGATTCTTCTCGCAGGCTTTGCAACTGCAACAGCAACAGCAACAGCCACAGCAACCGCAACAGCATCAGCAACAGCAACAACAGCGATTCCCGCCTTCGTCCCAACGTTCGTCGATCTGGGGACGTCCTTCGTTTGGCGGAAATAACGCGAATCCTTCCCAAAAAATTTACGCAACCCCAGTTAGTCCTTCCGAGGACTTCAACCCGATCTCGACAAACAGACCGTACATTTCAAGTACAACTACAACGACCACAACAACAACCACGACAACCACCGAAGCCCCAACCACGACGACAACCAATTCTCCAAAGAATGAGGCAAGGATCAGGCAAAACATCGCGAACCTACCGGACGAAGTGCCCGACGATATCAGGGAGCAGCTTCTGAGTTCTGGAATTTTGGGAAACGCCGACATACAAATACTCGATTACGACAAGGTCGGGGACATACCGATAGAGAAACTACCGCCCGAGGCTCTGGCGAATTTCTACGGCGCCGGAGGCGCTTCCGCGGTAGCTGCCAGCGAACCGGTCCCGTCGATCGTCAAGAAACCCAAAACGGTAGAGAGCGCATCTTCCTCGACCTCCTCGTCTTCCACTTCTTCGGCTGTTTTGGCGAAGAAGGCAGCCGCTGGTAGCTCGACTAAGTTCGAGCAGGCCACCTTACGGCCAGGAGGAGTGGAGATGAAAGTAGTACGCTTCGATCCGAATACGGAGCAAGGCCAGGCACTCGCTCATCAGCACATACGCGATGATGCTACCAGGCTGAATCCCGTAACCGTGGGACAGCGAGACGAGTCCCAATACAATCGTTATCTACCGCTCAAAGTGAGTGGTGCTTCCTTCCCTATTCCGGACGTGCCACAGCTTAATGGCAGAAAGATCTCCAGCGTGGTTGTGTTGGCGCCCGTCGATTCGAACTTTCAAGAGGAGAAGGAGATCGAGTCAAGGCAGGGCAGAAGGGTCAGCGATGTACAGGCAGTCAAGTTTCTAGCTGGTGACGTTCTCAAGCAACTGGTGAAAAAGCCAACCACGGAAAACTATAAAAAGTGGTTGGAACAGGAGAGTCGCACAGAACCGCAAAAACAGTCGGTCGTGCTGTTAGTGACCATGTAAGTGATAGACGCAAGTTGGATGCCATAACTAATCACGCTTACCTACTCCATCGCCATCGCTAACTCGTTCACTCTCTTTAAATGACGCACGCAATTATTCTTTAACGAACCATATTTTCTTCCTTCGTGGTCGTCCATGCACGCTCCTTTTTATCCACTTCCGCAAACGTCTCCGTGGAATAACGACGGAGATCGCCTGGCTTCACTTTCCTCCGACTTTCAAATAATCATTGACGTTGTTGCAGGCCGAAAGCCACGGAGCAAGGCGACAAAGAAATCTTCATGTACGACGTTGCCTCGAAGACTGTTAGTAAACTCGCTGGAGATTTGTCTACAGCTTTTGTAGACGCAGCTGAGACTAACTCTGACAATACTGACTCTTTTCATGATTCAAACGGTCCGTCGTTTTAAGTGATGCACGAACAGGCACTGTGGTATACCATAGTATGAATCTAACTTATGAAACAAGGTTTTAGCGTGCCAATTACCAAAATAAAACATAAAGCCTTCACATGTTATTTTAAAATTGCAATGAAGCCGGAACAAGATTTGAGAGAGGTAAAAAACATAAAGACAAGTATCCTTGTAGATATTTTAATTATGTATTATTATGTATATATTATTTTGTACTTTTTTATATAAAATAAACGAAATTTTTTACGTGTAAAATTAACGATGTCCCACCGTGTGTTTTTGAATGTCAAATATAAAGGCTTTTAATTAGATGCCTCTTATTTGAATATGGTTCAGCTAAAAGTCGTGCCTAGTGGACTTTTGCGGGTTTTGACTAACTTTTAGCTAAACCTAGCATCATTGGGTGAGATCTATTCGACTTCTGCGTTTTCTTATGAACTTTCAGCTGAACCTACCACTCTACGGTCATACCTAGTAGATGGTAGTTCTGAACGCTCTTCATTTTACAAATAATAGATCTCTACTTAAAATTGTTCGAACCAATTTCTGCAGGTGTAGTTAGATAAATTACCGTCTCAGTGTACACTACAAATATTTTGAATATAGTTTTGGATCTACTAGGTCATTTCTTAAACTAGTAGAACATCGCCGAAATGAACCTTGTTTTCGGTCAATGTTACGCTTATATTTCTTATAAATATAAGAAAATTCACGAGTAACTCAAACAGGAGCTGCCCTTGATATGCGTTTTAAGAATAATGCGCGGCCACCAAATCAAACAATGTTGAATTGCTCAGGTAAAAGAGTAATAAAAACATTACACCCGAAAAAGACGGGCTTCGTGAGTTTCTGAGCGACGCAACATTTTAAATTTGGTACGCATGGCGGCAGTCGTGTTGCGACTAGTCCGAGAATAGTAGTGGTTTGTGTATTAATAAAGGATTCAATATCAAATATATTTTGACAATAATTGAAAGTCGTAAGTATTGTGGACAGCATTTGTTATATTTACTTACTGATGTTTTATCTATTTTGAGCTTCTAATCCTCATAATAATCTGTTCTCCTTTTTGTACAGGTTATCTTGTTTTCACGATGTTTTGCAACGAAATGTCAGAAGCGTAATAGGCGAATAATACAGTTTTACAGGAATTGCATTGATAAGAATACAAAAATGTCCAGCAGTAGCTCCGAAAGTAGTGACGACAGTCGTCACGAAAAGTCACAGAAACAGCATAAACATAAACGCGACGAGAGTCCTAACCAAGACAAGCGAACAAGCAGAAAGGAAATGAGCAACAAGAACAAAAATTACAGAGACAATAGAGAAGGTAGGGACGTTCATAAATTTAACAGAGACGTAAGAAGAGAAAATAATGATGTGCATCGTGATAGATCGCAACGCGAACGGGATAGGGAATACAGAGATAATCGATATGATCATCCAAGGAGAGACGACGAGAGGCAGCACGATGGAAGAAGATATCATAAGTCACCTCTGAGAAGAGACGATACTCGTTCTAGGCACAGAGATTATGAAGATAGAAGTAGAAAATACAGAGAACCTAACGATTATAACAGAAGGCACAACAATGCGAATAAAGAAAGGAGAAATAACTTTGAAAACGCAAAGGGGAAGAATGAACAGTCACCGGAATGGGGTAAGCCCAGCGTTAAAACCGAAGGGAAACCAAAACCTCAAGACAAAGACAAGCCAAACTTTGAACTGTCCGGAAAATTGACAGAAGAGGCAAACACTGTGAACGGTGTAGTTATCAAATACGCCGAACCAGCGGACGCAAGAAAACCCAAACGTAGATGGAGGTTATACCCTTTCAAAGGGGAAAAGGCATTGCCAACGTTGTATGTTCATAGACAATCGGCATATTTAATGGGCAGAGATCGTAAAATCGCTGATATTCCTTTAGACCATCCTTCGTGTTCTAAACAACATGCCGTCTTACAATATCGTTTAGTATCTTTTCAAAGAGAAGGCGGCGGCGAAGGAAGAAGGATCCGACCTTATCTTATAGATTTAGAATCCGCGAACGGTACATTTGTAAATAATGTAAAAATGGAAGCTAGACGATATCATGAATTATTAGAAAGAGATGTGATACGCTTTGGATTCAGCTCTAGAGAATATGTAGTATTACACGAACATAGCAAAGATGACTCGTTAGATGATGATGTTCCGACAAGTACTATCACTACAACTGTTACTACTGCTACTTAGATATCACGGTTCATACCCTTCAACAGTTACTAAACGTTTTCTACAAAGTAAAAAGTCTTGTATATTCTATTCCAGGATTTTACTTGTAAAATATTTAAAAAACCTATAATATTTTAAATACATTATCAGTATATTAATGTTACCAATTAGAACCTACTGTAAGACCAGTTTTATGTGATTTCCTTTAAGTTATACTATGCGGAAAATCAGTATAGTTCTTAAATAGAGCATTTATGACAGTACAAGATTTGTTCTAATAAAATTTCTAATTCTCGACAAACCGAAACATTGCTACACAAATTTTACATTTCGTGTAATTAGAACAAAAATTGATTGTAATAAATCACCTTTGAAATACATTACGATTTATTCATTTACATTTGAATCTTTATTTACCCAAACTTAAACAATATATTTTATTTGTTGTACGCAGTATAAACATGTATATATAAAATATACAAAATTAATACAATTATTATTTGCTTAGCAATATATTTTTTAACACATCATTAAGGATATTTACAAGAGTCGACTTATAATTATTTAAAAATTACAAAGCTTACGAGGAACTAACACTGTATAGTCCTTACATAAGAAAATTTTTTAGTGTGAAGACTACGAAATATCTCACATAATTTATTCGATTATTTATCAGATACCAGATATTGTATATGACTTTCGTATTAATTTATTTTGACACCACAAACATTTTGAACGCAATCCTATTTTTCATATTTGTCCTTTCGTTAAACTAAATTATCAAAATATTTTCAAAAAGTACGTATCCGAGTTTTATTCTTGTTACTATTATGATATATTTTGCCCATAATTCTCAGGATTTAAATACTTATATTATCGATGTAATACTTTTACGGAAACACGAATAAAAATTAAACGAAATGCCAAGTTCGTATTAGGAAAATATTTACAATCCTCGTCAGATTTTGTTGTTCATAAAATACGATTCGTGAAATTTAAAAATACAAGTTTCATAAATGATCAGTCCATTCGTATAAAATTGAATATGATAGAAAGTTGATCCTTAATTGCACTATTTTATAAAGAACTATTAAATTTATACATAACAACTTATCGCGCGCTTACATAACATTAATATCAGTTTCTGTGCTACACTCTACATTATCGCTGAATATGAAATTTGTACAATGAAATATGAAAATTCAATCGTATTTTCATGTCATTAAATAAATACATTAGGTTCTGTACCGAATATAAAACTATCGCAGATTAATCACCGTATAATACTCTACAACTACTCTCATTTCTTAGATGCCAAGCAACAAGTCTCTGATTACCAAACTAAAACTGATACAGTTACAATTAAAACGACTCTGCCACAATTCATGTAAAATAAAATTTTTAACATTAAACTATGAAATATGTACACACATTAATATGGCAGTTTAAAGCTATGGAACTTCACACGTACTTTCAGTTTCGAATATACGTCGTTGTAATCTGAAATTACGTGGCATACATATAAAATGACTTAATCTTTTTTTCATCTTTAACAACACCCTCACGAACCATTTACCCTCACGGCATCTGCACTGATATTCGTACACGTAACCATATTATTACTATTATCTTCGACGACCGGTGTTTGCCTTAATAAATTTAGTAACGCACTATTTATAACCAGAGGAATATTAGCTTTGCCATTTTGTAAAATAGAATGAGTCCTGTGTATCTTCGGCAATGTACTTTTCGTAACGTTACCGTCGTTCAACGTTGATTCCCCGGTTCCCCCGACAACGTTGTTCTTTAACGGGAGAACATTTTGTGAACTAATTAACGACGAACTAGGTCGAGTGGGTGGACCTAAACTAATGTTTGAGCTTATTGAACTAGAGCTCCTACCTTCTAAACTTATTTCAGATCCTCGTCGTTCGGTCATGTTCCTTTTATTCTTCCGCTGATCAGTCAAAGACGCGAATGAGTCCCCCTTTAAAATTGCTTTGATCGTGGGATTAGTTAATTTCGAACTATCTAAAGTATTACACTTCTCAGTCATGCTCGTGACCGATGCCCTTTTGCGTTCTGGTAAATTCAAACTGGATATCGACGATCTTTTATCACATATCCTTCCCGATTGTTCTCTGCCATCGCTCGGGGTCTCTTTTGGTTCTTGCGATGCATCGGTATGCAAATTATTTCTCGCATCCACATTTGTACTAATTCTATTTATTTTGGCTAAGTTTTGGTCGGATATATGGATTGACCGTGGCACTTCATATCCATTTGTCGAATTTTCCCTTAGTATAATATCATCGTTATCCGCCAACAGTTCTAAATATTTCGGCATCTCGCCCAATTGCGATGTGAGCACGGGGTTATGGGAATTCTGGAGGAACGGTTGCATATCCCGACTGCCTTCCGAGCTACTGGATTTCCACGAGTTTCCTGAAAAATGAAGTCGAATGATTGCACAGCAAACCCACAACCTTGCTTGAATAATTCTAACACGAGCTGAAGCGAAGGAGGAAAGAAACGTGGACAGAAAAAAGCGGCGTAACATATGTAGTGAGGGGAAAAGACTGGTGGGAGGTAACGATAAAAACGCAATTAAACGATGAATGTGTCACAATATATAAAACGACACTTTAATAGACAATTTGTCAGGACGATATAACAATGTTCAACAATGCATGACTGCGATGTTTAACGAACGACTACCAATATACGAATACCAATGCTCCCAATGACCGATACACGATGAATGACCTCTCCACGATTCTCGAATTCCACACATATGTAGAGATTATTTAAAATACTAACAAATTTATTAATAATGTGTCGACACACGTAGATGATGTTTTACAAAGAGAACCTACCTGAATTGTTATGATTTTGATTCTCGTCAGCAAAGTAAGCCATGTTAGACACGCCTGCAAGCATGAGCCATGCAATGATAAATACGTATTGAAGCAATTTGTTAAATTATATTATTGACAATTTGTACAATGATGCATCTTGCTGCGTTGGATTGCAACTATCGCGGAAACCATTAATGCACGTTGGAAACAAAATGCTCGTTTTATATGACGTGAGAAGTTATATTGAACTTTAAATAAAGACATTTATATGCGTGAGTAGTTCTATTAGATGATAAAGCAGCTAATAGCCTCTGAAGTTTAGATACCGGATTTTAGGAAAGAATGGCTTTGAAGTTTTATAAATCTCGCAAGAGTCAAGATGCATTTGGTAATTTAAAAATGAATGAATTACAAAAACGTAGATCGTTTATTCCATGCGAGAGTTTCACATAATTCGTAACGATGGATCACAAACTTACCCCTTCTAGCCAAGTAATGACCAGCATGCACTGGGCTTAATTGCGCGTCATCTATAGTACTTCGAAGGCTAACTATGTTTTCAAGGCAGGCTTTAAAACTTGGCCTGGCATCAGCTGCACTCCAGCACCGCAGCATGAGTTGATGCAAGACAGGTGGACAATTCAGCGGCTTGGGCAATCTTCCACCTGCCCGCACGTGGTGCAATACTTCGAGGTTTGTCCTGGCAGGGTACGGTTGCTGACCCAACGATGTAATTTCCCACATTAATACTCCAAACGCCCAGACGTCACTTTGCGACGTGAAAACTCCGTCTACCAAAGATTCCGGGGCCATCCATCGCACCGGAAGCAATCCTTCTCCCTCCTGCAATGAAAAGATGTTTCAAATGATTCACGGAATTAATGATAAAATCGACTATTACAAAATTACTAAGATATTTTACTTTTCTATAATAATCGTTCTTGTAAATATCTCTGGCGAGTCCGAAGTCGCCGATCTTCACGACACGATTCTCTCGGTCCCTGGCAGATACCAAACAATTTCTGCACGCAAGATCTCTATGTACAAAATGAAGTTCCTCCAAATAGCGACACCCCCTTGCCACGTCCTCGCACATTGCCAGTAAATCTTGCAGTCGTAGAGCGTGGGAGTCGGACGGTTGCAAAGATCGGCTTGCTCTTAAATAACTTAATAAATCGCCTGCCTCCATAAGTTCCAAAACTAATAACGGTGGATCAGTGTCCAAGCAAACACCAAGAAGCCTGAGCACGTGCTTGTGCCGAAAGTGACTCATGAGCCTAGCTTCCTGTAGGAACTCGGTTTTCTCCTGGGCAGACGCACCCTTCCTGAGTGTTTTAATCGCGACTGGCGTAACTCCTGGCCCCTCCAAGTCCTTCGCGTTTCCTTGGAACACCTATAGAAAATGTTACATATCACAAAATAATAATAATAATATCGTATCACAGTTTTGTACAGCCTTTCCTCCTTTTTATCATCACTCACCTCTCCAAACGCTCCGCTGCCCAAAAACTTCGCCAACGTGATTTGTTCCCTTCTGATTTTAGGAAGCGCAGAATCGTCAGGATCGTTTTGCAACGTGGACGCGTATAACGCGTTGGACTGAACGAAATTTCCACGCGGTATCTCCCGGAGGGTCGCCAGCTCCACGTCGCTCACCAACGGAGGTAAGACGGCCTTCTTATCTTCTTTGCGTTGCCGGTACACTGCTGAATTGCAAAGCTTATCTTTTACATTCGTATTGGCCGCTCGGTATAAATATCATTACTTCAATGAGCGTCATTTCAAAAGGACGAATTCAAACTTCATTTGCAATCGGCATACACTTACGGCAAAGGAAATAGCAGAAGCAGACAAGCATAATGGTTATAACAGGGACGCTGAGTCCCAACACTAAACCAAGATGCTGTTGCGCTGCTAATATCCCCCCAGTGGTTTCCGTTAAATCAATTATCGGGCTCGATCTGCTCCAACCGCCGGAACCGTACGCGTTTTTAGCTTGAACTCGAAACCGATACTTGTCGTCCATGTCCCCCGTGATTATCCAATAGTTGTCCGTGCCGTTGTAATACAACTTCCAACTTGCGTTCTCGGTGGACTCCATCTGTTCGTTAATTTCGTTGATCTTCGTCCCCTCGACGCGATACAGCGTGATTTGCGAGCCGTGGGCTTGAGCTGGCTCCCAGTTCAGTTGATACACGGAATTGCGGAGTTTCGTTACTGTAGGCATACCTGGCGCACTTGGCACATCACCTATGCGTCAAACAACAAGAGCCAGCGGGTTAAAATAATTCGTAAGAACGCGAGTAGAATCGCAAGGATGGAATGTTCATTACCTAAAGTTTGAAACGTGAACCCTCCATCGGGCGGCCACGCGAAATCTTTCTTGTAATTCGGATATCTCAAGAGCAATCGAAATTTGTACAAAGTGCGCGGTTGGAGCTTCTTAATGAAATACGTCACTCTATCCTTCTCCATTTTCGAATCGTTCGCTATTTGCCAATTATCCACGGCAACGTCCTTGTATTCCAACGTGTATCCAATCGTTAAATTGATACTCGGTATCCATGTTACGTTCAAGCTGTTCACGCTGTACCCAGTCACCGTTAAATTATTAGGTTCCGGGTACATCTTCACAACTTGCCCGGCACTTTCACTGTAAACGTCGTTCACGTGAGCAGGATAGGCTCGAACGAACACCAGATACTCTTGAGCGGGCAGCCATGGTTCCAGCATGGTGTAGTATCTTCCGTCCGTTGTACGTTCGGTGCCCTTAATAAATTGTTCACCTTTCTGCCGTGCTCCGTTTATCAATCGAACCAGCCTCCAGTGGACCTCGTATCGTACGTCTGCGGCGTTCAATATTTTCGGCGGCATCCAATAAACGATGGCCAATGTCGGTGTCAGTGAGTCGACAGTGACGTTTTCCGGGGCCGTCGGTGCACCGGCTTCCGTTCTTAGCACAACGCCGGAACCGAACTCCAGACTCATCGATTCCAGGTCAGCGTAATAGTTGCTCAACGCCAGCTTCAGTCTGTACTTCGTGAACGGCTTCAAATCTTTTATCTCGTACTCCTCCACGTAAGTCTGCAATTTTGTCCTGTCGCTGTCCTCGCACATGGTGGGATCGTTCTCCAAACACTGAGACACGTATATCGTGTACAGTGTCGTAGGTAGGTTGTACCCTTCGCAATCGAACTGGGGTACCGGCTGAGGAAGTCTGACAGTAATACTGTTCGCCGTTTTCGTCACCTCCTCCACGTTGTAAGACACTTGATGGGGAATCAAGCAGTTCGTGATTGGATACGTTTGCAACGATCGTCCCAGCGCTCTGATGCTTCGCACTGACGGCAGATAGAAGTGCTTGATCTCCCCGTCGTCGGGGTATTTCTTATTTATAAAGTATATCTGATCCTCCGCGATGTTCGACCAATAGATGTTCATTTTGTCGACTGTCAGCGACGCGGGTGGCAGCCCTTTATTAAAGTCGGCGTTCACTATCAAACTGCAGCCGCAGCCGTCGAGATCGGCGATGTTCAAGTGGCCTTCCATGGAGATCCAGTACATGACCGGTTTGTGAAAATTCGTGCTGTCGATTGTCATCACGGGAATCACGGACGGCCTGTACGGGCAGGAACACTCGTCTATGTGATTGAAAAACGGCTGAATCGCCCTTCCATTTAAATCCGACTGCATTATCACTCCGGCATCGTCCTTCGTCAGTTCTATCCAATACAACGATCTGAAATAAATTATATGAAATTACAGGCACGGATGAAATATTTCACAAGCCCTGGGAAATGTGCAAAAATTACCCCGTGGACGGCAATATATCCAGATTTACTATACGCCTGCTAGACGTGACGATGTTCGCGTACTTGAGAATACCGGCGCGCCACATGGTCAAATCCAATTTCATGATACGACCACCGTTTTCACGGTAACTGGATTCGGACCAATATACATGTCTTGCCACCCAGTCGACAGTTATACTAAGTGCGCTATTGTTCAGCGTCAATATTTTCGTAGCGTTTGCGCCATTCAGATCGGACGTGACGAGTTCCTGCATTTCGTTGATCCAATAAATCTTACTCTCGGCAGCCAGGTACGCTACTTCGACCGCGATGTGCCGCGTAATAGTATAGTTCTCTTCCTGGTCCAAATCTGATATTCGAACGGCGTCCATGGTCGCGACCAGCAATTGCGGCACCGGATTCTCGTAAATCGTCGAGACGTTGATCACGTCGGTGTACGGTCCCGCGCCAATTTCCGTGTGCGCACGGACTTGGAAGTAGTACGTCGTGTTTGGCAGGAGATCTTGAACCGTGTGCTCCAGCAACGCGGATGGAATCATCGACGGATCGCAGATCTGTATATCTATGTTATTTTCTTTGAACCAACACTGGACCGTGTAGCCAGTGATCAGGCCGTTTGTAAATTCCGGTTGATTCCATCTGAAACGAAACCTGGTTAATCTCGTTCTTGCCGTCAACAATATCGTCTAGCCATTTCTCTATAATTACGATTAATGGAATGGCAATAAATTCCTTCGCGCGATGCTTACCTAAATATCGCGAATATCTCGATATTTTCGCTCAAAGGTTCCTTGTGGAATTCTATGAACCCTCTGGGGTTCGTTGGCTGACTGGGAACGCTCTGTGGCGATCTTAGAATTTTCCTCGTGTGATGCGCCGTTTCCCAATACGTGAACGTTTTCACAGTCACCTCCAGCACCGAATAGGGCAGTATCTGTTCCGAATTATTGTAAGGCATCGAGGTTTCCGTCGTTATCTCCGGGTTCGAATTGGTGTTGATGTAATCGGCGAACTTCACCTCGTAGAACACCGTCCCGTAATTAATATTCTCCACGGGGTCCCAGGATATGTTGAAATTCCTCCAGGTACCTTCGACTCTAATACTGCTATAATTCACGGCGTTCGGTAGCACCAACGCCGTCTCCGATGTTAAATTCTTCGGATATTGATGGAGCGCCGGATCCATAACAGCCACCATGTGAAGGCCCGACAATGTGATACCATTTATTATCGCCGTGTTCTGACCGGACAGATCGCCGATCACCGCGTTTCTGTCGTCCTGAAGCCACAGCAAATGCTCCGAGAAATAACACAAAGGGCCCTGCATGTTTGGGTGTTGCAAAGCCGAGACCTGCGAGGGACGGAAAATCGAAGTTATGAAATTTTCTTTCCAATTACAGAGATAAATGGACAGAAAAATTGAACGGGGATAGACACCTTTTCAGGTACAATTTTGTGGCTCATAGGAATCCTTTCTGATGTTGGAGCGCGATAAACAATAGATCCACTCTCGTAGCTGCGAACAATCCAGTAGACGTATCTGTTCTCCGTATCTAGCGTTAACCCCATCACCTGTTTCCCGTTGAATATCTCGTCCGAATGATAGTATCTTCTGTCCTGTCCATTTAAACGAGCGACCTCGACAGCGTGACCCGTGGACCAGTACAGATACGCCTCCATAGAATCGATCATTAGCTCCTTAACGATGGCCAGGATCGACATGGGCTCCTGTTGGGAGCCGTTCAGATTTGCCCTTGTTATCTGGAAGAAGGTACGCGAAGCGATTCATCGTCGTGAGTTCAGATAGTTCAAGCGAGACGGTTTGGTTCAGAAGAATTGCTGTTTTATTTACAATTTGTTGCTTCGGATTGGCCCAGTACAATTTCTTGGATATCCAGTCGACGGCGATGCTGCCCACAGAATGTATGTTCATCTTCGTTTTCTGATGATTCGTAATATTGTACCGATACAAAACCGAATTATTCCCCACGATGTACAGGACGTCCTTGTACCAGCTGACATCGACGATGTGGTAATCGGTCTCCGTTTCTTTCAAGCTCGCTTTGTATATCAAAGTGTCGATATTCTCGCCGGTCACGTCGCTCCTTAGGAGGCCTTCGTTCGCGGACCACAAAATTGACGCGTGCGATCCGTCTCTGGAAGTCATTAATAAATTCGTGATTCGAATCGTCGTTGCTCAACGAAATGTTAAAATATTAAATAATATAGCCTGAATAATTTTGCCCGAAAACGAAACCTGTACATGTCGCGATTCGAGAAAAAGATATTTACCTCAAAGTTCGTCCCCTGAATTCGGTGGACCAAGGCCCCCTGCCAGCGCTCGTGTATGCAGCCGCCTTAATCGAGTACTCCGACTTTTCCCTAAGATTGTGCACGGTATGAGACGAGCCAGCGATATCTTTCTGATGAATAGTCTCCCCGGTGGACTCGTCTTTGATCTCCAATTCGTACGACCAATTCTGCCATGCGCCTTTACCCTGACCGCCCAATAGATGCGGCGCCTGCCAAGAGACCTTAGCCCTCTCAACTCCTAGAACAGCTTGAACCCCCGTAGGAGGATTCACCGGGACAGGAACGGGTTGGCTCGCATCCATAAGCACATTGACACTGACAAATGAACCGTTCGATCTGAAAGGGACGCTTTTATTGTGTCGTCTGCATTGACGTATACGCCGCTGGCATACGAATTAGCATTCCTACCGATCGGGATAGGCGTTATGAAAATATCTGTTCTGCCCTGAATGATATCCCTCTATCAATACTTCTTCGCCGTTCGTCCAATAAAATAACCCGTTCGCCATGGCCAAGGAAACCACGTTTCGGAATTTTGGCTGCTGCGTGTTGGCGCGGAGATCCAGAACTTCGCGGCCGTCCAGAGACACTGATATTACGGTGTTTTGGATATGATGGGGGACTAGAAGACGGAAGTTCGTGTGGTCCACGGTGAACGCGCCCAAGTGGCCGTCTTCTAAGATTAGATAAGGCTGAACCTACAAGAGTCGGTCGAAAATTATTTCCGCCGTAAATGTGCCAGTGTCGGTGCTGCAAAAGTGTCGATGTACAATAAACTATTGTATTGTTCGTGGCCGTACCTCGTGTTTGACACCGTTACTTATGTCAGCCAGATCCAATCGGTACAAACCGCCCCTGGTGACCCAGAATAAGTATCCATTGTACGGGTCCACCTCGATATGCGTGGGTCGGGTTAAAAAACCGGCCACGGCCACCGTCAGGCCCCTTCCGTCCAGATTACATCTAGCGATCTGCCAAACCGTCGTCGCGTGTTTCACCTCGCCCAGAATGTATAAATGAAGATTCAGCCAGTCCACAGATAAGCTCAGCGGTTTGAAGTTTGCCTGACTTGGGCTGAGTATCACTGTCGGTCTCGTTCGTTTCGTAATGGACGTTCTGTACACGTATCCCATGGAATCGGAAATGAACAATTGAGCGGAAGCGACGTGAATGGCGACACCCCGAATTGTGCTGGTGTTTTCGTAAACCACGCTGGGATCGTCCAGCATGTCCGCGTCTTGCTTCATGACAACGTGCTGACCGCCGAGAATTAAAATGGGCTGCTGCGTGTCCTTCACTGGAATATTAAGAATCCTGTTAATATTTTGCATTTTCTTTGGCGAATTCTCTAGCGAGATGCTTTCAGATTTCTCGATTTATCCCTACCGGCCGGTTCTGGAGTTGTCACGACGTAGGTTACAGCAGGAGGTCCCTCTCCGACCCCGTTTCTCATCGTCACGCTTATGGAATAATTCTTATTCGGTTCGAGATTTTGGAACATATAGTGGTCCGTGTTCTCGGAGGCCGGTATATCCTGTAGATTGATTGTAAAACGCGTTAAACGAACTGTCAACGTGTTCGTCCCTTTCGATCCCCCGTTAGGTAAACGGTATGCCAATAGGAAAAGAAACGCCATGCCAGAAACGTGTCTCGTGGAAAATCTGGTTCTTACAAGTGAACAGGCTTGGTGTTAAGTGGGCGAAGGGTGGTGCAATCTTTCGAAGCAGATATTTTTCAAACATACAAGCATAGTCTCGAAGAGAAAAAAGAATCGTGCATTTTTACGTTATACCCCGAGCATGCCATCGGGAAGCCATATTTCCCAGGAAGGACGGGCGATCTTGCAGAACCAGTTGCTGTTTCACATAGTGCTACCAGCTTACGACAGTTGAAGAGAACAGCGAAGCGTAAATCGTACTTTCGCATCGACGAGTACGTCGAACGTTGCGAAAATGTAACAGTAGCGTACAATCGGAGAGAAGTGTATGTACAACGGCGAGTCCCGAAATAAAAGTGGACAGAACTGTCGCGTTAAGAGAGGAGAATGGAATGAACGTCGAGAGTGTCGTTGACATTATTGAAGTTCTGGCGTGGCGTATACCTTAAGCTGGGAGTGGTCAGCCCCTTGCAGACGCAGAACATAAGACAAAAGTGGCCCATTCGGGAAAGGGCCCGGTTCCCAAGACACAGAGGCGCGGCAGCTGTCTACTGCCACCGCTCTTACAATTACCGGTGCTGAGGTTGGCAGACCAGCCGCCAGCGTTCGTATCACGACGCTCGGAGCGGAGACGATTGGCTCAGGGTTGTGCTGTGACGATTTCAACAGCAGCGCTACGCGAAACTGTAAATCAGACATGAGAAACGAAGGATTTATATTTAAGCAAAGTGACAATATGTCAGCCAAGCCTGCAATAGCAGATTCTGCCCAGATTCTGTTAGCGGGTTTTGTAAACAGAATGGCTGCGGATCTGATGCAGAACCTGCTGGACAGAATCTGATGGGAGATTGGCAGCGGAAGCTGAACAGATCCTGCAACTTGAGCCATTTAAATGGCATTCTAAATCCATTTGAATGGCTCATGTTGCAGAATCTGTCAATTCCGTTGCCAATCTGCTGTCAATCTGCAGGCAGATGGCTGTTACGGTACTTGGCGGAAGTGATTCGCGAATTCTGTTGTGAATTACAAAAATGATTCTGTGCTGTAGCGAAATTGAAACGAAAGACTTCATCTTTTAGTTACGTTGAACCAGGAAAATTCATTGAACAGTTTGGAATAATTACCGATAGAAGTTATACGATGGATTATGTAGAATAAGGAATGAGGAGACATTTACCCTGTATTTCGTGTAAGGTTGCAAATTTTCGACCAGGATTTGATCGTCCTCTCCCCACGACTGATTTCTGCAGTACTGCCAGGTCTCCGCCAACTCCTCGTACCTCCATTGCACTAAGTACGATATACCTCCTCCGCGCCTTTCGATGTCTATTCCCTTCCATCCCAGTCGCAGAGATGTTGCAGTTAACGAGTCCGCCACTAATGCTGGCGCCGGTGGAACGCCTATTTCCGCTGATGGTTTGCACGATAGCAGACGATTATTAATATAAATGTAAGGACGAAAGGAATCGCAAGTCATTTGGTTAGAGTTATCGCACGTGAGATCGACAAAAGTCGATCGCGCAGTCAATGTTGCACGAGGGTTCCTTCACTCGCGAATGTCCGTTCGCCCTAACCGCAATGCTTCTATCGTGAAAATCAATTCTATCGCGATCGCGGTTTCGAGTGGCAGGCGATGAATGCGGATCGGCAACACGCCTTGGCTGAATATCAGAAAATACTGGACGAGTTAAGGGTAGCGTTTTTCGAAAGATGGAAGCAGAACCAAACGGGCAACGTCACTCTGAACGACTTCGTACAATACCGTACAATCGGAACCGGCGCGTTTGGCCGTGTCATGCTAGCTAAGTACAAGCTAACCGACAATTGCTATGCCATCAAAATCCTGGACAAAGCGAAGATCGTGAAGATGAAGCAGGTCGACCACACGTTCAACGAGAAGAAGATACTACAGTGCGTGAGATTCCCATTTGTCGTTTACATGGAGTTCTGCTTCAAAGACAATTCGTACATTTACATGGTGTTGCCCTATATTAATGGCGGCGAGATGTTCACGCATCTGAGACGCATGGGAAAATTCGACGAATCCTTGGCACGATTTTATGCCGCACAGGTGGTGCTCGCCCTGGAGTACCTTCATCATTGCAGTTTAGTTTACAGGGACCTGAAGCCGGAGAACATTTTGATTCAGGACACGGGTTATATCAGAATGACAGACTTCGGATTCTGTAAGATGATCGATGGCAGGACGTGGACATTATGCGGCACCCCGGAATACCTTGCGCCGGAAGTGATTCTGTCGAAAGGATACGGCCAATCCGTCGACTGGTGGAGCTTCGGGGTTTTAATTTACGAGATGAACGCCGGTTATCCACCGTTTTACTCGCGCGACCCGATGAAGATATACGAGAGAATTGTCGCTGGTAAATACAAATTCGCGCACCACTTCGGCGAAGAGCTGAGGGACATACTGAGGAACATATTGCAAGTGGATCTCAGCAGGCGGTTCGGAAACCTGAAGGGCGGCATCGTTGATATTAAAAACCACAGGTGGTTCCAGACGACCGACTGGGAACAGATTTACTATCAAAAGATACAGCCAAGCTTCATACCGAAATGCACGTCCCCGGATGATACCAGCAACTTCGAGCAATACGAGGAGGAGAAGCTAAGGATAGATCCGGTCGATTATTACGTTAAAGAATTTGCGAACTTCTAGCGAAGCCAATTATAAGACACCGTATTATACGGAGAAGAATATAGTTGAAGAGAACGGTAGCTATAGAGGTGTACACGGGAAGCGCGCTCTGGTATATTCACGAATGTTAAAGGGTGTTTCACTGTCGTAAGTAAAGTGTGCATTACCTTTCAGTTGCTGAAAGTAACGATTCAGCGCGTCGTGACAGCCCAGAACACAGTAGAGTTCCTTTGGCGGCAGCAATTCTTGCGTTCCATTCTATAAACGATCAAGCACAATGTTAAATTCAACGAATGATAGTTCACGCCCAGCGGAACGATAGAACGGAAGGGAGGGCGACGTTTAACATTAGAGATAAGAAATAAGATTTTAATATACTAACGCAAACTGCTTGACAGCTCGTGTCGAGTGCTCGTTGCCAAGCTCCACAGCCTTTTGTACACTGCAACAGACCCAAAATAACGTATTACATACCTGTCAGACTTCGTTACACAATGTTACCGTGCAACGTTTCCGATTGTACAAAATATATCACAGTTGAGCAAATTATTAATCGTACAATTCAGCTGGCGTATAATAAAATATTTGAAACTACAAACAACCCCCTTCGAGCTACTGCAGTACAATTTCCGATGTGAATTCGTGCAAATACATCTCCCCCTTAATCGATACATAGATTCGGTTCCTTCAAGGCGTAACGAATAAATTGAGACGATGGATCGCGATAACGAGCGAAACATGCTGCATCATTTTGGCATTGAAGTAACTGGAACGTCTTGGAGGCGAAACCGTGTTCAAGAGATGTACAAGAACGTATGTACGAGGCACGTGCCTCAAGTAACGCCCACGTTCATAAAACGGCCGGTCGGTTCGTGCCGAGCATGGATTTGCGAACCGAAGTTTAACGCATTAACTTTCTGCACGAGAGGATGTGGGCATTTGTGGGCGACAACAAGCCAGTCGAAGACGAAGCCGTGGAAGAAAACGAACGAACCATGAACAGACGGGCGCGTGCATTTGTTCGCGATGAAAAGAGAGAGATTGATCGTCCGTCGTAGTTTGTATGAAACTTTTTCCCAGATACGATCCATGGCTGTTGCATTTTTCCCCCGATAAACGTGCCGTCAGATCAGCAATGTTATCGTTCAGAAAATTTCGTTAGTACGTCGCCTCGGCTATTAAGCCATTCCACATGTACAGTGATTTTACGAAATGGACAATTGATCAGCTACGTTTATTTTACTGCATTTCGAATTTACACGGCTCAGTTGGAAAACAAAATTACCGATGGTCTGTCGTTCTGAAGTACTAGATGTAACTAAAGAAAAAATTCCAGTAACGAATGGCTAACTGCAGAGCATCTTTAAGAAGGGACCCTTTTTCAAGATCATCTTGAAAGAAACCGTGCTCGGTGAAACGTAAATAAACTAAAGCATCGTAGCATTCTTGACCACTTCAACAACTTCAGGAGGAAGCAGTTTGTGATAGTTGCTTCTGGACTGGTAGCTTTCGATCATCGTCGTCTGTAACTCGTTCTTCCCTTTCAAGTATCATACGATGATCTACGAGATGAATCTGCATATTTCATCCTCATTTCCTGCTCCTATTTCTAGGAATGCCTTCCACCGCTGATAATTGACGTTTAATTCCGTTCTTAATGAAATCCGAGTGCCCTATTAGAAATGTTCTAGTAACGGTAGCTGCACCGTACCGCGGATAGCTGCGCTTGTTAGTAAAATCGCTATTTCAACATCGTGCCCCGAGATACGAGAGGCCCATTTACCAATTGTCAGACCGATCGACACTCTGCGGCGTTCGAGAGGCGCCGCACATAAATGATACTCCTCTCGACATTTTAGAATAATAAGCTCGATACGGAAAACTTAATTCAGCAGGATTGCCGATGCACCTGCGTCAACAATGTATTAAGCTCTAAGTGTCGGGATAAAACATTTCTCGCCGCCATAAATATCGCTAATTTTTATTGACAAAAATGGTAAAAATGGAAAGGACAATTTTCTGTTTTAACTTTCATCGATTCATTCGCAATTTAACTCGTTCAGTGCATGTAACGGCGAAGCGCAAATTCAATTTCGCCCGACACAATAGCGTGAAGGGAAAAAGGGAACAGGCGAATTGATGCACCGTTTAAATCATATTTCACGCGGCTGTTCAATAATTAATGCGTACGCATCACATAGGTCTATGTCCAACAATTCTACAAGAAAATGGACCACCGCCGTTGAACAAATACATTTAACGGCGACCCGATTTCGCGGCATCAGAGCGCTCTGCGAGTGACACGTCACATCGATGCGATCCAAGTGATGCGCGATTATTTCAGCCAATCGACCTATCGAACGCGGAACGAGCGCCGCGTATTAAACGAATTATACACTCGGTCCGATTCCGAGTTGAAAATATTATATGCCGAGCTCCCTTATCGGAGCGCGGAAAAAAAAGAGTAGATACGAAACGATGGAATTCGTCGCGCACGTAAAAAAGAATCGAACGAGTGGATATTTACAATCTCGGCGCATAATACACGATCGTTAAAACGGCCACTGTAATCGACCCTAGGCGACGATAATTTTTAACGTCTTAATTAATCATTTTTCTCGCGACAATTCATTGCTTCGTGCCTGTATCAATCTTGCCCCCGCTCCCTTTTCCTTTCAATTGCTTCCCATAATCCTCGGCGTTTCTTCCACGATCATTTCCCCGCCGGTGACGTTCCGATCCAGCATGGTCGAATTCGGCTCGGCTCGTTTAAACGATCGTGATCCTCTCCGTTTCGTGGCACGGCCGTCGCGTAATAGGGGTTGACAAAACTATCAGACGGTGGAAAACAGCTGAAGCACAACGGCTCGACGCTGTGCCCGCTAATTTCTCACTTCCTCATTAAAACCTCAACACACATTACGCCCCAGCCTGGCCCTCGCTCTACTCGGCTCCCCGTAGATCGTAGATCTTCATCCTACCACGAACGATATAACGAATAGAGGATCCATCCGTCCTCTACACGTTTCGCTTGAGCCTCGTTCGCTAGAAGTGTACGCCCCGTGCATCAACGAAAGAAGCCGTAAATAATGGAACGTACATACAATGTATACGTAGGGGACAATATGTTTATAGAAGCTATAAATTCATTAGCTTCCGGATTGTTCCCAAGTGGAGGGGTAACTTGGGGATATTTATTGATAAACATTGTAAGCAGAGAAGAATACCGTCTGGAGAGCATCATTAATGATGGCATAGGTATACTACATAAGTAGCGTAGCTTCTGGTAGTCAATGTTAAGTGCCTACATTTGTCGCGGACATGTCTCGCAACCGGTGGTCTACCACTTTACAAAAACACTCGAATTGCCGGGACTAGTCTGCCAGATCTTCTCCCCTAGAAAAGCACAGAAACTTCCCTGCGGGCGAATTCATCGAAACGCTGTTGCACGCATATGTAACGTCTTTCGAGCACAGAAAATGCAACGGAATATAAAAGGTACACGCGCACGAAAGGAATTCCGTAAGTATCGGTTCCTCGCCATCAAGCTGTGAAATTGCCGGAAGAAGCATCAAAGGCGAGCCAACCTCATCATGCGAACTTCCTCCGTCGTGTTTGCACGAAAGTAGAAATACGTGGCGAGTTATGTAACTATTAGGTACTCCGTTACTTCGATTCGCGTCCGTAGCCGGATGAATCGTGCGCGACGCAGAATGTGAACCGCGGTTCATCGCCGAACCGCGGCTGAACCGTCGCGTTAACGAGCGGACGGCAATTAGGGTTGCGTTTAGCAAAAAGTAGAGCATCTTCCTTTGGAATCGCGTCGACCGCAGGCTAACCGTTATTTGAGCGCGTTACTGGAACGTACGAACCGTGAAACGAGGCGAGGGAGGAAATCGTTTCGAGCGCAATTCACCTACTGTACTCGTGGTATTCGAGGCCTTTCAGCCGGCACGCAATCTCGTGCCACGAAATTATATGAAACGCACGCGATCGACGACGGGACGAGCACAGATATCGTGGCCACCCTACGTAGGACGAAGGGACCGAGGACTCAATGGCGACGTTCCTGCTTCTTTTTTTTTTTTTTTCGAGGCACGCGATAATTAAGTGTATCGCAGGCTCTTTTGTGCTTTTAGTGGCATTAATTGCGGTTCTCGTTTCCTACCATGGAGACACGCGTTGCTGGATATCCTTCCGGTAGGGATCCTTTCCCAGTTTCGTCTTTTGTCCCCTTCCTGTGTCTCGTTTTCTCGGGACCCTTTCCCTTTGAAACGTGCAGGCGTGCTAACGATCGTTCGTGATTTTACCAAAGTACCGCGTACCTTCATTCACTCTTTCACGAAGTGCCGTTCCATGTTTCAGACGATAATTCCAGCAGTCGTTACTCGCAAATCATTAACCGATTACGCCTAAAACCGGGCTGTCATTAGCTTCGATTTCGAGTGCTATCGTTGGACAAAGGTTCATTAGGAAGCGCGCACGAGGCGTTACACCTCGGGACACTTTCTTGTCAGGAGTTCGAACGACGGAATTAGTGTTTCCAAGTACAGTATCGATACGCTCGGGCTTTTCTGTAGCTTTCCCTGCTGGACTTCCGTTCCAGGGACATACAGAGAGGACTAGAAGAGCGGAAAAAGGGACGGACAAACAGAGAGAGTGAATCCGGAGTCGCACGGCAATTTGGCGACATCCGCCATAGGCCGCACTTGTACGCGATCCAATTTAAAGTCACGAAGCCGTACGAGCCCGTCCATTCTTTCATTCGTACGCGTAATACGTATACACGTTCATCCATTCATTGACTTTGGCTGCGTATACGCTCTAACGTCGAATCAGCGAGGAGACGAGAAAGGGAGGGCTCAGGACCTGACTTTGTTTTTATTTGCCGTTTACCGTCTCTATACCAGCGGGCCCAGACACCCCGGGGTCAGCAGCGGAAGTACTTTCATTGTGACGGGGGACCGACGCGCCGCGGCGTCCCTTTATTTTCGTCTCCGACGTTGGACTATGTCGACGAACGTCCGTACTTTCAATTTGCGACCGATGCGAGAATTACGCCCTTAGGTACGCGTTAAGATCGCCCAACCCATTACTAAAGGAGAGGACACGGGAAATCTGTGAACGATTTTATTCCCGCTTGTGAATTGCCCGCGTCGAGCTGGCCGATTAGAGCTAATCAGAACTGTAGTCTGATGTTGCAAATAGTTTCGAGGGACTTACCTGGTCGATCTTGCAGCGTACGCCACATCCCACCTCCGAGCTGGAATCGTCGGTTCGATTCTGGAAAAAAGAAAAAAATATGGAATGAAAGGGAGGTTTCTGTGATACCTATTCATTTGTAGATACTGATCGCAGCTTTCGACGGGGAACTTTCGTTTCACTTAATTAAAATGGCATTTACTTCAATATCTGTACAGGATACAGCAGTATGTTTTCTATTTATATGTTAATAACAATATCGACGTGTGCAGTTAATAATGTTGAATATGCAGAAATATCGACGATAAGTATCGAACCTCCAAAGAGCACTTTTATGAAATGTTAAAGAATATTTCACAGTTGTCCACAGATTTCGTTACGGCCGCGGCTCTGCACGCGATGATTTAAATTCGTCAACGAGCAGGTGATGCCTATAGTATCCCTGAATAAATATGATCGTCACGGTAATTAATTATGCGTAGGAACTAGTTGAACTCCGAAATTCCCATGGCCGTACGCATGGTTACTCACCCCCTGTGATAAACCCCAGAATTGTTCGCCACCCTTGATCCAGTCAATTCCTCGAACGCGTACCGCCGCTCTAATTTCTCGTTTCAACAATTTACGTTCGTTTCCATTAAAAGCCGGACGCGCACCTGTATGCCGGAAACGCGTAACGTACAGGTGCAAACGGTGTAACGACCGCGCTATCCGAAAGGGTGCCAGGAGACCTGCGACTTGTCGCGATTGTTCGGCGATTCATTCGCGACGGTCTAGGTATACAGGGGGTGTCAATTGAACCGGATGAAACAATTTACTATCTTTTAAAGCTGGCAAGCGATTCAATTTATCTTCTGCGGCCCCTGCGAGCTACGCGACGCAACCGTTACCGCCATTCGCGTCGGATTTTTTTCCCTTTCTTACCATTCTACCTAAAGTTGAAAAGAAATTCATTCTACGCTTGGAATTTTTAATAACCCAAAGTTTGACACTCGACTGTATTGCGATACACATATTTCGCAACACAGCTCAGTGCTACAGCGTTCGAACGTTGTCCCCGTCTTTTGTCCAACGCTATTGGAAATGCCACGCGGACAAAGTTCAATCGACGTTCACCATTTCACGCGAACGTGAAGAAGCAGTAACCGTGAACGGTGGTTCTATTTACCCATCGGAACAACAGAAAGCACGAACGGGAATAGCGAGTTTCGTGATAACAAAAGCCGTGGAGACGCCGCGACGCAGTGTTTTCGCGACTATCGCCTGCCGGCGTGGTTGTATCAATTTTACGATGGTTTCTTTCTTTCTCGTTTCCCTTCCCATTGTCGGGGAATCTCGTTTTCTACTTCCCTTGCGCCTTCGGTCGACACTGATGCTCGTTTAACTTTGCACCCGATTAATCAAACCGCCTAGACTACCACACCGTACGAAAGCATCGGTGCATTATCCCTAGAACATTATCGTGCCGCTCGTTAAAATATATTCTCGGCAATACAGAATTCCTTTCCACGCTTCAAATCTCCGTTCCATTTTTTTTTTCGTCGATTTTCACGCACACTCATTCCCAAATTGTGAACCCCTCCGATCGTTTTGGTAATCGCTCGAAATTATCGTGTCAATGGATCTGAAACAGTCACTCCGTTTTATTGGGACGCCCCTGTCTTTGCTTCCTGTTCCCACCAGAAAGCCAAGACGTCCATCCCCGGGGACGGAAATCAGCCGGTAAAGAGCTGTTTTATCTGATCTGAGGTAATCGTTCGATGTGTACCTGCTAGTCCTTCCGCACATCCTTCCGTCGTGTTCAACGTCTTTGTCATGCTCGACGGCGTTCGCCAACTGTTGCACCTCTCCTCTATAAGAAGCACCAGCGTTGATGATTAAGCATAATGACCGGTCACCGCGTCTTCCCGCCAAGTGGACACACGGAAGATAGATTCTTATCCAAGCTTTTTCCCAAGGTCTTCGCGAACAGTCGTTATTTTAATATACGCTAATTACCATCAAACGTATATTAATTACTAAGTATAGATCTGCACTTGACGTATTCAATATGCAAGTTTTCCGTCAGAAAGTTAAATGAAATATCGAATTCAGTGTGTCACGAGCACTGCAATCCTCTCAGGCGGACGGGGCTACCAAACAGGTGGAAAATTCACGGAAATCTTCGAATCTTAAAATAATACTACTCGTAGGCCTTTGACACGTTCAAAGCGTCCCAGGGTGTTTCAAGTTGAAGGCAAAGGGTGTTAGGTTTTTTTTCGTGCGGTCTCGAACAAGCCATGGTCGCACGGTGTTGAGTGTACACCGGACGGTGTCCACTCGGATGGAACATCTACCTTTGAAGTCTGAGGTTTGTCTCTGGCAAACACCTGAAACGGTGCCCGTCTCCTTTCCCTCTGCTCCTGGAGACCGTTCGCGGGGCCGATGCAGTCGACGTTTCAACGTTCGACCGTTCGCAAGCATTGCATTCGTCTATGATGCACGCCAATTATTCTCGCGTTACACGGTGAATTAAAAAGATACGCATCACCTCGACTGCTTCACTTTGCACTCGTTAGCGTAAAGAACGAGAAGGATTTTTTGTCGCGGTGCTCGCAGTAGAAACGCGTTCGCACGATTCTTCTTCTTAAACGTTGCATAAGAATTCATTCAAGTTCACGAGTTTAGATCATTAAGAAATAGATCACGGAGTTTAAACGTTTTTAATTTTAATGTCTCGATTGGGCCTCGCAGTTGGGGTTGCCCGTAGGCGCTCGTACGCACAGTCGCCATTTAATTTCATTAATTACCTTGAAGATCATGGGACGAATTAAAAACGGCCACCATCAGCTGCCACTCGTTACGATCTTCAAAGTATTGTACGCGCACGTGTGTGTGTGCGTAACGTGCATGAGTTTTAATTCGCGTGACGTCACGTAAAGGCGCCGAAACCCTGTTTCCCAGGATTTGTTCTTTTAGCCCAAGACCTGAGGGGATAAATTGAGCTATCTCTCGAGGTACTATCGATCTTACTTCACAAAAGTGACAATTTCTTTCTATTAAAATCTCCGATTCGAAGTGTTCGGTAATTCAAGGGGACACTGCATGATGGATTTTTAATACGCGGATGCTAAGGGGAAATCAAGCGTGTCCCCTGGCTTTTCAGAATAAAGTTTCCACGAATTCACGAGATTCCGAAAGATGTGGGCTTCCCACCCGTATATGCTTGAATTCAACCATCGAACTGCGCGAGGACTAAATCTCCCTTCCCCTGGCGGCCACTGTAGATTGCTGCTCGATAACTCCGCATCGGATTGAATGCACCGAAAACTTCTACACACGTGGATTGGGAAGACATTCCAAGCACATCGCTGTCATATTGAGCGATTGAAATCAATGATAACCGAGACGTTTCATTAAATAATCGGTTGACAGTGTCGCCCTCCCTACGAATTATCAGTTCTCTCTGCGGTTCACTTAGTCAAACGGATCATCCATCATTCGATCTTTCGTCCGCGAAATTTCCAATAAACTTAAATGAACCTCGGCTAATCGCGCTTCGATTACGCTACGATCTCACTTCGCAGATAAAGACGATGCTTGTTTTTTAATAAGCCAAATCGTCTCACGACTATTATCGAGTTACGCGCTGCTCGCGGCAACGTGTTTACTTCCACGAGAAACTTTCGTCATTCGAAACGTATTTCTCTTATAGAAAAATAAAAAAGGAAGAAAGATAGTAAGACGAAAAATTAATGAAAACCACAGACGCGTCGCATTCACACGAAGCTCGTGCACCGATTGAGTAACACCATTTCGTATTTCGCACGATTATCGATGCACTTCGAGGTGAACCCCTGGGCAAGTAACGAGGCACGCGTTGTAGGTGAGAGGATGTGGCCGACAGGAAGTTCATTGTGTACGGCTACACATATAATATTGCACGCCGAACGATCCTCCGGATTCTACGTAGTTTCTCTGCCGGCGTGGATTTGGAATCCGCGCAGATCGCCGTGCCAGCTCGTTTCGAGCCCTTATAGGTACATATCACCGCCTCGAATTGTACACCGTGTACCGGCTCGCGTTTTGCGCACTGCGAAATCGTATGTAGGTTAGAGCGTGGGCGTGGATCCATTACAGGCGCCGTTTAAGTAATTATTTTTCAATTAAAGGGGAAAAACCGTCGTCTACGGAATTGCGGAATTCCACTCGAAACGAGCAAACTGTTCGCCGTGCAAGGGAACAATTGCGCCAATCTTCCCGACGCTCCTCTCCCTTCGTTCAATTGCCCGCGCGTTGTTTTACAACAGGAGATTACATTGGGAATATCGAACGAATCCTGAGGGGAATTCATGAACGTGACGGCAGGCCCCGCGTCGAATTCGTAGAACGACAGAGTTTCTAGAAAGCCAACCATCTCGATTATGCAAGCGTGGTAAGGTCATTCTAGGCATCACCTCAAGATACGATAACCCGGCTTCATTGCTACTCGCGTTTAGTAAATACCATGGGCGCCGTTCTTGCGAGACTCACCGTAAACACGGATGTCGATCTGTGTATCGTGATTTTATAAATCGTGCCACATTTTTTTTTTCACCGCGCGCCAACCCTGATCGATGCTCCTTATCGTCGCGCTCGATGGTTCCCCCGGTGACCCTGCGAGCCCCGAGATCGTGGACGCGTGAAAAAAGGCGAGCGAGATCGAGAGGAGAACGAAGAGAAGATAAGGGATCGTGAAGTTGATTTTCGGCCAGTGATTTCTTTCATCTGACGTCGGATAATTGAAATGAAAGTTTCCGAGATATCGATAAACACGACAACCCCATAGAAATGTGAAATAAACAGATTTCTTCATTGTTACGAAACAGAGGACTGAGAATTTCAATTAATTCCAGAAGAAGTCCACATGTGTAAATACATGTCCCATAGAAACAAACGGTTCCCGTGACCCGTGTGAACAAACTCGCTGTAAAAAAAAAAGAAGAAAAGCTCGTAATCAGTGTCTTTTGGCAATTGGCGTGAACGAAATTGGTAGCAATTATCAATTAAACTCTCCACGAAAGGATCGGTTTAATCATTTCTCCAGACCGTCTTTTGTTCCGTTTATCTCTCCTGATGCATCCTTTCAATCGTTTCATTCACCGGCTGTGAGAACCGGCGAGAAGAAAGAAAAGAAATGGATGAAAACCGTGCAACCGGGCGATCCTTTGAAAAGTTCTCGCGCGATCGTTAAGTGCAAACGATTTTTAACCGTCGATGCTGTATCTTGGAGGATAAAATAAATTCGGTGCACAAACGTTAATGGAAAATTGAATGGAAAAATGATTAGAAACTCCTGTATCCGTTGCAACTCGTTTTTCATCCTCGAGAACGTGCTTATGGACCGCGATGATGCGCCGTCATGTAGTTAAGTTAATTAATGAATGGTACAGCCGGGATGGAGAGTGGACTTAAATTGATACGCCCTTCGTGCGGAGCCATTTTTGTGCTACGTTCGCCTCGCTGCGAGAACGTTCCTCGCGGTTCCAGCGGATCGTTTTCTTTATCCTCTTTCTCGTAAATAATAAGCCAACTTATTTTTTTTCTCTCCAACGAAAATTACATCATTGCCGCGGGACGACCGGCGAACGTATATGTATATCTGCGGGCCACGAAATTCGCCGGCGAAAAAAGCTGCGCACGTGACGAGCGAGCCGATGACAAATGAGCGACGCTCGATTGGCGGGGACAAATTGAAAGTGCAGAAGGAAATAATCGGTACCCCGTTGCGAAAAAAGGCTATCGAATGGCCGACACGACGATCGCGAATCGATTTCTCCTTCGTTTCGTTTCACGGTCCAACGTGAACTTCGCAACATTATTGACCTCCTCGCCGTGGAATCGCGGCTGATAAAGAAATTTCCCCACGATTGCGATTATTTATTGGTGTAAACAGCCATGTTCACGCAAAACATGCACCAGCTATGAAAATACGGCAGTGGAAAAAACATTGCGTATCTCACGGACAATTTAGCGATCGCTTCGAATCTCGTGCGGTTTTCGAGACCCGAACGGCTTACAAGGCGACCGGCCACGCGACAATCTTCGTTACTTTTATCTGGCGACACTTTCATAACAAGAATGTATAATAATATCGCAGAGTAATGGCGAGGGGTATTGATAAGCGCCGCTAAAATGTATGTGACAGAAAAAACGGGAGTGAGAAGATAGCTCGAGCCTTTCGATTTACCCGCAATAAGTTTTATCGGACCTGTCGCCGCGTCTCCTGGCATGTAATGGTCCGACGAAATAACCCGCCACTTACTTCCAGAATAGTAAATATATCGATGCTTTATATCGTACCTTTTCATTCAATTTCTATCTAAACAGAGCGAAGGGTGGTTGCGTCGCGAACGCAACAGGTACCAAAGCAAATGGTGGAACACATTGTCGCGTTCTATCGACGGGAGCAAAGAGCCAAAGGAAAAATAATTTTGTTCCTTTTTGCGGACCAGTTGGCAAATATTATCGATAAGATTTCACAGTGATTTACGGATCTAAAATCTCGAGGCGGTAAAAAAAGAAGTACCAGTCGCGTGTCACGAAGTTCAGCAACTGTTTTCATTACTCTATTACATATTAGCAGATGACTGACCTGGTTCAAGTCGAGGTCCGGACATTTCGAGGCGCATTCCTCTTGGAGATTAGCAGGAGTCGATCGATCCTCGAAATCTTCTGGCAGGAGCGCCGAGACGCTTCCCGCCAACGCCAGCACCTTCAGGAACACACATAATCCCGTTGCTAACATAATATCCACAACCCCCCCCTGATACGAACCCCCCGATCGCCCTCCGCAGAATTTTTATAACAATCCCTTTAACCGTCGATCGTCATTGTTCTCTCGATCCCGATGATCCCCGCGACCTCAGGAGAAGATTCGTAACGCGAATCAAGCTTCCTTCCTCCTCATTCTTCGACATCGACCCTCGAGCTTAAAGATCTTCAACACTTCTTGAACGATGCTCTACAGTTCCTCCGAACGGGCGATGCAAATGACAATTGCCACTGGTGTCGTACACTTCACGATTAACTGTCGACTGGAACGCTTTCTGCTAAACGTCACACCGCGACACTTCCCCAAAGATACACCGAGTGATCTTGCAAGATGAGTGAACTGTTCTTCGCGAACTTTTGTTAGCCGTACATAATTATTCTTCATCCACAAGCGAGGCGTAACAGTGAACATAGAAATTTCCGGAGGCTCCGAGGTTGCACTTCGACGTTTCAATTCACTCTTTATTAACTTCGATCACGATTCTCCTCGTTATTTAAACAGTCACTTCCAACGTCCACCTTCGGATCAATGTCACTCGAAATATCCGCCAACGCAACTGTCAGTAAGTGAAATTAGAACAAATACCGTCGCATTTCCCTTTCGATCGTGTCGCGAATGACGGAAACAGGCACGCGGGGGTAGTCGTGGATGTCGAAAAACGAGAGAAATTCGTATTCGATACTGTTTCGAAGCACCTGTGACGTTTCGAGTCACGAGACCCGTACTACAACAGCCCCGGCGTGGTTGTTGTTAAAGTCTGGCAAGCATAAGAGCAACTGACTCCGAACGGCCACTAGAGAGTCAACTATCCCCCACCACGGTCACCCTTATCTGTTGCACTCTGCTTGACCAATTCTCTACGGTGGTGGTAGGTACACGCCGAGCGTGTGCACGTGAGGCATCAGTGATGCGCTATGTGGATGTCTGAAGATGAACAGAAAGGAGAAACGATCTGACAATGAGCCTTGGTTCCGTGCAGGTCTGTCTGACCAATGGTCAATTGGCAGATTGACCTGTTCTTACTATCCTCGTAAACTTTCATTCATACATTCGCACGTGCCTCTTTCTGCCGGGCGTTCACGTAGAGCCGGTGTCATTGAAAGCGGGAGAAATGACTATTGTGAAGTAAGACAAGTATAATTTATTTGAATGCACATTTGTTTGGATGGGTGTATGTGGAGAATATGATAGAATGTTTAAGGTTGAGACATTAAGTCGAGCTGGTTTATTTTTCAGCAGAGTACTTAATATTTGGATCGCTCCTTTATAATTTTGCTAATTATTTTTCTTTTAAGGTGAAAGTTGACGCCTTTATTTCACTGGATTGTTTTTCTTTTAATTATATGTCGGGCGTAGGAAGGATTCTGGTAGATTGATTAATAATAACAGACATGTAAACGTCGGATTTCATTTAAGGTTTATGTATATGGACTGAAATATCGCTTCGTTAAATCCACCACCCTCTCCTGGAACGTTAGGATGAACCGCATATTACGGTCGAATGGTACAAAGTAAACTCGAGGTTTAGCCTCGAGCAAACACCAGCTATATTGACCTTTTCGGTAAAGAATGCATCCTTTCGAAAAAAATTCCCTGCAAACACATCGGTTTGACACCCTTCGAAACGAACGTGCTCTATTGACAATGTACCCAAAGGTGAATGGCGGCGTCGACTTGACACTCGTTTCAAATTTTCCAACAAACAAAAGAAGGACCATGAATTTCCCTGTCAATTATCGTTTAGCAGTAATGTCGTTCCTTCTACTTGGATGATACCGCGATTGTTTGTTTAATCTTGTTCCCCAGTCTTTGTTAACAGTCGCCAAGTCAAAACGGTGACTCATTTCGGCAGATTAAATCTGCGGGCAACAAGAGTTAGCCTGTATTATTTGTGTTACTATTGTTGCCGGTCGCGGGGGCAACGCATCGAGGTTTTCTTTTCGATGACCCGAAAGCGATTCATTCTTCGAACGCGTATCTATTCAATCGCGCATTATACGCCTCGTACATGTACACCTTAACCACGGTGTTTAAGTCTCGGAAATATTCGTCAACTTCTGAGTGAATTTCACGTTTTACTTGCCACATTCATTTTACACGGAACGCTTCAAATACTACAACTGTGCGCGCGTCTAGCTGTCCCCGTCCCTCGGTATCAGCAGGCCCACAAGTTGCTGAAATTCTTCCCTTAGGTACGTCACGTGCCCAGCACGGACGAATTCCACAAACTGGGCAACGTCGTGTCACAAAGGGGCGTCCCCTCGTCGTTACTCATCTAAATCACAGAATCCATTATCGTTGTACTATTTTTAATTTGCCCGCGATACGCAATCAAACTTACGAGCATACGAAATCTAATTGCTTTATTTGCCAGTACGGAGTACGATTCGAGCAGATACGTGTACACATCTTCTTTCTAGTAAGAAGATGAAGAGACGAGGAACGGGCGTCTGATATCGAAAAGCAAAGACCAATCGATTAGCAGGCAGAGATTACAAGCAGGCGAATTCAGAACAGCTTGTTATGAAACGACAGCGATCTATGGCACGTTAGTTTCAACCTCAATGGCGGTTACAGGTTACCTAGGGCTTCCTGCGGAAATGGCCAATATACTCCTCCGACCTCCAACTCACTCAGTCACTCGCTCACTCGGATCACTCCTGTTTGGTGTACCCCGTACCCATATGATCGCCCTGTCGCTCGACACGTACTCGTTACGGGCCATCATCATCGTGATCTATGCGCCTACAACAAACGCTACATCCTTAATCTGTCCTAGCCTGCTAATCCTACGCTCGTGCTGAACGAGAAAGTTGACATGATTTTGCAACCGTAGACGAACCGGGCCGTCTCGTTGCGCGATTCGAGAGGATTTAGTTGATCGGAGAGCAGCAACCATTGTCCCGGGCGTTCGGAAGTTGCAATTAAATTGGTGAACCATCGACAAGTGTCGCTATTTTATCGTATGAACAATTGCGCGATTGGTATATTCAATTGAAGAGGCAATTAACACATAATTGTTAATTTTGTTGTACAATGTTTTTGTTCTGCTATAAACGAAATTTCGCGACGAAGAAAAGTGGTAGATGGATTAAATTGAAAGAGGCGTTCCCTTTTCTTTATAGTAACGTTTCTAGCAGGGTATCCTACGATCTTGTTAGAGAAATAAGTATTTCGCTTTTACCTCGGGGATAGATTTATTGTAAGTTGATTATAAGAACGATGTTCCCCAATGTGTATCGAGTGCGACCCAATTCACACGTGCTCGAGGTCCATCGTTTGTTTAGCATGCAACGTGATTGTCGGACAAAAGGAGGAGCTTCTTGTCGAAGACGTCTAGACGACTAGTCCAGGGTGTACCCTGCTTTACACGTTACAGCAACAATTCGGCTCTATTAGGCCAATAAAGTGTATCAAAGAGGAGGAATGCGCCCCGCGTCAATCGTAAATGGAGTTTCGGTTTGTCTGTCTGTGCACAGTGCATGGATATACGGGGTGCGGGTGGATGGTTAAAGAATGGACAGTACTGAATGTTAGAAGACTGGGACAATAAATGATCACGTGAAAAAGAAAATTTTTAATAGCGTCTAGGGAAGGAGAGAAGCAGGTAGGCCTCGGTTCTATTAGATTATTTTTAGCAAAATGATCAGAGTGGATAGGATAGTAATATGATTTACTTCTTGCGTGTATTACATAGTTAATAGATGTTTTCTTTAATTGAAGCATCATTTTTAATTGTACAATACTTTAAATTGTAAATACTTCCAAGAAGTGAACAAGAAACGTGAGTGGACGACTTTACGTTTTATGTAAGAACAAATATTTAACCGTCCGAATGCGCTAGTAATAAACGATGAAATGAAAGAAAAGTTTAAAAAAGTCTCGTCCATGTCACAGTGACCCTTGTTATAATTATATTGTGTGATATCTATGTAAAGCTGTTTCACGTTACCAACTTATGCGTTGCTTACATACATATTGAGCCAGGGAATCTCTCAGATTAAAATAATAGTTCGTAATTAATAAAACGTGCAAGTGTCCGCTGAACAAAGTTCAATTTAACCAATCCCGTGCAGCTTCCATTATTACCAGAAGATAATTGTTATCTTTATCGGAAATTAATTGCGATCCAATAGCTTCTCTAACACTCCGGGAAAAGTAACACCTAGGTATACTCTTATTACTCATTATTATAGTTCTCTACTAACTTTTTAATTGCAAGCCCTATTATTGTAGTAGTACTCTATAATTTTGTTTTATTTGAGAGTACATTCTTTTGTAAATAAAGGAATGTTAATTGCTGTATTACTAATATAATTATTATAATCGCGCATTATTATTATTATTATTATTAGGATCTCCAATCCTTCTTCTCTGTTACTGTACTAAAAAGCATTTATGCATGTTATTGCTACTTTTGGCTGTTTGCTTTTATTATTAGAGCAACTTTTATTCCAAATTTATATATATTAATATTTTAAGTTCGTAATTAATGGAAGATTAATTAAAACATGGATTAAGTAGTACATAGATAGAGTTCGATGAAGCAACTGTGCACCGTCAGGTGTCACCACCTCGCAGGTTTTAGTCCAAATTTCACGAATATTCGTATACATATTTTACAAAATCATATTTAACTTTTGTTTTTAAACAAACTTTTATTCTGAATTTACGAATACAGCACTGTATTATGATATACACTGCTAATTTATGATGGAATAGAGAAATTTCAAATACAGTAGAAATAGTCATGTAAACTGGTCTCATGTCATGAGCATTTATATGGCAATTCAAGATGGAAGACCGTGAAAATAAAGCGGACGTCGGGCCGGATAAAGAGAAAAAGTCGTACGCCGAAATACCGGAGGCCGAATTTATTGTAAGTACATTGAAATATAAAGTTCCCGTAACATAGTATTATAAAATTTCTATCCGCACACGAATCGTATCAATATAAACTATATTACGTTGCCATGGGTATTTTTACGAAGGAGTAATCCTCATGGCTTATCGTTAAAAATGATCATAAAAAAAGAATATTAAGGGAGAAAACGTTTCTCCTATTTTGCCAACTTTTATCTTTCATAATAATTTTTCTTATTAATTGACGTGTCGCACCGGAATTCATAGTGTATACTTGTTTTAATTACGCGAACCTTATATGGTCATAAAAGACACACGATATTTGAATTTCCGAATTTCGATATCGAAATCTATATATATTTTTCTTGTTTCTTCTATATATAGGACGATGTCGACGCTTTTATCGCAAAGCCTGCAAATGCGTCTGCAGACAAGGTACTGCAGACATTGGACGAGAACCATGGAAAATATAAATTTATGGAATATAATTTACTCAACAAGAGGAGACGACTGAATACACAGATTCCAGATCTAGAGAAAGCTCTAGAAATGATTAAAAAGCTGCAACAAGAGAAGGATAACAGCAAAGAACTAGAAACTCAATTTCTTTTATCTGAACAAGTTTACGCAAAGGCTGTTATCCCACCTACCGATAAAGTGTGCTTATGGTTAGGGGCGAATGTCATGCTCGAATATAGCTTAGACGATGCGCAAGAGATATTAACAAAGAATCTTGAAGCAGCGAAGAGAATCCTAGGTTACGTAGAACACGATTTAGATTTTGTCAGAGATCAATGTACGACGTCAGAAGTGAATATGGCACGTATATATAATTGGGAAGTGAAGCGTAGGCAAGCTGAGAAACCGACATGAAGAAGATAACTTTTTTTAATAAATTCAATTTGCACACAATGAATGCCTAAACCCTAAAGGGTAATACATAATAAGAAAATAAATTCTTCACTGAATTCGTGTGCGTTATTATTCCTTATATAACTCTGTAATATTATGTTTATTTTAGGTTAATCACACTATCAAAGAAAGAGCCTGTGAATGAAAAAAAAAACCATCCGAGACAACTATCAATGGAATAAAGGACTCCAATACCGTTTAGGTTATAAGTTAGATACACCAATATTTATGTATATTGCCACAAATACATCTGAATTCTAACTTAACGAGTTGTTTCGTGTACTTACATTAACAATTTTCAGACACATTTGTTATATTATAAATCTTAACTGCCTTATATTTTCATAATTATGCACAAAAAGGAAGTAGAAAACTTTTATTTAAAAAAAGAACGAAACATCACATTTTGTTATTGATATATCACATAAAAGAAAAAATAAGATACACGCTTGACTTTATAATTAATCATATCCTGACTTTTATATTTTGATTACAAACTCTGTATCGTGATCGTGGTTACATATAATTTTGTCGAGTAACGTGCAGAAAAAGTATTGGCGATACTTTTGCAAGCATGGATTAAGAAAGGAACTTACTATTAATGGAATTTGTCGATGAAACTTAATTAATCTTATGCTCTAAACTGTCTTAAAAAGTGATTTAACTGTATCTATATATTAAGGCACATTGTCGGTCTGGCTTTCTGTTAAAGTCAGCGTCCAGCAGGGACTAGCATTTCAGTTATCATCTATTATAACTCTGTCGTCAAATTAATCCGCTTCCTCGTCTGCTTCATACTTTACCAGCTTTGCCTTTAATTCAGTGATCTTAGTCTTGGCGTCGTCTAATTCTTTCTTCAGCGATTCTACTTCGATATCGACCTCTGTGATACCCCCCAAATTTTGACGAATATATCTATGACAGAGTTTAGGAAATACTTTGCGTATGGAGAGCAATGATCGCTGCAAATAACGCATCAAAATATTAACCTATGTATACCGATTTTAGTTTCAAAAGGATACTCTAAAGCATCATCCGGTTTTTCTGGCTCTTCGTACAAAGATACAAGTACCTTTGTAAGAGCATCCATAACGCCCGCTCTTTCCAAATACTTTCTGAATTCCTCGCTCTTCGAGTTAGGTGGCTGAAATAAAAAAAAATTTATATACATATTGCACAAGGTTATAGATATCCCAGAATTTATTTGCGAAACATGCGCGAAAATTGAGAACTCGGCGGAAACGGTATAACAGAAAAATATATCGCCGTTGTGACGAAAAAAAAACAAACAAGAACAATGTGTTGAATTGAAACATTGAGAACTGAACATTACCTTGAAATTCGACATGTTTATTGCTGAGTTGTATTTACAGCAACTATTTGGCGAGGAAACTTTGATAGTACTGTTTTATCAGATAGTTCGATAAAATCCGGTAGCACGTGTTTGCTAAATCGCACGATACTGCAAAGAAACACGTAACGACATCAATTCAGAACAAAAGCTATATGACATACGCGATTTTGAAAACAATATATATTCGAAACAATTTGTGACCGTGAGAACATGTTTATTTACCATAAGAAAAGTGAATGTGGCTTGCAATAGTACAGAAAATTGCTTCCTGTTTTACTTTATTTCGCCGGGGCACACGTTCCGAAACGTGTGTATTATTCGATAGTAAACTTTGAATGTCACGACAGTTTGTTTCGATTGACATCGACGCAGTCAAAGAATCCCGCCGTGGCTCAAAGTGGATATTATTCTACAATTTTATATACAACAATGAGACACGGGTAATAGCAAGATAAAATACCCTGCGGTAAATGATAGAAACGTGGAAACAAAAATTAATCCAGCCTTTAAGTTAACGAACAATTTATGTCAAAATATGTCCAATTTTTCCAACAACAACTTAGCTGAAATATAGTATAATGTTTAGCGTAGTGTACTTGTACAGGCTGTATGTGGCATTGCTGTTTCAAAATGGCGGCCTCCCTTTTGTAGCATAATTACCCTGGAGCTGTCAAAACAAAGGATTGAATAAATCTTTTATTATTTTTAAGTAGTTTGTTGTAATGTTTCCTGGCAAAAGAGACGTTTGGTTACGATTGATACTGACTGGTGCCATAGGTGTTTCCTCGTTTATTGGTGACCAAGGTTTAAAAAACGGGAAGAGTGCTGGAACACGCGCGATTTTTGACAACGTCACCCATGCAATTGTCGGTGGGCTTACGTGGGCTGTTGTTTTAAGCTTGTCAAAGATATCTCTCGTTCAAAACTTTTCAAGTATTTGCTGGTGCTTCTGCTTATCGTCTTTTATCGATATAGATCATTTTATCGCGGCGTGTACTTGGAAATTAAATGTAAGTGGAATCATAACCTTTCGTTGCATTTAAATCGACCTTCCTTTTTCTACGAATTATCCTTCGATGATAAATGATTCGTTCAGCATTGTGACAATTAGAAATGAACAAATAAGCAGCACAAATATCTTCACTTGATTGTCGTATTATATACATTCCAAAGGATAATAATTTTTCGTATTTTTAATAGGGACATTAAAGTGTTGTACACAGTAACATTTCCTTTTACAGGATGCAACACATTTGAAAAAACGACCATTCTTCCATTGTACCACACTTCCCATAACATTATGGCTCGTGATGAATTTTTATTCAAAGTTTTTTAATCGTCCAAAAATCAGTTACTATTCATGGATGATGCTAGCAAGTTTCTTAAGTCATCATATAAGAGATGGCACAAGAAGGGGCTTATGGTTCTGTCCAATTGGTTCTACACAGCCAATTCCGTATTTCTTGTACATAAGTATGAGTATGATATTTCCACACATGTTGCAGTGGGTAATGATATCATTTGCGCAGGAGTCTAAGCCTGCAGATAATGCAACCTTAATCGATATTGTGTAAATATTTTAAAAATAATACATTAATCGTATGGGTGTAAATATATATATAACACTGCAGTTTCGTTTTTATATCCATATACATGCATATATTTTGTAATCAAATTTGTTACAAATAAAATATTATATTTTTATAATCCTTTCAGACATCTTCTTCCTGTTTAACCGAACGAAAAAAGGTGTCCTCTAAAAAAAGTATACATTTTTCGTCATAACAAAGAGTACAAAAAAGAAAAACCCGATCCGACTTTGTCGCCGAACCAACGGGACTGGAATATTTCTTAGCTCATATATTCAAATATAAAATACTTGGACAAGGGTAAACGGAAAGGGGTTTGTCCCGATCGCAATGTTTACATTTACATAGTTGTGTCTCCAAAGACGAATGTGCTCAGTAAGCGAGCGACGTTCACGTAAATCGTATAATTTTATCTCGCGTGTCTTCCCGCCAGTTCGACGTTCGATTCTGATGGAAAAATTTCACGGTATCCACGTAAACGATCGCGTGTCGGAATAACACGTGGAGGACCGGAGTGAACGCGGAGGACGCGGATGCCCTTGCAAGAAATCAGCCGTGCGCACACGTCTGTGCACGTACACCTTCCACAGGCTGGAGGGGTTTATCAGCGTTCAGCATTGCATTGCTGGCGCTATTACACACTTTACTTCACTCTACGTCTTTCTGTCTCTTACACCAGTGTTCACTTACCTGGCCACCTATTCCTGTCCGCCGACTATGGTTGCGTCTAATTATAAGAAATCTGTGACATTGCGAAACGGTTCAACCCGCGATTAAAAGTAATCAAGCGTATTATTATCCCAGTATCTACTTGGCGTTTTCAACCGTAACGCAGTTCGCATTCTTACCTCGAGGAATTCGTTCTTTTCACCGAACACTCGCTTTCGGGGAACAATTACCGCCAGTTAGTTGTGTCACGCAGTTAATTACCTTGTGACATCGGCCCCTACGTTCACCGCTGTGTTATTACATCGTTGTGTATAAAATTTAAAGGGAAATCGTACATGAAAGTCGACGATTACATTAAATGGGCGTTTCACAATGCCTCTAGATTTTCGCAGATATCACGGCGGCCAAGATAACGCACTGATATCGATATCTTGATTGCATACGCCAGTCTAGTATTGTCCCCAGTGTGCTCCGTGTTACTTCACTCAGCTGGAGATTATTTATCATGGTGAGTACACATTCTTCTGCTCTTTTTCGTATCTGTTGTATATAGATCATCAGTTTTCGAACAAACCAACCCGATTCCTGAACATAAATTCTTTCGACCATAATACGTATGTACTTACACATGAAACACGCGACATAATTTTTGGACACCACTTCGAGCATGTAAATACTTCGGTGCTTTCAGAGAAATCGAGTCACGCAAGAATCATAGGATCACAAAAAAGCTCATTTTGTAACACTAATTACGGCTGCTCGAACTCGGTTGTCTATTACATATGCAACTATGCAACTCCAAGGTTGCATTGGCGCAAGAAGAATCACAGAAATTATGCGATGAAAGTGATTCGCTTCATGCATAAACAATTCTATTGCAAATCAACGTACGAGGGTATGAATACAGATCCGTTCAGCGACATCGTTATTCATCCTTTTTCATCGTTTGCTTTTCGAAACCGAGAACGCCGTACGCAAACTTCCTGTTTGCCCCCGATATATTTATTAACATCCACAATCTGTTGACACACGGTGCGTTAAACGCTGCTTGCGAAATACTCTTTAGAGGAAGTGCGGGTCAACCGCGCGTGGCAAAGATTCATTCACATTCTTGCATTCTCACTTTGTTTTACTGGCATCGACGTAAATCTTTCTAAACGCCCTCGCTCTATTGGCACGTTTCGTTCCTCGACAGTTCTTTCTTGGCCTTGAGTGCTATCGTCGCCCGAAGCATACTTGTCCGTAAAAAATAGATAGAAAAAAAAGAAGTAAATCATCGTATCTAAAAACAGTTAGCACGATTGCAAACCGATGTAATTTATTATCGGAGCAGGCATTGAACAGTTGCGTGTTGAATGTTTCAGGAAATCGATGAGTTGCTGATATATTTCGCTCTGGCAGGTGGAATCACTGCTGGCCTTCTGCTGCTGCTATTCTTTCTGGTGTGCATACTATTTCTCAAAGTGAATCGATTGTATAAAGATGGGTAAGTGCCTTGTTCTTTTCTTTTCTTTTTGGATAACATTTTTCTTCTTTATTGGTGCATGCATAGAAGCCATTCTCGATTTCCGCTTTCAATTTCACATTCAACGCAGACACCATCCAGCTTTGCTTGAAAAGAAAGAAAGAAATATTACAACAGTGCACAGCAGGCTTTGCTTCTTGATTGATTTAGTTTGAACGTGTCTAGTTGTAATTAAAATCAATGGGTATTAGTAGCATAGGCGGCGTTTCGTTTTGTTGGGACAAGCCGCGTTCTTGGCGAACAACCCAAATAAATCACGTAAGATTTATATTCTAAAGATTTGTCGATTTACACAGCTTTATGGAGGTGCATGAGCAAAAAGAAAAGGGGAAATAATAAAACAATAATTCGTGACTCAACGTCAGTGCGGTATTGATATCGTATCTTTGCCGCACTGAACACGATTGTTTAGCTTATCTTCACGAAAGAATGTGAGATGGATACGGGAATTAAAAACGGCTTGTACGCGGGCAGAAATTCCTTTTTAAATCATTACTTTTCCATTCCTCGAACGCATTATTTAATCCCCTGCAATTCGATTCGTAAATTATTAACACAATAAAAACTAGTTGCGAAACCATTCTTCTAGCTAACAATTGTAAGCACAATGTTGAACTATCTACTTGATTTCAAAGGATTAAATTAAACTTTACGAGAGGAGACACTTGAATGTTCCTTTCTGATATATTTAAAACGCTTCTATGTTAAGTTTTTTGTTTTTTGTTGTTGTATCTAATCAGAGTATGTTATTAAAACGATGATAATGTTCAGGTCCATGCAATTGAACAGGCAAGCGAATATGATGGCGGATTTTTGTTACACGAATCCTACGATTGTGCCAGGGGAGTTATTGTCACGGCGTGGATTCTCGATGTACAGCGGTTCCGATAATCTTAACGATGATTTCGGGACGAAGAAAGACTATCAATACGGAACTTATCACGAGGCACGATCGAAGTTCTGACAAAAGGCTATAAGTTTAAAATGAAATTTCATCGAGCGCATTAGTTTACGTAACATTAGTCATGTAGCAATAAGTTAATAATTACGAAACTGTAATTTCATGTACTTTATCCGTGAATGGTAACGTCTCGCAAAAGGATCACTTAACGACTGAGCTATTAGAAACAGTACATCACGCTGCCGATAGATTACGCCCTATGCATAAGTCATTCGCGGATGCACATTTCAAAAGTATGCAACTCCTTTGCAGAATGTAATTCAAGGTAAATTGGAGAAAATTCTGAACATTCGTATACGTAATGTTATTAATTATTTATTTCTCGGTTCTTGCCATTAGCGATTAAATCTCAAAGATCCACTCTATAGAATAGCGTTTATTTTCTTTCTAAAGTATATTATTTATAATAAATATTATTATGTTACATAATCCCTCGGCTTTTTTTTTATTTTTTATAACGCCAACATAAGAACAGTTCTACGAAAAGCGTGGCGCGTCTTCAAATTGAAAACGAATTTCATTAATAAATTATACATTGTATTTATCCCCAGATCGTTCGTAATCCCCTCGCCGTGCATTTCCATTTAATGCCCGTTTAACTCGCGTGCAACGTGTGTGTTCCGGTGATTGTTCCCTCCCGATCCGGTGACATCTCAGAAATTGAACACCACCCCGGTATCCCGATCCCCCGAGGCACTGCGATACGTTTCACACGCGGCTGCGAGGGAAAATAAGAATCGATCGATGAAATTTACAACGACGCGAACGGTTCGCCCAGGTGCATTGCCCAAGTCCCGAGGATGAAAAAACAAATAACACGAAACCCGCAGAAGCAGGGAAACCAAGGGTTCCGTTAAATAAACGACACCACCCCCGTAACGACCGTCGCCATTGCGGAAGTTCCGCGGGATGTTCCATGGTGCTCGCAGGTGCAACCAACGAACGAAATCTGCGCATCCATGTACATAAGTGCTTGCGCCAGGTACTTGCAGGTCTCTTTTACAGCGGAAGTGGAGCACCTTCCGACCGATATACGCAGCAACGTCGAAGTGGGTGGCGATGAGGACATAGGTAGGGGTACAGGCGATGCTACGGGGAGTAGGCAATAGCATGGGGATAGGCCGTAATTGGTATAAAATCATCGAGCAAACACATCGGACAAGACAGCCCGAGGGTTGTGGGCGGCGTTACGTGCCGTAGCCATGGCAACCGTGGGGCGACTCTGCTAAAGCACCCCTTCGCCTTGATTGCGCACAACCCCATCCATCCCTGTGTACGTACGCTGTTCCCTTCGCGGACGTGTGCGTGTCGCGCGAGTACTACGTGCGCCAATGTACGCGTGTCGATGAAAACGGCACCTGGTCTCCCGTCTGCATACCAGATTTACAATTTGCGTTCACCGACTGATTTTTTTCGTTTATACTAAAGCCCCGTATGGTGGACAAATGTGCGCGAAACTGTTCGCAAACGTTGTCGTCGTTTGCACGTTACAGCGAGCCAGATCGAAGAGGTAGCGTATGTGTGTTGGTAAATATCTCGGACTTGGTTCGCAGTGAGATTTTTCATGGAGTATTCTTCCAGGTTCAATACGATCCTTAACCCCTTAACTTGCACGCTCGAGTTAATTCGAGCACGCTAAACAGGCCAAATTGTGCACACTCGAGATAATTCGAGCGGCGTTGTATTTTATGCTGTTATAATTTTTCACACTTCAATATAATCGAGAATTGAAAATAACAATGTGAAAGCTAAGAAAACAAATCGTTTTATTGATATTTACCATTTACATAGGTTGGAGAGCTATAACACTTATTTCTTAAAAAAAACTGTGCGTTAAGGGGTTAATTTTAATCGTAACGAGCGATTGGAAATGTTAGTGGACTTTTCTTTTGGAGCATTGTTGGTATTTCTAATTATTCGAAACGGAGATGGAAGGAATAATTGTAGTGATTTATGGTGCTAAGCTTCTCCCTTTGATATCAGGCGAATACATCACACCCTCTCTATTTGGATATGCCTATATACAAGTGCCTACACTGGGACACGCAACTTGCCGAGTGTTTAGTTTAACCGCACCCCGTGAATCCGCGTTTATGCTCCTAATCGGGCCGGATTACGGTCAGTTCCAGCCTGTCTGCCACGAGACATATGTTATTTCTGGACCAATCGATCGAAACCAGCGGTGTTATTCTTTCGTTTTTCTGCAAAATGCTACTAGATGCATCGCACGTGTCGTTGGGAACCGTAATACGCCCAAACCGCCCTTCATGATACAAGCTATATATTGATTTTTTAATTGTACCTGGTGTTTGTTATAAAATGTAGAATAATACCTTCCGCCCGAGGGAATAATCTTTTTTCAGAGTACACGGCTTCCTCCTTTGATCTGCTGGTTTCCTGCACCGGCTACTTTTTGCGCCAAGGTAGATACGGGTCAAGGGTGTATTAAATCTCGAGTCTTTGATGCTTCAGGCGGCATGATTTTGATGATACAAACGCTCGGAAGGAGACCTGTTATCCTCGCCTAAAACCAAGATTCCTCGACCTTGAACCACGTGCAGAAACCACAAAGAAAATCTGTCACCTAATTCTGATTTACTGTTTTTTTGCTTTACCCGCTGACGAATAATCACGATGCCTGTTCTAGCAAACATATTAATTCAAGAAACACCCAAGGCAACGGAAAAGTATCGTGGATATCGTTTGTAACGTGCCGTCGTTACAGTTCAAACGTTTCCTTGAAACATCAAACAAGATCCAAGTCAAATTAACACGCCTTCGAATAGCTTCGTTTCGTTGGTCGATTTAATCGTGACCAGCGTCGGGACGTCGCCGTCGGCACAGGCTCATCCCGCGACGGGTGATCGAGCAATTTCACAGAATCGTGGCTGAATCACATTCGTTGGCCGAAGAATTTAACGAGGCGCACGCGACTCCTCCTGTGCGATCGCCGTTCCAGTTACACACGTTCGATAATAGCCGCCCTCGTGAACGTGAACACCCTTGGCCACTGTGTCCTCGTTACACCAGCCTCACGACCGATGCACATACACAGATCTGTACCACGCAGGTCGAATCAGAATCGTGCGAATGCCACCAGGTGCCTGATCGACCGGTTTCAATTCAGAACAATTCGGTCGTACCGATAAAAAAGTTGACTTTGAATAATTCATTGGATCAAGAGGGTGTTGCTAAGGTGCACAGGGGTATTCGTTTTAATTGGCTAAACATTTTGCGCAAAGTATGGGTACAAATATGGTTTGGAATGTTGTAAGTTATAATTATCGCAAGGCGATTAGTATTAGGATTAATGGGTCTTCGAGTTCCCACAGTATATCGAGTCGATTTTTAGATCGCACGATCTCGGCATGATTTCATTCACGAATGGAAAAATTAGTGACTCGTCTCGTGAAACCTGTCTTTTTAGACGTCGCTCTAATGGCAGAGCGAGAGGCAAAGGCTGACGGCGATTATAAAGGGGCACGTGCCTCTCTTCATAAGCGACCCCATGCAGGCAAGCACGCGACCACGGAAAGCTAACCCAAGAATTGTACAAGGTACAATTAATTTATTGTTCGTGCCGGTCTAGTGACAATTGGGGGAACACAGGAGACAAACAGGATCGTTGTTTTCTTCTATTTCGATCCAGGGGTTCCCGTGGCACGGATGCTGATGCCGATCCTCGGGATTTCGTCGTGGGATAATTGAGAATCTTTTCTGGGGTCGTAGATTTTGTTTTCATTAATATATTACATGTATAGTAGTTCGTAGACAGGAACAAATAATAGCAAGGAATAGCGAGTACGTTGATGCTAGTTATAATAATTGTTCAAATAATTACGTGTCGTTTTATTTTGAATAGATTCTGATGACACTGCCTTTTTTATTAATGCTTCCAGTGTAAGATTTTATCGAACAAAATGCTCTTACTAATTCTTTCACTGGTCATGAATCTAGAACTAAAGAATACCCATTTCTTTTTACGAGGGCAAACCATTTAAATAACGGGTCTCGTGGTATATCGGGGTGATTTCCCTACCGGAGCCCGTACATATGTTTCAGCTTAATTTCCATAATTCAATAGACAGGGAAAATATGCCTCGCTCTTGTTATCTGCTTTCTGCTGGTACCTGCTACAAGAACAGGTTGGAGGTAATGGGAAATCCCCGCAATGAAAAGAAACCCCGTCGCCTGCGGAGTGCCTGCAGAGTGGTCGACTCTTTTTCTCGCAGGTACGTAGTATGTATATGGCGAACGGTAATAAACCAATATTAAATGAAATCTTAAAGCAAGTTCTTTTATCTTCTGTTTCCGTGCTTTCGTTTGGAATATACCTTCGACAAGAATAAATCAATAAAAGAAGGATAACGAGACGGAGTAAAATATTAAACGACCGTTTTCAATGCTATCGATCAATGATTTTCAGCGAAATCAGTTCGGTTCAGCTGGTTTATGTCGTTTCCGTCTAAATACAATTCCAGTCGTGCGCGAAGGAATGATAATGTTCGACTTATTTTTCGGTCGCGTCGTTGGAAAAAGAAGGATCCGTGCATTGAAACAGAAAGAGAGAGAGAAAACTGTAATAAGACAGATCAGTCAGAGGAAAATATCGATTATATTTTTCTCGCAATAGGTATGCAGCGCGCGCGCTATTAGTTTTACAATATTTACAACGCTTACAGTAGTATCGTACAACGCGGGGATCGACACGTCCCAGCTACTAAATCGTACCTCCATTAATTTACATCGATTATAAATAATAGTGTTTCGTATAGCAATGTGTACACGTGTTTTATACATATGATTAGCCTCGCGACGGGGGGGGGGGGTAACACCTTTGACGAGCTATTCGCGGGGCTGCTAGAAGTTCGATAGTAAAATAGTTCTATGGACATAATTATTAGATGGTGTTCAAATGAACGCGGATTAAGATATGACAGTGGTGACGTTTTTTCGGTTCTTTTTTTTTTCTTTTTCTTTTTCGTAATAAGGGCGTGTGTGTTCTCTTTGGTCGGTTGGTACAAGCACCGGATCAGTCTTCGGGTCTATCTAAGAAATATTAAGTATATTTATATTATGTCGGCCTTAATAGCTATAAACAACTAGCAATATACAGGGTTACAAGTACCTCGCGCTATTCATTTGGATTCTCTTCCAAAATAATCTATATCGCCCCTCTACTAATTCGTTTGATATATACAGAAACCATGCGTGAAATTCTTAATTCGTTTACGATCTGTTGCTAGCAATTTTACAGAACAGCCTGTGTTTATTTAAGTCCTATAAAATCGTGACGTCGATTCGTAATTTTCTTTCCCTCTCCCTCGCGTTTGTCAAGAATTTCAGCGACCCACGTCCAGCGTGTATTCTGCAGAGATTCTTGTCCCCTTTAATATTCCCTTGGAATTTGGCTTCGATTCGAAAGTACGCTCGAACCGCCAATTCGACATATTAAACTGTTCTACCCAAGCTGCTCACCGTGGAGTTATTAAATCAACAAGCCTCTTAGCATTCGAATAAAAATCCTAATTAAATACAACGACCAAAGTGGCTGATCAACGTGGCAAACGATCAAACCAAAATTAAATATAAATAAACAAACAGCTAAAGATATGTTAGAAGGCGTTCGTACGGAGTAGAACGAAAATCGCGTTTCCGTGAACCGCGACGCGACAATAATACGAGGCTTAACTTAATTATGTTCAACCCTGAAGCAATTAATGTAATTACAATGAGGTCTACAGGCTCTTCGCGAGAAAGTTCAGTATCGTTGATATGTGAATAAAGTATACGAATAACAGGTCCAGTAACAACGGATCCAACGAATCGCCGAAATAAATCGTCAATCGGTCGGCGTTCCAAACACGATCAATCCTCGGTATCGTAATTTCGCCAAACGATGACCAATTTCTCAAGTACATCCACTGTACAACTGTTCACGTAGAATCTTGCACAACAATTCGGCAGCACTTAGCGACACCTCTAGCGTCACAATTTCCACCCGATCCTCACCAATCCAGGTGAGATTGATCCAGGCCAATCGTCCCTCGATTATCGTTCACGATCCTCACATCTCGTCGCTGCGCCAGATTTCACATTAAAATCAATTGAAATCCATCATCCATCGTACTGTCTTCGAACCGGCCCGACGTAACAACAACGACACGGCCCTATTGACAACGTTCGTGCGTTCCTGCTCGAAATTGTTATTCGCCCGACGATTACCGCGCTGGGACGACGTATCACAATAACGCGACTCGTGGTCGCAATTAGTATCGACGCGCTATACGCAAGGCACGTTCAGCTGGTGTCAGTGAACGAACTGATGGTGCGCCTCGTAGTGATGCTGATAGTGGATCAAATCCTGAACAGAACTCGGGCTGTACTGCTGCGAGTCGACGATCACGCTGGTGTAACCTGCGGACGTCGGCTCTAGATGATGATAAGAGTGCTTCGGCGGATTGTTATTGGTATTGTATTCACTCGCGTTCGGCTGATACGGGGACGCGTAATGCTGCGCGTTGCTCGTAGCACTTGTACTCGCGGCTGCGTTGTGGATCTCGTTGTTCTGCAGGCCGCAATTGGGATACATGATCACGCCAGCGGCTTCGTTCGCGTTCGGCGTCGTGGAATCCGGTACGTAGTGATGGTAGTAAGGATTGTAACCCTGCGGCACGGAGTAGAGGCTCAGAGGGCTGGGCAGATGGTTGTCCATCGCGTCTGTGCTGCAACAGGAGCTGGATGACGTAGAGTATGGTCTGTTCTGTTGGATACTTTGAGGACTGTGCTGTTGCTGCTGCGGGGGAGGAGGTGGCGGTGGTTGCTGCTGTTGCTGCGGTTGCGGCTGCGGTTGCGTTTGCGGCAGGGTTGCCGGGGGCGTTGGATGCTCCAAAAGGTGAGGCGAATGCTGGTGTTTCTGTGGAACAGCCTGTGGACTGTGCTGTCGCAGATTCGATGGAGAATTCGCGTGGTGCAGTGGATGGGGATGCTGCGCTTCTGGCTGCTGCGGCACCGAGGCCAGGGTGTCCTGGTGCATGTCTGAAAACAAATCATTTTCATTTTCATCGAGAATTATCGACAAAGATCTTTCCTGATCGTTCACTTGCGTAGCGTCAATGCTTACCGCCGTACTGATAAAACCAGTCAGAATTGTAATTGGGATTGTCCTCGTGCGTGTTGCTATTCACATTCGGCGGTTGGTAAGGTGGTGACAGGTAATGATTCTGGCTGGACAGATCGACATATTCTGGCCTTGGATAATTGCCGCCGTTTGCGTAATCGTTGTCCGGCGATTTCTTCGATCTGCTTCGAAACGCCGGCGAACTCGGACTGTGATTGTCCATTTCGGTGGCGGGTCCGCTCGCGATAGGCGTGGGCAGAGAGGCGCTCGGTGGATTGCTCGGGTTCGAGCAGTAAGACTTCTGCTCGCAGTTCAACAGCAGTTCCGTGCTCTCCGGTTTGGTCAGCACGTAATTAACGGACACTATACAGTGCGGCCTGGAACTTCTGGAGTTGTGCACGATGGTGACGTACGACTGTATCCATACCCATCCGCCGGATTTCGTCAAGAACCTGTAGTACTTGGTTATCACCTGCCCCTTGTACAGTACTGCAAAAACAAAACAAGAAGAACACGTTGAAACGTAACCGCGTGGACCACCTTGTCATCTCTAGAAATTTGTATCCCTGAAAGAACTGTTCCCGTAGCGTAATTCTCCTTCGCGAAATTGCGGCATAGGAGCGTTCCTTCGCCGGGCAAACAAAAGAAAATTTTCGAGCGTGAACGTCTATCGTACAATCCGCAGGCGCGGACATTAGTGGCATTATGTCAGGCTCCCTTCGAGTTGCGCTCGTGAAACTGCGAGTCTGTTCAAACAGTGATAGCGGTAACAGCCTCCTCCTCCTCCTCCTCCCTTTCCCTCTTTTACCACCCCCTTTTCACCCTTCGTCTATCTTCCTTCTTGCCCACCCTCACGCCGACGCTCGCACACAGGCACACGTACACACGGGGCAGCCTCTCTTTTCTACTCGGCTCATAGCGCCAGAACAGCATTGTTCAATCAATAATGTACCGCCCGTATGTACTACGTGTGCATATGCTTAGATTTTAACGTGCGCCGCGAGGGTGGGGCCGGGGGGAAAAATGGCGGAGACGAGGGAAAAAAAGGGAAATGCTGTGTTACACTCGATGCATCGCCACAAAAGTCGACCCGCGGAGGATGAGAGAAAGGAAAGATCAAAGGATATTTCGTCAGCGAGGGCGTCGCCGAGTTAAGCAGCGTCAGCTGCTTTTGGCCTTGCGAGAGCCTCTTGTTCGAGCACTCTGATACCACGTCGACGCCTCTGAGACCGCTCTCGGACTACACCCGTTGAAAGGAGTAAGGCCTATTTCGGCGAAACGGCTCAATTGTACGTTATTGTTTGGTAATTCGCATTTCTTGATGAGAAGTTTTTGATAAGAAAAATCTTGACAAAGGAATGCAAGTCTCCACGAAAGGCTATCTTTAGACTTGTAAGAGGAGATGTGTGAAAAAGAAAGAAGTTATACGCGACTGCCAATACGCTTTCCTAAACGAAACCTGTGTGGGGATGGAATACTCGGCGAGAAAATGCTGTCATCGCGACAGATCAGCGTTTACTTTCAGTTCCCAGACTGTTCTATTAGGTTGTCCCAAAAGTTTCTTCCGCCTTCTTACTAGATATTAACTGCAAACAGTTTCACGGAGAGTACAATATTTTTTAATGATGCACGATACATTCTTTTTCATCACTCTCCTTCATCCGTTCGGATGCATCGTGATATCATGTTTTAACATTCTTTTTATGTTGCTGCAAAATATTGATCAGCATGATATTTATCTCACTTTAAGAGTTCAATTTTTTTACAAGGGATAGAACTTTTCAAAGAAATAAGCAAGTAATAATCAGAAAGGCAAGATCTGAAGAGCAAGGGAGGGGGGCTAGAATATTCCAAATCAGATCCAAACGCCTTCTCTGCTTCTCCATCTTTCGATACACGCAGAACGGCACTGAGACTATCGATTCAAACGACATCACACTATTGGAAAGCCAGAAAACAACTGAGTGCCCTAACATCAACGAAAAATGGATTGGTCGGTGCGTTTGACTAAACGTTGCCCATTGAAACCGAGCAGTCAAACAGCGAAAGATACTTTTGGAACAATCCAATATAATTCTCGCGTATTCGCGGGTAAGAACGATTTTGAATACTTACACACTCCGTGGGACTGTCGCAGCTGTAGGCTGTCGCAGGCGTGCACGTAATGGTACAGCGTCTTCTCGATCAGGTCCGGTGGATCGTATCCGGTCAGCTGGGACACGCTGGAACAGCACGAAAAACATAGGTAAACGCTGTAATATCGATATCATTTTCTTTTTTTCCTACTCTGCAAATATTCCCCAGTCCGTCGTGTTTGTATTTACCCCCGCTCGAACCTGCCGCGACCCCGTCGAATTCTGGCTTCGCAGAGCCATCGTCGTATCAGAGAAATCGATTCACCGAGCTCGATATAAAATTTCATCCGGCGTTCCATCGCCCTGCCCTGTATTTATCCATCGCCACGTGTTCGTTTCCCAGCGTGTTACGCGCGTAAAAAAAATCATCTACGCGCGCGATATCATTCCCGTCCGCGCGAACAAACCGAGAAAGGAAAAAAGAATTGGCGGAGGGAAAAATGTCTAGCGAACGGACCAGCGGTAACACGAAACTGATTTTAACGACCGTCAACCGTATACAGGACCGTCCTCCTCTCCCCTCTGGCGTCGAAATATCGACGGCGCAACTTAACACCGCGCCGTAATTGCAGCGACAAAAATAATCTGCCTCGTTGTTTCCACTTTCCCCGTCCACCCGCTACCTTTTTCTCGTCGTCGAATTCAATCGAGACAACCCGGGGACGAATAAAACGCGATCCCCTCGGAATAATGGTCGCTGGAGGGGGTTGGATTGTACGCGTCAGGTGAATCGTTCTCGTTGCTTACTTTGCGTCGACGAAGATGAGCTTCAAGTCCAGGGACGCTCGAAACATGAACATATTCTGGTACAGTTTCACTTCCGTCAGGCAACTTTCCGGCAACGAATGGCCTACCGCCAGCAGTCCAACTTTTCGTATACAGTGTCGTCCGGTGCCGTCCTTATATTCCGCTCCCGTTGGACTTTCTACGATGCATCTCAAATAGCCGGAGCAGTGTATCACCTGTAATCAAAGAGATTTTTCTTTACGCCATTCGACGGAAGTACTCATTCTCCTCCGCGTCGCAACAAGGCTTCGCGTTTACTCGGACGATCGTCCCTAATTAACCCCGCGAAACGGGCACTGATCAAAGGCAGCGAGACAGTTTAGAAGCGGGAACCGGTACGGGTGTTCAAACGAAACGAAGCAATTAAGCAGGGCGCACTCTGCGCGAGGGATTTATCGTTACTTATATACATATGGGCACGTGATTATTCTTAACGTTATTCAGAGGCACCGATAGAGCGTAAGTGCGACACTCGAGCAAGTTCCGTAGGGATTGAAGTGCGGATTTTCGCGTGGAACGACGCCGAGTCCCGGGGCAAATTAACAATTCCTGCTTAATTAAATGGCCGATGAAATGGAAAAAAGGCCTCGTTCAACGTCGCCTGTGTCTCGAGTGTGCAGGGGAATTTGTAAAGCAAATAGGCTTGTTTCGTATGCCCGCGTTGCATACTCATTTCTCTCATATGCAATTCCGCGATGCATCCGCGCGAGTACGGGAACACGAGGCGAGGGTGCCTCGAAACTGTCAGAAAAAAATACATAACCCGTGACGAGTGCGGATAGCACTTGGTTCTGCCTCGGCGAACGGGCTCGAGGGACGCTTGGAATTATGAACAGCAAATTATGCTTCACCACCAATGATCCATACAACTTTTTTCACGGAGGATATTCATTGAACTCGGACTTTGGTAGTTTAAATTTGGAGCTGATTCTATGATTTTGATTGAATACGGAACGGCTTGTTCCATTGCTTAATAGTGTAGCATTGTAATGTATGTAACGTGTGTGGGTGTGTGATTGTAGAGTTTATGTGTGTAACGTTTGCGTGTTCGTTTTGAGTATCGATTAGCTACACGTTTTTTGTTAATGTTAACTAGCTAGTTTATTTATTATTCTCTTAGTAACGCTGTTGAGAACAGCAAGCCTCAGATAGATAGCAAAGGATGTAAAAAGTTTTCATATAGTTAGTAAAAGTTTATTTAAAATTGCCTACAATAGTTAGGTAATCAATTTATTAACTCTCCATAACATAATGCAATCTTTTAAATCCCAGTTTTCTCAATTATAATTTGCTGCAGGATTTTACTATCGAACCATGGCATCGTGATCAAGATACTTGTTACAATTATCCATCGTCGTTTTAGCATTACAAATATTTATCTCTAGCTTGACGTTTGCCACCAACACGGCGCACGATATTTTCCTGTCAGAGGGTGTTTTTCGTCTCAATCAGATGATTACAGGCAGTTAGTAAAGATCAACGCCGAGCCTTGGAATTTAATGGGGTAAAATAGTCCTTCTTCCATTCGAGACCGAATCGGGACAACAACGATCTCGAAACTATTGTGCCCCGTTTCAACGCCTCGTTCCATGCATTCGTCGACCCGCTACACTCGACTTGCACAGATCCATGCAAATCCGGCAAAACGCGTGTAGCACCTTCACAAAGTCGAGCCAACTACGGTTTGGTCTTTGTACAACTAAGTGCCATACAAAAAGCCGCCTTCGTCCGCCGAAGGCCCCCCCTCGGGGCTTGCTTCTAACAGCTTACAGGGGTTGCATTCATGACTTTGCTTAGCACCTATTGGGGTCTTTTCTGTGTACGATTCCGTCGAGAGCCACGGTCATCATAGCGCTGCGGGCTTGAACGACCTATTTGCCAAACATTTTCCTTCTCGAGGGCTGTCTCTTCGCTACGGCAAGTGCAAAGCGTGGCAGGTCCCATTTTCCGTATATATCCTGCGTTACCCCTTACGAATATAAGTAGAATGAACGTTATTGCTCGAGCGTATGTCGAACATGTGGCGAAACCACACAGGATAACCATAAAATTGTATGGGGTGGCTTTCCCGATTCCGATAAACCTTTCATCGTATTAATGACCGTAAATAGAGGTAGGCAATCGTCGAGCGAAATCTGGGCCGACCTGGTTGACTGCTTTAATCGGATAAATGAAAGTAATTTGGATAAGCCGTGAATAACGATGCGCCTCGTGTTCCGAATATCGACCGCGGTCTTGGACAATAGACGTGAGGTATTCAATTTAACGTAATTGAAGGCGCGAAGGGTTTACGCGACGGGGAAAAACTATAAAGATTTATATGCGTGCGAGGAAAATAATTTTAATGCAAAGCTGACGTTTTCGGTTCGTGGTTTTCGAGTTACCTTAAAGGAAAGAACAGACGACCATTGGTTTAGATAAATGAAAGGAAAGATTCGTTTGATGCACAATAAGATTATTAAAAAAAAAGAAGGTCCAAGTGAAACGAATCGAGAACGAAATGAAATCGAGGGAACTAAAGTTGCTGTTCACAAAGGAAGCGGTTGCGGAGAGGTTTCCGTAAATTTCGATCATTCCTGGTATGAAACACAAGCTCACGTGGCCTGTATTTTTATTGCACAGAAGGAACGGATGCTGCCGAGCGAATTTAAGCAGCATTCTTACCTGGTGGCCGTTTTCTTTTCGACTCGCGCGTGACCAGGACAATACAGTCCCTACTTAGCTCGCCACTTCTTATCTCTTATTTAGCATTTGAATTTTGATTCGTTTTACGATTTCCTGTGCAGACAGCGTAAAAGTTACACGCCAATCGTCTATCGTTTCTATTGCTACGTATTTACGATGTTGTGCGATTTGCAGAAGTTAATAGACCCATCATTCCCGTACACTTTCGTGTTCGAAATACCCGTGAATTATTTGCAACATTATCGAATATTACTTGCGCGCGTCATGCGAGATAAATATCTTGAAAGTGTGTTTATTTAATCGCCACATGGAAATTAATGTTAACATCACCTTTCTATTCTTATTTTATTTTTATTATCTATACTTTTGTATTAATGATAGGGGTGTGAAAAAATAAGGAATTTCTTTGCATTACCTTGTAACCCTCTGTAACTAGGCCGGCACATCTCTTCGCCAAGTTACATTTCATCCTCAGAATGAATATACGCTCCAATTCGACTTCTCCCCTCGAATTTGGTTGTGGAAAAGTGAAACTGGCTAGATCCGCAGGACTCTGTGGTAAGTTCAGGACAGACAGCATCTCTGCGTGGTCGTTTTGATAGATGTATTCGAAGATGCTATTCCCCGTTAGATCCACCTGAATTATTATTTTGCGTTAAATATTTACAGGTATAATTGACATTTTTATCATTATGGAAATGCACAGGATTTTTTCCATTCGAATAAATTAAACTAGACGCGAAAACATTTGAAGAGACAATTGATTCTGATGTATCTCACCTGTGCCATTCCCAAATGCACGCTAGCCGTCTCGCTTATATACATAATTTTACCGTCGGGTGCCAGGACGAACAGAAAACCGTCCAAAGCCTGAAACAAAGAATATTTTTCATTGAAAATAATCCAGAGTAGCGACGGAAAAAGAAAGATCATCTTCAACGTTGAAAGTCGAAGAAATCTTCAACGTTTCGTTACGCTATTTTCTTTTTCTTTCCTTAACCTTTTCGGTCGCGCCCTTAACTATTTCGATGCGCACAAAATGGTACATCGTTGGTAAAACGGTACAGAACGTTGCATCGAAATAAAGGGCGCGACACATAGAGCAATGAGTGCTTACTTTCAAAATATAACTAGTCACCTCCTTCAGGGCAATCTGTAGGGAGTCGTTGGTCGGTTGTGCAGCGCCCCATTCCTCGCCGAGCCCTGAAAAATGATTTCACCGCTGTCAGACACTTGCCTGGACCAATCTTCCGAAGTGCGACCAGTAAATATGTAACGACATCAATTTCCACGAATTTCCCTCGCTTGAGACTGAGGAAGTATTCACACCTTTCTCCCGTTAATAATTTCTGCAATCTTTTCTAGCGATCGATGGCTACCCCCATTTTTTTCTCATATGCGCAGACGATTATTTCAATCCGCCGTCAGTGAAATTGATAGTATTTAAAGGAGACGGCAATAAAAGGGAAAATACGCTCTCCTTATTTCAATGATTTGATATGCACGTTTCCAGCGACATTTCGTACTCGACGTGTAACTAAGCCTACAGCCAAGTATTTCGTGTCCGCGCATTAATTACAATCCATTTACGCGCGTGCTGTACGGCTGCAAATGAAGGGTCGTTTTCTGCAGTCGCGTGAAATTTCACGGAAAACAGCTTGATTACTGTCATCTCTCTGTTAACTCGATGCTTCACTAAATTTCACCGGGTATAACCTGGCCGATAAGGATCGACGAAACAATTTGTATAGAACAGTTGCCGATAAAAATAGCTATTTTAATGCAATTAATTAGAGACAACGAAAAATGGTGTTTAGAAATACACGAACGTTGTATTATCTCAGCAGTTGTTTTAAAAGAAGAACTTTAGGATCGATAAGGATAGAACGAGTTGATTTATTACACCTTTCCCCCTTTCAAAGGATTTCACGCTCGTTTACCTGTTCAACCGGCTAATTTTCCACGTGAACGAAAAGGAACGCCCCTGAAGTGTCATAGAGTGGGCAACGTGTCTCTTTTTTTCCCCTCCCTTTCCATTGAATTTTTTTCTCTCCTTTTTTCGAAGAATAAAGACGCGACCGTATTCTAGAGGGATGCGGCCACTTGAAATTCAATTCACCGATGCCGTAAGAACGCGAGGGGAGTGGGCGAGACTGGGGTTGCCATTGTAACACTATAACAGCCCCCATGCTTTGCTTACAAAGCACCAGGGACTAACAATGCATTAAGTGCGCAATCACATCCATCTCATCCGATACTATTTGCCCTTTGCGCGGAAGTGTCCGGTGGCTGAATTAACAAAGAATACCGTTTCAATCCGTTTACCGCTAAGTGAAGTTTATTACCCGGCACGTGGTATCATCGCGCATAAACCAGCCACGAGGAAAAATACCGATCGATCTGTTTCATCTCGAGGGGTTGTTCGATTCAATTAAATAGGGAGCGCTTCCTCTTCGAAATGAATTTGTATTTTTTCGTCAGGTGCGAATATGTCTCTCGATTCTGTATATTCGTAGAAATCAATATATTTACATATAGCATAATGAAATTAATGACTATGCAGGATTTGCAAAGAGGAAGGGGAAACGATGGCACACATAATAGGAATGTGCGAAGCAACGAGAGGAAAAATGAGACTGGAGGAACTGCTAAGCGAAACAGGTGAGGGGATAGAAGGAATGAAGAAGATTGAAAGGGAGAGAGAAAGGAGGAAGGAGGCGGAAGAGACGAACGAAACCAAAGATGGAGGGCAATAAGAAGGGGAGAGGGTAGAATTTAAGAAATTTAAGAAATTAGGTTTAGGGTAGATGTAAGAAAATGTAAGAAAACGGAAGTCGTCCTAAGCCGAAAGGCAAGGATTACAATAAAATAATAAATAATGAAATTAATGTACAAGAAATTAGCCGCTACGCTTGGTCGAATGTAGATTGAAATGTTTGTAATAGTACCGTTCGGGAACAGAGCTCGCATTTTCAGGTAACTGGTCGTCAATCGAATAACGCTGGCCTTGTCCATTTGCCCCGTGAGCGCGGCGGGCACAGGCAACAGCTTGGCAAGCTCTAAAAATTCTTGATTCTCCCGGTCGCGGCGTATACGCGCTGCCTTCTTACTTTTCTCCTTCATCACGACTTCCTGGGGACCAGACGTGCTGGCGACAGAGTTGTTGTTCACGGAGTAGTGATTGTGCGAGCTCAGGTCCAATGTATCTGAAGAAGAACTGTTGTCTGGAACACATGGAGAGTAATATTCATTTATTGGTACTTGGTGTCGATGAAATGGAAAATGATCGCCAGAAAATACTTCCGCCCTTTCTCTGCTCTTGTTCTATTCGTAAAACGGACAATTCGGAATGAGAATCGCGCGGGTGAAGCGGCGTTCAAGAACGGTGGGGAAAAAACGGCCGCGACGTCGAATTAAATTGACGAAAGTAACGTTGCTGTACATCAGGCTCGACGATGTCGAAGAACGATACCGCGCGAAAGCCGTAACGACGCCGAGGCCGCTCGTTATGGAGAACCGAAAAGCAAAGGGAGCAAACCGTCATTAAAACGCCGGTAAGAGAGCAATCTAACGACGTAGCTACCCATCTACCGAGACTTCTCACGGATGGAAATTCGCTTGAATAATGCATTTTTTTTCTCTGCTCCGTCGTTTCAGCCACCGATTCCACGACTCTGCCTCGGCGTCTTCCCCATGGACCGTATAACAAAATAGTGTATCGCGTCGCTGGAAAACTCGGAAAACAGAGAATCCTGATCTTTCGTCCATGGAAATTAATTAATCTTAAAATGCTTCTATGCGCAATTACGGGTAATGATCGCGAGGCAAACGTGAAATACGATGTAGCAATGAGTATAAAAGATCTTGGAGTTCTCCGTTTTAATTAGTTTCACTCGTAAAACGACGGTAAAAGAGGAAAATAAAGAAGACGAAGACTGAAGGAGACTCGTGGTATATTGACGTAGTACCTAGAACTACCACAGAGAATTTAGCATGCACAACACCGTAGAAATAGCTCGGTTGTACGTATTTCTTCATTCTCGGAATGTACGCTTTAAAAACAATTGTTCCGCGTACCCCGTACAAAGTACATACACCGTGGAACTTTCTTTTTCTCTATAATCGTGGAACGTGCGGACCGTTGAATGTATTCGCCAGTGTGAATAAACTAAATTGGCTAGCAGATCAAGAACAATGGTCTTTCTTAGGGAAAGGAAAGAAACGAAAAATTGTAGAATTGTTTTTCGCACTTTCCATCGTGACGTAAATAATGCCGGAGGAATGCACGGTACACGCCGAGGCGCATGAACGACAAATTATTAATTTCAGGCGACGAATCGTCGCACTGGCAAATTCATAAACAATACGTCTCACGAAACGAAAAACTTTTGCTACCTTTTTCAGCCTGTTTTCGCCTCCAGCAACCGATATACGGGTCGCTGTGCGGTATAAAACGACGACGATGACTCTCGACGGTAGGCGCCATCTTTTATCACCACGTTCCGGAAGCACGACTTGATCAAACCGGCGTACAGTTACTATCATAGAGTCGTCCGTGACACTTCGACACTTCAACAACACCGCGTGCTACGCTCACAATGCCATGCTGGCCACGTGTTCCGTATAATGCAGAAGTTCTCGCGGACCTTTTAACGATATCCCCGCGATCACTTGCCCTTCGACCTGTTACACGCACTTATTTCCTCTACGCACCAGCACCAACGAACAAGACGAACCCGCACGAACTCTGATACAACTTCCGACACGACTGGTCAAGGAAAAAAAAACTATTCTACTGATCTGAAAATTTCGATTCCTGTCACGGCCTGGACGACATCTGGACGAACACTGACCAACAAGGAGGCAAACACGCCGTTTAAATTCCCCTTGCACCGAAATTACGACCCGGTGCACCGCGTGCAGGGAGTCGTGCGATTTGTTGAGTGACGGTGTCACGGACTGGTCCTATACTCTCTTTCTCTCCGTCGGCGTGTCTCTCCTCCTACTGCTGTTCCTTCGCTTTCATCTCATCCCCAATGCTGTTTCTCGATGGGGTAGGTAAGCCGTGAGGTACCACCCTTATTTTAAGCTCCACCCTTGGAGCAGGGTCAGTCGAAAGACCCCTCTGTACACGCACGTGAAAACTTCTCTGTCTGGGTACCGTGTTTCCGGCGAGTGAGACACGGGACGCTCGGGTAAAGGGAGGGAAATATAGACAGGCCTCGGGGCGACAGAGACAGGGGTTATTATAGGGCGAGGAAGACAAGGCAGGCAGACGTTGTCGTAGTCGCAAAGGTTGCCGGGGAAAGCCCAGAGTGATTCGAATGACGGCCGGACAGTACGGTCGTATTCACTGAGTAGGCGGACGGTAAAATTGAAAGCAAAAGCGATTGCTGGTGGCTGTACTGTGCCTCTGACGAGCCTTTATACACAGGATACCTACTTATACCCTGTACTGTTCGCACGCTGGTGTACCTATCATCCAACGACCAATAACAATGTCTTTGAATCCTGCGAATTTCAAGACACCTCGAATCATGCCACCTTCGATCCCTCCACGATAATTAATGCCGATGGACACATTTTAATTCCCCACGACCGAAAAGAATTCAATCCTTCGAGTTGATTAACGAAAATCGGATTGCATATAGAACAGACTAGGGGGAGGTCTCCCTTCTGCGAAGACCTCGCCTCGGATGCGACGTATTTCGTCAGGATGGAAAATTCTCGCGGGGGCAACGTCGTCACGTGTGCAAAATTGACCAGGGCAAAAACGCTGTGAATCACAGGTTAGCAACCTGCCTTTTACGACTGGGCTGTATAGCCACCTTGCCATGCACCTTTTTGCCGGCGCACAGTGTATCCAGAAATACGAAACATGTGTTGCCAACATGTTCCGGAAGGAAGGAAGAACCTGCCGTTGTCTAGACGATTCCCCGTGGGCCCAATGTCCACGACCTTAGTAGGGAACACGTGTTTTCTTCTTCCCGGTGTTACCTTCGTTCCGCGTGGTGGTATTCTTCGTTAAACACTTTCTATACGCCCTGGCCCCGGGTCGACAGGTAGAAAAGATCTAATACGAAACATGTGTTTCGTCTTTCCTCTGTGTCTCGTCATCCTCGCACCTTTTCGGGGCTAAGACGCGATATAACGGTTCGAAACAGAGAGGGACGGAGGGGCGGTTTGCTTGCAAGCCCACGTGCGTCAGTAGTTGCACCTTAAATTGGCCGGAATTATTATCCAGATGTTTGGGAAAAAGCGTCGGGGATACCGGGGACCTGTCGTTCGAGGTCGTCGAATTGTAAACGATATTTTTTGCCACGGTTCAAAATACCTTTTTCGTATACATATTTATTTTACGGAAGAAACATTTATTTGCGTTTGTCTCCATTCTATTTTTCTTTCTCTTCCTTCATTTTTAGGGGCGGTTGATAGTTGCAACCGCGAACCGGTTAACGAAGGGTTCTTGCAAAAGGTTTTTTTCTATCTTGACTTGGTTTGCGCAGCTTGTGCCGTTACACACCATTAGTAGTATAATCGATATCTTCGATAAGTAATCAGCGAGGGGATGTAGAGTGGCGATTCAATTTGCGCGCGACGCTGCCTGAGCCCGGCGTTCAATTAAAGGATCTTCCTCCTAATCTCATCGATTCGCGCGGATCGCTCGGAAGATTCAGTGGGACTTCCATCGTTCGCCGTGCCGCGTCGTGCACCCGCGAAAATGAAGCGATCGAGACCGTAGCGTTGCGAAAAAGAAGAAAAAGAAAAAATGTACACGTATTTATGCGAAACTCGTATGCATTGCCACAGAAAGGCGGCTTCTGTTATTCTCTTCCGTGTTTCGCAAAGCGCACTGTTTCTAAACAAACGAAACCTCAAACACCCGCCGCTTCGTCGAAACGGTTTAGTCCGCGGAATTTTCTGCTGGAAGTGGAAGAGATTTTATAAACAGCCGTTCAAAATTTTACGAAACTCGCCCCGCGTGTTGACAAATATCGCGCGCCGTATCAGAAACAGCGAAATCTTTCCTGAATCTACACTTCAACGTCCGTCAACCATTCGGCCATTCTCTATCCTATCGGCGTGACGTGCGTCCGTTATTCCTTTACAAAACGGAGCATCCCCGAAAACCACGATTTCGTATTTTCAAGAGGCCCATATCGCCGGCTACGATCGGGGAAATCCGGAATCCCCGAATCGTGACACCTCAATGCGACCATCGACCTAGCGGCCGTCAGAATTAATAAATTCTTTCCACCACGGGGCTAACCCACCGAATCGATTTAGTTTCGTTTCAGAGCGTATCGGGCGTAGTGGCACCAGGACGGACAGTGAATTACCATCGGCGAACGATCACGATGGGACACGTAGCGGAGGATGCGTATACACGCGGGGAACACGCCTGCTTCTTGTCGTTCGTGACCGTCTCAATGCATTTTCGAGGGTGCACGAGCCTGCAACTCCGCCACGGCTTAACATCGGCTCACCTACATTCTCGTCGCCGAACGCATAACCATTCCCTGTACGATTTCTCTGTTACACCCCCGCTGAATGCTCCCGTTCGTGTCCGGAGAACGCCCTCGTGTTTCGACGGGAAGACAAGGGGGCTGGTACGCGCGCGATTCATCATCCCCCTTCGGCCAGGACGGAAAAATCCATTCACCGATCGCACGGCACAACAATCGGGAGTGTGCTCGCGCATTTTAACAATCCGAACGAGGCCTCGGTTGTTGCTATAGGTCGTAGAGTTTTGTTCGACTTGTGTCGGTGGATAGAGTTGGAATAGATAAATGAGCGCACCGCATGCATATATAGGTGTGCGTGAATTTTCAGATTTTTATGGTAGATCCGAGCGCATGGTCGCTTGTACCCAAGTTGAGGGACGATTTAATCTTGACGATGAATCGAAGAATGGTGCAGAATTTTCGATCGCTTTTATTCGTAATTTTTATAGCTGACAAATGGCACAGGAAATCAATGATTCCTATGGCCTGACACAATTTTCTTGTTTTCCAGGCGACCCTGGAATGGTGTAACGGGATCATGGCCTAAACGCCATTAGCATATCTCGTGTTTCAGCATAAAACGTGGCGTTTGTGTAAAAAATATTACAAGACTAGGGGACAGCACGAGGATATTCTACCAAAAGGACAAACAGTCGAATTGATGGGGCGTTCACCCCCTCTGTTCCCCTTGTTGGCGGCGTCGATTGCACGACGTCGGATTCAATTTCCTGATTTCGGAAACGCGTCGCCATTTCAAGGGCAAGGAATTTGTACGACATACCAGAAGGGTGTCTTTAGGGTGATTCTTTTACAAACTTTTCACACTCAGAGATATTCAAATACGACGTATGAAATCTTCTAGTCGACGAGGTATTTGTTGAAATACGTTTACAAAATATCTAGTTCATATTTCTGTCGGGTCTATCGAATTCGAAACGGTCCGGAAAATTCGCGAATTAATAATCGTCCGTTTATCTTCATCGATGCTTACGCGTTCCAACATTTTCATGCCTCGCATAGTTACGAGCAACCGTGCTATTTCACGCGTGCACACACGGTCGTGTGTGCTCGATCACGAAAGACACGCCGGTATTACGGATACGAAAATAACGCCGGTACGGCACGCGTGTAAATCTCAACAAATATTATCTTTGTCACTATTCCCCCGTGCACACGGATCTTGCATATTTGCTCAAAAACTATAGGGTACACTCGATATTAATCCATGGTACTCGAACGAGCTACGCTCTTCGCTTTTCTCTCTGATATCGTTATAAAGGCGTACGTATATACGTACGCTTGGGCGGAGTTCTCTATTCTACTTTCTTAACGAGATCATCGCGGAGCAATTTTTATTTCGGATAATTCATTCTCTACCTTTCCTGCGATATTAACGCGGTACGAATTATTTTTTTGTTAACCCCTATGTTAGCAACCAAAATGGAGTACATAGAAGTTCGTGAATTGACGTGAAATTGTTCAAAGAATCGAAATCTAGAGCGGTTTTGCGATATTTTATCAAGAACATACAAAAATTATTCAAGCAAATATAGAAATGGGTACCCGGTTGCTAACATAAGTGTTAAACACAATTCCATAAAAATTTTACCCCAATCCATAAACAACAATGTCTGGGGAAAACACGTATCTTCACCTTTCCCAGACTTTATATAGGCGTTTACCTTCAATTTTAATATCGCTCATGCAACACTTGCCTCCTCGCGACAATCAATAGGTCCAGGTATCCAACTAATCCGACACAATTCGATCCCTCTGTTCTATTCTTATATCCTTTGTTCCCGTGCAATCTCGTTTTCTATGATCAAGGGGTACGTTGATCCTCTGCTTGCATCGTATGCTCGCGATTCCACGTGGAGCAGCCGATACTAGGAATCGCGGCGCGTTTAAATTCCGCTACGGAGCCGTGTTTCTCTTTCATTTCGCTGACCGTGTAGTTTCGCGAGGGCCGGTCTACGTTTCTCTGGCTGACATATCTGTACTCTTACGTGGGCCCAGCTTGATACGTAGACGGTACAACACGTCGCTACGTCCACCATAGACCCCTGGTCTCGGCTGCTTACTCCACTTACTTACAATGTTGTTCGGGGACCTAACAAACAACAGCCGCGAGCCAACCAAGAAACGTATATACATAGTCGGTAATCCTACACTTTCCTCCCCCCGTTCCACCCTCGCCGTCGAACCGTTGCACCTCGAATTTCTCTGCGTCTTTCGACCAACGTTGATACACTCCCGCGACAGGCCGGGGCTGATCTCATTGCACTGGACGAAGGTCGAACTTTTATGGAAGAAACACGGCAAACGATTTCTCGCGATACGCTCGAATTGATTTCGGGGGGTGCAACTACGTTGCGAAAATTGTTTGCCGTCGGGGTGGCTGGGTGTATACATTCTTTCGTATTACTTTAGTTTACTTTAACGCAGCTATTGGATTTGGAAATGCAAGATCACGTGTACGCTGTTTTATTTGTTTAGTTTTATGGAGCGGTAGAATTTTGGAGCAAGTAAAAAATTAAAGGGCTCCTACGATCAGTGTTAAAAGGGTTGACGGTTTTGTGGCGTCGGGGAACGATCACGAATTCGATGCCGTGTTTAGACGCCAGTGTGGCGATACTGAAATGTGAGAAGCGGGTTCTGTTAAACTCGTGGCAGGCAACAAACCAATTACTAAATGTCGCCGTCGATCTTTATACAGATCTATAAAACAGCGTAACACTCGAATTCTTTCGAATCGTAAATTCTCCGAATCCGTGGTACTCGTCGACTCGCCTTCCGAATATCTCGACCACTTCAGTGAATTGCGTTTTCACGAAGACAAAAGGAAACGAAATTTTAGCTATCACGTCGTCGCGGGGGCGATGTAAAACGGGGTATTTTGCCGCGACTGAAACGTACGAGTAACAATTAGTGTAACGACAATCTGTTTCCCCGTGGCCGAGGGAAAAAATCTAACAACCCCTCGGCTCGAAGAGGGAATGTCGCGGGCGAGAAGGGCTCCCTAGTTGTGCGAAAGCCATCAAAGAAATATATACAGTAAAATACTGTGCAAAAGTCATAGGCCACATACAATGTACGCTGTATAACAAACCGACATACATCTTGCATATTTTATTATACTAATACCAATATCATATTTGTATAAATTTTTAAATATTGTAAATCTAATCCTAAAACTTGAATATATGTATAAATCGACTTCTCGAACAGCTTTCGTATAATTTTTTGTTTAAGACTAGAACTGCCAAGTCAGTCAAAACGACTGGTTTCAGATTTCTTGCTTTTAAATTATTAACGTATAGGTACCGTTGCAGCAATTTATCATGACTTTCAATTAGACAGAATGGCAGTTATATATCTCTATTTAAAGTCCGTTCAACCACTTTCGTGTTCATAATCTGTTTAACGTATACTGTCTGAATAGCAAGAAAACCTGTCGGTAGTTCTAGCGTTAATAATCTTGACTTTTGCACAGTACTATTTATATGCACGAAGTCGAGACATTTACGCGAATTCATATACGTATTCATACATATGTAGCGCTCGAAAGATTTTCGGGGGAAAAAAACGAAATACAGAGAGAGAGGGGGGGACGAGCAGAAGGGAAACCCTGGCTAGTAGAAAATTCAGCCCCCTCATTCACGTTGTTAGTTGGTACCTCGTCGAGAGGATGGAGAGGGTAGAAACGGTCGAACCGTACAGGAGAGGAGAGAACCTCGCACCCCTGACAGTCTCGAATGGGCGAGGCCCCTAGCTTTTCATCCGCGAACAGCCCGCCCTTAAACAGCCCTAAACTAAGTCACTTCAGCCTTGACGTTAAGTGTGACTGATCGTCCAGGCGTGCCTCTAAAATGGCCACCCAGCGTACGCGATGTCATCCCTGGGACCGGTGACAATCGTCAACGCAAATAAATGCTCCGCCATCGATCCCATACGTCGAGCCCGATTTTTCTCCCTTCGGTCCTACTTTATGGCTCGCGTGTTATCGTTTGGTCCCTTCGTTGCTTGCGTTGGAAAAAGAACTCCCTGATTTGAACTCGTTCACGTACAACCGGCGACGAGGAAAAGAAATTTTCTGCGAAGGAAAATTCCCGAGGTGATACATCGCCGGTTATTTATTTAATACCCCGAAGGTATTCGTTTATTAGTTGGATCGGAAAGGACGTTTCAGCGAATGTTTGAACGATAACGAGCAAGGCCGTCGCGAAATTCCGGGGCAGATGGTATTTTTTTCGAGTGTCTTCTCTTTGTAACCGATTTATATGCCGCGCGAACATGGTCACCGTTATCTCGGTCGGCGGCGATAATTCCGTGCAAAAATGGATAATTGGTGTCGCCTGTGTTTTCCACTTGGACACGTACACTGCGTTGAATGACGCCACACTCTACAAAGTATAACATCCTACATACGCTTGCTTGCATAGACGCATCCGTTGCAACGAGCGTGTGTGAGGTAAAATATTCTCCGATTACGTGCGACGATCCCGCCGCGCGTGGAAATCCATATTTTCAGATTTCAAACGGCGGAGGTAGGAGGATAATGGGACAGATGCATCGGCCCGCGATGATCTGCGGTATCCGTTTCGCGCGTGCCTTAATTAGCGTGTAATTACAGGATCGTGAACGTCGCGGACGGTGCAATTAAATGGCGAACAGTATACATGTAATTAAAGATGTTGCGATGGTTAGTGCCAGGATTCACGTAGCATTGTTTTACATTCTGGCTTCCGGCCAAATAACAGCACTCCCTCGTCGATTTGCTTGACGTCACGAATTTTATAGGCGACTCTCGCCTCGCATACTTTCCTTCGACATTTCCCCCCATATTCGTGATCGGCATGCTCTGCGTTTGAATAATTTGGTCCCCGAATTGAAACATCCGAACTTGAATATCCTTCTCTGGAACTTATTTCGGATCCGCACGAGATCTACCGATGAGCTCAAATGGTCGCAGAAACTTGTCGATACCGTCGCAGGGGCAAAACAGAGCGCCACGATTTCCCGTGATTTGTCATCCCCCGTTTCAATCCTGACGCACGCAAGAATTACGACACGGGTACCGATATAAATTGAGTACACAAATCAAAGGAGAAGTAGTCGACGATATCGGGGAACAAGTCTTTCCTGAAAGTGTTTGCAAGCAGCGTCTAGACCGCCTCACATAAATCATCAGCGATACATTATCCCCCGTCTTTGCGCAACCCTCGCCCGGCGAACGAGCGTGGACAACGGAAAAAACGTGGCACAGCCGATGCATCACGGTTGCGTATCGTTTCATTAGTCACAGATTTACTAATAATCGATTCGCGGCTCAAAACTGTTCTTCCGCTTCGCAGTTTTAGTGGCGTGCTTCAACGAAACGAATTCTCGCCGAGCGGCGGGCAAAAAAGGGACGGGCGTTCGAAGTATCAGTGACATCTTGCAAGCGCAATAATCTCGTGAAAATATTGCCACTTCGATGATTGGCTTGTGCTCGACATCCAGCCGTTCGTAAAGCTAAGGGGAATAAACGCTTCACGCATTCCTGATGCGTCTCACAGTCTTTACGGCTTATTATCACCTCCACGCTTTTGCCCTCTCACCCCGGGGTATACATCAGCGCTCGGAGGAGGCGAGCGTCAAACGAAAGCGGCGAGCCAAGAGGGTGGTCATATATTCGCGGTGTTTCTGCGAATTCACGGTGCCGCTTTCGCGGGAAGTATAACAATCGGCCGACGAATTTGCGCGTCTCCTGGTAAAACTCGTATAATTCGCGGTACTTATTGCTGGCGAACGATAACCGCGGCTGGAAACGCGACACGGTGGTTCAATTTTTCACGAAGAGCAGTTTGTCCTTCGCGTGGAACATTTCTCCCCGCCTCGAAGCCGAGTCTGTAATCTACGAATGATTCACGCTGATTCTATAATATCTTTATTCCCATTTTCTCCCTTTGAAGGCGTTTATTGTTCCACGCAAGTCCGCACTCTGTTTCATAACGAAAGCACGGAACGGAACAAAGGCGATCGGTACCGGCAAAGCAAGAGTTCCTCGAGTCCTTGTTTCGTTGCTTTTGCCATTCGATTCGGCAATAAACGCCGCGACTCGTCTCACGGTCGTGGCGCTTTTACCACGGACAGGCAGTCGAGGAAGGTGTGTACATGTCTTGCGCGCCGTTCTGCTGAACCGTGCACCAGGCTGGACGATATCTCGAAGCGAGCGGTGAAGAAATCGCTGAAAATCGTTCGGCTGCACGTGTACAAATGTATCGGTATTAAAATAAAGCGCGTATCTATTCAATCTGAGCGTGGATCACGTATTACTCTTCTTTCGGCTTTCTAAACATTCGTTCGCAACGTGCAAACAATCGCAGTGGACCGTCAGATTAAGCGACAAATAAAATCTGGCAACTCCTCTATCGAACACGCGCGAACGGGGAAACAATATTTAATCCACGATGTTGATATTTATCGAGAGATGTAATAAATTTGGCGAGGCTGGGTCGTAACCGAGCACACAGAAACGAGGAACGCCTCGATTAAAACGTGTCCAGGTAAAAAAAGAAAGGGAAAAGAAAAGAAAGAAGAAAAAGAAGAAAAAAGTGGGAGCAGGAACAAATCGGTCTCCGGTTAGGTACCAACGGTGTAACCTTGGACGCTGCTACGATAACAAGGATGTCTGTTATGCTGACAGTGCATCTTCTACCATAATCAGACTTGCATATGCGACAACTATCAACTACATACACGCGCGCAAAAAAAAAAATATGCACATGAGTGCAACGGCAGCAACGGAGCAGGACGGTTCATCGGGACACTGCTCTGCTAAACTCCGTTATCGGATGGCTCGTGCAAAATTACCGGATCCACGTTTTTCCGAAAATTGCAAGCACGGCGTAAAGCAACTCCCCGCAAAGGGTGGCGGTATTTTTAAAGTAAACGAGAATACACCGAGCGAAATCGATCGATGGGGTTAGCACCTATTCGGGGCGCTTCGAGTTGATATGAAGATTTGCTAGATTTGCGGCACCGAGCAAGAAACGAAGGAAAGAAATGAACGGTGCACGTAATTTACAGGGCTGTAACTCGACGTTGTCGCCGTTGCGAATTAAGAACTGGGCCCAGGGTCGAGCCGATGACAAAGGGCAGCCCGTGGCCCGGCGATATTCACGAATCTCACGTGGTCCGTTCGCCATAAGCCACGATGGGGGTTGCCTGCCGTGACGACCCGTGGATACGCGTAGCTCCTTTTTTACTATTAACCCGCGTTCCCTCTGCCCTCGGCTCCGTGGCCGCTTTTATTTAACGATTTCTCTCCCGTTTCACTAAGCCAACCCCGATACACGGGCGAACTTCGACCGAACTGCCTGGCAATTTAGCAGGATTATTGGAACTGGTTGCTCGAGAAACGTAAGAACTACGGCTCGGGCAGACAAATTTGCTGCGAGTCGTTTCCTGTCCATTAGGCGAAAAAAGCAAATCGAATCTAATAAACCACCTAACGAGACACGTTTATAGCGAATACTTTTTCTGCGTGATAAAGTTGCAAGCAATCTGCTTCGCTCTTTATCGCGTATATGTATGATCATGAGGTTCATTTAACCCATTCGCTTTCAGTTTCACATCAATCTACGAAATATTGAAGCCCGTAATCGATATTAAATTCAGATAAATTATTTATACCAATATTCAAGTGCACCTTTATACCACCTACTGTGTCGCGAAAGGGTTAAAGACCATATCGGTGGTTTTTAATCAAATGTCGACAAAAATTGCAAGCGTATTCCAATGAATCGACTTACTCTTCATGTTGGATCCGAGGTATCCAAATCTTTATGCGGTCAGGGGGCAATGTAACACGACGATCGGTTAACTGGCAAGGAACACGACACTTTTCCGCAGGAAACCAGTCATCTCCCTGACTCGCGACGAGCCAGGTCAGAGGACAAGAGGCGACGGGACTTTAAGGTTGTCGTAAGCAAAACTAAACTTCGAGCCCGACTCGGGATCCCGGTGTTACATATCTCCCCACCACGGACCCCCTTTTTAGTCATGTGGGAATTACATGCTCGAGAATGGTTACAGATTTCACGTAAAGGGAGCCGCCTCTCTCTCTTCCTTCTTTCTCTCTCGCCCTCTCTCTTCTCCTTATTGTCTTTGGCTCTGTATGCAGTAAGAAAAAAGGAAACAATGTCGCATCGAGTGCGTCACTGCTCTTTGTAAGGAGGATTGCAAATGGCATTGCTCCCTCCTCTTGTGGAAGAAGCAAATATTCTCAAACGTAGACTTAATTTCACTTAATCGAACTTCCTCGCTCACGAATTATTTATTCCTAGCTTGCCCGACTGCTGCGCGATCTAAATTGTATTTAATTATTTGCGCCCACCGTTCATACTCCATTTGCCTATCGTCGATTTTACCCCAGCAATCGTGAGGAACAGTATTCGAGAAATTGGCAAACGGAAAAGTAATGTACGCGTCGGGGAGCGTAACGATCGGACGAACAATTACAGAAACGAAAGAGTTGACAAAATCCGTTCTTGATGAGTCGCGCGAAATTTATTTACCTGTCCCGCTAAAAACAACCGCAACGACGCCTGTAACATCGGTCTCATGCTGCTTAAACGATGCCAACGTCATAAATCTCAATCGGACGAGCACCGACCTCAGTAGGAGGTCTTGCTTGAGGAAGTATCGAATATCGTGTTTCTACACATGTCGAAACGCTTAAAGTCGTTCTCACCTATCCGGCCCGCTAAAGCGAGCGCGTAACAGCTGGACATTCTGCGGCTTCTGTGATCCCGACCGATGTCCTATTGGAAAACGATCGGGATGATCGTCTTTCCCAAGTTCGCGCCTTCGTTTCCTCTCAAAACAGAAGGGGGCCGAGGGAGGCCAGGAGAAAACCAGGGGAAAGTTGAAGCAAGATAAACCAATCGACGTGACGAATGAAAAGAAAAGTTTACACGCGTATGTATGTACATTACGCGTTCCGCTTGCGAGCTCGTAAAAATTCTCCATCGAACTGTTTTTTAAAGGGTTCATTCGAAATGGTGAGGAACAGAGGGCAGCTTTGTGTCTGGACCAAAGAAAAGTATAAACGCGTTTCGTGATACGCGCAGCCATTAAGGAAGTTTTTCTTTTAGAAGGGAAAAGCACAAGGTATAAAAGTTCCTCGAGAACGCGGTGACGTCGGGCAACGGGGTGGGTGATTCGTGTAGAAGCAGAATTTTATGGGCCTCTGTATATTTGCTCTCCCCGTCTCGGGCGTTGAACGGCCGAGCCGTGATTTAACGACGTCGACAAATTTCATTTGTTTCCGATAGCAGCGTGGCGAACGCGACAGACTAAATAAATTTTTCGCCGGAGCCTAGTTTTAAATCCGGTACATCGGTGGTCAGGTCGAGGAGTATATAGGTGCCCAACGGAGCCGATGTTACACATTGAGGACGGGTGACGAGATATCTCGTTTATAGCAAGCCGAACGTTGTGGCCGGGTGACGAGATATCTCGTTTTCATGTTTTTTCCACTCAATCGATGACTTACGGGGTTCAAAATAGATTTTCTTGTTACGTTCCCAGGGCAACGAAGCCCTGCGTATTCTCATGACAAATGGTTAGCGAAATAAATGAATGTCAACATTCCGAGAGCGTAGAAAGCAGTCGATCAGTAGTGGTGCAGAAATATCGATGGTCAGCACTATCGATAATTTCCGATAGTTGGACCATCGACCATCGATAGTTATCGATAATGATGAAATGTGATATACATATGTATATAGTAGCGCCTTCTTGAAAGCGGGCAAATGCAATTCAATCCTGAACCAAGGATATAAAATTCTTGAAATTACAGAGTCTTTCGTACGCAAGATCACACAGAAAGCCAGTCTTTAATGACAAAATACTATCGCTATCGTCAGTTATAGAACAAATACCTATCATGAAATTACCAAAGATTTTTAAATTCGCGGCATTTCGAATATCTACCCACATTTTCGATAACTATCGATAGTAAACATATATTATCGATAGTTTTCTCCACCACTATTGATCAGTATTGCTATTACATCGGTAGATTTTGTATCATCGATCGTGTATTGTACCTTATAAAGTATTTTATCGTTGTACACCAGTTTGTTATTCCAAAGTTCGCGTTTTAATTGATAAGGAAACAGTTTCTGGAGCGCCGAAAAATGTGCGGGCCATGGAAGCGCGCTGAACAACCAGAGTGCCGTCCTCAATGTGTTAATATTTCTATAGCGAGGAAGAAAAGAAGGGAAGAAAATTGCGCGTAATAATAAACCGCTGTTTTTAGATTTCTATGAATCCGCGTGGGCAAAAAGGGAATATTCTTGGACTATTGTGTCCGTGGTACCGAGAGGCGTAATTACCTACGAACTGTTTACGCACGTGCCAGGATGTTGCAGCCTGTGCACTCGCAAACATTACAATCTTGCTATTATTAGTCACCCGAAATGTTTAGTTTCGACAAAGAAGTATTAATCGACGATTGTTCTGGATTCGAAGAGCCTCTCTATCGGGGGGAACTTTGTGCCTCTACGCGAAACAAATATACACAGTTCTCAATCTGCCCCCCGTGCAACCCAAATTTATCTCTTTATTTTTCCCCAGATAACACCAGCACGCATGGCACGAGTGTATCCATTGATCCATAAAAACTCTCAAGTGCGAGAGATCCCCAACCGTGAGTATTTATCCTTTCAAAAAAAAAGCGGCCTAAACTTTTAAGCAACAAACAAACAAAAAAACAAACACTAACTGGTATCCAAAACGTCTGCCTTTCCCGCCCCTCGAATCTATTCGGTTCAAATCTGTCTTTCCAAAGCAAGTCCAATGATTAACTAAGACAGAAAAAAAGAAGGTAAGAAATTTCCCCAGTTCACGTTTCGTGAATGAAACACGGCCGAAGGGGAAGAGGCGATTTACAAAACACGCGGGAGCTGCGCGCGAGGAACAGAAAGGAAAATGAAAAAGAAACAAAAACGGGGCGGCTTCGACTTCCAGCGAGATTTACGTTGTCGCGACAGCTGCGCGAAGACGTACATCCCCGTTTCCATGGGCCACGGAAGGGTACCGAGAGGATACGGAAAAGGCTCACGTTCGAGAGCCGGACATTTTTCCCTTACAAATGACTTTAGGAAACGGCACGCCCCGTGTCACGGCACGTAACACGCGTTACTATTTACTCTAGGAAGCGTTTAAACGCGCCCCGTTTCACCTACCCGCGTCGGTTATCTAGAAATAGGGCGACGGTCCATCCGTTTTGAGAAATTTAGTATTTAGTCGCGTGGACCGTCACCCCTTTACGTACCCGGCTATGTTTTCGTTGCCAGATGAGCCTGGCTATTCCAGTGATTATAACGAAATCTGACGCGCGCGTGCCTGTTACCTGTTAATTTATCGCGCACGCATCGTGTTCTCGATTCATCGATGACAGGAAAACAGGGGAAACGAGCACGGAGAACTGTTGAACACGGGGTCGTTTCGTCGAACACTTCTGTCGCGTGTACAAGTACGTAATCGAAGGATAGCTTCGCTTGTTTGTGCATTTATTTAGATACCGTAGAGACTGAGCTTGGACAAACGACGGAAGGTTTCGGGAGGGTTATTTCTGGGTATAGGACGCCACGTATTTCTCAAGGAAGTATCGAAAAAAGGGGTGGGAATGCGATTCCTGTATCTCCCGTGAGCACCAATGCGGGTACCGTGACGTAATATCGGAATACATTCGACGGGTATAGACGAACAATTTGCCGGCATCCGAATGCACGGGTCAAATTACACCTGTGCATGTAAATCGTTACGTTTCCGTCGAGGTGTTACGATGGAAGATTCGCCCGATTGGAAACGATTGACGTGAGCGGGTAATAGATTGATGGATGCATGGGCTCGCTGTTAATAGGTGTCTTTCCTTGATTTCACACCCCTTTTTTCGCACGTTAAGCCCTTTCAAGATGTATATCGAAATATATCGGGATGAAAACCTGGGGGAATTTAGAAGTTTGCAGACTTAACTGAAACAAAATGCGAGCTTTCAATTTCAGTCTTTCTCTCTCGCCTGAGAAGTGGTCGCCGCAAGATGACACGCGAATATCTCATAAAAAAGACTGACCCTCCCCTTTGTTGCGAAGCCCCACACACAGATCGCCACTTTTTGTATGTTTGCCAAAAGCTTTCTACCCAGCGTCTCAAATTTAAAATTAACTCGAAAACCGCCCTCGCGTCTGAAAAACACGTAAGAAATACTATTGAATTCCTTAATGAATCCAATCTCTTCCACAAAATTTAAACTCATTGCGGAAGTTCGTCGCTAATGACCTCGTTGTTGATGCTACGTAAAACCTAAAAAAAAAGAAGAAAATGCGAGCTTTCGAGTTGAATTGACGTTTGTATTCGAATTCAATTCCAAGCGTATCTTTGTTCGACGGAAATTGTGTCCATTTTTCTTTACTTTACCACGAAAGTATGCTTGCCTGTGAAATATTCGTGTCCAAGGACACTTACAAGAATCCTGTTGAATGAAATTAATGAACTGCTTAACGTGTAAATATGTGTATCTGTCCGTTCCATTTACCTTCGAGCAAACCCATAATCTCACGGGGGAAGCAAGCAATTAGTCACCCTCGGTGTGAAAGTGATTTTGGCAGCAGGAACTTCCCAAGGAGCGAACACTTTGATCAAGCCGTCGGTACTTGACGCACTTCAGTCGTTCACGGAATTCCATCGAATATTTTTGTTATTTCCTTTCACGTTGATTAACCCCACCGTTTACATCGCTACGACCGCCTCTCGTACCATAGTATTATACAATTAACAGTCCCATATCATAAATATTCGAAGCTTATCAAGTGTCCCTCAACTGTGTGTATCTCAACGATGTCGCGCAATGAGGTATATCAAAAACTGTCTTTCGATTCCTCAAGTCTCGACGAACGAACAATTAATTCTCACTGCCCTTCGCGCACATTATTCATTGTCCACCCGACGAAGCTTCAACGCCCGCGACTTTAAACGTTCGCGATGTAATCGACTAATACGATGCACCGCTGCTCAATCGACACTTTCCGCAACGGCAATTATTTTCGAGCAGTCCCGGGGAACAGTAAACAGTTCCATCACAGAGAGAGAGTTGCTGACACTGCGACATCGAAACGCATCGCGTATGATAATAACTAAACGGGCCGACAGTTGTGCACAATGTTCATTTAAAACGCTTTACACGCAGTTTTATCGATCATTACATTAGTTAATGTAATAACAGTTTTATCCCAACGCGAGATTTCGCCGCGACTTTAAACGGTTCAACGCCGAATCTCGCCCCTGCCTCACCTCTATCCCGAACTTTTCATACACGCGCGTACTCTTTACCGGAGAAAAAGGTTCTGCGCTCGCTGGCGGTCCGCGATCGAAAATACGCGCGTTGGCCCTCTGGAAGCGGGAGTGCCCTCAAAGATGGCGCGACGTCTTTTTTATCCAGGGGGATGCACCTCGCGGGATCAATTCATTGGGCCGTGACTACGCGTGTGTACTATTAAAACAGTGCCGTACGCATTTAGGTATACAGCTGGGTGCACGGTGCACGCTGAACTCCCCACCGTGACGTGGACCAACGTTCCTCTAGCTTGCTACCCTTTCTTCTATCCTTCTCTCGCTCTACGCGTATACACATCATCGTATTCTGTCTCCCGCTTACTCGTTTCCCACTATCTTCCCGCGTTCTCTTTGTTTATCTGCCTCCTTTTCTGGCGTTCCCGATCCTGGCAGACGCACTCGTCGTACCAACGCAGCCGCATAAGCTCACGAGTTGCGCCTGTGTCAATGATTTCTAACGTGGGCGGTGCTTAAACCCCCTCCCATCCCGCGAAGGTGCGATAAAGGTTTTCAATTGGAACAATAACGAATCGTCGAATGTTATCGTCTGGCGAAGTTGATCGTTTCGAATGATTCGGGTTAATGAAGGAGAATTCGTCGTTGCAATTTTAGTTTCTGCATCGTACGTTTGTAACGTGAAATGCAGGGTTCGTTTTTTGATATTGCACGATTTGGCACGGTGGGAGTGTTGTGCTGTTCGCAGCTGAGAATCACTGAACTATGTATTACACGGGGCATTGTTGTACGGCTAGATAACGCCTCCTTCTGCGATTGGTCCGGTGGGCGGTCCCGCAAGCCACGCCCATTGCTGACTCTATGTAACAGTCCCCACCGTATTTTTACTACCCCAGGTAGTGCGACGTGTCTCCTTCTTGGTCCGTTTGACGCGGATAATACGTCCCTGTCGCTGCTACCGTTGCCGCCTCCCTTTGCCCACGATCTTTTCTTCTTTTGTTCCTCTCTTTTGGCTACTTTTTCGGCTACCAACAAACCAACCCCAAGGATACGTTTCTCGCCGTTCTCCATGTGAAAAATCTTACGGTTCCGCTGTACTTTTATCGGTCGAACAATTGCGTTTTAATCAATACGAATGGCATGTACGCCAACACTTGCATGTTGGTGTTTTGGGTGAAAATTGTTCGACCGTGAGAGTGGAAATTTTGGGATCGACAAATTCTTGTTTGACGGAAATTTTGTAAATCTTTTTGCGCCTTGCGTTCATCGTAGTGTTTGAAATGTATATCATCGATCATCCCCGTTTTCCAGTGTCGAATTGGAGGCATCAGGCGTGGGAAACTTCGCCGCGATTACATTCCTAATGATATGCGCAAAGTGCGCACGGCCAGCAGGTAAGCAAGAAGATTTTACAGCACGAAAATCGTTTCCAGATGTTGGTCATTTAACGATACGGCGTGGTCTACTCGGTGCAAGAAGTTCTCACGCCCAAATTACTATGCTACCACACGAAAATTCACAAGAAAATCGTAACTTCAAGCTTCGTGCTTTCCCTTGGTTTCACTTGTTCCCTGCAGTAAAGGTAGCTACTCGTGAATGTATTAGAAGTGACCCTCGTTACAAATAATCGCACAGCTAAAAGAGAACGGGTTTAAGCAAACGTTCCCACGCTTCGCGATTTTGTCGAACATTTCGATATTTATTTGTCAGTCGGATATCAGAATTCTGAAAGGAGTTTGCGATCGACTTTTCTGTGGTTTCGCATCACACCCAACAATAAACCTTTTAAGATTAATGGCCGTGCGATTAAAATGAAGGTGAAGGACGCTGCTAAACAGCCTTCTGTGTTCATAAATGCCACTTGGGTTGTTTAGTTTTTGCAAACCATGGAAACATTTTTTTAAGAATTACGCTGCAACTGTGTATGCGAACTGCGTTGAAATGGCAAAGGCTTGTTCCTTGAAGCATAAGCTGGGCAAAATCGGCCCAGTAGATAATCGCCAGATAATTGAATTTGTTGAAGGCTATTATAAACAAATGCCATTATTACGTCTTCCCGGCAAGCTAGAGCACCGATCGAGTACTTAAATTAAAGCAAGAAACCTAAGCTACAAACCCTAATACGTTTTAACAATATTCCATAAACAATTAAATTAATTATTACGGGCAAGTGGACATAGTTACGGCAACGAGGCTATTACAGGTGGGTAGCCTACTTCTTTCTCTTTCATTTGACACCTCGTAGATTAAACAATAACCTCCAGGAGCCGAGATATAAAATTTATAATTAACATCGCTTTTTACAATCTGTCGGTAATGATGTGAGTGACATGGAAATGGTAGGGGGCTTTGGAACCCCACAACTCGTAAAAAAATACGTGGCGCCATCTCGCGTTTGCGGCTTTTCGAGCAGTTTGCCGCGCCTTCAAAACCAAATTTCGGAATTACATCGTTAATTTAAACAATTGCGTTTTCATCGGCTTGCAATCGGTATTTTTTATCCGGACTGGTCTCAAATTAAAGCTGCGAGCCATAGTTATCTTCATCAACGGTTTCAAGAATATGGCATCTATAGTTTACAAGTTATAAACAATTAAAGGTTTCTACAATCTGACAATAATAGGAGACTTTTCTTTCGTACAAATTACAGTAGAATTAGTCCTCGCGTAATTGGAGGGTGGAAGGAGTAGGATGGGTCTCCATACGCAGTAACCTCCACGTGGTGAGACCTGGGCAATCAATTATTTAGTATATAATTATTAAACGATTCTTTGCACAATCTCCCAGGACAGATAAGATACCTTTTGATAATTATATGGAAAATAATTCGAGCGAATAGACTGCGTATTGAACTTAGAATACAAAGTACAATAGGGTCCGCTTAATGTTCGTTCTTTTCCCCAATTAATGTTCGCGGAGTCATCGCCACCAATTATTGGACCTGTGGTCACCAATTGCGATCAGCAATGGCTCTCAATATATTGTATCTCACTCTTGTTCTCTAGACAAAAGTGTGACCAACACAGTCTAAACCGAGCATGCAGAAAAGCTATGAGCATGAACTGGTAATTACTGGTAAGCACATCCTCGGATAGGGTTCGTTGGGCAGACCCGAACCAGCGAACGTTGAGTGGGCATTACTGCTCACTGTAGTTCTTTAAATTAACTTAAGTTCTTATTGCAATTACGTGTGAATTCTTCGTTTTCATTGTTGTATCTATTTGTAGTTATAAATATTATGTATTACTTTTTATCCTGCTTCGTATGTAGATTCTTCTGTTTGCTGAAGCACTAGAGATAATTCGTTTGCAAGATAATATTTATTTCGCCTTGGGAATTACATTTTCTCATTTCTCAAGAAACCATCTTTTCTATAAACGAGATACCCATGTATATATTTCAATTCATAAATTAATTAATATCTGTAAACATGTGCTTGAAACTACGCGGGTCTCTGCCATATCTACATTGCGTGCTATGATATTGCCATCTATGCAGCACTCCTTGAAACTACTCCCGCCTCTTACTTACCTTGATTGCAGATATGGTAGAGGCCCGAGTAGTTGCAAGGAGTTCCGCATAGATGGTGATACCATAGCAGGCGCGAGTAGTTCATGGAGTTCTGTCACAGACGAGATATAAGAATAGACAAGACATCTTATGGACTTTCGTGACCCAACGTGACTGTCATACCGACTCAGAAATCCCACGCTGATTTGAGCGCCCTCTGCTCATGGGCAGTGATCACTTGAAGAACTATTATTTACTAAAGTAGTGGGGACGGGATTCATGCGATTGTGTGAATATATGTAAATGCTTTGAGGGGATCAGGACAGCTTTTTCTCGAGCAACGTTTCGGTAGAAAAATTGAGCTACGGTGCCTGGTCGCGTGATGGACTTCGGCTCGGCTCGAGTTGAGTCGAAACCACATCGCGATGCATCGGGGCAATGAAATTGACAGTGTCACGTCAAGCGTCCCGCCTGTGCTGTCCCGCTTTCATTGCGCAGCAAATAACAAAAGAATTCTTTAACGAGGATCGTAGGTCCAGCTAAAACTTAATCAGAACCCGCAGAAGTTCAATAGGCACGACCCTAGAGTCGTAGGTCCGGCTAAAAGTTGGTCAGAAAACGTAAAAGTCCAGTAGGTACAACTCTGGGATCGTAGGTTCAGCTAAAAGTTGTTCAGAAGCCGGTAAAGTCCAGTAGGGACGACCCTAGAGTCGTAGGTCCGGCTAAAAGTTGGTCAGAAAACGTAAAAGTCCAGTAGGTACAACCCTAGGATCGTAGATTCAGCTAAAAGTTGGTCAGAACCCGAAGAAGTACACAGTAGACATGACCCTAGAGTCGTAGGTCCGGCTAAAAGATGGTCAGAAAACGTAAAAGTCCAGTAGGTACAACCCTAGGATCGTAGGTTTAGCTAAAAATTGGTCAGAAGTCGAAAAAGTTCAGTACGTATGACCTTAGTACAGTAGTACGCACGACCGCGATCGGAGACCTTCGAAGAGTTCGAAAATTGCGAATACCACCGAGCGCGCCCGAGCGTTACCGACGCGCCGGCGCGTCGCGGAGTGGGGATGCCGGTGCGCGGCGCACGCGGTGTCACTATCAGTTCAAGCGTCGTACCGTACGGGTCGTCTATGCTGTCGAAGGTTAGCGACATATGTACATCAGCTTACAATACAATAGCATCTCGGGGTTTACTTTATCACCGCATACGCTTGTCTATTACCTTCTATTAATTAATACACGTTTATTTAACAATCGTTTGACTATCGTGGATATGCATTAAACTCTTTCTCGAGTCTCTTTTGCTGGACGCTTGACCGGTCATCCGGTACCACCGATTTTTTGATTCGCGATAACTAGTCGTTTATTAAAATATCGGGTTCATTAATTTATTAGTTTAAACGGTTCTTTGAATATTTATTATATTTTATTACACGATTATTCGGATTCGATGCGGTGTTAAGTTTGCGTTTATTTTCTTTGCAATGTCACTTACATACCCAGTTACATATGTCTTTTCGCGACGTCGAATTCGATTCTGATTTTGGCACAGGTTTATCACGTTGCTTTTCTTTTTGTTGCAGATACAATGGATGATTGGTTGGTGGAGGATAATATATTGAGGCTGCAGGAATGGAGTATTGAGATGCAATTACTGCGATGCATAACAATCAGTCCGATGACGTATGATGAAGGATTGGTAACATTTAACTTATTATCCCAACGGTTTACGTATATTTCTTGTTATCTGGCGATTGGATTTTGGCTCAAGTTCTTTTCTTTCGGTTGAAAGTTATTGAGCAGTTTAAACATTTTAAGTAGGACTTACAATATGCCATTCGCGATTGAAACTAGAGTCAGTAAATTTCATTAATTCTAAACGAAAAATTGAAATACTTTCATGTTTCGCTGCATATCGGTCGCGATTTCTATTATAGCTTCACTAGTATTTATTAAAAACTTTTATGATCTCTGTGACTTGGCACAAGTACGGTCAAATTGTATTTTCGATGCAGCATTGTCCGCGTACTTACGTACTGGTTGCCATGCACTTGAAGCATGATAAATAGTTTCGAGTCTTGATTTCTACAAGCAGCTACGAGAACTTATAAATGCGCGATATTGCTTACTAACTAAGATCATGATCACCTTTAAAACTCGGACAAAGAACAGTCACAGTATGCTTTTGATAAATCATTTATATTAATCTATAATAGTATATCTTGAATAGACAATTAACAGTAATTAAATCAGAATAATAATACGGTAGTACTTTATTAAAACAAAGCAGTATTTCCTCAACAGACGTTTGACAGGATGAAGAAATAAGAAAGAGATAAATAAAATCAAATGTGTATTGCTTCAATTTCTACCTCCTCACCCTATTTACTAACTTGTACAGATTATCTTTCAGCAAATTTTGATGACCGCGCGCAATGCGGTCAGTAGAGTCAGTGCTTGCTCCGTCAAAGTTCTTTTTATTCTTTTTAGAGCGAAACCGCTCATAATATTTATAACTAAATATAAATGACAGTAAAGATACGCGAAAGTAGAGTCAGTGTTTGCTTCGAAATATTGCTCTCGCGAAATTAGAGTCACTTTGTTCGTCGATCACAATTGACGTGCGCGATAGTAGTCTTTTACTTTATTTTTTTTTCTTTCGCAATAAGTATTCCGGTATTAGAGTCAGCACCGATGCAGTTCGGCGAGTTCGGGCACTCATCCATCAACTCGACGAGTAAGTATCTCTGTATTTCTTTAATCTTATTTTACAATGGTCTTTGATAATTATCATGATCGAAAAGTACTCAAAACGCAAAGATTTCAATGTTGTCTGTTCTTTTGAATGTTTCAGAAGCTGCCATGGGCTCAATTGTATCACCATAACGATATTGTTGGCCGCGCGCAATGCGGTTGGTAGAGTCAGTGCTTGTTCCGTCAAAGTTCTTTTTATTATTTTTTGAGCGCAGCCGCTCTTAATAATAATTCAACAAAAATAACAGTAAAGAGACGCGAAATTAGAGTCAGTGTTTGCTCCGAAATAATACTCTCGCGAAAAATAGAGTCACTTTGTTCGTCGATCACAATTATTCCGTTTCCTTTTCCGTTCTCGGCTCGGAGGACTGATGGTTAGGGACTTAGTGTCAGCGAGTTACGATGTGCGGGGGCGTGATTGTGGTTCTGGACCCTGGTCACGAGGCCCTCTGTTAGACCACATATAATCTCTAATTTGGGTAGGTCATCCACCATTCTGGAATCGTGGTCGCGGTTCTTGCAATATCCGGGTTGCAGTGTCATCGGGGGGCGGTGTGTGGGGCTGTGATTGCTTTTCTGGACACTTTGGCCCGCCTAGTAGGAAATTCCTATGTGTTAGACCACGCCAAGCACACCTTGGGGTGGCAGAAGGCATACGGGTCATAATCTAGAATCGTGGTTGTGGTTTTGCATATCCGTGCCTTAATGATTTCTGTGGCTCGGAATCGAAACTGGTCTCGATGCTAAGTCGTTTTACTGTCCAGACTCTGAGCCGAGGACTCGCGGGCTGCTCGGTAGCAGTCACAAAAACAGTAGAAATACTGTCGCGAAATTAGAATCACTTTGTTCGTCAATCATAAGTGTTCCATTAGAGTCAGTGTCCTGTTCAGCGAGTTCGGGCTTTCAGCCATCAATTTGACGAGTAAGTATCTCCTTCGTTCTTTAATCTTGTATTGCAATAATCATTGATAATTAACACATTCCAAAAGTACTGAAAATACATAGATTTTAATGTTGTTTGCTCTTTTTGAATGTTTCAGCAGCTTCCATGGCTTCGATGGCGACGAGCTTGACCGCACACCTGGTGAGTCTGCAACCGGTGAGTGGCATGCTTTAAAGTTCCTCTGGTCACTCAATCATGTCGCAGGACGAAAGGTCCGAACCGACACGGGTGACTGGTTGTAATTACGTAGATTTTTCTGGCAAGCACTGTGACCATGGGTATATGGAAATATACTCATGAGTAGTAACTTCTTTACTGCTTTATATTATGTGAGGATAGGTCTTCTTGTACAACGCGTTTTTAAATAGCTTGATAATTTTAAAACAGATCATATTTAGTACAAAATATATCACTATATATCTTTTTATAATAGAGTATTTAATTGAATACCTATGAAACGATATTTAAATAGTTATTAATTATTGAATGAATATAAGGTAACGTCCAGTATTCTACGTGCATTAGTTTGTAGTGGAGAAGTCGAATACCATTCGACTTCGTTTATTTGTCAATTGCAGTTACTGCACAGTTATAATAAATTGTTAGTAAGAGTATAGTCGTTCCTCTTTTTTACTAGTTTGATTATATATAAAGTAAAGGTACCTACTTACCTTGTCAATTTGTTGGAACTATCGAATAATTTTATTATTCGATATCCATATTAGTCTTTAGCGTTTAGAGATATCAATACGTTCACTTCTTCCGTACAAGATATTAATTGAACCCGAATGTACAAGAAGACAATACGCGAACCGGTAGATCTCGAAATCAAAGCAATTACTTTAAAATCAACCGTGCATTTTAGAAGCAATGCTTTGATGACGGGAACACCGGAGGATGTTTCAATTTCTTTCAAGGTATATTAATGTAGAGTCATTGAATAATTTTCCTAATAAAGTAGAGTCATTGAATAATTTTTCTAATAAAGTAGAGTCATTGTACAATTTTTCTAATAAAGTAGAGTCATTGCACAATTCTTCTAATAAAGCAGAGTCATTGCACAATTCTTCTAATAAAGTAGAGTCATTGCATTTTCTCTTCAATAAAATAAAATCATATATTAATAAAACTATATATTTAGCCCGTTAGAAAATCAGTATGTCTTTATCATCTTTCTAGACGAGGATTTCCAGGTTTAACCCTTTCCGTGTTCACTGCCCGGATCCCACTCACGTGCCCCTGTGCTACTTGGGTGGGAAAACGGTGGTAGAGCACGATGATATTTATTTAGTTTATAATGATTTATTGTGGGCGACTGACAGTGCGTTTGGTGTATCGTGCACGACGTAATATCCACATTGTGTGTGTGGTTAGGCTGTGGATTTGCGTCGTTCCGTACTAAAACGTAGTTACTCTAACCAAGATAAGATGTCCATTAATTGAAAACAGAGACATCATTTTTACTATTAACTGCATTAATAATCCCTAATATACCGAGGCACGAAGTTTTTGTCATTTAAGATGACGGAGACCAAATTCCAAAGAGTATCGAATATACTTATCAATTGCTATCAAGTACCTTTTGTATCGGTGCTATTCAATTATTCAATTAAACATCTATTAAATATCTCAACCGCGACGTGGTGTTTTCCACGTGAACGCAAAGATCCCAGCCACTGTCAGTCGATTTCAGAAAAGTGGTACGTACATTAGAGTGTGCAAGTTGTGTGACAGCACTTGGGTGTCGGGGGTGTCCCGGGACGCCTCCCTAGTGTAGGCTTTTGCGCCCAAGTGTTTGACTGAGAACCGTGGAGTGTCGTGTGTTGGTGTGTCTGTTTGCCATTTTTTAAATATAGGTCCAGGTAGGATAGGTAGCATACTTTCTGGTGTGATTGATAGACATAAGTAGGTAGGGCCGGGCAGGTTGACACAGTCTCTGATCGGGTAGGCACTATTTCGCGTGTTCAACCTGTTTCAGGAAATCTGATTTGAAAAGTCGACGGTGAAGCTGTGACGCGAACGAAAATGTGTTCGCCTCTGGCTTTGCCTATCGATTTTTTGAATCCTTCGCGGTCGTGGTCGCGATTTAGGCTCCGAAACGAAACGTGTTACATTATGCTCGAGGCTACACGCGTGAACGAAGAACGATTATAATTTTAATCGTAATCTTTGCGATTTTCCGTAATCACAATTTTACGATTTTATTTGATCGTGATTCGGCCACGTGTGTTCCACTTAGCTCCGCGATTTAAACTCTTTATTTCACCTTTATAAGTTTTTCTTTGGTTTTCGATTAGAGCCTCGAGCCTAGTTTAAGTTTCAGCTGGCCCTTGGGTCCGACGAAAAGGAGAGGCTATATGCCGAAGAGGCCCGACAAACTGTCACTCAAGAGGGCAACTACTAATGGCTCCCCATTCTTTTTAAGAATGGGGAATCATTCTTTGTTACTACTTTGTCACTGTGCTTGCATTTCCATTTGTAGAATTTTTATTTGTACTTGGCCGACGCACATTCCGGCCCAACGATACGGCCCTCCCAAAAATATCGCGTTGCTTTAGAGTTGCGAAAAACTTGCGAACGGGTCGAGTTAGAGTTGCGTTGAATGCCACTTATTGCTATTCTTATTATTAGTTAAATTGTAGTATTTTATAATTTACTTGACATGTGAGCTTCTAGTGTTGCGGAAATTGCATTCGAGTATTGGAACTTTCAGTTCATTTTTCAGAGGATCTTCAATTTGCTTAATTTTTGATATTACAAATAATTTACGGTTTGCTTTCTATCAGTCTTAATAAATAGTGTTGCGAAATGATTGTATCGCGAGTTCCAGTTACTGTTGCCTTGATAAAGGTTCGCGTTTTTAAGTAGAGTTGCGACTACTAGTCCCCATCTGCTTCCAATTGGAAGCCTGTTCCTGAACCAGGAACTTTTTCTTTTCAGCGTTTTACATTTGCCTTTCTTTTTATTTTATTTTTCTTAATAATTATACTACCTGGAATGTATGTTGATGGAAGTACTGCTAAAAATTTGCATACATATTAGTAAATTACTGTGTGAACGAAATGAAAAGAAATGAAAAAGAAAATAAATGAAAGAGAAAGGAAAGAAAAAAGAAAAGAAAGAAGAAGAAAAGAAAAAGAGCAAAGTAAAAAACAGATATAATTTGCAGAATCTTTGATAAATTTATAATAATTCTAGATAGTAGATTTAAATTAGAGTTAATACTAGTGACTGTTCATTATTGGAGTTTAACTCTTAAATATTTCCTCTTAATTGTTGCAATTCTATCTTAACCTTTTTTTTAGTAGAACCAATTTTTATAACTTTTCGAGCTTGCTTTGTAGAAATTGAAATTCACTCGCGATATCCGTAAATGTTTAAACAAAAATCCTTGCACGAAAAACGTTATTGGCAGTAGTTGGGTCTCGGCATGGTGATAGTGAAAGTTTGATATTTTGCTTCCGAATAATCGTTTGTTGCTTCTTTGTTGAAGCAAAATAGAATCAATTGTAGTGAAATGTGACTACTTCATTTTGGAGTTTTTAATGAACGTGATACCACCATTCAGTTTGATCTAGAACGTACAAAAGAATATATCACTTTGGCCGAAATCCAATTAACTATTGTTATCAAAAAATAGCAGCATTCTGATTCATTAACTGCGCTAAAATTCAGTTATTCCGAATTAAAAGCAGCTTCATTTCGATATAAAATGGGCAGGCTTGGGGATGTCACTAATTCAATGCTTGAGATTGTTACAGATTCACAGATGAACCCAAATATGCTATATTAAACAAACATAAGTACATACGTCAGAGGCTCAAGGGTGGAATATATGGAATACAGATCCAGAAATATTATCAAAGAATCGATTGGAATCTTTGAAATTAAAGAGCCAGCCGCGTCGATCCAATGTGTGAGTTTAAGAATTCATTCTTATAATGCTTTACTAATTATTTCGAGTTTGTGCATGTTTCAGAAGCATTGAATAGAAGAGGATTCATGAAACAATGTATAATACGAGCACACCCTCACCCCATCCCTGCCCCAAACCCCTGTCCTTATTAACTAATTACGGGTGTTAGACAATTAATTAGGCAGGCCCAAATATAAATCGCACAATACTTTTAGCTCTTTATGTAGATAGGATTTGTCTGAACACACAATCTTAGATCTTTGTACTGGCAGGTTTTACACGAATTGAAATTATTAGACTTTTAATTAGGCAGGGTGTATAAAACCAAATATTGTTGGCAGGTGCCGCAATTTTTTGGTTCGAGTTTCTGTCTGTTCTAGGACACCGTGGACCACATGATTAATATGGACGAATTGAAGAGGAAGTAAACATATACGTACTTATACCTATATGAGTTTGGTAAACTATCTTTTATATTCCTATGTAGGTAGGATATTATTGAAATTATTCTTTTAATTGAACTCTTAGATGTTATACTAGGTAGGGTGATTCTAGTCTTAAGTTAGCTCTTTAGTCAGGCAGGGCGTATTCGAAACTAATCTAAAATTTAAGAAAGTAGGGTTTATTTTTAAGTTATGTCTTAGCTTTTAAGCCCGCAGTGTTCACCACTGCAATAATATTTCGTTGTCTAGTTTTTAAGATCATATGATATATTTTTAAGAAAGTTCTATTTCAGGAAATTGAATTCTCTTGCAGATTTTCTTTCAGGTTTGCTTCTGATACTCAATTTAGCTTTCGGTCGTGAATTTTCCAAGTTACTCCTCTTGTTGTCTTACTTGTACTACGATCAATTAATGAACGTTCTACAAATTGACAATAATAGGAGATTTTTCTTTCTCACATGTTATATTAGAATTAGTTTTCGCGTAATTGGAGGGTGGAAGGGCCGTGGCTAGGGTGGGTCTCCATGCGCAGTAACCTCCACGTGGTGAGACCTGGGCAATCAATTGTTTATCGTATAATTATTAAACGTTTAAGAGACGTTTGATAATTGTGTGGAAAATAATTCGAGCTAATTGACTGCGCATTGCACTTTCCCTTCTCATTCCCTTTTTCGCTTCTATCCCTTTTTTGCTTCATTCTCCCTTTTGCTTCATTTCCTTTCTTGCTTCATTCCGCCTTTTGCTTCATCTCGTTTTTTGCTTCATTCCCTTTTCCGTTCTCGGCTCAGAGGACCGATGGTAAGGCGCTGTTGCGCCTGTTGCGATATTTGGGTTGCACTTTCAGCGACGGGCGGTGTGTGAGGCTGTGACTGTGGTTTTGGACAGGCGACCCGCCAAGTAGGATACTTCTCCCCGTTAGACCACGCCAAGCACACCTTGGGGTGGCAGAAGGCATATGGGACCTAATCTGGAATCGTGGTTGCGGTTTTGCATATCCGTGCCTCAATGATTGCTGTGGCTCGGTATCGAAACTGGTGTCGATTGTAAGTCGTTCTACTGTCCAGACTCTGGGCCGAGGGCTCGCGGACTGCTCGGTAGCAGTCACTTTCGTTATTTGCCTCCCATTTGATCCCACTTGTGAGTTGAAGATTTTTATAATGCTTTACTAATTACATCCACTTTGTCTTTGTTTCAGAAGGATTGAAAGGACTCAGCTAAAGAAGAGGATTTCTTAAAATATGTATATTATGACCACACTCTCACCCTGCCCCTGCCCGTGCCCAGCCCTTGCCCGTGCCCCTGCCGCTGCCCTTTTATACAGGCAGGTTTTACACCAATTTAAATTACTAAACTTTTAATTATGCAGGGTTTATGAAACTAAAAATTGATTCAATCTGTTCTAGGACACCATGGACCACGAAATTAATTCCTCTTCAATTAGTCCATATTAAAGATATACATACTTATACCTACATGAGTATGATAAAGTATTTATTTAATTCCTGTGTGTTAGAATATTATTGAAATTGTTCTCTTAATTTGACTCTTAGATGTTATATTAGGTAGGGTGGTTCCAGTTTTAAGTTAGATATTTAATCAGGCAGGGCGCATTTGAATTTAATCTAGTATTTAAGAAGGGAGGATCTATTTTTAAGCTGTGTCTTGGTTTTTAAGACAGCAGTGTACACTGCTGTGATAATATTTCGTTCTCCAGTTTTTAAGATCATAGGATATATTTTTAAGAAAGTTTTATTTCCTGAAATTGAATTCGCTTCTTGATTTTCTTTCAGGTTTCCTTCTGATATTCCATTTAGCTTTCGGTCGTGAATTTTCCAAGTACTTCTCTTGTTGTCTTACTTGTACTACGATCATATAATGAGCGTTTTACAAATTGACAATAAGAGGAAATTTTTCTATCTCACAAGTTGTATTAGAATTAGTTTTCGCGTAATTGGAGGGTGGAAGGGCCGTGGCTAGGGTGGGTCTCCATGCGCAGTAACCTCCACGTGGTGAGACCTGGGCAATCAATTATTTATCGTATAATTATTAAACGTTTAAGAGACGTGTGATAATTATGTGGAAAATAATTCGAGCGAATTGACTGCGTATTTTACTTAGGATACAATGTACAATAATGGCCACTCAATGTTCGTTAATTTCCCCAATTAATGCTCGCCGAGAGATCGCCACCAATCCTTGGACCTACTCCGGATCGGAGTATAAAGTATACTCCAATTATTAATTTGGTATTATATATTTTCAGAAAAATCTCGATTAGTGCACTTCGATTGGGACCGAATGCGAACACTAATCGTTTGCAGACACGTTTATCGCTGGAATTGCCTTATATTAGTAAATGAGATACTTTGTCATTGTTATTAGTTGAATATTAATAAGAAATTGCGTGTTTCATTAACGATAAAATTGCTCCAATGAAAAAGAGAATTAAAGAATTTGTCTAGTAACTATACAATTAACAATTGTAGTATACAATTATCGTCACTATCTTTTCCATTCCGGCAACTTTATTGTTTGGGTGTTAAAAAAATATACATCTCTTAGCTCAATTTTTTTTGGTAATTTATCAGAAAATAATGTAAAGTATAACTTTAAAAATTATTTCATTTAGTGATAGTACAATTGAAATAAGAAAACTTGTTATCATGTGTTTCTTTAATTAAAAGATTTTTAATTAACATTAAATGTTTCATATCTTTCGTTGCCTTTCATTGCGGCAAAGAACAAAAGAATTCTTTAAAATTATTTATTTTTCGCATCGTTTTCTATAATCTGTGGGTAACGTTGCGAGTGACACGGAAATGGTAATGGGTCCCCGGGACCCAGAAATCGTGGCCGAAAAAATACATTGCATGTCTTGTCTATTCCTTTATCTCGTCGGTGGTTCTGTGTAGATGGCAATACCATAGCGGGCGCGAGTAGTTCAAGGAGTTCTGTATAGATGGCGATATTAACGGCCACTTGGGTGTAGATAAAACAGGGATGTTAGTGGTACGAAATTTCAAGTACTTTATAAATAGTTGCACGATAAACGTAATAAAGTTTGGTTATTTGTCTTCATTAATAAAATTAAGTTTGTAGTGCTCTAAAATCGTTTCGTATTCACATTCACAATAAAGTGGTAGCAAACACATACATTAATATGTATAGTCACATTGCAAGTTCCATAACCCATTTTATTCTACAACAATCGAGCTCTTTTCAAAAGGTAAATCCTTTTGTGAATATTTCTTCCTTTAAATAAATTTCCTAGTATATAATAAATACATACTATTAGTAGTATTATTCTTTATTTCGGCGTCGCAGCAGTGAAAGTTGGGGTTAGTGTGCATATAACCTATCTTTGCAATACTATCTTAACTCTTGCATTGTCATCATCTATTTCGCTCTTCCTTTTAAAACCTTCTCTACCTTACGTATCACATTATTCTTATCTCGTTATTGCACATGTATTATACCCCTTTCCATTTCCTCGATGTTTCATTTCAAATTCCTAAGTCATTTTCCCGCTACTAGTTGCTGACCCTTTCCTGTTCCCTCTTTACTTTGGTACTGTCGTATCGCTCCTGTTTTAATACATTCAAACCTTTCATAATATCTTGCTTCGTTTATTTTTCTTTGAAGGCTCTCCGTTAGATCCTTTTGTTCCGTTCTTATCAAATTTATTATTGTCACTCTCATTCCATTCGTTTTAAAAGACTCTTTCTCTTATGCTTCTAGTTTGGCCCACCCTACTTTCTTTTTCGACTAAATATCATTTAACAATCTTTCTATCTCCTGTCATGTACTAATATATTTTTTGTGTGCGTAGATTTTGTAGGCAAAAGATAAGGAACATTGACCGCCAATTCTCATTGCGCTCATAAAAAGAAGGAGGAAGAAAGATTAACTCTCGCCATATACATACTTCAGATATATTAAATTGGTTTTGTGGGATTGGAAGGTGTATGCAACAAAGGCTGATGTAAGTGTAATACGTGTCTAAATATCTTTTTCTTTCAATAAATCTTCCTGCGTGTAATAATTACATACTAACAATAGTATTCCTTTTTATGTCGGCCTCGCAGCTATGAAATTTCGACTTAGTGTACATATAACATAACTTTAGATTACTATCTTAACTTATGCATCCTTCTCCTCCACTCTTTCTTGCCAACCTTCTCTACTTTACACATTATCCCATTACTTATCCCCTTATTTCATTTCGATTATACATTTGGCCTTTAAGACTCTCCATCACTTTCTTTACTTTTCTTTTCATCAAATTCATTCATGTTTGATTCATTCCTTTTTAAATAATCCCCCCTTTTTCGTATACTTCTTGTGTGGTTTTTCCCTATTTTCTTTTCTTCTAACTATCCTTTAACAATGTTTCTTTCACCTGTTACATACTTACTAATATATCTTTTGTGTGTACAGGTTTTGCATCCAAGGAGTAAGGAGCATTAACCAGTGCATCTCATCATGCATAAAAGCAAGAAAGAAGAAAGAATAACCCTTGCCACATACTTTAGTTATCCTTTAGTTATAGTAAATTGGTTTATAAAAATAGTTTGTAACTATTAGCGCATAAGATTAATTTAGAATAATTGTGTAATTAACTGTTATGTATATATATTATATATTTTATTTTATATTCAGTTTATTCGGTAGATCTTATATAAACTTTAATAGTACGTTTACTACAAGTTCTACTGAATGTGCTAAATGTAAAATGAAAGATATAATAAATAATTTAGATATACACCAGTTACACAATTGCTGCAATTTAAATTTATAAGCTTCTGCATGTAAACCGTGTAAATTTTAGTATAAGTTTTATCTGTAAGAATATGTATTGTAAATTAACTTCAAAGAATAGTTTATAATTAGATCATTTATATTTATAATATTCTTTATATTATATAAATATTAGTTTTGAATTGATACAAGATTTACTTGTACGATTAATTGTAAATTGATATATAAGAATAGTTCATAAGTGTTAGCTTGTACATTTGAATTACAACATTCTTGTAACTTGTATCTTCATTAATTAATTTAATAAATCTTTAACAAAAGGAATTCTACTGCTCTCTTTATTTTAACACCTTACCTATCCTTGAAAAGACCAGATTCCACTTCCTTAAACAAGAAGTACCGTGGACGGACATTAAATGCAAAGTCCTAAAGCGAGAAACTTGTAAAAATAGACCTGAACATTATTAACGTTGGTGCTAATTGTTAAGGAATTAATACGTCTTGACAGGAGCTCTTCAAATTTTAATTCTCGGAAATTCCTGGAACGTGACGTCATTTCCAAGAATTGCTGCGATGAAAGACCTCCTCGCATATCATATTCTCCTAATACAAATCCACGATTTTCAGCGAGATATTTTTGGCAGAAACTCGGAAATTTCAGCGCTCGGAAATTCCTGGACAGTGACGTTATTACTGATAACGAATACCTCCTTGCATATCATATTCTCCTGATACAAATCCACGATTTTCGGCGAGATATTTTTGCCAGAAACTCAGAATTTTGCGCTCGGAAATTCCTGGAACGTGACGTCATTTCCAAGAACTGTCGGGATCGAATACCTCCTTGCACATCATATTCTCCTAATACAAATCCACGATTTTCAGTAGAAATTTAAGTGCCGAAAATCTTGGATTTGTATCAGGAGAATATGATATGCAAGGAGGTATTCGTTCACAGAAATGACGTCACATTCCAGGAATTTCCGAGCGCTGAAATTTCCGAGTTTCTGGCAAAAATATCTCGCTGAAAATCGTGGATTTGTATTAGGAGAATATGATATGCGAGGAGGTCTTTCATCGCAGCAATTCTTGGAAATGACGTCACATTCCAGGAATTTCCGAGCGCTGAAATTTCCGAGTTTCTGGCAAAAATATCTCGCTGAAAATCGTGGATTTGTATCAGGAGAATATGATGTGCGAAGAGGTATTCGTTCTTAGAAATGACGTCACATTCCAGGAATTTCCGAGCGCTGAATTTTCTGAGTTTCTGGCAAAAATATCTCGCTGAAAATCGTGGATTTGTATCAGGAGAATATGATGTGCGAGGAGGTCTTTCATCGCAGCAATTCTTGGAAATGACGTCACATTCCAGGAATTTCCGAGGTCTTAATTTTTTGGACTTCTGCTATCCAATTTTGCAAGAAGTGAGGACTTAGAATTTGCTGCTTCCAAATTTAATAACGTATAGGGCCATTTTGACAAGTTTCCCGCTTTAGAACTTTCCATTTCAAGTTCGCCCACGGTACTTCTTGTATAAGGAATTGGAATTAGGTTCTTTTAAGGATTGTTAAGGTGTGAAAATAAGAAGAGCAGTCGAGTTCTTTTCATTGAACATTTATTTAAACTAATCAATGAAGATACAAGTTACAAAAATGTTGTAGTCCAAATTTACAATGTCATCCTTATGAACTATTCTTTTATATCTATTTACAATAGATCGTACAACTAAATATTGTATCAATTCTAAACTAACATTTATGTAGCATAACAAATACTATAAACATAAATAATCTAATACTTACAAGCTACTGTTTGAAGTTAATTTACAATATATCTTACAGATAGAACTTATATTAAAATTGACATACTTCATATGCAGAAGCTTATACAATTTAAATTACAGCAATTGTGTAACTTGTGCATACGTAAATTATTTATTATATCTCTCATTTTACATTTAGCACATTCAGTAGAACTTGTAATAGTGATATAAGTAATATTAAAGTTTATATAAGATCTACCGAATAAACTGAATATAAAATAAAGCATATAATAGATAACATAACAGTTAATTACACAATTGTCCTAAAATAACCTTACAGGCTAATAGATACAAACTATTTTTATAAACCAATTTACTATAACTAAAGGATAACTAAAGTATGTTGCACAAGTTCTTCTACCTTCTTTCTTGCATTTATACACGATGAGAAGTGCCAAGCAATGCTCCTTACTCTTTGCCTGCGAGACCTGCACACAGAAAAAATACATTAATAAGTATGTAACAGGAGAAAGATTATTAAGAGATATTTAGAGGAAGAAGTAAGAAAGGAGGGGCAAGCCAGAAGCATAAAAAGGAGAGGATTATTTGAAAAGGAAAGGAATGCGTCAAGTATGAGTGACTTTGACAAAAGCAGAAGTAAAGGCATTGACGGAGATCCTCAAAAGTAGTGTCAATCAAATGCAACAGCAGGAACAAGGCAGAAAAATAGGGAAAGCAAGATACAATGATACGTTTAAAGATATTAGAACATCAACGCTACTATGGTACTTAAGTAAAAACGGACGAAGGCGCAATTGACAATTAACAACGCAGGTGCGAGATCCAAAAGCATTAAAGGATGAAATAAATATTGGGAGAAGAAAAAGGATAAAAGATGAGACCTGTGCATATAAAAATTTGGAACGTAAGAGCACCTGCTAACAAAATGTACGGAAATAGATACAATAAGACATAAAAATAACTTAGGAATTTGTAATTAAACAGGAAGGAACGGAAAAGATTTATAATAGATGTGCGATAAAGAGATAAGAAATAGTGTAATACGTAAGGCAGAGAAGGTATGAAAAGGAAGAGCGGAACGGAAGATGAGAGTGCAAGAGATAGTATTGTAAAGATAGGTTATATGTACACTAACCAAACTTTCATTCCTGTGAGACCGAAATAAAGAATAATACCACTATTAGTATGTATTTATTCATACTGGAAATTTTATTTAAAGGAAAAAATATTCACAAATGCATTTACCCGTGTTAAAGAGTGCTCGATTGTTGTAGAATATAATGAACAATGGAACTTGCAATGTTACCGTACATATTAATATTTATGTAGATTGAAACACTGTGTTTGCTGACACTTTATTGATATGTAAAAGAGTGTACGAAACGGTTTTCGAGGATTATTAACTTAATTGGATGAATGAAGACATAAATAACCAAATTTTATGAACATTATCGCACCGCTACTTATAAACAAGTGCTTGCTTTACGTACCACTCGCATCCCTGTCTTACCTACACTCAAAGTGGGCTATAATTTCGCCATCTATACAGAACTGCTCGAAACTGTATATATGTCTGCTTTATCTCGAGTCATTAGTATCGCCATCTATACAGTTGTGACTAAAACTATTCGGGCCTCTGCCATATCTACACTTATGGTAAGTAAGGGGTGTGAGTAGTTTCAAGGCGTTCCATATAGATGGAACTACCATAGCAAGCGCGAGTGGTTTCAAGAAGTTCTGTATAGATGGCGGAACCATAGCTGGCACTGTAGATATGGCAGAGACCCGCGTAGATTCAAGTATATCTTTGCAGATATTAATTAATTTATGAATTAAATGATATATACACGGGTATTTCAATTATAAAAAAGAAGGCTTCTTGAGAAATAAGAAAATGTAATTCTCTAGGGGAAACATATATGATTTATGTTACTAATGAATTATCTCGAAAGCGTCAGAAAACAGAGGGGTGAACATAAGAAGCAGGGCAATAAATAATACACAATATTTACAGCTGCAGATAGATACAACGATAGAAACGAGAACTCAAAAGTAATTGCAATAAGAACTTAAGATTCTCTCCGCTCAAATAACTACAGTGGACAGTAATGCCCACTTAATGTTCGCTGCTTCGAAGCTGCCTAGCGAACACTATCCAGGGATGTTATTTATAAGGAATTGTTCATGCTTATCACTTTTCGGCACTCTCGGTTTAGGCTGTGTTGGGAGTGGATTGAGATGTACTGAGAACCAGCGTGAGATATATTTAACACGTTGAGTGCCACGTCAGGCATCAGTGTCTGACACTAAACTTTCCGTTCAGGCCGCGTCAGTCATCGGTGACTGACAATCAACTTTCCGTTGAGTGACTAACAGTAAACTTTCCGTTCAGGCCGCGTCAGTCATAGGTGACTGACAATCAACTTTCCGTTCAGTGACTGACACTAAACTTTCCGTTCAGGCCGCGTCAGTCATCGGTGACTGACAATCAACTTTCCGTTGAGTGACTAACAGTAAACTTTCCGTTCAGGCCGCGTCAGTCATCGGTGACTGACAATCATCTTTCCGTTGAGTGACTAACAGTAAACTTTCCGTTCAGGCCGCGTCAGTCATAGGTGACTGACAATCAACTTTCCGTTCAGTGACTAACAATCAACTTAGCGTTCAGCCCGTGTCAGTCATCGGTGACTGACAATCAACTTTCCGTTGAGTGACTATCAGTAAACTTTCCGTTCAGGCCGCGTCAGTCATCGGTGACTGACAATCAACTTTCCGTTGAGTGACTAACAGTAAACTTTCCGTTCAGGCCGCGTCAGTCATAGGTGACTGACAATCAACTTTCCGTTCAGTGACTGACAATCAACTTAGCGTTCAGGCCGTGTCAGTCATCGGTGACTGACAATCAACTTTCCGTTGAGTGACTAACAGTAAACTTTCCGTTCAGGCCGCGTCAGTCATAGGTGACTGACAATCAACTTTCCGTTGAGTGACTAACAGTAAACTTTCCGTTCAGGCCGCGTCAGTCATAGGTGACTGACAATCAACTTTCCGTTGAGTGACTAACAGTAAACTTTCCGTTCAGGCCGCGTCAGTCATAGGTGACTGACAATCAACTTTCCGTTCAGTGACTGACAATCAACTTAGCGTTCAGGCCGCGTCAGTCATCGGTGACTGACAATCAACTTTCCGTTGAGTGACTAACACTAAACTTTCCGTTCAGGCCGCGTCAGTCATAGGTGACTGACAATCAACTTTCCGTTGAGTGACTAACACTAAACTTTCCGTTCAGGCCGCGTCAGTCATCGGTGACTGACACTAATCTTTTCGTTCAGGCGTCGGGGTATCACAGTGTTAAGCTACGCCGCGGCGCGCCGTCGGGCATGTCGCGCCGTGTGGCCTAAACGGAAAGCGTGGCAAAACCGGCGTGGCACTCAACGTGTTAAGGGCCATTGCTGATGACAAGTGGAGATAACTCGGACGCAACCTACATCCTCGATACATCGGAGCAGGACCAAAAATCGGTAGGGATGAGTCCGCGAACATTAATTGTGGAAAAAAACGAACATTAAGCGGCCATTATTGTACATTGTATCCTAAGTGCAATACGCAGCCAATTCGCTCAAATTATTTTCCGCATAATTATCAAACGTCGGTTAAACGTTTAATAATTATACGATAAATAATTGATTGCCCAGGTCTCACCACGTGGAGGTTACTGCGCATGGAGACCCACCCTAGCCACGGCCCTTCCACCCTCCAATTACGCGAAAACTAATTCTAATATAACATGTGACAAAGAAAAATCTCCTATTATTGTCAATTTGTAGAACGTTCAGTAATTGATCGTAGTACAAGTAAGACAACAAGAGGAGTAGTTGGAAAATTCACGACCGAAAGCTAAATGGAATATCAGAAGGAAACCTGAAAGAAAATCTGCAAGAGAATTCACGTTCCTGAAATAAAACTGTCTTAAAAATATATCCTATGATCTTAAAAACTAGACAACGAAATATTATTGCAGTGGTGAACACTGCGGGCTTAAAAGCTAAGACATAACTTAAAAATAAACCCTACTTTCTTAAATTTTAGATTAGATTCGAATACGCCCTGCTTGACTAAAGAGCTAACTTAAGACTAGAATCACCCTACCTAGTATAACATCTAACAGATCGAATAAAAGAACAATTTCAATAATATCCTATCTACATAGGACTGTAATAGATGCTATCCCATACTCATGTAGGTATGAGTATACATATACTTAAATCCTCTTCGGTTAGTCCGTATTAATCTCACGTGGTCCATGGTGTCCTAGAACAGACAGAAACCCGAACCAAAAAATTGCAGCACCTGCCAACAATATTTGGTTTTATAAACCCTGCCTAATTAAAAGTCTAATAATTTCAATTCGTGTAAAACCTGCCAGTATAAAGATCTAAGATTGTGTGTTGAGACAAATCCTACCTAAGTAAAGAGCTAAATGTATTGTTCGATTTATATTTGGGCCTGCCTAATTAATTGTCTAACACCTGTAATTAGTTAATAAGGACAGGGGTTTGGGGCAGGGATGGGGTGAGGGTGTGCTCGTATTATACATTGTTTCATGAATCCTCTTCTTTTCAATGCTTCTGAAACATGCACAAACTCGAAATAATTAGTAAAGCATTATAAGAATGAATTCTTAAACTCACAAATTGAATCGACGAGGCTGGCTCTTTAATTTTAAAGTTTCCAATCGTGTCTTTGATAATATTTCTGGATCGGTATTCTATATATTCCACTCTTGAGCTTCTGACGTATGTACTTATGTTTGTTTAATATAGCATATTTGGGTTCATCTGTGAATCTGTAACAATCTCAAGCATTGGATTAGTGGCATCCCCAAGCCTCCACATTTTATATCGAAATGAAGCTGCTTTTAATTCGGAATAACTGAATTTTAGCGCAGTTAATAAATCAGAATGCTGCTATTTTTTGATAACAATAGTTAATTGGATTTCGGCCAAAGTGATATATTCTTTTGTACGTTCTAGATCAAACTGAATGGTGGTATCACGTTCATTAAAAACTCCAAAATGAAGTAGTCACATTTCACTACAATTGATTCTATTTTGCTTCAACAAAGAAGCGACAAACGATTATTCGGAAGAAAAATATCAAACTTCAACTATCACCATGCCGAGACCCAACTACTGCCAATAACGTTTTTCGTGCAAGGATTTTTGTTTAAACATTTACGGATATCGCGAGTGAATTTCAATTTCTACAAAGCAAGCTCGAAAAGTTATAAAAATTGGTTCTACTAAAAAAAAGGTTAAGATAGAATTGCAACAATTAAGAGGAAATATTTAAGAGTTAAACTCCAATAATGAACAGTCACTAGTATTAACTCTAATTTAAATCTACTATCTAGAATTATTATAAATTTATCAAAGATTCTGCAAATTATATCTGTTTTTTACTTTGCTCTTTTTCTTTTCTTCTTCTTTCTTTTCTTTTTTCTTTCCTTTCTCTTTCATTTATTTTCTTTTTCATTTCTTTTCATTTCGTTCACACAGTAATTTACTAATATGTATGCAAATTTTTAGCAGTACTTCCATCAACAGACATTCCAGGTAGTATAATTATTAAGAAAAATAAAATAAAAAGAAAGGCAAATATAAAACGCTGAAAAGAAAAAGTTCCTGGTTCAGGAACAGGCTTCCAATTGGAAGCAGATGGGGACTAGTAGTCGCAACTCTACTTAAAAACGCGATCTTTAATCAACGCAACGCTAACTGGAACTCGCGATACAATCATTTCGCAACACTATTTATTAAGACTAATAGAAAGCAAACAGTAAATTATATGTACTATCTAAAATTAAGCAAATTGAAGATCCTCTGAAAAATGAACTGAAAGTTCCAATACGCGAAAACAATTTCCGCAACACTAGAAGCTCAAATGTAAAGTGTATTATAAAATACTACAATTTAACTAGCAATAAGAATAGCAATAAGTGGCATTCAACGCAACTCCAACTCGACCCGTTCGCAAGTTTTTCGCAACTCTAAAGCAACGCGATATTTTTGGGAGGGCTGTATCGTTGGGCCGGAATGTGCATCGGCCAAGTACAAATAAAAATTCTACAAATGAAAATGCAAGCACAGTGACAAAGTAGTAACACAGAATGATTCCCCATTCTTAAAAAGAATGGGGAGCCATTAGTAGTTGCCCTCTTGAGTGACAGTTTGTCGGGCCTCTTCGGCATATAGCCTCTCCATTTCGTCGGACCCAAGGGTCAGCTGAAACTTAAACTAGGCTCGAGACTCTAATCGGAAACCAAGGAAAAACTTATAAAGGTGAAATAAAGAGTTTGAATCGCGGAGCTAAATGGAACACACGTGGCCGAATGGCGATCAAATAAAATCGTAAAATTGTGATTACGGAAAATCACATAGATTACGATTAAAATTGTAATCGTTCTTCGTTCACACGTGCAGCCTCGAGCATAATGTAACGCGCTTCGTTTCGGAGCCTAAATCGCGACCACGACCGCGAAGGATTCGAAAAATCGATAGGCAAAGCCAGAGGCGAACGCATGTTCGTTCGCGCCACAGCTTCACCGTCGACTTTTCAAATCAGATTTCCTGAAACAGGTTGAACACGCGAAATAGTGCCTACCCGATCGGAGACTGTGTCAACCTGCCCGGCCCTACCTACTTATGTCTATCAATCACACCAGAAAGTATGCTACCTATCCTACCTGGACCTATATTTAAAAAATGGCAAACAAACACACCAACACACGACACTCCACGGTTCTCAGTCAAACACTTGGGCGCAAAAGCCTACACTAGGGAGGCGTCCCGGGACACCCCCGACACCCAAGTGCTGTCACACAACTTGCACACTCTAATGTACGTACCATTTTTCTGAAATCGACTGACAGTGGCTGGGATCTCTGCGTTCACGTGGAAAAAACCACGTCGCGGTTGAGATATTTAATAGATATTTAATAAAATAATTAAATAGCACCGATACAAGAGGTACTTGATAGCAATTGATAAGTATATTCAATTCTTTTTGGCATTTGGCCTCTGTCATCTTAAATGACAAAAACTTCGTGCCCAAGTATAGTAGGAATTATTGAAGCAAATAATACTAAAAATGATGTCTGTTTTAAATTGATGGACATCTTATCTTGGTCATAGTAGCTACATTTTAATACGGAACGACGCAAATCCACAGCCTAACCACACACACAATGCGGATATTACGTCGTGCACGATACACCAACGCACTGTCAGTCGCCAACAATAAATCATTTTATGGCTTATAAACTAAAAAATATCATCGTGCTCTACCACCGTTTTCCCACCCAAGTAGCACCGGGGCACGTGAGTGGGATCCGGGCAGTGAACACGGAAAGGGTTAAACCTGAAAATCCTCGTCTAAAAAGATGATAAGGACATACTGATTTTCTAACGGGCTAAAATACATTGTATATGTACAACAGATCTATATATGATTCTATTTTATTGAAGAGAAAATTAAATGACTCTACTTTATTAGAAAAATTGTGCAATGACTCTACTATATTAGAAAAATTATGCAGTGACTCTACTTTATTAGAAAAATTATGCAGTGACTCTACTTTATTAGAAAAATTATTCAAAGACTCTACGTTAATAGAGAAATTATTCAACGACTCTACTTTAATATACTTTGAATTAAATTGAAACATCCTCGGGCGTTCCCGTTATCAAAGCATTGATTCTAAAACGCAAGATTGCTTTAAAACTTGATTGCCTTGATTTCGAAAACTACCCGTTCGCGTATTGTCTTCTTGTACATTCAGGTTTAATTAACATTTTGTACGGAAACAATGAACGTATCGATATCTTTAAACGCTAAAGACTAATATGGATATCGAATAATAAAATTATTCGATAGTTCCAACAAATTGATAAGGTAAATGAGTACCTTCACTTTATATATTATCAAAGTAGAAAAAGATGAAATACTACACTCTTACTAACAGCAATAATTATGCAATTTATTCTAACTGTGCAGTCATTGCAATTGACAAGTAAACGAAGTCGAATGGTATTCGACTTCTCCACTACAAACTAATGCACGTAGAATACTGGACGTTACTTTATATTCATTCAATAATTAATAACTATTTAAATATCGTTTCATAGGTATTCAATTAAATACTCTATTATAAAAAGATATATAGTGATATATTTTGTACTAAATGTGATCTGTTTTAAAATTATCAAGCTATTTAAAAACGCGTTGTACAAGAAGACCTATCCTCACATAATATAAAGCAGTAAAGAAGTTACTACTCATGAGTATATTTCCATATACCCATGGTCACAGTGCTTGCCAGAAAAATCTACGTAATTACAACCAGTCACCCGTGTCGGTTCGGACCTTTCGTCCTGCGACATGATTGAGTGACCAGAGGAACTTTAAAGCATGCCACTCACCGGTTGCAGACTCACCAGGTGTGCGGTCAAGCTCGTCGCCATCGAAGCCATGGAAGCTGCTGAAACATTCAAAAAGAGCAAACAACATTAAAATCTATGTATTTTCAGTACTTTTGGAATGTGTTAATTATCAACGATTATTGCAATACAAGATTAAAGAACGAAGGAGATACTTACTCGTCAAATTGATGGCTGAAAGCCCGAACTCGCTGAACAGGACACTGACTCTAATGGAACACTTATGATTGACGAACAAAGTGATTCTAATTTCGCGACAGTATTTCTACTGTTTTTGTGACTGCTACCGAGCAGCCCGCGAGTCCTCGGCTCAGAGTCTGGACAGTAAAACGACTTAGCATCGAGACCAGTTTCGATTCCGAGCCACAGAAATCATTAAGGCACGGATATGCAAAACCACAACCACGATTCTAGATTATGACCCGTATGCCTTCTGCCACCCCAAGGTGTGCTTGGCGTGGTCTAACACATAGGAATTTCCTACTAGGCGGGCCAAAGTGTCCAGAAAAGCAATCACAGCCCCACACACCGCCCCCCGATGACACTGCAACCCGGATATTGCAAGAACCGCGACCACGATTCCAGAATGGTGGATGACCTACCCAAATTAGAGATTATATGTGGTCTAACAGAGGGCCTCGTGACCAGGGTCCAGAACCACAATCACGCCCCCGCACATCGTAACTCGCTGACACTAAGTCCCTAACCATCAGTCCTCCGAGCCGAGAACGGAAAAGGAAACGGAATAGTTGTGATCGACGAACAAAGTGACTCTATTTTTCGCGAGAGTATTATTTCGGAGCAAACACTGACTCTAATTTCGCGTCTCTTTACTGTTATTTATGTTGAATTATTATTAAGAGCGGCTGCGCTCAAAAAATAATAAAAAGAACTTTGACGGAACAAGCACTGACTCTACCAACCGCATTGCGCGCGGCCAACAATATCGTTATGGTGATACAATTGAGCCCATGGCAGCTTCTGAAACATTCAAAAGAACAGACAACATTGAAATCTTTGCGTTTTGAGTACTTTTCGATCATGATAATTATCAAAGACCATTGTAAAATAAGATTAAAGAAATACAGAGATACTTACTCTTCGAGTTGATGGATGAGTGCCCGAACTCGCCGAACTGCATCGGTGCTGACTCTAATACCGGAATACTTATTGCGAAAGAAAAAAAAATAAAATAAAAGACTACTATCGCGCACGTCAATTGTGATCGACGAACAAAGTGACTCTAATTTCGCGAGAGCAATATTTCGAAGCAAACACTGACTCTACTTTCGCGTATCTTTACTGTTATTTATATTTAGTTATAATTATTATGAGCGGTTTCGCTCTAAAAACAATAAAAAGAACTTTGACGGAGCAAGCACTGACTCTACTGACCGCATTGCGCGCGGTCATCAAAATTTTCTGAAAGAGAATCTGTACAAGTTAGTAAATAGGGTGAGGAGGTAGAAATTGAAGCAATACACATTTGATTTTATTTATCTCTTTCTTATTTCTTCATCCTGTCAAACGTCTGTTGAGGAAATACTGCTTTGTTTTAATAAAGTACTACCGTATCATTATTCTGATTTAATTACTGTTAATTGTCTATTCAAGATATACTATTATAGATTAATATAAATGATTTATCAAAAGCATACTGTGACTGTTCTTTGTCCGAGTTTTAAAGGTGATCATGATCTTAGTTAGTAAGCAATATCGCGCATTTATAAGTTCTCGTAGCTGCTTGCAGAAATCAAGACTCGAAACTATTTATCATGTTTTAAGGGCATGGCAATAAATACGTAAGTACGCGGGCAATCCTGCATCGAAAATTCAATTTGACCGTACTTGTGCCAAGTCACAGAGATAATAAAAGTGTCAACAAGAACACTAGTGAAGCTATAATAGAAATCGCGACCGATATGCAGCGAAACATGAACGTCGTTCAATTTTTCGTTTAGAAGTAATGAAATTTACTGACTCTAGTTTCAATCGCGAATGATATATTGTAAATTCTATTTGAAATGTTTTCATTATTTAATGAACATGGATATACGAATAGAGGGAAGTCAGTATTGAAATCTATTTACAATAACGAAATTGTTCAATAACTTTCAATCGAAATCCAATCGCCAGATACCAAGAAATATACATAAACTGTTGGGATAATAAGTTAAATGTTACCAATCCTTCATCTTAGGTCATCGGACTTATTGTTATGCATCGCAGTAATTGTATCTCAATACTCCATTCTTGCAGCTTCGATATATTATTCTTTACCAACCAATCATCCATTGTACCTGCAACAAAAAGAAAAGCAACGTGATAAACCTGTGCTAAAATCAGAATGGAATGCAAAGTTGCGAAAGGACATATGTAACTGGGTATGTAAGTGACATTGCAAAGAAAATAAACGCAACCTTAACACCGCATTGAATCCGAGTAATCGTTATTAAAATATAATAATGATTCGAAAAACCGTTCAAACTAATGAATTAGTTAATCCGATATTTTAATAAACGACTAGTTACCGCGTATCAAAGAATCGATGGTACCGGATGACCGGTCAAGCGTCCAGCAAAAGAGACTCGATAAAGACTTTAATGTACATCCGCGATAGTCAAATGATTGTTAAATAAACGCGTATTAATTAATAGAAGCTGATAGACAAGCGTATGCGGTGGTCAAGTAAACCCCGATATGCTATTGTATTGTAAGGTGATGTATGTCGCTAACCTTCGACAGCATAGACGACCCGTACGGTACGACGCTTGAACTGATAGTGACACCGCGTGCGCCGCGCATCGTCATCCCCACTCCGCGCCGCGCCGGCGCGTCGGTAGCGCTCGCTCGCGCTCGATGGGATTCGCAATTTCCGAACTCTACGAAGGTCTTCGACCGCGGTCGTGCGTACTACTGTACTAAGGTCATACGTACTGAACTTTTGGGCCTTCCGATCAATTTTTAGCTGAACCTACGATCCTGCGGTTATACTTACTGAACTTTTACGTTTTCTGACCAACTTGTAGCCGGACCCACGACTCCAGGGTCGTGTCTACTGTACTGCTTTGGGTTCTGACCGACCTATAGTTGAACCTACGATCCTAGGGTTATACCTACTGGACTTTTACGTTTTCTGACCAACTTTTAGCCGGAACTACGGCTCTCGGGTCGTTCCTACTGGACTTTCGCGGCTTCTGAACAACTTTTAGCTGAACCTACAATCCTAGGGTTATACCTACTGGACTTTTACGTTTTCTGACCACCTTTTAGCCGGACCTACGGCTCTAGGATCGTGTCTATTGTACTTCTTCGGGTTCTGACCGACTTATAGCTGAACCTACGATCCCAGAGTTGCACCTACTGGACTTTTACGTTTTCTGACCAACTTTTAGCCGGACCTACGGCTCTAGGATCGTGTCTATTGTACTTCTTCGGGTTCTGACTGACTTATAGCTGAACCTACAATCCCAGAGTTTTACCTACTGGACTTTTACGTTTTCTGACCAACTTTTAGCCGAACCTACGACTCTAGGGTCGTTCCTACTGGACTTTCGCGGCTTCTGAACAACTTTTAGCTGAACCTACGATCCTAGGGTTATACCTACTGGACTTTTACGTTTTCTGACCAACTTTTAGCCGGATCTACGACTCTAGGGTCGTGCCTATTGAACTTGTGCGGGTTCTGATTAAGTTTTAGCTGGACCTACGATCCTCGTAAAAGAATTCTTTCGATCTTTGCCGCGCAATGAAAGCGGGACAGCACAGGCGGGACGTGACACTAGCTCAATTTTTCTACCGAAACGTTGCTCGAGAAATAGCTGTCCTGATGCCCCCAAAGTATTTACATATATTCACACAATCGTATGAGTCCTGCCCCAACACTACTTCAGTAAATAATAGTTCTTGAAGTGATCACTGTTCATGAGCAGGGGGCGCTCAAATCAGTGTCGGATTGCTGAGTCGGTATAGCTGTCACGGTGGGGCACGAAAGTCCATAAGATGTCCTGTCTATTCCTATATCTCGTCAGTGATATCTCGTCGGTGCTAATTCCCCAGAACCCGCAAAAAGTACGTGGCGTCATCTGGCGTTTGCCGCTTTTCGACCAGTTTACCGCGCCTTCAAAACCAATTTTCTGAATTACATCGTTAATTCAAACAATTGCGTTTTTCTCGGTTTGCAATGGGTATTTTTCATCCGGGCTGGCCTCAAATTAAAGCTGAAGCACTAAGCTATACTTTCCAATAAGTTTCAAGAAAAAGGCATTTGTGGTTTAAAAGTTATAATGCACCTCGAGACGTTTCAATTATCTCGACTTTTGGAAGTCCTAGATTAATGACAGAGTGCTTAAACTGATGGTAAAGGATGCTGTTACACGACAATAAACGATTTACAAATGCTCCATGCGCTGTTTATTTTTTATAAACTATTTAATAATTCGTTTGAGAATTTCACAGTCACTATACATGAGGGGCGTTCTAAACTAGGAACAGCTCGTTCCTTGAGCCGAGAGCTTTAACTTAACACGTCGTTGATTAAAATCAGCTCAGCATAACGCGAGATAATTGAATTTGTATTAAGAAATTATAAAAAAGTACCATCATATCGACTTGCAGGCCAGCTACATTAATGATCACTGGCCATTTTCGTGATCCCACGACCTAGTTGTGGTGAAGCTAATCATTTTTTACGCTTCCCTTCGTTTGTCTTTTTCGACGAATAATAATGTTGAAGGGTTTCTAATAGTAAGACTCAATTATGAAACAATTTATTTTTTTTTATTGGTGGCGCTGGGTTTCGATGAACTAACTAAGTATGCAACCGAGCACATTAGTTTCACAACTAAAATTTTTAATTTTACATAAATCGAAACTGTCGCTCTTGTGTTAATTAAGTTTTGTTATTTAACAATATTTATGTACAGAAAGTTATATTAATTCTGAGGATTAAGATACAAAACACGTTAATTGTAACATAATTAATTAAATGATCAAGTTAAGATAGTTATTAAATTAATAGAATCAGATATTTATCTCTTTGAGTCCACATGATATGACTCCTCGTTTAAAGGCGTTATTAAAAAAATATCCGTTATACTTCTAATTAGTAATATTTCTATCATTTTATGTTTAATATTCTTAAGCTAATATCACAATGGCTCGAGACAGTCAAGACTTCCAATATTTGTGCACATATCCTTATGCTATGTTAGTTTGCCAGTTGCATAACTGTCTTGAAAAACTTGTATCTTATTGTGTAATAAGTGAATTCATTTTTATACTATATAAATTTGAAAAATGTCTATTTCTATGTATGAAAATTTCCTAAAATCGCACGAGCATTGGTTCTTAATTTTCTAACGGACATACAAATTACAAGTAAAAACTTACTACTTCGTACTATAGATCATGTAAAGCCCACATTTCTTTTACATATCCTAACAAAATTGCCATCATTTTACATTGCATTTGTATTTACAAATAATATATTTTAAGTATAGTTGTAAAAAGCGAAAACAGTGCCACTATTAATTTCATGAAAGATATTCAATTTCTATCCAATTATTTCTTCGAAGAAATAGGAAGACAAACATTTTCTGTCCCCTTCAAATAAATAATCGTAGGTACAAAGGCACTGCCTCATTTAGTACAATTTACAAAATATGGATAAGTACAATTTTTGTTTTCCAATGTACAAACACTTGATATAATCAATGAAAATTGAATGTATTCCCGAGATAAAAATTAATACTAAACCTGCGTAAAAATTAAATTTGAAAGCTATTGTATTTTTATTAACTTATATAAATCATGTCTATTAGAAATAATATACAAATAGGAAAATATTAAATTCATTACATATTAGTGGTATTATCGAAAATTTTTCATTATAATTTTGATTTGTGAAAATTCGTTGAATGCAAGCATAAATACTAATACAGATCATATTGATGAATAACGTGTATAATTAAGTAATGTCTTTTTAAACTTCTCAAGATCATGAATGTAGCTTCCCATTTCTCAATTGACTCTTTCCAAGAAAGGAGACGATAAAGTAGTTAGCTAAGTCCAAATTTACGTTCCCAGAACGAGATGGGCATTTTTCTTCGCGACTTTCCAGGTACAATAACATACTTCAATACTATACAGTTATATTTTTTTCTATCATCATCGTGTAAAAATTCAGAGTTTGCAAAGAACACTCCTCCGATTTGTATTTTTAAGCAGAACACATCGATAACGGTGCAAAATATTCTGCATAAATAATATGTTATGTATAATAACTGAATCGCTATTTCGAATTAATAGTGGAACCACAATATGCATTTTATATATGAATAACCAGTGGTATCACAAAATTTGGAGAAATATGTAGAAAGTACATTAATGAAACAGCGAAAGTATTAGGAAAGCATTACACTGTTTCCGTTTGCTACTAAAATCTATTTTGTGTACTACTTGATCGTGTTATTATATAAAATAAAAAATAACATTATCAATGTGCTTCATAATAGTGGAAGTACTTTGCAGCGGTATTTACCATGACAATTGCTATGACAATCTCAAGTGTTTATACTTACAGTCTATCTATAATCTTATCTTAAGCTTAAGCAATAATATCCTGGCATACACAAATTTAGTGTAATGCTACAATGTGGATACTCTCGCATGTTTTCGAATAAACATTACGAAATAACATTCGAAATTTTTTACATTACTTTTAAACGTCCGCAAGAATGATTTCAAAGATAATAATTTACACTTTTATTACTAGCATGAAATATGCCGTTAGGGTGAATCTAAAAGATACGCCCTTGCTCGTTCTGTCATTCTTCGTAAACGTCCTCTACTACTTATGCTAATGCCTGGTGCATTTTCAGGTTCTGGACTTTCATCACTTTCTTCAGCGTAATATCGACGTTTAATTTTTCGTCGATTTCTAACTGGCATTGTATTGCTCTCATCACTTTCTTCATTATAGTGAGGCCGTTTGCCGCTTCTCCTTGAGTGTTGCACAATTTCCTGATCTTCTGCTTCTCTTGCCCCGCGAACCCTTCTTTGAGATCTTGATACAAAACCTTTATCCGATTCTTCGCTATCTGAATCTTCATGATTGATTCTACGACGAGATTGCTCCTGTTCACCTTCCTCCCCTTCTTCTTCTTCTTCTTCTTCTTCTTCTTCATCTTCTTCTTCGTCGTCTTCTACAACTTCTTCTCTTCCTCCCCTTTTCACCTCCACCTCCTCCTCTTCCTCTTCCTCTTCCTCATCCTCGTCACTTTGACTTTCAATGTTATTTCTTCCACTTTTTGTTGTACTCTTTATACTACTATCCTCGTGCTCAGATGCAGATGCTAACTTTCGAGACCTCGTTCTACTTTTATTAATCACTTCCTCCTCACTTTCTTCATCGGATAACTCATTTGCAGTAGATGGTTCATCGTCATCGTAATCGTTAATCTTTGAACTTCCATGATGATTTAATTTCGGCTTTGTCTTTACTTTCTTAATATTTCTATTATTCTTTGCACGATTGTTCCGAGTTTGTTTTCCACGACCAGTGGGCGTGTATACATCCCCAGAATCACTATCAGCACTAATACTAGATACAGTTTTCCTTGCTCGTGTCCTCCTTACCGGTACACTACCACTGCTCTCACTTTCCGAGGAAGCTTCAGAGTCACTATCACTTTCTTTTGGCTTTTTAGATACGGCAGATCTAGAAATCCGAAGTTTTAGTGTTGGTCGCGTTGCGGTAGCGGAACGTCTAGTGTGTCCATTTGTCATACGCGATGGACCTATCAAATGAACAAATAAAAATAATAATCGCTTTGCCCGTTCTGTACTTTTCATAGATGTATACAATAATAATATGGATTTGAAAATAAAATATACCTGGAGCAGATACAGAATTATTTTTATTTATTTCACCCGCATCTTCATCATCATCCTCGCTGTTCATCTCCTCATCGTCGTCGTCGTCATCCTCCTCGTCATCAGAACAAGCTGCTTTCGATTTTGATGGTCCTAAAGTGTAAATGAAGTATTGTTAAAATTCAAGTTTCCTCATCGTTCTATACTAAGTAGTTGCGATATAAAATAAAACGTACCGGTTCCATTCGTTAAGCGAACTTTACCCTTTCTACCTTTCGCCTTTGTATTTGCTTTGTTATTGTTGCGCCTCCTTGCAGACTTCCAATTTGAAATAATTTTTCGCATATGCTCTTCAAACATGGCTGATAATCTTATTGTCATCGAGTAGATCTAAAAAACAAAAAGGAAGCAAAATAATCATACCGTAAATTAGTTGCATAGCAATACATATGTGTACAGCAATGAAAATTACATACTCTTGATCGTTTATTTGTGTTATAATTTCTGCTATTCGTAAATATTAATCGCATATCTTTGGCAAATTCTAAAGGGGTTTCATAATTTCCACCTAATAAATCCTCCTTTATAGTACGTAAATCCATTGGTGTATCTATAATTTGATGATAACCCGGATGTTCTAATCTATCAACTGGTTCCCTGCAAAATATGAAAGAAGATTTAAACCTATCTCCAGTTTCCAGAATGACTTTTGATTAATTGAAGTGCATAATATAATAACACTTTAATATCTTTTCAATGATTTGATATGGAGCACAACTACTAATTTATAGTACACGAATTAAATACAAAAAGTTAGTAGTTGAAGTATTTATATTACCTGAAAGGGATAGAATCTTCACACTGCCATAAAGTTTCTAATAATTGACGGCATGCTACTTTCCAGGCATTCGATACATCTTGTTGACGTAAATTTCTACTTGTAGTTGCCCCCTGAGTACTGGTTGATGGTCTATCCTTTGCATCTTCTATATCAAGCTCTGATTCCGAAGAATGATATGTATCAACCAATTGATGATAAAGAGCTGGTACATCCATTTCTGTAGTTTGTCTGCGCAATAAATAGTAAATAGTTCATTTCAACCGCAATAATACCTAAAGTCATGTGCGAAATAAGATATACAACATTTAAAAGATCCACGAGTAACTACATTAAATCTTACTTTATAATACGTAGACACAGATCGGTAACTATCCTTGCATGCTTTACTATTTGACTGTGTGGCTCGTTAAATTGTTCTGCATTTGTTGCTAAGTATCTAACATCAAATTGTGCGGATGTTATTCTTCGATAAAAATGGTTTTCGAAACGAGCTTTTATAGTCGACATATCAATGGGGTATTCTACAACAAATGCATATGCAGGATATATATTGAGATCAACAGGTGCCACAAATGGTTCTGCAATTGCAAGGCTCATTGCTTGATCTAGTCCACGTATAATTCTTCGACACGTTGCTTCTCGATCCCCCATTGGCCACTCCTCAGCATGCGGCTGATACAATATTGTTTGTATCTCTTCCGGAAGCACAGGTACTGCACCTCCTAGTTCAGCTGGAAGTCCTATAACACATTAATTTAAATACAGCTGTAAAATATTTACATCTAATATGATAAGCAAATATCTTATACTATTAACACAACTTAATGATCATTTTAAACGTACTATTTTCATCAATTGGTTCAAGATCCCAAGGACTCATTCTCTCGTATTCTCCGTTATCCCATCTAACACGGAAACACATAAAGAAGGATTCTGGAAAATCTTCGTCCAAAGGTTCCATTGACTGTATTTGACCCATCCACCATCCGTCGTCAATCATGCATCGAAATCGATCTCCTTCTGACCAACTACGCGCCAAGGCTGTATCAAATGTTTGACGCAAAACTAAGAAATCCAGCACATCCGCCATATCGTGGTATTTAATAGTAAAATTCTCTCCGGTTAATTTGCCATCTTCATCCATTAATGCTAATTTTAGGCAACACAGTCGAGGTGGACGTATTTCGTACTTAATGCCTACTACCTTTACAAACTCTTGGGCCTATGGACGTTTTTAATTTCTTTTTAAGCAACTAGAATGTTAATTAAAATATTTATAATACAATTTCAAGTTAAGCCCCTTACTCTTATATTGACTTTACTCCATGGTTCACATCGTGGACCAAGTTCATACACTTTTTTATTTCTAACAGCATCTAAATAGAATTGATGGCCTTGCCGAAAATACACTATTTCATCGCCCATTTGTGGGTAATAAGGAGCTTTCCTCGGTATTATCTCGGTCAGCCATTCTGTAGGTCTAAAAACTTCCGGTATATCATCAACACAGTTCGGTACCGGAATGTCCTTAAAATAAAAGGAACATTAGCCACAAGAAAATAAGGGAAAAACATGTATACAGAAAGTATTTACTTACCTTTTTCCTGGGACGTCTACTACGTCTTTTATCTGCATCACTGGGTGGAGTGAGGGATCGCTTTTTTACGGGTTTACGTTTACTTCGTTTTGGAGGCTCTAAGTTTAAACCATGATCTGCAATCCAATCTGAATATTCAGTGCTAGATTCTGAAGTTGAACTATCGGAACACAGATCTTCTTCGCGAGCAGTAGAGTCATTACTATTACTGCTTGCTGAACTTCCTGTTGTTCCTGCATTGTCAGGATTCTGCAAATGTGTGTAACCATTTTGTAAGTACGTAGAACATTTACAGTTTTTATAGTTTACAGGAAATCTTTGTAATAAAAAAAGGGATACCTCAAAGTCGTCGTCCTCTTGTTCTTCGCCACGCGTAGCTCTAGTTCTATAGCCATGCCTAGTAGTCCTATTACGTTTTCGATTCGCTAACCGGCTACCTATGTTACCTGCAGTATTGGCAGTATTCGACACCGGCTGTGGTCTCTTTCGCATTTCACGTCTTAAACTTTCAAGTTCCATTTCTGCTGTCGCACGTCTGCAATTATTACGTTTTAATCGGTTTATAAAACTAAACAACTTATAAACGTATTAATGAAGACAAAATAAATGAAGTAATTTAAATACGATTGTAAAGAAACGTACAAAGCTTTATATTGTGTTACCCTAACAGCTGGATTCATGGGTCGAGCAAGAAAAGGTTTATTCCAAGGTGTAGTATTATCTCTTTGCCAATTACCACTACTTTGTCGTACACCTTCAACATCTCCGGCCCTTCTCAAGCCAGATCTGCTCCCCCGAGGACTAGCCATCAGACGAAAAGGTTGCTCTGCTGCATTTTCTTCCCTGTCGTCTATAATTTCGCCCTCTGCATTAAGTCTTTGTCTCTGTGCAAGGGCTTCAATTAACTGATCAATATTGGACCGTGGTTCTTGAGATGGAAGACCTTCTATAACTTCTTGCATACCTGCAAAATTTGTTTAATTGTATAAGATTTTCGTAGTTTATATGAAATAAATAAAAAAAGGGGGATAAATTAATTTATATACCTCCAGCACCCACTGCAATATTTGGTACTAATTGTTCTCCTCTACAATTTTCTCTCCCAGGAACTAATCTCTGTAACGCTGGTGGATAAGGATTTCCATCAACATCTACTAGAAATGGCGGAGGCATTAAGTGAGGCGCAGTTTGTGTTTGTTCATCCAAAACATAATTATTTGCGTCGCGTATTAAAGGTCTATAATCTGTATGGAAAAATAATTCTTTGGGTACCTAAATAAAAGAAAAAATATGAATTCTCATTTGTTCGACGTATAATTTGTTCGAAGTATAACGTACAAGGCAAAACGTAAAAATAATAATAAAATATTGTAGTACAAAGAGAATCGTGCATACTATTTTCAGTTTCTCTACGCCAGATCCAAATCCATATATTAAGAGGTGTCCGTGAGAATCTGTTGCTGCTAACATTGTTCCATCTGGGGACCATTTTGCATCAAAAACAGCACCGTTACCTTGTCCTTCGATAAAGTTTTGAAAGCATGCTATTGGTTCTGTATTTAATACGTCCCAAATCATAAGTTGTCCATCGTGTCCAGCACTTAATATAACACGAGGATCTATTGGATGAGATTCTAATACAAAGACTTCATCCTTATGACCACGTAGTATTTTTACCAATTCCCCCGACTTTGCATTCCACACTTTCAGCGAACTATCATTTACAGCTGTAATAACCCATTCATCGCTTACATCCCAACTAACCATAGTCACCTTTGCTTTCTTATTAGAATCATCTTCAGCTTCCGATTCCCTAAGCATTACAAAAAAATCTTTTATCATTAAGAATTATAAATACAGACATTTGACGATCATTTCGGATAACATATAACATTTGAATTACCCAGGAAGTTTTGTGGTCATTAACAAACGTTTATATGTCCATTGTTGCTGCTCAAAATGCCAAACATTTGCAGTACCATCTTTAGATCCAGAAATGAACTTTAAACCGTTATGTGCCCATTGTATACTATCAACTGTATCAGAATGTGCTTCCACTTCTAAAACTCTGCACGGACCTTCATCTCCTAGCATTGAATATACTCTAACATGATGATCTGCTGAACCAGCTGCCATAAATGCTCCACCAGGACTAAATGAAGCACATATCATTTGTGCTTGGCCAGGTCGCATTTTTTCATGATACTGAATTGGTTTTGGTCTAAAGAAAATATATATATAGTGCTAGCTTTCATTATACACAACGAATATGCGTATAACATATTTTAATAATTATACTAATATCCGAGAAAACATTTCAGGTATCATTGAAACTTACTGAAAAACTGCTCTTTCATGGCGATTTCTTGTATGAGACCAAAATGCAACAGAGCCATCAGTACTTGTGGAAACCAAGTAATATACACCATTGCAGGATATAGGACAGAACTTTACAGACGTAATCATACCAGAGTGACCAGATAGAACTGCAATCTGAGAAGAAATGATGAATGCATAAATTGAATTTAATAAAGTATAATTTATATAATCGAATAGTACTGTTAATATTTCGATACTATAATTTAATATTATTATTCATCAACTTACAGGTGACATTGTTTGGAAACACCATACTCTTAATATTCTATCTAGACTTCCGGCAGCTAGTAAAGTATTATCAAAATTTACTGCAATATCCATTATTTCAGCAGACGCTCCACGAAATGTTGCTAATAACCGTCCGTCAATCGAACTCCATATTTTAACAAGTAAATCATCTGCGCCGGTCATTATATATTTCCCAGTACGATCAAACAGAACACAGTATACAGCAGATAAATGTCCTAGTGTGTGTCTATACAACTGCATTTTATTATAAAACTTTGTTGGTACTGCTTCCCTTCGACTTAGAGGGCCCGAATTCTCTCGTCCCTGAAGTACATGTACTATAATAAAAGAAAAACAATTTAATGGCAAATACCTAATCATTGCGGATACTCGAGACGGTTATAATAAAAAAAAACTCGAGGAACGGATATATTTCACTTACCTATACTAGGCACTGATGAATTACAAGATGAACCTAGAAAAGGTTTTCCACCTAGTCTGCCAGAATACGAAGTGATGCCGTGCACTTGACGTTTGACATCTACGGTGAAACATAAAATATTTGTACAGACAATAAATAATTGTATTAATTATTTCATGCGCTGCTTTTGTTTTAGTTGCGACTGTAATCATACCCTCGTGTGTACGTAACAAAGATTGTCTGCCAGTACCCAGAAGAGATATCGCTCCTGGTATACATGGTGGTACGTCTTTCTCCAACACTGGACCAATTCTGGCACATATTTGTAACAAATGATTTGATCCAATATGAGAATATTTCTTTTCCTAAAATATTAGAATTTATGATTGACTTTGTACTTTTGATCTTCCAGCGTAAGTAAATAATTGGATATTATATTCATTAAGTGTGTTATAAATTATTATGGAAATGGCGAATGATTATGTTATATTATAGGAATTATTCCCGCTAATAATTGAAATTTATGCAATCTAAAGTAGTCCCTATTTGTAGCCAATCAGAGAAGGGACAAGTAAACCCAACCAATCTGAATAGCCCACTCGTCACGCACGATACTACTTTCTATAAATAAGGTTTGAGCATGAGATATATTCATTGATCAGTGCACGCAAGATGGCCGGAAGTTAATGCTTATTGGTTGAAAGTAATTTGGTGGGGGTATCTTGTGCAACAGCACATATAGAACCGCAGAGGAGGAGAAGGGTTGAGGAGTGGGACAGAAAAAGGGGGTAGCACCCTATTAGGGGTATTTCATACATCGGCATTTGACGATTAGCTTACGACGCAACAAAACAAAATTTACTATCCCGTTATTTATGAGGAATAACCTATTTATTCCATCGTACATGACGAATTCTTATACACGCACATGAAAATTGCACCGAAAATATGCATATTACTTACCAACTCTTCAAATGTTTGACTATGTGCATGCCCTTGCCAATCTATTCTTTGCGGCAAAACCTATGAAAAAATGACAAATTGAAAAAAAACAAGTCGAACGATTGATCGTTCATACTCGAAATAAATTTGTGTCAATTTGTCGAATATCAAGGTCGCCGACCTTGAAATTCTAATGTTTTGACAAGCAGAAACCACGTGCAAACCATGTGGAGCCGATGGGTATCTATAGTGTCACCCCGGCAAAACGTCAACTCAGACCAATCGTCTTACCTTAGCTCGCTCCAATTCACGCTTCAACACCTAGGACCGAACAGTTCTCGTTACGATAGGTTGCCATAAAATTCCGCATTCTAATTCGATGGATACTTACATCTGCAGTTTCGCGGCAAGGCCCCGCCGCTAAGAATTTGGCAATTAGGAAGTACAGCTCTGTAAGAAAGAACGCTGCTTAGGAACGAACCGCACGCCTCGCTTCGTTGCGGATGGTAAGGGCGCTTATCGCTCCCATTCTTTACCTGGTGCTATTGCAGCCTCGTTCTTGGACACGCTGCCCTCCATTTCGCCTGACCAATCGTTTATTATTCACTCACAGACAAAGAGAAACATTTGCTTTTAAGGGTCATAGCGCGGCAATAACCATTTCAGATTTCATTTTCTCTCTCGCGAGGTCTCGACCGCGAGACGCACACGCACGCTCACCTCCTCAACGGAAAGTAGTCCCCCCCTACCCGACTGTCGACACAACGTACCGTATTATTCAGGAACGTAACTTGTATCTTAAAACCCTGTATAATTTTGTAAGAGATTGGAACCTATGGAAGTATATATAGAAACACCGTGCACTTTTCCCCTTACGTTTTTCGCACGAGGGAAAATTGGATAACTAGTTGTCGCGTTACTAATAAGCACTTAATTAGATATTGTAATAAATTTGTATTACGGCGAAACGGATTTGTGAACAGTGTCTGCACCGTAAAACGCGGTTCATTTGAACTTAAAACTACACTAATGGGAAAGCGCAATTGCGAAATATGAAAAAACATTGAAAATTTTGATTTAACATTAGTATTAATTAAGACAGGTTGTAAAATGAAGTTTGTCGTAATTGTTAGTGTTATATATTGATGAGCATTGACCAATTATCGCTAATCAATAATTGTTAACAGATTGAAAGAAATGTTTTGTTGAAAAATAATGTTTATATCCAAACCGATGCTAGTTGTCCAATACAATACCAACAGTTATAAAAATTGTTGCTAATAAAAGGATAATTGCATTTTTTTTTATAAATTTCGTAACACTACTTACTCACGTATTACATTTTTTAAAAGTACAAACATGCACAAATAAATCTTCAAATCATACAAATGTTTAAAAATTAAAATAATCTATGCATTTATTTTGCAATGTGATATAACATAGAAAATTTCATGCTGTATGAGATCGAAGGTGGTCTATATTTTGCATTATAAAGAAGTATAGAAATATGATAAATTGTCCAGTAAACATCATTATTATGCATATTTAAATACTTACATATATTTATAAGAAATAAAAGCATAATGTCGATTTTTTCACAAAACCTAAAAACTTCAAGATGGATGCTAGGTAACTCGATAAACTCGAAATATCGATGTGTAACGGAGCGCATATACACACAAATAATACATATATAATGCATACGTGTGCATATTATCGCATATGTAACTTTTAAAAAATCATATATTTTTTAGAGAAATTTAATATAAAGCATTAGATTAATGTATGTTTTGTAGAAACGAATTATGTTATATAATATGTATTGGAAAGTTTTGACAAGGGTAGATACGTATGTGTCTTGAAATTCGAATAAGGTTAAATGCCGACGTGTCAATACGATAATATGTAGTTTACGATACATAATATGTATACGTTTTGTCATAAAACGTGACACGTCGAAAGGTACTATTCAGCTCTATTATTACAAAGTTCTACAATTGTAAATACACGCGGAATTGCATGTATAGTTTATTAATGGAATATCTGCACTGTATTAATGTCAAATAGTATAAAACAGCTATTCAAAAAATTAATAATCATTGAAAATTGTTCGAATAATTGTACTTAACTTAAAGGAAGGGTGGCGTACAGATATTTTAAGTATTTCTTAAGTTTTATAACATAGAACTCAATGTTTAATATGTAATTTATATTGTATAGTGCGGAACTACTTAGCTACCACATCAAATCCTGTGTTCAAATATTAGCAAACAATGTCATGGATAAAAGAGAACACATTAAATTGGTTACAACTCTTGGCCATAAGAATTCTAAGAACTGGTCATATTCCAAAGCATGTAGCATTTATAATGGATGGTAATAGACGTTATGCAAGCAAGAATGGTATGGAAAAGATAGAAGGACATACAAAAGGGTGAATACTAACGGGGAGAATATATCCACATAATATTTTATCATTTATCCTTGCACAATTTTATACGTTTAATGAGCAATTTACGTTAACTGTGATTTCATTTTCTTAGATTCGACAGATTTGCAGAAACGTTACAATGGTGCAAAGATCTTGGTATAGAAGAAGTAACATTTTATGCATTTAGTATTGAAAATTTTAAGAGAAAACAAGAAGAAGTGAATGGACTTCTGAATCTCGCGGAGCAAAAATTTCAAAGTTTGTTGAACGAGAAGTATGACAAACCACAATTCCAAGTTTTAGCATAGTTTACTATATGATGTATAAAATCATGATCATATAACAAATATTTTAATATAGGGATAAAATACGAAAACACGGATTATGTGTTCGTATAATCGGCAATTTGTCATTACTTCCACAAAAAATACAAGAATTAATAGCAGAAACTATGATATTCACTAAGGAACATAATAAAGGATTCCTTAATATTGCATTTGCTTACACATGTAAGTACATCTAAGGAAAATTGGATTTATTAAAAGGCTAGGTTTTATTTGTAATGTAAGTGTTCTTACAAAATTATTATAATACCAAGATAAATTTTGTATGCAATATTTTAGCAAGAGATGAAATTACACATGCCATAAAGGATGTGGTTGAAGGTGTTCAAAGTGGTGATATTTTTCTAGAAGAAATAGATGAAAATCTAATCTCTAGCTGTTTATATACGAATTCTTCACCAAATCCTGATTTATTAATTCGTACCTCTGGAGAAATCAGATTTAGTGACTTTCTTATGTGGCAAGTATGTATGCAATAATCGCATTCAATCTCTATTCCTTTTTAAATCTCAATAAATTTACATTTATTCAATAAATTTCAGATATCTACTGCATGCGTTTATTTTACTAATGTATTGTGGCCGGAATTTAATCTTTGGGAATTTCTCAATGCAATATTTTATTATCAAAGATGTTATTCGGATATACAAAAGGTAATGAAAACGCAAAACATGAAGCCTACAATACACACTAGCAGGCAGTCAGCATATGTAAATAAATTGAATCGTAAAAGAGAAATTGCACTCGAAAGAATAAGTGCGTAAAGTATTTAAATATTTTACATTGAAACAGGGCTATTGTTAAAGGTTTATCATAATTATTTTATACATCATAATTATTAAAGTACTTTGATTACAATACATCATATATCTGTCTAAATGTAACTCTAGAAATTTTTATTTATGTATATACTTTAAAAATATTTTTATACACCTCTTCCTGAATATTATCATTATTAAAATCTGTACCTATATGAATGTTATATATATGTATAATATAATAGTATTAAAAAAGGATGTGTTATGTATATTATTATGTATTTTCCTTTTCTTACATCGCATAGATTGCTTTGAAAATAAATATAATTTATAAAATGTGAAGAGCGTGAAACAATATAGAACTCTTATGCATATACATAAATTCATTTCTTTATTTTGTGTATTGTTACAAATTTGTATATATTCATATCATATATGTACATTATAAAATAAAGATATTTCCCTGAAATATCTTTTATTCTCGAAACATTCTGTTTTAAATTTATTGCGATACATTAAATATTTGGTTTATCTTTAATACTATTATACTCTCTTCAAATGTAATATTTCCATACCTCATATTTAATAGTTTTATTTATAAATAAAAATTGTATGCCTTAAATTATTGGAACTCGAAACTTTCAGTCTGTTGAAAGTATTATGAATTATATATTGAGTAAATAAATATAACATATCACATAAATATTAATAGGCACCTTAATATTACTGTAATTTTTTTGAAATAGTAACTTAGAAAGATACATATTCTTGTATTTCGTGGCTCATATACTATGAAAACATAATGCTTTGATATTAAAGCTTTGAAAGCATAAAAATAAGTAATATACATGTACAGTATGTACAATAAGTTGTGTATTTAAAATTGTATGATACAATCGTAAAAAAAAAATATTAAAACCCATTATATTTATTTCATATGTTTCGTCAATGATTAATAAAATAGAATAAAAATATGTATTTCAAAAGAAATAAAAACTGATGTTATAATTTAAAGATGTGCATATAACATGGTAGCGATCTAAATAATATCTTATTCCTTTTCCTTATATCATATTTGTTTAGGATACAATTAAAATAAAATCACTGGATGCAAATATATATTTGTTAGGTGTTATTTAGAATTATAAGGCGGATGACGTCTAGCAGATGGTTGTCTTTGTCTTGCTAAGAAAGATTGTCCTTGACCTGAACTTAAAGCAGCAAGCCGTTGATCTACCGCCTCCCTATGACAACTCAAACCTAAGCGATAGAAGGCAGATATCATTAACTTTTCTTCCATTTCCTTAACCAATTTAGATTCTTTTAAGGAGTGCTCCATATCTTCCATAATTTTGCGTTGCTCCAAAATTTGATTTCTTAAAACTGCTACTTCACTTGGGGACGAATTGTTTTGTTTGGGATCTAAGCTTTTTATAACGCTCTTCGCTTTCTCCACATATTTTTTGTAACGCTCTTCAAGTGCTGCATTATCATATTCCCTGCGCGTTAATTTTTCCTGAAGAGCATATGCTTTTTGCTTTTGAGTTTGTAGCACATTTTCTCGTTCTTCGACTTGTAAGATTAAACGTTCCTTTTCCCCCTGGATTTTTCTCAATTCATCCTGCAATTGTGTTATTTTTTGTCCAAAATTGTTATTATCATTTTTACTGTCCCCACTCGATTGATTCCCCAATACTTCCTCCAATCTGTTCTCCAATTCAATTATTCTTTGATTAGCTTTACGATTTTTACCCCTAAGTGTATTTAATCTTTCTTCAGAATCTTCTAACAGTGCTTGAACTGTTGGCAATTTGTCTTCATTGCCTTTTTGTTTAAGTTTCAACATCTTATTCTCGTGTTGTAGACATAATAGCTTTTCTTTAATCTCTAGCGGTATCATTTCTGTATTTGTAACGGCACTATCAGTATTAGGTTTCCCAATATTTTCCGCTGCTTGCAATTGTGTACATTTCAATTCTTCGTTTGTTTCTTTCAAAGCATCCCTTTCTACAACCAATCTATCTTTTTCTCGTTGCAGAGTGCTTAGCTTCGCTTCCATTTTTTTCCCTTCAAATTCAAGTTTATCGCATTTGTTAGTTTGTTCGTCTAACTTATGATGCGTTTCTGCAAGTTGCTGCTTGCAAACATCTAAGTGATGACGAAGCATTGCTGTTCGTTTTGATTCTTCTTCATAATCAATTTTAGACTGCAAATACTCTAAATTCTTATCTTCCAATATTTTTACCTGTCTCCTTAGGTCACTGAAGTCTTCCATTTTTTTTTTGTAAGATTCTATGGTAAGTTCATATTTAGCTACCTTGTCTGCAGTTTCTTTTAGCGCATCTATTTCATCTTTCAAATGATTAGCCTCGTCCGCTGCTTTTTGTAAATCTTCTTGCCTAGATTGTAATTCCAATACTTCCTTCTCTAATAACTCCACCTTTAATCTGTAGTCATCTCTAGATGTTTCTACCTTAAACAATTCATCTTTTAATGCTTCCACTTGCTTTCTAAGACCAGAATATTTCAAAATGGATCCCGTTTCTTCCGGATTCTCAAACTCGTCCAATCTTTCTTGAAGCTTTTTATTTTCGGCTACCAGTGTAGCTTTTTCTTCCTGTAGAAGCGAAAGTTGTTGATCAAGTTCGTGACATTTTTGTGCCAATTGTTCTTTCATATCGGCAGTCAGTTGTAGTTCAGCCAATAGTCTCTGCTGTGTACCATCGGCTACGTCCAACGATTCAAAATTAAGACTAGTCCCTAAGCTTAATCTGGGCCCGTGCATGTTGCTCTCTAATTCTTGAATACTTTGCATGATCGCTTGCTGAACAGTTTCTTCCATACCCATAATTCTTGTTATATACTGTTGCTTCTGATTGCAATTAACTGCGCATCCAAGTATTAATTGTAATAAACGACGCAATTCGTGATTGTCACAATGTTCACCAATTTTTGTTGCGTCGGGTTTAACATAACCCGATAATTGTTGATTTAAACATTCGATATAATACTCCATTATTGCTTCAATTATTTTTTTAAGGTTACTAACCTTTAAACGCCAATTAGAGTTAACGTCGGTTTTGATTTTTACCCTCCAGACAGCTGTAAACCATTCAGGAGCGATCTGGGCTAAAACTTCTGCCAGGGCAACACCATCGCTTATATCTTCTGCAGTTGAATGCGGAACTTGAAGATCGAATGTGTCTAACCATTTAATTAAGTTACTCAATTGTTGATCATCCATCACTGTCTTTGATCAAAAACGTATCGATAAAATCGTAAAAGAGGTTACGTGTGTAAGTTTTATCACATACAATAACCTTATGCCGGATGTCAGTTTGTAAAAAAAAGAATTAGCCCAATTTATAATTTATTTCTTGAATGATCGATATAGGGATGATATTGAAAACTTCGACCATCTTTGTCTAATATCTTCCGCTTGTATTTACCTTTATTGGAAATGTTTAAAAACTCATATGAAAAGAGTTCTTTGACATTCTCTCGGCTGAACACAAGTGGAACAAATACTAGACTATCCTCAGCTGCTTTCACTTTTAGTTAGTTTTAGTGTAAACTCACGAAAAATTCCATTTTGTCGTTGGAGTTCACATGTTGGTAGCATTTCACAATACATATGTTCCTCAACTAGAATCTATTCGTTGAAATGCTTGTTGATTACATTAATGAAAGGTTGAAATACATATGTATATGCATATAAAAAAATGACTGACAAGATATGTGAATGAAAGTCCGGTGTATATGCGTAAAAAGTAAAAACACTTGCTACTGTATTACACACGTATTTTATTACAGGGTCAATGATATATAGTGACTGATTTTCAATAAATCGTTGAACAGTATATGTTTTATCCTTCGAAAGCGTACAAAAATATTGCGAAGAGGTTCGTGGAAATGTTATATTTTTTAAAATAAATGTACAAGTACAATTAGCGTTTGTATTTGCTGTTTCGAACTACTATAACTTTTTTATTCTTTTCCTTGCATGGTTTAGTTTCACATAGCACTTATTAATACAATTATGGCAACCGAAGTGAAAGATAGCGTAATAGGTATAAACGAGAAAGAGAATAATCCACGTGCAATGTTTTACAAAAAACCTGTCAGGAAAGAAAATTTTAACTTGGGCGTAGATAATATTGATACTCCTCAGGAAGTCAGACGTCAACGCTTACTACAGTTTCAAAAGAAGTACATATATCTTTTACATGAGCGTAGCAATGTTATTTATAAGAAATTTTCAAATTAACAATGATAATAATATAAATTATTAGGTGTAGAGACAGTACATTTAATGCTGGAAGAGGAATATTAGATGAATCATTCAATTCAGAAGATGATGAATTCGAAGAGGATATGGAAATTGAAGAAAGTGTTAGAAAGAAATATTCATTTAAACGATGTAAACATTATGCAAATCAGTTAATGATGTCTGAATGGATGTTAGAAGTACCACAAGATTTTGTCGAAAAATGGATTATGGTTCCTTGTCCACAAGGAAAAAGAACCTTGGTAGTTGCACATAAAGTATGTTAAAGAAAAAAAGAAGTTTCTTTTATGAAAGTGAAAGGCTCCTGCTTTGTTATATTGTTTTCATTTTTTAGGGTGTAACTAAAGCATATAATAGACGGGGACAACGAGTTGGTAAATTCTATTCAGCACTTCCAGGCGGTAATCCATCTGTGCACAGAAGTAGCTGTACTATTATCGATTGTTTATGGATTAAACAACAAAAAGCTTATTACGTTTTGGATGTACTTGCATGGTCTAATCAATCATTGATAAATTGTGATGTAAGAATTTTTATTTACAAATATAATGGCGCTACTGAATATTTAATGTATTGTTGTATGTTGTATGAACCATATGATTCTGATTTAACGAAATTTATCTTATTTCATTTTAGACCGAGTTCAGGTTCTTCTGGTTAAAATCGCAATTACAAGAAATCGAAGAATTACAAAAAGCGGATACTCACAGAAATACATTTCCCATGTTAGCTTTGCCCAGTATCAGTTGTGATACTGATATAAGTGTAGCTTTAGAAAGTGTTTCACATTTGTACCCTTTAGATGGCTTGCTATTTTATCATCGCGATGGACAATATACTAAAGGTCGGACTCCACTTGTAACATGGTTGAAACCTTTTATGTTAACTGAATTACTTGGTATTTCTGTACCATCGCCTCTCGATGAAAAACCAGATGGATACATAGATTTCAAGTATTATATTCTCAATAGCAGAGCTAAAAAGAGAAAGGAAGAATCGGGAAGTCACGTAAGTTTAACTATCTTAAAATGGATATTAATTGAGATATTAAATGACTTATTTAACATTTGTTTATAGATGGATATCACGGATGCGAATTCCTGAAATTTTATTTTACTCATATGTACGAGCTTCTGAAGGAAGTGAATTACGATTGACGTATAAAAAATGTTAATAATACTATATTTTATGAATATAATTTACTACGTCGTACAGATTGGTTTGGCATTGCATTTAAATTTCAACAATAATAATTTATACAATCTGTGATATTTACTAAAAATTATACCAAATATAAATAAATACATGTGACATAAAGGTGGATGCATTATTGTAAATTATTCTGTAAGTTGCTACGTGGGTTGCTAAATTGACGTTACAAATATGTTACAAGTGTTGAACCTCAAGATTCAATGTATGAAATGTATCAAGAGCCTTTTCATTTAAATACAACAAAACGCGATTCAAGGCATCTGTATTCATTACCTTCATCTGAAAATAAAAAAAAAAGAATGTAAAAAAGGCATATATATCCAAAATGAGGAAATATTTGTCAGTTACTCTATTTTCCATTATTGTAAGGGCAGGAAGATTAATCTTATATAATGTACACAGTCCTAACTGTAAACCAGCAGTTTCTAACAATTGTGTATATAAGACCTCGCGAAACTTTTCTATCTGTTCCAAATTGAAACAAATTTCAACATTTGCTTCGTCACTTTGATCCTTTATAAGTCTGAAAAAGATCAATGCGCGAGTAAAGTAAATATTATAAATCCTTTTATTATATCTGCTTTATAACAATTGTATATCGTGCGTAAAAAATATCTCGACTAAATAACATTACACGTTACAAGCTTAATAACGAAAATATCTTATTTTGTGAAAATTATAAACATACACTCTTAATATTTTTATTAAATCCAAGACATGAAACTTTATTGTAACTGTGTCTGTATCTGGTAATTCTGGTATCTTATATTCCATTCGAATTTCGTCTGTCTTTTTTGGACGTTCCTCCTTGTTAGTCGGAATGATTATAATTGGGACTAGCCATATCAAATCATCCTCTTCAGCAGGTAGCTCGATGATCATGCAATCGAACATACGACTGAACACATTATGGACAGTTGCCATAGCATTTCGTGTGCCGCGGCACAACAAAAGAGGTAATCTTACGGAATGAATAGTTGTCAATGCATCTTTAGTAGTTCTCCAAGACAAAAATACTCCTTTATAAATACATTTCTTTTTGCCTTCTTCGAGAATATTGTTTTCCGCAAAAACTTCAACCTACAATTGTAATACTTACTGCTTATATATAGTAGTGAGAATCATTATTTTTAATAACAGCTTTCATAATTAAAGTTAAAATTAGTTCCGACTATATTTTTTGTATGAAAACTTGATAAATGAATAGTGCATTCATTGCATATAAAACCTTTATTGGCGGTGGATCCTTTGGACTGGGCCTTATTGATATGTTATCCATAACACAGATATCTGTGGTGTACGTAACATCTTCTTGTGCTAAATTACTTGCAACTTCTTCCCTTAATCGTTTTGCGTACCGTTTTAAATGAACCTCATCTTGGTGGAAATTGAATAAGGTGGACACACCAAAAATGGTCCATGTTTTATGTAATAATTCTATAAAACATGACATTAGGTATTATAATAGCATAAAGATTTTTGAGACAAATGATGAATAAAAATTATTACAATAAATGTCAAACTAAGCGTAATATCAAAATAGCGTGTCGTATCGTATCGTATTATATCTACACATCATTTTTATTAATGCTTATGTCAATATACCTTCTAATGTATCGACAGCTTCATCTTCTATTACAGGAGCTGAACTGACACCTAAACTAAAACGTTGTCTTCCTCTTGTCCGAGGTGTAAACATAGAATGTATTCTACGACTAGTATTCGGCAGTATATTTTCTATAGTAGCTTCCATTTCATGAAAGCCCGGTACCGTCAAACAAAAGTTTTCATTCCAAATTCAATATTATCCTTCAGTTCACTAATGTTTGAAAGTTGATTCAATTTCGGAGCGAAACGTATAGAGAACCTTACAGCATGAACGCACAGTGTTTACGAGCTAGGGAAATTCTACATTAAGGAGTACAGCTAACGTAACTAGATATGTAAATACGTTTTACGCATGTAATTGCGTGCTACAAGTAGCTTAATTATTTTTCTGACATATTATCATTGAAACGGTATCAGATGTATGAAAATACACGATAGGCTCGCTTATATTGAAAGAAACGTTGGTCTAGTGACAAAGATTGAGTACAATGTGTTTATGAATGATTGGTGGATGTATTTATGTCTTTTAATTAATAATTATATTATACCAGTCCCTTTATGCAGCGTACATATTATATGAAATGCTGCTAATATAGATAACTATGTATTTAGGATATCCATTAATGTAGAAACAAAAAATATACTGTTCAACCATGAACGTATAGAGTCTCCAATCTTCGTATATATACGACGGACCACCTGTACGTGTGTGTAAGTCGCTGAAGCTGAGAAATTGAACATCAGTGTGTGTTTATATTATCTCCCGCGCAAAAACGTACAGAGTTTGAGGACTTGGATTATTTAATTTTTTTTTTCAACAGAGATAACATTTTACCGTCTGAATGTTTATTATTAGTAAGTTATGGGTACAATAGAAATCGCATTTCCATTTGGTGGACAACCCGCAAGAATATTGAAATGGAGAATTCGAGTGGATACGATGGTTTCAGCGGGTAGAGTGTTGTTTTTGTATCAAAATGTATCGTCAGGAAGCGAGGATAGCAAAGGTCCCGAGAAAAAATACCGTGCTACACGATTTGGCCGTGTTACAAAGCTTTTGGCGAAGGAAGGAGATGTTATTCAACCTGGGTACACATTTTTTTTTAACCTTACGTTCACAGGACATTTTCTTAATTATCGATACATCTTGTAAATAACATTGAACGTGTATAATCTTTTACTAGACGAATGATGATTTACGATCATAATTTTATTTGGAAATATTACATAAGTAATTGATATTATAGGCAAGTTATAATGACTTTAGAAGGATGTAAACATCCTACAGTAATGAAAGATTTGTGCGCTGAATGCGGTGTAGATTTAAGAGTCGAAGGAATTGGTAAAGAAAACGAAAGTACAAAAATATCGCAAGCTAGTGTACCAATGGTACATAGTGTACCGGAATTAAAAGTATGCCCAGAACTGGCAGAAAAGATTGGAAAAGAAGATGAACAACGTCTTTTACAGGATCGCAAGTTAGCATTACTTGTTGATCTTGATCAAACAATTGTTCATACAACAAATGATAATATCCCTCCTAATATGAAGGTATAGGTATACATATAATAACATTTACAAGATTAATATTATTAACACATTTTTTGTAGGACGTTTATCATTACCAGTTGTACGGACCTAATTCACCATGGTATCATACCCGTCTGAGGCCTAATACACGACACTTTCTTTCCGAAATGAGTCGTTTATATGAATTGCATATATGTACATTTGGAGCCAGAAACTATGCGCATACTGTAGCTGCATTATTAGATCAAGATGGAATTTTATTTTCTCACAGAATACTTTCGAGAGACGAATGTTTTGATCCTGCATCGAAAACGGCGAACCTCAAGTACAATTTAACCAGATGTTGCGCTTTATTTCAATTATAGATTTATGCTACTTTTCATTAAATTATTGAACAACTTGTTACAGGGCTCTCTTCCCTTGCGGCGATGATCTGGTATGCATAATAGACGATAGAGAGGACGTATGGCAGGGGTGTGGGAATTTAGTTCAAGTCAAACCTTATCATTTTTTTCGTCACACTGGTGATATACATGCGCCTCCTGGATTAGAAAAGAACGATGTACCAGCTTTACCCGAATTGCAAAATACAAATGAGTTTTGTAGCGACGATAATCCTACAGAGTCTGATAAAAATGGCGCATCTGATGTGCTGAACGAGGAAAATACGGTTGACAATAATTCTGAAGAAGATAGCGAAAAGGCAAGTGAAAAGAAGGAGAGCGAAGGTGAAGCATTAGCAGAAGATGATGAGGCTACCAATGAAGATGATAAAAATACTACAGAAAAAAGTCCTAACTCAAGTAGTGATGAAAACCCGGATAAAAAATCGGAGGAATCGAAAGAAAATGTAATACCAACTGAAGCAGTACAAGATTGCAAAAGCGGAGAGAAGAATCCTGATGAAAATAATGTTATAGATGAGGATGATGATGATTATTTATTATATTTAGAAGATATTCTTCGAAGGATTCATGCCGAATTTTATGCATCTGTAGAAAAAGAAACGGGACGTAAGTCGTTGAGAGACATTATTCCACGAGTGCGAGCTCAAGTATTAAAGGGATTGCATTTAACATTCAGTGGTTTAATACCTACTCATCAGAAACTTCATCAAAGTCGAGCATACAAGGTTGCCAGAGCATTTGGAGCAGAAGTGGCACAAGTAATATTCCTGCACCTAGCTGTTTTGCATATGTTATAAAATTTCGTTTCTCATTTTAGTAAATCGTTATCTTTTAGGACTTGTCGGATAAAACTACTCACCTAGTTGCTATTAGACCTGGCACGGCTAAGGCTAACACGGCAAAAAAGAGTCCGAATATAAAAATTATAAATCCAGATTGGCTTTGGACTTGTGCAGAACGTTGGGAACACGTTGACGAGCGTTTATTCCCCCTTACTACAAAGGTATAGGTACTATGAAAGTAATGTTGATAGGATCATGTAACTCAACAATCACAAAATTGGTTCTAATTAATAATTAATTGCATATTCTCAGGCTCGTGCTTCTCGAATACCACCTCCGCATTGTAGCAGCCCAGAACGTATAGAAGAGCAAGACAAAATTGTAGACAGTTTTGCTGATAGTATTAATCCACTAATGTCATTTACACCCGAGGAAATAGAAATTATGGATAAAGAAGTTGAAGAAGATATGGACGATCAGGAATTGGAAGCATCTGTGTTCGACACAGATGATACAGAAGAATGTGGCGGAAGAACTCGCCACAGGGATTCCGATTCTGATGATTCTAATTCTCAGGATGGTACGTGTAACTGATATATTTTATAAACTAAAGTGGCTCCACGATAAAATTATTATACGAGTTTCGTTGTAGGAAGTAATACAAGTGAACCATCAAGAAAGAAAAAGAAACTTTGTAATGAAAGTTCGGATGATGAAACTACTTCGAGTGGGAAATATGACACTATGGATGACGACGATGACGACGATCCTGTAACACGTTTTAGACGGGGAGAAAACTTACCCGATGACTTAGATTTAGGCGATAATTCGCAAGATTCAGTTGAGGAACTGGAAATAATGGATAATGAAGATGATCGAGAATGGAACGAAATGGGAGCAGCGCTCGAAAGGGAATTTCTTTCAGAATGAATCATCAAACAAATTGTATTTGTTTCTAGGGATTAATCAAATTATCGTATTATTTGTAAATTTCAAATTGACGGATTTTAATAATTATTGATCATATTTAAAGCAACATGTTTGTATGATTCTTATTGAAGCGGTCCCATGGAAAGAGCTAAAACTAGTATGCGAGTTTACTGAAAACGAAACGATTGCTTTGTATTTAATTGTGAGTTCAAAATACACGAGCAAAAAAAATGTTGATGTAAGGGTTAATATCATGTTTTTAATAAATTTTAGTAATATTGATTTTATTTTTAAAAATTGCCGATTGTATATATGTGTGTGTGCGTGTAAATACTGAATATATAAAAGTGTGCTTCGTTTATATTTAAAAATTTCTGTAGAGAAAGATGATTTTTTAAATGAATTTTACTTTCTTTTCAAAACTATATGTTGCATTTTAAAATAAACTGTCGTGTATATATATTTATATATATATCAATTTTTTTATGTACACCCATTGTTTTGCAACAACCCGTTTATTAATACCTAGGATTACTACAAGACTTATGATGGGTTCACAGCATGTGGGTCTGAATCTTCTGGATCATCATGATATTTAACATAAGACTCTCTGTTTGAAAAATCTCTTTTGCCTTCCGTGCTTCCCCTTTCGGGCATTTGTTCATATCTGAACCTGGAATCTAATTCTCCATAAAGTTTGGCATCTTCTTCTATGGTGTCCCTGATTTTATGTGGAGATAAAATTATGTTTTTTAGTAAACTTTAAATAAACTTTGATAAAGGCTAAACAAAATATTTGGTATAAATGAACAATATATACCGATATTTCCCTGCAACAACCTTTCGACCAGTTATAGGATCTGTAATATTACCTAGTGGATAAATGACATCAACAACCTGCAAATATAAGTAGAAAAATATACGAATAACATTAACGATTTGTAAAAGAAACCGTGTAAAGTACATATTTACTTTCTTATTTTTAGAGTATACATACCTTATGACTGATGACACGCGTTAATTTTTGTTCCAAGCTTTGTATCAAGACTGTATCACCGGTTTTGCAACGTTTCTCAGAATCGATAGCATAAATAAATTCATATTCGTTAAAATACTGCAATGTGATAAATTAATACATAACCTCACTTATACGTTTCTAAGAATAACTTGATACATTAACCTACCATTAAAATATGTTTATCTAATTGTAATCGACGCACTCGTACTTTAGCTGCATTTTGTTTACTAGAAGGTACACATACTCCTAACAAATAAGTAAGTGCTTGTTTCGTTGAAGTAATCTTCGCCATTTTTGTAAAGTTGTCGCATTTGTGTGCGTATTCTATGTGCATATGTATTGTAGGTAGTTCCACACATACGCATCCTGTTCTACTGTACTCTATGTATGTGTGCAATGAATATAATGCTGCAAAAGTTTATACGCATTATTTTGTAATCGCATTAATATTATTTTCATTTATCTATTACATTTAAAGGTTACTGCTAATTTTGTTAACTTAACACATTCATGGATGGTGGGATTACATTTATTTATAATATCCTTATATACAAATTCTGTAATCTACTAGACTCATTTTAATCAACGACGTCTCAACTTGAAGTTCTCGATTCAAGGAAGTATCTGTTTCACTTTTGGAAAGGGCTTCGTGTATAGTTTCGAATTGTTAAATTGTTTATAAAAAATAAACAACGCTTGGGGAACTTGTAAATCGTTTATTTGCGTGTAGCAGCATCCTCTACCTTCATTTTAGGTACCCAATAATTAATCTAGCGACTCCAGAAGTCGAGATAATTGCAGTGACCCGGAGTGCATTTTTTCCGATTCTTTAATTGTTAATAACTTTTAAAGCAAAAGTGCCATATTGTTGCAACAGTTGGAGGAGCTAGCTATGCTTCGTAGCTTTAATTTAAGACAAGCCCGGTTAAATCATACGCACTAGAAGCCGAGAAAAACGCAATTGCTTAAATTAACGATGTACATAATCCAGAAATTTGGTTTTGAAGGCGCGGCAAACAACGAAAAAGGCCGCAAATGCGAGATGGCGCCACATGTCTGATCATGGACTGTGTGTGGGGCACTAGTGCCCCAGTACCATTTCCATGTTACACACAACGTTACCGATAAAATGTTTAACAATTTTTATCTCGGCTCCTGGTGGTTATTTTTTAATAAATGCGGTGTCAACTGAAAGGGAAACGAATAAGCTCCACGAAAAAAAATATCCCGTTGCTGTAACTATATGCAGATTGGCCGTAATAGAATTTTAATTGTTTAATTGTTTATAACAAATGAACTTCGTATGGAATAGTGTTCGCACCTATTGGAGATGGTAGCTTATACCTCTGGCTTTAATTTATGTCCTCCAATGATTGATTTTTTAATTGTTTATAGCTTTTAAACCACAAATGCCATTTGCCTGAAACCTATTCGGAAGTATAGCTTAGTGTTTCAGCTTTAATTTGACACCAGTTCGGATAAAAAATACCCATTGCAAGCCGAGAAAAACGCAATTGTTGAAATTAACGATGTAATCCAGAAATTTGGTTTTGATGGCGCGGTAAACTACTCGAAAAGCTGCAAACGCGAGATGGCGCTACGTGTTTTTTTCCTTGAATAAAATTAGATATTTTATTTCGACACCTTGGTTATTTTTTAATCCAATTTCAACGCGTATGTGACACAGAATGCTATTGTATACAAAACTATACAGATACAGCAAAATAAAATAAATTCGAAGAAGAATTAAATGACATCAAATAAAAAAAAATGTTAGTGACGCCAATGGAGTAATGGTGAATTTATGAGGGATTCGCCATTAATTTGGCCTTACGACAATGCATCTTCGCAGCCTTGCAAGGACGTTCCCACGCGTACCGCTTACACAGTAGTAGTAACAGCGTACGCATTTCTAGGAATTCATATGCCTCCATGCGTCAATCTTCATTCATTGTTTTGACCAAACTTTAAACGCCTATAACTCGGCTTAGAATTATCGGATCGAGTTCGAAAAAAAAATGGTGGTTCTGTGAATAAATGTGAGTGCTATGGCAGCAATTTAGAGCCAACATTTTTTGGACATCGTTTTGATTGAAAAATTGATTATCAATTGATAAAAAATGGGACATGTAGAAAAAGTGTATGATATATTTACATATCTTCAATCCTAGACGGAATCACTAGCATCAACTTTAGCATCCGAGCATACGCCAGGGAGCAAGAAGCTTTAATAATAATTAATCTCGAACTACTAACAGGGCAACTCTAGCTTTCGATAATGGGGCACTCAATTACGTGCTTCCTTAATTAATAATACCGCAGTTACTCAACATAGTCTGAACCAGGCACGAGTTAGGCAAACGTGTTACATTTCATTGCATCGTACAATTTTTCCGATGGATATTACGCATTATTATTATATATTATTATTTCCACACAATTATTTTCCTGCACATATTTTTTCGTACGCCCCTATCTTATTTTCATCGAAAGCAAACGAATATATTTTTACGCTGTCACCTCTATGCTGCGAATATCTTTATCCCCAACCGGCGATATCCTTTGTCACGTTGCCACAATAAAAGAACGATCTGCACGTCAAGATCGTTGCAAGAAGAATCGCGTAGAGAAGGGAAAAAGGCTGGCGAGACAGAAAAAGAGGTGCAGTCGATAAGAGACGGCGTCCTTTGTACAAACATTTACAATCAGATCCCTGCCTGCGGGCTATGGACAATCGGTTAGAAGAAATATCAGTGGAGATCACGGAAGGATCCATAGGAGATGAACGAGCGTGAAACAAGAGCGTTGGAAAGGGATCGTGGGGAAAGAGCTTCGGAATCAAAGGCCGGATATTTCCAAATGTATTACACTCCTCCTTTGCCCTTTCTGTTTCTGTTCTATGCATTACACGTGCATGCGCACGTACATGCCTCTGGCATCTGGGAATCGCGTTGTTATTGCGGGATGTAAAGGAGCGGAGAAATTCACGGGCGATCGGTCTGTGAATCGACGACGACCGAGCCGTCACTGAGCCAGGAAATTCCATTGTCGGCGAAAAAATCGGGACAACTGCTACGGTCCGTTGTAGCTGTTGCCTTCTATTGCAATGTATCTTGTTCCTCTAACTTCGGTTTGAAGAAAAACACCTTCGAATAAAAAGAAATATAATAAAAAAGAAGGGGGTAGAATTGTATTGATTCGTGTGAACAGAAGAATTTCAAGGAATTAGTTAAATATAGGATGCGAACGTTGCGGACCGATACGTTCGCGTTGGATGATTTAAAACGGTTTAAAAATCGACCCACGATATCACCGATGGTGAATATTTATAATGAAATTAACGATGTCATCGGCTCGCCGGTACACTTAGCGGGGCTGTATGTAATCATGATACAAGTTTTGATTCGACCCTCTGTCCCCATCAATTCCCTTTTCCCGATGTGTCCGTATCTGCATTTACATATAAATATGATCGCATACATCCTGCGATCCCATCGGTCGCAACATGGCACCCTACACGTTCGAACAAAATGCATAAATTAAACTCGTTCTGCTGTGTATCGCTATCTGTGTAGGCGGGTCGCATTATCTGTCTACGTGCAATGGGAAATATGCACGATTCGAATGAATTCGTTCCATATTTCTTCTCTTTACTTTTTCCGGATTTAGCGGAGCATTGATTCAAGCAATGCATATTACTCGCTAGAAGAAATCGTAGGGAATTGCAGTTGCGGAAAAACATGTAATTCGTTTTTGATGAGTGGATTGCGACCCCGGATCAATATTCGTTCAGGTGGCCACTTGCACGATTCGCCCGTGATTTTTCACGCGTACAAATCCACACGTAAACATACTGTAAGGGGGCATCTTTCGGAAAGCGCAGCTGCCCTGAAGGATGAGCAGCAGTATATTTACACGTGTAACCGTCCCCTGATTTATAGTTGCTCGAAAGGGGTGCAGGCAACATCGGCGGAACCACTTCGAAACTCTCAGCATTTTCGCAGCATTACGAATTAATCATGCGAGGCGCAAAGCTCCCTTTAATAGGAAATTAAATAAAAACTTACTTTGACAATCAATTGAAAAATCGTCAATAGCTTCACTTGCATTCTATTATGAACATTTGCCCAAAGAGCAGACACGAATTTCGAGTTCGAAGTGCACGCTCGTTAGACGATAAAAATTGAATGCGAAATTGAAATATTCTTTGAACAATCTGACTTTCAACGAAATCGCCGTTGTGCTTGTCCCCGGCGCGATGACTGCGAACAGTTCTGTTTCCGGGGCGGGCGTTCGCGGAACGTAAAAAGATTTTATAGAACGTGCGCGATCTTCGTGGGATTTAATGGTGTCGACGCACGTGAAACAAAATGTCACGGGACATTACACTCTCTTCCGGTTCATCTGGCCGATAGCTTTGTCCGTGCACGAAACTCTGTCTCTTTTCACCTTAATTCCCGCCTTCCCCCTTTCTCATCCTGTCCGTCTCCCGAACACGCTTGCCGGCCATTGAAATCTATTTTCATTGTGTGTAATAGCTTTTTGATGCCAGAGTTCAATGCGACGAAGCACGCCGAGTGCATCGTTCGGTTATTGCGGTGCATTGATTTCTGAAAGGCCGACTACGTTAGCCTGATGCACGGCTCGTGTAGCACAGACCGGAAACTCGTCTTCGATGCTATCCATTTTCCAGATTGCGAGACAAAATAAAGTGCACGCGTGGCGGGCGAAATATGTACTTAGTTTCCCATGTGCCCCTTTAGCGGATAATGCGGGCCAAGCATTTGCCATCGGAAACTCTGCGAGGCCTTCGACCTCGCAATTGGGGGAACAAAAGTATCCAAACATTTTACCTACTCTCCGACCTCGTTCACGGGGGTGAATGCGTTTCTGTCTTAAAGATATCCTTTTTGTAATACGTTTATCGAATAAATTATATATCCATTGATATTTAAAATTGGTACGGTGTTTCCTTTTAACGACAGGAAGAAATAATAGAAAATATATCCCGTTTCGGAGGGATGGATTTAATTCGAAGCGCGATGCGTTGTATTGCTCGATGAATATTACATTATTAACGTAAATTAATTGTGGCTTTTATGGAGTGCAAAAGGCGAGATATTTGTATCGAGCGCGATCGTCTCATTTATGTGTGCAAAACAAATTGGATGTTTTATGCAACTGTTTTTATATACGGATTACGGTGCACACTTGCGTGGCCTCGCTAATAATTTTCCACTGTTTATACGCGGAGTATGCATGCATCCGGATGTACAGCAATCTGCTTCATCGAAAGATAGAAACAGTAATTCGAGCTTCGATATTCACTATTACTCAGTTTCAATTACGCCGCTCATTAAGAGAAAAGCGTGCAATTCCTAGCAAATGAACGCACGAAACGAATGTTCAAATGTAATCAAACACGTGCGAATTAAACAGGTAGAGCCAGTATTAAAACAGCGAACGAGTTATGACCCGGCTACGCGAATTGAAAAGAACACACCGGTGCAATTGCAGAAACGTTACGTACCCGCAGACTTTCCGCGAATTCGATGCGCCGACGTAAACCGTTTTACGAGCGATAGCGCAACATCTTCGTCGAGGTTTTAAACGACATAACAGCCGGCCAATCTCAAGGGGGTAGAGGGAATTTTTGCGGGAGGCAGAGGGATGGCAAAGTAGTACGCGCTGAAAGGCGGAGGCAGGAGTCGTAAACCGGGCCAGTTTCGCCCGAACGAGATTATCGCTGTAAAGTTGCTGTCTAACGAATTTGCGAAACGCTACCACCCTCGAGTCTCGATTTAATAACCGCGCATTCCTCCGGCTTGCATCACGGTTCTTAATTCGCGAGGCCAGCAACGGACAGAACGTGGGACAAAGGCGAAGAGTCATTGGAGGCTGGGGAATCCAAAAGACAGCGAAAGTTCGAAAATATCGGCGCCAGGGAGCGGATGATCTTTTCAAGGAAACCAACGGAATGCCGTTCCTCCAGTTTTCCTCACCGATTCTCAGACCTTCCTCCTGATCCGTGAAAGGAGATATCCTCGCTCAGCCTTTTCCTGCCGGTGTCCTGGCGGGGCATACCTCCCAGGGTTATCTCCGACCCACAAAGGCTTGCCTGTACCGCGGGGAGCAAGGTCCGGGTATCGTCGAAGGATACAAATGCCGGCAGATGTTACTTGGTGAAATATTCCTGGCTCGGGCGTGCGCAATTTATCCTTATAGGTGACTCGTCGAACCCGCGGCTGCCGAGTGTATTTCGAACCGCCCGCTTTTCATTTTGCCGGCCGCTAGACGGATGCATTTTAACGACGTGATCATTTTACGAAAATACGTCGCGTCCGCCTGTTCGTTCACTTCCCCGGCCGTTTCCCTTTTGCGTGAAAAATCCATCACCTAACGTGGAATATTCGCGGGGAAACGTGACGAATGGCTGGATCCAGACGCGGTTGCCGGTGGAAATTCGGCCCATCGTGCATACGTATCCTTGTCGTCGTCCTCTTTTGTTCTTTTTGTTTCCCCCAATCCGTGAAACGGAAGTCGCGTCGCGAGGCTCGGTGAAATCTTGACGCTAATCGCACAGGGCATGTGTGCAGCATTCCCGGCGATATTCTCCAAGCGGCGGACATTTATTGCTCTCGAGGTAACGCCATTCCCTAGGCCGTAAGCGGGCCATAATTTACGGATTCGCTTCGACTCTAGATTCTGGAAGAATAATTGCTGGAGCGAGATATTATTACAGCGAGCCGTTACGTTCGTCCCTCGGGCAATTTCACGCGGACTTTGACGCGGGACACGATTCCGCGGCTCGCGATGTGGTTTCGTTAGCCTTTGCTGGTTTCATTGGACGTTTCAGTACTTTTGCGGTTCGCATTTTTATGAAGCAAATTGTTAGAGTAGCGAGTTGAGTTGGTTAAAGTGGCAAGCAAGTTGCGTTACACCCTCGTGCTCTTCCGCGTCTTTAAATGTTCCAAAATATCGCCTTTATTTATAAGTTTAATTAATTGGACGATCGGTTGGGGGATTCCCAAGAAGTTACGACATAAAGTCTTCGTAAGAGCTCGCGGAATCCTGTCACGTTTAATTATCCGACGAAGCTAGATGTAATTGCGGGGAAAAGCGGGGACATTCTTCCGAAGAAGGCACATCGTACCTCCAACAAACGAGGGACTCTGACGATCCAATCGCTTTTGTATAACAGCTCTCGATCGCGGGGAAAAAAGACCTACGCCCACGCGTTCGTCGTCACATTTGTACCGCCGAACAACATCCAACACCGTGCCTCGTATTTTACTTACACCCAGCAGAAAGATCGACAATTACTTCCCCAAAGCAACCCCCCTCGGCCACGGTCATACGTGCGAAGCAGTTAGTAATGCGCCCCATCGTCGCGATCCCCTCGTTGTTCCATTTTCATGAACTCTACCAGCCAGTTACGCCCGTGCTTATAATTCCGAAACAGCCCCCGTATATATGTACATTATGTATACGACGAGTAACGAGCGCACAAAGTGCTTAACACGTTTTACCGGCGCACAAAGGTTGCTCGCATCCCGCCAACTTAAGATGTGTACTCGTATATTTCGAAGACGTGACCCCGTTGATACCACTTTTCGTTTCGTTCCGCGTTTTGTTTCACCGGCCTCGTCCACGGTAACCGGCGTTCTCAGCCACGCGCAAACGTCATTTGCGGACGTGCCTTTGCTTGGTCGCGCGTACACCGTCGTCTTTCCTGTACACTTTGTACTTTCTTTCGGAGAAAGACGCGTGTCCGTGCGTTACAGAGCCCGGCTGCGTAACACAGTCGCACGGATCCGGTGGATCGCTGGTGCACGATAACGTGTACCCGACGACGACGACGGCGTCGACGTCGGCTACGCGTCTGTTTCCATGGTGACCGTAGACGTGGGACCAGGTCCGTACGCCTTCAACCCCACCTCGATGATGATGCTAGGTGGACCGAGGGGGGTTGTCGAGGAAGGGGGTGGCCGCGGGCGAATTAAGAGTTCGAAAAGCTTCTATCTCTTCATCCCCCTTCGGTCTGCAGTCCCTTCTTCGCTCCCCCTCCCGTCCCTTTTTACCGCCTTTCTTCTGTATTTATTCTCTGCCCTAATCACGAGTCTGCGAGTAGCCTTCTCGCGTAGCTTGTCGTCTCTTGACAAAAAAATCCTGATTACATAATTCCCCGGGCATCAATTTTATTCTAGTCAGCGGTATTCTCCGGGGAATCGCATTCGACCGGCGGGGTTGCGGCCAGGGGGATAGATACCGCGGTTGCTATTCGTTTTCTTAATGATCGGTCGATACGTTATTTATTCGACGCTTTAATTTACCGATTTGTTCGCCGGGTGTATAGAGAGCGGTTGTTTATATGGTATCGGTTGAGCAGGTTGTACAGTTTCTTTTGTAACGCGGTTTTGCTGCGGCCCTCGGTTGCGTGTATTTTATTTTCGGCCCTCGTTACGTATAGAATGACTTTTGGCTGCATCATTTGCATCCCCCGTGGCACTGTTTTTGCCGCACGAACGATTCGTCGAGGCCGAGTGGCTGTAAAGTATTCCTTTTGCTGCGGAGGTTCGCCGAAGTGGTATTCAAAGTCTTGCAATTAAAATGCAAACAATAAATCGACGAGGAGAAATCGTATTGTCGGGCAGATTGTGTACACTGTGTTCCGCCTTTGATAGGAACAAACAAAAGGCGAAAGAAAGGTGCGAGCGAAAAGTTCGCGACATTGTAATCCAATAAATTATCGAACGAAACGAATCGCTAGTATGCGGCGTGCGTGTTTGCTCTATGATTGCATTGTAATTATATTTTCTCAGCTGCGGGGCAAGTCTCGCAGAATACGTGTAATCAAACGAAAATTGCGATTAATGCGACTGAGACTGATTATCTTCAGAAGCCGGGATGGCTTTCGGGGATCGAAACGAGAAGGGGGCGATGCTCGCAAACGTGAAGCGGGGTGCAGATATGTGAGATAGGATATTACGTGGAGAGCCCGTTGATCAGCACGCGGAACTCTTTTATTCAGCGTCGCTTCATGATACTATTATTGTTAAAGTAGCAATTTCGAAAGCTTGATGACTCTTAAATCACTTACCTGCACGGAGAACCCGCAAAAACAAGGACGAACAGCCATAACGTCTTTCCGCCGGCTATTTTATCCATCGTCCCTTTTACATTTCCCATTGTCGTGGGTCGCGATGCAAACTCGAAGAATTTGCCCAACTCGAATCTGTCGGATCTTTTCATCGGTCAAATTTGCGTCGGATACCGACGCGATGAGAAATTATATCCGCGAACAAGAAATGTTTAGCAGCGATTTAAGGGTACAGCTCGTACGACGTCGGAGACAACTAAACACCAGGATGAGTGAAAGAGGATGAGATGAACGAAATCGCGTGGGAGGGACAGACAGACAGACAGACGTACAGGGGAAGAGAGAAGGCACGCGGCAGTAAGTGTCAGTTCTTTTGTGAGCATATAATACATCATCGATGCGGCGAGGGCTTTTAAGCTGTCCTGAAAATACCAGCCGGCTGTATGAGTTATTAATGTCCTACCTCCTTATAAAGTACTCAATTTTCGTTCTGTACGGAAGAGAAATATTAGCCGTAATACGGGCACCGCCGCAACGAAACGCTGCAGTATATCAGACTGGGGCGAAAATTACAGCACCGACGAAGATGTTAATATCGGTGAACTTTATCGTCCACACGCCGGAACTGGGGACACACGACACGGGGCCACACATTGTTTTGACAAAAGGGAGGACCATCGAACTTTATCGCGCGCCCTGCAAAACTCTCCACCCGTACGTGGACTCGTGCATCGCCCTTTGCCGGATGCCGTAAATCACCGGCCACAGGTTACCTGTGTAAAGATTACCTCGATCGATTTCAGACGTATCCCGTTCTATCCATTCCATCTAGACTTCCAGCTATTCCGCACTCTGTTGTAAACAGTAAGGGAAAATTGATTCTTCTTTTTATCCACCGAGCCGAGCAGGTTCATTTGTTTAAGCGGTTTTATCATTCGTTATTTCGTTTCGGCAAAGTGAACTCGAATGGACCGGACAGAGAGCGTATCGGAATCCACTGATAAAATAGTTTCGCTATATTCATACTTAATAGTTTCGTAAGAGTTACCAAGGGATTGCCAAGCTCTCCTCAAACTTTGCCAATATAATCCTGATAGTAGTGCTCCGTTGCTGCAATATGTATATTCCTACTCAATTACATATTTCGATTGTACGCATTCGATTTCTTTACTCTACTGTATTATTATGCACCGTGCACGATATTTCTTTCGTGTCTGAAATCTAGTTTGTCTTCTATGCCGTCCTGAATCATGGTTTAGCCAATCTTCTTTTCAACAAGACGTTCTTGCCATCTGGCGTTTGCAATTCTCCATAGAGAGTGACTCCGATTGACAGAAACTCGATTAAGGGAATTCACGTATAAATTATCATTCAGTTTGTATATACAATAATCGACTCCTATGAATGGCTGCTCGGTTTTTTAGACAATGAAAAATCGGCTTCGATTTTGTATCGTTACGTATCGAAGAATGGGTTTCGGCAAACTCTTTGTCACGGGGACTACTCTTGCCGTCCCATTTCGCGTCCTTTCGCACCTTTCATTCTTGGGACGGACTTGTTTACAGCACCCCACGGATATCGTAAAATACGGAACAGTACCCCGGGGACGTGACGTTTTTCCACAGGCGTGATTGCAGTTAAGTTCTTCAGTTCGTTTCTCGATCGTCGAACAGAAAAGAAATGCTTCCATCTCGAACTTATTTTCGATCCCCTCAAAAGAAACTGCAATTTTTAATGGAGTATTTATCTCCGTCCTCCCGTCGATCTGCCACAGAAAACTTGATTTCAAGCGATCTTTTTCGTCCCATCCTCTCTTCCGAGCTAATTGAGAAGTTTAAGAAGATTTAATTACCCTCTGCTATAACGTACCGTGTATTCTGCGCAACCCTCTGTTTTTCGAAGCAATAGCGGATGCATTGAGCCTTATATTTACGTCTGCCTTGTTCAACTCTCTTTACGTACTTATCTCGTTCTCAAAACGGTGTACAGTAGCTTATCAAATAAACGGGACAGTTAGTGAAACTTTCCCTTTGTCGTACAAAGGGTTATTGGAGATAAGGAATTGGCCAACTTTAAGGGATAAAAGGGAGGAGACACAATTGAATATTATTTATCCCTTTCCAGCCTGGCCAAATAAAACAGTGTTGTCATTTAAACTGAAATTGACATGTCTAATAAACCGCGGTCACGTGTACCATCCCAATGAACATTTCGAACCCCCGCGCATCGAGCCCGGTTGCCACTTAAACACCCCCTGACATTACCATAACGACATTACGTCACAGCATTGTTAGCATAATTAACCACCTATACCATTGCCACTGCCATAGCACAGACAATCGTAACTCACCAACGGCACCTTCACCGTTCAGCTGAAAATGTTCCCCGATACAAAAGGGAAAAGTCCTTCCCCTAACCCTTCTCCCCTTCCCGAATTCTTCTCGGGGAATCGTTTATCCAGAAGAACGCGACGCCGTAACTTACCCCAAGAAGCTTTTTCACGATACATAGAGCGCCGCGATCGTCGCAAATATAAAAAGAAGGGTAAATACGTGTCACCTAAAACAGCAGCTTTGCCGAAACAAGACGCGTGTGCGTGTGTGCATTATTGTCCAGTATTATACATACACCCATAAACGCAAAGCAATATATACACATACGTATATGTATCTATATGCATTTTCAAAGCCGCATGTTGTCCGTGGAGATCCGTGGAGATCCGGAGTTGGTTCTGACGCGCGTGCCTGAATTCGACTGGATTCGACTGCGCGCGTAGAGGCGCGAGCGCGCAGCTCGACCAGCGCGGGGGTGGCGATGCTTTCGATGGTGGGGGACATCCTTGTGGCCGGGGTGGGAACGGCAGGTCAGGGGAAAAGCACGAGCACATTGGAGCACGCGGGTTGAAGGGGGTACCCACCCCATGGTAGGGGGTAGGGGTAGCTCTGAATCCCTCGAAACTCCAACGATGCTCTCTCTCTCGACTCAGTTCCGAAAGCAGAGCCAGAGCCGAGAGTACACTCGAAGCGTGTTCGTATCGCGTACCGCGTCGAGCTTTTCCATCTGCTCCAGTCGTCGTCGTCGCGTTTCGCCCGTGCACGCGAACCACGCGTCAATCGTCCATCGACGGGGGACAGCCTCGAGGAAGCTGCCAAGAGTTCTCTGTCTGCTCGCGCTTCTGCAGCCCTTGTGAACCGTTGAGAAGTCCGCCGGTTACGGGGCGGAGATTGGTAAAACGGTTCTCGTTCGCCGGTACGTGCTCGACGCTGGACCGACCGATCTGGTCAGATCGTGTTTCTTTTTTCTTTTTAAGGGGAAGAACGATCGGGGATACTCGACACGGGTTTACGTGGCCGCGTAGCGCGAAAATGGAACGAGTGCGACGATGTTTCTGATAGAAATTAGAAGGGCGAAAAAGGGTCACGAATGTGTCTCGAAAGCGGATGGCAGTAAAAGAGTGAACGTGCAGCTGAAACCGCTGGCGTGCTTGGCTTTTTTTCGTTTCTTCTTTTTTTTTCGAGTGACAAAGCGCTGCCCGCTTTCTTTCCATCTCTCTTTCTCTGCTTCCCTCTATCTCCCTTTCGTTCCCTCCTTTTTTCCTATCCACCCAGTTTTCAGGAATTTCGCTTTTGTCGGTGACAACGAAAGAGCTCGTCGATCGACTTTGCCGGGCACGTGTGTGCGTGGGCGTGATGATATTTGAACTCTCGAAGCCGTCAAAAGCCGGTCCCTTTAACGGCCCGCGCTTTTATTCCGAGTACACGTACTCGCGACAGGCATCTGGCATTTAATAGAGATGATGGTCGTTCTCCTTTACCGCCGAGTGAATACGTTCATTTAATATCTAACATCGTGGAACGGCCGGCCACGTGTCTCGGCTATCTTGTCTACCTTACACCGTTTTATATATTTATCACGGTTCCGTCGTTTCTCGCGTGCCTCCAGCTTACTTTCCCACCTCCGAACGTTCCAACGCGGGGCATGATCTTTTGAAAAGCCTCGACACGTGCTATCGACGCACCTTACGTACACATGTTACCCGCCCTTACTTTTGCCCGATCAATGTTAACGGCCTACCAGTGAACGAGACTGAAAAGTCCTCTTTTCATTCGCCCACGCGAACGTGCGACCACTGTGGACTGGTGCGATGATTTTTCGTGCTCAAGTCTGTCTCTTTCACCGAAAACTAACGAACCCTCTCTTCGACGAGAATCGAACAATCCGCGTGGCAGAAACTGCACGCAGGGGGTGCAAAGTATCGGAACGAAGCGAATGCTCGATGCATATGCACGAGGGATTTCGTGTCGCCGTGTTGCGGACCGATGATTAGAGGTGGGAATAAACCGATACCAAAGATATACGGCTTCCGCAAATGCGTCTCGCGGAATCTACTTTCTTTACCCCGTTGCGCGCATTGCTCGACGATACAAACCTTGCAACATCCTGGCCGAATGTTTCCAGTCTTCGCTGCATTAATGCGTCGACCGACGCGAGTCACGGTGTAAATTGCATCGATTTGTTAACAAGCGGGGCAACAACAGGTTCGTTCAATTGACGTAGAAATGGAACGGGGAACGCGACAAACGCTTTGTATTTCATCAATGCCAGTTCGCCACCTTTAATCTCGGCGTGCCGAATCGACGCGTTTCAGGACGTTACCGAGAAATTTTTAATTAACGGCGAACCCTTGGAATGCGCGCGACACCCGTTCAACGGACGAACACTGAATCACGGTTTCGACCAATTTAAAAGACCATACGTTTCCGCGAAACGCTCGGATGATTAATGCCGCGTCCTAAACGCGCGATTTCGAGCGCGACGTTCGCGACGAACCGGCCGATTTTTGCTGCGAAACTACGATACCGATTCAATTTCCACGTAAATCATCGTGCCAGAAAACGAATGTTGAGTGACTCGTAGACCTCGATTCAGTTCTATACGAAGCGACATTATTTTCTCCGGCAATATTGTCGCCGGCCCTCGCCCTCGCACCCGGAAGCCGCGTATTAAGTCAAACCAGACAGTTCGTGTAATTCAGTTGTTCGTTCAACGTAAGATAACTTTGCCCACTTTCCGCGGAGGATCGTCGAGGTTCTGCAACTTCGTTCGAACGGATAGGAACGTATAGGAACGGATAGGAACGAATCGTCAGACATGCGAGCTTTCGCGAATAAACTCTGCCTCGGATGATCGGGGGCGTTCTATCGTATCTAGGATCCAGTGTCGGTCCTTCGATTTAACTTACATCACCTACAACGGCGCTTTAGTGCCGAAGTTTAACAAGTCCGCTTCGTCGACGTTTCGCTCGAGGAGATCCAACCGGTCGGTCCCCTAAACTCCGATAATTCGCCGGGTACTATGCATTCGGTGAAATTGCATCAGCTGGTTTTCGGGCTCGTAATTCGCTCTTCTATCGCCTTTTCGTTTCGTCGAACGAATCCGCGTGGAATTCTGTTTGTGCGCTGATACGAAACGACAGAGAACGGAACGATATGAATGATGTAGAAAAAGGGAGGAGGGTGGAGAATCGTTCGTCTCTGACGAGCGACGATTTGTCGTGTAATAGATTTGGTGTGAAAATGTTTACAATCGGATTTGCAGGGGCGTTGAAACGATGATCGCATTCGCGACGAGTGGAGATCGGCTGCGTTCCCGGTCGAATTTCTCGCCGAGGAATCGATGAGGCACGATTGAGTGAACGGAGCAACGAATCGGTTCGAATCGTTCGAGTCAGTTTCGGTGGCAAGAAGGAACGCGAGCACCACGCGAGTTACGATGCGCGTGAAAAGTTGACAACGCCATGTGACCCGGGCAAACTGCGATTCTCGTGCGACAGCGTTGTTGAACTGATGCTGAGTTACGCGACGTGGTCGGCACTCGAGTGGCACCTCTGCCACGGATGACATCTGGATGTCTATTAAGTGACAGTGCAATACTGTAGGGTTAAACTGGAAAAGGACCAGTCATTCGTTTGTGATTTGTTGTTCGGTGAGGATTACTGCGACGAATAGAAATTAGTAGTGATGCCGTGATGGGCTGCAGCTCGGGATCGTTTTTCCTGGCTACGCTCCTCGTGGGTGGATTACTCTTCGTCGTTCTGTTCTGCGAAACGTCCCACGCATCGAGTGAGTACCATTTATTAATATTTCATTGTTGAATGCCTACAGCCTGGACATCGGATTGGGGCTGCATGGATAAATTTCACTTTACTAATTACAACGGAGTGGCACACATGGCAATCTGTCCTTACCTTCAATTATTATTGAGCACGTAGACCATCGCGTATATACGTGGCAATTGATTTGTTATTCGTTGTAATTGCAATTGTTTGAAATTCAATGAAAATGTCTGGGGCCTATTGAAATTGTGGATATTCAGCAAAATAATGAAGACGCGAAGAATATGATACCGTAATGTATAACAGAGCACACCGGAGAGGAAGCTAGTTGCAATCAAAGCAAAGGGCTGAACGCAAAATATTAAAAGCTAACAAGCTCTGTTATTAAAGCCCGCTCGTGCCTCTCAATTTTATTGAAAATATTGGCCAATGTAGAAGATTTTCCATGGTCCCAATTCGATGATCAGAAGTTGTACATGGCACCCGCCCGCTTCTCCAGTGGGTAAAATAATTTGACTAAAATTTCTTTGGCTCGACTAGCGAGTACAAAATCTGTGTTATTACGGCACGACCTCGAACGCACTATATTCATTGTGGGATTCATGTAAACGGTTTTATAAGTTCCCAATTGATGTAGGCCAATGTTCCCGTAACACCAAAGTGTACGTTCGTACATTACAGTTTACACGATAGAAGGGCGAAGTTCATAATACAATCTCGCGTACAAGAACTATCGGTTTACTACGAAGGAGGCTTACTTTATCCGGCTGGGTATTTTCAATAATAATATCGTTTATCGTTACAAAAACTATGCGCCACGTTTTCCCTGCTTGGAGAATAAACATTGCGTTTCTCTACTTCGATAGTATTCGAGAGACGTTATTTTCTGTGTAAGCTCCCATTAACAGAATTTCGCATTCGTTGAAACCAGAACATCGATTGTTCTATGCAATTTCGTTTGCACGTATGCACGGAATGATTATTTCACCAGTCACGTTGTATAGAGTAGCAAAAAATTTCGCGGTAAAATATTCGATAGAACTTGCTTAATTGCTACTCGAATGCCGATCGCTTTTATTGAAATGAAGACGTAGGCCCGTGGGGGAAACGCTGCATAATACGTATGATAGAAAGGTGTAAGAACAATGATGCAAACGAGCGTGGAATGGCAAGATAGTGAGAGAAAGAAGGGACGTAACGAGGCACAAGGAAACGAAACGTGATGAAATGGCCTGTTTAGCCGGGATGTACGCGACGCATCGTGAAAAGGCAGGAGGGATACAACGGAATATAACCCCCTTCCCTTGTCGTATCCAGTCTGTGCGAAGCTGGTGGACCGACAAGGGTGTAAGAGAGTAAGAGAGGGCGGCAATGAGGGTGTGAACGGTGCGGTGGCTCGGCTCAAAGGACTTTGAAGCCAGAATGGAACGCGAACGTTGTCACGATGAGTGTGAGATGGCTGATATTCTCTTGTTTCCCTCTTTTTTTATTGAAAAATACTTGCTTCCTATCTCTTCTCCGTCTCCGTCTCGATTTTTTCCCCTCCGGTCCCTCCTTGTAGATGAGTAATGTTCATTCAGCGCGCTTATTCTCGTTCATTTCGTCGACGGGCAAACGGAGTAAACGTAGACGGATGGCGTTATAAATATGTATTCCCGTGGTACCCAGCTATCTGTCTATCTTTTATTGCGACTGCGTGTAACTTTAGTATCGATACAGTTGTTTCGCGTTAGGTTTTAGAATTTATTTGACGGTCGCACGCTGTTTGAAGCCGGCGGTCGGCGACATTCTTCTTCCCCTCGTTCCTCGTCGATTCGGTATGAAAATTGTGTAAAGTGGTCGAGGTACAATTTTTACTAGGAACTATCTTGCTCTTACTTATTAACTTTGTTTCGTGCACTCGCTTTTCTCTTTGAGTTCTTTAAGTTCTCTTTCGTCTTTAAGTTCCATTTTCTATCTGCTTCGAGGGAATATTTTTTTCCAAGTAATAAGAAAGTAATAAGGGGACGATTAAGTGTCGCTCCATCATTAATATAACTTCTTCCTGATCTATTAATGCTGGACAAGTTCTCTCTCGTTTCTTCTTCGTCCATTATATTCCACGGCGATGGCGAACGATATCGCAGTTGTTTCCATAAGATGACACGGTCTCATTTATGCCGTCGTCTACCATACACCGTATCATTATTTTCCATGTCGCTTCTGTATTTTCGAAAAATATTTGTGGCCAGTTTCTTTTCATATCAGCCCCCTTGCGTTTTGCTCGCGCAACGCGTTTCTTTCACGTGCTTTCCCCGTTTGCCAATTTTCCCTCTAGAATTCTTTCTATACCCTTCCAGTAGCGTAATAACTATTTTTATTTCCCAACGAACCTTGTTCGCTTCCTTCGCTTTTTTTTTTCCCGCGAATATTCCCATGATGTTGGATAGGTTTCGGGGAGGACACTTGAGTTCGCGTCCGTCGAACTTTTTGGGTCAATTTCGGCTATCGCCGTCTGCTACGACAGATGCCTCAATAAAACTTGGCGAGTCCTTTCCTCGAACGCACCTGCGATCCGCGCTCCTCGCCTTTTCTCCCTTTTATTTTATTCGTTCGATCGATTGACTTTCCACGAGATTGATGATCCTTTGCCCTGCAACTGGCCGTTCTCTTTTTTTTCCACGCGGAAAAAACCCCTCTTTCGTCGAAGAAATTCAGATACAAAACGAACAACGAAACGTAAAGCAGCTTTCGAGCGCGGTACATCGTAGGGAAAAATGAGTCCGTGGAAAAACAATAACGACGACTGTATCCAGGCTACCGTGTATCGATAATACATCACATAGATGGTCGATGAAAAATGGTCCCCACGTAGGAACAATTCCCTGCAAAATATTATGGATCTAATAAACTCGAGGGTTTTGTTCCCCCTCAATTTATCGGGGACCGATTGGTGTCGCGCTCGACCGACACCTTCGTCGCCATATATATAACGGGGTGGATTAATCAAATTGCGAATTTTTTTTTTCTGTTCACCCTTCTTGTTCATTTTCGTCGCGACGCTCGTTGGATGGTGCCGGTCGTCAGCACCGTCGAATTACGAAATTATCGACCGATGCAACTTTACGTGGCTGTCGGTAGCCCGCCGACTTGTTTCGTTTTATTGGCGTTTGCTCGTTTCAACGTGAACATCCATACATATTACGCATTAGAGATTACGCGCTGCCGATGCCTGCGAACGGACCATCGACGCGTTCGTTTCGCGAAACCATCGAACTGCGTTCAATCGATACGCCCGTGCTCCCCTGGAATTATGAGCATTGCCCCGGCAGCGGCGTTTCATTTGTTTCCAAGATTTATTTGGAAAATCCTGTCGCGTCGAGTGGATTATACGTACAGCTCCGGCATTATGTTGGGCCGAGCGTATCTTCCCTCGCGGGTTTCGCTGATTGCGAGCGGAACTCGCGATTTCAGAGACCCGCATGCACGGAGCATTTAGGTTTGCTGAGATTTATAGAACGTGAAAATATGTTACTCGACATGGAGAGATTTATCTTTTATTTTTTTCGGCATGACTATGTAAAAATTAGACACTTGTTGGCAAGAAAGAGGTAGGTGAATGGGAAATAAAAAAGTGGATATTCATATCATTGGCTCGAGGCAATTGATATTCATTTCAGTCAATAGGTTGCAAGTCTGCGCCGAGCACTGACCACTGTGTATGGCGATACGTTTCCAGCTTTTTCGCGAACCATTTGAGTGTTACCTTGTGTACGCGCGCGAGCAACTCGCGGCAACGCGAAAATTTCGTCTGCCCGATCATTACGCAGACGTAACAGAGTAGCGCGGAATACCTTTCGCGAAATTAATTACGATAGCTCGTCTAACGATGAAACTCATAATGCCGTGGAATGTATTGTCACGACACGATCCTCGATGAACCTAAACACGCTTAATTGCTATCAAGATTACGCATGGCAGATGGAAATATTTTATATCAAATTATAATGACGACCCATCTAATTAGTGCCTGTATATGTCTTTGTTTCATTGTTTAACAAACCAGCCTTTCGGGCGCAGAATAACGAGGACGGCACAGCCGTCCAGAACACGGAGGAAATATTATTTATTAGACAACGCTGTGATCGGTGTTGGCGAATTTAATAAACATGTTACGTTAATGGTTCACCAGTTTCCTAGAGATTCGACATTAAATTCCGCTTTACAATCGGGGCCGCAATTACGAACTCTTCTGGCCATGAAGTTCGTCCACTTTACGAGCGAGCATTCGTAGAAACTTACTACGACCCGGCTCCACCAAAATGTAGTACTTAGAACTATATGAAGATCCAATTATTCGGGCGTACAATTCGCAATGTTAACGGATAATAATTGAACCAACCATGAAGATTCGCCCAAGCGCGAATATTGCGCGCCGAAATTGCCGCTGATCCTCTTCGCCTATCATTTTTAATGTCATCGCGTCAGCGTTGGCAACGGTGGCATTCCCAGACTGCTTGCCGTGCCGATAAAAGCAGTGTATCTTGCGAATGTCAGGGAAAAGTGCCTTTAGACAGCCGAGGGAATTTACCTCCGGGGACAGAGTGCGATAGGCATTCCGAACAGGCGAGTCGATAAAATGCGTATTACCCGAAGATTTATCAATTTGTGTATTCGTTTCGCGAACAAAACGATCCGATACAAGGATTGCGGCTCGGTGGCCCGCACCGAATCGCACGCGTCATAAATACATAGTTTGAAGTCTGACTGACGGTGAGAAGATGAATATTTTTATGCTCGGTCTACCTTCGCGGAATCGTTGAAAAATTAATGCGAACGCAGCGAAGAAATTGCGCGCATCTCCGTTTCCTCGTTGCTATCGCCGATACAGCCAGCGATCGAACGTTTTGTCGCGAACAAAAAAGAAGCGCCGCGGTCATTTTTAATTATCCCGCTGGTTGTCGATGCCAGTTCGCGCTGGCATTTTGCAGGCAACGTCTTCATTGGGGACGACGGCTGATCCGATCATTTATTTTACGGGAGCCCTCATTTCTCGTACATTGCGCCGCGCCAAGATTTATGTATTTTCGTGGATAGAACTGTACTATCTGCTTTATGACTCGGCAGATGAGCGGAATGGCTTCCCGCCCTTGCGTTACCGCCGCCGTCATCCTCGTCCTATGTACTCCCAGAGGAGTCCTTTCTGGCAACGACCGCCGCGCAGCTAAAGCATCGACAACTTTTAATGCTCCCCTTTGATTCTCTGTCCTCCCCGCTAACGTTTCTATGCTACCACGTTCGTGGTGCTTTTTGCGCTCGCTTTTAATTGGTTCACGCAGTTGTTCGCATCTGTCGCAACGGGACGGCACAGAATTCTATCGTGCGACGATGCGACGTTTCATTTAAAACGAAAATTCAAGAGCAATAATATCTAATAGAGTTTCTAATAGACCCTGTGCATCGAGCGTCGATATTTTTCACTTCGAACAAGATACCGTTCCGCCGTAACGATCAAGCGTATCCTCGAATGAAGGGAATTGATGGAATACGCTTCTGTTGTCCTAGTTAGTCGGACGAAGCTCCGGCGTTCGACTCGTCATTTTTGCTGACACACAAAACCCCCGAGCACGGTTCAATTCGAGATGCAGTGATTGATGTAACGATCGTTTTATCTTCGTCTTTCTGTTGACGCGCACACGCGTCGGATCTGGAACGTTTGACGGCTGGGGAACGTGTACAGGGACGGCAAATCCCGCGGGAAGTGTAAACACCTAGGTGGAAATAATACAGAAGCGGTAAATTACATGCGGCGAAAACGTTCAGCCCGTAGCGTATATTTTCTTTTTAGAAATTTCAAGGGGACTATTGGCCTCGTATCGAGCCACGAATTTCTAGTCTCACAAACTGCAGTGTGTCGTCGAGAAACACAAACCGTCGATTCTATTGGAAACAATGGAATTGGAATAGCGCAACTCGACGAAAATTTTCCTTCAGGATACACGAAACCGCGAATACAGTATTCCTATGAATTTTCATCCAAAATCATTTATACATCCCCGATAGCAAAACCAACATTTCTATGCATCACGTTTACCGAGAGTACCTGATATTATTTCCCATCATATTACTATACACGCCGAATGAAACATAGCAATAAAGCGAATATCTCATCCGTGGCGGTTCAAACAGTCCTGGAATCTTTCTTTCCTGGATAGCGTGCAAAGGTGTCTCTTGGCGGTAATTTTCGTGGCACGCTGGATGAGATCCCAAAAGCGGGGGAAGCTATGCGCGCTAATAAAACAGCCACTTTTGATCCCTCGATCCGTCTCGATGGACACGGGCACAAATTCCAGGTGGTTCCCGAATTAAATTCTTCCTCTCCTATTCCCTGTTCGTCCGCTTTTATCTTTCATCGTTCGCGAAGAACCGACGGTCCGCGAATTGGTCGAGCGGATACGTCGATGCGCATCCGTTCAGCGATGAGCAAGTCCCTCTGTCATCCATATCGTGTCGGACCTATACACACACGTTCGGGCGCATCAAGATGGAAGTAAATATTGGAACGGGCACGATCGTTCTGCCGGATCTTTTCCACCAAGGCACGGCGGTAGGAAACCTTTGGCGTTCCCTCGTTTTATGCACGATGAAACCGCATCGATCCGCGTGTACGCCACGTACGAATACGGCGGCATTATCTGGCGGGGTAATGACAGCGCGTGCATGAATCGATGAAAAGACAAAAGGGGATGGCAACGGGCGACGATGAACAGGCGGGAGAATGAGAACCGGTCAGAAACGTTACCATCGTATTATCGTCGCATTCACGCTCGGACAAGCCCGTTGAATCGTTATGGATAAGCTATTGATGCAGGAGAAAATGGTTAGTAACCCTGTCCTGTCCCCTGCACCCCTTTCCCTCCGCGCTCCATCCCCCTCGTTCATCTTTCCTATCCGTTTCTCTTTTCGCCGACGGGAATTCGTATGTTTCGACATCGCCGTCGCAAACATCCTCGGCCGGACCATTTGTAAAACGTTCCGCGCTGGAATATTTCGCCGGGCATGTTTCGTACGGAATCGAATCGGTAACAGCGTTTGCGCCATTCTGTCAAAACGATTTAGCGTAGCCGGTTGAAAAGCTTCCACCTCGATTTGTTTCGGCGAAGTCAAACACTCTGTTCTCCATTGGAAGGTTTTAACAAGCGGCGTATAAACCGTGTGCATGCGTGTGCGCTTTCTTTTCTTTCTTTTCGTGCTTTTTTTTTGTTTTCCCTCTGTTTTCCGCAATTTGTTTCACGTCGCTTCCTCGCACTTTGTTCTCGCGCGTGCCCGCATTGCGATAATGTTCGAGTTTGCCCTTGCGCGTTGCAGTTGCGCGTGTACGCGAATATTTAAAGCCGATTCCAAGACGCCCTAGGATTTCGCCGTCTCCCGCCGCGGGGTTATTGCACGATAGAGACAAAAATACGCGTAGACGTAAAACCTGATTTACGTTCCATATTTAGCGCAAGAACGCGTCGGGAATAAGCTGCAGGGAACTACAAGAACCGCATCCGCAAGAGACGTTCCATGGGACGCGTGCTTCTTACCCCGATGCGATATCACGACTTACGTACACCCTGGGAACCGGGGGGTAAAAAATTTGCTAGGTGAAAACGTTACCATTAGACGCGTCACGATGCTCGCACCGGTCGACTCGGCTTTCGTGCCTCGGGAACACGCTTAATGGACTGTTTCCGGTAATACGATTGACTTTAATTATAACCCTCGAAGCAAAAGGAGGCAAAAAGAAAAAATGAGCGACGCGACTCGAGCAGTGCGGGCTCTATTAAGTTTAATGGTCGCGCTAGGGAGAGTACAATGAGACATTAAAAATAAATGGTTACGAAAGGCTCGGCCGTCTTCCCAGGGACTGATTGTTCGTTCCGTTTCGTTCGTCAACGCGAAGCAGGTGGGAATTGTATCGCTCGCCGGGTTGAGCACATCGGCGATTGATTAAACACCGTTCCGTCATGGTGCAATTTTCAATTGCATTTCGTTCCCCGTCGATTCGCATTTGCCCACTCATTTGCGAATGGAAGATGCTTTTTAATTCGTCGCTCCACTCTCGCTGTTCAGTGGACGCTACGCGTGCAACCGTTATCACGTTAACTCGTTACTGCGTCGCGGTTTATTGTTCCTGTTTGATCGTGAATTTTAATACAGGCCAGAGAATGGAATCAATTCTGCATGAAAGTCCGCGGCCGTGTGTACCGTGTTCACGCCCGTAACAGGGATATATAACTTTCACTGGAACGTTTCGCGGCCGAGTATTTTCCTTCGGAGAAAAACAAACGCAATCGGCCGTAGCGCCGGTGACCGGTGACACGAAACTGCAACCAATTTCCGGTGGGACGGGGTTGCATTATGCCCCCCGATGCGATGACGTTTGCACAATCGTTTAAACAACAACCTCGGTGCATTGGGTTTTACATACTTGACGATAAATAACATTTGTACCGGATACCGATTCTCGACCGGCCGGCCGTTGGCATCGTTTATTTTTGATTAATTGGAAAGCTCGTGTCACAGTCACGTGTTGCCGGATGGCCGAGCTGCAAAGCAATTTGCTGTAACGCTGCCCCGGCCTTTTCTTCCCGCTGTGACAGTGTTCTTGATTAACTTCAATTGAACTTTCAATATTTCTCCGGTTGCACGGGCGATCATGTATTATTTTACGGAAAATATACAATTATTCTCTGTTGCAGTGTGCGTCAGAGAAACGGAAAGTTTCAAGAGTGCAGTAAATTCCAGGAGGCTTCTAATTAACAAATAAGAATTACGTCATGTACCGAGCAGCTGGTTGGATTATAGTTTCGATCAATGAATTTTAACTCGATTAACGAAGCGAGAATTCGGGCGTTTGGTCCGATGCTAATTTCGCCGAACGAATTATACGGGACTGGGTACCGGTGATTTTGTAACGTTCCGCTTGGTTTCATGGATTCAGCGAGTCCACGGGTGCGTGTACCCCAGATGTCCTGGTCGTTCAGGAGTCCCGAGGGAACCTGGAAGTTTGGGGGATCTCGAAAGGTCCCAGTGAATTACACGATCTCCGATATCGCCAGATTTGCGAAATGTTCCGGGACCCCTAGGAGTCCTAGATTCTCTGGGACCCCCTAGGATTCTTGACACTTATGAAATTATCTGGCTTTCTTCTATATATCCCTGTGGGCCTTTAGAAAATTTAGGCCTTGTTGCACGCATTCAAATCTTTTACAAAGCCGCGAACGTAATGCCTCTATTCATCCGCTCCAATGGTTTAATATTTACGATACCGTCGATATTTCAGGGTAGCTGGTTAAAAAGTAACTGGCTATTAAAATTCATCCAGCGAGCAACAATTTGATCCCACCGTTAAAACCTTTGGGGGACGTCTAGATCGGTGGCGCGATTCTTTAATTAGAATACGAGCTACCTATAAATTCGACATCGTCGTCGAAAAACGGGTTACAGGGAACAATTTCACCCGAAATTACTGGAACGTGAGACTGGCTAGTCGCATTGGTAAAGGAATTTATTGGATTGCGGAAAACGGTCGATTCGTTCGTTTCATCGCGAGGTCTGCAAAGGGGGGGTGGGCAGCAGCCGGGACGATAGGGTTAACGCTGCCAGTTAAAGGTATTTATCCTAATTGTAATTGCAGACTTACGGATCGCCCGATTCCCTTTCCATCCTTCTTTCCCTCTGTTTCCCCTCTCTCCCTCCCTCCCTTTCTTTTCCTTTCTTCTACTTGTCCCATCCTTTCACCCTTGTAATCGCAGAGTGGTTCTGTCGTATCACCCGTAACCACCGCCAGAGAAATAATGAAAGTTTAAGCATTGTGGAAGTTTCAGATCCAGGTGGATCGTTTGTTCAAGATCGTCCTCTGGCAGGTATATCCCCTTGAACGAGAGATTCGATTGTGCCCGAAATAATTGTATCGTCAACGGTGAAATGTTTATGGAAATTCACAGCGAGGCCGGTTGTTAGTCGCCACCGGTAAATACGGTGTTAACGAAGCCTACCCTGATGTTGCACGACAAATTGTCGTCGTCGCCGTGCTCGTTTCTTTATACATAATTGTCGTGGTTAGTCGGCGTTGACGGTGTTGTTCGCGTCGGTCGTGTTACCGTGTCGTCAAGCTGAGTAATTTGCATTTAGAAAACGCCTGTCCCCCCCCCCACCCCCTACCCCTAACTGCTAACGCTAATCTGATTTCTCCCTATAAGCAGCAGTTTTTAACTCGACGTTCGTCACGCCGCGCCGTTGCTCCGCGTCCAGAGGCGCCTTTCGTTTCATCCGATTTCACGTCACGGGGACACGTTTGCAATTACACGGTTCGTTTGTACGATGATCGTATCGCGTTGAACGCGAACGCCTCAAATTTGCCGCATGCTTCGCCGCGACCCTTTCTATGGTTACTCAATGCGTATTTCCATTTCGCAGCTTTCGAGCGCGTTGGGAGTTGGCGGCCACGTGAATCCGCTGCCTACGGTTACTCCTCCGGAGTGGCTGGTAATTGCAACGAATTGAACGTTTCGTAATTGAGATAAATCGAGGGTCGAGTAGGTATATCGTTGCGTGTCATTAATATGAATTGAATCGTAATTCCCACGGGGCGAAAATTAATATTATCTCCGAAGATGGATGGCACGACTCGCCGTGAATTCAAATTACGAACACATTATACTTGCAGCAACTTTAACTGCCGCCGCAATGAAACCTGTTAATGACGTCATTTTCATAATCGCCAAACGATAGTCGCGAGCTCGTGGAACCCGTTCGTTTCTTATTTCTCGTTTGTCGTAGGAACGGGACGGAACTAATGCATAAACGAAACGCGTCGCCGCGGGAACGATCGTAATGCTTTCGTTGTAGTCGGCCGCGAAGATAGGGGTTGAATCAAGAAATTAATCAGCGCGTCGGCGGACGAGAGGAAGAAGTTCTCGTGTACAACACCGCGCGGACGAAGACGAGACCTAAGCTGTTTTGCATGTTCTTGTTATGCGTGCGCTGTGTGAGTTATGGGAACTCTGTACCGTCGTTTCTGCTGCTAATGCAATTTTAATGTATGTTTCCGAATTAATGTTAGGACAAGTAATGAAACTTCTCAACGTGACCGGAAGTTTTTATTTCAACGCGCCGTTGCTAGACTTACTGTCATTCAATGGGAACCACGAATTTCTCACAACGCTTGTATTTTCTTCTCACGGTATTTCTGTTCTTTTTTATACATTTTTATTTCACTTTATTTTACTTTTTCGAACGTAGCCAGAATTCCCAGAATACCCAGAATTCAAGGTTCACTGCCTTGTGGCTGAATCGCAATACAATTGTTCCCTTAATTGTCAGTAAAAATCAAGTTCCATTCGAAGCTCGACGAAGTATGCATAGTTTTGCGTTTTAAATCCACCATTTACATCAATTTTTCCGCCCCGAAGTAAGTGCACAATTGCGCGATTCGAGTTTCGTACCTCGTTGGTATATATTTATTCGTACAACCGAAAGTTCGGAATTAATTTGCTGCACGGACATTCGCGACTGGTGTGTCCGTGTACGCGCGTATACAGCTACGTAAAAGTCACAAATGGGGTACGTATTTATACGCGGAAATATTAATTATAAACGGTTAGAAAGTTTGCCCGAGATAGCTTATAGTTTTCGTTCGTGTTCTATTTTTCCGCTTCTTTTTGTTTCATCTGGTTTTAGAAATTGTCCCAGCAATTTGCAGGGGGGCTGAACAAACAAGCGCGGACTTGTCGTTTTGCGGATGCAATGGCGAGCAATATTGTCTCACGGAAATGGAGAATTCTCTCGTCGGCCAAGTGATTTGTCGTAATTACGGATTTTCGCTTCTCCTTTTTTTTTCTCCAACGCTTTTCGTTTTTCCATCTCCCCGCCCCTCTTTCCCCCTACCGAACTCAACCTCAGCGGCCGGATGTAATTCGAGGGGTTAAAGAAAGCAAAAGAGAGCGCTCGGATAATAAACTTATCGAAAAATAATAAGAAATTTTCTATAGGTTTCTCTCGTTTGTTGTTTCTCCCGCTGGTTGGATATGCCCCGTGAACTACGGGGGTGAAGCTTCCCCGGCTATTATCATTGTGTTTAGTCTCGCGTATTACATTGTAGAGCGCGCAATTACCAGCGTGTGCATACAGTGGATATTCTGAATTCGATATCAGCGATATTGATTAAACGGTAATGTTACTTTAATATCAATTCGATATTGGCCAGGCTTTTAATATTAATTTATTTTCGCATTACTTTGGATAATGCAGTTGATTTGACCCCGTGTTTCGATGGAAATTAAAATGCATTCGAAGCGATATTAATGTTTGCTGCCCTCATTTGGGCAGGTAGGCGAGACGCTCGCACGAGTTTGATAACGATCCCTGAAGCGTAAGATTGTTTCCATGGTGTTACGAACAAAACGCGGTACTTGATTCGCCGTTGGCGAGACTTTTTTATTAATTTTTATTCCGCCTTTCGATTATCCGTAGTTTCTTAATTGAAAATATCAGCGCACGCTGCGATACAGAAATTCCCATTCGGAGTATTAACAAAGCATTTTCAGTATTGCATCCGTAAAAGAATTACGAGGCGGGGTAATAAGGGCGGGCAGACTTCTAGGACATTGTAATAACGTGCAAGAATTCTGTCCCGTGTCGTTCCTTTGGTAGTGGTAGTTAATTGGACACGTTCCCTTGCTCTCAGAAATTAATTTAAATTTTCCGCAATACTTACGCGCCGTACGTTTGCACAGCGAAGTATAAAAATTCAATGAAAAATCCATAACGATAACATCAGCACGGAATAATACAAGAGTTACATCCCCCCCATCTTTCTCTTCCGATCGAATGATTTTGCTTGCCGTTCAAACGACGGCGAATAATATTGAATTACTATCTAAATGATCGGCAACGAAAATGCTATTACTCTGCCACAAAATAATAGCTTATAAATACATCTGCGAAATCGTGTATCGATTAGTCTCGCGTGATTCAGCACGGAATCGATAAACTTTAACGCGACGCGAGTTTCACATTGATTAAATGGAACGTCGGAAGTTGAATGTAACCGGGAATTTTCGAAGTAGCTGCATAACATTCCGGCGGTTTTTGAAACTCTGCTGGTATAAAATCAGCGGGCAGGAAGATTTGATTTGTACTCCGGACGGGGACGGAAGCGAAAATTTACGATAGTTTAACAGGGTTGATTAGTTCATCAATCAACGACGGAGTGTTTACTCCTTCGGCGTCCGATCAATTACTGACTGATCCACAGCGTTGCTCTGGGTCGTAGGGGATGGACGTGGCTCAATGTTGTTCCGTACATCCGCAGAGTTTCGTAATTTTCGAGCGTCATGAGATCATTGATGGATCGTCCACGCGAACTTTCTTTGTTCGTCCCACTGTCGCCCTTTTCGCCGCTCCTATCTATCTGTATCTAGAGTTAATCGTCCAAGTGCATCGCCTTAAGAAATTAGTTTGTCGCTGACATCGGTGGACGACGATGTCCTGCTTCTTTCCGGTGGCAGGTGTACTCTTTCTTTTGTATCGAAGGTAATCGTGTAACTGGTGGCGTGTTCTCTTGTGGAATTAAATTGGTCGTTTGTCATTTGTTCCTCGATCGAACGAGGAGCTTTGTAAGGCAGATGAAAAAGGGGGGAACGTGTTCCGTGAAAGCACCGAAGCTTTTTAACTGCCGATCATTGCGATTTTCTATGGAGTAGAAGGTTAACGACCGACATAATTTACGTCCCTTATCTATTGGTCGTTCGTACCGCGTGTATTGATTTCTTCGCGGAGTAAACAGTCGTTGAATTTCACCGGCGGATTAAAGCTCGCAGAAATCGAGCACCGGTGATATCTACTAGACTTACAATTAGTTGTCTGGATATGCCTCGTCTTCTTCGGAGTTCTCTCACGTTTCCATTATTCTAAGACCAACGAGAAAGTTTGAGCTTCGCGCGGGTGGATGGGCTCTCGTACGGAGGAAACAGGAGAAGGAAAGAAGACGAAATACGAGCAACGTTTGGAGTCGAATTCGTTTGCTCTCGAAGAGATATTTATTTTCGTGAATTAAAAGTAGAAACTGCTGGGCTATATGTTTCCCGGAAAAATATATTACTCAATTCCATTCCTTTTTTTCTTTTTAGAAAATCCTCCTGTTTTCAGAAAATCCACGACAAAATGGAACGTACGTGAAAATCATTTCTGTGTTAATATCGAAACGACGAATTCCACTGCGCCAGACGTACTCGCGCGATTAATCATCGCATTACTCGCGTTTTCGTATCAGACACATTCGAGCCTCCGCGCCGCGGAATCTCTAATTTCGTGGAATTAATTGTTCCGTTCGAAAAAGTCGTTTCACTTGCACGGCGAACGTGCACGACCGTGCGTGGGAGATTGGCGTTATTTTCGCGTGGCTATTTCCGCCTGTGCTTTATTCACGTTCGAGCCTTTCGAGAATGTATGTACAGTCCTTTAGGCGATGCTATTTTAACCCCCTCGAAATTCAGTATTTTCCCCTTGCCACGTAGTTCCGTACGGTTACCGCAGAGAGGAGGAATCACGATTTGTATCTATGGAGGAGCATCGGGATCGCGATTGCTTGGTCACAGAATCTCCATGACTGCCGAATAAATCTGTCCCGCAATACGAGTAATGGTGCCCGTAGAATTTCATCTCTGAGGGGTCGAACGTGCGTCGTCGTTGAATCCCGTATACCCGGAAATTTCTATATTATTCTTGCGTCTAACTCTCAACCCCTCTATCCCTTTTTTCACTGTTCTTTTATCGACGCCCCCATACCGCCACGCCGTCGGACGGTCATCCGTATTACGCGTTGTAAAGTCCGAGTTATATTGCGAAGCTTCCTCCCTTGAAAGTGCTTTATTCTCCCTCGCAGTAATTGCATTTGTCGCGGAACTTCTTCCCCCGAGATTATATTTTTATGCCGCTCGGTGAAAATTTTGACACGTCCCGTGGCATTTGTTCCTTTCGCCGTCGAAATGAAGCCGCGGGGAACAGTCTACCGCGGACGTGCCGACCGGAAGAGCATGCTGGCGAATATTTTGAATAACATGCCGACCTGACGAGGAATGTGTGAAGATCTCGCAAGCAAATATAGAGGGATGACAATTTTCGTTGACAGAGCTTACGCGGTAGAATAATTTTTCAAGTGGAACTAATTGTTGTTCGAAAGCGTGTTAGAACGGTTGCGTGAAAATGGGAGAATTATTTCGCCGGCAGACTTAATAAGTACAGTAAGACACCGAGAGAAAGTATGCCGAGCAGTGGAGACCGGCGATGCAATATGGGGGCAGCACATAGACTTCTCGTGCCCGCGTTAAAACTTACCGCGATTCGATGCAAATTGGGACGACTGCCTTGCAAACACCGCGCCACCCTTACATAATAATTGCGCTCTTCGATTGTGCATTCCAGCTGGGCGATTGCAAGAGCAAACGTCCTCTTTGGAATAACCGACCGCGCAGGCTGGAATTACTAAATTGTGGCGGTCAGGTGTGGCACAATCGAATTTGCATAAATGAAGTGTTAATTCACTTTGCCGGGGGTCGCTGAAAATTCATGAGGTGTGATCGAAACTGCGTTTTTATGTAGAATTACTGGGGAAGTATTACAGAGGGATGATGTGTTCTTGTTAATGTCTGTGTGATTGTAATTTTTAGGAGAGATCATTTTTGCGATTGTTTTGTTAAGAAACGCTTGATTCCGGGATTCTTCTGCAGGGGATATAGCTGGTTGAAATTAGTTTGTGCTCGAAGTTCGAAATTATTTCAAATTATTGGAAGTTCGGCTCTGTCAAACGTGGAACGCATGTATAATATTTATTGACAGAGTGTTGCCATAAGGGGTTTGTAAAAATATAATTTTCACGTGATATAATTTCGATGCCTATTGTGCCGCACGATTTTCTGCAGCCGAATGATTTTGTTATCAGTAGAACAGACGAATAATTATTAAGTAGAAGCCGCTGCACCGTAATAATATTTCGAATAAATTTTGACGCCGGAATAATTTCGAACGTAATACGTTCTTTTACTGAGTGGCACGGCCAGTATTAATCGCGCTATTGTTTGAATTATCCACGCAATTTATTTCCTGCGTGCACGCGGCAATTACGTACGTGTGTCTAATTTCAACGCATTTGACACTGTCGCGTAGCTTCTCACATTTGGCTGTGAATTTTAATGCGTTCGCCTGAAAGGGCAATACGAAAAATGGGCAAACGTTGGAAGTCATAGGGATGGCAAATCTCTTTCGATTCACAGCGCGATTCTAGAATGCACGTTTTAAAGAAATAGGAAATAATCCACATATAATAATAATACAGTAAATAATAATCGTTTACTCGAGCACTGATAGGAAATTTATAAAATATTTATTTATTTCGTGATAATTTTCCCCTTAAAAATTGCTTTCCTTAAACACTGTCGAAATTTTAAAATTTCCAATACAATTCTCTCGCTTCGATTCGAACTCCAATTCTATTTCATCGCAGTTGAATTAATCCCGCGGGGATGTTCAACTTGCCACATTTTCACAAACAATTGTCAGCCGGGAAGAAACACTCCGCTGCTCTCGCAATAAATATTCGAGCGCTCCTTGGACGACGAATCTTCGAATTTTGGACTCGTCTATATATATATCATATCCGAAATACCATCGTATGAATATTTGACGCGCACGTGGAAATATCCAAAAGAATGGACGCGCTCTGTTACCAGAAGCACGTCCGTCGCGGAACAAATGGACGACGATATCTCCTGGCTCTATCGTCCCGTTCTCCTTCTTATTTCCAAAATACTTTATTTTGCGCAGCAGATTGTACCTATAGAAATAAATCCGCCCAGTTGAGCAGATAGTTGCTGCGATAACTCACAGCGTCCTCCGCCCTGGCCCCTCAGTCGATCGCACACCAAGCCGCGCGAATCCGCACCAACCCGCACCAACCCGCACCGATCCGCACCCTTGCGCCGATCTTCCCGTCGAATCCACCCCGCCAACCCCTTCGCCGGCAAGCACCCAATGCCACCGACGAGCTTATTCTCTGCAGTTCAAACTCCTCTTCTGTATCCCCCGCCGTAGATGCCCGACCTTTCCAACCGTCGAACCAACTAACTTACCCACCCCCATCGCCCACCCCTCCTCCATTCTTCGGTCCGCGTTCAGTTTTCTTGTTTCCTCTCTTATTTGCCAATATTTTTCTCCCCTCTTCCCATTCGCTGCTTCGTCTACCTCGATAGTAGAGACAGATTTGTAAAATCGCTTGATATTTCTCCTCGTATCGCGCCCAAGATCGCAGCCTCCTGATCGCACCCCCTTCGTTCCTGTTATCCCAGCGTTTATCTTCCACGCCGGGGAAAAATATCAACCACGGTGCACGTCAATTGTTTATCGCCTTTCCGTTCCCCCGCGCGAGTTCATCCCCCGGATGGCTCAAGGTTCGCATGGTGCACGGCGCTCATCCGTCTCATCCACGTCGTCATGAACGTCTGTCTAGCTGTCCCGTGTTCAGCAGTCTCCTGGCCACATCGCGCCACGGTAATGTACGATGTACAGGGTCTGGTCCTCGACACCGACAGGTCGCCGCATCGTGCGCCCGGTTTTCGATATCCAATTCACTTTGACCGTGCACGCCACCGTCCCGCGGGGATACCTTGAAGTATCCCAGGAAGCACGCGAATTTAAGACACTCGGCGCGAGGAGTCCGCCCAGTTTCCACGAACACGGCACTCGGAATATCGTGTCGCAGACGAATCCAGAAATAGTCCCGGGGATCGAGCGGAGCCGCCCACCAGCGTCGCTCCATCTGTTCTAAATCTCTCGGTCCATGTACATTGAACGCGATCGAGCTGATATTCGAATGATATAGAAGTCTTGGCGTTCATTTGCCTGGGAAAATTGCAGCGTATTATGGTCGGGGGTGCGTTTTCGTATCCTGCGATGGGAATGCATAAGATCTGGATCCTCCTCTGGTGCTCGTGGAGGCGCACAGTGTCGAGGACTACGTTACCACCGGTAAATAGACAGAGAGGGTTGTCGTAGCGGGAAAGAGGGACGAATCTAAATTCAAATGAGAAGCGACGTACCAAACACGCCAAAGCCAATCTCGGCCGATGTTATAGCCGTCCTTGCCGCCATTCCGGGGGGTTGGCTCAATCAGCCTTCGATGCCGCGTTCGCTACGTCAATGTCACTACATCTGGACACGGTTAAATGTTCCGATCCTCTTCCCGTGATCATAAGAGCCACCGTATCGCGATGCCTGATACTCGGAAGAGGTTACTTGAATTTGTCGAGACCGTATTCGATCGAGCTAGGTGCTGTACACAGTGGATATTCTATTGGCCGTCAATGCTTGGTTTAACGCTTCCGTTTCACTGCGTCGCAACTGCACCGTAGATCGTGCACCGGCCCCAAGAAACGGAATTCGAGCAAATATTGAAATGTACCGATGGGAACTGGGGTAAGATCTTCAGAAATGTTGGCTCGATTCTCGGTGAGATTATACAGGCGTCAGTTCTTGTTAATTTTATCGGTGTTTGCCCGTTTCGCGACGAGCAGGTAGATTTAATTGTTTGCCACGAGGATGTACCTGTGAACGATCGATTACGGAGCAGCGGGGAATATTTTTTTAAACTTAGTGGCTTGAAACGACAGATCATCCGGGTTTCAATCAGTCAACTGGAGTTAGCAACTTGGAGATGTTTTGTGGTTCCCTGTTTGCAATATTTTATTTTGCAAGAGTAAAAATACGCGTCGAAATATATTTTAGTCATTCGGTGTTTGATATTATATATTTATTGCGACAGGCCAGCTGGTGGGAGAGAGGCGAACAAATCTGTTAAGGGTGTAATATGTTGCACGCGTTACGGAAATAATGTTTTTTCCACTCGCTCGAAGGAAAACGTGGAAACTCTTTTGAAGGAATAACATTGGTAACAGATAGCGGGGCGGATGCAGTTTTATGCTGACACGAAACGGCTGTTACTCGTGAGTTGTTCTCTTTGACGAAATCTGTGCCCAAGTTTCCATCGAACTGTGCATATCCCTTTTTAAATTCGAAACAAAGTGCACGTAATGTTGCGCAACAAACTGCCGCTATATCTTCTTTGTCGCGTCAGTCTAATAAACTTCAATGTTCTTTGCGATCTGAGAAATTACTACCTGAAAAAGTAGCGTGTCATTTAAACAAAAGTAATTACATATTTTGAAGGTGGAATTATGGCTACACGAACTTTCGCACGATAATAAATGGAACGCTTCATAATTTCAAATTGCTGAAGCAAGATCAAAGTTACTTGTTACTGTCTCGAAACTGTTGCCTTTAATGAGTTACAGAAATTGTCTACCCGATGGCTTGTTTCACCCTCTCTCGCTCCTCGTTCTATTGTCGAACTTCAACTAATGCATCAGGAACTTAGATTAGAAATTCACACTGTAGTGATCATAATTTATGACTTGGCGAACACCGAATTCCATTTCTAGGTAGGTACAATCGTACTCGATCAAACGGAGTGGTTTCTTTCGTTCGTATCTGCGACCAACCCGTGCCACCCGTCCGTCAGAAATTAAATCGTAATACATTCTTGAATGTGAAATAGCAATTTAATGCAAATTCTACGACGGTCACGGTAAACGGCCAGGGCGTTTCGCGAATGATTTTTCTCTGTACCGACACGAGATGAACAAGACGTGCCAAGTTTGATGGGCCACGGTAATTTAAATACGGAGCAACAAAGTTTTGGAGTGGCACCATTAATGAAAGCTCACGGGAATCGATTTTCCGATAAAAAAAAGAAGAAAGAATCTCGATTCCTTTTCCGCTTAGCCGGTCGCGATGTACGCCACATGCAAGCTTGAAACGCGCATGGAACTGGAAACGGTAATTTCCTCTTTCGTTTTACGCTTGAACATTCCCGGCTATGACAGCGCTTTAAATCGATCGACGATTCATGCGTGCTCTCGCGTCGGAGTACCATCCAATCGTTCGTTCGTGATTTCGTATCTTTTGAAAAAAAGGAAAAAGAAAATAAGAAATAAAATGTAGGCGTCCATTAAGCTCAATGCAAGTGAATGCTCTTCCTTTATCTTCGACGCGCCAGTTTGTACTGCTGTTCAGATATTTGTCAATGACACACTTTCTGTAAACCACCCTTATTGATAAACTTACGCTATTCCGCGCAATTTATTACAACGAAATTCCGTACCGTTTCCTTCCGCTGACAAAACCTGTCTTAATCAGATGCTGAAAACTTTAGATTAAATTCGCTCGTGCCGCAGACGGGGCGGTATAAATATCGACTAATTCGTTCCATTTTATTGCTCGGTTAATTATTCAGAAGCGGCGGACATTCTTGGATTAAGACAAATGTATTTGAATACATTCACAGTTAAATGTCAACGACGCAACGACAGGAAAGTTAATTTAAAGTAAGAATTCAATGAATAATTGCATAAACAGTTGACGGTAGAAAGAAAAGCACCAACTACACCATTCGTTATCGCGATTGAAAGTATTCAATTTTAACCCCCTCAGATTTCAGTCGTCCAAAATGTAAACGTACCTTAACTTTCAAGTTACGTACTTTTGTACTATTTCAATTTGATCTCAACCCGAGTCACCCTACTAAATTCCGTTCCGTAGTAAATACTACTTAATACTATTTTATCGTATTAAAAGTATTACACTCCACCTGGTAAAAAGCTTTCTTTGCACAATAAGGTAATTATAAATCGGAGCATTTGTTAGGCGCAAAAAGGAAAAAGCAAGTTTACTCCAGAGATTGAAAATCTTAACCCCAGCAGTAACTTGGAACAAACGTTCCTCGACAGTAATGGCCGTCCTCTCGCGATGTTTGCTTTATCCAGCAACATACGTTACCTAATTCCGCAACGTACGTTAATGTCCCGGAACGAACCTCCTCCAGGGGGCAAGTTCTTCTTCAACAAATCTCCGGTTAATTCCACGAAGGATACACGGGAGCGCGGGTTGTCCGTTGGAAAAGAAAAGAGAAAGAAGAATAAAAACAAGGAGATAAATAAGCTTATCCATGGCCGGTCGATTCGGCCCCGGACAGATCTGCAGGATCTTGTGTAGCAGGTCTATTGTGCGTACGATACGTGCAGTTCGTTTGTCGAATGGACAGAGCCGGAACTCAGTCAGCATCGCGGTGCTGAATTTTTCTATCTTCCGTTCGGCTTTTGTCCGCGATCTTCGCATCGCAGGGCTATTATAAACTGGCGGCCGGTGCCAGGGGCAGCGGGTTGGACCGGGTTCGCCGCAAACGGATAAAATACGGCTCCACCGACATGGAACAGGAAGTGGCCTTTCCCTCGGAAAATGGGCTTGCACGTGGATTTCTAAATTCAACGAGAACGAACGCTCGAAACGTCTCCCGTGTCCCATACATTCCCTCTATCCCCCTTTGCTATCGTCATTTCATGCGTCACCTTTTTCCTTTTTCTTTTCTCCTTTTTAACCCATTTCTCTCTTTTCCACCCGGTCCGGTCTTCTGTCGGCTTCCTCCTGCTATCCCTCTCCTTCTTTCCTTCCGTACCTTGCTCTCTATTTCTCTCTATATGCGATTCAAAACGAGGAGGCCACGAACGGGGAAAAGGATATTATGTATGTTGTGGCTCATCCGGTGGCGCGTTTATTCGTCGCGACTAAGCCAGATCCGTTCGTCGCTGGCAAGAGATACACTTATTCTCGCCGACTGAAAACATACCTGCCTGATAGCGGATTTTTCCCCCCCCATCTCGACCGCCGCGTTTCCCTGTCTGCACATACGTCACGGCGGGGTTGCTTCGTTTCGTTGGCTCGGAAATTGTTTTATTACGCGAGTCAGGTAGCGGTGCATTAATTGTGCAGATTTTCTTTTTTATCGGTCGTTTGACGGTTTTGTTTATATTGCTCGTTAAACTTTGCCGGCGACGCTGGCTCGTGTTTTACAAAATCGAGGGACGATTACGTGGACAGATTTCCCGATTTTTCACATTCGTCGGCAACGTCAGCGATTACACGGGATCGGAGATTTTCCAGCGTGCAGTGTGTAAATGTTTAATCAGGGCTGTATAAATTCGAACGAATTGTCGGGGGATTCGTTGTTTCTGAAAGGACCTGTAATGAAAAAGCACGAACGATTGGTCGACAATTTGTTGGACCCGGGCCTGCCGGGAGAAGGCCAATCGGTGTCATGTTGGCCGATTTTTGTACGCGGACAATTCGGGTACGGCAGATGCTTTAATATATTGCAACGGCGAAACATTCTTCGTTGGCCGTTGGTAATTAAATTGATTTCGTTATAATTGACGCGACGAACGTACTACGCGCTGCGTCGTGATTGCGAATAATTGAATCACGTTACCCTGAATTTTCTTCATTAACTTCTCCGCGCCCGGCTACGGCGTGGTCATGTGTTTATTCGTTAGCATTTTATGCAGCAAACACTATTTACGCAAACAAAGTTCCAACTAAAACTTGACAATTTTTTTAAGACACTAATTGGCTTTTCCCTGCGACAAGCTTTTCATAATTTCATGAAAATTCAGCTGCCATAAATACGCGCATCCCGTTGGAACTATAATAATTTTAAAATTTGTCTTCACCCTCAGCACCGTGCTTCTTTATCTCCCGTTTAATGGCACGCTTCTGTGCATCTGCTAAATCCTCGTTGCGAAAATTGGAGTAAATAAAAAAGACTACCCCGACATTTCATAATTTCCAGCTTCGGGAAGAAATATATTTCTTTCAGTAGCGTAAACGGCACGACAAATAATATTATTATACAGCTTTAAATGCACTGAAATTATCCTACGATCGTAGTATTATATCTTTCCAAAAAGTTCCGAATTTTCTTGCCCATCCGTAAACATATACATTTTCCGTTTAAAATCTCATCTGTACGAGATCTGGACAACGTGTCGCGTGTGCTAACATTTCGAAAGGGGAAAAATGTAGCGACCGTGGTTTCCTGCGCTCATCGGGGACACAGGGAGTGAGAAAAATATGCTTGAGAAAGCGAAAATAAATCTGCTTTTAAGTCGGGACACGCTGGCGGCACAGCGGTGGATATTAAGTCTTTTAGTTTCGCGCAGGGATGTCCGCGGGGCAGGTGTACTCGAAACACGAAAGAGAAAAGGGGTTCCTTGCACATAGACACGTATCTAACGGGGGCCACATATGAGACGCATAAACTAGGTAGATAGAACAATGTAAACTCTGCTCCTTACCCGTTGTTCCCTGTGTCTCTGGCGATTGTTGTGGCCACTTGAAACACGAATAACGTGCACTTCGGTGCACGGCATTGCCGATGTAATGACCGAAGTTACCGTTGCAATGGGGCAACTGCATAAAGAGAGTGCATTGGCCGCAACTATCGTAGCACGGTTAGCTTTGGCCATTTTTACAATTTCTGTTGTGTTGTGCAATCATTGTTCTGGAGTGGACACACGCAAAACCGACATTTCCGCATCGATTTCCAGCTTCTACGAGTTCCTTGTGGACATTAGCCCTGGAACTTCTAAATCTGGTAGAGAGTTCAAGAGAGCCACAAGTAGAGAAGCTTTAAATTCAAATTGTTTCGCTTATTTAAAACATACTCGACAAATTATTTTATCGTTGTATACATATTAAAGTTTGATACACAAAAGATTCTACTACTATACGCAAAAGATACGGTGAATAAATTTTAACGTTCAGGCTTGGCGATTTAATATCTTCATTTAGCGTTTAATAATTTTTTATCGGAGAATTTTTTGTATTAATAGAATGCTTGTGCAACCATTGCTACAACTTTAGCAATAAAAGTGCCAAAAACGAAAAAGTGTGTCTTGCTTTCATTGCACATTCACCAGAATATAATATATTTATAATATTATTACCGGAAGCATCCTCGCAAGTTCAGTAATCCCAACGCTGTTTTAAGGCCAATAATAATAATATACCGCCATGCAAATCAGCGCACGCCTGCAGCAAAACTATTCAACGCGAAAGAATTGTTCCTCGCGTGGAGGGTTGCTTCCATCGAGGATCCAATCTTCGCGCGTATCTCCTAGATTTGCATTCATTTAACCCTAGACATCTCGTATCGTCCCCAATTTGCCCGCACACACGTAGCCCCAACTTCTGATCGTCGAAATCGGCCATTGTATCGTGATAAAGGCACACCGGCCTGTTTCCATCGTTTTGGGGTAGGTTATGAGGCAGCGCTCGAAATGTGCACAGGCGTAATATCGAGATGCCGGTCAGAGATAGCAATACTGGTTACGTCTAACCCGCCCCGGGCTATATTCTGCCATCCGCCCTGTATTACCTGTGTTTACCCATATGTTAATTCTGACCGGAGCGCCGCTCTTGGACGTCGGGATGTTTTGTTAAGCGTTGATCTACGTTCATGCCGTATTACGCCTATACGCGCGTGACAACCGATTTCTAGCAGATATTGCCCACTGACGGCTCGTATAACAGATGCACTGCAACGACGATAATGTCGGCGATATTAATAGCACCGACACTTCTGGCTCGCCGAATCAATTTCGTTGCCGTTCAGCCGCGATCGGCCGGGGGGGTAACGATGCTTTTTCATTCCACGATTTCGCGAACAACGACTGCGATTGCTGTTGAAACGTTCCACCGATCCCGTCATACCTGGATCGCTTGCTGACTTCGCCGTTGGGCTGGATCGCTGGATTAGATAACGTCCAACGTCGTGACGTCGTGTTAGCATGGCCGATAAGAGTACGAGGCTGTATATTTTGTTGTACTCTAAACCTCGTTACTTCGCCGGCCGTATATTGAAATGCCGAACGAGGTTGGTTAATGAAAACTACGAGAGTGAAATCGGGGAGCAGTTTTGCGAAACTTTCGAACGTCGAGTACACTTGAGTGTCATTCTCCCTTCTTGCATCGGACGAAGATAAATTGTTTAATGCGATATTGGCTCAGGTTTACACTTCACTCCTTGACGGTTTATTTTGCCGTGCGGGGCGGTTTGTACAAAAAAAAAATTGACGTTTGATGAAGTGCCTCTTGGCACATCGACTCTCTGCTTGATGAGAGCGTGAACTCTTAAAAGCACTCCACGCTTGCACAACCCTTTAAAGCACATCAAGCCGTATAAAAAGAGGAGGAAAGAGAAAAACAAATTCATATAACTGCAAGGTTCGCGTATGTACGCGGATCGCTAAAAGCGGTGGTTAGAATAGGGTCGATAGATATAATGCATACATATACACAAGGACAGATCGACGTCGCATTGTCGCGAGCATCAATTGTTCAAATCGCGAACTTCGAATGAATCGCCACGGGCACGGAGATTACTGTCGGTCCTTGCGAGCGCAATATGTATCGACAAATAAATCTAGCGGAGTGGAAATGTAAAGTGGGGAGAGAGGTCGATTGGTCGGTGGCGAAAGGGAAGAAATAGCGAGCAAGGGTTGCACGTGGGGTTCGGGGAGAGCGGAGGCGAGAGAACGGTGGTGAAGGAGAAACGGTGCGACGGTGGAGGGCGAAGGGGTGCTCAGGAAATCGACGTCGGTGGTGGTGTTACTGCGAGCGAGGATAAGTCGTGCCAGGGATAAGGAGTTTTAATGTTGGAAAAGCTACGACACCGGGAAATACCTTTCAGAGACATTTTCAGTTCGGGGGAACGTCGATTCCAAGATTTATGGATACTATATCGTAACGCCGGCAAGATGTGATTAAATTTCATCGGATCAGGTCGCGCAGCTGGCACAGCTGACTTTTCTGCCCCGCTTCTACAATAACGTCGTAGGTGTAGGGGTTGTTTAATATCGACTCGGCGGGAACGCTACATCCTTCCTCTAGATGTAATTCCATTATGGATACCTGGCCGATTTCCTGTTGGAACGGAAACAGACGCGTCGATTGGAACGGCGCGGTGTTATCGTGCCCGATAAACGTCTGATTAGTATTGGGGAACGAGGCAGTCGCAGCGAGCGCTGTTCCGTGTTTTAAGTAATTCGGTAATTCCCGAATCTAAGGAACACCGTTGCACGTTTCGAGCCGGTGCTCGAGTGGATTCGCGCGATATCCACCATGATTTCCCAACGGTTTTATGTTCCGCGAACACGTTACGTCCCTGGGTCCGTTAACAGAAAAGGAATACACGGGGCGATTCGTGGGAAGTTTTGTCGGCGGTATAATTCCCGGCGTGTAACCCTTTTCCCTTTGAATACAAATTTCGGACAGATGCACGGAAGAGCGGCTTTCGAGCCTCTCCTAGGCTTTCCGCGTACATTGAATGCCATAATAATGCTTCTCGTTACGGCGAAACTATTTCCCGAATTTTCTTTCAATTCAGTTCTTTGAATTTCACAACAAATGGCCCTAAGAACGATACGCGGGCGGATCGATTGTATTCGAACATCTATTCATTTGAATAAACGCGCCACTTTAAAGTACAATAACCGAAATTCTTCTATTTAAGATTATTGTCCAAGTGTCACCAAATTTCTGAAGTCTGTCGACCATTAGTGTACCGATATTTTTAAATGATATACTGTTCCTGAGTTCGTCCTCCTGTCGTTCACACGAAGACGCCGCACGGTGGCAACGATGTTTCTGCAACTTGTCGCTTCCAGTCGGCTATATTCGGCGCAAGAAATTCGCGGTGCACGTTAACCCTGTGACAAACGAGATTGTACCTCGGCGTGGAAATGTCCCGCTAGTTGGCGAGTCCGCGGGCGGAAAGACACCCCTAAATGGAATATAATCAAGATACATACAGCGTTAGCAGAAGCCGAGGATAGCGGTAACGGGAGTGCATGTATCTATCTGTCGACGGTCCAAAAGTGGTCGCCGGATGGCAGGAGGATGGGGGCCGTTCAAACGATTTCCTCGACTGTTACTTACGGACCATTTACCCGCGATTATATCCACTTCTCTGATCTAATGTCCCCGGCAAACCCGGGTCCTTTATACTCGGGTCCAGTTTAGCGCCCCGGGAGAATTCACGACCGTATACTTTTCCTCTTCACCGTTTTAAAGGGGCTTCTGCCACGCGGGGACGATCTTTAAAGAAGTTTCTGATCGGTACACAGTGTATACCTGTTGTCGGTTGGCAGACGGCTGCTAACACTTTTTAAATTGTGCAGCACGGTTCTTGTTAATGCCTCGCCTAGAACTTCAGCTGCCGTGTGCGGCAAGTCGGCGATATATTTTTATGAATTTGAGGATTTAAAGTTGGAGCGCCCGAGGCGTTCCCCGACGGTTTCCCCGAGAAATATCGCGCGGAAAAAGCTACCCACTTTGAGGCGGGAGTTCGTTCTGATAAGTTTCCCGAATGCAGATCGATACGCGCTCGGGTTATCTTGGCCATTCTCGCTGCCGTTCCTCCGTAACTGAACTTGCTTTCTATGGCGCAGCTGAGTTGGTTTCTGATTAAACTGTGAATGCCAGGAATACGTAGCACCATAGCTCAGCCTGACCTGCGTGGAACTTCTCTGAAATGTGCTTGGCATAGAATCACAAGTACCCCTCGCGCGTATCCCTCGGGATAGTTTGACTCTGCCTCTCTCCCTCCCTCTTTCCATTTCCCGCGAAAGAAGTCCGACACGGCACGGTGCGCAACGTAAAAATCGCACGCGAACAGGTAGACCCACACACAGGTAGACACACACACAGGCACACAGTGGCAGTTGAAACTGTTCGAGGTGGAAAAATTAACTTTCTTTCTGGTCTTATCGCATGCCCGGTTACTCTGAAGCTAACTTCTGTTGAACGATTACACTATTTTTAAATGGACTGAGATACGTGGCTGCATTAATTATGTAGAAAATTATTCCTCCGTTTGAAGAGTATCACAATTTATGTCACACGCGTTAAATTAAGACAATAGCTGGAAGCTCGTGAAACTCGAATGCTCGTCAGGGGCTCCCTCCCCTGTTTCTCCCTCTTACGGACAGTAACAAGCACGTCACATTAAAGGATTCCAACGTTTAGCACACGGTAAAAGTCCATTCCACGGTTCGCAATTGTGTCCCGGGGAACGTTAGTGCTCGCTATACGAGGCGGAACCAAAGCCTGATCTACACGTAGCCCGGATATATTTCGTATTCACCTGAAGGTATTGCCTGAGACAAGCTTAATCCCGAACCGGTTACGACTTCCTAACTTGTGATCCCTGCGAGCGCTCGATGCCAGTGCCCGGGTCCGATCCGTAATCCTCGCGCGGCTTGTAGTTTCCGAGACACATTTGCAAAGGTTCCTCTCCTTCGATTCACCTCAGTTTCGTCCCCCCCCCTACCCCTTTATTGTCTTACTCTCCATTTCCTTATTCCGCCAGCCTCTGTTCGCGTTTAAACCGACACAGCAGAGGGAAGGGCGGGAGGGTGTTACGGACGCGAATTAATACTGCAAACGAGGTAATTGGAGCATAAACTCGCCTTAAACCTCGGAGGACCGAAACCAAAGTGGTCCCTCTTAATTTCTTGGGCCATCCCTCTGCGGCTGGAGTAGCGTTAGCGGACGCGGCTTGCAACAGGGTAACTCGTTAGCAAATACTATTTATGCCGGAATTCGTCCGTGTAATTCTGTTTCCCGCGGAGCTCCCGTTGGCAGTCGCGTCGGAGTGAAAGAAACAAGGAGCGCCGGTGAAAGGTAAAAGAGAATGATGAAGAAACGAAATATGGCGATGCTCGTTAAAGGGATCATTTGGTTTTTTTCTTTTTTACTTCACGCAGGCAAACGTCGCTCTGTTCGCGATGTTTCGATGTCAATTAACGATCGAGATTTTGCTTTCGATAATTGCGCCGCGAGGAGAAGGGGTCGAACATTTTTGGTTGTCCTCTTTGCTATTGTACGGCGAAAGGTATCATTTCATAAGATAGAAATTGACGGTCTTTACATCAAAATGATAACATTGTCGACACTGGGTCTCGTGTTTTGCCTCTTCTCTTTTTTTCCCCACCGTTTCCTGTTTTTGTTCTCTTTAAAGAGATGCATTCGCAAACAAAGTGCGCGAGTGTAATACCTCGCGCCAAAAGGTGACCCAGTATGCACCTAGCCCTCTTTTTACTCTTCTATCATGCCTCCATTGAGGCGTTCCTTTGTACTTGGATTTAGATACGCGAACATCGCATCGGTACAGAGGCGACACCGAAAGAAAAGAATGGTAATACAAAAACACTCATACAGCTGAATAGCACTCCCTGTATTTCTTGTCAATTAATTTGCATTTTGCGCGTTGCTTTTGTACACGTATATCACACGGGGCTCTTTTGTAGATTCTATATTCTATGCGAAACCGTTCGTACGTGATTTTTCTCGAAGCACAAATTATAGAATAGTTGGACTTTAAAATCAAGGTACCATATTATTCGAAATTACTGCACTGTAAAATTTCTATACATAAATCTGGATATAAACAGAAGCTTCGCAAGTTAAAAAAAATTTCTATAAAAATTCATGATGCTAGTAGCGGGCTATATATTACAATGGAACATGGAAGATCGATTTACAGTGATAAGAACATTTAAATCTATATATGGGTATAGAAGCGTTGGCAATGGCACAGCCCACAATCTTATATTCACGTTTCGCTGTGCTGTCGTACTTTTTATTCGGCTGTGTATAAAGTATGCCAGTTCTGCCAGCGACCATCACGTGCAAACTGCTGACTTCTGGCTAGAAGAATTTACTGCATCCATAAAACTGACACGTGCAAGTTTATGAAATTAATGCAGACATCTGTGCAAGTGTACGATATTCTACGTCATCGCGTACACGACAACTCTATTGTTTAGTCTAACGGATAATCCATATTGTACATAACATAATCTGTCTCGAGAATTTCTCAATTTCCTAATAACAGACGTCATTGATCTTCCCAAAAGAAGCAAGCCATTACAGTTGTTTTGTCTCCTGCTAAATCGAGCACTCAGACGTAATAATCTTCTGTAAACCTTTTATCCGAGGTAGCCGGCCAGCAATTTCTCCGCGATGTATTTCCAAGATCCCTTTAAATGTTAAGAAGTTCCTCGACACTGTCTATAACGAAACCCCTCGTTTGCTTGTCCATGACGAGTAAGAAGTTTTCGTATTATTGAGGGGGATGGAGTTATATTGCTCTGTAATGCTGGTAATCTACTCGCACAAACGGCAGAGAGGAAAATGTATATATATATATATATGTAGTGCCCTTGGGAGTTGAAGAGGAGAAGGAAAAAAAGAAGAAAAAAAACCGCAGTGCCCCTTTTTCCCCATTTAATTTATCATCGAGTCTCGTAATTACTGCTTGGCCGGGCAAGAATTTCTTGCTCGACATGACGTCTTCTGAAGAGTGTTAGGAATGGGGACCGGCAAGCTATTCTTATGCAATCTAAAAGTTTTAATGACGTCGAAGCTCAGGAGATAGCCAATATTCACTTCGTTTCGACACTTTTTTTTCCTTCTCGCGGCGTTGTTGACTTTCTTCGGTATGAACGGGTGGACCCGCCGTCAGCTGAAACTTGCGCAACGATCGCTGTGTCATAAACACGCGGATAAACGAGTCGAATCGAGCAAGTAAGTGTCGCCGGTGAATATCAAATTCGTTTGGTATTCAAATGAGACAATTAATTAAACCCGATCCGTAATTAGCAAAGTATTCGCGACCACGCGTTATCGAGCGTTCACCTTTATCGATCGCTCCGATGCTTCTGTTCGACGTTCGCGCATAATGGATTGCCTTATGAATTATACATTAAACGTTATCGCTTAAAAAGTTGCCGAAACTTTTACGGAATCCCTCCAGGTAACGTAGACGGACGGCCGTGATATACAAGTCGTTGGATTCCTCAGAAAATATGTACATACTTCCTTGTAAAACTGCATTTTACATACGCCCGCGCTTTAAAGGGAACGGTTAAATGAGAAACATTGAAAGCCACGGTTCTGTCGAGTAACGTTGGAGTGCCAGGGCTTCTTTTACCCGATGACCACTCATTGCACAATTTAAAAGTGTTCCGGTTCGAGTGGAGCGAGGAGGAGAGGTGGTCTAACGAACAGATGAATTCTGGAAAGCGAGGGGAAATTAATGAAATATAATAATCTGCGCGCGTAAGAAGTTCGTGTCTGGCGGGGGTGATGGTAGTGGGTAAGGGAGAGAAGTGGGTGCTTCAACTCTGTGCATGGGTAACAGGACATATACTTATACACCCTAGATAGAAATGACGGGGCCAGCAGTTACCACGAACGTTCGATCGAGTACTGGTTGAAAGGGGAAAGACTGGGTCCGCTGCTTTTAAGTACATAAAGCAATTTGCTTTCGAAGTATCTTTACTTAATTATTTCGTAATTGAAGAATCGGTCTACGGTCGTTCATTCGCCGATGCGACCGTTCGTTCCTGTTTTATCCTTTGCCCCGGTTGCGATTTCACATTTCTCCTCCGTCGCGTTTAATGCATATTCAGGCCCGTGTGTGGAGCGTTTGAATCTTTGAACGCGACTTGTTCATTTTCAGACGTCTCGCTTACGTAAGCCCCAAAATCCTTGCTTTCACGCGGATTAGTCGAATGCAAAGGTGGGCTTCGCCACGCTGATACCGTGCTACTTAAATTACACACGTGCCCGATTCTAGTCTACGGCTGATTAAATCTTATGCGAGTGGATGCAGACAGGGGGTTTTAATTAAAGCAGTTGCATCGATGCGCCGTGGCGGCTGGAGAATGCGTAGAAATGCGTTGCTATCAAAATACCACGTGCTGTTGCTCGCCGATGGAAAGTTTGCGCTGGAGAATTCGCGACAATTAATGTTACGTTCCGAGCAGCTTGTTGCTCTCGTTGAAATATACGCGGTGATAAAAACAGAGGGATCGAAGTGTGATGAACTTGCGGTAGCAACCGAGGGGGGTGAACAATTATTTTTCACATCTCTGCAATTATTGCGTCCAGACGGTTCATTATTGTCTCGTTCATTGGCAATATCTTTCACGCCGTGCCCCCCCCTTATCTGGGATTCCAAAAATGCCCAGCGATTCATGTTTCGAAATTCAGACTGTAATTCGCGCTTCCCATCAATACCGCAAATACCGTCCCGGAATATCCAAGCATACCTGTAGTCTGCAGTACTTATCGGTAATGCCCCTAAATACTTGGGAGATTTCGTTCGATCCAGGCTCTATGATAATAAACTTAGGCTTACGTCGAGTTTCGTGCTCGAACAACGCGTGTATGCTAAACGTGGGGCGCGCGTATCGAATATTTCCCCGAGCTTGTCGCGTTCGATAAACGAACAAGGTGAAACCGCTCTTGACCTAAAAGTGGTACGGGGGTTATCTCTTGCTACCCGGTGCACAGGAAAGGAATCGTTTAATGTATTCGTGTCGCACGCGGGATAGGACAAAGAGGTCCTATGACTTTGAACGCTTTCAATTAAGCGGAGCTCCCTGTCCAGTACACGGCGCCTAATAACATCCAAAATCGTTGTCCGGGGGGTCCAGTAGCTTTGTCGATTTTACCACCAGCGACCGAGCGTGTAACATCGGGCGCGATATCCAGGACAGGGGCGTACGTAACCAATTCAATAACGGGGTGTCTAAGCACGAGCCTGTACGACCGCTAATGGTTAGCTTGTGACGTAGCCAGCTCGTGTACACCTTCTCGCTCCAATGTTCGTTTACCCACCTGCGCGCCCGCTCTCCACGATCCCCGTCTTCGTCTAACTCCATCCACCCCTTCTACAGCTGTTCCTTCGCAGCTCTCATCCAGCTGGCGTGTACGCATTCTACAGGCGCATGCCAATGGATCTGTGCTTTACCACCGGCCAGATAGGCGGTACACGTTAGGTACGTATAACCGAACACTGTTATGGGCATGTTCTCATGTCAAACCGCAACCTAACGACCTTAGGGGGTTAATGGTGGCGCCTGCCGCTGGCCCCCGCCGACCGATCCAGTGATAAATGGCTGTTAATGAAGCCGTTGCACTTCTCTGCCATCATCTGGCCCAACCGTGCGCACGGTTACATCGATAGTTGGCCGCGTTGTAATTTCATCTCGGCGCGATACGCGACATCGATTTACGAATCAATTATCACGGGGCCGAGCTGCTGGTCGGGGGGTTTCGCCTCGGTCGGCCGTTCTGGCCGCGCGACCTTTTTGCCGTGGCATTTGCATTGGGCACACTGCGACAACGGGACAATCCCTGGCCGCGTTCCCAACGAAAGTACCCTTTCCGGTGCTTCGAGCACACTCGAGCGCCATAAGCATCGTCGACCACCTCTAGGTGGAGAGGAAGCGGTTAGAAAATGCGCGAATTAGAGGCGGCTCCCTTATTCAATCCTTTTTACCACCTTCCTTCGTATATACGCTTCTCTCTCCCGTGCTCGTCTTCCTCCGTTTACTCATCTATTTTTCTTTCAGCCGCCCCGGCACCCTGCCTCGTCGACGACCTCGCGCCCCCAGAGAGAACGCTCCGAATTTCCCTCCTCGACTTATTTCAGCCGAGGTCACTATGCATTTCGGCAACTGCGGATAAACAGGCAGCCCGAGGAGAGTTTGTCCATCAAGTTTTGCGCGAGCAGCCCGAGATTGAATCCCTCAAATTCTTTATTCGGACGGGGAAAACAGCGTCGGAAGTATGCATTTCACTTCGCACCCGTCGCATTCGTTCTCCGCGTCGCCATTTTCCGACGGACGTGTGTATGCATAGGACAGCGAGGCGACGAGTGGATCTCCCGATTTCCGTGACGCGAACTCGTCGTCAAAGGAGGGCGGATCCTCTCGTTCGATCAATTACAGAGAGAACTTTACGCGGCACGGCGTGTTAATCGCTCCGATGAAACGCGCAGCTACGCGAATCGATGGGATATTCGCGATCGTAGAATTCTCCGCGCAAAGTGTAGGTCGACGAAATCGATGCGCCATCGGGGTAGACCATCCGCGATTACACGAGATTACAGGAGGAATTTAATTTACCGTCGTCGATTCCGCTCGTTTCTGTCTACTCCAGCGCCGGTACATATACATTCGCGCCAATCTTCAACTTTTCGTCCCGCACTCGCATCCGCAGTAGACGAATTTGCATCTACGGGAGGCACTTAAAGACTTCTTAGGGCGACGGTTTTGATTTAGCGACGCGCTCGTGTCTTTGGCGTGCCGTAGAACGCAGGGGGGAGCAGAACGTAGGGACGGGTAGAACGCGGGAAGGCGACGTCGACAACGGCGAGGGATGAAAGAGAAGAGGGATAGTTATACACGCACAGAAATAACGATAGGGGTGATGGGAGTGAAAGGAATGGAGAGAGAGAGAGATAGTTAGAATATGAGGGTGGTGGGACACATCGTTCCTGGTCTGCATCCTAATTACCTCATTTTGCTTGAAACTGCCCGGAATCCGGGATACTCAGCTTCGGTTGGGTTTCCAACGTTCGAGCTCGAGCCCATCCTTACGGCTAGCGAGAAGAGGGGGTGCAATCCCTTCTGCCAGCCCTGTTATACCGTGCAAGGAGAGAAAGATGGAGTAGGCCGGAGGCGAGAAAGGGCAAGGAGGAGAAAGGATGAGAAAGGAAGAGAAAGGTACGAAGTAGGGAATGGCTTTCATAAATCTCTGTCGTAAAAAGAGGATTTATTTGGGGAGGTGGGCAGGCTACTCTGATCCCGTTTCCATTGAGGCACACAGCGCGAAACCGAGCGCGGTAAAGTCGCGCGGACTGCCTCGTTAGCTCCGCGATAAAGCGTTTACCCGTCCGCCGATGTCACTTCCGGCAATCACTTAGACTCGGCCTGCTACCGACGCCTCTTTTTTTTTTTTTCTTCTTCTCCGTCCTCTTAATTTTTTGTTTTTCGGGCCCCCGTCATCCATCGTGTCGTATCCGCCCTCTTGGGAGGGGTTAAGGAGAACGGGGGGGGGGGTGAAAACGTTTCTCGTGGCTCTCGTTTCGCTTGGGATCTCTCGTGTCTCGATTGTCGGCGTCGCGAGAAAGGGGTGTCGTTGTCGAGAAACGACGAGAACTCGTTTCGACCCGAGTGATTTTCATTGATCGATCGATCGACGCGGGGAAAAAAGGGAATTACAGTTCGGACGATATAACGGAGATATTGCACGTGCCATTTGATCAGTTTCGTGCTTCGGCTTTTATCCAATTATATTTTTTTGGGGGCCATTTCTCGCTCGAATATGTTCGCAACTGAGCGCAGTTATAGATAACACGCGCAATTATACACGACTGCCCCGTTTCCATTATTTACGGAACGTTCGTCTAATAAAATTGAGAGGAAAAGGGTAACCGCTCCGATTTATACGGATGGATGAAAATATTTTTTTCGTGTATCACACGACGCAGCTGCCGCGGGATAGTTTTTTAATATATTTCGTTGGAAGGTTCGCCCGTTCACTCTTTTTCTGCTTTTTGTTTTTGGGCTCGCCACGTTTACCTTGAAGCCATTAATATTCAACGTTTAATTGGTTATCGCGACTCAATCGAATCAAGCTTTCCCACGTTTTTTTCATAAATGCTGAGAACTGATCGATAACCCCCTGATCTACAACATTATCATATCTATATTCGTACATCTAGCCAGCTTTATATTAAAAAAATATGCATCTATATTTTAAAGCCGACAAAACCGGCGAAACTTAACTTCTTTACCACCGCTGAGAATCGTTACATTCTCGGCACGTTTATTATCTCGAAACTACTCAAGCTTTTTGTAAAAATGTTTTATGTCTCTGCGAGGAGAGTAAGAAATAAAAAGAAAAGAACACGGCACATTTCGTTAAAGGAAACGTTACTTCTCGCGTTCGTCACGTTTCATACGAAATAAATCTTGATCGCCACCATCCGCAAGATTCTCCGTGTTTGCTTGATAACATCGATGTATCGGGCGGAATCGTTCCCTCGCGCGAAAATGGAAATCCTTCCCCCACGAAAGGCAGATTCGCTAAGGGTAGGTACTGCGTGTACGGCGAGGCAGGGGAATCGAAGATGTTCCTTTCGTCTCGCTGTCAGCCAAGTTGTCTCGCTAGAATAGCGAGGGTGGAAACATCGCGGCGAGAGGGCGGGGTAGACAATGAGATTCGTCTACGAACAGAATTGGAAGGCTGCGATCGGATGATAGTCGAAAGGTATAAGGCGCATGGGAATAAGGCTGCGACAATTTCTCCGGGGAATATCCCGCAGGAACTCGCGTCCTCTTGAGATAAGAGGGCACCTGCCTTCTCGTCAGAAAACGAAACGAAATCCCAGCGCGGCTCGGAGGCACTGCGAAATAACGTTGATCGGCAACGCTATTGCGTATTACAGAAATTGGATTTGTCTTGGGCGCAATATCCTGGTTTTGCGTTGAAACGAGATCGGCGCGCCCTGTAGCGCGGGGGCGTTTTAAACTTTCGCCGGCGTTCACGAACGACCGGCTTTGCGTTTTCAGCGAATCGTTTCGCGGCGGAAGTTTTGTTTCACTTGGCGGTATTATATGTACGCTGTCGTGCGGCGGAGTTCGGTAATCGGGATTAAGAAAGTGGAAACTGCAGCGAAAAGTGGATCCATTGCCTTCGTCGTAGACACGAAAGGGGTAGGAAACCGTTGGTAACCGTAGCCAGTTCCGGGAACATCGCCTGTGGCCTGTGTAACTTGCGACACCAATTGTCGTGTACTATATCAAAGCTTTAGTCATGGGCTTCGAGAGGTTTGTGCAGTTTAACAGTCACTGTCTGTAAATATATGCGGAAAGTTATCTGGCAGAGGGGCTCTCGCGATTTTGGAAATTGCCACGAGCTAGATTAGAATGTTCTGTGCGAGTACAGTAATATGTACCCTCCCATACCCTCTCTCTTCCTTCAGAATCTTGGAATAGAATGTGACGTTCGTGATCAATTCACGGTCGGCTTATTTGTACTTGGTTCCGTGTCTCTTTCGTTGCTTCTCGGGGGATAATATTTTGTCCGTATACTTTAGCGACAAAAATATATTGCAGAGGTTTAAAATTGATTAACGAATGGCTACTGATTTTCGAGGAACAATATTTTGATGGTAATGATTATCGATTTTATTGAAGCGACTTGGTATGATTAATTATCGTGCTGATAGTCAAATGAAAAACGACCAAAAATGTATGGTGCACGAAATATATTGTTGGAAATATTTAAAAAAAAAAAGTACTGTCAGTTAAATAACCCGTAGTCTTTCGGTAAAAGGGGAAACGAAAATTTGAAAGGTATCTTGAAATATATAACGCAAATAGTACGGTATAACGGCAACCATGCGGAAGGGAGCGAAATCACGATCAATCAAAGTACAGGGATGATTCGATGGGGTAGTTTCCTCTAACTACGAACGAACGGGCTTGTTCTCGCAAGCACATTCAAAGTCGCATAGAGGAAATGTTGGCCGTATGCCAGGTTGGCGCAAGAGTGCCTCCACTTACCAACTTGCATACACGTTCTATACCAGACCCTCTGCACTTTCGCCTGACTTTTTGGATCCAGTAGTGAGTTTCGTCCTGGCCATCTTCCGGTAACAAGGACCCGCCGTTATAAACGTTGTTAGACGACAATTTCACGAAAACTTGCCTCCAATTTGTAATCAGATTTCTGCACGTTTAGCAAGTAGAATAAAGATGGAGGTAAGAGCGGTGCCGAGCATCTTGTCGCGTTAATTCGCTTCCCCGGAAACGGAAGTGAGAGAAAGAACGGTAAGCGTAAGGAAGCCGGTGGAAAGTACAACGCCATTATTAGCCGGATTAAAAAATATTTGCCCTTCCTTTAATTCCATTAAGCGGTCCACTTGGAGGTCTGGGTTATTTGAATTTCAGGCACTTTTAATTCCATTAGGGGTTATATGCATTGTGAAACTTCTATCGGCTATTGTAGTAACGAGAATGTTTTATGGAGTACTTCTTCGACGCTGCACAGCACAGACACATCCCTACACTGGATCTCGTAAAATAGGATTGCCTCTCCCCCCCATTTTATCACCACTTCCTTCGTGAGCTACAATTTTTTTTACATCCGTACCTAAATTTTGTCCTCCTTTTTTATTATTGAATTCGATCCGCAGATGCTCGTTGCTTTAGTGCAGGTACACGTACTCATCTCTCGGTCGTTTTTGTTCTGCTTCTTTTTTCCCCCGGCAGTATCCATTGTTCAACCGTAACGCGCGTCGCCTTTGGACGAAGTCAATACAGCAGTCGCGCCCTGGTTTCACGCACCGGCAGTGCATCAACTGTTCCCGTCGCCGTGCCCCGTGTATACCCGTATCCTGTACATGTGTTTATAATCTAGCCGGCATCTAGCGTAACCGTGATACGAGGAACGATCAGCGCCGGTAGTAATTTCGGGGTTGGTCGCAGTCACGAGCCAAAATATCCCGCGGGGCTCGAAAGCGGCCTTTTTGTGGGCTGCGCAGCGTTGGAGTTATTAGCGGCGGCCGACATTCGTTGTACTTCTTGTTACACTCGCCATTTTCGGTGCACGCGTGGTTGCATCGTTGGTTTTCCGAGATTTCGCCGACGGTGCTCTGGCTCTCATTGTTGCAGCCGGGGGAAGTATATTTTGACGATCGTGCTGCCGCACTAGGCCCTGGATTAGAGTACGTACACGGGAGTAGAGAGTACGATAGTTTGTTCGCTTCGAATGAACGCAGTTACCGTTTCTATCATTTCTTCTTTTTTGAAGGGAATATTGAATACACTTAGCTTCTGTACACTTTTACGGACGAACTCAATCGAACGTGAAGAAAATGGAGGACTTTTGAAATGGATATTTTATTTGTCACGGGGGATGTACGTTCTTGCACTCGGGGGGTTAAAATTCGAGGCATTGACCAAGGAGAGAGTGTATTTTAGAGTTTGTTGTTCGTTTTTTTCTTTGGTGAACGACGGGTTCGCGAAAGCCGGACAGGTTTGTGTGCTGGTCCGTCGCAGAAAGAAGATCCGGCTTCTAACAAAACCAATTTGAGAAATCCCTGTCCACGTAAACCCTATCTTGAGGCTCTCGACGCCTGTTTGGAACACTGCGTTCTGTACGAGGAAGGCGACGGTCGTTAAGTGCAAGGATCACGTACTTCTTTGATAAAGTTCTGAGTCGTTTCTCTCGTTTCGAGGTGGACTCCTTATCCTATCCGTGGAAACTGCGACCCTGCACGTGTACTCACTTACAGAGTGTGCAGGTTTTCTAGCGCGCTTCTCATCCAGTTCTTGCTTCTTTTTTTTTTGTTGCCCTCACTTCTGCCCTCGGCACGCTTACAAAGCCACATCGAAGTTTACACAGAAAGAAGGTCCGAGTTTCCGAGCGCGGAAAACGAGGGGATGCCTTTTGGATTCCGAATTTAATACGGACTGTCTAATGAAATCGGGAGGGAGCTGAAAAGCTTTTAGAAGTTGCCAAAGATTAAATGGCTTCTCGATTCCAGCCTCGTGAAAATTTGGGAACGAGATCAATCGGTTTGGAACCCGCGGAGTTGTAAAGCAGTGGCGAAAGTTGATCGTGATTTTCATCCTTGAGATGCAAGGCATATATTGGGTATATTAAAGTACTCTGATAGAGAATTTTTATATAGCTCTCTTTTTATATATAAAGTGATGTTTGCATGAAAATTCAGTGTCTGTACAAAAAAAGGGGGAAAAAGAATAAAAGCTTGAATGTGTTAGAGGAGGTAATAAACTCTGGCGAGATGGAACAGTAAATATCATCCCTTTATAATATCGTGGGCGTTTCCTATCCAATAATTTCATCTGCACTTCTCGCTGTCACGAGCAGAGCTGCGTGCATTGGTCGGTCCGTTGTTCGTCTATGGTATCCATATGTCACTAATCCTTGTTTATGGTGGACCGACTGTTTCGTGGATCGTGACCCTTCCTCCGAAAAGCCCTGAAAGAATTATGCTTTGAAGTTCTTTACTCAGGTGGTCGTATCTTCGTGCAGTATGTATAGGAAGAAAAATGTAAGAAAATGTATAGCGGCCAGAATTTGTTATCCAACATAAATTGTTGCTCCTCCGAGCAAATGGTATACCGTATTTCCTACACGCGCGAATTCCTTCCAATTTGTAGATACACACCGTCGGACAATAATATTTCCACGCTCGAAATAAAATTTCGTCAAATTGCACGTGTTCGAAATCGGAGTGCGTAAAACGTAACGAAGAATGCAGCGAACAGGGAGAATGAAAATTCCATTTCTTTCCGATTATACGAATTCGCAGAATGTGGATCGGCAGTGGGAACCGTCGTGGCTGGTTTAATTGAATACCGTGCGTGGAAATGCACTCCCCCGGGATGAGTTACATTTGCCACGCGAATTAACACGATTACGTTCGCGGCTACATCTGTATATGGAATTCCCCGAATGCGTGCATTAATCGTCGTTGTTTGTAAGAGTATCTTGGAAATGTTGATTGCTTCGTTGAGTTTCTAATGTTTAGTCCGCGTGTCAGTTCGTTGCCTGTCGTCGGACAAAGTTTCTGGCGCGGCTGCTTCGCGCATTTCTGACTTGCTATAAGGGACAATCGTGCGACGAGCCCATGAACTTCGAGGATTCATCGAGTCGTTGTTACATCAAAATACTGGCCAAAAGAGTGTACGTTTATCGCGGTGAAATTTAGTAGTAATGAAATTTCAAGTTGCGGCTGTTTAATGCTGAATTTCGTTCGTTTTAGTGACGCACCGTGTTTATTACGGCGTTCCATTAGCACGTTAGCAATAACGTTATATTTAATGAAGTTGATGGGGAATTTATTTGAAGCTTTTATGCTCCGTTTTATAGCTTAGGGATATACTCCGTTGAAATGGTCGGTGAACTTTTTTCTTCGCACGCTTAATAAATAGGAAGTGGTTATAGCCTCCACATGTACGAAGAGAACTGTGTAGATTGGTTTTGTAAAACGAGGCGTGTGGAAAAACATATGAAAGAAATCTCTATTCGAACAGCTTCCCGACCATTTGCCAGCTGGATTTATGGCGATAAGGCACAGGCTTAAAGCGTGACGAGAACACCAAAACGCTCTTGACGGAGAAACGTCCAATACTGGCTACCTGGTAGGCGCTCGAAAATGAAATTCGACGCTAAACGAAATTCTACGGCACAATGGCCACACACGAAGGGAAAAATAGGCCTCTGTTCACGGATTATTCCCGGAAGTTTTACATGAGAACGAATTACGTGCCCGAATTAAACCAGGGCGATTTAACCAACTCCAAAATAATCCAGAATATTGTAGCTCCTCTTAAACCAGGTCCGCTTTGTGCTTCCCAAATATTTAAACTCGAGACGTCTTGAATAAAGAACTCGAATGGAACACTTCAATAGAACGGTAGGTATATAATTCACTTTTTCTTTTAATTTTGTTCTCACGGGGAACTCGTGTGTTAGAATTAAGACGCAATTATAGCGTACAATATTTATCACAACGCCACAATTTTGATGGAGAAGTAAATGTTGAGAGAAGAAAATGTTTAATAAGGGAAAAGAAAAATCAGGAAACTTGTATTTAAAATACAGCAGCCACGGCGAACGCGCGCAGATACACTTGCAATATCACGTTCAGATAGCGCGAGACTAGAACTTCTCGCTTAGCAATTCTGCCTGCTTTGAACTTTGATATGTATTACTTCTGGATAGCAAAACCTATCCTGTATATAGAGGAGGAACGAAAAAGGAATCTCGACGACTTTTGATTCGGTGTATGGTCGTAGCATCAAGTAACACGCTGCATTCCGTGCTTGTACTTTACCAGAACGTGGAAAATCAATGCGAAAGAAAAGCGAAAATTCGAAGGAACCTCTATATTTGATACTATTGTGCGCCATGTAGATGCGATGGAAGTTTAAGTGTGGTATTACAAACTTTCAATAACGAATCCCCTGTAAATTCTTAATTATAATTGTACGAATTCTACATATGTATAATGATATGATATAGAATAAATGATTCGAGCGCTGGATTTGATTTTGAGAAATCCAAAACAGCCTCTACAGTTGTACGATGATAAAATCTTTCAAAAATAGTCCCATTCAATTCTAAATTGTAATTGAAGAAATTCTGCAATCGTACAGAACAAATTATTTGAACGCTTCACTTACAATTAGTGTTGAGAAACTCGAAGCAACAGAGTTCGGCGGATCTTTATTGGATACGAACCAAAACCGCACGAGGTAGTCAGATACGTTGAAGATATTTCGAAAACTTAAGCGCGACAAGGTGGGCGTATCAGGAGAAATTAAATTTCGTTCCCCCTCTGACGGAATCACCTTCTTCCCCCTTAACGGGGCTGGCTACCTTCAGAGATAACGAAAACTGACGGTATCCGAGATAACACGAGGGTACCGAGCTACGTATGTATATACAACCAACGATGAATACCAATATTATATGCCAACAGGGTTGGCTCGATTCGCCAGCCAGGTCTGATGAGAGCGGACATATTTTCGCGAGAAACTCGCGGACTAATAATCCCGACGTGTCGCAGTTCTTTCAAACGAAAATGGCCGCTCGTAAGAGAAAAAGTATGATGCGGTTATTAAATGGAGTTTCATCGTTTCCTATAACCACCTTCAGCTATTATTTAAACTTGGCGAGTCGGTTGCGACGCTGGCGCAACGATATAACTTTTCGTTACGATTTTCGCGTAAAACTTTTACGATTTCGATTTTGTAATCGTTGCCCTTTTAAGGTACCATAAAGCGAGTGGAAGGACTGACCTGCGTGAAAGCACTCTATAATAGCGTTTTAAGAAGAAAGTAATAACGGCGCGAATTGCTCTGCACTGCAACGAAAAATGACTTTCTCGAGTATCCATTCGTCGGACGCGTTTTCAAATTTATGCGATCGTATCGATTTGTTTCTTTCCTCCCCGCCCCGCGGAGCTCGGATGAAAGATGTCGTGAAACGTGCGAGCTCGAAATTCGGATGGCGTACGCGGACGGGAACTGGAAAATTCGTTCGATCAATCCCCACGATTGTTAGCCGTGATGCAGGGGAATTAGCGTGACCTACTTATCACAGTTACATGACACTGAACGATCGGTGTTAAGGCTGCGAGAGCATTCATCGTTTGCCACTTAACATAATTCACGGCTACGCGCATCGATTTCCAGTTACGTCCGCGCGTTCACGTCAATTTCGCATAACAAATATCGTTAAAGTTTCAACAATGCACGAGGGCCGGGTTATATCGGGCTTGTTCAGCTTTGTATGGGCCGCACGAAGTTACAACATTTAATTATGTACAGCGCCGTTGCAGTGGCTCGGTGCAATTAATACGCGCGTCGAACAAATCGATTCGCTCGTTACATTCTAATTTTCTCGAGCAGCGACACAAACGGCAACGGGTTCCCCGGCGCACCTCCTTCACGATCGACGACACGATAGAGGAGTAATAAAGATACTCGTCCGTAGGAACCACGTTGTCTACGCTGCACGGTAATCATCATCCACGTGGACTCTATTAAACGCTCACGGGAGCTCACTATAAGCCGCCTCGATTATCTCGAGCCGCTCTCTGTATAGCAAGCGGCATAGATAATCTGCAAGCAGAAGCTCTAGATGATATCGCGGTGTCGCGGCATTGTGGCTGTGCTGGAAGATAGAAGGGAAGAGGATAGTCTGAGGGGGGGTTTGAAGAGTCCCCTGTGCTGGGGGTTGGAAGTAAGGGACAGCAGCGTCGACAAGAGAATCGATGGTGAAATCATATAGGGAACGATGGCTTCTGGCTCTCGGTTGTCCCAAACGTGCAATATCGAAGATTTCTCGTTCCAGAGTCGAGCGTGTACAGCGGCGGCGAGGTCGAGAAAGGGAAAGGGATAGTTAACGGGGAGGTATAGGTATATGTACACGATAGGGTGGGCTTCAGGGTGGCTGGTTGCACGAGGGGGTATCAACAGCCACCGATGCCGGCAACTATATGACGAAGAGGCGGAGGAAGATCCGAGATAAGCACTCGAGACAACCGCAGCAGCCGCGATTTAATATTAACGCGGACAGCGCCGCGCCGCGCTGCACTCGGCGTTGATTACACTCTATTGTGCCTCTCTCGCACCTTTGGTAATCTATATATGTACGCCCCCGCGCTAGCACCGTGTGATGCATACACCGACTCGTATATCAAATGTGTCCGTACCAACGGAAGTGGGAACCACGAGCACACAGAGTCCAGGGTGGGCGTGCGGAAGAGAGAGAGAGAATTCGATAGGGCGCTGCTTCTGAATTTCTGAATAACTGAATTTCCGAATTTGGAATACGCATCCCTCTAATTCACGAACACGTCAGGATACTTGCTTCGTACCCGATTTCTCCGTGTATGTATGTATTTCTTTCTGCTCGAGTACGCGCTGGTTTCGTGTTTCCATCCCTTGTCTTTTCCTTCCCCCTCGCTGCCGCGATTATTTTTCTCGGTTCACAGTTCGATGCAACTATTGAACTATTGTTCCCGTCTGGTATTCACGGGGGATTGAACGTTTCGATGAAACAGTAACACAAGCGTTTCGTCGTTTAGATGTTTCATTGCGAAGACCGTTTTTCGTGTATGGTTTCACCGTGGCAGTTCACTGACGCGCAGCAGGATATTTGTTCCGAATCTGCGGTGGGAAAGTCTGTTTTCTAAAAGCATCGTTGTAGTAAAAAGATGATGTATCGATATTTATTTGAACAGTTTGGATATTAATTAGCACGATGCTCTTTATATACCATTGCTTAATTTATAACTCACCCGAATTTGACCAAACCACGCTTTAGTAGCATTGACCATTTCCGATTTCTGGCTTCCTGCAAATGTTCTATCGTCATTGTCTGTTACAGAACCTATTCATTAATATCCAATGATCGCTTCAGTCGCATCGTGGGATTCACGAATACGGTAGATAAAGCTTGGAAAAATTGTGACCAATGCCCAGTGGCGTTCGATTATATTACCGGTACAGGTGCTCTCGTTTCACGTTACGATACACGAGCACAGAAATCCGGTGGTTGTACGTGTAGCCGGAGTTCGGATTAAACATTTCGATACAGAATGGAAAAAGGCTGAAATCGGCCCGGGAACAATTCTTTCGATTTAATCAAAACGGACAGAATATGTATTACCTGTCGGCTTACCAGCCCCGGTTCTGTGGACACGTTCCGTCGCGTTTTTCCGGCGGGAACGTCAAAACGCTAAGCTTTATTCCACGACACACCCGGCTGTACGAAACACGCGGGGCACAGCTGGTATGTATGCACATTTGAATGAAAATTGGAAGCTGGGAGAGCGACGGGATCGCGGATGTCGCGAACGAGGACGGGCCGTGATTAGCACGTCTTTCTGGATTGATATATAGCTGCAGGCAAGAACGTGACCACGTTCGCAATCGACGTGGTCCTGTTGGCAGATTTGAAATAGTCAACGCCACCTGTCGATCGTGCAAATTGCACGGAGGTGCAACAAGCGCGTAAGCCACTATTCGCGGGAGGCCGCGCGATTAAAATTTAATTGCGAGCCGATCCAACTGTGTGCACGCATACTTTTCATCGGTGGTCGATTTTATTCCGACCAGCTGCCGATGTTTCACGCATCGTAGCGGTGTCGCGCACGGGAACAGGGCAGAGATGATGAATAGACTGTACAGAGGTCGGGTGTACCACGGTACAGGCTAACGAAGTTTCCCGAATTATTGCCTCTGTTCGATGGATAGATGAGATGTTGAATTTCAGTTTATTGGTTGCTTATGAACGGCGTTGTTAAAACTTTAGGACCCGCGTGGACGGTCGTTCATTGGCTTAATAAGTAAAGAGTGCAGGTTCGATGCTTCCAATATGTGATATTATATGATATTTAATTAATACCAACTTACCGGAAATTGCGATGAAAGTAGTTATATTATGACCGTGATAAGCCACCAAGTGTGTTCCCAATTTAAATTTCGTCCCCGCAATTGATTCGTATCTTACCCCTTTGCTCTTTTTATCACAGCCAACGGTTAATTACCGCGGAAAGTTATTGCCCTTATCTTTCCGCTTCCCCTATTGTTTCTTTTTTCATTTTTTTGTTGTCTGCACTCTCATCGACGTTGCTCGGTGGACGATATTACGTATTATGTAGCCAGTGGAGCGTTGGTTACGTGTAATATCGCTTCAGATCAGCGTGGATGCATCGGGCTTTCGCGGTCGCGGTAAATCCGTACGCTCCATTCCAGGAACGCCATAAACGTTTCAACAAAATCGCAAATTACCTCGTTATTTCGGTCGCGACGCGCAAAAATCGAATGGGTCCGGCGGGTTTAATCAAACGCGTTATGGATCCTTCATGAGGGCGGATTTTCGCGGGGACCGGCTCTTAATTAACCGCATTCTTCTTTTCCATTTTCATCGTCGATGGTGTCGCGTGCATCCGAACGACCACTTTGTTAATCAAAGTGTTGATACGTTAAAACGCGCCTCCGTCTTGTAAATGCAAATTAGACCGACAGAAGGGTTGCACGGCGCGTCCGACGCATTAATTATTCGCTTTGTTGTTCTGGCCACGGGTGTGCGTGCCTGCCTGCGCGTGTGTCCGTGTTTTGTGTGTCGGTGAAATCTTTCGTGCGATCACGGGAGCGGAATCGTCGTTATCAGATAATTAACAAGTCCAGCCAATTACAGGGCCTGTTACAGAGGGATATATCGTGTCGCGGCGCTCGTACTACAGACAGATGTTTCTATCGGTGGATTAATAAATGATTCAGTAGCTTCAGCCTGGTTACGCGGGTCTGAAGTTACGCAAGGCGTCCGACTCGACGGGGACTTTTCCCAGAGATAAATGTTTAATTGAAATTCCGTCTTTCGCTCGCCGCTCCTCAAACAGGGACACTCGAAGCATGGAGATATCTCTGGTCGTCTCTGCAGGAAGGACGATTCCCATTAAGGGGACAGAATTAACCGTACGAATTTCTGTATTCGTCTTTTACGCTTCTCTTTCTGCGGCGGCGCCTCCCACGATTCCCTCCAATTCACTAATTTAATTCAATCATTCTGTTCGAGCTCCTCGAATTCCAACTTTGTACGATTTATTAGAACCGTTCGTTTCATCGTACCTGGCGCCCCTGCGCTTCCTTACTGACGGACCGTTGTCGACGGATGCGATCCAATTTTTCCTCGAATCGTTTATACAGGATCCGCCGGGGAAAGCACAGCATCGGGCACCAAGTGCATCCCCGCCATTCCCGAGCATCTTTTTGCGCCTCGGATGATCAAGCAGAGGGAACCCGGCCGTAACCGAATGGTCCTCAAGACGATGCTCGATGGTACTCGTCCTTCCGTCACAGGATCAAAGGAATCTCGCACACGGTGCATCCTCAACGATGCAAGGATTTCCCTCTATCCCTCGCCGTCTATCCATCCTAACTCTCTGCTACGTCTCCGTTCACGTCCCCGTTCTCTTTTCCCTCCGTTCCCCCCATTCCGCCGGTCCATAGTCTCGAAGAACATCATCGTTGCGGAATCCCTCGACGATGAGAGCAGCCTTGAACGTCAGACATTGACGTACTGCTGCCGGTTTTCGTTTAAGGGTAGCTCGCCCCCGACTCCGAAACCAGTGACAGATTAAGGGACGGATACACGTATAGACATTAAACTGTCGCGTCGGTATCGTGGGGCAGAGAGGCGGGTTGAAGAAGAGGGGGATCGAGGGGTGGATCGGCTGATTAGCATTCTAAATTGAAGCGTTGCGGTCGAGCCGTCGTGGAGCAGGTCCGGTTTGGTCCAGGGTAATTCAGAATAGACCTCTCTAGCCACCCCTCTCTATCACCGATTCAAGCCCTCTCTGTATTACTCTCTCTCCCTCTCACCAATTTACTCCCTCCAGTGTTCCATCTTCCTCCCTTCTGTTTCTATCAGTGATCCAACCTGCCCCCACTGTACCGATCATTCTCCGGGTTAGTTCGGCCTATGCCATGCACCACAATAGGTTAGACATTTGCATTAATCGGCTTCCCTCCGTGTAACCATCCTCTCTGCGATCCTCTCTGTACCACCGGTCAGCCGATAATGTCGACCGACGCTCAATTATTTTGAGCCGATCAGGGACGACGTTTCTTTTCCGTGTTTGTCGGTGTACCGTTGCATTCACTGGCGTTATTTGCATTTCGGATACGCGCTGGTTTCTCGGGTTAACACAGGATAAGGACGTGACGATAAAGATGTCCCGAGGTGAAGGCATTTAATTGTATCGATCATAAATTGCGAGCGAAGGAGTGTTTATAGAAGAAAGAGTAAAGTTCGTTCTGGCGGGATAATTCGAAGGTATCGTTGACGAATATTGCGCCGAATCGTACTTCGATTTAGCCGAGGTATAGGCGATGTCGATTGAGAGGAGACCACCGAATATAATCGTAACTCGAGACTTAAGCTGTTTCGACTAATTACTCGCATTTACCGGCGTGAAATCGCTTTACGAGTTCGCTCGATAATCGGGTTACACGTATGCGCCGTCGTTATAACGTCTTACTTTACGAGCACGTGCTTCCCGCGCCGGCTCGATATAACGCGACGACATCGTGAATTTCACTGATTTGCATTTTATCGCGAGATTCGCCTCGTATGGTACAAGCGTTCCAACATCGAGAGGATTTGCTCATCAACAACTCATGCCACGTTCGAGCCTAACTTTGTCAGTGAAACACAATTGTTTAGAACGACCATCTTGCATCATTCAAACGTCTGACATTTTCACGGGAACGTTTTTAAAAGCGCCCGCTCATTTCTTCTTCTTGAATTTTTCAATATTTTCCTGAACCTCGCTCCATTCAGGAATATTTTACGGTACATTAATTATGCAGCTTTCCCTCCTACTATTTTTATCATGTTTAACTTCGTTTGAAGCACACGAAGTGTATCTTGCAATTCAAGTGAAAGATGTTTTCAAATGTTTCATTGCTCGCTACAGTGGTTCGCGTAAAGTTTAATGCGTTTTGATCCTTGTGAACTGTTCGATACAAACGTCCCTCTTCCACCAAGATTCATATCTACAGCAATCATACGAAATCTAACGTGCTTGCACGTTTATTATCATAGTCGAGTCTCGTTTGTACCGTTTCACGGAGGAAGTAAAAAATGAAATTGGAAGTGGGTACATGATAAAAACATTTGCAGCGGTCTCATCTCGCGTTCGAGGGTTCATTCGTTTTCTCATCCAGTTGCCATTTTCTACGCATTCTGTAGTCACCATGGCGACGCCTGCCGTGGGTGATTATAGTCAGTACGAGGTAAAGCCTCCCTTAATTAACGCCGGCTTAAGCCATTTTCCCAACAACAAGCGGCGGCGCTATTGCGCCTCTCTAACCAGGGGACACCTCGTTCTTCTATATACATATTGCGAAATTTGCTGCCCCTTAATGCTTAATCGATGAGCTTTTTACAGCCGTCGCGGTTAAAGATCCAATTTGAAGCGACCAGACTGAAGATTACGGAACGCTCGAATCGAATTTCTTATTTTAATCAGATTTTCGCTGATATCTGTTTTCCCTTTCCTACTTAATACCTTTAATTATCACATTCTTCTACACCGCGGTGTCTAAACAATTTTTATAACCGCTGAATCGTGCAGAAAATATTCTGCTGAATATTCTTTCGCGGGTGTAAAGTGTGCAAGAGACGTTCGATAAATGCGGCTTACAAAATTAAATGTTTCTAAAGTCATTATACTGCATCGAAGTTGAGCGAATTTATTGAGAGATTGTAGTGGTACATTTTCTCAAACAACATTCAGTGTTTCGTTCATTTTATTAACTTCTATATCTTTCTCACGCACTATTAACCCATACGCACTATTAATTCAAAGTCACCGTTACTTACAATCACCTGAATTATTGTAAAATAAATTCAGCACGACATTTTTGCCGGATTATTTCGGATACTATAAATCTGACGCATGTATACGTCCGTCATCATTCGGACCAGTCCGAATTAACTTGCATTCAGCGGCGTCAGTCCCGGGGCGGCTTTCACTCGAAACTATCGCGCCTTCAATCGTACCCTGCGTCGCGACGACGTAGCTCCTCTTGATTAGAGCGTGGATGACAGGCGTGGCGCGAAATTTAATGAAACTGGGTTAACTGGTGTGCCGATTACGCCGCGGAATCGTATTCGATGGGCTCACCGGGGGAAGGAGGTATTCGATCGATACCGAGTTGTCTGTAATTTAGATTGAAGGCGATTCATGAAAAACGGCATATCAATGCCTGAAGATCGACGTCGCATATACAAGCGGGTCTACGTAATTTCCGGTGTTCGCACGCCTCTCAAAATCGAGACGCACACGTCACATGGTCCGGACAAAGCGACGGCTCGTTATCTACGATCGTACTTGCGTATGCAGTCTCGCTTGATATAGGGCCGTCGTGAAATATCGTTACGACTCGCCATTATCGCAAATAAGCTCGTGGATACAGTGAAAAGCATACGCAGGGGGTAATCGCGTGAACTGGAAGCGTGTTCGTCTCTCATAGATTTGAATACGACCACGATACAGCCTCTCGAGACTTTAGTTTAGAAGACATCTTGGTCGCTTGTTGCTAATCGACTGTGTCTTTACGCCTGTTGCTTTCGTGGTCTCGTGCTTTTAGTTTTCTCCGCAGGATGAATTGGCGGATCTTTTTCTGGGAAACAGAGGGTAACGGAGAGGGAATCGCACTGCGAATAGTGTGGTGGATTTAATAAAAAATCAATCGCGCTGAGTAAATTGACAACGTTGTATCATCGATTTTCCAACGGGCAACGCATCGATTCCTTTGTCAATAAAATTTCGCCTGGATTACACTTTGACCCCGGCCGCCGATATTTTACGTAACACGCGCCTCAATTTAGCGAACTGATTTATCGGCTAGCCTAGTCCGAGCTTTACACTGATTCACCCTCGCGAACGGCCCGCTCTACCCTCGTAATAAGCGCGTAAACCTGGAAGCGATTAGCCGTGTTACGCAAGCTATGACGTAACTCGTAACAAAGTAACGTTCAGTTCCAACCCCGGGTCACCCCTTTTCCCACCCTCCTCGCGTTCCCCTCTCACCTTCGACCTGTACACTTGGCTTGCACGTTTATATATTTGTCTTCGAGTTGTGCTTACGCCAACGGCGGCGAAATAGCAACGCGCGATAACTTAGATTCAACGGTATAGTACAGAGAATGACGACAGGCTAAAATTGCTTTCATGTTGTGTGTTGCTGTATAAACTACGATAGACTACCTGCTGGTGCTATTCTGGTCACGAGTATCGACAGCAGTTGCTGACAAAGTTTGTGTTTGCAGCTGCCGTTGATTCCAAGAATTCTAATGCGGCGGAAAACTGATACCGGGACAAAATTTTATATCAATCGGAGTAATGATGATAACGCGATCGTAAAATGTTGTTCCGAAGGCCAAAGCTTCCCCCGTAACAGATAGCATATTTTGTTCTTTTTCCGGGGAAGTATTATTTATGCTAAAATTCTGTATGCCTCAGTGTATTTGAAACGCTAAGTACTTATACGTGTTGGCTCGTCTTTGCACAGGTGTTCGGCATGCACGAATCCTACGTATAGACGTTGCGCGAAAAAAATCGAGCCTGAAAGGAAGAAAAGACTAAAAGGAAAGTCAATTAAGCCGAAGAAAAACTGCAGGGAGATCGGGCGAAGAAGTGGCTCGAATTAGTAATCGTTAATGAATTCATTCACGAGCCACGTACGGGGGCCAAGTGTGAAAGCGTTTCAACGTGCCCCCGGTGATAATAAAGATGGGTAAGGGTGAAGTGGTAGCAAAGAAACGTGGCTGATGGCCGAGAGGTGACGGGGGAAAATTGGAAGCACGGCCTCGGAGGCATTCGAACGTGAAACTCGTGCACGTTAGGCAACCAGGAGGAGAATTCCGGATGCGACCCGGTGTCCGGCATTTATCAGGAGACAAACATAGCGAAAACTGATGCTGCAACGGCATGTCCTGCGTGGACCCGCAACGTGGACCGCAGGTGTACACGAGCAGCGAAATGGGTGCGCTGGGTTTAGGCCATTTGCGCGACGATCAAAGCCTCGTGGGAACAAATTTGTAGATCGAGCGGCGAATTAATGCTGAAAACCGAGTATCGATCATTCAACACCGTCGGCCGTTGATCGACACCGGACGATAACTTTCGTGAGCTGTATAATCCTGATTGAACGAAGATCGCATCGTTCCGCGGGATTATCCCCCTTCGTAATGACAATAATAAATTGTATTTTTAATGGAGCCGATACCGCGCATCAGACGTATCAGGAGAAGATTTGGTTTTTGCGAGGAACAAATAGAGAGGCGCTTTGGTAGCGAACGTTCCTGAAATTTGTCGGTGTCGTATCATCGACAAATTTGCATTTTCTCGTTCGACCGGCCGAGAAGAGAATCAAGGATAGCCGGCCAAGTAGCCTGACGGATGCTGCTCATCCATCAGGATCAGCTATCCAATCATATTGATGGAGAAATGAATCGCGTTCGGCGCGCTATTGTCGACGGAAATGCGATTCCCCTTTCAGCTTGTCACGGACTTTTTCCGTTTGATATATCGTCAATCGGGGGTGCAGACGGCGCGAACGGAGGAGGTGCCCGAGAAAAATATAAGTAACTGTGTTTCAACGACAGTTATAACACACAGGATATTAATCCTAACTTCTCGTCCGCGACTAACGCTTCCAAATAGCTGCGAAACATTTGCATTTCCACGCGTGTTCATATCAAGCCCACCTTGATTGCTCTCCGACTGATTGATTTAAAGCTAATTGCCTCGCGCGCGTCGCCCGATATCGACCAGGATTCGCTGGGAGACAAAAGAAACTTCTGTATAATAGAAGAACCATGGAACTATACGACAGGCCAGCGAAATAATTACGCGAAAAAGTCCCTCGATTGTATCCAAGAGATACAGGCCGTATCGATTGCTTCTTTTTTTACCGGCGTCGGGGCTGAATGTTCAAGCAGCAAAACCTTACGATATATTGCGGAACGTTTCTGCAGCAGGCCCCCCCGTTTTCTTTTTGTTCATTAGAGGCTGTACTTTTTATTTATCGTTGTCGTCGTTCGCCCCTTTAAAAGCTCGGTAATTCGCGACTCGCTAACGGCCACGTGTAACCCGTTGACGACTTAATCTGCCCGATGAAGCGGACTCGCGTTAAGACGTGCACGACAGCGCGGTAATTAAGACGATGGATGGAAGAGAGGCGCACAATGGATGATACAGTTTCAGAGTGGATAAGAAACGGGTATCATTTATTAATTGCAACTCGGGCGGGGATATTAACGAAGCAAATGCAAGCGGCAGCTGCGCTGCCTTCGTTAAAGGGCCGCGCTCGTTTAGCTACTTCGGAACGAAGTTAGGAATTTCTTTTTACAAAAATAGACAGAAGACGCTGGTGGACAACTTTTTTTTCTGTTAACAAATTGACTGGGCTTCGCATTAAATTTGATTAAGGATTATCCTGCTACGGTCATCGATTCAACTACACGCGCAAGGTCTTTGAGTCTAAAAAGACCCGCACATTTCTCCTGTCCTCCTTTCAAAGCAAAGGAGTTCTTCGAGGAAGAGGACCTAAAGAATGTGGCAGGATTAAAGAAGTTCTTGCTTGCCGAGGGAAGATGCGACTGTTTTCTTTCTTGCTCGGTGCTTGGCCACGGGTACGCGAGATGTCCATTGATCTTGAAAATCTCTAGAAATAAAGAGTAATAGATTTTTGTGATTTCTTCGTTGATTATTGATCGTCGATCGAGATCCGTATTCGAGAGAAGTTTTCCCTTGCCGTCCTCGCAAGTGTGTACGTCAGTCGGAATTCTGTGGAGCGGAAGTGTATATAGAGTATCTAGGTAGCAGCCTGGCAGGCCTTGGCTGAATCAGCGCCGGCCTCGCAGCTAAAATATGATATTCTCGCGGATTCTCGTTTCGAATGCCGGTCGCGCGGAAATTCACGAGATCCGCGGTCCTCCGCATCGATGCGGACGGTTGGAAATTTCGATTGTGGTTATGCAACTCGATGTCCAATGCATATCACCCTGGCGATCATTGATTCGGGATGGATAGGCCGTTCTGAGCGCGTGAAGCTCGCAGAAAGTAAGGCTTCGAAGCCGTGAGCGTGCACGCCGCGGTATCGTACTGGTTTTGAAAATTCGATTGTCGGTTACGACACGGTGTATTCTCCTGCCTGGCAAAAATATGCGATTCGATTTGCTATTTTGGCATGGAATTTTGTTTATATAACTGTGGCAAACTTATGTTGCTTTTCGTTCGGCGAGCATGCGAGGTGAATCGACAGGGAGGTGGCAACAGTTCAAAGGTCGAGGGATTTTTTCCATTTAACCCTTTGTCGTTATATTAGGTCGCAGACACCCGGGCTTCGATTGTGCAGAAAAATATCTTCGAATCTATCTATCAATAGTTAAAAATGTTTTTCTTTAAGTATGTACTACATCATGGTATGTATATTGTTAAAAAATTAAGAAGTTATCATATTATTCGCAGAAATGGGTTCGTTTTGGTACTTATAATATTTCAACATTTTTTATCAACGTTTTTTATCAACTGTCAGTTTATTTCTTTATCACCAGCAACCAGGATGTATTCTGCAATGTTTAAACTTTGCTCCCGAATTTTCTCGATTCGATATTACTGTTATTTTTGAAACCGCGGCTGATTGAACATCGAACTGGGTCATCGTACATGACGCGTGACAACCATGGATTAAAAACCAAATATAAATGGTAGAATAATATTTAGTTGCACGAATAATATGCTTGCGCCATTTAGTGAATTGAGCCTATTGTTGCAAAGAAATTCCAAGTCAATTGACATACGATATGCGAGTGATTTGTACAAGATCAAGTTCGTCAATTTGTTCCTGTCACCGGCCGTGGAATTTGATCGGGCTTGGAAGCCATTGTCAGTCTTATGCAAACATCTAAAGACGAATTAATAAGACCCCGTGTATGCCGTGGCATGTCATGATGCACTCGTAAGTCGCGCGACTTGAATAATAGATGGGGCTGACAAGACAGCCCCGGCGATATACCGACAATGGGCTTCCCCTTCGTCTCGATTCACCCCTCGTTCCTTCCTTCCTTCCTCTCATCCGTCACGTTTCATCGTGATTCCGAATCTCCTTTCCGGAATATCGAGAACGTCGCGCAAGCTCTAGAAAACAACTCACGTTGCAATAAATAACAAGCTGAAAAACCGCCAGCAGTTGGCGTCGAATATCGTCGATGTTTCGAAATAACGCGCAACCAAACGACGCAACAACTTATCGCGCGAATGCAACGAGGCGGAGCATCAATAAGTTGTTATCAATCTATCAATCAGAATCGATTGGTGGAATTTCGATGCTTTGTTACAGGCGTTGCCAGATAAACTATGTTCCAATTGAGAAAGAAATGTGCCGGTGCGATAGACGAATTGTATCATCATACATTCCTCTGACGAGAAGATAAATAAGTTTAACGAGATACCCGCGTACCCCTTGCCGTTTTCTATTTTCTTTCTTTTTTTTCACGGAGAAGCTGGAAACAAGGAGCAGTTTCTCGCGAAAATCCGAGGAGCCGAAGGAAACGACGGTTTAAGGGTGGGATAAGCAAGCGGATATCGGAAATATCGAATTCCGTGAATTCTCCTTAATGGGCATCCCGTGTTCAGACCGGAAAAGTAGACTACTGGCGGACGAACAGTCGAGTGGTTAGATGAAGTAACGGATAGTGTCTTGAAGTTATTTAATTAAAGAAAGGCGAGATGGAGGAAGGATGGCACGGGAGAAAGGTGGTGGCCAACGGGGGCCCGGTACATCGGCGTATAGTTGAGAAAGGGGATGAAGAAAAAGACGAATGTATAGGCAGAGGGTCGGGGAACGCTATAATGCGAGGCAGCTTCTCGTCCCGGCGATCCAGCAGCAATGATAAATGGGATTCGAGTCATTAATTAAGGGATTACTTCCTAACAGCGCTCTCTGATGACTTCTGGGGGGAGGTCTGGCAAATATCACTTCTGAACGATCTTGAAGCTATAGCACCCTATATATTTTCGACTGAAATTAAATATGATTGCCGTCTGGCTACGATAGAATCATGGTCGACTGGATCTGTAATCGAAAGTTCGAGCTCGAGTCGAAAATTTCTAAGTAAGCTCGAAGCTGAACAACTGTTTGCGTTTGCGGTTAAAACTCGGCCGGAGTTTACGGGTTGTTTGTACTGCCGCGAAAAGTAAATTGTTCTTTCATTCTCGTTTGAAAAACATCAATTGGCACAACAAGTTACCGTCACGATATAAGAGAGAGGGAGAAAGAGAGAGAGATCAAAGGATTGATCGATGTTGAAATTTCGGGCCCGATGGTTTTCAATTCATTTATCATCCCCTGGAGAAACAACCGTGCCAGGCATACGTACATCGAATTCCTTCAATTACTTCCTTTGTTTTCTTTACCATCGACTGCTTTGATTCGGCTCTTTGTCTTTCCCTTCTATTCTGGATATTGGCCGCCGTGACAGCGGGGAACAGCGAGCAAAATTCTTATCTTAGTCACCGTGGCTCGGCTGGAACCACTCCAAAAGGTTATAACACAAACAATTTCGGGGAATACTTTTCTTAAATCACGTACGATATTGCATCGCCGCTTTGTTCGCGGCTTCAGGATGGGGCTACACGAACGGTACAGAGGAGAATGGACGGGAGAAAAAGACACCCCCAAAAAAAAGGCAGTCGACCGGAGAAGATAGGTCAGTCGAAACGAACGCGACCGCACATTCCACTTATTTCCAGAAAATACGATCTAAACGATGCGTGATATTAATCCCTCCACGATCGTCCCACTCTCCCCCTCGCCTGTTCCATCGTGCACACCCTCGCCCCGTGCATGCACCACGAGAATGCATCGAGCGGAGAAATTCTTTATTCTCCGCGGATTTTGCGTGCCAGCGAAACCATTCTTGGCGAATCCATCGTCGATCAAAAATTGATGGGCGAAAAGATGGAGGATTGTAAAAAGGATCTCTGACATCCACGATAATGTCACGACTCGATCAGCTACGTTCACATACATACAGACAATAATACGCGTCACGTATACCCGCGCACGTATAAACGCGCGTTTGATATCCAGAAACGAGAGAAAGAATGGCCGGGCTCGTATCGAATTTTCGAGGTGGATCCACGATATCAAAATCGCCTCTTGAAATGTACCGCACGTGTTCCTGGGCTCGAAGAACCCCGAAGGAAGCTGTCACGTTGCGTCCTCGCCCCGCCTTATCACGTGAACGCGATCGATCCAGTTCGTCTTCGGGTTTCGCTCATTTATATTCCACTCGTCTAGCGCAGCTTTCGACTTGGCCGGTCGGGCTAAAGGGGCTGGGGGTAATCCTGTTCCAGTGGTAAAGTTTCGCGTAAAGATTTGACATTCGGCCTGCAAGTAGACCATCCGCGGCAGAGCAAGGTCGTCGACGTACGACCAAAGCCGACGGAAAAACGGTGGCCGGCCTCGACGTCGAGCTTTCGTCCAAGTGTTTTCCCGCTTGGTCGCTCAACGCAGTTGTCGCCGATTCGCTGCCCCTCGACTTTGTTGCGTTCCTTTTGCCCGAAGCACGGGCAGGTTTGTTCGCCTTTTTGCCAACGCTGAACCGCGCGACGCGTTTCGCCGGTGTCACGAACATGTTCGCGGGAAATTGATTATTGGAAGTGTTTGGAAGTTGTGGCGGAAAGGACGGCAGAACCGATTCTGATCTGCTCAGAGCGGAACAGATTTTTAACGACTCTTTATTTGCGGAGTGGGAAGACTTTCGTGGAGGAACGAGGAGTGTTCGTGGTGTGTAGTAGAATCGGAGACAAAGTTTTCGCTAATGGTACTTCGGGGGTTGTTTAATGAAAGTATTAATTACAGGTTTCTAATAGTTTCGTTATTATATTCTGCAAGGGAAGTACGTTGTAAATTAGCAGCTATGTTAATCGAGTTATTTAGACGACCGCTATAGTTATTGTTTTATATATATTTTGGTTTTACGATTCACTATTTTATCGTAAGGCGTGCGATGCCGGATCATTTAAAATCACGCGTTCTGGAACACTAACAGAAATGCTCATAAAAAATTCCAGTCGCTTGCGGATATTCATTAGCAATGATATTCAGTTTAAAACGATTTCGATTGTCCGTTCTTTCGAAAGGAAGCGATACCACGATCAGTGCAACCAACGAATACACAGCGTCCTAATCCAATTCTAGAGTAATTCCGTGCGCCAAGAAATTTTGTCTACGAGGAAATTTCGTCTATGTGCCGCGGTGGAAACGAGCGAAAGGAGTATCGTTCCGCGGCGATAAGGAGTTTTCAGGGGGACGTATACAGGTATTGCGAGGCTCGGTGCGATTAGCTTGAACGGCTGCTCGTTTCTTTAACCTTTGCATCTTCGTTTTCACATGGCCCAGGTTTTTCCACTGTCGCTCGTTCTTCGCGTTTCCCCTCGTTTCCGTCGGTCGTTCTGCCTTTTCCCCCTTTTTTTATTCATCACGGTGCCGCTCGTTCGGTTCTATTTCGCGTGGCAGTTAGCTCGGTGGCGGGCGTGTGTGTTGCTTCTGGCCAAGTCGATTTGCCCGGGCCATCGTCACGGTCGAAAACATTCCGCATGCTGCAGCACGTCACGGGAATTTCGAATGAATTTTCGTATTTTCAGCGATACACCGTGCTGGCGCCTCGCTATTGCACGCGAACCAATGTACACGCGGTTGCTGCCGCCGCTGCCGCCGCTGCCGCTGGTGTTGCTGCTGGGTCGCGCGTAACGTACGCGAAATTGCTGAATACAGTGGTGTACGATCGTTACTTTCCGCACGACTACATAAAACACGGCTGCTTTGTCCGCTGTAACACTCGGGCGATATGTTAAAAAATACTTGGCCCGATGAGAGGGGTCGCGGCGGAAGTGGTTTGTTCCTCGTTAAACGTGCGAGTGACTTTAACAGCGGCGTGTGAAGACAATAATTGTGGGCGCAGGGTTGTTTCATTTTGTTTTAGAAACGACGCTTCACTTTTATTTCGTTAAACGCTGTGATATATTGTTTTTCGTGTCACTTCGGGCTTGGTCCTTTTGTTTAAACAGAGATATAATTAAGCGTTATTGGCAAAGCGCGGAGGAAATTATTATGCTTTATTTATTGTTAATTGCAAGGGTTGTCTTTTTCTTTGCAGATGCAATTGTAATAATTGTTAAACCCTGTTTTAGTTGCAACTATTCGGTTGCTGCCCTTGTCGCAATCGAGAATATCATCCACAGGTAGATCCTTTGCAACAGATAATTACCTTCTTGGCTATAAATCGAACTCTTTGCCGTTGCCGATACCGTGATAACGATATAGTGATAAATTGGACGTGGGTATCCTACAGTCAATCGAAGGGTTCGTGATAATGGTAGATACGCGGTGATGGATAGCTCTGCGATTCGAAGGGAAGTTTCAATTGTCGTTTCTCAGAATTAGAACATTGAAACATTTGATATCGAGATCATGCTATCGATACTGCAATAAAGCCATTTATAACGAGATCTTTCATAATCGTATATTTCTTTTAAATCCCTTCATTCACCATCAATTTACTGTCTTGATATTTGGATATAAATACGATCAATTGGTAAAATGTGAATATTAGAATGCGATTGATTTTATGGAAATACTGTGCGGCAGTACTCGATATCGACTGTTCGAATTCAGAAATTTCGTCGCTCCAAGATAAATAATCCTGAAGATTTATTTGCCGTGTGTAAATTGTCTATCGTTTTAGTAGAATGATCAACAGAACGAGATATTGATTCCCTTTCGATCTACGTTTTCCAATTGCATTCCCTTTGATACGATATACTGATCCGATTCTCGTTCATCCTACATTCCGTTGCAGCCGATCGGTAAATCCCAAGGAGCTCGTTTTTTATCCCCTTGTTGATGCGACGTCAAAGGCAGAACCGAATTTCGGATGCTGCGGACGAATTTTCGAGGTGGGAAAAGGGCCCTTGGTGCACGATTTTATTCAAATGACCATGCGGTGGTAGTAGTGGCAGTAGCAGCAGCGGCTCCATTGGAATATTTCGTACACGCTCACCACATATTATACGAGTTTTGGTAAAGCGTTAAATTTTATACGGTAACGCGGTTGACAATTATTCGTATAATTCGCGAAATGATTATATTCCACCAATTACGTATTCATTAACGAAATGCTCTTGCAGCCGGTGGGTAAAAACGGTGGGTTACATAAAATAAATACATCATTCTCGACTGAAACAAATTATTCCCTCGAAGAGGCCTTCATTCGAGCGGCCAGTATAAAGCAAACGTCGATATCCGTTCGATGCATCGATGTCGTTGCAATAAATATAAATACATAAACGGGCCAAACTCGTTGCCCAGATAACGGGGGGAACAACTGAAGAGACCTTGCTCGGACAATTATCTTAGATAAACATTTGTCGCAAATTATTGGAACAATGGCGAGCCTCGAAGCCACTCGTAATGTCGTCATTAAACGCAACGAGGTAAAAAGAACAGGAGAAAACGGGGGTGTGTAGCAGCACATAGGAACGATCCATTTAGATAATCTATACAGTCATACGTGCAGGTTGAAGCCTGTGCCAACAGCTTGCAGCGATGGTTATACCTTCTTTTTTCATTTCTCTCTTATTCGTTGTTTTACTTTTGTTTCGCTTTTCTATTCGCCCGCCTCTTCGCTCCACCGCGTTTCGTAACTGCTTTTTCGAAAAGGGTATCCTTCCCTTTTCCCCGGTTTTCACACTTTAAATATATTGCAATAAAAACGGCGCAGTAGGTGTTTTTGCAATTCGGTGGACGTGAAACGGGCAGGAACTCGTTCGCTGTGTAAATTACGTTTCTATTCGAATCGTGTTTCACCCCTTTCCACCCCCCGACTCCTTGTCTGGCTTATCGACTCGCGAATTCGCGACCGATCGCGGTTAAGCAAATTTGTCGTGAAACGGATTAACCTGTAATTGCACCGAAATATACTAAATAGTGTCGACCGTTTCAATAGGTCGCCTATTGTTCCGTTCAGTTTGGCCGAATTAGATCGTTTATTCGCTCTCTCTCTCTCTCCCTTCTTTTTGTTCTTTACGCCTGACACGTTTTATGATTGCGAAACGATTCAACGCTGGTTCGCATGGCTTCAGTTCAGTGAAATGATTGAAATTTCGGTGCAACGTGGATTGAAACGAAAGGTGTATGTACAAATATGATTGTTTTTAATACTGCGTCACCAGGTGAGAGCGATGGAAGTCGATAAATGAATTAGTGTACGCTGCGTGCAATATGCTCGCGACTGATGAATGTATTATTTCTGCATGGCTTGAGATAATAATTAGGGAAACACTTATGATTTTGACGGACAATTATGCACGTTCCACTCAAATGATTAAATTATGATTTTGAAATAGGGAAATTAAGTGCAGACAACGGTTTGGCGATGATTTCCGGAAAAAAACATGATTATTCTTCTAATTGAACAATGTTTACTAAACACGATTCAAAATATATACATTTATACATGAAATGTTTGAAGTATAATAAATTTTAGCCATTTCAATAAAAATTCTGAAAGCCAAGTGGAACTAAACGTCACTGCAACTTAACAGACTTACTCCCTCATTTATTCTTATTGCACAAATTAAACCTGTTGCAACCATTCCACATATCCAATGATATTGATAGGACTACCCAACAAATATGTAGATACCAACAAAGTTACAGCTCCAAAGTTACACGTGCAATCCAGGGAGAGCAATATTCTTCTGGCAAATTTTATTCCGCAAGAAGAAAAGAATAATATACGATATCTAAGATGAAACTAGTTCAACTGAGTGGTAGTAAGGGTTGTAGGTAAGGGTTGTACCCGGTCGTTCGTCCTACGGCAGAGACGAGGTTAAGTTAGGTGTGATCTCTTATCGGCATCGTGGAGTAGCGAGTCTACCCACGTTCCTCTTATCTTTCTAGCTTCCTGGTTCCCTCCCTGTTGAACTTACAACCCACCCATACATACGTGCGATACATATTGTCGTTCGGACCTAAGAACCAGCGAGCGAGGCGCACTCACCTATAGAAGCGGCAACCATCGACTGCCGTCATATATGTTCTCGATGCCGAGGGTTCGCCCGTTTTCTCCCGGTAGTACCGCCATCGAATCGCGCCATCCTCGTCGATTTTTATAGCTTTTCGGGAACGGTGTTCATAAATCGTCCGCAGCGCGGTATCGTTAAGAGTGGCTAGAGCAAAGACACTGCTTTATTGTATAAAAACACCTTGGCAGTATCATTGTTACCGATGATAAATAATCTATAGACCGAGTCATACATCGTGCAGAATTTTCGCTGCTGTTCGGAGACAGGAACGATCAGTTCCGCGATACAAAGACGTAAAGCTCTCTTGGCCGTGGTCCAAGTGAAATAAAAGTCACGTGGCAACAATCTAGCGGGTGTAATTATCATTTCCTCCACAATCGATCGCGAAACGATAGCAATGAACATTGACGATACAGCGTGCCTGAAAGCCCTTCTATGTCGTCATAAACATCCAATCTCAATTCTCGTCAAATGAACAAGGATTTAATGGATAATAACGTCCGACACTCGGAATGCAATTTCACAAAGGGGTATACCGTTTTGCAATCGAGATAACGGTCTAAGTAACGCGTCTTCTCCCTTGTGACCACTCTTCATCTATCTTCAACCCCTGGAATACGAGAATTTACGACCGCCTCTCTCTCCCTCTCGCTAAACTTCTGACGAGCCTCTCGTTGCTACTGTAAACAGAATTAAGCGCGAATAAAGTTTCCCTCCTCTATCCGCTGGCAAAAAGAATATCCACGTTGCCGAATCGCTTCGTTTAAACGAACTGCCTGGCGGAAGGTCATTCCTGTTTTTTCTCCTCTTTATTTTTCAACATCCAGCACGCAAAGAGAAAGCTGTGAAAGGGGAAGTGGGGGAGAAAGATAGAGCCATGCACGTATAGATAGACTTTATGGCCGGGCGCTGAAAATGTCTACGGTCCCCGAAACAGGATCCTGTTTCTATACCACTTCGAAAAACTCAGTCAGCCGGACGAGTCGAGAAGCGAAAGTTTTCGAACTCGATGCGTCGGAGTGCCGTTGGAGGCAACGAACGAGATTGAAATACCCTCGTCCCTACCTTCTACAACCCTCGCACCCTACCTGCGTCCCTCTTCTTCTACTTCAGTTTCTTCTTCCACCTCTTCCTCTTTGCTTCCACCCCTTTCTTTCTGCTTTCTTTCGTTTCGTTCCTGCTCGTTGGTCTCGCGTCGCTTTCACCCCTTCTCCAACTTCGCGTACCGGGGCGCCACGTCCGATTTGTAATTCAGCGAGTTCGAGGGGGGGCTGGTATGCGGGGTGCAGAGTTGACGTTGCGCTCAAAAAGTACCGTAGATAAAGTTTGAATGCGAAAGTTACGGGCCGCTTATACAGGCGGCGGCGAAGGTCGCTCAGGGAAAAGGGGTGAGGTTGCGGAGGGGGCGGCAAGGGGTAGATATAAAAGTGGCGCACATGATGGGGAACTGGCTCCGATAGGGAACTGTAAGTACGTTAACTTTGCCGTTTATGTTCGACGAACGAGAAACAGCGTGGATTCTCTGTGAGAAAAGTCAGCTGGAAACACCTTGTGCCTCTTCTCCGTGCCACTTCGAACGCAACTTCTTTACGATTTTCTTTTCGGCGAGTTTGCCGTACGCAGATTTTGATCGTTACACCGGGGATCGCCGACAAGAGTGTTTTACGAGGGCGGGAAGCTATTAAGATCGTCGGTCGTTAATTCGGTTTTCGTTTTTATATTTTTTCGGGGCATTTTCATTTGTCCAGTGTTCGGCCAGATTTCCAGTGCACGCTTGTATACTCGGCTTTATTAGATGTGCAAATAATCTCTGCGGTTATGAATATTCATCCGGATAGTTTTTTGATCCAAATGAATTGGGCACCAATTACTTTAACGATCGTCACTTTATGGAAATCATTGCGCGTCACGAAGAGATTGGTAGATAATGGAAGAAATTTTTGTTTCGGAACGCAACGTTTGGGAGTGATCTGTAATTTCTATTAATATCAAATCGCAACGCGCTCAATTTATTTCGCTGTCATTCGCCAGAGTGAAAACTCGTTGGTTGAAAAATAGCGGAAGATTGGCGACCGTGTCGTAAACCTAGCGAAGTGCAAGCCCTACCATCTTCTGCGCTATAAATCCGTTCATATTTCTCCTCCAGTTATTCCGTCCGAAGTGCATCCGCAAAATATTATTTTTTCCTTTTCCCTCGGAAAAATTTTCGCGCAAGTATACCCGAAGACTCATCGCTCGTCCTACTTCTCGTCGTAAAGCGCGAACGACCGACAAAGTCGCGAGGATTTTCGTTTCAGAAAAGTCGACGCGGGAAAGCGTGCCGCTTCTCGCCGGAAACTCTGTTAATTATTTAAAAAATTAGACTCATCAAACTGTGAGAGCGCATCAGCTTGCGCCGTTCGATCGAGTACATTTTACCGTGGTGTTTGCCCCGGCAAGTTTCGCGGCAATTTTCGAGCATTTCTGAAAATTCATTTAGTAATTACATTAAGGGTGGTTGTATCTGGAGGGTCGGTCGAACTCAGAGGGGCCTTGCCCACGGAATTCGAAAGTTCTCGTCGATCCTTCATTTCCTGCGTAATTCTCCGGAGAAAGTAATTTGTTTCCACCATTTTATCTCCGCACGGTTAATTTCTCCTTGCAATAATGAATATATCTCTTTTCTCAGGGTTGCGGCAACGTTCTGGTTCCACCGACACGCCCAGGAGTGGTGGTGAGTTTATCTGTATATTTTCCTGACGTCTGTCTCGGCTCACATACGAATTTTCGTCACGCAGAAACGAAAGTATCGAACAATGATCGGCAAGTTTGATGAATTCGAAATTGCGCCAGGATATGGATGGAACGCGGAAAAATTGTGGCAATTTGTTCCATCGACATGTTTCACGCCGACAGCGGGGCGAGCGTGGGAATAATTCGATTGGCCGTAAACGAGTAATCAAAGTTGAATTCGAAACGGAAAATTGGAACGGAGCGTGCCTTTAAACGGATTCATAGCGTGCTCGAAGAGCCGGCACCGGTTTAAGCGTTAATTTCGCGAATAATATCCTTGGCCGTTCGTGCTCGTTCCGTGCCGCTCATTAGTGTAATTGACGTAAGCCTCCCGATTAACGAGGTCATTTTGTAGCTGCGCGAGACACGGAAAAATGAACGGACCGCTAATAAATTTCGCCCGGGAATGGCAGTGAAATAAAGATGTTAAAGCACGACTGTCAGCCTCATAAATCGTTGACTCGTTTTCCACGCCGATACATTTAACCCGCGAGCACGCGCGCCCTGTCTAATAATGAAATGTCCGTTTTTCACGATTTCCTAAATTCACAAGCTTTCGTTCTTCGCGCTGCCGTGCTCCCATTGATTTCGAAACGTTGCGTCGACGTAACACAATCGCGGGAGAATTTTCAATGGGATTTCAATGGAATTATATCGCGCGAAAATATCCCGAAGATGCAACAAAAACGAAGATAATTGGCCTTTTTTCTCTCTCGCATAGGAACGACCCCGACGGTCGCACGAGCGCACATGCGCGGGACGAGGGATGAAAAATGCCCACCCCTCGTACACGTGTCGCAAATTTCATTCGAACCGTTGCATTGTTACGATTACAGGCTCGTATGTTCGACGTTAAACGCGTAACAGAGATTCAACTTTATCGCTGGTTTCGAAGAATTCGTAACGAGAAGATTAACGAACTCTATGAAATTTACAGCTGTATGAATTACCACTGTGGCCACCTCGCCAAACAATTTCTTTCCCTTGTCACAGCAATTGTTATAGATTTTTCAACAACGATACACGATCTGTGGTCTCTTGAAAATTTTATACAGTGATAAAAAAGCCAGGCCTGCTGCAGTTTAATATGAAAGTTTGAAGATTCCGAAATCTGATCGCACCTTAACTGTGCGAGCTACGGTGTTTTTCGACCCCGTTTAAATCCATCCCGCCAGCCCTGCCTCCAGATGGTTCGAGCCGTTTTTCCTGGGCAAATTTTCGCCAGGAGCGGATTAAGAAATTATGTATTCCGTTAGAAGCGGTGAAGCCCTTTCCCTCTGGCCGTCGATCCGGCGGTATTCATCAAAAGCCTTTCGTCTAGCCCTCGAGCAGCGAGCGGCACACTTTCATCGTGAAAGTTAAATTGCCTCGGATTTCCTGTTATCTTTGAATTTTTTTACTTACGTTTCATCGTGGCAACGCATAGAAAATGCGTGCCCGAGTTTGCGATCTCTGTTGGACGCGGTGGTTTGCCCCCTGGAAATTCGGTTTCGTTTGGAAGGGATCACCCTAATTGAACATTCTGTGTCTCTCAGTTGATGTAGAGGGAAGGGAGGAACGTTAAGCGAGGCGAGGTAGTTGGACGGGGTTTAACGGGAAGACAGAAACGAAAGATCGATCGGGCCCGACGATATGGGGCTTTAGCAGCGTCGATGAAAATCCACGTTCTGTGTACAGAGTACCGCATGTCCGGGAAACTCAGTTTGCCCTCTGGTGGCATTTATCGTTGCCGCTACACGTGCACACTGCTTGATGATCGATACTCGATTCGAATATTCAGGGTGTTCATCGAAATGATTTTTTTCCTTTTGTGGCAGGAGAGTAAAGTGGTTTCGATCGGTGGAAACACTTAATCGTTGTTAACATTTTAAAGAAGATATGTGGCTTATTAAGTGCAAGGGGACAAAGCAACTTTTTGTTAGTTGAACATCGAGATGAATTAATTGTAGTATACACAGTACTGATTCTGTTCATCTTTTGCAAATCAGGTTCGAGATGGAAAAGGTTTAATTTATCAAGCAGCACAGATATTGTCATTGGATTCGTCCCGGACATCCCTTCATTTTTAAAGGAAAGGGACGACACGATCACTCCATTAAAATGATTTACGCTGATCTTTTCTAATAAAAACAAAGTGCTTCTAAAAGGTTAATAATGGTTATAATTTATTAATGGCTAAAAGCCGATTAATTCTGCCACAGCACTCCTGGCGATAAAAAGCTTGCGAATAACGTTACTACGAACACCCTATACACGCGTACGTTTCTTCACTCGGATCCAGGTTGCTTTTTTTTTAGTTTACATTCGATACGATCGTGGTTGCTGTGCGGTTTCACCTGTATCGGTAGCTGGCACGAATGAAGCGGATCGGAGTATGAAAAATATTTGGAAAAAACTAAAGGAACAATAGTGATGGTTCTGTGAAACAACAACAGGGCGATCGTGGATATCGAATGAAAAAAAATCCAGCAACTGGTGAAACGCGAGATGGAAAAGATGGAATCGCGTAGGAGTGTGAAATATTGCGGATAAATATGCTGCACGGTTTTCTTCGCGTCCCAATTCAGCAAAGTGCTTAAACAATACATCACCACTCGTGGCGCGATATTTTTTTATTTCAAGTACACAAGACTTACCAATCTGCCGGCATTCGATTTTTAACTCATAAAAAGAAGCATGAAAGAAGACACGAAAGAACATCGATATTTCTCTACACTTAATACCGACGGTATAATCCCTATATTCATTCGTCGTCGCATGAAAAATCATTCGACACGTTACTATCCATATCGTTGCCAAGAAACACACAGCTCCGCCGACGAACAAAAGCTGTCGCCGTTCTCATTTGTACAGTAGCAAGCCTTGATTACAGTTGGGAACAGGTCTCCAGAGCTCGACCCGTTCTATCCAGCCGCTCTACGTCCGCCTAGGAACACACGTGGCTAATCCAGCGGCAACATCCGCCAGGTCGACTGATATTCGTCCGCGAGCGAAAGTTTAAATTATCTTTTGCCGCGTTCCGCGTCGTCTCTGCGTTCGCGTTTTCGCCAGCCCGCGTCGAACATCACGCTTTCATCTTAGGGACGGTATTAATACACCGTGGGCCGAAGTTCGATCGCGAATTCCACAAGCTCGCGGCGCAGGCCAAATTCGAACGGAGTTTAAAACTGCGCCGCAGCGGGGGCGAAACGAAAACGTCGGGGACTCAGAGAGCATTCGTTTGGCAGGGAAACGACGGGATGGTTAACGTTTGTATTTGACGCTCGTATCTAATTCTGTTTAGCAGAGTGATCGAGATACGAGAGTGGCGTGCATCGTGCAGGAAAGTTTAAATTATCCTGTCCAGCGAGAGGAAGCATCCGTTCCTCTGGGGGGAACGACTCGGATTGGTCGAGTCTGATTAGTTCGCTGGTCCCTGCCTCGTTTTATCCTCTCTTCTGTCGTCCTCCTTTCCACGGTTTGGTAACTACTGCTTTCTGCTTCGGCTCGGGGACGCTGGTAAGGTGTTGCAATGGCCTCCCCTTTTCGGACGAGCTAACCAGAAATTGCGAAAAGTGGCGAGAGGGTCACCGGTGGTCCTATCTTGGACTCTCCCTCCAATATCTTTCTATTCTTGGACTTCCCTTTCGGATAGTCTCTTGCTAGGTTCCTGCGGAACGCTCCCGCCGATTGTGGACAGTCTATCCTCTATCGTCCTCTCACGGGCGCAGACTTATCACTATCGGTTGGCATCCGCTGTTCAATCAGACTTCCCTTGATGAACCGGATTGAATCTGTATCAATCTTCGTAATGAGTACCTTCGAGGCAATGGGGCCGCTTTACAGATATTCTCCGTGAATAGCCTAAGGGGACAACGCGTTCTGTTTAATTAATTCGAGGCGCGAGATCGTGCTCCCGCGTGTCTTCGACGTTCTACGGTTCACGCTGCTTGTCACAATAGTTTGGATGTTTGGCATTGAAACGGTCCTTTACGATTGATCAATTTGTAGCGGAATCGTAAATGTTTCTCTTTAGCACAATTAGTATCTTTCCGGAGGATAATTTGTATGGGGCAAAATTTTTGATTTGCCAGGGAAGTTACCCTCTTTACTAGAATTAATATTTATATAAGAATTAATATAAATATTATATATTAAAAACCAATGCGTTTGTGTATATCTCTTTATAAATATGGTAATCAGGAATTATTACATTCATTATTGTCTTGGTGTCTTTTTACACAATACTGCGAGAGGTACGATAAGATACCTGCATGAAAAGAATTTATGTCTCCATTGAAAAAAGGTGTACCAACGTACATACATATATTGCACCCATATCGTTGCACTTGCAGTACAGACACGCTTTAGCGTGTAAGTACAGTTCTTCGAGCCACTCAACTTTTTTTACTACCACGTCTTTTTTCGCCTAAATACAGCCAGCAGAGAAATATTGATATTATTTATAATGCAACAATAGAATGGATGTACATATTATCGATACATTTCGGCGTTCCATATAGATGCACTCTCGAAACAGGCAGGCAATTGGAACAAAACTGTATTCGCATCGGAACGCATGGTATAGAATGTCTGATCGACTCGCGGCCGTCGAGCCAGCACCTTTTAACGTCAGCTCGAAAAAGCGGCCACGGCGAAATCGGGGGGAAATAAACGAAATGGAACGAAACGAAAACGAATTTAACTATCCACGGGTCTACACGGTATATAGAGGCCATTGGCCAGCGAGAGAAGCAAGGGTAGACTCGCCTTTTTCTGGGGATCGTTGCGGTACAGGGGGATAGAGATTAAAAGTTCTGCGTCGTCGTGAAACCTTGGGCTCTTGGACTCTGATGCATATCTACCATTAACGTTTTAATCTTCACCTTTATCTCCTATCAATTCTTTAACAAAGTGATACTTGCGTCGTTTCCATTCGACGGTTCGACTGCAAACATTGTACCTAACGCCAGGAAAGAGAAAATCGAGGATGCTCTATAATTAGAACTTCTTAATGTATTCCTTCGACCTTTTCGCGGTGTTTCGCTTCAGGATTGTCTTGACGTGACGAAAATTACGAAATTATAGACGGCGACGGGCCTGGACGAAGCGTTGAAACGTCGGAGGCAACGTTAGAGAGGGTGAACGGGGGTGAGAAAGAGGGAATGAGAGGGGTGCCGTGCCACGAAAGAATCCGATGAAATACGGTAAGGAGGTCGGAAAGTTGCGAATTCGCTTCCTGGAGAGACGTTGGCGTTTTACGTTGATTCGCGCTCGAGCGGCAAGTATTGTCGGCAGCAGATGCGGAGAAGCGACATTCTGTCGAGTTTCTGCAATTCGATTTGAATCTCGTAATACCGAAGTTTCCAAAGTTCACGGAAGCCGAGATAATTACGCTGCTGTGCTGCTTCGTAAGAGACGCACGCTGGTCGTTTTTTAAACTAACGAGAGAGAGGTATCGAGGGGATTGGGGAAACGAAATTTATTTCTTGCTATGAGAATCGCGAGATATCAATCGATCTTGTGCTCCATTCGCGTCGATGAAAAGTTTTTAAACGTTCGAACAATGATAGTTGACAGATAGCACAAAGACGGGGGAGTGATTGTTAATATTCTCCTGCTTCAGGTTTACAGGTTTACATCGGTTCGTGCGATTTTATAGAGAAGAGAAGAAATATATACGCATTGTAAGGGTGAAACTTAATTAACAAAGTGGCTCGTCATCTTCTCCCGGGCCTCGAAAGTAAATCCGTTTAATACACTTATCTTTGTTGCCGCAGCAACAGAAAGCACTTGAAATCCGTTTAATATACTTATCTTTGTTTCTGCAGCTACGGAAAGCGTTTCTGTTTTTAACGTGTATTAACTTACACGCGAAAGCAAGGGCTCTCGTGTATGAGAGCTCTGCCGTTTCCGTGTAATCTTATTAGCTCTGTGAAATTAAGTGCGGACGTCTTTTCCTAAACATTTCCTCTTCCTCCGCCATTAATTTTTTTTTTATTTCTCGTAGGTCTGTCGGGCGAGAGAGACCCTGAGAGTGGTGCTTCATAGCTTTTGTCATCTTGCTCCGCTTCTTCTTTCCCTGCGGCGAATTTGTCTCAAGTTATTACCTGTTTGCATAAATCATTTCGGTTGCATTTATTAATGGTTTCACGAGCATCTCCGCGTGGACAGTTACAATTTGGAATTAAGCGATTACTTTACAACTCCCGCTCAAGGAAAAAAGAGAACCCGTTCATTGAAATGTTCCCAGGGAGTTGTCTCTATTTCGTTATTCAGCGTAAACTCCATGAAAATTAATAACGAGTAATAATTGACGTGGCTCGGATGGAATATTATACAATCGATGGGACTGGCATTTTACGCGACGATGGAAAGTGGGCCACGATATACGAAAGCTTGAATATCAACATGGAAAATGTGTACGCTAAAGGGGGTGGAGAATCTACATACATACGCGCACACATAAATATATGCATATGGAAAACGAAAAAGCGAGGAATAATTACGCGTCACGATCGAAACTGGTGTTAATTTCACGACGGGAGAGAGGTCTAATTTGTTCGCGTCAATTTGCCACGCTCGAGCATTTCTCTGTGTTTACATTAATTCACGTAAAATGGCACCCGCCGCTCTGCCAGCATTTCGCAGCGAGATCGTGTCGAGCGGTAAAGGTTCTTTTCGTGTCCCTGTTACGATACGGGCGCGTACACACAAGTACGCGGCGTTGGATATAAAGTGAAGGAGGATCCTCGTCAAGAACCCGTCTATTTCACGCCTGCTTTATTTCACGCTGCATCGTATCCGGATCCGTTCTACGGCACGTGCAAGAAGTCGCGGTGCCATTTTCAAAGGCACGAACCGAAAGAGCTCGCGTATCCGCAGCTTCTCCAAAGATCGAAGAACTTCTTTGTACGTCGAAGTGGGTTCTTTTACTCGGCTCGGCAGCCACGTGCACGGGTAGAACCGAACGGGACGGAGGACTTCGTAGTTTGGAAGACGTGGCTCTTGTTCGTTCAATACGATATTGGTGTACCGCAAAGGCGTATGAATTTCTGTATTTGTATTTCTCTCTGGTCTACACCGATCTGTGAGATAAATATCATATATTGGAAGAGGAATATTGCGAAGGGTGTCGATTATTTAATTCATGATTAGGATATAATAGTTTGCTACTTGTGATAAAGGAGTGATTATGTAAGAAAAAGAAATAGGTCAGTGTTATTGAACGTATCGCCTATAAAATTAATAAGTTCAATAGAGAAATGATGATTACGTTTCTGGCTGATTATTTTTGATGTCTTATGAAGACAATTTGTCTCAAAGTATGCGCAGTAGAAATAATTTTCCTGTACGCACTGTGAACTAGCTACAATTCTCCTAGTCTTTATTCTGTCGCAGGAAGTTACTTCGGGCGTTTTTCAACGAAATCGAGCCGCGCTACTCGACACACACCGAAGACAATAAACCTATCTCGATCGAAGGTGCTAAAATTTGACTATCGCAAGGGTAGAACGTTTTCGCGAAGCAAGCTAAACTTCAGGTAAAATCTGCGTAAACGATACCACTTTCGTCGATTTCCCTCGGCTCGATCAAATTCCCTTTTGCAGATCGAATCAAGACCACCCTCTTCCCACTGTGCTGTTCCATCTCTTGATTCAAGCGCCACGCAATCGATAAGATATTACCAATCCTCCAATCGTGTGCGTTCATCGCAGAATTTCGTCGAAACGACGTTCGTCCTCGTCAAGAGCTGAAACACTCTGCCAGCGCAATAGTTTTCGCCGTTTCCCTTCGAAACCCTTATTCGTCGCCTCTTTACTTTTCTTTTTTTTTTCTTTTTCTACGACGCCTGTTCGTGTCACGGAATTATTTCACCGGCAGTTACTATGCATTCGGATACAGATATCGGGCGTTTCGTTCGGACAGTTGAAGTGTCAGTCGGACAAGAGTTATCACCGATGACAGCCACGGGAAATTCGGACGGACAAAGTGGCTCGAAAACGTAACTCGTCTCTCGGACGTAGGGTCGCTGGCTGGACGGACAGTTAAAGTCCCCGGTCCTCTGCTAATGGAGACAATTTATTATTTCCAACTTTTCGACCGGCCGATTCGCCTTTCGCCAGTCCAGTTCCCTCGTCTTTCTTTCCAACGGTGAAGCTGTTATGGGTGATGAATCGCGTTGGCAGGATTCGTGCGGGGCTTCGAGGGAATAGGCATGCAGTAGGGGGTTGAAATGAAATGGGGGGGGGGGAAACGAAGCATTTTTTTTACCCTTGCGCGGATTCCTCGTTTAGAGACTGTCCTTCGTTGTTCTGCGGTATAGCCGCACAGAATAGACATACTCTAAGCGCAGTATTACGAAGATGAACTTGCCCATTCTACTCTGAAAGTGGATGGGACGCTATCTTCGTATCTTTGCATTTTTTAATTGCATGCATTTCCTGTTTCAGGTTAGATGAATCAAAATTCTGTTACATTTTTATTTATATATCTTCGGTTGTAGAATTGTTTTGATCATATAACGGTGTCACGACGAACTAACATGTAAAATATAAAATTCACTCGACGGACTATTACGTCCACAGAAACGATAAGAAAGAATTGATATTTATTCGTTAAAATAATTCACATGTTCCCATCGTTCTACCAACGTCATTCAATTATTGACACACTTTGGTAACCCTAAACGTACGACCACTCGATTATCCTCCCCCCGATATGGCATAATCAGCCCGCCTTTACCACGAAACAATAGCACGCGCCACGAAGGTATCAGGTGCGAGGCCGCGCACGTTTTCCAAGCAAAAGTATCGGGCAATTCGAGGTGGCACGAATTCGGTTTCGTGGCCTGGCGGCACAATAACGCGGCCGCACTTCGTTTCACCCTCTATATATATATTCGCATCGGCCAAAATAATCCCCCGCGAACCGTTCAGAATTTCCATTATTATCTTGATTATGCAAACAGATTCTAATTGTCGCTTGTAGTAACCGGCCTGGCCGCCGGTTACACGGCAGGCCCGTGTACGAGTGGCGTCGAATTACCAAAACGTCCAACTTTAAGCACCTCTCTGTGTACGTGTGCCCGCGTTTACATGTGTATATGTGTGTGCAGCGTAATAACAGAGCGCATGAAGTTGCCGCCTCCGTATATACATGCAGTACATACACGCGTTCGTGTACATAGAACGCGCGCTGGCGGAAGGAATTACTGCGCTGCGTGTTGCAATTCCAAATGGCCGGAATAACGTAAAGGTTGTCTTGAATACGGGGACAGGAGCGGGCGTTGGGCTAATTGGCCGCGGAGGTAAATTGGGCCAACGCTTTTGCGAACCTTCTCGGCGCTCCGCGTCACGAACTTCCGGTCGTTCGATTATGGTGGTCGTCGCGCGAAAAAATAAAAAAACATGCCGACCGTTCCGGCACTCGAATCATGCGCTTTCGTTGCACTCGTTCGTGGCATGGTATTGTCCTGGATAATTGACCGTTTGGAACAGTCGATCGAGCGGGGGGTAACGCAGGTTTAATATTTATTTGCGAATATTGTAGAAGGATTTGGTAGTGTTTAATATGTTTGAGAGATAGCTAGATAGACAGGTATTCAAGTGGGTGAATAGGAGAAATTGTTTTTATTAAAGGTAACAGAACTGACGAATAATCAAGGTATTATTATAACACGTTTATAATTATATTTATTTGTAGAATTAGCAATATTCTGTCCTTATTTCTGATTTTGAGGGACTACAGAGTACTGTAAACTAAGGAAGGAAAATATCCTTTAATTTCATCAATACTTTCACTTCAATATTTCAATTATTTTTTTGTTGGTTTAAATCCGTCTTCTGATATTTAATGAAATTGGCGTCAAGCGACAGTGAATTTTTCTTTTGACTAGGTCGACAATTTTTGTGAATAACCATTTACCGTGAAATATATTTGACGCGGTCAGGTAACGTGGAAAAATGATATTTAACTTGGCGTGTAATTTCCAGGGCGATGAATTTCCAGCCGCCGATATCGCGCCGGCCAATTTCAATTTCACTCTCGTTATCGATCAGTCGGCTTGAAGTGAGAGTACGTTCGATTCGGCTGTGCATCACACGGAATTAAAAGTTCTCGAATCGTAGCTGGAATGCGTAACAACTCTGGAAGGAATCAGTCCACGTTTCCAAGTGATAATTCGTATTCGTGACAGCGCTCGCTTTGTAGCATTAATCTCGGCGAAGAAGTCCTTTTACGCCGACTGTGTAAAGCTGAACTCTTGCGACGGTAATGCAGATATTCAGCTTCCGAGAGTAACTTCTTTTCTGCTACATAATGTCGCGGCAGAAGGGAGATTATTTTGCCCGGTTTTCCTATAGGGTGGGGTAAATCTCGGAATCGCAGGCGGGTACAGATGCTGCGATGGTCAAAGAGCGTAGTTCAAACAAAGTATATTGTGCAAGCTTTAATTCCGTTGAAGGTTTTACCTGTTTGCATTCCACGTTTGCTACACGACTGCACTCCAAACGTTGGAGTTGGCTCAGACATCGATAGTTATAACTCAAGGGTAAGGTATGGATCTTGAAATTACCGCGAGGCATATTTATTAATTTCTGCGTATGCATAGTAGTAATATCAGGCAAGAGTTTAATGCAGACCTTATACAATTTTTGCCTTAGCTATTGTATATTCCTTGAGACTGCCTAAATTAATGAATTGATTAATAGCGAAATTATTTCTCCTATTAAGTTCGTTATTTATTTTCGACGAAGAAAATATGAAAATATGAGCCAAGTATGATCTCTGTAGCCAAAGGAAAGGGTGGAGGGGAATAGTAAGTATAATTGTGAAAACGAAGAATAGTGGATAAGAGACAAATTACTTTGGCGTTTATCCTTTATCTCGCGGCTAAAATTGAACGCGAACGAAATTTTTGTTGCGGGATCAGGCTCGCCACACCTCCAGGGGAGAAGGAGCCAGAAGGGGACCGTAAAAGTACGCAGGAAAAGAAGATAATTGGTCTGGATAGGGGGTGCTCTCATTGCTGGTTCTCAAGCAATTCTAGACAAAGGCTTTCGGCCACCCTCGAGCCCGCGTGCCACTGTAATCCTCGCTTCTTTGGAGTGAAGCATGTTCTTTTGGTTAGTCTACAGCATTCTACTCTTAGTAGTCGAAAGAAATTGTTGCCAGTCCCTCAGCGAAAGAGGAACAAGCCTTCCTTGTATTTCTTCCTGGGAGGAGAACTGGCGATTGAATTTTTACGAATTTGATAACGCGAGGATTTATTAAACGGGGACACGGCGAGCAAAAAGCTTTGTTCTAAAATTCAAAGAGCTCTATTACTGTTCGATGATCTTTTTGTGACACGAACTCGATTTCCCGACTGCACACGGGAAACAGCCGACGCATGTAGGTTAAGAGGTCGAGGACTTTCCGATGAACATTTCGAGGGCGCTCTAAGGTTTCGAAGAAGATGACAGTATCGACTAACTAATCGCACAGGAGATATCTCATATTTCGACATTTCGGCCTGTTGGCAGAATGGTGAACATTCGTGCTTGGCCAGTTATCAGCGACACGCTGGTGGAGTGAACGATAAACAAGTTTCTTATTTTTACACCTACTAAAGCTAGTGAATTAAAATTACTGATGCCATTAGAAACAGTGTAAATAAGGTGCCTTATGAAAAATTATATTTTGAGTTCTCGATGGCTTGAAATTATTATACAATTGATATTAGAAAGTTGTTCCTATGTGCAAAAATATTACATGCGTCACAGAGAAATCAGTTAAATGTACAAAGTATGTGCAAGGTTTTAGTTATTATGCATTTCAGTTAAAAAATTATTGACACTTATAATTGGTACGTACTGAATAGCTTTGAAGAATAAAAAAAGCTTTCCACTAAAACGATCATCACAATTGAAACAGTCTCTCGCGGGACCCGGTCATTCAAGCTTTAAACGAAGCTTTCGCAAATTGGAAAAATTAACCGTGTCTCGTTAGATTGCATTGGCGAGGCCTTTTAACCGTGTTTAACGCAGAACCGTGCTCAGCTGAATTTCGAATTAACGTTTTCGTTTGTCCCATTGCGTCGCTCGGGCTACGTCAACCTAGAAGCACGTTTGTCCACGATGAGAATCGCAGCTGACCATCGTCATAATAATTCCTGTTGCGACGTTGCACATTCCGTTTGCCGTCAGCGGAGGGATTTCGTTGTCGCCAACCCCTTAGACGACCACTCTGAACGTGTAGAATCGCGATAGCAACGATCGTTGATTTATCCGATTTGCCTGATCCGTAACCGGTTAACAAATTTAACAATTTGCATTGCCGCATAATTGCCTTTGCCCGTGGGATCCAATTAAGGCTGCCGTCGATTGTGGAACGCGATACGATTCATAATTGAGGCGGTACACAAGGTGCTCGCGAAAAGTCGGCTGACCGTCACGTTTCAAACTTGTAAATTCAGACGAAACTCGGCCAACGCGGCTTTAAATTAGTAAAGAGTGCAGCAGCCCGTTTGCGATGGTTCCTGAGTGTGAACAGCCGTGGAATCTGGGTGAAGTTTGGTAGCACGCCTGAAGGGAATTAAGTGCTCTGGACGAAGTCAATGTTGAAACGAGTCCTTCAGTGAATGGTCCTGTGTTACGTGAAGGGTGGATATAAATGGCAGAATTTTTTTGAACAGTTAAGCAATTTGCATGTGCTTGGTTTTTTCTTTGGCGTCGTTTTACGGTCTGAAAATATTATTTCCTGCTGGGGTGGTGTATTATGAAAAATACTTTTTGCAACGAATATATGGGAATACTGTGGTGGACGACAATTGACAATGCGAACTTGTTACTTATTCGTTACCGGATCCCTAAAATGATCAACCCATCGTTTTCACTTGACATCGTGCCACTTTGGCCCGAACAGTTTTAACGGGAGTTCTTTTGGTATTACTTCCGTAATTGCGCGAAAATTTCACCAAACCGCCGGCTATAACAACCGCGTTAAAAAGCGGTCCGCGTGGTTGCGTTGAAAAGTTTCTCCCGTCCCCATAATTAATCGTTCGCGGTATTATTAATTAGAAAGTTCAGCACGGTTATTTACGGTTTGTATTATTATTCTTCATTTTTTCCCTCGTTTTTTCATTCCATTCTTCTCCGTGCTTCCGTTTGTTCCCGTTCCTCGACAGTGCACCACAAAGCACGTAATAATGACAAACCCCCGGCAAATAATAGCGGCACGCGATCAATATTCTATATTACAGGAGACGATAATGTTAATTATTTATTAACGAGATTGTAGCAAATTGCTCTGCGCGAGGGACAATCGCTAAATGGGGAACGTGACAATTACAAACGCGTACGCTTCATTCCCTGGAAGATTATTACGCTGTCATTGCGTAATTTCATAATAATTACTTTATAGTATTCAAACAGAGGCCGACGAGCGTCACGAGTGATCGGGCAGGTATTAAAATTGAAGCTGTGCCGCGAAGCGTATGGAATTTCGGCTAGATCCGACAAAGCATTATTTATGTATCTTTCCGATTCTGCTTGATTAAATTATAATAATTACGTATGTATGAACGTATGTACCTATTACCTTGCGACGCCCCGCCACGGTTGCCGCGATTAATCAATTTTCTATTTGCACCGTTACGGCTATTAGTCGACAAAAAGCGAACCTTAAAAATGGTCCTGAATCCACGAAAACCATTTTATATTTCAGCACTGTAGATAGGTTAACGCTATCGACCGTAAACCTCGGCGATACAGTACACCACGTCTGATTCATTATTTCTCACGTGGTTCGATAAACCCGTCCGTGGTGCCTCTCGGGATGAAACGAGAGTAAAAGGGGAAAAAGCAAGGTCAGGGTGGTAGGGAACATTTTTTTTCCCTCTCCCTTCTTCGTGTCTTTTCACCGGGGCGATAAATCTTGACGGACATCCGGCTACGCTCTGGATTTACCGCAAAAAAAGAAGGGAAAAAAGAAATCCTCAGCGTTTAACCGGAAATGTGCCTCCATCTCTAGCTAGTCGTACTTTCTCGTGCAATTTGTATACACCGCGGTTGGCCGGGTACGTTCTCCGTCATGTGCACGAATAAAGTTCGCTTTGGGTGCAATTTCATAAGCCCGAGTTAAATTAATCAGGTGTTGCAGAAAGTTTCCAACAACGTCATATTATAAATGATAGCGGCGTATTAATAGGAAGCTTGTCGCTGTTCTCGCGTCGGGAATTTGTCAATCGTGGATTCACACGGGAGCACTGGGGGGGAGGGTTGTTGGTATTGTGTTACGAAAATTGCGAATACACGACCGGCTATTTTGCCTTGTAAGAGGACACCGTGCTCGCGTTGCAGTAACCGGAGGCCAGATTGAACGCGATAGCTGCGTGGCTAGCTTCTGGTACTTCTAAACAAGTTTCCCTCTGGTCAACTAATTTTGTAGTTGCCTGAGAGACTTCGATCGTTTATTTGCCCCTCCCCTGCCGCAGAAATCTGACGTCTTAGGGTGTTCAGGTTGGCCAGACACGTTGCGATCCGCAGCGAACGGCAGTGTAAGTAGAATAGGCTCGCGCTTGGTCAGACGCGACTTGCGTTTAGTTTCGTATACACGTATAGTTTGTTCCACTTAAAGGAGGCTAGCTAAATATCTGTGTTACTTTTAATGGTGAAAAATATGGTGTGTGTAATTTTAATTGATTCAAAGGGTGAATGCAGTGCGAGATAAATTTCGTGATGCCATTAGAAATACAGGCAAATATTGTTTGGTTTATCAAAATCAGTCGTATAGCACAAGCATGGTAGAAATTTTTCTTTGGACAGATAATTGATATCTTTAACTTGCACTTAAATAATACAGAATATTAATGATTCGTAACCGTAGGTAAATATTTTCACCATTCGACGAATACTATTTCTAACAAAAAAGGATACAACCTTTCCATTAGCGAAGTGTAAACTTGCACAGACGTTTTTCATCGTATTTCCTCCCGCTTTGAACGTCTACGGTGTCCAGTGAAGCATCTTGCAAACTGAAACTCGTGAAACCGACGGCTGGCGCGGAGGTAGCGATATTAGTCGTGACAGTCGGCCAGGTGGTTTTTCAACATCGTTTCGGCGTTAATTGCTGAAAGCACGGACAATCGCTAATTGCGCCTTCGTCGCATATCCCGGCGAGTTTCAGGGGCAAAAAAGTGACTGTGGCCCGTTTTTCAGTGGTCAACAACGGTCGAAGTGTCGAGTGGAGCGTTACCGTGCGGAAAGTCGCCACCGTGCTGGTGGTTTCGCGGTTCAATGGGCATTCAAAGAGTAGACGTTTAACCTCGAAATATCAGCGTGTCTCGCCTTTTTGCCGTTTTCTACGCCGCCGTTCTTCCGTTTCGCGCGGCCACCTGTAACCCCCGCACAAAGTGCACCGAATTAAATATTTCATATTCGACATTTCGGATGCTTTGTGTCTCAAAGAACACGCACCGCGGCTGCTGCTAACCGACAATTACGCGTGCCTCGTGTACACACTTGCCAGTCTCGCAAGGGACGACGCTGCAATCGACAAAACGATTTCACGCTGTGGTTATCGCGAAATATGATAGCGGAGGCGTGTCTGGGGGAAATCGCTGTTGCGTTTTCCCGCACAATCAGTGTTAGGCGTAGGCGAAAACGGTGGCTCGTCCACAGACAACAGAAGCAGATGACTGGCGCATTTCTAGGAGAGTTCGGAGCCACGAAGTTGTTCTTGGTAAAGGGGATGTAGTCGAGTTTCTAAGCACGCTCGGATTTCTACCCCGTCTTCCCTTACTGCTATAACTGTCCTCGTCTCGTCTCCGGTGTCTTCTATTTTGCTTTCTATCACTCTCAGCTTGTCCAGCCATCCTCCCCTTTCTTCGTATGTTTCATACGAAGCTCTTTCTTTTCTTTTCATTAGCTCTCTCTACTGTGTACCATTTTCTTCGTTCGCCTGGCTGTCCTGTTCTCACGCGTTATCTCTGTTCTGGGTTCAGCCGAGGCAGGTAAATGACGATCTCCCAGACTTCGGCTCTGTTCTCCTCGTATTCCATCCCTGTACTAACCCACGCGAACTAAAGTGCTAGAAACTACAAGTTATAATTACGTCGCAAGATAACTCCTACGGTCGATATGCTCGCGTGTATTGGTGTTGTCGCAGTGGCACGGTAGTTCTAAGTCGTTTCAGGGATGATGGTATCAAAGGTGGATGCTATTGGTGGCAGATAGCACTTGGACAGATGTAATTATTCGCGAAGGTCGTTAATTCAGTATTCATTCTGGCTGCGGCTTATCTTATTGCACAGAGATAAATTCCATCGAACAATTTTTATTTTATTCAAGCCGACGAATAAACACGTTCGAGATCAGTGGGGAATAATAAATTCGAACATTAAGTCGATAGAAGATTCCAGCAGTTCCCGTTGAACGACGTTTTTATCCAGAATCTGATCGTTTTCCAAGAGTGGATTGAAACGAGCGACATTGTGGGCAGGAATATTCGCCAGAGGCTGCGTGGAAAGTAGTTACAGGCTGCTTGAATCAACCCTGACCCATTGTACGAGCACAAAGAGATTCATGTCGATGGATTAAACGATTAAAGCTGGCTTAAGCGTTCTCAAAGAGTCCGAGTCTTCCTCACTGTTCCAAGATTATTTCTGCCCTACTGTATCCCGTTGTTAAATCGCCATAAAACTCATCCTCGTGCACGAACAATAAATTTGATAATATTTAAAACCGCGTCGCCTCTGCCAGGCCATTTAAAACATCTCTCACCCAAAGATCATCCGTGTACCAAATAATTATCCGCCATCAAATTTTCCTCCGTTTCGTTCGAGGCGTCTAAAGGAAAGAAATTCCCCCGAAGAAGCACTTCATTTTTCCGTCGTTTCGACGTCGAAATAGAGCCGTCACGCGGCCGGCGAGGGTTCGTCCACGTGACGGACGAGCCGTATGGCTCACGGCGAAATACGTGGAGGAATTACGTGGCGGAATGTTCAACGACGGAAGCGTAACCATCGTGACACTACCCATCGCCCATCGCCCGCTTCCTCTTGAGTTATAAAGTTCACGTACACTTCGGTTCACTACAAAACGAAGCGGCTGCCGCACGAGTGGCACACAGGAAGTCGAGAAACGAACGGCGACGCCATTGAAGATTTCCCTTTGTGTCACGTATGGCCGATGCAATTCCGTTCGATTCACGAACACCGACGGTCGTTCCTGAACTTTTCACACACGTGTCGTTCCACGCGATCTGTGCTTGAAAAAGGGGAACGAAAGAACTTATTCCTCGGGCGTTGGACGTCAGAGCATTCCGTAAGGGGGATTTCGTGATCCGCGAGGTGTGTCGCACGGCAACGCTCGTATTTTAATCGTTCGGGACGGAGGCGAAAAATGGAATACCTGTTACTTTAGCAGGATTTCGAATTAATGACCGGCGATATTTTACGGAGTCGTTCGTGGAATTAACTGGGCCTGCTTACGAGACAATTATCTCCGCTGGAAGAACAAATGATGGCGTCTGTTGTTTCTTAGGGCGAGCTATAAATTTGTCTGGGGAATTCGGGGAGTTGTAGCGTTTAATTATTCCACGGTGATGGAGAGTTCGGGTGTTAATTTATTAGCAATGTATTCGGCATCAGCCCTCTCGTTATTGGACGCGCGAGGAGATACATTTATTGACTTGCAAGAGTTATAAATGAGATGAATGTAATGAGAATGCGAGTCTTCCTCGTCGGGCGCATAAAGTAAAAACACGAAATTGATGCTTCGCAAGCAGAACTGATTTTAGATAGTGTAAAGATCAAATGAAATACTGACAAATATTAAAAATATACATTATGATTTTCAATCTATCAGAATAATAGAAGTGAGCCAGCTAATTTCGATTAGAAAAATTAAAAATCATAAGTGAACATTTGAAAGATACATTCACGTAAATTATTCTTATGGTCTCGCATATTTTGTCACATTTTTACAAAAGATGATACGTTTGTCAAATTGTTCTCTTTTTGCCAACCCCTCGTTGCAATATATTTCTACCGAGGCATACATCGTGATGTTCGCATTATCTACTAGTTCGACGCGCGGAATATCATCATAGGGAAGAAATAATGCCAGCCGGTGCAGTTCATCTGAATTACATTTGACGTTCTTCCGCGGTATGATGCTATTTTTACTGATTATGAGGACAGAGCAACACGTTTCTTCTTTTACCTATCGTTCCGCGTCCACTTCCATCCGTTCTCTCTATTTCACAATTTTCGACTTCCGGACGAATATTCCCAGCCCCATTTTACTTCCATCGGCCGCGATATCGTTTATTTTCCTTCACACTCGATAAACGACGATTCGAATTGGCCAGGACCGTCGAATATTAAAATAGTCTCGTTCTTCGTGCATCCGAAATTTCCCGGGGAAACATCGGGGCTATTAGAGAGGCCGGTTAATAAAATGCATCGGGAAACGTTTCGCGAAAGACACCACGCGAGAACGCCGGCAAACAAACGAATCCATAGCGTTTTAGCATTTCGCATCGATTCCCTCGTTTACTCTATTTCGTGCGGTTTACCTGGCGTTTTCGTTTCACGAAACACCGTACAAGCGGAACTCAGTATGCAAACCTGAATTTATAATACGCGCACTGGAAATGCGTAGGGTTGAGGTATTCCTTTTTTCACCTCCCCCTCAGCTTCATTCTCCGTTTACTTCGTACGCTTTCTCCTTCGTCGATATTTCGCATGGATGTTTCGTGGGCACCGACAAATTCGCGTGCATTTAAATTTTAGATGCTCGCGTATCGCGCGAGGAAATTCTCCCGGCGAATTCCCGCGCCGTTGAAGGAAATTCACCCGGTTGGATCAAAAATATTCCCGGTACGGATGTCGAACTTTTAACCGTATTATCCGCCGGCCGTTCGAGCACGTTGTTTGCACCATTATTATTTAATCTCGAGCGTCGAATATTCGCGCCGCTAAGCAACGCTCGCTAATGCATTATGAACGCTATCTTTTCCTACTTTCCACGTTATTTCCCGAGATTCGTCGCGCATGCCCGTGTTACACGTGTCGGGCTTCGCAATGCCTGCGGAACTTTTCGAGAAGCCCGACTATGTACAGCTGCCTCAGACAGTTTCGGGCACACCGTTAAGCGTAATACTTCATTTTATCTGTCTATACTAAGCGTTCCGCACATGAGGCTGCGTGTATTCGATTTGTGTTTCGCGCGTGCATTAAGGTCGCGTGCATTCAGGCCGCATTATGCTATCGAGCTCGTGGCGCCATTAGCCATCGCGGGGAAGAATAAATAACGAGGAAGGATTGTGTTGTACGCGAATGTTTATTTGCCTTTTGTAACGCGACGTCTCTGATACTCTGCATGCACGACTCATTAAGGAGAAATTAACGAGCTCTATTGTGCAACATTTTGTATGCGCATTGTATGCATGTATGCATGCATGTACATGCATACCGGTATACAGGAACGAATTTTAATTTCCAAGGAATCGTGTCGTTTGTAATTTTTCATTGTTGTTACAATCGTTGGAATATTTTGAAAATATTCCACCTACCGTTACGAGCGACACGTTGCACAAAAAATATTTGCCAGGTTATTGTTTAGTTACGTTACGTTCGCGTCAAGATCGAGGATCTATACATGGCTGTGTTGGGGAGAGTCGGATATTCGTATGGCGAAAGGAGGCGAAAGTAAAACGTGATTTCGCGACGCGAAAATATTTTTCGTCGACCGACGACACCTATCTGTCGCCTTGGGAGACAGACTCTCGAAGATGCATATCCGAATTTGCATCTGCAGAGGGGGCGAGAGATTGCCGCGCTTCCATTGGGTTTCTGTTTTCATCGATGGGGGAGGGAATATTGGCATCGGTGCGGGTCTCCTCCCTTTAGAGCCCTTCTGGCAGAGCAGCGTCATGGGGCCGATATACGATCACAAAGAAGGAGACAAGTGGGGAGAAAAAGAGGAGCCGGTCGAAAGGTCCGAAGTTCGGCAGACAGAAACAAACATTCGTACTCAGGGGGTAGGGCAGACTGTTGTAGAACTTAGACATATACGCGCGTACACGGTGTTCCGTTAATTTCGGGCCGAAAAATTTCCCATGAATGTATTAAGATTCATGGAGTAGCTGCTTGTTAAAATTCATGGTATGAAGAGACCATGCATATTGCATAGGAGATTTTATGTTGTTCCCGTGGAGGGCGAGTTGTATTGCAATTTGAATATTTTTCTATGGAACTGGGAATTCCTCGTTAATGAGAATGGTATTCCGATGAAACATTTCTCGTAACCGTGGACGCGTGGAAAGTTGAAAGAGAATGTTGCATAATGACTGTCACGGTCCCTCGAAAATATGTCTGACTATATACGGTCCGCGACCACTTTTTCACACCTCTGTTCCTTTTAAAGCGTCGTTCTGCTTTTAAATGAAATATGTCGATGCAGCCAGTCGATTATAAAATTAGTATCGTCATAGAGTTAGCCGAGTTGGCCTATAGTTTTTCCATGAGAAATTCTGAATGACCAGTGAAACCGTACGAGACACCCCGTACATAGGTAAGGAAAGTTTCACATGTGCGTAGACTCGTATGAATCCGCGATGTCTCGACACCGGTGGGGCTTGTTGCTCGAGGGATCGAAGACGTCCGTGCTGCGCATAAAAAGCAAGAAAATGCGAAAGGGGTGGGCGAACGTGGAGGGGGCAACAGCGTAAAGGAGAAGACGAAAAAGGTCGACGCTCGTGGTATACATATTTTATGGGGCAATCACCGGCAACCCTTATCTACGGTTTGTTCAGTTCTGTCTTTCTGTTTGGCTCTTTCTCCCTTTCTCTTCTTCCACCTACCCTTCTTCATTTTCGGTTTCTGGCAGGTTGACCCTCACGCCGAGTGCTCTCGAAAGATTTGCACGATTACTAATAAACGAGGCCTCATCCACCAAGGGACCCATTTAATTCGAGCGCGTCGATAAATTTTTCCTACCGCTCTTCGTGCATGAAAACCACCCTATGAAAGGATTCTCGCCTTGGGATTGGGTGTGCTACAATTTCGCGCAATCAACGGGGAACGAGGGTTGCGATTCGAGCAACCATGATAAAAATAACTGTTTCCCCCCTGCTCTCGTTGCACAATTCTTCGTCTGTTCTTTTATCTGCTTCTCTCCAAGTAATCATAATTTTCATCCATCGGATCTGATATGCTTCTAACTTGTAAATATTCGTTCGCACTTTACGAATAGTAGTAACTCAGGCGTGCCGGTGAAAACTATCTGAGATTAAACAAGCAACTCGAGTGAGTAAAAAATAATCTTACATAATATGCGCTGAATCTCGCCACGCGTCGCAAATCAAAACCGCCCCGGGACTTTTCCACTTGTCTGCCCGTCCGGCGTGAAATTATTCACGATCCCCTGCCGCTAATTACCCCTCGCGGTTTCCATCGTGCTTCGTCTTTCAGGCGAAGAATCGCGCTTTTCCGGTAATGCTTATTGCCAGGCCAATTGGTCATGACTAGCAAATCGACGCAGTAAAAAGTCCAAAAGAGGTTTCTGGCCATTGATAGGCGAGCTCCTTCGAGTCCGTGGCCATCATGCTTTACCCGACGGCTCTTTGCACACAGAGAGGCGCAATGTGCCGGCAGGTGGTGACCATGTAAAATGCATGAAAGTCGTGTATGGGGTGTATACGAGCGCTGCCGGCTGGCACCGGGGTACCCTGAATGCGGGAATTAAAACGCAATTTCCCGTACAAAGGGGACAGTTTATGCCAGCCCCTTCGCTCCTCTTTCCTTCACCCTCTTCGTCTCTCGTTCACGCCCTCTTTCTTACGCCCGTTCGTTCTTCCTTCTTACAGCCAGTTTCATCCACCCCCTGGATACCTTTTACTTTCCGTGGCATCGCGCTACTTCGACCCCCTTCCCCATGCTCACCCCCAGCTCGCCATCCACCTATAACACCAACCCCCTGGCGTCCGCTTAATGAAGCTTACCCGTGAGAGCTTTCTTTTTGTTTACTCGTCCCGGCTACACGTTACACACCGCTTGCAAGCACCGCGTTGTTCCATTGCGGTGGAACTTCTCGCTTCCTTCCCTTCGTTTCCCGTTCTTCATCCCCTCTGCCGCGTCTGTCTCAGCCAACTTGCTCTCTTCATCTTTTTCCACGTTCTCACGGTGTTCCGGCAACTTTGGCCGCATTCAAGCGAACGGCCGCTCTCTTTTATCGTTGCGCCACGCAATCGAGTGCTTTCCTCTTCCTCGCCGCGCCACTGTTGCTCACCAAAGACTTCCTACGCTTTGAGCGGGACACGGCTCCCACGAGAAATATTTCGTTTCTTGTCGTCGATCGCGATCCCCGTGCGACTCGCTCGAGTTATGCGCCAACGGTTGCTGGCGCAAGGAGACGTGCCCGTAAGTGGTTCGCGTGTATCGAACTTTTCATCTTTGCAATTAAGTATCGAAACTCCGCGAGGTGCACTCGGTTGCTGGAAATTCTGGCGGAGCAGTTTTTATTCAGCGAGCAATGAAATGTCGACGAAAAATTAATACTTCAGCCGTCGTTGTAAAGGGGAGACGTCGAGCCTTAAATTAGTGGCGATTTGAGCGGCGAAGAAAAATTTGGCTCGTTCCATATCCCAGTAAATCTTAGCCAAAATTAAGATCGAACGTATGTAACAGAAGGTGCATCGACGATGGTTCAAGAATCGCTCGCAACCCCTTTGATGCCGGTCTGAAAAATAAACACCGCTTATACGCGCGCCTCTACAAATTCAATTCGATTCGCACGAAGGGTGGTAAGACGTGGAGAGCCATCACGGGGCCAACGGTGCTTAAGGAAAATCGAGTGAGAATAGCGTGTGTGAAGTGGTTGGAGAAAGAGAGGGGTGGTAGGGTCGCGTGGAAGTGGTCTCGGATGGAAGTAAACTCGGTTAAGGGTTCGCGCGTTCTCGCTGGCATCTCGAAAGGGTTGCACAAGAAGAAGGGCTTTAGAGACGGCGCAGCAGGTGAATCGTGGCCGATGCTTTTACAAAAAAGAATCCGCACCTCCTCGAGATTGTCCCCGTTGAATGCATTAAAGCAGGTTTATGCTAAAACTTGAGCGCACGATATTCCAAGACTGTCGCACTTAAATTAGAATTATTTTCTACGCTTTTCTTTTTTTATGTCATCGGAATACTTGGCACTAGCTTTGCATTTTCTTTTATCCGTTTTCCCCAGCAGAGAGTTATTCGATGCTTGCGCGAGAAAATATTGTTCGCCGGATTTTTGGTAATTATTTGCCAACGATTATTATTAATAATAGAGTATAGAATTGGGGCGGATGTCACGAGTTAATAATTGTGAAGAATTCATTCCGTTTTGATTTCGTACTAAGAGGAAGCTCGAGATAGGAATAATTCTCTACCACTTGTCAACTATTAAAAGCACAGTCAATCGTTCAGTATACATACATACATATATCCCCGTAACATTTAACACTATTATCAGCACTGAAAGTACACGCGACAGTGAGAACTCTCTTTAATATCCTTCCTTCCTTTAATTTTTTATTACATGTCTCATAGTTCTGCCAGATAGGTACGTTTCCTCCATACCCCTTTTCTGCTCCACTGCTTTTCCTTCCTCTTTACGTTTACTCTCCGAAGTTCTCCTTTTCTAATATCTACCCATTGCCGATCCTCCTCCACGATTTTTTCTTTTCACCGCATTCCTTCCGTCTTCTCCCCCTGCATCTCCCCGTGTCCCCAATCTCCCACGTCTCTTCCGCTTTCTCAACCTTTTTCTCGTCTTACCTTACCCCACGGTTCCCCTATATTTCCCGCAACCTTCCACCCACTGGCCCCACAATCCCGCCAGTACCTGAACACACGTACGCAACATGCATCTTACGAATACGAGTATATTACAAAGCGGCGGTATCGTCTGGTGCTATGGCACCAATGCAAGCGTATCCTCCCGCCCGTATCTTGTAAAAGCATAAGGGGACGTAAATCTCGCGTGGACATAAATTCCTTTATCGCGGCCGTCTTGCTAGCGAGACCGAGCGCACCGCCTAGCTACTTCTTACTTTTCCTCTTACCGCGAATCTCTATGGATTTCCTGGCGTCGCGACGACGTGCATTCGACCGTGGCCGTTCTCGTTTCGTAAAATCCAACCCGTTCCATCGCTTTCACAAGGGGTTGGGTGGTCGGTGGGGGTGGGGGTGAGGGGGCAATAAATACCGGCGACAATATTGACGCGCAAATATTTAGGCTGTATATTTATAACGACAACGGCCATGTATTTACAGGCGGTGCCAGGGACTTGTTCCATCAATATTTGAGCGTGAAACTTTTTGCTGGATTTCCCGTCGAACGCTCGTGACCGTAAACGTATTATGCTTTATGTAACGCGGTCGCAAATGGTCATTCTCGATCGTGCTAATGGACGGTTTAACGCTGCATCGTCGACGGCCACGAGGTCCGATATCCGTGCGCGCGGTGGATTCTCCATGAAGAAAAATCGGCCCGGGCGTTGCGATTGAAAATCGATTGATTGCCCGAATTGAAACCGTCGGTTAAAATACGCGGGGCGTATTTTGTCCACGGTCCGGCGCAGATATTATCGGTGGAAAGTAATTTTCCAAACTAATTGTGCCTACGCGTCCGCTGGACGGCGCGGAGAATTTTTTTTTTAATGGACACAACCGTCTCTGTTGTATTTATGCGTGTGGAATGGAGAGCGGCAATTCAACCGTGGACGTGACGTCACGTAACCCCTTTTGCCCGTCGAGAACTATGTCGACGCCGGCCGGTCGGAAAAAAGTTATCCCACCGTTCTGTGCTAACTAATAATTTACGTTGCGCGTCACTTTCACGTCCGCTCCATTTGTTCCCGATGATGTGAAAGAACAATAGGATAGAAATCTGCACGTGGTTCATCGAATTCGTAATCCAACAGTTAATTTTCCAACTCGATTATCTCCGAAGAAAATTAAAAAAATGGAAGAAAGAATAGGAGGAAAAGGAGCAACAACCGCAGAAAGAGCGTAGGAAAAGGCGGGTGGTAAAAAAAAGTCAATTTCACGGGTTCGACGTATTTTCTCCAACGGTGAATCGTTTCCACATACGTGCGGATGTACACCGGGGTGAAGCTTTTACGAAGAAAACCGCTTCAATCGTTGGTCGTTAGTAAGTTAATCGATCAGACAACCGTGTATCCACCCCTTGCTCCCCCTTTCGCCCTTGCCTTGTCGTTCTTGTTAATCAACCGCGCGTGCACAGCGGCGGCACAGGCACAAAAGAAGGCACAAGTATCGGACAGAAATAGGGAAAGATAGGCGGAGAATGCACGCGGTGCCAATTAACAGTTCGCGGACGTCGTTTGAGCGGCAATCGAGACAACGAGGTAAGAGGAAAGCAATTATCTGGCGGGCCGAGTGGCTGTCCGCCGACGCAGTTGTTCCCTAATTGCATCGACGTGCGGACACGCTGGCGCAGGGTTCGCACGAAAGATACCGGAACTGCACCTCCGTCAAAGCGGGCCGAAAATTTCAACGATTTCCAGTTTGCCACCTATGGACGGTCTGAACGTTGGGAAGTCGCTTTGAGATGGTTCTTTCGCTTTTAGCGGTATGTATCTCGCGGAAACGGTACCCGAGCGAACGTGGTAATTAGTTTGGAAATTGCAGTTTCCAGTCTCGCGAAAAAGAGGCTGAAGGAAAATGCTAGTAACGATGATCGTTTGAAGATTGAATGCGGGGGGGATAGTAAAAAGGTGAGGGCCAAAATTGTTACGTTAAAGATGCCACTATTATTTATGGTATCGTGGTGTATCATTTTTCCGGTATAATAAGATTAGCAGCGACGTTGAATCGTGCTGTTTGGAATAACACAAAGAGGATAAAATGTTTGTTATACGTACGCGTGGCCACTGTTGGCAAATTTTATGCTCGATGATAATTCGATGCCATTTTTGGTAATTGGAATGAAGCGATACGGTGTGCGCGCAAATATCCGTCATCGAACGCATACACCGTTGCGATAACGTCATGGAAAATCATAAATATTCCACGGCAAATACAGTGCTGATAGTTGTCATCGAATATTTAAATATTGGAATGGCGCATGTATTTAATGCATCTTGCGACCTGCTCATATTTTATTCGTAAAACAAAAACTATATCCGCGGCTCATCAGCGACTCAAATTAAGAAAAATAGTCTTCGTTCGTGATGACAATTTTATCGAATTCCGGTTGGAATTATTTGACACCGCGTTCTTTGCGTTCCGCCAAGGAAATTGGTTACAGTCCGTTTTTACGTTTCAGCGAACGCATCGTGTTTAACTAAAAATTCGCTGAATTCCCTGTAGGTGCAGTAATTCAATGCCGGCAAGGACCATTAATCCGCAGACGTTTGTATCGTTCTCCAATTTAACAATGGCCATTTTTCAAACGTTTTCTCGACGAACGATTTAAAGCTCGCATTATCCAGCCTGGTAACGGTCTTCTGACCCCCTCGCCGCCTGCATCAGTTTCATCAATTAGGTTACTTAAATGTTTGCACGAGGAAAATCCCGATGAATATTACCAAGGGCGCGGATAGTGGCGGTGGTATTGAGGGGAACGGGGGGTGGGGGTTGAAAAGGGTAGTGGACAGTGCATACGTTACCAAACTCGCATTATCGTCGTGAATCAGCATCGGATAAATTATTAAAAGCTTAAACCACGACGGAAGTATAAATTAATTAGCGCGAACATTAATGGATTTAGCCGGATATTTGAGTAATGCGATAATTGAATGTCGCACACTTCCGGCCCTGGCCGTTTGAACATCGTCGGTGTATCAATCGTTTGCTTGCACACGATTTTAAGCCGACGCGTATCGACGAGCTCTGCGAACGTCGTAGTAAAAAAAATGAGAAAAATCAGACAAACAGAAAGTGTGAAAGGTGAGATAGCAACAGTGATAGCTTCGGGAAAATATTATTCGCGATATTGGAGAATATATTATGTTGGCTCGAACGACTGGATAATGATAAAAAAAGATTGGTGATATTATATTATAAAAGCCATTTCTATATTTAATACCACTTAAACTTTCAATTCATATTAAATGTCACAACACTTGGTGACACGCTCTGAACTGAACAATGATTTATATTAATAAAGTATATACTTTGCACGTTCGAAGAACTAGGTGTTTTCTACGGAACACCTCACAATCATCCATCGTGCTCTAACAAAGGATAAGTAAAACGAATTTCGATCTCCTGTCTACTGCCTGGATAAATATCAAAGCCCATATTCGTCGTATATAATACGATTCCCCATCAAACACCATAGAGATAAAGAAGGCGGAGAGACAAATGGCGAGGGATCGAAGATTATAGGACGGGGCCGCCTGACAATGGCTCGCGTAAAACAGATGCGAAGAAAAGCGCAGTGTACAGGGCAGGGATCCCTCTGATAGAGAGCAGGGTCGAATTTATGGGTGTTACCGGGCGTAAGAATAAGGGGCCAAGCGAGCCTTTACGTCTCCGTTTTACTACCCTTACCAAAGATTTGCATAACGTTCCCCAGTATCCCCCCTCGGTCCACGTGTCTCATCTTTCCTTGCGAACATCACGTTCACCTGCACGCCAGGGGTTCTTCCCTCCCAGGAAGAAGAGAAACCTTTCAACGAGAAGAGAAACGGGGCTGCAGGTTGGATGGTTCGTGTTGACGATCGATGGAAATCCTTAACAATGAGATGACATAGTAACGAAGTTCATTTGGTGGCAGCCGATTCGACGATGAGAATTCTTTTAAAGGTTCAGGGGAATCTTTTATGGGAAGTTAATTGGGATGGATCGATTGCCGACTTTTGACCTTTGAAACGTGAACGCTGCGCCTCCAGCTTGCCCGGCCATATTTCGTGCAAGTATTTAATTTGTTCCAACGGGTTTCCGGCTTTCGCTGCAATTAATTACTCTCGCTTACGCGGCACTCACGTTTTCGACGATATGCTTTACTACGCCGGTCTACTTTGTTCGGTATATTTCGCTCTTGGGCTTTTCTTTGATTTCGACGGAGGTGCACTCGTACGAGTGCCCCTTTGACGCGTTTCTATTGCGCTCGAGACCGGCTACATTAATATCGCGTGCATCGATTAATATTCACTATGAAACTCTGTGGATCTTGATGTATGTATAGAGTCGGCGGTGTTTCCGTTTTTCGTTCTCCTTCTTTTTCCCCGTTTACTTTTTTTTATTCTCTCGAGCACGTTGGGCTTCGCTGATTGCAATTGCTTTGACCCGCGCGATTATATTTGGTAGCGCTTTTATGTCTGCACTTCTGTCGTTCATAGATTCTCGGGTATTTTAAGAACGTTTAACTGCGATGGCAAATAAATGAGTTTCTCTGATGGAAATTGCATAGATCTTTGGATAAATTGATAAGGTTGGTGGGGATCATGTTCAATACGAAATACATACTTGCTCAGTCGATTTATTAATATATAAATACGAATTTCGTGAAAATTATTTAATTTTAGAATTGTGGGATTTAAAGTGAGGGCATTGTTAAATAATTTCTTAGTTCTTGTACGATTGATCGTAGGATCGCCTATCTATAATTTCCAACATGTACTTCATAAATATATTTCTCCAAAGATGAACTGTTAGATTCAGAATAAATCCGTGTTCAGTGTTCGTTTAAAGCAAATCAAATATTCATACGAACTCTGTTTTTAAGCTTCGATATCAGATTAAATTATCGTCGAACACGGACATTTATCCAAGAATTCTATATCGTCATCTAAGAATAACATTTAGAATTTCGCAGCATAAATATTTATGGTAGATACGTTCATTTCCAGCCCCCTCGATGATCCACCCTAGATTGAACAGCATCGATCACACAGTTTAATTAAAAGATCACCGAAAGTTTTCAAGAGCAAAGCGACCCTTTCGAGCTGTTTTCTTCTCCCCTGCAAATCGGTCCATTTGCTTTAATTTCGGCATTAGCCTCTCTGATTCTTTTCCGCTCGATTCTTCGCATCTCCGCCCTTCTTTCTCCTTCTAGCGTCGTGGTGTGTTTCTCCTTTCTGATTTAGAAATCGATCATGTCGACCGTCGATGCTACCCAGCGCCTGTAATTGGTTGATTCTGCTTTATTGACACTGGAATTAACCGTTCGCCGAGCGTGCTTTCCGCTCGAGATGCACAACGATTTCCCAGGGCCTTCGATTTTCACTGTACCGGCTCGTTACGTATACTTTTCCCAACGAAATCGTTCAGTTTCGTATCGCGCGGCTGAGAATCAACGATATTAGGACGATCGAGGGACGAATTAATTTGAGGGAACATTTCGTTTCAACGTTTCGACGATAAATTATTTCGCCGTAATTGCGATATGCCTGTCCGCGAGTTTAATTCATTTTATTACGTTTCACTCGACTATCGGAAGTTTGTTGCCGATGTCCTTCACTCAGATTGTTGAACAATTTTTTCAAGCGAAAACGAAGTGGACTGCAGGGGGTGGTTGGTAAAAAAAAAAGGAATCATTCCAGTGTCGCGGGACCTGTTCAAAATTATACAACTTTTAATTGGAAAAATCTCGACGTTCTTCTTTGCCTTCACGGTGAGATAGGGCGGGAAATTGGAAGGCGTTCCCGTATAATTAATAACTTTCTCATGAATTCGAAGAATTCTACAAAGAAACAAGCACCTGGGTGGAAGCAGGGGTTAACACAGTCACTAATTATCCTGCAGGAGACCCTCCACTGTAACTTCGTCACAATGGAAATTAAATAGTACACGCAACATAGAAAACGAAGATAAATTTTCGTCGATCAAATTGAACTTACAAAAACGTTCGATACATTCGTCGAAATTGAACAATCTGCGTCCGAACGAATCGCGCAATCAAATATAACGGAATGCATCAGAATTTCAAAAGCTTCCACGCATAAATGGAACACGGGGTGCAGGAGTCGCGGAAATCAGAGAAATCAATAGGGGTACACGAGTAGCGATTCGGTGACGCGACCGTGGCACGGTCGAGGAGGAAGGCCGCTGTATGTCAGCGGAAAGGGAAGAAAACGATCCGAGGTGGTTCCCATTGCGAAAACATCGGGAAAACTTCGAAGGGGAAGCAATAGTCACGAGTGGGAAGTTCTGAATGTCCACTAACAATCTGCGCTGTTAGAAGAGATCCTCCTTTCCCACTTCGTCGCCAGACGACAGCCGCCGTTCTCTACGGCCAAGCGACGGTTTCTGTATCAACCCCCGACGGCCGCCGTTGCCACCCCTTCTCCGCAGTACTTTCTTGCTTTATGGCAGAGAGATTCTAATTTACAGTCACGCTGCGAACCGATTCTTCTCCTCTTCCTTCCACCGCGATTCTTCCATCTTGCTATCTCTGCTCGGTCTATTACACCGTTGACCTACAAAGTTCCATCCGCCCCTCTCATTCGCAGTATACGCTCGGCGAAACTTTGATGGAGCTCGACTTTGGGAAAATAGAAACTTCCATCAGATATGGCCGGATATTGCGATATTTGAGCGGTGCTGTTCAATCGTCGACAAGCTGCTCCCCCGGTCTCCCTAGGTTCACTTCATTGACGATCCGACGATTGTTCGCCACCGGGTGGGAAATGTTGCGATGTTAAAAACCATCGATTCCCTGATTACCTTGGATAGAACGGTGCGATCTTTACGTATTACATTAATCTGTTTAAATAGGATTTCTTGTAATCATGTTGCAGGTAACGTCAAACGTATAGTACTATGTATTGCTTGCTTCCGATTTATTTTGTAAGCACTCAGACCCATGGAATACAATAACTTATTTTATTATCATTTTAAATTTCATTAAAGTCTTAAAAATCATTTTTAAATCAAAGATTGTGTAGACCAGTGGTGAGCAAGCTTTGGCTCGCAGTGGGCCAACAGTTGACATCTACTACTTTACGCGGGCCGCAATATTAAATATTCAAATATAGCAATCGAATAATTTAATTTAAGACGCAAATTAGCCATTCCTTATTTGATTTATAGCAAAATTTTCTTCTGTTTTTTTAACATACACATACTAATATACCTACAATACATCTTATAGTGTAAAAGGGTATACGTTTAAATCACGCGTGGCCCGCGTGTCACATGTTTTCGCGGGCCGCAGTTTGCTCATCACTGGTGTAGACTATTGTACGAAGAATGCATCAAAATTCATTTTAATAGAATCTTACGATTATCGATATTCAAATAATTATTTCTGTCCAGTGTCGTTCACCTGCGCTACTAAAGAAAAGCTGACTTCACCATTCACCCGTACTCCAAAAAGAAAATAAATAAAATGCCCCAAGAAATTGCACCGCGGCGCTTGATTTTATGTATCCACAGGTCCCGCTGGTTTCGATGTTCCCCGTTCTAACGAGACCGCCGACGCCTCTAAAACTGCAGAACTCCAAGGACCTATTGATCTTATGTAGGTACTTCGAAGTCGGCGACAATACCTCCTACTACAGAAACCCTCGTTCCACGCTGACCGTATAAAGTCTAGTTACATACCCGTCTCATTCTACAAGTCCGTAATAGTCACGCCGTGGCATCTAATCGGGGTCAAACAATTGTTAGACTTCAATCCACGTACCCTAACACCGGCGCACACGGTCATGCTTGTCCATTTCGCACGTTCCACACAGGCTTCAATATCTCTGTTCCGCCATTTCAAACCGGAATCCTTCCATCCCATTTCGTCTTCCTGCTGACCTTTTTCGTGCTGTTTTTTTTTTACTCTCCCGCTCGCAGAGAATGAGAATTCCGACTTGGCCGCGCGAGAAACGCGCGAGATCGACGGGAATTTAATTAAAGCAACGCGCGTCGAAATTGAAAGGGATTTCCACGGGACAAGCACCCGCCCGTACCACCCTGTGTTCCGTTATCTTCGCGCGCGTGCTACACCCTCGAAATCGGTGGCAATTTTTGTGGACCGTTTGTCCACTCGATCGGAGAAGCCGGGGAAATTTTCATCGGGTCTGAAAAGTTTTCCTCGTTACGAGACATCCGCGAACCAGCCTCGCCGAGCTGACGCGTGTTACTCACTCGAGAATACGCGCGATAAAATACGCTCGATCCGCTCGAAATTCAGCCGTGAAAGCCCGCTGCAAGCCGCTCCCGTTTACGGCGAGCACAGGCCTCGAAGTGTCGCCGGAGTTTCTGATCTCTTTTATGTAGTTCCGTTTTGCGATTGGCGCCTTCTGTGTCGAACGTATTTGAGTTTTATTTGACAGCTTTCTTGTCGTGACGGTGGAACGGTGTAACGAAAATTCCCTTTTGTTTCGGTGGCCGTGGCAGGTGATGCTGATAACGGTGCACGTCTGTTAGAATAGGAAATAGATGTAGCTGGTAGTTGCTTTATGCGGGCTTTGGAGTCAGAAAGGCGGATGTGAATTGGAAATTTTTTTGTTCGACGATGAAAATCACTCAAGCTGAAATGTTATTTTTGTCCTCGTTTTTTTTTGAGAGAGATAAAAATTGTTATTTATTTTCTGGGGGCGTAATGTGAATCTTAAGATTAATGGTTTTCGAAAGAGAAAATATTTTATGTGTTCTACTCATTTTTCCTTTAGTCGGTACTTTCATATAAATCGCAAGTACTTTAAATAACATTGACAATGTTGTATAATATCAATATTGTTACATAATCTGAGCAACAATGCTGCAAATGTTTTATCAAAGTTACGAAACGTTAACACCGTCGCAAGGAACCCCAACAAAGTGGCACGGTATTATAAATTTGCAATAGCGCTTTGGTATCAAATTACCACGTGGACTGCGATTGGAAATTCCAACTTGTTGCTGAAGGCTCATTAAAACTACCGTTATGCAATTCTGTTCTCTGGACTACTGTTCTGTATGGAATACAACACGGAGCGATATACAGACTGTCTACGATGGAATTATGTTAATAACATTTTTTCTAATTAAAGATACTGACGAAAATCTAAAGAATCATTATACCGCTCGAGTGATAATATTTAAAATTTCATAGATATAGATATCATAAATTGCTGTTTAACTGCTACTGAAAAATACCGACAGCCCGAAAATTCCTTTGATTTACAAACATCTGTCTGCTTTACCTATCAACCCCGTCCATTTAACGAAAATTTATCATTCTTTACGGATGGCTGCCAGACGCAGTGAATTACCACAAATGAAACGTGTTTCCAGAATGCAAATATTACCTATATCGTAATCTCCATCACTTGCTGCACTGTTCGCTGGATGTGCTATCAAATATTGGCGAATCGAATCCTATAACGGATTGTTTATTCCCGTGTATAATATGGCGAGCGTAAACTAGGATAAACAGCCGTCGAGCTAGTTTCAGTTATACCGCAAAGTAGTTGCACGTATCGAGCTGGATTGTACGCTCGCGTTAATTATTGTACGCCTGCAACATTTGCTTGGCATCATCCAGTTTCAGTCCACCCGCGCGAGTTCATTTTATCCTGTCTTAACTGGGTGATATGCTCACAATCTCTACGTTTAACTAGATTAAAAATCGATTTTCTCGTCCACTTGTTTGACTGGAAATAACTAAGCGATTCGCTGCCTCGTATCGTCCCGAATGAATGGTATTCGATATTTCTGTATGTTTAGAAAGTCAGACAGTCTTTCATTAAAGGTATTCATGCGTCGAGCTTCCGGACGATGGTATTGTTTTTTCTGGATTAAGAAATTGTTCAAAATTGCAGGTTCGTAGAAAACGCATCTTCACTTTGTCAGTCCCTGAATACCAATGAGAATTGTACTTTAAAGTTTATTCTGATATTTTCAATTCGATGCCCTGAAATGAATTAAATTGCGACAGATAGATCAATACTTTAAAATCGTAATTAATATTGCAGAGTCGTTGGAAAGTGAAAGAGGATACGTATTTATATGCCGTTTCTACTTTTTTTTATACAATGCTCAGCAGGAAACGATATTTAAAAGAATGTAGGATTGGAAATATTGCATGACTGTGTAGAATGATTCCGATGTATGAAAGGTACGTTCGGCGCTGAGTACCTGAGAAGGTCGTGTGCATGGAGGGTACAGCGGCCCAGGGTTCGGGTGGTCGGGACCGATCATCGCCGAGGAATGACTGCGGGGTGTGTCCTAAATGAGTGAGAGAAAATGAGGAATAGAATGAAAGAGAAACTAAGAGTGAAAGAATATAAAGAATGAATGATGCGTGCAAGAGTCAGATCTAAGGGAGAGTTGAAACAGAGTTAAGGGAGGATCGAAGTGAAGAGTATCGCGAGCTGAGAGTATTGTTGAGTGTTGAAAGTATCGTGTGTGAGTCGTGTGTTTGAGTAACGTCGTGTGTCGACATCTTATTTTATAATAAAGTTAGTGTTTTAATGAGAGTAACTGAAGTCTTATTACACCACCTGTCCTCTATTCCAATCGACGTGAGGTTTACGAAAAATAACTTCCACAAGAACCTACATAATATTAACTAATATTGGGATGAAATTGAACACCTTTATCGTATTTCAATCGTTATATATAATTCATCAGAAAACTTGATCTCCAATTCAGTTCGTTATTCGTTATTTTACACCGCGTAGGGTGGAACAGTTACCGTTTCGAAAACAATGGTTATTATTCCAACTTTAAAATTACAAGCGGCACCGCAGTCAGAGAGTTATAAAAGTCAGAATGGAAAAAGTTATGGTACGAAAAGGAGGCTGAGTCCGCACGTGCATCCGTGGCATTTAATAAGTAGGTTAGAGAATGTATCGGAAATTATGGAATGGGAGATACGCCCGATGCCGATCGGAACTGGTTCCGGCAAAAGATGCACGTAAAGGGAACGCGTACCTTTCCTATTTTTCAATTCCCTGGCCATTGAAACGGGGAACTTCGAAACGCGATACAAGTCGCGACCAGAGAACGCGATTCAATGAATCGTGGATCCAGGTGCTCGAGTACTACGATTGAAATTTCGGAAACAATGCACAGTCCAACGATGAAGTCTTTATTCCCAAGTAATTTCGTCTTTCTTATTACAAGTCGACGGTGGAAAGTCATTGTTCGACACAGCAGTTTCGTTGAATGTTTGTGGAGTCTATTTACTGTTTCGAGTTTCACTTAAAGTAGTTTAAATATTGATCCTGCAGAGCTCTCCCTAGCGAATACCAGATATTCTTACTTTTATCAATTGTATACAATTACGATTTCATAATTAAGGCAGCGCATATTTATTACAGAAGAAGAGTTTCACTGGTCGATCAATATTATTCACATCGTTCATGTATTATTCTAATATGGAAGATACGAGCTACGAATAGAAATATTCTAAACAATTACTGCTTAAGAGAATCTTTTCTCTGCTCCAATACATAACATAATAACAAAATAAAAGTGATTAATGTAACATAACAGACACATTGCGATCGGTACAAAGTGGACGCATAAAATAATAAACTAAAATAAACGAAATGAAGAATAATCTCGCCCATCAAATGATCACTCCCCGCGCACGTTTCCGGTCACACCTCTCCCAATCGTTCCTCCACATCCTTCTGCAACACACCGCAACATTTCGATCCCCTGCGCAAAACGTGTAACACCATCTCGTGAAATCACGGACGGAAACGAAACACCGAGAAATTTATTCCCCCATTCCGTACGTGCATGCACACCGGTTCGCGGGGTGGCTCGTATAATTTCGAAATCGATGGATATCCACGCAGAATAAATTCTACGAGCCCGTACTTATCCAACGCGTGTGTCGGCCGCGCGAAATAAACGCGCCACGTTCCCGACGTTTCAAGGTATATTCGATAAATCTGCCCACCGCACCGTAACCGGCCGAACTCGCCTTTTCTTTGGAGGCTCGCCATTTTCTCCTCGCTGGGGCTACTTAAAGGATTTACGACACGCCGGATTCGCTCGCGAGATATTTATTCCCCTGTCAAGCCTGTCGCGGTCGAACGCGTTGACGCGTCGAGTCGCGCCGCCGACTCTGCGCACAGGTGAGCCCCGAGTTCTACCTGCCCGTGACGCTCGATCGTGACAATTCGATTCGACTTTATCCACGGGTAATTCCGGCGAGTCTGCGTCGTCGGTACGTAATTGAATCGTCATGCACTGTAGCAGAATCCATTGATTACTTGCCGCGATTTCCCTGCGCGCGTAGTCCCGGCCGCGATTAAATACGCAACGCATTTACCCGATACAGGTGCTGACCCCGTTACGATATCGTGGACGGCTGTGCGCTTATTACATTCAATTACAGGCACAACGGAAATCGGCCCCAGAAATCACGTGCCAATCGGGGACGCTGGCGGAAATGACAGGCGTTGACAACAGTTTCCTCGATTTTGACGGGAACGATGCCGTATGCGTCGCACGGAATGATCGCAGTTATCTTCCATGAAACGATTCGATATGGATTTTTTGGGGGGGAAATGTATATGGGTGACGAGAGAGTACCTTATAATGTGCACTTATATTTACACGTATTTCTTACATTTATTGATGTACATACATGATGATGATCAAGATTAATAATGCGTCTACTTGTTTTACGAGAGCTCGTAGCAAAGTACAATCTGTCAGATTCACTGAATAGTATGAAACATGCTTCTAAGCAGTAATTCAGTTTCAAAAGTGGATGAAGATTTTTCATGAACAAATTTTCTCTCGCCCTTCATAATTAATTGATCCGGAAAACGAAGGAAGGGAATATCTAGCAAATTCTTCCCGTGAATACTTACCCGTCATTACCATTTCATTAAAATTTCACGAGATTTAAAAGGAAGGCGAATTTATTTAAGGTACAGGATTTCACTTCTCCGAAGTATCTCGTAAATTTACAGTTTATATTTCAGCCCGTTCATCCCTAAACACGTATTCGCCAAATATAATTGAAAAATTGCAACAGATAATAATACACAATCACAAAAGTAAATGTAGTTTAACGAATTCAACCAAATGTAATTGCACTCTCGTCCCCGTTAAATGTCACAGATATTGCAAAATTGTCTGCAAGGATAACAATTGCTCCCAAGCAGCATCATCCAAAAGTATCTCGATCGATCTATATCACGGGCATGTACAGTACACTTTAATATTTCGTTTACGAGTGGTTGTGCGCGACGAGCGTGCTTTTGCATCGCGTCCGTTTGTCGCCGGTATCAAAAGGGTGACTATCGCAGTCTGCGATCGCGTGATCCGGGCATAATGCATAAAGTTTAACGATATTACACGATTTTCATTCGCTCGCGCGACAACTCTTACACGGTGAGACGCAATATTACATATTACAAAAGTTACGAGTAATTTCTTTGCGCGTTCCGCCTCTGCTTCATCCTTGTCCCTCTTCTTCCATTGCGCGCGGGCGTGCTTTATTGAAAGGATAAAATCCTTATATCGTAGCGATGCGTCGTGATTGCTCGACGTCATTTCATTTTTCCAATAAACCTTTTACGGCCGAGAGTCTTTTTCTCTCCTTTTCCCCCTCGACCCGCGGCACGGTCTTTTGCTCGCCTTGACTCTTGTGCATCGCTCCGTTCAGTTCGTTCGTGTGCATTATGAACGAGGGAACAAATAGGAATAAAGGGGCGAAAGTGAGAAACGGGACCAAGGTACGCATGAATGGAGGAAGATCGGTGATTGATAAGCGGATCAGCTGTGGTACCTTAGTTTAGGAAATATAGCAAGCTGTTTTAATGGGCTATGTAAAGAAAAGAAATTTTTTAAATTCTTGGTTATCCAATGATAGTATACACGTATAGGTATAAGTAATTGGTTTGCACTTCCTCCTTTTCGCTGTTTCCGCTTACCTTTAATATTCAAATATTTAATACTATTAATATCTAATTTCTCTATAAGAGATTTAAACGGTAATTCTTCCCCCTCGTTTTCTCAACTTCGTATGTACAGAAGTATGCCAGTGACCCAATGCGTAACATTTCAAACGAACATCCACCCTGTATAAATGCGATTAAAAAGAATCGATATCGGTGTGTCATAATTTTTATTGCCTCCATTACTATTTCCCTCGTAAGTGTAATATGAAACGGATTCAGATAACCACGCTTAAACAGCCCTGAAAACAGCCGCACCTAAATAAATTTCCATCTTAATTCGAGGCACGTTACCTTCTTCGCGGTACTACAAACCCCGTGGGCCAACTGAACGAGCCAGGGAACGGGAACGCAGCCCAAGAACAAATTCGTTGGTGAATTACTTGCCTTCCCGAATTCCCAGTCTCGGCCACCTACGATAATTTATTTCCCATGGAATTCGTTGCATTCTGACCCGGTGATAAATTAAGAGGGGCTCAATTGTTTCAAGAGAACGATCCTGCGGTTGGCTGGCGGTGGCTTGCCGTTCTCCAAAGGCAGGCGCTCGGCCCGCTCTAAAAGAGCCCGTAACAATAAACGTTCCCGCGTTCGCAAATTCGTCCGACGATTTTATCCGTTACGTGGCTGAATAACGGAGGAAGCAAAACAGAAATTGGAAAAAGGATGAAAGAGAGACGATATAGCAATTGATTTTTCCATTCACCCCTATCATTCGTTCCCAATACGTACGATGCATCTGCGTGGCAAACTTTAATTCTCATTATCAAACAAATTTATACACCGTGCGCGTGAAACTATTGTTTAAAAATACACACTCTCGTGAAAATGAATATTTATTTCACTTGTAACTGTAATTGTACATTAATTCATGATTTATGGTAAATAATAAATCTACTCAGCCATAATGAAGGGACAATTTAAAAATACGTATATTACCGATTCTCATCTACTCTCTATAATAAAAAAAAAATCATTAAAATGGTAATAATTCTTTTCAACATCCAAATTAAATCGAGTTGGCCCCCTACCTACATGGAAGAGTTGCCAGATCGATTTTAATGAGCAGGCTGGTCATCTGTAATTCGCCGTGAAAGGACATTTGTTCAAATCGCGAAAAATATGGTATCTCGCGGTCGGCGACGGTAATCGTCGCGTCGCGACGATACGGGACGTGACGAAATATCATGAGAGGCGTAATGGTTGTGCTATCGGACGTGTTCACGGCGTGAACACCATTCGGGGCCCCGTAACTAATGGAGAGATCCGAAATGGAAGCGCGGCGACAGCGAAACGGACGTTTAATGGGTCGAAAAATTTGCATAACACGCGTTTAATGTATCCTCCCACCGCGTTGGACATATCACCGACCCTCCTATGCCCACCGGATCATGGAATTACAGATATGGCGATCGTTCTGGATGCTGAAGCGACGCCGGTTTCTTGACTCGAGTCGTGCGTTACGAATAAACGTGCCTACACTTTTGGTAATTGCAGTGGCACGTACGATCGAAGCTTTCCGCCGTACAGGTACATACGTGCGTGTGCACCCGCGTTGCGTACGGTTCTAGAGGCCTTTGAATGGCTGTCGAATTGCCAGAGGGAATTGAGAGCTAACGAGAGAGTATGCATTGTTGCTGTACATTTTGAAGCAAATGGAACATCCAATGGGATAGCTCGTTAAAAACTAATTCTTCTAAGCTGAAGAGTTTGTTTCTCGAAGGTGACACCATTTTGCAGGTGTACGTTTAAATATTCATTCGTACAAAGGTGTCACTTTTGCTGCTCTATCTTAATATTCTAAAGAGGCAAGCGAAATATTTGTCACCCTTCGCAGCATCGTTGCGACACCATTCATTGCCACATTCGTGACGTCAGTGTGCAATCTATTAATCATAAAATCCATTTGCCCAACAGTCAACCCCGTATCTTCAATCGCCGAACACCACGCAGTCTAAAGAACGATCATAATCATAATCAAGTGGGTAATCACATTTCCGAGCACCATAGCGACTGCACTCGTACCCAAAGACGATTAAGTCCTTTAATCGATCTTTCAGTCACATTTCAACGATTATCACGACACCGTCGTCGTGCCCGCGTTTCCCTCCTCCTCTTCGCACCACTCGATATAAATTGAGAGCAATTACGTGATCCATTATGAGCGACTCGAAGGCCGGCGGGAAGCATCTACAAAGACAGCGCCTCTCGTTTTACGTTCCAGGGCGAGCAAAGAACGGCGACGAGTGTAAAGAGTGGAGGATGTAAAGAGGGACGAACAAAGGAGGGTAGACGGCGGTTTACACGTGTGTATACGCGGGTGCGAGTGTCTGTCTGGTGGAAGCCCGGAGACGAGGGATATCCGGTTGCTCCTTTTGCAAATACTTGAAATCGCGTCCCGTCGCCGTGTGAGAATGCGCGTCCCCGGACGGTTGTGCCGTGGAATTTTCAATATTGTGCCGGGAGATTGCCCTGATTAATGAGACGACGTGGTCCTTCGAGACATTGTTCGCTACCGCATGCGGCCGACCCGTGTATCACGAGGCCGGCTGTTATATTATATGCCACCGATTGGTTTCACCTTGCCAGCACTGACCACCAACATGGCTGCTAATTGGATTGCTTTGTTGGCCCATGACACGATCGACCGCGCGGAGTGTCCGCGGAGTTGAACTTAGAAATGCCCGGAAAATTCTTGCCCGACCCGACCCCCGCAAGTGCGAGTCGCAATTTACATAATTGCCACTTCGAAAAATTGCACGACAAAGTGGATTTTTACGCCGTAGAATTTAATAGCACCGGGGAAGGGTAGCGTTGTATACGTTGCACACGGTTGGAAGCTTGCGGATTACGCCGTTGTTCAACAGGTGAGGAAGATTCTTTTCCGGCCGAAGATATAATTTGCCGTAGGAAGTTCGAGGGCCTGGGCGCGTTTAAAATGGAACGTTGGTATTTATTAGAGGGGAAATAAGAGTGAGTTGTTTAACTGGGAAGTCAGAGGCCAGGAAACTCGGGATTGTTGGGAAGTTCTGACCACCATAGAACACGGGACAAATAGTGTCGCGACAGGAGGAAAGACGTGCTATAGGGCGGAGAGAAAGCCAGACCGTGATACCTTAGTAACTTGGCGGTCAGTTAGTCAGTTGGCTGTCAATCAGAGCGGGACGAAGTTGGAATCTATTAGATTTCGAAAAGTGAAGCTTGGCCGTAGTCAAGTTTCGCGCAACACTTGATTAAATCAATGTTGGGAACGTTTGCGTCTTCGTTATGTTAACGAAGCCACGGGAACGGTGGAAATTAATTCGTTGAATTTCAAGCGTTTGCTATCGCGAGATTGTTAATAATAGTTTCAAATTGTTCGCCTGACGGGTATAATATAACGTTGAGTTAACGATTGAATGAATAAACGATTTATGTAAGGGGACGTTCGTTTGTCAGGTTCATTAGCGAGGCTATTACAATTAATTTTCCGATGGGACAAAGTAATGAAGGCACGGTGCACGGCTGTATTAACGAAATCACTGGTTCGAAGATACAAATTGTTTTCGTTTTAAACAGTCGCACGAATCGGACAACAAGCGCGTTGCCAATTAGCGGAATTTCATTCCTATGCAGAGTGTCCTTTCTGATCATAATTCACCGGACAATCATTAAGGTGAAACATAAATAATGTAAGAATCTGAATATAACGCGAGACTAGTAGCCAAATTGTGTGGCAATACACACGAATTATTTTAACCCGGAGTTCCATGTTGTGAATATTACTAAATACAAGCGAGTGACAAGTGAGGGAATATTACAATTAAAGTGAGGGACAAAAATATGAGGCCGTACGTTTTTGTATTAAACTTTATTATTATTTAACAATCGGAATGTCATAAAATGTCAAATTCCCCAACTGCACAGTATTTTTCACCGTATTTATTAGTTATTGTCATCGGATAAAATTTCGCGCCCCACACTTTGGCCAGTCGCTTTGTTAAAAAAAACAAAAGAATCAGAACATGCAATACAGTAATAAAAATTCACTAAACGAGAACAGAACATGAATTACGGCCAGAAATATAACGCTGTTAATTTTTGTATTAAATCGAAATCTATAAATCACGATTACTATTATACCCATCTATAGATACATATATTACATCACCTAGAAAACAAAACCGGGTATCGCATCGCCGAAATTTAATAATCGATCCCGAGCATAAATTCGACTCGGTTCGGTAAGGAAAAAGGGATTCCCTTAGACACGCGATAATCCGGAATTCCTTTCGCGATTTCACAGACGCGCGATACCACGCGACGCGTTAAAAGAACGAAGCCGGAACGAGCTTTGGAATTTCCTATCCTCCCGTCTGCCGTACTCGAATACCTGCATCACTGAATACTGCTGGCTGGCCAAAGGGGACTTTTCCGCAAGAGAATTCCCCGATACAAATGCCTGCGGGTAGAAACGGTTAGAAACAGGCTTGCTTGCTTAGTACTTAGACGCCGGAATTGCGCGAGTCGTTTCGCATTAAAGAAAAAGAGAGAGAGAGAGAGAATTTTCCTTTGCAACCTGTTACAATACGAGAGGAAAATGCCGATGAATACCGTTGAATATAAGAACGAAATCATTAATTTTTCAACAGAAGCCGATCGAGATTTCCTTTCTTCCGGTACATATTGAAAATGGGTAATGTCAGGTAATATTATTTCCAGGACGAAATCTCTCGAACTTGCGTTACTCGTTGTGCGATTTCCTTTGCCTTTGACGCAGCCCTTGTGTTCGGAGCATCGAGTATGTCACCTTCATAGGATGATAGCATTTTAATCGTACAAATGGAATGTGAAGGGAATTCTTTTGACAACTGAACGACAAACGTTTTCTCGTTTTATACAGGGCATTAGAAAATTAGAAAATTCTACTTATAAAAATACGTTGCCTATAACTTTTGTTCTTTAAATTTCGGACGGGCTCAAGCTTTTAAATTCAAGAGTCTCCATTGAAAATCCAATCCATATACTTCAATCGCTTTTAACATAGTATTACATTCCAATCTTCCTAACTCAACTGCTCTTCTCCGGTCTTCCAAAAAATACCAACGATCCGAAAAAATGATTGCTGCACGAAAAACAGACAAACGCCGGTATTTATTTTTTTCCACCCACGATTCACTTGGCTGGCAAACAAAAATGCTGACCCGCCAAAGAAACGATCTGTTCCATTGGCAACATAGTTGCACCCAGAGGATGTTTTAATCGAAAGACTCGCGAATAATCCTGCCGGTAATAACCGGCGCACTTAGCATGCAAATAGCCGAAGAAATCAAACCCGATCCGATTCCTTTTAGAATTCAAGTCGACGTTCGTGCAATTACCGTCCTGGATACGGAGTAATTCTGGGGAAGATTTCACGCGCACGTACGTATGTACACACATGCACGCGAGCACTCTGCTGTTCACGCGCGCGTGCTGTCCCCGATTTCTACGGGAACGGCGTCCCATTAATTTGTCTTCTTTCGTTCCTGATGAACGTGCGCTTGGTACCAGCGTCGTTGTCCTCGTCGACGCGACGCGACGGTAACACGCGTTGAAATCCTCCTTCCAGGCGTCTCGTTTCTCGGCTTCAACGCGGAGAGACATAGCTTTAGGCGTCGCGTGACGATTCGCACTTCAATGAAGAGCATTCGTGCGGAATCGTTGACGACGTAATTAGGTAATTCACGTGAAAAAGGGCCGCGATTCGGCGTTTCCCTTGAAATCTCTCGCGTTGAAGCTAGAGGGGCTTTTTAACCGTCGAGTGTGACTTTTACATTTGGAACACTCGAGATTATGTTACTGTGCGGCGCCCTCGTGTGCACGTCGACAAAACTGAACGACGGAGGGATGGCTTAGGGTGTATGTGCGGGGTGCAAAATTTTAGACGGCGAATGTTTAGAGAGATTGGATTTTTTCAGTTTGCTCGCTTATCGTCGGTGATGGTGCCGCTTCACGACAAGTTGTACACGTGCATATCTGAAATATTCGCCTCGATATTGGCTGAAATAATTAAGTGTATTTAATTCTATGACGCAGAACAGCGAGATGGAATGCGAGATGTAAAATTTTTAAAATTGTTGCTGCCCGAGCGCTGGCGTCGTATTATTGAACGACAACGGGAGTGCATACTAAAAATAAATTTCGTTTGCGTATTTGACGGGATCAACGCTTAATAGTACAGCGAGCTCTCGATGCCGACCAATTAGCGTGCACGCGCGTTTCCAGTTGCTAAATAAATTGAACGAAAAAATTAATGAAAAACACGAGGAAAAAAAATGTACAGATCAGTTATCGTGATCCGGAATACAGATTCGGCATCAACTAAAATAACGTCTGCCTGCGCATATCCGATACGATGCAAATAAATATCAACAAGCAGAGGGTCAAACTGAAATTCATCATATAAACGAACTTTCAAGAATCGGAACCGTGCCCGAACAAAATTTCCACAATAAAAGTTCCCTTACTTTCATTCGCGGAACTCGCGATTTTCCAACGCCCATTGCAATTGCGCGGCGTAAAACTCGAAACGATTCATCGGGACGAAAAATATCGGCGCCCCCTGCGAAACGTAAAGTCCAGAAAAAAGAGAGATGAATAAAACCAAAATAAAAGCAAAAGAGAAAAGGGTCGAAGTGGAGGCGTGCGACCGATATCCGTCAAAAATCGCCAACGAAAAACCGTGCAGTGATTCTGCGATGGTGCAAGAAATAGTCGCGCAGTGGCAGAGTGTGCGCTAGAGGGTAGGAAAGTTTCGAGGGGCGGACGCGATTCGTAGCGGAAGCGATGAATGATCGGCAACAATGGGAGTCAATCAGGTGGGCGTATTCACGTGAGTGAATCGGTTCGATTATCCGGTACGAGGCGATCAACGGTGCAACGGGCCACGGCTCGGCCATCGCATCGTCGCTGCATCAAAACCGCTTTTGGATTTGCCACCGTCGCGTCGCGTCGCGTCGTGTTTCGTCGAGTAGTTAGACGCGTTGCCCGTCACGGCTAGGCTGTACTGGAAACGTTGCAACGACGTTACCGTAATAGGGTCCGATTAAGATGCAAATTCGGGACCCGGAGTTCCCGCCCGACAATTTAACCCGGTAACCGGGCTAATATTAAATAAAATGCAGACCGGACCGGCACGAAGGGCGGTCGTTGAGGGAAAAGCCGGCGGGGGCTGCCTTGGGAACCGCACGGCGCTTGAAAGCAGCTAATTCTCATTTTGAGAAATTGTTATTAAATTTTCTCGTGCTCCGTGGTCTGTCTGTATTCTACCTTTTGACCCCGGACAATCCCTCTTCCCCTTGATTTTCTGGCCAAGCTTGCGCGTTGGTTACGCGGTGTCGTTTAAGGGGACGCTTTTGGTAGGGTGTTAGGCTTGTTTGAATGCCGTTACGAGTGATAGGAAGGGGTTATGCGTTATCACTCGAATCTTTAAGCTAGTTTTAACCCTTGTATTGCGTTGGGGTCTGTATATTATGGTAATCAAAATTGAGGCAGAAGGTAGTTACTTGGAAAGTAGTAGGCAAATGTTTTTTTACTATGATTTTGTCACTACAATGTATGAAGACATACATATATGGTTCTCATTGTTTGTGGAATATTCATTTATTCGCGTCATTTAACGATGAACATTAAATGAACATTTAATCATGGGAAATTCATTTGTTCTTGTTTCTAGTGATTCTAGTTTCACATTGGTATATTCTTTTTATTTAAAGCTTTTCAATGCTGAAAAGATTCAACGAGAATTTCGTCTCGTCGAGTTTTATTTTAATTTCATGCTGTTAAATATCAAAAGTTACACTAATGTAAAACCTCGACACTGGTCTTATTTAACTTCACCCCTTTACTTAAACAGAAATTTTCGCCCCCCAGAGGATTTATATTACACACGAATCTTCCTGCGCAATATCGTTCAAGCATAGTTATTCTTCCTGTTTACAGACTTCGATACTTAACGCGACACTTAACATAATTGCGCCAGTAATTTTCATTAAGAGCAAGCGCATCTCCGTCATCCTTCCCGCGACACGATCCCCCGTGCTCATCGAATTATTTCCACGGCACGGGCAACGTTTGCCGTTCGAACTGGCGAACGCAATTATTTGAGCTCGCGAAAGTTAACCACGGCAAATTCTGAAGACGGCACTCACCGCGAAACTTCCGCCGCTTCGGGCGTTTATTACACGAAAATGAGTTACACAATGCTCCTTCTTCTTCTTCTTCTTCTTCTTCTTTCTACTCCTCCACTTTCGCTGGCTCACGAACGACTTCGTCACTGTGCATCACCGATGATGATCGTTTTTCGGCAAAATATCCGCCCCGAGTGGATTAATTCGATGGCCGCTAAAAGCTTCTGGAATTTCGTTCGACGACGACGCCACTATCGGGCCTTTGTGACCCGTCAGATACCGTGGTTACTTACAGCTAATGCGAAAATAATTAAGTTGAACTTTCATTTTCCCCCCTCGGTGTTCGCGCGGAATTTCAAAGAGACGCCGGGGACAGGGCTGGCTGACGTGCATTTTTAATCGCACGATGTCCCTCCGCGCTCGTTACATTAGGTAATTGGGTCACTAATCAGCCGCGCGTCGCATCGCAACCGGTCGAGGGGCGTGGGGGTGGAAAAAAAAATCTGCCAGTTTCGAGCACCGTTTCACGAGCTTCGTTCAGCCTCAAAGGGAAACTTCCTCCGACTCGTCCTCGTGAAACTCGTCGGGCAAAAGTATCCCGGCGTCTAGTGTCGCGTTTCCGTGCACACGCTCGTTGTCGTTTCGAGATTGTTAGACGACAGCTCGATTGGTTCGAGGCCTGGATTGTGCCGTGGTCGTTTGTTTGCGCGGAACGGAAGGGAAACGAAACTTTGGATGTTATTGCGAGAGGATCGTTGGGCGAATGTGGGTTAAGCAGCGGTGAATTTGGCGAGGGGAAAGTCTAGATGGGAGGTAATTAATGATCCCCGTTGATTATGTGTGGTTTTATCGCGTAGGAAAGCGTATTTCCTCGACATTTCGAAATGCGACTCGGGAACGGAAGATGGTTCTTCTTAGATTGTCATTTGTCTAGCAATAATGAAGATGCATTATGTATGGCGTTTACTGGTTCGCGTCTTATTTGCGAGTACATACGAAATACGAAATGAAAAATTGTGGAAGGAGAGCGAATTTATTTTCATCCTGGAAATATGAAGTGTAATAGTACGCTCGTAGAAACGTAGGTCTGTTTAAAAGAAAACCTGTTTTCTCCAATTTTCGCTGGAAATGAAGTGCGAAGTTCTGTAGAACTGGAAGTGGCGAATTTTCCGCCGCTAATCCGGCCCGTGTGTGTGGCAATAAAGGCCGATGGCTGTGCATTATTTAGTCGGAGAATAGTCGACTTCGTTTAGTATATCTGCGGTAGGAAAAATTCAGCTGGCTGAAGCCTCAGAAGAGTGCAAATAAGATTACGCGAGTCCTCGAGTCACCGTGGAATCACCTTTCAGCTTTCTTCGACCTCAGACCGCAGAGTTGAAACGAAAGTAGCTAGACGACTGCTCGAAATGGCAGGGAACAAACACGGCCAGACGCCAGCTAATGTTCATCCGGCCTGGAACATCCGTATACCTTTCTGTTCGCGTGCTTCCTGAAATTGATCTTCGAAACGGCCGACGGTCGCGAAATGTGCACGCTGGGAATTCGCGATTTACCGCTGTGCTTCATTTGCGCGAGTGACACGCGTGGTTTTGGTTGCGTTCGGAATTGGACAATACTGTGTCCGAATGATCTGAATAGGATGAAGTATGTTGGAGTTATTTCCAGGGCCTGCACTGCGGGACGAAATTAGGCGAACGCGCAATGAGAATGGTTAGTAATTCAAGTCTAGCTAAATGAACGCGATCGGGGCCGATTTAATACCCTTCTCGTACGTATATTATTTACTGTCAAAATGACAAATATTTGACTGAAAATGTGTCGAATAATTTAGTCGAATGACCGAATAAATATAGTATATTAAATAATTCGTTTTAATGCTTGAATTGAAAATATTATTGAAACAGCCTTTTTTAACGCTCGAATAGGAATAATTAATTTCTGTGTACTTGAATAAAAATATATTCAACGTGACACATAATCCGATTTCCACCGCTGCAGCACAAAGCTCCTTATTCCCTTCGTTTCAGCAACGTTCGGATTAATTACGTTCATCGAAACGCCGTCGAATGTAGCATTCGAAAACACAATGGTTTCTTTTTAACAATGCTCCGAATATAATATCATAGCTGAAGTGTAATCGAAATTCGAATAGCAAGTCGTTTTTAATTCCCCGGGCCGAGTCATCATTCGCTCGATTTGCCAGTTCCTCGCCGTAACGAGGGACGGTTCTCCAAAAGTTTCGGGCATCCTCGAGGATCGCCGGGGAACGGGGTCAGTAACTCAAAGACTAACAATAACAATTTCCACCGTTGAAACTTCGAGCAACGATTTTCGTCGACAATAGCGGGCGGCTTCTCGTTCGCGGCCACCCAGAACCGAGTGGCACCGGGTCGCGGAAAAATCGTAATCTCCAGAGCAGCTTACAAGTTTCCCCGGGCACGTTGACGTGGATACAGGAAGGCGAAGTCGAAGTGGGTTGAGCTGGATCTACGATCTGACATACGCCGGCGGAATTACGAGCCCGTTCCTCGATGAACGCCGGGTTAAACTCCGTGGAAAGTATATCGCCCCGTGGAAGAACGAAAGTTCCACGCGAATGCCAGCTCCCATCCGTTTCTGAGCGTATCTCTGGCCAGTTTCCGCGATTCCGCGCTTTCCTTTTTCCGCCCCTCTCGCGTCGCGTTTGTTTCCCTCTTTCTATCGCCGGCCCAGCTTCCGGCCGGTCCACGGTTTCCATTGTTCGCGCGATTTTCACGGTTCAAAGGCGATGGACAGCACACGCTGGTCTGCCAAGTTCGTCGACAAACTTCGGCAGCTTTCAAGCAAACGCGGCCGACCGCAGCCGGGACGCGATGGTGAGTCGGGCTCGCTGTGCAAAAATATGGCGCAAAAATCTTGCCCGGGGAATGGGAGTTTTGTATTGTGTTTCGGTGTGGAGTTCAGGGTACACGCCGGGGCGGGGAATGCGAGATTGATTGGCCTTGGGCAGGATAGGAGAAAACGGATGGTACCCGTTTCTTTTGCATCGGGGGTTGGGCAAGTTCGAAGTTGGAGAACTCTTGGTGTCGGATAATAGAACGGTGAAGCAAGGATCGTTGTACTTAATTGCACTGGTATTATCATTTTTGTGATTGTTCTGATCCTATTGTTCCGTTGACAGATGAATTTAGTTAAACGAATGGTGAAAAGGTGATACATGAAAGATGATAAATAGTATTGTGGGAATATTATTCAGTGGTATTGCTTTCGTTAAGAATTGTAAGTTTATTCTGATTGTATAGATGTTTCTGTTACAACGATCACTATTAGGATGAACATTTAATGGCGACCGCTTTTCAATTTGCAATCTTGTTACCAGCTAAATTAATAAACAATAACAAAATGTGCTGCTCACTGAGGACCGTTCATTCTCTTTGCCTTTTATGATTTCATTCACACGGGTACATTCAATCATAGATTCACATATGTATTCACGCACAAGTACTCTTTTCTCACACCCTACAGTATGAATAATAAAAGGGCAATTTTATGAAGAGACATTTTAATGTAATAAATAGATAATATCTATAAAATTATTAGAGATGCTCTTACAGTTTGTTAGACCATTTTCTCAACACTTCATACAGATGTAATAATTTAATATACCGTTATGTGTACTTAGAAAAATTCATGTTTAGTTTTACTTTCCAACGCCGCACAAAACGTTAGAGTACAAGAGAGAACTTAAAAAAATATATCCGCATGAAACGTTATCCGTCTTTCATTTTTTGAAACCCTGCCGAAAGAGCAGATTTTAATCCGCCCGCCGTACATAGTCTAGAAAGAGAAGTAAAGTTTGACCAAGGAAATGATACCTCTATGAAACTGCAGCTCCGGCCATAATGAACCTGCATGCGTCCACCGCAAATAGAGTACTATTTCATTTAAAACTTTAGCCAACGACAAACGGAACGCACCCTAACACCGAATTACTGTTTTCTTTCATTTACTGTCCCTCTCATTTCTCCACCGTTTCCAAGTCCACAATAAATATTCCGCCCCCTTACGATATTTGTACAATCGAGCCGAATTCGAAGCAAGCTAACCATTCCTTCTTCCTCCTCTTTCGGCGGGGCGTGAATAAATTTCGAGACGCGTATTTCGAAAAGTATCTCCCTCAATTGTCGACTCGTGTCGCGTGCCAAGTGTACAGCCTTTCTGAAGCGCAAGTGCCAACAATTTTTCAAAACAGCATCAAGTGGTCCTCTTTTGAAGCCGCGCTCACCTGTAATTTGTTTGTGAGCCAGCTACCGCGGTAATTATCCGCAACTTGCAGCAACCGGCCGAGTGTCTGAGCGCCTATTTGCGCGACACTGTTTCCGCGACCGAATGAAAATGGGGCGACGAAGACGCCGGCTAACTTCCGGGGAACGTTTAAGCTCGGTCTCGGCTATGCAAAGCGAAGATACGCGAAGGCAGCGTGCCGTGCCACTCGACGGTGCACGTTTTTTGCAAGTGTAATACGAGAACGTTGTTACACAGTGCCTTCGAATCGACAAGTAGACGTTTCGCTGCGGTTTTGAGCTTTCGGGCCATAAATTAGCAAGAATAATTGTACCTGCTTTCTGCTCGGCGTAATTTATTGTACTGACATTTGTTACTAGCGGTATTTATGTAGAGTTGATATAGCTTTGTAAAGCAGGAGATTCGTAAAGCAGACTGTACACGTACATGGGTACATTTTTTTTGCGTTGTTGCGCTGCCAGACGGGTAGTTAACACTAGGTTTACGGAACGCGTCAATTTGACGCATTTCAGGATTCGAAAGACAAAGATTAAGGCAGATCCGTTAATATTATATAACTAAATTAATTATATTTAATTTCGAAATTAGGCGAATCAAGTTTTTAAAGAAAACGCGCATTATTATTGGCAATCGTTAAGCCGAGAGTAATCGGTAAAAATAAGTGCTCAAACTTGTCCGTAAACCTAGTGTTAAATTAATAAAATCTTTGAATTCAGAATTCTGTTAATGTAGGTACTTCGCGAATGAAAGATACGCAAAGGGTATCGTTCGTTTTAATTGAATTATTACCCAGCCGATTAATAATGGACTGCGAGTAATTAATCATTGGCAGATTATAGTTGCAAAGAGGCAGGATTATAGCACGAAACTTAGTTTCTTGATGAAATGGCGGTTCAAGAAGAGGATTTATCGAAGCGTTTAAAACCTCGAGTGTTGCTCGGTGGGTTTATCGTGGCAACTAAATTATTTCCGTGGCATTTTTAAGAAGCACAACAACAATATTTATTTCCATCCCCCTGCGTTCGTTGCTATTAGATTGCCAAAGGGGAGGGAAAAAAGTTGTACGTGTATTGAGCAATATTTCTCGATGAAATATTTTTCTATGAACGTTCATGGCGCTTCGTGGAAGCTTTCAGGGACAAGAAACTGCGTTGTCGGGCGTCAAACGGAGCGAATACCAGTTTCAGAGATTTTTAAAAATTATCAATGCCTGAGTGTTTTTGCACCTGCTCGAATTTTTCCTGCTCAAATTTTCCCTGCTCGATTCGTACTGTCTGCTTAATTGCATTCTGAAAACCGTTCGATCATCGACAAACAAATCTTGTCCCTTGCTTTATCCTCCCAGTTTTTTGTTTGTTTTAATTTTTCGAAGGAAAAATACAAACTGGACCGGGGTTACGGGGCACGATTTCCTCCACTATTTTGAACACTGACAATGAGGCTATAGTAAATCCTCGATATAATGTAACAGGCCAGCTGGAGCGTAGGTGTTTGAACGGTGTCTCGTATAACGACCCGGTTTCATGGGAAACGTTTCCTGAAGACAGTGAAGAATTACCGTGATGCGAGTACACAAAGCGACGCCTTGGCACGACGCTCGATCGTTAAAAATCTCAAAGCTTTCGTGCTTCTGTAAGGCTGAACGAAAAAAAGGAAAAAGAGGAACGATATCGACCTTTCTGTCGCGTCGCATCATGATCGCCTAGAAAGCGTGCCTCTAATTTCCAATTGCTTTGTGTCCATTTTTTTTTTTTCAAGTGGACGAAGGCTTGATTGTAACGAACTTACAAGAGTTTTCAATAGGATTGTTTTACAATTTTTGGGGAGGAAATAAAATTATATATGTATACTTAAGATTAATGGTCGTATAGCTGATTTCTGGTTTCACGTTAGTTAAAATAAATATTATTTCTGAAACCGAAATTTTTTGCTATCAAATTTATTATTATATTTGTAGAGTTTCTGCATCTGCCAATTTACATGGCATACAATTACACTTCGACACAAACTCTGAGCTTGAAAATATTCGCTCAATGCTTTCACGTATAACCAGCCCCCTTGTTTAGAAATCAGAAAGTTCTCAGGCACCTAAGGAGCGAGCAAAAGGTGTACGTTGTAACTCGTTATTTCGAATGTGCCCAAGTCAAACTTTACGACGTTAAAAATTTCTACGGCGGTGGTTCCGTGGAGTCCTCGAAGTTTCGAAGAATGGGGGACGAAAAACGAAGGAACTTCGGTTTACGTAATCCAAGGAAAAATTGCCCGCAGTTTCGAGATCGTTCGAGCTTCTGGCTTCATTTGGATACTCGAATATCGATCGCGAGCTATTAGATTCACAGGGGCTCGTTGCGCATGCTCGATCGTTAGAAAGATGTCACGATCTAGAGATTGATTTACTGCACGACCAGCCCCTTTCAGAAGTAGACAGATAAACGTTGCGATAAAACACAGAAAACTGAAAGCTCGCATACCGCCAAGATATCTAACGTTTACTTGCTCTGATAGTTTCAATGAGGTTGCACTGCTAATTCATATACCAATCCTCCAGTGCGTGATTCAACGATCGGCCGGAACAATAATGCCACCAATAATTGATAAACTGCCTTCTTGAACGTATAAAGGATAGCGTTGAAATTCGCTGAGTAATTTCGTTTCAGGGCTTGCAATCGAAATAAAAAGCGCGGGGAACGCGCGAGCGAACGATGGTGGGGCTTATTTGCATATTTATATTTTTCGCACGCACGAAACCGCCCCGGCTCGTATTTGTTTAATAAATACATTCCCGGTCGGCCGGCCTCTCGCGTATATTCAAATCTCAACCCGGCGCGAAAGGGGTAGCGTCGAAATTTCGACATTGCTCGGATATCGAAAAATCGTTACTCGCTTGCGTGGATTTTTCAGCCGATTACACGAATCCGGGCCCGGTTACAACGCGAGGGCCGTGCTGCGCGAAATAAAACGACCGCCCTTACGAAACCGATTTCTATTTACCCTCGACGACGGGGATTAATTTGAGCGGCGAATTTATCGGCGTTGTATCCGGGTAGAGTATGTACGATGTTACACGGCGATCAACGGCCCGGACCGGATACTTACGGTCTTGTAAAATCGTCGATGTTTCGTTTCTGTTGTCGCCGTGCGTTGGTGGTTTTGTACTAGCAATGCTTTGAACGCTGGATGCTTTGTTGGAGATAGTTTCGGCTGTGTTCGAAAGGAACTATTCAATATTTATATCGTGCATGGAACACATCGTACCGAGTAAAAAAATGTTGGCAAATGTAGGTCGAAAGCTCAATCGTTTTTCAGCAATAACCTTTTTGCAACGGTGTTTCCTATCTGCTATATAAATATCGAATGGCTTTTTTAACGCTCTGCATTTCATCCTGGATGGAAAGGAGAAATGAAATAATCGACTGTCGAAGTGTGATGAGAAGTGGTGATAAAAAATGTAATGTTTATAACCCCAGCTTTGCTTCAGCATTTTAACCGCACAAGTATAATACTTTTCGTCAGTGCTGTATATAATGCAACGGAGTTGCGCGACGAATTGAAACCACTGAGAACAAGCTCCTCATAGAAGGATATATGTACACACTTTCCCCGCAATACCGAAGAACAATTCGCCTGGGAACATCCCTTTCGACTTACTCCGAGTGTTACAATCCTGAACGACTCATTCTAGTAAAGCAGCAATTACAGTCGGCCAATTCATCGTGGCTTCGACGATCGAAGTGTCTCGGAGAGACACAAGTTACGCGTCCTCCCAGCTCGACGATGCACTATGAAATGAAACGAATGACATAAAACGGAGCCACGAGTGCGCGGATATTTAGCGTTTTCCGATACACAGCCGGAACGGAGGTGTTATTGCTGTCGAGCAGGAGTCCGATGCGGCTTTTGTTTCCCCTCTTAAAAATCGTTACAACGCGACCAGGCTGATTGCCGTTCCGTCCGTCGCGGCATCACGATGCCCATTACGATTCCCCTGGCAATAATGTTTATTGCTCGTCGAATGGGCCGTGCCTGTTCGTTCGTTCTCACCAGTTGTTTGCTTAATTTTTCTAATAAACCCGCGGGTAGACAGTGTAGGGTTTACTGTCTGCAATACTCGAGCTATCTATCGAAACAGGGTCGATACGATCTCGTATCTCTTGGAGTTACTGTTTCCACGGCCAATTTCAAACCGCTATAATGATTTGTTCAATTTGGTAGCTATACGTACATGTACAGTGCGTGTGGGCGTGCTTGTGGCACGGTAGCCAGTTCTCATTTATTGTTTAACATTTCAATTTGTGGATAATGAATTTGTTGATTGATCGATAAATAATGCATGACAGACGTAGAGTCTATCAGTTGCTAGCGAAAGTTTGAGGAAGATGATGGGCGTTCGATAGCGTTGATGGATAGATAGACAATTGAATATTTCATTTACCTGGTTGCGGAGATGATGATTGGGTCGATCTGATTGTTAGATAGGAATACCGAGGTAGATTATTTACCTGGCTGGTCGACCTAATAAATGATTTAAGACTTTTTCTTCGTATTTGAAATGTTGTATTCGTAATACCTATATTTTAATATTCTTTTACGTAAGATAATTATTTACAGTTCATTACTAACATAATAATAATTGTTTCCAGTATTTCATACTCTACGTTTATCCTCAGTGCTCTATGCAATATATGACGATAAAAAGTGTAGAAACGTGAACTTCCACTGAAGAATTCGTCTTCCTCCCTTTCATTGAATATATTCATTCAGAAAGTCGAATACTTCTCAAATATTTTGTGTTTCCTTCGACTACACAAGATGCAAAAGACTGTAATACAAAGCAAGGGGATCGAAGGCTCCAAAAGTCACCCCCGCGCTTGTTGTACCTATATCCTTTCAAGTCTTCTTCAACCGTACGACAATTTAGAGAGCGACTCTCATCTCTACGTGACGGAGGTAACAAGAGGCAAATCGCTTTGTCAACGCACCCTATTTTCGCGGCGCGACCCCTCTCTCGTCGTGGCACATAATTCACTTGACGTTATGCGATTCGTCGAGTTCGAAGCCGATAACTTTATTTAAAAAACGACCAGGAAAAATAAAGTGGATGCGTAAGTTTGTCTCAACGCGTTCCCCCGCTTTCTGAATAATGGATGTACCGACGTATCTCTGAATTTTATCGCCGCTCCCCCGGAAACTAGGGACCGCGGACAGACGGCGAGTTGCACGAACAATTTGTAGTCACGGTCATCGATGGACCGTCGAACGGATTAACAATCGACGGGTTAAAATAAATCAGTTATACACGAATTACGAAAATAGAAGTTATGGTACTGTTGAGGGAGGCCTATTTGTCGCGTTTCGAAAATTTGGCGAAAATTTTTGACTACTATATTCGTCTCTGAGATGAGAGAAAGATATACGACGAACTATGCAATTATTTTTAAACAGATATTATGTAATTCTATGTATTCTCTGCTACTTGTTTGTTTCTCTCTAATTACAGTGCCCATTTTTTAATACAGTTACTTTGCAAAATGAAAACATACAAATGAATGTCGTATCATACATTGTGCGATATTTCAAAGAGAATTACTGCGAGGGGAAAATTGCTGGGTTCAAAGCAGTTCAAGTTATAGTAACTGAGTTTTTCAAGGGTCTAGAAAGAAAGTTCTGCGTGATGCTAACGGAACGCGGACAATGTCGCTAGGTGTCGGTGAATTAAGTTGTTTGCGAGTTGCGAACGTGCCGCACGAAACTATGCATACGTGCATTAGGGAACAGACGTTGTTGAAAATTGATGCATGTCATGCAGCACGGTTGCTGTCTCGTGTCAAAGTCGGGCGAAAGATGACGTTAAATGGCATAATATTCCTCTCTGTTTCAGTTATTTACCAGTACGGCTGGCCGATTATGGTAAATTCTTGATTTTCCAGCGGAAATCGCATGATATGATCCGTCTGATCTGCCAACGTCAACTATTTTAGATAATTCAATTTATGATTGAAAGATATGTACAGCATTGTAAATTAGCAGCAATTGTTTTCCCCAAATAATTCTATATTTATAGTAAATCAAAATTATTTCTTTATGTGTAATGGTAATTTTAGCACTATTCTGTGGTAACGATGATACGTTACCTTATAAGGAATAATTTAGAGTTGTAATTTAGGATATTATTCCATTAGCAAGGTTTATGTTAACTTGTCGGGTATCCATTCAAGACTATACGATGTTTTACAGCAACTTGCTTCGCAGTGCACTCATTACTCCTGCGACAAATTAATATCACAGGAATGGTAGAAGAACGTGACACGGAAGCGACGTCTACATTAAGTTTTCACTAACAAGCTTCCTGTAATTCTTGACGACTTTGTAAACTACTCGTTCCCGGCATCACGGGTGCACTATATCTGAATTTTCCGCCACGAAAACTTTCCCTTCTTCCACTTAACCTTTTTTAATGCCCCTGGTATTTTAATAATATCCATTGCAGAACTTAATTTACATTCACGAACGACTTTCGTAATAACTGCAGTACCCTTAGCCCACAATTAGTCCCCTCTTAATTTAACAAAATTTATCGCCACTAAAAACGAGTAACATTATTAAGATTCCTTTCCAATTGTTGCTCATCATTAAACCAAGAATTGACTACAGAAGGGAGTCAAGAATTTTATCCACGTCGTTATCATTTACTAACGAAATTTTTATCCGTCATCGTTTCTAACATATCTACTCTATCATTTGCCTGGGAACGCTATTTCACAAAGGTTTTTTTCGGCAACCGAACGAAAGTGCACAGTTTAACGTCGTTTCGAGGCCCAGTAGCATCGATAAAGTCATTTCACGGAATTGACTCCAGCAGGCTGCAGTTCTCGCTTTCAGTTGCAAGATTACGCTTTAACGATTATTTTCCACGCCCTGGCCGCGGCTCTTCCGTCCAGGACGTTGATTTACGAGAAAGAATTAGAAACTTGAAACCGAACTTTTCGGAACGCTGTCGGCTGCCGTTGATGGAATGATTTTTGGCGTTTAATCCATCGGCAGCCGTGCGATGCAAGAACCGGCTAGGAAACTTTTCGAGCAGCACTCGCCAATTACGCTTCACCTCGTTACATCTTCCTTCCAATGTCTGGCTGCTTCTATTTCTACGTTAGATACCTCTTTGGTAGCGACTTAACTGCGAAGACTTCTTCTGGACAGTATATCCTCCAGAGAATGTTCTTTATGACCTTTTCATTAAATCTTCTGCCACCTGGTTATATCATCGGATCGTTCCTTTATATTATTACTTTTTGCTTTTAATTTTTTTGTTCGGTCAGTACGTTCTATGAATGGTATGTCGGTACATGTTTTTTTTTCACGAAATACTCTTTCGTGCCATTATTACCCTTTCACATGCACACGTTTGATAACCTTTCGTCCCGTAAGCTTTATGCAATGTTCGGTCCGATTGCTCGATTTCTGCAGCGGACTCTTCTTGAAACGACTTTCCTTTGATCAATCAGAAAGTATAGCGAAGTTGCATCAATATATCACAGATTTATCCGCGCCATGCCACGTTTGTTCCAAATTCGATTGAAAATATTCTGCCGTTCAATCTATCGGGTTCAACAATTTCTCCTGCATTTTAGTCTTTTCCTTCTAAGTTTCGTTCCATTAGAATCATATTAGATGACGATGCACCATTATTTCGTTCGGTTCAATGAACGTTTAACCGTCGTGCCCGTTCAGATAGCTCGCGTTTGCCATCGCATAGAATCCGCGTTCCATTCCGCCGGGCCTGATTTTTTCCTCCATAGTTTTCGACGCGTGGTCGCGTTCGCCCGAACAGGAACGCCGGTTACATTCATAAAATCCGACGGTGGATATCGCCATTGGCGATAGCGCCAGGAATAATCGCGTAATGGACGTGTCAAGGGCTTAAAAGTGTCCGGCACGATTTACTGTGCGATTCCGGTGGCCGGGTCGACTGTCGAAAACGTGCACGGGAATTTTATCTCCGAAAATCAGGCGTGCAACTGCCATAAAATCTCGATTTAAAAAGCGCCGGAAACGGTTATCGTCAACCCTCCTTTTATAATCAATTATTGCGAACCGATTCCGTGAAACCGACACGTTGATAAACGCCCCTTCGCCCCTCCTCGTACGCAAATTGCCGATTTCACAGGTAAACGTGTTCGATTTTGCTCGTGCGGTGGAATTATTATGTGTTCGTCGCTGTTGGGATTTATTAGAAAATATTTCCTACCAAAAACGATGATAGAAGGCTACATTATTTTTCATTGCCAGGTGTGAAGCATAATAAATTTGTGTTAAATCAATTTTTTTTTAGAATTAGTGGATGTAATTTACCTGTGGAATTGTTTGGGTAATCGTCGTTCCAGTTCTTTGCTATTGTACGGGATTATTGGAACAACTATTTTAATCAGATTGTTAAAAATGGTATTATCATCATTTTTGGTATTATTTCTACTAAAAGAATATTTTTCCTGAGAGAATTCTGCGTAAATAAGAATATTTAATGTACGGGGGGTAAAGAAAGTACACACGTGAACAAAAATTACAAGAATTAAAAATTCTGCCACCAATCCAATCGTTCGGTGCTCTATAAATTAAAAAGGGGAGAAGCGAGGAGGATCGATCTTGGCTCTGAAATTTCTTGCAATAGAATAGGCGGACCGGGGCAATCGTTTGACAAATAAGTGTCGAAAGGGACTTGGCGTTCTTCCATAGGCGTTCTAACGAGACAGACTCGCGTTGGAGACCCGTTCTCGTTATTTCTTGGCGCTACAGTTTTCTCGAGAGCTGGAGCCGAGCCTCTACTCGAGCCTCTTGCCCCTATCCGACAGTTTTATCCATTTTCCGGCTTGTTATTCCAATTGGTAACGAGGCAGAATTTGCCGTGGATCGGCCGGAACGCAGCGTCTGACAGCGATGAATGAAATCGCCGGTTGCACGTCTTCAAATCTAGTTTCGCGATAGACGGCCGTATTTTACCCTCTATCTCTCTGCCACTCTGCTTCTCTCCCTCTCTTGCCCTCTCTGTTTCTTCCGACGTGACTGACAAAAGCAACTTCATGAAACATTCGCGGGGCGACCGAACGATTGACGTTTCGCGTTGATCAGGAACACTGCCGGGACGCCAAGTTTCATAGACAGTTTCATTTCCTCGTCAGATCAATTCCTTGATGGGCCTATTCAAGAAATAATCAGTGAACTCGAGAAGAGAAACGCTTGAACTTATTATTATTATTTCAAGGTGCGAGCAGTCATTCATATGTATGGGAAATATGTAGCACGGAATGTAATAAAGTAACAAGAAATTAGGAAAGGTTGGCGCAAAGTATATCGTCGGACATATTTTTAAAAAGAGTAAGGCAGCATTGATCAGGTTAATTTCTTTAAAGTAGGATAGAGACTGGTACGTTGAGGGGTTAAATGAATCATACTATTTATGATCAAATTTGCTACAAGAAAATTTTATATTAGTAACATTCGTCTACCGTGCAATCCACGAAATCGGAACAGTCTGTATTTTGGCTACACGTAAAAAAAGAGCTCGAAGGTTTACTTTCGGAAGTCGAAGATACGTGATCAAAAATGTCACACAAAAGTGATAGTACATGATATTAAAAAAATCCAACGATGGTTGGAACATCCCATGAATTAACGAATCCAAATATATTTACAGCCCTTAATACCAACAAATAAAAACAAGAAACCCAGCAGTCACACAATTCTAAAAAGTTCTCCACGTTAGTTTTCCACATTTTCCTCACTTAATTCTACGTTTACAATTTTCATCAAGTCTTTATCGATATCAACGCTCACCGAATAATTTCAACGCGCCGTAACAACATCCTACACGATATATAATATTAACAATACGGTGATTCCATTAGCCCGAGAGTACGGTGGAATTCTTTATTCCGCCTCTTTACGACGTGTGAGCCAGATATTACTCTGCTTCCGTCGCGGAGGGTCTATCGACGATCTCGTTCGCGGACCTTCCTTTTTCCAGCATGGCAAGTCGTTCGTCGAGGCAATTCCCTCAGCGACGCTAAATGTGTAAGCGATAAAAGTATCTCTGCCACGGTGAACGCGTCGGTTTATGTACCTTCTGCATTTCCTTAAGGTCCTGCTGGATGCCCGTAAATTCGTCCGTGCTTTTTTTCCCCTCCTCGTTCCCCACATTCGCGTGGTTCCTCCCTCGCACCGACAGCGCGAAAGTTCGCTGCTGGGGAGGTGTTGCATTTTTCAGACATCACCCTCTCTATCATCGTGCGATTTGAAAATTTACGACTACCTCGGCGCGAGTGTAGCCACCGCTGATCGCGCATTAAAACGAATGTCTGCGATATATTTCTCGTTTACTGTTACGAAGATGCCATTAGGAACAATGCCCTGGATGCTTGAGATTGTCTGTTCACTTGTGGTTAGAAATTGTGTTGACGACAAGTACTCTGAATCACTGATTTATCTCGCGTGATTATTTGTTTTAAATGTTAAATGGTTATTCGAATAGAATATTACCAGAAAAATTTATGGAAAAGGTGAATCATATGAGGTTTGTAAATCTGTAGGTATACAACTTTATCTGTTCAGTAATATTACAAATCTGGTGTTCCCCTAAATAGTTTTATTCATCCGTATTTTATAAATCAATGGAACGCGAGACTTTCATGTGAAAATCATTTTTTCTTTTAACCACCGAATACCCTGTAATTTTGTTCACAAGTACAATTCGAAGCAACCGATGGATGCAGCGAAGAGCAAAACAATTTATACGATCGCGTGTAAAATAAATTCAACCGGCGCCCGCAACTGACACCGTTCTGTCTTATTGCACGCCTAACAGCAAATGGCAGTAATTTCATCCAGAGCCGCAAAGTGTTCGATCTGTAACTGCTTCGATTCATCCTGAGCAATCGAGAATCACCTTCGTACTTTCGGATCTCGCCCGCGTGGCATGTCGAAAGACAGTCGTTCAGTGATCCGAGTCAGTCACAAATCAGCCCACAGCATAATTAACTTATCCAGTTCGATACAACTTAACGCCCGATCTTTCTCCCCTCAAATATATTACTTTCACTCGTCCCAGATTGTTGTTCACTTGAAATAGAAATATTCCAAAAGACATTCGAAGACAGCGAATTAAGTCCCAAAATTCTTCGAGCACCAGCCTTTAGCGTAGACGGTGATCGATTTTCATAACGTCCGATTTGCACCGGAAGCCAGGTCCACGGCCCCGATAACAATTATGGCTAAGTGGGGAACGATGAGAGTGGGTCGAACGGGAATACGAAACATGGCCCTCGTACGGCCGCTATTAGTGCCTCATTAATAACGTCGTTCGCTCGTGCTACCGGTGATTTAGTGGATCGAACGGCAGGACCATCGTCAGCCGGCGAAAGAGAGAATAACGACCGACGCGACGGCCACGTCAATCTCTTCCGGGCCCTTTTTCGACGCTGCCAGAAATTGCCGCTAACGAAGACGTCGAGTGCCCTCGAACGAAAGAAACGAGCCGAAGGCCGGAGATTCGTTGGCTGCCGGCCCGACATTTCGCTCCACGAAATCACGTTCGTCTTTATATTCGTTGGTTGTAACGCGCCTACCTGGGTGGACGGTAACAGGGACGGTGTACTGTCTGCTATTAAGGGACAGGTGACGTGATTCACCTGGGCGACGGGAGAAAGGTAGAAGGAGTTGGGCGAACGGCGATGTTAAGTGGAAAGCAATGCTCGAGCGTTACGAACGCTGAGCTTTAATTAATTATTTAGCGAGATAGAAAGTCTGTGACTAAACGGGGGCGATGCAGATGTTCTTGTGAATAAATGAAGCAACCAGTTCAGATAGATGGTGGGCCGAAAGCGTAAGATTTTCAGGGCCGTCTAGTCTCGTGAGATTTGCGCTGGCTGGCCCAAAGTTTTAGACCAGTTTCTTAGTTGCACAAATATTGAATGACTTGTTAACCATTCATCGATTCGAATTTCATATTGTAGACCGATAGGAATTAACTTTGTATCTATACGATCTTAAATGTTCAACTGCAACATTATTAATCGGTCGTGAAATATAAAGTCTGTGAAGAACGTTTCGTGCTAAACCCTTGAATGATAGCTGCTGTTAGATAATTAATTTTCTGAGCGGTCCTGATTTATTTTTTAACGAAACGTCTTTCTTCATATTACACTAACTGTAAGTATTATACATACATACTTGTTGAAATTATATTTTATTTTATAATGCGCGCGTTTTGATTGTTCAATTGTTTTCTTCTTGTTCGGTAAAGTCCGCTGCGACGAGTGCGCCACGGTTGTAATCTTCACCTATTATAATAGTACCACTATTCTTATATTGTATTTCCTCTTGATAGTTAGACATAAGTATAAAATAAACAGTGTATGTATATAATTGCTCGTCTCATTAAAGTCTGTAATCCCTAACAATACTTGTATATAACCACGATTTGAAATTATAAATGATAAATTAATCCCAGAATACACGAATCTGTCACTGTGCACATCTGTCGGGGATCATCGGCGTCAGTCTGCACCAGCGAAATTTATTCCACAGAGTTTCCTACATATGTACAAGCGTCCTACAATTGCCTCCTATGTATAAGACAGATCGGCGTGTAAAATTTTTAGATCCAGTTTTACCACTGCGGCCCGGAACTGTGACTATAAAAACGCGGCGTATGCGCTGCTTTTTATTTCCCCATCCCTGTACAACCATACACGCGCGCATACCTGCATATGCACGCGCCACTTCCGCCGAAGTAGATCACAGATGTTTCTCCCTGTACAAAAGGAGTTTCAGAGTTTCATCGATTCGTGACCGCGGGGTCTGCCTCCGTTTTGGCAGGATTGTGTCGTATGTTGGATACGCAAAACGGTCGATGCAGAACGATAACAATTAGAGATAGTAGATCGGTTCGCCGTGAGCGCAGGTCAGCTTCTTTCCGATCTATGGAAAACAGGGTGGGCGGTGATTTCCGGTTTGGCAACGTGCACAGAACACGGCCACGTTCGACATCCGGCACTCGCCTGTTGGCGAGGCATCAGAAAACTTCCGAGACCGGCGTGCTTCGTTTTGGAAAGTGTATCAATCACTCAATATCTATGACTCGAAAACTGGTCGGGCCTATACGGGCGAGGGGGGTGGATCGCAGTTTGTTTGAGCAGAGATTTTTCTGCGGCCATGCGATCGTGGCACACGGCCAGCCTGGAATTGCCCGCGCAAGTTCCCGCCGGTGGAACGAACAGGGGCTGTCTCGTGAAAATTGTCCGACATTTTTTTCAATACAAACGGAACGTTTCTCTCCATTTGCCCCCGGCGTTCGCACGGGCGAAGGGAATTATGGTAGATGAGGCGTGCTCCTCTCTTCTGCGGGCGCATTACTATGAATCTGAATTGGCGAGGTTTAAATGCAGGGTTTTTTAAAATACGGAAAATAGGTGAAACAGTTTGTGAGGTAGGTAAAAATAAAATGTTTCAATCGGTGGTACCAAGTTATTCTGATACTTTTCAATAGACTGTTAGATTATTGTTATTACTACTTTCATTATGATTGTTATATTATAATTTTCTTTTTACGCCGTATCTACTTGAAATATAAAACCACGCAGATTACGAACCATCCTGAAAATTGCTCCACCAAAGAAACCGCCGCACGGACGATTAAAAAATACAAGGCCTCGAATATAATAAAACCGCGAACATCTTAAACATCCATAAATAATCACGTCGCATAACCCATCCAATCCAACAACCCTTCTAAAAAAAAAATAATTCACCACGCCAGTGTTCCGTGGAAAACGATCAACAGTCGAAACGCCAAACCATCGATTCATCTGTTCATCCCATCGAGCCTGTTCACACCGTCAGCAACCCTCCAATCAGCATTCGCGGCCCCTGTTGCTGCTTGCATAGAGAGGTACTCGATAATGGCGGAGTTGAAGCGTTCGTCCGGTTGCAGGTGTTGTTCGTGGCGATTTTTACATCGACGGAAATGAACGACGCCGCGTCTAGCCACGAGGGTTCTTCAATTTAATTTGCATAGCCGAACGAACGGCGGACTTGCTCCTTTGGTCTCGCGGTCTGCTTCGAAATCTCGGCTCGTTTACGCGACAACGCAGCGGTTCTCGTAATCGCATCGGTCTGGAAGCTCGCGGATCACACGACGCATTACTGCGTTGCCGCGGAATTAATCAAGGCTATCTATATTAGAAGGTATGCCCTGCGGTCAGATTAGAATCCCGTGCAATCCAGCGTCCACGGACGGGCAACGACACTGTTAATGGAACTCTGTCCGCAGAAGGGCTTCTGCGTATATGTATATATTATATGGACGCGTGCATAGATACAATATTCGCCGTGCTGAGGGCAAAGAAAGTCCCTCTGTTTAGGGGATTTGGTATGCACGCGGATGGTGGTATCGAGATGGAAAGTTTGAGGTGGAAATTTGCAGGGAAGTTAATATTAGTAGAGTAAAATCGTGTACTTGGAGCGGTCAGGGGTTCTTTATGGAAGGTGGGGGTGAAGATGGATTTGAAAGATGGATACTGGAACAGTTTGCTTCGATTTCTCTATTATTTTATTTTATTTCAATTAATATTCGTGTGTTTGTCAGCTACTCGGGTGGTCAATAATTTTCTTACATTTAACATCCGATGAGAAATCAGTCAGTATAATTTATATTATTCAGGATGAGTTTAAATCCCTTCAAAGCTTTATATTCTCGTGTCTTTAGTAGCTGTATTATTCATTCGTTCATAGTCTGTGTAATCTCGAAGATAAAGCAAAAGCGGATTACCAACTTCAATACGAAAATTCGTTTCTTCCATATTCCTGGTCCACCCGGAGCTAAATGTCGCCATGAACATAATTGTTGCCATGCAAATTACCCATCCCTTAGATTGTGCTAGATATACGTACAAGAATACGAGCAAAACAGCAGCAGTTATTGCTGGGTAAAAGCAAAATGTCCACGCTGGTTCGATAAGCAATAAGGGGAGGGAGATAGTGAGAAAGGGGTGTGGGTGCATAACGTATCGGCTGTGCTTAAAAACAAATGGATCCTCTATACTCTTCGAAGTTTACGATCGTGGACCGTAATCGTTATTGTGCGATCGATCGTAACGATTTCTAGTTAGCCACACCTGATTCCGTGTGTTCTTCGAACAGAACCAATCGAACGTGAGGCGGTCACTTTTATTTTCCTTTTTTCCCTCCCAATGGAGGATCGTATATTTTGTCAGTACTTTAGTCCTGTCATCCTCATTTGCCGACGAACAATCAGAAACATCGATGATCCGTATTTGATGAAAAAGAATAAACGGGGAACGTGATCCCCATCGAGATATGCGAGATATTGTAAATGTGGTATCCCAGCGAAGGCGAGGTCGCTGAAAATTAGCGAAAGACGCCGCGCGTAGCAAAGGAAGAAAATTGGAATCGATTCGACATGAAGCGAAGTTAAAACTTGCGCCGCGTTTATATGAAGTCTCATTTCCTGGCTCTCGATTATCGTGGCATACAAATGGAAATTCATCTGCTACAATTCTGCACCCATTATAGGAGCGTTCGAACGAAACGTTCTGGATAAAATAGTGGACGCAAATGGATAATATTCTTCCTCTCCTGTGACACATCCCCCCCCGCCTAAGATAATAATCTCTATGCGATTGTAATGGTCATTAAAAAAACCCGGCATTACTAAGAAACAATTGTAATGCCCAACGATATTTGTTATTGGACCTTGCCCCGATTATTTAGCGAAGGATTTTCCACCAGTATAAATAGCAACGGTCCCCCGAATTTTCCCCTCCGTCGATTAATCTCCTCCCCGATAGGAAACCGGACAAGAGGGTTGAAAAGAATATTTCCTATAATCCGTGGCAAGAGGGGGCGGTCACTCGAAATCTCGTGTGTTGTTCTTGCCTCGTCGGTATTTGCTCGTCGATTCGAGTTAACGAGACGCGTCGTAGTGATTGGAATTACCGGGCAAGGACCGGAACGAATGCCGTCCCGCAACTGTTTCCCTAGCAGAGGGTATTACAGAGGGCTTAGCGCAGGATGACACCGAGGATGGGGGTAAAGGGTGAAGAGAGATTAGAGGATCGGAGGAACGAGGAGAAGGAGGGAGGGGATTGTAGAGATAGGAAGGAGGTGTGGCTTGGACGAGCATCACACCGGTTGACATCAAAGACGTTCGTGCTGCGAATTCAACGAAAGATAAATTCCCTCGACGCTATACGTCCATGCCGTTGAATTTTTTTCGTTTGCTTCCTCCGCTCTTTTCTCCATATCTGCTCACTTCATCCCCCCTTTTCTGTATCACCTTTCTCGCTACCCTTCTCTCCGCCTTTTATAATATGTTTCTTATTTCGTCTGTTGGACGCGCCCCAGAGACGCTGTCCACAATCTTTACCCGCTTAATACGTGTACACCGTACACGAAATTCACGTTTCACGGATTCCACTAGATTCTTTCTTCATTTTTTTTGCTTTCAATTTTAGTTCACTTCATTTTTCTCGCATTCAATGCGGCGAGATTTTCGGTCGGGTCTCGCGAATGCGCGACCGTGTCGAACAACCAGTTTATTCGGCGAGTTGGCGAAAAATTTGAAAGCACGCCTCGTTCACGTGTAATAGCATTCGAAAAACGCAGTTGGAGATATTTGCGAACGGATGCGTGTATCGAATCTATCGGTGTTTCAACGCTGTATCCGGTATTTCGCGTATGCGTATCCGATTATACTTCGCACTGTTACAGAGGGACGATCACGTTGTTCAGTTTGAAAAAGAAATATACAGCGATTCCCCCTTTTTTTTCTAGGTTTTGTTTGCCAGCTTTTACCTCTTTGTTTGAACAACTTGTATTTGCACGCTTGAACGTTCGGTATAGTATAGAAATGGCTTCGACAAGTTCATTCGCCACGCTAATCGATTCACGATAATTCCCTTTATTTTTCTACCTCGAACAAAATTCTCTGATACGCACAAATTGAATTTCGTCTATTTAAACCTAAAACCAGAAGACCCTATATTTGTTTTAGCTATGGAACCTTCGAGATTTGATATTCCTCTGAATCGTAATGTTTGCAGAGTTTCATATCTTTCACAGTATCAGTGCACAGGTTAAATCTGCCCCTATCTCTCTCTCTCTGCAAAATAGATAACGTAACGATAAATACCGTGCACGCTCAATTACGCTGCCTCTGTCGGAGTCAAACGTTCGGCAAAAATAGACGCGACGTCGTCGTTAAAACGATTCTGCCCTACAGCTGTGCCCTTCCTGTGCCCGCGGAATTGGCGTAACAAATTCACCCTGGGTGACAGTATCCCCGAGCGATTTTCTTTACGGCGCCATTAAGCCTGGGAATAAGTAGCGATTAATAGCACGACGAAGCGATATCCCGTGGCCAACGGTGGGCGAACGGGGGTTGGTAAAGGGAAGAACTTCCAGCGAACTTTCCACGATATCACATGCGTTTTGCGGGACCAACTTCTCTCCTCCCTCTCCCTCGAGCACGCGTCCCTCTCTCCTGCCCCCGATAACTCGCGAAACGTTCGACAAATCTAGTATTTCGGTAGGGGATTAAAGACGAAGCCGAGTTACCCCCCCGGTCCCCCCTCGCAAATTACCGGAATTCCCCGGGCGAACTCGCATATTTCACGTTTGATGCGCCGCGAACAAAGGGAATCGGGACGCGAAGTTTGTACCCTCTCTTCGGCGCGGGAACTTGAGACAGCGACAGAGCGCGGCGAGAGGAAAAGGAGGATGCCGAGACTCGCAAATCGTGTCCTCGAAGATGTCAACCGGAGTAGCGACGCGGAGTTTCGCGAGCGAAGGAAAAGGAGTTTATCCAGTGACACGAGGTGACAAATCCTCTTAACCGCTTTACAACCAAGCATTGTCGTGGCTCGCATGCATATATGCAAACGTGCCGCCATAAAGACGTCGCATCTCGTCTCTTCGTTTGCTGTTTCGTTTAACGCACCCCTCTCCCCTGTTCATCTTTGTTTGCCGCGCGTTCGTTCCTCTTTTCGGTTTGCCGTGAAAAGGGTGGAGAAGAGTGTCCCGCTTATCTCCGTGGCTGAATGGTAACGCGTAACAAAGAGACACGCGACGTGATAGCCCTTTCGTTGCGGTTATCTTCCGTTCATGCGATTTCACTGGAAGGGGAACGTTTGTCGTAACCAGCCACCGTTGTTTCAACCCCGAGCGAGCGGAGTTCTTGAGGATTTTACGGGGCTGTAAATGTCGCAAGGGTACGCAGAGAGGACCGGAGATAACGCCGACTCTCAAATATGCGCCGGGTTAATGTGTAAGGGACAGTTTAGGGGCGATTCAATTTTTCGAAAGAATAGTATGGGTTTTTCTATGGATGTTTTATGGTAAACTCGACCCTGTTCCTCGATTATACAGGGCGCTTGGTGTTCGTCGTGGAAGTAGGTTCTGTACAAATCTTTCGATATTGAAGTAGCTGAAATCAATTATATAGTTAGTATATGTATATATATTTATTTAATTCATTTTAGTTGAGGTCATTTAATTGACTTAGGTTTAGCTTATTTCATTGATTTGATTTTAACTTATTCCACATATTTAACTGATTGATCCATTGTTTAAGCATTATACAAATTTAGTTACATCTCTGTATATAGCGTAACTGGGTCGCAACACTGGGTTGATTAATGAAAGGTACGAGTCGGGCGGACGTAGAGTTTATCGATGCAGCGTGCGACGACCCAGAATTTATCGTGGTTCTCGATTCCGAGCATGGAGTATTTGTCAACGCGTGAAATATCCACGACCCGAAAATCATCGTTGATTCTCGCGTGATATTTTCTATTACACCGTCGATGAAACACTATTTGATATTTATTTGATGGCTGCTTATCACGACCCGAAATTTAATGGTGGCCCATGCGTTTTACGAGTGCAGGATTTATCGGCCTCGATTTTTACGACCTCGAATTTATCGGTGCCGATTTCCACGACCCGGAATTTATTGGTGTTGATTCTCAGGACGAGCAATTTATGGCCAATGGCTGGGAAATTCAGTCGATATTTATCGATACCGCTTTTCTCGTTGCGGATCTTGCGCAAATACGAATACCTCATAATCTGCGATTTATCGATATCGGCTCCTTCAGTGCGAAAAACCACCATCGATATCGATTTTCATTGATACACGCTCGTCAGTTTTATTCAGTGTCGCCGATGTTTCGCGACCATCGATTTGCAAAGCAGAACTAAGATCTATTTTCCTGTTTTGCTACAACATCATAGCGTGCACTCACAATCACAATAGCACTTACTTTTCTGCAACTCAAAATTTATCAATCAAATGAGCACCCCTGTTAAATTCTAAATTAAATTACATTTTACGAATCCATGGAAAAAATAAACGATTTAGGATCCCACGTCGATCCGCATAAATTCGTGTTATTTATTCCTCCTACAATTCACTTGTTGCTTTAAAGAAACTAAATAAAATTTATACGACATCGTCTGTTCACATATTTCAATGCACGCAAAGTGTTTCATACACTATCTGATTATCAACAATAGTTTTCCCATTATTACGCCAAGGTGTTAATAACCAAACAGATCCATTCATGTCGCGATAATGTGACATTGTAACGAAGACAAGCGTGAATTGCGCCCCCTTCTTTCATCGAATCTGTACGTAACCGATCGGACCTTCGCGTCGTGCATGCGTACGAACGACAATGCACGATTTCACTTTCTGTCACGGCGACGCGTCGCGACGTGTTCAGATACAGATTGTGTTCTGTTGACACCCATTGATCATCGTATGAATAATGAATGGTACACTGGCTGAATAATGCATGCATCAACAACGTCGAACAACGTCGACCAACATCCACTCGATGACAGTGTATAACCGGTCTTGCACATTCCTGCGAGAACCATTGATGGACAGGAATCGCCCAGTACCTGTTCCTCCATTTACAGGTGTCCTCTTAGATTACGCCAATTTTTGTAGACCACAGAATTGAATATCTTTGTGATAGGTATTGCACGACGTTTGTTGTGATTCCTTTGACTTGATGCAAAATAAAACCTTCGATTAGTTTTATTTATGTGGAATTGTCTATGGTGATTGACAGATCAGTATTAATTGGTGACAAATGTATCAGAACATTGGTTTTATGTGTGCTGTATTTATTCATGTTACAATAAGATTACTTTATATTCGATCCTCGCCATCGTTTGTCGAATAGTAAACATTAGCTTCTTCCATAGTTTAGGAACTCGTGGGGAAGGGTGTTCAGACCGGGGTCGACAAGATGCCTTAGTTACGCTAGATAGTTACAGCTATTTGCGGTACATCGAAGTCATAATTAGTTTTCCCCATGTAGCCTTGGTCGACCGAACCTGATAGACAGTTTTCGGGAAAATCGATGAAGCGTTGGAAACACCATTTAGTTAGGAAGCGCCTTTTCCTACCCGAAACACAGTTTATTTTATGGCTTTGTCGAGCTTCATGGTGGCTGTTCAGTTATGAAATATAATTAAATGAAATAATTGCGTTCGTCATTGGAGATGTAAAATTTATTACCGACGATCTTTCGTAAGATTGAACTAAACTTAGATACGAAAAATTGTATTATGCAATGCCAAAATAATGACAACAAGGCCCTGCCAAAATGTCATCGAAGTAAATAATATTAAAAACTATATATGCTTATAATTTTGATTCTCAAATATCCTCCAAAGTTTACTCCAACTACTTTCTGAAAATATTCTACTATTCGCAGGCTTGTCTACATAAAAAATTTTCCTATCTCAATACAATTACTGTTATTAACTTATAAATTTTGCCATCGAGTCTTCAAGGGTTCGCAGCATCCACATGACACCAAAGATTATAATGTCGTTCCTTACCGTTTCAGGATCCGTGAACGAGGCCGGGGTTTTCACTCTTCGTGGCAGACAAGAGGGTGGACGGCGTTCTAGAAGAACCACGACGACCACCACCAGTACAACCGCGTCTAGCTCGACGTTGATTTCTCTGTCGGACGAGGTGGCACAGCCCGCGGCTCTTTTATCTCCCGAAGAGGACTTATGGTCTACCAGTTCCTCCGCTACAACCAATGCCTCGGACTCCTTAGATACAGCTGCCGCTCCCTCAAAACCACCCCTTGAACTAGTGGTGAAACCTCACAGCAAGGTCATACTGCCGTGCGAGTTGGATTCGGAGGGGAATTATTCAAAACTGCTTTTACCTGGTGCCAGGTAATTTATTCTTACTCCTTTTGACGGGATAGAAAAGTATTACTCGATTCAGGATAAACAGGATTATTTTAAAGGCAGACAAAATCCAATACCTACTAAGAGAATAATATAGAACCTTATATATTAGATGATTTTATATTTATTTTATTTTACCAACTCATTCGATTTTTGGTGGAATAAAAAATTATTATCGATAAACAGTTTTTACATCTGCATATTTCTGTCATTATAAATTAGCGTGGAACACCGTGAGTTCCCCCCTAAGTGTCAAACCTGCGATCACGTATTTCCGAGGGTAACTGAAAATGTAGCAAAACATTTTCGCCGCAATTGCCGACACAGTTTTTCATTGCGTATGTATGTAGCTTGATTCCCCGCGTGTCGAGGGGGGTGATTCGATTTAAAGTAGGGGTAACAAGTTGTCGAAGTCGATATTGTTCGGGCAACGAATTCACGTTGGAACCGGTATTGTCGCCCCGAATTAATTTCCTAATTGACACGAATTGTCTTGTTAGGAGCTACAGAATACGGCCAGCGACATGGTTGCACGAGGGAAGTCCGGTGGATATGATCACAATCAACACGAGAACGGAGATGAGTGGGACTGGACATAGATATATCGGTGACTCTATCACGGCCGCGTTGCACATAGACAACGTCAGATTAGAAGACGACGGTTTATGGGGTTGTAGACTAGAGGACGATCAGGGGAAGATACTTTCCGGCAGGACTGTGAAGCTCGTCGTTCTCGGTAAGTCATATTATCCGTACAGCCGTAATATTATTGACAGTACTGTGATATGTACTTGCTGGATAATAATTTCTTGCGATAAGGGAGAACAGCTAGCGATTGATTATTTCGTGTTATGATTATTATTAATCATTTCGAAATACCAGTTACTATTATTATATTATTAAAATGCAATTTTATTATTCACAACGTATACACAGAGTGCAGATACAAAGTTATCAATAGTGAATGAAGAAAGAAAGAACGAAAATATATCGTGGAATGTAACAGTGGAATACAGTCTGATTAGAAGCTTAACTGTGACGTTTCGCATTAATGGAAAATGGTTTATTTTATTCTGGATCAAATCAAGTGTTTGTAATATATTATTTGTGATAACAGATGAGTTGTAAAAGATTTTATAGAGAAGTATAGCATATAGCTGGACGAAAAATGGTTTCGAAACAAACATTTACCAGCTCTCAACGTTATAGTAAAAAAATTCCAAAATTCCAATGAAAATAAAACAAACAAAAAACACAGTGAAACATCCAGGGGAAACGTCAGTGATACACTCGGCGGGCGACCCAGATCTCACGCGTTAGGCAAAGAGTTTCAACGAGTTTTAAAATGGCAAAAAAAAAGTATTTTACCTCTATTCGTAATAAACTTATTTAATACAGAAAAAAGCAGCGGATTACTTTCTCCCAAACAGTCTGGTCATAATTTAAAACGGGCAACAAAAGTTGCTGCAATCTTGTTCTAAGGAACCTTGGAATTAATTTCAAATTTCCTGACCGTGTTACGAAAGGCTGCACCTCGAAAGTAAAATCACTTTTGAAGCAACGAAACTTGCCTGCATTCATGCATGCATGTAACCCTTTCAAGTCGCCTGCCGATACAATTCGAATTCTCAGGAAAGTTTGAATTTGATGCATATTAAAGCGCGTCACTCGGACCAGGACGAGAACATCACGCCGCATGAATATGCATCTGCCGTAAACATTTTCCTCTCTTTTTCTCCAATTTTTTTTTTTTTCGGTCGTACTTTTTCCCCCCTTTTTCGCTGATGGACGCGTCAGTCGCGGCGACTGCTCCGGTCTCGGCGGCGAAACGTACATACGTACACACGTCGAAACAATGGTATCGCGGGGTGAAACAATCGTTCCGCGAGGCGGTCGCCGCCTGACACGCTTCAACCCTCTTCGTCGGTCTGCTCGAATCACGTTTCAAATGAACCCGCGGCCGTCCCTTTTCGCCGACCACTTTTGTTTTCAATATCCCGTTGCTTGCACGCGCGAAGGACAGGGATTTCCTTTATTTCCCGCTATCCGCGAGACAACAACCCCTGCCCCGTACTTTTTTCCCCCAGCCTGGCCGTCCTACGGTCCTCCACGTTTGTTTGTCATCCGCTTTGGCCACTGGGGATGTTTAATTTCGTGCGCTGCTCTGTTTGGATTTTGAACCACGTGGCCTATCAACGATTCGCTGGAAAGTTATTGCGATAGCGTACGGCAGGACCGTGACAAGATGGATTCGAGACATTGATGGGAAACTATTTTTCGATTGAGAGGCTACGAAGTGTTTTATGGTTTCATCAGATTTTCAGCGGATAGATTATGAAGAAATTGTAGATGGTTTTAGGGTGATTTATTTCATTATCAAACTCATGATGAATACCTTCATTCAGAGAACTACTGAAACGTTAAATGAACTTCATCAAAATCATGACTCACAGATTCGTTCTCCTATGTGAACGAAACATTTGAAATCTTCATAAATTTTCCATCATTCCGAACAAATCTCTGGAGTCTCTGTCAGAATGAAATTGCAACCACAATCTTCGAGCAGAGCGCACAAAGCCAGCAAACAAAGGGGATCGAAATAGAAGCACGCAGAAAGGGAATCGGAAGGCGGTCGATAAGGGTCTTGTAACACGCTCAGCGAGCCATAATCATCGTTTCACTGGTGTTCGCGAAATTTCAGAGGCTCATTCTTCACGTAGCCCGGGGACACCAGCACGGAAAAGAGGCCAGGAGACGTTTCTGGAAGCGGTGAAGTCGCCCTTCGTCTGATGGGGATAGATTTCCTTACCGCCCTCGGGGTTACCGTGGGAGAAACCTGAGTTCGCAGTAGGTTAAGAATAATGCGCGTTTTATGCAGTTACTCCGGTGAATTCTCAGTGGTTCATTTGACACATGGACAACGACCGTCGCAGGGACTCGAGAAATCGAAGCCACTTTGCCTTTGGAAAGGGAGGTATCCAGGCACGAATTTTTTTCTTTCCAGTCGATGACGATCCCTTGCATTCCGCGTTCTTCGAGGGGATTAAATAGTAGAATCGCGAGGAAACGAGCCACGCTTCGCAAGCAAAGAACGTATTCATCCGCTTCTCTGCCCGTCGGTCTTCCTTTCTCTATATTTCTTCCACATCCGAGCGCCCCTTTGATCTCGCCCCGGGTCCAAGTTCTAAAGTTATAAAAGTAGAGGGTGCACTCGCGGGCAAATTATCAGTAGCCTCGTCGATTTAAGAGAATCGTCGAACCGCTTCTCGGAGCGTGGAAACAATTCCAAGCTTCGCATGCCCTTTAATTGTACAGGAATTCCTCGAGAAGGTTGACGTTACGATGGAATAGTTATGCAAAGCTTTCACGAAGATCATATCGTTCTCGATTTCTTTCCCGGCCGTCGAAATTCAATTCACCAGTTTATTTTTCAATCTGGACAGCCGATGCGAATGGACGCGTGTGCGGTACTCGCGTTAGGGATACCTACTGATCGTGACAACCCCGGTAGACCATTGTCGTTTAACAGTACATGTTCCAATCGCAATCTCTCGATCCCTTCGACTCTCCTTTTAACCTCGCCCTCTTACATCTTTCTTCCGTCTTCCATTTCACCCTCCCTTTGCCTGCCGTTCGTTTCATCCGCCGACCGGTTTATAAGGCTGACGAGACTGGTATAAGGGACAGAGAGAAATCTTGTTGTCTGGCGCGAACAGGGGGCATTCCACTGTCTGACCAATATCGGGGCTTTCTCCTTTATCAGTCCAGACCGGGACCGATACCGTTGGTTCGATTCGCTGGTCAAACTCCATCGTGGAAACCACGCGAACGAAATTCGTGGCATTCCGCTTTCCTACTCTGACCCTTAAGATCGCGAGCAATATTGTCTTTCTCCCTCCCTCTCTCCCTTTCTGTGTTTCTCTATCTCTCCTTCCCCTTTCGCTCTTATTCAGTGGAAGCAGCGAGATTCTATTCTCTAAAGGTTTGCATGATAATGGTACGATTCATGTAGACGTCAAGTAAACCGATCTTTATAAGTATCGCAACTTCTTCCCTCGATTCTGCCCCGACCGGCTCCTCTTCATCTTCTTTGTATCCATTTCCTTTGGCGAATTCTTCGCCGGAACCCGGAAAAGAGCCGGCGGCAATAAAACGCTGATCGAGTGGATATTTCACGTTCAAAGCCGGTATTATTTAAATTCTCGTCGAGGGACGCTGCGAAGGTCTGACTTTGGATCAGACGCGAAGTGAAACGAATAGCTGGTGGAACGCATGAATTAGAAATTCCTTCTTTGGTTTATTAAGCGGCGCGTCACGTTGGCTTTATGGTCGTCGAAATGCACGAGCAATTTTGCAGCGTGTTATTCCGCTGACCGTGATTGAAAATTGTTCCACCGTGTCGTTCGGGTCACATTAATTTCCTACGAATCTGTTATTTGCATAAGCTCCTTATGCTACAGTAGAAACAGCAATACCATTACCGTGGCGCAATGGATATCATCAAAGGGCACGTCCATTTAATAGATATGCTACAGCGCACCGTTTCACCTTTCGTAATACGAACGCAAGGCGATTTTCCCGATAGTCTCAATTAACCAGCGAGCCAACACCTAATTAACACGTTCTTATCACTGGACGTGGTAAATACTAAATAACACACCGATCTCATTATCGTTAACGAAAAAAAGGGAAGGAATAGAAAAACCTGCTGCCCTCCTTCGAATTGAAAAGAATAACAATTCTCCTCGCCCTCCTTGTCGAGATTAATTAAATCTCCTCAACGATGCGACTCGTTAATGAACTTATTAAATACCAACGTCCATTGTCCCGTCGTTTGTACGTTTATTTCGCGAAGGACCAGCCATTTCGGCCCGTCCTCGCGCGGTGGAATCTAATTAGGCAGAGCCTACGGTGTCTCGAGGTCCCGACGACGGCGAATTTCGAAAGGTAAAAGTATTGTTTCGCTCGCGCACCGAGCAAGGTGGGAGGGGGGGTTCTTTTTCGTTCTGACGCTTGTTCCCGGTGCGTCGGAACAAAAGGCTAAAGTTTGCACGGTGGAACGGGCCACGGGGTTGTTCATTGTTTCCACCGTTGTCACCGCTCGAAAGCGGAAGTCGCGGAAGCGCGACGGAGGAGCGGGCCAGTGTCACGGAGACGTTTACACGGTGTATTTATAACAGACTGGAAAAGTATAGCAGCCAGGTAATACGGCGGTATCGCGGAGAGGGACGACTTCATTGTGCGACGAATTTTCGGAAGCCACGGACCCCGCCATTGTTCCACGGTTAATCGGGCTGTTACCGTGATTGCGCTTTTTCTTGCAAGAGTAGACGGATTTTCGAGGTAACTAGGAGCTCTATTCTTTCCTCTGTTAGAGCAGCGGTGGAAATCGCGAGGTGACGGGACGGAAATAAGGGGCTGGGGAAGATTCTACTTTATTCAAGAGTTCGTTCTAGTCTCCCCTTTCGGCCGTATAATGGATTTGCTAACGCGTATTTCGGCTTGTCGATCTGCCTTTCGGTTTCGCGTTCAAATTTAATTATACGAGGGATCGTTTCGACGTGAATGCAAGTTTAACGGTGAATGTCGATAATTGCTGAAATCTTACTGACAATGAATCTTGCGAATATCGGCGCAGGTAGTCAGGAAAGTGTATTATATATAGATCCCTCGAATTTCAATGTTTAAAGAGTACAAGGATTTACTATCGACATTAGAATGATTTCCTAGTTAAGATAGGGTACATTTGAAAAACGGAATATTCTTATCTTTTTTTATATTTCTTGAACTTCATCTTTATTTATTTATTTATTTATCACTTAATGATTTCAAGAAATAGATAAATGAATACATTACAGAGAAGTTATATAAAATTATACTAAATAGTTAAAGCAAAAATGTTTAGATATCGCAATTGAAAACTCGCGGTGTCTGACTCGTGGCCGACTGATTCTACTGAGCCCGCTTCTAGTATACAGTAAAATTTCGATGAACACGCTCGTCAAGATAAATTTTTTGACAGGTAATTACTCCGGATTTTATTCACGGACTGTTAATTTTTGTAAAATACAGGTCAACAACCACTTTTAGCGCGCGGCTGAATAAATAGAAGCGAATTGCCAATTAATGGCTTAATATCGGCGCTTGTTCGGTCAGCTTAATCTTAATATATCGTCTTGTTCGCGGCGCCTTGCTCATACCTGCTCTGGGATCGTACACGCACTTAGACAATCGTCGTTCCGGACCAGTGGGGCAAGGGCATTAATGCAGGTGGTGTAAATTAGCGCATCAAAGCCCAGTACTATACTACCACGTCGCCCAGTGATTATTGATGCGAGCCAACCATTGGCCACTAACTACCCATTGATTAGCTGAAGGTTTCCGCGTAATTAATGGAACATTCTCCAGGACCTATGGCCTCGATCGATCTCCACCAATCGTTCTCTTCCAATCGTTCGTGTGCCATTCTAATTTCCAACAATTCCAATTTTATTCTAATTTTCACGAATTCCAATTTTATTCGAAATCGTTTCTCCCTCCCTCATCACTCGCATCGACTGTTCTTAAAATTAATGGAATCCCCTTTATTAAATTTGATTGGAAATAGAAACGTCCGATGCCTCGAAAAATTGTTAACAGGAAATCAGGAAAATTCGCTTTCCGCTTACAAATCTTTTACCTGGCGTAAAGTACTGACATCCTGTATTGAAAAAATATATACGAAACGTGCGTTCGCATTCCGCGACAATCGATGCGCGAAACGCAACGCCGCGAGCATTAATCGCGAAGCCAAAAACCGTCGATTACAAGTCGTTTGAGTGCAAAATCAGGTTTACAACGGGAGAGAAGTAGCGGAAGGGGGAACGGTTCGCCGGCGGCCGGAGTAATTTAATTTCGTCGACCGATGATGACCGCAGGAGTCGTCAAACATCGAATACCAGGCATATCCGACGCGTCGCGACGCTGTTTCGAAACGGTCACGATTCGCGTTTTCGACCATCGAAAATCGCACACGCGTGGCACAGCAACAGCAGCGGCCTGCACTCGAATCGACGATCGATTCATCGTTCCTGGTTATTAGCGAATGGATTCTGTTTGGACGATTTACGCCGGTCGGAATGGCCCACGCGGAAGGCCAGTCGAAAAAGCTTATTTGACGATCAAGTTTGATTTCGAATACGAAATGATTCGCACCCTTCTGCAACGATCGTTGGTAACTTGATCCCACGGCTGATCCGCGTTCACCAGTGGCTTTCGCATTTCGAACCTACGGCCGTTTCTTTAGAACCTCGATGCCGATTGTACATACCTGCGCAGCGCAATAATTTGCCTATTAATTTCACCTGATCGATAAGTCGTCCCTCTACCTGGTTGTTACGCGATCACACGCGCTCGACACCGCTTCATGCTCGGCGTTACGGAGAATTCTAGTGCGAATTATTCATCGAGTGCACGGGGAAATTATAGAATTGCTTTATCGGCGGCCACTGTGTGAATGGATCATTATGGGGCTTTATTCGGAAAGACGTATTACGATCGCTCTGTTCGAATGGATATTGGGAAATTTGAACGCGACGGGATTATGTTAATAAGTTAGTTTGATGTGCTTTAATTAAATTCGATAACTCGAGCCATGCACGCGCCGGTGTAATTAGAATGAAAAATTCGCCGATGAATTTTGGGGCGAATATTCAGTTTGTACAGTCTGTTATTTAAACAAGCTGCAATAAATTATTATGTTAAAATATAAATTACTGGCGATGCATATATGCTTAATGCGATTCACTTTCCTTAAATTCTATGAAAATGGGGAAAGTATACAGTAGTATACTTATAACATTACCTTTTAACAACTTAAACGAAAGCATTGCATCGTCAACATTAAAATAACTACCTTCTATATCATAGTGTAGACTGTCTTCAATATCGCATTTACAATCGATCCAACATTATCTATACATAATCGTACAAGTATCTTCACGAAGTCCAAATAGATTCTTAACCACGGCGTGCCCCCTCGAGTCTTGCACCGCGGCAAAAGTATTCGACTCAAAGTTAATTATCGCCTACGAGATGGTCGTTTCAATCGAACCACGCGACCATGTGTACTCGATGCTCGGTGGAAAGAAGAAATTGCCATTTTCAAAAGCCGTCTCTGTTACCAGTTACCATCTCGATCGGCTCTTTCGAATCGCATCTCTTGTTCGGTGTCGATCGAGCCCCTGTTTCCTCGTCGACACACACCGCCTCAGTCATCCCTATACGTGTGTGTTGCACGCCACCGAAGTCGAGTGGCGAGTCAATAACCTCGAGCTTCCGGTCTACGGTGCACTTGAAGGGCTGTCGTTCGAGCCGACAACTCTCCTCCGTTACACGACGTTATCGTTCCCCGTGCATTTAGCGCCGTCAACGATACACGTTCACCGAAGAAGCTGCGTTTCTGATCGTTCGCGGCATTGATTGCGTTTGAGGGTTGCTTTTGACGTAGGCAGAATTATGTGATTTTTGTTCATACAAATACGTGTACAGAAAAGCCTTTATAACTGGAATGAATATTTTTTTAGAAGGACTTCTGTTTAGTTTTGAAGGTTTCATTTTTATGTCCAGCCAATATAGTGGACCAGAAAAGTATTCATACAGTGCACTTGCAACTTCATTATTTTGGTGTTAAGACAATTATATATAAAACAATATACATCGATGTGAAGCACATCTGTAAAAGTGTAATTGATGAGGATGTAGTCAGTGAAAAAAATGTATGATAATGCATACTTGCGAAAAATAATTTTCAACCATTAAACACTCGAGCATTTCAATGAAATGCAGAACGATATATTATTATCCCTCTTAGGCTTATGGAAAAAATTGCCAGGTGAAAATTAGCCCGGTGGTTAAGTAATATTAAGCCATAATATAGATTCATTGAGTGGTACGTGGATCTTGATCGTGAAGATCGCCAGCCGACTTTAATCTTGGTGACTGAAACTATGCGGCAGTTAATTAACTGGTCTCACGGTGCACATCCTTTAATGTAGCTTCGAAGGGCGATAGGTACACCGATACACAGACCATTGTTCTGTTTTCTGGTCCGTGAGGAACGCTATAATTAGTAGCATATCTCCGGTCAGTCGTGTCATTGCTTGTTCAGTTGCCGTGCAAACAGCGGTGAAACAATCTCTGGCGTTCTACGCGATTTAATGACGAAACCAACCAGCAATTTCCGCGATTATAATCTGCGCCACACCAGTCTGCTGCATGGCTTCATTTACCCAAGATATATTTACCACGGTTCCCTTCTGTGTTCTCTCTATAAGAGGAATAAGTTTTTCCCTGGAAAATTCTGGGACGTCTGCGATTTTTAATGCTAAATTATACGTGTATAAAAAATATTTCTTACCACGTCTTCTTTGTAAAATCTACTTTTCCGCATTTTTTTGTATTATCTACAAAATATTGCAGGTATCTGGCAGGACGTGAAATTTCTTCACTGTCCCAATCACAGGTATTCAAGTTCCCAGTAATTCGTGTTTTGCCCACCGAGTCGAGTTCTCCATTCGCGGTTGCCATTGGGAATTTCTTGCGAACGTTGGAAGTCAAGAAACAACGGGAAACTCCACAACCTGGGCACACGTCGAGTTCCAAACGGCTTCCATCTAAAATTCAATCGTGTCTTAAAAGACAAACTAATAACGCTATATAGGTTTCCAGTCCCAATTTAACCCTCGAAAATACTAAAACCACCCCCTCCACAACACAAAGTCCACCCCCGTTGCTATGTTCATGAAATTCACTATAAAACGTGGCAGTGGACTCGTAAAAAAAAATTTCGCCTTTCTCGCCATATCTCCATGGTGCAGTTATGTTAATTAGACTCCATTTTCGTCCCGTGGGGGTTCGCGTTTATAAAAGGACTGGTGGTGGCTTGGCGTTGCCACGTTCAATTTTAAAGAGGCGGAATGGACGAGGCGCTTAGAGTCGAATATCTGACAGCACAAGGCACACGCACATACAACAACGCCAGCCTTCAACGACGCCGATGCTCGCCGACGATGATGATGTCCGTTTTATACAGACGATTTCGTATAATGAAGCACGCCAATTTCCTTCCTCGTGTTTCTGGATATCAGAGAGGCTGCTCTTCGTGATGGAAGAAATGTCTGTGTATCCACTTTTTGTCATGGCATCTTGGGCAAACGAAAAAGCCTGGCAAGCAACACAAACACATCAACATACGTACACCTATATAAATATAGAGGAATACACAGGATCTCCCGACGATTTTATGGTGGACGTGGGGTAAGTGGCGGCTAGGGTGAATAGGAAGTGGACTACGTAATGGTCGGCTCGTTGCTGAAAGTTATAAAGCAGATTCGAGCAACGATAGGATGTTTTCAAATTGGACGAAGGGTGGCAATCTTCGTCAAGAAGAATTTATACTGGATCGAGATTACGTTATGGTCAGGCTGTAGGAAATGGACATTCTTTTTGGTCCATGTATGAAGTAGCAATTTTATGGGACTGTTGTTTTTTTTCAACTTTGTCATATAACCATGTGAGATACCCATGAAACAATTATATATTTTGTATTTTGTATATCTAGTAATACTGTGATACCTACTCGATTTTTATTATTGTACTCTGCTCTCTGAAATTACAATAGATTGAATCAATTTAATTTATAATATTAATTTCGCGTCAGTTCACTTAGATTGCAGCGTCCATCGGGAAAGGGAAAATCGAATCTTTTTTTATCGAGCCTGCAACAGAAAGTGCGGAACAAACCCAAACCATTCCATTGGTTCACCAAGCTGTTCAGATATTCGATGCGGCGAATTCTTATCGAAAATCGAATGCACCGAATACTTTTCTGACATTCGCATCAAATGCACATACTACCGGCCATATAATTAAAATAATTAAACTAACGGGCAAAAAAAATCCTATACATTTTTATTATCCACTCTCCTCCGCTTTCAACCATCAACGTCTTTCAAACGCTCCAGACAGTCAAGAAGTTCGTTCCCCGTGAAAACACCTAGGGGTGGTGGTTCCCAGTTCGAAACTGTTTAATTAACTTGCAATTTTTCCACGTTTGTTCGATGACGGTTAACTAAATTCAACGTCGAATTAAGCTTGCCGGCCGATGATCGCCGGCACAAAGGATCAGGAATTCAAGTTTCCCGGGCGAATTGAAATTCAATTACGCGGGGGCCCGTAAATAAAGTGCACACGATCGGCCCCCCGGTCCCGTTCATAACTTTTAATCAGAACTCTGCTCAACGCCGGGCTATTTTTCCGGCTAAACCGCTAAGTTTCAGCTTCAGCCAGGAGTGCGCGGTTTTGTTGGAGCACGGATAATGAATTTTCCGCAAATCACTCGTCTCGAACAACGCGATACTCGTGCCCGTCGACTGTTCCCAGCTTTCCAACACCGTGGATCTTGAAAATCGACACGGATGAAAGCGTTGAAAGCTCCTCCGCCGTATCGTGTTTAACCGTGCACCGGAAACGTTCTCAATCATCGTCTGGAACGTGCCGGCGAAATACGAAACGAACACGTAGTTTTTCCTCGTTTCGATTCTACGTAGGAAGTTATTATGTTAGCGGCAGCGGGTCTCGTCTTGCCATTCACGTATCTCATTTCGTCGCGGAAGTTGCAGGCCGTATTCTATTCAGCCGGTTGCTATTCTTCTGACGGATTCGCTGTTTATATCGAAGCGCCGATCCACGTCGGCAAACTTTGATTCGGCTCGGCCGCGTGCCGGGGATTTTCAAAACGGATGGACGGGATGTTCTTTGTGCAGTATAAATTATGCTCTTTGATATATTATAGAATAGTTGTTTTTTCCGCTGCTAGATTCGTATTCAGAGAATTTCTTTTTAAAGAAATTTTATATATTTAGAGAAAATTAAAATAAGTGACAGCGACTAATAAATTTTCATTCCTCGTGAAGAAGAGAGTTTGTAAAGTTATCCAGATTTGTCGAGCTTAACTCATCTTCCATGGATATTAAATTACCAAAATAAGTCAACACTTCTGGTTCACGGTACAATGTCAAGTTTCCCAAAACACCACGAATATTTTTGTCCGAGTAATTTCATCTAGTAGACGCGTGTACGCGTATCATTTTGCAATTGCAACATGAGCCGCGTAACGTGGACGGGAAGCCATCCAATCGGCTGTGTGGTAAATCACGTTTCACTGGAGACCACCGAATCAATTGGCCAGGAAATTGGAGGCAAGTAAATAATATTACTGGATAATGGAAGCTTCCCCCGTTCTACTGGTATACAAGGGTGTTAATTTTCAAGCCGTCGATGAAGACGGTATAAATCACGAGATACCTTTCGCCCCTTATCTGATTACCAGGTGATTTCACGACGATGGGCACTTGTTTTGACCAGCCGGCAATTTTTATTTACTATACCATAAGGTTCTTTTATACACTTGTTTTTGTAATATATTATTAGAAAAAGTGTAGCAATAGTGAACGATAGACAAAGTATAATAATAGTTATAGGTATATATTAATGACATATTTATTCGTAATGGCATTTCCTGCGTTTCAAACAGGTATAAGATTTTTTTGGTATTATTGCTCAAACACTTTTTTATTATTTTTGATATGCTTTCATAAAGGCGGAAAATTATTGCATTTCAGTAGAGCTATACAATATTGGTGTATGGATACCAATATTTAGATGAAACTGCATGCATAAAAGCTAAGGTATAGCTACTAGGATGGAATATGATTTAAATCGAACATACGAATAATGGCGCAATCAAATCACAATAAATTTCAATTTTTCTTTATTTATTACAAATGAAACATTTCTCTTGTCCAAGGATGCCTACAAATTTCCAAATTAATTTTGTAAACAACTGTTATATTTTAGGTTTATTTAATACTCAATATAGAAGTATAAACTTGCATTCGGCTAACAAATAAGTCTGCAACCTCGACTCGCATTCAACAGAACGATCATCGCTTTCTTGCCGTTACCTTGCCGCGTCTCGCGCTCGTTTTATTGCAGGTACGTGAGAGATTAGCGGATTAGCAGCGTGCAAAGCATCGCTGATCGAAGTTTACTGGCGGGTCTTGCAAAGCAGGAGAGAACCCGTCTTCCCGCGAGAGGCAACTTCATCTGTACTCGACCCGAGGGTACTCGCGCAATAATCGTGTCTTTTGTATCGGGGTGTGAATCGGCGTTGCTTGATAGCGCGCGATGAGTTGCAATCGCTTGGTCCCTACCTTTCTACCTCATTCCATTCTGCGTACACTAGTTCGAAACACTGACGTTTCGAGTCAAAGCAAGCCAGATGATTGTTCAATGTAACCCAACGTTTGATGATACACGTTTCTGAGGGATCCTAATTAAATTAAATGGAAAACTTTTGAATAGATAAGAACATCCCTGATACACTGCTTGTTTAGTTTTTGAATGATCGTAAAGTTATTCCTACTTAATTATTCTGATCAATTATATTAAAATAATGACTATTAAACTTCACTACTACCCCCACGATTTTAACGTCAAATATCTGCGCTTGATCGTTGTAATGATAACAATCACAATCAAATCCTAAAGTCATCCCACGGACTCGGTTTTTAATATCGAACACCCACGAGAAAGCAACATATTTCCTCGCATCGACGCTCCACAAATCATCCAAAAAACTTCAAAGAACAGCCGTCCTCTCCGAGAACCGCGAACCCTTTGTGCCACCATCTCTCCTGAGGCGATAGTATCGAAGAAAGTAATAATTCTTAGAAGATCGGTCTGAATCGGTTTCGGGAAATACGCGATGGTACTCGCCTCACGTATTTGGCGCCGTGATAAACTCGGACCGTTCGTTGGCGAGCCGAAAGTGGTAAAGGAAAACCATTTCACGCCCGACTACACATCTCTCTCTAGCTTGGAGGGAATGGTCGATCGTTTCGCGTCTCGTTAGCATCTCATCCATCGCTGGGGTCTGGCTGCCTTACCTGTCTGCCTGTTTGCTTGTCAAGTTTGTACCAGTCGTACGCTGCAGGCTGAAATTTCGCTGCGTCTTATCTCTTCCTTGAACTTCGTCCCCTATCCGTTCCCGATTCGTCGGGGAATCCGTGATTTCTTATAGGAAATGTTCAGCGAAACGTACACCGTGTAGCGTCGTGTATTTATAGCAAGGAAGAATTGTTCGGAAAAGTTTGGCCCTTCCGAATGCCATGAATTATCCGAAAGACAGAGAGCGATAATTGTGGGATTGGAAGTTTTAATGAAGTCAAGCCGGTGTAAGTGTAATTTAACAAGGAGACTATTATATATTTATTGACGAAATACTACACTATTCCTTCTACGCTGTACTACACTGTCTACGCTATTCTACGCTGTTCTACTCTACGCTGTACTTCGCTCTCCACTCTTCCGCTGTTCAAACCACTCTCCTCTGCTCCTCGATCTACACTGTCCATTGCCATTCATACATCCATTCGTCCTCCGCCATTCTCCCCCCCCCCTCTCTCTCTCGTATCCTTAAAGATATAGAAAATAAGGGAGACGGTTCTGCAGGCCATCGCTGCTCGCCTGCAGACCAGCTGTGTTCCTGGTAGCATGGTCAAAAATGTCCTGTACCTGGACGTTGGGCGCGTCCCACTCCCACATAATAATAATTGGAAATTATAGCAAGCTATTGCAAAAAAGGATTAACAAACGTTTCCCAATAAGAAGCGCACAAATACCGCCTAAAGAATTCATCGAAAGCACTTGCTGGACGAATGCTAAAGTTAAAAAAGAAGAAACCAAGTAAATTACGAAAGCAAAGTACTTTACGTACTCCGCAGCGCTTTGCCTTACATTTCACCGGCGTTACCGCACTCGTATGTGCACCCTGCCCCGTGCCAAAAGCTTCTTGCAGTTTCTTGAACAAGAAAGAGACAAACGTTTTCACGCAAAACCACCGACTCGAGGGCCCGGGCTCCACTTTCGTATGCGAATTCAACGCCCGTCAGCAAGCTGGCAACTGAATAAGTCATTACGTGGCGTGCATCGATGCATACCGGCTTGCCTGCGCCCGCAGTTTGCATTCGCGGGACGATTCTACGCGAGTTCGTGTCGCGACACCTCCGCGAGGTCGGAGTTGCACGCGGCCATTGTGCAAGTTCCCAGACACTTTACGGCACCGTGGCTCCGTGCGGTTGTCGTTCGTTTAATCAGCGCGATACACCGTTTGCCGTGGAAACAGCACGCGGGACAGGTTTCGCGGGACCCGTTCGTTGGATTAATTCACGTAACGGGAACGGATCGATATCCTTCTCCAGAGCGCGGCTGTGCCACGGCAATTGGAAGATTTAAGACGGCTGGCACGCCTGGGAAAAGTTCCAGCTCGTTTTGCCCCGTGTTAATTCGGCCCCGGATCTGGGATAATTTAATGCTTCAGAGAAGGGAAAATTAGGTTGGAGGGTGGTTCCCGCAGGTGCGTGAATTTTTATCGCGGTCGTTCGGGGCCAACAACTTATCCCCCCGACCGATGTCGACAATCTCTACTTTATAAGACGTAACGTTTCTTTCGGCGCGCCGTCCTTGGAGAATATTTGCATTTTAAAAGAATCCCCGCCCGCTTCCTCGTTCGTAGAGGCGCTTGAAAAATTTAAAGCTGTCTGGATAGACGTCAAGACGCGGTGCCACGGTTCACCGTAGTTTCTGATATTCTTGTTGAAATATCGACGGGCGAGGGATCATTCTGAAATTCACTTATGGTTATCATGAGATACATTTGTATTATAATTTTCTGATTTTATTGTATTCGTTCGGATCTTTAACAGCAGGCAGTATTTCATTTAGATAATATATTCTTCTTTATCGTTGTTATATTATTATTATTATTACTTTATTACAATCGCTGCGAAAAATTTATGCGCTTTGCTTCGCCCCACAATTTAAATTGCACCGTTCATTCCACTCGCAACATGTTTCCTCATACATCGATGCATGCCACTATTGAGATTCTCTACTATACGTTGACCTGCTCTACTTGCGCGCTGCCTGACCGCGTACTTATTCATCCTACTTACTGCTCGTGCCTCGATACGTCTAATCGGAAATTCGTTTAACTTCCGTTGTTTAAATTGCGTCGTCCATTAGCATACGTCGGTCGTGGAATAATTTATATTATCTTTTCTTGGAATATAAACGCGACACACCGATATCAGTATTCAAAAATCGTGCGCACCTGATTTCCATATAACTGGAACGAGCATCTGAACGTCGCGCTTCGTTCCAATTTGCACCAGCTTCCGCTCGTCGATTCGATTATACTGTTGCTACATAATTTACGTTTCCCACTTTCTGGACGAGTGGATACTTTCATAATTAAAGGCACTTCAATGCGACGGCCGCGGCAAACAGAAATTACTCAAGACGCGTGAACGGACGTGCTCGGATTTAAAATATATGCGCATTCGTAAAACGGCGCCATTCATTTCGTGTGCTATGCGCGAGGGAAAAACTACTTTGCATTAAAACGTTTCTTTTACAACGTTTCCGCCCGTAGAACTTCGGCACTCCGAACTGCCACTTCTGCGCGTGTGAATGCCGGGGTTAATTCGGCACTGTTGCTCGAGTTCTACGAGGGAGTAGAAATTTTCATTGCAGGCGTTACTTTTGTATCGCTTGAAAATTTACGCCGGTTTGATCGCAGTTAATAAACGAACGAAATCCAAATGCTATCAATTGTTAAGGAAATAGACGATATAATTTTTAACTATTTAATTTCGGATAATACAGTTCTTTTTGCAGACTGCATAAATTCGTACAAATTATATATTTGAATTTGTATCCAGTTGTACGCGGCGCGTGCTACATGAATTCCGATTGCAGCTGAATTAAAAAAGAAAATCGGGCTACGGAGGAATTCATTATTGAAGCGAAGAATATTAGTTTCGAGAAGTAAATATCATTTATTTACTAACAGCAGAGATAAGTACAAAGTAGAATAGAAAGTGGAAAGTGCATAGGCAGACACGTGGGAAGGAAAATAGGTTTGTGCACGGTCAGACGCGCGGAAAGTAGAGCAGGTCAGCGTTTAGCCGGTAAGTAGTATGGATCGAAACACGGTCGGGCAGTTATGGGAACCTCGTGCGTTAGTGAAGTGGTTTCGGGATTGTTGCCTCTGATTAAACATTTGTCATCGTCAAACATCCACGATTCAGCTGCACTATTAAGTGAAACGAAGATAAAGGTACCCGCTGAAATTTTGCCGGACGACACACTGCACACTCGCAAGTTTCGATGTTGCGATATTCATGCGATGCCCCTCGGCTGTTTAGAATGATTGATATTATATTGGTTCCCGCATCTGAAACTTAGCCGCCGATAAATTGAACCGGGCATTATTTAAACTGCTTATGTACCGGCGACTTGGAATCGCAGTTTAACATGTAATATCCGTCGCTCTATCCACCGTGAAATATTGAATGCAATAGCGTCAGTGTCGTGTGGCATGATAAATCGATTTTAAAGTCTTTGAACGGGACGGTTATGCAAATGATTCCTGACAATAATAGCGTCACTCGCTAGCAATCATTCTCGGGGCGCAATATCGTCGGAAGCCTGGCCTACCTTCTTCTCCTATTGGCGGATTAAACAACAAGATTTATACTCGCACTAAATTCCACAAGGAGGCAGGAATACCCGAAAGCGAATTTAGATATCCAGCGGATGGTTCATTCGCGAGACACTTCTAACGCTGTTTCAGGATTTACCTGCGGTTCCTTTTACTTCTTTATCGCCCGTTAATTCTCCGTAATACCACGCGTACATCGTTGGAACGACGATTCTCGTAGTTTCGGAAACTCCTGCCAAATTATACTCGCCGGAGGAAGAAAAATTATCATACGGCGCAGGTTTTCTTTCGTGCGTCCGTTCTTTTCGGCGTGCTTCGCGCACCTGTTGCACCTTTCTTGCGCACCGTGGAACGCAACGAGGCATTCTTTTCGTTGGCGAACAGCACGTCCGAACATCGAGCATTCGCATGCAAACACGCCTCACGCTCCCGTGCAAGTACCTGCAAGTGTTTCACACTTGCCGTTAACGTTTTGCATTTAATTTACCCCCTTTCGTTACGTCCCGTCCACTTCATTCTCGCCTGTCGTTACGTTACTTCGTTAACTATGATAAAACCTTCGTACCCTCTGCCTCTTTGTATCGTTGAAACAGCATGTTCTCATTACAATATTATTTTCACTTTAATTACTTCCTGCTTGCAAAAGCCGACAACCCGTTGGTATATTGGTTAAACAATTGTCCAACTCATATATGCACATTTTTCTTCTTTTACACAAGGATCTCTCATTCGTCTCATGTAATATTTACTTTCTATTCTCCGCATCTCTCTGTGAAACAAGAATCGAGCGTACAGGGCGGTATCCCCGATGGGAAAACAGAATCGATAACGATCCATTACTCCCTGCTGCCTTCCTAAATCCCGTCGAAATAAATGTATACTTTCCAAACCATATCGAATATCTATGGTGTACGGGAACGCCCACAGTCGCCGGTAACGTATGTTAATAGAAACGATTTCCTTTTCGTCAAGGAAATCGGAAGACAGTAAATTCTGGATGGAGGCGAGAGAAATGGCGGTAGATAGGCTGCGAGCCAGAATAAGCAGACTTTCGTTCTCGCTGATTGGCGTGGTACGGCGGAGAGAAACGTAAAAGGAGAACCAGCTAATCTTTCCGCACCAGATACACCGGCGACCAGGATGATGAAGTCGATCGAACGCGGTGATGCGTGCGGACTCGCGAACTTCTCCCACGGGCCATCCTCAGGCAACGACTCTAAATCTTGTCTATTTATTGCTCGCCCGGGGCAAATTGGATGTTTATTGGGGAGGACGTCGGTGCCTATGAAAATTCTGGCTCGATCGAGCTGTCCGAAATGTCGTTTTCGTTCAACCAGCAACGATTGACCGTCTCGACACGACGGTATCGAATTTCTCGACGACATTCTAAGAAACTTGTTTTCCTTGCACGATGTTTTACTTTGGGGGATAAAAGAGACACTGTTTGGACTCGCTTTAATGCCTGTGGAGACTGCAGTTAAATTTGGAGAACGGCGTACAAATTTTCTTGGGCGGAGTGAAGATTGTTTTAGGGATTAGAATAGCGGTGCAAGTAGTATAGCCCAGGTATTTGTCAGACTTGTGCAGTTAGTGTTGCACGCGGATAACCACTGATTAAGTAGCGTGTTAATTTTGTACCTTAATTTAGTGTGGTATTTTGTAACTAGTACGCTAATATTGTATCTTTTTTCTGTTACTGTTGTGTTTATTTCTAATTACTTCAGGGGTAAACTGTTTGTTTAATCATTTACATCAACGTACGTAATATTCGTAATCTATTCTTTAAAGGAATTTTATTCTTCGTTCTCTTTTGCGTCGTTCGTATAAAATTTTATGTAATGCTATTGTTAAATTCCGTTTGCTTCTTATAAAAGTTTCTCGATAATTTCAGGTGTAATGCACATTCCATAAAAATCAATGTTCCCTTATCGCTTCTCCTTTAGGTCTCCCGTTTGCTCCTCGTTTTTGTGCACTCTGTAACTCGAACAGGAACAACTGATATTCGCGGGGAAATCGATCGCCCAAGGAAGCCGGGCCGACGATATTGTGAAATTTTACGAACCATAGACACAATGGGGAATTCCTGGTTCAGGCAGACGTGGCACCATATGTGCGAAACGCGGCCCAGCACTGTTCGAAATTGTTTTTAGCGTTATGTTTCTGTATTAACGCGCCCGGTGCGCTTTCTTGCCGGCTTAAACGCGCACCCTTGCACCTATTATTGGCCCGGAATTCCGGGAGGAAACGGTACTTTCTTTACAGACGCCGGCCAGGTTCCCACGTACACGGTGTATCAGGGAGAAAAGGACATTATTTTAAAAAGCTTCGAAATATTCTAAAATATTTAAAAAAATAGTTAATGGTGTTAAAAAGAAATGATTAAGAGATATTAAAAAGTGTATAGTTTTGTATAAAGCAATTATTAGGGGTGCTGATTCTATTCTTCTACTGTGCCGTAATTATTTAAGCTTTCCGTGTACATTATGAAGGAGATTGTGTTTCGTCAAATTTAATGAGGGCTCCCCATTGCGTTCTTAATAAAATTGGTTTGGTTAACTAATCTTTTTTACATCAACCACAAGAATTAAACGAGACTCATTTAGTTGGTTTTACAAAAACAATTCAAACAATCTTGCAAAAACGACTATTTATTTGTTACCTATTATTTTAATCCTCGAAACCTCTAATATTACTACTTTGCAATGAACTTACCTTGTATATAGAGGATCAGACTCTAATAATAATCCTCCCCCCTGCCTCCTGACACTATACCGTTCTTCCTGCAAGGCATTTCACGATTGTTTAAAACATCCCGCAACAGGGGCGGCGAGTTTCACGATCGACCATGTTTCGCAGCAAATTAAATCCACGAAATAGAACGGTAATTCGGGAACTTTTATCGAGTGCAACCCCCGAGCGTATAATCGTCGGTCGTTGAAGTATTTTATAAGCTTGGGTTTGCATGCTTGTCCCTGAAATTTCGCGAAAATAGAAATCAAATAGGAATCGTTATACGCGAGAAACGGTAACTACGGGTTTATTCGCACTGGATTCAAGGGTTGTATAATTCGAAACCCGTTGCGATTAAATTCACGATCGAGGTGTCGAATTCTCTCCATGTATTTTCGAACATGCAATCTCGAGCCGCTAGATAGAACGTTATTAATTCACTGACCTGGATCATCAACGCTAGCCTATGCTTCGATCAGAACTGTCTTATTCTACCTAACATACATATATGTAACTTTAATACATAACATTATTATAATACAATATAATACACTGGCGTGCAATGCCAGCTAGTCACTTTTCATTCAGAGTGCGGTAAAATGGTAACAAAAAATAAGAAATCGTACTTTTCTGTACTCGTTGCAAAGGGGAGATCCAAAATTATTTCGGGTATGAACAAAATTTTCGGAGGTTAGTAATGAATAAATAATAATAATTTCACAAATACTCGAAACACCGAGAGTGTTATATTTTCAGGAATAGCGCAACGTTCGTTGAAAAGTTAGAAGTAGAAGCGTATGCTCACGGGGGAATATATTATATAAGCAACGTGGCGAGGTACCTTCTTTTCCCTCTGAATCCTTTCCTCTCCTCGATTCGCGATCGCATTACACGGATCTGGAACCTTTCCAGCGGGGCAAGTTCGTGATTTTTAGACTGAAAATTGAGGCGAAAAGTGTATGCAAAGTGTGCCTGGATTTTTCTCAGATTCCGACGTCCGCTTTGAAATCCAACGATACGATCTTCCGGTTATAAGTAGGGGCCGATCTATCTTTTTACTTCGGGAGGGCTGAATTAACGGGCAGTGTCGTTCGTGTAAAGTTCTAAGCGGGAGAATGTTGAATCTTGAACTCGAGATAGAAATATCTAAGTAGAATTCGGATCAGCTATTCGGTTTTACGAATGAAAATGAATTAGCATGGAATTTCTCGACTTATTTCCTAAAGATGCAAGTAATTATTTTTACTGTACTAGCACTCCGACTGGAAATGGTAAATAGCAGTATTTACAACATCAACACCACAGAGATGAATATATACCACAATAGATTATTTTATATTTCGCAAAACTGTTAATCGTAATTTCCCCTCAGCGGTTGCACGGCTCGCAATTTTATATCAATAATATCCGCACGATATTTTAACTGCAATTCAACCGGTTCGTTCGAACGCATCGCGAAAACGGGGCATTCTCGTGGAATACTGGAGGATAACATTTCAAACTGCGCGTACAAATTTATCGAGCGAACCGGCGCACTTTTTTTTTAGTTCGGGGAATGAAACGCAGAACTTCGATACTTCCTCCTCGGGCAGCCTCCCCTTCTATCTGATATATACAACACACATATATTCTCTAGCAGCGCGAAAAATTCCGATGAAATTGCGGATAGTGGACGCGAATGAGATGCAGCGGCAAGGATTCTTACACTGTCCGCCTCCTGTCCATTGTTTCTGTTTCGACCTCGAGTCACTTTTAAAATGAACGGACCCGTGAATAATGAACAGCTTCAGCCTCAATACATCCTATCGGAAAAATTGGAAAATATCTCGCACAAAGTATGGTCGTTAAATGTTTTTTTTTGTTGCCGCTGTCTTTCACCCCTCCATGTAAAATGTTTCGCTGAACTTCGCCCCCTTTATTTTCAGCAGCGAATTCAGCAAACTGATCGACAAATCGGAGACTATTGTCTGAACGCTTGAAATGTATTTCGTGTCCCGTTTGAAACGCGTAGCAAAGAAATTTCTTTGTCCCCACTTTACGCGGCGCGTGCAACGATAATCGTAAATTTCACTCGTAAATATTTCGCGGGAAGCAGAGAGAATAAAGTATTGATATCGCAATCTAACTCGTCGGGGAGTAAATAGAGTATAGGAACCGTAAATACGGAGTAAAATGCTGGATGCATCGAGTTAGTATTCCCGGCGTACGTGTGTTTCATTACGTGAAACCGGCACGCGTTTCGGAGATAGCAATTTCGATGGCTCGAAAAATCTGCACGCGTTTTCCTTCCCATAATCCATTTCGTGGATGCGTCCTGTGCAGCAGTTTTTGGCAAGATCTAGAGCACGGTGAAATTTAATGAACGTGACTGGAGCTTATCGGCGGCGAAACGAAACTCCGGGACGGCAGAAATCTCGTTGAAACGCTTGGCACACTCTTGGACTACATAAACACGATCAATTTGGATGGGAAACATGATTCTTATTACTGCTATTCTCTTGCCTCCCCGCTGTACCTTGGACAAATTTACAATTTCCTTGTTTCTCGGCTTTGTAGCTGCGTAACAGAGGCGCGAAAAACGTGGCATTGTTCGATGGAAACGCTGGTCGTGAATAATAATAATGCGGAAAATCGTTTGTTAGCGCTGTCGTGATTTTCTATTGTAAAATATTGTAAACATGCAATATTCAATTGTTATCGACTGTATTGAAATTGTACATCGTATTCCATTGGATGCGAGTGTTCAGTGATGTGTGTTTTGTTATGCTTATATGGAAAATAATGAAGTTCTATTCCCGTATTTACGGTTGAAATATTTTCCTTGTTTTTACTGATTGCTGCTTCCATCAGTCTTATTATTGAACGTGCAAATAAAGGAGAAGAAACATACCCGCAGGTAGTACATAAATAAATGGGGAACAAATATGCGTCGATAATGAGATACAAATAGCATTATTAATAAAGTGTATTGCGTACTGTATCTGTGCTCTTTATATACGCGATGAGTGATAGCAACAATAAAACAATAATATAAATAAAAAAACTCTCCTAATTCCTACACCAACATATGTGTGCATTTGCGATATGAAAAGCCTTAACGAAACTGAAATATGGTTCACCAAACAAACAAAACCAGTTGCAAATTGAAACCCCGAAAAAACTGTATCAATATTACTTGATAAAAAAAATAGTATCGACGAGTTTCCTGTATTCTGTTCCAATTACAAAATTTGCAAAAAAAAGCCACCAATTCGCCTGCTGCTCCACCCTCAAATTCAACACTAACATACTAAACCACCCTACATTACCTTCAACCCCACAAATCCCGGTTGTAAACGAATCCAGCACAGGTTGGATCACACATGTACACCCGACAAGATTTTTCATCGTTAGGAGATTACGATTTCGGTGAACTTATGGAGTGCTTTGGATATGTTGCAGAGGCGCCCCGGGGGACGTACCTGCTGATAGATGGCCGTAGGTTGGACCCGGGTAACCAGTTCGTGCCTGTGAAGGAGGGTTCCGAGTTGACTTTGGAGTGTGCCGTCGAGGGTGGAAACCCACCACCCGATTTAGCATGGGGAATGACCCTGTCTCAGGCCACTTTAGATGGTCCAGAGCAACCACCGGACAATTTGACCGTACTGCCCTCAACGTCCGGTAGACGAAGTGGAGCTCACCTTAAGGTCTTAAGGGGGCACCATAATGCAACGATCGCCTGCGTGGCTCGTCACGTCACCTTAACGATACCGATGAACGCGAGCATTCTTCTGGACGTTCAATGTGAGTAATGCTTTCAGCTTTTTGTTCCTGGCGTTGGATGCTTGTATAGGGGGAGTAAGAAATATCGGGGGTTGGTTTATGTACGGGAAGGGTGAGGAAGGAATTTAGCGGGCGATGGGAATGAAATGGGGTGGTTGAGGGACGGATATCACGCTTCAAGTGACTGCGGGGATGTTTTGGATGGGGTATTAACTGGACGACTTTCTGTGGGCTTTTATTTGTGAAGAATTCGATGTTGGGAGGTTTGACGTTGGCCTTGGTTCTCCGGTACAATAATTGGGAGGAGTTTTATCCCGTTTTTTAATTAACTTTTGATTAACATAGCTCGATATGTCTGACAATTTTCAATATTTAACTCAACTTACATTTTCTTGCTTAATTTGTCAATTAATGAATAGAGTTGCTGGCAACGTTTTCAAGCTAGGAAGAATTTATCGAGGAAAGAAAATAGTTTCAATTTTGCAGACATAATTGAGCAATGAAATTGTCGAAGGCTGTACTGGTAAAAATTTGCCCGGGAAAGTAATGCCATATTTTACTCGTACAAGCTCCTGTCAATAAAATTTCGCTAGCACTTTATTTATGGCGATCGCGTTAAAAATGGGATCCTCGTAAATTTCGAAGACAAGTAGCGCGATTAAATGGAGGGCGGCGGGCATGAAGATTTTATCTGAACGGTCGTCAGTATCGAAACAGCCACAGCGGCGATGTCTCGTTTTAAACCGCCTTTATGTAGCCGTCGAGTTATCATCGCTGCCTCGTCTCGAACTCATCACCTCAGTCTGGCCTGAAACTATCGTATAATTTAGAGCGTTTCACCGTAAGCTGTCTCGTCACTCGCGTCTGTCGTCTGGTCTTCGACCTTTTCACTTTTTCCCCCCGAGAAACTCTCGCCGCTCATGACTTGCACCTTCGACGTCGTAAAACTTGTACGCCCTCGAGCTTCGGCTGAGAAATCTTCCGACGCTTTATGAAATGGGAAGCCGTCCTCGTTTTGCGGAGAATAAAAATAATTTTTCATAGCTCCAGTGTCATTTTGAGCAACACTTTTCGTTATCACTTCGTTTACACCAATTTAAGGAAATTAATTTTTGTTCGCTTAATGAATAGTAAGTGTCAGGAAATAGTAATTCTGTGCGAGTAAATTTCAATTATTCCGCGAAATTCGATCGCAAACATTATATTAATTAATCATAAATATATATTAACGCGAGATCAACAGCTCCACACGCTACAGAGCTTAAATCTGAATACCCAAGTAATTTGTAACCCGCTTCTGGGACCGTAGAAAGTTATATACCATTTCTGTCTCTGCAACGGGATGACAGGATAATGCGGATTTAGCAAACTAAACAATTAGAATTTATTAACAGTAACTGCGCGGAGCACTCTGGCCAACAATTCATTACAGAATTATTTTCCACAATATCTACGTACAATCGTCCCCAACGAGATACAGGGAAACTCGCAAATTTAACAGGCTCGTTAAAAAGACAAATCTCATCAATTCACCGCAATTATCATCACTTCGTTTCACGTCACGGTAATTAGGTCAGCGGGGCAATTTGAAATTTTCATTACTCGTTGATCCACTCCCCCGATGTCTCCTTTCAAACGAGACGATTCCTTTTATCCACCAGCCATTGCCCTCGTTCAGAATGGATCGTTGTTATGAAGGGTCCAGGGAGAAAAAGAGATAGGGCGAGATGGTGGATGGGAGAGCGGAGGGAAAGTTACGGGCGGTATTATTTAGTTGATACCGCGTTGAAATTGCCGGTGGCCACGTTGGCCGAGATCTAATTTCCGTAGACTTCGTAGCCAGCACAATTCCCGTTGAAATATTAGGTAGAAGAAATCGCGATACTGGTTGGCGAAAAAAGGCCACGGCCAGTCGCGGGTACGCTTTTAAAAATGGGCTTAATTCGAGTCGAGCGGCCAGGAAGTGTTACAATACCGTGGATCGTTTTTCCGCCCCGAGTCAGAGCTGGAGCTGATGGGGGAGAAAAGGACACGAATGAACTAGCTAGCTGGATTTCTGTGATATTAGAAGTAGAACGAACAGCGAGAAGCAGGAATTGTCGGTGGAATAAAGAGGACGAGATACAGGCAACAGACAAGCAACGAAACTGGTTATTATTTAAGCTTAAGCTATATCAAAACTGCTGAAGTCAGTGTGTCAGGAAAGTTATAGAAATTGCCAGATTCACAAATATCTTTTCCATCCGAATATTGAGAGTTTTGCGTTAAAATTTGTTTTCCTTACCATGCAATAAAATATTTCACAAAATACTTGCTCCTACAGTGTATATATTTTCTGTGATTGTAAAGTGTTACGAAGACTCTATTTCTGTGCAATACTGGTGTCTGTCACTTTATTTATAATATATAAAAATATTGAGAATTGGTTTAATAATAATAATAAATTCTACATCAATACCACGATACTTGCAGAGCTGATTATATAATTCACTTGGAAAGGAGACGAATTAGGAATTAGATGAAATCCGTCAAAAACAATTGAAGTATAATTCACCGGGAAAGTCGAGCAGTATGATAGATAAAAATTCCTGAAATAGATAACGTGGTATATGAATTGCCAAGCGTCGAGGGAAACGAAGACGACAGGGAACAGGCAGAGTGGAAAAGGAGAATGCTAAGAATTTCCGATGGTCTGGTTTGTTCGCTGTTTTTCAGATTATTAATTCTCCTACAATTTACTCGAAATTTTCCAACGAGCCGGGGATTCGACGTGGCTCGTGGCCCCGGTCGTTTATTGCCCCGAGTAAATTTTCCAGTGGCTCCGAAGTTCCCCGGTTTACCGTTTATTGCGATCAAATTAGAGTCGTTGATGCAACCGTGGAGGGAACTAGTTTCTTCCAGGGCGTCTCGTAAAATCTACCGCACTAGAAGAGAGATTTCGCATCCCTATCTAGACTTGAGGAATGAAGCAACGAGAGATAACAAAAGCCAAGAGAGAAAGGAACAACGTTAACCGCGCGTGGTAACGTCTAACGTGTACACTTTATTTTCTCTTGGTCAACTTCTTGCAATGGCTCCTGGGCGAAACTGACGAGAGCTTTCCTAGTTAGAGTTTTCGGAACTAGTTTGTGCATTCGCCGAGACAGTTGATTTATTGCTGAACGTAAAATCGTAGATACAGATTTGGCAGGGATGCAATTTTATATCCCCATCGTTTTGAAAATATTGCGAAGGTGACAAAGTTCTCGTCGAATTCACGGCATGAGATATTTCGTTTAGTATCCTCGTCAATTTAATACGACATAATAATGGAAAACGGAATTCGAATTTTGTTAAATTGTTCCTTTAATTTGCGCTGCTTTGACCTACTTTCTGCGATCATTCGTGTGTATTTTCTTTAGTCTGTCGCCATTCAATTTTTCATTCCTTTGCGCGAATTTCTACATCTCCTTGATGCAATTCCCCATGGAAGTAGAATTATATATTCCTTCAGAATGAATTTTACTTTATTGACTCGTTCGAAATTTTTCATGTAATTGCTACATAATGTCAATCCTTCGAAATCTTTTCATCCTCGATTTATCTTTTTCCGCTCCACAACTTGTACTGCACTTTTTTCCTGCACATTACACGCTTACCCAGAACCATTACGTCATTTCTGGTTCCCATGAAATTCCCTCTTTCTTGGATTCCTCTTCCCCGGTCGAAACGGGAACCCATTGTGTCTCGACGTCACTTGGTCCCCTTAATTCTTCCGTGCTTGTTCTCTTAAGGGTGGAAAGGAAGCTGCGGTCAGTTACGAGTTCGTGAAACGGAAGCTCAATCATGGATCGTCCACTTGTACCCGGACGTAGGAAAAAAAAGGTCACGAAAGCAGACTCGTAGCACCGGAATGAACCATAAGAAATTGTACAGCCTCGCGTTCGTAGCTTCCTACGTGGTCCATTCAATTTTTTTAAATCTACTAAAAATATTTAAAAAAAATCTAGCACATAATCAGTTAAAAAAAATCGAATTCATTTTGTCGCAATGAAAACGTAATTCGTTGAGTAAGAACACGTTTTGTACAGCCTTGGCCAGGTTTCATTATTGGAAGATTTTGCAAGTTTCAATGAAGGACATGCACTGGCTGTGCAAGAGAGGGCAATTATCAATCCACTGTTGGATGACTTTAGAAGTTTCGATTTGAGAAGACGAGAAGTTTCGCGGAGATCGGTTTCGAACGACACCGGGACAGAAATCTCTTGTACCCAGCGAAGAATTGCTCGGTGAACTTCAATCAACCCGTCCCAACAGTCCAATGCTCTTTGAAAAACATTGGAGAAGTTTTCAAACACAGGGAATAGGTGCCATGTGAACCTCGACGAGGATTCATCTTCCACGAGAAATAAACGCGTGTCTGATCTGTAGTTTCTTCGATGAACAATGAAGAAGTATTTTCATTGATGTCTGTGGTTCAATATTTTTCTAGAATACAATGGGATCTATTTTAAACGTAACGAGATTATAATGGACCTGTGTTGAGCTAAATGCAATTATTTTTAAATTAGTGAATTGAACAATAGATAGAGTTGCTTGAAAACGTAGGGCTACACGGGGGATGATAAGTCGAGGGTAAGTTCAGAGCTTAATTAGGATTTAAGGAATTCGCAGAAAGTTCGAGGACCGGTGGATTGCATTTTCCTTAATGGGGATTGTTTGGTGCGAGTCTACACCATTTACCTAACCAAAACATTGGAATCCACCGTCATTACACTATTCTGTGTACCATACAAATGCAACCCTTAACGATAACCATGCCGTCGCCATTGAGGGAAAGTCGGGATATTATCCAAAGCGGATATTAAATTACAATTATTCGCCCCCAGTGTACAAGACGTGGCAGACATAATTGCACAGCTGGCAACTTCTTCTATGGCGGAGAAATGTGAAAGGGTGCTACTAGAGATAGTTGTAACGACTGGATAACGATTGAATAGCGTGCTTAAGGGTGAAGAAGTAGTTCGAAGGAAAAGAGAACACTTGGCCACGAATTCCTCAATAATTTCGCGCCGCTTCTTCAATTTCTCAATTTACTCTATCCGTCACACCTGATTCAGTTTATTACTCCCAGAAATAATAAATGGGACACTTCCATTGCTGTTAAAATACTATATAAAAGCAAATAACATAAAAATAAGAAACATCGATTCTCACGTATACTCCGCGTCTGCAACCACGTTTCCACCCCCGCAAGCTTCGCGTTCCTCCCGGTCGGATTGTTTCCAGGCAATTGAGGGGAAAAATTCGGCAACACGGCAGGTATTTTCCAGACGATGGGAAACCCTCGCAGCGTCAAAGATGATGCGGGCGCGTGCAGCGAAGCCGAAACGCCGCGCCTTGGAAGATGCATATTTTCTAGACGAACAGCTTCGCGTACACCTTCGAGATTCCGGAAGGAGATGCGGGTGTTTCCCGAGCGATTTCTTCCGATAGGGGAGCACCGTTTCTACGGATGGACCTGACCTCTTCGCCACGTTTTTCCGTGAATTTATATTCGGATGGTACCTGCGTTTTCCGTATCTCTCTCTCTCTATATATATAACAGGTTTAGTGGAAAAGAGCGAGACGTGGAATGTGAGAGGAAATACCGTTGGGACGGTCGGCGACACCCGACCGAGCGAATTTTCCAACAGAACGGACGCCAAAGACATTTTAGAAGGCATTCGATGCCTTTACGACGCACTTCGGAACACGTAACGTGACCCACTTTGTCCATTGTGTACGTACAAGCCACGGGCCTCGTATCGCGCCTCTTTCCCCTGGCCGTATTATGCGATTCTAAGCACTGGACCGGTCGAACGCACTCAATTCGTTTGTTCCTCGATTATTGTTGCACGGTGATAGGGGTTAACCCTTCTTCAACGACGTAGACTGAATTGTAATTTTCTTTCCACCTAAATTCGCGCAGTTCTTTTTTTTTGCTGGAGACTCAGTTCTTCGTGCATTTGTATTAATTTAAGAACAATGTAATCTGAGTATACATGTATGGAGTGTACAGGACGATAGATTGTGAAGAAGTCTATGCATCTCTGAAGGGTTAATTGGAGACTATTTGCGGAACCTGAACCAATTGCCACTTTCATTTAGCAACTTCTGCGAATAAAAACTACTGTGCACCACTATAGTTCGATAGATTCTGTTCTTACCACTATGAGGTTGAATGTAACAAAAGGCTTGTTAGAACAGAAATATTCCTAGATGCTTGGTATCGTATTTCGCCGTCTGCGTGTTCAAAATTATTATACCAATCCTTGAATACGGGAAAATAATTTTTATTCAATTTACGACATGATGTTTATTCCGCGATTTCAGCGGTAGACGCACTTTTCCTTTTGCTTAATTGGATTCAAGGAAGCATCTGAATCAAGTTGGAGTAAAAAGTGTTTGTGAAAGAAAGATCTTGCTCAAGTAAAATTTCGCGTCGAATGATACGAGACCGTTTGCTAACAAAGAGACAGGTGCAGAGGAGGGTAAAAAAGAAAATATCGGTTTTATTGTTCCCATTTTGTTTCGCCGCTCGTTTAAGAGCGATTTCTCAAAGGAATGAATGGATGTATTGTGCTTCACCATTCACCATCTTCCGACGAGCTTTGTGCAAATTGATATCGAGATATTCCTTTTGCTAGGAGTTAATAACATTCTTAGCTATCTATGCTGCTCGAAATGTCGGTATACTAATTGCCACTCGAGGCTCCTCTTTCTACGTTACCGCAACGAAATGCACCGGGCGAATCTCTTTTCGAATCAATTCGAAGGCTAGCTTGTAATAAACGCTTATTAAATGAACAAAGAGAAAGTCGATGGCGTTGGGGATGAAAAAAATTCACTGTTTCTATTCGTCTTTTCCTTCCTCTTCTTTCAAGGCAGTCTTTCGATCGATACGCTGAACAATTAGTTTTATAATATTTACCACAATATTTGAATTCCTATAATTTCGAAAATTTCAGAATAATGTCCGAATAATCGAACAATACTTTTCCCTCTCAACTTGTAACTTGTTTTAAGTATTATTTTCGTTTTCGCAAGATAGTGGCCGGTTCTTCAAATAAAGAAACCTTTCTCATAGAAATGAAAGCTCATACTGTGCGCTCGGAAAACAAAGGGATTACATTTTTCTTTAACGAGAACTGTTTTCTGTTCCATTACGCTATGGAACGACAAAATGAGAATTCTTATTTTAAGCTTGACAATACTATTCTTCTTGGAATAAATTTATTCAGCAACGTGCAAATATTATTTCCACCCTAAACAATTGCATGGAGTAAATTTCAACAGTTCACCCCCGTTCGATCAGACGTCGTATTTAAATGGCGTAATCTTCTATCAGGCAACGGGGTAAATATTTTGATGCATGTAAACAGTCGCTATTTGCCCTAACTTTGGAGTAAAATTACGCGATATTATTATGGCATTTCTCATCGATATGAGTTCACGGGGGGGGAAACTCTCAAAGCGTAGTCTGCACCGCATGTTGCGAAACGCAAATTGCGATACAGAGAGGCTCGTCATCATTTCCAGTTATGTATATGAAACGCGAATGCACGCGGGATGACTTTCTCATCAAAACAGAGATACGTTCATCGTGTACGTGAAGGCACGTGACGTTTCAAACACGGGTACGCGTTTAATTCCTGCTAAAAGATCTCTCAACTTTCATCTATCTCGCGTCCTCTCTGTTTCGCTACCCCTTTCACTGCCATTTTTGTTTTATCTCCACCATAAAATTAGTACTCGCATATTCACGTCAAAGTAATTACTTTCGTGCGTTTCTTCAATCTTCTATTCGTCCCTTGTTCATTACTTCGAAACGTGCATTACAATATCTCAATTCTCGGGGGAACATGAATTTTCCGTTCAGAGCAGGGACACGTTGAAATTCGAAGAATTAATGTTACTAAAATAATGAAACGCTTTATGCTCAATTCAGCCTTTGTTCTCGTTACAATTGCACGGAGGATGTCCATCGGGTTTTGAATCTGGAAAATGGAATTGCAATGAATGTTACCTTGAAGGAAAACTTTAATAATATATACGTAGTACGTTTTTCTACTTCTTATCGAATCACGAATTTACGACAAGCTTTCCGAACGATTTGAATAAACCTCTTATACGTGTACATATTTCTCCAATCCTGCTTAGCTTTAATCAATTTTGGCAGGCGAAAAAATTGGATTATATGTCACAAATAGATTCCATTTAAGTTCCATTTCGTTCTCGATAATCGAATGGAAAAAAACAACGCAGCCTATCGTCGACTCGCTAAATACTTCTTAAATACGTCGAATATCAACAGGTTGTTGATTTCACTGACCGTGTTTCGCGGTTATTTAGCTCAGGTTCGTCCAGGTAAGTGTTCCCGTGTGTACGTGTCTGCAGGTAAAACACGCCTTGCCTACGGGCGTGTTTTCGCGTACAGTATGCACAGGCTGCTATGCAATAATTAGCAATGCTGATTCTTGTCGTTTCAGAATAATTTCCTCGTTGCAACATCGATTACATTTAACTCCATCAACGTTAACGGATCACGTATGAATAAGAAATACATGGAATTCAATGTTTCCGATAAAACGAAACATACACCTATAGTACACGTATAAAATAAATTCCACGGATCTTCAAACATCCCCAAAAATTCATACAATTCGTTAATATCAACTGCACACGCGTTTATTACACGCCTTTGAAACCAAATAACCGCAGTCACAATTCCATTCCAATCAGTTTCCTTCATTCCTGAAAGCAAACTGAAACCTTCAACCCTTAAACGCAGGGCGCCCGTCAAACGAGTTCAACGCAAACAAAGTTACTTAACCAGAACCCTTCTCAGCCCTAATCAATCTCACTGTATCCGTAAACCATTCTGAATTCCTTTCCTATCGGTATGCAGCGACGAGTTCTTCGCGTTTCACATTGAATCTGTAGATCTGGGAATACCTTGCGCTGTAAAACACGCGGTGGCATAGATGGAGGAAGCGGCCTTCGTCGTTGTTTCGTCGGACAGACGTTTCTCAAGATCAGGCTACTCGGGGGTGTGACGGGTGTGCATTTAATAAAAGCGGCCACGAAATGATAAGCATCGCCTGATGGGATCGAAGCCGCGCGAAGGGCCCGCGTTGAAAGCCTAGAAGAGGGATTAGCTGGATTAGTTGGCCGGCTGGATCTATCTATTCCGGAGTCGGATGAAAGGGATACTATAATTACGTTCCCCTTACGGCGAGAGGGTGCGAAAAGCCTCGCTATGAATGACGTCAATATCTCTTCTTCTAAAGGGACGAAATTGAACCCGCTGCACACGCTTTTTCTCTTCCCGTACCCTCGCCATCATCCCCTCTGCTTTATCCTCGGCTATTCCAGTTTCCCTCTCGCTTCTTTTCGAAACGGCTTTTCAGCCGCTTTCAAAGCTGTGCGCTCGCGATTCTAGACGGTACAGGTTGTTTAATAAGTGAAAGGCAACGAGGACGCGTGTGGGTGAAATGTGATTATATCATATAATTTTTGATGTCTTGGAGTTGGAATTACTGTGTGTGATTTTGTCATTTGTATATTGTTTTTTATTATTCGATATTATGTATTGCTCAGTTACGGTCTGAATTTATTTGGAGATATTTAAGAGAGTTTCGGACGATTATTTTTAATGCTTGACACAGCTGTTGTATGTTATTTAAACAAACCCTCAGAGTTTGTGCCAGCATTATGAAGAACTATAATTTACGACCCTGAACGTAAATATCCGAGAAACTTATTTAGCAACGAGCACCCTTAAAAAAAAATACCCCCAGTAATTCTTCCCCCCGAAAAACTTTGCTCGGTATCGTATCTTTTATAACGAATGGGGGGTAAAAAAATAACCCACATAAATCGCACGAAAATTCAAGAGGTGCATCGTCCAAGACCCCACCCAGTATTCATAGTATTTTCTTTGAAAACAGCGCCCCTTGCCATCGACGGGATACATGAGAAAAGCGTCTGTTCTGAATATATCTGAATTGGGTGAAATTATGGCAGCGGGATAGGGCAAATTAGAATTTCCCCTCGAATATTTTCCTTCTCCCTACTTTCACGTTTCGCGCTTTAAGAAGGCTGGATATCCAGAGCAGGTTTCTTCAGTTTAGGAACAGAAGCTTTTTTTACCCCTTGGTAGCGGTAATTTAGCTTCGCGAGGTCTACTCCCTCCTCCTTCACAGCATCGTGAAGTATGCGACTAATGCAAAAGTTTGCTACCCCCGTGAGACTGAAAACTACCTGCAACTTATTATTCGTGTTCAAATTCAAAATCGTTTTCAGCGAGCCGGGGCCACGGTCTGTTAGATTACTGGTTTGCATATTTCTAGAACGTACGAAGCGGTTCTGGTAGTGAAACAAACTGTAATTGGTTTTCGAAATCATTTTCGAGAAAATGCTGATGTTGGTCTTTGATGAATTTGGGTAAAATTAAAATTAACTGCCCGGCATGAAAGGGTAAAATAATGTTACGGAATAATGTGTTCATCATGTAAACTTCAGAGTCTAGAATTCGCGTATCGAAGGCTTGTACATTATTTGGAAATTGTCTGTACTGAATTTTGATGTTTGGAAACTGCGAAAATTATAATAAAGGGATGCGAGATAGGAGGAATAGGGAGCGTTCGGTTTCATCGAAAATAGAGCACAATGTGCCGTTTGATTACATAAATTTTCAAGGCGGTTTAGCAATTTTGGAAAGTTTCGGAGTTTCGCAGAAAGTTCTCCCTTCGAATTTCTAAGTCCTCGTTGCGAAACCCGCCGAAAGTGCAGAGTTAAGTAAGAAATAAAGACGAGGCATCCAGCGGGGACGAAGTAACATTTTACGGAATGAAGCTTAATTAAAAGTGGCTGAAATTCATTTAATCATCCCCAATTCAATTACAAAACGCTAATACATTAATCCCCCATTCTGGCACTTCTTAGTTTTACAATCTTCCTAAAGTAAATAATACTTGGCCTAGTTTCTATCACGTTCAATGTAAGCCAGGCGATACAATTATAATTATTCCCGCATTAAAATCCAACGAAAAGCATAACTTATTCAAACGATATCTCAAATCGTCCATTATCAAATAATCAAACATTAATCTCAGCTCGATGATCATCGGAGTATCATAATTCATTAAATTCCGTGGGACCACTCGAATGAAGTCAATTCATCCTCCAAGTTTCGTTACCACTTGTATATTCCCAGACTCTCTCGTCCAGGAATCTCGACGGCAAGCTTAACACTCACTCGTATTCGTTCAAGTTCACGCGTAATCCTCAACATTTATCATCATCACTTTCCCCCGATTCGTCGTAGAATGGCTGGAGCTACCCCACCCGACGTAACGACGTTATCATCATGTTTAAGGGAGAGTCTCCGTTTCCCTCGATAGCGTCGTGCGACACGTCACTGTCACGTTTCATCTCCTTAAGCTACGTCTCCCTCACATGCACCATCGGGGTGGCCACCCTTACCTTATCGCTGGTTCCTTGCTCCCCTCTCGTACGAGCAAACCTATTCACGTTCTACTTAGAAGTGCTCTCGATCAATCATATTCAAATTGAACGCACCACTCGCGAGAGATGCACGACAGAAGGCCTGGAGAATCTCGTGTCTTTGCCATTTCGAGTGGTACGCTAAATGCCGGCAAAGGAATGCAAGTTAGATAACTTTATCTTTTCATGATCACTTACACGAGTCTGTAGATGCACATACGTGTATTAAATGCACGTTTAGGGGGTTGATACAGCATGTAAGTAAAATTTTGGATTGGCTTAAATGTACGTTGCAATGGTAATGGAGAACAATTGTACACCTGAAGTTTTCAATACAAGTTTTGGAATAGTAGTTGCTTAAATGGTAATGGCTCAGCGAAAATACAGTGACCAATGAATTGTGAATAATTTGAAGTATTCTGTTTCGTTAATTTACATCAACTTTGTGCGTCGAATATTTCCAATTTTGCTTAATATTCTAAACGCTAATACGATGAAATGTATAATTTCCCAATTAATTTCCTAATTCATTATTTCTTCGAACGTCAGACAACTTACATTTCCACTGGAAATGCAATTACCTGGCCCAAAGACTTCGCTAGAATCGTAATTAACGTTCTCGCTATAGGGCGTAACAATGCGCTACGGAATATTAGCGAAACTGTCGCGACTGTTCCCCACGCACAAAGACATCTCACGACCGGAAGTTCCTGCACAATACTCTTTGTAGACGCCCGTCCGTTTCTTCGACGGAATGTAGGACAGTCTAGGCGGACGTTCAAGGGAAGGTGAAACGATGTGACGAGATACGGAATCCAGATTATAACACGAAGCGTTAAATGCTATTTTCCTTCGAGATCGAATTGGCATCGCTTCACAATAGGTCGGGGAATAATGGAGTGGGAATAACAGGTGCTTCCGTGCACCATCACACGGGCTTTCCATGCTCAGTCTTCTTGTAACTCTATAATACACGTACACTAGCGAGTGTACGAATTTATATACATTAATGTGTCGCTAAATTTAAAAGAAGACATTGCTTGTCATATGTAAAATATTAAAGTTATCGTTATTCTTTTTATCATTATTAATAGTAGTGTTCCGCGGCGCACCCGCGGAACCAACATATTTCCAATATCGACACCCTCATAAAAAGGCGTCTAGGCATCTGCACAAGGAATGACTTTCAACGTGCAGATGGCTAGAGCGTTTATGACGCGCAAGTAATATAACTGTTTTTGAGGAAGTCGTTTTTCACTCTAATCCGCCGAGGTAACAGAATTTAGGCATGCACGACCTCAGCAGTTCATTGCATGCGTCATAAACGTGAGTTTCCAAAAGGGCCTCGCAGCTGGGCCGCAGATGACACGGCCAGGTCAAGCTCTAGGTCCCCGATGGAAATTCCGCTGCAGCGTTCAAAGACGTACCCTCTCCTTCGTGCAACGCGCCTCGGACGCAAAGGAAGGGTGCGGTCACACCTCCAAAACACGCTGATTGGAAACTAGACATTTTTGCTAATGTCCAATCAGCGTGCCCAAAAAAGGTTCCGAGTCGACGTGCTGAGAAGCACTCGAGGAGGAAACCAGTCTAAGATCAGCAACCAACGAGTCTTAATAGATAATTCATACGAACACGTCAACGTAGGAGCCTTACACCCTCTTACACGATAAGTTCAGAATCAAATTGTAAAGGAGTACACCTCCTAAAGGACTCCGGAGTATCCGTCCTCACGAGAGGTGTGAACATCGCGATTCCACCCGATACTTCGTCATTACGTTCAACGTCCAACATTCGCTCACTTGTTATATAAATATATCGCATTGCTACTTGAAGAATTCGTTCATCTCACTGATTGTCCATTTACATCAACAATAATCCTATTCGAAATAAGATTAGGAACGCCTAAACATCACGCGACGCGACCCTAGTCGGAGCGAAGATTTACGACCTTCGCTTTACCTGCTCGGTCCTGTCCACACGGTACGTCGCGGGTGCGCGGCAAAACAAGTAGAGAAATAAAAGGTAGGGATCAGCGTAGAGCTGTTTTTATATTCAAGATATAGCAGAGTAGAGACTGAAAATGAAAACGAAGAACGGCAGGTAAATGATGGGAAAATAATTTGACTCGCTGTGTGCGTTCAGTTTGCCGCACTCGGGCTGCCAGACTCTATACTGGTTTATTCTACTTGTCTGGCCGCGCGGGCTCCGTCTCCTTGTTTCACGGCCGTGCTCAATGCGCGGTATGTCAGATACTACGCGGTATCGCTCTACTAGACTGATTGTGAATCATTGTGTTCTACTTCGCTGCTGTCTGCCGTGGCAACAGCAACATTCTCTGTATCTGATTATACGTCGCACCGTGTCGTGTATTGCCTTGCGATATTCATCACGAACACCTTCCAACATTTTTTCAAAATTAACATTGTTAATGCTATCATTAAAAACGATGTAATCATAGTATACATTTTTCCAATTAAAAAAAGCTGTAGCTCGTGAAATAAAATTTCATTCTCACGAAAGAACAAAACCAACACTTCCCCATTGCTCAACAAAAATATCATTCGAATCTGTTACAACGATTTCTTCGAAACCCACCAGTAAAAACCGAATCAACGTTTCCCGTACGATCCCCCGACCTCGCCAAAGAACATCCCCCGAATACGACGTCCCTCGAACGACTACAAGAACGACAACCCCCATAACGAGCCATTGTAAGAACGCGTCGCAGCCGCGACAACGGCCGAATCGGCGTAGTCGAAGAACCGATAACAAGAAGGTTAGACGAAAATCACCAGTCCCCGGAAGAAAGGATATTCGAACAATTCCGCCGTTTAAGCCGTGTCCGCCTCCCCCGTCCTTCGTAATTCTTCGTCAAGCCGTGGTACAAACGAGTCTTCCCCCGTGACACGTTCGACACCAACGACAGACAAAGCGACCGCTATCTCCTTCGCCGTCGCCTCCACGTCCTGCACTCCAGAAGCGAATGGAATCGAACCCCCACCTCGTCGGCGAGTCACCGCCAATCCAAAGGGTGGAAAGGGGGAAAGATCTAACGAGGCTAATCGGCCGCGAGGACGTCAATGATTTTCACTAGACAGTAATTTAACTAATTGCCGTCGGGGCGCGGACGGACGTCGGTTACGAAGCCGGCGTGGCCACAGACGGCCGCCCTTGGATTACGAAACGAGCCTCGTTACTGTCGTTAACGATCTGCTTTCATCCGTGCCGCGTGACGGGTTCCCGTAAACGTGACCCACCGGAAGGAACTCAGCCGCTGGCGGAGGCGTTGCAGCATCGATCGGGAACAGCGGAAACGAGGCTGCGGCTAGCTTTCTATTATCGACGATGCCGTCGCGAAACGGCCCTTCGTTTCTACCCCCACGTTTCCTCCCTCTTCCCTATCCGCGTCCACATTGGCTTTTCCAGATTTACCTCTCGTCGATCAACTGCAACCCCGTTCGTTTCGCAATCCCATAGCGGGGGCTGTAACGCGACGCTGGGCACGAGTTTGCCGATCACGTCAGGTCGCCGCGGAACTTGACTGACTTCGCCCGACTACGTGCCATTTCCCCGAATACGGGCCGTGTCGCTCTACTTGTAATTGATTTACAGGCTTCGCGATCGGCCGAGAAATGCCGTGAGTTTCGGAATACGGCGCCCGGAACTAACTCGAGAGACGTCTTCCGTCGTTCCATTTAGGGGAGAGGCTCTTCGACGACCCCTACGATTGGACACTTTGGGTTTCGAGATACGAGTAGTGCTGTGTAGTTCTGGTGTTAAGTATATCAATCGAGATTCTTTTAAAAGGCGAATATAAATATTATACTATGAATCAAAAGTTCCTCATCTATATTGCAAATTGATAAGTATGAACTCTATCGTGAAATGCAATTGTTTCTACAACGAAACATGCACTGAACGTTTGAAAGACTTATCTGAAGAAGCACCAGCCGTTTGATGATTTATTGCATAATAGCAGGCCTCATGGGATTTTCATTAAAAATATTATAGTAAATATTATATTAATATATTTAAATATACTATGTTTTCAAGTAATTCCGATTGCTGTCCCATTTTTTACAAATGCCGACCACGGTGGCGCTGTGGTGGCCATGGGAATAATAGAATTCCGTGTCCCGGCCATCTAATAAAATTGGAAAGATGCCTCGCTATGCATGGCCTGTTTTCCTATGCCCTTCGTTACTCTCGTTACAAAGTCGACGAGAGATTCTCGATGCGACCTATATTTCAAGGCGTCCCGATGCTCGCGTCGCCGTTCGATTCACTGGCACGACAAAAATTCCAGCGACACGGTATCGAACGATTTTGCGGCCCGACAAGGCGTCGCAGAGAAATTTCACGAACCACCCTCATTTCTTTTTCGCCCCCTCTATCTGCGATATCCCGTCAATATCGACTGATCCTCGGTCGATCTCCAATTTTAGTTATCCGTGTCTTTGCATTTACCATTCGCCGTCTATCGTTTTAGTATTCCTACCTGATCGCGAGCATAAAATCGAAAGATAAACGCTTCGACGGTGTACAGATTCGCGTTGGGCCAGCAATTATTCCAGTGTAAATTTATTCAATAATACAGGGTTGAACGGTGATATTTTCTCCAAAAGAAAAATAATTGCGCTTTAAATAAACGTGTAAAGTGGTCGATTCGAATAAATGAAATTTGTGAACCGAACAGTGAGACGTCGTAAATGCGAATTTCACACGAAATTGTAACGGCACCAGGGGATCTTACTCCTCGACGAAGCTCTCCGTAGAAATTCCTCGTGCCACCCCTCGCTTTTTCGCCCTGTTCCTGTTACGTTGCTTGGAAATCAAGGAAGGGCAGAGAACGCCAAAGGATTGCAACGATTGAAACGCGAGACCCGCACCTCATCAATTCTTAAATCGGAAATGAAATCGTCCCGTTTGTCGACCTATTTGGAGAACGTCCACCCCCCTCGTTCCTGCTACCCTCTACGCAACGACGAGTCACGGCTCGAATTTTGACTTGGCCGGGCTCCCTTCCCGCTCGAAGCTCGCGTACAGCGATATCGGCGGTTTGTAGCAGAGGGTGGAAAAAGCGTGGAGACGTTTTGGACGGTTGCCGCGGCCGTAAGATATTCGTCGAATGGAACGCGAAGTTACGTTACTCTTGGATAAAGGGGGATTAGCGAGAGTTGTCTCGGCGCCAAAAGAGGCCAATACCCGTTACGTTCTCGGCCCGACCGATCCTTCGTCGCCTTTTACCCTTTCCTTCTTTCCTTCTTTCTCTCATTCTTTTTTTCTTTCTTTCGTTTAACCCCACCGACGCGCAGCTTTTATCTCCACGGACCCTTTTGTCTCCTCGATGTCGGTGCCGGCGGCCAATTGGCGTTGCGACCGCGGCTGTTGCTCGATGGACAAATGTGTAGTGGACGAGGTTAGACCAGAGTGGAACCTGGCTGCGCTCGAGTCATATTTAACAGATAATAGATAAATAAAAATGTTTGCGATAGTCGCTGTTTTTCTTGGGCGTTGAAAATGTACAGGGATTTCTGTACTTGCAGAAAGCTTATTGTTCGTTTGCTCGAGGATTATCAAGTGGTACATTTAAAGAGACGAGGCGGAAAGAATTAATTTCAGACAATTGATAGCGTGGAAAATTGAAAAGGACTGAATAATCGTAATAGTCGACTTTTTATAATTTGGAGGGAATAAGAAATCAAAGGACTCGGGTGGTTTTAGTTTAGTCTTTTCTACGGAACAAACACCGTCTACCGTGACTCGAAATTCGAGCTCCCGAAATGTATAACAAAGACAGTGTTGAATATCGTCCAATTGGAGCAAAAAATTTGCCACGCTCGCGGCTCGAATTCGGTCGAAGTTTCTTACAACCCGATCCGCGCGCGGGTTTCGAGCGTATCCAGGCTTGGCAACGGTTCGTGGTCAGTCCGGTGCGTCATAAAAATGATGAAAAATCACTGAAACGAAACTGGCGGAAATCAGGGGCGAAATGGGGATGGGGGGAGGGGGTTGAATGAAGAACAGTCGTGGGATCTATTTCATAGAATCGTAAACGTTTCCTGCGATGAATACCGACGGCACTTAACCAGGGTAATGCAGTCAGCTGCCACTTCGCTTCCTCCTTTCCCGAACAAGTTAACTTCCGGACTTGGAACGTCTTCGTGAGATCCTCACTTTGACTATCAGCAAAGAGGATATCTCAGTCGGCATCTTGGGATTAAATGGAAGGGAAGATTGGCCATGGGATCCGACGGATGAAATGAATTTTCAATGGAGGCCGAGATCGAAGATCCTAAGCGAGAATAAGGACGAGAAACAGAGGAGTCGAAGACGGAACGAGTGAATGGAGATGGACGGGAGAGGAGAGTTAGGTATGCTAAGGTAATCCCGTTCTCGTCGAGACATTTTTTTTCCTCTTGCTTCGCGCTCGAGGCGAGCCGGCTTTCGTGATAAAATTAACAGAATTAATTTAGATTTCTGTGGCCCGTGTTCTTCTTTCAATCTGAAACGAGGAGCTTTTTCACCCCCTGGGATTCGTCTTTATGTTCCACGGTCGTATTTGTGTATGGTAGTATTGAAGGAACGTATAGATTAGAGCGGTGCTTATATTTGAACGTCAGAATTCTGGTTATTCTCACCCTCTGTGCGTGGAAAGTTTGGTAATTCGTTTTGGAGCAGCGGTAGGGTTGACGGTGGGGGATTATTGCAATATACATTTGTAATTCAAGTGTTTTCAAACACGTTTTATCATTACCTGACTGATTTATTTGCCATGAATATTAGTTTCTTATTAATTGGGATACTTTTAGGCGAATGAGAAAAAGAATTTCCACGGAAGTTATTCATCCTCCTGTAACTAAGAGAATCGTCTTATTATGAATGCACATCACATTATACGCGTACATGATTTTGGTTTGCGAATTATTTTGGTGCTCCGAGGTTGTTTAGTGGAGAAAGGAGTTTTAATTGCGGGGCAAAGGCGTTGTATTAAGGACGAACTGCATTTAACGCTTATTAACCAGGGTACAACGTTGTATTAGAGTTGTTCTTGGCAGACAGTCAGCTCCCACTACAAGGTTTACCACTTATTAAGTACAATATACTACAAACCGCGCTACAGCAGAGCAGAAGCGAGTTTAATAACTGCAACACCCTTAATCGACGTTGCCGATTCGAACGTATAATAAGCTCTTCAGCAGATTACAAGGAACTTATTAACCAACATGTCCCAGCGAATTCCTGTAACAATCGTGATAAACTTGTAATCTGTAACGAAATACGTCAGGCAATTTATTTTGGAGCAATACAACCTTCTTCTTTTACCCTGCTATTGTTTCAGTGTGACGTGAATGTCTGTTTCTGTAAAATATTGGAACGATGAAGTTTTGTATTAATTATTAATAATCCTTTTTCACAATTGAAGTAAACGCTTGATTAATTTAATCTGTGGCAACCAGAACCTTGAAATGTCAAATCTTCATCTTTCAATTTCACAATTCATAAACCATTGAATGAAGAACGCCATACGATTTCAACGGAGATACGTTCAGCCTTCTGCAAACTGCACTTACTTCCTTGTTAACCATACGAAGCAGTTGCGAAACTAAAAGTACTTAAAAGTACATATAACGCGCTGGCTATCGTCAACAACGGCTCTCCATTTATCCATTAGTTTTTTGTCTTCTTCACACTTCTCCCGCCTCTATTAACAAATTTTTCAGTTTCACCAGGGTGTATTCCCACGTGCATATTGCACGATCCAATATATTCGACGCGAGCAATCTCCGGTTGCAAGGATTTAGCGAGACAAGTGTCGATGTAACACGATTACTCGGTAAAATGCTTCGCATGCAAATGCTCGGTGAATATGTTTTCGTACGAGCTTTATAAACGAGCGCTCCGTCAAGGCGACGAAACGAGGGGCGCGACGCGAAACTCTACGGCGAAAGGTGGGGTGGATTGTAGGTTGTCACGGAGCGTCGGAGGACACGAGGCACGGTAATAGAACGTAACGTTAGTCGGTGGTAGAATGTTTTTGTTGCTGGCAGTTAACCGCAGGCAATGAGGCAACAAACAACGCCGCAGGCCTTTCTCTCTCGTCCCTTTTCCTGTGAAATTACACACCCACCGCTGCCTTTTTTCCCTCGCCATCCCTTCTTTTCCACCCGCGTCCTCCTCCATTTGCTTTTGTTGTTTCCTATTTTTCTTTCCCTGCGCTTCCTCATTCACTGACCCCCGTAGGTAGGTAGGTAGGTAGGTAGGTAGGTAGGTAGGTAGGTAGGTATGTAGGTACGTGTTGCTGGTTGTTTTATCTTTCTATTCTCTTTGTTGTTTCAATTGTTTTATTCGCTGGCAGCTCACCTGGATTCCTTCGCACACGTTATTTCCCGTGCATCGATGATACTTTACCACCGGTAAATAGGCATGGAACGGGGTCTCGAACTTTGATTGAAAATGAAATTCTTGTTCAGGTTATATCCATGGAATGCGGGACGAGGCTAGAGGCGGTCTTGTAAGATTATAATGCGCCAGCAGATCCAGGGTGAACTAAAGAAAATATTATGGCGAGGGGTTAGACGAGGATAAAGATGGGAAATCGCGTATAGGCCGGCAATCGAGCGAAAAATTCGGTTGTATAAACATCCTCTCTGGGTCGGCGTATTCATCTTTGTTCTCTGGAACCTCTGTTCGTGGTGTCCACTCGTAGCAGCCGTTCTTTTTTTTATTTCGCTTTCTGGTTTCGTGCCTCTTCGACTTTCTACCATGTTTCAACCACCGTGGAAAACGGGTGCTCCTTCGTGTCGATGTCACGTGGCTTCTCTCGTTCAACGGGCAGAAATTCTTTTACGTATTTTATTTTTGCCCTTCTTTTTTAGGGGGGTGTGTTTCTGAGAGAAAACAGGAGCAAACGGTTGGCGGTCGGTTTTCTGTTTTAGTTGTCTGTGTAACCGCGAGTTACGCTTCGCCGTTTTTCATTTTAATTCCAAGCTCGGGGGAAAATCGGAAGATAAACGCTTCGAGGGCACGCCGGGCTATTCTGTACCGACAACGATGCTCGCTTAAATTTTCTTAAGGCGAGGGATATTTTCTAAACGACAATTTAAAGAATACTTAAAGCAGGAAATCCCGTCCAACAAAGAATCAGGTGTAATAATGTTTACTAGAATTTCTTTCTTTCCCTTTGTACTGGCAATAATGTAAAATAACTTGTGGATATTTCTAATGATTTTTGTATCGTGAGATAGACCTCCTTCCACGATCTTGTCACCATCAATGATCAAATAATAATAGTTGCGTTTAAAAGTTCTATTTTTGAAATAATATTACGTAAATTAATTAACATACAGGAATCTAATATTAGAGGGAAGCGAAATGAAGGGCCAAGCGAAGAACCGAAGCAACCCCCCTTTCATATAGAAAGACTCTCTGCAGCAAATAAGCCTTTCCTCCCTCGTAGAAACCCCACACACATATATATTCCCATATAAGTTCCCAGTAAACTAACTTTGCTTTTCGTGGATGTGCTCGCCCCTTTCGTACCCGCGTTGAAAGGGTTAGGATGTTCATAGCTGGCAAGAAAACTTGCCACGAAATTCCCTGGGTAAGAAGTCAGCCCACGATGTTCACTGGAAATCATTATTATCCAGCCGTCTGGCTGCGTGCATACTTTCAATTTCGAATCCGGGGAATAACAATTTCCTGGCTTATTTACACCGAACCTGTCATCGTTGATGCGTTATTATCGGAATTCGATAACTAATATCTTTTCCGTGGACCCGCGAACAAGAACGGAAGCTAATGATTAAAAAAGGCACGAGAAAAATGGCGAAGAAGGGAGGAGAGGGTTCTCTAACGAAGTGGTTGCACGAAAGCTCGCGAGAAGAGAAAAAAAATACGACGGGGGTGAGTTCTGTGGTGAAACATATGAAACATTTCCGGCTGTGTTAGATCGGGCCTCATATACTCGTACATATCCCTCGGGCACAGCGCTTTTATTAATCATACATATCTTCATATACGACGTTCATTATACAGAAATTTTATTTTTAATCTCTTATTCTATTTTTATATGCATTTTTCCTTTTCACGCTCGTTCCACGTAGCTTCTTTTTTGTTTGCCCGCGAACTTTCGTTTTACGTGGTTCTCTGTGCATCTGGCGAGAATCTTCAAGCGTAAGCTTCTTCGTGGAACCCGTATGCTGATCTTGCGCTCGCGTATCCTTTTCTCTTCCTCGCAATCACCAAGAGAATACAGGAAGTGTAAGGTACATGGAACGTCGAATTACATTTTACATAAATTGTTTAAAAAAAAAGATATTGTCTGTGTGCAATAAATGGCATAAGTGTAACTGCATTTCACGTATGTAAAAGGAATTGCCTGGTAATTCATCAATTTAAGAATTAATGATTAAGCGTGAACAAAGCTCGATTGTGTTTTGTCGTTCGCACTGCAAAAAACAGCCCTTCCATTTCTTTTACCGCAAGTGGTACACGCAAAAAGGAAACGAAGTTTTTCAGTGACGGCGAATGATGCGCTTAATCGAACCGTGGGGAAAAATTGGGACACGAGTGTATCTCGTCAACACGTAATCCCGGTGCTATATTCCTACGCAGGGACACGAGTTAATTTAGCCGAAGCCACCCCTAAAATTTGATCCCCTATTGCCTTCTCCCGGTGTGGTCGTCGCATACGAGATTTAAGATCGCCGGCTCATCGAGTTTTCCATCGAATTAACCCCGTTTCGTTCGCGCACGATGGAACCACCGGGGAAAAGGGGTTGGTATCGAAGGGTAAAGCTTGCCAGTTGATAAGGAAGAGTACGGCTGGTTAGAAGAATGGCAGAGCGTGACCGCATGATTAAACGCGATTGTCTGGCGAGCTAATCGAATTTCTTTGTTGTAACAACGTTAACGCACGAAGAATAATGTGCTCTGTGATATTCGATGAGGTAAAAGTGATATTGCGAAAGAGGCAATCTATAATTAGGCTTCTATTATAAACAGGAATTTGAAAGTGTATTCTCGTTGAATATAATTTAATGTTTAAACTTCGATGGATGGAATACCGCGGGCCGGAAGCCAATGATTTATAAATTAATTCAATTATACACTTGTTTCTATTAATATAATTCGGGTTGGTATTTGTAATTGGAATTATATTAATAGAAACAAGTGTATAATTGAATTAATCAAAGTATTTTATTTTAAAATACTTTGCTTGAAATGTATCATTCGACTGTGTAAATTGCTATCTGTAAGTGAGATTTAGAAAATGATCTGCATCAATTTATGTACGATCGAGCGTGCAATTGCACATACGATATTGATAAAACATTCTTAGATTCGTAGTTCGGATAGCATTCCTCCTTTACCTGTACTCAGGCCTGCATTTTCATTTTTCTCACGTGTCGGCCCTACTCTATGCAAAAGAGTCTTTGACGTTGCTAACGGGCGAAGTTTAGTATTAGTATTCCAAAGCTGTGTCGTGAAAAACGAGGTTCTGTGATCATCGGAAAAGAACTTCTCGCTCCCTTTGCGGACAATCTCGCGTTACAGGAATTTTCTTGCCGTCTTGGTCCAGCACGAAAATCGAACGGGTCTTACCAAGAACCATTTTCTTCTTTATATAAGAGTTGTTATAAAAATACGAGAAAAATGTTATTTGACGGCATAAATTCGGAAATAAATTCTAAAGAAGATGTGAACTCTTGTTTTAAATTAGCTGGGTACTGAATATTATAAAAAAGGTTAGATATAAAATAATAATATATTATACAAACATCTTGGGAAACATAAAATCCTATGGAATAGTATAAAACAATTTATTATTTCAAAAATTAATGAAATAATATAATAATCCCTGGTGATCTTACAATATAAAATTAACTTGTGGCTCCGTATAATTTTGCAAGGATATTTTCACCAATTTTAATTATCATACCATATTGATCCAAGACTATTAATTCGCATTTTTCTCCACTATCGATCCACGAGAACGAAAAATCGTTCTTTTGTCGCGCAGATATTTCAGAATGCGGAAACTCTATTTTCACCACACTGATTTTCAACGTTCTCCTGGCGATCACACTGTCTTCATAGTTTATGTAACGCTTTCCATCCTGGGGCCCCGTTACAGAAATGCCGGTTACGAAGGTTCGCGAATCCCGCTTAGCGGATTTCCTCGATCGCCGCGGGGATTAGACTTGCATAATTCGCCGGGGCGTCCAGAAAACCATTAGGAACCGGACGCCTTCTCTTTCGATCCAGTCGTGAAGTTGGCCGAATTTAAGAGACAGCCCGTTTTTATATAGAGTTATTTATCCTCGCGCAGAATTTTATTCTTTAAAACTATCCTGAATTCCGCACGCAAGAACAGATATTTCTTTCCAACCGGATTTTGCTTTAGATATAAATAATACAGACAAGTCTACCTCTTGATATTAAAACTGCATAATAAATGAACGAACATATCAAGAGTACACGATTATTTTTTTTACCGCAGTCTGTAGGTTCTATACACAAATCTAAAGCTCAAAGGGTTGATAACGCCTAAAATATTGTGCATCTTCTAAATAATCTCATGAGATTATTTGTATTACGTGTAACTTAAGCTGGAGGAGTTAATCTTTCTTTGGGCATTCAGCGAATTCCAACGAGACCCCAATGGTAAAGCCAAACAATTCAAACATTCCCTTTTCTTGAATCGTTATTCCCAGCCATCCCACAGGAACCCGTGTGGCGCAGGGCGAGACGAAACGGGACGAAACATTGTGCATACACCGTCGAAGACGAGCAACTCACGCTCAACGCGGCGAATTTATTGTGAAAATACTCGGTGAACGATCTCGTGCTCGCATCGACGTGCGTCCTCGTTGAAATCCTCGCCCTTGCACTGGTTCCCGAGTTTCTCCAGCCAGCCGTGAGACAAGTAAACGTCGTGACGGAGTCATACGCGTACAAGGTAGAGGGAAGTCGGTGTTGTCTCTCTGTGTACGCGTGTATGCGTATGAACGTGTGTGCGCGTATCGGAATGAGTTAGAGTGCGCACGTGTATGGTAATGCACAGGCAAGGTAGACCTTTGCAGTGTTAACGATGAACGCGTTCCTGTATTAATCTGAATTTCAAATTTCCACGCTATGGTACCTTCGCGAGCGGAATCGCTGACGAGGTAAAGGTACCGAGGGTCCCTTTGTCGCTGGAATCGGTGAAAATGTTCAAATGCTTGTCGGTACTTGTTCGTGGTAGGTGTAACCAGCGCGTTGACGCGAGTTTATTTCGTTTGCCATTTTTCCAGCTTTGTGGAAAAAATGTAATGCGCCAGTGGGTGAAAGATTCGAGATATTTGTGGCCGCTTCACGACGAGGTTAATAAAAGGAACAATTTGTGTATTATCGTTTTCGTTATTTCTTGATGGATTTATACAGCGGTGCACTGGTGCTTGAGTTGCAGGTCGTTTTATTTTTTTATTGCCTTCATACTTTCTAATGAATTTATATACTCAGCCATCCTCAGTTATATTTTTTTTACGATTAGATCATCCGCACCTTAACCCAGGTGATCTTATGAAAAAAAGTGTTTTGTTTGACTCCGGATTACCTTAGGCGAAAACTTGGAAGATGAATCTAACGAACGACAAATTGAAAAGCAGCGTGACAACGCAGCATTTTTGGTTACGTTTCCATGAGTTTTAATTAAAAACTGTTTCCCTGGTTCTTCACTTAAGTTTACAACTGTGTACAAACGTGTACACAGATAATATTCACTGTTCAGTCGTAGGATTGTCGAAAAATTATTACTATAATTGATATTAATGATTCACTAGATACAAAGCTGAGCAACACGAGTAATACAGTTGAATGAAATTCGAAAAGCGTACAGTTACAATGTGGTTAAAGGGGATCCGCGTTGTTGCAGTGCAAAAATCGGGCTCATAACGTACAATTTTCGATGTTTGAAATCCCGTCTTTGTAAGAACGGCTGGCCAGGAACGGTTAATGCCGTGTCGCAAGGCCTGGATTACGATGGTATGCCGGCAAAGCGAAAACATTCGCGCGGGAACGAGACAGGTCGCGGCTGTAAAGCACAATCGCGTCTGGACGGCATAACGTTTCGCGCTTTTGTTCCGGAAGCCGCGAAGCACGGCTTTACGCCTCGCTCAGAGTGCGGAAACAGCCTGAAATTGTTGGTAAATTTTTAACTTTCATTCGTGCTCGGGGAAAAGCTTAGCTGGAATTCCGCTTGGGGCAACGTTTGAGATTATCAAGATCGAGATGCTACGCTTTTGTTGGGTAAATGAGTGAGATTAATCTAATCTCATTAATGGAAACAAAAATTATTGCGCTCTATAGCGCTGTGTTGCAAGTGTATACACAAACGCAACGCCTTGTGAACATTGTATTTTGATACTTTTTTTCCATTTCTAACTAGCGTAATTCTGCTGCAATGCAAGCACTGTTACTGTTATTATTATTATTATTTCCTCAAATTCATAGTTTGGTATCTTTAAAATTGATCTGTTAGCTTTTAAGATAGTATGCACGCCCGGAAATCTGTAAGGAAACTTCGCTTCTTAAAAGGCATTCGCGTGATAGAACTGAACACTTCCTTCTGTACACTTAATTATCTAGATTTATAAACTTCACGGTACTGGAGGGACGCAGATACTAAAAGTTTCCGGACTCCTTTGTCTCGTCCCGCGAGCATGCTAGTTAACGTCTTTAAAAAACGTGATTTACGAAGACACTTAATCAAACGGAAGGGGGCAAATCTACAGGCCTTCCAACTATCTACATAGAACATTGACAAAAACGAAGATTGTTACAATTTCTTGCCGGACAACTTCTCAGTTAACTTCTGCCCAGTCTCTAAGCCAATCAGCCTCGCGCTTAATTAAGTTCCGGTTCCCTTTCCGACATTAACATTACACCAAATACACTTGTGCATAAATTGAAACACTTCTACAATTTTCACAAACGACCTACTCGGGTCTAACACTATTTCTTTAATTAATTCAATTTCCCACGAATCGATACGCACGCGAACAACATTAATTGGTCGAGTAATTGAAATAGTAGTACGTCGGTCGAAACAGTTCAATCTAAATTCCCCAAGGGTGTACATGCCAAATGATGCAAAAAATTCCAATTAATGTTCACATTGTTTAGTAATAACAATGTTCACTATTCTGCCACTTAATTTCCTTCCTAACGGTACGTACCTCAAAATGAACCCAAAATTGACCCACAAATTGCGTAACAATTGGACATCAAACAGCGATTAAACCATGTGCCACGCTTTCTGATAATTCGTTAACAAGCAAAACTGATCCATCAAGTTTTTCTTCGTCGCAGATGTCCAGTTGTTTATGCTCCGCAACCAACAGGCGTTTTTCCGCGCCAGGTCGCCAGAAACAGGCTGGTAAAACTTGATATACGCTTGCAAACGCTACCGCTCTCGATCTCTCCCCTCCGCTTATTTCGTCGTATCGTCGCGTTCGTATCAGTTTCGCCGCTTCCTTCCTGCCGTTCGCCCGCTTCCTTTTTTCTTGGGTCAACGTCGACCCATCGCACGGCGACCCTCGCTTTTTCCCCGCTTTTCCATCGCCCCAGCATCGCCAAGCTTCGCCGTAGTTGCGTAATTTTCAACGCCAGAAAAGCTGGCGTGCGCGTAAAATGAACGGCCGTCCACGGTACGGACGACACATCGTTAAAGCAACGCGCTGACGATTTTCCTTTCTGTCCTCCCTCTCTCTCGCTCTCTGTCTGCCTGGCTTCTGCCATTCGTTCGTTTATTTTTTTCTCGTTCCTTTCTTTCCTCTGACCGGTCCATTCGGAAATTGAAACGACGCAAGCTTGCTCGGGGCAAGCTGTCTGTTTCTGTTCCTTCGGCGGAATGGTTGAAAGGCTTTCATAGAATCCTTTGACTTGGCGCAGTTTTGTGTTCCCTTATTTATTTCTTTCTTGCCGTTGATTGCGTACACGATAGCCGTACTTGGTTCACTGTAATTATGTGGACAGGAAAATTGATTAATTTCGTTACGTGCTAGGTTAGCTGTACGGTTAGAACGTGTATACTGTAGGTAATAAGGTAGGAAACGAGGTAGGAAAATCGTATTTCCGTGAAGGCAATCGATTAAAGAATGTAATGTACCCTATGGACGTTTTATTGATCGAAGGGTTGGGGGAAAAAAAGTGTCTCGAAGCTACCTAATGAGATTTAACTGTAGAAGTTCGCCACCGTTGTTCCTCTCTAAATGCAATTTGTTTCAAGGGAAAGAAGTCCGGAAGTAACTATCTGTGGCTTTTAGCACTCCCCTCGATAGTTGGAACACAAACACTTCTCATCTACTTTTCTTGTTAGCAACTCCCTAACTTTATTTGGCGCAATTTTTGTGCACAGCGACTCCGTAGAGTTCGGGAGCCATAAATAAATTATTATATAATCTGTGACATTGTGAAATAGCTCCCGGTATCCTCCGTCGAGTTGAATCCGGTTTTCACGAGGATCTTTGTCAAAGTTTCAAGAATGAAAGTGATAAATCGCAGCAATTTATCCTTCCGATTTTTACTGGGTATATTCCTACGTTACGTTTCACGAATATATTATATTTTTAATACGAACATAGCGTTCGTTGATACCATTTTTTTATTTCACCACGTCATCCCAATAATGGCTATCAAATTATCTCCCTCGAGTAAAAGATATTTCCAATTTAGAGACACAGAATAAATTAGTGCCACAAAATTTCAAACTGCACCACTCACAGGTAGAATTTATCTCTCAAAACAAATCAAACAGCACATAAATTTAGCTCCAGCACACGTCCGCTAAGCAGAACCATTAAACGCGCCACTTAAATATAACCACATAAATTTCGTCTTCGTTGCCAAAGCGAAAGTCAACAGAGATACACTTGATTCGTTCTATTCCCATTTCATCAATCCCTCCAGACCATGCTTCGCGTCTCATTAAATGCATCTCTATAATGTCTTTCAACGTTGCATGAAACTGTACGGCGATTCTGAAACGAATTCCCGAATATCTGTCTCTTTTCGCGGAACGATTTAACCCGTCCGCGGTGGTCCTTTGATATCGACGATTGATCGATCGTGGCGCGTCCCGTGGCGATACTCGCCGGGCCCGTGGGATCCGCTTCAAGAGAAGGCGGGGCGCGTTGCGGGATGAGCGAGATGAAAAATTCTCATAAAGCTTCATAAATATTTCAAGGATTCGCATAAACGAGCAATTAGGCTGAATTAGGGGTCCCCGGGGTAATATGGCTTTTCAACCAGCGATCCTCTTCCTGGATTAATCGTTTCTCGATAGTCTTATATCCCCGCTGGGCCACGCCAGTGAGTTTCAACCTCTTCCCACGTAACGCTGCTCCGTTTTTTTATTACACCTCTCCTTGTTCTCTTACATTTCATTTTATTCCCCTCTTTCTCTCTCTGTGTCCATGAATTATACAACACGACTCCATCCTTTGAATTGTTTCTCTCGCAGTCGTTGTTTCACTTCACTGTGCATCGCCTCTATCTCTCTCTTCTACCTGTCTCTCTATCTGTGTCTCGCTTTGGTTGAATTACACATCCTCTGGTCTCTGTCGATGAGTCGGTTAATTATCGCGACGTTTCGAGGAGCTATTCCCGCGGCAACCGGCTGCACCGTTGGAGGGCTCGCGTGATCGTGACAAGCCTGTACGCTGATTATTCCGTGACAATCTCGCAAATCACGCGAGGCATTCGCCGCCTCGCGAAACCGTCGCCCGCGAGTGCGGATGTTATCTTCTAATTAGGCCACGATTTGCTTTGTGCCAATTGCTTTGCTCCCGTACCCACTGTCGCCCGCACTCCGCGTTCTATTTATCCTTGCCTCTGCCCTTAATCATATCCCCATCCAGCTTCACCTTTTGATCTCTACCATTCATTTTCTTACCGCATCTCGGATACGGGATATGTGCATGCACGCGCGTACCAACTCGCTAACCGCATCCAATAATATAGTAAAACCGAATAGAATAAAAGCATTCAGTAACAGACTAATAATGGTGCTAGTATGATAGTGAAAAATACTGTGCTTCGATTTAAAGAACCTCACCGAACCGTCACTACGCGCGATCATTCTGGTCATTTCATCTCGACCATTTAACAAAATTTCTCCCGCTATCATATACTTAAAAGATTACGAATACCTCGCATTCAATCTCTGCTCTTCCCTGCCTTCATTACCGCCAACTCCTACCGTACCACCCTTCTACGAACCACTGCCCCGCCGTCCTGCTCCTTTTCTTCCTTTCTGCTCGTTCTATGTATTTGCCAAAGGACGTACCGAACCGGCTGATTTAAATCCAAACGTACGCCTGCTCGTATTTGAATAACACAGTTCCACGCAGAACTACGGGGCTGAATTATAGCGGACGGCCTGGCCACGCGTCCCGCCCGAAACCGAAAGTAAGTTGGAAATTTAGGAAACATCGCCGCGCCTCCTCCATTCAGTTCCGTGGACCGGCTGTATAATATCGCCGCCGCTGCGTTTCCGGTCCAGCCAGACGAGACACGCGCCCCGCCTCGATACCGTCGCACTGATGAACGTTACATTCAGCTGTAGAACTTGCCTATTGAGGTCGTTTAATGAAAATTGTTACGGGCCCGACAATTCTGTGCGGTGAATGCAGATGCGCCCTCCAACTATTCGCGGGTACGTGTGCGCCGCTTGTTATCGGGTGTCTGCCGCTGCGGGTGACAGGAACGGGGACACCTTGCACGAAATCTTGCCGTCGTTTGCTCTGCGCGAGGAAAAAAATAATCACGACGACGTTCGTTTAGGACGGGAGAAACTGGTGGAAATAGGATTCAAAATTTATTAATGGACTTTAACGCGAGGCAAATAACTTTCACAGTTGCACGCGGTGAAGTAAATTGTGCGTGGGCAATGGATTTAATAACGATTCAGTGAATATGAATAGGTACGAATAATTTAATAAGAATTTAGCAATGTATTTAATAGGGATTTAGCGAATATTGTTGAGATAATAAATTGGAGGATTTCGAACAAAATAGGTCGAGGGTCTTCTTTTCTTTTAAATTACGAACGTGTTTGTTAAATAAGAAATGACTGAACAATCAGATTTTTTACAAGAAAATGTTAATTAGTAATGAATGTATGAGAAATTAGTGAAAGAATCAGTCAGTATCATAAAACAAAGATTCTAGCACTAATGCGCCGTTAGATATGCGAATTAATACAATACATATATAAATAAACGATCTATGAATCATTGCGAATAATGAAAGCCATTAAATCTATTCAAATGGGTATAAAGGTTGGTGATCTGTTAGCCAGCATTATAGATGTCTGACTAGCGGTCAACCGTTACTACTGATCATATATTTGAAGCTTAGCATGGCCTTCCAGCGTCTGGCCACACAATGCCCACTACTACTTCCTTCCTCTTTGCAAACATACGCGCGTCGTTCCTTTTGAAAATCCTCACACCGTCAATTTCGACGGAACGAATGAAATGCTCTGCACTAAATATTGGAATTCCCCCCAAACTTTTAAATAAAATAGCTACTACTTCGTAGTTCTACGCGATCCTTATATTACGTTCACAAGGTAAACGTCACATGCTATCATCCAGCAGATTTCACGAACGTTTAGAACCGTGGTGCGATGCCCTATGGATATCGGTCTTGCCACGTGCTTGAGCAAGATTAATAGCGGCCTTATGAAGCTTACTTGATACTTGGTAATTAGGTAGAAACAGCAGAATGCTTAGCTAGGTTAGCAACACTATTACGGTTCCCTGGATAATACCTCGAAGGGTAACTACGAAGTTAAGACGGAGAAACTGCACGAACTTACGATTACAATTTACTACTCTGTCCAAGTCACTTACGTTTGCAGGCTCCGCGGGTTCCAATCTCCCTCTTATCCAGTCCAAGGTTTCCCTGCTTTATCGTCTCGCCATCGATACGCCGTTTCTCTCGGCCATTTCATATTTACAGTGCCTTATATGGCGCGAGTATTATGGCCCCTTTATGGCATGGAAAATATTATGTTACATCGTGCACTCTTTACGTGTGCTTACCTTTGAAAGAAAATAAAACGGCCGGGGAGATTTTTCGACACGTTCGAGGCGATATGGCTGGTTGGAACTACTTACAGAAATATAGCTTTAGAAGTGCATAAGACATAGAAAGTTTATTTTTCATTTCGGTCACCTGTTACGCAAGTACCCATAAGCTTTCTCTCTTTTTTTTTTTAGAATTCCTACGCTTCAATGCAGCAATGTGGTTTTTATTTATCTTGCACGGAATAACTACCACTATGTTCCTCGCGCGGGCGATATTAAATTCTTTCACGATACTGCCCCAATCGTTTCTGTTATTTAGCGAAGCACACCTGCTATCTTTATCGAAATTTCAACCCTCTCGACATAATCGATAAATCATAGTACACCGTGCACACCTGTTATACGTACAATTCCCTAAGATACGTATGCCGAAAAGTGCCAACATCCGAGCCGTAAAGTATTTTCCAAGCCGCTAAAACGGCAGCTAATTCTATAAATTTTCACATGGCCCTGCGCGTTTCGTTTGAAATGAATGGAAATAAATTTCCATGCACACTGGCTAAAGTGGCGATCCACGGGATACCAAACGTCAGTAACAATCGGTCGACGCTTTGTACGGGTCTCGAGTTTCGGTGGCTTAGCTTTCGGCCATGGTCGCCGGTGATCCAATAAACTAGAACTTAAACTTGGTTACGAGACGAACATCGCCAGCCGTGCCCTTTGCCCCATGGGATACGATGAGAACGCATTCCTTGCCACCTTTCATGGGACCATCCTACAGAAATGGCAGCACTTAATTAAACCGTTTCAGTTGCTGACATTGTTCCAAGGGAATATTGTTAATTTCGAACAGCGAATTAAATACAGCAATGTCTATCTTCATTTTTATTAATTATTCTCCAGTGACCAGAGAAATATATATATATATATATCGAGTATGTTGTAACTCTTACAAAGTAGTCTGCATGCGTACAGAAATTTTCTTTCCGATATTGTCAAACAAAAATACAACTGCATTCAGAACCAAAAACGAATATGACACGTTTTATTCTCGCGGTATCGCTATACATAAAATAGCATCCGGACAAAACATTCGATCACCAAAGAATCGTTTAGCAGGCGGGTCACGATTTTTCTCGGATAAACGAGTTACCGCGGTAGTTTTCATCGTGGGACGAGAGTTTGCCGCGTTCGCTATGGTGGACGTGTGCTGGACAAATATTTGCACCAGCTCCATTGTTTCATTAATAGTGAAGTCGTATCGCTGCTTGACAATGGCCGTTTAATGATTCATAATGAGTCAAGCTATTTATTCTACCGCGATCTTTCGCGTTTCCTCGCCAGACTAGCTTCATGAAACATTTCCGATCAATTTTTGGAAAATGTATATTAAATTATGTTAGCTTACCCGGCAAACATTTGCATTAACATGATGTGCCTAATGAGAACGTCAGAGTTTTACTTAACTACGAGGTAAACAATATAGATCCTTGCAATTTGTCATCATTTACTTTCCATTAGCAAATTGATAATACTTATATTTTCTGCATAATTTCGTCAGAATCAATCCATCAGAAAATAATAAATCATCGTAGTCGAACTTTGAAGAAACGAAAAACGGTGCTCTTCGATAAGTTCTACTATGCAAGCTTGACATAATTACTATCAGGGCACCGTTTACATCTTGACTGGCCATGATTCAACAGGCAAACTAGAGGAGACAATTAAAATTCCATGGACGCGCACCGCTGTTCGTAATGAAACAAAACACCGTGAAATCTATGTTACCATAAATCCCACTGATAATGCAAGAAACGAATTCTCGAAAATTATTACGGCACCGCGCTCAACATTACCAACACACAGCCAAATTGCAAAACGATTGTAAATCCTACCGAGTGAAAAAAAAAGCAACCCCGCGTCACACCAGCCCTATCATAAAGCACTCGCGAACAACAAGAACAACAACGGTGACGCTCGATTCGTTTCGATCCGTTCTCTTTTTCCCCTCACTCTCTCTTTCTCTCTTTCACCCTGTATTTTCTGTTTTATTCCGATCTAAAGTACCAGAGAAATTCTCTTTGACCGCAGCACGGTCGCTGGCAACAACTATCTCGCGATACAAATTACAAGCTGCAGCGGCGCGGTCGAACTTGTACGTCGGTATTCTCTTTTTTTTCACGCAGCTCTACGCAACTTCGTTGGTGAAACTGGCGATGGTGACCTCGTAAAAACTCCTTTTTTTCCCGCACCCCGGTATATCGGATTTTGGTTAACGGCCCGTGTAAGGTTTACGAGCGTTCCGGCATCCGTGGCGACGCTACGAAAAATTTCTTTGAAGACGTTCCTCCCTTGCGCCCCCTTCCGCTTGAAGCTATTGCGTGTCGTCGTCGATCTAGCAAAAATCTGCCGTCGTTCTCGTCTTGCGTTAATTCATGACCGGCGTAAAGGGACTTGCACAGGGTGCGGGGAAATGGAGCAGGAATTTCGCGTCGAACGAGTCCCGGGCGAACGATTTATCGGCCACCGAGCAAATGAGAGCGACGCGAGAGAGAACATGTAAAGCCACTGCTGCGGAATGCCGCGTTACCCGTGTGCGACAGTGTGGTGATGTGCGTGTCAATATACTGTGCACACGTACGACTTGGGGAAAGAATTGTTGCATTAGAAGGGTTGGTCCTGCGGAACGATTTAATAAATCGTCGGCACTCTGTGCAAGAATATTTTCGATAACACTCCAAAAAATATTTTGGTGGCTGGAGTTTATGTCACAGGGTGTAGCAGTATGGTTTGTTTAAGACTCTTTGCGATGTACAGCGTGAGTCAGCGAATCGATTAACGCAGCAGCAATTAAGAAGCCAGCGATTTCAATGAAACTACAACGAAACATCGTTCAATAATATAAACGATTAAATCCGCAAAGGGTGGGTTTAATGATCACGGACAAAGTAGGACACCCCCTTGACTTTCGACGAGACATTTCTGCAACCGTCAGTGCCGTCGACGTATACGTACACGAACGTGCATGCTTGTGGTGGTGCACGATCCTGCCTGAAACAGACAGACTGGTAGTTTGCGGGGGCGCTTTAAAGTTCTCATTAAGCGATCGAGGTCTGTGGGACACTTCTGTGTCTCATTGTTTGCTTTGTTTGGTGTTTACGCCATTGCGCCGGGTCTACACAGCGGTGGCGTCGTCGTTGGCGTCGAGCAAGAGCCACGAGACGTACAGAGAATTCGAAAGAGAAAGACAGAGACCCCTGAGGAACGACCGGATAGCGAAACGAAGAGAACGATGGGCATGGAACGGCGGGGGATGAAGGAGGGACGGGCGAAAAGAGGACGGAGGGGTGGCTTTCATTAAGCTTGCATTGTCTCGGCACCACACTATTATAGCCGAGTGAATAACTTGGAGCCATCCGGTAGTCAGAGCGAGGAAAAGCCTCTCGCTTCTTCTCCTTTTTTTCCTCCCTCGCTCACCCTTATTTGGAAACCACCTTTGACCCTCCACACACGGTTCGTCTCTCGTCCCTCTCGCAACTGGCTCCTTCGAATCATCCCATCGCCGTCCCCCTCCTTCCGCCAATTTATCTCGCGACCACGACACCATACCCCACGTCAATCCCCGCGACGCGTCACCCCGCCGCTGAAATATTAACGAACCGAACGAACGGGCGCGATATTACTGTGCGACCAAACGCTCGGACGGCGCCACGGGATGCTTTGATTTCACGCAAAAGGCGCCAGCGTGTGCCACGTTGCGGATGGGAACATCGTGATCCATCCCAACTAGACACCGAGGTGGTGAGAGGAAGGCAGAGAAAGAGCGAGTGAAATAGAGTCGAGAGGGTAGTTTTTAACGAGCACGGGCGAACGGCGGGTCGTAAAATCTTCACTGTCCCGCGCTGTTCGTTAATTACTCACGTCCTCGAAACGCGTTTCACCTAGCTCGCCGGCCGGATAGCTCGTCGAACGTTTTCGATTCCAACGCACGGGGGTCCGTGTACGTGTTGTACACGGATACATTGGCCGACGTGCGCGGGTGCACGTTTTAAGCCCGGCTACGTGAAAGCGTGTGCACGTGTGCGTCCACGATCTGGATACGGCCCGGTTCTGTCATCTAGTTCGAGGTCGGTCGTTAATGACGCGGAAGGAACGCTTGTAGCACGCCAGAGACATAGAGAGGGTGGCTCGTTCGTCGGAGACGCGGTTCCGTTTTGCCGATTAGTAGGTTTGATGCCGCTGGTAGAACCGCTCGTTTCCCCTTCGTCGCTCGTTTCAGTTATTACGGATTCGCGCGATTTTGTACCTTTGTTCCGATCGATATTTCGCATTTTTGCCTTTCGTTTGTGCTTTTTCTTCTTTTTTTCTCTACCTCTGCCGGGGTGGCTGGTTTGATGAATCAGGGTAGCGGAAGTGGTGTTGTTTGAGGAGCAATCGAGGTTGAATGAGCGAGCTTTAGAGTGGGGAGTAACTATGAGAGAGAAGTTTACCTGTTCAGCGAAGACAAAATATTTTTGCAACATTTTTTTAAAATGTATTCGGCAACTTGTGATAATTATTATTAATTGCATTTGATTCTTCTAATTGAATTAAAATGTTTAAATTTCTTCTGCAAACCTATAAGTATAAGTTCTTTTTATCGCCGTTTTAATAGATGAGTAAATCGATGTCTTTGAAAAGTGCTGTCCCTTAATTGACTTTCTCTTCCATGGTCTACAGATGGGAATTAAGTTGAATTTACATCTATGGAGGACACAATTCAAATCCTGTTCCTTAAGCCTGTGTCCCAGGCTGCCCGACACGAAATTTCACGATACCTTATTACTATGCAATTTGTGTTAAGGCACTAAGCTCTGGCCTTATCGAGCGGTTCCACCGTGCTAGTTTCTCGGCGGGCTTTAATAAACAATAATAACGACGCAGTCCACTGTACAAATATAAATACGTTAGCAGCCTGAAGATCGTGATTCGAATCTCCGTTCGATTCAAATGCTATGGAAATTCTGCCATTCACGTGTATTAATACTACGTAAACGGAAAATATTAAAACTGCACGGTATTCGATCAATTAATATAATATTAATGTATATTATTCTGCATTAAATATGCAATTTCAGCAATCATCCCTATTTTTATTATATGAATTATCTATCATTTCTATTCTCGTTATATTTATGTAATATTTGTACTGTATTTTTGCATTTCTATCGCGTACACGATATACACTATTACCTAATTAACATTTAATGTAATTTAATAGCGAATTTTCATGTTTAAACGATATGCCTAAGAATTCCAAATACTTCCGTGTTCTGTAAAGCTTGTCCCATTTGACGGTTTTAACGACCGAATAAAAAATCGTGATGCTAGCCTTATTCGCCTTATCCCTTATCGACATGCGATCGACACATGGCTATAGATACGCAGACTGGCAGTAATTGCTTAATGCTTGTTTCAGATACTCCGTCGTTTGCGATAACGCGTTTACCTGGTTTTGGAATTCCGATCGTCGAAGGGATGTCCGTCAGTCTGAAATGCGAGGTGGACAGCAATCCGGCCAGCACGCCGATTTGGCAACGGGGTAAGTGACAACAATGACGAAGGATTCGATGTTTCGCTGCCCGAGCAGCGTATCGTCAAAAAAAAAAGAAAACAGATGAGCGACAAAGGCGAAATAGGTATTTCGCAACGATGCTCCGTTGTAACGCAGAAATATGGCGAGCGAATCACAGAAAAATGAACTAGAAAAAGTATTGAAACTAAACATTTCTCGTTCTCCGTTCGATGAACATTTTCTACTGGCACATTCGTATTCTGTCTGAACTAAATTCTATTATGGTCGGACCAAGGTATAAAATAATTGCAAAGTAAAATGATTAATCGATATTTCCCGAACTTCTACAATCTCGATCGAAATAGCAATAGAATGTTGCATTTCATTAATACCGTTGTACACATGCCTTCAACCATTTTAAGTACCATTAAATCAACAAATTCCATCGTTCTATTAAGATAAATATTCCCGGAACGTCATACCCTTCTCACATTATCATTTTCTATTCCCACATTATCTCCCGCTTCCCATCTCCCACAGCATTTCCATTTACTATTAGCTTCCGAGCTATTAGTCTCCTCGCAGTCATCAGCAAACAAAACGATAAATCGTATAATCACATTAGTCTATGCCGCGGCTGCCAGAGGACTATCGCGTCCCCGTATTCGAGTCAAGACAATAAATAATACCACCCTATTTTATTCTTCGCGAGCAAGCCCTTCATCAGGGATAAGTATGCCCGGCAGATATTATCTTCTGCGGAGCTTGAACGTAGCCTGGTTCTTCTTCTTTTCTTTTTCCCTCTAATCCTTCGTGTTGTGAATGCTTCGTCAAGATTAAAAATTCTACGCCCTTTGCTCTTCCGCGTCCTTCCACCAGACGTACCGTCTTTCTCTTATTTCTGTTCATCTCTTCTTTCCTCATAGAGGAATCAATGGGACTCCATTGAAATTTCGCTTTCCAAGCGTTCCGCCGACTTATTCTCGATAATTGGAAATCTTCTTGCACGAACGTCGTTGGTTCGTTCGAATCCGTCGCGTTCTTCTATTTTTTTTTCTCTCTCTCCCGACGTAATCGATAGCTCGATGCTCAAAGTGGTTGGCTCCCTTCCGAGGAAAACGAACTTTCTCGTTCGCAAAGGGCGCAGAATCAGAAATAAAAGGAAATTCGTCTCGCGACTCGTTGTATCCGAATTTCTTTTTCCTTTCATTTCTTTTTTTCTTGTAAGTTCCATCGATTGCGATGGAATAATTCAACGGTGGACGATAGAGAAGTGAAACTCGATTGACGGAAGGTTTTAACATGGAGATCGTGAGAAATTGGAAAATGGAAAAAGTCCCAGGGTCTATACCCTTAAATTTCATTCGTTTTCAAGGAGGAGAAGAAAGAATTACTCCCGGCCGACTGGATTCATTAGCAGCCTCTTGTTCTTTGTCAAAGCTCGCCGACGGCAGACTGGCCCGCAGCTTGATAAATATTTAAAGCCTCCTATAATTCCCCCTTTAGTCTGCTCTGAACACTGTCTTCCGTTTCACCGTGGCCGCCCTTTCGAGCTTGCTACGTGGATCCTTCAATTCCGATGCACCCCCGGTGTAACAACATTTTAGCTCGCGACTGAGGATAAAGGTAGGGTTTCTTGAACGATTTTAGATAAGAGGGATGAAGCCTGAGAATGGGAGGCGAGGTAGTTGGAATGTAAGTAAACTGGATTTCTATTGATCTGCTTGCACGGTGTCATAGAGGTAGCGGAGGGGAAATATTTTACAATGTAAGAGTTTCAATAATGTCGTTCATTGAAACAGAGATGTTCAATACCGACTTTCCACTGATTCATAGGCAAGATATTATTGGAAATTTCTGAACGTATCCGAGAATGGAAAATGGTGCGAAAGTTGGACGTTTTGACTGATAAATAAAACGATAGAACTAGAATGGTAGAATAATGTGTTTATGTACAAACAAAAATTCAAAGCGTCCTACAATTATTCCTACGTGAAAAATAATGGAAGACCCACTCTCCAACCTCGGGTACAAATGTTTCCCTCGAAGTTGATACAAAAATTCCCATTTTCGGTTTTCCTTCCATTCATGTTTCATCCAGGATAATCACGAGACCTTAAATTCACGTCGCTCCTATAATCCAAACGATGGACGCATATTTCAAAAACTCCCTTTCATATGTGAAAGGGCCTATGGGCGGAATCACATATTTTTCCACTGAAAGCGAACTTTGACACGGCACGTCGGCCAGGATTCCCGTGTTCTTGTTCCAAGCACAGTGAAGACCGACGTTAACCCAGATTCGGCGTTATGTATCCCGTGACTGTACGCCTGTTTCAGTCGTACGAAACGTATGTAGGTACAGGTATGTGCAGCTTTACGTAATGGCCGCGGCGCGAGTCGTTACACGTTCTACCAGGGGAATTAACGTTTGTTTTAATGGACGTACTTTTCGCGCCGGAGTCGGTGTGCAACGTTGTTACACAGGAGCCACCGCCGGCAGATTAATTCTCTCCTGAGTGTGATGCACGATCGTGCCGTGTTAGGCACGATTCGTAGTAGCGTTACGACGATAACGATTCGACTGGGCCACATGATTTGCACCTTGATTGCTCGATTCTGCGACGTGTACTGGCGATAGGGAGCTAGTTGTCGTACAGGGGCAGCGATGCTCACGATTTTATTACGATCCCCTGCCGCTCGTTTTATTCGGAAATTCTGGAAAAGACCGATCAGAGATCTATTCCGGCGCGGTAATGTAGAAGTTATTTTTTAAGTAAACTTCTTTACCAATAAAAACAAGACGCAGATCAGGGAAATGAAACTTCTAATTCCTTTAACTTCTAACTATTTTATTAGTATAAACGGTCGTCGCACGACAACCTCTTCGGCTTCGCAACCACTTCTATTCTCTTTCGTATCCCAAACTATTCTCTTTCGTATCTCAAACTATTCTCCTTCGACTCTACTTCGATTCTGCTTTCTTTCACCTCCCCAACTATTCTGATTCGCGCACGCATCAGCCACTCCATATATTCTTTCACTCACAGCTTCCCTTTCATTCTATCTCTCATTTGCTCTCACTCATTTAGGACTCACACCGACACACACACCCTTGCCACGTGTCACAGTTCGACCACGGGTCACCATGCACCAAACACTCCACGTGCATTCCTCGAAACCATTCACTCTTTCCTCGAGCTAAACATTCACTCGATCCACGTTCGAAATTTCTACTAACACTCTTCATTCACACCATGCTTATATTATAACTGCCTCGACAAACCCCGAGACAGTACTATAAACTAAAAGGCGCCAACAAACCTGGCCCTATCCGCTAACATACATATCCTAAAATATATCAATACCACAGTAACAAATATTCAATGGCTTGGAGTGGCTTGGAGAATTTTCAAAGTAGATTTAATGGCAACATTTTGTCGACTTCGCTATAATACAGCGTATTTTTTGCCCCTTTTACCTGAAGCACTCCTTTCTGTCCCAGTGTACATTCGTTCTTCGTTAAGCAGATCTTTTAACGTAATTAGAAGCCGGCTGCGACTGTGCATTAAATTAAGCACGCCCCTTTGATATTCCGTTTGCACTTTAGATTAAGAAACTGCTCGTGTATGAAACGTTTCAAATACCGAACATCCGGAAATCAATAATATTCGCTTCTCGGGTAAACGTTTTCGATTTTATCAAATACTCGGACGATGTTAAACATTCCATTCACATCTCCCTTGGAGTGAAATACGAATTTCCCAATGCACTTTGAATCATCGCGTCCAGCGATTATATAATAAATTGTCCAGCCAAATTTAACTTCTACTCGGGAAGCTTCATATGTTTCCTTTCTTCGGTGAAAATTCTATTACAGTAACAGCTAGCAGGCTTTTTCCGCGGTTCGCAGCTGCACGTTCGGCCCGGCCAATGGAAAATCACGAACAGAATTTCAAGACGAAGCTCGAGGATCGGTAGCGATGTTGCTTTTTGTTCCAGCTCAGTGGCGAATAAAAATTCGCCGCAGTATAATTCCCTTTGTTCGTCGTCAATCAGAGCGATTCGAAGCGCTGTGCAGTGTAAAAGAAGGGAGCAGGATTTTCGTGTCCGACCCGGCGATACCACTGAGACCACTTTCTTGATTAGACTGGCCGGTTTAAACGGCCAACACACATTACACTCGTTAAACGCAACCTGGCCAACGAATCTTTTTATAAGGAAGCACGGCTTTTTCCGAATTCGCGGATCGAACCTTCTTTCTTTTTTTTTATTACCGCGAAAGTAATCCTTTAAGTTACGACTGTACCGACGTTTAATCTTGTTGCAAGTTTCAGTGCAGAGGATAGCAATAGAAATTGGATCGAATTTATTCGAGCATTTTAATGATTTTTGCCTGAACGGGAAACATGAAACGTGAAGTATATTAACTGGGGGTACGGGAGATGATGAATAGTTACTTTAAATTATTATTATTATCATATTTCATACAAAGGAGCATGGCTGAACTGTATCAGCTTTAATAGAGTATCGATGTACCGTGAAATATTATATTGCTTTGTGGGGCAACGATTAAGTACCACCAGCGTATGTTAAAATCAATAACTAATTTATAACCGATGTTCGTGGTCATACGGTCCCGATAAGAGGTGGTTAAATACGCCTCGAATGATACGTAGCGTGAAATTCTGCCTGATAAATTCATCGTTCGATTCCATTAAAAAATATGTCCAGCTTTCGAGGTACAGTGAATAGACAGACATTTATATTTTAATATTTCAGTGAAAGAAATATTGTATTTCCGAGCGGAATAGAGTCCGACATCGTTTCGATCCAATAGTATCGGATAAACTCTTAGTGCTTCACGTATGATCCTCGATGGCCAAAACAGAGTACAACGTTCGAAGAAAAATTTTATTTCGCGGAATGGCGATGAAATTTATCGAATGCCGAGTTTAATCGTACGAGCCTCGTTAGTCTCGTTATTGAGACCCCACGAGATGCTGCGAGCAGCTGCGCCCGTAACTTTCTGCAGTGATCAGCTAGGTGAGACTGATAAGAGATATGATGAACGGCCATTGCAGGCGAATGGCCAACGCGAATGATTTTATTGTTCAAACAGAAGCGAAAGTATTCACGAGATTGTAAGAAATTGCAGGCGAAAAGTATCTCCTCACGTTTTTATCATTTCGGATCATTTTATCCCTTTACGGTGAGCCGCGAATTATTAGTGAAAATTCCATTGTTGTTTTACAAAACGAATTAAAACCCAGGCAATGCTCACAGATAAAAAAAGTCCACCAACTCGTCGTACAACTGATCCAGAAGAAAAATTCATCTCAGAAATTCTTTCATCGTCGCATTACGTCGTGGATCGAGAGGCAGGATGACACGAGATCGTCCAGGAAATTGGCCAGCAAATCTCGCACGCGAGAGAAAAATCGACGATCCCTCCAACGTGCCGGTTATAATGACGGATCTCGCAACGTTCGACGAATCCAATTCATGCCCGCTTCCTGCGATGTCGCGGCGAGCATAAACGCCAGTTATCTCATTAAATATTCAATTATTTCTACCTACCGCTCCTGACGTCCGTGAATTTCGGTCCGCCGTTGTACGTACATCGGACCACGGATGCCACCGCGGTGAACAGGGGGAAGGGCGAAAGAGAGCTTAATCCCTATTCATAGACTCAATCGAGTGATTTCGAATAAATCCTGCCGGCCTTCCGCGAAATCCGTTGCAATTAAAATACTTTAATATCCTTTGGAGCACGTACCCGCTTCGGGCGATGCCTCCTTCCAACCACATCCACCACCCCTCCGTCTTGCCTCGCCTTTAGCTCCGCGTTTCAAACCCCAACCGTACTATCATCCCCCTCAGCCGTCGCCCCTTCCACTTGGCCCTGCTGGATCCCAATTTCTTTTTGGAACGGGTGCTTTTCTTATTAAACGTGTCTCGATCCAGATGCCTGAAGGTATCGAGAAGGCACGTTCGCTTTCCTTCAAAGAGCCCTTTATCACCGGCGAAACTCCGCCAGATATTTTGACCATTCGTCTTCGTGCGATATATCATGGCTAGGATGGGGTAACTGCAGTTTTTCCTCGCGGCGGATCCTGTAATATTACGCTGCTCTCCGCCGGTTCAACTACCTTTATTCGTAGCTCTTCCAGCGGCGCTTCCTTGGTCTTTCTAAGTACACGTTTTTGTTCTCCTTTTTTTGGGGGTTCTTTATTTTTTCTTTTCATATGTATATATTTTGTTTTGTTTCGGTGGAGGGTGCAAATGTGGACGCGGAGAGTCGGGAGAAGGGTGGGCTGGAAATAATTAGGGACTGTGTGGGAGTCGTATACTCGACATTTGGAATGGAAAAAGGGATATTTTATTATTAATCTTTATACGTAACAGATACGAATACTAGACTCTTAAGCACATCCCTCGAGGTACCAAATTATTCTCTGAATAGAAAATTGAATATATTTGTCAGCCCTCTAAGTATACCGTAACTCTTTAACATATTCCAAATACTTAACCCATTTACCTCCTTCTTCTATAACAGGAACGCGATCTTTCCACCGTCCATTCACCTACCAGCAACCAATTTCCCAGCCACTTATCGTTCACTACGTTTCCCTATTCCGCGATTGGAATTCACTTTATTGACGAATATCTATAATCCGCGTTACGTTACCTTGAAACTTCGTTCAGGACGATAAAATCGTCGACTCAACGTTCAACGTCAATTTCGATGCACATAATTATTATTAGAAAACGCCAATTGCCTGTTCATCGATGAGACGATCAATGCATAATGATCGTAATAAAACAAAGCCGGTTAAGGGCCGGGGTATTTTAAATGAAAAGAAGGATGAATTTATCACGGCCCCGTCGAACGATTTATCACGACGATACATTCGAACTACGGACGTTCCAGAGAACGTACGAGGGCGTCAGCTGCGGGAAACCGCTTCGGGGAAAGCAGATCCCCATCCGATCATTGTTCATACGAAGCTAGAATACAACGCGATGGCAGACGGAGTCAAATATATATCTGTGTCTATTATACGTAACCCCATTTCGCTTTTTCTCGCGGCACCATCGTGAAGCTCGTTGACGGATTCTAAATGTTCGTGGGCTTTTTACTGCGTGGGAAGTCGAGGCACGCGATACGTCACTATCTGTTTCCGATGAGGTCCAGGGGCTGGTGATTTGATTTTTATAATATATCGAGGGGACGGTGATTGATTTGAGTTTTATTACGGGGATTATGTTTTTTCCTGCAGGTTTGTTTTTCTGTGGTTATGGCCGGGCTAATGGTTGTTGTATTTGCTTCGATATTATTGTTTTATTTTTATTTCGATTATTGTACTGGGTACATGTTGAGAGGGATGCTTGGGAATTGTAGATATTAGGGGAAAAGCTTTCGAGTAGGTGTTGATGTAGCCGTACTTAGTTATTGATAACAATTCTCGCGTAGAAATGTGTATTACTATTCGATACGTTTAATATGGTACGTAATACAAGAGAATACACTTTGTTCTGTAGTACAGAAAAATGTATAAATTTGGTGTGACTGATTTTTTCTTTTATGGGCGTAGTGTTAATTTTTAATAGTCGTTCAGCTGTATATGTTTTTTCAGTTATTTATTATATATTATTTTATTTACTTCAATGCTAATTTCTTTAGACTGTATTAACATAGCAAAATGTATTGTAAAGGGACAGTATTTACGTGCTTGATATTCATTGAGCTGTTATTTAACGTACTGGACGGAGCAAAGCTGAGAAATCTTTTTTCTAGCAACAATTATACACAGCGAAGGAACGAGTAAACCTCGCGTAAACCCGTCTCCGCGAATAAGCTTCCTTTCGCGATTAATCTTTTTCTTTTTATTTAAAAAGTATGCAAAAAATGCAATCTGCGTTGCTTCCCCTTGCTACTAATAACCAGCTGTTCGAGCTTAGACGGAAATATCTCGTTTCATAAAACGAGTAAAGCGAAATAACTCACAAGTACCTGCACGTTCGAGTGGCGAAAAATGTTCCTCTCATTTTATTTTGATCAACCTCGGCTTATTTTTTTTATCGATCCGCAACTGCTGTAATTATTATCTCGGGCAATTAATAAAAACTTCTTTCAACGTGTCACCAGAGATTAACTAGAATTTATTATCTTTTCCTCCTGTTTACTAGTTCTCATCTAATGTATTGTGTACAGCGAAGAAAACGTAATAATAATATCTGCTATTAATCATATACGTCACATCAAACTACAGAAGCCAATAAAAATATTCCATCAGGATATATCACAGAAATCGTTGTATGTCACATTTCTACAATTATTACAGTACGAACTCTAGCTACCATTGATTGAATGTTCAATCCTTTAATTGCCCATTGCAAGTATTGTAGAAAAAAACAAACGCTGTTTTGATTCCTATACTACGATAAAAATGATTAACCAGTTCGTTGCAAATCGTCAACCCTCATCCAGAAATTACGTACTACCCCAACTAATCCTCTCTGCAGAGACAGGTCTAGGAATTCGTTTGTTTCCCGGCCAAATATCCGGAATTTCGTATGACCTTAGCGGAAATGCCGAGCTTATTTCATACAATATAACCCATCTTGCCTACCTTCTCTTGCCTATGGATCCCGTTAACACAATCGAGCATGTTTTTGGCAGCGCCACAGGCTCGCTGTTTAGCAAGATACTCGCCGATCCACCCCCTCAACCATCCACCCCACTCTCATCCCCCGAAGACCATTATACCGGATCACATAAAAGTTTCGCCACAAAACTCCGTCAACGAAAAGAGGATACACACGCAGACGTTTTTTTTTCTTCCTCGTGCCTCGAACTTCCTCCCTCTTCGATTCGCTTTCTTTTACCTCCCTTGTTGGCCGAACTACCCCCGTTCTACTCGTCCCCGTGCTGCCGTTGGTCGACATTGTTCCACATTCGGGACGCAGCTCTGAGATCCACCGGTAAATCCGACAGCTGCGTCGAATCCTGCCTCTCGTCAAATCGCATCGGGGGGCGGTCTAAAAACAACGAGCCAGCGAAATGCCTATAGCCGGACCAAAGTTTCGCAAACGACTTCGGCGAAACAGATACCAAGGGATATCATCCCCTGTTTCTTCCTTTCGCTGTTTCCCCTTTCCGTTTCTTCCCTCGTCGCGCTTCTTCGTTTCTTCGCTCACGCGAGCCTAATCCATAGGGAACCCCTTCGGAGAACTGTCAATTTTCTGATTGTCGAATATTCATTGCGTTCTCTATTGTTCCTTTGAATGTCATGCAAATAACATCGTTCGCCGAGGATGCACGGCCGCTTGACACGAATTTTCTACGCCGAGCGGCGATTTTTTTCCAAAAAAAGGAAGGAAATAAACGAAGAAAAGAGTAAAACGACCCGGTGCTGGCGTCGCGCCAGCGTCGACCGCGTAATTTCAACGACGCTGGTTAATCGGTAGCCAGCGCGATTCCGCGCGAGCAGCACGCTAGCGTGTAGAATCGCCAGCGACTCGGACGACGCGATGTTTCCAGCGAGTTAATCCCTGTACCGAACAGCCTCTCCGTTTGTGTTTCAGACAATGGACCGCCTGTCGAGCAGAGCGACGACGGATGGCTGAACTTCACAAAAATCAGCCGCGCCGAGAGCGGCTGGTACAAATGTTATACCAGGCACATGCTCGGCATATTCACCAGCATCGGTTATTTTCTCAACGTGCGCTGTGAGTATATTTGCGGATGTAGCATAATCACTGGGCGGAATTTTAATACTTATGGGAACGTTGGACGTTGTTATACGAGGATTTTTATGTTGGTTTTTTTTTTTACTAATTAGCTTGGGTAATAATTATGTTTTAACTTTTGTACCTCGTAAGAATCGGTTCGATTGTTAATGAGGACGCATCGCGTGTACGCTGCGTTGTAGATACTACATTTTACAATTAAATATTACGTTGTTGTGTTATAATATATTATTTATAATATGTTTGCTGAGTTGTTTCGGTTATAGAACGTCACAGAATTTGTGTTAAAGGTAATTCAGCGAAGCAAAATCTTCGATGCAGTGTCCAATAAAATATGTCGAGATCCTTGCACCTTCTAGGTAGATAGAAATGAAAAAATTCATTAATCAATACTGCGACGAATTGAATTAAGACGTCAAAGGCCTTGTTAAATGTACCCCGAAACGTATCTGTATTCGTGGTCGACAAACGGATTTATTAAACGGGGATAGAACGGCCATTACTTTCTATAACAATGAAATGAAGGGGTTAAAAATGGAACAAGTAGAACAGCTGTACGAGCCGATAAAGGATAAAGTAATATTTGAAATTAATGGAAATCGTCGTCCGTGTTGCACGGCTGTTTGAGTTATGAGAACGATTGAACCGGCCGTTTCGTTCATGGAAACGATCCGCCGAGTCTTCCAAACGCGATATGTTCGTGTCATGGATAAAGATTTATGCTATTAAATGTCCGTGGAAAACAAGTTCCAAATTTCTGTTGAAATTCGACAGACAATCAATTTTCAGCTCGCACGTACCCGAGTCTGATCAGATAATTTACTATTTTATAATACGACTTCCTTGCCTTTTGAGCGGAGCAAGCATAAATATTTACAAATGTTTCAAAACTTGTCAGCGGGGTATTATTCGATTTGGAAAGCCATATTTCTGTTCCGTCGAAACAAACGATCACTTCTTTAATCTGGCAGCAGAATCTAGCAAACAATCAATTTTCTGCGCCGCATTGTTTACTATATTTCGGGAGACCAAACCACAAAATCCTAGCAACATTTAGACAAGACCGAATTACTACCTTTTTACATTTGTAAAACAGTTATACTAATTAAAGTACGTGCGCTAATGAACATCGTTCTCGTTTAATCTGAGAGTACCTATGTTCGAGATCTGAGCAGCGGTGTTAAGATTCTTTGTCTTCCTGATTATCTGAAACAGCAACAGACTAAATTCTCCTGCGCAGTAGTTGCACTAAAGCTAACAATATATTCACAGTATCTGACATTATTAAAAAAACATTAAACCAACAATTGGTACAAGTTTTCTATTTGAAGAATCCCACGGAAAAAAATAGTCCAACTGAACTGTAATAAGATTTATTGTATCGTCCAATTTCTCATTAACAACAAATCACCCTTGATCCCTTCCCTCTTCCGTCCACGAAGCGCCCCGAAATTTCAAGCCTGAAAGAAAAATTCATTGGTATGCAGAACAAGCGTCCCCGAACAAATCTTGATTCAGTTAGCGCGGGCAAACAGAGTCCAGTAATCGCTGGTGGAGCATCGAAAAGAGTATTGCTTAACCCAGGGGCCAGCAGATAGTCCCTCTAATTCGGAATGCAAGGGGGGTTGTCGGCGTCGCAGCCGATAACCGGAAACCACAGTCATTTGTCAAGTGAGGAAACCGCCGAGCCAACCGGAAATTATCCGTGCCCTGTCGCGAAAATTTGCAAATTTCCTACCCCGTCCTAACCCTCTGCGTCCTTCCATCTTGCCGTTATATTCAATAGAAGGGCGAGGGAAGATGCGATAGTGTGTACGTACCCTTTCGAACCTTCGAGGGCAAGTGAACCGCCCTCCTTTTCCCTCACTACTGCCGTCCCCCTTTTCCGCCTCTTTAGCTTCAACTTCCGTTTGCACCGTCGACCGACGTGGATCCTGGATACGGGTTTCCGAGCACCTAATCTCTACGCAATTTAGATGGCCCTGAGAGCACCTATAAACCAACTATCCTCCGTAAGGAATTATCGATTACAGCGCTACCACGTCCTGTTCGAATCTCGTGGCCGGATTACATATCCGTGGATGAGGAGTAAATCGGTTTTAAACAGTGCATATCAATTTCGAGCAGTAGTCGATAACGTTTATTCTGGTGAGAATGGGGAGAAGGTGTTTCTATGAGGAAAAAAATATTTCCTCGACGAACCTGGAGGAACCGTGGCTTCTTTTTCATTCGGTTAATAATAAGTCGGTTAATGTGAATTATTGGGGAATTGTTTGCGGTGATATGGTTAAAAACAGTATTTGGAACGTTTGTGAACAGCGGTGGATAAATTGTAGGGAAGAAATGAAAATAATTTTTTAAATGGAGTACGGATTTTAGGGAACGTAGTATTCTTTAATAGGGCCAAGGATTGTTCATAGCTTGTGATGTTGAATATATTTAATATAATTTTGTTCAGCCAAGTTGTGGTGAAGAAAGGAATCATGTCATTATTATTATTAAATAGTTTCTACAAATGAAACACTGAACAATAAAATACGATACTGGCATCTGATTTTTGTGTAAAAATTGAACTACATAGAGTGGAATACTTAAAAATTATTTGTTTCCGTTATTTTCTACTTTATTCAGATCTTTTCACAAAATCTTTTCAGGCTTACAGCGGCATCTAACGAGTTTAATTCCGTTTGTGGTAGTGTGCTTTGCCATGGTCCCAGGATACCGATTCTCTTTTCGTCCGGTTCTAAAGTTTCTACGTTTCATATTTAGCAAGCTTTGGGATCGATACGTTTGATAACAAGCCTGGAGAATCAAGGCAAAGCTTGTAATATTGTCAAAGTTCTGTCCATTACGGTGCAGGGTACACGAAATGGGCGAGGTCGGTCGAAGAGAGATCGAGACACCTACTAAAGTTAGCGGTTGGTTAGTAGTTAGTTAGCCGGTCAGTTAACAATCACTCGTCAAACGGTATTAAATGGAGTCAAAAGCAATCAAGCTTCGAACAATCAGCATCTGAAGTACTTAGGTTCCCGACAGATTAATCAACAATCAACCAACTTCATAGGCGAACAATTGTTCCCTAATAACTAAGTATTATACTCCTCGCGCCATCTTATAACCGAGAAACTACCTTAAAGAAAATACAACACTATTACATCTACTGTGTAATACTTTCATATAAAACTCTATGAAAAAAACCCTATAATTAGTATTACGTTTTAACGAAACGAACATATCCATCTACTTAGTCGTAAAAGAACGTTGTTAAAAAAAAGTCACGTGGAACCAATATATTGTAGAGCGCGTGTTTCCTCTTCTTTTTTTTTATACACATATTTCCGCGCGACGACCGACTGGTCAGTTCACCGTACACGGGATCATGATGCATGGATCCCATCGAACCGACGAAACGCGACAGAATTGGCCGCATCAGGGATCAAAGAGCGCGTCACACGGTATATCCGGCGATAGATCAAATTCGTAGGTAACGAGAATTGCCATTAAAAAATCGAGGCTTTCCGTGGACACTCGCGTGCACGGGGCTAACGAAGAAAAAGTGGAAACTCTTCCCATCGAACCCCTCCCGCCCCTCGCCCGCCTCTTTGCCGATGTGCAACGCTGTTTGTTATAGCGTCACGACTGTGTTTGCTTTAAAATTCCGAACAAACTACAAGACAAACGAGGTATAGCCGACGAGTCGACCAGAGTTCGGGGGAGGGCGTAAAAGCCTCCTATCGTCGCATCCACCACTTTGATCCCTTTGTTTTGTTATAGGATGAGCAGGAGGATCAACTTGCTAACTCAAAGGACTGCTCTCTTTCTCCACCCCTATCCAGTAAACTTCCCCACCACTATTCCGTGGGTCTCCACTTTTATCCTTTCTTTTTCACGGGCTTCTCCTTCGTTATCCTCTGTCTCTCCCTTTTCCCGAACTCTCTGTCTCCCTCCTCCTTGAACGAATTCCACCCTCTATCTGCCGGTGGTCTAATTCTGCTCTCGAAAAAGAGATGGCCCGACCACGACATCAGTAGCCCCTCGTCACCCTCCCTCTGCCCCCTGGTAATTGTGGACATAGCGTTAGTACGGGGGCAAACGATTGCGGATGTATAATTCCGTAGGTGGGATTGGAAAGGAAATGGTTACGGCTGTGACGACGCCACAGTGTCCGCTTTTCCTTTTCTTGATTTCGTTCTCCGTGGCAAGAGATTTTGTTTCGACCCGCGCAGCACGTGGCATCGTCACTACCGCCTTGAACTTTATCCGCGGTACGTGCGTGCGATTTCTGATGCGCGGCTGCGTCGTTCATATCGATGACAACGACTAATCGGAATGCAGGATTGCTTTAAGATACCCGGGGATATGGATGCGTAACACGTGCACGGGAATCGTGAGCGTGTTATGGCGAAACCGTTCGATGAATTGAAATTCGTCGTTTGTTTTGAGAAGGGTGTATCGTAGGGGGGGGGGGGAGTTGGAATTACTTCACTGGTGGATGCTGTTTTTGTTGTTTTTAATACACGGTTACTTTTATACACTTTGATGTGCGAATACTTTTATCTGCGAATATTGTGTCTGCTTAATCCTGAATCATCGATATATCGGGCAACACATTTATAAGTTTGTTGCTTTTATTTTTATATAAGAATTTATCTTGCAAAATCAATACACGAATATATACGTACCCTCGAGTTTTTTTGTCGGTACTTCCATAATTTTTTTTCAACTTCTGCAACCATTATTCACCATTTATATCACCGTACAGATGATCCAGATATGGAAACGGAAGCGGAAGCGTTGAACGGCGAGGCTACCGATTCCCGAAAAATGGAAGTTCAAATCGGTGGCGCAGTGACGTTGGAGTGCGATGGTGGTTGTTGGGGACACGGTCCTGGAATGGATCCAGTCGGTGGACCTGGTCCATTGGCATTAAGTCGTGTCGTTTACCAGGAAGCTGGCGAGTATCGATGCGTCGCACCTGACAGGAAAATGCAGGACACCTGGCGTGCACAGCTACCCTACCACATCAAGGTCACCGGTAAGTTCAAGTGCATAAACTTAATTTGTCGATCTCTATTCGCATTTTCGATAGAAGACTTGCGATTACGTCGTATATGGTCATCAGTAGCGTGTCTGACACATGCCAGACTTATACTACTTGCTGCGTATACTACTGATTGATTCGACTGGTCAATTAAGGAAAGAATTTTGTTCTCCTCTTATGAATTTATTGATTCGCGAATTTTACTCCGAATTTCTTGAAAGGGTAGCTACAGATAATGTGTAGGTATTTATTTAACTTTCGACGAATTTGTATTGCTATGCTTCTTTCGATACAGAATGAAAGTAACTCACCAGTTACGGCTACGGTGCTATTGTCGCAAAATATTTGTTTATTCAATTTATTTATCAATTTATCAGCTCCATATCGATGAAAAGTTGTAAAATTATGCAACGTACATTCCTGGCAAACAACGTCTAATAATCGATATCGAAAAATCCTGAAATGGACTGGCAAAAAGGTTAATGCAAAGCTTATTGTCATTAGTCTCTATCGCGACACAAACCTCACCCCTCCCATGCTGCTTCAAAGATTATCCAATTTTCTCCAATAATTGCTCGCGTGCACTCTTCGACGACCCCCTAATTGCGAGACTTATGGGCGCACTTTAGATAAATTATGTTTGATCCTCGCCAGACTGAGTTCACTAATTTGAACGATTACTTTTTCGTACCGAGCACTTTCTTGCTTGGCTTCTGCTACCCTTTCGCGGGAACCGTTTGCTTATTCGTGAAATTTCGTCTGGGAAGCGCGCGAGCATTTTCCCTGTCGCGAAGCAGGGCGAATTTTTTATCCCGCCGTGTAAATAGCCATTAGGCGGTGACTTCTTCCAAATTGTCCATATTCATTAAGCTTTTTTTTCCGCGCGCACGTGAGCGTTACATATTTCTTGCGAATTTCAGAGCAACCGTACACACAACCAGCGTGAAACAAGCGAGAATGGAGAATTAGAATTTTCCACCACGCGCCCTCTGACCCTTCCTCTTTTTTCTTTTCGTAACGTTATTATCGTCTTTCATGCTGTTGCATCCCTCTTGCTACGTTTCTACAACGATGCATTGCGTGCAACACTGGGGAGGGAAAAAGCGTTAAATTTGGAACGCGGAACGCGTGGCGGACAGATCTGTTATTCCGCGAACGTATCATTAGCCCCAGGTACAGAACTAATTTTTAGATTGGAAATAGAAATGGTTTTTTGTTTCGTTTTGTTTTGTTTTCAATACATTGTCCAGGAAGGTTTTTTTTCATGGGAGAAAAATTAATTAAACGTGCTAAACGATCGCAACGGTGTGCCGGAATGGGTTCGGATACGACCTGCGAGCTAAATTGAACGCACAACGCCGGATCATCAACGTTGACGGTCATCAAACAGAATTACTTTGTTTCTACCGTTGTTCTATCAGCAATTTCGCTTGGTGATTGCCAAACAGTTGTACAAATACGAAGTTGCGTACCTTGTTTCGCGATGGTTCAACTATCTCTAAATTAGGTTGCAGGTCTTGAGTGATATAAGCGAAGATATAAATACATTTTTAAATCATGTATTCAAATATTTGTAATTTCTTTCTATTATTTTGATACTTTATAATTAGACTGCGGAAGTTCATGCAATTACGATATGCAGTGAATATGCAGAGTATATGCATGATGTATGCAAAGTATATGCAAGATATATGCAATGTACATGCAGGGTAAATTCGATAAATATACACTTGCATATAGACTAGAAAATTTTGGACAATTATGTTTAATCATTAATTACTGTATTTCACAATATATGGGCATTACACAAACTGTTATAAAAAATAATTATATTATACAGCTTGTACCATCAAAACACAATATAACATGAATATTAAACTTCTAAACATACAAAACACTATGTAACATAAATATTAAACTTTCACACACTTGATCCGTAAATAAAAAAGATAATGCCATTTTGACAACCCCACAGGGTGAAATCTGTACTGTAAATGATCAAGGCAAAAGGACGCTCTTTCCTTCTTCGGACTGTATATATGTTAATGGGCAGCATTTTTAACACAAAATGTAAATGGGAATGAAAGGGGACATTTTTCTGTTTATTAAAATATAACTACTTCCTGACGATACGACGCGGCCTGCACCCCCGGCCGATTTATCTTAAAATATATCGTTAACCATTAGGTTTAGGATCAACATAGGTTTATACTTTTCTACTTACAATTTAATGTTCTTTCGAACTGCGGTGAGAAAAATATATCCTTTCATTTAAAAAAAGGAAGTTGACTTTGAAATTTCGGAAACTATACCACCGACGAGATATAGGAATAGACAAGACATCCAATGTATTTTTTCGGCCCGAATTTCTGGGTGCCTGAGGGACCCATACCATTTCCAAGTCACTCACAACGTTACCAACAGATTATAGAAAACAATGCGAAAATTAAATAATTTTAAAGAATTCTTTTGTTCTTTGTAGCAATGAAAGGCGGCAAAGCGTAGCAAACAATAAATGTTAATTAAAAATATTAAAAAAACATTACAACACGTTTTCTTATTTCAATTGTAGTATTAATAAATGAAATAATTTTGAAAGTTATACTTTACATTATTTTCTGGTAAATGACAATAAATGATATAGAACTACTTACAATCGAACTAAGAGTCGTATATTTTTTTAACACCCAAACAATAAAATTGCCGCAATGAAAAACTTGTGACGATCTTGTATACTACAATTATTACTTATATAGTTACTATACAAATTCTTTAATTATCTTTTTCATTGGGGCAATTTTTTTGTTAATGAAAGACACCATTTTTATTCTTAATTTTATTCTTTTCAGCTACGTATTCTTACAATTATTGACCTGTTGTATTTTTCATTACGTACTAGCACCGGTGCAAAATATATTTAATTCAATCTGTACAAAGGCGATCTAGAGTGGAATTAACAATTAATTTGTCAAATATGTAACACTGTATGTTAGTCTAGCTTTCAAAAACAGAATTGATGAGAAGAGAAGTAAAGAAAGTGATGGGGAAGTCTTAAAGACTAAATGTATAATCGAAATGAAATAAGGGGATAAGTAATGGGGATAATGTGTAAGTATATAAGTATGGGATAATGGAAGGTCTAAATGTATTAAAACGGGAGCAATGCATCAGTACCAAAGTAAAGAGGGAACAGGAAAGAGTCAGCAATTAATAGCGCAGAAATGACTTAGGAATTTGTAATGAAACAGAGAGGAAATGAAAGGATGTGTAATAGACGTGCGATAAAGAGACAAGAAATAGTGCGATGCATAAGGTGGAGAAGGTATGAAAAGGAAGAGAAGAAACAGAAACAGAAGATGAGAGTGGAAGAGTTCATATAGTATTGCAAAGATAGGTTTATATGTACACTAACCAAACTTTCATTGCTGCGAGACCGAAATAAAGAATAATACCGCTGCTAGTATGTATTTATCACATGCTGGAAAATTATTTAAAGGAAAAAATATTCACAAATGCATTTACCTGTGCTAATGAGCTTGATTGTTGTGGAATAAAATGAACAATGGAACTTGCAATGTTACCGTAAATATTAATTTTTATGTACATTGTAGCACTGTGTTTCCTAACACTTTATTGATATGTAAATGAGTGTACGAAACGGTTTTCGAGGATAATTAACATAATTTGTTGAACCAAATTATAGCACCGCTACTTATAAACAGGTGTCTGAATGTAGGTACCACTCACACCCCTGTCTTACCTAATACGATAAATAATTGATTGAAAAGGGGCCCCGGTGCCCCACAAAAGGCCCTGGTGCCCCAAGGAGCCCCAGTGCCCCAAAGAGCCCCAGTGCCCCAAGAAGCCCCAGTGCCCCAAAGGGCCCCAGTGCCCCAAGAAGCCCCAGTGCCCCAAGAAGCCCCAGTGCCCCAAAGAGCCCCAGTGCCCCAAAGGGCCCCAGTGCCCCAAGGAGCCCCAGTGCCCCAAGGAGCCCCAGTGCCCCAAGGAGCCCCAGTGCCCCAAGAAGCCCCAGTGCCCCAAAGGGCCCCAGTGCCCCAAGAAGCCCCAGTGCCCCAAGAAGCCCCAGTGCCCCAAAGAGCCCCAGTGCCCCAAAGGGCCCCAGTGCCCCAAGGAGCCCCAGTGCCCCAAGGAGCCCCAGTGCCCCAAGGAGCCCCAGTGCCCCAAGAAGCCCCAGTGCCCCAAGAAGCCCCAGTGCCCCAAAGGGCCCCATTGCCCCAAAAGGCCCCAGTGCCCCAAGAAGCCCCAGTGCCCCAAAGAGCCCCAGTGCCCCAAAGGGCCCCAGTGCCCCAAAAGGCCCCAGTGCCCCAAGAAGCCCCAGTACCCCAAAGGGCCCCAGTGCCCCAAAAGGCCCCAGTGCCCCAAAGGGCCCCAGTGCCCCAAAGGGCCCCAGTGCCCCAAAGGGCCCCAGTGCCCCAAGGAGCCCCAGTGCCCCAAAGGGCCCCAGTGCCCCAAAGGGCCCCAGTGCCCCAAGGAGCCCCAGTGCCCCAAGGAGCCCCAGTGCCCCAAAAGGCCCCAGTGCCCCAAAGGGCCCCAGTGCCCCAAGGAGCCCCAGTGCCCCAAAAGGCCCCAGTGCCCCAAAGGGCCCCAGTGCCCCAAAGAGCCCCAGTGCCCCAAGGAGCCCCAGTGCCCCAAGGAGTCCCAGTGCCCCAAGGAGCCCCAGTGCCCCAAGAAGCCCCAGTGCCCCAAGAAGCCCCAGTGCCCCAAAGGGCCCCAGTGCCCCAAGGAGCCCCAGTGCCCCAAGGAGCCCCAGTGCCCCAAAAGGCCCCAGTGCCCCAAAAGGCCCCAGTGCCCCAAAGGGCCCCAGTGCCCCAAGAAGCCCCAGTGCCCCAAAGAGCCCCAGTGCCCCAAAGGGCCCCAGTGCCCCAAAGGGCCCCAGTGCCCCAAAAGGCTCCAGTGCCCCAAGGAGCCCCAGTGCCCCAAAGGGCCCCGGTGCCCCACAAAAGGCCCCGGTGCCCCAGAAAGGGCCCCCTTCCAGTGCCCCGAATGGGGTCCTAGTGCCCCCAAAAGGGGTCTTAGTGCCCCAAACAATTTTTTATCAGATGTATAATTTAAAAGTTATTTGAGGTGTGCATGTTATATGCAACGTATATACAGAATATGCAACATATATGCAGCATATGCAATGTATATGCAATATGCAAAATATGCAAAATAAAAAAATTTATTTTTGAAAACGTTTAATGCTGAAACGTGTTTCTGTCGAAGTCCCATTTGTTTAATCCATTTCCCCAAAATATGCATTTGCATAAACTTCGGCAGTCTATTTATAATAGTTCCTAAAGATTCCAATCCGAACCTGAGCATTTAAGGCACGACAAAATTTGTAAAACCGATATTAACAGCTTCAATAAAATTCTACAATTCAAATAAAGAATCTCATAGCATCTTGAAATAAAACATTTCAGTATTTTCAAAATGCTCAGGAATTTAAATAATTTGTAAAATCTTTGTCTAAAATTCTTGCAACTAAGAATTTGAATAAATCCGATGATCGTCGTAACCATTGTCGCGTCTGCGGCCGAATTTCGCAGCAGCATCTTTCGTGGGGCTTTCGACTTTTCGAAGGATCGACAAAAGGGGGAGAAAGGAAGAGCCGTGTCAAGGGTAACATCAGACTCTTCGTCGACTTGGGACTTCTGTTTGATCTTCGAAACACGTGTGTTAGTGTGTAGGACCGTAAAAGGGTGTACACTGGCGCGCACACGCAGATCCGTTTCCCTCGACGAGGGAGCGAAAAACAAGTTTATGACGCGGAATGAGAATTGGTCCGTCGTAAAGGTTGCTTCGTACGCGCCAATCGGAATGATCCTCGCCGACTCCAGCACAGAAACGCGGGATCTCTCTCCCTCTAAGCACGCGTTGAGAAATGAGAAACACCCGATAGTTCCATGGTTTTAACGTAGTCAAACTCAAACACTTCTTAGTTATTTGCGTTATACTATTGGCTTATATTTGGAGAGGTAGACGGCGTTTGAGTCTCTGTAATTTCTGTGTACTAATGCAACAAGGTTTACACAATGTCTGCACAGAGGGTTTGCTTTTTAAAATGCCTTGCAGTATTATGTTTAACATTCGGTTTAGCAGTTTTCTCTACGCGGTTGACGATAACAGAGCAACAGTGTGCCTAACTCGTCTTAATAAGAGTGTCACACAGTTTCCCGTCGTTTTGGAGAATCGAACAACGCCGAATGCGAACTACTTGGGGTTACAAACGTGGAGAACAAGAGGATATCGATGAAGGGTTAAGGAAAGCCTCGAAACTTTCTAAGCATTTAACTTCTCCGCTCTTTTACCCGGCTCTGACTAAAGTATTATAGTTTCAAACGGAATCGAATCGTTTGTCGTTTCTGACAGATTACAGAGGGTCAACATGCAGCTCTCCGGGGAGAAAAGCAGTCGGGCTACGCTGTTGGGGCATTCGAATTTGATTCAAAACTAAATCACACCCTAATGGAATTGACTATTATAAGTTTGTGTGCCCAGTCTTTGAGCGTCCGACCGCTAAGAGCGTTGAAACCAGCAGCTTTTGGTAATGGATATCTCCCTCTAACCAAATATCCTACGTCGATGCTTCTGATTGCTCTACCCTTGCGCTACTTAATTAGCGGGATGTTTCAATGGGTTACCGATGATTTTCGTTCCGGCAGATACCATTCTGCAACTCGCCGACAGTCAAAGTTTAATGATATTCGAGGATAGCGTTTGAATTGTCGGAAACCTTCCAAGTTATTTGGATGAAATTTTTATATTTACTGTTGACGCAAATACGCAACAAATACTGCCGTATATATTCTTTATTTATAGATATTTTGATATGTTTTTTATATATTCTTTAAATAAATGAATTTTACATACGTATTGACTCAGCTAAATTCTGCGTACAAAAATATAATATTTTTCTGATTGCGCTAATTCTACGTGTCTGATATTTTCGAAGGTATAACATTGAATGTATTCTTCATCTCAACTTTGCGCATGATTTTCACGCTTTAAATATACATATACATCGCGGTGAATGGAGAAGAATACGTGTCAAGCTTAAAATATTATTGTAATCAGTGATTGGCACTTAGGGGCGATCCTTGTTGAAAACTCAAATATTTGTCATTTGAATTGTTCAGCCACCTCCTACATCACCTATTTCAATACTCGATACGTAACGAATTCGTGATACTATTTCTGTCCACATTGCTTACACTTCGATGATAAATGCAGATTCTTCTTTCAAGCCGCAATCGCTGGCCTCTTCTCATTCCACGGCCTCTGGAAACCCTTGCTTGCTATCCACCCCGAGGCAATCGCTGAAGCAATCTCGACTTCTTATTGATTGCAGCTCAGGCAACTCGTGCGTGCAAGGGGCTCAGCCAGTCGAACGGTAGCCTCGGGATTTTAAAATCGTTTCCCTGGATTGAAAAAGGGGACACCGCGGAAATCATCCAATCGCGAATTGTCTCGATTTCTGCGCCCCTTTTCTCCCCAATATTTCGTCTTTGTTTCCAGCCGGGGAAGCAGCTGATAGAACTGCTATATGTCATTGGGGACATCATCGATTTCCTATTCATGGAAGGCACAGAAAATTTGTATACATTTAGAACACGTGGTTAAGTATGTGAAATTGTGTACAAACGATGGCGCAAATTATTCCTAATTCTGTAGAATACTATAATTCGATTTCAATTATTCAATGTTTATTAAGAATACGATCCTTCGTTTGATACATATATTTCTATCGCACAGTTCATATTATATTGCGCAGCTTAGGGCTTTTTATACAGTCTCAAAACAAGCAACTTAATTTTACATGTATTTCGAAACATGTGGTAGAATATATGTTCCGCGTAACAGTGCTTTCTCCACGTTCCCTTTTTGCGTTTCGTAGAGTAACACGCGTAGAACGAATCATACTACGAATATGTCTCGGAAAGCGTGCATTTGTATCCCGAGATTCGCTTCCATAAATATTGAAGTCAATATTTCTCGTCGGTGTTGCGACATATTTCTCGGAAGCTCGCGGTTCTTGACTTTTCGCGAGTTATTCGTTCATGGAAAATCGTGTTTTCCTTTCGCTCAACCAAAAAAAAAGAAAGAAGAACGTATCGAACCTATTTTTCGAAATTGCTTACAGAAGAAGTCATTCGATCCGTGCAAGATTCGTTTCCGTCCTTCTGTTAGATCGTTCGGTTAAACTTTCCCAGAAGAAATACGTGCAAAATATTCTGGATGAGATAGCGGAATATATCGGACGGGCGAGGAAACGTTTCGAGTTGGAGCCAATTGTAGCTGCGATAAAAACTACATTATGCCAGCTGTTCTTCTGCTAGTTGTAATATTAATTTTATCGAGAATGTCGTGAAACGCATGGAGACGTTTTCATGCTTTAATTGTATTTCTTTTTGCCATCAGTTGAACGAGTGTTTGAACATTATAATTTTACACGAGGCACCGGAAAGGAGAGAGGTAGAGAAAATAGAAACTCGAGAATTCGAGGGAAATGTTTTACCGACTACTAACGAAAGATTAAATAACCTGTTGTTAATGAAGGCTCCGGGAAAATTCACAGTGGAACGGATTTCACGAATAATTCGAGGGAAGTGAATAACTCGTTGATTAAACGAAATTAGACACCTATCAATTGATGGAAGTTCGTTTTGCAACATGTAATGAAACACGGCCGTGAAAAGGAAACTGTTTTCAAAAAAGGCGTGGTTCGTGAAAATGGATTTAATATGATACTGAAACTAGTTTCTCGAAATTTTATATGACCCTCAATTAGCTCTGTACGATAATTCAGACGATAATAATGAAATCAAAGAAATGAACGATCGTTTACTCCACTTTTATTGCCCCGTGGAAAATGTTTAATTGAAAGTACGATAAGGATTTTGAAAGTCATTTCTCGTTAAACACAGCGACATATAATTACGACCGCATTGTGTCAAGTTTCAGTATATTTTCCCTGCTCGAAACTGGCAGCTCTTGCTGCTACAACGTTTTCGTATAAAATTATCAATGTTTATATTAACGCCCCACAGGCACTCGAATTAGTTAAAGTAAATGACGTGTCTCGACGGCTTCGAGCGAAAATGCCTATGTTCCGCGCGAGGTACAATTCGACCTAATTTATATAAAATTGATTCACCTTCGTCGTGCATGTGTTTTCGCTAATAATAAGTCCCTTTGGAGATCCCATATTCTCTCAGAACTTTTAACGCTCGGGAGTAAGATTGTCCCAATTAATATTTATAATTAACGAAAGGATTTAAAAGTTAGGTACCTCAAAAATTTCTAAGAAAACAATCATGATTATTCTAAAATATATTGTAAGATCTTGGAAAGCTTGTTAAAAAATGTTGAAAGTGTTGTTATTAGTATAGTTCCTAAAAAGACATCAAGTGTTTTTAGTTTTTTAATTGCATCCCTTCATTCTGCCACCAAAAAATATATTTTTCGTCGATGAATGATCAAATAATCGGGGAAGTAGATTAAATTAACGTTTGATCGACACTTTCATTATACACAGATGCATCGTGACGATTTCTCACGAGGAGGAGCAATGATAACTAGGTTTCTTGGCTCGACAGCCGAGGTTATTTCTTCGGTTACGTACGGCTCGTTAAGCGTTCGTTAAATGTTCACGCTGTGCCGAGCTAAGGCGTGCCCCGTTTTTCGTCCCCCTTTCACCGAGCCGCAAGCTTATTTCAGCGCCGCCACGAGAACTTGTATAATAACAAGTTAAAGTACCATACACCGCTTCGTAAGTGGCTTTTACCGTGGATTATCTTGCTTCACCTGGATTCCGCCAGGTCGTTGCTGGAATACAAACATGCAGTGAATATACCATGCTGTGAACTTACGTTCGATTTCACACGTAAATAATATTCCTGCGAACATCGTTCATAATTCAAATCATTTACACTACGATTACTTCATTTACCATTCAAAAGGAGCTACTACAATTAAATTATTATTACTATTCTTATCCAACATATTACTATCCTTTGGTAGTAACCCTTAAATACTTAAAGAATGTGGAGAATCATATTACTTATTATTGCGTATACTGTTAACTTTGATATTCCATGTACTCTTGTCGAATGATGAAGAAACCGTGTTCGCAGAAAAAGGAAAACGAACTACATTCCTGTTGTTCCACTGTAAAGCGAGCACAGGGTGGAAAAGTTACAGAGTTAAAAATATATATAACACAGAATTGTTCCCCGTCCACTCCGTTACTATTTCGCAATAAACATTCAAGTTTACGGGTCCCTCTGCCAAATCAGCGACAAAGCGTACCCAGCGAAATTTATGACAACTCGCACAACAGGCGTCAACCGTGAATTTCGTACACGATTAAAATTTCGTCACCCGCGCAGCCCTTCCTGTAACAGACACCACGATTTCATATTTGCATACTTAATAAAAAGGAACGGTCGAATCAGCGAGTCATTTACAAGCGAAACGAATCAGAGTGGCTTGGTACAAAGGGCTGATTATGGGATCAAAGCGTAGCAAGGATGAGGGAAAGGAAGCGGTTCCACCGTGAAAGGGCGGCCGTCCTCCTCTCGGCTCGTCTCGTCGACGCCAATAGCTCACGGCGAGGCGTGTTGTAAATTTTTCAACGAGCCGAAGTTTCAGTTGCCCGCCGTCCACGTTTCACCCCGCCACGCGGAAATTAACCAGCCACCCCTTTGTGGCCTGTTTCGCGGTTAGGTAGGGTGTGCGCGCGCGCGCGATGTGATTAAAGGAAACCGAATCTCGCTGCTCCTTCGTCTCGGCGGGTTCTTCTGTTACTCTTTATTCGACGATCCGGAGTTATGGCCCCCGTTGAATGGAAATCAGAGGCTTGACGGCTGCTCGTTTCCGTTGGAAAATTCGCTGATGAAGGACGAGAGGGTCTTGGAAATAGTTCGATGGTGAAATAAAATGAAACGGGACTCGCGGCGAGCCGTGGAGAAATTTAGAGGCCAATAAAATTTCGAGTCTCCTTTTTCTTTCTTTTCTTTTCACTTGAGCTGTATTTAATTGTGCAAGGAATTACGTGTCGAATTGGGGATTGTTTTATTACTGGTTGGTGGAAACTGGAACTTTATATCTTTTTTTTTTAGATTTCAAGTAGGTTTTCCAAGATTTTATTTTCGGTTAATATATGGTGGGTTTTGTTTGATGGTATGCGTAATATTTAGGTGAGAATCGTCTCGTTACTTCGGGATGATGAGAGTAGATTTATCGCAAGTGCTTCATTTTCATTGAATGTGGGAAGTTGAAATGAAATAGAATTTAATTGTTGGAAATTTTACACCCCGATTGAAGCAATCTGCAGTCTGTGGAATTAAAAAGGAACGGGACTATATACGAATATTGTATTACTATACTCGTATTACTATATTCAATCGAACTTTTTACTATATCATAATTGAACATGCAAAGGTGGCATGCTCGAAGTCTCGCGATTCCGGCGGTTGCATGATGGAATTCCACTTTCACGTACACGCGTGCCACACACTCCACGGAAGCCGTCAGGAAACCTGTCAACAATTTTCCCCGTGGGTACTTCTCATCGATTGTTACACCAAGCTTCCTTACAGTGTTCCGCATGAATGATTGCACTTGCGAAAATACCGAATGCATACTGTGAATTGAGAAAATGTCGTCCAATTGTCGTCAAGACGATTCATGGAACAAGCTGAATATACTATGAATAGAAAGTATTCCCCGTCAAATGCACTCGAAGATAATATAATATCAGAATTGTTGAAAAGAAATCATTCAAGAATTTTGTTAATTTTCGTATTTGTAAAGGTGTGAAGATTGAGCTAATATGGAACAGAAATTGAATACATTAAGGGAAATTAAAAATTCTGTGCGCACATTCAGTTCTTTTCTCGTGGTTTGAAATTTTATTAAAGGTACTGAGTTTATAGAAATTGTACGAAATTACGTTTCTCGAATATAATTGCACTTACATTCTGATTTTGTACGCAGGTGTAATTAGAATTCCCCCTTATTACATTATAGTCTCTGTCGTTTACTTTTTCAAAGTGTACGAAACATGGTACTATTATGTGTTTTCCACTATTACTCGCAGTAAAATATTTTTATCGCCCTCCCGCAATACCAGAATTCCCTGACCAGTTAGCTAGAACGAAATGGACGATATAGTTAGAACATTCGATCTCACGACCGTTGCTGTAAAATTCCCTCGTACTCTATAAAAATTGCCGTCTAACGAGACTAGTTCCAAAAAACACGGGCACACGGTCCGCTACCTATGGGCTTGGTTTTTTCGCTCATCCTGTCTCGGTATTCCCTCGCCATTGGCACGAACAGCAATGGTCTACCAACACCAGTTAAACATCGACATTAAACTTTATTATTTCACTATTCTGCAACTATAACCGACTTTTATTCTTGTTCAGATCATTTCTTTTCCCTTTTATTCTTGTTCGGATCATTTCTTTTCCCTTTTATTCTTGTTCAGATCATTTCTTTTCCCTTTTATTCTTGTTCGGATCATTTCTTTTCCCTTTTATTCTTGTTCGGATCATTTCTTTTCCCTTTTATTCTTGTTCAGATCATTTCTTTTCCCTTTTATTCTTGTTCAGATCATTTCTTTTCCCTTTTATTCTTGTTCAGATCATTTCTTTTCCCTTTTATTCTTGTTCGGATCATTTCTTTTCCCTTTTATTCTTGTTCAGATCATTTCTTTTCCCTTTTATTCTTGTTCAGATCATTTCTTTTCCCTTTTATTCTTGTTCGGATCATTTCTTTTCCCTTTTATTCTTGTTCGGATCATTTCTTTTCCCTTTTATTCTTGTTCAGATCATTTCTTTTCCCTTTTACTTCTTATCTCCGTTTCTGTAAAATTATTCTTAAACGCCACACCAGCACAGCTTATTTATTTTATTATTGAACAATTCTTGTGCAATCGGACATGCATTCTACAGTATTTGGTTCTGTCAGATATGAAGATCTTTTTGTGGATCGATTTTTTTTTTGTGGTTTCAAAGATTTCGATTAAGCAACGAAAGAACGCCACTTGATACCAGGCAATGTCGCGTCGGGAAAAAACAAGATTGAGTGGCCGTCAATGGAACTTTTCTTCTGGTCGCGTTACACGAAAGCAGGCCGCGTATCTCTTCACCGCGATTCGATGATGAACGACTGGCTTCTGTCAGCGTCGCGTTGGGGCAATGCAAAAACGGTGGATCGGTAGGAGCAATTGCTTTATCGTAATGGCAATAGGTGGTCCATTCTTGACGTAGCTTCACGGACGGTGGAGAATTACATAGATCTACTTAATGTCGAGTAACGCAGTAAAATACTCACAAGTGGAAGGATTCAAAAGAGGTAAAGAAAAATAACTGGATTTATTGTTAGATTGGAAATTTAATGGAATGTTGAAAATATTAGGATATTTCGTTTTGCAATATTTCCACTAGTTTATTCTTATTATTATATTCCACAAACTAGAGGACAATACAAAGTTACTTTATCATTTTTATGACACTTTGGTAATTATTTGTATTGGTACAAGAATAATCTCAGAAACGGCATTAATTCTCGATGCAATTTTTTTGTAAACGATTATTTAAATTATCGTATTTGAGGAATTAACGAAATTTCCGTATTTGAGCGTGGCTTTTAGTTAAAAATATTGAAATATGTAAGTGTGTTCCTCCATTTGAAGCAGCTTTTATTTTGAACCGAGAATATTGCACTAGATATTCCACAGTCTGCTTACAAAATGTAATATCGTTATGTTTCATGCATGATCCACTAAGTATATATCAGTATGTATAGTGTGTCCAGAGTATAGAAAGATATAAAATGTAAAATAATATCTAACAGAACATTGAGAGAATTGAATTGTCTTTTGTCCGTACAATCGAAACCAATATAGCAAACAATATAACATATAATATTCTACGTCACTCCAGCATATGCAAATATTGTCCAATAGCCTTGAATATCATATATAATTTTAACATAAATGTATATTAAATGTATATTAAAATTACATCTTCCATTTTATATAACAGAAATTATTGCAGAAGGTACCTCAAATATCACAAAAGAAAACAGCTACGAAAAACGTGAATTTGCACAGTCCACTATGCACGCACTACAAAGCATTTCAATCCCTTGGTTCATTAATCGAAAGTTAATCCAATCGAATCGACAAAAGTATCCGAGCAGAATCTACTCGAAGCAAAAAAAAAAGGAAAAATAACGGAACGTTCGAGCAGCCAGACGAAAGAACAAACACCTACTCTTTTTAGCAAGCAGTGTAATAATAAATTGCGGCTTTTCGAATTGGAAGGCAAATACAGCTAGAAAATTGAAGGCAAATATATTTTAAACTTGCCTTGCAACTTTCGTTACGGTTCACGGTCAGTCGCGCGCGTGGGTGCTTCTTTCGCAATATTACCTCAATGAGCTATAAAAAGTTTCGTCTTTCCTCTGCATAAACAAATGAGAGAAAAGAGTAAAACATTGTACTGCTACGATAGTCGGGTCACAGAGTAATATTGAAGCGAATTATAATTGTGGGTCGCAATTTATTGCACCTTATGGATACAAATTCTTGGAAAATAAGAATCGAAGGACGAATCTCATCATCCAGCATCTGAAGGGGATAAGGAAAAAGAACGTGGGGAATTTTCAGAGTCAATGACTCTCTGTCGTGTCTTCGATCTCCCTCGTGACTGGATTTCTGTCACAAGGGATTACCTTTTTTATCATTCCTGTCACGTGTGTCTCTCTTTCAGCTACTACCACGGTCTTCACTACCAGCAGGAATATTTTAAAAAAAGAAGGAAGAAAAAGAATATCGGTACCTTCCCTCTTGCTATCGCCGTGACGTTCGATTGATTCTCAATTACGCGAAATGATTGAAAGATATTTAAATGCTAATTACTAATGAAGCTCGACCTTCCTAATAATAAAAGGATCCATGCTATATCGGTTGTTTAAGACAGTTTTATAATCATCATTTAACACGTACAAATTAATAATTTTTTTCTAGACATCTAAATTCGTAAATGATGTATAGGGTAACAATTTATTCAGTTAAATAATTAGTTTAAAATTCATACATTTTAATATGTTCTTCATTGCGCGTATTTTAAATAAAAAGGGAAATTGACTTTTAAGCTACGTGTGTTGCTATATTAATTCATTACAGTTAGTATCAATAACATTTTGATATTTTAATATACCAGACGAGAATGAGATCGTTGATCGATCAATTAATGAACAATTTGAATTCCATTTCTCTACGCTTTTAGAAGCGCCCATCGTTTATCAATTTGTCCACGTTTCAATCTACTCTTTCGCTATTTCGAACAGAAAAATAAAGGAGCACTATCAGCTAAACAGATTTCAATTTCACGTTAACCCCAAGTGAACAGGTACGTTTGCACGGTACACCGAGTCGCGTGACATCTATAGGAAGGCGATACGGTCTGGAAAGCTGACAGATGTATTGGGCATTAACTGTCTTTTGCTCCTGCTGCAGGCTCCTCATTTCTCCCGTTTCGTTTTCTACTTAGCTTCCTTTCGTTCCGCCAGTTGGTCATGAACGAGAAGTTTCTTTTCAGGCCCGTTCCACACGGACTGATCAATTTCTTTTCTGACTCCGTGAAAGTCATTTTCACCAACTGCAAATTTCGCAGATTCTATCATAACGTTCGCACTTTTCGCTCCATTTACGGAAATCAAATGGAACAGGTACAAATCTTGATTAGAACCCACCCAAAAATTAAACACTAAAAATAAATGTAAAAAAAAAAGAACAACGGCAGGGAAAAAATCGTTCGTACTGGGTGAAACTAAAATTGATCGCATCACTTGTGCACTAGTTGAAAATTGTCGAATTTCAATGTTCCACAAGTTTGTAAAGATCCCACCAAATTTATTTCAACAAAAAGCAAATTAATGCTTGCATTTCTTTAAATGGCTATAAAAATGTCTTCCCTAACAAAATATCAATAAATATTTCCAATGAAGTATCTATGGAACCATGTTTCCAACGTTCACCAATTTAGAAAATAGATTTAATTTGTGAAGGAAAACAAGGATTCTCTGGCATATCGCGAAACAAAGCAGGAATTAAGTTTTACAGTAAAATAAGCAATGGGCCATACTACATTGAACAATAGTACAGTAGTTTGTAAACAACTGCATTGGCACGACGGGCCAGCCTCGGTAATAATCACGCTGGCAATTTAATAGCCGTGTAATTAACATGCGGAACGCATCCAGAATGCGTGCCCCCATTAATGAACGGAATTGAGGAGGCTTAAACAAAATTCAGTCGGATTATCGCATATTTTGGCGGTGTCGATTCAAAGCGCCTTCAAATCCCGTAGCGACAGCAGACAATTTAACCAGACGTTTCTCGTTCAACCACGAAATCCATCAAGAAATCAGCTTCAAAGCGTGAATACACGAAAGCAAACATCTCGTGAAATTCACTGAATATCGGAAACAGTGGCTATTGTGTAGCAATTAATCGAACGGATGGAACGTTCCATTTCTCTCTTTAACGAAATAAATAACTCGGAGTTTTCATTATAAAACATAAACACAGCATACACAATGATAAACTATAACAATGTGAAACTGTTCCTATTGAATGCAGAAGCGATTCAGATGGAGCAAATGTTTGGTGTAATTATGTCCAATCTCGATAGACAGACAAAATAATGAACGGTATAAACGGCACAATAGAATGCACTGCAAAATGAATACATAATAATATCATTAACGATACATTAAATCAAATTAACAACGTAGCATGCACTGAAAATGATTAAGAACACGAATGACAGATACATAGAAATTGTCTGGAATATAAATCGAATTAAGTAACATATATTTGAGGGAGCACAAAATTAATTTGTTCAATTGTTCCAACGAGTATGAATAAGAATTCCAGGAACAATCTGCGAACTGTATATTGTGTCGATAAAAGGAAAAATACATTTTGCTTCCGTACGAATGAATATTTGTAAAAGTATATCGATTGCGATCGTAGGAAATCGTTGCGACGCGTATTGCTCACCGAGACAGCAATCATTTTTAAAACGATTGAGAAAGTACAAACACACGTTCGCGATGCCCTCGTAGTGGTGCAGAATCATTTTTCAGGTCCTTTTGTGAAAAAAAAGGGTAAAGCTGGACACAGCTTGCGTACAATATTTACGTAGGACTCTTTGGGACTGGGTCGCGTGAATTTCGCATTCACGATCGTCCTTCCTGAAATATAACGATTTTCGAGGGCAACAGCACGAGAAAGGAATTCGCTTTCTGCGTTACGTCGATAGAGAGCATTTTTTCTGTTTTTTACGAGTACCAGAGAAAACTGGCGCACCGTATTTTTACGGGAATATTTTCGTTCTGGTTTGCGGAATTTCACCTGCAGTACTTCCCCCGCTATGAAATATAACAATTTTTGAACCCATAGCAGGCAAAAAAGAAAGAAGAAGAAGAAATTAATTTCCCGAGTCACTTTCACAGAAAATTAGGTTGCTCGAATTTAAAGACTTGGAAAAGTTTTCCATTTTGGACGGAACGAACTTTGAAACCCTTCGTTTCTAGGTCAAGGTTCTCAAGTATTATTAACATATATATATTATTATTACTATTATCACATACGTTATTAGTATCTACATAAAGAATTCGCTTCTCCAATCGATTGCCGCAAATTTCGTCTCGAACTACTGAAAATGTGGTAATGCTGTAACTGAGAAATTTTGCATCCCATTGCGGTTTACGATTTTACTTCTATTTTTCCCGCTTGGTCTCTTATCTGCATACATATCTCTGTACGTAATATTTCAAGGGAAGATTCGACTAAGGTGGCACCTTTTTCCCCCTTCTCATTGTTTCATTCATTAAGATGCAACCCCCCAAATGCAACCCCAACTACCCGGAGACAACGTTTAAACCTTCGTGCGCGAAGGACAGGGAAATCCATCGTGGAAGTCGTTCGCCAAGCCTCAGAATCCTTTCTCCCTTTTTCTTTTTTGTTCTCATCGCTGTTCTTCCCTCCGTTCTTGTCAAGACGCCAGAGACAGTGGAGCTCAGGACGGAATATCATAAAAGCGCTATTAGCGAATCTGACGCGATCTGCTATGCAGATTAATCGTATTCTCTGACCCGCCTTGCAGCACGGCTGAAGAATATCGCAGGGGGATATTAGGTATGCACGGCGCGACGCCGTGACCATAAATCAATTTGTATCTCGGCCGTAATGTGTTCATAATTCATGCTTCAGCCTAGCACGGCTATACGTAAGCGGTGAAAAATTAACGAGTCGAAAATAACCAACGATATTTTGTGCTTATTATCGACGGGTAGACGTCGAATCGTTTGTTGAAAGTGTCTTCGTTTTCTTTACACCCCTCGAGATTGTATTCATTTCGGTAAGAAAATGTGGCTGGCTTCAAAAACGTAGGATAGAGTATTATTTGGCAGATAATTAAAGTGCAATTGAAGATTTAATATTCAGCGGTACCATTTTCTTTGAGAAAATGGAATTGTATAAGATATTATGAAAGGAGAAATATTTTGCTTCGTGCGAAATTCGTAATGGTGAGGATTCAGAAAGTTTGAAATAATATTGGATACCCATGTACTAGTTTGCTAGATATTTTTTCCTATTAATGTTAGGTATCGTTTAAATATTATAGAGGGGGTGGTTGAACACACTGTGCGTTTAATTGCTCTAATATTTAATTCTGTGTACGTACTTATTACTGTAAATGTACATACGATTGTCAGTCAATTTATATCCGTGTATAATTTTAATAACGAAAGCACGATCGAAATTAAGAGGGTTGGCTAGTATTGACGAACACATAAGCCCGCTGATAGTATAGTAATCAACGTATGATTCCTGGAAATCTGATATATTTATGCGTTGCATAAAAATTGGGTCAATTATTGTTTTGTTATTCAATCCTGATACGATGATCTGCAATATTGATTTACTCCCTGCTGCATGCTTTTATCGTACCATACAGATAAAACGAGCCTTTCTTGATTTAAATGAAAATTAACAAAATACACAGTACGTTTAAAATATAAATTATCAAACGTATCGCGCACAATAATTCCAGATAATTAAATTCCACCTAGGCAAAGTTTCAAAAATGCAAGCTGCCAAAAACTGCTTGCCTCATGGGTATGCACCATAAAATTATCCTTTCACGAAACCGTCTGAAATATGATTTATCATCCCCTAACACGAATATTCCGTCACCGTGCGATTAAGACTGCAAGCTACCAAGAATGTCCAGCTATCGTCCAATAAATTGTCCCGTACATTCTGTGTCATCGAAAACACAGTATCTAGACCAGTCCCAAGATGATTATTTGCCTGTCATCCGAGTATTCAAATACTCAATTCATTCATTCCGATTGAAATGTCCTCCGCTCCCCGTTCAAATTCAGATGTTAATCCTCGTTTTGCATGTGATTGCTTTTACGGGCACTGGCCAGAGATTCTCGCGACGCTTGCACCCTGCCGATAGCACGGGTGTAAGATGGCCGGTGAAATTTCCGTGTTATGACAGCACACACGGCGAAATAGAACGGTCTGTTATTTCGATTTCTGGCGTAGGTTGGCGCTGTCCAAATTAACAGTATATCGCAATGGACATCTGTTCCACTGATCTCTTTCTGTCCCCTCGTGGCGAATAATCCTCCAAACGTGTCCACATATTTGAACAGGCTTGCAGATGAAACTTGTGAATCACCTGTTTATCTTTAGCCACTTTGCGCGTACTTCTCGCTTACCGGATACACTGGCTTCCTTGCGATTATCTTCTACTGCCTATGTAAATGCATTTGTTCAATCAGATTTATTTATTTTATTTCGATAAAATTATTTAGCGAAATTATTCCTCGATCGTACGAGGTTGATGCAAGATTTAAGATCCGAGGTTTATAATTTGATGGTCAATTTTCCTTCCATACCTGTTCGCTTTAAATTTCTTCTAGGACATAATTATTTCATTACGCGTCTCCCAGTGTGCATTACAACCCCGCGTAAATTCTACTTTTAATTCCAATAACGAACTCGCCCGTCCATTCCCCCGATACCGAAACAGACTTCAAACTCCGTGGATCGATTAACTTCTTTCCACAACCCTTTCGCTAAATTTCGTTTCGAAAGAATTATTAGCTCGTCGACGGTAATGCTCCGCGCGGTTCATCGTCAGCTTTCGAATCGTCGGTTCTTTTTCTCCGTCAACGCGTAACTTGCAGCGACGGGTTTACACGTCCGTGGCAAGTCATCGTTCCGTGTCGATTGCACGGTAAATTGCATTTCGGACGAGAGCGCCATTAATCTCCGCACGCGACACCGATTCCCGTGGGCACCGCCACCCCGTTTCCCGTGTTTCACTCGTGTATGCACGCAGGCTTTCCGCGGTGACGCCTTTGTTTTCGCTTGGACCAGCTCGTTTCCGTGATTCGAAGAAGCGCGACGCCTTCGTGTGTCGCACCGTTTCCGTTTGCCGAACGTTTCGCGATAAATGTCTCGGAAATGATCACCATCTTTTTTCGTCGGCTGTCTGGGAAACGATCGACAAATTTAGCGGAACAGAGATTGTGTTTGTTTGGACGGCTGGCTTTCACGGTCCGCGAATAACAAATACTAATTTAACTATGAGTTTTAATCGCTGATTTTTTTATAATTCAACGTTGCCTTGTCTTTTTATACGACGCTATGGTTTTATCAAAAATAGACTGCAGTGTCTTCCCTGTGCAATTACTGGGGTAAATCTGATTCTCTTTGTATGTATGAACTTTATGTTTCGCCTAATTCGTGATGATAGAAGGGATGAACTTTTTATTGCATTAAATGAACGAACGTGTTCTGAATCCTTTCTCTGGGAAATTAATAAAATATACGTGCGCATTCAGTTTTAATTTATCCCTAATTTATCCTTCGAAATTGTGCACAATTTAATTGCATACGTATGTCCTATGTGCGATAATAATACCAAATTCTAATTCAAATACCAAGGGTATTATTTTTTATTTCAAGAATATCGTTCAACACAAGAATACACAAAGATCGAACTGTATATGGAGGGCAGGTAGCCAATTAGTGCAAGTCCAACTTTCCCTTAAATTTCGTAGTTCAAAACCCTCTTTATTGTTAAAACTTTCAGTCGATAAATCAATTAATTCACTATTTTCATACGTAAGCAATAGACGACGGTACTAACATTGTCACTTTTTTCCTCCGAACCCGATTGGCTTCTGAACCCTCCATGTATACTATCGTTGCCTAAAAATACAGCGAAACCTTTTACTCCCGCATACCAAACCGATCCACCAAGCTAAAACAAAGACAAATCTGACCCACAATCCACCCTCCCGCTGCCGAGTCCGCGCACGAACAAAATTCCCGAAATATCCAACGTTGAAAACAGCAATCCTCCCCCCGCCCCAAATATCAAAACACCCGAGACCCAGCCCAGGATGTCGCCGCATTAGCCGCCTACCGTTCGCCTCCATTCAGAAGCACGCGTTCAACACTGGTTATCGTCCGGTCTGGGGAAGAAGCTGTTTCGAAATACGACGAATACCAGCGGATACCGTGCGGAAAGGATGCTTCGTCGGCTACGTGGCGGCAACGACGCGTCGTAGCAGCGTCGTAGAAGCGTCGCGAAGTGCCACTCGAACCGTGGCGAATTCGTCCGGGGAGCATAAACTCGCAATCAATGCGGCCGAAGACGTTCGTATGCGGCGCCGTAGTCCCGATAAGCCGGTTGCACTCTATGGTCCGTGCGTTCGACGAACGTGTTCATACAGCGCAGACACTACGACACGCCACGGCATGCCACGATCGTCGGCGTGGGTTCGACATGCTGAATAAGCAAACATTTGCATCGCGACACACACATACACCCGGACCGTCCTACGTGGCGCTCAGAGAAAGTTTGCTTTCCAGATTCGCGTGTACACGCGCGCAGACAGCTTACCACCCCCAGGGAAAATCGGATTATAAACGGATGCATGGTCCGGCGAGCCGATTGCCACTACCCCCGTGCCACCCTCTGCAAAGTAGAGAGCAGACGGAAGTGCCCCGTCTATCAATTAAGAACGATCCACTTGTCGGTTCCGCGGCCTGGTCAATTTTCCGCAATTATTCCCCAATTATATTTTACGGCGCGGCCGCTTCATCCATATTTATCTACTTATAATCGTTTGGAGTCATTGCCACGGCGAAAATGTAATTTGTTGGACCCGATCGATCTTGATAGACTTGGGGGGTGGGCGATCGGAGCGGGGTACAATGGTTTTGCAGGGGGCATCTTTTATTCCTCGGTGGTAGTTTGCAGAGTTCTGTGACGCGGAGTAATTAAGGGGTGATTAATTGATCCTTGTAGGTAGATTATTTGCGCATCAATTTTGTCCCACGATGGAACGGGAGTTAATGTACTGGACTGAATTTAGGAATTTGGTATCGCCGTTTGTGTACATCAAGGTGACGATTGTATGTAGTGCGATCGATATCGAGGGTTGTTTATTTCATTGTTATTGAACAAGCTAGATACCCGATATATTAACAGGTACATGTTAACCCTTTATTGTCTGATGGTACTCCGTGGTTGCATTTACATTGAAGTGTCCCCGTGAAATTAGAACCAGAACGAAGCTTGTACGCATTGTTCGTCTGAATTCTTCTGACAAGCTACAATTTACGATCAGATATTCGTGAAAAATATTTGTAGTTGGAATGTGTCTTCTTAAATCATTTTTTTACGTATCTAGGGTAAAAATTGTGGTGGAAAATAACGGTAGCGTTATTCAGGTATCGAAGGGTTAAAATTACTCTTGTTTTAGAGAGGGTCCAGACAGATTACTCCGTATGAAATCACTATTTACGCAAAGTTTCGAGATCCATTATCGGGCACAGAAATATTCACCTGCATATTTCGCGTCTCAATCAATCACTGCAGTGACATTCATCACGTGATCGAGCCCAGCATTGCTCACAGTGATTTCGCTGCAAACATTTAAATTGAGAATATTTCATGTATGCCCCCCATAAAGCACACGCCGCCGCGCTGTTCAGAAGCATGTGTTATCGTCGAACTAAAATATGAACGAGAAAAAAAAATTACGTCCATTTCGTCGAACGGACGAGCAAAAACAATTACCGAAAATTCGAAAAGCGTAAAAGTTCCAGCGAAAATTCAGTGATCCTCCTAGATTCAAAAATGCGTATGAGAAGGGCTGGTACCCCTTCGACTCTTACCAATTAGACCCTCAATCTCACCGCTACATCGTGCATCCAACAATACATTTCTCTGCATATATTTCACCGGAGTTGCCGAATAAAATTTCCGGACGCGATTCCTCAAATTTCAACCGGCTATATTATACGTATACACAGCGGTCAATCGTCCGTTATTTCTTCGCCATCGATTGATCCGCGAGGGGGAATCGAGACGAGAATTAATTAACCCGGCGAAATTCAATTAACACGATAGTCTCGCGAGCTGAATTCGCGGAAACTGGAATGAAGCGTGAGAAACAAGCATTGACGTACTCACCACGACGAAAGAACGACAATGAGAAAGGATTAAAAAACGACAGGGACAGAGAGAGAGGGAGGGAAAGGCGGGAAAAGCGGGAAACGTTGGCTCGATTTCAATTATATTTTTCGCCGATTAAATTAGAACGGTGATCAAAGATAACGCGACATCGTGTTCGACGGCGATCTATTAACGCCGACGTAGCTGAAAGTCGCCGGAGAATCGCCGTCCACCGATATGAACGTTGGATCGTCCGCTGCTCGTGCTACCACGGCTGCTAGGCGTTGAAAAAGGAACCGCCGGCCGAGGGCGCGGAACTGGAAACGCGATTGCGGACGAACGGCAGCGAGGACGCGAGTAATGGAATTGTAGGTTGGCTGGTGGGACCTTTTGCTTACCCTAGCCCCGGCTGATCGTTCGAACGTAATATCTTAGAGAACACTTTTTCGTATTAAGATAAGCTGCATAGCGATCGCACACGCTGGGCACAATTTTTGAGAATTTTTCTGCCTCCGTTCGACGGAATTCACGTTACATCGGTATTTCGATCTAGATTTCACTGGAATGCATTCGCAGAGTAATTGAAAACGCAGTTTTCCAAGTACTAAATAATAAATATAATAAATGCGTGGAAACGGCGCCGCTGACGGATTAGAAAGTCGAAAAAATGTGGCGGCTGGTATTTTATCGAAAGTTTCCCGTGGATAATTTTTTAAAATATCGTCGACACACAATTCGGACATCACGAAACGATTCGGGCGTGTACCGTGTTCGCACGCTGCATTCGCTGTTCTGAACCATTGACAATTTCATTGAGTGAAATATGGTCATAAGTCCAGTAACAATGACCGTAGCAAAGAATAATTTACCAATCTCTGAAACCATGTACAATGTTTCCAGAGCGAGTGATTTGTGTGTTAAATCCATGTCGAATTGTCGCTTCGATTTCGTTAATCAAGTAATAATAAATCAAAAATATCACATAAAACAAAACAAACAAAAAGCGAAAAAGGCAATGCGATGAGTTTCGACTTAAAAAATTCAAAGCTTTTAACAACGCTCCATCGCAGCGCGTTATCCACTGGGAAATGCACTTTCACGCATCTTCGCGTGATCGAATTTTTATACTGCGCGTGCAATCCATCAATTTCACCCTAACCTGACATCAGAATGAGATTTCTGTTCGCATCCCGCGGCGTTGAAGACGCGTTACACAGGAAGTAACGGCGTCGAAGAATCCCAGTGGCGTTGTTGCACCCGCGGAGAAAGATTTCTGCACTTCAACAACTTGGGCTGGTAGTTATCAAATATTGACTGACGTAATGACGTCCCCCTCCCTGTAGATCGTTCCAATTCATTAATCCTGACGTACGCTGGCAAAAAAGACAACGTTCGATGTGTACACGTGCCTACCACCGATCTATCGCCGGTTTCCTTTTCAGGAGCCGTGCACACGTGTATCGATCGATCGTTCGACAGTGACGTTGGGCTTTTCTGCGCTGATAAATTGAGAGTACATTCAGTAATCACTGTAGCAACTTTCTCATTGACCGAGCCAGGGTGGATGATGTTCAACAAGTGTGGAAATAAAGAGGCGCAGTACTTTCATCAATGATTACTGAATAAGCCGATGATGAATAAATAATGATGACGCAAAGTTGCGATACGTTAATTGGGTACTATGGCAATGTTCAGTTAAAAATTCTTGGTTAGATTGGAATATAAATGTCAGACATTATTGAAAGTAGATTATTCCTTCGTAAATGGTCGATTTATACTGATTCTCTTTAACTGTTTAATTTTTCAATACACTGTTCATATATTTATTCGCAGTTTCAACTATTACACTCATTGCGAATACATACGTATATCGCAAAGTATTGGAATTCGAAACTGCGTTTAATTATTACTATTGTCGATTAGTAAATGTTTCATTTTAATTGATATTTAGGATTGTATCAAAGACACTAGGATAGGGACGTATGTATTTTAGGCACAGTATGTAATCGGAATTTATCTTGAGATTAAAATAGACCGCCATCTCGAAGCGCAGAGCAATTTTAGATAAGGTGTGAAGATCGTTTCTCGGCTGGCCACTCGTACACACCGGTCACGTTTCTATTTTCCAAGCGTTGTTTTTGTTCAGCAACTGAATATCGCAAAACAGTTGACTTTTCTACGAGAATAAGGTACGTGGCTCCGGGAAACCTTGCGGTCTGTATAAAGAGCAACCTATTTAATCTACGAACTGTCTGGAAAAAGGTGATCTTGATAGTAAGAATCAATTACGTTTCGCAAGTATCGTCTCAAACCTGCGAGGAAAGTCTTTTTTACATTTTGAGAACTGCCATTCCAGGAAACAAAAACAATTTCCAACTCTCAAGAGAAAAATATCCTTCAAACTGTAATAACCGTCCTCTTAAAACAATAGATCCACCCAACTTCCAGGTACAATTACTTAAAACAACCAGCGGCCACGAAGCAAAATTTACGTAGAATATAAATTTCCTCGCAAAAACGTAATACAACATTCGCCCCAACTACCGTAAAATTATATCTACTTGAATTAACGAATACTTTAATGTTACTATTTCCTCATCGTTCAGCACATTTTTCCGCTCGTCCAAAGGATAGTCCCGAAACCGCACCGACTCAAAGAGAATCATGAACCGCTTTCGTGATCGTACATCTTTCGTCCAATATTTTTCCACAGAGAACGAAGTGAGTTATTTTGTCAGACCAATAACATGCTTTCCTGCACATTCGTAAAAGCATCGACGATAAACTGTGCACAGTTCTCGTCACCATTAATCGCATCTATCGCGGAAGACACGCACAACAGGATGTCGTAAAGGCGAAACGAGTCCCCCGTTTAACCGAGTGCCGCTTTAAGAATTCGTCGGTTTATGGAGCAGCCGGATCCATTGGCAATAGAATACCGAGCAATTCACTGAGTATACACTATAACCGGATAATAAGTCGTAAAGTTCGAAGCGCGACTGCGATGCAAACGCGTCCGGGAATTGTGGTTTAAAGTAGTTCGTCGTGATAAGTGATAACGCGTTCAGCATATCCAGAATACCGAGTTTCCTTTATTTTAATTGTCGTCGACGTAGAATTCCACGATATGTCATGCTTCCACCTTTTGTTTATCTAGTTCGTATTTATATTTCATATTAATTTATATTTATGAGGTTTATATTCATTATTCGAACACTGCAATTTCATTACCATCGAAGCTCCATAATACTAAAATTACCATCATCCCATTACCATAAAATATGCGTCGTTATAAATTTCTTTTGCATCAACTGCAGTCACTGTACTACAAATTTTCCCCCGTTCATGTTATCACTAAAATTCAATGACTTAAATCACTTGCCACCCGCAGTATCAAAGAAATTTCACATTCCTTACAACCTTATCAGCACACCATGGATCGCGCAACTCCCAAGCTCGTTGTAGAATCCCAAAAATGCCAAGCTTTTCGATTCTACGTGTCTAATCTTATCCGGTCTTAACCAGAACAACGTAATTTCACATGTTCCACGGCGAACCCGTTATTTTTCCACAGCATTTCTCTTCTCCCGAATGCGTCGCACTTTATGAAACATCCTATACGGTTGTACACACGTGCACACATTTATATACATATATGTATTATATAACTGACTGGTGAACGTAAGAACAAAGAACCAGCTATTTTCTATGCGAAGCAGGTAAGGGGATCGGGATGAGACGGTTAACCCCCTGAATCCAGTATAAAAGACCCGCCCCTGTGTGCATCCCCTGGTCTCTGCACGTGTATAGAACACAGCGACGAGAGACTAGAAACCGGGTTCACCGGTGCTACGTACGTGCGAGGTCTTACCGGTTATATACCGTTACAGGGTCAAAGGTGAACCGCTGGCCAGTTAGATATATTGCGTGGGTGTTGAGTTTCAACGGCGTCGTTCAGATAAAGGTAATCTCAGAGGCCTGGAGTTCGACCATGCAGCTTCTGGAGGAATTGAAAGAAGTCTGTGGAAAGAAAGAAATCGCCGCGACGCTGGAACTGTTTCGTAGTACTCGATGAAAATATTCTACCTTTCGATCGCTATTTTTTTTAATTTTAATTTTTTTGTTGGGAGATGGGACTTTAACGCGAAGCATTCTTTATTTAGCATTTCAAGTGTATTCGAGAGTCTCCGTTTCTTCTTCTGTTTCAGTGTGATAAAACGAATATGTTGTGAAAGTTGTTTGTTTAGAAAGTATGAATTCACGTTTTAGTATTGGGCGCGATGCAAGAGCAGAGTTGAGTCCTCTGAACTTCAAACCTAGTAAACGCATCTGCAATAAACGGTCCAAAAATTATGCATATACACGTGGTTTAGGATAGAACGGGAACTACTCATGGCAAGTGGTCAGTTATTCATCCAAATGTATACCTACAGCAATAAGCTGAATATGTAAAAGATCCCCGACGAACTGTAATTACGAACATACAATTTCGATGGTTATCTTTAACGGCGTTGCTCGTTTAAGTTTAAAGCGGTGTCGAATGCCGTAATAATTTTCAGTAACGAGAATCGTTCGTATTTACTTGCGACGTTATTACACAACATCGATAAACGCCGCGTGTATTTCTGAATGATTTCATAATTCCGCGGTCCTTTGCCGTCCGTAAATTCATGCCCCTCTCATGCAATTTCGTATAATGGTTTCACCGCGGTGCTTTTAGCCGTCGCGTCGATTTGAATGTTATCCGATTTACTGGATTCCACGGCTTTGACACCGTTGGTTTATTCCGTTGAAAAAGTGGATCTCCGTGACTGGCTGCTCCCTATCGCACGTCCAGCCGATGTACATGATGAAATAAATTTTTTCCCGGCCCAAATCTCCAACGGGAAAACAACGAAACGATTCGAAAATAAACTGGAGGATATTCCCCACAGAGTGGCACGAGCGTTTGCAACGCGGTGCTCGAATTCGAGTTACGGAACGAGACATGTAGATATTTCGACAGACATTTTTTCCCGTTCGTTCCTAAATTCCCATATCTGAATATAGATAAAATTGTTGCGCGGATTCGGGATGAGAAATATATTTAATTATATTGGCCCTTTTAATTTACGCGCCGATTGAACTATATTGATAGGGACAATTGTTTAAAGCTGATCTGAACGAGTTTGAAATCTTTTGATGAAGCACGTATCCAGGATCGTAAAATGTGGAGACCCGATGGAAACGTCCACAGGGATTTCAAAGGTTCACTCAAACGTGTTGGTAATTTTGGAATTCCATACGAACTGTCCAATCTCGAGTTCGCCGTTAACGAGCTTGTACCGATGCGGTTCCACAGTGATTACTTCGAAATTCGAAATCTGCACAGTCTGAAAAATCTGGAAAGTCAATATAAATCAAATAACCATTGAAATAAATATTCCAAAGCGATTTAACATTTAATCCTGCAGTATTTTATCGTGTCAATCTTCGACACAGACTAATACCAACGTCCCCAGGGTTTAACCGCTGAATAGAAGAACCTGAAGAACCAAACTCTGGTCACTAACCATGACCCAGTCCGTAACTAGGAGAAATTATCTCGTACAATTTTGAGGCAAGACCCAGGAGGATAAGAAGGGGTTAGGGCAGGGACATTAAACGTTCCTCTGAGCCAAGTAACAATCTTAAGGACAGCCGTGATCCTGACGAAAACCACGTCACGTATCCTCGTTTTGAAACAATGACTTTTCAGTGGCTCCCAGTTGCTGGAAGGAGATCGGATATTGTCAGTGTGTGACGTCTGAGGGGATGTATTTATTTGGCGAGCTCGCGGCCAGCCCTTAAGGGTTGCTTTTATTGCGAACTGCTCTCCCGCTTTATTTCTTCTACGTGCCACGAAGCTTCTGATAGGGTTTCGAAGGGACGAGGCATTTCTTTCAGACTCCACCTTAACCAGCTAGAATAGGCAATAAAAGCGTAGTGTGATATCGTGTTCGCGATCAGCTTGTTCGTTGAAGGATAATCTCGTAGCTGCCAGTACATTTATTACGGTATTGCGCCTTGTTGTTCGTACTGCAATCTTTTTTTTTCTTCTACAATTTAGTGTATTTCGATTATCGATGATTTCGAACACTTTCCTCTAGTTGTAATCATTTTTATTTGACATTAAATTTTATTAGACGCACTTTCGCTAAATTGTAATGGAAAATCAATCGGTGCCCGATATAAATTTAAAGGCAGTTGAATCAAAGGTATAGTCACATAAATAAAAAAAAACCACTGTATTTACATCCGCGTCTTGATTTTCGCATTGTACGTTAGAATGGAAGTCTCCTCCAGGTCACTGTCCCCAGTGCCCAGCGAAGAACCACGCAATTCTACGTATGTATATCGGGATCGTAGACAAGACCACACGCAGGAAGAACCGATTCACTGATTTCCGTATCCATTATAATGGAAAGAGTGACGGTTATTGATCACGGCCGCGATTGTCGGCGTCCAATCGGTCCTGCTTTTTCATTGTCGATGGAACAAAAGCCGGAACGATTCATGGACGGACAAATGTCGGCCGTGGCGGACACGAAAATCGTGACTTTCTGCATCCGGTGCTGCTTTTTTCTGAACGAGCGACAAACAAGCGTTGCCGTCGCCTGTACAGAAAAATTCAACGAGACTCGCGACTTCCTCCGATGTACACATCGATCGATCGCCGACGTTCCATTGTGGGGATATTGAATTTTTTTTGCGCCGTTCCACCGATTATGTTGGCGATTCTGCTAGTAGCGGTGTTAAATCGAAAACGGCCAGCCCCCAATCCCGGATCCCCTGAAACCGTTCTCGCGCCGCAGTTAGTATTAAATGGTCGACGGACAGGCTCGCGTAATGTTTTGTCCGATGGAAAGAATCGGCACCGATTTCGAATCCGACAACTATTGGGAACGGTGATTTCCAAAGATTCGGAACGTTTCAACTCGCTTCTTTGTTTTCTATAGCAGCGTTTCTCAGCCGTGTCGTATTGCATACATTGTTCACAATTTGCGTAGGGGCTTTCGATAAATTCGATGCAAACTGTTTCACTGATTTTCTCACTTTTTGGGCAGACTAACGAAATAGAATTAGTTGTCTCCGATTTCATCACGAAGTGCACGGACTTCTCAAGTGTTGCAATTGCATCGACAAACGAAGGAGGCGAGTGGAAAAACACAGGCAAACGTCGAGGGGGTAACTGGTGGTTTCGCTGTCCTCTCGAAATAACAGCGCGAAGAAGCTGTCGACGGTGTTCAGACAAGAGTAACGCTTATTATTTACCAAAGCTTCGTAGAGAAGAGAAATCTCGCACAGGAGACTGCGACGCGTTTCTTCTGGCCGGCTGCTTCTTCCAAAGGGCCCGCATTTGAAAAGATACGTCTACCACGACGCCGGCAAAGACTTGGTTAAACAGAAGTCCGGGGTCCTCGTAGTTTCACCGCGTTCGCAGTTTCTTGCACTTTAAATTAGCTCCCTCGTGCTCTTTGTGAAGTGTCGTTGCAGCGGATCCGCCGTGTACATCGCGCCAGCGGATAAACTCGGTCGTGAAAAAGTGTCAAAGATGCGAACTACCAAAGTGTTGTTAAGACGTATATGTATCTCGAGGCACAAAACTATCGCGCCGTGAAATTGCAGGCGCTTTTCGAAACGACGAAGGGGTGGCCACGCTAAATATCGCGCTGCCGTGAACACAATAGATTCGCCTTGCGGCGCCCGGCGTTTCGCTAAACTACTGTGGGCTAATTGTTATTTGCCAACAATGCGAACTCGCGAAACGTGGGGTCCTGCGATACTTTATAGAGCGGGGAACGCCATTAAGAAATTATATTCAACAATGTGCACCGTTCACTCTGAGGCGTTCGAATGGAAACTTAAGTTTACCTATTACTGGCAAGAACCTGAAATTTTGTAATGCCTGCACAGTTCTGAATGGAAGAACTTGTTCTCCGTTCCATAATGTTTTCAAGGTTTTGACAATATCATCTCGATAATTATTCAACAGCCATTTAATTGCTGCGTAAAAATGTAAGTCCCTTCGAATTACACTCTTTCTATGAAACGCTGATACTTTCTCTATTCATTCCTCGATAATTCCCTTAGCAGCGTGCTTATGAACAAGTTCGTAAGATAGAGTAGATCTACATGAGAGCGCCATTTACGAGGCTGTAGTGACCATTAATTGTGAACACAATTTCACGCGAGGTCGTGTAGAATTCGCTATGGGAGTTTGCATGGGGATAAGAATTCACCGGACTCGTTCTTTTTCATACCGGCTGGTACAACACGTTCGCAACCTATTTATTTTGTCGGTGAGCGTACGTCTGCTTATCTGCAAGAAGGATACGGAAGTGGTCCCACCGGGGCACGAAGGTACGAGCCGCATCCACGATGTGTTTTTCGCGCGGCTCGTTTCTTCACGCTGGAACTAAGTTTCTTCGAATTTCTCCCAATGCGGAGGCAGGCAGCAATCTTCGTGCTACCGCCATTTCTTCGTTGTGGTAATGCATCGAGGTCGCGTCAGCAAGTAAAAGGCCACCAAACAGAGTTGTGGCACTTGCGCTATCTGCCACGCCGTATATCGCTTTTGCCGGAACGATTATTTGTCCGTACTACTGACTGAATTGTGCCTGTCACCTCGAATAAATTTCATCGCTCGCTGAACGAAAGCACAGAACCCGCCGAATAATAAAAACCATGCAAAGTAATTCTATTGCGGAATGCGTTGATCAATTTATCGAGTTACCGGAAGGTAATTTATGTATGGTGTCAAAATAAAGAGTGATTCAATTAATGGAAATGTATTTCACAAAGGAATCACGATACTGAACAAAACGCAACAATTATTATTCCACCGTGTACGCAGTAGCTGAATTATGCAACGTCGACGTGGACATTTTTTACACGCTCCTCTGCCGTTGGCGACGTAACGAAATGTAACACATAAAAACGTTCTTTTAACTCGGCGTTACGTTTTTAAATATCACATGTATAATTCCATTCGGCGGCATACAGAACGGCCAGCAGAGGAAAAGATACAAAATATTTGCCAGCGCGAAAAATTTCCTATTCCTTTTGCCACAAATAACGACTCCCCCCTTTCTCGTTAACAGAACATTTTCGTTCAAATAATCATACGTTTTTCCGTGTCGTGTAAAAATCACTCTTTTCATCGCGGCTTCATTATCTCGAACCGACCGACCGACCGCTGCACGATTTCATTTATCAAAAGTAAACGTAAATGTTTTTACATCTCTCGTGTCTGTCCTGCCGTCCAAAAGAATATATAAAATTTTAATTATTATTCGATCATTGTTGCCACTATTACATAATACAATTGCAACTATTTAATTCAATACAAGTACGGAGGATAAAAATACAAATCTGTTTCGATTTATGTAGTTTAATTTAACCAACCGAGCATAGTCGGGTTTTATTTTTATTTTACTGTTACAATCACAGTATTGACTTTAAAACTTCCATGTTTATTAAACATTCCTCACCCCTCTCGCTTAGTACTGTAAGTCCTTCAAAGTTTCGAACCTTCCTCGTATCACCCTGCGCGTATTCCAGTGCGATGCACCAAAATACCGTGCACCTCTGTGCCGTTAGTTTATTCATCGGTTGCCCACGTGTTCCTCAAGTGCGTACACAGAGCATAACGAAAACGGACGGCAGTCTTACACTTCGACTCGTCCCATTACCGGTGATCATTGACGGAGCTGTTCCCCTTTCCTGCGACGCGTAGTTAAACACGCGGCCCCGGTCAAAGGCGTCATCTGTAATTGGACCGTTTTCCATGCTGGTGACCAGAGCACCACTAGCCTCGGGTAGTTTGAGGTCATCCCTGTCCTCGAGCCCCTCTCGGAGATCCTCCTTTCCGAGGGTATTTCTCGATATCGATCGCGTCCCTTCAACGTTGCTTACGATGCCCCCGGACACTTTGGCGCACTTGACATTACAAGCTCAATAATCCATGATCTAGGTTACTCACTTGGATAATACACGTAGCGGCCGGCGATTCATCGAGTGGCCCCGTAACATTTAGTTAAACAGAGGTATAACCGAGGTCGATATTAACCGGCGGGTAAATAGCCGGGAAACGGATAGAAGGGAGCAGCAGAGAGATGAGAGGATTCATCGACAAGGGGGTTAATAAGAAACGGTCCGTGGCCCCGGAGTGCGAGCATAATTGGAGAGCAAGGGAGGAGCAGGATTGTTCCGATGAGAAAAGAAAAAAAGGAATCGATCAAAGAGCGCTGTTTGTTTCGTTATTTCCGTTTTACCGCGGATAATCGTATTAACGTATTAACCTGTAATCTCGATTCTCCCCCGGCTGTCTGTTTCCCAGTCAGTATCGTCGGATGAAGCTTGAATTTTTCAAGCGTCCGATAAATATCCTGTTACCTGCCCGTTATACCTTTCCCCTTCGCTTCGTTGCGCCCAGAATGGATATCGCGGAAACGGAATGTACAGATTGGAATTGATTCATATCGGTTGTAATATTAAGATTTAATGTAAATGCGTGTATGGAAAACGTCGTTCCCAGCAAGTTCGCTTGCTTCGCCTTTGCTATGACGTGCTAATTAATCGGAATGAAATTTCAATGTGCACTACGATAATATCCGACGAATTAAGCTGCCAAAGAATTTCTTCGATCGACGATTATGGTAAACCTGTTCGGTTCTAAAGAGATGGTAAATTAATCATCGTTGTTTTATTAATAATCAGCGAACTTATTAATAATTGTTCGGCAATCCCAAACTTCATGAATCACGCACCACTGACGAAATATTCCTTGCCCTTTATCTCTGGTAGCAGAGAGCGGTTCTAGAAATAACTTGCTTCCGTGGTGTGCACGGAATCGAATATATTTCCGGATGAACGTGTGTTCAGCATCGAAATAATGCCGCAGCCGGTCCAGGCATCCACGGGATTGCCTAAATAACCTGAGTTACTGCTTAATAATCTGCGCTCTGATTGCTTAACGCGAGCATTCAAGTAGTCCGTACACGCTGCACGGATGCTTGTTCCGCTAACATCCGGCTGCTACGATGATCGTGAAACGAAGATGAGCATGCAGGAGGTGTCAAACGCACGACGTCGGTTTCCCCTATACACTTATGTCACGAGTTCACGACCTGTGTTTGACCATTTGCGAAATCACAAGGAGAGGCGACAGTCAAACCGGAATTCCGCGGCTAATCGATATAACTCGAGATAACACAGTGACAGCACAATGCTCATTTCTAACGACATTCACGTCTTTCATTGAGAGGCTATATTAGACGTAACAAGTTGCAGGACAGTTACAAAGTAATTTATACTTTCCTACGAACCTCCGAGGAAACTTGAAAGTTCGCAATGTCTTCAGGAATAACAATTCTTTCCTCCGTATTTCTTAGATTTTTCTGTAACACTGTAGTGGAAAGTTTTCACTCATTTGATTAATTTTAATATCGCGCGACAGATGAGAGTTATCGAGCAGAATTTATTCACTCGTTACAGTATCTTTCAATAAATTTCTCGGTTAATATAAAATCCTTCTGACCAAACCATAAAGCTGGTACAATTAATGCTCCGAGTGTTAGCAAATCCCGTCCTCTGCCACAGTTTATCCCCCATGAATTATTACATTTTTAAATACCTGAAATTAGAAAAGCTTTCGCGCAGGAGAACGTTCGCTGGAAAGGTTGTAATAAATAAACTATTCTACATATTTATTAATTCCAGAATGCCAAAATTTTTTGTCCGACCAATAAATATCTTTATATATTATTAGTAAATTACATGCTTTAAAGTCTCCTATATCTCCTATAACCTAGGAGTTATCAAAACAAAACGAAGAAAAAAGTAACATAATGTGAATGACTCGTGTAACACATCCAGAACCTCGAATATGACTCCACGTCACAGTAATGAACAAAATTCCTCGCCAAACTCCAATATTCGAGAGTCCTGTCAGAGAAATTACAAAAAGCAAAAGAGAAAGAGCCCAACCCTTTACGCCAGCGAACAAACGAAGAGACACGCGGCACTTTCAAAAGGGGGTCATAAAACGAAAACACCTGCATTTCATTTCACGAACGAGCTCACTCGCAATTTTTACAACGAACAATGGCCCAGTCGATTGCCGCCGAACAATATGTAAATTACGGGCCGCGTTTAATGTTTATCCATGACAAAAGTGCGCCAACAGCGATAAATACACCAATTATTATTCCTATAAATGTCACCGGCAGAACAACGGATTACGAGGCACGCATTACGGCGGTATTATTCGACGAGTTCTTCTCGTTATTTTCTCGACTACGCCGCGACATTAATGCGGTGAGCGTTGTTGAACTGGCGTTGATTAGAAAACCACCTCACCTCCGCCCCTCCGCGCCGTGAGATTGTTGCCCCACTACAGTTATTGGCCCCCAGGGAGCCATTAGACACCCCATTGATTTCAGCTGGATAGGTGTGCGAGAGTGGCTGCCCTATTACCACGACGGCCATCCGGGTTACTAACGGGTCGGGGTTGTTGCAAGGAAAAATACGCGGCCGTAAATTAGTCTAGCAATCGAGTACAGATGTATGTGAGCGGTAAGGTGAAATGATTGCGTGCCCCTGATGATGATGATGATGATGATGATGATGATAATTGTGATGGGCTTTTGCGGTTAGAAAACAAGTTTGAACTGTCGTAATATATGGACGATTTTGTTAGACAGGTAACCCTTGTATTATACATCGTTATAACAGGTCGTGTGTATTGGTTATGGTGCAATTCTCAAACGAATATTTAAATTGTGTGGAAAAAGTAAACAGAGCAAGTAGCATTCATACATCGTCAATTGGGCGAGCAATAGCTTTCTTTACCTTCATTTTAAGCATATGATCATGAATCAAGAGCTTTCAGAAGCCGAGATAATTGCAATACTCTGGAGAGCATTTTGGCCGATGCTTTAATTGTTAATGACTTTGGAACCGCCAGTGTCATATTTTCGAAACCTGTTGGAAGGTATAGCTTGGAACCACAGCTTTAATTTGAGACAAGTCCGGTTAAAAAACACCCGCCGGAAGCCGAGAAAAACGCAAATGTTTAAATTAACGATGCAATCCAGAAAGTTAGTTTCGAATACAAATTAAAAACTGTATATATCTCGGCTCCTGGTGGTTAGTTTTTAATCTTAGAAGTGTCAAATAAAAGGGAAAAGAATAAGTTGCTACTCGCCTGTAATTGTCTAGTCTAGTTGCTGCAATTTTATATAATTTCACGTAATTATTATTATTTCAACGCAATAGCGAAAGAAAATGCTGTTGTATGCAAGAATAAAAGAAATTTGAGGACGAGTTAAATGAAATTAAATAAGAAAAAAATTGATAGTTACGCCAATGGGATTTATGAGAAAACCGTGATTAATTTGGCGCTACGACAATGCATCTACGCAGCCTTGCAAGGACGTTCCCACGCGTTTCGCTTACTCGACAGTAGTAGTAGCGTACGCATTTCTATGAATTAAGTGCGTCACTGGGTCAATCTTCATTCATGTTTTTCGCAAAACTTTAAACGGCTGTAACTCGGCTCAGAATTATCGGATCGCGTTCGGGAAAAAAGCAAATTAATCAGCGCGATCTCCTTTATGCGATAGAGGTATGCAGAATTGATTCTGTGAAGTGTTTATAATATGAATTCTACGGGAAATCTCTGCCTTCCTAAAAAGAAACAAGATATGAGCAACCACCAATACTTCGCAAACAATCGTGAAACTTTCGTCTCACTTGCAAATTATTCCGTCCACGAACCAAACAACCATTTTTACTTGAATAATTGTTGGCGTGATTTTAACACTTGAACGTTTACAAGTTTCGCGCTGCCGCTCGGTTCTTTGAAGTTTCTTGTCGTTGAAATTCTTGAAACTTCAATTACAGAGGCTTCCGCCCGCTCGGTTAGTTTGGAATAAGAGCGCGTACTGTTAGACGAGGAGGGGCATTCATCTCGGAAGTTCATAGTTGTCGAAGAAAGAGTATCATGATGACAGACTTCTGAGAGGCCAAGTAAGTTGTCCGACCGATGGGTTTACGCAAAGTGAGGTTGGCGACATCGTTCGTTCGCGAAACTTTGTCGAGCATTACGGGTTATTACGCCATGGCGTAACCCTTCTGCTAGTGACACTTTGATAGGACCTTATTCGTCGATTATACCCGGCGATGACGTTCTACACGCGGAAGATTTCGTAATGTTACCGGTTCCACATCTTGTTTCGTTTAAGTGGCACAAATACCTTTGACGGCGGTGTTTCTAATACCGCGTACAACCTGTTTGTTACTGCTTGAACAATGTACAAGTAATTCTTTGCATTGGGGGTGGTATATAAAATTGTACGCTCTAATGCATATTGGATATGTCATTCTTGTTTCTAAAAGTAGCACGTTACTTTAATTAAATTCTCGGGGCATAATTTCCAATGCAATTTTCAATCATTCCATTTCCACAAAGCAAAGCCGAATCATCACTTGAACTGTTCACCGAGGCAATTGAAAATAATGTAGGATTGGAAATACTGCGTGAATGTTGAGTACTTGAGAAGGTCGTGTGCATGGAGGGTATAGCGGCCCAAGGGTTCGGGTGGTCGGGACCGACCATCACCGAAGGATGACTGGGGGGTGTGTCCTGAATGAGTGAGCGCAAATGAGGAATAGAATGAGAGAGAAACTAAGAGTGAAAGAATATATAAAGAATGAATGATGCGTGCAAGAGTGAGATCTAGGAGAGAGTTTGAACAGAGTTAAGGGAGGATCGAAGTGAAGAGTTTCGTGAGCTGAGAGTATTGTTGAGAGCTGTGTGAGAATCGTGTGTGAGTCGTCGTGTGTTTAGTAACGTCGTGTGTCGACGTATTATTATAATAAAGTTAGTGTCTTAATGAGAGTAACTGAAGTCTTATTACACCACCTGTCCTCTATTCCAATCTACGTGAGGTTTGCGAAAAATAACTTCTACAATAATTAACAAACACAGCAACATAGAAAAACGAACATTTGCCAAAAGAATCCACCTGTGTTATCTATACTAATCCACCGTAAAATATTCAGAAATTACATCCGCATAAAATCCCCCACGCTCCATAAACGACACAAAAAGAAAAACTCCCATCTAATTACGCCAAACGAACGTCAATGCGTTCTCTTCTCTTACAAATCTATTCCCAACCCGCCACGCGACTTCTCAATTCTCTGGCGGAATCGTACGCGCGTGTACATAAACACGGGGCTAGAGTAGCAGCAGTTCACGGAGATTTTCATTCGTCGATATCGACTCTCTAATAATGCCAACAGACCAGAGGGAGAGCCGCCTCATCGCGTCGCATTGTACGCGACGGATTGTGTTCGCGGTGGTCTACCACGAGTCGCCTCCGCGTTGCTTTCTCTGCTCAAATGGCTCATCTGCGTGCGGAAAATTTGATCAGCGTTGCGATTCGATATTCTCCGCCCCGACTCCCGTCTGTCTCACCCCATACCCTGTTTCTGCTCTTTATCTGGCTGTCTATTAAACCGCGGCGCGATGCGCGGAGATCGAGCCGGGGGAATTCGGAATTTCGATAGTGGAACGAAGAATATGTTGCAACGGTGGCATGGAAGCTACGTGGAATGAAGCCTTTGTAATATGTTGACTGTTAATATTTGCCTTCGATATTTGACGTCTGCTGCTCGATTAAGACGTGGATCGGGTGTTTGATTTTGGGATGAGCTGAGCGTGTAGTGAAGCTTCGTTTATTAATAGTCGAGGGTGCTCACGCGACGATGGGGCGATTGAAGTGTAATAGTTTTTGTTGCAACGATGGCTGCGGGGGATTGTTATGAAAATCTGGAAGTGCGCATTTCACGAGTTGTTGAGTTACGAGTTGGAAATAAAAAGGGGAGACGAGTAATTAGGAAGTGTGGCGAATTGTTGAGGTTTGTGAATATTTGCGGTTTTTAGGGGGATATTTTGCTGATGCGAACGGTAGGTGGTTTGCTTGTACGGCCCATTGATAACCTTCGAACGACTGGCGGAAACGTGAGACGGAAATGAAAAGCGCTCGGTTTGACAAAAATGAATGGTTGTTAGGGAAAGAAGAACGATACAGTGACTGTCGTAAATAAGTTTCTTTCGCTTGATGGATAGTTATTCGCTGCGGAAATTGTAGTGCGTTTCGTTTGGAAACATTACTTTAGAAGATCGTAAATGGTATCATAATGCCTGCGTTTCGGTCCCGACAAATCGACATTCCTCTATTGTCCCCCTCAATTGATAATAAACATTGTCGCAAATGAGATTCCATTGGACCATCAAGATTTCCAAGTGTACATTATTTTATATATTTTCTTCTTCTGTATTGAAATATGTTCTTCGTCATTCTATGATACACAGTTGCGCAGTAACTTCAAATTAATTTCGATTTCACGTAATGAGAACGATTCGAAACCGTTCCCAAAAACATTCGAATAAAAGATTCTTCAAAAAAACCATAAACAAAAGAATTTAAGTAACTATGACAAAACATGTCACGCAACTGCGGAATATAAACGTCGAGCGCGTGCTCGATGTGTCAATTCAGAAAATGAAACGTCAGACTCTTCCAGGGACAATTTCTCGACGTCCAAACCGTTCGACACGTTTGACAGTAATCTCAGCGAGCTGTGCACGACTCTTTTCCCCCTTTCCTCCAACCTGCTGGCTGCACCTCACGATGCGACCAATCACGAACAAATCCTGTTTCCCGTTTGGAGTACCTGACTCCGTTCAATTACTTGATTCATTTCCCGTCGATCGGCCACGAAATCGACGTATAGAAACCGTACGGATTCGACGTATATTCGGTTAATCACAATCTAATCAACACCCTCATTCAACAAACCCAACAATGCAATAGAGTAATCGCTAAAGTGCACCCAAAGACGCGTCCACAAATTATTAATAAAATACGTAACTGCGTACAACGTAGTTCTATCATCCATTATGGTGTATACGTGAACTTTCGAATAAAAATACAAACACGTAGTACAGTAGTAAATTTCGTGTGTTTTGCGCACGGGTGATATCAGAAACTAGAATACCACGTATGGTGGAGAAGTTTTACTCGAACGTAAACTATGCAACAGTGCACTCGAGTTCTGGTCCACAAAGTCCAGCCACAACCGCCACGAACAAAAAGACCTGGCCGACTTAATTCGTAATTGAACGTACGAGCAAAAGGTTTCGTAAAAATTCATTCAGCTCGGGTTTACCTTCACTTTCTCATTACGTTCGGACCATTGCAAATTGATCTTGCGGCGCGATCGTACATTTTCGTTCGCGTCAACCTGAATGCAAAAGGACGGGATGCTTCACATTCCTCCGGGTTCCGCTTCCTGACACGTGCCTAGTTCCGCTCCATGATGTCCAACCGCGGGTACGAATAAACAATGCCTCGTCCGGCATCGCGAATAACATCGTCAACTGTGCCTATATAAACGGGATGTTAATAAAAAGAGAGAATCGGGGATGGAATGAGTAGGGAACACAGTAGGTTTCATTCATTCGAGCAGAACACCGTTCGTTTATTTTGCTGACGAAAAAAAGGTGCAGCTATATTATTTAATAAATGTTGTTGTCTACGATACGACACAGTGGCAATTTTGTAATATCGAATACGATAAACCAGAACTTGTTCCAACAGGATCAATTTTATCGAGCTTTAGTTGCGAAAAAACAAGCGATACTAATTTTTCATAGCAACGTTTGCATTATTCTTTTGTTTCCCGCGATATTTATAAATTCGACAGTATTTCCCCTTTCAAATGGCAGCCGGATCCAACGCCTCCGAAGCAAAGCGGAAATCAATTTCGATTGCACAAACGGTTCGAACGGAACCGATACCGATGCTCATTACAATACACCGCTGTTAATATCCATTGCAATATCTATTAATTCTCTAAATATCTATGCGCATTGCGCACAATATTTGCAAAAGCTTTTTTCCCGTAGAAACGAAGTCCGAGGAGAAAAATACGCGTTGGAAATTTTCGGTAAACTACCGCGTGTCGCGGCAACGAAAAGAAAAATATAACCGTTTCTGGTTTACCCCTTTTACGTTACGTCAGAAATTGCATGGTCGTAAATTTATCGTTCCTCAATCGATTCACTCCGAAGGTCCAGTCAATCTCTCCCAATCACGGCAACGCTAAACCAGCTTCCTTTCCACTTTTCCGTCCGCCCTTTCCCATCTACCCCTTTACTACAGAATATATACGACACCATATTTTAGCAGTGACGGGAATCATTTTACATTTCATATGCATGCGCCGCGTTATAGCGGAAGGATGCAACGGGGCCAGAAGTTGGTTGACGGAAGACGTAGTCTAAAAGGAAGCGGGACGCATAGACAGAATCGTCGTGAAGAAAGAGAGAAAGTCACTGCGGGGGAATTTCGTGTATACAGTTTGGTCTGGTTGTACCGCGCTGCATTCAAATTGTATTTCCTCTCCGAAATAAGTTTCTTCCGATATTCGAGTTCGACGCTCTTTGGCCATCTCGCTATTTCTCATTTCCCTCATCCTTCTTTCGACCGTGCACGCTCACTGCGGAACAGAATATACTGTTAACCCTTTCGTTACAGAGGACTTGAATTTAAGCTGGCAATATTTCCCGCGCACAAATCGCATATATGTACGCATAGAATAACAATGGATTTATTGAATCTATCAAATTGTAAATCTATCCAGTCTTAGATCTTTTAGAATTAATTTTTACATTATATCGAATTCATATACTTTTCAAAGAAATATGGATGTTTAGTACACCTTCAGATTATTCATCTCTATATTAAATATTACTCGTATCTATATTATACTACTTATTACATGTTATCGCTTTTAAGACACCAGTCATTTTCCTCGCCAAACACACAGGCACTCCATTGTCCAATAAAAACCTGAATCCAAACGATAGCTGGCGATAAATTGATTGCCACATTACAATGCAGAATGATCCCGTGTCCCTACCACCATTTTTCAGTCCATGTCTTCGGGTTTCCTGTTTTTCGAGTGCACGACAGCCCGTGTACACACAGTGTCTCTTCGCCGGGGTGGTGCACGCCAAGAAAGCAGCTTGGAAGGCGCGATTATTGTTCATCGGCTGTGAACGTTCGATAGGGAGAAGGAAAGCTGGTCGTGGCAAAAAGTGGCGCGACTAGACGTCGATGTGACAGCGGGAGGGACGAGTAAAAACCGCGCTGTAGAAATGCGAGAAACGATCGTGCCACCCCTTTTTGCCGTCGCTTTTTCGCGAGGACAGCGAGCCGTGCTCGCTGGATCAACGATGATCGCGAAACGTCAACAAGAAACTAATGACAACGACTGTTCCTTCGAGGGAGCTTGAATAATAGTAGCTGCCACCGGCGCGTCGTTTCTTTCGTTGTCGTCGCTCCTTCAACCTATTTGCCGAAGGCAGACGAAAGGAAAGGGGTAAGAACGATACAGGCTAATAGCGACCGTGTTAATCCCCCGCCATTCTTCTAGAGAACAGTATCAGGGCAGGAACGAAGAAAATGGACGGACATGTTTGATGTTGCTTTAAGACGATGATTTTCGTTTTGAATTGTTGGAAGAATTTGGACAGGTTTTGTCGTGACGAATTGTATTACTTTTTAGGTATATATAGTTGTTTTTATTTTTATAGTTTGGATAGAACATTTTGCTATCTGCGTTCATTTCTCGCGATGTCTGGCATGTGAGAACTATTATTAACCCTTTCGGTACGAGCGTCCTTTCCGCCGCGACACTCCCGCTGTACGAGGTGCCCCGGCGAAAACGCAATGCATAGCAATGCTTTTTTCCAAGTGTTGTTTGTAACTTTAATATTAAGAGATAGTTATATAAAATTCTATTAATTATATAAGTAAAATTTATAAAAATTATATACAGATTATATGATTATATACATGATTATAAAGAAAATTACTGTTCACATATAATTAGTTAATGTATGATTAGACACAAGACGGCTAATAATTTAATTGGGTGTGATATATTTTAAAACATGGATCCACACATAATCCAACATTGCAGTCTTTGCATTCATATCGTGAATCAGATCGTTTGTCGTTTTTACTGCAAACTACGCACCGACGACTCCGGTTCTTTCCTTTTGAGGTATATAATGATGGGAAGTGCCTCTCTGTTAGTCGCATTGGTCGATCAGTTTTTCTTCTTTGATTATTTATATAATCATTATGATATTTATCAATCATTGCTACGGATTGCTACGTGGATGCCGGATATATCCGGCACTCGCCCACACAGGTCATCAGATGGATGCCGGATATATCCGGCGCTCGTCCACACAGGTCATCAGATGGACGCCGGATATATCCGGCACCCGTACCGAAAGGGTTAAAAGCGATCGAAATAACGCCACAGCATTTGAATTATTTCCATTCACTCGACGGGCATAACTTATGCAAAATAATATGTTATAGTCGGTTAGAAATTTGCCAAAAGCTTTTCTTAATCTGCGCGCGCCTGTGTCTTTTCATCGCCTGGCCTTCCAATGTCGCAACGCTTTTTATTCGCGTGTGCAGCTTAAAGCTGTTCATTAAAGCGTCGGCGTCGCGACGACGGCAGAGCTAAGCCGTGCAGTAAGTTTCGCGCCGCGCCGTCTTAGGCTTATTAATTTTCTCTTCCATCTGCGTCGAGCAAACAAGCATAGCCATAATTCATCTTCGTCTTTAAAATCGAAACCGCCTGCGTTACACTCTTTCCATATGATTTCTGGGAAGAAAGAGGCGTCCGCGTTCTGCTGGCGTCAAATTTAAATGTCCTCCAGAATTCGTGCAGCGAATGAGATACGAGATCCCCTAAGATATTCCCTCGATTCAATATCCAAAGAATAATTCACATATCTCATGGGAAACATGACGTTTCTGCGCTATAATTTTCCACACCGATCTCTCCCGATGAAATTAGACTTTAAATATTCGCAGCTTGGAACGATAGTAATCGTTTGGCGATTTCAATCGCCTTGACACGCGTAAATCTCCCTTCAGATACGTTCGTGCGTCGTTTCGTGACGCTTTATGAGCCCCGGGGAAACGTTTAACGATGGTTTATGGCTCTTAACGCATGTGTGATTCTGTTAAGGTAGATGTGATTCTAGTAAACGTTTTACAGTCGGTGCCGGTACTTGATACTTACTGCTGCCCGTATTATCTTGTTCAATTAATATTGTTACCATTGCTAGAGATATTCGTGTAATTACAGAACAGAGAATTATCGGAATATATGCGAAAGTGAGATATATTCAAATGTAAAATTAATTCAAGTATTATTACAATTTTAGTCATATTTTCTGTTGCCCTTAGAAACAGCAATCTACTACAGGAACAATTAATTCCATATTTCAAAAATAAATTATTATCCTCAGCTAAACGACGAAGTTTCTCCATAAAATTATTTTCACCATCGTTCAAACGTTATTTGGAAAGCGTATGTTATACACCCATAACAAATGTTATACACCCCTGAACTTATTGGTTAATATAATCCGAATCGACAGAGCATTTGCTTGCACGTGTATTTATAAAAATATGCCCAAAGGAAAACAGAGTGCAGTCATCAACATTACAAATATAATGTCGACCAGGCTTAGAGAAAACATTGCACCAGACACGAAAATACGTCTTCTCGTATATCCAGCGACGTACTTCCGCTAGTGGTCGAAAACTGCATCGGACAGCGACTGCTGAATTCGCAATCAGGCTTTCTTATTTAAAGTTCAACGCGTGCACGTCCTGTATCTCTCTCTCCCTTGTGAAAACGGCCGAAAGTTTCGCGCATGCCTCGTGTCATGTCGTCATTGCACCTCGATGCTTCCTGTAAGCCACGCCGCGTTTCATTAAAACTTACCTCCGCCATGGGTGAAGGAAGGGTGAGCCAGTTTACGGAAGTCCGGCAGAGAACTATGTACAATGTCCCTGTAACTCGTTTTAAGAGTGTAGCTAACTACGTTACGTTTACTACGTTGGATATGTTACAAGGAATTAATCTCAAATATACCAGAAGTTGCTCTCATAAGTCCTCTCACTCTCTCTACAGTGTTTCGTCGAATTTATACCACGATGCAAGTTGAGAAAAAATGTAATAAAACCTCGGTAGAGCGAAGGGGCTGGTAATCCATTAGAAAATGTTTATCGAGGGAGATTTTAATGAATGTTCTCGGGGACAAGAAAATATCTGAAAGATGAGAAATATGTTGAAAATTGCAGGGAACTCTGTGCATCGAATTTTTGCAACGAAAAATATCAGTAACTATACGAGGCTTCTACATTTATATATCGTTTAATTTCGATAAAAGGGTGAAAGTATTGCCACTATATCTAAATCGAAAGTTACGAAAATCTTGGGGAAAAAAAATTGCAACCAAACAGTCTTTCGCATAAGTAACTTAAACCAATAATCAATGGCAGAACACATACCTGCCCGATCCGATTAAACTTCCGGGAGATCAGAATCGTAGCCCACGGAGCAGAAAATTCATCAGCTGATTGCATCCCTTTCTACCCACATTTTCCTAAGACGCGATAAACGAGCGAAACTTGGGAACTGTGCCAAGCAATGTTCTTAATTCACGAACGGCACGGTCGCGCGTTAATTCGTTGGATTAAAGGTGAACAATAAAGAGGCCGGGAGAAAAGGAGAGAGAGCGAGATACTGAGAAGGGAAAAAAGACAAAAAAAACAAAAGCATAATTACGCTTCCCTATTAATTACCAGACGATAACTGGTGTCGCTGGGTGCTAAGCGAAACCCGTTTTAATTCACTCGCCAGCAGCTGCTTAATTAGCAGCCGTAGAATCAGATCAACCGGAAACTTCGTCGACAAATTGCCGCTTCTTACGCCCCAGAAGCTGCATCGTCTCGGCGGAGAACGCGACTTGTCAAAGAGAACTATGTATATCTGCCTCTCTGAAATACTGATACGTTCCACCATTCGCCTGGAGAAACCTTTGAAACATCTCGCGCGATTAAAATCGTAATCGTCCACGGACTTGACGGTTCAATTATTAATTAAAAATTTGGGTACCCTTATTTCATCAGTGTCTAAGTAGATTTGTTGATACCTGGAGGAAAATGTGGCAGCTTAGCTAGAAATTAGAGAACTGTTTGGCGGAATTTATTTGTTGAAAATATTTTTAATTGACCTACCACGAAATTCACTTAGTTTCTATTTAATCTTTTTTTTCATTCGCGATTTGTTAGTTCACAGTCGCAGTGTTAATTTTTGGGGGAATTTATTTTTGGAAATTATTAACACAAGGACAACGCGTGAATTGCTAAACGTTCATTTGGAAACGTACCGATAGCGTTTTGTGACCAATTTCTTTCTCGGTGCATCGTCGATTCTAATTGGACAGCAAACAAATACGGACAGCACGATCAACGTCGCGTAACGAATGCAGATCGTTGTTAAAAAATCGAGTTCGACCCGGAGCCGCGGTGTCCCCGTTGTGCCGCTGGGATCTCATAAAAATTCGCGTAACATCGTCGCCCCGGAACCATAATCGTATTTCGAGGATGATAATTCAGCTGCGGCAACGGTTGGATAAAACGTGAAATAATTTTCAATGCTTTCCACCACTCCGCGCTAACAATTATCATGAAGGGGATGATTTCATGGCGAAACGTTTCCCCATGATCGTTAGATTCTGCCATCTACCTACCGTTCTTGTAAATTTTAGATGTATTAAAGGTTCCAAATTGTCAGAAGATATTTAAGTAGAAATTATATCTCGCACAATTTTGATTAACTCTTTCTATTATCCCCGCACCGTGAAACTCTGCCGTTTCAATAAAACACATTATTTACTGTTCAAATGAAAAAAGAATTAAATGAGATAGTTGCCATTTCTGCCAAGCCTGTTATATTATTATCATTGTTAATTAAAATTGCTCGGGAATAGTGTGAACTCGAAGCTCGGGAATAATTCTATGCTATCAACAAAATCGTATCTGGCAATATTTATTACAACCATTCGTATAACGTCCCTTAAAATGGTCGATCGTTGTGGCCCCTTGGCCAAACATCGAATACGCGAACGTTCCCACTGGACGCTTGCGCAACAATGTATTAACGTTGCTCCACGATAAACGTTCTGTACCCCAGGGGCGGAAGTAGTTCCGAAAGAAATATTTGTGGCATTCCAATAATTCGTCTCAGCTGAACCCCACCTGTATCCTTTTGTTTCTCCCTTCTCGCCCCCTCCCTCCCTCACTCACCCCTCTTAAAGTTCCAGGAGAAAGTTGAACGCGATAACCGGAAGAACGACATCTCGCCAAGGGACTTGTTTCCTTCCCTTCGTTCGTCCCTGTCCAGTCGAATCTTTATCCCTGAAAATGATATCAAAGCTGATCGGTTCGTTCGTAAACTGTTCCGGATATACCACCTTATAATAAAACACGAATTGTTGATCAATTCGGATGTCGTTGTTTACACGAGTCCGTGGAGATAATCCCGATCTAAATCGAGGGCGATTCGCGCGTGTTCTGCCTGTTGAAAAATTTAATTATGAATTTAATCGCATACAAATAGCCCCGCTTCATTTACACGCGCACGTTTAACTGTTTAATTTGGTGGAATAATTAGCAAGCGTAATTATCACGCCGTTATTTGAGCGTAAATAATTCATCGAGGATTCCGCGTTTGCGTATATCGGGGGAAATTCTGAATTTCCTGGAGATGCAAACCGATTGATTCTGAAGAAACTGTGCGTACTATGGAGATAGAAAATTTAACGGATATTAACGTTGCGCGGTGTTGCTCGCCTGCCGGAAATTTCTTCGTAGTTTTTTAAACACGGGAATTAATTAAATTCCATTTAAGATTGAAATTCCGACCGTAAATGGTATGCAGTTAATTCATTCGTATCGGAAAATATTAGAATATTCCAAGTTTAGCCACGATACTAGAAACGTGTCAGATAAGTTGCTTTTTTTCTCTCCCATTTTTCGTCTAATGTGCAACTCTAATGTTCCTTGAAATGTTTCGCAGAGCAACGAAATAAATGTTTGAAATAACGCAATGAATTTCAGCCGGCGAAACAGAATTTTGAGCAGCAATTTCATCTTTCCTTCATGTGCCAGCGAATCCTGTGAATAAGGGAAACCAGAAAATTCCTGGCCGCTCTGTATCCCCTACGCGAAATCCCCTTTCCACCTTTTTAGAGTCATCCCGTAATTGCTCCTCGCCGCGTTTCCATATCCAATTTCAATTAACGTTTTAACATTACGTAATTCCACGAATTTAATGCAATCCTTCTTACGTACTTACGTGCGACGTGATTCTGATTCAGGACTAACAAGTCAGCTAGTATACAAGTCAGTTAGTATCGTCGCTGCAATATCATAATATAGTCTAATTTCGCACTCAACGTTACGCTTCTCCACTGAATTCCCTTGAAAATTTACTTTGGAACAATTTCCAAAGCAGACAACGCTTTGAATAAAATTCTCAGAATTTTATCAGGAAGTTAAAGTTGGTGGCTTCAAATAGAAAAATTAAGAGAAATCTCGTACATCTTCTGTGTTAAAGAAACGAATGCATAAACATAAATACACATTGAATCTTTCCTAAATATTCAATTCTTTTTAATGAAGCATAAGTTGAATAAGAAATTCGTAGTATGCTTGAAACTTTACATTCGTGGTTTTCGAAATGATTTAAAAATGTCTCAAATTTACATTTTTATCATCGTGGTTCTCCACTTGATGTCACATAGACAGTCAAATAAATATACAAGCAATCGCGGAACGATTTCTCCATTCGCCTGAGGATCACATCAATCTTCCACGTCGCGTTTTAAATTATCCCCAAAAATTCTGCGTTTTATCATAGAATAAATCGATTTTGAAAACCGCGTATAAATGCATACACATCTGTTTTCGCAACGCTCCACATCCATTCTTTCAATGATATATCGAATCGGGCGGCAGATCAATCGAAACGTACCTACATTTCGCCTCTTCCATTCAGTATATATTATTTTTCATTGGTCAGGCCAGCTGACCGAGCATATCGGCGATATAAAAATTCAATCGAACGATAGGCACTCGACGAGCCATGCTTTTATTCGATCCAAATTGTGAGATAATTATCCAAAATGCTCGTTAATTGACTGGTAATCACTGGTCATGAAATTTCATGAGACAGCTTTTTCGTTCGTTTTCCTTCTCTCCCTCTCTCTCTATATCTTTCACTGCTCCTTCTTCTTTTCCATTTAATAATATTCTCCCATATTCTACAGGGAAACTCGTGTCTCTTCTCTCGTTTCAACATTCCACGTGACCCTTGAATTTACGTCGGTTCATTAATGCACGTCCCCGTATTATATCCTGCATGCATAGAGGCGTCGCATACTAAAGGAGGAATAATGGGAAATTATCTTTAAACCCTCTCCGTGCTACGTACGTATCGCATAAAAGTCAATTAACGCATTAACGTCACATCGAGCATTTAAGATCGTATCTGTCGGCTTGGTGTCGCGTGTTAATAGAAGTGAGATCAAAGAACCTTTCTTGATAATAAAGGCATTCTCTTTATACAAAAATTTAATTCAAGCTTCCGATTTCAACGGCGGACTGATATTTATAAATTTTGCGTCCAAACTTCTACAACGCGTACTTAAAATCTATCCAAGCAGTTACAGGAATTCAATTTCGTCTTTTATATTATTTATTTTCTTTTCCCTTTTCCGCGGTCCGAGGTAAATTAAAACGAACGTAGCAAGTGTGACCGCAGCGAGCGTTAACAGAGCGTGCTTCTAAAAATGCAATTTTTCCTTCAACTAGAATTTCCGCCTCATTACGTTCAAAAGCATTCGCTCGTCAATAATTCGACTGATGATTTTTCCACCTCCGTTTCAACACTTTCTTCCTTCCATTCTACTTCCCCGTTCGAAACCTCTGTGGTAACGTTAACATATCTGAAGGATCATGACGCGATGTGTTCTCCTCCCGATTGATTTCCAGCGGATTTTCGACGGCGATGAAAAGAGGGGCAGAGGAAAAGGAGGTCAGATTTTCGCGACGATGGTAAAGTTAAAAAGTTCTAACCACCACCACCACCACCGCCGCCACCAGTGTTACCACCGCCACGTCACTACCACCCTCCACCACCACCCCCAGTCTCCGTTCCTTTCTTTCTGACAGCTTAGTCAGCCTTCTGGCGGTTTATTTCCGTGGAATCGGCTTTTGTAGCTTTCGACGATGTAGGGCACTACCGAAAATGGGACAGGAAATGCGGTTAAGGCTTCTTCCAGAGGCACTGCGGGCACTTCGTGTCTTCGCAGCGACGCCTATCTCTTTCATCTTTCTTCTGGCATTGTGTGCCAGGCGACGCGACGCTCTGATGGCTACGCAAACAGCCAAACGATTTCCGTATTAATCGAACGAATTCACAAAGGAGGATCATATTCTTCTGGAATTTTCGTCTTCCCGATTGAACAATTCACTGTGTGTCATGGCAGTTCATTTTGGGAATAAACATTAGCTTAACCAACGCGAGGCGCATTCAATTATGCGATATTATTACACGTTCTAAATATCCGCAAATATTATCGACACGTTTCCTATGTGGCTGCGTATATTAATTTCCAAAGAAATTAGAATATCAACGCGATACTAATTTCACCGTCTCGTCTACTGTATTTCTCGGGCCGGTCCAATTCATAAAATTTATCCCAGCATTAGCGTACGCCCATTATTTCCAATCGTTTAAATTACTCCAATAATCACAGTTCTATACGCTGATACAATTTCTCAAAGGATTACTCGAAACCTGTAATCACAATGCAAGGACAGATCAAGAAGCAAGATCTTATCTTTGTGACAAATCAATCCTGCAACAAATACACACGAACTTTAAAATTTGAGTCTTATTTATACGGCGATAAAAAATACACTCACGGTCTCGCGCGTGATTTGCATGAAATAAATCCAATAAGCAGATAGGAGGAAAGTGGGACGATTAAGAACGATCCGCGATGCATGTGTCGAAACTTATCTAAAAGGAAAACCGGGAAGATACGCCAATGGGCGCGACTTTTCTCGCTGGAGGAACGTACGATTCCTTCGATTCGAGTCGACAACTCGTCGAGTAAAACGAGCGCCGCGAGTATTTTTCCTCGTTACGCGGCATTCCGCCCTTTGCAGTTCGGAACTCGGCTGACTCGGCGAGCTTTCGATTAATCGTCGGGGCAAAAAGAAAGGAGAAAAACAAAGAAGAAAACGAGGAGGAGAAAGGAGAAACAAAGGACGAGAGGAGGGAAAAAAAAGGTTGAGGAGAAGCAACGGCGCGGAAGAGAGGAACTGCGCCCTTTTGTAAATGTACGAGCTAACAACCGACGGGAAGCAGGCGGAAGTGGAATTGATAGCAGAGCAACCAAGAGGAAAAAACGTTTCTCTGCTTCGCGAGGATACCTTCGTCACGCTTGTCGACGAAGTGTATCCTGCGACGACCGTGGAAAGTCGCGGTGGAACAACGCGTAAATTTCGCGCGGCCGTCTTGTTCAAAGCACACGTAAGAAAATTATTATGACGACAGAAACGTTTGCAATTACAGGGGGAGTATAACGAGTCTCGTGACATGACGACATCAACTAGTACCTCGTTAATTATTTGCAGTCGGAAAAGATTTTTCAAACAAAGTTACAGCCGGGAAGACGTGCAGTATTGCAATCGATTCATCGTTACATTTCATTTATATCGAGATAATATATTATGCAGGTTAAACTTGTCGAACTTGGATGAAGCGTAAAACTCTGGGTAAAAATGTATAATTTTATATAAGAGTGAAAGAAATCAGAGCAAAAGGAAAAACTTGCGATGAATGAAACCAAGCGTTTTAATTTAATTTCAACTGTATGTAGGAAATTAGTAGAAGTTGGAATATTAAGTATATCAAATGGCTTGTAGTGAAAGTTTAAAATATGAATTAATAATATGTCTGATTGCAAACTGATTGCAAAAGAGAGCAGAATAAAGTGGAACTAGGTAGTAGAACATATTTAAACGTCATAATTAATGCTGCTGAATATACATTGCCTTTTAAGTTGAACTATTTCTTCAGTAAGCTGTTCTATTCCCAGTTAATAATTTAAATTTACCTCTGACAACTCCTATTCTGTGCATAGATACTACCAATTTTAATACTGAATGAAATATGTCCTTTGTAATGAAAATTCGTTGATTCCCCGTTGAAACACAATACGTATATCTATCCTCATCACCGCACAATTTTTTTACACGACACGAGAAGCACTATCGATCCCACGAACTTTAACTTTCTTTTTCTTAATACACCACGTGCAACACAAAGAGCCGTGCGCTTAATTCCCTTGGCAGAAACGAGACGCTTTAAACGAGGAGTCCGCAACACAAGTAAACTTGTTTCACCGGTAAAATTAACCCTTTTCCCCGTAGGGAGTTGCTTTCCGCAAAGTAAGTTCATCCTTTGCCGCGGATACGTGTGCATGTCATTTTGGTTTCGCAGTTAGAAGAAAAACGTGAATCCCAAAAGCCACCTCACGATATCAGCAGAGTTGGTGTTAACTTACGACAAATTGAAAGCTCGAGGGTTCAGTTTACCCTCAATTTATCTTCCCGCTTGTCCTTTAGCGAGTGAGACCATGGTCAAGCAGTCATCGGCTGACCACTCCATAGAAAACTGAAGTTGTATAAATATTTGTAAATTTTACATTAATGGAAGTCACATTTTAATTTAAAGATAAACACTAAATAGTAATTTCCTTCTGTTTTGAATATGTAATGATAATGTTTAGTAATGGCAATTTTTTTTAAATTCTTAAAAAGAAACTAATTATCTACTTTAACCCGGTAGAAGAGAACCAATTGCTTTTTCAAATAAACATTTGACAGATCATAATTTAACTTTGTTTCACGAGCCACAGTTCTCTCACTGATTCACGATCAATTTTGCTTTGAAGTAACGAAATCCTCCAAATTTTTATAACAATGCCGCGCCATTAAAGTCCACAAAATCTACTGCAATCTAATCTGTACGTCCCAGTTTCGTGTATTCTAGTCGGGGCGCGCACGAAAAGGCGCACAATTGGATTGTCCTTTGAAAAGGGGGCGTCTGGAAAAAGGGGGTCGGGCACAGACACAGATATCTGAATCTCTATGCTAAAGGTGCAAGTGTTTTAATGAATATCGAGAACAATGCGAAGATAACTGCGGTCTAGACTCGCGCCTTGAAACAATAGCATCGTCCTGCGAACATTATCGCGCGTTTTGAATGGGCGTTGATTCTTATCGCGTTGAGGTACACGTAACCAAGTGAATCCTTGCGTGGATAATGTCAGAACTTTCCGGGATATATCGTCCCTCCCGAAGGGGCAATCTCGTACTCGCTGCACCCTTTCACCTCCCTGTTTCTCCCTTTCTCTATTCCTATCATCGAGTCGAATAAATGGGAACGCTCACATTTTTTCGCAATATAATATAATATATACATTCCGATATACAGTGAAGATAATTTGAAGTTTCAAAAGTACGAGTATAAATTGTATAAACTGCTGGATCTTATTAAAATAAATAAAAGAAAACCTTATAAATGTTATTAATTTTATTAAGGATTTTACAAATTATTTGGATAAAAATCATTTCAAATTATGGTTTCATTCCAAATTGGACTTTGAAACGGTTAATTTCCACACATATGTCGAGTAACTTTTAGGATTTTTCGACAGTTTCCATTTATTCGTTTGAAGCAACCTACATATATATTATTTATTTCTGAAAAATCGCATTTTCTTGCAAGGAAAATGAGTTATATACGCAGTTAATGCCGTTGCTGTACGAGATTGGCCTCGTTTCCGAGGAGAATCCTCGAGCTGAACTTTAAGATTCGTATTCATGTTGCGTTCAATTCAAATGAGAATTTATTTCCCTTTAAATTTGTAGCTTTTGAAGACCGTATGAGAGAAGCGAAATTCTGCAAAGGAGGAGATCTGAATTTATATAATACGTACGAGCAATTGTCCTTTCCCTACAATATTAAAATTAACAAAGCCTTTCTGTCCCTCTCTCTCTACATATGCACATGTACATATATGTGTAATCAGTAATCACAAACGATGAAATGTTGCAACAGAAAATATTCCCCCATTTCAGTTACAAATAACACCATGTATAAAATTAAACAAATACGGAAACAACTATTTATTCAATCTCTCTCGTTCCATTGAAAATCACATCGCAGGAATATATTTATGCAAGACTCTAATATATGATACTCAGCTTTCGACAGCAATGAAGCAAATATTATGAAATTACGGCGATCAAAGACGAGTCCCTATTATAACACAAAGCAAGTGGAATGGAGCAAGGTAGTGCACTTACGCTTCTGATCCGAGATTGGAAATTAATCGATTAATTAGCAAGCTGTTACGCGGCCTGTCCAGGCCGGCACAGAAGTAATTCGTTTCATCGTCTGTCCGTCCACGTGAGCTCGACCTCTCTCGCTGGCAATTTCACGCACAGATTGCTTTTGAATCGAATAGCATTTTCGAAAGTGGAACGTGACGGTACCGTGTCAGACGTTAAACGTCGAAACCCTGAACGTACCTAGTATCTACTGCGTACACCTTTTGTAACATACAGTTGGAGCGTTAAGTAGATATACCCCGCGCTTGGTCAGACAGTCCAATGTGCCACACGAATATTTCGAACGAAACAATTGTCGTAGCAGAAACATATTTGACGCCTAAATTTAATACTTTTGCCATACAAATTGCTACTAAAATGATGCATCCCAGTAAATCGTGCAAAAAATTGTTTAATTAGCAGCAACATCAAACATGTAGGAAGAGCTAATTTGGAAATTACTTTATTACGAGCTTACGCGATCAATTAATCAGGGAACATTTAACAGCAGCTTGGGACTGGAAAAATGCGATGCAATTTGCAAAATTACCGGTAATGATATGAAACGGGAACAGGGATTTTATCGCGTCGCGTATAACCCTTCTCCACTGGCAGGAGGAAATCGTTGTACAAATTAATGCCGCGTAATTAAACGCGCGATTCTTCGATCGATATACGGCCGAACGAGTTCCGCGCCGAGATACAGCCCTCAAATTAAAACGGAAAATACAGTGCCGTGTACCTGGTTAAAAAAAGATCGGTTCGCCTTTTAAACGTTGAAAGCTTTGTCGCATACTGTCGAAATTTCCACGCAACAGAAGATTGGTATAGGTATTCGTTTACGGTTCTTCCCTTCATTTCTAACGATATAAAAGAATATTTGAACGAGTTATTTCACAAAATGGAATTTCTTCTGCGACGCTGTGTAAAAACTTCTGCAATTCTGTCGACTTTGAACGAGTCATGAATTCTTCAATTTACGTCGAGTTCATTCTTGTGCAAAATGTTTTGTAACAGGGTCTATATATGCATATGTATATAGTTCTATAATATATCTGTATTCTATAAATTCAGCACACGTATGCTTATGGATAATAATGTTCGTCGATTATTTATCGCATAGCAATTTTATGTAAAAAAAATAAATAAAATTCATCGCCATTAATAGTACCTGAATTTATTGGAAAAATGAATAAGTAGTTAGAGGGGGCTGGATGAGAACTTCTCGAAAAGAAAAAGAAGTTTCAATGAAACAATACGAGACGTGCAGCACGCATGAGTCGTTGAACCGAAGCGACACGTTACTGTAACTCTGATCGTTCTTGTCGAAAACTTTATTCACGATGTCGCTCGAAATGAATCGCCGTGCTCGTCGCAGCCATTGCACACGGCTCATTTAACATGCTAAGAGCTTCTTTTCGGGAAACCGACTCGTTTCGGAAGTTGCCCCGGAAGCAGAATTCGACCCGCCAAGAATTCTTACACGTTTTCCTTTAACCAACCTCACGACATATTTCTTACCGTCTTTTAATACCAGCGTCGAGATCGTTTTATTTAGTTTTTAGCCAATTGATAATTAATCATGGGCCACGAAAATACGACGAGTTTCAAAAACGAAATTGCGTCTATCGACAAAATTTTCAATACATCCTAATATTGAATGGAGACTCTTTGAATTTGCGATAATGTGTTATTTCGGGATACAAATAATTCTTTATACGGAAAGCAGATATATTTTTTTCAATTAAGAGATAATTCTATTCTGTTTGTGCTCTTCAACAATATACAATACGTAATTCAACGTTACAATATTTGACTATAAAACTAATGCGATATTCATTTCACACGAATCAAGTTGCCTGAAAGTTTCGCGATATCCACAGAAAAGTGTTCAACATCGTCGTTTCTAATTCACGGTGCTTAAGATAAAGAGCTCCTACGTCTCATTTCAATTTATTCCACGTAGTTCAGCTATTCATGGCCGGGGGCAACTTAAATTATAATTAGAACACGGAAGATGCGAAGTTTCTTCACATTCTTAATAACGTTTTGCATAATATACATAGAGCCACATGTGTGTCACGTACGGCGGGCTGACATGGCTCGTATAAAAAATTCAGTGAAACGACCAGCAGCTTCTTTGTGCTTCTTTTTACGTTCTCCTGAGCGTTCGCGATTCCCAAAGAATATCCAGAAGCGGCAACGAATAGTTTATTTCAGATTTTAAGATTAACTCTGGCAGCTAGAAGTTTTAGTAGATAGGGGGAAGCTGTTTGAAATTTTCCAAGGCCATTTTACCGATGCATTTGCATTTTCGGGAAACGCATTCAGGCGAGCCAGGTAAATTGTATTTCAGACCAAAGAGAATCGTCCATAAATTAGTTCCGATACTATTCGAATCCCGCGTTAGACAGTCGTTGACTTTGTTAACCGTTTTAATTGAAATGAACGACGCCAATCAAGCAAGCGTTTTTCTGCCAGCCGGTGTCGAACCTCAGAACTATCAATCGATTATTTTATTTGTATAATTGAATGCGTGGTGAATAGCGTCACGTAATAGCTGGCGATCGAGCAAATGAAAAGTGCGGTCTGGTCGTTGGCTTGAAAAAGGAAAGATGCAGAAGAAGGGAAAGAATAAAACAACGTACAAACTGAACGTCGAAAAATTCATTTAATCTCGAAGCCACGGGAGCAAAAAAACACGCCGCTTGTTTGGACAGCTTTTAATTTCAGATTCTAGAACCGCAACCATCGTGGCCGCGAAACGGGAATTAACTTTCCAGCGTTTCATTAAAACCAATTATTCAATCCAACTAAAGGATCAATAGGCAATGCCGATTTCAACCCTTAACGAACTTCACGACGAATTTCACGATTACAAATTTTACCTCGCATCGGATATAAAGTTTCATTCGAAAGCGAGCATACGAACTAAAAGTAAATAAATAAATAAATAAATAAACAACCTGAAGCCAGAACAGAGTCGGGCATTCCGGTATATCGAACGTGGAATACAGGTATTGAAATGGCACAGGTGAAACAGGGGTTCGAGGCAAGAGGGAGGGGAAAAAAAAAGAAAGGCAGACAGAGAAACAGACAGACTACCGTGTGCTTTCACCCTCGCCGCAGAAACAAGAGGCGCAGCCAAGGTATTCCAGTAATTTCAGTCGTAGGAATATTCATGAGCAGCCACGGCCGAGTGTACTGTTCCGCTTCTATTCACTGGTGCAGATGGGCCAACCAGGGTCAGAAAGCTTGCTTTACGAAGCAGGAAATCCATGCAGATGAGAACGGCTAAAAGGAGAGGCGAGAGGGTGGTGTTAGAATGGCTGGAGGAGCAAAGGAGACGGATTCGTCGCGGCTAACCGGCCGGCATCCACGCTTCAATTAGCCAAAGTGCAGCAACAAAGCTGCTGATACGACATCGTGTAGCTGATGCTGATGTCTCTTCGACCGATCTCTTTGATAAGATAACATGGATACGAAGTTGATGCGATACGGGTTTCACAATGCAACGGTGAAACAAATGGTTGTTCTTTTTGGCAGCACTGCTCTTGAATATCCTGGGTCGCTAGGAGGATTGGTTGACAGGCAATTATTGTTATTTAATGCGTTAAAAACTTCCCTCGTCCTCTATGAGTTTTATTGAATTCTTATTGAGTCATGTAAGGTGTAATAATATTGCAACGGGATACGACACCGTTTCTTACGCCTCACTCTCGCAATTTCGTCGACTTATAATTTCATTCTTAGAAACTTGAGAATTGAACAGCTCCAACTAAGAATGGAACTAACGCCCGCAGCGATCTGAAAGCTCTTCGAGCCGGAGAAAATTCGTGTCTGGAATTTGCACCCGGTTCTATATATCTCTTTCAATCGATGCGTGCACAGCGTTGCACTCTGGGCTCCGATCACATACTGTCGCACTGGGAAGTCCAGGTTCGATGATGGAGATAGTGTTTGCCCAGAGATCAACGAAACACGTGGGGACGAGTAAATCAAAAGCGTCGCGTGCGTTACCGCGAAGCGACGCGAAGCGACGCGAAAAAGTCCCCGTCGCGGTTTTGATCCGATCGTGCCCGCGAGCATGACAAAAGTGGCTATAAATAATAATAGAAAAAAAAATAACGGACGATGGACGATGGCGGTTTGGTGGCAAAGAGTGAATGTGGACAGAGATCATCGGTATCTCGCGAACGTAAATGAATTGCGCCGTGGAAATCGCAGAATAATTGGTTCGATTTATCTGGGCGCACCTGGCGTTCAATAAGCGTGAAATATGATTAATAAAAAGTTAAATTAAATTACTATGCTTAAATCTGTTGTCTGTTATTATTATTCTTATTGTATCCATATAATTGCAACAAGTACGCAAAAGAAATAACGCGAAGTATTAATAAACATTTCATATTATACATGGCGAAAAAATATGAGGTGCTGTTAATATTCATTATACGCAATAGCCATACCTCCAGCGCTAAATTACTTCAACTGCGAGTGATCAAAACGATGCATAAACTCGATAAACATATCAGCATTTTCATTGTTTGTAACAGCCATTATAGCATGATTGCCAAGCGGAATAAATTGACCACCGAAAAGCAAATTCGATTACACGATATTGAGCTTGGGTAGATATCATATTGGCCGTTCGTACGCCGCGTTTTAATAATCCTCTGTCGCACAATATCGATTTTGCAACGAACAACCGTGCAACAACAGTCAATTCATTTAAAACGGTAACGCACCAACAATTGTAATATTTTCGAAAGAAATGAACAGCCCAATATTTCTAAACTTAAACATTTCTAGAACCAGCGAATATTGTATGAACGTATGCATACTTCAGACTAATATTTTACTACTTACCATTATTAAGCCATGACGTTTCAACATACCCCCCGTTTCATTCGATCACCTTAATGAAGTTCCACTTAAAGCAGAAACTCGACGGCACTCTGAACACGCGGCGACGACAACATAATTTAACAGGAATTACGGAAGATTTACCTGCGTGCCGAGATATTTTCACAGTTAACAAGACGCAAAGCTCTGTTCAAACTTCAGAGAGTACGTGTGGGGGGGTGGCGTTATGCTTGCCGGAACCGAAGGGTGGATTTATGGCCGACAAAAGAAGCGCGTACACATCCCTTCAACTAGAGGGTTAACCGAGTTGTTTGCCAATTTTTGTTACAGGTCGGCCCGTGGTTCATCCCCCCAGTCAAACAGTGACGGCCAAGGAGGGGGAGTCGTTGAACGTTGTCGTTGAATTCTGCGCTGAACCGAGATACACTAAGGTGCTGTGGATTTCCGAGGAGAACGTCTATGTACCTGGTGCACCTGTTAAAGACGGTGTCCAAGCACTTGGTGTCGAGGTGGGTTTCTATTCTTATATATTCATAGTGTCATTAATTGCTGTTGGTGCGCATGTGAAACGTAAGTAAAAATTGAATAAGTATTATTAATAATTTCACCTATTTCTTTATTTTATTCGATCAATTATGTTACCTTATTTTATTGGAAATTCCAAATAAAATTAACATTCTCATATTTTTAAACGATATAAGCCTGCTACGCAAATGAATTGCAGCAACGTTTCTTAATATCAAATAACATTACACTCTGTGGAACAATGAAATAAGGAAAGATTCATCTCGACCAGCAATGACTCGTTTTACAAAGGAGAAACATCTCGATTCGCGTCCAAGAATGCATATATCTACGTAACGACAGCCACAGAAACGAGTCTGGGCTGAAACAGGGTCAACGAAGAAACATCCGGCGATGGTGCAATTTAACTTTGAAGGCGGTCGAGCCCCGCAAACCAGGCAATTCCTGTTCGCCAACAATAAGAATAACAACAACGCAATTTGCATCTCGTGGCGTGAGAATTATACTTTTATTGCAAAACCGCGAACGGGCCAGTCGAAGCGTGATTTCTTCCCAACGGGAACAACTCGAAACAAAAAACAGAACGAGAACAGAATGACACAGAAAGAACATGAAGTACGCTTGTTGCGTATCGCGAAAATATGAGAGAACCAGAAATGAAACGCGATACCGGATTCATACGTGGCGCCGGCATTTATTTCATTTTCGCTCGGTGTCGTGGCAAGCCTTTTCCTCCTTCTTTTTCCACTCTTCTCGATCTTCTTCTTTTTTTATCCACATTTCACCGACAGAGTCCGGCGTCTGTGTGACTGCACAAAAGACGGATTAACCGTTTTTCCGAGGAATCAGGAAGAACGGGTGAAACGCGAGGGACACGAGAACGGGAAGGGAGAAAGAGAAACGTAGAAGAAGAAAGAGTAATCGAAGCGAGAGAAGGAAGGAAAGAATCCAGCATAGCTTTAGGGGGATTTGCTAATGCACCAGCGCTACGTTTGTTTTTATTAACTTTTAATCCCCTTTGTTCCGCGCGGGAACGTTCTTAATTCGTTCAACGAAAATGCGATTGTCCTTGTTAATTTCGTCGTCGATCTTTTCATTTCGTCCCGTCTCATTTATCGGTGAAATTACGGATTTCATCGAGGGTTCGTGAGCGAAAGGTAGCAGAAGAGGTTCCCTTTAAAGCGTTTAAAACCCCCGCTCACTCCCATATCCTTTCGTTTGTTCCTGCATTATCCTTGCCCCGAGCTTGAAACATGCACGAGATCTTCGTCTTCGCTCGAACAGTCATTCCGTGCTGGATTCGATTGGAATATCGTTCTCTGGAACGGAGATTAATCACGGCTCCTCTCCGTTCCTGTGGAAAACAGATGTCGATTGGAGAATCGAAAGGCGACGATATTTTCCGTGCTCTCTAAAACTGATTTTAATTTGTAGGATCTGTAAAATCATTTCCCTCTGATGGATTTATTAATTGTATACCGAATAACGGATACTTTTATACTTTATATACTTCAATTTCCCTGAAACACTATAAAATATCTAATTGACGGTAAAGAAATTTAGACTGAATAAAGGTCCGAAAAATGTTGGCCCTGTTCCATCGAATGTATCGTCGTGGAATTCACGCAACTCGAATTTCGTTGTTTCGCGAGTTGATTGCGTGGCGCGCGGTGGAAACCAAGAAGGCTTATTAATTTTTCGCTGGCAGCATTTCGTCAGAATAGTTGGTAACCCGTATCGACACGGTGCGCGGCATTCGGAACTGAATCTAGGTCAAAATAACTACGCCCCCGCAACACGTGCACCCAGTCTGAGCTCCGTCGTTATCCACCCCTACCCTCCTCCCCGGACCTACCTTAGTAACCCTCATCGAGGAGCTGCAATTCCACGAATTAATTACTCGCTACTGCAGCCCCGGATAACAAGGGATATAGAGGCCGGTATAGAAAGGCAGAGGGAGAAGTGGAGAAGCAACCGGATAAATCACGTACTAACTACTGTCAGTTGTGCTTTCGACGAATGCCGCAGAAATTTCACTTTGAGTTGGCCAGCAAAGTTTCGATGAAATTAACGTGCATCGACGAGCACGCGACGCGACGCGACGCCGACGTCCCGATGTGTTTGCACGGCTGACAATCGGGGGACGTCGACAAGAGCAAGCACAATACCGTGACGCGATGACGTTTCCGGCGGCACACTGTTTGCGCGCGAAAGGAAAGAAGTTTTCTACATCAGAACGCGAGAGGGTTGCCGCGATCTCGCCTTGTTTCACTCTTCGATTGGCGAGGGGGGAAATTTCGTCTAGCTTTCAGATACCACTGATGGAAATGGCAATGGAATTCGTAATGCTAAACCAGTCAGCATTGGGTACAGTGATCAACAAATTACTATCGCGTTGTCAATCTTTTGAGATTTATTTGAAATGATTCGTCGACGTGTTCACGGCGATCTAAATATTTGTTTAAGAATAAGAACATTGCTTTCTGTTTGCCCTCTAGACAAAAATAGTTAATTCATATTTTTTAGTCAATTTTCGTTTCACCTAAGCTTTCCCATACAAGGTATTTATTTTATACTTTGCAACCCAAGGCTTCATAATTAACTAAAAATAGAAGCATGTACATCACGCGAAACTATAAAGTACTTACACGTGAAAAAATTAGAGAGCAATGAAGATGAACAAGGGGGAACGGTAAAGCCGTGGTAAAAGGCTACCGAATAAAAAAGCACGAGGCTTCCGGGGTGGCCGCTGTGTCGGGAGAACTGAAAAGAGTCGAGGATGGAAACGCGAAATTAAATGGAGCAAGAAACTGCGACTGCTTGCACGCGAAAAATTCACGGGACTACGAGCTGTACGGCTGTTTCATATTGTTGGACGAGGTATCGTCGAGAGGAACGCAATCAGGTTCAATTACGTAAACGTACCTCTCTTTCAGACGTATATTTTGAAACGAAGGAAACGAGAGTCGGTGAAGGAGAAATTGTCGAACTTAGTTACTATAACGTTGTGCGTTCTGCACAAATTAAAGTGGAGCTTGTTAATTGAATTGATATTAACATTTCATATAAATTCTCGTTTTTTTTACTTTCATTTATCCCCAAATTGTTCATATTTTAGTTCATAATTTTATATGATCATATTATTTATTTCGCGCTGTTCCGTCTATCGGCAAGAACAATTTATTGCACAGTGTAAACTGTCTTTGTAATTCCATTCAATCTGTGTCTTACTTCCATCAATTATGCGTAGCAGGGTTAATCAGCATATTTGACGACACTGACCCATGCAAGAGAATTGTTTACTTTGCGCTAAAATTTTGATGCATAATGCACATGGATGAAGAGTACAATAACGCTTGATTTCGTGTAATAATATACAGCCTTTTTGTAGAAAAGCGCCAGAAAACACCGATTGCGAAATGTTCTTAGCTGCTCAAATTAGACGAAAGCACAAAATATTAACACGAATGTGTGCCAGACGTTAAACGTTAATAAGCCTTAAATTATTTCTCTCAAGCCTCTGAATTTAAAAAAAGAAAAAGAAACGTGACAAATCTTGAAAACTTTGAATGATTCTAATTCGATGGCTAAGTAACTGCAGGTTTTTTTTTAAGAACAGCGTCCAATCATAATGATTTAATGCGCGCGATTTTATCGTGACCGCAGAGAAGAAGGCAGGGGAAACGAAAAAGAGAGACTATCTATGAAAAAGAAGAACTGGAGACGGTAAAACTCCGGAGGGTAAAAAAGCAGCGGAAATCTGAGGTGATACGGGCAATTGAAGAGAGAACGCTGCGCTGTGTAGGAAGTTTTCAGTTTTCCGCGAAAGTTCCACGGGAAAGTTTAATCGTAAGAACCTAAGCAGAATCGCAGATAAGAAAAAATTGCCGCGGATCGACGTTATCGGGTCGCAAGTTAATGAGCGTCGCACGATAAAAACGTCCAGCCGCGGGCAACAAATCGAACTGCTTCGAAACTGTCGCTTAAATATCACATTCAACCTCCGATAAAAGCGATTCACTTTGGTTCGCAATTATTATCTTTACAGCCGGCTTTATCGTGCGCCCGCTTTGTTTTAATCCGTCACGGCCTTGCGTCGATGAATGCACTCGACGTTCCATTTCGACTTACCTCTTTTTTCAGCTTTGCGATTTTCACGATTAAATTGCATTTAATATAGGCACATCGATATAAATTGCGTCGCTTGTTGGAAAAATAAACGAATGAAAATGGTCGAGTTACGAAGCGCAATACGTACGCCCGTGAAGTATTATACTTTATTGAACCACGCGGAATAAAACTTTCAGTGATAATTTAGTTGCAGTAATGCAAGAGCATGTACGTGCATAGATATTACGTAGACGAATAAGTACGTATTGGGATTTTATATTCGCAACAGGCTGTATATACTTCCCTACATTTCTATAATCACCTTCGCTATCTTGAAGCGACAAAAGTTCGATTCCACCATCACTACAAATCAGCGCTATAATCACCTTCGCTATCTTGAAGCGACAAAAGTTCGATTCCACCATCACTACAAATCAGCGTATCAAAAACCCGTCGAAATTCCTTGCACGTCTGTTACATTTTCTATCGTCATTATGAAAAGAGCATGAAATAAACAATCTCAGTAACAACCTTTCGCCTATTCGCCAGCCCTTGCAAACTCCTTCCAGACATATTATCCTTTTTAACCGCCGCCACCCTTCCAAATATCGCCGCACGAATCGGGTCACGAATGTACTTGGCAAACTCCAGAGAACACCGGTATCGAATTCATTAACGACGCACGTCTCTCCCTGTTTGCTTTTCAGGACGGTGGCACGGAGTCCTGTTACAGGACGGTGTTGAGCTTCGACACGATTCAATGGTCGCACGCCGGGGAGTGGTTGCTGCTGGTTCGCTCGTCGGAAGGGATCGCGGACGCTTCCGTTTTGCTGAACGTGACGCGCGCCTCCGAGTACAGTCACGCTCACTTCCGGTCAGCGAGTCTCACCTATCTCTCGCTGTGTTTGGCACTGGTCATTCTGCAGGAGCATCGTCGCTGAGACGTTAACGTGGACGAGCGTCGAAAACGTTGCTGCGTGTAACCGAGGGAAATGAATCGAACTGTAGGTAGCCATTTCCCCGGAGTTAGAGAATGAGATGAAGAAAGAAAAAACAACGGAAAAAAGTAAAGGTAAAACGGTGGAGGGAGGTCAGAGTTCCGTCAGTATTCCCGCGACTTCGACTACTATTGTAAATATAAAATATTACGAATTGAACGGATAGGAAATGTTGAAACGGGAATAATGGATAATTATTCCGATAAGAGCGCAGGGATTGTTTCGTATTGATGTGTTCTTTACCGCGACGAAGGGACTCGACGACGATGCAACGAGTGAACCCCATTTATTATGTATCGTGAAAGGGGTGAGCACGCTTAGACAAGAAAGACTTTTATCGACGCTGTCATTGTCAATGAACGATCCAGAGCTTCCGGCGACGACGATAATCCGGCCTCGACGTTCCTTAATCGTGGATCTCGTTGCTCAGTTTCGTTCTTTTTATTTCGTTCTTGTTTCTTCGGGGGCACTCGTCCCGTGGTGCTCTCCTGGAAGATAAACGACGATAGGGATAGACGGATCGAATCGAGGTGACGACTGTACCACCGTGTTTTCTTTCTTGTTCATTCTTTAGCTTTTTTTCTTTTCCTTTGTGGAAAATGCAATGAGAAAATCTACGTTTAATAGCGAAACTAAATACACATATATATATACGTACGTATAGTTTAAATTTTCGCACATGCTCGGAACCTCGAATTCTACGACTGCGACGTAGCCAATGTCTTTCTCTGGCCTTAAACGGCGACACGGCACGAAATTATGCACGGAGAATGATACAATTAACGCGTAGGTGTACTTTGTAAACTAAATTGCCACAGGATTTTCACAACGAGGACGCGCAGCTTCTTGTGGTGATCGACTCGGTTAAACGTAATGGAGGAAAAAATTAGTCCGACGACGGGATTAGGCGGCGTTACGCGGAGCACGTGTAAATATTTGTATAGTTTATTTGTAAGGCAATCGAACGTCATGCGAACGTAGAAAGGAATGAAAGATGTAACGAGAACGAATAGGATGTACACGATGTCGAACGGGAGACCAATTTTTCTTCATTCGGGTTCGCAGTACGTCGAGATATTAGTAATTGTTGAAACGGTCACGGTGAACCAAACGAAAACGGACAAAAAAAAATCAATTGACAAGGAACGACGAAAGAATTGTATTTCGCTGCATGTACGATTAAGGAAACGAAGTAACGAAACGAAATGAGCGCGAGAATGAAAAGCGAAATCTATTACCGAGAGAAGCAGGAAACACAGAGAAAAATAACAACATAGGAGCATTAAGGGGGAAAAAAAAAGTACATTGTTGTATATTATTTTAGGTAAGTAGCATTAACAAACAAAAATAAAAGAAACAAAACAATTAGCGTGTATATAGTGATTGTAAATGCATAAGGCTATCGTACACCGAGGGCTATGTATGACGAATTATACAGTGACGCTGTTAGAGATATATTTATTATTCGTTGATATATTTTTATAAAGTTTTATTTAGCCATAAGTTCTCGTTCGCCTTCCTACCCTGAATGTCATGTATCGATCGATGGTTGGCCCGCAATCGAGAGCGGCCGTGAAATGGTGTGATTAGAAATGATAACGATAACGACGACGAATTTCAGTTTAGAGTTTAGACGGGATACTTCAACGAGGATCGTAACAATAAATAAAACGAAACCCTTCCTCATCCACCCACCCCACACACGAACGTTCTAAATTAAACGTTTAACGATGACGTTGTATCGTAATGGAAAGAAACAGGATCAAAGAAGGAGATGAAACAGCGAAGAGAATGTTTAAGCATGTAGTTAGTTTATGATCTCTCCGCGAATGCTAAGCGAGAAGTGAATGTAGAGTCTGGTTTCAATCGTTCCAGTTCCTTCGCGTGAAAACGAGACGAAAAGAAATTGCAATGTTGTTGCGTAATTTCTTGCAAACGCAGTGGTTCCTAATTTTGTCAACGCCTGCCGGCTGCGATGCGTCAGCCTCGTTCATCCGCTCGCGCCTAATTCGCATGGAAGTCGGTAAAATTATAATTACACTTAATAGAAGCGAGAACGAAATTATCCAATGTTCCCAATGTTTATTCCTTTTTTCCTTCTCCCTCATTTTCGATATCAATCCAAAGAACATGAAATATCACTCTGTACTATTTTCTTTCTTTTCCTTTTTATCGAATTGCTTAGGTGTTATAAGTAAGCAACGTGATGTAATCGTTGTACCCCATGACGCCTAAAAATCCAATAAATGATATTTACAATATCTATATGGCTTAAATATTTCCTGTAGCGTAGCAACACTTATTGACGTAAGGAAATGTTAATTTCTTCTTTTTTTTATTCAATTATTCGTAACATTTTCTGCGGAACGAAGTCTTCATTGTTGATTAGACAGATCAGTGCTTTGGGTAAAGCTTCAATTGAAAGCAGAAGGAAAGGGGACGAAAGGTAGACAAATTACTTTCGCAAAGAAATCGCACGGTTTCCTACGACCAACGTAGCCGCCAGCTTCACGGTCATTTCCTTCCTAATGGTTCTTGTCGATGTGCCACGTTTGAATGCGACGTTTGAGAACCACTTTGTTTTTCATTATTCCTTACTTTCGGCCTTCTTCTTCTGGCATTTCGACGAGGACGCACGATTTAACCCATTCACGCTATACGACATTTATTTAATGTGCCGATAAATAGGGGTAATTAAGATCCTTTCACGGAGTCCAAGAAAATTTTTGCTAAGCAATTATTGTGTACAATTATGAACGCGATACAAGGAAGTTCGAATGAATAATAATTGAATGGAATGTCAGTGCACAGTTACAAATTATGCTAATAGAGACGAAACCTCTGGAAAATGTAGTTACGCAAGCGTGCGTTTCTCTCCTTAAACACGACAAGGTTTCACCTGAGAGAAGCAGTAGAAAAGAAAGAACGTCTAGTCGCCGGAAATTCGCGTTTGTCTACCTCCTTCGTCCAGTAAAATAAGTCATGTCGTTGGCCTGTTAAAATATCCACAGAAGTGCTTCCTACCCTCGCGTGTTCACCAAATATCAATTCTGCAAGGGGCACATAGAAGCTGGAGAAGTGCATGTTTGAACACAGAAGAATCTATAATTATTATATAATTCCCCGTGCTTCGGATAAAATTGAATAAATCTATTTCTTTTATTGTGTGAAACGTGGAAAGCTAATTTACTCACTATCGAATTTATTAAAATATGATTGCTTCCTTTACAGTTTAAAGGAACAAATTTAAATGATTCAATTGATCTTTATTATCTTCCAACTTATTGTTAGTACCAGAAAGAAATCGTCGATTACGAAAGATTCCGATTAACGTATTAATCGATAAAAAAGCTTTCAAAAGGCGTGTGAGCATCAGGAAATTTCATGTATCTCGCGATTTATATTTATACTCAATTGAGGAAATCAGCACGAGGAAACACTACTTCGGGTATTTTCTTAAGGAATTAAAATCTCTGCACGGGAAAATTATGTGCGAGATTTCCGATGTTGAATCAGCGTATTTCCTTCGCCGTTCCAGCTTTAATCTCGCCGGCTACGGAGCCGGCCGATCCTCCTAATACATAATGGATCCCAAAGGCCTAAGGGTGAAGGTTCGTCCAATCGGATTAATGGCGTTGGCAGCACTTTTCCCAGCTAAATAATGCTACCGGGGATTCGATGCATACCCAGTTCCTCCGTGGCCTGTTTCTTCCTCGAGTACACACGGATCGGTAGAATTCTCGACCACGTACACACTATCCGGCAATATCTTGGATTGCCAGTGATCGACCACCTTGCAAGTACTTGTACTTGTTGGACTTTCTGTTTGGAAACGGCCAATGAAATTGCACGGGATGAAATCATTGCCGGAAAATATGGAACATAGCTGTCTGCATTTATTTGTATTATCTTTTTCTACTGACATCTGTTCGCAAATCGAATTCTTCATTTGAAACAAACATTTATTACATATAAACAATTGTCCGAAGCGAAAGGAAAAAAGGAAACTGATTTTCAGCTTGCCTCGTTTCTTGCTTCTTTCACGTATTATCGATACCGGAAAATGAAAGAGGGTGATTTGAAAGAGACAGGGGATAAAAATCTCTTCGACATTGAAAATAATTGACTACCTATTTTCTTGAAAGTATTATTAACGTTTATTTTAAGGCTATACCTCTACTGTTTCTGAGAAAAATCAAGTTCATTCATTGTCGATAATTAACAAGCGCCGAGGTTTTCGGTGTATCCATTTCAGGGGGAAACCGAAGGGTAGGTGGGTGTTTAGGGTAGGTGGGACTCGTTTCTTGCTTCTTTCATGTATTATCGATACCAGAAAATGAAAGAGGGTGATTTGAAAGAGACAGGGGATAAAAATCTCTTCGACATTGAAAATAATTGACTACCTATTTTCTTGAAAGTATTATTAACGTTTATTTTAAGGCTATACCTCTACTGTTTCTGAGAAAAATCAAGTTCATTCATTGTCGATAATTAACAAGCGCCGAGGTTTTCGGTATCTATTTCACGGGGAAACCGAAAGGTAGGTGGGCGTTTAGGATCGGCGAGGCGAATAACGCCTACGCGAAACCAGTAAATTACTCTTAACTTCTCTGCGGGTAAAAATTACGGAGTTGTGAGGCCAGAAGCCGAGAGGTGGGCTTAAAACTGCTGCGTACATCCCTTCACCCCTTGTAACAACCACCGCGAGAAACCATAATTCTCATACTATCTACACAAAAAGTGTTCCTCCTTGCTGGCGCTCCGGACTCACGGGAATCGCTCGTCATTTATTTATGTTCTCGTGTCCCATGGGACTCGACCGTCAGTGTATTGGGAAGATACATCTACGAAGAACTTAGAAGTTGTTTTTTCACATATTTATGAAAGAGTACCCGAGATGATGAGTTTTTGAAGAATTTAATCCGATACTCAGGCTCGAAATAATTTTGTAATGTTATCGTCAGAATAATTTCACGATCAGAATATTTCTGGTATATTCGAAATAGGTTGTTAATTGATTTAGTTTGTTTTCATCTGACTGGAAATTAATAGACCGCGCAGGTTGGTTACTATTTTCAGCAGCAGAGAAATTAATCAGGAAGCGTTCGTGAATTATAGTTTTGGTCGATGAAAGATACTCCGTTTAAACACGCAGCCGCGATGGCCTTATAAATTTGTTAATTTCGTGAAGTGAAGGTTGGAGACGTTAATTGAGAAAAATGGGCTAATTGCCGAAGAAACGGCGAACACTTAAGCGTAAACGAAAAAGAAGAGCGAGCGCTACTTTACTGCAAACTGTGCACGTGTTGATTGATTAACTGATAACAGTGAATTATATTTTAAATTAATTACTCGCGAACTAATTTTGCGAGAAACTGTAATTAGTTAATGTTTCCCGACCTAGACTGTTCGTTCCCTCGCAATTTCATGATATGCACTCGTCAAATATACCAATGCTCTTAATTAATTAGAGAAACTTTTTTATAATATATAATTCTTAATTCTTTATTTGCAGCAATCAATCTCTATTAAATTCACAATCGAACATTTATTACCATTAAAATCTATAGATTCCTTGAACACTTACCCAATCACATGGTGTACACGTTGAAGCAATTGTTGATTTACTATTAGGTACCATTGCAGACGTATCGTTAGCCACGTTTCTGAACAAACATTTACCTTCAGTCAATCTAATCAGGGGAATCCCTATTCTTCGTGACGGGGTCGCGAAACCTCGAACGCCATGACCTCGAGGTCGTCGAACTTCCAGAGGCAATGACCATGGGGTCGTAGAACCAGACCCGGATCTGCTCTGGGACTAGAGAACCTGGAGGAATCGTCCCAGGGTCGTGGATCCTTGAGCAACAATGACACTGGGGTCATGCAACGGTGAGAAACAATCCGGTGACCGTACCAAGCAATATTTAGGAATAGATGTTAATAAGGTTCAACTAATTTATATAATTAGTTTCCTTAAAAGGTGCACATTGTTCTAAATGTATTCCAAGTTGTATTACCAGGACCATACATTTATTTCTGGCGTCAAATACAGAAAATGAATCGATAGCAGGAAAATTGAAAATTCTGTCTTGCTTGCCTTCATACATTTTAAACGTCCCACGAATAAAGTACATCCCCAAGAAATTCATGGGCAGAATGCAATCTCGTTAAACCTTTCTGGTCAATGTACTAACCTTTGGCGTAAGAATATTCAGACGATGGAAATAGACCCGAGCCCTTATGGATCCATCGATTGCAAAAGGGAAATACATTTCATAGCTTCGGGTCTAATAACATAACTCAGCGAAGACAGCATCGATTCCAGATATTTGGATAATGTGGACCCGTAAGAAGAATCAATCGCCAGCGGGGGTGGATTCAATCTGACCTCTCAATCGACTTCGTGCCTACAATTCTTCCGCATAAACCTTCATATCTGGCCAAAGATGGGGAAACAAACCTCCCTATTCTTCTCCTCGATTCATGAAGAAACATATACTACGCAATATTCATGCGTGGGCTTCAGAAAGCGTAGAAGGTCTTGCGTTACTTCATATTTCCTTCGGATAAGGGGAATCATTTATAAATTTATGACGTTTAATATCGCGGTACGAGAACTTCGTTTGTTAAGTCGGAAAAATATCGGCAAACTAAAAAGGGAAATACCGACTGATTTGAGTAAAAGAAAATATAATTAAGTACTGTCATTGAAATAATACTATATGTATTATGCACGTGCAATGTATTTTGGAATTTACTGAAAAACGTACTTTAAACGGGGGACTCTTTTTCAAAAACTACAATTGCTCCCTCGCTCAACATTCGATGCAATTAATTTAATAAAACGACATCCTTGCAACTGTCGTAAGTATGTTGCGAAGGCCTTACACCTGTGCCGACCCGCTAATCATATTTTCTGCTTCCAATAATAAATATATATTTCCATCTCGATGGTACGACGAACGATCGTGATTTATTTATTTGTTTTTCGTTAAACTTGTCAAACAAAGTTCTGCGACTCCTTTCTACTATATAACTGATACCACATAACCCGACCGAGACGGCGATCACTTCGACACTTGGACGCGTTCGGTGGTCGAACAATGAGGCAGTGCACAAAGGGACTTCCCGCTCGAATTGACGGTATGGCACGTTTCGATGAAGACCAGCGAGCGTGAATGAATTCCTTTCGAGTTCCGTGCCAGCGAGATAGTTCATCCCGTTTCGATATCCGCTTCTTCAAGCCAGTCGCCATCATGCTACACTGTACTACTGGAAACTGAAATGATCGCGACAGTATTCTTTGCCTGTGCGAAAGTGATGCGCTTAAAGCGGCGCTGTGATATTGATAATCGATAATGCCATATCCTTATCTTCTCCTAATTAAATATATTCCTCGAAATTATAGAATCTCCTTAACACTAGAAGTGCCAAACTCGGTAAAATATCGATTTACAAATTCCACGCTTGAAGAATATTAAACGAATATTATTACAAGTAATAATAATTATTAAAATAATAATCATATATTATTTTAATTGCGTTACGTACCTATTTAGTCTCTAACGAGAAATTTTTACTCTTTCACCTGTACAAAAATGGTGGCAAACTGGCTAACAATGTAATCGGGAAATACATCGCACGCGATGGAATATGTACTCGCTTTCACGGTCTACACTTGCCATTGGCTTTCGCGGCGATAATGAGCCAAGACAACGATAATACGAGCACCTTTCCAGGGCAGGAGGCCTAGGTCGTGTTTAAACCAGGCTGCTGGTTTATTCCGACAACATGGCGAAGTCGTAATCACGTCGATGCAAGCAATGTCACGTTATCATTCGTATGCGACGATTCGTCACGATCAGTCACGCTGTCGCGTGGGACGTTTCATTGGCACGTGACATTGCAACTCATTTCGCGAAAAATAATGTTGATGCGAACCGCGTCTTGCAACATGCACTTTCACGCTGGCAATGATATCATAAAATCGATACTTCAAATTTCTATTTGAAAACTTTACGAAGCATTCTGGAGTAGCCAAACTTTTAATAAAATTGGATAAAGGGTGAAGACTAGGAAAAGCACTTTTCAAGAAATGTAGAATATCAAGGGAAAAATGTATTTTTCATCATTTTCGAGGAAAATATGAAGGCAATTTAAAGAAATTCTAACAATTCAATTTAATATCTCCATGATGTCAGAAAGCCGACAAGTGGCAAGAAATAATTAATTTCTGATATGTAGAAAAATATAAGAAAGACCATTCAAACTCTAAAATCAGTTTCATCATTCTAACAAAATCTCGGCTATGTAACAAAGCAATAAGGCGAAAAGTGAATTGGTTAAAAATTGACGAACAGGCCGTGGCTCGATCGGAAGAAACGGAAACCGGTCGACGGAAGAATGAAACTCGCGTGGAAAATGCAATAATCTTTAATGAAATCAGTTCGCGCGAACGACGTGAAATAGAATGGCGCGCAACAAGCGTACTCGCGGCGCCAATCAAATTATATATTAAATGGATTCTATTGATAATGGTATCACGAACGAGGCGCCTTGTTATTTCGTCAGAAGCCGTGGTGCGCCGCTCGCGAACTCCGTTAACGCTGCTCTGTCGCACTCATATACTTCCTCGAAGTTAATGGAAACTTATAATTAGACGATAATACGTTTTCCATTTACACGGGGACGCCGGCTGATGGAACAAGGTGGAGACGTGTGTAACAAAATTATAGGTCGGCATGAAGTCTTCGAGCGCGTACAATCGTGACGTTCGTACGTTTCTGCAATTTTTCAAATCGAATATCGAGCCGCGAAATTTTACATTCAACTCTTGCATTGTTCTGCCTCCTGGCTTTGTTCCTAATTTGGTTAACGTGAATGAAATATTTTCCACAATGGGAATGTAATTCATTATCAGCTGATACTATTCAATTATTATATAATATAATATTGTGCGTTAATTAAAATACGTTGCGATACCATAGAAGAAGCCAACTCTTTCAATGCAGCACTTTATTCAAACCAAAACTCGCAATACGCACATTGGAAGTTAATTCTTTCTGCAGTGATTAATTATTTTTTAAATAAAGAATCTTGTGCAGTATTGTAATGTAGCGTGCACTTTCCATAATTAAAAAAATTCTGAGACGTATATAGGATAATAAAGAAATCTGAATACACAATATACGAATAAATTATTTTAGAATACTTCGATATACAAAGAAAATATTTCGAAGTACATGCGACTTTCGAAACAAATTTTCTGCAAATCAAGTGGAAAGATATCTTCAAAGATATGTTGGGTTAGACATTTCGATGTCATTCAACACTCAACATCAACGAAATTCGATTTTCTTTCCAGTGAATCGGCCAGTGATTGGCTGACCCGGCAAGTTTTACTCGCTACTTCGTACACCGCGAGTAATCCGATTCTCACATTCTATGCACCGCCATTGATAGTTTCCAGTCCAGCCTCGCAGCCTTTCGACTTCTGCAATTCGATTCTAGTCGCGAACCCCGGGACCACGGCGGCGTTTTGCCGTAGCTTCAGCCGGTGTAGCCTTTGACCCAAGATCCTCACCCTCCGCGTGTGTGTTCCGGTAACAGAATCAAACAACCTATGAAGGAAAGTGAAATTTCCTGTACCACCAAACATGCTCTTGCACATGGGGAACATTTGTTGGAACCGGGAACTTGGGAAGTGTTACAAGCTGTGTAGATATTAGATATATGTGGAGGAAATTGCAGGGTGAAAAGTGGGGGGCAAGAAAAAGGAGTTTCCAATTGTCCTAGTCTACTTATTTTATTCTTCAATCGACATCTAAGCTAATTTAAAGAGATTGACATTTTTGTCTTAGTTTCTTCTGAGTGGAGACAATTAATTGAATGTATTTCAAATCCAGTGGATAAAATATGTTTTGCAGTACAAATTTTTATAATTTCCGGTTTTCAGCAGTTTTAATATAAAATAGGAAAAATAGCAAGGACTCTTGTCTGCAAAAAATTTTGGCGCAATTAATGATCGAGAGGTCGATTGTAGCTCGTGTGACGTTGAAGGCCGTTTCTATCTCAAGTGCACCGAACTAAATTTCGTTTTCATCGACCTCGCGAGTGTCAGTGACTCCTCGTCTGGAGACAGGGCTTACGACCTCACCACGTGTATGGGCGAACGAGCAATGCCATGAGCTAAAATTATAACTGCTCAAATATTTATCCGTCCTTCTGTTAATAAATACTGAATGCCGAACACCTCGTACGAATATATACTGTTACATATTCAAGGTATAAAAACAAATATGACATAAAATTTCAATATCGACCCACAGTTTCGACAGTCAAATTGTTCGACTATTTTTGTTTTTTTTTCTGTATTAAAAAATCTGAAAATATTGAAAAAATAGAAAAATTAAAATTTAGGATTATAAATATAGGGAAGGAAATTAAAACTTCCTTGGCTATTATTGAATAAATAAAATTTATTTATTAGTTCCATGCAAGGGTAGAATTTTCCTTCCAATTAAAATATTACAATTCCATAATCAAACCTCAAATCATAACTGTTTAAAGTCCCCATTAAAAATATTCATTTCGCGAATTTCAATTATGTATACATACTATAGTTATAATCGATTCGCATAAAAATATCTGAACTATTCCACAATACTAAGGGATGATTAGACTTTCAATTGTACAATAAACTAAACGAATATCGAAACATTAAATATAGATCGCCCAAGAACATTTTTTAAATTGCCCCAATCTCTACGTTCACCTTTGTCACATAATTGCACCCAGACAAGAAAAAGCAAGAAAAAAAGAATTGAAAAAAAGGAACGAAGTACATACGGGTATCCACAAGGGGACGAGACACGATAAATCGAGCGCGAAGAAGAGTCAGTTCATTATCAGTTCCGCGTCCGTGGGGGACAAAACGGCGTCCGATCTCCGGCGTCTAGAAACGAACTTGACCCGGTTAAAGCCAGCTGCAGGAATATTTCGTGATGTATAGACCTACCTGCCGGGCGCAGGTAGAACTCGAACGGTTTGTTCGCGACGAAGGTGAGGCCCGGCCAAAGTCGCCGAGTGGAAAGAGGAGCATGACGTTTCCTTGGTGCGAGAGAACCGGTCTGTGCCGCGAGAGACAAAGAGTAGGTCAAGTTCAGTTGAACGTGGATGGAGTAACAGCCGAGTGACTCTCGCTTTTATATTCCCCGTGGCGCACTGGTTGCCGTATGCACGTGTGCACGCGTGACCGCCCACGCAACGAATTTACCTGTTCTCATCTGCGAACTTGAAGGCCGCGCGACGGACGCCCGGGATGCTGAATAATGACGCTACAAGGGATGGAAATTTTCCAGCCGAAGTTCTGGCGATTTTCTCGCTACGTCGTATGACTCTGGATAGAAAGGTTCGTGGGTTTTAGGATGCAGAAAATTTCGGTGGTAATTGGGCTTCTATTGATTCTCACAATGTAGGTGAGTGTAAATGAAAAGGAAAGCAGAAGGAAAATGCAGAAGAATTTCACGGGAAGAAGTATGGAATATTTGCGCATCTCGGAGTGAAGGGCTATCGCAGAATTGACGAGGGTTACTAATATGATGTAAAATATTTATTATGAAAGTGTGGAAAAAATTTCGAAAGTAAGGAGGAAGATAATTTGAAAGAGTTTGGAAACTTTGGAAAATTTTTTGAGAACCAAGTATGTATAGCAAAGGTGGGATGGTATGATGTTTGAAGCGATAATTTTATGCCTTGGGTAGTCTGAAATTTTTTCTAACGATTTTCCGTTGTAATGTTTAAAGTTGAACGTAATGGAGAAATTGGTATTTCAATAATTATTAGGTGGTAGTTAATGTGGATTGGAAAACGAGAAGTAATAATTGAATTTGAATAGAATTAATTATAATTGAGAATGTGAAATGTAACTACTGAAATTATCGCCAATAAATAAACTGAATATTGAATTTCTGTTGAAACTTACCCTCCCTTTTTATCTCTGATTTATATTAATATTCATTAAAACTGTGTAAGTTTAGGGGAAGATAACTTTATAAATTCCGCTATCAGAAAGCTTCCCCGCAGCGTAAAGTTGAATAAATTCGATTTTCCTGAACCTCAGAATTCCCTTAAGGAGTAATAAATAAGAGATAGACGGTTCATTAAAACCGCGATCCACAGGGAAGTTAAGTGGTACTCTACAATCCCAAAATCCCCTTTTATCTCTTTTGTTCGAAACAACACAGGATCTCATTAATTCCACGGAATAATATCAATCAACGAAAAGGTAATTGCAATTAATTATCGATGAAATTTAACTTAACTTAATTTTCATTTGGTAATTGCTGCATGATTCTGCATTCCGCAGTGAAAATACGGGTTATCGCGTGCATAAGGGTGACAAGAAATGGCCCTCAATTTTGCCCAGGTCTAATGATGAGATTGTATCTACTAATGTTGCGTCGTTCTACAGCGAAACGCGTGCGGTCAACAGCTTCCCTGTCCCCGATTATCCTGACCACCTGTCACAGTGATTATTCGTAGGCACATAATCCGATTGCCGTTTGTCGGCGATAACAACGTCGTGGAGTACATATGCATGTACGGAATACAATCGTATTTCGAGTAATCACCCGCCGTGAACAGCTTTAATTTCGATATTGTTACAATGAACGTTAGGATAAAATAATACTTGTGTCGCGTTGCCCGGACAGGCACTGTAAAACATTGGAAGAAAAGAAGGAGCAGTCCGAAAATCACAAACATCGTTCCTATCCAAATGTCTATCTAAAACGGTGTAACGCGTAATTGGATTGCCCTATCTGAATATAACCTGAGATTGTGAAAAACGTTATTATGTACAGCAGCATCTTCCAAACTATTTTGTCCAAAATGCATTTGCCAGCGGTGTACCGAGGAAGAAATGAACAAGAAGTGGAGGAACATGAAAAGGGGCATTAACGTTTAATGCTGTTACACGTAAAAAACTTGGTGGCTTTTGCAGGCTTCCTTCGAAAATGGAAGCGAGGCTCTCCTACTTTAGTCTGCGGTTGGTTAAAATTCAACCTGGCTTTATTCCGCGCTGGCATTAGGGCGGACGATGTTAAAATTACAAATGTTTTTATTGCAGAATTAAGGCAAAATCGAATTTATTGATTGGCTATCCGGTGTGATTTCAAGGGCAACTTCTGTTCAGGATTTTCAGTTTCGTCACTGCGAAACTCGTATCTTTACATAATTAATATACATCTCTCAAATCTGGTGTCGATAAACCTTGAATTAGCACGCCACTATCATCTACCTTTCTATGTATAATCATCTGCGCATCACGCAGGAAAAAAAATTCCCCAATCGCCTCGACCTTTTCATAACCAGCTGGACACCGCCCACATTGTAAACTTAATAACCTTCCGCTCGTGACAATCAACATAGTATCCTTCATTTTAAACAAAAATCGTCCTAAATCGAAAAATAGCATCGAAACTATGAACATTCGAACAATGGATAAAAACAGAAATCAATTTTTCAAATATTGTCAAGTAATAATCCATCCTTAACACGTGCCTAATTTTCTGTTTCTAAAAAGTACAGCTGAACCAAAATATATGAATCTTAAAACATGTACATAGAGCAAAGGAAAAACCAATTTTTCTAATGTCGATTAAATAAAATTAAACAAATTTACACATGCAAAAAATGTATCCAAATAAAAACTTATCAACATTCAAACATCCGCATAGCAAGAAAAATCAATTCTTCCAATGCACGTTAAATAAAATGCATGTGAAATTATATCTGTAAAAATCGTAGCCAAACGAAAAACTGCGTATGAAGTTTCAGATATCTGTATAATAGTGCAAAAGAAAATTTGTCCAATGTTCTCTCAATAAAAAATTCAACCTGAAGACGTGAACCTAAGTTAGATCTATGAAAAGTGTACCCGAATATTCTTGTCACCTTGATGGATATCGTTGAACTCATACCATCATGATCGATTCGTATCTGTCCCTTGGCCCTTGACCGATCATTCGCCAAGAGGCACATGTCGCCGGGCGTATTAAGTGCGAAAGAATCACCTTGAGAATCACATCGGGGCCGACACTCGACTCTGTACTCGCATTATCATTGGGTTTCCGCCGTGGCAATCGTATCGATAGACTCGATGCTCGAGCCTCCGAAAGGCGGGTGACAAGTAATGGGGTGGTGGAAGGCGAGACAAAGAACGAAAGTGAACGACGAGAAAGATGCAGTCGTAACGAACAACGTATAAAGAAGACCCGATACCGGGAGACTGCGACACTTTTTCATTGTTCACCGACAAACGATCACCGAAACCGGAACTAGAAATGGCACCTCGCACGGTTTCCGGCGTTCTTGTCTCTGTCGTGTTTCTCATCGGCGTTGTCAACAGTGCTTCCAGCGAATACACCAATTGTGAGTAGCTTCTGTTTGTTGCTAATTACGGTGATTTTATTTCGCGAACACTGGTTCGGTATTAATATTTCGTTAGAGAGTGGTGCATTGAAGTTGCATTAGCATTAGTAGAGGCATGTCAATTAATAGACCGGTAACAACGAATCGAGAGGGCTGATTTTTTGTTCACCCACATATTTTAATAAGGGTGGGTAGTTTTACTCAAATTTTACTTTAACGAGTTTAATTAAAGGCGAAAGTATAAATTATCGATAGGAACATGTTAAAAGCAGTGGGGATAATTCTTACATGGTCAATCGGAACACGATTAAATCAAAAGGAAGAGGACGGAAGTGAATAGGAAGCGTAAGATAGAGCTTATGCATTGCGACAGGGTACAGGAAGTTAATAAAGCCAATTTAGTGTTCGCTATTAGCGTATCGATTCCCCTAATATTTGGAAACCACTATTCGAAAACCACCGACCGGGGAGCACAGGCAATAATAATGCAGGAAAGGAATCCATTTCGAGTTTGTTTGATTTAATATACTGTTTACATTTTTACCATCCATGTATCGCGAGTGCCGCGTGGATTATTCGTATCAAGTTCTTTGCAAACAGGAAATTGAGATTGATTTCATCGCGCGGGCTCGATCGATCAAAGCCAGCCATGCCCTATGGACGTCCGCCGATCCGACGATACTTATTAAATGTAACAGTTTTCCGCGACATTAGTCCCCGTTGATAATTCATGCGTAAACGAGAGGGATGCAGAGGTAGATCAATGTAAATGGCAGTTACGCGAAATGACAGGCCTCCCGTTAAATTTTCACAGACATTCATTACCGAGTGAACGCGGGGGTGGTGCAACCTGCGCGTTGCAGCCGATCACGCGCGATTGCTCCTTAAAACGAATCGAATTCTAATTTAAATCCATCCAGCCCGAAATATTGCCGCGATGAAACTATCTGAAGGACGTAGATTTCAATTAATCGCGGGTTTCTATCGCGCCAATTATTCCGCCAACACTGGTACCTGTTCAAAATAATACAACAATGGCGTGGAACAATGGTAAATCTAATTTTCGAAAATTGCATTATTCAATGCACGATTCTACCACAGAAACGCGATGCGAGTTGGAAAAATTCAATTAACCTATCCCTCGAATGCGTTCAAAGTAAATATATTTCGCTAATTTCTCGCAGAAACGATTAACCAAATCAGAAATTCAATCGAATAATTGCCATTTAATACGAAGGCAACTATTTATTTACTTACTACAATCTTCTCGTCTCTTCGATTTTTCTTCTTCTCCTTCACTGATACATTTCATAGAGTAAATGTCAACACGGAAATTATGCTAACTATGCTACCCACTTATCTGGGAGTTACGTATACGGAAAGCACACACGGGCGAAATAGTGAACTGGATGTATAACCTGATCGAAGGTCGACAGACTTAGGAAGTGTACGGCCTCGGCCGGCTCGATGACTCGAAAATTTTGACAGAGCAATGTATCTGTCACGACCGTGCACATTGGCGAGGTTCTTAACCCGGCGAAGGTTGCGCCGTCAACGCCGCTAGAAATTCAATTACCGCCACGCAGGCCCACAATTTCGGAATTTCTCGCAAAGCCGGGGCGTCAAGTTTATGCATTCGACGCGTACGGCCGCGGACAAATTAATGGCTTGCACATATAGAAAGATAATCACGTTAATGGGCATACGCGATTGCCAGTAAATTATCCAATCGAAAGTTATTCGATAAGTTCTTCGATAGTCGCGTCACTGCCAGGGGATAATTCGTGCTGCATTTTTCCGTTTTTCTTCTTGTTATTTTTAACGAGGATTAAACGATCGGAAGGTGGTAATTAGGTGCACGTATGATTAATGAGCACCGTGGAGCTTTGACCAGATGATATGGAGTTGAAAATTACTGTGACTGCTCGTCGACGCTCGTTATCTTATCAGTGCGGCGAAATCGACTTCCCTTAGCGTCGCCTTACAGGGCGGAGTTGAATGTTGGATAGTTCGGGTGTGTTTGTGAAGCTTGGAAATTTATCTCAGAAGTGCAAACTCGAATAGAAACATTTTCTTTAGTTATAAAAATCGTTACGGGATATTTCGTTTACTCTGATATTCTCACGAGTGGAATATATTCGTATAGTTTGATTATTTATTTCCATTTTGTTGGAATTAATATACCGTTTACATTTTTTGCGATCCATTGCCATCCATTTTTTGCCATCCATCAAATTATTTATTTTAACAACGCGTTTGAAAAAATACACGATTGAAATAACATGATCCATTTTGTAGTGGAAAGATGGTTGGAATAGTTTCGGGTATAGCGATTCTGGTGTTTCGAATATTCCTCAGTCTCCGATCTATAGTTCGGAAATATTATTAGCAAAGTATTTCCGTTACGATTACGTAAATCATTCTCGTAACCATCGGGTTATAATGTCGGGTCGCATCGAGTGGCAAGATAAATTAATTATCAAGACAAATTGCCATCGATCTAGACAGCCCCCAATTAATCCTTTGCAGACCCATATCTCATGCGCCGCGACATTTGTGTTTTGTACTACCGAATTTCACGCTCAAGCAGGCAACGCGAGCCGGGGATCCCATGAAAATTACTCGGGTGTCCGATAAAAATATTCCGAACGATTAAAATGACGATCGAAACGTGACAGGCTTTAATCGGACTTTTAAAACACCATTTTTACAATACCTTTTTACAGCTGCCCCTAATCCACGATAGAATTCATCGTCATGATCACACTAACGGCGTAAATGTAAAACGAAATTTATTGTAGACGGGAACGTTAAATAAAAGATCTATTGTTCGAGTTAAATTCACATTATATTCTTATCAATAATAACTACAGTAAATAGCATCGCTACTGGTATTGTATAATTATTGTTATTCTCAACTCTCTCGTCGAGCGATACCAACTAATTTAAATTTGCTGCTTCGAACGCTGTTACATAAATCAACCCCTCTCATTAAATCCGCAATATTACGAGCTCGCAAAGGGAATAAACAAAAAGGGCACACAAAAGTACCTGTCCAACTCAGCTACATATTCCCTCAAACAAAACCATCTCGCCAACGAATTAAATCACCATTAAACCAGTGAAACGAGAAAACAAAAAAGACAAAAGTAAAGCAAACCGAAAAGGGTTTCGCCCTTTCTCGCGCCCCTCGTTACCATCGCCGGCTCCACGCTCTCTTCCGGCCGTTAAAATAACCCCATTCGCTGCCACCTGCAGCCGCCAGTATCCGTACAAAAGACCCAAAGGAGAATCTTCAATCCATCCATTCGCTGGCGGTGGAAAAAATAGCCTGGCCCTAAACTGTGAGCGAAATCGTAGAGACGGAGGGGTAGAGTAAACGATCGGTAGGGGAAATCGCCGATGGCATCAGCGAAGGCATCAGCATATTATCATGACCATGTTCAGCCTGCTTTTGACATATCTATTACGCGTTTCCGAATAGAGGTGACTTGGAATTCTACAATGCCTGTTCTGCCCACTTCCCCTCCCCTGTACCACCATTCGTCCTGCCTCTATCTTCTTCGTGCAGTTTCGATGACACTGGGGTCGAGAAGAGTAGAGAAACCGAAGGGCGGAAGTAGAGAAAGGGGTTTGGAAACTGCACGGTCGAAGGGAGAGCCGTGAAAGCAGAGTGGAAGGGATTCGGTGGTGTAGACGTAGAGGTCCAATTAATCAGCCGAGGCGTGAAACGAGAGGGGAAACGAGAAGGGGATGATTTGGTGGAGGGCCACGGGGATGTCGCAGGGATTGCGGTGACAGATCCGCCGTATCTATCCCTATCTGCTCGGGGCATTAAATTCGCGCGATGCCAGTAACGGTGCCGTCAGCGGCTGGTTCCTCTTGAATCGGTTAACATTCCGCTGTACGCGCTGCTTCAGCTTTCAATTAAACGCTTGCACATCACCAGCTGGACACGTTTCATCGGTGGGCTTGCTTAACCCGATCTATGTATTATCGATGCTCGGAGAATTTAAGATTGTTCGTCGCTCTGTGTAGGAATTTTAATGGTGTGTCGTGTTGGTGCAGTGGTGTCTTTGTGGATGCTTTGTGTCTCTCGAGGGAACGATGAGATGATTATCGTACGTACGTGTATGAGGAAAGTATTAGCAAAAAAACGGTTCGATTGAAATTTTTATCAACAAAAATCGCAATGGTTTGGTTCTGAACCACGCACAAATAATTGTACGTAGAAAATACTGGTAGCTGGTACGCACAAGTATTTTACTGGAATACTTATCGATTTAAAATTTTTAAAGGCATGTTTTCCAGCTTTTTAACAATACCATTGTTCCACTTGTTCCGACGTCCTAGTGCCTTATTTAAAGGAATTGATTTAAAGGTTTCGCATATTTATTGATACGGTTAGGTGATTGGGTAAAAATGATTTCATAATTAATGTCAACACGCTGGTACGAATAATCGATTCCTTTTCGTAGTAAGCGAACGCATCGCATTTCGATAGAGGCAGGGAAACGAAATTCGGTTCGCCGTTAATGAACACGCCGCGGCATGGCAGCCGGGTGATTATTTTTGATAAAAGGTGAAACGAACTTCCCGTGCACGGGTGTATGTAACGCGAATGCTTCCTGCGTGTACAGGCTCGATTAATGAAAAAAACAGAGTAGCCGGAACCGTGGGTTCATCGGTGGTTGCAACTTTTCCGAACCATTCTCCTCTTTAATTGTAAATTGTTCTCGTAATTCCTCTTAATTGCGATGAAAATGAGATCTAGTTATTTAATACCTTCCTATTTTCGCGAAATTATATGCGCTCGGATGCAAAAACGCTGGAACGCAGGGAGGAAGCAATTTTTAATGAACAAATAAATGGTATTACCTGAATTTAACGATTTTTCTATGATTGCGAGTTATATTATGCTTCAGATAGGAAAAGAAAAATTACCGTCCCGAATAATTGTATAGATCTACTATACATTATGAACGTAATTATTCCAGAAATTTCAGTGACAATTTCGCATAAGAAATCCAATGAAATAATGAGTTAACATTTTATTCAAATTCCACCAAGCGTTTCGTCCGTTTTTCATCCGCGTAGTTGTACGCTTGTATTGGATATTAACGAAGGAATGTGATGTTCGCGATAACAGTCGCAGACGTCCCCTGTGGCCAAGGGAATGTTGGCACACGTACGGCAAGACTGGTCGGTGGACAAAACGCGATACCACACGAGTTTCCTTGGATGGTGAGCATCAGCAGAAAAGGAGGACACTTCTGCGGCGGCACCATTGTTAATTCAAGATTCGTCCTCACTGCGGCGCATTGCTTGTGCTCGTAAGTACACTCTGCATGTCATTTTCTATTATTTAATTTCCAAGCAATTGAATTGTATCGAAAAATGTTGGTACGAAATCTCGTAGCATGTTGAAGTAATTTGAAAATCAAGCAATCAAGTGTCTGTTTGAACGGAGCAGGTAAATTGATTAAATTCAGGACTAGAACAAACAAGAATGCACCGTGTATGCCATTTTGTTATTTTATGTGGAATTATTTATTTATGCGTATAATATTCGTGGAATAAGCTTCATTGTTGTCGCTACAATGATTTGCCATAGAAAGAGATAGAAACGTATATATATTCTTTTAACTCCGAAACAAAATGACAAATATTCCAAAACAAATCCTCCCCCGTTAAAGGCTCAACGCATTGTTTTTAAATATTCAAGATAGCATAGAAGCAGACAACAATCAAGGGCTTTATCAACAGAAAAACCGTAAATAAAAAGTAATGGACATTCTGCATCGATTCAACAATTTATCAAAATTCATTCCAAGGGCTGTTACTATTTATAAAACTGTAGCACATTTTATATTTTCAATATTTCCACTACCCCGTCGATAACTTATAAATTCTAAATAAATCGCCCCATGCATTGAATTGGGAAACTCGTTTCTTCCAACACCTCGCGAAAAATATTGAAAAAAGAGGCGCACCTAAATTTCAAAGCATTATAGGGAGGGATAACGTTAATATCGATCTATCGGATAGTTTATACCGTCATTCTTTACAATAATATCTCTGTACGCGGTGCTCGTGTAATCAATATGCAGGCTGCCATCGAAAATATTCATGGCAGAAAACCGAACTGTTTCTTCGTGGAAAGCTGCCCATTGTTCCCCGTAATCGAATCTACGTGCACGCCCACAGAGAGATCTTATCGTTGAACGATATTCACAGCGGTGACCGTGTGCCAAAATTTTCTACCGTTTTCGATATCGCCGCTAAAATGTCAGCGAAACGCGAACAACCATCTTGCTTAACAAACCGTGATCGTAATTATTCCGATTCGATCTCGACGATTGAATGGTCGTATTCGACCGCGCACAATTGATCCTCGTTCGGCGTGTAGCTGATTCATTTTTCGCATGCAAATTCCTGCACACTTTCGGTGAATAATTCAATACCTTACACCTTCGTATTATATATCTTCATAAATGTATAAAATAATAGAAGGTAATTGCCTCGGCGAACTATGAAGAAGAAGAAGACTGGAAAAAGATTCCCGACGACTTAGAAATAATAACGATCGTGGAGGAATATATTTCATATTTTTCGTTCGCGGTCGTTACGACGCGAAATCGAGGAAACAAAATGTCCAAGATAATGTAACTTTCAAAAATGTACCCCTATTCAACTTTTACCCTGAAAAGCTTTGCAGGTAACCGCGTCGTAATCCGCTTAATCCATCTCCGCGATCTATGCGTATCTGTGCCGGATTTAAAAAGCTAGGAATCCGTGTGTTGCTCGGGGGGGCAGTTACGGACCGACGTTTTGCAAAAATCATCACGCCCCGCGAAAGGATAAAAGGTTTAATGTCCGTGTCCCTAAAAAATTACGAAACGTATTAAAAAAAGAAGAGGGTACATGAACGAAGTTTCTACGAAATTCCACTGCAGGATTACAGTCGTTCTCGCGGTGTCACTTTACAGAAAAACAAAGCAAGGGGTGAAGAAGAAATTGTTGCCGTGCGGGGAAATTGAAGCAATGGAAAACGGAGAAGGGAAACTAATTTTACACGATGGATATATAAGAATAATAACGCGAAAAGAAATTTCCAATCGTAATTTATACGTACAGGTAATGGCCACGTCGGAGTAGAAAGTGTCGTTAACAGGACAAACGAGATCCTCTGGCTCTGTAATTATCGAACGATCGGATAAACGGCCAATCACTTCGTTGAAATTGTATAAAACGACGGGCCCGTGTCTGTCGATCCACGTGTTCGTCGTGCCGTTCACTTGTGTATGCACGTATGCATTGCATGCATATATACGCACGGGACACGATATCGACGTTAATTGATGCGACGATTACATTTTAAATGAAACCTCGAGCGTATCTTTCCGGCGACCGAGCGACTCGAATGAAAATGCAAAGAGTATTATGTCAAGTTAAAAACTGCGCTTCGGTATTTGCCCGCGTAAACACAGTCGTCAAATAGAGTGAAGAGGCAGCCTTTTATTAAATGCCAGGTGAAAAACGTCCCGCCGCTACCAGGGTGGACAGAAGTTTGTATGCGGAAATCGGCATTGTACAAATGGCGCCACAGCAAGATGTCATTTTTCGTTTACACGAATAATTGGCGTGACACGGTTTAAACAAACGGAATTATGATATTGCGAAGGGGTACGTCGAGAGGAAATTGGGGCATGATTTCTGTTGAGCGATTAATACATTGTATTCGGTAGATAGATGGAATTATTTACACGTGCTGGTTGTCGTTCGACGACTCTTCTACGATATACGTGAAATTGTTCGCAATTAATAACGCAATAGGTTATCGACGATGCATGGGATCTTTTGATTGATCGACACGCGCGATTCGTTAAATCTATATTAAATGAACAAAGGGGTGCGTGTTGCGCTTTGGTGAAAATTCGTTTCGAACAAATTTTCATTTATCTCCGTGAGATGCGAAAAGTATATTTATTGTTTCGCTATTTCTTTCAAACAAATTTTTTTCAATTTTCCTGAATATTTTAATAGATCCAATATAATAAGTAGTGCACGGACCACATAATTTAGGCGTCATTTCTGTCGTCCCCATTGGAAAACGATCCAATCATCGAAGAAACATCGAGAGCACTGTTCGAAAATATTCGTAATCCTTTTTTACGCGGATATAGCGGGGAGATTTATGTGGAACGGTGTCCATGCAGGTGTAATTAAACGTCGAGACAGTGGCGTAGCGCGATGAAACGTGTAGACGTTCTATATGTACCTCTTTGTTCAACGCGGAGAAGGGACACATAGAGGGAGAAAGGGGTTGAAGCTGGACAGGGTGGCCACAGAGAGGATCCAACGGAGCTTCGGCATTGTAAACCATGATTGCGTGTAGATTACAGACCACTCGGTAATTGCTAGCGGCCATGCAAAACGCATGACAAAATGTTGCCAGCCAGCACGGGCTCGTGAAAATATATCCAACTACGACCATTGTCCGTGTCTTCTTTATCGTTCACGGAAACGACCGAAATAAATTCCGTTAATGCAGTTCTACGCGCGAAAGAGAATTATTCGTGAAGCTATCCGGAAGAGAGCAAGAGAGAGGGAGAGAGAGAGGGGGTGTGAGATGAAGGGAAAAATGGTACAGACGTTAAAGAATTAAAAGATTGTTATAGATATCGGAGATTCGTTTAGTGTCGTACTTTAGAATATTAAATAACGTTGTATAGCTTGTAATATTTCAAAAAAACGATAGTTTGAGCACAAACGTCATTGAGCATAATTTTATCATTCTATTATTTGTAAATAGAAAAATGAATAGTCGTCGAATCGTGAAACACTTTGCAACCCTCCCTTTCGCCCAACGTTCAAACGGATTAACGGCAAGATTAATGGTAGGGTCCCAGTTAAAAAAGGCCACCGGTCTCCTCGTCTGATAGTGCAATTCGTCGTTTAGCCCGCCGTACATTTTAATTGCGAGGGGCAACGATAAAGAGGGAGCAGTAACTACGGTGTTGCATATTCGTTAAATCGTGTAATCCGCAATGAGTGCTGGAACAATGAACGGACCTCGCGGAAGATAGAAGGGTCCATTAAGAGGAAGCCCCGTAAGCAGAGACGAACCTTGAAACTTGGAAAACGGGCATGATTTCACCCCCCGCGATTTGTGGCTGGAGTCAAGGCGACGAAGAAACTAGGACGAAACACCCCCCACCCCGTTCCCATTGCCGCGGAAGGGGATGAAAGCTGCCATAATTTCATTAGTTATTCGGGAACCTCGTCGACCGATTAATTAAGCGAAGCCACTACGCTTCGAGACCGTTCCAACACCAATACCGATACATAATTATAGCGAAACAAAAATCCCAACTAAATATTATTACGTAGCGGCGGTAGTTGCTGTCGTCAGCAGACGGAAGGGTTGTTCGTTTCTTTTGGAAATTTCAATGTTTGGAGAAAATGGGGGCAATACTAATACGTAATTATATCGCTTTCAGTGGTGTTAATTGCCATTGCGACCGCAGGGTGCTGTTCGTTTGCTACGAAAATTCCGAAGGGTGGAGAAAATTAGAAAAGGAAAAATTGTGGAAGAGACAAAGCGGAGAATCTGCACTGTTCTTTGTTCAGTATACATAGGGATCCGTTTCTCGTGCGCTTAACTTTCACGATGATTACTTGTCGCTGTCGTTGGCTGGACTTTGATTCCTTGCGGCCGGAAACGACCACGGAACCAGGCTATTTGTCCTACTTGGCTTACGTGTATCAGTAATGCGAGTAAAGTGGAAGTTATACCCAGGCGTTTTTCAGGTGAACATAGTTGCGAAGCTTCACAGAGTAACGGATTGCAAGACGAGGAAGGGTAACGAGGGGGGGGTGGTGAATATATTTACAGGCGTGTAATCGTTTCAGCAAAAGTGCAACCTTTATAAACAAAAAATTAATGGCTTTCAATATTATCGAACGTCAAAAAGGACAACGAGACATGCACTGTATTGGCAATAAATATTGATGAACGTCAATTGAACTGACACGTTCATGTAAACTCGTGGTCGTAGTCCGAAACGTTTTCATAATTGTTAATCAAAGCGTGTAATCTGTATTTTAACACTAGGTCTATCAAAGCGGGCGAAATCACCGATGGAAAAGTAATTACCAGCGTCCAGTTAATTCCGATATCGATTGTATATTTTGCATTAACGTTGAATGGTCTTTAGTAAAATAATGTTGATCGTGCAAAAATATCGCCAATAAATATACGGCGTCTGAAATTTCTCTCGAACAAGATCAATAAAAATTCCCCCCTTTCCCCACAGAGGCACCTCGGCAATTCCTGCCGGTCAATTACGTGTCAGCCTGGGCGAGTACAACCTGAAGGGACCGGAAATACCGGCGTCGAAAGAAGAGAGGGTGGCGAACACCATTTTGCACCCAGGCCACAAATGCGGGAAATACATCGACGATATTGCCCTTCTGGAACTCGCAAGGCCGATCACTTGGTCGGAGAGCGTGAAACCCGCCTGTTTACCTGTGGCCACAGGGAAACCAGGGTACAGTGCCTTCGGCGGAGAACTCGCCAAAGCCGCTGGATGGGGATGGTTCGGCGAAGACAGGTCCAAATGTAAGTAAATAATTCCTCTTCGCCCCTCGGCTTGCTCCGTAATTCAGTTGGGAAACCTGAGAGCCGTTGACGTTAATTACTTGCCGCTTTATCCGATCAACGGGACGATATAAAATGGACCGCAAGTTGGCGAGGAAATCGCCTGGTCCTACCTTCGTTGCCCATTCAAAGGGAATTTTCGGTGGGACGAATAACTTCGTCGATGCACTTAAGCGCGATTAAAACTTCCAGAAGGAAATAGTTGTAATCCTCTCATAGGCGGTTTGTTTGGATAATGATGTTGCAAAGACATCGAAGCTGAAGCAGCGTTCTGCCAGGCTTTCTACGACAGGCCAAACGAATGGTACCATCGACGACGGCGTTATGAAAGTCCCTGAAGATACCTGAAATCGAAAGGGCGAACCCGGGTTGCGTTCGAAATTGAACTTTGACCAAAAGACGCTTTCGGCCGAGTCAAATTTCAGCTTAACTGAGGAGCCGTGACGTTTACGGCAATTCGTATTACCCGGAGACAATAGGTTTTGCGGCGTGAACGTGCTCAGCTCTCGACACATACCTTATCACTGGGAATATCAACCCCTGTAATTTACAGACCACTTGACCCAGTACTGTGCCACCGGTCCATAGAATTTTGGCGCGATATGTATGAATGCTTGGGATTTATTTGTTCGCGTTCTCGGTAGATTAATAAAACGTAGCTTGCAAAATAATAGCGCCAACATTTTGGCGAAAAAACTTACGCCAAGGCACCATTACAATTTATCAAACTCCCATTAAAAGGAAGAAGTGAAACTACAAGCTCGAAGCTCCTCGACTTATTAGCTGCATACAGCAAACAATCTTATCAACGTTGAATGCACGCGCTGCGTATCAAACACCCGTTCTATTTCGTCTTCCAGATAAACGGGCGGACGTATTGCAGAAAGTGGAGGTTCGCGTGATCGAGAACAGCGTGTGTCGCGAATGGTATGCCAGTCAAGGGAAGTCAACCCGTGTAGAATCAAAGCAAATGTGCGCCGGCCACGAGGAAGGTGGCCGCGACTCTTGCTGGGTAAGTGAAACCTGTTATCGTTTATCTACGTCGTTTATTCGTCCCGTCGCCCCGTTTATTCGTCCCCTTTTCTTCGTGCATCGATCTTCTTTCCGTTCGTGTCCAGCTAGTTAGGCAGCGGGTCGCGTGTCACCCGTCCGTACAGAAAATTCACGCCCTGTCGAACAACCGCGACACGAATTTCAATAAATATCTGGCTGCTCGCGTGGATCCGTACACGTACGTTGAATTAACAGCGAGGTATTCGCCCCGGTATGCGATATGAACCGAGCCGTTGGACCAGGAAACAGCCCCCGGGGGTAAAAAGAGAGCGGCGAAAAGCGTAAAAAAAAAATATGTTGACAAAATATTGCGGTACGGTATAACGTAATTATCGAAGCGGCTGGTCGCTGGAGGGAAAAAAGGGTTCCGCGCAACTTTTTCCAACTGGGCAGGTTTCATCGCGGATTTACGTTTTCGTTCGCGTCATGTCGCGACACTATTATTACAGTGCTATGACACTGCGGCATTTTTACCGCGTTGCGTTTAATCGTTCGTAATTATCGTAGACATACTAATTGCCAGTTATACCTGAAGATTTGTGGCACGATAATTGGGGATCGCTTCTGGCGATTGAAACATTGTTTGGAAATTTCTATATGCAAATCTGTGTAATGGTGAAAATTAGAATTGGTAATCGAGCGCTTGTGAATTTCAATGCATGGCAGTAATAAATCGTGCGCGGAAAAATTATTAAATAATAAACATTGTAATGCCTGTGGTAATTTGCTTGTAATTTGTATCTATTAATCTAATCTGTGTAAAGATAGCTTGTATGTAATATTTTCAGGGCGACAGTGGCGGACCTCTGATGGTTGGAGGTCATTCTAACAGAAACGCGATGGTTATCGGGGTAGTTTCATCGGGGGTAGGATGTGCTCGGCCACGACTTCCTGGAGTGTACACTCGAATCTCCGAGTACATACCCTGGATCGCTCAGCACGTGATTTCGGTACGATGAAGCGAATTTTATAGCTTTATCGTGTTATTGCCTTGGTTCTCGGTGCGCCACAATATCTTCGAATCGCACCCATTCGTAAAGTCATTGAAATCATTCATTGAAACGCCCAGGCAGAACAAAAAATGTGACGCTGGAAGAATACTTTCCGGATGTTGGAACTATTCTTTTACGAGACAATTTTATCACTAGAACTACCAAGGGGATCGAAATGACTTGTTTCAGATTTCTTGCTTTAGAATTATTAATATATAGGTATTGTTGTAGAAATTTATCATGAGTTTTAATAAGACAGAATGGCAATTATATATCTCTATTTAATGTCCATTCAACGACTTTCGGGTTCATAATCTGTCTAACGTATGCTATCTGAATAATACCAAAATGTATCGGTAGTTCTAGTGTTAAAGACGAAATATGTAATTCTTGCATGCTTCGTTAAGCACATTTCAGTTAAAATTAAATTCGTACGTTCTTAACGATTCATTTTATAAGGTAAAAAATTCTGTGACGATTTTAAAGTACAGAGCATCATTTATAATATACAAGCAAAAGAGTACAATTATGTCATACATAGCAGTAAGTTAGTATTAATAACGTGAAATCTAATAACGCGATTACTAATAAGATCAGCGCGGCCATTGTAACAAAGATTGAACTATTCATGATTTATGAAGTTTCATTCTATCTAGTCAGTATTTGTTTGCTGCAGTAATTACGGAATAATTGTGCACGTAGTGCCGGCAATGTTATAAACGAATACTATAATTTACGTGTAATTATGTACAAAATATCTGTTTTTAAAATTAATTGCTTAGGTAGAACATATGCTGTAAGTTATATTCTCCTTTGTTTCTTCGGTCTTGGAGGATTCCATGATACACGTGTATCATCTGTGATAGAAACTACGTTTATTCCTGTAAGCTGAATACCTTTTAGGGCACCCTGTTTAGAGATAAACAAAAATTATTGATAATAAAGCCGTTTTATACGTATAAAAATATCATTACACCTATGCCTTACTTACCATCCTACCAGGTCCAATACCTTGCATCCTCAACTTAACTGTTTTAACGCCATGTCGCATAGCACGCTGAAAAACAACGGAAAGTATTACATGGCTAAAACAACATTACAATTGAAATTTGAAAAGTGAGAATGTGTTACGTTTCCAAGTGTAATAGCAGCCTGCTGTGCTGCAATGTTGGTACCCTTTCTTGCGTGCTTGAAACCTTCGCAACCTGAAGAATGCGTTAGGATCCCGAGCCCTACAAGGATTTACCATTAAGATCACAAACCAGTCGTAGGAATAATATTTATAGAGTATGAAACATATGTTAAAACTTACCGTTACAATTAGTAAGCGACATTATAGTATTATTAGCAGTTGATTTTATATTAATAACATGTAATTGATCGTACGGCACGCCATTAAAAGTTTTATGTAAAGTGGTAACATCAGGAAAATTTGAAACCCTGAAATGTACAACTGTTGTAGAAACATTTATCAAATTGAATAGAAATCTTCGCGATAAAATGCAATTCGTTATTTGCGAATCTATGGTTATTAACGGTGACAAAAATGAACGCTTACTTCTCAGCTGTATTACTAATATCTATTGCGTATTCTCCTTCCATAATGACATCTTTTCCTTCTGGAACAGCTCTGACTTTAGTAGATCCGGCACGAAATTCTTTCGTAGCTTTTGAGGTTATATGAATATCACGAACATTAATGGATGTTACGGATGGTAGCATGGTATATTTTCCTCGTATATTAGAAAATAATATATCCTTCGACAAAATACGTGTTGTTAATTTCAAAGTGGCCGAAAACATTTTACGTATATATGTACACCTCAAATAGGAAAGAGAATACAACAAATAGCAGAAAGCTTTAGGCACAGACGAGATATAGGAATAGACAGGACATCTTATGGACTTTCGTGGCCCAACGTGACGGCCATACCGACTCAGAAATCCGACACTGATTTGAGCGTCCCCTGCTCATGAACAGTGATCACTTGAAGAACTATTATTTACTGAAGTAGTGGGGCAGGACTCATACGATTGTGTGAATATATGTGAATGCTTTGGGGGAAATCAGGATAGCTATTTCTCGTCAACGTTTCGGTAGGAAAATTGAGCTACGGTCACAGACGAGATATATGAATTCCTATATCTCGTCAGTGAAATGATCTCTTATATCTCGTCTGTGTGAAAAGATGCTAGAAAACTATCTGAACGCTCACAACGGTAGGAATTGTAATTTAAATAAAGTTAAAGAAAAACAAATATTAGTTGGACGGAAATAGTTTACTTATTCTATAGTGCAACAAACATTACAAACATTTGATTACACAGATGCGTTTGTTATTACTAATAAATATATTTGCATCCTACTATTCGACTAATATCCATACTGTAACACTTGCAATAAAAAATACATATTCAGTTCGATATGATATTCAAAAACACGCGCCGTAAGGAAAGAACATCACCCCCATCGCCCAATCAGCTACCAGCCAATCAGCGCAATCTATTTCAAAGCTCTCCTTCTTTCGACCAAGGGATCTCGTAGTGATTAGACGTGTTCAGAGTGCCCGTCGAATTAAGGTATGTCACATAGTCTAATATATTCTTAAAGACAGGAAATGATATACATTGTTTTCGTTTCCCTGTCTTTCAAGTTTTCTGTGGTTTCTTTGTTAATATTAATGAATATTTTGCAAGAAATTAAGTAAATATTGTGCAGTGAACGGAATCACACCGCGCGGCGTGCATTTTCAAATCGACTCGAATATGCATATACATACGTATCATCTTTTACGTATGCGTATACGTATTCCAGCTCTGAATTCCATTATCTTGCAATATATTCTGCAGTTTCTAGCAATATTATCATAATATTGGTGATCGTTAATACATTTATCTCCAATTTCAGTTGGATTCTGTTTCATGGCGTCTCTTTCGCTTGCTTCGAATCAGAAATGGCGCGAACGCGATACTTTCAAACGGGAATGCGCAGGAGCAGAGTGACGCGGCGCCATATTGTTAAATCAAGTTCCCGCTGACAGGTAAGCGTTCCTCAAATTTATTGTGGAAATAAGTAGAATTTTAGTAATATGTCTCTATTAAATTATAATTGGTACCACGCATAAAACTTGTATGATATACAGTCGCGTTGTAGATAAGTAGTAACATAATAGAAGCCATTATTTGCGGCTATATCTTGTTTCTGCTTGTGGTCGGGAAGCTTGTTTTTCGTGGAAAATATCAACAATATATCGCGAAACAAAAAAAGCCACTTATCAAGTAACGTGTGCGTTGAAATATTTCTAGGAAACACAAGCAATCGTAAACAAAGAGGGTGTTTGGCTTTAGTCGGGTAGCGAACATAGCCGAGCGGCAAAGGACGATGGCGAAGGTTGTCATTCTACATACTACTTGACGCCGAGCTGACAAAACATGGAAGACATCTCAGTGAGGTGCGTATCGTTACCTATTTGTACCGCCGTGTTCATAATAACTATACGAAAATTATTTGCACTCTACTACCGCTGCTGCTTATTTAATACGATTCTAATTACCAATTTGCATAGTATACTGATTTAGATTAAAGAATAGTCGAGATCTTTTGCTTCAATACTAAATCTTTTGTTAACATCGTGTGCTTATACGTTTGTAAATAGATTATTCACATTTGCTATAGAATTCGAGATGAATTATTGCTTTAGTATATCGCAATTATCATTACCTTCGCGCACTTGTTTTATTTCTTTGTTCCTCTTTGTTCCAGCAGTATGGAGAGAGGTGAGTAGACGAAATAGAGTAAGCCAATAGCAACAATGATGCGAAATAATTCATTGCAACTAAGGTGTTTGTACGTGAGCATTTTAGTCATTTTTCCTTATTGGTTTTATATGATCTGTGACGGATACTGAGATGAAACAACACTAAATAAAAGATTTGCAAATACAATTAGATTTTCAAACACTCGATAGGATGAACATGTTTTCTTTCAGAAAATTTTGTGACCGCGCGCAATGCGGTCGGTAGAGTCAGTATTTGCTTCGAAGTGTTCTAGCTTTTTCAGAGCAAGTGGCTCTGCTTAAATCTTCTTTTACACGTTAGCTACACGCGATTGTAGAGTCAGTGTTTTTCGCGTACTAGTTATTAATACTACTATCAGAGCACCGGTGCTCCTTTTCAATTATTTCAATCGCCAAATTAGCATCCGATTTTTTCGCCGATATAATTTGCGGTCGCGTGCATAGTCTTTTATTTTAATCTTTTTTTTGTATCCGCCATCGGAAGTAGAGTCAGTGCATCACTGAAGGGGATGTTTTAGGCGACACTGATAAAGTGAGAAACGTAAGCATCTTTTAAACACGTCTCATTTTTCTACGAAGACTTAAATTATGTGGATTTAGCAGCAGATTTTAATGTTCTTTGCGTTCTGGTTTAGTTACAATTTGCACACTTCCTGACGGTGGAGTTCAATTGGACGGCCCCGGCGGTGTTCCTGATGTCTTCCACGAGTATATGCTTCCTCTACTTTTGCAATCAACGGGGTGGTGAGTCGCATGCGTTTTGGTTCCTCCGGTCCCCAATCATGCCGTAGGACGATTGGTCCGAATCGGCACGGGTGACTGGTTGTATTTTTTAGTAGTTTTGCGAGCATAGTGATCGCGGGTATAGCTTTTATACCCGTCAGTTGTAATGTTATTCTCTTGTGTATTATTTCTTACATGAGGTTAGATCTGCCTACTTGTACTCCGCGCGTTTTAATATAACAAAAATTAAGAACCATACAAATATTTCTTATTCAAATAAATATTTTATCAAGTAAGCACTGCTCACGTGGGTTCCTCTATTACGATACAAATATATGATGACATTAATCAATACATTGAACAAATGTTTATAATATTGAGCACATTGTGCATTAAATTTATAATTGCATTTAAAATCAATTCACTGTTTTCACTGTTAAGCAGTGCAGAAGTCGGATACCCTCCGACCTCGTTACTGCAGTAATTGCGAGTGTTTCATGACGATAGTGATCCAGTATTAATAATATGAATAAATAGAACGATACGTACATTCAAATCGGCGTTGAATGTGTATTGTCAATGATAGCATTTAATATTAATTTTCATGTTCTATAGTCGAGTCGCTTGCGTATAAAATTTATTACATCTTCTTATGTACAAGGAGGCAATTTGTATACGGGCAGATTTTCAAATCGAAGTAATTAACTTGTACAATTTACTTCGATTAAGGAATCACCCGAGGTTTATTTAATAGCTTGTCAATTTTCCAAGTAATTATTTAACTGCATTTATTTCTTAATTGCATTGCTTATTCTAGTAAATTCACTTTCAATGACAGTCATTTTCCTTAATACATAAATTATTTATCAGTAATTTTCGAGTTCTTCTTGATATTTCATAAGTTACAAAGTCGAGTCATTTTTAAATAGATTGAAAATAAAATATATACTATTACCTATTGCAATTTTGCGTATACTAATCATCTTTTTAGATCAGGATTTTCAGGTTTAACCCCTTCCGTGTTCATTGCCAGGAACTCACTCACGTGCCCAGGTGCTACTTGGGTGAGTGAAAGGCAACGGGCACGATGATCATATGGTTTTTAAATTTCTAACAATGTTTGGCGGCTGACATTTGCTAGTGCACCGTGCACGACGTATTTTCCATACCGTGTGTGTGTGTGGGTTAGGCCGTGGAATTGCGTCGGTTCGGGAATTTCATAACAAATTATAATACTATGATTTCATAAATAGCAATATGTTTTACAATTGCAAATACACATTGAATGCCGTAACGAATTATGAAAATATGGCAACGAATAGAGTACTATACAAACCAAGCGTACATAGTAGAAAGAAAATGTACAATATATATATTTGAGTAATCAATATTTCATACGAAAGTAATGCATAAGCATATAAGTTTGCGCAAATTACGCAATGGTCGCTAGCCTATGTCAGCCGATTTCAGGAATTGGTACGTACCCTTAGAGTGTGAATGATTGTATGCCAAACTCGGGTGTCGGAGGCGTCCCGGGACGTCTCTCTAGTGTAGGTTCATGCGCCCGAGTGTTTGAATGAGAAACGTGGAATGAGGTGTGTTTGTGTGAATGCTTTGCCATTTTTTAAATATAGGTCTAGGTAGGATAGGTAGTATACCTTCTGGTGTGCCTGATAGATATAAGTAGGTAGGGCCGGGCAGGTTGACACAGTCTCTGATCGGGTAGGCAATATTTCGCGTGTTCAACCTGTTTCAGGAAATTTGATTTGAAAAGTCGACGGTGAAGCTGTGGCGCGAGCGAAAATGCGTTCGCCTCTAGCTTTGCCCATCGATTTTTCGAATTTTTCGTGGTCGTGATCGCGATTTGGCTCCGAAACGATCGTGTTGCGTTATGCTCGAGGCTGCGCGTGTAGGCGAAGACCGATTACAATTTTAATCGTAATCCTTACGATTTTCCATAATCGCAATTTTTACGATTGTATTTAATCGTGATTCGTCCACGTGTGTTCCATTTAGCTACGCGGTTTAGACTTTTATTTATTTTTGTTTGTTTGCGAATAGAGTCTCGAGCCTAGACTAAGTTTCAGCGGGCATTGCGCTCGAAGAAAAGAAGAGGCTAAATGCCGAAGAGGCCCGACAAACTGTCGCTCAAGAGGGCAACTATCAATGGCTCTGCATCCTTTGGATGGAGAGTCATTTTTTGTTATTATATTTTGTCACTATGCTCGCTTTTTTATGCTGTAGTTGTAGTTTACAGTATGGCCAGCGCTATTGCCTGACCCACCGTCATCGTATTGGGCAAATCGCGATTTTTATTAGCATCGCGTACGATTGAATACGGTTTGCATTAGAGTTGCGAATTAATACAGATTCGGGTTTGAATCAGAGTTGCTTTTACATTAAATTATACTTGCGATATGTATTTGCTTTTAGCGTTGCGATAATAATTTTCGTGTTTCTTTGATACACAGGTTTTAATTAGTATTTACAGCACCGCGATATTTTTCTTAGATTTTTATATAGTGTTGCGATGATAAATGATCGCGATTTTGAAGTAGCGTTGCGAACACAATGAAATGCCCAAATTGGTTCCTGAGTCACCAAAGGCAGCTATTGAGCTGCATAAGGCGATTGCTTTGATGGTAGTCCTGGATGCGACTACCATAACTTCTCCGTTATTAGTGTTGCGAATTAAAAATTATGGGTGCAGTGAATTACTATTTTTTCTTTTCCTATTTTCTGTAATATATTAAACGAAATACTATATTACAGATAATGAAGCACCATACGCGATTGACTTTGCAATTAATGCAGTAAATTAGTGTTGCGAAAAAAAGAGGCAATCCGCTTTCGGTTTTCAATCGGGCTTATAACGAGTGGACGATAATTAATAGTAAAATGCCCCTCTGGCTGTTGAATTTGTATAATGTTCTAATTTATTATTTTTCTTTGCCTCTCCCATTTTTATTAGCACTAAAAACAAGTTGCTTCATCTTAGTATCCATGTAAATGTTTGTATTTGTCATTCATAATTGTTATTCAGCGCATTTGCATTTTTGTAGAACATGCTCCCTTTGTACTACTGTACTATTCTTCACAGCTACTAATCTCATATATAAGTTTGTTACAGAGTTATTAAGTTATAGAAGATACGGTACAAGTACGTACGATACATACATTGCAATATGTATGTAATCAGCGCCTCAAAGGTGATGTTACATGGATCAAATAAATCGAAGAAATCATATGATTCGAACGAAATGATACACATTCACGTCGGACATGCTTCCTATTTAATTGTCTGCTACTTTCTCGTAATTATTAATTCAATAAATAAATTTGTTACAGCTCTTCCGATTGCCAAATGCATCGATTCATCGATATATTGTTTCAAGTAAAGAAGAAAAGTATAAATACTTTCAGAGTTAAGGTGAAGTATTATAAACTGAACCAATTGGGAAGATTGTAATTTTTATTTACTTAGATCTGTTTCAGGCTGCAAGAGTACGATTTTAATGCAAGAAGATTCATTGTAAAATATCCTGTTTAGATTTTCAATTGAGTAGACTGTTTTTAAATAACCTTAAATTTTTATTCATGTAGGGTGTCTCTAAATTAAGTAATTGTTTAAACATACAGGAAATTTCTAAATTAAATTCGATTTTTAATTAGGCAGGCTATGTTTAAGTCGAGAAAAATGTTTAGCCAGGCAGGTGTTTTAGTGTGTTTCAGGTGCAGGATCACAACTTCCATGAAAGAACTTCAAGATACATCATGCAGTATCCCTATCTCCACCTTTTATAACCCTTCAGATTTTTAGTTAGGTAGGATGTTATTAAATTAGATCTTACGTATCATGAAGTGAAATTTTATTTATAAGTTGTGATTGCATTTACCTTGAGCATAGGTAGGATTTATTTCAAATGCATATATGCTAATTTGTATCATAATCTTTATATTTTACTTTATGTTTAGGTCCAGCAGAATTTTCTTTTTCAGCTTTCGTTACAATTATTCATTTTTATACATTTTATTTACTTAAACTAATAATAAGCTAATTTATATTACAATCTTTATTTCTTAATTTATGTTGGTTTTAACAAAATTTTTATTTTCAGCTTTCGTTACAATTATTCATTTTTATACATTTTATTTACTTAAACTAATAATAAGCTAATTTATATTACAATCTTTATTTCTTAATTTATGTTGGTTTTAACAGAATTTTTATTTTCAGCTTTCGTTACAATGATTCATTTTAGTACATTTTATTTACTTAAACAAAGAATAAGCTAATTTATATTATAATCATTATTTCTTAATTGAAGTTGGTTTTAACAGAAGTTTCATTTTCAGCTTTCGTTAACACTATTTATCGTAATACATCCTTCTGTTGTTATTTTGCATAGCGTTTGCATATCAAGCGTATTGCAAATATACATCAAAAGGAACTAGCGTTTAATTTACAAATGATCATTTTCGTAAAAGGAGGGCGGTTGGGACGCGGCTAGGGCCGCGCAGGTCTCCATTGAGTTCCTCCCATATCACCGCGGTTGACCGCGGAGGTTTATTTCAGGTCAACGTTTTCACAGAGTGCTAAACTGTATTGTATTGTAAGATACCCATGATTATAGTAGGATGCTTTTATGTTTTTAAAGAATCATGCCATTAAAGAACCAGGTGGTCAAAAGCGTTTCTCCACGGCTCGGAGGGATCGAAAAGCGTTTCGCCTCGGCTCGGAGCGATCGTTTGAAAGCGTTTCATGCTCGATCGTTCTTTTGTTCTGCAAACTTTATTACGATATTGTTAACGTTTGTATGCTTAAAATGAGACAACACGATCAAATTTGCTTCATATTGCAACCCGTTTTTGTAATTTATCAACGCAAATATGATCGAAATTATATCGCGTTTGGTGTTATTTTAAACACAACAGCGTCAGCACTATTTTAATAAAATTTGCAGAACGAAGTAGCTAACAAAAAGAAGTTTTATAGTTGCATTAGTGTTGTCTCACCGATACGTAGGTATCTGACCTTTCTTTCACTCTCTGTCCCTTTCAATGGACGATGAGGGTGGGGAAAGCGCAAAAATTTGTGAATTTACTTTTAGGGGCTACTTTATGACAAGTTCGAAAGCCTTTCGTTATCGTATATTTCGTATATTATCGTATATTTCGTTAAAAGATTTTTAATTAACATTAAATGTTTCATATCCTTTGTTGCCTTTCATTACGGCAACGAACAAAAGAATTCTTTAAAATTATTTAATTTTCGCATTGTTTTCTATAATCTGTGGGTAACGTTGCGAGTGACACGGAAATGGTAATGGGACCCGGGGTCCCAGAAATCGTGGCCGAAAAAATACAATGCGTGTCTTGTCTATTCCTATATCTCGTCTGTGACGATATGTCGATAATCAGACATGTGGCGCCATCTCGCGTTTGAGGCCTTTTTAGCAGTTCTCCGCGCCGTCAAAACCAAATTTCTGGATTACATCGTTAATTTAAACAATTAAGTTTTTCTCGGCTTCCAGTGCATATGGAACAGTTGCAACAATATGGCATTTGTGGTTTAAAAGTTATTAACAATTGAAAAATCGGCAAAAATGCACTCAGGGTCAGTGCGATTATCTCGACTTCTGGAGGTGCTAGATTAATGATCGAGTGCTTAAAAAGAAGGTAAAGGATACCGCTACACGACAATATACCATTTATAAATCCTGCATGCGCGGTTTAGTTTTTATAAACAGTTTAAATCTTCCTTTGAGAATTGCACCGTAACTATGGACGGGACCTGTTCTAAACCAGAAAGAGATGTTTCTCGTATCAAGACCTTCAATTTGAGACTTCGTTGATTAAAATCGGTCCAGTAGATCGCAAGATAATATCATTTGTTTATAATTTCTTTAAACAAGTTGAATTACCTCGCGTTCTACTGGACCGCTTTTAATCAACGACATCTCAAATTAAAGGTTTGGATTCAAGGAAGAATCTGTTTCTGGTTTAGAATAGCTTCCGGGTATAGTTACAGTGTAATTTTAAAACAGATAATTAAATCATTTATAAAAAATAAACAGCATATGCAGCATTTGTAAATCGTTTATTGGCGTGTAGCAGCATCCTTTACCTTTATTTTAAGCACTCGATCATTAATCTAGCCCCTCCATAAGTCGAGATAATTGCAGTGACCCGGAGTGCATTTTGGCCCATTTTTCAATTGTTAATAACTTTTAAACCACAGATACCATATTGTTGCAACTCTTGAAGGAGATAGCTATGATTCCTAGCTTTCATTTAAGACAAGCCCGATTAAAAAATACGCACTATAAACCGAGAAAAACGCAATTGTTTAAATTAACGATGTAATCCAGGAATTCGGTTTTGGCGGTGCGGAGAACTGCTAAAAAGGCCGCAAACGCGAGATGGCGCCACATACATTTTGACGTACCTCTTGGGTTCTAGAATCCCAATAGCATTTCCATGTCACTGACGACGTTATCGACACCTTATAATTAACAATGTTAATTATTAATTTTATATGTCGGCTCCTGCTGGGCATTGTTTTATCTATGAGGTGTCAATTAAAAAGGAAAACAATGTAAATAATAATTACGGGCGACTGAATAGTCGCATACAAAATGGAGTACAGTGGAACAAAAAGAAATGCAGGGGAGTAAAAGTGAATGCAGAGGAGCAACTTAATACCCAAACTGCAGTCTTAGATAATTTATTATACTAAGAAAATTAACAAAAATGTAGCTATATGATTTTCAAGCTGTATTAACTATGTTTTTATGAATAAAAATGCAAATAAACTAGATTTTTAAGCTTGACGAAAAAGTAGTGCCTCGTAATCAAAATAAGTAAGAAAGCTACAAAAATTATGCATGACTCCTGCCCCCAACACTACTTCTGTAAATAATAATTCTTCAACTTAAAATGTCTCATCATACACCAAATCTATTGCAAAATGAAATATTTAAATTTATCACAAACAAAAATATATTCAGAGAAAATCCGCACAATTAAGAAATAAAAGATATATATTCAATCTACATGATTTTTTACCAAATCAACAACAGATAATACTCAAAGATATTCTTCTTTTTTAAATATATATTTTGATCCGTGGACATTCTATAGACCTTGCAGCAATGATCACGATAAAATCACCTCGTTATTCTGTCACATCGTCGCTATTCTAGCCCGAACACGGGGTTCGTCTATCATCAGGCATACTGCCAGTCGAATTTATTGAAATTGTATATCGCGCGTGTCGTGCTATCCATTCTATGCGTTCCAATACTGAATACGTTAATGCATCCCCTGAATGCTCTCTGCTACCCCTACGTACCCCTAGCTGCGGTTCTATTTTATTAACATGGAGGCATGAGAATTCGAAATATTATATCGAATTTCAATGGAGCCGAATTACATATTAAACGTTATTAAGTTCCAGTAGATTGCACGATCGCGTTTCCCTTACCAGACATTTCCGGCTCGTATGCATTGCGTACATCTAATAATGCACGGATAATACGATTACGACGCATCCTATGCATAAGTAACCAATATTAAATTTCATCTTTCCGTAATGAACTCTGCACTCAGTTAAGAATCTTGTATACCTTGCTCAAGACCGTACGCGTGTCTAAACGAAACGATATTTAAAATTCCCGATACGCGTGGTGGAAGTGAAATTCTTTGAAGAACTAGATTTATCTGGGAAACTAGAAATATATCTATTTCTGTGATTTTTTTTCGATATAACGAAACCTGAACTTCGGAGTAATATACCAAAATATTTCAAAGTGTTAAGACATCTTCACTGGAATAGCTACTTTTCCAGGACGAAGTTTCCAATATAGAATGCTGCAGTAATTGGTAATAAATATTGCAACTATTTTAATGGAAAAAAGTTGTATATATTTTTAAAACATTCCAGTATGCTCAGCCTTCAATAGGAATAAGTTTTTAGTTTATGAATTATCCAGGAACGATTTCCGCTCGAATTAAAACAATTCTATTGCTAGTTCAAAAACCCATCAATGTGAAATTTTACCAACAGTATTCTATTTCCAATACGAATCGCTCTGAAAAAATAATCCCCCTCTTTTTACCCCGGCTAAGTGTCCGTAATAAGCCGAAAGTTGCACAAATCTTTCGTCGTTCCTTTTTCCCTACAACTATTTACCGAAGTTTCAACGAGAAGAAATAAAGTTGCATGCGCGCCGAAAGCGTCAGAATACGTACTCTCCCTTTTTGTTTCCGGCGGGGCGTTCCGCGGGGCCGTGGTTCTCGACCAAAATTGGATCAAACGAAACTTTGTTTATTTAACGGAACATGCCAGCATTTCGGGCGGCGTTCGCTCGAAAAATCATCCGCTGTTCAATTATGGTACTCGAATTCGACCGTGTAGCCTGTCGACATTGCGCGAAGTTCCGATGAAATAACTTGCCCGCCGTTTATGACTCTGTGAACCGTTGAATTTTTCATACATACGTACCACTATCACGCGCTACAAGTTTCGCGAGATCTGTCGTCCTATCAGATAATTCCAATTTCGACTCGACTGATAGTTCCTGAACGTGTCGAAGCGGAGACAGCGTGAAATCGACCGGCTGTTCTAAGCAAAGGATTTAAAATTAACCACTTCCGTGTCGCGTTTTTTTTTATCGTTAGCTGTATCATACCTTCGCTGTATCAGACGCCCGTGGGATATTGCACTCGCTCGTTACATTGCGCGAACATGTATGTATCATTTTCTTTTTCCTTACGTTGCATGTTTCGCGGCGTCGAAAATAATAATCACTTCGATAGCGCCGACAGACCCTCATCCCCACCTGTCCAAAGGTGGACACACCGAAATTAATAATAGGACGATTTACGGGGTAAACACGATGGCGGCAAGTTTTATTTGGATTATGATAACAACGGGCTTACGGGCGGCGAATAATCAACGCGAGTTTGCATTCCCGAAGTGAGACGGGGATTTTTTTGTATTATTTATTTGAATCGTCGGATATTTTTCGCTTCTATTTCCACTGAGAGGGGTGACTTTAATGTAATTAGTGTGAATTTTGTAAAAGCCTTAGCACATTTCATGAGAAACAATCGCGGCTGTTTTTGTACATTACATATCCATGTTTAACTTGCCTTATGTAAAATATAGAATTCGCGTTGAGATGGGAATGTTGATCACAAGATAATTACGAGATAATTACGTGTAAATATATAGTTGAGGCATCCTTTCGCCAAAGGACTCGAGAATATTTTTCCACGGGAACGGAAGACACCTCGTTCGGCATTTTCGACTTATCTGGATGCGATGAATCACCCCTTTCGATCATACCACGAATCACGTGCCATTCTATACGTTACAGAGGTGCATTTACCTCGATCGATTAAATGGTAAAAATGGTGTCAACTATTTTTACCGTAGAAATTTGAGAGAGCCCGTTGCACGCCAGACGTCGCAGATTTAATCAACAGAGAAGAAGACGAAACGAAATGTTTTAAACTTGAACGACGCGCACTGATCGTGCAGAAAGTAACCGTGTTCAGTTCTGAGATTGTCCCCGCACGATCTCTAAAAATATTCCATTACAACAACGTATCCGGCAGTTCAATTTAATTACTTGTTTAACCACTCGCGCTGCCAGGCTGACTCGATTCGTTCAACACTTAACAAATTAACAGCGTTGATTTGCCGCCCCGCGGAAGGGTTTCAACGTGGGATTCGCAGAGACTAGGTTACGCAAGCTCAGCATAAGGTAGCATGTGTCCTACGGTCTTTCCCCGACCCTTCCCCTCATGCCTCTCTATCCCACATATTCTCATCCAGTTAACCACTCTGTCCATCTTATTCTATTCATAAGTATGCACGAATTAATCACGAGATCCTCTCATTTGCGTCAGTTATTATGAACTTCGCCGTAAGACCATTACTGAATTACAGCCAGCCTGGAGTGGGCTGCATGCCGCTCGATACTCGCGCATCTCGAGCGAGACAAAATCGAAAATGCATCTATAAACAGTCGGGTCAGGCCCTTTTTTTCCCACCGCCCTTTTTTTCACACGTTACCCCTATCGTTCTTTTCTTCCTTTTTTCCCCCTTTTTTTGTTGAACCACTCGATGTTAATGTATGCGAAAAGTCTGAGAGCAATTGATCGATCCATTCGCTTTATCTACCCTCCACGCGTCTTCCTATGGAATAGCGTACCTCTCTGTAAAGTGTGTTTACTGGGAAATGTAATTCGATCGTTAGATTTCAGTGAAATGAAGCAAATTTTCGGAGTTGAAAGGACCGTGAGGAAGATTTGATTCTTTAGAATCATTGATGTAATTCTGATATTAGGTTTGGATTATAATTAGATTTAAATGAATCAAGGTGTTCCATGCGAAATATTGTTTTTAATTAAATAATTAAATGTAATTTTTATACTATTTATATAATATATTCATCAATAAATAAAAATATATAGAAATTAATGCTAGATACTGTACGATTATCATTACGATTTTTAATAATTTTTCATAACTATTTTTTGTCAATGTTGCCATGCCGAATCCTTTCACGAATTCAACTGCACCCTACTGTAATGTTAACACGTGCAAAGAGATATGTTAACGAAATGAATTTTAAATCAATATTACGTATCGTTCATTTCTTTTTCCCCGTTCAGTTTTGCTCGTGAACTCAGACATCCGACGATTTAACTGGCTACCCGAATCAGGTTGACCGTTCGTTTTGCAATCATTTGCAATTAAAAGCGAACACGGACCGAGGGAGCGCGGACTCGTTAATGTAGACGCGTTTTCACCGATTTACCAACGGATTCCACCGTGGGAAAATGTACCCTGACCTGATTCTACTTTCGAATCTATCTTTAAATCTCGCCTATGCGTGCCACGCTCGGGGGATGCTCGCGTATCTGGCGGTGCTAACGAACCCCCGGGAAGAAGACAGCCACACCAGCCAGCTCATCCAATTTCCTTTCCCCTTCTGGCTCGTCTTTGAATAGCTTCAATGTGTCAAATTTAAAAGGACATTTACGTATTCTGGAACGCCGCCTCGCGACACTGTCATTCGTTAAATCACGCGACGCAGCAAATTCATCGACGATTCCCCGCCGTTTGTTGTACGAAGTAGCACGGCGAATTGGAAATATCGAGTTTAACCAGTCGCGTATAGAAAAAATTATTGATAGCGCTCGAAAAACGACGTTCCATCTTTTTCCCCCCCTTTTTCTCCCTTCCTTTCTGTTTGGAATCGCCGTTCTGTGCGTCACAGTCGATATATATTTCGCGCAGGAAAAACTCCTATGATATTTTACGGGGAATATAGCCGTTAGAAATTTCTCGGGCGCACTTCAATTTGCAAGGTGGCGGCCGCGTCCACGCGTTATTTGTACCGACATTCGATCAATGCACACCATTATAACGCGGACAAAGGGATCGTTGCGCGTCAGGGTGAATTGAAACACTGACGGGCGAGCGCGTCCCGTACGAATTCCAATTTCGTCTGAGCCCTTTTCCGATTTTTTTCATTATCGTTTAATTATTCGAAACCACGACGGTATTAGATTAATCAATCGTTCGGGGTGCTCGGTGTCGAGGTGACGCCTCGAGAACCGTTACCGATATGCATCGCCGGCGGAAAACGACGAGTCAATTACGCGGAGAATCGATTCTCCCGGCGCACGCTGAAGCCGGCCGAGAAAATTGTAAGAAACAATTGCGTTATCGACGGTGAACGGAATTATTAATAACGATTCGGATTTCACCAGCGGAAATACCGTTCGAAATTGCGACTGAGAGAATTCAACCAACGTTCTGATTCATTTACTGGGCGCCCCCGTCTGTCTGTTTCACCCCCTATGTACCTCTCGTCTCCATTCATTTCGAAATTTTCATCCTATATATAGTATGTACATGCGTCACCCGAGGACTTACCCTTTTCGAGTACGAAACTCTCGTTAGAGAGGTCGTCGAATGGATCAGAACTCTGAACGGGAACGTAGTTATGAACCGATCGGGAATCTCCCTCGTCCTTATTATTTATTCAGTGTTGGTACATATCTGTACGCTGGCTGCGCTTGAATATTTGATAGAAACCATTGCCCGTGTCGGCGCTTCTCGTGCGACGATACGAGGCCGGATGCGCGTCGACGATCGGGCGAATCGTAGAATCGATGGGAAACCGTCGAAGGCGACGAACAAGTTATACTTCTTTTTTAACGAATTGATGAAAGCACCCGGTTGAATAAGGTAGACAGATGGAAAGACTAACAACGGCGACGCAGTCTGCTGCGGTGGATGTTGTCTTCTTTTTTTTGCGTCTGCACCCATGACCCCGTGAAATCAGCCATCTTAATTAAGAAACGATTTTTGCGGCTGGCGGGGAAATAAGAAGGGCTCCGTCGAGACTTCCAAGGCGGGCATTATATAAAATCGATGAATTGTTGATCAAAGGGCCACGAGACTTCTCTGATTTCTGTTTTAATTTTATAGCTTAGCCATTCATCGGTCACCCCCTTTTAAATAAGGAACCCGACGGTCCGACGGATTCGTTTCACTTGCAATTAACATGAAAGGAATCTCCTGACGGAAGGCTGGCGCATTCACGAGCACCGATTAAAACGTTACGCCTGCTAGTTTGTTGGGGACAAGTTGCGAAGGAACGATACATAATCTAAAAAAGACCCTTGGACGATCGGTGTTTGGCATTAACATTCTGGGACGCGTGAATTATACGCATCGATGGGCTAAAGATGTTGAAAAATATATTGACCAAGGGCAGATTGACGAATAATTTGGAAAAAATCTGACACCGGACTGTCGTCGTTTCATGCGTTCAACGACATCGGCAGCAGTAAATTATCGGCTGAAAACATCGAGCTGCGGCGGAACTCTAAAAAAAATATGTTACAAAAATGAACGAAAAAATGCCTATTCTATTCTGCTCGATCTTCATCGAGTCTCGTTGAAACAGATTAATACACCTCGCGTGTGTCGCGTATCAAACAATCCGCGTACCAATCAATTCTCCATTCCGGTCGAAAAAATGAACGCCCGAAAATTTTGCGCGCGATTAAGGTACCTATCCTCGAACAGTATCCCTTAACGCTGCACGCCGTTTTCCTTCAAGCCGCCAGGATACCGTCATTATCCTTCGTTCATCATCATTATCCATCATCTCGCGTATCCTCATTAGAACGCCAAACACCATTCAACCCCAAAGAAAAGTGAAATCGATCCCCCCCCCCCCCCATTCGATTCACCGTGCGGGTACAGATTTTCAATCGCAGCCGACGTTCCATCATCCTCAAACGCACCACGACCGAACGGTCTGCAGGTGTGGACATCGGCTATGAGTAAAACGGTTGCTCCTCTCCTCCAACCTCATTGTTCCATTCTTTCCCCCTCTCTATCCACCCTTTCTCTCCCTACCCTCTGTAACGTCGTGTTCTTCTCATTCTATCCCCCTAGCATCCCCCTCTGCTCCTCTCTTTCTCACATCGAAAGTGGACACATGCTTGGCCCTAGTCACCGTCCCTACGAATTCCAGGGATCAATGCGTCGGTGCACCAAAACGCCTGCGCCACCCCCTTCAACCCCACCACACCCACAGTCCGCTTTAACCGAGCAGCAGCAGCACCACCACCAGCACGAGCATCAGCATCAGCATCAGCATCAGCATCAGCATCAGCAGCAGCAGCACCGGCAGCAGCAGCAGCAGCAGCGCAGCAGCGACGACGACGTCGACGACGGCGTTGGAGGCGGCTGTGGCGGTGGCGGTGGTAGTGGTAACGGCGTCGGGGGTGGCGCCGGGGGTAGTAACGGTGGTGGCCACGGTACGAACAGCCTCACAAACACAACCACGTCGCATCGCTGTCCATACGAATACGTAAAATACGTAGAAGCCAGCGTTCGTGGTATCAAAGTGGTGGTGCGTAGGAACCGGCTGGCTAGCTGGCTAGCTGGCTGGCTGGCGGTGGTGGCGACGACGACGACGGCGTATTCTACCCTAGTCGTGGTGTATACCACTCTGAGAATCCAGTCTCTCTTCTCTACGGCACGGCAGAGGCAGCAAAACCCTTCACCTTCTCGGGATACCCCTACTATTTCACCCTAGTACTACTACCACTAGTACTACTGCCACTACTACTTACACGGGCCGGTCCCCTCCACGCTTCCCCACAGAGAATATATATCCACGTCCCTTTTCTCCCCTTCGAAGCACCGGTCGCTCCTGCAACGGACGAGAGGGCGCTCCCCTCCCTTTCGATGTGCGCGTTACCCGAGCCTCGGAAATTCTGAAAGCGGTTCGCGCCTGTGCAACTCGCGCGGGGGTGGCAAGGGACCGAAAATCGAGGTGAAAGGAAACTCCGCGGATCCGGCCTAAGGGTCTCTCTTAGGGCTGATGCGTATCCGTTTCTAGCTAGAATTTTTTTCGGACGTGCGTGAATTTTCGTGAACGTCGGTTGAGATAGAGGGAACGCGGTCGTTGCTGTTAACGTGAATGGAATATTACGTGCGTCTCGTTGCCGCGTCTTCGGGCCGAGTAGCGCGTATCAGAGGACGCGTAAACACGCACACAGAACGCACGTAACCGCGTTCGTCGTGCAGAATCGGTGTGGCCACAGTGACACATCGCGATACATACGGATTTACATACGTCAGTGGCTATCAAGTATCCCTCCCGTCCTCTTTATCCCATTGTGCGCTTGACACATATACGCACGGAGGTGGGCGAGAGGAAATATATTCGCGACGTAGAACAACGAACCAGAAGACGAAGAAGAAGCGAGGACATTTACACCAGACCTCTGATAACCGAGGACGACGACGACGACGACGGCGACGACGACGTCGACGACAATTTGACGGCGGACTCGTTCGATCGTAGTGGTGGTGGTTCTGCCTCGCGTGACACACTTTTGTCGCGAGAGAAGAGAGAAACTCTCTCCTTGCCAGGCCTGACACGAAGGAGGGAACACTGGGCGGACTGATATCGCGGTAATATCGGCACCGTGTGTGGGCAGGGAATCTGCGTGAAATTGTCAGTGATAGTTTTATCCTGTGTACCGTGCGAGTGTCGTCGTGGTCAGTGCTCGTTTAGAAGAGATAAATACTAGTTGGTGTTTTGACTGACGGGGAGAAAGAGAGAGAAGGAGAGAAGGAGGGAGAAAGAACCATTTCGTTTTTATTGGTTCGACATAAATCTAAAGGAAAAGAGTCGTATATTCGAGTGACTATCAAAAGTCGTGATTGTACAGTGGATTGTTCGTTGTGCTATTCGCGAACTCGTACGCCAGGATTTCCGATTAAAGACCAGGTGGATCGTGGGTCCCGAATACGGGGGTATCATGTATCCCCGATTGCAGCCCTCCTTTGAGGGTTAAATCCGACCGATTGCGCGTCTCGACTTCGTCCTGCGCTGCTGTGTAATTGTGCACTCTGGAACTAGACCGAAGTACGTCTTCTTAAGAACTCCCCGATTTCGGGCGCAAGAGCTGGTCCCACCGAGGACCAACCGTGTACCACATCCCCGCGCTGAAAGTGAGTCTTACGCTCTGATGCTTGTCTTCGTGTCCTACCTCGCCCAGTTGCTAGCTGAATTTGCATCTCGTAGCTTTAAGAACGAGCCGGGACGAATGGAAACGAATCCCGCGGGGGCTTCCCTACGACCTTCTTATGTATTCCGTTTTTATTATATTTTTGCATGACGAGCCAATCGAGACGGAATTGTTACCAGCGAGTATAACAAAGAGCACCATTTAAATGGCTCCGGGGCTCAACAGTGGGGTTATTAAAATTTAACGAACGAGCAAAATAAGATATCGTGCAGACTTCCCTTCTCTTTTCTTTTATTAATTCGCTGGAGCTTGGCACTAGACAGGGGGCACAGTTAATGGCATATTAGAGTAAGACGAAGGGAATCCAATTTATCTGACACTTTACCGCGAGCAAAGTATCGGGGGAAATTCAACCGTGTCGACTGGTTTGCAAAGAATTCGATCAGCATAACGAAACCTTATTTCACGCGTGTTCGCGAATGATAATTCGTTTATATGCACGCTTCCGTCGAATCAGGAAGCCTTTCGCAATTGCAACGCGTTTTATCTTTTTTTACGCAGATGACGGCAAGCGTTTCGATTGGAAACGGAAACTTGTAGCTTCTATCTGTACGATAATAACAGGCTTGGAAAAAATTATGAGAAACGTCTGATAAAGAAGAGGTTACGAATATGAGACATCAAGGTTTTTATTTGTACACTGCACCGACAGCTTGGATATTGATTGCGTATTAAGTATTATAAAGGCTACAACGTTCTTTCACGATAGTCGTCATTCGAGTGTAGCCAAAAGTTTTTGCGTGTACATGTTAAAGTAAAATATATTTTGATGTATTTTGCGATTTTCAAAGTTAGCCGTATATATTCCGAGGTTCCCTGGGTCGACAAATAAAATGGGTATATCAAATTCGAACCCACTCCTCTATAAAATAAAATGAACGTTATAGAAAAGTTTTAAATGATTTTCAATAATTAGAAACGCTTAACATTATACGAGGCGGGGGACAGTTATATCCGTGATACGCGATTTAAAAAATAAAATTCTTTAATAATTCTCTTTCTTCCAAAAAAAAGAACTCTTGAAAATTGAGGAACGTCGAACTATATGCAAATTCCCCACCGCTAATGAACTTTCTCCAGCTCCGCAACATATTCATTTCGCACGCGCTAATTACACATAATTTTCTAAATGCAAATGAATCGTCGAATATATGCATACGTGATTCAACTTGCCAGACAGAGCACGTTCATTGAATTTGTCGTCCCTTGACATTCGTCCCGGTGTTTGTTCGACAATTCGTTATTTATGCAAACTCCCTTGGACCTCCGGCGAAGGTCGAGAGGGAGGAAAAATGAATTCCTTTAAGGCACAAAGGCATCGAGAAAATTGACATACTGCCTCAGAACATCCTCTTGTCCGGGGAAGCACAATTATGTATTCAACCTTCCAATTCGATATTGTCCGCCTTCTGTCGCCCAGAAATCAAATTTCTCAACGGTGTCCTCAAACGGACAGCTATCCATTCTCGTAAACAGAAAATATCGACCGAGTCTTAGTTGCTGTTTAGGAGATATCAATTTTACGACGTGACGAAGCGAAACTTTAGTCGTGAAAGGTTCCCGAATATAGAAAGCCATATACAAAATTGCTTGTAATACAACGCGATACAATATAAATAATACCAACTTCCGAGCACGCCAACAAACATTCTACACCCGATCGACACGCGCTGCAACCACTTTGGGGCAAGCGTTATTTCCGCTTCGACGTATCCTTCGAAGCGGCCGCAAGCAGCGTGAAAAGATAAATAAAAAAAAAGAAGATCACGACGGATCGATGGGACACTTAACCTGTTTAGCGCAATTAATCGCCGTGCGGGACAAGAATCTGTAACAGGCTCTATTCCAGCAACAAAATTAGCAAGCCGTGGTCCGCAGTCGCGTCAGAGAAATCACAGCAGATTTCACGGCCGTCGAAAAATTGTTGTTTAAATTTCTCCCAGCCCGGCCGTCGAAAGCGTATTTAACGCCAGGCGAAACACGAGTCGAGTCAATATTTTGCCCGAATATTTAATCAGCCGGCGCCTAAATGAACGACGTGACGCCTACAATAATAGGCGAGTACCACGGGCGTTGGGCCGTTTCCGACTAACCACAACGAGCCACGACGAACTTCCTCCGAAAGTCGTTCCTCGTTTACGAGGGGCAATTATAAAACCGTCCGCGAGTAGCTCGAACGCTCAAGGCCGGCAGGTAGCCATAAATTCACACCCCACAAGCGAGTAAGGCCTTCTTCGCAGCATGCGACGTGCCATTGATCATGGTAGATAGGTAACTCGCGTGGTAGAGGGTTCGCAGGCTTCGACGTAGTTACGTTAATTTCTACGAGGCGTCCCAGTTTTCCACGAGTTGTGGCTCTCTCTCTCTCCCTCTCACCCTCTCTCTATCTATCTTGCTTGTTCGCTAACGTTGCACTTCCAGTCTCAGCCAATGCTGTCGGGAAATTACGGGACGCCTATGTATGTATTGTGTTGACAAGCGATCCTTCCTCTTTGTTATGCCACCCTCTTTTTACACCGCCTCCCATATGTCTGTGAATCTCTACAACGCGCCCCTTTTCATTCTCACCCCCGTGTCATTAGTCTTCGCGGCGGAGCATCCCGTTCGTTTTCCCCTTCGCTATCTCTGTTGCTGGATCTCGGGCCGGCAAACCATCCAGATTGAAAGCGAATCGGATATTTATTAATACAACTGCGAGTCGATCGGCGCCGGGTTCGACGGAAGTCTTAATCGTCCCCGGCAACCCTAACCGTACTGAATTCAAATAACATAGGGGGAGGAACCTACACGGGGATAACACCCGTTGGCGTGCCGTGCGGCCGAGGGTGTATACACTGCTGGAAGCTACGAAGAGATTAAGAACTTATGACACTACATGGCGGCGTTTCGCAGGCGTATGCCGGGGTAAATATTTTTACACGGGAGTCAGCGAAACTTGTAGCGAACAGCGGGATAAATATATCGGCTGGGAGTTTTATAATATTCTGCAGCGCTTTGTATGGATGTGCGTATGCGTAGAAGGGTTATAGAACGGCAGTGGTCGCATCTGCCTGGGAATTAAAGTCGAATTGATGCGCGACTTTGAATAAAGTGTAACTTTTATCGATCGAACGATTGTTGGCCGGCCAACTGGATGGAATAACGATGAATGAAATAAGGGGACGAGCAGGGAAGCCCTTGATTTGTTTGACTAGGTAAAGCTGTATATCTCTTCGTAGTCCAATTGTATAATGATGTACGTGTGCAACGGAGGATTTGCTATTAGCGACATGGTAATATGCTTGTGCGCATCGAATCGCTTTGAACGGGATAGTTTGAATGATGGGAAATCTATTTTTAATTGTTGCAATGAATGAAAGTAATATTCGGGTATTACGTAGAAATCGAAATGCCCTCTATAGTCACTTTTTCAATGGTTATTCTGAACCTTTGAATAGATGGAAATCTATGGAAAATGGGGTAAAAAATCAAATGTCATGCCGTGAATCGTTAACTAATATTGTCGGCACGTCACTGCTCTATTCGCATCCTAAAAAAATAACAAACGCCGGAATATGCAAATGTTTTGTGCGCCCAACTAATAATTTGGAGACAATATACTACGGAAGACTTGAAATTGTAAAATTATGGAGATACTCGTTGGACACGAGAGGAAGAAGCTGAACAAAGGAGAAGTAAGGGAATCTAACCGAGTAATTTTCTTTTTTTAACAGTATATTCCTGGCAGATACGATATCTTGGGCGATGGAAGTTCTGAATTAAAAAGGTCGAAATACCCTGGAGGAAAATTGAAATTGACGACGGCCACCTATTATTATAATAGATACAGGCTCGCTAGGAGCTGCGAGATTTCTCTCTCTCTCTCTCCCTCTCCCTCTCGCGCGCGCTCTCTCTCTTTTTCCATAAAAACGAGGGGTGAAATACGCGAAGCTCGCCTGGCATTTTGACGGGTCGATGAAAAAAGAAGCGGCGAACAACAAGATAAATCGGCTTGTTAAAAAAGTACCGGGTGGAAATTTCTGCAGCAAGTGAACTTTAAACGTATTATTAGTTCGCCGTCGAATATCGTGCTGAGGAGTTATGTAAATAACAATGAGCCAGGGCCCCGTTGTGTTGGTGGATATGTGTACGTGAATTCCCCGCGCACGCGCGTCCCTTCTATAATTAATGATTTTTTTTTTAATACCCCAGCAGAAAGTCCAATTTTTTTTTTTTTTCCTTTTCACCTTCTCCTTTAAATTACGCCACGCATTTCGTTGGGAGGCTTTCATAATATCGAAACAACGAGCATCTGCCTAATGAATTGAGTGTTATTAAAAAATAATCTAATAGCGGCGAGATGAGGGCATCGATGCTTCTTGTTTTTCACCTTACTCTCCTTTTGTATATTCTCTTTTTCACCGACCTTTAACATTACGCAACGGTGTTCCGTTAATGAAGTAACAAGTTGTACACGTATAGGGAGAGTGAATTTTTACACCGTGCAGCGGGATGTTAATGTAAATGGTAAACAGATATGCCAGGATAAACAAGTATCCATTGATCCGCGCTACTACAGTGCCGATGAACTTTACTCTGAATCGTTTAATGATATTCCCGGGTCATTACAGGCAATCATTGCAAGAGTCGAGCGTGAAATTTACAAGGTTTCATTAGGGCCGCCGGAACTCGCTGAACATACAACACCAGACCGCTAATAATCAAATTAACCAACCCGTTTTAAATTCCCTAATACGCGACGCTCACGAAAATTGCACGCTTTCGCACGATTTAATCGACACACTCGATTATTCGTACGTCAATTCACCCTCGCTATCGTCAACAATGGCGGCGATGGGGCAGGGGGAATTATTTGCGTGCCTCGTTTAATACCTGTTCGAGATAAAGGAGCGAGCCAAACCGTCAGAGCATGCTTTAAGTATATAATTTTTCGGCTAGGGTGGCTAGTTAGCAACAAGTCGAATAAATACTATAAGTCGTGCAGGTGCACAAGCTCGAGAATCATTCCGAGGTATTTTTTCACCATTGTATAATATAGGCTTCATTTAGATATCACTATAGCATCTCTATAATAACTCGTGTTACCTGTTCCAATAATTGCACGCAATTTTATACTTATATAAAATACATTACTTGCAACAATACAGCGAACTTTCCTCCACGAAATTATAATCAATTCATCAATTTACCAAGGAGAAAAGCAGAAGTCGGAAGAAAACGAAATGCCTGCATCGCAATTAAATTACATTGGAGAGTATTAACGTCCCGACCCATTTCAGAAAATCTCTCTCCCTCCCTCTCTCTCCATCACTCCCTTTCTATGTGTAAATACTATTGGCATTAGTTTGGTACAGGAGACCGGTTGAAACTATAAGACCCCAGTTAATGATCACGAAGGGTGGTCAATTTTATTGGCGGGCAGAAAGAAAGTTCCGAATTTCCGGGGAACGATGCGATCTTCCGCCGCTCAGATCCCTTCTCTAACCTGCTACGTGCGATCAATCGAATTCGTCACGATCTCAGGGCAACATAATGAAATTTATCAGATCGATCGTGACCAGAAACATTGCACGTCAGCAACATCGGCACTGGTGGATAACGAAGGGCGCGGCGCGGTCTGCGTGAGACCATTAACCGAGAATTTCATGATACGTTTCATTGCACTAATCCAATTTAATTAGAACGGCTCGGATAATAAGCCTGTAACGACACACTTTGCACATTAATAACGATCAGACTCTCTGGCCACGGCGCTGGCTTGGGCCGCCGAGAGTCATCCGACGTTTTATCGTTCATCGTCTGTCTTCCTTATCGCATATATCTTCCACGTCGTGACGTGTACTCGCGAATTATGTAATCCGTCTGGAATCTTTGCTCTTTTCCAACTGGATTTTCGCAGTCGTTCAAAGTCCATGCGAAAAGATTAGAGATTGATGCAAGGGATGCTCGATGTAGGGTGGCACGATGATTAGTAAGAACGAAAATTGCAAATCGATGGACTTTGGAATAGCAAATAGAACTGTACATAAACACTTCGTTACGAACAGCAATGAATTATAGCGACGAGATTATTTTCGATGTAGTGGTGTATTTTCGTCTCAATTATAATGCATGAATAACTTTTCTTCTTCATGAATGAAATTAATGAAATGAAGTTTCGAGTGTGCTGTTGAGTTTCAAGTGTACAGTTGTTTGAGTGCGCACGAAAAACTTTCCATCTTAATGGTGAAGGGGTTAAAAATGTTTTTAATTTGATTGATAACAAGTATTGATGTTCCCCCCGAAGAGTTTTCGAGGTATATCGTCTGGAGATAATTAATAGCTTCGTCGGGGGCTGAAGAATGCATTAATGATGCGCGTATCGACTTTATCGGGAATCTGAGAACGCATTTATGAAGCGTGTGCGAGATTCAACTTCCTCAGGGATTTGAGAACGCACTAATGCAGTAGAATAGGCTTGTATGAAATTCATCGGGAATCTTGATGCGTTGTAAGAAGGTCCTTGAACAATGGCCATGTATATGAATTTCATTAATAGGACAATGGTGCCGATAAGACATGTAAAAGCATCTGTTTAAGAAATTCGAGGATTAGCCTACAGTGTAGCATTTTCTAAAAATTAGTTGTTAAGAAGAATATGAGAGGAGGATGTGATGATATAAAGGGTTCAGCTTTTCAACATCAAAGGCTGTAATTACGCTGCAATTAACACTCCACTCTTAATTCATTCGACACCAAAACCAAATTGTTAAAACGACGATTTAAAACCGTTCCAGAAATCAAGATAGAAGTGATATTTAGCCGAGGTGAATGGACACTATTTTTTAACAAAACTGCAGAATTTTTCCGACACACCATTTCAATCGTGTCGTACGTCGATCGCACAGAATAAACAACAACATTTGAAAGCACATTAAAAGAGCGCCGATTTATTTGTGCCAGCAAACGGCGTTTCATTTCTGCTTTAAAATAACACCCCAGGCATTTTGCCTTCGTAATATACAAAAGTACATATACATATAGACACTAGGTTGAACGCAACCATTTGATATCGGAATTTTTTCTTTCTCGTCCCCACGAAATTGTTCCAATCTACAAAAATAATAACGGAACGTGCACCGAGACACCATAAATCGAAACGTTTAACCGCACCCTCCAAACCTCGCTCCAAAATAAATATCACCCGTTCCAATAATCTAATTAGCCACGATTTTCTTCTCCCTAAATTAAAGGATTAGAAAAGAACAAAAAGAACTCTACCCGACACACGAACGACAAGGGTTGCGCTGTTTCTTCCATAAACGATATTTCAGACGGGCCTTCGTGTTCAAACAGCGCAGAATTTTTTCCAAAAATAAACTAGCAAGTTTTCACGCAACCGCGACGCGATAAGTCACGTTTCGAGGATGGCGTGAAATCCGCGGAAAAATAGACGCACGGTCGATTTCTCTTCTGTGCATAATGCTCGGTATTAATTTAACGAGTAGTAATTAACGTGCGCGTGTGCGTTGTGCACACGCTAACGTGCACCCCGTGCAGCTCGTACCACGCGGCCTTTTGTGCAATAAGCATTACGCGGTATCGGTTTTGAATTTCTATTCTATGATAACCAACGCGAACAATGGCCACGGCCGCGATTTCATGCGCCGCCGATTGATGGTATTATAATTTTAATAGGAAATGAACCGAAAATACTCGGCTGGCCGGTATATCTCGTATTTCACCGGAAAGTATTGGACGGGGCAGGAGGGCTTTCCCCCCTCGACAAGAATCGAAATTGCTCGTCGTCGCCGATTTCCACGGGCGTCGGAGAATCAACGGGCTATGAACGTAACCAGACGAATCGCGTTTCAGCCGGCTGTGCACGACTCCGGTACCGCCCGACTTCCATTTTCTGGCGCGTGTGCGGAACTGGGTTCCTTCGTACGAGAAACGAACCTGCCGTGAAACTTATCCGTGTCAGTGACCCTAACGACGTTCGTAAACGATATTCGCAGATATTTCTAAGGGAGCCGGCTAGGATTTCCAACGGTAATCGTTTTTTAAGGAATAGAAAGAAATAAGACGGCGTGGGCAACAAATTTCTCTGTATGAAATAACGTTTGTGGCAGATTTATTAAAATCTCCGTTATTAGTTGTAAGTAACACTGGACAACTAAGAAAGCAGCGTGTTTCGACGTTTCCTCGCGTTACGATTGAATTGGATTAAATATTTTTCTTATACACGTAAGGATGTGCGATATTTTGTACTTGGTTTGAGAGAAATTTAACGGCAACGTATCGCGAATTAATATTGTATAAATAGCAGATTAGTAATATTAATAGCAAACAAATTTCTCCTTGAATAAATTGCAGGGAAATTTAGAAAAACGAATAAATGGACCCGAGTATGTTCCTAATAATAACACGAAGGCCAACGCAAGAAGGAGGAAAACGAAGAAGAAAATAGACCAGAAGAAACAAAGAGCCAGTTTTCTCATCCCGAAATAAGCTCGTGCCACGAGAGGCAGCCGGCCTTCGCAGTGACGAGATAAGACGAAAGATACAACAAAGGGTTGATGTTCCCCGTACGATTCGTCAGAGGTCAAGAGAAAAGAAGAAGAGGAACGCGTCGCGTCAGGGGCTGAAGCTTAGCCTCTTCTTCGCAGCCATTCCGGAACTTTATTTCCCCGAGGATCGCTCCAGCGGAGTTTATCGCTCGGGGTAACGTTGTTCCCTCCGTCTCTACCCAAGAAACTGATCTCTTCCTTTCTTTCCTTTTTTTTTCCTCTCGTCCTTATTCTGTTATTTCTGACGTCTGCGTTCATTCCCTTACGCTACCGCTCTATCGCTCCTCATGCCGATCGAATCTGTCTCCCCGTCTTTCGTTCGACCGACAATCACGATTTCGGAATATCAAATGCTGTTTACTTAGGATAAAAGGCCGGGAATAGCTCGGGCAGCTTCTTCGATTTCTCGGTTGCCAACCCCGTCCCTCTTGTCGGTTGATCGAGGGGCGTTCCGCCACCTGGCGTAATCAAGAATCCCCTTATTGGCCGTTCGTGGCATAGTTCCGTGGGCCAAGACCACCTTTCGCTAGTGGCATTAACGCGACTCGAAAACGCGAAACACTTTGGGATAACCTACTTCGAGAACAATGTGGACCCGGCGTAGTTTCGAACGAGTCGCAACTTCCTACCCCTTCTGTGCCACCCCGCCACCCTGGCCCACCCTATCCCCCGGGGACAGGGTTAGGAGGGAGCATTCGTTACACCAATTTCCCGTGATATCGCCGGCTAATTGCGCGAAATTAAGAGGACCTCTTTATCGAGTGCCGTGCTGCTAATTTATTGACGTTGCCACGTAAAATCGTGACGCGATATAACTATCCCGAAATATATGGCCGCGAGGTTGAACGGCGTTCGTATGTAGATGAATTTCGGCATAGTACGTACAAACAAAGACCGCGACGAATTCGAATTAACGGTGGAACTATTGGCTTGGGTACGTTCAGTGTACAAAGGAAATATCGTGTAAGAAATTCAAAAAAATCGTACAAGTGACTGATGAAGTTGCCAGGCAACTTGGGCCTGCAAGAAGAAACGTCTGGGATTAATACATCTTTCTTTATTCCCGCCGGAGAAACTTCAGCGTCGACTGAAAGACGCGGTTCTTATGAATTTCAAGCTACGCGCAATTTGAGTTTCTTGTTGAAAGAATAGTAAAGTGTGTACGTATGTATGTATGCCTATGCATATATATATTACATATATGTATACATATATGTAAAGTCTACGGACAAGAACCTTCTTTATTTTAGAACCGTTTCACTCGTTAAGAGTTTTCCTTTTTACGAAGGAAAGTTTCGACGGACCACGAAATACCGGTCTGCTTATGAATTCACGGAGAAAGATAACTTAAAAGGACGACCGTTTCTCCGCGGGAGAAAGGAAAGAGCAAGGGGATAAAATATTTAGGGGTGCGCGGCGTCTTAGGCGTAAGATACGAGATTTAAAGTTTTAGGTGCCACTTTCAGAAGGGGTTGCCCGCCGGCATCCTCTATCTAGGGATGTCTCTTCCACGATAGGAACACTTCTACAGTTACCGACGTTCGACCACATTCACCTTTCTGTATCTATACCTGTGTACCAGCTGTTCAGTAACAACCACTATGATAAGACGTTCGAATTAGTTCCTAGGGGCACCAGGTACGAATGCCCCGCGTACGTTTAGCGTTATGAATAATTACGTAATTCGTTACTTCGATCTGATACGAAAATATGCTGGGTCGTGGAAAGTACTTGTATCCCCTGAGATACTAGTCCGGCGATGGTTCTCTGTTAGATATAAATTACAGCACATTTAACTGTATCTCATCGTTTATGTAGTAGCCAGTTTGTGGAATGGTATCCGTACTTTCACGTTAAATGTCGGACTGTCAGAAGCCTCTGAATAAATCCAAGTTGTACGTAAAATGTTAATCGTACATTCATCAAACACCTCGCAAAAATTGAGTAATCTGTTATCCCATACGGTTTTCGTATATCAACTACAGTGAAGATAATAGTGATGATAATTTTCGTAAAAAAAAATTATATATCGCACTGAACTAATTATTGAAGAAGTGTGAATAATTCGTTTGATTGCACAATAATCGGGACAGTTGTAATAATTTGTTGTTTAAATCGCCGGATACGGTACTTTGAGAACGTGAAAGATAGATTTAAATTGGAATCTTTGTCAGTTTGCCATCCTAGAATCAACTCTTTAATACAAGGGTTATTATCACACCTCTTTAGTCTTGCAATTCACATCTCACAGGCCAATTTTCTCAAGTTCCCTGTCTCAAGGTCTACACTCGACTGACCTTCTTCCCAAACGCGTATTGCCGCTCGTCTCTCCCACAGGCAAGCACACGCTCTAAAATTAAGAGTTTGGAGACACAGCTGTGAAACAGCACGTCCGGGGAGCCCCTTTTCCTACATTTAAATCATAATCAACTTAACCAGTTTCATAACGCCGCTGTCGAAACATTTACACGTATTCCCAGTGTAATTCCAACTTGCCGCAACCACCATAATTGGGTCGAGTCCATATATCAAGGATGTAATCGTTACCGTCTCATCACAAAGTGAACACCGTATCATCATTTCCTATTAATAACTTTTTAATCACTTGAGATCCTGCTAGCAGAACGAACGAACGGTTCGCAATTATATTTAACGGCAAATACTCCAAAGCGACGACACTTTTTCCCACCGACGTTTGCAAACGTACAAGCGCAACGAGGTTTCACTCCAAAACGACGTAATTCCAAAGCATTACACGGCCGGAGAAATAATGCAACTTGATACCAAAGGAGAAATAAAACCGTGGAAAGATAGACGTCGAGTGGTGGAGGAAATGCGGCGGTGAGCGCGAGAGGTGACTCAGACACATCGAAACGAGAACGTTGAGAAATGGAACGAGTCGCGGCACTGCCACCGACCGAAACACCTTATGGAATACCACGAACAAGCCTGTAAACGCGATACTTGCGAGCTGCCAGCGGGAAATGCTGGCCGAGTCGCGGGGCGAAATACGTTTGCCCGGATGAGATATTGTGTTCGTTAACGAACAGAAGACAATGAACGCCAACGATTTACGAGATTAAATGAAAAGTTTCGAACGCGGCATGTTCGAAATTGCTACGGATACAAATGTTATCGCGCCGCGTGAAATCGTCATAAACGAAGACGTTTTATAACTTCGCCCGCGCGACATGTTCGGAGGAAATTTGATAGTAAGAAGATTTTTCTGTCCGGAGGGCCGATAAAATTTTTAGACCGGTCCCAGTAAAAACGATGTGACGACAGTGGGAATTATTTTAGGGAGTGCGTAGAATTTCGGAACGATTTTCGGCAAGAATAGATGTAATAAAATTTGCGAAGGAACATGGGTTGCAAACACCTGTTCAATTTAATGCGTTTCCATGTATTGATATACCGGTCGAATACATTAAGCTACGCGCATTATGGAGTTAACTAGAAGTCTGTGGTCAAGGATATTAACGCACAACGATTGGGTTACTGAAATGAGATTTCATAGCGATAATATTTTAAGCGGATGATCATTCTCTTTCGTGCTGTTCGTGTTGCGAACGGTGTCGACCACGCGCAAGATAGAGAAACAATCTGTACGATTGCAGAAACCTCGCGATTGTTTCCTTCTTACTTAGACGTGCAGCCGCAAAGAAACGTAACTAATAATGTCCGATGTCAAAGGTCTAGCCGTGTTCACATGAGAAAAGCTTCTTTCGCCGCTGGAAACAATCGGTAAAATCCGATCCAACGAACTGTCGTCGCTGGACGGAGTTTAACAGAAAGCCAGCAAAGAGCGAATCCCCCTTCGGCTGTATCCACTGTGCAATCGTGTGTAAAAATAAAATACCGACGTTACGACTCGATAGAAACGAGTGAGGGACAAAGAGAGAGAGGGAGAGAGAGAAAGAGAGGAAGCTGAACTATGTCGAACCTTCCTGTTCACGTTACACGTGCAATTTAAAAGAACATAATTGGATCCCATTAGCTAGAAATCACGTTGAAGGTATAGACATCGTGAAACAGTAGACGAGGGATGTTAAACATGTTTCTGACCGTCTTCACGAATCGACTTCGACTGCAATTGTACGACCCCTCTTTGCCAGTAATGGAGTCGAAAACGATGATAGCGCCTGAAGAGAATCTAAATGGTCAGACCACGTAATAGAGTATAGTATTGGTAATAATCGGACGACGGGGAACACATAGATCTTGCTCATCCTTGCGCCCTCTTCCTTCAACCCCCATACAAGTGTAACGAAATGGTGGCGAAACACGCGATCGTGAAGGTAACCGACTTGACGTTCTTCGACTTATCGTATGGCTTTTTGAGATCGTACAGAATGCACTCGACCTAGTTGAAAGGCGACGAAGAAGGAGAAAAATTCCAGCGAAGGATGGAAGAAAAAGGGAAGGATGACTGAGGGGATACGGTGAAAAGAGGCCAGCTTCCTATGGCCAGGAAAGGGAAAAGCAGTTTGCCAGGGAGCATCGAAGGCGGCCAAAAAGGCGTTAGGGAAGCCCGTCACGTTTTGGCCGGCGTGAAAAGCATCCCTGCAAAGGAAAGGAAAACGAGGGGAAAGCGGGCCCTCGTTAGCCGTTCTGTTATTATTTCGATTCTGGGTCGATCGTTCGATCAGCACGAATAGGGACCGCCGTTAAGAGTAGATCGGTACACGACGTGTCGTTAACCATTCATTTGTTCGTCGAAACTCGTTTCGTGGGGGTAAACTACGCCGAGTTTTCGTATTTATTGAGTTGGCGCGTATGAAAACGCTGCATTGAACGGCGAATGTTAAACGAGGCACGCATTGCACTTAACTGTCTGTATGTGGAACGATTTTGTTCTTTTTCGCTTTATGAAAAAAGCGGAAACAAGCCAACAGAGAGAATTGAACCGTGGAACGAGAATTCATAATAACTTTTTGGTTTACGAAATTCTGATGAAAGAACAAGTTCGGAAAATTTGATTGTTTTCGTATTCGAGCGGCGAGTGGAAGTGCATTGGAGCTCGTCCAGCTGTCGTCACGGATTCAACGCTGGTTACCAGCGAGCAGATATTACCGTTCGATGTACGTTAAAATTTAATAGGGCGTCGGCCACACGGTAATCCTTTAATGAACCAAATACGACCTGCTTGACGACGATTTGTCCAAGGAAGATTGCTTGATTACGTTAATTATTCCTCGTTCCATCGTCTCGATCAATCGATATGTCTGACTTAAGCGTCGAAGTTAAGGGGATTACATCAAGATTCGAGTTACTCGTGTTCGCTCCTCTGTATTGTTCCGACAAATGGAACGCGAGTACAACGAATAAAAATATTACAAAGTCAGAAAAAGAATCAAAGAGAGTACCAGCGTGACGTAAGGTTGCATGAAATATCCTTTGGAAAATATCACGCCATTCCGACACCTGCCTGTTACGACGACATCGTATAATTCTGGGTACACAGGAAATTGTACGGTGTCTCATAATATCAGGGTGTGTTAATGAACACAAGAAGTTTGAACATCTTTTCGCCTAATTGTACAAACTAATGTAGTATTGAATTCGCACAATTCTAAAATGAACCGAGCACTTTTCGCCACCGAAGCAGATTTAACTTCGACTAACAATGTTTATAATTGAATCAAAAGCCCGGAATTATTCGTTGAATAAGAATTTAAAGAACAATATTTATTAACGACGCAATTTATTCACCGATTTATTTAATTCAACGATATTTCCATTTCGAATGAAGCAGTCCATGTGATATATTAAATGGCTCCGCCGCACAGTAGGAAACTGACAATATGATTATAAGCTTTATACACTTCGCACGGGCGACGTTGGACGCGCTTTAGCTGGGCATAAATCAGTTCTCATTGTCGACGCGTGTAACACGCACGACAGGAACGAGAGAATATCACCACGTGCCAATGGGGTGGCTGTATCCGGTGAACTCTGTGCTGCCACGAAGTAATCAGGTTTATCTCGTGGTTGCACACAGAGACAGGTAGTAGTTGGTGACCGCCGGCACGTTGTGTCGTTTAGGAACGGCAGTCCGTTGCCAAGTGCGGTAACACTGCCACAGACGACTGTCCGCCATTGATATTCAAGTTTAAACTGAAATTTAGTAACATATATCACCTATCCGTGCGATGAAAACAAAAAAATTTCCTCGCTGTCGTAGAAAAAAAAGAAAAACGAAATAAATCTAGAGACTCAAGTAATCCCTAAGTTAAATGAACTAAATAACAATGAAGGGGGGAACAAAATTCATAAATGTTATACTATTTCGAAGATGCTTTTAATGGGCACTTAATGCAAGTTTAGAAAGTGTTAACAGTGCCACCAGTATTTCCAATGTACTTTCTTACGTTTCGTTATATGCAATTGGATCGATGAAATGTTAGAGTGGGTTACGAGCGTTCACTCTAAATTCGTTCGCTGTTTAATATTTTGAAATCGTATGAATAATGAACCACCGCGGGATATTAGTATCCTGTTTCAAAGTTACCCGATATTCCCCGTTAAACCGACGTTGGCCTCTGGGAGGCAAGAAGATAGACTCGATTAGCGAAACGCTCAAGCCGATCGAGTTCACTGTACTTGCACGATGAATCATCGAAGTCTCGTATCAATTTTTTACGCCTATGCGGTGAAGTTCACTTTGAACTAATTCAGAGTTCGCCAGGGCGTAGCAAATAACGTTAATTTGCTGAAATCATTGCTTCGAGACGATTAAACATACATACATATATGGCAGATGATTTTTCCGATTATTAAATTCATGCTGTCACGAGTCATTGAATTCCGTTCGACTAATTACCCACAGAATGGACGTATCCTAGTTAACTGGCCAGACGCGTTACACTGGCCGTATTACACTGGAATTCCCGAAAATTGGCTGGCTATTGATTATCGGATGAGGAATCCTTAATCAAGCTCAAGTATACGTTCCATTCGGATGTCTAAGAATCCTCATTTATGATGCCCCCCTCCAATCGACTAATTTCTGAATTGCTAAGGATTTTCGCGGTCCCCCCCCAGCAATCTTAATATACGCACTAAAAGAAATTGCAATACATATAAAACTGGGCCTGAAATTTGATCGATAATGAAGCTAATGCGGCAAAATTTGCAACGAGTACAGTGGGCGTAAGTAGAAACGGCCGAAATTGGTCAGACGCCGGACGCCGAAATAAAAAGGAGAAGATTAATACGGTTAATTAGAAAATGTGAAGGTCCGTCCTTGGCTACAGCAACGGTGTTTAAACGTAGCATCTATAAATCTCCATTACTCTGTATACTATAACCAAGAAACAGTAAGTCAATATCCCTTTCATATCGTTAATGTGAAAATGACGGGCTTATATACGACCGCGTTTATTCACCATGGATTTTGCTCCTCTACCCTATTTCACCGGCAACCAGGATCCTTTTCTCTTCCCCCCGGTAGAGGCTGGTTATATTTCTTATTTCTTTCACCAAAGGAAAAGCGCCGTTATTCATTAGTTTCTCTTCTCTTGCCCGTTTTAATAATATTCCACGTTTCCTTTATCCATCTATCAATTTCCGCGTTTATCTTTGTTCCCTCCTTGCTACTGCCGCCTCCAACCACGAATCTGTGGATTCTGCGATTTTTTACGGACGACACGCCAACGCTAACGAAATGCTTCTGTTTCATTGTTTTTTTTTCCTTGTCCTCCTCCCGGCAAACGAATTATGACAAAAGTTTTGCCCACCGTCCCCGTCCTTTCTACCCCTCATTTCGTCGATCCCAATTTCGGCCACCGTTCCTCATCTCTTCTCCACTCTCCTTTTCTTCATAGAACCTTGGCTTATGAGCTTCTTGTTTCCCGTTCGCGGTAAACTTCAATCAACGATACGCGTTCCCGTGCGAAACGATTTGTGGCGTCAGATAAACGTCCCGCGAACAATGCCCGTCGTAAATCATGTCCTTCCGAATATATTGATGCACTCGATGGCGCTGGATGAGAAAGTGGACGAAAGTGGATCGGCCACGAGCTTTTCAGAAACGTTCTCTTCACTCTTGATTCACGGTACGCTTTTCACCTCCCTCTGCCGCTGCTGCTGCTTATTCGCGTCTCGCCTGTCCTGCGCTTTCCTTCTCTGTCTTTCTCCATCTGGTTGGACTCGATTAATCCTCTTCTATTCCACCCCTATCAACTCCCCCGATTCTCCAGCCTTCGCTTCCACCCCTCTATCAAACGATCGTTTTTGAAAGCACGTCATTCTTCCCGGACCAGGAACATCGACGGGTTTCGTCGATGCGTTAATTACTCGTCTATTATGGATGAAACAGCATTCCCAATGAGCGAAAGAGAGCACGTGAACCGACCGTGCGAAATCTGATCTAATCGGGGAAGCGACAGCGTAGGGGTTGCACAGGGTGGGACGCATAGGGGGGGATACGGATGGAAAACAATTAATATCCGTCGATTCGATGGTATACAGAGTCTACAGGATGGATCGTATATAGTGTTCGAACAAGCATGCGCAAATGTGTCTGCAAACACTTAAGCCCAGCATAAATACGGATGATTCGTGACTGACTGTAAATTCGTGTCCTAACGAGACTGGGAATAACCACCATAGCTCTGGCAAATGGATGTTTCGTGGAACAAGATACGCGTGCATACAATATGTACATTTATTGGATTTTTCAGCCAACTTTTTTTCTCCCAGAAAAATCGTTATCAATGTACATGCGTCCCGTTTCATCCATTAAAAAAGTATTCCGTGTTGGATATTCTATAGGCATTCGCGTACAACTGTCCGTTCCCCGGACGTCCATTCTACGGTTGTCTGCTTTATGAATGAGTGCAAACGTCTACTCTTCCGAGCGTACGCAGACATCGTGTGCCGAAGATAATAGACGTGCGACGTATTCGAAACAATTGTCCTGGCCTAGAGTGGGCACGCACGCATCAGGCCTCGACACCGCTTCTTCCCCCATGAACCGTTCGGCAACTTTACACTCGTTCTATTAAAAACAAAACGAAACCACGAGCGAGACGTCTGCTGGAATAATGCATCGCCGTTTGGAGTCGATCTTCGGATTTAGCGAGACCAGATGGGAAAAATGAAACGCGACACAGTTAAATTACTAACATTTTACACAAGATGATATACTAGTAGTACCTATCGTTATCTAATATTTTTAAGTTTATTTTCGTACAATTATGGAACATTATTTTTTTGATATTTGTTACAAAATAACTAAACGTTGAATGGATAAAAGTTCCTCGGTGCTTTTAGGTCCCCGGGTACTTTTGTAACCAACTGTGTCAGTAATCGTGTACATAATTATTTGGACGATTGAATAATGCCTGAAATGAGAATCGACGGGCCATCGCTGTTAAAAATGACCGTTTTCGATGTCGATACCAGGAAATAGAGATTTAACTTGATTCTACGCGGAGAGTGAATCCTCGTAACGCCGCGAAACAAACTTCGATAATTAATATTAAACCCGTTACATGGCCAATCGATGTATCATCGACTACTACCCCGCCCATCAATTAAATACTGCTGGAATTTTAAATGGAATCAGAGTACAATGCATTCGCTAAACGCCTGCACTCGCGTTAACACGCCCGCGTTGTCCTCTCGGAACAGCAATAATATATAAATTGCATCTCCGTTCACTGAACAAGTTAATCATTTACCAATCCTGTAAATTAATTATACGCATTCAGTGTACCACAAAAGTGGCTCCTAAGTTGTCGATCACGTATCTTGATAGTAATAATCCAGCAGGATCATATTCGTCGTATTTATTTGCGTGGCCCTGGGAGGAGAAATAAATAACAGGAGATTCGATTTATCTTGGAAAAGCGAATGACGTTTTCCTGACATTTTCCCTTGGAAAAACGTATACGGTGTTTAGACTAAAATATTATTACATGGTTCATGTACACGAAACTCGGGACGTCACGTATAATTGAGTTTCTAATCTCTCGCTATTAATCCTGCTCCACCGGAAGGCATGTAGCTGAAATCGGTCGGTTGACGGAAATAAATCACCGACGTTACGTCACGATCACTGTTCCCTATAATTTCACTCTCCACTTATCGTATGTCTCAATATCGTGCCCGGCGTATACATAAAATACTCGATGGCTTCTTTGTTTCGTTTTCCTTGCATCCCCGTTGTCTCGTTAAGAATCGCTGACACCAAAGCACGAGCATAATCACGTAATTAAATCGCAATAAGTTCAAGTTCGCCTTTATAGGTCCACATACTCATAGGTGTATACCACCTGAATTTTATTTACGCTATTTTTTGACAATCTGTTTATTATAACCCATCGCTTCTTACTGCTGCAGAATTATAACATTAGTTTTATAACGAAATATTTATCTTAAAATTACTATTCGTTTATATTCTTAGAATTTACGATTAATTACAATGGAAGAATTAAAAGAGGCATAGTCGCTGTAATGGACACAGAGAAAATTTGAACTTCCAACTTCGGTTTTTAAGAGATTTTATTAACACTTGGACTTAGAGTATGATAATGTACTCTTTTGTATCAAGTGAGCTTGGACTTGTATGATAATAATGAGCGAGCTTGGACTTGTATGATGTGAGCTTGGACTTAGAGTATGATAATAATGCGTGACGAGTCGGGGAACTTTGGGTTTTTAAAGGGTGTTGGAAAGGATGTAGTAGGGATGGTGAGGGCGAATTCCAAAGGACTGCGGATGGGTAGGGATTGTAGGTAGTATGACTAGTTGTTTTGGAAGCGGTGATGTCATAAGGTTCCATGATGAGTATTTGTGATGTCGGAACTTAAAAATATTTGTACGTACGAATCCTTAAGTGACTAGTAGATAATGAGTAATACAGAGGTAAAGAGATAGAAAATAATACAGAGGTAAGAGATAAAGAATAATACAGAAATATATATCGTAAGACTAATATAGATATTTAGGGGCGAATACATTACATCGCTATAAATAAAAAAATTCTAACAATTCATTTTAATACATTTCCGATGAGCAAGCTTAATGTTTCAAATTTAATTGAATTTATCACTTTATCTACGGTTATGAAAATTTATATTTCTACGAATATCATAACGAAAAGTATCTACGGTACGACGAAATTATAATTTGAAGCGCAGGAAACGATACTCCTGTAATGCAGAATTGAACAGTTGAACAATCGCGCGAAAGGTATATCGTGTAAAGAGGACCGAACGTTTCGAGTGATATTTTACAGAGGAGAAGCCCGTACAACGGCATTTCATGCTGGTTTCACGTTTTGCGAGCCCACTGCTTGTACACGTTACGCCGTCGACTATTAATCACAGCACGAATGGAGGTGCGATACGCACAAGCGTCATTCAAGCTTTCAGCCGATTTTCACTTCGATGAATATCGCTTTGGGCTCACGCCATTCGGTATTTCCTGACATTCGCCGACCAGAGAAGCCCACCGAAAATATTGATACCCTGCAATTTACCTCGTACACGATCGCATTCCATTCAAGAACATATAATAATGTTTGCCCCGTGAAAAGCACGCGATAAACTAAATAGCAATGTGCGAAAAATATCTTCGACGCGAACAAATTCAATTTCAATCCATTATCGGTGTATGCGCCGTTAATAGTTCGCGTGGGCACCAAATTCTCCATGTTTCATTATAACGTTCCGTCTGCGAACGTGTGCGAAATATTCTGTCACGTTGAAATATGATAATAAATAAATTGTCCGGTCAACGATCCTCTCCCCGTTGCAGTGGTTTTTTTCATTTTTTTTTTTACAGGAATTCGTCGCGAAGATAGGACGATCGAATAACCCATCGTACATTGCGAATCATTTCTGTAATTCCGTATTAGCGCGACTGTTATGTGGTATACGTGTCGCCAACAATAAGCACCGCGTTCACGACAGAGCATGCAATGGTAGAGTCGCGCTCGTATCATCAGAGAACAACGCTTGTTTACTCGTATACGTGGCTAATCTAATAGTTGGTCTTATCGCGGCTCGTTTAAATTTGCATTAATCCCTCTCTCGGTCCCATTCTTGCAGGCGACATAAATTAAAGCCCTGTATACCCCGCGCCTTTTTCCCCCTTTCTTCCTTCCCTTCCGTCTCCCTTTCATGGAAATCGCCTAACGCGCGAACACCGATCTACGAACAGTCCCGCGTTAATTCCCCTGTTGTTCAGAGTTCCATTGTGCCGTTGAATTGCCGCTAATCACGAGTGCGTTAGAAAATTTGCGCTGATTAATAATTAACGATGATTTCGCTCCGATTGGAATCGGGTTCCGGCAAAATAATATAGATTCATTTCCCGCTCGATGCAGCGGCGTTACGAGGACAATTAAGGGCATCGTACAATTTCGATTACCCGGCACGTTTTATCAATTTCGCCCAACTCCGTTTCAACGATCGTAATACAACGGGACGCTCGTTGACATGTAATCGCAGATACACGTCTATCCACCTGCTGATACACGGCAAGACAATACGTACATAGGTGCAAACCGTTTATCTGTAATTAGCCTAATGGCCGTAGTCGTGTCGTTTCGTAAGGATGATAGCGATAGTTCGCCAACTATACTCCGCCACACTCCGCTGGCCATCTAGACGATTCCATTGCGGAGATGAGAGTATCGATAGACCGTACGATGTGCAAACTGCAAACGATGCACGTGGTACCTGTCAACGCTGATTCATGTTCGTCTAACGTTTGAAACATCGCCCGCATTTTGTATTACTTTTCCGATAAGCGTGCACACGTGCCTATTACGTGCAAGGTTAGAGGCTTCCTTCTGGTTAATTAATCGAGATAATCGCGTGGCAAGGAAGAGTAAAGTAGATACTGTATCAGAGGGCATTAAAAATGTTCCAGGCCAGAAATGACACGGGTCGATTATTTATTCAAGGGTCAGAGAATGAAGTGGAGCTTGAAGTGGAGTTTACATTCGCGTTTATATATATTGCACGGAATAGACGAAAATGTTCATGACTGTTTTTTAATCACAAATATTCTGCCTGTCTGACTACGTACAGGCATGTACTACTTAAAGAGATGTCTGACTCGGATATCATTGACTCGCACTACTTAATCTCGTGTAGGTTTTCTTATAACTGCACTGCGATATTTATATAATATTGTAGTGTGGTACGATTCATTTCTGACAGGAATTACAAATTAAACAGCTAGGGTAAGGATCGAAGGTAACGAGTGCAACATTTCGTGCACTCGGATATTTATTAAATGGCATGGAAATGATATGGAGCCGTAATGTAAAATCGATAACTATACCTTCCTAAAAAGGATTGAAAGATTGCTGGCTATTATTCGACATTTATTTGTTGGACATTACACGGAACGCAAACAATAAAATAATGTCAGAGGAATATATGTATAAAGTTCAAATCATATCAACGTGATTCAAGGAAACGATCAAACTCGTTGCCCCCACCTTCCTCTCCACCCCCCCACACACACTATAGCGTAAACACATTTCAGCCACCCTCCAAAGGGCCCATCAAATATTCCGAACTTCACGTTCAGACGATGGCCATATTGGTATTCCTTTTCATAGCGTGCTTCGGACACGTGTGAGTACAAAGCAGCTACTTTGCAGTAGTTCAACCCGGACGCTTCAGTCCATTCCTCCAGCTACCATGTTGTATACTTTGTATTTCTGCTCCAGTTCAATCGCCACTCGTGCTTGCAACAAACTTGCACAGCAAACGATAAAACCAAAAAAAAAAATTGAACAAACCCCGCAACACGTACATGTATGTATCTACCTCGAGATATACGAATTCACACCGTTTAAAATCGACACCCATCAATACGATAAATATTTTATTTGGGAACGTATTAAAATAAATTGTACGCTGCGTGCAATATCGGGAACATTATTTTCATTTGTTCGAAAAGAAATCACGAAGGTAAATGTATTTCTGACTCTGCCAAGTTGTTTGCCCTGCCTCCCCTTCAACTTAATACCAAGTCAACGAACGATGGGAAAATTCTTGTGTTTTTCGAAATAACATCGGTATTATATTTCCCCGAGCTATCCTTCCAGCCGTCTCTACTTAAAAGAGCACTTGTATCGTTGACCTGAAACAGCGCAGAGTTCGCGTGGCCCGTTGCGTGAAATCAATACCACAGGCGCACGCAAGTGTTTGCCTCTTCCCTTTTTCTCTGGCCCCTGGATTCTCCGCGATTTTCAACCACTTCTCTTATAGTTGCCCGGCTCTATATATTTGTGAATATCATTAAATTGATACATCGAAGTCGATAGCGGATAGATGATTATTTTCGGTGCCATTAGCCCGTTGTGACTCGCGATAAATGGAAAGTGGATAAAGGTGGCATTGTGCCCTTCCTTTCGTCTCTCTATCGAGTAACTACATTGGACGGATCGATGCCCTTAATTAAATTTATACTTGCTTTTTATGGCGATCTAAAATATCAATCCACTTATTGTCCTACATTGCAGACAGGTTAAATGGAGATTGATTAATTTACTCTAGAAAATTTGTCCCAATCCGTTGCGCCAGAATGGAATTCAATGTTTGCACCATAATTTATGTAACGACAATATTGATACAATCTGCATAAATGTTCTGTTACTTCGCTGTTAACAATGACGCTGGAAAGTAACGTGGAACGTGCGTACCCTAAAGGGTTAATTTACCGGGCGTCAAACGAATTGCAATCACAGGAGTTATGTCCTGACAGTGGCAATATATTGTTGCATCGACCAATTAATAAACGAATATCGAATTTACGATTACAGTAGATACGCCATTGCAAAATTGTCTACGCTGAGACACAAATATAAAATAAAAAACCATCAAAAAATTGCATTTTTCCATCGATTTTTTTTCTTCATTCATGTCCACCCATAATAAATTCTGTGCAACGTTCATACACCGAAATTCGCAACCAGTATCCATTTAAGCCGTCCCGTCCGTGACAGAAATCACCAAGACCTATTTCCTTATCTATCCTTCTAAACGCTTCTTCATTTGCCAAGAAGAGCCAGATCTCCGTGCAACAACGCGACTATCCCGTATGCAAGCTCGTTTCACTAATTCATTAGCCTTCAGCGTGGAAGGGTTCGAAATCCATGGCCGTCAGCAATTGCGGCCGGAACTTGCTCCGGGATTTTCAGGGGTGACATCGGTCAGGGTGTCTGTAAACAGGCCAGAACACACGGAACCGGTGGCAAAGTTGGAGAGAGAGAGAGACAGACGTGAGCCAGGGGAAACTTGCTGCGGACTGACTAGGAAAATACTCGGATTTATCCAGCGACCAGAGCATATCAAACTGTAAAGCAAACTCCTTTGTGTCTTCGTATAATCGCGAAAGTTTCGTTTCAATGGATTGACTGAAAAACACAGTCGTTCTCTGTACATCTCTCTATCTGCGTGTCACGATATCGTTCCCTTTCTTTTTCCTTTTATTTTTCACCCGAATCTTCGCAATCGAGTTTACGGTTCGATTCAGATCGTTCTACCTTCCTATTTCTGTTCTCCTCGGTGGTATTTCGGTCTAAACACGATCGCGAGCGTCGCGGAACGAACAACGACCCAGAGCAGTTCCTCGATGTCATAATTCACCTGCACTTTTGCAGACCCCGGGATACCAGCCGAAAAAGTCACCGGCACACCTGTGCTTGGCACGACGATAATGCATTCGCGATTCACCATTATTTATATTTGTGTGCGTCCATGTGTGTACGTGCGTGTGAGGAATTATTGTCTGCGTGGCAGACGCAGGTGTGTTCAGAGCTTCACAGCCAACACGCCTGGCCCACGATTACCATGTTTGATCGATTCGAGCCGTTCTAAACGTGAAAGAGTCGCGTGACACCAAGTGACCAGCTGGTACACGCCCAGCCGTCGCTTCTGGTGCGATTGTTAAGTCTTCTGCCTTCCAGACGTTTAATTGGGGAAATCGTACCGGCTGTTATCCTGCTGGAAGAATAATGGGAAGCGATACGGGTTAGGTTTAAATGTTAGGTGGTTTGGACAGGCGAGGCAAAAGTACTGTGGATTTAGTTCGAACGGAGGAGGTTTAATTGATAGAAGCTTCCGACGATTCACCGTGTCATTTAGTATTTGAGGATTGTGCAATCTTGATTTTCCGGAAATGGAATTATTGATCAATTTAATTTCATTGGTAGTGGTAGAATTTATTATTCGGTTGAACTTCGTAGGAAAACATCAGGAATAGAATGAAAGGTCTTTTTTAGATAACGTTAGAAATATTCTATTACTGTTTTTCTATATTCTATTACCATTTAGTGACATTGCTGTGAGACATTCAAGATTTAAAAGTTTTTCTTTTTAGCACGAAATCCAATTTTCTTCGTCGCCTATAAGTTACAAAAAGTGGAGCCGAAAGGTGAATGAATAAAACCTGAATAGATTTGCTCACTTCAGAAATAGCAAAAATAGTCTGCTACTACACGTAAACGCATTTCTTGTTGGTGTGCTTAACAAGTTCCTTCGACCCGAGGGAGAATTTACCTGGTGTTACTCATGGCAACCAGTGTCCTGTTCGATAACTCACAAATTCGATATCGTTAGACGTTTACTTGATAAACGGGAAAATTTATACGCAACCGGCAACGTTACGTGGAAATTGGTAAATTATATAGCTTCCGGGTTTCGTGTACACGCAAAAACGATACGGTTCCGTACGAAAAACGTTCAATTCGAGCGGAACATATTTTTCAACATGACAAATAATGTTGTTTCAGCTCTTTTTTTGTATGCATCCACTAGGAAATCGGTTTTATATATCAAACTTTCTAAATACGAACACGTTGCACCCTTCGAGATCTGAAAATAACCAAATTTTCAACCTTTTTTTAAAATATATTTCTACATAGAATTCCAATGAAACACGCTACCGTTGGGAAACTTCAAAGACTTCAACGAATATGTTTTTTTAAAACAGGAAATTTGTATTTGCACCCGGAATATATTCCAAGCGTTTGGACGGGTGCAATATACAGTAACCATCTTTCACCTATCATATACATCGATTGTACGATAAAACTGGTTTTACGGATCACTATTATACTGTTCAAACTGTCAAATGATTCCACCTCGCCGTATTAGCATTTACAATTAATCCCATTACTTTCTAGCGTACTAAGCAATGGAACAAGTTTTTCGTTTACTTCGACCGGGAATTTATTATCAAAAATTTACGACGAAATTTCCCGACCGCTCCTTATACTCCGTTCTGTTATTCGATCTTCATTATTTTTATTTCCGAAAGCTTCGCTGAATATCCAACGTTTCTGTATGAATAATACCGAATAAATGAAAATCATTTCCATTGAACCGAGCTAAACAAAAAATAGACCCATCGGCTTGGAACGTACATATTTCCCAAGCGCAAAGAAACAAATTAAAACCAAAAATACATATATTACAATACACACAGAAAAATCAATACGGAAAGAAAACAAGGATAATCAAGATTAAATTCCACGGTGAAACGGAGGCGTAGTAAATTCCTCGAAAGTATTTCCTAGTACCTACTTCCAGGACTCGGTGATATTAATACGCTCGGGCGCAATTACACGTAGCCGAACGTAGCCCAGTATCTTTCTCCCTAATCACAGCGAGATTACGGGAATGCTCGATATGCTAATGAGACGATAGCCTCAAAGTACGGAATCGTTGTTCCAACCACCGCGGTGCACCGGTTCCCTTCTATCAAGCATCGATACCTCGCAGAGTAAATAGCAATCCACTAATGTCCGAGCGATGTGTACAATGTGCATAGATAATTCGTGGCATGAGACACGGCGAGAACGGCGGGCACAAGCCGAATCGGTAATGGCATCAATCACTTGTTATAACCAATCAACCGTATGTTTCGTTATCCCGGGCCCCGAGCCCTCCCCCATTCCCGTTAAATCGTATTTAATACGTGGACACGCGCGTTTCCCTGCTCGTTCGCCAGCCCGGCCTGAACCAGACGAGCTTTCCCAGGAAATTGCATCGAAATTCAAAAACAGGTAGAACGAAGGAAGGTCGTGTGTACAGCATTCGCTTCCGTTCTTTCCACGATCTCATCCCCTTCGGACCTTCATTTCCGTGAACCAGTGCAATCCCGTATCCACGCCGTTGTCGCGTTCCACTCGAAACGTTCGTTTGTTCCGCAACGGCGTACATTTGTCGCATCTTGGGCGAATTAATTCGCCAAAGGCCACCCCGCGCTATTATTTGCCGCGCGACAACGTATACAACCACTTTTGTCGACTTAACGGATGAATTTATCCCGCTCGGTTCGGGCTATACGGTGCACGGTAGAACCGGGCACTGCTTCCTGCTTCCTCGTATCATGCGAGATAATCGTTCCACCGACGAAGATATTAAATTTCTTGCGTGGTCCAAACGGTTTTTAGAAATGGGTTAGTGGACCGCGTATACGATGAAGTATAACGTGACCGAGGGAAGAGAATTCAGATGGGAGCGGAGTGGTTAGAGATTTTCGGATGCTCTCCCGTGAGATTGTTTCACCGGTGCTTTTATTAAGTTTGTCAGGAAATTGTAACCCAGATGTAGAAACGTTGAATGAAGCTTGCGTGGAAATTTCAGTTTGATATAGGGTGCAACGTAACCGGTAGGGTAGGGTAATTTTCGCATAGCGAAAGATTTATAGTTTCCTGCGATGAAGGAGAACAGTTACAGCAAATTTTCTTCCCGCTTGATCTGGCTCTGTTGCAAGTTTTTCATTCGTGCGATTGTTTCAATTGTCTACGTCTTATGAACAAGATTCTGTTCCGCTCAATTATTTTATATTTATTGGCACGTGCGATAAAAATGAGCCATTCAACTGTCGTTACGAAAATGATAGTGGTATTTATACCCTACTAGTAATAACCCTACTGGTAATAAAATAAGCAAACATGACTAAAATAATCAAGAGAGATAACAGCTATTAAAATTATAGACAGTTGTTTTTTTTATAAAGGAACGGATAGTTCAGGCATAATAGCGCTTAAGTAATGGTTATCGAATCTTCTAGTATACATCTGAACAAGCACAAGCTTCATTGAGCAATTTCATTAAAGCAGAAGCCGCCAATAGCATGTTCATCTTCAGGGTGGAATTTGGGCAACGATGTAGGAAATTAATGGTATGTCTCGAGCCACAAGGATGATTCAAAACTGGGCAACGCGGGCTGATTAACAATTTAAAGTTCCGAGGGAGTTCGCGTGTCTCTGGACGTACCTGGTCCCACGTATATATGGGGATTAACGCACGTTCATTGAATTATTCAGTAGGCCACGTCGACGCCTGGAATCCTGCTGGAGAGCAAGTGCCGGCAGCCACCCGACTTTTTAATCACGTCGGATCGTTTGGAATGCGATTCGAAAGCGGATGGCTTTTGTACAGTACACAGACAATGCAAATTCTAAGCCGCACGAACACGCGGCCTATAACATAACACTTACCATGACCGTTTCATGGTATAATCTAATCTGTACTTTCATTTCTTTCCCCGTCCTTAGTATCGCAAGAGAAAACACCATCTCTGCTGAATTGCTTGCTAATCTTCGATATTGCCCGAGAAATGTGAAGGTCTAAGCGAAACGACACGTGTGCTTAAAGTATAAAATATACAAGTCCACCGGTTATTACCGGGACCCTGAATAAAAGATACTCCTTCCGCGAATATATCAATGGAATCATTACTTTTACCTTGGAACCAATAGTGTGTGAAACCCATTATATTTAATGCTGAAGTTAATTATGCTACAATTTAATTGGAATAACAGATTAAAAAGTGTGAAGTTATATGCGCGTATATTCGCGCGGAAATTGCTTATCGTGCTACACAGGTCGGAGATTACAGGGACGATAATTAACGAATTATAACACGCGCCGATATTATTGCAAGGCAAAATTTAATTTTCTAAGGAATGTGATAGAATCGTTTAATGCATACAGATACGAATTATTCCGTCAACACAAAAAAAAGAAGAAAGTCAACTCTCAAACTGTCGAAAGGAATCAACCACCTATTCGAACGTGCACGACGTGGCTGAAAGTTTCGGGGATGAATGCTCGCCTTCCCCGTGATTTATTTTCCAACGGGACTGACACGGAATTGGGATAGTGGATTTTATTAACGACCGCAGGTATATGAATACATGGCTGCCAGATACATCATCTGGCCGATGATCGACCAATCGTTTATCACATCATAGGTCACACGCGAGTTTGGGAAGTCGTATTATAGGGGTAGCCGAGGGGAGGAACATCGCGTTCAGCGCGTTAATACAATTTACAAGAGCCGCAAATGATCGATCAAACGGAAGCGATGATCGTTTAATTCGTTAAATATTTAAGGGATGGCTGAGCATCGCTCACGGTATTCCCCGATATTACATCAACCACCGGGAGCAGTTGCATTTTTTATAGACGCAGTGAATGCTAATAATTACGAGGCGGTTAATTACAGTTATCGAGCAACGTGCCGCAGCTGAATGAAAAACAGAATGGGCAATGAAAACGATGCCACGCGTTAACCGCGGTATATAACTGCGTACATACAACGAGTACACCGCAAATGAACTATAATCGTGCAGACAACGCAGCGAACGGTCACTGAACAGCCACAATAATATCCTCGCGATAATAGACACTTTAATACATTACTCTGCCGTACAATACTTTAATAACCAGGCTTCAACAGCGCCATCATGAAAATTAATACGAAGCAATACGAAACAGTTTCCGGACAATACTCTCCACTTAACAAGGTTCGCGGTCTTATCGATACGCCGGTGAAATATTCGTCCTGTAGGGAAAAATCAGGGGAAACAGAAGCGGAAGGAAGGAAGGAAGGAGGAATGGAAAGGGAATCAGAAAACGCGCGACTGCTATGTACAATACACACGTCCATCGGTCGGAGGCCGTCGCGTGCACGCGAAACAGTTGTCGTTGCGAACGAAACGTCGATCGCATTTTAATCTGGAGGGAAAATCGTAACTCTACGGCCGAGGGCCCCCGGGGTGTGTAACTAGTTTGCAGTACGCATTTGTTAAATCCAATCAGCTCTGGCGGTGCCAAGTGAACCACGATTCGTTTCATTGGCGTCGCGATGTAGCTCGTCCACGTTTCATCCCCTTTACCCCCGGCCAGAAATCCGTCACTTCATCCCTCTCACGCTTGTGCAGGCGTATGTATCCCCTTCGTCTTCATCCCCCACCCCGTCGCGTCGCGTCGTTGCTTCCCCGTTCTTTTTGTTTCGTGTTCCACGAAATCGTACAGGAAGAGGCCGGAGGTACGAACGAAATATTGGATTAAGCAGATAAAGGTAGCACGAACTGCAATAAGTCCTCCGAAGCGTGTACACGCGAGAGGGATGAGGTGGGCAACAATGAAACGCGATACGGGGGTGAGATAAGAATGAAATTGCGTTATGGCCGGTCGAGCCGTGGTTTTCGATTCGATGCATTTTATCACTTCCCGTTGGACACCCAGCTACAATTTGTCCTGACTCCCGTACCCCGAGACCAGCATCGGCTGACACACAAAAGGTGCATCCTCCACCGGCAAACAAAAGGGTTTGCTGTTTTGCTTTTCCTTTGGTCCTCTTTATTTTTTTTTGTTTTTTTTAGGGGCTGAAATTCGAATCGACGAGGCAGGCGTAACGACAAGGGCCAGTAACACTTGATACTTTGCCCGTCCGTGCAGAAAATCGTTGCGTGCTCGTGTGTTTACAGAAGAAATAGAAGACACTCGATATTATCTTTGGATACTATAAATTGAAATGAATAGTAGTCAAACATTTAGCTATTTGAATTCACTTAAATTACGAGTATAACATTTGGGGAATTTTTATCGGTATAATTTTTATTATTATTTCTTATCACTATTTTATTATTATTTTTATTCTGGTTAGTATTGCAACTGTATTACAAGATATGTGTACATATGTACAGTCGTATCGTGAAAAGTACGACACGATTCGGCGAAGTCTATTTGAATACTGAAAGCCTAAACATATTTATTGGTACATTATGCAAAACTTCATTGAAATATTTAACGAACAGCGAGACGTGTAGTTGACTGCATTTCCATCATAACGGAAGCCGTGTAGTGCGTCACGAGCCTGCACGTTTATAAAACGTCGCTTAGCAAACATATCCTCTTCTGGAGTACAATTGAAATTCTGTCGGTTCTAGTAGTACAGATCAATAGATGACAATCCATGTAAGCCAGTATACGGTATATTGGTGTTGCTGCTTAAACGTACATACGTTGCACGGAAAGGGGATATTCGTATTACCGATGTTGTGTTATCGTGGCAGCCGATAACTTGTGCGTAACAGGCTATGAAAATGGGAAAAATGAACGGCCTATCGCGGATCGAAAGTTTCGTAATTCCATTTCTTCTCATGGTGATTGATCGACTCGCCGGGCGCTGCATTTCATCCAGATCAACGTTACATTATTCCTCTGCAGTTTAACGTATATACACTCGGATTCCCGCTATTTAACAAATGCTACATTAACTTTCAAATAATTGTTACAATTACTGCAGACATAATTTCTGCTGAAAGCTTCGCGTACGAACTTCGTCAGTTCCATCTCGTAATGAAAGAAACAGAATGCCTACAGTCGCCGCAATAAACATAAAAAAAAGCAGAAACACGGAGACACCTGAATTTCTCAAGCTCTTTTTTTTTCTTAATTACCACGCCCTCGTTCTCAAGTGCTCGTTTCGAAAGTAATGCACTTACCAGCGAGAATAAGAATAAACGTGAATTTCGCAATTTATTTCACGGTGTTTTATAGTTTCATCGCCGTGACTGTAATCCGTCCTCGAGTAATTTGAAAATCGGCCAACACGTGCGCGTTAATACGCTTTCCAATTAACCCCGGGTCTAATTTACGAAATCTAAATTAGACATTCCGAAACATCTTATTAAACGCTCCATACGTTCGAGGCGAGCGTGTGCTAGCACGTATCCGCGCATACGCCCGCAAAGGATACGAGTCCTTTGTTAAATTTGGTCGATCCGTGATCAATCGATGACACGCCAATTACCAATTTCCGACTTAATTGGCAAACACGATCGAACCGAGCGCGGGGATAAACGGGTCGCGAATCTTCATTTACAAATCCTGCAGATGACGCGGATAATTCGACTTCCGCTGGATCTCATTAAAAATTTCTGGCAATGATAATATCGATTTTTATTTTGTGCATACTTTAATTGAGTACCAAGTAAATAAACTGTTTCGTTCACCGTTGACATTCATCGATGGAACTACATCGAAAGGGGTATCCCAGTTTAATCTTACCACTTGTTGGCGGCATAAATATTTATATTATTCCGGCACCGGTAAAACCGGAACTTTTTTAGATGTAAATAGGAGGTGCCGAGTTTTTTTCCGTGCCGTCGCATCAAGAACTTCGAAACGAGTGAGAACTCCGAGGGGACAGCCTCTATGGGTCGCGCCTCTAATTCTAACTTCGGCGCCGTTTGTAATTCAGTTTTACAAGCGTAACGCGAATGTTCATTACGACCGGTAACGTCCACGCGCTATATCATATCTATGTAAATACGCGTATTCCTCCCTTCATCGCTGTTCGTTCTTCGCATAATAAAATATCTCGCGCGCCACCCGCGAAGCGTTGCCTTTTACGTTGCCCCGACAGAGATGTACGTTCGCTCTTTCAGGTCCGAAACCGTTGCACCGTGGATGCAACGTACATGACTGAAATCTTTTGAATGAACATTTTTCCACGCGCCGTGCATAACTTTAGGGAGAATTTTTAAATTGTACTGAGCAGAAAAAGAGAAGATATCCACGCCCTTTCGAAGTAGTATTTAAAAATGAATTAAAAAGATGGCAACGCGGTTTTCTTCTTTTTTTTTTGCAAATATTGGATGCGTTGCGAATTGTAATAGATGGGCGTTGAGAGGAAAATATAAAACAATGATACGTGTTCCACCAGACGTGTACACAACGAAGATTTTATGTTCAAGTTATATGTAATCCCTTTAATTCTTCCCGTCTGGGATGTAGGCGAAACGTGTACCGAAACGCGACTGGATTATGTTACTGCGTTGCAAATAATCTTCGACATGGTAAACAATTCTCTGTTCTATTTAAATTCGCGATTTTCAAAAACAAAAAGGGAAAAGATCCCACCGTGTACCAGAATGATTAAAAAACGCGTTGAAATTCGGGGCGGTAACATTGATTTATCATCCGTTCGTCACACTGTTCTCCGGAAAGCTCGAAAATTCCTCTGACAAATGTACAATTTGATGTACCAAAAGAAACGACGAAAAATCTCTATCACTTTTCTCACTTTAACCGTGAATAAAATATATCCCCAAAAATGTCAAGCAAGTGGAATACTTCCATGGTCGATACTCGATAAACAATGCATCAACAATCGTCGATACCAATCCAATAAAGCAACAAGCAGGCTCCCCGTCCAGGAGATTGATCAATTCTTGATAACGAATCAACCTACATTCAGAGTTTCCCGAGAATCTTTAAGCTTCTGCCAATAGAAAGGGACACTTTCATGACGTCCCACGGCCTACCTGGCTCGTATGTATTCCGCATGAAAATTCCATGTCAAGCACACGCATACACACTGACGCGCGGTACACAGCTGCAAGAGCAAAGGTATCGTATTAATGCCTTCGTGTACACGCAGAAAGTATTTCATCGTGGAATTCGAGTCTACTCGTACGGTCTAGGTGTCCGACGTGAATGAAAAAGCCTTGATGCATTACCTATGGGAAATACCCAGGCATAATTCAAAAATGTTTTTACGAGCTACGGCTGTATAAAGTTGCCTGCACGCACGGCGCACAGGCAGAATCCGTCCTGATTCGGTTTCCCCCTCTATACTCTACTACGTGGCATCCCTCGTGTTCTAAATATCGCCGACAGAATTTAATTAAGCGTGAAACTTTGCAACAGCATGATTAATTTTTCGTCGCGTTATTAGTAAACGCGAAAGCGCTGAATCGTTCGAATAACCACGGTTTCATCCTGGACTCAAACGCCAAATGTATGCAGCGGCGGTTGTAATAAGAAGAGCGACACCTCGAAAACCGGATTATAAGCGCGAGGATACGATGTGTGGTTCGGTCGCTAAACGAGCAACGAACGAGCAATTATAATTAAATCTCCGTGGGCGCTTGGCATTAATTAGGATGTTAAAAAGTTTCTTTGTAACAGCCAGCCAAGTTTCCAAGTCAATTAGAACGTTTTCGTTGCGGTGCAACGAGTCTCCGGCGGCGTGGAGAGTACGGCCCTGGTCAGACAGGTAAAATGTAAATCTGTTAAAAAAGTTATTTGCCGCGAATAAATAAATTATACAGCGTAAGGAACGGACGGACGGGAATCGTGGGAGGATGAAAGGGAGAAAAAGGGAAAAGAAAGGTCGACACTGGTCGCGACGAGGTGAGGACGTCCCATTGAAATTCAAAGTCCACGGTATAATCGAAGTAACGATGTAGTTAAAATCTTTTTGTCGAGGACTCTTTTGCATCGGCCGTGCGAGAGCCTTTCGCGGCGAGTCTGCCTTCGAATTAATCACGTCCATGATAAACGAAGTCATCTGGAGAAAGTAATCGAGCGACGCATTTCCCCCGGCGGCCGAAACGTTTCCCTGAAGTTAAAGACACGGCTCTCTGTACTTTTACAGGCGACTGTCGTTCCAATGGAAATTTATTTGCCATTAGAAGATTGTTACTTAAGTGGAAAAAAGCATGCATGCCCGAGAAACTATATATTTTAATCAGAGCTTGAAACGCACTTGCTTCCAAATGGAGAACCTGAGAACGATAAAATAATGATGCAGGTAAATGCATCAGCTTCAAAGAGAATAAAGAAACTACACTCGTATCCGAAAGAACCATACTGAAAGTAGACGAATTTTCGTGGGTATTGAAAAGTTGTTTAACGCTCTGATTTATCCCAGAAATATTTAAAGGAGTGACAAAAACTGTGGTTCTTAAATTGCGATCGTACAATTGGTCGCATAACATATAGTAAAATTTGAAATCATTTAAAAAATAAGCACTGGACACTGACAATTTCAGCTGGGAAAATGTTCGTTCGTAGCTGAATGTTTCTCCTTTACAAAGAAAAAAGGAAAGCACAATTGTGTGCCAGAAGGTGATTCATTGGCGATTTCACGCAAAAGAAAAGAACAAAACCGCCGCTAACGGTATCCGCAAATTAACCTGAATGGAAAAATAAACGCGCTAACGTCGGAAGAAAGCGCTGAGACGTTTCAAATTAAGAAGGAAACACTCCGAGTCTATGACGGACTATTTTCTGCCCGTATAATGCGTCCTTCAATGGGCAAGCTGCTTTTCTACTCCTGGGCTTAAAAATATCCTCTTTATACGACAGCACGTCCATACATACGGCCCCGTTCGAACAAAAGAATGTTCCCCCGCAGAAGTTGACGTCTTAGAAAGAGGAGCTCGTCACGGAACTCTCTAATGGCCGAGATTTTTGCGGTCCTCGGGATATTGCTTTAAGTAGAAAGTTGGTGAACATCCGTTCTCTGACAACCGGCTGCCTTTTCCACCGCGGGAAATAAGAAGCTGCGACCTAACGAATATCGGATGGCGGCCATCCTATAGATATAAAGTAAAATGGTTAACGTTCGAAAAATCTCGCAATCTAGTAAAGTATCGGTTCACTCAAATATTGTATACACCGTAGCCCCGCGTAACTGTTGTCACTAAACTGCAAGCTGTACAGTAATACTGTGCCTGTTTAATAATTTTGTATTCCACATTTTAAGAAATTACCGGAGCTCTGTAATATCAATGAATCGCGAATAAACTGTATTCAATGTTCGCATATAACTTATGGCCAGCGGGGTCCATTTATATTCAGTAGTAATATTTACATACGTATAATACATACACTTAGATCCGTATTAATTGTTTAGGAACTACAATAACATTTTCAGTGGCTTGTATCTAACTTGTTACTATAATCATCCCCTACTCACGGTTCTAGTTAAGTTATACTGATCGATGACGAGGAGATACATAGGTGCATGAAACCTGACGACGTTAAGGCGTTTAACATCGCAATTGCTACCTGTCTAGCTTGTTATAAAGAGTTACTTCGAACTAACTTCCCTGAACTGCTCCCGTAAATTCTTACCCTTAATTATTATATCCTCCGGAGTGGCAATTAAGGGGAAGAAAAAAAATGTGACATGAATCCTTCGCAACGCTCTTAGATGATCTGCCGCATTTTTCGTCACAAGAAGATGCGCATCATCGTGTAATCGATCCAGGCATACCGAGACACTTACCTTCCAACGACCCTCGATGTGCCGACAGGAATGTGAAATGTAAACGTCCCACCTTATATTACACGCGAATCAATAGGCACGAATACGAGCACACTGCGGTACGATATCACAGACGTTTCCTCTGTTCTTCTTTCGTTTTCTCTATCGACGTTGACAATGCTATACCGTCATTTCGATCGTACTCTCTCTCTGTATCCAATAGAATTATACAACCTTTCCCACCCGCAATTCAGTGAAGTTAATCGGTATGAAAACAATAGATAGATTATATTTGCAGGGCAAACTTGGATTACCAAAATCCACAATAAGTAGAGAAAGATCGGTATTCGTTAAATTGATTGTAAATTATTATTGATGTTAATATTGGAATAGAGCATGATTTAATTACGTCTACCAATTTGATACGCTAGCAGGTGTATTATTATAAAATCATTCTGTTTCACTTCCAGCAAAATATGTATATACAGACAGGCACTGTTTGAGGCTCGTTTAATGAATGTACATTCAATTAACGGGAAGTGTATTTGAACGAAATGACCGGCGTGTATTTTCCGTTGCACAGTGCAAATTGGAATAACCCTTAAGCAATGGACACTCGGAAACCAGTAAACGTTCGAAACTCAGGTTTTAAACTTGACCGCTCTTTTTATCTTTCTTTTCTTTCCCCTCCCTCCATTCGTCTAACAATTTAAAATCGATATCAACCGATGGATATTTAAAAGGGATCTGTATCGACAGTTATTAACCCAGGCAAATAATTGCGATCGTCGTTGAATTAGTTTCAATAAAAAAAAGAAAGATTAATTTGGGAATAACGAAATAAAATGGGTGTCGAAATGCATCCAGCTTTCAATCCTACGCCAAATGCCGATATTATTTAAACCACAGAAATAACTGGCATTGTCAAACACTCGGGTGGTACGTATATCCCCGGTGAAATAAATCGTCGATTCTCGCACAATATGCGAGCAAACGTCCAACAACATTGATATCTGCCTGTCGTTTTCCCTCTTTTCTTTTTCCTTTTTTTTTGTCGAGGAAATTACGTACTCCGTGTTTCGCTAATCCACGCAACACAGAAGAACGCGCGATACTTCCTGGTCACGTAGTTCAGAAGAAACGGGGCAACCGGGAAGGAGAACCGATGAGTGGAAAAAGACAGACGTCTATGTGGTCGGGACACCCTCGAGAATAATGGAACACCGATAGATCGCGACGGCACAGCCCATTCACTTTTTCTGCAATCCTTCTTGGAGAATCGCAGCCGGATCTGGTAATCATTCGTCCCGAACGCAGCTGATCCTAAAATTGGTTTCTTATGTGCCGTGCCGTCCGTCATAGTAAGAAACGAGACCTCGGCCAACAGAAAGGATTCGGTCAGGCAACGAAAGCGATAAGACGTTATAGTGAAAAACGTCATATTTCCAAGCCAACGGCCGGTCAGACTTTTCGTTTCTATTCGCTTGTCCAAGGAAATGGTCTCACTCTTCTTAATACGGCATAGTTGAATAATCGTGGTGTAACGGGAGAATCGGTGATTATTTATTGGAAACCACGAGCACAGGGTCGACGTTTAATAAATTAACAGGTTTAAATTCATTAATGACGCGATTAATTTAACGTTAATTCGTATTTCATTTCGAAATTGTTGTATGAATTATCCATAGAACGCTTCTGCAAGTGTGTACACTGCTGAACAAAAGTAAGGGATCGCTAAATTCTGACCGAGAAGCTTCTGATCATTGAATTCTTGTAACTTTATGATAAAGCACTTAATACGCTTGGTATAACGTAATAACAGCATTTCTTACAATGCCAATGAAATGTTAACAATTTTATTACTCACCCAAAGCTGTTTATCGAAGCATCGCTACTAAAAATCTAACTTTCCGTCTTTGACAGTGCGAATGGGTGGACTTCTTGGCTTTATAAATAAAAGAATCCTGCTCGCGAAAGCGTAAAAGAACAGGAGAATTAGTCGCGACAGGCTCATGCCATGAAAACGAATGATAGAAACCCGGGCGAAAAACGGATCGTGACTTTTCTATGGTCTGAACTTGAAAGTTGATACAATAGGGTGCCAGAGGCATTACAGCCGGCCTCCCTTTCTCCTTTTTCACTTGTCCCCGGCGAAAGAAGCTCTGCTCGAAGCTTTGCTTAACCCAGTCGGAAGTAATCAACAGCCGTGTAAAAAAGTGAAATGGAAAGTGTAGGCCGGAGAAGTGTATCTACGATGAGCTAACTTACTCCACAATGCTCTTACGCCGCGTACTTTCGTCGACTCGGGTTATGCAGATTTCAGTAGCGTAATATTCTTCGCCGTTTGATAGCACGGGAGAGCAACCAGGATGGCCTATATACGCTGTTTGCCGCGGGGCTGGCATGTTCTGCAAAGTAGTCGCCTCAAAACTATACAATTACGTATCCCTTTGAGCCAGAAACTGTAAATTTATTGAAAGTATTCTTTTACTTTCGAACGTTGCATATTCAACAAGACAATCTCGCCACTTTCGTTTCATATTTCGCAGCCCTGTACTCGCGACATCCTCGCAACAGAAGTAATCTCCCAGTCGGAAAGAATTTTTGTGGGACAAACGACGAATATCCCTCCCATCTTTCACGCCAAAGTTCGCAGAATTACAACCATGACAAGTACTGTTTACTTTAATATAACGAAACATCTCGTGATCGAATGAATCCGATTATTTCCGTTAACAAATTGGTGAGATGTTAATTCGTCCCTTTTAAATTCAGAAGAGCGCACCATCGAAAAGTGTTTACCGTAGCCGATTAACAGAGCCAAATGACGTACGCCTGGATCGACCGGCCAACAGAACCATTGCCAAGATATACTACTCCCGACCAGTCTTCGCTCAATTCATCTCCTCTTACTAACGTCATCGATTCAGTGTCATCTCGACGCTGTCACCGCGTACCATGCTGCGATCCTTTAATACGACCTTAAAACCGTCGTCGTACTTTCTTCTCGTACCTCAAACGATGTGTCAAAAGTTCTGTACCCCCAGTGGGTGAAACGTGTGTCGCTGTATGGCGACGTTAAGAAAGAAAAAAATCCAATTTCCTGGGAATTATCGGAACACCTTCGCGTATTTCACATTCATCTAAAAAAAAAAGAGGGAAAAAGAAACGCATATCGGCAAGCTGCTTTTGCACAGGTGTAGAGATCGTTGTCGCGAATCGGTTCCAGGGCGAAACTTGTGTCGAGGCTCGGTCGGTTCGCTTACGCGGCAATTCTCAACGGGAATTTCCTGCAGATCTTCGACAAACGTACGTGATCTTTATCGACGGATAGCGCCGGCAACAACATCGGTCGTACCGCTATCTCAATGATAAATCGTGACTGACCGATACGTGCCTTCGATACAAGATCGAAGGACGGGCCCGGTCAGCCGGCTGTCGAGGCAAGTTATCAAAAGCAACGAGTAAGGCACGGGGGTAGAAAAAGGGTAGGATGAAAGCTGGGTGAGACAAGAGGAGACGGGAAAGGGACGAAGGATGGACCAGTTATTGCGAAGGATCTGTATCGAGCAATTCCATCCCGAGAAGCAATTCACCTACGAAACTTGTCGTCTATTGTATACGTCCCTGTGGCTCGTCTGTTCTTTTTCATCCTCAGGCAGGTCGACGTCCGAGGAGAACCGAAACGAGAAGAAAGTACAGAACGGACGTGTCCCTATCGTTCTTTTCGAAACGCCACCGCTGACTAATTCCACGTTCGTTTCTTTCTGATACCGCCACCCTGTTACCTGCTGAACCTACCCTCTTTCGGTGCCGTTTACAAGAAACGTGTTAATTACACAGCATCCCGACCACCGTCGTCGTCCTCGTCATCATAATTTTCCATGGGAACCGCGCCGTTTTTATCCAGATATGTATTCAAGCAAATTTCCAGAACGAAAGAAAGGCAAAGAAGTTCACGTGGTTATGATAATACAGGCGTGCATAATAATTGAGCGCAGGTTGAAGAGCAACCGGTGTAATTAGTGGAGGGAGAGAAAAATAGGAGGTAGCGTATAATATTTCGCTTGGTTCGTAGATCAAAATGCTCGGACAATGAGGGCCGCCTTCTCTAACGACGTAACAATTATCGTTGCCTGCGACAAGAGAGTTGCAAATGAATATGAACGACAGAAAAATATTCCCTTTTCTAGTTAAGAATAATCCGTTCTCATCAAAGAGAAAGAGAATGGTGGAAAGGGGTTTACGGTTGATAGTCCGCCGGGACGGCCACAACCATGCGCCCAGCCTGTTAAAGTATTACCATGCCACAAGTTTCCATGCTGGCTTCATAATGAAGTATTCACCTGCCCGTAATCCCCATTCTAATTCCTGCTACGCCATTCTCATCGAGCTGCCTTGGCCAGATACCGACGTAGACAATGCGCGTGGAATTTGCTCGGCGAAAACGAAAAAAACCAACTGCATCCCTTATGTATACGAACGGTTAATCCCATTTGGATTACGAAACAGCGGGCCCCGATTCATTTCGCCCCCGTAAACTATACGTACTATAGATGTTCGAGGAAGGGGTCGGTTCCTTACGCTTGGCCGGGCAAAAGTGTACGTATCAACGAACGCGACCGTGCACCACCATAGAATTTCGCGAAACTATTTATTTACACGGGCGAAGAGGTTTGCAATAAACTAAATACTACAAAGGACGCCGGCGCGGCGTTCATAGCGGTTTCTGTTAATCAGTTTTCCAGCTGTGATAACTGGACCGTAGACCCGTGACCTGCTTTCGGTTATACGATATTTGTTAGGCCCGGTTGCACTCGGCGAAACCACGGATTCTCAAAACTGACGTAAGACAAGCCGAGAGTGTGCTTCTTATTTCAAGGATTGGTCAAGGAACGAAATTTGAATAATATGTTAAGGATAGATCCGTTTGCCGTCAATATCGTTTCTGATAATATATTCTGTGCCTGTGTATTATCAATCATGTTTCGCATTTTCTTCATCATACATTTTTAAACGATCGTAGAATTAACGTTCGCGATAGTCGACCCATATTTATTTCATCGTTTAAAACCCTTGTCGTAATTATCTCTTTAATTATCCACTTTCAAACAGTTCGATCATTTTTCCACGTTGCTGCACGGACTGTACGCTTGCTCATTAAACGGAGACAAACCTTTACTCAACGTTCGAGCTCGAGATCGTTCATGAACGAGCGGTCCAGCGTGGCACGAGACTCCCAGCCGCTATAGAGATATACTCGAGGCCGACAAATGAGAAACGAAAGCCACTTCTGCTATCACTTTACCAAAGATCTACCTTAACCGTCGTTCAACAGTTCCAACACTCGCGTCGCCCTATTACCGCCCAGTCAACTCTTTCGTTATCTCCTCGGGCTTCTCTGAAGTGCCGAGTGTCGCAAATACCGCAAGCAAGTAGCCCTCCGCGAGGTGATCGTCTCCAACAATTTCCAGGTGCCCGTGTCGTCGCTGTTGAAAAATTGAACACGTCAGTTCTCGAATCCTCGGGAATCCACGTTTTAACACTCGGAGATTTACGTTTATCGGCGGCCATTGTGGCACGCTCACCTCGTGAAATTTGTACCTGCGGTAATGAAATGATAATAGAAAATCGGGACACGGCTTGGTGTTTCCTTGAGTGTGCACGCGTCTTTCCTCTGAAACCGGGGATTTAAATTAATCCACAGGCCATCGATCAAGTCTCCTGTTTCTTTAAACCCAGGAAATTGAATTAAATTCTCAAACTTTATTTAACACAAGTGTGTTAATATTGCGAATGAATTAATTAATAAATTAATACTGCGAATATATAAATGAATAAGTTAAACTAGCAATTAACATTAAAAGCAGTAACCCACTTTAAATTCAATTCACAACAGTTTTACACCCACCCCCCCACAGATTTCCAAGATTATTAATTGACTCGTACGATTAATCTCGTAGATATTGATCAGATTTTTCGATAGGTATATACACAGGCGTTAAATAACATTAACAATTCAGAAGTAGCAGTAAATATTAAACAACCAAGAACCCCTTAATACAACCAGTTATCCAAATTCCAGGATATCTTGCTCACCTGTCTGCGACATGCAAGCCAAGCAAACATTTGGTAATAGCAAAATGACTATAGCCACCCTTTGTACCAATAGGGCTGAAGTTACACAGCCCATAATTAATCATACACAAATATTTAGACGGCTCTTACCGCGTGCAATTCAAACAATGATTAAACAGAAATCTCGGTAAAGGGGGCCCGTCATAGATAACTTGCAAAAGATGCTTGAATAGGGCTCTCGACAGGGTAAACGAATTCTATCGATGCAGGTTATTCCCACGCTCGCGCTGTCGGTCGCATACAATCGTCCGTGATGTCGGCGTAAAATTTCAATTTTCTCGTATCGCGATATCTAGGAAATAGACTAGGCGTTGGCCACGAACGCTTAGCCATGGCGGTTCTTACATGCAAGTTCGCCATACGGTGTTGCAAGGGTTTTACAGGCTGCCTATGCGATCGATACCAACGAAGTCGTTCAATCTATCGACCCCTTCTCCGATGTACAGAGGAAAGTAAGAAGTAGAGGAAGAGAGAGAATAAGAGGAAGTTGAAATTTATGTGAAAGCTCAGAGAAAAGGAGAGCACGCGAATCGATAACTCGCTGGAGAATAATCCTTTAAACATCCGCGTTCATCGAGATCCAGCGATTCTGTTACGTTCGTTGCCCGGGAACGTTCAGCGGCCGGGGGAAACTAAATTGAAGCGATCGTCGAATGTTTATCGGAACAAAAAAAAATTCGGGACGACGATACTCTGCACGGTTGATACGTAAATTGCTTCGATTTATAAGAAACTCGATTTTTGATTCGATCGCGGCCGCGGTTGGTCTAAGCCGACCAGTTCCTGCGAGTCCTGCTATCTCGATTTCGATGGTCGATAAAAAAAAATAGATCTACTAAAAACAGCCGTTTCATTCTGTGTACGTATCAATCCGGAGCAAGTTCCCCTCGATTCGAAAATAAATACATTGATGTGGCATCGTTCTTCGAATACTTTTCGTCGATACCACGACCGTATTTTTCAACCCTAATTATAATGCAATTTCGTACGTTAAAAATATATTTACGATACAGAACGACCGAGAAATCTTTATTCAGGAATAAAATGAATTTATTGTGTAAATGAATAATAATATATACATTTTTCAATATTCGTTATTTTCTTTTACACCAGCATATAATTTCGCGTCAAATTTACCGAATTTACCGAAATTTACCGACCAAATTTACGTGGTTCCAATACCTTTGTGCCGAACTGTATATACGTCTATCGTCGAAACGTGAGAACCTTCTTTCCGTTTCGTTGTTTTTTTTTTCTTTTTTCATCTTTATAGCTCGTATTTCCCATTCCCGAATCAGCTTTCGTTCCATCAAAGTACACGCCCGGAAGAGAATAAAGAGACGATTTCTAAGTTAACAGCCCCTAAGGAACTCGTAAAAATGAAAACTATTTTATTGCCACTTTGCCCGACGGTATTTTGTACTTTACGATCGGTCGACGATCGTACGTAAGCGAACGCGACACGTTACCATTCAAACTGATACCAAAAACGATATTCCCCGGCATTGATTACCCGATTCGATGCCGGTACCTATACGCCCGCGGACACAATTCATCTGTGGAACATTTTGGAGGGGTGAACAGGATCGAATAAGCGAAATCGAAAATACCGACGAATCGGGCATCGATCGGAAATGGAATTATTTTACGTAAAATCGGATAGACAATATCGCATTGCTTGCTCTATTCTAACTGCAAGAACGCGTGGGACGTTCGTGAAATATATAGCGTAACCACGTTCGTGTAATAAAGCTTTTCCAAAGCGGAAATATCGCATAAGATTATACGATACAGGGGTTCGTGCGAAGCTCGTTCAATCATCCACTCGATCCCATCGAGCTTTCGATGAAAGCAACAAATTATCGTGTTACTGGTCGCGTATTCGTTAATAATTACCATCCAGCGCGAAGGGTAGTTATACCATTTCCAGCGGATGCCTCAAAGCGAGATGTTAAGAAATTGCTTGATCGTATTTCATGATGAATTTATATCGCTGTGAAAAGGTTGATTATGACGGGTCAATCGAAGAATATACTATTATTAACGAAATACGGATAGATTGTTGAGTGCATCGAAACTGAATCGATTTCTTTCAATTGACTTCACCAATTTAGCGTACATTTTTGAATCCTCGTTAACTTGATATTATTGCAAAAATGAATGACATTATTCAACGATCGATACGAATTTGATTAATTCTCCCTCGAATTTCTTAAGCAGTCTATTCAATTTGTTACACGACGATAATACTAGACGATACGATAAAAATCTGATTAATCTGTCGTACGTGTCATTCAATTTTCCCCAATTGCCGACGAGCATGATTCCATAATTATTTCGAGCACCGTGCCAATTGAGAATACACGAGCGTGTTCCTTGCACTGGGAGTACGCAGTGGCAGCGCGTAGTCCGCGGCTCGTTTCCACAGTGAACAATATCCGAATGGCCATCATACTGATAGGCACGTAACTCAAGCAACAAAGCGAACCGTAGACGAACGAGGTTACTCGTATGTACGGCAGATAACCAGTGACATCACGGTGAGCAACTAATTCGCAAACATATTCCAGCTACGAAGAAGAGAAAAAGAAAGGAAAAAATAATTTACCACCGCCTCTGTAACGGTAGAAAACATTTTTTTTTTATTTCATCAGTTTCCCTCCTAGAAATATATACACCGAGACCCAGAGCATAAATTCTGCCCGCTATAGAACAGGTGTAATCGTAATTCACGCACGTCCCTTACGTTTCCCACTTATTTTCACACCCCTCTCTCACTCTCTCAGCTCGTAGCAGCAATAACCGCCCAATATTGCGCGGCACGAAATTATTAGCGGCGGCAGAGGTCGATCCTTTCTCGTCGCCGCAAAACACGAAACGTTCCAGTCGTGTCGAAGCAGATAATTAACACGGCGACGACATTCTACGGCGGAACATACTGTCGGAATAAAGTTGTTCGCGCTTAACCGCCCGCGCCTCTCCGCGCCGAAACTGTTAGTTTCGCCTCAATTAAAAATAATGAGTCTCGCGGCTGGCGGGCCAGCAGTTTCGTCGAAACGTTTCACGGTTTATAGAAAAACATCGGACAGGAAAGAATTTTTCCCGTTGGTAACAGGTGACAAGAACCGTGGAAAGTGTCGTACGTGCTCGTGAAACTCCTATTAACCGTTGGAAAATCGGACTTTGACGGATGATATATCGGAGGGCTATCGATATTCGTCCCGGCATCGCCTGTTAGATCACGTATGACGAGTCACGTTTTCGACGAAATCGAGATATTATCATGCGCTGGATAATCGTGACGCGATCCATCGACAGCGTAGCACGAATCCACGTTAATGACTATCCGTCCAGCGAACCCGCGATCATTTTCATCCACGTTCGCGTACAGAATGCTTCACGATGGCTGGATCATGCGAAAAGATGGAACCGTGGAAAACATTTTATGCGAAGCGAAATAAAATTAGAGAACGATTAAATTCGAAAATTTTAGTCGTAACATAAAAGTTGCATCTCTGATAACACATTCTAAAGTGTGTATTTAAATGTCGTATTTTAATCAAAAAATGTATAAATTTCCCCAACATTTTCTTTTTCTATGACATTTGCAAATGAACACGTCTTTATATTCGGAAGATGCCGAGCAAAACGTCGAAAAGCTGTCCTGCAGCGGAGACTTGGTACACTTCGAGGCATTAAATAGTCATAAACTTGGAAGACGTACGCTTCTGAAGCAGAAGAAAATATTTCTCAAGATAGACAGCCTCGAATTCGGAGTTTCTCGCTGAGCAGGTGAAACGGATGAGAATTCTTCGACGATACACCGGTACATTGTAACACCGGGTAGAACGAGTTCAAAGCGTGACACACGTGAAAAGTTTCAGCCTCGGAGTATTCCGCAGCGGTTCGAGCTGAAACGAATGCTAATTGCTCTTTAGTTAATTGAGGCCACTAAGAACGAAATTGTTGTATAAGTTTGCGCAGCTACTACTTGGCCCGCCGAATAAAGTGGACAATTGCCCTTGGGCGGGCATACGTATGTACGTATGTACGTGTACTTGTCCGGGGCTGTGCTGTCCGAACGACAACTGCGAACCAGACAGCGCTGGGCAAGAAAAAAAAAGGAAAAGATTAAACAAAAAAAGAGGGAACAACCACTCATGACCTGTTTTCATTTCGTGTACACGCTACCACTTTAAAAAAACGTGCACGTACACGTAGAATAAATATATACACATTGGCGATGGTACTTAACATGCGAAGTCACGCAGGATATAACCGCTGTTCCGCCGATATCGCCTCTCTGCCTGTGTTCAACCCCCTTTCTACTGTTTTCCCGTGCGCGAATCGCAACACTAAAGATGGTTTAAGACGCAGATTTCGACGGACGCATTTGCACTGCAAAGCGTACCCTAGAGGAATAGTTAGCTATGATTTTCCTTTAACCTCCTCGAGTAGTTATGCTCCCTCTATCTGATATATAATAGAATGGTAATAATGGTTATAAGATGTCGAGATTCGACGAGGATTTCGAAAATACTTAGCACGTAGTAAGCGGAAGAATAATGCGAAAAATATTGTGCAGGTAAATTCTATGCAGTGTCCCAGTAATTAGCTTGGTACTACTAAAAATGTGTAATGATGTAGACTAGGAATTGAACAGTGCAGATATGATCACAGATAAAATTTCACGAATTACTGGCTTCACATTTCTTCTACGTGAACTTTCACGTTTATATCTCGCGATGTCCACTCGTTGCATCCATTTCTGTTATAACTCACTGGGTAGTATTTTTCTCCTATTACAAATTTAATTCTACGTCGGAGAATAAAAGTTTCGTTTCATTTATATCCAGATACCTATCGAATTTGTTCAACTTTCGAGACCTTCAACGAATTTATACATTTCCCGGACGGATGCATACATTGAAACACAATACGTATGTGAAGAGGCATTAAGGCTAAAAGCATATAATTTAAAACCAAACAGAGATAGCCAGAATTCCAAATATATGCAAGACCTTTGATATATCAAGCAAGTAAATGAAACGGACGAATTTCACCCACATACCCATTAACTTTTTCACCACGTCGACCCGAGGTGTGTACAGTTAATACTCGAAACCGAGCAGAAACTGTACCTCGAATACCCCAGTGTCCGTTTTTCGTCAAAGCTATCGCGGGTGGTAATTTCGCCTAACTTCCAACCCCCGCCCCGTTCTCGTGCGCATAAAACGGGAACACGAAAACGATCAGTTTCACACTGGCGGGGCTTAATGCAACATTTCCGCCCAGGAAGGATCCGAACGGAGGCTAATTCCGGCCAGTTCCGTATTCACGTTGCATATCAACCAACGTTGAAGTCCGTTGCAATAAACACCACTCGCACTTTAATTCTGCAAAGGTTTCGCCTAGCCTGCGAGGCCCCTAATCTCGGGCAATTCCATGCATACGTAAGAAGCATTGGCAGACGCCACATGCAAGGGGCACGCTAACTCTTTGCAATTGCCCCCTGCAGAGCCATTTATCGATCGACGTGCCAAAGGAAAGGTTTCCATTAACCACGCGTACCAAGTCATCTATGTACTCGCCGCACGACTGTTCCATCGACGCTGCATTTACCGCATACACTGACACCGTAAGCTGATCCTGGGTTACTGTAAACTAGCCAGGTGCTATCTAGATCGGTCCACGGCAAAGATGAACCATCCGGCTACTTACCTTACCGTGAACGCGTAGAGGATAAGCTTCGGCTGCATCAGCACGCGTTATATTGGCAACGAATCAATAATACCTACGCATACGCGTTACGTAGCGTGACACGTGTACGTGTACACACACGCAGATATATATGTATGTACATTCTATTTCTATCGCGACGCTGATCTGATATCGCGTCGCATCTGCACGGAAATTTATGCAAAACAGGGTTGCTTGAATGGAAACCCTTGCGAGGGAGGAACGGAGAATGAACCCGATTCCGTGACCCAGGCATCGCAGGGAAACAATAAATCTCGGATAACGATTGGTAACAGAGAAGAGAATTCTGCTTGGAGTACCTCGTTCCGTTTCTATTTATTTTTTTTCCCCGTTTCGCACATAGATACCGGCCAGCACCGACAAGTGCAGCGGAATCGTAAAGTAATGGAAGTGTATTTGCAGCAATTGCTGATTTTTTTAGTCAAATTTATGTCACGGTATGCGCTTGCGCGTGCCAGCGCGTGTTGGTTGGTTTGAAGTATCGAACAATTATATCGAGAACGTTATGGAGATTTATGGTAGACACAATTCTCTAAAATTTTCGATTTGGGCGGGCGAATTTTACTTAACCGACGGTTCGTTTTCCGGATCGATCCGTAACTTGCGGAATCGGCGTTGTTTATTTTTTTTATACAATTATGCAATCGGAGTATTAAATCGCGAGCGGAGCGGCGCGTGCGCGGAAATTATTAGATAAGCGCGTTAAATAAAACGACGACGATGCCGGATAAATGCAAATTTCGTTTATCTGTAATGGCTGGGCCACGTTCTTTATTTCTGTTCGGTCGTCGGTTTTCTCTAATAACAATTTTACCGCCGTGGAATGGTGAATCACGCAGTATCGCGGCATTAACCGTGAGAAAAGCGTTTCCTTTCCGCCAATATTTTGCGTGCCATTTAAACTAATTCGAATCCATTCCATTCCGTTCCTCTCTTCTCCATCTTTTTTTCCCTTTTTATTTTTTTGCTTTATTCATCCTTGTTTCCGCTCTCTCCCTACCGCGATTTTAACCAACGAAAAATCAATATACACGAACACGCGTATAATAAACATTTCATTGGGGAAATATTTCAACGCTTTATACCGCGTACGTGCACGGCAAATAAAAGTAAACGCCGGGCAATTTTCGTGCATTTAGAACGCTACACTTGCTTCCCGTTTTTATTTCTGCCTTCTTTTTTTACCCTGCCTGTTCGTACCACCTCTTGGCCGTGCCGAACTTTACGCTGGTACCACATAAAATTACGACGGGGCCGCGTAAAAATTCGAACAATCGATTTTTACGGTGCAATTCAGCCGAGAGGAACGCTGCTCGGACCAGACGAAAAGCAACAAAAACAAAGAGAGGAGAGAAAGTAAAGGATACGCGCTTAAACGTTAACGTAAACGATTCTTTTGCGATAAACGCGCCACTTTCCTCCGATTTATCACAACTATTTGCATTCGTCTCGTTTTATTGGCCGTAAAAACCGTTCTTACTGCGAACACCAGACGAACGAAGCTTTAACGGGCCAATTAACGCGACTGCTGGCGATCGACCGCAAGAAATAAGTGTGCGCCTTCCATTTCCGCCACGTGAACAGTTTAATCAGCACGTGCGCTGACAAATAATGACACGTTACTCAATAGAACCGGCGGCATGGCCATCGGGAAATTAATCTCTTCGTTAACGTTCGAGCACGACGCAGGACAGAAAAAGCATGGGGGTCGCGACCGAGATTGAAGTTCGCCAGAGTACAATATTTTTTCGCAATTGAAAAAAGAAAAAAAAAAAAGATAAAAAATACGTAAAACATAGTTATGTGTGGAGAATTCGGGAAATCTCGTGTATGGAAATATTGTTCCGGATGAAAGTGGTGGTATGTCGAATCTCGTGTATTTTCTGGAAACATTCAAAGTGCACAATATATATTACTGCACATTCGCATTGTTCAATATCGGTTTTATTTTAAAAGTACAATCTCGAAACAGACTGTTATTCTTCTGTAATTATGCCCCGAAAAAATGTATAATTTTATTGGGACACAGACGTAGAATAAAAATCTGATTGGGAACGAATAGTAAGAGTAAGGTGAAACAAATGAATATAATAGTCCTCGATGCAACGATTTGGTTCGATTCGTCGACTTTTTCACGAATGCCATACGAGACGAAGGCAATTTGTTATAAATCAGACGTAAGTTCGTTCGTGTCTCGAATGCATACGAAATTCGTGAAAACGGAACGCAAAAAGGGGAGTTCCATGGGGAACCGTGAGTATCCTACTCGGATGCTTTCCTTTAAGGACGATTTAGAAACGAACCTCTCGGAAAAATCGGAGAAACACGGGACTATTGAAGGTGGAGCGGAAGCATACGAATCACCGTGCTTTATAACCGACAATCCAACGTTCCCTCTTTTCCAGGAGGACTCGAAACCTCGCAAGGATGCGGGACCGGCTGTCGTGGTACATGGTCTTTTTGATCCTGCCGACAATTCTACTGGCCAGGTCGCTCGATAAAGGTAAATAATTTTCTCGGGTCATTTGACTTACCCCATTCTACCCTTAGCCTGCTCCCCAGCCTAGATGTAAGATCTTCTGTACTCCTCGGCATCCGTTTTAACCATTATTGTTCCAACTTCCACGTTTTAAGTACAGCAAATACTTCCGTCTTCGGCCACAATCTGGGCAGATAATTTAATTAACGATCGCGTGCGTGATTCGTGAAATACGATGTACTCTCCTTTAGTTACCGTAATAAAGGAAAAGATTATTTTGATCGATAAAAGTTACGTTTCGAATGGGGCGGGTATTATAGACGTAGTTGTTACGATAACGCGAATAAGACACGTGGACACTATAAAATTGTATGGGAAATGTATTTTCCAGCGGGTCTTACAATCCTCTGACTGCTGGATGTAGTGTTTACTGTAACTTCGTCGCTTGAAATTACTTTTCGTATCAGATTTTCGAGCCAGCATTACCTCTCGGCGCCGGAGACACGAAGATTATTCGAGTGAGCGCGGTGTCTCTATTCGAAATCCTTTCGTGCAAGAAGTCAAGCACGTCGGGCAAGAGTTTAATGGTATTAAGTATGCATTAGCTAAAGCCTGTTCCGACCCCCAGGTGTACAGTAAATAAATGCCGTTCGTCGACGACAGGAGACACGTGATGTTTCGAAATGAAAAAAAAAAATGATAAGGGGTGGGAAACGAGCAACGACAGAGAGGGACAAAAATATCCGAAAGCCCGCTGTCCTCGCGAAAAAAATCTTCTCGAGTGTGCATTTGCCCCTTTAAAAGTGCCTGTGAATTGGGAATACTTAGAAGAAGAAAAAAAAGGAGAGAATACAATCCTGCCCAACTAACTGGTCGAAGCAAAGTAGGAGCACCTTTCCCTCGTAGCCCTGGCTTCTTGTCTCGTTGTATAAGGTTTCGCATTGTCTCGTGGAAACAAAAGGCAGGTAGCTTATGCCCTGCATTCAAAAGCTCACAAAGTTCAGTCTCAAGTGCTTGTCTTTTGCCTAGACCCTTGCACCTTCTTCTTCTACCCCTTTACTTCCGCCGCTTCTCCGTTTCTTAATTTTCTCCCTTTCCATTTAAGGATTTCTATATTCACCAGCACCGGGCAAACTCCACTTTTCTTACTTTACTGGTTTTCCTTATTCCTCACTATTCCCTTCATCAAACCACTCCGGTTACTTTCGAATTACCCACCTTCATCCACGCTTTGCATGATAAACTTCTCTCCCCCGTCCATGTTTTCCTCCCGACTAACCTTCCTTGCTTCCTTTTTATCCTCGAAAACCTAATTAATTAGTATTATTACTATAGTGTATAGGGCAACAGTATACTTAAGGAACCGGAACAGTGTTTCGAATTTCGTCGTTTCCAGCATCCCCGTTTAGTTACATTTTTAAACCTCCATTACAGATATGACAGAATGACAAGTTTCAGCATTGTATTTGGGAGTGCGTTAAAAATTTCACCGTCGAATATTAATCGGACAGTTTAATAAATAAAATAACGCAATACGAAAGAAAGGTTCGCCTCGAAATCCCAGAGCAACAATCTAATCTGTCAACGCCTTTTTCAATTTCTAAGATCAAAGTTTCTATTCCCTGTACAGTTGCGTAGAACAATGCGCCAAGCTCAACACATACACATATATCCTCGTATATCCGGCAGCACGAGAATAAACCAGATAGTATGATATAAAAGATAATACGATTAGCGGGGCAATTTAATCAAGCCAATGAAAGAAAGCCGTTTCCAAACGTTATTTTCGTCCATCTATCGATTACTTCTTTTCCCTCCAGCGCCTTACGAATCCATTAAACGAGACCCCGGTTCTATCTGTACAAAATTCTGCAAGCCTTAACAAACAAAACAAAAAAAACAGAAAAGGACACTTCGGACGCTTTGAAAGTATCTTCTCAATGATCGTCCAAAGCATTTACCGGTGGAACTTTTACGAAACGTTTCAGACCGCCGCGTCCCTTACAGTATAGCTTCTGATTGGAAGACGCTATGGTTCAGCAATCTAGACGAGCTGCAAAGAGTGAACGATGCGAACGACAACAACACCGTCTCGAACGTCACGGTGCAGTTGGGTGGTACCGCGTTCTTGCACTGCAAAGTTCGCAATTTGGCAGATAGAACGGTGTCGGACGCCGAGGTGAGTAACAACTTGGTCGTCATCGTTGTGGTTTAACCCCTTCGAGACCGGCGACGCACCTGGGGCGAGTCGAAGTACGATTATAGCACAAAACGAACGACAAAAACTCTCCTGGATTGCCTTCCAGTTAGATGACGATCTCGAAAGGGTTAAGAAAAACTGTTCATTGTGGCCTGTGTAGTTGCAGAGCAAGAGAACTGATCGATGTTCGTGCACACCTGTTCCCAGGTATCTTGGATACGGCGACGTGATTTCCACGTCCTGACCAGCTCCACGTTCACGTACACGAACGACGAGCGGTTTCAAGTTTTGCATCCCGAGGGGTCGGACGATTGGACTCTTCAGATCAAATACGTTCAGGAGAGAGACAACGGGACGTACGAGTGTCAGGTATTAATAGTACGAGTACTTGTACTAGGGAATTATTTTTCTGCTGCACTCACGTGCAGCGCCATTAGCGAGATTAAGTACGAGTAACGAAAGGGTTTGTTATTCCAGTTTAATTAAAGTGGTATTATTAATACGAGTTTCAAGTTCGCTTTTTGCGCAAATTAGTTGTTCAATACTGTAATTATCCGGTTAAGATTAATTAGTGAACAGCTCTCGTTGTCCTGTTGTTTTAGACATCTAGAGAGGTAATCAATTTAAAAGAAAACAACGAAACACTTTGAGCTTTACGACTTTTCCTGTTTGGTATTGTATCCTTTAAAACATTGTACCCCTTTGAAAACGTATTAGATAGACCTTTAAACAACCACTTTCAATTATTAACAAAAGCTGGCGGTTCGGCTGTAGTTACAAAGAATACTGTGGCATGTTTGTTAGCGCAGTAGTCTCGCGTGGAAACTGCAACACGTTTGCTGTGCTCGTAACGAATCAATTTCATACAGTGAAACACGGAAACTCTTGGAATCTCGCGAAGGCAACAAATCCTGATCTACTTAGGTGACTTGGTTCCTTCATATTATATTTGAAACGTATAATACCATGAAGTAAATTAAAAGAAATAAAATGCGAGGCTCCTATGTTTTTTATTAAAGCTGCCAAAAATATAATTCCCCTCTGCATTTCTCGTTACAGGTCTCGAGGAGTACAGGGATACTATCACACTTTGTCAATCTTAACATAGTTATACCAGAAGCATTTATATTAGGGAGCGGCGAACATCACGTCGATGTAGGATCCATTATAAACCTCGTATGCATAATAGAAAAGGTGAGAATTAGAATCGAACATATCTTATTCATCCACGGCGAATAAACATTTCATGATCCAACCACTGAAAATGATTGTTGTGATCACTATTGACACTCCTGAACACGTAACTGAAAAATCTACGTTTCAATCGAAAGCGCCTTCTGGCTTCAACGAAATCGTATGCCAGAAATTCCACCGCACACGCGTAACACACGTACCATAAACACGTCGCAAAATATTCGATATCAATTCCATTTGAACGTGAAATAATCGTGTCGCTCATATATATAACCCGCAAGCACGGCCGTGAATAAAGACACGTTGCAGTCTATCCGCTTAACGAAGGCACATAGAAACGCACAGCTTGCAGTTCGTGCGAACATTCAATGTACCCCCGTACGGAACGTGGAAAACGGAAAAACCTCTGGTGAAATAGGCACAGCTTAGTCACGAATACAAGAGTGGAAGTGCATTAAAGCGGCATTGCCGACCACTGTTGCAAACTCGACACTATCGGGAAACGAAAATAAAGTGTGGCGTTTCTCTCTCTCTCTCTTTCTCTCCACGAGCAACCGTGTACGAGCATAACGGGTGCTCGACAGAAAAGAGAGGAACAGACAGGTATCTTAAATGTTTCGAATGCAGAGAGGAGAGAACGTTGATCTTTAGCGTGTTTGCACAGTGGTGCGCTCAATACGTTGTTCGTCTGCGACGATACGCCGGGGAAATGCATTTAAGAAATTCTTTCCCGGCAAATTGATGGTATTATCTGGAAAGCGATATGGCTTCGGAGAGAAGCACCCCAGAATAAGATACGGTATTCATAAGTACGTTATACATCGTCTTAAGGCAATTTTATGCATGCGAACGCGATAGACAGAATTGAACAGAACAATGCGATGAACCGCGTGGATCTCGATAAAATCGACGAAAGGATTTTTAAACGAATTTCTTTGATACATGTTACTGTGGCGTGGCGACAATAATTTTGGGTATTATTTGTTTTATTAGAAAGTTCTATGATAAGTAAATGAGGCTTTAAAAAGATTTATTTAAAAGAAAGTTGAACAATATTCTCCTCGCATATCGTTAAACGTTATTTAATCTGTAGTAGGAAGAATAGTTAGTTAATTTTCACCTGGAATATTATGTTTCCTTTAAGTCAATGAAAAATGTATACTTTTTTATCAGGCCAGCAAAGAAATATAATATTCTATTTTTGATACCATGCCAGCAAAGAAATTCTGAAATTATATTTGATAAAAGGTTAAAAATCGCTGATTTAACTGAACGCAAAATTGTAACAACGGGGAAAATTTATTTATTCACGTTGCACAAAATTCGGTACAAGTGGCTGGCGCTGGCGGTCCCATTCTACTTGCTCTACTGTTCGGCCGGCTCGAAGGGGAAACGTCGCTCGATACACAGACATTAATGGCCTATCGAAAACGTTCCACATGAGGGAGAATATGTTCCTTTTTGTTTTTTTTCTTTTCTTTCCATGGGCAGCAGACTGCAATGAAAAACCGTGTACCAGACGTGTCCAGACAAAAAATGATGCTACACTATCGCCTATCGGACACCATCGATCATTTCAACAATTATCACGGACAGGCTTAATTACGCTAGGTGACGATGAGATTTTACCGGTGGGCGTATCGAGAATCGATACCGAGCCACCTGAACATATGAAAATGACATTTCCACTATTCTTACAATAAAGGAATTGAAAATCGTGTTCGAGAATTACAACGTATATATAATTCTCATTGTGGAAGCTAGTTCGAAATATTTTTTGATATACACGATATTATAAACACGAATTCTACTTATAATTAACATCTTGTCTGTATGTCTTCGATCGTAATTATTTTGAATAGAATGTTAGCAATAAGGGAGAAGTGCATACAATGGAAAATTATTTTCTCTTTTAATGTTAAATGTTCTAATTTAAGTTTATTATCTCATTATCATGATTTATATATTTTCAACGATGAACATTCAGCGTTCCAAATATGGTACAGCTATATAATATACCATACCATATACATATATGTACCGTACAGCTGAATAATATGAATTGTTGCTCCATGATAAATATTTATCGTTGCCCGTTTCAGAGTCCAACACCGCCGCAATATGTTTTCTGGTATCACAATAATCGAATGATAAATTACGACACTACGCGAGGCAGCGTGACGGTACAAACCGATCCCAGCTCGACTCAAAGTCGACTAACGATTCACCAAGCGGTGGAATCGGACACAGGCAATTATACGTGCAGCGCCTCGAATACTAAACCGGCATCCATCTACGTCTTTGTCACAGAAGGTAGAAATATTTCCTCTTGCAACAAGTTCTTCTTCGACAATAATAATTCTGCGAAGGGATTTACTTTGAATAAAATAAAAATACAAAATTTCACGTCTGTGTAATTGTAACGAAAGAAAAGCGAGACAAGTCACGTTAAACAAACAATCGACCGTGTTATTTATATTGTTTTAATGTTGCAGGTGACAAAATGGCAGCCATACAGCGTCGCAAAACGTCGGCCGCGGGGAAAAATTTCTGTGAATTGCTAGTACTAATTGTCACCATTGCGATAGAGGCCGTTTTAACGCGATAAGCGTTTCTCTTCGATATGTCCATAATTATTATATCGTTACTTCCGTTTGTGATAGATAGGCTACTATTCTGCGATTTTAACCCTTCTATTCACTGTGTCCCTCTTTCCTTTTAAAGCTGGACGTCGTCGTATCATACGATCTATTGTTTCACCCATATTCGTTCTTCCATATCGTTCTTTATCTTCGATATTTTCAATATTATATTATCCCCATAATTTTCATATTATTTTCCATTTTTTATACATTTTAATTAGCCATACACGCATTGATCGTTACGGCTGATCATAATTTTTCGTAATTTTAACATTTCTTCTTTTTATTTTACGTTTTATCGTCAATGTTGCCGCCGGCTGCATTATTTTGACATACGAGATTTTCATGGTAGAAGAAAATTATAAAAATATTCGCGGATATAATTGCAATTTCTCTCTCTCTCTCTCTCTCTCTCTCTCTCTCTCTCTCTCTCTCCTCTTTCTTCCCCGCCCCCCCCCCCGGATTATGTCTGTTTTCGTTAGCGGAATATAAAATAATTTTAACGAGCGCGAACTTTCTCTCGCCACGCGGTGTCAATCGACGGAAAATGTAATTTTCCGCAACAAGTGAGACACGCGTGACCAAAATTACGCGATATCGCGTGTCGGCTAGATACACTGTCTTAGCGAATCCTTCAAGGAATGAATAAACTGCAATAAACTTAAGTATATATTATAAATAGTATCTTATCGTTGACATTCGTAGCACCGCTCTATTCTTGTTTGTTATAAGCTTGTTTCCAACTTTGAGACTTTCATTATTAAAGTAAAATGAAAAATCAATACTGTGCCCGTGTCTGTCCTTTCGATGATTGCTCCAAGCGGTCGTCGATCGACGTTTATTCTGAATACCGGCGGCACACAAATATTTCGAAATGAATGAGGTCACACAAATGTTCTTCGAAAGCAATACGAATTCTGCGCCATATCAGTGTAGCTTTACGCAAACTTTTAGTGATGTATAATAAGTTATCGATTCCGTTTCATCGTCCAGAAGAAACAACATTGTATGTCGTGGCAATTTTTCATAAATATTGCGTCGCCGCCCCCAACCAACCCACCACCCTCCCAACCCCCTTCCCCCATTCATTCCATTATCGACAATGAAATATTACAAAACAACAGACACAGATGCGTGCGAGAAAAGAAGGAATATTTGAGATCGACGGTGCTACCTGGTATCGCCTTGTACTTCCAAGACTTCGTATTATACCTTTTAGTGACCCTCGGCCCTTTCCCTGTGATTTTCGTATCGTTCTCGCAATTAATCACTCCCCAGGACGTTTCAATTCCGTATTATCTACCGCGAATCTAGCCTACCGTCTGTGGTTTCGTACATGCATAGCGTGATAACCAGGTCGATATTTCACATGTGCATTTCTCGTGTTATTCTTTGAGACCCAAGTACCCATGTTTATTATTACCTTTGTATTATAAATACAATACTAAAACGAACAAAAATCTTTGTCAAACCTTAATTCAATATTTCATTAACGAACAATTGTTGCGATGAAATATAATTTAATATCGTACAGTGTCACAGTAATTCTTCGTTCAACTAGAGACCGAGGAGGTAACGTGCTGTCGTACGTAAAGGCAGAATCAAAATTTTTCTCTCTCCACAGTATCAACTTCCTGTAGGAACTGTTGTACAATTTACCGACATTTCGTCCGCATTTGACGATTTATTTCTAAAGCAACATGGGATGAAGTTACATATCGCGATTAATAAGTCCTCGTCGGATTGTTGTGGGGGCAAATGGAAATCGATTTTCAATGTCCATTTGAAAAATAAGGCAAAATGGGTGCAAAGAGGGGTCGCGTGAAGCAGCGAATTGAAATGCGGACGAAAAGTTAACGCAGGGATCAAAACGACAAGTATTGTACCTAGACTATGTGGCACGACAGCTTGATAAAATCTAGGGCAACCGAGGAAGTGCCATACTGTTTGACGTAGAAGGACCTTCGGGCTGAACCTTTCATAAATTTCGATTTTACAGCTGCTCGAAACAAGTCTACGCAACTAAGCCAGAGAGCTCTAAATATATATGTATAACGAAAGTTTCATATTGCAAGTAAACTATTCACGTGAATAGGCTCGCGTGCGTATCGCGTGACATCGCTATCGATCGAATAGAGAAACGTAGACGATGAACGGGAATAACAAAGAAAAAAAGAAGAGATAAGAAAGGAAGGGAGGAAAAGTATAATAAAAGAAGCCACGACACACAAAACTTTATTTCGATCGATTTATTCATTACGCTTCCTTGCTCTCGCGTCGTGAACGTTCGTTGTCGAATCATCATTTGCAAAATATACTTTTTTAGAGACATTTTTATTCTTATTGAAGAAATCGCTCCCTGGACGATCTCCCGTGACACCAGCGACATTTAAAATATAAGGGTGGACTAAAAAGCTAGCCGATCAGTAACTAGTTCTACAAATTCTGAAGCTAGATTAATTTAAGCAAGGGAAACGATCATGTATGCGTTAGAGAAATAATGGAGAGAATTAGAAATATTGAGGTTTATTCCATCGAAGTCGATCTAAATCTTTTAGGGGATGAATTTTATTCGTAAGCGTAAAATAATGCGAGAGAGAGAGAGAGAGAGAGAGAGAGAGAGAGAGAGAGAGAGAAGAGAAGAAGGTGGAAACAGTCAACGACTTGATCTCTTTCGAGTGAAACGACAGGTGAAATAAAGAATCTTATGGATCAGTAGGATAATAAAATGATAAGACTTTAATACTCGAAACAATTCGATCATTTCACGCGTTCTGTGTGTACATCTCGAAACATCGATAGTACATACACTTGGCATAGGAAAATCTCTGTGTACTTCCGTGTCACACGTACCTATGCAACTCCGATATTTTATAATTATTTACGTTCACCGTGTAAGAAAAAAAAAGAAGGATGATAATCGATAAATCATCGGTTCGACATCGATGATATAACTTTTGGTTTAATTATACAAGTGTTTGCGTAATTCGAAACGTGGACATACTTATACATACGTACATATGTACACGGCGGGAAGAAAAAGAAAAGAAGACAAATTTTCGTACGTTGCTTAACGTTCGCTCGCCTTTTTACGAAATTTTGTGTCCCTTTACTTCGAACATTTATCCGCAAATCCGTTGAAACCGAATTTTAATAAAATCCACAATATAAAGTATCGACTCCCTGGTGTCTGCAATTTGTGTTCTATTGAATTCTCACGAACCGGCATCGATACGAAACAGGAGCACGAGCAAGAAAAACGAATCAATGAAAGAAGGAAACGAAACAAATATGAAGAGTAAATTTCTCAATCGTATAGCAATTGTCTTCGTTCAGATCCCGACCACACTACCTTTTAATTCCGTAATTTGAATCATCGAAGCCTGCACGTACTTACATACGCGAGTGGTTGCATGCGTGTAACATAAGTCTGATTATTCTAAAAGACCAACTACGTCGCCCTAATTATAAAAACACCTCATTTGTAGATGAAATACACGATCGAACGATTCGCGTGTACAAGCAGAACCCACGCATACGTATACGAAATATAAAAAGAAAGTACATATAGCGAATGTAAAAAAGAAACAATCGGGAGGAAGTTGATTATCGATCAATACGTTTATCGTGAACATTCGTTTATACGTCGAGGATAGAACGTGTGGAGAAAAGAAGAAATATACTATACGTATATGTATACCGAATAATAACCAATACGTACCCGCTATTGCATCCATTATAATTGATTGTCGCAAGAAGTATCGGCAGTAAACTGTTTTACTGCGATCATTTTATAAAGGAAAAGATACTTCTCCGTGGTGGCACGAGAACTAAGCCAAAGTTTTCCTCGATCGTATCAAACCGAGTGGAGTCGATCAATAAACTTATAGCGAAGCGTTGTCTCTTTTATAAGGGGACTAGTTCGTTCATTCATAAATCAATACGAAAGACACTGAAAGTTTTCTGGTCGCTTTTACTTCCCTTTGATGTTCGCCGTGAAAAAGAAAACGTGCCCTCGATGTTCACTGACTGTCCTTGCGATCTAAAGAGACACCAAAGGTGAGCCTCGTCCAAGGAAAATCTCGACGGGTCTCAATATAAGCTTCAGAATCAGAGACGTGGAATTCGGAGACGTTCATTGACGCAGTATTTCTTAAATATTTTTAAAGGGCCCCCAAGAACCGATTCAGTTTATGACGATCATATTTTTACCTCAAGACAAGATATTAGTAGACGACGATATTGATGAACTTTTGATTGCGCTTTCCAGGTCGTCAGGAAACGGATTGGTAAAACACAACAGGTAACGATTTTGCGTCTAAATTTTACCATTACCCACGCATCATTAAGAACACTTTTAATATTCATCAAGAGAATAAAAGGTGAGCTTATTATGTTTTCTTCACACGAACACACTAGGTTCTTCTTCTTCTTCACTTGTATATTATACACATCTTAGGTATTATTTCCTATTATACACATGTAAAAAATTGTTTAACAGCTGTAATATTCATAATAAATTAAAAAAGGCTATTGAGGACGTTTGGTGAAGGATTAACATGTTTGATGATAAAAATGTAATCATATCAGTAATATATTATAAATTAAAAATCTGACGTGTCTAACTTAACGTTAACGAAGCAATAAAAGAAAGCAAAGTGTACACTAAACTGGTAGAAATTCGGAGAATAGTGATTCCGGCGATTTTTTACTGAAAATAAAGAAAGGGGATTGAGAAATGGTAATAAAAATGCATAAAATGAAGAAACCAAATGTTGAAAAGTATCCTTAACTTTATTACAAAATTGAACATGCAAGTAAATTTGTTTATACATACGATACAATGTCTAATATTCTTACATTGTGTAACATAAACTACGAATCTGCATTTATTTAGAAATGCATTAAAACAAAAAATTAACAGAAAAAGCTTAAAATTATAGATTTTAGTTAGACTTTCCTTCACCTGATAATCTTCAATGATGATTAAAAGAAGAAAAAGTCTAATGTAAAGTACAGGGTCGTTTGTCATATTCCACGTAATGTTTTATTAAACATTTAACACACAAGAAAAAAAGTAAACTTTTATACGATTATTTTAAAAAGTATTCATGAAATCTGTTCGGCGTGTATACCTGATAACAAGATAAGAAAATCCTTACCGCATGGCAAACAAATTGAAAAGTACCTAATAATATAATGTTTCGCAACTTTTAGGACATACGATTGTTGTCAAAATTGAATTTATTTGCAGATTATTATGGCAAAAAACATTTAATTAATTCATAAGCAGTTGAATAAGAATTTTCTCAGCGAATATTTGCAATCGTATATCATAGCGAAAAGAATATTTGAAATGAATAAAACTATAAATCTTTGTCTATGTATTTACTTTGCACTCTCCAGATATTCTCATTTGTTTTCAGTTTTTTATCTTTGGCAGACTTCAATGATTTTTGTTTAACACGTTCCATATATCGTAATCCCCCTTTACTCGCGATAATATGTATATAACTATAATTTATTGAACAAACAAAATATTGTAATACGATTTAACAGTATACAACATACTAATCTACGTATATAAAAATCTTAAAAGTTTACGTATGCTAATTTATATCAATCTTTAATTACTTAAAAAATATTGAAGAAAAATCATTTAAAATAATATTCTTTTCTCGTTACAAATTGTTCAATTGGCATTGTTTGAATAAACCAGCAATTATTCCTTTAATATTAACTGCATCAAAATGACATAAGTGTTCCCTTTTAGGATAATCTGCTAATCATCTGTACACACGCGTGTACGTAGAATCGTTATATACAGGACATTTGATAAAGCATGATAAATTTTGAAAATAAAAGATTCCTTAAATAAAAATTCAATTCCTAATATTCATATATTTTACCATAGTAATTATTATAGTAATTCGTTATTTATAAGCTAATTGAAATATGTAACATATCGATGTAATATACAATATGTTTAATTGCAATATTCTCTAAAGTGTTTAGATTTTTAGCATTGGCTATGTACATCAGCATTCTAGTTTCTACTAGTTATGCACAAATTTTTGTCATTTCTTTTCATATTTAGATTTACAAAATGTCCAGGTGCTTGCCATTATTTTCTAAAAATATACACATATATTTCCGTCCTCTCATTTTTATATAACGAATCTCTTATTTTCGAAATATAGCACATATTAAAAAATGTCTCGTACATATATACATACGTATGATATACATATATGCATAGAATGTAGAGAATCTTGTAGCTTATAATAGATGAATTCAACAAAAGAACTCGATATAAGTTTCCATGCTTTCGCCTTTTATATCGTACTAACCGAAAAATTTCATAACAAAATATTTTGATAAGAAAAAGTAAATGCTTCAGAAGCATAAACAATTACAACATAGACATAAGTTTGTATACTGTGAAATTGTTAAGCAACATAAATCACTTTGAAATAGAGTGCTTTTGCAGTTAGTAATACGATTCTTCCTTTCAGATAATATAAATCTAGATAACAAAAAATATATATTTTACAGTACCATTACATTACTATAATTTTAAATAGATTGTTATCTTCATATAGATTACACAGTAATCTATGCAACGAGAATTATCAAACTGGATCACTCTTCTCGTAAAACCGATAAACATTTCTTGAGCAATTCCGCGTGTGCCTGCAAACAAAACAACTCCAATGTATTTTAATGCAACGATAATCTATACGCGAAACGGGTTAATAAAAATTGAAATGTCCTCACTTTTGCATGTTTTATTTCAAGTTCTGTTAATTCGATTAGATTCTTTCTGAAAGCGGTTACTCTCCTTGTTTTGAAATCCATTAGTTCTGCGATAAAAGACAAATTACACTTTAACTCCGTGCAGTAGTTTATTGGATAAATAAAAAAATATATTATAAGCATTCTTTACCTTCCTTTCCTTTCTCTGACATCTGTTCGAATTTTTCACACGCTTCTGTTTGAGCTTGTTCCGCCTAAATAAACAGAACCAAAGGAATTTATACACTCTACATATTTAACATATAATAACATTAATATTTATTAATTTGCATAACTTCAATCATTCGGTTTTACTAAACACATTGTAAAAAAATATAACATGAACGTGCAATACCCAACAATTGTAATATTTTCCAATTTATATTTTTCAAAATATTTTAAATATTCAAAGTTTTTTAAAAATACCAAAAGGTAAACGTTCATGCAAATTTGTTTCATGCATATTCAATTAAATAACAATTTAAGACATATATCTTCCTTTCAGTTCAAGTTTCTTTTCTTCTTTAATACGTAGTAGTACTATTCATTCAGCGATTGATGAAATGCTTTAGGTTTTTATATATTATAAAAATTGAAAAAATGAGATTGAAGATTATTATATGCACTACAGCAAGGCGGCAAACATATATATACAGAAAAACACACCTCAGCAACCTCCACTGCCTTGACGAGCAAAAAGAATTAAATTTTTTAGTTAGACACTAATTGCATGGTATATATAAAAATATATATACTTTTAAGGTACGTATCAAATGCATGAACTCCTTTTTTTCCGTAATTACGATACGAATTTATGTTTTACACGAATACATTTAAATTAAATATACTTACAGCATGAACATCTTTGTTTTTCGCACGAGCTTTTTCAAGAGCGCGATTTGCAGATTCATACGCGTGTAAAGCTTTCAATCTTCTAAACAACAATCGTTTAGCTGCAGCTGTGTCCCTCATGTAATAACGAAGCGTGTCTGACAATTTTAAGTCCTCATCAGATGCTACTCGTCCTTCTACTTTCTATACAATACAATATTACGAATATAGGTATCAAATGAATAGATACGTTAAATGAGTTTGTTGTAAAAATAAATCTTACCCTCAACTTTTCAAACATATCTGCAATTTTTGTTAAAAATCTTTCCAATTTACCATTGTCTGTAGTAGCTAATTGCAGAAGGTTCGTGGAAATTTTAATATACGAATCCGCAACATCTTTATGTTTGCCTGTTTGTCGATCTGCACGAGCTGTAGCTTCTTTTAAATTCTGGTGATAAGTTTGCAGGAATGACATTTCCTGATCAAAAAAGTCGTTCACATCTTTCACAGTTGCTGATAAATAGTATTCGTCCGTCGTTGTTGAAAAAGATTTTACTAAGCCGCCAAACATTTCCATCTTATTTTTTCCTAAAAGAATAAACCATATAAACATTTAATACTTGTCGCAAATAAAACAACACTTGTTACCTTAGAACAACAGAAAATAAAACATGTTTAACGACTAGTAATATGTATCTTTTACCTCTTACGCAAAGATCTTGATCGTACTCCAAAAACACTCTCAAATTATGATCGTTTCGGAAAACCGGGTGGTGCGCTAATCTAGTTAAGAACATTTCATGCATAGCAACAGTCTTTTTAAATGTTGCTAAATACTCCCTGGAAAAATGTAAGTACATCAATTTATATTTTCGCTGTAACGACACCGACATATACAGAGGTTTTTATAGACATAAGTAACTCACGCTTCTAATTCTTGTTTCATTTTATTAAATTCCTCGCGAGTCATGTTACCCTCGCCCTCTCCGAGCTTCTGCAGCTTCTCGCGGGACGCATCGAAATCTGGTCGTGGCGGACAAGGAGGGATCTGTAATTAATTTTCTCCTGTCCATTATCAAGAGCTACACAATTATGTATAAACGACACACCAAAGAACAGAACAAGACGTACAATATATCCAGCGTATTCTTCATTTTCCTCGAATCTATCGTGCAACCATACGAATTCTTCGTGCTGCCTTACAACTAAATTATCTGGTTTTTGAAATTCGGGTAATGTGGTTGTTGTATGTACAGTGAATTTCACTTTATCCTTTTCGCTAAGAGCATCGGAAATATCCACCTGCAACGACTTGTCAGACAGGTCTACATTGTCGGCATGAATCGCCTGTAAATAAGATACCCGGAAATTAGAAGAACAGAATCGTGATATGTAAACGATATTTTTCTAGCGAAATACAACTATATATTTAATCCAGATATCACTTATTCGGCGTAATAATAGAAAAATAAGAGGATAGTTGACACAAGTACCTTTTTCGGAGGAACGTTATTTATAATGTCGGCAGTATCACATATGCCGTCCTGAAACATTTTGCTCGATTAAACACTGTACGACGAATATTTACAATAGAAGAAAAACTTAAACAGCACAGTGTTAAATTCGTTAAATAGACAGATCGGTGGACAAGTGATAACAGGTTCCACCTACCATCATGGCGTCCAGGCGTCTCTGACACGTTCTATGTTTTAAAGTACAGAACTATAGGAACTAAAGCGATAATAATCTAAATTTTACTGTCGGCAAATTGATCATAAGCATAGAAAAATTATTTCCTTTTCACTTATATACATATATACACTTGCTTGAAGGATATTCAATTGTTAATATTCGCGTGGAATGAAACACGTTGGTATCATGTCATAATATGTCAAAATGCGGTACGCATAAAGCGTATGTTGATAAATCAGCTGAGATAACAAAGGGAATACGATATGATCAAAATATTTGGTAAAATAAATCAAATATCGCTTCAATTGATTTCAAAGCATTTCCCACGGATATGTTTTGAACGCACAAATAATATTTATCAATGAATTTTTTTTTTAAACGTATAATCATGAAAATGTATGATTAGAATTCATTTTATGTGCATACTTGAAAAGAATATTTCTGCAAAATACTCGAAAATGTTAAATTGTATATTTCTCTATGACATAATATTAATATGATAATACGAATAAGCACGTATAATGATAATATTCTATAAAATATATCTTAACCTTTATATTTATTTACTGATTGTACAGTTTTAGATATAATGCAGTTCAAATTCTTAATGTATTACCTTCGTCATAATCTTGGGTTAGTTTCCTAATCCTTGTTGGGGATAGATTTCGTTTGATCTATGTAACTTGCATAAACTACTGTAGTGTTTAATATCCGATTAAGAATATACTATCATTGGACAATATCTTCTGTTGAATCTATTTAATTTTAAAGGATACTTTTCGTAAGTACTAAATTGCTTGCAATACTCTAAATTCGAAAAATTTGGTCATACAGTGAATCGTTCTACAGTTTGAATTTCTTCAGCCCTAATTGCACTCGTAGCTGTTAATTTAGTTTATAAATACATATTTTCTCCTCGGAACTTTTTAATCCATCTCAATGGTTCCTTGCGTCGAAACTGAAGTGAAATACGTTTAATACCTGATTCCTCATTCACTTAGGTTATAATAAAAAAATGTAGGTCACTGTTGACGAATTATTAATCTGTATACAAATATACATACATGTAATATTAATGACATTAAAGATTCTTTTAAAGTCGCTCGTCATGGAACACGTTGAACAATTTAAGCAAATCACTATTCTTAAATGTGTAATCAATTAACCTTCTTACGAATCTGTCTTTCATTAAATTCATCGTAAATATACTTATGACACAAATAATTTGTGAAATTTCCAAATAATTGTATTATATTTTACATAGGCACAAACTATATGTACATATTATTTCTTGCATTATTTTTTTTAAGCTGGAACAATGCCAAACCCGTATACTAACTTGACATGGAAAGGTAAGTTAATAAAAAATGTTTCAACCGTTTATAGCTCCTAAAAATTAATAATGAGAAGTAAAATTTGAATGCAATTATGGAATTTTTATATGTGCAGAGGTACGAGATTTATTTAGAACATGGAGAGAGAACAATGAACGACGAAGCAAAGACGTAATGGATTTATGGGACACCAAATTAATGAGCAAAATTGATCAACTCGGCAATGAAAGTATGATAAATTGACTCTTTTGTAAATATTCAACGCTTCAATAACTTTACGTTACTTTGATTTAGAATATCTGGTTTTGGAGCAAGTCTGCATAGCGGCATTTGATTGTTGTTGTCCTTCACTGGCGGAATATTGCATTAGACTTTTGAGAAAGGAATTCCCGAACAGCTTAAGAGTTCGCAGATACCATGCAATGCATCTGGAATCTTTCGAATTGTAATATCGATTTATTCAAACGTTTTTCTCAATCGTTATTGCGTAGAGTTTATAAGAAACAACGAATTATGCTTGTAGGTTTGATGATGCATTAGAGGTACTGGATTCTATAATAAAAAGAGATGAAACTAATGCAGCACCAAGGAAAAGACGAATAGCTATATTAAAAGCAAAGGGTCGAACAGTTGAAGCTATTAAAGAGCTTGCAGAATATTTAAAAAAGTCAGTATACAAAGAAAAGTTAATTAATATATTAGCATTTCCATTTTCTCTATTGATCAACGACTTGACACGTTTTATTTCTTATAGATTTATGAGTGATCAAGAAGCATGGCACGAATTATGTGATTTATACTTACAAGAATACGAATATTCTAAAGCTGCATTCTGTATGGAGGAACTTATACTGCACAATCCACATAGTCATCTAATTTATCAAAGATATGCAGAAATAAAATATTCTCAGGTAATAAATGAATTGATCATGTTCATTGATATTTAATACCGGAATTTCACTGAAATATGTATGCATTTTCTTTTTGTTTAGGGTGGATTTGAAAACATGGAATTGGCAAAAGCATATTTTTGTCAGGCTACAAGATTGAATCCAAATAATATAAGAGCTTTGTATGGCTTAATACTGGTAAGAGATAGATCTGAAGAAAAATGCGTGCTAAATTATATCAAACTTGTATTACAAACTTGCATTCACAGGCAGCAAATAACATTGCTACATCGCCGAAATGCCCTACTTCTAAGAAGAAAGAAGCACTGAAACTAAGCGAATGGGCAGCTGAACAAATTGAAAAACAATACGCATCGAAGGTCTCAGATGATAATATAAAAGCAGTGGAAGGATTATTAGGACAATTGCAACTCGAAGCATAAGTACGCAAATTTATATGTATGTACGTACAGGTTTTAAGTATGCAATGTACTTTTCACTCCTTACAATCCATACATATGCATAATTTATTATTTAGTTCGAAAACTTGATATAAGTGTTTCTTAGTGGATGAAAAAAGTTTATACATGTGTATTGACATGTTCAGCACCGCAAAACACTGCAGAGTATTATTCACTAACTGAATATTTGATAAGGATCAGTTGTAAGATTCTTTCTAGGAATAAAAAGAAATGTACCAAAGCAACATTATTGGAAGAAATATTAGAGAATACAGTAAATAAAAATTTGCAACTTTTCCAGTGATTACTTGAAAGTATGAGAGATCGTTTTTATTATCAAGTCAGTATTGTTCTTGTTATCGAAAGTATTGTACATTCCTGCACATTTTGTGTATTCTTTCTCGAATTTTGTATGTGGTCGTAAAATTGAATAGTTTAACAAAAATATATATTCTCAATCACGAATGAAGGAAAATAAACGTTTGTTACATATGAAATAATTACAGGGTCATCTGTTTGCAGTTTCTTTATTATTGTGTTCCCAAAGCTCTCTGTTCTTGGCTGTTTCTACAGCTTTCTTCATTCGTTTTTCCTTTCGACTTTCATTTCGCAATGCAAAATATTTCTCTCGGAAATCGATCAAGTTTGTAGAAGTAATTTCGTCTGACTTCTGAAAAAGCAAATGCAAATATTTCAATCAAGGCATTCTATAACTTTTTCTTTCCTTACTATACATCTCTCAAAAATATTTATTCATATGGACCTTTGGATCTTTTACTTTTTTATAAGTCAACAACCTGCGACTAGTAGTATTACTAAGTACTTGTTCGGAATTAGCTATTAATTCTAAACACATATGCGTTGGTAGATGATCCTCTGAATATTGATCTCTGAAAAAAAAAATACTGTAAGTTGTATCTTTAAAAGCCGATTGATAAAATTGCCGGATAACAAGATATTATAGTTTACCTAAACAAAGGAAACCAACACACTAATCTACCATTTATTTTAAGATGTCTGGCTGCAAAACTTAACAAATCGTTGTACATTTGCGGTAAATCATAACCAATCTTGGATGGTATATGAGACGATGCTTGGTGTTCTTCTATCACAGGATTTAATTTAGTTGTACCTATCCTTTCTGTCGCTTCTCTTATGCCATACGGAGCTATATAATTTGTAAAGAAATTATGTTAGACACAGGACTTGTACTTTAAAAAGAAAAACCATTACACTTACGATCAGTAATTATAGCGTCTATAGACATATCCGAACGCCATAAAGGATAAGAGAAATCTGATACAACAACATCGATATAATATGATCCTTTTCCATATTGACTCATATTCGTAGCAATACTTTCGTCCTTCTCTCTAATCTAATAAATAATTCGATAAAAGTTTAGTAACAGTATTCTACCAAATTATAAAAAGAAAAGAAACATGTCTCTTACTTTCTGAGATATCCTACTCGGTCTTGTACGTCCGTGAAGCATTAAAAAATCTATGTCTGTCCCTAAAGTGTATCCGCCAAAATGTGAAGCAGCAACTAATAAAGACCCAGTACCAACGAATGGATCGAGAACGATATCTCCTTTTCTAACTAGAGCTAGATTTGCCATTATCAATGACAACTGAGGATCCATAGATGTGTTACCTATAAATTTTCTTGTCTTGAGTGATAATTTTCGAATTAAATCTCTTTGTCCGCTCGAGATCTAAAAATCCATTATGGAACTCAATATGCATAGAGTGATAGATTTGATATAACAATATAGGAGAAACTGGGCAGGATTGATACAGTTTTACATTCTCCAATTAATAAACAAAAGAGAATCGTCTATTGCAGTACACGGTAAACATACAAACAATCCGAATCTATCGCGATCTGCAGAGAGTACTCTATACTGTAAAATACGATTCCCTTGTGTTTATTAATCAGAAACTATGAAACTGTATCAAAATGTTTTATTTCGTCCTTATTATAAAAATGCTTACCCATCGACCAAAAAACAATTCATAAGGTTCATCAGGAATGTCATTAGGATTTAATCCATAGAATTCTATGTAGCATAATGTTGTATCCGGATTATTTAATCTCACTGGCCCTTCCAATGGTAAATAACTGAAAGTCTTTTATAAAACACTAGATTATTAAAACGCTATCTTAACAATCTCTATAATTGAATTGTATAAAGACACATACTCACTTCAATTTTCTTTACTTTTTCACTTTGTGGAAAGTGTTTGCAAAACGTTTCAACTATCACTTTGAAGGATCTTTGCGGACTGAAAAATTTCTTAATTTCTGTAATTGGATAAGTTTTTAACTCCCTGTGTAGATCTTCAATTTTTTTACTATTTGCCCATAGTTCCATGCAGAACCTCACGCAAACAGCTCTGCTCGAAATTTCATGTGCTATAGTCTCCGATGGTAAATTAACTATCCAATAAGGCTAAAAGTAAATATTATGCGCAATCTAAATAGATGTATTTAAATATCAAGCGAATCTGATAAATATAGTTCCTTACGTGTTCCTTTAGTTTAGAATGTGCGTAAGTGTTTATACGGAGCATGGTGAGGATCGATTCCATTTCCTTAAAAAGTACAGCAACAAACAAATACATTTAGAAGAAAAAAATATATTGGAAACAAATTGGAAATAGAAATAAATATGAAACAATTAATCACTTACGGCTGCACGAAAATCAATATGTTCTTGGGCGAACCAAAAAAGATATTTCTTCCATTGATTACTCATTGTGACTATTATATTTAATGGCAACGAAACTCAAATTACATTATCTAAAATGTAATACCAATATAATAGAAATCGTACTATTTACTTCAATATTGGGATGTCGATTTAAAATAATGTAATATAAAATGTTGCATTGGTCGAGGCAATTTTAAAATCCACATGCTTTATTTGCCTGCGTATTATAAAAACCTGTCGTATATCGTCTTTAATTCGATTTATTAAAATAGATATTACATTTGTTATCTAGGTTGAATTGTTACATATTGAAAATGATTTGTATTCGAGTACATAAAGATCGTACAGCATTAAACTGTACAGATCTATGATCTACAAAGTAACCAACGTGATCAACACAAAAAGATGCTGCTAGCTTTTAAACATTATGATGCGCATGCTTAATCGAAACCATAGATAAATAAAATATAGTGGGTCGATTATTGTAGAAAAATTATACTGCCGTAGCATCGTTTTCCTTATTTGGCTCTGTGTACATAGAATTGGAAGCACTCGTTCGAGGAAAATTATTCGACTTATTATACGGTATGTTGAAATATTTAAAAAACAACATTTAAATCTTGCAGTATATTTGATATAAATGGAACAAGTGAGGGAGATAAACTCAAAGAACGTAAGACGATTGAAGAAAACATAAGGAAAGCCTGGAAACTTTAAGAAAGAAAGATATAATATATGAACAGAAGAAATAACTTGAAATAAAGATGATTAATAGAGCGGTATATTGAAAAATACATGTTACTCGATATGCATATAAATGTATAGTGACATTATTTAATGTCGTCGGTAAAAAAGGGACCGATTACTCTCTATGATCGGTAGATCCGGAAGATTGTGGCTAATAGGACATTGTACTAGGGGGCGCTATATTCGTAGTAACACTTCTTGTTGTTCTCATTCTAAGGTGGAATACCACTCGTCACTGTTTTCTGTTGTGTTTTTAGGCTGGAATCGGGCGAAAAACATGCCGTTTCGATAATCGAACGAGAAACAAAAGGCTTTTACATAGAGTTGTTGTATCCAGGTTTAAGGAAAGTGCCGTACTTCGAACGTGCGTGAATGGTGCAGGTGTAATTTAATAACAGCAGGGGAGGTTGGCGATTTAATAGGATATTGATTTGTCCGCGACTGCCTTGCTGGCTCCATCGCACACACGAACCAGGTAGCCATGAACGTCGATATTTTTGGGGCACTGCCTGGTGCAACGTGTCGGCTGTACATATGCCGTGGTCTAATGTGCTTGCAGGCCTGATAAAGCCGAAAATGCAGCCAGCCATCGGCGATATGTGTTAACGATATTAGTCAAATTACGGGGTACAACGACTACGTCCGCTACGATCATAACGACTATCACGACGGCGACCAAAACTACAACGACGACAACAACAACGGCGACGGCGGTGTTCACCACGACGACGACGACGACGACGACGACGACGGCAGCAGCAACAATCACGACCACCACGACGAAGATAGGAGTGACTGAAGACCAATACAATAATCACGACGAAAACGGCACCAACGGCAGTAACAGCAAAGACGTCAATTACAAAAGAAAAAAAAAAGTGGTTTTATTACTACACTGTGGATACTTTAGAATAAATTTATTTCCATTCATTTTTGTCGATGTAATAATTGAAAAGTTACACGCGTAAACAAGATATCTCAGACACAATGGATACAACAAACAATGGAGCATCAGGAAGTGCAGTGGCTTGTCCAGTATGTACCCTCTACTTGCGAGAGGGTATCAGCTTACAAAGACATTTGGACACACATCCGAAGGAGCAGGTCATCGAAGCCCTTATCAAAGCTAGTTCTAACTCTTCGAATCTGCAACAGATTCTGCTATCGCCATCGACGCCTGCTGCATCTCCCACTGTACAATCACCGCAGAATACACCTCAAGTTGCGCAGAATACTCATCTGTCGGCTCAATCTCCGTATCCTATAGGACCTATTTTCGAGTGTCCGCCAATCGGTACCGTGATGCCGCCTCAGTTTGCTTCGTTTAGTTATCAACAGTTTGTAAATAATGGCACTATGATGATACCGCAATACGCAATGGCACCACAAGCTAATCAAATGATGCAAATGCTATATAATCCTTACGGTATGTATCAGCAGCAACAAATACCAACTGTTCAAATGATTTCGCCGGTTACAAGTATACCTAATACAGCTAGAGTCAGGTCAGTGGTGACTATGGCCGGTGAAACAAGTGGTAGGACTGCCATTGCTGTACCTGTAAATAATTCCGAGCCAAAACAAATTTTACCTGAAATTTTACCAGATTCCGAACAGGAATCTGAGCAAGTGTTAACAGACATCAGCCTTGCGGTTTCACCCCCGACATTGAACGAAGATAATTCTGTGCAGCAAAACGAAAGTGATAGTAGTACAATTCAAATAGAAAACTCTGAAGAAGAGCCTCGTGCTACGAGTACACCAGATCAACATACCATGCGAAATGAATATGATAGCATTCCAAGCTCGTTGGTGATCACTTGTAATGTCGATGATATCACAGACGATAAAGTTGAGAGCGTACTGCCAGATTTAGATGATCAAGAACCTCCAGAAGCCGTTAATACAAATCTGCAATGCAGAAGCATTCTCTATGAATCATCGCAAATACAAGATTATGTGCACAGATATAAGAACGATGTTGATAACAATACAATTATTATGTCTGAAGTATCGCATACAGTAATAGAGAACGAAGTTGAAGAAGTGACTAATGAAAAAGTTCCTCAAACCGGAGAGAAAAATGGCAACGATTGTCCATTGGTGGAAGCACCTATGGAGAAAACAGTAAAGGAGCCTGCTCAGCCTGAAGTGGAGCAATTAGAACGTCTTTTAATTACCATCATGGAAAATGAATTCAATAATAAATCGCAGGAGGAATCTCATTGTAAAGATGATAAGAGAGAAAGCGAAAGTGCAGAAGAAACATCACTTTCTGATAGGGTAAACAGTACGATTCAAGAAACAGTTAGTAATTTAAATAATCATGAAGAAAATTGCAAATCTGATATAGAAATAGAAGTTAATCAAAGTTCAGAAATTGATATAGATGAAGATAGTAAGAGTTCTTGTATTTTATACCATTACAAAAACAGTATATCTGTGCCTGCGTCACCGGCACCGCAAAAGAGACTCCGTAGAACGTACTCTGTTCGTTCCGAATTTGGTTCAAACGAAAATCTGAATTCTTCTTATGCACTTGGTTTTGATGCGAACGCACTGCAAAATGAAGATGACAATGAAGATGAGAAGGATGTAGCAGACGATAATTTTGATGAGGCAGACATGGAAATAGAAGAAATACCTAGCCCGCATACACCTTTTACTAAGTACGGCGATTGTACAGATAATGTTAGATCACATACTCCACTCTCTGTGAGCAGTGGTATCTCTGTGTTAAGGGTTAGAAAGGATCTCAGTAAACCATGTTCGCCCGCTTCAGTTCATTCATTTTGCCACATGGATGCTAATGGTATAAGTCACGACGAGGAAAGTAATGCAGCAATAGATACATCACCAGAGAAGGATCCTATTGAGTGTTCTCCATCTGGGCAAGATGAAAAAGCTGATCAATCAGTTATTTTATTGTCGGAAAATGAAAAGAAAATAGAAGGCGATTTACCATATCAGTCTGGAATTGTTGAACATATGAGTTCATTTCCTACAATTCATTCACAACATTCTGAACAATCGACATCGATGTACGAATCTTATAATGTACCAAGTAAAAGTAATAATCATGTAAATTTGTCAGAATCTAGCGATGTTGCGAGTAGCTCTGATTCAAAGAGTTTTCACTCATCTAAATCAACTATACAAAAGCAATCAGTGGAACTCCTTAGTTTAAATGAAGATGCCCATGCAGGACCGATGAATGTATTTGAATTTGATGGGCTTCAGATCTTAGTTCCTAGTACATTTATAAGTGATTCTTCGCAAAAAGCTGTTAGTGCAACCAGCCAACAATCTATGGCAAGTAGCGAAGGTGGAATAGGTGCAGACGAAGAAGTTAAAAGCATTAATATGAGAGCCGATGAAACCATGCCACCTAGAGGTGAATTATCGGAACAAGAAAGCAATGGATGTACAGAGCAATCTGCCTGGCAGGTTTGTACATCAGTTTTTTCTATAAATACATTGTTAATAAGTATTGCTTAATTTTAAGATACAATACATTGTAGTAAAAAAATTATTTTATGCAACATAAATGGAAATGTTAATGAAATAATCAAATGTCTTTCAGTTTGAAGTCTGAAAAACTCTTATTGAACTTAATTAATTTACAAAATAATTTTTGTAGCGCGTTTCATATAAATTTTTAAATATATTTACGAATGTATTTTCTGTATTTAGTTGTACACTGGTCAAGAATCGTCAAGGATGTCAACGTCTTATGATTTGATGGCACGTGAAAGTTGGGAAGAATCCGAGGGATCGGATAATGAAATTGGGGGCCCACTATTAGATAGCAGATCTTTAGCAACACATTTTACTTCGAGTTTATTTTTAGATCGGGATAGGAAGACACCAACAAAAAGAACATTCAAATGTTATCATTGCCCAGAAGTATTTGATTGTCCGAAAGAACGCCGAGTACATAGTACCACCGCGCACAAAGAAGCCGGACCGAGCGGTAGTAGAGAATCTACAGATCAACCTGAAGTAAAGGATATTAAGTTACTGGATGGCCGTATGAATGTGTTTGAAGATATTTTTGTACCCGGTTTACATGTTCAACAAGTTTATCATCAACAGCCACTGTTACATCAACTTCAACCGCCGCAATTATTAGATTTGCCTACAAAAGTAGAATCTGATCAAAAAGCTGAAACATTAATAATACCATCGAACATTGAAGTGATCTGTACACTTTGCAATCAAAGATTTAACAGTGAAAAGTCATTACAGTTACACCATAGAAGAGTACATTTAGCAGAAGCGGCGAAACGAATTCGTGACAGTACTAAGTGCCAGATATGTCAAGAAGAATTCCCTTCAGTTTTATCGTTCAATGCCCATTTAAAAGTACATCCATTAGAATGTAGCCAATGCGGAAAGTATTTTTATAGGAGACAAAATTTCAAGTTACACATGAAACGGCATTTAGGGATTAAACCATTTCCATGTACCGTTTGCGACAAGGCATTTTTAACAAAACAGAAACTAGATGAGCATACTAACGGTCATACCGGGAACGCACCCGTCAAATGTAATCTTTGCAATGAAACATTTCGCAGGTATTCAAATCTAACTCAGCACAAAAATAGACATCATCTAAATATAAAGAAAAAATTGAAAGATTACATATGTCATTGTGGCGAGGTTTTTCATACAAAGAAAAAGTTAGCCTGGCATAAAGAGACACACGATGAAAAGCCGAAAGCATGTACATATTGTAATGAAAGATTTATTCACATGGCCAGCCTGACTCGACACATGCGACGAGCTCATAACAAAAGATTCGTTCCAGATGCTCAAAGAGAGAGCGAAAATGTAGAATGTCCCGTATGTAAGTGTATTTATTTGCGATCTTCCTTAGCAGTACATATGCGAGTTCATAACGGCGAACGGCCATATGAATGTCAAGTTTGCTCTAAAGCATTCAGTACGAAGTGGAACTTACAATTGCACAAATGGACTCACGCTGCCCGTAGCTCTAAACCATTCAAGTGTAATCAGTGTAGTGGCGCGTTTTATCGGCACAGTGACTATACTGCCCATATGAATTCTCATAGGAATGTGCGTCCTTATACCTGTAACTATTGCGGAGCACAGTTCATACGAAAGTATAATTGTTTAAGGCACGTAAAAGAACACGAAGAAAACAAAGCATATACATGCGATGTTTGTAATAAAACTTTTCATAGATCATATTATTTAAAGGAACACTTGCGAGTACATTCAGGTGCCAGACCATATACATGTCATATTTGTGGAAAATCTAGTGGTACAAAATCCAATCATAACAAACATGTCAGAATTCATCATGCTCGTGAACCTGTAAATACCGAAAATTAAAGAACGAACGAGACTTTTGATCAAATCTATTCAGTATCGATGTTTAAGGGAGTATCTGCCTCGCAATACTTTACCTTATTCTTTTACTTTCTGTTTCTTGATATATTTAAACTCTTTCTTTTAGCAGAAATACACGTAACGAAAGAAATGTAATGTATCATTATAATACATGATTTAAAACTCTCGTTCCTTTTTTGTTATCCGTTCTTAGGTATTGTAATATAGACTCTTTTTAAACTCCAATTAGTTGCTGGGATTACCAGCAATATTCTATCGGGAGGAAAAAATGTAATTTGACTTATTTGCAGGAACACAATGACGATTTTACGTTCTATTGTGCATTGTATGTTGCACTTCGTAAATTTTTGTCATATAGTCTGCTAAAAAATACAATGACTCGAGACTGTAACTACTTAAGATAATAAGAAATTTTTAACAAAATATTAACTGGTACATGTTGTCTGGAGATTTGAGTAATCTTCCATAAAGGAAGACTATACGATGAAATGCTTTCTGCCAACTTACACTAATTAACTATTAGATAATAATAACTAACTGAACAATATTATGAAATCATTAAGCACATTTTATGTGTTGATTGTTGTATGAAAATTTTTTTACAATTACTATTTTACACACAGCATAAATATTGCGATTTTTATGCATTGACATTTGGGTGTAACAGAACTGGAAGGTCCATATTTGTGTGCGTTGTATTCGCAACGCATAAGGCCTTATTGATAATTAGCATTATTAATTATCGCGAGGTAGTTACGGATCTTAGTTATTATTCTTTTATATTTATATATTTTGCAAAATATAATAATTTTTATTGCTAATTGTAATTCCAAGACTGATCGATGTTGGTTCCTTATATTGCTCTCGGATATGAACGTAATATGTTAGATATGTATGGAATATCTTGCACGGCAAACAAGATTTCCCTCAATCGTACGAACAAAGAACATGTGTACGATTATTTGAAATATTTGGTATAGTGGTACTGTGACAAAAGTCTTAATAGCTAATTATTGTTGTTGTTTTTTTTGTATTCGAATAATTTGACACATCATGTATCACTTAATTTCAAGAGAGCAGTATGAACTAGGGAGCGCTAATCTATTAAATGTATTCAAATTATGTTACATCGTACGAAGGACGTGTTGTTGTTGCAAAATGGAGTTTCCGTAGACAATTAGTATAAATTTAAACAAAAGTACATGAAACATTCTTAAAATAATTGTACTATTTTAATATTACTAATTGAATTTGTACTTGTTAAAAATTGTTTAACAAATTACCTTTTAGAATTCGTAATGTATAATTGAACGTTTTTCTTCTCGGGCCGGAAGAAATTGTGTTTCATTAATAGTTAAATACAATTATTTCATATCGTCAGTAATTAAGTAGAACTTATTTACATGCACGACCAACATCGACGTCCAAATGTGCAATCGTTTAGTTAAACACATACATTCTTCAGAATGTAATTGTAGATAATGTAAATATGTACATCGGCTTTATTTTATAACTGGGCCAACGAATTGTGTTGGCAATTAATAATTGTCTAAAAGCAACTCGTACTCTTATGAAAATAAAAATAGGATAATTACTATCATAAAAAGAAACTATAAATCAGCAACATGTGTATACCTTAATAAAAACTATGTATTGAGGTACTTTTTTAAATAAGCTTTTCTTTGCTGTTTTATTACCACTACTAGTACCACGTTTGATCCTTATTTAAGAATCGAGAATACACGATGAAAAAGGATTTAATGCGTATAAAACATACGTAATGGAGGGACAAGTAATTTAGAAAAATTTTACGAGTTACATATTCCAAATGTAGGGTGCTACATTTATTGCGATTTTAATAATTATGCTTGAAATAAACGTGTTACGAAGCAAAAGAATAGAAAAGTTCGATTTTTTTAGTATCGGGAGTATAAAATTGCAAAGGTGAAATTTACATGTAAAACGCATTTAGTACTGAATAGATATATTTATTCTGAGATTCATTATTTCTTTACATTTATGAAATCACATTTACTTAGAATATTTCTCATAGAAAATAGGTAATTTCGAATAAAAGAATTCAACTATGCGTAGCTTTCAGCCAAAGCATTATTAAATACTAATACGAATTTAGTTACAATTAAATTAACAAAATAAAACTAGTCATATAGTTTATTTCAAATATCACATTGATAAAGAATAATAGAAGTGAAATGTTTCTAATATGAACAAACATGATAGCTCATAATTTTTCTTCGAAGAAAAAGTAAATAAAAAAGATATACATACTTCGGAAAATTTACAGCGGAAATCATTCGAAAATTATAAACTTTATTGTTACACCGCAGTTAATCAGTTCGACAATTGAGCTATTTATTTTCACATAATTAAAAATATAGTACACCATTTTAAACCCAATCTTTACATAAAATATCAGCAAGACATCATCAACGTTTCTTACGAGATTTAGAAGGGCGCACATTCTTCTGGACAGAGTTCGAGGTTTCTGGAATTACTATACGACCTGACTCGATTTCTTCCCGCAATTCTGAATTTTCAACTTTCTTTTGCGCATCGAGATAAAACATTAAATCTTGCACTTGTTCTTTCAAATTTGTGACTTCTGTTTGCTTTTCCTTCTGATACTCAGTCATTTCGTTTTGCAGTGTTTTGTATTTATCTTGCCAAGAAGCCTGATTTAATTCCAATGCTTTTCTCAATTCTTTTTCTTCACTCAGCTCTGCCTGTACTTGTACTAATTTATTACTAACTTGTTGCAAACGTTTATCCACGTTTTGCTTCGCTCGACTTAACGTTGCTAATTGTTCCTAAAGTTATGAATAAAATGCAATACATTTCTTGTTCATTTTTAAAATGTAAATTTTTAGATAAAGAGGTACTATACGTATCGAAAAAATTGTGCTCACCTTAACTTTGGCATTTTCGTCCGATACTTGACCTAATTTTTCTCTGAGTTCTGTATTTTGTAACATAGAGTGTTGCTCTAAACGCGACAGTCGATCCTCGAAGTACTGTCTCTGAGTTTCCAACTGCGATGTTAAAAGATAAGTAAATTCTAGCTGCACAGAATCCACTTTCTCTTCCATAGCTGCACCTTCTGTTTTTGTAGCTGTGGGACCACCTTCAACCATTTTACCATCTTTGGTTTGTAATAATCTATGAACAAAATTATCTCCAACGTAGTCCCAGACTCTGTTGTTTCCTAATTGCATCGCGTAACAATGGTGTGTCTCGCGGTAGTGTTGAAACGCATGTCCTTGGTGATATCGTGAGCAACCTATATGCCCACAAATTAAGCAGATCCATAGAGCATCGTTACTTTCCCCAGTATCTAAAAAAATACGTTTATAAATACAATTTTGATCGTTGTCGTTTGCTTTCTTTGCCGCAAAAAAAAAGAAAAAATGAAGACATTTTTTGTTTACATACTACATTCCATACAGTAGCTATCTGCAAATGACTCTGGTGTTTGCGCATATCTACAAACTGGACAAGAAGTGTCTCCCCATTTAGCTAGACAACTTGCATGAAATGTATGATTGCATAAAATTGTTAAGATCCCATCTACACTTTCATCCATCCTCTCTAAACAAACTGGACAAAGCGGTAATTCTGTGTGCCCAGATAAAGGCATAGCATTATATGTAACTTCTACACTGTACACAAACACCATGTGACAAATAACATCCGGTTCAATCGAGTTATATGGTTCTCCATTGAAAGATCCATAAAACTCTGTAGCTGCGCTCTGAAATATTTACATCAAATATAATGTTACTGTACCATGTACTTATTATTCATAGAAAATTAGTTTCCTCATAATTACAGCAGATTTGAAGGTAATTAATGCCATATATTGATTCGGACTACCGTCTCTCAGTATCCTAAAATGTCGAACATCTTGATGACAAGGCGCTGTGAATCTTAAAAGATCATGACAAGTCATTGTCGCTGGAACTGACAGAATGCAAATAGTTTGAGTACGCTCTGCTGCATGATGTATGTCAGTTAATTTGCTGGGAAACAAATACAAATCGTAAAATAACATTGTGGGTACTATAAGTTTGAAGATGAATTTACTACATATTATAGTTAAACAGCAATCGAAATATAAAATACATACTTTTCCTTGTACAAATGTATAATTCCTTTGGTTACTTCGACGAAAGGATTACCAGAGATGAAATTAATCTGATCGCAAGCGCACGCACTTGCACCGGCTATGTCTGAATCGTCATAAGTATTTTCCTCTGAATTAGTTCTAGAAGTAGAACCAGATTTACTAGTTCCTTGAGAAGGTACTGATGGGTCCGGCTTCTCTGTAAGGTTTGTGCAATTCTCCATGTTTATCTTGCTTGGTTCTCTGCGACCCCTCATCTTGGCAGCCATTGCGCCTGGATTACGAAATCCACTGTGAATTAATCATGATACAAACAAGGTATTTCTTGCACTCACGATAATTTTTGTTTTTAAGGAATCTTCATACATTAGATATTTGGATACGTCGCATTTTCAAAACAGTTTTCGCAATGAATTCATTGACAGGTATAAAAATATAAAAACATAAACGAAATATCGTAATATTATTAAAAATTATAACTGGCTCATAGTTGACAAGTTTAGCCTGTTAAACTATAAATAATGAAAGATATGGTACATGTCATTATTAGAAAGCTTTATTTATTTGGATCCGTCCGTACAGGCAGTATTTCGCCTTCGAAATTACGTAAATTTCTCAGCATAAGGTGCCACAAGTATTGATACAACATTGTTATGACAAACAATATAACCTTGAAAAAGTTTGTAAACAAAAGGAATAAAGGAAACTATTCATTTAAAAAAAATAAATAAGATGCGTGTTAACAAAAAAAACCAAAACAGCTGAAAGTCATTATTCCTAATATAAAATTGCAAGCAAATATTTACCATTCGATTCTTCACAATTCTCGTCAACAACCTCGACGCGAATAACGCAGAGAGAAACCAAAATAGAAGAGGAATTCATCCCATGAAATAATACTTATCGCGCATTATTATAAACAGATGTATCATTGTGGTCACTATTCTCAAGCACTTGTTAACCCTCTAAGCAACCCCCATGATCAACTAATACAGCGAGCTTTGCAAAGTGTCACTCTATTCCCAGTTGACAGGTTAAATTTGACCACTCACTCATTGTTTGCTCTGTTTTCCTTGGATTATAACTACAATTTTATTGACCGATTACATTCTCGTTATGCGAAGTCACGAATAGGATAAATCTTAGCAATCAAAATTTATTACGTATTTTCTCCCCTATCGTTTATATGTACTTTGCCAATCAGATGCAACCTATTGTTTTAAATGCGTACCTCCCAAGTTCAAAAATTAATCAAGGTGCGCCACCTGACGTTCATTCTTTGCATTAATTTAAATATAATATGTACTTTATGTATGGCGTTATTTTTTGATTCTATTTTTAAGTACTTTATAAAATGAGGAAGTAATTTTTCTTACTAATTATACTAAACAGAAATAATACAGTAATAATACTGTAACACAGAAATAATAGTAAACATAATGTAAACCCATTATAAGAATTACCAGAAAAATTGTACCAAAAATTTTCGAAATTATATTTAATAATTATTATTTGGGACAATGCCATATGTTTTACACGTGTAATAAATTTCGCATTCTTATCCTGTTTATTCTAAAATATTTTAAACGATTATCAAACAGAAATATATATATAATTGCGGGAAAAATATCAAGTTAGTGTCATGAATAGAAAAATATTGACAACATTATACGTCTTTCAATAAAAAAAATTATGAAACTTATCAATACTTTACACGTACAATAAAAATCGAAGCAGATAACTTTGAAAGCATAAGTCGCTATGAAATTGTTTCGCATTATCTCCTTGGATAGTGGCAAATGTATAATAAAGTTTAAAAGTAGTAATATAAATTTTTCTCATGTCTTTATTACATTACATTTTTCTTTTGCATGTAGTATATATTTTATTTGTTCCCGTGTTTAATGTTTCATAAAGAACCGAATAATATTGTTGCACGTTGTGTAAAACGACAAAAATACAGCGACTTAAACTGTTTTCAAAAGTTACCCAGTGAAGGTGCTTTAAAGGTGCTTTTTCGTTCCCATTTCCTTTGCTCTCTTTAATTGCATATTTCTTCTCGCAGTAAGAATCGAAAATTGTATAGCATAAGCATCAGACTGAAAATATGACAGTTCTGTGATCTTACCAAATTCATTATTGTATACTAAAATAATATTAAAGTATCATTGCACGTTGAAACGAAAATGCTAAGATGCGAGAACGGAGCTTAGAACAATTCGCGGTTCTTGAATATTTTTTTTCTCTACAAATATATATCATGTCTTCGTATTTAAATGGTCAAGCGTTATGTGTATTTGTGTGTATATATATATATTTAATTAACATAACAGCGATATGTTGTTATCCAGCAAAACCGTGAAAATAATAATTTTATAAAAAATATTTTGTAAATTTTTAACATTATCACTTCTGTACTCCTTTGAACTAATCGCTGCACTAGCTGCTGTTTTCAATATTGATACAACACAACTAGATCATCACAATAAACTTAACAAAAATTGCTTATTTTATTGCTCGGGTAACATGCACGCTCTATTTCAATTCAATAAATACCAATAATCAATGAAAAAATATGTAAATAGAGCGAGATAAGCAACCAATTAATTTTAGCTGCTTCATCAGTACCTGATGATCAGATTATTCGAAGAAGTACAGTTTATAAAGGAAAGAAACAAAATGATTTTAACAACCATCGTGGAATATATCTTAAACATTGTTAAAATCGTCTTCTGAATCGAATAATGTTAAAATATCGCATGAAACGTGCGCTTTTGTATTTAATATTCTTACAGGCGCGCTTTGTCACTACTATGTACTTTCTAAAAGTGAGTCTCTCCCTTTAATCTATGACACTTCGCGTGATCCTAGAAAAATAAGTGTTTCTATCACGGGAATCGATGAAAATATGCTTCGATGATAGGAGGGATGATATCGGAGATCCGCTTGCACATGAACCCTCACTTATTTTTCTTTTTTCTCCTTTCTTACTCATCTTGTGAATCGTACATCGGTGCACGAAAGAATAACAACTTTTCTACCTAATCTACGACATAGTCGCATAATAATCACCATTGCCAACAAGTTATAAAATTTTCTGAAATCCCTTTGCAACAACGTATGCCTACAAAGTGTATATGCATACAAGGTGTGCGACGACGAACAAAAATTTTATGCACACGTACTTACTTACGTTCATCTAAATGTAAGACATCCTTAAACAATTGCACGTCGTTTCTGGTATTATTATTATTATTATTGTTATTACTATTATTATTATTCAATTTTTACCACTCATTTACACCCTTAGACGACTATTTCACCGATATACCTTAAACCGCGTGCGCGTCGAATAAAATTGTACGAACAAAATAATACTTTTCGGAAACGACTAGCATTTAAAGATATCCCATTTTCATTCCAATGATAGCACTGTATGGTGTGCATAAATTGCTCTCATTGTCACACATTCTTCTTCTTTTTTTTTATGTATATGTTTATGCGCGTAAATATGTATATGCGTTCCTTTGGATTAACAACTTGCGCTAAACAGCGTGGTTATCGCTACAAATTTAACAATTGCAATGGACGGTTGCGAAGAAACTCAATGGAACGATTCGAGGAACAACGGCTCGCGTTCTTCCCGCTTTTCACATGGGTTCTTCAAGTATAATCGAGGAGTGTTTCCTTTTTTTAAAACGTTCAATCTCGACATTCGCGACAATTCGTTCTCTCTCTCTCTCTCTCTCTCTCCCTCTAGCCGACGAGCATTATTTATCACTCGTGAAATCGCATTTGTAGAAATTCTGAACGCGAACAACAAACATTGCTATTAAGCTCTGACAACAATCGTGTATGCACTCGAAAATGCATTGTTACGAATATCGTACACTATCATGATTGTTCTTTAATTAATGAACAGATAAATATGCCGAAATAGATATGCCGAATGCGATAAAATGATTCGCGGTAATCGATATGAATTTGCTGATGTGATTTAAGTTACTCGTGCAACGAGCCACGAGAATTAAATGCATTTCCTACGGATGCTCTGTATACTTCTAACAGCGAGCTCTACAGTTTCTTTTGCATAATAACGATATTGTTTGGGAAAGTAATCGACGTTCTTCTACTTAAGTAAGTTTCTTCTTAGACGATTTTTAAACGGAGGATCCCCTTGGACAGTTCGATTGATTGATTAACTCTTCGTACCTTCGTCGTTCGTCGTAAACAACAACTTTCATTGTGTGCCTTAAAAAAATGTTAGTCAACGAGATTTCTAGAATCGTACGCAAGATTGTCGGTGATCGCTATCACGCGCATTTCGTAATCATTATCGCAAACAGTTAGCATTAGCGTCGACGACGTTTAGAATATTCGAAATGCGATTATATTTTTCCCCCGCGGGAACGTGGCGCATTCCGAAATAATTGCTGGCACGAACGTCAGCGAGCATTTGTTTTAATTTTAACGAATCACGATTTCAACGCGTTCGCTTTGAGCGAGGGAAAGAAAAAAAAAAAGAAAAGTAAATACGTAACTTGTGCGATATCGCGCGTGGCTTTTAATTAGTTACAGGCGTCGCGAGCAACTCCAGCTATAATTGGCTCGCATAGCTTCGATCCTTGCTAATATTTTACGTAATCGATAAGCCAGGTGTGCCCCTAACTTTTGGCCGTGAATTATTTAACAATATTCATATTTTAGCCCCCTCGTTGTTCACGCGGCGAGGTGCAAACGATTATCATCGTGATTCACGATATAGTTCGATACAGACAATCGGTCTCAACAACTTCAACCGATAATTATCAATGCAAACTTCGCGGCGGCGTAGCTCGCTGATAGCGATTCGCTGAAAGACTATTTTAGAAGAATTTGCACAATCGAGCACCGTTTCGAAACTTAAGTATAAGTACAGCTTGCTCCGTTATCGAACGTTTCCTTTCTATTCGATAATCTCCTCGAGGTTTTCTTCTTCGTCACGCAACTCAATTGTAAGAAAGCATCGAGCTGGCATTGATACGCTTCTCGTACACTCGGGGCATCAGCAATGATCATAGACAATATCGTGCCCCTCGAATGAATTTTCGTCGAGATTATTCCGGCAAAGTTGTGAACGAAGCGTAGTTCCGTAAATGCTACGTGGTCGTCGAAGGAATTTCAGGTGCCACCGGCAATTGGGGCGTCTGTCGGCTGGAAGCACGTCTTGGCCAACGTTGCGGGGAAACAGGCGGTGTTGGTCTAGGTGTGTTTGGCGCAGAACCAGCCGTCAATCGCCAATTACTGCTAGACATCCCCGATCTACCGACCATTGCCAAACTCGTGCTGCTACTGCTGCAGGCCACCGCAGCGGATAGATCCACCCTCGACACCGCTCTGGAGGTGCGAGAAAAATCAAGGAACAGTTAAAGAGAAATCGGCGAACTTGTCGAGTAGCTGCTTCATCGCGGATTTGAACGGGTCTTTTTTATTTATAAATATTTCGTTTCAAAGCCATTTAGATTTGATAATTCTGCTTCGTTATCCTTCTCCCTATTTATGCATCACAACGGAAACATTGGAAAAGAACGATCATTCGCAATGACATTCTGTTTGATTAAAATTTGGCAGGTATTACGCCGCTCTGTAATAAAGAAAAGTACGAGTAGTATTACCTGGAGGGAGGCGCAGATCCACCGGTGTAATAATGCAAACCAGCTGGACCACTTCTTGGTCTGGCGGTTGAGAGAACGGTGGCTGATCTCTGCATAGCGGGCGAAGGTGGTGCAGATGGTAACATCCTTGGAGTCTGCGGTGGTGTTCTGCCTGTGTTCAAGCTGCTGGTGCTACCTGTCGATGCTTTTCTTCTTGGACTCCTGTATATAGGCAAAGATCCACTGCGAAAATTATTTCTGTGCATTGCGAACAATAGATGAAAGGTCGACTGTGATATATTGTCTCATAGCCGCAAGAAGAGTTATTCAGGATTATAGACGAAAAGAAGCTAACAAACCTTTTGGAAGGTTGCCTGCATAGTCCAGTCGGACAAGGACGGCCCATGGCACATTTTCCTTCGCACACTTCACGTGCCAATGCCATGGTTTCGTAATTTCTTAAAGTAGACCGGCACATTTCTGCATCGGATTCCGCGAGCGCCAAGCTTGGAAATCGTTCTTTCAATCTGCGTCGTTCCTACATGGATTATTAATTAAAAATATTAGTTTGGACATCTTTCATGGACGATGCACCGTTCCTCGTTTCCTTTCCCTTGTAACCATTCTACGAACAGTTATTAACAATCTATTCGACGGTACAATACTATCGATGAACAACTCTGAGTAACCTTCTTCTGGCAAATTGGAACAGTCAGCTTAAACCTTAACTATATATTGAATCTTATTAAGAATTCTATGGTAACAAGGACAGCCCTAGACACCCGTTTCAACCATTAACTTCAATACCTCGTGCAATCGGCTAGCTTCGAAATCTTTCAACTGTTGCTGGAAACCGACGTTTGGATTGGCAATGGAACGACCTACTCTGACAACTTTGAGTGCCTCTTTCCATGAAAGATTGGTGGTACTCATAATATAGGCCACTGCTACTGTGACGCTTCTCGACATACCGGCTAAGCTGAAACCGAATATTACCTGGTGAACGGTGTTCAAATGGAAATTGGTTCATTAAATCTGATTTAATAAAGAAAAAAGAAAGCAATTTTCAATGACGAAAAGAGTGGTATCTGTGCAGATAACATTCTATCATACGCACCAGTGTATTAAAACATTTCCACCTCGTAGACGCGCGGAGTGAATAAAATCATTACACAGAGAGAAATACTGCGTCAGATTCTGGTCCGGGCTGTCTGACGCCAATATACATAAATAATGTTTGTCCTAAAAAAAGAATTGTTCCGACTAATTTCCAATCTCTCGTTCGGGTAACGCGTTCAAAGCATCTATCTAATATATATTTTATCTTTTTCCATACTCACGGAATGCAATCGTCGTGCGCTATCGTGTATCGCCAGAATGTGTGTAATTTCGAATCGTTCCAACTGATCAGCGTCCTTGCTATCGTGATAATTCCCGACGTAAAGACCAGGAAGTACCTATTGACGTGAAGTATACAACCCTGTTATGCCGCTCCAATATAACACCGTCTCTAATTAAGACCGCTAAACAACTCTTTTTTTCTCAATAAACGAGTCATTCATTATTAGAATCATTAGGCTCAAGTAACGAGCTCAAGAACTCCCGCGGCGACCAAACGTTCTTGCATTCAACATCGAGTTGATGCTTGTCCTAGTGCAATTAGAGCGAAGAGAGATAGAGGGTGGGAGGGGACGGGGGGAAAGAGATTAAAAAAAAATTCGAGCGGCACTCGAGGTACGCGACACTGAGATAGCGTTGAGAGAGAAAAAAAAATCGATAGAGCAGCTTTTTGATGCAGGTGCTCCACTGTTAATCATTCATCTTTGTAGATGATCACTCGAACGTGTATAACCAGGTGAAACTCGGGGTAATCGTTTAATCGATGCCGCATTCTTAAGTGAGGTGTCTTTAGCCCAACGCGAGAACAAAGGTACAGCTCTTAACTTTTCATCGAGACCATCGATTGGAATCTCAACATGCATCATCGAGCGATATTGTGCATCGTACGATGCCTTCTGACAATAGATATCAGGCCCATGGATTTGCCGATAAATTTCAACTCCGCCACGAGCGATTCGAGTGTCTAGCACGCTAATAATGCAACAATTACTCTACCTGCATCTGTCGCGTATTGGAATCAATGTTGTAGCTTAAATATCTAATGATATGTATGATATATAAAACAGGCGAGACTTGAAATTTCAATATCTGGGACGGATAAAATTAACGCCGACGATGTAACGATTTTACAACACGTGCCTATATGTTGTAAAACGACGAATTAAAATGTGAAAGCACGCGCATCGTTAGCACATTCGATACAAGTAGAGTCCATAATTAAGGGAGAACGAAATTGGGAACGTGTTTCACGAAAATTAACATAATTGTGCTTTACTAAATTATAGCCGTATATTACGAACTTATTTCTCTGTTTTTTGATTTTTCATGCATTCCTCGCAATGCTCTTATCCTTGTTCTATCCCAATATTTTCAATTTCTCGATACAAGAGGTGACGGGAAATGGTATTAAAATCCAACATATGTATGTATCTCTGAGGAGTTACTTCTCACCTTATTCATGCCATTCCCCATGGTGCCAGTTTACGTTATTGCTCGTGAAATCCCCTCGGGCCACAAATGGAATTGTAGATTTACGATAAAAAAAAAATCAGCTTAGCCTGCCAACAGGCTTGGTACCATTCGACGATCTTCCCTTATTTTTCGCCTCGCAAGCTCACACCCCGATGATCTTATTGTTGAACAATAATTCCTTTTCTGGTCACTGTCACGTCCCCCCTTCAGCATCATCGTTGAAGATGGATTCTCGAAGCGGTTACGAGTTCTGATTGACTTGATTACGTCGGCTAATTGAAACCTTTGAAGTTGTGAATCTTGGCTCTTATAATACCATGCATTCGCGACAACATATTCCTTCTCGTCATATATTTCTCATCCAAATGTTATTCAGTTCCAAGTCCAATCTCTTCGTCTACTTCTTTGTTTCCCGTAATGCTGGTCCATTTTTGTTTTTTATTTTTATTCGTTATTTTTGTTTCGCAGGTTCGCAGGGTGTTTAGACGATAATAAAAAATTAACAAAATATATCTTCGGAGTGTCTTATTGGAGTTACGAAAAGCACTGTTACAAAACGAGAAACCCGTTGCTTCACATCTTTATCGTCCGCCTACGTTCGTCTATTATTCATGCGAAAATACATGGAAAGATAAATGTAATGAAAAGCTTCGATCCATAAATCATGTTGATAACCGAAGATCATGCAGATTGTCACGAAACCGTTTTTCAAGTGTGTCATAGCGTATATGCCTTTCCATAAGTCTGTTCTGTTTCCTCCACCAGGACCTATCTGTGCGTGCATTTACAGCGCATTTGTTTCATTACGTTGCGCTTAGAAACAATTGGAGCGTGCATGTCGGTGGGACGTGATTTCATGGAAATTTAAAACGGCGATCGACTGAAAAGTTTTGCACATTGTGCTCATGAAAAATTAACATGAAAAGGGTAGTATAAATTCAAGTGTGTTAAGTAAAACATCAATACGGTTTGTCTTGCTTGCATACTCGTTTATACGTTGATACCGTGAATTTCAATGGTAACAGAAGTGTAATAAAAGAGAAAATATATATCAGAACAAAGGGGATCTCATTGAAACGAACGATCAAGTTATCATTCGGAATGGAAGCGGAGCAATTTGAAGGAGAGCTTTTGTTTCATTTAGTCGGCCGGAAGGAATCTATATTTTCTAGTCGATTATGCCTGACAATTTAAATGCGCTATGCATCTGTAGAAAAAGGGTAGTCTCCATAGCAAGAATGAAATGCGGCTAACGGGTACAATCGTTATTCTCCCTACGGCGATAAATTAAAAAGTTTTCGCGTCTTTGGTTTTGCCGTATTAGTTGGAAAGTTGCCAAATAGAAAATCGAAGCCTGGTCTTGCGTGTGCCGATCCTGGCAAAAGTAAAATTCAAAGAGACAACAATTGACGTAAGAATTTAAGGCCAGCCAGATTGGCAAAATTCAAGCGGATGGAAAACACGGAATTGAACCACTTTTCATCGCGATGGCCTAAATGGCCACAGTTGGACATAAATGTTTTGCATTAATGATATGTCTATATATATTGTGATTTTAAAACCAGTCGTAAATTTTACGTATGAATAATATCACGTATTAAAGCAATATGAGTATTTTATGTTAATATTTATTATCACTGAGAAGGCGTAATTTTAATCGCATGTGCAGTACAATTCGTGTATATTTCCGAATCATATTCGAGATCTATGTGCATGGCATATTTCACTCATAGTTCACTGAAATAGAATATATTTGAGAGAAATAAAAAAAGAGAGCTTGGACCATGACATTTAATTGCAAGCTTTATCAATGTTTTATCAATGAATGAATGAATTTAATAATAACCCATTTCCAGGCAAGTAAAACATCTTCTCGCTCGCTTCATTCGTCTTGTATACCTGAACACACTTTTCATGCATAACAACAAAAATAAGCAAAAGCATCAGCTTCACTTGCTCGTGCGTTGCAATATCTCGTTCACGGGGAACAGCGGCATTTGTGCAATATTCGGTCCTCTCAACGCGACTTGAAACTACCGCATAAGACCCCTGGGAGTGGAATCAATTAAAACCCTCCCGGTATTTACTTTGCTTAAGCTGCTCTTTGTTCGTTTAATAAATCGTTGTTCTCGCATGGCAATTAATTTCTCGTTCGGTGCAATTCGCTTGTGAATAGAAAGGCTTCTCATTATGCAAGCGAGTGAAAGAAATAGAAGAAAATTCAGGAAGGCAGGGAAAAGCATGAAAGGTATAATATGTACATATATAGTGGAACGTGTGCGAAAAGATTCTTTTAACGGATTGCCCGATGAATCGTACGGGAGCTTGTGATTCACTCTACCTGTCGACACTTTCACGTAAAGGCACCGTTTTCTATTTAACACGATTGTGCACACGCACACAATAAACAGGCAAGCATCGATGCATCCCCCGATCTAGCGGTCAGATCTGCGGATCGCGTAAACGCACGGACTCGCTTATCCATACTATTCGGTATTCGACTCGATTGGCAGGAGGGTGCGCCGTAGAAAACTGTCCCGTTGTCTCAGTTGCAAGTAGCGTTGCCAGAATCTAGGGGCACTCGCCACCGAGAGGGGGTAGGATCGGTGGTGGGGATAAAGATAGGATGGTGGGGGAAATGTAAGGTGCGTGCACGCGACAGTAGAGCTCGTTGAATAACGGAGGGCCTACCGCGGGAAGGGTGGCCAGGTAAACGATGTACAGAAACACTCAAAACCTATCATCTTGTAAGAGGATTCATTTTTAACTGTTAAAGAAACGTTTCATTATGCCAATGAGAGCGAGGAGTGATCAATAATTGCTGTATACGCGGTGTTAGACAATCGTTACAACAATCAATGTACTTCTAAACAGTACATCGAAATTCGATAGAACGTGCCTCATTAATGATTCGAATAATAAATAAATCTATCGTGAAGTGAAATTAATTTCATAGTTCAGGTGTTTTTGTAAATAGCTTGAACGTTCAATGAATTGTAATAATTACAAAATTTACCGTTCGAAGCTGTGCACTTAATGGTACGTACAGAAGCTTACGGGCAATTGTTTATTGGGATGCAAATTTGTAATAAAGGTAACGAGAAGATATTTAAAAAAAAAGGGAGGAAAGGGAGATTATTAGATCCTCGGATACAGAGGATGACTGACAGCAGGTAGCCGGCTGTATGGAAAATAGCACTACGGCGCAGGCGCCGCTCGATAAAGCCATCCTCTTGCTCTTCTTTCGCGTTCTCATTCTATCACCCTTCTCCTCAGCTGCATGATACACCTATGAACCACGACCCTGCCCCACAAACTGAAAACCTGGTCAACTGAACTCCGTGGATGGCTCCGTATAACATATACTTTTAACTAGGGTACACTATACCTATGTAACGAAGTGCTGGTAGCCCTGGACTAGTATAAAGCTTCGTTACTGACCTACGTTAACGTTAATGGACATACGCATATATGGTTATCTATCATAAAGAATTAACGTCTGTTTCTTTTTCTTTATTGATTTTATTAATGTTTTGTTTTGCAATAAAATACAGCGGGAGATAAAAATGATTGGGCCCACCTGCATAAAGTGATGGTTTCATATCAAAACAATTAATTTTGTATAATTATTGGATTGCAACATAAACAAATTCGATTGTATTCAACATACGTTTATACTTGTAATCGAACGCGTTTATGTTAGAACACAATGTATAAGCTAAGTTTAATTAAAAATTGTCCGATATAAAACCACAATATCCTACACAATTTAGTTATCGTATATACATATGTATAGTTGTATATACTGTTATTGTTGTATACTTGAACGTAATTCGGTATATAACATGCCTGTAGTTTTGTAAACAACGTGAATTCCAGAGCGATCGTTAAATTTCTTATGCTTGTTTGCACTTACAGTCTCTGCAAATACTTTTGTTGATACGTTGAAGGAAAATCGAGATTCATAAACCTGAATGTGATGTCGAAATAAATTCAACCAACAAAAGTATTTGTGTAGTTCACGTGTAGCAGGAAGTAGGGCAGAAGAATCTTCTATTCTTTTTTTTCCTCGCGTTTCTTATACAGAGCTATTATATACAAGCATAGATATCCACTTTGCTTCTTAAAACAAGTGCACTTCAAGCTTTTTCCGTTGTCGGTTTCTCTTTCGTTCTTTCCACATTGCTCATTGCTCTTCTCTACACGGTAAAGGGGGAAATTAGAACGAATGACAAACCTCTGTTAATGTTTCGTATGGTTGTTTAAATTCATAACATCGTGCAATAAATAATTAATTACACAGAGGAAAAAACCTCTGTTATCTAAGGATTTCGATTGTTTTGTATGTACATTCAATCGCAAATATTTATTTACAAAAAGAATTTAAGCTTTAGTTTTACTTTATATTTATTTTAATTTACATTTATTTATAATTACACTAACAATAAGTATGATCGTTAAAGAAATTAATTGTTGGAATCAAAATAATGAGGAGGAGCTTGATTATTCAGAATTAAATTGAAATAAAATGTTACTGCAATTTAATAAAAATCAAAACAAAAGATGGTGGGAGATTTAAGAATTTTCCTAAAGGAGTTCTTAACGTGATGTTAATTTATTTATTTACCCAACTTAATACATTCTGACATACATAATAATACTATTACAATACTCTAATACAAAAATAAAGGTATGATAAACTTAGTCACCAAACAAGATTTGGAAATTATTTATCAATACATATTACTCCTCCTTCGATTTCTTCATAGAAGGCATAGAATCGCTTTTGGATGGAGCGTGGCAGATAAGTAATAAACCTAACATGACGAAAGATATACCGCACCACCAACAAAGTGACGTTGATTCATTAAAAATCAAGGAACCTGCCAGAGCCTTTAAATAAAAGTAAAGACAAATCTGAATACAGTAAATTTAAATATCTAAATATATTTTATTTGCCGTTCTGATTTTGGTATATCAATAGTACAGCAAATTACCGAGCAAACGTAACTAGTAGCGGCGCTGGCTATTGTGCACGGTAACGAAGATCCACTAGCATTTAGTGCTTTTACAAAGAATGTGCATCCCACAGTGTTGCTTGTTACCATCAGTATTAAAAGAAGTCCTTTAAGCAGCACTCCAAGCTTAGTATGAAATAATACAATTTAGATCGTACAGTTTGTATCGTTAACTCCTAGCGTAAACAATAAAAATAGAAAGATGACCTGAACTTTTCTTTAACTTACTATTGAATTTAATGGAAAATCCCCGGCGAGTTTACCAAATACACTGCCAACAGTTGCAAAAAATCCACTGGTGACAGCAAAATAAATCTTTCCACCTCGTTCTTTTCGTATTATACATTCTGTCGAAGAAAATTGATTTTCCCCTGACGATAACGAAGTGGAATCCATTAACAAGTTACGCTTCATCACTAATCTAAGCCACCACATTCAGAATGCATTGACACATGATTCAAGTAGAATATAATTATTTCATAAACGATATACATATAGTGTAGAGAGTAGACATTGTATTAAATGGACTTTTTTTAACACAATCGGAGACTTACAAACCTCCTTATTATTTTCGGGTCACAATCGACATTATCTATTTAATAGAGAATAAGCCTGCAATCTCAATGGTCGTAATAATAGAAAACTAATTCCAGTGAATAATGTTTTGTTGCGTATCTATTGGTGAGATTTAGAGACTTTATACAAGTCGGGTGCCAGCGTAGCGCTGAAACGCGGAGAAGGGCGCAAGATTCAAAGACAACTTATACTTTTATCAAGATTTACTGTCTATACACTGCTCCAGTTTAAAGATACTGATACTTCAAGAAATAGTGTTGATATTTTCCAAGAGTTAACGTTGATCTGTTCAATACATCTGAAATACATCTGAAAGTTGATCTGTTTCAAAGGTTAACGTTGATCTCCAAAATTGATCTGGTCGGCGAGACTTCTTCTTTCCATTTCAGCAGGCGAGCTACATCAATGATAGAACTCTAAGCTACAATCTCGAATAGGTGTGAACATTATAGCATGTGCAGTTCATTTGTTATAAAGAATTAAAATTGTTTTTGCGGCCAACTGAATATAGTTATAGCAACGGGGTATTTTGTATCGTGTAGCTTATTCGTTTCCCCTCCTTTTACGCCTCGTTTATTAAAAAACAACCACCAAGAGCCGAAATAACAATTTTTAAAAATTGTGTCGGTAACGATACGTCGATAACCGGACTTGTGGCGCCATCTCGCGTTTGTGGCCTTTTTCGCAGTTTTCCACACCGCCAAAACCAAATTTCTGGATTACATCGTTAATTTAAACAATTGCGTTTCTCTCGGCTTCTAGTGCGTACTTCTTAACCGGGCTGGCCTTAAATTGAAACTACTGCCCATAGCTATCTCCTCCAACAGTTGCAACCATATGGCATTTGCGTTTTGAAAGTTATTAACTATTAAAAAAAAGGCAAAAATGCTCTCCGGGTCATTGCAATTATCTCGACTTCTGGACGCGACAGATTAATGATCGAATACTTAAAATGAAGGTAAAAGACGCCGCTGTACGACAATGAACGATTTACAAGTGCTGCATGCGCTGTTTATTATTTATAAACAATTTAACATTTCGTTTGAGAATTGCACCGAAACTATACACGAGAGCGGTTTCAATACAAAATCAATTGTTCCTTGAATCGAGAGCTTCAATTTGAGAGGTAGTTGATTAAAACCTGCCCAGCGGAAGCCGAGATAATTGAATTTGTTTAAAGATATTATAAACAAATGCGATTACTTCGACTTGCCAGCGAGCTACATCAATGACCAGATACAATAAATTAAAGCTAAAAGTATAAGCTACCATCTCGAATAGGTGTGAACATTATTCCATGTGAGGTTCTTTTCTTATAAACAAATATAATGTTTAAACAATTATTATGGCCAAGGGGATGAAGTTACAGCAATGGGATATTTTTTTCTATGTAGCTGATTCGTTTCCCATTCATTGGCCATCCCATTTATTTAAAACAATCACCAGGGGCGAGATAACAATTTTAAAAATTTTATCGGTAACGTTGTGTGTGACATGGAAATGGTATGGAGGCTCTAGCAGAGACGAGATATATGAATAGACAAGTCATCTTATGGAATTTCGTGGCCCAAAGTGACGACCATACCGACTCAGAAATCCGACACTGATTTGAGCGTCCCCTGCTCATGAACAGTGGTCACTTGAAGAACTATTATTTACTGAAGTAGTGTTGGGGCAGGCCTCATACGATTGTGTGAATATATGTAAATGCTTTGGGGGGATCAGGACAGCTATTTCTCGAGCAACGTTTCGTTAGAAAAATTGAGCTACGGTGCCTGGTCGCGCGATGCACTTCGGCTCGATTTGAGTTGAGTCGAAACCACATCGCGATGCATCGGGGCGATGAAATTGACAGTGTCACGTCAAGCGTCCCGCCTGTGCTGTCCCGCTTTCATTGTGCGGCAAAGAACGAAAGAATTCTTTAACGAAGATCGTAGGTCCAGCTAAAACTTAATCAGAACCCGCAGAAGTTCAATAGGCACGACCCTAGAGTCGTAGGTCCGGCTAAAAGTTGGTCAGAAAACGTGAAAGTCCAGTAGGTATAACCTTAGGATCGTAGGTTCAACTATAGGTCGGTCAGAACCCAAAGCAGTACAGTAGACACGACCCTGGAGTCGTAGGTCCGGCTACAAGTTGGTCAGAAAACGTAAAAGTTCAGTAAGTATAACCGTAGGATCGTAGGTTGAACTAAAAATTGATCGGAAGGCCCAAAAGTTCAGTACGTATGACCTTAGTACAGTAGTACGCACGACCGCGGTCGGAGACCTTCGAAGAGTTCGGAAATTGCGAATCCCACCGAGCGCGACCGCGGAGTGGGGATGACGGTGCGCGGCGCACGCGGTGTCACTATCAGTTCAAGCGTCGTACCGTACGGGTCGTCTATGCTGTCGAAGGTTAGCGACATACATCACCTTACAATACAATAGCATCTCGGGGTTTACTTTACCACCGCATACGCTTGTCTATTAGCTTCTATTATTAATACGCGTTTATTTAACAATCGTTTGACTATCGCGGATGTACATTAAAGTCTTTATCGAGTCTCTTTTGCTGGACGCTTGACCGGTCATCCGGTACCATCGATTCTTTGATACGCGGTAACTAGTCGTTTATTAAAATATCGGATTAACTAATTCATTAGTTTGAACGGTTTTTCGAATCATTATTATATTTTATTAACGATTACTCGGATTCAATGCGGTGGTAAGGTTGCGTTTATTTTCTTTGCAATGTCACTTACATACCCAGTTACATATGTCCTTTCGCAACTTTGCATTCCATTCTGATTTTAGCACTGGTTTATCACGTTGCTTTTCTTTTTGTTGCAGGTACAATGGATGATTGGTTTGGTAAAGAATAATATATTGAAGCTGCAAGAATGGAGTATTGAAATACAATTACTGCGATGACCTATGATGAAGGATTGGTAACATTTAACTTATTATCCCAACGGTTTATGTATAAGTATACCTTGGTATCTGGCGATTGGATTTCGATTGAAAGTTATTGAACACTTTCATTATTGTAAATAGATTTCAATACTTACTTCTCTCTATTCGTATATCCATGTTCATTAAATAATGAAAACATTTCAAATAGAATTTACAACATATCATTCGCGATTGAAACTAGAGTCAGTAAATTTCATTAATTCTAAACGCAAAATTGAACGACGTTCATGTTTCGCTGCATATCGGTAGCGATTTCTATTATAGCTTCACTACTGTTCTTGTTGACACTTTTATTATCTCTGTGACTTGGCACAAGTACGGTCAAATTGAATTTTCGATGCAGGATTGCCCGCGTACTTACGTATTTGTTGCCATGCACTTAAAACATGATAAATAGTTTCGAGTCTTGATTTCTACAAGCAGCTACGAGAATTTATAAATGCGCGATATTCCTTACTTACTAGGGTCATGATCACTTAACAGTCACAGTACGCTTTTGATAAATCATTTATATTAATCTATAATAATATATCTTGAATAGACAATTAATAATACAGTAGTACTTTATTAAAAAACAAAAGCAGTAATTCCTCAACAGACATACAGAAATAAGAAAGAAACAAATAAAATCACATGTATATTGCTTTAATTTTTACCTCCTCCCCTCATTTACTAACTTGTACAGATTTTCTTTCAGCAAATTTTGATGACCGCGCGCAATGCGGTTGGTAGAATCAGTGCTTGTTCCGTTAAAGTTCTTCTTATTATTTTTTGAGCGCAACCGCTCTCAATAATTATAATTAAATATAAATAGTAGTAAAGATACGCGAAAGTAGAGTCAGTGTTTGCTTCGAAATATTGCTCTCGCGAAAAGTAGAGTCACTTTGTTCGTCGACCACAATTATAAAACGCGCGCGATAGTAGTCCTTTATCTTATTTTTTTTTATCGCAATAAGTATTCCGGTATTAGAGCCAACACCTATGCTGTTCGGCGAGTTCGGGCTTTCATCCATCAACTTGAAGAGTAAGTACTTCTGTATTTCTTTAATCGTATATTGCAATGATCTTTGATTATTATCATGTTCGAAAAGTGCTGAAAATGCAAAGATTTCAATGTTCTCTGTTCTTTTGAATGTTTCAGAAGCTGCCATGGGCTCAATTGTATCACCATAACGATATTGTTGGCCGCGCGCAATGCGGTTGGTAGAGTCAGTGCTTGTTCCGTCAAAGTTCTTTTTATTATTTTTTGAGCGCAGCCGCTCTTAATAATAATTCAACAAAAATAACAGTAAAGAGACGCGAAATTAGAGTCAGTGTTTGCTCCGAAATAATACTCTCGCGAAAAATAGAGTCACTTTGTTCGTCGATCACAATTATTCCGTTTCCTTTTCCGTTCTCGGCTCGGAGGACTGATGGTTAGGGACTTAGTGTCAGCGAGTTACGATGTGTGGGGGCGTGATTGTGGTTCTGGACCCTGGTCACGAGGCCCTCTGTTAGACCACATATAATCTCTAATTTGGGTAGGTCATCCACCATTCTGGAATCGTGGTCGCGGTTCTTGCAATATCCGGGTTGCAGTGTCATCGGGGGGCGGTGTGTGGGGCTGTGATTGCTTTTCTGGACACTTTGGCCCGCCAAGTAGGATATTTATCCCCGTTAGACCACGCCAAGCACACCTTGGGATGGCAGAAGGCATACGGGTCATAATCTAGAATCGTGGTTGTGGTCTTGCATATCCGTGCCTTAATGATTTCTGTGGCTCGGAATCGAAACTGGTCTCGATGCTAAGTCGTTTTACTGTCCAGACTCTGAGCCGAGGACTCGCGGGCTGCTCGGTAGCAGTCACAAAAACAGTAGAAATACTGTCGCGAAATTAGAATCACTTTGTTCGTCAATCATAAGTGTTCCATTAGAGTCAGTGTCCTGTTCAGCGAGTTCGGGCTTTCAGCCATCAATTTGACGAGTAAGTATCTCATTATTTCTTTAATCTTGTATTGCAATAATCATTGATAATTAACACATTCCAAAAGTACTGAAAATACATAGATTTTAATGTTGTTTGCTGTTTTTGAATGTTTCAGCAGCTTCCATGGCTTCGATGGCGACGAGCTTGACCGCACACCTGGTGAGTCTGCAACCGGTGGGTGGCATGCTTTAAAAGTTCCTCTGGTCACTCAATCATGTCGCAGGACGAAAGGTCCGAACCGACACGAGTGACTGGTTGTAATTACGTAGATTTTTCTGGCAAGCACTGTGACCATGAGTATATAGAAATATACTCATGAGTAGTAACTTTTTTACTGTTTTATATTATATGAGGATAGGTCTTCTTGTACAACGCGTTTTTAAATAGCTTGATAATTTTAAAACAGATCATATTTAGTAAAAAATATATCACTATATATCTGTTTATAATAGAGTATTTAATTGAATACCTATGAAACGATATTTAAATAGTTATTAATTATTGAATGAATATAAAGTAACGTCCAGTATTCTACGTGCATTAGTTTGTAGTGGAGAAGTCGAATACCATTCGACTTCGTTTATTTGTCAATTGCAATTACTGCACAGTTATAACAAATTGTAAGTAAGAGTATAGTCGTTCCTCTTTTTTACTAGTTTGATTATATATAAAGTAAAGGTACTTACTTACCTTGTCAATTTTTTGGGACTATCGCATAATTTTATTATTCGATATCCATATTAGTCTTTAGCGTTTAGAGATATCAATACGTTCACTTTTTCCGTACAAGATATTAATTAAACCTGAATGTACAAGAAGACAATACGCGAACCGGTAGATCTCGAAATCAAAGCAATCTACTTTAACATCAACCGTGCATTTTAGAAGCAATGCTTTGATGACGGGAACACCGGAGGATGTTTCAATTTCATTCAAGGTATATTAATGTAGAGTCATTGAATAATTTTCCTAATAAAGTAGAGTCATTGAATCATTTTTCTAATAAAGTAGAGTCATTGTACAATTTTTCTAATAAAGTAGAGTCATTGCACAATTCTTCTAATAAAGTAGAGTCATTGCATTTTCCCCTCAATAAAATAAAATCATATATTAATAAAATTATATATTTAGCCCGTTAGAAAATCAGTATGTCTTTATCATCTTTATAGACGAGGATTTCCAGGTTTAACCCTTTCCGTGTTCACTGCCCGGATCCCACTCACGTGCCCCGGTGCTACTTGGGTGGGAAAACGGTGGTAGAGCACGATGATTTTTATTTAGTTTATAATGATTTATTGTGGGCGACTGACAGTGCGTTTGGTGTATCGTGCACGACGTAATATCCACATTGTGTGTGTGGTTAGGCTGTGGATTTGCGTCGTTCCGTACTAAAACGTAGTTACTCTAACCAAGATAAGATGTCCATTAATTGAAAACAGAGACATTATTTTTACTATTAACTGCATTAATAATCCCTAATATACCGAGGCACGAAGTTTTTGTCATTTAACATGACGGAGACCAAATTCCAAAGAGAATCGAATATACTTATCAATTGCTATCAAGTACCTTTTGTATCGGTGCTATTTAATTATTCTATTAAATATCTATTAAATATCTCAACCGCGACGTGGTATTTTCCCCGTGAACGCAAAGATCCCAACCACTGTCAGTCGATTTCAGGAAAATGGTACGTACATTAGAGTGTGCAAGTTGTGTGACAGCACTTGGGTGTCGGGGGTGTCCCGGGATGCCTCCCTAGTGTAGGCTTTTGCGGCCAAGTGTTTGACTGAGAACCGTGGAGTGTCGTGTGTTGGTGTGTCTGTTTGCCATTTTTTAAATATAGGTCCAGGTAGGATAGGTAGCATACTTTCTGGTGTGATTGATAGACATAAGTAGGTAGGGCCGGGCAGGTTGACACAGTCTCTGATCGGGTAGGCACTATTTCGCGTGTTCAACCTGTTTCAGGAAATCTAATTTGAAAAGCCGACGGTGAAGCTGTGGCGCGAACGAAAATGCGTTCGCCTCTGGCTTTGCCTATCGATTTTTCGAATCCTTCGCGGTCGTGGTCGCGGTTCAGGCTCCGAAACGAAACGTGTTACATTATGCTCGAGGCTGCACGTGTGAACGAAGAACGATTACAATTTTAATCGTAATCTTTGCGATTTTCCGTAATCACAATTTTACGATTTTATTTGATCGTGATTCGGCCACGTGTGTTCCATTTAGCTCCGCGATTTTAACTCTTTATTTCACATTTATAAGTTTTTCTTTGGTTTTCGATTAGAGCCCCGAGCCTAGCTTAAGTTTCAGCTGGCCCTTGGGTCCAACGAAAAGAAGAGGCTATATGCCGAAGAGGCCCGACAAACTGTCACTCAAGAGGGCAACTACTAATGGCTCCGCATTCTTTATAAGAATGGGGAATCATTCTATATTACTACTTTGTCACTGTGCTTGCACTTTAATTTGTAGAATTTTTATTTGTACTTGGCCGACGCACATTCCGCACATCCAAGTCCAACGATACAGCCCTCCCAAAAATATCGCGTTACTTTAGAGTTGCGAAAAACTTGAGAACGGGTCGAATTAGAGTTGCGTTAAATGCCACGCGGTTTTTCAAGTAGAGTCGCGAAAAAGAAAACGAGTCTCGCGTATTCTTAGAGTTGCGAAGTGACTCGCGGTTTCTAATTAGAGTTGCGAGCAAATGAAAATCGTGATTGATTTAGCGTAGCGCAATGATATCGCGATTGTTCTTGCAATTTTGCTGTTCTTATTGTTAGTTAAATTGTAGTATTTTATAATATATTTTACACATAAGAAAGTTTCTAGTGTTGCGGACATTATTTTCGCGTCTTGAGCCTTCAGCTAATTTTTCAGAGGATCTTCAATTACATTGCTTTTTAATATTACAAATACTGATAATTTACTGTTTACTTTCTATCAGCCTTAATAAATAGTGTTGCGAAATGATTGCATCGCGAGTTCCACTTAGCGTTGCGTCGATTAAAGATCGCGTTTTTAATTAGAGTTGCGAATACCAGTCCCCATCCTGGAGCCACCCTGGAGGGTGGCACATCATCGTCAGCCAACGATCATGGCTGACCAATTCTTTGGCAATTCTTGTTCTATATGGTGTAATTTTTCTTTTCCTTGTTTTATATTGGCCTTTCTTATTATTTTATTTCTTCATAATTATACTACCTGGAATGTCTATTGATGGAAATACTGCTAAAAATTTGCATACATAATAGTAAATTACTGTGTGAACGAAATTAAAAAAAAGAAAAGAAAGATAAGAAAAGAAAAAAGAGAAATAATTAATAGAAATAATTTGTAGAATCTTTGATAAATTTATGATAACTCGTGATAGTAGATTTCAATTATAGACAGTACTAGTGACTGTTCATTATTGGAGTTTAACTCTTAAATATTTTCTCTGAATCGTTGCAATTTTATTTTCACCTTTTTTTTAATAGAGCCAATCTTTATAACTTTTCGGGCTTGCTTTGTAGAAATTGAAATTCACTCGCGATATCCGTAAATATTTGAACAAAAATCCTTGCACGAAAAATGTTCTTGGCTGTAGTTGGACCTCGGCATGGTGATAGTCGAAGTATGATATTTTGTTTGTTTGTCGCTTCCTTGTAGAAGCAAAATAGAATCAATTGTAGTGAAATGTGACTACTTCATTTTGGAGTTTTTAATGAAAGTGATACCACCATTCAGTTTGATCTAGAACGTAGAAAAGAATATATCACTTTGGCCGAAATCCAATTACCTGTTGTTATTAAAAAATAGCTGCATTTTTCATATCAATTCTGATTTATTAACTTCGCTAAAATTCAGTTATTACGAATTAAAAGCAGCTGTATTTCAGTATAAAATGGGGAGGCTTGGGGACATCACTAATCCAATGCTTGAGATTGTTACAGATTCACAGATGAACCCAAATATGATATGTTAAACAAATGGAAGTACGTCAGAGGCTCAAAAGTGGAATATGTACAATACAGATCCAGAAATACTATCAAAGGCACGATTGGAAACTATAAAATTAAAGAGCCAGCCTCGTCGATTCCATTTCTGAGTTTAAGAATTCATTTTTATAATACTTTATTAATTATTTCGTGTCTGTGTTTGTTTCAGAAGCATTGAAAATAATCAGCTAAAGAAGAAGATTCATGATAATACATACGTATAATATGACCACGTCCCCGTCCTGCCCCTACCCCCCATCCCTTTTAACTCACTACATTCATTAGATAATTAATTAGGTAGGCTCAATTAAGATCGATCAATACGTTTAGCTCTTTATGTAGGCAGGATTTGTTCGAACACACAATCTAAAACTTTATACAGGCAGGTTTTACACGAATTGAAAATATTAGACTTTTAACTAGGCAGGGTTTAGAAAACCAAAAATTGTTGGCAGGTGCTGCAATTTTTTGGTGTGTGTTTCAGTCTGTTCTAGGACACCATGGACCACATGATTAATATGGACGAATTGAAGAGGAATTAAACATATACGTACTTATACCTATATGAGTTTGGTAAAGTATCTTTTACATTCCTATGTAGGATATTATTGAAATTATTCTTTTAATTGAACTCTTAGATGTTATACTAGATAGGGTGATTCTAGTCTTAAGTTAGCTCTTTAGTCAGGCAGGGCGTATTCGAATCTAATCTAAAATTTAAGAAAGTAGGGTTTATTTTTAAGTTATGTCTTAGCTTTTAAGCCCGCAGTGTTCACCACTGCAATAATATTTCGTTGTCTAGTTTTTAAGATCATATGATATATTTTTAAGAAAGTTTTATTTCAGGAAGTTGAATTCTCTTGCAGATTTTCTTTCAGGTTTCCTTCTGATATTCAATTTAGCTTTCGGTCGTGAATTTTCCAAGTACTCCTCTTGTTGTCTTACTTGTACTACGATCAATTAATGAACGTTCTACAAATTGACAATAATAGGAGATTTTTCTTTGCCACATGTTATATTAGAATTAGTTTTCGCGTAATTGGAGGGTGGAAGGGCCGTGGCTAAGGTGGGTCTCCATGCGCAGTAACCTCCACGTGGTGAGACCCGGGCAATCAATTATTTATCGTATAATTATTAAACGTTTAAGAGACGTTTGATAATTATGTGGAAAATAATTCGAGCTAATTGACTGCGTATTGCTCTTAGGATACAATGTACAATAGTGGCCGCTTAATGTTCGTTTTTTTTTCACAGTTAATGTTCGCGGAGTCATCCCTACCGATTTTTGGACCTGCTCCGATGTATCGAGGATGTAGGTTGCGTCCGAGTTATCTCCACTTGTCATCAGCAATGGCCCTTAAATATATCTCACGCTGTTTCTCAGTACATCTCAATCCACTCCCAAGACAGCCTAAACCGAGCGTGCCGAAAAGTGATAAGCATGAACAATTCCTTATAAATCACATCCCTGGATAGTGTTCGCTAGGCAGCTTCGAAGCAACGAACATTAAGTGGACATTACTGTCCACTGTAGTTATTTGAGCGGAGAGAATCTTAAGTTCTTATTGCAATTTCTTTTGAGTTCTCGTTTCTATGGTTGTATCTATCTGCAGCTGTAAATATTGTGTATTATTTATTGCCCTGCTTCTTATGTAGACTCTTTTGTTTTCTGACGCTTTCGAGATAATTCATTAGTAACATAAATCATATATGTTTCGCCTAGAGAATTACATTTTCTTATTTCTCAAGAAGCCTCCTTTTTTATAATTGAAATACCCGTGTATATATCTTTTAATTCATAAATTAATTAATATCTGCAAAGAATTGAATTGAATCTACGCGGGTCTCTGCCATATCTACAGTGCCTGCTATGGTTTCGCCATCTATACGGAACTCCTTGAAACCACTCGCGCTTGCTATGGTAGTTCCATCTATACAGAACGTATTGAAATTACTCACACCCCTTACTTACCATAAGTGTAGATATGGCAGAGGCCCGAGTAGTTTTAGTCACATCTGTATAGATGGCAATACTAATGACTCTAGATAAAGCAGACATATATACAGTTTCGAGCAGTTCTGTATAGGTGGTGAAATTGAAGCCAACTTTGAGTGTTGGTAAGACAGGGATGCGAGTGGTAGGTAAATTGACCACCTGTTTATAAATAGCGGCGCGATAAAGTTCATAAAATTTGGCTATTTATGTCTTCATTCGTGAAATTAAGTTGATAATGCTCGGAAATCGTTTTGTACTCTCATTTACATATAAATAAAGTGTTAGCAAACGCAGTGTTACAATCTCCATTAAAATTGATATGTACGGTAACATTGTAAGTTCCATTGTTCATTTTATTCTACAAGAATCGAGCTCTTTAGCAAAGTTAAATACATTTGTGAGTATTTTTTCTTTAAACAAATTTCTTGGCATATAATAAATACATACTAATAGTAGTATTATCCTTTATTTCGGTCTCGCAGCAGTGAAAGTTGGGGTTAGTGTACATATAACCTATCTTTGCAATACTATCTAAACTCTTGCACTCCCATCTTCTGTTTCGCTCTTCCTTTTCAGACCTTCTCTACCTTACGTATCACATTATTCTTATCTCTTTATTGCTCATGTATTATACATCTTTCCGTTTCCTCTATGTTTCACTTCAAATTCCTAAGTCATTTTCGCGCTACTAGTTGCTGACCCTTTCCTGTTCCCTCTTTACTTTGGTACATGTCGTATTGCTCCTGTTTTAATACATTTAAACCTTTCATTATATCTTGCTTCGTTTATTCTTCTTTGAAGGCTCACCGTTAGATCCTTTTGTTCCGTTCTTATCAAATTTAGTATTGTCACACTCATTCCATTCGTATTAAAAGACTCTTTCTCTTATGCCCGGCCTACTTTCTTTTTCGACTAAATATCATTTAACCATCTTTCTATCTCCTGTCATATACTTACTAATATATTTTTTGTGTGCGTAGATTTTGTAGGCAAAGTATAAGGAGCATTGACCGCCAATTCTCATTGCGCATTAAAAAGAAGGAGGAAGAAAGAATAACTCTCGCCATATACTTCAGTTATATTAAATTGATTTTGTGGGATTGGAAGGTGTATGCAACGAAGGCTGATGTAAGTGTAATACGTGTCTAAATATCTTTTTCTATCAATAAATCTTCCTGCGTGTAATAATTACATACTAACAATAGTATTCCTTTTTATGTCGGCCTCACAGCTGTGAAATTTTGACTTAGTGTACATATAACATAACTTTAGATTACTATCTTAACTTATGCATCCTTCTCCTCCACTCTTTCTTGCCAACCTTCTCTACTTTACACATTATCCCATTACTTATCCCCTTATTTCATTTCGATTATACATTTGGTCTTTAAGACTCTCCATCATTTTCTTTACTTCTCTTTTCATCAAATTCATTCATGTTTGATTCATTCCATTCCTTTTTAAATAATCCCCCCCTTTTTCTTATACTTCTTGTGTGTTCTTTCCCTATTTTCTTTTCTTCTAACTATCCTTTAACAATGTTTCTTTCACCTGTTACATACTTACTAATATATCTTTTGTGTGTACAGGTTTTGCATCCAAGGAGTAAGGAGCATTAACCAGTGCATCTCATCATGCATAAAAGCAAGAAAGAAGAAAGAATAACCCTTGCCACATACTTTAGTTATCCTTTAGTTATAGTAAATTGGTTTATAAAAATAGTTTGTAACTATTAGCGCATAAGATTAATTTAGAACACGTGTGTAATTAACTGTTATGTATATCTATTATATATTTTATTTTATATTCAGTTTATTCGGTAGATCTTATATGAACTTTAATATTACTTATATAACTATTACTAGTTCTACTGAATATGCTAAATGTAAAATGAAAGATATAATAAATAATTGACATATTCACAAGTTACACAATTGCTGTAATTTAAATTTTATATGCTTCTACATATGAAGTACGTAAATTTTAGTATATGATTTATCTGTAAGATATATTGTAAATTAACTTCAAAGAATAGTTTATAAGTATTAGATTATTTATGTTTATAGTGTTAGTAATATTACATAAATGTTGGTTTAGAATTGATACAAGATTTAGTTGTACGATGTAATGTAAATAGATATAAAAGAATAGTTAATAAGTATGTGCTTGTAAATTTAATTACAACATTTTTGTAATAAATATATTTAATTATATATATAATTATATTTATATATAATTAAATATTTTCGCCTAGAGAATTAAATTTTCTTATTTCTCAAGAAGCCTTCTTTTTTATAATTGAAATACCTGTGTATATATCATTTAATTCATAAATTAATTAATATCTGCAAAGATATACTTGAATCTACGCGGGTCTCTGCCATATCTACAGTGCCTGCTATGGTTTCGCCATCTATACAGAACTCCTTGAAACCACTCGCGCTTGCTGTGGTAGTTCCATCTATGCAGATCGCATGGGAACTACTCACACCCCTTACTTACCATAGGTGTAGATATGGCAGAGGCCCGAATAGTTTGAGTCACGTCTGTATGGATGGCGATACTAATGACTCTTAGATAAAGCAGACATATATACAGTTTCGAGCAGTTCTGTATAGATGGCGAAATTAAAGCCCACTTTGAGTGTAGGTAAGACAGGGATGCGAGTGGTACGTAAATTCAAGCACTTGTTTATAAGTAGCGGTTGCGATAATGTTCATAAAATTTGGTTATTTATGTCTTCATTCATCCAATTAAGTTAATAATCCTCGAAAACCGTTTCGTACACTCTTTTACATATCAATAAAGCGTCAGCAAACACAGTGTTTCAATCTACATAAAAATTAATATGTACGGTAACATTGCAAGTTCCATTGTTCATTATATTCTACAACAATCAAGCACTCTTTAGCACGGGTAAATGTATTTGTGAATATTTTTTCCTTTAAATAAATTTTCCAGGACTTAATAAATACATACTAATAGTGGTATTATTCTTTATTTCGGTCTCACAGGAATGAAAGTTTGGTTAGTGTACATATAACCTATCTTTACAATACTATCTCTTGCACTCTCATCTTCCGTTCCGCTCTTCCTTTTCATACCTTCTCTACCTTACATATTACACTATTTCTTATCTCTTTATCGCACATCTATTATAAATCTTTTCCGTTCCTTCCTGTTTAATTACAAATTCCTAAGTTATTTTTATGTCTTATTGTATCTTTTTCCGTACATTTTGTTAGCAGGTGCTCTTACGTTCCAAATTTTGGTATGCACAGGTGACATCTTTATCCTTTTTCTTCTCCCAATATTTATTTCATCCTTTAATGCTTTTGGATCTCGCACCTGCGTTGTTAATTGTCTATTGCGCCCTCGTCCGTTTTTACTTAAGTACCATAGTAGTGTTGATGTTCTAATATATTTAAATGTATCATTGTATCTTGCTTTCCCTATTTTTCTGCCTTGTTCCTGCTGTTGCATTTTATTGACTCTACTTTTGAGGATCTCCGTCAATTCCTTTACTTCCGCTTTTGTCAAAGTCACTCGTACTTGACGCATTCCATTCCTTTTCAAATAATCCTCTCCTTTTTATGCTTCTGGCTTGCCCCTCCTTTCTTTCTTCTTCCTCTAAATATCTCTTAATAATCTTTCTCCTGTTATATACTTATTAATGTATTTTTTCTGTGTGCAGGTTTCACAGGCAAAGAGTAAGGAACAGTGCCTGGCACTTCTCATCGTGCATAAATGCAAGAAAGAAGGTAGAAGAACTTGTGCAACATACTTTAGTTATAGTAAATTGGTTTATAAAAATAGTTTGTATCTATTAGCCTGTATGTTTATTTTAGGACAATTGTGTAATTAACTGTTATGTTATCTATTATATGCTTTATTTTATATTCAGTTTATTCGGTAGATCTTATATGAACTTTAATATTACTTATATAACTATTACAAGTTCTACTGAATGTGCTGAATATAAATAGAAAGATATAATAAATAATTTACATATTCACAAGTTACACAATTGCTGTAATTTAAAATATGCTTTTGCATATAAAGTATGTAACTTTTAGTACGAGTTTTATCTGTAAGATATATTGTAAATTAACTTCAAAGAATAGTTTATAAATATTAGATTATTTATGTTTATAGTATTTTTGATACCACACAAATATTAGTCTAGAATTGATTGTAAATAGATATAAAAGAATAGTTAATAAGTATGTGCTTGTAAATTTAATTACAACATTTTTGTAATTTGTATATTCATTGAATAGTTTAAATAAATTTGCAATGAAAAGAATTCCAGTGCTCTCTTTACTTTCATACCTTACCAATCCTTGAAAGAACCTAATTCCGATTCCTTATACAAGAAGTACCGTGGACGAACTTTAAATGCAAAGTCCTAAAGCGAGAAACTTGTCAAAATAGCCCTATACGTTATTAAAATAAGGGCTGAGAAATTCCTGGAACGTGACGTCATTTCCAAGAACTGAAGCGATGAAAGACCTCCTTGCATATCATATTCTCCTGATACAAATCCACGATTTTCAGCGAGATATTTTTGCCAGAATCTCAGAAATTTTGCGCTCGGAAATTCCTGGAAAGTGACGTCATTACTGAGAACGAATACCTCTTCGCATATCATATTCTCCTGATACAAATCCACGATTTTCAGCGAGATATTTTTGGCAGAAACTGAGAAATTTTGCGCTCGGAAATTCCTGGAAAGTGACGTCATTAGTGAGAACGAATACCTCCTCGCATATCATATTCTCCTGATACAAATCCACGATTTTCAGCGAGATATTTTTGCCAGAATCTCAGAAATTTTGCGCTCGAAAATTCCTGGAAAGTGACGTCATTACTGAGAACGAATACCTCCTCGCATATCATATTCTCCTGATACAAATCCACGATTTTCAGCGAGAAATTTTGGACAGAATCTCAAAAATTTCAGTGCTGAAAATCGTGGATTTGTATCAGGAGAATATGATATGCGAGGAGGTCTTTCATCGCCGCAATTCTTGGAAATGACGTCACGTTCCAGGAATTTCCGATCGCAAAATATCTGAGATTCTGGCAAAAATATCTCGCTGAAAATCGTGGATTTGTATCAGGAGAATATGATATGCAAGGAGGTCTTTCATCGCTTCAGTTCTTGGAAATGACGTCACGTTCCAGGAATTTCTCAGCCCTTATTTTAATAACGTATAGGGCTATTTTGACAAGTTTCTCGCTTTAGGACTTTGCATTTAAAGTTCGTCCACGGTACTTCTTGTATAAGGAATCGGAATTAGGTTCTTTCAAGGATTGGTAAGGTATGAAAGTAAAGAGAGCACTGGAATTCTTTTCATTGCAAATTTATTTAAACTAATCAATGAATATACAAATTACAAAAATGTTGTAATTAAATTTACAAGCACATACTTATTAACTATTCTTTTATATCTATTTACATTACATCGTACAACTAAATCTTGTATCAATTCTAAACCAACATTTATGTAATATTACTAACACTATAAACATAAATAATCTAATACTTATAAACTATTCTTTGAAGTTAATTTACAATATATCTTACAGATAAATCATATACTAAAATTTACGTACTTCATATGTAGAAGCATATAAAATTTAAATTACAGCAATTGTGTAACTTGTGAATATGTCAATTATTTATTATATCTTTCATTTTACATTTAGCATATTCAGTAGAACTAGTAATAGTTATATAAGTAATATTAAAGTTCATATAAGATCTACCGAATAAACTGAATATAAAATAAAATATATAATAGATATACATAACAGTTAATTACACACGTGTTCTAAATTAATCTTATGCGCTAATAGTTACAAACTATTTTTATAAACCAATTTACTATAACTAAAGGATAACTAAAGTATGTGGCAAGGGTTATTCTTTCTTCTTTCTTGCTTTTATGCATGATGAGATGCACTGGTTAATGCTCCTTACTCCTTGGATGCAAAACCTGTACACACAAAAGATATATTAGTAAGTATGTAACAGGTGAAAGAAACATTGTTAAAGGATAGTTAGAAGAAAAGAAAATAGGGAAAGAACACACAAGAAGTATAAGAAAAAGGGGGGGATTATTTAAAAAGGAATGGAATGAATCAAACATGAATGAATTTGATGAAAAGAGAAGTAAAGAAAATGATGGAGAGTCTTAAAGACCAAATGTATAATCGAAATGAAATAAGGGGATAAGTAATGGGATAATGTGTAAAGTAGAGAAGGTTGGCAAGAAAGAGTGGAGGAGAAGGATGCATAAGTTAAGATAGTAATCTAAAGTTATGTTATATGTACACTAAGTCAAAATTTCACAGCTGTGAGGCCGACATAAAAAGGAATACTATTGTTAGTATGTAATTATTACACGCAGGAAGATTTATTGATAGAAAAAGATATTTAGACACGTATTACACTTACATCAGCCTTCGTTGCATACACCTTCCAATCCCACAAAATCAATTTAATATAACTGAAGTATATGGCGAGAGTTATTCTTTCTTCCTCCTTCTTTTTAATGCGCAATGAGAATTGGCGGTCAATGCTCCTTATACTTTGCCTACAAAATCTACGCACACAAAAAATATATTAGTAAGTATATGACAGGAGATAGAAAGATGGTTAAATGATATTTAGTCGAAAAAGAAAGTAGGCCGGGCATAAGAGAAAGAGTCTTTTAATACGAATGGAATGAGTGTGACAATACTAAATTTGATAAGAACGGAACAAAAGGATCTAACGGTGAGCCTTCAAAGAAGAATAAACGAAGCAAGATATAATGAAAGGTTTAAATGTATTAAAACAGGAGCAATACGACATGTACCAAAGTAAAGAGGGAACAGGAAAGGGTCAGCAACTAGTAGCGCGAAAATGACTTAGGAATTTGAAGTGAAACATAGAGGAAACGGAAAGATGTATAATACATGAGCAATAAAGAGATAAGAATAATGTGATACGTAAGGTAGAGAAGGTCTGAAAAGGAAGAGCGAAACAGAAGATGGGAGTGCAAGAGTTTAGATAGTATTGCAAAGATAGGTTATATGTACACTAACCCCAACTTTCACTGCTGCGAGACCGAAATAAAGGATAATACTACTATTAGTATGTATTTATTATATGCCAAGAAATTTGTTTAAAGAAAAAATACTCACAAATGTATTTAACTTTGCTAAAGAGCTCGATTCTTGTAGAATAAAATGAACAATGGAACTTACAATGTTACCGTACATATCAATTTTAATGGAGATTGTAACACTGCGTTTGCTAACACTTTATTTATATGTAAATGAGAGTACAAAACGATTTCCGAGCATTATCAACTTAATTTCACGAATGAAGACATAAATAGCCAAATTTTATGAACTTTATCGCGCCGCTATTTATAAACAGGTGGTCAATTTACCTACCACTCGCATCCCTGTCTTACCAACACTCAAAGTTGGCTTCAATTTCACCACCTATACAGAACTGCTCGAAACTGTATATATGTCTGCTTTATCTAGAGTCATTAGTATTGCCATCTATACAGATGTGACTAAAACTACTCGGGCCTCTGCCATATCTACACTTATGGTAAGTAAGGGGTGTGAGTAATTTCAATACGTTCTGTATAGATGGAACTACCATAGCAAGCGCGAGTGGTTTCAAGGAGTTCTGTATAGATGGCGAAACCATAGCAGGCACTGTAGATATGGCAGAGACCCGCGTAGATTCAATTCAATTCTTTGCAGATATTAATTAATTTATGAATTAAAAGATATATACACGGGTATTTCAATTATAAAAAAGGAGGCTTCTTGAGAAATAAGAAAATGTAATTCTGTAGGCGAAACATATATGATTTATGTTACTAATGAATTATCTCGAAAGCGTCAGAAAACAAAAGAGTCTACATAAGAAGCAGGGCAATAAATAATACACAATATTTACAGCTGCAGATAGATACAACGATAGAAACGAGAACTCAAAAGAAATTGCAATAAGAACTTAAGATTCTCTCCGCTCAAATAACTACAGTGGACAGTAATGTCCACTTAATGTTCGTTGCTTCGAAGCTGCCTAGCGAACACTATCCAGGGATGTGATTTATAAGGAATTGTTCATGCTTATCACTTTTCGGCACGCTCGGTTTAGGCTGTCTTGGGAGTGGATTGAGATGTACTGAGAAACAGCGTGAGATATATTTAAGGGCCATTGCTGATGACAAGTGGAGATAACTCGGACGCAACCTACATCCTCGATACATCGGAGCAGGTCCAAAAATCGGTAGGGATGACTCCGCGAACATTAACTGTGAAAAAAAAACGAACATTAAGCGGCCACAATTGTACATTGTATCCTAAGAGCAATACGCAGTCAATTAGCTCGAATTATTTTCCACATAATTATCAAACGTCTCTTAAACGTTTAATAATTATACGATAAATAATTGATTGCCCGGGTCTCACCACGTGGAGGTTACTGCGCATGGAGACCCACCCTAGCCACGGCCCTTCCACCCTCCAATTATGCGAAAACAAATTCTAATATAACATGTGAGAAACAAAAATCTCCTATTATTGTCAATTTGTAGAACGTTCATTAATTGATCGTAGTACAAGTAAGACAACAAGAGGAGTACTTGGTAAATTCACGACCGAAAGCTAAGTTGAATATCAGAAGGAAACCTGAAAGAAAATTTGCAAGAGAATTCAATTTCCTGAAATAAAACTTTCTTAAAAATATATCATATGATCTTAAAAACTAGACAACGAAATATTATTGCAGTGGTGAACACTGCGGGCTTAAAAGCTAAGACATAACGTAAAAATAAACCCCACTTTCTTAAATTTTAGATTAGATTCGAATACGCCCTGCCTGACTAAAGAGCTAACTTAAGACTAGAATCACCCTACCTGGTATAACATCTAAGAGTTCAATTAAAAGAATAATTTCAATAATATCCTACCAACATAGGAATGTAAAAGATACTTTACCAAACTCATATAGGTATAAGTACGTACATATATGTTTAATTCCCCTTCAATTCATCGATATTAATCATGTGGTCCATGGTGTCCTAGAACAGACTGAAACACACACCAAAAAATTGCAGCACCTGCCAACAATTTTTGGTTTTCTAAACCCTGCCTAGTTAAAAGTCTAATATTTTCAATTCGTGTAAAACCTGCCTGTATAAAGTTCTAAGGTTGTCTGTTCGAAAAAATCCTGCCTACATAAAGAGCTAAACGTATTGATCGATCTTAATTGGGCCCACCTAATTAATTATCTAATAAATGTAGTGAATTAAAAGGCCCGGGTAGGGGCAGGGGCAGGGCGGGGATGTGGTCATATTATACGTATGTATTATCATGAATCTTCTTCTTTAGCTGATTATTTTCAATGCTTCTGAAGCAAACGCAGACACGAAATAATTAATGAAGTATTATAAAAATGACTTCTTAAACTCAGAAATTGAATCGACGAGGCTGGCTCTTTAATTTTATAGTTTCCAAACGTGCCTTTGAAAGCCCGAACTCGTCGAACAGGGCCCTGACTCTAATGGAACACTTATGATTGACAAACAAAGTGATTCTAATTTCGCGAAAGTATTTCTACTGTGTTTGTGACTGCTACCGAGCAGCCCGCGAGCCCTCGGCCAGAGTCTGTACAGTAAAACGACTTAGCATCGACACCAGTTTCGATTCCGAGCCACAGAAATCATTAAGGCACGGATATGCAAGACCACAACCACGATTCTAGATTATGACCCGTATGCCTTCTGCCACCCCAAGGTGTGCTTGGCGTGGTCTAACACATAGGAATTTCCTACTAGGCGGGCCAAAGTGTCCAGAAAAGCAATCACAGCCCCACACACCGCCCCCCGATGACACTGCAACCCGGATATTGCAAGAACCGCGACCACGATTCCAGAATGGTGGATAACCTACCCATGTTAGAGAACGTAGTCTAACCGAGGGCCTCGTGACCAGGGTCCAGAACCACAATCACGCCCCCACACATCGTAACTGGCTGACACTAAGTCCCCAACCATCAGTCCCCCGAGCCGAGAACGGAAAAGGAAACGAAATAGTTACGAAAGGAAAGGCAACCTCGGGGTCGAATGCTAGATTCGCGCGCGCCGAGGAGGAATGGAAGAATAATTGTGAAGGGAAAAGGGAGCCTCGGGGTCAGAATGCTAGATTCGCGCGCGCCGAGGAGGAATGGAAGAATAATTATGAAGGGAAAAGGGAGCCTAGGGGTCAATTCGCAGTCAATTCGCTCGAATTATTTTCCACATAATTATCAAACGTCTCTTAAACGTTTAATAATTATACGATAAATAATTGATTGCCCGGGTCTCACCACGTGGAGGTTACTGCGCATGGAGACCCACCCTAGCCACGGCCCTTCCACCCTCCAATTATGCGAAAACAAATTCTAATATAACATGTGAGAAACAAAAATCTCCTATTATTGTCAATTTGTAGAACGTTCATTAATTGATCGTAGTACAAGTAAGACAACAAGAGGAGTACTTGGTAAATTCACGACCGAAAGCTAAGTTGAATATCAGAAGGAAACCTGAAAGAAAATTTGCAAGAGAATTCAATTTCCTGAAATAAAACTTTCTTAAAAATATATCATATGATCTTAAAAACTAGACAACGAAATATTATTGCAGTGGTGAACACTGCGGGCTTAAAAGCTAAGACATAACGTAAAAATAAACCCCACTTTCTTAAATTTTAGATTAGATTCGAATACGCCCTGCCTGACTAAAGAGCTAACTTAAGACTAGAATCACCCTACCTGGTATAACATCTAAGAGTTCAATTAAAAGAATAATTTCAATAATATCCTACCAACATAGGAATGTAAAAGATACTTTACCAAACTCATATAGGTATAAGTACGTACATATATGTTTAATTCCCCTTCAATTCATCGATATTAATCATGTGGTCCATGGTGTCCTAGAACAGACTGAAACACACACCAAAAAATTGCAGCACCTGCCAACAATTTTTGGTTTTCTAAACCCTGCCTAGTTAAAAGTCTAATATTTTCAATTCGTGTAAAACCTGCCTGTATAAAGTTCTAAGGTTGTCTGTTCGAAAAAATCCTGCCTACATAAAGAGCTAAACGTATTGATCGATCTTAATTGGGCCCACCTAATTAATTATCTAATAAATGTAGTGAATTAAAAGGCCCGGGTAGGGGCAGGGGCAGGGCGGGGATGTGGTCATATTATACGTATGTATTATCATGAATCTTCTTCTTTAGCTGATTATTTTCAATGCTTCTGAAGCAAACGCAGACACGAAATAATTAATGAAGTATTATAAAAATGACTTCTTAAACTCAGAAATTGAATCGACGAGGCTGGCTCTTTAATTTTATAGTTTCCAAACGTGCCTTTGAAAGCCCGAACTCGTCGAACAGGGCCCTGACTCTAATGGAACACTTATGATTGACAAACAAAGTGATTCTAATTTCGCGAAAGTATTTCTACTGTGTTTGTGACTGCTACCGAGCAGCCCGCGAGCCCTCGGCCAGAGTCTGTACAGTAAAACGACTTAGCATCGACACCAGTTTCGATTCCGAGCCACAGAAATCATTAAGGCACGGATATGCAAGACCACAACCACGATTCTAGATTATGACCCGTATGCCTTCTGCCACCCCAAGGTGTGCTTGGCGTGGTCTAACACATAGGAATTTCCTACTAGGCGGGCCAAAGTGTCCAGAAAAGCAATCACAGCCCCACACACCGCCCCCCGATGACACTGCAACCCGGATATTGCAAGAACCGCGACCACGATTCCAGAATGGTGGATAACCTACCCATGTTAGAGAACGTAGTCTAACCGAGGGCCTCGTGACCAGGGTCCAGAACCACAATCACGCCCCCACACATCGTAACTGGCTGACACTAAGTCCCCAACCATCAGTCCCCCGAGCCGAGAACGGAAAAGGAAACGAAATAGTTACGAAAGGAAAGGCAACCTCGGGGTCGAATGCTAGATTCGCGCGCGCCGAGGAGGAATGGAAGAATAATTGTGAAGGGAAAAGGGAGCCTCGGGGTCAGAATGCTAGATTCGCGCGCGCCGAGGAGGAATGGAAGAATAATTATGAAGGGAAAAGGGAGCCTAGGGGTCAATTCGCAGTCAATTCGCTCGAATTATTTTCCACATAATTATCAAACGTCTCTTAAACGTTTAATAATTATACGATAAATAATTGATTGCCCGGGTCTCACCACGTGGAGGTTACTGCGCATGGAGACCCACCCTAGCCACGGCCCTTCCACCCTCCAATTATGCGAAAACAAATTCTAATATAACATGTGAGAAACAAAAATCTCCTATTATTGTCAATTTGTAGAACGTTCATTAATTGATCGTAGTACAAGTAAGACAACAAGAGGAGTACTTGGTAAATTCACGACCGAAAGCTAAGTTGAATATCAGAAGGAAACCTGAAAGAAAATTTGCAAGAGAATTCAATTTCCTGAAATAAAACTTTCTTAAAAATATATCATATGATCTTAAAAACTAGACAACGAAATATTATTGCAGTGGTGAACACTGCGGGCTTAAAAGCTAAGACATAACGTAAAAATAAACCCCACTTTCTTAAATTTTAGATTAGATTCGAATACGCCCTGCCTGACTAAAGAGCTAACTTAAGACTAGAATCACCCTACCTGGTATAACATCTAAGAGTTCAATTAAAAGAATAATTTCAATAATATCCTACCAACATAGGAATGTAAAAGATACTTTACCAAACTCATATAGGTATAAGTACGTACATATATGTTTAATTCCCCTTCAATTCATCGATATTAATCATGTGGTCCATGGTGTCCTAGAACAGACTGAAACACACACCAAAAAATTGCAGCACCTGCCAACAATTTTTGGTTTTCTAAACCCTGCCTAGTTAAAAGTCTAATATTTTCAATTCGTGTAAAACCTGCCTGTATAAAGTTCTAAGGTTGTCTGTTCGAAAAAATCCTGCCTACATAAAGAGCTAAACGTATTGATCGATCTTAATTGGGCCCACCTAATTAATTATCTAATAAATGTAGTGAATTAAAAGGCCCGGGTAGGGGCAGGGGCAGGGCGGGGATGTGGTCATATTATACGTATGTATTATCATGAATCTTCTTCTTTAGCTGATTATTTTCAATGCTTCTGAAGCAAACGCAGACACGAAATAATTAATGAAGTATTATAAAAATGACTTCTTAAACTCAGAAATTGAATCGACGAGGCTGGCTCTTTAATTTTATAGTTTCCAAACGTGCCTTTGAAAGCCCGAACTCGTCGAACAGGGCCCTGACTCTAATGGAACACTTATGATTGACAAACAAAGTGATTCTAATTTCGCGAAAGTATTTCTACTGTGTTTGTGACTGCTACCGAGCAGCCCGCGAGCCCTCGGCCAGAGTCTGTACAGTAAAACGACTTAGCATCGACACCAGTTTCGATTCCGAGCCACAGAAATCATTAAGGCACGGATATGCAAGACCACAACCACGATTCTAGATTATGACCCGTATGCCTTCTGCCACCCCAAGGTGTGCTTGGCGTGGTCTAACACATAGGAATTTCCTACTAGGCGGGCCAAAGTGTCCAGAAAAGCAATCACAGCCCCACACACCGCCCCCCGATGACACTGCAACCCGGATATTGCAAGAACCGCGACCACGATTCCAGAATGGTGGATAACCTACCCATGTTAGAGAACGTAGTCTAACCGAGGGCCTCGTGACCAGGGTCCAGAACCACAATCACGCCCCCACACATCGTAACTGGCTGACACTAAGTCCCCAACCATCAGTCCCCCGAGCCGAGAACGGAAAAGGAAACGAAATAGTTACGAAAGGAAAGGCAACCTCGGGGTCGAATGCTAGATTCGCGCGCGCCGAGGAGGAATGGAAGAATAATTATGAAGGGAAAAGGGAGCCTCGGGGTCAGAATGCTAGATTCGCGCGCGCCGAGGAGGAATGGAAGAATAATTATGAAGGGAAAAGGGAGCCTAGGGGTCAATTCGCAGTCAATTCGCTCGAATTATTTTCCACATAATTATCAAACGTCTCTTAAACGTTTAATAATTATACGATAAATAATTGATTGCCCGGGTCTCACCACGTGGAGGTTACTGCGCATGGAGACCCACCCTAGCCACGGCCCTTCCACCCTCCAATTATGCGAAAACAAATTCTAATATAACATGTGAGAAACAAAAATCTCCTATTATTGTCAATTTGTAGAACGTTCATTAATTGATCGTAGTACAAGTAAGACAACAAGAGGAGTACTTGGTAAATTCACGACCGAAAGCTAAGTTGAATATCAGAAGGAAACCTGAAAGAAAATTTGCAAGAGAATTCAATTTCCTGAAATAAAACTTTCTTAAAAATATATCATATGATCTTAAAAACTAGACAACGAAATATTATTGCAGTGGTGAACACTGCGGGCTTAAAAGTTAAGACATACGTAAAAATAAACCCCACTTTCTTAAATTTTAGATTAGATTCGAATACGCCCTGCCTGACTAAAGAGCTAACTTAAGACTAGAATCACCCTACCTGGTATAACATCTAAGAGTTCAATTAAAAGAATAATTTCAATAATATCCTACCAACATAGGAATGTAAAAGATACTTTACCAAACTCATATAGGTATAAGTACGTACATATATGTTTAATTCCCCTTCAATTCATCGATATTAATCATGTGGTCCATGGTGTCCTAGAACAGACTGAAACACACACCAAAAAATTGCAGCACCTGCCAACAATTTTTGGTTTTCTAAACCCTGCCTAGTTAGAAGTCTAATATTTTCAATTCGTGTAAAACCTGCCTGTATAAAGTTCTAAGGTTGTCTGTTCGAAAAAATCCTGCCTACATAAAGAGCTAAACGTATTGATCGATCTTAATTGGGCCCACCTAATTAATTATCTAATAAATGTAGTGAATTAAAAGGCCCGGGTAGGGGCAGGGGCAGGGCGGGGATGTGGTCATATTATACGTATGTATTATCATGAATCTTCTTCTTTAGCTGATTATTTTCAATGCTTCTGAAGCAAACGCAGACACGAAATAATTAATGAAGTATTATAAAAATGACTTCTTAAACTCAGAAATTGAATCGACGAGGCTGGCTCTTTAATTTTATAGTTTCCAAACGTGCCTTTGAAAGCCCGAACTCGTCGAACAGGGCCCTGACTCTAATGGAACACTTATGATTGACAAACAAAGTGATTCTAATTTCGCGAAAGTATTTCTACTGTGTTTGTGACTGCTACCGAGCAGCCCGCGAGCCCTCGGCCAGAGTCTGTACAGTAAAACGACTTAGCATCGACACCAGTTTCGATTCCGAGCCACAGAAATCATTAAGGCACGGATATGCAAGACCACAACCACGATTCTAGATTATGACCCGTATGCCTTCTGCCACCCCAAGGTGTGCTTGGCGTGGTCTAACACATAGGAATTTCCTACTAGGCGGGCCAAAGTGTCCAGAAAAGCAATCACAGCCCCACACACCGCCCCCCGATGACACTGCAACCCGGATATTGCAAGAACCGCGACCACGATTCCAGAATGGTGGATAACCTACCCATGTTAGAGAACGTAGTCTAACCGAGGGCCTCGTGACCAGGGTCCAGAACCACAATCACGCCCCCACACATCGTAACTGGCTGACACTAAGTCCCCAACCATCAGTCCCCCGAGCCGAGAACGGAAAAGGAAACGAAATAGTTACGAAAGGAAAGGCAACCTCGGGGTCGAATGCTAGATTCGCGCGCGCCGAGGAGGAATGGAAGAATAATTATGAAGGGAAAAGGGAGCCTCGGGGTCAGAATGCTAGATTCGCGCGCGCCGAGGAGGAATGGAAGAATAATTATGAAGGGAAAAGGGAGCCTAGGGGTCAATTCGCAGTCAATTCGCTCGAATTATTTTCCACATAATTATCAAACGTCTCTTAAACGTTTAATAATTATACGATAAATAATTGATTGCCCGGGTCTCACCACGTGGAGGTTACTGCGCATGGAGACCCACCCTAGCCACGGCCCTTCCACCCTCCAATTATGCGAAAACAAATTCTAATATAACATGTGAGAAATAAAAATCTCCTATTATTGTCAATTTGTAGAACGTTCATTAATTGATCGTAGTACAAGTAAGACAACAAGAGGAGTAGTTGGTAAATTCACGACCGAAAGCTAAATTGAATATCAGAAGGAAACCTGAAAGAAAATCTGCAAGAGAATTCAATTTCCTGAAATAAAACTTTCTTAAAAATATATCCTGTGATCTTAAAAATTAGACAGCGAAATATTATTGCAGCAGTGTATGCTGCTGCCTTAAAAACTAAGACACAGGTTGAAAATAAATCCTCCCTTCTTAAATACTAGATTAGATTCAAATGCGCCCTACCTGACTAAAGATCTGACTTAAAACTAGAATCGCCCTACCTAGTAGGTATAACATCTAACAGTTCGAATAAAAAAACAATTTCAATAATATCCTATCTACATAGGACTGTAATAGATACTATCCCATACTCGTGTAGGTATGAGTATGCATATACTTAAATCCTCTTCGGTTAGTCCGTATTAATCTCTCGTGGTCCATGGTGTCCTAGAACAGACAGAAACTCGAACCGAACAATTGCAGCACCTGCCAACAATATTTGGTTTTATAAACCCTGCATAATTAAAACTCTAATAATTTCAATTCGTGTAAAACCTGCCAGTATTAAGATCTAAGATTGTGTGTTGAGACAAATCCATAAAGAGCTTAAAGTATTGTTCGATTTATATTTGGGCCTGCCTAATTAATTGTCTAACACCTGTAATTAGTTAATAAGGACAGGGGTTTGGGGCAGGGATGGGGTGACGGTGTGTTCGTATTATACATTGTTTCATGACTCCTCTTCTTTTCAATGCTTCTAAAACATGCACAAACTCGAAATAATTAGTAAAGCATTATAAGAATGAATTCTTAAACTCACAAATTGGATCGACGAGGCTGGCTCTTGAATTTTAAAGTTTCCAATCGTGTCTTTGATAATATTTCTGGATCTGTATTCTATATATTCCACTCTTGAGCCTCTGACGTATGTACTTATGTTTGTTTAATATAGCATATTTGGGTTCATCTGTGAATCTGTAACAATCTCAAGCATTGGATTAGTGACATCCCCAAGTCTCCCCATTTTACATCGAAATGAAGCTGCTTCTAATTCGTAATAACTGAATTTTAGCAAAGTTAATAAATCAGAATTGATATGGGAAATGCAGCTACTTTTTAATAACAGTAGGTAATTGGATTTCGGCCAAAGTGATGTATTCTTTTGTACGTTCTAGATCAAACTGAATGGTGGTATCAATATCATTAAAAACTTCAAAATGAAGTAGTCACATTTCACTATAATTGATTCTATTTTGCTTCTACAAAGGAGCGACAAACGATTATTCGGAAGCAAAATATCAAACTTCCACTATCACTATGCCGAGCCACAACTACGGCCAAGAACATTTTTCGTGTAAGGATTTTTGTTTACACATTTACGGATATCGCGAGTGAATTTCAATTTCTACAAAGCAAGCTCGAAAAGTTATAAAAATTATCTCTACTAAACAAAGGTAAAAATACAATTGCAACGATTAGGGGAAAATATTTAAGAGTTAAAATCCAATAATGAACAGTTACTAGTATTGAATCTAATTGAAATCTACTATCTAGAATTATTATAAATTTATCAAAGATTCTACAAATTATTTCTTTTAATTATTTCTTTTTATTCCTTTCTTTTCTTTCATTTTTTTCATTTATTTCCTTTTCTTTTCTTTTCCTTCATTTCGTCCACACGGTGATATACTATTATGTATGCAATTTTTTAACAGTATTTCCATCAACAGACATTCCAGGTAGTATAATTATTAAGAAAACTAAATAAAATGAAACGCTGAAAAGAAAAAATACACCATGTAGAACAATAATTGACAATGAATTGGCTTTGATAAAAAAAAAATGTTGAAAATGCCTGAAGTAACAGGTGGCCAGAAGGGCCGCCAACAACTTTATATTATTTAAAGAATATTTATGTAACGCAACGCTAGTATACTACTTTTAAACATTAGAAAATTCAATAGCAACACAAATTTGTAAGAATCAGACGCGAGTGGTGCTTCAATATGTCAAATAGCAACTCTAATTCAAGTTAATCATTAATAGTATTAAAAATCAGCAAAATCGCGATTGGACGCAACACTAATGAAAGAATGACTCGATGCTCTATGCACCAATTGTCTCTTTAAACGCAACACTAAACGCGGAAGATTCAGCTATGGTCTTTGGCTGATGATGATGTGCCACCCTCCAGGGTGGCTCATGAACAGGCTTCCAATTGGAAGCAGTTGGGGACTGGTATTCGCAACTCTAATTAAAAACACGATCTTTAATCAACGCAACACTAATGGGAACTCGCGATGCAATCATTTCGCTACACTATTTATTAAGGCTGATAGAAAGCAAACAGTAAATTATTTGTAATATCAAAAAGCAATGTAATTGAAGATCCTCTGTAAAGTTAGCTGAAGGCTCAAGACGCGAAAATAATTTCCGCAACACTAGAAACTTTCTCATATGTAAAATATATTATAAAATACTACAATTTAACTAACAATAACCACGGCAAAATTGCAAGAACCATCGCGGTATCATTGCGCAACGCTAAATCAACCACGATTTTCATTTGGTCGCAACTCTAATTAAAAACCGCGAGTCACTTCGCAACTCAAAGAATACGCGAGACACGTTTTCTTTTTCGCGACACTACTTGAAAAACGGCGTGGCATTTAACGCAACTCTAATTCGACCCGTTCTCAAGTTTTTTCACAACTCTAAAACAACGCGATATTTGGGAGGGCTGCATCGTTGGGCCGGAATGTGCGTCGGCCAAGTACAAATAAAAATTCTACAAATGAAAATGCAAGCACAGTGACAAAGTAGTAACAAAGAATGATTCCCCATTCTTAAAAAGAATGGGGAGCCATTATTAGTTGCCCTCTTGAGTGACAGTTTGTCGGGCCTCTTCGGCATATAGCCTCTTCTTTTCGTTGGACCCAAGGGCCAGCTGAAACTTAAACTAGGCTCGAGGCTCTAATCGAAAACCAAAGAAAAACTTATAAAGGTGAAATAAAGAGTTTAAATCGCGGAGCTAAATGGAACACACGTGGCCGAATCACGATGAAATAAAATCGTAAAATTGTGATTACGGAAAATCGCAAAGATTACGATTAAAATTATAATCGTTCTTCGTTCACACGTGCAGCCTCGAGCATAATGTAACACGTTTCGTTTCGGAGCCTAAATCGCGACCACGACCGCGAAGGATTCGAAAAATCGATAGGCAAAGCCAGAGGCGAACGCATTTTCGTTCGCGCCACAGCTTCACCGTCGGCTTTTCAAATTAGATTTCCTGAAACAGGTTGAACACGCGAATGAGTGCCTACACGATCAGAGACTGTGTCAACCTGCCCGGCCCTACCTACTTATGTCTATCAATCACACCAGAAAGTATGCTACCTATCCTACCTGGACCTATATTTAAAAAATGGCAAACAGACACACCAACACACGACACTCCACGGTTCTCAGTCAAACACTTGGCCGCAAAAGCCTACACTAGGGAGGCATCCCGGGACACCCCCGACACCCAAGTGCTGTCACACAACTTGCACACTCTAATGTACGTACCATTTTTCTGAAATCGATTGACAGTGGCTGGGATCTCTGCGTTCACGTGGAAAATACCACGTCGCGGTTGAGATATTTAATAGATATTTAATAGAATAATTAAATAGCACCGATACAAAAGGTACTTGATAGCAATTGATAAGTATATTCGATTCTCTTTGGAATTTGGTCTCCGTCATCTTAAATGACAAAAACTTCGTGGCCCGGTATATTAGGGATTATTAATGCAGTTAATAGTAAAAATGATGTCTCTGTTTTCAATTAATGGACATCTTATCTTGGTTAGAGTAACTACGTTTTAGTACGGAACGACGCAAATCCACAGCCTAACCACACACACAATGTGGATATTACGTCGTGCACGATACACCAAACGCACTGTCAGTCGCCAACAATAAATCATTATAAACTAAATAGATATCATCGTGCTCTACCACCGTTTTCCCACCCAAGTAGCACCGGGGCACGTGAGTGGGATCCGGGCAGTGAACACGGAAAGGGATAAACCTGGAAATCCTCGTCTAAAAAAATGATGAAGACATACTGATTTTCTAACGGGCTAAATGTATACATGTATACATATATATACCCGATCAATACATGATTTTATTCTATTAAAAAGAAACTGAAATGACTCTACTTTATTAGAAAAATTATGCTATGACTCTACTTTATTAGAAGAATTGTGCAATGACTCTACTTTATTAGCAGAATTGTACAATGACTGTACTTTATTAGGGAAATTATTCAATGACTCTACATTAATATACCTTGAATGATATTGAAACATCCTCCGGTGTTCCCGTCATCAAAGCATTGCTTCTAAAATGCACGGTTGATTTTGAAGTAGATTGCTTTGATTTCGAGATCTACCGGTTCGCGTATTGTCTTCTTGTACATTCAGGTTTAATTAATATCTTGTACGGAAAAAGTGAACGTATTGATATCTCTAAACGCTAAAGACTAATATGGATATCGTATAATAAAATTATGCGATAGTCCCAACAAATTGACAAGGTAAGTAAGTACCTTTACTTTATATACATATAATCAAAGTAGTAAAAAAGAGGAACGACTATACGCTTACTAACAATTTATTATAACTGTGCAGTAATGGCAATTGACAAATAAACGAAGTCGAATGGTATTCGACTTCTCCACTACAAACTAATGCACGTAGAATACTGGACGTTACTTTATATTCATTCAATAATTAATAACTATTTAAATATCGTTTCATAGGTATTCAATTAAATACTCTATTATAAAAAGATATATAGTGATATATTTTATTCTAAATATGATCTGTTTTAAAATTATGAAGCTATTTAAAAACGCGTTGTACAAGAAGACCTATCCTCATATAATATAAAACAGTAAAAAAGTTACTACTCATGAGTATATTTCCATATACCCATGGTCACAATGCTTGCCAGAAAAAACTACGTAATTACAACCAGTCACTCGTGTCGGTTCGGACCTTTCGTCCTGCGACATGATTGAGTGACCAGAGGAACTTTAAAGCATGCCACTCACCGGTTGCAGACTCACCAGGTGTGCGGTCAAGCTCGTCGCCATCGAAGCCATGGAAGCTGCTGAAACATTCAAAAAGAGCCAACAACATTAAAATCTATGTATTTTCAGTACTTTTGGAATGTGTTAATTATCAATGATTATTTCAATACAAGATTAAAGAAATACAGAAGTACTTACTCTTCAAGTTGATGGATGAAAGCCCGAACTCGCCGAACAGCCTAGGTGTTGACTCTAATACCGGAATACTTATTGCGATAAAAAAGAATAAGATAAAGGACTACCGTCGCGCGCGTTTTATAATTGTGATCGACGAACAAAGTGACTCTATTTTTCGCGAGAGCAATATTTCGAAGCAAACACTGACTCTACTTTCGCGTATCTTTGCCACTATTTATATTTAATTATAATTATTAAGAGCGGTTGCGCTCAAAAAATAATAAGAAGAACTTTAACGAAACAAGCACTGAATTTACCGACCGCATTGCGCGCGGTCATCAAAATTTGCTGAAAGAAAATCTGTACATGTTAGTAAATGAGGGGAGGAGGTAAAAATTAAAGCAATACACATGTGATTTTATTTGTTTCTTTCTTATTTCTGTATGTCTGTTGAGGAATTACTGCTTTGGTGTTTTAATAAAGTACTACTGTATTGTTAATTGTCTATTCAAGATATATTATTATAGATTAATATAAATGATTTATCAAAAGCGTACTGTGACTGTTCTATGTCAGAGTTTTAAAAGTGATCATGATCCTAGTAAGTAAGCAATATCGCGCATTTATAAATTCTCGTAGCTGCTTGTAGAAATCAAGACTCGAAACTATTTATCATGCTTCAAGGGCATGGCAACAAATACGTAAGTACGCGGGCAATCCTGCATCGAAAATTCACTTTGACCGTACTTGTGCAAAGGCACAGAGATAATAAAAGTGTCAACAAGAACACTAGTGAAGCTATAATAGAAATCGCGACCGATATGCAGCGAAACATGAACGTCGTTCAATTTTTCGTTTAGAATTAATGAAATTTACTGACTGTAGTTTCAATCGCGAATGAAATTAACGTGATAAACCTGTGCTAAAATCAGAATGGAATGCAAAGTTGCGAAAGGCCATATGTAACTGGGTATGTAAGTGACATTGCAAAGAAAATAAACGCAACCTTAACACCGCATCGAATCCGAATAATCGTGTAATAAAATATAATAAAGATTCGAAGAACCGTTCAAACTGATAAATTAGTTAACGCGATGTTACAACAAACGACTAGTTAATCTCATATTCGTTCAGCAAAGGAAACTCAAGAAAGATTATAATCTATAAAGTTTAATGTACTGTTGCGATAGTAAAACGATTGTTAGTTAAACGCGTATTAATTAATAGAGGCTAATAATGAAGCGAACACAATGGTAAAGTAAAGCCTGAGGTGCTATTGCGTTGTAGAGTGAGGTATGTCGCTAACCATCAACACCGTAGACGACCTTACGCTGCGACACTCCAATTGAGAAAGAAGGGTCACGCGCCGCGCGACGGTCGACCACACTCCGCCAGCCTCCCCACTCCGCTACGCGCCGGCGCGTCAGCTGCGCTCGGCGGTATTCGCTATTTCCGAAAATTTTCGACGGTCGCCGACGGCGACCGGCGGTCTACTACCCTAGGGTCATACCTAGTGGACTTCTACTATTTCTGACCAAGTTTTAACCGGACCTACGACTCTAGGGTCGTGCCTACTGGACTTCTACTATTTCTGACCAACTTATAGCCGGATCTACGACTCTAGGGTCGTGCCGAGTGGATTTCTACTGTTTCTGACCAACTTTTAGCTGGACCTACGATCCTCGTTAAAGAATTCTTTTGTTCTTTGCCGCGCAATGAATGCGGGACAGCACAGGCGGGACGCTTGACGTGACACTGTCAATTTCATCGCGCAATGCATCGCGATGTTGTTTCGACCCAACTCGAGCCGAGCCGAAGCGCATCGCGCGACCAGGCATCGTAGCTCAATTTTTCTACCGAAACGTTGTTCGAGAAATAGCTTTCCTGATCCCCCCAAAGCATTTACATATATTCAACAATCGCATGAATCCCGTCCCCGCTACTTCAGTAAAGAATAGTTCTTCAAGTGATCACTGTCCATGAGCAGAGGACGCTCAAATCAGCGTGGGATTTCTGAGTCGGTATGACAGTCACGTTGGGCCACAAAAGTCCATAAGATGTCTTGTCTATTCTTATATCTCGTCGGTGACGAAAGTCCATAAGATCTATTCATATATCTCGTCTGTGCTCTAGTGCCCCACAGACAGTCGATAATCAGACATGTGGCGCCATCTCGCGTTTACGTTCTTTTTATCGGTTTTCCGCGCCTTCAAACCTAAATTTCTGGATTACATCGTTAATTTAAACAATTGCGTTTTTCTCGGCTTCTAGTGCGTACATCTTAACCGGGCTGGCCTTAAATTGAAACTACTGCCCATAGCTACCTCCTTCAACAGTTGCAACAATATAGCATTTGTGGTTTAAAAATTATAAACAATTAAATAATCGGCGAAAATGCGCTCCGGGTCATTGCAATTATCTCGACTTCTGGAGGCGATAGATTAATGAACGAGTGCTTCAAATGAAGTTAAAGGATGCAACTACACGATAATGTACGATTTACTAATGCTCCATTCGCTGTTCATTTTTTATAAACAATGTAAGAATACGTTTGGGAATTCCGCAGTAACTCCGCAGTATTTTATTTCATATTCAGTTAAATCGGTAGGTCTTATATAAATCTTAACACTTAGCCGACCGATCGGGGTGATCTCCCCCAATTCTCAGTTCTCTGTGGCGCTTGCGGTCGGCTAAGTGTTAATATTACTTATATTACTATTACAAGTTCTACTGAATGTGTTAAATGTTGCACAATTGCTGTAATTTGTTTTTATAAAGCTTCTGGATATAAACTATATGTAAATTTTTAGTATAAGTTTTATCTGTAAGATGTGTTGTGAGTATTAGATTATTTATGTTCATTGTACTTTGTATATTACGTAAATGTTATTTTAAAATTGATAAAGATTGAGTTGTAAGATGTATTCTAAAAAATTTAATTTTTTGCCAGCTTCGCACAAACGATTCTGCGCGTTGATGTGGCAGAAAAGAAATACAATGGCGTTAGATAGTTTTCTTTATTTACCAAAAATTTTACAATACAGATTTTTTTCCTTTCCTCTTTTTATCGTCTCTTATTGAATGAACTTCTTATTTTGTATTTGCATTTACTGCAAGAAAAGTACGCGTAACATATGCATCTACACCAAATACTAATTGCTTGTCTATTAATAGTGCAATTGATATCTATTACCATATTTTCTATGCAAAAATCTATCATTTTAATTACGAATAATGTTTGCATTTACATTTCCTGCAAAATCGCACGAAAACCGATATATCTCCTCAGTCGCAAAAGAAAATTTTGACTTTCCGTGATCAATTGAACCAGCGAAAATATAATAATTACGGCAGCGTAGATACGTTTTTCTTTGTAAATTAAATTGAACATGAACAGTAGTTTTCGTTTATGGTACACGTCCGATATTGCTAAAGTAAGTTAGCTGCTAAATTTGTTATTAGGCTTACACTAATAGCTTCAGAATTTCGAACGCTCGTGAAGTACTTGGAATTTGAAACATTGGACCAAAGTAAATAAACAAATAAATTTCAGTAATATAAAACAACATCTAATAAACGCATCCTTTTCGCGAAGTATTTGTGTATGCCAAAAAAATGTCTTGTACTTACAATACTTGTTAGGTAAATCACTATTAAATATACTTAATCTAAGACTAAACGCGATTTCTGAACACTTCCGTCGCTCTGTATTATCCTGTGGAACTCCATTCTGATAAGAATCAAATGATTTTCATCTAGACCATTAAAAAAGAATTTAATTTAAATAATTATAATATTTTTTCGCAAACAGGAACACAATAAAGAGTCTTCTGAAATCGACAAATAAAAGTAATTTCATAAGAATGCTACACGAAAAGTGTTAATGTTAAATTATGTTATGACACCGTTAATTCGATAAATTAGTGATAGAGTCGGGAAATAGTAAACATCGGAACAAATAAATTCTCTTTAGGTCCATGGCAGTTAAAGTGGTGTCAGCTCCACCGACGGTTGACCCATTTTCATTCGTAGACTTGTTACGTCGTCCTCTATTCGCACTAGCAATTTGTATTTCTGAAAAGAAAACGCACAAAAGTGATACAGCCAAATTAAATTCACTATTCACAAAAAAACAGCCTAGATATCGGAGCAATAAAGATGTGCACATTTACCGTAGACCTATCTCCTGGTGTTGTCACCCACGCGTAAATCATATAACCGGGTATGCAAAGCATCGAAGATAAGGCTGTCATCCAGCCAAGCACGTGTGTCCATCGAGGGTATTCATAATCTAAATATTTCACGGGTGTCCACTGTACCAGGTTGAAAATGAAGACACCCTATATTAAATCATTCAAAAATTGACATTAATAATTAATTAATAGACATTGTAATAATAATTAAAAAGGACAAAATTTTGTACGTAACAGAACTAAAGATAAAAGCATTTTTCTTCTCCAAACGGAACGAAAATAGCCTGGTATTATAATAATAATAGTAATAAATTTAACTTACCACACAAATCATGGGTGTTGTAACGGTCCAACATAGTTTCCACCACATAAGGGGGTAGTATCCTATCATATCTCTGATAGCATCGTAGAATCGATTAACACCAAAGGCCCAGCTTATCGAGATGCACTCGAAGAAAATTAAGAAGAGGAGGCAAAATCCAGATACCGCGTATGAATCGAGAATTTGGAAAACGTACATGCCACCCTGCGATATGCAAGATAATCCAATAATATAAGAAAGCACGCAAACGATGGCGATGAAGAGTTCTTTACGTCGACGAAGCAATTGCGGCCATTCGTCTACCTTGAATTCCAAATAGTCCAACATAAATTTCATAAACAACAACATTTCACGCCAATTTAAACAAAATTCTATCGCTTACCATGGCAGTGATAAAACCTTCCATTGTACAGAACTGCGAATCAAGACCAATGAGAAGAAGCATAAAGAAGAAAAGGCATGACCAAATTGGCGCCCCGGGAAGCTGAAGGACCGCCGAAGGATAAGCTAAGAAAGCTAATCCTGGACCAGAAGCGGCAACTTCTGCGACAGGCTTTTGTTGCTCGTGTGCCATGAACCCTACCACAGAGAATATGACGAAACCAGCGAACATACTCGTCGAAGAGTTCACCGAACAAACTATTAGGGCGTCCTTGTACACGTTGTTCGTAAATTTATTGTAACTACCGAGGGCCACCAGAGTGCCCAGACCAAGTCCGTACGAAAAGAAAATTTGTGTAACCGCGTCTATCCATACCTGAAAAATAACCCAGGCTGTATTGAACTAGAACAAATATTAATAAGAAAGATATCCTTACAATTCTATATGTTTACCTCTGATTCTTTTAACTTAGAAAGATTTGGACTAATGTAAAATCGTATGCCTTCCATCGCGCCGGGTAAAGTAATACCGCGAATCAATAGGATCGTTAATAAAACGTAAGGAAACAATGAGGTGAAGTACACCACCTTTCCAGTCCATTTAACACCTTTCCAAATGCAAAAATAGCAGAGTATCCAAACCAATAGTAGAGTACCGGCTAATTCCCAACGGATACTCCCCACGTGTTCGACACCATCGGTAATTTGAAGTGCTCGACGTCTGTGCAAAAGAATAGAAAAGATATAATGCATTCGTGTTAGTCGAACGATATCTTAAATCGTTTCGCCAACTATGATCTAAATTGAGCTTACTCCCAAAATTCTTTCACTGGATCGGTGAGCTGGTTGATCGTCACATTTATATCATTGACGGAACATACTTTAACAACGTTATGATGCGCGGTAACTTGATTCCAACACAACAGCGAATCCCTGTCGTAGGGATTCACGCAGTTCTTCGTGTTCCAATAATTGTTACAGCTTCCCCACGGCAACTCTAATTGAGCAAAAGAGAATCGGTACGCAGGGTGATCAATTTGCTGCTCGTTTCTTATACTCAGAAACATGATTATTTAATGCAATTCACACTAACCACTGCGCATGGACATAAAGAAATAAAAGATGGCCCAGGCGAGGATAACGATGTAATAAACATTCATCCAACAGGACATTACAGCGGCCGCGTAACCGATCCCCTTGAATAGGGGTGCTATTTTGAATACACCAAGGCCGCCGATAGTCAGCATTTGGCCGAGGGCTAGTTCCATAAAAAACATTGGAATTCCAGCCAGAACTAACGTCAGAAAGTATGGAATTAAAAAAGCGCCGCCTCCATTCTTGTAACAGAGATACGGAAATCTCCAAACATTCCCCAAGCCAATTGCTAGACCAACCTACGAATAGAATGCAATTAGCAGTATTAGTGTTACTGTAAATATACAATAATTTAAAAGAAACGAACAAGTTAATTAATTATCATCTCGCAACTTTCTTTCAAGAACCACTCTCGTCCGTAAGTTATATTTTACATATTTCCCGTATGAAACGCGCCCTTTTCGACGATCAGAATCATTTCGTTCCAAGTTATTTCGTTTCTAATAAAATAGTCTGAAAATGATATCCAGTCCATACACCTTGTTATAAGGTCTTTGCACCTTTGACCGGCTCTCCTCTAAAGTTTTAAAAGTGTCGAGACATGATCTGCATATTAGCTGCATTTTTATATTACACCCTTCTTTGTAATTGTATTTACTTCAGTAATGGTTCTTGGCCGCATAATAAATATTACTATTATTATTATCGATGAAAATTACCACGCTCAAAATGAAGTCTAGCTTGGTGCTCCATGTACCACGCTCAGGTAGTGGCTTCACTTTGCGAGAGGTGGATGTCAGATTCAACGCAGTTTTATCAGGATTTTCAGCATCCGTGAGTTCCGGTTCTCTTGACGCTTCTGTCATTTTGCTCGATCTTTTCTTCTCGTTGTAAAAAGGTTCCCTTCTTCTGGATGAACTCTGCTCGCGTGTTCCTCGAATGGTCGTGGAACTACCGCGAAGACATAACAGTGTTTCTGTCGACAAGGATACATGTGTAATAATTATAACTTGTATCCTTTTATGTATATCAATTAAATTGCAAATCTATCCGTATCGAAAGAAGGGTCACGCGAAAATGCAATATACTGTCTTTCAGCCATCCACGATTTTTCACAAGATTCTCCGAAGGATGTAGTTTGCAGAGAACAACTTTGACCGAGTTCTTTCTTCGAGACCGGATGGTAATTCGCGATTGATCGCGTGGAAAATCTGCGGAAGATTATTACGTGTCGAAATTCAAGGATAGTGAGTAAAAAAGGAAACGATAAACCGAAGGCGATGCGCTATATGATAAAATTCGAATATTCTTGTTGGGAGAAACGAACACCTTAAGGATTATATATATATATCGATACCTTCATGCTAATACCACGTATCAGTATTTTTAATAAAATTTGAATTTCCAGTATATCTCCGTCTACAAAAGCTATTCGTGTAAAAATATTCAAGAATAGTATATAAAATATAAAGCTAAACTGAAACACATTTAAATGTACTATTTTTCTTTTGCTCCCCAGTATTATTTAATTTTTGTCCCATACTTGGTACTACAATAATGGTATCGACAACTATATTAAGATTATCGAAAATTACAAGCAAGTAGTGTTCGTCGTACGTGGATTACAGATGCTCCAAATGTTTCGTACAGTATCGAGGACTCGCCCTTCCTATTGCGATGCCGAGCGAAATCACAAGCGAAACGGAGGGCAAACGGAGTACTCGAACTACAAGATCAATAAGAAAGAGTTAAGGCGTAAAAGTAGCATCGATGATATCTGGTTAAATAAGAATGTCCGGCTGGGGTACCCTGTAATGAATATGCTAGTCCGTACGCGTTCCCCTAAAGCTCATCCTTCCCCGGACCCTTCACGACCGATCTATTTGCCCGGATCCCTCTTCCTCTTCCACGCTCATAAAAAACAGCTATATTCTAATTAACCGAGAATGCGCTGTTCCGCATAACCGACATTGCTATGATCTTGAATTTCTCGCTTACTATTAATTAATCCTCAGTCCAATATCCGCGATCCCGTCGATTCTCCCGATTATTTTCTTTCTCGTCGACGGGACGTTCTCGGTCAACGACGCGTCCAAGAATATCCGAGATTTCCCGCACGTGTCCCACGTGTCCCCGTATTGTGAATTTTATTCTCCCGCCAGTGTGATAAATTCTTTTACGAAATAGTATCTCTTTCTTTTTTTTTTATACAAACCTAAGTTCGACCGATTATCAATCTCACGTGCCACAGTGTCGGCCGTTTGGAATGTTGCGCCTCCAGTGGACACGTTGTCTCCTCTTCACGAGTTTCCGCCTGATTCTCTGCGTCGAACGGAAATGCAGAAACGGTCGCGCGAAATCGGAACGACGATTCGAACGAAACTTTCTCCAAGAATCGTTATATATCGGTATGCACTGCACTGCACACTCTCGATCCTTCACGCGATAGGTCGATCCAATTGAGAGGGCGGCATTTCCAGCGGCTGAATCGAGTCCTCGAAGTAAAATGTATAGAAGCACTTCGATTACAAGTAAAACGGAAGTTCCTCGATCCAAGAATTGCGAAATGCTATTCGACGATCAAGAGTTGACTAGCTCTCTTGATCCTGGCGGTTCCAACGGCGTTACGATCATCGATTATTACGTACGATCTACCACGAACGAGTGTATGTATTTGATCGTTTCTTTCCTATCCGTTGATTGTCCTATTTTTCTGTCAACTTTGTCTCGATAACGATGTCTGGGGGACGCTTGCACGTCTGAGGGACGATGCGAATGCTCAGCCGACCCGTTCAGAACTGGAATCGGGTGTTCGCTTTCGACGTCGAACTAGCTGAAATATCGGGGGTACAAAATCGGGGGATCCCCCTTTTCCTTTTTCCCCCGGTCCACCCTTACCGTTTACATCGGTGTCACGCATTTATCCCGCGTGCGTTCACTCGGTTGCCTGTTCCGCGCAACACAGGCCAAAAAGGGGGGACGAGGAAAACAAGGAGAAAGAGGGTCACCAAGATCGCAACAGTATATCATCATCAAGTTGACGGCTATCCCGACAATGCGCCACTATTTATTGTCACCGTTCTTATACATGTGCGCGACTATTCATTTTCCTTTTCCTATATTAATGATTTTCCCGAACCCTATATGTCGATACCATCGCGGTTCGCCGATTGAATCTTCGTCCGTTTCGATGTATTGGTCATGGTAGCGCGACGGAAAACAGATGATCCCTGGAAATCTATTGTGGGAGATGATTCTGTCACGGATTATAAATTACGGCCGCTTTCTGTATGCAAGTACATAGCTGAATAGGGGGTAGTTTTCGAAATAAGGGAAAGTCTACTTGTGCCTGACTATGCCCGATAATTACGGTGGCAAGCTTATATTTTTCGTGAAACAACAAATTGATGTTAGTAACGTAGCCGTGGCGTATCTTTTGTAATGGTGTCTCGGATATTATTAAAAATGTTGGGCATAGAATGGTCGCTTCTGTATCGTTACCCTTATTATTTAAAACCGTGCCTTAAGCATACGAGACAAATACAAACTTCTGCACTTTCTGACGAAATGGAAGAGTGCGATAAAGTAGGTGAGCAAGACTAGGAAGCTAGTATATCCGGAGGGTTCACGTGACACCGATCTATCGCTACATCCGTTCTGGGTACACTCCGTAATATAGATCATCAGGATGATCGACATTAACTCACACAAATCCCGAAGCAGCTACTACAGACAAGGAGGACTTTTCGATTTATAAAATCATTTCGGAACCTAAAAAAAAATATGTACACGTAAATATTTCTCATAAAATCGTGTAATTAATTTCTTGATCATTTGAATAGAAAAGAAAATTAGTAGCTGCAAAGGCTTTCGCACCGATCATGTTGAATGATACGTTTCATTTACCTTTCTATTGTTGTATGGAAACTTCTGGATCAGTGTTCGAATCTGCGAAATTCTTCTCTTTTTTTTTTGCGAAACAGGAAATTTTTTTGCGTAACTAATTTTTATACCTCGCGCGCGCAGGCCGCACGCGGTTTGATTGCTCGTTAACGGTCAGAAAGGCAGAGGGGAGCATCCCCAATGACTAGAGGATGTGCGGGAAGTGGCGCGGGAACTGCGTTAAGAATTACTTTGCGGGTCACATCTTTTTTTTTCACGAGTCGAGCCACCTTTGGTTTTATACAGTACACAAAACATGTGGAACCTGCATGAATGACAAATAAATGGAAACGAATACATGTACAATTAACAAATATTATAACTCTTGCAATACTTTGTAACATAATATTTATTATATAATGTTCATACCTTTTATAGAAAATCTGAGCCATTAAAACATGCATACACTTGCAATATTCTGTCGGACGTTTTTCATACGACAAATGTAATTTGAAACTTTACCTGTATTGATGGACGATTGATCGACAATTAGTTAATCGTTATTATTCTATCTTGCAACACAATAGCATAAAATAAATGTATTAATAATTACTTTCTGTAGGAAATCATTGTGTTGTGCAATTCAAATTCAATTGAAATGTTAAGACATACATAGATGGCACTGATGAATTTATCCGGGAAAAATCGATTTAGGTTGGTATTAGATAAATTTTTCAAATTTGGCAGCCTTGCAAGGCTTCTCCACACCGTATGAGAGGAATTGTGTTGTGCTTTCTAACCTAACAAATCACACTTATTTTTTTTAAACTGAAAAGCCATCTGCTGTTTTATTGTAGTAAAACACGATATAAAATAATCTTTTCTTATTGCAATGGCTGAAGCAATGCGTCAAACTGTAGCGGAAATGTTGAAAGGCATTGAAAGGTGCGTATTACTCTTGTCATATACATGGTTAACCAACTTCGTTCCTTCTGTACGTTCTACATATGTATTACCGCGAAAAGTACTTGACGATAGTATATGGTTTATCGCAATTAAATTGCTTCTTTTTTTTACGGATTTATTACTTTACATATTACTACGGTTATTATTTTTATTATCGTGTATTACTAGTAGTATGCGTTAAGCCTGCATGTGTGATACATTTCGATTGCATAAAATCAATTTCAGGTATAATCCAGATCATCTAGCAACGCTGGAAAAATATGTTGAAATACAAGCGAGAGAGAATGCGTACGATTTGGAAGCTAACTTAGCTGTATTGAAATTGTACCAGTTGAATCCACACAGATTTAATACAGAAATCACGTGTCAAATATTATTGAAAGCTCTGACCAATCTTCCTCACACCGACTTCGTTCTTTGCAAATGTCTTCTAAGCGAAAAGATTGTAAGTTCGTCTGTTTATAAACTTTTTTTTATACATACATTACATTAGTAAATAAATACTTTTATTTATAGCGTAGACATCGATTACCATTTACAATCAAGCACACACTTATGATAGATAATAAAACATTACAATAGCATACGCAAAATATAATTTGTCTTTTGCATTTGTTACATAAATAAGTGTGCTACCAGCTATTTTATTTTAATTGGTAATGTGTAAATTAACCGATATATTGAAAACAATTTGTTTGCAGATGCAAGAAAGTCCTATTAATCAAATTATGTATTTGGGAGACATTCTTGAACAGTGTCAGTTTCAACACTTTTGGGACCGAGTGCTTTCTATGTCTGATCAGTGCGATAGGATTGTAGGATTTCAAGACTCTATAAGGAAATTTGTTTGCCATGTAGTAGGAATCACATTTCAGACAATAGATAAAACTCTTTTGGCACAGCTGCTTGGTGGTGTTGATGGTAATTATATTCTTTACAGTTTTTTCTTTCTTTCTTTATATACATTTTAAAAAAGAATTATAAAAATATTTATTGTGAGCATTCATTGGAAGAAATGGAACATTTTGGAAATAATAATGTGCAAAGTAATTAAAGAGGTTTAAGAAGAAAATTGTAAAATAGATATTCTTCATTGCTGATAATACTTTTCAATAATTATCAATTTCATACTGTATTCGCAGAACTAAACAAATCAGAAAAATCTGTTCTTTAAGTACAATCTGTTTAACCATTTTAAAATGTAAATCAATATATATTCAATAATGAAATAATTCATTTCAGATAGCGCATTAAAACATTGGGTGAAGAAATATGGTTGGAAAGAAGAAAGCAAATCCATCATTTTTATTGCCAATCAGGATGAAAATATTAAAACGAAAAATATTACGGAAAAAATAGATTTTGAAAACGTTGCTGGTTTAATGGCGGCCTGTCTTTAAAAACTACATCCCGAATACAATTTTTTCCACCACAAAAAATAAGAATTTCTTGCTTAATTTTTTTATAGTACAATACTTCTTGTGTAATAATTTTATAACACATAAATATCTTGAAAAAAATATACATTTCCGGCATTTTTAATACAAACGAATTTTATCAATATTTTTAGAAATCCAAGACTAGTACTGAATGTTACACATACTGAAATATTTCAAACACCTTAAATATCTACATTCATGACGAAATCTGGTGAAAGATATATTAAATAATTCGTTTACATGCGCATTCTTTCAAGCCTTGCCATTTGTTGAAATTAATATCCCTTCATTTTAATATTACGTACAATACAGTTACTAATACTTGATTCAGTCATACGAGTATTAAACTTGCAAGTACATTTAAACTTATTTAATTTTATGGAATGACTCGCAAACGTAATTATTAAGAAATATATAGTTAAGCTTAAGCTATTGCTTGAATTAAATAGCAATTCAGCAGCAGTAACATAAAACATATATAAATTTAAGCTTAAAAACAGCTCGTTTGACACATCCCCATTGTTGCTTTGGTAAGTTAATTTAAAATTGCTTTAAGGAAAGTTTTATAAAACATTAGAACTATTTAGAATACTATAAATTCTCTAATATTGAATAATAAAAAGTTTCATTGCATTTAGAGATTATTCTTAATAAATAATTATAATGTATGTGTATATAAGTCTTCCACTCCCATATTCAAAATTTTGGAGTATATGATAATATCTCACGCCTCTATAAATTGCACTTTATATACATAAAATAATTGAAACCCTTTCAAAAAACATATAAAAGATATTTATGGCAAGCAAAGCCATAGAAGAAGCATACATCGCTCAAAATATAAACAGATATTCATCTAAACTTCATGATCGATCAGGTACGCGTCTCTTCGGAAACTATAACGTGGCGGGTTTTGGCAAGGAAACATCCATAAAATTGGATGGCTCTTACCACAAACCTGAGAAAGTAATAGTAAAGTACGTGAACTGCTTTTTTTATAATGATGATAATTCTGCATATGTTCCATTGAATTTTCTTCTCCCAGGATACCTTGAAATTGATCTACCAGAATTGCGATGACAAACATTCCAAACAGTGCCGATTCCAAAACCAATATAACACAGTGTAAGCTGCAGAAAAAACTTTTTGATTAATTTCTTTTCTATTCGAGGTTTAGAATTCAAATAAACTTTTAGACACATAACAAAATCTTCTAAAAAAACAAAGCTTTCTGTATCAAAGTATTTCTCTACGTTAAGGTAATCTGCTCTCTCGACGACAAGTTAATTGCCATCATGTTGCAATTGGAATCATTACTACTTTCCTTTTTTCTTTTTTTTTTGTTCGGAGAGGTATACATGCTCTATAGAGTTCAAAATAATAGATGAATATGTGAAATACACATACATGCGGCTCTGTTTGACAGCTATGTCATTACTGCACTGAGAGCATTCTAAAATCCAGGAAGTTATCACCAAGCCTAGCGCATAGACGGCCAATATTCCAACATAGACCAGAAACTGAATAAAGTACTTTTGATTTCGTTCCCCGACACAGTTGTTTATCCTTTGAGCAACATTATAAATCATTTTATTATTACATATCTTATACCAAATATATTTACAACAAAATACCTTTAGAAAAAGAATGTACCGTTAAATTGTATACGGATAATATTAGAATTTCTTAGTTATAAATGTAAGTTGTTTTTGGATCGCTGCTATGCAAATTTGAATGATCTTCTACGTTCTTATAAATTATAGCATACCATGGACAATGATGATCCATTCTCCTAACACATCGTTTACAAATTCTACAGTGACTTGCTTTAGGCGGTCTATATGTTTCGCATCTAGTGCAAACAGTCCAGCTGTCTCTTTCGTCGCATTCAATTTTACTTTCCGGATTGTCTGTGTGAATGTCAGAAAAGTCCATACGATTTTGAAGCAGCGGCACAACACCGGGATCGCTGCAGACCGCCTTCAAATGCGACATTATCAATAATAATACAACAGTGTTGAAAGCCACTACGTGAAAGGGACCCCATAAACTGTACACAATAATATACGGAAAAAAAGATTAATTATAATACTAATCGTGTAATTATTACGAGTGATATTGTTCAAGTTGCATTTCTAATTACAACAAAGGTGCAATAATGTTGTAAAATGAAAGAAAAAAATCATTCAATATTCCAACAATGCGACCGTACTCGGCCAATTTAAATATCTTTAAAAATTCAGATATACATGTCCATATAGACGTGAACATTTATGCGGAAATTAATTTGATGTATATGAAGGAATACTAAAACTACGAACAAATGCGATCAGAAATATAGATAATTATTCAAAGCACCTGTCTTGTAAACTATGCAGGATAACCCAACGTACGACAACGTAATCTGCATAGAAGACAGCAATATACGTAATTATGATACACACGATCCCACAGGGGTCTTTTACAAACATTTTTATTTATTCCATACTTCTTACTAGCAAGTATATCACCGCGCAGAACGACTTCATGTCATTTCGTTCTCCATTGAATTTACATTATACGATATTTAATTCGACTCTTATAAGGTCCATTTAAGTTCAAGTCCTTTTAATTTATAATCACACTGAAACACCAAATCGTCATACGTATTTATAATGGAGAAGTTGAATTTCTTTCACTAAATAAATGTCAAAACATTCAAATAAATAATAAATGTTCTAATCGTAATTTACTTTTCGCTAGTGACTAGCCTAAACTGACGGCCATGATATTGCTGTCACTGAACAGTCACATGACATCCCCCCACTACTTAACTCTATACTTACGTCGCAGATTATGAATTTATGTTTCAATTATTTCTTCGTTAAAGATTATTATCATTTCTCGATTATAAAATACTGTTTAAAAATAGAAAAATGCAACTGGATGTAATTGCGATTGTTTAATAGCAAATACTTATCTCCCTTATCGCTGCAAACCTTAAATTACTATTATTAAATTTGTATTAATGTTTCGAATATTTTTACAATATAAAATACAATAATGAATGTGTTACGCAGCACAATTACAATAGTATCAAACAGCATAAATAATTAGTTTTGTGAAATTACTATTAACTTTTAACAGGATATATGTACTCCTTTCTGTTCTTTTAATGCCATTTACTTCGAATGGCTGCATGGGTAGAAATATGTGAACGTGACGCAGAACCATCCTTTTGTAAATATACGGTAATGTGTAATTAAACGAAAACTTTATTTACAGAACTACTCGCAAATAAAAGTAATAGCGATAATAATAATAATAGTAATAATTAATAATAATCGAATCATTATGAATCGATCAATGATAACTATAACAAGTGAAAGAAAGGGACAGAAAAGACAGAAACATAGGAAGAAAATAATGGTAGTTGGCTACAGCGATGACTGTGATGGTGTAACAGTAGCAACAGCAGCTGAATAGACTTCAATAGTAGTAGTTAACGGTAGCTGTAGCAATAACTTGTATTTTGGACTTAATTCTCATGTACAGACTTAAGTTCTTTAATCTGCTTTATAAGATACGCCTTTTCGTCGTTGAACTGCTCGTCCTCTGAACGATCAGTGTGGAACCGCGTCAGGAATTCAATTAATTTCTCCTGGTTGCGCAATAATATGTCTAAAATCGGTTTCGGCTTGTTTGGATTCGCCACAAATACCTAGAAAATTGGAGATAAATATATTTAGAGGCTCTAATACTAATAATATTCAATCTAAAATTACATAAGTATACCTTAAAAACATGAAACGCTTCAAACTGTATATTACGTGATTTTTCTTTGAGCATATTCATCATCAATTTTAGATTATCAGGATTTGAAATATATCGTGTCATTACCTATAATGAACATTATTAAATTAATATTTCGTAGGAAATATACATATGTATACATGTAAGTACATATACATCATTTACATCAAGATGAAAACACTGTACATACGGTAAAATTATGTCTATCCAGTAAAAGTTCCCCTAGTAGTTTCAAACTCTGTCGTCGCGTAACATAGTTTTCTGAATTCAATAACCTTTGATAATGAGAGAAAACTTTATCGTAATTAATTTCTAAAAATTCAGCGCTCAGAATTTTATGCCTGGTAAGTAATTCCTAAAAACCAACGTACCGGATGCACCAAGTGTATGCTTTTTACTTTAAGTACGATATATCATGCGCTTATCATCGCTTACTTTGAACGTAGAAAACGCGTCAGAAGCTATGTCGAAGGTTGAAACTTCAACGTATCTGAAAAAATTGTAAAAGTCGTCCGAATAGATCATGATTTTCGCCAAGGCCTCATATCTTGCACATTCCCTTAACATAGTGCCACAATTTAAAGCAATGTCTTGATGTTCGTATCTGTAATTATTATATTTAGAAAATTATAATTAAATATCAAGTTCGTTATATGGAGTACAATTTATTAATCAATGCACAAGAACAGCAAAGGAAAAAGAAACATGTATATCAAATCATTTTAGAGGGGCGAAATTGAATAACAATTGTTTGGTAACTTACCCAGACATAAGAGTGAATAATATTTCCGGCTTAGTGCATATATATTCTACTGTTGGAGATCTAGTCCCAATTTGTCTTCGTAGTATATTATTAAATACTTGAGCGACATCTTTCTTCCCCTATTGAAGCATTAAATTATTGGGATAATAATGATTGTACTTAAAAAAACAAAATACTAATTTATACAATGTATAAAATAGATATTAACAATTAGAATAATGTTTCTATAGAATGTTATGAATTAATGCATTTTACTTTCTTAGACATGTCACAATTGAATGTAACAAAGTTGTCCTAAAATTCAGAATTCGTTATTGCACACCAGGTAACTACTAAGTACATTACACAACAGATGACATACCTCAAAATCTATGCGGCTAAGATTTTGCACAAGTAGAAGCAACAAATTACTATTATACAATTCTTGCGCCAATTGGGCAACAACGATGTCTGCTTGGGGTTCTGTTTCAGCTGTTCCATAGAGCATATTTTTTATATGCACCAAATTTTTACTGACATCCTCTTGAGCCTAAAAAATCAATGTACTGCGTCATAAAAACTAAAATATGGTCTCGCAACATACCTTTTCGACCTTCTTATCGCCACGCTCCAATGCGTTTACAGCCTCCTTAAGAGCTTTTACCACCTCCGCCGGACTCTTTTGAGACTTTCCGAACAGAGGCATATTTTTCACAATGTACAGACCTTACAAGACGAACGAAAAGAAGAAAAGAAAATGTTAAACACTTTGCTTTAACAGATATTATTTTATACAAAACAATCGATGTTGGTGTAACTAAATTTTATGAACCATTGTTGTACTTTAATAAGTAGAATTAATTATAAGAAATCCCAAAGTTGAAAAGTTGATAATTATTCGTGTAAAAAAAACACAGAACATGATTTGGATTAGAACATTGCGTGATTTGATTTTTACGATAATTGCACGAAATTCTAAATTTGGGGATCAATATATATACATATATATATATTTCTATTATTGCAATATTATAATATCCTTATTTGTATATGTAAACATTCATACGAACAATTTTCGTTCCTGTAAATTTCGTTTTCATATATTACAAGATTTACAGTCAATAATACTAAACATAATCCCTTCAGGTTATATCTGTAGATGTAAATGTCAAATTTGTTGCAGCTACGACCTACTATCATCAAACATGATTTTAGAAAATATGAATTTACGGCAGTTCTGCTTTATTAAGAGATACATGTTAAATTTAACCTAGAAAATTTCGTTGTCGAAATATTGCAATCGAAATATCGAACAATGTACTGAAAAACAAAAATAATTGAGCCGAGACAATACTACAAGAAATATGCCGTATGAAATAGTTGCAACAAAAATGGAGGTCGTGTATCAAGTTGATCAACGATACGATGATTATAAAGATTTAGGTTGAAAAAAAAAATGAAATCAACAAAAGCGACACAAGATTCGTACGTTTTTGTCGATACGATGAATAAATAGAAAATAAAAATATTGTAATGTAAAGAAACAAGTAGACAAGTCGCGACTAGCAAGAGTGCGCGTTCGTTGAAGGAAGTAGCAAACGTTTAACCTGTGCGTTTCAATCGCCTTGCGAACCTTAAAATAATCTTACCATTCAGTCAGACCCTGAACGAACCCTCGTTTTCGGTTCGAAGTATTCTATACAATTCTTTTAAAAGCGCACATATAAGCCAAATACTTTTCAATTCGATATTTCGTATGAAAAACACAGTTTACACAATTATGACAACCCTATCGATAACAGATTCCAATTCTATCGAATCTGATAGAATTTTTTCTTTAAGGATACCACAAATAAATAATTTATCTTTGAAAACTTTTGACTAATTGCACGATTCTATGACGTCTCTTATCAAAATTCTTTCACGACTAACGCCGAATCTGCAAAAACGTTATTGGTCTTGGCTATCTAGAAACTTTCGCGTCAACCAATTGGAAAGCTTTGAAAATAAAATCGCAATTCAATTCGTGTAATTGCGACTTAAGTTCTACTTATTTGAATGAACAAATTTTTATTGTATTTCTTTGTACGTAAACTGAAAATATTTTACATAACGATAATGCACGAGTAAAGTTGTTGATATTAAATGATATATCAAATAATATTGAACGTTGTTTTCACCCATTTTACTATTTCGAATGCCTAAAAACATCAAGAAAATCCTTACGATTGCACGCGATATATCATGTTTAATTGTGGCGCCAAAATTTAATATGTTCTATAAAGTATTCTTTTACGAATTGCATGAGAAACAACCGAAAAATCAATGATGAAAGAAAGTTGAAAATAATATATAACTTATCGTTTCGTAACTTATTTACGAAAGTGAAATATATAAAATATATTATAAACCTTTACTGTACTTATACAATAATAATGAAGTAATAAAATAGCAGTCACAATTCTTCTTCCTTACCAAAAAGAAACGAAATAAAACATGTAGAATTATGGAAGCGCACCTATTCGAATGAAATTAATTTTCCCTCTATTTATTAATATATCCATAGATATAGAAGCTAATTATGATGAACGACGTGCTTTTCTTTATATTGCACATAGGTTTGCGAATAACGCAAATTGTCCAATCGACAAATAACAACAAACAAGTATGACCAATTACAAAAGTAAAGTCCCTATAAAATAGTACTCAGCATTTATAACCCTAGTGACAGATTTTTCATGTAGAGATTACTGTGCCCATAAACGTGGAACAGGAGGGGCCACGTGACTGTAGAAGCAACCAATCAGCTGTTTAACTTTGTCGTGCCGCCAAGCTCGTCTCTATTCTGTACTGTGCACGCGGAAGCTACATTTTCGTGCGTTATTTTTCCAAGCAGATAAACGTTTCTTTATGATGGTTACATCGGTACGATAAAGAAACAGCTGGCTTTCACTTTTGTGCGTGCGACAAAACGTTCATTGATCTGTATATCGGTGTATTCTGATCTCAAATGGTTCTATATCATAGTCGCCATTTTGGTGATAGACCGAGCCAAGATTAGCGAGTGTACCTATGATCTTTTTATTTTCACTCGGCATTCGGTCGATCGTCGTGATCGTCGGTGACGCCGGGACGGAATTCTAACCTCGAGGATGACGCAACAAAACAAAACGATGAACTTTCTCATACATGACGCGAACGGTGAGTATGCCGAGTGCGCGCCAATTATCAGCATGCCTCGCATCGATGATAACGTTTCGATTTCCCTTTAAGTTTATTTCAGATCTCCCTGGTTGCGCAATTCTTATCTTCATCTAGGATTCATGCTCGTGTTTTCCTTATTTCTCGTTTTATCCGTGTCAATGATCAGCCTCTGTTGATTCCATTCTTTATCCACATTTACATGGACCCTGTTCTCAGTTTCTTTAAAAGCTCTCTCTTGCATTGCATCGACTGCGGTGGTATTTTCCTTTTTTTTTAAACTATTAGGGAAAGTGTATTAACTTATCTTGATGTTCCTTTACACTTTGAACTGTTTAAGAATATATATATGCACATATCTTTGTCCTTGGATTGTCCAGTCGAAAGGGTTACTTTGAATTCTCAATGCTTTCATTCACATGCGATGGACATATTTAGTTTTTGATTTGTATACCTGCTTTAAAAGTCCATTCTTCTAAAGGATTTATGAGCTACAAATAATTGTAATGAAGAAACAATTGAATGACTAAGCACGTAATGATTTTTAATGTTTGGAATTTATTGTGTTTGTAACTTGCTAACAATTTAGTTCTCCCGCAGATTTTAAAAAGATATTAATATGCTTATTCTTTATTTGCGTAATGTCTTTATGATAGAAAGTTTATTGTTGTTTTTAGGTCATCCGCAAGTAATAAAAGTAGTGCAGAGTACAGCCAATAAGGCATTGGGTGGTATCGTCAGTACAACAAATGCAGGTGGCCTTAAAGTCTTTAAGACTCCGAGCCAAGAATCTCAGGTATTATATGTTTATAAAAAAAAACTTGATTTTTCAATTATATTATTATTGATTTGAGTAACAGAACTTTGGCTTTTTCAGGTTTTGTCATCTAATGCACAAGTTCTCAGAACTATTAGTCTGCAGAGCCCTTCAACTCCTGGCCAAAGTGAGTAACTTCTTAACCACCTAGTACAGGATATAATTTCTACTCATACCTTTCCCATATTTTGTTTCACTGTATTTGACAATTGTAGAAATAGTAATGTTTTATTTAAAAGAGAAATTGAATGTAACAATATTACTCTATACTTTTCTAGGATTGGTTACAATACCATTACAAAATACAAAACTGACGACAACCAAGGCTGGCGAACCTGTACTGACCAAGACTATACAGTTAACGTCTGCACAAATGGTATATTACACTTGAAAAATTATTTTTTAGTACCTATGTCCCACGCATGAATTTATAATAATTCATTTGCATTTTATAATGAATTTGTTTTAAAAGTTAATATATGAATCGTATGATTTATCTGCTCTGCTTTCTGTTGTTGTGCAGAGCGATATAAAACAGGCAATAGTTTCACAGCAACAGCAGCAACAACAATCTGGTAATCAACAACTAGTAAAAGATGCAAGTGGAAAAACATATATCAGTCCAATATTGGATCACAGTGGTTCTAGGAAAAGGCAAGATGTTGAGGGTAGCGATTTTGTACCAGAGTAAGAATTGATTGTGCTACTCTATAACTACTTTATACAAGAGACGATGATTTGAACAAATTTCTAATTAATGCTCTTTCTTGCACTGTTATATCGTTACAGCAAACGACGGAAAACAGAAAAAGTAGGTAAAGGTTTGCGTCATTTTTCAATGAAAGTTTGCGAGAAAGTGAAAAAGAAGGGAACAACGTCGTACAATGAAGTTGCAGACGAACTTGTTGGGGAATTCACTAATCCGGCTCATATAAACTCCTTGACCGATCAGGTATGGATTTGTCTTGTACCTTTCATTACGGGAATAGCATACGAATAGTAACAATTCATCATACTTATTTCACAGCAATATGATCAAAAGAATATTAGAAGACGTGTTTACGATGCTTTGAACGTTTTAATGGCAATGAATATTATTTCAAAAGAAAAGAAAGAAATCAGGTGGTTGGGTTTGCCAACCAACTCCCTTCAGGAATGTTTGGCGCTTGAGAAAGATAAAAAGAAGAAAATTGAGAGGATCAAAGCGAAAACGCAGCAGTTACATCAATTGATTCTCTCGCATATCTCTTTCAAAAATCTGGTGGAGCGTAATCGTGCCAATGAGAGTCTGCGTGGGCCACCAAAGCCAAATTCTGCCATACAGCTGCCATTCCTAATTGTGAATACTAGCAAAAAGACTGTCATAGATTGCAGCATTTCAAACGACAAGTATGATATATTTACTTGAAATAAGATTAAATGATTATTTCATTATCATAAGCACCGAATTGATAATGATCGAAATATTTGTTACAGAACCGAGTACCTGTTCAATTTTAACGATAAGTTCGAAATTCACGATGATATCGAAGTTCTAAAGCAAATGGGTTTAGCTTTCGGTAAAGAATTTATTCAAGGTTTCCTTTTTCACTTATCAATCGCATTGATTAACTGGAAATTGTATTTGAACAGGTTTAGAAAAGGGTGAATGCACTGAGGAAAATTTACGGAAGGCCAAATTAATGGTTCCAAAATCTCTGGAGAAATATGTCGAACGTATGTATCTATTGGAATTTATCAATATTTCAAGCATTTAATAATGAGTGTTATTGTATAAACTATATGTGTATAAAATATGCTCCAATACCAGAGCTGGCATCCGGTGATTTGGAGAAGTTCATCCCAGTGACCATTCCTGGACCAAGTACTTCAATGGAAGACCTGGACACAAAATTAGAAGGCTCCCGACCGCCTTCATCTTCTCATACTTCACTTTCAGAGGATGTTCTATCACCACCCTCGCAGTATTATTCCGAGGAAGAAGATGAAGAGGAAGAAAGTGATCAGGATGACCAAGCCGATAGTGATCTCGAAGTTAACTAGCACTCCGAACGATTTTCTCGGGGCTGGACTCAGGGTAACTAACTTATAACATAAATATATCGATTAAAAAAAAATTCTTACCAATAAAAATAGTATTCATTTACAGGATACTCGTCACTGTTAGCAGCGTACTCGACATGGTCGTCATCGATATCGCTCTCAAGAACTTCATTCTCGTACGAAATCAGATTGCGAACGAGTAACGGTAATTGGGGATCTCTTAAAAATGATACCTCGTTGCTACCGTTGACAAAAGTCTGTTAATGTGAAATGAGGATGGTCAAAAAGTGAATTAAATGTCGATTGGGGCCAAGGAGAAACACACAAACATACAAAAAGAAAGAAGAAGAAACAAATCGTGTAGGGATAAAACTCAATAAAAAAGAAGCGTCAGAACGTCTCGTCTGAAAAAAGGGGACTCTCGATTTATGACGATCGACACGATCCATGATTATGCAGCGCGACTGAAACCCGGGGTGCTATTTTAATTGTGCATCATCTTAACAGGTTTATATGACTAGCATCTATGTATTGTAAATTATAATCTTTACGATGATATCGATATTAATGTGTACGAGACATTATGACCAGTACTCATTTTCTTATGGCACGTTTATAATTAATATCGCCCGAGCTAATGTACCAAGATAATTGGTATTCTGGATATGGGCGCACGTCTGATTCAATTTCGAACTAAAAATAATAAATTGTAATAATGTTAACGCACTGTGTATATCAATTTTTCTTCCTCGATAAGTTCAAATGCTTTTCATTGAATACTAATTAATAATGATAGAATATAATTTATATACAATATTATATCATATTAATAAGCATTATTATCTTAATTTCGATTTTTATAAATATTTGTAAAGGTTACATACATTACCAATATTATATTCATTGGGAATCGTGTTATTGTTACCCGAGTCGGCGCAAATAAAAGATGAAAATACATTTATATTAAGGAGTTATGAAAGTAAATGTTTCGTATGTTTTACTTAAATTTTCTTCTATGAAGAAATATAAATTCAATATTTACATTATTTATCATTTTAATATTGCTATTGGCGTAAAAGATCGTACTTCTTTATTCAAGATCATCGTCATCGAACAAGTCATCAAAATCTGAAAAAGAACAAATTATTTTTCGTTGATATATATTGTAAAGTAATAATTGATTCATAAATAAATATTTTATATACCGTTGAAGAAATCCGCGTGTACTGCTTTTTCACTAGCAGTTAGATCAACTAATAAACGACTACCACCGACCTAAAACAGTTTCATTAATTAGTTAATATTACTTATTTATAATTTGAGGTAAGAAATGTATATAGTAACTTATAAATAGATGCTTATGAAAGTAAACATAACCTTATAAATTTCATATGTACCTCTTCCAATTCGATATACGACCCAGCACCCTCTGGGAACATTTCATCTGCGACAAGTGTTGGCTTCATTTTCTTATAAATATTAATTGAACAAACACGTTATAAATATTTTATATGATTGATTCTGTTTTTACACGATATTTCAAGTATCAGATGCGCTCGGGCAATAATCTGTCATCTGTAGAATTGAAAATGTCGTATAGGCGCCATCTAGTGATACCGAACGTATTAAACCCCGCGTATTTTTGAAACCAACGATTTGTTTCTTCATCCCTGCTGGTACGAAACATTATCTTTTCGATTGAGAAACATTATCTTTTTGTTCAAAAAATGAAAGGAATGGAAATATAAGATAAATTATCTCCATACTTTTGGAGGAATTATTGAGGATTGAAGACGATGCAATTCAACAAAGCTCATCTTTTTTTAAAAAACTGTAATTATTATTAATCGTAATAATATGATTATTGACAATGACGCGGCTATGTGCACATTAAAACACCTTAATCCGTATCTTACAAGACCAGCTTTTCTTTTACATTATATACAGTAGCTAAATATTGTATTATTTCACTTTGCAATATAATAAAACTATTTATATATTTATATATTTATATATGCACGTATGTGTTCGGAATCGTTGTAAGTATCCGCATTTTTATCTCATATGTGGAGACGTACAACGAATTATGAGAAATTCAACGTTATCGGTTTATTTTTTCTTTCTATGCTTAGCGTAAGTAAGAAACGATTCAAAATTAAACGATTCCGCTTGGCTCTCAATTTCTCTGTACAAACGCAATAGGCTCCGCTAAGGCTCCGCTTATCGCCGACGAGTTTCTGTCTCCAGCTTCCAGGGTGTGAAACGTTATTCTTCCCCTCAGAATTCAGGATTCTATCTAATTTAATATTAATATCTCTCTTGATCCTAGAACCAGCCGATTCTATTAATCTTCGTACGATTAAAATCACAATGATTAGAATTCTTCTGATCTATATGATGAATATATTATTTACAAATTCATTATAATTGAACTTCTCTTTTGCTGAGTTCGCATATTCAATTGTATCAATTGTAACGTTTTATAATCTACGTAAAATCAATCAATTAAATAGATAACAAAAAATATACATATAAAAACAAAACGTTGGCTTTTGAGCGAGATAATCATATATTTCTGCTTTGTGTTTCTTTAGATTATTAAAAAATGTACGTAATTTTTTTCTCTACCCAAGTCTGTTGTACAAACTATGGTATAAAATATTGTACTATATTGTAAAGAGCTTCATGAGCTAAGAACATAAATAATTAAAAATGTTTCCGTAATTTTGAAAATCATTTGTGAACAAGAGAGATAGTCGAATATATAGAGTCCAGGTTATTTGTAGCATATTGCACCGAAATTTTTCATATAATTTATTTTCGTCCATAAAAAATGCTACCAAAACGAAAATGTTTTTATGCAAGAACAGCATAAAAAATTGTCATTGGCAATTTCAAATCAACGTCGTTACATGAATGAAACCATCGATAAAACTGTTCGCCTTTGCACGTTTTCATGGATCACAATACCATTATTACGAATGATTTCATTAAATGAAATCTACTTTTTAAAATCGATAAATAGTGTATAACAAGATTTAAAAGTGATACGTGTGTCACGAGTTATTTGAAAACGTTAAAACAACGTTTCTTTTTCTTTCTGTCTTTTTGTTTCTTTTCTTGTAATTTCTTTACAGACGTTTTGTTCAGTCGTACAAAATCGTATCAAAAGTCGTACAAAAATTTCGTACAAGCGTACAAGATCGTACTAGTACGGTTATGCTAAAATTCTTCGTTCTTCGACATTGCCCGTCAATAATTTAAAAAAACTACAGAAAACTTAAAAAGCAATATGGATCATCGGTACTGTTTAGCTCAGGAATCTCTTGTACATTGGGGACGGTACTCCTAAAGAAACGTTCTGTACATGTACAAAGGAAATCATAGTAAAAAAAGCTAACAGAATTAAATATTCGCAGTACTATTATTCAAACAGATATTTTTGTTTGCCCACTGAAAGAATTACTGTAAAACAGTGTAACCCGATTTTGATACGATTCAATATTGAAATTCCATGAAAAGAATACCAATTCTGGTTTCTTCTTTCTTTTTTTTTACAGAAAGCAATAAGTACAGAAAGCGGACGTCAGGGAAATTGATTGACTGGTTCTAAGGTCAAAGTGCACCGGTCCGCGCAGAGAAATTCTGTACCCCGGATTCCGAGCGAAGAAGTTACGTTTTGTTTTTCTTCGTCATCATGGCGAAGAAGGAAGCAGAAATTACAGATACTTTTCACACATAGGAGGAATATCCTTCCTCTGTTACTGGCGCCACGACGGAGGGTCCAACGAGGACAAATATTTTGTTTTCCAAACGCACAACGTATTCCGAATATGGATATGGACGATTATTTTTCGATTACTATTTCTCATATAGTCCCTTTTGTTTTAACGTCGGTGGGTGAACGTTTTCTTTCTCTTTCGTCGTCAAATTATGCAGCCGTCCGCGGGACAACAAAATTAGTCCCAAAACTGGATGAATAAATGAGATTGTTCGGTGTCAAAGTAAAAACGTAAAAACCAAAAGGAGTGAGAACGGATTAATTATCGCATTATATAAACTATGCTATCGTATAAAAAAAACTTACTTCAATTCTGTATAGAACTTATTTACACTAAATAAAGAATAAATTATTAACATTGTACTCGATGTAAAATATACTTTAATATAATATATTATATGTATATAAATATATGTATAAAAAAACGACGACCGAACATTTAAGATACTATATATATATACATATACATATAATATCGTATGAATCGTAAAAACGATGAGAAATGCGTGTCAACAGTTTTTACGAATTTGCTTTGATAAAAATGATAATATATTCTTATGTACGCGTGTGTGTGTCTGTATGTGTTAGATGCAGATAGATATTTGTAACAATGGTTACTCTATAGTTCGCGTATCAAAGACAACTGCGTAATTATGGACGATTTGAATTATTGCGACAGACTATACGATTAATTGATCTAATTCACCGAAGAAGCTGTTGCTGTGCAACAGGATTGTCCTCGTGTATGTAACTCATCAGTAAATTACATTTTTTATTTCTTTCGGATTTCTCCGCCTGAACGTCTACTACTTTTGTTACTCTTATTTTGTTTGTTTTCTCCTGTTTTTATACTATTTCTACCGTAACGTCGATCGACGGTTTTGTTTAAAAGGGGGAAAATACTCGAGCGATCCAGCGGTTTTCTAAGGGGATACCGAACGTTTCTGCGCGGCCCAGGATTAAATTGCCTGGAAGATCGGACCGCGTGGTAAAACACAGCCATCACGTAAGCTTCGCACGGATTATAAAATCTCTCGCAACAAGATTCTCATACAAACACTCTCTCCCTATTTTTCCTCATTCATACTCAATTAAACGTTCATACGCACACTTACACTTTCGTCGCACGTATTCTGTTCTCTTCGACTTAAAACTAAATACAATCGTAGATTACAATTATGTACAATTAACTAGTTCTTACTGCGAAGTTGGTGACGAGGCCGTGTACGAAATAATCTCAAGAATAATTTCCATTTTTCTTTTTCCTTTGTTTAAATCGTCTCTTCCGTGTGATTCTCGCGACATTTCCACATATACATACACACACAATCTCAACACACTTGTACACACGCATGCAGTCTCTTTCCTTTTTTCAGAATTTGTAAACGAGACGAACTGGTACTACTTTAAAACATCAACTTACTGAGTTCACACGATCGATTTTTATAGAGATTTTCGTCGACGGCCTCGACAGTCCTTCAAATCTGTTTTCATTCTTTTCTTCTTTCTTTTTTATAAGGAAAAACACAGACATCTCGTCGTCGCCGCGAAATGGCACGCCCGTTTCTCATCTCCCGAGTATTGTGTCTAAGAATAAAACCGGATATTTTTTTGTTATTCTCGAGGAGCATAGGTTCTTCTCGTTTAACGTCGGAGAATGTCCTTTGAAGTGAGTCCGAAACGAGTATATCTTAGAAGTCGCGACCACCTTGGTTCCTCTTGCCGAAATGAGCGTTTTCGTATCGCGTTTCTGTTGCCGTGAGAAGGTGAAGTTTATAAAAGAAATGTGTTAATAATACGAAGAAATAATAATCACTGTATATACATAAAGTAGTAGTAGTAATAATAATAGCAATAATGATAAGATTAATAATAATAATAATAAAATAAAAAAAAAACATAGTTTAGAAATATAGTCAATAACGTGGTTCAAGCAGTGCTTACGTACAACTGTAAAATCTTGCATGAAATCATAAAAAATGCCGTATCAAAAGCTGTATCATATCATAGGCTTAGTAGGAACGATTGACAAAGTTCACTCTGCGTAATTTACCAATATTCTCACTCAAATACAACATCCTACTGATAGCCAAGAGCCTAGAGGCAATAATCTGCAAAACAAAAATTTGGTATTACTATAATATACAAGAATCATTACTACAGTCTATTATGGGAGTAAAATGTAATTATAGAACAATGAAATCTAAAAAAAAAAAAATGGCTCACTCGACTTTAAAGAAATCATCTAAGGACCTTAAATTATTCAGTGGTGTCTTACAAACAAATTCACTCAATTTTCCCACTAAGCCAACCATATACACCGCAATAAATATAATGAAATTGCCTTGTAAGAATATGCAATACCTCTATCTTCTTGAACTGTATCTCAGGGGTGAACTCTATTTCACCCTATCACGGCAACATGCTTTCATAGCTAGTAGTAACCGCAAGTTCTGTATCGAGTCCGTTTCTCTATCGATCGTAATAATCGTACAAGCACCGTGTGTATGTGTGTGTATGTGTGTCCTCTGCTCCATTACTCCACGAGTATCATTAATTATCACCTAACTTGGCATCCCTGCGGTATACTTGTCGCGGCAGGACACGCGGAGGAGTCTCTTTGTACGGAACTATTGTTATCCTCCTCTTCTTCATCTTCCTCTTCCCTAGAGGATTCTTCTTCTTGGCCTTTGACTGGTGGATTTCTCGTCTCCTCGTTCGATACTTCAGGACTTCGTGGTTTCTGCGACGTTAAAACAGACTCCTCGCCATGAACCGGCGAGCCCTTCAGCTCGTAACCTTCCTGACAGCGTGTCAATTTTAATCTAATCGGCGTAACCTTAGCCGATCGAACATTTCTGGGCGCACTTCCGCCAGTGTCCGGGTCGGTAGGCTGTTTCTCTTCAATATTCGCAGCTATTGTTGGATAAACAGGCTCATCCTTGGCCGGTTCAGGAGGTGGAGGACCTACTCTACAGTCAGTCCGATGTCGTTCCTCCTCCTCCTCTTCTTCCTCGTCGGTTAGCATGGTCGGTAATTCGTCCGGAGAGTCGTTACCTTTACCTAGCCTGATGATTAATTTCGGTGGAGCAGCTCCACCCTCGAGAATACGTACCCTAGCTTCCTTTCTACTTGACTGCCGTTTCTTTCGTTTACCGTTCTTGTCCTTCTTACTCTTCCCCCTCACCTTTTCATCGTTATCAAAACCAGCCATTATCATACGCCTAAACTTCATACTCTCCCTTCTCAATTCCTCGATACTCGGTGTACTCGTAGGAATACTGCTCAAACGTTTCTTCGGCGGTCTGATTCTCGATCTGTCATCCTGACCGCTCTCTTGCACACCGATTATACTATTACCGATCTTGATTTTCAATTTCGGTGGACCACTGTTCGTGGTGATGGTCGTGGTCGTCGTAGTCATTGATTTACCACCGCTGCTCTGTCTTCCTCTCCTACGATCAGCATTTCCTACCGGGATATTGCCACTGGAACTAGCACCGTTAGTAGCACTACCCCGCCGCCTTTCTATACTACCCTCTTCCTCGTTGGAATCGAGGAATCCGGCTGGCCTCTCCTTTCTACGTTTCTTCTCCATGTTCGCGTCGACGACCGCCTTGTAGTCTTCTCTGGTAGGTATACTAGTCATCGAGGCGACTGCCTTCGGTATAGTAATCACTGTACGATTAATCGGTGGCATGACGATTGGTGCAGACGTGGCTAGATTACCGCAACCCGGCTCGTCCATGTTCATATCCTGAGAACAGTACTGTCTGAGCAATTCTTTCTTACGCATTCGTCTAAGGTTCGAAGTTCCGGAGGCAACGGAAGCACTGGTGGCGGCTGGGGCAATTATTACAGGTGCTTGTTGAGCAAGCGGTGGCACCGTCGGGGCAGGAACATAATTCGCGTCGAGGAAGGGACCTTTGATTTTGACTTTCAGTTGGTTCCTCGAGTCAGTTAAAGAGACCTTATTAGCTTCCGTCAAGCCAGAGGACGAGGCATCGATGCTCGCATCGAAACTCGGCTTCGAGCAATCTTCCTGACTTTGCTTTCCTATCAACGCGGATCTTAGTTCCTTCTCGAGATCTTCCTCGATATCCGGAAGAGCAGGATCGTTCGCCGAGACACCTGTGAACGAACCCAGGAAATGATTCTCGTATGTTTGACCGTGTAACGTGGAAGAACTTGAAGCGTCCAAGGTGGAATTGTACGTCCTCATGTCGACAGGACCGGGGATAAGTGGTAGGACGGTATCGAAGCTTTGTCCGACATTCGACTGACTTTCCGCGACAGGTGAATCATCGTGACTCGGGGAGCAAGAAGAGAGTTTCCTGTCTTCTAAATACTTCCTAGCTCCTCCAGGACTGGAGAGTCTCGACTGCACGCTTTCACCAGACGCCGCTACACCGGAGTCTCTCCTTTCGACACCAGCTGTTGCAGCGTCCGTTGACTTCTTCCGCTCCCTCATGGTGCGCAAGTCCGCGATGTTCGCTTCGCTGGTCGAGTCTTCATCAGAGTCGAAGTCGTACACTGTACCAACTAGTTTATTTTGTATGGAATCATCGTGCTGGCCGATACCTGCGCTGGTGACCACAGAGAGTCCTGAGTTTTGTCCACTTCTACCTCGTCCCCTACCCCGACCTCGTCCACGTCCTCTGTAACCTGAGTGCTGAGACGAATTCTTGGCCCCTCTGCCACGACCTCTCGCTCCAGCAACGCTCTTCTGAGGTTCTTGCCTTGGAGACTTGCCCGGAGATTTTCCCTGCAACGATGTTACACGGGCGGAGGTCCTGGTCGGTTTCGAAGGAGACTTTTTGCCCGAATGTTGACTCTTGCCGTCCGTTAAGGTTTCTTGAAGGGTTTCAACAATCGGATCGCTGGTACGACTCTCTGGCGGTACGGCGTTTAAGAAGTTTATAGGTAAGCATGGTGTATCGGTGACCTGCGTTTGTAATTGTTGTTGTGCTCTCTCTATGGGTTCTGCAGGCGGTGCCGCAACTTGTGGTGGTGGTGGTGGTGGTGGCGGTGGCGGCGGCGGAGGCGGTGTTACTATTTTAGTAGGCGAGACCATGGCCGCTGTAAGCGCCATGTTGTGCGAGGAAGACGTGAACGCCGCAGTACATGGCGAGGCTTGTAGATTCAACGAGTCTTCGAGTGGTTTCACGTGTGGCAATAAGGATTGCGCTCCTGGAAACGCCGCTCCAAATGCGGGTGGAAAAAGAGCTGGTCCAGGTGAAGGGTACGGCAAAGGTGCTGCACATGATTGCGGTGGAAACAGGCTCACTGGGCCGGTACCGTAACTCGAATCCGCGTAATACGTTGCCTCCATGGAGCATGGTGGAAACGGAATACCCGCTACGTCCTTGTACGGTGGAATGGAATGATCTTCCGCGGAAGAAGCAGAAGTGATCGATGAAGATGTAGATCTACGTGATGGTAGAACTTGACTCTCTGCCCATCTAGTATCTTGGCGACCGTTTAGATCATTGTAAGGTGAGTTTTGATCATATTCCTGTTGCCTGGCTACGTCGTCTTCTTTCTCGAGCACCCTGTCCATCATCTCGGCAGCTTGATCATCCTCCGAGGCTGGCAATCCGATCAAATGTCTGTTCACCATTTCCATAGGGTTTTCCTCGGGTATTTGTTGATCCAGCATTGTCCTCTCGTGTGGCTCCGGTTGTGTATGAAGAATCGAGTGTGGCTGCTGCAAAAGATATTGTTCCTGCATGCTTGGTGTGTTCAAATGAGTGCGTGCAATAGGTTCGGTTTCTGGAATAACTTCATTAGGGAACTGATGATTGCCGTATCGATGATTCTGTGTCTCCATCAAAGCGTTCAGATGTTGCACATCGCTGGGTTCAAAACTATTGATACTCGGTGGAACCCATCTCTCGTCAGTCTCTGCTCGATCGAGCTTCGATCGTTCCACTAAGCTTACTTTGTTCACCTCACGATCTTCTTCATAGGCCCCGTACCTATCGTTACCGCTCGAATAGCAAGTTTTCCTCTTTTCCTCTATCGTACTCTTACAGCTGCTAGGGCGGGCTTCATTGGTAGCTACCTCTTCTTCAGGAATCTCAATATTATTTTTCACGTTCATAATTGATTCTGTAATAGGCTCAAGAATTTTCGTGTCATTCTCTGGCTCTTGATTGAATTGCTGCTGTTGCTGCATACATGGTGGTTGTGATTGTTGAGGGAGTGGAGGTTGTGGCGGTTGTTGTTGCGGTGGTAGTGGCTGTTGCTCGAACGTTTTCTCGATCGATGGTTCCTCCTTTTTGATTTCGCTGTCTACAGGTACTACCTCTAATTCGAACTGACTAGAATTTGATTTCTTCGAGAGTTCCATGCGCAGTTTCTCGACAAGATGCAGAGTTTCCCTAGCACTATCTTCCTTCGAGTCTTCCTTGAACCACAGCTCGTTGTTGAACGAGAAACTCAATGGCACCCCGCGTTCTTCCGGGTCTCTTGATATACCAAAACCGTCTTCATTCACCATCTCCTCTGTTAGCATATCTTGATCGAAGTCAAATAATTCCGAAACGCTTGCATCTTTGCCGTGCTGCGGCGAGAAGATCGACCGATTCGCAGATTTTCGTCGTTTCTGATATTCCTTCTCCGAATTATCGATTCTATCCGAAATAGACTTAACATTATCGCCTTCGTTGCTTTCCTTTGGAAGATTATCCTCCATAGGAACGATTTGGGGTTGAATTATTTGTGGTTCGATAATTTGTTGTTCAACAGTGTCTTCCAGATTCTTTCTCAGATTTCTTTCCGTTTTCTTTTTTCCTATTGATGGCTTCTCGGTCTGTGGTACTTCAGCAATGTCCTTCTTTATCGACTCTTCGTCCATTTGTTCCTCTGGTTTTGGTTTCTCGATAACAATATCATTCTCGTTAACATGGTTCTTATCGTCTTCGTTCTTTACAGCCTCCTTCATCTGTTGATTTTCTCCTATATATTCTTTTTCTTCCTTCTCTTCCTCAGAAACAACTTTCTCAATCTTCACCTCCGAATTTTTACTCCTAGACATTTTATCGTGATGCTCTCGTTTCTCTAATAATTTATCTAATCCCCTCAATGATTTCTTCGGGCTATCTCTCTCTGCTCTACGCTGCTTCATCTCTTCCTCCAAGGTATTAATTGCATCCTTGCTACTAATCTTTTTAATCTTCTTTTCGTCATTCTTCGAGGAGGTTTCCGTACACTCTTTCGCCTTTTCTTCATCAACAACCTTCTGTTCATCTTTCGCACTCTCTTCCTCGTCTCGTTTTTCTATTTCCTTAACAGGCTGTTTATCGCTCAACCATTTCTCCAGCTTTTTGACCGTCTCTTTCCCACTCTTTTCATCCTTCGCAACTGGATCGTTCGGTTTTCGCTTCCTACCTTCAGATTTGGTCTTCTTATCTTCTTTTCGTTGCAGAGGCTGCTGCTTAGCAGCTTGGCTCGACTTTTTGGTAGGTCTGGACCCAGGAATATTTCTCGGCCCATCATGATCTCCAGACCCAACGAACAGATCCTCATCAGTCTCTGTGCCTGCTGTTGTTGCTGTTGCTGCTGCTTCTGCTGTTGGTGGTTGCTTCTTGTTATCCCTTTGATCTTGTTTCTTAGCACATGCTTCCTCTGGCTGTGATGGTGCTGATTGTTGATGTTCTTTGGAGGCTCTACGAGGTTCCTCTCTCTCAGTAGGCGGCTGAAACTCTGGTCCCCGCCGCCCGTCGGAAGTTTTAAGCTTCTTCTCGGGCAGCTTCTTGAGTTTCCGCCCAGAGACTGTTTTTCTTTCGGCTTCCTGTCGTTCCGGTGATATTTTGTTAGATTGTTGCCTTTTGTTCGCGGTGGTTGGTGTTGCCACAGCTGTTTTACTTTTCGTTTGGTTTCCAGCGTCACTTTCAGAGGAGGTACTGGATGAAGAACCGTCTATACCCTCGTCTGAATATTTTCTACGTTCCGGATTCTCCGAGTCGCTACTACTTTCAGAGGAACTACTGCAACTATTGCTACTACTGCTACTGTCGCTGTTACTCGAAAGCACTGACTTCCGTTCACTCGGCTTCCTTGGCCTCCTTGCACGACTGTCCTTTGAGAGGGTTTCTTCCTTTCTGGAAGAGGATTCTTCCTTCTTCGAAGCCAGGTCTTCTTTCCTAGAAGCGAGATCCTCTTTTCTAGAAGACGAGGACGAAGAAGATGAGGAGGAGGACGAGGATGACGAGGATGAAGAGGAGGATGAGGACGATGACGACGACGAGGACAGATCGTCTTTCCGCGAAGAAAGATCTTCTTTCCTGGAAGATTCATCTTTTTTAAGCTCTTTCCGTTTTCCAGCCTCCGGTGATTCCTTTTTAGATTTTCCATCAAGTGCCTCCTGCTCGATCTGTTGCGTAGTTTTAGTGCCCATACCACTTTTAATGTGTTCAGCAGCCTTCTTCGCAGCTTGCCTCTGCGGTACGTAAGCTAAAATCTCGGTTCCGTCTCCGAATTCTTTATCGAAATCGTAGACGTCGTTATTTTTAATTTCTTTCGGCACTTTGTTTTCCCTCTGCTTCTTGCTTGGAGTTTTGTCCTTCGGTTGTTTCGACGAGGAACACTTTGGAAGTTCCTCAACGGGTGATTTAACTACTTCTGGCGTACATTCCACTACTGAATTATCCTTTTTACTCTGTTGTGTGCGCTGCATGATCTCTGAAGCCTTCTTAGCAGCTTGCCTTTGTGGCACGATTAATGCAGAAGGTATATATTCTTTCTTCTTAGCACTAGGTTTACTTTGATTCTCCTTATTCTTCGTCCCGGTATTGTGATGCATTGTTTCTGTATGCCTGGAATCTTTGCCGAAACCCTTTTGAGAATTTTTCGACAAGCTCGCCGCGGAAAATTCTTTAACAGCTGCTTTCGTGATTAACACCGCGGAATGAGATGCGTGCTCTTGAGAATCGGAATCGGTATCTGAGTAAATGGCCGAAGCGGTAAGATGCTTCGTCGCTCCACTACTTAACGTCAAAAGTTCGTCGCTTTCACTACCAGAAGCGCTTCCTAATTCTTTCTCCATGTGCTGGAGTGTATGCGACCGACTGTTCACAAGCTTTTCGTTTTCACTGTTTTCCCTAAGCGTCGAATGTAACTTTTCCGCCGAAGGGACAGTCTTTTTCGTCTTTCGCCGCGATAACTTTGTTTTCGTCGAAACGTTGTTCTCATCCTCTGTACTTGATTCACTTTCGAGCTGAAGGTTCTTCGACTTGTCCGCTGCTTTCGCCTTTGTCGCGTCCGTTTCACTACTACTCACGGACGATAAATCACTGGCGTAAAGGTTCTTTCTTCGGACGGAGCCGTTGAAGTACAATTTTTTACTAGAGGCACCATTGAAGTCCTGTTGCTGCTGTTGTTGTTGCTGTTGTTGCTGCTGTTGATTCTGTTGTTGAGTTTTCTTCTCGTCGCTAGTCGGAGAGTCCATACCTGCGATTCTGGCAACGATCGTGTCAAAGTCGTGAGTATGATCCTCCGAATCGGGGTGAGAATATAGTCGATCGTAAATCGACGGCCCATGATTCGCCTCCATTACAGCTGCAGCTGCAGCCGGTGGCAAAGGTGGCCCGGACATCACTAAAGCTTGTTTGTGGAAGGTTTGTTCTCGTAATCTAAGGAATGATCGACAGAGTTTCTCCCTTCTGCCAACCATGTAGCACAAGTTCCTGACCCTTTCCAGGTCTTGGCGCAATTGCACAAACGTCCTCATTTTTTCGAGATCTGCTGCTTGTCCTTGGTTACGCGATCCACTACCCGAAAGTTCTCCACAACGCGGTGCCAATAGTGGTTTGTTATGACCAGCCTATGAAATCGAATAGTAATTAGTAGTATTAAATTTGGTTTATACTATTTTATATTAAATGGTAAAGTACGATTTTTGATTTGAACAAAGATTCAATTTAAACTGAATATTCAAAGAATTGGTTTTTGTCGAATAATTGCAACGTTTGCTTATTTCAATTTTCTCGTTCAGCACTTGTTATATTAGATTGTAATTGTTTCTCAATCTTACACAAATAAATTGTAAACTAATGGGACAGAAGGGAATTGCGGGTTTACAAACGTCACTTACTCTTCTTTTCAGTTTCCAATAGTTATAAATGTAGACAATGCCATCAGGATCCACGTCCAACTGCTGTGAAGCAATATCTTTCAAACTCACGTGTTTGTCAAATTCTGCTTCGATTTCTTGTAATCTAATGAAAAAGAAAAGAAAAGGAGAGAGTCATATGTTTATTCCAGTATGCGACTAAACATTAGAGTTGTCTAGAGGTACTACGATGGATGAACGAACTTAGCAGCGCGTGCTTGATTTTTCTCCTCAGAAGTCATATCTTTTCTCTTGCGTCTCCGAGATTCTGCATCTTCAGAATCTGATCCTGCTTTATCACCTCCGCTTCCTATGCTACTACCAGTGCTTTGAACTTTATCCTTTGTATTCGTTCTACTATGTTTCTGACAATAGGACTGTAAATAAAATATTTTTATTTGTACCGTAGAAGATTCCAAAAGAAGTATCTATTTTTGTCAATTACGATTTAACACGTCAATAGCCATGTATTTAACTGTTTCTATAGCGTTCAAAGTAAATTATCATTTTGACTAATACCCTTAATTTTACTCCATCGTCGGCCATTTCATCTTCAATGATTGCCTTCATCTCCAAGCCATATTTGAAGGCACACGTTACGTGATAAGCTGTCTTACACGTCTTTATACTGCACTGGATGCAAGCACCGACCCTTTCTCGACACAACACGCATATTAAGGCCCAACGACTTTGCTGTAATTGGATATTATTTAACGCATTCACAATTTCAGTTCATTTCGCAAAGCAATTGCAGTGAGCGATCTTAGATAAATATATCGTACATACCGGAATGCTGGATATTTTAGTTATAGGTTCCATTCTTTCGACACAGCCAATACTGACTTCTGGGATCCATAAAGCACAAGAGACATGAGCCCATTTTTGGCCACTACGAGTACACTTCATAGCACCACCTTTGTTAGGACAAAGAACACAATCTGGTCGTTGGCTTAGAGAACAAGTTCTGCATAGCCAAGAACCATCCGGTATTGAAGTAATTCCATAACATGCTTGATGCACGCATATGTTGCAACAGTCACAAAACACCATTTCATTTCCCTCCTCAGAATCAGGCTAATAAAATAAAACGGATTTTACAATCAATTGCAATTATTCGATTGTGAAAATATTCACTCCGTTTTATAATATATTTATAACTTACAGATCTGCACACGTCGCAAATCACGTTCTCATCATATTCAATACCAAGGCCTTCTTCATTCTTTACAATCGTTTGTATTCTTTCCCAACAACGAACTTCTAGTTCTTCTATTACACGTTCCAATTGCGATTCTGTGATTGACAATTGTCCGGCCTAAAATTGCAACGTAATAATTCAATAAAAGTTTAAGTCTTCGGAAAAATATTCGCCCGTATATTGTTGCTATAAATTCAACTTTCATTACAAATTTGTCTGTAGTTCATTCGGTGAAAAAATTGTACTGCGTCTTAATTGCATTCTAAAATTCATTACTACATTTCAAATATACCTGTGCACGTTCGCCATTCAGTACATCCAACCAAGCAATATCAGTATCATCAAGGTCATAAGCACAAGCTTTTTCTGCTCGCGTCGGCGTTGTGCTTAAATGATGATCTTCTGTGTTGAAATAATCGTCTCGGGATATCCTTACGAATTTTTTAGGTCTATAAAACATTATTATCAAGAAAATTAGTAAAACTATATTACAGGCATAGCAAAATACTATCTTGCATTTAATGAATTTTTACGTAGACGCGAATACGAATGAGTGAATTGCCATGTTAGCTAAGATTTAGTTAATACTTAAAAGAACAAGACTTAAATTTTCTTATCAATGACCATAATAAAATACTCCAACTTGTAAGAAGCAATTTGTTTATCCTTCCAAGATTTTGAATCATTAATTGCACAAAAGTCACTTCTACAATACATCAAACTGCCTTTTAGACTACGCTCATGCCATTTCTTAAACATAAAAAGATATGTGAATTATAAATAGCACTTACAGTTTAAATTCATTATGCTGCTTAACGGGTGTTGCCTGAGTGATAGTGACTGTTGGTTCAGGAAGGGAGTCTGGATTTACAGGTACTTGAACACCTCTTTCCCATTCTTGCTTCCATTGATCAGTAATTACCCAATATTCATTGGGACTTAATGGCTCACTGTCAGGTAATTTCATTGCGCTGATCAAATCCTTACGAAATAATTCTGCAGGAGCCTCAGCAGAGGAGCGATTATATATACTAGAGATTTTGATGTCACTAAGAGGCCTGGGGGTCCAGGATGCCCCTCCTTGACTGGACGACGCCATCGTCTCCTCCTCTTCTGAGGGCCCCATGGTAGCTGCCAGCGACGACGAACCCGTCGCTGGACCCAGCCTACATTTGCGCCTTTTGATTGCGCCTGGGCAAGACGCCAAATCATTGTCGTTTCTATTTATTCGTTTGCCTCGCTGTGCCATTCTACTATACCAAGTAAGCTAGCGGTACGTGGCACGTGCAGGTGAGCCGCGCGCACCCTAAAATAATTTTGTCGTGGTAAATTAAACAAATGTTCCGCAAAAGATTAAGAAAACAAGAAAAGTCGTTCAATTACTCACTACATAGTCGTCCATGTATTTATTATCTAGAAAGCGGATACCTCTTGGAGCTGCAACAACAAAAACATAATTGTAGCCTCATTCTATTGATATAAAATAGAAAAATGTCAATTGAAACTTGTTCAAGTAATTAACAACTTTGCCTAGACGCAATAAATAATTCACTGTGCAAATTTCACTGTTCTTTGTAAATAAAGAAGTATTTATGGAATATTGTAAGATTTTAATAAAATTGTTTACATAAAATTAAGCCTGCATGCTCGATACAACATTTGGTATATACCAAAACAAACTAAAAACAAAACAATATATAAAATTTACAGATTACACGCCGAATCAAATAAAATATGAACAATGACCGTCCACAAAATAAATAATAGAAAAGAATCAGATCTACGAAGAGTGATGCATAAACACAACGGCAATATACAATAGGAATCGCATAAAGAAAAACAATTACATGGAACAGAACGATTTAATCATGTCTCATACGATGCATACCGCGATTATGTTTATAAACTATGAAAGAAACATACCGTTGCACGCAAGAGAAATATAAAATGTACGCGAGCAATTCGTATTACACAAAGATCACAAAGCGTAAGACACCAATGCATTCCCTCGCAAGCTGAATTCATAAAGGTAAGCACTTAAGACGATGACTATTTGATGACACAAATTCACAATTCTATGAATTAGCGCACAGTAAGAATTCGATATCAGAATTATAATGACGCAAACACGTTTGAGAGCATAAAAATCGGACAAAAGGACTGATGGTATAGACCGATTGTATTGCAGGGGGTCTGCGGCCGTTGATCCTCGATGGCCGCCGCGGAGAGGTTATAAATGGGGCAGTCCAGCAGGAAGAGTTAGAATTCGAACGAAATCGTTTTCCCGTAACGTAACAAGGCGTTGGACAGTTGTTAAAACACAATGATCTTCGAAAAACTGGTCGCCGTGGCGGGTGGCATGTAAACATTGCGACGGAGTAACTCCGCGGCGACGCTCGAGCGGCGCCGAGGCTCGACCGTGAAGAATCGCCGCAAGACTTTCGATGACTCGACACAAGAAAGTCGAGGCTCGCGGTTGATAATAGACGTCTAGAAGAAGATCGGGCGGAGAGTCGAAAATGCTCACGGGTCCATTGGGCTGGTGGTGCTCCTGCTGGCCGACAACATTGACAATACAGATGGCGACAGGCTCGACTCGCACACGAATCCCAACACACACGTATACACATCTGTACGCACACGCAGATTAATTGGTATACACATGCACACAAGTGTAAGTAAATACGCACACGCGACGTGAAAACACAGGTATGCACGAACGTGAATGTATTATACGCACACGATGTTGATACGAACACGCGAGCACAAGTTCGACACGCACACGCAAACATGAACACGCACGCGCGCGCAAGAGAGAGCAAGAAAGATGAAAGAGAGAGAAAAAGATAGAGAAGGTCGGAAGGCAGTAAATGCCTTATTATTGATCTATCGACAAAGAGGGTGATTTCGCGCGCGATGTTGCACGTGACAAATAATAGCCGGTACGTTTGATCGTCAATGATCGAATTATTCTTCGATCGGTAGCTCCGAGATGGCAGTAGTCCGAGTACGCCTCTGTCACGGCAGCCTAACCAAGATGTCCTCATTAGCAATTCGAGTCGCAGCCGCGACTAGGCTCGGTTTTACTCACTTCGTGGGCCGAGGGCTTCTGTCGAGCACACTCGACGCCCTCAAATAGCCTCCGTAAGGACACCCGATGGCTTTCTTCCTCGCGCGGTGCACCGAATCGATATTATATTTACATTAATGTGGATACTGCTGTTTGGCGCCATCATGCCTAAAAAAATAACTGTCTGAGCGCGGAGTCACGTGACCCCGCGACACGGTGAGATCTCGCGGTCGCTTTTATCCGTAGGCCACGAGAGGCTCTGGAAACGGAGCAGAATAAGAACCTGTGGAATCTTTACCACGTGCATTCCTATGCTAAAACTTTTTTACATTCATCTGAAATGCATTAGAGATTGATTAAAAAAATATCTTTTCTTTGTATGGTGATACATTTTTTCATAAATGAAATTTGTTTAGCCTCCCCCGATTATGATATTTAGGTGCACTAGCTGTTTAGCTACACTTTGTAACTTGTTTGTTTCTTTTTCAATTGAAAAATTGAAAAAGTGGAGGGAAATCGACAGTATATTGCGGTTCACGCAATTTATTTTTGACAGAAATCGCAGCAATAAATTACTATGTTACTTAGGATTTTTGTTAGCCAACTATCTGGTGGCGAGATCGTAATGTAACTAGTAATTTCATGAACCTCGAAAACCTGACACCGATATTTTCATTCCTTCGATAGGACAGAACTTTTACAATAAATTATAGAACATTCATGACAAATGATTAAGTTGATACTTATTTTGATAGAGTACACTTTCCGTCACTTTTTGAAATTGTGTAGTAATCTAATATTTTCTATTTGGACCTCATATTCGGAGTACATCATTCTTCCATAAATTTTTATTATAAAATATAAAACTTTTTCTATGAATTATCTATATCGTCGTGTCTGTTTTACAACATAAATTTAATATTTTCTAAAAAAAAAGTTCCTAAATTTTACCGAGAATATTTTATGCTCCTGACGTTCAAATAAGCACGAACATAAACAAAGATCTAGGAATAACGGGCGCACCTTCGGAGGGAAAAAATGTTGTTTTCACTGTTTTATTTTCGAAAAAAAAACAAAATAATTGATATCCTTTAATTGCTTTACAGTAATTTGAAATAAAAGCGTCACTACAGAGTAAATAAATTCTGTCGCGACATTCAGCCTTTTTGTTGTATTGTCAGTGTAAAACGTTTACTTATACCGTAGAGGTTATATTTATATTCTCTGTTAATCGGCGTAAAAAAACAATTTTCGTTGTATTAAAATAGTGTAAAGCATGGAACAGGTATCTCGAGGAATATTACTTTTCTTAAGATCCATTGAAATTAGATAATACAGTTTAACATATTTTAGGATTTAAAAGCAAAGATCGATCAAGCCTGCCGTACGGCCGAAGAATTTACGAAGCTTTATTATGAGAGTTTAGACAAACGTAGATACGTAAGTAATTCGAACAATATTTTCTTTTCTTCACTTAAATGATCAATCGAGAAAATGGTCAAAACGTATAAAAACAGCAAAATGTTAATTGTTTACCAATTAACCAGGTTTAAAATGGTTATGAATAATAACTGTAGCATTATTTCTTTCAACTGCTTTTAGCTTATATCAAGATTATACCTGGATACTGCAACTCTAATATGGAATGGAAATGGCATTGAAGGCAAAGATAACATACAAAAGTTCTGGACAGATTTACCACCCTCTGATCATTCTGTTTTTACTTTAGATGCTCAACCAATAACTGGTAATGGTTACATAAAAACTATAAACCATAGATTACTGTTTATTTCTTGAAATAATGCATTCATTTTTATGCATTCAGGAAAGGAACGTATTGATTCGAATGATTGTTTTACCTTTCTCTCTGCTATCATTATATACTTTGAATAGAAATTAATATTAAAAAATTAATGATAATAAATTGGATGTATATTTAAATATGTTACTAGGTCCCGAAGTAGCAGATCAATTAACATTTCTTGTAAAAGTGGGAGGACAAGTGAAATATGATGATAAAACGTCTAAGTCATTTAATCAAAGTTTCCTAATAGCAGCAATGGGAGATAAGTGGAAAATCGTGAGCGATTGTTTTCGAATACAAGAAGTACTAGAAAATGTAAATTAAAGTGCGAAATGAAGAATTTGTTTTTTAATATTGTTTGAAAATTCTTTGATTCAATATTCCTTTTTATTTCTATCGTCGGTCTTATATCAATGTATAAAGCGATATTAAAATTTTCGTATTAGTGAATCAGTACGTTGGTCGATCATTTAGGAATAACTTTACACGAGAAAGAACTAAAAATAAATATAGATATAAATACTTAGACATAAACGTTACTATAATACATATCGTATAAAACATCGATTTCGTATCTTTTGACGGTTCAACTTAAACATCCAATGATTAATAAGATTCTTAGAAATTTTAGGTGTGCAATTTTTTGTGCAAAACATTTATCGATCTATAGTTCGTAATATTCCCTAATGAGGATTATAAATATTGCCCATAATTACTTAAATCTTGAAGAAATCACACATGACATTCTATATTTAGATTAATTGCATTCTATTTTCCAATAGTTAATATAATTAACAGCTAAAATATAATTGCGCAACAAAATACAAACATATATCATTGAAATTACAATCCTACTACTTTGTTTATAGTAGATTGAAACAGTCTTGATGATGCATGATTCTTCTAGCGATAAGAATCGAAGATTACTTTAAAATTATATATAATTCAGCTAAAAATGACATAAAACACCGTACACGATATTTCGATTACAATGTTGCGTGTGACTCCTTAAAATGATTACGTATTTACAGATAATATTCCATTGAATACTTTGACTGAACGAACTATGAATTGATTACAATTCCAGACAAGAACTTGCACGTCTAGCATTTCTTAAAAAGATTCGTTCGTACGATCGTTCATGTTCTTCTTACCCTCACAATTCTCCCCCCCCCCCCTCTCTCTCTCTCGCTTTTTCCTCTGAATATAAAAAATAAGTCGATCGGTGTATCACAGGTACAAACGATGCAATAGAACGGAGAAACAAACAAAATTAAAAGGTGGGTGATCAGACCGAAAGGAGAGATATTCCGGTTCGCATTACTAGCGTTGTCGATCGATGTACTCTAGTAGCCATAATGTAGGCAGTGTTACAAGACAAAACGGCTTGACTGACGAATTGAGTGGCATTTTCATTCTCGTTGCATATGTCTTATTTTTAGATGATCGAATAAAAAAAAGATCAGACTCCGGAAACTATTAATGGAAGACTACTAAAACAGTTGAGAACAGTGACACTAATATTCTCAAATATAAGAAACAATGTAAAAAAGTTAAAAGTAATCTAAGAACAAGTTGTGCTTTGATTAATCCGGCCATTCATAAATAGTGTAAAAAGAGTAACTACATTTCCATATAAAGAATGATAAATAAAAAAGAATAAAAATTCTTGTTTAAAATAAGTTCTGATAAGATCAACAACATTTGTTCTTTTCATATTCTTCGAAAAGTATCCGGAGTCCTCGTTTTCTATTAGCGCTCTGTGGAAGAACGTCTACGCCATGACGAAGGCAAAACACAACGCTTCGAAATTTGATTAATTACACCCGCTGATTTACACAAATACATACAGTAAAACCTTGACTTCATTCGATCATATATCAATTTAATTTTTGATTATTGTAATACTTGCTCGAACTTCCGATTATTCAAATACTAATTTGCCGTATTAATATAATTATCATTTCATGCTGATCAGTCGTAGGCTGATGGAAATGCAATACATCCTTGGTAGATACTGCGTCAAAAATAAAAAAGTTACAGTAGCAAAAACAAGCATAATGCTTGTATAAATGCAAAATAAAATCAGGAACAATCGGTTATAAAGAACAATACGGAGAAGAGATAATGAATTCAATGAAACAGATGCGGAATAAAAAAAACCCAACATAAATAAGATGAATGAATGTTGATTAATCGAAAAGTTCATCAATTTAAGAGTATCCATCTGATTAGTATCTTTCTAATCAACGTTTTACTGCATTATTAAGCATACCTGTTATTCGACTTACTCTATACAAATACAAAAATTGATACATCCTCTCACGCATTAAAATGGCTTAATCGCCTAAAAGTTTCGCACTTACGATGTATAATCTAGCCTAAGACTTTGCGTACGATATTACGAAGCACGGCGCAAGGAAATTCGATGAAAGAACACCGAAACGTTTTCCTCGACAACTATAATCACCACATTTATCGTATAGCGGACGAGTATAATTCACGTAGAGCTTCACTTATACAGGATACATGTTGGATCGACGTAAAAATAATCATGATTAATTTACAAAAAGAAGAACCAAGTGCATTAGTATACAAAAAGTATTTCCTTTCTGCATTCGTAAGGTAAATATATACGTTCTCTTGTTTCGATAAACTGCGATTACTCGTCCATCTCGTATGAGTTTAAAACTATTGTTCAAAAAATTAAGGAACCATTACATTTGATCCTTACTTATCTTATTATATTTCTAGATTTAGTTCGTTTTTCTTTTCCTTTGAAAATCAATACGTTTTTTCCCTCTTGCAAAACTCAATTCATAAAAAATAGGAGAGAATTGTATTTACGCGCTATATGGTCTTTTTTTCATCGTTATCAAAAAATAATACTTTTATTACAACGTCCCTAAATTCAAACAAAAGTGGCTAATCGCAGTCTATATTAAGAAATGTATCGATGGAAATCGAAATATACCTTCTCTTTAATTTAGTACTTTTGCCTTTAGTTCCTTCTTACTTTTCCACCAAATCGATATTTAACTGAGGCCGTGTTCAGCTTGAGGCCTTGCTCTTAAACATCCTTGGCTTTATGTGCTCTCTCCGGATATGTAACTTAATATGAGTCCAAAAACTCATTTCCAGGAATAATATTGCAACAGAACTTTAGAAAAAGTTCATCATTGAGAAAAAAAAAGAAATACCTTCAACAAAATCTCCCCGAAAATGGGCACAGAATCTTGAAACTATAAGTTACCTAATACTCGGCATAGAAAGAAAGCAAGTTCAATACAGGACTTGGAAGAAGATCACCAAAGAAGTCGAAAATATTTTCGTGCCGGATGAAAATGAGGTCGAGAATAAGGGTAGAGACGAAGAAAGCGATATTAAATTCTGTGGTTTATCTTTGCACGGTATTAACGACATCTTTTATCGTATTTTGGAGGTCAGTGAGAAGTCTTGTATTCTCTGCAACATTTCGAGTACCAGCAGCACGAAGCTGACGTGCTTGAAGTTCTAATCTTGCAAGAAGTTCGCGAAATTGAAATCGCGCGTGTGGTGCGATACCACTGTCTGCGAGATTTGCACACATTCCGTGCAACAGCCCTACCTTGTCTGAAAGCTGAAGCCAGCTGGACATTACTATCGTTGAGCTACTTTTTAAATTCAATACGCTGCTCTCGATTAACGTTGAAAGCTCCAAAACGATTTGTTTTGCCGTCTTTGAGTCGGTATTCTGTTTACTTATATCATCGTCGGCGTGTTGAGATTTCGTACAGTTTGGCGTGGCATAGATAGAGGAACCAAAGTGCTTTGTTGACGAGCACAATGGTTTTAGTGGTTTTGCAGGAACGACCGGCTTCTCTGGTTCCGGTGGTGGCCATAATCTAACATCACTTTTGCTACCAGAACTATAAATACAGAAGGATAAATTAAATTAATATCTTTATATAGTGTATATATACATAAGCGATTTCAAACTATCAGGAACAAAATAAATATTACATTGGGTTCTGCGGAAAATTCGTTCGGGTTTAAGAATTAACAACGTTTTCCGCACCACCCAGTATATGTACCTTTGACTACGGGTGGAAGCACCACTATGATCTTCTGGTGAATCTTCTGTCTGGTCTAGGGTTTCTTGTTTACCACTACCTCCTCTTACGCTTAGTTTCGGACTGTGGGGCTGACTTTCACAAGACTCTTTATTTTCCCAAAGCTTTTTTAAGCTGCTAATACTGCCGGTACTTCTGCGCTTGTCGTCTTGCTGTTCTTCTGATTCAGAAGACTGTTCAGTTACTGTACTCTTTTCCTCTAAGGATTTCTCTTTTTCCGCGTTCTCAACTTTTCGAAGTCTGGCCTTGAAATCGATTATTTGTCCATCGGATGCCTCTTCTTTTTGAGGGTTACTCCGTTTATCTACTCTCTTCAATTTAAAACCGACATTTCCACTGGAGAGTATAGACTCAGTCACTGGAGAGGATATCGATGGATCCTTGTAAGTATTATAACTTTGATGCTGTTGATCTTGAGTTGTATCATTGGTTTTTAAAGTTGACACAGCATACTCATTTTGAGTGTGTCTGTCGCAATAAAAAAAATGTAAGGTACATACTTTCAATAATCGAAGATACATACATAGTTACACTTCCAAAAATAATAAAAGAATAATTTTAAAGTTTGTCTAAATCGTGGCTAAAAAACAATCGTTAAGTCATTATTGCGCAATATAAAATAGAATATTTAAAATTTTATATACCTCTGTCCAGAATCCATGTTAAAGCTAGCGCAAAGTTCTGAAAGTAGCTGTGACGCTGGATCTAAAGGAGCAGACGGTGTATTGCTTGTTACGCCACTTTTCTTCGTGCTCGTGCCATGTTTCGTTTCCGCGCTCTGTTTAATTTCATTTACCAACTTTAGCTCCAACATCTCTTTCATTCCAGGTTTCCTTTCAAAGCTATCAGGTGGCATATTTATAGAAGCTGGTGGCGGTGGCGGAGGCGGAGGTGGCGGTGCTTCGTCTGGTGGCGCAGCAGGTTCAATTGTTTCTATCCTGGACTTAAACCCCGTCCTTTTATTATCACTGTTTCTACACGAGCTATCTTGAGCTTCTCTGCGTCTCAAATTAACTCCAAACCTCGAGCAAGCTTCTTTCACAGAAGGTTCTGCATTGCTAACGTCGTTTCGATCCTCTTGTTCAATTTCCTCTTCTTTCGCACGCCAATCTGTACTCTTTGCTTTTCTCATGGACAACGGAGAATTTCTCATTTGAGAAATCTCACTGCAAGAGATTGGAGGTGGAAGTTCTATTTGATCTGGTCCGGAAAAAGTTTCATCGGGGGGAGGAGGCAAATCCGCCGGCGGCGGTGGAAATTCCAAATCAGCTAACGATGGCTGGACAGATCTTGATGGACTTGCGGTGCGAAAGTTCGAGTTACTTGAAACTCGAAAAGTTCTTAGACCAACAGCATCAGATTGATTGCTCTTTCGTACGGCTACAACTCGACCGCGGGGTGAGTTTGGCGGTTGATAGGTATTAACAACGCCGCTTGATGAATTACTGCGAGTCATTTGAGGTTGATTTCGTAAATTACTTTGACGGGGAGAAAGAGACCTATGTTGAGAATTATCGATAGAAGCTTCGTGTTGTTCCGCTGTACCAGCCGCCATAGTAGAAGCGACAGTCGCAGATTCTTGGTTCGATGGCATACCACTCTGACGCAAAGATTCTAGATACGCGCCGATCCTAGCACCTTTTGGCAATGTGCCATAACGATTTATAGCTCTCTTTACGTTCTGTACTTCTAATGCACCCACTTGTACCACCTAGGTATGAAATGTCAAGGATTTTATATGAAAACATGTAAGCATAAAATGTTAGAATGTTATCAAAATTCTAATTAGAATCTACCTTTAGTGGTAATGGTTCTTTTGATGGGTATGGTCGTGGTTTAATTGGTTTTTGTGAACTGGCTACGCCAGGTATAGGTTCCGGAGACGTGGAAGGTTGAGTGATGAAATTTGGTTCGGCCGTACCCTGGGAACCCTCGCCATCCTCCTCGATTTCGCAGCCTCCTGTAGCAATTGTTCCTTGAGCCATCGTCGCGAGATCTCGCGCAATACCTGAGTTCCCATTTAACAACAAACCGTACCGGTACATATTCTCTTTCTGCTTAGAGTCCTTTCGCTGAGGGCGAACAAGCTCCGTAAGCTCAAGTAACGAAAAATCGAAGAAAGTAAAAGTAGATCTTCATTCGCATCTACTAAATTTGCTCTACGTTAGTAACTTCATTACTCTTGATTGTACTAGTTTGGATTGAGAAAAAAAGAAAGTAAAGTGGTGAGAATATAATGAAAATGAAAACATCCAAATAAATTCGCCTTTCTAATTTTTTTGCTTCGTTATACATTCTCAATTTTCCAAACTAAATATAAGAAAAGAAAAAGACATGAAATATGCAGAAAGAGACGAGCATAAAAAGCTGAATATAGAGCTTACGGTAGGAAACTGAAGCAGTACGTGCACGTATCAGTACGCTTGATTAAAATAGAATGAAAATACCTTCGAGAATCTTATCAATACCATTTAGATCCGTGCCATCGTCGAGAGACATGGTGTTCGATTCAGTGTTTTGAGTATCTTGTTCTTGGTAGGCAGAGTCGCGGAACGAACTGCACGACGACAGCAAGCTGTTATCCAATCGTTATGTTATTGTAACACCATATGATAAATACTTGTCGGTGCTAGAAATCTCAATTGTATATAACAATTTTACTCGAAACAAATCCCATATATGTAGAATTGATATTAAAGGGGTACTTGTGTTTTTATCATTTTTAGGCCTTTCTTAGGAATTTTGCACATATTATATGGTTATTAATACTTTAACTATATTATACGCGTTACCGAATGCCAGCATATCCTTTGACACAGATATTTCGAAGATATGTACTTTAAGAAAATGCAGAAAAAATTGTTATCCAGTTCAAACACACATACTCCCTTAAATCATTTATTTTATATTAGCATATCAATCTAAAGAGCAATAATATAATCAAGATTTCATTACACCGAAGATGAAAATACACCATACCTTGTCCTTTTTGGAGGTGCTGGGGCTTGCTTTCCCTTTTTATTCGTCGAACGCCGCATTTGCACTATACTGCTGTTATTCTTGCTTGACAGTCCGCCAGTAAATGTGCTCAGTTTCGTTACCGAGCTGGTAGTTTCTATAAAAAATGTAACTGTAATTATATATTGTCATTCTTAATATTACGACGGAATATTACTATATCGTTTACAAATTCCCTTCATGTATACCTGAAGAGGGTAATGGTTCAGAGACTAGAACAAGCCCATGGATATTTCCAGTACTACCAGTCTGCGACTTCTTGTACGAGAGCAAAGGAATTTCTCCTCCGCCTTGCAACTGTTTTTCAACTTCTGCAACATTAATTTTTATATGCATTATTTAGATGCAAACGATAGATAATAATTCGTATGCATTCTCAAGAATCGATCAATTATTTCACCTTCAGTTATACTAGATTCTTGAAACATATTTTCGAGAGAATGATGAATCTCTTTAAATGTAGGTCGATCAGCAGCAGACCACTGCCAACATTGCCGCATCAGTTCATATACTTTCGGTGGACATCCAGGAGGACACTCCATTCTGTAGCCTTTTTCCAACATGTGATAGACATCCGTTAAATCCACGCCAGGATATGGAGACATGCCGTAGGTTGCTATTTCCCAGAGTAAGATACCAAATGCCCACACATCAGACTACAAATACGAAATGAACTGTTAACTAAATATAAGGGCGATGATACGATATATTATTCGAGGTGATTCCCTCGTCAGTGGGTTCATGCAATCCCTTTGACTTTAAGTGCACATGCTGAGAGATTTCCCTGTATAAAATATAGCCAAGATAATTTACCTTCGTAGAGAATTTATTATATGCCAATCCTTCCGGAGCAGTCCATTTTATAGGGAACTTCGCCCCAGCATGAGCCGTGTACGTATCATCTCTCATCAACCGGGCCAAGCCGAAGTCTGCTACTTTCACCAGATGATTTTCACCCACAAGGCAGTTTCGAGCCGCTAGATCTCTGTTTCGAAAGTCGCGATGTTAACGCGAGCTCGTTTTCTTAAGAGGAGAGGACGATGAAATTTAAAACATTTCGCCTAACTAACGGAATGAATTTTTTGTTTTTCGTGTAGAATATGCGGATCATTATCATCACTGTATAATCTGCCACTATTGTTCTTCAGGGAACTCCTTGTGTCACTACAAATCGCTCCTCAGAAATATCTACTTACAAGAAAAATACTTTTAATGTAACGATTACTTTTCGGCATAACACGTATCGTCCTAAAGCTAATTTCTTTATGAGTGGCGAGGCTATACTATTTTGTGGTAGGCTATACTATTTAGTTGCTGCTTGACACGTATTATGCAAAAAAAAGTTAGCGTTACATTTAACGTACTTTACTTTTAGTTCTTTTCGGTGCTTTCGTTGCGAAAAAAAGAATGTTTAAGTTATCTCCTGTAAAGTTTTCCTTACAATTCAGAGGTATGTATGCAGATGCTGTGTTATGATCGCAGTATACAAATTTCATAACATTAGACATAAGATCAGAATTTCGACCAATTGAAAGTAAATGTTTCAAACCGCGTTTCGAAAATAATTACAATTGGGATTTGGATCCGTTGAAATAGAAAGTTATTACATTTAAAAAATACACATTTGTTCTTGCATAGATGTGTAAAGAGTTATAGGCACTGTATAATTAAAGAGACAGCGTTTATTTTAAAATGTTACCTGTGAATGAAATTTCTGCTTTCCAGATAACTCATTCCACTGGCAATCTGCGTGGCCATGTGCATCAGGACAACAGCATTGATTTGATGTTTGCTCTCGTTCCGCAAATAGTCTAGCAAATTCCCTTTGCTCATAAACTCTGTAATGATGTAGAAAGGCGGCTCCCGAGTGCATACACCTAATAGTTGAACTAAATTCCGATGTTTCATCTCCTTCATAATTGCAGCTTCCTCTAAAAAGTCCTTTAGAGCCATTGTATCTTCCTATAAAACAGAACGTATAATTGCTTGTTTTACAACTTCGTAGCGCAATAAACAGTAATGTGGATAGTAGCAATAATCACTACAATAGAAAAAACAGACCTTTAACGTTTTTACAGCCACGGTCATGTTATACCTCTTCCATACAGCTTCGTAGACATCTCCATATTGCCCTCCACCTAATTTATGCCTCATCACTATGTCTGTCCTATTAATTTCCCATTCATCCGGTTCTAAGATGGAATAATTTGAGCCAATATTAATGACAACTAGTTCGATCTTTATATAACATATTATTGTAGGCGGAATAATTTTCAGCCTTTTATTATGGCTCACATACCTGGACTAAGTGGAAAAACGGTAGGTTTATTGTGCTTTGGTGCGGGATAAAGTAATTGTGTGATTAGACCATCGGCAAGCATTGAATGATGATGTACTAATTCTGCCAGTGTGTTAAATTTGCTTTCGGTTGTGACAAACATCTAAAATAATAATGTTACGTTACACAGTGTTTCGTCCTGGTTAAACATAATTGTATTACAAGTATTATTATACACAATCTTCATACCTTGCCCTCGCTGTCTTCATTAATCCTATAATGGTAGACTCTACCCTCATAGCGCAGAGAGATACTGCGCTGACCTGGGCTACTTTCCGATTCGCGAACCAAAAAACTACCATTTATTCCAGAACTTAATAGATACTCTGCAGCATTCCTGGATATCCTTCCATGATACCAAGAGTGTTTTTCTAGAGAATTTACTGGAGTGACATAATTCGACGGAACCCATCCTACTTGACCAGTACTTGAATGAGCTTCACACCATTCTCCACTTTTGTTGTAACTTAGAATACGAACTTGTTCACCTAAATTTAGATAATTTATGATAATATAAATTCTTCTTTAACGCTATATATATGTACAATTATATACTTTGGCAATATTTCATATACATATTATACTATACAAAAAAAACAATTACCTTTTTTAAGACTGAGCTGATTTTCACCACCTGCTTGAAAATCATACAAAGCAACAAATAGTTGGGGATCATCCTCTTCCTGTGCTAATAGATTTTCTTTACTGGTCCACCTGTATCATATATTTAAATACTTTTATAAATCGCTATGTACAAATTATTAATTTTCTTGATATACTTTGCGACAAAGCTAATTCAGAATCTAGTATAATAAAATGAAGAAAAAATATATTGTAACCTGTTCGCAGCCTCCAAGAGTCCCGCAGATGAAACACCGCTATGTTGTTGAATATTCACTTGCTGTGAAATTGGTTGAATGCCGGACCCATTTGGGGGATCGCCATCTGGTAATGCCGGAATGTGAGGTAGCGGTCTGCTTTGTAAAAGTGCTTCTGCACAATATCGTAATAACGTTTGACAATTAGAAATTGATACAGGAATCATAATTAATAGAATTCGACGACAACGTCTGTATCTTTTCCATTTCAACGTTTAAAAGAATTTTGATTCTCCTTATTCTTTATATGCATAAAAGAAATGTAGCATGAAATTTCTATCACTTGATATCAATCATGATAAGATTTTTGAACAAAGCAGCAACCATATTCATTTCCTTCTCAATTATACACGGTCGTTGCACTGTCGTGTAATAATTAAACTTCGAACTATTAAATAATATCTTAAACGATCTAAATATATGCAAAACACAAATATATCTTAGTAACAAGTTACAGTAACAATTAAACACAACGACTAATTTCTCTTTTCACTGATATCGAAATAAAAAAAAAGTGAACAACGATTCATTTTTTAAACAATTGCATAAAAACATATACGTGGTATAACAATCAAATTATATAACAAAATTGCTACTTCCAACTGTGTGTTTTATAGTTCAACGTTGCTTGCAATTTCTCCTTTTTTTCCATTTTCCATTCATCTGTACAGTTTTAAATTCGAGATCTGTTGCAAAGCAAGCAAAGTTCCACGAGCATAAGAGAGAAAAACTCCATGAGAGAGAGAAAGAGGAGAAAGAAAGTGCAAGAGAGAGAGGTGAAAAAAGGGGCGGACGCAGGAAAGAAATAGAAAATAAAAAGCGAGAGAGAGAGAGAATATATATGTAGTAGGGAAATACGAGAAGAAATTACCGCTGTGCTCCGTAAATATATTAGACCCAACAAGACGGGACTCCTTAAGGTTCCTTGGCTGTTTGCGTGTCTGTCGCACAGCAGAGCCGACAGGAACAATTCTCTCCTTAGTCTGTTGAGCACCCATAGTTCCTGAATTGGCATGCCCTTAGATTAATCCCGGCCGCAAAACTGCCGGGCCGTTCACTCGGCACATTCACTATCGACCTGACAGTCTAACACCCGTACATATCTCTCGCCGGCCTCTGCCGACGACGAGAACACCACGAGATTCACGAATCTCACACCGCAACGCGAACCTTCTATTCACATTTTTGACTAGCACTCAAGATCGACATTCTCGCCATGTTTGACAGCTTCGACGTCGACGATAGCTCGATTCGCACCGTACTGTTTACTACTTTTACTTACCACCAGGCTCATTTCTGTTACCTCATTGGACAGTCAATTTTCTGGACAAAAGACCTCATTGGCCAAAAGCTTTCTTCATCGATAACATCGCCGCGAAGTCTATGTTCCGTGTATGTAATTTATTTCCTCTTTTTATTGTATTTTGTTTATAACTGTTTGTATTTATTGGTAAAATAGTCGCGCGTGCGTAGAGTTTTATATTATCATTGAAATAAATTGTTCCGTGATTTTATTACGGCACGACAAATGACCGACCGATTTGCTGCATGCGTGCTTCGTTTACCTTTGTAATTATTGTAAAACCGTGTACTCGTAGAAAGTACTACAAAATTTGTTATTACTTTCTGGTGAGCTATTACTTTAAATATACTGAGACTTCCGCTATAATTATAATACATTAAAACATCGATTGAATACCGTGATACAGATAGCTCTTTTTATTAACTTAATAATTAATAATCCCAATTAAGAAAGTCGTAATCATAGAATTGTATATTTTAGTATCATATCTATGGTATTAAGTGCGAAAATGCAGTAGTTTTGGAACACGGCCAACTCTCGCAAGATACGTCGATGACTGAAGCGACGGCAGCGCGATATTGGATATCCGAACTTATTACGAATAATACGAAAAATACCGAGTACTACCGAAGCGTTTTAGTGACGTCATGCTGAAGCAGAAGAGATAAGACAGTCAAAAAAGTGAACTTCTGTTTTCTAATATATTCTCGTCTCGTATAATTATCTTCGTTAGCTACGTGATTTTGCAGAATGTCGTACGCATACCTTTTCAAGTACATCATTATTGGAGATACAGGTAATTGTAGAATGCTTCGCAAGTAGCGAATGTTGGGTGATACTAGCATTCTGCACTACGTCGACCGTAACAGAACCCATTGTTTTCGTTTCTTTGGACAATAATATTTTCGGCAGGCACACCTTGCAGCTGTGCTATGAATAATAATCCATACAATATTGCAATGATATTTAATGCAATGAATTAAATATTTATCGATGTATCAATCGTACAAATCTTTTCTTTTCTTTTTCCTTTTTTTTTTTTTGTATGATGCATCGTCAAGTTTAAAGATGTCGTATTCGTTTATTTACGTTAAAGATAGATTTCGTATCAAATTTCTTGGATAGATCGGCGTAGTGTCGTTAAGGATTGGCTTATTGAATAATATAACCATGAATATTAATGATTTATATTCGTTATTTATTCTATACAACATGTTTTCTTTAAATAGGGGTTGGCAAATCTTGTCTACTCCTCCAGTTCACGGATAAGAGATTCCAGCCTGTTCACGATTTAACAATAGGCGTTGAGTTTGGTGCTCGAATGATTACTATCGACGGAAAACCAATCAAGCTTCAAATTTGGGATACCGTAATTATTTCTTTGTTTATACGTTTATCTATATTATAAACTGCATCGCTCTAAAAACGATAATTATCAATATAATTCTATATAATAACTTATAGGCGGGCCAAGAAGCGTTTCGCTCCATTACACGATCGTATTACCGAGGCGCGGCTGGCGCTTTACTAGTATACGATATTACGCGCAGGGAAACATTCAGCCATTTGACAACATGGTTGGAGGACGCAAGACAACATTCGAATTCCAATATGGTGATCATGTTGATCGGTAATAAGAGTGATTTGGATAATAGAAGGGAAGTGAGGAGGGAAGAAGGTGAAGCTTTTGCGAGAGAACACGGACTTGTTTTTATGGAAACCAGTGCAAAAACAGCTATCAATGTAGAGGATGCATTTATCAATACAGCAAAAGTAATATATGAAAAAATTCAGGAGGGGGTGTTCGACATAAATAATGAGGTAATGTTTTCAAAATTCCAATAACGAAGTTGTTAATGTTATGTATCATATTTTTTTCCGCAAATATTATTCGTAAACGTATGTTAAATTTGTTCAGGCCAATGGTATCAAGATTGGACCACAACATTCTCCGACAAGTCACAGTGGATTGGCAGGTACCGGTGGTCGGGGTAACACGCAAGGCGGTGGGTGCTGCTAGGGGCTGGGGGTTGCCTGTCCACCGCTTCATCCTTCTCCAATTTGAATTGATCTTTTTACTCCTGCTCCTCATTTTATTCTCAACAAATTAATTTGTATATTTTTTTTGCATCAACAAGTGACTATTGGTGTATTAAGTATTTAAAACGGAAAAAAAAGAAAAAAAACTTATATACAAGTACTGAATATGACTATTATAAGGTAAAATGTTACATAATGCTTAAATCATAAAAGCTAATAAAGTTTTAATTTACAGATTCTCACAGATGCAAATTTATTATTTTTAAATATTTGTTTGCAACTTCATGCATTGTATATGTGATTCCTCTATAGCAAGCACAGTGATATTAGTTTGTTTTGTTTCTTTTAATTATTGCATTCATAAATTAGTTAAAGATTTTAGTGCATAAAGATAGGTTTACTTTTAAATATACTAGAAACATAAATATTATTTTATTAACACAATACTACATTAGATTTTTATTTATTTATTAAAGTAATTCAACTCTGGTTGCAACATGACAAAAAATTGATTATACATTGGATATCGATGAAGCGGAAGACGATGGGCACTTTTATTTAATGTTTTGTATTTGTCCACATTGTATATTGTATGTATCGTGCACTGATCTTTGAAATTTGATTTTATTTAAACAATGAACAATAGTTGGTATATGTAAATCAAAGGGACGTGTTAAAGATATGATTTACACTTGACTACCTAAGGCGACACCATGTATATGTATGTATCAATGTATGAAATGACGAATATATAAAACGTATAAATCAATTTTATTGTGAGGCCTATCTAACCGAAACGTTTTATTACTTAATCAATTACGATTGGTATTGGTATTTTTGGTATAATTACAGTCTCATTACAACTTGTAAACTAAAACATTTATATCATTTTTATATTTAAGTAAACGCGTTTAATAGATTGAAATATTCACAAAGAAAATTTTCTATTTACAACCACGAGTAGTAATACCAATCAGGAAGATAGGGAAATACTAATGTTACCTGTATTTTGTCCAATTGAATCTAATAATAAATGTAATACAGATACATGTACTTTTGTTCTGATTGTAATTGTAACATCCTAACTACAAAAGAATTTGAGAATTCATTAGAATATATACTATACAAAAAAGAGAGCAGTATCGCATTATATACAAATGATTGATTGAAATATTGATTTCTGAAATTTTCCTTTCAAACTGTATCGTACTTATTAACACAAATATATGACTAATTCCACACAAATGCAAAATTATTCATAGAACATTAAATAGTTCTACTGCATATTTTTCCGTCAATTTGTTAGTGTTTCTAAATTTATTTAAACTAAATTCAACGCGAATAAATCGCAATATTTTGAGCGAATTTCAAAGAGTGAGTTTGAGATTAGACTCCTTATACCGGAAGACGATAAATGCTGCACAAATACTGAACTGATAATACCGTTAACGAACGAAGGAAGAAGACGCGATAATAAAAGGCAACAGAATTGAATGAATCGTTAAAGCATGAAGCAAAATGTAAAAGTAAATGTAAGTTTCAAAGCATGTTTACGCGCCAGTAAGTTTCACAAGTCAGCTACGCCATTGAAAGAGCGCTCGAAATAGCGGTTTGATACTGAATGCACGTTACTACTCCTACTTGCTATATTTCAAGTGATTCACTAGATTTCATCGTACGTGCAGACGGGAAGCACGTATTTATTTTGTATTTGCTACAAATTTCGATTTGTTTATTAATAACGTTATCTGTCTTCGCTTAGTTCACTTATTACTATCTCTATCGTTTATCCGTCATATCAGATATCGTATCGGTGAATTCGTGGTGCTCTGTATCAATGTAGTACGTGTATTTCTAATAAGGTCTTTAATTACAAGAAATCTGTTTGAATAATTGATCTGTCATCTGTCGCACTTTTCAAAGCCAGACGTATTAATATTAATATGTAAAAAGGTGTGCCAGGGTGCATATATGAAGTTTCCGTTTACAGATAGCCGGATCTATGCTGCGTAATCTTTTGAAACAATTCGTATATTGACAGTGTAATGAGCTTAACACGATTACACGTTTTCTAACAAAGCAGTGACGATCGTGATTTAATGCTATAGTGTTGCAAGAATTTTTGGGTATGTAGTACGTTTTTTAATACTTGAACTGCATGTTTTGTTAAATAATAGTATTAATGCGTAGTGTGCCGTTTTAAAGGAGCGTAGGGTTATACACTCGTTGCTCGAGTATACGTATTATGAAAACGTATCTTGATTTCAAAGTGCATAAGCATTTTGCACTATGAAAAGTAGACGTGTACAGTGAAAATGCGGTTCTTGACCTCGTTTCATGTACGGTATATCATTTCTATGCCTTTTATAGGTTAGGAAATGTGTTTATTATGGCATTGTACGTACGTATTTAGAGCATTAAACTGTTTTTATTGCGATTTTGATTGCACAAGTAGTATAGGACGTCAAAGTTATTAATTGCTGAAGACATTTATTTACTTCAACTATTCTTAAAATTGATATTGTACGTATTGTGATATTGTATATGATATTATACGATAGTTCAAAGAAAAAATTAGCATTAGCGAACAGGATGCGGCCTTCTTAATCCTTTTGCATGAATGTATATTTACTTACACGCGCCCGTACATTGTTCCGTATAGGGTTTCTGTCGCAAATGATTACTACTGTGTAATAATGTTTTTTTTCAATACTATTTAATTAAATAATTTTTACTTCTAATAGTATTTTGTAAAATAAATGAAAATAATAATATGAAATAATCTGTTTCCACAAAAACGTAACATACGTATATGTAATCGACACTCTACATTTACTTGCAGTTATTAAATTTACATTTCCCTAAAAAAAAAATATTTGATAAAAATTGATTAACTTTACTGAAGCATGAAGAAAGAACATTGCAATTAAATGGATAAAGTGTATTTAAAACACAACAAAAGCTATTCAGCAGCTATAAAAGTCTTTTTACAGTTTTAACACTAATGCAACCTGACACAGATAACTTGAGACTCAATTGTTATTTTCCTCGATCCAATTACAGCATCAGTATTCAGCAATGCGTATAATTTTGATCCCGTTACAAATCGACCATTCGAACTACATATTACTATTAATTTTATTAAACATGATGCATACATTTTGTTTCTTCTATAAACGTGTAATTTATATTTATGTCAGCCTTCGATCCAAAGTGGATGCTGATCTAATGCCAGAAACACACGTGTCGTCAAAATTACGTACATTTTCGCCGTTATCTTTGTTTCGCTCATAACAACTTTGTGCAGGTCTTTGACTCGTAGTATACGAACTGTACATACGTACACATCTTGCCTATTCATTTAAATGCACGAATGCAACGAGTGAAATATGTACTTTCTGAATGAACGTAACCGTATAGCGGCACTCTTTCTGGCACAGGCATCGTTAACCGTACCGGTGCGGTGACACCACTCGGAGGGTTAATGAACATAAAAGACCCATCATTTGAACTTCCGAGATTGAACACTTGTAATATCTATTCTACCGTCGTCCACGGGTTTTTTCTTTCAAGCAAAAGTTGTCTGAAACTAAACGAGCTAGCTGTTTAAAAATTGTCCAAATTAGTTAATACAGTTCTCTATTCTCCTGTTTCATTTCGCAGATTTCTTTTTTAATAATTACGGGAGATTGGATGTAATTTTGGAGAGATTGGATTTTTAAAATGAATAATTGTCGAATGCATTTAAGGCAGAAATGAATGAAATTGTTCGAGGTTTTCAGGTATAAATCGTCTCTATACGATGTATGTAGCATTTTAACATTTTATTGGTATTGAATCACGTGTCTGATAACGTATTGATATATTACCGTTTCAATTGAAACATCGTAAGTTACGAATCCCAAACGCTTTCGTTACCGCAGTTTTCAAAATGGTAATTACAATGGTCAATAAGGAAATTACTTAATTACTTCCTTTTTTAATTCCTTTTATCACTGTTTCGTTCAAAATGGTGTTTTAATTTGTTATCGTACATAAAGTATACGGCTTATAAAAAAATATATCTATGCCACAACGACAAGCATTTATGAAATTTATTTTGCAAGGAAATCTCTTCTCGTCCGTAAATGTGTTTTCGCTAGAGTAGTTCTTTTTAAATATTTTCAGGCGATGCGGAAGAACGTACCGATGTCGAGCATGTTAGTTTAACGCATCCCAAAAAAACGACTGACGAATTGGTGAAACGATGACTCTACATATGGACTGACCATTCGGATTCCTATTTATACGTGCTTTAATTTTTACTGCAGCTGTTGTACGCTTTTATCATGACGAGTGTCGTTCCACTCACCGATAAACAACTCCACCAGCTGGTAAATGAATTTCTTTAAAAGACTTCTCTCTGCGCATATTCCTCAAATTGTGCAACGCTTTCATAGAACCGCCTTCTTTCATTTTTATCCTAGAACAGTGTTTCCAGAGTTTTTGTGAGTTCCGCCACCCCTTTCTATAATATTTGGAAACGCCTGACCCTGACACTCCACCCCATATAAGATAAGGTAAATTTAATAAGGTACAAAATCAATTCAGAATAGAATTTTAATGTAATAATATTTAATTATCGTATTTAAAAATCGCTGACTAAAAATATTCGCGATAGCCCCCTACAAAATGTTTCGCAACACCGGGATTTGGAACCACTGTACTAGAGGAATTCCCATAGGAAAATAGATTGCAATAAAGCTTCAAACGTTTACTTGAGTCATCGTCGATTAATTTTTAATATCTTTAACTTCTAGAGTGTTTCTATCGGAAAGGCTGTAAATCCTGCGGAAACTCCCGTGAAAGAGAAACATGTACGAAGTATCCTTTTATGTTTTAAACGTTCGCTTTGAAATAAAGTAAATGCGTTGGCGTGTTAGAAATATCGTTTAGCAGAATTGATTTGGAAATTACAATATATATGCACCTTAAGAAAAATATATAGGCGCTATTATAGGCACTCATCAAGAGAAGGGTGGAATGATATTTTGGATGTACGTGTTACGTCAACCCCTTCAAGAGAATCAAATTGTCGCGTGGAAATTTTGCCACGTATTACACAAAATATTACGGGATGGCCATCAGAAGGTAATTCCAGATTCGCAACGGTTTCGCGGAAGATTGGAAGATCTCGGGAAATTATGGCAACACTTACGAGAAGGATACGGTCCATTGATTCAATTGTATATAAGATTATTGACCACCAAGTTAGATTTTCACAAGCGAAATCCACGCATACCCGGCAATCTTCAACTAACTTCGGAACAATTGAAATCCATCGGAGAGAACGATATTAATGTTTAGTAAGTTTTAATTAATTTTAATTAATTTTAGTTCAACAAAGAAATGGAGTGAAGTCCATAAAACTGAGAGTGGTTTCTTTGATTGCCCAATAAATGAATTCTTTCGGTATATGTTTTTATTAATTGGTGCGCCTAATGTTGCACAAAACGATACTTTTTTTGTCTTTTTTCATTCCAGTTTCCAAATGTCTGTCGAAATGTTCGATTATATGGATGATATTTTGAACTTACAACGTGCAGGTAGGTACGGAAATAAATTTTTACCTACAATCGTGCTTTTTTTTTGCAACAGTCGATCTCCTTACATCGCTTCGATTGACTAGAAAAAAGTACTTCTTATTATCATTTTTCGCACGCTTTGCACGAATACCAGTGTTCAACGAATTTTTTTATTCAAATCAATCATAATTTTAGTATCAATTATGGCGTGCTAAATTGTCGATCACCTTTTGTAAAAGATGAAAGAAATCGATATCAATTTAGCTTACGTTGCCTTAGTATAATTAATATACTAGAATCCCGATTATCCAGATCGAAGCGAAGCAAAGGGAGACCGTTTTAAATCGAGATCTGCATGCTGAATAAATGAACGGAGGCGTCATTGGCGGATGAACGGAACAATTTTTCACGACGGTAATATCCCCTTTACTTCGTGAATTTCGATAGTTTACGTACTACTTTTAACATCGGACGTAATGTCGTGCAAATTCTATAAAATAGAACGCGACACCTCGTGGCATAATTCGAATGAAAAGAAAACACGATTAAACTGATCATTCCAGAGATACATATACCGGCATCGTCTCGTGTATCATGAACTCAGGTGTACAGCTTTTAATAACCACTTCCCGATCAACAAGCTGCTTCGAAATTCCGTTACTGCTGATTATACTAGAGGTTCTTAATGATTTTGATGTATATGAATGATATTATTTCAGTTACCACTTCTTTGAAGAACACACCTTCCAATTCAATGACTGTCAGCGGACAGTGCCGGCTGGCTCCGTTAATCCCATGCGCCTTAGATGCATCACAGCTGTATGATTATTGCGTGAAGATATTGTTTAAACTCCACGGTGCTCTGCCCGCGGATACATTGACTGGCCATCGGGACAGATTTTCCAAACAGTTTCAAGAGCTGAAAAAATTCTATAACACCGTTAAACAAAGACAGTATTTCGAGCATCTTATTACGATACCTGCGTTACCTGAGGTGAGCCCGCCCGTTAAAAACATTTATTCTCTCTTTCTCTATTTTAAATATAAATAAAAACGCGATACGTTTATTTCAGAATCCACCAAACTTTTTGATACAATCTGAGTTAAGAACTTATGTTACGCCGATAGTAGTATTACCATTAGAGGAATCGTTGGACTCTGAAACCGTCGTGGACAGTCTCATCGATACATCCGACACGAACTCGTTACCAGGTGATCAATTAGATTCCACGCGAAATGGATCAATTTCACCCGATGCAATAGCGGAGAGGTAAATCTAGGAATTGTCTGCATTCGATGTTTGTTACAAATTTGAAAGTTTTACGATATTAGATTGTCTGTCCTTTAGGGAAAGTTTGATCGATCATTTACATCAAGAGACTAATCGTCAGAGACAAGAATTACACCGTGTATTAACTGATCATCAGAGGATAGTAGGCGAACTTCAAATTCGTGTTACACAGCTTGAGTCGGATTTACTTGTTAGGGTAAAAACGTCTGAATATATCTTTTAACTTGCATATTTTAGATGCAATGCTTTAATACATCTATTTTCGTACCTGTAGTGCAATGAAATCGAACAGGAAAAGCAAGTTAACCAGGACTTTGTTAAACAGAAAGCAGATATGATGGTGAAAGTCCACGAGGGGGAAGGTTCGAGCGGGCTGTTTTAAATTCTACTTTATAATATATATTGCGGCACGCATTCGCGTTTCATTATGTTTCTCTATTTTCAGAAAAGTATAAAGTTTTGGTGGAGAAATTCCAGAAATTAAAGGATGCGTATTCAAAGTTTAGAGACGAACATATCAACTTAATTAGGAAGGTAAGGTGATTATGAAAATTTTGTTCAACTAATGCAAAATACGAAATGTTAAATGTTTTGTGCGCTTTTTGTATATCAGAAAGCTGAAGTGGATAAGCAGTTAGGAATGTTGAAAATGTCGCAAGAACAATGTGAACGTCGAACAGTGGAAGCAGAACGTCGACTTGACGAATTAATACAGGGTCAAGCTATAACCGAGAAAGACGCGCGAAAAGCAGTCGAAGCTCAACAAGATTTGGATGATGTGAAGCAACAATTAAATGACGCGAAAGCTGCGAACTTGGTTAATATATATGTTTTTAAATTTTAAACGTGCGTTTAGTTTTTATTCCATTTGAATAAAATTGTAATATTTTTAGGCGTTGATTGCTAAAAATGATCGTGTGACATCCGAAAAAACGACCCTGGAAGGGAATCTGCACGATTTACTAGCGCAAAAACAAGAGCTAGATTTGAAGATAGAAAAGTTGGAAGTTGAAGCCGAACGTTGCCGTAATGAAATGAATACGCATGCCGATGCTATGGTGAAAGAATTATTGTGTAAGTCTTTAAATTCGTTTAATGAAAGGTGGTTCGTGTTTCAGTGTTTAAAACGGCTTTATTTTCAATTTTAAACTGATTTTTTATTTCAGTGAATTGTATTTCCGAAGCAGAAAATATTACGAAGTATTCGTTGAATGCTATTGATAATCCAGCAATGTCGGATTTAACTTGCACCCCACAATATTTAGAAAGATTGGAAGAACCAACATTGAAATCGTTAGATGCTTTAGATTCCGCATACACCAGTTACGTGTGTGACACAACAAATGGAAAAGTGCTCATTAAAAGTGCAATACATGTTGCATACATTTTGGGACTTTATGTAATCAATGCGAAATCTACATCAAACACGTCGATTGACATAGCGTTGGGTGATAGTACGTTATGAATGAAATTAAAACTTATATAAAAGAATTTTTCAGAAGGTGTATATTGCATTGAATTTTTGTTGTTTTACAGAATTAACCGATGCGTGCAAACAGCTAGGATTACGAGCATTAACAATGTTTAATTATATACGGGAAAAATCACCTGTAACTGTGGGCCAAATTACCGAAGTCAAAGAACAATTTAAGAAAGTAAGTGAACTTGCCGCTACATTGTCCAAAACACAAAGCAATGTCGAAGTTATTGGAAGTCTGGTAGAAAAGGAGTTGTTAGGTATGGATAAAGCAATAGAAGAAGCTGCGAACAGAATACAGGTAATTGCATTTTAGTTTTCAGTTTGTTAATGTACATTTATTACCTTTTCGTATGGTAATGTATTTGCTAACATTAAAATAGGACATGCTGGAGAAATCTCGGGCTGCAGATTCGGGAGTACAATTGGAAGTAAACGGAAAAATTCTAGATTCATGTACAGAACTAATGAAATGTATAAGAATATTAGTTAAGAAGTCACGACTGTTGCAAGCAGAAATCGTTGAACAGGGAAAGGTAAATTATTGTTATTAAAGTGAAGTCAAGGTAAATGAATAAATATGTATTTCAAATTTAGGGCACTGCCTCTGCAACAGAATTTTATAAACGCAATCATCAATGGTCCGAAGGACTAATATCAGCAGCAAAAGCAGTAGCAATGGGTGCTAATCTTCTGCTGTAAGCTATTTATTTTTTACGTTAATATATATATTTCTATTCTTGTTTTTTACTTTTCATCGTATTTATAGAGAAGCTGCAGATAAAGTTGTTTCCGGGAACGGTAAATTTGAACAATTAGTGGTTGCATCGCAAGGAATCGCTGCATCTACAGCCCAATTAGTAGTTGCAAGCAGAGTAAAAGCTAATAGAAATAGCTGTAATTTAGCTGCACTTGCTGAGGCATCAAAACACGTAACACAAGCAACAGGAAGTGTTGTGGCTACGGCTAAAAATTGTAGTCAGCTGGTTGAAGAAAACGGTGATTGTGTTATTCAAAACTTCTGTTACCATTCTTTAATTAGAACATTGAATTAATGTATGTATCATTTTGTAGATGATTTAGATGTTTCTGGGTTGAGCCTACATCAGGCTAAACGACTAGAAATGGAAGCACAGGTTCGTGTATTGGAGTTAGAGCAAGCTTTGGAGACTGAAAGATTACGCTTAGCTGCTTTGCGCCGCTATCATTATCAACTTGAAGCCGAAAGAGAATAATCAGTACGTACCATTATACGATTTCATATTATTATAAATCGTAAAAGTACTTCCAAGTAAATTAGTTTTGTCCCTTATTTTCAGATTTTTTATTATCTATGCGAAATTCATGTTAACAATAGAATTTCTCATTGATATTAAACAGTATTGAACAAAATGTCTACAAAATGGAAAGTAAATAATTGAATTCCATTATAAAATAATATATTGCCGAGAAGAAGATCTATTTGGGTTGTCCAATTATTGTACTATTTGCATGTTTAATGTTTAATAAATACAATTTTATTTCTTTTTAAAGGTACTTGAAGATACTTTAACAAATCCTAAAATACCATTATACCTATTATACGTGTACATATGTGCCACTATGCACTACGCCCCACTAAAAATGCCACGAATAAGCTACACGATAAAAAATAACCGGTTGTTGTAACTATATACAGTTGGCCGTTATAACAATTTTAATTGTTTATAACAAATGGACTGCACATGGAATAATGTTCACACCTGTTGGATATGGTAGCTTATACTTCTAGCTTTAATTTATGTCCTCTGGTCATTGATGTATCTCGCCAGGAAGTGGCAGTAATGGCATTTGTTTATAACTTCTTTAAACAAATTCAATTATCTCGGCTTCTGCTGGGCCGATTTTAATCAACGACGTACTAAATTAAGGCTCTCGGTTCAAGAAACGATCTATACAAAAAACTCAAACTTATTATTAAATTGTTTATAAAAAATAAACAGCGCAAGGAGCATTTGTAAATCGTATATTGTCGTGTAGCAGCATCCTTTACCTTCATTTGAAGGACCCGATCATTAATGTTGCGCTTCTAGAGGTCGAGATAATTGTAATGACCCGGAGTTCTTTTTCGCCGATTTTTTAATTGTTAATAACTTTTAAACAGTCAAACATACAGCAAATATAGCTTAAAGTACAGCACTTAATTCAATAAAATATTTTGAAGATTGCTGCCGTTTTTGTACGACCTCAGAATACATAAGATATAGTAAGGACAGATACTACATACGATATTTCCTTTTTCTTTCACATCCTATTCTATTAGATATTTTGCCATCTCAAATTGGTCTCATATACATTTGCGAATATTTGTGTCATTAATAATAACTACAATTTGTAGCATATATTTTGGTTTCCGTCAGAATAAACAAGACAATTTCGACGAATCTGAAGTTGACAAGGCAGTAAATCTAACGGGTGCAAAATAATTAAAAGTCAAATTCCTCATAAGTAGTAGTGGTGGAGAAATATCGATGGTCAGCACTATCGATAATTTCCGATAATTGGACCATCGACCATCGATAGTTATCGATAGTGATGGAATGTGATATATGTATAGTAGCTCCCTCCTGAAAGCGGGCAAATACAATTCAATCCTGAACAAAGGATATAAAATTCTTGAAATTGCAGAGTCTTTCGTACACAAGATCACACAGAAAGCCAGTATTTAATCACAAAATACTATCGCTATCGTCAATTATGGAACAAATGCCTATCATGAAATTACCAAACATTTTTAAATTCGCGGCATTACGAATATCGACCCACATTTTCGATAACTATCGATAGTAAACATATATTGTCGATAGTTTTCGATAGTAGCAACCATCGATAATATCGATAGTGCCATCGATATTTATCCACCACTAATAAGTAGTCTTAGCTGGTGTTTCGAGGTGATGTTTTCACATATATTAAATAAACAGTAACTGATTGTTCAATAATAACATTAACTTTGTACTCCATTGCTGGGAAAGCTCCACAGCGAAATTAATTATACCATTAAATACAATAAACAAATAACATGATAGAGAAGAATGAAGAAAACACCGACGATAACAATCTTGTCAGAATAAGGTTAATAGCTGACAAGAGAACATTTTTAGAAAAGCAATTTCTTCAGGTAATTTTTCTTTTTTTTTACTTTATTTACATTTTGCTTTCGAATTTATTTACTGAGAATCTGTTCTAAGGTTATGTTCATTCGCAATTTTACGCAGATTATTATATTTCTATTAAATCTTTTTTCAATTCAATTTTATAAGATTAATTTTTGACTCCATTTGTCTTTTTACATAAATATTGTGTTCGATGTATAGTATTAGTAATGTTTATGCAGAAACATTTTTATGTTCTATTTAAATATGTCGACTAATGTAATATAACTAATTCGAAGGTCCAAGAAGAAATTAAAATATGTTTTGCACAATTGGCAGAAACATTATACGCTAGAGAGAAACAACTTTTGCGGCAATCAGAGGCAATTTATAGGCAACAAATATCTTTAGCATTATCCAGTCAAGAGACTCTTCCACCGTCTATAGCCATATTGAACGAGAAAACTATTTTGGAAGAACAGATTAAGCAATTTGGAAGAGTAGAACTTACAGGATCTAATACAACTGCAGTAACTGATTTGGAACCCTATAAAATTGTAGAATATCAGGATGTAAACAAAGATCATGTCTGTTTTGATAAATCTATCAACAGCAGCAGTATTGTCCCATCTTACACAACAAACAATGATTTTCCTTGTACAACAGAAGTAGGAAACGTAGAACATATCACCACAGGATTAATGTCACCTAATATAATACATTTAACAAGGAAACCAAACTATAGTCCTGACTTTCAAGATAATAATTCTGAAGATATTATTAACCACATTACAAACACAGATATGGAACTACAAAGGAATGATTGCAACCTTCAAGTTACCGATTTAAGTCAACAAGAAGATACAAAGGATAACAAGGATTTGAAAAGAAACATGATTGAAGAGCAACACAACTCCCAGGGACACACGGAGCAAGTGCAACAGTGGCTTGATCAGATTCTCCTAGAAACTGAAATAGAACCAACAATTCACGAAGTGGAGAAATTGCCAGATATATCGCAAACTTATGTCTGTACCAAACTCCAACTAGAAACATAGGAGTCATATTTAATTAAGTAACCTGCTCATGCCCGCTGTATAATTTTCACGATTTATTTATTTTCAATTGTCGTAATGTAGAAGAATTTCGATTTGGGAACACTCTTACACCATAATTGAATCGTCTGTATTTATTTGACTCGTTTCATTCACTTTATTTATTTATGTATAGTAGTAATAATTACAAAATGTTCTCCTTAGTAGCTAAAAACAGTAATATTATTAATTTCTGAACATGTTTGTACTTTCGTTAATATTGTGGAGCTACTAATCGCAAACATTTTAAAATTATCAATCGTAATTTTATTCTGTACGAATTAAGGAGAAGTAATAATCTTACCTACACAAAGTATGCATAAACAGTGATAGCGACGTATTTTTAAGTGAATATGTTATCAACATAATATTAGTTGCGAAACTACTTTTTAAATTAATTGATGTTATTTACCAATTTATAATTAATATTGGTAGTTTACAATTTAATTTATATTTTTTTATTATTTACCAGTGATTGAATATCTTTGTGTATCTTTCGAATTTTCGAAAAGAGGAGAGAAAAGAAAAATGGTACAGAAATGAATAGAACTGTTACATCTTTTTCGCATACAAGCGATTGATAAAAAATAAAGTCAGTTTTTTCTTTTCAATAATCGTTCTGTATATATTCTTTTTACCTTTATTGCTTAGTACATTTTATATCTTATGCTTTCATTTGAGAAAATTTAAGTGAAACATGGATTTGAAATGTGTTCAAAATACGAGTTTAGAAAAGTATTCGTTATATAGGCGCGATTAAAATCTTATGTATCTTCTATTTCTGCTTTATTCAAGGTTTAATCACTAACATATTTGGACAGTAATATGTTTGCATTGCTCTCATTGAATTCGTTCGTAATAAATCATTGGGTAACTTAGTTTGATTATTGACAGTTAGTAGAAAAAATAATTGAGCACCTTTGTATGGTTTATTAATAACTAAACAATTAAATAAGTACAGATAACCACCACCTTTTGTATGTACAAACGCCAGCGTAGTAGTGTCGATTCGGATTTTATGTCCAGCATTGGGATCGTGTTTGTCAGGAACCGAATTTTTAACAAAAATTCTGCGACTAGGGTCGAATCTGGGTCATAAGGGAGAAAATGAATTGTGTATATACCTCCCTTGAAGCCTCAGAGTAATAAGTTTAATCCATCATTTTAACGATACTTGGTAAAAGACCCAATCTTCGTAGAAAGAAGGTACAAAAGCACTGTTTTTGGTAAATGTTACGGGTACACAAAGTTGCGACAGGACTTGTTCGTACATTTCTAATGATTCTGGACACGATGCTCCGTTCCCCTATAAAATAAAACAAACATATCTTTTATGGAAAATTATCAATTTCTCCAATCTAGGTATTACCGAAAATAAAAATCATTAGCAACAGTACGTTATCTGAAGAATTAAACGAACTAATTTTACGCACATGAGTCATATATTTTCCTGTAGACTTTAAAATCTTCATTGAAGAGTTTAAAATTAGTCTAATAAAATCCCACGCATCGCCCCGCGGAGTAGTGCTAATCGGTATATCCGTTAGATCACCGAAAACGTAATCAAACTTTCGTCCTTCGTCAATCATATGAGATAATGTTTTCGCACAGTCTCCAACAATAATCTACAAAATTGAGTCTTATATGAGCAAATTTTGTAGTCTTATACATGTTTGTAAAGATAAATTTTGCTTTGATGAACCTCTTACTTCATAATTTTCTGACTTTCTTTTATCCAGACAATCTCCGCATATGCTTCTCATATGCTGACCGCAAGCTTTTATTACAATGTCATCGATCTATCGATAAGAATATTTCTTCATTAGTAAACCAATTTTTTCATCAGTATATAACAATTTAATAGTTCTAGCTTTATTCCAACATACTTCCAGCATGGTAACGAATTTGGGTTTCTCCTTGAGCAATTCCCAGAGTAAACCACCATCTCCTCCTCCCAAAATAACTATTTCCTTTCCTGTATAACTCTCTTTTCCACGTTGCATCAATGTTTCAGTATATATCAGATCCGCTTCAGATATATCTGCAATATTTTAGACAATTAATTTTAAACACTTTTATACTTTGTACAATGCTGCTTTCAGAAATATAGCATTATGTAATCTTACTTTGTAGTTCATCGAGGACCAATAAATTGCCAAGTGATTTCGAGTGAACAATCTGCACCTTTTGGTAAGGAGACCTTGCATCGAAGACCAATTTATCTATGTCATATTCAAGCAGCCTGTCATCTTAAAAAAAAAAAGAGGGAAATAATTTTATTGAAATCGTGAATGTTCAAAAAATTTGAATGATCGCATAGAAAAGCATTTAATATGCATGCGATGCGAAGCAGAAATCTGTAGAAAGGAAGAACAACTTTTACATTCGAAATAAAATCAAGGAGACTGAAAACCAATGATATAGGGGTTTCATCCGAGGAGTACTAAATCTAATTATCCTTTCCACATTTATTACTCATATGTTATGTACATTTTACGTAGGATATAATTAGGAAAAGATCGAACATCATTCGTTCAACGTACATGTAAAGAAACAACGTCTAATGCAATTATAATTGTTGAATGTAAACGTACATTCAATACTTTAAAACTTATTACAACTTCAATTTGCCGATTTCGTCGGTATGAAGTATTGAATGTAAACGTACATTCAATACTTTAAAACTTATTACAACTTCAATTTGCCGATTTCGTGGGCAATTCTGAAATCTTACATTTCAGGTATACATACTGCAACAAAAAAAATGACGAAAAAATTTCGTTTGAAAAAGGAAACAAGAATGATGTATATGTAATAATGGAAATAAATGGAAACAAAATACAGACGAATCATACACCGTATTAAGAAGAAACAAAACCATGAAGCATCTTCGTCTGGTCGTCGCGATGTACAATGAAAATAGAAGAATGTTCAGTTTTTTTTCAATTTCCTTTTTTTATAACAATTAACAAATGTACAACCGATGTAATGAATCAAAAATTATCCTTCGTTTAATGACGAAATGATCAAATGAAATGCTTCTTGCGGACACAATGTTCCGCACCTGTTTGTACCGTAAACAGAATAATAAATAAAAAAACTCACCGGCGGTAGGAAAGTATCTCTCAAAAGGTCCGCCGCGTTTAATTGGTGTAAGCGAGTGCGAACGCGTAGTGGCTGCTGCCGCCTGTAACGCCGTCTCCAATTCTCTGGCCAACTAAGGATGGCCGCGGACAAGCGAACCGACGAATAAAAAAAAACAGAAACTATCTTGTTAAACCAAACGTAACAACTCTCCTATTTGTTTTTTTATTATTATTATTACGCATGAATCAAGAGTCATATTTTTTCTTTGAATCCCTTTGCGGTAAAACCAAAAAAAGAAACACAGGGGGAGGGCGGGTGGATGGTTTGGGGTAGTACACGTCGACCGGAAAAGAGTAATCAATCGGAGCCGATGGCATTTTAGATGTGCAACGTTTTTTCAAGGTGCTATAGGTAACTAATAAAAAGGAACTAATTGGGGGAAGTGGTTTCTACCTGATAGTGTCAGATAGAGGTCATATATCGTTCCTCGCCTTACTGGTGGCAGGCGCTTGCTGCGTTGGCTGTTCAGAGCCATCGCAACGTCCGCTTCCAGGTATCGCCACTGCTACAAGGTCCTCTTTGTTACGCGTGTTTCTTCCGCATATAGTAAAATTCTTACTTATCTCTATAATGGTATTCATCAAACGATGATCTTTTTTTTTACAATACATTTATCTTGCAACTTTTTTTTCTTTTACCATTGAACGAGATAAACGAAATTTTCGTGAATGTGTTTTCGCAAATGCACCATCTCTATACTTTTGAACATTTTTTCGTTGTTACTTTTAAAATGATGTTTTATAGAACCATTTCTACGGTATACTATCAATTCGTATGTAACAAGATGTACCTTGTAATGACCCCATATTCGATATATACAAAACCCGATTATTTGTATTTGATAATCCATGAAGCAACAAAATATTGTGAAATTTGCAACTAGGTATTGTAAAATAATAGGTGAAGTAATTAATGTAAAAAGCTCTACCTCAAAGTCCAAAAGGGCTTCCTCTTCATCCCTCTTGTAATATTCAATGTTAATGGTGATTAAGCCTTCGGTATATCCTCGAACTGTAATTAGACTACCTTTAGGACCTGTATAGAGGACTAAAAAGCTTCCATCAATACTTGATTCAGTCAATGGTTTTAGACCATCGAAATGTTCTTGGAGAACATTAGCAATCGCCAACTTCAGATTAGAACACTTGTCTACATCTACTATTACATTCGATGAAACAGTGAAGTCAAGAAGCACAGTGTGGGCAACCATTGTATATAAACCTAAAAAAACAAACAATCGTTATTGCGTTTTGTTTAACTTTTGAATATTATAAATTATTTCACATAAAAATATGCAAACAATTATATTATACTTATAAAGTCTTCATTTATACAATGCAAAGAAGATAATTATCATTTATAAAGGAAGAATTTTATAGTAAATTATAATTAATTATTAATACCTGTATATTAGTATAAAATTATGATGAAATCAAGAGATTCTTTTTTCACAATTCCTATACAAATCCTTCGATGGCATGAACATAAAAGTTTGTAGAAAAGTTCTTGGTTCAATTCCTCCTATAACATAGAGAAGTTATAAGGCTATGTTGTAACACGCGCGGTTGAATATAGGTTAAATCGTCTTAAACGAATAGTTCAATTACGAGCAATAAAATAATTAACTTCATGAAGCAATAAGGACACACATCAGCTCTATTGTTGAGATATTTTTCTTTGTGATATAATAACTCTGAAACATCGAGAATTCTACTTTGCATATTATTTCCTTGAAAATAATACATCAAATGTTTCTCGATTATTTTTTAAAGTTGTTTAAAAATGGAAGAATTTAAACGAGACCAATAATTGGTTCGTTTTATCGATAGATTAATCGTCAGATTTATGTAAATCACAAAAATAGAAGAACAATATAATACACATGAAAACATATATTTAATTAAGTAAAAAAGACAAATGATAGAAGAGAAGAATGAATGATGTAATTAATAGAACTCATTCTTTTTATTATTCATTTGAGAAAACAACAAAAAATGTTTAACACGTAACGCATTAATTCTTACATTGCTATAAACATTGACGAACGCAGTTAGCATACATATAAACAAAATTATGTAATACTAGTAACGAAAACAAAAGTTATACTTACAAATTGGAATATAATAATTCTCAATCACACGAGTAGTATGTAGTAGTTTGTAAGATAAAAATGCAATCGCAATAGAGGTCGCTGTGTCGACTAGCGTACAAATCAGTGCTAACAATTACATACGCGCGTAGAAAAATTTCTAGATCATTTACTATTTGTTCCAGGATCATTTTTCGCATCGATTGTATATAGTGATTATTGTAATCACTATAAAATATTACGCTTGAAAATTATTATTACAAAATCATATACACACATTACTTCGTAACATAAAAAGTATACGGTAGAATAAATACTATATTTTTAAACATTTAAAATTTTATTGTTTCGGAAAGAATACTAATTTAATCAATTATATTACAAAAAGAATTTAGTTTTAATTTAACATTAATACTCAGTCGCTAGCATTAGTGCCCTGATTGTCATCTTCTCTACCGCTTTCTGAAGCACTTGCGGAATTTGACTCTTCATCCGAATCTTTAAGAACTTTCCCTTTAGTATTCTTCTTCGGTCTTAAAGTTTCAAAGTCTGAGCCTTCTTCGTCCGACGAATATATATTTGATACTAAAAATATAATAGCCGCATTATTGTTTTGTAAATAATTATGTGCGAGAACAAACTTTACTAATTTTCCTGAAACATGTTATGCTTAATTTACCTTTAACAGGAATATTCAGTCCTTTCTTATATTTATTTTTAATTGCTGCAAGAGAAATGGCACCTTCGTCATCCGAACCATCGTCATGATAAGTATCCCCGCCGTATCCACCAACGGATCTTCCTGTTGTACCCCTGCTTGTGCTACTCTTTTTCGGTTTACTTTGAACTCGCATTGCCATGCGTAATTTTTCTTCTTCTTTCTAAAAATAAAAGAATATAATCAATGTTAGTATCACGATCAAATCTTAATAGAATACCACACGTAAATGCATTTCGCAATGGAATTAAACGCAGAAAATGTAAACTCACTTTAATCATTTCGTATCTATTTTGATCCGGATTGGTTCCTACTTGTGACAATACTTTTATGCCAGAAGTTTTTTGTGATCGATCCGCCAAAGACATGGTCATTTTCCTATGAGTGAAGGATTCTGTAGAATGGGGACGGAACGTCAATTTAGTTCTAAATACCGCCTGACCCTGAAGGCCAGTCCCTTGGCGGATATAGAGGTGATTATGATCACCCTGTAGCGGCTGCTTATATACGTCAAATATCTCAGAGCCCAGATGTAGCGACATACTGCCGTCAGACCATTTTACAAACCTGGCATTGCTTTCTTTGACAACTTTACCCTGATCATCAAACGTTTCTCTCCAGCGAAGAGTATTTTCTACTTTTAATTTTAATCTAGCTCGACCTTCTTCATCTAGCGTTTCTTCTTCATCAATTTCGTCCTCGTACGTTTCTGTATCGAACGGTCGTGTCTCTACTGAAAGGAAATTCGGAAGTTTTACAAAATGTATTTCCCGACCTAAATCTGTAGAGATTTTTGGAATTTCTACATCGATTCTTGTCTCTGGTGGAGGTTCTGGCTCTTCTTCCTTTTCTTTACCCGCATCCTAAAGACAATGAATAATGATCACTTATTTTGTTATCTAAGAATTTTCTTTACTATCGTAATGTGGTCGAACGTACGTCTTCAATGACTGGTTGACTAGGGCCTTCACCACCGCTATCAGATCTGTCCGGGCTTCTACTTCTACTTCTGCTTTTACTTCTGCTTCTGCTTCTACTTCTGCTCCTACTTCTGCTCCTATTTCTGCTCCTACTTCTACTTCTACTACGGCTCTTTGCTCTCTTTTCATCGTCTTTGTCTTTTTCGTCGTCTGTGCTGATGTCGCTGGCATCACCAAAAAGTGCATCCGCTGTCGGTGCTGCAGCTTCCTTGTCAGCGTGTTCACTTTCAGAGTCAGAATCTATGAGTGGCTTTGCCCTTTTCGCTTCATCCTCAGCTTCAGACGCCGAGCCACTGTTGTCTGCTTTTTGTGCTGGGCTTGCTTCACCATCGCTATCATTCGATTTAGTACTTCCTGGAACATAGTCACAACTATAGCAATGGCTTTCTTTCACAAAAGGAAAATTAATTGTTTCCCTTTCCATTTACAAACCTCTTGTCTTCAATGATTTTTCAGATTCATTATCGTCTTTATTTTCTTCAGAGCTCTCTGGCTTCTGCTCCGTGCCTACCGGTTCGTTCCTGACAGAATCAGGAGAATTTACCATTCTGAAAATATGTGCGTAACAAGATCAAGAGAACAGTTACAATATTGTTAAACGTAAACATCACATGCTTTCTGTATGAACAAAAAAATACAAAGATTTGTAGAGCTACTAACTCTGCGAATTTTGGCGTTTCCGATCTTCTTTCTTGAGGCGAACATGATCTTGACCTTTGCGAATCACTGTTATTTGATGCAACTGATTTTGGACTACCGCTTCTAGATCTCTGAGAACCAGATTTGTTGCTACGTACAGAACCGACGCTTGAATGTCTAGAATCTGATCTAGTCGGGGATGGACTTTTAGAGTTCTGTCCAGGACCTGGTTTTTCCTCCGCGGATTGACTACTGGACCTAGAAGACCTTTCGCTAGCGTTTGAACCTACTGATCGCGCTTGATTCTCATCATCGGAATTTCTATCGCGCGTAGAATGTGCAGCATTTGAGTTAGGTGAGCCGCTTCGACTCGACCTAGAGGATCCTGATCGATTATCCGATTCTGATCCTAAAAGTGGAATTGTCAAGTTGTCCTTAATATCGTGATTTTTGTACCGTTCAATTCATATTGGATATGAAAACAAATATATTCATTTAAATTATAGCGCTGTATGTTTACCTGAATCCCAATTGGAGTTTTGCAAATGTTCTTTCGTTGGTGGCATATTTTCACTTGCGTTTAACAGACAGTTGTATTAAAAAACATAATCACAGAAACACGATTTCGAAGTATTTCGTGAAGTTGCTAGATTAAAAGGCTGGCAGATAGAAGCAGTGTAGAAAATATTCGAGACGCGTTTCAATATGTCGCAGATAATTACTATGGAACTCCGTGTGAAGTAATTCTAGGGACTTTAATATTAAGAAAATCATTTTATAACCTGCGATCGGCGCTGACACTTCTCGTTGTATCATACTTCACAGTATATGTTTCGTGACCATAGTTGCAATGTTCACACATTTTATGGGTGGTGTGTAGTTTAATTGTTAATTGTGAATGGTGCATGACATGTGCATTGCGTAATTTAATTAAATGATGTCTATGGGGTACTTAAATTTCTTGCCAAAATATTTACATAACAAACGCGAATAAATTGATTTCGATAGAAATACGTACCACGAAATTGTACAAGGTAAATGCTACCAAATGCAAATATTTTTTTTTAATATCTTGCTTCTTAGAAATAATAGAATACCAGATTATGCTATTGATTTACAAAGAGATGAAGAAGTTAACTAAATGATTTGTTTTAATGTAAAAAAAATGTATTTGATATTTGTACTTAAAATAATAACTACAAACAATTTTTATTATTTCTAAATTTATGCGTATATGTTTAAATCAAATGTTTTTTTAATTGTGTAATATAACTTAAATGTATAATAAAAATAAATAAAAATATTCAGCATGTTATTTGAATTAAAACTATTCATCGCTTAAAAATGTTGGATTGTCATACGTATAATTCATTCGCGATTTTTCAGCTGTTCTGCCGCCGTGCTCATTATTTCGAACTTGCAAATGATTATGCTTTGCTATTATATTTGAACGTCGCTTCTCAAACGCTTCCATTATACCTTTTGGTATGGTAGAAGACATGGATTTAGAAAATCCTGAAAACATATATCAATAAATCATTATTCCCATAATTATATTTCGATAGTTAAGACACAATGAACCATCTATATTATCTTAAATATAAATACCAGATGTAGTAGGGTTTCTAAGTTTTTTATGAAAGAGTACTTCAAAATTTGGTGGCATCTTTGGAGGATTTTGTGTATCTTGTATTAATTCTCTTACAGTCTTCCGTTTCCCCGATGAAGATACAATACTGTTCTTTGAATTAAATATTGTATCACTTTCTGTTGCATTTTGGAGACCGTCTGCAATATTATTTGCATGTTTACTGCTAATTAAATCCTCCGATGAATATTCTTTCTACAAAATGAAGAGATATTAAGCTTTATGTAAAATATGAATTTTATCTACAAATCGGTATCTGTATTACATGTTACCTTGCCAAAAAAAGGTATGCTTAACTTCACATTGGCCAGAATGTGAACGAATGTATTAAACCGATGGACCAACATTGCTAGGAATTGGATTAATAAAACAAAAACAAATGCAACAATAAACAAACATCCAATTGGTTCCAAATGCATATAATTTCTGAATACATGTACCTGAAAAAATGGTATCACCTCAGTATCGTTAATATCAACTTGTAGTAGTATTAATGGTATACATGTATTATATCAGTTGGACTAGCATGCGTCTCACACTAAGAAAGGAATACTTACCTCGTATTCATCAGCGTAGGTGATATTATATTCAACGGCAAAGGGCCATTGAAAATGCAGAACATCTTTGTTAATCTGCAGCAAGAAAATTGCAACTACAAATATTGTATTTATCATAAAGAACTTTAGAAGACATTCATTACGTATATTCATCAGTCCCTTTGCAATTTTTTGCTGCAACACATTTTAAAGTTATTAGAGAAATTCAATCGTTTCGAGGTTTGTATAAATCTTCTTTTCTTATAGTAACCATACTTGTTTTTCCATGTCGTTTTCAATAGGATGTAAATATTTTTCTATCAACTGCTTCCAGAATTTTTCCTCCGTAATAGGAAGGAAATCTACCTTTCCATTTTTCAAACGTTTATCTTGAACCCAAGTAGGATTTATTAAATAATTCGAATATCCTTGACGATCATTATCACATATTTGTTGTGAAATTTCAACTTCCGAATCTGAGCCAGACTCAGCGTCTTCTGCAATTTGCAATTTTATTTGCTCGCTGTATGCCTTGCTTTGACTATTACTTCTTTCATCTGCATTGTCCTTTGACGCGTTGTTAAGATCGTAGTTACTACAAAATTTTAACATATTTAAGACTAACATATTCGCTATAATATTTTGGTTTCCTTTTCTTAATATACCTTTCCATCTCTTTCAAACGGATATTAATTTCATTTATAGAAGTATATATAGATTCCAAATATTTCTCTTCGTCTGTTGATTTTTTGTATGTACATAAACTCCACGTGAGTAAATTGGACAAAGAAAATTTGGAGTACTTGTTCTTTGTATTTTCGTTGTGTTGTTCAAGTGATGATTTTTTGTCTAATGCCTAAACAAAAAATTGTAACTAAGAATATGTATAAAAAATTAACGAAACCAAAAGTTAATAAGCCTTCGCAAACCTGTGCTTGTCCTTGTAATTTAGATTCTCTAGTTCCCCATGTAATATTATGAACATTAAAGATAGAAAAGATGATAAGTAACATGTACATTGATGGCACAGTTATATAATAAATAAATCCGTTAGGTAAACATGACAATTCCTGAGGGTGTAAGAGAGCTGCAGTCACAAATTGACCAATCACAATTAAAAATAGAAGGGCGTTGGGTGCTAGAAATCCATCCGCTGCTACTTGAAGTAACATTCCAACTAACACAACGATCATTACTAAGGCATATATAACGGTGAGGACTTCCGCAACTATAAGCTGCAAAAACATTAATATATACAGTAACAAAATGAATAAAAATAATTTTAATTCGTTAGTGTTTCATTGTTTTAAACTGGCTACATATTTAATATTCTGCTAACTGCATAAAATATCTGCCTACGTTTATATGTGCTAAGGATATCGTTTTATGTTATTACCTGCATGCGAACTTTGCAGAAAAAGCAAGTAATAATGAATATAATGATTGGAATGAAATTGTACCAAAAGCTTAGCCAGTTGTCTATGTGGAAGGAAGTTACAAATGCACCAACCATCATTAAATAGATAAACGATGGACCTATAATTGTGCTACCTTTAAAAAGTAATAGTAATTAATGTTCGAATATGAATAAAATATACAATGGGATTCTCTATCGTTACATTAGAGTTGTGCAGACATTGATTGTAAACAACTTACCTGTTAGAATCCATTGGTACGTTATGTAAAGCCATGAAATATTATTATTTGCTTTTCTGGTCACTTGTGAGGTACTTAGTAAGTCAAAAACATTTGCCATTGTCGACGGTATCCAACGCCGACGTTGGATATAAAATTCCTTGAATGATTCTGGAGCATGGGTATATGCATCCCCAGCTGCGCAGTATTCTACCTATTTGAATGATAGAAATAAAGCATTATTTTAATCAAAGATCCTCCATTCGAATTCTCCATTTTTCGTTCTAAGAATAACACGATTTTGTCTGTAGCTATTAAACGTTTAAATGCTCTTACTTTACAACCGGCTTGTAAAATTAATGTACAAAGCCATCTATCTTCTCCTTGATCGTACTGAATATAGTGCTTTGGTTCAGTCGATTTAGTTGCATACTTTGCGAGTACATTGTTTTGCATTAAAGCTTTCGCTCTGAAAAGGGAGAAACAACCTGGACTGCAGAGTACGCATCCTATTGTATGCTCTGTTGACTTTTGAAGCCAATGTCCAATGGCGTACTCGAATTTCTGTACCCAAAGCATGGGTCCTATATATGGAAATATATTGTTGATATAACATAAATTGGTTAATCCATTTTTTGAAATACAAAAGTATGCACGACGTACTGTACAACTTTTTTTTTTATATACTTGAATGTTCGTAAAAGTACCTTTTCCTACAGGATGTATTCTTCCACAAGCTGCACCCAATTTATTATCTTTCTTCATTAAGTCTATCAATGCCTTAACAGCTGTTGGACGAAAATCTATGTCTCCATCTAACGTTAGAATGTAAGTATTCTCTGCTATTATTTCTTTGATATCAATATCTATTGATGAGCTCATTAAGCGATGGCCAAGAAGATAATACATGTACATGACCTAAAATAATTTATAACAAGAACATTGTTAATAATCTTTATGTGAACGAAATTCTATCATCATGTTTATCGAAATATACTTCTCTTCTTTCATTTGCTAATAGTAATGCTGAATGTACCTGACTCCATCGTTTTCTATGTCTGATTTTATTTTTATCTTTAAGATGTACTGTTAAACGTGTCTTTCCAGGTAAATTCCAGATCAATTGACCACCATAGGGTGTTGGACATTTAATTGGCGGTAAAGCTAAGATGCCAAGATTTCTTATACTTTCTTGCATTGTGTCTACAAATGTTATTACATACTGATTCACTTGCGTTTCATTATCATCATGATCACAGGGTTCAATACAGCCGTAAATGCAACAGAATGCATCGTCGAACATTACATGCGCTGAAACGATTATTGTGTTATCATTATCGTTAATTTAATCCAAAAAAATCTGCTTTATAATGAATATTATTTACTTTCAAGTTCGTAATAATCTTTGATATAAATTTTATAATACTTCTGCGTAACTTTCATAGCACATTGATCTTTGTCTAGTCTTAGAATACTTCCAATGAGTTCCCTCATTTCTTCTTTGGTTTCGTGCCACATAGTTGCGCAAGCATAAATTTGAGTAGTGCTAGAGTTCATTTTGGTGCTTATATTTGTATTCGAAATAGAAGAGCGAGAACTATTCCACGTTTGGGTTTCTTTCAAGCTATAAGTCTAAAATGAAGGTTTTATTTAGAAACTATCAGTGGGAAATCACAATTCAGAATACTGAAGTAAGTAAAACCTCGAATCCTGTTGGCGATTCTAAATGGTCTTCTTCTTCATCCTTTTTTTCAATATTGTGATTATTTTCATGCCTCCTCTTGTTTAACGCCAAGAACTGGTCTGTTAGGAATGTATCGTAACTGGAGTGCTGAAATATCTTCTCAATGGGGGCAAGCCTTTCATTTTCACCCAACCAAGCTTGAAATGTAATCCAAATTTGTGATAACCACCATATAAACCAGCACCAAAGACGCCAACTTAAAAGGAACTCTGTGATATTGTTATAATTAAATAGATTTAAAAATAAATGATCCGGTATTACTTCGTGGAAGGCGCATGAATCTTGTTCTCTGATGCTACCAAATATTAAAATTAAAGAAATTGTTCCTGGAGTAATTAAACTTAACGGTAAGGCAAAGCCAAATTGGTGCATTTGTGTTTGATAAGCAAATTTCGCTGCAAGGATAGTAAACAATTGTTAACAGTCAAAAAAGAGAAGTATTTGTAATATTTATATAGTTCGTTTGTTATTTTATTTGATGAAAATTTGTTACCTGTTTCGTATAGTAAAAAAGAACAAAATGCTTGTACTAGAAAAGTATGGTAAGGTGTAGAACTATCTTTGTACTGAATATCCATATCGTCGTATCTAAAATACCAGTTTACCAGCTCTGCGTCCTTTCCAGAGAAAGAATTCGAATTTTCGATTAATTTCACATTATATTCACTTTCCCATGAAAATTGAAATAGTTCTTGTATCTTGATTTCATTCAAAAGTGAAATCGTGATAGCACTTGAAATAAAGATGAAAGATCTCCAAACTGCTACGTATCCTTGTAGTACATTGTAGTTATTTATTAAATCTGCTTTTACATTTGCCAAGTACTTCATAAAACCTATGCAGAAAAGAATAACATATTTTTAAAACAGTCCTGAATTAAAAAAAAAAGAAGTTATTATTTTCAATTAATATAATTTTTCTATTATACAAAAATATATTATTACCATAATAATTGTAATGAGACACATAATTGCTCCACCAACGGCAAGATGATAATACAAGTGCCACAGGAAGAATCCATGCTTCAGGATCCTGTATATTATAATTTAGGAAAGATTGTAAGAACACTCCAGAACCTTGAGCAACTACTGCCAAAATATTGCACGATAGAACTAACAGGAATGTTTTAATTGTACTCGTATGTTTTTGACATTGAGAAATAAGGTCTGCAATAAAATCATGAATTTATAAGTTCGATTTCTTATTGCATTTATGATTACACTTTTAACTTTACACATAAATATATATGGATCAGTGTATGTTATTATACTAACTTACTCAATAAAGCAGGAATGAAACAAACACAAGTAGAAATTGCTGCAGCATCTGCAGAATTAATCCTTGGAAGACTATAAAAAATTAATAGTGCTACACCAATTGGATGAAGTGTTTCCAAAAGGCAAAGTATTATAATGCTTTGCTTTCTAGGCAATGCTCCTTTCTTTTTGAACAGAAAACACCATATTGCCCTGAATAAGGCCAAACTTTCTGGTATAAGAAACATAAAAATAATGTACCATATCCAAACTATTTTGCCCTTTTTAGAAATTGTTGCTCCCAATTGTTCATCATATTCTAAAAAATTATCAAGTCGAATAAATATTGTACACTAATAATGTAGTTTTTATACTTTTTACAAAATATACAGCATATGAAATTCATTAAAAGTTGTATGTGTATCATAAGATGTTTAACGCAATTATAAATGTGCATATAACGGTATTTTCTTGTTACATTAATACATTACCTGAAAAGTAATCACAGAATGGAACAGTATTATTTTCTCCAAGCTGTGATATAGCAAGAAGCGTCATAAACTTGGCAAGTAAACCACTACAAAGTACAATGCAGAAGAGTACGATATAAACAAGTACTTTAATAATTTGTATGGAAATGTCTGCCCATTTTTTATTTTGCATGGATGCACTTTCTTTTTTCAGTGGAAAATATGTAAATGCATCCCAAGCTGGAGATTCTTTAGGAAGCCTAAAGTTAAGCGAAATTGAATGATGTAAATAATTAACAATAAATCGAACGAACCTTAAATATCGCTAACTATATAATTACAATACGATCCAATGTATTTTTTTTAAACATTTCGCCAATTATATGAATTACTTGGAAATTAAAGAACTATTGGAAATTAGAATATAATTCAATTATCTTACGAATGTTGCGATGTTCTACTGTCATCTTCGATCTCGGAAAAGTGATCCCCGTAATTTTGAAAATTATTGAACGAAGAATTCAAATTACCTTCTTCTAGCTTTAACATGATGAGAGAATAACACTATACTGATTTATGAATCATCGATAGCCGAAATTTTCATTCACATATCAGGTATGTTGATAAAATTGATAAGATTCCGAACTTGTCGAAAATAGTTGGTATTATCTACAATTTAAAGGAAGCAGGAAAATGGAAAAGCGCACGTGGCAAAGGTAGTATTATTATTTTCTCAAGAAATAATGCAAACGATTAAAAGAAATACAGTTATCAATGCATTTTGTATTTAAGGCAAAATTGTCATTAACATTATTGTTTTCGTAGAAAAAGGAAATACCATGGCAATTTAATAAGTTATCATATTGCTTTTATATTTTTTGTAAAAGCTAAAAGAAAATGTTTCTTTGCAAAGACTATCATTTATAAATAACAAGATTCATCGGTTTAAAGAAACATTAACTTTATAAAGAATAAACAAGTTCTAGTTAGATATATTAAATAATACCTCCCAAGAGGAGGCCCGGGTACAATGGTCCAAAGGGACTGAATGCCTGGCTAAGCCCCTTATACATAGATAGATAGATAGGTATATTAATTATCTAACGGTATGAAAACATATTTAATTATGTATTAGATATATGTATTTATAACTACATTTTGAGATCTTTTATGTTAATTTTATCATTTTCAGGAAATGTTTTCAAATGGATTGAATATTTTCATGTTTTAAACTAGTGATTTCAATAATAATAAATAAGGATGATAATAATATACTTCCAATAAAATATTTTTCTTCCAAACCGTTGTTACATTTTTATTTGAGTACAAAAGTAAAGAAGTTAACATTTTCGCGCATCTATAATGCGTCCCGAAATTTTCTGCGCAACAACATTATTTTAACGGCGAAATATATACGTAATACAACAATGATGTTAAAATTCTTCTGCCAATTCTATTATTTATGCTACAACAAATTATTACAGAAACTTCCCGACAATTATATACTGGATAATCTTGCTGCAAGAAAGCAAGCATGAAAACCGAAATTTTCAAACGAAATTTAAAGTTTCCCGCAAGCCGAGAGTCGAAATCGTATCGCATTCTAAAATCGTACGCATTCGATAAGGAATAATCGATATGGATGATCTCGCAGTACCTTTCGCGAGATAGGTTCCTATCTGTGAACTACGCTTTGTGCTTGATTTGTCAATAATCGAGGATAAAGTTAAATGCCGGATTAAATCGTTCGGCATAACTCACGTAAAGTTCGAAAAAGGTAAAGAGGAGATCCGTAGCGATGTGGCGTGTCCCAAAGTTGGCTCACGGGGCCCGAAGCTTTCCCTGTTCAAATGAAAGTATTAATGCCGAAGGTTGAAGGAGTTTAACCGCGCGCAATATTTCTACCGAGTACTTTTTTTTCAAGTACTTATCCCTGAAATTGTACGTCTTCTTTAGGGGTGATAATCATCACCCGAGATTATTCGTTTCTTTTCTCCAAAAAATGGCATCACAGAGTCAAAATGCCGTGAACATAAGTACCACGGTCACACCGGCGAATGGATCTTCCGGAACGTCGACAACCATCTCGGTCTGTGCTACGAAGATGCAGTCACTTACTTCTGCACCATCCTCACAAACCTATCAACAACATTCGTCGCCGTCATCGTCGCCGTTGCCGTCACCGTCTCCGATGCAGCAACAGCATCAACAGACACTGCAACAACCTAACAATGTGGAGGCAATCGACAAGAATTCCTCCAATACATTAAAAGTATGCATCTGTTTATGTTTTGGAAATTTTAGTTCGATACAAATATATGTTAGCCAAATGCATTTGGTATATCAATATGTGATCCATTATTTCTTTATCGTTGTTATGGTTTAACTCGTGACTGGTGACATCGAGTTTGACAGACTACGAGATGGGATTTATTTTTCGTGTAACGCTTAAAAGTATGATCTAGCAACCATACGGACTCAGGTATCTCACTACGTGTAGAAAAAGTTATGTTACATCTTGTAAGCGGTAGTATTGAAGCAGTTGTGCTGTGTTTCTTATTTAATAATGCGCCGCAATGTGTTTGACTTTACCACTGCGGTTAAGGGTTAATATGTGAATGCATTGTGAGACGACTCGTTCATTATATTAATCGTTGCCTTTTCTTTGGAAGTTTCCTTGTTTCTTTATTAAGACTCTTTGTTTTAATCTACCTTGCAAGTTTTACATTACTTTGTATATCCATTAGACTCAACAACATTGTATTGCGCCATTTATTTATGCCACCTGAATTAGTCTTCTATTGACCTTTTTTTTACACAAATTTTATTTACAACATATTTGGCCGTCAAAAAGATAAATAAATAGTGGATTACTTATTGGTGCAACTAATATATCAATCTTGAATTTTAATTGTGAATACTTATACACGCACAGTTGTGTACAATTGATCATTTCTAAAATTTCTTCCACAGCGCAACCCAAAAATGGAATTAAGCAAAAGCGATTTATTAAAATTATTGGGGCATCTTGAAGGAGAATTACAAGCAAGAGATATTGTGGTAGCAGTATTAAAGGTAATTTCTTTCTTTGTTAATTAATGATAGAAATCGGTATGCTGGCGTTTAAGATATCGTAACACACTTAATATTTTATAGTCGGAAAAATTGAAACATCTGTTAAATACAAGATATCTGAGTGGAACCTCAGATCCACATGCGGCGCTTGCACGCGACGTGGTGTTAGTAGGCAGTGTAAATGAACATGAACCAAATCAAATAAATAGACAAGTTGCTACTTTAGAAGCGCTTGTGACACAACACAGATGTATGCAGCTTAAAATGGCCAAAGTTCTTAAAGATGCTGAACTTAGGCACAGAGCAGTATGTATAAGCTTCCATACATTGTTCATCGTGCGTTAAATAATTTTTTTATATATGCGATATACTCTCATCATTGGCAGGTTATCAAGGAATTAGAAGAAGAGAAACGAAAGCACGAGCATGATACTGCCCAAGGTGATGATATTACGTATGGACTGGAAAAGGAGAGGACACGATTGAAAAAAGAATTGGAGGTAGAGAAACAAGATAAAAAAAGACTGGAACTAGAATTAAAGAAGGCGGGCGACACTTTAGAGGAAGAAAAGACTAGACAAAAGCAAATAGTGCTGCTTCTACTGGCCGAGCGCAAGAAAATAATCATGAAGTACATAGAGGAGAGGAAGAGATCGGAAGATTTGGCGCAGATATTGAGCGAGGAGAAAGTACGAATAGATTCTATGGCGGAAGGATTAGAAGAAGAAAGTAAGAAGTCGTTGCAGATGGAAGCGGAATTAGAGAAACAACTTGCGCAATTCGATATAGAAAGACAGCAATACAAACAAGCTTTGACAAAGGAAGAAAAAAGGGCTAAGGACCTTGAATTAGAATTAGATAAACTTAGAAGCGAAATGGAGGCATGGAAGGAAACACAAGCACGAGGTTCTCCCAGAGGAGTGGGTGCAACACCTCCGCCACCTCCAGCAAAACCAGCAAATTTAGTTGCCATGCCAACAGTTAAGCCTGCCAATGCTGCACAGACAAGTATGTTAAATAGAATAATTTTATACGTATATATATGTACATTAACATAACTTATTATACGATGTACCAGTAAGAAAGCAATATTAATTTTGATATATCTATGTGGTAATACTGAATATACATATGAACAAGAAATGTATAACTAGTTAAATTTTTGGATAATTATGTCTTATGTGCAGTTAAAGGTACAGTACTGGGCACTGGGACTCCAATGGTTAGTAGTAAAGTTGTTCAGCCTACTGCCACAGTATCTAGTGTTCCTGTCAGTGGTCCAAGTAAGAATAATTTGTCTTACACTAAAGTTGGAATAATATATAAACGATTCAAATATTGTCGACATATTTTCTGTAAAAGAATATTCGTGTTTACTTGATACTGGATCAAAATGATAATGCTCATTAAAGTATTCTATTTAAAACTATATATTTTATACAAATGTTTGTGGATTAATACTATATATTGTATTTGCAAATCTTTGGATATATACGTGTTACAATATCCTTTGCTTTTATAAACGTAAGCCGTTGCGTTGTAATATAATAACGCTTACAATTATTTTCTTCTAGCTACTGGAATTGCTAGGTCAGTGATTCCTGGACAGGCATTACGTGGGGTCTCGTACACGTGCAACGTTACGTCTTCTAGTGGAGAAACTGCACCGTCTTCTGAAAACCAGGTAAACTACCCTAATTTTTCTCCTCATTCGACTTTAATTTGAAGATACACGTTAAATATTTTATAATATAGTTTCTATATTATTGAAATCTTCCATGCACTTTGTTTCCACATTTTATATTGACTTTTCATACGCTCTTATTTTTGAGACACTTAATTTGCAATCAAATTTCGGAGAAATAGATAAAAGAAAACAATGACAGTGAGAATTAAAAAGAAAAGACAAACACTTGCATAGTGTACTACTTGTATGTTCAAAATGTCCTGTCAATGCTATCCGAATTTATATTAGCTATGAAATTTATCTGGGAGACATATTCATAACTGGAAGTTAATTTTACTTTGTCGAAGTATAAAAAGTAAAACTGTGTGGATATAAACAGAAAGTGTAAACGGAAACAATTATACAAGTAATATGCGAAAGTGTTGAAATTAGATACAGCAATGTTATTTGATATTATTTTATATATAAATGAATAAGGTTTTCTAGTCTTATGTGTTTAGTAAAATTGAATATTACGTAAAATATTTTTACATTATATATTCTCATTGTATAAATTTTGCTGCATGACATTCACAAATACAAATATGTCTTATCATCTTGCTTTCGAAAGCACAGTTGTTGCGTATTTTTGGACTTTCAATTATCGTTTTTCAATAAAACAGTGTAACAAACAGAAATTCCTTTGGGGTGAAATTGCTTTACTTTTTTTTCTCTAACACATGGGTATGTTGTTCTTATCGTGATATACAAAGAACAATCAGTATACATCGTATAAGAGAAAAGAAAAATGTATATATTTAGAGTAGCGGTACCTCCATTCTCTACTTTTTAGATTTTTGTACAAGGTTTGAATGTAAAATGTAAAATACGTAAAAACATAACATTAAAGAAGTACAATGAAGGTAAACGGTAAATCATGTATACATATATTAATTCTGCATGCACACATCTTCTAGATGCGTTGCACGTATCATATCTCTAATTTCGTAGAGACTTTTTTAATTATTAGGATAAAATTACTGCATTTTATTAACAATTTATCATTCAATTTTATTTAAATTATTATGACGAATTTATATCGTGGTGTACGGTTGTAATTATAATCAAAACCTTTCTTCCATCACATAGGTACATACAAATTTAAGATTTTATTTTTGATTATACATAACACACAAACACACATACACACGCAATATTTTGTAAAATATAATTCACACTGATTATGTCACATTGTATTATTTTATATAAGTTAAAATACACCATCAAATTTTAAGTCTGGATTGTATTATGCTATTCTTATTTTGTACATAGGATTACTATTTAGTATGTATACATTGATTATTTCCTTAATTAAAACTTGTATGCAACTCACTTTTGAGCCTTATTTACAACTTCTCCCTGCTTGCCCTCCTAATTGCAACCTTGTATTTGCTATCGCTAACTTTACATGGTTTGGTTGTTCTACTTGTTATTTTTTTCAAGTTGTGTGATGTACTACTCTAACAAACAAAAATAGTAGATCTCCGTACAATCTCGATCGTAGAAAATCACAAAAAAAACTCCCAATTATATTCACCATTAATAGCATATCTCGCTCGCCAAAGAAACTTCATATCTATCTTTTAACGATCTACTTTCATCATTTAGTTACCAACATACATAACGGTATCCATCAATTTACCATGATTGTTAACTATCCACCACACCGTAATTCTACAATTACAACATAAATAAATATACATCAGACTGCTTAGGTAACAAAGCCAATCTTCTTTCTCCGAAACATTTATTAATTCCGTTGTCTCTGGTAAACAATTGTACTCCTTCGCTTTAGAGTTGGTGATTTGGTATTCATTTCTTCTCCTTTCTCTTCTTGTTTTATTTGAATTGTATCTGATAAACGCAGCCACCCCTTAACTTCCGCCCCATTTACCGGGTTGTTTCCGAAGAGGATATAAGCCCGAACGTTAAATCGGTCTCCTGTGTATTCATTCCTCAGGCTGTAGAGAAACGTGCGGTTGCACCTGTTCCTGTAAATCCTGGAGGTACGGTAAAACTTATGCCGTCGACACAAGCTGCAGGAAAGCTTGGCTTTCATGGTACGGCGATACAAGCATCCGGTATGCTGCCCTCGAAAAAGCCACCAGTATCTCGCGGCGTTCCTCCTCCTGTGCCGCCAAATAAACCTGTAGTACCACCTAAAAAGGAGGCCGCTTATATTAGGAGGACCGACTCGTTGCAAGCAACACAGGATGCCGTTAAACATGGTAAACAAGCTGCGGCGCATCCTACTAGTGGATCTACTACTCCGCAAGTCCAACAGGCATTAGGAGCTTTTACTCAAGCCTCCGACGAAGAGGTCAGTAATATAGCTCCTCTGCCATAATCGTCTGACTAATTTAAACGGCCTGATTAATTAAATTCAATTTCATTTTAAATGTCCTTGTGGGTATTTTCCTATTTATCAATGAAAACTTTATAGACGTTTCATCGGGTTCTGAACAAAGTTACTCGTCTTCAGTGATGGTTCTCTCGGAAGATTTTCAGTCTCTTCTGCCAGTTGCACCTGTTGCCGCCACGATCACCTTGTTTCTCATTGTTTCGCTTGATTTAGTGGTGCCTTATCCAAAATTGTTTTAATTATAGAGTTTTTTTTTAAGATAAAACAGAATTGAAAATTGCGCATCTAAGGGATGAAAGTTTATCAATTTATCATTGTTCCCTGTTAAAAAAAAAGCTAATGCAAGAATTCTTCATTTAGTTCTATGTAATTGATAATTATGTACGTCTCTAAATAGCGATATTTCTATTTTATTCACATTTCTCGCTGTTATCAGAAGAACAGAACGCACGATTACGTTTAGTCGTCACGATCGAGTAACTTTTTTCGGTGCCCGATGAATCGACGCAATTATTTTCGTCTGATTCCTTCTGCACGTGAACGTAATTCAGAGCTCGTGAATATGATTTCAGACAAAGCCACGTTGATTTAACGGCGGGTACAAAAAGCGTAAGCATTACTAAGATTTAAGAAAGTCCGAAGGGCGTATTATTACACGAATAAAACTTTGGGTAACATGCTTGTACCTGCGCAACGCGGGATTCCGTTGAACAACGTTTCTGAATCAACGAAAGAAACGTATACATGTATGTGCCCGAACTACTCGTTCATCGATTGATTATGTTTAACTTGCGTACCGTAAGATACAATTACTTATATCGCTAGATCTCGCAATCGGACGGATTTATGGATCCGTGGCGATACATCATCACACTACCAACAACCTGAACCATGCTTGTAACATTGTATTATAGCCGAGGCAAATGAATCGAAACCGGAATAATTCAAGTATTTAAGGTAGATTCTGTAGATTCGTAGTGTACTATCCGCGATCTCTCCGAATTACGGTAAAAATACAAAGAAGTCATTACATGAAATTAGTATCGTTGTAACGTGCTATTCGTAAGAAAGGACGATACTGTTATCAACAGTGGACGTGGATAATAAATGTTTATGCAACAGGGAGCTAGACTGTGTAATATGTTAATAAAACAAAAATACATAATAGGTAGGGAAAAATATGGAAGGGTCATTTAACGTTAAATCACCCGATTTACGAAGCGGAGGACATTTTTAATAACGCGACTCTTTCGGTGTCGACGTTTCTTTTTCATCGGTAATATTTTTTGTTTTTTATTCGAATAATTTACTTTCAGAGATTATTTTGGAGATACTTGTAAGTTTTGTAACACGCAATTAAAGGAGAAGGAGAGAAAAGAACGTTTTATTAAGGGTTAGAAAACTACGGTGATTTGATTAAAACGATTGATCGACTTTTGACGTAAGATGACCCAACGGTATATGCTATAATCACTGCCTTGCCTCACGTAACTGCGTGCATCGCTAATATACAAACGATACACTGACGATAGAAGCAAATTAAATGAATTTATTCCTAAAGAGCAGCTAAAATGAGCAGTCAGTGTTTTTGCATCGTGGACCTATACATAGATTGTTCCGTAACAAGGCATTTGAAGGATTGAAAGTGAAACTCGTATACCCGGTGTCCCTTTGACAATACTTGTGTGTAAAATAGTATTATTTGGTACTGAAACGCTTTTTGAAACATCGTGATTATCGATAAACAAAAGCAGGAGTAAGATAATAATTTATTTTCTATCCGTTTCTATCGAGGCATTATCATTAATATCGACAGAACATTTTCAGTAATACGAGCCAGTCGCTCAATAATGTTGTTTATTAGTAATATCAATGACAGATCTACAGTATTCCGTAAGATGTATTGTATCCGCGCGAACAAGCGATTTTCCTATGAAAAGTAAAGTATAAATGTTCTTCATTCTTCGTAAGAATATACGCGCTTATTGTGTTTTTTTTTTTTTTTATTAATTTGGATCTACTATGCGTTTATACGATCGTTTGAGTCGCGAGGATTTCGAAGGAAGAGATTGTACGATGATATCGAGAATAATTTTCGGCTTTAGAAATCCGTTACCCGCCGAGTACAGTACACCTTACGAAATACCTGTACAAATTTCGTTCCCACAATGCAGAGTTTATAACAAGGACATGAATAAAATTATTCGTTTGTACACAGTTTCTCTTGTATAAATTATAAATGGATAGGATTACGTCCTTATCAATATATCAGAGATACGTACTTGCGTTATACACGTGCACGGATACACCCACACAGAAGGAGTGGAAAAAAAGGGTATTGGATTATTTGAAGATGTATCTCATTCTCCTTTCGTACACTTTACATGCGACCGTGATTTCATAAAACGTGTGAAAATAATTAACGAGCGCCCGTGCACGTGAATTGTCTCGCGTGAGATTTCTACAATATATTTCTTCGATGCCAGCACTTGGGTTTTCCTTCTTTTTTTTGAGAGAGATTGTTCCACTTAAATGCGTTAATATTCTGCTGCATTGCTCAAGGAACACGCGCAATCTCCTTAGTGTCTTCATATATTGGGAATGCTCCGTAGAAAAAGTTAAGAATATTAAATGAAAAGGAATTCCTTCTAAAGTTCACTCATTGAAGTCACGATTGTTAATTGAAACGATGCAAGGAACGCGTATTTTCTCCACCTGATGAATGTCTTTTTTTTCTTTTTCTTTTTTTACCCAATTCCGACCACTTTTTAATGATATTCGAGACGTTAACGTCTGTTACGCAACTTGAGTCATATCTCTCGCGTACTTTCTTTCGGGGCGGTGAAAAGTCTGTTTAATGAGAGATTGAATCGCCAGCGTCTTCCAATTTTTCCACTTGCTGCACGTACGATGTGAACCCTTACAATTATAAGGGAGCAACTATACAAAATGTAATAAGAAAAGGAAAAAAGATAAAACAGGCGAAAATTTGTGTAATTGACAAAGCAACGAGCGCCAAATTTATTTTAGTCGCGAGATTTCGCGACGCGGCATAATTAAGAAAAAAAAAGATAAAAAACGGTGGAGCCGCGTGAAACAAACCGGGAGGGTAATTAAAAACGAAAGGCTGAATTTTTCTGAACGAAAGAGGTCTCTTAAATATGAAAAGGTCAAGACGAAAAAGAAAGTGCTCACAGCGACGTCGTAATACGAAGCTAGAAAAAGCGAAAAAAGAGACCCTATTAAGAAGAACAGCGAAATAAGAAAAAATAAAGGCATTTCTACTGGATTTGCAGGACCAAGTGACGAACTATACTACCGCATATACACACAAATGCACACCTGAAACGAATGAACAAATAAGAACATTTGCATACGTACCACCCATACAAATCACCAAACCCCCTCTACACATACGTACATCTAACATCCATTTAAACCATCAAAGTATCCCGGGAACGAAGAAAAGAGAAAGGCTTAATAGATAGCCATCGGGTCACCTAGGAAGAAGATGGCCAAGGAGTGTGCAAGGGTTCCAAAGGAGACGAGCAGAGGAAGATAGAATGAGGAAGCTCAGGGAGGAACAGGGAAGAACAGGGGGAGTAAGAGAGAAGGAGAGTGTGGGTGTGAGATGGTACCCCGGTGAGGATGGTAAAAGGTAAGCAGCGCGAATGGCGCGTGCGCTCGCCGATTCACGTACACGCTCATACGCAATCCATACACGTGCACGTACACGAGCAAATCCGTAGAAATTGCACGAAGGGTTAGGGGGAAAAAAAGGAGAGTGCACGGGCCAGCATCAGAGGGAGGATCGTAGAGCGCTAACGAGGAAGCGAGGAAGCGTGAAAGCGGGGAAGTGAGCGGGACGAACGTAAGCGAGACGGTACAATAAAGTTAGAAACGTGAATGAAGGAGAGGAATAGAGACAGCCAGTCGTGACAGTCGATGGACAAAGAAACGAGGATCCGCGGGCTCCTTGCGCGGTATGAGGTTTGCATGCCTAGGTGACGGCTCCTCAGTATCGTCCTACGTTTCGTTCGCGACGCGACCTTTCAACTTGCACCTCCGCGCGCCATCCAATCTTGCCTCTGATGCACACCGTTGCGCTGGTGTACCGGTTGTACCCATTGTTATACGCGAGACAGTCGGTTCATTGACGGGGCTTCACCGTTCTTTTCTTCTTTTTTTTATGTTTTTTTTTTTTCACGCACCGGTAAGTGTGATACGATAGGACTCTAACGAGGGCGAAAGCATCGTCGTTTCCGTCCTGTCACGGGTGATGTGTGCCGTTTGTCGTATCCTCGAGCGGTTGCCGTAGGAATACGGGCAAGTGAATTCCCGGTAACAGGAGAGGAGATTATTGGATGTTACGCACGTACGTACGTATGTAATTTATCTTGATTAATGATAGATAGATAGGTAGATCGTTCGTTGTTGATTATGTTTGTTGTCGATCGATTGATAAATGTAATCGAAATCCAATGGGTAAACGTGGGAGATTGTGCATTTTTAGTTTCGCATTTTTTGGATATAAATAGAGAGGGATGAACGAAATCAGCGACATCCTTATGATTTACTTCTGATCGTTTCTTCTATTTCGATATTTTTTTCGTTGTCGATTGCGTTTGTTGTCACTCGATGGATAAATATGATCGAATTGAATGGTAAACGTGGGAGATTGTGTTTGTTCTGTATTTTTTGATAAAAATAGTTGAAACTGAATGGAGCGACGTCGGTGAATGAAATTAGCGATATACATCTTGGCTTATTTCTAATCTTTTTCTTTATTTTTTTTTAATATGTAGAGTTAATAATGCTAGTTAATTATATTGTAGAGTGGTATTTAAGTTTACGTTTCTCAATTAAGAGGTACACGAAGTGATATGATTTTGGATGGTGATAATAAGTGATAAGTGCAGTCGCAGCGGACTGTTACTGACCATACCTGATACAAATAGATTGTCCTATAATTTATGTATGTATAGCAGATGTATTTGTATAGATGATAGCTCGATACTATACACTTTTTTTTTTCTATTTCCTGGTATAACATCAGATTCGTTTATTTTATCGTAGAACTTTTAATGATTTGTTACATGCTTTCATCGAATACGTTTCCTAATTGATCTGTAAAGTACGTAGAACTGTATGTCATTGAAGTTTCATTTAAGAGAGCAATAATGAGCATTATGTGTGTGTGTATATATACATATGTATATCAAAAAGATGTTACATATAAAAATTGTAAAATTGAAGGAAAAGCGGTAAAAAAAACAAACAAACAGTGCGGTATGTTCCTCGATTATGAAACGCACAAAAAAATCCTTATTTTTTGGAATTCGTAAGGCATCAATGATGATTAAGGATGTTGAATGTGTAGGAAAAGAAGATTACAAAATATGTACCGCCAAATTGTAAGAATATACGATATTCATAGCATATAGAATATATATAGTATGTACATAGGTTTTAAATCTCACGAACTACCCCTTGGTCCCGTTTTATCGTTGATCCAACTCACCAAGACCTTTTCCCTTTGCTTCCAGTTTTCATTGATATTCCCCTACGGTATGGCAGGTATAAAAACTTCGTTGTTCCGAACGGAATGGCCGCAAGAAACTTCATTAGAACTAGCGCAGGATCGTAAAAGGTGTCCCGCGGAAGTTTCGTTCCATAATTAAGGCAAGAACGAGTTCGACGTTATGCGTTACGCGGTCTTCGGTAGTTGCACTGGACGTATTCGTATGTAAATTTCTCCGCAGGTCGGGATTAAATCAATTAACTAACGTACAATAACTAGAAGAATGAGTTTTCTCGTCTCTATAGCAATATAAATATTTCGATCTGAATTCCATTTGCAATAAATTCATATTTCAATTTCAATTGACAACATTCTCGTTAATAAATATATGCATAATTCTACGATTCTCGATTACCGATTTCTTTTTTATATATTTAGAAAACGCGATAATACAATATAATATCGATGTATTGAAAAATTCAAGTTTCTTTTCTCCCCCCTCAATACTGACCCATTTCCCTGACGGTACCAGTATGATGTAAACAGAGGCTTAAACACTAAGACAATATAACTCCTTCGAACAATATAATTATGACTGTTTTTAATTAAACATAAAGAAAAGGGGTTCCCATGGTCGACATTGCGTGGTATCTCACGATAGGGGCAACACACTTGCACAGACTTGTGCCTCGGCAACGTCACGCACGCCAGAACCTATAAATCCACCAAATACACTTCCGAGTTCCGGTTTCCACGCGCCAAAGTAAATTTCATATCGCTTCTTCTCCGCGTTATGTGGGCTTCTTTCGCGGAGAAAGCCGCAGTTACAGATTAATAACGTAAGATGCATTACTATACTCGGCGCAGACAGAGATGAATTAGCATTCGAAGACGTAACATTTTACGTTCCTGAGAAGTGAGCTGAGTTGTTACCATGGATTACGTAGAAAGTATAACGATCGTTGGGAAAACGGGGGATTTTGTGTCGCAGTTATATTAGAATCCTTAAAGTAGACAAACGTCCCCCTTACCCGTCACAGTTCTGTTCTTCCCTTCTAACGACCATTAATCAATATGGAAAAAAGGATTTCGTCCTTCTTATCTGTCTTTTCCATTCAAACTCGCGCAAAGTGCTAAATCTTCCCGGGCTTTTTCACGCCCCTTTTCCCCTCTTCCCTGAATATGCAATTAAAGCACCGCCATAGTTGCATAGATTAGAGAAAAGATCGACACGGATCGCGAGATAAGAACACCGTCCTTCCCTTTTCCCTTATCTCTCGTCTACAGAAGTTTCCTTCTCACTGGATATAATATTTCACGAGCATCCTATTTTATGATTATGCCAGTAATGGATAATCGCGGTAGTGTATGCGATACCATCGCGGCAGAAAGCGCCTGTACGTGTGTCTGTACCAAACAGCCACGCGTGTATGTGCGTTCGTAATTTCACTTATGGCATAGCTTCGCTGCCTACTAACACGACCGCCTTCCTTCGTCGCCCGGTATCACGCGAGAGAACCGAGGACAATCAGTGTTTCACTGTTGCCTGAAAGAGAGGTCGTGGAGTCGCAATCGCATGTGTGAAGCGGGGCTAGTGTCCTGTGAGGTCGTAGGTAGCTTAATGTGTATGTATACGGTGCTCTGCCGGCGAAAGTGGGCTCGTCTTCCGTATCAACGCCTGCTCAATAAATCGTATAAGTAGCCGCTGCGCTTCCGTCTCGAGCAATGATACGCAATGCACACGAAAAGCAGATGCATCGAACCGACTCGTATATGCATACAGGTGCTCGATCTTCTCTACACGTAATGCAAGATGCTTATTCAAATTGACGTTGAGTTTCTTCTCGTCCTCCTATTTTATTATTCAACGATTCAGTTGGCTTGCAATTTGCCTCGTACACTATTGGACATTTATCCCCCTTTAGGGTATGAATAATGGTTGCAATTACTGTGTTTCTCGCCAGTCTTATTCTAGATATACATGGAAAGTGGCCGGGCAATATGTATTAAAATTATAAATATCTTTCACAAGACATTTTCATAGAAATTGTACAATTGTATAGCGGACGATCTGAAGGAAGCAATACTCAAGTACATGGTATGTGTACCTAGGTATCGTCCGGGTTTTAAATTCATATCAGCGGTTTAGTATAAATGATATCGCAGCGTACCGCGTGCACCGTTTAACGTTAGGCAATAAGGGGTTGAACATCGTGTTATTAATGTTCTTACGAAAATCCACGGTTGAGGAGCAGTTTAAAACCACGGATCTTTCCAAATTATTTCAACTATTTATCATTGCCGAAATAAGAATCCCTTCTTCTGTTCACGAACCCGAGATAATCATAGTATTACTACTTGCCATTTCGCCGTTTCAGGCGACGATTCTCCCCGGAAATTATACGCCGCGAAGCGGCGCAAACATTTCACGGATATTGCGGGGCGGGCTGCGATGACGATTGTTGGTTAAACGGTTTTCGATTGCGATGGAAAACGCGTTTCTCGCCGTGAGATCGTGTCGAGCCTCCGCTGCGGAAGATCCACAGTTCGTCCCAACGTGACTCAATATCGGTTGCCGTGGTCGGTCCGCCACTTTCTAAGAGATCTCTTGCCACGGGGACGGTAATCAGATTCGTTCTGAAGATATCTGACGATCTTCCTTGCTGGCAAAGGCGTCGGTGAGTGGCCCCAAATGACCTTTCTTCAACAGTCGGTATCGCGGGCGGATTCCTCGTTGCTTAGGGTCAACGCAGACCACGGTACCGTCGTTTGCACGACTGTTCGAAGGTTCGTATTTCCGCTTCTCTACGGTTGCGAGCTTGACTCCCCGTCGCCGTGGCTACGACAGAAAGTCTCGTTGCTCGTGTGCACGAGTATGTACATAGGTGGTAGACGGTACATTCGTGAACAGGATGTTTCATAAGGCGCTGTTCTATAACGATTCCGGGCGTTCAACACTTCCTGGACCGAAATCGTGCAGCTTTTTTTTTGCTTTCTCATGCCGCTCTCGCGGCAATTGAGATGATTTTCAAGTTGGGTAATTACAGCCGAGCGAGATTAGCGTTGGAGCAAATGAGTTATTTGTTTGACAACGTCGAAAGCATAAAAAAAGGAGGACTTTGTCGGTGGAATATTATGCTTCCGGAAGTGTAATGTGAAAGCAGGGTAGACTGGACGAATTGGGGGATGTCTTTTGTCCGAAAGCATTTAAGTGAAACCGGGTTACTAATAGTGAGAAGGATCGAAGTTGAGGGGGAGCATTTTCTTCATCATTTCACTTCTGTTTTCATTTGTAACGTTCCACGTTATTGGGAGAACCGTGTCTTGTCAAGATGGAATAGGGAAAAAGGATATACGCGGTTAAACACCTTGGGTATGGAAGGGTTATAGCACCAAAACTTAGTCACGAAAGGAACAGCCGGTTACAAGAACTCTCTCATAATGGATACAATGCTTTACGTAAGATAATACGTGAACATGGGAAAAAACTTCAAAAAACGTAAAGTTTCCTCAGCGAAGATCGAGTAATAACCCTAAGCACGGAATATTTCTGTGGGGAAATTAAGGCAATTGTTGGCCTCTGAAATATTTAAAGAGCGTAGTTTACGACTTTCGTGGTATAAAATAAATATGGATGTTCGTAAAATAAATGAAACGGGATTAATAATTATTCATACCGGCCAGTGTCTTAAACGAAAGGGAAAATTTGTTCTTTTACACTACAACGAAACGGTTGGCAAAATGTTCCGGCTGATTCATGTAATTAACTTCGTCATTATCCGCCTCGACCAAGCCGAACGAACGGTAGAGGCGAAAGATCTCATTGCCGGTTTCAATTTTCCAAACAGATTAAACAGTGAACATAAATCTGACACTAACAAAATTATACTAATCGATGAATCCTAATCTTTACCGTATCCCAATAAAAAGCATACCACAACTGCAACAAAAATAATATGCAAGTAGATAAAATCAATAAAATTTGTTAATTGCTTTAAATTTCGATATATCAGTTGCCGTAAGTCTTTTCAATTTAATCATTGAGCAAGCTATAAAAAGCTTGACTCCGAATTCGAGCCAATAATCGTTCGTGCATGCTCCTTGCGAGCCAGTCATTAAATGATTTCGACATCTAGATAAGATAATCGACTACGACCTTTCGGCCGACATGCTCCAGAATTTTAATGAAAGTGTTTAACGAGAGATTAATTAATGACTGTACGGCAGATTCATGACTGGAGGATCAATGATTTCTCTCGAATTTTGCACGATATATGTTATTGACTTTGTACCTTGCTCTACATGCAAGTTTACGAGTGAACGTATCTATTTAACCACCGATTTACATCTTTTTAACTAACTATGCGATCTCCACTTTCCCGATTCAATTTCATTGGGAAGAGCAATCTGTTTCTCGCAACACGCAGCAAGCGCTCGCGATAATATCTGACGACTCGATTCGTTCATTGGATTGTTACGTTCATACGATGCTCCCCCGTTATCTCTTTGCAGGATTTCGAGCGTGCAAAGGTGAACAAAATCACCGGAAACGAACGTGTGACTAAATGAAAGGAACCGCTGTTCGTCTTTGCGATTGTTTAATCACGATTGTAACTCCGATAATGATATTACATTACCGTATACGTAATACCGTCAAAGTAATATTCCAGTCACTTTTTTTAAGAAAACGGACTGCCTGCACTTTTCTTCGACACTAAAATATCGCAGTACATTCGCAATGTACCTTATGTATAGTCTAGTAATCTGTTATAAATATTTCTCGTTTAATTTATTCAGAAGAAAAATAGAGGTATTATCCGAACATTGACTTTGAAATAATAATTATTCCCACTGAGATCCTGCAGGCAGCTTCCGGTTATGAAATTTCCTACCACCTGCTCGCATACATAATTTAGTAACGCGCCAATGCATAATTATTCTACGTTATTAACATACGCAATTCAATCATATTAAATCGAATATGCTATTAAACCTGATACAATTAAATCGTTGAACAGTTTGGACGCGTTTCTATCCGCCAATTGTTCATTAATCTAGATACGCGTGAATTTTTCCTCCATCGATTCTTTTCCTTTCAAATAATGTAATCAGCGTCGATCAAATTTTATTTAACAACTAATATTAAATTTGGACGGTGTTAAGAAAAAAAGGGAAACCTTTCTGGACGAGCGATAGGTTTATGTTGGTTTGAATTTGCACGGCTATGCACAGGCTCTCCATGGAAGAATTTCATGTCCGACTTTTCAGCGTATCCGTCGGTTTACTAAGGACGATACTTGGCCGGTCGGTGTCGTTCGAGAAACTAGAAGGTTACCGGTTACTCCTGAAATAATTGCCTCCTTTGAATTAGCATTACAAAAGAGGAAGGCGGTACGTATGCGAGTACGCGCTCGTTAAGACGGCAAGTTTTGTTTCACTATCTGCCGGCTATTGTTTCAACATCGCTATCCGCCAGGCCCTGTGGCAGCAAGCCTCCCTTCCCCATCGGCGAAACCTTCAGGACCGATTGCTGGAACCTCGAAATATCCCTTGTTACACCAGCACGGTGAAATTAATATTATGACACACGCGTGTAGTTCGACGGAGACGAAGTTTCGACGTGATATATGGTAATTAAGAATAACCAAGGGGGTCCGTGTAGGTAATCGTTGCAAGATCGTGGACTCGTTCCATAATGCCGGGAACTTTTTCAATAGGACGCGAATTTGCAATAGCCATTCTTCATGTTTCGTTGGTGCAAAACCCTATGTTAATAATAGAGTAATGAACCGCGACCATTCGAACGCCCGTCATTCCTTCATTAATACAATTATACTCGAGAAGTCCAAATTAATTTTTCGAATTTTCTGGTAGATGAAATAAGTGAATTACGATTTTTATTCTTTAACCCTCTGTACGACTTTGACGGAATATTTGGCAGCTATTTCGCAGCATCACTCATTGCAAGCAATCAGTGTCAGAAGAGTTGCTTTTTCCATCCTTAAAAGCTTGAAAATACATTAGAATCCAGAGGACGAACAATGTATCGCGAATAGGATCAGGAAAATAAAAATCGAAATTGTTACAGTCCCTTATTGAACGGAGGCTTGTTGCAACATCGCATTACACTTTGTTAAGAACTCGCCGATCGAGAAGGATCTATTTTCTCGTGAGTGTTGTCCAAAAGAATAAAACTGAAGCTCCATTACATTGCCATCGGTTCGCCACGGTCGTGAACCCCTTGGCGATCGTTGTTCAGCCAATATCGATCAACCGTGGAAAACAATATCCCCTCGGGGACCTCTATAGACAGGGTGAAACGGCGAGCAGAATCATATCGAACAAGGAGGGACGAGTCACAGTCGAGAGAGTGAAAGTACGTCATTATAATACTCATCGCAGTTTGCTCAAAAGGATTAACCATAAATTGCGCGTCGCATCAAATGCCAACCGGCAACTTAATGACTACCGTAATCATTTTGAAAGTCCGGTGAATCGGTGAACCGTGAGAATGAACAAGATATTCTCTACCGTCTTTCAGGGTTGCGTCACAAAAGTCAGACGACGAAGAAGACGAACACGATACTGCGATTCGTTTCTTCCGACAACGAGGCTGGCTCGCATCATGTCCGATTGAATGTCACTGCGAGCCACTGACACTGTCTGATACGTGACGCGCCGTTTCTACTTGCCGTTTATTGCCGTGCAATAGAGACCCCATTACCACGGTCAGGGATTATTTATTAGGATAATCGATTTCGCGGATAATCGTTGGTTAGACTTTTCCCATTTCCACGCAAATTGTTCGTTCGCTGTACACTATCGCGATAAATCAATGCGTTTCATCAGTAAACTCGAATCGATCGTTTACAATTGATTTGCCGTGGCACAAACGTGGAAAATTGTGGGATGATAATTAATTACCCCGTTTCTTTGTTGAATATTGTTGATTCTTCTGCGAAAGTGTTGTTTTTTCTTTTTCTGTGTTCACTTTACCTTGTGTATTGTGTCTGTAAAATAGGGGTGACAGGTGTAATTAGCTTTCGCGTTTCTATGGCGTTTCTATTATTGGAGTCCAACATGAATTTCGAACGATAGAATCCTTTACGCTTGTCGCGAAGTAACGACTGTGTCAGTAGAATCACCGTAGAACAAGTCAGTACGCAGTAATTTATGATGCTTTGAAGAAAGAAGACGCGTGGAAGGAATGTGGAAAATTGTTGGTAAACGCACAAGTATATTTTCTGTGCTTTGTCTCGTACTTTTATTTCTTCGCGTTGCACATCTTTTTGCTATTTCAACGTTTCTGTATCATTATCGCCGATAATTTTATGAAGAAAAATGTGCAGTGAATTTAGATAGAAATAAAAACTAAAGATTGCAGTAAAGGAATATGCGACAATGAGACGTGAACCGACGATAAGAGATCGATGATTGTCTAATATTTTTTTATTTTATTTGCCATTTTTGCCTTCCGGCTACAAAATGCCTTTTTTCGGCTTATACTCTTATTTGCACACTTAACTTAACTTAACTTTAATCTATTGCTCGTATTCTTTGGTTTATTCACATGTTGATTGTCTAATATTTATGGTAATTACACCGCGTTCATTGAACTCCTTTTGCGCAAAGGTGGTACGAGTAAATGTGTTAACGGTTTAAGTATAAATTGTAGGTGTACATCACTACAATCGTAGATTTGATCAAGATAATTGACTGCAGTGGCATTTGTAGAAGATATATATCCACGTGAATTGCACGGGATTATTACGGCGATTAATAGTTCATGAGACTGTGACCGCAGTTATAAATGATTAAATGTCATCTTAGCATTAGATGTACCTTCTACGTGTATTTTTTTCTATTGGAGTAATATCTTATAATAGATAAGTATAGTTTAAATTGTTAGATTAAAGTCAATAGTCATTTTTACTTAAAAATATTTAATATAAGTTTTAATTGAAAGTAGTAAACGATAAGTGTAATCCATTATGAAAGAATATTTCCCAACAGCCGAAATAGCTCAGTTGGGAGAGCGTTAGACTGAAGATCTAAATGTCCCTGGTTCGATCCCGGGTTTCGGCAAATACCTTTTTACATTTTTTTTTTAAACACATTTTTCTTTATCAATATCATTTTTGAGTACACCGGCTAATCGAAAATATACATTTATTATAATTTTGTTGATTTAGCACAATTTTGCTAACGAGAACATTCGTTTAGTGTTTACAAATGATGAAATGCTTATATCGTCGATGTTCTTCACAATATGAAATTAAAATAATACAAGTACTTATTGAATGGTGTTAAATAATTTCAATTAATTATTTTATATTTATACCTGTTACAGAGTTATGCATCAGAACTTATCGAGAATGGCTTATCTTGAAGTTATTATATTTTTATGTAAGTATGAGGAGAAAATCTGTTAGTCTTGGCATGAAATTGAAGTGCATGAATAGCCACTCCAAAATATGCAACACATAAACTCTCTTTTTTAATAAAAAATCTGTTAATCTTATCGTTACATAAAATTAATACATTTACGTTTCATGTTTTTCCTCAGGTTCAATGATTACTTTCATGGTCGGCAATTGCGAAGCACAGGTGATTACCATGCATTACCGTTTCTATCATTTAATTAAACCATAAATGTGCATACATTTTTTTATATTAGAATACTTTAAACTATATAAATACGATAACACGATTATTACCATAGTTACAAAAACACAAAGTTTCTCATGTGATTTAGAATAATTTACCAGCAAACGATCCGTTATTTCTATTAATTTCTTTGCTTAGCGTTATCACGAACTGCTTTTACTTTTAGTCAGAACATAGTAGCAAAACGGCGAGTCTGCCGAAATTCCTATCAAAGTTGGACCTGTCCAGCGTAGAGGCATCGATAGAGAACGAGGAATCGTTGAGAAAGGTTGTCAAAAGACTGGCACCAGAGAAGAATGGCGAGTACCAAATTTATCAAGGTTCCTAAACCAAACTCTTGCTAATACCAAAATTACTGCACTAACGTTCCTCTGTTCTATCTCTAAAATACTTCATTCGCCTCTCTTTCTCAGTCTTCTTCGGCAATGCGGATCTTCTCAAGGAATGGCTCAAAGGAGCGGGTATTATTAATAATACTGCATAAAGTACTGCACCGGCCGCTTTCTCTTTCACCTTCCTCTATCCTAATAGAATTAAGCGCACACAATTAGCTCGTACATTTTTATCTGAAGCTGACGGATGTGACAACTGATCTGGTTGATCACTAAGAAACCGATATGCATAGATGAGAAAAGGGAAATCCAGACGGAAGAAAAAAAATGTCCACGAAAACACTTGCAAATATTATTCTGAATTTGCAATGAACTTGTAATAATTGAACAACTTCTTAAAACGGATATACGATATTCTTTTGTCAGTGATTTGCATTTGTAATTGTTTCTAATATTAATCTCGTTCTTATATTAATCTATCCTGTTTTATTTTTTAAATTGCCATATTTACTTTGGGGAAATTAACGAAGCTGATGGTATTATGCTATCAGTTGCAATTGCATGGTAATTTGCATGATAGGTACAGTTTTTGCTTATTTCTCAAGTCCCCGTTCTATTTGATAAACGTGTATTAAAATAGTAATTTATTTTAGCGTGGCAAGTTGAATCGTCAGGTTTAGACATCGTACAACGGAGTGCAATGAACTGAATTTTATTTTCTTTAGGCGTGACAGGACAGCCCGGAGTAGATTTTCCAGCTCTCACTACAATTCCAACCACTTCGTTCAGTTGTCGCGGTTTGAAAGGTGGTTACTATGCAGACTTGCAGACGAATTGTCAAGTAAGTAACGAACGGCTTAATTTATATCTTACGGCAATGCAATTACTTTAATCAAATGCGGGATTCACTGTTACAACATCGCGGCGTCTCGTTTTCGCAATGCTGCAGTCGAGCGAGATCTCTTCTGATGAACAGAGGAGTTTGCATTCAATCTAAATACCTTTGCAACTTTAACGAAGAAAAGTTGCTCGATTAAAAAGTGAAACGAGACGACGAAAATTAGACCGTTACGAAAAAACGAGAGGCGATAACAGTACGAGTAACGAGGATTGAAATTTTGTTTTCACAGGTCTTCCACATCTGCGACAACGGACGAAAAATATCGTTCCTGTGCCCGAATGGCACCATCTTCCAACAATCGCAGCTAATTTGCGATTGGTGGTTCAAGGTGGACTGCAGCAAATCCGCGGAACTTTATGAGCAAAGTAGCGAGCAATTGTTCGAGGAAGAAAGAAGACGGACGGAATCGCGAAAATCGACTGTGGACTATCAACATTCGAGCGAAACGGGAGGGCAGCAGGATTACTACGATGCGCAGAATCTCAGCTACGACGGGAAGCAGAACGCAAGGATCAAACCCTACGAGGAGCCTCCGCAAGAAAATCAGGTGCAGTCGAATAGAGAAAGAATCAAGCCATCCCGACAGTTCGATTCTGGTAACAATTTCAATCGAGACTCGAACGCACCAAGGGATAGTAATCAGCTGTTTGGTGGTAATGGGTTCCAATCGAACCAACCTTCCAATACGAAGCAGCAGTTCAATCAATATACAAGGAACACTGAAGAAGGGAACGTTAATAGATATTCGACGACCAGTCAGGATTATTATAGCACACCGAAAAAGGCGCAGAATTATCATCACACGACGAATAGAAACGCGAATGTGCAACGAGAGGAGAAGGGTGCGCTGAAAAGATCGAAGTTTAAGGGTTCGACTGCTAGGTCCAATCCCACGCCCTCCACATCGCCGAGAGTCACGCCAGCTTACACTGAATCTACCACGTTCAGAGAAAGCAATAATAATAACAATAATAATAATAACAATCATAATAATAATAATAACAATAACAATAATAATAATCCTATAAAAGAGTCTCAACAATTCGCAGAAAGTGCAGCGTTCGTTGGCAATCGCGGAAATCGATTCAACGAGAACACTGGCAGTAATCACCAGTATTACTATCAATTGTATATTAATCGTGATACTACAACGCGAAATCCTAATTACGATTCAACTAGTCCTACTACGTGGAGGCAGTACAACGACAACGATCTTCCTACACGGAGAAACGATTTCTTGCCTTTTACAGATACAACGCCTGTGTCGTATGATACGACAACGCAATACACGACAACGCCACTTCCGTGTAACGATGAGATTACTACAGAAAGTCCGGTCTCGACGAATCCGTTGACGAACTTCGAATCACAGCCAACCACAGACTCGTTTCAGTTCGCCAACAGCAATTACGAGTACCGTGGAAACGCGAAGTATACTGCGAATGTTCGGAACAGCTTCATTGATAAGGGTTATTATAATAACAATAATAATAATAACAATAACGAGAACAGCAATTCAGGAACGATACCTCCAACAACCCGTTCGTACGCGACTACAAATACTTATCGACAAACCACCGCAACACCGATATCATTCCAACAAAAGTACACTACGAACTATTACTCACCAACACCAACGCCAACCGTATCGTTCCGCAGCAACAATTTCGGAACGATTACTGACAGGCCGGTGACAAGGAACACGATCGACAACCAGTCGATTAGATCTTACAGTGATATAAAATCAATCACCAAGAGCTCATCCACGGTTTCGCCAGGCTTGCGACAAAATTTGATCACTTCAACCACGGAGAAGCCTTCCAGGACTACTTCAATCTACCAACAGAACACTGTGACGGAAAAAGATCTGAGCCCGTACGATCGTAGCTTCACGTATAAACAGGGTAAAGTTATGTCCACTTTGGGTCCTTACGTTCCATTTACAAAAAATTACGCGTACTCTACCATGAACGCGACCACTGCTAAACCCACTTCGTACACGCCTACAGTACCTACGTACACGACTGCTCACGCTTCTTCGAAATCTTTGCTGCCAAAATTGAGATATCTGGCGCCCACGTCGTTGAGTAAAGTAAAATCGAACGGAGCCCGACTCTCTGAAAGGGAACACGCTTTGAGTATGTTGCATTCCCTGAAGAATCTCGAAAATAACGTGCCCAGTTTGTCCGAGGGATTCAAGGGAAGCAACAGGGCGTATAACGTTTCCGCACCTCCAGCTCCGTCGACGTTGCACTCTCTGGCTTTGTATTTCTCTACGGCCACTGAGAACTTTGATTCCAACGAGGCCACCGACGCGTCCATCGGCGTGGACACTGCAGAAGATATAGAACAGTCGGTGCTCTCCAAGAAGAGCAATGGAACCGTCCATGTGCCAACCGGTCTGCTCACGCAGCACACTATCAACTCGTACGCGGAATTGTTTAAACTGAACGACGCCGTCGATAGTAACAACGTGACTACGGAGGATCGTCTAGACAATGTTAATGCTTACGAGGAGGACTACAACGACGACTTAGAGCTACAACAAAGCGGAGGATCTTTGGACGATCTTCGAAAATCGAACACCACCAGACTCCGAGAACTGGCACAGGTGTTCACGCACGCACTGTCCGCGTATTTGTTGGACCCCAACACGTTTAAGAAAATATTAACAGAGATCAGACCGACAGAACCAACCCGAACCACGATGGAAACTGAACAATGGGGCACCACCACTTCCTATCCAATTACCGACGAGGGCAACACTTTGCCTACCAGGGAAAAAGATGAAGTTCTAGACTTCTCCGACGAGGGTAACGATATCAGACAAAAGTTGACCACTATTTATCCCATCACGTTCGAGCCACCAACTACCACCGATCAGGAAAATGATTACGATATCGGTACCGCGCCAAGTACTTATTACACCACTCCCAGAACATCTGTTCAAGATAATTTCGAGCATACCACTCGCTACGAGTCGCCGAATCCTGTGACCGTGTCATTCGAGACCACTGTATCGCCAACAGACAGTACTATTGCCGTCGAACAAAGTAGCACACCGTATCTAAACGACGCAAGTGGATTTTACAAACGGAATAACGAGATAGATCAAGGAAGTGTTAAAGCAACGACAGCCACTGACAACCATGCCTCATCCGAGGAGGCTGAGAATCAGAGTCGAGTGGGCGGCTTTCAAAATAACAGCGTTACGATCGTTACCGAGCCGTACGGCAACAGGAAATTCTCTTTGACAACTCCAATAAACGATAACTACGCCGTTTCGCCAACCCCTTCGCCACCGTCTATGTTCGTGCACATGGTCACCTACAATTGGAGCAAGAAGTCCACGAGCAAGAAACCGGAACAGCAGTTGACGCCTCCGTTTTACGAAACTTACTCAGAAACGATTCGAAAGGAGAATGAAAAGGCATCCGCATCGTTGAATCCTGAAAATTATTCCAGCACGCCTATGTCCGTGCACAATGTCCGCGCAACGACATCTGGCGCCGGTAAAAGTTACGAAATTTCGAGCAATCAGCCTCAGAAAACCTCGCGACACAAATCATTGTTGTCAGATGCGAAATTGTCCGCAATTTCTGGCCCCACGTCGCGGACCAGTTACATGAAGTTCCGGAATCTTTACAATCGCGTCGACGAGCACAACATCGAGACAACCGAAAGGCCAACAAGAACAACGACAGTTGGCATAAACGAACCGACGACCACGGGTAACACAGACGCTACGCCCTGTACAGACACCGATTCCAACGATTCAATCGAACCAGTAGATCGAAAAGGAGAACCCAAAGCGTCGCACAATGATCACTGGACCTCGTCGCCGGCAGTCACCCACCTTTGGGAGACTTCGGTGTTCGTTGATCCTCAAAGGATCAATCATGGTCTAGAAGCAGATCATGGGACGACAGCTTCAATAGGAGCGTACGGTACAGCAGACAGCCAGGAGAGGCTGGAATACGGGAACACACCTTCGTTCAACGAAGACATATCCGGCAGTTCAGAAGAATCGTTCGTCGATGACGAGGATCTTCCACCTTCTGCGCAAAGATTATCCAGAGACAGGGACTCCCCTACAACGTTCTCCCTTCTGCCAACGTCGTTCACCCCCGAGAACATCGCTACGCCGAAGCCATTGATCACCACCCGCTCCAGTATCACCACCACCATAACGTCTTCCGTCACGTCGACGAACTCGTTGCCCGAAGAAAGCCTCGTGAGTTCGTTGCTGCCGCACACGGCTGCCACGAACAAATTGAACAGCACAGAGAACGAGATCGCCGAGGAGCTATTTGGGAAGTTGAACGCCTCGAGTACGGATACGCTGATGAGGGTGATGAAACAGGCGGATAATAATGAAACGGTTCGACAGCTGGTCCTTCTTTTGATACGGCACTGCGGCGATTCAGCGAACAAGACGATGCAACTGGAGAAAGATGACTTGTTGAACACGTTGCTCAGACTGCCTGTAAACGAATTTTCGTCAGAAGAGTCTAAGAGTATCGTGGCTGGGATTAATCAGCTGAGCGTGCCCGCTGCTCGAACGGCCAGTTCTGTTAAAAGTGGTTCCACCACGTCATTGGTAACGGAACCACCCGTGACCACGTTCAGGAGTAGAAAAAGCCGGAAGTTTCGTACCACCACGGAACACTCGGCGAACATTGTGAGACGATCCGAGAAAGGGGCGATTTCGAATGGTATACATTCGTTGCACGGAGACGAGACACAAGCGTCGGATAATAGGGCGTTGGAGCTTCTTAGATCGTTGTACACAATAGCCACGAAATGGGGGTGAGGTTTTGTTGAACGATAAATAAGTAATGTGTGGAATGTTTCGTTAGACGTACTCCGAAGAAATGAAAACTATAATATTCGTTGCTAACTATAGTTTGCTTAAAATCAATTTATTATTCCTAATTATTGGCTCGATCGGGAACCGCGTGATTGATTAAAGAGCTTAAATGGTTGATTGATTTTCTGCGGACTATAGACGTTTTAGATTTATTCAAATGACCGACACGAATTGATCGTGAATTATTTTGAATTGTTTTGATCCATATATCTGACTATTCGTTTTCCATTGAATTTTCGATAGGATTGGAGAATTGAATTCAATGAATTGTGAAACAGAAACATATCAACGGGTGATGGGAATACAATAGGTATAGTTACTTCAACGAAACAATCTTCTATTCAACCTATGCGCACAGAATATTTTCAACTTTGGCGTAAGAAATTACGGCGTTTAGCGAGCAACGGAACGACTACCGATTAATTTCATTTCCGTCGTTTGTCACGGATATACATAATATCTTGTGGCGATAATGAAATCCTTTGGAACTCGTTCGTTAGGTTGTAAATTAATCGTATATACAATTGCACCTGAACCTAACAGTATTATGTCACATATCGCGTAAATATATTATGTACCATAAAAGTTTCGATTTTATAGATTTAAATACAATTCGGATATTTATCTTCCTTCGAACGATTTCTGGCATTCGATGTGTTAGTCCGTTTCGGGGAAAAAGCGAGAATTTAAATCACGAACTTAGATATCTTGTGATTGCTTCGAATCTTGGTGCTGGTGTGTTTCTTTGTCTTAGGGTACGTCCAAGAGTAATAACTATAGTTGTGCGTGACTTTTGTGAAACGTACTTCACAATTTACAAATATTTTTCCAAATTTTTCTATTCGCTGGAAAAATCGTTGTCTCTTTGTCTCAAATAAAATTTTAATTGTATTTTATTTTGAGAGTATTCAATTTAACGTTTATCAAACATTGTCGTTAGTTACCTAATTTGTGCATGGCAAATGTTATCTTCGATTACTATGTAAAATACACTTGTACAGAATATGAATAAACAAAAGAGGGTTTTGTTAATGTTTGATGTTTTAGGCTCTACTAGTCTTGATCATATTTACAGGAAAAGTAGTCCACTAACAATAACGTATGATGGACCGTGTTCTCATAACTTATTATAACTGTGAATTTGTTATAAAGAATTTCACAATTCGTTTGGGAATTCCTCAATAACTATACACGAGGGTGGTTCTAAAACAGGTAGAGAAAGTTCCTTGAATTGAAAGCTTTAATTTAAGACGACATTGATTGAAATAGGCCCAGTAAAACACGAGATAATTGAATTAGTTTAAAGAAATTATAAACAAATGCGATTACTGCCTCTTCCTGGCGAGATGCAACCATGACCAGAGGACATAAATTAAGGCCAGAGGCATAGGCTACCATCTCCAATAGGTGTGAACATTATTCCACGTGCAGTTCATTTGTTATAAACAATTAAACAATTAAAATTGCTATCACGGCCAACTGCATATAGGTACGGCTACGGGGTAATTTTTATCGTGTAGCTTATTCGTTTCCTTTTCATTTGCCCCCTAATTTATTAAAAAACAAACACCAGGAGCCGAGATAACAATTTTTAAAAATTGTGTCGTAACGATATGTCGATAACTGTACATGTGGCACCATCTCGCGTTTGCGGCCTTTTTCGCAGTTTTCCACACCGCCAAAACCGAATTCCTGGATTACATACATCGTTAATTTAAACAATTGCGTTTTTCTCGGCTTCTGGTGCGTATTTTTTAATCGGACTTGTCTTTAACTACAGCTACTGCCAATAGCTATCTCCTCCAACAGTTGCAACAATATGGCATTTATGGTTTAAAAGTTATTAACAATTGGCCGATCTAACGGTGAACCAGATTGTTCCTTGAAGCAAGAGCTTCAATTTAAGACGTCGTTGATTAAAATCGGCCCAGCAGAACGCGAGATAATTGAATTAGTTTAAATAAATTATTAACAAATAGGATTTGATAGCCTCGCAGGCCAGATACAGCAATGATCACTGGACATAAATTGAAGCTACAAGTATAACCTACCATCTCCAATAGGTATCAACAATATAGCATGTGCAGTTCATTTGTTATAAACAATTAAACAACTAAAATTGTTATTGCGGACAACTGCATATAGTTACAGCAAAAGGGTATTTTTTATCTTGTAGCTTATTCGTTTCTCTTTCTTTTGAGATGTCGTTGATTAAGATCGGCCCAGTAGAACGCGAGATAATTTCATTTGTTGAAAAAAATTATAAACAAATACCATTATTTAGACTTGTAGGCGAGATACATCAATGACCAGAGGACATAAATTAAAGCAAGAGGCATAGGCTACCACCTCCAATAGGTGTGAACATTATTCTATGTGAAATTCATTTGTTATAAAGAATTAAACAATTAAAATTGTTATTGCGGCCAACTGCATATAGTTACAGCAACGGGGTATTTTTTATCGCGCAGCTCATTCTCTACCCTTCCATTTGAGACACCGTAGATTCGAAAGCAACCACCCAGAGCCGAAATAATGCAATGACCCGGAATGCATTTTTGCCGATTCTTTAATTGTTTATAACTTTTAAACTGTAATTACCATATTCTTCAAACTATTTGAGAATATAGCTATGGTTCGTAGCTTCAATTTAAGACCATCCCGTTTAAGAAATACGCACTAGAAGCCGAGAAAAATACAATTGTTTAAATTAACGATGTAATCCAGGAATTCGGTTTTGGCGGTGTGGAAAAATGCGAAAAAGGCCGCAAACGCGAGATGGCGCCATATGTACTGTTATCGACATATCGTTACCGACACAATTTTTAAAAATTGTTATCGCGGCTCCTGGTGGTTGTTTTTTAATAAATCAGGGCTCAAATGAAAGGGAAACGAATAAGCTACACGATAAAAATTACCCCGTAGCCGTACCTATATGCAGTTGGTCGTGATAACAATTTTAATTGTTTAATTGTTTATAACAAATGAACTGCACATGGAATAATGTTCACACCTATTGGAGATGGTAGCCTATGACTCTGGCCTTAATTTATGTCCGCTGATTATTGATGTAGCAGGTCTGCAAGTCGAAGTAATCGCATTTGTTTATAATTTCTTTAAACAAATTCAATTATTTCGGATTCTACTGGGCCGATTTTGATCAACGACGTCTTAAATTAAAGCTCTTGATTCAAGGAACATTTTATTCTTCGGTTAATTGCTAATTCATGTATAGTTGCTGTGGAATTCTTGAACGAACTTTTCAATTATTTATAAAGGTCACATATTTTATTACCCACTTTCTCTCAATATCTATTCCACTTGTGAGTGCCTCCAGATCTTACCTGCGCTATTAATTGCTGACCCTTTCCCGTTTCCCTTTTACTTTGTTACTGTGCTAGTGTCTCTTGTAATATATCTAAACCTTTTATGTTTCTGTTAGTATATGATAGTATCTTCTTTTAAGGCCTTACATCGTTTTGTTTCCATCCCTTCATGCCAAATTTATTTCGGCTGACTTATTCCATTCCTTTCCAATTAATCGTCCCTTTCTCTTATGCTTCTGGTTCAACCCTCCCGCATGTTTTTCCTCCAAACGTCCCATCATAGTTTTTCTCTATCCTGTTATGTACTTATATACTAATATACGTTTTGTGTGTGCAGGTGTGGAGGCAAAGAGTAACGAGCATCGACTGGCACTTCTCGTTGTGCATAGGAGCAAGAAAGAAGATAGAAGAACTATTTGCCAGATACTTTAGTTATCCTTTAGTTATAGTAAAGCGATTTATAGAAATAGTTTGTAACTATTAGCGCATAAGCTTAATTTAGAACAATTGTGTAATTAACTGTTCTATGTACCTATTGTATACTTTATTTTATATTCAGTGTATTCGGTAGATCGTATATAAACTGTAATATTACTTATATTACTATTACAAGTTCTACTGAATGTGCTAAATGTAAAATGAGAGATATAATAAATAATTTACGTATGCACAAGTTACACAATTGCTGTAATTTAAATTGTATAAGCTTCTGCATATGAAGTATGTAAATTTTAATATAAGTTCTATCTGTAAGATATATTGTAAATTAACTTCAAACAATAGCGTGTAAGTATTAGATTATTTATGTTTATAGTATTTGTTATGCTACATAAATGTTAGTTCAGAATTGATACAATATTTAGTTGTACCATCTATTGTAAATAGACATAAAAGAATAGTTCATAAGGATTAGCTTGTAAATTTGGACTACAACATTTTTGTAACTTGTATCTTCATTGATTAGTTTAAATAAATGTTCAATGAAAAGAACTCGACAGCTCTTCTTATTTTCACACCTTAACAATCCTTAAAAGAACCTAATTCCAATTCCTTATACAAGAAGTACCGTGGGCGAACTTGAAATGGAAAGTTCTAAAGCGGGAAACTTGTCAAAATGGCCCTATACGTTATTAAATTTGGAAGCAGCAAATTCTAAGTCCTCACTTCTTGCAAAATTGGATAGCAGAAGTTCAAAAAATTAAGACCTCGGAAATTCCTGGAACGTGACGTCATTTCTTAGAATTGCTGAGATCGAATACCTCCTCGCACATCATATTCTCCTGATACAAATCCACGATTTTCAGCGAGATATTTTTGCCAGAAACTCAGAAAATTCAGCGCTCGGAAATTCCTGGAATGTGACGTCATTTTTGAGAACGAATACCTCCTTGCATATCATATTCTCCTGATACAAATCCAAGATTTTCGGCACTTAAATTTCTACTGAAAATCGTGGATTTGTATTAGGAGAATATGATGTGCAAGGAGGTATTCGATCCCGGCAGTTCTTGGAAATGACGTCACGTTCCAGGAATTTCCGAGCGCAAAATTCTGAGTTACTGGCAAAAATATCTCGCCGAAAATCGTGGATTTGTATCAGGAGAATATGATATGCAAGGAGGTATTCGTTCTCAGTAATGACGTCACATTCTAGGAATTTCCGAGCGCTGAAATTTCCGCGTTTCTGCCAAAAATATCTCGCTGAAAATCGTGGATTTGTATTAGGAGAATATGATGTGCGAGGAGGTATTCGACTTCACCAATTCTTGGAAATGACGTCACGTTCCAGGAATTTCCGAGAATTAAAATTTGAAGGGCTCCCATCATGATGTATTAATTCCTTAACAATTAGCGCCAACGTTAATAATGTTCAGGTCTATTTTTACAAGTTTCTCGCTTTAGGACTTTGCATTTAAAGTCCGTCCACGGTACTTCTTGTTTAAGGAAGTGGAATCAGGTCTTTTCAAGGATAGGTAAGGTGTTAAAATAAAGAGAGCAGTAGAATTCCTTTTATTAAAGATTTATTAAATTAATTAATGAAGATACAAGTTACAAGAATGTTGTAATTCAAATGTACAAGCTAACACTTATGAACTATTCTTATATATCAATTTACAATTAATCGTACAAGTAAATCTTGTATCAATCCTAAACTAACATTTATATAATATAAAGAATATTATAAATATAAATGATCTAATACTTATAAACTATTCTTTGAAGTTAATTTACAATACATATTCTTACAGATAAAACTTATACTAAAATTTACACGGTTTACATGCAGAAGCTTATAAATTTAAATTGCAACAATTATGTAACTGGTGCATATGTAAATTATTTATTATATCTTTCATTTTACCTTTAACACATTCAGTAGAACTTGTAGTAAACGTACTATTACAGTTCATATAAGATCTACCGAATAAACTGAATATAAAATAAAAGATATAATAGATATAGATAACAGTTAATTACACAATTGTTCTAAATTAATCTTATGCGCTAATAGTTACAAACTATTTTTATAAACCAATTTACTATAACTAAAGGATAACTAAAGTATGTGGCAAGGGTTATTCTTTCTTCTTTCTTCTTTCTTGCTTTTATGCATGATGAGATGCACTGGTTAGTGCTCCTTACTCCTTGGATGCAAAACCTGTACACACAAAAGATATATTAGTAAGTATGTAACATGTGAAAGAAACATTGTTAAAGGATAGTTAGAAGAAAAGAAAATAGGGAAAGACCAAACAAGAAGTATAAGAAAAAGGGGGGGATTATTTAAAAAGGAATGGAATGAATCAAACATGAATGAATCTGATGAAAAGAGAAGTAAAGAAAGTGATAGAGAGTCTTAAAGACCAAATGTATAACCGAAATGAAATAAGGGGAGAAGTAATGGGATAATGTGTAAAGTAGAGAAGGTTGGCAAGAAAGAGTGGAGGAGAAGGATGCATAAGTTAAGATAGTAATCTAAAGTTATGTTATATGTACACTAAGTCGAAATTCCATAGCTGCGAGGCCGACATAAAAAGGAATACTATTGTTAGTATGTAATTATTACACGCAGGAAGATTTATTGAAAGAAAAAGATATTTAGACACGTATTACACTTACATCAGCCTTCGTTGCATACACCTTCCAATCCCACGAAACCAGTTTAATATATATGAAGTATATGGCAAGAGTTAATCTTTCTTCCTCCTTCTTTTTATGCGCAATGAGAATTGGCGGTCAATGCTCCTTATCTACTGCTTACAAAATCTACGCACACAAAAAATATATTAGTAAGTACATGACAGAAGATAGAAAGATTGTTAAATGATATTTAGTCGAAAAAGAAAGTAGGGCGGGCCAAACTAGAAGCATAAGAGAAAGAGTCTTTTAAAACGAATGGAATGAGTGTGTCAATACTTAATTTGATAAGAATGGAACAAAAGGATCTAACGGAGAGCCTTCAAAGAAAAATAAATGAAGCAAGATATAATGAAAGGTTTGAATGTATTCAAACAGGAGCAATACCACAGTACCAAAGTAAAGAGGGAACAGGAAAGGGTCAGCAACTAGTAGCGCGAAATAGTCTTAGGAATTTGAAATGAAACATAGAGGAAATGGAAAGATGTATAATACATGTGCAATAAAGAGATAAGAATAATGTGATACGTAAGGTAGAGAAGGTTTTAAAAGGAAGAGCGAAATAGATGATGACAGTGCAAGAGTTAAGATAGTATTGCAAAGATAGGTTATATGTACGCTAACCCCAACTTTCACTGCTGCAAGACCGAAATAAAGAATAATACCACTATTAGTATGTATTTATTATATGCTAGGAGATTTATTTAAAGAAAGAAATATTCACAAAAGGATTTACCTTTGGAAAAGAGCTCGATTGTTGTAGAATAAAATGGGTTATGGAACTTACAATGTCACTATACATATTAATGTATGTGTTTGCTAACACTTTATTGTGAATGTGAATACGAAACGATTTTAGAGCACTATAAACTTAATTTTATTAATGCAGACAAATAACCAAACTTTATTACGTTTATCGTGCAACTATTTATACAGTACTTGCAATTTCGTACCACTAATATCCCTGTTTTATCTACACCCAAGTGGCCGTTAATATCGCCATCTATACAGAACTCCTTGAACTACTCGCGCCCGCTATGGTATTGCTATCTACACAGAACTCCATGAACTACTCGCGCCTGCTATGGTATCACCATCTATGCGGAACTCCTTGCAACTACTCGGGCCTCTACCATACCTGCACTCAAGGTAAGTAAGTGGCGTGAGTAGTTTCAAGGAATGCTGCCTAGATGGCAATATCATAGCACCCAATGTAGATATGGCAGAGACCCGCATAGTTTCAAGGAATGCTGCATAGATGGCAATATCATAGCACCCAATGTAGATATGGCAGAGACCCGCATAGTTTCAAGGAATGCTGCATAGATGGCAATATCATAGCACCCAATGTAGATATGGCAGAGACCCGCATAGTTTCAAGCACATGTTTACAGATATTAATTAATTTATGAATTAAAATATATACATGGGTATCTCGTTTATAGAAAAGATGGTTTCTTGAGAAATAAGAAAATGTAATTCCCAAGGCGAAATAAATATTATCTTGCAAACGAATTATCTCTAGTGCTTCAGCAAACAGAAGAATCTACATAAGATGCAGGATAAAAAGTAATACATAATATTTATAACTACAAATAGATACAACAATGAAAACGAGAATTCACACGTAATTGCAATAAGAACTTAAGCCTCTGTCCATTTAAAGAACTACAGTGGGCAGTAATGCCCATTCAATGTTCGCTGGTTCGGGACTGCCTAACGAACCCTATCCGGGGATGTGCTTACCAGTAATTACCAGTTCATGCTCATAGCTTTTCGGCATGCTCGGTTTAGACTGTGTTGGTCACACTTTTGTCCAGATAACAAGAGTGAGATACAATATATTGGGGGCCATTGCTGATCGCAAGTGGTGATCACAGGTCCAAGAATTGGTGGCGATGACTCCGCGAACAAGAACGAACATTAAGCGGGCCCTATTGCACTTTGTATTCTAAGTTCAATACGCAGTCTATTCGCTCGAATTATTTTCCATATAATTATCAAAAGGTATCTTATCTGGCCTGGGAGATTGTGCAAAGAATCGTTTAATAATTATATACTAAATAATTGATTGCCCAGGTCTCACAACGTGGAGGTAACTGCGTATGGAGACATCCTACCCCTTCCACCCTCCAATTACGCGAGAACTAATTCTACTGTAATTTGTAAGGAAGAAAAGCCTCCTATTATTGTCAGATTGTAGAATCCTTTAATTGTTTATAACTTGTAAACTATAGATGCCATATCCGCGTATGCGCATTGACTCATACGAATTTGCGTAAAAGCCATTGGGAAATTTAACATTGCACTGTGATCATTCTAATAGAATGGAACGGAACTTGTATACAATGCATATAAAATTTTACAAACCACTTTAAGATTTTTACTTATTGATAGCACCAGTTTTAACCTCGATAACGGATATCAGTTTTTGGCCGTATTTGTCACTCGCTAGTAAGATAATTCGCAACGTTTAACTTCCCTCATTGTGCAACAGTTGATCTCGATTGGAATGAAAGCATTCTACAGGCCGGCCAGAAGTATTCGAGCGTTTAAATATCCGCTTTATATATAATATAAATATCTCTTTCTCTCAATATCTATTCCACTTGTGAGTGCCTCCAGATCTTACCTGCGCTATTAATTGTCGACTCTTTCCGGTTTCCTTTTACTTTGTTACTGTGCTAGTGTCTCTCTTGTAATGTATCTAAACCTTTTATGTTTTTGTTAGTATATGATAGTATCTTCTTTTAAGGCCTTCTTAAATTTAATCCGGCTGGCTTATTCCATTCCTTTCCAATCCATCGTCTAAGCTAATACTTATGAACTATTCTTTTAAATCTATTTAGAATACATCTGACAACTAAATCTTTATCAATTTTAAACTAACATTTATGTAATATAAAAAGTACAATAAACACAAATAATCTAATACTTACAATACATCTTAGAGTTCAAACTTATACGTACTGATTTACACAGTTTGTATCTAGAAGCTTTATAAAAAGTGAATTACAGCGATTCTGCAACTTATTTTACACTTACTAAATTCAGTAGAACTTGTAATGAACTAAATACAAAATAGAATATATAATAGGTATAAATAACAATTAATTATCCAATAGTTCTAACTTAAACTTGCGGGCACTAACCGCAAAAACCGCGGGTATTAACTATAAATCAATTTACTATAACTAAAGGGTAACTAAAGTATGTGAGATTCTCCTATCTTCTTTCTTGCTCTTACGCATAATTGCGAAGTACCGGTTCAATGATCCTCACCCTTTGCCAGGAAACCTGCACATACAAAAAATATATTAACAAGTATGCAACAGTAGAGACAAAAATTGTTATGTGGTGTCGTGAGCAAAAAGAAAGGAGGGTGGGTGTTATCATTACAAATGATAATGGCATTCGTTTATAATTTCTTTAAACAAATTCAATTATCTCGCTTTCTACTGGGCCGGTTTTAATCAACGACGTCTTAAATTAAAGCACCCGGTGTAAAGAACCTTGACACAATCACGCCGGCTTTTAACACCGGTGGCTCACACTTGGATGTCCATTCGGGCGGGGTGTACCATCGAATATGTATGTTGTTCTTTAAATTAATTTAGTAACTATAAAAAATTACTGCCGCGGCGAGAAACACGAATTGTAGCGCCGGCATGAATGTATTAAGGAGCCGTAAAAAATTTGTACACCTGTGGTATATCTATTTGTGTACAATGGGGTTATTGCTGTATTGGGGGTATTATCAATATCAAAGTATTTTTATTTTTACATTGTTATAATTTTAATGTTCACCGAAATATACCTCTCCGTTTATTGCGATGAACTAGGCTGCACCCTTCGGCCACACGTGCTCTTCTATCCAATCTAAATATGGATACACCGCGGTATAAACTCCTGGAGCGGAAGTGCCACAAGATATTCCAAAACTTGTAATCCCAATCAAGGTATTGGAATACGCCGATTTTGCTGTTAATGGTCCTCCACTGTCTCCGCGGCAGGTGTCCGAACGGTTCACCGTCGTGCTGCTTGTAACGCAAAGGAGATTGTCGTCAATACCGTGTGATAGTTTTGCAACATTAACGAAGAATTTTTGGCAGGTTTCCCCATCAACGAATCTGTAAATTAAAATGAAATTAAGATTATTGTCGTCCGACTCTGGAAGTATTCAATTCGAATTTACCATTGATCAGATATTAGCATACGGAATATTAAAAGACCGACTTCCTTTAATTGCGAGCCGAAAAGAAATAAACGCACAGCTCAAAACAATTAGAGGATCAGAGTCCAGAAGTTATGTGTCATGTTGCCGGGGAGAACGCTTGCGATATGTGATCCTCTAATTCTTTTGCGCAGCGTAGTACTTCCCTAAGGGTTGTCAACCATTTATGGTAACGGAAGACAAATATAAAACTTTGAGACTTATCAAAAGCAAAATTAAAATCTACATTTTGAATTTATCTATTCTGGTGAGTTTTAAATATGTTGCTTTTATCAGCGATATTGTTGTACCTAAAATTATCCGTCCACATTAATAATGAAGATCGTTCATTGTCATAGTCGGTGGCGCCCCATCCAGCAGCGGAAATCTGAATCCACGATCTATAAAGTGGCCTAAGAGGTTTCGCGTCAAGACAGATAGGTTTAACTGTATCGGTAACTTTTGCCTCTGTTTTCAGTTTCAAAATGGCTATATCGTGATAATACTGGCTGCGCCTGTACTTCGGATGGGCTATTATATTGCTTATGGGAATTTTTTGCACTCCCACCGCCTGGCTCGATATCAACGTTGTCCCTAATAGTACCTAGAATAATACATAAAAGTTCGTTTGGGAAATTCTTCGTTTCTTTGCAATTGACCAACAACTACGCTGTGCTATACGCTTTAAATGTCCATGATATCACGCGTTAATGAATTTGCAGTAATGAACAGCGTGATGACATGAAAATGGTAAAGGGTGTAATTGTTCCGGCAATTAATATCGTTCGTACTCACTTCAACGGGAACTTTGTCGTGTACGTTAGACACACAGTGTGCTGCCGTTAACACGTACTCCAACGATATCAAACTACCACCGCAATTGTATTCGATAGGCGACGAATTGATGTCAGCATTTTCATCTTTGTATCCCAAAGCCGCCATATGCGGGAACTGGCCAGGAATAGAATATTGTCCGTTGAATACATAAGGAGCATAAGCTCTGTTGAGGGGGAGTTTGGAAGGAGTGTTGTCAGGTATAGTAAAGGTGTAGTTTTGATTGTAATATTCGATAGTGCTGACTTCATAAATGCTATCTCCGTTAAAGTCAGCTTTGATGGAGTCAACTTCGTTAGGGTCAGCTACGTTATTGTAACCACCAGCGTCATATCTATGGCAATCTGTAAATATCATTGTTATAATAAATCGAAGTCAAAAGAAAAACTGTAGTCGGTTTCTAAACATATGGAAACTATATCTGAGATTAAAATGACATGCCATCAAAAGGAACGTACTGAGCCCAGCTGAACGAGCTGCTACTTCATTTGTTACATCCACAAAGCAACAAACAATTTTCTCAGCCCCCACTGATTGTGAGTTAGAAGCGGGCCCACATGTTTCTATAGTCGTTTCATTTACTATCAGTTCCTCCAGTTCCCTAATAGCGTATGGGCAATTTTGTATCGTGTTACATATTCCGGTTCTCCCGCTTTTCATGGTACACGGAGTATGCAGTGCTAAATGTAAAGAGAAATGTCTTAAGAAACGTTTAATATTGGCATTCGATTTATAAAAATTATTTTTTCATTCCTAAGACGTTTATTGTATAAGTCAAAAAGACTGTACTTATTGTTAGAAGAACGGTTTACATTTGTTTAACCCTTTTGTTGGCAACCGGGGTACCCGAGTTACCATTTCTATTAGGCTGTCCCAAAAGTTACTACTTTTGGAACAACAATTTCTTTGGGGCAACTGCAAACAATTTCACGAAGAGTGCAATATTTGTAAATGATGCACGATACATTCTTTTTCATCATTCTCCTTGAACCGCCCAGAAGCATCATGATATAATGTTTTAACATTTTTTTTATGTTGCTGCAAAATATTGATCAACATGATTGTTATCTCATTTAAAGAGTTCAATTTTTTACAACGAATAGAATAAAATCGAGCAGTCAAACAGCAAAAGAAACTTTTGGGACAACCTAATATATTTCCTTTAATAATTTTTGTGTGTTCCTGACGAAATATCGCAAAACCACCCGGGATCTCCATTCTTTGGACACTTCTTCGTCAATTTACGTTTCGTGAAAAATATTTATGTAAAACATTTTAAGTAACTGAGCTTCGAAGTTACTGACCATTTTGGTTGCCCGCACCAGGGTTAAATGAAGAAAAACTTACCCACATATTGTGTATCAGGTTCCTCTAGACGTAGAGTGGAACGTGGGCAACAAACGATCTCCTCGAAGCCGTCGAAGCCGCATCTTCCTGTGGATTTTGATTCCCTCAGACCGTGTTTCACTTCCTCGATTCTTGATGGACAGTCAAGCAATTTCTTGCAGTCACCATCGAGACCATCTTCCAGCACGCATGTCGTCCCTTCTGCGTGGCATAAAATATAACAAGGAAATTAATATTCCCCGCTGTAGCGCCAACGCGTAATTAAAGATTAAAGGGAAAGTAAATTTTACATCGGCTTCGCAACTTGTGCACAGCGTATTCAATAAATAATCTCTGCGAAATTATTCGTACAGAGGGGACTAATTGGTAATGTGTCGTTGCCCGAATGGGATACCGAAGACCACGGCTTTCTTTCATTTCCGATTGATTCGATTGATATCTATCGAAACGGAGAGAATCGTATTTACGCATTTGTGAAATATACATAAATGCAAACTTATCAACTGTAATTAAATATCTTACTTATTAATAATGAACAAAGGTGTTCCGGGTTTAACATCGTAAATTAAATGCGTTTATTATTATTGATTATGACTATATTATAAGTTAAAGACGAAGTGGAAAAGAAGGCGCAGCATATATTACATACTGACCGTATTTAGCATCCTCTGTAAATGATAATGGAATCGCAGCGGTGCTGCGACACAGCAGAATGAATAAGAATGGCAAACGACTGCTACACATTCTTAAACAATGGAAACCGATGTGAGTTGAAGGAATTCTGGCCCTGGTCGCGGTGTGGCAGGCTATTTAATAACGATTGGATGAGTAAAAAAGAGTTGGGAGGAAAATGGTCATTCATTATACAGTGATAATACGTTACGCGTTGACTTTCATTATTATCCAGAAAGCTAATGTTTAATTATACTGCATCTACCATGATACGATGTTTCATCAGCGTTTTTTAGGTGATACAGAGTCGTACCCATCTGTGCAGAATTGATAATTAAACTGTTCTTTAAATTAGACGATCGACTGTGTATTACATTCATTATACATATACGTATGCATAGTTGTGACCACAAGTCAGCGATGTTTTGCATCCTTTAATATATGCATGTATTCTAGGACTCGTTATTTGAATAAATATTTCAAGATCTTGCATTATAATTTCATTTCCATTCAAATGTATTCATCCCATCCAGTTACTAAGGGGGCGTTCACAAAATCCGTACCTCGGTTTTTGCCACATTTCAACCCCCCACCCCCATGTAGTCTACCGTGGCTTTTCTATCGACAAAGAGTGTTACGTAGTTTCTTTCATACTTTTTAAACAATTCATCGGCGTGAAAATAAAATTGACTAAATTACAAAACTATCCAAATTTGCAAACGGTAAGGCCAACCGCTCATGTGAATCATTTATAATCGGAATCGTAACGTCGATTCGAAATTCAGGAATGTTATCAAGAGAATCAATTTCGGCATCTTCTCCTTCCAGCCACTGTACTATAGGTTCTAGAGACTCGAGTTCGCAAAGAAGTTGCGTTTCTGGTTTCGCAAGAACTCTTTTTGCCCGTCGCTTTTGCAAAAATCTCGTGTAAAAAGAGTACGTAACTTTTAATCTTAGATCCCCAAAGCGTTTGTACGACGGGTGTAGCGTCATTTGAACACCTGGAACAATTTGCTTAATATGTTGCGTCCAACCTATCCAATAGGTGGCATCGCCGTAATTTTATTTCAAACATCTAATCTATCTAAAACAAAATATACATATGATAATATCTGTGAAAGAGTCAAATGTACGATGCTATTCCATGCTCGTATAACTGAAATATTTCTAGAATTTTATTTCCATAAGTTAGAACGAAGGGCTTGATATACATATTATAAATTAAGAAGAGCAAAAGCTTTCCATATCTTTTGTCTAGTTTATCCAATATTATCTCTATGGTTTATCTAGTATTATCCAATAGTTTTTCTGTAATTATTGTCGATTTCATCTAATTACGTCGACGGGTTTTATTTCGTGTATATTATACGCACGCAATGTGCCGCCGTTAAAGGTGCGTCCAGACTTGTTGCGTCTCCGCACACTGTTACCAAGATAAGGACCTAGTCAAGTGGTCTAGAAGAGATTTGGGAGCAAATGTAGAGTGTTTCTTGTTTCCTCGTTGCATTAGCCGTTACATACATACTTGGTTCGGCGGATCGAGAAATTGTCGGTATTTTACCCGCTCCAAAGGAAGCAGTGAGCAGCGGTAGATATGTGCACTCGTCCTTGCGCCACTGCCAATGTGTCAGCTCGCCCCTAAACTGCTGTACATGTGCGAACTTGTCTGTGCGGCGCTGTTCCTATGTATTGCAGACTGTTTAGGCCTAGGAGATAGGGCTCATTCAGCCTATGCCTACGAGATAGACCAGCCCTCTTTGCGACGTAGGACTGTTGTGAGTGCATGCCCAGTTCAGCCCTCGGTCAGGTTTATGACGCGTCCAAAACTAATGCTATTTTTGCGGAGTAATTTTTAGTCTTTCGCCCATCTAAGTGCAGGATTTAGATGGCAAGGATTAGAATAAAAGAACACATGGTAAAGAGCCATGCAATTTCAATCGACACAGCACTTTCCCTTTTTTAATACAATTAACGCCATTAATATTGATCGACGGACATGTAAAAATCAATGCCGCAATATATGAACAAAAAGTTATTTGTCAAATATTTTTTATAAGTATTTTTATATTTTTATAAGTAATGAAGATTTATTATATACGACTTAGAAATTATTATTATACTAGAATTATCAACTTTAGTCAACCTAATCCGGCCCAAGGCAGCTAGAAAACATACTTTAAAGAAAGCTGTAACTATTCAAGAGCGACTCAAGTACCTCCTTTGGAGCGGGTCAAAATACCGACAGCGCATGGAACGGCCGAAGCAAGTAAAAAGTAACACTATGAGGTATCAAAAAACACTTCACATTTCTTCGCAGACCTTTTCTAAACCACTTGACTAGGTAACAAATCCCGGTTCGGTAACAAATGTGGACGGACTTTTACGTGCAAATGAATAGAAATACGTCCAAACCCACATCTCGTTACCAAAAACCGACGTCACCGGCGTCAGTAACAGAAGTACGCAACAAGTCTGGACGCACCTTTAACGTGCTGCGTACTGCAATGTTAACAAGCTACTGCCGCAATTATATTTGATATGCAGCGATTCCTTGCCAGTCTCCTTCTTTTCGTACACCAGAGCCGCTATAAATGGAAATTCGCCTTGGAATGAAGCATATCCGTAACGTATCGAAGGTCTACTAACAAAGTTCGTCCGATATAACTGTCTGATACTCCTAGCAGTTGTACATAAACGACTTGATAAATTGAACAGATTGGATAGCTCCATAATAACGATCCGCGTATGACTCAAACGAATTTGCGTAAAAGCCATTGGGAAATTTAACATTGCACTGTGAGAATTCTAATAGAATGGAACGGAACTTGTATACAATGCATATAAAATTTTACAAACTCCTTTAAGATCTTTAGTTATTGATAGAACCAGTTTTAACCTGGATAACGGATATCAGTTTTTGGCCGTATTTGTCACTCGCTAGTAAGATAATTCGCAACGTTTAACTTCCCTCACTGTGCAACAGTTGATCTCGATTCGAATGAAAGCATTATACAGGCCGGCCAGAAGTATTCGAGCGTTTAAATATCCGCTTTATTTTATGAAGATACAAACGAAACGAAGCTTCATTAATACATATGTAGAATGATTTTGGATATGGAATGTAATGTAGGAATGCATTTTTTAATTCATTCAGGGTGAATAGCATTTTTTTTATACATGCGCTCATATTTTTCTCTGGAACACCAGAAATATGGACATATACCAAGACAGTGGTGAATATAATAAAAGGGCGATTTTGTCAAAATTCGCCCGTCCTGTTTACTTCTATAATTTAGACAAAATCGTAATACGATTTAATAATGCAATATAAATCGTAATACAATGCGAAAGGTAAGTAAATATGATTGCTTAAACATAATCGAGACACTGGAAAATCCATATAGATATCAGGATATTACTCTCGAACGTGGAGTGATTCGATCTAGTTGCTACCCCCACACTTGCTTCTCTATCCACTCTAAATAGGGGTATATTGCTGTGTAAACTCCTGGAACACTACTACCACAATGTTGTCCAAAAGCTGTGATCCCAATTACGTATTTAACTGCGGGGGTTTTTAATATTAATGGACCGCCGCTGTCCCCATTGCAGCCGTCTGCATTTCTATTTTCGTCGGGATCCTTGATGCATATCAAACTATCCACGATGCCGTTTGGTAATCTGGCGAATTGCTTGTAATGTGGATTACACGCTGTCTTGTTGATCATTCTGTAATTCATAAATTCATGAATTCATAAATGTTCGATAGGAAAATGTTTTTTTCAATGCAACAATTCGATTCTCTTATAATATTCAATTCAAATTCTGACGGAGACTTGAAGTTGTACGAATATATACCTTACGAGAAATTCCAACAGAAAAACAATGTATACAAATTTATTAATCTTCCCTACGTTACGTTTGAATAAATTTTACTGCGCGTGAAACCAAAATTCTAATACCTGAGACTAGGTGTCCTCAATAGAACCTGGGATTTATCAACATCGGTACTCGTGGCACCCCAGCCAACCACTATTAATTCATGCGAATCTAATGACTCGGCTGTCTTTGGTAGGTGGTTGTAAATGCAGGCGGGCTGAATACTTGTTGTAAAGGGTATCCTTTCTTTCAATTTCAGAATGGCCACATCGTTGTAAATGGTACTGCGTTTGTACTGCGGATGGACTATAATTTTGCTTACTCCGATTCTTCGTGTATCTGACGCATTATCATGCAAATTCAAAGCTCCAATAAGTACCTAAAGAAATAAAAATTGTTGATGTTACACACTATATTATGTACGATATACCGCTTCTCCCGTGCAAGAAAATAAATGTTTTGTAATATTTAATTTTAAATCGTACTCACCACAGTGGGAACTAATTCTTGTATGTTCCTCACACAGTGCGCTGCCGTCAGCACATGTTCATAGGATATTAAAGTACCACCGCAGCTATATTTTATAGGGTCCGGCTCGTCCTCTGTAACCTCGTTTGGAAATCCCAAAGCCACTGCGAAAGGGAACTCGCCTGGTTTACTTGCGTATCCACTGTGAACTACGATATAGAATTCCTGTTCCAATCCATCTTTGGTTTTCTGGTACTCTTCACAAGCTGAAAATTGTGTTATTGCGGTAAATAAATGGATGAATGCAACTGAAAAAATACAACAAAATTTGTGTGCCATTCAAATATGTTTTAGTCTCTTGCATGTTCAAGTTATTTTTCCGTAACATTACTATGGATTGAGAGGTATACAAGAAGGAAATCGTAGTACGCGCGCTATTTTTTCCAGAATCATTCGAAAGATTTTGCAAATCGATCTTTAGATTTGAATTATAAAATTAAATCATAGACACTGTGGAAGAAATATTAGCCAAACTTACGCACCTACGTCAGATCGTCGCCGTACTACCTTTTGAATTGCATTCGAAGGACAACAAACAATTTCGGTGAAATCATCGAATCCGCATCTTCCTGTAGAAACCGAATCTCTCGTACCTTCTTGAACATCTTTAAGTATCGTTGGACAATCGTGTAATTTTTTACAGACTCCAAGGCCGTTACCTTCAAGAGTGCATGAACTTCCTTCTACGAGAATTCAACAGACGAAGCATACAACTATTTATTTTATTTGTTGCTACCTGCATTGCTGGGCAGTATCCATTCTTAACGAGGAAACAGGTATTTCCAGTTTATCTTCAGCAAAGCAACTGGCATAAATAAAGGACGACAGTTCAGAACGTTCGACAAAAGTTATTCGTACGCGGGACACAAATTTCAAAAGTGATACCACGCGTCGATAAAATTAAATACTTCCGGGGAACTAAATTAAGTTCGGATGCGACACTGGTCCGAATTGAACGTTTAATCTGAGAAAATTGCATGGTAGAAAACTGGGAATAATTTATATTTACCATACAGATCGTGTCGACTCGCCAGCGCGATAGCAAACAATAATTTGAAGAACATGCTGCACAGAAAACTATTATACATCGCGCAAGCAACGGGAAACTATGTGTGGCGCGGAATGAGCTGAAGAGAACGATACTAAGAATGCATTCCGTGTGTCGTACAGATGAATACTAAACTGGTACTGTATAAATGCGACGCAGGGAATCTGATAGGGAAAATCTCGCAGGTAGATTCACACTTGTGTGGTACACAGGCGAATACGCCAATACTATGGTAGAAGATCCGACAATGAACTCCGTTACTTGGGTAGGAAACCGGATTCGATGAGTAGATACATTTAGATCGTACTTATGTACAGTTTTTTAGTTTATATTTCATTGCGTTTACTCATTTTTTATTTATTTTCCTGCTGTCCTTGTATCGTCGACGTTACCATGCTCCTCGTTCAAGGAAACCAGAACGATACGTACTACGTAAATGCGTCAGCTTCTGCTTTTTGGTATATCTGTTTAAAAGTGTTAAGCGCGCTGCCGTTTTGAATAATTACGCGCGATTTAATTGCTTCCGCCGAAATTGAAAGATCTATATCGCAAATCTATAATTGCTTATACATGTACTATGGATATGTGAAAAAGCAACATCGTTTTTAATTTAAAAATTTTGTTTATCGCACATTGCCACGCAATTATTAAAGATATATACAGTAGATGAAACGTAGTAGAATGTAAATGGAATTGAGATTTTGTCAGGATTTATCTGGATTTATCTGGATTTATAATTAATTACAAGCGAATATGAAAATTTATAACTTGTATAATATTATTTTCACCGGAGTTTCTTTCACAGGCGATGCGAACATTTGCGTTAATTTATTATTTGGTTACTGTCTATATAACAACGATTTAGCTCCGTCTGTAGTAAAACTTGCGTATTAATCTCAGTTCTAGCAATTTGTACGATTGTTTTATACCCTAAACTTACAAATTGCATATACCTGAAAGGCAATCTTCCAGAAATATTCTACCGAAATGATTTATTACGCTTGTCAACTTTATTTCACTCTTTGCACAAAAAGACTGTAATTAAAATAGCTATATGTATGGGCAGTGAAGTTCAATTCCGTTACAATAATATCATCGGGATTTGTAGAAATAGGTATCAATAATATTTGATTGATAATTCATTCCATTAGGAAAATACCGTTCCGTGAATCGGCCAAACGATTTGCTCGATCCAATTCAAAAATGTATATATCGCTGTGTAGACCCCTGGGACATAGCTGCCACAAGGTGCTCCAAATGCTGTGATTCCAACAACCAATTGATAGTCCCTGAAGTACATTACTAATGGCCCACCGCTATCTCCGTGGCAGGCGTCCGAACCACGTGTGCTATTGGAATCTATGGCGCAAAGGAAGGTGCGATCGATACCGTGGGCTAACTTTGAAAAGCCGACGTAGGACTTGGTGCATTCCGCGCTTGGCACCAACCTGTCGAGTAACAGTTTATTAGAATGCATAATTTGACGTATAATCTATGTTTTGATATTTTCGTAATAATGTGTAACACTTGGAATCCCTCGATTGAAATGTGTTAATAAATAATAAATACAGTATAACTCGGTTTATACGGCAATGTAGTAGGACACTAGACGAGGTGTACAGCATCCTTTATATCCTAAATAAGCGGCTTCGGTATCTGTATGTTATGGATTAAAGGGGAAAAAAAAGGCAAATATGAAAGATCTGTAGTTCAGGTGTCATTGAAAGGAGAATGCATTTCTGGCATACTAGAAGCGTTAGAAACATTGCTCGAAATTGTAAAGTATATGGTACCCCAAGTAAGGTGTCTTCATTAGAAATGGGGATGACGATTCGTCAAAATCCGTAATACCCCATCCAGGGACGTCGAATTTTATACGGGAATCATTTTCATAACCGTACAATGTTCTATTGAAGAGGCAGGCAGGTTGAGATATGACTGTAACCCGTATCTTTCTGCTCAATACCAGAATAGCAATATCATTGTAATTCTGGCTACGCTTGTACTTCGGATGCACTATTATTTTCTTTATCGGGATTCGTTGCACATCTGACGAGGTACTTAGCAACCAATTGCTTCCCGTTAGTATCTGGAATAATGTGTACGTTGAAGCCGATCGACATTCAAATCTTTGGCACTGAAATGCATACAATTACCACTTACTTCGGTAGGAACTCTCTCGTGTATGTTGGCCACACAGTGCGCTGCCGTCATCACGTGCTCTAACGATATCAAAGTACCGCCGCAGTTATATTTAATAATTGGTTCATCTGTTTCCTCATCTTTGCCTTTGTATCCCAAAGCCACCATGAACGGATATTCATATGCGGTAGCTACCAGACCGTGATGTATAAAATGTAGACCATCCCCAACCAGCTCTTCCCTCTCGTATTTCTCGAATTGCTGACAAGCTGAAAATAGTGTACTGTTTTCCTATGAATAATACGCGTTGAGGAATGATTGCGGAGTTAACAGTTTTTGCACAAATAACATTTCATGGTTTTGTATTTCTCAATAATAGATATAGTATTGAGTACCGGAAAGGAAAAACTGAGACGACATTAGTGCTTGAATATTACATATACTTTCCGTGTAACTTATTAATAAACATAAGGAAAGAAACTTCAGATGTTTCGATCATAAATGAAACTATCACGTTGCAAATCATTCGAGTTGCTCACACTGGTATATACTAGTGCATGATAAAGTATCCTTTTTTTGATTATATCATTGTACCTGTGCGTACCGTGGTAAACAAAAAGCGCGTATTCATCATTTAGAGAATTGCGTCTGATATGCATACTCGATTGTACGCGTTCTGATTTTATTATTCACGTTGCGCGGCATACAACAAATTAAAATCATGCACGCAACGACCAAAAAGGGAAGTACCGATATCAACTGGACGTAGTATTTTCATACTACTCATACGATTCGCAGGGCAGCAAACAATCTCGATGAAACCGTCGAATGCGCATCTTCCTGCAGAAGTCGATGTCCTCGTGCCATTCTTCACTTCCTGGGCTCTGGATGGGCAGTCTTGTAATTTCACACAAATACCTATCTTCTTGTTCTCCAAGTAGCAAGTGCTTCCTTCTGCAATAAACACGCAGACACAAAGAAAAGTAAAAGGCACTTAAACATCTTCTTATTTAACGACAAGTTCTAAGATCAATCAGATATCGCGCCGCAAGAGTGTAGTTCCTGTCACGGTAATACCGAGATACTCGATGGTCGTGGTCGCTAAAATTATTAGTTATCGTAACTGAACGCAACGATCGCAAGCAAGATACTCGATAGAAACTTGGGAGAGATTTTATTTACCGTACAGGTCACAGTCGATTAATTTTGTAAATACTACGATGGCGACGAATAATGGAAAGAAAACGGTATCCAGGCGACTCTTGTACATTTTCAGAGGCACAGGAAATCGAACACAGGCAATGCTCGCGTGCTGTAAAGTTCAGGACTGAGCCTATAGGCGAACGAGTTTGTTAAAAAAGGAAACAATCGCGTAAAGATACTTGCTGGCGCGAACCTGTCCGTAGAGACAGGAAGATTCAAGAGAATTAGCAGGTTTACCTTGACAGCAATCAATGCTACGGTGCAGCAAGCATGGATTAACGAAAATGTAGTTAACAGTGATGAGCACACGGTTAACGAATTAAATTTAGAAAATAGGTAGCTGCGATTTTGTGAAACGAAACGTTCCGTTCAAATGTTATAAACATCGTGATAGGTTTAATTATTCTGTCAAGGTACTTTATTTGGCGCAACATTCTTCTAAACTGGATCTGTAATGAAAACAATTTTGTTAGCGCTTTATTATTCTAGAAACGCATACATATTTATTAAGAGTAAATTTGATTTATACCAAGCAGTCAGCGGCCTGTAATGGATCTATAACGTCGATTCTTTTTATGTTTCCAGGTGACTAATGTACAATTAACTCGAACAATTTTTTCACGTGTTATTAAGCCAGTTATGAGACTGTTGTAATAGAGCTTGATACTATCACAGTACAAAATATGATTTCAGTCGTTAATAAAATTACAAATGATGATTAAATGCTTACAATACGATTGAATTATTCTTGTTACACCTGGTTCAACAATTTCAGATATATCGTACAATTTTCTGTGGTCCATTTTGTGCAGATTAAAGGAGAGACGGATGAGAGTTCATTGGTGAAAAGAATACTTACTCATTGCCGGAATGAAATAGATCTGATGAAGTACAGAATCATTGAATCAGGAAATTAAAAAACTTGCATTTGGGTGGTCGAATATTCCTACAAAAAGGGATCGGTGAATTTATGAATGTTTCATCTCTATCTTAAATTTCTTTCACGTCACAAGCAAAGTATCTCTCTTGATTCACGAAGACAATAATAATGTGCGATGATTAAATATGCTTTTATAATGAATTAATAATTTTCATTTATTTAGTCGACTTAAACACGCTTTTGTTTATTACTTCTATTTAAATATGAATACTTCAATCAACAATTTCTCGAAGCTCGGAAAGTCCACCATTTACACAGAGTTTCCCATAAACATAAAACTTTTACACGCGCTTGACATTGGCCCGAACTCTTTCTTCAAAGTGTGCACCCGCATAAAAATAACTATGTTTCCTCGAAGTATATTAAAAAACTTTGATCACGTATATAACAACGACGATTTCCGCTTAACATGGTTCACGGTAAAGGAAGAAAGGGGCGAAAGGAATATAAGACGGAAATGGCACGACTGAAATAAGAAAACAATTGGGCAATTAAAGATAGAAAGAAAAGGAAATGGGAGCACTTTCGCACGCATACGTACATTCAGTCTTCCTGCGATATTAACGCTACTTCTATGTATATTTCGTTGCTACCCTTTCATTTTTATATTTCTTTTTCTCTATTATATCTGTGTTACCTCGCTTTCGGTATGAGTGCTAATTATTACACAACACGCAACGAGCAACAACTTTGAGTATAATTTTTCACTTTTCCTATAAAGGATAAAGTATCGCGATAACTTTCGCTGTGTTAACAATCGCGCGCGAAACGCTTTATCATTAATAAAATTTAGAATGAATCGTGAAAAATAGAATCACGTGTTTCAGCATCCTTCCTCGCAATTGTTAGTGACAATTTCTAAATGCAGCACTGACGGCGTAGTTACACGGAACACGATTATCCGTACAAGCTTCAGTTCAATTATAGTGTGACTCGCGATACGAAGTAATCTCGGCGTCTAAGGGGGTATAGGATCTGTACAGTCCAAATGTATACGTAGCCCTTCTTATAAATAAAATACTAATTTTAATTCCCTACAATAATTTCGTTCACTCAGATTAGCTATACATAATATAAAGTCAAAGCGAATGAAATTTTGAAACATTGCGCAATGGACTTGCAGACACGAAGCGAGCCTTTCTTTCAATTAATTAACGAAAGTGTTTGTAATCCTATACCCCTTCAATTGTAATAGCTCTTTATTGCGTCAAGATTATTTTACAACGTGGATAAGTATTGAGCTATTTCGTTCAAAATGTGATCGTGATGTTAATTGTCCCGACCTTCGTAAGAACTTCTTCCTCGTTATTCGGCCACACGTGCTCCTCGATCCAATCTAAATACGTGTATACCGCGGTATAAACGCCGGGAGTAGCACTGCCACAAGTTTGTCCGAAAGCTGTAATTCCGATTACGCTATCACCATTTTCGGTCAACATTAATAATGGTCCCCCACTGTCTCCCTGACAGGCGTCCGCTGCTCTGGTTCTGTTCGTGTCAATGGCACAGATCATACTGTCGTCGATGCCGTTCGGTAATTTGCCAAATCCAGAGTATTGTTTACTGCATTGTTCTGTGTCCACGATACTGAAATTTAGAATCGATTCAGACGCACGAAGCTTCACCCCCGCAATTGACAATTCTTTTCGTTCTAAATGGTTAGAGTTTTTTAATATTTCATTATTATATTTCGAAATATTCGATTGTAGTGTTAATGTAGTGTTAATGATGTAGTAGTTAGTGTTAGTAGTTAGTAAATTCTCTAAGGCTTAGAGAATTTATAAGGGAATCGAATATTTCGAAATATAATGACAAAATATTAAAAAACCTTGGTGCTGTGAACATTGCAACGAAAGAAATAAGTAGTGAAAAGTGCAATGTTTATAGGTAGTCGAATATTGTAAAGTAAGAACAAAAATCAGACAATTAACACTACACTTCTGATAAATTACACTGCGAATGTTTATGCAAATGCATATTTTTAAAGAAAATTGCTGGACAGAAATTTGTTTCGCGTATAAACGTACGTATGATACCTACCTGAGACTGGGCGTCCTCATTAGCTTGGCGGATTTCTCGACGTCGAAACTCGTCGCACCCCATCCAATCACTACTAAAGGTGTTCTCGATGTTACACTCATTGTAGGTAAGGGTTTCGTTTGAAGGCAGATAGGTTTAACTGTATTCGAAAGTAGTACCTTTGTTTTCAATTTTAGAATGGCCACATCGTTATAATTCAAGCTACGTTTGTACTGCGGATGGGATATTATATCGCTAATCGGGATTCGTTGCACGTTTCCCGCGTTGCTCTGTATGTCTGCGTTTCCCAACCGTACCTGAAACAGTGCATAATCAAGCTAATTAAAAATGCTCATTAAGTACTTATCGCGTATCCATTCTTCTTGCAGTACATAATCAATTACAGCGATGCATACAATAAAAGGTAAACAGATAGCTGGAAGAAAGTTATTCATTATGCTCCGCAGAAGCAATTAACAATGAGGAAATATTATTGAAGACAATATTTAAAAACGCGATACAATATCAGCCGACAGATAATAATGTACATTTTGTTTCTCGAAGAATGAAGGGGGCGAACTGCGCCTTTCTAGACGCTCGATGTATGTTGAAACTTTCAAATGAACGAAGTTTTATAATAAAATAAAGCGGGCCAAAGTGAAGTAATAGAAACAGAGAAAGTTCTAAATATTCATTTTGTTTTCTCACCTCGACAGGAACTCTGTTATTTATATTGTTCACGCAGTGCGCTGCCGTTAATACATGTTGAGAAGATACCAAACTACCACCGCAACTATATTTCATAGGTACTGTATCGTTGTCAGCACCATCGTTCTCGTATCCCAAAGCTACCATGTACGGAAATTCGCCAGATTGTGCCTCCGATCCCCCAAATATGTGAAAAGTCAAATCGTCCGGTTTTGCATCGTCTACCGTTATCTCGTTATCGTACTGCTGACAAGCTGGAAATTATATAGCGCATAAATATTTGTGAGTAAAAACGAAAATGAATATGTGAATGAATGATAACATTAATGTAATTTGAAATATCTGCGAGAGATAGACGGAAGAAATTTCTTCGTATTTGCAAATGTACGAACATACATATTTGTCAAAAACGCATGCTCCGAATTATGTATACATTTTTAATTTTAGAATGGAAGGTCGAGATTATAATGTCAAATGGACAAGCAAATCAGCTTCGTAGCAAGTGATTTATATGCACTTTGTGGCCGCGGTATTCCATCGTATGATATGTAACCCAGGTAGTTTCATGCATTTTATGCTTCACACAGGTCCATTATGGGAATAAATATTTAGAGTAGACGGTATGTGCATCCTAAACGCGTATATTTCTTTCGCATTTTCGTCGCTACGAAGAGCAGGGAATACTTTTCTTGCCGACCGCAACAAGATATGTACTCCGAAATCGATAATAAAAGTGTTCCTGGTAACTTCTGCCTCATTAAATATTAATGAAGATCTATGGATGCTAAATTAACATATTACGCACGTTCCTCAAACACGGGTGCAGCCAGTTGCAATACATACACAGATTTAGAAACATTTCTATTTGCTAAATCTTGAATAAAAAAGAAAGATTCGCTTCTATCGTAAATATACAAAATCGTGGATCTTAAATGAAAGAACTGTTCGACAAATGTTTCCAGAAAAATAAAAGTACTTACCAGAATCAGCCGGACGTCGGGCTAGTTTCTGTGTGATGTTCAAGGGACAACAAACGATCTCTACGTAGTCTTCGAAACCGCATCTTCCCAAGGAATTCGATTCTCTTTTACCTTCCTGTACTTCTTTGATTCTAGGCGGACAGTCCAGCAATTTCTTGCAGATACCTGCGCTACCATTTTCCATCATGCATGTGTTACCTTCTGCAATGGTACAAAGATGATACAACAACGCTCTATAGTTATTGCAAACAGAACTCATTGTCGAAGAGCATTCTTCGAATATATTCTCTGTTTCATTATTTATGCTAATAGCGAACAATATTCGGCAAGAACGGAGCAAGGCCGTTCGGAGAAAGAGAACGAACCCACAGCACGATGCCACCGACAAGCTATGTTACAAAAATCATACAACACTTCATCCCGACTCGAATTTTCGTGTTCACGGAAATGCACTTTTCCCCGCCCGTAATATTAGGACGATAGAATATCAATAATAATTTAGAATTAGAAGTGTATTTTTATTTTAGAGGGACGCGTGAACAAGGTAAGTTCTATTTACCGTAAAGCTCTGCCCTGACGAAAATTTGTAACACTTGAACAACGAAGAATAACTGAACGAACACGATTGACAGAACGTTGCTGTACACTTTCATGATAACGTAATATCGGTGCAAAGGACAGAAACAAACGAGGCCGATAAAGCAACCCGTGTAGCGTGCAGTTCAAGACTAAACTGATGATGCTGAATGCTCAAGCAAGCTAGTAGAGTGATCTGATGAATCAGATTGAAGGAAAAGACTCGTAGAAAGATTCACGCTGGCCGCCTTCGAGCTTCCCGTTAAAATGGGGAGACAAAAAGAGTCGGTTAATTTGCGTTTGAAGGCATCAATGATGCGGTACAATACGCAGTGATTAACATATTACGTATTACCCGTTTCTTTGTGCTGCAAATAGGATTTAACAAAATAGCCATTCGATTGATCATATATGTGTACAATCAAGCTTGTACGCAGTACTTTACAATCTCTCTTTAATTTAAAGTAACAACATCGTGGTTTTGCTAATGATTTTCAAAATGTTTTCATCGAAAGTAAATTAATGGGATACTTTATTCCCGTACAAATTAATAAATAAATAAAGAATGAACAATTGTATTAAAATATTTTGATCTATCGTTCGATAATAATCTTCCGCGTTGTGACGTACACGTTAGATAATTTCATTTTAGAACGCCAGTTATGCATTTATTACTATCGATGTTCAATTAAGACAAGACTCGAATGGTTAGTAATGGACGTTCCTTGAATCGCGATTCTTCTCGTACGATTAACAAGAATAATTGATATTCAGTTAACGTTTAATCATGCAATAGTTGATCTCGTTACGGAGAAAATTCTTACATAATGATAATCCTGTGAAAATTGAGACATTCTGTTAATACGATCGTTTTGCGCTATGCACAGATACAATGTTATTCCCTATGTTTGAAATGCATGTAGCTAATAAATACAGCATCGGTATTACATTACGTTTCATAATTGGTTCAAGTACCTCTTGCTACTCGAGTTCACATTACACAAGAATCTACAGAATTGCTAGTCAATTTATACTTTGCACAATAGAATGAACGCTATCGGATTCGAATGTAGACGATTTTCTTTAAGCAAAATACGGCAGATCTGATAAAGTATCCTTCATAGAAGATGAAGCACAGAATGGGATGCTGGGTCATCGTCTGATGACCGTGAACGATAAATATACATATATTTCTGCAGGAAAAAAGGTAAACCACGATACCTGAGCGATGAATTTTACATTAAAGTTCCAATGTTTTCTGTCGTCTAAGCTTTCTTCCGTCCGAGGGAAAATCTTTTGATATATTGAGAATATAAACATAAAAATGTATTTAATCGTCGATACTTAGAACTGCCTCTCCAACAACTACACAACTACTCGTCCACACGCTCATTCATTCAGACCTTGCTTCCATCCTGATCTTGTTTAAGTTCGATTACATCAACCAGAAAATCCCCGAACACTTGAAATTAAACAGTTACTTACTCACAGGATTTTCCATAAAAATAGAACGCGAGTGTTCATATACGACATTGGCCTGAATACTTTCTTCAAAATGCATCCGCATAAAAATAACCAAGTTCCCTTGAGATGAATTGAAAGTTACGAACGCCGATGTATAATCTAATAAATCAAAAAAAAATAAAGAGACAGAGAGAGGGGGGAGAAAGAATCTACTGCATAATAAATTTCTATAAAAGAAACGAAACATAGAATCCTTGCGTTGCCAAATCCTTCTCCTCGTTCTAGAAATATTTTCCAAGTCCATCGCGTCGATAAAGAACGGTGTATATATGTATGTGCAACACGTGCATGTACCCGGAGGGTTCAATCAGAGGAGAAATAAGAAATAAATTAATAATAAAACCGCAGGCAAGCAATTTTCTCATTTGTACCAGCTTGCACATAACTGGAACAGGTATTGCCCGTGATTCCCCGTGCCAGTCTATACACGCATGCATTTAATATATGCACATACACCTGACGAATACCTGTATACGTTTGGAAACCTCAGTCTGGATCAAACAGAACTTGGAATCGCGACGAAGGAACAAAGTACGAAATATAAGAAAAAGAAATATAGGATAGAACGATGAAGGTAGAGAAAGAAAGAAAATCTGACAGAAAAGCAGAAAAAGACACACGATCGGTGAATGACAAGGTTAGAAGAAGATGGATGGAAAGGGAGAGAGAGAGAGAGAGAGCAAGAAACAGAGCAATTTTTCACTCGCTCGGATTCAGTCTGCCTGCGGCTTTCGTGCTAGTCGTATTCCGTTGCTTTTCAACTTTTATTCCTCTTTCTATATCAGACATGCACACTTGTCGGTCGTTCAAAGGAAAATGAACGACAAAAGACACGGGGAACGCGACGATTTCCGGTATCATTTCCTTCTATAAATGATAAGAACGATCCGATCGGACGCGCGGACATAGAAGTCGCGCGAAAAGCTCTACGCTAGGTAAGAAAATCCTTCATTTCCGTCAGTAACGTTTCATTAACTGCACCTGCACGTTCACCGTTTCATCGAAAGTGAATCAGATTTGGATAGAATCGGGGGAAACCCGTGTCTGGTTGTCAGTAACCAGTACAATCACCGCGGGTGAAAAGTTACGCAAAATCTCGTACACCGTAATTATTGAAGTTTAACCTTCGACATATACATTCATACGTGCATACTTCGAAGAGCAGCGCAGTATTAATTGGCATTAATAATTTGATTAACTAAAAATGTGACTATAAATCAATCTCTGCGCAACGTCTCGGAAATCACTTACTAGTTACAAGACGGCGTCGCAGCGGTGATAAAAGCATGGCTACCTTTCAGGTAGGAAATCCTAGAAGAATCTAATATTATTATATGTAATTGGATTTATCGTTCACTTTAATATCACGGTCAAGTGCAGTGAAACCGGACGGGCGATATATCTCTCAATAATATCGATTTGATTTTCAATATGCCTACGAGATAGACAAACAAATTTACGTATTTTTCATTCCCCTGGATAATAATAAATATTATAATACATCAACATTTTTTTCAATATTTTACTTAAAGAAGAAAGAATGAGCATTTGCATCGATAACGACGAATCAATATAATAATTGCTATATCCGCAAAACTTTAACTTTTGTTACAAGAAAGAAATTCCAAAGATTTAAATAATATCAGAAAAATCGGACAGAAGTTTCAGTCCAGTCCAACTCGCTAAAGCTTTCGACAAATACCTCGTTGAATTAGCGAACTAGTAGTGTACAGTGGTATTGGCAAACATTGTGCATCGCACACGTACACGCGGATATTTGCAGTTGCAATTAAGACCGGTTGAACTGTACGTTGAGTAACTGACAACGGGTTACGTCTTAATGAGCAGACGCGTAGAAGTTTGTAGCATATGTGGACGCTTAAATGCACTGGTTAACGTTTACCGTCTAGTAGCAAGGACAAGCCAATTTATTGCTTCAATGATATGATCGCCCGCGCTAAATTGTGTGCATCGGCGATGATTCTAATTAACAACCAGCTTAAATGCATGTAGATTGTGTTTATTCCTAGGAGAAAAGCGGTAGAAAGAAAAAACCACCAAAAACCAAACCAAACCAAGAACGAACCGACTTACGAGTCCCATTAATTAAAGCGTTCTGGTTCATTTGTCGCGCGGGTCGCTATACTCTTTACTCGCCGGCATATGATACGCTCCAAATTACGTAATAATCTCTTTAGCACCGGACGGTTAACTGTGTTACTACATTCCGTGGGTATTTCATGAACTTGCGCACGCGGGTAACTATCGAACATCGTACGATAATCGCGAATCTTGCACTTTTATCTTTATCCTAAATCACGGTTTCCTCTCATTTGAATCCGATAAAAAGTGCGCACCAGGTTCCACTTATAATTCAACCCCTTGCCGTGCAATTTAATTACCTTCCGCGCGACGCTCCACACAGCAAGCGGTCAAAACAAGAACGGTTCGTATTGTTTCAAATTCCTGTCTATTTTCTAGGCGGTCGATACATGCGTTAATTTATGTCACAAAAGAATATCACTCTAAGCAGAACCTTTGCCTCCAACCGTGATTTTACGGCAGGGGGTTAGACAGGCCTTTAAAAAAATGTAAAGCAAAAGAAAAATGGCATATTTAAACAAAACGTCCTTGCAGCGGTGAAATACAATCGATAACGATCCGAACGGAACTTCGTCAAATGGATGAGCTCGCGAAAGTAAATTCGAAGAAACGAACAGAGTCGCCGGAAGTAGTCGCGGTTCAAAATCAACCGAATTATTTAAAAGTGAGCAAGTGTTCGACATCTACCGAGAACGATTTATCGAAAATACCGAAACGGAAGCTGTCCGTGTTTTATCGATCGTTCGACGTGATCGCAGAGTTCGATCAAGAGAAAGGGAAAGATCTGCTCGAGTTTCGTCGAGAAACCAGTAGTCCGTCCGTTCGAAACGAGCGTGCAGAAGAAGATGCGAATTCGGAGAAGCACGATACCGGCGAAAAGTCGGGCTCGCAGAAAAGTGGTTTCGTTAACAGCTGTTGCTTGCTGATCGAGAATAGGGAATTCTTGAACAGTTCCCATACACCGGATCGCCTCGGTAAAATATCCTGCTCCAATAACTCGCAGGGATCGAAGGATTCACCCCTATCACCGACAACGTTCAAGCTACCTCGAGTTAGAGAAGACACGGGCATCGTCGACAATTACGCCACGATAGCCGACGCTTCGATCGGGAGACAATATAAGTTGAATAAAACTGGAAATCACGAGGTTAAAGTAAGCCTATACTACTTGCTAACAATTTTTATATTCCGTTCGAGTCTATCTAAAGAGTCACAGCTTTAAAGTTTGAAGTTTAAAATAAAAAAAAATGATTTGCTAGTGCAAAACTAGGTTCCATATATGTAATTACATCCTATTATAAGAATCAGGCATGCAAATTAAATCTTAACAGCCACGATATGCAATTTTCTCAGACATAACGCTTTGCATCAATTGTTTCCACGGTTAATTGTATCTTCGTTACAGTTCCAGGTTGAATTACTTTCTTAGAAGCTTGCTGTATCCACCGCGTCGAAAATATTTTTCCACGAAACATTCTAGAAACAGTGGAGAGCAAGCTTCATCGTGCTTTACTTTATGCAGTTTGTGCGAAGATCTTAGTACGCGGTGGCTCTAAGAAATTAGATTAACTATAATATGTATTAAATCCTCTTCATTCGAACTGAATAATTTATTTACAAATAAAAAGAAAGTGAATGATTTTATTACTTAAAAAAATATTTACTAAGCAAATCCAGATATGTACTCTCGTACGAAAATATATTAAACAAAATACCAAAATTATGGCTTATACAAAACGCAAAATCGTTTTCCCCACTTTTCATCGGGAATTGAAAAATAAAGCAAAACACATACTTCTTCCAATTTCGAACGTCATCCTGTATATCAGACGATCTATGTATTCTATTAACGTGACGCTCAATTCATTACACACTTAAGACGTTCTAATCTTAGAGCTCAACGCTGGACCGTCAAGAGTTAAAAATATCTTTGTCATTCTTAACGATTGTTGTTCTCCGATCAGGCTAACGATGGAAATGTCACGAACGACTGCCGTCACAACGATTCATCGTTCAACCTGATCAGCATCTCGGAATCGTCGGTTGGCGAGAAAATCAAGAACCTCGAGACGGTCCATTCCACAGATACGTCGATCGATCTTCGATATAGAAATTCATTTCCAACTCGTCCAGCCTGTTCACCAGACATCGCGTGTGCCGGTAACTCTCGAGTGAACAATTCTATCGTGCTGAAAAAGAAGAAACTAAAAATACAATAAAATGTTCATATGTTATCGTTTGGGAATATACCTTCTCTGTTTCGCAGATCTGGCTAATATCAAAGATTCCGTGTATCCCCGTGCGTTTGCGGATCTATCGAGTGCTGATCGCCTCGGGAAATATACAACAGTCGATGCCGAAATGTCGAGTCACGAGGATAGCTCGATCGGTTCTGACAGCGAGGACGATTCGATCGAACGAACTGTGAACCCGACGGGACGGACGCGAGACGATGCAGAGAAAATCGAGAGGTCAAGATCGAAGAGTAACAGCCCCTCGTTGCGACCCCCGTGGCCAGTTCCGATCAGTGAACCCTTGAAAAAATCGGATTCGAGTGAGCACCCCAGGGTGGAGAAAACAGAGGAGTTTACGGGATTCTGTCCGAAACGAGAGAAGCGACAAGTTGGTAATCCTTTTAACCCTTTATTGCCGGATGGTATTTTGTACTATCGTGTGACAGTGCAGTCCCATAAGTATTTCTAACCCGGATTAAGCTTGTACGTATTATTCCTTTGAACTCTTCCGACGCGTTACAATTATAAATAATTACAATTATGGTATGTCTTAAAGAGTGGGATTAAAAAAATGATGGTGACATAATTCAGGCCTTGGGGGGTTGAAATATCGTCCGTTCTTCTCGTCAATGAAATAACGAAAGAATAAATCAATTATTCCTTTTAGTAAGCACGTACATTTATTGTTAGTGTCGCGTGAGAAACTATTCATCTCGAACAATTGAATATTAAGTATCGTTGACTGACTTGAATCTAGACAAACCGTGGAAACATTAGTTTCTATTGTTGCCGTAATTAGAATTGTTTGCCGGTCCTACAATATAATCCAATCTACGAAGAGAACGTAAGAGGGACGACGAGCTTCGCAGAATTTTCGATGCAGAACTTCAGCATTTCCAGGCATTCTAAATATTATATGCGCATACCTTGAATCGTTACTGTGCCACATGGTCACAGTACATCTGGCGATCTATTCCGTCCGATAGGAAAAATAATATTTGCTCTAGAAGCACCGCGGACGGGCAAGCCTTTGGAAAATATGGTATAGATATTACATCTCTTAGAAATTCTGCATAAAACGAGCGGGAGCATTTTCTCATCATTCCATTTACTTTCGATCGCGTAATGAGATATTTATAGGGCGTTGAAAAATTCGGGGAATTTTCTGCAACGAAAAGAAGAAATGGAAAATATTCTTCGCGACCGTGTAATGGTCTGTATTGTGTTCGTCGTAGAGTCTCTACGCCGGGAGGAGATCATTGTCGGAGGGTGATTTTGAACGGTGCCATCGGGAAAAACGTCGTTCTAAATACATCAAAGCGGATGAACAGAGACATTGTCCGGCTTTTCCTAGTTTCAATGCGATGCACGCGATAGGATCGTCGAAACTGGACGAGATAGAGAGCCTGCACAGGTAAACAGATAATATCTCTTCTTTTTAATTCAAGCATTTGAAACCTTGTCCGAGGTTCCCTTCAGTTATACTATTACCTACTATTAAGATCTTATTTTTTATATTTCTATATGTAGAATATTATTATTCGTTCTTTCTTTTTTGTTTCAGGGAAAATATATCGGAAGTCGAACTCGAGGTAAGGAAATCAGATGTGAAAAATATACAGTGCTATGAAAACTATATTTCATACTGTATGAATTTCGATCTTCTTCTTGCAGCGTAAATATATTGGGTTTTCGATAGGACTCAGTACAGATAGAATCACCCTACACCGAAGAATGGCGTTATCGCTTCGACAACGGGACCAGTCGGAAACAAATTTTAGAAGGGAAATTCAGAAAATCCAAGGAGATATACAGGCGAGTACATATATGTGTACGACGTAACGATTAGAATTTACTAATTTAATTTGTCGTAGGACAAATATTAGAATTTATAGAATTAAACAAATTGGCTTCTGAAGCGAATTATTCATTAAATTAATTAAATATTCCATAACAACATTCTTCTTAAATTCAAAAGGTGGAATTTTTACTCTTTGGCCTATGAACGACTCAATTATCAATTATCAGAATTAACCGGTATTTATCGATAACAGGATCTTTGCTCGCTTTGTACGGATCAAGAATCGATAGACAAAGTAGCAAAAGTTCGTGAACAATTAGATGCGATTGAACGGTGTGTTCATGGTATTTCTTGCGTCGCGGAAACCCTTGGAGCGGTATATCAAGAACACAGAATATCCAAGGCGATCTACATAGGCGACAAATATATACATTTATTGCGATCCAGATGTGAAAATCTGGCTACAGAAATAACGGAGACCAAGTAAGCGCCATTCTATTTTAATATTGCATTTTTTGGTCTTCTTCAAATAGTTCTTCTTTGCAACTTTTATATATATACATTTTTTAGTACAATTAATTGTAAAATCAACAAATTGTTAACCGAGCAATGGGATTTAATAGTGTCATCCAAACAATTATTTTCTTACCTGGCAAAGCGCAATTTAATTCTGTCTTGTTTGTTTTTGTTCAGGCAAATATTATGGAAAAATAATATCGTGATAGGGGAAACTTCTGGCGAGATTGGAGACGATTTACCTAAGATACGATACAGAAACGGTATACCCGGGAATAATCGTACAATGGTACGAAAAATTTATTTAACATTAGTCAAGTACGATATTTCATGAGTGTAATTTTTTGTGCAATTAAAGTAGAATTCAGTAACCGCCATGTTATAAATGTTATTCGTAGGTGGCTAGAAGAAGAGCAAGCATCGCGACTATTTCACGACCCTTGAATTCACAAGACGTGATAAAAGTAATATTTTGTGTAATATACCTTTTTTTTTCAATCATCGAAACTGCAACTTCAGAAATATTTGATTAAAAGTTGTTTTTTATAATCAGGAAATACCTAGGTGCTGTAGTCAGCGTAATTCTGTTTCCGGCAGAGTCACGTTAAGGAGACCTTCATTGTGCTCTGAAATGCAGAGGTGAGGAAATAAGATAAAATGAAGAATTAAATTGTGCAGATTTTATAGTACCTCGTGTAATAACGATGCATTACTTAAATTGCAAGATATGTATGTTCTCGTATTTCAGCAGTGGAAATTGTGTCCCCGAATTGCGTGACATCTTCGAGCACACTGAATCACGAAGGAATTCTATTGAAGAGAACAATAATCTCTTCAGAATTGATGAAACCAATAGCGTTAATGCCGTAAATTGTGATGTTGCCAATAATACAGAGAATAAGGATCGACGAATTACCAAGCAGAATTCTTTTTTGGAATTAAACGTGACCAAAGCTGTTGAGAAGCAGATAAAATCATGGTAATTTCTTGTACAATTAAAAAAATAATATATATAGAATTAAATAGAAAATAAATAAAAAGACTACTTTACGTTAATAAAATAAAGCAAATTTTCAAGCAAAAAACTTCTATGCGGTGCTTAATGATTATTTAATTTATTTTCAGTATACGAACGGCTGAACCATTACGAATAACCAGAAATATTGAAACATGGCGACCAATATTGTGGTACACATTAATCTTTTTCCTTGGATTTTATGTGAAGCAAATTATTTCAACACTTGACACGTGTGACGTACCGCCGTAAATTTAAGGATCTATGAAACTACGTCGATAGTACAGCTGGAAAAGTTAGCGTATTTTTCCTATTACTCTGGTACAGTATTAGAGAAGAAAATGTTTCCCAGTGCAATATTCGCAAGGAAGAATAATAAAAGACCGTATTTACAAATATATCGTATTTCATTTCTTTGTCTTCGTATGTTACAAATTATCCGTTGTTCCAATACACACGAGCGAGTTGTTTTTGTTATAATAACGTAAAGAAAGGATGCTCGAACAATAAGTTGAGTATATCTGCGGTGATTCTGTTTCAGGTACTAAGTTTGACGAGCTGCTGTAAAATAACAAAATCAAAATATGGTTCTGTATTTTCTGAAAGTGAATTCTTTTACATTTCTCAGCCGAATAAATTACCTGTTTACAGTTTTAATATAATCATGCGTAGGCCATAAACGGATAGTACCGTCCAAACTGCCACTAGCAATATATTGACCATCGGAACTCCAATCCAGATTCATAATCGTATCTTCGTGGCCTTTAAGTTCAGTTAACAATGCATTAGTTGCTAAATCCCAAACTGAAATAGACTTGTCGTCGCCTAAAATATATAGAATTTTAATTGATGCACCGTGAAATTATTACGTCGCACAATTTTTTTTATTGTTTAACAAAAGATTACCTGCAGCAGCTAGATACTTTCCATCCGGGCTAAAAGCTAAACTATAAATCGTTGACTGAGCTCCGATATATACCCTTAATAAATTCCCGTCGTCTTTATCCCATAATCTGACAGTCTTATCAGCGGACCCAGTTGCCAAGTATCGGGCATTTGGGTGAAACTTTACACACTATAAAACAACATAACATTTTTGTTTTCTCTTTCAAGATTCATAATTTTTTCAAAGCTGCGCAAATGAACGAACAGTATTTCTAATTTCTTTTTCAAATACATACATTTATATCTAAAAAATGACCAGCAAATATTCGTAATGGAAATAACCTATCTAACGACCATAGTTTTGCAGTTCTATCGTGGGAACCAGTTGCCACGTATAAATTGAATACACTAAGATCCATGCACCATATAGGATAATTATGGCCACTGTAACAAATTGTTTATTTTTGAAATTTCGTTTTCATCTCGTAAAATAACAGTGGAACATGGATGTAAATATGTACCTGTAAATTGCTGCACACGTGTAATCGTTAAGTCTCCATGCCCTCATATCTTTATCACTAGATACAGAAAGTAAAATTTCTGATTCGGGTATAAACCTTAAATCGTGTACAATATCTGTATGACCTCTAAGTATCACTGCCCCTCCTTCAGTCCTTAGACAAAAGAAAAACATATATAAGTATAAAGCTTTACGCCGTTTTGCTTAAATGAATTATCACAACTTTATGTGAATTCAAATCGTAGAAACTTACGTTTTATCAGGTGTTTCGTAATATTTATGTAACAATGGAATATCAGAGTTAAACGTGAAGGAAGGTTCCTCGTACTTTGGCTTAGTTAATACTGTTTCACTTATACCCCACAGTCTAATCTCTGTAGTACTAAATCCTACTGCTAATTTGTCCATGTTAGGTGGAATTACACCACTACTTGCACTATAAGTGTAAATGTATTTCATAAGTGGTATATCATTTTTCCAAAGATTGTGTATTAAAATTCAGTGAAATTATTTTCCATGGAAAAAAATATATCTTATACATCTGTAATTACTTTTCAACAGCATTATTCACTGCAAATATTCGCAGAGGCTGATGATCATTATTTCTAATTAATCTTATAGCTTCTTGTAATTCTCTCATTTCACGATCAGCTCCAGTCCCTGAGGGTTGTTCTACGTATCCATTAATACCTACTTCGGTACGAGAACCAGCTTCTTCGTTTCCTTCTCTGTCTGCTTCAGGCATATCCATTTTCTTAATTATTGTCACGTGTGTATTTATTATCTAAATAACGTAACAATTAAGTGGCATTAATACGAAAGGGCTGTTCTATCGCCGATATCTTAATAATCAATGAAACGTTTCTCCGTTACCTGCATCAATATAATATGTCCGTGTTTAGAAAGAAATTGCTGAAGACATAAATGAGCAATATCTGACATATCCACTTTGTATTTCCTAGTACGAAATGAATTTACCAACGGTCTTAATTCAATATCTTGTACCGAAAAGACGCTGGATAGCTCTTCTAAAAAGTCTTTTTCTATTTCACTGTTGAATTCGTTCTGATGCGATTTTAAAAATTGTATTGCTGCTTGCCTGTTACCAGCATGTAGCATCTCTAAATACAAGTGACAAAATACAGGGTATAGAAGCCCTTTTAATTCCATTTTTAAGTTATCATCGAGTACAATATTTACCCACATCTTTAGCCTGTGGAACATATGTATGTATATACAGAATTATTAGACAAATATTAGTAAAGATTCTTCCGATAATTAATTGGATCTGTTGAAATAATCACAGCAAGCCAATGAAATGATTGATATACCGTTGATACGCTTGATCTGCAGCAGCAACGTCAATACTGATGGCACTGAAAATGATGGAATTATCTTGCGATGTGGCTGATGCAGCAGTTGCATTTAAAGTCATTTCATCGCTCGTTCTGCAATGCATTTGACTGCCTTTGCAGAAAACGTCGCTGGTCTATATAATTATTATTGCAAAATAAGAAGAGGTTATATCGTGTTTATACGTGAAATTTATAGTTAAACGAACGTTTTACAATAAAAATTTGGAGCGTAACGTGCCTGGTAATGACGTCGTTTTAAATACGATTCAATTGTAGCATTAATTAATTCGCTCTTTAAACGTTTCATCTTTTTTGGGATAATACGTTGGTTATATTTCAACGATTTTACAGATCCAACCATAAGAGAGAAATGAAATAAAAACAGTTCATTGGAAGTACATGATTTACAATTGTTACTCTGAATTACTCATTGTTTATATTTTGTCAATAATTGAATGAAACGAACGTAGTTTTAAGGAACCGCGTATATTATTGTCAGATATATTTCCATCAAGCGAAGTAATAAACTTAAAAGACTTGAATGAAACTTCAGCCGGCAATTGTTCGGCTAGTTGTTTTCATCACTGATATTTCCCTTAATTGTTCATACTTTCATTCGATCTTATTTGTAACATATAAATCTATAAACAAACAGTTGCCGCACGTCAGTCATTCTGATACATAATATACAGACTGAACTGTATCTTTTCCCTAGGACAGTATATTTTGCATGGGCTACAATTCCTAGACCGCGTGTTCCTAATTCATACCAGAGGTAGATGTAAAAGCATGCTAGTTTTTAATTAGTACGTGGAATTCAATTGAAGCACTATTTCTTTGTTTATAAATTAACACCTCCAGCCGAAAACTTAATGGATTGTTATCGAATTTCAATCAATATTTACAATCATTTAATAGTTCAATAATCTTGACTAGGAATAATTATCTTATAACTAAAGATAAATATATGAATGTTTTACGAATAATTCGAATATTTATTCACAAAATTCGAATTTTACATATTGGAAGTGTTGTTTTATCGTCTCCTCTTCCTGACTTGTGAACTGTGTAATATCTGATTCCTGAATTGATCTAAAAACAAATGGCACGTTCATTCGCAAAATTAATGTACCGTTATAGGAATTAACTTTTAATGATATTGAAACTTACAAATCGGAACAGATCGAGTTTAAATCTTGTGGTATACAATATCGAACACGTGGAAAGAAATCGACGAATGGATCGTTATCGTCGTCAAAATGTTCAAATCCTTTTAATCTATAAGCATAAAATACCATGTAAACAAAGTACACACACCATAGTCTAATGCAAAATGAAAGCAGTAGTATTATTCACTAATCGAAATAAATCATTTTTTTATTAACATTATACGAACCGTACGATAAAATGTTTAGATTGATGTAGCATTGATTGTTCCATATTTCGTTTGGATAAATTGAATACAGTGGGGAATACTACATCTCGAAAGTCACCAATTTTTACGAAACTAAATTGATCGGCATTTCTTCGAAGGGAATCTTTTTTAAATCTTTGTGTAATTAAAGACCGCATTGCCGGTGTGTCGATCCAAATAACACGGGATCCCTTATGCAGCATCTCAGCAAACCAATCAGAAGCACCAATCTCGGCTACATAATTCCATTCCATTCCATCATACCAGTCATGTATCTGTAAATCAAAAATGTTTGCTAGGCTTGACACGAACGATGTAATGTTTAAATTTTACAAATTCTTTAATTATATTATTATTAATTGTTGGTGGCTTTCAGTACATATAATAAAGAAAATGACTGGCAATTGCCAGTTATGAAAGAATATTAATATTCTTTCATAACAGAACTTACAACACAACCGCAAACTCGACTAATTAGTCCACGAAAATCTGCCATTAATGTCATAAATGATTCAGGACCTTTAGGGTATAATAGTATAACGTCTGTATTCGTAACATCGACATCTTTATATTTCATGTTTTGTTTGCCATCTTTCGAGATAGACGTGCTTGTTCTGGTACATTGTTTGCAATTACTTTTCACGGTATTACCATTACAAATATTTATGTAAAATTTCATTCCTTGTACATTGCAAATATGTATAATATAAATAAGATACATAAATCCAACAATTACAAATATAATTAACGTAATAATTGTAATTGGTATGTACAAATAAGGAATTGTATCCACGTTAGCGCTGGTCTGAATACCAACATGTTTGTAGAGGGTAATATTCTGGCAACCTGTAGATGTAGAATAAGTTAAGAAATCTTAACCATTTTGCTTTTGTAATCTTCAATATACTTTTCTAACTGTATAAGAACAGAAGTATAGATACATATAATATACTTACTTTGATACCAAGTACATCTTTTTACAGGCGGTTTCCATAAAGAACTTTCTTTACACCTTGTATCATGATACAAAGATATTATAAAGCAATAACTTTTTTCCTGAGCGATATCAGTTTGAAGCTCCCAGTCTCTTTCATACTTTCCTTTTCTCAACTGTAATAATAAGATATTGATTTCCAATTGTGCAAATAATGTATAATATATTACATTTAACAAATATCAGTCATAAAACTTACAAGAGATCTATTAAACTGATCCAGATTATCTCCTATATAATTATCCTAGAAATAGTGCATATATTTTAGAACATTTTCATTAATAAAGATATTAAATTGTATCATTTGATAATAACAGCAAAATATTACCAAGACATTAAAACTCTGGAAACTATTTGAAAAATCTTCTTTGTTAATAGAACAAATTTCTTGTCCATCTAAATTATACAATGTTCCTAACTGAATCATCACAGCTTTAACTATAGGCACAGAAAGGGACATCTTCAGATGCACTTCACTCTTACTGAAAAATTTAAACCTATTTCAATTTCATCTCTAATGAAATTTTTGCGACAAAAATAATTGGTAAAATGAGAAATGTATTTCTCTGTGCATTCTCTTATTTTATGCAATTCAGTCTTTCGAATAACAATCTATAAATACTCACTCTCTTATAATATCAGGTACAATTTCATATATACATTCAAATGTTGGCTTCACTACTTCAGTACGTTTGTAATTGGTTTTGAAGAATTTGTTACTTTTTATCATTTTTACATTTTTGCCAAAGAAGAATTGAACAGAGTAACAACCTGTAAAAATGTATGAAAAAAATATTCCGGTGATATTCTGTAAACAATGAAATCAAATCTATTAGCCAACGGAACAAAAGTGATTAATAACATTGTTAGAAATAAAAGAAGTTAAAATATTTACCCAGTGTTGATTATCGCTTGAAAGGAAACATATGGTGGATTTAGTGTGCGTTTCAATTCCATTGTGATTTTGAAAATTATAGTTTATACATCTTTTTTCATCGATCGATTCATTTGCTAATAATGTAATGTCATATTTGCAGTCTTTTTTCGGATGTGTAAAATTCATTTGTAACAAAGCTGTTAAACATAAAATATCATTTTTATTGCAGTACACAAAGAGTTACATAAATGCGATTTTAAATGTAAATGCGTTCGAAATATATTTATATAAAATACGTCATTGGATATAAGTTACATTTTCAAAAATTTTGCACATATAGAATTACTTACCAGGGAATTCTGAAGTATCATTCTCATATTCTATTATTGTGAAGCCAACATCGTTAGGAATATCGTTAACGGCGCAGTATTTTACGAATGGAATGCTAACATTCGAATTACTTGTAGGCGTTTTACAACCTCCTTCTCCGCAAATATACTGTAAAGAACGATTGACTAGCTTAAACTGAATAAACTGTATTACGATGTGTATTGCCATGAAACAATAAGATCGAAAGCAAATGTCTATCATGGATTGAAAAAATGTATCGTTCATGTAAATATAATATACTTACATCGCACCCATCACTTTCTGAAACAATTAATAGCATAAATGCAAAGAAAATTGTAATTGTAATATAACCTTTAAGCATAATTGAACAATACTTTTCCAAAGGCTACATCGAATTAGAAACTATGAAAAACTTTTCGCAACTGTATATTCAAACTTTTAAATTTCCCACGAGTTTCTTTAATGTTTATTTACCCAAGTAATTAGAACTGTTCTCCCGATTAGAGAAAGTCGATGTGTATTGTTTTTGATTATCAATATTATTCGATCGAATGCACACTTTTTGATGCAACATGTTCAATGTCACAAACAGCTCGGTGTGACAGAAAAATGTAGTAATGCAATACCGCCGCGACAGCAATCTTCAAAAATAAAACGAACTCGCGTGTATGCGTACGCATATGTAAAATACACATGCGCCTCACTGGCAAAGTGCCTTTTGAAATTTAGATACCGCGATTAAAATAATAGATTCGCTAGAAACGGAAAATGTGATATCTAAACCGCAAACATTTATACCAGGAAATAGGAAATGCTAATGTTACTTGACAATTGCTTTGTCTGCGTATAATTTGTGAAAAAGTAAATCAATTAAATCTAAATGTAATTTTATATTTATGAATCCGATTTATATATTTAAGTTGAATTTACTTAAATTTAAATTTATATTTATGGGCTTAAATTTCCATTTATATTTGTAAAAACGGTCGAGACTTTTAAAAAACCTAATATTGCTGTGAAAGCAATATCTAATCTAATCTAATGTAATCAGAAATGAAACTGTTTATAAGGAAGAAGTAAAAATAAAAATTCACGTCACTTGAGAAAATTGATATTATTTTTATATTTTTCTAAATTTTACAGAAACTTGTTACAGATATGAATACTGATTTTTCCGTAAAGCAAATTAATTTCACACAAATAAAGTATAAAAGAAATAAGTATATTAATTACAACACATGCAATGTCAGTATGTATTATGTATCTCACGAACATATATACGAGCATGCGTATTTGACAACGCAGTTGTCCCAAAATTATATACAGTTTTTAATACTCGCGGCCAACGTGAATTGCTAATAATTAATATTAGAATACATATTTTTGAATACAATAAAACAATCAATCATTATACACTATGATACCCGAAAATATTACAACTTAATTAAGGAATTCAAAGTATACTCTAATTACAATGCTTCATACTTCTTAATCTCTTTACGATATACAGTGTTGTGATAGAATTATGAAAATTATAGAATGTACAAAATGATCGAAAAAATATATATATATGTATATGTATTGCAAATCAGAATTATGTACCTTTCACAGCCTATCTAACTGCAAATTTTCCTTTAACTGTTTTTTTTCCAGAAGTAATATATCCATATTACTGTGCAATCGAATAAACGTGCCATGGACTATTACGTATGAAATACAGTACAACGAATAATTTGTTGATGAACCTTAAACGCTATGATAAAAATGATGGAAACGATAGTATGTAATACTACGCAAGGAATATTTTCCGAGCAGACATTATTTTCTAAAACAGGAAATCTGAGCCCCACAAGAAAATCTTTCCAACAAAATTTCATATTCCTTCCTACGAAGAAATACATAAATCTCGTTCAATATATGCTACATTTTAATAGTGTAAGCTAGCAATATAAACCGTTTCCTTGATTCTCGATCACATATTTCTGTAAATATTGTACAGCTTTCTCACTTAAACCAAGACTCAGCAAGTCTTTTTCAAACTGATCAATAGTTCCAGCCCCTGCAATGTAACCATTTAATTTAGCAGCTAAGGGTGAATTTCTTAGAACTTCGTCGCTGGTCAGACCGGTGGTTTCAACTAGCCATGGATGATTTCGCAGGCGATACTTTTGATGATACCTGACAAATAAGAAATTAATAAAATAATTCTTTGCAAACAAGGTTAAAAATAATACAAACTTTTTTGTCTTCGAATATTTCAATCCATTTGTAAGTAGTCGAAAGTAAAAGTATCAATGGCGTATGTATCACAATAAAGATCAATTTACGATAAGTGTACTTATATCAGCAATTGTTGCGGTTTACATAAGCGAGCGTTTAAATAGAGTACACGCGTTGTTCCGAATTTATTTCCCTTGCCCATTTCTTTTGTAATACAAAAATTTTCCGCTGTTTTTAATCCACGATACTTACTCCTCGGCCGGGTAAAACTTTTCGAATTTTCTAACTTCAGTCAGAACCAGATCTGCACGTTTATGCTGCTCTTTCTCGCGTGACTTTTCGGCCAGCAATTTTTGTTCCTCGTCGTGATACAAAACCAACGACATGTACTGAAACCAATAACTCACATATAATCACTGTGAATGATAAGCAAAATTATTAAAAAAAGACGTGTACGATAAGAACGAATTATATTTACCTGTCTCTTGATCTTTGTAGTGAGACCGTATTCGTGGTTCTGCCAGAATAGAGCAAGTAGTTGTGTATACGATATCACATCTGGATTATATTCGACGTCTACAACTTCCGTATGATCGCCTCTGCAATTAAATACAGCATCCACGAAGAATTATAGCATGTGAATAAACAGGTAGTAAAAAGAAAGGGAAAGAAAGAAAAGAAAGTTGGAACAAAGACGTACAGATTTCTATAAGATGGTGATTCCTTTTGTCCACCAGCATATCCGACGCAAGTTCTGATTACGCCAGGTAAAACGCCAAAAAGGCAGTCACCTGCCCAGAAGCATCCCATTCCGAATGTTGCGCGTTTTGCTTGAATTTCTTCCAATTGTCCTGGCATGTTGCTCGACTATTTTCATCAACGCATATCGCGTTAAAAGGTGGACACATGAAAAAGAGGAATGCTCGATAGATTTACAGAAATAATAAATGAAATTCAATAATTATTATATCAATACAATCAGCGTCATTGGTAGATTATGATATCGATACAAGAGACAAAAATAAGAATTATACGTTCCACGTGCCGTGATGACGATATTTCGATCTAATCCGACAAAGTACCTACCGCGAAACCTGTTAAGTAACGGTCACGTTCAAGGCTACTGAAATGGCCAAATAGTAATAGTGAACTATTAGGAACTATGTTCAACAACGGTTTTCCCATTTGGCGTTGATATTAACAAAGTCGAAGTTACAAAAGACAAGAAATTGACCTAAGAAAATATACCGAAGTACGTACTAGAAGAAAATTCGACAGATTTTTGGAATCGACCTCTGCTTTTCGATTTATCTATAGTTTGTTTAAAGTATTATCTATACGCGGTTCATTGACCTCGTATTTTTATATCGGTTGTCCTTTTACCGCACATGTTGTACGTAAGGTACAGGGTCCGAGGTGTGTACAAAAAAAAGCACAATGATATGTACAGGGTGAACCATGTAACTTGTTCACCTTGACCATCGTTGTTTTTAATACAGTAATTCAAATTTGTTTGTTGGCAAACAACATGACTGCGTATCATTACTTTTTCGGAGCATTTAATATTTTTTTTTTCGCTTTTATATTCGAAAATGTTTATCTACCATGTTTTATTAATATACAAATTTGAATTAGTAATATTAGCTACCTTCATTTTATTTATAAATTTGTAAAGTAATTTACGATGTTTCGATACCTATGAATTGCAACAATACAGAAGAATTGAAAAGTGCAGATCATTATTTGAAATGTTATCAACGAGTCTTACAAGATACTTAAAATGCTATTCGTCGACTTCGGTGTACTTGAACGAGGAATGTCTACCTCTTTCGTCCACACCAACACCGTGATACATAATTGGAGATGGACGAACCACCCGCTGCCTCTTTCGAATATTAAGCACATTGCAAAATGTAACTAAACGAAGTTATTTAAATTATTTATTATTATTTCTAAATATAATTATTTATTATTACTTCTAAATATAATTGTTTATTATATAATTTAATAAAATTGAATTAAAAAATGGCGGAAATTTTTTTGATAAATGTGTGGACAAAACGATTGATAGATTGACCCATATAACTAACAAGACGATCCGATTGAAAGATGAAGTAGGACACGTTAGAAATTTAAGTTTACTACATGTGTATTATTCTTTTTTTACAGTCCTAGTGACAATATATAAGATTCGCCAATCTATGTGCAACAAGTAAAATAATTAACTTTATACAGCTGATTAAAAATGTAAACTTTAAAAAAAAAGAGAATAACTTCTTAAGACTCTTTCGGTTATCAAATATTTCGTTTATATTTAGTAGTACTTAATATGCTTAATTAGGAAAGTCAATCGGTAAAATAATTTACATATTTCATTTGATATTATGATTGTCATTATAAATTAAAAGAAAAATGAAATAAACAAAATTGGAATGGTATTAAACAGAAAATGAAAATTACCTCACTTTAACAAATGAGACACTGAAATAAAAAAAAGTATTAAATTGTATTATAAAAATACAATAGAAAGTCACTGCACCATTCAACAAAATATCTTTCGTTGATCGGAGGAACATAAACTACCGCGTGCTACAGACAGCTCTACTTTTTATCTAAGCCATCCCTCCTCTTTCTCTTTTCCCTACTCCACCGCACCAGCCACTTCCACTTCTTTTTCTTACAAATCGTTGCTTTCCTTTCATTCTCAATACATTACTTACTATATTCCATTTAATTTACCAATTCTATTGTTCACGTATACTCATTTCTGTTATACATTTCGTACAGTCGTCGTTCGATTTGGTAGCGGAAGTCTTGTCTGCCAGACCGCGGAGTACTCTTTTCACGGTAAAACGTGAAACGGATATCTATTGCATCGCGTGAGCTTAGTTTTTGCACAACGCAGAACATTTTTTCCCCCGAATCGTTGTAATAAAACGATAAAAATGTTATGAATGATTAACAGTGACGTTAGCTTAACGTCGGAATTGTGTATAATCCGAAAAACCCTGGCCAAAGGAACGTATCTAAAAATATGGGTATTAACCTTTAATCGCGAGAAATACTGTGTCATTAATCGATGTCAAATCTTTTCGTATGTATATAGGCTACGCTGATTGTCAATTTAAACGGAGTTCGATAAATTCTCCGTGTAAGTTGCATCAGAAAATTGAAGCCACATGTGTCCGCTAAATTAGATAACAATTGCTGGACCGACTGATGTAATCATTCTACTGTGTACACATTAAGTTCATTTGTTCGTTTTGCACGATTCAAAAAGGGCGGAAACTGTCGGAAAAGTTGATCATGTATCAAGTTTGCTATCGCATCTTTTACTTCCTGTCCATTTCATGGTTCATACAGCGATCCACTGCGTCTGTGTATGAAGTATGATGGGACTAAAAAATTTTCGAATTTTCTTTCATAACACACAATGAGACAGTTATGAATATCGTCACGTAACACACGAATGAAAATAACGGGCCTAATATAGTGTAATATGTTTATCCAACAAGACAATTATTTTGTTAAACATCATGAATAGTGCAAAGTAATGATGACATACCAAATATCGATAGTTGATTGCGCCTATATTTCTGCGTAGCAAGAGGGTTAAATTTGGCGTCACCATCTTCGATAGGAACGCTTCCTATTGACGAGTGTACTGAAAGAAGAACGTTTCATTCATCAATATTAGGAAGTGACAATAATAGAATTTAGATCAGTTCCTTGTAGCCGATGTAAAATTTTGTTTCTTTTTGTTTTGGCCCTGTCATTGAACGATTTATCATTCAGACATTATGAATGTTTCATGCGATCAAAGGAATCGATTTTGGGGATAGTTCATTCACTAACAGATTGAAGAGATTTTAATTGCTTTTTCCTTTTAATAATTTTGGTTGTATTAAACTATTAGACGATTGTCTAATGATTGCAAAGTGACGTCACAATTATAATCAAGAAAATCATCTACTTCAAAGAGATATAATAGTAACAAAGGAAATCGAATAAAAATATTTTTCTGTAAAAAATATAGTAAGGCGTTAAGCATAAAATAGAAACCCCACTCTGCAGGTCGCAATAAGTTGTACCAGTATACTTACACATACACAAATGTAAATACTTTTGCTAACGTTAGCGATAATATTGTAAAATGTTTATAATAAGAACTGAAATAAATACTTCAAATATTTCGAAAATAATAATATTCATTTTGGCTTAATTAATAGAGCCTATATAAACGCATAAATATGCACTAATTTTTTGTAGGGTGTGGAATTAAATTTCACGAACTATTATCGTATAATTCAAGATATATTTTGAAGAAAAGTAGTGAGACATATGCTATCGTAGAGTAGCGGTACACATCAAAATGTACAAATAAAAATATTTGTAGAAATATATAGGTATCTAAATGAATATAAAAAAATATTACATATTACTAACATTTTTATAAAAAACACGGGTAATATTCTCTGTACGATATCATACATGGTAGTCGCAAAAACGCGGTTTGCGCAATGTACAGTTCAATAATTATTATTCGAAATATACATTATTTTTACGCTGTAATAAATAAAATTCTGTACATATTCAAAACTTAACTCTGAATTCAATTAAAATTATTTCTTGTATTGCAATTATTACTTAAATATTGGTTTAAGTACAATATATATATATATCTATCTATCTATCTATCGGAAATCTGTATAATCTCTGTATATCCCGAAATTCACTATCACTTCTTCCTTTCAACAAATTCCACGCGATTTGCCTTTGAAATAGTTCGTGATCAGCTCGCAAACTTCATTAAAATTAAACGAACATATTTCGACTATGCATTAGAGAATATTTAAAAACACAAAATTAATATACGCTGATCCCAAACATACTTAAAAAAAAAGAACAATCTCTTTCATTTGGTATGTACACAATTGTCTATGATGTTTCTATGGTAGGTATATATGTATAGATACATAAGTACAGAGTACTAATGGAATACATGGAAGTGTAAACAGAATCGGATGTACTCTAATGAAAATATGACAAGAAGGAAAGAATGGAAAAAAAGAGTTACATGACCGTGCAACAGCTTTTTTCCGAACGATTATCACCAACGATGTCGCTGGTGTTTCCGGTGAATCGTTGAAAATCGCCGCCACTGTTGTGTTCGGAATTGGAGATGGGCGATACAGGAATACCATTCCCATTGGCATCTATCGATCCAGCGGATATGTGCCGATTTTGTGCCCTTTGTTTCTTCAAATCCGACAACGATTTGACAAAAACTACCGAGACGTGTATGTTGATCTTGCCGTTGGTGTCACCATCCGATGTGTAGATCGGCTGCTGATTGCCGACCGGTTGGTCGGACCCTGTCACTGTCGAGGCAAACATGTAAATCCAACGCTACTAATCCGCTTGCTGGTTCACGCGACATTTCCGTTCCTTCCCTTTCATTCCAATTCATCTCATTCGTTACTTCACCTTGTGTTACCCTCCACCTAATCCCTTCTGTCTTTCTTTCTATACACTGAAATGACACTTTTAAAAAAAAATCTTGACTAGTATGATACTAGCAGCCATGCGCCAAGCGTTACATACTTTAGCGATAAGCATTAAGAAACATTGCACGGCGGAACGCCAGTAATCTACATATTTCTAAGTGAATAATTTTTTCTTCCACCTCCTACCTTTTCTATTAGCGATGCGCTAGTTTTATTATTACGTTTCTAGACTGTTTTGCTTATTTTTTTGGGGGGGGGGGGCGTGAAGAAGAAAAATTTGATTATTCACCAGTTACCACTTTGAATCTGTTAAAGAGTCAAATAATCGGTTGTAGCTCCGTTTATTGATTTGTCAAATTGTTAAGTAAATCTTTTGCTATTTAAAGATGAATCTATTTTCAGTTGAATAGAATGCTTGTATAATTATTGATCTTGTTAGCAAAAATAAAATTTAATTGACAATTCAACATTTGTATGCACTAGTTCGCGCAGGTATATATACATGTAAAGCAAACGACGACTGAATTCTCTGGAAGACTAAAATCACTTACTTTACAATGAATTGGTAATAAATGTTATTTTGTGCTGTGTCGATGTCCAAACATATTTTGTAGTATAACACGTTTTATACCATTTCAAATCAATCATTTGCTTTTCTTTTTAAAGCACTAATTATCAATTTCGGTAAAGCGCAATAAAATTTATTAAAATTCAACAACGAACAGTACAAATATTTCAATAATATCACTCTAAATTAAACTGTTTCTAAAAGAAATAACAAATATGCTATATAATGTTATTAAAATATAAACATATTTATATCAACATCCTTACAGTAACGATAAATCCGGTTATCTATAACTTACAACTACTATAACTTATTCGAAATAAAAAATCTTGTACAATAATTACAGTATCTAATTTTCTACTTTCAAGATAAATGCAAGTATGTATTGTGTTTAATGGTGTTAAATTTTATCGGTATGATCGATTTGATGTGGAATCTGTAATAGAAACCTATTAGCAATTGAATTAGTAATGTAAAACGCTCCAATGTCGCGACACAACTGACCTCGTAACGACTTTATCGTTTAGCGATAAAACTAAAAGACATGAAGACACATTACGTGTGTACGCAACTAACATTGAATGAATAGAGCTAATCATTAGCACAACCAATACGTTAGGTAAGTGAAAAAGTCCTGCTCTTATTCTAATATATAAATCGTTATTTGAAATACTGCATTTGATTAGCTGCGAGTGCTATTTTTTTTTCATTATACAAACTCTAAATTATAAAGCAATACAAAAATATTCGACAGATAATTGTATGTAAAGAGGTATAATTTTTCTATATTCTCATCAAAATAAAATATTTTGTTTAAGAAAGTTTTCTGAAATGCAAATACTCCAGACTATTAATAGTTCGTGTTTTGGTTACGTCTTATTTTTAATTGCGTACGATTACAACACGAGAAAATAAGGAAAGTAGCAGATCTTTTTTCCAAACCTAACACATATATATTTATGCTAATCGATATGTTTAATGTTTCATTTCATTAATAGTTCCTTTTCTATGATATGTAATAAATATACATGAATGTACTTGTTAAATATTACTTCTTGATGTATTATAATGTAGATTAAAGTCTAGCTTCATTTGTCTGATGAAATATTTAATACTGATAACAATATTGCCAATTGAGGCCTTATGGTTTACAATCTATTTACTTCGAAAAACAGTAATACTGATAGAATTATCTTGATCCTACCTGGATATATGCAGAATATTAAGTTCATTGTGTATTGTAGATGTGCGTTTAAGCTTCGAACATTCTAAACTGTATAAAGTATAAAAACAATATTATACAAACTTGGTTTAACTGTTAAACCTATGGTAATGCTTGTTTGCTTATAAACAACCAGTAAGCTCTGCCAAATGCTAACATATTATTTACAAAGAAAATGCTAAAGAGGAAGCCAATACAGTTTTGCCCTTGCCACAACAAACTTTTATCCGAAGAAACGTTAATACGATAGAAAACTATTTTCAAGGAGGAAAACACATGATGTATGCACAGCACATATGTATAAGAGTAATGTAACTGTTACGAGTCAACATTTCGAAACGTACGATAAAAGTATAAAAATAATGTAACGCAGTCTTGAAGAGCATGTTTAAAGAAATAGAAAAGTCACATAGAAAACTGACCTCGCAATTATTCAGGAGCACGACGCAATAGTAACAGAAAAAAGAAAGGTTTGATAAATGATTGATACTCCATACCTTTTTTTTTCTTTTTCAATAATTTATAGTAAGAATGACTGTATCAATTTTTTAAGATCGCCATGATAACGAACGAGCGTTGTAAGAAGTTTTAAGAATTATACGAAAAACTGCTTTTGCTTTAGACATAACAATGGTACATACAAAGTTGCAATTTACTATGCAACATTATCAAGGTCGAGTTATCCGATTGAACGCACAGTTTAAATGGACATGAACACGTGTTGCATTCTTTTGCTATAACTTATGCACAAAAATACCATTTACCAAAGGATTCTACTTAACCACAACCAGTGCGAGTGTAACATGTTTTGTAATATACCTGATTCTTTATCGACGTCTTCGTGAAGAAAAGATTCATTATCCTTTCCCTCTGGAGCTTTGCGCACTGCTGTTGGTGGTGCACTACAATCTGATTCACCACTTGTGTTTTCTCGTACGTTAGCTTCATTCTCAGAGTGTTGTGCGTTTGCATTGGTAGTACCTACGTATGTCTGAAAAAATATAATTTTTTGTGAATTCGTCATGCTTAATGTTGATTAATACAAGAATAGTTGCCTCCTCTTTTTTCATTGTTACCTGTTGCGCTTGTAATCTAAGACGAGCTTCCTCTTGAGCATCTTTTTTCGTAGTCAAAACTTTGTCTCTTATCGAAGTTCTCCTTACACTTTGTGTACGTGTATTTATGCTTTGAGATCTACGTACTCGCCTACCTTGTGCTTCCCGCAATCGCTTACTTTCTTGTTCTGTCTTAAGTTCAACTATCCTTTCTCTAATTTCTGGATCCTCGCAAATGTCTGTACAATTAAATGTAACGTTTAATTAATAACACTGCATGCAATCGTTAACATTTTCTTAACAAACATTTTTACCAGCTGGAGTTTCATCGTGTTTATTCTTCGCATTTAAATCGGCCCCATTTTGTACCAATAGCTCAAGAACCTCTAACTGAAATGATAAAAATGAACGATAATATGAATTTGGTGTGAATAGTGTAGCAAACAAGCAGAATTGACTCCTTATTCTTACATGACCCCAACATGCAGCTGCATGAACTGGTTGCCACTTGTCGTTATCTTCAACATCAGTTGAGACATGTTGGTCTAAAAGAAACTCGACTACCCTCAGATAACCATTTGCTGCTGCAATGTGAAGCTAGAGTTCAAAGAAGAAACGAATCACATTATTCATCGCTGTTTGCTTTGTAAGAGGCATATAGACATAGAATACATACAGGCGTAGCACCCTGATGATCTTTGTATTCTAGATCACTGCCTACAGATGCTATATTTTGTAAATCTCTTAACATCTGCACTTCTATCGAAGCCCTAGTTTCATCTATTAATTCTTGAGTAACGCCTCGCCTAGCCATTTCCCCTATAATCATGTGAACCAGTAAAAATAAAAACAATCAATTTCTAATAGATTCGCTTTCTCACATACAGTATTGAATTTCAAATAACTACGAATATTAGGACAATTCTTTTACCCTCTATGCAATCCAGTGTCTTTTCATCTTCGCAAATATCGTAAGGCATATTCCCATCAGCGTTAACAGCTAATAAATTGGCACCTCTAGCAATAAGATTTTTAACTAAATGTAAGTGGCCACATGTAGCTGCGGCGTGCAACGGAGTCCATTTTTCGCTATCCTCGGCGTTAACATTTGCGCCGAATTCAATTAATAATTTCATCATTTCTTCATTGTCATCTATACAACACTGATGTAAAGCGGTCAACCCATCTTCATTCGTTGAATCTGGATTTACCCCTTTTTTCAAAAGTCTTCTCACTAAAGCATACGCTATTATTTAATACATTGATTCAATAATAAATCAGAATTAGATACACGCAAATAATAATTCCACCAGTGTGCACAGTATTACCTTCGTCAATGTCATTTCTTGCAGCGGCTTCTAACAGCATCACACTGTCGTTGAAATATATGTGACGTTTGTTGCTCGTGTGTCTAGTCTGATGTCGCATCCATTCTTTCTCGCGTTGACGCCATACTTTCAATTGTTGAAGCCTTCTATGACGGGCCAAGTGTAATCGTTCTTGTGTCGTTAACCTTTCTACGTGCACCATTTCCGCCACTAAATCGGAATGTTCCATGGCTACACGCTTATAATTTTTACAGCTGTATTTACCTAGTCGACAGAAGGAAAATTTAAAAATTTGTTTGAAACCTACACATTGTTTGAAGTCACGGAATTATCATGTTCTTAATAATGTACAGGAATGGTAAGGAATAAACATTAACAGGAATGTTATGGTGCAAAAGGATTTCAATGCCAAACAAGTTTTTTACCTTCATGTTTGCAATGCTATGAATGCATTCCAAGGTAGTTTTAAATTTTTAGATAAAGAATAGACATCATATTTACATAATATCAAGGATTGTTCTCTCAGATTAAGAAACCTACATGAAATGAGCCACTTTTCCATTGGATATTTGATTACGAATGATATCATGCTTTTATCCAAAACTCTGCTACAGTTATCAAGTAAGCATTTGATAAGTAAACGTACATTATTTACACAAATGTTTCAAAATGCTCATTTGAATCACTGTATACCAGGTAACAATAAGCGAACGTTCATTAGCACTTTCTTAATGGAATAAAGATGTATCTTGCATATTTTTATTTCAAGTCGATAAGAAAACTATATATTTGTACTTGATTGATAATTCTGGGAAAGTTGTTGCATATCATTTTTTCTTTTCGATAAATTATATATTTTTCAAAAATGATTTAACGCAGTATTAATACAGCTAGAAATTGGCACAAAATTATTGTAATCTAGCATTGTAAAAAATTAAAATTAGGGAAACAATTAATAAATATAATAAAATGTTAGGGAACATATTGCTTGGAATGAAATTACGTTATATAGAAATTTATATAACGCAACTTCTATCTCATTTGTTGGATTTCAATGCGGCATAACTTTTCCATAAGGAGATGCACAAGTAAAATAGTTCAATAGATGAAAGAAAATGACATATGCAAGCATACTGTGCTGAACGAAATTCTATTCCTGTTTATTATTTTCCGTCTCTTATCTCGAACGTATGGCTAAATAATGTAGTCCACAAATAAAAAGACGAAAGTAATAGGTGAGATAAGAGAATAAGCGGCGACAGGTGGAGAGGGAGGGGACGAAAGAAAAAGTTGTGCTAACAAGAAACAAAATATCGAGGTAGGAATGAATTGGAAACGGAGTACATATGTATATGTTTGCCATTTCGTGATTGTAAGTCGAAAGTTAATGCAGGTGAAAGAAAACTGTTCTAAGTCTCTGGTGGGGTGTCAAATCGAGATACATCTACTCACATGAGCAAGTGATTACCCGTTTCGTTCACTTATTTGTTCGCGCTCCAATGGAATGCGGAAGTTTGCTCGTTCGTTCGTTCGTTCATTCATTCGTTCGATTTTTTTTTTCCCCTCTTTTCTTTTCTGTTTCGTTAGCTCGGAAAATATGACCGGATAAAGGCAAGAAAATTGTAGTCGTCCCGAGTTGAACAAAGTGCGGGGCAATAAAACTCACGAGTACGGATGTATGTAGCGAAGGGAGAAAGTCACCGTGTTGATCGATGAAAACGTAACATAATTAGTACAGTTGTCTCCGATGCAACGATCCCACGGAATAAATACGAGTCAAAGAGGCGAAGATGACCCTCTTACTTTTGATCGCACGAAAATTACATGGCTTCTGATTTCGTCGCGGCGCGGTGCACGCGAGCATACGCGTACCTGTCAGTCGCCATTTTTAAACTACCTGTGGAAAATCATTCGCGCGTTGCCCTTCACCTGTGCCCTAACTTCGTCTTTTTCCCAATTCGAATTATAAAATTTTGGTAGGGTATGCTTGGGACGTTGGCAGTGAAAGCGAGAAAAATAATTTAAAAAACGAGCATGATTTATATAGTAATGTAAATTGTTAACGAAAACAAGGAAATAATATATGTATATATAATATATGAAATTGATATATGTACAATCGAATATTTTTAACTATCGGTAATGGATAATGATGCAATAGAACAGGAGACAGTTTGAATACTGCACGAAGCTTTTTAATAAAGCGCCTTAACGATACTTGAAAGAAACTAATCCCAATTTATTAAACAGGAAATGCCGCGCAGGAACTTTAAATACAAGGTCCTAAAGCGAAGAACTTGTAAAAATAACTCTGAATATTATTAAAATTTTGGCGCAGACGAGGTTCTCTTCTGCGATATTAGCAATGCAAATAAATACAATGTTCTCTTTTTTAATAAATTTGGTTTCAATTCCTCAGATTCCTTAGATTTAAGCTTAAATAATTTCCAATTGTTATTTACGGATAATCGTTCAATTATAGATGTTTATAGCAAATAAACTCCGACTCGAACTATTACGACGGTCTAGTGACTTGTAGCTGAATCCTTTAGTTTTAATTTAAGATCTAATTTATTAAAAAGTCATGCCTAGAAGCCGAGAAATTTGCACTTATATTTAAAATGAGTATATTCCATAAAATGACAGTATCATCACAAATGTGGTACACGTGGCGCCATCTATTGAGAGCACGCTGAAAGTAACCGTATAATTAGTGGGGATACAGAATACGAGTGGAGGCCTTTGCCAGACACAGTTTACTAACTATGGTTATGCGGCTCCTGGTACTCACCTCGTATAAATTAAATTGGCCGAGAAGAATCGCTCATTACTCCTTATTTATGATTACTTTATGCACCTTTGCGACCGTAGAAGAAAGAACAGTGTTTCTAAAACTTTCTCATATATAATTTTGCTACATTTTCTGCGCAAATAATTAAATATTACTGCATATGATAGAATGACAACACGATGGTTTACACGTACGTGGTGTGAAATTGTTTAATATTTAATTATTAAAGCAAAGAATGTTACCAAATTTGATAAGAGAAAGTTGCACGAGGTTCGTACTTTATTCTACGATCGCCAAGGTGCATAAATTAATCATAGAGAATGAGTAATTAGGGATCTTTCAACGCCAGTTTAATTTAATACGTAGAGGCGGAGCTTGACAGCCAACACTATCTCCGTCCTTCTTCAAAATGGCGCCCTCCTTGTCTAGTTTAAAGTAACAGGAGCCGCATAACCAGAGTTAGTAAACTGCTTTCTGTCCTTCTCCCTCGGTCTCTTTTTTCTTTCTAGCACCGACCTCCATTAGCATTCTGTATTCCTATTAACATTCGGCGTTTTTCAGCAGAATATTATGCCATACTACAATTGAATAAGAAACGCTTCTTATAATGTGTTTGAATATACAGTCCTTTGTCGCCTATGTACTAATAATATGTATTTTCACATAGTACATCCATAAATATACGTAAAACCCTTCCTTTAAATGCATTAGAATAAAAATACATAATTAATTCCATGCTTTTCTTCATGCGCTTTACTTATCCTTATAGTTTGTACATTTTAGGATACAATATAGTTACAGTAGGAAACATAATTCTTTTTAGTAAACGGAACAATTTATACTGCTTACATTGTTAATTATTGCATCAAATCGTTTAATTTGCTTATACTATTTCTGCAATTATTGCCGTTAACAATTCCATCGCGAAAAATCATAGAGCGTTCGAGGACAGGATAATTTCACCGTGATTATAGTAGAATATTTGACATACATATAAAAGGAAACAGTCGCAACTGATTGTGTAAGAATTTTAATAATCATTATAAGGCAAATGTGGAAAACTTAGTTCGCTGCAACATGGTAATATACAAACATTTATATAAATATCATGTACAAAATGTTTTATATGGCAGCGGTATAATTGAAATTACATAATTCTGAACTATAATAATTACAATATAAAATAGATAAATGATATATATACATATATAGTATGTACACATACTATCTGTTCTTATTTATTTTTGTGGATAAGGCTAAATATTATTGTGTATTGCGTAATATCTCATACATGTTTGGTTGTATATTTTATACACAATAATGTATGTATATATGTATTTTCACGTGCCTATGAGACTTCGTAATATAATACAACTGAAACCAAAAATACTACCATAATAGTACTAATCTCGATGATACTTAACAATATTTTAACTAAAGCTGCACCATTTTTTGTTCAGAACTATATAAATATTTTTTAAGTATTAGTTAAACAATTTATTCCAAAAATTATACTCGTGATAAACCTCAGCCAACGTTTCAAATATTCAATATAATTTATATAGAACACCAAAGAAAACAATATTAAACTAAGCATATTTAGCACATCCAAATTTAGAAATTTATAACAAAGTAAAGAAGATTTTTTATGGCAATCTAAACATCTAATGTTAATAACAACAATTTTCATTCAATGCATTTTTGGATTTCAGTATTTTTATCTTTTTTAGCTTTCAATTTCACTGCAATTAGTAATATTACTACGTATATAACACATTTGTTTCATATAAGTCCTATTTCCAGCATAAGTGATACACATTTTAACAAAAGAAAAAAATTGTAATCGAAAGTTACAGTAATAATTGAAATAAACTATTTCACTTCCAGAAAATGGTTACTTATACATAACAAACAATAAATATACGTAGCAATATTTCACACTTATCAATATAGTAGAATTTTCTATCTTTGGTATTTATGTTACGGAATCTAAAAAAATGGTTTTACATTATCGCAAGATATATGCATAATAACTTAACAAGCAGCAGCTAGAGAACAATGATCGTGTGTTTTTGTACTAATGACTTCAAATTCTTTCGAATATAATTTATAATTAGGCGGTTAATTGTTCTATGTGATCTATAAATGATGTACCTAAGAATGTGAATTCGTTGGGATCGTAAAGCAACGCACGATTGTAATTGTAACTTACGAATTATAAAACAAGCTATATGTATATTTTTATGAATGATCCTCGTATTGTGAAAAATGTTTCAATAATTAATGTATCATCTTCCTAAACTCATTTTATATTAGAAAAAAATTGAATCTAATAATAAATACTGTTTACTTTAAACGTAAAAATTAATCTCTAATTCTTTCAACTCCTCTTAATCAGTGGTAATTCACCATTCAGTTTTCTTCTTATAATACAGCCTTGTCTTCAAAACAAAATATAACATACAACAGTTTCCGTTCACAACATTATACACATAATATTACAATAAATTGTATCAAATTTTACATGATGATAATACATGTTTATACACATGTACACAAGATAAAGTTCAAAACGCATGCGTTTCATCGTTTCGATATTATCGATGTTAAATGCGAGTATGTTTAAAGCACTAAGTGAAAACTTGTATAATATATACATATATATCAACTTCAGAAAAACTCAACTATTTGTTTTTCAATTTTTTAATTTTACCATTTACCATCAGCATTGTGACTAAACAAAAAGAATATCAATTCTGTTTCTCATTTCTCTTCGGTATTACGATTAAATAACACTTGAGATAAAATATCTACCTATAACTCATGCCCCGATGCTAAAAAACGAGCACTGGTTCGACTAATATTTGATTAATAAAGCTATGGATTCTGTATAGTATTGGTAACTGATTGCAATATCATATAGAGGTTGATTCTGCATTCAATCCTGTTAATATGTGATAATGTTGCTGTAAACGTTTCAAGTTAGCTGTTAAACACGCATTCTCTATATACAAATCTTTAACTAATATATCAGTTCGTGCCAATTGTTCAGCCTGTGAAAAATAACAAAGAAAAAAAGAGTTTCAAATTAATACCATCGCTAACTGTATATTGTATTTAAATTGTAAGAGTTAAGAATCACATCTAAAAATTAAAAAATATGCAAAATGTTCAAAATAATATTCAAAGTATGTACCTGCTCTGCGTTTATTCGAAATTCTATTTGAAGTCTTTCTTGGGTACTACGGAGAAGACACTGTAATTCTGATATTTCTATCTGATGTTGAGACATAACACCTGAAGCAAATAATGATCAAACATTTCGACAGATATTACTACAATAAGCAAATTAAATCGTTAAAACTCACATTGGAAAACATGCTCAATATGATACTGTTGTTGCTTAAAACATTCTTGCAACTGATGCTTCTTACGCTCCTGTGCCTGAAGTTTCAAGCTCAAGTTCTGCAATATGTTAATATTTATACAACATACTTGTGCATCGGCCCGTGTGCACTGACAATTTGAAGCTCTTAAATTTTGCGGCTTCAATGAGTTTTGTATTAAATCATATTCTGCATCGTGAATGTTATCTTCCTTCGATAGTTTTCCATTAATATCTGCTGTCTTCCAATGACACCCAGGCGTTTCAACTTTACACGTGCTGTTGATACCTTTCTTAGAATATTGGCTATGCGTTTGGTGTGAATCACGATCACCACTATCTACGTCATCCTTCATTAGTCGTGGACTGAAGTCATTTGTTAATGTTGGATAATCTAACGATTTATTAAATTTACATTCTTCAGGCAGTTTACGAACATCAGCACTACACTGAGCTAACTTTGAAGCAGGTTCGTTGGACGGTTGAACATTGAACGAATCATTAGGAACATAATTCAGTGTTAATAAAGATGGAAAAATAAATCTATCCGTAGCTTGTACAGATACATCAGCCATGGTCGGTCGCTCCAGGGCTTTTATTTTCTCGTGTAGATCTTTAATTTCTCTATCCCTCTGGGAAATTTCGTCCTCCATTTGTGTTTTCCACTTTTCAAATTCTTCTTCAAGATCTACGTACTGTACAAACGAAATATATTGTCTTACGAAACAGAAACTCTTTAACCGTCCAATTAATAATAATAAATATATTAATAATAAATTGAAGAAAAAGCAATGTAGGAAAGAAAAATACCTTTGTTAAATATAAAACTTACTTGTTGTTCTAAATTAAACTTCTCTTCAATTGGAGATAAACGACCACTATTCTTTGTTTTATCAACTGGACTAATTAGATCTTCGTATTCTGCCATTTTAGTTATAAGTTCCGAGAACTTCTCGTCGCTAATTTTTTGCTCCTGTTCAAAAAGTAATCTTTCTTCTTCTAATTTAGCAGCCCAGTAGTCTTCGCACTCCTCGTATTCTATTTTCAGCATCTCTAGACTCCTTTCTAATTCAGAGCATCTTTCGGTTAATTGTTTCTTTTCAGAAACATGCGCTGCTTCTAATTCTTTTAGTTTCAAATTGAAGGGAACACTGTCTTCGAATGATTCGTAGTTCGTAATAGGTTTCGCGTTAATTTCACTGGAGACCCATGTGCAATGAGGAACGTATACATCCTTCTCTTTACTCGATTTTGAATTTTCCATATTCGTATGCTCCTCTTTACGTGGAGGATAATCTCTGAGGCTTGAAACTTTGTTCTGCGATGAACCTTTCATATCTTGATTATTAAAGTTATCGATATCGCAAATACTATCATTGCTGTTACACGTTGACGTTCGTTTCATAGAAACAGAACTTTTGTGATTAGTTACGACAAAATCTCTTAACGATTCACTAGTTCGTTCCTTACATTCTGTTTCCATCTCAGATGCAATACTTTTAACAAACTCTATCTCTTTGAAAATTTGCATATTGGAAATGGATTGTAATCTCGTGATCATTCCGACTATTTCATCTTTAAACACACAGTTATCTAAAGTGCACTTGTTACTATTTACTAAAATATTTTTCAACTGTTTTACCACTATATCCTTAAAATGTTTTAGATCTGTCTTTTTACAATTTTTCAGGTTGTCTTCTTCGTGGGAATTACTAGACAGCTAAATATAGAACGTAAAATGCATGTCAATTCAGAGTTTCTATTATTAAGTGAAAAAAAAGGCGGATAGTTAATCGTTACTTACAGATGTGGAATGTTTTAGTACTACATCTATATCATCTTCTTCATCTACAAATGCCACCTTGTCTAAAAAATAGTTTAAACATATTTATAGTAATACACATATATAAATCTAGTGTGCAGAGTTTTTCATATTACCTTCAGTCTCGCTTGACTGTGTATTTCTTGTTGTATGAGTGTCAGGAAGATTATTGAACCTAAAATGTGAAGTGCTCTTAAAATTAATATATTGCGGTTAATATTATATAAATAATATTAGCTTATACAAATAAACTACTTCTTGCTAAGCAGTTTTCTTTCGATTTATACGTTACCGTATGTCTTTCATATGGTATTCGTACAATTTTAAACCCTCCAATTGTGCTGTAAGTTCATCGTTTTGGTCTCTCAGAAGGACAGTTTCTGATTGCAACTGCTTGATACGATCTACTAAGTATATGACCTCCTGTTGATGTTTTGCCTCCAGACTTTCCGACTAAATTACGATTGATCGATCATACGTTAATATACATACCCAAATCGTGTACATATTTTATTTGTAAACTTAAATACCTCATCATGTTCTGCAGCCAACATCTTTATTTGTGTTAGTAGCTCGCTATTCGACTGCTTTAATTTTCCGATTTGCCCCCGAAGATTTTCATTTTCTGTTTCTAGAACTTGATTTTCTTGTAATGTACTTACAAATTTATTTTTAATCTCGTGATTCTCTTTTTGTAACGTTTGTATCTGATCATCTTTCCCTTTCAAAGCGGTAACATTCATTTCCCGCTCAGTACTAAGTTGATTGGTAAGCTCTTGTATGATTTCAGCGTGACGTTGTTCAATTTGTTTTTGCACATTTTGTACAATTTCTTCTTGTCTAGCATGTTGCTCGTCGATCTCTTGAGCAAGGGTATTCGCTCGCTCATTAGCTTCTATAATATCGGTACGTAATTTTTCTTTCTCTCCATTTATATTTTCTATCACAAGACTAGAAATATAAAGATATCTTTGTTAAGGATGTATTTCTTTCTTTTCTTCATTTGTATAGTCTATAATACGTACTTTAAACTGTGTAGCTCTTCTTGATATAGTATAAGAACATCTCGTAACAACATTATATGAGATCGAATTGCAGAGTGATCTAATGATTCGTTAAAGCTTTTCAATTCATCGCATAAAGTACTTGTTAAGTCGGTTAAAGAAATTTCCGATGTTTTAAACGTTCCATCCGTTAATAAAGATGTATTTGTAATGTTAGGAAACTTCCATGTATCCAGGAAAGTATTATTCTTTGTGAAGCTATTATCAAATGCATAAGAAATATGTATAATTTTAAAAAATATAAATAGTAAACATGTTCGAAATAGTTTTTGGAAACTACTACATGAAGTATTAATGTATCAATGCAATTGAAAATATTTAATTTATAACAATTACAATAAATTACCTAATTTTACGGGATGTATTTGTATCAAAGCTTCGTTTTTTAAACTCTAATTTAAGTAATTCCTTTGTTGACTCGTTATTTTTATCTAATGCCATATGATCATCTGTTATCTTATTTTGAAATATAATGAGAAATTCATCCAAACTAATTAATCCGTCGCAATTCTGATCAAGTTTCTCGAAGATACATTGTGTGATCTGTAAAAAACAGATATTGCACATATTAATTTGAAATGTACATCGATTTTAAATAAAAATTTATTATTTATTACAAGACAAAACGATAGAAATTATACTATAAATTAATGTAATAAACTGCGATTACTTGTTTTGGAAGAGCTGGGATGCCTAAACAATTACATATAAAATACATTGTTGCAGAATCTACATTCTCTTTTAAACAGGTATTTATTTTATCCCATAAGCATTTCAGTCTATTTTCGTCCACAGTCACGCCTGAAAATTAACAATATGTATAGATATATATTCCTGGATAAAGACATTCGTGAAAGTAAAAGGCAAACATGGAAACGTCGCACGGAATGGTATTATTATTTTTCCTACCTGCTTTTGCATTTAGAAAGTCTACGTTAGGACTTGAGTTATTACTGGCTAAAGAATTGCATTTTTTATTATCTGTAATATGTGGATGTGCATTACTCTGTGATTCTGTTATAGTGTCTTTGTCTGTATAATTAATTGATTCTTCAGTTTTGCCTAATAAAGTTAATAAAGCAGTTCTAAATTCTTGAAACGATATAGTTTGTTTCTCTTGTTTGTGTTGCTGGATGCATGACTTTAGTTCTTCGCTGCGCTCTATCAGATGTAATTTACGGCATAAGTTGATCCAGTTATCCTCTTGTAATTCAGACTCGCCTTTTCTTAAACAACTTTGAAACACAGCATAAAGCTGTTGTTCATAAGGATCATTGTTGTGTTCATCCATGGCATCCTTTCATTGTTCCTTGATATGTTTCGAATTATTGTAAATCTACAAACAACATAGAAAGTCAATGAAATTGCTAAAACTCTTGGTTTATGTGAACAATTTACATGAATTATTTGAATTTATGTATGCTTAATAATTTAATTGTAACGTAACTTCACATAATGCTTCTGATTAAGAACGTATGATTAATGTTACAAAATCGTACCCCGTAAAATGTTCATAATAGAATAACTTCAATTCCTGAATTAATTTAATTAATCGCTTTTGAAACCTGTACTGTTTATAACCTGTTAATATCGAAAAGTCTTGTACACGTTTCAAAAATATTTCTAATCGAATATTGTATCGTTACGTTAACCTAAAAGAAATATATTTACAAATGAGAAACTCACAAATTTATCGAGTGTTATCATTATAAACTAATGCGAATTAATGATTTGTATAACGATCAAATCGTATTTCTACATAACAATCATGTTAAGCCTTCGTTAGTTTTAGATTATCCAATAAATATGTTGCAAATTACATTTGCAATGAAATAGCAGGAATCCGTACAAATTTTAATTCCAATAGGTTCATAGAAAAAATGCGAAAGTAGTAATATTAAACAAGTAGAACATGCACTTACGGTCGTCTATTATACCAAACGAAATGAAATAATCTGAGTTATTAAATGATTATAACCTACCATTAAAATATAAAGTTCGTTTCACAAACGCACGCATTACATATCTTTCTCTGTATATGTGCATATATATCTATCTGCGTACGCATGCATATGTGTGTAAACAATGACTATGTCGATACGGGAATGATTATACGGTACCAAAATGTGTTCTCCACTTGTATCGTTGTATCTTTACAGTTAGACTCGGTTTGACAGTTTGGCAGAAGGTTTGAAACTTGTTCGATGTCAACATTTAAAAAAAAATAAACAGAATTTGAATGTGTTAAGTAGCAATGACATACGACAGATGGCGGTATATCTCGTAGCTGGTGATTTTGTAAACACATACATACACGTATAAATGGTTAAGTACTACGGGTTTTATTTTACGATTTAATTTTATAATGTAGCCTTTTGGATGTACTTTTTGGACATAGCTACATTTTCATGGTCTGCAGTAAGCACGCTTTAAAATTTCTAAAGTCTGACTTTCCTTTTGTTCGACAACCAACAACTGGTACTTAGCAATATGTACATTCCACAGCTTGATATACGTGTACGCCACGCTCATCCGGATTTGAATTTCGTTCCTAAGTTACTATCGCTATCGATAGTTACAATTAGATTGTCGACCGTTGATTCGATGTTACTAGATATTAAGGCTTACTAACGCGATAGCGTAACAGTACACAACATTTAAAAAATATACATATTTAAATGTATGATATATTCCTTAAAAAAACACCATCGATATACAATTTTAAGTCATGTATAATTAATAAAATATGAAAGAAGAAACATATTTGGATTATTTTTGTTTTTTTCATGAAAACCGTATACAACCGTATTCATTTTTAAGTTATACGTCTAGTAGTAGTATTATAATCGTAGGATTGCATTTTGGCGGTAATGCGAATAACAGTAGTATCACTAGCAACATTCAATTGTACGTGATTGTTATCGTAATTCTTATAGAAAATACAAATATGGGTATTACCGGTTTACTTCCGTTTTTAGAAAAATCTTCGAAAAGAACAAATATTAATGAATTCGCCGGTAGTACAGTCGCTATTGATACTTATTGTTGGTTGCATAAAGGTGTATTTTCTTGTGCTGAAAAACTATCGATGGGACAACAAACAGATGCGTAAGAAATAATTGCTATTTAACGGTATTATTTACTAAGAACAAATGATTGTTTAATTGTCATTTTATTTCAGCTATGTTTTGTACTGTATGAAATTCATACATATGTTATTATCTCATAAAATAAAACCGATTCTCGTATTCGATGGAAGGCATTTGCCTGCCAAGGCAGAAACTGAAGTAAAACGAAGAGAGTATGTATAAATCTTCAATCGAAAATTTATGGCAAAGAATATGATATTTTGAATAGAAGAAAAACAATCTTTATTAAATATATTTGTGTATTCAGAGCTAGAGAGACAAACCGTCGCAAAGCTATTGAACTGATGCGAATGGGGCAACATGCGGAGGGTAGAAATTTATTAAGGAGAGCCATAGATGTTACACACGAAATGGCATTAGAAGTAATTAAACAGTGCCAGCAAATAAATGTTGATTGCATTGTCGCACCATATGAGGCTGATGCTCAATTAGCGTATCTTAATATCTGTGGAATCGCTGACGTTGTTATTACTGAAGACAGTGATTTAACATTATTTGGTTGTAAAAAGGTTTGTACTTTATCGTGTACAATTTAAAAACATTTGAATTCATTTTCTGTAGCTAATTCTATGAATATGTAATTGATTTAGTTACAGCAAAGGAATGTGCCATTAAATTTATATAATACATCGTTGTTAAAAGTAAATTCACATTCCACATTTTATGCTGCAGGTATTTTTTAAGATGGACATAAATGGTAATGGTCTGTTAGTCGATCAAGAAAAGATACACCTAGCGATGGATGTAAACTCCGAACATTTTAGTATGGATGATTTCCGCAATATGTGTATTTTATCAGGCTGTGATTATTTAGCGTCCCTCCCTGGTATTGGATTAAGTAAAGCACGAAAGTTTATTAAAATAAATACAGACTGTGATATACATAGAGTAATTATTATTCTACACATTACAATACTTCGATTTATGTATAAATATGTTTAACTAATTATAGATTTATTTTCATAGGCTTTAACTCGATTAGGATCTTACTTGAATATGAAATCAATAGTTGTTACGAAACAGTATAGAGATGCATTTATATTAGCAATTATTACTTTTAAGCACCAATTAGTATTTTGCCCTTTGAAAAGGCAGCAAGTCCGTTTGCATCCACCTACACCTGAAGTAACAAAGGAACAATTATATTACGCTGGCGTAGAAACAGATCCCGAAAATGCATTACAACTTGCATATGGAAATTGTGATCCATTTACTTTTAAAGTGCTCCATAATTTTGATCCTGATAAAACAGAGGTGAACATCAATAACGATCTTTACCAAAAAAATCTGTTCTATATTTCCATTTTGAGTTCAAGATTAGAGTTCCTAAATATAAATCATTCAACGTAATATTAATGAAACAGTTTTTGTTATATTAAAAATTGAATATGACTGATTTGGGGTTGCAGAATGAAAATACGAAATGTAACACATGGGGACGAAAAGTAAAAGCTGCCCAACACGTCAGTATTTGGGCACCAGAATATAAAGTAAAACGAAATAATTTAAAAGAATCTGTTAAAAGGGATAGTCTTATGGCATGGGCAAATACTGTTAATAATGAAGCAGTCATTCATTCGAGGCGAACAAAGAAAACTATTTTGACGAAGCAACAAGAAAATATTGGTATGAAAGTTATTTTCTATATAGATATTTCTAAAAAAAGAAAGAAAAGGGTAAATATTTAAAAATTGTTACAGAGGATGAACAATTAAACAAAAAAGAAATATTAGATATGTACGGATCTAGCGAGGCAATGCATACAAAAAATAATTCGGAAGTAAATGTTCTAACACCAGGTGAAGATGAACTGTCTCCCGTTTTAATGAGAAGAGCAAATCCATTTACCAGACAGTCAGCGAATAATAAAACTTCACCGAGTCTGCTAAATACAAGTAAAAGTCGAACAAAGGGAAGGAATATAATGCGCCTTAAGCGAACAATTTTAAATGAAGAAACAATTACAGAAAGTAAGTTCTTTGCTAAAGCGGCCACTCAAACAAATGATATTACGACAGACGATGATAAAAAGTGTTCGGACGACAATTCATTGTCGCAAAAAGAAAATATGGAGGTAAAAAATAGTATCGAAACAAGGAACGCTAATTTAAAAGTTTTAATGGAAAATGGTGACGCAGAAAGGGACGATTCATGTTCTATGGACATTGATGAAGAACATAATGTATCATTCATATCAAACGAGTGCAAAGATGATGGGTATTCAACTACTTCTTCTAATTGTGATTTAGGGAAATCACATTTAGGTGTTTCAAAGAATGAATCACTCGTAAACACATCTAGTATGGCTGACTCCCAGAATTCACAGATTTTATTAACATCGGAACATGACGCAGACAACGACGACTTTTTAATTCAACAAGGAGATATAGATGTTTCGAATAACAGCCTATTTAAATGGTCTGCCGCGAAAGTTCCTGTTCAAACAAATAGCAAAATAAAAAAGAGTAAAACTAAAAGTTCCTCAATTTCCCGAATTGTAAGTTTTATAACTTCGTAAAGCTAGAAATATATTAAATTAAAGTAGATTTGTAATTCGAGTTGCAACAAATTTCCATAATTTAATTAAACATATAATATTAAACGGCATACGTGAATATCTTTGCAACTTCTATTTTCTATATAAGCGCGTACTAATATATTATACTATATTCTTCCAGTCTGTAAATAGTAATGTGAACACGACAAACAGTTCACGTCGAAACCAACCAATGCATTCAGTACAAAACCAACCAATGCCTTCAGTACAAAACCAACAAAGTTTATTAAGCATGTTTGGGTTTGAAAAGAAAAGTGAGTTCAATATACGAAACTTATCAATTTCAATGCTTCTCAAAATTATTTTTGTATATGGTTTATTTACAGAATTGAGCTAAACAAACGGATTGTACTGAACAACAACCATTGTATAAAATAATATCAAGCGATACATATACAATTATTTATAGACATAATTCAAAGGACTGATATATGTACAAAAAGAAATTTAAAAAAGTAGAACTTTATTCTAACTACGATACTCGTTAAAACGTGTTACGTATACATATTTACATAAGCAGCTGCAAATTCAATTCTAGCTAAAGTCTGCTAACACTGCAGTCTCAATTCTTCACAGTGTTTGGATCTTCCCATGGACGTGGTATCCTAACATTTTCCCAATTATCCAAGTCCACATCCTAAAAAGATATTTAGTTGAATAACTTCTGTTACATTGTTATAATACGTAAACTATTTGTTTATATGATTTTGTTAAACAGTTTTTAGTTCATAATAGCGTGATACATTGTTTTCATGAGAGCAATTCTGTAACCCTTTACGCTCAGGAATTATTTCGAAGTTTTTTTCTGCTTAAACTCGATAATTATAACTGTACACTGTACAGAAAAAGAATTTCATGGCAGCTACCGTATTGGCATTTCGAGTGTAAAGGGTTGAGAATATCAATACTTTTTTTTTAATAAAAAGAAACGTTATATTCTACAGTTTTCTATTTTCCATTGTATCTGGTAATGTAATGAATCATGTTATTATTATCTGTATTAGCATCAATCTTACTCTATTATAATTGATACTGGCATTGGAGTGATGTAAAGTTCTGACATCAAACTTATATTTTCTTAAATAAAATGTCTTGTTATACCACTTACTTTTAGTTTCTCATATTCTTCTTCAAGGGTAGCCGGTTTTTTTAATTTTATGCCTTGTAACTTCAGTTGTTTTTGGAAATCGTATGATTCGACCTTATTGTATTTATACCTGGGTAAAATAAAAATTGTATGACGTACAATTTTGCAAGCGTTGCAACAAAATACGTACTTTATTTTTGCGAATTCGCGAATAAAATATGATCCTCCTATAACAAGTATCATAAATGGCATAAATTGCTGAAACAATCTTGTATGGTAAAATCGCTTCATTATATTGAAGGTTATGTTGTACTCCGGCTAAAATTTATGTAGAGCATACGATGTGATGTAACTACATACAATGCATTTTAAAAGAATTCATAATTTCTTTCAAAGTTTTACAAATGATTTTGAAGTTAATAAAAAACAAGACGAATCAAAATGTCGTAATATTAACAAACAATCTTCTTATAAATTCATATTTTGATTGTTCTTTTATGACTATATACACTATTTAAATATAAAATATGACAAAAATTGACATTTCATATTCCAAATTATATGTAAACATAAGTAAACATGTGTGCCAAATATATAAACCTTTATGTTAAAGGTAGTTAAAATTATTGGAATAATGGAATTTGAAAACGAAATTATGGCGCTTTAAATAATTTTTTCAAGTGAAGCACATGCATGTGTTTCACACACGCAATGCGTACTTATGTATGTATACATTGAAATTTTGGAAGAACTTGTTTACAGACAATAAAGATTTCAAGGAATACTATTGCAGTTATTATTTATATATAGAATGTGATAATAAGTATTTTAACTTACGATGCAACATATATAATTTGTAGAAGTTCAATAAAAGATCCAAACGTATAAAATGATATAATAATAATAATAATAATCCGTTCTAAGAAATAAATCAAGGTAATAAATGTAACAAGGTAACACAACAAATTTTATGATTAAATACTTTAAACACAATTTGTAGCTCTCAGTCTACATAGTTATGTTATTATTTAAATTTTGTTCATTGGCTTACATGTTTTTTATAATGGTGCAGGTTTATTTGTCCTGTCGCGTATGCGATGAATGACAAATTGTAATATAATATACATACAATAAAAGTTTCTAATCTACCAAATCTTTTACTTGTTAGAGTACAGTTCTTATTCACTCTGTGATAATTCAAGTCGATAACAAACATTAGCTGATTTGTGCAGAAAGAAACATCAAAATTGATCGATTCGTGCGAATGTTTTCGGTGAATAATGTGGAAAAAATAATGAATTATAATTTCATCATTTTAACTTTATAAGAAATAAATTGTCGACATTAATAATTCGGTAATAACAAGTGGGCATATATAAGTACATAAGTAGTTGGAAAGATTATCGTCAAACAAGCGAAATGATTGTAGTTTTTAATCCCACTGCAGGTTAAGCTGAGGTATAACACTTATTATTTGAAAAAAGAAAACAGCAAAATGAATGTTTTACCTGGGACTGCATCTCTTCTTGAAGAACTTGACAGTACGTATTTGTATTAGAAATTTATCATTTTTTAGGTTAAACCGGCTATTTAAATTGTTATCATTTGTTGGGTTTATTCGGTCAGGTTAAACTATGTGATAGTTTTCTATTCGTCTCTTTACAGGTGTTAAATTTGTATTATATTATTAGTGTATAACTAACACTTATACGTATAATCCTAAAATCGAAATATTTTTAATTTGTAACAAAATATTTAATCTTTAAACATTGGACATATACTATGTATATAATCGTTAAGCTATAATTAACGTACTAATCTTGAATAAAATTTAATATAATTCTGTTTCAGAAAAACTGATGGTTCTATTAAGAGATGGCAGAACCTTAATTGGGTATCTTAGAAGCGTTGATCAGTTCGCTAATATTGTACTTCATCGTACAATCGAAAGAATTCACGTTGGAAAAGAATATGGAGATATCCCAAGAGGCATCTTTATTGTTAGGGGAGAAAATGTTGTACTTTTAGGAGAAATAGTAATATCGTTATACATATGTATATATAATTATTTGATTTCTATGCAAATAATTATAGGAAACATATTAATAGTACAATATTCTTTGGATTCTAGGACAGAGATAAAGAAAAAGATTTACCGTTAACTGCGGTATCCGTAGATGATATTTTAGATGCGCAAAGACGGGAACAAGAATTAAAGCAGGATCAAAAACGGCTGATAAATAAAGCTCTGAAAGAAAGACGTTTGTCGTATGTTCCAGATATGGGCCATGACGACATGTTCTGATCATTATCTGCACTTTCAACTAATAATATTCTATCCTCTACATCTTCGCATAACTCTGAACGATATTATATATGATGTCACAGATCACTATTTTTTACAGCTCGTGAAATGTGAGTATATGATATTATTGTAAAGATCAGAGTAGAAATTATTATTACAAAGCTATGATATAATGGTACAAGTGAAGAGACAGAAAAATGTTAAAGCAACTACTGTTAACATCAATAATATGAATTTTATACAGTTTTAGTGTTATTACATTAACCCTGTACGCTGTGCGAAGAAACTGCACGCTATAATTGTATCATACTTTTAACGATCATCCAATTTCTAGTATATACAAATATTATATTTAAATAGAAATCTATTATAATTGATACAGCCTTTTATCACCTTATTAAATACATATATATGAAGTGATTGATTACATTTATCGATTTCTATTGATTGTATATTTTTCTATGACCAATTTTACATATCTTGTTTTGTATAAATAATACCTGTTTCAATAATTTCCTTATATAAGTAAAAAAATAAATGTAAGTAGCATAAATAAAAATTTGATTTGATATAGAAACTATTATTTGCAAGTGATACCTGTGTTTCGTATATCTAATAAACGTATGGATTGTATTTTACTAACATTATATAAATCTATTCATTATTTTAAATATTTATTCGGTTTAACACATTAAATATTTACATACAATGTAAAGCTTAAACAAAGTAAAGTTCGTTATTTAAGAAGTAAATTTTATTTTGAATTTATTTATAAAATATTACATAGAATATTGTTTATGGCCTATACAGTAATTTCGACCAAATTCGATCTAAGATTCTCACCATATTTGAAACATGGCACAAACATTTATGGGGACTTATAATAAAATGTAAAATTAAAATATTTGAAAATATTCTCACTTGCAGCAATGCTAACTTGTTCTTAATACTAAGTATAAAAGAAACATAGCAAAGAAATTACAATATCAACATAGTAGAAAAAGTTCTACAATTTATTCCTTAATTTGAAATTCTCAATTTCTCCAAAAATTTTCGCACGAAGTATAATTATGAATAGAATCCCCAATACAAATTTGTAGAAAGCTTTATTCGTTCTTATGCAAAAAAAGTTTATTTATATAATGAATAATTTAACAAAATATGTACTGTATAAACTTTTTGACAATATATATAAATAAAATGCATTATAATTTAATATAAACCTATTCACCATATAAATATTACGAATTTAAGTGTATCACATATTCGTGTATTAATCCTTTCTTTTATTATAAAGATACAAAAAGCAACGAGTAGTTCTGAAATCAAATCTACACAACGAAAATGTACTTCAAAATTTTTCACTTGCAAACAGCACAAAAGCGAGCAAACCTATCGGTATCGTAGGTTTTCACATTGTTAATTTGTTTTTTGAATGTAGAAAAGAAACCTTAAGATGAGGAAATAATATTACGATTCTTACAAAATATAACGTATCATTGGAATACGTTGTTTTTGGTACGTATTGAGAACAACATGTCGCTTTGTCAAAATGAAGTTTCTTGAAATGTATCTTTTATTTTTACCGAACTTAATGTCGATTCGCTTAATTGTTTATGCTTTAAGCCACCATGTCCTCGCAAACTTCTTGATGTTCTAGTCTCTTTTACCGATCTTTTAGAATCGTTACGTTGTAAACTAGTTGCTCGTTTTCTTGGCGAGCTTGCCATTTCGTCATTTTTTTCTGTTGAATTGTTTGCGCTATTAGTACTACCAGATGCAATGCCAGATGTATCGGATTCTGGTTGATTTCCATCTAAACAACAGAGCAAACTCTCGGAAAGGCCATCCTCGTTTAGGATATTTAAATCCGACTCTGATTGTTCAAAGTCGCCGGTACGTGATGTAAAACTGAGATCAACGGGACTAGCGGTTAACACACTTCTAGATAATAAATATTCTCTAAACGTGCTTGTAATAGACATAGTGCTTTGCTGCTTGGCTGCGTAGCAATCATCTCCAACCGACGTGATAAATTTTCTTTTTTCCGTCACGTTCGTGTTATAATTTTCTTTATCTTCCAAGTCAATTGTTTCGCTGTATACAATTTCACTCTCTCTACTATTGGGCTTTTGAGATTCTTCTAATATTGAAGTATAATCTATAGAATCAATAACATCGAGATTCGATCCACGCATGTTATTAGACATACTCTGATGATTCAAACTATCATCAACACTAGCAAGATTACAAAGATTCGATCCAGAAACCATCATTACTGGTTTTCTAGATCGTGGTGTCATCATTGATTCCTGAAAGCAATTATACATACGAATATTAAGCGCGAAGAAATTTCTTAAACAACAATAAAATAATTAATGAAGGAGAGTTCTGTTCTTATTACGAAGAACAATAACGAATAATACATACCTGCATTGCCTTCGTCATTTTGGTTGCGCTTTGTGTAATTGGACTCATGCTTTTATCATGCTTAGTAATAGGAGTTAACATATGATCATTAGTAACTAAGCTTTTGCGCAGCAAATTCGATGGTGTCGATGTGTGGGCAACATATACATTCCAAAGTCGATTTTTTACAGCAGGAGACAGATGAACACATGGATTGTCATTGCGCGACTCTGTTTTCAAATATTCGAATGCTCTTTTGTCATCTACGGAATATTTAGACAAGGAAATCACACCGCTATCTGTCGTTTTTGATACTGAAAACGATGCTTCGGATTTTTGTTTAACTAATTCAGTTTCACTGGTTTCGTGCAGTGTATTCTGAGAAGAATTCACATCTAGTGGTTCACCGAGTTGTCTAGATAAACTGGCAGTATCATCACCTCGATCTAATTTCTTGCTATTGATATGTTCTTGCAGTGATATATTTCCATCACTTATCGAAACCAAAGAGTCGTCTATGTACGATCCTTTATCCGATTTACATAAACTCCAATCGTGATATTTGTCATCCATTTGTTCCTCTTTTATATTTACGATTCGCATCAACATAGCCTTCCTCTTGTCTTTATAATTCCTTAACGTAGATGTATTTAGACTACCGGTGCTACTACTAATATGTTTAGTCTGAAGAAGACTGTTTTCGTTATTTGTATCACAGTTTTCTATGCTAAGCTCGTCGTCTGACTTACTAAGCAGTACTTTCGTTTGCAGTAGCGTCTTTTCTATATTCTGCATGGTAACAAACATGCAAACGGAATATATTAGTTACAAGTTGTTATACATATAAATGCAATCATGCTACTATCAAATGAATATATATTAGTAGCATAGAGAGAATTACATATATGGTATGTATATCTTACCGAGGATAGTATATTTTCTTCACTACTTGATCTAGTGATATTGCAACCTATATTAATGTCAAACTTTTTATGCCCCAAGATCTTCTTCTGGAATATATGTTTCTTAATCGAATCCCCAAGGCTTTTAGTTCGAAACTGCTTGGTTTGCCTCGGTGTACCTTGTCCATTTTCTTTATTAAATTGTTTCACAAGTCTACGTTTTTTAGCAGACTCTGGCATAGCTTGTATGTGAGCATACAGTTGCGCTAAAGCTGCTTGAGTATCTTGAGTAGAATTCGCCTTAGCCGTCAATTTATGATCGACGAAACTGAACACTGTATGCGCCGTACCTGTTGTGTCTGGTATAGATTCGTTTAGCTGCAACGGTAAATAATTAATAACATTGTTACAATTCGCAAGTGAATTGGGATTTTGGTAGTCTGGAAAGTATTCAACTTACATCCGTTTTCTTTGGGCTTAATAATTTTCTCTCTTGTTCTACCCAATAGGCTCTAATATCTGTTGCTAGTTTCGGTGGAATTTCAAAAAGTTCGTCTCCTTTTCTAATCATGAAGGCAACCAAACATGATAAAGTTTGAGAATTAATATGCAACGCTTCTGGCGATAATTTTCTCGGACACATTAAGTGTGGTGTAAACAGAGTTGCAAGCGTGTCGCAATTCATTTTGTTATTAGATTCGAGACTGGCTGTTTTATTTAGAAGATTCAATACGCACTTAAGTAAAGCCCTGTTTATAGACGGTAGAAGTAACAATAACAGTTGCAGAGACCTTAACAATCTTGCATCATTTCCAGTGATATCAGAACTGCATAACTCTATAATCAATAAGGATAAGCTTCGTAATAGTACTCACAAGCTATACATAATATGATTATGAGCTATACATGTATGATTTTCATAATATGAGCTCATAATATAGCTCATAATATAGCTCATAATATGAGCTATACATGTATGATTTTCTGTCTCAGCTTACCAGCGATTTGACAGTGTGCGGGATAATGTAAATCCGATAGCAGCGGCTCTGGTAAATCAGCTAAGAATCCTTTTAACACCGATGCACAATCGTGTACGCTGTATCGACCGTCGTCGAGGCTTAACAACGTGCCTTGATACATTGCAATCTTCAAATCTTGTTGTCTGGTTAATTTACCGGTACGTCGAAATATACCTTCTTGTATAATATCTAAAAATTTGTTTAAATCAAAGGTGAAAGAAGAATGTGACTATTTTCATACTTTCTATAGAATTGAACTTTCCATCGGACTTTCGAAATGGTTACTTACTTTGTTCCTTGTATAAATATTCAATTAACTGTTTTGCTTGATTTATTCCTTCCTCGGATAGACTAGCACCCTCCACTCCTTTTTGCAAATTGATAGTGGACTTAGGTTTCTTTGAAAAACTCAGGAGCCCCCATTTTTTTAATTTTGCTTTCTCATTGATACAGTCGTTGCTAGATAGATAAGCGAAATGAATTTCCGCGATTAATAAAGTTTCACAATTTATTGATTTATCCAAAATCAAGATTAAAATTCAAACTTTGATACGACGATTTCAAATTACAATGCTTAACTCACTCTTCGGTATTGAGGTCCAATTCGAAAGACAGATGCATTTTCACGAGCGTGTGGAATTGTTCGGGATTGGCTTTTCGCATTCTAAAAGCCAATTTACCGTCCACGCCATCGTTAAAATCTTCCATTGTCAATTACACGATAACGACAATTTAAACACGTTCTGACATCTTTGAATTGTATAGGCACGCTTGTTAACCGCGGTTACTTAACTACTATTGCTCATTACGTCTTTTTCGTTAAGAATATCGCATTCATAGATTCGTATACACAAATCATTTTTTATACAATAATCAAGGTAACCGTTCGATACAAAAAAAAGATATTTACAAAGCAACAGTATTCGCATTCATTTGTATTTTTTCCATATAACCAGTCAATCAATTCAAATACACGATATTTACCACAGAGTAATAACGACATTATAGTAAGTACAAACTAAAATCGCTTGGCAGCTCCATCTGGAGGCATTGTAGGACACAGAAGTCGGTGTTACATACACTTTTGTTTTATCAAATAAACCGTTAAACACGTTTTGTGAAAATATAAAACAATAAGAAAAATATATGGTATTCAATAAATTAATATATCTTGTAATAACAATGAAATTATAAATCTGATTTTTGTGCAAGAAAGTTGGAGATAGTGTTGGCCTTTCTTGCTTCAATTTTGGTACTTGTAAAGACACTACGTAAATTTGCGGTATTAAATATAAAAAAACGCATGACAGATTTAAAAACAATGAGTTACATATTGTACGTATACTACTTTTTTACATCTTTTTTTCAATCTTTTGTGACAATTTCATATTACCATAAAATTAAAAATTTTCTATTTGAAAAACATTATAGTAAAATATTCGTATACCTGTGAACGTAAATTTATTATCGTATAAAAATAATGAAAAATGTTATAAATATACAATTTACACAATTTCAAGCGTTTGTTTATGATAAAAAAGAAAATATCATACATGTCACATGATCGGTTCTACTCAATTTTTAAATAGTTAGTTGGCAATGGTACAAATAAACGTTATTTTTAAGAATCGCGTAACACAGCAGGATATAAAAAATAACAATCTTATTTTAAATAATCAACTACAGGCATTGAACAATTTATAGTCATCGAATTGACCGAGTAAGATTTAACAATGTGTTGCATTGATTTAAAGTAAACGAGTGTTACGATTCATCGGATCGTGTGGAAACTAATTAAACCACTATTTCGATCGTTTTAAATGTTTCACGATCTTTTTAGTTGTCTAATCCGACTATCCTGCAATGCCGTGGAGAGATAATAAAAAATGTTACGTAGTACTTGTGATAACGAAAACCGAGGTTGGCAAACGTAAAACACCTGTGACGATTATTAGTTGAATGGAACGTGGAAGGGATAACATGGCCACCGCCTGGTGACGTTCGTTCGCCGTCGCCGTCGTGATATCAAATGCTTCGAAAAACAGCTGGTGAACATTTATCAGTGTAAGTTCCGTAGTTTTCGCACGGAAAACGCATATTACATTCAGTGAGGTGTTTAAGGCAAAATGATGAACATGTGGAAAGTGCGGGAGTTAATGGACAAGGCGTAAGTACGATTAACTCAGTTACACGCGATCTAACCTTGCTTTTACTTTTTTCGACGCATTCCAACTCTACCTGTTTCGATGGGCTACACAACCTTATCGTTGTCCCTTGATTCTGTAATCGTTGATAGTCAGTTTGCCTCTCTGCATTGTTCAACGCATCGTTCACGCATGTGTAGTCTCGTATTTGAACATCTATCTATCTCTCGTTTATCGAATAAGCATGGAAAATAAATAAAAGATTTACTGGGCTTTACGGTCGAATGCATTCTCTTGCGATCGTTCAAGATAGGCACATGAATAGATTGTAGGACAAATGTTTGAATTATAAGGATAATTACTGGGCTTGATAGTATGGAAGAAGATAGCATGACTATAAAAGGATCAAATAAATCCGCTTCGTATCTTGTGTATTTCCTTAACAATACTGTTAACTTAATTATGCTACTTTTTCTCTTGTTTCATTTTGGGATTATAATTATTGTTTGAATGCATTTTGCTATGCTCATTAAGTTTGCGTATCCATTGATTACACATTGTTAATTGTAAACAGCAGTATGTTATTAAAAGCAGAATGTGATTTCCATGAGTGGTAACCACGATTAATTGTATACGTGATGTATCACTAATTACATAATGCATCCATTTTTGTATTACATCTGCCCTTGTTTTTTTTAATCCGTTAATAATATTTTTGCGAAAATATGTATTTATAGTTTCTATTTCAGCTGGTTCTTGATTTTGTGTATGTCATTATTTCATAAACGGGTTAATGTTCAACGCTAATGGAATTGTATATCCATTTCTTTATATGAGCGAACTAAAACGAAAAATTTATCACGACAGAGACTGGAATCAGCAGATAAGCTGCCCCTACAAGCTCACGAACAGGTTGCTCCCCGTAACTAACGTAAGACTGCTATTTAAGAAGGTGCTGCATATTTATGGAAGGAAATGACTTATATCGATAAAATACCAGTTTTTGTTGATAAAAAGTAATGTAATATAATCTTCAGACTACAGCAGTTACAAAGTAGCATATGTAGCATTGTTATTTTATCGTTCGTTATGTGCGAGTTAATTGCGAAAGCATATGAAATATTGCCGATTACCGGTAAAAAAGTATCGCGCAGAAAAACCGCAAGGAAAATAAACATTGTATCGGGTAATTTCAAAAGTCTTTGCGCATTCCTGTTCGATTCTGAATATTGATAATAAATTGATTATTCATCTTCGAAAGGGTGGCCGTACTTTGGAATGACATGAAACTAAACATTTAAAAGCAAGTACTATAAAATATTTTTTAATCAGATAGGCAAAGATTATTAAAATGAATCAGTACGTAGTTTGGACTGTTTATTACTACGCGAATTCAACGTATTTTCACTTTCTTCCATTCACAAGAACGCCAGATACTCGCGATCTTCGCACCTGCTAACAAGTTTCACTTTCATGCAGTTGTAGTCAACGTGCGTGTAAATTATTCGTTAAGAAAAATTGAAAGCACAAAACGTGTACAAAGTACACAGACGTCGATATGAATATTATAGTACAGTGATTCCCAACTTGCGAATCGCGAAGTATTTTCTGAGGAATTGCCGCGATTATTTGCAGTTTTCATTTTTAAACAAAATAGTTCAATATATTTCATATATTTAATAATTTTAAATATAGATGTATTACACCAAATCTCTTTCGTGGTCCAAACGCTAAAAATTAATTATTTATCTATCCATATATATATTATTATTATTATTATTATTATTAAGTTATAACAATATTAAGAGAATTACATATTATTAAGTTGTAATTTTCTTCTGAATTACCCATTTTTAATGTACTACTTTCTATGCCTTATCTTATATGGAAGGGGTCGCAGATTATTTGAATATTACAAGAGAGAGGTCGATACTCAAAAAAGGTTGGGAAACGCTGTTTTAGTGACTCTTTTGCCTTTTTGTTTGCGTAATCATGAGGTGTACAGGTATCGTTACAACACCGGTCCTTATGCATCCGTGTGTACGCGGTCATACTGTTGAATCGAGCAGGGTTTCTCAATCATTGGTACCATATATACCCGTTTTGTTCCACCGTATCCTTCGATTCTTTCACTTCTGTCAGTTCTCACACAATACCAGAATATTACCTGTGACATGTAATTACCAGTAGCCTTTGTTATTTGCATGAAATTATAACTGTAGGTTTATACATATGTATGTACTACTACGATCGGAAACGTGTGATTCTTCACGTTCTGTGGACACCACTATCTGTTACAGCTCTGTTTGAATACAAATGCAAACCCCTATATAATAACTACGTAGACTCGAAGATTCCCAATTCCAAGCATCATTGTCATTTAAATAATATGCACTTCCGATGAACGTTCAAATTTTCAATTACACGCTAGTCACAACTCTTCCGTTCGTTTCTATTTTCGAAGCAAGGAAACGCTTTTAGGAATCAGCTACATTTGATTATTATTTCTTTAGACGTTTCCTTTAGAATATTGTCATATAAAATTTGTCAATTTCTAATAAATTACAGTTGTTACAATTATATTGAATAAATCGAATGTTTAACTATTTTGGATAAAATGCTTCTTTATATTACAGTATTCAATATTTATTTATAATGATCTTTAACCGAATGAAATGGAAACAAAAAATTGACTACTTCTTGTTTCGTATCGCTTTTATGAAAATGTTGTTAACTTTAAACAGAAGTACTTACATATTACGTAACTGCATGTTTCTACTAATTGAATACCTTTCTGTTTCCACCTGTTCGTTACTCTTTATGCATTCAACAGAAACACGATAATACAGTTTTCACTTGCAGCGGAACTTTCGACTTCGGAATGTATCCGAGAAGTCCATACTGCACTCATCATTTCATATCACAAAAACAATTTGATAGGGGCTAGATAAAGGATAGTAAATAAAAACCAATGTTCACGGCTTTCGGAAATGATTCTACACCTTTGGATCGGTGAACATTTGTAACAAAGCTTTCGTAAAATTGTTTCCAACAATACAAATGAAATAATTGGGTATTAAACGTTCGACTGGATAAATTATGATTTTTGTTACTATCGTGAAAATGATTCATTTGTACGATGAAAAGTATCGGAATTCCGTGGATTGAAACATATGCTACTAGAAGTTGAATGCACGAAAGTATTGTAGGCGAGCAGAAACGGAAAAATATTGCGCAATTAACAGGTGTACATACAATCCATGTGAACACAGTGAAAGTAATTTTGTTTTGGAATGCATAGTATTAACATTGCTACTATATTGTTCATAAACAATTACAGATATACTAAAATATACGTATAATTAAAGAGCTACGTGAAATTGAAATAAAATTTTATTTCACAGGACCAACGTAGTGATGAACTACACGGAAATAGAGGCCAAAGTTCGGGAAGCAACAAATGATGATGCTTGGGGCCCAACTGGTATAAACCCTTTCCTTTAATTAAATTCCATAATTTTTTTCACTCGATTCTTTAATTCGTTGACTGTTTCTGTAAAATAAATGTTGAGCCTTATAAGCATTTCTTCAAATGATATTTCTACGTTAATTATAGTTAACGTTAATTCTGTTGCAAAATCAATGCACTTTACGATATACTCTGTGCACAATTATTTATAGCATCGCAGTATAATATAATGGAAAGTTATTTTAATAATGTGCTTTAAGAACTATTATGTAGTATGATTCTAAAGGAATACATTATATAGAATACAATATTTATTGATCCAGCGATAACTTTCTTTAAAAATGAAATATTTGCAATCATCAGATCATTATTAATTTGCCTCGTCATTTTGTCTCCGAAAATGTTCTCTAAAAAAAAAATTGTACGGACTAGGCCGATTTCTTGTTTGTAACTGTATCCCTTGCCGAAGTTTGATGTATGGCGAAATTAATTGTACCGCATGTATTACTTCAGGGGCAATGATGCAAGAACTGGCTCAGGCTACATTCACATACGAGCAATTTCCCGACGTAATGTCCATGTTGTGGAAAAGGATGTTGCAAGAAAATAAACGGAATTGGCGTCGAACGTACAAGGTAAATTCGCTTCAACCAAAAGGATATTTAATGTAATTTTTATAATAAGCAAGCCCTTAAGATTACAATCATAATGTGATTACAATAGGAAAGAAACTCTATATCGTATTAATAAACAAACATTACACTTGTATATATTGTCACAGTTTTGTTTTCATTGTTTTCAGTCTCTTCTGCTGTTGAATTATTTAGTTCGTAATGGATCAGAGCGAGTGGTCACATCGTCCAGAGAGCACATTTACGATCTCAGATCATTGGAAAATTACACATGTATCGATGAGTTTGGGAAAGATCAAGGAATAAATATTAGGCACAAAGTCAGGGAACTAATCGATTTTATTCAGGATGATGATAAATTACGAGATGAAAGGAAGAAAGCTAAGAAAAATAAGGATAAATATGTTGGTTTGTCGAGCGAAGCGATGGGGATGAGATTTGGGGGTGGTGATAGATGGTCGGACAGGCTAAAATGGGATAAAACAAATACAGATACTTATAACGATTGGGATAGAGAGAGTAGAGGGAAAGGTTTCGAAGATACAAACAACAGGTAAATATTAATTTGTATGATTCAATATAATTTTATACTCATTCCTTATTTGTGTAACTTATTATTTATTTTGTCTCTCTTCATAATAGTGATGATGGTGAAAGGGAAGATTCAGATAACGATGCTCATCCAAGTCCAAAAAGGGGCGGTAGGGAATACAGAGATACAATGGATAGTATAGATCGCGTTAATAAAAGCGCTACATCTGCAACCTCGACAAACGCTTCACCGGCGCGTATGCCAAGGACTATTAAAAAAGTTGATTTAGGAGCAGCAGCCAATTATGGAAGAGAGCAATCCAATGTAAGCAAAGGGGATAATAAGTAAAATATTTAGCAAATACCTTTATGCACTGAACGTTATAAATTATATTTACAGAATGGAATATCCGGATCGCAGAATAATTCCTTGTCTGGCAAACAAAAGTGTAAAAGCGATATTTTAAATGATATTTTCGATTCTCAGAATGAGAACAATACGAAATCAATTGTTGACGACGACGATGATTTTAATCCAAGAGCAAATACTCAATCTAATGTACAAACTCAGAATGTAAATGCAGAGTTTGGAGACTTTACCAGCGCATTTGGCAGTCCTACAGTTAAAACGAAAGAGAGTAATGATGAATTTGCCGATTTCACATCTGCTTTTAATTCATCTATTACGATATCTAATCCTACAGTTCAATCACCATTACCGCAAACACAAATCAATTTAATGGGCGCAACAGTACCAAATATTAATAGTTCAATGACGGAAAATGTAAATAATGCAATATTTGTCAATGCTCAAACAGGAAACACGCAGTCATTTACGCCTATGACTTCTACAAATACACTTCCTCAAAATCCTAATATGAGTAACAATCTATTCGATGCATTACCACCACAGTTGACTAATAATCAACAAACATTGAACAACAATACAGGTATTGGTCCACTGGCGTTTGCTTAATATATGTTAACTCATATTTCGCTATTCTAAAAAAAAAAATGGTTCTTTTATAGCGCTCTCAAATACAGATCTTTTGTCAGACTTAGATAGCTTAAATTCGATGACTGCTGGTTCCATGGATAGGCGAACGAACAATTCAAATAATTCTAATCTCTTCATGAACCTGGGTTCACCGACTGTTCCAGTTGGCCATGGAGGTAAGCATACGTTTTTTTATTAACGTAACTGCAATCAAGGTTTTATGGATCAGTAATAGAAATTATTATTCTATCATTTAGCCGGAGATAATCTTTGAAATTAAGCTTATTTGAGAAATATATGTTACATTTATAGGAACCCGGCATTATACTGCTGTTTCGTATTACTTGAACGTAAAACCTTAGTTTGTGGAATGCAATATGTTTATTCAATTAAAAATTTTGCTATGGCCAATGTTTTTATCATTTATTAGTTCGTAAATTATTTTTCTTTTTATTATGCTTTTGCAAAAGCATCTTTACTGCAAAAATTTGTTGCATGCTTTAATATCGAGCACACGTTTGAAGATAATGTAATGCCCCCAAGAAAGACTTTGCTTGCAGCAACCAAGACGGAAAACAGCATCACTACAGCTGAAAATTTTACAAAACTCACTGCAAGTCGACTTTTGGAAGAATTGTGTTCCATGGGTCCTATCGAAAGTCATAATACTTTGGATAAACTGAAATCACATATTTCTGAATATATCACGTTATTGCCAGGCTCACTAACTCCGCAAAAATACAGCAATATTGACTCTGATCCAGAAATCGATCCCATGTTGCATGGAAAAATTTTGGAGGAAATCATTGAAAAATTTGATCAAAATTGGCCATTACAAGGAAGTGTTTTAGATAGAGGACTTGTACAATTGATGGTTGTCGATGGTGCTACGTTATCGATTTTAACCGAGTCTCTAAGTGTCCTAACTTCTGCTTTGAAAGAAACAGAAGATGAGAGAAAAATGTTGGCCATTTCAATGATTTTGGAACAGTTGGTGAAAAGTGATTCTTTGTTTTCCGCCATAGTAGATGCATGTAAATATCAAAATCGGAATAGAATTGAAGAAGAGGAATTTGACGAGACATGTCGAAACACAGTGCAAATGCTAATTTCATTACCCAATCGGGTAGCTAACAAGTTGAAGGATAAAATATTTAACACTTTTGTGCCCCAAACGTATCTGAAAATTATAAGTTTTCATATAGCTCGTGCCTTCTCTTTCATAAACATGGGACTGCAGCATGATATCAAAGCGGAATTAAAATTCATGTCGCTATTAATCAGTAAATTGATCATTATTTCGAAATCGGACCATTTATTGCCACTTACTGATATTTTATCAGAATGGTGTTTTCAAAATAAACATAATGAGCGAAATTTTATTCAGGATATATTAAAAACGCTGGATACTCCAAGTATAGAACCCATAGCTGTATTATTTTTGAAATATTGTGACGTAAATCTTGGAGTGCACCAAATTTTCGGCGATATATTACCGCAGCCAAATTGGAAATACACATTGACTACGAAAATCCCTTTAATGTGTTATTATAACGATGAAAATTTGGTAATAAATTTGATATCGTACTTGGCACAATTTTTGACCGAGAATCGTATTCTGATTGAGCTACTACTGACACTGTTGGACGTTTGGGGTGATAAAAGTGCTTTGAATCACACATCCGTAGAACAGCATAAGTATATCACAAAATTAATAATTGTGTGTATAAGAAAGTCAAGAAATTATTTGAACAGAGAAGAGAAAGACGATATTCAGAGATTGCTAGTTTCTGGAATATCAGCTCATCTCGAATCCACGCACATAATATTAAAAGCAATAGGCATGTCTGTAGGTGAGATTTTCACTAGTGAATTATCGGAATCGGACGATGCTCCAAAACTATCCTTCGAGTATAAAAATATGCCTAATGAAGTAACAGATTTAGTTGGGACTTTGACAAAATTAGCTATACAGACAAAGGATACTAAAGCGAAAGAACCTACTGAAATTATTGTTCCAATTGTTGAAGACGAGGAATTTATGACTCTGGGCGATAAAAAATTATACGAACTGGGAATTGAATGTTGCCTTGTACCAAAGAGTGTAAGAGTCGCTGATAATATAAAAAATGAGCAAACATTAACTGTAGAAACTTCAATAGAATCAACTATGATGTCGAATAAAGGAATTTCGCAAAATAATGTAACAAGCGAAAAGAATGTTGAATGTGACTCAGAATTAGACAGTGATGATGATTTAGTCCCGTACGATATGTCCATTGATACAAAGGCCAGCGAAAAATTACGACCAGCGTATCTGCGTGACTTGCGTGACAATTTAGTGAACGAAAACAGTTCTACGAATCCAGATATTTTTTCAGAATCATTAGAAATTAGCGAGGACCTAATATTATCACAATTGCCGGGTGATGATGTCTCGTTCGCGATTGAATTATTAGAACTTTTCGTTACGCTTAAAGAATATTCTTACGTAGAAAATTTTGAAGTGTTAACGTTTAAATCTTGTGTGGCTATAGTAACTGTTTTTCCCAAGGAATGTGCCGAATTTTTATGCAAACAGTTTTACATGGAAGTAGATAAATATTCTGTGAGCCAAAGATTATTTTTTCTTGATATATTAGCGGAATCAGCACGAAGATTGTCGGCTATTCCAGTTCACAAAGATAGTGCGATTAACGAGCCAATAGTAAAACCAAGAAGAAGAGAAATTCAAAACAAAGTATCACTTTTCATCAACACTGAGAGGAGTCAGCAATATAGTGTGTTGTACAGCGATGACTTAGATGAATTTGGAAAGGTAGAGGGACAAATGGAAGATTGGCGAGAAATTGTTGATAAGAGGATTGAATCAAACACGAAACGATTTGCACATAGTACGATATCCCCTAAAATATTTGAAAATAAATTTGGAAACGTAGCTTCTTCATTTTTTTATCCATTACTGTATGGTTTTGGGAAACAAGGGACGTGCTTGAACAGTGGTTTACATATTTTCTCTGACCAAGAGAATATATTATTGATCCGATTTTTGAAAGCTTTGTCTACCATAATGGTGGCTGCACAGAATTGCTTGCTAGCTTCTAAAATGGGAAAAGAAGTGTTGGAATTGTCGTGGGTTTTACGATATCATGATCAGGCAAAAGTTAGGATGGCAGTAATGGAAAATGTTGCTGCTGTACTTATTGCTGTACCAAAACATACCATTGTAAATGAACTGTTTGATATGGTTATTGAAATAAGACTATGGCTGTTAGATTTAACTCAAAATGTGATCAGCGGTGATCACGACAAAGAATGTAGAAGTCTAGGCGCAACAGTGGTGTCTTTGATCGACTCTCTCATAGGCTGAACGTTTATTAATAATTATTAATAATATTTAAATAAACTATTCTTAAAGGCGTCTTAGACTTCTTTCGATAATTTTACAGATATCCCCAAAATAAGTTGTGTGCTTCTTTAATTATAGATTTTGCATGGTTATTAATAATATCACTTACAAAGTGGGCAAATAATAACTTCTTTCCATTACTTTTCATTTTATTACATTTTATTACATTTATTTATTTCGTACCAATTTATGTTATACATATTATAAACTTCATAAAATTTGAATAGCATATTTTTCAAATGGATTGTAATAGTCAAATAATATAAATATTAAATAAATAAGACACATATTTTTACGTTTTACTATCTTCTAAACATTTTCACGTTTGTTATCACCTAACAAATTAATTGTGTGAAAATGTGAGAATGGAACGAGGTATTTAAGGGAGTAGTGTTATTAAAACTAAAAGAACTATCGCATTTAGGAACAATTGGATTATCGCCAGTTACAAATCTTCTTACCCCTACGTCAACAAATTCCAAAAATCAAATGCCAAGTAATGTTCAAGTTGGATCTACATGGGCTGCTTCAGGATTGAATATAGATCTTGATAATATCATGGGAAGTAAAGCTAAACAAACAGGGCCAGCACCAACTATGAATCAGTTAGCAAGCAATAGTCCACAACATCAAGTTACAATTATGTGTAAGTAATTTACGAAATGAACAATACATATTTCTCATTTATTAAGGTTTAATTAATGTGAAGGAAATGAATTTCCAGTATATAATTGAGATTTGCATAGTGCGTAAAAGCGAATATTATTTTAGCTACGCCAACAATGGAATATTCACCACCTATGATTCAACCACAACAACAAACACAGCAATCTGTAAATCCAGCATTCTTCCCTGCATTTCAGTGAAATCTTTTTATTAAATAAAAAGTGATATTAGTAAAAGCTGAAGGCGTAAGTGAAACAACTTGAAGTTGAACACAACAACCAGGGCTTGTTATGAACTATTTATTTAATAAAAATGAATATAAATTTTCTATTTTTTGGGCAAAACAGTCTAATTATACAGGGTGCAGCTACAAACAATTGCATAATGTACATGTCGAAGCAAAATGATTAATGAAATATATATATATATTGCATAATCATGTGTTCATAAACAGATAAAGAAAAGAAAAGTATTTTCTATTTATGTATTTTGCACATTTCAGTTAAACATTTTGCTGATACTTTATTTGATACGAGTTTCGTTACAATTATTCTGTTTCAAAGATAAAGAGAAATTACACTATAGATCGAAGAGGAAAGAAAATATATCGCATAGAGTTGCAACAAGTGCTACGCAAAATAAATTACTAATTTAATTTCAATACTTCTGTGAGCATGTCTGTTAAAATAATTCTAAATGATACACGTTCCCAATAACATTCCGCTATACGAATGTTTTTTAACGAATATTTATGTTGTTTACGAATCATGCGGGAACAAATCAGGCAGACTTGTCTTAAATCTTTTATATAAATAATGTAAATTGAACGAATCAAGATTATGCCTTACATCTATAATGTATCATAAGGATGTATGCCTGAAAGTGAGTCATAGATACTCGAGAAAATGTAATATACTACTTTTATTTACTATCGGATATAAGGCATGTTAAATGTTATTATTCAATGTCTCAAAAGAACGAATAGTGCTTTTACAAGGGTTGAACATAGAGAGTAGAATTAATACATTTTTTAGAAAACTACGTTTATAGTAAAGATAATATGAAATGTACGGATGATTATTTCACTTTTGTATTATGAACTATTCAACAATTGATGGTATCGGTTTATAAAAACAAAAACGCAATATCGCTAATGATAAGTGCTTCCCTATTACACTTATAGTTTTGCACGAAAGAAAACGATGTAAAATTAGTATTATTGGAAGGAGGAAGAAAATATAGATGTATGTATATGGAATTATGATGCAGGATATAAGATCTTATTGTCTTAAAGAGAAGCACAGAAGCACAAATCAGCGCAATGGGACATTTTCCGCGCTTCGAAAGCGCTCCACTCAGCATAGTGATTTAACAATATTATATGTTTACGGTCCATTGTAAATTATTTAAGGACTCTGTAGTTACGTAATTATATAGTTATAAAAAGTTTATAATCATCTTTGTGATTGAATAATGATATTCTAGGAATTTTTGTAAAGTAGGTGAAAGAAAGTAAAAATTATATAGCATTTCCTTAGTTCTTTGTTACTGACAATGAAGAAATGCATATCTTTCAAAATCCATGTTTATGTGATTATTAAGTAACAAGAAAGGGAAACAGATAATTATCATTGTTTAGGTTTGTTAGGTATTAATCGATAGATTCTTAAGTCATGTTTAATTTTATGCGTGCTGTTTATTAGCAATAATTTCAATATATCTTTGCTGCATGATACTGAAATATATCTTAGTATAATTTATTATAGAATATTTAGATACCGAAATACTTATTCGTGGGAGAATGTTGAAAAAAAAATTCTCTGCATGCTGTATTTATTGTTTTTTGTTTAGTATGGCATATACATATATATATTTGAAGTAGCAAAAATTTGTATTTCACAGTTATATTTTGATGTAGTAGATGTGTTATATTTGTCTGTTATGTATCAAATAATAGAAGTTGAATTTATATGGTATTTCAGAATTTGCAGCAAAGGTGAAACTTATATTTACACGTGTTCTTGGATGAATGATTTAGATGATCTATTGCTTTCATAGAATACATAACATACTACTCTATATATTAGTATCTATAGAACAGGTGCCGTAAATAGTTATTTTATATCGTTTAGAGTGTTCCACCATTGCTAGAATTTTATCAATATGTTATTAAATTTGATTCGAATCATCTCATAAAGTTGATGTGGAATTAACTTACAGGCTTCTATGCGAGTATCAGAGACTGAATCTTGTAAGGGAAAAAATGACCCTTTACATTTTCCATTATTTGAATATTTTATATAAAGCGTACTGTTCGGCGTAGATGGGAATATATTTTTAAAGTATTAAAATGGTACATACGTATGTATGTATGTATTAATATACATACATATGTATGTATTACTGTACAAACATAAACAAGTATAGTCAATATAAATAAGTGCGGTATTACCATCAATCGAACCGCGAGGACATTAATATAGAGAGGCACGATTACAGTCTAGAATTGCAGAGGCCTTTGTAGAGTCAAAAACAGGATGAATAGTAAGATCATGGAAATTAAGTGAATCATTTTCTTTATTAGATAATAAGTTTTATAAAATTTTTACATAGAATGTCGGTAAACAGTTATATATTCCAACTCTTTTTATTAATTCCAAATTCGACAAACAGAGAGTAAAAGAAAATTTTATTGAATTTCATAATAATTCCTATTTAAGTATATATTATATTTTTATGCTATTTGCGCGCGATGATATTGTTCATTGTACGCTTGATTAGTTAACTTTATTCTAAATCGTTAACAGTTTCTATTAGTTCGATAATTTCAAGTAAAATCCTACAAATATTATATATGTATAAAGTGAATTACAATTATCTACTAGTTTAAACAAATTCCAAAAGCATAATTTTTATTGTTAGGGTCTTGTACATGCACATATTGCATTTATTGTCGAAGTAATTTAAAAATAAGTATTAAATTGAAATCAATAAGCAATACGTAACATGTACTGGTACATATCAATATTAATCGCGCGTTCAGAATACATGGCTACAACTTACATATGCCTTACAATTTTATGTAAAGATATTACAGACTTGGACATTATTGTTCCTCTGATGAAGTTCAGGACAGTTATTATGTCGCTTATGATAACGTGCGAACGATAATAAATAGCTCACTTGTCGACTTTTGACTGAATATTGTTTACAGTAGCCGCGGTAATTGTAATTATTAATTCAGGTATTTATACTTACATCACAGTTTTATCGTTATTAAATGCTCATTGGTGCTGGTGTTAATACGACTTGTGAACTGTTTTAATTTCATTCTTAACATCGAGTACCTAATCCCACATCTTTGCAGTACCCAATTCATTACTGTCTTACTCAGTATTTAAAGTTGTTTGAATTATTTACAATGCTTGTACGTAAAGGGTATCATACTAAGAGTAAAGGGAAAGAAAATGTAAAGGCAAAATAATGCACACCGTGTAGTATTGATTTAAGTTACAAAAGATTATATTTTACAGTTATTTTTTCGTAAAATAATACATATTTTTTAAAGAAAATTGAATGGTCAATATATTTGTAAGTTATCAGATATATGTTTTAAATTGTAATTAAATTTAATTGTCAACATAACTTTACAATGAAAATATGCAATTACGTACGAAACTAAATGATAACATAATAAAGATTGCAGTTACCGTCAAACTATTCTGAGAAGACAAAGAACTTAAACTTCAATTAAATTGATCATTTTTACTGTCAGGAATCAAGTGTTTCGTTACAATTATGGTATCATTATAATTATACAGATATAGAGAATAGGTTTTCATTCATCACCTCCTAAACTTTTCGATTTCTTCTTCTTTTTCTTTTTCTTCACTGGATCTTCAGTTTCTTCTGCTACTCCGTTTTCCACTAATCCATTCTCTTTACCATTTTCTAAGACGTCACTCTTTCGTTTCTTATCCTTCTTCTTTTTCTTTTTAGGTGATTCTTGTTCCATACCTGCTATTACTTGTGCAGCTTCTTCTAATGCTTCTTTCATTACGTCTATATTTTTCTTCGGGATGTCTCCCGTTTCATAGAATTTCAATCTGTCTTCTACTTGTTGTCGTAGTTTTTCACCAAACACGTTCGTTGGTGTATCGGCAAAGCAATCAATTCTAGACGCTATGGAACATTTATTTGCAAGATACCTCGAAATTCTACCTTTATTTTTTGTACCTGCGCGACCGATAAATGTTGAATGGAACAGTAATCCGTACTTTGGAGTGTTCCCCTTTGTTTTTAACGCTCTGAATAAGGCCTTTTCTGCTCCCAATATTTGTACCGTAGAAGCTGGGTATTTGGCTAAATTCGTAAGAGATCCGGCATGTGCTATTAACCTGGCTCCTACTTGGTCACCTATCAGTGTCGCTAAATTCGGTGCCACTCCTGACATTTTGGACCTCAGATATTCTGCCAATTGTTTTCTGTAATCGGCCAAAGCAATAACACGTGCCGCGAACATTTCGATATTAAGAAGATCGACAGGACTGATATCCATTCCCATGGATGATTTTGATGCGTCGATAATTGCTTGGGCTTTGGCACTGTCCATGAGGACTTCTTCCAAAGCTTCTAATTTCTCTTCCGTAAGTTCTTTCCTGTTTTTTATTAGCTGTGCCACTTTGGCATACATGTAATTCTCGGGCACTATCTTCACAAGCTCCGGAAAATGATAACTGTACCATTCCCTGTAATTAAATGCACATACAATTAACAATCCGTTCAAAGCGTAATGAAACATTTTATAAGTGTTCCTAAATTTATAGAAATTAGTCAAATAATGTATTTAAATTAATTACCTTATACGCATACTGAATGTATTAATATCTTTGTCTAATTGATCCAATAGGGCTATGCTTTGTATGATCATATTATCTACACGATGGACATTGAATTTGACTTTAGCCCTGGAATAACTGTGACCAAGTCCGAGCTGTGCAACACCAGAGCTTTTAGCAGTGAAACCCTTTACTAAATTATGAAAATGAAACCTTATTCCTCTAATGATTTCTGGAACGGCGCCCGTGTGATCGCATTTTATATCTAATGCTTCAGTAATGCTGGCTCCAAGTTTCGGATCTGCAATTCCAAGCACGATTTTCTCTGTTTTGCCAGATCGTGGTATACACGAGTCCAAGAATAACTGTAAATCTTCTGGAACAACTCCTTCGGAAATATTATTTATATTTTCTAGGGCGGCAAATGCAGTTTTGAAAGGTGAGAACCCGACTAGCTTCACCACTGAATTAAAGCGAGATAAATCCGTGACGGAGGCTTCAACTTGAGGCAGAAGCATCCCTACCTCTTCGAACTCTCTAACCGAAAAGACAGCATAGCCGGCAGCATGTTCAAATAGAATGTAAAGCTTCGACTGAAAGAAATATTTTTCAGGTATGTTAAATTAGAATATGTACATACAAATTTATAAATTGTTACTCAAAAGTTTGACAATGTCGTTAATTAGACGAGCATCTAATCAAATTTATTTCGACTTTATTTTATTATTTAAACATTTTGTAATAAACAAAAAAATAAGTTAAACTTTTGAATTAAAATATATTATAATGCTCGACATTAGAATTAACATTCTTAATCATAGAATTACTCGTTGAGCAGATTATAGTCAATGAATATTGTTTTGACGTAAAAACATATTTCATTGAGAAAACTGCAGACGTTTTTACACGTGTTCTTACGGTCCCTAAACGATCATTTTCTAATCCTTGTATTTATATTAAATGCTCATACGTATTTGTTATATATAACGAATATCTGTCGCTTTTAATCATAATAAATAAAAATTGCTTTCAACCTGTTTAACATGATGTATAATTTAATTGGACAGCATTATATGAAAATCGAAGTACATATTCCTTTTCAAAAAGGATAGTATACAAGCAATATGAAAACAATTTTAAATACAGAATACTTGAAGTGCGAATTATAATTAAATCATTTGCTCACCATGGTTCTTTTATTTTATATTCCATTCAATAACTTTAAACCATCAGTACACAAACCCACAACGACGCATTACTGGGGTTAAGATGCGGCCATGTGTTCCGGATATAGTACAAATAGAAACATGGAGTTCTTAAAGCTTCCTGAGATTTAAATTTTAACCAAAGTTTCAAAAAAATGTCTTTATTTCCGACAATATGAATTAAGATTACGACGATTCGTGCAACATATTTATTAGAAACACTGTAATCGGATAACATCATCTTTCTTGACTAGTCTTGGCAAACATTGATATTAATTGTTAACGTTCGGTGGACTTAAGCGATTCCCATTACGTTATGTATGCAAGTGGAAGACCCTTTTCTTTTCCTCTATTTAAACTTCACTTAAATCAGTTTGTACTCAGTGCATTATCAACCGTAACAATACACACACTTATATCCATATACTGTGAATAAATAGTTTATCGATCAATTATTAAAAGAAATAATTGTTCATCGAGATGTAAGTACACAAATGTTTCTATGTTTGTAGGTTATGTTTAGATTGTAGCTGTGGGTTATGTTTACTATATGCTACTTGGAACACAGCGCTTTTATTAACTTTATTATTATTCCCGTTTTCATTTAAGAATGGAGTCTCGGACAGAGTTTAAAATAAAGTCACCGCCGACCGATGCAATTTCGGCGGTGGAGTTTGGCCCGAATTCAACGCAGTTTCTTCTCGTCTCTTCATGGGACAGTACAGTTCGGTTGTACGATATTCATGCAAATACTATGAGATTAAAATATAATCACGATCTACCGGTTCTCGACGTTGCATTTCAGGTAATTACAAGCTTATAAAACTCGTTTGCTAAGTTATATTCGCAAGGTGAATAAATCATAAATTGTGATAACAATACGAATAATATTTAGCAGTCTGTTGTTGTATCTGTTTATGCAGAGCATTAAATGAAAGACAGGTAAAACATATTATTTAAAATGCATCTAACGTAAAATAAAACATTCGTAAGGAAATTACACGTGTCTATCCGGATACATTAGAGAATATTATTATCGTTTGATGTTACAACATCATTATGACAAAAGAATTTTTCATTAACAGGATGCTGTTCATGCTTACAGCGGCGGTTTAGGAAATACATTGAAGATGTACGACATTAATAGCAATACTGGTATTGAAATGTTTATGTTCTTATTTTTAATTGAAATTTGTTAGGCTATGATAGATGCATTGTTAACATAAATACTTTACAGAATCAGTAATGGGAACGCATGATAAGCCAATCAGGAAGATTGAATACTGCGCTGCGGTGAATGCAATATTAACTGGTGGTTGGGATGCAGCTGTGAAACTTTGGGATCCTAGAACACCCACTTGTGTAGGTAGTTATCTGCAACCCGACGTCGTGCTTGCACTGTCCGTGTGCGGGGATAAGTTTGTAGTAGGTACAGCGAAACGAAAAGTCTGTATTTGGGATCTGAGAAATATGGCGGGTATGTTCCAAAGGCGTGAAAGTAGCTTGAAATTTCAAACACGTTGCATTAAAGGCTTCCCTAATGAACAGGTAAGTTCCATAATTTGCAATTGAAGGAGACGATGGAATCGTCGAAACGACTTGTAATTTAACTCGATTGTGATGTTTTAGGGATACGTTCTTAGTAGTATAGAGGGTCGTGTTGCTGTTGAATATCTCGATACAACGCCGGAAGCGCAGAAAAAGAAATATGCATTTAAATGTCATAGGATAAAGGAAAATAACGTTGAACACATATATCCAGTGAATGCTATTAGTTTTCATTCAACGTACAATACATTTGCAACTGGTGGCTCGGACGGTTACGTAAATATTTGGGATGGCTTTAACAAAAAACGATTATGCCAGTTTCATAGATACAATGCTGGTGTCGCTGCCCTTAGTTTTAGCCATGACGGTTCCGTACTTGCTATAGGAGTATCGTATTTGAATGACGCTGAAATTCCACCAGGTGGAAACGACGAAAGAGAAATTTATATAAGATATGTGAACGATCAAGAAACGAAGCCAAAATAATGTTCTATTATTGTATAAAAAATTTTTACGAACAAAAAATAGATAAACAATTTTATAATAACATTCTGCTTTACTGAAGCAGCAAGAATTAAATGATAAAGCCCTTTCATAAGAATTAGTATCTGTTTTTAATGTATATAATGACAGTGTTCTATTTTACATTTTTATATATTAAATGATTGACTGACGATACGTACGAATTTTACAAATGGAGTAATACTTATCCAGAATAATTAGGCTAGTCAAATATTAATAAAACATTCTTTTTATACAACAACAAAAAAATAGTTTTTTCATTCAATATAATAGAATCGTACAACAGTAGACACTGAGTATCTTACAAATGAAATATTAATAAATTTTATTCTCCATTTCATCGTATGAAATTTATAAGAGTAAAATGCGAATTACGAGCTTACGTAATTTCTTAATAAATTCGTATTTAATATTTAAAATACAAATTATATAATGCGTCCGTTGATACGTACATTAAGTGTGTAGTGAACAGTACTATTTTATTTAAATTAATATGTATTAGAGTATAAATTAAACACGATATCTTGCAGCATTTGGTATATATTTTTTTTTAGAAAAATATTAATTAAGTACATTTATTTAAAAGTAACGTACATTACAGAATTAATTGAAAAATGTGCTTAAAGAAAAACGTAGTTTTCTAAACTGACGTCTTTATTAAACAAATCGATAAAAAATAAAAAGGTCAGCAAAATGTTTTAGTGTATAATAAACATTGTGTATGTACAATATTAAAATAACTTTGGGCGCATTATAGACTAACAAAATTATTACAGTCAATACCATTATAAAAGAAAGATGAGATACGCATTATCTTTGCAGTTAATAATTTTTTCTTTTTACAATTAGTTGTGCTCGTTATTAATATTGCACATCATGTTCGTGAGATTATTGTCAGTATGCGTTTGTTAAAAGAATGTCACTATGCTACTTATAATGTAATATTACAATTTTAATTAATGATACAAGACAATTACTGTCGAGTCGTTAGCTCGTTAAGAATTATAAGTATTATACAGGATATCTCGGAAAATATATACAAGCAATCCAGGAATAGAAAACATTTTTTGTATCTATAATTTTGAATTGGAAGCATAGTCAGGATAATGTAGTGGTACCCGTAATTTAATATGAAAAATTTCTTCGACTATCATATTTCTCTAAATTATTTCCATAATTATTGAATTAGTGCAAAGTACATTTATTTATCTCTTATCATTAATTAAAGAATGCAAAATTCTTAGGACAGTTTGCCACGCAATGCTCATATTGCACATAAAAGAAAAACTAATATTTGCGCAATGTATTTTCAGCCTTTTACTGATTTATATATACCACTATGGCATGCATTTTTTCTGTTTTTTTAGTAATCAACAGTTGATGTAACATTTTAATTAACACATTGGCGACGGGGGATTTGGACTACAGTTAAGAAATGACGCGTATACGCGTCATCCTTCGCGAATGTGCTAACAATATGTACATTAACAATTTGTACTAGTCAACCCCTGTCTTTCGAAATGTATCTTCCGAAAACTGCATAATTTCATTCAAATGTTACAGGCGGAATTTTTTTTTAATTTTATTAATTTACAATAATTGCTTATAAACAGTACATATGTTTATACAGTGTATCTAGCAGGTTTTTCTACAAAACATTATTGACGTCCAATCATTCGTTAGTAATAGGATACACAAACAAAGTTGCATATAAAACCTGTCATACATCCTGTAGTTTCAATGACTTTTCTCAGCAGATAAAAATATATTTACTTGCCTTTCCAATTAGAACACCCTCTATGGCCATAAACAACTAACAATGTTCGTTTTATTCTTCTAACATTACATAGCATCTTTCTTTATGTTTATTTTGAGGTACTGTGAAGGACGATAACTTTTCTTAACGTATCACGTATTGTGTCGTGTGTCGCGAAACTAATTCCTACCGCTATCGGGCCTTTTACCCAATTCATGCTCAATCCTTTATAGAAGGCCATTAGACCTTCCTCCCTATAATGAAAAAGAAATCAAACAAAATTACATTTATTATACACACGCACAAAAAGAAACATAACGTTTTATGGAAATCTTACTTTGTATAGAATGATTCTCTAGCCAGTAGACTCGGAGGCAAAAAGGATTCGCCACTGTGTTAAACAGCGTTACTGCCTTTGACTCCACTGGCGAGAGAACCGACTTGTATAAATCAAGAATGATGGTATCAGTGATAGGATGAGTTGCTAAACGAAAAATGATAAAAATTCAAGCTTACTTGTAGATTTTGTTTACGGTTGAACGAATTGTATGGTAGTGCTGGCCCTTGATCGCCGAGGTCTGCATTCTCCTCCGGACGATGTCCAAGGGATAGCTGCTAGTCTGTGCAACCATTCCGGCAATGGCGCCGCAAATCAGTGATGTCGAGAACCCAGGAATAGCCACCGTGTGCACTGTTCACCGACACGTAGCCATCATCGAATATGAAGCGCGTACTTGAAAAAGCGTCGCCATCGGACTTGTCTCGACAAGCGTCGCTATTAAAGTAAGTACTGTCCCAATATCGGGAAACAGTCCCGATGTGCCCCACGGGTACCCTGCTTTACGATCATACACGAGCCACTCTCGTTTGTATAAAACACGATTTTTCTTTTCTTTTCTTTTTTTTACTTTCTTTTTTCTTTTCGTATAAGCACCGTCACGGCGTGGAACAAAAATTTTGAGAAAGAATCGACTCACCAATCAATAAATTCCTAAGTAGGTCGTAGGTGAAGAAACTGCAACCAGCGTAAGGAATGACACCAAGTAACGTTGGAGTAAATCCTCGGTAATAGGCCCGCACTCCTTCTTCCAGGTAAATGCGTGAAAAAATCTGTCGCAAGGTTTTGTATTCTGCTTTTTGTGTTACAGCCATTCTTGCTCTCATCAAGTCCAAGGGGTACGTGGTACCTTGCGATGTTATACCCGCTAATGAACCGGCTAGAAAATTTAGTCCTGGGTGTTCCCTGTATAGAATAAAACATTTTTGTTTTATGCAGTGTAAGTTATGTTGTATGATAATTTACAGTTGTAATTTTTAATTGATATGACACAAGAGTTTTACAGATGACTTATCATACAGGGACGCCTTTGCTAATTTGATTACTACGAGATTTCAATGCGTTGATCTTTAGGAAATTTTAATTATCTTCAGACTGAAATATGTCGGGATTAGATGATGAGGACGTGTATAGTTATCAACATTGTAACTTTGCCCTCAGAGGATCTTTTCAGACGACACTTAATAAGATAGATGTACACTGCAGACTACATACAATAGTACGTGAATTGCATGAATGGATCTTAATGTTATTTTTCTATGCTTCACCTTTCTGAACCATTTACTTTTAAAATCCTCTTCCACTGTTCATGAGCTGTGAATTGAACAGCAGAGTAAGGAACAATTCTGACCATAGATGCGCTATTCCCACGCCATAAGCTTAGCAACCCTTCTGTCCGTAGTGTCGTTACTAAAAATTGAATCGCCGCTCTCGCCGTGTATGGCTGCTTTGAAATTTGGAAGTTTATCTTTGTCCGATCTAAAGGTGCTATCGTCGTTTTCGCCAGTGCCCCCGCAATAGCACCCGAGACCAAACTCGTCCATACCCTTTGTGTATTCGAAATAGAGTCGCTCCATACAACTTTCCCTTGTTTCTTCTGAAATACACAATTTAATGTTGTGTACGATATAGCTGTATATCAGATTTTCCACTGACTGAAATCAGATATGCAACGAAATGCGAATTTGTAAAATGCCACTGAATTTCAATGTTATCTATATCTATGAACCATTTTTTACGCTACTAGATTTTAGAAAGAAAAAACCAAAAGAAAATTCTTCAACATTTATATGAATAAAACGAGTACAAAATTGAGTAGAACATTAAGTGGAACATTGTATTTTAAATACAACAATAGTTATACCATACATTCATGCATTGTCATTCAACAAATTGCTTTAATACTTACCATGGCATTTCCATCTTGTACTTCCATTGAAAAGCGAGATGTACTTTGTAACATAGACACGTCCTTCGGGGAGTTTGATAACACAGACATTTGCATTCGTCCGATAACCGTTCGGCTATTATTAATAGGGCAAATCCTTGTAGCTCATTCTCGTGTTGCTTTTTTCTTAACTACACTCAACTTCACTCAAACAGTTGAACTGCATAGAATTTCTACCAAATTCTCTGCAAATAAATCAAATCTTCCATGAAAATTATCTAGTAGTGTAGTAATAATATTAAGAAAAGAAGTATTGTACTTGTCACATAGTGCTACGCATACAGAATATTTTCATTTCTTTTGCTTGCCTTTTACTCGTTAGTAGTTATATCCATTCAACGATAATAAGTAATACATTCCGTATTATTTATGTATTTAAATATCTTCAATAATATGTGTGATACGTGACATACATAGAAGGATGTACTCTTAAATATTTTATTGACAAGATTAGATTTCACTTATGAGTGTTACTATTTGTTTGATACACTCAATGCCAATGCTGTTAGAAGGGAGAACCTTGAATAGATATCATGTGATTCTTATGTAACTGATATTTGTAATATATGGGGTTTATTTTGACATGTTTAGATTCTCTGTTTATCATCTAGCTTGTTTTGTGAAGTTTACACAAGTTGTTTACGGAAAGATACTCATAGTAGATGGTATTAATAGTAATAACTTCATTCTTTTTCCAAGTTTTGCAAGCAAACTTTAGAAGTTTACAAACACTTACAAACCTATAGTAGATTATATTTGATTAACAAATAAGTGCACCCATACCAATTTTTATTTAATTTTAAGTAAGGACGGTCAATTTTTAAAGTTACTAATAAATAATTATATAATTTTATTATTATTTCTCTACCATGGACTTTGAACAAAAAGTTTCCTGTATTTGTTTTATGTTATTGAAGTATGTACATATGCAATAATTTATTTATATGTAGTAATTTAAAAACTCGGTAGTATTCTGATTTATTTACAAATACGTATATATGTATGAGATGCATACATATTGCATATATTAGGAATACATATTCTGTTTTATTAGTTAAATATATTTCAATATTATAACCGGTTATATATAGTTCTCGTATCCAATTACAATAGATATCTAAAAATATTTCGTTTTACATGTTATTTTCAATTGAATTATCATATTTTTCACGAAAATTTTATACCCGTATATATATAAAGAAATTAGTGAACTTACGTAATTTACGTATCGTTAATGTATTGTTACTAAACATTTTACATACTACTACTATAGTTATAGGTGACAAAGAAAAAAAGCGATTGTTATTCGAGAACTAAAATAACACTGAACGATTTACATACGCGCATGGTTTATAATTGTGCGCTTCGGTTAACGTGATAAAGAATACATTTAATTCCATTTTTTTTATTACAGATGTACCATTAACTGATTGTACGACGAATGGGCGTAGTACAAATATGTACTTACATACGTATTATATTAATAAGTTATCTATTTATGTTTTCGTATCAGTTTGATATCCATTTAAAGGAATTTACGGTTACAATCAATATTGCATTAATTTACCAAAATACGATACAAAGTATATGAATTAAGCAATATCTAAAAAAGAAGAAAGGCTGAAGAGCAAGAGTACAAATAAAAAAAATTTATTACCTTTGTCAGTTGCGTGTAAAAATAGCCGATTGATTCCTTCGTGGAGATTCTATATTTATTGAACGATTAACGAACATAAATCGGAGCATGCAGCACCGATTAAAATACTCTCCATTATTACATAGGCGTCACGAATGTCTAGTACGTCGTCATCTACATTAAACCCTCCGCCAACGATTCCTCTCGCACAACTGATAGCAAACTGTACCTATACATATCATCCAATGTCATTTTTACTAAATACGCATGTAACGCACACTGTGACATTGCTAGCTGCTGCTTGCATCATAGACGAGGTAAAAACTAGACCTATCATCTAATGCCTTTTATTATATTTTGTTTTGTGGGGCTCGGCAGCCCCATTTCCATTTTCATGTCACTCTCAACGTTACCAACAGATGTAGAAAACGATCTTAACCCTCACTACGGTAGGAATGGTAAATTAAATAAAGTGAAAGCATGACAAATATTAGTTTGCCGAATATAGTTAACTTACTCTATAGTGTAACAAGCATTACAAACATTTTGTTATACAGATGCATTTATTATCACTAATTAATATATTCGTATCCCACTATGCGACTAATATCCATACTGTAACACTTGTAATGAAAAATATTCAGTTCGACACAATATTCAAAAAACCGCGGGCTTAAGGAATGGTCCCCCCTCCCCCTTCCGACCAGACAGCGCCAATTAGCGCAATCTATTTCAAAAATCTCCTTCTTTCGCCCAACGGATCTCGTAGTGATTAGACGTGTTCAGAGTGTCCGTCTAATTAAGGTATGTCACATAATCTATTATATTCTTTAAAAGAGGAAATTATATACATTGTTTTCATTTCCCTGTCTTCCAAGTTTCCTGTGGTTTCGTTGTTAATATTAATGAATATTTTGCAAGAAATTAAGAAAATATTGTGCAGTGAACGGAATCACGCCGCGTGGCGTACATTTTCAAATCGACTCAAATACGCATATACATACGTATCATCTTTTGCGTATGCGTATACGCATTTCAGCTCTGAGTTCCATTATCTTGCAATATATTCTGCAATTTCTAGCAATCTTATCATAATATTAGCGATCCTCAATACATTTATCTTCAATTTCAGGCGGATCCAGTTCCATGGCGTCCCTTTTGCTTGCTTGGGAATTCGAATCAGAATTGGCGGGAACGCGGCGCTGACGGGCGGGAATGCGCAGCGTAATGGCGGCGATCCATGTTGAAGTGCCAAACGATCTGGTTGACAGGTAAGCGTTTCTCAAATTTCTTGTAGAAATGAGTGGATTTTTAGCAATATGTCCCTATTGGATTATAATTCATGCCACGTATAAAACTTGTATAATGTAGAGTCGCGTTGTAGACAAGTAACAACATAATACAAGCAGTTATTCGCGACTATTTGTTTACTGTTTCTGCCTCTGCTCAGGAAGCTTGTATTTTCTCGAACATCTCGACAATTTGTCGCGAAACAAAAAAATATACTTATGAAGTAACGTATACGTTGGGATGTTTCTCGGAAATCCAAGCGAACGTAAACAAAAGTCGGGTGTTGAACATAGCCAAACGGCAAAGGACGGTTGCGGGGGTTGTCATTCGGTCACTTGACGCCGAGCTGACGAAACATGCGGAACACGTCTCAGTCAGTGAGGTGGGTGTCGTACCGCACATACTTGTACCGCGGTGTTCATAATAGTTACATTACAATTATTTACACTCTATTACCGCTGCTGCTTATCTTAACACGATTCTAATTACCACTTCGCATAGCATTATCTTTTTGCTTCAATAGTAAATCTTTTGTTAACATCGTGTGCTTATACGTTTGTAAAACGAACATTCATATTTGCTACAGTCAATGTATATTTAATTAAAGCTTTAGTATATCACAATTATCATTACCTTCGTGCACTTGTTTTATTTCTTGGTTACTCTTTGTTACAGGAGTATGGAGAGAGTTGATTAGACGAAATAGAGTAAGCCAATAGCTACAATGATGCGAAATAATTCATTGCAACCAAGGCGTTTGTACGTGAGCATTTTAATCATTTTTCCATATTGGTTTTATATGATCTGCGACAGATACTAAGATGAAACAGCGACTGTTAAAATACTTGCAAAAACTATTAAATCTTCTATATCCATTACAATTAAGTCACTGGAATTGTAACGTTTTGTTAATGGTGATAACGAGCACTCGATAGGATGAACATGTTTTTTTTCCAGAAAATTTTGTGACCGCGCGCAATGCGGCCGGTAAAGTCAGTGTTTGCTTCGCAGTTTTTTTAGTATTTCCAGAGCAAGTGGCTCTGCATAAATTTTCGATCACATTTTAGTTACACGGGATTGTAGAGTCAGTGTTTTTCGCGTATTAGTTATTAATACTATTATCAGAGCACCGGTGCTCCGTTTTCAATTATTTCTATCGCGAAAGTAGAATCTTAATTTGTTCGCCGATATAATTTCCAGTCGCGTGCATAGACTTTTATTCTTATTTTTTTCTTATATTCGCTATCGGAAGTAGAGTCAGTGCATCACTGAAGGGGATGTTTTAGGCGACACTGATAAAGTGAGAAATGTAAGCATCTTTTAAAGAATTCTCAGTTTTCTATGAAGAATTAAATTATGTAGATTTAGCAGTAGATTTTAATGTTCTTTGCTTTCTTGTTTAGTCACTGTTTGCACACTTCCTGATGGTTGGGGTCATTTGAGCTGCCTCGGTGATGTTCCTGATGTCCTCCACGAGTACTTCCTTGGTACCTGCAATCAACGAAGTAGTGAGTCGCATGCGTTTTGGTTCCTCCGGTCCCCAATCATGCCGCAGGACGATTGGTCCAAAACGGCACGGGTGACTGGTTGTATTTTTTAGTAGTTTTGCGAGCATAGTGACTGCGGGTATATTTTATATACCCCTCAGTTGCAACGTTATTTTCTTGTGTGTTATTTCTTATATGAGGTTAGATCTGCTTTCTTGTACACCGCGTCTTTTAATATAAAAAAATCGAGAACAATAGAAATATTACTCAAATAAATATTTGGTCAAATAAGCACTCTTCACGTAGGTTCCTCTATTTTGATAAAAATATATGACGATATTAATAAATACATTGAACAAATGTATGCATATTGAGGACCTTGTATACTAAATTCATAATTGCACTTATAATCAATTGAAATTTGTTTTCACTGTTAAGCAGTGCAGAAGTCGGATACCCTCCGACTTCGTTACTGCAAGTGGTTTATGATTATAGTAATCATGCATTGAAATAAATAAATATAACGATACGTATTTTAAAATCAGCATTGTATACTATGCGTAGCCAATGATAGCATTTAATATTAATTTTCATGTGCTATAGTCGAGTCCTTTTCGTATGTTTATTACACATTATGTACAAGAAGGCACTTTGTATACAGGTAGATTTCAAAATCGGAGTAGCTATCATGAACACTTTGCTTCGATTAAGGAATCACCTGAGGCTTATTTAATATCTTGTCTATTTTTCAAGTAAATATTTAATTGCATTACTTATTCTGGTAAATTCAGTTTCAATGACAGTTACTTTAATAAATAAATTTTTTATCAGTAGTTTTCGGGTTTTTATTGATATTTTATAAATTACAAAGTCGAGTCATTTTTAAAGAGTTTGAAAATAAAATATACTATTCCCTATTGCAAATTTACGTATACTAATCATCTTCTTAGATCAGGATTTTCAGGTTTAACCCCTTCCGTGTTCATTGCCAGGAACTCGCTCACGTGCCCAGGTGCTACTTGGGTGAGTGAAAGGCAATGGGTACGATGATCACATAGTTTTTAAATTTATAACAATGTTTGGCGGCTGACATTTGCTAGTGCACCGTGCACGACGTATTTTCCACATTGTGTGTGTGTGGTTAGGCTGTGGAATTGCGTCGGCTCGGGAATTTGATAACAAATTATAAACGAATTTATTTCAAAACCGATACTATGATTTCATGAATAGCAATATGTTTTGCAATCGCAAATGTACATTGAATACCATAACGAATTATGAAAATATGGCGAAGAATAGAGTACTATACAAACCAAATATACTTAGTTGAAAGAAAATGTATAATGCAATATATTTTAATAATCAATATTTTATACGAAAGTAATGTAGAAGCATATACGTTTACGCACATTTACGCAATGGTCGCTAGCCTTTGTCAGCCGATTTCAGGAATTGGTACGTACCCTTAGAGTGTGAAAGATTGTATGCCAAACTCGGGTGTCGGAGGCGTCCCGGGACGTCTCTCTAGTGTAGGTTTTTGCGCCCGAGTGTTTGATTGAGAACCGTGGAATGAGGTGTGTTTGTGTGAATGCTTGCCATTTTTTAAATATAGGTACAGGTAGGATAGGTAGTATACCTTCTGGCGTGCTTGATAGATATAAGTAGGTAGGGCCGGGCAGGTTGACACAGTCTCTGATCGGGTAGGCATTATTTCGCGTGTTCAACCTGTTTCAGGAAATTCGATTTGAAAAGTCGACGGCGAAGCTGTGGCGCGAACGAGAATGCGTTCGCCTCTGGTTTTGCCCATCGATTTTTCGAATTTTTCGCGGTCGCGGTCGCGATTTGACTCCGAAACGAACGTGTTACATTATGCTCGAGACTGCGCGTGTAGGCGAAGATCGATTACAATTTTAATCGTAATCTTTACGATTTTCCGTAATCGCAATTTTTACGATTTTATTTGGTCGTGATTCGTCCACGTGTGTTCGACTTAGCTACGCGATTTAGATTTTTATTTTATTTGCTTTTTGTTTGCGAATAGAGTCTCGAGCCTAGACTAAGTTTCAGCGGGCATTGCGCTCGAAGAAAAGAAGAAGCTAAATGCTGAAGAGGCCCGACAAACTGTCGCTCAAGAGGGCAACTACCAATGGCTCTGCATCCTTTGGATGGAGAGTCATTCTTTGTTACTATTTTGTCACTATGCTCGCTTTTGTATGCTGTAGTTGTAGTTTATTGTTTGGCCAGCACTATTGCCTGGCCCACCTTCATCGTATTGGGCAAATCGCGATTTTTATTAGCGTAGCGTACGATTGAATACGGTTTGCATTAGAGTTGAATTATAAAACCAAATCACTAGAGTTGCGATTTAGTATATCGTGTTTTGAATTAGAGTTGCGAATTAATACAGATTGCGGTTTGAATTAGAGTTGCTTTTATATTAAATTATACCTGCGATATGTACTTGCTTTTAGCGTTGCGATAATAATTTTCGCGTTCCCTTTTCACACAGGTTATAATTAGCACTTACAGTGCTGCGATATTTTTCCGTCGCGAATATTTTTCTTAGATTTTCATATAGTGTTGCGATGATAAATGATCGCGATTTTGAAATAGCGTTGCGACCACAATGAAATGCCCAAATTGGTTCCTGAGTCCAGCTACTAAAGCTGCATAAGGTGATTACTTCGATGGTAGGCTAGGATGCGACTACCACGACTTCTCCGTTATTAGTGTTGCGAATGAACAATGATGGGTGCAGTGAATTACTTTTTTTTGGTTTCCTATTTTTTTAAATATATACGAAATACTACGGCATATTATTAGAGACGATGAAGCACCATACGCGATTGACTTTGCAAGTAATGCAGTAAATTAGCGTTGCGAAAAAAAGAGATAATCCACTTACGGGTTTCAATCGCGCTTATAACAAGTGGACGATGATTAATAGTAGAATGCCCCTCTGGCTATTGAATTTGTTTAATGGTATAATTTTTATTATTATTATCCTTTTTATTATTATCGTATCGTCAAAATCGAGTGTTCTGATGTTTTTTTGATAAAATTATTACAATTAATTTGAAACTCTAAAAACGAGGTATACGTTTTTTATCTTTTCCTTTTTCATCTTAGTATCCATAAAATATGTTTCTATTTATAATTCATACTTATTATTCAGCATATTTTCATTTTGGAAGAACAAGCTCTTGACTACTGTACTATTTTTGACATAATTACTACTGTTATAAACTAGTTTGTTACAGAATTACTAAGCTAAAGGAGATGTCAATATAATTGAATATTACCTCAAGTACATTAAATAACACATTGCAATATGTAAGTAATCAGAGGCTCAAATGTGATGTTGTATGGATCAAAGAAATCGAAGGAAATCATGTGATTCAAAGGAAATGATACACATTTGTGTCGAGTATGCTAGCTATTTAATTGTCTACTTTTTCGTAATTATTAATACAATAAATAAATTTGTTTCAGGTTTTTCGATTATCAAATGCATCGATTCTTCGATATACTGTTTCAAGTATATAAGCAATGGGGAAGATTATTTAACACGACTTAAAGGAAATGATAGAAACAATCGGGATAGCATACCTAAGAAATATCACTAAATTCTTATGTACTTTGATCTGTTTCAGGTTGCACGATCACGATTTTAATGAAAGAAGATTCGTTGTAAAATATCCCTTTCCCCTTTCTATATATCCCTTTAGATTTTCAATTAGGTAGGCTATTTTTAAATAACGTTAAGTTTTTGTACAGGATGGCTGTTTGTAAACTAAATTATTTTTTAAATAGGCAGGCAATCTCTCAATTAAATTAGTTTTTCATTAGGCAGCCAATGTTTAAGTTAAGATAAATGTTTAGTCAGGCAGGTGCTTCTATGTGTTTCAGGTGCATGATCATAATCTTCCATGAAAGGAACATCAAGATTCGTGATGAAATATATATCCCTTCAGATTTTCAATTAGGTAGGATATTTCTAAATTGAATCATACTTTAAATAGGCAGGCAATTTTCAAATTGAATTAGCTTTTTAGTCAGGTAGGATGTTTTAAGTTAAGATTTAATTTACCTTAATTAAAGGTAGAATGTATTTGAATTACGTGCATACTAATTTATATTATAATGCTTATTCTTTAGTTTAGGTCAGGTCTAACAGAATTTTTATTTTCAGCTTTCCCCATAATGAATAATTTTAATACATCCTATTTACTTAAACTAACTATAGGTTAATGTGTATTATAATCCTTATTTTTTACTTCAAAAGGTTTAACGGAATTTTTATTTTCAGCTTACGTGCCAGTTATTTATTTCAATACATTTTACTTACTCAAACAGTGTATAAGCTAATTTATATTATAATCTTGATTTTTTAATTGATTTAGGTTTAACAGAATTTTCATTTTCAGCTTTCGTTAAAATCAGTTATTATGATGCTTCCTTCCATTGTTATTTTGCACTACGTTTGCATATTAAGCGTGCTGCAAATATACATCAGAAGGAAGTAGCGTCTAGTTTGTAAATAATCATTTTTATAAATGGATGGTATTTGTGGCGCGGCTAGGGCCGCGCGGGTCTCCATTCGCAGCAACCTCCCCGTGGTGAGACCTGGGCAATCGATGTTATATATCATACATTTACCAATTCTATCGATTCTCTTGCGATACAATTGTTAAGTATATGATAAAAGCGTCGAGCAAATTGGCTGTGATTTTAACAATATTTTTTTAAACTTTTGATGTCCTTTGTTGCCCCTGCTGCCCGCAGGCAACGCGTTAATGCCTTTTATTGCCGCAAAGAGCAAAAGCATTATTTTAAAAATTATTTTATTTCAATCTGTACGATAGTGAGCGTTACCATCGTTTTCTGCAATCTGTTGGTAACGTTGCGAGTGACACGGAAATGGTATGGGGTTCTCGGACCTCGAGAATTCGGATCGAAAAAATACATTGGCTGATTTGTCTATTCCTACATCTCGTCAGTGGTAAAGTATAAAAGAAAACAGTGTCGGTTAGGCAGAGATCTGCTATGTATGCTTGCTTCTTACGTACATTAGCGACCTCTTAGAATTTTCACGGCGTGGCGCCATATTGTGTAAATGTTCAGCGGGAGTTTGTCATTTAAAATAAATAATTACTAGTTTGCATAATTTTTTAGCGTTCCAAAGTGTGTGTGTGTTTGAGACAATGAAAAATGTTCGCTTGAGGTAAAAACCTGTTTGGGCCTTACACCGTCAACGATTATGTATATGTTTAATTTGCTTAGTTGCTAATATTGTTTAATTACATATGTATAAATTAATATAAATCATTCAATCCTCAGGGCCAACAAATTAGTGTAGGTAATCGATACAAAAATATATCTTATCAAAGAGGGTAACAAATAGTATTTATCTTTGATATATAAATATTATGAACCGGTGTATCGAGTTAGAAGATTCTGAAGAAAATGCAATTTATCACTATCAAACTTTTTACAATTATATTTGGAAATATTATTTTTCGGGTAACGCAGTAACTATGCAACCGTTCTGATTCTAATCTCGGGAGATCTGTGTTTTCGTCAAAGAGGTACATAAGCTAGAAAATAGAGAATACAGAAAGAAAGCACGGTAGACGTTATGGCGTTGACGAGTCCGGTAGATCCGGTCTGTTATCACTGGAATTTTAAAAGGCCGCCTCCTCGTCAACTTGGATTTATTCGAATTAAAACCCAGCAGGGCCGCACGCCGTCTGTCTACCTGATAAGATTCTTCCTCGTGGACAGTAACGGCCACTATGCTTTACATGGTACCTTCGAAACCAAATTAAAAAAAAAGGAAAATGAAAGTTCTGACACCAGCAAGTAGAATGGCTTGAGGAGAAAGAAAATCATCGAATTAATTGATATATACATATTAATAGAACGGTCAAATTTCTTTTTCTTTTTCTATTAATCCGTAATTGTAGTAATTACAAATTATTATTACTATTTATCATAATTTTATCTTAATTTTAGGCTTGAACTTCTTCTCAGAAATATTCTCTGCTTTAGATTGACGATCAAATTAACTTTCGCTGTTAATTCCGTTATTCTTTAGCCGTAGTAAACAAATTTCAGGATTGATTTTGTCTTTTTAGAAAGATTTTCTTGATTTTATCGATCTCGACGAAAAATCCCGGGTTCTTACGACTGTAAAACGTTAGATACGTTATCAGTTAGCGGTCTTCGCAGAGATACTGGTTTGTAGTGTTCCGTAGTGGACTACCGACATTGAAATTGCATTATAGAAGCTCGATCAGGCATTCAAAGTTGTACAAACCCGTAGCAACTTCTACTGACGATTAATGTTAAATGCGAACACGCGTACAGGTAGAGATAAAAGGAATAGACATAAACGTTACGATTGCTGTGGGATTAATTTGAAAACTATGCGGAATTTATAGAAGCTGGACAAAGATCAATTATAGAAAGAGGGAGAAATTTTGTTGTCTTTTAAATAAACAAAGATTTAGTTGTCGTGGAAATTTTATATATAACTTTCTTTAAATTCAATGAATTTTCTTTACTCTATATCGCCATTTATATTGTATATATGTATATTTTCAAAATTTCATTCATATTCTCCCGACTTCCATCTTCTCCCACTCTCTTACTGTTACTAATATTCTAGAAAAACAATGCACATCTTCCATGCTATTTGTACAATAGTACCAATATAATTCAATTCTACAATAATTAAATATTCCAAGATGAAAGAATCTTAGAATGTACTTAAAAAGAAATTTATAAATTGGCCTTCCAAAAAATGTTACAACTATCGAAACGTATCTAAAAGGGAAAAAAGGAAGCAATTCTTTCTTCAACAAACTTCTTCAACTGTTGCGACATCCCATAAGTGATACGGTTTCTCTTAAACCTGAGTTCGAGATAATGGAATTCGTCGCGATCGTTGCTTACGTTAGCTTTGTGTGCACACCACTGTAAAGAAGCGATTCATAGGCACTTTTCCCGAGGGTTAAATTTTCCACAATGGTCAGAAAACGTAGGGCACCTCTTCGAGCATGTCCTTACCTGGTGGTTCGCCGTTCACGTTGGACTTTGCTTTATGCGGACACTTTATGCCTCCGATTGCGAACGACACCGGAACGCTCTCAACTCCTCGGCACCGATCGGGATCCTTTTCCGATCGCAAAACAACAAGAGCGGTTTTAATTTAAGGTTCCAAGAAGCCCAGGAACTGCGTTTCCTTCGTTTGGGGTCTACGAGCTGGCGGCACGTTTTAATAATCGTGTTCTAGACGACGAGCATTCTCGTAAACCAGATCTGTTTTTATGCATGAATCTTATCGGCATTCGAGCCAGCCAAGCCACGGGAGGACACTCTCCTTCGTGTATTATACGAGGAATGTTCATCGGTTGATCGAAGATTTAAATTGAACACCGATAGATATGTATATACGAGAATCTAAACGTTTCGATCATGGAGCTCGTGGAATTTTTGTCAGGATGCTTTGACGCCGATTACGTGGCTCATTCGAAGGAATGTAATCGTTCAACGATGTATTAATACGGGTATCTTAGATAGTATTATTAATCGAGACGAAATTTGTTGAGAAATGGGGCTTGTTATGTGTTCGTAAAGGCAGTGAAATTGCTGAGTTTGTGGGTATGTATATATCTGGGTTGAATAAGTATTTGAGAGGATAATTGGTACTGGTTATGGATGAAATGGTAGGCAGAATGAGATGACTTTGGAAAATTAATTAATAGATGAGATACGAAATTGTTTTATCTATGATACAAGAAAAATATTTTCATATCCTAAGAGTACCGTACCCTCGTAAAAAATGTCGAAATTAAAGTATTTGTTTTATTCTATATATGTATGTCGGTGTACAAATATTTCAGTTATTTGGAAAATTCAAAGAATATGCAAGCTGTCTTTTACCAATGAGATAAAGCCTGCTATTCGTCAGTGAGTGTTGGTGAATACATTTTTTTATCAGTATTGTTGAATTTCACAGTTTGCAGCTTGCAATGATGGGGTAAGAAGTGATTGGCTCTATTTGTTTCATTAGCGTTATCAGTATACGTATGTAGTTCGTTTCCAGTATGATTTTGTTTTTCCGTATTGTGTTTAGTTCCCTCTCATTTTTATATTATACTTTACGTTAGATATCGTATGTATTTCTTCGTTAATTTTTAATCTTGTAGTATGGTACTTTATAATGCATATTCACGATTGCTGATCAGATTGTTAAATTACTCACGGTCCAAGATAAAACGTACGTGCATTAAATCCGTTTGCAATAGTTCGGGGGTATTCCTGTTTTTAATCTATTATTTTGTTAGAATATTCAGTATTTTAACAATTACGTAATATACGATCCTGGACTGTACAAGACTATTTATGAATTATTTTGGTTTACATGTTAAACATTGTTGTCACTTCGAACACTTGTGGCAATATACGAAGAACCTATTATCTTATCCGTTTGCATAGTTTCCTAACCAGTCGTCAAGTTAAAAATGAAAGAATTAAATACTTTGGTACCTGTTTATGGCTATACAATAAATGTATAATAAATAACACAATGCGAAATGGATTAAAACGTTCACACTCATACTTTCAACCGCGATATTCTCTACAATGCCCAAAATAGTTCATTAAAAAATCTTCGTTTTCCTTGGACAAATCTGATAGAACGATTTATCTATTGTCGTTCAGAAACATCAGCAGAACCGTAGGTTATACATACATATACGTGGTTAGACGTATAGTCGGGAGGTCAGGAGTCAAGACACGATGAGAGATGGGGGTCGAAAACAATTTAATGGCTGCAAATGGCAGTCTTGGGAAAATTGGCACTGCAACGTGCACAGTGAAATGACGAGAAGAGAGACAAATACCGTGCTGAGAAATATTGCCAATCGGTGCGGTCCCATTTGGTCTTTAAACGTTCCATAAAAAGAGCTGGACACGATTTACGTTTGATTATAGCCTCGACTAGGGTCAAAAGTCGGTACGAAATGACTATCGATACGGGATGGGAGCGACCAGTTGGAGATTATAGGTAATGACTAATGATATACCACCAATCTTTGAGGGAATCGACTGTTCTTTTTCAAATAGGCTCTGGAAACACTCGATTAACACTTTTTCTCTTGACGATTTTCCTTTTTAATTTAACATTTAATAATTTACGGTTGATAATCGTTTCGTCGGTGATCGATAGTTGAAATCGGCCTTCCTATAATTTATCTATTATATTGGGAGTCTATGTTTGACCTAATTGAAACCGTCTGCTTCTAGGTATATAGCAATTAAAAAATAATAATATCCCAACCACAGTTATATTGCACGCTTTTGTTAAAGATGTAATAATTTGTTCGGATCGACAAAGAAAAATATTTCCACACTTTGTAGTAGAAGCTCAATATTCTATAAATATTTTTCATTTATTTGTTGACATAATTTAATTGAGGTGTACTCATTTTAATTGAAAAAGTGTTACAAATGCAACAATTTCCCTTTCGTTTAACTACAAATCAATTTTCGGATTTATAACGTTCGCATTTGATTACACAAGTGCAAACTATTTATTACAGTACAAGATTTTTTTCCAAGCCAGTAGAATTTAAATGTCGAATCAACATTAATTATACGTCATGTTAATTCAGTCGTTGTCCGTGTATTTCCATGGGCATCGATTTCGACCGATTCTGCATAAAATTCCGATTTGTATTCAATTCGTTACCCGCTAATCGAACCGATCCGATTAGGTCCAAATAATCAATATCTGCCATTTTCATTTTTTTCTCGCTGGTAATCGGCGTTAAAGTATCTTAAGTTTCTGTTAATTGTATGCGTCTACACAATGGCAGATACGCCAATCACATAGCTCTTAACAAGAACGGGAATTCCTTAACATATTATGGAATTAGGTTGTCATGTAATAACCTTCATTCTTGTTTAAAAAATATGTACAATCATATTATTCGATCTTAAAAATTGGAGGAAACATTTAGGGCGCTTGAACCATCAGGTGAGACATCCCGTATATATTTACACGTTCTATGACGTCATTACTTATCTTCCTGACTTTCTGGTGTAAATCGTATCCTTTTTAAAAAAGAAAGTTTCCCCTATTTTGTCAGCACCGTAGTTGCCTTTATTAGGGTCTTTGGAGTGCACTGATACAGATACCACAATATCAATGCTTGCTCTTAAAGCTTTTACGTTCACGGTCATGCAGGTAATACTAATTCAGACTTTTACACGCAAGTTTCCTCGAAAAAAGAATTTTCTCCGTGACTTATCGTTACTTTGGTTACTCCTAAGAAGAATGCCAGGGTATGTTCATGGAATTTCCCCGACATTTATATTCATCTTCATTAATTCTGCGTCCCAATGTTATTCATTGTGAGATACCACCGTTCACTTAAAACTATATCAAATTGAAATCTTCTGCATTATATACTAATTTATCCATTAGGTAAAGAAAAAAATATCCTCCAAGGATTGAAAAGTTCTAAATTCAATCTTCTCGCAGCATTGAAATTCTGTCTCTGTTTTCAATATTTATGCAACAGTGTGATCCATAATTAACTCTACTTCAGCCTTTAAAAAATGCCCGATATCTTCGCCATTAAAACAACCGCAATCAACTTCCTGTCCCCGAGTTTCATCCAATCCGCAAGATCTACCCCGATAAAACAAAAGTCTCAAAGCCTCTTTACATCATTACAAAAATATACGCCATTCACACCTTTCTCTCAACCTATTGCATAAGAAACGCAGAAACGTTGCCCCATCGATCTGTCGCGTCATAAATTACTACGAAACGTACGCAACATCGTTCAAGAGGACTCGTTCGTAGTAAAGAAACGTTCCCGATGAAATTAAGCCTTTTTCCCCGTTCGGACGGCTCTGATAATCGTCGTCTGATCGAATTGATTCATCGTCTGCTCCGAAACGGGACAGAAACAGCGCGAAAGCATCGTTCCTGTCGTTCAATCTTCCTCCTCTTCTCAATCCTATGCTCCAAGATGGCCGTCGTTTTGAGCGCGAGCGAGTGGAGGCCGCGGTACAAAAAAGGACGAGCGTAATAACGTAGTATCGTTAATGGCTGGGCAATTTCAGCGTGTACGAGTGGGCCTCTCTTTCCATCCCGTTCATCTCTCGTCGGTGTTTCGTTCCTTCTGCCTTGTTTTCTTGGCTTTTTTTTGTTCTTCCTTCCTTTTATTTTCGCCGTACCTGCCCCACTCCAAAGGTGTGCCAACCACCTCCACGCGCGCCCTTATATCCCTCCTTTGTGCCCAGGGTATCGTTCCGCCGTGGAAACGCACGGGGAACGCCAAAAACGATTCCGAAACAGCCTCCGACCGAGGAGAGTTTAACAGCCCGAGTTTGTTCTTACTGTTAGCCGGCGAGTATCCTCGTCACCTGTTTGTTTGTCGTTTTATTAAGCAGCTTCTTTGCGCTGCCCGCTGATATATGTATACTAGTTCCTTTGATTCGCACCTCCTCGGAACTCGAACTGAGATTCTTCCTTAGCGGAGGAAGGAGGGAGATCGATTCGCTTGGATTTCGTTATTGTCGCACGAAGCGGAGCTTCGACCTGACGGATAATGGTTTGAATTTATGAATGATATGTTTCTATTTTTTTCTCGTCGCATGTTGTGGGTCAAGAGTTTAGTGGAAGATACGTGATTTTAACGATTTCTTCGCGGATCGCAATTTATTTAGTCCAGTCTGTTTTGCGATTCAGTCGGTTAATCAAATTTGGAATCGTTAGACGTTGCAAGGAGGTCAGAAATTTGCGATGCTCTTCTGTGTATCGTGATCGGCCTGTTAACTGCAAGTAGAATAAGTTTAATTGGTATAGATCTCTCATTACTGATTCGCAATTCGAGTACGGTTTATAATCACCGTGCCTATTAGATCCTGTAACAATCCTCAACCTCACGAACGTAGTTCTTCAATGTTTAATTCGCTTACCGCGAAGGCCATTCGAGCAATATATTCTTGCAATTACAACCGAATGAGATTCTCAGGATTGTTTCCCCCTCCTATTTTGTGTCTCTTACAATTTGTCAACAGTTACGCGGTATTACAGAATAGTTTAATTTTTCCATTATTTGTGAGGAAAAAAAGGAAGAACCCTCCTAATTGGTTTCTGTTTCAACAAAAATGAAATTCTCCGATGAAATTGTATTATTTAGTGAGCAAAAATTGATTCTTAATAAAAGACTGGCCAAAAACAGTTACCCTTTTAACTTTTTGAATTATTAAAAAGGGAGGACACTTCTAATTATAATAAATGGATAATTAAACGCGTAAATAATAAAGGAACTTTAATTTCCAGAAATATACCGAATACGGCTCGATCGTGAGTGTTAGTCGTTCTCGAAAATTTAAAATCATTGATTGTCGTAAATTATTCAAGTGATCCGCTGAATATCGGCAGGCCAGTGAGTAATGGTCGAATTTTTCTCCTTGTCAGTTCGTTTGTTTAACGCGGTGACTTTCGAAAAACGAGGAATGGCACTTGAATTGTACGGGACAGACCTACGTTGTCGGCATGGCGAATATTCTACGCGCGAAAGCTTTAAATGCAATTAGTGTCTCGTTTTTTTTTTCGGGAGAAACGCTTCGACCTTTTTTTTCATTTTCTTCCTCCGGGGACATGTTATCCGATTCTGCCTTTTTCGTTTCGCATTCGACAGCTCGAATAAGAGTAGTTTACACGGAAACAATAACGCGTTACTTTTATTATCTTGCACAGAGTTTCCCATTTGTAACGTCTAAGATGATATTCGATATCGAGATGAGAAATGACAAATGATTTCTGTGGCAATTAATTGACGAAGCCGTAATATTTTCCTTCCTTTACGAGTCGTAAAATGGAATGGACGGTACAATAATTGCTGAAAAATTGGCAAAGCTGTTATTTTATTTTGACCCTTTCGAAGTATGATCAAGTTCTGGTGTAGCTAATCGTTCTTGATCATCGGTAGGGGGTGAAGAACTTTTGAAAATTTGTACGACTAATTTGATTCCATGCAAAGTTATCTCTTTTATTACAAGGTTATTGCGCCACGAGAAAACGTGGGTGTCGCCTGAACCAGTAAAAAAGTTGAAGAAAAAAACCCCAATATCTTTTATGCTTTACGATGGAAAATTTAAGTACATTATTAACTACCGCTTAAACATCGTGCAAGTTTTCGTTCGTGTGAAAGTCAAACGCCGCACGAAAACTTTTACGGGGCTCTGTATCGGCGCGTAAATGGGAAAAGTTGTGGATATTTGAAGAAAACTCCAGTGTCTTTTGTAAGGGGCACAGTACAAGTTCATGTAGGTATGTACGCGTTACGGCTCGTTTGCAATTTTAATTGGTAATTCATTCATTACCTTATCTCTGTTCATGAAGTTGTTTTAATTCCCTTGTTAATGTAGTGCTTTATTGAAACGAGAATCAATTGACCAATTACACGCATATTATATGAAAAGGAACAAAATTACGAACAATTTGAAAACACGTAAAATAATTTTGTATTATTAAATGAATATTTTCCTTCCTGATATGCGTGTGTGTTTCAGTTTTGTCGTAAATCCGCGGTAAAAGGTAATTCGAAATTATTAGTCTCAGGTTGCAATACTGATAGAACGATACCAATGATACAATAAAGCCGCAACAGGTCATTAGGTTCGATCGACGTGTAATCCCGTTGCGCAGAATACAGCCGAGAACCCTCTGAAATTGCCCGGTGTTTGGGGGTCTTTGGAAGCGCATAGGGAACTAATCGAAAACATATTTGTCGATTAAGCCGCGAGTACTCCGAGCCTTTTCATGATCAGATTGAATCATGAGAGATATACGATCCATAATGGCGGTCCTCTCTTATCACGAACGACGTGGAAAACAGTTTCTATCCCTTCTGTAATAGGTACGTTTGAACTGGTTTTACGATGGATAAGAGTATGTAAACGTTACACAGCAGCGATTATGGTTAATTAGATGTTACGAATTGAAATGTTAAGCACGAGTTGGGTACTTTCAAGCATTAATAATTATTTTAGTTTATCATATTTATAATAATGCGGAAGGTAGTAGTACATAGTAGTTAATCAGGGTTAATTCCTGGAATCTTCTAAAAAAATAATTTTTAAAAATCCTGTATGGAAAACGAAATCTCTAAAGAAAGTTATTTTCCACCCTTATCTTCCATTACTTCGACACACCTACGGGGTGTAATCCACATATTTCGGACGGCTTCGTATGATTTACTTAAACAATGATTTTATTAAAATATTATCGTTACATTGATTTAATAAGGAACAATACGTTTATTATAATATTATTAACGATCTCGCATCGAAACAATGAATCCTCGTTCTTCAAACCACCGTTTTGTCTGCCGTCCGCATGCTTTCTCTACTTGTCCGTGTACCTACCTCCGTACAACAATACGATTGTCGAACAATCTTAACAAATCGGAAAGGGCGTTCACGCACGACGTTCGCCCGCGAATTCGCGTTACATCGGAACCCTTAGGACGCGGTACACGTTCGCACCCACACAAGGGTGCCGTAATAACACGTCGAGCCGTCAGGCTGTAGCAGTAGGACTACGGGTATACACTTGGACACGATGCCGAGATTAAACCGTGCAGGCGCGATTACGATACGCCAGTATCCGATTGGCCGACGGTTCGTCGAACAGCATGGGCGGAGCGAACCGTAATGAGTTTCTAGCTTAGTACTCTCGGGCTTCGTTCGTCATGTTTCTACCCTCTCACTTTCGCCAAACCTCCGCATTCTCCTCGTCCTCTCCCCTTGTCCTTATCGACTCGGGTCGTCCTTATGCACGCACGCGTGCACACACGCACACACCACCGGCCATTTCGACACGTGAGTGCACGCCGATTACACCGGCGTCTTTCCTCTTCGTTCGCCGCCAACTCGCCGTCCGTCAACCCTTTTGTCTCCGCCCCGAAGCCACGATGCACCTTCGCGCGGCAACGTTTGCCGTTGTCTTGCAGGTACGCGTACCCGTATACCTGCGTGCACGAGCACCGTGTGCACTTTCCGTGGAATAATTTTCGAATTACAGTTAAGACCACGGGCGTACGGCGGTTCGCGAACCGTTCGCCGTGGGATCGTGAACGGCGTTCATTAGCGGCCGTGATGCATCCGTGAGATAAATTTGCTTCGTTAGAGGTGGTTGGTCTCGGTGATCCTTGAGGTGGTTGGGTCGTGGATGTGTTCATGGTCGCGATGCATTCTTTAAACTTTGCTCGGCAAGTAGACACGTTCCGCGTGGATCTCGTGGAGATTTCGCTGGCTTGCTTGGAAGGTGATGCGAATTACGAAAGTTTCACTTTTCTGGGGAATGAAAATTGCTTTAGTAGAGTCCCCAGCTGTTGGCCGATTAAATGATGCATCGTTTTGGTGGATCGGTCGAAGGTGGATATAGATACTTGTATCGTTACTGCTCGCTTTAATTCACTTTTACCAGAAACGGGTAAAATTTCGAATTTTGATTGGGTTATATTAATTGCGAATAGATCAGATGTCTAAAGAAAACGTTGTATTATATTTTTCCAAGTGGTTGGTATGTAATTCGTTGTGCATTAAATGAGTCCAAGCGTATATTTCTACTGACGATCGTTCGATCAGATGGATCGAATTATATATCTGAATTCATGAGTGGTGTTCGAGTCAGGGTTATGAATAAAGTAAAACGCTCGAGTCAGAATAAATGTCGTTTCGTAATTAGTTTAACAGAGACATTTGAATGATTACTGATTTAAGACTAAGAATGAATATCATGGAAATATAAATCTATTACGATCGAATCTGATTTTAAATTTGTTTAGTTCCATTTTCAGTTGGAATTATAATTTTCATATACATATATTATTTTTACCGTCATTTCTGAGGAACGAATTTTTGTAATTGTCGATTGAAACATATTCGTAGCAATGCGTGACATGTAATAAAATAACCAAAAATTAATTTAATTTCCAATTTCATGAAGTTGAACGTCAATGAATTTCTCGAGTTTCAATTCAGTGTAATAATAAAATCGAAAGAAATTGTCTGTTCATTTGAAATTACAGTTCTATTGATTCTCCCAGCATCATTTTTTCAATTTCACCGTGCGAGATAAAGTGTGAGAAAGCAACGCAGAAAATACCGAGGCTGTTCTTGCGATATGTATGTCAAGTACCTCGCAGTCGCAAATTGTAACGTGGATTGGTAAAGTAGTAGTAATTCCAGAAGTATTTTTATGGAGAATTCAGTGCCATAGCTGCGATTATTTTTCGCAGTGGTGCCATCATTCTAAATGCCTCTGCGCGATTAGAGTTCGTACCAAACGTATAGACCTTTCCTGTTATTGAAGTAACAGTAAAATATATTCTTCCAATATAATCGATGCTTCCATATTAAACAAAAAAATGTATCTCAAAACAACGATATTAAATATAGACATTCGCCTTTTTTTGAATTCATTCGCCACTTTTCTTTGAATATAGTTTGAAAATACTTAATCAAACTATTCAATATCGTTTCACTCATTCGTACACGCTATACCTATCCAATCTGTCCCGGGGATCATTAAAAATTGTTAATCACTCGTCAAATAATAAGAAAAATCCCCCTAATTACCAAACACGATAACGTTTGATTTCCTCGCGTATACCATCGCCACCCCACCACGAATATATATATATATCGCTGATTTAAAATCGATGCTGAATAATGTAGCCCGGGAAAAACGAGCGAAATGCAATCCGCCCGATGCAATCGGTTTTTCGTTTAAATTTCATTTCGACGAAACTTTATGTCAGCGCCGCTTATTGCAACCATTGAATATTTAACCTACCCTCCATCGTGATCACCGTTTCTCATCGTTCTTGTACGATTCTTCAACCCTCGGCGAATTATTCGTCGGTAACGCGGGGTTAATTATTCCCATTTACGATCAGAAGAAATCACTCCCTGCCCAGGCCAGATGCTTTAAATCGCGAAGGGTTGTTCTATCCGTTCGCGGTCAATTTGTAAGTCGACGCAGGCCTTCAGGTGTGTATTGCATGTATGTATAGATACAGGCGGATAACATTACCTGGAATTAGAGTTGCCTGATACGTAAGTGGCGAACAGTAATCGGTGGTAGAAGTTTAGTCGTCCATTGCTATTAAACCCGTCTGCGTTCGGTTGCTTTTTCATTCGACCGGCTATTTCATCTTCTTTTCGAGAGATAGTAGGGACGAGATATAGAGAGGGGCGTGTCCTCTATCAAGACAGAATAGAGAGGAAATTGGACGAAGGAAGAACGGAAGGAGGAAAGGAAAAAATGGAATGGAGGAATCGCTTTTGTCGGGATTTCCACTGAAACACGGATTAACATGTTCCATCCTTTGTTGGTAGTTACACGAGCCCCTGCTGCGCGCTTCCTTCTTTCTTAATTTCCGTCCCGGTTGTTTTACACGCGTTCCCGCGTTCCAGGCTCGTTGCTCTCTTTTACGACTTCTGAAAATCGATGTCGACACGAGGAATTCGTGAATTATTTAAGAATGCTCGTTGCCACGCGGCTCCGTTGTTGGCTTAATACGAATGAGCCGGTATCCTTGTCGACTCTGCATTCTTCATGAGAATCGCATTGCGCGCTCCGCCTAAAACCGACGTGAGAAACACTCGACGTTTTCTTTTCACTCTTCTTCTATCGGCGTTGTCTGCTCGCCATTCCCTTCTTCCCTTTTCTTCTTCTTCCCCTCCTTGTTCTTGTTCTTGTTCTTCGTTTTCGTTCATCCCCGAACATCCACGGTAGCCATGGCGCAGCTTTTGCGGCCGTCGTGTAAACGAGACGAACGTTCGTCGATGTTTCTTGCGGCGAGACCTCTGGCCAATGGAAAAATGATTTTGCTGTTTGCTTGGAAATCGTTTACCACGCGGCTAGGTTTTTCTACCTGAGAACCGTGGGTGGAAATTTGCTCTTTGCGGAGTAAATGATTCTGGCCGATCAAGTAAGCGCGTTCTATTTCTTATTGAGGACACTTCATAGGGCAGGTATGCGGCATGGAGTACCGTAAATAGTTGGAAGCAATATATTTTGGTATTTTGCTTTCTTCGCCCCGATTGCTTGTTTATTAAGATAGACGCGTTTTATTTGTAGTAATACAATTTTAGAAGGGCTGTTACCGTTTTCAGAAACCACAAATCTTTTACAATGAATCCACCTGAATAATAATTTATGTTATCACTATCCCTTTGAGGTGCACGCCATTAAAAATATATGAAATCAATAAAATGAATACCAAGATTATCAATACACAATATTAATTGCACGTACGTGGCACTGTCTAATTCGCCTCGAATAAATAATGGAAACGCATGCCCCTTACACTGATTTCCTCCACCGCGAAATCTTCTAAAAACTCCTTCATCCCCGATGGGTATCCAATCTTGGTGAACCGTAACCATCCTAAAGCTTGCCCCGTCGGAGAAGAGGAAGGCTTGGGGGCCTAATCGCGTTAGATGGTTTGCCATCTTGCTTTCTGCTCACGTATCACCGTAAAACAAAGGAACATTGAGTGTGCGCGCGGCCAGAATACGCGCCTTAATATTTAATCCCTCATTATGGGGACGGAGTCCGAGCTTTTGAGACAATTGGCAGTTTTACTGCCCAATAAGAATTCACGGATGTGCGTTCGTGGAGGTGTTACGATCATGCGTGCCGATGTTTCATTATAGCGGAAGAAAAAGAACCATGGCCGACGTTTTGGGGCGGAATAATTTTATATTTGTTTCACTTCGAAGGCAGGCAACTGCAATTTGATTAGGCGAGAGAAATTAATTTTAGCTGCTCTATATTATTTATATAGGTTGTGCTGGGTTTGAGGTTTTTATCTGGTTCAGAGGTTTAAAGAGTTCACGGTATGTTAAATAAATAAATGTTGAAATGAATTAGCGGGAATGGCAGATCTTAAATAATAGCTTATGAATAATGTTAATATGCATTTAATATATGGTGTATCAATATTAATAGTATTGATGTGTTCTATTTTAATATGAATTGCCGGTAAAATGGTTTCCACTTGTCATAATTAAAGGTACCCATGTAAATAATAAACGCACAGTTTCCAGGCTGCTTCGTATTATAAAATAAGGGTGCAATGCGGGGTGAAAAGTATTTGACTGACTGCAGAGACATCTCGCGAATCGGAATGCGAGAAAGAGCGTGTGGAAAAAAAAGTTGACGTTGAAATTGAGTAAGAAATTCCAATATCTCTGAAAACAATTGACAGTTTCAGTGTTCAATAAGGTTTCCCGACGCCGACGGCGGAAATGGTACGAACACTTGCGTCAGTCATATAGACAAGTGATCAAGCATGGTGAAGATTGACGCGTGTATTTCAGTATCAACCGATGCTTCTTTTCCTCCGCTTTATCTCCTCTTATACCATCTTAAACGTGAAAACACTTACCTCGGATATCGGGCATTGCGACGTATCAAGTATCCAGTTTCAGATCTTCTAAAACTATAAACAATTAGAAAAACCTGCAGAAAATTTGATGTCCACGGAACTACATTTTTGTATTCGTAGCAAGCAAGGTGTATTGACCTGCAAGAATCCTTGAAACAGATCTATTCATACTATTGAAAATATCTATTCTTGTAAATCGGTAAATCTAAAACGGGATGAAAAACTTCTTTATTATTTCCCGACAATCCACCGCTATCTTTCATCAAATTAATATAATATAAAAGTGTTCGTTTACTTGCTAGACGAAAAATATTATCAACCCGAATGACGTGTACAACCATGTGCAGGCCAGCAAGTTAAAGATCACCACGATAAGGAGAACAGAAATTACCATGGACCATTACAGAAAGGACCATTGTAGTCGTCATTATTATTGTTCGTACACCTATAATGGTACGGCACTGTCCCTGACCCGAGAGACCCGCAATAATGAAATTAGAGTTCCCGCTGACTGGGGCCAGGTTGAACGCGGAGCACCATATACCCGTTGAAATATCACTGCTTTTGCAAAAGGTGGAACAACTACTCGGTCGCTCAGAGAAAAGGGAAGAATGAAACGAATAGAGCGAGAAACGGAAGGCAGTGGTGATCGAGTACCGGACATTGTGCGGTAGAATGAAAACATGGCCGCCAGCTAGAAATCCCTGATGGCACTGCTTTGAAGCGAGGTCGAGTGAAACGCTCACGAAATACTCTTCAAAAGGAAACGATCGTGCTAAGCCGGTTAAATTTACCAGGACGGACAAACGCAATTAATATCGAAATGGATCGTTAGTATTATTTTCCTTCGGGTGAAAATTTCTCATACGAATGGGATCGCCAAATTAAAATATTTAATGCATTCGTTATTATGGAAAATTGTACGAGGGCAGGGTAATTGAATTTAAGCAGAGAAATTTATTTGTGCTACCGATGGCCAATTGGTTTGGTAAAATAGTGCTTCGTCGCTAATAAAAAGGGGATGAGTTCGAGAATGTTCTTGGCCAATGCAGGAAGAGATTTTTTAAAGGTGAAATCACATCGCTACACTTCTGTTCATCGATTATTTAATCGACCGTAGCCATCTTTACGTCCACTAAAAAGCACTCGTCCCTTCCGCAGTCGCGAATCCCTGGACGATCACTGCCCCACGAGTGTGGATCGAAATAAGAAGGCAATAATTTTATTTTTCAATCTGTGCGGTGGAGGAAGGAAGAGGAATGGTTCCGATAAAAACATTTATTTCCAAAAGACGTCCATAGATTTCCCGTGGAAACGAGGGGGAAAAAGGTAGTACACTAAATATTACGTTAAACAGAGGACGATATCATAAATGATTAATTATAATGAACATACATACTTCATTTCCCACGTGCATCACAAAACAGACATACATTAAACACGAGAACAATAGCAAACGTTTGACAGGTCTTCTTGAGCAAGAAAAGACACGAAAGAAGCGTAAAATTTATAACTATTTGAATTACAACGTATCGGACTGTTTTAAATGAAATACTTTATTAATCGTGTCGCGGGGTTGCAATACAATAGTAATTTTCGTGAACTACAGTCGAAGCAGTCGTTAATCCGATTTCCTATAAAAGAGAAGTACGCTGCCACGTCCTCCAGTGAATTTCATGGAGCTCGAAATTAAATAGAATTTAATCTCGGGACGTGGCTGTATCCTAGTCTCGGTAGAAGTCTGGTTTACGTCACCCGTAACCACTTAGCGTATTGGAGTTTGATTTATTTTCCGAGGCAAACTGCCGCCTGGGGAGGCTGGCCACCCTCTGAATGGACTCTATTGTATTTCTATTAAGTCTTGGGCTCATACTTTCACCCCGCACGTTTGTTCGGTATCGTTGCCATATTTTCTGATACATACTCCATTCCCGTCTGTACCTATTGCTCATTCCACTTGCGCGAACTTTTATCGATAATATATTTTCTCAACGTTTCGAATGCAGGACAACCGGGCCTTGCTTAATAATTAAAGAGAATAAACATCTCGAACAGATCTGTAATTATCAATTTGTTAAAAAGAAGGAAAAAATAGCCTTATACAAATATAAATAGTTTTCTATTTGTTTTCGTTGATAAAATCGAATTTAGTTTTTGGTTTGGTTTGGTTTTTGGTGCTTAAAGTCGCATCGACTGCATGGTCATTAGCGACTACAGTGTGGTTATGGAACTGTGAACTATGGAGTGACATGAGTTTAAAACCTATACCTGTAGTTTTTGTTCCATGCGGCTTGATGCTTTTGTTTTTTCAAGCGGTAGTGTCTTTGTTAGTGAATTACTCTATCGAATTAAGGTTTTAATTAATTAGGATACAATTTGAAGAACGGCCAAGCGAATAAGACTTTTTGCCGGTGATTTAGGAGAACGAATTACCGAGCAGAGGGGTGCCGTGTTATAAATCTACCATAACGGATTAATTCCATCGTATCTCGAGAATACAAGCATATTTGTACGTGTTCTGCTTCATCGTAATTTATTTCAAATATTTATCCATTTATTAATGGTTCGCATCCAAGCAATTTGTTTCTGGATAAGAATCTGAAACGTAATTATACTATACTTTACGTATTTATTAAGAAAAAATTGTTGTAGCAGTATACAAAAAATGAATGAATAAATACGATATTTATTACTATTAAGCGGTAACTTTGGTTAACAATGGTTGACGAGAAAATTCAGTTTGATCGGAAGTGTATACCTAATGGTTAGGGCAAAGGGGAATAAGTCCTTTCGCTACAGACAGTTTGGCGAATGGAATTACGCATTGTTTTATCTTTTATCGTATCTTTTACGCGTCTCGGCTTAATATTGCCTGCATTCAATCAAAGTATCATGTATGTATAAATCACAAAGCGACACGTAATATGAATGATGAAAGCGTTTATTCTTATAAAATAAAATTTTCTTCCATTTATGCAAGTAAGCTGGAAATAGGTTGAAATATAAAAATAGTAGTCATATATTGCTCGTAAAATTGCACTAATTTCATTGGCAAATTTCTATCTACATATGCTGTAGCAAATGGAGATCCCAATGTGAAATCTAAAGAGTACGTGAGAGATAAATCATTTTCTGCGATGGGAGAGATACTTTTCATTTAATTATCTTGACGTTAATTAGTGCAAATTATACATATGGTGCCGTAAACAACTGGGAACACTAATGTGATAATTACTACGGCTGGCAGAAAATGCAGTTTCACACTGATACATCGTGCGTTACAATTTTCTGCCGTGCAATTTCCACGAAGAATTTTTAGTTGCCATTTGAATGAATCAGCATTTTTCACTCCAATTGTACCATTCTCACTTAGCCAATTCTTTTGTATTCACCTGCAGTAATGCACCTTTGTATTAATCAGCTCATTTGTCATCAGACAATGTTTAAATTAGTACCTCGCTTCCGCGGGAAACTTTCGACAATATTAGTGTCCCTGACGAACAATCGATTTCAAGTTTTATTGTAAGCGTAAAAATGTCATCGCTACGATAGAATTTCATTTTTAAAAAGTAAAGTTCTATAAATATTCCGAATCTACATAGAATTAAAAAATATGCTGCCTCAATTTCTGAGCTGCCTTCCAAATTCTGATCCACATTAAACTTTCATCGAACCTCGCCCAGTATCATTAATGTCATTCAAAAGAAAGCAGTATCTTTTTCGTATTTTAAAAAGTACCTGCAACAATAAAGAAAAGATATCAGCTAAAAATCTCAGTGATATTAAGCCTGTCCCCACCGTCGATTAAAGTGTGTACATTCCCAACCAATACCACTTCTATGTGTACAAACTTTATCTAAATAAATAAAACCCTTCATTCAGGGAACCACGAACCCCATCGCGGTCTACTAAACGAACGATAGCCGTCTGATCCGCGGATAAATCGCGAAAAGGAATCGACAGAGAGCATGCAGGCAGCACGAACGTCCCGGAACAGTATTGTGGACGATAACAACGGGTGTTTGGGGGCGGAAGGGAATGCGGTCGGTGATAAACTCCTCGGTAGACAGAATACAGATCGAAAGTCTGCCGGCTAACCAAGTTATCGCAGCCCCCACTGTATTCTTGCCCCCACTTTCCCTCCATTTGGAAAATCCCTTGGCACTAAATAAATGTTTCACCCTGGCCGGCCTGGCCTCGGTATATTTGTATGCGGTGTTGCGCCACCAATGCTGCACCCTGCTTATATACTTTCCACGGTAGAAACAACCCCTCCGGCTCCATATAGCTGCGGGAACAATGCTAGAAATGTAGGTGTTTGCAAGAAGCACGAACTCATTATTTCTTGTTTAGGAAAGTGGTCTTTTTGGTAATTGGTCCATGTGTGAATCGAATTAATGAATATTGTGATTGGTCTTGCAGAAATGTTTATAAGTATAATTATTTTATTAACTATATACGAGGGGGTGAAATTGAGATTTTTTCTATGATAGTGCAAGGTCGATATTAAATTGAATAACGCAGAACGTTCGTGGGGATAATGTTATCGGTGTCTAATTCCTCTAATGGAAGAAGAACTCGATTTTGATATTGAGGTATTCACAGTAATGACGTGTAGGGTTCGGCAACAATTCAGGAATAGATTTCACAGGAAATTTTGTTCAAACTATTTCTTTTCTTATATTTTATTTAATTATACTTTGGAGCAGACCATATTTTTAATAGAAGCATTTTATTTAAATTTCTGCACAGAGTTTTTAGATGTAGCATGTTACAATAATTAGTATAATGTGAATTGAAAAAATTTCCTTCAATTTCCAATTAAATATTGTAATACATTGTTCTTCCCTTCTATATCTCTGTGTACACACGAGTAACAATGTGAATTGAATTCTCTGATATGTAAGTTACATGAAGATTCATTTATTTCTTTGATCGGGAATTGCATTTGATCGAAGCAGACAGTAACCGCAACAGCCATAAGTCGCCCTTTATATGAGCCCACCGACTCCTCGGCATAAAACTTTTTCTTTGAATGTTTCAGGAACATATTCGCCGACCGTCACAAACTCGTACGATCTTATAGGAGCCCCTTCAGGGTGATCCTCCGCCGGCCACGAACTTTAAAGTTCCGCAACCGTTCCGGAAATCTGGAACGGAAATCCGCGGGGAAAAAGAAAACTTCCCTCCATTTGTCGTATAGTCTGCGCAGGATAATTCAGAGGTACGTCGATTTTCCATTCCCCCACGGTGCCTCGTGGTCCTGTTACTGTTGAATCTTTTAAAAGATATAAACCTGAAGCTAAAAGAGCTTCTCCATCGTGCGTTGTTGCCCAATAATGCTCTCGAATATGGGTGAAATTAAATTTGACATTTAGTACATGTCTATTTTATTGTTTAAGACAACGAAAATTAGCTTTTTACGCCCTGTGATATTTGTTTTGTAAAATATAGAACAGTAAAATTATTAATACAAATTGAAGAGAAACATTAAATGAAACTTAAATCTTTTTTAAAATTACACTTTTGATAAATAAGTATAACATTTACAAATTCAAGGAACTGGTTGAATATTAAGATATGTAAGTTCTTTGCACAGATTTCCCATTTATCATATTTTCGATAGAATCAAAATATTTTCTCAGATTGCAATAATTGTACTTAAGTGTTATAAAATGTTGCATCGGAGTGTGCAATGCGATGCTGTGAACCATTTCCAATCGGCGCATACTTTCACTAGTTTTTCGCAAAGCGTAATAAATTCCAGCATTAAAAGATCGTGGATTGCGAAAATCGTCTGTGCTGAATCATTTGGTACTTTACTAAATTGCTTGTTGCCTAAGAGAACGATTTGTCGAAGGGTTTCTATTATGATTACTGCTCTGAGTATTATTGCAGGTCGGCAGCGAACTCGTAAAGCGCGTTTCGAAAAATAATCACCCGCAAATCAAAAGTGCCTTTTAAAACAGAAAATCCTCGATCGTGAAATGCCCGCAGTTACATAAACCGGCGCCTTTTCAAACGGCAGTAAAGATTTATACTTTAAGTAGTTCATAGACAACTGGGTGCCTCATGCAATTAAAACCTCAAAGAACTGGTGGGAAATAAAAGATGATCTTATTAGTAAACTTTCTTTTCTTATTATTTTACATTTTCTAAAAAAAACAACAAGAATGATATCAAATATTTTCCTTGTGATTATTTTTGCATTAAAGCAAAAAAGAAGAATAGCTGTAATCTTTTCGCACTCTCGGCAGAATAAAGCAAACAATATTATATCAAAAGTTTAAAAACGCTCCACAATTTTCATATACCAAACAATTTTGAAAGAATCAATAGCCGTTCGAGTGTTACAATTCCATTCGTTATCCAATTACGCTATCCACCGACCAGCCGAATCAAACCTTAAACTTCGAACCACCCCTACTCACATCCCCCAATGATCAAGCAGCCTTCGAGAAAAAAATATCATTCAACTTACACGCACTTCATCGCCACGTGAACCCCCTCGTCGTCCATCCCGATCCACGCACACGGTGTACCATTTTTTTCTCTCCACCCCCTTCCAACGCTGAAAATTAATCACCTCGTCGTCGACGTTCTCATCGCGATATCCTCGTCACAACAGTTGTTCGACAGTGATCGTTCCCTTGACCCAGCACCGGTTGCAACCTGTAACCGAGACCCGTGGCAACCGGATTTATACATCGAGTGTCCCGATAACGAGCGTGTAACACTTGCGTTCCCGATAGATCCGTCCTGACCCCTCGACAATATACAATTTCACAACAAGCCAATCGTTGGAATCGGCCACACGCCCCCGTCAAGTGGTTGTTCGCTCCATGAACCTTGCTAGGGGCACAAAAGTCTCAATCTCCCTATTGCTGCAGTGCCCCCCTCGGTTCCCTAGGGATCACCATCGGGGAATCATAACATTTTCGCGTAGGATGTTGGTGTCGTGCAGTCAGAGTTCTCACATGGGTGCGTTGTAACGAAATTGATGTCTCTGTTTCGTATCACGTTCTGGGTGTGGTCGTTCCCCTTTTTGCGACAGGGGGTTGCTTGGGTCTTGATTATGCCCTCGATGCTCGGACTGGCTGGGTTCCTTGGAGGAAAGGAAACGTTTGATGACTTTTGATTAGCATGGGCTGGAATTGGCGTTGGTTGATGTTGGAGTGGGTACGTCTTTGTTTAAGGAGTAATTCATGGTGCTTCGTTGCTCGGTTGACAATATGGTATGTCGAGTGTTGGTGTTAGTGTTAGGGTGAAAATGGTGTTGTATTGTAGTATATACTTGTATTTATATGTATATATTTAGTCGATTAAAAATGATTCTTGTCGAATTTCTCATTTGTTAAATAAAATCATTCCAATATGAATTAAATATAACAATGACGATTGCATTATTTTAACTTTCTACTGTGTCATTGCAGTACACATCGATTCGAAAATATTAAAACCGTGAAAATTAAATACTAAACAAATCAAGTTCCTGATAATATCGTATCAACAATTTTCTTTACTTTCAGCTGATTAATTTCGTTGATTATATTTATGTCTTCAATATTATATTGTATACAGTAGAAAGTTAAAATAATGCAATCGTCATTGTTATATTTCATTCATATTGGAATGATTTTATTTAACGGGCGTGCTGGAGCCATCGATATAATATATCCTATCAGTTTCTCATTGATGCACCAGTTGTCGGTGGTTTTCGACCCTTCTGTCGGTGAAGAGTTCCCATTGATGCACCGGGTACGAACGTCAACGTGCACCCTCTTTCTATCTAATCAATTATTTAGTATTGCCAATGTTCTGTTCCGGGATAAATATTCTCTCTACGTAATGCGACCCTGAAGAAGACGACAAAGGGGGCGCGTATATATGAACGCTGCAGACGATTACAGAAACGTGTAACGAGTGTCTCTGACACACAGGGGACCAATACAGGGGAACCTGAAAAAAAAATTAATTGCGAGAGAATCTTTGAAAGTCGTGACATCCCCAAAGTGAATTCGGTGCATCGTATATGAGAATCAAATGTTCAGACGTTATGAAAAATGTGATTCTCAAAATTCTCACGAGCAATATGAGTTTTTCAAAAGAAAAGAAAATAGACGGCATTTATGTACAATTCTTGCATCCGCCAAGTTCGAAAGGATAATGAATGAAAATTATTCACGACTTGTACAAAATTCGGTCGCAAAGAAAATTGTTCATCCATGAAAGACGCGCAACTGTTCGCTCGTCTGGACGTTTCATCTCGAAGCCGAAAACGGTCCGATCATTTCACGAATCACTCCCGCGTTTCTGGGCTCAAAACTCCCGCTGTTCTGAATAAAAAATAACCCCTTTCGGATGGGCACGCATACAGCTGGTTTTCCACGTCGTCGCGTCCTTCATCCTGTAACAGGACAGACCGGTCAAACCCCTTGATTTCCCACTTTGTCCCTTTTCCTTTCCCCCCTTCGTATACCTTTTCGCCGCTACCGTGTTCTCTCTGTCGCGGCGCTATCGTGGGGTTTGTAAGCGTTTCCAAAAGGGTGAAATGAATTATTCGGGCGTCGGTGAAAACGCCTAAGTGACACGCGGACGCCTGACATCCAAATTGATCCTCGATCGGAACCCATCAAGTTGGGGAACGAAGCTTTTGCTGATTTCGAAAGGAAACGAAGTTGGATATTACGGAAGAGGTCGTAGGCAAACTGGCATTCTTGCATAATTCGCGACAGACTCCATTTACTCTATTAACATCTGAACTGTACAGATTAATGTAGATCGAACCGTTTGCTTGTGTATAATTTCCTGTCCCCTTTCCTTTTCTCTCGTTCCTTCTACCTTTTTGTGATCGTCTGTGATCAAAGGGAATAATTGGTGTTCGAACGTTTTATACGATAATTGGTAATCAGCACGTTCTTGGATTTATCTTGTTGACCCTTCTGATGGGAGATTCTTTTTTTGTTACACAGTAGGCAGGCAGTTTTCGTTTTATTAATGTCGCTAGCGTGCTAGTAGATATTATTTGATAATATTTTATTTAACGCATCAGTCAGATTTACTAAATGAAGTTCTCAATCCTCATTTGTATTCATTTGCAACATTCATGAAATTAAATTGCCCTGACGTTGAGAATAAATCGATCGTCGAATCTGTAACTGGGTTCTTTTTTTTTTACGGGGCTGATTCATCGTAACGTTCGTGTTCTTGATTAAATCTCCACTTTCTGAATGACATTGGATTTATTTCTCAACGATTAATAGTAACATTTAAGTTGTTTGAATAAATTTAAGCTTGCGGGAAAAAGAATGAACGCATAATATATTTAACAATTTCAGCCCGCTTCAATATCGTTTAATAGATATTCATCAACGGTTGAACAATTTCTATTTCCTATTCGATTTCCATCCAATTACTTCAATCTACAATTTTTTATACGATCAGTAAATTAATATTCATAGAATCGATGTTTTGCCTCGTTTCACAGAATTTCCAACTGCACTTTATGCAATGCAGAATACTTTAAGCAATACCCTGAACGGTTGTACACGTGTTGGAACTGCGTAATAATATGCGGCCTCGGCTATTAGAAATGAGAGGGACGTTAATGCAAAAGGCAAGGCTTGCGTCGACGTTTCGCCACTACGTGTGCAGCAAATTATTTTGTTGCCATTATCGTCGGTACCGCAATGTTTATTGCACAACTACGCAACGACTGGACGTCGATTGCTCTCAAATGAATTGCCGATCGAAATATTCTTGGCCAACAAAGCGCATTCACTTTGTCTATGCTGCCTTCGCTTGTTGGATAGTTCACAAAATAAAATCCATCGAAAATTGTGACAAATACTTCGTTCAATATTCTTGACAAAATCTTCATTCGATTGGGATGAAAAATCGGTGAACGTTTGTTACTTCATTTACGTGACTGTTAGATTTCTAGATATTCCTTTATATGTTGCCCCCCTTGTTGCAATTTATACGAGCTTCCTTTTATGAAATCGCAAATACTAAATTTTCGTGATCTTTTATGTTGATTTGCTTTAAATAGTTTAAGTGATAGACTTTATAAGATATAGAACGCAACATTAATTCTCTAATGTCGTAAGCTTAAAAATATTTCTTTTACTTTTAGTTTCAAATAAATAAGACCCGACTTCCTCGTTAAATGCAATATTCACAGTTCGAGTTTTTTCCTTCTATTATTACATTACACGAAAAACTTCTATCTCTGGTTCAAGGAACCGCAGGTAGGTACTTTAAGATATAAAATTTTTAACCACACGCTGAACTTAAAATAAGTTCGAAATTAATTATTTACACACGTACAGTCCTTCCACGAAATTTCAGGCTTCGTTTACTATTCATGGAATTTTCACGTAGCCGCGTCGCGTTCTTTCATTTTGCTTTCAATATCCTTCACGTTTACCGTGCGTATAATCAAGGTACAGTTTAATAAGGAACGCATCAACTCTTAAAGTGATAAAGCTGCTCGATAGGGCAGGAAAAATGGCGGAGCGAGTTCCTAGACGGTCACCATTTTAAATTGCCTCGTATAAAAGGAAGTGGTAGCGCGTCGTGCAGGTATACCAGGCACCAACACCTTCGTCAGCTCGTGGAAACTATCGATCGATAGGAAATAAAGTTCTTCATCCCCCATATTGATCGGTTCTCTCGAAAGTAATACTTGAAAAAGATTAGAAATGAAAATAGAATTCTTTCCGTTCCGTTCTTCCTTTAATGTAATTATGCCTATTATTACTAACAACGTATGAATCCACATCAAACTCTATTTCAAATATTCCTTCGACAAAAAACGAAAAACACATCGTAATTTCTTTTATGGTTACCATAATCTTCTTAATTCTACCTTGCCCCGTTAATTAACCCGTCAACCAAGGAAGACGAGTTAATTGGTCATCTCTGTCGTCAATATTATCCACGCATAATAATTCATATATGCAGAAATCCTTCATACGTCCAATGCACCTTTACATTGGTGATCAAAATACATTATCGAATTTGAATTTGCGAAGGTATAAGTAATAACAATTCAGCGTTATTTATTTAATTTCTTTGTTGAGAAGAATACCTGATTGAAAGCCAACCTGATCAACAAATCCCAACCGTTTGTTTCCCTCCCAAAAATTTCCGACCACCTATTCCTCTTCGTTCTCGCGCCCCAAGGATACAAAAAAATCACAACCCTCTTCGAAATTTTTTCCCGATCGGCTGGTCTAAAACACTCTACAAAGTTAACCGCCGACTCTATGCGCGGAGCACCATGAACCACCAAGCAGGGGTTGCTCAATCGTTAACCCCGTCGCCGTTGAGTATCATCGAACGGATCGTTCTCGAAATTGCCAAGCGTATTTACACGAAGAAGTCTCAGTAGTGTCTCGGCATCTCGTTCGCGATGTTAGCGAAGGCAGGTCGAATACAGAATTTCCCGCGGCTGTCTGCCTACCCTTTTGCTTCGTAGCTTCGAGCTGCATTCTGTACGCTGCGCATATACCCAGCTGCACAGGACGAAGCAACTCCATTGCAGCAGCGCGATAAAGATCGAGAAGAACGAGAACGTAAGAAGCAAAGACGAAAATGTACCATACAAAGGTCGAGGCTAGAGAAATGACGAGAAGAAGAATGGAGGCACGAAGAAGAAGACGAAGAGGAGGAAGCAACGATTGGACAAGAGAGAATCTATATACACGAAGAAACATGGAGGGGACCAAACGGATATTCGTGGTAATTAAGTCCCTCCGCTTCTTCGCCTCGATGCGGCGCGCTTCTGTAGCCAGACAAGGACGCCTTGCGTACAGAATGTGCAAGTTAAAAGAGGAGAGGACGGGTGAAGAAGGGGAATAAAGAAGAAGAAGGAACGTATACGGGACCGCACGTCGGCGAGGGAGAAGGAAACAAGGAGGGACCAAGGGTAACAGTGAGAGAGAAAAAAAGAAAGCACGACGATCGGGCAATAAATAATACAGGGGAAAAAGGCGATCGCCTGCAACATTCTGCTCAAATGTTAAATAGGTATCAATTTAACACGGTCCAATCGCCGTGTCTGCAGGCGGGGCTTTGGTAAATGGGATTGGTCGACGAGAGTGTTGTGGGCGATGCCGTGCTCTGAACGCTGGGTCGCGACTCGAGTCGTCGCAGAACCATGGTAGGGATGAACCATCTGGTTTCACTGGTTCCCTTCACAACGTCCCGTCTCTCTCGTCGTGACCGACCTGGATTCACGTTCCGACTCACCACGGATCGTGTTCCGTACGGGGAGCACAACCCTTTCGAGTAGGTACCACGTGAGCTGTTCCTATTTTCTGACGTCTGCGACCAAGTGTACGGTTTTGGGATTCGAGGTGTTCCCCAGACCGGTTCACCGAGTTTTCTCACCCCTTTTGGTCCTTTGACCCTTTGTGACCTGTCGACAACGAGAGCTTTCCGTGGACGAGGCTATCGGATGTCGATGATCCTGAAGATCTTATCGTTGCGTGTTTCCATGGAATTGGTCTCGTGACTCGTCGCTGTCCTCGGTACGGTTCTCCAGAGGAGAACTGGATCTGGTTTTTGCCATCGAAGTGAACAGTCAGTGACTCGAGCGTAAACGTAAAAAGTGTACTCGACAGGCCATTGATGTGTATGCATTCGTGATTCTCTATCTGTGGATAAAAACAGTTGGACCTTGGCAGTGCCCTGCGTGTGAGGTTCCCGGGGAACGTCGTGAATGGGTTTATTCAAATCGTAAATTCTGCGGTAACAAGCACTCGAGCCCTATGACGGTCGCGAACAACATGGCGGTTGATCGAATGGACGTGCAAAATTACTGGAATATCGAGTGAATGTGCATTGAAAACATTCCCCTTTCACCCACCTCAGTGGAAGCATCGGAAAACCTTTCTCGAATCTTGATATAAGTGTAAATAAACGAGATAGGTATATCTGTCTCGAAGAACTGTATTTAAAATAAACGTTTAATAACGATCGCAAAGGCCAAGAGATACGCAGGATGAGTACTCTAAGTAAGAACCGGTGAGCAATCGTCATCGATAATTGGAATCCACCTAAAAACAATCAGGATCGTCCGGTGGAAGCGAAAGGAACGATCATGTCGGTTCACGGCGACAGTGACGTGGACGCGACGGAGGAGATAAACGTGGACGATTCCGATTCCGGAAGCTGCAGTCCGCGTAATTACACGAGCGACAATCGCCGCCTTCAGCACTCCGAGTGTTCGAATTCGCCGCCGCCCAGTCAGACCAGCTCGAGAACGTTGCAGAACGATTCACCCAGGAGCCATCCGTTCAGTATAAGTCGTCTTCTCGGTGAGAATCGGTCGCAGAACCCGAAGAGCCCGTCGTCGGAAGATTTGGACAGCGACAAGGAGAGAAAATGGTCTTGGGAGGAGGGTAACAATAATGGTGGCTCGTCGATGACCTTGGACGACGGAAGAAGATCCTGGGGCCACGAGATGGAGGAGAAGTTGTCGGAGAAAGATGACGACGATACCGGAAGTACACCAGAAATCCAGACGAGCATCGCGTCGTCGGTTCATTGCACGAGCGCCGTCGATCTATTGGCGCCGTTCAGACTTTTCCCAGCCGGATCCGGTCTGATATACACCGGCGGAGGTGTAATAAGAGTTCCTGCGCATCGACCACCCGGTGCTAATGGGACGGCAACGGGTGCAGTGCCGGCACAGGCCTTGATACCACCTTGGAGTTTACAAGCTCTTCAGCACAGCCAACAGCAAGCGGCGGCGGCCGGTCTGCATAGAGCGAGCTTGTTGGCGAACCTGGCCGCACATCCGCTCCAGGGACACCCGCACCTTAAGGATAGGCTAGCAGGTAAGGAGATTCCGGGACAGTAACGTGTTTGACGTCGCGCGAAATTTAGGGCTCGGCCCGATGGGATCTTTGGGGATTAGTGGAAATGTCGTGTTCAGTTGTTTGGGTTGGAGGGAGAGTGTTAATGGTATGGTAGCTTTTAAAGGTTACGAGATTGTTTGAGGATCGAATGCATGTGGAATATTGCAGGATTGGGAATGTTCGGATGCGGGAAAATGTTATTAACGATGGTGTGAGCTGGCCCGTGAAACGCGGCAGTGGTTTTAATTGTGTTTTGTTGCTGTTAAGGCGGTCCGAGGCGTGCGATATGCTTTTGTACTAGTTCAAATTTTGGTAAAGGCAACTAAATAATCTTTTGTGACTGCGTTTACTCGTATGCAGTTACGGCGAAGATGTTAGATTCGAAAGCAAATAGATTGGATTTGAATGCTGCTGATACGAAGCAAGCTATCGTATAGCAATATTTATTGTTAATAGAATATTAGCTGGCCTGTGAATTATAAAAGGCTGCCCGTTAGTTTTCATACATTGAAATTAACATTCAGATTCTTTGAATTGTATAAAGAAAAACTAAAATATTTCCCAAGCACTTTTAGGAATATTTCGTTTATTTAATGTTAGTAAATTTAAATACTAAAGACTATTTGGAATATTTCTTGAATTAGTTAATTTTAAAACTATAAATGAAAAATGTTTGAATAAAGTCATTACGCGTCACCGGCGGCAAAAAACTTGTGTTGTCCAGTGTGTAACGTTTGTTTTAATCCCGAATTAACGTGTAGACATCTTTCGGACGAGTTCGCTTCGTTTTCTTTCCTTTCAACCTCAATATCTTACCAGTATTATCAGTCCGCCTCAATTAATCTGAACCACTGGGAGAGGTATCGCTTGAACGACGGAAACAAGCTCGACATTTTTGCCACGTATGAAATAAAAATATGAAAGACGATAGCAGTCCATAAAACAAGTAGCTCAACTTGCCGATAGATCTGCCTTTCCTTTCATACAAATATAATATTGCTCCGTAATTTGGACGTTCAAATTAAAATATCCTGCCAACGTGTATTTCGCACGGAACGAGATTTTATTCAAGGCAAAACGATCTAAAAATGATAACACGTCAGGGATGAATTTGCATTAATTATAAATGAATAAGAGGGTATTACAGTCCCGTTTAATTCTCAACTTGAATACCACTTCTATCTCTTATCGAGCAATCCATAATTTTTCTTCACGATTCTGAATTTAATTCCGCGGTATGTAAGTATCGTCCGTTTGCAAAAACGTTTCGGTAACGCTGACGATCGTTATTAAACTTCGACGTTGCGATAGGCACGAAATTGTGGGCTCATTACGGCGGATCGAGTAAATGAGTGGAATGTCATTTTCATCGCCGCAAAGCACGATTAACCTCCGCTGCGGACCTTGATTCTTGTCCATAACAATCGCGTTATTATTCTCTAGTTACGCGAATCGTTCGTACCTCTGATGCAAAAGAGAAATGACTTCGTTCAGAACGAATTGCGGTTTCGCCTCTGGTGCACGGTGATCATAGACAGAAAATAATGGACACGTTAATGCGTGCAATGACGATTCCCACGTCATCGTGGAAAAAAGGGTCGTATACAATTAGCTTCGATGCTAATCTTGTAGATCAGATCTCCAATGATTGGTAATATTAGAAGGATATAATGATTTAAAGCAACATCGATCGGATTTTATATTGCACGTCATTAGTTTATTTTTACAGTGTCTGCGACGAAAGATAGTTATATTAATATTCGTATTTATCCACGCTGTAGTTGGAAATTTAGAGACATTGTCGGAGTAGTTTCGGGAAAACCGAATCGCAGAGTAGCAAAATCGTTGAACAAAAACTTAATTAATATGTTAGAATAGATCTTTCCTTGCTATTTCAGTATTCCCTCGCCAAATTAGAAATGAGCTTCTTTCGGCGTTCAATCCTATGTAGGTATGCCTTTGTTAAGAATTATATTCTTCATTCCCGATCAATCCCGTCTTCGTGACAATTCGAATATTCTGCACTCTATTCTATTTAATTTATCCTTAAATCTATATTCACACTCGGCCAGGGCGGAAGAACGAAAAAGATTAATATAAAAGAGGCAAAACTGTTTTTGTTCAATCGTCTGGGAGATATTAATTAGTTTAGAATAACCAAGACCGCAGCTACCTGGCTTATCTCGATGCTACCTTCGTTTTCCAACTATCCAGGTGAAACCAACTGGGCACGTGAGTTACATGCTCCACCGTCATCGGTTCCAGGTTACATTGTACTCGCTTTACTTTTCCATACGTCCAATCGATTGGATTATCCAATACGTTCACACGATTTTCTTGTGAAAGTGGAAATCTTATTCTTTTTAAACGTCTCTCACAGTAATCAATTGATTAGATATTTGGTCGAATCTGTTTAACAAGAAAACGTTTAAAAAATGTATTACGAGGAGTATAGTTAACAACGAAGTAAAATTAACAACACCTTCGAATATTCTCAAAATAATAATAATAATGTGCAGGACGCATATTCAGCAACTGTTTAAATAAATTACACCCACATAGCATTTCGATATTTAGATACCTAATAAGGGGTAAGCGAAGCTGAAAAAAGAACCGTTCAAAACCTGCCCCTACACCCAATTACCAGCTAGAATTAATACGAACCAAAATATATCCGATGACAATTGATCGTAAACGAAATTTTCTCACACAGTAATCCAGCACCATAATTCGCCACGGCTATAACAGCTTCGAATAATTCCTATTCTTGCCGGTCTCTATTGAGAAAATCACACGGTCACGATGCATCCTCGCAGACAGACGAATTCCAGTAACGGGCGTCTTCGATCTAGATATGCTTCCCTCTTAATTCGAGCTCGCGCACCTTTAGACCACCAGCCAGTCGAGCGTAGGTGGCACGACGCCGCTCTAACGACAGCTCGGCGACGATGATGGCCATGCCGCGTGTAGTCGATATCAATTATGAATCGCGTCGCTGAAATTATTCAATCGTGCCGTCGTCGCGATCAGTCGTTGCCCGAATCGACGAAGGGACACACGGCGTCACCGTGCGATCCGTACGTGTGCGAAAATGTACATGCACGTGTAACCGCGGTCGCCGCTATGACATTTTAATGGCGTGCAGACAAGTTGAAGTCTTCACGTTCCTCCGAACTCGCTCGATAAACCCTCGCGTCTCTCGTTTCTCTCGTTTTCCTCGTTTCTTCTCGTTTCTTCTCGTTTTTTCGCGCGACCTGTCCGTGCCCGTGGTGGCTTCGTTGAAAGGTAACGCGCCACGGAACCAGTCTCGGGGCATCGAAGCTGTGCCTTTTATCTAACGACCGTTTCCCGCTAACGAGACACGTTAGTTAATTCGATCGTTCGAGTCCGGAGATACCGTCGGCCTGGAGAAATTGCTGAACGGATACATCGGGGAGATTCGCGAGTGGCTACTTCGTCGTTGACGTGACGGTATCTTCGAAATGAAATGAACGGGGAATTTTAAGTACGTTTGAGTGCTATGATATTATTATTGAATGACAGCAGGGGCTTGGGTGATATGGAAAGTTGGAAGCGAAAGAGAGAAGGGAGAACAGGAGGAATTGTATGGAATTTGCGGACGTGGATAGGGAATGGTTAAACGTTATTTATTAAAAAGGAAGACAGATGTAAGAGGAATGTCTTTCAACAATTTACCTTTGAGGATATCTCGTTTTAAAATAGTTTCTTGGTAGGCGGTCATTGTATCGTGCCTCAATGATAGAAACCCCTTTTCAAACGGCCGTCTTGCATGCTATAATGTTTGTTATTCGATATTACAGTGACGTGAAATAAAGTGTAAGTGCATCTATTCTAGTTAGCGTTGCTAATAATCGGAATTAAGCAGGAAAGAAATGGTGAAATTTATTTGTACGCTTTTGCATAAGCCCCTTCTATGTTATTGTACCCTAACGAGTAAATGTACTGAATTATATAGAGTCCACTTCGGTACGAAATAACAGTAATTCAAGAACAATTTACCTTTGCTCGAAACTCTCGAAAGACAACATGACAGACTCGATTCGGTTAATCGCGGGAAAGAGGAAATATAATAAGAGCGACGCTAGTGCGCGAAGGGTTATTACTTCGGCGATAATTGCGCGCGAGAGGGAAGTGGAAATTGAACGTAGAAACATAGGTACGTGCAAAGTACATAATTATCGTGCACGCTCGAATCTCGCGACTTTTTCGTGCACTTAATGAGAAGCCTGGCATTACTTTTCGTGACACGATTTTAAAACGCGCGTGCACGTAAACGTGAATATACGAAAACTTTTCGACAAAGTAACGTTTGGAATCGTGGATAATGAGTGACAATTTCTTTCCTCTCTCCCTCTCTCTTTATCGATCGACAATATTTCATCCGACGCGTGGGAATGAAATTTTTCTGGCACAATTATTGCTCGGCAGCTTATTCGGTATCTAACGGAACTAACGTAATTGTACAATTACCGTTTAATACGGTAACAACATGGGAAGGGTTATGCAGGGTTGATGTTACTTAATTTATCGTGATTCGTTATGAATGGCAGATCGAAATGGATTTTCTAGCATTTGAATTCGGTGTAACGTTGCGCCTAATTGAAGCACGTATTTCGACTGGTTATCAACGATGAGACGCAAAATTGTTTTCGTAATTTAGAAGTGGTTTCATTATGCAAGACGGATATTTTAGAAAATTCTTAGCATAACAGGAACGGATATTAGCTTAGTTAATTAATCTGTCGTTTATGAATGTGCCTTTAGAATTGTTCGACGTGGAAAAAAATTAATTGTTCTAGAATCGCCTCGAACGAAATGCAACACAAGCAAACTGTACGTATTTTTTAACTTCCGATTATTTTCTGTAAATATGTAATACTGGATTGTTTTGATAAAAAATTATTCAACCCTGATATATAGTTAGGAATTTCGTGCTAGGCTTTTATCAAACAGTTTCTCTTGTTCTAATTAAATGTTCAATTAATTCTGCGATAAAGAAATAGTTCATTTACATTGTGAAAAGGCAATTAGAAGATCATCTGTCCAAGATACTTACGCGTCGACCTTCCAGCGTAGTACTGCACAAATAACATTAATTAATAATTCTTTATTCGCCTCATTCTACGAACCTTTCCAGCGGTGTAGAACAGTCGTATTAACCCGATAGTTAGTTATTTTTCACGAAGCAGTTACAAAGAATCTATCGCCGTAAATACGTTCTCCAAACGCATCGGTTCGCCTGTCTAGTTCTTGACATTTCAACCCTTAATTCTACATTAGGCTCACGGTTACGGAAAATTTCAGGCGTCTAAAATGTTTTCAAGCAATTATCGTAAAAGTTGTTCTATAAAATTTCGTCAAGATTATACGGAGCCAAGCGAACTGTTTGGTGGTTAGCGGCCGCAGAGGGTAATTTACGTTCAGAGAAACAATCTTGTCGATTTGACAGGATGGTTTCTCTAATTGTAAGCCAAAAACTCTTCGACCCTCCGGGCGGCAGCGTGTAAAGCTGAACACTCCCGAAGCAGTATGTGGAAGCAGGACCGTATAAATGTAACTTGTGTATCGAGGTGAAATTTCACTTTATCTCCTCGTACATCGTTGTCTGTCCTTCGGCTCTTTTTACTTGGAATTTCGCTGTCTTTTATCGGCGGGTACTTAAAGAATTTTTGCGGTCAAAACTGGTGCGCCGCTCGGAGCAATTCAGGTATTACGTATCTCTGGTGTTTTCAGGCGAAATTGAAAGGGGCAGAGTCTTTATTAAGGCCTCTCATTTTTATGATAAGAGCGCGATTTCACGTAATACGTACATGCGTAACCGTTAAACAGGATTACCTGCACGATCAAGTATAATTATTTTGTAGTATTTAAAGTGTTTCGATATAAATGACAGGTCATTTATGTATGTGAACTTTAATTATTTATAATAGTCCAATTCTTATACGAATGCGTGACAGAGTTGCAAATAAGTATTTATCTTAGCGAGTTTTATGAAAGGGTGAACAATAAATATGGAATGAGTTTACCTTGAAAATTCCAAATATCTAACTCATTGAATTTGTCTGAGACATTAAGAGATTTGGATTGAACAAAAGATATATGAAGAGAATGAGAAGAAGATGAAAATATTTAAATTAAACTTAGAAATCGTTTTTTATCGACTGTATATACTTCATGGGATGCACCTGTAATGAGGATCGACACTTAACGTACACATACACATAATCGTACTACATATGTATACCATGTGCATAAGTACGTATCATACGTCACGAAGTTACGCGGAATAAGATAAATCGCATGTTAACCGTGAGTTCTGGAAGTGGACGTTTTGAGCCACGTCAGGTGTGACTGCACCTTCGGCGCTGGCCGACTGGTGGCCATAAAAGGTGCAATAATTTGGTTCTCGCAGGTAAAAAGCTGAACCGAGTTTGTACCATAGCGGTATGTAGGATGAAATCATTGCCACCAGCATGGACATAAAAACAATTGTCTTAAACAGATATGTCTGATTTTTAGAGCTTTACAAAATGCCTTGGAAGTCTGGCCCCTTTTATTTCTCAGCCTTAAACTTTATTATAGTTTATCTTGCATTTCGAGTCTTCGACTGATAAAACGTATGTTATGACTAGACAAATATTGAGATTAGAACAGCGATACGGAATCGAAACGAGATAATATTAATTCAATAATTAGTAGCGAGTTCTCGTGTCTGCAAAAATTGCGTTTGTTAATTAAAATTTGTACTTTTGAATTGAAAGGTGTGCCCCGATTCGTATATTTTCGTACGATCATTGGAAATTTGATGTTAGCAATGATACTAGTAATTTACTTATGAGCCTGATAAGGAACTGGTAGAAAGCATACTAGATATATTGGGATACAAGTTTACAAATGTTGCACAACCAGTTTGACCTGTTGATGATTTCTTACGCTCACTGCGTTCACTGTATCTCTCTGATGTTGCATGTTTGTACATACGAACATCGTGTATTATGGTTTTTCGTTTCACGCAATCGTAATTGTACATGACGCTTGTAGTTGACAGACGTTTCTACGGTACACGAGTGACCATGCTACCAATACGCTCGTTCACTTGAGAAATAATAATTGCTTTCGAGAATAAAAAACTAAAGGTTTTTTACAACCGACTACCAAGTAAAAAAATCCACACATATACATAGTGGCAAGTCGAAAATTGTGTCACGTTACTTCCTAAAAAGTCTTAAATATCGAGTGTGCTGAAAATTCTGGGGAAGACGAAGAAAAGATCGGAACAAAGGGGAAAACGAATTCCACAGTGGGGAAAAGTGCATCGAGTTTCATCGAGCTAAGTACAAAACTTTCCACTCGCGTGAAAAGATTTATATCCGCAACAAGTTGGAGAACCGGAGAAGAACGTTCCGCAACGTGGATCGATCGGAAGTGGATGAAACGCGTGGATATCGATGGAAGAAGCAAACGTGGAAGGGACACCGAGCTAAAAGAGAGTAAAATGGACCGTACGTAGAGTCCCGAGTGGACTGCCTGGGGCCGAAGATAACCGGGTACCAGGAACAGAGAAAAAAGGCATCGCGTGACCAAAACCTGAAAACCAGAATCTTGCTGCCGCTTGCGTATTGCTTCGAGCAGCCGGGCCCCATACTTCTTCCGATGGAATCGAAGTCCGAGCACGCATGTGTACAAAATCCGTCTTGTACGTGTACCTACACGTTGGGTGGACGGTGTTGTTTTTAATTTTCGACCGAAATCTACCGGTAGCCACACGGACAGAAACTCGGCTACCGAATTGGAACTCCCACAGTGAAGATTGCGGGAAGAGGCTCGATAGTTGTTGAAGGACGAATCATTTTGTTCAGGTCTTTAGTTATTGAGCTTGTTCCTCTTTTTCTACTTGTCCTTAATAAAGTCGTTTATATTAATCGGTGATTAATACGAATGAGTTTATTTTCTTTTTGCTCTTATTGAAATAGAGATTGAAATAGCTCTGACAGGTCTTCGGAGAGTTTGGGGTTTATGGAAACGAAGATGCAGTTAGTTTGTTTTAATTCATGTTGTATTTGTCAGTCAGTCTCAGTGAAATGGTATGAAACGTTCTGGTTTGTGCTGGCCTTTTACTTTTCGTATGGCCTGTGAGGGACGACTATGGTTAGTAATGACAAATAACAGAAATAGAGTTGCATAAGTTAAAGAATATTCTAGATATTTTACTGCTTAACTATTTTGTAACTATGATTAGGGGACGTTTCCTGCTTCATATAAGTGTACGCTAGATAGGAATCATTAAGTTTGCAGTTTCTTTGCAGCGTACTCACTATAATTAATTGCCCGTGCGACGATTAGGTATCGCGAATAAATTAATATTCCTATTTATTACCGACTGCTCTATTGCATAATGGAACATTGCAATGCTCTAGTGCAATGTAACAGACAAGCAGCATATTATATATAATTGCTGTTTTGAAACATTGTATCTCTACCGTTAAAAATGCCAGATGCATTTAAAACCTCAACATATGTAATTTACGTATCAGAACTTCGTCGAATAAATTTCCTGTCACGACACTAAGAGCAATGTGCATTTTAATTTTCACGGAATTGAGGCTTTCGCATTTAACATTCTATTCATCGTACATTCTTGGGAGTATTATTCACAGAAAATTAGTATTTCGATCTTCGAAAATGACAAGTTTCTTCGCTGTTTTCTAACAAAGGAATTAGCTGAAAAACGGGAGCATTGCAGCGGTATACAGGAGTTAGGTTTTGCTCTGACACGATGAAGTGCAGTAGTCGTAGATTTTACATTTCTTGCACCAATACGGTCGCGTTCTTCGCAACATTGGCGATAGTCCGGAAAAATGTTTCTTAGAATTCGCGTAATTTCTACTCGAGCAATCTTGCCCTTATTACACAGGCATTTTATTTTTCCAATCTCGCTTAACACGACGAGTCGCTGACCTGTGCGACGCTTTAAATTATAATTTGTACAATTCAGATGGCTGAATTAACTCAACTTTTATTTTGCAAGCATATAAATTCTTGAGTTCGCAATATTGATATATTTCTGAGTACAGTTTCACTGCCGAGAAACAATTTCGTTCACTCAGGACGAAGCAGAAATCGTGAAACATAGTGCGGAGCAATTATGCTGAAGATAAAATAGGGACCTAACGAATCCATTAATTTCTGACGTTTTACCTGACACGTTTCATCTTATCGTCACACACTTTAGATTCCTCAATTAGAACATATTATCAACGCAGTACCGGCCCTGCCTATTTAAATCGTATAATCTCACGTACCGACAGCTTAACTTTTTTCCACTGACAACTTGATACGTAACACTTGGTAGCACTTAATCATCGTCGCTTCATGAGATCTCAACTTTTTCTGCTTTTTCCCCTGTCCTATTATTTATTCGCAATCTACTTGTCACAATTGTAATTCGATATTCGATTCAATTCCATACCACCAAAGAGTACACCTCGACCAATGTATTTCTTACAAGCATGTAATATGCCTGCCTTATTCCCCACGAAACAAGGGAAGCAATCCGTATCCATAAAACCACTAAAGCGGCAATAGAGTAAGGACTTCGGGTGTGCCCATAGAGTCAGTTCTGTGTTGCCCTAGAAACGATAATTATTCAAACCGGTATTACGTAGTAATTAATCTGGAGGCAGATTAGTGCCGGGCAACGCCATGGTGGGCGTTGACTGATCGAGTTAGCGTTGAGTTAGGGATTTCGCTGCTCGAGCATGGCAGCCCCTGTAAGGTCGGCTATGCTCGTCCATCATCACCCCGTTTCTACCAAAACGAACTGTACGTAGACCAGGCACGGAGACCGGAGTGTATTACATAATTAACGTGACTTCAGTTTAATTTTGCTGCAGACAATTAGCGCGGCGAGCCATTCACCTTGGCTAAAGTCTCAGAACGAGTCCGCTTGGAATCGTGTTTAGACGGTCCTCTGCCACCCCCGGGTGACACTTGGCCGAGCTTTCTTGCGCTCTGGGATTATTTAACAGCTTCCGTTTCTATTAATAGTCGGTCATTTTGAAGAGAGAAATTAGGGAAACTTTGCGGTAGACAGTGCGAAGTGTGAGGTATTCATTTTGACCAAAGTTTGAAGTAGTTTGAATACATATAATAATAATGTTTACGTATAGTCTCGAATAATTCTTCTGAATTTTCTTTTGATCTTCGACAACGTATAGAGTGATGTCTTTTTGCGTTGTTGAAGAGTTTAAAAGAGGGGGGTTTTAAGCGAATTTTGTGGTAGACACTTATAATTAGCGCAGAGGGGTATTCATCTTCATTAGAGTCTCCAGCAGTTTAACTTCTAATTATATTTGTCTAGTTCGCTCATCCTAATCGACATCCTCAGGTTTTATGTCCCATGAAATTCTTCACGCATTCACTTTCGTTGCAGAAGGGAAATTTAATCTTTTCCGAGTATTTTTTAACGTAACGAAACTATTACTTCTATCTACGTATCTTCGATTACTTATGCGCAAAATATTTATATAGAAGCCATTCATGTCACAAATTAATAATCAAATTGGTGCTGATGAAGACAGAACGTGGGGAATCGAGTAACGTATTCTTCGGCCACAAAATATTCCAGAAATCAACTGCGCCCCACCCCATAGCTAACACTGCGAACAAACGTCCCCAGGGTTTCCAAAAAAATAAACAAAAATATAAAAACAGTATAGCAGTGTCTCTCTTGACCATAACGACGGTTAAGGTCCGTCGAAAAAACGGGAGCCCCGACGATGACGATACTTTGGCACTCAGCAGACATTGGGAACCCGCGGTTTCTGGCATATCATTCGCGATTTTTTGACGACGTCCCTGGAGAAATCGCGGGATTTACCGGCAGGTCTTCACGAACGTCAGAGTGAATTTCGGTATACCCTGATCGTGCCACCCTGCAACCCGTCATAACGTATAGATAATTCGTGTATACGCAGGATCGATCAATGATGTACGCAGATCCGATTCACCTTTCCTTCTTGCTCCCTTAACAATTCCCAGAGGAGTGGTTTATCGTTCTGACTTTCGTATTTTTTTTCGTTTTTTTTTTACCATAGCAGTGTACGTCAAAATCAATTTTGGGCGAAACTGGTGTATCGTGAATAGCAGTGGGGCTGATTGTAAAACGTGTACACATGTATAATATACGAGCTTTGAAAGCAACAGCACAAATTTGTCTTTCTATAAGTTTATATTAATTACATATGAATGGGGATGGAATTTGTTAAATGACATTGTTCGCAGTAAAATTGAAAAAATTCTATAAAACAGCAAATAGGCGTACAAATTTTCTTTTCAAAGACCATATTGAATATTTTAATATAACGGTACACGCGAGTAACAATATGTTGTGAACAAGTAGAAATAATAGAAATGCGTTTTTATTTCCCGTACGTGTATTCAGTAAATGTTTGTATAGATGGGGAAAATTGTGAAACATTGTTCTGTGAGCCCAATGAATTATAGCGAGCGTTGCATAAAAATATAAATTCCCGTTCATACGGTCGACCAATATTCAACGTGAAAATATACCAAAAGCTCGTTCTCGCGTAGAGATAAACACGAAGTAATATACAGACGATACGGTTACGATACGTTTAGAATATATTAGAGGGAGTATCTTGGGGGTAAGTTTGAATAATACAACGAATCCACTCATATTTAAAGTGAAATGAGCACAACACGAGCACGAACCCTCTGCGGTATTCCAATGAAGCTCGCTTTATTTAAACGCAGAATTATTTCCATTCGTAACAATGTTCATGAAATTCTAAATATATCGGTACATAATTAATTACAGCGTCTATCCCTTGCTATCATAGCTACATTATGCAATAAATGATCTTAAATTTTCCAACACTATATTTTGCAAAGAAAAAAATGTCTTTAATACTAAACATCTCCGCGAAATTTTAATTAGTTACACAATTCCAAATCTGCATCATAGTATTTATATGAATAACATTGCGCATCATTATTTCGTCGAAATAAAAATTCATTGCAATATTCGCTGGCAATTCTATTATAATATCCCTTAGCACGATTCTATCCAGCCCGATAAAATATAGTATTCCATGATCTATTAGGCGTAATAATTTCTCGCGTTGCGTATCGTTCAACTCTTGATGGCTGGTACAACGCGAAATATACTTCCGGATTAAAAGATCGTTCAGACGATGAAAATTGCCAACGGGAACCCTCGTAACGCGAAAACTCGTAGGCTAAAGGCAGTGAGTTTTATCGGGAGCACGTGGGGGCTTGCTTAATTTTATGCGATTTTTTATCGACGCCTCGTAATATCGATAATGTAAGGCACCGCTGCTGCACCTCTCGTTTCCGTTCCTCCACGGCTTATACGTAGGTCGAGGGGTGGCTTATATCAAGTTATAGGAGTTTGAGAAATGATCGCTGCTTCAGAGTCTGCTATCCTTTTCTTCATCCTCCGATCGAACGTAACCAAGAACGTGTTCAGAAGTTTCGAACTTGCCGCTACTGTGAACCGTTAATTCCCTTGGGGAATTGGCCAAAAATATATTGATTTTTTCAACTACCCTTTGTTACGTGTAAATTGCGAAACAATTTTCTTCGGCTGGAAATAAACGATACGCAGATTGCTACTTGAGGTATATATTTGTAATGATTTAAAATTTCAAGAAAATAACATGATGTTCGTACTCTAAATAATGGTATATTGTATTGGGATAGAATTTGTTAAATGGTACTCAATTAGTAAAAGAAACTGGATATTTATTATACGTATAAAGCTTACTTCTTTGCCATTAATTGTTGCTACATTCATTTAAATTATTGAAATGGAAAATTTGATATCCTCGTGAACGGAATAAAATTCTTTCATGGAGTATCGAAAGCGGCACAATCTTCGCGAGAAAGTAGGAATTTTCCAAGGATATTTTGTTTCCCCCAAGAAACGTGTTTCTGCAATATTCCCCGAAGTGTGCAAGCAAATCCCGAAGATCGCTAACGTTCTTGCTATTACAGCCGCCCTTAAGCAATTTTCTCGATTGGAACTGCATCAGCTTTTACATTCCTGGAAACGTTTAGTTTTCATTTCCCTAGTTAAGTACTAACAAAGCACCACCACTCCCATTACTGTAACAGCGGTGCTGTTATCCCTGCGTTTTGTAGCCTCGTACCAGAGGCGTACACTTGCAATGTTCAACCACGGTTCCGCGAAAGACTTTAATTACGATGCACGTTGTTCAATTCCGCCTCGAACAAGAAGCAACGCTCCACATTTGATCGTAATTTCATATTCCACCGTTTCACCGCGGCAGGCGCGAATTGGAAATTTATAGTTGCGATACAATTTCTGTGGATTTTACGCTGGAGATATGGTACGTTGCAAGCTTAGCGAGAAATAGTGATACAGCGTATTTTATTTTGCTTCATTAATATGTGCAGCGTTGGAAGTTGTAATATATGCATCGTTTAGAAGCACTGCTATGATTGAACATTCAGGAGAAACTTTATGGGACTATATGTACATGTTTATTAAACATTTAGAGTATTTGGAAATGGGGATATTAACTTGACTATTTTATTGAAATATGTTGGCGCAAAATTTTCGCGTTGGAAACGCACTTTTTCCATGCATAATTTTTATTCCTCGTTTGCCGTGCCTTTTTTCAAAGATATACTTTTGAAAACTGGTAACAATATTTAGTCCCTTACACTAAAATAAATAAAAACCATGTAATAAAAAGTTGATACTAAAAACCATAAAAAAATTATGGTTTTTATAAAATTACATATATAGAGAACGAGAGATAGAAGTGAAGAAGAATTCTCAAGCGTAAATATTGCGTACGAGTTGCGAGGGGTGGCTACAAGGTAGTTTCGTAGAGCAGAATATGACTTCGAGGAATTCGTTTAAAGCTATTTATCTGCGCGTTATGTCGCTTTAATTGCACTGCTCACAGGTGCGTTACTTCGGTGCCGACTGTTTTCTAAATACGCGGCCACTAAGGCTGAACCGAGCTGCGAATATGACAAGCTTTTATAATACGTACCGCCTCGTAAAGATTCAGGCCGCAGATAGTATTGCGTCTGAAATTGCACGTTGAAAATGGGTGCCAAAGGTAGAGCGTGTTACATGAGAAGCCATTGTTCCGGCAGGCCTCTTGGATATATTTCCGTCACTGCAACCGATGTGAATCGAATTCGACGGGCTCGTTTCAATTTTCTTGACAGCTCGAGACTTCGTACGAATTCGATACGACATTGGCGCACCAGATAATGCAAACCGTTATTATCCTCTTTTTCTGCAACTGTTTTCGGTGAAATGGAAGCGGTTGCGAAGCTTTTCCTAGGGAAAGATTGAAATTGTAAGTAATGATGGATGGAAAATGAAAAACTAATAGTGGATGACTTGTTGGCACATCTTATATTTACACGGCTATTCGCTATTTCACTTAACATTACTCAATAATAGCTCGAACATCAAGATAAATGATAGTTGTTGCATTACGCAAATACATGGAATTCAATTTTATTCGCGCAGCTAACGTTGCATCAATAATACAACCGCGTTACTTATTCAATAACAGCAAATAATGTAGACACAGGTGTGTATAAATATTGAGGTAGATTAATTAATTATGAATTAGAACTAAAACTGCATACCACTGGCAAGCGTTTAACAAAATTACTGAAACATATACATATGTCTAAACGAGAAAAGGGCTTGTCTACATCTACATATATTTTTTTTATATTCTTTCTTTTGCAAACACTTCTTTCCATTGCAACACTTTCACGACCAGAAATTTTCTTGCAACTCTTATGTGCCCGAGTTTTGTTCAAAAAAAATACAGGCCAGTAGATGAATTCGAAATTCAAAACCCATTCGAGTTCCTCACCACGACGGCAGCGGCCGGATTCGTGGCAAGGAATGCATGGTACGCAGAAAACAATTTACTTTGAAGGCCGCAAACTCTATTACCAGGCAGAACGTGCTCAGCAAAATAATGACTTTCTCTAGCCCGGTGTCACAGCGCGCCGTTGCATCATCAAATGATTCTAACTTGAGTCATTTTCATCTGGCGGTGCACGGGCAAAGGTTATGTCTCAAGCTCAGTAGGTCGTGGAGGATGAAACCATGGTCTCTTTTAACTATTTTAGCGACATTGGTTTGCGACACGGATCCCCTTTCACTTTTACTATTACATTCTTTAATATTTGATTGTTCTAAATATTTTGCAATGTTATCATTGAATTAATGGAAGCGTGGTCGTCTTCTGGATGATTGATCATTTTCTTTGGGCAATTATTTAGTTACAATTTGATCGTGCAATCAAACATGTGGGCAATAAATTCGTATCGATTGAGGGAATTGTTAATTGATAGATAACATTACTTTGCTACTGAACAAAAAAGAGAATCTAATTCAAGAATTATCAAAAATAATTTCGATAAATCAAATTCTATAAGCTCCGTGTAATCATACAAAAATAGGGCAAATCGTCAATCCTACAGTATTGAAACACATTTACATATTCAGCCAATTATAATCTCTATCATTTACACCAGTTATCAAATGATAAAATACAGTGGGCAGAGCATAGCTATTTAAATTCTAAGCTCTTCGGCCAGCAAAACACCGGAGGGATGAATAAAGTGGTTGCCGCAAGGAGGGTAGAAGGTATCCAGCTAACACGAACAAAAGTTTAGCGTGAGTATCAAGGTATTCGCCGTTCCTTCGAGGGAAATAGCGCGCTGGCGATGCCTCTTTTTATTTATGTCGGCCATTTTGCGGCACGACAGGACGCCATCTTGTTTTTATAGCCACCCCTTACGTACTTACGTCGTCCAACCCTCGTTCTATCTACATGCAGATACGAATCCCCAGGCATTTTATCTTCGAAACTCCTTGGTGTTTGTCGTTGTTCATCTGGCCAGGTTGAAAGAGCTACGAACTCACGTTCACCTTCCCGTTCACCTTCCCATTACGGTTCCGGCAAGAATCCTGTAGGAGAAGAAGAAGTAGATAGAATGAACACTCCCCTTTGTTTTATTCACGGCTGATCCGTCGATCTGTCCTGATTACATTTTAAAGACATTCTTGCCTCCCTACGAAGCACGATCCACTTACTCTTAAGTTCGACCCTCCCCTGTTACTTCTCGTCGTCGCGACTACGGCTTCTCTTGCTTCGAGGACTTCTGCAAATGTACCTTTTTACGGGTACTTTGAGGGGAACAGCGAGCGCGAGGGGGAATATTGAAGACGCGAGTACATATCTTTAGCCAGTGGAAGGATTGGAACTGAAATTATTGATATTGAATGATTTTATGGAAAGTTTATTAAAGTATGCATATGTATAATTAGGTATATACATAGGTAACGTGCTGAGTATCAGGTATGATGGAAATACTATATACAATATTTGAAATAATTAGTAGAGTAATATTAGTGTTGGATATCTGATTTTCTGGTGGGTTGTATTTTACTTCAGCAAAGGGTGTTAATCGTTTAGTAAGTATTATAATAATTATTATTGTTATTAAGAATAACATCACTGATATTATTGGAATAAGGTAAATTCAAGTTTTGTGTAATACTTTAATTGTGGTATGGGGAATTGTGCTAGGTATTTATCTTCGGAATTATTTATTATGCAATTACGGAGTTTTCTACAAGATAGAAATCTTGGATAAAATAATTTATGCAAAGGGATGAACGTGCTTTCAAGTTTAAGTAGCATTCGCGAACCTGCTTTGGTATTAGAAGGTATAAAAATATATTTATTAATAGCCAACGGATAGATGTTAACAGCTTCATTCAAGTATCTTTTATGTGAATTCGCGGCGTTCCATTTCTGCACACTTTCAGTGAGTATTTTTCCATTAAATTTAAACGATAACGCTCGAAATTGGAATTTTATTAGGCAGCATTTACGACTGTTGTAAATGTTGCAAGTAAATGCGCGTGAACGAACACGTCGCGTGTGCAATAAGAATTATACCGTTTTATTTTCATGTAGCTATTAAACTTTGAAATTGAGATGCTATCGTGTGGTATGGCGTCGTATTAAACGCAATCTATATGTAAGCTAGAAACGTGTACGATGTTCTAATTAGCAATTTCTATCGGGGTGCATTTTAAGTGGTCTGGAGCACTATCCACTCTTTTTACATAATTATTACTACCGTCCAATGTAATTGCACGAATAATAGAACGTATTTGCATCAGGTGTTACAAACGTCAAATACTATTCTACCACTGCAAATGTACTCGGTGGATGGAAAAAGAAATACGAAATGTCGAAAGTCCTCACGGAAATTCAAAATACAAATTTCATCTTCAATCGCCATTTTCACAAAGCATATTAATTTAGAAAAATCTAAAAAAATCTATTTAGTTACAGATTTTTCAACACCAATAATTTTATTTCTCGAATCGTAGACAACTCTCAATCGCTCCAGAATCTTATTCATGGAGATAAGTAACACATCTGTCAAGAGAGAAATCGAAAGTTCAGCACCAGCAAAGTGTAAAGAATTCAACTGGGGCCAGCAATTAATTCCAATTTACCTCGACTCGGTGGTCGCCTTTTTACGAACGTTTTATGCACCTCCATAAACCATCATCTTTACGATTAAAGTTACGGTCATCCCCCCCGCCCCCTCTATATATCTCCAGTTTTCCCGGGCTCGCGTGCGTCTCCTCATATTTTTATTCGAACGTACGCGAATTTTCCCTCTTCCCTTCTTGTTTCACTTTTCGTTCCTTTCTTTCTTCGTTGGTCTTCATATTATTAAAGTAATGGGCCCCCGTCCTTCCTTTAAGATCGTTCCTTTTTAGAGGCTTCGAAACGTTACCACGTTACGGCACAACGCTGTCGTAAGGTTACGTCGTCAGGGTAAATACTTCGACCGCAAAGACTCGTCGCCGTGGTATTTTAACCAAAATTACGCGGTAACAGGCTTCCCAAGGCGAAGTCAGCTACAGCTATTGGAGAAGTTTTAACAGCCAGACTGTCGTTAGACACGCTAACGACGGTGCTGGGTCGACGAGACGTGATATTCCGCGAGCAACGAGAAGAACATCGAACGGATATCGTCTGTACGCACGAACAATCCTTCCTTTTCCTATTTCTTCTTCCCATTGTTTCGCCTTTTGGTTCTTTAAGATGGGCGTGCGACCCATTCCACGCGGAATCATCTACGGGAAGATTGTAACATTGGATCCGTTCGAAATTCTTTTCCTACTTTTTTCATCAGCTGAACTGGATGATTCTGTTTCACATTGATCGAATTTTTTCTTTTCTTTCGGTTTGTCATCTTCGTGGCACTGATAAGGCTTGGCGTTTGATATGGTTCAGTAGCAATTCCGTCAAAATCATTTGTACCGACTGGTTATTTGTCCGTACCTTTCTTTTTTAACGGGGAATTGTTCGATGAAATTAAATATCTGTAAAAAATAATCGTTATTATTTGGAAGTGAGTTTTATTTGAGTTCCTTATTTATGGAGAATTTCGAGGTTGACTGGTTCTGTTGAAATAACAATTTTTATGGACCGCTGAAGATTTCACACCGATACTGCCAGTTTATTCCCTCGTTTGTAAATTAATTCTTGCCAGTGTAGCCAGAGAGTTAACATGCAATATTGAATACCAAATTAACTTTCTGACGAGACCAAGCAGTAAATCCATGTTTATTACCCACCTCATCTTTAACGTGACATTAAATGGATTATTTAAGAATAGACGAAATCATCGACGTAACGACACACTTAACATGCATTATATTTTTATTGATCAAACAAATTAATTTGCCCGCACATGCGCCGGCGAAATTTTTTAACTTAAATCACCAATCACCTCACCATAGCTCACATATAAACAAAACTCCTCAATTTATGATCAAGCACTGGTCGTACACAAACTATGACCACAAAATTAAGACAAAATGGGGACAAAAATATCAGTGACGCCTGCTTCAGCCAGTAGAATGGACGATCGAACGAGTCCCTTTCTCACCGAAACAAAACGGAAAAAAAATGATAAAAAAATACCGCTCTGAAGAGTTTTATTAATCGAGCAACAAAAACGCTTCTCTCGTCCCCGATAATTTCCAGCGTCTCATTAGGCGGCCGGATTTATCGCAACAAGTTCAGTCGATCCGGCTTTCCAATTCGTAAATTCGTCGTCCCCTATCGTGAAGAGAGCAACGATCGTCGATGGCGTGCGTGAGCCTGGCCATTCTACGAAAGTAATTACGAATGAATTACAAGAGAAACGGCAAACCGTGCCAGTACGCAGTATGATAATGTAACGTAGAGTATAATGACCGGTACGCGATTATCGTCCTAATAAGCGAGTGACGCAAGGTAAACGTCTGTCCTATTCTATCTTGTTCCGTGGAATACGAATGTGAGAGGCCAATGAGCAGTTTACCAAGGAGTTACATGGTTGAGCAAAAGACTTTTTGAAAAAGGAGACGGGACGGGATAAGGCGCGAGAATGATCCTATCCTTCTATAATACCGCCGGCCAATGTTCCTCGACTTTCCCATAGATGCTTGAAATTAGACTTCGCGAAATGAACTTGAGAAGTTTGTTATTATCCCTCGTCTATTATGTTTTATGCTGAACCAGCGGTTGAGAACTATCATCTCCACCCGCCTCGATTAGCAACCGGAACTTGCCTTGCTTGGGTCGATTTGAAGCGTGTTATAGGACCGTTTAACTTAGTTGCTCGGTGAATATTTATTATGTAATTTTTATTCGTGGAAGCGGAGTAACTTTTATTGATATAATAATAATAATAATAATAATATATTTCATTGATCAACGGGCTAGAGAACCCTTTAGTATACAGGGGATTGTGTCACATAGAGAATAATAGTAACATATACAATATAAAGTAAGAACAGAATTACAGAGAAGAATAACAAATGAAATAGGATAAATTAATAATAAAGTAAAATGATAATAGAGTAGAACAGAATTTCAGAAAAGAATAACAATTGAGACAATTGAAATAAAGTAAGATACAATCAGATGAAGTATAATGTAGTAAGATAACATAAAATAAAATAAAATGATATAAAATAAAGTAAAGTAAAGTAAAATAGAATAAAATAAAATAAAATGAAGTGAAATGGGATACAGTGAAAAGATAGTTCTTGATTCCTGAAAATGGAAAAATTAATAACTAGTTACGATTATTTGAAAGACACGCTCCTAGATATTTAAGAAGATATTAGCACTTGGTATTTCATTCGGAGAATAGTAAATATACTTTTTGGACGGTTCCAAAGACTGAATTAAAGTTCGCTTCGCCCCGAATAAAAGTTAAAGGAAGACGGATCATCTCATCATCCGTGTTACGTGTAATATATTTCGGAAGGAATAATTGATTTATTCAGAGTTCCAATGCACCTATACAACTTCCAATTTGTCTTTATTACGTCTTTTTATTTTCTACCTAGAGAGGGTTTCCTAATCGAAGAACTGCTTGATCAAAAATTCATAGATAGAAATAATGCATTTGAAACTATAAAAAAGACGAAACTGGGACGTTATATATTTAACATTAACGGGGACGCGGAAATGGTAGGACTGATAATAAATAATATAGCAGAAAGTAATTGTATCCAACGAAGAAACTCAGGCAATTAAGCAGCACTTAATACAATCACGATCAAATTTTTCACCCTTATAGAAAACGGTTTATTACCTTCATCTAATTGCAAGTGTACGTGGAAGCAATCTGTGTCTCAATTAACAGTTCTCCCGGTGTGTATTTACACTTTAATTGAACAGCCACCATTGACGAGACTATCTCATGTCTCATTCAGAATTCGCTCATGTCGTATCGTATTTTTGGACAAGGGCGGGGCGTTGGTAAAGGACAGGGTTGTACGTGGCGGATAGAGGGATGGATAATGGAATAATATCCACCTGATGGCCGTTTACCCTTTAACGATGATTCCTCGGTTTCGAGCAAGCTACGAGAGAAGGAGGAAGAGAGTGCAGTTACGTGTCAAATTGAATTTCACGGGAAATTTTCTGCGTCCCGCCATTTTCTGCCTCCCCGACTTGGAACGGCGCTGGGGATCATTATCGTACTAATCATTAATTTCGAGGCTTCCGGTGCTGATGTTCAATGACCGCGGGGATCTGCTATCCCTAAACTTACCACGAAAATGGAAAATTTATTTCGTTCGACTGGTTTGCCTTATTTTTGTTGGTCGCGCAATTTGTAATTTTCTTGTCATCTTCGTAAATGGTGTAAAGAATGTTTTATTTTACATTGCAAATTTTTATTAAGGATCATTTCCTGATATTGCACCTTTTATTAATACTATTTATTATTCATACATCGTTGTTTATCCATTTTCCGGGTATATCCGGATTTTCGACAATTTTCGTCTGCTGTCGATGACACGAGATGCGTTATTTCGCAGACGTTTGAGAATAATGGTGAGGCAAATATTTTCATTTTCCATGAAATGTGTTATGTTAATAAAATTAGTCGGGAAACTTCGTCGTTGTGTTATTCGTACTCTGTGTATACTTGTTCGAGTTGTTTTACAGACGTTTCACACATTCGTATCCTTATTGTATCTACGAGTTTATCGTCTCTTTTAATAAACAACTTATATGCGGCATTTCGTTTTACACCCCTCACGACGAATGCAATGGCGGTTGCCGTATGCGCGGCGCGTTACAGCATGGCGATTTGCGAGGAGATAAACGTTGCTTATTGTTAGATGCACGCAATGTTTCCACCGAATCGATGAAATTGCTCGCTTTAATCACACTGGTAAAAATCGTTCGATCACGCACAAGTGCCTTTAATTTACGAGTTAGTAAGGTATCCGTATAAAACGGCTGTGTCTCTTCTTGGAATCTCGTAATGTACTTATCACATTCTTCATTCTCATTACCGCATACCAGATACCGTGTTTCGACACATTAAATCTGCCCGTATGCATATCGCATTAAACGCACTTTCTGTTATTCATGCGCTATTACTACGACAGATAAATGCTTAATGATGCCGATAGTCACGCTTCAATGCGAATAAACTACTGGAGACGATACAATGTTCTGTTACATGTATCGGCTGTTTCGCTAACGATAGCAAATTACCGACAGAAAAGGAAGGAACAGCGTAACATTTCCACGACATGCGCACGTTACAATTCGATTGAAATAGATTAACGTTAGCCCGGTGCCGTTATTATCTTTATTTGTAAAAGGAAAAAAATCAGCGACACGGGAACTAAACTACATACATAAGCGAATCGTGCAAATTTGTTTTTGCCACGTTCGAGTTATTCAGCTGTTCGGTCAACCGAGCCTAATGTTCATTCAGTATAAATTATTGTTCAATCTGTGCTAATACAACGAGTTTACACTTGACAGCCGCATGAATAAGGATAATTTGATTAATTTCAGTCGAGCGCGAGGGAACAAATTTATTTATTCGTTCTTCGTCCCTAAAGGGTGTCGCTTGAAAACCAAACTGATTAACACTTATGTTAGCAACCGGGTATCCATTTCTATATTTGCTTGATAAAATATCGCAAAACCGCTCTAGATCTCGATTCTTTGAACAATTTCACGTCAACTTATTTTTGTGAAAACAAATTTATGCAAAATAATTTGAATAACTAAGCTTCGAACTTTTACTCCATTTTGGTTGCTAACATAAGGGTTAAATTCACGTATGGAAGAATCTGTTAAGAAAGAATTGGAAATAAAATAAATAGGACAAATAAAATGCAAAGATGTAACAGTAGTAGAAATGCCACAATATGTTCCAAATATCTATCTCACATTTAGAACAATTTTTCAAACAATTGTACCCTCATCACGTAAAATTTACAAACCGTATCTACTAAATCTTGCACGCCTACTCCATATTCAACCTCCAATTCCTTAAAACCATCTTCCACTTTTCTTCAATTCCATATTAAACCGTTTCACCGAACTGTCGTTAAACCGATCGAAACTGTCATTCCCAGAAGGGTACACGATTTCCCGTTGCGACGAATCAGACGCCGGCGCTCTAACGTTTAATCAAACAATTTACGTCCACCTTCTTTACACGGAACGAACGTGGAGCGACCGTTCGGACCGTAACGTTTACCCTTTAAACGCTTCACCTCGGTGGCGGAGATCGTATTTCTACGAGTTTCGCATCGGATCTAACCGATGTATACAATAATTAGCGGTGATGAACGGCGTTTCGATAAGGGAATCTCGCGGGTCGACATTCAACGGCGATTTACGCGACTAGTCTCGCATAAGTGGACGATAATGGTCCATTTTGATTTCACTGCGAGAAACACACGGGCGCAGTGTGTTTCTCTTGCCGGTAATGGAAGTGGCACGGTGCTATCGGGGGCTAACGGTAATTTTATTAATACCTTTCCAGCGAATTGCAATGCACCTGCCCCGTTGGCGACTACAAAGACCGCGTTACAATTTGCACCGGCCGGCAAATCGTTCCGTGTAACTCGTAACATTTGTACTTTTCTTTCGACTTTGCTTCTTTTCTGTATCTTTTTTACGGTTTGTAATCGTTTCCCAATGCGAGCCCATTGCCCGTGCCAGCACGCTATCGTGTATAAGCAATTCCAGTGGTGCCACGTAACTCGACGTCGCCACTTTACCCTGGAATTTTCAAGGATCGTTGTACTCGATTCGGCTGGGTTCTATGAGAATTCTGTGGGAATCGTGGGACTACATTAATCGCGGACAAATATTATTTCGCGGAGTAATTAAATCGTAGCGACGAAAGAGTTAAAACGAGGAAAAAGTTATTAACGGATGCTTGTAATGTGTTTGGTTGTTTGTTCGCAGTGGCCGGAGCCTTTCCAAGGAGAATCGGCCATCCTTATCAAAATAGAACTCCGCCAAAAAGAAAGAAGCCAAGGACGAGCTTCACCAGGCTACAAATCGCGGAGCTCGAGAAACGTTTTCATAAACAGAAATATTTGGCGTCGGCCGAACGGGCAGCTTTGGCTAAAACATTGAAGATGACCGATGCTCAAGTGAAAACTTGGTTTCAGAACAGACGAACAAAATGGAGGTGAGTTGATCCGATCTAACAATAGGTGAACCAGAAAACTTCTCTCGACCATATATAAATACGTAGAAGCACTATAAACACCAGCCAGCCCTGATTCCCTAACGCAGCACACATTTACAAACAGTTTCACCACCTGGGTGTAATTGCATTCCCTGACTACACAAGTCCTAGTCCAGCCAAGGCGTCATTCCAAACGAGACCGGCGACAAATACTACGCGCTATCTTCCGGTTACTACCGTCCACAAGGACGACTCGGGTCCCCCGCAATTTATCAAAACGTTGCCCCGAAGTTTAGTCGAAAGGGAAAACGCGGGGTGGAAACCGCGGTCGGAATGTTAATAGCAGGTCAGCAACGTTCTGCCCCGTGTATCGGCGAGGATGCATCGAAAGTCGAATGTATTAGAGTCTCTTTAAGATAAGGAAGGACGAGAACACGTCATTTAGATAAAAGGGGGCTCGTTTCGTGGCGCGGGTAACCGATATCAGGGGCGTCTACGCGGCGAGACGAATCCAGAGGCATTTCTACGGGGGTGCAACACGTTTCACTTCTCCGCCGCCTAATAGTTCCACCTTTCGAAGGATTTCTAAAAGCGTCCTACTGCTTCTTGCCCTTGCCACGTTCCGGGAAGTATGTATCAGGATAGAGAGATGACTATACTTTTAAAATAGGGAGAGTAGTTTTGTTCGAATGGATACCGATGTACATACCTGTCCGGGTAGCCTTTGAAGATACTATTTTCTGGTGGTCTTTAGTGAGACACGTCATCGAGTAAGGTGTCTGATAGAGGAGAGTACCCTTTCGGGGGGTACGGTGTAGATTGTTTGGATCTGTCAGGGGTTAGGTGAAGGATTGTTCGGAGCGATATTCTTTGAATGGTTTTTGGACGGAGTAGGAAAATGTGGCTGGGTGGTTGGCATGCGTGAAATAAGTCGAGATACAAATTTGTTTAGCGATTGTGTACAATTTTATTGGAAGAATTGTGTGATATAGTTTGACAGTTTCAGTGGTAGACATTATTTAGTAGGCACATTTATAATCAATTAATAAAGAAGCTTAGCATTTTCTTGCAGTCCAAAAGAATTAGTTAAAATGTCTCCCCTGTTGTGCTATTGTAAATTATTATTTAAGAAGTGCAGTGAGATATCGAAATTTGAGCATCGACTGACTTTCAAACGTATTTATTAATTGACGCAGGAATGGTTGCGTTACAGTTACTTGTAATCGATTTCCTGGAGTTGGACGAGATATTCTTTATTATCGAAAATACCGCACGAAGCAACGGAGTAATCTAGATTTCCCTAGAGTACACCGATCTAGTAGCCATTTCACGAATAACAGGCGGCGAAGTTTTGTGGATACGTTGTGCCGTTACCTTTCGCATTGTTCCGGGAGCAATAAAGAGGCGAACAGGTAAAAAACGTGGAATGTAAAACGCGACCAATAAAAACGAAAGAGAACGCCTTTAGACGGTTCGTAACGATCTAATAAGAGATCGATAACAGGACTCGCGGCAAAAAACGTTCGATTCCGTTGCATCGGGAACTCTGTCTTTCTTGTATTTCGCTACAATATTGCATTTGTCATAAAGCGGACAAAAATGGGAATTATATTTCTTACGTGAAGGCCGGAGAATTGCGATTTCTTTCTGGCACACGAGTTATCGTTGATTGCGAAACGGTGAATTCGAAGCGTGTCTTCCTTATTCTTAAAGAGGGGGGAAAGAAACCGATGAAAAGGAAAATATCGTAATCGTTTGGACGAAATTCAATTATCACGCTTGCGATAAATTTTTCATTCTTATGGTGGTTGTTGAACGAGTTCTGTGGAAGTTGCTTTTTATTACGTAGTTGGTGCTGCTAGTTCGAGGAACGAGCGTGAAATTCGATTTGGACGGCGACGACGTGTGTTATCTGTCTCAATGTGTTCTGAAACGGTAACGCAGTGACAGATACATTCGTCTGGATGTCCCATCGCATTAAATTTACATTTAAACGACAAGTGGATCATAATTAATCTTGAACGCGGAATTGTATGGCGGAGAACGCCATGAATAAATTGGGAAATTTCAAGGAGCTATACGGTATGAAAATTTGTCGATTCTGTGCTTCAAGATATTGTTCCAGCTGCTTGAGGGATAAGGGAGAGTATGATGCACAATGAAAGTGACATACTAATTATTTTTTTTATCGTATTGCAATCAGCGTTTTTCGAAATTAAAGGATACGATGAGCTTTGCAGTATCTTTAAAATGCGTGTTTGAATAAAGGAGAGAATAATGATTGTGACAATATATTAAGTATTGAAACATTTTTCTAATATTGCTACTTGGAGAACTACAATGCCCGAAATAATAGAAGAAAATTTTGTCAAGGTATTCGCAGAAAATTATCTTCTTCCAAATATACACAATTTTAGGCTAAACAAATGAAAAACATTATTTTTCGTCGTTACCATATTTTACCTTCTTCCTCCTATGATATATTCCATCTTACTACCCCAAAAAAAAAACTATTTTCACGTACGAATACTTCAAGCGATCACAGACCTACAACATCTCAAGTCCCCAATCACCACGTCATGCCATTAACCATACATCGATCCCACGTTAATCCAGCCGCGAACCAGCCAACCGCGAGGCAAAAAGAAAAAAAAGAAAAATGAAAAATCGCGAGTTTGTCACCCCCGAAGATCGGTACATCCGCGAACGCGGTCCAGCGAGCAGCTGCGTTTAAAGTAACGAGATGACTGTAGGCAGAGATGAGATAACTTGGCCTCAATAATTCAGATACCTAACAGCTTAGCCCTGTCCCGTACATAATGCAGTCTATCCACCCCATCGCGTTCCCTCATCCACCCCTGCTTTGACTGCCAACTCTATCTCCACCTCCTCGAGGATTGCACCCCTTCGTCGTCTCGCAGGAACCAGTCCGGCGGGCCGACTCTTCCTCGACTCTTCTCGCCATGGCTTTTAAAGTGTCAAACCCTCGAATCCGCGATTCAGATCGTTTCGATCCGACGTTTCCGACCCCACCGCGATTCACCTTGTTAAAGATTCATCGGTCTCTGTGTTGAATCACGCCTTGTAACCGGTCGTACATGAACACCGGCGCCATTGCAAATAACTCGTGCCCTTTTTAGAACGCAAATGAGTGGCGCAAGTGGGACACACACCCTCTTTCGCCATTCTTGTACCATCGTTCTTGATGGGCAAAGTCTTTTTAGCGCGACAGTTATATGCTGGAGTTTCAGAAGGGTCGATTTGCGACGGTTTGCGTTTGCGTGTATGATTTGTTGTTATGGGATAAATTGTGTAAATGGTTCTGTACTGTAGTTTATGTATATAGTCGTACACAGTTAAAACGAAATTCAATATTCATCGTCGATATTATTAAACGCGCGGCAAATCATTAACGGCTTAACACATTAACACTGAAACGTGGGTTCGCGAAGTATACAAAGTGTTGGCCAAAAGTTATAGTTGACGATAGGGGGATAACGATAAGAGTAATGTGTCCCAGGTTGCGAGAGGATACGGTTATGCTAGCCACAGCGAATGGGGCGAGGCTGCGCCGGGGCTGCAAAATGTAATCGGCACGGCGCCCTCAATTATTAATTGCTAACCGCGTTAATTACTTGCACGGGTGTAGGCGCGGCTGTCACTGAAACAGAGGCGTAGCCACGGTGGATCTACCGCCGGTACGAGGTAAATGTAATCGAATCGGTTGCTGTTAATAAAAGGGGCATCGCATTAAATCTTATCAATTTTCTGATAGGACACTTTACCGCATGCGAACTCTGGGAATTTCAACCTCTGAAACAGATGGACATTTAGCAGGTGACAGAAATTGCTGTTGAATTGTTCATCCACTTAAAGACACGTTATTCTTTGTTTCTCGTTATTAGACGATTTTTGGAGTAAAAGTTTCGGTCGATATTGGTGGAGTCCCTAGTAGCACAAAATATTGAATACATATATATACAATATGTATTCTAGATTCAGGAAGAAATATTTTTTCTCGAATATTTATGAAATATTCATTAGATGTCACAGCAAAATATTTATTTACTAATGTAAAATAAATATTCATTCAATATTTGAAACAAAATATTTTTTTCTAAGAGAAAAATAAATATTCATTCAATATTTGAAACAAAAAATTCTTTTCTAAGAGAAAAATAAATAAAAACACGTGTTTCTGCTTGAACAGAATAGTTAATTATTTGTGAATTTTTTTCAACGTTTTGACTTTTAACGTGCTTGAAATTTCGAAGGAAAATCTGGCAGAATATTAATGCAGTGTTTAGGACGAGAAAATACTGAGAAGTGGGGAATTAATGAATTGATCAATATTGAAATGACGATTTACAATCTGACATATTTTCTACTCCGTAAAATTCAAATTAATTTCTCTAATAAATTTTTATATTGTCTCTTATTCTATTAATAGCTCGATCGTATTCCACATTTTCTTTTTGGAGAAAAGTGAGTCTCAAAGAAGATGAATCTTTCGGTAGCTCGATATTCCCCTTTTCGGTTAATGCTTCCCGTGAACTTCCACGAAACAAAAGTATACGTGAAGCAAGAAATTAATATCGGTCCGAGAAAATTACAGGAAGTTCAGGTAGGCTTGCCCAATCTAAAAGTGTGGGCAAAAAAGTCAAATTAACAAGATACTTTCTGATTTTCGATAGGTCGAATCGCGGTATAATTCATGAGGAGACACGTCGGCCGACTGCCACCGGTCTTTAGAAATCTACACGGGTTGCGTAAAGGAACCAGTTTCGTGAAATTATAACTATCTATCCTGAAAAATATCATAATCGTTCCGAAAGGCTGTGCCCAAACTTTTTTTTTTTTATAATTCGAAATAATTCTTAGAAAAATGAGAACGCTTTGGTAAGCTGAACAATAATTAATTCGTTTTTGTATATACCTGTACTGTGAAAGATTTGATGTGTACAGAATTACACAACGTAACATGAAATTAATTACGACCAAATTTGTGTAAATATAAATCGTTCTAGTTTCAGTAACGATTTTCCTACGAAATTATTAAAGAATTGCGAAACAACAAAATTATGATAATCATGTGCGATTACTTATAAATCACTACTATCTGCATAGAGAAAAGTCTTAAGTCGTATTACTTATACGTAGCCATTTAAATATTAGTTCCCATTGTCATTAAATGAAGTTGAAGCTACGCATAACAAGTTTTTCCACTTACGCTATCAGTTACAGCGCCGAGATTAACGCCGGAGCCTTACATTTCAGAGCGCAACGAGCACGCTTGCAATTATCTGTAACCAATTGTCGTTTATTTGTATTTTCAATTGAACAAAAATTCTTTTAAAAAAAAATCATCTTTCCCACCGGTCCGGCGATTAGCCGCACCCGGACCAACAGTTTTCCATTCGTTTTCCCGTGTGCCGTATCGCCTGGCATTTAATAACGTACGGTCAGAAGGGCGAAATCGTAAATCGGCCTGGAAAGCCGGCAAACGTGGAAAGATAAGACTGCGAGTACGTTCTCGCATTGCCTACAATTACCAGCGCGGTAGTAACGAGCGGTAAATAAACGAGTCGATCGTATGTTGATTGCCGCTTAGAATTGCCGTTATCTGAAATCTTTGCTCGACATCGTCGGGCCGTTCTAGTCGTTAATCGTGCAACAACCGATCGAGTTGTGTCCCGATTGAACCGACTCGTTCAGTGATACACGGGGGCTACCGAGGGGGATCCGCGACCCTCCGTTCTCTTTCTTTCTCTACCGAAACAGACGACGAGAGTATCAGAAGAAGCTGAAACCGCTCCTCGCGGGAGATAAACAAAGGTACAACGAAACCGTTTAATTACCGAGGACCGGAGATTAACTCTAATGGAACGACGGTGTTTCGTGGCTCGTATGGAAGCTGGAACGCTGATTGGCCGCGTTATCCAGTCTGGCGCCTTCCAGACTGAAGAACTTTTCGACCTGATCTCGTTGCACGCCCATTCTCGACTCTCAGCCCCTTTAACGCGATGCGCATTATTCAGTTATTGTTGGTAGACTGGATTGAATTTGCTGCATGTATATTGAATATTCGGGGTGAAGAAGGCAGGGGGACAGATGCAGGGGTCGAAGAACGTTTTAAACAGTGACAGTATTCTATTTTCATTGAGACAGATGAAAGTTCGCTGGACGGGTCTTTGAGTTTTGTGGTGTAGTGTTTTTTTTAGTAACGAGTGAGTAGTGTTTATATGTAATTGTTAAAAGATATTGGGAACTTACGGTGTAGAATTCCTTTATTAAGTATTCGCGAATATTAATTATGTACTAACTAAATAGTATAAACCTCGAACCACTGTTCGTACGTAATCAATTTGTTAAATAGAGGCAGTAACTAAATGGAATGAGAAATGCAGTTTACATAAATATCATTTTTGAAACACCTTTCGCTTGAGCATTAGAAAATTAACGCTATTTAAATGACTTTGCGTTAAGAAATAATTGTAAAGTGATTATGACAAGAATACAAATTTTCGATAAAAGCTTTTATCTATCGATGTTGCCAACAGGTCGGCCATTTTGTGGTTCCTTAATAGACTTATAGTGCTAGAAAACAGACATCCTCGAGCCACCCCTTAGAGCTAGCACTGTGCCACCGACGAATCGAATTAACTTTATTACGTTTGTCTTCTGTTTTCCGCCCCAACAACCGCCACTCTCTTTTCACCCCTGGTTTCTCTCGGTCGATTTCTCCAGTCTCGTCTACCTTCTCTATCCGCCCCTCGACCAACACCCAGCCATTCAACCAAACTGATCTCATTGATAGAGTAAACTTCTTATGTAGAATATCATTTGAGAGCAATAATTTTAATTCGATCTTACCCTAATATGAAATTGAACAAAGGGATAGAGCTTCACGTGTCATTAAGAAAAATTGTTCCATATAAATAACAATCGCAGAAGTGATATTTATAATATCCTTTATACGTGCTGGTGATTATGAAACCGGCCCAAGTCTATAATTTAATTAATTTTAGTATAATTTTATTATTATTAGTATAATTTTTGTTTCAACGTATTTACAGTTTTGGAAATAAACATGAATTCTATTTAACGACACAACTGTTCTCTTTACTTCAATGTGAATCGATAGAGTACAAAATAAGTGGCAAATTAATTTCACTTAATTTTTGTCTCAGATCAATGCTACAATTACCAGGACATATAAATTTTACATTCGATAATTTATTAACTTGTTTTTACATGAGGAGCACTCCTTGAACGATCTGTTTATCTGTTTCAGGAGGCAAACGGCGGAAGAAAGAGAGGCTGAAAGGCAGGCAGCGAACAGGTTGATGTTGTCTCTTCAAGCCGAAGCACTTGGAAAGGTGGCTTATCCCACAACGGTGCCAAGCCATCCTGCGGGAACAGCTGTTCCCAGTTTAGATAGACAACAGGCGCCCACTGCTCTGACCCATGCTGTCGGCCAGTGGGCCTCACCTTACGGCCCACCGCAACCTTTAGCCGAACCGATTTGCTGAATCTCTACAATCCACGCAAATTCAGACTCTTATCGGGAACATCTTCTGGACGCTGCTTGTGTCGCGTTTGCACGACAAGCATACCATCGTAGTTGAAAATAATACATAGTTTCCTGCAGTCGCAGCTTTGAGAGAACGAAATTTGAAATAGTATGTATAATATTGTTTGCGATCGTGGCAATTATTGAATTCATTTTTATTTTACCTCTTCTTACGAGTGAAGGGATACGTATGGAAGATTTTAGTGAGATTTAATTCTTTGATTGAATTACTTAGAATTTTTTGAACTTGTGATCGAGAAAACTAGTTTTATTCGATTTTGTACTTGGTTGGTGGGTAGGTTTTTGTGTAAGACAGAATGAGAAGGTTGAATACAGTTATGCTTGATAGCGTGGGCTTCTTTTTACGTTTCGAATGTCGTTTCTTGTTTTGTACGGTGATCGATTGCTATGTATCCTTTTGTTTCGTTAGATCTCTGTCGCTGAGAGCGCTATGGTGATTTACTTGAATTTATCAGTAATTGTTTCTTTTTGGTTGATGGGCCTAGAACGAAATCTCATTTACAGTCGTATTTAGATTACAGATCATACCTTTTGACGTAATTTAAGTAAAATAAACTTCACAAATTCCTTACAAATTTAAACTCCATATTAGACACAGGCTAACTTTAAAACTAACAATATTTCCATTCTATTTGTCAACGGTCAATCAGAATTACTGCAAATGTCTTAACTTTACCCACTTAAGAGTACGGAAATAACGGACAATGAGTGAAAATTACGTTTTTCATAAAAATGTCCTTTCTACGAATAGTTTCAATCATTGCGTCAAACATTGACAAAATTCAGTAAACAATTGACGAGTTCTTAACCAAATCTAATTTAATTAAACAACATTTTTTGTTTAATTCATACAGATCAATAAGCATGATAAAACAAATAATTCCAAAGCAAATCTCCAGTATATGAGAGGTCTGCTTCATCCATCTTCATCTATCTTTATTAAAACTTGATATCGAAACGATAAAACGATCATCCCCGTAATTTTTCCAATTTCAAGACTAACACGCGATAATTGCTCCCAATTATACATTTATCAGGCGCGCACATACACGCGCGCGTACCGAGAGTGCATGTTTAGAAAATTGTCCAAAACGAAAGCTAATTTGCTGCGGCGTTATTTGACGTGACATTATTGACAAGTAGAAGAAGCCGCAGAGATCGAACGAAAAAGTCGCATCGCAGGCCAGCAGCCGTCTTAATTGCGCTATTTCTAGGTAATATCAACGTCTTACCGTCATGACGGCCAATTCTATCGACGTACTTAATTAACCAACCGAAACGACTGATAGGGAGCCAAAAAAGAAACTTAAATAATTACGGACCGCTCTCGTTTCGCCGCCGACACCCCCTGTAAGCTCACGTTGGAAGAATTTACCCTCGTCAAAGGGACACGATACGCAGGGACACCGAAAGAAGTAGAAACGCAGAGAAAAAAGGCGTGGACAGAGTGAAGCTTGAAATTTAGCGAAATTCCCCGATTATCGAACTCCTCATATCTTTTGACGACGCATACCGAGAGATTTTGAAACGTGTAATATATTCGTACCGGGAAAATTTATTTAATCTACCCTCTGCGGTATATTCATTGCATTTCGTGGTGTAATGTTAATATAGTGTTTGCGTTATTTGTAAAAATAACGTTCACTAAAAATTGGCGCGTTATTGTTTCAGAGAAATATTCGTCGTGTGCTCCAAGACAATACTTGCGACCAATACGGTACAATCTTTTTTACAATATACGTTTAATTGTAGTAATTCTACTTTGATTTCATAAAGAATTCTATTTATTTAACGTAGAAAGAGCGAAAACACTTTTTCGAAGAATTTCGCCAAATTAATATGCAGTAACAACAATTTAAAGCGTCACAGTACACGATTTACATATATATATTTACCGTTGGTCTAGAAAAGTCTACATTTCGGTGTACCCCTTCAATGACAAACTATACTATAAGGATTTATAGAACATATCTCTGTATATATTAGCGCGATAGTTGTAATTAAAAATATTAAGATATGTGTGTATGATATTATTTCGTTTCTCCGATCGACTCGGCGAGTAACAGCGTATGTTTCACTTCCTAAACTAGACGTACACCACGTTACATGATATTACACGATTTATCAGATTGAACGGAAGGTTTGTACGTACCTGTATTTCACGAGGCGACGCTGTATCGTCCTGCTAAATTTTATAAACATAACATTGAAAGATTGATTCCAAGGCACGATGGAAGAAAATAATAAAAATCAATGGAAATTATATTATTTACAATATTTGTAAAAACGAATAATATAGCGGAATGCAATAAAAGAAACACGCACGAACTTTCTGTTCAATCCATTCTTTTTTTTCTTACACGAGTACACACGTATTTACATACGCACACAATTGTACATATTTCCCTTAGGCTTACACGGATTCGTAAAACCTAATTAAGAGTATATTATCGCGATAAATATTATATGTGTATATCTCGTTATCATTAAGATTCGTGGTCGTCATCGAAATAGAGCGTATAGATCGTCTAATAAGGCATATATTTAAGTTAAGAGCAATCGTATAATATCGATCGTAGGGAACGATGTGATGTTGTGTAAGTACATACGTATAACGTTGTATATATTGACAAATGGAAATAATGCATATACATATACATAATGATTTAACTAATACGCGTATTCGTTGATCGTACGAAACTTCACGAACTCATAATATGCGTATAACTCATCATAGGCTAACGCAAGAATCTCTTGGCTACTATTTATTTGTTAAACAAATGATTTTTAACACTTATATACGTTTGTTGACTAATATTATCGAGCTACTCTTTTCTTCTTCTTTTTTTTTGTTAAATCGTTTAACACCAACGCAGATCCATATTATTATTTTCTTCTTTTAGACAGCATTCCCCGTTAATGTAAAAATAAGAAGAGGTAAGCGACGAAAAATATTTCGGATGATAATATTCAATAATAAATCATTCTTTTCACAGACACGATTATTTTTCTACTGCTTTCTATTATTTATCGTGAAATCTAATTTCTTCCGATTTCTCTGCAGAAGCCGACTACATTATTGCCAGCAGCAATTTTTTAATCTTTTCCAATCCCAAATACAATTTATAAGGTGCACTGTATATACTTTTTTCAATTGTATCGCACGAAATAAATTTATATGACTACGGGAACCAAACAAATAATTTTGTGGGTAGAATGATTCTTCTTATTTAAACGTACAATCAGTTTGCGCGCAGAGAAAAAGTTTTTTTGTACGATTGCGGTGTTTGCACTCGGGGTAGTAAAAGACTCTGGGGTCGATCTTACAAAAGGACCGGAAGTTCTGCGTGTTACCAGGCGTCACGGGTTGCTCTCACATTGTAACATCCCTCACCCCTTTGGACGGCAAAACGGTGCAATTTCGCTGTAAATCGGTCGCGAGATGAAAAGAGAGAGGGGACAAAATGACAGAGTAGAGACGCTCGTAGAAACCGATTCTGTGAAATTCATTTTCTCTAGAATTCGAACTGTCACTTATACCAGAATCGGATACATGTAGTGTCTGAACCTAGTTTGGTCTTTTGTTCTGCCCGAAACATTCACACCTTGTTATATTCTCTGGTAAACTGAAAATGAATTGTAAAAATTGCAGTGTTTTTGTTAAGATTTAAAGGTAAGAGGTCTAAAGAGCAAGCCACAAATAGAATAGTAGAGAGGGAAGAGATATTAAAATTGTAGGAAACGCAATTATAGGGCATTAAAATTGAAACAATCCATGAAAGGGGGTAAAAAAACAAAATTGCAACAATTATCGTAATAATTGCTCCATCAATAACGAGACGCGACAGAGAGTCAATTATTATTCGCCATTAGAAACACACCTCGCAGAAACAATTGTCTTAATTCTTTCATTCTGAACGTGTCATCAGATACATTGTAATAGTTCACACGAAACGGACACGTTCCAAAACCGATCCTTTTATTTTTCCTTCCCTTGAGAAAGGTTTTTTTTTATTTTCTCGTTCCTTAACTACGTCCGGTAAGGATACGCAGGCCTGCTTGTCTCTCTTTCACCTCTTCTCTCGGATCATCCTAATCGTTGTCTTTCCACAGTGAATTATCCCACTTCAGATAGGAGAGCTGCTTGTGCCGGATGTGGCTACGTTTACTGCCTATAATTGCAGAGAAGACGCGGTGCGCCGTTCCGCCCAATTATTTGGGGACAAATGCCCGCCGAAAGAGAAGACCCTAGCAATAAGTTGTTCACCAGGCTAAAGAAGTTACTCGATGGGATCACGAGAAAATTATTTTTGACGTGGAAAATAGAAGCTGGTACGTTTTCCTTTGTGTTCTCATTTTCTGTTATTTTTAATATGTATTAAATATCTAGATATGGTGGTTGTGAAATATTTATACAACTATTTATAGGGTTATTTGTATAATCCTATGTCAGGCTATAAGGCCTGTGGTAAACTTAAAATAACTTTCCACGAAGACGGAAGAATTTGTAAATTATAGTGGTATCTAGGGCATGTGTAACAAGTGGTAATGGAGTAAAAAAACGAAGGTTTTAGATTCGTCGTGGATATTTTTACGGCGTTTTGTTAATTACAAAATTCAATAGAAAGTTTGAAAACAAAGAATTCATCAAAATTTGAATGGTACATTAAAAAGATGTGCTCGTTTTTAACAAAAATTTCTTACGCTGGCGATTTTAGTTTTGACAAGGGAAATCGAAAGTGAATTGTTTCCGGTCGGCCAGCATTGATTGTCGCCCAAAACTCTTATGATTGTATTACTTCAAGCGCCCTGTAATCTCGTCCACGAAGGTATCTCTGTGGTTTTTCTAGTTTCCAACGCAGTCGCCGGTGTAGAATTACTCGGTTCCTCAAAATCTTTTTCGGACACCAGAGACCTAAGCATTGTTAAAGTTCATCCATATTTGTTCTCCCGACATGCGAGTTCTCTGTTGTATTCTCTCTGACACACTCATGGAAAAGTGAATACGTAGCACAAAATAAATCCTCTACAGGTAAACATAGTTTCCTGGAACTTAAATAATTTCATATTCGTGTATTTAATAACGTGGATCATGCTTCGCTGTTAATGAAATAACCCAAACTAAATTGAATAAACCCTTTATCCAGCGAATAAAGTGGAGAAAATTCAATTTGACTTTGGATATCGAGCTAGAAACACGGGATCTTCTGCTACACCAGCATTGGTAGCAAACGCACATGTGCAAAGTTGTATTTCACAATTGTATCTCGTATGTATTTCACAGACGAAATTGGAGGGGTGGCTCGAATTAAAAACTAATCCAATATTAGCTTCGGTCTGGCGAGGCGATACTATGTTCAACAATTATTTTATCCACTGTATTTTCACGTACGTTGGAAACCACCCCCCCGGACTCCGGCAACGACTACGTGTATAAATGGTTCGCGACAGAGAAGGGTGCAGTAAAAATCCTGAAACCTGTTCAGATGTTAAATGCGATCAGTGTTATTCACAACGGTCGGCTGATAAAAATAATACCAGTAACAGCAACCGATTTCGATTGCCGTAGGTTTAGTGAAGAATGAAAATAGAGAAGAAAATTTTTATGTATACAGAATGAGATCATCATATAAAATTATAGACCGCCGATTTAAAAATCTTCAAAGGCAAATGGACGATTCAATTCGATGAACACTATAGATTAATCGTTCAGAACACTTTCGCGCGTATTGTTATACTTAAACGAAATTCTCTCGCGAGATTGAAACTTTTATAACGCATCGTGGAAGCTCGTCGTTTTATCCTCGTTCTTTTTTTTCCGGGAGACACCGTGCGTAGATCATAACGGGCACGCACACATACGCATAGGGGATGGAGCCCGTTTATAAAATCATGAGAAGTACGTTGCTCAGGATATTTACGCAACCGGCGCAAATTTATTGTGATTGCGCTTTAGCCGAGCCGCGAAAACCGAGTTTGCGCCACTCTTTTTTTTCCCCGACTGTCGAGGGGATGCCTGTTCCAGCATGAGAACGATCGGTTGCGTGCACGGGAATTGATAATTCGGGTGAAAAGTAAATTGCAACCGGTCCGAAATTTCGTGTAACCCCTCGGTAACACAATTACACGTGTACATAGGAATTGCTGGCAAAAGAACAAATCCCCTCTTCTTAATCGTGTAAGTATGTCGTATCCTCAGAAATTCGACTATACAACGTGTACAAGAAATATTTTTCTTAATGTTATAATAATATAAAATAATGGTACTACTATAATAACTTATGTGCATTACACCTTACGTTGACTAAATAGAATATTCAAGTACTCGTACGCGTATGTTTATTATATTAATAAAAGAACTATGGAAGAATGCCTTTCATTATCTGTCTTTTAATTTTTGAAGCGTACATTTTCGATAAAAGATCATTTATTATATAATCAATACAATTTGTCTTTAACAAAAAAATTTGTTACTGTATGGTGAAATATTTCAATAGCTAAGGGCTGATCAATTTTCGCGGCCATTAACTGTACCATACGTTTTCTTAAAACGATGTGCTTGAACACCGTTCGTTTCCTGTCCATTAAAAAGTGAAACAGCTCTTCGCAACTATTTCACCGGCTGTTTCTTTATTCCCGATCGTTTGTGGTCGGCGCCGTAGGTCAAACGAAACGACGGTGTATAAAAAAAAGAATCGAAAATGCTCACGTTCCCTCCTAGCATCGTAGACAATAGCTGGTTGAAGCTGTATTATACGTTTTTTATAACGTTGAGCTGCGTTGCGGTGTTGCTTTATCAATTTAGCCTGGGAAGAGAAAACCATCGATGAGGCTGTAAAAGAAAAAAAGTATCGAAACACTGCTTCATGTAGGAAGTGGAATAATTGCGATCGTAAAAAAGTTAAACGTGATATTCGAGATGCCAGGCGACACGAATTCAAACTTAGAATTAGAATTAATTCGACAAAATGCTTGATGCAATATCATAGAAACGTACGATCAAATAAAGCAATGATATAATAAATAATTCTACACGTTTTGAGACTCAATTTTTCTACAGTTACTCTCGCGTGAAAGGAACGAAGCTATAGACAACCATTTAACAAGGAAAGAAAAGTTATGGTCGTCTTGCTTGTCCAAACCCGATCGTACAAAAAAATAACAAAACCCTTCTCCGGTTTCTTTTTCGCGGTTAAATTTGAAACAATAAAGCGCAATTTGGAAGAATCTTGCGGCGCTTGATATCAAAAAATCATCTTCGCCAATGAGCCCGCCCCCGATCGTCTAAATCGTGAATAGTTCGTACCCTGGACATTACAGAATCAAAAGGGAACACCCAGAAGGAAAGTAATAATGCCGAAGAGAGCAAGCTTGACATTAGAACGCAATTGTGCTCGTCAAACGACGTTCCCCGTTGTTTCGCGCTTTTTCGTGCACGTCGCGAAGTCTCCCTTGTCGCGCGACAAACGACAGCCGACAGACGACAGGTAGAAAAAGGCGACGCTCCACACGCTACGGGGCGCCATTTAGGATGATTGCCTGATTTTATGTATTTATACCTGTGCCGTGGCAACGGCCGCCACGTTTTATCGCTGATATTCGTTTTCGCGGCGGCACGGGATAAGCGTGAGTTTAAAGTTCGTAACGGGACGCCGCGGCTATCCCAGTGAAATATTATCTCGGATTTCCGGGCTGCCATCCAGTGAAATAAGCCGACCTGAAATATGCACGCGGCGCGGGACGAAATCTGGACGCAAGTGCTATCAGAGGACTCTTTTGCGTCCAAGCAACACCAGACGATTTAAATCGGGCCGCTTAGAGATTGCTGAGTGGATTGAAAACGGACGGTACATGTTATGCACGTAACATATGTGCATTACATCCGTGTGATCTGTAACGCTGACAAGGGAATCTGCTGCAGTGGGATTTGTTTCGAGTTTTCGTTGAGTAGCTGGTATTCTTTTCTTCGTCTTCTTTATTTTGTATACCTTTCATACGTAGTTAGTACGAGGCAGAGTTTCAGAATAAATTTGGCAAGAAATTGTGGTTGATGTTGATGTACGTAGTTCTGAATTGTAGGTAATTAGGAATGATTAGACAATCTTATATTTCTTTTTTTTTTTACAAGGAATTTTCATATGGTAAATGACGATGGAACGGATACGTGAAACAATTTAATTGTAGATACTAACAAACATCAATTTTTTTTTAAAAATTAACGATGCATAACGTAACTTGGTTTACTTGAGATAAAGTATAGTTGATTTCTGAAATTGCATAGCCTGCTCCTTTTTTGTTATACAATAAAATAATACAATTCCATCAGCAGTTCGCAGGATTTGTTTTATTTAAGAAGGAGATACGTACTTGATGTATAATTGAACCGGATGGCTGGTGTATCATTTAGATAATCCAGAAAAATAATATCGCAGGTAATGCCAAGCTTATCTCTCTTCATGAGAAAGATTCACGAAGAAACGAGACACTTACTCCGATCCGAATATCTCTTATGCTCATGTACTCGTAAAAAACGCATGGTGCATTCAAGATACGTGAATCAACGTCATAATGCAAACAGGCGTACACTTGTTTATGAGAATACTCCATTAATACAAACAGACAGAAAAGCGTAGAATTAAATAAAGCGCATTCATGAACGTGATTTATAAAATCATGCAAATAATTTTCTTCAATTGTAATTTAACGAAATATGTGGCGAGGTAAGTTTTAACAAATGAAAATAAATGACTACAATGAAGTTGGAAAGACACCCCGCTCATGATCAAATATAACACATTACGTAAAATTTTATAACTTATAATCTACTTAATAATTTCGTAAATCCGTGATGAAGCAAATTCGCACGTATACAGACATCCGTGTATACACTCGACACACGCAGAGCGTGTGCGCGCACGTGCAACGAAACATTATCAGCAAATGCAGTGATCGTGCATGCGTATTGCAGGCATGCCAAGCACCACCCTATAAAGGACATTGGCGTAGGGCCCTTCGGTTATACCCGAGGGTATTAAGGACAGAGAAGCATTTCGCATGGGCACGTGGCGGTGTGTGGTTGCTCCATGACTCGTTGGTGGAGGAGGGTCACCTATGGCTGGTTTGTACACCCAGTCCCATAGCACGGCGACGACGCTTTAATATTTAATGCGATTAAACTCATTTCGACCCGCCTCCAGTAATTGGTTTCTGATTAACAGCCAAGTTTTAAGTGCATTGCCCGTGCATGATAGTTATACGCGTCCTGACGCTATCAACTAATAACCGTGAGTGCTCTCTTGTCTATAATGCGAACACTTGCACGCGAACCACCATTATTTTTGCATTTATAATTAGCCTGAACATTTTATTAATTGCATCAAGGCTCCGCGTTTATACCTCGAAGAACCGCGTGGAACCTCGATCCTTGATACGCTTAATTGTTTATATGAATTCGTTGACCGATAGATTTGCAAAAACATACATGCATAGTTTGCAGTCTCATAATATGTTTTTTAATACAATGATTGATGGCAATTTATCTTCGATCTTGTCTCTCTTTGCTGAATTACAATGGTCTTTTCGTTTCACTAATGTACTTTTTATGCTAGGCAAAATCGTTGCTTTATCTGGAACGTATCTATAAAGCAATTGGAAAAATCGTTTTTCCCTTTCAATTTGTAAGATTCCTTCCGAGTATCTCGTCTCTGAAAATCTCATCTCTAAAAAAACAGTGCAGGAAGACGAAGAACAGAAAGGTGATACAATTACTCGGTCCACTCTCCGTTAGTCATTGCGAAAAAAAAGCCATTAGGACTCTGTGATTCCCCCGTTCCTTACGATGCTTATCGGTCGTACAGAGGAAATAGAAAGTGTCCGAATTCGGGCAAGCGAATTGCACTTCGAGATAAGTTAACCGTAGGGATAATCCATGGACTCAGCAGGTGTCTCTATTCGCCAGAGTTTCACTCCATCTTCCGTTGACAGACAAAATCCCCTACGGCGTGCAGAACAGGCCGCCGCGATCTATCCTATTGACCGTCTGTCCAATTAGGACAGCGAAAACTTAATTAACCGTTCCGATGGACCCGATGAAAACTGGATGGTCCGCGTGGAGAACTCGATAATTAATACAAATCCGGATATGCTGGCGTTCGATAAAAACAATTTGCCCGTTAACCATGATTGATGAACGATTACCCTTTAAAATTGAACGTATTCCGGGCCTCCGGAGAACTGTACACACGGTGAATAATTGACTTGCCCCGACGATAGGAACGGCTGTAATTGAGCCGGCCGAAATAGAACCGGCAGAGAATCAGTGGAAGACAAGTTGTACGGAAAGTGAAGAAGAACGCGAACGCTGCCGAACGAAGGCCAGTCACATAGAGTTCACTGACATGGACCCGACTGCTGCTACCATTTTCGTCGTAATGTAGGTATTCCTCGAGTTTCGCGATGGGATTGAATTAAGAATTTATTAGATGGACAGAGTGAAATTTTTAGAGGTAACATTAACGATGGAACTGCGTGCCGTGCGAGTTTGCATTCAATTTTTATGGAATTTTTCATTCAATGGAATCTTATATTATTTTAACAATAATATAATAATAAACCCCGTGTGGTGGTCGGGGCAGAATAACACCACAGTAATCCCTGCTTGTCGTAAAAGGCGACTAAAAGGGAAAATCCAGTCGGAAACTCATTTGTATAGAGGTAACAGAAAGTCTAAATCGCGCTCATAGAAATCTAGAAATCGAAGAGTCCTGGCGTTACAGGTAGCAAAGGATGAGGTTCACGTTACTGAATCTTGACCTTGGAATTTGAAATAATTTTCATTATACTACACTTGAGACGGAAGGATAAAGGTAGTGCTAATTAAATCTGATGGCAAAATTGTCGCAGGTGTTGCTCTTTATTTCTCGATAAGCGATGTGTGATAAGCAGTGATTACAAGATAATTATACATGTATATAACACGAATCCACTTAATAATTATTGTTGGTAGAAGGGGGCTGTCGTTGAAAATGATCGATGACCATATTTTCAGGATAACTTCTCTTCATAGAACCAACTAGCTCGCAGGGAACATGAAACAGCTGTAAATATTTATAATATTTATCGCCATCGTGGATTAATACGGTTTTCATGATCTAATCTAATTATATAAACAAGAAATATACACGCTGAAATATTGGAAATGTTAGAATTTCAAGGCTCGCGAAACAATAAAAATTGTTCAACTTCCACTGTGAAAATGATCGATATTCTAGGTAAATTTATTACGAGGCAATCTTGTATCGTAAAGTCACGAACTATCTGCAATTTTACTTACTTGGTTATTAACATTTCCTTGAAGCAGTAATCTCAGTTTCTGTAGCTCGCAATTAACAAGAACATTGTCTAATTGACCTGCATTCTTGCTGGGGGAATTCGCGAGCTCTTCCAACATAGATGACGTAGATCTCTTCCCATTTGTCCAGCCATGGCTATATTGGAACGTCTGGCACATAATTGTCGCAATGGTTAACGAGAAAACGAAGAAAACGAGGGTATGAGAGTATGCCATCTGAAAACATAAGAAATATACGTATTGAGATATTGAAATGATAGTAAATTATTTAAGAACACAAGTTCGCAAAATTAAGTTCTACAGAAATTAATTTATCTTTCGTACAATACAGGTTTATTTCAAATATTTCAATTATACTTTCAAAACAATTAATACTTCAATTGCAGAACCTATTACAATAAAAATCAATGTAATAATAGTTATATTAAGAATTGTTGCCTCAATGAATTCAAAATTATTCGCGATAACGAACGATAAGCACATATTTGAAAAATATAGCAGATGTGATACAAATATTTCAGTCATCCTCTTTCAAACAAACGTGCTATATATTTTTTTATCAAATCTATACAGAAGCTATTATGAACTTAATTCGAGTCGTGGAAATAAGTATTGCAAATGCCAGATACAGTCGCGCTATAAATCCCCGCAAAAGCGTATTTTAAATTCCGGCCAAGCCAATTTCTCATCGACTGATTTAAATTCGTGCCATTTTTAGACAAAAAATCTTCAGACAAACGAAAAAAGTAACTTTAACTCGCAATGTCCAGCCGGTGCGAACGTAAAACAATGGACTGTTCAAGTGTCACGGCTGACTTGCTGAATCAACGATCCGTTCCAAGTCCCTCAATTTAAAAATCCTATAGGCCAGACTGTCCGCTGCTTCGCACACCTGTTTTAACTTTTGCTTAACTTATTTTATTTTTACACTATCGTGCAATTCTATCTTCGTTTAAAGAACGCAATGCATAATGACTACGATCGTATGTTTACTCGCATTCGAGAGAGATTTAATGCCAATACTCGGCTGAATATCTTCATTTAAAGACTTATTGTTAGGTATCGACATTCTAATTTGTTCGTTTACTGGGCAGTTTGCAACCTTTATTTCCAGACACTAAACAGTGAAATGTTTTTACTCTTATTTAACGGAGAGATAATTTACTTCCACGTACAGTCGAATCGTATCGATAATCCAATATTCGCGGCGTTCTAGTTTTTTGCCTCCATTTAACTAAGAGAATAATTCACTTTTAGATATCGTCGAAGCAATCATTTCGGTATTAAAAATTTCTGGCATCAATTCCTCCATATTTGACGTGTAAATAATATTAGTTCTCCGATATAAATAAATATCAATAGAAAAGAGAGTAAAGTAAAAACGAAACCCTTAGCTTTATTATTAAAAAAATTTAATATACTCCTACAGTACCGTCCACAAATTTATTTATATTTAATCAAAATGCGAGAAGCTACGGATAACAATTCAATAATAATCATTCGTGCACAATAAATAGTCCTATAAAATATCAGGTGTCCCGCATTTAAATTGAACAGTAGCATTAATATTATTCTACGCTGCCCGAAATGCTAATAAAATAATGCAACAATAAAACAATTTAATATCCCAACTTCCCAAATAATTCTACGAAATCCAGATTAACATATAAAACACGTCAGATAGTATATGTACAACAGAATTTGCCCTACCGTTTCGAACCTTCTGGAAAAATAACCACCTAATTAACATATAAAATCATCGAGTAAAATTCCTCTTTTGGCTCATATTAAAAAACAAAACCAGTCCCTCCACTTTGTTCGATTCAAAACATCACATTCCTCACAATTATTATGAGCGTGACTGCTTGTAATGGCTACTATAAATTCTCAAGATTTTGATAACTATATATAACCAAGTCAGTTCCATCCATTTAACAAATTAACACGCAGCTTCCCCGATCGTTGGTCCCGTAAGAACTAAACGAAGAAAACAAACACGATCACCGAATGTTTCACGGATGTTAAGATGCATTTACTTAACATTAACATGTTCGGGCTAAAAACGCTTAATGGTTGCTCCTGTCGAGATTGTTTCATCGTTACATTACATAAAGGAAGGAAGGAAGAAAACGGAAAGGAAGCAAGAAAGAAGGAAGGAAAGAAAGAAAGAAAGAAAGAAAGAAAGAAAGAAAGGAAGAAGGAAGGAAAGAAAGAAAGAAAGAAAGAAAGAAACCAGTCATTTATCTCCGCGTGCACTGACAGCGCGTACACACGCCGTCACGTGAGGTTTTTTCGAAAAATTTTAGAGTACCCTCGTACGTTTCCACGTGCTAATTTTAAAGGAACCATTAACGCTACGCGCGTCCCCGGTCATTAAGATAAGAGTAAGTGCTACTAAGTGTCCCGTGGATAAGAGACGTGACCAGCATCTCTGTCGCATAGACACGAACCATTTCCGAGAGTGTCGTCAAAAGGTCGCAAAACGTGTCCTCGTACTTTGCATTGTTCGATCTTTGTCAATAATGAAAATAATGTTCGATGAGGGCAGAAACAATTTTTTGGTTGCAATTCTTGCTGGAAATGAACTTTGCTGTATTATCTCGTGAAATGCAATTTGTTTTCTGATTGCTGATTTTCCGTGTTCAATATTAATTTAAATGTCTTTGACGCAGCGTTTCATACGGCTCAAACAAAATCCCTGACATTTTGAAAACCAGTGAAAATTATTCCCACCACTTTGCTGCCAAATTTTGAATAGACAGATTAAAAAACATCGGTGCAATCGATTGAAGCTCGTATCATTAACTCATTGTGCAATCAGAAAAATCAATTATTTGAACTGCAATCTTGCGCAAGGACAGCAAAAATATCGCAAAATAGCGCCCATCGATAATAATTCCCTTTTACACCACCGATTTCGTTTTGTTTGTCACCGATAAATTACTGCCTTCTTTTATCAAAATGTTCTCTAGTAGATTTCTCTTTATTATAAGAGATAATTGAACTTCTACTAAAATTATCGTTGGCTTAATTGAAAATTCTTTGCGATCCTTCCTCTTGCATTCGCGTGCAACTTATTGTTCCCTCGGCCATTAGATTCGCTTATTTTGCTTCCATAAACATGCATTTATTACGTATTATTTGGAAAATTGATGTCTCCATTATCCGCACGCGGTACCCTAAATTATTATTTGTCTTTCGACGAACGTACTCTAATTACTCCAATTATTTTCTCTCTCTTTCCACAGACAGAAAACTTTCTTAAAAAATAAATATCCTTCCCGACATGAACGTGCATTTCATTCGTGCAATTAGTAACTTACTCTTCTTGTAATATTGGCATTAAAAAATAAAAACATAAATGCTTTAGTGCAACAATGTTTTTATCTGTTTACTTTTATTATTGTCAGAAATCAAATTATTCAAATAAATATTTACTGTTGCATTTGGCGAAATATTTGTATAACAAATGATACGAGCGTTACCTTAGAATTTTCAGGAGGGTAGTAAAAACCGGAAGTGCCACCGGAGTTCGATGTTGTGAATTCAAGACACTATCGACTATGATCCTTCGTAGCAGCTTTATATAGGGAAATTCTCGCCCCCATCGTTCGATAAGACTCTCATTAAAATACCCCCTCTCAACTGATCCTTCATACACTTATATGTTATAATTAAAAGTTTGTTATACCTGTCTATAGTAAATGGCAATAAAACCCACAAGAGCGCCAATCATTATTAGGTAATATTGTGGTAAACTCAGTGGAACATGGGAAACTGTATAATAAATTTCTATTGAGATGACAGAAGTTTCTAAGGGGTTGTTAAAGCCTGATCTGATGATATACTCTGTAAGATATAATAGTAAGACAAGTTTGTTAACTTAGAATGCAATTACTATTGCATCGGACGATCGATGCATTTGGAACATTGTGTTTCGGTAGTGAAAGAAATATTTGAAAGATTCTATACGGTTTATAGTTACGAGATTGTCGCGAATATCTTTTTGAAATTCATGCATTTCTGCCGTACGTAGTTCCTAATTAATTCGGGCAAACATTGACTTTACATTCAACTTCTCAATCGATGCGAATTGCTCTTTGTTATCAGATAAACATACATGTGTGTCTAAGATTTTCTTGCAATTTTGTTGGGACGTCTTAATTCTCCTCGATTTTTGCAACTTCCTTGTTGCATGAAAATCATTCTTTTATAAACTTCCTTCTTTTGTTGCTCCAAAACAATCTATAAAATTTTCTAAAACTCTTTGCACCTTTTTCGATGGAGGAAAATCGATAAAATTTCGACTTTGTTTGCAACTTAAATCTATTACACGATCTATTATACTTACAAGAGTGTCGCATACACTCGCATACACGACTCATTGTAGGATTTAAGAGGTCGGGAAATAATTAAACAGTTGTTTAAGTTCATTAGCTTTTATTGAAAATATTTGAGCATTTGAAAGCTATCTAATGCTAGAATGTACACATAAATATAATTACACAGCCAAGAATTATTTAAACCGCCGTTCTACAATATGTAGAACCCTCTGCCCTTAAAAAGATGCCCTGTTTCCTGTTCTAGAAATCCTATACAAACAGAAAATATAAAAAATAACCACGTAATACAATTATTTAATAGATCAAATTTGTAAGGCATTTGAAACATTCGTGCTAAACCTTCGAGAATATTGCTTCCTTAAAAAGGACGAACGAGAGATTACCTATTTCATATGCAAAACTCGAAAATATGAATTAAATTAATACATAAGTTAACTTGTAAAAAATTAGATAATGAATGTTCAATAAAGTGCTGAATGATCTATTAGCATAGTATATGTTAATACACGATTAGCATAGGATCAATATAGATAGAAATAAATACAGTGTTTGTTGTTTAACAGTAACATTTATGTTTCAATCATTGTTAAAAGCTTCATGTATAAAACAGATCTTCTGTACATTTGTAATATCATTAAGGTACACTCAGCGATCTACTATGAAGTCCTTTTTCAACTGAGAATTAGATTCCTTACACACATTCGTGGTAGAAAATGGTCAAAAACGTTTGACATTATTTGCCTAAAGAATATAAAGGACTTACAAATATCTTTGATCCGAACCAATCAGAAATAACCATGATCTTTGCACGCAGAAGCAGTTCTTAAATTCTTTACAAGGGAAGTTGTAAACGAAATGAAAAAAAAACCGTAACACACTGTCATATTTTCAAGAGCGTGATAGCAGGACAAAATTCGTGATTCTCTCATTATGCGTGCACGTACTAGATAGTGCTCGTTCATTTACAACTGTTGAAACACGTTTCATAGAACAAGGGACATTAATTGTCCTATCATTATGAACAAGCATGTACTAAACCCATCATCTATCGAGAATATTCGTATTGTATTCTATGGCACGATCTACAGTATAAAGTCAGCCTGTGACTTTAAATATCATTACAGCTTCGTCTAGGAAACTGCATAAGTAATTTTGAAAAGAACTTAATATAAAATGACATGGCTTTGTTGGACATTTAATCCACTGCATTTCTAAACAGAGTTAGGGTCGATTTTCTTTCTCTATTCTCTATCTGAAACTGAAGTGTGACCCTTTTCTTTTAAATAAAATTTAGATCTGTATAATATTGAGTTGCAAACTGTATTCGTGTTGATACTCGAAAGCTCACCAATACAATTACTTTTTTTTTACCAATTTCATTCTATATATAAAATTATTATTACGCTTACTTACACGAAATCGAAATCTTACACCAAGATTATGCATTGTGAAAAATTTAAAATTATTACTACCTGTATAATGCATAATGTACCCTTTTTTTCTTACTACATAATCTCGCGAATTAAAAGTTATTATGCAAAGTTTATATCGTACAAAATAAAAAATTGTACAATAAAATTTGACGTTACATAATCGTAAAAGAGTAGAAATAGAGTAGCAAATAGTTGACCACAGCTTCTTAAAAATAGAAGTACATACCAACTGACTCTAGATTCAAACCTACGTATAAACGTACGTTATTCGTTTAGTTTATATTTCTACTATATAGCTATTTAAATTAATAAATTAGTAAGAAAAAAATTTAAATTTTTTAGCGTGTATATATATGTAGTATATACCGTATACTAATTTTTTCTCGTGCAGCTTTAAAAAAATCTACATAGTGTGCATGTATGCATTAATAAAACAACTAATTATTACTTTTTTCCAATGAAAAGTTCAAACAACCCTATCTAACTTTTTTTTTACCAGTTTACAACTCAATACATTTTAGCATCCCGAATGTAAATTATGTAATCTTTGGTTAGTCCGTATGCGCAGCTTTTAATAGTCATTCTACGCTTCGAAAGTAGTATTTTGCAAAGATTAATTTATCGATATAAAAGAAGTAGCTAGCAATTGTTTAAGAGATATTTATCTCATTTGTTCTGCAGCTTGCGCAACCACTCTAATGTACGTCGCGTGTTGCATTATTTCGATGATACAACCAGACTGATCAATCTTATGCATTACTTTGTCATTAAGATCATCCAAAATGTTTAACGCCATTATTGTTACACTCAATGCACATTGAAAAAATATTCAGTCCATTTTCACGCATCACTTAAGAAAGTATCGTCAACAGTTAAATTAACCGTAGAATTTCTGCTGTCCGAGTTCAATGCAACATAACGTCTTTTCAGTATTTCTTGCAGATCATTGCACGGACTGTTATCGCGTCTGATACGAAGAGGACGTCCTCCAGGTGATCTAAGAATAATAATATATCAAGTTAATTTACCAACAATATACCCAACATACATAACAGAATATACAAGAAATATATAACATAGAAGGAAACGAATGTTGCTCTACCTAGCAGGAGGCGTTAACAGATCGCTATCAATGTCTTTCAATACATCTGTCATAGACGCTTGAGAAGCGAACGCGCCTCTTTTACGTTCCTCAACTTTATGATCTTGCAAACTTGCTCTTCTTGCTATGTGAGGTGTCGGAGGTGGTAGAGGCGGTGGTGGCGGCGGCGGTGGTGGTTGCTCCAACTCTGTTGTATTTTCATTATCTGTTCCATTTACTAAAGAAGCATTGGATGTGTCTAAAGGAACATTAAAGTAACATCGGTTTAACATTCAATCGATAAAGTAAAGAAATGTTTTTGAACATACATACATCTAGATTGTTTATTATTTTTAACTATTACTGAAACTTGCTCCCTAAGTTCTTGTAGTTCTTGCTCCAGAGCTAGTAATCGAACTTCAGATCCAAAACTTATAGGTTCCAACAAATCAGGTCTAACATTCGACAACCTATATTGCGAACCATATGGTACTGTTAGTGAATTGCTGTTTCAACGAAAGAAAGTAACGATAAATAATATAAATACGTTGCGGGTCCATATCCATTTGTTTCCGTGCAATCGCCGCTAGTTTCTTCATTGATCATAGAACTCGTCATTGAATGCAAAGGTGTAACACTGACATATATTTTTGGTGGTGGTTTCAAGGGCAGCATTGAACCAATTCTACGGACAATACTCCTTCTTTTTCCATAATATTTTGGTGGTTCAGTTACCTGAAGAAAATTTTATACATTTATCAATGGCTAATATTAATAAGAGGTCCAACAAGTAATACGATTTTTTCCTTTATAAATTACCTATTCAACATTTTAATAGATATAAAGGAAATATGTCAGAAATTATCAACGAATAAATTCGATGGTTAGCAATGCATAATAATCATACAAGTCACTTGTTTTTATACGTGAAAAAATATCACCTCTTACCTTCGACATTATTTTTCGTTGTTTCGAAACTATTTGATTTTTTTATTGGATCGTTGAATCGTGGTACTGTCGTATAACATGTACTTAATAGAGTACATCAGGGTCATCTAAAATTCGAAATTAAAATAGCTTCCTTAACATTGACGCAAAGCCAACTGACGACAGGTTGTCGTAACTCGAAAGCGCAAACTCCGATGAAAAGCGCCTTTAAGTGAAAAGAATCGAAACATGTACGTCCAAATACGGTTTATAATATTTATTTCTAACTTTTTCAACTCTATTTGCAACCAAAATCGTTTATCACATGTATTTCAATACTAATTCTATGTTACTAATTAGATGATTTTATAGTATTAGCTTTTTTTACTATACTTTAAAACAGTTACCCCGCTAGCTACCCAAACCTGCAATAGCAGATTCGGTTCCGATTCTGTTATCAGGCTTTGTAAACAGAATGGCTACAAATTTGATGCAGAACCTGCTGAACAGAATCTGGTGGCAAATTTGCAACAGAAACCTAGCCATTTAAATGGCTTTAAATGGCCATTTGTTTGCAGAACCCAAGCCAAACGCGGACGCAGATGGCTACGGATTTGAAGACAGATTCTGTCAGTTCTGTTGCCAATCTGCACGCAGCTCGCTGTTAGGGTAATTGACCTATTATCTTTTTATCCAACAAACGGATAAAAAAATTTCCGAAAAATGTCATATGCTGCAATAGAATTTGAATAAAACCAGGGTCGTGGGAGAAACTAAAAAAAAATGATCAACTAAAATATTACTATCATATATGAAATTGTAATTTAATCGAAAGAAATATTTATACATAACAAACTAATTTGTTACATTTATTTGTTTCAAAGGAAAGTTTATATTCTTTGTAACAATAATTTTATTCACCTCTCTCAATATCACATTCTATATCTGTACCAAAATTTTTTAACACATTTGTATCATTTATGTTTGTTATTTCTCATCATAACACGATGAATTGAATTTTAACAAACAAATTATGTATATGTGCGATTGTGTACATATATATGCACACTAACTCGCGAATTTGTATAATATATGTAGCATGTATGCACATGTACGCACAATCAATCTATGCAAAATAGTAACTAGTTTAATATACAATAAACTTTGTAATGTCCATTTGGCATTTCTTATACAAACTTTTATACGATAATCGTAGAACACGTACATATTATATACTTATTTATATAATATTTACACTTATTATAGGTAGACAAGTTCTACATTGAATTAATCCAAATATACATATATATATACATTACCTATATGTATATACATTTATAAATATGTAGCTGTATATATTTGTATAATATATATATACATATACAGGCAATAGTATCCTAAATAGATTTGGTTTATAAACATACGTATTTCTTGTGCATTTTATATGGCACATAATAAAACTAAATTCGTATATTGCAAGTTCAAAACTGTTTTACAAAATATAGTGTTTCACAATTTATAAACACATCAGAAGTAAAAACCAAAGTAAACACGAATGGCTCTATTGCAATTAAAATGCTACAAATACTGAATACAACATTTGATGTACTGTCATATGTATAGATATAAATTTTGCTATGTACCATATAATATGTATATACATCGGTATTTGTACAATTTTAAGTACATATGTATAAGGCCTACGTTGATAGAGAAGTGTAATAGAACAATTTTACTGCAATTTTTTCAATAATGTTCAATGAAATGAATCAATATATCTGCAAAAATAAGTACAACTCAAAGGAATAGTAAAACTATTCCAAACAAAAAAAGGTAACTATTCTTGAAAAGATCGAAAATTTGTATATTAATACGTACTGACTTGCAGCAAGACATGCTACGTATTTTAAGCAAATTGATCTGCCATCATTTCATTAAGAAAAAAAATTGTGCTGCTACTTATAATTAAACGTTATTTCGTATCACTATTTCCCTATTCTTCTTTAGAGTACAAGTTAAAAGTGCATCGAAACCAGCGCAATATTTATCTTATTTATATTAAAGTATTCATGTACACTATTATTCATGGCACATAAGTGGAGTACGAACACATGAAAAAAGTAGAACTGCAAATTTTCTTCTCTTGTACCTGAGCAAGAAACAATATACTCTCGTTGTAACGTAATCTGCACAAGAAATATTTTATGTTTAAGTGATATATATAAAATTTACATTCGTTAGAGCCATAACAGCATATTCTTTCACAACCTCATTAAGATAAATATCTTGTACAGGCTGTATATGTCTATTGTACAGTTTTTTTGTTGGTAATTTGACTAACTCATGTTTTGAGTAATAAATGAAATTGGCTTCCTTTGTAGACACCAGTTTAATAGATTTAGGTATTGTTCCGATATAATCTTATTGGTTCGTGCATCTTTATTATTAAAAAACTTAGATATTTTTCAAAGAGTTTCATTTGTATAAAAGTCATTAATAGTTCGCCGGCGGTGCTGGGCCAATTCTGATCCGTAGTCTGTAGACGTAAACATAAACGCATGTAAACAAAACGCTACGCTTGGTAGCTCAAGTATAAACTGATATGCGAACAGTTTTAGTTCGATCATCATTCAGCGCGGGTCGAAAGAGACCAGGCACCGCTTCCCGGTTTGCTGTACGACTTAGCGGTATCCGACTGTTAAAGCTCACCGCCCTTACTCGTTCGAGGTCAGTGCAAAAATATCAAATGCAATATGAATAGAATTGCCAGGCTTTCTTGTATCTAGAAATCTATTGAATTTCTCTTTAATATTACTATTTGATCTTAAAACTTGGTAGCATTCATTATAATTCATCGCCGATATGTTTACTCTCCTTTTTCTGTACATCATCTTTTTTATTTTTCTCTTTCTTCTCATATTCTGGGCTAACTGTTAGTCCATCTATCGAATTATAATTCAAACTAAGAATTTCTAATTGTTCCTGGATAGTAAGAGAATCTGGGTTCCCTTCAGAATTCGATACTTGACTTTTATCTTTATTAAGCTGCTTAGACGACGCAATTGGAATATTATATTTATTTAAGTAATGAGAATGTTCAATATTTGGACTCTTCTCCTGATCATATTTCGAATCCAATAGTTCGTTTATCATATCTTCTAACGCTACTTCAGTTTCAACTTCTTCTACTGTATTGACATTTGGAGAATTAACTTGTGCATCTTTTAATTGGAGATTATTATCAGTCAACAAAGATTCCTCGTGTGCTTGTTTCTCAACACTGTTATTATTTACAATTGTTTCCTGAAAATCTATATTATTCGCTTGTAAATTTTCTAAAGTATTTGTAATTTTATTGAAGTCTGCCAAATCATTTACATCCTTCGCGAAGTCATCCATTTTATTTTTTATAAATTCAATTTGATATTTTATTTTATTCTTCAATTTGTCCGCTTTACTTTCATTCTGCGGGGAAACATTTAAAAGGACTTTATTCGATTTAATAACTTCATTGCTTGTATTGTCTGCCGAGTCCCTTGGAATATCGTGTTCTTGATATTTTCGAATTGTATCTTGTTCTGAATTTTTCCCAGCCTTTTCTATTTCTGTTAATATAAAGTATTCGAAGTCATCGAATCTTCCAACTTTCACGTTCTCATTCTTTTTAGGCATCTTGGTAACGTCTCTAGATTTCATTTCCGTTTTACTACTTTCATTGCTGTCTGTTATAAAGTCCGCGATAGTCGTATCTTGCCCTTTAATGTTTGTTAACATATCCAGATTTTCAGCATTCTGTAAATACTCTTGCCAATTATCAATTACTAAATCGTAATAAGATTTTGCATCTAGTACCAATTTCTCTGAACTTCCTTGCACTATGTCAGCTAAGATTTCTCGACGTTCCTGATGTACGGCTTTATTCACACGATCTAATAAGGCGAGATGCTCCGTAATAACTTCATTTTCTGTGTTAAATGTATCTAGCAACGACTGTCTCAAAAATTTGTAATTCACAACCTGCGCGACATTGAATTCGAAAATTTGGAGTAACTGTACTTTATTCACTGTCTCATATCGGATTGTTTTCAACATTGGTGTAGTAGCTTTCACGTATAAAGTCACTATATCTATTTTTGTTAGTATATGATGCTTCAACAAGTCTTTTTTATTAAAATCCATTAATTGGGCCATTTTCATAATGGATGGATTTGGTATAACATTAGCCAGCTCTTCTAGGAACCATAAAACTTTATCATGCATAGGTACTTGTAATGCATTGTTGTCACCACTCCGAGACTTTACTACCCAATTGTAATAACTTTCTAATATAAAACTTCTGATCTGTAATGCTGTTTCTTGTTTTACTGCTGTGTGTATCTGGTTGACGTATACTTCTTTCAATTGGTGCCATTGTTTTTCTATTAGAGTGTCCTCAATCGACGTTTGCACACGTCGGGCAGATATGTCTGACGATGTGATTCTTACTTCACCGCCAAGAAAGTCTTTGATCATTTCAGCACGTAAATGATAAAAAACGACAACATCCTTTTCCTCTTCTTGTTGCCTAATCTCAGGAACCACATCCAAATTTGCCCCGCTGCTTAGCAATGTCTGTTATAAAAAATATCTCTCGATGTTTAGTTTCATTTTTACAATTATGTGAAGGATGAATATATATATATGTATATATATATATATATATCATTTTTAAAAATTATGGTTTAATCGGTAGCCACAAGAGCCGCTATCATGAATGCAATACTTAAATTAAGTTATTATATACAGAAGAATAAAATAAGAACGTAATGAAAATATAATAAATATAGCAATTATAAAAATCAACAATTTAATATCATAAAAATTATAAAAAGTGAGGGGACAATTTACATTACACAGTATTAAATACGAATATAAAAAAATAGCTGCATCGATTCAATATAAATATCATAAATATTAAATAAGGGAATAGCTTTCTTTCAAACAGTAACTTATACGTTTAGCTCGACTAATTTAGAAATCATATCCAATGTATTGTCGTCTTATTATCTATGCGTATAAATAATATAACGTATTCATATAACAAAAGAAAAACATAGAAGACACCTCCCGCGATAAAATAATTGTTACAAAAATATGAATTAAGATCTAAAGAAGAACATATTCAAAGAAAATTATTGCAAAGCACCAAGTAATACAGACCTGTGGCGATATTTGTCGTGTAAGGAATGATTTTAACGACCCCTTCAATCGTTCGAACATTGATAAGTCTGTAGGTGCTTTCAGTTGTACTTCTTCTTTTGCAAAAAAGTTACCTGTAAAAGAACAAGATAATCAACGTGTGTAATGCTCACAATTTTACAACAGTCATTTAATAAGATAATATGTTTCTCAAACACTGCGGTTTGTTAAAATGCAAACGACCTTTTATCACTTTTAGGCATTGGAATTTACGTGGTCGATAGTCCACACGTTTTAAGTGTTACACAAGAAAATAATTCTTTAGGAGAGTCCCAGACTCCACAACACCGGTTGCGGATTAATTAAGAATAGAGTCACGTACCAATAGAGACGGTAAGATCACGGTTTGCAACCACATTCGCTTTTAATAATTCAGACGCCTCCAAGGTATACAGAAATACAATAGGAATAGTTATATCATCCTCTTCTTTCCCATCCCCTGACATTCTAAGTAAAGGCGAAGTTGCAGCACTAGAACCATGAACATTATCCATCACTATTCCACCTACAGCGCCCGCTTGTTGAATTCGCCTTGCCTGTAATAATTATATTTCAATCAGTCAATGTAATTGCTTTTATAACCGCGGATAACGTAAGACAATTTTTACCTTTTCTATAAACATACAGTTACCGCGGGTCATTATTGCTATTTTGCCTGCTAATGCTTCCGCGTTGTGAAGTTCAGTACATGCAGAGTTAGGAAAAGTAAACAGGAGTTTTCCAGTTACTGTGTTCGATCCGTGTAATTGTAAACCAAAACCTGCTGGCCCGGCTAACAATGTAACGATCTGAGGTGGATTCGTGTTTGGTTTTACGAATGTAACAATTTGTGGTTTAGTTGCGGTTTGCTGGGATTGCATTTTACTTATTTCGACCATCTCTTGCATAAATAATAAACCTTCCTCCGAGTCTTGCGGTGTTTCTGCCTGTGGAATAAATGAAACAAAGACTTTTGGTTTTGTACATTGATAAATCGATGAAAATACAGTAGATAAAACGCGTAAATCGTATAGATACAGGTATTAAGAAGAAAAATTGTTTACGTTCGAAAATGTATGAAGCAATTGTATACGTCCATCAGGCAAAGTTAATGTTGTTATTCCCATGTCGCTCAACAATTTTAAATGCTCCAAATTATTTGCCTGTAACAGGAAATATAATATTGGATATTTTTTCAACTTGTACTTGAGATATTTTTAAATATTCACTTACTTGAAATTGTGCAGCACTTAATCTTCTTTTTATTGTGCGTCTGGGGTATACGTCTTCAAGTTCTTCAACCATGTTCCTTAATGGTCGCCTTACGGATGCAGGAAATAAGTGGAGGCTATTCGGACATGTACGATCCATTTCGTCCACGTGTACGATGTCTCGCTCAAAATCTTGCTTCATTTCGTAAATTGTTTGTAATAAAACACACGCAATGTCGTTACAATTCACAAATACTAATAATATCAACAGTTTGTTCATAATGCAATACTGATTTATATTTATCGTACTTACCGATGATATATTAGTTCTTATGGAGGCAAGTGTTAATGGCAATAGGTGGCCCTCAGTTGTAAAAATGAATTCATCCAAATCCAAAAGTAATTCGCCTGGTTCCGCGAATAGCAGAAATAAGTACTTAAATGTTTCCGATAGAACAAAACTATCCATTGTATCATCATGCTTATTTGTTCTAACATCCGACACAGCTGCATAGCCACACGGCACTCTGGCATAAGTTTGCAGACTTTTGAGTACCTTGCGCCCGACTCTTAGATAATAATGATCGCCCGTGGCGCGATAAAGAAAGTACGTCGATTCTAGAAACTCTGGCCTTAACGGGTGGTGTCCCCAGTGCACCTAGTTACGAGGAGTAAGAAACATTTTTATGAATACTGAATTCAAAATTGATTTGTATATTCACAAGAGTATTTACCTGAAAATCGGTAGTAAATGCTTCCGGTATAAAGTTATGTCTTTGCATAACTTGATACAGCATTTCGTGCGTTTCAACGGCCGGTTTAATATCGCCCTTTAAAACCTAAACGAACGAAATTATAATTGAAATATGTATTATGTTAATACTGATAAAAATATGTTTAATCGTAATATTAATTGCTGAATCTTACTTGTAAACCAGGCCAAAAGGCTAATAAAGCATCCATAAAGTTTTTGGAATTTGTATTTGGCCTGTGCATATGCACATCCAATAACATTGGCCCTTGGCTCACATATTTCATGACCGCTTGATAATGTTTATTAAACCGTCCAAGATACTTCTCATCGCCTGCATCATATTAAACGCTTTAATAACTATATCATAAACAGTTAAGTATAGTTAACAAAATACAATAACTAAACAGTTACCCAGTAAAATGTATGCCTTGAGACAATATTCATAGTAAGAGTCTATGCCGGCTCCTACACCAGAATCTCGTCTTACCCAATCACCAGAATGTACATTTAACACAGATCCCATTAGATCAGTACCGCGATGACGCATTCTCCATAGAACGTCCATCGCTTTTTGCGCCTTTTCCTATTTTACGTAATATCATGTAAAAACTGTAAAATCCCCTTATCAATTTTTAAACAATATTATAAAATATCATACCTCAAAAATTGGTTCTCCTGTTAATCTTGACAATGCTGCCATTTCTAGAATCATGCTGCCAGCGCAGGCGGTACACGTTTCTCTTGATACTTCCACAGGTACACCTTTCATGCCATATTTCAAATTTATCTAAAGAAATTTCACGAGTGTATAATAATTGGAAAATATTACGCATTCATATAGTATCGCACAGTAACGTGATAAATTAAAATTGTATTACTCTGCCATATGGTATTCCCGTAGTTGTATTAAATGCAGGTAAAAATCTGTAACCCAAATCTTTAGCTAAATTTAGAAGTTCACCCCTATACCACGGCATTATATCAGCTCTTTGTTGTAAATATTCAGCTAATATGTGACCACTCAAAAGACCCCTGTTAAAGATATATTGATTATTATAAAAACTACATAATTGCATGAAATCTTCTAAAAGCAGTTAATGAATATCTTACCCAAGCATTCTAATGTTAGTTTCGAATAAAGAAATAATAACGTCCGTGTCAAAGCTAACATCTCTGACAACGAGTTTAACTGCACGTTCGAATTCTTCTAAATCTCCTAGTACCTATTAGATTTTAAATGCACAAGTATTAAATAACATTATACTTTACTATGGACGTATTATTTGAACAGAAGAATAATGTAAATATGTACTAACCACAAGTGTATCTAAAGTATCAACTAACGTAAGTGAAAAACTGGAAACGAACAAGATGCATAAATTAATATACAGCTGCTTTACTTTTGAATACATATTATATTTTTATACTTACTTTCCTAGCGTGGAATCTATATCACCTCTATTTGGTTCTGATCCTCTGTACCGCCCTTTACAACTTAACGGCATTAACTCATCAGCGGGGTACGCATTATCCTTAAACATACACGAGAACATTAACTTCAAATTAATATATTTTAAGACAAGTATTACAGAACACATCTCAACAGATGTCCAAGAGTTAAACAAAAAACTACTTGTTCCAATTCAAATACTACTTTACCATGTAAGCATTATAGGCATGACAAAACATATCCCTGGCTTCTTCCCTAGAAGAAAAAAGGAAAACATAATGCATACAATACACACGCAAGAATAATGCAATCCAGTGTTAAATATCAATACAAACTTTAACGCTTCTCGTTCCTCTTTACTCATATATTCCAATGGATCGTCTTCGGATGCAGCCAATAATACTTGTACACCGCATCCGAACGCCATTAATCCCCAAATAAATAAATTGCAAGCCATTTTCTTTTACGTTGATAAAATATATGTATATTCCTTTTGATGTCAAGATCTTGCACTTGTAATAGCACTCATTGTTTTCAGATATTTTGTTGTTCCTTTTGTCAGAAGTTCATTATTTCACGTTAACAGAATATAATATATTAGAAATAGAACTCATAAACGCACCAATTTAACTCGTTTTCACGTAATATTTTTTTATCTTTCTACCTTTTGTACCATTTTTTCCTGAATAATCGCACAAGCACCAAAAATCAATCGAAACACATATATGTATATTTATGTATATATGTGTGTGTGTATATATATAATCAGTAATTGTAAATTACATTAAGAGAAAAAATGTAAATTTACACTATATTATTCACTGATACTAATCAGATACAAATTTTAAATATACGTATAAGAATGAAGAATTGAAATGTATATATCTATATGTATGTACGTTGCTCGTTGCAAGGTTAGAAAAGTTCTTGATTATTTTTCGAACAAATTGATGATGTGTCAAAATCTGAGTGGTACGTGGTACTAGAAACGTATACGTAATTACAATACAAAATGAAATAACCAGGCAATAATAACAGCTGATTGCATATTTTCATCAAGGCCAAACGATGTGGCTACTGTCAGTTTACGAGTTTAAACAATTTTTCCACCTCGGACTATGATAAATGCGTGTAGGTTGTACATCATATGTTCGTGACGCATCTAGTATTTTCATACTAAATTACATTTTTTTTTTTTAATATAAAATCGACAGAATTATTTCAGCAACTATCGGACTATCTCGGAGAATTTAATAAAAATCAGTATGAATATTTATACAATTAAAGGGCAAATGTCTTTATTTCTTCTTACAAGATAACCTACGAAGAGGAAGACTGAAATTGAATAGGAGAAATCACGTGACACGCGAGTAATACACCGCAGTAAATATAAAATTTGAAAATTTGCAATAATACATTTCCAGCAATATTGAAAAAGAACACACTTGTTTCTATTTCACGATTATTTTCTTTTTATTCTTAATATTATCATTGGAATGGTGTACAATCACGATATATTATTATACTCGTGGGTAGAATATAGTCATGTTGATTAATACTTGTGTTGAGGCGCGCATACGCCGGCAAAACCCGGCATTAAGCTAGAGTAGCATGTGATGAACTCGCGAAGCAAAGCTTTAACAAACGAAATAACAATTTTTCTAATTGTTTGAGCTAATAAAATAATTGAGTGATATATTTGCCAGAAAAAAATGAAACTTCTAACACACAACATGTTGACTTCGCAGTGTTTGAAAGGTGTGACTGTTGGATATCCTCTGGGAATTGTTGTAAGTTGCTACTATTCAAGTCATTTTAGGTTAACTTCAATAAGCATTAAGCGAGCTATTTGTTAAAACGTTTCGAAATCTTTATGTGAAACGCTATGAAAATTGTACAATATCGTGCAGTATGAATTTATATATACACGTGTTTAACATACTTGTAGGCGAAGGATATTAAGGTGTCAGAAGTAGACTTTAATTCAGAATTTATTGCAAGGATAATTCCAAAACTTGATTGGGCTACACTTTGGAAAGCTGCTGAAAGTGTAAGTAGTATATTTTCATAGGAAATTATAAATTATAATTTCCTATGAAAATATATTCTATAATTTACATTTATATATTATATTTACAACCTTTATCGCTATTAATAATACATTCAACAATAATTCGATAGAAATGCTTTGAGCGGAAAGCGTAAAGATTGAAATTTTAAGCTTGATTCCCGGAATAATACAGTAATATAACTATTAATACAGATAGGACATGTCGGGGAATTGCCGCAAACCTTAATTCAAGATTTTGAAGCGAACGAGGAATTCTTGAAAAAGGTTCACCATGTATTGCTTGAAGTTGAAGTTATTAACGGAGATCTGTTGTGCCCAGAGTCTGGCAGAAGATTCCCTATTAACGATGGTATACCAAATATGCTCTTAAATGAAGATGAGGTGTAATTATAAATACTTTGGTAAAGAAAATTAAATACTACGTGTACTTTTTTCTTTTCTTTGCAAGTACGTAGGAATTGTTCATTTGTTGTACATAAATGTTTGTTTCATTATGGTATATATGTATAATTTCATTTCATACTTCGATTAATATAGATAATATAAAGTAGCGTAACAAAATATGAATAATTTACAAAATAATCTATATTGCAATAATAATAAAATAAACAACATTAAATAAATTAAAATTAATTTTTTAACATCTCAGAGCATTTAGTGATCAATATCTCAATATGTTATGAAAGAAAAGGGGGTCTGTACTTCTTTGTTATCACGTATGTAAAGAATTACGTATAGAATCGTAACAAATAAATTGTTGCACAAAAAGAATGATTACATTTATTGCACAGATATGTGTAAATACAATGCAATACAATTTGTTGTATTACTGTGATTTTTGGTACACACCATCTGCATGTCTATCGTATTTCATATTGCTGGTTACGGATTGTTTTAATTCGTTTTCAATGTACACATTAGGTATTTAGTTGAAAGTATCTAGGACGAAATTCTTACTTAGATCTAAATTCGACCCTTTAAGCAGGGTATGCATTATTTTGTATATCGTTACAGCAACTATTTTAAACGCGAAATAATTCTGACAATGAGCGTATCTAAATATATATAGATTTTTTTCGTATATTCACATCGCATAAAATCTGTGAAAAATAGTTTTGTTTCTGCAAATGAAGTAACATGTACACGAGAAAAATCGCTTGGAACTTGAAATCTTGATTGCGACACAGGGTAACTCCATTAATATTTAACATTACTGTTCGAATATATGTATAATAAATATCTTATGCTCTTAACACAACAAAACTTTAACACAACACATACGATTTATTATTTTAATGTTTACCTAAAGTTCCACTAACATCTATTGCACACAACCTTCTATGATAACATCTAATTCATATTTTATGTAACTAAAAAAAGAGATTTAAGATAATGTCTTGTTTTTACCAATTACTGTTTGATAGAATAACTTCGAATATCTTGAAAAAATTGATTCTTTGTATGGAAGAATTTCAATATGAAGAAACGAAATTTTACATTTTATATATTTGACTAGTAGTAATTCCACAGTAATACATCTTATACAACTTCGAACCACTATGTCCCCTTACACAGAATATACATTATCTAACTTTATTTGAGACAATGTGTTTCATATTAGAATACTGGTTTACAGTAATTAGTTAATCGGAAAATTCACTTATCCCGTTTATTGTTATCCTTCTGCATATGTGGCAATACTCAAAATATAGTCAAAATAGATTATTATTTTATCCCGTCTAGTTTCTTCACAAGTCAAAAAGCTATAAAAATAGCTCTCAACGAATGTTTCAGCCACAGCCCATCAGTTATTAATTTTTATTCACATATTAGATTTTTTTTCTTCTTCAAAGGCAGGATTATTCTGAATTAAACTATGAAAAATACTTCTGTACATTCATTTTCACTATAGCACATATAAAGTTTCTTTTTTTCCTGTTTAGTTTATCTTTAAAAATCCTATCATCGGTTATGGCTTATACTGTATGCAATACATAGTTACCTGGGAGTTTGCATTTTAGATATGCAAATTTGTCTTTCGTTTCGTAATACGATCTAAAATGTGTATAATTTACAAAACTAATAATGTCCCAAATACTTGTCGCATAATTCAATTTCGTTACATCTTATTATTTACTCAAAATATTTGATAATACTGAATCTGTTGGCTGTAGATTTATGATTTTGTCTGTAAATCTTACCGTTAATACATAAAATCGAATAATTATAACATTAAATACATCATAATCTCAAGATATTTAGTGTTGAAATATTATAATGGAAATCTGTCGACTTCTATCACAAACAGAAATAGAGATTAAATATTAAAAACAGTAATATATGTATAAAGTGGCAATGTAAAAAATATGGAAATCTTGAACACTTTAAAATATCTATAATCATCGTGTAGCGATATGTTATTACAACTCAAAAGCCTATTTTGCAGAAAACATTTGTTATTTTATAATATTTCACCACGTCGTACCTTGAAAATAAGTTAATTATGTAAACGTATGCTAAGAGACAAATATGCTATACTCCATAAAATTAAAACAATATTAATTCTGCGAAATACTTTATCATAGTGTTAATGACTACTATAAGTATTATTTTTGTATACTGCAGTTAAATTAAAATGAGTAGAAACTTCATATATATATTTGCAAAGAAGCTTACCAATATCTTCGGATTCGAATACGATTTCCAGATAATTAATACAAATTTTAAAATCATTTTCAAATCATCTCGTGAACATTTCTTTAAGATTTGGTCGTATTTATATACACATTAAAGATGACAAGATATGTCAAATGGAAGCGTTATAATCGTTTCAAATTGATAATGGACATTCAAATTTTAATGATATATTTTTTTAATCATTTAATATATGTGTACATATACAGGGTGCGTCATAGAAAGTTTTACAAACAAGTATTCTCCGAAATTATTCAGGATAACAAGTAAATTTCGTTCCAAATTTTACTGTTCGATGTTCCCTTCTATTTAGTAGACAATGGGCCGCAATTAAACCCTTAAACTATTACAGAAAACTTGAAACTGCCCCTTGAAATTTGATCATTCTTTCTACTAATTTTGGAAAATACAATTTGCAACACTTGATATGATTAACTCTATATATGTAAGTAAACTTGAACACTTCTTTGCACATTCTTGCATGCTTATATGTTGTTTGCTACTTCGTAAACGTTCGACCGCTCATTCCTCATGTATATCGAAATTAACAACGTAAACATAAAGGATAAAACGTATAATTTGCAACAGAATAACTAAATATTTATCAGTGTCGCTTCAATATAAATATATAACAAATGCAGTGTAAACGATAACAATAATAATTGTATCTTAAAAGATACTTTTTTTTTGGAAGCTCGTAATCCGAGATGTAAGAAGACTCATAATTTTAATCTATGTTAAAATATTAAATAAAACAAAAATAATTTAGACGTTAACTTAACAAACATAAAAATTAACAAAAAAACACTTACATATATCTCATTTGCCACGGCTTTCCGAGTTAAAAACATTTCTTTGGGAATAAATAGATCCATGAGTTAATTCCCTCAGTGGGCCTTTCCTTAATTCTGGATTCGGCCCTTTGGCAACACAACGATTATTAGAAACCAAACATGTATCATGACCATTTGCTATTGTTTTGCTATATGTTTCTTTAGTCAACAAACTTGGATCTGGTCCAGACCATGGAGCATAATCGGGTCTAAAAAAATGTATAATATAATGATTTCATTCATAATCCATTCAAATAACGCAATGGAAATCTTCAACTTATTGCAAACCAAATTAGTAACTTACAAAAGTAAATCGTTATTAGCTCCTTTTGGTAAATCAGGATTTGGTCCGGAGGGTTTTGCTAAATATGGGGATTTATACTCATTGTCTTCGGTTGTACTGGTTCCTCGTGAAATTCTAAAAATATTCGATTTTATGTTTTTCCTGCGAATTATAAAATATTCCAAGAGCCGCGAAATAATATAATTTTGTCTTACTTCGGAATTTCTATTTTATTCTTAGATCGTTTAGATTTTTCTGAATCTGCATCCTTAACTAATTTCTTTATTGGCGAAGCGGTTAATTTTATAGCTTCAGTTACTGGCGGACTGTCCTTTCTTTCGTCACTTCTGCTACTATAAATTTATCACGTACATTTAGTAAGATGTTATTTTGTCACGATATACAAACGTACGTAAAGTAATTTCTGCACTTTTGCCTATGTAAATATACATATATGTTACCTTTGACTACTCGATGTACACAAAGGTCTTGTAGCTTCTTCTGTAACCATGATATCCAATATATGTATTGCCCTTTCTTCGTCATAATCAACACTATCCATAGCGAGCAATATTACTCTTTCCGGCACCGACTTATACTTTTCCATTAGACGTGCCTTCACTGATAAATTATAATAGAGATATCAAAATACTGATAATATTTTTAAGAATGGTTAACAAATATACCTACTCTTATTTTTTTCGTCTAAACTTTTCATACGTGGAGGAGGAGTTGGAGCAGTTTGTTGTTGCTTCTTTCTCTGCAAAGATAAATGATATTAACTATTCATTAATTATTAACATTAAATAATTAAATTTAATTAATTATTAAATTTCAAAGCATTACCTGCTCCTCCTCCTTTCTTTTTATTAGAGACTTAGGAGCTGTGGGATTTCGCTTTTCATAACCGAGGTCGATCAATTTTTCGGACGCTTTTTGAACATTATTATCGCTTTGCTCCAATATATCGAGCAACATAGTTTCCTCCACTTTTGGAAATACATTCTTCAGGTACCTGTACAAATAATTTGTATTGTATAACTTTTACAGTAACTTTGTAGGCATGTACCAAGAACAAGTATGGACACAGTCTACGATACAAGACTGAACGTTGTGCATCTGAGAGTTTACTTGTAAACAATAAGAAACATGATGCAATTAATCATAAAAACAAATTAAAATATTAAAATAAAGTTACATTTGATGATTAGTTAACTAAAACTCACATAAAATACTACTTATAACAATACATGTGGCATGCACATGTGATTGGTAATTTAACTATTTAGAATATATGAAATCACTGAAATTTTAGTAAACTTAATCTAAGTCTACTGATTTCTTAAACGGTAAGGGCAAAATACGAATATTTTTAAATTACACTACACATGCACATACAGCCATGCTTAAATTATATTTCTCCCGAATAAATGAGTTTTCTATTGCATGCAACTTTTGTACCTTCTTCCTTGAAATTTTGATTTTAAACATTATATATTTTATGCAACCGGAATAACGAAAGTTTGGATACTTTTTTCAGTGTATGTGTACTGTATTCATCAATTGCTAAGAAACTCATTTATTATTATGAAACTTCATAATATGATGAACGTACAATGTATTAACAAAGAACATGTATATCATTTCTGCTAATGAAAACTAAAACCAAAAAATACATTAATGATATATAAAACTGAAACCAACCTATCTATGATCTGTGTAAAGTTTACGCTATCCAACAAGTGGTGTACTGTAAACCAGGAGGAAACTGAAATTAAAAATAAAATTCCAAATGACAAACCTACGCATAAGGAAAATAAAGCAAAACTTTTAAATTGTAAAACAAAGAACCTAAATCAAAACGAAACGAAAATGTAAACATACATTAACAACTTTTTTAGTATACTTTCCAAAAAGAAAAACTACTCACAGGAAGTTGTCTATTATGCAAAATGTAATTCACTCACGTCGAATGATTGTAATATTCTTATCAATTCCGAAATCGTACGTGAAAAACTGTAATACATTGCAGATAATACGATTTATAATTTAGACATATTACCACTGTTTAAAATGCCAACTGTAGATTGGCAATACAGGCTAACAATATTCGATTGCATAAATAATCTGCAATGTGTACTAATACATGCTATTACTACATAGCACAGAATGGCCGTATACATATACGAAATACATCAGATGTATGTAAAATAAAGCAACGCTTATAATCGCAATGCTCTATTTTTCCTATCTGATGTGTTTCTTTACAACTATTACAAGAATACAATATCAACATCTAGCATCCATATTGGGTGAAATTGAAATTGTAAGTATGGGAAGAACCTAAGTTTCATTTTTGGGGAGTTAGGGGCTGGCCGAGCCCCGCGAGGTGGACTCAATGTTAGAGCTGCATGTATAGCATGAGCTGGTAATCGCCATCTTGGTATAGCATAGTTTGAATGCACTCCAACGGGTGTGCACGGTCCTGGAGCGCAAAGAGGATTCTTTTCCACTTGTAGAGCACTGACAACCAAAGCTGCCCTGTTATGGTATCTGAAAGACATCGGCTACCACCTTACCACTGTGTCTGTTACATAGTGCTAACGAAACTCATTGAAATGAAACTAATATGTAATTAATATAAATACAGAATGGTCCTTGCAAAGTGTTACCATAATACGGTGCGCGATATAAGTTTGAAGTCAGGGAAATGAGAAACTTCTGGCATTAGTAATTGAGTGCACATCTTCGCTATATTTTTGTCCCTGTATATAATAATATAGTTTAGAAAATCCTTCGACTGGCAAAGTGACACCCTGAGTTATTTTACAAATGAGATCAGTAGATACTATAAATAATAAATAGCTGTGCAATAGATTTAATCATGCACACCATTGGGTTACAATTAAGAAAGAATATTAGTAATGTTTTCACAAACTATTTAGAAAACATCATGTAACACTTGCTACGAACCATCCTATGTAACGAAATATGCGAGGAAGCACGTATTACATATGTTGTCGATATGGTTGGGCTTTTTATGATTAGAAATTTTCACTATATATATAGTAATGTAAGGAGTAAGTTCAAATGTATATACATATACATACAATGTATAAGTACATTAATTGGTAAGACTTACTTTTTTAAAAGAAGACGGATATGATTCTCGGACACTGTTGGAAACATAGCGTTGATCTTAGCCACTTGTAACTCTGAATCTGAATTCTGCGTTAAACTTGTTTCCATATTTCTCACTGGAGTTGGAGATCCTAATGTGATATCTCCAAACCTATTTGTCATTGCACTAACCGATTTCAGTGATAATGGAGTTTTGAGGTCCTGTATAAATCATTTACTTTAGGTATTATTAGGTTCAATATTTACTTAATATTTAATACTAGAAAAATATATTTAAAGAGTAGACAGACCACAAAAATTAATATATTTGTATATACTTTTAACTTTACTAAATTTTAATTAATACATTCGAAAGTTAATAAATATTATTATAAAGAAAATAAGAATAGCCTTGTTATGATACAATTTTGCAATTTAATTAATCTCATGGCAAGAATGTGCCACATAATTTTTGTTATATTAATATACATTTTTATTTGCACTTAAGGATAGTAAAATAAAAGTGGATTATTAAATAATCCTCAAAAAATGCTTACATACTAATGACAAGAGTAACATTGAACATCACGCAACACATAACATACATACAGTTACAAATTACCTACCTGTAAACTAGGAGGTAAAAATGCAAGTTGCGGATTATGATACGGAGAGGGTGTTGGATAAATTTGCGGAGCTCTGTGAGCTCCAGCGTAACTTAAATATCCACCACCTCCATTTCCTCCAGTCTATTATTTTGTTGTACATGATAAAATTTATCCAAATGCAGCATGTGTATACGATAAAAATATATATGTATATGTATGTGTATATATATATATATATACATATATTGGAAGTGCGCAATTACATATACTTTAAAATGTGCATAAGTGCAACGTTGTAAAACATCCAATGTTTTTTTACATATACAAACAGATATGTTTTTGTTATTTAATAATAAATTGCAATAAATTTAATATATCGCAGGAATCGTCTACTGACCTGCATCGGTATATCTTGGGAAGTAATAGTTGTTGCAGAACTCAGTGCCATAGTATTTTGTGACTGTATATACTGAGAATACTGCCAATATCTTACTCTTGGATCTTCCCATGTTGTTGTACGATTAAAATGATTTATAAAATATCTGGAAAATGTTTATTGAACGTTGAAATTTTTCGTTGTAATTATTTAAGATTATTACCATCTCAAAGTGTATGAAAAAAATCATTTGTTTGCTAATCTTCTATATAAATGTTAATATTACGTGGCGATGTAAATCATCGTTGCGTAATGTTAGGCATTTGCAAATAAATATATATTTTACATAATAATAATATTTCCCGTAACATTGTTTGATATAAGAAAATAAGTTTCTGATGAAATTTACGTACGGACGACCACTCCGAATGTCATATCTGCATTCCCAACCGGGTGGCAATTGAGTCCTGTCACTATCTTCGGCCATCTTTACGTATTTTGATAACTCGGTATAAGCCCTTCCGGAACGAATGTTACGTATGTGCGATTGGAATTCAATTCGATTATGCGAATTTATATATTCATTGAAACTGATCGGATTAACAACGAAATAATATGATTACTTGTTAAATATGAGAAATTTACGTAATGTTAATTCCTATGGTATTTCGCATAAAAAATGTCTGATAAAAAAAGATTAATATACATATATGAATATATAAAAGAAATATAAGTATTAGGAATATATTGATACCAACAAAATGAAATGTTTGCAATTCAATCAAATTTGTATAGTTTCCATTTTACTTGAATTATTCAAAGCTTATATTAAATGCATGTTTCATACTAAATCTAACGAATAATAATTCTTTTTACATAAATAAAAGTATACAGCGGCCGTAGATATGAGTTTTATATAAGTTCTATTTCTTTAAATAAAGATTTAGCAAACTATTTTTTATTGCTTAATTATTACAATGCTTGTTTTCTATACATTTATATTGAAAAATACATATTATATATTACATCGGGAATAATAAATTACATAATAAATGAAGTTCCTTTTACAATAATTTATAACATATTATATATTATCGTATTGTATTAAATATGCTGCCGATCATTCAAATTGAAACGATTCGATGAATCATTTATAGCGTTTGAGGATTCGTTTGTATGAAAAGAATAATACGTTTTATAAAAGTATACTTGCTTCTTAAAAACATTTACATCTTTCCTTACTAAAATCGTCTAATCAATTTTACTCTAAGGGAACATCGAATATTATTCCTTTTTCTTCTTCACAATAAAATCATTATACATATTGTATACCATGCCCATAGTTATAAAGGCTAATGCTGTACCCTGGGCTGCAACTCTTAGTTGTGTCAAGAACACTGAGGGTATCACTGTCCTTGTTTTCCATTTATAGGCACCTATTCCGCATACGGTAGTTAAACCTACTACGCCTGCAAAAAATAGACAGATTTAATAGAAATATTTGATTAAAGTAGTATTACAATTTATTTGTATATCAGTTTTAGTTTAATCCTCCAGTGCACAAATTAATAGGAGTACTCTTCAACCGTACACTGGAGAATTGATATGCAAACTTGCAAAAATACAACGATGAAGGGAAGAATTATTACTATTATAAGAAAAAAATTATAGTACGAGATAATAAGATTTAGGAGACTAATGTTTCTTTATTTTTAGTGTACAATAGGTTCTACTAAACTTATAAATTTATAAACAATTCATTTTAGTGGAAAAGCATGTAAAGAACGAATATTATCTATTATTTCATTTATTCGCATACCAGCTATAAGGAACGGCGATTGTTTTACTGTAGCTTGAAACTTGTCTGTAAATGATGTTTCAGTCTCCAATGTTTGTTTAATAGCCTCCTCTGGTATTTCTGCATCCTTTATAGTTACAAAGTCCATTGTTCACCTATGAGTATTAATTTGCATTTTAATACAAATACATAATTTGTTACTCTATACACAAAGTAATATGTAAAATTGTGTCAACAAATTGCAATCAGAATGTAGAATTCATTATTTAATTCTTTTTATTTAGTGTACGTACATATATAATATATATACACATACACACACATGAAGATATTATTCTATTTAGATGTTACTTAGTACAATTAATATTCTATGAACAAAGGACTGATACATGAATTGAACTTTTGAATTTCTCGTAAATTGTTGCAGAAAACACATTATATATATATATGCATTAACAATACAGAATTAGGACTATTTTTATCATGATGATAACCTTACACGTGTCTATTACATCACAAATGTTTCATCATATTTATGTTCTTTAATTGAAATATAATTTATACATTTCTGTTGTGAAACATTCTATTATTACAGGATACGTGTACATATATGCTATACATTTCTTGTTTTCTCCTATCTTCGTACATTTCATTGATTTTCAAATATAGCATGTGAATCAATGTTACGATAATGACATTTAAAATTTGGTCAGAAATAAACTGGAGATTTATTTCACAATACTAGTATTATAGTAATAGATACTTTATGCTAAATGAAAAATTATTTACAATAAATTACAGATAATTTATCCCGATTGTACACTCTTTCAGTGTTAAACAACATATCAACAATCCCGATTATCTTGATGTCTAAAATTGTTCTTTAGCGAGATATCACATTTACAACATGTATAAATTGAACTTGTCGTATTAGTGCCGCAAAATTAAATAGAAATATTATATCGTGATAATTAACTTCAATTACTTTGTTCTTTTCTTAATTCATGTATGGAATGCAATTACTTGAAATTGATAATGCATTTATGGATAACAATTATATCAATAATTACCTTCTGTTGTCTGAACAATTGACAAAATACACGTTTATAACTATCTCAACTCTTCTTTTCCTCGTGACTATTATGACACAACCGTCTACTATTTCATGTTCGAATTTCTAAACTCACACAACTACTTATTTTGGCCACCGACGAGATATAAGAATAGACAAGACATCTTATGGAATTTCGTGGCCCAACGTGACTGTCATACCGACTCAGAAATCCCACGCTGATTTGAGCGTCCTCTGCTCATGGACAGTGATCACTTGAAGAACTATTCTTTTCTGAAGCAGCGGGGACGGGATTCATGCGATTGTTGAATATACATATGTAAATGCTTTGGGGGGATCAGGAAAGCTATTTCTCGGGCAACGTTTCGGTAGAAAAATTGAGCTACGATGCCTGGTCGCGCGATGCACTTCGGCTCGGCTCGAGTTGAGTCGAAACCACATCGCGATGCATCGGGGTGATGAAATTGACAGTGTCACATCAAGCGTCCCGCCAATGCGGTCCCGCATTCATTGCGCGGCAAAGAACAAAAGAATTCTTTAACGAGGATCGTAGGTCCAGCTAGAAGTTGGTCAGAAATAGTAGAAGTCCAATAGGCACGACCCTAGAGTCGTAGGTCCGGCTAAAAGTTGGTCAGAAACATTAGAAGTCCAGTTGGCACGACCCTAGAGTTGTAGGTCCGGCTAAAAGTTGGTCAGAAATAGTAGAAGTCCAATAGGCACGACCCTAGAGTCGCAGGTCCGGCTAAAACTTGGTCAGAAACAGTAGAAGTCCAGTCGGCACGACCCTAGAGTCGTAGGTCCAGCTAAAAGTTGGTCAGAAACAGTTAAAGTCCAGTAAGTATGACCTTGGGATAGTAGGTTCAGCTAAAACTTAGTCAGAACCCACAGAGGTTTAACAGGCACAACCCTAGAGTCGTAGGTCCGGCTAAAAGATGGTCAGAACCCGCAGAGGTCCAACAGGCACAACCCTACAGTCGTAGGTCCGGCTAAAAGTTGGTCAGAAACAGTAGAAGTCCAGTAGGTACAACCCTGGGATCGTAGGTTCAGCTAAAACTTAGTCAGAACCCGCAGAAGTCCAATAGGCACAACCTTAGAGTCGTAGGTCCGGCTGAAAGATGGTCAGAAGTAGTAGAAGTCCAATAGGCACAACCCTAGAGTCGTAGGTCCGGCTAAAAGATGGTCAGAACCCGCAGAGGTCCAACAAGCACAACCCTACAGTCGTAGGTCCGGCTAAAAGTTGGTCAGAAACAGTAGAAGTCCAGTAGGTACAACCCTGGGATCGTAGGTTCAGCTAAAACTTAGTCAGAACCCGCAGAAATCCAATAGGCACAACATTAGAGTCGTAGGTCCGGCTGAAAGATGGTCAGAAGTAGTAGAAGACCAATAGGCACGACCCTAGAGTCGTTGGTCCGGCTAAAAGTTGGTCAGAAACAGTAAAAGTCTAGTCAGCACGACCCTAGAGTCGTAGGTCCGGCTAAAAGTTGGTCAGAAAACGTAAAAGTTCAATAAGTATAACCGTAGGAGCGTAGGTTTAGCTAAGAATTGGTCAGAAGCCGCGAAAGTCCAGTCAGCACGACCCTAGAGTCGTAGGTGCGGCTAAAAGTTGGTCAGAAAACGTAAAAGTTCAGTAAGTATAACCATACGATCGTAGGTCAGGTAAAAATTGGGCAGAAGCCTCAGAAGTTCAGTACGTATAACCTTAGTACAGTAGTACGCACGACCGCGGTCGGAGACCTTCAAAGAGTTCGGAAATTGCGAATACCACCGAGCGCGACCGAGCGTTACCGCGGAGTGGGGATGACGATGCGCGGCGCACCCGGTGTCACTATCATTTCAAGCGTCGTACCGTACGGGTCGTCTATGCTGTCGAAGGTTAGCGACATACATCACCTTACAATACAATAGCATCTCGGGGTTTACCTTACCACCGCATACGCTTGTCTATTAGCTTCCATTAATTAATACACGTTTATTTAACAATCGTTTGACTATCGTGGATATACATTAAACTCTTTCTCGAGTCTCTTTTGCTGGACGCTTGACCGGTCATCCGGTACCATCGATTCTTTTATACGCGATAACTAGTCGTTTATTAAAATATCGGGTTCATTAATTTATTAGTTTAAACGGTTCTTTGAATATTTATTATATTTTATTACACGATTATTCGGATTCGATGCGGTGTTAAGTTTGCGTTTATTTTCTTTGCAATGTCACTTACATACCCAGTTACATATGTCTTTTCGCGACTTCGAATTCGATTCTGATTTTGGCACAGGTTTATCACGTTGCTTTTCTTTTTGTTGCAGATACAATGGATGATTGGTTGGTGGAGGATAATATATTGAGGCTGCAGGAATGGAGTATTGAGATGCAATTACTGCGATGCATAACAATCAGTCCGATGACGTATGATGAAGGATTGGTAACATTTAACTTATTATCCCAACGGTTTACGTATATTTCTTGTTATCTGGCGATTGGATTTTGGCTCAAGTTCTTTTCTTTCGGTTGAAAGTTATTGAGCAGTTTAAACATTTTAAGTAGGACTTACAATATGCCATTCGCGATTGAAACTAGAGTCAGTAAATTTCATTAATTCTAAACGAAAAATTGAAATACTTTCATGTTTCGCTGCATATCGGTCGCGATTTCTATTATAGCTTCACTAGTATTTATTAAAAACTTTTATTATCTCTGTGACTTGGCACAAGTACGGTCAAATTGTATTTTCGATGCAGCATTGTCCGCGTACTTACGTACTGGTTGCCATGCACTTGAAGCATGATAAATAGTTTCGAGTCTTGATTTCTACAAGCAGCTACGAGAACTTATAAATGCGCGATATTGCTTACTAACAAAGATCATGATCACCTTTAAAACTCGGACAAAGAACAGTCACAGTATGCTTTTGATAAATCATTTATATTAATCTGTAATAGTATATCTTGAATAGACAATTAACAGTAATTAAATCAGAATAATAATACGGTAGTACTTTATTAAAACAAAGCAGTATTTCCTCAACAGACGTTTGACAGGATGAAGAAATAAGAAAGAGATAAATAAAATCAAATGTGTATTGCTTCAATTTCTACCTCCTCACCCTATTTACTAACTTGTACAGATTCTCTTTCAGAAAATTTTGATGACCGCGCGCAATGCGGTCAGTAGAGTCAGTGCTTGCTCCGTCAAAGTTCTTTTTATTGTTTTTAGAGCGAAACCGCTCATAATATTTATAACTAAATATAAATAACAGTAAAGATACGCGAAAGTAGAGTCAGTGTTTGCTTCGAAATATTGCTCTCGCGAAATTAGAGTCACTTTGTTCGTCGATCACAATTGACGTGCGCGATAGTAGTCTTTTACTTTATTTTTTTTTCTTTCGCAATAAGTATTCCGGTATTAGAGTCAGCACCGATGCAGTTCGGCGAGTTCGGGCACTCATCCATCAACTCGAAGAGTAAGTATCTCTGTATTTCTTTAATCTTATTTTACAATGGTCTTTGATAATTATCATGATCGAAAAGTACTCAAAACGCAAAGATTTCAATGTTGTCTGTTCTTTTGAATGTTTCAGAAGCTGCCATGGGCTCAATTGTATCACCATAACGATATTGTTGGCCGCGCGCAATGCGGTTGGTAGAGTCAGTGCTTGTTCCGTCAAAGTTCTTTTTATTATTTTTTGAGCGCAGCCGCTCTTAATAATAATTCAACATAAATAACAGTAAAGAGACGCGAAATTAGAGTCAGTGTTTGCTCCGAAATAATACTCTCGCGAAAAATAGAGTCACTTTGTTCGTCGATCACAATTATTCCGTTTCCTTTTCCGTTCTCGGCTCGGAGGACTGATGGTTAGGGACTTAGTGTCAGCGAGTTACGATGTGCGGGGGCGTGATTGTGGTTCTGGACCCTGGTCACGAGGCCCTCTGTTAGACCACATATAATCTCTAATTTGGGTAGGTCATCCACCATTCTGGAATCGTGGTCGCGGTTCTTGCAATATCCGGGTTGCAGTGTCATCGGGGGGCGGTGTGTGGGGCTGTGATTGCTTTTCTGGACACTTTGGCCCGCCTAGTAGGAAATTCCTATGTGTTAGACCACGCCAAGCACACCTTGGGGTGGCAGAAGGCATACGGGTCATAATCTAGAATCGTGGTTGTGGTTTTGCATATCCGTGCCTTAATGATTTCTGTGGCTCGGAATCGAAACTGGTCTCGATGCTAAGTCGTTTTACTGTCCAGACTCTGAGCCGAGGGCACGCGGGCTGCTCGGTAGCAGTCACAAAAACAGTAGCAATACTGTCGCGAAATTAGAATCACTTTGTTCGTCAATCATAAGTGTTCCATTAGAGTCAGTGTCCTGTTCGGCGAGTTCGGGCTTTCAGCCATCAATTTGACGAGTAAGTATCTCCTTCGTTCTTTAATCTTGTATTGCAATAATCATTGATAATTAACACATTCCAAAAGTACTGAAAATACATAGATTTTAATGTTGTTTGCTCTTTTTGAATGTTTCAGCAGCTTCCATGGCTTCGATGGCGACGAGTTTGACCGCACACCTGGTGAGTCAGCAACCGGTGAGTGGCATGCTTTAAAGTTCCTCTGGTCACTCAATCATGTCGCAGGACGAAAGGTCCGAACCGACACGGGTGACTGGTTGTAATTACGTAGATTTTTCTGGCAAGCACTGTGACCATGGGTATATGGAAATATACTCATGAGTAGTAACTTCTTTACTGCTTTATATTATGTGAGGATAGGTCTTCTTGTACAACGCGTTTTTAAATAGCTTGATAATTTTAAAACAGATCATATTTAGTACAAAATATATCACTATATATCTTTTTATAATAGAGTATTTAATTGAATACCTATGAAACGATATTTAAATAGTTATTAATTATTGAATGAATATCAAGTAACGTCCAGTATTCTACGTGCATTAGTTTGTAGTGGAGAAGTCGAATACCATTCGACTTCGTTTACTTGTCAATTGCAATGACTGCACAGTTAGAATAAATTGCATAATTATTGCTGTTAGTAAGAGTGTAGTATTTCATCTTTTTCTACTTTGATAATATATAAAGTGAAGGTACTCATTTACCTTATCAATTTGTTGGAACTATCGAATAATTTTATTATTCGATATCCATATTAGTCTTTAGCGTTTAAAGATATCGATACGTTCATTGTTTCCGTACAAAATGTTAATTAAACCTGAATGTACAAGAAGACAATACGCGAACGGGTAGTTTTCGAAATCAAGGCAATCAACTTTTAAAGCAATCTTGCGTTTTAGAATCAAGGCTTTGATAACGGGAACGCCCGAGGATGTTTCAATTTAATTCAAAGTATATTAAAGTAGAGTCGTTGAATAATTTCTCTATTAACGTAGAGTCTTTGAATAATTTTTCTAATATAGTAGAGTCATTGCACAATTTTTCTAATAAAGTAGAGTCATTTAATTTTCTCTTCAATAAAGTAGAATCATATATAGATCTGTTGTACATATATATGTATTTTAGCCCGTTAGAAAATCAGTATGTCCTTATCATCTTTTTAGACGAGGATTTTCAGGTTTAACCCTTTCCGTGTTCACTGCCCGGATCCCACTCACGTGCCCCGGTGCTACTTGGGTGGGAAAACGGTGGTAGAGCACGATGATATTTTTTAGTTTATAAGCCATAAAATGATTTATTGTTGGCGACTGACAGTGCGTTGGTGTATCGTGCACGACGTAATATCCGCATTGTGTGTGTGGTTAGGCTGTGGATTTGCGTCGTTCCGTATTAAAATGTAGCTATTATGACCAAGATAAGATGTCCACCAATTTAAAACAGAGACATCATTTTTAGTATTATTTGCTTCAATAATTCCTACTATACTTGGGCATGAAGTTTTTGTCATTTAAGATGACAGAGGCCAAATGCCAAAAAGAATTGAATATACTTATCAATTACTATCAAGTACCTCTTGTATCGGTGCTATTTAATTATTTTATTAAATATCTATTAAATATCTCAACCGCGACGTGGTTTTTTCCATGTGAACGCAGAGATCCCAGCCACTGTCAGTCGATTTCAGAAAAATGGTACGTACATTAGGGTGTGCAAGTTGTGTGACAGCACTTGGGTGTCGGGGGTGTCCCGGGACGCCTCCCTAGTGTAGGCTTTTGCGCCCAAGTGTTTGACTGAGAACCGTGGAGTGTCGTGTGTTGGTGTGTTTGTTTGCCATTTTTTAAATATAGGTCCAGGTAGGATAGGTAGCATACATTCTGGTGTGATTGATAGACATAAGTAGGTAGGGCCGGGCAGGTTGACACAGTCTCTGATCGGGTAGGCACTATTTCGCGTGTTCAACCTGTTTCAGGAAATCTGATTTGAAAAGTCGACGGTGAAGCTGTGGCGCGAACGAAAATGCGTTCGCCTCTGGCTTTGCCTATCGATTTTTCGAATCCTTCGCGGTCGTGGTCGCGATTTTGGCTCCGAAACGAAACGCGTTACATTATGCTCGAGGCTGCACGTGTGAACGAAGAACGATTACAATTTTAATCGTAATCTTTGCGATTTTCTGTAATCACAATTTTACGATTTTATTTGATCGTGATTCGGCCACGTGTGTTCCATTTAGCTCCGCGATTTAAACTCTTTATTTCACATTTATAAGTTTTTCCTTGGTTTTCGATTAGAGCCTCGAGCCTAGTTTAAGTTTCAGCTGGCCCTTGGGTCCGACGAAAAGAAGAGGCTATATGCCGAAGAGGCCCGACAAACTGTCACTCAAGAGGGCAACTACTAATGGCTCTCCATTCTTTTTAAGAATGGGGAATCATTCTGTGTTACTACTTTGTCACTGTGCTTGCATTTTCATTTGTAGAATTTTTATTTGTACTTGGCCGATGCACATTCCGGCCCAACGATACAGCCCTCCCAAAAATATCGCGTTGCTTTAGAGTTGCGAAAAACTTGCGAACGGGTCGAGTTGGAGTTGCGTTGAATGCCACTTATTGCTATTCTTATTGCTAGTTAAATTGTAGTATTTTATAATACACTTTACATTTGAGCTTCTAGTGTTGCGTTAATTGCTTTCGCGTATTGGAACTTTCAGTTCATTTTTCAGAGGATCTTCAATTTGCTTAATTTTGAATAGTACATATAATTTACTGTTTGCTTTCTATTAGTCGTAATAAATAGTGTTGCGAAATGATTGTATCGCGAGTTCCAGTTAGCGTTGCGTTGATTAAAGATCGCGTTTTTAAGTAGAGTTGCGACTACTAGTCCCCATCTGCTTCCAATTGGAACCCTGTTCCTGAACCAGGAACTTTTTCTTTTCAGCGTTTTATATTTGCCTTTCTTTTTATTTTATTTTTCTTAATAATTATACTACCTAGAATGTCTGTTTATGGAAGTACTGCTAAAAATTTGCATACATATTAGTAAATTACTGTGTGAACGAAATGAAAATAAATGAAAGAGAAAGGAAAGAAAAAAGAAAATAAAAGAAAAAGAACAAAGAAAAGAAAAGAAAAGAAGAGAAAGAAGAACAAAAGAAAAAGAGCAAAGTAAAAAACAGATATAATTTGCAGAATCTTTGATAAATTTATAATATTTCTAGATAGGAGATTTAAGTTAGAGTTAATACTAGTGACTGTTCATTATTAGAGTTTAACTCTTAAATATTTCCTCTTAATTGTTGCAATTCTATCTTAACCTTTTTTTTAGTAGAGCCAATTTTTATAACTTTTCGAGCTTGCTTTGTAGAAATTGAAATTCACTCGCGATATCCGTAAATGTTTAAACAAAAATCCTTGCACGAAAAACGTTATTGGCAGTAGTTGGGCCTCGGCATGGTGATAGTTGAAGTTTGATATTTTTCTTCCGTATAATCGTTTGTCGCTTCTTTGTTGAAGCAAAATAGAATCAATTGTAGTGAAATGTGACTACTTCATTTTGGAGTTTTTAATGAACGTGATACCACCATTCAGTTTGATCTAGAACGTACAAAAGAATATATCACTTTGGTCGAAATCCAATTAACTATTGTTAACAAAAAATAGCAGCATTTTTCATATCAATTCTGATTTATTAACTGCGCTAAAATTCAGTTATTACGAATTAAAAGCAGCTTCATTTCGATATAAAATGGGGAGGCTTGGGGATGTCACTAATCCAATGCTTGAGATTGTTACAGATTCACAGATGAACCCAAATATGCTATATTAAACAAACATAAGTACATACGTCAGAGGCTCAAGAGTGGAATATATAGAATACAGATCCAGAAATATTATCAAAGACACGATTGGAAACTTTAAAATTAAAGAGCCAGCCTCGTCGATTCAATTTGTGAGTTTAAGAATTCATTCTTATAATGCTTTACTAATTATTTCGAGTTTGTGCATGTTTCAGAAGCATTGAAAAGAAGAGGATTCATGAAACAATGTATAATACGAACACACCCTCACCCCATCCCTGCCCCAAACCCCTGTCCTTATTAACTAATTACAGGTGTTAGACAATTAATTAGGCAGGCCCAAATATAAATCGAACAATACATTTAGCTCTTTATGTAGGTAGGATTTGTCTCAACACACAATCTTAGATCTTTATACTGGCAGGTTTTACACGAATTTAAATTATTAGACTTTTAATTAGGCAGGGTTTATAAAACCAAATATTGTAGGCAGGTGCTGCAATTTTTTGGTTCGGGTTTCTGTCTGTTCTAGGACACCATGGACCACGAGAGATTAATACGGACTAACCGAAGAGGATTTAAGTATATGTATACTCATGCCTACATGAGTATGGGATAGTATCTATTACAGTCCTATGTAGATAGGATATTATTATAGTCTTAAGTTAGCTCTTTAGTCAGGCAGGGCGTATTCGAATCTAATCTAAAATTTAAGAAAGTAGGGTTTATTTTTAAGTTATGTCTTAGCTTTTAAGCCCGCAGTGTTCACCACTGCAATAATATTTCGTTGTCTAGTTTTTAAGATCATAGGATATATTTTTAAGACAGTTTTATTTCAGGAACGTGAATTCTCTTGCAGATTGTCTTTCAGGTTTCCTTCTGATATTCCATTTAGCTTTCGGTCGTGAATTTTCCAACTACTCCTCTTGTTGTCTTACTTGTACTACGATCAATTACTGAACGTTCTACAAATTGACAATAATAGGAGATTTTTCTTTGTCACATGTTATATTAGAATTAGTTTTCCCGGGCAATCAATTATTTGTCGTATAATTATTAAACGTTTAAGAGACCTTTGATAATTATGTGGAAAATAATTCGAGCAAATTGACTGCGTATTGCACTTTGGATACAATGTACAATAATGGCCGCTTAATGTTCGTTTTTTTCCATAATTAATATTCGAGGAGTCATGCCTACCGATTTTCTCACCTGCACCGATGTATCGAGGATCGAGGTTGCGTTCGAGTTATCTCAACTTGTCATCAGCCATGGTCCTTGAATATATCTCACGCTCGTTCTCAATTCGTCTCAATCCAGTCCCAACACAGCCTAAACCCAGCGTGCCTAAAAGTGATAAGCATGAACAATTTCTTATAAATCACATCCCTGGATAGTGATCGCTAGGCAGCCTCGAAGCAGCGAACATTAAGCGGGCATTACTGTCCACTGTAATTATTTGAGCGGAGAGAATCTTAAGTTCTTATTGCAATTGCTTTTGAGTTTCCGTTTCTATCTTTGTATCTATCTGTAGCTGTAAATATTGTGTATTATTTATTGCCCTGCTTCTTATGTAGACCCTTCTGTTTTCTGACGCTTGCGAGATAATTCATTAGTAGCATAAATCATATATTTTTCGCCTAGAGAATTACATTTTATTATTCCTCAAGAAGCTTTCTTTTTTATAATTGAAATACCCGTGTATATATCTTTTAATTCATAAATTAATTAATATCTGCAAAGAATTGAATTGAATCTACGCGGGTCTCTGCCATATCTACAGTGCCTGCTATGGTTTCGCCATCTATACAGAACTCCTTGAAACCACTCGCGCTTGCTATGGTAGTTCCATCTATACAGAACGCCTTGAAACTACTTACACCCCTTACTTACCATAAGTGTAGGTATGGCAGAGGCCCGAGTAGTTTTAGTCACGTCTGTATAGATGGCGATACTAATGACTCTAGATAAAGCAGACATATATACAGTTTCGAGCAGTTCCGTATAGATGGCGAAATTAAAGCCCACTTTGAGTGTAGGTAAGACAGGGTTGCGAGTGGTACGTAAATTGAAGCACCTGTTTATAATTAGCTGTGCGATAAAGTTCATAAAATATGGTTATTTATGTTTTCATTAAGAAAATTAAGATAATAATGCTCGAAAAATCGTTTCGTACTTTCATTTTCATATGAATAAAGTGGTAGCAAACATTTATTACAATCTACATTAAAATTAATAAGTGTAGTAACATTGTAAGTTCCATTGTTGATTTCCTTGTACGACAATCAAGATCTTTAACAAAGGTAAATACATCTACGAATATTGTATTCTTCATTTCGGTCTCACAGCAATGAAAGTTGGCCTTAGTATACGCATAACCTATCTTTGCACTGTCATCTTCCGTTTTCCTCTTCGTCATCATACCTTCTCTGCCTTACGTATTACACTATTTCCTATTTCTTATTACATTATCTCTATTACACATCTCTCCTTTTCCTCCCTGCTTCATTTTAAACTCCTAAGTTATCTTTATATCCTATTATCTCAATCTCCGTAGATCCTGTTAACAGGTTCTAACCTTCCAAATTTTGTCTGCACGGGTCACATCTTTCCTTCTTCTCCTTCTGCCAATATTTATTTCATCCTTTAATGCTTTCGCATCTATCCCCGTATTATTAATTGCCGATTGTGCCATCTTCCGTTCTTACTTAGGTACTTTTGTAATGTTGCTCTTATAATATATTCAAACATTTCATTATATCTTGCATCTTCCATTTTTCTGTTTCATTCCTGCTGTTGTATTTCATAGTCTCTTTGTTTAAGGCTCTGCGAAAATTCCTTTACTTCAGATTTCATTAAATTCTTTCTTACGAGACTCATTCCATTCCTTTTTAAATAATCGTTTCTTTCTCTAATGTTTTTGGTTTGGCCCTCCCTTCTTCCTTCTGTTTCCTGTTACATACTTACTAATATATGTTTTGTGTGTGCAGGTTGTGGAGGCAACGAGTAACGGGCATCGACTGGCACTTCTCGTCGTGCATAGGAGCAAGAAAGATAACTATTTGCCAGATACTTTAGTTATCCTTTAGTTATAGTAAAGCGATTTATAGAAATAGTTTGTAACTATTATCGCATAAGCTTAATTTAGAACAATTGTGTAATTAACTGTTCTATGTACCTATTGTATACTTTATTTTATATTCAGTTTATTCGGTAGATCGTATATAAACTGTAATATTACTTATATTACTATTACAAGTTCTACTGAATGTGCTAAATGTAAAATGAGAGATATAATAAATAATTTACGTATACACAAGTTACACAATTGCTGTAATTTAAATTGTATAAGCTTCTGCATATGAAGTATGTAAATTTTAATATAAGTTCTATCTGTAAGATATGTTGTAAATTAACTTCCAACAATAGCTTGTAAGTATTAGATTATTTATGTTTATAGTATTTGTTATGCTACATAAGTGTTAGTTTAGAATTGATACAATATTTAGTTGTGCGATCTATTGTAAATAGATATAAAAGAATAGTTGATAAGGATTAGCTTGTAAATTTGGACTACAACATTTTTGTAACTTGTATCTTCATTGATTAGTTTAAATAAATGTTCAATGAAAAGAACTCGACTGCTCTTCTTATTTTCACACCTTAACAATCCTTAAAAGAACCTAATTCCAATTCCTTATACAAGAAGTACCGTGGGCGAACTTGAAATGGAAAGTTCTAAAGCGGGAAACTTGTCAAAATGGCCCTATACGTTATTAAATTTGGAAGCAGCAAATTCTAAGTCCTCACTTCTTGCAAAATTGGATAGCAGAAGTCCAAAAAATTAAGACCTCGGAAATTCCTGGAACGTGACGTCATTTCTTAGAATTGCTGAGATCGAATACCTCCTCGCACATCATATTCTCCTGATACAAATCCACGACTTTCAGGGAGATATTTTTGCCAGAAACTCAGAAATTTCAGCGCTCGGAAATTCCTGGAATGTGACGTCATTTCTGAGAACGAATACCTCCTTGCATATCATATTCTCCTGATACAAATCCAAGATTTTCGGCACTTAAATTTCTACTGAAAATCGTGGATTTGTATTAGGAGAATATGATGTGCAAGGAGGTATTCGTTCTCAGTAATGACGTCATATTCTAGGAATTTCCGAGCGCTGAAATTTCCGCGTTTCTGCCAAAAATATCTCGCCCAAAATCGTGGATTTGTATCAGGAGAATATGATATGCAAGGAGGTATTCGTTCTCAGTAATGACGTCACATTCTAGGAATTTTCGAGCGCTGAAATTTCCGCATTTCTGCCAAAAATATCTCGCCGAAAATCGTGGATTTGTATCAGGAGAATATGATATGCAAGGAGGTATTCGTTCTCAGTAATGACGTCACATTCTAGGAATTTCCGAGCGCTGAAATTTCCGCGTTTCTGCCAAAAATATCTCGCCGAAAATCGTGGATTTGTATCAGGAGAATATGATATGCGAGGAGGTCTTTCATCGCACCAATTCTTGGAAATGACGTCACGTTCCAGGAATTTCCGAGAATTCAAATTTGAAGAGCTCCCGTCATGACGTATTAATTCCTTAACAATTAGCGCCAACGTTAATAATGTTCAGGTCTATTTTTACAATTTTCTCGCTTTAGGACTTTGCATTTAAAGTCCGTCCACGGTACTTCTTGTTTAAGGAAGTGAAATTAGGTCTTTTCAAGGATAGGTAAGGTGTTAAAATAAAGAGAGCAGTAGAATTCCTTTTATTAAAGATTTATTAAATTAATTAATGAAGATACAAGTTACAAGAATGTTGTAATTCAAATGTACAAGCTAACACTTATGAACTATTCTTATATATCAATTTACAATTAATCGTAACAGTAAATCTTGGATCAATTCTAAACTAATATTTATATAATATAAAGAATATTATAAATGTAAATGATCTAATACTTATAAACTATCCTTTGAAGTTAATTTACAATACATATTCTTACAGATAAAACTTATACTAAAATTTACACGGTTTACATGCAGAAGCTTATAAATTTAAATTGCAGCAATTGTGTAACTGGTGCATATGTAAACTATTTATTATATCTTTCATTTTACATTTAGCACATTCAGTAGAACTTGTAGTAAACGTACTATTAAAGTTTATATAAGATCTACCGAATAAACTGAATATAAAATAAAAGATATAATAGATATAGATAACAGTTAATTACACAATTGTTCTAAATTAATCTTATGCGCTAATGGTTACAAACTATTTTTATAAACCAATTTCAATAACTAAAGGATAACTAAAGTATGTGGCAAGGGTTATTCTTTCTTCTTTCTTGCTTTTATGCATGATGAGATGCACTGGTTAATGCTCCTTACTCCTTCGATGCAAAACCTGTACACACAAAAGATATATTAGTAAGTATGTAACAGGTGAAAGAAACATTGTTAAAGGATAGTTAGAAGAAAAGAAAATAGGGAAAGACCACACAAGAAGTATAAGAAAAAGGGGGGGATTATTTAAAAAGGAATGGAATGAATCAAACATGAATGAATTTGATGAAAAGAGAAGTAAAGAAAGTGATAGAGAGTCTTGAAGACCAAATGTATAATCGAAATGAAATAAGGGGATAAGTAATGGGATAATGTGTAAAGTAGAGAAGGTTGGCAAGAAAGAGTGGAGGAGAAGGATGCATAAGTTAAGATAATAATCTAAAGTTATGTTATATGTACACTAAGTCGAAATTTCATAGCTGGGAGGCCGACATAAAAAGGAATACTATTGTTAGTATGTAATTATTACACGCAGGAAGATTTATTGAAAGAAAAAGATATTTAGACACGTATTACACTTACATCAGCCTTTGTTGCATACACCTTCCAATCCCACAAAACCAATTTAATATATCTGAAGTATATGGCTAGAGTTAATCTTTCTTCCTCCTTCTTTTTATGCGCAATGAGAATTGGCGGTCAATGCTCCTTATCTTCTGCCTACAAAATGTACGCACACAAAAAATATATTAGTAAGTACATGACAGGAGATAGAAAGATTGTTAAATGATATTTAGTCGAAAAAGAAATTGGGGCGGACCAAACTAGAAGCATAAGAGAAAGAGTCTTTTAAAACGAATGGAATGAGTGTGACAATACTAAATTTGATAAGAACGGAACAAAAGGATCTAACGGAGAGCCTTCAAAGAAAAATAAATGAAGCAAGATATAATGAAAGGTTTGAATGTATTAAAACAGGAGCAATACGACAGTACCAAAGTAAAGAGGGAACAGGAAAGGGTCAGCAACTAGTAGCGCGAAAATGACTTAGGAATTTGAAATGAAACATAGAGGAAATGGAAAGATGTATAATACATGTGCAATAAAGAGATAAGAATAATGTGATACGTAAGGTAGAGAAGGTTTTAAAAGGAAGAGCGAAATAGATTATGACAGTGCAAGAGTTAACCCTTCCGACCCGAAATCAGTACCGCGTACTGACCCACCAGCCGTCGTATGCGGCCGACATCAGTACCGCGTACTGACCCGGAGAATGAATCACTGCTTTCTTCGCGCGTCAGGCAAATCCGAATTCGACACGCACTTATGTATAAATGCGTATCTCTTATCTCGTATCACATATGTATCTCCTGAAGATACACAAGACCTCAGTTTTAAGCTAAACAATCTGCAATGCTTTCTTTATTGCTGCAGACACAGTTCTTGATCCTCGACGACACGTAGATACAAGACATCAATCAGACAATACAGTAGCTAGACTACACGAACGACATTTTATAACAAAAATATCCCCAACGGAAAAAACAAAAACACAACAAAGAATATGTGCGGTATGTACGAAATTTGGAAGAACGAAAGATAGTAGGTTCTTGCGTCGCGAATGTGATGTTGGACTTTGCTTAGAAAAGTGTTTCGTAATATACCACACGAAGCTGAATTACTAGCTGTTATTTATGTAAAAACTTAATGAATTTCTTAATTATCCAGTACAATACTGCATATGGTAAAGACGCAAATACTTTAGGAACAATTCGATATGTTAGGACTCCAATTCTCGTCAGCCGGCCACGGACGTAGCGAGCGACTTTCGGAAAACGTCGCCGGGTCGGAAGGGTTAAGATAGTATTGCAAAGATAGGTTATATGTACGCTAACCCCAACTTTCACTGCTGCGAGACCGCAATAAAGAATAATACTACTATTAGTATGTATTTATTATATGCTAGGAAATTTATTTAAAGAAAGAAATATTCACAAAAGGATTTACCTTTGGAAACGAGCTCGATTGTTGTAGAATAAAATGGGTTATGGAACTTACAATGTCACTATACATATTAATGTATGTGTTTGCTAACACTTTATTGTGAATGTGAATACGAAACGATTTTAGAGCACTATAAACTTAATTTTATTAATGAAGACAAATAATCAAACTTTATTACGTTCATCGTGCATCTATTTATAAAGTACTTGAAATTTCGTACCACTAATATCCCTGTTTTATCTACACTCAAGTGGCCGTTAACATCGCCATCTACACAGTACTCCGTGAACTACTCGCGCCTGCTATGGTATGACCATCTATGCGGAACTCCTTGCAACTACTCGGGCCTCTACCATATCTGCACTCAAGGTAAGTAAGAGGCGGGAGTAGTTTCAAGGAGTGCTGCATAGATGGCAATATCATAGCACGCAATGTAGATATGGCAGAGACCCGCGTAGTTTCAAGTACATGTATACAGATATTAATTAATTTATGAATTAAAATATATACATGGGTATTTCGTTTATAGAAAAGATGGTTTCTTGAGAAATAAGAAAATGTAATTCCCAAGGCGAAATAAATATTATATTGCAGACGAATTATCTCTAGTGCTTCAGCAAACAGAAGAATCTACATAAGAACCAGGATAAAAAGCAATACATAATATTTATAACTACAAATAGATACAACAATGAAAACGAGAATTCACACGTAATTGCAATAAGAACCTTAAGCCTCTGTCCACTTAAAGAACTACAGTGGGCAGTAATGCCCACTCAATGTTCGCTGGTTCGGGACTGCCTAACGAACCCTATCCGGGGATATCCGGGGACAGTAATTACCAGTTCATGCTCATAGCTTTTCGGCATGCTCGGTTTAGACTGTGTTGGTCACACTTTTGTCCAGATAAAGAGAGTGTGATATATTGAGAGCCATTGCTTATCACAAGTGGAGATAACTCGAACGCTCGCTACATTCGATACATTGGAGCAGGTCCAAAAATCGGTAGGGATGACTCTGCGAACATTAACTGTGAAAAATAACGAACATTAAGCGGCCATTATTGTACATTGTATCCTAAGTGCAATACGCAGTCAATTTGCTCGAATTATTTTCCACATAATTATCAAAGGTCTCTTAAACGTTTAATAATTATACGATAAATAATTGATTGCCCGGGTCTCACCACGTGGAGGTTACTGCGCATGGAGACCCACCCTAGCCACGGCCCTTCCACCCTCCAATAACGCGAAAACTAATTCTAATATAACATGTGACAAAGAAAAATCTCCTATTATTGTCAATTTGTAGAACGTTCATTAATTGATCGTAGTACAAGTAAGACAACAAGAGGAGTAGTTGGAAAATTCACGACCGAAAGCTAAATTGAATATCAAAAGGAAACCTGAAAGAAAATCTGCAAGAGAGTCCAATTTCCTGAAATAAAACTTTCTTAATAATATAACCTATGATCTTAGAAACTAGACAACGAAATATTATCACAGCAGTGTACACTGCTGTCTTAGAAACCAAGACACAGTTTAAAAATAAATCCTCCTTTCTTAAATACTACATTAAATTCAAATGCGCCCTGCCTGACTAAAGATCTAACTTAAAACTAGAATCACACTACCTAATATAACATCTAAGATTTCAATGAAAAGAACAATTTCAATAATATCCTACCTACATAGGACTGTAACAGATACTTTCCCATACTCATGTAGGTATAAGTAATAAGTATGCATATACTTAATATGGACTAATTGAAGAGGAATTAATTTCGTGGCCATGGTGTCCTAGAACAGACTGAATCAATTTTTAGCTTCATAAACCCTGGCTAATAAAACTCTAATAATTTCAATTCGTGTAATACCTGCCTGTATAAAAGGGCAGCGGCAGGGACACGGGCAGGGGCTGGGCACGGGCAAGGGCAGGAGCAGGATGAAAGTGTGGTCATATTATACATATTTTAAGCAATGATCTTCTTTATGTGATTCCTTTCAATGCTTTTGAAACAAAGACAAACTGGCAGTAATTAGTAATGCATTATAAAAACCTTTAACTCACAAATGGGATCGACGAGGCTGGCTCTTTATGGTGTCCAGTCGTGCCCCTGATACCGTGAATCTGTAACAATCTCGTACATTTGATTAGTGACATCCCCAAGCCTCCCCATTTTACAACAAAATGAAGCTGCTTTTAATTCGTAATAACTGAGTTTTGGCGAAGTTAATAAATCAGAATTGATATAGAAAATGCAGCTATTTTTTAATAACAATAGGTAATTGGATTTCCGCCAAAGTGATATATTCTTTTGTACATTCTAGATCCAACTGAATGGTGGTATCACGTTCATTAAAAACTCCAAAATGAAGTAGTCACATTTCACTACAATTGATTCTATTTTGCTTCTACAAAGAAGCGACAAACGATTATTCGGGAGCAAAATATCAAACTTCCACTGTCACCATACCGAGGTCCAACTACGGCCAAGAACATTTTACGTGCAAGGATTTTTGTTTAAATATTTACGGATATCGCGAGTGAATTTCAATTTGTACAAAGCAAGCCCGAAAAGTTATAAAAATTGGCTCTACTAAAAAAAAAAGTTAAAATAAACTTGCTACGATTAAGAGAAAATATTTAAGAGTGAAACTCCAATAATGAACAGTCACTAATATTAACTCAAATTGAAATCTACTATCTAGAATTATTATGAATTTATCAAAGATTCTGGAAATTATATCTTTTATTTCTTTGTAATTTACTGATATGTATGCGAATTTTTAACAGTACTTCCATCAACAGACATTCCAGGTAGTATAATTATTAAGAAAATAAAAATAAAAAGAAAGGCGAATATAAAACGCTGAAAAGAAAAAGTTCCTGGTTCAGGAACAGGCTTCCAATTGGAAGCAGATGGGGACTAGTACTCGCAACTCTACTTAAAAACGCGAACCTTAATCAAGGCAACGGTAACTGGAACTCGCGATACAATCATTTCGCAACACTATTTATTAAGACTAATAGAAAGCAAACAGTAAATTATATGTACTATCTAAAATTAAGCAAATTGAAGATCCTCTGATAAATGAACTGAAAGTTCCAATACGCGAAAGCAATTAACGCAACACTAGAAGCTCACATGTCAAGTAAATTATAAAATACTACAATTTAACTAATAATAAGAATAGCAATAAGTGGCATTTAACGCAACTCTAACTCGACCCGATCGCAAGTTTTTCGCAACCCTAAAGCAACGCGATATATTTGGGAGGGCTGTATCGTTGGGCCGGAATGTGCGTCGGCCAAGTACAAATAAAAATTCTACAAATGGAAATGCAAGCACAGTGACAAAGTAGTAACAAAGAATGATTCCCCATTCTTAAAAAGAATGGAGAGCCATTAGTAGTTGCCCTCTTGAGTGACAGTTTGTCGGGCCTCTTCGGCATATAGCCTCTTCTTTTCGTCGGACCCAAGGGCCAGCTGAAACTTAAACTAGGCTCGAGGCTCTAATCGAAAACCAAGGAAAAACTTATAAATGTGAAATAAAGAGTTTAAATCGCGGAGCTAAATGGAACACACGTGGCCGAATCACGACCAAATAAAATCGTAAAAATTGTGATTACAGAAAATCGCAAAGGTTACGATTAAAATTGTAATCGTTCATCGTTCACACGTGCAGCCTCGAGCATAATATAACACGTTTCGTTTCGGAGCCTAAATCGCGACCACGACCGCGAAGGATTCGAAAAATCGATAGGCAAAGCCAGAGGCGAACGCATTTTCGTTCGCGCCACAGCTTCACCGTCGACTTTTCAAATCAGATTTCCTGAAACAGGTTGAACACGCGAAATAGTGCCTACCCGATCAGAGACTGTGTCAACCTGCCCGGCCCTACCTACTTATGTCTATCAATCACACCAGAAAGTATGCTACCTATCCTACCTGGACCTATATTTAAAAAATGGCAAACAAACACACCAACACACGACACTCCACGGTTCTCAGTCAAACACTTGGGCGCAAAAGCCTACACTAGGGAGGCGTCCCGGGACACCCCCGACACCCAAGTGCTGTCACACAACTTGCACACTCTAATGTACGTACCATTTTTCTGAAATCGACTGACAGTGGCTGGGATCTCTGCGTCCACGTGGAAAAAACCACGTCGCGGTTGAGATATTTAATAGATATTTAATAAAATAATTAAATAGCACCGATACAAGAGGTACTTGATAGCAATTGATAAGTATATTCAATTCTTTTTGGCATTTGGCCTCTGTCATCTTAAATGACAAAAACTTCGTGCCCAAGTATAGTAGGAATTATTGAAGCAAATAATACTAAAAATGATGTCTCTGTTTTAAATTGATGGACATCTTATCTTGGTCATAATAGCTACATTTTAATACGGAACGACGCAAATCCACAGCCTAACCACACACACAATGCGGATATTACGTCGTGCACGATACACCAACGCACTGTCAGTCGCCAACAATAAATCATTTTATGGCTTATAAACTAAAAAATATCATCGTGCTCTACCACCGTTTTCCCACCCAAGTAGCACCGGGGCACGTGAGTGGGATCCGGGCAGTGAACACGGAAAGGGTTAAACCTGAAAATCCTCGTCTAAAAAGATGATAAGGACATACTGATTTTCTAACGGGCTAAAATACATATATATGTACAACAGATCTATATATGATTCTATTTTATTGAAGAGAAAATTAAATGACTCTACTTTATTAGAAAAATTGTGCAATGACTCTACTATATTAGAAAAATTATTCAAAGACTCTACGTTAATAGAGAAATTATTCAACGACTCTACTTTAATATACTTTGAATTAAATTGAAACATCCTCGGGCGTTCCCGTTATCAAAGCCTTGATTCTAAAACGCAAGATTGCTTTAAAAGTTGATTGCCTTGATTTCGAAAACTACCCGTTCGCGTATTGTCTTCTTGTACGTTCAGGTTTAATTAACATTTTGTACGGAAACAATGAACGTATCGATATCTTTAAACGCTAAAGACTAATATGGATATCGAATAATAAAATTATTCGATAGTTCCAACAAATTGATAAGGTAAATGAGTACCTTCACTTTATATATTATCAAAGTAGAAAAAGATGAAATACTACACTCTTACTAACAGCAATAATTATGCAATTTATTCTAACTGTGCAGTCATTGCAATTGACAAGTAAACGAAGTCGAATGGTATTCGACTTCTCCACTACAAACTAATGCACGTAGAATACTGGACGTTACTTTATATTCATTCAATAATTAATAACTATTTAAATATCGTTTCATAGGTATTCAATTAAATACTCTATTATAAAAAGATATATAGTGATATATTTTGTACTAAATATGATCTGTTTTAAAATTATCAAGCTATTTAAAAACGCGTTGTACAAGAAGACCTATCCTCACATAATATAAAGCAGTAAAGAAGTTACTACTCATGAGTATATTTCCATATACCCATGGTCACAGTGCTTGCCAGAAAAATCTACGTAATTACAACCAGTCACCCGTGTCGGTTCGGACCTTTCGTCCTGCGACATGATTGAGTGACCAGAGGAACTTTAAAGCATGCCACTCACCGGTTGCTGACTCACCAGGTGTGCGGTCAAGCTCGTCGCCATCGAAGCCATGGAAGCTGCTGAAACATTCAAAAAGAGCAAACAACATTAAAATCTATGTATTTTCAGTACTTTTGGAATGTGTTAATTATCAATGATTATTGCAATACAAGATTAAAGAACGAAGGAGATACTTACTCGTCAAATTGATGGCTGAAAGCCCGAACTCGCCGAACAGGACACTGACTCTAATGGAACACTTATGATTGACGAACAAAGTGATTCTAATTTCGCGACAGTATTGCTACTGTTTTTGTGACTGCTACCGAGCAGCCCGCGTGCCCTCGGCTCAGAGTCTGGACAGTAAAACGACTTAGCATCGAGACCAGTTTCGATTCCGAGCCACAGAAATCATTAAGGCACGGATATGCAAAACCACAACCACGATTCTAGATTATGACCCGTATGCCTTCTGCCACCCCAAGGTGTGCTTGGCGTGGTCTAACACATAGGAATTTCCTACTAGGCGGGCCAAAGTGTCCAGAAAAGCAATCACAGCCCCACACACCGCCCCCCGATGACACTGCAACCCGGATATTGCAAGAACCGCGACCACGATTCCAGAATGGTGGATGACCTACCCAAATTAGAGATTATATGTGGTCTAACAGAGGGCCTCGTGACCAGGGTCCAGAACCACAATCACGCCCCCGCACATCGTAACTCGCTGACACTAAGTCCCTAACCATCAATCCTCCGAGCCGAGAACGGAAAAGGAAACGGAATAATTGTGATCGACGAACAAAGTGACTCTATTTTTCGCGAGAGTATTATTTCGGAGCAAACACTGACTCTAATTTCGCGTCTCTTTACTGTTATTTTTGTTGAATTATTATTAAGAGCGGCTGCGCTCAAAAAATAATAAAAAGAACTTTGACGGAACAAGCACTGACTCTACCAACCGCATTGCGCGCGGCCAACAATATCGTTATGGTGATACAATTGAGCCCATGGCAGCTTCTGAAACATTCAAAAGAACAGACAACATTGAAATCTTTGCGTTTTGAGTACTTTTCGATCATGATAATTATCAAAGACCATTGTAAAATAAGATTAAAGAAATACAGAGATACTTACTCTTCGAGTTGATGGATGAGTGCCCGAACTCGCCGAACTGCATCGGTGCTGACTCTAATACCGGAATACTTATTGCGAAAGAAAAAAAAATAAAATAAAAGACTACTATCGCGCACGTCAATTGTGATCGACGAACAAAGTGACTCTAATTTCGCGAGAGCAATATTTCGAAGCAAACACTGACTCTACTTTCGCGTATCTTTACTGTTATTTATATTTAGTTATAATTATTATGAGCGGTTTCGCTCTAAAAACAATAAAAAGAACTTTGACGGAGCAAGCACTGACTCTACTGACCGCATTGCGCGCGGTCATCAAAATTTTCTGAAAGAGAATCTGTACAAGTTAGTAAATAGGGTGAGGAGGTAGAAATTGAAGCAATACACATTTGATTTTATTTATCTCTTTTTTATTTCTTCATCCTGTCAAACGTCTGTTGAGGAAATACTGCTTTGTTTTAATAAAGTACTACCGTATTATTATTCTGATTTAATTACTGTTAATTGTCTATTCAAGATATACTATTATAGATTAATATAAATGATTTATCAAAAGCTCTCGCGATAGGAAATCAATTGTTAGATAAACGCGTATTAATTAATAGAAGCTAATAGTCAAGCGTATGCGGTGGTAAACTAAAACTCGAAATGTGATTGAATTGTAGGGTGATGTACATCGCTAACCTTCGACAACATAGACGACCCTTACGCTGCGACGCTTGAACTGATAATGACGTCGCGTCGCGTCGCGTCGCGTCGCGTCCCGAACCTCCCCACTCCGCGCCGTCGCGTCGGTAGCGCTCGCTCGCGCTCGGTCCTATTCGCAATTTCCGAAAATCTTTCAAGGTTTCCGACCGCGGCCGTGGGGTCTACTATCCTTGGGTCACCTTTTCGACTTCTACTGTTTCTGACCAACCTTTAGCTGGACCTACGACCCTTGGGCCATACCTACTGGACTTCTACTGTTGCTGACCAACTTTTACCTGGACCTACGATCCTTTGACAATACCTACTGGACTTTTACTGTCTCTGGCCAACTTTTAGCTGGAAACAGAAAACGGAGTGAAGCAAAAACGGAATGAAGCAAAAAAGGGAACGAGAGGGGAAAGTGCAATGCGCAGTCAATTCGCTCGAATTATTTTCCACATAATTATCAAACGTCTGTTAAACGTTTAATAATTATACGATAAATAATTGATTGCCCGGGTCTCACCACGTGGAGGTTACTGCGCATGGAGACCCACCCTAGCCACGGCCCTTCCACCCTCCAATTACGCGAAAACTAATTCTAATATAGCTTGTGAGAAAGAGAAATCTCCTATTATTGTCAATTTGTAGAACGTTCATTAATTGATCGTAGTACAAATAAGACAACAAGAGGAGTATTTGGAAAATTCACGACCGAAAGCTAAATTGAATATCAAATGGAAACCTGAAAGAAAATCTGCAAGGAAGTCCAATTTCCTGAAATAAAACTTTCTTAATAATATATCATAGAAATAATAATATATCATAGAAACTAGACAACGAAATATTATCACAGCAGTGTACACTGCTGTCTTAAAAACCAAGGCACAGTTTAAAAATAAATTCTCCTTTCTTAAATACTAGATTAAATTCAAATGCGCCCTGCCTGACTAAAGATCTAACTTAAAACTAAAATCACCCTACCTAATATAATATCTAAGAGTTCAATTAAAAGAACAATTTCAATGATATGCTACCTAAATAGGAATGTAACAGATACTTTATCATATTATTGTAAGTATAAGTATGCATATTCTTAATTCCTCTTCAATTAGTCCATATTAATTTCGTGGTCCATGCCTTCCTAGAACAGACAACTGGCAACTGGGCAGGGGCTGGGCACGGGCAGGGGCAGGGGCAGGGTGAGAGTGTGGTCATATTATACATATTTTAAGAAATCCTCTTCTTCAGCTGAGTCCTTCCAATCCTTCTGAAACAAAGACAAAGTGGATGTAATTAGTAAAGCATTATAAAAATCTTCAACTCACAAGTGGGATCAAATGGGAGGCAAATAACGAAAGTGACTGCTACCGAGCAGTCCGCGAGCCCTCGGCCCAGAGTCTGGACAGTAGAACGACTTACAATCGACACCAGTTTCGATACCGAGCCACAGCAATCATTGAGGCACGGATATGCAAAACCGCAACCACGATTCCAGATTAGGTCCCATATGCCTTCTGCCACCCCAAGGTGTGCTTGGCGTGGTCTAACGGGGAGAAGTATCCTACTTGGCGGGTCACCTGTCTAGAACCACAGTCCCAGCCTCACACACTGCTCCACGATGACACTGCAACCCAAATACCGCCACAGGTGCCAAAAGCGCCTTACCATCCGTCTCCCGGACCGAGAACGGAAAAGGGAATGAAGCTAATAAGGGAATCAAGCAAATAAGAGAATGAAGCAAAAAAGGGAATGAGAGGGGAAAGTGCAATGCGCAGTCAATTCGCTCGAATTATTTTCCGCATAATTATCAAACGTCGGTTAAACGTTTAATAATTATACGATAAATAATTGATTGCCCGGGTCTCACCACGTGGAGGTTACTGCGCATGGAGACCCACCCTAGCCACGGCCCTTCCACCCTCCAATTACGCGAAAACTAATTCTAATATAACATGTGACAAAGAAAAATCTCCTATTATTGTCAATTTGTAGAACGTTCAGTAATTGATCGTAGTACAAGTAAGACAACAAGAGGAGTAGTTGGAAAATTCACGACCGAAAGCTAAATGGAATATCAGAAGGAAACCTGAAAGAAAATCTGCAAGAGAATTCACGTTCCTGAAATAAAACTGTCTTAAAAATATATCCTATGATCTTAAAAACTAGACAACGAAATATTATTGCAGTGGTGAACACTGCGGGCTTAAAAGCTAAGACATAACTTAAAAATAAACCCTACTTTCTTAAATTTTAGATTAGATTCGAATACGCCCTGCCTGACTAAAGAGCTAACTTAAGACTAGAATAATATCCTATCTACATAGGACTGTAATAGATACTATCCCATACTCATGTAGGCATGAGTATACATATACTTAAGTCCTCTTCGGTTAGTCCGTATTAATCTCTCGTGGTCCATGGTGTCCTAGAACAGACAGAAACCCGAACCAAAAAATTGCAGCACCTGCCTACAATATTTGGTTTTATAAACCCTGCCTAATTAAAAGTCTAATAATTTAAATTCGTGTAAAACCTGCCAGTATAAAGATCTAAGATTGTGTGTTGAGACAAATCCTACCTACATAAAGAGCTAAATGTATTGTTCGATTTATATTTGGGCCTGCCTAATTAATTGTCTAACACCTGTAATTAGTTAATAAGGACAGGGGTTTGGGGCAGGGATGGGGTGAGGGTGTGTTCGTATTATACATTGTTTCATGAATCCTCTTCTTTTCAATGCTTCTGAAACATGCACAAACTCGAAATAATTAGTAAAGCATTATAAGAATGAATTCTTAAACTCACAAATTGAATCGACGAGGCTGGCTCTTTAATTTTAAAGTTTCCAATCGTGTCTTTGATAATATTTCTGGATCTGTATTCTATATATTCCACTCTTGAGCCTCTGACGTATGTACTTATGTTTGTTTAATATAGCATATTTGGGTTCATCTGTGAATCTGTAACAATCTCAAGCATTGGATTAGTGACATCCCCAAGCCTCCCCATTTTATATCGAAATGAAGCTGCTTTTAATTCGTAATAACTGAATTTTAGCGCAGTTAATAAATCAGAATTGATATGAAAAATGCTGCTATTTTTTGTTAACAATAGTTAATTGGATTTCGACCAAAGTGATATATTCTTTTGTACGTTCTAGATCAAACTCAATGGTGGTATCACGTTCATTAAAAACTCCAAAATGAAGTAGTCACATTTCACTACAATTGATTCTATTTTGCTTCAACAAAGAAGCGACAAACGATTATACGGAAGAAAAATATCAAACTTCAACTATCACCATGCCGAGGTCCAACTACTGCCAATAACGTTTTTCGTGCAAGGATTTTTGTTTAAACATTTACGGATATCGCGAGTGAATTTCAATTTCTACAAAGCAAGCTCGAAAAGTTATAAAAATTGGCTCTACTAAAAAAAAGGTTAAGATAGAATTGCAACAATTAAGAGGAAATATTTAAGAGTTAAACTCTAATAATGAACAGTCACTAGTATTAACTCTAACTTAAATCTCCTATCTAGAAATATTATAAATTTATCAAAGATTCTGCAAATTATATCTGTTTTTTACTTTGCTCTTTTTCTTTTGTTCTTCTTTCTCTTCTTTTCTTTTCTTTTCTTTCTTCTTTTTCTTTTATTTTCTTTTTTCTTTCCTTTCTCTTTCATTTATTTTCATTTCGTTCACACAGTAATTTACTAATATGTATGCAAATTTTTAGCAGTACTTCCATAAACAGACATTCCAGGTAGTATAATTATTAAGAAAAATAAAATAAAAAGAAAGGTAAATATAAAACGCTGAAAAGAAAAAGTTCCTGGTTCAGGAACAGGCTTCCAATTGGAAGCAGATGGGGACTAGTAGTCGCAACTCTACTTAAAAACGCGATCTTTAATCAACGCAACGCTAACTGGAACTCGCGATACAATCATTTCGCAACACTATTTATTAAGACTAATAGAAAGCAAACAGTAAATTATATGTACTATTCAAAATTAAGCAAATTGAAGGTCCTCTGAAAAATGAACTGAAAGTTCCAATACGCGAAAGCAATTAACGCAACACTAGAAGCTCAAATGTAAAGTGTATTATAAAATACTACAATTTAACTAGCAATAAGAATAGCAATAAGTGGCATTCAACGCAACTCCAACTCGACCCGTTCGCAAGTTTTTCGCAACTCTAAAGCAACGCGATATTTTTGGGAGGGCTGTATCGTTGGGCCGGAATGTGCATCGGCCAAGTACAAATAAAAATTCTACAAATGAAAATGCAAGCACAGTGACAAAGTAGTAACACAGAATGATTCCCCATTCTTAAAAAGAATGGGGAGCCATGAGTAGTTGCCCTCTTGAATGACAGTTTGTCGGGCCTTTTCGGCATATAGCCTCTTCTTTTCGTCGGACCCAAGGGCCAGCTGAAACTTAAACTAGGCTCGAGGCTCTAATCGAAAACCAAGGAAAAACTTATAAATGTGAAATAAAGAGTTCAAATGGCGGAGCTAAATGGAACACACGTGGCCGAATCACGATCAAATAAAATCGTAAAATTGTGATTACAGAAAATCGCAAAGATTACGATTAAAATTGTAATCGTTCTTCGTTCACGCGTGCAGCCTCGAGCATAATGTAACGCGTTTCGTTTCGGAGCCTAAATCGCGACCACGACCGCGAAGGATTCGAAAAATCGATAGGCAAAGCCAGAGGCGAACGCATTTTCGTTCGCGCCACAGCTTCACCGTCGACTTTTCAAATCAGATTTCCTGAAACAGGTTGAACACGCGAAATAGTGCCTACCCGATCAGAGACTGTGTCAACCTGCCCGGCCCTACCTACTTATGTCTATCAATCACACCAGAAAGTATGCTACCTATCCTACCTGGACCTATATTTAAAAAATGGCAAACAAACACACCAACACACGACACTCCACGGTTCTCAGTCAAACACTTGGGCGCAAAAGCCTACACTAGGGAGGCGTCCCGGGACACCCCCGACACCCAAGTGCTGTCACACAACTTGCACACTCTAATGTACGTACCATTTTTCTGAAATCGACTGACAGTGGCTGGGATCTCTGCGTCCACGTGGAAAAAACCACGTCGCGGTTGAGATATTTAATAGATATTTAATAAAATAATTAAATAGCACCGATACAAGAGGTACTTGATAGCAATTGATAAGTATATTCAATTCTTTTTGGCATTTGGCCTCTGTCATCTTAAATGACAAAAACTTCGTGCCCAAGTATAGTAGGAATTATTGAAGCAAATAATACTAAAAATGATGTCTCTGTTTTAAATTGATGGACATCTTATCTTGGTCATAATAGCTACATTTTAATACGGAACGACGCAAATCCACAGCCTAACCACACACACAATGCGGATATTACGTCGTGCACGATACACCAACGCACTGTCAGTCGCCAACAATAAATCATTTTATGGCTTATAAACTAAAAAATATCATCGTGCTCTACCACCGTTTTCCCACCCAAGTAGCACCGGGGCACGTGAGTGGGATCCGGGCAGTGAACACGGAAAGGGTTAAACCTGAAAATCCTCGTCTAAAAAGATGATAAGGACATACTGATTTTCTAACGGGCTAAAATACATATATATGTACAACAGATCTATATATGATTCTATTTTATTGAAGAGAAAATTAAATGACTCTACTTTATTAGAAAAATTGTGCAATGACTCTACTATATTAGAAAAATTATGCAGTGACTCTACTTTATTAGAAAAATTATGCAGTGACTCTACTTATTAGAAAAATTATTCAAAGACTCTACGTTAATAGAGAAATTATTCAACGACTCTACTTTAATATACTTTGAATTAAATTGAAACATCCTCGGGCGTTCCCGTTATCAAAGCATTGATTCTAAAACGCAAGATTGCTTTAAAAGTTGATTGCCTTGATTTCGAAAACTACCCGTTCGCGTATTGTCTTCTTGTACGTTCAGGTTTAATTAACATTTTGTACGGAAACAATGAACGTATCGATATCTTTAAACGCTAAAGACTAATATGGATATCGAATAATAAAATTATTCGATAGTTCCAACAAATTGATAAGGTAAATGAGTACCTTCACTTTATATATTATCAAAGTAGAAAAAGATGAAATACTACACTCTTACTAACAGCAATAATTATGCAATTTATTCTAACTGTGCAGTCATTGCAATTGACAAGTAAACGAAGTCGAATGGTATTCGACTTGTCCACTACAAACTAATGCACGTAGAATACTGGACGTTACTTTATATTCATTCAATAATTAATAACTATTTAAATATCGTTTCATAGGTATTCAATTAAATACTCTATTATAAAAAGATATATAGTGATATATTTTGTACTAAATATGATCTGTTTTAAAATTATCAAGCTATTTAAAAACGCGTTGTACAAGAAGATCTATCCTCACATAATATAAAGCAGTAAAGAAGTTACTACTCATGAGTATATTTCCATATACCCATGGTCACAGTGCTTGCCAGAAAAATCTACGTAATTACAACCAGTCACCCGTGTCGGTTCGGACCTTTCGTCCTGCGACATGATTGAGTGACCAGAGGAACTTTAAAGCATGCCACTCACCGGTTGCTGACTCACCAGGTGTGCGGTCAAGCTCGTCGCCATCGAAGCCATGGAAGCTGCTGAAACATTCAAAAAGAGCAAACAACATTAAAATCTATGTATTTTCAGTACTTTTGGAATGTGTTAATTATCAATGATTATTGCAATACAAGATTAAAGAACGAAGGAGATACTTACTCGTCAAATTGATGGCTGAAAGCCCGAACTCGCCGAACAGGACACTGACTCTAATGGAACACTTATGATTGACGAACAAAGTGATTCTAATTTCGCGACAGTATTGCTACTGTTTTTGTGACTGCTACCGAGCAGCCCGCGTGCCCTCGGCTCAGAGTCTGGACAGTAAAACGACTTAGCATCGAGACCAGTTTCGATTCCGAGCCACAGAAATCATTAAGGCACGGATATGCAAAACCACAACCACGATTCTAGATTATGACCCGTATGCCTTCTGCCACCCCAAGGTGTGCTTGGCGTGGTCTAACACATAGGAATTTCCTACTAGGCGGGCCAAAGTGTCCAGAAAAGCAATCACAGCCCCACACACCGCCCCCCGATGACACTGCAACCCGGATATTGCAAGAACCGTGACCACGATTCCAGAATGGTGGATAACCTACCCATGTTAGAGAATAACGTAGTCTAACCGAGGGCCTCGTGACCAGGGTCCAGAGCCACAATCACGCCCCCGCACATCGTAACTCGCTGACACTAAGTCCCTAACCATCAGTCCTCCGAGCCGAGAACGGAAAAGGAAACGGAATAATTGTGATCGACGAACAAAGTGACTCTATTTTTCGCGAGAGTATTATTTCGGAGCAAACACTGACTCCAATTTCGCGTCTCTTTACTGTTATTTTTGTTGAATTATTATTAAGAGCGGCTGCGCTCAAAAAATAATAAAAAGAACTTTGACGGAACAAGCACTGACTCTACCAACCGCATTGCGCGCGGCCAACAATATCGTTATGGTGATACAATTGAGCCCATGGCAGCTTCTGAAACATTCAAAAGAACAGACAACATTGAAATCTTTGCGTTTTGAGTACTTTTCGATCATGATAATTATCAAAGACCATTGTAAAATAAGATTAAAGAAATACAGAGATACTTACTCTTCGAGTTGATGGATGAGTGCCCGAACTCGCCGACCTGCATCGGTGCTGACTCTAATACCGGAATACTTATTGCGAAAGAAAAAAAAATAAAATAAAAGACTACTATCGCGCACGTCAATTGTGATCGACGAACAAAGTGACTCTAATTTCGCGAGAGCAATATTTCGAAGCAAACACTGACTCTACTTTCGCGTATCTTTACTGTTATTCATATTTAGTTATAATTATTATGAGCGGTTTCGCTCTAAAAACAATAAAAAGAACTTTGACGGAGCAAGCACTGACTCTACTGACCGCATTGCGCGCGGTCATCAAAATTTTCTGAAAGAGAATCTGTACAAGTTTGTAAATAGGGTGAGGAGGTAGAAATTGAAGCAATACACATTTGATTTTATTTATCTCTTTCTTATTTCTTCATCCTGTCAAACGTCTGTTGAGGAAATACTGCTTTGTTTTAATAAAGTACTACCGTATTATTATTCTGATTTAATTACTGTTAATTGTCTATTCAAGATATACTATTATAGATTAATATAAATGATTTATCAAAAGCATACTGTGACTGTTCTTTGTCCGAGTTTTAAAGGTGATCATGATCTTAGTTAGTAAGCAATATCGCGCATTTATAAGTTCTCGTAGCTGCTTGTAGAAATCAAGACTCGAAACTATTTATCATGCTTCAAGTGCATGGCAACCAGTACGTAAGTACGCGGACAATGCTGCATCGAAAATACAATTTGACCGTACTTGTGCCAATTCACAGAGATAATAAAAGTTTTTAATAAATACTAGTGAAGCTATAATAGAAATCGCGACCGATATGCAGCGAAACATGAAAGTATTTCAATTTTTCGTTTAGAATTAATGAAATTTACTGATTCTAGTTTCAATCGCGAATGGCATATTGTAAGTCCTACTTAAAATGTTTAAACTGCTCAATAACTTTCAACCGAAAGAAAAGAACTTGAGCCAAAATCCAATCGCCAGATAACTAGAAATATACGTAAACCGTTGGGATAATAAGTTAAATGTTACCAATCCTTCATCATACGTCATCGGACTGATTGTTATGCATCGCAGTAATTGCATCTCAATACTCCATTCCTGCAGCCTCAACATATTATTCTTTGCCAGCTAATCATCCATTATTCCTGCAACAAAAAGAATGGAGCTGTGATGGACCTGTGCTAAAATCAGAATCGAATTCGAAGTCGCAAAAGCAGTGTGTAAGTGACTGAATAAAATATAATAAAGATTCGAAGAACCGTTCAAACTAATAAGTTAGTTAACACGATGTTACAACAAACGAGTAGTTAATCGCGTATCAAAGAACCGATGTTACCGGAAGAAGACGCGTCGATACTCAACTGGTGGACCGGTCAAGGGTCCAGGAAAAGAGGCCTGAGAAAGACTTTAATGTACTCTCGCGATAGGAAATCGATTGTTAGATAAACGCGTATTAATTAATAGAAGCTAATAGTCAAGCGTATGCGGTGGTAAACTAAAACTCGAAATGTGATTGAATTGTAGGGTGATGTACATCGCTAACCTTCGACAACATAGACGACCCTTACGCTGCGACGCTTGAACTGATAATGACGTCGCGTCGCGTCGCGTCCCGAACCTCCCCACTCCGCGCCGTCGCGTCGGTAGCGCTCGCTCGCGCTCGGTCCTATTCGCAATTTCCGAAAATCTTTCAAGGTTTCCGACCGCGGCCGTGCGGTCTACTATCCTTGGGTCACCTATTCGACTTCTACTGTTTCTGACCAACCTTTAGCTGGACCTACGACCCTTGGGCCATACCTACTGGACTTCTACTGTTTCTGGCCAACTTTTAGCTGGACTTACGACCCTTGGACCATACCTACTGGACTTCTACTGTCTCTGGCCAACTTTTAGCTGAATCTACGACCTTTGGAGCATACCTGTCGGACTTCTACGGTTTCTGGCCAACTTTTAGCTCGACCTACGACCCTTGGGCCATACCTACTGGACTTCTACTGTTGCTGACCAACTTTTACCTGGACCTACGATCCTCGTTAAAGAATTCTTTTGTTCTTTGCCGCGCAATGAATGCGGGACAGCACAGGCGGGACGCTTGACGTGACACTGTCAATTTCATCGCCCCGATGCATCGCGATGTGGTTTCGACTCAACTCGAGCCGAGCGAAAGTGCATCGCGCGACCAGGCATCGTAGCTCAATTTTTCTACCGAAACGTTGCCCGAGAAATAGCTTTCCTGATCCCCCCAAAGCATTTACATATATTCAACAATCGCATGAATCTCGTCCCTGCTACTTCAGTAAAGAATAGTTCTTCAAGTGATCACTGTTCTTGAGCAGAGTACGCTCAAATCAGCGTGGGATTTCTGAGTCGGTATGACAATCACGTTGGGCCACGAAAGTCCATAAGAATAGACAAGACATCCAATGTATTTTTTCGGCCCGAATTTCTGGGTGCCTGAGTGACCCATACCATTTCCAAGTCACTCGCAACGTTACCTACAGATTATAGAAAACAATGCGAAAATTAAATAATTTTAAAGAATTCTTTTGTTCTTTGTTGCAATGAAAGGCGGCAAAGCGTAGCAGACAATTAATGTTAATTAAAAATATTAAAAAAACATTACAACACGTTTTCTTATTTCAATTGTAGTATTAATAAATGATATAATTTTGAAAGTTATACTTTACATTATTTTCTGGTAAATGACAATAAATGATATAGAACTACTTACAATCGAGCTAAGAGTCGTATATTTTTTTAACACACAAACGATAAAATTGCCGCAATTAAAAACTTGTGACGATCTTGTATACTACAATTATTACTTATATAGTTACTATACAAATTCTTTAATTATCTTTTTCATTGGGGCAATTTTTTTGTTAATGAAAGACACCATTTTTTAATTGTAACTCATTCGAATGAGTTATTATTATTAGTTGAATATAATTAAAAAATGGTGTCGTTCATTAACAATAAAATTTAATAAAAGAAAATTTTTGGGATAAACAGAGAAACATCAGAATGATATAAAAACGTATAAAAAGAGAAGAATAAATCGTAGTGGTTATTCTATCTATTTTCTGAGCAAGTTGAATATTGCTGAAGAGGACAAAGGGTTTCAATGGGTGACAGTGGCCAGATGGCTCTATGATTGGGGTCCGAGGTAACCAACAGGATCATGGTTTCCAAATGCATTAAAATGGAAAAGACATTTAACGGAAAGTAGAAGACAAAAATTACTTTTTCGGAAGTGACTTTATAAATATAACAATCTATCCATTTAAACTTTAGTCATTATTTGCTTATATTTTCTTTAATGAAGCAGTTTTGGCAATATCTTGGATGCGTTGCGCTAATAATTTCTACTAGTAATTATTTTTTGCACAACGCATCCAGGATATTATTACTCGCAATTAGTGCAACTAAAAAGTAATGTTCAGAGGAACAAATTATTATATTTGTATAACCATATATTTTTGGTCACAAATAACGCTGCATCTATATTTAACAACCGCATTGTTTTATTAAATGGATATGCATATTTTTCACATAATTCGAATCCCCCATAATTCTGCGCAAACAAGTATGGAAGTCAAGTGGTCGAAAAATTATATACGTGTGTATGTAGTTTCATATGCATAATTATACATATACATATGTATGTACAATAAGGCATACGCAAAAGATTCATGTATACATATTTTAAAAAATATGTTAATATGTAACAGGATATCTCAAACTCTTTATTTGAAATTTAACTTATTTGGGATATTTAAAAGAATTGATTTATGGACTAAAAAATAAATGATCCCATTTTAAAAAAGGATGCTAACGCGACACACGCATCTCATTGTTAAAAAATTCATTGCCTCGATGTGATTTCGACCCAACTCGAGCCGAACCAAAGAGTATCACGCGAGAAGGGACCGGAGCTAAATTTTCCTACCGAAATGTTGACCGATAAATAGTTTTCCTGATTTCCCCCAAAGCATTCACATATATTCACACAATCGCATGAGGCCTGTCCCCACACTACTTCAGTAAATAATAGTTCTTCAACTGATCACTGTTCATGAGCAGAGGACGCTCAAATCAGTGTTGGATTTCTGAGTCGGTATGGCCGTCACGTTGGGTCACGAAAGTCCATAAGATGTCCTGTCTATTCTTATATCTCGTCTGTGACCAAATTCCATAAGATGTCCTGTCTATTCTTATATCTCGTCGGTGACCACATAATCCAGAGAGTGACAGCTAACGCTGCATTATGAGTGCCAGACGAGAGATGGCGACAGCGCTTCAATTGATATGTGTTGCAATTATCTCGGCTTCTGGTTGATATTTTTTAATGCACGAGGGCTTGAATTAAAGTTATAAAAATAAAGTACTATTCTGCCACCCGATCGTAAACAGGTGTTGCTCCTGTTTGTCCGGCGGCGCCGGGGGTGGGGGGGTTTAAAATTTGCACCATTACAAGTGTATAATTATTAAATATTCAATAACATGACTAAATAAGACCACATCCTTCTTATTAGAGATATGCAAAAACTTCCACAGATTGTACATCAATTTTCTTTAGTAATATGTTTTGATTGTATAATATTTTGGAATCAAAGTAATGTCCTCCAAGGTACTTCGAAGAGTACCGTGCAAGTATAAAGTTGTAGATATTGCGAAACACATCTAAATTTCTTGTCCTCAAACTCACTTAAAGAGCATGATATCATAGGCCAGTGAATTGTCCTTGGCCTCAGCTATTACCTGATAATGATAAAACTGTATAGTCCCATTCGAAAAAGTACTGATGACCTTGAAATCGCGAAAAATATAATTTTCAGAAAAATAAATAGAACGAATAAAACAAGTTTTTCCTACGACATTTTTCTCTATCATTATAAATAAGCGACTTGTTTGAGGTGCCCAGGCTTGGCGGGACATCCTGTATAATGTAGGTATTTCTAACTCTCTCGTATTATTGTAAAATTTTCCGCATGCAAGGCATTTTTATAAGATACAGCACCGACGAGGCGCAAATTAATAATAACAAATAAGTTTCAACACACTTAGTCTAGCATTGCCTCATTAGAGTTATCTGCTCCAATTAAAGACACTCCTTACGTTCTCATTATCAATGGATCGGAATTTTTTGGAGTGTTTGTTTCCTCGTTCATTCAAGAGAACCGTTCCAATCCAATTATATAAATCGTTCAATTAACTTAATTAGCTTGTAGACATTTTTAACGTAGAAGTTATCAAACTGGCGCTACAATGAACGCGTGTAAAACTATAGTTATTTAAATCACTAATAGCTAATAATAATTTTCGAGGAAATTAAATCACAATAATATTGAGATCTGATTAACATATAGTATAATTGGATTCGGATACAAAATAGTGAAAATTCTTAATATTAAACAATTATACTAATCGTTAGGTCAACAAAGTGTATAATTTATATTATCATATACAAAAATATGTATTAGGAAAATAATATAAAAAAAGAAATTGATATACAAAAGGCAAAGTTTTAGAATCGCGGTGGTTAGTTATGCGCTGGTCAATTAATCGAACGATCTTCGCTTTGAGCCTTGCCACTGTTCATTTCAACCGGCACCTTCGTACATGATACATGTGCTTTATACTGCAATTCTGGTGGTTCGCCATCCACCTGGAACTGGAGGTGCAAATGCTCATGTTCCGTTCATTTCCATGATATGTAATCCCTCCCATAACCCAAAGTCACAATATGTAGTCACTAATGACCCAGGCGCTATAATTCTATCTTTCTTAAGGGAGTTTTATTTATACTATATTTACATCGTAATATTTTTCCTACGAAAAAAACTGCCCGAGGACAAAATTGTGTCACTCAGACTTACGAATATTGTAATTGACGACTTTTTTCTTTCAAGATCATTTGTTCTTAAGGTCATCGATGATTTTTCGACAATAATGATATATTGATATTTCGGCATTATTGCAGCTGATAGAAAACATAGATTTCAGGCATGTATGACACATTGCCCATCACGCGGCCTTACATAAAGAAATGACGATAGTTTGAATGTCACTGGGAAGTTGAAATGGAAAAAAACATTTTTTTATTGCGGCCCAAAATGTTTATTTTGATTCTACAAGAAATATTTGATATGATTTCTATTCATTTCGGATGAGGTTCGTTCCTGAATTTCAACTTATAGCTTGAATAAAATTATGGTTAAGATGGATTGTGTGTTACAGTCGAAAATCATTCGAAGGTCAGTCTACATGTCTGGAATCCATTTTTTATTAGCTATAATGATACGATATTCAAAGTATCTCATTCTTCTGGAAAAATCATCGATAATCTTCAAAAATTGAAAAAATGACCTTGAGAGAAAAGGGTCATTAATTATAATATTCCACGGTTTAAGCTAAACAATTTTGACCTCAGACATTCTTTTGTAGGGACGATGTAGGTACGTCATAAACAAAACGCCCCGAATACTACTCATTTTTTATCAATGTTATTACAAGATAATTCTGGATAGAGAAACCATTGTTATGTAATTGTGCATGAAACTTCTTAGATTCCTAGTCAAAATCTTCCAGAACGTTAGTCCCATTTTTCAATAAATGTATTCAAAACGAACCACCTTCTTTAAAGCGTTAAAATCAATTTAAAATCGAGTTAAAATCAAAATGTTCTTGCATGATGTTACCCTGGGACACTATTGAGGCACGATTATGTATATGTATGTATATGTACATAGAGGAGCTATAAATTACGCAATAGCGATTATGCAAGTGGCAATTTCTACGTGGAACATACATTTTTTGCGGTTTTGGGGCTATTTTTGCGAGAAAACTATAGCGCCTTTTGATGTCAAAACAGGGAATATTTATTCATATTTACGGAATATCGATCACTCTTTTCTTTACAAAGAATAAAAAATTGGTGATTGCAAATCTGGTTACCGCAAACAGAAGAAATTACAAGACTCTTAATTAAGGCGAGCTTGGCTATAACAGAAACAAGAACAAAAGAAAAGTGTCGTTAATTAAAAGAATAGCGGCACTTTTTTATTTTATACATATTTTTGTCTCTTCATGATGTTTAAAAACGTAGGAAAAATACCGTTCTCCAATTGATTATAGTTCAAGCTGTAGTCATCAATGCCCTTACGGTGCCCTTAAAATTTGAAAGCAAATGGTCAAACAGATTTTTAAATATCATGGACACCGCTTTAAAGATCATCGTTTTGAGAAAACTGAGCATAAAATTTTGCCCGCTGGTAATGCCACTTACGTTCTTCAAACAGTCATAACTTCGTTAATTTCAGCAGTCCATGCATCGAGGTTTGCTCAAATATTTTTTAAGTTACATCCCTCAAGAAAATGCAAAATACAATCGAGTTTAGTGAAAGGTTCACACCAGAATACGTTCTTAACACGTAATTCCTAAGCACACCTGATTCATAAGAAAACAATGTTCCCTGGAATGAATGACTTGACTCCAAAGCTGCGATCCAAAGTACATTGAACGGAAATGACGAAATAGTAACTTGTAGAGCGTGGAGCGCTGATAAAGAGACGCTGTAAAAGAATCCAACGACGATAGCCGTGCGACAGGCAGGCAAATAATCAGAATCCTTGCTAATTTGGTTTTACGTTACAGAGTGATTATACGTGCCTCCAGGACGTAACGCAATACGGATTTGGGCGGTTCTTTAATCCGAAACAAAGCGCCGGTTTCAGTGGGCACACGTGGATGTGGGAGAGACCTCACACATCGTTCCACCGCATTGCGAGTTTCACTCCTTTCTTCGCCTCGACGCGCCGGGAGCGCGAAACGAAACCTCCTAGACGGAGGTCCTCTTTCCAGAAACTGGACGTTACATTGGACTATAATTACGTGCAGCCGCTTACGCGACCTCTTCCTTCCCACCTTGAATCAGAAATCGATTACTCTTCGAGGCCGGATTTTTTTCTCTGAATCGCTTTAGCTCCTTGGAATTTTTGTGGAAGAACATTGCCTTGCACTGTGCTATCTACGCTTCCTTCTGGCCTGTACCAATCGTTCGGCCACTCGTCCGCAAACTATTGTCCGTATCGTAACATTGTTCATTTGCAGCGGCGAATTGTGGTGAAATTGTTGTTAATAATTTACCCTATATAATCCGATTTATTTCCACGCCTGAAAGGACATTAAGCAGTTTTATGTAAGAAAAAAATCGTACAGGACAAAATGGAGTAAGTTTTCCGAAAATATGTGGAAATGTCGTTTATTTGACTTCGATGTTACGCAGGTGTATAGGTGGGTTGGTTTTAGGGAATGTGTATTAGAAAATGTATTCAAGAAATTCGAAAAATTTGATTTGTGAGCTCTGATTGTTCATTTTTGACAGGAACAAATGGGATCAGCATGCACAGACAATATGCTAATTGGTTTTTGTAACGGATTGTTTTACTTAAAATAATAATATTTACGCTTTCTGTCACATTAGTAATTAAGTCCGGTTTGAAGAATGGCATTCCAATGTGACGAGTACCTTTTGTATTTCCGAAACGAGGTATTTCACGTGGATTAAGATTTGATCAGTAAAATGTAAATACTGGTTGAGTGTATTATTTTCGTTGCATGAAACAGCATCATAAGCTTCGATTTTGGATATTCAATTTAATTAGAAAAATTTCATGAAAAACGTTCGAAAAATGTCTATCTTTATGCTATGCTTAATCTTTATACAAGAGAAGTAGTAATTGACTGGATGAAGGAATTTTTTTTTATGAAAAAGCATAGTTGGTTTGCTGGCGAAATATGCAATCAGAAACATAATTAAGTTACAAATGCAATGATGGCCAAAAGTATGAGACAACAGTTATTTATTTATAATTTACTACACAATAATTGATACCATCTATTTAAAAGGTAGTAATGTATTCTAATAAATGGTGCTTTCTGTTACGTTTGATCGTTCATTTGTAGGTAATAAATTTGGGTACGCGTGGCTTGCATTATTAATGTGACTACATTATATGCTTTTAAATTTGGTTCTTTCTTAAATAAATTGCTCTCTTATAAAATATGGGTACAAAGGCTGATAAAAGAATTCTCCAAATAAAACCATCTCTATATATTTTTGAATAAACAAATCGATTAAATTTTACGCAAAGTCGGATTAAATGGATCAGGCCACATCATTGCATGCTTCAAAAGATTTCATAAATACTAAATAATGCAGCCAATAAGATACTCCAGTATAAATATTTATTAAATGCTGAAACTTTCAATATTGCAGCACACTACGAAGAATAACCTACGCGGTTATAAAATCGCTCATGATAATTGAATTGCGGTTATTTTGAGCATCACGTTCGTTTTAAAAGAAAAGTCGTGCAATGTGTCGAGAATGGCGAGCTCCATCTTCTGTGATTAAATTCTTCAACGATAAAAGTCACAGCGTTCAACAGATTTTGCTCTTATCTTGTTTGATATTTTCGAAAAGTACCCTCCGTTTCACCTGTATTTCTCCAGCGATTTCTTGCAGCTTATAATAATCGTACACTCACGCTCTTTTGCGGAAACATTAATAATTTGTCCTCAAGGATATCGATTCTCTTAAAGTTATACTTCACTCACTGCAAATTTGTAAATATATTGCTAAATTGTTATAATTTACACACAATCACACGCGATCACACACACACACATTATTTCACGAGATCATCTTCGTGCAATACATTCGTTACAAAATTACCATCTGTAAACAATAATTCGAATTATCTACAGGTTCTCAAACCTACGATAGACAACGTTTCGATTCGTTGAAAATCGAACACGTATTGTGACAACGTGTTCGTTTGCAGGTAGGCGAAACGGATTACAATCTTAATGTGTGCTTGGCCAGTGTCGATGCATTTTATTATGAAAGAATGCAAACCGTAAACTCGTACCTATGTTGCGCTTATTTGTGAACGCAATGCCCCTTTGAATTTCAATGGCCCGTAAACGCAGCGTAAACACAACTCTATGAAAGTTTTCATCGTGGAAACGAATCGCAATTGTGACTGGAACGGGTATAGCGCGGTTTCATTCGAGGTATGTACAATGTACATACACGTGAAATGTACATACATAGATTGCACGCATGTACGTACGCGGCCAGTAGGATTTAGAGTTCTAAGTTCAAGTGGTCAGGCAATGTTTTACGCGTGCCGGCTGAGTCGCGTCTCTGCACGTGAACATTTCACGCAGCACGCGCGTGTCTAATAGTAAGTTCAAATACAACGGTAAATTAGCGCCGCCTTGAATTAGCTTGAACTCGTAACGTAGCGCTTCGATGTAATTAGTAGTCCAAACAATGTATTGTACACCGGTTTGTTTCGTGAGATAAATCGAGACACTACAAACTGATCCTACGCTGTTCGTCCATGTACACTGTCGGCCACAAGTTTGGATACATTCATTAGTGTGCGAGAAATCCTGAAATTTATATTTCTAATGTAACGCGAATGCATTACTCCTCTTTGTTTTATATAAATAAGAAAAGTATGCAGACAATTCATAATAGTTGAAATATCTTCTAAATAAAAAGAAAATGTTATAGGTATTGCCTAACGTTCCGATCAACAAAGTAGCCGCCTCCTTTTCCTTAATATATTATAATAATTTTGGCATTCTTGGAATTATTTTTTGAAATTAACTGTGCCAGAGCTACGCGATGTAGTAGAAAGTCTCAAGCTAATAAACAACGACGAACTTGAACGTTTAACTTAAAATTTATTGTCTGCCACTGAAAGTGTGCAAGGATTAAGATATGGCGAAATATTAAACCCTGCAGTTTGTATTTAAAGTATCGAATACAAATGCAGTACGTGCGTCCAAACTTTTGGCCGTTTTGAAATGATGGCATAACTGCGCACTGTTCAAAGTGAATTCTATACACAGTTGAATGAAGTGTAGTAGAATCTACGCGCATTTATCAACAATTTGTTCATTTTCAGCCGTGCAACACTTACGTTCATATGACAGTGTCTTGTAAAACTGTGACTTTGAATACCGGTCATTCAAAGCTGTTTTCCACGCATTTACAGAATAACCGACCAATATTTGGTATACCTTTCACCAAATTAACGGTGAATGCTTAAATTGCACGCCGGTTCCTTCGCGCGTCGCAGTATTCGATCAAGTAGGCGTTTTTGTGTGCGGAGAAGTGAGGAAACTAACGCCCTTCCCGTTGCGTGGTCAATGTAACCTCGTGATCGAGAGTTGTACCGAATTTGGTAAGACCGCGCCGACCACCTCGTAGAATATTCGAACGGGCCTGTCGCAGTATATGCAGGGCCGTTATCGAGTCGCTCCTCAAAGAAACGTCTAACGGAGAAACTCACGAGAGGGGGAAACAAGATGTATCTCACGATCGGTGAATTCTCGTCTACGCTAACAGACATTGTTTGGAACAAGTATTCTTCGAAGCCGAAAAAAGTCCGCAGGCACTGTCCCTTTTTATCCATTCCAATGGAAAACGAAATATGGATAGGGCAAATTTTTGGCCACTCCGCGCACGCATCCACCAGGTTTTGCCAGAAGTGTGAGCAAAATTCCCGCTGATATCCATATGACATGACGTAGTACAGAGTCCCTGATCCCTACATTATACATGTATTCCATAGTATTCAGTTTTGTGCAGGTATACTGTTTTACACGGTATTTTAGTAATTAATAAATACATAGGTGAAAAAATTGATAAATAAGGGAATTATATTAGTATATATTGCTTCAATTTATCATAATAATTACGCAAATAAATAATTTCTCTACTGTTCTTTTGTTTTTTTCGAAATTTCATTGATATTACATGTGTATATTTGATGGGACCTTATTTAGATTTTTCAAATGTGTCAGGTACTTAATAACGTCGCTGCGGATAGTAGGTACCTGCCACTAATCCTCGCCTGATGTGCTCAAGTCCTGTTCGTATACAGTAAATTCTCCCTTATTGTCCCTCAGCTCGGAATCGAATTGGGGCAGTTTCGGGAGACCAAGACTACATTTTCAGTCTCGTGGCCCACCTTTGTAGTTCGCCGAACAAAGAAAAGAATAGGGAATAAAAGAGAAGGATGAAGCGACAGTCGTGGCAGCCGACAGCTTTACAAGCCAGCACACGAAATGCTATAATAAAGTGGATGCTTACACTTTTTTATTTTTACCTATTTCTACATGAAAAGGTTCATAGCATATTGCAAAATGACATCAAACATGATACAATTTGGACAACACTTCTTTTTTAATACTTATTCGGTAACTCATTTTACTTCATTGTTACTTTAAATGAACTGCAAAAACGAATTGCTAAAACAATACGTGAAGTACGTCTACATATTGTCCTTTGGATACATTAGCTGCGCCTGGACAGTGTGAGAATCTCCGAGCCTATACATATACAGTCTATGTATTTTATGGACAGTGGGAGAATCGACCCTACATTTCTCGACAAATGTTTCAGTCGCGTAAAATGATTCTAAGCTCGTTGCGCGTGGAGTATATTACATATTTATATTGTACATGTCCCCACACATCACACGGTTGTTACACTTCGCTAATTCATAATACCGTAGTAATACTATTATTATTTAAAATGTGACTAACAACACATTTTTCTAATGCCATGAGGGCGATAGTGAAGACAAATGAGTTGTACAATAATTATTAAATAGGTAAATGTGGTCGTAATTGTATCGTGTTTGGTCTCATTTTAATCAGAAAAGTCTCGCCAATACGATGAACACATTTTTAGGCCAAAAAGAACCAAATTGAAATATATTTTTATTCGTGTATTACGAAATATAAAGTCGTCGCGACGCGACGGCTAGTTCTAGTCAAAATAACCGCGGCGCGCACTGTATTTATTACATAGTGACCGACTCGAAGAAGCTAACTTAGGCGTAGGGATTTCTCAAGGATTGGCCGTAGGAACAGTGATGGGGACAATGCGAGGGACAAGTCAGTAGGGACAGTGTGGGAGAATTTACTGCACATGGATCTATGTAACGCCATATGACTTTCAGTTAGAAACCGTTTGGAAACCTTCTCTAGCAATCCAGGTGTTCTTCTGCCCATAGGTAAGTGTCTATGGACTTCTAGTGTCCGGTTCTTTTCGGTGCGGGCGAGGCTAAAGAAGATCGCTAATTCAAGACGATATACCGGGTGTCGTTCGTCGTGGAATAACGCAAAGCGATAAAACACGCGGCCCGACAGAGGCTGCATACACGCGTGTATACGTTCGAGATACAGCGTACTCGCGTGGGAAGGTAGCGTCGCAGGTAGAACGATCGGATTGGGGCGTATCGATAGGCCGAGATTCGAGACAAGATCGTGGCGTCGATACGGCCGGATGTACCGTACCGAGGGACCATTAATACGACACGCGGCACCGTCTCATAAATACGGTGGCCGATACGAAAAATCATCAACGGCAAAACGCAGAGATGCGAACCGGTAAATCAATCCCCTTTTCAGCCTCCGGTCACGCCGGCTCCCCGGTACAAATAGGCCGCATTTATCAGGCCTCGCAGAGAAAGAAACGTTCCATCTTTGTTGCCGCTGCGGAAAACTGATCGTACGGGATCACCTCCGATGCTTTTCGGTTCCACCGTTCAATCACTTTCTCCGGCCGTTCTTGCCAACGGACGACACGGATTATAGCGAGACAATAAAAGGTCTGCCACTACGTTTTCACCCGAAGGAATTCTCACGCGGAACTTCAACGGAGATACCGAGGTACACAATATAGTACGTGTGTGCAGTACGCGCAAAAAGGGCAGGTACTGTCGCTAAAAAGGTATCCCTGGATAAGGTCTGGTTAAAACTAAATACCAGTGAAGATCAGTGGCGGCTCGTAGCTAAAATTAGTGGGGGTGGTGCTCCAGAAAATTTCTATCTTTTTCATAAACTGGGGGACGGCTACGGACATTAACCATAAGGATTGTATACATATTGTACAAGTATAAAGAAAGAATTGAAGAAAATGAGACTCATTATATTAAATGTTATCGGCAATATCAAGTGGAAATAGGGGGCTGCAGTTCCACAGTGGCTATACGCGAGTCGCCAGTGCTGAAGAGTATAACGTATGGACGGGGTAGTTGGAAGAGTTGCGATAAAAGGAATTCACGAGCAGCTTTCTTGGTGATCATCTGGCGGAAACCTAGTACATAATAAGTAAAGGGGTAGATCCTTTCGTAACCAATGTAATAGAGGGAAATATGCGCGCAAGTGTTCGAGGTAGGGAACTTTCAGATAATAGAACAATCATTTCATTGGTGGTCTTATACGTTTAACCCTGTATACCTCAATTTATACTCATGTCTGAAAAGATTTTAAATAGTTTATTATAAGAGAGAAGAACTTGTGACCTCTGAATTCACGATGGATTGCTTTCAGCAGAATGGCACAACTGCAAAATACTTTGACCAAATTCATGGTCAATTCGTTGACAAAATTCAGATAACATTTGCAAAATATAAATTTCGAATATGTGACTTCGTATTTATACAGGTGCGCATAGGGTTATCTAGGGATACCAAAAATGGGCAGAAGTTTTCAACGTAAGTAACTGGATTACGTCATGATTAATTACTTTGAAGACACGGAGAACGATGTACATACTTGCAACAGAAAGAGGGACCTAAGACTTCGCGACACGAAGCGACACCTTTTTGTCAGATGACAAAAGGATTACATTGCTGTTTTATGTAGATATTAATACTAATTTACTGTTTACAATAGGATTACCTGCTAGATATATTTACTTGTGGATGAAGGAGTTTTATAAAGAGATTAAATTAATTAATATTAATTTAATATTCATTGAATAGACATATTTTTTAAATATGGCTTTTGTTTAGAAATTGTAAGTAAAACAGTTTCGCACATTTGTTAAAAAAAGAAACAACCTAACAAGTTACACTTTCCACAAGTAAAACAAATATATATATATATAAGAACAAATCTAGCTATATATGTATATCCCTCAGAACATTTGTGGAAAAGTAACGAATTGAAAATTATCGTCTCTGGCCAAGTGTATTTTGCGGACCCCTCCCCCTCTTGTCGTACAGGGATGTTCAGATCTCAAAGGATATTTTTATCTGTTGAATCACCAAGTGAACGTAATATGTTCTGCGATTTGTACTTCCGTGGAGGAACATGCAATGCACGTGGGTAGCAGGGAACAAGCAAAATAATTGGATGATACGACTGATTCGACAGAGCATACCGTACTGATTGTGTTTCGTTTTCATTTCTCCTGTTGAGCCGCAACAGCGAAAAGTGAAGCTTTCTTACTCGCTTGTACTCGGATGTTATGCATAAGCGGTTCATTATGAAAAGAATAATATATTTCGAAGTTACTATTGTCGGATCAAAGTTATGGCAGGAATAATTTCATTTCATGCTTTGTACTACGTTTGATTTAGATGGAAAATATTCTTAATGTCAGGTGCTCGTTGTCGGCTTTTCAGTTACATACTACATCATTTTTTTTAAAAATGATTTGCGCAGTTTCTCTTCGTTCAAAAGAGGATGTTTCATACTGTACCACAGAACTGATGCGTGCAAGTAATTTCTGAAATTTCGTGCGTCTAATTTTACAATGGGCTATTATATTTTTGCATTACAATTGGATACCAGACCTGAACAGCGTTTCATTTTTGTTTTCCATTAACAATAAACGAGGTTTACATAAACATGTGTTTCTTATCGCGGCGTTTTCGAAATACGACAGACGGCTAGTACCCAAACATTCCTGTACTAAAATATTAATAGACAATAAGTCTATCCACAGTACTGAACAGATTAAGTCAAACATGAGAATAAAACCGGCATTATACGGGTTAATAGTATGTGTTAAAGAGACAACATGAATTATTAATTGCTCAAAGGGAACAGGGGCTATTTTGAAAACCATAGATAGATAATAATACTATTAGCGGTATTAGAAGGAAGAAACAATCGAAAATTATTATATGTAGATCGTTATAAGGACTCTGGACAGCAAAAGTGTAAAGTTGTCAGGAAGAGACAGCTCTGATGCTTCTACAAATAGCTAGATCTAAATGACTTTTTATTGCGACAGTAAATTGCTTAAAAAGTGAAACAAAATGAATAAGTTTTTGCAGATTTCCAAAATAAGAAAAATGGTTTTGTATAATACATATGACGTACATTTCATCGTAAACCAGTTCACTGAATTTATGAAATAATAATAATAATAATAATAATAATAATGAATAATAATGAAATGAAGATTACTTTATCGAACATTGTTCTGGACACTCCCAAACAGCTGCTTGTATATTGAATGTGCTATATTCTTCTTGTAACACATCTAACACACATCTAACCCTCTAAAACACTCAAAATACAAAACGACTTAGCAAGACTTCAAATGTGGTGCACGAACAATAAGTTACTTTTCAAATTTGATAAATGCAAAGTGGTTAGATTTAGCCGTAGCTCTAACCTTAGATTAAATAAATAAATAAGTAACCTTTCAGAAAAATGTTCGAAATATAAAAACTCTGAACGTAAACTTGATTGCATTACGAAATAATCGTAATTAAATAAGCATACAAGATACAACGTTTGAAATTCTTAATTCTAAATTATTTTATACGGATCATCCATTTCAAACGAAAGACTTTTATAGATAATTTGTTTAAGTTTGATAAGAAAAAAAGTTACTCATTCTAAGAATAACGAGGGTAAAGAATGAAAGGTTATCTACCTGATTATCTTTATTCTGAAAGAATAATTTGGGGATAAAGATAATCAGATATCTATTGTAAAATGGGTTAACTATTTTAGATATCTTGTATTTTAAATAATATTTCGAAACGTTTTCCACTTCATATTAATTGTTTACCTCCTCATAATTCCTCCGAAGTGGCACGTATATACATATGTAACTGGTCACTGAAATTGTTTTCTAATTTGAATAAACTTTTTAACATCAACAAAGGCCGCAATATCATCGCGCAGATGTTAATAGATTTCCAGCATAAAATATAAACTATACAGCGTGCCCTTATAAGGTGTGACCGCACATACCAATGTTATTTATGACTTGAGACAAAGTGTGTCTCACCGAATTTGTATGGAATTCGGGGTCGAGGGAATGGTAAACTTCCAGCAAGTACAAGCAACCTCGAATGACAAATTGTTCCAAAACATAGGGGAAATATTCATTGTACCAACTTCGATAGAGCACTACAAATGAAAAGAGGGACATATTGTACGTACTAAAGTTTAGCACTCGTAGAAAACAGAAAACAGCATTCGACGATGAACGAATGAATAAGAGTAAAAACACAGGGGCTCTCGTGCACTCGCTGAATAATTCGTGATAAATTGAAAATTATTGTACGATTCATTTTATTAAGATGTTGCTACCCGCTTCGTCATAATAATAAAATATTATCCCGAACAGTTTCAAACATGTGTAGAGCCAATGCGTGACAAATGTACTAACGATATCAGAGCTCTTGTCACTTTTTTAACGACGTTACTAGATAACGTAACGTACTAGTTTCGAAATGTGGCTAATCATTTTTCTCGAGTAGCGATGATTCCCTTTCACGTACTATGCATATCTTACCAATCTGTTACTTATTACACCGCGCGTCATTACCGATGGTATCGCGTGTTTGCGTTACGTGCGACGAAACGGTCTTTATAAAGCAATGCTTATTATATGGCTCTGCCATGCTTATGTTTGTAAATTGACCGAACACTTTCGGACCTGCTACGGATAACTGTGCCGATTTAATTTTCGTTCAAGGCGAATACATTTGATTAATCGTTTATCGTGCAAACGTCCCTTATTTTTTCGTCCCGTTGCTATGAAACATATGACGTTCAAGATATTATAATTTAACACCTTCATATGTAATACCATTGAAGTAGCAATATTTATCTCTGTGAAGTAATAAAAAACAGAGGTAATTGGGGCTACCGGCTTTATTTATGAAAGGGCATCTTTACCTGTTACATGCTAATCGATCGCGATTTATTTGAGGTTCAGGTGCGAAGGTGGATCTGAAAATTCAAATAAGGAGATAGTTGAATACATTATGCACGAGTTTATATCAAAATTTAATGAGTCGCTTTTACTTCTTTGTTTTCAGCATGTACGTATATGTATGTTGAAAGTTGTGATCGATCAAAGAGCCGCGTACGTATGCAAAGGTATATTTACACTTGGAAATGTTTCACAGGTAATTATCAGAAGATACGATGTTGAATAACCCGACCGTTGGTGAACGATTGTTTCTAAATTTATTTGTAACATTCACGGCTGATCGTTCCACTAACAGCAAAAAAAAGCAAGCAATTCGCAGCATAGAAATAGTTGCCCATCGTAATTAGAAAGTCAAATTTATACGATAGTCCTACTGTTTCTTGGATACCATGGTAGAAACGGCTTGTTCTTTTTATGCATGGTGTTTACCGTAAGATTATAGCTATATTATTCATATTCGTTTTAATAGGTAAACCGCGTAACAGAATCCTGAAACTTTTTACACGGAAATCGGTGAAAGATAAATTATTCTTCAAAAGTCCCCGAATTTCATTTCTACTTCGACGGATTTAAATTGTTAGCTAATTAGCGCTGCCTAACTACTACGTCAGTAATGGCGTGAGAGGTCCAGCGCGTTGTAAAGTTATTTCTTGGAAGCAAATAGTAATTTACATTGAATCGTACTTACCACTATTTTCTAAATTTTAGTGTACCGTAATACGCGTATTACGTGTTGGTAATAATTCTCCGCCGCGAGGAATTTGAGATCGCGCATTCAATGGTGCAAGCAAGACAAACGGAATGGACACGTTAAGCAGCAGTTGCTCATTTCACACCAATATCCGGTGTCTGGATCTTAACAAATAGATTAAAAAAAATCAATCTACATTCCGGAGCTCAATGCGAATGTGCTACTCTTGGGAAGAGCGTTAAGGAATCTGTTAAAAGCGGGCAAACGTTATGAAACAGTGATAATCGCGAAATCGCGAAAGAATTCATATACGAGTAACAGAAGTATTTGAATGGCAAGATAGTAAAATATTCGCTGCATATAAATTTTAAGATATATAGCATTACGGTTTGTTTCAATAAATCGCAGCCGTATCAGCAGGTTTCCATTAAATAACAGTATAGGAATTATATGACAAAGTTTATAACATGTACATACAGAAAGCACAGAATATTTATTATATGAATGTAGGTAAAAATAAGGAACAAAATTTTTCTCTGGAGGTACAGCGTGTTAATGTTTTGGTGGTCTACCTTTGGCAATAGTAAGGTGTCGATGATGATTTTCCATGCTAGATACTCATTCTGTTGTAACATCTTGACTTATGGGTTATCAAGCAATCAGAATGTCATGTTTTAAATTCGATTTATAATTTATAACATTGGCATTTTGGCATTTGAGAAAATTGTAATATATTATCTGAACGACTGCTTCCTAATATTCGTGTAACTTTTTTCAATGAGCAAAAACATTTTCTACATTCCTTGCAGAATAAACCATTAAGCACTCAGAGGTTCGGATAATTTTTGTTATTCTCTGTAAATGAAAATAGAGCAAGGATTTGCTAATGTTTATGTATCTATAATCTACAGGGCAAATGCGCATGCTACATATGCGTACAATCCATATTAATTCAATCAATATGAAGGAACTTTTGTATAGTGCAGGAACATGTTCAAAACGAAGGCTCCGTAAAGACTGAAACGCAATCAGCCCATCGCAACGTATGTAATCGTAAGCACGATGGAAATCAAAATAGTAGAAACTAAGTGAGAAAGCATAAATCGGCGTTATGCTTTTTAAGCGTGCACCGCTCCCACTTGTACCAATTAATTTCCAACGTTAATATCTGCGATGACAAAACTACGTTCGCAGGCTCGAGCGAAGAAATATGAAGAGAAGCGAAAGTACGAGTAGAAATCACCTTTAGTCAGCCGACGGGACAGGCCAAAAGGGTTGGCCGACCAGTTCCAGTTTCACCAATGATTTGTAATTACTGCCACTAATATGATACAGTTGGCCGCAGTGGCTCGCAACCGATACGTCGGACCGGTGAGATTTCAGACAAAGGCCGCGGCGATCCTGAAATGCTGAGATCCCTCGTCGATGCGAATAGGCTCATCACGAGCCCCCGGGCTTTACGATCTCTCACGGCGCCGCAGGTTAATCATTTGAGCCTTCCATTTTGCTCCTTACGGACTTTGTATCCTCCCTCGCCCCTTTTTTTTCCGACTTTGTTCGAAGGAACGACGCGGCGCTCCCGTTTCGCAGCGGAATCGGGCCCCCGCCGATAGCTACTACTGCCTCCAATGATTCAAGAGCTGCAGCGGCGAGATCGATGGACGCGAACATGCTTCGCCCGAAATTCCAGGAGCCCCCAGGACCAGCTGCACACTTCTGAATCTGCACCCACGGCCTTCGCGTCGCGTCGTTTCCTTAAATCATGCCCGTCCGAAGCACTAATTATCACTTGTCGTTGGATGGGTTTGCCGTCCAGCGCGCGGACCCCTTGGATGATGATATTAACGAACGTATTTTTATCGATTCCATTAAATATTTGTAACGGTGTCACGGTTATTGGCTTTGATGATTCAGCGGTGTGTCGTCTGGAACACGATGATTCAACGTAATAAAATTCCATTTCTTCATACGTTTATAAATTACGATTATTAGTCGCTTTCAATTTCGATACGCGTTAACTAGGATCTAATTGTTCATTTGTTTGATATTTCTTAGAGATAGTGTTTCCTTTTTTGTTACAATTGGGTTAAATGATTTATGTATATAAATATTATGTATAATATTCTATGTTTAAGATTTCCTTGAAGCATACTATATTAAAAAACTATTTATTTTACAAGAAGTACATATACGAGAGTGCTTACTTATATCCGGAGTTCGTGAGCAGCGCCAGCGTCTCAATTCGCAAAATGCCGAAGGTTGGAAACTGGCAATTTGTTGAAACCTGTCATTGAGTTTTAATAGTTCTGAGTCAACAGTAAAAAAAAAACATTCTTCACTACTCCGTGGTTTTAAAATTTTTTTCAACAGTAATTTGTTGGTCCTAAATCAGATGAATATCGAGAATGCCTCGCAATTTCTTAATTTAATTCTTCTTATCAGGGAGGACACGTTAATTCGTCATTGGACAATGCTTCCCCAATACCTGAAATGATTGAACTCGTCATGCAACTAGACTTTTATATTGTCGAGTTAACTCGCTATCCCCAGTTAAGGGGCTATAGACAAAAACTATAGTTTTTGTTCTATTCCAAGGATCGTACATGCGATCGAGCGTTATCCTGACGAGAAACGATTCCTTTTCTGCTGACGTATAGATATAATGTAGGTCAGGTGATTGTTCTTTATGTTGACTCGTATCAACCGTTACCAAGTTAATCGGTTCTTATTGTTTTCTTAATATGACATTACGATGCGCAAACAATTTTCGTTCGAACCAATAAAAAGAACTTGGGAACGATTGGAACAATTCATTTCTTTCTTAAAACGTTTTCATATTTAACCATCTCTTACATAACGCATCCCTCCGCGACTTTTTAATTCATTAGAGCGTCTTGACCTTTCACCGTGCACGCATTGCGATTCAACGGTACGCAGCTCGTTTAACACTAGAACTACCAAGGGGGTCAAAATGACTTGTTTCAGATATCTTGCTTTAGAATTATTACTATATAGGTATCTTTGTAGCAATGTATGATGAGTTTTAATAAGACAGAATGACAATTATATATCTCTATTTAATGTCGATTCAACGACTTTCGTTTTCATAATCTGTCTAACGTATGCTATCTGAATAATACCAAAATGTATCGGTAGTTCTAGTGTTAACATTTGTCTTCCGGCATCACTCTACTTAGACCGCGACAGGGATTGCGATGACAGTAGAACCGGCGCTGTTCCGTCTACGATGTAACGAGGCGTGGTGTGGATGTGCAGGACGCGCAAATTGATTTGCGGTTCGTCGTGTATCGATATACGGTCCTGGCGCCACAGCGGCATTCCAGCATTTCCGGAATGGCATAACTGCCTTCTCCTTCCTATTCGACTTGACATTAACGTGGGCCTGTTAACGAGAGGGGCGAATTGAATACAGACGCGCCGCGAATGAACGCGCGTTGCTTTTTGCGCCCTTCGGCGCGATAAAACGATAATATATGTTACGTGTATGTAGGTAGGTGTAAAAGTGTTGAGGAAATTAAAGTAAATTTAAACGAAGCATCCAGTTCTTAGGTTAGCGTTTTGTTTGATAGTTCGGGTGGCAACAATCCTCGGGTAAAAGATGCCGAAAAGTGAAATTATTGCTGCGAACGGTAATATTCGGATTGCATTCTTTTATTGAAAGGAAACTCGATTACTTTTGGTAATCACGGTATATTTTAGCATTGGAAAGATCAATGGTACAGTTTAGTTTATTGTTCTTCATTATGTTAGTTTCTTTGTATAACATTGCGTATGGCGTTATGTATGAAAGTATTTATCAGCACACGTTGATATAAGACTTGTACAGGGTATGAAGTGTAGTTTATTCATTGCTTTTATTTTAAATTGTAACTAATAAACAAATCCATTCAATTCTAGCACATTATTAATATACCTACTATTTTAGGGCATTTGAGAATTAATTGTTTAATAATTATATGAGTGTAAACTTTTCACAGTATCTGCACTTGTTACACCAATGAGTAATTCACTCTTTCTTGATCTCCCTCGTGGTTCGTTGTCAATAGATTCTGAAACAATTCATGGGTCAAAGTAATTGTCGCTACTTCCAGCCCTCTTCTACTTTTCGGATACGTCAAAAATCGATCAATGGAAGGACAGATTTTTATTTGACATATTTTTCTGGACGCGAGTTGCATTTATAGAAATAGGTAATAATACGATGCTGCTATATATGTACAGGGAACCATTTGAAACATTGTAGACAGATTGGAAGAAAGTAGATATCTTTTGGGAATTTCGTCATACGGAAATTAAACGACAATCTCCTTATTGCAATGAAGCAATGGTGATTAGAGTAATGCATCAATTGCTTTAGAATATGTCAAAAGAAATAGTAAATTGAATACTAATTGGTAAAAAATTATTCTTCCCCTTAGCTTACAAAACAAATACGTTAACACCTAAAGAAACGAAAGATCTACTAAGGCCACAATGTACGAAACCATAACACCCCCCAGAACGAATTCACCCTATCTCTTTCACAAAAACCAGATAGATAAAAGCCTCGTACTTTTTTTCGTCCGCGAATACCGGTAAGCGACAGTTTACAATGTGATCATCAACTGCGGACTAATTCTTTTGGCCCTTAAATGACGGCCGTAATCGCGCGGAAAACCGAGTGCCAGAAATTTTTGGCTCGTCGTAAAATTCTGCGACAATCTAACTAACTCCCGAGAGCACGTAAAACCGCGGGTGGTTTCGTTGCCCCGTAAAGTTCCGTTTACACCCGAAACGCGAGTGGTCTTAAAGCCGGGTCGGAATAATCTGTGGGAACCGGGACCGTGCGGCACAATGGCGGGCTTATTAAAATTCCTGACTGTATTTTATGCTCGCGAGATGGTGGGCAACGTCGCGAGAAGGTACGCAAGCGGTAGTAGGACTGAAACGGTGTAAAAGAAAGAAAGGAAAGGAGGCGGCGGTAGAAGGGAAGATAGCAGAGAGACTGTAAGACCGAAAAAAAACGAACACGGGCTAAAAGACAGAGAGACCGGTGGAAGGAGAGGGATCGAGGGAGACGGAGTGCGTACCGAGAAATGAAAAGGGTTACGGCAGAGAGGGAGAGAGACGGTTGTCAGATTGAAAGAGAGGAGAAGGGAGAAGGCCACGCGACTCAGGGTCCGGGCGTAATCTCGCTACATCTACACCCACGCTTACTAACCGACCACTATACCGCTGCAGCACTGGACTCCATGGACTCCATGAGAGTATTTCGCCCGTGACCACTTTAGGTCCCATCCTTTCCTCGGCCTCATTCCTCGTTTTGATTGTCTTTTCGTTGCTTTCTCTTATTTTTCACGCCGCTGGACATTATTAACAGATCGATACGTTGTAGCAAATTTTTTGTTCAATCTTATCCTTTCTCAACGTTTACTCCATTCTATACTTGTGCTCGACGAATGAGTCTGGATTAGATAGAGTATTGCTATCGCTGGGTAAGAGAATCATCGGAAGGTCGGCGTCACACACCGGTACCTTTCGTTTAATTTAATTTAATTTAATTTAATTGTTTAAGGTCGCATACACCTTCGTGGTTATTAGCGACCACTGTTGTTACCTTGGTTTTTCCTTTGTTGTAAATTTCGGGGGGAGCTTTGTACCGTATTAGGTGGCTATATGGAGTTATACAATTCAATGTCTTTTAGAAAATTTACTGCATTCATGCACTGATGTTGACTGTTAAGCAGGGTGCGAACTTCATTGGGAATATTGTGCTTGAGTCTTTTTCTTGTGTACTTGGGGCATCGCAGAAAAATGTGTTCGGTGCTATAGTTTTCGTCGCAGTCCGGGCATTTCTTCGGTTCTTCCTTAGTTATGAGGTGGCTATGAGGGTACCTTTCGTTGTCTGCCTATTAATAAGGGTATCTACAATTGAGCTAGCGTCGCGCAATCTTCAGCGTTTATCATTTCAGTCAGCGACATATTTTTCGTACTTTGAAGTCGCGAGTATTAACTTTCTACAGACATTTGATGTGTTCAAAAGCGTGCAAGTACATTTTAGAAAAAAAGATAACTTTTATTGTGTCTAATTTCACCGGCTCGATTCTAATAAGACAATGGAAACGCTGTCCGTAAACTTTCCTCTAATTTCAGAGTTAGGCATTTGCATTCGAAATGGAAAAAATTAAGTAAAATATCAGTTAAAATAATTAGTAATTAGTAAAATAATCGCGAAAAATGATCTAAAACAGCGGAGATATTCGATAAAATGTTCATTCTTGACAAACATATTACGATTATGCATTTTCACATTTATTTAGAATCGCTTTTAAATATACAATATTTATTATCTTGTTCGCACGATAAAACATTTAATATCAATATTTTTCTTTAATATGACAATCAAAGTTTATCTCGCCAGGCATACAGATTGTACAACATTTCAGCAAATGTAATTGAATGGAAATTGAACATCGGCGGATTAATAAATTGCTTGGCAATTACATTACTCTACCGTGTCAGATAAGAGCGCAAAATATAGAAGACGATAACGACCCACCTTGCAACATATATCGCGCACATCATGGAATTCCCCTTTCTACTTATCGGCGGTATATCCAGCCAATGCCACATCATTGCATATTAGGTTTGCGCGTAAGTTCGTCGCATGAAATAGCCTGTATCGTATACGGTATACGCCATACGCCATACGGCATACGCCATAAGCGAGCGGAGTGCGTTACCCTCGAGTATCGTTCTCCCTTATCGCCCGACAACCGCTTATCAAGCGCCAGACTGGCAGACTCTCTCCGCAGGTGAATACAGGTATACGTCTACCTATGCTCGCGCCTATCTACGGTAGGGCTTAGAGAGAGAACACTCTTTTTGTATCTTCCCCGTTATCGCGAATTCTGGAGCGCCGTGCTCCCATCCGCCACGTTCTAAACGGTAATTGAATTCTCTGTACTGGCTGATACGCTCGTGCGTATTCTATCTATAGACCATGTGAAAGAGCAACTGCCTCCTGCACGATGTAGTATCAAATCAATAGAGCTTCCTTTTTATCTGTTGCCAAATATTCTGTTAGAGCCATTCTATGAACTGGTTTTCTGTAGGAATAGTGAATTTATTTTAGTAACGATCCATCGTTGTTTGTTATTTATTTTTCACAGCTGCAGGGGGCTATGTTGGGTATAGTAGACACAGGAGTATGTATAACGTTAATAAATACAATAATAAGCTTTACTGTAACTATAGTAGATATTTTGTTTATAATAGTTACTTTATTTTGAAATTGCTGTGCTTCGAGTTTGCAACTTTTGTAGTGCATCAGATGGCCGATACAAGAAAGTATTGAATTATCTGCAATTGGAATATGTATTGCAACTTAATTCGACGCCATTTTATGAATGCATTCTCCAAGATAACGTACGCCTTAAGTACAATATATTAAACGTGTCGTACATAAGAGAAAATCTTTGTTTACTCCAATTGGTGCTGCCTTCAAAATTACAAGCTTTCCTTCAGACTGATCTGTGTATTTATTTGTAAATTGTAAGTTACTCCAGAACTACTTGCCACTTTGCAGGTGTCATACTCCTTGCAACAAATTATTTTATTAATTATTAAAATTAATAATCACAAAAGTGATTATACGTATTAACGCGACGGTCTAAAAAATATGGAACACGTGCATCGTAGTATTTAGTAGATAAGTTCTTTAATGAAGTATTTCAGTATGCATAAGAAACGGCAGAATATGGATGCATTGTCAAGAGCAGAAGTTGAACAGAATGGTTTGCCGAGAGAGCGGAACTGAATTCTTTCATTGGTAGTCGAGTTCTTAATTCGAAGAATTACGGGGACATCCTGAAAGAAGTCTCCTGTCCGGCTGGCCTTGTGCCAGAAGAAAATTAACTTAACGAGGAAAAGAGGGGCAGTTTTCATCGGAAATCACGCGAGCCAGAGATAAAAAGGCATAGAAAATTGGGGATACGGGAGATCCTTCTTGGCGAAAGATTTCGTTGCCAATGGTGCACCTTCGAAGATGTTCCACCCACGAGCGGACTATGGACAAGCTGGTCCGGATAAATCAGGAGGGGATCGAATTCAATGGGACACCATTGTTATTTATTTTCCTAGGCGTGACTGGCCCTGGTCCAACGGCCCACGTGGCCGCGATTATTTATAAAATTCATATCGTATAGGACGACGTGCTGGGCATCAACGAGGTCTACGCCAAGATATTGCGCAAGGCGTTTGGACGCACGCGGCTCATTCGTAAGTAAGAAAAGAAAAACATTAATAATAGCGTCCATGAAACAACAATGACACCATAGAGCTACTTCTGATATCGCAATGACTTTCATGTCGATCGCGCTATGATTTGTACTGCTGTGTCTAGCCACGCGTAATTGGATGGCTCTTTAAGGTAATGCAATTGGGAGGCGTGCGGGATTTAACGAGTACGTCATCAAAATAAATTTTAGATAGATTTATTGCACCCTGCTCTTGCCCGTTTGATTTACAACCGTCGTTAAATTTAATAATGCCACAATAATTGCTCAATTTAAGCAGCACACGAGTTAAGCACAGAAAACCAAACGAGCAACTATAATTAATTGTGCTCGGAATTTCACTAATCCACATTTCATTTAGCCGCCCGTTATTTCTGCCAAATCTTGCCGCATTAACGTTCCGTATTCGAGAACTATCGTACTACCGTGGGACACATATTTCAGATAAACGTACGTACACGCGGAGCAACAAACCGCGCGGCTGATACATCCTGACAAAGTAGAGCAAAATCGCCTAGAAAAGACAAGGCTGCTTCGACCGAAAGTGCCTGGGGAAAGTAGGTGGGGAAAATATAGCGGTGAGATGTACCGAAAGAATAAGAGAGTATGAGATTGCAGTACGCGAACCGGGTGTTTGAATTATTCATTGAAAGAATATGCGCTTAAAAGGTAGGCCAGAGATAAGCAGTAGGCCTGTACCTTGCCCGCGAAATGCATTAAAGCCGCCAATAAACTTCGCGCTCGCGCGGAATGCCAATAAATTATCCGCCGGCAATCCCCTTCCCACCCGATATAGCCGAACGAAAACGAATGCAACACGGTGGCCGTGGAACGTGGCAAGATGGAAGAAACGCTGGGCATCTGTGTATATAGACACCGGCTAACGAGTTTACGTCTTAATCACTCGATCGATCGATCTTAATCGATGTCGCTTCTTTTCTCGTGAACCTCCAAGGATCCTCTGCCTCTTCCACGATCGCGGAGGTCTGCTGTGGTAACCTGTGATTCTACGTGTGTATCTCGCGACGCTACAGCGCGCTGCCCCGTGCCCACTGAAATTCCACGCATACTCTTCTAGCCCTTCGTTCCACGAGGGACGCATTTATGAATCACCGAGATGTCATTTTGTAGCTTCCATGGGCACAGGTCGAACATTTTTACAGCTTTACAATTTTTTGTACGACGCACAGTGGGGTATTTGGCCCGAAAAGGGAAGGAAGGGCCACATAGTACCACTGTACAAATCACTTGCTTGAATGTTTACCTTTGGAAGCGTGAAAGTAACTTTGATTGTGAGGTGGCAATGGAAGCCTAATTTATAATATTGTAATAGGGTATATTTACGGGTATATTTCATTAAAAATTAATTTCGCTTTCAATTGTTTTGCATTGTCGCATACTGCATAATGCTTTTTAAACCTTTCGCTACGACGCACACTGGGACAAACGCCCAATCTAGGTGGAAAATATTCGTAAATAGTTTTGCGATGATCATAGTACGATGAAGTTTTATTTTTAAACTTGGGGCCTGGTTTTCTAGTGTTTTTAATGTTAAAAAATAAATTACATGCATTAAATACAGGATTTTTAATTTACTAGTTATTTTAATTTTTTTACTATTTAATTATTTTAATTTAATAAATAACACATCCGTCGCGGCGGTTCGCTCCGCCAAAGCGACGCCAAAATGAAGTAATTAACTATTTATTGCACTGTGATAGTCGAAACAAATTAAAAAAACAGAGGACGAATGAATATGACTCCGATTGTGCGGGTTATTCCTTCTGTCAAGTATTTGGTGCTGAAGTTACAAGAGGCGCCGCTATGCATAAACTATTTTGCGATATAGCCGGCGTCCGTCTCAGGCGACTCACATTGTGGCCGCTGGCTATAGCCGGGGTTAGGAGCGAAAGGGTGAAAAATGAGCCGCAGAAGGTAATCTTTAAGAATGTATTGCAAAGAATTGTGTTTACTTACAGTTGGATTGGACATCGAATAACAAATGTAATTAATAAACAGTAGGAAGCATATTACTATCACTAACATCATCGACGTCACTAACATAATGTTTTTCATGAATGAGACGTACAAACATGGCGAGTGAATAAGACTTGCCATCTAAAATAACTCGGTTATTATTGACGTAATAAAAAAATGTTTCAAATGAGATATGTTCCTCAGTTATTGAGATATCAAGTTGACCTTGATATTTTTAAATAACAATGCATAGTTTTATTATACTGCTGCGCTGCAGACGATACACGGCAAATGTTGAAGCAGTTTGTCAAGCATATAACGTCGAAAACTACCAAGAATAAGAAGCTTCAATGAAAAAGGAACGTAAGCGTATAAATAGCTTCTGCATTCGGTGTATACAAAAATTATACGGTTATACGAGCTGAACGCGAGGGGATTGAATTCAATTCCATACAACTCTCTGGGCTTAAGTACCTTCGGCGTGTATGTTTTCGAGGGCGTTGCAGAGCTCTCAAACAAGGTTTCCGTGGAGCGGAACAGAGGGAAACCGTACGCTACGCCTTACTACTATTATGTATCGCTGAAAAATGACGAAAGGGTAAATATAACAAGGGTGATGAATATTTATAATAGTATCCTCAATTGATCTGCACGTGAAAGGGACTTGCTTGCGTGCAGCATGCCGATGCATCATGATTCGCACAAAAAGTATGCAAAGGGGTGAATAATTAAAATTGAAAGCACCGCGGGCATGGGGCATTTCGATGAAAACATCCGTAGATTCGCGCGCGATTTACGAGCTCGAAGTATGACTTTTGTTAGTTACGGTTACTTTGTGATTTCACGACCTGCTTCGCGCATCGCACCATTTTGTGGATGGTTCGATCGATTTACGATTAAGACGCAACCAGCTGGATATTTTGTTACCCACATGGTCGTATTAATATTTCAGATCGATAGTATTATACACACTATCGTACACACAATATGTAGAGTGTCTCAATGATCGTGGTACACTCAGCGAATTGATTGTGAGAAAGTAGGTCGAAAATGCAGAATAAAGGTTTTGCATTTGAAATCACGTTTCCAAGGGGAACGTGTTTGTTAAAATATATTGGAATCAGAAACATGTCTTACACTATTCTATATTAGTGCATGTGGGCAATTGCATGACTTATTAACTTATTACACTACTATTAGTGCTGCGGTAGTTTATGATCATTAGCAACATGTATTATTTGGATAGATACCATAAATGAAGATTCAGTAAATAATCCATGAGGATTAAAAAAACAATGGCTCTTTATTGCTCAGCAACTTCATTCTGAAATTCCATTCAATTTTTCATTTAATAATTCGGGCAGTACCACAATTACTGAGGCAACCTCTATAACAAGCGTACAAATTTTATCGCCCTCATTGGTATACCACATTTTATCTTATTTTGATTTTGTGATTACAATATAACTACGTTCGAGAAACTTTTTCCATTATAGTCTCTCATTTTGACGTTATGACAACGGTAATAAAATGATACTTTTTGAAGATATGGATACTTTTTAGAGAGCAGAGAACAAAGAAAACCGACGTCCAAGATATGAATCACAAGGATATTCGTTTCGGGGGAGAATGTCTTCGAATAAGGCTTCTATATTCGTTTAGGGTGACTGGCAAAAATAGCGGGCAAATCGAGCGAGGCTAGCAAGAAATTTCATGGCACTCGTTAGATTTCTTCGTCTGCTACGGTTCCGCCGGTGCCACCCCCTTCTACAAAGTAACTGTTTCTTTCCAGGGACCAAATTTATTATTTCCAGAATGGCAGATCACTCAATAGAAATCACTAATATATTAATATTCGTTAAGGCTGATTGTGAGTAAAACAAACTTTAATAGCACAATAAAATTCTATTTGACTAATTCTATAAGCCCTGTATTATAGAAGACATTCGTCGAAGTAAATTCTTACAATTCTTAATTGTCGGAAATATAATTTTATAAAGGAAGCAATATAATCGAGATATGAACACTAACATTTTATACCTTATATGTATTTAATTCGCTAATTGATCGAGCAATTCTAATATACCCCGATTCATAAGCATTCCATATTTCAAAAGCGAAAGCAAATCATCATTAAAATGCAGTTAAATGATATATGATCCTCTCTGTGCAGTATTTGTTTATTTTACTTTATGTTTTATACATTTCTATTAAGCAGCGCATTTCGCATTTTATCGCTGCAATTCTTTAACGTATATGGCATTAATATGCCCCCGAAGTAAGCTACCGGATTGCTGGCGACATAAAACGAATGCGAGCATATATCACGACAATGTAATACCATATTACTTGATACGCAATAGTATTTTCAGCAAACATATTTGTTCCGCAATTAACACCGAGGAATGCGTCGACGTATTATTTATTATACCTACATTTAACTTATCTTCTGATACGGTTATGAATTTTATATTATGCTGCAAATTTCAATTTATTCTACACTTGAGATAGCCTTCCTGCTTCTGCAGTCAGTCCCATAAGTATTCGATAATTGTCGATAAAAGAGATTCGTTGAAAATAATCACCACAAATACCGCAATTGAATAGATATGTATATGAAGTTTATTTAGAGAAAATTTTAACAAAATCGAGTAATTAGTAAGAAAAATATATAAAAATCTCTTGTAGAGACAGTGAGGGAATGAATACCTATTTCTGACTGTATACAGGCTGTCGCACAACTGGGATCACCTAAATATGTGCCTTATTTACAGTTATGCGAAAAATCTTCGGGTAAGCCCACATTATTTCAAGGAGCACATATAACGGTGGAAAGAATTTCCTTTTTTAAAAGATTTTATGCTCATCGCTGTTTTGTGCATGAATTTTTATCCGTGGTGTAAATTAAAATATTAATTTATCTTGACAAACCAATAACGTCTGAATATAGAAAGGACAGAATTGCAGCTGCATATGCATTTAATGGAGTGTCTGATAAGTTGCGGAAGAATATTATGGTTCGACACATAACAATTTGCTATAATCAATTATTGTAACTAATTTATTATTTTCATTTTAGAAATAACAAAGTAAGTGTTTAACAAAGTAAGTAATTAAAAGCATTTCCCATAGAGCATTTCCCATTTCCTATAGCATTTCCCATAGAACTAGATGAAAGCAGACACACTGTCTCGGCATTTGTATAGTCTTAAAGCATTTCCACTTCGCTATAAAAGTCGCTTAAATATTTTGATATCTGTGAAAGTTCACAGTATCAATATAAAAGACTTACAAAGTATGTATTTGAAGGATTTATTCAAATAAGGGATAAAAAATAAAATAAAAAATTATTTCATTACATAACAGAACAATGAAATAATCTAGGGAAAGATTATCTTCCTGTTCAAACAAAGTAATGCGTAATTAATTACTTCAAATAAAATCCAGCCAAATAAGATAATATTATTTGAATAATGCCCAAGCCTTGTATGAAGGATTATATTGGCGTAGAATAAAACACACGTCCAGGTTAACTCGGCAAATCGTTACCGACCAAACGATTTAATAGAGAACTGTCCAGAAGTTTCACTTTACCGGGGCGAGCATAGTTCGAACCTATCCAGAACAAATTGATCGCTGTCGATTGTGTTCTCCTATGCATTCATTCGTACCGTGAAAAGTTCTTCGTCATATTTTCTCCCCTTGCGTATCTCTGCCATTCTTCCTCCCCTACTGCGCGCGTTAAGCCGCGTACACGCGCGCTAGTTGATCCCCCGTGTACGGCACAGACGGGTAGCCAGAGGTGTAAAACGAGCGAAAGCATATATCATGGAGCCGTAATGCAATATCGGTTGGTCCTTCCTTGGCCCAGGGGCCTGACATCGTGCCCGTATGTCCGTGTAAGTATAAGTAATGCCTGTTATTTGCCGGGTATTAGTTTTTGCACGGGGCTAACTTATCGTCCTCGTAAACCGGCGCACAATTACCTGTCTCTACTGTGCCAGCAGTAATGGAGAGGCCCGCAACAATTGCTCGTGTCACGTACGAAAGGTTACCCCCGTGAAATTACATTTACGTTTCTACTGACAATAAAACGACGACAAGACGAATGGGTGAATCGGCGCGATGGAAACTGCATCGGTGTGCATACACGGAGTCTGGCTTCCTTCTTACCACAGTGCGATACATTCAGTTCTAAGTTTTAGGCGCATTTCTAGAAACGTCCTATACTGTTGCCGATCGTTATTTATCGAGACAGAATTAAGTACAGAAATATCGAGGTATATACCTTGTCAGATTCATAAGTTTGCAAGGCTTTTATTGATTTATGTATCGTTAATATTAGTCGACGACATCTAAATAAAAGAAGCTTTCGATGGCTATACAGAGATGTGTTATTCTTCGCATTGTATCTTTACCGCGTAGTTTATTAAAACCTGGATTAATTATCCAATTAAAATTTTCCACAGTATTTTTATTCTCTGTCGTTAATTATTCCTCGTATTCCTATAATTTGCATTTCCTTTAAATACAAAGTACATTATTTACCGCTCAAAAATATTGCGTCGTATGAAAAAAATGGCACACAAATAAAGGAAAAGTTAAAAATAAATTTTTACTGGCGCAGGAAGAATTTATAGTAGCTAACGACTTTTGGTTGTTAGTTTTTAATCGTTAGGCATTCGTCATTCTTATGGTATAAAAGATGAAAGTCTCTCGTATCTAATAATTACTACACTAATGTGACTGAAACCTTACTTATACAATAATCGTACAGCAACAGTACGTATTAAGTTTATAAAATATAACTGAAGCCTTAAGGATGACAAATTTCATTCAAAACCCAGTGTTCGGATTGTACGTTGACACCATGTAAAAATAAATACGGCAACAGTTTAAAACATTTTAATAAACGTATTACTCTGTTCACCTGCCGTACTACAAGCATAATGTGCAACTAGTGTCGGTGATAATGTTACAAGGAATTATACCTGTTGGCGATAGAGATCATTATTCACTGAACGAAAGGTTTTATTGGTACAGCGCAACGCCCCACAGTGGTGCCATTTCTCGAAAAGCTGGCCAAAATTCAATTTTTGAAGTATATAGAAGCTTTTTTTTAGTATAGCAGATTTGTTGTATATATGTGTATCAATGCATACATTTAATGCATTTAATGCGTTAGGGAAAGTTTATCTTAAAAAAATTGGTGTGTGAAACATTTGACCATTAAAGAAGGTGTTATAAACATAAATTTTCCACAGAAATAAAGTAACATATCTTCGAATTTATCCTTGTACATAATTCCGTTCTCAATATATCATAAATCTTAGGCATATCTTAATAAACCAGAAGGAAAATAAACATATTATTCATCGAAATTCACGATGGGACAAGTTTCTTGATATAAAGTTGCATGTGAACTACGATATCCAGTTGAGAAACTTTGCACCTTTTTGCGCCTTTTTAAGGCATTTAAATTTGAAGTATCTAGTAGGGGTATTTACGGTATGTCCCACTAGAGCGTAGAGACGATATCTGGTGCAATGGTTAACATATGTATTTGCGAAAAATTTAATATGAGATAAAAAAATCTATCGAAAACACTAATATAATAATAATAATGGTGGGTTCAAGATTATAGTTTAATAAAATTTTGAGTTGGTGCGGCATAGTTCAATGCAAGGCCACCTCCGAAAGATCTACTTTTTCAATAATTTACCACGTTTATAATTCGTAGATCCTTTTTTTTTATTTTCAACAATGCACTTGAACTACGACACCTACTAAACACAAAAATGTTTAGTCTTTCATTACAATAAAAAAAAACTAAATTTTTTAATTAATTAATGCAGCAAAGATATGAAATTAACGTCGTCATATTAAATTAGACATTCTAATTATATAACTTTAGTCAAAAATCGGGAAATAGTCAATTTTCGGAGAAGATAAATTAAAAGCAACGTTTATACCACCTATATCAGAGCTTCCATTATGAATTTTGGATTTTTTATGATATATTTGAATTCAGCAACCCCGAATACATAAGAATACCAATTTTTATGAAAATCGTGTGATGTTATGAATTTTGGCCGGCTTTTTGAGAAATGGCACCACTGCGCGCCCTAATGAAATGATCTCCTACTAAATTATGCGTTTCAGTGCATAGTTCAGTTTAGTTAATCCACAACGCTTTCCTTTCTGACGGCGCACACACACCGGCGTTTTACAGATGTCAACAAGTACAGCACCCTAATATGTATGGTCCAGATTAATGACTCGTGACTCTGTGATTTACCGGTTTTCACATTATTGTGCCCTGTAAGAGTCCGCCGTGACAAATGTTACCCCGTTAGATACATTCCAAGCAGCCTTTGTGATAATAATCAACAAATTATACAGACGTAGCGCAAGAAGTAACTAACACGTTGTGTTATTGTAACTGAAAATATGCGCATTACACGAAGCGATCATAAATCTTTAAGGGTTCGGTAATAAATTCTTATCACCGCTCACTTGACTGTCCGATTAACATTACAGCCTTTTCGATTCCAATGTCAAATGTTGTTCAGCACGATACGTTCGAATAAATTTCATTTACTTCTGTCCAAAGTTTGATGGAGTGTAACTGGCCAATTAAAACACCGTAAATAATATTTTATGCATAATATTATATAACGTTAATCATTAAAGAAGAATTAGTTCAGAAGCTCATAAACTATAGCAGTTCGTATTAAGTTCTTTAACATTTCTCAAATGTATACCAATGCCAGTATCATTCTGGAAATGCATGAAACTTAACGATGCCCAGATTTCATTTTCAAAGAATTTATCTTAAAATCTCACGAACTATACCACAGTCAACTATTAGACTTCGATTTGAATTCCTGTTCGTAGCTTACAAATAAATGTAATGATCATCTTTACCTAATAATATCGAATGAGATCTATGTATGCAGCACTAATAAATCACTTGAATTTCTAGAGTTAATTAGTTGCCTACGAATCGGTGTACGCGCGGACCACCAATGCAGTGACTCGTAGAACCCCGTGAGACGCGAGTATCATCGAACTTATCGAATCCGCCTCTAACTGGAAGTGAACGCTCTCATGGTGGCACTTCGTTCGAAATTATCAGATTTTGTCTTAGCTTTCCCTATCTTTTTTTTTCATCCGTCTCATCGGCCTTCTCCCTGTCCCTCCTTCTCTTTCGTTCACTGTTTGTATCTTTCCTGCTTGCTCCCTCGTTATTTCCTTTACTGTTCGTCTAATTTCCCCCGTCTGGCCCTTCCTTTCATGGTGCAACCATTTAGAATCGGCGACATTTCCGGTTACCAAGTAGCAGTCGTTACGAATAACGGCCTGATAAGGACGATCGCTGAAGGAGCGCGGTTGATGCGCATGTGTCTACTCACGGTTGGTCCAATTAAGGCGATCCGGTTGTACAAGATCTCAACGATTCTCGAAGATTTATCCATACCCGTTGTAGGACCGCCCGCAAAATCAATAGGAGCCCCGCTAAAATAGATTCCATGCGACAGGAGGAAGTAGGGATACAATAATATGTATAATCTGATTAATGTACATAAGTCCTGTACCAACAGGAATGGAACGAAAATGACAAGTTTATTAAACTCAATCAGAACATAAATTACATTTTGCTTATTTCAATGAAAACTTTCGTAACAGAATCATTTCAACGTATTACGCGTCGGTCGTATGTATGCGCGTCTTTTTGCTTCATTTGATAAACTAAACATTTTCGACAAGGATATAGTATGTTTTCTTGTAATATGTACTATTCCCCGTAAATAGGCAATATGTATTTTATTACCACCGAGATTTAGCCGGCGTGCAACGTGTTAATTGATAAATAGATTAAACAGATTAAATAGATTAAGGTGTATATAATGATCATTTTGGTCCGATATTTTCCTTGATCTTTCATTAAGATGGCACGCGGTGTTATTTGAGGTGTAGGAAATTGGAATAAGGTAAAAAAAGTAAGTTAAATTTCTCTAATTGTATAGTCTTCAGCTTACAGATTTGCGTGCATGCAGGGCAGGTTACATTCACTATACCCAGCGTAAATGATTCAGATATTTGTAGAATTTCATAATAAATAATCATATTCGATAATCGAGGATCCTCCTCTTGGAGAAGCGCGACTGCAAGCATCCGTACGTTATTGCCGATGTCACTTCTGGCTTATTCAGTGATGTAGGAAATCTATTTAATCGACTCATTCACCTGAAACATCTAATGACACGGGAAATTTATATGGATGAAGTTGGGGAAAAGTCTCACGCGGCGGCAACGACCGTTTCCGTCGGTCTCGAACGGTGTCGAAGGCCACCCGTTCGGGTGAGAACGGCCACGAGGGTGAAAACGCAGTGAAAGTACACCTGGTGCTTCCGTTACACGGAACTACAAGGGATGGTGTAGGGCGGGGTAACGCGCGGAAACGCCGCACGGAATTTCCTCAAATTTGTTTCCAACTGGAATTTCGTCACGTGGCCACCCAGTAAGTCCGCACATAAATTCACCCGTGACGGAATTCGGGACGATTAAAGAAGAAGGCGGCGGCCAGAATGCTGTGGGCAGCCCGTTGGATGTTTACCGAGGTCAACTTCTTATTGTAGTGAAAGAAACCACATTGACCAAACCTTTTCGTTATTATACGGATTTTAGGAAAGCCAGCCTCCGACGAGGCAGGTAATATTTTACTGGCAATTTCACATCCGTTTACTTAGAATTCAATTGCAATGAAAGTACATTTCTTATTATATCGATAGCGAGACTCGAACCAGCAACCTCTTTATTGCTAGTATTCCTCGCTGTGCCCTCGGCTACTCACTTTCTTTTACATTTATTATTAATCAATTAAATAAAATGGATTGCGAAATCTTCTGGCTTGGAGTTGATTTATTTCTTACAACGTTGTGGTTAATACTTTCAATAGCATGCAAAAAGAATGATTTTATTGTACTTCGTGCAAACATATATGTACTCTGACTAGTGCATAGTCGGCAGAGTAGTTTAAGAAAGGTATGTACTGTTGATAGGGTGTACGAAGAAAATTATTTGTTCTTTTTAAAACTAATATGTGATTTAGAGTAAAATGTGATTTAGAATGGGAATATTGCGCATGCAAAATGATGAAAATTTTGACAATGCAGAAAGAGAGTATTCCACGTTTAATTTTATAATATTTCAATGGTTACTATTCTGTTATTGAGAAACCATCGTCAATAAACAACATTTGTAGAAATTAAATAAGAGATCAATAAATGTTTTCCTTATACTAATAAAATAGTAATTAATTCTGCATGCGCTTAGATCAATTTGAAGTATGATATACTGTATACTAACATGAAACATGGAACGTCAAGTAGGACAAATCTTAATTTTTAAAGGGAATCTAATTTCAGACGAAGAAGTAAAGTTACCTAAAAGAGCAAATTTTTCTCATTCTCCCTTTGCACATAGAATACTTACTCTCCTTTAAAATTCTCGCTTGCTCGCTTAAAAGTCTTGGGTACAAATCTTTCTTTCACCTAGTGAGTAGAAAGGTATTGTCGTTGACCGGAGTCCTGTGAATGGTCGCTAAACCGTATCTAATTCGGCGACAAATGGTTGCATTGTGACTGGCCGCATTATATCATGGACTGCCAGTGAAAACGACATCTTAAAGACTTGTAAGTAGGGTCGTCTGCACAGAATTTCGATAAGAAAGATAAACTCCGATTCCCAGCTAAAATGTGATAAATCTAATTTTTGTATTCCCTGCAAAACATTTGCACATGAATGTGACAATAATCCAACCACGTACGTTAAAGAAACTTTGCCGTGACAGTTTTCAAAAAGCAGCCCGAAAATGTCACGTGAACAAAGATATTCGACGTTTAAAGAAGTGCATTGGGAAGCAAGAAATAATAGCTGCGCAAGAACCAGTTTAAAGCCGTGAAATCGAGCGGGTCTCATCTATTAACTTTCACTGTATTATTTCATTGCCGCTTGAAATTCAATTTCAGAATAAGCTAAGAAAATAACAAAATCGGCATGTTCTTGCAAAGCGGATATAAATTTTTGACAACGGCCGCGATATATTACAACGGGTGGACATCGGAAAAGAACGAAACGTGTTCGCACGGATAATTGCACGGTTCCCTTACGAAATTTTCTCCCAAAGTGGTTACAGCTTTGCAGCTGGTAGTTGGCGAACGAAAAGGAAGAGGGCTCCCCTAATGATCGCTGACTTAATATTCTTTGGACGTCGATACCCAATTTAACGAGGGCGGCACTGGTTCGGGCCACAAAGCACGCGTGTCCATGCAGGTGAAGCAACGGCCGAGAAATAGACCGGCCATCCTCGAATCGGGGTTGGCCCACGGATCGACAAACGTGCATCGCTGACGCCAGTGTGCCGCAGCCGCCACCGAGAGAAACACAGGAGAACCTGTCTCGACCAAGCCGGCAGATAAGCAACTGCGAGATAAGATACGCTAATGGAGAGATCTTAATTGGGGGCCGCACAGGCACTATTCCGTTTTTTTCTTTCGCGGACATACCGCCGGCGTCATGGGCGTTTCTGAGCCTTCGTGAATCTTTGCAATTTATACAAAAGTCGTGGTCCACTATCGTGAACCCTCCTCATTGTATGTATTGGAATTAGTGGTGGGATAACGTATATTACGAGACGGTTCGAATCTGGCTGGATAGTTCCGAATGTTTCACGAGTACATAGTTCGGAAAAAGAAAGCAATGCTGCAAAGTTGGCTCGGACCAAGGCGAAATAGGTTTCAACCCGTGCAATGTAAATGGTACTTCCAAGTTTACTAAAACTCTGACAGAGTAGATTCGAAGCTTTTATGAGTTACTACTCACCACAGCCTATAGTCTACGATAGCCTCTTGTTTTTAACTAACTTCTTAGTTGTCGGTATCAAGAATACGTGCAAATTCGCAATACAGTAAATGACAAGTAAATGACAAATGACAATCAGCTATCCGCATCTGATTCCCCGCATTCAGAAGTCGAATAATACTTACAAAGGATTCGATCTACATACTTACAAGTACGTATTCGAATCTACAGCTACTAACTCTAGAGTTCGAAGCCAAGTTGTATAAAACGATTAGATCGCGAGTGTACTCATTGAAACTTTGTTGCTTTTGAATAATAACCACACACTAATGAAATAAAATTTCGATATTGAAATTCATTCGAATATCTAAGTACATATTGAACTTGATCCCAGCCCTAACTGATATCTATTTTCATGATGCGCGAAATGTTAACGTGCACTCTGTTAATGATAACTAGGATCGTTAAGGGCTATAAATGTATTGAATTGAGGTAAGCGAGAAATGGTTAGAAGGAGGAATACTTGCCTCATCTCTGAGAAATCAACAGGAAATCTGACGATGTGTGACTTCTCAATTTATCTGTAGAATCGTTTGATCTGAAAGGGCTACGGAACACGCTTCGGTAGGTTTGACGCGACTAGTAGCACGATACAAACGTTATATTTTTCGTCGCTGATACCATCTGGCGTGGTGTAGGTTTCACGTGGATCTGTCCCTGAGTTAAGGAGACACTAGTTCGTCCAGACGAAAGCGGATCGCAAAGCAGGTATTATCCCGTAAGATAAAGTTTCCGGTGGCGGGGCTCGAAAACGGCCGACGAAGAAGAACGTAATCTCAGGATCTCGATGCGGGAACGCAGGGTACGGGGCAACTGCTCCCGAGCCATTGGCGCGTGAATCTATACACACAAGACTGGGGGGCTCAGGAGATCGAGGTAGCTGAAAGAAGACGAAAAGGGGTGGATGGAGAGAACAGGGGGTGAAACTCAACGGCTTCGTTGAATCTCGGACGTGTGATTTTTAGATCAAACACTCGAGAGCGTTAAGAAGGAAGTTGGAAGGGGTGCTTATTCGGGTCGGCCAGTCCGCGCAAGAAAAGGGGGTGTCAACGAGCGGCTACGAGGGACCGAAATTGGGGGACCCACTCTTTTCTTTCTTTCTTTCTTTTTTTTTTGGTTACACTCCGTCCCGTTTTTCTGCCGCCTGTTCTTCGTATTTCGGTCTTTCTTCTCGATAACCCCAGAGGTTGAGAAAAAAAGAGAGGCAGGGGGGATATGGGCAAGAGGATTTTTTGACATTATTTAAGGAGCCCTTCAGAGTCTATTCCTCGGGAAATCAACGGCTGGAATTGGAGTGCCGGCGGGAGTGAGTCTTGTATCTACACCTACCGCCCTTCTTTGTATAGGAGAACGCAATACCTTTTCAACCATCGGAACAAATATAGAACCCACTGGTTCCGTCTGATTTGATCGCCGCGACTTGTTTGATTTTGGCTTTAGGCCTTGAGTGATTTGAGCGGATTTGCGCATCGTTGAGCATACTAGTGCTTCTGGCGTCCGGCAAATCCGTTCTTAGAGTAGAGTACTTGGTGGAGTCTGCGATGAATTATACTTACTAAACTCTATCACTGTTTAATTATGGTATTATCCTGCTTCCATTTTATTACGAGTAGAATAAGAATTCAGTGCTCAACGAATCAATAAAAAGAGTAGTGAATCAATGCTCATAGGAAGTATTCTCATAGGAAGTACTCATAGGAATAAATGTGTTCTTCAGTTAATGGATTGTCGACTGATTTCAAATTGAGACATTTACGCGTAAATATATTTTTACAAGCGTACGTAATGCAGGAGAAATTCGGCAGAAATAATAATACTCTTTGTAGGTTTAATCAAACTTTCTGTATATTATCATTTATTTTAAATTTATAATGAACAATCATTGATCCTAGAACTCTTAAACGAAGAGCAAGTGAAGATCGTTCGAGGTATTCTAGTTTATATGTATATGAAACCTCATTAACATTGTGCAGTTGTAATTATTTATTTTTTCTACTATTATACAAATGTTTAAAATAGGAGACATAGTTAACTAGAAATATCGAAAAATTATGGCTATTGACTGATTTAAAAATTGTTTCAGTGGGTATTTACAGTGGGCTAAAAAACTAATGGTACAGTGCATTAGTTTCACTTGCAGCTTCATTATTTTGGTGCCAAGATAATTATTTCTAAAACAAAATACATGGGTACGAAGCACATCGATTACATTCTTACAGATATGTTTCATATCCATGTATATTGTTCTTGAATAATTGTCTTAACACCAAAATAATGAAGCTGCAAGTGAAACTAAATGCACCCTATGAATACTTTTTTAGCCCACTGTATATACCCAACTGTTCCAGTAGGTAATTGTATATTTATTATTAATGCTAATATTACGAGTGTTCGTATTCTACGTTGAAAATCAAAATTTTTTAAAAATTTCTTCAAGTACTTTTAATAAATTAAATATTGAGAGACGCGGTGGCCGATTCCAGCCGGCACCTCTGTACATGTTACACGTGCTTTACACCGTGGTCTGGTGGTTCGGATTCCACCTAAAAATGTGGGTCCAATATAGGTATAGTTACAGGTTCTAAACTCCTGTTTCAAACCCCATAGCTCGACCGTAGTCGCTAATGACCAATGCAGTCGATGCGACTATAAACACCGACGGAAAAAAGAAAAAAATTAAATATTTGACGGTACTACTTGATAAAAATTATTCAAAATTGGCCACATACTGTATTACTAGAAATAATATGTAATTGCTACGCATAAAATTCTTCATCGTGCATAATGCAATACAGGGACACTTACTTCTCAGCAAACTCATGGGGGATCATGAGAAAAAGGCGTAATCAGATTTAATCGATACACTTGGCTATCTTTTGACCTCGTAAGCAGAGGTCCAAACAGAAAGATCTATGATTAAAATGTCGCATACGCCTAAAAAATCTAATAGTACATATAGCTAAGTAACATACATGTTCTCTGAACAAAGAAAGAACGGATCTAGTTTCCGTTAGTGGACTTTTAGCTTCATATTACTTAATAATCTGACTACGATCAAATGGCCATAAATTGCTGTATCGTCGTTAGCTTAAGAAATTTTCTGGAAAGATCATGCTTCGAAGGCAACCCCTTATTGACTCCACCCAAGTATGCGTAACCTCTCACCTAGAAGTGCAACTAATTTTCTCCAAGTGGTAGGGACAGGATTAATTAAAATAAATACTACAAGATGTAGCAGTGTATGAGCGTGTATTTGACAGTGTTTTTTTCTCTCTCGTACGGCGGCACACATTATTAGAATTCGCAGTACGTACGCGATTTACGTTGGAATGTTATATTATTGCTAGTTGCGGCCGGGCGTGCCGCACTCGTTGTAACGGGCTACTTAACAACAGAACCAGCATTCTCTCTACGATTAACGCTGATAATCGCAAACGTTCGAAAACGATCTCGCGTTAATTTGGATGCGGAGGTCGTTGGACATTGAATATTTGTAGCTTGTTCGGTTTTTCTCGCAGGAAAATCCGTGCTCTGTCTTGTCGGCCGATGTCCAACGGCCGCAGCATCTGAAAACGCAATTCCCAATTTCCCTTCGTACGTGAACGAGCGGGGCACGTCCGGGATACATCGACACATTGATTTAGTGGGTAACGGGTGGGCCTCTATGTTACAACGCGAATTACAATGTAGAATAACATCATCATCATCATCGTCGTCGTCGTTCGTTATACAACAATCATCGTAATAATTATTATCATCGTTTCATCGTAATCGATCATCGTGGTGTGCCTAAGACAAGTCGGTATTAAATATTTTACAATACGCAATCATCTTCCATATATTTATTTATATATAATATAATATATATATTTATTTATATATAATATAATATATATATAATATTTATACTTTACCTTTTTTTCTTTACTCATTATGTATACTATCTATCTATATAGGGTAGTCAGATTCGTCTCTTGTGTTTTATTCGCTTCTTTTGACGTTCTCGTTTGTCGATTGTGAGAAAGTAAAAAAACAAAGGGGTATGGGGGTTGGATGCTCGTTTGATGCTCGAAGCGAAGTCACGCGTCTGCGACAGGGTGTCCGACAAATGTTTTGTGCTGTACTCGCGGGACGTTAAAAATGCTATATATCCGTTTCTCGAAAATCTCACTCGGAAAATGCTAAAACGCAACTAGGACACGCGTGCTGTTGCCGGAGTGTTCACCGCGATCAGTAGAAAAAACGTGAAGGTTCGTTAATATAAAAACTAAGCGCCAAGTGACTTGACAACGAGCAAACTGATGACAGCGAGGAAGTATGTTTATCGGGAATCGCTGCGCGTCTGCTTGCAATACTCGACGCGCCAACGTTCGTCGAGGAGTCGATGCAACGTTTACCGGGGGATCCTTCTTCTAGTACCGTTTTTTATGTCACAAACGTCGCCGTGATTCCCGACACGTGGTTACGTGACGCTACGCTTACACATACAAAACGAGTAGGTTAATTTTCGGAGGTGTTGTTACAATATCATATTACGATACAATACACTACACGTTATATTAGTTGTTTTCTCATTCAATTGTGAACGTCGGATTTCACGTTTCTTTTCATTCTTAGCGGCGAACTGGCGTTTCAATTCTGTTCCGCGCGCGAAATTTTATCGTGCTTAGCCTGAATACGATACGGGCCGATGAACGAATCAGTGGAGAAAGAAACAAGGGTAGGACAGCTGCGCTCGTTGTCTGTGTTGAATTAGGACAACGAGAATGGAACGAACAGGTGCACGGAAAATGTGTACCCACCGTGGAAAAACTGAAACGTTGAAGGGGTGGTGAAATGTTTAACTCGATGTATCTATTCTTATAGCGTTCTGGATTCGTCCAAGGGAACGTGACGTCTCTACGAATAATTTGCTGTCTACTTTTTTTTTTTAGCGACACGTACAAACACCGTTCAGGGTCGGTTAGGGGCTCTACGCACTGCCACTTGTACGAAAACGAAATTAACTAATCAGGTATTGAGTATTTTTTGGAATTAATATTGATAACGCAAAACTGGAGGATGGGAAGAAAATAAGTACATGACGATAATGTCGGGCGAAATTCAATTGTCTACGCCCTACGCCGATCGAAGGCAGAAGTTTCATTCAAGTGTCTGTCCAGTTTGTCGAGGAGATGTTAAAAGCGCGAAGGCGGAAGGAAGGCTTCCGAAATTGTCGAAAATTCGCGGCCTCGAACGTGACAAATGAAAAATCCGGGAACGTTGATGAAGGAAGGAGGGAGGGACATGGGTTTGGAAATGAGTAAAATAAAAGAGAGCAGCGCACATTTCCATACATATACAAGGAAAAGGATTTCTTCTCGGGCGGTTTGGTTCTCGTAGTATCTAAACATGATTTCAATAAATAAGCTACCTAGGGAACGAGTTCTTTTTGGGAGAAGGGGGTAGGCGCTCCTTACGTGGCGAGTCTGCGAAAAACGGGCGAGTCAGAAATGGGTCCAACCGGCTCTTTCGTAATTTGAACGTGGCGTGCACGGTGTACACGGTGTACACGGTGTACACGGTGCCGCCGAATGGAAATACACGTAGAGGTAAAGCTAGACGAAAGAGTTCCCGCGAGGCCGAGGAACGTATCTCTGATTCTTTTCGTCGAGTCGCCACCGCGTCATATATTCGTGTATCTAACCTAGTAATACAGTCTGCGATAGCGTCCTAAGGATTAACTTCGTTAACGATCATATAATAATATAATATATTACACGCAGTCACACGCGTTCAGAGGCATATATACGTACGCACGCAAAAAATGCACACAAATACTTAAGCTCGTACACGGACACGCAGTTTAAGCCGATACTCTCAGTACTATCTCACTCTCATTCCTATCAGAAAATAGATTTTCCGTACGAATTGCAACGATTCGATTGCGGGAAAGTCGCGCTCGAAGGTGATCGCAATTTCAAATACATCTCAAGTATAAAATATTCAGAGATCCATTACTTGTTATTCGTCCGTGTCTAAAGATTGTTTCTGAATAAGTTTACTAAAAATATATGTATACGCTATCGCATTATGCCCTCCTGAAATTGTATACCGCAATCTTTGTCAAAAAAGTCTGTATCGTGTGTGAGCATGTGCGTTCCGAGTAGTCGACATTCACACACATTCCGCATTCCCTTTGTATAAATAAGATCGATTAGAATAAGGGAAAAAGTAGTTAGGTGAGTGGAGCGACCGTTGATTAAGTAGCGATTCGAAAACGAACGCACCGCGAGCATCTGACGTCAACGCGACATCAAAAACGGTGAGAACTGCGTGTACGTCGCGAGCACGCACGCACACATTATTCATACACGCAGGCAAGCAGGCACGCATGCACGCACGCACGCTACATTAGGCGGCGTAATTAGCACAGCGAGCGAGAGAGTCTTGCGCGGCGTGAACTCTACTTGCGCGAACGCGTTCGAGAGAATTGCACGACTTCGGGCGCTTCTCTACTCCGGAAATATTTCCGTTCTGGACAAATTTCATTATCGACCATGGACACGCCGGCTATGCGATCGGGCAATTATCGTCGCGTCAAGATCCGATAGACGGGGTACGGGGAGACACGTTACGATCGATCAACGCGATTCAACTTGATCGTTCTTGCTCAATCCGATCTGCCGATACGCGACGCAGGCGTACGGGATCGTTTGAACCTGAAATTCGGTCCGAAGGAAATATTTCCGTAAACGTGCGCAGTTCGGGAATCTCTCGGCGCATCTATTATTGCGGTCTCTGATAGCGCTTTCAAGCACGATAGCTGTTCGATTGCGCAACGATTTAGGCCGATCGCGCGCAACGTACTTTCCTTCCGTCGCTAACGGATCGACAACCGATCCTGCAATATCCAACAAATTCGCGTTCTCTCGTTACCTTTGCCCTCCTCGAGTTTCGTCCACGGAACTCTGGGTGAAACGCGACAAACGAGAGCGATCGATAATTCGCGCAAACGGAAGGGAAATAGTCGATGACCGGCGCTGCCAACTAATCGTACGAAGTATTTGGCGATAAAACGAAAAGGGGAAATTATGATATCGTGCATACTTGCCTGAAAGGATTCAGTCGGGGCAAGTGTGAAAATGGAATCTAACGACGCACAACGAAAGCTCTATCCAGCGAGATCGTTCTCCTGCCAGTTGGGTACGCTCGTTCTGCGAACGATTTTCGTTGCTGTTTGGCCGTGTAGCGGGACGCTGTTTGGTCGGAAGGACGTACGCAAGCGTGCAGGAGACACAAGGCGAACCGAGCCAGCTTTGTTCGTTGCGATCAATCGGGCCGCGTGTTTCGGGCCGCGTTTCGCGTGGTGCCGCGTACTGGGTACCTGACATCTCGACCGTACGTACCGCCAGCGTATTTGGCAGTCTGATCTCAGGTTTTCACGGGTGTGGATGAGGCAGTCTTGATCGGCGAGCCAGGACGCGGCTCAATACTTGTTAGCCTCGACGAAGAGGCGACTCTCGTGTCGTCTCCGCGGCGCCGAGACCTTCTCGCCTTGTCGCATCTTCCAACGGTTCGAGTGCCGATAGCGATGCGTCGTATGAACGATTTCCCTCGTACTGTCGGCCTGCAACAGGGAGTTTTTCGTGGCCCTCATCGCGGGCGCCGGTTTCCTCGATACAACGTACGGATCCCGTGGTTCCATACCGCCCATGTCCGCGTTCACCAGGCTGTTGTGATGATTTATGTCGGCATGGGGATTATACTTGATGAAATTGAAGCACTCCTGTCGACCGCGATGATTCTTCATCGGTTTGCCGAATTTGTTGAAGCCTAGATACCGCGAGCTGTCTACCACGCTTCTGTACGTCAGATACGAGCCGTTGTAGTCTTCGTAAAACTGGCACATAGGACCTTTTTGCTTCTTTGGCTGGAAGCAGAGTAATCATTTTCTTGTTAGCCGGCCGGCACGTATGTTGTTCCGTCTTTTAAAACCGACAGACACGATTATTTTTATCGCTTTATTGATCGCGGTATGTTTGTTGAAATCTGCGCGACGCGAATCGAAAGAAAAATCGATTTTCTACTTTAGTTGTGCCGTAAAACCCATTGAACTCGTTACACGACACGTTACATTTAAAACGCCGCGATTTAATAGCTTTATCTGTGAATTACAGTTACACGGAGAGAACTTGTTCTATCTGCCCGCCGCGCCGCCCCGGTAAGAGCGATAATGTGAGTGATGAATATAAATGTCCGAACTGTGCAATCCGGTGCATTTACTGCCACGTATAAATTTACTCGCTCACTCGCGATGATGAAATATGTCTACTAATTGGTAGGCAAGTAATTACCAGGCCGACGAGTTTCCACCGCTTGTTGAAGCAAATGTATCGCTGGCTCTTCTCCGCGAAGATGTACAGCTTCCTACTGAAATCCTCAGACTGCGTCGTAAGTTTTTCTGTAACATTCAATGGGAAAGAAATACAGTTATCGAGTTGATCAAGGGGCACAATATATGTAGATCTACTTAATCGCATTAATATACGTGTATCGTGTTAATCAATTTCAATTATGTTCAACTATTTCTTAAAATAATTATCACCCAACCGGATGAAAGCAAGTGCCGGATTAGTTAATTGATCTGTCGTGTCTAGAGCAGGGGAGGGGGAGGATGCGGTATACGGGGCAAGTCAGGACATTCTCACTGTCTATAAAATTAATTTCTTTACCTTTTCCGTGATGATTTGTTACTCTATTTTAATATATTTCGATAAATAGATATTATAGATAGTAATGTATTAATTAGCGCCCCGACCCCCCTTTCCCGTACAATAAAGTTTCGAAGACTCGGGCCGAACTTTTAACTCGCGCTTATCGCGAACGCGACAGTACATTCAGCCAGCAATCGAGTTAACAGGGAAAGCCTAGTGTAGCTCAGAGAATCATCCAAAGGCATCGGTTATCGGAGACAAACTACAGGATACAGGAGGTAAACCGTTTTGTGCGTTCGGTATGCGAGCTGGCATATTTCCGAGAAGTGGCCTCGTGGAGGTTTATGGCGCGAGTTGTACCTACATCGACGCTTGGAGACCCTCTTCCAGGCACTCTTCGGCACTGAGAAAGGAAGGAAAGGTTGCCTAAGCCTGCCGTCGAGGCTAGTTGGTGCTAATGAAGGAGGCACAGACCGACCGGTGTGTACTTTGCCACTTAGCGGGTCCTGTCGTGCCTCGACCCCGAACTGTGCACGTTGCGCTGTGCCCGCTGCAACGCCGTGTTTCCCTTTTTCTTTCGCACCAGCTATTACGAAATTCTGCCGACCGAGAAGCAGGCGTCCTTTGTTCCGGATAACCAAAGGAAAAAAGGGCTGAGTTACAGGTGCACGAGCGCCCGACGCTTTCGAGGCAACCATCGGAAAGGCCTGGGTGTTTGTCGAACGACTGTGCCACGCATACCGTGCTGCTAACGGGATTATTTTATTTACGTATCTTTAGACAGATTTGAATGCCTCGAATACGTGTATATGTATGTACATATGTATAATTATATTCGATATGAACCGACAGACAGCATGGTGGCGTTGAGGTTCGAGATTATACGTCTCGTTACTCGTTTGTTTTTCAATTACTACTAACGGGCGTAGAACGTTCCAAGCGGTAAACCTTAAAAATTCCGTTTAGAAGAGGGAAAAAGAAATGTAATTTATATAAAGTCGAATACGTCTCATATTGACTATCAGTCAATACCTTCCAGGCGAACGGAAAGAAAAGAAAGGGAGAAGAAAAAGAAATCATGGTTGCACAAAATGATCGTTACTGACAACAGGTGATTAAGAACGTATGGAAAGTATATAACATACTGCAGTATAACATCAAAATAATTGGTTAACACTAGAACACTAGAACTACTAACACTAGAACGTATACGTTAACCAGATTATGAAAATGATACGTTGAATGGAAATTAAGAATTATTGTTCTGTCTTATTAAAAGTGGCCAGAAATGCCTGCAAACAATACCTATACAATGTTCATAATCTTGAAGCAAGAAATCCCAAAGCCGTCATTATGGCGGGCCTGATAGTGTTCTAGTAGTAACGTTTAACCAAAGTGCGACATAGTAGTAAAAACTGTCTCCCATCGTTTGTCAACCGTATACTACATTTTTGCGCCCGTTATAGGTCGGATTTGTTTGAATCGATAGATGCTGCGAGGTACGATGTCATGATCGTGAGTTTTTCTGCCTTCTTCGTTTGCGGGCCACGCGAGAGCGGGTACAAGCGTGGTGCGTAGAGAAAAGGAAGGAGGCAAGTCTGCAGGGTGGCCCATTTGCTGGAGCCTCGTTAAATTCAAGTGGTTCTCGTCGGGTGCCTTCCCAACATCGAAATCAAGAATGTCCCCGAACTGCCTCGTAAACTCCCTCTTTTTCCATCCTGCTTTGCCTCTCTTTCCCTCCTTCCCTTTCTTTCACATTTCTTTTTCTTTCACCGCCTCCTACCAGTCTTCTGGATCCAGAAAAAGCAAGAGAGGACTTAATCTGAGACTGTTCTCTGACAAACCTACCATGCTCCATACTCCGCGTCAATTAATTGCGGCACTTTCCTTAATTAATTATATTCACCTTTCAGCGGATGTCTATCGCAGTGGCATCCCCTTCGGTCAGAAGAGCAATTTGTCCCTTTATTCGCTACGACCTTTATCTTATCTGCATACCGAAAATTGTTCTTTTCGCGAACGTTTGGCCACTTCAAGGGATATAGACGTATCGTTTTTATATTTGGAAGATAAACGTGAAGTTTATACGTTCTAGAAATGCGCCAATTAATTGGTACGATGCGAGTCTAGTACCAACGCGATAACCTAATTCGGATTTTTTCCTTGCGGAAACAATACAGGTCCTAATTTTCCTGAAATCAATTTTGTCGCAGCTCAACAGTCTCCAAGGAGGAGAAAATACTTAGAATATAAAGCACGAAATTATGAATGAAAATTGTTTTGTCATCGTCCGAACAGCATTTGAACTTCGATGCAAGATGCAAACGTGCAAGATATTTTTAGCAACATCTTTGTAACGAAATTGATCTACGTTGTTTTCTTCGAATTTGATAAAACTTCCCCTGAAAGTACTACGATAAGTACCTACAGCTTAACCTGATATTGGGCCGGAAATTATTCGAATCGCCGGTTAAAAAATAGTTTCGCGAGTGCGGAAATATAGTGATCGTTATCAACGACAAAGTTCCGTCAGAAGCATTGCGAACAAGTTCGAAACTATCGCCAGAATTTTCCTTCTTCCGTGTTGCGGCGTTCGATTTGCAGTATGAAACACGGCGTACCTGCGTGGTAACGGCGGGGGAAAGTACGACGATAACAACCTGACACTAATACCACGGACTACGAAGATGATACGTGTACGCTGTTTGTTCGTTCCAGTTACCCATTACCAAACTCCAATACTTCCGATACCTAGTCGCCGCCGCCGCCGCCGTCGTCGTCGTCGGGGCAATCGCAACCGCAACGAAACTTCGACGGTTCGTTTTGAAACGATGCTTATCGCTATCAAATAAGGGAAGTGAGATCGTTCCGACGTGACACGCCGCGGCGGTCGCGACAGTGATGGCTGTATGCGTTTGTTAGTAACTTGCCAGACGTACGATGAGTCGAGACAGGCGTCACCGGCGCATTGATTGCAATGTTTTGTCTAACCAACTGCTAAACAGTCTCTCTTCCCTTTGAACGCCTGTCGACCAAGTTTCGTACGCGACTCGAGGAATAGCTCCTAGCTCGGGGGAAATTGCATCAAGTAACTGATAACACGCCACAGTAAATTCTATCGCGATTGCTTTAACTTTGTCATACATACGATACGAAAATATATTTCTCATTTGGTTTAAACGTGTGCATTGCTTTAGCGACGGATTTTGGAATGAATGCTTTGCTGAAATAAAAGTATTTACTAATTTCTATAAGAGTACTTAACGCGCTAAAACATTTGCAACATCAATTTCCTCTCAAGACTTCATAGGCGCCATGAAGCTACAGAGGTGCAATCGTGTATGAGGTAAAAGTACAGCATTTATTATTTTCGTTTTCTACGATTATATCTAAGCATAGAGAAATATTGCAAAAGGTACTCTTATTGTTAAAATATGCAACCCAAACCACCAGTCGCTAAGCTAATCGTTTCCCCAACGTATTAAAGCACATTCGTAAATGGAATCATTGAATGGATAGGTAATATTTTTGGTTCGAATGGGATACTCTCGCGCATAGGGGATGAAGCAGAGCCAAGTAAATGTTTCGTTTCGGACCTATGGTCTTCCGTTCCCCAACTTTCCCCTCCTCCCTCACTTTCATTCTCTCTGATCGGAGCCGCCACGAGATTAGAGGCTGCCAAATGAATTAAAAGCCAATTTTAATCAAAAGCGGGCACCGGCTTTTAGGCACGATTACCCCCGATAATAACTGGTGGGATGGGCCAGCGCGTAAGTGGGGAAGAGCGAGACAGAAGGAAAGAAGAATGGATCCCATATATTACTTCTACGTGCTCCGCGTGATACAGAAACCGATTCTCCGTTCGTTATAGGTTCGCAACTAATAGCTTTTTTTTCTATAAGAACCAGAAGTCTACCCCCGAATCCCTGCCTCTCGCGGACGCGGTTGGCCATTCCAATAGGAGTTTTGCAGAACGGTCGTCTACGAAGTTGTTGAATACAAGACTAGCGAGTATTACGAAGGATCGTGCGGGATGATAAAACGTGTGAATCGTCTGCGAAAAGTCCGAAACTTTTTCAACGGGCCAATAAACGCGCGAGAACCACTGGAGCGCCACAATTTCGCGGCGTCGGCGTTATGAAAGCCATAATACGACACGAAAGCGGGGAGGCCGGTACCGACAGCGTAAGCAGAGGAACGAGGGGGAAAAAGAGCAAAAGAAGGAAAAACGCGTATAACCGCGGTTCTTGTTATAAGGCTGGCACGTATTATAGCGATCCCGCCGTTAGCACCTAAACGCACGATTGGCCAATACACGGGGCGGTGTTCCACGAACAGGAGCATCCACCGTGAACGCGAGCATCCACACGAGATTACAGCGACGCGTAAACGAGAAGAACATACCGGTTGTCCCAGTGCGGATCAAAACCGGGACAGGTGAAGCCCTGATTTGCCCAACTGACGCGATAATCACAGCTCTTTGAGGCTAGGCTAATTAAATTCCAGTCTAAATGAATGCAGCGCCGTTGTTATCTCTCTTTCCTCGTGTTCCGATACCATACATTTTCCCTTCTTTCGGAGAATAGTATTCACTTCGAATAGTTCGCCATAACTGACCGGGACTCTGTCATTCAAGAAGATTGGAACTCTACGTGGATTGATTAAGGAAAAGCGAGATAAAAATGTCAGGAAGATCGATGTAATTACAAATATCATCCTCTTCGGCGATCGGGGACCTGCTTCACCGTCAGATAATTAAGTGGCAGCAATTAATATTAGTCTTGCCCGTCGATGATAGTTATTATCGAACTATAGATTATCCTTTCGAGTGTGCTGCTGTAGCCCCCATGCTGCCGCAGTTGTCCAATTGTCTTCAATACACATGCATAGTTGCCACTTTGTTACGCTAAAAGTAATGCCACTAGACACGCTTTTACGCGTTCACCGTGCCGCCCTATGATTTTCTTTACGCAAGCAATTAAAAATCGCCAATTTAAGAAGATAAGAATATAAAAGAGTGTTCCATGCATACGATATCCTCGATTACCATATCTTAGAAAAAAGGAAAATTGCACCAGAGTCGGCTACACTTAGAAGCAACCAAAACCATTTATCGGTCCCCGATTCCTATACCTTCGGGATCCCTGACGGCTCACGAATTAGGCATCCCAATTTTCGAACACCCCATGCGACGCGACGAGATCGTCGTAAAACGGAGACCCCGCGGCGCGAAGGCAACTAATTAGCAACAAGTATGCCAAGAAACAGTTTTGCGCGCGAGCTAATTATCCGTCACGTTCGCCAGGACAGGAAGAATCCGCGGAGTCGGCCCCCCGATGGACAGTTAGAGCTCAAGGTTTCAAGGACGCTCTCACGGTGCCAGAAACCCTCGTGCAGCCCGCGTATACGCGAGTATATGCTGGTCTGTTCGTTTCGCGAGTGGAGCTTGAATAATCGTCGATCAGGAGAGGCTCGTTGGGAGTAAAGTGGCGAGAGAGGTAGGAGCCGCGGGATGGAAAAGGTGGAGGCTGTGCAGCAGCCGCGGCACCGGCACCGGCAGCGTCAGAAGCGGGCGACCGAGGAAGTGGAAAAGGTGGAAGAGGTGGCCGAAGGTGATGGATCTCGGGGAGGTGCAGACGCGGCGCAGCGTGCGGCGCGAAAACTGGCTCCTCTGTTTGCACAAGCCTTCTTCCCTCCTTTTAGACCTTCCTTTTCCCCCCTACTTGCTTCGCGAGAGGTAGAAGCGTAGCCGCCTCTCACTCGCGCCGTGGTTAGGGCGGACAGCTCGTTGCTCGCATTGACTACGGAGCCGTTTCAACATTTTCGGAATGTGGCTGCCGGAATCGGAACTTGGGAATGCTTTTCCCTGCCGAGGAACTGGGGCCGTGTATTGCACGATATCGGAGGGTGCTGTATCAAATATGGGTGGGCGATTCTAAATATAGAAGGTGCACATAATGCTACTGCATAACGTTACCTAGGTTCGCATAGGGAAAGCCGGGAGGGGTGACCCAGTTTTTCAAAAACGATCAGGACATTGTAAATTTCATAGATATCCAAAGCATAAGGTCATCTATTGTAGAGATTATCTGGGCTCGTCATGGGTCGAGTGAAAATAAAAAATTACAACTTTGGAGCACGTCCACGCCGCTATTGCTTAGCCCGCTAATCGGCAAACAAAAAGAATAGCTAAAGAATAGCTTGCAAACAACGTTCATTATATGTATTGCCAAAACGAAGGAAAATCGAGACATGTATGTTAGCGTTAGCGTATTTTAAAGGAAGAAACACGATCGGGTGGCGAAATACTATGCATCCTGTGTATAGTTTATGATGGGGACGCAGTCCTACGTGTGGTCGAAGAGTGTTTTGGGAATCGTCAACCTGGGTGACAGACGATGGCTGGTGGCCCGACGCCATTCAGTTATGGGATGTCCTAGGATTGACTAATTTATGGCACTTACCCCAGAACCTTGGAACATTGCACTCGTTTATAATCTCGAGCTAAATAATCTTGACGGATAAATTAATATCTAACATGTATGTATCCTATAATATGACATTATCATATTCGGAAACCGAGTCATCTCACCCCCGGGGCCATCCTACCCAGAATTATCCCACTGCAATATAATTTCAAATACCGCCTTTCTCATGGCTGTTTCCTCAATTCATTGTACATTGCATTTGTCCCATTTAACGACGCCTTTCACTGATACCGCTTGCGTCATATGTGCCACTGATAAGATTCACGGATAATCAGTTGTCAAATGACGGCTTGTGCCAGTCGATAAGCGGCGCAAGATAAATCTTCACTGTGAGGAATCGTTAAAGCATTAAGAGTACGAAGTGTTTCCTGCAGCCCCCGTTAACGTCTGGAAATCGATTTCCAGGGGAACGACCGTGAACTCCAGTCGGCGGAGGCGTTACGACGACGGCTCTAATAAATAAAGCACGAAAAGGAATAGCAGCGCTTCTCGATAGAGCTAACAGCGAGATAAATAGAATCTAGTCGAAAACAATCGCGACAGTACGAGGCAACGGAACGCTGTAATTCATCGGGAATCCTCAACGGTCGCTTACGTTTTCTTCTATACGAGCTTTCTCTTCGCGTCGCGTCTGTTAGTCCGTACCGCGGAAATAGGGCTCGGTTATTAGTTCGTAAAGATAAAGGTCCATCTCGGATGGGGCAGACGCGACGCGACGGTGGCCGCTGGTAGCGTCGAGCGAGCGAGATAAGGCCCTGACCCTAGGTCGATCGATAAAAATCGCTATAAATTAAGATTTTTAGTGCCTTAGCGCCGGACATTTATTCCTTCGGGTAGAGCGCTACTCTTTCCGTCGGAATCCTTTTTGGTCCACGAAACTATCGATCGAGGGAGATAACGTCACGGCCCGGTGCCTCGTGTCGGCCGGCTACCCGATTCGATTCAATTAACCAATCGAGCTAACCTGTGCAATGACCGCACACGTTGCGACGACGAATTTATTCGAAAGCCGTTTAAATGGCCGGTGTGTCGCGTGGCTGGCCTCATTTCGCGCCGCTAACAATAAATTACGTCCCATATGTATATCTATTAATAACGCCTTCGATTCTGGCTGCCTTTCGCTACTTTATAATCTTTCGCTAACCGCATTCACGTTGCTAATTTATTTTCACCGCGGCTACGCGTTACGCTTCTGACGAACGCACCGACTCGCTAAATTGTAAATGCAGATTAACCATTAGCCTGAAGTGCTTGAAATTATTGTTTCTATAATACCGTATAACACCGTAGATCTAATCTAGTCAAAAGTTCCATTATACGGGTGTTAATTTTTATAAGCTATTGGTGGTAATAAATTTCAATGCATCCGTATTTCGCGTGTAGCTTAGAAACGTCGAATGCGTGTCCGTATATGTGCGTGTGCTTGTGTGCCTATGTGTATGTGGGTGTGTAAGTTTTCAGCCGACCCGATGAGGCAAGATTTGTAAAATGATTCGTATCTTTGAAGTGGAAGGCAATTAATCTTTCGTCGAAGTAGTGTAATTAATTATAATCTTACTTACGGTAGGGGGCATTGTGATCATCGCGTCCCATGGCCTTGATTGAGCGGCCAATTACGGTAACATTGCCGCTGCTGCAAGTCGAGTAAAGACTCACGGAGCGCACCATTGCCGGCACCGCCCCGCACATCACCACCTGCAATTGACAAATAATGTTGCACTGATCAAAGTACCATCAAAACAAGCCGTAAATTATAATGAACGCGTTATCGGCGCTTGTGTCGCTTTCGATAAAGGGAGCTTACAAAAATACCACACGGTGGAACCGACAAAAGGAATCGAACGGGGATTGTTCCCTAGAAACGTAATACCTATTAGCCGATTCAACGGAAATTTAATTCAATGATTACACTTCGTACTTTGAACTTTGCATTTTGCTATAAGACTGGTGAATAATATGTTACAACACGAATTTCGGCTGCACAGCGAACCGACCGCAAGCATTCGAACGACCTATGGCCCGGGATCGCTTTATTGCTCTCGACACGGTCAACTGTTTGAACCGTAACTCTATTCTCGTTTGTTCAAATAATTTGTAACAATTTGCTGCCGCGCCGTACACGAGGAAACTTGGATCGCAAGCTCGACGGATCTGGAGCATCTAGTTTCCAGTTATTTGTAATTCGAGTGGTGGAACGTTGGATAAGGCGTTGAGCCCGTGCTGTTCAAATTTTACGACTTTCTCGTACGATTACAGTGATTCGAGAACTGAGAACTTTTTAATAATCAAATAACAATTACAAAAATTAATTCCATACTTATTGAAGTTATCTTGAAGCCCACTGAACAAGTTTCACAGTACTCAACTTTTTACAAGGTATAAATGATAATTATACATTTGAAAGCAGTGTTCGCATTAAAAGTGAAACGCCAAAGGCACGAAACCATAAAAAAAAAACTCGATTTCGATTGCCCGAAACTTGCAATCGGTAGATACTGCACGTTTGCTCCCATAAAATGTCAGTACACATGTAAATGTAACGGCAGGTATGACCGACAAATATAGTAGCGTACTTTGTTATTCAAAGACTGACAAGTAGCGGCATCATCGTTAGGATCGATCATCCGCTCTCAGTATTTGGAGAAGAATAAACGGACAAACTGGAATTTGCGAAGCATGTTTTCAGTTCGACGACCGAACGCGAAATCGTTAAAGACGTCGGAACTCCTTCACGACCGCGGGCAAGAACATTTTTACGACCGATTCACATATCATGGCATCGAATCATTCGTTGAGTCGTTCCCGCGGATCCCTTTTTGCGGTTCACTCGCGGGCGTAAAAATGCACGGTATTGGAGAAGGATAGAGAAACGTCGTTGCAGCAGAAACCACAAAAGATGTATACCGGCGGCGAGATTTGTTAACGAGCGAACACGAGCTGTCCATTAATGGCCGTAGAATCTGACGTTTCTTTTATTTCGGGAACGACGCCGTAACAATGTTACGATGACCAAACGGCAGAGTCTCGCCAGGCCGAGTAACTATACGGTTCGGCGTTTTGTACGGCTTGAAAAGTGTGATAAATTGTTTATATTATCTTTCTGCTTAACGAAACAATAACGTTCCGGTATAAGTATGCAAAAATGCCCGGTAAATTTCACATTGCGCGCATCACGGTCAGTTTAATTGTCTAAATAGAATTTTTATTTATTAATGTCAATAGATTTTACTGTTCTCTCAATTCTTCTTCCTCACTTGTTACTTTTAGAAATAATACTATGCGATTTCTGTCTTCTTACGACTTTTCTGTATAATCTATACTTTTGTTTACCAAAAGGTCAAAACCCGTATACAAATAATAAATAATGAATAAATAAATCTAAAGAGCAATCGTGCGAATTTTAAATATTAACCTGCATTAAATATTATACATCCTCCATTGTTAATTAACTTTTTCTGTCATCCGTTCATCCATTTTTCTCTCCTAGCCGTAATATGTTTTGCTTGCGCAACATTATGATAAATCGCACGTAAATCTTCAACGTTCGTAGGGACTTAAAAAATTGTCAATTCAACCGTGGCTTTACCATTCTCCGCAATTTCAATTATGAAATGCTATGAAAAGTATTGCAAACCCGTCGATATGTGTCCTTTATATTAAAGAAATATTAAATATTCTAATGCAAAATTTGTTTTTGCGTTCACTCATAATTGAGGCATATTAATACATTTGCTATCGCGTCAGATACTAACAAACGCACTCGTTTATTTCAAAGTCGGCGTTCTAAATGATTTAGCCTGCAGCTTGGACGTATCACTGAACCCCGCGTCGAGAATGTATACTGCTTCAATTTCTCCTGGAAACCGACCACCGTTGAAAGTGCGGAATAAGGCTGACCGCCACGAACCCGCTACTTTCGTATCCTCTAAACGCTAAACATACGGCTGCGGTTGAAATTTTTTTCTAATAACGAGGTTGCTGCACGCGACACATTTCCAACGTAGCCGCATTGCAGTGTTGCATATCCAACGATAAACTCTCGGTTTTCTAATTAATTCCACGTCACCACTGCGACGGACGCGTTGCCGCGTGGTCGCTGGGAAAATTTCATAAGAGGGACGAAACGAAATAAATCTGAACGCCATTGAAACGTTTGCGGGATTTTACACGCCAGTTGCCCATCGAATTGTCAACAGGCAGCTGCACCCTCGCGATTACAGTTCTGAATTCTTGCTTTGTATAATTTACTTAGGATGGCGTTAATTTACCGACGCGCGTCTGCAAATCGTGCAATTGCCTAGGGGGGCCGACGAACCATTTATTCTGCCACTTACAACCAGTGACCGGGACGATACAAGTATTTAAATGCTGTTTCCTTTGCAGTAATCAGGTATTATGATTAATGGCCAGACGGTTCTATATGAATCCTAGAACACAACCGGTGTATATGCGAAACAGATGCAATTTCGTTAACTGTTGTACAGTGTATTGTGTAGTATACTTATACTACACTCTAAACATAACAGATTGAACAATTTTGAACGAGCACAAATTTTTACGTTTATGTTTTATCGATACACATTTGTGTGCTTTATTTTTATTGTATATAACAGGGACGGCACTCCAAGAGATTTTACGCAAAGACATACATACGCAGGAACTTGATCGTTTGCCAATTTCCGAATTAATTATACTACGTTGGAATGACGAATTAAAATGAGAAATATAATAACAATAATATATGTATATATAAATCACCATCGCTACGTTATACGACGCCGCGCCATCTCGAAAGAATATTTGCCTGCAATTGGAATACAAAATTCGCTACTTCGTTTGCAATATAATTCTCATAGCTCAGAACAGAACAATATTTATAAACTTACGCAATTCGTGATAATATTTCTTAGATCGTTATTCACCGCAGTGTGCCGCATTAATTTGGGATATTGTCCTTACTTAGATAATGCACACGCGATTTCATGAATTACCGTTAACTACTGCAATAAATAAAGCAATCAAGTTTGTAACGAGTTGAAGCGTATCAGCGATATTACGACTGAAAAGTTCCAATAACTAATGAAGTTCAAGTACGTGAGTTGGAACGTAGGAACCTCGAAAGAAGAGTTTACGACATGCTTAGGTGTTACTCGAACCTAGTAACGAACCATTTAAACGGGAACAGATGTAGATAGCCCAGTTTCTAGACAAAACGGACGAGACCCAAATTGCAAGGTAAAATAGTGGTACGCGAGCAGGGAAAAAAATGTGTGCTCGTCGGATTGCATAATTCGCTGTTATATACAAGGTCGAAGAATCGACCACATTCATAGGACTCTGAGAATAATACAAGGTGACCCACCTAAGAGTAGGTATTGAAATATTTTTGAAACTGTTAATTGTATCAAAAAACATTTCAGACGAAAGTTAAATACTTTCGAAGGAAGTACTCTTCGACGTAATTAGCATTTTTGTATATGTACGCGTGGAGGACATTTGAAGGTCATGTTCGTTTTGTAAATTGAATAATTCCCCTTCGAATGTCACCAACGCGTCCACTTACAAAAAATGCTAATTAAATCGACTAATGGCCAAATTTTATTTGAAACATTTTTCGACACGATTAATAGATTCGGAAAATACCCTATGTACACGAGTACAATGTGAGAAGAATGGCCGAAAATGTACATTAACCACGTGAAAGCGTAATAATGAAGTCACTAATCTATGACAGACAAGGCGCCCACAGATACAATAATCAGCGGTTTACTAATTGCAAGTCCTGGATCGACTTTCTGCACGCGATCTATTGAACTTCCGCCGCTTCATGCAACGAATATCTCCGATCTGACCCAGTCACCGTTTCTGTACAAAGACCTGGCACGTATCCGCCTAAGTGCCCATCGAATATAAGTATGCAAGTTTACGGATTCCGCACGAACGTGGCCAAAGCCCTCGTTCAAATTTTACACGGCTCGTTAGAGGCAACGTATGTAGGGCAGCAGTATTTCCCTTAAACTATTCGCATAACACGAAAACACACCGGGTAGCTGGAGTTCTTTCTATGATATAATTGCAGAAAATTGGAGCAATCGTATTTCTCTTGGATGCATGTGCACATGCATAATAGTACAAGGAAACTTATTCGTGGCTTTCTAGAGCAATGCTCGGTAACAATTTAATTTAATTTAATTTAGTTGAATATCATTTGTTTCGGATACTTCTTGTAAAACTGTTTACCAGATCCTAAAAAGTCTGTATGATTGGAAATATGTTTAAGTACCACACTGTACGTAATGCATTGTATTTTCTATATAAGCCATATTTGGTTTATAGCAATTTACTTAAATAAATAAATAGTAAAAGGAAATAAATGTTTCAGAGTTCTACTCCTATCGTGGAAATTTGTATTCTGACAGTATGTATTTACAGTTTCACTGAGCATTCAGCGTTGTGCTGGTACACGCGTTCCTACCTAGGGTATACGGCAGGTGATTAAATTATAACGAACACTTCGAAATTTCGTTAAGAGTTAAATTCGAAATACACTTATCATGACACCTTTTTATTGCAAAACATGTTGTTGCGCTTTCGATGACATATGACAACGATTTTAATTGTACTCGTCATATTATACATACAAATTGGAAACTTGTGTGCATATACAAACATTGTTATTTAACGAAGTAAAAATAAGTGGCGAGACCAACGGTAGTGCAAAGTGGTAGTTGGTTACGAATATATAAAAATGTAGTTAAATTAGCTATTTATGTTAAGAACAAAAGAAAGGTTATAACATAATAACAATTTGATCACCTACTGTACTATGCAATATTTCTTATTTTAGGCAGTTTGTTTTTATTATTTATGTTCGTTTATATACGGTTAATTGTGCAAGACAAATAAGTTACGAACAAGTAGTTTTGAGTATCAAGTTAACCCTTTTAGTGCCAGGCGAAAAAGAGGTGCCTATGCGAGAATAACCGGCCGACTTTCACGGTTTTACTAGGGTTTGGGAAAATGGTCATAAAAACCAAACAAGAAACAATATTTACATGATTCAAAAAGCAGTATATTAATTATTGCGAAAGAAAACTTCTTTTGTTGGACTTGAATCAGTGAAATAAGAAACGGCACAAGTTATTCTCAAGTAACTTCGCAGGAGCACGAACAAGTATTTACAACGAAAAAGTATTTCTTTTTTTAAATATTTAATGTAATTAAGCGCGAACAATATAAATAAGTGACTTAAAACCGAAAGGAATAGCCTCACGCCATTCGGGATAAAATATACATTTCAAAATTTCCAACTACTTCACGAGCACATAAAGGCGCATAGTTAAGGCAAATTAAATTTTCTTAATATTGTACTTTTCTATAACTGTGATAATTGTACGCGTGTCACTTACCATCAGGAGGCACAAAATCTTCGCTAAAACGGCAAGCTGTGGTAACCTGAAACAAACGAGGATACAGGTGTAAGTCATAAATATTGCAGTCATATTTTTTAATTCGATAACGAGAGAGTTAAAAGTTTGGTTGATCTGCACGTGCCGGCCACGGGGGCACACGCAGTGGAAAAGGTGGTATTTGTTATTACACGCGCAAGGTTTCAATTTGTAGCACGCAACGTAATCGCTCGATCTCCGCGCGATTTATCATATGCAAATTTTCGCGTGACCGCGGAATACAGTTCCCCGCGACGGAGGATACTATTAGTAGCGGCGCAAATTGAATGCCCGGGATGCTGCGGATCGCTTCTGACAGATAAGGAAAACATATATGATATAATTAGTGGTGGAAACAAATTACGCCGGACAGATAGTCTAACGCGCGGCCGGTTCACGATTCTATCTTCCTCGCGTGCCGCGGTCATAATAATTCTGTGCGCGATAAAACGTCGAAGGATGGTTCAGGTTCGATGGATAAAATATTGTATTTTTCGGATTAAGCCAGTATCTTCGAACAATTGGCCCGCGGCTAATCAGATTATCACTCGTACCGTGACAATATTTTTGAAATGTGATGGAACCTTTTTTGCCCCGCAAAGCGTTTGCAAGCATCAATCGTGCATACTTCTGCGGTATACTCTAAATTCTATAGAAAAAGGTGTTGCACGAATTTGAAGGAATTCCTAAATAAAATCACCCAAACGGGCATTGAAACCACGTATGTTAATTTTCCGCATTTATCGAACCACCGCGGCGACGGCAAAAGCAGTGTTCCATACGTTGCAGCATAAATCTGAAAAGCCGAGTAAAACATACGATCACCCGGAAGCGCTGCACGATTTCGGATCAATGGCCACGTTACAGGTCTAACGAAGAAATCGGTTTCACTTTCCACAATCTACACACTTTCTCGCCGATCTCTGTCCTGGAAGAACATACTGTATGTCATACGCAGCGACTCGTTAATTCGACCGTGTCAATAAATATTCCAGCAGCGATTGGCGATTTGCTCTAGTAACGGCTGCCACTTTTTTCCCTTTTTCGGGGGCGAAAAGGGGAGATCGGTAATCGTAGAAATTAAATTCAACGTCCGAGATCGGTGTAGATTGCAAATAAATAACCCAGTTGCGAACTAGGTACGTGCGGTGAGCCGCTGCAGCGGGTTGCGCAACGAAAATGCATCTCGTGTTACAGAATACAGGTGAGCAGCAAGACCGACAGTAGTGGTGACGTGGCAAACGTTCATTATCCGCTCACTTTAATTCGCCTGGGTTATTGGCTCGCCGGTGGTGCCACGGGGTGGACCAAACGCTCCTTTCTTTCCCATCAACCCGCCTACCTCGTTCGAATCGGCCTCGAATCGCTCCAAGGAATTCCGTTGCCACGCCAATGCTCTTAAAACGTCTATTTTATTTTGCCCGCGTCAACTGAATCTTCGTAGAAAACGATAGTAAACTTTCCTATCGAACTGCCTGGGAACTGTTACTGCTCGACACGATGTAATTTCATTTTCTAGGAAACTTACTTTTCGACCGTGTTTTGCTACGTGTTTGCGAGTAACATCGGCGCGAGTATTGTTATTAGAGCGTTACGGGCCCCAGTATTGCCTGATAAATCACGGAAAGCCAGAAATTAACTTGGAGCACAGATACATAAATTCTGTAAAGAATTTTTTCTAAAGCGTCTTAATTTCGCCGGTTTACTTTTAACTATTTTGTTGCAGGAGACGTACGATACGCTGTCTGACTTTTGTGTTGCTCTAGACGACGATGCGGATTATATATTTTCAACATACTCTTAACGTTGTTATGGAAATAGTTTTATAGATGCAACATAAGTGCGTACATACTTATACTTTTTATCACCCTCAACGTTTATTATTACTCAAGCGCAAAATGCAACCCCACTACTCTCTTCACAAAGCTCGTCGCATTTTTTCTTCCTCTCCTATATGGGCAAAAATCCCGAAAATTCGGGTCTCAAACTAACCCTTTATGGGTTGGCGACTTCCATTCTGATTTTTCGAAAGTGTACAGTTCGATGAGTAGAATCCTACAAGTAACTTTTTTAAATATTTCTTCATTACAAAACTGTGTACCTTTAAACATATTCCCATTTTCCCAGGAGTTTCCTTCGAATTGTTATTTTTATCGCAGAAAGGTTTAAACATTTCACTTAAGCATCGCTTATAAATTAAATTAGAGGCTCCAATAAGTGTCTCAGAATTTGTTCGAATATTCTTGAAACTCAGAGCAATAAAAAATCAGGCTCGGGAATGAAAGAACCGTTATGCTGTCCGTGTTAGTGAAAATCCATATTGCCGGCGAAGGGTTAACTACGCTTCCAATTAAATAATATTCGATTGGAAAAGATTCCATGCACAGTAATTAAGAGTTGAAATACGGCCCAAGAAATAATCGCAACGAATAGTTCATTGCTTGCTAATGAAATTTCGCGATTTAATTGCGCCGCTATGAGCGCCGCAGAAGCCTCAAATGATTATGCACTTGACCGAGTGCGGAATATGCGCTTTACCGAGAGTGTACCTCCTTTCGCAAGGTTTTTAGAAAATGAACCGGCGTTTCACGAAGGTGCCTTGACAAAAATTGAAAAGGTGTGATGAAATTATTACAGCCCAAATATACTGGAATATTCAGCGACGTTAGTGTCGCGACATACGTATACATATACCTAAGTCGAAGCAAAGCAGTTGCGAGGAATGCAAAAATTAAAATAAACCTTATGAAACATGAAAATCGGACCCTACACTTACGAAATGCTCACCTTGTAAATTTAGTTATTCATGGAAATGAACATTATTGAATATACAGACGCGCGTTTTATACGGCTGATATTTTTCTAAATCGACGCAAGCAACCTCGAGATGAAAACGATCGCGTAGCTTGCGCCGCGAGAAGTTAGAATAATAATAACGTTGTCAATATTTATGTATTGCCAATCGTTAATAATCGACAATGTATGTATATACTATCCTATTTACCGCTATATCGCTTTACATAATTACAAAGTTAATTATACAAACGATTTGCTGACACGATACGATGGTACGTGTGGCATCGAAAGGTGTGGGATACATTAGCATTCAAATTTCCTGACAGTCGTTACATAACGGAGAAAATGTTAAAACGGCGGTGCTTCGACGGTAGTCGCGGGTAGGGAGGAGACGGATGGTACCGAGGAAAATTTCTAAAAGCGTAGACTCGGTGGCCCCAGTCGCAATAAACAGCATCATGCTCTCCGTGAAAAATCCAGTATTTCCAGTATTTCTAGTATCGATGAGAGGAATCATCGAGGCTGAACATAAAGATGGGTCTTTGGGGGCGATTCCTCCATTCCGAAGACTTCCATGACGTACGTCACGACGTTTTCAACGTGCAATTACGTATCTTTATTGTAGGTATTGTAATAATATTTCGATAACATAGTTAAATTTTACGCTTGCTAAGATCGAGGCTGACCATGCATCATTATTTAAATGGTTGTCCAAGCTATTGGCTATCAATTTTTCAGCCCAAAACGCACAGTGGAGTAATTTAAATTTAGCTTTTAATAAATAACGGAGGAAGATATTTGTAGCGTTCACGATGAACGTTGTATGTCCGTTTAAGATTTGATTTACTGTCAAGTTTCCAGTACACGTGCCTATTTTAATAGCAACGATTCTCTGTTTGAAAGTTCATTTTATAAACTGCACCGATAATTAACCAAGTCCTTCTATTTGATCAAATTCCCATTTAACAGATTCGTGCGAGAATTAATTCAAGCACCGCGCAAGCATAATTTATTAGCGGTAGGAAATTGAACCGTGCAATAGAAATAATACATCGTTACAGATTTATACGGGCAATATTTTATACGTTACTTGAATGTGTCGTTAAATCTGTCATAACTCACCAAATCGCCGTAAACATATCTGCGCGTCACCACTTTGAAGTGTCATCTCAATCCATGCACTAAGTAAGAGGAATCGTGACACTAATCCGACTTTAAGATTGAAATATTTCCTCCTATTCGTAGGCTCGATAGCGTACTAATCAGGCGACTTTTATTAGAACTACATAGGAGCCAGCACAATTCACGGCCAATAAATGTCAATTCTTGACAGTGCGATTCTTTCGCTCGATCAATGACACTGCGAATGATACAGAACCTAAATATTTCAGAAACTTACACACTCAATCAAAATTCAAAGAAACTGACGTGCAGCGTTACGTCACTCGGCAAATCTTCGCATAGACACGGCAATACCGAGTGCTCGTACACTTGATTCGCAGCGGGTATCGTCGGTTTATATTCACCAATGCTCAAACGAATTCTTCGGTCAATGTGTACGTATCGAGACGCCCCAAGAATTCGGCCAGATTAGCTGGGATTACGTTGTATCGTTGTCAATCGCTCCGTGGCACTGACGTAACTGATAAGCGACGGTAGTGGTCCGAGGTGAAACTGTCCGGGCGAACCGTTGATCGATTGTTCTTCGTTACAGCGTTACGATCCACGACTAGATAATGAAGTTTTGGCACAAAGTGTCGCAATGACACCGATGGAATGACTAGACCAGTTACGACTAGAGAACGAACGGTCCACTGGTTGGTAAAGGACCAGGTTGGAAGTGTCAAATTCTAAAGCAGATCCCCGCGCCTGTCGGTTGCTGTTAGCTGTTTTGCAGCAAGTACCGTGCCTGTTCCACAATTTTAATGATCACTCGCGAAACTGGGCGAACGCAGCACAGGATCCGGAAAAGAGCAGAAGCCGCCACGCGATTTGTTGTCACCGGCGCGAGATCGGTACGATGAATACTGCCGAGGACACAATCCGGCGTGACATCCCCGGCCACGTGGGGACTCATCTAAAGGGGATTTTAGTGGGGATATTTGTCGCCTGCCGCGTGAAAAACTGCCAACACTTGAATAGGCCCCGACACGCCGATGAAAAACGCGGCTACCGACCCGACGCCAATGGCTCTCAGCTGGACACCGCCTGTCGCCTAGATGCCCTGCATGGATGCCGTGGACGATGATTCCTTCATCCGATCTAACAAGCAGCACCGCCTTGGTGGTCATTCTTATAAGATCGTGCCTCTTCGACCTGGTGCCCTGGCGTGGTCTTTAACGAAACTTTGCGACGAATTTTCGCTCGCTGTAACATTAGGTTGGTACGCGCGAAGCGGCCGATTTTCCAAACAATCGATGAAGTTTTTACGGACTTTTCCAGTAGGCAAGTGTGCTAGGAAATTGCACTCATTAGCGTCGAGTCTTAAACCCAGAGATATGCAATGCAGTTCATGTGGTTTCTTAATCGTTCTATCCTAGAATGGCAAATTCTATGGCGTATTAAAACGAGGCATGGTCGCGTTGGGGTATATATTCTTCTAGATTAAAATATTGACAGGGAATTGTGTTTAGCGTCATATCTAATCTAATTCCTCTAATTTCTAAGCATCTTGGTACCACTAAACCACATTCTAATAAATTCAGATTTGCCCGCTCGCAAAGATGCAACATAAACAGATGGAGCATTTTCAAAATGTCGTAAAATCCGTCCATGTTTCTTGTCCCTCCAAAATGTTCAATGTACCACATTACCGCTACATGTATTCCCCGTGATCAATTGAACACCGTGAAAAACCCCCACCGCCATAGAAAAGCGAAGAAAAACATCGACATCTCTATTGACGGAACCACGAAATTTACTACCTTTCTGTTGTGCCGAGCACGAGCCGACTAGCATGAATGCCCGGCAAGCATCCAACCCACGAAATAGTCACCTGGTGTTGCGCCGACAATGGCGAACCCCTGAATGTTTCTTAAATAAGCGTGGCAAGTCACGACAAATCACGCGTGTCAATGGATTTCAGACAGCGGCGTTAAATTGTCGTGGCCAATTGTTACGCCGCATCGGCTGCTTTACGTTCAACGTCGACGGGCATTGCCGGCGATCAAGCCTCTATAAATTCCAATGCCGAAAGCCTGCTACAAATCACTTCGCGTGCTCAATTTTCAACCCGATAAACGCCATTGATACTTTGCCTGCGTGTGCAGAAAACGCGGCAGATAAGTTGATTCATGCATTCTGTCGCAGTTGACACATCTGTCATTAACAGTATTCGGTTGTACAGGTAGATCGAAGGAATATCAATGCCAATAAATTCGTCTCCTTAATTTTAAATTTGTGATTAATTTCTAATAATATATATCCAGTTTCGCTTATTTTGTCTTTTGCTCGTAATTGTGCGGCTCGCATAGTGGAATGCCTAACCGTAGGTAGGCTCGAAGAGGCATGTTGCGAAAGAATTTGCGCCATTGTGAAATTCTACCTGTACGAGTGCAACGATATAGATATAATACGTTAACAAAGCGGCGCGTTATCGTCGAGGCTTGTCACGGTAGTCGTAAACCCCTGGTCCTCCAGCTTAACGAGGCGTTAACATTTCCGACACACGAATCTACCCCTCTCATGTCGCCATAAAGCAATCCACTTCGCGATCGATTAGTACATATTTCTGTTCGACGGCATTGGAAAAACTAACTTCTGCTACCGCAATTTCAAATAAGGCACCGATCACATAAGAATTGCCAATTTTCCTCCAAATCGATTTTAGTTCAGATAATGAGAAAACCGTCGATGCACCGCGCATTGGATAAATCCTACATTTCTGCTCATCACCATGGAAGCACAGGAGCAATTAGCCTAATAAAAACTGACTCAATAGACACTTTCCTGGTACAAACGCCAGTTGTGCCACTGCATCTGCGAAAAAGTCGATCCCACTTTTTTCTTCACAAAAGCCACACCAATTGGTGACTTTTATTCGTCTGATTCGTTAGCAACCTGTGCTTTCGGAAAAGACCGACAAGTTCCACGAAATGACTCATCTTCCCGACACTTTTTGTGTTCCATGAAATCGTTAGAAGCGCAACGAAGCGCGTTCGTCAGCGTGCACCGCCTATCGAATCCACGATTCGCTGGTAACTCGAGACGCCAGGTTGCGTAGTACCCTGTCGCGAAGCTTTTTTCTGTGGCGCGTACGCGCGGCATGCAAATTATCCCGTTGATTGAATCCGGCATTTTTTCTCCGTTGCACAACGAGAACACTCGTGGCTGGAGGCTGGTGGCAACGTGAAGTGGCAGATAGTAGCCGTCGACGTCGGACGACGGAACGGCTTACGAGGAAGGCTAAGGAGACGGGCAACGGCTGAACGCATCCTGGAACTTTGCATGGAGAGGACCGTCTTCGTGCGTCAAGTGTTCCACGGCCGACAAGACAACCGGGAGCGGCCGGGAAGAGGAGCGAAACGCGAGGGAAAAGAAGAAGAAGAGGAACAAGAAGAGGAGCCACGCGAGAGGAGTACGCGACGTAGTTTTTGCGGTTTTTGCTCCAAAGCCGCGACGTTCCGACCGGCGCGGCGACACATTCATTCTGATATACTCCTCGCCACGCTCTTCTTCCTCTACCGTTATGCAGATAAAATAAAACTAACGATCGGGGACCTATGGTTTCAAAAAGAAGCGGTGGAATTGGTCTTCGTAAACAACCAATCGATAGACGTATGATCGCAGAATTTGTTCGGCGTCTCGAATGAAACGCTCATTTTAATACGTAATTGCAATGCATACGTAATCCGAAAATTACTAAATAAATGTTAAAGGGCATTCCGTGTTTATGCAGGGAGTACCACGAATCGCGATCGGCTTAGATTGTTCTATTGTTCGTGGGTCGACGGAAAATTTGTTTATCTGGTATACCATGGCACACCATAATCAATGTAAGCTTCAAGATGATTAAATATAGTATAGCATCCTTTGTGAACTCTTGTTTTTCAAGTTTTAAAAGTCGCCTGCAGTGGTTTGTATAAAAACGCACAACTTTCTACACCCATATTTTAGAAAAATATTTTTGTTCCATCTCACTCCACGAAACAGTAAAACAATAAGTATAGGCTAAAAGATAGATGCACTAATTAAAAAAAATTCATTACATTTCACGATACACCCTGTGTAATCACGTTTCCATCTTTCCACAAGGAGACAATTATTATTTTCTCCACTTTTCTTTATTTCATCCCCCCACTTCAACACCCTATTAAAAACTAAAACGTCCAGACTGCGATTAAACTCGTACCTAATACACACCTACAGCATCGGAGACCTAACGCTCGTTTCCTGAACAATCGAGAGCACAGTTTTATTCCCCACGTGATTATCGCGTTGCCTCGTTTAATCTCCGGCGTATAGACTTTCATGTCTGGTGTCACCAGAAATAGCCCACGATGAATCAACCAGAAACGCATCTTTTACCCCGTCGATCGAGTACCATTGAAGCCGTTCCCCGCATTCCTGGCCTTTTACTTAGGCCTACTTAAAAGGGTTGGATAGCTCGAAGGCTCTCAGGGCGGGTATCGCGTTCGGGCGAGTAGCCCTCGGCTCAGCTTGGCCGAAACAAACGACTAAACGAGGTGCATCCTGCGGGATCATTCATTACTCGTCCCGTCTCGTTCGTTAAGCGAGCGCCAGTTAAGAAGGTCACGGTTAATTGAGTTTTAGGAATTCATTTCGTCGCCGATAACCCGCCGGTGGCCTTCTACGCTCACGTTCCTCGTGACCGTCGAGCAGGAATTCCGAGCACGACAATATTTTCCGTCAGACGAAAGCGCACTGCTTCAACCGAATCTAACTAATTGTAAGCCGATGCTCGCCGATCATCTTAATCGTCAGCTATAGTTCTATAGACAACGGGGCTGCGTACAATAAATTGGAATGATTGAATTCTGATTGAGTGTTAAGTGTCGCGATAAATAAAATCAACTTTTCTCTTGTGCGATATTAAGTTTTTTAATATTGTTTCGGTGCTCCAGGAGGCGTTGCTATATTTTATTTGCCAGGGCGATGTAGCTGAGTTTTTCAGACGTTATGTCAGGTTCGCGTTACTCGCCTAGGACAACGGGGCACAGTATTGTATCATTGAACGTAACTAGAAAAAGTGGAGGAACTTCTGCAGTGGCACATCGCTTGAACTCGTTAGGCGGTTAGCGTTAACATGATTCATCGGCGATTGCGACAATGGGGCACGAGTCGTCGCGCGAGTGACGTCAACGATTTAAACGCGTAAATGCATGCCGATATTGAACAATTGCGAGTATTTTTTCTGTTTAATCGACTCGGTTTCTGCATACACGTATATACGATAGATTTTTTCCGCGTGAAACATACAGCACACGCGTGGTTTATTATTTCATTCATAATATCGAGCCCCGGCCGTGACTATTAACCCATAATCCACTGAGGGCAGAGCATTATGTGAAACAAATTCGCGATCGTAATTTCAAATGGTCACTCGCTTCCTTCGAGGATTAGGCACAGTAGAAATATTTTATCTCGTGTCAGTTTCAGATAAATATGCCAGTACGGAATACTTTTCATTGGAAAGAACATTCACCACTAAAAATTGTCCTTTTAAAGATAATGTATACAAAGTATGCAGCAATTTAAATATATGTAGTTTTAATTCACTATCGCATTATGCAAGCAAGTTTGCAAGGTTTATGATTATCACTTTAAGAATTACGACGCTAACACATAGAAAATTGCATGTGGCTGAAAATTCCTTAGGAAAATGGTATCGGCACTTCTTCGAATGTGTGCTCTTATACATACATAATTCTCACTCCATAATTGCACGTATAAATTGTAATTACAGATTGGTGCCTATATGCGGAAGAAATGAATAAACACTTGGAAGATTCAAATATTGAAGCAAGAAGGACGTGTTCGAATTTGCGAAGAAAAAGGCGAGCGTTAAAAATGAATGCCAGTAAATATGGGTACAGTTTTGCGGGTACGCTTTTCGTTTATTAGCTTTCGTCTGGTATTCTCTGCGCTAGAGCTTCGCGTGTTCACAGAGAAGGATCTAAAATTATACGAAAATTGTTAGCGGACTAATAAGAGGTTCGTTGATTTATTCATGCAGATGGAACGAAAAGGAATATGTCTCAAGGCAAACGCGAGTCATCTCGTTCACTGACCCCATTGTTTACTCCGAAGATCACGTAGACTGTTTTCAAAGTATTCGTTAATACGCCGCTGCTTCTTATCTCGAAGAAGCTAGACATGCTCCTGAACAAATTGAGCCACGCGCGCGGCAGCGAACAGAGCAAGCGTACAGAGGTGGAGAGGAGGAGGCGGGAGGAATATAATAAAATAAAAGGCAACGCGTAGCAATTTGATTCACACCTTATCGAGATACTACCACGAGGGATACAAATCTGGGGGAACTAAAGAAACTACAACGACCTTCAGAATTTTTGTTAAATCTTTCTTTCGTCACTTTCACCCTGCGTGGGACGCGTTTACAGGTTACCACGCCGAATATCACCTTGGATCATGCTTTCGTAACACGTTATTGTTTATCGTGTCACGTAACATCACGGATTATCTTGCGAGGAAAAGCAACAATACCGTGCCAATCATCTGAACATTGTTCGCAGCTCGAAGTGGAAACGGTCGCGTCAGCCAAGGTGAGAAGAAAATTTCAGTTTGTAAAGTATCGCCGTTCGTTCTGCCTCGCCCGCGCGAGCATTTGTTGTTCGACCTGTAATCTCTAATGGACTCTATGGGCATTTAAATAACCATCTCGCCCACCCGCCATCACTTAACTCTCTCTCTCTCTTTTTATTTTCTCCGAACCCCGCTACTATCTGGACGGTGTACGCTCTGACGACACGAAGACAACTGCTCTTCTCCCGGCCTCTACATTTCTTTTTTTTACCGTAACGACCGACTGGACAGCGTGGTTACCATTATTTGCCTTCATCCTACGTGTGTTCACGAAAGGTTCACGCAATCGGCGAAAGACGCGCGTCGTTTCACGGAACACCGTGCTTCGAGACGGAATCGAGCACGGATGAGGAAAAGCGATTCGCCTCGATCCTGTTATGGGTGGCCCGGACTGGCAGACGCTTGTCCTCAGGACACGTGTCTGCGTTAAGGGAGCACGCAGTGTCCGCGGTTAAAATACGCGTCTGCTGACAGTTCGTGGGCAAGGAATGGCCTGCGCGTATCTCGTTTTTCAATGGAGCGGTTAACAGGAAACGGTGTCCACGGACTTCTTCCGGCCCCCCGCTTCTTTTTTTTCTTCTCTTTTACCGTACGATATGTCGCGAATCTTTCCCCGACAAAATCCAAGTCGCGGAAGCTACGATTCCATGTGATACGTGGACGTTTACGATGACTCAACGGAGTTAGTCATACGAAACTGGGAGACGACGAATCCGCACAAGAGCCGGTGCACTTTTAGGGCACTCTCCTGGCAACCCGAGCCAGCGGAGTGAACGTTGCCGGACGATCAATTCATTGCACGATAGCGTTGATTACGCGGACTTGGCAAATTCTTCCAAGAATGAAAACCAATCAGCAGATGGATGCAAATGGGATCGGCTTCTGGTTCGCGCTTGGAAGCCAAATTTTGACGGCATATCAACTGTATTAGAACATTGCACCCTGAGGAAAGAAATCCTGCGTTTCTTTTACAAGATATCCATCAAGCAACCAGAAATTTGAAGACAAATTTCGCTACGTGTGTACGAAACACAGGGAATTTATCGTAACGACGTATATGTAAAATGTAGCAAATATAATGATATTCACTCGCAATGCGTTCTATATTAATTATGTATACTATTATTACTCACTGCGTTTCATTGATCTCTGGTGTTACATATTTGGAATTAGAAGTGCTTTGAATTAATATTGGAATGGATCGCTATGCGAACGCCCGTTGGTCAAATTGGTTAACTCCACAAAACAAAAATAGGGAAATTTTGATATATATAAAAAGTTAAGGGCGCTTTATCGATAAAATTGAAAAACAAATCAAACATGGTGTTAACCGATTTGGGCTCATATTCTACAAGTGACAATCCATTGCAAGTGGAGTATAGAATAGAGAAACAATATTCACAATCCATTCTCCTGTTTGCAATTATTCTACATCGGTATATATCAAGTCGACTTTCATTTCTACTTTGCCTTGGTATAAAAAATGTATCATATGCTTCACGCGTTCCCTTATATTTATATGTGTGTATCGCGACAGCGTGTCATTTTTTATAGCAACCTGAAATTCATTTTTCTTCAATATTTAAATCCGCTTCAAAAAAGGAGCGTCGGACTGCTATCAAATTCAGAAAATAATTACAAACATCCTTACTCGTAAATTTCCTACACCAGCAAGTATTATTTTTTGCTTGCTTGCACGCTAAGAGAAGCATTCTTGCGACGTAACGGGCATTTAAGAATTATCGATAACAGAAGCGTGGGAGTATGTGGCGATAAGGTCGTAAAGTGGACGATGGAATTTGTGTAATCGTTCTTAGGAATTTCGTGGAAACGAACGCGTGGAGCCGAGCCGAAAAAGGAATGTTACGTGAATGACTTAACGTGCATCGTCGAGATACCCGATGACTGACATTGCCCAACGTGACCAGCGTGGATAATCGAATGTTTACTTACCCCAGAAAAGGGTTACGATATAGGATTGTTATCAATCGTTCATCAATATTATTCTCGACGATTGTCCATTATCTATGATATCTGTCAATAATTTCACTCGCTAATTGTACGAATCACAATGACGTCTTGGAATACTTTGTGGCCCACCAATCCCTTCATTAAACTATGCGCGAATGTGTGCCAAAAACGAAGAGGAGCACAAAAGGGTGAATGTGCACGTGATAATATTTACATTCATCTACTATCGTTTTCATTTATTTTTTTGTAACATACACGCATCGGTGTGCGAATGTTGAAAGAAAATTTAGGGCAGAAATCCACAGCAACTTTCTCTTACCAGAAGAATTAAATAGTTGAAGAAGTTAATAATCAATCTACCTCGTTCACGTAATCATTTGCATGCAGGCAAATGGAATCAGACACGCGTCTTTGAAGATGATCGAAGAATGGTAAAAAAAACAACTCCGATGGCGCAATGGTGAAATATTGAATTATTCTTCCATCGCACAAAACCGCCTCGCTGATAACAACAAAACTCGCGGCCCAATTATTCTTCGCCTTCATCGTTAACTTAATTAAAAATCTTACAATACATACGAACCTGTGGCGCGTTACTCAAATACATAATACTTGCGTGTGTGCCTGCGCGGGCACGTGCAGTCGAAGATGAACGCTGTCAAAATGATAAGGAACTCACAACTCTGTGCAAAGTTTCCATTGAGATGAATGGCTCGACAGTGAGATAAGATCTTCATATTCGAGAAAATAAGAATACGATCGTACTAAATTCATCTACCACTCGCGTGTCTCGATCAACCTCTATATCTTTATTTGCCCAAGAGCTTGCTACTGTTCTTCAACGTATTTCCTTGAATCGGTGGTTCGTAGGGACCGTTTTAAATGTAATTAGCGGATGATTTGCGCTGACTAATAATAGACAGGAAAGCGAAAAGAGAGAAATTGGAAGGTTGCTCTTAAAGTAGAACCAGTTTAGAGGCGGATATATGCTTATGCGTGCGCCGGGTGCGACGATCGGTCCACTCTCGAGGCAGGAGGGACTTCGTCATGGCCGAGTGATATCCAATCAGGGAATACAGACAGCGAGAACGTGGTATCCAATTGGCGGTATCCACTACTGCTAATTAGTGCTGATAGTCTTGGTAGTTCAAGGATGATTGAACTGCGCCTAGGTGGTCCGGCCTGATATTGCTTGATTCTTGTAAATAATAATTATATCGAAGCAAGCGAGGTTCGCGTGAGCCGAACGTTGAATATAACGGATATGAAATGCTGCAACATTTATGATACAATTATATTATTCCCCTTATCGATTGCATCGTTCATCAGATGTCGAACGTTTAAAGTCCATAGAGAATCAGGTACGGAACATATTAAAAATGACTCGTTGGGAACTGTTCTCTCTGAAAGTGATTTGAAATCGTACTAAAACAATCGAAACGTGGTACTTCTGTACTTGAATGATGCTAAAAAAACGCATTTATTGAAATGGCAAAATTTGGACACAATTAGTTCCTATTTAGAAGGGAAATATTGCAGCACCCATATTGCATTAAAATTGTTTTCTAATTGACCATGCGATCTTTATGTTATGGGATCAATTAGAAAACGACGCTGGTGGTCCAACTTACTACTTAATTAGCTTTAGTAGCCCCGGGATGTGTGGGCAGACTAAACGAGATAATAACCCTTTTGCTTCCTTTTCATCGATTCGCAAACACACCTTTGCTCCTCAAGGGGATCTAAACAAGGCTTGCGTCTTTGAATAAAAAAACAAAAAGGCAAAGAATCAGTAAACAGCCAATCCAAGTCACCGTACATTTTCGCTTTATTTGAGTTGTTTAACCTTTACGATTCCATAAATAGATTTCGCAATGTTGTCAATTCCGAATTTTATTTGCTCCTTTCCAGTAAAAAATGTGCTAAAACGCGATGCCTTTCTTGCCGTCGCATTGATGCTTTTACAGTATGGGAAAAATACTTGAAGATTGCATCCTTTACTGCGTTGGTAAAGAGACTGGCAACATGCTAATTGAGTCACATCGTCATCATCAATGCGAGAATCCCACACGAATAAAGGAACATCGACAAACTTACGAAAAATAAATGTCTCTTCATGAAAAATAGTTTGTTGCCGTATCAAAAAGTTTCGCGCACGAACGAACAAATTTGTAAAAAATTGAACAAGTAGAATTTGCAGAACTCATTAAGATGTTACATCTAAAAGACACGCGTTTTACCGAAAAACTTATCAGCCTATCATCGTAAGTCGTGGAGGAAAAGTATTAAATACGCATAAGTCCCCAGACACGCTTCGAAAACGAATACAAGTAGATAAAGGCTTCACTAGTCAGACGCGCTAGCCAGCATTACGCACTTTCTCCGATCCATAAGGTTCCCGTTGATTTAGCATACGTCGCAATATAAACGCTACTCGTGCATACAAGTAATTTATGGATATCGTATTTCCTTTCGTTCCTGATAACGGTAATTGTCCGAATAATAATAAGAAAAACGGTGCATATGAAAAATGATCGATTTCTAACCGACAGTATCAAGCACCTAAGAACTGTACGTCTTCGTTTCGTACATTTAACTTACTAGCACATAACATTAATGCATTTAAATAATAGTTAGTTTAGTCGCAAATTTGTATCAATCAATAATGCGATAGAATATAAATAGAATATTTACTTTCGCAGTGACGAAATTCATTAGATGTTTTTCAAAGAAAACGAAACACTATTTTAATAAAACATAATCGCCTATAAAGACTTTACAAAAGGGGGTAAATTATCGTGCGAAAGGATATTTTCCGGGGGTCTTCCATTCAAACGAGTGCACCTAGAAATAGCGTTTGTCAACGCGATCCACCTCACCCCGAGGTAAGCAGAAGTACTTTAGCTCGCGCAGTGTACGTACGCGTTTTCCGAAGGTCTTGCAATTGCGTGGATTTTTATTCGCGTTTGCGAGTGTGGCTATGCGTCAAGCGCTTATATCCTGTCACGCTTGTGTGCGAACTAAGTATACCTATACACTAATACTAGGAGCAGTTCAGTCGGGATACTTTTGTTTTTACGACTTTACGAGCCGTATCACCGATTGCTCCGTTTGTTCAGGTTCAACGATCGGCACCAGGATTCCAAAGGCGGTTCATCGTCATCTCCAAACTCGCGAGTATCGTCTCGCTCCCAACCTCCAACGGGATCCACCCTCCTACAATTCTCATTTCTTCGTCTCGGAAGCTTCTATGGTGCACGAGAAAACTTAAGCCATTAGAGTCCGCGATTGGTCCGCTAAAATGGTCCGTCTTCGAATCTTTCTTGCGCAGTCGACAACTTTACGGGTACGTCGTTTTCGAAAGGAAGTCATGTGCTCCGATAAGATATTAAACACGAATACAAGATATTTTATGAGCTTCATTGTTAAATACCAGCGATTGAGCTTGCGATTACGTGGCAAGTGCCGACTAAATTGTTGTTACTAAATGCTCGAAGGATCAGCCGGAATATTCTATATACGAGAGTGATGTAGCGTGTTTTATGCTTTAAAAAAATCAGGTACGAAAGTAACTGCTTTATTCAACACAATACGTACTTATGTACTAATAATGGGCAGCGGGTGTCGACCAATCGGCGCCTTCGCCTGCTAGCACTCGGTTTGCAAGTCCTGCATACCTTGGCTAACGGTACCGAGCACACTTCTTCTAGTGGTTCTGACGCGGCTTCCCCAGCGAGGCGTCAAGGGGTTTACGATACGGCAATTGCTGTTCAGAGACGATAGGCTTTGAAAGCATGTGGTTTGTTCTAGAGTTACTAGAGTTAGTACACCAACCGAAAACCCCTATTTTAATATGCCCGATGTCCCTGAACAGAATTCAAAGGTAGCCGTATTATGAACTCGTGGGCCGAAGTCCTAACGTTCATATTGTTATTCTTGTATCTTACGTATTGTTTTACCTGCCATTTAATACTTCCACCTTGCTCAATATTTTTACTACGAAAATATTGCACGGTTGAACAACATTTTTAATATCAATCGCTTGGCAATCACATTCTTTCGTTCTATCTTTTCAATTTTTTAAGCGCCTTAAAGATAAAGAAGCATGATCAAATTGATAATCAATTTCAACGTGTTGACATTGTTTCTTTTATCGACCTTACGCTTTCATTTATTTTTTTCACCTTCATTTAGTTTATCCGTTTTGGATAACCGGAACGGCTGGGATCACATAGATCGTGCAACGAACTTCTTTAAGCGCGATTATGTCCAATGGCACGCTGTTTCGCCAATTATTCTTTTTTTCAACAAACAAAAATCGTGAACGTCATTCACATATGCATAAATACACCTTGACATTTTTGAACGCAAAATGCGCGGCAGTTTCTTCGCAGAAAAAAGAAAAAAAAATAGCAGAAGCAATGTAAAAGCACGCGTTCCACGCTGGAATAGCCCTCGAAAAAATCTCGGCCTATCACCGCGGCAAATTTGTACATACACGATCGTGTTTCGTTCAAGCTGTCCGGCGTTGCATCCAAGACATATATGCGAGTAGTTGTAGGAGCATATCGGTACACACCCTCCGATAACCGCAAACATTGTGTCATTGTCACGGGAGCACGCGTAGTATCGCGTGTAGGCAGACGCCAGCCAGTCCCCACGATGAATTATACATCGTGAACATTTTCGGGCTCGAATTTGCATCGGGCCGCGCGGCTACCGCCTGCTATTCTTAGCCATGGGACACCCTTTCTGCCTTCTCCGTTCCTTCATCGCGGCCTCTTCCTTCCGTTATTCGACATCGAAAAAGGAACAGACCTCGCCCCTTACTCTCTTTACCTCTGCTCGACGATGAAAAGGAGGGGGCAAGATGTACGACCATAGGACCGGCCATCGTTTCTAGCTATACGGTGAACGGGACTGGCGCTACGTGCGACCTGATGCGATCTCGCTGAAACTAGAAATTAATTATCCGCGGTCGCGTGTCTGTTAGCCTGAATTAACGAGCCGAATTTACAGGGGGCCTAGCCCAAGGGCGGACGATATCGCACGCTCGTGTATGTATACCGGCATGGTAAAATTAGAATGCCGAGAATCATTCTGACGAAACGGAGAATTATGGAAACCGCTAAAGGACGAACGTTGATTTATTTATAACGCCGGAACGTCTCTGAATCGCCAGGGGGTTGATCGCCCCGTTTAGAAATCGCCCTCGTTCTATTTCCAATTCGCCTCATGCGAGGCTGTTTAAAAAAAAGAAGAAGCGACTGAGATCAGATTCGCGTAACATCCGCGTAAAACCTTTTCCCTCCTAGGTGGCGCAACATTGGAATCGAGTTCCCCAGTTGTTGATTGAATCTGAACAGACGACGTGTACACTTAAATTGCTCCATATGCGCTTAGCATATTTCTATGCTTACTTGGGATTCGCTGAATATTTTAGCATTTCAATTTTTTCCCAACCTATTTTACTCATTTCGCAATCAAATAGACGGCGCGTCGGGAAGCTTAATAGTAGTTTCAAAACACTTTAAGAGTCCGAGAAATGTCTACATAGGTCAATGGCATCGAAAATGTGATGCTGCAGACTAGATACTACTATAAAAAAAATACCTTGCGCCTAAAATTAAATTGAAACCTACAAAAATGGTATTTCACGGAGTGAACGCTCGATAACATTCCGGTCGAATCAAGAAAGGTGCTTTGAGAACGGAATCGGCGTCCGGACTGACGATAACAACGTTTATAAATTGCAATGCCACGATGCGCGGGGTTTCTTGCGCGAAAACACGAGAGACTGAGGTATCTGCGCGTGCACAAACGGAAGCTACAGGAGTGGTGCTCCACGTTTCGGCGTCGCCCTCGCGGACAACGGAAGGGGAAGAACTGGCCGTCAAGAGAGGAACGCTTATCGCGACACACGCGCGATAATAAACGTCTGCTTTACGAGCGTGGAATGTAGATACGTTGGGGCAACTGTACGGAGTAAACGAAAGGGCGAGGCGGAAAAGAGAAACGGGGTATAGGAGATTCGGGGTGGAAGAGGTAACGGAGAAAGAAACGACGAGTCAGGGGAGGATGGGGGAAAAGGGTTGCGGACGCCACTCGCGTACAACGAAGCGTCGCCGTTTGTTTTGCACGCGCCGGCGGAAACGAAGCTCCGTCCGATAAAAGGCGGAGTTACGATCAAGCTCGAACTCGAGCTGGGAAAGAGATTGCTAACGTAATGGCAACCGCGCTGGCTGGCTGCGTAACGCGATTCGGATCGATATCGCATTAATTGCATGCCTTACCGATTGTGCACTCGCGGTTTTAGTAGGAGAGTCATTGATGACGCAAACTCCTCACCCACCTTCCACGCTTTTCCTCAAAGATATCTTTTGCATTATGCTGCGCACACTTCGTACGCTTGATACTTGCGGGCTCACCCTTCCGTGCAAGCTTATTAAAATTTTATACTTGAATGAGTTAAACGCGCGTTGCCACATATGCAACAACTGTTCGCTAAAAATTTCTATGCGCAGCCAAACGTTCTACACGGCAGTGTATCATTGTGTCAATTATTTGTGTATAAATTACACCGTGGGTAATTGAACACACTGCCTGAGTGTTTTCATGGCTCTGCGATATTACTGAAATTGGTGCGTCGAGGACATTTTCGTTTCCCATGGTACCGGAGCGAAAGGTGTTCAAATAAATACATGAGAATACAAAAACATTGTGGTGGAAGTAGTGATTGGTTTCCTTTTAGCGGTACGATATTTTGAAACGTGCTTTCGCCTATGATATGATATTACATTGTTGTCCCTTGGACAAGATATTTTGGAAATCAGAAATGTACATTTAGAATGTTAGTACGTTATAGTAGGTTCTATATTAACTGGATTAATCGGGATCCATACGGGCTGATCAAGCACGAGATATATGGGAAAGTATGATAGAAAATAGTACGATTCTACTGTACATGTAATTATTAACTAATTCTAGACCGTCATTAGCAAAAACTCAATCACGACTGAATAAGACCTGGGCTGCGTGGCTTGGCGGATAAAGGTTGCTGTTGGCCGACATCGAAAACAAAGAACGGTCGCGCAAAAGCGCGAAAAAAAGTGACAGAGGAGAAAGGAAACAGTGGTGCGTCAGACACGCAATAGCGACGCCCCTGTTGTAAATTACCTCGCAGGAGGTGAGCGGGACACAGGTAACTCATACGACACGAACAAAGCGGGGGAAAAAGGAGTAAACAGAGGTAGCGAAAAAGGAGCAAGCAGACGGAAGAAAACATCGGAGAAAGGAACCGCGACCACCGGAGCGAAATGTAATTGTGCGCGCGTCGTCTGAATGGGTCGAACGTCCTCCCGGGCCGGCTAATTAAGAGCTCAGGCTAATTCAATTATAATTTATACCTCGCGGGTCAGCTCGCAGAGTGGATCTCCTCTCCTGGCCGGGTTTTAGCTACGCGCAATCAATTATCCACTGCTAAACGCCACATGTCCACCGAGCAATAATTTACAGCGATTTCGAGCATTCGGCGAGGCCGGACGGCGTGGCCCAGCTCAAATTTCCTGCACGAGCGGCATCGTCCTCGCGGACGGGTATCCGTAGGGGATGAACGATCGTAACGGAGGGAGGAGACGACGTCTGTTACTCGACAGGATTGAGACGTTCTAAGTTATTTGTTTTGAGCGCAACCCGCTCCGCCCAGTTCGCCCCAAATCCCCAGCTCGTCCTCCTCGGCCGCGTCATCGCGATTTCGTCTCGTTTCCGCCCTTCAGAGTTCTCGTTTCGATCCCTGCTGACGTCTCCGACGGCACGTTTTTGTCCCCGTTGCCGATTTCATGAGAAATACAAACCTAACCCGAGCGAGACTATGCAGGACAGCCGAGCTCGTGTGTCCGATGCACTTGGGCTGACGCGTCCTTGGGACTCCGTCGAGTAGACGTAGATGCTGTTGTGCCCAGTGAAACATGGCTACACCTTCGTGTCAAGAAGCGTGTATAATTAGCGATCTGCCATAAGAGCCGTGCGTAATTGTGTCAACCATTCGCTGGCCTGAATTGACTGTAACGCCTGTAATTGATCGCCTCGATTTACTGGCTCGTACGGCGGACACGTATCCATCGATTGATCGACCGATTTCAGACTGGCCTGATGAAAATAGTCCTTCGGTAATCCGCAATGACTCATTAGTCCTTCTTTTTCCGTAGAAAACGACCACTCGATCGCGGTATAAGACCTTGAACAATTCTGTGCTCATTAGGATTTTAGGGCTAGTTAATTGCCGGGGCTCTTCAACGTTCCCCCTTCCATCGTCCCAAGGCATCAAATACCTTAATTAGAAACAGGAAAACGTGAAACACCTTCCAATCGAAATTTCAATAAAAATATCAATAAAAATTTCAATAAAAATTTTGTTCTATCATGGTAGAGGGACCAGTGCCTTTCGTAACGAACGATTAACATTCCACGTTGAATCAGCCGCCGTTACAAAATCAGTCCCGAATGGCATCCGTGTACTAGATCCAGTACGTCTTGGCCCCTGCTGCTTTTATCGCCTTCGCCCGCTAATCTAACCGGCAACCGCGGCACAACGACCCAATCAATGTTTTCCTCGAACGGCTCGAATTCTTTCGTAAAAAGAAACAAGCTAACGATTGGTCGCGCTCTAATCGTGGGAGCAAATATCGGAGTGACCGCCACCACAGACGTCTTCGTCGCCGCCGCCGTAGTCGAAATGTAAATTAGGAGAAAGCTTTGCTCGTGTACGAAGCAAGGATTCACAGAAATCCCCGGCAGTCTCGCGTGACTCGCGAGCATCTAGCACCGATTTCGGGGTCGATTGTGTGCGAAAGAAAACACGTCTGCATTGGCTCAGGAGCTAGATCCTCCCACGATAACACGATCGATGTACTGTGCCGCGACGAAAGCCAATTGCAATAATCAAATCTCCTGCAATGATGTTTTATTATTTGAGGACGCTTTGCATGTGCGGTGTGCTTCCATTATTTGCTAGGTTCGTTAACCTTTGTCATAGCAAGGTGGGAAGTGTGATATTCTTTAGTAAGAGATGGTTATCCTTTTGTTACTATACTACATTAATTTGTAAAAGTCGCATTTTTCTCGTAAAAGTATTCCCATTGAACCTGATGGAAGTTCGACTGGCAAGCTTTGCGTCTGATTTGTAGTGGAGCGTACAGAAAAATCGTTGGCCATGTTTTTCTAACAATTATTGACAGGTAGCAGAAAAGAGTGCACTGGAATCCGTGAGTAAGTCTAGTGGGTAATACAAGTTGGTACTCCATTATCGATCAAGTTATAATTAGTGTGTACTTCCTGTACATAACGAATTTGAACATTTAAAATGAGTATTAACTATTCTTGTAAAGTTAAATAGCTAATGCACGGCTTACCTTCTGCTTCTTTCAAAAGGTATATTTACATTTCGTTTGGAATACGGAAGTCATGAAACTGTTTTATGATGTGTTCCCCTTTTGAATACGGATAGGATCGTTACTTTAATACACTTATAGGAGCACTTTTCGAATTCGTATTGTAATAAAGCGTTGGCGCTAAACTGTCAGCTGCAGTCAGCGGCCCTTATGCAGTGTACACGAGTGGCTATCTTTATGAAGATATTTACCAACTGAATGGAACATCGCGATCAATCTGACGTTGGCAGATAATTACGACGGGGAGCATCACAAAAAACTCGAGGCTAAATAGATTTGCCTTCGAATAGTTTCGCTTTCGTAAATTATGTGCTCCCATGTATTCCCATATTCACTCCTGCAGTCCCCATATTCAACGGAAACGGTAAAAGAGAATACAGAAAAATATCTTTTTTGCGATCTGGCGGCAGAAAATCTTGCTATCGTAGCATGATTCTACATTAACTATACTTTGTTTCTTCATAGACAATAAATTTCCTTCCATATGACTACGTATTTGAAATTAATAAATTACATATTAGTGTCATTTTCTCGTTCATATCTATGAGTATACAAATATAATAGTATCCTTTAGCCTTGTACCGGTGCCATGACATAAATTTTAATATGCAGTGAAAAGCTTATTAATAAAATAGTTTCTTCCATTTCCAAACCTATAAAACTCTAATTTCTTTTAAATATTTCATGGGCGCACACGAAAGGAAAGTGAAAAATACATGTTTCACGTACAACAACTTTCCAATATAAACCACTATACACGACTTATAAATTTGCCAATGTTCCAAAATGCCAACGAATGAACTAAAACCTTAGACACAAATGCAAAAAATAATAGTTCTCTTAAAATTGTTAAACAATTTGGAATTAACAGGGCTGAACGTGATAAATATTTACCCGGGAAAACGGTTTCCGTATCCGAACTGCAACCACTTTGCCAGTCACGGACGAGCGCTGAATTTGTTTAAAGATAAATCTCCCTACAGTTTGCGACAGTGAAAGCGGGAATGCGACTATGGTCCTTTCGAAATGACCAACGAGTGACAAAGACTACGGAGCTCGGCGATCGCGAGTCTAGACGTTGACAAGAGGAGAAGCAAAGAGAACGGAAAAGATGTGCCTCGTGTTCCCTCTATAAATACATTTACCTTGTTTGCGGAGCACTTGTAGTTGGTGGCTTGTATTCGTGGAATGCGACTCTCTTCGTGTTTCGATCGGTTTCCTGTGAGGGACGTGCGGTAAAATTTGGTCGAGAAGAACGTCTGTCAAGGGTCTCGAGACAACCGCTGCTTACGACACGCCGGTCATCAGCGCGCGCTCGAAAGTTATTAACCCAATTTAAAGTTTCGAACGAGTGAGAAAAACGTATCGCACGTTACCAAACACCGGCTTCGTCTTGTTGTGCCCGGGGAATGATTGAACGAGCACAGTAAGGTATATTAGATTTAGCTACGAGGACATGCTAAACACTGGGTGCTTATTTGGTAAAAGTAAATTTTAAAGTTTTTCTCAGCTACATATTGGGGACTGCATGTGGACAAACCATCGAATGTTCTATTTTTTCCGAGAAAAATGCAATATCATATGATTTACTTAATATTGCAATATTGTCATAAAGTTTCAACCAGGCCCAATTTCCAACATAGAAAACAAAATGTTAAAGTGGCCTAGTAATATTTTAGAAGTTGAATTTTAAGCGGCACACTACTGTACACGCCATAGATATTATTGTTTACAGTGCCCTAATGCCATTTTTCTGTCTACCATATGCGATTCCATTATCTTTAAATGTGAGATATCGATAATTATCTTTTTAATTATTAATATCATCCTAATCGTTGCGTCTTGATAACAACCCTTGATAGTGGTACAAAGACAAGATTGTGCCACCGGTTTTTTTCTTAAGTAACGTGGCCATAAATCAGCAACGCCGGACCAGGAACGACCGCGGACCAGTATTAATTGCTCCTGATCAATCACGCGACGAGTAACGAATTCGATCGTTACGCGTGATTATGTGTTTCCAATTTCTATTTTCAAATTTATATGATCTTCGTCTAATGCACTTATATTGTACATGGGTACGATCAACAACTTTATAGATCTAATGCTTGTTACTATCGTACAATGCCACGTATGTGGAAAATTGTTATGCAAAATTTGTAAGCAACCGTAAATGCTTCTAGAGTTAATAAAAAGCAATTGGCCCTATTATCTCTGGTGTTATTAAATATGCAAAAATGTATGCAGAATATATTCAATAGTCATTGGCATTTTTTTGGTTGATTTAATTCGTACCTTCTTAACCATTATTACAGATAAAACGTGTTCAGCAAAGCATCAAAACAGATGAAAAGACCGAAGGTCTTGTAGGAAACACGTCTCACTTTTAGTAGATAAAAAGCCAAGTAAATTATTTGTCTAATTATGTAAATTATGTGTATTATTCGTAGATTATAAATACAAATCTTACTGTGTTTAATAAAAAAAGGGCGTAAGATTCCCAAACGAACTTGGAGTATACTAACAGATTGCAGTCTTCTATATCATGCCCGATTTGTCGATGGTATTTTAAATTCTAATGCACCATTTTATTTATATTTACATTTGATACAATAATTTGCATTATTTGTGAGTGACGCCAATTAAGTAGAATTGCACCCGCTTCTAAGATTAATACACAGAGTATTATTCTCGAACGTCCAATCACAACAATTAATCCCAACATTCAAAAAACCCTCGTCTCTATAACTTGTAATATATTTGAAAACCGAATAATCAAGTAATAATTAGAAAGTTACACAATCGCTGTCGCAGGTGCGAGTAATCACTGCAAAACATCCATGGAAATAAACTATTCACCGTTGACGTCCTACGCTTCCGTTAATGGAGCAGAGTAACGAGAGCGAACCACCTTCGTGCTGCAGCGACGTATTATATACGTTCTCCTACCGATAATGCCTTTGGTCAATAATGGTCAAGCTCGAACGACACGCACGTAGACGCACTCCGGGGGGGGCATGCGAGCTCGCAGCCTTCGCGCAATGCTAACAGGCCTTTGCGGAAAAAGTTGGCGCCAAAAATATTTACCGTCCGACGGCCACTATACGTGAGGGTACTCCAGCTCGAATAGAGACGCGGGAGAGCCATCGAGGCTGCGGTTACATCGATACCTTTCTCTTTTACTATTTTATTCCCCCCCTTTCTTTTACCCGAAATCTGTGGGAACGTCCAAACGATCGTTCATTGACAAGTTTGAAGTGTCTTTCTTCTCGCATCAGCTGCTACGGTGGCCGGTGATCGAAATGAGAAGGTGGAGATTCAAAGATGTATATAGTGCTTCGAAAGTTCAACGCTTTATCGCGATATCTGCTGGTGGTGCACTCCAGATCTGTAAAAATGTTAACGGTGTAAATTCGATCACGGAGTCTCGGTGCAAGACAATAGCTCTTTGGCGTAACTGCGAATAGAAAAATTACGTAGATAAACATATTTTCCTCTCGTGTCTCGTGCAAAGTGGAGCGTCGTTGACGATCGGTAAATTTCCAGAGAGCGTGCAGTGTAGTTTTGAAAGAAACACATAATGTGATGCGGCTAGAAGTTTCTTTTCGTAAGAATGAAATGCTCTATTGCCAGTCAAAGTTTACTTAATCAATTATTAAATGCAAGTAATAATATATTACGTTCTTCTAAAGACGCTGCATTAGAAATTGCGCCAATCGTTTCACGCAAATCGGCAAAAGTGCTGCACGATACATTTGAACTGCAATATTCTGCGTGTGTAAACAGAAGATTCGAAATCGTGGCACATGTTTAATAGGGACGAATTTAGAACTGTGCGTTATTTCCATTCTCTGCGACATATAGACGCCATTGTACTCGCCGCCGATAATCTAATCTAGTGATAATACGTTGCTGTACGTTTTAATGTGGGTGTGAATCGTTAACACAACGATGGTACAGAGGGAAGAAAAATGAGAACAGGCGGAAAGACTGAGAAAACTATGAACTGGAAAAAGGCACGATTACAAAATGCAATCGAAGTGAATCGAAAGGGGATAGCGGATAAGCAGTAGAACAAGTCGGACTGAGTCTGCACAATCACGCGGTCATCGATCGGCGGTTATGTAAGCGCCACACAATTCTACCTGCTATCCAAACGTGCACCTAAAGCACTATCGGGATCGCTATCGTGTTCAGTGTAAAACGTGCAAGCTCCGTCTGCGACACACATAGTTAGGTCGATTACCGTCTGGCCGATAAAAAGTAATGATTTCAATATATGCACTGACAAGTTGATTTTTAATAATGCACATATAACGCGGGGGTTAAAAGTATTCGTACAGTTGCAACGTAGATAATAAGAACGCATGTGTGTTACTGTGCCATTATATGTATGGTACGTTGCAAAAGAATTTAGTTAACATCTAAATATGGATATTTCTTATTACTGATGTTTGTGGATACGCACGATTACGCGTGTGTATATTTAAATAATATATTTACTTTCCTAATTGTACCTAACGATGTATAATAAAGGTGGTGCCGCCCGTATAAATAAATAAATTTATACTTCATCGCGCGTATGTAATAATCGTTTAATTAGTAGCGAACTAGTGATAAATAATAGTTGCTTCTTTTCGCAATTGCTTTCTGAAGAACGCTTCTTTATTCGTTAAGAAGACATTTCTCCAGCGGAGGTAACGGCTTCTTGTTTTTCAATAACTTTCTCGGTCTGTACCGGTCAGCGTTCCGATTTATAAGGACTAAAAACAAGAAAATCTGTGAAAGATATATCAACCCGAACGTCAATTACACTTCTCACTTAACTCTTTAATGCTTAGGCGTATAATGCCTTGCAAACTCTATTTTCGATTCTATTTTCTTTATTGTGCTCCATATATTTCGTATACAACCGAGCATCCGCAGTTCACCCACCTTTCAGCAGATTTACGATAGTCTCTTTCATGCAGTTTAACCGACGTGCATAGCTTGTTTATCTTGCCGAATAAAAGCTAATAAATGTGCGAAAGACTCTGGCAGACTCCACCCCGGTGTCAACCCGGTGTTCAATTGACACTGCCAATGCACAGACTTAGGTATTACATTGAGCAGGCATTTGCTGTGATTTTTTCCATTGCCGGGAAAATAGCTAATAGAAAACGAAATATGAATAAAGTAAGTAGTTGCAGTCGTGTGTCGAATTAGCGTAACAATGGGTAAATTCTTATATACTTGGCTAATGTATTGACATAATTGAAACGATTGCAATTATTCACCCTTAAATTCTTCCAATTAGTTGGATTTTATGTACCGCATATGTCAATACAAGCCTTACATAATTATATTTTATTGTTCATATTTCACTATAAACATCTTGCAATGCTCCATCTATTAAATCCATTGACATATATCTTGTTTTAATAAGAAGATTACAAGTTTCTTGAATTTAACTTAAAATGTAAAAAATTAATACAACGGCTCCTCCAAACTCTCTGATGTTTATTTAAGAAAGTATGTAAACAACGTAACGCAGAACAAGGCACAGTAAAAAATGTATTACATTTAACACATAAGTAAACTAAACGTTCTGGAATCTCGTAGACTCTGCCTCGACGATATACGTCCCAAATATGGTACCTCAGCAGTAGAGGGTTAAAGACACATTCATACACGCGACTAAATGTGCATCATTCATTTTCAATAACAGCCAGCCTTAACGGTGAAACCTCCGAACCGTCAAATTTTAACAGATTTACCGCCATCATTAAAATTCTCGACAATTAATTACAACTCTGTACGTCCTTTTACGGAAGTTTATCAGCGAAATTAAAACAGTAAACGATTTCAATCTATCACGCTCTCGAATTAATGCCCCTCACCCCCCTAACCCCGAAAAAGCAGGAGAAACTCGTGAACAGAATGATACAATATTCATAAATGTTTAACATTTAATCGCCCTCGTGTACGAAAACGGCGTATTATGAGGGGCAATTATTCTCAATACCAGGTTGCGTTCACCTTCCGATCCACGGATGAATTTCCGATATGACGCACGAGGTCCGTGCGTACACGCAAAAGATGCGCGTACAAATGTATTGGCGCGGTCCGTTATGCTGGCACGAAAGGTATGTCACCGTGCTTTATCGCAGCCATTAAGGAGACATTAAGTCACTCTTTGCCAAGGAGAAAGAGCTTGACGGGAAGGGTAAAACTGGCTTAGTGGTTTCCGTTTCGCGCAGCCCTTGACGCCCATCCGTTACGTGGGTTACGTCAATGACGGCGATTCGGTACTGGTGGCAACGACCGAACTATTATTTTTTCACGCCGACGTCTATCTTATCGTTATCGGGAACCTGCCAAGTGTCATATTAATGTTGGGAGAACCTCGCGTCTTCGTAGGTTATTAATAATGAGAATCGATCCTCGGACAAAGTTTAGAATAATATCAATTGCAAAGGAGGCAAACATATCTGTAATAAACTATCGAGCGGTTTCTATTGACAAACGATATATCGTGTACAATATTAATGAATGGATAGTAACTGTTCCATTATTTTGATAAGTCTTATCAAATCGAAATGCATTGTAGATAAATCGAAGACTTTGGCGTAAAAATCGGGCGAGTGCAGATTTTGAAAGTAATCTCATCCTTGCAATGAATAAATAAAAATGTATAAACTTCGAGTACAGTTTGACCAAACAGTGGATTCGCTAGGCTTTCGTTGCGGGGTCTTCAATCATCGTGTCCACAATTCTACGTAAAACAGTAAACCGCCAACTTCGTACGTAATAGAGCGTCTACTCTGAAAGAATAATTGGATTACCGCGTCATAGGGGGGCGTCGATTCCAGGAACATCAATCGATTTTGCGCAGGTGAAACGCAGGGCAGTACACGCGCTGTACTTATTTCTGCAACGTGACATCGTTAAAAGGAGATTCCGACGTGCATGAAGATTGCATTTCCTATCGGACTGCTCGATAGCAGCCCACCCGCCACGAGTACACCCCATTGCAACGTATCGATTGCAAAAATTGAGCGGTAGAGAGTGAACCGAAAGAGAAGGCAAAAGCGGAGCCGAGAGGCGCATTAACATTCCGAACATAATTCCGACATAAATATCGGCTTGTAAGATATGCAAAGTGTGATCAGCAGAAAATATCCGGCAATTACATTCACTTTGGATGCCGCGTGCTCGCAAGGCAAGTTGATATAGTGCATATCGATCCAAACCCTTCTGTTAAACGAAACGTTACGAACATGTCATTTGCGAAACGTCGACCCTCCTGTGGTATCGACACCGCCGTAAAAATAGCAGCGAAGAATCATTTTTACACAAGAATGCGAAGGAACCACGGCATAAATGACGATGAATTTTCTTTTTGACACGATAGACAATTCGGGAATCGATCATTATTTTCAAACCGCGATTTGCGATCGTAACGGCGGACAAAATAAAGTATAAAATTGGTATTTGCATACACGAGTATCAGGACCTTTCAATTCCTAACAATAGATATTCTATAATGTATCATGTTGGTAGCACTTATTTATTCTTAGCTGTTTCTCCACTCCGTAACATACAGATATTCTACATTTCCTTTTTGCAAAAGTGTGCCGCTTTCTCGTCTTGCTTACCTTCCAAACACATTCCTTTATTTGCCACTGTATGTATAGTTGACCCAAGGATATTGTTCTGCGTTGCAACAAAAATGTATAATTTGGCAGGTATGCCACTGCAACTGCGTCCCTAGGTTGACGTGGACCGATGTCTAACAATGACTCATTCTACTGCGAGCTGTCAAGCGAGCATGCGTTATACTGGTTATTCCCGCTTAATTTTATGCAGAACTAGAATTCTTCTTGTGCAGTGCACCTGTGCAAATCTACATTAATAGTAGAACGGAACGTTTCTTTTTGCGACGGCTGTACATTGCATTCTATGCGGTTGAGTGATTGAAGAAGCAAATGTGATTCGTTAATTTTGTATCGCACGTAACATTCATACTTTATAACTTAATTTGAAATGTTATTCCATTTTCACGTGGAAGAGTTATATTATTGACGCATTTGGAATAATTCGAACATTGTTGGATATGCGACAATACAGTTTGTTTACTATTAAGGATATCCGTTGTAAAATTTTTCCAATAATTTTCGCGTCCAGACAGTGAATACTTCTGCTAATCTTGTTTGCCTTGCACATTACATTATTTCGGAAAGAGTAAGAATAACGTTCTACTACCACTTAATTAAATTAAAAAGGACTTTGAGATATAGTTTTCCTGAATATTACATGTTACACTAATGCGAATGTTTTCTAAATTAATACGCGCAAAGAAATCATGCGATAACTTACAAGGAAACATATTCAGATGTTAATCTCCGATTTTGATGAAACTTATGTGAGATATAGTTCTTTGAAAAATATTTGACACGTATTTTTTTTTATCGGCAACCATCCACTTTGAAGGGGTGAAAACAGCCCTCAAAGTTGGGGGTCAAAACCATATTTTTTGAGATATCTCGGAAACCAGAGGTCGAAAAAACTAAATTTTTTTTTTAAATTGTGTGTTTTTCAATGGGAAATGTAGTCGACCTCTGGTTTCCGAGATATCTAAAAAAATATGGTTTTGACCCCCAACTTTGAGGGCTGTTTTCACCCCTTCAAAGTGGATGGTTGCCGATAAAAAAAAATACGTGTCAAATATTTTTCAAAGAACTATATCTCACATAAGTTTCATCAAATCGGAGATTAACATCTGAATATGTTCCCTTGTTAGTTGTTATTGACATTTTATTGATAAAATGGCAAACATTAGGAATTGATGGAGTGCATATTTGTTTAATAAACTATTTTGTAGAATGTGAAATGTACTTAAGTGTTGTGAAAAGTGACAGTTTATTTGTCATATTAATTGAATAGGAATAACTTCATAAGAAATTATAAATAATTATTCCATAAATTTCGGCTGCTTTTGCAGAATATTGATATATATTTATTACTTTTATAGTATTCGAAATTCTGTGTCCAAATAAAGGAAGTAAACGTGGATTAGTTCAGTAGAATAACATACGCTTTATGAAACACGCGTAGTTAAAAATGTTCGTCCAACTTACAAAAATCCCTGCTCTGCGAATTCTTAAAATGCAAATAAGAGTGTCACGCGTATGTAAGTGGTTTATTCGCCAATCAGTAGTAACGTTGCTTTCGACCCAGATTTGAAGCCGTCAAGAACCCAGCCATAACATTGAGCACATCCACTGTAGATCACACACGAACACAAAGCAGCACACAAACCCCGTAACTCTTTAACAACAACAGTGGAGTTGTAACGTTTGTTCGTAGAACTGTAGAATGTAATACAATTGCTGTAAATATTAAACGAAACATAATTGTTTCAATATTGTTGTTAGCAGATATTCGCTACTGTACTAATACAGCTGATTAATTATTACTTGTTACACACGTACTATATACACCTTTCAGCATCCAATTTATTTTATTTCTTTTCGATTGCCAGATTTATTTATATAATTTCAAAGCATTGGATTTGAAAGGATACTGTGAATTAGTGAATTAATAATACTCTAGGCTTGAAAACTTCTGCTTCGGTAATGCTTTATATTTCTATTTTGCCTACATTAATTTAAACAACTGTCTCTCTCTTGCAGAAGTTAATAAAGTCACTATGATATTTATAATAGTACACTTTGAGACAGAATACTTCATGTCAACTGTTACTTCGTTTCCTAGCACCTGATTGTCTACATGGGCAGAGAATGTTAAGGAAAGTTGGAAAAGGTTCGAAAACTTTCGTCGAATCTCGGTGATCGTATTTCGTTGTCACGTTCGGAAAAAGAGCAGGTTTGTGCACGGAGAAGATATATGAAGAAGCATGAGGTGGAACGAAGAAAGGCGGCATCGGGCGCATAAATAACGAGTTGAACGTCACGCGTGGCAATTCCGGTGGATGCTGACCGCGCTCGGTGCAACAATTTTCACTGGCCCATGGAACACTATGATTATCAGTTACAGTACTGATATATCGTCGCGGGTGTTATTATTTTCTGATTGAAGATGTAATTGCGACCTGGTCGGCGGGGTATAACGGTCCATTAAGCTTGATATCACGCAAGAGGGACGTCGTGCGAAATGCTGTGCTATATTCCTTGCGAATTCTTCAATCCCTAAATGTTCCCAAACAATGAGGCGCAAAATTATTTTCGTATGTAGTAATATTGTGTATGAAAGCTATACGGGCATTGCATTTTTCAATGGCATATAATTCCAACGCACAATGCGATTTAAATAAAACGAAGGACACCATGAGTTTGTATGAAATATCGAATTAATGATACGCGACATAATTATAAGGTTACTCCATAACCGAATAATATTTCAATTTTGAGACTACCTTACAAGTATGGAAATGCAAAATATAATTTCGTATGTTTAACTGACAAGGAAGGTTAAACTTTGCATGCAACTAAAGTATGTCATCCGTAATGCCTAGTTTTCGTTCGTGCCATAATTCGGTTTGAAAAAGTGAAATTAGCCCTTGAAAAAAATTCAGAATTTTCTATTTCGTGAAGTATCTCAAGAACGCTCAGACACATCTAATTCAAAGGCGATTTCCTCGAACACATATGTGTAGTTTAATCCAGATCTTCGACTGATTTCTTCACAGAACATCGGTTGTATCGGCAACAACGGGCCACCCTGCGCGATATGCACAGAATGCACGTAATTGGAAATATTTCAATTAGCGCGGCCAGTTTGCGAGAAAATGACAGGGTCAGATACATCACCTTTGAATGGCAATAGCAGCTTTATGATAGTCAGTTATAATACTGATACATCGTCATCAGGTTTAATAATCTTTGATTGAATATGCAGTTGCGGTTGTGGCCAGCTCGAAATAACGGGCCATTAGGGATGATCACGCGCGAGTGGAACGCGCGAGATCTTTTTCTCGACCCTAATCGATCGGGCTATTAAGCCAGTCGAACAACAGGTCCGCGAATATCTCCGAGACGTAACCCCGAATTTACGGAGCACGTTGCTCTGGAATCGCAAATACCAGACCTCGTCTTAGGTGGTCCCCTTAACGATACATAGATGATCTAACGAAGTCGTCTTAAAAGCTTCCACACCTGTACGGTACCTTCCACGGTGCAAGGTGAACAAGGTCTTCTAGTTAACGCCTGTCCCTCCTACTTACCCTGTGCAATCTTTTACGTAGCACGCGACATTTATCTATTAACGGGACAATTAACTTGATTACGATATCTTGTGCATTACACACTGTACATTCGTCAATCCTCTACACAAATACTCTTGTGGACGTTGATTTAATTTAACTCAATGTACTAGATTCACTTTTTTCTTTATCGAAACTATTATTTATGGTGTTCAACAACGGATTATGGTAAGATTACTTGATATAATTTCAGGTCCATAGAAACATCGATTTCCTTGTCGTTGAATGGCAGTATTGGCCGCGGTTTGGTAGAATTTGGAAGACTTTTTGTTTGAATTTGTTTGGAGCCTCGAACATTTTTTATTATCCGGAATATCTATTATACGTATCGATCGTATTACCGCAGACAAAGATGAGTGTTCATGTCAGGCTGAAATATCAAGAATTCTAAAATGATAATTATTACTTTTACGAATGAACTAGAATGTGTACAAAGTGAATTATTCATTTATTTCGTGGAGCGTTTTGTATGCAATCTTTGCATTGGAATACAATGATTTCTTCTTTTAATACTTTAATACTTTTATAAAAATATTGCGAGAAGCTATAAATGACTCATATCATGGCCACGAAGGATATTTAATTACCCTTGTCCAATAACTTTCAATTTGTTCGTAGTACGTCGTTGCCTTCTTCTGTTCGATTTCTATAAAATTCAACAATCACGAATTGCTGGAATTTATATTTGAAATATCTTCATAAACTATCATGATTAAAAAGTTCCAGGTAGAAAAATAAAACTTTCTATCATCCAGTTTGTTCGTGTTCAATTAACATCAATCGGTATACATGGATATAGCGGATGATACACCGCGGATACTTCAGAAGCACTTTATAACTACAAGTCGAGGCCGCCCGCGTCGCGAGTTCAAGATGTTTGTTTGGTTTTCCCACGAAGAATGCCGTGAAGCACACTCGAAACTCAGGCGACCGTTCACGTCAAGCATCCGAGAGTTTCCAAGTCTCGATGCTTCGATCGCCATGGTCGTCATTGGCGATGTCCTGGAATCGAGGAGCGACGTACAAGGCATTGATACGATCGTGAGTATCATCGGCAAGACCATTTCCGATTTCGATAAGGGCGATGGTGCCCACTTTGACGAAATGCTAACGACCAATTTTTCATCGCGCTACTTCCATTTCGCTCCGATGAAGGTGGACAGGGATAAACTTCCGCAAACCGATTGTCGACGCTCGCAATTCCAAGCTTCCTGCCTACCTTGGTCCCGTCTACATTTATTTATACACTTATGGCTCGCTAGTATTTACGAACTAATACGTCAACGGAGTTAAATACAAGAAACCGGGAAATAAAGAATAAAATTATGCCGAGCGTGTAATATGGAAATGTGACAAGGATAAGAAGCACTTCCATAAATACTCGTGGTAACGTCTTAAAAATGATAGCCAGGCTGTCTGGTAGTAATACCTCCTGTTATCTATCCACATGATATTTACAATACTGCTATCTCTTTAACAGTTATGCGAATACGAGCGCCACTTTGTACGATTTCCATTTAAATTTCAGAGGCAGAGCTTGAGCAGTTCCGGTAATAGACGTTTGAAAAGCGGAAAATATAAAAATAATGAAAAATCTTGTAACAAAGGAAACGTTACGCAACTTTCAATTACACGTGCGCCGCATAACGTAAACAAAATCCGAGTATTGTTGTAGCCGAGTTATAATCGATAAGGCATCGCCGGCAGAAACTAATCCAATAGACGCAAAGTCATGAATTTTTTAAGACCTTGTAAGGGGTCGACGTCTCTGCGAGTCGATATACACAGCTCAAATGCCACGGTTTGGTCAGCAGTCTACCTCGAACTGTGTAGCTTTATTTTGAACGGCCTACAACTTTTCACTGTCAGCGACGCTCGCTGTCCTACAAAATGTACTTACTTCGGAAACTATTACCTTGCAGCATAAGTCTGTTGATTGAAAAAGTAATATGTTTGGAGTGGCTGTAATTCACAAACGCGCGTGAGAGTTTAAGTCTGCAGTAAATCTGGAAAAAGAGATCTTCTTAGCTAAAGATACGGTTTCGTCCGTCCTCAGATATCCTTAGCTTTGCCAATCATTTTTAAAATAACAGACTTTCCTTATTCCAAGTATAGACGATACCGATTCAAGAATATCGAAGAAATGTCAGAGGCGCTCAGACAAATGACTGTTTAATCATTCCATGGGTGAGATAATTGTGGACAGGTCAATCGTCCCTCCGGCAGCGAGGCGCTGCACGATGCCCGATAATACTGATAGGAACAAATTCCGACATCAGTCTTCCTATAAATATTTAGCTTCCCGATCACTGACCTGTCGCAACGGTACCGTCATTGTGAACGTACCATTCTGATCACGTGGTGACCACAGCAGCACGATGCAACACTTCCAACAGCGGCAACACCAGCTTGGTGTAGCTGACCGCTGCAATATACTCGCCTTTACCACCAAATGAGTACGATAACACGTTTACCTCGTTATCGCGCTCGTATCGTATTCCCTGCCGCGACGACTCGTGATACCAGTGCGTCTCTGTGTCACGAAATTCTTCCTCCCCTTCCTCTCAATCTTAATCTCTGCACACACGGTTTAAGGTTTGCCATTCGCGCGGCAAATGTTCACTCTCGATTGTTGCATCGTTAATGCCATTCTAGCGATGTGCATCTCAACAATTTTTGACTAATATAACACTGCAAACATTGTACTTCTCGTGGTGTGCCGTAGGTAGTCGCTGTGCTCTGCATTGCGCAGCACAGCAATTAATGCTTCTACCATTAAAAATGCTAAGAATTAGGGGAGATATTTCGTGGCTAGTGATGCAGTTGCAATAAAAGAACTTACATTCAAACGTGTCTCGCGAATTTATAATACTCTGTGACAAGAGTATTTTTTCGTGAACCGAGTACATATGGCGTACTATTTTACACGGCTATACGAAACGAGCAGATCGTTTTCAATTATCCCCATATCAATGGAAGACAGAAAGCGTAGTCGCCGTGAAAACACAGAAAGCATGGACAGAGTGTAACGCAGCTGTATCGAAAAAAAGTGCCTCGCGCGATGCGCATTTGCATGCGCGGTTAAGATTGTTCAACCGTGAGATTTGTCTCGAAGCGGTCTCCTTTTGTATTTCTGTGGTTCTCGGGGGAAGCGATAGCAATAACAGCAACAGCCCCGACAACTGGAATTTTTACCCGGTAGCACCATTCTTCGACGAGTTACGGCGCGGTGGGAGGAGATGGGGAGCCCCGAGTTCGACGGCCGACCAGAGGGATGGGGGCGCTCTGCGGACAGAACCGGGGGGGTTAGAATCGCGGACAAAACAAGACGCGTGGAACTCGCGACAAGTCAGCGGAATAAAGTTTCACAAACGGCGGCACTGGTGGCGCCCGAAAACTTGGGAGAACTGAAAGTGTCCTTTGGACCCAGGTTGAGGAGGTTACTACGTTTGCTCGTCGAGATGGTAGTCGAGGGATGAAATGGGCTGGAGGTGGACGTCTTCGGAGGCAATACTCTAAAGTCGATGGCCACCGATCTAGGGTTGAGAATTCAGGGTAAGCTGGATGGTAGGGAGCACGATGGACTTGGTAACTTCAATTTGTAAACAGGACTCTCAATAATGGAAAATTGTTACACCTCGAGAAGTTATCCTTACTGCTTCCGGTAGAAACGGGGCGGTGGAAGATGGAGTGAGAACAATGGGTTACGCGAACTTCAGTGGGAAACGACGCCGTTAAGTAGGTGCTTCGCTATAAACTGTCGTTCAACGAAAGAACGGTTATCGAAATTGCTGCGGAGCAAGACCTTTCCTCCCGCGTAGTACGCTCGTCCTTTTGTCTACGCGCAATTCGGCGAAAAAGAGTTTACCGCTTCGCAGTGTATGGGGCGGTAAATGTATTGCGACAGTGTCAGACGCGATATGCGGGGCTCGTCCAACAAATTTTGCACCGCGACAGATAGGAACCGTAAAAACGTGCAAGCATGTTGACTTCATCTGGACTGGTATTTTATTAACGTCGATAATCGTACGAACACGAATCTACAACGCTGTGATTAGAACGTCAACACTGATCTCAAAGTATAGATACACATAGTAAATACAGTACAGATACTTTAGATTGTTGCAAGTTGCGGTCGCGCAAACACATGTATCAACGGTGTATCAATAATAAAATAGTTTCTTGCTTAAAGAGATAGAAATGCAACAAAGAAAAACGAAGATGACCCAAGTAATCAAAACCTGTGCGGAAAGCGGAGGGGCTTGGCGCAGCGCGTATTAAAAAATTAACCGCTAATCTTGGATTCCTCGTTCTTCCTGCTTTATCTTCGATATGCTTGTCGCCAATCTCGGCGCCCTATTAAACTTTCACGACGTAAAAATGAATTGCTGGCACGGCATTGCCATGCAGAAGACACTCGTTAGAGGGTCCTGATATTCCAGCGACGTCAGGCATAGCAACGAGGACATGGGGGTCGACTTTCATGTCCTGTTCTGTACCCTTATAGAAGGTTGACATGCATGGTGGTAGTCGATTCATCGGGTGAAACCACGGCTTCCCGTCCCGTTCGTGCTACTTGGCCGTTCATTGTGATTTACACGATCATTAACGATACCGACCACCCGAGAAAGAGAGATTTACACCGTTTCGGAGGAAACAGCTGTCTTTCGAGGATTATACCAGCCTGTCCCGAACAACAAGCCACATACGAATATCCACCAACGAAATCTTTTACGAGTGGTCTAGCCCGTTATTCTTCCGACCGAAATGAAGCTTTGGCTCATCATCCAATTCTTTTTCTACCTAGGTGATCGAAATCGTTTTATGCAGCAACAAGCGATTCATGTCTCAGGGTTAGCTTAACTAAAACGCATAAATCTATTTTTACGGGGACCTTTAGTAATTCCTAATTGAGATATCTCTGTTATACATATGTTGATGCGTGTGTAATACTGTAACGATCGACTAATGTATTGGGTGAGTGCAAAAGTTCGTGCCTAATTCCGATAGGTATCACTACATTATGTTTCCTTATGCGACTTCTGTTGTTACACTTTCAAAGTTTATAGCGGTTAGACAGAGCGGCATTCAATTGTTCCTTTCACATCAGACACTTTTGTTTTGACAGTTCTAATAGCAGAAAAGAGGACAGTGAAAATGCGTGACGAAAAGATTCGCTGGCGTCACGAAATGTTGCAGGAGTTTCGGAAAGGTGTAACAGTGGGAACTGCTTTTTAAAAACATACAGCATCATACAGGTTTATCACGAACGCGCACTAGCTCTTCGTACCATTAAAGAATGGTTTGCAGAATTCAGAAATGGGGATTACCAGTTAAAGGACGAACCACGCTCTGGTCGACCTTCTTTGATGGATGTGGACGTAATTGTTAATTTATTGGAAAATCATCGAGGAATTTCAACTGAGGAAGTCGCCGAAAGACTGAACAACTATATAAATGATTAATAAAAGAGTTTTACACGATAAATTGCTTTGTGTAGTTTATTCCAAAATCGGGCACGACACTTTTGCACTCAACCAATGCATTTATTACGTTAAGTGAAGAATTGGCCGAGTGCACGGGTAGCGGATAAATTGAACAAAGTTTGTTCCAAACTTCAAAATCATATTTTCGCGTACAATAACTTGCCCCGTTGCACCACGCGTCCTTGTTCAACGTGTCACTGCAGGAGGGGGTGTACAACCAGCTTGCCAATGTAGCACAATTTGTAAATGGAAGCGATTAGATGTCAGGTGTCGAAGACGGTCGACGAAAGGTGTACCGTGTCATCAATATACTCTATCGTTTGCCACCCTTCCGGCTCCTTTTTCCACCGTTGTTCCACTCAGCGAATCGTCTCACCCATGGAATGGGCTGATTAACTTTTTAATTGGACCGCCGTGCCTGGCAATTACTTCTTGTCTTCCCCCTGTTCTCCTTGCACGCGTTTCACGCGCACCTACGTCCTTTCGGAATGTAGCCACTTGCGAGTGTTGTTTCAAACAAGATATCACAATCGATCCCGCTGTAATCGGTATAGGTATAGGGTAATTAAATACGTATACGGTTCCCCCAAGTTAGAACAATTGGTATTGTACTGCGCGAGAAAAGAAGAAAAGTTCTAATGCAGACGCCATCGTGCAGATATGAAGAAAAAAGAGCATGCGAAAATTTGGCAACGGTTTTGTGAACGGAACACATGAGGCAACTGATGAATCAGTCGGTGTATCCGTTCCTGGAAGTAGCACGGAGCATAAATCGGTTATTAAGGATGCAAGGCGTGTCCGTAGATCACGATATACCGGCAGGAAGATAATTTATTAGATTACACGCCATATCGTATCGGTATAGGTATAATAAAATATACAGAATGTAATTTTATACATGTTTAGACTATAATTACGCGATCTTGTACACCGGTATTTAAACATTTCGTCTACAGAAAATAGTCTTTTTTTTCTGCTTGTAAAGCAGCGTGCTTTTACTCTATTATATGCCTTATACGAGACCTTACAATTACTTCATTAAACGCTCAGATTTTTTGTTGATATTAAAATTTAGCTCTCGAATGAAAACTTATCTGCAGATCGCAATGAGTTATTGGCGTATTATAATGCCATAATTAGCACCCATAAAGTAAACTTACGAAATTGTTGGCCAGGACTATCCTAAAGAAGTTACAAAAATCATAAAACCTAGTTTTAGACAACATTTTAATTGATGATTGTGATATCGTACAAAGGGATAATTAACAATTTCGACAAAAAATAGAATGTTCATTTTATAAAATCACTTTTAATCAGTATTGTTTATTTTTTCATTAACGTACATTGTTTTTTATTACGTAACCAACAAATATAATTTTCCCTTGCGTTCACAGATAATCTAAAAACTCTCATTGACACATGATTAATACTGACTTGCATTTTCGCAATGCGTTTGCCACGTCATGGGTTTACCCTTCCTCGATAAAATTCTGTAACAATCAATTTGCAGTGAATCTTTCACCCTATTAAAAACTGCCCGCCACGTCAGGACCTCGATAAATATTACTTAAAAATCTTGAGCACGCCCGCATGAAAAAGAGCGCCACCGCAGGACCGGGTTATTGTTAGATTAAGAGTGGCCCACAATTAGTGAAACGAAAGAGTCTCGGCGAGGAACATCCCCAATTGCGAGCATAAAAAAATGAAACACATATGCATGAAACTTCTGCGAAAGTTTTTTGCGAACGAGATCGACGCGGCGTCGGACGAGCTATTCCGTGACACGTGGAAGAGAAAAGGGTGCCGCATCATCGATCGCGAGAAGTGCTTTACGTATTTCCCTGTCGTCTATCGGAGAACAATGAATCCTGCCACGCGGGCGCGTGGGCAGAAAAGACGAACGAACGGCCCCCATTATTTCGCGAGGGTGGGAACGACGCACAGCCGTGCGTGCGAACGTAAGCGCCTGTACTTTCGCCCTCCCCCTTTGTCCCTCCTGTCCTTTATTCTTTATCCGAACGTGCACCCCAGCTTCTCCATATGTTTCTTTGCGGCAAAATCTTGGATATTTCCCAGGGAGGCGACATTAAAAGTGCAATAGCCCGATCTCGATGCGGCCTCGTCGTTCGGTTAACGACCGTCAGGAATGGTCCCGTCTTGGCTCGCCTATGTCGGCGCAGGGATAATAACAAGAAAAAAAATACCGCCTACAAATGGACGCGACAATCGTACGCGCGTCGCTTGTTCGTGGTTCCTTCGTTTCCGGACTATGCCTTCTAGGTTCCTCGGCATAGATCACTGATGACATCTTCCACCGGAAACTGTATTATGAGGTTTGTAGGCTGGGGCTGGCTACATTGCTCGACGTCTTTTGTGGTTTCTGGTGATTCTTGTGGAGTGGATCGATGGCGTCACGATTATGTAGCCCCTATCCCCGAAAATTTATTTCCACTGCCGATGATGCACTTTGCCCAACGTTATACCACACCTCTGCCCCAACTCGACTAAGTTATACGCGTATCATATTTGGAGGGGCTTTTGTACTCAGTGAACGATGCTTAATGCAGTGTGGAACTTAATATTTATTATACACATCATACACTGTACCTTGGTTTATGGGTATATTGTACAGTTTGCTAGCGATTTTGATTTATCGAATGCTTAAATTGTACGAAGTATCAGCTGAAGATTTTGTAGGGCAGGATATAAAATCCAAAGTTTTAGTGTTACTAATAAGTTTTAATTATTTGCCGATGAAATCGATTTAGTACACGTTGCTATTGTGTGTTTGTTCGAGTGACAGAAAACCGAGGGATTTCCTTTATCAGCGTGTACCAACTTTATGAACGAGAAAAGGAAAACTACGCATTTAATTTTTACCTCGTTGCTCCCTATGAAACCTATAAATAACATGCGTAATTGAACGTACGACAGGAGGCAGACTATAATTATGAATATTACGTAACAGTGCAAATAGCGGAAGAAAATGTAAATGTCAGCAGCAACGTTGAATAAAGTCTGGCGAAAACGTGATAAGTAACGAATGGAGACACGAGCATTAGCTTGCAAATGAATTATAGATTCGACACTGAGGTAAGTAATGAAACGATTCGGTACCATTATACAAGATCTGCAACGTTTACTTTCACGACAACGCGCACATATAAAAACAACTTTACTAACATCAACAAAAGATATGAGATTAATCTCGAACCCCAGAACTATAGATACCTGAACAGCGATACATGCGTTCATAAAGCACGCGTATAAAAAAATCGAAACACACGAGGATAACATACGAGTGAAAGTAGATAAACTGGAAAAAGAATAAGGGTAACCCTCTGTATTCGCTACCCAATGCTTCTCCATGGCGGGCGGTGTATATCTGTCAGAAGGCGCACGTGTAATTTCGAGGGATTAGCCACTACCTAGCACGGGTACGGTTTGCACTTGCCCTATAATGAACGCCCGACGTAGAAATACCCTGAGCCGGCGCATTGCTTTATACACAGCTACCAGGTAGCACTGGTAGCATTCAGTCGCCAGCGCACACCATGACGGGAGCACCTCGGACGTTTGCCTCGAGGTCAAAACTCAATCTCACTCGAGAGCCCTGGCGCCACGTACCAGCGCGAATAATTTAAGTACCGTGAACAACCGACTGCCCGCTTACCCGTCTCTCTTCGAATATTACGCCACTGCTGATACCGCTCGTGAAATCTTCAGATAATATCATTCGGGCACAGAGTGACGAACTCATACCTTTGGCGAACGTTAAGTTCGTATCTAGGACAAGCGTGCGGGCGATTCGAATCGTAGATACCGATTGTACTACCCGATTAATGGTAAAGCCTCGAAACCCTGCTCTCGATGGATTATTTTTATACGAAATTCCATGTCATCTGGCGCTATCAGCGATACGCTGTATGAAAGAAGGACAGAGCCGATCGTTACTCTGATAACTCCGAAAACTCCCAGTTACTGTAATTATGGTGTATTTAGCACTGGTAATAACTGAATCGGTGATATTGGATATAAAATAAACAAATTCTCTTTTTTTCTGTTGATTTGTGCACTGATTCGGGTTGTTCGCATTCGGGTAATCGAACAATAAGAACAACACAAATCGTATTTAGATCTGTGGTAAAGTGGGGGTAGCGATCTATAAGGTGAGAACAGAAACAGTAAACGTACTTATAGCCTATGGAATCATACGCATGTAAGTGGTTTAGTAAGACAGCGAAATAAAATGATATTAAACGGATCTTCTAGTGCTTCTTCTAATCATACAAGTGAAAGATATTCTCAACCAACACTGATAAAGAAACTTACATTTTCGTTACAAAGGCTATAGCCGGATAAGGGGGTCAAATGTGCCCCTAAACCAAATACAACTTGTGAGGTGTCATTCGATAGCTTATCAAGAAAAACCAGTTCGTACCAAGTTTCAACCCTGTAGCTCGACTGGGAGGGTAGTTACAGCGAAAAAACAAAAATATAGTTTTTGCCCAATATCTCCCATTTTAGCTAACAAAAAATTTTGAAAAAAATCTGAGACATAGCAATTAGGGGCACATTTGACCCCCTTATCCGGCTATAGCCTCTCCACGATACGTTTGAAAGAAAATATGGTTTTCATTCATTTTGCAGAGAAATACTGTTTCCTCGTTTCTGAAAAGCTACTTAAGAGTGACTTATGCTACCTCTCGTTCCGCCAATACAATTGCGATTGAGATCGCGCTAGTGTTATTTGCGTGCACGTATACGTCGCGTTCAATCGCTTCGGCTGAAGCAGCCAATGAACAGAGGAGGTCCTCCACTAGTATGCTCTTTGCATTCGCTGATCTTGACCCAAGGCGTCGCACGTGTTAGCGTCGGCGGTATTGAAATCTACAACCTGGACGTACGCGTTCGGCCGTGTCACTCTTTCAAACGCTCCCCTGTGCAGCCTGGAAACGTGCGCTCATACGCGTGAAGGGAGAACGAGTACGCGATATGCTCGGCGTTAAGTTACCACCGTACTGTTCGCTACGTAGCTCTTTCAAGCGGCACAGTATTACGGGAAATAATTACGACGTCAGTCGCTGCTGGAATTCCTGCTGTTGCCAACATCTTTCCGAAATTAACGTTAAATAATATATTATTGAAACAGGAGAGCATTGAGCGACGTAGAAGGGCGGAACGAGCAAGAGAGTAAAGTTAAAGAGCCGGGCTACGTTGTTTTTAGCTGATAGAATTCGTAGGTTGAAATATCTCCAGAAAGCAGATATCTGAATTTCCAGGGTACCCGAGGAAGGAGGAAGGTACGGTGCCTGTATCGGGCAATAGGTCGATCCAATGACCATTTCTACACGTTTAATGTCCACCGCTAGATAAGTCAGCTAATGCCGTTCGTTCGTACACCTGCTGCTACGGAGCGAGAAATACCACTAGCCGTAAACGAGAGCCTTTACTTAGCACATTATCGAGCCTGGTAATTGACCAAATTACTGATAAGAAATTGCTGGTTGATTTCGGAGAAAATCACTCCTGTAGTCCCGTGCCTTGCCTAAACGGACAAGGAACGACAAAGTGCTTGACTCCGAGTCGAAGGTTGGAACGACGATAAAGGTAATGGATCTTCTATTAGAGCATAGAAACTTCTACTCAGCGCTTTCCAATATAATTGAGAACCTAGAGATACTGCTCTCCGCATTTCTACCTAAGTGACACCTAAGTGAATTAGTAACTTATTAAATTGAGAAGATATAGATTTCGAAAGAGCGTTTACGGGCTTTCCCATGCCTCGGTTTCACGTTCACGTAACATGTTTCTAGGACCGAAACTAAACGATCGCCTGATAATCGTTCCCCAACACAGTTTATCTGTGACAGATGACTCGTCTCGCTCTCGGCCATTCTTTATTCATTACTCCGGGGACGAATGTATAATTTGATAAAGTAACGGAAGACCTAAAGAGTACTTAACTTAAACAGGAATAGGAATAGAATATATAACAGCAAATATAAACTTTTTCAGCGACAATTATTGCAAAGCAGTGTGAACAGAAGTTCGAGGAGAACGTTTGGACGCTGTATGCTCGCAATGCTCGAAGCTATTTCACGAAGCCTTACCGCCACGGTATTCGATATCAATCCGTGACACGAGGCGGATAATATCGTTACCGCGACCTTGTTTTCCCTGATTGGATTGCCCTCGTACTTGTATCGATACACTCTACCATTTGATATACTCTATGGAAAAAAGGTAACTTTAGGACGCACAACTGAATTTCTCTGCCTGTATCTGAAATCCTAGATGAAGCTATAGAAATCTATGTACATTCATATCCGATTCTATTAGTTTTCTCCAAAATATTTTCATGCTTCATGAAAGAGCTAATTATTGTTATCGGAGCAGTTGAGCGAAATGGAAAATAATAAGTGGCGCACTGATATACAAGAAAGTGGATAATTTGAAAACATTTACATAAACGTTTAATTAATGGTACAAATAAGCGTGCAAACTAACAAAGAGAACGTAAAAATTCCATTTGAAGTCTAATTGGAGTAAAGTTAATTATGTTCGCAGGCATAAATTTTCCACACAATATAGTGAATAAAAAGTATGCAGTTGAAACGATAGCACAGTTAGCGAATAGCACCACGGAACGAGATTCAAAACGTTGCACTTGAAGCATTCTTGCGACGTATGTCAATAATGGATCGAAATGCATCATCGATCAATACAAACGGATTTACGTTCGCTAAAATCTTTCTTGTGTTCGCTTGTTATTCATGTTAGCACATGTGCCGCAAAGATTAAAAATGTTAAATGCGCGCTTGTAGCGTAGGTTGAGCTTTATTGCGGCCATCGTGTCCTATTCGTAGAACATTTTTCGCTATTCGTGTTGGTACACGGTGGAAATTTCGTAAGAACGTATTTGGAAATTTCGTCGGCTTCTTTGACTCGAATACCATGGGAATTGGAGAATCTTTCGGTTTTATCTGAGGAGGTGGGTATTCTACGAGGAACACTGTATCGAGTATAAAAAAGTATAAAAGTATAAAAAGTAGCGAAGGATAATTAGAGGGAAATGTAGGTGACCGGTTTGTTATCATTGGCAAACGGAAGGTGGCCGCTGATTATGCTATCGAAACATGTGTTCAATTTATGTAAACGTAGCAGTTGACCACCCATTACTAGAGAGGATATCATAGAAAAGTTTAATCAAAACGGCAGAACGATTTAATAATATTATTGTAGCAGATACGAGAGCCAAAAAATATCCATTTATTCGAATTGAATTTTTCATGCGAAACGGCGCTCAATATGTATAGAGAAAAAATATCTATAACCACTGATTCGATCAATTTTATTCATGACCTACATTTCACGATTAAATTCTTTTCAATATCTTACTGATTGCAAAAATATGTGTACCCATAGCGGTAGGGTAGAACTTATCTAAATAGGAAGACTAGATGAGTTGATGTACAGTTTTTTCACAATTTTAAAATGTATTCAAATCATTTGCAGGGATGATAACGTATTCTTGTTTCCATAAAGGAATACATCGTTCGTAAGCTAACGATTTGAATGCGGGAGCACTTGCGAATAACATTCACGGAAAGGATAAATGTACAATTTTATTCAGCACTCCGCACAATATTTCTGAAAGTATCAACCAATCGCACGAATATGTGCCACATGACCGCTGCACGATGATTTCATAGCGCTGTGAAAGTGCTCCGCCACCAATACTTTTGCAAACGATTAAGATCAGATTGACCGTGAGGAATTTGAAATTCGATAACAAATTACACAAAGGTAACCATACTTCTTGATCTCGTTGAACAAAAGAACACGGTTACGGCAATCGCGTAGCTGATTTATCATCTCGGGAGAGGAAAATGAAACAGCCGCGGACTATTCGCATCCATTAATCGAGTGTCGTTCCAGGCAACGGGAACGAAGAAAGAGCAGGTGATAAGGAAAAGGTAGAACAGCAAAAAGCGTGAGATCTAGACGGTCTATGGATCCGTTGCTTAATCGAACGAGTCTCATTCAAAAGGCATTTTAATTGCGCGTTTCGCTTATCTAAAATATGTCGGCTTATCACCGACGTATCGCCTGATTTTCCAACTGACAACCCATCGCTTTCGATAACCACCGATGTGACGGAATTCCATCATCTGCCGGCTGCATCCGACCTCGGGCCGGACGATCGCGCGTCGCGACGCTCTGCCCCGTCGCTCGCGTGAAACTAAACCTACACTTGTACCTTATTGGGAGGATATACGATAACTCGCAGAAAACAAAAGATTAGTTCGCGTACCACGTCGACAGGTGGGAAATAAATATCTTATTCGAGTGGCATCGTATCAAGCATTCCGAAATCTACAGCAACGAATTGGAAAAGTAGCCAGTCAAGTTACTGGCTTTACAGTTCCGAACGGTAGAAGCGAGGGAGTACAATTAAGGAAGATTTCAACAAACTTTGGATCATTTTGGTTGGATCGCAGCAGACTTCTGTGACAAACCCATTCTTAACTTACAGATTGGAGAAAAAAGACGAATGGCAGAGCTGCCCATAAATAATCCCTGCGTTTCAATTATCGACGGTCATTGGATTGGACATTGGATGTGGAAATAAGTTTCGTTTTCCATTCAAATGTTGCAGAGTCGAAGTATCGACGGTTTTAGTAAATTCCGGTCTATTAACAAGACCAAACCCACAGAATATGCATCAAGCATGAGCAACATTCGAGATCACAGGAACAGAATGTTCACAACCGTGTCCACAGAATGCAGTACAGAATCCTCCATTACCTAACGCATCTATCTCAAGGTGCATCGTAAAACGGGAAATATTAGTTCCACGTTAAACGCCTTTTTGCAACGCTGGTTAGGGCATCAGTAGCTCCTAGCACTTCACCCCCTGCTAGCTGCGGTACCGTTATGCAGGTATGCGCAACTCGACCAACCTTTCGCGCAATTTATCGCGCGCCTTCTATTAACATTCGCAGGGTTTAGGCTTGTCGACGAGCAAAAATGTCTCATTCATCGTCGCGCAACCGTGAAGATCTCGATGGAGGGCAGGCTTGAACGAAATATATGGCGACGGTGAAGGTATTGCACTCGTATATACGTGCGTGCTAGTACACTTACATTTGGTTCCGCGTTAGACGATGTAGATTGACGAGATCGTGAAGAGAGCGCGTAATCCGAGGCGGACGTCATCCCAGTATTCGTATACGAAAACCTTTGTCAGCCCGGAGTCAGGATCATTCACCACCGGTTGTCGCGTGCGCACTCGCGACCACTACCACCAACAGCAACACTGCTACCGTACCACCGGCTATCACCGACCATACAGGGGGGGTGATCGACGCTGGATCTCGAAGTGAACATCTAAACGCGCACGTGTACGGGCCACAAAAACGACCATTCAGGTGTCCGAGTATCGTGGCGGACATGCCGAGATCGTTCTTTTATCCGTTCTCCCTCGAACCATTTTTAACCGGACGCCCCGCTCGACAATTCTGTTGGAAAAAACGAACCACCGAACGATCTAGTGTTATCGCGTCGCGTCGTGTCGCTGTGGGGCAACGCCGAACGTGTTCTCACGCGAACTCTCGATTCCTCCTCGGACTTGTTCAAAATGGAAAAAAAGAAGACAACACTCACGTGCTTAAAGTGAGACGCATCCAGGCGCGTTGCGTCAGCAGCGTCGACGCATCGCGTCGGGCTGGCCTTCTGGAGCTACTTTCAAAATCCTTGCATCTAACGACTCCTTATTATGCGATATCTCTTCCGGCGAAGGTACCTTCCACCCCGCTTCTACTCGTCACGCCGACCTCACTGAACTATTTCTGTTGCACTGTCTCGCGAACACCGTGGCAATGTTACTTATTTCTTTTTTTTATAGCATCGATCGGCAATGGACGATCAATGTACCAGACAATTTCGACGACAACATTAAATCCAATCGCAGGCTGCGATTCACACGCTGCACCCTTCCAACGCACAATCGAGCCGTTCGAGCGATGCTTCGCGTAAACGGGAATTCACAAGAGAACCAGGCGTGAGCCGTTCGTGCACCTTCGATGATTTCGCGCACTGGCAGACGTAAACACTGCGCGGCGGCCACGTTCGATTATCTCGCACCCACCACCGTTCGGGCAAACGAGCACGTAACAGAATAAACTCCTCATTCGCATCGGGAAACTCGACGGAGACGGTGCGCACGATCGCCACCCCCTAGAAATGTTTGATCCCTTGAACGCACAATCTCACTGGTCCAGTACGAACGGGCTCGAAACGACGACAGTAACACCACCGGAGCAGCGCAGGTAGCACGGAACCACTGGGCGCAATTGGATTTGCGCCAACATCGCCGCGATGAACTAGCCGGAACGTTGCGGGGGGGTCGCTGGCGCTCACCCAAAGCGGCGTGTTACGGCGCTACGAGGGTGAGCGTAAAAAGCTCGTGGAAAGAGGCAGGGACAGGTCCTTTCGGCGCGCAGCGAGGTGTCCTCGGGTGCACGACGAACCTGGGCCCCGAAATTTCTTTTCGTTTCTCGCGGTCGGTCTCGCGGAGACGTCGAGAGCAGAGAACGAGAGGGTCGCGGGCGATCGTTGCTCCAAGCGCTTTTTGAGCGGAATTTTTTGCCACATTCGTCGGCGCTAGACCGTTGGCAATCAACACGTAGGAGCGCGCGACGGCGTTGTCACTGCACGGGTACAACTACGACGTAGCCGCGACGGCGGCAGAGCAACAACACGATCGTGGAACGCGTAGCGCGACGACGATATACAACCGCTGCTTGTGAGAGTCCGGAGGCTCGGAGGCGCGCGAGTCAGCCCCACTAGTGTTCGCTCCTCGCTTACCTGGCCGCTGCCCTGCTGCCGTTGCTTGCCTAGACCGTACCCCCACCCCTCGCGTACCACCCCTCCACTCGTTGCGTACACGAGCCTGCCTGCCCCTCCATACCTCTCTTACTTTACCCCCTCCTACATATCACTCTCTCTTTCTCTCTCTCCTCCTTCTTTTTTTCACCTCCTACCCCTTTCTCGAACATTTTCCCTCTTGCCCGCCGAATCTTTTCCGCTTTCCCCCCCTGTGACAGAGTAATAACTCTTGCACGCCGATACCCCTGCAACCCTACCGGTATTGCTTCATCTGCCAGGGCAGGTCGCGACGGTGCCCAAGGGCAATAGGTGCCGGTGATGTTCCGAAGGTAGAGTCGACTTCGTGCCACCCCTCTGGGGCCCGGGCCAACCACGAGGCTACGAGCGGGGAATCGGAAAGTTTGGCATTTTTCTGACAGTTTAATTAAGGGATCGTCGTTTCCCTTGCTGCGACGTCGACGTAGGCAGCCGGTGTAGGCACCGATGCGGCAGAGACGCGGTCGTTGCGTGGGTCTTATTTGTTCTATGCTTCGTTATCCTCGATGGGGCCAATTTTCGTCGGGGAATCGATTTCAGGCAAAATACCGAATAAACCAAACATTCTTTGGAATATTTCGCGCGATAATTCGCACTGGAGTCCGCGCATTGTTTGTTTCAAGTTCTTTGCCGCTCTTTTCGTATCGTCCAGCAATATCAGTCGCAATTGAAGAATGGCGGCTATTTCGCCTAATCTACATAGCGATTTCATAGTTCTAACAACGTAGGCAAGCGACAAATCGTATAAAGTTTAGAGAGCGATCTATAAATCAAAGGTGTACCGGTTCATTCGTACAGACAGCAGAGTCGCAGCCACGCCGGCCAGCATTCTGCACTCTGTCGTTCAGATTTTCCAGTCCGTCGTTACTTATTATTTTTTTTTCCTCCGCGACGAAGACGACGACCACGCGATATAAATTACGGTACACACCTATAGACCGTCCTCTTCTCCCTATTGACTCGCCATACCGAGGATGACGCGCCGATGTTACGCAATCCCCGCCAGCCGAGGTTTGTTTCCTCAAGAAAGTCAACGGCACAGTTAGTTTAATATATTTCGATAAATGTTAAAGTTGCACCATTCCCACGGTGGACGCCACGGCCGGTTCAACGATCCATCAAAGAAGAACAAAGGGGGAAGCGGGCGCGAAGAAAGGAAATTCCGTAGTCTGAGCGAGTCGGCTCATCTCGCCCGGGCGAGAATGAGGCACTGGCTGGCCAACGGAGCTGTTCACACGTCCCGTCGATCGTATACTCAACGGCAGAGATAATTAATTATCAATCGACCCGCGATTATTAGCGACGCGCGTGCGATCACCAGAATGTGTCCCCCAGAATGTCGTCGGATTACGCTCGTCCCGTGCAGTATGTCGCTGCGACGCTAGTGGTGGAGAATTACATTGCGCGAGCGACCAGGCATTTCGCGTATGCCTGCGTCCGTGTGTCGCTCATAGGACGCGCACGACGCATTCCTCGTGGACACGCTTTCCATTTTCCGGCCCTCTACGCGACGACGTTTGTCAGCTGCACTTTGCTTATGCTCGAGAAATGCGATAGCCGGTGAACCGAGCAGCAGCGACGCGGGATTCTAGCCAACGAGTCCGACTCGTGTTTTCGATCGAAATTTCGATCCTACCTTGGACGGCGAATGTAAGACATTTTCTGCCGTCTAGACGAAACTACGCGCGCCTCCTGAAACTTAATCTCAGTAATCTCAGTTGGAGATTTAGTCGGGGAATACGGTCAAGGGAATCGAGGGACAAATCGATGAAAAACGAGGGAAATTAACGAATAAAGATTTACAACGGTCCGCGCATGTTCTGGAAAGATGGAAGATAATCGCGTTCCGGGGAAGTCAATATTTACGTTGAGCATCGTTAATTAATTTCTGACGAAAGGCCGAACTGTTTGAAAAGGGTCCGCCGCTAGGAAATTCATGGAAGCCAGCCGAGCCAAACTTCCGTCGCTCGGTTCCTATTAGTGTTCCGACTAGTTGTCGCCAAATCTCGCCCTGGACGGTCTAATTCTTCGTTCACGGAAAAAGGACTGCTACGTGAGAAAGTTTGGCACCTCGCAGGGCCGGTACCGTATTGACACACTTCTCTCGGCATTCGCGTCCTTCTGTCTATGTAAATCCTGCGTGAAATCTTCGCCTCTCGCTGAGGAAGAAGATCGACTACGCAAATCTGAACGCTCAATTGATGGTACTAAGTAAAAAAATAAACAAAATGTGTTTTTTTTCAACGTAGCCTTGCAAGAAATTATACGTTTCCGAAGATCGGCACGTTTGATCATTGCGAGACACGGCTTTTTTATCTCAACTATCCGGCCCGGTGGTGTCGTGCTACCTAACGACACGTTACAACGTTTCCAGCTTGCCCCGGAAGGAACGGAACAAGCAGTTACTCTAAAACGGTTGGAAACCTTGGCCTACCGTTGAATAAGGGTGGAGTGGAGTGTTCACTTAATTACCGAAGGTGACAAGTGCCGGTGCCGTGCCGTTGGTCGAACTTAAGTACCTGGCTCGGGAGTCTGAAACCTGCGAGGGTTTAAATCATTAGACAATACGACAGGACCTTTGTCTTACTTATCAGTTAGAGCCAAATCGGCTGGCAGCCCGGCAAACTTCGTCTTCTGTACCTTTTACAAAGAAATACCATCCTGATTGAATGGACCCCTGACTCTGCAGCCTGACGCTGCAATATTTCAAGCACGTGTTCAAATTCAATAATGCCCTTACCTTTAAAGGCGAATGAGCATTCTTTGCTTTATTTCTTTCTCCTGGCTGGAGTGTGGCATTGTAAACTATAATTAATAATTTTTCCAAAGGGATCGTGCTGCATTAAGGACTTTTCTTCTGAGCTTGAATAAATTATAGTTCGATTGTATTAATTGACTCGCGTGGGCACGCAGTGTATTCGATATAGTACTATGCACAATCCATCGAAATAGAAAAGGTAAAATGGTGAAATGATTCGAGAATCTTTTATATCACTATTGTTAACATTTTCAGAAGTACTTTGTACAGAGATAATTGGTCTTGGGAGTTACTTTGTACCTACTTGGAACGTTGATAAACTTGCGTACATTATTAATCTCATCGTTTCTTAATTTCTATTTTCTTTAGCTCGATACAATGCAACTAAGCTTACAGACTTTCGAGGAAACTGTCAATTGCTTCGCGAGGCACGAATATACAAAGCTTCGTTGTCCTAGTGTACGTAGAACAATTATTCGAAAAGATTCCGGTCGATACGTGATATTACATCGGTAACGTGTATTATCACCGATCAGCCTGTATCTTCGCGACCTTCGACGACGAGCATTCGAATCATAAAGAGAGGCGATGATTGTACTTTATCCGGTGATAATCGTGCAAGTTAAAGCTTGAAACGTCACGAAAAGGCAGATCCCACGTGCCATCTCGTCAGGAAAAACGATGGTTTTTAAATCAAATATAGGCTACGAGTGAAATGGATTCATAATCATAGCGTGAGCTAAGCGAATGATGAATTGTAAGCATCTAAGCCAGCAATTTCAATCTTTCGCGTTGTGTAATCTGTGATAGACGCTTTGCTCCATACTACCAGAGTTTAAATTCGATTTGGCTTTTAACAAGCTCGGTTCATTAGCACTGAAACGTTTTTATGAAAATCCGTATAAACAAATTAGATTTTCAACTTGAATCTGATTATAGAGTATCAAATGGAAATGTAACTTATCGTTTTGATATTTGTGAGAATTCACAACATTTCAAGTACTGAGATTATGCACAATATCGAAACGAAATATTTCAGATTTCAGATTAGCAAGATTTTTAATTTGATGTTTGAATAAGTACGGTAGAACTCGAGTGATTCGAACATGTGTGAGGTAATAGCATTTCGTATAATTAAAGTCCGCCGATTATCCTGGCCACTCATAATTTTTCGTTGTGGTGATTTATTTTGTAATTTTGTAAGTTTATTTTGTAACGAAGATAAATGTATTCTTTATTAATTATGAAAAGAGTGAACCAGAATTGTATTCTAGATGGTCGCTTATAAATATGATAATAACGTTGACTGTTGGATGCGGTGCGTAAATATTGTGTGTAAATGAAAAGAAACGAAATAAAGTGCTAATTGAAAATAACCCACAATATGGATCATGACTTCTTGGATTAGAAGTATCATCGAAATAAACTCTGCGAATATTCAATGACAGGTTGACTCGAAACAAACTCATTGTTTTTCAATGTTTCCCATTTATCGCCACGAACTGTGAATAATCAAATATGTAACATTCAAATTGTTTTTCTCATCATGAATTACTTCATAAATAGAGTGCGTCGCCCAATTGCCAAAAAATGCAAATATGTACTATAGCACCGTCATTTTTACAATGTTTTGTAACATCTGGAATATGCACATGCTCTGCGTGCAGAATGTTCCCAACACAATGTATATTTGATTGCCAACGTTTAGTATTTATTTCAAACAAACGGAGTAAATACAATTCTCACCCCGATGCAGGTGTGCTTCACATATTATGCAAAATTCATATTTCAAAATGTAACATTTTTACAATATATCATGATTCGTATTGCCGTGGGAATAGTGAACGTGGATTGATTAACGCTTCAGGGCTATAGAAACTATAAAACATTTATCAAGAGCCTTGAAAACAAAAATATGAAATTAATCATAATTTATCGTAATATTTAATGATAAATTGCTAGCGTCGTTGCACCTCATATAAGTGGTATCGGCTTCATGAATGAGGCGGTATGTATCTGATTATAAAAAATATTCATATTGATTGATATTAATCGAAATTTGTAATAAATTATCTAATCTAAATTCGCCATGCAGGAATGAAAATTGAAATATTATTTATCTTCGTTTCCATTCAGCAAAAGTGGATGAAAACACTGTACACATTTCCATCCTGTTGTTTTAAACTGTGGCAAATACTTATGTTGGGTGCCGTAATGTAGAAATGTAATATAATCTAGAAATGTAATTAAGTTACCGCGAACAACAGATATTGATCAAAAAGGGAAAAGCAACGAAGTTGCACTGGCAATAAGAAACGCACTTCGTTTCTCAGTTTCGCACGAAGTTGTGATGTAAAGAAGGAAAAACATATCAGCGTGCATTACGTCCGCATTATGTGCAGATCGGAGTATCTGCCATAGATGAAATATTGCTCCACACGTCTCCTTTTAACAAATCGCCAAGTGGACGTTCCGCAAACTTCGATATGCATGGACACAATAGCAACGATTATAAAGGCAACGTAGAGGTACGCAAACTGTGATTGGCAAAGAGGTGCATAAAATGTCCCAAGTGGAACCGTAAAGAATACCGTACGGCGTACGTCGTAAGTACACACGCACGGGGCACAAAAATACGTCACATGGGGTTTCTTTCAGCTCGTGCAGCTTGTGCGAGACTAGTAACGTACTCTACGCCGTAGCAGCATAGCCTGAGCAAACCGCATTTTAATCAGTTTGCGGTCGCGGTCCGCTCTCTTACATCCTTTTAATACGTTTTCTCCTCTCCTCTCTCACTTTTCTCTCGCACGACACCACGACGTAACTCAACTCCCGCATATAAGCCCGCTACGCAATATCTACGCAGTACCTGTTCCTTTCTCGAGGTAAATGACAGGGATATCGTAAACACGATTATTTCCCGATAGTTTTGCACATTTTTTCACCTTATTGGAATTGAGAACCCATTGAACCTTATTTTTGTGGAAATAAAATTGCGCACAGCAATTAAGCAAGTAATTGCTTGCATTTTTGACAAATTGTATACTTTGTAATTGAGAATTGTAATGAATTGTGACAAATTTGCATGCCCCGACCGATACAAATATTATTTTTGGCTATTGTATAAAATTTTCCTATGATTTGTTCTATTTTTTCTTAATGAACTTTTCTCAACGAAGTAAGTAAATAAATAAACAAATACATTTAGTACACCATTAATTACATATCCGTACATTTCTTTTTATACAAGCTTCGGCGATTTTTCTAAATGAAAGAGTAACATTGACGCAATCCAATTATCGAATTCCAAAAATGAATTATACCCTACACGACACGTTTTCAAATTCTTACCTTATGATAAATGAAACCTGGATGAATTTACAAATCTTGCGAACTTCAATTATATTGCTAGTTGCACGTAATGCGATTATCCGATTAATTTACATAACTTGGAAGCAAAGTTTTTGAACACTCAATATTTAATCGAGGGAATACGTTCAAGATATAAATATGGCGATTGGTGAAAACGGTATTGAACACCGAATTCGTTTGTATTTCGTTTCCTAGAATTGGGAAGTAGGGTCTCGCGGCGATTTTTAAGAGGTTTTACGCCTGTTTCGGGGGCCGACCGGCAATTTGGTGGAATTAAATAATAGTCCGTCCCATTAACGTAACGACGCGGCCGGGGATGTCCCGTAGGATCCTCACCGGTGGATTTTGAAAGTGGATGGAGGCACGCCAGGTACGCTCACGTTTTATTTCATCGTAATGTGCCACGAGGTATACGTATACCTTCATCTCAGAAGTCAGGACCCTCCAAGGATTCATCCTCGTTCCTGTGTGGTCCTCCGTGGCTTCTCGAATTATTACCAACGATTTCGGGCATTCCTACGTCAATCTTAAAATTTGTCAAGAATCTCTACCCCATGATCATCCACTTCTGTTGACGTGTCCCAGAGCGGAACAACCAATCTATAAGACCGCCACCGCCGAAACAACGAATTATCTCGTATTATAGTACCTTTTGAACCGAGGCGTTCTCATTTCTCTTGTCGCACCGATTACGTTGAAATATACTTTTGTTTATATACCAGTTTATGAGCATTAATAAAATATCGGGGGCTGTGCGTACTTATACATTTATTCGTTTGCAGAAATTTGAAACTAAATGTTGCACACATTTTTACTTGGACATTTATGCGTGGAATAATAGCGCACTGTTTACAGGTATATCCGAGCCAAGTTATAACGACAATAATGTCGGTACCACTGGGATGCAGAACTTTATAGTCCCACTTGTTCTAAGTATAAGTAACACGTCAAATTCCTGTTTAGCCCGATCGTTTTTGAAATACTTTCACGGTCGTTGGATCAGTCGAAAATTGGCGACAAATCTTTCAAAATCGACGGGCTGCCTCCGCGAGACGTCGGATCCAATAAAAGCCTAACGGCCAGCCCGATGTCAGGCGAGGGAAAATGAAGACGTAGATGCAGGCATAAAAGGACAAGAGAGGCTGATAAACAACGCGAGCCCCGATCCTTGGTAATACCTTTTGGGATGGTGCGCGTGAAACTCGAGCTCCTATAACCACAAGAATGTGTTCGTCGAATGTTGCAACTTGTCACGTTACGGTGCCTCGCGCAGCAAATTTACAGACGGATCGGTAGTGATTTTTCTGAGACCTGAAAGAGACGTATTTGCCAGTGACGATATCTTTAGGTGACCCACACGACTGCTGTTACATGCCCGAAGACCCACCGCAGCTTTGTGACACCACAACTTTCTGCTGCAATAACATTCGCGCCTTTACAACAACAGCTCGTCTTCTCAGTCGAGAGATCCACTCTGCAACAATAATACTGCATGTGTGGCCTTCTCAGTGGTGCTCAAATTTTTCGCATATCTTACGATGCCCGGCTGTCCAATTCAACAAAAATTCTATAATGTATCTTGTCAGATAAATTTCGCTATAAGCCTTGCCAGGGCATTTTCTGCCAACGCTCGTATGGTTCGAGTTTCCATTCATCGCTTCGAGATGCACCGAATAACACGTATTTCTCTGCGTCGACGTTTTAATCGAAAGTTTAACGAACGTCGTGCGATATAGAATCGAATTTAGTCTGGAATGAAATGGCCACGCGTGTTATTATCTACGCGCGTGTCGACAGTTTTCATGGATCGGGGTGTTCGAGAAGTACCTCTGCGCGATTCGAAGGAAACCATACGCGGCGGGATTGCAAGTGAACAACGAGCCGGGAAGTAAAACGATGCGGGAACGTCGTCGAGGAAACGTTCTAAACTACGAAGGTAATATTTGCAAACAGGTAATGGACGCGTTAGGACGGCGCCTCGATAAGTGGCGAATTGTCCCCTTGTTGTTCAAACCGACACGAATGTGTGAATGGATTTTCTGTTCGCAGAAAGCGCGGAGAGTTCCCCAAGATTTCCATTCACCGGGTCCCTCTTGATGCTCTTCGAGCACCTTCACCGTCAATCAGTGAACCGTGGATTGAAAAGTACACGGAAATAACACAAAACATTTTCAAGTCTGCCAATTCCGTGTATCGATGTCGCATTTTATAGTGCCGGTAGTGGCATTTTCGGGAAGGCCCTGTAGATAGTAACTGTTGAATATGGTTGGTTCAAATTTCTTGTCATTTCTACGATTCACTTATAACCCTGTCCCCTCGGTACTGTAATAAAAGACGAAAATGTCCTCGACGCATAAAGCAGTACAGATTTTATTAACACTAGAACTACCAAGGGTGTCAAAATGACTTGTTGCAGATTTCTTGCTTTACAATTATTAATATATAGGTATCGTTGTAGCAATTTATGATGAGTTTTAATAAGACAGAATGACAATTATATATCTCAATATAATGTCCATTCAATGACATTCGTGTTCATAATCTGTCTAACGTATGCTATCTGAATAATGCCAAAGTGTATCGGTAGTTCTAGTGTTAATATCGTAGTGCCAACATACTCGGATACTCTGTTCAATTATCCAAGGTATATTTTTTATATAAATAATTGGAATAATGGTATATTGTTGTAGAGAGCGTTTATATAAATTTCTAGCGGACAGAGTATAAACTCCACTTTCTATTCGCAAAATTGCCTGCTCCGATTGACAAGCAATTCCTCGTAACGCAGAATCGTGCAACGAAGCACAGTACACGCGAGAAATTAAATTTTGTCACGTTTCGCTTTCATTACCACGTAAACACCCCTTTGATTGATTAATTGTACCAATTGGACAATTCACAGATTCTTCCCGAGGAACCTGCAAGTGTAACAAGAAACATCGAATGCACATTGAGGCGCGTTTTAAATCACAATGACATTGGATTGGATGTACACACTCATGCATGCACATGCCTATGTGCAAGCGGCGATCGTACTTATAATAGAAACGCCGCCGCTGATTGGAAAATAAATTCGAGACATCGGCGTGCCTTCGATAAGATTGCACTTCGTCCGCTGTCATTACTCTCTCGTTATCGCGCCTTATTTATTGTCTGCAGATACACCTATACCGGTACCTAACCGCGATAGGATGAGCGCGTGCTCCGTTTTCCATCGGATGTGTGCCGCTGCCGCTAACAGTACTCGTAATTCGCATAACCATTCCTGCAATCGTATTTTCCCTCCTCGAATTTGTCCGTCGTCTAGTTTCGCCTCACTATGTATTATGTATGCATGCAGCGCGATACAAATCGTACGGCGAGATGGGAGCAAAGTGTTTTCGATTGTTAAAATTAAAAATTCGTCCGGCTAATCCCATATATTAGTCTGCCGTATCGGCGAGCACCGCGATATCATCGGGAATAATCGCATGCGATGACATTTCCTGAACACATCCGCTGTTATTTATACTTTTTGTGTGTTCAATCTTTCGTTGCTGCCGCGATAATTAATTGTTTGTTTTTCTGCGGTGTTTGAATAAAAGTTTGCGATACCCGAACGGAATGCTGGAAAATTATAGCCGACACAATTGCATGCTAAGAACGCACAGAAGAGCGCAAGGATATTTGCATGAAATTTTTGTTTGATTTGTTAAAATTGCCATTCGCAAATTCTACATTCTACTCATTAGTGTACGAATATAACCACGTTTATGAACTTTTATATTTCGTACTACATATTGTATTATCCATATTATTATTTTTTACTGATTCAGTTACGAGAAAATTTGTTAATACATTTTGGATATTGCTACTCTGTGAAACTGTAAGGTAGTGTCACAAAAATGAGAAACAAAAAGTGTGAATAGTAAATGACAAGTAGAAATTGTCTTGCTGCATCTTCGATGCAGTGGGAAAGACTCAAGTTGCAAGGAAAACGGTTTTTCGCTTGGGTACAATAAGAAAAGGGAAATAGAAATTCAATATCATGGATAATATCATTTTTATCGAGACTGGGACGCACGTCTCAAGTAAATCCCTAATTTTATAACATTCTATCGCTTTAACACAGCTGTGCTTTATATCTAGCTGACACGGGACAACATCTGTAAATTATTAGCAGATTATTTTTCACTCCAATTATAATCATATTGACAAATCTTAATTTAGTCAATCATTCCTTTAAGCGATAATAATGCCTATTTAAATTCTGTTGATAACATCCCAAAGCTCGTTAGTTTTACAAAAGTGAGAAAACAAAAAATTATAAACACTATTATAGTAAATAACTCTTGCATACGTTCCATGGATTAATCAAGCCAAAGCCAATCTTCTATTAAAAATATTTAACCGCCGTACTGTCGCGCAGATGGGAACTGCGTTTTCGTTATTAGCGTAAAGCATCGCTGCGAGCAAGGTTGTACGCGCAAGCAAATTGCAGCGCAGAAAAGCAAACAATTAATTATCGTAGCAGCAACAAAAGATTGAACAAACAAAAATTGTGATTAACAGCGGATGTCTCCAGGAAATGTTTCCACGGAGAACCATGCGAATCGCGTTCCTTATTCGAAAGTAACGGAATAACAATGATTCGTCCGCGGGAAATACGTTCAGTACCAAGAACGAAGGTGTCGAAAGATGAACTGAATTAGAGATCTGGATATTTTAGTGAAGTAAGTGACTTCCACAGAGAGTGGAGGTGGTTGAACCACGTGGTTCGTGGTGCGAAGGTTACGGAGTCCACGTGTCGACGAGCCGTACTCCACGTGTCGATGGGATTGCGACGCGCGAATACGCGCGCTGTTAATCGGAGGACTTAACGCGGCCCTTCACGCAAGCGCTAAAGTATACCTGGCGAACCGGCGCGAGCGTCGCAGAGCTGTCTTGTGACAAATAATTACTTGTTATTTAAACAATCCTAAGGAAAAGATTCCAAGTAGTCGTACTATAGTCGTATTGTTATTTACTTACCTATACAATTTAATTTGTTTTTGTTAATTATTATTTGGGACGTTGTATTTATTATTTACATATATGCATCCTCCGATGAATCATAGATGGGTGGTTGGAAAACGTGTCACTTGAACTGTCTATTGAAAAATAGCCATAGCAATTTTACAATTTTTTCTTTCTACAGAATAAAACACATAAGGGCATACAAACAACTGTATCCTATTTGTTTTTCATTCAACACCAAATTCAAAATATACCTTTGTTTTCCAACAAGAAATAAGAAGCAAATTATTCCTGACACTATTTAAGTGGCTCTAATTTAAAGAAAAATTATATTCCTATTTACAATTCGTATCGTGTTTTGATATATTATTTATTACTCAATATTATTACGCCATATCGAGATGTTCCGCATAAGCTGTGGAACTAAGGATCATTTAATTGGGGATCTGCTTGATCTTACTGTCCATAAAACCCGAGCGATACAGAACGTGGGATAAATGGAGGAAGTTGTTGGTTGAGTTTAGAGCCTATTCAGTAGTGCAGACACTTGATGGAACTGCCGTTTCGTTTTTTTTGTGTTTCTTTTTCTATAACCCCAGAAAGTCCCTGCAATTTGTTGAAATGGACATTCGGCAGGTTGTTATATGTATTATTGGGTAGCGAGTGGCTGTTCCCATTGAAGCAGCATTTTTACGAGTTCGTTGTTGACTTATTTTTTAATGAGATCTTGCGGGTGTTACCTGTTCAGCCTGCTCTTAAAATTGCTGCAAATAGGTTTGGTCAGTTGATCTAGGTGGTTTGTTTCTTTATTTCCTTGTAAGTAGTTGAATCTGTTGCATAATATTTTTGCAATTTTCTTATTCATTTTTGGAGTAAATTAATCATTGTTATTGGTAGCTATTATATACATACTGTATATATGTATGTATAATATTTTAGAAATTGGCGTTTAGACCAATCGCGATCGAACTGTTCTTGTCAAACTTAAATGTGCTGTTAGTGGAGTCTTTAAGACAAAAATAAGGATATTGATATTTCTAAATTTTAGTTCCCTTTTTTGGAAGTAAAAGTAAGCGATGAATAGACTTCTTGATTTTAGAATTGTTTATAGCTTACATCAGAGCGCCAAGTACTATGATTTGTATTAAAATATTGCAGGCCTTTCATTACTGACATGATTCAATTGTAACAAGTTATTTTTAAATACCTTTTCATTTCCGCATACCCATTTTTATATTAATGCTGTAAGTATATTACGAAGCAATTAATGACTCATCTTGGATATTACATTCCTCGAGTTGGTAACGGTATGTTGTGTATATTAATAAATCTGTTATGTAAATGAAAGTACTGAAAAGAAACTCAATTTCGTAACTAAGAAAGTTAATTGTATAGTGTTTATTAACTTTCTTGTCTCGTTGGTCTCGAAATACACTCTATGGCTATAAAAATATGTAATCCCGTCATTTTCTATCGTAATATTATTTAAAGACATATACAGGGTGTTTTTTGACGGCTGAACTTAACAATAATTGTAATAGGATGAAGTGCATGTACATATGTACATTGGCGAAAGCACCTGACATTTTTAATTTTACAGGCTTTTATACGGAAGTGAATTTCTATTAATCGTTCAATCGTCCAAGACTACTAATCCGTTTATTTTACAAACGTTCGCGCTTTTTAAATCAGTTTTTAGTTTGCACAGAAATCAATTGCAAGAAAGGTATAAATTCTTTTTCGTTTTCTAGTTTTCTTACAACAAAATTTTATTTTGGAGTATCTGTATAAACTATTGCTCTCTCTACGTTGCATATGTTCTTTGTGTGCGGCATATTCAATAATAAGTCCCGCAATTATTCATCGATAAACATACTCCCGAGACTTTTACGAGTTTGGCGACTCGCAAATGAAGCTCACCAATTTTGATGTAAAAAAAGGTCTGAAGGTCTAGGTCATGGCTCATTAATTACTGAACTAACAGCAAGAGTCACCTATTGCAGGATATGTTTCTGACCAGAGTTGCTTCCGAAATCGACTGGCAAATTTTATTTCACACAACAGAGAAGATTCTGTATGCATACCGATACTTTTTTATCAGAAATTTTGATATAACTTCCCGCAACAATGAACATTTCCATTCCATTTCATACGTACACACTTCCATGGCGCTACCGTATAAGAAAAATTTCTATCTAAACTTTCTAAGCAGACCGTAAAGTGCATATTCTCAGAAGAATCTCCAATAGAGATGAAGGCTAGATTAGAAAGCGATCTACAAGATTAGCTTGATTATCAATGATTATCGCTGATCGATTGTCGAATTCCGATAAAATGCTCGCCACTGTTTTTCTTTCTGCAAAGAAAAACCTGCTTCTATTAAATAATAGCACGCCAAGGTCTGGCGCTGAACAGTGGCTAGGTATTTAATGCTAACAATTAGATATCGTGATATCCGTGTAGCGGCAACGTCGCATTAGTGTCACTTAGTGTTAATCAGCTGTAAGAGGTTTCTAAGAAATGCGGGAAAAAGATTATTTTTCTATCCGTAACACGCGATTATAAAATCGATACAGATCATGAATGAACTGGACACACTGGGCATGTGATTCATTTATAGCGTACATGTAGGTACATGTACACGTTTTGTTGCATTATGTTGCTAGGAACCATTTTCATTTTACCCTGCTAAAGAATTGAGCTTGAGTGTAACAATTAATTAGCCAAATTAGCCTACTAAATTATTTATACCGTTGCAATTTCACTGTCACTGCCAAACATAATAAAATTACCTTCGCCTTGCTATTTTTATGAACGGAATAATAGCGATGACTGACAGTAATGAAAATATCGTGTACACATAAACGTCGTATATTCACTTTTATATTTATGCAAATAAGGCGTCCAAATTCAGTGGAACGCGCACATCAATATTCTGTTTGATCGCACCATTGTCGTTTTATAATTAATTTTGCTCCGCCATTTACACATAATGTACTTATCAAAAGACTGAAATATTTTTATCGCTTTGGACTCCGGCGATTCAGGTGACCGTTCGAAACGCCACCCAACAGTTTCATGTTGCCGATAAACCAGCGCAATGCTCGGATAATATCGGCCATGGTTAAGATTAACAGTCTTATCATCGATGTTATTCCGAATTAATCCACGATGTAGTGTTATGTGAATGTTTTTTTCCACGGTAGAACCTCATCTTCGCGTAGAAATTGTATGGCCACTTGAACTATTACTATAATATCTAAATGGTATGTGGTATGTGTGCGTCAGTAATTTGTATTTGGATATGATACAATTTTCATTATCATTAAATAGAATTCTAAAACCTGGATTTTCTAAAACCAGAATTCTAAAATCTGGATATATTTTTCAACATATTCTCACAAACTTTCATCGTTCATAGTTAATAATTTATACATTTTCTTGTACTTTCTGTTAAATCCGTGCAATGCATACACTTTCTACGTACAAAATTGAGACGAATGTGCAACAATATATTTCGATATACAATATTTACCAAATGAATTTGATAAATAAGTAAATTTAACTGCAGCAATAATTATTTTACAAGTACCATTAAATGCTAAATCATGGAATGTTTCTTACTATTATCAAACACCCTGTTCTAATATTGCATACTATGAATAGCAAGATATGGGACACCATTTGAAGAAATTACCTTGCCTTTGAGATCTACCCTACTAATTTCCATCGTCTACGAATATATGCATATTCAAATATTGCTCGAAGGAGCAATAGGGTTCATTAAAGTGGGCGCAAAAGGTCAACCTGGTATGTGCCATCAATACAAAAGTTAAAAAATATATAATTTGTTTCATTTTATTTGTTTGCACTTTGTTGTATGCAAGAAATAAACATTTTCCGCATTTTTTATATTTCTGGCACGTGTACCATCAACAATACGAATGCCGCGATTTCGGAAATCGAAAGTTCCGAAATTTTCTTGCATATTCCGGTTTTCGCTTTAATCTTAAAAATTGCAAAGTAATTTTTAATAGAAAAGATATATTTAGCCTGGTCTTTGCTTGAAAAATAAATATTTGCAGGCACATGGCTTCGGCATAAAGAGAACGATATATAAAGTTGTTCGGTAAAATTCGAGAAACCGAGAGCAATTCGTCTTGCAATAGATTATATCACAACCGAATGCGTCTGACAGTGACAAATCTTGGGCATCCCCTTTTGAGTCACACGCACGCGATGTCTCCCGACATTTCCACGCGTGTTACTACACAACATTTACACTGTCAACGCCTGGTAAAAGCAGCAGGTCTTTCCTTGACATCTTAATCAATCGCGCTGCTTGCCTTTATTCCAGGCGAGACAGACATGTTAATAAGTTATGCGGTCAAATTCGAAATTTTATGGCTTATCGTACTGTGATTGAAATTTGCAGCCGCCTATTGTGCACCTGCCTCTGCGTTATTAACATTGTTCCTTCATTGCATTCTTGGAGAATATACTTCTTAAAATGAATTAAACGCTTTACGACTTGTATTCGTTTCATATAAATACATAGCTTCCGCCTTTTCCTCTTTTTTCTCTTTTTATGTTTGCTTAATAAATTAGTTTATTGCGCGGTAAAGTAACCGCGCATATTTATTCACAGTATATTTATAACTGTTCAAAATACTGCTACTGATTGCTACGTATCTAAGGAAATTGGTGCTGGTATTCTGCTTAAAGATCAACAGGCCTCAGGTTTTAGCAAAAAAATAGTCAAATGTGCTTACGTTAAACACTCCAGCCTATGAAGACACTTTAATTGGATATCGTTGGCCCTAATAATTAACCCTACTAAGTGCCATTTGATCTTGTATATTAAAATGCACGAGGCAAATAGAATTTAGCCAAACTCTATGAAAGGTGCAAGGAAGAATTCAGCAACTGGTCCGAATTTATGTCAGATTCGTGATTAATTTATTGCTTTCATGGTATTATACTTCTTTTGTGTTACTAATCAAGTAGAAAATATTTTCTGTGCCTTGCTCATTTAATATTCGTTTGTCTTCGGCATTAAATTTTGGCACAGCAATACAAAAATTGTTGAACCCTTACAACGTTCATTGCAAGCATTTCATCCAAATATGAAACGTTCTTTTATTAAACAAATGTTTTTCTCAAATTTATTCGTATAGTACTTAAACCAAACTAGTTATATCTCTATTTTAAGACTAAACATTTTACAAAGTATTTCACAATTTACAAGTGTAAAACGTTAAAGTCGTTGAACGTTTGCAAGCCGAAGTAGATGCTTAAATTCACCACTTTTCTTTATATAAGTTCTATATTTATATTCTTTCGCATAAAACGTTAACGAGCAATGAAAAATGTGTTTTCATTGCTCAGTTTTCGGTTTTCTATGATAACCCTAACGGAGAGAATTGTGAGCAAATATGTAGATCCTGGACAATCACCGAAATCGCCTTCGAAAGCCAACAGTAATATAGAGTATAAAAAAAGTTTTATTACGCATCTGTTCGGATACGAAAAGCGCAATGTATTATGAGTTACTGGATTCTGGTCAGATTGTTATTGTAGAGCATTGCAAACAACAACTCATTCGTTTGCGCGGTGAATTGGAGCGAGGAAGAATATATATGTATTGGCCAAAGTAGTACATATGTAGGCAAGTCATTTTGCAGGACGACAACGCTCGAACACATGTCGCAAAAGGGAGGTAGGATATCATTTACTATCTAGATGAGGATATTGTTCTCCGTGCTGGTGTAGTCACCGAACCCAGCCCTATAGAATTATCGCCTTTTCCGGTCGCTTCCGTGCCACCTGGTTGATACTCATTTTAGGACAGTGGAAGAATTCTGAAAATGTCTTGATGGCTTTATCATCTCGAACCTGCTATATTTTTTCTGGGTGGACATTTTTCAGCTGCTCGGCAAATGGGGGAAGGTCGTAAAAGCAATGGGGACTATTAAGAACATTAGAAGTGCACTATATTGTTTCAGCAGATGAGCAGTGAAAAGTCATTCGATGTACATATTAAGCAAGTTATAATCTTGCATTGGAACAGTATTAGTCACGATTAAGTAACTTTTCAGGAACGAGGAAAAAGTGGTTTTGTTTAAAATGAATGACAATACATACCCCTGAGATACACCTACGAATGTGCACACGATTTATGCGGTTTTACAATCGTTTGAGTGAACAGAACGATTCGGTGCGCAACACGATTGAAAAATGAAATTGCCTTATGCTGTTTTCCATCTCACCGATTCATTTAGAGTCTACGTACTCCCCGGTCAACATTCTTCAAATGTAACGCAAGATACACAGAGGAAAACGGAGAATGGCGTGAGACACGGACTAGCAATCGTCTGAAGGCGGCTTCCGGTGGGGTGGCACCGAACGACATTCCATTCTTTCGTTTTCACGGAAAAATAGCACATTCCTATTTACCGATCACAGATAACCATCGCAATCGTCGTACCAATAAAACATTAATCCCTGAGCTATTTGCTAAACTCGCACAGCACTTGTCTTCCCCCCGCCGACATTCTTTGCTTCGGAGTAGCCTTACGCCACCATCGACTCGATAAAGATTGTGTGCACCGAGGTATACGATCTTCACACGATTATTGAAATCATATGAAATTTTCTGCCGTTGCGATTCGTCATTGCGAATCGGTAACAACTGTGGTATGTACTTTTCTTTCACCTTTTAAGCACGACTAAGGTGCGATAGTAATGTGGCTGTATTAATATCGTAACCATAATTCCAAAAGTAGAAAACGGAACAGCCAGAATTTGTGTTTCAGCTATTCAGAAGAAAATGAACAATAGTAGTGTAGCGAAAATATCCCAAGTTAAAAAACGTTTAACGTTTATTTTAGCGTGCATTAATCGTGGCGAAAGCCTTTATTTGTAATAATTGCTCTTGATTAAACCATTATATTTTTTCAGATAAAGGTAAGTCATTTATCTGAATATGTGATGCAAGATTATCGATTAAATTTCTACTTGCAGTATAAAAAGCACGCTATTTAAGCGCAATCGCTGAGATTATTTGTTAATCATATTTAATTGCACTTATGTTAACGCGATGACTTATTTGAATGCAAAGTTCAATTAATATCGTATGCTGTAACCCGACAAATTAGTGGCTACTAGTCACTTGTTCTAAATTATTGAAATGTAACGCCGCAAGTTATTTTTTATAATTATACTTTTCAAATACTTTATACTCATCTATACCGCATACGGAGTTATTCGATTAACGTGCTACAACTATTCAGATGGCGGTTCTGTATATAAAAAAGATACTTCTAGAATGAACGTTCTGGACCTTAATATTCTATTTCCACAAAAACTGATGTGAAAATACCTCGAGAACACATTTATTAGTTTCTTCTTCAATTACAGTAGAACTTCGATAACTCGAACCTCGATAACTCAAAAGCCTCTATAAGACGCAGATTTTCTTAATTTCCTTCCGCCCCGCTGCAAAAACCTCTATAAGTCGAAATAAAACTTACTTTAACTCGAATTATTTGCCACATGTCCAGATAAATTATTTTACCTCGGTCCATCGAATTTAAAATAGCCAAACCTCTACAAACTCGAAGTTTATAACTCTGTGTCAGAAATCATTTGGTTTCCTTCCCGTCAACCGTTAGGATTGTCTCAAAACATAAAATGACCGTGTGCATATCCATGGAAGCTAATCATTTTTCCTCAATTTTCATTGATAAACAATGTGTTAATAGTTAATACATTAACTCGGGGCATAATTACGGATATTTTGAATAATAAGAAGTAGGTACACGTAGTAACCCAACTTTCGTCTTCTGATTGCATTTATATAAGTATACAATAAATATATAATAATTGCTACAAAATTTAATTTGCTTTCCTTTCCGTCCTCGCAGGTCGAAATGTTAACCGTCATACACTCCTAGTAAGTCGAATTTTCGTGTGCGCAACCTCCCTTACTCGAACACTCTTTTCTGTTCCCTTGAGATTCGAGATATCGAGGTTCGACTGTACTTCTATTTATGTTTGTGTTTGTAAATGCGTATGAATCCATGTTTTATTATCGTTGATAGTATGTCATGCCCCTTCGCAGTGTATTGGATTGAGCTGTTTTGATAAATAACGGCGAAGCAATTATGTTATGAGGCTTAACAAAAATCGCTGCCCTCGAAAACGAAGCTTCGCAGACAAAAACTTTATTCCTCGCTCTGGACCTTCGGTCTTTTCCTAGGTTGTACCACGATCACTGCGACACCCTGCATATTCGAAGTTTCGCTTGAAAACACAGTGACACACTTTCAAAATTCAATACCGTCTTTCCTGGACCACGGCGACAATTACATCCGTCACATATTTAAGCGGGTAATAAAGGTATGAAAAAAGGGCAGCTAGAACTCAAACAATTCCAAGAGGACTATATTTTTCTTCTCAAACTGAACGATTTCTCGGTTACGCGAATTCAGTTTTTTAATAGACACGTATATCTATATCAAAGATCCCTAAACGTTCCATAATATGAAAACAAATGCGCAGTTAACTTCATTTGCTTGGAACATCCTCTACAGAATGAATCTTTTGAATCTCCAAACCACTTTCCACGCAGAGCACATCATTTCACATGCAGCGATGAAACCGGACGAATCTATTGTATACTATACTACTTCGTCGAAAGAACGAGGCTCGCCGTCGTTATACGATTTAAAAAAATGACAAACAAGTAGTTCGCTTGTCGCTGTGCAACCATGGTACAACTGCGTCGCAGAGTTCGTGGATTAATGGCCAAGTACAACATGGCTACGACAATAGATTAAGAATCGTAGATCCAGCGACGATAAAGATCGGCCTGTGACGGTGATCCAGGCTGCCAAGGTGGTAAAAAAAGCGGAAAACAAGGCGAAGCGGGGAAAAACGGGATCGATCGATCGGTCGGTCAGACGTGTGGGTTTCCGTTGGACGTTCGCTCGCAAAGGTGGCCGCATTCTCGACGCTTGGCGCCGCATGGCCGTCGCACCGAGTCCGGTAAACACGGACGAGAGTCAATAAGTCATAAAATCCAACGCCTAGGCATCAACCATTCCGCGTATCTACGTTTCGCCGCGAGACCTGCTCCGATCCATTTCGGTTACACCGGAAACCATCGTTACACTCCTCCGATCTGTTCCACAAAGCAAAAATCATCGCACCTCGCGCAGAATCCGATGGAACTTTTTATTTTTCACGCGAGACTCACGAATGGTCTGAACTGAATATCACTGCCAGCTGAACTATTTCAATCGACATCATTCCTCGATGTAAATTCAAATTCGAGTCGGTTATTCTTGGGAAAATTCTATTCATATAATGTGCAGATATCGGGTAAACGACGCTGAAGAACGAGGGGATGAGAAACTTCGAGAAGTGGATCACGCATGATACGAGATTTTATTTTGCCGAATAGTGGATTCTCCGATGAACCGTATTCAAGAACGCTATTACGAAACTGCGAATTTATTTACGGTACAGGTGACGACGTATTCCGCGTTTTTATCTCGCGTATTTATCGCTAACCGACATAGAGATGGGGTCGTGGAGAAAGGGCTTTGTACTGTGGATCACACGTAATATGTTATTTCATTTTGCTAAACACTGAACCCTTTAGTGAACCAAATTAGGGGATGCATTGAATTTGGGAAGTATTTGTAATACTGGCGATAACGTATTTCGTATAACTAATTGCAATTCCTCGCAAGATTACCAAACAAATCTTAGTAACTGCCATAGGATGGACTGTTTGAACAATATGACTAGGCATAGCTGTGCTATTAATCTAACAAGTGTAATACGGATTTCCTCCCAAAGTTTTCGAGCCCCAGACGCAACCGGAGACGGTCTTGAAGTATACCAGTAACAAAAGGAAATTAATCTATTTTAAATTGAGCGTGTCAATAAAGGTGTTCTGGTTATAGAAACTGATTTCATTGAAAGACGCTGAAGTTGATCGATGGAATTCTGACGAGGGAAGTGATCAGTCACGTTATTTAATTCTTCGGAAAGAAACGGTGGCCCGGCGAGCCACAGACCACACACACAAAAGGGTCCCATGAAATTGGCTAATATCTTGCCGCTGGGAAATATTTGGCTTTCCTTTTACGTTGTATATTATTCCAGTTGAATCCTCTCGAACGACAGTTCTCGAAAAAGGCAGACTCACTTCTCACCTAACACCTGCTTCTCGTTACATGTATATATATATAAATACATTGTCATATGTATTGTGCTTTCGGTAATCGTTATTTAACAGACGTACCTCGTTTTATTTCACGTTTCCTTTCATTTTTGCTGCAGACACAAGTGGCAGCCCGCAGAACTGCAGTCAACAAATGCGGACAAACCGTAGCGAAATCAAGAAAAGAGGATAACAATCTATGTCAAAGAAGTTTACGTATTCCTAGAAAACTGGCGTGGATACTTCTTTCAAAAAATGATTGCCTCGTTCGGCATCGAAGGTGCGGACGTAGCGACCACCCTCTTGAACGAAAACTCGTGGCCGAGGGGAGGAAAGGCGTGACGAACGGCGAAGGATGAGCAAGGGAGCGCAGGGTGGACCAGCGGGGGCGCGTTATAAAATTCGTCGAATGTGGAGTACATGAGCCGTGTCGGGGGGATGAACAACACATTAGTCAAAGGCAGTTTACGTGGTCGACGAGTACGCGCGGCAACCGTCGCGCTGGTATTTGTGAGCTGTCTCCCAATTTGTTTCACCGTTTGACAAATGCATTCGGGACCAGGATGGGCAAGTAGTTCGGCAAACTTGTCTGACGGTACGAAACGGCGGAGGGAAAAGTGGGGGAAAAATAAAGTGATACGGGAAATCGGTGTGGGTGACGTTGGCGGTGGTGGTAGTGTCGCGATGGTGGTTCCGTATTGCTCCACGTTTCTGGATATCGGGATTGACGTTGGCATTCGTGCTACCGTTGGTGTTGGGTTCGCCTTCGATCTTGGTTGGTGCCCTGCGCCTGTGATGCGCGTGAACTGCGATGATGTTGGTATTGATGATGATAGTGGAGAAAGAGGAGCATTTCGTGTTTGAGAAGAGACGCCGTCGTTGGTTGTCGGTGTGGGTGGAGGGGAAGGGTTTACCGCGAAAGGGGAAGAGGGTAGTGGAGGGTGGTGGACTGCCGCTCCGATTTGGGTTACTAAACTGTAAACAAATTCCAACTTTTTGTTCCATCGATTATCGATCGGCGCCGAGTGCAGGGACCTCCGAGTACGCTGGCACGGTGTGCGCGGCATACACCCTGCCCCCGTCCATGAATAATACGAGCGTGGATGATAGCTAACGGGTGTCCCTAGGAGTGCTATTCTTCGATAACGGCTGACAATCTCCGCAACGAAACTGCGACTCGAAATTTAAAACTGCAATGGAAGAGACGACTACCAGTGTATTCCAAACTCAAATTGCTGGACAAATATCGTTCGCTTCCATCAGCTGCGCTGCTCTTCGTTCGTGTATCTGTGTATGCTTCCGAGGTATAGGTACCTGTTAACGATATCTTATTATTGCGCGTGTAATTTGATGCCTATTGATGATAATTTTCTGGAAAGCAATTCATAATATGTACAATCATTTTCAATATTTTGTGTACTGTTTGTATTGAAGAGAAATGTTTCTTTCGGTTGTGTATGTTTGCTAATTTTGTTTGGAATTGGGTAGAAAGTGGAGTAGAATATTATTTGTCCATTTTTAACTTCGTATGCACACTTTCCAGTAGGAGTACAGTAATTGAAATAAGATTAATGCGACTTTTCCGCCCCCATGGAATTGCAATTTTGTGAAACATTTGAGGATAAAAGTTGGTAACGGTATCAATGCAATACTCTGGAACCAACGTATTTGTCGAACAAAGCTATACGTGTATCGTAAATTCCAATTTTTATAGAAATATGTCCGAAATAAAGTGGCATTATCCTTTCCCTGATTGCAAAATAAGAATGCTCAAAATAACATGGACTTGGCTGCAAAATTTATCCTTCCTATAAAATCAGTATTCTCGTCTCTTCTTGCAATGAAAAAATTTGCTTTCCTATGTAAAAAGGAGCGATCGTTATTTACAAAGTTTATTTCAATACTTTATCTAGCGATTCTTCGCTAGAATCTTTTCAAATCTTTTCTAATTATTTCACGACGTGTTTCGCTTTACTATTATCGATATTAATTTAATTGCCTCAGAGGCCTTCAGAATCCAACCAGAAGACATTCGACTGATCTTTGAATTTCTCGCTGCGCTAACTCACTCACTCACAAATTGATCTCTGTGTTAGAAAAATAGCGTATGCCGATTTGTTGATACAAGTTACTGTGCTCTCTTTTCCTTTCGTTTCGAGCGAAATGTTTCCCCGCGTTCGGAACTTTCTCGCGTATATGAAAACGCTACGAGGTGCCTGGTGAGCGTCATCATGTAAGAATTTTTCTCGAACGCAAGACCTACGACGATCCACCGATGACAATCGAGGACGAGGAAGAGCGCGACGCACCGCTCGTTCGCGATAAATATAAAAATGCAAATGCAGTGGAAGAGACGAGGTAGATCCTGGAGGAAGAAGCCTGCGATCGTAAACCGGCGCGACGCCAGCGGGGACACGCGAGAATTGCAGCTCAAACATAATACGACCCGAAGAAGGAAGGAAGAGCTGCTGTTCCATTCGGTGGAATACACCGGGCTACCGGGTAATCAGACTTCAAACCGGACTGAAGGCGAAAACCGTGTCACTCTGGGAGACCCCACGCCGGAACGGTCACTGTACAGATTTAATTGTATAAGAGAAGCCTTTTAATATTGATGTTTAATTTTACAAATTTGCCCGTGTGGTCGGCGCATAAATGTCGACTTTTAAAGTATCGCGGGTGCACCTTGACATTTTGTTCTCTGTACCGAGAAACGGACGAGGTTAAAATTCTATTACATTTCATAATGTTTTAGAGGTTGCCACCCGCGTATTAATATTTTTAACAACAAATTCATACACCCGGCTCTCGATTAGTCTGAGAGCCGAATTGTCTGGTGACATGATTCTATGTCAAGGATTCCCAGTTAAAAATGGGACAGCAAGATATATACCATAAACGAAGAGCAAAAGCAGTATCTGTGGCTATGAAGCAAGCAAAATGTTCTTGCATTAAGAACTCGACTTCGTTAGCTAAACGATATTATTTCAGAAATACATTTTTATAAATGCAAATTGGCTGCTTAAAAGTTGTTGGTTCACAAGTTTGTTTCGTAATAGTTTTTCAATGTGAAGTAAATGTGTTCAGAAACCATATTAATATGTCGCAAAGAATATTGTATTTTTGTTTTCAACACAAAATTCAATGACTGGTAGCAACCCTAAGATGTAACTGACAAAAAAATACCATGCTACGCTTTATAAGGGTCAACGGACTGACGCGTCATGACGGGGTGCCCAGTGAAAATTTGGTATACTGAATAAGCACCACCATATGGCCCTCGGAATTAAGTATGCACGAAATGACCATGCGAAATTCGCATTCGGTTAAAATGTTTACGCTTCTGCCTTTAATTGACATAATTTTATTCACCCAAGCATGCGACGTTTGCGTCGAAGTATCGTTTCCAACGAATCACAATGTCCTACACTTCGTTTTCATAAAATGTTGGACTTCCGGAAATTATAAAATCGGACAAAGCATTTTCAAAACGACAATTTAGAGAACCAACGATGCATAGTAAGTTCTTCGCAACCTCCCTCTCCCAAAGATTTATTAGTACAATTACGCTCTGCTTTGGTCGTAAAATGATCGGGTTTGAACACGTAATGACAAATGATCCGAAATTCGTGCGTATTCAGACGATCGTTCAATGGAAAATGTCAAAGAGCTTCTGCCATCGTTTCATACAAAGTACACCGGAAATTAAAGGCGGCGAATCGATGTTCAATTGCACGCACATTATTTTATTGGCAAACGATATTTATTTTTTTTTTTTGTGATTTCTTTAAAGTCGCATCGACTTTTTAGTCATTAACGACTCCTTGGAGTGGGGTTATAATTCCTGGTGTAAATTGGTGTCCATTAGAAATTTGAGGGTGTCTGTTGTGTGGTCCTGTGACGGTAATGTGTGTGAGGATCCAGCTTGTATCTCGCTCTATGGTGATGGTATTTTATGCATTCGAATAAGAGGTGTTTTATTGTCAGAGTCTAGTTGCACAGGTTGCAGATGGGTGGCTCCGTTTTTTTGAGTAGGTGTTCATGGGTTAATTAGCAAACGATATTCTTTGAAGTATGAATGTGTTTACTTACAGAGTAATCAAACGGACATTTCGTACGTTGCAACTTTGTTTTACATTCAGAAGATATCGCCCTCCTTGTGTAATACAATGTAAATACAATGAATGCACGATTCGATAAATTTATGGAAATTCACAACTGAATATAAAATCTGATCAGATAATTCTGGAGAACAACATTTCTGAAATTCTCTATAAAGTAATCTAAAAAATAATTTTGTATCGATGAAAGACATTCCCATGCCCATGTTTCTGCGCAAAATGTAAAAGTTCGCACATTCATGGGTTTGCCGTAAAGGAAATAACGCGAATGTTCGTGAAAATGTTAATAACTGATGAAAAGTATCAAATATGAAAGCATGTTTACCAACAGTTGTTGTCTGTTTCTTCGACCGTTTAAAGTTGTGTATCGAATAGTATCAGCCTTACGGTTCGACCGTACGATGTTGATCTACTCTTTTACACCGAGGACGACCAATAACTTCCCGTGCAATATTTTCCTTTCAAGTTAGCCTTTTGTTAAATCATTCGTTACACCGAGCCTCGGCAAATTTGCAATACGTTCTACGTTACGCAAGCGATAAATAGCAAAGTCAGCTGGTGATTATTGCGCAAAAATTGTTTCGCTCAAGTCGATTCATATTATATCTCGCGGTGCGAGAGTACAGTGGCATAAAGGAAAGCGTCGTACCTATGCGGCCGTTGCATCCTTTAACCCAGCATGAGGTATATTGTGATGCAGTCGTGGTACCATCGTTTACTTTCGCTCTTCTTAAAGGTTGACCTATTCTCGCGGACCAAGGACTCCGCTTCTTTCTTTCTTCGTGAATAGAGCAACGTCTAAGTGACCATTCAAATCAGCTACAGGACCATCCGTTCCCGGCGTTTGTTTTCTATCCGGCTTAGAATCAAATAGCGGCTTGGGCCGAGCAAGAAGGATTAACGACTGTGACTCTTTCACCGAATGGGCCGCGCGAACGTGAAAGGAGAGATCGAAATGTCGTCAGATCTTTTACTGCGCATTGTGTTCTGCGTATAAAAATCCTTTGGAATACGGAACGAGTAGCGCCAAGATACGACAGTCATCCTAACTGCCCGCTTCTATTCTCGTTGGATTGCTCGCAAACATTTGCTTACGTCTACACCCCGTGATTGAACGCATTTTGCAAGTATTACGGTCATCGAAACTGTCAAACGATCCAACGTAATTTGCAGACCGTGGCAACAATAAGTGTGACGTAAAACGATAATTGGGAAGCTTATACTTGGACATCTCATAGTTTCGTGCGACGAGGCCCTCTTTCACTTTCGACACGTTGTAAAACGTGAATCTGAAAATCGAAAGAATCGTACGCAGGAAGAAGTTGAAGTTGTGAGACGCAACACTTTTCATGCGATTCAATGGTAGGTACATGTGTATTGGAAACAGCGATCCAATTTTTACTACGGACAGCAGTGCAAACTTTTGGGATGAGCTAATATATTCTTTTTACAATATATGTATATACTAATTTCAGTTTTGGTTCGCACTGCCAACAATGTCTAAACTACGCCTTGTACAAGAATTATTGTAGCTGAGCTCGACGAGTCTGTACCTCTAAACAAATGCATGTGATGGCCATTTAGATGCAACAGGGTCGAATTTAATCGAGTATCGTCTGCCAACCAGTAGCTTGGGCCGTTGCGTTTATCACATGCTTAACACGCATTTGTTTATTTCTACCGACACTTCTCGTTAAATGGGCTATAGTTGTATACAAACTTTGCATGCCTTCGAGGGATACGCCATCGTATATGTACCTGATTTGTAAATGACGGTGCGAACATTTCAAGGTGATATCGAACTATTTGTAAACAAAATATACAACTCCATTGTAAACAACGAAGTTAATTATCAAAAACCCAGAACAATTGCGTCTATATGTAAAACAATGACGTGCACAATGCAATCTACTCATGGAAACTGTCCAACTTTTATTGTGCCCGTTTAAAAATGCTTGCATCACGCACAGGTTCGAAATTATTTATTTGCATTAACTGTATAAATTAAATGGACTGATCAATATTATTTCAATGCATCTCAAAAAATTTCATCGTATTGTGAATGAATAAAAGCAGAGTTCCATTTGAAAAAATTAACTTGTGTTTGATATTTCACCCCCTCCTCTATGTGCAACGAAAATTATGCATAATGCACAATATCGCACATTCTGCAAAACTATTTTTCCGATAGCTACGTTTTGTCGAGAGATATTACACTGTTTTCGGTTAAACGGAAAGTCGTGTATAAACATTTAGTATTTACACCTTGCTAAAGTTAGCAAGTGTGCAAACGATTGTCAATGACAAATCTACATAATACTGTAAGTATTCCAGTAACTTAGTTCTGGTGAAATTGTAAGCCACATAAGCCAATATATTGCAACAAATACGACTGAAAATATTATTAACACGCTTACTTCCGAATATCCTGACACTTTAAACTGCTAAGAGTATTACAGAATTATTACCGGCCGCATCACGGAGAACAAATTGACCATAGAGGATTGCTCCCTGAATGCACAGGAAAGAAGACGCAGGACAAGACTTTAACTCACAACTGCCCCATTACTGCTAAATCCCCAACAAACGGTCATTGTCGGGAGTGTCGACGGTCTTTTGGAACATACAATCGGGCCAGGATGAAGTGCGGCGAGAACCAGAGGAGAGAGAAGAGATTTCCTCTGCCTAAGCTGATTAACTCGACCGCCGTTTAGCAGCCGGTGATCGAGACTCGTCTGGTCGTGCATATCTATGCTAACAGAAAAGACCCTTTGCCGGCTGGTTTGCTCAGCTGTGAACGAACCTGCAACGTATATACAACCGCTTTGCTACTCTACGTTCCAGATTCGCTAGTTTTCTACTCGTCGCTAAAACTGCTCACGACACGCGGTAGTGATGTTGCAGTCAGATCCGGAAATTCGTCAATATCCGATCTACCCAGTCAAATACAGTTTTATCAAAGACCTTTCGTCACTGTTACTCTTGTCTAACTAATTCCAGAAACAACCAAATGCATTCGGCAACATAGACGTTAGAATTAGTTAGTCGAAATTAGTATTTGCAAAAGAGATAGGTTGGGATTACAATTAACTAGGTAAAAAGATCGGTGCCTAATGGAATTCGGGTTTTAACTGTACTCGTAACACTGACCAAGTGTTAGTAAAATAAAAAATAGACGCATCAGTTTATATTAAGGCTGATAAGTCAATTGTAACAGATGTGGCTATTAGTAATGCATATTTACCAGAATGTGCGAATTTATAATTCCACGTATAACACAAACTTGTATTAACAATTACAATCAGCAGAATCTCTTGAGATCTGCACACGCAAACGCACAAATTTAAGCTACGCAAGAAGACAATTGCAATTGCACGGATTACCGGATACAAGTCGAACTTCTGTCACGGAAATGGGTGGACTTGAAGAAAGTAAAACTCTGCCGGCCCTAAAAAAGAACCCATTTGGTTAGCATAGGCGAGCAGGTCGTACATGCTACAAGTCCGTCCCCTAAAAAAGTTAGCCAGTGAACGAAATTTCCGCAGATAATCCGGCGACCAGAAACCCTGAGAACACTCGTCCCGTTCCCATCGATCGACTATTATCCTTGGATCCGTAAATTGAAAATAAATACCATCCCGGGGGATTATAATTACCCCTTAAAAATCTTTCAACGCCCTCGCGGCCTCTCGCAGAAAAATATTTCCGCCGGGCTGAGAGGGGGCCGTCGAAAGATATTAGCGAGCCGTTCGCCGGCCTTTTCTCCGTGCCTAATATACGAAGAGCTGCGAGGCGACGAATATAAAACCTGCCGGCTGCGGTCGTTTCTTCTTTCGGCTGCCACGACTAATGGCCGGCATGGTTTTGCAACTGAAAGGAACAGCGACGCGGCCGAATCCACCAGCGTCAGTCCGCGTAAATTGCCTAATTTAGGCGCGAGGCCAGACGGGTCACCGTTTCTTAGCGAGGGCAATCAGCAGATATAGCAAAGGGTTGCGAAGCTTGTTAGGCTACCGCACAGCGACGAAACGCGTGCGATTCTTACCTTGCGATCTTCGGCTTCCCTTCCCCCCTCGATTAACTCGCCCGGTATTTGCCTCGGGAAGGATGAATCGAACGAGGAAGTGAATCAAATGGGGCGGAGGATTTGCATGAAAAGACGAGAAATCGCAGCAAAATATCACCAGGAGGCCGTAGGGGCATTGCGTTGGAACGAAAGTTCGTAACGTGTTCCAAGTGAAATTCAAAGAGTTTGTTTAGATATTTCTGCGTACATTTGTCGAACAGCATATATGCCATTTTGTTGCACTACTTTTCGTGACTCTATCCCCCTGGATGGCATCTTTTTGGGCGATGAACTGGCTCAGATGGTTCTTACAGGCTCCCAGGGAGTTGAAATCATTTCCATTGAGAAAACTACATTCCTGTATGCATGTGGGGATCGGAATAGGTGAGTTCGATTTGGGTTTAATCGAAAGGTGCATGTCAGGTGAATGCGGCGGTAGAGCTCAGACATCCCAGCCCAGACATGTGCCAATTTCTGCTGCATTTGCAAAGAGATTTGAGACCTGGCGTTGTCCTGGCTGAGTACTACATCCTTCCCATTAGTCAATTGTGCTTACGGTTTTCATCGATCGCTACCTTCGATAGGTTCAATTGGTTTGAATTCATAATACTTGACCGAATTCATCGTCTGGTTGAGAGGAAGGACCTCGTAATAAACGACGCCCTTCCAATCTCACCAGTGCACAGAAAAACCTTCACTGGCTGCAAACCGCCTATTAGACTGGTTAGAAGTGGATCATTTTGTTTTCCCCAGGACTTTATTCGCTCTACACTGTTGCAAACGATTTGGTCATCATCAACGACTGCTACGAACGCTATAAACTTTTGCGCCAATCCAGTACCGTGATATTTACACTCGGGTTACCGCCAATTGAGAGAGATAGGAAGAACGGTATCTGTTTCGATACTTTATGTAAGGAAATATGTAGATATGGTTTTTTTTAATTAAGGGTAGCCTCGACGCGATTAAATGCAACAGGTTTAAAGGAAATCGTTCGTAGAAACCAGTCACTGATTATTTATTGTAACAGTTGTCTATTGACAAATTTAAATTACGAATCATATGCATTATTACGTGCATCCAAATGTCAAGTACATTGTTTAGTTCGTAGCAAGGGATAGTCTAAAGAAATGATTGACTTTGATTAACTAACGAAAATATGTTTCGTAATATTATTATTGCTGATAAAGAAGAATGTAATCTCATACGCTAACTTGCCCATGTTACATTATTGTAGCGGATTCTTTATTGCCATAAACTCCGGAACGATTTTGAATAATATAATAAATGTATCTCAGTAGTTAAACATATATTTGTGTTTCAAGTGGAATATCGGAAATTCGGAAACGGTAAGTCAAATAAAATACTCGGAGCTGGACTTTTTACTCATATATTATCTACGGTATAATAAATACGGATTAGGATAGAAATATTTACTATCCACTTATAAACACTATAGAATTAAATCCATTTCTACTTCAATGGAGCCCCAAGTAATCCGCCCACGTAATCTACCTAGCAAATCGCATCATTATAAAAATATCGTTCCTTCTCCCATGTAAACGGCGCCCGATATTCCAGGCAACGTCGTAAAGGGACAAAGTTACGATGCAAAAAGATAAACGATGAATAACAAAGATGTAACCCCCTGTCAACGATATAGCCACGCGTAGATAAACGAGGGAAGGAAACGATGGGGGAAACGGTTCGTAGGCAGTAAATTTGCCCGAAAGAAATACGTGTTTCTGTTATTACACGGAAGCTGTGTGGTAACGGGAGGTCGGCAGTAGTGGTGCACCGTGTAAAGTCGATGTATTACTACGTTCCAAAGCGAGCAAGTAAATAAGTAAGCGTGCGAATGGCTCGCTGTACCTACTGAACCTCGACGAGCTAAAGCAATTTGTGGCACGCGAGGTTTGCACCTTGCCTCGGGCCCTCGCCACGCGCCACGCGTCTTTTATATGGAGCAACCAGCTTCACTTTCGTGATTTCAATTACCGAATCATTCCTACCGTTCCACTACACTGTCATCCGCCGGCGGCGGCGGGTCAAATTTCTGCAATGTCTTCGGCCCGCGGTACATCAGATTGCATATGATTGCTTCTAGTCTCGATAATAGATAATTAGATACTTTACGTATTAGCCCCTGTGCGAAAGTTGGGCCAATCTGATAGAAATCGAGACAAACGTGCCCCCCTTATTTTGGTTATGCATGTTGGCTTGAACTATTGTTCGCGAGGGAATATTTTACTTCGTGTACGGTTTATTATTATTATTAGCCCTAATCTACATTTGTAGATTCCATACAGCTTGGTATCGATTAATCTGGTACTCGATTCGGCGATGAATTCAATTCTATAATTTTATTATTATTGTATAATTATTGTTACCAAACGTAGTTCTTCCTTTCCCTCGTGGACAGGCTTTCGTACGATTAACTATTGAATGCTACAGAGGTTTTTGTGCTTAAGAAGTCCTAATCCACGACAAAGGGTCAACAGAGTTTGGGATCAGAAGGGTGTTGACGCGTAAGGCTTCCGTGAGTAAACAATTTGACAGGATGTCACGGAATTTCTATGAGGATCTGTATGCAAGCGAAAACTCCTGGTTCCTCGGGTCTTATATCTTATAAATATGTAGGAACACCATATGCGCGTATATCAAACTGGAAGGGTTGAAAGTCTTTGTCGGTTTCTCTTGAGCAAGAATGGCAAGCCATATATCGATCAACGTAGCTCGTAAATAAGACTTTACTCGCATCTACTTAACGGCTCAGTGTATATAAATAACTGCAATGTTTATTATACATTAAATGAACCATAAGGGCTGAGGGTAAAACGCCAGGTGTTATTTATATCTTATTTGGAAAAATTGTAACGTTATTAATTAAATATTAAATAACAAATAACGCCGAACGCAATTGGAAGTGGGTCTTATAAAAAAGATGCGATACTTTTTGGTGTATCGCAGCGAAGTAAAATGAATAGGGATATCGGGGAAAGGTAATACGAATCAGGGGTTATTGCATCCATTATTTATCTTTACACCGGCTTAATTCGCAAGGTGCAACGCTGTTTGTGATAAAATTGCTTCTGTCACGGTTCATGTGCAAGTTATGTACCATGATTTTTAAGGAGAAGTGTTATTCTATCGTAGAAAGAAGTGCTACAAAAGGCTGCTCAATTTCAACCAGCTTCTGTAAGAAACTGAAATACTTTGCAGCCAATGTTCCTCGCAAGCTTAATTTTGATGCAGGTGCGCACATGAACATATAGTGACAGTAAAAATTAGCAAAATCTAATTCTGGAAAATGCTCCAATCCAATTTAAATCTACATATTTATGAGTCCTCCAGGTTTTATTACCTCGATGTCAGAAAGCTTCTTGCTAGGGACGCGTAAGTGTCTACTTGAAGCATTGTCGTCTCAGCCTAAAGCACCGTTTCAATGTAAAAAGTGCTGTATTAGCATAAAATGGATCTTAACTGTGGATAATAGTCGGTTTCACGCGGCAAATATAAACTGCGTTCTTTTAAAGGAATAAAGTTTGTCCCACTTTAGTGGACGAAGCCTCAACAGTCCTTAATGTCCTCAACAGAAATTAATGTACCCTTTAATAATAATTTCGCCGGATCTTGCTGGACGCGTGCTAAAAGCTCGTAGGGCCTTGGGAAATGTGAGATGCAAAAGGCAGATGAGAACCCCTGGGCTCGGACGAGCCGCGTGGCCGCGGAAGATAACCGAGAGCTTAATTGTTTCTGGTCTGGCAACTCTCTATGCAGTCTGCAATACGTAGCTGGCGAAGGTGTGCCTTTGTTCATCGAATCGAACGCAAAATTTGCATGCACCGCCGAATGTGAACCGCCCTCTGAACTTTGAACCATTTCAGACGCAAAAAAACAATGACCACGCCTTTCTCCAAATACGATTCATTCATGCACCATGGTGATCCGCAGCTGTTTTCGCAGTGCTGGAATCAAGGCTCATCTCGAGTACAAGAGTTGTTTCCGATTTAGACTCCGCTTTATCAGTCTTGATATCCCGATAGTTGAACGCACGGGCCATTCCCTGGCTCTAGTCCAACAAGTAGCTAGAGCTTGAAAATAGGGGGGCACGTTCCGTGCGACAGTATAACCATAGCTTATAATATTAAGCTCGCCCATCGAAATACACGAATTGCTTATGAAAAGGCAAAGATGGCGTTAACACTTTTTGGGGCTAGGTGGGGTAAAAACTGTCCCACTTTTTGCTTAGTTTTTAATACACGGTGGGATATATTTTAACCCACCTCGAAACTTGAAGTTACTCATAGTCATACATTAATCTTTTATTTAAAGTTTTTCGATGAGTTGGCAATGCTATGCACCAACGGTAAATGCGTAAATAAGTGAAAACAAAATTTATACAAATCAAAACGCATCAGTAAGTCGTGTGTGCTGCTGTGATTAAGGTTGGCGCATTGTGTGATGCAGTGAATTTTTGTCGTTCACAACGGTATGTGTTGTATCTTTTCTTAAAATTTATTATGAGTGAATAAATTGTTTTATAATAAAAAAGAACAATGTTATTTGTTGTTTTATACTAATTTTGAAGCTGTGAAGTGTGTATTTTATTATAAATAATAAAATAAATTCTTTTTCTTTAATTTATAAGCTTATAAATTTATTACTTGCTGCTTATATAAACTTCTTTGCCCTTTACATTCAATATGGCAAACATGAAGAGGGGAAAATTGCTGTCTGTCCAACTAGGGTTTTTATTTTCTTTAAAATCGTGTGCCTCAAAGAGTTAAAAGGTAGCAGCCATTTGAAATGCTGCGAACGCGCTTTTCATTCTTACTGCTGCCCATAAACATCTTCTTTCAATTGGCATTAATTTCTGGTCACTCGTGTGTACGATACAATATTTAACGAATTAAGTTATCCCTTTTCTATTCATTTACTTACTTACTTGTGAAGTCCTATTTGAAGGCACAGTGATGATAGCAATTAGATCCAGTAAATCTATGTAGGTATATGTATATTCAGGGCAAGAAGCAAGTCTGCCGTTAATAAGAAGGTAAGAGTAACTCGTTTGAATGTTGCTGACCATGACTCTCGAGTATATCGTGCGAAAAGAATACGATACACACAGATACGTATGTGATACCTTATTTTCCAAATCCTGGTCAGGATTTTTAGCAGCATAGAAATCCAGTAAACGTGCAATTTTGTTTCACAAGAATGGAAAGTGTGCATAAGAGCTGAAATCAAAGTTTTCATTCACATTTATCGCACATTAATTGACTGTTTCGTTAATGGCCTCTGCGAGTAATAACAAGTCATCCACATAAACCATAAGGACAGAGTTGCCGGTAACTAAAAACGCGTATACAGCGAGTCGAGTGCTGGCCGAACGATGAAAGGGAGTACCCTCTTAAAGGACCTCTTAAGAACAGAGTCTATTATGGGCGATTATTGCGAGTAAATTTGTAGCAGTTTCGAGCGAAACGTTGTGATTACCTTGCGTTAATCCGCGACATAATAAAGACGTTTGAGCGCGTATTATTTGGTTCGGTGAACCGCGGATCCCGGCCTAATTACTATATAAAATGCCGAAACACGGCCGTTACGGCGATGCAATAAAAAGAGCACCGGCAAAACTGGTCGAACGTTTTGGCGCCTATAATGGCCACCCGTATCCTTTTATGCTCCTTCCTTCAACTTTCCGCCGTGCCGTCGAGGCCGGCCGCATAATACGCGCCGTGTGCATTGAATTTCAAAGAAATTTTCGCCACGCCGCTATTTTTATCAGCCGTCTATGCTTTTACGCCGACTATCTATCGACGCTTCAAATTTGGTCCTTCGCATTTTATTATGGTAACAAAAAAAAAAAGAAAGATAGGAAAAAGAAAAATAATGGCGAAAGGAGGTTGCAAATGTGCTCGCTTCGTGAGTCCTCCATAAACATAGGTTTAGCATAATATACGATGCAACGCTTTACGATTTCTTATGTACGCGCGTATGGTATGTATGTATTTGTTTACGCGCGCGTGCGACACGAACGACAGCCATGCATATGTACGTGTCAGCGTATCCTACATATCTGGCGCTTATTTAGTGGCGCGTCGGCGCTTTTTTCCCCGGAGGGCCCTAAGGTCCTGGGGTCAGTTGGGCGGGGATCGAAGTCCCCCTCTACTCTGCCCTTTTACCCAGATCGCGTGTCTTTAGAGGAAATCAGTTATGTATGGGTTCTTTTCAAATGACCCAGCGCGGATATCGACTCACTGTGGTTATACACTTACGGTTAAAGTGCATTGATGCAATACTGGAATTATTTTGAATCGGCATTCAAGTTCCTTCTGGCAGATGGTGGCTGCGCTGAATTTTTTAATGGAAAACAATGCAACGATACTTTTATAATATAAACAATAGTATCGTAAATATTTGAGCGATGCAATACAAATTCTCAGTAGGGTACACGCGCAAGGAACATTTTTCCTCGACGGAATAGAACAAATTTGATCGCTGATTGCAGTGATACTACTGAGGATTGAAGGAATAAATTCGCGGATAACACATATGTAAAGAGGGAGTAAATGATAAAATACCGGTTTCTCAGCAGCATTTCAGAACTATCATAGAAATTATATTTGTTTTATATTTTTCCCATGCATTATTGGGACGGAAATCGGTCAGGGACGATTGTTAGTTTCCCATGCAGCCAGAGTGAATCGAACGAGGTTTGTTTAAACTTCATGTTAAACCGGTTCCGACATAAAATCTATAAAGTAGACAAATAACGTGCATTTAAAATTTGACAACTGTTGTAAGAATAGTAAACATTAAATTTGCGAAAGTAAAGTTCTATAACTTTGCGCATCAATTACATTTTATTTCAGAGCCCAGCAAGACTACGGTATTCGAGGCATAGCGAAGCCGAAGTAAACGCACGGCGATATAGCGGGGACCAAATGATTTCCAAGGTTTAACGCAGTACCTCTTCGCATTCTCTTGAACGAAAATGATAAAACAATGCGCAGGACGTCACAGAAGTTCACAGAAGAATCGTAAATCGGTACTTTGCCTTGTGAAACGAGACGGCCGGTAGCTATGCCGATCCGACAATAATGTCAGAAATTTACAATCGATAAAGTCGAAAGGGGCGCGCGAATGTGAAGGCGAACGAAAATGGTTAGGCGCTGAGGAAGCGCGAAAAGGAGTACGCGGCTATTGCCCGTAAATAAGGAAAGGGACACGACTTTCCTCATCAAGGCGCTCTCCTTTAACGCAGTCATAACTAATCGGGAACAGATATTTTCTGCTTTCCTATACCTTCCTTGGGGCCCCCTTCTTTCGTTCATATTTCCCTCCGCTTTGTTTTGCAGCAATGCCAAACTTCTACAATACTTTATGCCCCCCATCCATCTTTTACTTTCTGCTCCCCGGCATTATTGAATAGCCGTTAATTATTTACCTCCCACTTTCCCTACTTTTTCTCTCAACAGAAAGATACTTCTTGTTACTGTTTAAGCTGGCATTACCAATCACAGGAATAATATTTGAGAACTTTCACGGTCGAAAGTAAGAGCGAGCAAACCTTTTGCAATAAACGCATAAATTAGTTTATCCAAGTATTAGCAGACGCGTGATACTAAGCATATTTGTATTTTAATGTTCGATTTTTCACACCAGCCCAATCATTTCATTGAAAACCCTGCAAAGCCTTAACTGGATGATTATTAGCAAGAAGGAAAACCTGAACGCGCGAAGAACAATTATCTCAGAACGGCGCGAAACGATTTCGAAGCAACCTTTGAGAGAAATATTTTTGCGAAAAGAATCACGCCCGTGCTTGCCAAAATTCTATTACAGCAACGCGATCGTATATACCCTCGAGTCGAAAAAGCCACATTCACGAATGTGAGTTGTAGATTTCGGGGCTCCGCTGATACTAAAATTCCCGTTTCCTCATATTTTCCGTGGCAACGTGCGCCAGTGGTCGTTCGTTCTCTGTTCCCTCCACGCGACCCGTTCCGCTCAGTTGATACGAATACATTCCGCGCGCAAAGGCTGTAAACATTTTGGCACCGCGATACAAGAACAATAATTTAGTGTTCGCAAGGGGGCCGTCGAGTGGCGGCGGGGCCCTTTTTGCCGCCACGGTTGGCCACGGAGGTACATTCGTGTGCTTGTAACCCGGCACGAACGCGCGCCGCACGACGTCGACTTGTCGATTTTTGCGAAACGACGCTTGCCCGTCTTATTCGTGCCGCGGTCATTCACTTGCCCATTCTCGCCGGGGAGGTATAAGCCGATTCACACGAGACGATAATTAGCAGTAAATCACCGTGGCCAATATACAGAGCTTGCCTTGGTACTCCGTAAAATACGGGGGTGGTGAAATTATAATAATCACGCATTGCGGCGAAAGAAAAATGACGGAACCGCGTATTTAAATCTTAAAAGGGACGAGAATCGGGGTTTTTTTCTGTTGCTTTTCGTTTCACCTTTCTTCAACTTCTTTCGCGAATCGTAAGCTTGGACGAAATCGTTACCGTTCACCTGCGCTTTAATTATCGTTGCCGCGCATAGATAGTCGCGCGTTACTCGAATGTGCGCGGTTGTTTAATTGTCTACGATCAAAGAAATCGATGAGATTGGAAGATGTGTTAATACAAATAGGTAAAGCTGTATTTATATATCGGTTTTTAAAGTTGTTTATCATTCGCATTACAGTTCATACACTCGTAATTGTATGCGCAATCTAAAATATATAAAGCATGCAATAGAAGTCATAAGTAATGGATAGATGGATAGAAAAATTACCGTAGCTTAGACACGATTTTACCCCCTCTTACGTCCATTAGACCAATAAAATATTGATCTACGTCTGTATTATAATACAGAGCCAATGTCATAATAACTATCTGTTAATTACATTAACGTGAATCTAAATGAATTTTTCACCCCAAATAAAAATGAAGGGAAAACGTAGGGAGATTTCAATGAACCGTGAGCCGGGTACAGCCCAGGTATACGTACACGTGCATGCATATGGACGTACGTTATGGGATACCATATAGGTTAGCGCCGCGTTATTATTTTTAAGACTGGTTGGATTGAATTTTTATAGGTCTGTTGGCATACGCTTAGCAGCGCAGTGGCGCTCAAGCGGCAGGATGAATTTCGATTTTTATGGTATCGTTAACGAGGCAGCACCGATGCTTGTACACCATCAGCACGGTAACAAGGCCCACGGGCAACCCCATGAGTCGCGTTAGCATATGAATGCCATGGTGGTGGAGCTACAAGCAACGAAATACAGCTAATAAAAGGAAGGAGTTTTGAAAGGGACGCCGCAGTGGATCAGTTTTGTATAATAAGCCCCTTCCACCGTTCCAGAGGGTGTTAAGGTTCCCGCAAAAAAAGGGTTGAATCCACCCTTCGAACCCCAGCTACCCATTGTTAAAGATACAAACGACTTTGGAACTCATAATTCTGGATCGACTACCGACTGATTGTGAGAAAATATTTTATGTTCTCGACGAGATCCTCGCGTTCGTGTTCCGCGCTCCGTTGCTAATCGCAAACGAAAGCTCCTTTGTATGGAAGAGATGAACTTGTCGGAACAGATGTCGTAAATATTCCGCGTGATTAAGAAATTCGTCTTTATCGGAATACATATCTTCCAGCAACTGTGCGAGAGATTTTCCACGAAAAGTGTTATAAAATATGAACGATACCAGTAGGAGTTAGCAAAATACTATATTGTTGCAAGATGTTCGCGACATTACGCAACGCGTTTATGCCACATCGCGTTGACTTATTTCAACTGATAATCCACTCTAGACGACTCAGAGACTGCCTAAGCTAGGCGTGTAAAAAAATGTATACGAATAGTGAGTCACAAGATAGGCCTCCCGTTCTGACATCCACCGCGGGTCAAAGTTCAGGTGGATCGGGGCCAGCTTAATTGACACATTTAGATATCGACTATCTCTTATGTGTTTCCTGCCTTCCTTCTACCAGATGCGACGCCCTCCATAATTAGGTGGCGAATTCGTAGCTCCATAAACACAGAACCGCATTCCCCTCCGAACAAGAGTCGCCCCCCCGTTCTACGACGTTGGATCATAATAAAATAAATTATGCGGCGACCGCGCGTCAATGAAATCTTCTTCAATTTTTATCGTTTTATACCGCCATAAATTTTGGCCCCGAGTAACTGTTACGAAACACACGATTCTTCGACCAAGGGGGGACGCTAGTGGGCCGTTTCTCAGGAATCTTTGATTGATTTAAACCGTGAAAGGGTTAGCCGCATGGTGCAGCCAGAAAAATATGTGGAGAGGAGAGGAGAAAGGGTTGCTCGCAGCCCCCATTCCAGAGCGGTGGATACGTGGCGCGCCCGAGGGAGAAAAAGACGGAAGGAGTTGCCCGATGCTGTCGAGCCACGAAATATAGTCGAGCAGATACCGAGTCACGGTCTAGGATGAAAGAGAAGAGAGGAAAAAGGAATGGAGAAACTGGAAGAAGCAGAACAAAATTGACGAAGAGCGAGCCCTGACGGTAATAACATCAGCAGCTCTTAATGGAGGCGTCAACCAATACTTGCGGGACAATTTCGTGGGGTTTACGACAGCGTACACCAGAAGTCCCGCGGGGAAGATTAGCCGCTGGTATATTATTTACATGTGTATGTCCTGCTGACGATCAAATATATTACGCGCAGAAATCAATTCGGCGCCTTTTTTAAGCGAAGAGTTTCTTATAAAGAAATCTTAAAACTTCTATTGTTCTAAATATTCGTCATTAAGTACTTATGCATGAGTTTCCTTCGTCTTCTAGGCAATTGTCGAACTCTCGCACTGAAAAAAATGGCGGATTCGATGCGATAAAGTTGTGCCTTCTCCAATGTTCAGAAGTGCATATCTGCCAAATGATATTGCAAGGATCTGAATGGATGATCTTGATAAAAAATCCATCCAAAATCCAAGAATCCTAAATTTGCTAAGTCCATTGATCAATACAAAAAATGCAGAAGAATTGTTAAATAAATGTAAGCTTAAGTTGTAAACTCTCGACATTTATTTTCCTTCAAAAATAATAATCTGGAAAAGCAATGTTTGTAATGATCAATGCAAGCTGAAGCATACAAACTATTAATTCAAACATTTCTTTGCAACACACTGGTTGAACGCGATTATGTTCTAATTGTCCTATACAATTCTGTATAAACGGGGATGGTTCCAACAGAGATTGAACCTTGCGTGAGCGATTTTTTGAACTCTCAGTCATCGGCATTCAGTCATAGACTAATTGTGACGATTCAAGTAGCAAACATTCCGCTTCTCTGCCTCCTGACCTCCTTTCCACGATGTCTTATCGTCGCTTTAAGGTGGTGCATCGAGTGTCATTTAGAAACGTCTATTCAAATGCATTGAACCGTGCGTCTGAACTCCACAAATTTTGCAGTAGGAACGATCGTGATGAATGTTCATTTCACGCTTCGAGTGCTGGTGGAATGAATGGCAAGCTCCTTTTTATTCCTCACACTCTGAATACTGAGGACCACTGTTTACCCGACAATTTAATTCACATATAATCTTGTAGTTCGTGCTTCAGGTGTCGCTATTTTTGTATATTGTGACAGTATACAGTATACAAATATAATCTATCTACATGTACATTAATACATGTATATTTAGAGCATGAACTTTGTGAATGCAGAATTCAAACCCTATGAATACACAGAGTATCATGTAATTGGTGGTGCAACCGGATTGGGGCTGATTCTACGTCAAAAAACAAATCGAAAATATAGAATAAAATTTTTTCGATCGAGACTTCACCTTCGTTTTCGAAGAAATGTACTCGGTACACGTACCCTCGACGAAATCACAACTCAACGGATATCACTGTGGACCATCCTTGTTCATGTTAATGAACGTTCATAATATTTTTATACTATTTTAGATATATCGAATGAGGAGAGCATAAGATAAAAGCATTATTATTTATTAGGCATTAAGATCTACTCAAGTCTCAAATAAAAAAATTTTAGTCTATATTCTCGACTTATTTTTTTACTTAGAATAAGCCTCTCTCCGGTTGTGCCACAAGTTACTTTACATACTGTATATGTGGATGAATACTAGAGTAATGCAAAAAGTAATGTGGAAATGTAAATACACACGGAACGAAAAAAATATATAACGATCTTACAAACGTTTAATATTGATTCAAAGAAATGAAACTCCCTGAACTTCTTTGTGAATTATTCTTTTTGAGTTTAACAATTATGTTACTCTGCAACTCATGAATTCTTACCATAGAAATTTTTTATAACGTACGTAAATCAAATCCGAAACTGTTAATCAGTGATTGTCGCGGGATGTGTAAATTAACTTTCTAGTATAATCATAGTTGGAGGTTTGATTCTTATAAATCTCAGTTTGTTGTACTGAAATGCGAAAATGTTCTGAATCATGCGTTGGCAAGTGTCGTCTCGTATTTTCAGTGCTCCCTGCAATCGAATTGATCTAATTGAAATGCTTTCTTCGAACCGAAGCGCATAACTGCGAAATCGTAGGCTTATACACTTGGCACGTTCCTTCTGGCGAAACTTTCGCGCACTTTTCTCAGTGCTGACGTAATTGAACACTGACTTCGGCAAAATGTTTTCGCTATGAGAACACGTTCTTCAAAGGTATGGCGTTGCATCCCGACTTTGCGAGTACATGCTAGGTTCTTCACCATTTGAAGATCGACTAATAACCATTTGCTTAAATCAAACGAAGGGCACTTAAAGTTATAAAGTTTGTTAAGCTCGCCTTATAGAATTCACTTGATAGAACTGATTTCAGGATAGCAACGTGTATACAAACTTTTTAGAAGACTGTGTTAGTATAGTGATGTACAATTAGAGCACTGCACAATGTATAAGTGTAAGAAGGGTATATGATAGTATGTACAGACTGTACACAACTCCTGAAGAAACAACAAAAAACACAAAAACACAATCACAGCGCAGGCAAAAAATCACTTATTCGCTGAAACAGTAAATAATTTGTACAGTGGAGAAGTTTACTGTACCTGTTCGCAAAATGCTAGAAGTTCTTTGCCTTTTTTAATCTATTATTTGGAATTTTTGAGGGTGTATATTAAAATGTTTCTGACTGCCTGTATATTAAAATGAAATATACACTAAAATTTATTACAGCAAGCAACATTTTACGAAGTATTAATAAGAATTACCAATGCGTATACAAAGTATGCACCTCGTTAAACACTTCACCAAGTTAGTACTGTCAACGAAATCCAAAGGAATCCAGAAAGTTTAATCAAATCACGTTATCTTTGTTTCTCGTCCTATATTTACGGCTTAATTAGAATCTCGCAGCATTCCTGGATGATAAAAATAATAAAGCCAATTTGCATTAAGAATGATTAATTATATCCAAGTGACTATTCCGACGCCATAAAAAAAAAGAGGAAAAAAGAACGGGGCTGCTGACAGAACGACACATTGAAATACATTAGGTCAACACTAACCAATTAAGACGAACCGTCGAAGCTGATAGCAGGGATACGATCCAGTGAGCAAGAGGGCGTCCACTCGAGGAGGCCAGGTGACGGGCGCCATTGTCTCGAGTCATTCTGGCCCCGACAGCGGGCTATAATTCCTTCGAGATGTCCGATAACGTCTATGTAGCGTCGATTGAGATCGATATGTGCTCGCGGGGACACGGTCGTTGACAGCTTGACCCGACTACGGTAGGGTCGAATTGGGGGAGGTCAAGATCTTCTGGACAAATGCCACAGAGCTTCATGACGAAGAGACCGGGGACATTCACTTTTAAATGCAACCATTCGTGCACTCGATACTGGCAAAAGCTCGTGGGAACGACTCATATTTCATACAGTGTATGAATGTATGTGCATACGATCATTTGTTTAATCAGTAACTAATCACAGTTGAAGTACGTATTATCTTTATAGTACAGTCGAACATTTATGTTTCCTTCCCATTTGAAATCTACGAATTAGGTTTTTAACCCTTTCACCACTCTAGCTATATGGTTTAAACTACAAAGTATAACATTATTTTCAATAGCAATAGGTTCTTTTAGTAGTGTTATGACATAACACAATACACATTTTAGCATGCATTTGAAAGTTTATCGATGAAAAGGAGTATTATCTTTTTTTGTCTTTTTTATTTGCTAGAATTTAGTATATTAGACGCTATTAGAAGTCCAATAAAGACTTACAAGGCTCTATTTGCTTTGAAATATTTCGAACGAGTCTACTGACCAAAGATAATATCTTCACAATATAAATTATTGTACACAATTGTGATAAAAGTTGTCAATATTGTCAAATGGTAACGAAGAGAAGCATTAAATGCTTTAATGTTGCTCAAAATGTTGTAATGCTTTTGCAAATTATTCATATAACAAAAAACATATCTTTTGTCATTGTTACATCATTTGGAAATGAAAGGTTCAAGGAAGGGTAATCGAAATTGGTAGACTTCAACGCATATTGACAATTCAACATCGCTGAGCCCCCTCCATACGTACTGAACTCTGATATCCCATATATGTACATATGATCGTCAGAGAACAATAGCTATGGAGATGCAGCAATAGCTCAGCAATGCAGCAAAATAGGGGTAATTTCTCCCTGTGGCCCGTGGGCCACCAGTTTGACACATACAAGACGAACGTAATACTATATAAAAAATCTCTGAAATCACTATTATCGGTAGAAATTGATCGGTAATTAACATTATTATAATTTTAATATAAATCCAAAGCACGTAAATCCAATAATACAAAAAGGTTCCCGTTGGCGGGAAATAGATGATCCCTATCACTGCCTTCAAATACAAACACCCCAGCGCTGTTTTGAGCTCCACGGTTTGGATATCTGAAATAATTCCGTGCCGGTTCAAAGCCAGTACAGATACCATTGAACTGAGAATGGACTCTGATGGAGCATGCCTGACATATTTTCGATGATCGATGCCATGCGATCCGACGATCCTAGAGGAGGTTCGACTTGTCAGGTGCTTATGGGACACCTTGTATGTCCACGAGGCGGTAGAGGAGCAAGAATGAAGGAACCTTGTTTTTTAAGGACAGTCAGGGCTATCGGGCCGCCCTCTATTAATCATCGCTCACTGACGTCCGCTCGCTCGGTTTCTCACGCATTCGATTCATCGAACTTACTTTTCGTGGCGACTGATCAGCTCTCCTGTCTGTTATCGAAAGCTGGAGCTACCTTAAACCTTATTTAACTCCTTGCCGCTACCGCCGTCATATCTTCCACGCACAGTTTCAGTCGAGATAGTGTCATCGATGCCGTAATTGAATTAATTATAAAGTAGAAAGTCAGTTACATTTATACATATACTTTCAATATCAGCGTCGATACTCTCACCTGAAGATAAGCAATTGTATGCTTGTGATTTCGCTACAGTACACGTTGCTTCTGATATCGTAATCGAGTGAGCTTGCTCCAAATCGATTGATTGCGTACATTAAACGGTAACGCATACCAATTTCATAATACTTGAAAACTCAACTCATTACAGTTTAATATAGAAATCTTCCATATGGATATTGCACGATCAGATAGATCGAGATTAGATATGTGCTTGAGATACACTTACTTAAGTATAGATAGAACGCTTGACGTGCACAATGATCAAGAAAATAATGAGGAAGTTGTGCACGTGTACATACTCTACGCTTCTTCAATACAAATAACTTCTCTCTTGTCTGGAAGCGTAACACGAATTTATAAAGTGGAAAGCATGTCACCCCGTCGAAGAAAAGTTTTCATAAACAAGCGTCGTAGTCCCTGCTTAGCAAACCAATCTGCCCGAAGCAAGATGGGTATGCCTCATGAATTGAATTGTCTGTAAATCACGATTAATAAAGTGGAATTTGCGCGTTTAATATCGTTTGTGCGCGACACTACGCGATCAAGTTAACCAGTTGAACCGTTTGACGCGTCACATGCGTCAGGAAATCTCTGTCTTGTTCCACTAACAATAAGAAGAAGAGAAATGTAACGAGGGGAAGAGCAACGAGAACCGTATGAAGATGAATCACGTGAAGGTACGGAGATGAAATTTAATGTGGAATTTCGGAAGTGCTTTAAGAATAGCCGACTGTCAAGATATGGCTGTGGGGTTTGGCCTGTCACCCCTTGGTACGAGCACACCCCATGAACCACGCGACTCGAACGATAAAACTATGCACCACGTGTACGTGCACGCGTATACCCCGCGGGCTAACCCATGTTTCGCTGGCCGACAGCGTTCCCTCCAAAAAGATCTCGAAGGATCTGAATTAAATTTCACAGCTCGTGAACGAACGTCAGCTTTGTCCGACCAACTAGACGCCGGCAACGTCTTTCTCTCTACGCTTGTCATATACGCCGCCCTTCTTCCCAATCACGGCCAAGTATATTAATTACGTGGAAAGGTATCAAAAATATAATCTCCTGTAGACATCTACGGCGTGCGATTTTTTTCGAATAAACAGCCTCGTACGCATTCTGATGTTTCTGAAGATTGAAACTGCCATTGGATTCTTTCCTAACCGAACTTATTGCTGTACCTTAACTAGACAGGTCTATACGTTGTATGATATATTATGGTACAGCAAAGTGGTTGCCTTTTTATTATTAATTAATTTATACAATGAGACGAATGTCCTTCGTTTTTAAGATTAATTAAATTGTCATGGTGTAATATATTTATCTAGAATTTCTCCTAAAATTCAATGATATGCTCGAAATAAAAATTTATGGGATGACCTGATGGTTATTAACACACATATCCCACCCCTGATACAAAAATGACGAAGGTACAGTATTTTAATTAATTACTATATTTCGTTTAGATTCTCTTAAAAATCTTAGTTAGCTTAATCAGAAATTACATGGAAGAACTCAAGTCTTTTACACATTTGTGCACATTTAATTAACGTATTTACCGAATTTCTAAACGTTTCGCGCTTAAGGAATTGTCGATCAAAATGGCCCAAGAAAGAAATTCACAGGGAATGCCTAAAAGTGTTGTTACATTTCCACAATACATTTGTAATATCATTTTATTTTCGCCTCGAGCACAATAGCACAAATTTTGCATCTACAGAAAAGAGTATTCTCGTCTCGATTCTGGGTCAGATAGATCCAATTTTCCTTATGAACGTTAACGTAATACGTCGTGTAATTGTTATTTCTGCATACCATGCACACGCCTGACAGCGCCAACGTAATCTAATATAGAATAGACCCAGCGAATAATAAAAGAAGGTTCTAACAGTGAAATTTAGCGAGGTATTTTTAGGCGTGGCGCCTATTGAAATAAATTCAATTCCGGTGAATCATTTCTTTGGGCAGGGAAAAGGGTGACCCCGCATGAACTCAGAAGATCGCAGGACCTTTTCGGCAAGCGACCGCCTCATTACATTGTCTTAAGTTTCAAGTTCTACGAGGACCTCTCGGACAGGAGGTGGGACCGCAGATGAATATGACGAGGGTGAAGCTACGTGCGATACCAGAAGAGGCTGATGTACAAGAAGGCGAGGAAGAAGCAGCGAAAAGGAGGGAATATGGAAGAAAGTGGAAGGAGACGATCTCGGAACGAAGGGCCCTTAGCGTCGTATTATTTCAGGTTTGCATACGTTTCATGTTTCAGTCCATTATGTTCGCGAGGAGCTCTCTGAGCGCCGGCACGCACCAAAGAACCTGCCTGTCGTTGTCCAAAAGGGACGCGAGAGAAAACGATGGAAGAACAGCGAAGTCTGAGTCTGGAGGAAAGGATATGTAAAATGGAATGGAATCGAGGAACTTGACAAAAGGAACTTGATCTTACAATTTTAGTTGCTCCCACCGCGTTAACGCTCGTATCAGCTTCTAGTCAAAGCAGTTCAAACTCACTTTTCTTTTCTTCCAAACTTCCTATCTATCTCTCTTACAATTAGCCACCTTATTATTTGTTTCTTTACCGCCCCTTCAGATACTCTTTCTATACTGTTCCAGTTCTTTGTTTCTGCGCAATCCTCAGTTAGATGCTTCAGCCCATTCGGGCCTCTCTCATATAGTCTGCACCACCTCTGTTCCTCGGTCTTCCAATATCTGTTATTCGTCTCAAGATTACAGCCACTGATTATCACCTTCCCCTCTTTTGCTTAAATATTCTAGCAAACTCGTACATCTACTTTAGCTTATAGGGACTATTGTACATTGGCTCCCTAATATTACTAGATTGTATTCTTGTTTCAAGGACTGCGTACACTTCCCTCCTCTCCTGTTCTAGTTTCGTAATTCTTCCTTCACTATAGCTAATTTTCTTTAAGTACCTTGTCCTTTCCAATGCATTTCTGGTCACCCCTACCACCTCTCTTATCTCCTTCATGTATTTCTTTACCCATTTCCGTTCTGCTGCCTTCATGTTTTCCTCTTTGAATTTCATTGCTCTTCTACCTGATGTTATTCCCAGTTTTTCTCACTTAGTTTTCTCCAAGAGTATATACTCTAGTGGGCTTCTGTCTAATCCTAGACGCCGCGTAATATCTTTGTTCGTACTCTCTCCACGTCTTTTATCTCCTTCCATCGAAACATGTCAGCTTCATATTATTACGTGTTCGAACATATATGATACATCTTGACTATAAGCTCATCGTTAAATGTTCTTGGTCCTGTACCCCAAACTCCTCTTATTAAGACATTTGCTATCCTTATTCTCGAGGGAACGATTTATGCATTTGAAATTGTAACCCTCCCTTATTGTCGTACGCCGATCAAACCAAAATATGCCACAAGCGTCGCCGATAAAGTTGTCGTTGCGATGAAAACCCGTGGAACGTCGTCGCGTACAAAACCACGCTGAAAAGAATCTCCCTCTTTTTCCCCAGAAAGGAATTAAAAGCGTACAATCGAAAGTATCTCGAAGGACGGTGCACGGACTGCTCGTCGTCGAAGCGTGCGACCAGTTTGGCTGCCTATCGTACATTCCAATCGACAGAGAACCTGACGGCCAAATGCGCGAAACAACTTCGTAAACGTTTCGCTCGCCCAATTGCCGCAGTTAATCCCGCTCCCCCTGTATTACTTTCTTCTCGCAATTTTTCTGGCTGCTTCGCGCCCCCTCGCCCCTCCCTACATCGCCCCCGTTAACGAGCGGTGCTCGTTGATTTTCCAGAAACGACCTACCGGCGGACAATGAATATTACCACGGTTACTCTTTTTCTCTTTATGCCTGCCCGCAAGGATAACGGTCCTGGCAACGCTACACTTCCTCAAGCAGAGAAAAGAACTTTTACGATCTTGCTTTAAATAGTAACGAAGGTCGTAATGATTGGGAAAAAGTTCGCGGTATATTTCCCGAGAATATCTTCCTTCTTGTACCGTCGCCACGGTGTTGCAAATAGATTCTGTGCCGTAATTGTAATTGAAAACTATCGCTCGGTGGGAAACATTTGGATAATCGATATGCCGCCGAGCCGATCACGCTTATATGTGGCTTTAACGGATGAGATAACGATAGAGAAGGGACCAGAATGGGGTGGCACCGTTACACGCTAACACGATTATCGGTCACCAAGCGTTTCCGAGGCTCTGCTCTCCTACAACATGCTGCTCTACAAGCTCGTGTCTGAGGCTCAGAATGACATAGGGTTATTGCCATACCGCAGGCTACTATCTGCTCTCAGAGATCAGCTCGTAATTGTTACAAATCGTCCGGTGTCCTCGCAAACATGGATCCACTGTGCAAGCTCACGAGTGGTTATCCGTGAAGAGGCGAGCTAACTAGCAGGGAATCTGGCGCGGCGCGATCAAATTTTGGATTTTCCGTAATGGATGTTGAACTTTTCAAGCTGTTAATTGGCGTAAGTGATTGCGCGCATTGATTCATAAACATGTGTTTTCGTTTATATTGGTGATATGCACTGTGGTGCATTAGACACAATTATAATTCAAACTATTGGAGCAAAATTATATTCATTGATGTTCGGAAAACGTTTGGCAGGGCAACGAATAAATATCGAACCTGATATTTCACGAAGCTGAAGAAATGTTTTTAAACAACGGGAAAGGAAATGCTTGGTTATAACGCTTAATTTTCTTAATCTCTGTTTCTGAATTTTATCAGGGTGTTTCGTATGACGCGCTTCGTAATATCTTCGTTACATTTGCCCATATAGAAATATGTGTAAAGACAAAGTTGTTTGATTCATGCCGACGAACATTATATTTGGTGACCTTTGTTTTCCACTGTCATATGTTCGAGCTCGAGACCATAGATGTTGTTTCAACAATAATAATATAGTAATTCTGTGACGTATACTCCTTGTTCTCCAAGAATTTCATTTTGCATCGATAATTTTGTTGCATCGAGTAATTTAAAAAGACGATAGTCGCAGCTAACTTTCATCGGTAACATTGTTGAATATGTAGAGCGTATACATATGCATAGGTACAGGTGGTCCACCTACTTTATCACCTGGAGTATCTCGTTTGTTTTCGATCATTCTAGAAAATGTTTCACATAAAAGTTGAATGGTCACAAGGGGGAGCCGGTAAAAAAAATTTGTTTCACAGTATTATGTATTTTTTTAACTTGAAAACGATAGCCATTTTAAAGGCGAATAGAATGACCTCCTGCAGGACATCTTTCCACGTTACCAAACGTCGAATAAGCAAAATCTCCTGAGTCCTAATTTACGGAGCTACTGCGATGCAATATTCCGTTTAATCTTTGTTTCCTCAGAACTTCTTTAAGTACTTGCACATTTGCTTTTGCTCATGGGGAGCAGTATATAATATATAATATATATATAATTCAGCAAAACATAAATATACCATGTAAGAAACATTCAGGCATGCGAATGTTTACAAATTTTTCCTCCTATTGTGCCTAAAAATAATATTCATTTTTCATTGCATTAGTATCTTGTGTGACAAAAACTTACTGCTGCGTTACAAAACTAATTTTTCAAATATAATCATTTACCAATACTCGATGTAGGTATTTGTAAGCCAGAGGTACAATTTCACGAATAAAATCACGCCCCTGACAAATATCTCAGCGTTAATAGTAACTATAAACATTTTTTTACCGCAAACTACGGCAAGAATTTCCTTATTCGAGTATTTAAAGAACATCGTCGATTAATTACTTTCATCATAAATACGCGCTGTCGTGGAAGTTGTTCAGAGAAAAAGAAGACAAACGAAATTCCACGTGCGATTGCGTTTGAAATATATTCATAAATATGTACAGGAAGTCCAGTTGGTAGAGTGGTGTAATCGATGCCGCGGGTAATTATGTCAAACTTATGAAAATGACTTCGGGTAAATAAGGGAAGGGGCTGCTGGAGCTATTAACGTGGCGTAGTAATAAAGAGGTGTCGCGTCGTCGTTGCAGTTATTACTTGGTACCGAGTACGAGCCGGCGAAAGCAGAGGGGCAATTCCACGTGCGAAAGAGGCAAGACGTAGAATACGAAAGTGTGGTGCGATGATTGAGCGAGCTTGGTTACCAACATGAACCTAATTCCATTACGCGGGTCGGTTGTAAAGATACGTAACTGTTATTATAATAAACATTACTGGACGAACGCAATAAATATGCATTATTGTTATTATCACTGGCTGGTCGGGTCCGGGTCTCATCGCGATGGACGCTCATGCGTGCACGTTTATACGTAATACAGGTCTACAATGTTCTTAATGCACGATATTCATCGTTTGGCGCCGGTAGTATTATTTCTATGCAAATAGTTGAAAGCTGAAATGTTTTTTACGTTAATTGTACAATAATGCATACCCACATTATTGATTTTTTTATATCATATTAATTATTTATTTTTTTATATACATTAATGCGTATATCGCCAATTTGTACTTGCAAAAACGAATCGTTGTGTTACAAGCAAAAATATATGCTTATATGCGTCTCACTGAAAAGTACGTTTTATATAAATGTCAGAGGTCAATACGGGGTGCAGTGTACGAGTAACTTTCAGTAATAAAATAATAAAATGATACCAAACTTGACAAAAGAAGCTATCAGTTAGTACGATTTAACATTTGAAAAGTTCATTAGAATTAATCGATATCTGTTAATCAATAAATGATACAAATAATAATTTCACTGAATAATCAAAACAGGTATACAAGGATCAGTAGAACTATCAATTTTAACGACTGCATAGCATTTTCAATGCATGTCAAAGAATACTCTGTAATCGTAGCTATACGCAAAAGAATCAGAAGCGCGCTTTCTAGAAAGGTGACGTTATTCTTGGAGCCGAAAGCCTACCGTGCAGTGATACAATTTCTCAAACAGTACCTTAAGGACCGCCATTTCGTTGCGATACCTTAACCACATTTTCTCTTGCGGGAGAAATTGCAAGTGCTTGTACTCGGGGTACCGGTTTCCGTCTTACAGATGTTATCGGTTGTCACCGCGACACACGTCGCGTTTACCTTCACGATTGTAAAGCAGATGCTCTTGGTTGTACTGCTGCTCTCAGGATATCGGTACAATTTGATACGTTCGTCAATACCTTTAAGGAGATCCGGTCGAAAAGCTCGATATTCTTGCATTTGTGGACGGTGTTAAATTAACGTATTGATCGCTGTGTAATATCAAGGGTGTACGATTTCCATACTATGTTTGCGCGATATCGATTACGCAATATTAAGGCGTGCCGTGAAATTCTATTGAAAATCAGTGATTGTTGCTTACAATCGTAACGTAATGCACCTGCGTTTTATATAAAGAAACTTTTAGACGATGCAAGTTTTTCTATGGGGAACAATTTATTGCAAGTCATGAAATGCTGTTAGTTGCAGATATATATATATACACGTTGTTGAAAATTGATAATTGTCGCTTGCAATAATAACCTAACGCACTTGAGTTTGAAACAGCGATGCTTTAATGCGATGCAAATTTTTCTAAGAGAAACTGTTCATTGTAGACCATAAATTAATGCCGGCTGAAGGTATAAACGTTTCTTTATCCTCGGAATATTGCTATAAGCAGCATGGGAAATTCACATTTCGGTCCTCTAAAAGACTAAACAAAAGTAGAGTTCATTTGTCCTTCTTCGCTTACTTACTAAAGTAAAATATCGGTGTGCATTTTCCCTATTAACTTCAAAAGAATTGGACCGATCTAGAATAAATGTTGAATAATTACTGGCGACGACCTTATGCAAAATAGAGGTTACTTGGACACTCCACCCCCTCGATACTTTACGATTATTAAGTTTAGTTCATTATTATGCTCGTGAGTATTGCATAATAATTAATAAAGGCGTCAATTGGTATTTACATTTCCTCAATAATATAGTGTGATATAACTGGTAATGTAAAAGAACCACCCGGATTTGCGTAGAAGCTATTTGAATTTCAATCAATTATCGTTAGATGTTAACCAAAAATATTCCGTTTCGCAAGGTATTACAATAATACATCAATTAAATAGCAAATAAATAAGCCATCTTCCAAAAAATTATGTAGATTAGAATTCATAAATTAAGTACGTATCACTGTGAATCAATTTAATCTATTATTGTTTAGTTTTCACTTTTCCACGGATTTTGATGTTCGATAAAAAAAGCCAGCAACGTTCAACAGTTTAAGTTAATCGAGAATAAAATTGAGGGAAATTAATCGAATCCGCCGACTACTGGTAGAGATGGGCAGAGTATCGTACCGAAAGCAACGGGATGAAACGCTGAAGATCTTTATCCGATGGGCCAATGAACGTGTCAGGAAAAAGCGCGGCCATTTATTTTCCTCTGCGTGTATCTACTTGCGAATCAAGATTTTCCACGTTACACTGTACATGTAAATCGAGAACACGGCGCCGAGAGAAAGGGTGGGAGAGAAGGAGAGAGAGAGAGATTCCTTGGTAAGATGTTGTCCGCAATCACGGTGCCAGCCTCCGAAGAGGTCGCAATCTCTTCGTCGTCGCGAGGTAAGAGAATCCGGGCGAGCACGGCAGATCACGACGATAATGATGATGATGGCGATTACGAGATGACGAGAGAACGATGAGGGCGCGAAGCATGGCAAAATGGCTCGTAAAACAAATCGACGAGACTCGTTCGATGTTGGCCAAGTTACAAAGGTGCGCCACGGCCGTTTACGACCCTCGGCCGCGATCGTATCTCGACAGCCTGTTGACAGACAGGCTTAATATCGTTAGACCGTTTCATTTGGGATTCATTTAAGCTCGGTTACATGCGTTGGCGCGAGCGGTTCATGCAAATAACGTCGCCCTCGGTTTTGGGTGAACTGGGTGACCACGCTGCTGCACAGGGGAACGACGCGGCGGCGCTTTCGTCTGACACACGCTTCCCATGTTGTTACTGGACGCTATACTTGGATTTCTGGGCCTTTAGTGTGATCAAGGCTCCGTAATTGCCGAGTAATATGAAAGGACTATTACTCAGTTGCGGCAAAGGTACTTAATTATGTTCTTTTGGGGCAGTCTGAAGGCACTGGTGACTGCGGTGGCTGCTTCTAATACTATGGTATGCACATATAGTCTTTCAAACTTTTTCAGAATATGCATGAAGTAGGAAAGAGATCCATTTTTTTTTACGATTACTGTTAGGTGCGTTTAGTAATTAAACATTGAAATAATACGCGAGATCAATATTAAACGCACTTTTGATTGCTGTTTCAGATTCATAATTAAACGCGCAGAATATGTTTGTGCATATTTATTGGATTTTGCTATAAATTCGAGGAACCTAAACAGGTTACGAAAAAGGCAAGACAATTATTCTGAAATGGAAAGGAATAAATTAATAAATTTCTTCCACAACTTGTTTAATGAACGTTTCCACAATAAAACCCATACACGGTTTATCGATTAAATATAATTGTCAAGTATTTCGTATAAGTTTCCAATAACATTCACGATAACGATAATTATTTTTATTCAGCTGGTGAAACACTACTCAGAAAGTGTTTCGAATAACGCCCACAACTGTTCGAGGTTGTTTCTGCCCATTTACTTTGACTGGTTCTCGAATTATGTCGTCATTTTATTGCTAACATTCATCTCAATTAACCCAAAACGTACTCCACTAAATAGAATATTACTTGCATCATCAAATTTCTATATATATTCACTAAAAATAACACTTTGCCTAAAACTTGAATTCCAAAAACCACTTCTCATTGTAATAAATACTTTATGGATAGGTACTCGTTTTATTCATTTTTACAAATATGTTAATCGGAATATAAACAAACTTTCTCATTTGCGTATTTCTGCACTTTGAGTTCGGTATCTTTATTTTCAATATTAATATTTTGGCAGTATACTTTATTGCATACACCTGCTTTAGTATAATACTTGATTAGTTTAATCTGCATGCATGCATGGGGGATTTGTTTCAAGTGAACGTAAATTTAAGGGAATCTAATGCAAATCAATAATAAAATCAAATCAAATTAAAAATAAAGTATACTGATATATTAAAGAACAACTTCACAAGTAGTTTAACACATTATGTCACAGAAATATCACGAAGATATTTCAGCACAAATATTCTTAATATAATATGGTTAAACGCAAAAGAAATTTCGTTTTCGACAAAAGCACAAAAGTGCGAAAAGTTTTGCTTATATGACGGTAGGATTTCATATTCCCGAATATACATAGAAAAGTATACATTCATTTAACGCAGACGTACACAGAAATTCATTAAGAAATAGAGGTGTTCATCGATACCTGTTGGCATTGCAGAAAATTGTAGCACAAATTAACGTTAAAAGTATTTATTCCAAAACCTGAGGACAACACACATCTCGAAGCGGCATGGATAACTGTAAGTAGTATAATCCAGTCGCTGCAAGACTGGCGACCGCAGCTAACAAGGGAACATATTCAGATGTTAATCTCCGATTTTGATGAAACTTATGTGAGATATAGTTCTTTGAAAAATATTTGACACGTATTTTTTTTTATCGGCAACCATCCACTTTGAAGGGGTGAAAACAGCCCTCAAAGTTGAGGGTCAAAACCATATTTTTTGAGATATCTCGGAAACCAGAGGTCGACTACATTTCCCATTGAAAAACACACAATTTAAAAAAAAAATTTTTCGACCTCTGGTTTCCGAGATATCTCAAAAAATATGGTTTTGACCCCCAACTTTGAGGGCTGTTTTCACCCCTTCAAAGTGGATGGTTGCCGATAAAAAAAAATACGTGTCAAATATTTTTCAAAGAACTATATCTCACATAAGTTTCATCAAAATCGGAGATTAACATCTGAATATGTTCCCTTGTAAGATGAAAGCCGGGCACAGAAATTTGTTTTTCTCGGCTGACACGCACAACTTCTCAATCTTTCATCGTCCAGAAGGGCGCGTACAAGTGGCCGGCCCCTGATATTCGCAATCCATTTTGTTGGTACACGCGTGAACTCGTATCGCATCATTGGCGACACGAGTTAAGCCGCCTGTTGCTGCCTAATAAAAAACAGGAACACGAAGGATTGGTCGCGCATCGGAAACTTTCGAAACGCGTGTACCTGTAATGGCACGCGTAAAGGGCGAGGGAAGGTGAGAACGGAATGCAAGGACGATGCTCATTAGCCATCGGGTAATCAGATTACAGTGACTGCCATGGAGAGCATGACGGCACCTTGTTTCGTTCTCGCTACCCCGATTGGCCAACGACGATACACTTCGTTAGACGAAGCATTTCCTAAAGGCGAATTTAGTCATTACACTTTGGATGCGCATCGCGGATGATGCATCCATAGTGATAGGTGCAAAGATTCAGATCATAGTGACGAAAGTAGAGGCTGTCTAATTTTGATGATACGAATGGATGATTCAACGCTCGTAAGCAAAGCTGATCTCAAAAATGTGTCGGCCCTTTTTATGAAAACACTAATTTTCTCTAGGGCAAAGTCAAACTGAATTCACTTGTTTTTAAATTATTATTATTATCGTTATTGTACAAATGTTTCCAATAGGTACCAAGACCTTCTACGCCAAGTTCTCCTGATAGTTGCGTCGATACTATTAATTGTCCACGTCGTCAAGTTCAAGGCTTTATACACCACTAACCAAGCCGACGTTTTTATCTCGTTTCTAATATTTTCCCACATTTTTCCGCAAGAGTTAAACATATGAATCTCATCTTAACACTCACTAGTTCAGACACATATGTTTTGAAAATTAGTGAAATGGATTCGACTATTGAACTATTCCAGTAAATATTCCAGCTTTTATCTTTCACGTTCACCCTGGGTGAATCATCAGGGATGCACATCCAAACCGCAGGGGTGTAAATTCGCCTTTAGTATATTTATCGTAAAATCTGTTCACCGCCTGTCGCCGTTTATTATTTGTCGCGTTGTGTATCAGCACGTTGTTATAACAAGCCTTTCGCGTACAATCCCTCATCTGTTGTTCAACGATGAGGTTCACGTAGACTTGAACTATACTCGTTCTTACACATTACTGGCAGCTTCGTGCGATCGTTCTACCACAACTCGTTTGCGTCAGCTAGATTTGCAGCAAACGTTCATCTACTACGTACCTTCTATGGGAATATTTACTACTTTAAATACTATTTCTCTGGGCCATAGTTCTATATTTTGTATATGAATAGACGGAACGTTAGATTAATAACAAGAGCCTAACAGTAATTTGCAGCTTTCTGAGTAGCTTTGACGGTGACACCTAAAAGGAACACAGTCGATAAATATTCTATCTCGATTTAAAACTCTATTACTCTCCTAAAGTTAATCTCTTTAATTCTGACACACTTTATATTACACGCAATAGATCAGTCGTTAACGTGGATAGGAGGCTTTTGTGGCGGTACCTGTAAATCTATTGTGGCACATAGGGCCACGAAGGGTTGGTAAGTCGATAGCCTTGTCGTTCTAGTAATCAAACAACATTACTGCTACGAGACTTGGGTAAATTTAAGAGCACCTTGATATATTGACATTGTGACATCAAAGTGTGATCACTCAAGGATTATTTGTCGTCGATCGCCCTCCGCGACAGCACCATAAAGTAACTCCCTACGCAGTGGCTTTACGGCTTTGTCATGATGTTAACATACCATAATACTCGATAATCTCGACGCGTGGTTGCACCTACGCTTCACTGTATTGTTAGTATAGCAGGAGCTGTTGATCGGAAACGGTAGGCACAGGTGCAGCATCACGCGAACGACGATGGAGCACGCGTTTCGCATCTCTCGGTAGCCCAGTATTAAGTGAAGATCATTCTCGGATTAATGGGATTGTGTATACAGTTTAAATTGGGCACGACGGTAATTTGTGAAGCAATAAAGACGAACTTATGTTGCTCCTCAGCGGAAACAAACAGAACAGCAGGGGAAGCGATCGATAAACACTAAAGCATTTGCCATAGTTGTTGTAATAAAATGGTGCTTGAAATCCTGTTTACGTATTAGGAACTGTGAAAAGCTACAGCGAAACTGATTGTACAAAATTTTTGTTAAATGATGGACGTTGTATACTGAAGTAACCACGTCGAATTTCATCACAGATACACAAGTACCAATGTTCGTATACACTGGTTTGTTAGATGGACAAACTAGTTAGTGTGCTATACAAAAATAGTGAACTGCTATTACTAATCATTATCACACTTTATACATTTTACGCTATAGACCATTTGTAGTCAATTATTAACACATAGTATACGATTCGAGTGTAAACTAATAGCTAGAAAAGTTTCAAGACTTTTTGTGTTTACATATACTTGTACTTTAAATATTAAAATTGTGGGATTTATGGTACTGGCGGGGTATGGCGGACTCACGGCACAAACAAAAGTCACACACGACACAACTCTAGTTATAGTACATATATATATTTAAAAATACTTAACCCTAACGCACTTAACTCTAAGAAACATACAGACACACACACACACACTCTCGTCACATTCGCTCACGTCGACTTTAGCATCCTACAAAATGATATCAACTATTTTTTCGTAAAAATGTTAAATATCTTGGCATTTGGATATCGCAATTGCAGTACACCCGACAATAATCGGAAAGAGAATTGCAGCGAGGTGCATCTGACAAAAAAAAGAAGAAGAGGAAACCATTATTTCATAGAGCACGGCGTAGAGTTATAATAACATTATTGAACCGAAATTGATCGTTCCGAAGTTAAAGCGGCCTTCAAATATCAAATTAGTGAGTCGATGAGCACGTTGGGTGCGAGAAGCGTACGCGTGTAAGCGACACGGCGATAAAGGGGACAAGAACGATGAAGACGAGAGAGAATGGTTCCTTACGAAAGATAGACCATCGAGGGGACGAGGTATGCCGAAGAAGAGGCCGAAGGAAGAAGGAAGAGAGAGATCGTGACGCGAAGCGAGAACCGATCAATCGAGGCGGAATGACAGGCGGCCGGGGCTATCGCGAGCATCGACACGACGACAAGTGCCTGTGCACACCGTTCCGAGTTACCTACAGGCCTTGAAGCGTATCTTCATTTCGCTGACGTAGGTATAACCATAACAGTGGAGACCCACCGAACATGCTCGACAAACGCAACGATCTCGTGGGTCTTTAAATTTTGACGTTACGTGGAGGAGAAGAGCCAGCCAGTCGTTGAAAAATATGCCATCGGGGTCTCCTCGTGTTCGAACGGCCATTATACGAAAGTTCTGTTGTCCCAATAGCGTGCGAGGTGTTTTCGAAGGATAATTCATAACTTTGCGTGCTTACAGTACTGGCAAAGCTGAGTAAACAGTGTTTAGCGTATATAGGTCTGCCGATCAATTATTTCGGAGGAAACAGCAATTTCGAAAGAAGTAGAGCGCGTACTGGAATTGAGGGACGACATGAACAAACTTCACGGGTGACAGTTCAACTAGTAAACTGGTGAAATAGTTATACGCGGGTGGAGTGGATAGGTGATTTAAAGTTTATACATGTGTACGCAGTACGTGATCGAATTATTATGGACACTTCTAAATTATTACTCATTTCAAGTTTGATCATGACTGGAATATAAGATACACTTTCAATGATGTCTATTTTACTACAAAACATATTTTTATGCTTTTAATGACGAGTGACAACGATTTTAAATATATTCGTCGAAGTAGGTAAAACTCAATCTCCCGTATATCTGCACGCACTGTCATTTGTTAATGTAAAAATAAATAGTAATCAAGAGAAGCGCCAATCAAGAAACACAAGCATAGGAATCGGCAATACCAAGCGATACTAACGTCTGATCAAGGACGGTATCACAAATTTTGGTCGTTTGTTAAAAACATGCATTTTAAATATATATTGCTACTTGCTCTTAAAAGATTGATTTTGTTACCTACGTTTACAGAAATTTGTTTACCGTGTTCAGAAAAAATTGCAAGTCTGCAAACATCTTAACTACTTTCAAAGGCGCTCTATATTGTGTTCAATCATAAATATGCATGTTTTCCTTACTGTCAAAGTGAATATAACCGTGGTGTTCATGATCAAAGGAAGGTACCATTGTACTACTTTAATACGAAACTGGCACCGTACCAACTAACGATTACCTATACAAATTGATGTAGGTATCGGATGAAATGGGCAATGTTCAACAATACCTCCTTCTGTATTACGTCACTTTGATCACACAATGATACCGGAAAAGGTTCCGGAGAGTACCGGAAAAATCTCAGATGTTCATATACACTGCTCAAAGCAATTAGAAGATCACATATTGCAATCATTGCCCCATCAACGCGACACATAATTTCTGGAAATTTGTGTTTCTAAAAAAAATTCCTCTAATTCTTTACAGCAGCGTAGACTGGTGAAGCGAGTCCCCGAGTAAGAAATACGTAAGAAATACGTAAGGAATACGTAACAGATCCGTGGAAGAGGAAGAGTTAAACACCGTATCGATGCTCAATAACGCAGGTGAAAAACGGCATTACTCGCGGGACAACCTGACACGTCCCTGCAACGTTTCATAAGATCGAGGGAAAAGAAGTGACGGGAGGGCGAAGAGCGGCATAGACGTTACCGCTGCTAAATTGAGATGGTAATTTTTCGTTGGCCAGCGCTATGCCACAAAGGGCCTTGTCGTCGTGCCCGTGTGCAAAAGAGGCGGCTGCGAGAGAGACTGCAAGCAGATGGATTAATGTAAAGGCGTACGACCCTAACAAGCGAATTATCTCCGAGATATATTGTGCCGCTTCACGGGTGGTTAACTCCGCGCGAGCAGCTCCCAAGAGGGATAGAGAGGGCAAGATAGATGAAGAGGGAGGGAAGCAGAACGAGAGAAGGCGAGAGTAAGAGGAGTCCCAAGTGTATATTGGTGGAAAGCGTCGGGAGTAGAAGGAGGAAAAAGAAAGCGAGATCAGCCAGCTTCCAAGTTAAGATGACTGGCCTGCCCCCTTCCGCCTCGCCCCCGCGGTAATGCCGTGTAAGCTCTACTAATCTCCTTACCGGTCTTCTCTCCTGATTTACCGAGATGTTTTCATTGTCTTTGCTGACTTTAGCGACCGAATCGTAAAAAGTTGCGACAAGCACTCTTTCAGCGAAGCGTTATCCGTATCTACGCGCTGTCGATGCGATGCTCCACGGGAGAAGCTGATCTGATTCCACGACACGCCTCGATTATGCTCGTCGTTTGAATTTCCACCGTGCAATTTGTCCGTCTCGAACTTTTTCACGACCCCGCAAAGAGTCACTTTGGAACCCAACCCGGATCGACAATGATCGCTATCGGGGAGCACATGTCCTCTGCAATTATTTCGATAATGTTCGATGCGTTAGTCCGGTCAACGTTAACGACTATTCGATTCGAAAATTTGACGATTAAAAGAAATTATGCTTACTATCAACTCGTTTATGGCTCTGCGCAACCGATATACGAAACCGATAAACTCATTAAAAGATCAACGAATAGAGCTCGATATTGGACAAAACGAGTCGCCCTAGTCGTTCACAGTTACCGTTAGTAAACTTTGACTAGCTCGACATAAAATAGTCTGGCGGGTCGCAAACCTGCGAGCAAAATATGCCAGGGTTTTTTCGATCGGGACAGGCGTGCATCGGGGTGCAATTATCGCCAAAGTAGCCGCGAACAGTTTAGTGACCCTGTCCAGTTGCCAAATCTAGCGAAAAGGCGTCTGCCGGTGCTCGCAGGGGCTTGGAATCTTTCATTGGCGGGGGAGCGACTTTTTCTCGGAAGGATAATATTTTCTTACGCGGAGAGAGGAAACAACTCTCTCCTCGTGTCCCAACGCACCGCGCCGATCAATGGGAGAACCGTACCCGCCTCCGCGTTTCCGCGATGAATTTTTCCACGGCACGCAGCGGCGAGCACAGAATATAATGGCGGTACGTTGCACCCCGAACATAAATTCTGCGATCAAAGTGCATCGCGTCGCCCCACGGCGAACTTTAAGGATTTTATGTGATTAAGTTCTTCCACGGATTTACCTCACTCCCATTCCTGAATTCCTCTTTCGTCTACCTCATTCCAGGAATAATCCGGCCTGTCCCCCCCTTTTCGCCATTTCACTCTTTCACCTTCTCCTTTCCACACGCCTCCGCTTCCTTTGACAGCTATCTTTCCCTTTATCTCCTCGCCGCTACACCGTACCTACATCGATTGGCCGCCTCGTTTCACCCCGTACACGCTGTCCACGTCTGTCCTTCTCTAGGCTGGTAACTCGAACCGATGGATCCCAGCGCTTTATCGAGTTCGACGCGAACGTGGACGACAAATCGTCCAACTTTTAAGTATTTCCAAAAAGAATCTATCCTGCGAAAATATCCCAGACGCGGTGTGCGCGATGCTCGGTCGTGCTCTACTACTTCTGATAGGGGGTGGTGGTATCGCGTAGCGTTCACGGAGAAAGGGTGAGAGCAGGAAGAAAACGAAAGAAGGAGATGGGAGACCGAGAAAGCGGGCCATAAAATACGTGTGCATGGGTGCATTTACGAACTCCCAGGCCCCGTGGTAACCGGGCCGAGTTTCGGGGAATGAGGGATGAGGATGCAGCGGAAAGGGTGGTGGCCGCTCTCACGTAGCGGAGTTGTTGCCAGTTGTTTTCCCGTGGGACAAATTTATAACTTGGTCTCGCTCGAGTTCGAGGAGAAGTTCGTAGAGAACGAACGAGAAGTCGCCGCAACCGGTGTCCGGTATTGGCTTCTCGTGCACGGATCGACGTGAAACGTGTATCCCGATTACGTACGGTTTGTTCAATTAGCACTGGTCGAATGGACAGTACGCGCCTCGACCCACTTTTCACCAAGATCTTGACCAAGTTCTCCCCGCACGGTATTTCCCGACGTTTCAGCCACGGCGAAACGGAGATCCCTATGTTGTATTCCGCACAGCTTTTATTTATTATATTTAACAAATTACAATAAGGCTTAACGGAAACTTGACGAGAACTTAGATATTGATATTCTCGTAACAATTTGCTGAGAAAAGACTACGTCGATGAGGTCTCTAGTCTAAAGGAACTCTGGCTTTTTCGACGTGGTTCAGTATGTATATATTGGGGGGAAATGGGAGAGTAGGGGTTATCTAGGACTTAGTAGGTGATAGGGAAAGGAGTTTGAGGTTCAAGGGTTGAAGATGGTTAGTGGCAAAGGTTGAGGTTGTTATGCATCGCGAGGAAGTTTGGAGTATTTGTCATCAGAGTGGAAATGCGAAAAGTACCGGATATCTATGACTTATATAGACTGTGAGCAATTCGCAGTTGTGATTATAGTTGACTAGGAGATAGTTATGTCTGTATACACAACTACGACGGGGACGTTCTCTCGGCTAGAGTTGTTAGAGAAGCTATGCTACCTTGCTAAAAATTTGGGGAATATTTCGTATTATTGGCGAAGGTGCGCAGTTTTTCTGAATTCGCGGACTAAGTAACTGTGTATCCGCGAATAAAGGGAAGCTGGTTATTGCAGCGGCAGTAACGAAAGGTCATGGAAAATACGAATTTTACTCTCGCGTGGTCAATGCGGTTTAATTTAGACGCAAACAAATTGAATCGGTGCTGCTCAATTTGTAAGTAGTTTCCATTACTAACGAGTACTCGAGCCAGCAATCGTCGATACTAATATCTGCCAGTTTTCCATAAACGCCAGTAACAGTTACACGTGTGGCACGCCTTATATTAAACGTTTAAGTCTAAACGCTTGGGTCTTCTAAACTATAATTTGCACGGGATACCACAGGTGCCCCGTTGTCCCTAGTGTCTCTGAGAATCTTCGATCTCATCCTCTTTTGAAATAACGTCTCAAACGAATACTGTAATAAGGGAAAATTAGTACGTCATCCATTGGGCAACTCTAGCGAATTATGTCCGGGATTTTCTAGAAAACGTGGTCGACCCTGTAATTTTCTCACGTTGGAACCGTGACGCGTCGTAATTTTCACTCGCCTACTAGTGACTAGGCTTCCAGGCGTCTGGGATTCGAGTCGAAAATTGTGCTAATCCCTTTAAAGTGACCCGTGTCCCGGATGATCGGTCGGTGAAGCGTAAGTAACACAACAGGTAGGTAGGGGGCAGAGGGACACCGAGATAGGCGATAGGAGGAGAGGAAGAAAGACGGAGGCTGAAAGAACAAAAGCAACGCCCAAGCTCCACAGGTGCTCTCGTGAGTGGCTTTCCGTTCGTTTGGATAACCGCGGACGAGTCGCCAAGGCGTTAGAGCAAACAGCGACCGAGACGAACTTTCTAACGCCAGGCTATCGCCGCCGGCGGCCACCTTCGGTCTGTCCCTCCAAGGTTTCGAACGTCTTACCCTACCTGTCCATTTCTGACCACGAAATTGGTCATTGCCCGGAGAGAATGTACTATTGTTTGAGGGAAGGACACTTCAAGGAAGTATCCTGCTAAGACCTTTACCGGCATTCGCTCGCTGTATTTGCCTTTACGATTTTGAAACAGAACACAAAACACAGTGTGCACTAAAGGAAACTCGGGGAACGAAGGTTTTTATTGCGGTCGAGCGTTGCTTCCACAATGTTTCTGTTTTCATTCTCTTAATCCGCATTTCAAATCTTCATCAATTTAAGTCGGACGTTTAACAAAATTTAGTTGCACCTGTCGCAACAAAGTGAAACTTTCGCTACCATTCGAGAGGAATGATTTCTTTGAACGGCAAAGGGCATCGAGGCTCTACAAGCCTGAATCGTACAGACGTTCCTCCGTCGAGTCGCGTCGTAAGCACATAAGAATCAAGTTCGAAAGTGCACGGTACAGGCGATTCCTTGTGGGAGTGATAGCGGGACGAGCGCATCGGCCGGTTTGGCCCACGGGGCTCGTCGAGGACCGTTTTACGATCGCCGATGAACACAGATCAACAATCGGGACGCGATAGCCGTCTCAATGAGCCGCAGTAAACTAAGTTTATTGTGGGATCTAAAGGGCAGGATCGCCAACCTGCTCAAACAAGTGCGAACGCCTCTCGTAACGGCACCTGCCCCGCTCCTACCGGATGCACTTTAAATACTGGTGCCGAACAATGCACGGGCCGCGCGACGCCGGAATTTGATTTACAGTACAATTCCTGCGACGCGGGACGTAAACAGGTACACCTCGCCCACCGCTCCCCGTCGATATATAAATCGCGGGATGTCGCAAGTTTTGGAACGAAAATGGTAATGCCCGTTGCGCAACCGGTCCGTCAATATGTGTGCGAATACTATATCGCCCGGTTAGCGCCACGCCTGTATAGGGGACCTGTATGTTTTATGGGCTTAATCGTCCAATAAAGCCAGAAGATTCTGCAGCTTATCCAGTAGAACGTAGAGAGGACTCTTTAATGGAATGAATACAAGGAACTAAAAGAGGTTAATAGTACGAGGTACTGAACGCTACGATGGGGCATTTACCCCCGCTTGTCCAAGTATAACTGCGCCGCTCCGGGGCTTATTTCTCAAATGTCGGTCAACGATCGCTCGGAATAATATCAGACTCCAATAATGTCTATGCTAATTGTTCATTGTATTCTAAAGCTTCTTACTATTGGTCTCGTCCATCGCTCCGCTCTCGGGAACAATGTAGACGGCCACGGGGAAACACGCCTGCCTTTTATTTCGATAATAACGAACTTCCTTCCGAGATTTTATCGGAAGATTAAGTGGGTAGTATAATAATTATGCAATTTCAAAGGGAGCATTATTTATCCGAAGAATGGAAAGCTCTGGCGAAGCTACATCGTTCTGCAGGTTATAATGTGCGATTACGAAAAATGGAAATGTGTTCGTTGCGTTATCTTAATTGTTTTACGATATTGGTGTTTTTTCGTATTTGCGTCTTATACGTCGCAACCAAAGCGATTAATTTGCAAATAAACAAAGTTCTCATACAGTAAATTAGTCTAATCATTTACGTTCGTAGCTAGCGATGAATATTAAGGTTCTTCAATTAAAAAGAATAAACTTCTACTTTTAATTAACATGATTGTATTCGTCAGAGTATGTTTCCACCAATTAATTCGAAGCATTTCTGAAGCAAGATATTGAACCCCTGAATGTTGCGAAATTGGTGAACGTAATTTCTACGCGGTTGATATCTTCAAGAGAAAACTTAAAACACAACGACAAATAGTACGTTCATTACAACTTTCCACTCCAAGAGCTTACCCGGTTTAAACGTGCAAAGAAAAATGTACCGATTTTCGTGCTCGGTCGATCGTTTGAAGCAAAGCACTTCCAAACATCATTCCCACTAAACGAGAATGAAATTAATGTTCAAGTTTTCATACATTATTTTGTTGGCGAACAATATACGTTTAAGAGTAAATGCGGTTAAAGCCTAGAGGGCGTTAAAATGGGCCACTGAATAGAAAGCAAATTCTGTATCAACTACTAATTTCAATTTTTATCTTCTGGAATAGTGTTTTTATAGACAGTACTTTATTTCACAGTGTCTTATCGCAGATCGAAGAAATATAACACTATTCAACAGAAAATTACGGGAAGAAAGTAAGCTCGGTACACCACGAACCAGCGTCAAGCAAAACGTAATCTGATTCATGATTAAAAACGATGGAGCAATCGGGCGGAAGCACGATATTAATTCTTCCCCTTCTGTGATATTAAAAATGAAAATATCCCGATATCCGAGACGCTAAGGATTTTACTAATATCGCACAGCTATATTTATAAACACTTAGATACTTATTCAAATAATGTCATATACTTTTATGCAGAACGTTTATACAAATTTAAACTATCAGAGGATGCATATACAATACGTATACGTCCTCCGTAGTGAATGGGTCAATCACATTCGTCTCGCAGTATTAAAAAAGTAATCCATTAATAAACAAAGTAATTCCGGAGTACACCCGTTAAACATTTACGAACGAAGTCACGAATAAGAAACTGCAAAGTAGCGGAGTACATAGCGATCTACGAGTGATCGATACTCGAAAAGTCACAGTGCTCCGCGGTATTATGGGAATTCCCTGGAAACTGCTCCACAGAATATACGTTTAAGTTGGCGGAGCGTCGAAAAGAACGGAAAAGTTGCCTTCTGAATGGTATAACTCGGTATGTTTTCCCTATACCGATGTCTATATGAATAGCCGGGGAACGTGATCCTCCTTGCGTTTGTTTTACGGGAACCGGCATCGAATCCCGAGCTTTAAATTCGGTGAACTTACTACCGTCAATGACGCGTGCTGTACAAACGCGGTACCCGGTCGGGCGCAAAGGGCATACGTCACGTTACTTTACATTCTTTGCCGAATTTTACGACGCGGCTGTACGTTGTAAAAATCAATATAGGGAGTTCGTATGTACATGGCAGCGAAAGATCGGAACGGAAGGTTTTGTGACCAGAAACTTTCATTTACGAAGGAAAGCGGACCGCTATTTCTTCCCCTCTGATTTTTCATGTATTGTCGTTCTTAAAATATCGACGGCATTTCGTTGAAAATTTCTCCAATGCTTTCAACATCCATTTCAAGCAGAGCCATCAAGATTTTCGGCGGCCGTAAAGTTATAAGCTATAAAGTTATCAAAAAGTTGTGAAATTGTAATTGAGGGATTCGCAGTGGGCAGGTGGTAATGTTATAAATACTGCGTTTGCGATGAACTGAGTTTATAGGGTGATCTTTTCAAACTTTTTTTTTGTTGAATAGCGATTTTCAGTGTTCCTCGTATTTCCTAGCTTTGCGATAGGAGAGAGTGCCATATCAGAATCGCCATTCCCCAAGGCCCTAAGGTATCTCAGTTTTCACATAAATGTTACGCAATCCATTTGTCTTTTCAAACCTCTAATTGGAAAACGTGTAATGGTACACATTTTCTTAGAATTACTATGATGCTTAAAGATTTTGATTAAGTTCGTTCAATTGCAATTTTCCGAATTTGTGATACTACAATAAAGTTTAAGGAAAATGTTGTGCTGCAATACGATTCTACCACTTAGGTGTTCCACTTCATTTTCGGGTGATCTATCAATCTTCGTTTCAATGACGAAAAATGTAATTTAACATTTTTTAACTCAAGAAATAAGAACTGAGCATTTCTGCATAACAATAATGCGATGAGTTGTTTCCATAATATTTTCGTACTTCCGAATTATAAGCAAGCTTCTATAAAGAAAGAATATGTTCTTTTGCCTGTTTCAACGTCATTTCGTACCTCGTCTGCTTGTCTCACGGCTGCACAAAAACTCGTTTGTGTACACTGCTACTTGAAGGAAAGAATAACTGAATCGCAACGACGTTTTTCTCAAGGCATATTGTTTTTCGTTACGTCAAATGTGAAAAAAGATTAAAGTTGTTTACAAAAGTATCGACCCATAAATTACTTTACAACGTGCATCTAATTTGTCACCGCGTCGACTTTTACTACTTTTCCTCGCTGCATTGTTTCACAACGTTCGTTACCAGAACGTACAAACGCCTTTCAATTTCTAAAAACGTCTTGAAATCGTTCAGCAAAATGTATAGAGTTCAAAAATCTGTACTCATGGGGACATTATTACAGATGAACAAGTCAAGAAAAAAACACTTTAAATATAAACGCTTAGGTTACCTTCGACCTAAATGATTTCTACAACGGCAAATGAAAATTCCTGTAAACGAAAAACAATGTACAAAAGCGCTGCTTTATCAAAAGATATCCCAGAATATAAACTACACCTCGGACTATAAACAATATTTTCGCATCCGGCTAGAGCGAAACAAGTTTCCTACGATTCCGTCAACTTTAAAACTCGCTGCCGTGAAAAACGAACAAGCGCTTTTGACAAAGCTGCATATAAATAACGTACACCGTGTCGCGTAAATGTCAATCTCTGCAAAAAAATACAACCTGCCGTGGCAAGGCCAATACGTGTCCGTGCAACGCAAATATTTAGGGGGCCCTGTACGTCGAGGACCATCATCGATTATCGGGGGAGTATTTACGATCAAGTAAAAAACTGCACAAAGCATGAATGACAATGACGGGCGACGGTTTAGCCCGGTCGTACATGCACTCAATCGAACATCTACGAAATGTCCGCAGCAATAATGAACCCCGAAGATTATGCACGGACGAAGAAGTGCTTCCGATGCAAAAGCACGAACTCGGTTACACTCGAAACTTCAGGGTGACCAAGTCAAGGCCCCTGCCACTCTGCACCGCGTTTTTCCTCACCGCTCCCATTGTCCTATAGCCCACGGCGACCCAGTTTCATACATGTCCAAGATACGATACGAGAACGGGTACAAATGGAGGAGGAAAGATAAAGAGAGAGGAAGAGAGAGAGAAGTAGGGAAAGGGGAGCAGAAAGGGAAGAAACGAGAAGAAAAAAGGAGTAGGAAGATCCAGGAAACGAGGGAGTGCAAGCAGGTAAGCGTGGAATCGCGATTGGATCGGTGCCAATTCCTCCCGAGAGATACGCCGATTTGAAATTCAACGCGATGAAAGGCTTGCCTCCTCTTCTCTTCTTTCAGCCTCCCGCCGTCCTTTCCTCCTTCGTATTCTAGCGCGCGCTTTCGGCCGCGTCCAACTTGCTAAACTAGTTCGATCCTGTGATGTACGCGGACTCTAAAGTATATATCCCAGTTCGCTAACCCAGAGACCGGAAGCACTGGCAGCCTTTCAAGTTTGGCAGGTTCGGCATCCTTTTAATTCAGATTGATACTTTTAATCGAGGGAAGTATCTTTTTTTTTCTAATTTCATCAACCCTGCCGGCAGAATTTGGGACGGCTCCGCGCTTCGCGCAGAGACTAAATTTCGCGTGGACCAACGACGCTACTTGGACCAGATGACGTCGGAGATAGATGCTCGTTTACACGCAATGTTTCATTCGATTATGAATATCCGTCTCCGTGAATCGCTCCTCGAATTAGTCACGATGACGCAATAAATCGATTTCGCAGGAAACGAGCATTCTAGAGGAATTCATCGAGGTACGTAAGATCTCTTTCGGGATAAGTGAGAAATTTATTCGAACAGCAACAAACGTGGACGTGCCGGACGATGCCGATAGTAAATACCGTTTTGCCACGAGGAACAATCTAGTGTGCTGTAACAGTATTAAATGTATCTACGGGGTAAGACTCTGTATAGACTCTAAAATCAAACCTTTCAATGCAAAATGCCTAATTTTGTTTCCACACTTCGATTCGTCTTCTTTCGATTTTAATAAAAAATCTAATATTTGCGCAGGTGTCGTACAGTTGTCGTACAATTTTGAAGCAATGCACCCTGAAACCGATTCCTATGTTTTACACATATTAACGGAAACTTGTAGATACAGAAATAGATTGATATTAGGACCGACGTTGATTCGCTATTTTCTGGACCCTTACGGTAAGGACTATGAGCGCCTGAAATCTTCCCTTTCTTTTTGCCGCCCCACAAGTACTCGGCGCCATTTAGGAACAGTCAAACAAATATATCGTCTAGGGAATAGAAAAAAGTATTACGTATCAGAAAAAGCTGTGAAAGATCGACGTCTACGGTTCTTATGCGGCGGGTCTACTTAGAATGCAAGGGGTTGGAAGACGGAAGCAGATTAACTAGAAACGGGTCGTCGATCACGGACTCTTTTGGGTAGTCGGTCCCTCGCAAAGTCGCGCGTTACACGGCCCTTTGTGCGGCTAGAGAACAACAAAATGAGGGGCAAGCGAGAACGTCGTTGACTCGGAAATATCGCGAAGGGTCTCGCTTTTGACGAAGCTTCGCGAGCCGTAAGAGCCGTCACTGCGCGTACAAGTATGTGTCACGAGGGTTCGAGATGCTTTCTTCCAAACAAAGTTCTTCGCCCCGGTAATATGTCCGACGACTGGTAGAAGCCCTACAAAATATGTTTTTGCCTCCGCGAAAACGAGTCGAGAATTTGTTGTCCCGGCTGCTTCGTTGCGCCGTCTTGGAAACTCATCTTGCGCACTTAGGAATCTCGGCAATCCACTTATCGCGTTAATGCGTTCGTGTGTATTTTCGGTACGGAAAGAAGAGTAGCCGTCGAGCAGTATATTTTCAATTCAATCCCATGCACTTTGGCCGAAATCGTTAACAGCATTAAGCAATTGTCTGCGCGATAAGTGTAACAACAATTGTTGGAAGGCAAGATGAGGATACGAAATTGAAAATAGTATTTCGAGTAAATGGTGACTTTATCCATCGGTATATCGCCATTCTTTCTTCGTTTTGCGCAAGGTGGAACATCATTTGTTGCTGTAATGTAATTTCTTAGAATTTCGAGGCTTGCGGCGCTTGTTTTTCACGTTTACCATATCTTTACTATCGTTTATAACATTTCTACAGAATGTATCTGCAAGTGCATAGAAGCAGTAGCGATTCGTTACTTACCGCGATACGTAGGCGTAGGTACGTTTCACCGTATAATAATTGCATACAAAAGTTGCCCCCGATTTCCTCGCAAATTCGCACAAATAAATTGCAAAAAATCACGAATGTAATAAATATTTGTCGCCCCCTCTCCCGTGACAATGAACAGAAATCTTAAGGAACCGCAACATGCGTGTCTAACTAGCCAGCTTCCTAAATTTGACAAAACAATACGCACAACGTGCACAAGTCTTCAAGTTCCCGACTTGGACTAGAACCGTCGTTGAAACACTCATGAAAAGAAATGTGAAGCGTGTAGTTGAGGTTCGTTACCGTTTAAAAAGACCGTGAAAAATCCTCGATCGAATCCACATCGCGTTTGCAAGTGTACGTCCCGTTCCGTTGCCCTCGTGAGGTGTCGCAAGGGGGATCATGTAGAAAAGTGAGAGGAAGCGGCGTTTTATCCAAGTAACTACGAAGACACCACGTACATTTCGTGCACTGACCTTATAACGAACATGTGTCTCCCGTGGTCCCTGGATGGACAGTCATTGGGTCGCACACGGGGTGGCTCGTAGTACTCAGACGACGGTGGTTTAAGTATGTATTCACGCACGCACGCACCGTGCCGGCACGACCTTGACGCAGCGGATACTTGGCGACGGACACGCGTGCACGCAACGCGCCGCCGTACGATCCTCGTGGCGCGTCCGGATGGATCCACGGAAAATCGAACACGATCGAATCCTTCGTAGGAAACGAGCCGTCCCGTGGTCAACGATTTTTTTCTCCCTCTGTCTCTCTCGATTCGTTTAGTTTCGTTCGAACTTGGTCTTCGTTTCGTTCTCCGAGTTCACCAAGCACCGGGCATCGAAAACGCGAGTACACCAGCAAGGAAGGCAAGGAAGACTACGACGAAGACGTAGACGACGAGGACGACGACGACGGTGTCTCGTGGCGGTGGTCGATAGCGCGGCGCTCTACTGACGTCGCGACGCTTCGTCGTGTCGTGGCCCGCGGCTGCCACTCGCCCTCCCTCCGCCACCCTCCCGCGACGCCCCACGGCGCCCCACGACGCCCTCAGCTCACTCCGGAACAACCCGGAAACTGACGAACCTCAGCCCCCTACCTCTGAAAACTACCCTTATTTTGTACCCCCACCAGAACCGCCGCCACCGTCGCTACCACCTCCGCCACCCCCACCATCGCGTGCGCAACCACCGCCGCCGCCGCCGCCACCCTCGCGCGAAGGACGAAGGACGACGATTCAACACCACCGCGTCGTATACCTTTCCTTCTAGGATCGAGCCTCCTTTTCCTTCCACACGTTTTTTCGAAAGCTGGCCCAGTCTCGCGCGCTGATTCGCTCCTACTGCCCTCGCCGACCGAAACTGCTTCCGATCAGCCGATTTCTGGTTCACTGAATCCGTGGACGAACATCCGCAACGTTTTTGATTTCGTTGACGCAACAAGCGTCGCTGACGCGAAATACCCGAAGGTTCTGTTTCCTTGAATTTCGTTCAAATATACATGTCCGTGTATAAGTAGAACATTTCGGAGTTCCGCCCGAACGTCCACGAGTAGCGATGCGTTTATGTCTGAACAGATACTCGCGCTATGAATTCTTCCCGATTAGCGATGCTTGCAAAACGCTTCGTTTAGTCAAACTCGTTTGCCACGCGATAGCGTTCTACTTTCCATCCAATTCACGGTAGCGTCTACATAGGTCTGTCTTGGCTGGCCAGAAATCCCACGCCATTCTCGCGGGCGAAACATTTCGGTGGCGATGTATCTGGATCGTAGGATGCGTGACGTTTTAAATTTGATTGCTCGGGTAAGCGTCGCGCCGAGTAAGAGACGCCAGATTTTCATTGAGCGCTTTTCTACGACGTATAAATCTTCCAAACACAGTCCCCGACCCGTTTGCTCTTCGAGGACATAGACTTGGGCCCGCGGGCGAAAGCCGGAATAGCTTGCGCTTGTCGCGGGCGAAACGCCACATCGCTCTTTCACTTATTTCCCGTTCGTCAATTTGTTTACCCTTCAGTCACAAGCGCTTCGATCGCGCCGCCATCGATCCTGTTTTCGCCGACATCACAAACGATTTTGCTCTTCGCGCAATAGCAACTTCCCACTCGACATTTACCGTTGTTTCCGTCAAATAATTCATACCGTGACGTTCCAGCGTGATTTCGATTCGGGTTTCGTTTGCGAAAGGGGGATGCATGACGTAATCGACCAACTTCCTGTAACAATATCCCGGAGTCGTCGGATTTATGACGTCACTGGCGATTTAGATTTCGTTGCACCGGATGAGGGTCGCGAGATTTTCAAGGAAAGAGCTTCAACGATATATAAATCAGCGAGTATGCAGTCCTCGACCCATTTACTTCGCAGAGTTAGAAAGATTTCAGACAGTAAGAGAATATCGGGAAGCTCTGCGTTCAAATATTACGATCTTTCAAAAAATCGTCTTACTGACAACCCCTCTCTCTCTGTCTCACCCTATCCCTACAAAATCCGCGGTTCTCGTCGTAGAAACAGGGAAGGCAACTGGTTTTTGTGCCGCGCTCAAATTTGTCAACAGGTGAACAGTGAATGAAATTTTCCAAATCCTCATTGACACCAATGCAGAAACTGAAGACCACTCAAGGGAAACGGACCTTCGCCAAAAGTGGTCACCGATTCGGCTCGCTTCTTCTTTGTTACGTGGTATTGCGTGCGCGCGAATGATACGCAAGGCACACGACCGTATGCAAGGAAGGCAGACAGGCAGCAGCGGCAAGAGAGATCAGAGAGTGAGAGGAAGAGGGGGTGGGCAACGGGGAAAGCAGTGGTTGGGAGAGAGAAGGAGTGATGTATCCCGCGGGCAGTCGGCCGGCCACGTGGGTGCCGCCCCCGTTGCCCCCGGCGTGGCCACGTGCCAAATAACTCACTTGGCACGCGTAAACAATTACTCCGAAACTCATGTTATCGCGCTACATTACGCGTATATGTATATCTCACGTTGCTTGTCCGCAAGGCGTGCGTTTCGCGTCGTCTCGAGAGGACTACGCTTTCAGATTCATGCCGGTCCCACGCGGGAAAGCTTTACTAGTGGGACCCATCCTCTGTTAGGATTACCCTTTCTTCCCTTCTTCGCTGCGCTTCAGTCTTTTAAATGGAACAAACTGTTTGTTCACGGTGCTGGCCATAAGTAATTGGACAACTTACGGTACCGGATTCCCTTGTGGCATTTCGCGGTATCAATTACTTGAATTGTCTGAATCGCTCTATCGTCACTTACTGAGGTGGTTTTTTTGTTGATGTATGTTGTGTTACAGAGTTTATTTCGCCCACGTTGAAAAATTCCTCCGTGAGCTTTTATTTAATATGCTCGAACTAACGTCACTATTCAGGTTGCTCTTGTTTTGTGAAGGTAGCTGTTGCACCGGCTTTGTCAATGAGAATTTTATGTTACAGCTTTCGCTTATACTCTTGTACTTACGAGGAAATCTTTAAACACAGACCTGTGGAAGAATGAATAAAAACATCTCGATTACGTCCGAATACCTGTGTCTAGTACGGTACGTGTTTTACTGCCTGACCAATCGCACCAGCTGGAAATACTTTAGGGCAAGAGTGTGACATTTTAACCGAAGTACTCGTTGCTTTGCTTGCACAAATTATCACTGAAAATACAAAACTATTATTCTACATTTATCAATGGGATGGATACTGTATTACAATTTGGGGGAAAGATTTCGTTGAAGAATGTGAGTGTATACGTGCAAATACTTTTTACGTGTACTTTATAGTACGGACTAAACGAAAATTTAATCGTAGAATACGCGTGAACGAAATTTTCGTTTCCCTGTAAAACGTGTTTGCAATTTTGTCGCCGAACTAGGTAGGCTTCAATTTATTTAACTTTCAAGGTAAAATAGGATTTTTACTGCAGGTTGAAATGAAGAATACGGATCAGTGCATGTGGCGGCGTGTCAGTTACCTTTTTGTAAGTACGAAACGTTACATGTCTACAGACAACGATGAGGAAAGAAGCATCGATGATTATTGAAAAGTCCCATCCTGCATTAGTGAGGTTCTCAAAGGGCAGAGTACTAATTTTAAACACGTGAAACAATATTCTATACTGTTACGCAAGATTCGGAATCAACATTTTGATAATCACAGCAACGATTTGTTGCGGTTAACAAACATTCAAGCATATCAACTGAAATATTAACAGGTATTAGGAAAGATTTATTGAATCTCGCAGAGATGAATTTGCGCCTGATCACGATATTTTACGTACTTACTGCAAATACAATATTCATAAATATCGAAAGGTTATTGATTGCTATCCAGAAAACCGGTGATACTCAATATCGCTTTGTTTTTGTTCGCCCGATATAATATCTATGATTAATTACTTTGGCCGGAGGCTAACTCGGTATCAGTGTACACGAATACCTTATTATGATACTCAATCAGGCCTATACGAGAAATTCGACGTTTCTCGGGCAAGTTCCTTTCCACGTACGTGGATCACTGGCTGGAGTACTGCATCTGCGGATCGTTTTGGGTATCGGCCAACGTCGATTCCCGATATCGAGGGTCGAGACCCGTGGTTACACGCCTGTTCGATGTTCGGAATTCGATATTTCCACTAAAAGAACGACCTGAATCGAGTTTTGCCCGATAAAATATCCCGCGATGCCGCTGTCACGTTACATTTCGACCACTTGTCCATCCTGCCGAGATGTAACGGAGAAATTTCTGTCATAAACCTCACGCAATCTCTTGGAACGGAAAGTGAGCAATTACTTTAATGGCGATAATCTTTGTTCAATTGTTTATTGGAAACTGTGTATCCGAGAGGTTCGAGTTATCTACTTTTCATTTAATGCTAATGCAATGCAATGAAAACAAACAAAAGTAAAATGAAGTGTATCGATTAAACGAATACTAGAACTGAATTCCATTTTCGTTATAATGTGTATAGGGAGTAATGAAGCAATTCAAGTGGTTAGGTAGTTAACGTTTCATTTATAAAACAGTCCTATTCATGGATAAAATTGCATGGATATTAGCAACTAGTTATTCAGATTTGTTCAAGTTATGTAGTCGGTGCTACAAGTAAGATTTGAACGCGCTAACGTTACCAAAATATTAATATTCTAGCGTATAATCGATATCATACTTAATGTATTTTAATAAATAAAGGTACACTAAAGTCAGCACTGGGAACAATTGCAATTAAAATATGCAATTATATAAAATATAAATAAAATTAACAAAATTGTAGGTGAATATTTCAAGAAGAACATCAGAAACGATATATTCAGATCTCAAATAGAATCGAACGCTGCTGGAAAAAAACGAACGACACAGAATGCACAAGTATTACCTTATATAATAATAATAATAATAATAATATATTTCATTAATCAACGGGTTAGAGAACCCTTTAGTATACAGGGGATTGTGTCACATAGAGAATAATAGTATCATATACAATATAAAGTAAAAACAGAATTACAGAGAAGAATAACAAATGAAATAGGATAAAATAATAATAAAGTAAAATAATAATAGAGTAGAACAGAATTTCAGAAAGGAATGACAATTGAGACGATTTGAAATAAAGTAAGATACAATCAGATAAAGTATGATGTAATAAGATAACATAAAATAAAATGAAGTAGAGTAAAATAAAATAAAATAAAATAAAAATAAAATGAAGTGAAATGGGATACAGTGAGAAGATAGTTCTTGATTCCTAAAGACAGAAGAATTAATAACTGTTTACGATTTACAATTTACGGCGATTAAAACGGATTGCTTGAACGATATGAAGGAAGTCCCGAAAAAATTGAGGCAGTTGCAAAATTTGTTCGCGTTGGTGCATAAGCGATTGAAGCAATTAAATACATTTAAGAAAAAAAACACCCAGCAGTCGTGGTAAGAGTGTAACGCGCAAGGACTCTCGAGAGATCTGCAACGACGATATTTCCTCCGGTGCACAGGCATTGTCACCTTCCGTTCCGTTTATCAGCCAAACAAAATATATTCCAATTGCATAATGAACGATCGTACCGTGGCGTATAAGATATGCAAATCGATGCCGTAAATGATTTAGATGATAAACTGGATCGCTGTGCAGCATGGACCACACACGACGTCCGCTCGCACCTCTCCCTCGAAATTGTATGTTGGCCGCGCTAAATCGTTCCACGAAGTAAATCCGTCGAGCCATGGCCGTGTGATTTACGGAACCACTGATACGCCGTAACGTTGATTAAAATCTGCGTGATCTTAAAATCAGGACGGCGACATCGTGGCAACGTGGTCGATAAATTACCGCTGGCCGTGTTAGTTATAGAGAAGCTTGTATCATACAACGTCAGAGATAGAAACAAACGTCGTAAAGGAATAAACGATGCTGCGAGCCACATAGCCTATGCACCAATAGAATCAAATAAAACGTCCCTCCAACAAGGATACCCGCTCGTTAATATTACCGAAGCCTCGGCTGCGGCGATCTTTCAATGGGAGTATATGACACTAACAGTAGATTTCAAAAGGGTCAGGTAAAAGAACTGCAAAGGAGGTTATTTTAGAACGTTTTTCGAAAAAGATGTCAGAAATACAGTCGGACGCAAGAGTCTCGACATACAGCTTCGGAACTTAAAACGTTGCGTGCTTAAAACTAAGAGAGTTTACATGATGTTTACATGACAATACAGCGTTTATTCATTAAAGTTAGAAACACTTTGGTCAATGGCGAAGCTGGACATATTTGTTTATAAAGTTTTGGAAACCATTGTTTAAAGTATTCGGAATTTGGGGGATGCGTGGCCGCTTCTACGACTGACTGTATATCGTTCCACGGAGAACTCGTGTAAAAGGGTTCGACAGTTTGAAGAAAAAAAATGTTACAACGTGTCAGAAATTTATGGATGCTGGATTGTTACGAGTGGTAGGGCGAATTGCATTGCTCAGTTCACGACAATTACTCATAGTTGGAAAACACACTTCTTAGAAGGTCGACGCATACATTTTCCTTATTTATATTTCTCATGAGTTGCATGGAACGTTTTTGACTGCTCTAGTACATCGGATTGCACTTGACAATAGCATGTAAATGAATTGAATTTTGTGTTGCATAAAAATATGTGACTATTTCGTGCTTCACAATTAATTATACGGTGAAAAATGAGCGTAAGAGAATGTTTTTTAAGAAATGGGACAGCAATGCAAGGTTATAGAGTGTGTGGCGTTAAAAATGGGCACCTTGAATATCTCTGTGAATGTGGAAGCGAGACAAAAATATTTCCAATATGGTCATAACAACTACCTGCACGGTGCGACATATTTTCATATTTTTTGTGGTAGCAGTCTTTTAAAACAAATATAAAGATTTGCAGTGCAAGATCAGTCAGGGTTAGTGAATGCCGATTACAAGCAAGGGTGGTTTAGTTGAAAAGGAAAGAATCACAAAGGGTCAAATAGTACACGCTATAATATACGGACCCATTCTTATCACTTCAACAATGCAGTAAACGACATAGTACTTCGTTGTTCATCTTCTAAAAAAAAGATTGAAACAGATTTATCATAATGCTCCGGCGAAGTGACGATAACGTATTTGGTTGAGCCGGTGCAAAGAATTCTCAGAAATAAATACGGCTATACTACTTCTTCATGGAACTGTTTCCATTTCGATCGGTAGCGCATCATTGTGATTCGCGGTATATTTTCAGCGAGAGAAATCTAATTTTGCGGACGTGCCGGCTGCGTTCGAGAAACAGGGACGAGCGCGTGGGTAGTGCTTTCTTTGCTTTACGCTCGTCCTCCCTTGTCCCCGTTTTTGGTTCTCGTTGCAAATTAACGGACGCGTACACGAACACAAACGCCGCGATGGCTTGCAAGGAAACTGGCTCTCCTACCTTCTTTGAATTTTGCGTGGTTGAATACTAATTTGTTGACATGCGCCGCGTTTAGGCGCCACGTCGGTGCGACCAAATTCCAAACGGCGCCATCGCGATATTTATTCAGCGAAATTCCTACGGTTAAGATATTCTTTATGTTTTTTCTTTACTCTCGGATGCAGTTATTCCTTCACGCTTTAGTAGTAATGCCACTTCCGTCACACGTTGCTGCGTTTATTTTGCGAACAGTTCGTGACCCAGCTTCGAATATATCATATGCTATTAGAATGTCTTAAGCTTTTAGATGGAACGAATTTCGAGAGACTTTCACAATAGTGGGGGGAGAACTGTTGAGAACTCTTATGGACCAGAGCTCCACTAATTTTGTTAAAATCTCAAAAAGCACGACTGTATGCAAAAATTCTTCCCGTACATTTTAAGGTAATTGATAGCATTTCGTCTCTAATGGAAATGAGATAATGGTGCAAGCAAATGTTTAATAGTAAGTAACTGTTTGTTGACAAATGAGTTTAATAAATAATAAATAAATAAGTAAATAATGAAATATGAAACCCCTTTACAAAATTCCACATTAGCAATCTGACTGTGCACTGTTCTTCAAAAATATGATCTGTTTGCATGGTAAAAAAGGGAGGAGAAAACAATGGCATTGGTGTGGTAGGTTATGAGAAGCATTAATACTTTAAAAACAGAGATGCATTTCATTGTAATTTGGACACTAATATGCCACATTAATTTTGTAAATAAATTCGCTAACGATTTGCATAGCATCTTCCAAAACCAAGCATTCAAGCCTTGGCAAAATGTTGCATGGATAGAACCGAAAAAAAAGTCAAATAAACATATGTCGTGATATGCTTCAGTATTACTAAAAAAGAGAAGAGTCTGTGGATCCAATACAAGCTTGGCACCGTTGGTAAATTGACTTTGACACTTTACTAATAGCATCTCTATCTACTTTCAATTCAGTGAATGCATCAATTATCCTTTCTATGGAGTCTTCTCATATACATATATATATTGATTCTTAAGTAAACATTGTCGGCCTAGTGACTCGTAGTACACTACTAGGGGCGAATTTAGGAAAGTTAGGTAGAAATACATAGTATATGAAAGCGTTTGCAAAGAGAATGGTGAAACATTTACACCCAATAACAATAGAAATATCAATAGTTAAGATGGCTAGAATATTGTTGATTGCAAATGGAGATATGATTACTATTTTAAATACTTGGTATATCTCATAGCTCAACTACGGAATGTAACGTACTGTAATGCAGCACAAAGCAGAACTTTTCCCAAACACTTGTCACAATCGAGCAACTCTCCTAATATTCCTTTATTTTCGAACACTAGTGTATGTACAAACATGGCATCGTTTGGTAATAATAACCTGAACACATTCCAAGCATACACGACTTGCCAACATTCGCGCTCGTGGCTGTGAAATTTGTTCCTCAACCTTGCGTCCCAGCTGAAGAGCTTCCCTGGTACATCGGCCATCTCTTCGCGAGGAGGAACGCGTAGGTTTTGACAAAAGGTTAACGCCAAAAGCTGTGCGGACCGTGATATTTACCAGCTCCTTTTTCGTCCTTATTTTATATCGGTTTCCGTTAACCGCGTGGCTGTCGTAGCCGCGGGTGACCTTCGATCTTTCGTACATGCGTCGGTGAGGAGCCACGAGTTTCGACCGATTTCACGAATCGTCGACAACAGACGGCAGTTGGGATTCTGGTAACAGCCCGCAGACGGAATTCCTATCTTGCTGCTCCCATCATCGGGTCGACAATGCAAAGGTTATCGACAATGGCGCGCGGCCAGAAATAGCAGACGGTGCATTGTGTTTAGCACTGTATAGGATATCCGGATGGAGGACGTCCACGAGTGCAGGAAGCTTCAGGGAGAAGAGGGGTGAGACATCCGCGGTTCCGGATCCACAGCCGTAGAACGTTTGCTTGCATCATCTCGCGGTCTAGCCCAAATATTTCTGGCTTACATAACCGCTAATTGCGATCAGGAAGTAGGTCTTTCCTTAGGCTGATCTCGGTCAGGATGTTTGCTTATCGGATACCTTTTCGAAAGCAGTTTCAGTACTTCAAACTGGTGCTATGGCGCTATCTCCTTGCGAGGAACACGCGTGCATGTTGAATTGTACGTCCTTTGAAATATAAATCATTGCATACAATGCTGTTGAGGCATAAGTACCTTCCCGTTTTTTCTTTTCATGTTTGTTTACTACTGCGCAATGCACCTTGCAATTAATATTATTTATTATATGTACGCCATTGTAGTTGACAGCCCGTTCCCACTCAATTGCCAACCTTTTCACTCATTCTACAAACTTTGCGAGTTTCATTCGATAAGATTGCATTGAAAGAGATTTCTAGTAATGAAGCTGTCATAAAGCTATGCAATTCTACAAGGTTTTTCTAAGCGGGTTTCACCACGTATGCTGGTGCAATAACGTGCAATAGGAGCACAGTTTTACGGTTAACAAGGACACGAAACATTTCCTCGAGTTTGGGCTGCACTTGTCCCAATTGCTGCATTTATACATCTAGCAGAAGTGTTTCATTGTGATTTAACATTGAAAATGTTTGGTGCTCGTACGATGCCACCATGCACTAATCAATTTCCTTTTCTTAGAACTTAATTGAATATCCTGATCTCCATTTAGCCCATTTTTCATTCCAAGGGATAATTCTGTTAACAAATGGCTAGTTTTGTTGGGGTGAAAGAAGGCTATTAACATTCGGTCTGCTTCCTTGTTCTCCTTGATCACACGAGGGACAAATCGTTGCAAACTTCCCAGCTTTGCAGTGATTTGCAGTGTCTTCAACTTCTTCGCTAATTCCTTCGTTATTTACTATAGTTTTTGTTTCACTAACGCTGATAGTACGTCATCGTCGAAATCCCACGGGTGATCTGGCCCTGGTTCATCTGTGAAGCTCGAGTCTCCAAGACGAAAATTTGATGAAGAAATATGTCGCTACTCGATCTGTTATTATAACGCTATCGCAGACATATTTTTTAGCCACCGTGGTTGCACTATTCCTTTGCTTAAGCGTTCAAAACATCGCGCGATGAATGTGCGTTTTTAAACCTTCCATTCTTTTAGTTTGAAGTCACACTTCAAACAAGATGTGTGTTGACTTTGTTCTGAACACCGAACAGAGAACAAAGGACATTTTCTTACTAAAAACAAACCGAAAGCCGTTACTTGGAATGGATCACACTTGATCACGTTGATTCTGCCAGATGTGCGAGTTTTCGAAAAAACTAACAATTATAGGTAGCTGTAAAAAAGTGTGCCGGCAATTTTCGTACAAGTAACAGTAGCGATGTTTAAGATATAAATAAATCAAAGGGAAATGCAAGTACGAGGATAGGAATAACAAAAGCAAAAATGGTTGCTGATATCTGCCCGGGGTATTTGTCTCGATAAACGAATGCACAACTCTATCAAACTATAATTGTCGTATGAGCAAGTTGGAAGTTGCGTCAGATGAAAAACAGATCGATCGGGTTTCCTCGGCGAGGAGCTTCGAAACTATCTAACCAACCCAGTGCTCGACGATTAAACCGTCTCCCTACGATTTCCTCCGATTAACATGACTCAACTCGTCGTGCTGTAAGTATACATTTCTAATATATCGACAACATAACTCGTTTCGCGTCATCGAATTCGTTTCATCCTCACGGACACATCCACTAGTTGGTGATTTGTGACGTGATTTCCGCGAGCAACGCGGCGTCAACTCCAAAACATCTATAACAGAGGAGGAAGATATGACGACATCCCACACGATCTGGGGAATTCCCCCCGAACAATTTCGGCATCGATCGGCCCGAGAATATTCGGGGGGAGGACGGGGGATTACTCCGTACGCAAAGGACCTACCGTTGATAGAGGCTTCTTTCGACCCTTGTGCTCTCCCACGCCCACTCTTATGAATCAGTAGATGAATGAATCGACTTTGCCCCACTTTTCCACGCGTAGGAGTATCGTATCAGCCGGCTCGTCTGACATTTTCACGCCGCAGCCACCCCCTGGCCAGGTCAGCACCGCGGCGACGGTGTGGGCGTTGCTGACTCTATATCTGCCCACGTAGTAGACAAAAGTCTGGCTGTACGACCACGCAAAAATCCATTTCCACGATCGCTTCGTTTCGCTTAGGAAAACAAAATCATATCGCCGCGGATGCCAAACCGCGGCAACCGCCGTCGTCCCTATATGTACCTATGCATTATGCCAGACATCGTACAACCCTCGGTTTCGGGGCTTCTCGATCCACGATCCATCCGGTCATCACCGTAGTCAACGTGGCGTTGCTCTCTAGGCCGACTGCAGAACTGCCGTTGCGACATGTCGGTATATTTGATAGAGAGCGCTACGATGACGTCAATTTTTTGGGGTGAAGTAGCAGTTGATATAGAATTATCGTTGCTGAACCGAGGAAAGTGTTCTTTGACATTGATTTTACGTGCACAGTAAAATGAAATATTTCGTTTCTTAACCCTTTGGCCGTGCTATATAAAAAGTCGTAAGAATATCGCCGTCGTGCGGCACGATACTTATAGTCGTTGACAGAAACTCGCAACAATACAGTAAATGTAATACAACTTCATTTATCCGACTCTATTTATCGGAACGGAATTTTGGTTAATGACCGATTATTTGAACTCCCACCGAGCTCCTATTATCTGAACTATCGACACCAGTTAGAAAGTAATTTCCGTCTAATTTCTTTGCAATCAATAAATAAATACATTTGTCTTCGTTACAAGATAATCGATACGAAATTATTGTTCTGACAATTTCGTTTTCGAACTTACGCGTTTCGAAATATTAATGAAAAGAGCAGCGAACAAATACATGTTCTTACATGCTCTTATCCCAACACGAACTCCTTCCTGTTATGCGAACAATGAATCGTAGGTAGAGCAGAAAATCAGTGGACTCTTATTCTTGTTACATATATGAATTGCTTGTCCCTTAACGTGTTCAGATAAGTGAAGCTCTACCGTACGTCTAGTCCTATTCATGCCAATCTAATAAAACAGTAAATGCGTCGAGTATGCTGTTGTACAATATCTACTACTTGGTTCTAGACAACTTGGAGCGAAATAAGTGAATAAAATCTGGTAACCTTTAAACTGTACGGAACATACGGCGCACGTAACAAAGCGTGAGTATCCATTAACTTCGAGCAAACCTCAAAAAGTCAACGGCTGGGTTTCCTGAAAAAATTCGCACTTATATGTATACGAGATATTCATACGAACACTGCTACTATAATTCATTCCCCGACCTACCCCTATATGTATGCACCTTTATTACGAGCTTCACAAATCGTCACACTGGCGAAACTGTTGGTAGAACATTAGCTACCCTCCCCGGTTCAATTCATTTCTCGCGTGTCGAACACCTTCTGCGCAGACTGTACAAGTTATTGCACAGCGATAAACAGAACTTTCGATGCTCCGGCTCTGGAAAATATTCTACCGACCGGTACGTTCAATTTTTACACCTAGGCGAATATTGCGTGCTCGGCGCAGTTTTACTATCGTAAGCTCTGAATAAACAACGATAAAGCTGTCGCGCGTGACGCAACGCAAACAAATCGACGCACCGGGATCGTTCACCGGATGCGAGCATTGAGCACGCGCCCCCGAGGTAGCGCCACGTTTTGCCAAACACTGAGACATCGTTGGCATCGTGACCGTTGCGTCCTCTTCGTTGACGAGTCGGCCACGTGCGAAGCGGAATTACCGATTCATTACACCGCTGCAAAGAGAAAGAAATGGACGGCCCTGGGCGCAGTGTTGAGGCAGGCCCCGTGCATGGTGAGCGTAAAATAAACTCGGGGACACATGGGGTTCTACGCCTGCCTCACGCTGCAGCTAGGGATGGGATCAAGTTCGATATGTATGCACTTACGAATCCGAGCCAATTTCGGTAACCAAGTTTCGTTTCAGCCCCGCGTAAGTAGTATTGGAATTGCTGAGCACGGCTGACGAACGGATTGGTGATTGTAGCACCGCCATTCACTGTTTCGGGCCTTTAAGGCCGGCCGCACACCAAGGAGGCATGAAACACGCAACACGCAACATGCGACATGCGGTAAATGTCTCATGTTGCTACACCGCGTACACCAGTGCAGCAAATGTTGAAACAGTTCCTACAATGTCATCGTCCGAGGAAGACGTAGTGGTCGCTTGGCAATATTTGCGACGTAGGGAACGAGGAAATAGAATCCGTAGATATTGGATTAATCCTCTATTCTGTGATAATTTAAAAAAATTTAAAGAATTTTATAAAATGAGCCAGGAGAGTTTTAAAGTGTTGGTGGAAATTATAGGACCGAGAATAGAAAAACTGAATATTGTATTATCAGCGTGTATTTGCAATAAATACAAGTATTATCTTTATAGACTAATTATACCCAAAAAGTAGTCTTATATAAACCATCATGGCCCGAGCCAAACCAGAGCCCTACGTAAAATCTCCTACAAACTGAAAATGTCTTCTCTACCGCGCGGTAAATACCGCGGCAAGTCACGCACAAAATCCCGCACGCAGTAGTGTCGCGCACATGTGCAGCATGCATGTCTGGTGTACGAGGGTAGAAGAAGTAGCTATACATTTTAAATGGTTCTGTGCGGTATTAGTATGAGCGCGGTATTTACCGCATGTCGCATGTTGCGTGTTTCATGCCTCCTTGGTGTACGGCCGGCCTAACTTGTGATGCGTCTGGGTTGCGAGAACCGAGAAGTTAGTTAAACACAAAATACTGTCGTAGACTGTGGGTTGTGGCAAGTAAGGCACTCATAAGAGGCTCGAATCTAGTCGGCCAGAATTCGAGTATACTTGAGCCCCTCGATCGACTAGTGGCGTAAGTCCAAAATGGTTAAAATTGACTTTATTGTAGGAACAGTATGTATACAGAATATGTACTTGTTTCATTTACCACCTTAACTTTTCTCTGATGTTAATAAAAAATAGTCAATTTGACATCGCAAGTAAAATGTCTGTACGAAGTGTTACATGAAAGTCCACTTTTAACAAAATTAACAAAAGGGACTTAATTTATTTGTCAACTAAGGAGAATCAGCTATCGATGCGATTGCATGAAGAGCAGATTAACATTTACAAAACGAAAATCTTTCGAAGAAGTGTTTATTTCTAAACATTGATGCAATAATAATAATAGTGTTTCAAGGCATTTGACTTTAGACTCAAAAAACCAAATTATTATTTTCCTAAAACCATATTTAACGAATTTAAAAAGCTTCCTCAATTTTAATATTTTTATACTTATACATGTTTAATTTTATATATTTCCATTTGTAACGTCTAAATTAGTTTTCACTTTTGAACAAGTGCTTACAGATATGATATTGTAAGGCAAATCTTTTCTATTTCCTAATTTGAAAATTGCAATAAGGCCCTGGCGTCAGCTCCGCCGAATGAAATTAACAGTTTCCGTAAATTATCCACATTTTCATTGCAATGTGGGGTCCGTTAAACTTTACGGAATGACGCGTTGCAAGTAATACTGTGTGACACCCGCTAGTCCTGCATCGAATAACCATTGAACAACACGTTAAACAACATTCACGAAAATCATTAAATCTTGCGTGCTTAAAGCCAACAGCGAAGCACGTATGAACAGAGAATGCGTGGCGCCGATCACGGTTATCATAATATCTACGGTTAATACACGCGATAAACTAGAATCGTATACGATCTGTCGTTTGCCCGCCGAAATATTCGTAATATTTATCCCAGTAACGTCTTCCAAAATCGAAGATGACATTACGGGAGGACGTAGGCGGTACGTGGTTACCGAAGCACAAGGAGGAATCTATTCAAGGGCCGTATACACATCCGATCGAACGCAATCCAAGGGGGCGAAACTTCCACGTTCTTAGATATTGTGCCATTCTCTTCGATAGCCATACATAACTACACCCCTTTTCTCAGCAGTCTACTATGCTGTCTCATACTCGTTCGGGCGCTCGTTCATTCAGAACGCGAAATCAATGAATGTTATTTTCGGCGGGGGATGCCGTCTAACAACAGACTGACGCGCGCCACTCGAGCCTTTCTGTAGCTTAATATTTATGTTTGCGCTTTCACGCGCGTGCTTGCGCGAAAAGTCTTACGCACGATTGGATCCATTTGGGCGCACGCCATTCCCCGTGTCGAAGTGTTTAAAAATGTTCGCATCGCATCGCTCTGTGCGAGGTTTCCGCACGAATAACCGACGATAAATTACAAATCTGACTCGCTATTTTTGTTAAGATAATTTATTTTCAACGTTACTATAATGGCACAATTGTCAGACAGATGTTAATTGCATGATTTGTAGATAATAAACTGTGACTAATTGTTTATTGGAGTTCAAAGATATAATTGGTGCGCAGAAATAGTATTGCGGGGTTAGATAAAATGTAGACAGGTTAAATACGAAAAAGGGATGAAATATATGTATAACGTACTTGCTCTAAGTTTTGGGCAATAATAGTAAATTACTAATAGTAAACAAGCTTTACGCCGTTCGAAAAAAGAGCATTATGATCTTAAGTATTCTGCTGTAAAGTATAAATGGACTAAAGAATGTACTTATATATGCCCATATTTATTAAGTAAAAAATAAATTTATTATACCTTTTATAAAATATTACGTCTTCATAAATTAAAAATATTTGAATTGGTTAGTATAACTCGGGTCCAATTGCAACAATTATCTAAAGTGTTCAATGTAAAATATGTTACACATCGCATGCATTGCGCAAGCTTTATTTGCATTAATTATTGCTGCAAATATTCTGGTCACTTATAGTGTTGTATTAATTTATTAATTACTAATGAAAAGTGTTTGTTATAAATTATTTGATTAAACACGATAAATACGATTCCTGTACTAGCTCTACATTTTTAATAAATCTTGCATACATCGAAAAATGGCACTATTATACTTTTAAATATTTTTATTGACAGTGATAATTGGCAAATGATTTTTGCGTTTGGCCTTCTAACTATCATATGCAACTGTAACTGGTAAATGTATGAATTGCAATCGGATATTTATACGAATTATTATACAAAGCAACCCTCGTCACAATTTTGTTTGTTAGAAAAATCATTAGGTAATTATTCAATTCTATACGCCACAAGGTTCTACACGAAGAAAGACAAACGTTCTCCGCTTCGACCGTTTATGTAGTACAGTAATTTACTGGTGCATAGCTTTCGACTGGATTAGGATTCATGGTGGTTGAGACAGGCGTTATTTTTAGTTTCTAGCGATGAGTTGGAACAAACCAAACCTGGTATTTTCAGAACAAAATTTAAATCCTACTAACAGGGTGCGTGCACCAATTCTATGAAAGTTGAATGTACTTACAAAAAATTGCATGTTATTAAATCCGGTAAAGGTGGTTAATCGGCCGGTACAGTTGCACGAAGACAAAAACGGATAGTTTAACACTTATTTAGTCTGACATATAAATACAACAATCAAAGATCTCAAGGGCTGATTTCACTCCCTAAAACCGAATTATGGCACTAACGGAAAATAAGGTTGCATTATGGATGAAATACTGTACTCGTATGCAAAGTTTCATACATTTCTGAATCTTTGGGTTGCCTGACCTTCCTTGCGAGTCATTTTAACCCGAAACTATTTCATCTTGGTACAGCATACAAATTGTATATATTATACATATTATTATCTTAACTCATTCGAATTCTAAAGAACTTTAAACCAGAAAAAAAGCAGTATCGATTATTTTCTTTAACAAATTTAACAAGGCATAGTACCTGATAGACAACAACGCCGTCATTCTTAACGATATTGCACGCATTCATGTAATTTCTTCAAATGTGGCGCGATTGGAATGCAGATCCGAAGAAATTAGTAGAACGGAAGTGATAAAGTTTGTGAATTGTCTGCGTGGAGGTTGCGCATCACTCAGTTCCATTGTTTCAGCCACGTTGGATTCCCAGTATAGTTTCATCATCCCTCGCGGCGTGACATAACGAGGGTGTGCACGAGCTTATTCACTTTCATCGCTTCGGGAGAAGAAAACGTCCGTTTAATCCCACGTTCCCGTTGAATCTTGCCGTTGTTGATTATTAAGGGGGTTCACCATCTTGTTGGTCATAAAAAATGGAACAAATTGTTTAATAATTGTTTAATGTCCGGAATACTGCGCCGAAACGATTTTTTTAAATCAAGTAAACGAAGCTCCGGTGTATTTTCAAATGCGTTTCTCTCGAAATCGTTTTCAATTCGTTCAATTTTACGAACATTCAAAGCTGATTATTTTCAGCGAAACCAGAAGTTCTGGGTTTAAATAGCCGTGACTTTCTTATTTTAGAATTTTCTTTTTAAATGATGCAGCACATTGAAAAAAATATGTTTCTCTTTATGTCGACCCTAAACATTTTCATTTTCTATGTTGCAATCGCATTTTCGGCTGAGTGCCAGTTGTCAAGGTTCGGCTGGGCATAACGGTAGACAATGTTGTATAACTCCGCCATTTTGTAATTTCAGATAATAAGTAGAATATTAGAATAAACTTAAAATGTTACTTAATATTTCCTTCCATAAAAATCCCGACGCTTTACTCAATAATTACCTGAGGAAGAAAATGTTAAGTTTATCTACTTTGCTCGACCTACGTGACAGTGTCACCCTTAACTCTTTCCCTCCGGTACCATATAAAATGAATATGCCCTCGGTGCACAAAGCGGTACAGATTTAATTAATATTCACAAGTACTACACTTTGATGCTCTATTTAATAATTACCGAAGGTATAATTGTAGAGAATATGTATAGTAAATCACACGTAACTGAGACGGAGGACACGGGAAGTAATAATATGTCAATTTGTACTACAAATACTAACTGCTTTATTAACTAATATGTCGACACATGCCACTCTCTCAAAATAACAAACTACACAATGCAACGACTTGCTAACAATTCTTTCTAACTCACAACTCGCACTCAAATCTCAAACAGTTCTCTAACGACTCTCTCTTAATAATCATCGAAACAATTCTCAAACGATTGTCTAACCAATTAAAGTCTTGTAAAAAAAATGTTATTCTATCTTTTGTTTCGTTATTGTTTTATAAAGAATCATCCCGTGCCCGCTTGTACCTGTTATTGGACCGGACACTGCATAAATGATTGCAATAATGATATACCGTTGCACCGAACTTTCAATTTTGTAGCAAACAATTGCAGAATATGCGAGGGCGTATATCTACGCTCTCCGTAACGTAACGAAAGGGTTAAGAACGTTCCTTTGTTCGACGTCTCGCTAACTTATCATCGATGAAATGTCCGATACGGCCTGTAACTCGAATGCAGTCGTTAAAATCGATGCACAGAGAAGTAACGTAACTTTAAGTACATTAAAGACCGGTTCTACCGATTTACCATGCAGGACTTGCGGTTTGTTTACGGTGCGATCGTTTCCACAATTAAACAAACTTATTCGCCGTTCGAAGAAAAATACTGTAGAAATTAAAGAGTCGTAAAACCCCCGACGGTTAATAATGACATTATTGCGCCGTTTCGATTCGAGGCCTCACCATCTCTGGAGGATCGAAGGGAACCCTCGAGGAGGATGGTATCCGCATTGTCATTTTTAGCAACGACGAACACTCGACATAAAACGGATCGTTACACGGATGTACCGAATTACGATCTCGCTTGCCTCATGCACACCAAGATTTTTAAAGTGGTCAGCCGTTTCTCCTTTCTCTTCCTTAATCCTTTCGTGCATGGGTTTTCCCGATGATGTCGCGACAGAACCTCCTCGTGATATATTCACGACGCGACGGTCTGCACGATGGAAGCCCGAAGTGAAGAACCATACCATAGATCTTCTTTCGAATATAAATATACGTATGTAGCGCAATTATTTGCAGCATTGGTCTTTCAAGCGAACATTGAACAAGAATTTATCGAGTTCAAAATATTGTCATCGTAAAAATTTGTGGAATTATGTTTGTATAAATGTAAAGAAGACTTTTGTTTATTATACTTACAGCGTTACCTTTGATAATAGGATCCTATTTAGTACTAAAACTCTACACTTGGCAGTAAGCGTTTTTTTAATAATCAATTACCACGTTTTTGCTAAAGATATGTACACTGTTAAATTAATCTTAATTATTACTGTGAAAACTGAATTTATTAACTGACCGGGTCAATTTATTCCAATTTATTACTGTTGCTTATTTTAAGAATATTAGCGCAACAAGTAATAAATACTTTAGTTGTTCTGATGAATGAAATAATAATTTGCACTTGGTCTAGTGAACGTTTTGACCGGCACAAAAATTTGCATGAAAATAAAGACAAGTTGGTGCTACTTTTCACAAAGCTTTACGAATTCTTGTACAATTGCTTTGTGTCTGCAACAATTTCTTTTTATTCATCCTGTAATTAAAAGCTGTATGCAATCTCATCAGTAGGCTCCTTCGTCAACATCCTGTGTTCGAAATAGGAAAGCGACTGAAAGCTTTCAAAAAATCAATTAACAATTTCCAAATTGCAAGGGGCGAATTAACAAACAAAGTAAAAAACCATATAAGGATTATTACCAGCACAAAAACTCTAGTACCTTTTTTATTAATACATATCTGAAAATTACGTTGAGAGACATTTAACCCTTTCCACTATGAAGTCGCCTGTGGCCTGACAATATGTACTACTTTTCCCTAGAACTCTAGAGTTACCTCTGTCGCGACACTTCGCGTAGTCAATAAAAGAAGTCAGTCGGCAGTAGCAAATTAGGGATGTGATTAGAATTAGAATTGCGTAAAGATGTTAATAACACGCCCAGGACAAAAATTATTTCTTGCAACGCAGCTGAAACCTCCACTGCGAAAGGAGGTTCGCAAACCCATAGCGCGTTCAAGGTGTTGAAAGTCAATCAAACATATCGAGCCACGAGCATTTCTATTCAAAGAACGTGTGGTCAAATTATTTAACCTCTCGCGAGACCCCTCAACCGAAACCGAGCCATTCTTTCGTTTCTATTACCGTCTAGTAAACCGCGAATATCTCATCCGCGAAGGGGAAACGTAAAAGGCGCGAAGAGCAAGGGAAGAAGACAGGGAGGAGTATAGACCCATAATGTCGCGAGACGAGCGTAGAACCGGTCGAGGGAGAGGCTTGCTCGTTGGCACGTGTGCGTGAGACACGCGTTGACAGAAAAGTGAGCGATGGATCGTCAAGCTGGCTGCTGCTGACAATCGATGACAGCCACAGTCACACGACGTCCACCGGACCACACACAAAAGGAGATGACGGTACGCGCGCCCGTATGCGTGCGCGTGCTCACGATAGCGCGATCGTTCCTTTTCACGGTGCTTCACCAATTCATATGGTAATCACGGGCCCCGCCGCGTTATTCTGCCTTTATTAAGTGCAACGCGCCTGACCCATTTCGCCTGTCAGCCGGCTCCAGGAATTTCTGAATCACACCACGCGACTAATGCACCACTCTTTCTCGTGTTTTCGGCCTACGACGCGGTTCACCCTGTTCGTTAGAGGTCGGTTCAAGTACCTCCAGTAATTTAGTCGAGTAGCGAATAGTCACCTACCACTAGACGTTTTAGTGCATAGAAATTGTCCGGTATTAGTGCAGTTGAATTTTTCAGAGAAAGATGATAGAAAGATTAGGCTCGATGAATCTAGTGAAATAAACCTGCTGGACTAACTCGCTAAATTATACATATACTTGCCACTCGATTCAATTGCTCGAATCTTTAACCTGAACTGTTGAAGAAAAGCGCCGTAATAATTTGAAGAATCGTTTAACAATCCCCAAGTTGCAGCTGATAGATGAAATTTGATTCGTACCAACAGAAGCCCAAGTTGTAGTACAAAAACTTAGAGTGGCCGACCCTACACGACATTCCCCTACCTAACTATGTATGTATACCTTAGTAGATATTCTAGTGTTAAATATCCATTTATTTTGCAACAAAGGTAAATGTATTTTTCAGTAATTTTGAGGAAATTGAGCTGGGATTGATGTAATTAGAGTTACGCTCAACAGTAGTTCAGGTAATAGAAGCTCGGTAGAAGTTCAGATAATTATAAGCTGGTACCAATGAAAATTTCGTTCCCACAAATGAGGTTCGGCTGTACCATTCAAAGTATTGCATACGAGGGAAAAATTAATTATTTCAGTACTGTTGTGTAAGAAATTTAACGAAGTGTCAGGGTATTGAACTAAATGTTTCAAAAAAACCCATATTTTTATTTAATTTCGTTTTCCGTGAATACATGAAACTAGGTCACTTTTGTGCTTGCAAATTCTGTTTAAGTGCTCAATAGAAACGCGTTGTTCAAGGAAATAATGTAAATAATAAAAAGAGGTCCACTTTTAATTAATACATATTCTTTTCTTTTTAACTCGATTAGTTCCTTTTGAATGTTCGCTTGAAAACGCATTTTGGATATGTTTCAAATGTGGATAGTGACTCGAGGCGTAATTTTCGAATTTCTAACTCTCTGACAGGGAAAAAATCTTTCGCTTACTGGCAAAAGACGTAAACAGTCGGTGAACGTTCCAAAAAATTGTTTTAAACAAAACTGAACTAGACAACATATCCCACTGATAAAATGCTAAGCGGTCACTAGCAACGTCGTTCCTATCTATTGTATTTTACCATAATTTACTTTCGGCAACGAAAGACATATTACATATGCGCTTGGTACAAATCGACAGTCTTCTAAGAAAAATCTCGTACGCTGAAAGAGGTTTCGCCTAATAAAATTCGAGGTTGCAATTAAGAAAATGACTACCGATTTATTTTCCTAACGTAGAAAGAGTATGCACACTTTTGTTATGCGCGTACAGTAAATCGCCCTTAAATTCCACTGTTTGTGCAACGTAATACTGCAATACTTATTACTCTGTAATAAGAAACAGCAAAATAGTACGAGGATTGGCTATATTTATTAATCCTTGCCGTATAAAAATTATATTACAAGAAGGTTTTGTACAATACTTTTTATTACATCACAGTTAAACTGTTTTCTCAAGATGCCGTGCTATATGGGATTATCTCGCAATGTTTTCACCCTCTTACACGGAAACCCTGTTAGTAGAGTATCACGTTATAGCGTTATAGGCGGCAGTATATTACGCCAGCATACATATTATTCCGTATTTCAGATACGAGTGCCAGTTCAAAACGGGGTTCTATTCTTACCCACGAACTTTTCACTGCAATCACTGCAATAAAGAAATCATTAATCGTAACAATATTTACACGCGCTTGGATAACGCCGTGGTCCGTATCGCGTACAAGCAGGAAAGAGAATATTCTGCCTAATGAGCATTGGTAATTACTGTCGATTGAATAGCGCCGCCTTAATCCCTCCTCGCGATAACACAATTAACAAACATCCACGAGCATTTCTCGCGACTGCCGGCCTGTCATATCTAAAAACGGCGTACTGAAAGTCCCATTCGAGTGACAACGAAAGGAACGCTTTGCGTCTCCGTTCGAACGAGCCGCTAATTTGAGTTGGTCGCGGCGCAAAACGTGGTTAATCGTCGAGCTCGTTTCGAGGGATCGCCGGGTGAAACAACGGAATGAATAGCCATGGTTATCCGGCTGGAAAGGGTGGAATGGGCAGCGCGATGGGGGAGAACGATGCCGCGCGTCGAGAGGGGCGAGGCGGAGGGCGGGCTGTCATAAATTTAAGCAACAATTAACATTCAGAGTCGGCCTGTTCCCACAGGCCGCCATACGTATCTGTATCGCCGTGAGCGGCCGTACAAAGTCAGCTACGGCGTTGCAGCTCCGTGAAAAAGATGCATGCTCGCGAGTCTACGCTTTGGCCGGTGCGCGGAGAAAGGAACGGAACGGAACGATAGAGATAAAGGTAAAAAGAAGGAGGACGATACATCGTTCAAGGGTTACAGGTTAAACTGTTCTCTCAACGCCGTACCTGATTTATTAATCATCGCCGCAGCCGCAGGCTACCTATATTATTATCCCCTTTCCATCTGCCACTTCATTTTTCTCCTCGAAAATCATCTTCGCGATTTTTACCACGAACATGGCAACATTACTGCGTTGGAAGTCGCATTACACGTGCCGGCGATGCACGACTTTAGTGCTTTTTCGCGCCATTTATGTTAATTGCAATAAGCTGCGGTGTCAGGCGACTGTGCTGCTCTTGGTGTATAAACGATTGCTATAATTTTTTATATTTTTGTGCTTCTGCTCGTGATTTTCAGGTAACCAGAATATACATAAAGTTCATTTACGGTTTACTAAATAAGGTAAGCAATGTGTACTATTATCTACAAGTGCATACATTAGCTAGTGAAACGGTCAAAGAGTTAGCAATCGTTGGTAAAAATTCTAAAAAGTTATCACGTGGCGTTTGTCAAACATTCATTTTGCTGCCAAAAAAATTATCCATACGTATTAAAATAAATTTCTGTGAGAATCCTGTTTAACATTGTCACGAATATTTCATTAATAATTGGCGCTTTTTGTATTATTGTTCCCTGCGATTGAAACTAAAAGGTTTATTTCCAATTACAAATTACATACAGATGAGGCATATATTTTGCATCCAAATATTTCTATTTATTAGCGCCTGAACAAGATTACTAGCACTAAAAAAGTTTGTTCTAATTGTTCCAATGAAATATTATTATTATCTCAAAAACATCAGCTTCTGAAGGTCATACAATATATATATGCTAATAAATAATTTGTGCACCGTCGTTTATATTAATTTTCCATCGTTGTATAATACTATACACATTGTAATATGCACACAAGTGAATGCAACCAACTGAAACGTCCTTATTTCCTAATATATTAAAATTTTCACTTCATTGCACGATTTAATTGCGTCGATAACCCCAGCAGACGCAACATCATCGATTATTGAATCAACGGTGACGCCGACGAGCTTCATATTAAATTCGGAAATGGATGCGACAGTCCTTCCGAATTGGATGGAAAGAGGAACGAAGTGCTTTCGGCCGACCAACCTGCCTATTGCAGACATCGATAAGAGGTTCGTCGATTAATATAGCGTTACTTAAAATGATTTCTAATTGAATCGGTGAGGTAAAGAATAGTGCAAGTTCAAAAACCGAACTTTGTGACGCTTTAAAGACGCTGCTTTCGTTTCGCGTATCAACAACGTCACTGATTTTATAGTTCCGTTTCATTTAAATATGGATATACTAAGTTGGTTGAATGGTCTACTATTGTTGACACTTTTCAACTCAAGCCACGTTTTAGTTATGAAACTAAACAAATAACTCAGTAGTACAAAAAATCCATTTGGTAACTTGAAGAATGTTTTTATTAAAAAGTAATTATTAAAGTAAATCGAAAACTATATTTGAAAAATTAGTCGTCCCCTTGTTGATCAGTAGTAGCCTTCCAACAAAAAACTTGATAAAATGTCGATGCTTCGTTTGGGGTGTACGTGCACGTATGTATGTACTTCATTAATTTGTCCACATTTTTCAACAAATCTTATTTTTCACTCATTAAGCGAACGAAACTATCTGAAATGCAGGCACCGGGTACTTCTTTTGCACTATTCTTGGTCTCAACATGTAGTTCTAAGCATTTTCCATTGAGCTTTGAGATTTTTTTTAAAATGGCGAATTTTGGACTGGTACTCTTCTTGAACTCATCGAATTAATTACAAATGCTATTCAAATTCACAGAACAAAATCTAAATAATTTGTACACTATTCATAAAACAGCTACGGAATGGTTACTCAGATCTATCCTAATTAACAGTCATTGAAGTGAAACCAGTAATACATAAAATATTGATTTCCAAATATTTATTATCTTTAGTTAACATAGTGAATCGGCAGAACCATGAACCAGTTACACGTTGTAGAACAATCATAAATGGTATCAATTCTAAGGCAGTTTTTAAACTGTAAAGTAGTTTGAACTCGCAGCGCTATAACTTGTGTGAGTGTTTCAGCAGATCAGTAGCACAAGTCTGTCACATAGCCACCGCACCGCCGCGCCGCGGCGCGTTTGCTTCCATTAGCTACTACCAACTGTATTCACGCAATAGAGAAATACAAATTTCGTTATCAAAAATAGTGCTCGAACAGTAATAAATACAGTTAAAATATTTTCATAAACATTGGTAAAGTATTTGTATAAATTAGGCGTTACACACTAATGTTTAAAAAGTTTTGTACAAAACCGTGCCACAAAAATGTGTATCCCCAAATAATAGATATATTCTTGTGAAAGTTGAGCAGATGTACTTACCTTTGTTTTTTAGCGCTACTAATCATTCATAAATTACTAAAGAATAAATGTGCAATACTTACTTTAGAATAATATTAAATTACGACGCGTAAGTTACACGCAGAGATTTATTTACATTATAAATTGAACAAAGTTATTCATTTTTCACTATGATAATAAAATTCTTGTAAAACCGTTCGGGATTACTGACAGAAATCAATACTAACGCGATATTGCACTGTTTTCAGTGCAATTTGGAAACAATTTTTAAACAAATTTTAGTTGCAATCCTTTCACGAGATTTCCATTTGCCTCTAATGTTACTGGATGTCAGCTTCTCGGGCACTAGACAATCTAATATCTTAAATAAATTTGCCAGAATTTTTTATTTCGGGTGAACCAGGTCAAAGCTAGGGCAGTGGCCGCAAATGTGCCAAAAAGAAAACGTTGTCGGGAGAACACTGATATTTCCCTTATTCATTTGTATTTTTTATTGAAAGAATTATCGCAAGTATGTACTTAAACGTGTATATATACTCTCGAATACAGAAACGTGTGTTTAAGAGAGAAATCCCAGAAATACATGTTCATTTGGACCTCACAGGTAGGCATAAACCCTTAATTCTACATAGTTAAGACGGAATGCATTTATGTAACCGTTTTATTCCAGTAAGTTCCCTCATAAGAGCGATAAAGATATTTTCAACGACACGTAACCCTCGCATTAATAACGAATAACGTAATCACACAGTTGCTAGAAATTTTATTAAGATTCCGTCGTTTCACACGATTTGTCCAGTGCGGTACCACAGTTGACCACGTATAATAAACATCTCACTCGTTTTCTCTCAGTCTTTTTGTATTCGACGATAACATCGCTGGCTATGTATCACGGCTTTGTGTAACGCAACACCATCCCCGTTTATCTGAGCTTACCCGTACGATAAGATCGCGCCGTTATCGATATCTGTTGGTATCGATCAAAGGGCTCGAGGATAATAAGAACGTTCAACGATGTCGTAGGAGGTGAGAGCGGAAGGTCTTAAGGGACTGATTTCAGCTTCTCGATCATAATTCCGGGCGCATACTACTTTCGCACGGACACATTACACGAAGGGTAAAGGGAAAGAACTGGGGATGTCGCAAAGCATCTTTCTTGTGAAAATTAAGTTTCAATCTTTTAGTCCACAGGTAAGGAAAGTAGACACAACAAATTGAAACGTATCGTTCGTGAAATTAAACTTACACCATAGCTGGACCGCAGGAAAAGAACGTTCAATGAAACAATTATAATTTATAATTTTACAGTAATTTTCAATTGCTCTGTACGACACACGACTCACGGATTTCACTCTGATTGTGAGTCATTTGAAACAAGTTTAATGTTCAATTAGCTGTTGTATAAAGGGTAATAGTGATTTTAAGTCGAACAAATTTAGAAGTAAAGTTTAAACATCGTAGAATATGTCCTGGTTAATGGAGATTAAGAAGTTAAGTGACATCATGTTGAAAAAAAGGTTAAAAAATGATATGTACCAGAAAAAACGACGAAATCAATTTAATGGCACAAATATAATAGATACATTCCAATGTATTTTTCTCTAAATTCAATTTCCTCGAAATCTGAGTGCTGGGGACCTAGAGGTAACAACCGAGAATAAAAAAAGAAGGAAAGCCGTGTATTTTAGTAATAGTCAGATACAGTGGATTCCGGTTAATTTGGATACATTCGGACCGGACGAATTTGTCCCAATTAAGCGTCTGTCCCTAAAAAGCGAATTTCAACAGGCAGGCATAACCAATAGTTTTTGTTTCCGTTCTTCAGTATCTGTCCCGATTAAACGACGGCCCCGCTTAACCGACGTCCCAATTAACCGGACACCACTGTATTTTGTTTCTGTCCTTATGTATGAGGTAACGTCTCGTGAAATCGCCGGGTCTTGAAAGCGTAACATTTTCTTGGGATCATGAGTCCCTCGTATTTTCCCTTGAACTCCGTTTCATTTACAGTTCCCATTCTATTGCAGCTTTGGTAGAGACTGGAGCATCCCTGCTTTTAATCGATACACCAAATCATTAACCCATTTATTAAGACATTTATGAAGACATTTCAAAGTTTCGAATCTTTGCGATCTGACCGTTCTGTAGTCCTATGTGCTATAAAGAAAACATGCCATAATATGGAAAATCACAAAAAAATTGGACACTCCTCGTTTCTTCCCCTTACCCTTCCATTTCAATCGCACTTCGTTCGCACGGACACATTATCTGAGACTTGTACTTTGGTCGCGTTAATTAAAATTCGTGTCAGTACACGCGATGCTGGTTGACATCGAAGTGTTTGCATTCATGAACTCGATATCGCTATCTATTGTGTTAGACACATCTATGTTTTTGCGCGAAAACAATTTGCACCATCAATTTATGCTGCGAATGATAAATATTGCCGTTACGATTTATGCTTGCAGATATGAATGTAATAATGACATAAAAAATGTTATCACGGAGACAAAATATTCTACTGTTGAAATCTGCAATGTAATGTAATACTGGCTGAAGATTTATGCAATAAATTGGTTTTCACGTGTTATGTAAGAAAGTAGATAGATTAAAAACAACTCCTCGACTCCTCGAGACATAAAACCTTAGGCTATATATAAGTTAATCGATCATTGTTAAATGGTCAAAGTAACTAGACTATCAATTCAACTGTTAACGAAATAATTGATAGAATTACACTACCCATTGTTTAATATTTACGGCACAGTTCAGAAATTATATAATAGCTCTACACCACTGTATCACAGGGATATTTCAGGTTGTTGCATAGATAGTATTATAGATGGTCGATTTCTCAAGCGTGGAAAAGCTTTCAAATTTGAATAATTAGGTGTATCAGCAAATACGGTAAAGGCACTAGTAATTCACCTCGTATCAGTAGTTTTCCATTTTTCAGGTAATCGCCTATAGTGTTTTTGGTTCTAGTAGATCGAAGTGTTCACCTACTCACTAACGTATGGTCAATTACTAGTTTTCTCGGTTTTAAGGGTAGTCTACTTCTGACGCAATTATTTATGTTTCAAACGTGTTTTTAAATAATGTGAATATTTGAATAATGTAACTATTTAAAAAAAGGTAGCTTTGTTACATAATCTAAGAAGTTCAAACAGCATTTTCACGCATAGAGCCTCACTATTTAATGAAGAGCAAGCACTTACGATTATTCACTCAGAAAATTTTTCTTAACTGTTCAGCTATCGGTGTCTTTACCTTAGCATTAATTAATTATATTAACCTGCAGTTTAAGGATAGACAAATACAATATAAAAATACCATCAATTTGAAGATTTTAATACAAAAACAAGAGCCTTGGCAAATAGTGAACGAAACGCACGTTCCCAAGACTATCCCACACCGAAAAAACCCAGATTTTCTAAATAAGAGTGAAATCAACAGTTTTCCGATAATCAAATTGTATTGCACCTTAACGAATATTATTTTTCACAAAGCTATATCATATAATTAAAAAATCTTATTTCCCATAAAACTATAGACAGGCTAAATTCAATTTTATTAAGTATTCAGTCATCGCATCTGCGACAATATAACTCCTTAATTTACACTCCGTTGCAGTTAAAATTGCCCCCGGTGATCGTAATAACGAATGATAACAGGACGATGTACTTACCAGCAAAAATTGGTTATCCGTTCAGCAGGGACGCATACAAATTATGCTATCACATTTTCCCAAGAATGCCATCGCCAGCGATCTCGCTCACAAAATGATTGCACTTTCTGGGAACAGAAACTTCACACGGGAAAATTAGGAGCACGAACGGTCGTCAGAAGTATTTTCGAAATCACGCCACACCTACAATGAAGGCGGGAATTTCGCGGCTGCTTTGATCGGTGAATTATTCAACGATACCAGAGTGGTACAGCGGACGCGTACAAGCCGGCCAGCGTTCCATATGGCGCGTAGATTTGCCAGCAGCTGACTGTTTGCACTCTTAACGACGCACGCTAATCGCTAATTACACACCGCCGTAATTATCGACTCATTGTTTGAGCCGTGTATATAAATAAAGCGCGCGAAAGTACAGTAACGCGGAGCGTCTTTATCTGTGGATAATGTTGAATGTTCAGCCTCGGGGCTTGCTTCGAAACTACACCGACGCGACGCGTCTATTGTGTAAGTTGTTTTCTCTTGAGAAACGCTTCATATTATTGTAACTAACATCTGCATAATGACGATTTCGGTGTCAGTCGAGTGCATAATAAACAATTCAATCCAATAATTAAGCGAGACCAGAAGCAATAAAGCTTAATTTTTTTTTAAATTGAATTATGCACTAGGAAGGGTGAACTGCGAACTGTCTATTGAAAAATAATCATATCAATCTCGCGATTTTATCGTTGTACAGAATGAAACAGATAAGGTAGGACTAAAAACTATTTAGTTAAATTTAGGAAAATAATAAACAAATTATTCTTAACACTATTTAAATGACTCTTATTTCGAGAACAAAGTTTATTCTTATTTAAAATAGAAATTATAGTTCCCTTGACATTTACAACAAGTGAGTGCAAAAGCAGTAAAAATCACATATTTTAGACATGCGAATTCCAATATACTTATGTATAATAGTTAGAATTAGTTATCTACAAAATCAGATCAAAAACAACAAGGGGCAAAAGTACAAAGGGGATCCAGAATCCAAATTGCTAAAGAGACATGATTCGGGTGCGGATATTTTCGGATAGTAGAATATTCGTCCATTTTCCTAATTATCATGCTATATTTCAAAAGGAATAATGCAAGAACAATTGCAAAGGATAAGATATAGTATTAATCAATGTTTGCAACGTGAAGCGTACACCCTAAGGCATGGCAATTATGAATATTTTGGAAAGTCATCTTGCATTCGTCACTCTCATTACCGATACCATAAAAAATCATTGAAAAGTTCAAAATGTCACTACCTTCGATTTTACAGTATACAAAGCGTAATATATAAGATTTATATTTATTGGAAACCAACAAACCTACGCTTCTTTCTTTTATTTCAAATACATATTTACATTATACTTTTTCAGAACTTGGTTAAGTAGGGGGTGCCCTCAAAATCAATTAGGCGTTGAGAAGGGGTATGTTCCAGAAAAGGTTGGTATTGGGAAGCACTGGTATAAATCTAGAACTTTTTCATTTATTTCTGGGTCCTAAATTTTCACTTCTGCTTTATCACATCAATTTCGTAGCATCTTTGAGCTGTTGAATTGCATTTTGTTTATGCTACGAATCATCTAAATTTTCTTTCTAATGCCATACACACTTCGCAGTTAGAACACCATCTTCGACGTCATTTTCATGGCATTCTTCATATTTTTCAGGATGAAAATTTATAATATTGCGATATGAAATACGAGATGGTGGGAATAATGTATGTGTGACAGTGTATTTATTTTGATAGTAAGAGAAACAAGTAGGAAAATATCCTTTTCAGATAATAATAGAATGTTTGTATAGTAGGTCTTCAGATATTGGAACTTCTACTGTATGTATAATATTATACTTAAAAAGAATTTCTTATCACATACAATGAGAGCAGATACAACATAAGTTTTAAAATTTTAAATAGTGATATCATGAAATACCGCTGATAAAGAAAATTACATGTTTATTTATTGCATTGTTAAAGGTATATATTTTTCTCAAACATTTTTAAGAGGATATCGCTGTTATCGAGTTGTGAAAAAAAGACTTTTTTCCTGTTCCTCAAATGTTGCAATTCTTAAGAGTGGTTGTTTCTTATCTCAGCAATGCAATTAGTTAAATCTTAAAACAATACTTGTACATCATGTAGTATACAAATGTGTAATATTTCAATGATACAGGGTGCATCCTGTATGATTAACCACCAGTTTTCAAACATTCCCGACAATCCACAAAAGAAATATTTCGAACAAAAGTTAGTTAGCCTTCGGCTGACTTTGCCTTCGAATATATAAAATTTCAAAAAAAAATGTTTTTTCAATAAAACGCCAATGCCAGCTTGACTTGAAGCGTGGCCTTGAGAAGACTTTGGAATGATCTTGAATTCAAAAATTTTTGGGCGATCAACAGAAACGTTAATTTGAAAAATTATTTTATTTCAATCAAATACTAGTCACAAGTCAAGCGGAAAAGATAATTGGTTCCGAGAACTGCATATATTCAACACTTCTCGAATGTCACTTAATTTAATTCGATTTCAAGTCGTCTCAAAACATAAAATTTTATTATTTACCATTTTTCATTAAAAAAAATATCTATAAAAAGTATCGTCTTATTAGTATATGCACGTCAATAATTTCTATCATTCCCATCCCCTTGAGGTGCGTCCCAAGAACTAAGTTCCTACTAGTGACGTATGTACCACGAAAGATATTAATTGAAAACAGTTCCGCGCATCAGGAAACAAAATAACGAAGTCAGATGACAAAAGTCGTAAATTTCCAGCAGGGTATATGGGGATTCTATACTTTTTTTACTCTGGAGCGAGGAGGTCGGATAAGAGAGCCGCGATCCGGAACGAAGGTAATCGTGGACCAACGGAGTTGGAATTGTAAACACGGCTTAAAGTCTGGATAGATGAATGCGGCGCCAACGTAACGCTGACGCAACACGTAAGAGGAGAGTAATCGCGAGACAATATGTCTCGCAGCAAAAGGCAACGTCATATCGCCCCGGGTTTACCGAAAGAACAGACGGCTACTTCGAGTGAATTCAATTTTCACAGAAACTGCATTGAAATTTGTTATCCGTTTACTGTCGCATAGCAATAGACGTTTTATTCAAACGAGAAATAGGAAAGTGCACAAGCATAACAACTAAGGGCACTAAACTGCAAGCGCGAAGCTACCCCTTTGAAAATATTCGACATATTGAAATTTTGTTGTCGCCGTATACAAGAATGCCACTATTACTCTTAGAGAAATGTTTCTGTAACACGATGATACCGATCGGAGCTTTCAAGCTCCGCATACCGCATTTTTACTCAACAATATAGGAGTAATATGCACAACTTTACTTGTAAGGTATTATTATGTAATTTGCTCGTGCCTTCAGCTTATCTACGGAACAACAACTTTATAGCAACTGAACAGCACTCTACTAATTATAGTAAACACAACGCATTTAATAGGACATGCTCGCTTGCAAATGTTTACCATAATGAAATTGACTTTTTTGGACAGTCACGTAGAGAATTTAAAAAATCCATTCGCAACATGCTATCACATTATGGATAGCAAATATAATTACTATTATTATTACCTTTCTTATATATGTACAATCTACTGTAATTGTTGTATGTAATGTCCTTTATTATAACTGTTTATCATGTAATCTAAAGGGGCTATCCCTGTAAATAAATTTATTATTAATTTTACATTGATGAGCAGTAAATAATAATTAACTTTGCATCATTAATCTTAATAAGAATTCTAACCAAGCCAACAAAACACATTTTGCTTGCAGAAATCAGTCACACCCATCAGGTATTTGTAGCCTGCCTACCTATACAAATATCTATACAAATAATTTGTCGAAATAAAGTGTTTAAAATTCAATTCACATTCACATATCTTTGTTAACAATTACTCGAATTTATTTATTTATTTATTTAATTAACGGGTAAAAACCCTTTGTGTACAATGATAACATATTTGATATACGTTGTAGTAATCAGTCTAAATCTAAGTCTTATTTTAGTCTAAGTTTTGGTTTATCTAACTATTATCTTAGTCTAAATCATGTTTTACATTCTTTTGAATGATTAGTCTAAATTATGTTTTTAGATCTTTCCTGTCGCTCGTTCAATTCGCTTAGGATGACGTTAGTTGAGGCGGCAGAGTCGTTGGGTGCGGTCGAGCTTCCTTTGTTTTCGAATGCTGTAATCCGTTTATTTAAATTTGCAAATTTGTTAACATAATGTAAAAAGCAGCTTTCAGTGCCGGATTCTCAACAGCAAGTTGAGAAGTTCGCGGCTATACCTTCAAGCAAACGATTGCAGCGTACGTGACGCGTACCGGCGAGTGAGCAGACCGTTCCTAATCGAGCAAAAAGCGAGAAAAGGCCGCGTACCACCGAACAGGGGTGCGGTGGAACAAGGAGATTCGCGCACCGGCCGCAAACGACGGGGCAAAATAAACGAGAACAAGCGGTGAAGAAAAAAACGAACGAAAAGAAGGGAAACAACCAGTGTGGGAGGGGGGGAAGAATGGGAGGAAGAAAAGAAGAATTCGCGAGATCGGCGTTGCAAGGGCCTCAACGTGGACGATGCGCAGGGCAATAAATATCGCGCGATTAGATCTTCGAAACAGCCGCTGTTGGGGTCGCTTGCGAACAGAGGGAGCCGCTATTAATCACTCGACGTTAATCAAGCCAACCGCTAAGTAGGCCGCGTCACAGCATTAAAGTGCATTGACACGTATGTACAATGCATATGTATACATATACATGCACAGTCGAGCCTCGGTAACTCGAAAACCTCTATATGAGACTAGAGTTTTGTTCATTACCTCCCGCTCCAGTGTAAAAACCTCTGCAACTCGAACTATAAACCTCCTCTAACAAGTGGAATATAGTCATCCTACGTTTGGGTGCGCTATTTTACCTCGGTAACTCCATTTCACCGAAGATCGACCCCCGTGAGTCGAAGTTTATCTCTATAGCTTTGAAAATCATGAGCTATTTTTATATGATAATAACAAATTGCCCTAATTTTCCATTTGTAATGTTTATCAGCTTTGGGAGAAATCTTCAAAAATTACCAGAAAGTACTTACCCTGTGATTTATTGCACATTCATTTAGAATTTAGAATATGTTAAATTGTATATTAACGTTAAATTGAATTACTGAAATTTGCTGAAAATAGACAAAATAGTCGAAATTATTACTAACGCATTTACGTTCACAGCTCTGAGTCCAAACCTTTAGTAATTATAGTAGCTATAATTCAATGGAAACGAACAATTTGATACTAAAAATGTTTCAAATAAAAGTTAGACAGTATGGAGTTGAAAATGAATTGCAATAGCAGATATCGATACAATTTTTTTATTCGGTAAAATATCAAGATCATCTTATTTGTTTTCTATGGACCTGTATATTTTCCATGCATCAATCGATTCATCGTTGTATTCTCTTGCGCACAGTGGCCAATTGAAACGATCTATATTACAGGTAAGATCGACGGACATATTCATAGATATTTTACTATTATTTTCGTTTATACACGTACGAATAAACAGTTTTGTTGGGTAGATATGGGAAAAAGAATAAAAAGGAACGGTTGAACTGTCCATTCGAACTGGTCCTCCGTGTGGTCAGCCTTTAGCCTTCTATTATTCAGACGGAGGCCCGTACCTACCGCAGACCACGCGAGCACATTCCCCTCCTCGTTTTTGAAGAATTAATCGGGACTAATTGCCAATCTGTACGAGGGAACTCGAGCTCTTCCGCCACAAAGAATTACGAGGTTCCTTCCTATCGTTCCGGCTGCTGGAGTTTTTGTCGCCCCACAGACCCTTCTTCCGCGAAATTTTCATTCGCAGTTCGCCACTGAAGAGGGCCAGAAAATTACACGATCCTTAACCTCAAGAATTAGAGATTTGTTTTAATTATTTTTCTATTATTATTCATTCGACAGGTAACGGAAGCAAGCGATGAGATGTGTTATAGTTTTAAAAGCTTTGCGACAGAATATTGTATTGTATTTACTATCAGCGTAATGAAAACCGTATAATATCTTCAGACCAAAGTTACTGACCACAGTGCAATTTTATTATATCGGATACATTTTGTATTACATTTTTTATGAAAGGGGTTTTTTTTTAAATGAAGGTTCGTTGCACAAGTATACCATGTATTATATTAGCATAAAATGTTATCGCAAACAAAATTACCACCGTATTTTAATGTTGCACATTCTAAAACTCGACAATTCGATAATTGTGTCGAATTCCAATCAACCATTAAATAATTAGGTGCCACTTGATAAATTATATGCAGACCAAATTTTACGAATTCTTAATTAATAGTAGAATATAAACTGACAAAAGTTGTCATTCAAGCTAACGAACTGCAATAATATAATATTATATTGAAAAATATAACAAAAATGCCGATTTAATTTTCTCACACAGCAAATTAATACAGACAATGCTTTATAAGCGTTTGATTCAATTTGCAGTATAATATATCAATTCGTACTTTGCAGAAATACTTAGACGTTCATAAATTAGATTGTAGGAATTAGTTTAAATAAAAAATAATATTTTATCGAAACATTATAATCTGTATTATTTATTACATGATAGGTGTCGTCTCTACTGTGAAAAAAGAAAAACAATTTATAGGCAATCTATTTTATTGTTCAAGGCGCCTTAATTTTTAACAATCCTGTCAACCATGTTGTTTGCTTACAACAGATGCATTTATCCAATGCTGAAAGGCGAACTATAATTCCATAAAACTGGAGCACAACGTTTAACTCTTTGAGGCAGACGATTTTAAAGAAAATAAAAACCCTAGTTGCACAGAAAGCAATTTTCCCCTCTTCATGTTTGCCATATTGAATGTAAAGGGCAAAGAACTTTATATAAGCAGCAAGTAATAAATTTGAAAGCTTATAAATTAAACAAAAATAATTTAAAGGAATTTATAATTTATTTTATTATTTATAATAAAATACTCACTTCGAAATTAGTATAAAACATCAAATAACATTTTTTTTTTATTATAAAACAATTTATTCTTTCATAATAAATTTTAAGAAAAGAGACAACACCCTTATGAACGACAAAAATTCACTGCATCACACAATGCGCCAACCTTAATCACAGCAGCACACACAACCTACTGATCCGTTTCGATTTGTATAAATTTTGTTTCCCTCTTATTTACGCATTTACCGTTGGTGCATAGCATTGCCAACTGAACGAAAAACTTTAAATCAAATATTACACTGTATGACTATGAGTAACTTCAACTTTTCGAGGTGGGTTAAAATATATCCCACCATGCATAAAAAGCTAAACAAAAAGTGGGACAGTTTTTAACGTACCTAGCCCTAAACAGTTAAACGATACTCGACGTTTCGAAAGTACCTTCCTGTTAAACCTACAAACTTGTCAGTATCGAGCAGGAAGTGCTTGACGCGTTCAAAAGTTACGTTATATCGGTTTGAAAATATTTGAGAGAAATAGTTGGTCGATATCTATCGAGCGTGGTTTCGAGTTATTCAGTGACAGGAGTATGTATTTTGAATGCATCGCACCTCGATGGAATGTAAAACTTCCGCTAAATGGCTGGTAGAAAGTAGGAATGGGAGAAGCAGAGAAAAGGAGTAAGAAGGACGGAAAGAAAGAGGAAGCGGGCTCTTTATGGACTTGTTTGTCGCTGCACGGCTTTTTACGAATTATTCGAAAAGTTTGGATCCGCGTCGGGACGCATCCATAGGACCGTTTTAGACGATTGCGCGACAGTTACTAGAGGTAACATTCTCTGTCGCAGTAATCGTGTGTACCGTACGAACATTTTTATAAACAAAAGTTTGAATTAGAAAGCTCGATTTTCTCAGTTTAACTCGAATTTTTCCTCGACAATGTTCTCGAAACTTTAACCAAAATCATTTCACGCCTATTAACATTTCCTAACATATATGTTTTTTTCTTCTTGCAAAGTAACTGTCTCAAACACGAATGTTTCCGACTGAAAGATATCAATGTACGTTATTTCATGTCACAAAAGTAGTCCTTGTAAAATCTTGGCTTGATCAAAGCTACTAGAAGAAATATACAGGGATTTAAATTTTACGCTTAGAATTGAACGCGCGTGACTCGGTCGCCAGATCAAATTGTACATCGTAGTTTACTCTCGACTTATGTAAAAAGTATATGTTCCGGACTCCCTAAAATTTTTGAAGGAAAGTTTTGCGAACGAGGCATTAAGCTGCAGCAGCACCGCCCTCCATTTTGCAGAGATTCCGCTTACGTCGTCACAAAAGAAAGAGTAACATTCATATGTAAAATTCTTTTCTATCTGCGTGTACTTTTGACTTATACATAAATTTTACAGTTTATAGCCCTCTGCGCGGAAGGGTAATTTTTCACCAATAGAAATATTCCCCCAAGGGAAACTTCCCTTGACCACGTACTATCACATGAAATTGCAGTCTGACATAAAAATGTTTTAAAAGAATGCAGGTACTTGTATCTTTCCACGGATTTAGATGATGTAAAACATTATCTATTGTTACAGCAATAAATTACAGCAGAACCTCAATTATCTAAAACAATTTTTCTGCACACTTTACTATTATAGACAATTGAATTCCACGTGAAAACTAATATTTTATTAATCTCTTTCTCATCTTCCAATACACGTCTACACTTCCTCGGCGCTGTTAACTTCAATATTTCCTTCAAAGATTGTAATTTCGTGGGATATTTGTTTCTTTCCACAACGTCCAATTTCAAGGAACGGAAAACGCGCCAGTTTTGTTGCAAACTCGGATGAAGTGGTTCAGAAAGTGACCGAACGTGAACCAAAGATGGTCCAAGAACAGCAGATGCGCCGCGGCCCGCGTTGCAGCAACGGATACAAAACAAGCTTTCGCAACAGAATGATGCTCCACAGTTTTCCGACGCGACCTCCTGACGTTCCTCAAGGGGATCCCCGACGCTGAAACAAGATGAGCGAATACGCGGAGACCGGAAAGGAGATCGCGGGAGGGCGGAATAGAACGGTGAAAGGTTGGAGGGGGAACGCGAGGAATGGTAGGACGGGGGCGGCGCGGCGTGGATGCCGTCGAAAAATAAATAAAGTCTCTCAAAAGACCAAGAAAATATGTCGATAAATCTAATGTCTTGCAGGGATAGGTAGCGAACGATCGCCTGCCGGAAAAGAACTGGCTGAAGCAAAGGCAAGCATTAACCAACTCAAGTGGACTATTATTCCCAGTAAAGCCGTCCAGCCTGGCCGAGAAGTTGCGTTCGGTTTGCCCCCGTGTACCGGGTCGCGGCGAAGAGGGCGACGATCCTTCCACCTCGGGGAAAGTTTTCGAATTTCTGCTTTCCCCTCTGCCCATCGCGCCCCAAACAACGATTCTGTGCCTGGGGTTTGTGCAACCCTTCCAGTTGTTCCGCCGCTCGTGACAAATTATACGCCTGTATACACGGGATCTACTTCTGTCGCGACACGCGGACTTCTACGATGATATTTACTTTCGCACGGGAAATCGAATCCGGTGTGAAAGATCTTTCACGTTCCGGTGACTCGTGACTAGTTCGTGCAGTTCTTTGGTGAAGTCATTCGTACATATTACTCTCGCGAAATCAGCGAGAACTCATCCTCCGATTGATCGCTCGCCGGTCCTTGCTGCGCAAAGAACTCGCAATGCTCCCTGAGATTAAGATCTGTTTTGAATCCTCTTGTTCTTCACCTACGTCTCACCGATATTACTCCGACCCGCGAGTTCGCGAATCTCTCGGGCCACTCCACTGAAGCGAAGGCTGATCCCTCAGCTTCCATTTGATCCTGACCCGGTGTCGTCAACGTTTGCGTTGAAACGCGATTAATTTGCGTTCTACGAGTCCATGCAATCCGTAGGTACTGTTACGACCAGCAAATGATAGACAGGATGACCTAAGTATGTATGTACTCGGTATCCGTCGACGATCCGTGTCGTCGACAGGCAGTGTATGTAATTAACTTGATAAGAAGGTCGTATTCGTCATGTTAGAAAGTATAAATATAAGAAGGAAAATATAAAACGAAAGAAACAATTGAATCGGCGATGAGAAACGGCACAAAACAATTACTGTTTCAAAGCTGGGTTAATTTTTAAAAAACCTATCGAAAATCCATTATGAAAATTAATATAAAACTCAGGAAAACATTTTAAGTTAATCATTATGGGATTAAACAAAATAACAAATTTTCTACACAAATAATTGTACATTATTAGTAAATCAATATTACTGCATACTTGGGATGTAAGTAATTTATTCTGAAATAAATAATCTGCTTTTCTCCCAAAGAAGCGCCAGACATCTGTGACAGCAACGAAAATATCTTGTTTGCAAGACAGTGTAACTTGTTTATTGCAAATTAATTCTGAAATACATCCTGACTCCGCTTCAGCTCCCGTTGAACACCATGGATAATAAAGATTGTCTAGAAACCGCTCGTAAAAATGATTTGAGCCATAGAAAAATAATGCGGTTTATAGCATCCGTTAATTCAAAATGATCCATGTGTACCGTAGAGTGGCAAGACAAAAAAAAAGAGGAAAAAGACAGCGTTTACGATATCAAATGTTGAGCAATTAGTCGTAAAGCTACCAATACGCAGACACAGTTTACATTTCAGTTGATTTATGTCCTTCTTTGTTTCAAGTCGCGCGTCCACAGCCGCTGGCAAAGATCGGCAAGAGCCAGGGCGTTTCTAGCGTGCGATGCGTGCAATTTCTCCTGGAATTATTCCACGCACGCCAACGGCAGTTCGTGATATATGGACAGGCGCATAAAAGACGTGTTCCTCCTACACGCATGACCCATGACCGGAGCCGAATATTGAATCACTTTAATATCTCGGAACGAGACACGAGACGTACGAGTCACAGCCCGCGACGAACTTCTCCCCTATGTACATTCGACTGTCCTTCCACCGTATGTCATGCCTATGTACCTATGTAACATCGCCAGCGTAAAACGGCGATGCTTCGTTACTTAAGCGTTGTAAAATCCGTACTCTCCGCGATTCAAATACTTAAGCTTGTATTGGATATGGTGTGTTAAATAAAATAACTATTATATTCTTCTCAATCCGTGTATTTAAAATAGCTCTGAAGGAATGTCTTCTCTCTATGAAATGGTCATTAGAACTGAACGAAAACACCCAAAGAACTGGGGACCACTTATACCTACGAATGTGCATTGTCTCATTTTGCAACCTAGGCCCTTTTGATTCTCCAAGTCCAGACCCATCTGGTTCACTTACTAACTGTGTTAGTAAGACATTTCTAAGAACGTTGAGACAATTTGGCTGCAGCATGATATATGTATGTGTTATATTTACCATGACTAGTAAATATCCAACAGCTTGGTATTTAAACATCTTGCCCTAGGCCTTCAATACTCGCACGGCCATTTGGTGAGTCTTTTTAGACCCAGGAATCAGTTTTCTTTTCATTCGTTATTTTTCTGGTTTTTCTATAATTTTGATCCTGGAATCAGTTCTTGGGATTGCCGGAGATTCTAAAAGCTCATCTACAGACGTGACATTTTGCACTTGCATTTCGATATAGCTACCAATTTTCTTTCTTTTAAGAGAAATCGCACCATACAGTTATCGTTTCCTAAGGTGGCCAAGAATGAACAAAAATTGAGGGATCCCTTTAAAACGCCGAGATATGGGGGGATGCCTTTCTGGGTTAAGGTTTCTAGTCAGGCATATAATCAGTCATGATTATACTTCAGTGGTATTTTTAAAACATGATTCCTCGTTTCGTCGATTAAACTGTTTCACATTTTCTCATCGGTTATAAATCTATTCGAAATCTAGCAAAAGTGGAGCACATCATAATTTGTTTTTAGGGTTTTTTTGTTCTACAAATATTCAATATTATTATACACTATAAGTCTGAATACATGAATGTTACAATTGTAAGGTGTGGGTTCTAAAAGACCCACCGATGGCCGTGCAAGTGTTAAATGCAGTGCTCGCTACCAACGGACGATTATATTCCAAAGAACTGCGGCAATTCCAAAATTTACTTACTGTTTGCAATGAAATCATTAGAAACTTAGCACGACGGGACTACAATATAAACGAAACATACATAGCTGAAATACAGTAATGAAGGTGCTATAAATGCTGTGACTAGATTCTTGAATGCATGTGTGTAGTATAAGTAATTTATTGCTAATTTAAGTTACCATTCCAGCCAAGATGTACAGTAGAATAACTTCATTGTTCTCGATGAAAGATGTTTCGATGAGACCCATAAACAGATAATTGCATGGATTAAACATTATCTCTATACTTTCGCCTCTTATTGTCTAAAGAGACCTATTTGTGAATTAACTATAATTGTACTTCTTTTCAAAGTTATCAAAATTAAATAGAAATTGTTTGAAGTTATTATAGTATTCTTTTTGTTATCCATCAAATCACTATGCTTAACGTCGTCCTATATTTCTGAGAATACCATCTATGCAATACAAGTTTGCACATAAAAGTTATAATAATCTTTCCTACTTCAATCACTGTGCGACTATATTTACCATTATCACGCCTGTATGATATAAATATATAATCGCCAGTAGCCGTATCAAATAAAAACTTTCTGTTTTCTTTGTACTATTTTTTGCAACTTAAAATAGTTTGCAGCTCTTACTGATATCTCATATAAATAGTTATGAATTAGGAAAGTCGAGCTAATTACGGAAGTTATCGCGTGAAATGATTTATAGGAAATATTGCACATAGCTGGTTAACTCCTTCCAATTCAAATTATTTTTGTATCTGTTTTGAAAATAAAGTAGCAGAGAATTTGTTAAAATATATATATGTAAGTATGTACAATTAGTGCAGATTGTCTATCAGCAAACTAGATTTTATACTACGATTAGTATATTTCACTGTTCTATACTCTTGTTATACTTAAAAAGTAACCATTTCATGTTTCAATGGTCCATAAAAACCTGTAACAGAACGATTTTCCAAAATGGACCGTATTTGGTGAAAAACAACAAAAAATTTCTTTACCTGGGTTCTAAGCTAATTAAAAAGGTCATCGCGTTTATGTCGCGACAAATATGTAATTTGAAAAAATATTAAATGAAGTACGACATGGTTGTTGCCTCCCATGAATTATGTACTCGGTCTTAAATCGATACAAATTAAATAACTTATCGTAAACGGATAACAATGACAGAGTTGATGAGATTGTGATGACATAATGAGATTACCGACAACGTGCATTTATTTACATTAGTGGCAAAGGTTATTTCAAAAATAATGTCAAGGAACGTGTCAATGAGAAAAATAGGATGCAAGGGGATGGTGGCCAAGTGTATTAAAATCACAGAAGTACAAGCTTAACATTTTATACAAACGCGTTCAACAAATGGACGTTCCTGCTTTTCCCGTTGCCGAAGTCAGACAGTACGCCACAATAGTAGTAATCAGTAATCGTTATTCATCCAGGATGGATCGTCCTCCGACGGCTAAACACCGAAGATACGACACTGCGAATCCCAACGACAGAGGATCACATACATTTATTGTACATTTAAGTATTAGCATGCCCTCTAAATGGCATGTCGTCATTTGTCTTGATTAAATCTTCCCTCAGTTTATCGCCTGTTCGGCTGACTCGAAACAGTGAGTAAATTCTCCTCGAAGGTATCTATCGTGAAGTCCTGTTCTCTTCGTGACTTCGGTGCTCGCCTACTCATTTGGCTATTCTGCCTGTTTAAGTCGCCATGGTTTCTGCGCTGCGTCACAATGTCATTTCTTACGTTTGACTTGCGTTTGTGCGCTTGCAATCGTTTTATATTTACAGGTCGCCCTGGCGCGGATTGTGAATAACGAGGTGATGGGATTTTCGATGGTGGTAATCGAGTCAGTGGCACTTGAGACAACCTTGTTCTTGACGGACATGGAGGAGAGAAACCTGGAATAGGTAATCCTGGTCTAGGCGGCATCGGCATGTCCAATGCAGGTCGTGTGGGACGAAAACATGGCCGGGAGGTACCAATACCAAAATGTGGCCGTGAATATGGACCGTCTTTTGCGAAAGCGTACTGCGGCGGCGTGTAACGTGGCATTTTGAACGAAGACATATTACCTCTTGCGTGGCCGGCCAATGACATTGACCTCCAATTCGATGTCTCAGGTGCGAGACTCACAACGGACGTGTCTACCTTCAGTTTACTCACGTCGATTTTCTGACGCGGTGTGCTCCGCAGAGCATTTACGTAGATCTGCCGCTCAATGGCATAACCACGAGCCTTTTCAAACGCTGAAACAAACACGGGAAGCATGCAGATTTAAAAGCTGCAAGAACGGAAGGGCCTTCGTTTGCTATAACTCGTGATGATCATTTTCTATTCCCCAGACCAAAATTTAACGTGCAAGCCCATTATTACGGCAATGCGAACAACATCTAAAGGGCCGTGAAAGATCATTTGTAGGCGATGGCACTAGACGATATCCAATACTGGAACGAACAGTGGCGAACTACTTTGAGGATGATAATGTGCTTTTGTAAATCTCTTTCAAATGCAAAATTTTCTAGTGGCAGTTTCGCTGTACTAACACACCCTCGTATAAGTCACGAGGCCAAAATGAGTTTTCCTTTACAGGAATGGGCAATGGAACCAAATTAAAAAATAATAGCAACAAACGCAATAGATGAATGCTATACTGTAATTTACATGCTTCGATAAAGTAAATATATAATTGAGAGTGCGGGACTTTTTATGTCTATCGCTTTATCTATTGCTAGGTAACATTTGTTTCGCCAAAATAATACAAAAGCTCAATATGTACGCACTTGCCATTAACTATGTTTTGCGTCGGATTTCAGAGAAAAGAGGGTACTCATGTATGCACAGTTGGTCAGAAAATCCGACTAACACAATCGAGGAACTTCACCCATTTATTGTTCAAGTTCAAAAATATTGTAATATGCGCTTCGAAACATCGAAAAATGTTTCTAGCGCTGTCAAATGGAGTAATGAATATTTCTGAAAGATAGATCTCGAGTGTACTTTCTTCTTTACTGATATATAATTTTGTAACAAAACAGAATATTCACTGAAAGCTAGGTTAATTAATTTTCCTGTAGTAAATAATTTAAATGAGCACAGTGATACAATGTAATTTATCATTTCTCATAGGACAATTTCTCCAGACTCCTTATTTTATGTTATAATGTAATTTATCTTCTAGTGTTGCTCATTTTAAAATTATGTTAAACATTTTGTTTCGAGAAGAAAAAAAATAAATTAAGACATTACGAAATTGTCCATCAACGTATAATGCAGTTCAAAGGAGTGATTTAAACACAAAAGTAATGCGCATCTTAGGTTTCGAAATATTCGTCCCTAAAGAATTAATTATTTCGTAACATGCAAAGGTTGAGTATATTGAGCCAATGGTGAAACAAGATTTGCCAATCTGTAAATAACCTACCTTTTAAACAATTGTCACATTCCCAATTAAATTGCTGTATGAGATATCTGTAATAAAAAAAATATACGTTTACGTTCTATATTACTGATTCGTTTTAATCAATTGAAGCAATCTGCAAAGTACTAATTCAGTGATTTAGCAATGCTTTATGTCCACGACATTTTAATAGGACATGTGTATCTAGAATGATCTTTTTAGGAACCATTTAATGTTTCGCTGATAATTAATAAGGCATACTAACCGGCAAATAAGGTATCCAGTGCGATTTATACCATGAGTGCAATGAACTCCCACAATGTCATCTAGAACAAATGAAGAGGCCAATGATAAAATTTCAACGAACTACGTAAATTAAGCTTTATCGTTTCTGATGGAAACTGCCTATTTTCATATTAATAAAAACAGAAATAATTAAGGCGCAGAAAAATAACAATATAAAATTCTGTACAAATGTGAACTTTGCATAGATAATAGCAATACTATTTCATTGGGGATTCGAGCGTTCCTTCTGCAGCAACTTATTAATCTATAGTCCAGCAATTGGCATTCGGGGGATTAGCCGTTAAAGATATCCCTGAGGGTTCGGCGGGTGAGATCGAGCGAGTGTTTCCAATACGAGCAGTATAGTATTTAAAGGCGAGGCGTAGATCTCCGCGGGTCATCAATTTCGTCCGGAACGCCGACCCGGCACTTCTTCAAGCCCAGCGAGGGGCTGATTATAATATTATCGCAAATTACCGGTGAAATCTGCGACGAATTCACGACGGTCCGTTGCTGGGGACCGGGCGAGCCACGGCGGCATTTTCGTGCAACGGGCAGACCCTAACGAGAGTAGTTGTCGCGTAATAGCGATCACCACGACCCGATCGCCCCTTTTCTCCTTCAATTTCATTCGCCATATTTTCCTTTTCCGTGTGAACTGCGGATAAGTACGGAGCACTTTGGAGCCACTTCGTACCTCTTTACCTCGGGTTACACTGAGAATTAAGTGGCCGTCGGAGGTCATGCAATATGTTGTTTGACCTTCGCCGGTCTCTTAAACGGATCGTTTGCAGAAACGCGATGCGATTTATAAGCAGGAGCGGAGACTTGATGTTTCAACACTAACACTGGGGATACGTTAGTGTATTTATCAACGGGTCGGAGGAAATTATGCCCTTGGCGTCGGGGAGAAAAGGAGAAAAAATCGGCAAGCACATTTCGAGCGCATACCGGGACCGGGCGTAATTGTACTCTCGAATACGAGAACAGCTTGAAGACACTCAGTTTTGGTCAGGCCCTTTCTACGCAAAATATATCAGTCGATTTCCGATTCTGCATATTCTAGTCCAAATTTCACTGCATTATCCTTTAAAATGAGTAAACTACAGCGAATTTTATAATGAAAATATTTGAATGTACAGTTCAAATGATATATTGCAACAAGATACAAAATCGGGAGAATTTATTGATACTGTTCTCGACGAGCCTAGTAGTTTTGAAAACGTCAACGACGAGTTGAGGCGAAAAAAATAGCTTTTCGTCTGCTTCAATTTATAGATTATATTTTTCCCAATATTGTATATGTCTTTAAATATTAAACAAATACTAATTAAGCAAAAAAAGGTAGTGCTAATAATGTTGTGATATTTTTATTGTCTATCGCAAATCTCGACGAAGAATGGAGGATTACAATATTCGATCTCTGTTACATTATGTTCTATTTCGCCGCGCTATCTCTTGTTCTTACTTTTGCTACTGTTCTTGACTACTCGGCTACTGTATCACTATTGCTACATTACTACTATATTCGATTACCGCGGGCCGCTGCACGAAGACGAGCCACCGTTCTCGCGCCATCTCGGCCGCGAAAATTTAAGTGGCTACAATAAGCCATACATTTTACTACATTTCTGTATTTCATGCACGCAAAATCTGAGATGGCCACAATAGTATAGTGGTTTTATTTTCTAAGCTAATTTTTGCATTAGCATTAGCAAGTTTTCCAAATAAATTTAAATTTTCACTATGAAACCTACGAATTCCCATACAAACCTAACTTCGGCATGCAGCTTTTTAACTATTTGAATATTCAAAATGATTTCATGGTGACGTTTGAATACCGGTTAACGTTAATCGAAATACGTAAGAAAACAGTGCGCTCTTATATGACAAAAGATAAGGGTCGTTAAATAAACTTTTAAAGATGTTTATAGATAAAGTCATTTTGTCCCTTGTATTTCATTTTCAAAACCGTTTAAAAATTAAGCGTTGAAACAAACAAAGAACATATATCCGGGTAGTCTACAACTGATAGGACACCCGCTACAATGAAATCAATGAAATCATTGATTTTTGTTAACGGAGACTCGACTGTAGACGAAACATTGCTGCTGACTAGTTTGTGAAAACGAGGGAAAATCGTGTGCACCTATTCAACTAGGAAGAACATTCTAGGCAGATACACGCGCGCAAAGGTGAAACGAGGTGGCTCGTCTTGCCCGCGCAAAATGAGCAAAGTGAACTTATTCCACATTTCTATCTATCACAGGGTCATCTGACTTTTGCATATAAAGAAACATACGTCTTGAAGGAGGCAGGATTATTCTCGGAACACGTCGGCATCTAATGTGGATCTAGAGCGAGCACGCCCGTAGAGCACGAACACACTAGGCCCGTTAAATAAGCTGGTCTTCACAGAGGCTATGACCCGTCTGATATGATACATCAACTTTCACGGTCGATTAAATATCGAGTAATACATATATGCGTGGGGATTGGGGCGCCTCCTTCAAAGAACGTTATAAGGAACATAGGAACAACGAATATTAAGAAGGGGTCGTGGCGTGGATGGACTGATCAGTGCCTACCGCCGGAATAATCTCGGGTTCGATTACTTTTATTATTGTCATTTTTTACTTTTAATTTTAATACTTTTAATTAGAGTAGCTTTATTAGGAAATGGTCCTAATAAAGTTGGGTTCAAAGGTTTATTTCAATCTTTTAGAGATGCATTTAACCTTTGCACTCGGATGTCCCCACAGAGGGGACATCGTAAGTCTAGCATATCACTCGATTCTCAGATCCACGTTTTCGCCAAAAAGTGCCGCCGAGTTGCTGGTAGGTAACGCCCGGGAGGACTCCGAGTGCAAAGGGTAAATTATTAAGAAAAGAAGTTATAATAATTTTTATTTATAAATTTATATATTTAAATAATCCTATATTAATATTTTTTTTCTACGATTCTATGATCAATTTAGATTAATGTAGATTGAACAGCGGAGTAGTGTTGATCGACGAGCAGCGTGGAGTAAAATCAGTGTAGAACAGGGTAGAATACAATAGAACATAGTGTAGAATAGCGTAGTATGTACTTTGTTAATAAATATATAATAATCCTTTCGTTAATAATTATATTACACTTACACCGGCTTAGTTTCTTTAAAACTTCCAATCCCACAATATTGGCAATACACAGGTTAGCTACAACAATACATGATAAAGAAATGCGAGAATGGATAAAATTGTAAACACTGTTATGTATCTAGAAAGTTATTTTACTTGGACTCCATTCAAAGACCACAGTAAGGAATACGAAAGTGTCTGCATGGGCACCCCGCTGCTCAGCAGACGAACTCGAACGTTTCTCAACAGGAGCCGTATCACAACAGAGATGTTAGTCGCTTACAAATAAGCCTTGTACCAATTGATACGCTATCAACTGAAATTAATTCTTGCATGAACCGAAACTGCCGGCGCATTCGAGACGTTGTAGTTCGATCGAAGGATATAATTTATCGTACAGTTACAGCCCATTTTATATTTATAACATACGTCAATGAAAAATTGATTTAAACTTTTCAATAATTTCTTATTTGTATGTTTTTCATCGTCGGTAATTAGTTGATAAATATGCCGCTTAACTGGAAATAAAGGTTTAATCAAAAATTAAATGAAAATCATATATATATATGAATAGTTTGAAATTGACGTCGCATGTGACCAATCAAAATGCTCATGAATTCATTCCACAGCACATCTTTAACCTGTGCATAGATTGTACTCTTCACTCGCGTTCAATTTCCAACATTGGGTTGCCTCTGCACCCCAATATAATATGTGAGTTCGATTTCTAATGATATATTTAGCACATAGTCCACGATGGATCGAAATATTTTGCACGCAAGTTATTGGTACATCATGCAATACTGCATGCCGAGAAAAAAGTGTGGGTAGTTTGGAACTTTTCAGGTTTGTATACGTTCCTTGTAAAAACACAAAAATGTGAAGCATGAAGCAAACAATCGAATAACATTAGTGTTAAAAGAAGAGAATATATGTATAATTCGTAAGTAAGTTATAAACATTCGAAGAAAACTAATTAAATGACAGATTTAGGGAGAAACTCTTCTACAATGGGATCTCAATTAATCGACCCAATTGAGGGATGGAGAGGCTGGCCCTATTAAAAACAAATTCTACCCAAACATTGAAAGGCACGACCCAAAATTGTAACGTCTACTTTGTAACTAATTTTAGAGTCTGTCAATTCCATCACTATTAATAATCGAGGCAACGAATTTTTTAATCCAGGTTCTTTTCCATATTCGAACCTAATCTTGACAGCAACGGGATTTAAAAGTTGATGAAAACCGTTGGGTGCACATAAATGCATTAGGCAGACCCTCTTCCGAGATTCACGTACAACCAGAGGATGTGGCTACGGGAGAAACTAAAAAGGGAGACTCGGGAAGGGGGAGCACCCGTATTGCATGCCACTCCCTGGTAAACGTTAAGGTTGGTTTTCGGGCTACTAGAGTAGTCGCGAAGTACGACCCGAGGCGACGTGGTTAATGTGGCAATATGATATATGTATAAGCGAGAGGTATGTCGGCTCAAATAGCCTATGGTAGAAGGGATCGTGGGGCTCTCGTTTCGTGTCCCCGCGACTTCTAGTAAGAGCGTAAACCCCTCTGGAAATATATGTAAGAGCCGCTGAAATGGGGAAGGACTTTAACGTCCAGTTGTTCGCGTGCATAAACACGAAAATATCGCCGGTACGTAACATAGAGCGCAACGGCTTTTCGGCCAGCCGATTACCGACGTCTTAAATCAATCGAACGAGCGAACTTCGAGCGTGCTTCGTATCGCCCCTTATGCACAGGTTATACGCGACCGGCATTGGCACGCACGCATAAACGTACACCTATGCACACAAGTGGCTCGTGGAGAGTGCTACATGACACGCAGGATGGATGCAAGACGATTAACGACATCTTACGTTCCGCCGCCGATAAATCACCGGCCACTGTAAATGGACTCGGCTTACTTATCTCTCACCTTGCGTACCTTCGAGGAGCGTTGCTGCCAATGGAATTACAATAACGAAATCTTGCGGTGCATATAGCGCGACGGTATCGCCAACTCTCAGATATTATGCAGGCTTCTGTGCACATGGTGTTTCAATTACAGTGTCGAATGCACGACGGGGTGATACTACTATGGGGAATGGGACGTTAAAGTTAGATTTGAACACGAGTATGTGTACATATATGTTGGACCCACGGTTTTGGGTAGATTCCAAACCAATTGAACCATGGTGTAAAAGCACGTGTATCACGCATACGTATTTGAGGTGCCCACTGAAGTCAGCAGTTATAGGCTTGAATTCGAAGATCCTTCGGTTAGGTGCCTAAACGCTAAACAATCAAGCCCCTGGGACTCAAGTTGATCCTTGGGTAGTAGGAATTTAATCATAATCATTGTAACAGATCAAATTTGTTTAATGTGAAGCTCAGGACGGGCGACGTTTCTCTAAGTGCCTGAAAATGAGTATGAAAAACATCTTTTTTTCTAGCGCATAGGGTAACACTGTGTTTAGAAACAGAAACTTTTGCAATTGGGCAGTGTATACATTATAGGGTCATACCGCTTTCATAATGCGGTTTTCAGCTGCTTCTTCGTGCAGGATTTTTCCAAGGAGTTAACAAAAGTTTGTGTGCACGATCATGAAGCTAATTTTCAACTAAATAGTTACGAAAATATCCTAAACGAAAGTTACTAATCTTACGTGCCTTTGCCATATCAATCAATGCTTATCTCTGGAATTATTAATTAAATATTAATAATTCTCTGGAAATATTAATAATAACTACATCCGCGTAAGAAGCATTCGATGGCTTTGTACTCTGTACTAATTGTGATTCGTGAAAACAGCGAAACAAATATTGTGTACAGAAAACTTCGATGCCTTTTGGCATATTTTTAGTCTCTTAAAAAGATCATTTAATCCCAAAATATGAAAATAGGGAATAAACACAAATTAGACATTTCCGTCGATAACATCTCATCACTAATGAAACTAAAAGACCAAGCCAGCATTGACAATTTTTCTTTAAACTAACATCTAAACTTCAATCTTAAATTAGCCCTAATTCCAAGTTTTATAAAACGGCCACTAGCTGGTACGCTGTAAAGGAATATAATTCTAAAAAACTGGGCGAAGAGTTTCACTTTCAATTATACGAAAAAGCTGTACAAATTAATCACGTATTGCGAATCACATTGAAATAAATTAAAGACAAGCACGCGAATGCAGTAAAGTAAACGACGAAATTTTCAGAAATCTAATTGCAATTAAGAGCTTCTTCTTTTATGCTATGGCGTGTCAATGCGATATTGGGCGTTGGGTGGAAGATATGTACACATTGATGAATGCTAAGTGACGATCAATGGATGCTATAACGGCATCTTCGTTTTGGAATGCATTTCGAAAGCCTTCCCTGCCAGTCATCCCGGACTTCGCTTCTCCAGTTCATATATTGTTTACAAATACTGTTTAACAGAACATCCGATGAATTAGAAACGACGAAATAGTTTCTGCTTTGTATGCAAGAAGTTGAATAACAGGACAGTGTAAATCAAATCTATGCAAAAGTTGTATGGAATACCGTGATGAATATGTATATGCATTCAATATAGTAAAGTACATTTATGAGGAATACAACAAATGATCATATATTTTTTATTATTCCTGTCCTTGTACCCACTTTTCACGGACACTTACTTAAATACAATTTAAGGTCCAAATTTAATTTAATCCAATTTCATTTTCAATATTGAATACTTAATCAGTGGTAACAGTATCGCACAGAATTTATTATTACTGAACGCAGAATGAATAAAGATTGTCTCGCATATTGTACAGGCATTACTATAGTTGTATTCTGTAGCATGTATCCTATACATACATAGATACCATATGTGAATGCATACTTTCATACTGGATAGAAGACGCACCCAGAAAAGAAAAATGAACACCCAACGCAAGAGAAGAAGTGGAGGAAGAGCTGATCAGGGAAGGGCGGCGAACGCAAGAAAGAAGAAGAAGAAGAAATGATGAAAGAAAGTTTTTGCTCTACCAGTTGATAAACGGCGACAGATAATTAACAACGTTCTGGTATACGTAGGCACGCGTGGGCGATTCGTCGCTTCTCGAACTCTGTGCAGATTCGTAGCTTGATTGCAGTCGTCATCCCTCCTTCTCCCTACGAATTGTTCTTTTCTCGAATTGCTCGAATTACTGTTTCCACTTGGAATAATCGCACGGCTACTCTACGTGTACTTTTATAAATTAAACTTCGAAAATACAACTGTTATGTAAATCTTTGCTTTCCTTGGTGAACAACTCTCCAAAGTGTACTATATTATTTACGTGGGGCTATGACCAATTTTCCACTTTCGAGTTGGCTTAAATATTGTTTTTACAAATAAAAGTGTGTTTTGTATGTACATATGTAATGCACATAATTTCTATAAATCCGCGTTTTATATTAAATGTTTATGGCGTAAGAAACGAATATAAAAATGAACAGAGCTCAATTTGTAGGGAATATTACAACAAGTAGCTCAAAATATTCACGGAGCAGTACTTATACACGTCAGCAAGTCTGTATTTTTAATAAACATCCCACATATTATAAATTTAAATGGGAATTTACATTGTTTCTCATGCCTCACCAATTTTTAATATAATTGTTATTGCTTTCGTATCTTCGAATGCATTTTAAAAGGAGATCATACTTGGCATTATTACGAAAATATGATTTCCATTCTTCGTATTTAAGAAAGTTCATGTAGTTTCCATAGAAACCAGTTAACGAAAATGTTTACAACGTAGGACACTATATTCTGTTGCAGAATAAGGGTAGACAAGACTGATAATATTGCGAATGAGATACTCAGTGTGATGTAATGCAGACTCACCTTTACCACAAGCTGAAGTAAATTCGTCCATCGTTTCAAAGAATCTGAAAGGAAGAAGAACATAAATTTACTCTTGGAAAATCAGAAAGATGCATATTCCGAATCTCATGGAACGTTAACTACAGGAAACGTAAAATATTGTATAAAACTTTCCACTTTTCTTTCACAGAATTTTTCATACAGCTATGAAATTTATTACTTAAAACAACTAATTTAGAGGACATAAGTTTTGTGCTATCACAAACTAATCACACGATAAATTATCATTATTGCTGATTGAATATAATTTTAAATAAATGCGCACCTATTGCTTGCATTGCATCATTTGTATTACATCAATTTGGGATACGTATGCTCAGTATTGTGTTCAGTTTATTTGATATATTCATCGTAAATGATCGTGAAGAAATTTCATACAAAATATGTGGATACCTTTCATGCATAGAGTATGTAATGAGAGCACGAAGAGGAGGGCGAAACGAGCGGCGTCCTTCCCTTTACTTTCGCATAGTTGATAATTTCGCGGGATAACTGCAGATAGCGATCGAATTTCCGTGGGGCCGATAAAAAAAAGAAATAATCAGCTAAATAAATATTCAAATATGGTAACCGGTCGGGAGAAGTGACAGTGTAATAACTGTGTAATAGGTATGCGGGGCCTCCGAAGCAAACGAAGGGATATGGTAATGAAGCCCAAGAACGTGAATATACACACCCTGAATTGCAGCAAATATACGCAGAATGAAAATTCACGAGTTATGAAAACATTAACAGTCGGGAAAATCGATCATGGTGTGTATCGTCAAAATGCATCATAATATTGTTTCGACTGTACATTGATACGGTCGAATCGAAAGTTTATTTTATGCTAAAGAAACGAATTTTTCTTGAAACTAGCACGGCAGCAGAAAAATACAGCAGAAATACATTCGGGACATCAATTTACTATTAGTTAAGCATACATAATTTTATAATTGCTACGTGAGGCTGTTGAAATTTTTCTGGCAGTTTTTGCATTTAGAGTGTTTGTGTTGCACGAATTTGCCATAAACTTTCTATTATTTGTGCAAAGAAACACCTAGTTTATTGATGCGATAGCTTTTCTTATTTCTTCTCAATAATAAACATGGTGTACGTGCTTTACGATTCTTTACAATATGTATTTAGCTTCTGTCATTGCGCAATGTTCACGATCTGGTAATAAATAATTTATCAATTGCAAAGAAATGCGTTTCGTCGAACAATTTCACCATCAGTTTCTTATTAAATGTATTAAACACTCATATTAAATTATCTCCGCGAAATAAGAATTTTCGTAACAATTTATTAAATCTATTAGGCGCTTGACTTGAACTGATAACGGTTGACAATTAATATTAAATACAGGGCGAGCAATATTCCCTTATCCGTGTCACAAATTACAAATTAGTTTTTTGTTACAAATTAGTGAAACGTTTCCGTTGCAATCCATAGCAGTGAAATGAATAAGAACGAGGAGCTCGTGAACAGGACGAGAAAAAGATTTGTAAAGGTTCGCAGATTCGAAGATAGCGGAGCGCCTATAATAATTCATTAGACAGGGTCGTGCATCATCGTCCCTCTTTCTCTCTTCAACGAGAAGGAGACAGAAAGGTAAAGGGAGGTCTTATTAAAGGATTAAGGCTGCTTCGACTACCCGATAAATTATCGCAAGGTGTGCATTCCCCTTTCGCATTCCGTCGGGATTCCAGAAACATTCCAGGCGCGCCGAACAAGCTGAAAGATGCCGCACTTTTGCTCCTGCTCCCAGGAAGCCTGATATTAATATGACTTTAATTCCCCGTCTCGCTATTACATACACCTGCATTTTAGTTACTATGCTTATACCGAACTGTTTGCTCCCCCGATTAAATGGTATCTTAAATTGGCTTGCTCGTTCAAATAATTCGCGATATTGCCAGGTAAATCCTACAAAGCGACGTTAACGACGGAAGCATTTGCCATTAAAATTACCCGCACTGAAACATGTAAGCAGCTGTTTCATTATACGTATATACGTTTAACATAAATAAAGTGAATTCTTGCGTTTCTATCGTTATAGAGTCGTGAATTGAAATTTGTAAATCGTAATGCATCGGAGGAAGAGGTAATTTCAATTCGTATCGATTTGTTGTAACTTTATCCATAAATTTATCAACAAAAAGGAGGAGTATTATTCTCAGAAGCGTGAAATCGTTTCGAGTTCCTTTCTTAAATGCATCTCCTACGATCTTGACTCCACGAAAAGTTTATTATCCGTCATTGTGTGAGAATAGGGTAGCCCGATTGTGCCGGTCCGCTCTATGGACGCTTAATAGAGGCCGTTTTAGCTACTCTCGACCCTTTTAAATTCGATACGGTCTTCCTTCGGTATCGATTAGTCTAATACGGTTACACGCACTAACTCATTCAGTGACTTACCATCCCGCTTTCCATCATCCTCTCGTATCAATAGATTAAAGACTAATGCTACATGGAGCTTATTATATTGGATCATTGCATAAGTTCGTGCCCGATTTTCAGAAGTGTAGGGATCCCTATCGCACTTCGGCCCAGATGTTTTCTTCGAACTTCTTCCACCTGGTCACGTCTGACCAAACTAAGTGCAAAAATCAAGGAAATACGTCCGGTTTTGACTAACCGAAAAGGCGTCATTTTTCATCATGACAATGCCAGACCGCATGTCGCCCAACAGACACTGCGAAAACTGAAGGAGCTAAAGTGGGAAGTCCTTCAGCACCCACCGTATTCCCCGGACCTTGCCCCTTCGGATTTTCATCTGTTTCGGTCTCTACAGAATAATTTGAATGGCAAGAATTTTGGTTCCCTGGTAGCTGTCGAAAACTACCTTAAGACTTTCTTTGCAGAAAAACCACGCAGTTTCTACGAGAAAGGAATTCACCAGCTTGTAGAACGTTGGCAAACAATTGTAGAAAATGGTGGTGACTATATAATTGCATAATAAAATTGTTAGCTTCAAAATATAACCACTTATGTTTAATTTTCAAGTCGGGCACGAACTTATGCAATCATCCAATATGTACGTAGATCCCAACATTGAGATACTTTTCTGAACACAGCGGATTGGTAACGAAATCCGCATTGAAACGTAGGTTTCGATCAGCTCCTACAGGGCATCAGAATTTACATAAACAAACGGCATGAGTTTCACAATTCCTTGCGTTCGTAACTATAAAAGTTCGTAAATTATAATAAAAACGAGAATGTAACCAAGACGTAACAGTATCTAGTGAAAAATATAACATAACACAGTATCGTATCGTATAGATAAAAGTCATCAATTATCTGTTACTGCTTATCTGTTATTAATTATCTTAACTGTTGTTGCTGCAACATCCACTTCTTTATTAAATCGACTATTTTCATTCAAACACAAGTAGATAATCTTTCGCATCGCAAACAACGTAGCCCATGTATGTACTATGCTCCACTATGCCCCGCGTTACAAACACCTCAGTAACTGTACACGATGTAAAGTGTATTTATTAAAATGGAGACGTTCCATTTATTTTCGAATTATCCTACAATATTTCAAGAGCGCAGTACGCGCTCGTCCATGTCAGAAAAGCGACAGCCGAATCACGAGGAGACGCATCTATCAGGGAGGAGGTGTGTGTGCTCCTGAGAATGAAATATCGAGGAATAGCTGCCGGGGAGCCGCCGCACCGTGGCGCCGACGGTATATGAAAAATGACGAGCGTTAAATTAATTTGACTTCGAATTTGAATTACAGATTCGACGTGGACGTGGACCTGTCTACGGGCAAGGCGTTTCGCGCCCAGTGCGCTTGGAATTTCCGCATCAAAAGAACCAGCTATCGAGCAGAAGTCTCATCAACATTCCTACCATTCCCACCGGCATCCACGTTGTCATCGTTAGCGCTGTTCTTTTTTATTTTTTAATTTTCATAGGAAGAAGTCAGCTCGAAACTTTGGCTACGTAAAACGAAAGATCAGCGATGTTTCTGACATTAATCATCCGCCGATACTATTGTACTGGCACTATCGTTGTACGTGCGGGGTATTTCGTTTACGACGTAACATCGATCGCAATGTTTTTGTGTTTTTGGCCGATGCCAAAAAATGTCTAAGGGCAAAGTTCTTTGACTCAAGCCAGCGAATATTCTAATTAATTGTCTTTTCTCTCGTGGTTACTTTTTTCCCCGAGTTTTCAAGGTCATCGATGATTTTTCAGTTATAATGATAGATTTTTCACACCAGCTGCAATAATGTGATATATCAAAAATATATTATTATTATTGAGAAATCATAAATGGCCTTGGAAACTCGAAATAATGACCCTAGTAGAACAAGATCATCAATCCAAGTATTCATCGATCCGAGTGCAACATTTGTCTGTATTTACAAAAATAATGCTGATGTTGCAATGGACTTCATAAATGAAACACCCTGTATATAAGAAAGTTATTGCAATATATTACCCATACTCTTTTCTGGTACGGAAAACGAAATTATGAACATTCCAAGTAGTGTTCTCCTTTTTTTTGTATACGCCCAGGTTTTTGAACGAAATCGAAGGCACTGCATAATATACGATTACACGCGTGTTTCCATACACAGATAAAGGAAGCTTTGCTCGATAAAGATAAATATGAATGTCGGACGCGTCGAGTAGAAGCTTCTGACCCACCAAAGCGCGATATTTGGCCCGCATAAATTCAGAAATAATTCAGAGCTGTTGCGCGTCACGGGGAAGATGCTCGTGAACAGTGAAGGGACATTTATGGCGGCAAGATAGTCCAGCATAAGCGCGGAGTTCATTTGAATATTCCATGGTGTGTGGCCTTATGGACGAGTGTATTGCGCGTACATAATTATCCGAATTTTTGCGTGCAATAAAAACACTCATGAAACTAAATCCGCGATGAGAGTACAAGAATGTCAGTACATAATTTGAAAATTATTCTACTACATCTTAGTAGTAGTAGTAAAAATTGGAAATTTTCACCTTTTGCGTAGAGAAGTGGGCTTAATGCCTTTGCCCGATGCAAAATTACTTTATAATTACATTTCTATGTAAAATGAGAACTAATATCTGCGAGAGTATTTAACAAATTTCGATCTCCAAAATTATTTGATTGGGTACACAATATTATATTCAATTTTATATTGGGACAAGAAAGGCGATGCATATAGAGTCGGAGGAAACTCAAACTCGTTTTAATTAAGATAACGTTTAAGTCGTTTACGATGTTCAAATTATAAAAATCATTACTTTATAGGCACGTGTACAATGTACGACAGATAAGCACAGAACAACAAGAAACTTGTTAAAATTGAGATAAAGCAATATTTTTCTTCAATAATAAGTAGTGAAATAACTTCACTTATCCAGCTTTTTTGTAACGGGAGAAATATATTCTTGGAGTATTGAATGTGTGTGTCTTTGAATGTGTGTACATATTACCAAAGAATAAAATATCATCGCAAACCTGCCGAAGTAAGACAGTTCTACGTATGGCCATACGTTTTGCACAGGCTGTAGTCATTTAACAACGATTCCTTTATCAAATTGAAAAAGCATAAAAAAAAGGAGATGGAGCCGTAAGTTCATGCTTTTCGACAGATAAATTGGCAGTTTCGAAACGTCTCATTATTCTTTAAAAATCAGGCACATAATGATTAGCACTGAATACTAGGTAACACTAGGAATAAGGGAAATACATATTATGTATATTTCAATTGTGCAACGGGACTAGGCGGCTGGCAAAAAAATGTGATAGTTGATAGTGACATTATGCTCGTCAAAATGTTACCTTTCAATGAATCGTATAGAAGATAATTAACTTTGGCCACATATTCCAAATTATATGTTCGATATTTATATAGCTTATCCCTGAACGTCACAGGCAATGTGTACGTGCGGGCACGATGGTCACGCGTGTGATGCAGGAAATGTTACTCCGCCGCCTGAACCTGAATCGTATGTAACCTAACTTTGTTGTAAACATTCGTTAAATCTACATGCACGTTTAAAAATTATTACGAAACGCATGTTGCAACCCTATTTTAGAATCAAAGCTTTGAGCTTAAAATACCCATGGTACATTTGATAATAAATCTAAACGTGTATGCGTTACATACATAATAAATTGCCGCACACTGCAATATATAATATACAGCAGAATCTTAATCAACACGATCGCAATTATCCACAATCACGATCATCCGGAGTCTCGAATTTTCTAATAATATATTTATAATTCAACCTGAATAATTATGTTTCATCTGGTTTCCTACTAATATGTTTACGCCGACAGATCGAATAAAATTCGTCATTAAATTAAACTTAGTTGTGAACATCTATGACGGCATACCTAGAAGGCACTATTTAAAGATTAAATAACTTCAACTTTGGACATTATTTGTACATGTTCGAAGAATAATCGCGGGGGGCGTATCATGGCGGACACCTCAGCAAGGCCCATCGAGACGTACCGAATTTTGCTCGGCCGAATGCCTTTCGCCCTCAACTCCAAAATCGTCCCTCAGGGAATTTGAACGTGGTGTCCCACCAGACGCACCACTCAGAAGACTTTCACGGCGTCCTGAACTGACAAGTGGACTAGCGATTGCACGCCGTCGTTTAGATCGTACGTTGAATTCTACCCTCTTCCTCCCCCCCCCGGTGAATAAAACACATTACCTTGAACAATGTACAGGGTGTCCTCTCTCACACGATCCCCCTCGAATATGTCTAAAATTATTCATGATAACGGGAATTTTTTGTTTCAAACAAAGATAATTGGTTAAATAGTTAAATGGTTAGTTAAGGGGTGATAAGGTTTTCTATGAAACCATATTTTTATAAATAATAAAATAGTAGTTTTTCGATAGAAATAGGTCAATAATTTTTGTACAGTGAATGAACAGCTGCATCGATCGATGCATTAAAAAATATATGGTTGCATAGAAAACGAACATAAAATGGAAAATATAATTTATTTGAGTACTTCGATTGAACATCCTAACATTTGGTTACATTTCCCACGCAACCAATTGAAAGGAGTATGTATTCTTGCCTCGATTTTGAGACATATTGTACGTAGGTTAATAAGCTATTCTTAATGTAGTCTCAAGTACAGGGTGAATCTAGTAACTAGGCCGAACTATAACTTTGTTCCTTTTACAAACAGAAAAACACTGGAAAATTTTCCTCTACGATTGCTTTTTATCTATTTTTCTTTATATCTAGCCAGTGTTCTCGACATTGCACAATTCCAATTTCAACACAGAACATATTTTCCAACTGAAAGCTCTGTGCAATTGTTCGTTGTATTTCGTCACTCCAAGCTTCACAGCTTTTGCACATCACGTTTTGTATAAAAACAATGATGATCTAATTACGTCTATATTGGAGCAAAGGGTACAGTTTTAATTCACATCCCCGGTTTCAGTCGACACAGTACTGGCATTAGATGATCCCTGGGCTAACGCGGATGACTCACAGTCTCAAGACGACTTGGAGTCTTCGAGTAAGTTGCTCTTGCTGTTTAAGGAACAATGATGCGAACAAATTAATTCCGTGCATCTAGTGTACCTTAGAGGACAGATACGATCCCACTTTTACCCCACTGCTACCTCCACCTTTCATACTCCTGAGCCTCGGCCACGGATACCAAGAGAAGCTCCAGGAACTTATGAGTTACGTCGCGCAGGACCACCACAAATAGCCACGCAACATTTACCCAGGATGACCACAGAAACACCCTGTGGCAAATGCTTAAGAGTAAGCATTTCAATTTGAATTCACGCACAACTAAACAAATTAATGTACAAAACACCTAACGTTCCCCGTATTGAACTTTATCAGCTGTAACTCCAAAAAGCCGAGGAGAAGTGTTACCAATGCTGCATACTTTACGAAGTTCACATCGCGAGTGTCCAGCTGCCCCACAACAAATGGTAACGTGTAGGCTCGATCGTGGAGGAAAGTTTATATTCAAGAATCGGACATGCCGTCTTCACGAAGGTATTAGGCCTGCAGTAGAATTTCTATCGATGGAGAACTGTACACGCGCGTGTGTGTCACCTCGTTCTAGGCCTTATTCATAAAACAGCATAGATGGATACAAAAGGTAGCAGAGGGAGAAACGGAAGAAGAAATTCCCTCTGTTTGAAGATGTTTAATACATGGACCTTGCGATCGTTGGTAAATGAATGAATGGTTGGTCGCTGTTTATTTGTATATGATCGTGTTCACAGCACGGGCCAAGAACCCCGAAGTGATTGTACAAGATGTTCGCAAATACCTCTCATCTATTTAAATCATTCCTCAGCCCAGGCTACATGCGTGCAGTTATACGTACAGGCAGGCGTATACACATTTCTATGCTGCTTTCTACTGTTTAGCATCACACCTTCGTTAGGAAACAGAACTTTTTCATATGCACGACAATTTATATGTGTTAGGATTTGCCACTACAGTCGGACCTTGATAACTCGAACACGCAGGAGCTAAAATTTTCGAATTACAACGGTTTCGTTTTATCGAACTTTTCGAGTAAGAAAGGTTTAGCGAACGAAAATTCGACTTACAGGGGCTTTGCACATGGCTTGGTATTCACTTTTTCTAGTAAACCATTGTTAGGGTTGAAAATCATACAGTCTAGTGACGTAGCAGAAGTCTCAGCTTTCTCGTGTAACATTCAACTTCGTGTGCTAACATTTTTATTTCCGCGCTGTTTAAACCATTTTAATCGAGAGGAAATGAAGGAAAGTCTTCGTACCGACATTCGACTGTATTTTAATGGAACTTATGCAACGCAGTGGTTTGTACGTGTAATTCATTTTGCACGTTTAGGTTTAAAAGTGCACACATAGTTTGCTTCCATTAAGAAAGCGTGTTATCGCGTTTCGGTGGTAGAATTGAACGGGTCTGCACATATTCATTACTTTGACACATATAACATTATCGCAGTTGCATAATTGTTAGTATTTCATCCCTTTCTTTGTCTTTCGTTTAATCATTTTATACAGATAAACACGCAACGGTTTTATTTTGTATATAAAGCGCAAACAATCACAGAACGCAGGTAAAACAATTTACCGAATGTCCATACTGAACAAATTGGTAAGTATCCCGGAGATATGTACTTACATACATATATACATATAAAAACAAAAGTGTTGCTGTGAAATGTAAGGATTTCATATGATCTTTATAGTGTGCATGTTATACAGGGTTCTTCAGCAAAATCTGAGAATCTCAACGTGTCCTTCGTTCATGATAATTTGAGAAAGTTTTTGAAACGTATCTCGTACAGCCTCTAACGATGAGTGCGGTGTAAGTAAATTAGAAAGTGTACCCTTAAGTGTTTGTCAGTCTATGTGATACCAACGAGACGGTTGTCAAGCTCATTATTCTCAAGTAATAACTCAAGTATCAAGTGAAGAATTTTGAAATCGTTAGACTGGACGCAAAGGACATACATCCCAGTCAACGCGTTTACCGGATCGGGCGTGGACAGATTTTTTTTCTTTGCAAAAGAACATAAGAAGATGCTTGCCGGTAACAATCTATTGCTCTAAAACGCCCCAGGGGCAAAAACATTAGAGCTCGTGCTACAATTTCCCCAGAAGTAACGGAAGCATATTATAATCCATCAATACTTATTTCGAACAAGGCACCGTTATATAAAAACTCTATGGCATATAGAGTAGCAAGTTCACATAGTAATCTGGAGATGTATTTAACATGAAATAATATGTATAATACAAGTCTCGGTACAAATTAATGTCAACCAAAATATGTAAGAAATAATATAAGCAACCAGGTTCCAGGGAACTAAAAACTGATCTTGAGCAATTATCGTGAAAACAAATTTCTTCAAATTTTGTTCAAGTCGTAAAACGCTATTCAAACTATATTATAAATATTTTCTTGTATCATTACAAAGGGTGGAGTTATTTGGGTAGATCAAGCAGCAACAAAATCTATTCTATTATCAATAATAACTAAGATTTAATATTGCAAACATATAAGTAAGTGTGCAAAACAGTAAAACTAGAATGAAGAAAGAATTGAAAACTCCAACTGACCCAATAAGCAGGAAGGAATAATATGAGCCGAATAATTCTTAATTCTAACATCTACATTATATCCTGTACTTGTGGCTTGTTTCGCTTTTATTTATTCACCAAACATTTTTTAAACAATTTTTTAGAACCACGCAATACGAGCAACCGCTAGACGTAGAAAAGGCAGAGCAAAGGAGGGAAAGATGGGTGGCAGCAAATTTACGTAATGAAGCGACCCATCCGGGTGGTCCCAGAGCGTGAGACGAGTTTTGTCGTCATCTTGGCAATGCTCCCAAGGTAGAGAAAACAAAGAGGAGCGAAGAGAATTTCGAGGACGGCTCACAGCAACGGCGACTGGGTCCACGGGTCGAATTAACGGCACCGGAAGTATGAAGCAACACGCGCCCGTCCTTGTATTATGCATGCGGGGGGACGTAAAGCATCTTTTACCACCCACAACAGCTTCCCAAAACGTTTCTCTTTTATCATCGTGCCAACACGACGTCATAGTCTTTTATACGCCAAACATGATACGCGTCACATTACTCGAGATGGGTTCATCTGACCCCGTGTACAATCACGAAATTTTCACAAATCTGGCGTAGATCTGTCGTCTAGAATGATTTCATAATAAATCATCGCATCAAGTTCACACATCGATGCGCACTTGAACACTCTACGCGCGTAATTAAATGTAAGGGTAGAATGAATGGCAAGGACTGTTGGTAATTTGTGGAGAAACAATGATCAATAAAGTTCGTTGCTTACGAAAACTCAGGAGTCATAATTGAATTTCAAATATCAGTTAGAAAATTGCCTATGTATAGGTACATACTGAATATGTATAATATGCTGTGATATTTATTACCTTATCAAATATATTTATGGTAAATATACGCGTATGTAACTATGTTTTATAGACAGATATCAGCAATCAAACACAATGTTCGGGTGCAGAATTTAATTACGATATTTTGTAATTTATAATAATATATCAGATTTTAATATAAAAATTTAATAGTTAAAATAGAAATGGAAATTTGTCATAGCTATGATTTTGGATTCTACGGAAAACATTGACTGACATACAACCTGGACAAATTTGTGATAATTTATGTTTATTGTATTGTTGTACATACAGTCGGGCGATAAATAATAGAGTAGTGGCAAGATAGATGCAACATACGTTTGTTTTAGTCTGTTTTATAGTGTTTCGGTTAAAATTTCTCGGGAATTGTCCTGTTACCTGGAAATGTCAATGAAAGAATCTTCTCTCTACCATAGTACAATCGAACGACGTGTATTTCGCGCGGAAACATTTTACAACACAGACAGTAAAAGTGAAACTTGCCCTCTTGCCTCCAGTCTACCTTGCCCAAACAAGCATTGCGTCATAATTAACGAAGGCACCAGTTGAGAAATATTATATAGTGATACAATTGTGGCAATAAAACTATTTTATTATTTTTTCCTATTTCCATTTGGAACCCAGATATGTACAAGAAACATCGGTCATGCCGAATAGTTTCGTACGCCAGCTAGTTTCTTGTAAAAGTCTCGTTCCAAATAATACGTTTGATAAAGGGGCGGATTTTTTTATATCGAATTCACTGTTCAGGTAAAATTGTTCGATGGTTGGAACTGTTATACCGAAAGCTCGATTCCTTTTCGTATCTTCTGAAACGATCCCCGAACATCAATAGAGTATTCCTCTGTATTAGTAGAATATATGAGCATTGTCTCGCAATACAAGACAGCGAACACGTGGAAACCTATGTTCGATGTCTGGAGGAATAAAGACGTCGTTGGTGACGCGTCAACACCCACGTCCTTTGTCGCGCGACACGTATACATTGTAGTGGAGTTGTATCGAATCCTCAAGGAACACGATTCGAACGCATTTAAGGAACCCGAGTCTGCGTATCGTCAACATGGTAGTGAGTATCGTGCAACTCGATCTCTCTTAGGTATATCTAGTTACGGTAACTTGTAAAGCTTTAAATTAACTTGGTGTATCACAAAATCGATTATAATTGAACGCAAATCTAATATTTCGCGAAATCAATAACAATATAGGAGGGGCCATGTTGGTAGGAGCTAGAAATGTAATTGTCCGACATAGAATTATTTTCGTACGGCTAATGTCGTTCAATATTTTATATTATATGGTACAATCAATTTTTCAAAATGTTTGATACAAAAAGTCTGCATCAAACGATACGATATGAATTCTCTGCGAATCCTCGATTATTAGTGTTAGGTAACTTTAATATGTTACAAACAAATTAATATAAAAGCTTGTGTTCCACGAAAGTTTGTCAGTGAGTATTAGAAACGAATATTCAAGAAGTTCATCGATAGTATTTCTTGTACCTAAGTAACGAGTCACGTGCTAAAATATTCTATCCTTAATTTTTACCTTTTTCTTTATTTTGAGGTATCGAAATAATTATACTATAGAAGTTTTCAAGAAAATTGAATGAACCTTCCTCAACCCCCGCCTTTGATCCGTAATTTACAAAAATTTGATGATGTCTAAAATAGTAGGTGGCGCCTATCAGTTCCTACCTCTGATTCAATTACGCCCGCCTTATTTTAACCGTGACAGAATTAGTAACCGATTTATTCGTGTCAAGGGTGTATGCAATTGCACATTATGTTTTTCTTACTTTCATAGCCGGTTATATACAACACATTGTAAAACGATTCATTCGCAAAAGTAATTGTCCTTTTTCATATAACTAATACTCATTTCTTCCATAAGCTTTTATAGTTCTATAATATTAAATAATTCTTTTTACGAATTGCACGCACATACATTTACGACAAATGCAAATTCCAATAGCAACGTAATTGGCCGGACATGTATCTGAAAGAAGAGTGTATGTTACATTTCATAAGATTGACAGAAGCACGTAAAAACAATTCACTACTCACTGTAGCATTTAAAGAAGCAGGCATATTTTTATGCCTCCTGGAAAACTGATCAGTGTCAAAAACAACGGTACCCAATTCTGTGTTTGCAGTTAATAAATTACTCTCTCATTATTGGACTATTATTTATATTTCAAAGTGGAAGCCAGGTGTGTGTTACACCAGCTGCTTCCTTAAGTGCTACAGTGAGCAATGAACTTTTTTCAAGGTTTCCTGTACGTTTTAAGAAATATAATAAACGTCCTTCTTCTAGACCCTCATTCAATTATTGTATAATACTACAAATACGTGCAAATATAGATTTACATATTTGAATAATAATAATAATAATACGTGTGATTCATTAACTACATTACCGAGATGCAAAAATTAATCTTGTAGCTTAAAATAACAACAGCTAATAAGAGTCTCAGAATGCGAGTTTAATAACTGAATATTTCACCCAATACTTAAAATTTCATAAAACTGTCGTACAATATTTTAAGCACCGCTTTTAAACGCATGTGACAGTAATACGAAAGAAGGTGAAAACTTCGAGTGTGTGCGTCCAGGAAAGCGTGTGTCAAGGTACACAGGGTTACAATATTCGGTAAATCATCAGACATTTATTGTAGTTAATTAGCCGAGCCGTCCAGGTCGCGAACCTGTTTTGGTTCTTACGTTCAGGAAAAAGCTATTCGATCGCGCGGGCATGTACACCCGGATAACAGAAGCAATCTGACAGGAACGTGCAAAGGCTAACGCGTGATTGTCGTTTCAAGCTATTCAAGATACCATCTTGGAATTTCAGGAACTTCACTCGACACTTTTTGGGAATACAACAATGGTTGCATTAATTACACTAATTGGGTGATACCTTTGCAATCTTGCTACTATGTCGTTAGACTGTAGCTGTAGCTCGGGGGCGAAAAAGTGATAAAATTATTAAATGGTTATCTCGAATATCAAAACCCATCGGCGTTCTACGTAATGAAAAACGGAGAAACTTACTTAGTGCACGATTTGAATGTATTAAAATGCCTTGGCGTTTAAAGATTAAAATACCGCAAAGAATTACAAGCAAATTAGGCTTTATAATTTACTCGAGCCTCGACTAAATTCATTATTTCATGCCCAAGGAGTTCAGGTTATTTTGGACGGTGTCATATGACTCGCTATATAGCGGCTTGTTTATGGACTAAATTAGTGACTCCAAAATACTGGCAAAACAATGATCATAATTTTCTTGTCCACGTAACAGAAGCTCGCATAAAATAAGGATAAAATAAGCTACCATCCACTTTTCCTGAACAAACGGATGTGTGGGTATTTTTAGTAATAAAGCACTTCGCTTAACCCATTAAAGATCAATGTTACGTTAACGCTACGTTTAATCTATAATCTTTAAATAAATTCATTATTAAGTTATGTGTTCCAATGTTGCGGTTAGTGATTATGAAAGAGAATCGAAAGGATCTGCTTAATATATTTTTTGTCACTTCTTCTTCCACCTAAGGTTTACAATTACGTAAAGTTTGGAGAAATTGAAGTATTTATACCGCACTTTGATAAACGATTTTTTGTTTGAATCACGAAAATTGTGCATACCTCTGTTTTTATAATATACAACCTCTTCTTATTATAATACATTCTTTTACCTTGATAAACCAATATTATAAGTGCAAATTATGTGCAAAAAACGCATTATCTCACTACTTGGTCCTTAATAGGTGAAGATCATCGTAGCCTGATGCGAAGTACTAGTAGGAGACATTTGCGCTACCTGTGATATCTTGAAATTAACGCCTTCGAGAACCTGTCTCTATTGTATATTAAATTGAACATTAAAACACGTGCTCGATACTAGTAAGCAATTCCATATATGCATAACATAACGAAGCATTAATTCCCTTGGACAGATACGAAGGTGTCATAAGATGACTAAATATAATGAAGTTTCTGTAAATGATGCTCGTAACTAAACTAACATAAGAAGAAAATGAATGTGAATAAATGTAAAAAATAGTTCTTGATACACTTACTTATTCACTATTTCCCCTGGAGGAATTTCCCGCCCCGGTATCATTATCTTTTCGTATTTCACACCACAGCTTGTAAATTCCTGTAACAAAAAGTATTAAAGATTACTAAATACCAATATGTACTTAATACTTTTCGTGAGACCAACTCAAGGGCGCTAATATTATACACCTATTGTTTAATCATCTTGCTAATTATAATAAACTGATCATAAACACAAACGAGTTTATGCTCATTTATTTTGGACTTTTTATTGCAATGCTTTTTATGTATGAAATATATAAAATAAAATAAAATATATGAAACAAAATAACATAAAATATCAATTTAATAGACATAATTCTCATCCAGGATTTTAGTAAACAATATTTAAATATATTAATATAAATATATAAATATTCCCGCATGTTTACGGCAACTTATGCGGCTCACTGTAGATAAAGTTACAAAAATGTCCCCATCTTGCCCCAAACGTTTCATCGAAATTAATTGAACGATAGTATCATTATTTGTTTAGGACTTATATTTGTAAGCAGATAAATGCAAAGCTTAAGAAAACTGATAGTATTCAAGATGTAATATGTTTGACAATTGGTACTTATCTGTTACTCTCTAAAACATGACGGGAAATAAGAACACAATAGTAAGAATCAGAAATATGGCTGGTAAACCTATGAGAACGCAATGAACTGATTGCAACTACTGGTAACAAACATCTGTTTGCGCAATGTAAGTATTTCCTTCTGTTGTTAGTAACATGGAAGCATAGTAGCGTCAAATAAACGAAAGTTCCGTCTCGCATCCAGTCCCCATATTGCCCTCCTACCCCTATTACATAATTTCTGGAACGTTTCAGATATAAAGACAGTATTCAGATACTGTATATAGGATGTTGATGGCGTACATCATAATATCTTCGTTATTTCAGCAGATTCAAAATAATATCTCAGGGCAAAGCTGTTTGACGAAGACCGGTGCATATTGTTAATTAATAATATATTTTCATTACGGTATCACTATAGTTGAAAAAAATGGATTTCAGGCACGCGTGATACGTTGACCTTCAAAAAATGAAGAAATTGCGATACTTCAAAGACTACTAGGCAATTAAACTTGAAAGAAACACTTACTTGTAGCTGCCGTAGTGTTTCTTTTTTTAGTCTGTAAGAAATATTCGATACGATTTCCATTAACTTCAATGCATTTTCGGATAAAGTCGGTTCTTGAATTTCTACTTACTTAATTAGCTTCAGCAAGATTATAACGTTACGTCAAAGTCATCGAAGGTCACTGTGTCATACATGCCTGTATTCCATTTTTTATCAGCTGCAGTAATATGATATCAAAAATATATCATTATTATTGGAGAATCATCGATGACCTTGGAAACTCGAGGGGGGGGCAATGACCTTGAGAGCAATGGTTATCAATTGCGAGATTCGTCGTTCTGAGTCCAACAACTTTAGCCCGAGACATTTTTGTACTGAGAAAAATAATGAAGACGTCGCGTTGTACGTCATAAACGAAACGCCCTGTATATGTATATGTATATGTACTAGGTATCTGGAACATACGGATAACTTACAACTGAACAATCTGAAAAATTCTTGGAGAAGGCATCCAGGAAAGTTGATAAAATCTTTACGAATCATCGTGCTACATCCCTAGTTGACCCTTCTATTTAGTGAATGAACCGTTCCCTTTAGATTACATCATTCACAGGTCAAAAACTGAGGGTTTCACTGAAAGTACCATTATATATAATACGCTCTAATTAGACGCGGGCGACACAGAAAGATCTCCGTGTTAATTATCGATACCCTGCGGCACCATTGATGCTCAAACGCGTCTCTATTTCTAAAATATTTTCCCCCCACAGGTATCAGTCCTTTTCACGTAGCAAATGACTGTCCGGGAACATAAAAAAGAAGAAAAAAACATGGAATGGACGAGTACGTTTTCGACTCCCAGCACTTATTAATATAATTGATCGGCCCTTGGTTGTGACAGGTCTGACCTAGAAAACAGATAAACTCCCGCTACGTGGACAAAGAAGTTCAGCGATCAAGATGTCGGTGGCCAGCTATTCCAAAAATCTAATAATAAGTTCATTAGCCCTAATGGCCCCACAGTTTCCTTTACAAATTAGTTGGACGCAGTCGACTAATTTTAAATACCACGTAAAGCCTAAACTGACACAATCGTGATATTAAGCTTCAAGAAGGGAACAAAGGGTGAAACGAACAAAAAAGTGAAAGCAACGTAAAAGGGAAGGCCAGAAGAACAACCGGGTAAGAGGCAAGAAAAAGAAATGATATATAAACAGAGATAAGTGACGACTGTGTAAAAGAGCCTCAGGCAGACACGCTATTGGATATCTGTTCAATCAAAGAATGCAGCTAGTGATAGCTGCAGACGAAAATAGAAAACAAGTTTCTTGTCTCCAATTACTGAAAAGCAAAGAAAAAGATTTCAATATGTAAATTACGAGGCTTTTTCCAAAACTTTCTTTCTTGCGCCATATTAAATTAACTGTATCAATTTCACCACTAGATCGTGCAACATTTTATATATCAACATTTCACCTACTCCAAACTGTTTCTATACTTACGAATAGTTGTGAGCTGAAGAACAGTGCAAGTCCAAAAGCCCTGTTTTCAGATACTTTGAAAACGTAGCTTTTATTTCGTGTATCATCAGGGTCACTGATTTTATAGTCCCATTTCAATTTAAGTACTTTGGTCTCAACGTGTAGAAGTTAGTGAATCTGAGTTTTGAAATGATCTGAACATGGCTAATTTGAACATGTACTGCTCTTCAGTTCGCCGATTCAATTGCGATTAACGTAGTTGCAATAGAAATAGTCCTCCTTAGAAAAGTGAATACAGAATATACAATTCACATCGTACACAGTTACCCAAGAGCACACAATGAAAATCTCATGTCCTGTCTACCACCTGTACTTCAACTACCTGCCGTATAAAATTGCGGTCGGACGTTTGCCCGAGAAAAGAAACTTGGATGCAATGAATTACTTTACCTCTTCGTCATAATAGCGCCGGGTGTTCGTCAGATCAATGATGTACTTGAGACGGGGAAACGCTTGCAACAGTGACGTCGTCGAAAATCTGGAAGAGTACATATAGTGGCGGACATATACTTAAGAAAATATGAATAATTACATTTTCATTATCTGTATTATGGTATTAACAATGTTTATCATTTATTTTATTGCATTTCTGACATGTATGAAGTACATGCTACTGTACTGTGTCCTATCGTTTGTATAACTATAATACTGTGGGCACGACACAAGTATTCGAGAAAAATCGCCGTGCCGGGCTTCAATTTGCAAAAGCTCATTTCAATTGGAGAGAACAACAGTGGTCAAAATCTGTATTCACCGGTGAAAGTAAGTTCAATCTAATGGAATCTGACGGAAATATTTATCATTATGTAAGACGCCGTATTGGTGAGCTATATAGCGCAAAATGTATTAAACGTATAATAGTAATACTATTATACTGTATAATAGTAATACTATTATAAACTGCACTATTATTAAGGCAAATGGTAAAACGACGAAGTACTAGGGTTAAAATAAATAATAATAATACTTGGCCCAATTATCGCTACTAAAATAGGAATATCATATCGAGGATATATTCATAAGTATATGTCCGCAACAATAACCTACAGTTAAGATAAAATATCATACGCAGCCCATAATATTAAAGTTGCTGAAGAGATAGGGCACAGCATAGAAGCATGTGCCTCAAACGTGTAAGCAATGTAATAAAACAAATTCTAAATATTGTTCATATGATAACATAGACAATAAAAATCGAATCGTTCACATGTTCGTAAGTGTATGTTCGCTACTGTACGTATGACCGAATTATAATGCGAGTATTAAGGATGAAAAACGTCCGGTTGAAAAATAAAAGGCCAACTTCATTTGGCAGGCGGCGAGAGGAAAAAGAGAACAGGTGAAAGAAGTCGAGGAATCTGCCGATCTGTCGCGGTACCTTATGTTAAAAGGGGATCTTTTTTGGGGCGCGATCTGGAGAACGCGATGATATATTAAGGGGACAAGGATTCTAAGGTTCTAAGCACGAGAATTGGAATTAAGCGGGGGTGTCGGCCCAAATAGTTTCACCATCCCTTTCGATATATCAACTTCTCCCAGCACTGGGCCCAGGTGCCTTCACGAGATGATAGCACGGGCTCGTTTTGTCTCGACGAGTAATTCTCATAAATAAACAGCCCTCCTCCTTCGTGGAGCAAAGTTATTAAAAAAAAAAACACAAAATTTATTGGCATACTAATCGATTTAAGATCCATTAACGAACACCTCACGTGCCTCGATAGATAACCTTTGCGAAACGAAATATTATATACATTTGTGTCGACTGTTCGAACTACACTTTCTAATAGTTTACTTTTAGTTTACATTAAGAGTAATCGACAAATTTAAGCAGGCCTGCACATACGTATGTATTTATACAAGCTGGCCCACGGAACTGGGATGAACGACATCTTCCAAACGGATTAATATGAATAACAATGCTAAGTGAAAATTGAATAGTATCCAATTATGCATAATCTGGAAATAATTTTATGCACTTGTATGCATTGGTACGCCGGGAAAATGTTATTGCAGGTTTAAAGAAGTAATTGTAAGGTACTTGCACCCCAAACCTTTTAGTTCAAAACTTATCGTACTTAAAATTTTGTTAAATTGTTTCGGTGTACCTGTAAATGTCATAGGAAACTTGCGCTATAACAAATGTTCAAACGGGTCTCCATTGCAATCTAAACAGATTTGCGTTCTTTTCTTCGGGTTGCTGAACACTTTTATTATGTCTCGTGACGTAAATTTGTTTATATTTGTAGTAGAATGTCGCAGATACTAATAACAAGACGAAAACACACTTTACCTTTTAAGTATACTCAAAAAAGGAAATTGGAACTCGTTGACCGATCCAATTGTCTTGATAAATACAATTTAAAATATATACCTTCCGAGTGCATCAGTGTATAAAAATGAATAAAATTATTTCCAGATTATGGATCATTGGATCCCATTTATTTTTCACTTACAGCATTTTTATCCATCTCTAACAGTTCGAAGATACTTGTGGATACAGTTGCGTGGGAACACGACCTGAAAACGACCGAGCATTTGTTTGCAAACTTTTTCTTTGATTTCTGTCTAAACATTAGACTACCTGACAAAGTAACTACTTCTGCTAAACATGACTTCGTTTTGATAAAGGTGCTCCAAGTATCGAAATATTGTATTAACATTTTCAAGTTAGAGTAACTTTTACAATTATTGTATTATGCTCGTTGCAACTGATCGATTCGAGTTGAATTTACTTTTAGATTTCGCATACAGAGTGGATATAAAACTGGACATAAACATTTTTGCAATCATCCAACATATTCGGGAAATTTTCCACGACAATTCTGATAAATTCATGCACTGCAACGTAAAGACGCATAGAGGAAACTGCGCGTTAAATACCATGATAATTACCTGACATATAGATTACATAAATATTAGTAACCCACAATTAGAGACTAACCCTTGTACGAATCAACCTGACATGCATGCTCTATACGTTAAACGGTAAGCGAAACAATGTTCTATGACAGTGAAGAAATATCGTCTGAAATTGGAGCAAGATCGTAAATCGCGAAGAGGCATTGTTAATTTAATTTAGAAAATGCATCGAAACAATTGTAATCGAAAGGTATATCGTCGTGTCGATGTACTCACCGCTTTTCCGGTTCTAAATTTCGGAGTACAGCCTGAAACAGAAGAAAAAGAAAATAATACATTAGTCGTTGAACAGAAGTGTCCACGCAACAATTAATAACAGTTAGTGGAGGGACGATAGTTGCACCTTCACGCGCCAAGTGCTTTAAGAGAGACGTTAAGAACATGTTCGGGTAGCTGCATCATTTACGAAGGTTAGCACCGTTATATGTATTGACCCGTATCTGGAGCCAGATAGGATAAAACGCGAGTCATCTCTCACCTCCTAGTAATTAATAACGCGCGTACAACCAAGACAAATAGGAGGATCTCGTGTATCGTTCACGAATCGCATTTAACTCTCGAGTGATTTATTGGTCGAGGCTTGTAGTCGAATAAAAATACGTGACGACAGCGATAATCACTAAAAGGAACTTCCAAGCTGTTCCCGCAGTGATTATGCTGCATTGAGGCATTATTAGTAGTCTGTAACACTAGTTTAAGTTTTTACTTTATCGATCTACTAATTACATTAATACTTGTTTACTTTTACTAAATTGGTGCACAGAAAATGATACACCAACAGCGTCAAATTTTGCAGAATTTAGTAAGTAGTCAAATATGCTAGAAAGTGGTACTCGTTATGCATCAATTTAAAGATTCGAACTAGATGTATACAATTCGGTCGATGGTTACTCAATTGTTTTATCCTGGAACTGCAGATTTTATATCGAAGCAAAACATGGATGAAAATTAAGTTTGGGAGTTCTTCTGATACGAGGTCGAATTTGGTCACAACACAGTAGAAGTTAAAAAGCATATGAGAAATGATTTCTAGGTTTTTTATATTATTGTACTCAGATCTAAATCAATCTCTAGATTAATAAAAAAAATCTAAGGCCATTATAAACGCAAAACAGCACGTTAATACAAGTAACTAGCAAGTCAGTTGGACAATTTCCCTTATCGGTCTCAGAAAGGAACACAACTTTCCCTTAGTCCAAACCTAACCCAAATGCAATGAGCTAATACGCGTATCGGCCTCGTGTAAAATGAAAAAAGGAAGTATGTACTTGGTCAAACAAGAATGAAAGCTACAATAAACACTTGGCGCATCTATTTTACGAAGTTTGTACAGCGTAGTTGTAAGAGCGCGTAAATTGAATCTTCCCTTGGACCGCTCGTAGCATCGCACTATGGGTGGGCTAATGATAATTACGGGGTTAGGCTCACCGATCCGATTGACTGGGCGGGGAGATCGTATCTACGGATGAGTGCGGAATGAGTATCGGTCGCATTAATAATGGGCTCGTGGTATAACTTTGATACACCCGAGCATACTAATCAATTGTTGACTAGGCATGAAAGTTTTTCGTATCTTAACCTGTTAACCGGGTTGTCTTTCGATGAGGTGCTTCTTTCAAGAACGAAATTACAGATTAACAAAACTGAATTATTATCCTGGAACCTCTGCGCATTCAAATTCCATTAGGTGTTTCCGTGCCCAATGTAAAGGTGCATTGGTGATCTGATAGATTTCTAAATAAATCAATAAATTATTTGACGAAATGACTCGTCGCCCCTGATTATGAGGTAAATAGTAGCGCTCGTGCAGTTTTTTCACGCCTACGTTGCGTACATGTCATTGTGGTCGTATTACAATTCTATGATTCCAGCAGTGTGCGATTATTTGCAAATCGCATTTCGAATGCATCTAGGTCTGTTCGCCTCTCCAAATCTCAGATTCATATATCATTTCTATCGCGACTTATGAATGAAGTCCCTGAACTTTCTGAAAAGAATTGATATTTTACATTATTATGTTTGAAAGGCATGTCATATGAAGGAATAACTTTCATAGCCATTGATAGAAAAGGTTACGAAGATATTTTGCGCGATTATATTTTTATTCCTATCCTTTGATTAAAAATACAGCGCAACAAATTTAATATGTAAAATTAATCTTGTGTCTCGTGTTTAGCATAAACGGGGTCACGTCTTTCTGGCTTACAGTACCGTAACAAGAATGAATAATTTTGGACAAAATTGTGACGAGTTACCTAGTCCCTCGTATAGTCAACATTTAGAGCAATTAAATTGATCCAGAGGTACATAAAATTTCCAATGCACCTTTGGATATGTGCATAAAGCACATTATAACCTCGATTAATCTTTTATTTCTTCTTCAAAATTAAATAAATAAGAAACGGAATATAAAGATATCTATTTAAAAAAACGAAGAGTACGTCGCAAATTTACATTTCATGAAATGAGGTTGCGAAAAAAAATGAAATGTGAACAAATAGTGCGAAGCATTGAACTGGCAGTCAACGTTAATGCATAATACCAACGCGGACTTGTTCATTTAACAATTATTAATTCCAACCGATACTTCAGGCGCATATACCCCCAATCCTTTAATATAAATCTCGTAAACGAAGGACCACGCGAACTAAAACACTTTTCAAGTACTTGTATGCACAATGAATATATGGGCAATGGTATCGAATGCCCTTAAAATCAACCCGATCATGGATATATGAATAATATTAGATGCTTTGAAGCAGGACCCAATTTAGTGCTTATTACTTCACAGTCAACTCGATTTAAAGCGGTTACCGTAGTGCAATATCTTGTTCAGCTAACAACTGTAACAAAACGTGCGGGGAAACAGAGTCACAAAAGAGAGGAGCGCAAAAGGAAACAGGAGAGGAACGGAAATCATCGTTGCGGGACACTGTCCACCTGCGAAATTTACAAACCCTGCCCGGCGGGCCGCGGCGTCAGGGGTAGTTTATTTTTCGCACGGTACGGTCCACCTTCCTCCGGATGAAAGCAGGGTCGGTCTCTCTGCTGATTCTACCATTCAATTTCACGATCCTTAGTCTAATATACGACCGCGACTAAATCAGGATTATCGCCCGACGAGCTGCGCCTCCATTGTGAGCCTTCGTGGCGGTCCGCACGAGCTAACACAGGAGCAGTCTTTCCGTGAGTGCATCTTCCCACCAATTCTAGTTTCCCATTCACTTCCCTAGCTGCAAACTCTAACGGCTAACTGGTCGCAAAGTGTCATCAATGTGTGGGTATATTTTCCGCTACTCTGCTGCAATGATCATGGAAGTTTAACTGCGTGATTATGCAGAGATCACTTTAATACAAACAACAAAATTTGTCTGTTTCCTGTACGCGACAGAGTTCGTGGGGCACACGATCATTCTTGTATAGGATGAACCACGAAACGTGATCGGCTGTGATTATTCTGCTGTCAGTGGGCCAACTGACAATTTTTTTATTTGGTGTAGCAGGATCTAATGAGCTTTAAGATGATTATGATCAATTATCAAGGTCACGTTTAGTTTTTTTATTGGTAAAGCTACAATTTATTTACACCTATTTTCTCAATGTTTCTTTGGGTCGGATATAAAACAATATTTATTGTGCTACTCATCGAAATCCACTCGGTTTTACGAGGTTTTACTTGAAGTAAAAGCTTAAACCATCTGAAGAAGAAAAACTAAACTTCTGAAGAATGTAGTCATATTCAGGGATCGACTATAAATGTATGAGAAGTGCAACTAGTATTAGAATTGCTTTGCCTTAAAACACAACGCGTGCCAAGCAATAGCCGGCACATATGCAAAAGGAGCTTTTCCACTTACACGGAACTTCTTCGACGCATCGTAAATTGAATATAATGGAACTACATATAATCAACAGCTGAATAGCAAAGGGGCAAAATATTTCTAGTCCACTTTATAAAGTGATCGAAGTACACACATATAGGTATGTACATGTATGGAGCAGAATGCGTGGAGTATAAAATACTTCAACGACAGTAACGTCTAATTAACCCTTCATACACTAACTTATTTTCACGCTTGAAAAGATTTTGTATAATTCATTATACAAAAAATGTTGTGATTGAATTCACAATACATATGTACGTGGATGGTGTACAACAAACACATTACTTGCAATAGAATGGAACACCTGCAAATTACTTTGGTAAATTGTTGACTAAAATTGAAATAAGATTTACAAAATATCTAGCTTATCGACTATGTGACTTGAAAGTAACATGAGTGTATAAATGATTAACCTAATCCATATTACTCATCACACTGAACACACTAGTAAGTTCGCAACGTTCATGTTTTCTTAAACAATATCATTTCTTAAAATGATATAATTAAGAATTTCTAATCATTTGAATCAATAATACTTTTCACACATGTTCAGCAATTTTTCAATTCCTCGGCGGTGCAAGGGTGTCTCTTTTGAATAAAAATGAGCGGACGGATGCGTCCTGACGTCCTCAAATTTGGGAACACGTTTTCCAGTTAGGGAATACTGTAACGACTTAAACAAGTGGTAATCACTTGGAGTCACATCAGGGCTATACAGTACATAAATTCGGTATTCTCAGCCAAATTCTTCAACTTCATGCTGCCTTTGACGTGCAATATGTGCACGAGCGGTGTCCTGCTGCAGAATGAACCCATTTTCGGAAGAGTTGACGAAACGAATTTTTCAAAGAGGAAAAAACGTACATGTGCGCTATAAAACGTACATGTGTTGCTATAAACAAAAGATGAAGGCACAAAGGGAAAGGTCGTGAATTTAGTTGCCAGCCTAACGCGCAGTGTAGTCAGTCGGATGAAAACGGGGCCTTGTAACAAGCAGGTAAATTTGATCGGGCGCCAATGCAGCGAAGAGCCGTTGGCAGAGTGCAAATGCTGGCGTGCGACACGACGTAGGCGTCAACCAACGGTAGGTATCGGCGGTATTTATTGGGAATATTTATGAGGGGTGTGCTTTCATGCTTTCGGCCAGAGTGGGCCGTAATACTTCGAAGACCCTCGCCCCGTCACCCGAAACCGACGGTGCAATTTTGGCGGCACTGCCGTGAGAAATTTTACGAAAGGAACCGCGACAGGCGTCTACGGGCTTAACCGTGAAGATATTGGCATCGCCGTGCCTTTCCCTTTTGCGGATGAATTATGACCAAGGATATAAACACGAGGAAGTCATTGTTCTATGTATCCCTGTTGAAATTTTTAATCAAACTGTTGGAACGAAAGATTGACAGAAATGGACATAATTGAATACTAGGAAAAGTAAATGAAACTGTCGATTTCTTAAGGGTAAAAAGGCTTCAAGAATTGATTGGTTAAATCTGCAAGCAAATGTTTCTCAGAATACGTCAATTTAAAACTGTAGGCTAGACCGGCGATTTTCAACCAGGTTCTAAATATTTTGAATTCCTACTATCTTCTGTGTTACGCCGTGACATAAATAAATGAGATATTTAAAGAGACTTTTTAAAGAAGAAAAGTACCTATACGTTTCCGTTAGATCGACGAAAAAATATGCGTAATACATATAAATGTTTTGGTGTGCTGTGGAATTTTAGTTATTAGTTTGTGCGTGCCGAGAGGAGAAAGAGGTTTAAAAACTCTGAGTTGTATTTCGTAAAGTACGAAGAAAGATCAAACTTGCGTGCTCTTCTTGAATAAAATTTAAACAAAATTTGATACAATGCAATAGAATCTACTCATAATATCGGTGGAGCTTCTGGAGAAGGTGCAGCAAACAAAATTGCATTCCATAACTGGTGTGATTCAAATTATAAAATATGAATATCGAAAATGACTAACGAACCACTCTATAAGAAGTGCTTTCGAATGTTTCTTGCGTCGAAAAATGCAGACCTCTTTTAAATAAAAATATAAATAATTTTGCTTTATGATGATCAAAGAATCTTGAATCCAGTCGTTCTATCCACAACAGCTTAATACAATTTATTGGGTTATTTGGGTTGAATTTCGTCGGCAGACCATGTTTTTATGTTTTACGCGGGACACAGTTCTGGGTGAATGGAATTATACAAAGTTATTCACTTATTATATTAATTAAGTATTTCGATATTAAAAAATATTGAAAATAATAAGTAACAACATGCTCTTCAAATACGCACTTAATTATTTCCCAATGACAACTCACAAATTATAAGTTTCTAAAAATAAAAATTACGTAAATTCAACGGATGCTATTTTATTGGAATATTTTGTTATTTCAAACCAAATGAAGATTACGTATTCAAACACACTGCGTCTGTTGTCTTGTTTCTAAATACATAATAGAACCCAGAAGAATAGGAATTAAATAACATGAAACACTCATATTTTCCAGGAAAACAGAAAATAAGAAGAATCGAACGAGGTAATTTGTTATAATGGCCTAACAACAAATTTAATACGCGAATATTTTCAATTCAACATATATCCAAAATCGTTTTTACAGAAATGTGTTAGCAGCGATTAAACTTCTTAACGCTGTACACTACAAATGGAAAAACGTAGTCCAGTTTGTATGTGATAGAAGTCTGTTGCCTTTTGGAGAAGCGTTTTTAGTCGAATATAAACGCTAAAACAAATATAGTCGACCTCATAAAGAAAAAGAGTAATGTTTTACATGTTACTGGGTTATCATATCTTTCCCTGGATCGTAAACTTTTCCTGTAGCCACCGAGCGTGGATAACGACTACTGTAAGCGAGCAGGTTTATATTCGTACAAAGCATCTTAATTTTCCGAATATATCATTTTGATTCATATCGTTGTTTAATTACATTTTGTCGCGTATAAACGTTGTTTGCCACCGATTTTGCCACAAGTGTTACAATAGTTATAAGTAAAACGGAAATCACGGAACTTTCTAGTTTTATTTTTCACAGTAAACAGACGCTATGTATAGATTGAAAGTGTTTGAATATATCCAATACAAACATCACATTACACATTTAAAGTAAAAGATTACACTCGAAGGGGGTCGCGTCTAAAATAAAATACGTTTTAAATATTATTCCAAATAGAATTCCTCCATTAACACTAGAACTACCAAGGGAGTCAAAATGACTTGTTTCAGCTTTCTTGCTTTAGAATTATTAATATATAGGTATCGTTGTAGCAATTTATAATGAGTTTTAATAAGACAGAATGACAATTGTATATCTCTATTCAATGTCCATTGAACGACTTTCGTGTTCATAATCTGTCTAATGTATGGTATCTGAATAATACCAAAATGTATCGGTAGATCTAGTGTTAAATTAGGAGGCACAAAAAGTGTAATAATTCGAACGAAAACTCATGAATTTCGTGAAACTAGAGCTTCTGTGTTTCCATAAAATAGCCCAAAGTGCACTCAGCTGATGTACTTACGGATTTAGCGAAATAAGTATTGCAGGCTATTATCATATTATATTTGTTTAAAGAACAAATAGATTTGATGAAAGGAATTGAGAAATTTACGCCCGTCTGGCGAGCAAACAGATTTGATGCAATCGTGAAATCAAAACAAACCCGCCATAATATCTTTTACCCGTGCCATTATCAATTTCCCGTCAGTCAAAGTGTATAACGTGGCCAGGAAAATCAATAAGTGATTAATACGTCTGTATGGGCGGCAATACGCGCGTGCAACTTTCAGAGAACATCATTCCCGAGTAAAGCATCAGTAACGACCGTCTGACTGTCGTAAGAGTATCCTGATCGGCGAGCATTGCTCCGCCAGACCTAAACGACCTCCCTTGCACAAAGCGATTCAGACGATTTCTGTTAAATTCCCTTACGGACAAGGAGCAAGTTCAAGACGGAAAAAGCGCAGAGAGGAGGCGGGTGGGACAACTCGCAGGAAGAACATTTCGTTGCATGAGTGCGGCCAGCGGTTATACTCACTCATATAGAATCGTACAGAAACGCCATATAGACTGTTATATGGCTGCCGCCAACTGATATATGCGCGACGTTATCTGTATCCACTTACTTCCTCGTTTGGCAGAAAGTACGAAGCGATTTAAAATGGGTCACCTTTACTGGGAAGACATGTGCAACAAAGGAACGTGTCGGAAGTAGCACCCACTATCAAATTCTTCAATCATCTCCACCTATTACGTCGTCCTTCGTTTTCTCTGAATGAAACACCCGCTACGTTTCCCCTGCCGCGACCCGTTCAAAATGTATTTCAAGTTTCGCGAGTGGATAAACAGGGTGGCGGAAATACAATATCGATTTGGAACTTGCTACCTTCGCGCAGAATTGCTTGTTATAATATTCTAACAAATTATAAAGGAGAAGAGAAACTGTCAGCTCTTGAATTATTAAAATACGCACTTCGTACAATTTGTTGAATATATTTCGAGCCAAACATGTCTTATTCCCTAATACAAGTAAAACTGGGAACAATAAATTAGAGCAAACTATGCAAAGTCAGATGCTTCGAATTAACATCAGTTATTCATTCAATATGTGAGTTTTTGATTGCGCAGCTTAAATTTATTGCAAAGATGCATTGAGAGGTTTGCTCCTGTTACGCGAAACGATAAAAATATGTATCATATTTTATTCCGAGGCGGTCCGTTTCTATATAAATGCTTGAAGAATACATCTAACGAAATTTATTTCGAAACCACACCTACGGTATTATTCAATTTAGCATAAGTCAAAACGATGATTCATGGGAGTCGGATAAAAAATGAAACGAGGATCCATTAATCTTTCCTATCGTTTGCACAGTAGGTATAACTTTTCGAAAATAAAACGTATTTACGAAGGACCGTTGAAAATTGATTCACCGCCCGTGTTGCGTGCCTAATTAACACAAAATTCGATATTCGCCTACGATTGTGGGGGGAAAACTGAAATATAAACACCCGCCGACTGGTATCCTTTTATTGCAATCTATTGTGTGCAACCGGAGCAGCAATATCATTCCGCGTTACCGTTGCCGCAGATGCACAAAGGGACAGATCTACCGCTAAAAATAAATCCCTAGGGTGGCCCAGGACGATGCCCAAGGGAAGATACTCGTGAAATCCTCAAATCATCAAGTCATTCCGCCACAAGTTTCTCAGCTGTGCACAGATCACACTCTTCACTCGCATTTAGTTTTTAGCAGTATTGGCATTTCTCTGGCGCACTAATTGGTGTTCATCTAGAGATATTTTTAGCAGCAAATTTGCCCCTAATTAGTAATAGCATGGAACCTTTTTTTCTGCGCCGAATATATTGTATAAATAAATGACTGTTTATCCGAATTTAAACACTGAATTTCTTTTCTTAAATTCATTATTAGTTGCGACATAGGGGGTGAACTCCATTGTAATATAATAATGCAACTATTTAGGATAAAGCATAGGATAAAGCACACTCTGGACATATTTTTCTATTCCAGATGTACGGTAATGTAAATGAGGCGATTTTAATAGAATTCCCAAAAGTTGTGTTTGAACGAAATATGCCAAAACTGTTGTGAAATCTCGCTTACCCTTTTCAATAAATTGTGATACAAAAACATGTACATATGTAGAAATCCATGAATATTGAAAAACTTGTTTCAAGTCGCTTGTTTAAAAATTGAAAGAGCATACTGCAAAATTAAGATCTTCCTAGGAAATTCTTGATTCGATTTTTTAAATGTAACCTCAGAGACCTGCACACCGCGTGGGAAGCGATTCTCTGTCGGCGGCAGAGAAGGTACGGAGAAATCCATGATTCTTCTAAATTCTGGCATCATGTCGGTTGCGACGACCGATTGTTCAGCAATAATGGTACCGGTAGCAGTGGGAGACCTTTAAAAGGGCTCTCTCCGTTATTCTCCGTTCTCTTTCCGTTCCTTTGACGAAGAGATCCCGCGTAGCCGATAAGACGACAATTAAAGGGCACTAGACCTTCCAGAAAAATCGTTAAGTATGGAAAGAAAAGGTCGTCCAAATTGAGTTTCCAAAGAATTTCCTCGGAAGGAAAGGGGGGCTGGGTCGCTTTGCATAATATTTGGTACATCGGAGTCACGCTGTGCTCGCATCATTTTTATTAGCTTTCCATTGACAGAGACATTTTTTTGTCGATCGTAAAAAAAAAAGGACACAGTGTAAGCGTTTAGGAATTAATTATAGGCCTTGTACATTCTGATATGGCAACACACCTTCGCCATTCTGTGTAGATAACGAATTAGTACCGACTCGACACGAGATTTTATAGACTGTCATTAGACACCGTGTGTTTCCTATCACTGGATACCATGAAACCTCTCAGCGCGGCGACCGAGAACGTGTTCCTGGTTGGACATAAATAATACAGCTACGTCCGCAGTCGCTATAATTCAATTCACACCTGATAACCGCGATCGTAGAATTTCCATATTACAGGCTGCAATAAAATTAAAAATATTTTCGGGGCGGTCCGCACGCTTCGGGGGGTCCCGCCGCTCTTCTCTCTACTACTCCACGAACGAACGAGCCAAGGTTCGCGATCCTTCACGTTCGCTGTCTTACGAATTTGTCCCCCAAATTTGTTTCCCGTTGTCCCCGGTGGTCTTTCCGCCCGTAGAACAAATGGCAAACGGCCGGCAAAACGAAACGGTGCCGGCAGGTCATCACTTTTTTTCAATACCTACTTCGAATAATGACTTATGGTCGGGAACGAAACGGATAATAATACACCCGACCCGTTTTCGCATTAGCTCGAAAGAGAAACTGTCTCTGGAATTGTCTACCGTGATATTTTTCTACTACGCAAACAATGCTCGAAAAGTATCAATCGTGCGGCAATTTATTATGTTCTGGTTTACGGCCTCAATAGTACAAGATCAACAGTTCCAGCACGCTTAATTAGTATCAGCGTTAAATCCACACGAATTCCAAGATTCCCAATTCCACTGTACAAATGAATTACGACATTGCGGGGAAGAAATATATGATTTCCGAGCACCTAACGGACATCCAGCTGACAGTCATAAATTAAGGCCGACCGAAGCTGACCGAAGAATCAATTTCGCCGGCAACAAGGTGAATGCCATAACCTATAATCTATACTAATCCGTGTTACACTCAAAGGTGTTATTTTCCCAGCATACCTCTCGCCCGGGGTGATTCCCGATTCCCTTTCGCCGTGGACTTGATTGTTTTAGCTACGGGGGTGAGAATACATTACACGTAAATGAAGAAGCGGCACGGCCAAAAGCAAGATTAACGACTAGCAGGTATTTACGGGTCGTGACTTGTCGGGCCCGTTTAAACAAATGTTTGTTTCCTGCCTCGGCGGCACCGCCTCGACAGCCCTTCTTTCCAGGCCGCGTAAAGAGACCCCGTGGATCTTAAGTGCCGGCGTTCGCGCTCGTGGCACCGCACCAATCACCCCCAAATATACGCCCACTCCTGTCATCCCCTTCGGTGCCGCATTCCATTCAGCCGTTTCCGCCAACATCTTGATTTTTGCGCTTCGAACAGCCGGCTGGCATGCGTGCACCCGATCAACGAAATTACCCATCGCGACAGAATATCTTTTCGATCGCTCGTACACGCGCGATCGTGTGCTGTCCGAACGACAATTTCCTCGATGTTGCACGACAGATTTACGATACAGGCCTCGCTGCTCACCACCGTTTCCTCGCTCGGGAACGTTGGAACAAACAGAGAAACGATAGCGAACCAGTCGTACAAAGGAAACCAGCCAAGGGACTATAAATTTGGCAATTTCTTCTCGCGTCACCAGTGTACCGGTGACGTTTCTGTAAACAGATGAAAGATCGTGGAAAGGAAGGAATAGAGTCAGTCAAGGTATAAAGGACGAGGACAGAGAGGGGGGGCGAAGAAAGGGCAATTCCGAGGAGATGAAACAGGACAGAAAAGGGGGAAAAAGCCGAGAACACAGGGGGTGAAAGGAGAGGCAGGTAGAAGAGAACAGATCGGTGGGCGCCGACTCGTACGCGCGCCATTCAAAGGAAATTTATGTACCAGAAGCATAAAGCCACTGCCGGCCGCGTTTCTCAGACCCCAAGTATCGGAGGCATCCAAACTACCGAATTCACAAATGTTCTTTTCTACCCCCATTCTCTGCCTTACTCTCCTTTCACCGTACTCATCCCTCTGTTGCGTGTATCGCCGCTACAATTCAAACGGATGGTGCATTATTCTACCGCATGTAGTAATGTGGTCGTATGACGAGCGCGAACCTGATGGAGACAGAGTCTCGAGATGAAAGAGGAGGGCGGACGAGGAAATGTGGAATTCCGAGAGGGGGACGAGTCGAGAGATAAAAGACAAGTAACACTATTGCCTCTCTCAACGATCGCCGTCGGTCCATGAGAAATTCCATAGGGAACGTTCGTAAGACATTATTTCAAGCGGTTGTATCAAGGGAAGGCCGAGTACATGTACAGACGATGTCATTACGTTCCTTTAACGATTGGACGCGAGCATGTGGCATTGTTTAAATCAACGTTGCTTGCTGCGTTCTGGAATGGTTTTACGTATGTAAGACGTCGATGTTGAAAGGACAAAGATGGGGTGATATATTTCAGTAATGTTCTCAGAGCTGCTCTGAGCAAATTTCTACTGTATTGTACAACGTGCTTCGAAGGTTGGTGTAAAATTGATACAGAATTGTTGAATGCACAGTGCACGGTGGTTCAGAAACCCGGTTTTTGTGGCCAAAACTCAATTCTTCAAGTTTTATGCTTTGCAGGCATTTTTTCGCTTAGAAAAAATCGAACATATTATTCGTTTCAAACGATTGGGTAATCGCGTACAACATGCTAAGAGAGAGATGACGAAAGTTCGTGCGAACTCATGTTCGAAAATAATTTGTTAAGATACTATCAAAAGTTCAAAGATATATTTTCTGTTACACGAAGTAACGTTTGCAAAATCCCATTGTAATTTTGATCACTTTTATCAATTAAAAGCAGCAGACGCTCGTTTTGAATTTAGTATATAAACATTAATGAAAAAAGCGACATGGAATTCTAACTCCAACTGATGCTGCAAAGTAAATAGCCATCCTAACAAGTGACACAAAGTACACGTATATTTTAGTATCTGCTTAATGCTAATGCTTACAAAATCCATTTCTGCATTTATCGATCATAATTCCTTGCTCTACGATTTTACGCAATATTACTGCACAAGCCAGAATAGGCTATTTAATTTCTACATCAGATAGGTCGCGAAAGTTCTAACAACTCACAACAGTTGGTCATGGTGCCAATAATTACCACGAATCATCCACGTGTTTATCATATTTGGATCTTACCCTATGCTACGAATCCCATAAATAACACAAAGGAGAAAAAAGGGAACGGGAAACGATATTACAGCTGCAATGATTTCGTAGAACTCGATCACCGCAGGAGGAAAAATGGCAGAGGATTGTTTGACCCTGTATGCATGCACCGCGCACCCACATACGGTCTTGAGCAGGTAGTACCTGCGCGTAACGAAGCTTCGCAAAATAAGAGAAACGGCGAAACACGATCGGGCAAGGAGATAAACCTGGCTACTGCGAGATCTCCTTTACTCCGCGGGGTTCCCGGAAAGAGAGGGCCTCGAGATGGACACTCGCCATCTCATCTAGCAGAGATAGGCTGTGGCCCAGCTACCATATCTGATGAAACGCGATGGATGGGACAGCGTGACACTAAAGTACGAAACAAAAGTGTCCTCCGCGGCGTGCTTCCCTCTGCCCCACTGGCAGCTAAACCCTGTGTCCTCGACCACCCCCTTCGGCACCCACACCCGGGAACCATGCAATGACCGCGTTGGGTCCCGACAAAAACTTTTACTATCTTTTCGTCAATTTGTTACCTACTTTCACGTTAGTCACCGGTGTCGCCCCCCTGCCATATCGTTTGCCTTTTTATGCTTGTATGTGTGCATTCGTGTACAACCCTTGGGTCTTCTTTCACGTGAACGCCCGATAACGTTTTACATTCTATCGTGTTGCACAATTTTATGTTGCCGTGATATCACGGTATTTAATTTCGATTCGTATTGATTTTGTTGATGAAGAGAATCTTTGTTTGGTATTATTAGCACTGAATTCTGTTTCCTTGACGCTCACTGAAAGTCTCAACGAGTCATCGCGTATAAAATGGAAAGTAATAGACCCGAATAAACGACAAATTTGTTTCTGTGATGAACGTGAATTATGATTTGTATATTTTCAGATATCGTTGTTCATTAAAAATTATTTTCTTTTATAAATAAATCTTATGTATTATATAATTATTTATTGACCTGGTTATGAAGAAAGTTGTCCTTTAAATGAATCTTCTGAAGCAAAGAACCAGATTTGTACTACGTTTCCTGTGTTACTAAATGGCACGTATGTTGCACAGATCGAGTGGCAACAAATATTAATTACAATACCTGTCCTAATAAAAGGCATACAAGTTTCGTATTAAATCTCATAGCCAAATTACTTTAAAATACGGATGAACGGGAAGAAACGACACAGGTCGACACAGGTTTAGGGTGTCAATGGAAGCAAAGGGTTCGCGATAATTCAGAGTAGTGGTATACTAACAAATGGCATGTTTATATGGTTTCCTTGGTGTCGATCGTCGGAACTTGGGGAGGAAAGTCGTGGCGCAATGGGTCTCACGACGTGACGCACGACCCCCTCAGCCTTTTAGAGGCGCCAGAGCCTGCTAGAAGAAGAGGAGAACGAACGAGACGAAGAAGAGGAGAAAGAAGGCGTTCCGACGAAACGGAGCGCGGTGTCGGAGCCAGATAAGATCTCCGAAACGGAGATCAGTAATATTTTACAAAGTCATCGAAGTTGCTCGCTAACTTCGGCATAAATTACAATCGCCGTCTTTTACTCCCTTGCTCCTCTTTGCGCTCATCTTTTGCGCGGGGTTCCTCCCACGGCTATGGGAAGATGGGAAATTGCACGAGGAGTCCAGTCAACTCTCCGTTCTGCATCGAGTGTTAAACAAACACTTGCAGATCGTTAATAGCACAGGACAACGACCTTTTTATTCGCAACACCTTATACGTAAACAGAACTACATTAGCAAAATAGATAATATATTATATATACAGGTATTTTATACCTGGACAAAAATATTGGCACAATTTCAATGGCGACAAGAATGGTACGCAGCGAACTACGAAATTAATTTGATTCAGGATTTACGTAACTCGTCATTAAAAATGTGCTAATCGTTTTGCCCAGGTAGGAATCCAATGGCTGCATAATATATTACCTGCTTTGTTAATGTAGTTCTGTTAAGTTATCAATTTTTTGCCAATATGTACTTTACAGTTACTTACTAACGTTCAATACTCTCCCGAACTACAAGGTTAAAAATAGCATATTCCAATTATCCCTTCATATCTTGCTAAGTAATAAAAATAACCAAGAAATGATTAATGTTGTATTTTATGTTCCCTTTGGTGTCATAAAACTTTTCTTAACAATTTCGCAATTACAAACGGTTTGCAACTAATTTCAAATCGTCGAGCTAGCTGAAACACCATGTATAATTTGTACAGTACATATTTCACGCAAAATGAGCAAAATTCCAACCATCACAGTTAACAATAACAGCAACTGAATAATTTAAAACAATTCAAGAATATTAATTCGACAAGGGTAGGTACAGCAAAGCTTATAAAAATTAGCAATTATTCATTTAAATCTGATAAACAAGAAAATTGTAACTGAACATTTAAGGCTAGATAAATTATAATAGAACCCATGCAATCCTTTTCTTTAATGAAATATTGGGCAAATCGAAAAAGTATAAGCAGTCGAGAAAACTCCGAACGAAAAATTTGCAATCCTCCTAGACTTGTGGGGAGGCTCGACGAAACATTTCCTTTCATTCCATTTCGACAGATTTCGTAAGTTATAACCATAAGACGTCCACCATGAAGTCCAATGTTTACTCGCGAGATTAGCGTCCACGGCAGGGTACAATGCCGCAGTTTATTATTTCCGACACTAAAGAAACCGATTACCATCGCCGATGGACGTTACTTAACATTTTGCAACGGAAAAAGAAGGCAAGAGCCAAAAAGTCAGGGGAACACGAAGTCTGGACCATGACACAAATACATTCCTCACTGCGTGGTTCGCCGGGGACTAGTTCATAAATCATATCTGATAAAAAATGTTTGCAATGGTGCGCGACATGCGCTAACAAAATATCATGTATGGCAGCGGTGAATAATGGTTGCGATGTGTCTGACAAATTAATTCGATGTCTTCGATGCGTAATTCTCAACATTTTAACGTTTCTTCGATTTTTAGGTGCTCGACGGTCGTTCAGGTAAGAATAAATAGAAAGGGGCAAAAAGCTGGATGAATTATTATAGCTTGAATTATTAATCAGACAAATCATCGCGCATGTTGGGTCGCGTGTCTATGTAAAAGTTTCTTTCGTACGAAGTGTTTGCATCATAAATATTGGCCGAGATTTCATATAACAGATATTCGTTTTACAAAGTTATTTGCAAGAAAATAAAATGTTATAATCTAATACTGTGATACTTTCGAGGAATAGATTTAGTTTTAATAGATTAGTTTAAATTAACAAGAATGCGCATTGCACTAATAGGGTTCAAAGAAATCATCTTCCAACGAGGTAGCATTCAACTATTCTCAAAGTAATTTTATTTTTTATTGTGGAAGTAGTTTTGTTTCTTCTGAAGTTTGATATTCAAGTTTACCCGATTGACAATAATTGTAAACGTCATTTAGGGACAACAAAAGTGCAGGAATATGCATGTATCAGTTATTAACGAGATTTATAAGAAAATTATTATTGTTGTCTTCTACTGATAAGAAAAACAGCGTTAATCTCATTACCCGCCATCATGTGTAATTGAAATCTGCATGTTTCTTTACATAAATGCATTTGGAAGAAGAGGAACTGGCGATTCTTCGTTGCAAAATTTGGAAAAAGGAACCTATCCACGATAGGAGCGTGAAGAGGTAATATTTTAAATAAACGTAAACCACATTATTATTACTCAAGTCTGGGTCCAAGTAAAAAAATTAAAACGAAATCTATTCGAAAGTAACCGTACAAAATCGTCATAGGTCAAAATACATTTTTCTAAAATCCGATATTTACACACAAATTAAAATCAGTAGATATCATAAGTGCTTCGGTTTAAAGAACAATATCCATGATTTATAATAACGTGGTGGTTTTTTTTTGGTCTTTATACTCCTTATTTATATTTTTGAATACAATTTTAAGGGCGGAAAAATATAATGTTAATACAAAAGGGATAAGCAAGACGATGTATGGTAAAACTTAGGGCGCTCATAAGTACAAAGGGTATTCCCTTAATATCCCAAAATTTTACGAGAAATTATACGAAATCTTGATTTATTTCTTTCGAAAGCAGCTTTCACCTCCTGGAAAACAACGAGGGTGGTTTAGCCCGAATGTAACCGAGAAGTTAGTAGGATAGCGATCTAAATGCTGAGGACTTTTTCAGGGGCTGAAATAAAGATATCACCCACGAAGACAGCCTATCCATTCTCGAGCGGAAACTAACCTGAACTTTAGTCAGAAATTAATATTCCGTTTCTACGTGCAGAATTTGCCCACCGTGGTTCGACGATCTCCAGGGAAAACCTCAGGTATCCAACCGAACTGCATGGAATGGTAGAAATGAAGGAATACTACACCATCCGATACGCCTATCTTCTTTTCGATTTCCCACGTTTAAATCATCCCGGATTTGTCGCGTCAAGGGGAACAAAACGTGTATTCATCTAGATATGTACTACCTTTCCTCGGATCTATTAAGCACCTGTTATTCCATGTAAAAACACAAACGACATTCATTCATCAACGTGAACTGTTAGGTTGTTCAGATATAAATTGCAGTGTTCAGTAGTCTAATGGTTAGGATGACTCTCATTTACTCTTGAAAGGATACGGACAAAATATATAAAATGGTGTTTAAAAGTAGAGAGGACGACGCATTATATTGTACTAGAGAAGGCACGAGAGAGAAGTTATAAAGCGGGAAAGAACTCACTAAGATTTGATGAGAGAGTAGAGAAAGCGGAAGGAAGAACCTTGGTGAAGGAATGCGTAAGAAAAAGAAGACAAGAAAGCTGCACGACGAAGAACAGTAGGGAGAGGACAGAGTACATACCTGCATAGAAACGGTTACAGCGAAAGGAGTATAGAACAAGGAACAAGGGAAGGAAGGGAAATTAGAAAGATGCTAAAGGTGAGGGACAAGGAAACGCCGGAGCAGTGGCAATACAGGTAAATATCATACTCGAGATACAACGAGAAGTATAAACACACGAACAAGGCAAAGATACCGCAGTATTTGATGGAGATGGGGGGAGGAGAAAGTCCAAGCATTATGGCGAGGGCAAGGTGTGGAAATATGGAAGAAGGAACCAAATTTTGGAGGTGAGAAGAAGAAGAAGTAAGCTGTAAAATATGCGAAAGACATATTGGGAGTATGAAGCACCTTGTGGAGGATCGTGGTGGAGTGACGAGAATAGGTATAGGCATACAAGAGGTACTTTAGGCTAGAAGGGTAAATTAAATAGTAGACTGGCTCAGGACCATGGATAAAACAAGGTCAGAGACAAACCAGTAAAAAGTATTTCGATAGTCAACATTCACAATTTGTCGGTGAACCTCGAAAAAGCGAAAAATATTAAAAATTGAAGAAATGGCACGCTTTTAAACAAAAAATTCCAATTTTCCGCTACATTTTGCCATAAAAAAATAATTTTATTACCAATTTATTTCATACGTTGAGGGTCATATCGAAGGTAATATTGTTTTACATATGTGTGCAAAATTTCAACAAGTTTGATCTAATAGTTTTTGAATTATCCATCCCGCCAATTCCGAAAATGTAGTTTTGAGAAAAACGCATTTAATCTTCGCATTTAATAATCGTAGATCTTCATTTTCATTAATAATATTTCACAACATTTAGCCCGTTATTTATTCTTCACTATTGTTCACAATCTTTCCTCAATTAAGGATTTTATATTTGTCCTTTGAAAGTTGATAACTGCATAGCTACATAATTACCAAGTACTAATGAACAGTATTTATATATTAACGTAGGTATTTATTATTAAAACATTATTTCAATACCAACTGTGTTAACATAGTTAGCGTGTAAGTATAATTGTTATTCGTTTCAATAAATGCGCATTACAGATCGTTTACCTTTCACTGTAATATCATGCGCGAACGTGCTCGATGAAAGCAGATACATGTAATAAGTACCTACACGCAGTTTATGAAATAGAAGCAAAAGGAAAGATTTTAGGGCGATAAATATCTCTACGAACGATGAACACATTTCGATATTTTTCTTTACTGACACACAGCAAGTAACACGTGTATAACCACAACTATCATACCATCTTTCAATTATTTATCTCTCAAGGTGCATCTTTGCTCACGAACAGTAAGAGTTGCGAAACTTTCAAGACGCAGAAACAAGTTGACACAAATAAATTGGAATATATAACTGTTTCGACATTTTGTTAAGAAAATGTTGATGTTCAAGTACTCTATACTAAAAATAATAGGCATCATTTACTTGTTGCTAATGATACATATAGCAATGTTTTATTTTGAATTTCGATCCCCCTTTATAATAAATTTCATTGCTATCAAAGCTGTAAAAGATATATTGGATAACAAACGATGGTAAACAATGATATATTTGATGCATTATTATAAAATTTCCCATTGAAACAATAATATGTATCTACTATATCTTTACCAACACGTATCATCGTTTGCCTAACTCAATATAATCCTTCCGCTACTTTTAATTTTCCCTTTATCACTGTAATCAAGCGTTCTCAGAAGGCGAGCGAAAGTATTACGAAATGGTTAAATTAACTAATCAATTGCTGGGATACGAGATTACAACGTTGGAGGGAAAGATGGATGAGAAGAAGCTGGGGAGAAAAAAAAGAAGCCACATATCTCGACTACGTTGCGTTGGTACCGTGAGTTGTTCCCGTCGAGCGTGTAAAACAACTATGACGTGAAAAATAAGGAACAAAACGCAAAAGCAAATGCGAAGAGCGCGTTAACTGTCCCATTAAGAACTGAGTCGGTCGGACGACGCGGTATATATGTACATGCGTGTAAAAGTTCACGAATCATCCCTTCGTTGATTCCGCAGCAAATTACAACATGAACGAAATTCAATCCAAAATGAAAATCGACTTCAAAGCGCATCTTTTAAAATGCATATGTGACTAGGGGGTATCGGTTTAAATTCATCCAGGCCGGTATCCAAGTGTACAAAAAGCAAGAAAAAGAAGGAATATAGAAGGTAAGGAAAGGTAGAAAGCGTACAGCGTGTCGGCGAAGACGGTATCACGTTTCGTGTGAGCCGATATTTGTTACACGTTCTTATAGAAGATGAAGAAGCGGTCCGTCGCGCGGACCGAAGACGCGAAGGTGAGCGAGAATGGGCGGTGGCACGAGCACGAGCACGAGCACGAGCACGAGCACACAGGCCACAGGCTCGGACATTTCAGGGCCCTATTAACGAGTGGCCCCCCGCGGCCGACGCAACGGGCCCAATCAACCCAACTCCAATTCCTGGCGCTCGCTTCGACTTGTTTTATGTAATGTCCACGACGCCAGAATCAATTAGTCGAGGCACCCTCCTATTTTGCGTATGCATGCGCCTATATGCATAGCGGCCAATCTACCCAAAAAGGTTCCGAACTTATTTGCAACTGTCCGCTGCGGACCATGGTAGACGGGAATAACCGGTTCGCTGGGAGTTAGGCGGAAATTGAATGATTCGAAACAAACGAGAATAGCAGCGCTGCTCGCCTTTATTGTGGTGCCGAATCGCTGACGCTCCAGTTCCAGTGGAAATCTACCACTGTGCGTATATTAACCACTTTGTGGGCGAGTCGTTTGTTTGGAGAATTTGCTGTCTATTCATCGATGCTATATCTGTGATTAATACTAAATTGAGAACGATTTTTATTCGAGTACTCGAGTGGAACGTAATGTGTATATCTTATACTGATCACGAAGGGGTTAAGTGCCGTTACAGTTCCTGGTTCTGTCTCTAAAAACATCACATCCCCGATATACAGTGACTGAAAAACGTATTCATACAGTAGCGTCTTTGTTAAATAAACAAACGAAATACACACGTATGAACAAATTAATATTTTGTAGGATACCCTTTATTATTTATAATGGCTTGTAATCGCCTGGGCGTCGATGAAACCAAATTATTTGTTATATTTTCATCGATTTTTCCTCATTCTTGTATTAATGCATTCTGTAAATTATTTTTGTTTGAAACTGGGTATTCTCGTACACGGCGTTTTAATTCTTCCCATACATTTTCTATGGGATTAATATCGGGTGATTGTGGGGGTGTTTCTAAAACATGCGGCGTGTTATACAATAACTATTCTCTAGCTAAATGAGATTTGTGTTTAGGATCATTATCTTGTTGAAAATAACAACAATCTGATATATGAAATTTTTCAGCACTTTCCTTTAAGTTTAATTTCAAAATATTCAGAAAAAGTCTTTTCTCCCGATTTACCTTGCTAATATATGGTTTCTTCCTAGCAACCCGAGCAAAATATCCAGCTTCTTTAAGCCTATTAGATATTGTTTTCGAGCAAACTTATTTTTCAGTAACTGCCTCCAATTCTTTCACAATCGTAGGACCACTTTTGAAAGGATTTTCCTTTACTTTTTGTAATATAAATCTGTCATCCCTCTCATTTAATTTTGCCGGTCTTCCACTGCGACGCTTATTTTCGACCGTTTTTGATTCTTTATACTTATTTACAATGTATTCGATGGTGGCATGACTTTTCCCCACTGTTTCGCGAATCTTTCGAACAGATTTTCCATCCTAATGGAACTTCATTTTAATGTTTCTTTCTTCTACAGTTGTTTCTTTGCTTTTAGTACTCATTGTAACAATGTGACATTTGGCTACCACCGAAAGCAAAAAGATACCCGAGTTTGCAGAACCGAATCTTGTAGCAGCATACAATAAAAGAATTACCTTTAACTATATATATCCTTTCGCGGAATAAATTACGAAATTCATCCTGCAAATTCTTTAAAAGCCACAACAGCATAGCGTTTCAAATATAGCAAACGTAACGAGATATGAAAATAATTGAAAAGTTTTTTGTATTTTTCCATGCATTATTATTATTATCTCTCTTTCGAAAAACGTGCTCGACAACAATTTTTTATCAAAACAATGTTTTCTCGTCAATGTTCTCTTCTTTCATAGAACCGAATGTTTTGCACATCTATTTAACGTGCCTTTTCTTTACTTTTCGTATTAGTTTATAATATTTATGTAACATTTCATCACAAGGGGACACTGCATTATATTCCAGCATGATTAAATGCATCAAACAATTGTTATTCCGCCAGTGACTTCACAAGATGTTCCGATCCAAATGTTTGCAAATTTGCACTTTACATACAAATACTGATGATCACGGAAAGGATAAAAAAGGACTGTTACGACAATAAAAGTAGAAGTAAAAGTGAAAGAAAGACGTTATTGAATTTCGACGGCGTTAAAATCGAAATGTTCAGAGAAAGCCGCTAGATCACAGCACGAGCGCGATACATCACACAGCAGCAACCAGCATGGGAGCGTACGAGCGGACTTTGTTCAGCTACTAGGCAAACAATTGCCCATGGGCCATTCACAACCCGAAAACCATTGCTGTGTGCATCGAACAAAAGTGCGTACATACATCAAGCCTGTTTATATCTACGGTGGAGTCAGAGTATGCAACAATACAGCAATTTGGCTTGGACCGATACGAGATCTCACGGTGATACCTTTCCCACCTTACCGTTACCAACCGCGCTCATCGGTCGCTTTCTTCGTGATGCCGCGCCAGTGGTGTCGAATCAATTTTTGCTCCGTGAAAAATCATGCCTCACGAACAGTTGAAGGGTATAGTCTTGCATTTCAAATTGTTTGAAAACAGGATTCACTGTGATGCTTAAAATTATTGTGAAAGCAATATTCTCTGTCGTGCTCAAAATAATTTGAGCACACGTGTTTTACACTTGAAGAAGAGAAAGAATATACAATGATAGATGTACGTGAATATTCTGAAAACAATAATAACGATGATTGAGTTGTAACAGCTTCACGTTAATGATCCAGATTTTTAGATTACAATCGGAAAGATCAGAAACAACAGGACTCACTTTTCTTTCTTAAAATGAGTTATGCACTGAATTGTCTTTTAAATTTATATGCTTGAAATTACAGTAACAAATAGCGCGAATCCCATATAACCATATTTTGATAAGAATATTATTTGAATTAATTAAACAAGCATTACTTATCCATTGTTGATGAAAAGTTATTTAAAAATGGGATAAGTGCTGTTTCCGATTTCGTCGATCCAATTAATTGGACTATTTTGAACGCTCAATTTCCTTGGGTGAAAGATGTATCACAATGTGTGCAATTATGCAGACATAGGAGACATGAAATTACGTTACTCGATAAATGTCACCAAAGCACGATCGAAACATTTTTAACGTAGCAATGAGAAAACAACATTTCTATTTCCACGTACATTTTAACAATATGGCAACACTTACAGAAGAATGCAGGATCGATTGACTTTACAGTGTGTAAAAACTGTTTCTATACCACTGGTTTGCATCGATTTCACGGTGGGCCGTGCCACGTATCCCAGGCCGTGTACACGCATACTTAACTCGTACGAGATGCACCGAGACATATGGATACCGGCACTGTACCCTCCATTTCTGGAATTCGATGCGATCTTATCTCGGTTTCAAAGCCGCCACGACCCCCGCGAAGAGGATCTTTGATTTACTGCGGTGGAGAAGGGAAAAAGAAAAACCGTAACACAACTCGAGGACACCGGACATATGTACAGTCTGCCCATTTGAAACGTTCCTCGCTATTACAGGTACAGAGCGATGAACATTTCTCCTCCTATACAGGCTATGTTGTTTATGACATACATCGTAATATCTTCGTTATTTTTGCCAATACAAAACAATGTCTAGGGACAAAGTTATTTAACCCCAACCAACAAGTATTGTAATTAACGACCCTTTCTCTCAAGGTCAACTCTTTCGAACTATCAAGGTCACCAGTGATGTTTCTATAATAACGGTACATTTTTAACATCATACACTCTCTGTCCCAAAAATAAACGAAATGGCTTTAAAGAAAACAAAATAGTGCAACAAGCATGACAAAAATCATTTTATTTATTCGAAATATTCTCCCTCAGCAGAAATACGATTTGCACGTTCCAGAAGTGCATTAAATGACTTTTTTATTTCACTGATTGGAATGGTGTTCAGTATGCTCGTCGTTGTCCGTTGAATATCTTCAATTGATGAAAAACGGTTTCCTTTCATCGCCAAATGCAGCTTAGGGAATAGAAAATAATCGCAGGGAGCCAAATCAGGTGAGTACGGGGGATGTTGAAGCAAAAAAATTTGTTTCTTGGTCAAAAAGTCAGTGATAATTGACGAACGATGAGAAGGTGCATTATCGTGCAACAATCGCCAACTGCCGGGTTCTCGGAATTCAGGGCGAACGCGACGAATACGGCATACCAAACGCTTTAATACACCAAGATAATACTGACCATTAACCATTGCACCACTTGGAACGAATTCTTTGTGGTTAATCCCCTTGGAATCGTAAGAAGCAATGAGCATTGTTTTGATTTTTAACTTCTCCAAACGAGATTTTTTTGGATTTCCTTCATCTGCTGACCGCCATTCAGCACTTTGACGCTTGGTTTCTGGATCGTATTGAAAACACCACGTCTCATCACCGGTTACAATCGTTTTTAAGAAGTTTTCGTCTCTTCGAGCTTCTCTCATGATGTCTTTGCAATGCCCAATTCGGCACAATTTTTGGTCATCCGTCAATCGATGTGGAACAAACTTTGAATTTAGCTTCCGAAGATGAAGTTTTTCGGTTAAAATGCGATGAATTATTGTCTTGGATATTCCAAGTCCATTTCCATAAATTTCACTGAAGATTTTTTCGTAATTTTCACAAAATCACGCACTTTTTCGACAGTTTCTTCGGTCATCGTTTCAATTGATCGGCCTGATCGTTTATCATCATCCACATCCTCCCTGCCTTGCCAGAATCGTCGATGCCACTCAAAAACTTGTGTTTGTGAGAAACAATTATCTCCATAAGCGATTTTAAGCATTTGGAACGTTTCTGTAGCACTTTTACCGTTTTTAACACAGAACTTAATGTTGATTCTTTGCTCTTTATTCATTTTTCGACCGATGTATACAAACTAGTGTCACTTAATGCGTCGTATCTTGGCTTTTACTGAACGAAATCTGATGCAATTTTTACAGATTGGTAAGGAAAGTTAACACTTTATAAATCAATTGCATAACAATAGATAGCACCACTAATTTCGTTAAACTAGAGCCATTCCGGTTATTTTTGGGAGAGAGGGTGTATATAATTTTAATTCAATTAAATTATTAACAATATGTATAAACTGAACTTTATATGCGAAATCACATCTTGTTTTTGCATCAAAAATTAAGCAAATCATACAAAAAAGAATTTAATATTTAATAGGTCCTCCTTTGTTTTTAATCACTTGAAATATTCTTCTTGGCATCGATTCAATTAATTTATGTAGTGTCTCTGGGGCGATTTGGTACCACGCCTCTCGGATACCATTTTTTAAATCAGTGACATTACAATATTGCTTGCCATTGGCGTATACCTTGCATACTAATATTCCCCAAAGATTTTCTATGGGGTTTAAGTCAGGACTTCTTGATGGCCAAGGCAGAACATCAATACTCACTCTTTGTAGCCAATCTTTAACAACTTTCGACCGATGAATTGCTGCATTGTCGTGCTGGAATATTAAATTTGGTCCACCAACTTCATCACCATACTCGTCTAATACGAATTCTCGTAATTCTTGATACTTCTCACCATTTGCTTTGGGGGGAAACCACATTACCGGCGTTTTACCAATGTACCCGAAGGCAGCCCATATCATTACACAGCCTCCTCCATGGACCCTACTCATTTTTATTAGGTAACGCAAAAAGTTCGTGCGGATTTTCAGAGCAAAATGCAAATACTCAAATCCGTTTTAAATGGAAATTAAGTGAATGAAGTTGCTTTCTTGCGGTAGATTCTTCACATTCGAATACTTGAGCAAGTTCTGATCATTTTTCTTATTCGTGAATTTGAACGTACGTAGTCGATGAATTTTTCGTCTGCGATGACAGATGGACACCCTGAACCCGGCTCGTCATCTAGCGATTGATTTCCTTCTTTGAATCTTTTAAACCATTTCTGTGTGGTTCTTTCACTAACAGAACCTTCCCCACAAACCCTACAAATGCGCCTTGCTGCATTTGCTGCTGTACTGCCAAGTTTAAATTCGTAAAGAATAAAAGCACGAATTTTTACTCTTTTTCGTCACGCAAATGGTGCCAATAGTACTAGAAGCTATCTGGGCCGTCTAAATTAAATTTGTTTTCATCGGAAAAAATCACTTTCTTCCAATTTCCTGTCCATGTCATGTGCTCCTGGGCGAATTTCAATCTCTCATCTTAATGAAATTGAGTTAGTGGAGGCTTTTCTGATCTCTTCGTGTAGCGCAGGGTTCCACTATTTCTTAAAATTTGTTGCACACGTCGAGTAACTACGGGCAAATCTAATTTTGTCTTTATTTGCGACGCATTCAGTTTATTTGCTCTAGCCTCTTAAAGACATTGCCCGATTCAATTCTAGGGACATATATTTAGTAGGCGAGTTGCCCTTTCGTAAATTTGTACCAGAACGAAACATATTCCTCCGCGTGCTGTATGATCTTATCGAAATATATTATTTTCTCAAATTATATTCCGCAAATATATAGTTTTGCAATATAAATTTGCATTATTTCGTTATGATTGTACTCACCTCTTTCAACGGCACCTTGAACGGAAGAATTTTTGTACCCTCGATCACTGTGCCATAAGGCTTGTAATCTAACCACCTGAAACACAAAATAGCGGCAATGAATAAGAGTACATGAATTTAAGTGTCTACTATATGCTGGTAAATTAAAAAAAATGTACATAACCAAGTGACTACTTGAGTTTGGCAATAATTTAGTACGAACGGAATAATATTTACAAGTCAAGGCTTTACAACAGACGAGGAAAAATTGCTTTAATTAGAAAAAAAAAAATTTTAATGTTTCATTCAGAGATCATAACTGTCCAAATTTAAAAAGCCATGGGAATTTTATTTTAGTTACGGTAAATAATTACCAACGGCGGTAACTAAGAAAACTAATAAAAACCCCAAACTACTATATTTGTAACCTTCCCCCAAATCTCTATCGCACCAAATTTCGTGCCGATCGGCGACACGAAGTTCCCGCTCTATTTTAACTACAACTGTAATCTTCTCTTACGCTGTAGCGATAACGCAGGGAGTGGCATCACAGTGGTAAAACACTTTTCGCAAAACTTTGGGCATTAACTTTTGAATTGCCAAAAATCCATCTTGCAAACATTGCTTTTATGTATAATGAAGCTATGTTCCAAATTTCAGCCGCATCGGGCTTGACCGGTTTTCGGAAATGCACCCAAGTATTCATAACCAGAAGAGTAAGAAATCAATATTTTTTAATCAATTCATCTTTTCGAAAATTTCTGTCAGATTTCATTACTTTCCATGTAAATAAAAAATACCTTTTCTTCATGAATTGTGTCGAAATAATTAAAGAAATAATAGTTACTTTTGATCTCTGGCTTTATTGCGTTTCAAGCACCCTCTATCAAAGCCATCAATAATCAACAAAAATGCACATTTCTCGACCGATAAGTTAGCCCCACATAACGCGTCACAAATGCATTCAAACGTATCAAAAATTTATCAATTCTAATTATGAATCACGCAAACTTTAACATCCATAACATTTTCTTTATCCGAAATTAAGTTAACTTCTATCACAAGATTTATTTAAAAAAGAACAGATAAGATAAAGTAATAAAAGTCAGCATAACATAACCTCTTTGTAATGTGACTTGCGATTAACACCGATAAACAATAGATTTAACTACCTTAAGAAATGTTACAGTGCGGCAAAAACGAGAAATAACTAATACTTACCTGTCTGGTACAGAGTTCGACATGGTCGTTTGATTAAAAAGTTTTATGGGAAATTAAACGCTTAACACACACGCAAACCACAATGCAAGGCCACTGGCAGCAGCACAAGTAGAGTCGATTGTCATGTAGCGTAGAACGATCGATCGATATCTCGATTTTACGCGCAACATCGTTAACTTGATTTAAACTATTAACTGTTGTTTCACATAAAATGAGCTAATGGGAATTAAGTACATACATACTTACTTTAGCCCTTTTTGATTATAATCTGCAGGAAACGTATATAGGTTACATATAATGCGCTTTAAACGGTACGGATGGTATTTGGCAATAGACAATCCTTATTGGAAATTTTTGAACCTTATTTTATATGCATACATGTCCATGAATTATATAAACGTGACCGTAAGCAGGCAGGGAAGAAAGTTAGTTTTAGAAACAAAAGCTTTTATTAACTCGTAGGGCACTGTACGTCACCATCTTTTCTCGCTTTCAATTGCAATATTTCAGTCAACACTTTTTTCTCCAGTTCCAGAAGCCCGGGAGGTTTCTTGTACTAAAAGAAAACAAAAGCAATATAAGATTTAAGAAGACAGGCTTTCAGAAAAAATGTTTCCATACCGTAATAATCAATGTGCTATATTGATGTCCAAAGGATATTCTGTCTTGTTCTGGCTTCAATCCAGCTCGTTCTAAATCTGGAACTATTAATTTCTTAAAGTACTTTTTATTACTTGTCCGTACTGTTATCGTTCCATCACCCTCTGCAGTTACAGAATATACGATCTGTGGGTATGGCAGATTCCTTATGCGCCATTCGAGTGAAGTCTTAGTAATCCTTCTTGTGATAAAGGGCTGCGATAGTACGATTCAATAGTTATTAATAATAATAGTGTACCAAAAATATTCGAGTATATGTGTACAGGCTGAGTCACGTAACTTGCAAACAAAACATTATTAAATAAAAAAGATGTATACGAGTATATAATGTATATGATGTATGTAAGCATAAAAAGCACGGAACCTAAATAAGTTAAGGACACATACTCGTGTTTATTAAAACATAACCAGTGAACTACTTATCTGACGATACTACGCAGCCTTTACCCTCCGACCTTATCGTAAAATATCTCATTAACCATTATTAGCTTTAGGATCGACATTGATTTATACTTTTCTACCTAAAATTTAATATGTTTTCGATCTGCAGTGAAAAGAATATATCCGCCTATTTGAAAAATATTCACCTTGAAATTTCGGCTACTACACCGTACAAAATAAGTTGTGCCACCGCTGTTTTTCCCCTTTAAAACCATACAACTTTTCTATTTAAAAATTTTGTAGTAGATGTATAGTTTAAAAGTTATTGGAGGTGTGCAAGTTATGTGACTCACCCTGCATATTTCATGTACAGTAAACTCCCTCTTATCCAGCCAATGATTACCATTTATATTGAAGCAAGCACAAATTACTGACTGGTTTGTACAAGTACATGTTCAGTAAGAATTATTCCTTTATATGTTATTACAAGGCACTATATTATATGTGACTGTTATATTCACATACGCATCTACATACTTTTTTTTATTTACAACTTACAAACAACATTGTTGGATTAACCAGCCAAAGATCCGGTCCGATAATAGCCAATTAAGAGGATATCTACTGCATATATATTGGACAATAAAATTCACGTACAGCACTTGAACTTTCCTGAATTCCGCAGACTTCAATATTATTTGATCTTGGTTCAGGATCTCCAATTTCTACATCCCAACCTATATCCTGGCCAAGTTTGCCTTTTTCTCTCCACGCTCTTCGTACTAAAACATTGGTTTCTAAATGATATTCCTCTACCATTTCCCTGCCATCTTCCATTAAAAAATGGACTTTTCTTTTCCCTGGGAAGAATTAAAGAGCTATTACAATTTCATTATACTGAAACAGTTAAAAACTATTAGATATCAATCCTTTATCCTGGAAGGTGTTTTTTCATGATAAATGATAATATTAAAGTATCCACTGCGCTATAAATTATACTATATATATATATCTGTTAATAGAAAAGTTACTCTTGAATCTCAGTCGTTGTTCAAATTATTTATGTTAAACCAGGTGCAAGTAGAGGGTTATCTTGCAAGTGCAAAGGGTCGTAAGCCCATCGCAATTGCAATTTTAAACCATAAAAGAGGCACCAAAAAAACATTTATATATCCTGTTTAATTGGCCAAGGTGTAATTTATATAGATAAATGATATAATAAAGCAAGAAATTTTAACTGACAGTCTCTTTATCGATCAAACATTTTCGTGGTTAGGAATACATATTTCGCGTTTTTTAGATTGTAAGTAATATTTAAAGCAGATTTTAATCGAAAGTATTAGACCTGCGATAAACACGCTATAGATAAAACATTAAAATATATTGAAAGCATCTTACCATCTTGAATAATTGCTGTTTTTTTAGCATTTTGAACAAGACTCAACCACTGTTCGGACGCCATTAGTAAATAGTTTATTAGTTTCCTAGCAACTACATCACTGTAGTTACTATAGTGTAGTACATCGCAATATATCAACATACAAATTTATACTTGTAACTAATGATTGAAGTGATTGCAAAGTAATATCTTTCAACAGATACTGAAATGTTCCGTTTGTGATGCAATTTATTTATGAATAATACAACATACTTATATTATAGATATAGATTATAGATATAGAATACTTTGTAAACGACGCTTAAACAGCGCGGCGCCTATTGGTGGGATATGGGGACTTTGGCACAAACGAGATATAAGAATAGATAAATCACCTTATGGACTTTCGTGGCCCAACGTGACTGCCATACCGACTCAGAAATCCGACACTGATTTGAGCGCCCTCTGCTCATGAACAGTGATCAGTTGAAGAACTATTATTTACTGAAGTAAGATTGGGGACCAATGTAGATCTCCAATGTAGATCTTTACCGCTTGAATTTTATCATTACTCTGATTTCTCTACGTTGCACAAGGAAAAAATAAGGGTGAAGGCGGTGCTAGAGAGAAATTTTGAATTTTTGGAAGGGTGTATTTTATGGCCGTGAAGTCTCTGCGGTTGGAGATATGCAAACTGGATATCAAAATTCTGTTAAACCTAAATCAACTAAAATATCTACATTATAATATAAATTAGCTTATACATTGTTTGAGTAAGTAAAATGTATTAAAATAAATAATTGTAACGAAAACTGAAAATAAAAATTCTGTTAAACCTTTTGAAGTAAAAAATAAGGATTATAATACACATTAACTTATATATAAGTTAATATAAAATATATATATAATTAAACTAACTATAGTTAGTTTAAGTAAATAGGATGTATTAAAATTATTCATTATGGGGAAAGCTGAAAATAAAAATTCTGTTAGACCTGACTTAAACTAAAGAATAAGCGTTATAATATAAATTAGCATGCACGTAATTCAAATACATTCTACCTTTAATTAAGGTAAATTAAATCTTAACTTAAAACATCCTACCTGACTAAAAAGCTAATTCAATTTGGAAATATCCTATCTAATTGAAAATCTGAAAGGACATGGGGGGGGGGGGTATTTCATAATGATTGTTCTTTCACTAAAATCGTGATCGCGCAACCTGAAACAGATCAAAGTTCATAAGAATTTAGTGATATTTCTTATGTATCATATGATTTCCTTCGATTTATTTGATCCATACAACATCACTTTTGAGCCTCTGATTACTTACATATTGCAATGTATGTTATTTAATGTACTTGAGGTAGTATTCCATTTAATAGACATCTTCTTTAACCTAATAATTCTGTAACACACTTATTTATGAGACTGGTAATTGTGAAAAATAGTACAGTAGTACAAAGGGATCATTTTCTTCCAAAATGCAAATATGCTGAATAATAATTATAAATTACAAATACAAACATTTACTTGGATACTAAGATGAAAAAACTCGTTTCTAGTGTTAATAAAAGGGGAGAGGCAAAGAATAGTAATAAATTAGAACGTTAAACAAAATCAATAGCCAGAGGGGCATTCCACTATTAATTATCGTCCACCTGTTATAAGCCCGATTGAAAACCGTAAGTGTAGTAAGCAATCGTTGAACAACGAAGTTAGCAATCGTAAAAATTGTGATCGATCTTCGCCTACACGCGTAGCCTCGAGCATAATGTAACACGTTCCTTTCGGAGCCACATCGCGACCGCGAAAAATCGCTGACAAAGGCTAGCGACCATTGCGTAAATGTGCGTAAACGTATATGCTTGTGCATCACATTCGTATAAAATATTGATTGTTCAAATATATTGTACATTTTCTTTCAACCAAGTATACTTGGTTCATATTATTATTATTTATTATTATTATTTGCCATAATTTCATAATCCGTTATGGTATTCAATGTATATTTGCAATTGTAATACATATAGCTATTCGTGAAATCATAGTATCGGTATTCGAATAAATTCGTTTGTAATTTGTTATATGTGGAAAATACGTCGTGCACGGTACACTAACAATTGTCAACCGCCAAACATTGTTACAAATTTAAAAACCATACGATCATCGTACCCATTGCCTTTGGCCCACACAAGTAGCACCTAGGCACGTGAGTGAGTTCCTGACAATGAACACGGAAGGGGTTAAACCTAGAAATCCTGATGTAAAAAGATGATTAATACACGTAAAATTGCAATAGTATCTTCTATTTTCAATCTCTTTAAAGCTGACCCGACTTTATAATTTATGAAATGACCACAAAAATTCGAAAATTGCTGAAAAATAATTTATTTTACAAATTTGACTACAAATATTTCACAAAGTACAATCTGATTTGATTCCGATTCACTGTCCACCCTGCGTGAAAAACACTGACTCTACCGACCGCATTGCGCGCGGTCACAAAATACCTGAAAGAAAACATGTTCATCCCATCGTTGTTTGTTGTCGATTAATTTTACTTGCGCTGGGGCTTTCGCCTCGCAACTCGCAAATTTCATCTACACTCTTATTTAGATCCGATTCGCCTCGGTCTACCCTGCGTAAAAAACGCTGACAATTTAATGTACTTGAGGTACTATTCCATTTAATAGACATCTTCTTTAACCTAATAATTCTGTAACGCACTTATATTATGAGACTAGTAATTGTGAAAAATAGTACAGTAGTACAAAGGGAGCATTTTCTTCCTCGAGCGTAATGTAACACGTTCCTTTCGGAGCCACATCGCGACCGCAAAAAATCGCTGACAAAGGCTAGCGACCATTGCGTAAATGTGCGTAAACGTATATGCTTGTGCATTACATTCGTATAAAATATTGATTGTTCAAATATATTGTACATTTTCTTTCAACCAAGTATACTTGGTTCATATTATTATTATTTATTATTATTATTTGCCATAATTTCATAATCCGTTATGGTATTCAATGTATATTTGCAATTGTAATACATATAGCTATTCGTGAAATCATAGTATCGGTATTCGAATAAATTCGTTTGTAATTTGTTATATGTGGAAAATACGTCGTGCACGGTACACTAACAATTGTCAACCGCCAAACATTGTTACAAATTTAAAAACCATACGATCATCGTACCCATTGCCTTTGGCCCACACAAGTAGCACCTAGGCACGTGAGTGAGTTCCTGACAATGAACACGGAAGGGGTTAAACCTAGAAATCCTGATGTAAAAAGATGATTAATACACGTAAAATTGCAATAGTAACTTTTATTTTCAATCTCTTTAAAGCTGACCCGACTTTATAATTTATGAATAGACCACAAAAATTCGAAAATTGCTGAAAAATAATTTATTTTACAAATTTGACTACAAATATTTCACAAAGTACAATCTGATTTGATTCCGATTCACTGTCCACCCTGCGTGAAAAACACTGACTCTACCGACCGCATTGCGCGCGGTCACAAAATACCTGAAAGAAAACATGTTCATCCCATCGTTGTTTGTTGTCGATTAATTTTACTTGCGCTGGGGCTTTCGCCTCGCAACTCGCAAATTTCATCTACACTCTTATTTAGATCCGATTCGCCTCGGTCTACCCTGCGTAAAAAACGCTGACAATTTAATGTACTTGAGGTAGTATTCCATTTAATAGACATCTTCTTTAACCTAATAATTCTGTAACGCACTTATATTATGAGACTAGTAATTGTGAAAAATAGTACAGTAGTACAAAGGGAGCATTTTCTTCCTCGAGCGTAATGTAACACGTTCCTTTCGGAGCCACATCGCGACCGCAAAAAATCGCTGACAAAGGCTAGCGACCATTGCGTAAATGTGCGTAAACGTATATGCTTGTGCATTACATTCGTATAAAATATTGATTGTTCAAATATATTGTACATTTTCTTTCAACCAAGTATACTTGGTTCATATTATTATTATTTATTATTATTATTTGCCATAATTTCATAATCCGTTATGGTATTCAATGTATATTTGCAATTGTAATACATATAGCTATTCGTGAAATCATAGTATCGGTATTCGAATAAATTCGTTTGTAATTTGTTATATGTGGAAAATACGTCGTGCACGGTACACTAACAATTGTCAACCGCCAAACATTGTTACAAATTTAAAAACCATACGATCATCGTACCCATTGCCTTTGGCCCACACAAGTAGCACCTAGGCACGTGAGTGAGTTCCTGACAATGAACACGGAAGGGGTTAAACCTAGAAATCCTGATGTAAAAAGATGATTAATACACGTAAAATTGCAATAGTATCTTCTATTTTCAATCTCTTTAAAGCTGACCCGACTTTATAATTTATGAAATGACCACAAAAATTCGAAAATTGCTGAAAAATAATTTATTTTACAAATTTGACTACAAATATTTCACAAAGTACAATCTGATTTGATTCCGATTCACTGTCCACCCTGCGTGAAAAACACTGACTCTACCGACCGCATTGCGCGCGGTCACAAAATACCTGAAAGAAAACATGTTCATCCCATCGTTGTTTGTTGTCGATTAATTTTACTTGCGCTGGGGCTTTCGCCTCGCAACTCGCAAATTTCATCTACACTCTTATTTAGATCCGATTCGCCTCGGTCTACCCTGCGTAAAAAACGCTGACAATTTAATGTACTTGAGGTAGTATTCCATTTAATAGACATCTTCTTTAACCTAATAATTCTGTAACGCACTTATATTATGAGACTAGTAATTGTGAAAAATAGTACAGTAGTACAAAGGGAGCATTTTCTTCCTCGAGCGTAATGTAACACGTTCCTTTCGGAGCCACATCGCGACCGCAAAAAATCGCTGACAAAGGCTAGCGACCATTGCGTAAATGTGCGTAAACGTATATGCTTGTGCATTACATTCGTATAAAATATTGATTGTTCAAATATATTGTACATTTTCTTTCAACCAAGTATACTTGGTTCATATTATTATTATTTATTATTATTATTTGCCATAATTTCATAATCCGTTATGGTATTCAATGTATATTTGCAATTGTAATACATATAGCTATTCGTGAAATCATAGTATCGGTATTCGAATAAATTCGTTTGTAATTTGTTATATGTGGAAAATACGTCGTGCACGGTACACTAACAATTGTCAACCGCCAAACATTGTTACAAATTTAAAAACCATACGATCATCGTACCCATTGCCTTTGGCCCACACAAGTAGCACCTAGGCACGTGAGTGAGTTCCTGACAATGAACACGGAAGGGGTTAAACCTAGAAATCCTGATGTAAAAAGATGATTAATACACGTAAAATTGCAATAGTAACTTTTATTTTCAATCTCTTTAAAGCTGACCCGACTTTATAATTTATGAATAGACCACAAAAATTCGAAAATTGCTGAAAAATAATTTATTTTACAAATTTGACTACAAATATTTCACAAAGTACAATCTGATTTGATTCCGATTCACTGTCCACCCTGCGTGAAAAACACTGACTCTACCGACCGCATTGCGCGCGGTCACAAAATACCTGAAAGAAAACATGTTCATCCCATCGTTGTTTGTTGTCGATTAATTTTACTTGCGCTGGGGCTTTCGCCTCGCAACTCGCAAATTTCATCTACACTCTTATTTAGATCCGATTCGCCTCGGTCTACCCTGCGTAAAAAACGCTGACAATTTAATGTACTTGAGGTAGTATTCCATTTAATAGACATCTTCTTTAACCTAATAATTCTGTAACGCACTTATATTATGAGACTAGTAATTGTGAAAAATAGTACAGTAGTACAAAGGGAGCATTTTCTTCCTCGAGCGTAATGTAACACGTTCCTTTCGGAGCCACATCGCGACCGCAAAAAATCGCTGACAAAGGCTAGCGACCATTGCGTAAATGTGCGTAAACGTATATGCTTGTGCATTACATTCGTATAAAATATTGATTGTTCAAATATATTGTACATTTTCTTTCAACCAAGTATACTTGGTTCATATTATTATTATTTATTATTATTATTTGCCATAATTTCATAATCCGTTATGGTATTCAATGTATATTTGCAATTGTAATACATATAGCTATTCGTGAAATCATAGTATCGGTATTCGAATAAATTCGTTTGTAATTTGTTATATGTGGAAAATACGTCGTGCACGGTACACTAACAATTGTCAACCGCCAAACATTGTTACAAATTTAAAAACCATACGATCATCGTACCCATTGCCTTTGGCCCACACAAGTAGCACCTAGGCACGTGAGTGAGTTCCTGACAATGAACACGGAAGGGGTTAAACCTAGAAATCCTGATGTAAAAAGATGATTAATACACGTAAAATTGCAATAGTATCTTCTATTTTCAATCTCTTTAAAGCTGACCCGACTTTATAATTTATGAAATGACCACAAAAATTCGAAAATTGCTGAAAAATAATTTATTTTACAAATTTGACTACAAATATTTCACAAAGTACAATCTGATTTGATTCCGATTCACTGTCCACCCTGCGTGAAAAACACTGACTCTACCGACCGCATTGCGCGCGGTCACAAAATACCTGAAAGAAAACATGTTCATCCCATCGTTGTTTGTTGTCGATTAATTTTACTTGCGCTGGGGCTTTCGCCTCGCAACTCGCAAATTTCATCTACACTCTTATTTAGATCCGATTCGCCTCGGTCTACCCTGCGTAAAAAACGCTGACAATTTAATGTACTTGAGGTAGTATTCCATTTAATAGACATCTTCTTTAACCTAATAATTCTGTAACGCACTTATATTATGAGACTAGTAATTGTGAAAAATAGTACAGTAGTACAAAGGGAGCATTTTCTTCCTCGAGCGTAATGTAACACGTTCCTTTCGGAGCCACATCGCGACCGCAAAAAATCGCTGACAAAGGCTAGCGACCATTGCGTAAATGTGCGTAAACGTATATGCTTGTGCATTACATTCGTATAAAATATTGATTGTTCAAATATATTGTACATTTTCTTTCAACCAAGTATACTTGGTTCATATTATTATTATTTATTATTATTATTTGCCATAATTTCATAATCCGTTATGGTATTCAATGTATATTTGCAATTGTAATACATATAGCTATTCGTGAAATCATAGTATCGGTATTCGAATAAATTCGTTTGTAATTTGTTATATGTGGAAAATACGTCGTGCACGGTACACTAACAATTGTCAACCGCCAAACATTGTTACAAATTTAAAAACCATACGATCATCGTACCCATTGCCTTTGGCCCACACAAGTAGCACCTAGGCACGTGAGTGAGTTCCTGACAATGAACACGGAAGGGGTTAAACCTAGAAATCCTGATGTAAAAAGATGATTAATACACGTAAAATTGCAATAGTATCTTCTATTTTCAATCTCTTTAAAGCTGACCCGACTTTATAATTTATGAAATGACCACAAAAATTCGAAAATTGCTGAAAAATAATTTATTTTACAAATTTGACTACAAATATTTCACAAAGTACAATCTGATTTGATTCCGATTCACTGTCCACCCTGCGTGAAAAACACTGACTCTACCGACCGCATTGCGCGCGGTCACAAAATACCTGAAAGAAAACATGTTCATCCCATCGTTGTTTGTTGTCGATTAATTTTACTTGCGCTGGGGCTTTCGCCTCGCAACTCGCAAATTTCATCTACACTCTTATTTAGATCCGATTCGCCTCGGTCTACCCTGCGTAAAAAACGCTGACAATTTAATGTACTTGAGGTAGTATTCCATTTAATAGACATCTTCTTTAACCTAATAATTCTGTAACGCACTTATATTATGAGACTAGTAATTGTGAAAAATAGTACAGTAGTACAAAGGGAGCATTTTCTTCCTCGAGCGTAATGTAACACGTTCCTTTCGGAGCCACATCGCGACCGCAAAAAATCGCTGACAAAGGCTAGCGACCATTGCGTAAATGTGCGTAAACGTATATGCTTGTGCATCACATTCGTATAAAATATTGATTGTTCAAATATATTGTACATTTTCTTTCAACCAAGTATACTTGGTTCATATTATTATTATTTATTATTATTATTTGCCATAATTTCATAATCCGTTATGGTATTCAATGTATATTTGCAATTGTAATACATATAGCTATTCGTGAAATCATAGTATCGGTATTCGAATAAATTCGTTTGTAATTTGTTATATGTGGAAAATACGTCGTGCACGGTACACTAACAATTGTCAACCGCCAAACATTGTTACAAATTTAAAAACCATACGATCATCGTACCCATTGCCTTTGGCCCACACAAGTAGCACCTAGGCACGTGAGTGAGTTCCTGACAATGAACACGGAAGGGGTTAAACCTAGAAATCCTGATGTAAAAAGATGATTAATACACGTAAAATTGCAATAGTATCTTCTATTTTCAATCTCTTTAAAGCTGACCCGACTTTATAATTTATGAAATGACCACAAAAATTCGAAAATTGCTGAAAAATAATTTATTTTACAAATTTGACTACAAATATTTCACAAAGTACAATCTGATTTGATTCCGATTCACTGTCCACCCTGCGTGAAAAACACTGACTCTACCGACCGCATTGCGCGCGGTCACAAAATACCTGAAAGAAAACATGTTCATCCCATCGTTGTTTGTTGTCGATTAATTTTATTTGCGCTGGGGCTTTCGCCTCGCAACTCGCAAATTTCATCTACACTCTTATTTAGATCCGATTCGCCTCGGTCTACCCTGCGTAAAAAACGCTGACAATTTAATGTACTTGAGGTACTATTCCATTTAATAGACATCTTCTTTAACCTAATAATTCTGTAACGCACTTATATTATGAGACTAGTAATTGTGAAAAATAGTACAGTAGTACAAAGGGAGCATTTTCTTCCTCGAGCGTAATGTAACACGTTCCTTTCGGAGCCACATCGCGACCGCAAAAAATCGCTGACAAAGGCTAGCGACCATTGCGTAAATGTGCGTAAACGTATATGCTTGTGCATTACATTCGTATAAAATATTGATTGTTCAAATATATTGTACATTTTCTTTCAACCAAGTATACTTGGTTCATATTATTATTATTTATTATTATTATTTGCCATAATTTCATAATCCGTTATGGTATTCAATGTATATTTGCAATTGTAATACATATAGCTATTCGTGAAATCATAGTATCGGTATTCGAATAAATTCGTTTGTAATTTGTTATATGTGGAAAATACGTCGTGCACGGTACACTAACAATTGTCAACCGCCAAACATTGTTACAAATTTAAAAACCATACGATCATCGTACCCATTGCCTTTGGCCCACACAAGTAGCACCTAGGCACGTGAGTGAGTTCCTGACAATGAACACGGAAGGGGTTAAACCTAGAAATCCTGATGTAAAAAGATGATTAATACACGTAAAATTGCAATAGTAACTTTTATTTTCAATCTCTTTAAAGCTGACCCGACTTTATAATTTATGAATAGACCACAAAAATTCGAAAATTGCTGAAAAATAATTTATTTTACAAATTTGACTACAAATATTTCACAAAGTACAATCTGATTTGATTCCGATTCACTGTCCACCCTGCGTGAAAAACACTGACTCTACCGACCGCATTGCGCGCGGTCACAAAATACCTGAAAGAAAACATGTTCATCCCATCGTTGTTTGTTGTCGATTAATTTTACTTGCGCTGGGGCTTTCGCCTCGCAACTCGCAAATTTCATCTACACTCTTATTTAGATCCGATTCGCCTCGGTCTACCCTGCGTAAAAAACGCTGACAATTTAATGTACTTGAGGTAGTATTCCATTTAATAGACATCTTCTTTAACCTAATAATTCTGTAACGCACTTATATTATGAGACTAGTAATTGTGAAAAATAGTACAGTAGTACAAAGGGAGCATTTTCTTCCTCGAGCGTAATGTAACACGTTCCTTTCGGAGCCACATCGCGACCGCAAAAAATCGCTGACAAAGGCTAGCGACCATTGCGTAAATGTGCGTAAACGTATATGCTTGTGCATTACATTCGTATAAAATATTGATTGTTCAAATATATTGTACATTTTCTTTCAACCAAGTATACTTGGTTCATATTATTATTATTTATTATTATTATTTGCCATAATTTCATAATCCGTTATGGTATTCAATGTATATTTGCAATTGTAATACATATAGCTATTCGTGAAATCATAGTATCGGTATTCGAATAAATTCGTTTGTAATTTGTTATATGTGGAAAATACGTCGTGCACGGTACACTAACAATTGTCAACCGCCAAACATTGTTACAAATTTAAAAACCATACGATCATCGTACCCATTGCCTTTGGCCCACACAAGTAGCACCTAGGCACGTGAGTGAGTTCCTGACAATGAACACGGAAGGGGTTAAACCTAGAAATCCTGATGTAAAAAGATGATTAATACACGTAAAATTGCAATAGTATCTTCTATTTTCAATCTCTTTAAAGCTGACCCGACTTTATAATTTATGAAATGACCACAAAAATTCGAAAATTGCTGAAAAATAATTTATTTTACAAATTTGACTACAAATATTTCACAAAGTACAATCTGATTTGATTCCGATTCACTGTCCACCCTGCGTGAAAAACACTGACTCTACCGACCGCATTGCGCGCGGTCACAAAATACCTGAAAGAAAACATGTTCATCCCATCGTTGTTTGTTGTCGATTAATTTTACTTGCGCTGGGGCTTTCGCCTCGCAACTCGCAAATTTCATCTACACTCTTATTTAGATCCGATTCGCCTCGGTCTACCCTGCGTAAAAAACGCTGACAATTTAATGTACTTGAGGTAGTATTCCATTTAATAGACATCTTCTTTAACCTAATAATTCTGTAACGCACTTATATTATGAGACTAGTAATTGTGAAAAATAGTACAGTAGTACAAAGGGAGCATTTTCTTCCTCGAGCGTAATGTAACACGTTCCTTTCGGAGCCACATCGCGACCGCAAAAAATCGCTGACAAAGGCTAGCGACCATTGCGTAAATGTGCGTAAACGTATATGCTTGTGCATTACATTCGTATAAAATATTGATTGTTCAAATATATTGTACATTTTCTTTCAACCAAGTATACTTGGTTCATATTATTATTATTTATTATTATTATTTGCCATAATTTCATAATCCGTTATGGTATTCAATGTATATTTGCAATTGTAATACATATAGCTATTCGTGAAATCATAGTATCGGTATTCGAATAAATTCGTTTGTAATTTGTTATATGTGGAAAATACGTCGTGCACGGTACACTAACAATTGTCAACCGCCAAACATTGTTACAAATTTAAAAACCATACGATCATCGTACCCATTGCCTTTGGCCCACACAAGTAGCACCTAGGCACGTGAGTGAGTTCCTGACAATGAACACGGAAGGGGTTAAACCTAGAAATCCTGATGTAAAAAGATGATTAATACACGTAAAATTGCAATAGTATCTTCTATTTTCAATCTCTTTAAAGCTGACCCGACTTTATAATTTATGAAATGACCACAAAAATTCGAAAATTGCTGAAAAATAATTTATTTTACAAATTTGACTACAAATATTTCACAAAGTACAATCTGATTTGATTCCGATTCACTGTCCACCCTGCGTGAAAAACACTGACTCTACCGACCGCATTGCGCGCGGTCACAAAATACCTGAAAGAAAACATGTTCATCCCATCGTTGTTTGTTGTCGATTAATTTTACTTGCGCTGGGGCTTTCGCCTCGCAACTCGCAAATTTCATCTACACTCTTATTTAGATCCGATTCGCCTCGGTCTACCCTGCGTAAAAAACGCTGACAATTTAATGTACTTGAGGTAGTATTCCATTTAATAGACATCTTCTTTAACCTAATAATTCTGTAACGCACTTATATTATGAGACTAGTAATTGTGAAAAATAGTACAGTAGTACAAAGGGAGCATTTTCTTCCTCGAGCGTAATGTAACACGTTCCTTTCGGAGCCACATCGCGACCGCAAAAAATCGCTGACAAAGGCTAGCGACCATTGCGTAAATGTGCGTAAACGTATATGCTTGTGCATCACATTCGTATAAAATATTGATTGTTCAAATATATTGTACATTTTCTTTCAACCAAGTATACTTGGTTCATATTATTATTATTTATTATTATTATTTGCCATAATTTCATAATCCGTTATGGTATTCAATGTATATTTGCAATTGTAATACATATAGCTATTCGTGAAATCATAGTATCGGTATTCGAATAAATTCGTTTGTAATTTGTTATATGTGGAAAATACGTCGTGCACGGTACACTAACAATTGTCAACCGCCAAACATTGTTACAAATTTAAAAACCATACGATCATCGTACCCATTGCCTTTGGCCCACACAAGTAGCACCTAGGCACGTGAGTGAGTTCCTGACAATGAACACGGAAGGGGTTAAACCTAGAAATCCTGATGTAAAAAGATGATTAATACACGTAAAATTGCAATAGTATCTTCTATTTTCAATCTCTTTAAAGCTGACCCGACTTTATAATTTATGAAATGACCACAAAAATTCGAAAATTGCTGAAAAATAATTTATTTTACAAATTTGACTACAAATATTTCACAAAGTACAATCTGATTTGATTCCGATTCACTGTCCACCCTGCGTGAAAAACACTGACTCTACCGACCGCATTGCGCGCGGTCACAAAATACCGGAAAGAAAACATGTTCATCCCATCGTTGTTTGTTGTCGATTAATTTTATTTGCGCTGGGGCTTTCGCCTCGCAACTCGCAAATTTCATCTACACTCTTATTTAGATCCGATTCGCCTCGGTCTACCCTGCGTAAAAAACGCTGACAATTTAATGTACTTGAGGTACTATTCCATTTAATAGACATCTTCTTTAACCTAATAATTCTGTAACGCACTTATATTATGAGACTAGTAATTGTGAAAAATAGTACAGTAGTACAAAGGGAGCATTTTCTTCCTCGAGCGTAATGTAACACGTTCCTTTCGGAGCCACATCGCGACCGCAAAAAATCGCTGACAAAGGCTAGCGACCATTGCGTAAATGTGCGTAAACGTATATGCTTGTGCATTACATTCGTATAAAATATTGATTGTTCAAATATATTGTACATTTTCTTTCAACCAAGTATACTTGGTTCATATTATTATTATTTATTATTATTATTTGCCATAATTTCATAATCCGTTATGGTATTCAATGTATATTTGCAATTGTAATACATATAGCTATTCGTGAAATCATAGTATCGGTATTCGAATAAATTCGTTTGTAATTTGTTATATGTGGAAAATACGTCGTGCACGGTACACTAACAATTGTCAACCGCCAAACATTGTTACAAATTTAAAAACCATACGATCATCGTACCCATTGCCTTTGGCCCACACAAGTAGCACCTAGGCACGTGAGTGAGTTCCTGACAATGAACACGGAAGGGGTTAAACCTAGAAATCCTGATGTAAAAAGATGATTAATACACGTAAAATTGCAATAGTAACTTTTATTTTCAATCTCTTTAAAGCTGACCCGACTTTATAATTTATGAAATGACCACAAAAATTCGAAAATTGCTGAAAAATAATTTATTTTACAAATTTGACTACAAATATTTCACAAAGTACAATCTGATTTGATTCCGATTCACTGTCCACCCTGCGTGAAAAACACTGACTCTACCGACCGCATTGCGCGCGGTCACAAAATACCTGAAAGAAAACATGTTCATCCCATCGTTGTTTGTTGTCGATTAATTTTACTTGCGCTGGGGCTTTCGCCTCGCAACTCGCAAATTTCATCTACACTCTTATTTAGATCCGATTCGCCTCGGTCTACCCTGCGTAAAAAACGCTGACAATTTAATGTACTTGAGGTAGTATTCCATTTAATAGACATCTTCTTTAACCTAATAATTCTGTAACGCACTTATATTATGAGACTAGTAATTGTGAAAAATAGTACAGTAGTACAAAGGGAGCATTTTCTTCCTCGAGCGTAATGTAACACGTTCCTTTCGGAGCCACATCGCGACCGCAAAAAATCGCTGACAAAGGCTAGCGACCATTGCGTAAATGTGCGTAAACGTATATGCTTGTGCATTACATTCGTATAAAATATTGATTGTTCAAATATATTGTACATTTTCTTTCAACCAAGTATACTTGGTTCATATTATTATTATTTATTATTATTATTTGCCATAATTTCATAATCCGTTATGGTATTCAATGTATATTTGCAATTGTAATACATATAGCTATTCGTGAAATCATAGTATCGGTATTCGAATAAATTCGTTTGTAATTTGTTATATGTGGAAAATACGTCGTGCACGGTACACTAACAATTGTCAACCGCCAAACATTGTTACAAATTTAAAAACCATACGATCATCGTACCCATTGCCTTTGGCCCACACAAGTAGCACCTAGGCACGTGAGTGAGTTCCTGACAATGAACACGGAAGGGGTTAAACCTAGAAATCCTGATGTAAAAAGATGATTAATACACGTAAAATTGCAATAGTATCTTCTATTTTCAATCTCTTTAAAGCTGACCCGACTTTATAATTTATGAAATGACCACAAAAATTCGAAAATTGCTGAAAAATAATTTATTTTACAAATTTGACTACAAATATTTCACAAAGTACAATCTGATTTGATTCCGATTCACTGTCCACCCTGCGTGAAAAACACTGACTCTACCGACCGCATTGCGCGCGGTCACAAAATACCTGAAAGAAAACATGTTCATCCCATCGTTGTTTGTTGTCGATTAATTTTACTTGCGCTGGGGCTTTCGCCTCGCAACTCGCAAATTTCATCTACACTCTTATTTAGATCCGATTCGCCTCGGTCTACCCTGCGTAAAAAACGCTGACAATTTAATGTACTTGAGGTAGTATTCCATTTAATAGACATCTTCTTTAACCTAATAATTCTGTAACGCACTTATATTATGAGACTAGTAATTGTGAAAAATAGTACAGTAGTACAAAGGGAGCATTTTCTTCCTCGAGCGTAATGTAACACGTTCCTTTCGGAGCCACATCGCGACCGCAAAAAATCGCTGACAAAGGCTAGCGACCATTGCGTAAATGTGCGTAAACGTATATGCTTGTGCATTACATTCGTATAAAATATTGATTGTTCAAATATATTGTACATTTTCTTTCAACCAAGTATACTTGGTTCATATTATTATTATTTATTATTATTATTTGCCATAATTTCATAATCCGTTATGGTATTCAATGTATATTTGCAATTGTAATACATATAGCTATTCGTGAAATCATAGTATCGGTATTCGAATAAATTCGTTTGTAATTTGTTATATGTGGAAAATACGTCGTGCACGGTACACTAACAATTGTCAACCGCCAAACATTGTTACAAATTTAAAAACCATACGATCATCGTACCCATTGCCTTTGGCCCACACAAGTAGCACCTAGGCACGTGAGTGAGTTCCTGACAATGAACACGGAAGGGGTTAAACCTAGAAATCCTGATGTAAAAAGATGATTAATACACGTAAAATTGCAATAGTATCTTCTATTTTCAATCTCTTTAAAGCTGACCCGACTTTATAATTTATGAAATGACCACAAAAATTCGAAAATTGCTGAAAAATAATTTATTTTACAAATTTGACTACAAATATTTCACAAAGTACAATCTGATTTGATTCCGATTCACTGTCCACCCTGCGTGAAAAACACTGACTCTACCGACCGCATTGCGCGCGGTCACAAAATACCTGAAAGAAAACATGTTCATCCCATCGTTGTTTGTTGTCGATTAATTTTACTTGCGCTGGGGCTTTCGCCTCGCAACTCGCAAATTTCATCTACACTCTTATTTAGATCCGATTCGCCTCGGTCTACCCTGCGTAAAAAACGCTGACAATTTAATGTACTTGAGGTAGTATTCCATTTAATAGACATCTTCTTTAACCTAATAATTCTGTAACGCACTTATATTATGAGACTAGTAATTGTGAAAAATAGTACAGTAGTACAAAGGGAGCATTTTCTTCCTCGAGCGTAATGTAACACGTTCCTTTCGGAGCCACATCGCGACCGCAAAAAATCGCTGACAAAGGCTAGCGACCATTGCGTAAATGTGCGTAAACGTATATGCTTGTGCATCACATTCGTATAAAATATTGATTGTTCAAATATATTGTACATTTTCTTTCAACCAAGTATACTTGGTTCATATTATTATTATTTATTATTATTATTTGCCATAATTTCATAATCCGTTATGGTATTCAATGTATATTTGCAATTGTAATACATATAGCTATTCGTGAAATCATAGTATCGGTATTCGAATAAATTCGTTTGTAATTTGTTATATGTGGAAAATACGTCGTGCACGGTACACTAACAATTGTCAACCGCCAAACATTGTTACAAATTTAAAAACCATACGATCATCGTACCCATTGCCTTTGGCCCACACAAGTAGCACCTAGGCACGTGAGTGAGTTCCTGACAATGAACACGGAAGGGGTTAAACCTAGAAATCCTGATGTAAAAAGATGATTAATACACGTAAAATTGCAATAGTATCTTCTATTTTCAATCTCTTTAAAGCTGACCCGACTTTATAATTTATGAAATGACCACAAAAATTCGAAAATTGCTGAAAAATAATTTATTTTACAAATTTGACTACAAATATTTCACAAAGTACAATCTGATTTGATTCCGATTCACTGTCCACCCTGCGTGAAAAACACTGACTCTACCGACCGCATTGCGCGCGGTCACAAAATACCTGAAAGAAAACATGTTCATCCCATCGTTGTTTGTTGTCGATTAATTTTACTTGCGCTGGGGCTTTCGCCTCGCAACTCGCAAATTTCATCTACACTCTTATTTAGATCCGATTCGCCTCGGTCTACCCTGCGTAAAAAACGCTGACAATTTAATGTACTTGAGGTAGTATTCCATTTAATAGACATCTTCTTTAACCTAATAATTCTGTAACGCACTTATATTATGAGACTAGTAATTGTGAAAAATAGTACAGTAGTACAAAGGGAGCATTTTCTTCCTCGAGCGTAATGTAACACGTTCCTTTCGGAGCCACATCGCGACCGCAAAAAATCGCTGACAAAGGCTAGCGACCATTGCGTAAATGTGCGTAAACGTATATGCTTGTGCATTACATTCGTATAAAATATTGATTGTTCAAATATATTGTACATTTTCTTTCAACCAAGTATACTTGGTTCATATTATTATTATTTATTATTATTATTTGCCATAATTTCATAATCCGTTATGGTATTCAATGTATATTTGCAATTGTAATACATATAGCTATTCGTGAAATCATGGTATCGGTATTCGAATAAATTCGTTTGTAATTTGTTATATGTGGAAAATACGTCGTGCACGGTACACTAACAATTGTCAACCGCCAAACATTGTTACAAATTTAAAAACCATACGATCATCGTACCCATTGCCTTTGGCCCACACAAGTAGCACCTAGGCACGTGAGTGAGTTCCTGACAATGAACACGGAAGGGGTTAAACCTAGAAATCCTGATGTAAAAAGATGATTAATACACGTAAAATTGCAATAGTATCTTCTATTTTCAATCTCTTTAAAGCTGACCCGACTTTATAATTTATGAAATGACCACAAAAATTCGAAAATTGCTGAAAAATAATTTATTTTACAAATTTGACTACAAATATTTCACAAAGTACAATCTGATTTGATTCCGATTCACTGTCCACCCTGCGTGAAAAACACTGACTCTACCGACCGCATTGCGCGCGGTCACAAAATACCTGAAAGAAAACATGTTCATCCCATCGTTGTTTGTTGTCGATTAATTTTACTTGCGCTGGGGCTTTCGCCTCGCAACTCGCAAATTTCATCTACACTCTTATTTAGATCCGATTCGCCTCGGTCTACCCTGCGTAAAAAACGCTGACAATTTAATGTACTTGAGGTAGTATTCCATTTAATAGACATCTTCTTTAACCTAATAATTCTGTAACGCACTTATATTATGAGACTAGTAATTGTGAAAAATAGTACAGTAGTACAAAGGGAGCATTTTCTTCCTCGAGCGTAATGTAACACGTTCCTTTCGGAGCCACATCGCGACCGCAAAAAATCGCTGACAAAGGCTAGCGACCATTGCGTAAATGTGCGTAAACGTATATGCTTGTGCATCACATTCGTATAAAATATTGATTGTTCAAATATATTGTACATTTTCTTTCAACCAAGTATACTTGGTTCATATTATTATTATTTATTATTATTATTTGCCATAATTTCATAATCCGTTATGGTATTCAATGTATATTTGCAATTGTAATACATATAGCTATTCGTGAAATCATAGTATCGGTATTCGAATAAATTCGTTTGTAATTTGTTATATGTGGAAAATACGTCGTGCACGGTACACTAACAATTGTCAACCGCCAAACATTGTTACAAATTTAAAAACCATACGATCATCGTACCCATTGCCTTTGGCCCACACAAGTAGCACCTAGGCACGTGAGTGAGTTCCTGACAATGAACACGGAAGGGGTTAAACCTAGAAATCCTGATGTAAAAAGATGATTAATACACGTAAAATTGCAATAGTATCTTCTATTTTCAATCTCTTTAAAGCTGACCCGACTTTATAATTTATGAAATGACCACAAAAATTCGAAAATTGCTGAAAAATAATTTATTTTACAAATTTGACTACAAATATTTCACAAAGTACAATCTGATTTGATTCCGATTCACTGTCCACCCTGCGTGAAAAACACTGACTCTACCGACCGCATTGCGCGCGGTCACAAAATACCTGAAAGAAAACATGTTCATCCCATCGTTGTTTGTTGTCGATTAATTTTACTTGCGCTGGGGCTTTCGCCTCGCAACTCGCAAATTTCATCTACACTCTTATTTAGATCCGATTCGCCTCGGTCTACCCTGCGTAAAAAACGCTGACAATTTAATGTACTTGAGGTAGTATTCCATTTAATAGACATCTTCTTTAACCTAATAATTCTGTAACGCACTTATATTATGAGACTAGTAATTGTGAAAAATAGTACAGTAGTACAAAGGGAGCATTTTCTTCCTCGAGCGTAATGTAACACGTTCCTTTCGGAGCCACATCGCGACCGCAAAAAATCGCTGACAAAGGCTAGCGACCATTGCGTAAATGTGCGTAAACGTATATGCTTGTGCATTACATTCGTATAAAATATTGATTGTTCAAATATATTGTACATTTTCTTTCAACCAAGTATACTTGGTTCATATTATTATTATTTATTATTATTATTTGCCATAATTTCATAATCCGTTATGGTATTCAATGTATATTTGCAATTGTAATACATATAGCTATTCGTGAAATCATGGTATCGGTATTCGAATAAATTCGTTTGTAATTTGTTATATGTGGAAAATACGTCGTGCACGGTACACTAACAATTGTCAACCGCCAAACATTGTTACAAATTTAAAAACCATACGATCATCGTACCCATTGCCTTTGGCCCACACAAGTAGCACCTAGGCACGTGAGTGAGTTCCTGACAATGAACACGGAAGGGGTTAAACCTAGAAATCCTGATGTAAAAAGATGATTAATACACGTAAAATTGCAATAGTATCTTCTATTTTCAATCTCTTTAAAGCTGACCCGACTTTATAATTTATGAAATGACCACAAAAATTCGAAAATTGCTGAAAAATAATTTATTTTACAAATTTGACTACAAATATTTCACAAAGTACAATCTGATTTGATTCCGATTCACTGTCCACCCTGCGTGAAAAACACTGACTCTACCGACCGCATTGCGCGCGGTCACAAAATACCTGAAAGAAAACATGTTCATCCCATCGTTGTTTGTTGTCGATTAATTTTACTTGCGCTGGGGCTTTCGCCTCGCAACTCGCAAATTTCATCTACACTCTTATTTAGATCCGATTCGCCTCGGTCTACCCTGCGTAAAAAACGCTGACAATTTAATGTACTTGAGGTAGTATTCCATTTAATAGACATCTTCTTTAACCTAATAATTCTGTAACGCACTTATATTATGAGACTAGTAATTGTGAAAAATAGTACAGTAGTACAAAGGGAGCATTTTCTTCCTCGAGCGTAATGTAACACGTTCCTTTCGGAGCCACATCGCGACCGCAAAAAATCGCTGACAAAGGCTAGCGACCATTGCGTAAATGTGCGTAAACGTATATGCTTGTGCATTACATTCGTATAAAATATTGATTGTTCAAATATATTGTACATTTTCTTTCAACCAAGTATACTTGGTTCATATTATTATTATTTATTATTATTATTTGCCATAATTTCATAATCCGTTATGGTATTCAATGTATATTTGCAATTGTAATACATATAGCTATTCGTGAAATCATGGTATCGGTATTCGAATAAATTCGTTTGTAATTTGTTATATGTGGAAAATACGTCGTGCACGGTACACTAACAATTGTCAACCGCCAAACATTGTTACAAATTTAAAAACCATACGATCATCGTACCCATTGCCTTTGGCCCACACAAGTAGCACCTAGGCACGTGAGTGAGTTCCTGACAATGAACACGGAAGGGGTTAAACCTAGAAATCCTGATGTAAAAAGATGATTAATACACGTAAAATTGCAATAGTATCTTCTATTTTCAATCTCTTTAAAGCTGACCCGACTTTATAATTTATGAAATGACCACAAAAATTCGAAAATTGCTGAAAAATAATTTATTTTACAAATTTGACTACAAATATTTCACAAAGTACAATCTGATTTGATTCCGATTCACTGTCCACCCTGCGTGAAAAACACTGACTCTACCGACCGCATTGCGCGCGGTCACAAAATACCTGAAAGAAAACATGTTCATCCCATCGTTGTTTGTTGTCGATTAATTTTACTTGCGCTGGGGCTTTCGCCTCGCAACTCGCAAATTTCATCTACACTCTTATTTAGATCCGATTCGCCTCGGTCTACCCTGCGTAAAAAACGCTGACAATTTAATGTACTTGAGGTAGTATTCCATTTAATAGACATCTTCTTTAACCTAATAATTCTGTAACGCACTTATATTATGAGACTAGTAATTGTGAAAAATAGTACAGTAGTACAAAGGGAGCATTTTCTTCCTCGAGCGTAATGTAACACGTTCCTTTCGGAGCCACATCGCGACCGCAAAAAATCGCTGACAAAGGCTAGCGACCATTGCGTAAATGTGCGTAAACGTATATGCTTGTGCATCACATTCGTATAAAATATTGATTGTTCAAATATATTGTACATTTTCTTTCAACCAAGTATACTTGGTTCATATTATTATTATTTATTATTATTATTTGCCATAATTTCATAATCCGTTATGGTATTCAATGTATATTTGCAATTGTAATACATATAGCTATTCGTGAAATCATAGTATCGGTATTCGAATAAATTCGTTTGTAATTTGTTATATGTGGAAAATACGTCGTGCACGGTACACTAACAATTGTCAACCGCCAAACATTGTTACAAATTTAAAAACCATACGATCATCGTACCCATTGCCTTTGGCCCACACAAGTAGCACCTAGGCACGTGAGTGAGTTCCTGACAATGAACACGGAAGGGGTTAAACCTAGAAATCCTGATGTAAAAAGATGATTAATACACGTAAAATTGCAATAGTATCTTCTATTTTCAATCTCTTTAAAGCTGACCCGACTTTATAATTTATGAAATGACCACAAAAATTCGAAAATTGCTGAAAAATAATTTATTTTACAAATTTGACTACAAATATTTCACAAAGTACAATCTGATTTGATTCCGATTCACTGTCCACCCTGCGTGAAAAACACTGACTCTACCGACCGCATTGCGCGCGGTCACAAAATACCTGAAAGAAAACATGTTCATCCCATCGTTGTTTGTTGTCGATTAATTTTACTTGCGCTGGGGCTTTCGCCTCGCAACTCGCAAATTTCATCTACACTCTTATTTAGATCCGATTCGCCTCGGTCTACCCTGCGTAAAAAACGCTGACAATTTAATGTACTTGAGGTAGTATTCCATTTAATAGACATCTTCTTTAACCTAATAATTCTGTAACGCACTTATATTATGAGACTAGTAATTGTGAAAAATAGTACAGTAGTACAAAGGGAGCATTTTCTTCCTCGAGCGTAATGTAACACGTTCCTTTCGGAGCCACATCGCGACCGCAAAAAATCGCTGACAAAGGCTAGCGACCATTGCGTAAATGTGCGTAAACGTATATGCTTGTGCATTACATTCGTATAAAATATTGATTGTTCAAATATATTGTACATTTTCTTTCAACCAAGTATACTTGGTTCATATTATTATTATTTATTATTATTATTTGCCATAATTTCATAATCCGTTATGGTATTCAATGTATATTTGCAATTGTAATACATATAGCTATTCGTGAAATCATGGTATCGGTATTCGAATAAATTCGTTTGTAATTTGTTATATGTGGAAAATACGTCGTGCACGGTACACTAACAATTGTCAACCGCCAAACATTGTTACAAATTTAAAAACCATACGATCATCGTACCCATTGCCTTTGGCCCACACAAGTAGCACCTAGGCACGTGAGTGAGTTCCTGACAATGAACACGGAAGGGGTTAAACCTAGAAATCCTGATGTAAAAAGATGATTAATACACGTAAAATTGCAATAGTATCTTCTATTTTCAATCTCTTTAAAGCTGACCCGACTTTATAATTTATGAAATGACCACAAAAATTCGAAAATTGCTGAAAAATAATTTATTTTACAAATTTGACTACAAATATTTCACAAAGTACAATCTGATTTGATTCCGATTCACTGTCCACCCTGCGTGAAAAACACTGACTCTACCGACCGCATTGCGCGCGGTCACAAAATACCTGAAAGAAAACATGTTCATCCCATCGTTGTTTGTTGTCGATTAATTTTACTTGCGCTGGGGCTTTCGCCTCGCAACTCGCAAATTTCATCTACACTCTTATTTAGATCCGATTCGCCTCGGTCTACCCTGCGTAAAAAACGCTGACAATTTAATGTACTTGAGGTAGTATTCCATTTAATAGACATCTTCTTTAACCTAATAATTCTGTAACGCACTTATATTATGAGACTAGTAATTGTGAAAAATAGTACAGTAGTACAAAGGGAGCATTTTCTTCCTCGAGCGTAATGTAACACGTTCCTTTCGGAGCCACATCGCGACCGCAAAAAATCGCTGACAAAGGCTAGCGACCATTGCGTAAATGTGCGTAAACGTATATGCTTGTGCATCACATTCGTATAAAATATTGATTGTTCAAATATATTGTACATTTTCTTTCAACCAAGTATACTTGGTTCATATTATTATTATTTATTATTATTATTTGCCATAATTTCATAATCCGTTATGGTATTCAATGTATATTTGCAATTGTAATACATATAGCTATTCGTGAAATCATAGTATCGGTATTCGAATAAATTCGTTTGTAATTTGTTATATGTGGAAAATACGTCGTGCACGGTACACTAACAATTGTCAACCGCCAAACATTGTTACAAATTTAAAAACCATACGATCATCGTACCCATTGCCTTTGGCCCACACAAGTAGCACCTAGGCACGTGAGTGAGTTCCTGACAATGAACACGGAAGGGGTTAAACCTAGAAATCCTGATGTAAAAAGATGATTAATACACGTAAAATTGCAATAGTATCTTCTATTTTCAATCTCTTTAAAGCTGACCCGACTTTATAATTTATGAAATGACCACAAAAATTCGAAAATTGCTGAAAAATAATTTATTTTACAAATTTGACTACAAATATTTCACAAAGTACAATCTGATTTGATTCCGATTCACTGTCCACCCTGCGTGAAAAACACTGACTCTACCGACCGCATTGCGCGCGGTCACAAAATACCTGAAAGAAAACATGTTCATCCCATCGTTGTTTGTTGTCGATTAATTTTACTTGCGCTGGGGCTTTCGCCTCGCAACTCGCAAATTTCATCTACACTCTTATTTAGATCCGATTCGCCTCGGTCTACCCTGCGTAAAAAACGCTGACAATTTAATGTACTTGAGGTAGTATTCCATTTAATAGACATCTTCTTTAACCTAATAATTCTGTAACGCACTTATATTATGAGACTAGTAATTGTGAAAAATAGTACAGTAGTACAAAGGGAGCATTTTCTTCCTCGAGCGTAATGTAACACGTTCCTTTCGGAGCCACATCGCGACCGCAAAAAATCGCTGACAAAGGCTAGCGACCATTGCGTAAATGTGCGTAAACGTATATGCTTGTGCATCACATTCGTATAAAATATTGATTGTTCAAATATATTGTACATTTTCTTTCAACCAAGTATACTTGGTTCATATTATTATTATTTATTATTATTATTTGCCATAATTTCATAATCCGTTATGGTATTCAATGTATATTTGCAATTGTAATACATATAGCTATTCGTGAAATCATAGTATCGGTATTCGAATAAATTCGTTTGTAATTTGTTATATGTGGAAAATACGTCGTGCACGGTACACTAACAATTGTCAACCGCCAAACATTGTTACAAATTTAAAAACCATACGATCATCGTACCCATTGCCTTTGGCCCACACAAGTAGCACCTAGGCACGTGAGTGAGTTCCTGACAATGAACACGGAAGGGGTTAAACCTAGAAATCCTGATGTAAAAAGATGATTAATACACGTAAAATTGCAATAGTATCTTCTATTTTCAATCTCTTTAAAGCTGACCCGACTTTATAATTTATGAAATGACCACAAAAATTCGAAAATTGCTGAAAAATAATTTATTTTACAAATTTGACTACAAATATTTCACAAAGTACAATCTGATTTGATTCCGATTCACTGTCCACCCTGCGTGAAAAACACTGACTCTACCGACCGCATTGCGCGCGGTCACAAAATACCTGAAAGAAAACATGTTCATCCCATCGTTGTTTGTTGTCGATTAATTTTACTTGCGCTGGGGCTTTCGCCTCGCAACTCGCAAATTTCATCTACACTCTTATTTAGATCCGATTCGCCTCGGTCTACCCTGCGTAAAAAACGCTGACAATTTAATGTACTTGAGGTAGTATTCCATTTAATAGACATCTTCTTTAACCTAATAATTCTGTAACGCACTTATATTATGAGACTAGTAATTGTGAAAAATAGTACAGTAGTACAAAGGGAGCATTTTCTTCCTCGAGCGTAATGTAACACGTTCCTTTCGGAGCCACATCGCGACCGCAAAAAATCGCTGACAAAGGCTAGCGACCATTGCGTAAATGTGCGTAAACGTATATGCTTGTGCATTACATTCGTATAAAATATTGATTGTTCAAATATATTGTACATTTTCTTTCAACCAAGTATACTTGGTTCATATTATTATTATTTATTATTATTATTTGCCATAATTTCATAATCCGTTATGGTATTCAATGTATATTTGCAATTGTAATACATATAGCTATTCGTGAAATCATGGTATCGGTATTCGAATAAATTCGTTTGTAATTTGTTATATGTGGAAAATACGTCGTGCACGGTACACTAACAATTGTCAACCGCCAAACATTGTTACAAATTTAAAAACCATACGATCATCGTACCCATTGCCTTTGGCCCACACAAGTAGCACCTAGGCACGTGAGTGAGTTCCTGACAATGAACACGGAAGGGGTTAAACCTAGAAATCCTGATGTAAAAAGATGATTAATACACGTAAAATTGCAATAGTATCTTCTATTTTCAATCTCTTTAAAGCTGACCCGACTTTATAATTTATGAAATGACCACAAAAATTCGAAAATTGCTGAAAAATAATTTATTTTACAAATTTGACTACAAATATTTCACAAAGTACAATCTGATTTGATTCCGATTCACTGTCCACCCTGCGTGAAAAACACTGACTCTACCGACCGCATTGCGCGCGGTCACAAAATACCTGAAAGAAAACATGTTCATCCCATCGTTGTTTGTTGTCGATTAATTTTACTTGCGCTGGGGCTTTCGCCTCGCAACTCGCAAATTTCATCTACACTCTTATTTAGATCCGATTCGCCTCGGTCTACCCTGCGTAAAAAACGCTGACAATTTAATGTACTTGAGGTAGTATTCCATTTAATAGACATCTTCTTTAACCTAATAATTCTGTAACGCACTTATATTATGAGACTAGTAATTGTGAAAAATAGTACAGTAGTACAAAGGGAGCATTTTCTTCCTCGAGCGTAATGTAACACGTTCCTTTCGGAGCCACATCGCGACCGCAAAAAATCGCTGACAAAGGCTAGCGACCATTGCGTAAATGTGCGTAAACGTATATGCTTGTGCATCACATTCGTATAAAATATTGATTGTTCAAATATATTGTACATTTTCTTTCAACCAAGTATACTTGGTTCATATTATTATTATTTATTATTATTATTTGCCATAATTTCATAATCCGTTATGGTATTCAATGTATATTTGCAATTGTAATACATATAGCTATTCGTGAAATCATAGTATCGGTATTCGAATAAATTCGTTTGTAATTTGTTATATGTGGAAAATACGTCGTGCACGGTACACTAACAATTGTCAACCGCCAAACATTGTTACAAATTTAAAAACCATACGATCATCGTACCCATTGCCTTTGGCCCACACAAGTAGCACCTAGGCACGTGAGTGAGTTCCTGACAATGAACACGGAAGGGGTTAAACCTAGAAATCCTGATGTAAAAAGATGATTAATACACGTAAAATTGCAATAGTATCTTTTATTTTCAATCTCTTTAAAGCTGACCCGACTTTATAATTTATGAAATGACCACAAAAATTCGAAAATTGCTGAAAAATAATTTATTTTACAAATTTGACTACAAATATTTCACAAAGTACAATCTGATTTGATTCCGATTCACTGTCCACCCTGCGTGAAAAACACTGACTCTACTGACCGCATTGCGCGCGGTCAAAAAATACCTGAAAGAAAACATGTTCATCCCATCGTTGTTTGTTGTCGATTAATTTTACTTGCGCTGGGGCTTTCGCCTCGCAACTCGCAAATTTCATCTACATTCTTATTTAGATCCGATTCGCCTCGGTCTACCCTGCGGTAAAAATGCTGACTCTACCGACCGCATTGCACGCGGTCACAAAATTTTCTCAAAGAAAAAATGTTCATCCCATCGATTGTTTGTTATCACCACTAACGAAACATTCGAATTCCAAATCTGGGGATTGTGGTGGGCTTAGTAACGAATGAGGGGTTTGACACTAAACCTACAGACACTTCTTGTGTACCTATTCCTACCGTAGCCGGTCAAAATGACCAGCCCTTAAAAAAAAGTTCCTGTTTCTATAATTAAACATAGATAATAGTAAATTTGGTACTAAATGAATTAATAAATGAACAGCACGCAGCATTTTCAATCCCACAATAAAAAATTGTCTTTCTTTTGTACCGATTGCATACGATTAGAAGTAGGCCAGGCTACATATTTTTTTCAGAAACAAAAAAATTAAACCAGAAGTAAATACTGAAAAATACATTGTATGCATAGTTTAGGAAAAGTCATAAAGTTTGTTAGCGATATGGAAACGGTTAAATATGTAAAAGTTGTACCACAGTTTGAAAAGGTCAATTTGACCGGTGTCGGTAGGTTTAGTGTTAAAAACAATTCATTGCTGTACTAAATAAGCGGTACGCTCGGGATCATTGTCTTGCAGAAAGACCAATCATTCCTCGAGATCGAATCATGCAACGCCAAACCATCACCCCACCACCGCCGTGTTTAGTAGTGTTCTGAATATTCTTTGTGTTGCTCGGTATTAGGTCGTCTCCAAACTAAACTGCGTCCCAAAACTCGTTTTCATTTGTACCACAATCACTTGCACACTATTTTATCACTCAATTTTTCAGGTCGTCCACATCGCGGAACACTTGGAACAGTTTCCGTATTAGAAAACCGTCCTTCATTAAACAAATTGAACGTGCCAATACTTTTGTTCCCAACTGCATGTGCGAACCATGTCTACCTACATGTACAATGGCGGCCATGTATGTACTTATGAACATACGAACTGAACGACTTCCATACAATGTAAGTAAACTGTAGATGTTCAGTTTGCTTTTTGCGAGGAACGACCGTAGGTGTTCTGCGTAGTAAACAATATTAGTTATAGTTAACTTTTATTATTTTAACTATGAGCAGAAGGAAAAATATCACACCTCAACAACGGCTGCAAATACAGGTGCTTCGAAAACATGGTCTGACATATAGCAAAAATTAATTCAAATAAAATAATTCAAAGCCAAGACGTTGTACTGAAGTTGTAAAAAATAATGGGTGAGCTACAAAATATTAGGTTAAGAACACTTAATATTATTTACATGTTTCAATGACAAAAAATCAAGAAAATGTTATTCGAAAGTTATGTTCATAAGTATATGTCGCTGAAATTTCTGACAAAAAATGTTGTTATTTTATTATGTTGTACTTACAATTAATTTGCAGTAAAATATATTATATGTATCCATAAAACATGAATTGTACTATTAATAATTCCAATGTAAATACATGATATACGTTCGGTTGATTATAAAATATAATAGACGATTAAAAATAACTATGTTCATAAGTATATGTCCGCCACTGTATAAATTATTATCGCATTTAATCCGATTCGCCCAGTGATCCGATTCGCCTGGGTCTACCCTACGTGAAAAACACTGACTCCACAATCGCGTGTAGCTAAAGTGTGAACGAAAATTTCAGCAGAGCCACTTGCTCTGAAAATACTAGAAAACTGCGGGGCAAACATTGACCCTACCGACCGCATTCCGCGCGGTCACAAAATTGTCTAGAAGAAATCATGTTCATTCTATCGACTGTTTGTTATCAGTGATATTCATGCACCATGAATAAGCAGGTGTACACGAAAAATATGTGAATATGCATTGAAAATATATAAATGTGCATTGAAAATATGTAAATATGCATTAAAATATGTAAATATGAATGAAATATATGCAAGTGTGCATTAAAAATATGCAAATATTCACAAAAAATATGCGAATATTCACAAAAAACATGCAAACGTGCGAGGAAAATATACAAGATTAACATTACATTTTGCAATTCCTGTGACATACCACAAGAAAGACATACAGGGGAGACCGGGGCTGGTTGTCATTTTATGGAGTAGAACTATTTCCTGGAGTACAATTTAGCTATCTATAAATGGTTTCTACGAATGGAGTCAGTTGCCACATGGGACAACTAGCCCACGTATGCTGTGACAACGAACCTCATTTGTAAGCTCGCCACGTTTTTTATATGTAGAGGGTTATCGAATGAATTTTTCAATCCTGTCATATATCAAAATATAAACCACGTGTCCACTATTAATAATATAACATCAAAATTTAGAATAATGTAAAAAATACTCACTCGGCACAAAAAAGCTAATCAATTGTGAAGAAAAATAGTTTGGCGTTCAACAACGCTTCCATTGTCAGAAGGCAACCTGACCAAGAAATGGAAATATATGCATGTGCTGATACAGATTATACAAAAGGAGAAATGAACTTTGTGATAACTAACCCATGTGACAACCAGCCCTGGTCACCCCTACAAGGAAAATAACATATGCTATAATTTATTGCATATGTTTTTAAATATAAAACATAAAAACATACGTATTATGCAAAAAGTACAAAATAACAGATCCTGTTGGTCTATCTGTTCTTTTATAAAAATATGCGTTTGCATAAACATCCGGATTCCAGTTACGCACAATAAATATGCAAGTGTGCGTTAAAAATATACAAACATTCACAAAAAATATGCAAACAACATTAACAAAAATTTGCAAATGTTCACAAAAAAAATGCAATCATGCGAGGAAAATATACAAGATTAAGAAAACATTTTGTGATTCATGTGACATACAACAAGAGACAGACATACATATACAGGGAAAATAACGTATGCAATAACCTATTGCATTCAATTGTTTTTCTACGTTATTTTACCTGTTATTCTTTCATCTTAGTATCAGTCTCAGATCATACAAAACCATCATATAAATATAATTAAAATGCTTACATGCATACCCCTCGGTTGGAATTAACTTATTCGGTGTTAGCGCAGGTATCAAGTATGATCTTTGATCCATCTAATCAACTCTCTCCATTCACCTGTGACAAAGAATAAGAAAGTGAGGATAATTGTGCTATAGTAAAGCAGGGTTTCGCAAACTATGTTCCGCGAAAAGGTAATAGGTGTTATGTTTTAAAATTTTAATAATTACTAAATAGATAATGACTGTTATTCCTCATTTTTTTAAATTTGGTTGGTTATGTGTTATTGCCTACCATACAAAATAAACAATATGTTCCGTTGCAGGAAAAGATTGAGAAACCCTGTAGTAAACATACAATTTTCATTGCGAATTCTATGGATAGTACAGTATAGTAAATGTATAGGCACGCTTACGGCGCAATTGTATACCATACACGATTTATACGTGAAACGAATAATAATTTAATCGAGATATTTAAGTGGTTTTTGTACAATTCCAATTATTTCTAGAAGAAAGAGAAATTCTTACCTGTCAACCCAAATTTTCCTGCGGATTCTCCCAAGTCAGCGTCGCTTTCCCGCGGGTTCTGATTTGAATCTCGAAGCAAGCGAACGAGACGCCATTACACTCAATCCATCTGAAATTTGAGATGAATGTATTAAGAATGTCCAATATTAGAATAACATTGCTAGAAACTGCAGAATGTATTGCAAGATAATGAAATTCAGAGCTGAGATACGTATACGCATACGTAAAAGAAGATACGTATACGCATACGTAAAAGGAGATACGTATATGCATACTCGAGTCAAGTAGACAATGTACGTCGCGCGGTGTGACCGTTCACTGCGCAATATTTTCTTAGTTTCTTGCCAAATATTCATTAATATTAACAAAGAAAGTACAGAAAACTTGGAAGACAGGGAAATGGAACGAATGTATATCATTTCCTGGCTTCAAGAATATATTAGGCTATGTGATATACCTTAATTCGATTGGCACTCTGAACACGTCTGATCGCCACGAGATCCCTTGGGCGAAAGAAGGAGAGTTTTGAAATAGATTGCGCTGATTGGCTGGTAGCTGATTGGGCAATGGGGGTGATGTTCTTTCCTTACGGCGGGTGTTTTTGAATATCATATCGAACTGAATATTTTTTATTGCAAGTGTTACAGTATGGATATTAGTCGAATAGTAGGATGTAAATATATTTATTAGTAATAACAAACGCATCTGTGTAATCAAATATTTGTAATGTTTGTTGCACTATAGAATAAGTAAACTATTTCCGTCAAACTAATATTTGTTTTTCTTTAACTTTATTTAAATTACAATTCCTATCGTTGTGAGCGTTCAGATAGTTTTCTAGCATCTTTTCACACTGACGAGATATAGGAATAGACAAGTCATCCAATGTATTTTTTCGGCAATGATTTCTGTGTCCCGGGGACCCATTACCATTTCCGTGAAAATTAAATAATTTTAAAGAATTCTTTTGTTCTTTGCCGTAATGAAAGGCAACAGAGGATATGAAACATTTAATAATAATTAAAAATCTTTTAATTGTACTATCAATAAATGAAATAATTTTTAAAGTTATACTTTACATTATTTTCTGATAAATGACAAAAAAAATTGAGCTAACACCCAAACAATAAAGTCGCCACAATGAAAAAGATAGTGACGATAATTGTATACTACAATTGTTAATTGTATAGTTACTAGACAAATTCTTTAATTATCTTTTTCATTGGAGCAATTTTATCGTTAATGAAAGACGCAATTTCTTATTTATATTCAACTAATAACAATAACGAAGTAAATACATATACATGTACGTATATAGTGGTAATGGAACTAAAGTGAAAGTAAGGCATTTATAATTTCCTTCGCTAATATTATTAGTTGAATGTAAATAAAAAATTGTGTCTTCCATTCTATTTACAAAAACTTTCTAACAGGAATGCGACAGAATCTGCTATGCGGGATTGGCTGACTGGGCAGTTTCCTTTTAACTTATCTCTCACTTTCGGTAAACAAAAATGACGCATTTATTTCTGTAACCAAAATTCATTTCCGTTTATTCCCGATGCATTTTAATTAAGCAGTAATAATTTCACTATTTGACCCCGATTTTTAGTTTTTGTTTGTGTGTAATCTGAGGATGGATAAGTATCATGCACATGTCATACTACAATACATATACATATATATAGTATTTTCTCCAAAGGTTTATTCAGCTTTATTTATACAATATAGAAATTTTAATGACGCGGGAGATCGTAAAATGTGTTCAGATGGAATAGTAGAATTTTGCATATATGTACCTGGTTCATTTGTATACAGTTCACAAACTGTGTAATTATAAATTATTCTTTCTATAGTAGTTCATAACAGTGTGATCTCCACTCACTAAGTACAGTACGTAAAGACAGCCTACACCCAATAATACAAATACAATCGTGTATGTAAATGTTAATAAAGACTTGACTATTATAAATTGTCGGCATAAACAGCATTTTCGTTTCGTTTATTTTCAACGTTATAACATATATCTCATTATTACTCTGTGTATATGTATTTATATATATACATGCATATACATAAATACATATATTATATTTATATATATAGAAAATTATTCTAACTACAGTAATATATACATACCAAGGCAAATGTGAAATACCTGATCTTTATTCGTTCCTTATTTTATAAAAATATGTGTTTTTGTTGTTTTCGTTCATATTTCAATCAATACTATTATTAATATTGTAGCAGTACAACACATTGCATTAAAAATATGCTCATACTCACATTATTTACTAGGTATATCTTTAGTTTCATATATTACAATTTATTATAAGTATCTTAGTTGAATGGACTGAATGTAACATTTTTGGAGCAGTTTCCTGTACAGAACACTAAGTAGTTGGTAGAACAATAAACGTCATTCGATGTCTCTGACATTTGCCTTTTACGATTTCAATGGCTCCTTCCATTTATCTTTCGATTTAAATGCAGGTCTGATTTTATATTAGATATACTTAACATTCTTGTCTCCACAAAATGATGAACATTTTAAAAATCACATGAATGTTAAACTAATAGCTAAACAAAAATTTATCATACTCACATCATTTATGTAACTATGTTTTATCTCAGATGTATAGTGTTGCATATATATAATACAACAAACTCGGGACAATTTCTTTCCTTTATTCTTACCAGAATACGCAAATATGCACGAAGTTCATCCAGATTTATATAATTTTGGAAGTAATACAGTTCAATGTATTAGAACCATTGAACAATCACATCTCGAAGTAATCGTAGATAGGTAGCATCTATCCTCGCTATACATATACGAAACAAATATATATAAAACAACTGCACCGAAACGAGTTAAAGTTTCTTTCTTAAAAAGATAAATATATGTATAGCTACGTACATGATACAATCACGGGGCGTAAAAAACAGGCATGTACATGTACATGCGATGAAGATTAAAAACTTAATCTGCGTATGCCAAAGGAAGAATAGTAAAAGAGAATCGGGTAAAAGCTATTACAGTCTGACTATCTTTAGAATGTTCCCTTTAATTTTAATAGAAAAGGTGATCTATTAGACACCTTGCAGCAGTATAATATTTTGTTTAGCTCGAAACAAAATCAATGTTCCCACAATTGTAATATTATTCGAAATAATAAATAAAAATGTTATCATGATGTAGCGAAAGTGTTCCCCACTTTTTCTTCCGTTTGTATAATTCGTAGTTTGTATGTATTACTATATGTACAATCAGTGTTTCTGTGTTTAGTGATTAGTCTCGAATCTTAAAGAAAGACGTAACTCAATGTGAGCTTCCTGAAATGTCGTTGAAAAAAGTTTTTGTTTATTGAAACAGAATGGGAAATATATCAAATAAACAATAAGCTTTTCCACGCGAACTTTTCAATAATCTGTTTAAAATCGAGAGCGATTTCTCTTCTCAGCACCGCGTTTGTGTTTGCCACGCAAAGCCGCATTGCGCGAAGAAAATAGAGTTTCACTTATCAAACGTTTTGAAACGTGATTTCTTTCATCATTTCACTCCTTGTGTTCAGGATCTGGTTTCGTTTTTGGCTCCATTGTCGTAGGACGTGGATGATGCGGATTCGTCTGGTTTCTTGGCACTAACAATACGTTTCCATCGGCAGACTGCTGAAGACTGTACTCGTATGGATGATATTGATTGCCATCAGGATCTCGCAAAGACTAAAAAATAAAGTAACGGTATATTTCTAATCTTCGATTTGAAATTCTATCATAAATTAATGTATAATTGTATTTAATTATTATCTCGACTTATTATTTGACATTGCAACACGAATTTTGATTACTTAATTCGTAAACTTAGGATTATTTCGACTCAGGGTGCGTACTTAAATATTATAGGAGATATGCATGTGGTTATACTAACTTGAAATACATGCCGGTAAAGTTGACTAAATTTATCTTTTACGCGCTGTCTTTCGACAAGCATGAATTCTCGTTCACGAATAAGCCTCATTTTGCGGTCTCTCATCTCTTTCACCTCATCGGCAAGGCTAATAATTTGATCTAGTTTACGCTTGCGGCAATTTTGAGCGGCAACTTTATTCTTGCCCCGTCTTCTGATGTCACGTATCAAAGATAATTGAGCTTCACTGAGATCATATTTACTAAGGCGTTCATTAAATTCGTCCATAGGAAGATTAATAATATCGCTCACGGCAATGGGCACGTTCAATGCTCTTGCTCTCTTCTCGTCTCTAGTTAGATGTTCATCGCTCTCCCCTTTACGAACTGAAAGAAGTCATTGAACGATTACGAATTTGTCGACATAAAACGCAGAAAAAAACATGTTACAATTCGCCTCCACGGCTCTTACTTTTTTTATCACGAGAAACTGGACGCTGAAGGGCTCCGGAACTTTCTGCAGGTAAATGGTACGTGTGATTGTGATGAACGTGTTCTATAGCTGAACGACCTGAAATACCAATCAGAAGTTATAGCCGGTTAAGTACGTGCACAATATTTCCACGCAGTTGCATGACAAATTTACTGAACATCAGAACATAATATTCATATGCAGATATAAGAAACGCGACAACTCTTACCTGATTGGTGACGAGTGAAATCGACGCTACAACTGTACTTCATTTCAGGTTGAGGCCCAGCTGCACCTTCAATTGGGCCAGAATAAGCGTTGCCCGGAGCGCCGGCACCAACCGTATGCGTATCATATTCGTACTTCATTGGTGTCGTCGGATGTGCTGTGCCTCCAAGAGGAGAGCCTATCGTGCACGAGAGAAAATTCGTTATACTAATCAATTTCTGATCAGTGAAATCATTTTCACACATATGTGCTGTTTATCTAATACTAACCGGTCCCCTGTTCCTGAAAGTATCTCTTTGCGAACATCTGATGCTTCTTCTGGGCGACTGGAGGCATAGTACGTTCCGGTTGACATCTTGGAGAACCAGCGTTCCTTCCCGATACGGAATAGTTGCAGTCGTACGACATGCGGTATTTGCTAAATACATCAAGATTTATAATCAGCACATAAAACGAATTAATACTTCACGACTTATTTCGATATATAAAGAGAAACGTTTTCTCAAAACGGATTGAGTCGTCCCAGAAGTGATGCGGGTTTTTCAGCATACGTATTAGGTGAAAACAAACATTCATCTGTTGGCAATTAAGAATGAGTAGAATTGAACTTATGGCTAAATCCTTCGACGATTTCTGTCAAGTTTTGCTCAATAATAATCGTGCTCATTGAAACTGTAGTTTCTAGTTCTAAATTTTGTTTAATACATTTTCGACAATGACTTACACTAATCATAAATTTCAAAAATCTCATACGCTTTTCTCCGCTACAAGTGCATTATTTCCATTACTAAATTCATATAAAGTAACATGCCAAATATGTTCTTTCGTCGCGTAGATTTCAAACGTTTGCACCTGCAATATTCGATTTACATTTGTAAACTTTTTAAAGGTAGTAATTTTTTAAATAATGTTGCCCGAAGATTTCTAGTTACAGTAGTATGCACACCAAACGATTTAATGACGAACATGACGAGTTCTATTGCTTTAAACTGATCGCTCAGAAAAGCTGCGTTACTTATGGGACGACCTCCTAAATACATACGCAATTTTTTAAACAACCTGCTATTAAACATGCATATAACGAAGCTTTCAATATACTTCAAACTAAAGGCAAACATAATTTCATGTTTACTGCGAAGAGAAGAATAATTAACCGGATAGGGTGCAAAATAAGTTATTTGTATATTATCAATACAATTTAATCACCTAGCATAATCCATCGTATAATGAGAATCTGCTTGCGTATGGCTAGAGTTAGATCCAGTTTCCATCCATTCGCCATCCGAGAGGGATGGTACACGTTCGCTACCCATGCTACTGACAGCACTATCACTGGACGCATCCATCCTTTCGTCTGTTACACCCGGAAGTGTCGTAACGCCTGCTGCCGAAGAGGTCGTACCACCAGCTGCCTGAACTCCTGACAAGGCCGCTGCTCCCGTTGGACCAGATGCGTTGTTATTACCATTATCTAGCATGCGCATGGTGTACATGCCTGGAATGTTTAATTCGAACGATCAGTTGTCAGTAGTGTAAGCAGGCAATATTAACAGAACCGTACGGTGTCAGAGAAATAATTAAAGTGAACGATAAAAACAGATACAATCTTATTGCAAACAGCGTTAAGATTTTCATCTTCTTCTTTCCATTAGTTCGCTTTTATTTATCACTATATGCTTAGGTGCGACTGCGGTTCATATTAAAGACGTAACAGTTTTTGGGAGCAGTATCTTTGCAAAGATGACTTTTTTTTTAGCAGTCGGCTTTGCACGGATAGTTTTTCATGCTGGAGCGTCAGCAGCTATAGAATTTTAATTTAGAGATTGTAATCGACGGTTTTATTCTTGAATTTGAAAATTGCATCTTTTATATGAAATGAGTAACGATAATTTATTAATTTAGTTTAGCTTTTTGTTATGATTTTTCGTGTCAGCAAAATCGGGCCGAATTCTGTACATTTATACAGTTGTGAAACATTGAGATATGTTGTGAACGATTTGTATTGATAATACAAGACATTCGAATTCATCGATGTTACGTCTGCCTTAACACAATAGTTTGCAGTATGTATCATATGCAGCACATTTCAAGCGAACACTATTTCTAATAATACTGCAACTTAAGACTATGAAAAGATAGCCGTGTTCGTCATGAAGTAATGAAAAGCATTACAACGTTTCATAAATGACTAGCTGAACAAATGTCAGTAAGTGGTCAAACAAACAAAAAACTCCAAACTGTTTACTTCAATATGCGTTCAACATAGTTCTTGGATTAACGACGCTTCTAAAGAAAATCAGCATATTCCGCTACATTGTACATATTAACAACAGAAGTATCATTAATTTCACGCGTGATCGTGCCAATGCATCTATCGCGTCAAGAATTTCCAATTTCCTTTGCAAATTTTCCGCTTATATTTGTATTTCAAATTAAGTTGGTATCCATCCTCAGGCTTAAACGTTAAAATCACCTCTGCCTAGAATCCAGCCATTAAGTTGTTTTATTGCGAGTCTTATGCAAATGAAAATGAATATACAAGAAGATAATTCCGAAGTAAGATCCATATCGAGTTGCTTTAATTACAATTGCACGTATAAATTAAACACGTGTTTCGTATTTTTATTAGAAAAAATAGCTTACTAGAAACTAAATATATACTCTTACAAAAATCGGTGTCACTTTTCTGTTAGAGCAGATTAAGATGCACCGGTATACTGATATGTACTACGTTTCTTAGAACCATTTGGCACATTCAGCTGCCACAGTATCGTACGTGACTCGGATCAGGTGTCAGTCGTACTTATCAACTAATTTTGAGGAAGGAAATACGATGCTTTATTGCAATTTTTGCTACTCACAATCAGTATAGCACTACCAACAAATTTCACATATTTCCTTCGATGCCTCTCTTAAGGCTGTTGATTTTTCACAGGAATGTTTTTGTCTCTCAAAATTATCAACGAGGAAGTAAACGTTAGTGGAATTCCACTTTATCAAATAGTAAACACTCGAAATTACTATTGTGTAAATAGAAGTTCGGCGCGCTGCGATACTCCGAAATACAAACTTATGTCCGAAAATGCTGAATGAAATGTTGCGGGCGTTCAAAAATTGTTGTTAATTGTTATGGCAGTTATAACGAATGTTCAAAACTTCCTTCCGCGAGTACGCAGGCCTCTATTCGTCGAACCTTGTCCAATATTCCACGCCGTATTAGAAGTAGGAGTAAATGCATTTTGGATCCGCTCCAAAAGTTGGTCTCCCGTTTCCACCATATTTTCAAAAATCAACTGCTTTTCCATGAATCGATCGTTAAACGCTTCTAATTTTTCTATCGAGCATTTTCGGACACGAGTTTGGCCCCGAACGTTTTTTTTCTCTCGAAAACCTGTGTACGTCCAATCTAACGTTTTCATATTTCGGTCGTTCGATTTTCCTTTGTCGCATTTCGATTGAGACGCGTGCAACAATCATTTCGAACAATTGCTGTTAAGATACGCCTACAAGAAATCCATAAGCAAATGCCCACAATGAGTCGTTGAATTGTCGTGACTCAGCGCCTTTGATTTCAGCGATAAGTTATCGGAATTTGAGTTTACTTTTCAATCGAATGTACGAACGATTAACGGAATATTATGTAACGCTACATCCTTATTCGACCCACTCGTAATTCACGTCTCGTGACGGTTAAATCGACCGCCGTTCGAGCTCGATAGATTTCACAGAGTTAATCCGGAGTACATGTAGGTCGATGGCATATCAAACACGTGACGTACTCCACACATTGTGAACCGTGTATATACTTAACTATACATATACGAATTCCAAAGCTCGCGCGTTATTACGTCTCTCTCATAGAACTGTTACGACAAAACCGGCGGATCTCGAACGTCGTTTCATATTTTTCTGGACTTTTGATCGGAAGTCAGGGTCAACAAACACACAGCGACGAATAAAATATGAAAACTGCGACAATTGCAACTTAATAATCGCGAGAGTCAGCAGAGTGTCGCGTAGAGAAACAGGCGTGTATGGGAGAGTAGCGGACGAGAAATATCGAAATGCCAAGAATTCGTTGGATTACCGATAACACTCGAGGCAGATAAAGAAACCGCGTCTAAGCTACGCTCCGGAAAAAATTACCTACGTGGTATGTATACGATAACCCCCATAGTCGCCATTTAAGCTCCAGAAGAGCTTGCAACGGTGGTAGACGGGCCTTCGACTTCGAGAGAGATCTCTGCTCCCAACGATATCGCCGATTTTCCAATTAACTGATAGGTTCTTTCTTGGAAGCAATGTGCATACAGGCCGGGGCTATTTCTTGAGAATTTTCAACGCATAGCGAACGATCGAATACGCGTAGGAGTGCATGGTTCGAGTAGCGTAGCAGCCAACTCTTTAGCACCTTCACACTGCCAGATGTTCCTTTCTCTCTTTCACAACAATTTTACACACCGTGTTGCATCCACCTCCCGCCGGGGCATACTAATCGCGTATCGCTGTAAACACAAACGTAAACCGCGGTCTCCTTTCTTGATTAGCACTGTTAACCCCGCGCGCAGCTCGCGTAACGCCGATCATAGATATTTAAGTCCCCGGGACACCGCGCGATTAACGACACCGCTTGAGAAACACGAAATTAATGTTTGTGCATTGTCACCACCGAGTATTCCAATCTGCGGACATTCTACCGGACGAATCACAACCGATACTGCGCGCGACTTTAAAACTTCGTTCGCCAGCAACCCAATCGTAGATGGTCGCACGGTTGCATCGCCAGGAGAAACGGCAATAATGTGCACGCAACAACACGAGAACTCGACGGATAAAACGAGTCGCACGGTTTATCGTTGAGCCGACGTACAACGGCGAGTTATCGTGCTCGATGGTTTCCCGTCGTGGAACACATTAAGTTCGTCTAGACTCGCTTGATTACCGCGGCACAGGAACATACGCAAGATACGCATTCGATCGCGAGCGTAGCGTAAACATAACTACTTAAGTTTGCGGCGCGTAGCCGAGAGGCTGACCCGGCGCGGGGCGTCACCACTCACTTCAAGAGGCTGGTGACTAGCGTCACTTTTCACTTCGGTATTGGACGGACACCGACGCGACGCGGCGCGACGCGTTGTCGGTGGGAGCAACGGTGGACGGGTACGTCGCGTGTCGAACGATTCGTCACACGGCCAAATCTGTGTACCCTTGGACAATTCGTTCATCGATCACTAACTTATTGTTGGAGCGGTTCGTTTCTATTCCTCGAGTAGCCCTTTAAGGCTAGATTTACGGGACTCGTCAATTTGAGAGATATCAAGTCTCGATGCAGTGAATTTGATGAATGTCTATTAATACTGTACAATTAGATTGATTACACCTTGTTTCTAAGATGAATGAATGAATTTTTTAAAAGAAATCCGCGAATGTAACAGGTGACAGTAAAAAAATAGGTATACGAAGAACATCCGTAAATCCGGCGGCAACCCTTAGCGTATCGAGGGGGGAGTGATGGACGTTCTTTACCAACGAGGGGTTGGTTAAGTTTTGAATTTCAAAATTTGAATTGCCCTGCATACTCTGATTACGACAAACCAAAACGCAGACGGTCACGGTATCAAATTAGTCACTACCCCTCGCTCGGGGTGCAGATACTCATCGCACGTAGAGTGGTATTAGTGTATTTCAATAAAGTATCAACCCACCAGTTACTAAGAGCTGCAAAAAGAAAAGAAACTAAGGGCCTGAGCGTTAGGGGGTTAAAAATGGCATATCACGGAACCACCTATATCAAGGTCAAGACGGTACCTTGAACACCATTGTAAGTACATACTAACTTTTCACTTTCTATTCACTTCTTCTTTGTCAACTCTGCGGGGAGGGATTATTAATAAATTCGTTGACCGTCTTCTGTGGTGTGTGAAGCAGTTTAGCGCATAAGGTATATTCGAGGGTAGTTATATGAGTAATGTAAATGATCGCTAGCTTATTATGTGGTAGCAGTTGTACATTGGAGTCAGTAACTCTATTTACTAGGTTCATGGGTATGTATATATTTAATCTGAGCAAATAATCAAGGGGGTTGTACTGTTTTGATCCGATAAATATCTTTTACGAAGAAGCAATTATCAAATTCGCATTACATACATGTGTATGTACTTACGCGTGGATCGGACGAAATCTCTGCTTCGAGCGTAAATGAACTGCAGTTACGGTAGCGTTTTTGTTCTCAATATTATTAATGTCCTTATCAAAAGAGAGTTCGAAACTGACCTTGCTAAAAATGAAATCGTTTCATCGTGGTTTGAAGCACGTTTTATCGTTTGCGCCGCTTCGCTATGACTGGACTTTAGAGTCCTTTCTGATAAACACTCGTGGTGTGAAAAAGTTGGAAACTTCCGTGTGATGTTACGTGGCATCGTCTATCGAATAAAATAGGAAAGATTGCCCGCAAGATTGGTGCATTTCTGTGGTAGGAATGAATTAAATATTCACTCGTATTAATTCTGCATTGCTGATACAATGTATAAAGTCTTTAAAGCCATTGACGGAGTTAGAGAATGTACTATGAATACTGTGCGATTAAATCTGCTGGACATTTAACCTTGAATATAACGAGAACTGATAAGCCAGCGGCGGAGTTGAAAAAGAAAGACATACAACTTGGCGGTACTAAAATTTAATGATATGTTTTTTCAAGAGGAGCAGCAAATATGTTCATAAAAAAAGTGAAAAATTTTCCACGTACAATTTCGAAATGCGTAGAGAATGATAATGCCACTTCTACCTTTAATAACGACATGATATGTCCGCGCAAAAGCACCCATATTTCATTCGTGAAAAATGTAGCAAAGTTTGAGATACCATATAGGCTATAATAGTCCCACTTTTTGTAATTAAACGCGCAGGTACATAAACGCAACGCTGATGAGAGTAATGCAATTCTAAGTTGTGAAACAAACACATAGAATACTTTTGTTAATTAATTTCTGACCTCATGTAATTGCAGCAACAACTTGCGCATACAAGTTGCAACATATTCCCCTGCATAAAAATAACAAAACCTATTTCGCATGCAATACTTTGAACGTTGAGCTACAATAAAATAAATTCCTTATCTTGCTTGTGCATTATCCAGCAGATTTATTACAATAGCGCTACTCGCGTACTCACGCTAGAAGGATCTCAGAAATAATATTATTTGTAGTGTTACTGGAAAATACATAACATTAAAAGCCTCGAAGTTTCAGCCGAAGCGATCCACCGGTAAGTATTCTATTTGCCAGAGGCTGTAATGAACGTGCATTGCGACTGCATACAGCACACGTGTTCCTCTACACTCTATAGCGGTAATCATGCAACGCAACAGTGTAAGAAAACGTAACTGCATAAGTATGCAGGCAACAGTCATTCGTACTTTCACTGCTGCTCGTGGGTGTAGTTTTGCAAACTTATCTCGCCCATTTATGTAATTGTCCTTTTTGTTTTACATATCAGGCCATTATATTATACGTGGACGCAAAGTTTCTTTCCGCGGCTTTAATGGAAAAAGTTACACACCCGTCGAACCTAACTAGAACGAGAGTCACAGTGACGGTTCTTATCATGCGAATCGCTTATATTCAACTTTATCTGCTGTAGTATCACGTGTGAAAGAGTTTACATCTGTCGGTGCATCTACGTATTTTAACGTCCATCCAGTGCCACCTGCGTCATCTTAAAATTTATCAAGGATGAACGACGATCTTAATAGTTGCCATGTCATTATCCGCGAATGCAAACTACCTTTATGACGAAATAGCAACTATAGTTTTGGTCGTATACCCGTGTGCGACGTACATATTTTACAGATCATGTGTATGTGCATACATTATCTGCTTCTTTCTAATATCTCAATATTCTATCGCGGCAGCAAGTATCTTATCGTCCGCACGCACCGGATAAGGTTCAAAGGAACGAATCGTTCTTTTTCCAGAAGGATCACGAACATGCTGATTCGTTACTGCGGTCAAGCTGCTGTTACAGTTAAGTTAGCGTGATCTCGAAATTTATCTGCACCGAGCTAAAGGAGAGGCCTTTCGAATAGCCGAGGCCGTGTGACTAAGCATCTCAAATATGGATGCGATATCTGTTCGCAAACCTCGCCAAGTGATAATAAAGCACATGCGGTCGCGCACGTAACTATTTATAGCGGCGGTTTCCGAGTTGATTTCGCGTGACGCGCAATGTTTTTGTTCGCAATGTCTATCCTTATGTGAAATGAAAATGTTGCACCGCCCCCTCAGAATTTCGTAACGCCCGAACAATTCTGGTCAGCGATTGATAAGTTGTCTTCCCTTGACCAGATAGGCAAACGAAACGGCGACCATTTGAGACATCACAACAACATTATTGCGTTGAACGTTGGAAATGATGATTCAACGTATACACACTTGCTGGGAATGATTAAACCCCTGAATGGAGGTGGCACCCAGGTCCACGTGCAAGTTTGGAGCCCCTTTCGTAGACGAGACATAGCTGTGTTTCTCAGCATGCATCGTCGCCGATATTTACACACCTCGTTCATAAAATCTTGAAGACTTTCCCAAGTTGGTACTTCACAACCCTGAACAAGGTACGAACTCCTTAGCACCCCTAAAATCACCCTAAGCAGACAGGTCTTAGGACTTCATCGTTTCCACCAAGCATGGAGTACACGGTAAGATTGTACTGTACATGCACATACCGAATGTTCAGCGAAATGTTGAAAAATATTTCAACAGCACGAGTGTGTTAATTAATTGCGCTACGGGCGTAAATTTATGCGTACAAATAAGAATCATGGTTAGAAGACAGAGAAGAAGAAGGATGACACACCTGTGCATGACACGTGACACGTTCGAAAAACACCTAACGTTTGTTATGACAGATACTGCAAATACCGAAGTGAATTCAGTAGTGTATGCTAGTTAGCCGAGTACGCCATGTGGAATGTACAAAGAAGACAATATGTATTACGAAATTAGAACGACAGTAGTTCACGTCGTGTTCCGTACGTGTATCGTACACCACTCGATAACCGTTCATGAAATTAACGCGATAACGTTGAATCGACGACCTGCAGGTGCGAACGGTGTTTGTAAGTTTGAAGTGCAGCAGAAACACGAAAGGCTGAGGCTAAAGACATCGGCGGAGTGCTGTCACGAAACTGCACAACAAATTGTACGAAGCTGCACGTACGTTAGGCTCATCACGGATCATATAAGGCCAATCTTCTGATTAAGAAGCGGCCGGATTATTTATTCCGCGACAATTAATTGTTCATTTTATTACGATTATTTATAGCAATAATCTGTTTCGTTTATTTTATTGTGTCTATTTAATTGCAAAAGTGCAAAATCGCAGATATTATGACACATTCAAAGGCGCGAGAAGTATTTCTGGAAATTAATATTACTCCAATTATGACCCAATCTTTGATCTATGTTTGTTTATTCTTGGTAAATTTGTGGATTTCGTTTTCGAACATCTGTTATACCAATGATACTGCAGCTTGAAATATTTTCTAATGTGTGCTCACCGGTATAATTACCTATCGGATGAACGGTACGTATGAAACTACAGTTTGATTATCAACCGGAGTGTTCAAAATGGTTGCTATCGATTATCACTGCAGCCACAAAATTCGGAATGATTTATAATACATTAACAGTTAGTTTGGATGTGGTTCGACAAAGTACCAATGGCTGATAGACAGGAGATTTGGAGCGGTGGTCGAGAATGGGCGATGGAGACCAAATATTAATAAAAAATTTCCAGTACTACACACTGAAAGCTGCAGATATTACTAATCACTGAATGCTGCTTATTCAGATGTTACTGGGCCACCGTTTCACTGTGGTAGTGTCGGTATCGAGTGTCGAGGATCCGATGACACAATAGCGGTTTCGGCCTCAAGATCTATAGGGTGATGGGGTAGTACTGACAGTTTTTCATTAATATCTCGGAAACTAAGAAATACCCGTGCTCCATCGTCCACTCACCACCACACCGCCAAATTTTATGTCTAACGGCCTCTAGTGTTTCTCGGAATTTCATTTTCATTTTTACAGTCAAAAATGATTGCAATCTTATTCGAAACGAGAAATCGGACCTTCCCAAATTATGATGATTTATCTTTTTAACGGCTCGAATTCATTTAACTAGATCTACAGCATTCTTCTGTTTCATTTTTTCAGTGATGAAAAGAATGGTCGATACTATTACAATGAGCATCGCAACTGGTACCTTCCAATTTACCTTCGACAAGTTTATCAAACACACATGTCAGATACAATATGATTGCATCTACAGGTTTGTTAGATTTACTAAAAGAATGCTTATTCGCTGGAGGTTCTGAGGTAAGTGCCATGGGGTACATCACAGCCCTCTTCCCAAAAGGCATCGCCTTCCCTGCTGCGTGGCCAGATCCTGCAGGAACAGAGTCTCTATTCTTTAGCAATACGACGTTATGCCGCTTGCCATGTTTGAACTCTCTGTCCTCTTGCTAATAAACAATCCCTCGACACTCGATAGATGGAAGACCCAGAGTAGTCGCCAGCCATCGTCTGTCGCCCCGATTGTCTATTCCCAAAACATTCTCCGACCACACGCAGGACTGCGTCCCCATCATAAATCATCTACAGGGTGCGTACCACTACGCCAACCGGTCCTATTCCTTCGTTTAAAAAATACGCTAACGCTAGCATACGGATAATGATACAAGTACATATTCGCAACCCTCACTGTCTATGGAATCAATGTGTTCCTTTACTTTATAGTAACAAATTTATTAGAAAACCTCAAATATCTTGTGACATGTTGGGACTATGAACAAAATTCTTGCAAGGTTATTCAACATGATGGTGCGATACAAATAATAATTTATTTGCAAGTGGAATGGTGGAAGAGATCAAGGCTATCTTAATATTTTAAATGCAATGCTATGTTTTATTGTTCAGAAGGTGATAACGCTTGTTGAAACGGGTTTAGCCACGTACTACACTGTACCGTGCTGATTTATGGAAGATTGTAAAGTTGCAGAAAAATCATTGGGAAATTGAGTGGCCTGACGTGCATCAGGTATCATGGAGTGCGCTAACTGGGGAAAGCTGCGTAGCACATTTTATCTACCTGCACGGGACAAACGACTTTACACCATTTTGTATCTCGAAAGGTTATAATGTTGTCATCATGGATGTCGTTTGAAAAACCATGTTCATATTATGAACGAGAAACAGTGGCATAACAATTACAAAAATTAACATGACTTTGAAATCTCTTCTATCACTCCAACTGTAAGAAAACTATTTGCTGAATAATTTTAGTAAAAACAACTTTTTCGTAACAATACATATACTTGTATATAGTATGTATTGCATTGGGTCACCCCATTGTTTGGTATGCTAAAAATAACGCATATAATTTGTTTATGTTAATGAAGAAGTCCTGTAGTCCTTTCTGCACTGTACAAATTACAGACAAACTCAGTTTTATTTTGTGCGTAGCGCCTTCAATGCTACGTCGCAAAAATGTAAGACATATGCATGTACATATCTACTAGAATGAATTGCCATTTCGACATTTTTGAACAGTACAGTTGAAATTTTTTGGGCTTTCAAATTTCAATGTCGCACGTTTCATAAGTATTTCAGATTGTACTTGTTGTATTTACGGTAATTTTTAGTCATAAGTTTCCATACATTTGCTTACCATAATTTTATAATTTGTTATTTGCACATAAAATATCATACTGTGAATCCTAAATGTTTGATTTGATCAGGAAGACAAATAAGATATTGGTGTTCAATTAAGGCAATTTAAAAACAATATTACTAATGGGATAGCCATGCATCACGCCGATTATTATTCGAACACTTCTGCACGATTTTTAAGTTGAAATTCCACTGTCACGCATTAAGCGACAGAAACACGTGATATTGAAAGGAATGACCATGCAATGACGGCACAGTATCTTTTTTAGACAACCGTGTACAAAATCGGATAACTTACATAGGTATGTATGTATATATTTACTCCAAACCTCACGTTTCTTGGTTGTGCTTACGATGTAAGTCACGATTAGAATATATCATGTTTACGATTTACAATATAGATGAGCGATCGGTGTAAAACTGATGAACATCAGTTGTAATTATCATCGAGTTCTATCTTGTATTAACATTACGAAATTATAAAATCTGTGATAAAGTCGGGCTCAATCAAAATGCTATAACGAAAGCAAGATTGATAAACTGACAAATAGTGACCGAAGCTTGCCATGTCCTAATTTACACGGAGTTTTTTATCAGTAGATACTTCGAATATGATGTCAATAATGCGTTTCTCTTGTGAATTGGGAATACGTACACATATTGAAGAAAGTGATTACAGTTTGGACTATGTATATGTACTTCGTGGCGTTCTTCACTAACCGTGTCATCCATTATTGATACGCAAGAACTTGCCTTTTTATTGCTCTCCTAATGTTGTCAATCTTTAAGCCAGCAGATACAGTGGAAATTGTAGGCTATAGGATACTTTAACGGAACAAGTTGTTACTAACTCAGCATACAATTATTCACGACCAAAAATAATTATTAGCAACAAGTAGAGGCAAGCCTGAAAAGAACCATATATCACAGACTATCTTGAGCTCTGTATTTTTTACATTTAACATGGCAATTATAGCATACGCATGTGGCATATCTTTCGTAAATTTCCAAAGGAGAAACGTATAGGATTTTAACTGCGGCTGAAATTAAACTATTATAGCGTTTCCGTTTGAACCGTTTCACCATGCGTTCTGGCCTATTATTCAATAGGGACGAGGCAGGTATGTATAGGACTTGAAGACCTTTTGGTCACAGCGAACCTTTCATATACTTTCCCGATTGTTCTGTCTACTTTTGAAAACATCTTTTCTTTAAGTATCGAGCGTCTGGCACTAAATCCGTGAACTGCACACGTGCAAACTTAAAATAGGAAGTTGCACCGAAAGCAGTCAGATGTCATAAATTTTGTTGAAGCACGTGCCAAAAGACTGTTTTTAAAGATCTTATTCACTACTTTCATCGATATTTCCAACCAATTGTGGAATGTTTCCCTCTTGGAAGAAAAACAATGCAGTCTTTCGTGGATATTTGTTGTAGGGTTAATACGATTTTTGAAAATGACTTCTGATAATTTGATGTACATAATTGCTTCCCGAGGTTTCTTTCAAGTCGATTCTGGTTTCTTGGGTGATAAAGAAAAATAATATTTATAGTACATCCAAAACTGATTTCCACAATTAAACTTGCTTCGAAATTAATAGTAGCAGAACATTTCTTTGCCTCAAACACGAACCAACCGCTAATTATTTCAATTTTTTAGTACCTCGTTTAGCATATTTCCAATCCAAATGCGAAAAAGATATTTTAATTTGCATTATTGGTGTCATACTACGTATGGTATGTATATGCTGATAAAAAGATCAGGGTAGATTAGAATATGACAAGGTTGAGTCACCCTTATGAGGAGGAATATGCTTACAAGTAGAAGCATGGCATCACTATTTTCTGCGACACAATTTATAGCAGTTTATTATTGTTACTTGAAATTTATAATAAATATAGGTCGAAATATTGCCGGAAGTTAATATACCTTAATCGTACGTGAATTTTACGTGTTTCCATTGCAACAATCATTATAAAGAATAAAGATATGTCGCTGCAAGTAAGCAATAGTCTCTCGAAGCTGAGACTAGAATGTCACCCAACGTATTATGTAATGTATAGTATAGCTTCGCGCTTTCTGATTAGGAATTTCTTCGCCAACATTCTGACAATCTTGAATACATCTACATATTCCGGATACTATACGTCGTAAATCATTTTAATACGACCGAAGTTTGATATACTGTAACAAGTAGCACATAACGAAAGTCAGGAGCAGAGATTGAGACATTGTCGGAATACTATAAATTACGGTGAAAGTGACGACAAACGAAAAGGGACAAATGCTTTGAAATGCGAGGTGCACTATAAAAGAAAGAATAGTTGCATTGGCCGTAAATATTCATCTTGATTTTGCTCAAAGATAATGCCGTATAACAAAAACTGTCAGAAATTTTATTTAGTTACAATTGTTCATTGCATTGTAACATCGACCCGTTGGGTATTCTATGATTGTTGTATGTCCTGAAAAATAAAAATGAATCTTACTAGATCATGTAACGTAACTGCAATTCTGTTTGATACCCATTTCACGGAGTTACGGATTTAGCATTTGCATAACTGCGCGTCATTTGCGAGTATTAATATTCGCGAGTACTTTTATTGCCTAATTAATCAAACAAGAGAGGCACTTAAGGGTAATAAAGTTTAGGAAAAATACTTCAAACTTGTTATGCATTATTATATAAATTAAAACGTGTTTTTAAAATCACTGTACTTTTCGTTTAATTGAAACTTCATTTCACTCATTATATAGAATATATACATAATATATATTTTAATATATATTTAGTGCATGTAACGATTGGCTGCTTTTAATGGGGCGAATAATAAATGCAGGTATGTATACAGGGTCTTCCACACATGTAACTGCAATTTCTAAATTTTTGGGCTTCCTTAAAACTTTAAATAAAAACTGTATTTAATAAAAATTAAACTGTTACACATAGTGAGTCCAGATCTATAACAAAAACGTCGTGGGGAGAAAGCACGTGTTTCGAACCCCCAAACACTAACTACAAAGCTTGACCGCTTCGTCGAGCCGTGCAAGGCAGTGCGATGCGGTGTATCTTTTGTTTCTACCTTCTTTTGCATGAAATTTTCTTAAACATATTGTTGAGATTGTTCCGATTAAAATGAGACCAAACATGATATAAGTTGGATCATATTACCTTATTTAACTCGTGGTCTTCTCATATGTGTGCTTGGATTCCTACAACTGCGAATCACATACGGCCCTGCCGAACGGCGGCATCGATCGACAGTTCCCATTCCACGATTTTACTATATTTCTGAACTCACTATGTTTACCTGTTTGTCCCTTTCCTTCTGATAATAATACGGTCACATATCTCATTACAGTATACATACATATATGTACATAATATATAATTGATTGCAATCGTAATTATATCGTACTCGTGAACTTTCAAGTATACTGAACCATCAGCTGTCTATAAACCTCTATAACTATTTAGTAGCCCAATAGATTAAGCAAAATTCAAGCACTCAAAGTTCATCTTACATATTGTAACTAAACTGTACTATGGGAAGATTACGGCAGGCATGTATATACAATGTATGCATATATATATGTACATACATAGTTGTCTTATTCTATCTACAAGGAATCTTGTTTCGAAACGAATCACCGGTACCGCGAGTGAATCAATTTCGTTCTATTATTACGATCGGCTGACGAGATGCAATGGCAAAAGAAGGGAATGAGTCACTTGCCGACTTGTGACACACATATGCGAATGCAGCCACGTTCCCTTCTGCACATGTAGCAATATTCAGCCGTATATGTATACGTGTCACAACGAACCTCGGTCGAGTCCTAGCCTAAGCTACGGTTAGTCGACAAGAATTGTCGTAGTCCGCTGCGGTAGTTACCGCTACCGCTGTACCCGCTTCTTCTTCGTTACTCATCGTTACGGCGAATCATGCTAATCACGTTTCGGGTAAACATCTGTATATATGTATGTGTATCGCTGGCGAGCGCGTGAATGTGTCCACGGTATTCTCGTTTCTCCTTATATTTTCGCTTTGCGAAACACTTGCGTAAAGCGCGTCATAACTGTCTCTAACGATCTGTCTCAACGTAAACGACAATTTCGATACATTTCGAACGACTTTTCCGCCTCTCTGTGAGAGGCTCTTTCTCTATATATTTTCTGTTTCGATAGTTATTTCACTGCGGAAAATCAGTTTTACGACTGGAAAAAATGATTTACTGCAAGGTGAAAGTTTACTTTGAGAATTCACTTATGTATGCGTACACAGATTCGTATTTTCATCGACTGTGAAAGTTTCTGTCGATAAAGAAGTTGGATAATAGCGAGAGGAAAGATAATGTATTCGCATTAAATGTATGAAGCATTTCATTGACGAAGAAATTGATCATGAAAAGTTACTGCAGATATTTATACATATCGGAGTGTATGTAGCAAAGTGTTTTTATATTTTACATAAACACTAAAATCAACATTATAGAATGCATACAAAAATACAACCAGGCAATCTTACCATTGAGCCGTCTGAAAGCGATGGAGATATCGAGACCCATTCCGCAAATTAATGAAATACGTAAACAGGAAAATGTAATCACGATAGATCGAGGATGCCGATTTGTTTCTTTTCGACACAGCCTTACGTATCTTTTAACTATAAATGTAGCCGTGCACCACACTTTTAACGATAAAGCGAAAAAATATAATCAATTCAGCGACATTGGACCTATTCAGGAATCGTTCAATACACTACCAAGAAAATTGTCGATTCATTGCGCCATATAAATATTTATCACCATCGTATCCGTACTATTTTTGTTATTTCCTCGAGTTGTTTATATTTATATCATTGAATGGTACCGTAAACATCTTATTACTTCATTAATTGAATTAATCGCTGGAGCTCAACCACATCCACGTAACGTTATATCACATTTGTGTTAAACTTACACAACATACCTAATCAGAATTGAATCGCTAGCAAGGCTAATTTGAAGAGATTCAAGAGTTCTAAATACCTTTTATAACTGAAACACGTGACTGAAAATACCGGACCGGTAGCTCTATTGCACTTTAGTTTCCCGTAGGTAACATAAAACAGATGCGAAGTGTATTTTATTTCTAACTGTGAACACAAAGAACACGTGGGTCAACTGCGTGCCATCTGGGCAGCAAGAATGGTCACTTGAATGCCATAAAGAACGTTCGATTCACGATGAAACAATGAACAGATTTGGACACTTTTTTTTTGTTTGAAGTCATTTGCAGCCAGTTTCTCACGAAGAATATGCTTCCATTTCTGTAAACTTTAATATCCACTAACACAAGAACATTAGGTATATAAACACGGCTAAACTTTTTCAATATTATCTGCGACCTTCGTATTTTTCATGCAGCTGTAGTAATTCATTCGGAATATACTTTAATTCGCATGTTTATTATCCGAGATTATAATATCAAGTCGTGTGCCGTTGTGCGTTATGTACATACATACATACATATCTCTTCAGAACGTTTGAACGAAGAAACTTTTCTTTCTCTTATATAAATGTCATTCATATTTACATAAGAAGAAATTTGTTTCTTCCGTGTTTGGTTTTGTTTTTTCCATTCTCAGTACCAAAGCAGTCTTATATAGCGTGTTTACAATAATTCTTTTTATGAAATAGATAGAAAAGTAATTTAGAACGTCACATTCATTATATACACATTCAATGAACGTTGAATATCACCAATACGGAAACTAGTAGGTCTAATTATTTCCTAAACCAAAATTTGTTATTATAAATTACTATTCGAGGAGAAAACAAAAAAACCACAGAAACAATTACTAAATATTTCAATGGCAAACTGACTGATTGCAGAACTACAACGGCCTGATACTGAAAACTGGGCTACCGCGCCTACCGGCTATATGGCGAAACTGCGTTTTTCCTTTTCCTCTTTCCTTTGTCTTATTCGTCACTGTTGCACGACTTCCATCTCCATAAAGATCTATGTATGCATGTGCAGCTTTGTGACAAATTGTACAGTTCGATAGAAGTGAACTGATAAGAGAATTATGATTATTGACTTCGTAGCGGATGACGTCCATTTTCATGATGCATGATTTCGTTTTATCGTCTTTGATTGTTTTATCGTAGATAACATATATACATCGTCTGATGTACTTATCGATTAGTAATGCAATTAAACTTTAGAGTGGTGCATTAATAATAATTAATAAAATATGTCCATCTTAATGGATTAATAATAATTGTTCCTACGTTAACATTGCCATGAAAAAGCATAAAAAATATAAAATTACTCGTCTTGATGTCCAAATAAGTTCGTATGCTCTAAAAGGTAACTTGTTTAATTTTACTATAAACAACATTCATGCCTTGAATTAGAAGAAGTCATAAGAAGTAAAATAAGAAGTTCCCCCCCAAATTTTACAAATGCTGCAAGCGATATTTGAGCTAATAAATATTTAATTTTTATATAAATTAAATTTATTAATAATAATATTTATAACATTTTTTATGGTACGCACTCTCTAGCAATCGAGCAAACTGTTTTACCGATAAAGTCATATGCAATACGTACTCACATGTGCTTGTACCTTACAAATGAGTCAAATCATTCATGGTATCAGTCGATTAAAAGTTATAAAGTACAGATTTTTGTAAGATGTGAATAAACTATATTGTTTTACCGAAATAGAGAATTCTTTATCCTTAAAGGAACTAGACAAATAACGACACGTGTAAAATTTGTAAGTCGACGCACAATGTGAAGCAAAATAATGTATACAACTAACAATAAATACTTATTTCAAACAATATTAGAATCAATTTAGCACCCACTGTTGTGCTATTTACAAACTCAACTAATTGAAAGCAAGTTGTTCGCGAAAAGAATATTGTCCAATATTAATTCTTAATTCCATATTAAAGATTGTTATGCATATATAATATTCCTATTATGTGTATATTATGTGAACTTAATTGATATTATAAATTAAACAAATTTTCTAAATTTTGCTGGTTTTTTATTATTTCCCTATTAAAACGCGATACTTTCTTACCGAAATTGCAGCCATAGAAAGACCCATAGAAAGCAGAAGCTACAAGCCTTAAGTTGTACTTGTATTTAATTTTAAAAAGATCATGCATCCTTGAAATTTGACAAGATTTCCCTAATATTTGCATGATGATTTTCGCACCGGTGTCTTTTGCTCATTTTTGTTAATAATTTACATAAAAGAAGAGACGGTAAACAACATTCCCTTCGATGACTATGCAGTACGACTCGTAGAATCGTTTCTAGCCTAGAGAACAGCATGAACAAGGTCACAAAACAAAATAAAGTTTAGAATTTCAAAATGATTGCACATTAATAATACTATTTGCTTATATAAGAATTAACTACGTCTCTCGCAATTATGTATTATTGTGTAGCATTCGTTAATATCGTTTTCTGATATAAGCAATTGATCGCCAATAGCGAATTGCAATGCGAATACATACAATGTATGATTTGAAATTGATACAGGCCCACGAACGTTTTGCTACGCCATTGTCGAAATCCGCGAAGATACGCGCAACGCATGCGCGCTTCTTTAGAACTCGCCACCTGATTCGTCGAAAGCATATCCCCTCAAGTTGGCTACACTGTGAGTTCTTTGTTCATCGGTCGCAACGGTTTAACGTTGTTAACGTTCCTACTCTCACGGTTAGGCGGCCTCATTCGTGTTTCGGCAGTTAACGCGGAAGACGATTTCACGTATCGGTCAGTCTGACTCTACCAACTAAACGATCTTTACCTCGTATATTTTGTCGTGAATAAAAACGTAAGTACTGGTAAATTAAAATATCTTTGTTCAGGGGCAGCACAATTTGGCCATGTTCACCGGTAAAAACATAATGCCTTCATTTATCGGCATGCACGTGTTGTGCTTACTGCGCGTCAAAAATCAATAAACTCTGCTAGTATGGAGTGTCATTTGCACATATTTGCAGAAAATAGTATCGCGGGGAACAACGATTAATATTATTCGTACGTTTAATTATGTTGGCACTTTAACGGGCAAACATTTGCACGGTGCCAATGTGAGAAAACGACGCTAACGCGTATACGATAGATAGGTCAAAGCAAAGGGAACAAATTTGTTTTGTTTTGCAGTATTCGTATTTTTTGTTCTTTTAGGTGAATTATGGAATCGGGATTGGTGCCTGCATAGATATAGATATACCCTATTGTTTCAATCGATTTTTCCGCGAGTGTGCATTCATAAATTATACTTTTAAACTACGACGTTTTTGCAAACCGGTTTCGTTGGTATCAAGATGTAATTGTGACGTATAGCTAAATTAATTTTTCGAAACTCTCTTTATCAAATTCTTTTACTGCCGAACACGTTGAACAAAAGTTCTCGGAAAAATATAGATTTAAACATTCGAAAATGGAATTGAATTATGAAGTCCAAATTGACATTTTTTTTATTATCAATTTATGCAGAATTTCTGTATTATATTTATTGTAAAACTAAATTTATTGCAGGTTATAATGGCTGACGATTGGGGTCCACAAAGTGTAAGTATCGCAAATGTTAGAAGAAAACACTATCGTTGGAAAGCAAAATTAATATGCATATTATTGGCTATCTTGATATCGCAAGGAACAAAAATGTTGTCGTAAAGTTTTCAGTTAAATTTGTGTTCGTTCTTTGTTTTTTTCACATAAAAGCCTTCGCAACGTTCTCTTCACTCTTCTTGTATGAAGAGGTAATTTGTGATAGACAGAAATAGACAGAATTTTAATAATAATATTGAAAAGCAAGTGGCGCTATGATCTGTGCGTAGACTAAACATCTAAGGTCAAGGCAAGTGGTATACGCAAAACCATCTTGCTTTACCGTATTTCTTTCTTATTTTCGTTTAAGCTTAGAATCTTGATTAGTGTCTGCATACAAACAGATCGTATCATGCTTTCTCTATAAGTGTATTTTGAACTACATCTCTGCCAATTAGTTCCTTTAGCTGCAGACATTATGGAAACATTGACGAGAAATACTACATATTAATTGATTAGAAATGTACGAACAAGGTTCTTCCGATACCTTGTGCGGATTTATCAAATTTTCATGTTTCAATATATCGGTGCAATTGTAACGAGCTTCCTTGTAACTATTGTTTTAAAACAGGAAAACAATTGGGGACAGGACCATTCCTCTTCAAAGAAATGGGAGGAACCCGCTGTAAGTATAAGCTTTTCAAGTTTTCTGTTTTGCAAGGATTTTGGGGCAGAAAATTAACGGTTTATTTTAAATTAGTTCAATGAAGGTGGACGTAGTTATGGAAAAGGACGTGGCTTTATAATACAAGAGAACAATAACGACGAGTGGGGTGCAGGCAGTAAAGATTTCAACGGCGGTAACGTCAACAGTGAAGTTGACGGTGAAAATGATTGGAAGCATAATTCCAATAGCAATGATTTTGATGGCAGCGGTAGAGGCGGGGGCAGAGGTAGAGGCGGAGGCAGAGGCGGTGGTAGAGGAAGAGGACGAGGCAGAGGCGGTGGTAGAGGAGGATTTAGAAATAGGGACGAAGACAACGGCGGTGGCTCTGATTATAGAAGAAGCAACGATTATGGTGATAACGACGACGATGAACAGGACGACAGAGGCAGCAGACGGAAGAAAACATTTGGGCAAGACGGTGGTGACGACGATAAAGAAGAGCCGCAGAAACCTAGAGAAATATACATTCCACCAGAATTACCCGAGGACGAAAATTCGTTATTTGGAAACGGGGTGGCAGTGGGCAGTAATTTCGACAAGTACGATAACATTGAAGTGAACGTGAGCGGAGAAAATGTGCCCCACCCAGTAGATCGTTTCGAAACAGCCGGGCTTAGAAATATTGTTCTAGAAAATATAAAGAAGTCAGGATATACAAAACCTACACCGGTCCAAAAATATTCTTTGCCCATTATAATGTCCGGACGGGATCTGATGGCCTGCGCGCAAACAGGTTCAGGAAAAACTGCTGCATTTGCAGTTCCTATTATAAACACGTTACTAGAGAACCCTGTCGATTTGGTTGCATCATCATCACACTGCGAGCCACAAGTTGTTATAGTCTCGCCTACTCGAGAGCTGACTATACAAATATGGCAGCAAATCGTTAAATTTTCGCTCAACTCAATTTTGAAGACAGTAGTTGCCTACGGTGGAACATCTGTTATACACCAGGGAGGAAAGCTTTCTGGCGGTTGCCATATACTTGTAGCAACACCCGGACGACTGTTAGATTTCGTCGAGAGAGGAAGGGTCAAATTCGGTTCCGTTCGTTTCCTTGTGTTGGACGAGGCTGACCGAATGTTAGATATGGGATTTTTGCCTAGCGTCGAGAAGATCGTCGACCACGAGACCATGGTCCCGCTGGGTGAAAGGCAAACGTTAATGTTTTCTGCCACTTTCCCGGACGAAGTGCAACATTTAGCAAAAAGATTTCTACACGAATATTTATTCCTCGCGGTTGGTATCGTGGGAGGTGCGTGTGCAGACGTGGAACAGAATTTCTACGAAGTCGCTAGGAACAAAAAGAAAGATCTGCTCAGAGAAGTTTTAGAAAGAGAAAATGACGCAGGCACATTGAGCGGAACTTTGGTGTTCGTGGAGATGAAAAAGAAGGCAGACTTCATTGCTGTCTTCCTGTCCGAGAACAATTATCCTACTACCAGTATTCACGGCGACAGATTGCAGAGGCAAAGAGAGGAGGCATTGGCTGACTTCAAAAGCGGACGGATGTCAATTTTAGTAGCCACTGCCGTTGCTGCCAGAGGTTTAGATATCAAAAACGTATCGCACGTGATAAATTACGATTTGCCGAAAGGAATCGACGAGTATGTTCATCGAATTGGACGAACTGGCCGCGTAGGAAATCGTGGAAAAGCTACATCGTTCTTCGATCCTACCGACGACGCACCGCTGACCGGCGATCTTGTTAGAATATTGAAACAAGCGGGTCAACCCATTCCAGACTGGTTAATAGGCGACAGTGGTAGTCGAAACTTTATGCCTGGCAGAGGAAGCAAGTTCGGCGGAGAAGATATCAGAGGGGTATGTAATTAACATATCTCCATTTTGATGTATCAGTTCAAAATAAATAATACATGTGTGTTTTTTTTTACGCACAGTTCGAATCAACTGGAGCGGAATACAGCAACGAAGCGTTCACACCGTCAGTGCCACTCGAACCAGAAGAAGAATGGTAAAGAAACCGTTTATTTGTTTTTCATTCACGCATTTATACGTACTGTTCAGTGAGAAACAGAGAATGTTTCCTTAGTCGCTAAGTCAGAGGTACAAAGTGTTTCCTATTCACGAAATATTTACGTATTTAACGCCGGTGATACAAAGAGATTAATAAACGATATGAATTTTCTTCAGTTTTTTTTTTGTTTTTACGCGATTTAATGGGTCATTTAAACGGAAATGAACTACGTCATGTACCTCCTTAGTATAAGTTGAACATTATATGTACATATATATCTGTATATGTATATATAAATATAAATATAACGCAATGTTACCTCTATTGACGCGAAGAATTCAAAAAGTATTCGCTGTCTGTATACACGTTCCGATTGTATCTTTCGATACAGTTTATTGTACTTTAATGATCGTACAAATGCTAGTTTGTAAGAAAAAATTGAGATCGATATGAGAACATAAGAAATAGTATTTTATTTTATAAAATGATACTCTCTACTATTGTGTTAAGTGTTTTGTACGTTGCTTTTTATAATAAAAAAAAAATTACAATGAAGAAGTGTTTATTTTTTTTTATTTTACTAGCCGTTTATTGAGGTCATTGTTGAGAAGTAACAATTATGGGGAAACATATTCCGTAGATTTAGCAATCATGTATATAATTGTTAAGCCAATAAATTGTGTACGTACCGTCATTCATGGCCATGTCCATCAGATGTAAATCCTCGTCATTCAGAAGGGACGATAGGAAGCCATCGGTTGTCTGATTGATCGAGTCGGAAGTTGGTGTATGGTAATACATCATATCTGTTGGCTCTGATTTATATGCCGCACCACTTTCTGCACCCATTGGTTCGCTGCTGTTGGTTAAATTCATTGACGTTGCCACGGCTGAACCCAAATTCGATGACCCACCTGTGGCAATGAGTATTTTGATTCCAGATAATTAGATGTCAGGCGAAACTTGTTTTATTATATTTTTATTGCACTGTATCATTAGTGTGAATTAAGATGAATATCGATATACAATTTTGTGCTCAATTTTGTTTGATATTTCGCTATTTCTAATAAGTAATAAGATGCCGATATATGTATATATGTATATGAGATTGGTATTTATTAAAGTGGCATAGATGTAGAAAACTATGTACGTAATTGGTCCGGATTGTATAGAAAATTTGCAAAATAATTGTACATTAAAACATTATTCAATATAGTATTTAGTGTGACACGAACAACAAGCACATTAATAATTGTTCATACATACATTATTGTAGTAGTTGATATAGAATTTACTGATACATCAACTTTTGGTAAAGTTGATAAGGAAGCAAAAAGTTTGTCGAAAGTAAATTTTTAAATTAAAATATGGCTGTGGTCAGCAATTATTTTATTCGAAATCATCAATTTGCTAATGGAACTATCACTTTCTACGAGAAATAATTTTATCTTAAAATATCGTGGGTGCTATTGCTTGACAGATTTTAAATAGTTATTTTCTGATAAACTAATGTAACGAAACACTCTTCTACTATTATTTCTTCAAAACGTATTCTTATTTACGATTTTTTTTTAGTTTTTTCGTATGCGAGATAAGTTACACGAGGTATAGGTAATGATGGGCATACTAGAAAGCGTTCTAAAATTTATTTATTTAATCCTCATTAATGTATAGTACGAGGAGCGTTGAAAAACTTCCCGGAATGTATATTTACATTTTCAAGTATTGTTTATTTGCATCTTCTGGCAACTTTTCGAACGCCCTACGTACAATAGAGATTTGAGAATATAGTTGAAAATTATATGACATTGGGCCAGGAAGGTAACACTGTTTTTCCATAAAACCCAATGATAGATAGAAAATGTCGATTCATGTTTTAATATGAACATTAGCCCGAATAAATGATAACTCGGATAACTCAATAATTACTTTCTGTATTTATTTTATTAAACATTGGCTCTTGAGACCAGTAAAAATCATTGTAAATAGTAAAAATATTTTGCAATAGTCACCCATCAGATATTTGTAACGGACATTTATAAAGTAGAACAATTTCTAAAATAGGAGAATAATATTTGTAGTTAATTAATTTATTTTGTGTTTCATCGATTTGCAAAACAATTTAGAAATATCAGATTTGCGCCACTTTTATAATCATCGTAATATATCACTGTTAATAATTAGTTTTCAAAAATCGACGACATTTGCAAACTTGCAGGCTTTGTGCTTGCATCCTTCGTTCTCTCATAGAATGCGGAACGTCATAAGATAAACATACTGTCGTGTTTGTCACAATATTCCAAGAAATGTTTAATTGGTTCAATATAACTTTCAATGCGAAAGAAAGAACTGATATTACACAAAGAGTACTCACCAACATTGTGGTAAGGGTTCGTTGAATTAAGGTCACCCACCGGTGGAGCCAGACTAGCATTATGAAGCAATACACTACGTTGTGCTTCGTAATGGCTGTGGCTTATACCGTGCCCTGGGTATCCAGGGTGTGCGGGATGCACAAAGTGATCTGGTGCACCAGGTAGAGCTAAAAGGGAAGCCAAATCTTGCCACCGTTGTTCCATGCTCATTGCGCGCACGAATGGCATGCGACCCTGAAGTATAAAAGGTATGAGTTAATGTAAAATAAGAAATTATGTAAAATAAGAAATGCAGTTTATTTGAAATTTGTTGAATCTTAGAACTATGACCTATGACCTATGACACAATTTCAAAATAATTTACTCCTTGCTCGGAGCACATTGGCTTTGAAGTTGCATTACTAATTGTACGTGAGCAAAGTCCCGTATTTTTGTCTCCGTTTTAAGTATGACTACATTTTTATAATGTCTGCGTACGCTGTCGTTGTTTGCACAACAATCATGTTTGTAAAATATAGTAGAAGCATTTAAGTCTCTGCATAATGTATTAAGATTCTGTACAGAGCTTGAGCTTTAATTAATGACAATTATCGAAAGCACGCGAAACGTGCGAATACGTTTTCTTCACTGAATATTTATTATCTATTAACTTATATCAGACTTATACGTCTTGATAATGACGTTACTTTTACATTACATTGTCATAGATTTATGTATCCATCCAGTGTCACATCTGTGGAATTCTGTGGCTATCGAACCTGTCAAATCTCGCTTGGTACACCTTCAGATTCTAGGGGGGAAGGAACCCTGCTGACCGCGTAGGTGTTAGATGTATGCGAGCATCGTGGAAATATTAATGATTCTGGTACCACGTGTCAAAAGTATCTCTTGGTCCCTGTGTAAGAACGCACGCTGATCGTCATCGAATATCAAGCTGCGTGTCAAAGTATGGAAATCAGGCTTGAGAACATTTTTTATCCGAAGAATGATGCTGCGATACGATAGGAACTTTGATGCGATTTGATAGTCATGTCCAGGAAGAGTATAATCAAATAATAATTAGTTGTTTCTGTCATTCTTGATAACTGTGGATCTGATTTATTATTTAACGCCAAATAATTGAATTTATTTTATATGTTACATATAGCAGTGCAATTTTCTTGCGACACTGCTTTTTTGCTGTGTTTGCCAATTGTCTATGAGAAAATTTGAAATTCCACTTTGTCCAATTTATTTAAAGCAATTAACCTTTAGTGTTTTCAAGTGTTACAAAAGTGTTCATTCACGAACGTGTTTTCGTTAGTATATTTATTATTTTTGGTAGAACTTTATTCAAACGACGCATAAATAAAATTGTATCCATTGTAATTCCGATTAAAATTATTTTCACTCTTACTTCAACAAATCAATTAGCAAAATGTAGTCATCCTTTAGGAATTCACTGACAAAAAAAAAAAAATAGAATTTGAAGAATAGTGTAATCAATCTTGGAAGCTGATACTACCATTAGCTGCCTGATTTAACCTTTCTCTTCTTTGTACAAGATATCTCGCGTATCTTTCCAATGTACAATTTATCGATGCTGTCATAGAAAAAATAGACAACATTTTATACGTAAAAAAAACAGTCTCTTGAAATTCAAGATACAGAGTTTTTAAAGAAGCGCTCCACAGGAAACTATCGAAATCCCAAACAACGCATACAGTTTTTCCAGGACATCCTCCCCCAGTTGCAAACATTTCCTTTCCTATACGAAATATCGAGTTGCGAGGCATCTCCACCAAAGAATCGAGCAAATGAAAATGAATTCATGGTAATTTCACATCGCCAATGAATTCGATTACAAAAGTCCAACCGAATATTCAGACGAGGCTATTGACAGGCTGTTCTTTCGAAAGGGTGGTCCATACTAGATTTTCGGACAGGATAGTACAGCATTTAGATTGCTTAGTGCCCGGCGCGCCTGCACTAACTCCCCGACTAACATATGTACCTGGTGTTGATTAGGGTTCTATGTATATACATTACTATGCAATGCCGAATCTACAAATTTTAATCCATATTTACTGCATGGAACTAGCCATGTTGGATATATTGACTGACAAACTTTCCAACGGTGTGCTATATGCCCCCCCAATGGCCGAGGGATTAAATACTATAATATAGAGACCTAAGATTTTTTTTTTAATATAGAGTTTTACGTCGCATCGACTTCGAGGTCTTTAGCAACTTACTGTCTTTACTTTATATTTTTCCGAATAGTTTTGTTTCCTTTAGGAAGCTAATGGTGTTTTTCTGGTGGTTGTGGGAGGTCAAGGCCGTGCTTGGATTTATTCCGTATTTCATTATCTGATTTTGGTATATTTTACACTCATATAACAGGTGTTGGATGGTTATTTGTTGGTTGCAGATGTTGCAGATAGGTGGTTCTGTTTTTGTTATGATGTATTCGTGGGTGATTCTGGAGTGGCCAATTCGAAGTCTACTCATGGTTGTCCTTTCTTTTCTGTTCATATTGCATAATGGTAGTTTTCCGTAGAAATTATGGACTAAGTCGTGTATTTTAGTCCTGTTGGTCGTAAGCCATTTTCTATTCCATTCATTTTTTGTAACGATTGACATTAGGAGGTCTTGATATGCGACTGGGATGTTGGTTTCATTAGCTCGCTCTGTTGTTGCTTCTTTGGCTAGGGTGTCGGCCTTTTCATTTCCTTCTATTTCTCGGTGTGATGGGATCCAGGTTATTACAACTTGTTTATGGTCATTGGTGAGTTCGGTGTAAGTTTCCTGAATAATTTGTGTGGCTTCGTGCTTTTTTGTGTTATACGTGTTTGTTATGGCGCCTATCGAACCTAAGATTTTTGTTACAAGATTCAGACGTATTTCAGATGTATCTACTACATCATTCCAGGATACCCGCCTAATTTCGTGGCGATCGGCCACCGTACGGTGTCATTCGGCTCCATTCGGGAATACACCCCAATGAAACACCGGGGCGGAAAAAATTCGCGTCTGGTCAAAGATTGCTTCGCGCTGCGCCGTCGCGAGGGAAAAGTCAAGCACGCGTAAGTACAGTAGCGGGCAGTGGCGCTTAATGCACGCTGGTATTGTCGCTAATGCATCGGCCGCAAGAAGAAGATGAATAGGGAAGCTGGCGTAGCGCGGATCCGGTGTGATTGTTGTACGGCCGCATCAATCAGACGCCGCGCCGCACCGGTGCAATCTGTCGAGCGCGACGCCTTTAAGGTGATTCTCGCTTGTCAGCGCATCTGTTCGACTGTAGGCCGCGAAATGTAGGACGAGACGTTTGTTCCGCGGCGATTTGTCCTGCACCGAGGCGCAGGTTTCTAATGGCACGGCTTTACGCTCGTTCCGTTTCGACGCAATCCTCGTGATTGAGTCCGCCACGAGAAAAAGCTCCACGCGTCTACGCCGTTTCCAGGAACACCGATGTTGAATTTCACGCGCGCTCCAGCGGCCAGTTCACCGTGCTTAAACAATTTCTCATGGTCTTTCTGGCGCGCGGTTTTGGCGATCGCTGTGATTTCTATCGCGCGCTTCTTGCACCTCCAGGAAATGATGTTCCTATCTGTTTTCTACCCCCGCCGCGGATGTTCCCCCCGCGTTCTGAATAGTTCAGGACCCTCTTCCGTCTACCTGCGAACTTGCGCATGCTACAATGTGAGATTATTCTGACTGGTATGGAAATTTCGGGCGGACGCCTCAGTGGTGGAAAACACACTTAGGACGTTTACACCCGTCCTCAAAAATATTTTAATAAGAAATAGACGAAGGAATTCTATGGACTTGGTGTAATGGATTTACCTAGAAAGGTGTAACGTTGCAAATATTATCTAGGATTCAAGGTTTAATAGAAAATTTGTAACCCATTGTAGTTGCGTTTAGTTCAGACATGGCTGCGGATTTTCAACGAGCAAGCACCAAGATTCTAATGCGAGATTGCGAATAGAACATTTCCTCCCTACTGTTACCACTGTCTTTCGTTCAAGGAGGTGTTTCAAGATGTTCAAATAAAATTCGTCGCGGCTGCTCTCAGAGTGGACGAACGACGGGAACAGTAAAATGCCTCAATGGCAAATAGTAGACGTGCGATGTAAAGGATTAATAATTCGGTGCGGTCAAACTGAATCTTCGAACACATATGCCGAGAACGATTCACGAATGTTGCATGCATTCCTGCTGGTGCTTATGATTTATGTATCAATGCAGCACATGCATATACCCGGGCACCAGTAGGACGTACAGTAGTACGCACATGTGCACACGCAATGTGGTATACGATCTTGCCTCGCGTACGGGAGATTCCGTCACAAGCAGTATGAACCAGCGAGGTTGCGAGGAAAGAGATCTGTGATCGAACAGATGTTTGAGACCGGCTGCCGAGGACTTAGTTTCTTCCGAGCTCTCTCTTTCTCGTTCCTTCGTCTTCTTACATTTCTTTTCCATTCTCTCTCTCTCCCTTGTTATTTCTTTTCGTAAATTTCTCTCCTAACACTTTGATTCGCTTTGCAGACTGGTGGAATAAGGGAATAATCGTTCCCATTTCTAGATACCACTTTTAGTCTCTGAGATATAGAGTCAATGGGGTGTAGAAACAACTAACGTTTACATTGTATTATATCTTTTGCCTTTTATTACCACTTATTACGAAGAGCTATGCTGCTTCTATTTACATTCCCACCATGCGTTTATGTAGGCCCGTGGATTCCCGCTAATTCGATTGATTCGAAGCGAAATTCTTGACCGATCAGCTAGCCGTTTGACACCTGCCAGCGTCGTTTAACCTAACGTCCCGTCGAACCCCGATCGCATACTTACTTTTTACCTCGCCACGTCGTCGATGTTTTCGTACGTGACTGCTGGTAAAGCTCGTTTCTGTCACGAAAGTTATGAATCAAAATATTGAGGGCGACCGATTCGAACCCCTCGCGCTCCGCTGGCTATAAAAAAATATTTTGTCTCCCGTATCCGTCCTTTGCCGACAACAATTGATATTGTTTACACACGTTACGAATGATCGTGTTAAGTTCGTTCATTACCCGCTTACGAGAAGCGGATACAATATGTCTAATTCTTGGGCCTCAAGATCAACTTGACGTCGCAGCAAAGAGTGAAAAGTATTGTGAGTATTCGAGAATCGATTGGCGTGGGAAACTCCTACTCCCGAATGCAACGAGATTGACAGAATATTCTGCCCTCCGATAATCCGTGAAGTTTCTTTTTCGCGAAGTACCGAAGCATTGGTATTTTCGCATCGTCAAATTATGAACAAAGGAGGCGTTACTTTCTTTTCTATGCAAGGCTTGCATGATGGTTTCAAGTAATGTAAGATACACGGATACACTGCCGTTAAGAAGTTTGGGACCGTACACCACATTTGTACCTTATACTAAATTATATTAAATTTTCGGACCCAGTGTGTCACCTTCATTTAGTTTTTGAGTGCTATCTTTCAACTCAGAATAGAAATTAGAGGCACTATCGGTACATTGCGCTACCAGGGCATTTACAAAAAAATTCAAACGCTCTTATTCCGTAGTGGAACTTGTGAAGTGAAAAAACACACACACACACGACCGAAGATGACCACCGACGCAGAAGAATTTGAATTATGTACTTCGAAAGCAAACAAAAGGAAGTCTCAGTAGATTCGAGTAGCTCCAAAAGGGGTGGTTACTTTAGTGAATGGCGAATTTAATAAAATGTGACATTTTTTGTGCCTACACTGTGTTCAGAAAAAGAAAGAAAAATATAGTGCTAATATTGCAAGAAGAGCAGAAGACGTAAGAATACTTTGATCAATGGCACTTGTTTTTAACAGTGTTGTATAAGTGTCCGAAGGTCTTGGCACGTTCAATATAAAAGCGTATACAATTATTTGAATAATCGCTCATCTCGTTCTTCTGTATTTATGTTTATTCATAATATCTAAAACATAGCTGATAGAAATGTACTACAATGTACATTTCTAGAGACGATATGCTTAAATAGTAAATCAATCTACCTTACAATTAGTGTTTTGTTCAAGTGTAAACTGCCTGTGCACCAAATATTTATAAACGATGTCCTATTTATTCTGTTAATGTAGTTGTCTTTCCATACGTAAGTGAATAAAGTGTCCTGAATGAAAATCCAAATAAAAAAAGCGGGAAGGGGCAATTATTTCAGTTGTTGCTTAAAATTTTATACTAAATCGCGCACTGTGCCAGTACACACTTCCATCCACTACTGTAGCTTAAGGGTTGAAACCGTAGCAACTGTATTCGCATTTCTGAGACTGTCGGGTCCGGAATTATCTACAGCCCTTAGACTTGCATAGGAACCTGATGATCGCACAAAGAGGTAAATTCGTTTCACACATCTTAGACAGCCCATACCGCGGCGCATTATGTATTTCACAGTGCATAAGTCCAGCAGCTGCTTGGAATCTCTGACGAACGGAACGGTCTGCGACGCCCCGTCGCGATTCTTGGTTCTTCGTGAAAATTGCTCGATTGTCGTGTACACGCAGGCACAGAAGCGCGGCTGTGCCGCGGGAGTCCGCTAAAAACTGGACTTTTCTTATAAAATCGTTGCTCACGCGGAACAAAAAACCGCGAATACAGTTCATTCCTAATGCTACCACGACGCGGTGCGTTCGTCCCATTAAAAAGAAAACTAATTTCATCCTACCCTTTTCCCAACTCGCGACGCGAAAAGATCTGTGCGCAAAGCACACCTGACAAGAGCGGACCGCTTGAGAGCAAACGAATCACGGATAGCGCAGATCATTCGCGAGAAATTGTAGGTCGAGTTCCACGACCGGTGTTCGCGTACAATGATAGCCGAGGAATTTAACGAAAAATTGGATAATCAGTGAAATCCGGCAACGGCGGACCGAGCATAGTAACCGCGTCGCGAAACACGCTATCGACAAAATAGAAGTAATTAAAGATACGCAGAGAAAGCATGCGCATTACCTACGGTCCGCGGTACACTCTCATGGCTAATGGGCCGAGATATTAATTATGATTCATTCAGATAGTCATCAGATTAATGCACGCTGGCATGGGTTACCCGCAGCAGGCTCGCGCCAAGTCCTTCAAGTATCGCCACAAGTGCATCCTAATGCCCCGGTCGGTCTCCGTCTTTACCCTGGCCTCTCATTTCCATATTACATACCTCGTTTCTCTTATTAATTTCGTCTTGCGACTCGCCTCGCTCGCGATCAAGCACACTCGCCTCTGTCGTCCGGGCCGTGACTCGGATCGCCCTCTCTCACGATCTTGGTCCCTCTGGTTCCTTTATCTTACGCCATCCCGATCTCCGTCTCCATCTACGCGCCGCTTTCTTTTCTCTCTAGAAAACGTAACTCGATGTTGCGTGTAAATATTATGGAAAGTCCAAGGATACTTCGAGGGCTCTTCTTCGCCGCTCAAGGTTCTAAGCAAATATCCAAGTGGCATAGCAAATAACGAGCTACCGCTCCCGGCCTGGTAAATCCTTGTACAAAGAGACGCAAGGAAGTCCGTCAATCACGGTCAAAGGTCGTGATGGATTTTTATAGCTCTCCCGTTACGTCCTGTGTCTGCTTCTTCGACCCTGGGTCGTCACGGAATGGATACGTACGCAGAGATACAGCACCCGCGAGAATATCGTTTCGTACTGAAGTATTATACTAAAAGTATTATACATAGATCTGTGTATGTATATTTCTAGATTTACTTTACTGCTCCGAAGTGTCGGTACAGTTGCTGGGGAGGAAGGTGCTGTAACACTTGATCCTTCTTCTAAAAGAAGTGGTACATTTTATCTGTCGAATCTCCATGAATCTCTGAGAATTTTAAGCGTTTCTCCTCGAAATAATCTTCCGGACTGGCGATTACTTTTGCGCATCCAAATCGTTTTTCTCTGTTTTCGACTATTTTGTACCAAGCGATGAACTAAAGAAACTGTTTCTCTACAGTTTGCCCGATAGGAAAATGTTCTCCGGGGAAAGCGACAACAGCAGCTCCGATTTCAATAGAATTCAAAAGAGCATGCAAATATCGAGGTACGGTGAAACATTAGGGATTTGTATTTAAGTGCACAACGCAAATACAATGGGACCCTTTCCAGTGCTTCGGAAAAACGTGAAGTCTGCTTAAAGCTGGATGCAACTGAACAGTATAACCTACGTACAATATATGATGTACCTCACCCTGCAATCAATCGGGGCATACCATTGCCTATTTCATGTTGCCTAAAGCCAGTCTGTTCAATTATACTGGCAAAGGTCCGAGCGACGTACGATGCCTGTTTGCGATATTCATTTTCGTGTGCATCTTTGAACTTGCAAATATACATAGGTATATACGTATGCTCGTTTCTTCTTTTCGATGCATTCGTATTATATTTGTAAATAGATGGGAGGTAAGAATCCGATGTACCATTAGTAAACGACCATCGAGGCGGAAATATTCTTCTGAAATTTGCATCAATTAAATCACAGATGCAATTTGATCGCGCCGCTTGCGTTTCGCATAGATTATTCATCGAAATTTATTGGCGGCAAGGTTCGCGTTTCGAGTTACTGGACGGGGACGTATTTAAATCATTTCGCATCGCGACTTCCGACTACTTTCGTCAGCCCCCGAGGGCACGCGTCGCAGCCGCAATTACTATTGCATTCTGATGCACTCAGGTTCGCTCGCTCATTACTCGCGCGGATCTCTCCAAGTCGTTTCTTGCGGATACTCGTTATCCGCTAACTAACTGTTACCGTTGCTTTGTTTTAATTATTCATTATCATGACAGAACTATTTAATACGCACAACAAGAAAGTATCTTAACATTGTTTCGTATAACTCGAGCATTCTATTGCTCGTGCACTTTCGTGCGCTCGATCTTAGCTCTCGCAACTTTGTTCAATTGGATTCAAATCACGTTTCAGGTGCATGCACGTCGAATTTTTTCACTTGCTGTCAAGTCCGCCGAGGAAAATTCCCGCAATATTAATTAGTATGGAAAGACGATCGACGTTTCGCGTTAATGCAGTTCATACATTTCATTGGCAATTAAACGGGAGTTATGGTGCAGGAAAACCTCTGGAACTGGAAGGTGACAAATTGATGATGACGTCGGTCTTGGCGCGGCTAAGGTATAAAGACGAGACTGGTAGCTCACAAGGGATAATCTATGGCAGTCGTAAAGATTGCCCATTTAATTACAACTTAAGTCTCTGGGAGGTCCCTTTCCTGTCAAAACTGCGGTCACCCGAGGCTTTTAGTCTCTTAGTGTCGAAGATTGACATATTTCGACTGAAAAGCCACGGAGTACCTGTCCAATTCCTTACGGTCGATACCTGCGGACCTTGCGGAGGGTTCGGTTCCCGGTTAGCATTCTGCGTGCCTTATTTTAAACTTCGAATCCCGAAGGAACTGCAATGATCATTCTCTGCCGTCAAGTGTACCATATCTTCTTAAAAGTACATATTACATTTGCTTCTTTTTAATATAATAAGTTGTCAATTTTTACTGCCCCCGCTCTACTTTCAACCGTATTTAAACTAGAATTTAAATACTAGAAGTATTCTATAATATCAAAAATGTTTCTAATTGATCACATTTCAGCTGCCTTCACGATTATCGCAAATGGAGTCGAGCATTGTACAATCGGTTTATATCCATGGCAAAACGTGATACCATGATACACTTATCAGAAAGTTTCCCATACACTTTTCAATCTCACCTGATTGCGATATATCTTCCGGAATATGTAGTGAACACGAGAACTATTTACATGCACCGAATACAATTTATTCCTATTAATATCGTACTCGTCTCACCCGCATCCGAGATTGCACGACCAATGTGAAACGGCTCACGATTGCACGCTGCCAGGTGCCAAGGCGCGACGCAGTGGATAAGGAAATGGTTCAATCGGATGATCGAGACAGTGGCTGAGACGTTCGGTATCAAAGGTGCCTCGGCGTGCTCAAGGCTGGCGTGGAGGCATCGCGGGGAATAAAAAATCCGGCGGGCACGTAAGAACGTAACGTGGCGGCAGCGGGTATAATAGGCCGTATTACGTGTGTCGTCTATTTCTTGGTGTATGGTAACACGTAGCAATTACAGGTGACTGAGGTCAGTGTTAATACGACAGTCGCGTGAGAGAAGAGCTCCAAAAATGATATGGTTCGCGAGCGGCGACACTGTGTTTTCTTACGTAATCCCTCTGTACAATACGCACGATACGTGCTCCTCTTGGCCAGAGGTCCCGGCTCTGGGCATATACATATGTATTAATTTAGCCTGCTCATTACGTATTGAGAGTCCTGCGGACGCTCAGCGCTGGATATTGCATGTTCGCGGCCGGGCGTAATCACCGCTTTACACACTTCCACACCAGAGGCAAGGTCACGAGATCGTCTCGTATGCGTGTGACTATTGCGAACACGAGCTTCTTACGAATATCCACCTGGACGTGTTTACCCGACCATCTAAAAAGCTCTGCCTCCTTTCTTCCTTCGTCGAAAAGACACGAAAGTCACGAAGCGGTCTAGAGTCTGGACTATTCGGTAAATTGAAATATAATTGTCCATGCGATCGATTTTTTGAATAAAAAAGGGATGACTCTTTCTCGCGGAGGCATTAAATGCTGCGGGACTATCGACGATGGCGCGAGAAAATGAAAGCGTATTAAAAGGTACAAAAATATTTTCTTTCTTGCTCAATGAACCCATGTGTAAGAGGATAATCGTTGCGGCGCAAAAGCCCGTAACGTGCAAATTATATATAACAAACGAGCTTACTATATTCGGTGCGTATGTACGTAGTCGAGCTGTCGGTGAACGTTGAACTAGTTCTCAATTTCCAAATGGCTCGACAATTTGTAAATAGAAATTTTTCTATTACGACCGCGTACTATTATGCAATTATTTGCATCGGAGTGCTACGGTACGCGTACGTGTACCTGAAACAGACTCTCGTCGACGATCAGACTCCAACATTCTGAAGTGGGCTGATATTGGTGGTCGATGCTCTGCGGATGAGGCTTATGGGCAACCTGCTGCACGTCATTCATGTGTGTCTATGCAGTGAAAAGATATTCTTGCGACAGTTCCTTGCGGGTGCAGTCGAATCTCGGCGGTCACTCTTTCGAAGCCAACGCGATCCCTCGATAACGATCAGAAGTCTGCAGGCATATCGGGAGCAAGCGACGTGGGCAAGGCGATGACCATCGCGCGAATCATTGATATATTTCTCTTCAGGGTTCTTCCAGCGCGCGGAATTATTCGTTTCGGAGACATCTGACAACGAGAACAGGCTCATGGGTGCACGAGAGTCCGCGCAAACGATTATCACACACTTCTGTAAAACTGCGAAACTGTTACACTGCTGGAACAGCGAGTTCAAGTCCAGTCGATCGACGACGTCCAATGTCCTCTAACCGCGGGTCTCCGAGTTCAGCTACTTTCCATAATAATTGGAACGCTTCGTGCGTAGACTACACAAGACTACCCAAGGGCTACATTACATACGACACGAATGAAGACCGTTCGCGATCTGCTCGATGTTGGGGTGTTCCCCCTGGAAAATGTATGACAAAACCACCGCACTTTGTTCTCCCTCGCGGCCGCGATCGTCAGGATCGATTTGCCCAGCGACTTCCGCGTAACGGCATAACGGACCAAGTTTTTCAGCAAGGGGAGAAAAACGTCGCGCCAATTTTCCGGAAGGTTTGCGTTTACCTCGAACTCGAACCGCGTGTCGTCCGCGAGTGCTAGCGGCGACCGCGTTGCCAGGAGTAGAACGCGATCGCGATCGTGCCCGGCAAAAGGATCATGGTAGGGGCTCCGCGACTTCTCCCATTGGCGGGACTTTTCAGGTGTATTTGCACCACGTGCACGCGAGCCCTGTACACGTACGCGTTGCGTCACGTACCCTCGTCTCGCTGGCCGTCGAGGACTATCTCGGTAGGTCATTGTCACGATCGTCCTCCCGTCTAACGACGTGACTTCTCTCGCCGGTAAGTATCGCGCGGCGATTCCCCGGCCAGCTACTTACTTGCAATGGACGTAAACGTAAAAACGTCCGCGCTGCCGACCGGGGGAAATGTTTATTCTACCGAGGGGCTTAAGGCCCCGGTCCTAAAGCCGTCTTTTCTAGGCGACCTCGCAGATTTCGATCTGACCGACGACGGACGTTCATTGCATTAGCCGATCCTATCTTGCACACTTTGCGCGTCTTATGTGTGTCAGTAGGTTCGAAGAAATGTGGCTGGACGCTGGAAAATATAGTGCAACCCCGATCACCGAAATAACTATAACTCTTTGTGCACTTCCACGCATCTCCGCGTTTCTCTCGACGTTGGAACTCTCGCGCCGGCTGCCCTGACTGTTGTCGCTTCTTCTGCTTTCAAAGTATTGGCTCGCTGCAAGAAGTCTTTGCGTATTTCGTGCAAGTATTTGGAAACGTTCCATTTCAAATCTTTGTCAAATGCTTACCAATTTATTATCGATATTGGGCCAGCGAACCGAATTCGCGATGGGCAATGCGCGGGGAATATGTTTCACCTATGCGTATGAAAGTAAGAGGAAATTGAAAATGTAACTTCAATGCTGGAGCAAACGGGGTTCTCCTCAAAATAGTATAGAAAGTAAAATTGCAAGTGAAATTTAGTAGAAATCGAATTGCAAAGGAAATCATTCCATAATTTGTTAATATTTCTTCGCTATCGGTTCTATCGACAATTCTTTCCAATAACGTCGTCTTTTTCAAGAATCATAATTTGCAAGAATGCATAAATATATAGTACGTTTATCGATAGGAGAGCTGGACCACGTTTGTGGTCTTTCTCGAAAACTAGTTCTAGATGCAGATAAACTACGCCGGAATTGAATAAAGGAAAATACCATGGTATTATCGACTGAGAACGAATACCTATATAATATCCACGTGCGTATGGAAATTTGCGAGATTGTGCCAACGCGTGAGTATGAAAATTTCTTGGCCAGAGTTGAGATCGGTGTTTCAATGTAGATTTACGGGGGCCGACATTTGCAAAATTACAAACCTTTTTGCACGATAAAATCTGTCAAACGGAACTATGCGTGTCAACAAGTCGGTCCATGCTGCGTTTTGTTCCCCAACGCCCTAGCATTTATTTAGCTTTTTTTATAATTCATTTCAGCGGTATTGACATATCGTAAACCGGATCTGATATCTTGTAACTATTGTAGCTGACCCACCGTATCTTAACACTGAATTCCACAGCAATATTACCAACGATAATCCTGTATTATAATAAAACTGCCCGCGAAATATGTATTTATAGATATCTAATGTTTGCTTGAAAATATCGTTGCAACGCGTGGCGAAGAAATTTTCTCTTCGATGACAACTAAATGTGTACACACATTTAGCCTCTGCTCAATTGTACACCCGTGTTACATTTTGTAAATCTTGTCCCATTTTGTAAATAATTTCTCAAAACAGTTTACAGCTGCGCTATTCTGTTGTATCCCATCGACCATTCCAAATTAGTATCTTGCAATAAAGTGTTTAAAATCTTATTAAACGTGAAAGTAAATTGGCACACAGAGGGTTAGAACGGAAGTACCAAATATTAGTGAATATGGATTTACGCCCATTCTGTTCACAATCGTAATGGCGACTAATATACTTTGTTTGTAGCTCATTAACTATGCGGATTTGCATATGGTTCTTTTTGTCTTTTCGTTCTTAAAATACTTTTCTGCGCACGGCGGATAATCTCTCCATTTACTTGGTATTTTTAGCACGCGAGTTTAGTATTTACACGCTCTCGTTTTACGCGACAGGAAATATACAGGTTCATTGTATTTGTTGAAAGAATTATATATAAATTCTTGTTCGACAGTACCTACTTGCTACCCTTTTGGTTGACCCGTGAAATCACAATGGCCATTTCACTTTTGCCATTTCCGCGTGAATAGCAACAAAATTAGCGCGAAATAAATAGCTTTGGGACACGCGCGGTTTTTATTCGCGTATCTAATTGTTCCTTTCGCCACGTGGAACTGCGTATCTCGTATGTCACGCGTAACATTCCACGATACCAAGCTGTTTTGGAGTCCAAACCGAAAGTCCATTCGAAAGTTAAAGAAGGCGGCTGCTTAGAATTTTCAAGGCGATAGCAGACATAACAAAATCCAAATTACGAGCACGCTAGCATATTCGGTATTAAGCTCAAGCCGTAAATTGTATTCGTCCGATGATGCATTTCCAGTGTAACACGCGTCTCGGTTCACTTACGATTTTTAATAAAAAGTCCGCTAGGACAGGGTTACGCTGTAGTAAAAAAAAAAACGCGGCGCGCGATAATTGCGGCATAGCGAACGCGAAGTCTCGGCCTGTAATAACACTATGCATATTTACGCGCTGATAATTGAAGCATGCCGTGGCGAATCAAGGCGAACTTATTCAATACATGCGCGAGTCGCGTACTCGCGCCGAGTTCCCCGTCGCAATTTATCTATGAACCAGTTTCCTATTATTCGATCGGCCGCGTTTATAGATCGTCGAAATAATGTTTCTCCTTGCGCTGTCTGTCGTTTCGTCGCGCGGTGCGGCGAGCGCTAAAACAATGCCGAAGAACGCGGCAACCGGGAGGTAATAAAAACGAATGTCGTTGCGTACCTGGAAGGAACGGTGGTGCGGATGATGGGGATGATGAAACTGCGGTGTGTGAATCATGTCGCTGCTCTCGAGATCCTCGCACCTGGATGACTTCGCGACCTCTACGCTGCTCGAGCCGGTAATAGCTGCTTCGCCCTTTTCGCTCGTGGATTCCTCGGTGCTATCCTCGTTCTTCTTCTTCACTTCCGGCTTCGTTTCCTATTCAACCAGCCGTCGTATTATAATGCCGGTGTCGGTATTTTCGATAGGCGACAGGTGGCCACGAAGAGCAGATTAAACAGGTTAATTCCGAATGTTCTGCGACGCGAATGGACGCTTCGTCGGGCTAATCAATTTTCCTCGCGGGACTTTTCAATCATTTCTATTATTTCGTTTGGAAATAGATGAAACACCCTATTGCCGCAACTGAAAGCTTGATGAGACACTTTAAATTTGATTCTAAACTAGCACACTGGATGGAACGAAATTTTCGACGATTATAACTTTGAAATTGGATAACGTTAACGTTCGTTTGCCCGTTTAATATATTATCCTCTACTTTCGCGATTAATCGTATCGATATTCCGATAGCTCTGACAATTTTAGAAGAAATTAGCACGGGTGAAAGAGGCTGCGTTCGTTTCATTCGCGGACTCCCTGACCTGCGCTTTAAAGGGAAAGATATTTTCGAATTGGCATAAGCAAGAAGCAACACGCAAACGAGACATTAACGAATCTTATTGATATTTCCAATTCTGAATTGCGTGCACTACGAAATTTCTAAACGACGGAAAAATCGAGACCCGGCAAACCTTCGGCACAAAGAAAGCCCTTAAACTTTTAAGAGTTGTCATATTTAACGTCTACAAGCACAGATGTGTTCCGTTTTTCCAAAGCGATAAAAATAGTATCGAACGTACCGCGTATCGTGAAAATTCGTAAGAATAAATGGAAACCGCGCGTGCTAACCATAAGAAAAAATGAAAGGGGAAGAAAGTTGAGCCGCGAGGCGCGTGAAATATCTGCTAGGACAAACCTCTGATGGAGCCTCATCGAGGCCGACGAGTTGAAGCGCCTCCTCTAAAGTAAATCCGTCGGGAAGACCCAAAGTGTCGTTGCTGAGAAGACCTTCGACGCTTGCGCTTCCTAAGAGACCACCTCCGAGTAAGTCCGAAGGAAAATCATTTTCGAGCTCTAAAGTGTCGGTTAATCCCAAAGAATCATCGGTTAATCCGGCCAACGGGTGGGTGTCTAGATCTAGCGACGCGTCTGCAAGAAGCTGATCGTCTTCCTCGGCCTCGTCTTCGCCTCTTGTCCCTTGATTCCCGGAGCTGAGAATGTATTCACCTGTAACACACGCGCGCACGATCACGTATTAATCAGGCGGGACGGACGGTGTTTTCCTCGATAAAACGGGACGCAAGAGGAGTGACGTTTGCTGTTAAAAAAATTGCCCATGCCTTCCGAACCTGTCTCATCTAACAGCGAACTTTGCGTCCTGACTCACGGGAAGAATGCACGCGATGAAATTATTGGTTGACGAAACATAAGTAAGCGTAAACAGGTTCGCGTGCCCAAGTACGATTCTTGAGGATCATTTAAAAGTATTTAATTGCTGGCAAAATTGTACAGCACTCGACGTTATGCGTTTTTCACCGACGGATGTTGCGTTCCGCGGGTTTCCCATTATCATATCGACAGCTATAATTCATAGGACATAACGTTCGCCTTTAACAATCGGCTCGACAATTGTGAAAGCGGGGGCGAACCTGCCTGGAGCAAGGTTGCGTTACAATTACGCGTATATTTAGCGCGATCGAATTAATCCAAAGGAGCGCGCCGCTTTGTTTACGGAATTCCAAGGCACGACTCTTTCCATCTTTGCCCGATTTACCTCGCGTGCAACCGAGCATCCGCCACAAAGTTTTATATCTGTCTAAGGCTTGTTTAATCACGATCAACTATGCGAACCACAACTCACAGATATTTCACGAACGTTTGTATTCCTTTGGCACAGTATCCTCGTGAAACTGTTGCGCGCAACCCCACTGGAATCACCCACGAAACTACGATTTTACCTGCACACTTTACTTTACGAACAGTGCATAGCTGGGCGAAGCGCGATCCACCGTGATGTCCGTTTACAAAGTGTTGGAGCACAAAACACGCAAGAAAAGTCCACGAAACTCTATGTTCACTTTGCGATTCGACGGTCGGACGGGCGGAAGAAAATTCGGAGTAAAAATCATTCTAGGATGATTCGAGCAAACCGGATTCACTGTGACTCGACTAAAACTGTCCGCCTCGAGGCGCAGCACTCGAGACCTGACTGCGGCCGACGGACAGGTAAAATTTCGGAGGAGGGACAGGAAAGGAAAAAACGTAACTAATTGAGGGACAAAGGGGTGTTGTTGAAGATCCACCTGCTGGTCTGAACAACCCCCGAATGTACCCGCCCCACGGCCAATCCAGCGTTCCCATTTCTACCCTACTTCATCCCCTACGCACGCTCCGAGCACGACCTGCCTAGGCCCTTTGCCTCGCCGTCGCACGATCCGCAGTAGGTAGAATCTTCTATTTTCCTTTTTCCCCTCCCAGCTTCTCGACGAGAATCGAAGCTTGGCCAACTTCATTGCATTAGTCTCTACAAAACTTTCCTGCGAGAGTACATTTCTCCGATTCTGCGCTCTAACCCTCGCAGTATTGAACATTTTTGTTGTTGTTCCATGGATTATCGCAGGAGGGTGCATTATACGAGCCTAATAAAAACCTACAACATTTTGCAGAAACTTTGTGCGTTGAACACTTGTATTTGGAAATAAAGGGGTTCGAGATTACGAAAATAAACCAGCGTTTATAAAAGATAATTAAGTTTGAAATTGGGGAACCGAAATTGTTTACGTTCAACAAACCTTGGCGTAAAACAATTCGTTGCTCGCTGTAGCAATTAATTGATTGCAGAACGTAACATCCGCCCCTCTGCTAGACACCCATTCAATTGTAGAATCTAATACATCGGGTACAAAGTTCCCCCACCATCCCCTCGGTATTGCGAGGGTTGACGTTCAATATTGTCACCTAATAAGAAACTGACGCGCGCCTTTCGGAATCACGCGTACCGGAGCAATGCTTCGAATGATTGCTATTTGAAATTACTATTAATAAAGTGAATCGGTGCACGCGAAGCGAGGCAGCGCAGCTCTGTCGGCCAATTAGTCTCGTTTGGACGCGCGGGGGCAAGACGAAGGTAAAACGCGGAGAGAAATTTCGACAGACGAAATCGTCTCTTCCTTTTTCCCTTGCGGGACGACGCTATTAGAGATAATAATCTCATAAAATAATAATTCCTCGAAGGCACCTCGAACGCGGACAGGTCGGCCGAGCCGAACGGCAGACGGGCCGGTACAAGAGAGGAGAAGCTTTTCGTTCCTCTGGCGGTGATGAGTACGGTGCGCGTGAGATGAAAGATCGCACCTTTGGGATGGCTATTACATTAACGAGTAGTGGCGGCCATTGTCTGGCCCAAAATGCGGGTCCGACCGCACGATAATGGCCGCCTATAATTTGGGAAGATCAGAGACTCGGTGCTGTGCAGGCCGGGCTCTGCTTATTTCATATTCGAAAAAGCCCGCGCGAATTCTATTGCTTGACTCGAAATCAGGTTCCCCAACTCGGGCTGCTGTATTCGCGGGGGACGAGGTGCAGATAGTAACGGGAATAAAAAGTAGCTGCATTGCTAATTCACGCGTCACTAGCTGTTCGATGAAAACTGTTTAATCGGACACACTTCCACGGAAGTAATTAGAAAAACACTAACGTCGACGAGGAACGAAGTACCTACTATTACATTAAACACGTATTGAAAGTTAATGTCGAATAGGCGCGTGTGATAGTACTTTGTACTCCGCAGACCGCAAGGATTTCATATTGGTAGTTCGATAACGAAATTTTTACGGCGCAGGGCGATATTAAATTTCGGATGAAATATACAGGCAGCCGCATAAATTGGCTGCCGAATAATTGAAAGGCTTCGAGAAAATCTAATCGCGACAAACGCATCGCCACCCAATGATAAATAAAGTATTTCTCGTGGCTGCTTCTTTTCAACACATTGCGTATGGAAGACGCCAAGTCGCGTCTTTCATATTTTAATTGGATGGGAGATGCGAATTGGACGTGCACGGCCCCACAAACGACACGGTTTCATGCGGGAACCACAAATAATATATTAGGTCGTCCCATAAGTTCGGGCCGCTTTTTGTTTTGCTATTTAAGTTAATGTATGAAACATACCTATAAAGTTTATGAAAAAACGTAATCGCCCTCTCGTTCCACAACTTTTCCCCATCTTTTTGGTAAAATCATTATACCGTCACTATAAAATCTCTGTGATTTTTCGTTAAAATACTTTTCAATGTTTGTTTACAGGGACTCTACATTATCAAATTTTTTCCGCCTAAAAAAATGTTGCACCCACCGGAATAAGTGGTAATCCGATGGGGCAATATCTGGAGAATATGGTGGGTGTAATAAAATGTGGTCTTGCATTATCGCGACGAAAAACCACATTGCACCGATTCGAAGTTTTAGTCGTTTCACTCTTATTGCCCCTTTTAATTTATCCATCTGAGCACAGTAATTGTCTGAATTAATTGTTTGGTTGGCTGGAGGAAACTCAAAATACAAAAATCCATACCAAAGTATAAACGCAGCCGCGGCACGAACTTATGGGACGACCTAATATAAAACGGTAAGGCAGTAAAAAATGGAAGATCAGTCTGCTGAATACTGCGCTAATAATATTGTTTCTGCCGCGCTCAGAAATGTGCGGGAACTGGAAGCAAGTTGGGCCGGCAGAGCGCGTACGCAATGTGTTAATATCTTTCCAATGTATTCGACAGCCTTCCGACGAATAAAAGCTGAATGCCCGTAACCCCGTACGCAACAGCCGCGAAGAGTGGTTCGGTCTTCGAAATTTCGGGCTGCTGAACACCTACGGGGAACGCGAGCAGAGAAACGGACGCCCCCGAGGGACCGTTGCTTAAATCCAGCGCAAGGGAATTCGCCCGATCATGGTGCATCTAATGGCGTGCTCCTCTCGGTCTTCTTCGATTCCACGGCTTCTTTGAACTCGCGGCCAGGCTTTTCCACGGCTACGGGAACGTCGACAGATCATTTCTCACATTTCGCGCGCGCCTAACGACCATTTTCTCTCCTTTCAGCTCCCCCGAGCCGTCGCCCCTTTTCGGATAATAATTCCGGCGTTACTCGACAGAATTTTTGGACCACTGGCCCCTTTGGACCCCGACAATCGAAAAGGTACCAACCGGCCGTGCACGGCAACGCTACATCCACTTCCTAGTGCCTGCTTCACGAACGCTCCGATACCAGACGAAAGAATCCTACGGATCGAATGCACCGGCACGATTGTCCTACCCCAGCTTGACAAATATATCGAGCTAAGTCTTATTTGCAGCCCTCGACAAAAGGGCGCCAATGGCCGATACGGTCACGCTCCGAATGCCGTTTGATGTCTCATTTTCCCTGCTGCCCGGCGAGTACACGGATACGTGTGCAGCGTGTCCTACCCTACCTCACCTGGCGCGACTATAAATAGCCCAACTTGCAATCACGGTCATTGATACACGTAGGATCATTAATTGTTGTCGTTGACCGATGTCAGGATCCTTATCGAGCCTCGTTTACTAGAACGCGTCGATCGGATAACGCGAGATCTTGCTCGCTATCTGCTGCGAAACTTCCCTTATCTACAGCCGTGGCCATTTTTCTTGCCAATCTAACGGGACGCGGAGCGTGCGTGGAAAAATGTTGTTACGGCGGCTCGAGTCGCGAGGTGAACGCAAGATGAAGCCTGCGGATTCCACTCCCTTCCTGCTACCATTTCTATTCGACCGATTAAAAAGCCATCTACGCCGGGTGGTTGGGCAAGCGATTCGGCAGAGTTTGCGCAAGGATTATTCCTCGAACATTTTCATAGTTGACAGTAATTTCAAACGCTTAAATGCCGAATGCACGCGCAGTTGTGAACTACCGCGGTTTATCGAACGACGAGGGGAAAATAGAAATGGAGTTGGGCGTAGGTGCCGCAAACGTCACGGTGCCATTAATGTCGAACAGAAACCAACATTACGCACTCCGCTAATGCGATCGTCCCGGCGGACATTCGTTCGCCCGGGCCTACCTGTCACGCAACCGCAAGATCACGTCGACGAAGCGTCGGCAATGGAATTACGCCTGCATTCACGTACCTCGTGGGATAAGATCCGCGGTCCAAGTAATCCACAGTACGGCCAAGGATCACAGGGCAATACGACCAAGGATCGCAGGGCAATACGGTCTCCAATCGAAGTCACCGATCCGTTCGTAACAATAGCGCCCCGCGTGTACCAGCCACTGGGTTCGCACTGTTCACATCACTCGAAGGAAAAACAAACAGTCCCGGGTCGGCAATACGCCGCAGCTGTCCGTAGCAAGTTCGCGGCCACTTGGCATCGTCCGATCACACTTTCCTCCGCGAAGATGCTTCTAGTCTGCGTTATCCATTAAGCTGCTCGAAGGAGTCGGTGTGCCCACGAGGCGTGTTCAGCGGTACGTCAAACCGTAGATCGTTGCCACATGGAAACTCGATGGACACAGCCAAGCCCGTGAACCGCCGTGAGGGAGCCAAGGAGGTCCGTGCACGAGCGACTTTTCGAGGGAACTTTCTTTTACAGCGACGCAATCATCCTGGTCCCTGCGTGATACGGTTTGCTGGCCAGGAGAATCATAACAGACGATACTGGCAGATGATTCTGATACAGGCGCAGCATGGAGTCGACTGATAGTCTATCGCGTAGCGAGGCATTGCCTAACCATGGCCTGGACAAGTATTGTGCCGAGCGACGGGTTCTCCGTTAAAAAACGGACCAATCACGACGGGGTTGGCTGTTATTCCAATATGGCTGCCAGACAATGCGCGCTGGAGGTCCGAAGAGAAGGGAGGGAAGGTCTCTACCCATAATGCCATTCTCCGACTCCCCACTGCGACCAGGGAGCGTATACCGAGTCTCGATCGGCCAGCATTGCCGTGCTCGAGCTTAGCCAGGGGTGCATCCTATCGGGGCATAGCCCCGAGTCATTGTCCTTCGACTTGGTACCCTTGCAAAAATCTGTATCGACGTGTTACGAAAGACCGAGGCCAACCTTTTGTTCTTGATACTGCTATCTGCCTTCGCTCTGCGGCACGTGGTACACGGAATAAAGAATGGAATGAAAGGCTGCCCTAATTTCTCACGCGAGTGCCGCTCGAAGACCCGATTGGGCTTCAACGGGAGCAGACGGAAGATGGGAGTTCGGGAGCAAAATCCGGATCGAGTTATGTAGCGCGGCGAAAATATAGGCGGGTAACAGGACATCTTCTGCCGGAGTAAGTCGGTTTTAATCAAATTCTGCATTACTTGAACTGGAAATTTCCTGAGCATTAATTGGTTGCTCGGGTGAGGCAAGTGTCCTTTCATCGTCCAGCGAATATGAAATTTGTCCTGCTTGATCGGGTGACTTTTGTTTGCCGCGGCTACGCGCCCTGCGATATTATTGAATTACGAAAGACGATCTTAATCATCGAAGAGGTACTTGTTTTACGACCCGTTTTAGACATAACGTTCATCGAGATATATCGCGCGAAATATTCTACACAGATTTGCGGATAATGTACGGGATCAGAGAGAGGATTCTTCTGCATTCTTATGGATGTATTATGCCGGCATTCTGACGGTGACTAGCGATTCGCCGGCGCTGTGGCAACCGGTAGGTTAGACTCGACAGACGATAAAGGCTGTAAACCACTGCTGTTAAGATGGTATCTAAATCCTGTCAAATGCCTGTTCTATCGATACCCTTTATTCTTGTGTCGTCACTCTTATTCGGACTCTGTCAAGGATCCTTGAGACGTATCAGATTAATTTTATAATTATGTCCGACACAGTCTGGCCAGCAAGTTGTAAGGACAGCAGTCATCCCGTTTGTTGTATTAGATCCTGCTTCTGATGTGTTAGAATGTAGTGAAAGAGCGTACTCGTATCTTAGATTTTCCACGAATGTCGCGTTGTGCCTGGGCTACAACCGACAGTGCAATTTGTTAATATAGATAAGGATATAATCCGTCCGGTGCACCAAGGAATTTGTAGTTTGTGCAAAATAGTTAGACCCTTTGCACGATACAGCGATCGGTACGGGGCAAGACTTTTGTGCGGCAGATTCGTACATCTTGGTGCAATGTATGATATAATTTGAATTGTCACAAATGTACCGTCAGTAGATTCAGCATTTTATTATGATAAATATAGACAAACTTTGTATTTGATTCAATTAGTTTCGCATTCGCTCGAAACATTAGAGAAATCCTTGCTGATGAAGGTAACACCGGCGCAGAATGTTATACCTACTCGAACTCGAGTAATGTTCTTCACCGTGTACAGTGATTTATTAATCAATAAGTGCAAATCATTGTATCCCCTGGTGAACTATTCTGTATAAATGAAATGCGATCGCCGACAAAAGTATAACGTAACAATGCGTGCTCGATCTTCTGGAACGTTCGTGGAAGAACGAAGTCTAGGACACCCCCCCTGTGTGCGGTAAATAATAGTGGCTGCATGAACTTGTGCTTTTCCAACATCGTGGCTTGCCTAGCAATACCGTCCGACAGATTCGATCCCAGTGTTCGATTCTTTCCTTCGATTCCCGGTGGAACGAGTAAGCGACTTCTGTTTTCCGCGAATATTGGAACACGAGGGTTAAATGTTATCCTCCTGTACGAAAGTTCATTCTTTTATGAACATTTCAATCGAATGCTACTTATAATAACTTTTTGTTGTTGTATTCCTTTAGTTTATGTCGCAAGCAGTACTTTGATTACTGTGCGCCCTTTTTTACTTATTGTTAGATGCGAATTCCGTTTAGTTTAAATTTAAGTTAAGAGAATTTGAAACAATTGACGAGAGACGGACAATATTTCTGTGACCGTTTTATTATTATTGGCTGCCATTTGAGTATTACTGAGGATAACTTATAGAAACCTTCTATTATATTGCAGATTGCGGAACCATCGTTTATGGCTCTGCAAAGGTCCTTATTTGAAGTTGTTTAAATTTGGTTTGCTTTCGGAATTCAAACTACCAGTAGGAGTTATGCAAACAGTCTCACTAGGAGTGTTTTTGCCAAAGCTAATGAGGAGCCTTTAAATATAAGAAGAAAGAAGTTTAGTTTCGCTTTTCCACCTAAAATATTCCCATACACCTTGCAGTTTAGTGTTCAACAGCGATCTTCCTCAATGATATACAGAGTTTTACAATAGAAGGGGCAATTTCGTGAGGCCCTATTGCCAGCAAATAAGAACTGATTTCAATGATATCAACTTCAACCTTTCTCAAGCAGCAGCTCCAGCCCTACAAGTAGATAGACACCTCCATGTTTGAATTTATTATAATAAGAATTGTAAGGGGGTTGTTTTTACCCCGAAGAACTAATAACAAAACAAAAGTTGTCTGACGCTTCTGACGAGGTCTCCTATAATCGAGCGAAGTTTCATCAAACTCGAAATTTTTGGATAGGTAACCGAATGTTCCCCGTTAGTGCAGAGCAAAGTATTTTCTTGTACCAAACATTTTTTAAACTGAATTAGCTTTTATCACTCGCAAGTATTAATTGCAGATATCCATAGGAAGTGGCCGATCATTAGACAGCATCTGTGTGTAACATATCTACTATTCATTTACTACACACGTAGGTATCATTAATATACTACTATGGTTATCTTATTAAAAGTGTAAACTCGAAATTTTATTGACTTCTCTACTATAACGATTTGGCAAATGTTAAGTACGATTAACGAACGATGTACGCAGATAACACCGTATTATGTAAATTTGATTTCTTTGATAATATTCAACGACGTATCGATTGATTAACGTTATAAGGACAAGATTTGCGCACCTATCGTGACGTCCAATATTGCGGTACAGAAAAGGTACATGCATACATACAAAGCACGGTATGATACGTGCGTTATGAAAAACTGCCATCCGCAACCTCAGATGTATTTTCACTTTCATGTTACCTTATCGCAGTTATAGTTATGTATGTATGTATGCACCTACGCATTCGTCGGCGATACGACAAAAGACTTATCAACACACCGAAGTCATTTACACATATTAACGCGCCACGATTACATGGTGCTGCAGAATGAATAAATGTGTGTTATCTTCAGTAAAAATTCCAGAACTTTGATTTGAAGTTTCTTTAACGCGCGGACGTATGTACGCAATTTTTCTACCTTCCTGTTACACGTATGTAACGTCCCATTATTGCCTGCCCTCCTCGCGGTCACGTAACAGTGACGTTTTTTCCCTTCGGTTTTTGCCCGTTCGACAATTTATGTAATACTCGTAACGCGATGTTTACAACATCCCGTAATCTGCTCTATACCCCTCGTAAAAATCGTGTACTATCCCATCAAACAATCTTGCTGATCTTTTTACTCAGATCCTCAACGGTTCTTTAGTGTTTTCGAAAATTGCCTATTAATAATTTCCGCTTGGATATGTTGATTATTATGTTGATCACTTTGAAACTATACAACACGTCGTCACCGCTTCGTAGTGTATCGAATCAACTGCGGTGAAAATACTTATTATGGCGTACACCTCGTGTGTGTGTAAGATGAAATACAAGAAGTTGCGTGCTATACAGGGTGATGATCTAAAATTGGTCAGTTAAATTTTAATAAATTATAAGAATTGCAGAAGAATTATTACATTTGATGGATCAATAATATCAGAAAAATATTTGCTTGGCTCCTTTACACTTGGAGAAATAGATACGTATGTCTCTGTAATAGGTATACAATACCTATGCGATGTCTATTTCGGAAATGTTTAAAAATTATTAACACCGAGAGGAGAAATGAAAAATGTCAATGACAGACGACACCAAACATACAGGGTGTCTCACCTAATGACCTTGAAATGACCTTGGGCTAAAAATTTCGCACGTAATTGTTTGGGGTGGAAGCCCACAGAAAATGAATTACAGAAACAAGATAATATTTTCTGCATAAAGCTGACATAGTTCTACCCAGTTTTTGTCTCGCTTCACCATAACATCACACCGTGTCAATTTTTTTTTTATAGTGTGAACATTTTCAAAATTGCCCCAAGGTGTTTTGAAGATCATACTGCATTGTTGGATACGTTCTGATCTCCTCTTTGTAATAGCAAACAAAAAAAATAGAGCATTCCGTTTAAAAAGACGTTATCTTTGGAGAAATCCGAGAAGATATGATCTTCAATCTCATAGTCAAATTCCCCCCCTCAAGTACACTAACTTTCTGAAGAATCATTTTTTCGTACCGTGAGAAATAGGAGAATAATTAAGGGTGGCAGGCTTAAGTGGGACACCCTGTGCATCTAATGCTACAGACCAAAAAGTATGAGACCGTCTTCTTAGTTTTACTAATATTAATACAGTTAAAATAACCCTTTTACCCGTGGAACTCGTCATCCATGTCGCTATTATTTTCGATGCAATAATTGTTTTGCCCGGGATCCTTCATATTTTTCATCAAGCTTCATAGTTGGCAGAAAAATGTATTATCGAATTTGGATTTGCAACAAGAACAACAGGATAATTCAGTTCTAGTTATATCCCTTTCTGGTTCTGCCTTGGACCCAGTTCGATATTGCAAACGTTAATAAAGATCTCTAGTACTTTATCCATTATCCATCATTCTCTTGTAAAAATGAATTGGACCGAGTAGTTGAGGCGGGTAGTTGAGCGGTAAAGATTAGACGACAAAAGTGGTTCATACCACGCAGGGACCAATAGTAATTAGCTTCATGCCAAAATGTTTAATCTTACAAAAGTTCTCAGGTTTTCAGTACAAAAAAAAAATGACGACTGTTCCGAAAATTCAGTAGGTTTGCAGTTCAAAAGATCTAACGGGCCCAAGGCTCTCGGCAATAGTCTACGACTTCGGAAGATCGATAGGAGATCATCGGCTTAAATCTCACGTTTGCAGCATTTCACCCATAATTATTAACTGTTCTCGATTCACGCGGCAACAGATACTGGACACCCTTGGCACCAGCGGTACGTTGCAGAAGTAATTGCGTTGAATCATTCACTTGAGGTGCTACCGTTACAAACCACCGACGCAAAGGATTCTGTAAACGGGGTCGAAGACCTAGTTAACACTTCGCACGCACCAGTCATTCTGGATGTCAAGTTGGCCGTCAATGAGCATTGTTGCCACCTCATACTATGACGTTTGCTCTTCGCGTCTAGCTTGCACTTTTCGTTGGCCACGCGTCCTCACGACGCGGCGAGAGCAACGGTAGTCCAGTCATGCTTAGAAGGTGCATTTTTTCTCGATTCGATGTCCAAAAAAGTTTCCCCCCTCGATCTGCGCTCACTTCCGCATCCGGAACGGAAGAAACTTTCATAGTCCTCCTTCAGTTCTTGCTCGTCCGAAAAAAAAGAGGTGGGGAACATCCAGCCCCCGTCTTTCGCAAAAAAGCGAACGCACTATCGTGGTGCGAATAACTGAATATATTTTAATTTGCTTAAAGCTGAATAAATTGGACAACCGGTTAGACAGTTTATAGGTACCGATGACAAGGTTGGCGTTTATTTGTAGATTAGATGCTATTTTGGTTCGATGGACTATGGAATTTTGCGAGGTGTAGGTGGTGCAACACGGAATCCATAAAGTTCGTTTCGGTATTCTCGAAAACAACGAAGTAGTGCAACATCGGTCTGCACTCTGAATTAAATGTATCAGTGTTTTCTTTGGGAAGATTCTCTCTCAGTTGGTTGCTTCAATGGAGTACAAACGAGGCGAAGGCATCACCTTCGGGTCACCGACTGAAACGGAATGTTGTGCACTGATAGATTTTGTTACCCCCTTTCCGAAAATGTGTGCACCACTGTAGGGTCAGATACATGACATTTATTTTGCAAGAAATGTACCTGGCGTCAAAAATAAATCGCCAGGAATAATACGACTGAAATGTATTGAGAACAGAATTTACGAACGCAATCCAGCCATGCGCAAATAAGCAACATGTACACCCTCAAAGAAATATGACGTAACGAGTAGGTAAGTTATATGTTGTAGTTTAACCTACATCGAATATCAAGTGCGTTTTCAACAGCTGAACAGGTGTCCAAGGGGGGTTTGTCCAAAGAATGCGACAGAAGATCAAAGTAAATGTTATCTCTGTACATAATATCATCATGGATACATGTAGCCCTAAGAATCTACGTTAAGGCGAAACTCATATTTAAACAGAAGAGTCCACGTTAAATTACCTTGTACCTGTCAAGGTTGTCAAGCACATTTGTACAAATTTCAACCCATTCCTCTCGAGTACACACCAAAAGGGATCTCGTGTTCCTGCGAACAGGATTTTATTAAGTCCTCAGGAATGAATTTAGCGATACGCGTTGCAACTTGTCATGATGTACAAATTCTCTCTCGCGAGAGGACGCTGTGGCACAGTGACCCATTCCATGACGAAACATATTTCGAAGCAGTCGATCGGTAGTTTTACACTGCCGTCCTCTATTTAGATCAGAAAACTTTCGTTTCTTTGATGGCACAATCATCCTAGCAGATTTCTTAAGTCGAGAAATCGAACTCTCATGAGAAAATGCACGCCGAAGAAAATTTCTCCCGCCAAAGTGTGCTATGCAAGCCTACTTACTTACACGATTTTAAAGTATCACAGGTTTGCTTTATAGGACGAAAGAGGTTCCCCGGATTGCTTCGACAGCATCGGACTAAGTTTGAGGAGGGCTTGGCCTCTGAAAGGTGCAAGAAAAATAATTTGCTGAAGCCAAGGAATACCCTCTTCCCTGAAAAGAATTTCTCCCAAGGGCTAGTTGAAAAAAATGGTTTGATGCAATAATGACAGGTTGAAGGTCGACCGACCAGAGTGTCTGGAAAGGGCTAATGGTACTTGAAGCGACAGGCTGACCTTATCCAAGCTGGTCTGATACATATCTATCCTAAAACAACACGGCTTTCAGGCAGAAGGCTACCTCAGTGCCCTGGCTCCTTTCTTATTTAATGTTTGGCTTTGCGCTCTTCTCTGTTCTTCAATTTGTACTTTGGTTGGGTGGATCCTGAGCGTCAGGTACAAGTGACATTTGCTAAATAGATAATCCACAGCAAGCAATTCCGAGGAATGAGGGCATTTATTTATTATTTAAATATATCGGTAGGGAATCACGTCAGACGGTCAAATTATGGGATCCACGATACGAAGATTGTTATAGCCACTTTGACAAGCAAAGAAGTAGAAAAGAGATGAGCAGAAGTGAAATGAATGCAAGCAGGACAGTATAAATATAAGTAAATAAGTTTTTGCACCCGTTATTAATTATTTGTCTGCACAAAATGTTTTACATGGGACATGTGGTACAGTTTACCGACTCTGTTCAACTCGTTGTGAATGCAAACAAAATATTAGCTAGTTTATGCCTTACACAAGTATATCATATTTCCAAATGCACGATGAAGAGCCAATGATAATTTTAATAGCTACAATCGTCGCGTAGTGTAAAATCTCTCCAAAGATAATACACATTTATTGCCAAGCCATAATTGTAAAAGTATAGTGAAATTTGCATGACTTTTACAATGTAACATCTGAAACTATTAACGACGGAAAAAACCAGCATAATAATAAATCAGGAAAGCAATTAAACGATGAACGGATAATAGACTTTTATATTTATGCGAAACCCAGTTCGGGGAATGAAAATTTTGTATATATCGTCCGAGATACACGTCGGTTATAGAGCAACAATGATTTGCAAAAAACCTTTGAAAATCGTAGAGGCAATCCGAAGCAGGTAACGACTCTGACAATCCTTAGAGAAGCTTCATTCTACCGAAGCGAGAATTCGAAAAGCTAAAAAGGAGGCGGAGGAGATACCGGCAACTTAATTTTTCATCCCCGCTGGCAACTGTCGTCGTGTCTGAGCATCCAATAGCGGCCCTTCGGATTAATGCGAGTTTTATATTAATGTTTTAATCCGACGATTGAAACATTTCTAGCGCGCCATCGCATCGGTGAGAGGAGCAGGCTGCTACAAGAAAGAAGTATTGTTGGGAATGCTGTGGCAAGAACCTTCAAGCGCGTAGAGCAGAATGTTAAAAAGGTTTTCGCAAAAGTAATTTGTAACAGCACCTATTCCAGGGAACAATTGAGCTCGCTGCTTCTGGGGTCATTTGTCCATGGGACGCGTTGGAAATTAAAGGCAAATACCCATACAAGTATATTATATAAAGCCACACAATATAAACTATCGCCTTAAAACTTGAGGTAACTTTGTTAATTTTGTAAGCACATAAGGATTATGTTGCAAATGGCTCATTGCCCGACTTTCTTCCAAAATACAGTGACGTAGAATAGATGTTTAGTCTTCATTTTCGGATCGTTGAATGTTTAGCAAATTATAGTTTAACAGTAGTAGTAGTAGTTTTACTTTGGTTCAATGTAGCAGCAGAGTATTCTGTATAGTCTTTTTGTACGTGTTTTCGAGGGTGATGTCGAGGAATAATCTTGAACTGGATAAAGACATTTATTTTTCCCACCAAGCGTAGGCAAATATTGATGATACGACTGTTTCTTCTTAATTTTAAGTAGCGTTAGGATACATTTTACTTTTCGCATCGAAAGGATATTTTCTGATGGAGAGGTCCAAAGAAAATTTCGATTCCTATATTTTCATTGCTAGTGTCAGGGCATAATTAGTTAATTACCAAAACACCAGTATTCTTTTTATAACAAGTTCTAACTTAAATTAGTTCGAAATTCAGGTAAATTCACGAGCAACCAATTAAGAAAATTAAATATATTGTAGTTTCGACAAGTCCAACTTGGCCCACAAAAAACGGTTGAGAAAATGGATTATCCGAATGAACAGCGATAACGATTCGGACTTAAGTCGGCTACTCCACCTATTATCCGCGATACACATGATTTTTAAATAGGTGCAGATAAAAAGCGCAATAGGTTGCCTTCGTAATTGGTCTCCTTGAAGATAATAATATGAAGCAACATTATAATTCTAAACGCAATTCGCATACCAATGTATAATATCTATGTTTGCGTCAAGATATCCTGATTTCCTGTCGCAAAGCGACGATGCTACACGTACGGGGTCGCGAATAAAACTGCGTAATCGGTATGTGCAAGACCCGAAATCAACCTTCGAATGTAAAGTCATGCTTTCGAGGTCCTGGATGGCGAGGCATGCTTTTGCCAGAATTCTCAGTATTTCTGGTTGAGAAGGTACCAGAAGACTTCAGTTCACTCGTCAACGATAAATAATGTAGCGAACTTCCAGTAAATAGAAAATTCGCGTCGTTAAATGCTACAGCACACGGAAGCAGCGGATGGAAAAAAGTATATCGTACTTCACCGATCTTGTCAGCATTGATAAATACATATAAATGGCATCTGACGTCACAAACGCGAGGTATATGAGTTGCAGGGAGTAGACGTGAAGTTTTACCTGCATCGTACCTCCGAAATAAGATTAGAAAAACGCTTGCAAGGAATTATTTTGATCTGGGAGGCAAATCAAATGCGTAACAGTGGGTCTCAAGCATCGAACTACCACATTTAACGTTAACTTGCGAAGAAGCGAATGGCAAATCGGGAATACGGAGAGGCACGATTGTCATCGACCCACAATCCACAAATGAACGATCAAACTGAAAGAAAGACGCATCGAAGGTCCTCTGGAAACACGACAACCAAACATTCGTGCTTTACACGTTCCGGATTGATTTTACGATCCACGTTGATTACTACTCACAGCGAGTATAATACAAGGCCTGAAAAGTCTTGGCCCCTTTTCGTTACCACCCTGTGCAACGTCGATCCGTTGTTGTCGCGTATTTTCATCCCTAAGCTTTCTGTAAGTGCCCTCCCGAATTCGACCTGAATCCGTGGCGTGCAACGAGCCACGATATGAGTAATGATGCGTGCTCGTGTTACAGGGGTGGTTATAGCAAGTCACTGCCCCGAGTATCCCTATAACCCCATGCATGCCTCGCCAGGCAGCTGCCCCCGTGCACGTTGCCCATGGAGGTTCCTGACTCAAATACCCGAGCTAACATGGCGGAACACGTACAACTCTAAATATTGATTCCCTCTTGGGATTTACCGCCGACAACTCGAATGGCTCGAAAAAATTGTTCCCTTTTCTTCCATCGTGGCGGACCAAAGATTCGACGATCCTAGCTGTTGGAGACGGTCTCGAATTCACGAAATTCTGCGCGAAAACGCCGAGGGGCGGAGAACATTCAGAAATGAATCGGAGGGGGCAAATTCATTCTTTCTTCCGAGCCAGACGGAAAACGCGATAATCTTTCCAATTTTCGTGGCCCCGAGGTAGAAACCCTACTGAGGGTCCGTCCTCGATTCTGTATCCACTTTGGGCGGAATTGGTCACGGTTGTTGCAACGCATCGGGCCAGGCGGATATTATTTTTTTCCCTCTTTGCGAGCGCTCGTGACGAATCGAAACGGAAATTAATACAACAGTGGGAGTAAATTGCATTCGATCGTGTTCGATGCTTCTTGCTGACTTTATTCTAGTGGAAAAGGAGCAACACGCGGAACCCTCGCCAGGGCTTGTACAGCTCGGTACACGTATGCGTAGCAATCAATAACGCGTGGAAATAATTTCACCGTTCGTTAGTACAATTTTCCTGCCACAGGGGACTCGCTGTGCAATACAAATGTTCCAAACTTTCGAAAGATTCTGTACAGGTAGACAGAGCGTAAGTAAAATTACGAGCCCCGAAACTCTCATCTTTTCACGAGGGTTCTGATGATACAGAACGCAGCATGCGTGTTTCGTGGACCAAAATGGCGAAACATGGATTAAGTGCCTCGCCTCGCGCGTGAATCACGGGCGCACACCGTGTGCGAGTTAAGGGTGCCAATTTCACTTTTAAACAACGTTATTCGTTATCTTCGATCCACAATGTTACCAAAGAACGATCTTTTACGATCTCTCTTGGTGGGCCACAGTTGCCCTCTTCTTCCAAACGCTCTCAAAATGGCTTCCTTTCGTAATTCGCGTTGAATTCCTCGTTTCCATCGAATCCATCGTTTATCACGCGTAACCGTATCAGTTTGCCTGCGTATTAAGCAGGTTAAGGTACGAATCAGATTTCGGGGTGAAGACGAAAGCTCGAGGACCATGCTGCCACACCTTCCTCCACACATTTCATTGGAATGGTGAGAAATGATACGACCTGTGTGAATTTCCATGAGCCGCAGAGCATTTTTCGTCGCGAGGGACTACATTTTGCGTGGAAATAAACGGCAGATAGGTAAAAACTGTGCGAGTGCGTGGGTAATCGCGGCCATCCGCCATGCGTATACGGCCATACTATCACGATCTTCCCCCTGGAGATTTCTGTCGTCCACGCACGAATACGCACGATGCACCGCCCGCGCACGTGGCAGATGTTCCATTTTATACACTCACGCATGCGTTTACGTATCGGGTTTCCCCACCATACGCGGTGTCCACTATCCCCATTCGATTCGACATCCGCACGGATCCACCAATTGAACGTTTGCCTTTTCTATCACTGCGCTTCTGCTTCGCTTCTCCATTACGGGCAATGGGAATAGAGTGTAAATCGGAAGCGTAATTGCACGATAATTGCGACACCGGGGTGGGTATATTTGGGAGAATTGTGGAACCCCCGTAGGCGCGATGCGAGATCGTGGATTTAATATTTAAACGGCGCGCCGTTAATAACATTATAAAATAATGTTAAATTTTCTTTTTAATTTCATAACATTGGAGCTGATGTTAAGACGATTTCAACGACCTACAACATTATGACCGTGAGCCTATACACAAAGCTACAATAATTTTGTCCGCCTTTGGGGCCAAATAGACCACTGTGCGATCGTGAACTAACGCAAGATGGGTGAAAATTGTGGGAATAAAATAAAGTAAAGTACATAAATAAATTTCTTCGAAAAGATTGCGATTGGAATAATTGCACCGTGGATATCCTACAACATTATTATCGAAATTATTGATAAATTAATTCTAGGTGAATATTATGTTACCGATGAAAAATAAAGACATTTGTTGAAATATTCCAAGGAAATAATTCGTTTGCTTGAAAACAATTAGCACATACAATCGCATTTGTTTGTTAAACGAAAAAGGAACGAAGGAGGGTCTTTCTTTGAGCAAGAAAAGATGGATACTCTTTTTGTTCAAATAGAGCAGCAATTGAAAGGGAGTATTGCTTTCTAGATAAAATTGTGCCGCAAAATGCTAATATCTACCAACTTATGTACGTTTGAAGAAAATTTCGTAGGCTATGGTTACTGAACTGACAAGGAACATTAGGCAACCCGAAGATTCAGAAACGTATGAAACTTTGCATGCAAGTATAGTACTTCATCCGTAATATAACCCTGTTTTCCGTTCGTGCCGGAAAATTAACCTAATTTTCTTAAACCTAATTCAGGTTCAAGGGGTGAAATCAGCCCTGGTAAAAAATTCAGAAGGTTCTTTTTCGCGAAATATTTCAAGAACGCTGACAGATATTCGAAAAAAGTATAAACGAAACTTGCCTCGCTTTATTACGTTTACAAAACTGCGTAAACAAATTTTTTGAAAAACCCTTGATTCTTTTAATATTTTTTTTCCGTGGATTTCTCAAACAAAATTTTTATGCAGTTTTGTAGATGCAATGAGGCGATTCAAGTTTCATTTATACTTTTTTCAAATATCTCTCAGTGTTCTTGAGATATTTTACGAAAAAGAACATTCTGAATTTTTTACAAGGGCTGATTTCAGTCCTTAAAACCGAATTATGGCACGAACGGAAAATAGGGTTGTATTACGGATGACATACTTTGCTTGTATGCAAAGTTTCATACGTTTCTGAATCTTCGGGTTGTCTAACCTTCCTTGTGAGTCAATGTCGGTCTCACCATTTAGACCTAGATTGATAGCGATCAAGAATATAAGATTGTAGTGGAAAATTGTTGTCATTCCAATAGTATGTGAACATGACTGTTCATATTTTGTATCATCCATACATATTTTAGAACGCAACGACGGCTTCCGCAAGCATTATACATATAGGTACCATATTGTAAATATTATACGAGACTTATTTTAAACACATCGAAGAAATTCATAATAAAGCGATAAATATTTATAGTTTCGACACATTATTCACTTTATTATTCACAACTATACGCATCGATATATTAAATGTAATTAAAATTATTAAAATATATTGATCTGTAATACCTGTTTACATTTGCAATGTAACTGCGCGCAAATATCCTATTAACGACGAGACGAGTAAACAGTAAACCAATGAAAGGATATTTTTGAAGTTCGACACTGCACTGTGTCGTTCTCGTTCAATATTCAACTTCAACCTTCCCCTATTCAATGAATTATTAAAAGCGCCGATAAGATTGTAAGTATATTGTAGAAGGCGGGGTCGGTTACGTTGAATGCCCGTTATAAAATTTCAGCACGAAAGGTAAGCAAAATCAATAAACAGGTCTAACGAAATGGAAACGCTATATCGACGCCGCAGAACAAATTTGTTGCAACCACCAAAACTACAAGTTTACAGTAGCGACAGAAAAAGCACAGAAATTTTTCGAGCAAATGGCAGCAGTTTTGAATCAGCTTTCGATCCTTGTTGCTCGTTGGACATTTATGAGATATAGACCATCTGACGCAGAAAAAGAAAAGCTAAGAAAAATGATTTTCTACAGCCTGACGTTTACAGAAAAATTGCCTTTCAGCGTCGATATGTTCCGTTTGCAATATTCTGTCGAAGAACAATCAGTTCTTCCCTCGTTTTCGATTCTATTCCCTGTTGCGCGCATTGAAAAAATAATATTTTCAACAGACACAACTAACTTTGCAAATACAATCTGCTGGACATGAAATTAACGTTCAGGGTATTAACCCTTAGCGCTCCGCACTTTTTTGAACCACTGTCTACCAGCAACTCCGGCACAATTTTGCAACGGAGCGTCTGAGAAGGAAAAGTTTTATTTTAAATGGGAAGAATTACACGTGCTTGTGAATGTTTTTGATTTTATTTATTTTATACATATGCATTTCGTCTTGTATTCTATCTGGAATATTTAATTCTTCCGTAACATCACGCCATTCATCTAAGTCTTCTAACGAATCTTCGTTTTCACTCTCAATAATTCTCATTCTTCGTCTCTTTGGTAGTATAATTTCGCTACCAATACTTGAAGTATTAGAATCATGATCAACATTGTCTTCTACAATATCTTTTAGTACTTAAAAATCAAATAGGTCTTCACTATCACTCAGCTCTGAATTCTCATCACAATATTTATTTTTCTCCATGTTGCTAACCATAAAAAAGGTAAAAAAATGATTTAACCGCAATGTTACAGACACAGCACGTTTTAGCTACAGATAACACTTGCCAACGACGTAGCTGACGTATGCTAAAAACATTTGGCTCCGCAGCGGGCCATCGGATTAAATGGCTGATGTCTCCGTAGCGGAGCCAACGGAGCGCTAAGGGTTAATAATTATTGCGTTTCAAAGCAACTGTTTGCGGCAGGTATTGCGAATTGAATGAAGTGGCTCATTATTTTCGTTTAAGAGAGCTTTCAACTTTGTATATCTTCTGCCCCCTGCTGTACAAGTGTGTACATCCATTGCAAATGACGGGGATATCTTCGGCGCGATAAAAATTCACAGTGGGCGCATTATTCTTCAGCCACACCGAGCGTAAATAATTTTTTACTGCAACGTGCGTGCAATCTAGAGAATGGCGAATGAAAGATAGAAGACCACTGCCGCATTTTTATACAATGCATGGAATCTACTATCTAATTCACTGTTAATCTACTATTATTATTGATACGATCACATCCATTATTTGAATGCTTCACTTGCCAAATCGATTAACTCCACTTTCTGAATTTTATTAAATTTTAATGTCAAAACACTTTATTAGTGTTTTGACATTAAAATTGAATAAAATTCAGATTTGGCAAGTGAAGCATTCATTTATATGCTCTTTCCCTGCATTTTTCTAACTCGTAAACATCGACAGCTGGACTTTTGTCGTCAAACACGCTCGGCAGTTAAAACGAGAAGCTTTTTTTTCAGAGCAGAGAACACGTTATCGGCAAATGTATCAAAGAAAGGTACATCGTGTCGATCGGAAAGGTACGCGCTCGACACACCCAAAAACGTCCGCGGCGAGACAATGCTATGATAATTTATTCCGTGGATATAAACTTTTTATAAGATTCACCGTGCAATCCATCATGCTTCGTCAAATTGGTACAAGCGCCTTGTATGTCGACGGCAACGCACGGCGACCTTTTTTATTCTCATTCGCCGCCAGTTCCGTTTCACGAAAGCACACGGTCTCGTGCAACAGGATCGTGATTCCGCCGACGTTCGTGTAACCCCACGGAATGGCTTGTAACAGTGTTGAGGATTACGTGCTGCGAATAAATTTCCATGCAATCGCGAGGCACCCCCGCGAATTGCAACTTCGCGTCAAGCTGTAACAATGTCGTTTTGCAATTCTCCGAGGATCAGGGTGCTACGAGGCCTGCTTTGTTCGCCCAGACTTCCCAGTGCACTGAACTTTTGCCACGAGTTCGTTGCTTTTACATCTTTTTGTCCGTCCGACGAATCGTTTGCCCATTAATCAACTAACGAGCACCTCTCGTTTTCAACACAGTCGGTGGGTATCATTTTTCTTTTAACCCGAACATATTTAACCCGAATGCGCTACGATTTTCCGATAGCGCCGACATATTTTCGATTGCGGTGCTGCTACAGCTGACAAAGAACGGATCTCAGGCATGCACGATACGTTGATCTTTGGAAGACCTCGAACGAAGAAGTGACGACAGTTCGAAGGCCACCGGGAAGTTGAAATTGGGAGAAATACTTTTGCGAAGCAATTTCCATTACCTTCAATGTATTTCCGGATAAGTTGCGTTCGGGAATTTCAACTCACTAGGATTCCAAGGTGAACGTATCAAGCGCGATTGGCATCCATTTTTATCAGCTGCAGGAATACGATATTAAAAATATATCATTGGTATCGAAGAATCATCGATGATCTTGAAACCTCGAGGGGAAAAAACCTTTGTGAGAAAAGGGTTGTCAGCTGCAACATTTTTGTCGGTCCGAGTTAGGCTACGTTTACGGTGGATACGTATTCGTACGAACGGCGTTCTTAGCAATACGTTTGAACTGTTTGAACTAATTAACTAATGCATTGAAACAGTTCAGACGTATTGGTCAGAACGCCGTTCGTACGAAGACGCATCCACCGTAAACGTGGCCTTAAGCAACTTTGCCCTCGGACGTTGCTTGTATCGAAAATAGTAACGAAGATATTACGACTCGTGTCACAATCGAAACAACCCGGTGTACAGCGAGGGACAAAACTATTTATACAATTGCAACGCAGAAAATGCGCACACCTTGTTACTATAAATTGTCAAATTAACCCTTTCGCTCCTAACGGTGACTATAGTCACCCAACGCCTGACGTTCGCTATGTACTAACGGTGACTATAGTCACCCGTGAATTTTCGCATTCACAGAGTATATCTGTTATATCCATGGTTAAAAGATACGTTCCATCGGCAGTCAAATTTAAGTGCGCCTTCGTTGGGATTGGCCCGTACCGAGGCAGCGCTACTACGAGCCGATCCGCCGTAGCGAAAAGGTAATGGACTTCGACAACTATTGCCTTTGAATAGTTGCTAGTCCTAATGTCTGTGCACAATACACGGTCCGAATATATTTGGTAACGTAGAACACCTTTTGCCTCCACCGTCCTAGGTCGAATATTAACGCATAAAGATATTTTCTTTCGAGAACATACATTGTCGGCCGGGGCCCTTTCGTTCGTTCGTTGCTCTCCATGTTCTTTTAGTAAATCTTAAAGAATAGCGACGCCAAAGAATGTGTGCTTTATTTTGTGAAGCGATTCATTAATCACGCAATACCGTACGCCGTGTAGACTCGATCGATCGACAACGAGATAGCCGCGTAATGAGCCCCGGTGCTCTTGTTAGGTTGGTCGGTGCTTTGTAAAACGAACTTATTATTGTGGAATCGAATTAATCTACCACAACAACCACCGCTGCAATTCGACAAACAAGCGTGCCGTAAACTGCTGCAAATTCTAATCGCCGGTGTTTAACGCTCCTTTTTGTTTCGATCGCGATCGTGGGAATAATTGATCGCTGCCCAGCTTGATACAGGACTAGATTATGTACACGATAGAGCGTTGGAGAAATGTCGATCGCTAAAACTTTGTTCGATTCATTTACATTTTACTGGCGTACAATGTTACGTATTGGAGCAGCAAATTTTTTAGGTGTCCACTTCTGTACAGAAATGGTAAAAAAGGAGGATCTTGTCTATATAAGTTCTAAAGGAAAGGTGTAGAATATGAATGAAGAAGCAAGGGTACACAGTGAAACTAAGGTTTTAAGAAAATTGGCAACTATCGGTTTTGTAGACGTCCATAGTTGAAAAGAAATGCCGACCCAATGAACGAATAAAATAGAATAAAATTGTCTGCTTTATCCTTTCTCTCGTTACTCAATTACACTATACAGCTACTTTTTAATGCAATATTGGATATCCATATTTTCCTTCGACTATACACAAAACGTTCCTAACTTCGTCCGTTCTATCCGCGTATAAGCAATTGTATATCGAGGCGTAACTCAACGCAGCACGTATGGCTAATTAGAAAGTCAATCATCTTGATAATAGAAACAAGATCGCAGTATCAAATTGATCATAGTCATAATAGATTTCCCGCTTAATAAATTTTATTATAGCGTAGCAAAAACCTAGATCCCGCACACTGGAAAGATTCTGGGAACCCTTTTTCTAGAAATGCGTTACTCCACGACGATTTCATGTATCGGTGAACGCAATATTTCAACAAGATTACATTCTGACTACAACACTACATTCTGCAGTTCCGAGCACTGTTTTATACTAAAGGGATTATCCAAAGTAGACTATAGGAAGTTTTTTTTTAAATAAAAAACATACTCTTTTTAATTTTATTGGTTTTTTTATTTAATTATCAGGTATTATCTATGACAATTGAATGCTTCACTTGCCAAATCGATTAACTCTACCTTCTGAATTTTATTAAATTTTAATGTCAAAACACTTTATTAGTGTTTATTAGTGTTTTGACGTTAAAATTTAATAAAATGCAGAAAGTGGAGTTAATCGATTTGGCAAGTGAAGCATTCAATTGTGTGTGAAAAGGATATCTGCCAAATGACCACGTTTACAGACATCAATTCGAAAATCAAACTTTTCAATGGCATTTTGGCATATTTGCTCGGGTAATTCACAAATTTCATTGCTAATGTTGTTCTTCAGGCCATGCATTGTTGCTGGTTTGCTGGCATAAACTTTGCTTTTCATATAACCCCAAAGAAAAAAGTGCAATGGGGTGAAATCACACGAAGGAGGTGGCCAATTCACATCACCATCCCTTGAAATTCATCGACAATTGAATTTCGATCGCAATAAAGTGATGTTGTCACGCGTTGTGCGTGGCGTAGCTCCGTATTGTTGAAAATAAACATTGCTTATGTCGATTCCATTTAATTTCAGCCATAAATAATCAATATTCTATTCATTATAACGTTCACCATTCACTGTAACTGCATCTTCATTCTCGTTTTCGAAAAAGAATGGACCGATTACGCCTTTCGACCAAAATACACACCGAACAGTAACTTATTTTGGATGAAGTGATTTTTCTTTAACGGCTCTTGGATTTTCATCTCCCCATATGCGACAATTTTGCTTATTTACTTGTTCATCCAATGTGGAACGAGCTTCGTCGCTGAGGATGATGTTGCGTGAAAACAATGCATCAATTCAACGACGTTCTAACAATCAATCAGCGAAATTTCTGCGTTGCAAATGGTCACGTTCTTTCAATTCTTGTGTTAATTGAATTTTGAATGCATACAGATGCAAATCTTTATGCAAAATTCGCCACAAACTTCCATAAGAAATGTTCAATTCTTGAGAACGACGTGGGATTGAAGTTGTTGGGTCATTAGCAACACTTTCACGAACAGCAGCAATGTTTTCATTCGACCGAACTGTTTTTCGTCTGCCAGACTTTGGTTTATCGTGAACAGATCCAGCTTCGCCAAATTTTTCAACCAAATTTCGAATTGTTTGCTCCGATGGACGATTATGCATGTCAAAATGGCAAAAAATGACGTAATTTACGATGGATATTTTTTATTGAACACCGATTCTCAAAATAAATTTTAATAACTTTGACACGCTCTGCAATCGTATACGACTCCATCATTAAAATTGTCTATCATTGTAGGTTGGAAATAAAAGAAAGTGACAAGAAACAAACATGGCGTTTGACAGATATTCTCATTGAATCATCCTAAAGGTACTTTTGGATAACCCTGTACCAGCATACCCCGATTCATTGCGCTCTGCAGCACTGCGTTTTTATATAATTGTGCGTCCAGCAAGTCTATCCGCGCCATTTTTGTTGGCTAAGCATTTCTTGCATTAATATAGTTATGCGCGTTACGTTTTTCGGCATAATGCTACTGCAAATTTACAGTAGGCCACGACAGTGTTTCTCAACCTTTCTGACGCCAGATCCAAAATATTTCTTTGCAATGGCGCTGTCACTGAAATGTTTGTAGTGTATCATTTTTCAAAATCGGATGACTGCAGTTCCTGTATATTATACGAATGAATACACGTATGTAACATTCGGTACATTTCTCAAATACTTTAATCTCATTTTGTATTACGTTGATTTAGGATGTTTCGGCGTTATACGACATTTAGAATAGTTTGTAGAATAGTGAATAGAATTCACTAGAATAGTTTGAGTTCTATTTATTGAAAACCCTTACGCAAATTATGAACGTAGTAAGAAACGCCGAGATACGGTAGAGCACGTAACTTTAATACGTGTCCACTAAGAAAATAAAAAAAAATTCGTTTGAATCGCATCTTTGCGGTGCCTGGAACCGGGTCCGTAATCTCTATCCCCAATGTAATTCCATTGCATCAAATGAAATGGAACATGCCTAAACAGCTTCGACAAAAAAAGTATCCGAAAAAGTATTCGTTTAACCCATATAGGAGATTTAACCCAGGAGACTGGCTTCAGATATTCTTGTAAAAAAGGAGCCCTTATAAAACGGTCTATAGTGACGAGTTTTTCGCCTTTTCCGCAGAGGAGAATGAAGAAATTGGCGAAAAAAGGGGAGAAAAAGGAAGAGGAAGGGGAATAGGAAGGAAGGGTTCGCGGATACGCCGACATTTTAAAAAGGTTTTAACGAGCGGACCTTCGTCAAGCGTCGATACGAAATACGACGTAGAGTGGATCGCGTCGGGCGCCGAGGCGCACTCCGTGGCCGCTGCGACGCAAAGTAATTAAATGCAGAGAAGGGTAGGGAAGGGCAGGGAAGGGCAGGGAAGGGCACAGAAGGGGAACTGAGCGAACGCGAAGGGCCAGTCGAGAAGGTGGGGAGGGAGGCAGCGAGGGCGTTCCTGAGGCCACTCCCCGACCTCTCCCCGACCTCTCCCCGACCTCACCCCGAGACCTAACGAACAGGAACCGCTCTCTGAAATCCCGCGCCCGTTCGTCGCGTGTATGCCCGAGGAGAGTGTACCCAGCCAGGTAAACACTGTGCTTTGCGTCCGCGGTCATGCTCCTCATGCGCACACTACTCGCGAATGTTGCCCGACATTCCATCCGACTGTTCTCCTTATCGCCGTAGCATCCGTCTGAGGACCAGAAATTTCTTACACTCTCCATTTTCACGGGAAAGGCATTGCGTTACTTGCAGTCGGATCGGACGCGGCAAGATGAGGCGAATTCGAATGGAACCAGGGCGGGGAGGACTGAAAAGGCCCGGCACGTAGAGAGGCTCGATACAGTTTTACATTTTCCAACTGGGAGACGAAACGATCCTATCGCCGTCTTCTGAGCGGGAGTACCTTATACTGGGACAACGACTACCTTTTGCTTAGTCCGTAGTTGGAAAATATAAAACTGTATCGGATCTGTCCAGTCTCCCCTAAAGCAAACTGTGACATTCCGTTAGAAAAAAAGTGCGTTCGCATTTATCGAGCGCAGTGTTGCCCCTGTGAAAAGAGTACAGTCGTAGGAAAGTAGGCATTTTCATAAACCTTGCCTGCTATTCAACTTTGCCTCGACAGTTCTTTCTCTGTCCCTTACCAACTTCGAGATATATGCAGGCCCGTTCCTGGCTTGTTGGCCGCCCAAGTGCAGGAACAATACCGCCATCCCTACTGATTTAATATTAGTCAAAATTTTACATATACTAAACTACTAAATATTCTGCCGCCCAGGTGCAGGGGCACCTTTTGCACCCCCGTCAGCAACGGCTCTGGATATATGTACAAAGTTTTGCAAAGCACGCGCGCAAGTTGCATTCTCATTCCACCTCTAGCTGCAATTCTGCGGTGGATGTTTTCCGGGACGCAGTTACGCGTGCTCTGCTTAATGCAAAATAGTAATCCACTGGTTAACCGATTTCACGCGACACTGCAATCTAACTTTTAATTTCAAGACTAAAGTGGGAGACATTAAAAATGTTTAGAAAGTTGAGTATTCGAGTGAACTGTGTTCAACGCGTTACCCTCGTTTTCAATGAATACGCGCAACCGATTGATTTTGAAATAAGATTGGTGAACTGCCATTCATCGAATTGATCGATCCAATTGATCGGTTTGTCACACGCATGTAGAAGTAATCTCTTCGAACGTTTACGCTTACGAAAGATATCTTTCCGGATGTCTATTGCTACCGGATCGCCAATCAATTTCTCGTCGGCGCAGAAATGCCCCGGCCAAGGAAATTATCGACAAAAGTACTTTGTCAACCATTTATGGTAATTAGACGCGCGAAAGGTGCGGCCAGGTGCGGTCGGGTCCCGGGTCGCAGCGAGCGTTCCAATTGGCTGTTACAAATTGCCGCGCTAATTTGACACGCTTCGAATAGGAGGTAGGAAAGAACCAGCTGTATATAACTGTCCCCGGTTTTTACGGGCATGACGGGACGTCTAGGATACGCGGACGATGTCTGTCACGATTGATTGACTCTTTAATTAGCGACTGATACGGAAACCAAGCGCACGAAGCAGCGCGCAAACCGTGTTATATCATCGAAATTACGAGGACCCTTCGTACTTAGCTATGCTCGTTCGCTTTTTTACGAGTCTTCCAATAAATTTAGCGCGGCATTTCATTCTAGGCATATGAGTGTCGGGGGATCAAACATCGCATAAAGCGTTACTTCATTCTCTTGCTCGTTGACCCATTTTGTGGAAATTGTTTCCCAAATGCACGAGTTTCGACGGGCTTATCTTACCAAAATTTCTTCCCTTAAACTAGTAGCACAATTTACCGTTAATGAAGATTGTGTGACAAAATTGAATCGCTCTTACCAGTTTCGAGATCGACGGTGTAAGGAAGGCCCGCCCAGGGATCATCCTGCAGCTCCTCGTAACCCTTTGTGTCTTTCTAAAAAATGAAATTCCAGGGAAACGTTTTTATTCGTCAAGAGCACACGCAATCAAGCGAACAAACCCGGGTTTGCTTCGGAATGCAATTTTTCACAGCCCTTCGAGGTACGACGGCTACCGATTGAAAGCTTTGAAAGGCGAGCAAAGCTGTCGCGTTGGAGATGTACCTTCATATATTCGGGTAAATATATATGGAAATACGCGCGAAGAATATTCCTTAACGCCAAAGGTGATTCGCACGAGTGAACGCAGTAAGAACGTGGACTGAAATAAAACAATTGTTTCGAAGTTCATTTCCCACCGCGCCATGCTTTCGTCCTTCGCGCAGGCCACAATTGGAAATTCATTTTTCACACGAGCAACTATAAACATGTTGGACGATTACCGTAAACAATCTACGGTGCCTCGGCGAAGAGGCTTAAGAAATGGTTCGGCGTTAGGAAAGCTCGGTCACGGATGAAATGTAAATTCGGGGCTCGCATTCGTCTTCGAATCAAGACACCTTCTCGTTGATAATCGAAAACTCAGGGACGACGTCGGCCAACAATGGCTGAATTCACTCGAATGGCATTCGGGACCGTCAAGGCCGACGATCATAGAGACGTCATAATCAAGGGGGTCCTAACGGCGAGGCGAAAGAGGACCGAGGGGCGCTCCTACGTCCGACACCATAGATCTGCTGTGCCCGTGTTATGTACGGGCTGCAGTGAAATGAGTTTAATGAAAACAGCATTGTACTCGATCATTAATCATAGCAACTCTCTGATAGTGGCTATCCAACCACCGCCTTCTCCCCCTTCTCCCTTTCCTATCTGCCGCTTTTCATCCCCCTCTATCGTCGCTTCAGTCTCTTTTTCATTCCGCGTGATGTATCGTCGTTGAGTGGTGCGTTACACGAAGGCCCGGGGTTATGAATACAAAGTTCGATCAATCGCCCCTCTCATCCTTCGATCGGACTATTCCTGCGAGACGAAACTGACAATAAGCGCATCGTGGACGGTGCACGCGTATCGTTCGATCATTGTTTTCTGGTTAAGCGGTTAGATATTAACAAATTGTGCGGAATAAAAAAAAACAAAAGTAGGCGTAGGTACGGACGTGGGATACACTGCGTGAATGATATTGCAGGCATATCCGTTATCGTAAATTGTTACTTACAAGGAACCATACCGGGGTGTCCGCTTCCGATGTTGATGAAACTTGGTGGATATATTAAGCAGGCGAAAATAAGGGACACGTCTTTTTTTATAGCGGCCCAATCGCAAGTTTATGGGTGAAACCACCCCCTTGAAGTTTCAGCAGAAAAATGTTATCTCGAAAACGGTTACAGATATAAGAAAACTTCTTAAGGAAAAGTTTCATGGTTTCTTAAGGTAAAACAAATAGTGGTCACAGATTTTGTAAAAACAATAATAATAAATTTGTTTGTTATAAACAAATTACTTTTTACAAAATCTATGACCACTATTTGTTTTACCTCAAAAAACCATGAAACTTTTCCTTAAGAAGTTTTCTTATATCTGTAACCGTTTTCGAGATAACATTTTTCTGCTGAAACTTCAAGGGGGTGGTTTCACCCTTAAACTTGCGATTGGGCCGCTATAAAAAAATACGTGTCCCTTATTTTCGCCTGCTTAATATATCCACCAAGTTTCATCAAAATCGGAGGCGGACACCCCGGTATGGTTCCTTGTTAGATACGCAGGGTGAACGTTGCACAGTTGCAGCTTAGAGAATGCGAATACTATTTGCTATTACAGATTAATAGTAATAAACGGTTGCATATGCGTGCGTTTAAATATGTTTAGGGTAGGTAATATAGTTGGCTGTACTTCTATGTTCCTGATTTACGAATTTTGCCCCCGCTTGTGGATGTGGAATCACCATGTGCATAGGTATATGGAATAAGTAATGTTCAAAATCGTATTTACAATGTGCAGTGTTCCATATTTTGTCTATAGCTCTCCCGGTGTTGCTGATGCGCAATAATATTAAAGTGTAAGTAAACATTCTTGCACTCAAGGTAATAAATTACGAAAAACGAAAATACGTGTATTATAAATAATGCATTTGCGTTTACTATTACTAGTAGTCACATTTACAGCTATACCCGTTTTACTATTTTAAAAAATATCGATTAGCGGGACTTTGCATATCGACTCTGTTACCTACGCGTAACTTCAAATCTTTATTAGGCCAATACAAATGCAGATATAGAAAGACCAATATACATATAACTGTACGATAGATGCGGTAAATTGTATTTCGTTTAACAAATCCCAATTCGATTGACTACGAAAATTCACTTTTACAAGTGTAATAGAATTTGAATAAAACTCGAGACGAAAGTACAGTAGCTGCCAAGAAACGCTTATCCGTTTTAAATAAGGGAGAGAAAAGCTGTTCTCTTCTCGATTGGCGCCGCCCTTTGCAAGCATTGAAAAATCAACGAAAAAGAAAAAAAAGGATACTTTAATACTCAGTTATCCAAGCACGCTGTGCATCCCTAATCCCGAGAAGAAGAAAAACGCTCTACAGCAGGAACAGGAATAAAGCACGAGAATATTTCAGGAGGAACCATCATCCGCCCGAGGCCCACGAGGCGTAGATAATTGAAATTTCGAAATACGGTGTCACGAAGCGGCCGCCATTTTGTCTTGAAATTTCGTCCGACGGAAACAATCAAGGAAGAGAAGGAGGCCAAATCCACTTCGGTTCGCTGGGCGCGTTTTCAATTTCCAGAACCATCAATACGTCCCTCGGAGTCCCCCTGCCGCGCTGCTCCAATCTCTCTTGGCCCTCCACTCCTTCACCCCAACCCCCTCTCTTTCTACCCTACTCGGCCCCTTTTTTTCTCCCTTTTTTCCTCGGCTACGTCCCGCATCCAACCGGCTTTCTTCTCCCTCACCCTAAGTTTCTTCACCATCCAACTTGCCACATAGATGCCGCCCCTCGGTTAGAGGGATGCTGTACATCTATCATTTCGCCAAACCCTCGGCGATCGCAACCCTCCGGCAAATGAACGCCACCCGTTTCGATGCTTTCACGAATACCCCGTAGCTGCTGGCTGCTGCGCGAGGGGCTGAGGCGAACAGCAACGTTCGTTGTTTCTAGCATTCTTTCCTCTGCGATGCGGAATAACTCCTGAGCGGACTCAATATCGCTTCTCTCGCAGACCTTTCGCCGGTCGACGAAAAACGATTGCTCCTTTCGCTTCAGGATAAAGGGGTGGTCTCCGCGAACGTACATAGTGGCTCCAGCGATCAGCAGCATGCGGATATTTGTATAGAGTTGAAGATCTCGCGCTACCTTGGAAATGAAGCATTTCCTCTGGACAAGCTGAACGATGGAAGATTATTTTGATATCGAGCAGGGTGCGACGAAGAGCGACGCGGTACGTGAAATTTAATTTAATCCCTGATACGCTGTTTTATTGGCAAACCATCGGGGGCAACAGGGATAGAAGATATTCGTACGTAGAAGAAATTAATTAGAAATGGTCTGCCGAATACACTTTTTGATCTAGGGTGGTTCGCAGTTTTTCAATTGAATTAAGCAACTCTTTTGATCTATTATATAGTATTAAAAATTGTAACGAACGTTCAGTACAAGCGTGACAAACTTTCAGCAATATGTGAAATGCAGAACAATCCTACTTGAACGCAATATATGTATAGTTGTCATGCGCCGCGAATCACCGATAATCTACCTACCAATAAGAAACTATAGAAAGTACTAAAGGCAATTGTTAGATTAATCGACCCACATTAAATCGCGAGATCGTAAATATCCAAGGAACGTGTACAACTGAGATCATATCGGAATATCAGACACAAAAAGCAGGACGATAAATTACTGGTCTTAGATGATGATGCCCCTTCGCTTGAATGCATCAAAAATTTCCTACGCGTATCTCGTTTACACTGCGCCAAGGTCTTTTCCAGTAAAAAAAGAAACGGGAGAAAAAATTAATAATACGGTACAAAATAATACAGCAGTTCTGCAACGTTTACCTGAAACGGGAGAAGCGAGCGGTATTGCTCATTTAGCAATCCCGCGGATGGATATCCTCCCGGCTAAAACAATTCCAAGATCGTGTCGCGGGACAATGGTTGTCGATGCAAGCCAGAAGAAATCGGCGGAAGATGGGACAGAGGAGTGGACCGGTCTTTGTTCTCAGCTGTTCGCGAACCGTTCTTGGGATCGATCTCTCCGCTTTCGATCGGGATCGAGGATCTCCTCCGTATTATTCAGCCCTCGAAGACGGCGGCGCACCTTCACAAAGGTGGAACCCGTTGGAACAATGCGATCTTCGAAAAGGAAGAGCCCTAAAGACGAAGCGGGCGTACAGATAGCGACGCGGGGAAAGAAAGATGGAACGCCGACTACTATCGAAGGTCGTACGAAGAAGAGAGCTCGAGAGACACCGGCGAAAGAAAGAGCCGTGGCGAGCAGAGGAGAGGAGAGGAGAGAGGAGAAGGGAAGAGAAAGAACGTCGAGATGTCTGATGGGTTACCCGCCCAGAACGTCGATGCAACGTCATTGTCGGTGACCATAGCATGGATGAGCTCTCGTAGGCACAAATCTCGTGGATACTTAAACGCTCCTCGTGTCCATCGACCGAAACGCGTCGGGCTAAGGGAGTCGACGATGAAAAAGTTGCGCCGCTGGGCAGAAAGTTGAATTAAAACAGTCGTTAGAAATGCAGACTCGACTTTGGTTCTTTGGGGAGACTATGGATCGCCGGACAGCAAGGTAGCGATCAAAAGAAATTCGTGCGCTGCAGACGAAGATCTAGCGCTGATCGTTTCATTGATAGAAAGTCATTTTCCGTTTTACCTTCTCCGTTTGAATTGCCCGACATTGGTATCGTTTTACACCAATCCGTTTACACCTACGGGGCGCCATAGCAACAATGTATTAAAAGTAAGCAAAAGGATGTAGACAAATAAATCACCGCACCATTATTAGACCGGTTCATTAGGCCGGTCGGTTGGTACGAGTAAATGCCCGAAGAAAAATCGTCCCTCATTATTAAAAGTGGAAACAGCTTAAAAATGAAAAACTTCTTTTTAATTCAATTGAAAAACTGCGAACCACCCTTGGCGTTCACCCGATACTCGTGCAGATCGTAACAAAATTATCCAAGTGCATGGAAATAAACTTTGTGGAGCACAAAAGTAGGATAGTAAAAAAGCAGCGCGCCTGGTTTCAACAAGAAAGAAGAAATCTGGAGGCGAGTGAGATGCCCAACAATAAAACAGAGTAGTCCATCAAATTTCCAGCGAAAAGAGGCAAGAAGAGAACAGGCAGGTCTGAAAGAACGAGATAAGGCACGGCAATTCCTAAGCATTTTCACGTACGAGGAATTAGGCGAAAGACAAGATGAAATGCCGATAGTTTCAGGCTCGAAACATCGGCCTGAGATTATATCCGAGGGCGCGTGGGATGCTTTCTTCTTGCTTAATCTCTTTGGTGTCTACCGAGCATGGCTTCCCCGGGTTCCGCAGGATTATACCTTTGACTGATCTACGATTGGCCGATTACCACGATGGGTGTCCACGCGTAGCACCTTGATAAGAATTAAAAGACACCCAAAGGAGAACTGCTTCGACGTACGAATGATTCGTAGATCTTGCCTGATACGTGGATGACACTGTGCGGGGACGTTGGAAAATATTGAACCGTTCGAAAAGTTCGTAGCGGAATGCGAGAAATATCGAACATTCAACGCGTCTTATTCCTGGTGCGTGGAGCAAGCTTTTATATCTTCTTATTTATTAACTGTGCCGTTAACACAGTTCAAGTTCAAACTAGTCTAAGCCTGGTTGCAAACGTAATATCATGAGACAGATTCTCCACCTTTCTTCTCATTTCAGTAACAGAAATATGCAACAGCCAGTTACAGATTTCACTTCATCGTATCCATCAAGTTTTAGAAAACTGAAAAACCGAGAGGCTGCGAACGTGTTAACACTAGAACTACCAATACATTTTGGTATTATTTAGATAGCCTACGTTAGACAGATTATGAACACGAAAGTCATTGAATGGACATTAAATAGAGATATACAATTGTCATTCTGTCTTATTAAAACTCATCATAAATTGCTACAACGATACCTATATATTAATAATTCTAAAGCAAGAAATCTGAAACAAGTCATTTAGACCCCCTTGGTAGTTCTAGTGTTAAGCACTACCATCCGACACAAGGTTACAAACTCTCCGAGCAATCCCATAGACAGAAGAATTTTCGTAAGCGCAACTACCATGAAATGTAAACGAAAAACGAAAGAGATGTAGAAGTATTTTCTGGGCACGCTCCGAGGAAGTTTTGTGCCGGCCGAAAGATTTTGAAGAGATAGCCACCCCGAGTGCCGAATTCTTCTGCTGGTCGAGCGAGTGGCGTCACCTTTGTTTGATGCTTCACCGTCGACTTCACGAATCGATACCGATCTATCGACACGGATCACTTGCCTCTCTTAGCCGTATCTACACAAGTATTAATGCGATCGAATCTTGACCTTTTTCTTCTCCAATGAACGACGAAGCTTCCGACTCGTGCACTAGTTTAGGTAGTCAACTCTCACCAAACACCGACGGACGAGGATCGGGTTCCCACGAAATAACTCTGACTTGCGAAGATGTACATCTAACACGGAACTTTCTATGGCTGCCAAGTGCAAAGAAGGCACAAAAGACGGAAAGACTCCGCCGTCGAGGCAGTCTGTCGGAAAAGACGCGTAACAGATACGAATTTGAATGGCACCTGGGAGAAATGAAGTGCAATATCTTCTGTCGCGTGAAAGCTGAAAGTGTCCGACACCCGATAAACAATATGTCATTAATCGCTAATTGTGGCCTGCAAAGAGGTGAAAGCGTCGCGGATATCGAGGTCCGTTTGCGGCTCGAATCTCCTCGAAGGGCTGGCCAGTTCAATTGGAAACGAAGCTTCAGGCGGTGCAAGCCAAATTGACGACCTTGGTGCAGGAACTATCGGTCGATCGGTGATGCACAGAAGTGTACAGAACTTTGTAAGTACAAATGAAAAGTGTTATTTGTTCGAAAAAGTGGACGCGCCAGTTGTTTTGCACCAAGGGTTCAATGATTACGTACCTTTTCGTTGCTCGCGTTTATCGCTTCCAGGGCTTTCAATTTTTCGATTTCATCGTCGGTTCCCTTTTCAGACGTGGATGCCTTCTTTGCGGTCGTAGCTGGCTCGACCAAGGTGAATCCTAGATCCACGTCTTGCTTCCAAAGCACCTCGATTAAATCCATATCCTGAAACAAAGGGCGAGCACGTTTGTAAGGGGGAAGATTTTGTAAAAGATTAAATGTTGTAGCGACACCCACTGAAGGTATTGAAAGGACCAATTCATCCCGAGTATAATTCATTCTATTTAAAATAGAAATTGGTAAACCTCAGTTTAATAGTTTCTATGAAACACGCTTTAGAATATAGAAACTATCAGCCTTATGGAATAACCGCCACGTTGCATCATAAGCATATATGTACCTATAACCAAATACTTCTCAGAGTAGGGCTACGGAGTTAACTTCTTCCATGCGCTGTGTCCGGGCAGAACAAGTTACTCGACCAGAACGATAATCAATAAGTACAGGTACATATATGCTTCAAGATATCACAGAAAACTGTTGTCCCTTGTCCGCACGTTTTATATAAAGCAATAACGTCGCATCTCAATCGCGTTGTTCGGAATTAAAACGCCGATCCGGTGAATTCATTTTTGTTGCGGCCAAGATGTCCCTCGCAGGGAGACCCATCGACGAGTGTGTACAAAAGTACGTGATTAATGATGGTCGGGTATCGATGCATCTCGAAATGGAGGAGGTCGAAAGGAGAAGAAAGGACCTGGGAGAAGGGACCAATCGCATGACGGCGCAGAATCGTCGGGGCAGCTGGCCCGTAGCTTTTAATTGAGCCAATTTCGCCGAGTTCGTATTCAACCTCGTTAACTAATCTACAGATTTTCTTCGCTAATCTAAACTCGGCCGTCGTTACACGGCTGAGTAAATGACATCGAATAAACAGGATCAACTGCACTCAATTTGTTACGCTTTGCCGTTAATCGGGCGTCTCTAGTGCTCGTGGAAAATGTATTCTACAAATCAGGCGGGGAAAGTTCAGCAGAATGTGCGGTGCAAGAAAGAGGCGTATACAGGTTGAGTCAATAAGAACAGCCATCCAAAATAAGTCGGCATCCAAGATGCGTGCATTTGTATTTTTTTATATTTTTCATTAGAAATGGCTTATCAAGAAGAGAACAAATTCAACGCCTAGGTGATCTTAGGCGGAAGCATAGGTAGACAGTCAGATTAATATCCACCTCCTTTCAATCCTTTTTCCATGTAGCGATGGAAATATTTATTGCATTCCTCTCAAATTTGTATCGTTAGGTCACGATTTTCATTGGACTGTAATTGGTAAAGTGATTCGCATCCAACTCACGTGGCCAAACTAGTGAGTTGCGCATTTTCGTAATAAACCTCTGTTTCAATTAATATGGAAAGCTGTGGAGCTATGTTATTACACAAACCTACTCGGAACAGTGTCTCACTGTAACACGAATTTCAAGATCTTTCACACTTAGCATCGTTCTGTATTTCCGAAAATTTGCTAGGGAACGATTAGTCCTCTCACGTCGTTAGGAATTGTGTATTAGCGCATTCGAAAGGAAATTCAACCATCAACAAATCCATGGGCCTGTGTTACAGTTAAGGATAATGCATATGTCTGCTCGTTAGGTCTACGTATACTCTCTTTTCGTGCATTCTCGCAAATATATAATAAACAATTCGCACCTAGTGAACGACGCTCGCGGCAGTGACTAGCAAACTGCTTATCGCGCGACAGTAACAACGACGGGGTGGGACAATTTTCCATTGCATCCAGGATGCAACGACGTACCACGTTAGTCGCAAGCCTCGATACGATTCCGTTTAACAATCTGTGGAAGAGGACGCCTAGAGTGAGACACGAAGGGAGAGTGATACAAGGGGTGTTTGTGCAAACGACTGAATGGGTCTCTGAGCGAAGAGGCGATTAGATTTGCCGATTTCGTTGGAACGAACAAGCGTGACAATTCGTGGCCTGCTTATTAAACGTTGCTGAACGAATTCGCATTTACTTGTTTTCAATAAGTAAAGGGCAATAAGGCAATTAAATAGGGTTAGTAAATTCGATTGCAGCGTTGCAAAGTGTATCCCTTGAATTTCAATCCCGACGAAATATTTTTCGGTGCCTGTTAAATACCTTGTGACGAAACCATGAAGAGATGTCACATCGTCTTAATGGAAAAACGAGTGTATATCAATTAGATGATTCTTAAATCGCTTTAATTTTCAATTCCCCCAAAAATAGTAGCATTCGAGAGTAATGATGCTGCTTTAAATTAAAATTGTACTTTTACTAAACCATTGTCGGTCAATTTCCTATTAGAACCACTTCAATTAACTGATTTTGGGGTCAAAATTAGATACGTATCCAGCTTTTCGATCGAGGAACACCTATTGACTCTTGCATACACCTATGTAGCAAAACTTTAATTGAATATAGTACTCCACTTTCTCGTGTCCCCATTTTCAGAGACGATTTTCAGCCCGTTTCAGTGCGCACTAAGATTGTTCAAATGCTAACCGAAACAATCAAATACTTTGTCCAAGGTACTCGCACACCTATCTCGTCGAAGATACGGGGATGCTTCTGAAGGACAATACCATCGAGTTACAGGTCCCCCGCCATTCTCCTCCATCGTAAACGGATGGCATCCATAGATAAAGCTATTTATTTACCACGCGTACAAGTAATTTCATACAGATCAATCGGGAGGATCGTTTGACGGGTATGCACGGCGCAAAGACAAGAGCCGGTTGGCACCTAACCATTAATCTTTAGACATCGTTATCGACGATCGCCAATTTTAACGCGGCGTATCGAAAGCCGAGGGGTAACGGATATGTTTCTGCATCACGCTCGATCACCAACGCGCCTTTGAAAATTACTTCACCGAGCGTGTAATTTGATGCGGCCGAGGAAGAAGAAAGAAACGGAGGAGGCAATGAGAAGGAGACGCAGCGTGGGTGTGCATACTGTGACGGCCATATTGGAGAGAACCCAGCGGGATATCCGCCGCGCCCACGGATGGGCTACGCTCTTGTCCAGAACTCGATTTCCTACGTTAGGTCCGCAGGTTTCACCTGGCACCGTTGCACTCGCGCCAACGATATCAGAGCCTTTCATTTTTCTTCCATTGCGCGTAAACTGTGTCCTCGCTCGATAGCTCAGGCCTTAAGCCGAGGCGCAGCAAGGGAACTGAGAGAAGTTGAATGACCAGCGAATTGACCCACCTCGTGAATGTGCTATCGTTCACTTGCTCCCTTCAATTTCCTCTGACACTGTCGAAATATTAGGGAAAATTGGTGGGAAAATCTCACGCGAATTCGAAGCGTGAAACACGAGGTCGAGATTTGGACGATCAGGATTTCCTCTCAACTGTAACGTTATTGTGTCAGATTTGGATTAGATCCTTCGGACTTGGACTTATTGTTAGATTGTTTATTACTTTTCCGAGGTCTTTTTGTTCTTACACTTTTTGAACTTATATACGTACAAAAATTGTTATGAATTTGCTTTCTGTCTTTTTAAAACGTTCAAAGTCGTACCTATAAAAAACACGAATTCAAAATTTGTAGTGCTGAACTCCATTTACGTTTTCCAAGCATATCAAATAGTGAATAAATTATAATTTTGTGACATAAGTAGTGTGCAATCTTTGAAAATGTATCTTTTTTCGGGAATCGGTTTTACCATGTCTGCAGATCGCGTTTTTCTTCATTTTACCTCTCTCATCGCCTCTCTCCAAGAGACGAGTGAATAACGAGACGCAGTGTACAGATCCGATTCCTAGTTTAAGTCGTTTTAATTATTTATTATCAGTAGACAGTTTTTACAGTTATTTAGAGATTTATGCATCTGAATGTCTGCTTAAAAAAGTGTAATACTCGCCCTTATTGACTGATTTTAATTTTACAACTTTTTACTTTCTTGGAATTCATGACACAAAGTTTCCATTGGTCACTAGGAGAAATTCGTACGATCTAATAGTACAAGACCAAAGTGACCGGTTTGTGTAACAATAAATCACAATTTATTTCTAAAACCCTTCCTAAAGAGTTTAAAATGCTTCACGAGTTCTATACATTTTACAATTAAAAAAGTGTTAAACTTTCCTGGCGAAAAATGATTTAATCGTCGCTTAAATTACGCCGTCGTTTTGAATTCCCTATTTGCTAGAAAGGTGTGAGCCACGTGATAATTAAAAAGAGTTCTAATGCAGTCTATAAAAAGCATGAAGAAGAATTTCCTATCCTATTATAGGCCTTGATTTTTTTCCGATAGGAATGTAGAATTCGAGGCCATGCGTGGTCGTGTAGAAAGAGTACACAAATACTTTCTGTTAACGAATATAGGCTACATTTTAACCAATTTTAAGTGAACTGTCCCAGTTTATAGGCAACCGGTCTCTGTTTTCAGTGATAGCTCTAGCATATCCTTTGTGTCAGTTTAAATGCGCGTGCCAAGTCAAAACGTCGTTCTTTATTGCAGATGGATACTCCAATGGTACTCATCATTTAGTAATTAGTTATCTCTTTTAAATCGCTAAAATCATTTCTGTTATATTCTATTTCTTGATAAGCAAACTCTCCGCAGCTTATGCAAAATCAGATGGCTTCAATTTTTGCTCCTTAGTTCATCATTTTCAATTTCGTTCATATGTTCAAATATGCAATACATATAGATGAAGAAAGTTCACCCAGGGCACACACTGTAGATGAATAAAGTTTAGAAATGCATTCACAATTTGCATCTACCAGAAAAATTGCAAAACTTTTTCGCCACTTGATACCTAAATGAACAATACCAGAGTTTGTATGCTAGAGTTGGGGTAGGCGATACCAGTATTAGTATTCATGACACACATAAATACGCGTGTAGAGAAAAAAATACATGTAAATCGCTCTTCAAATTTTGCGTAATATAAAAGAGGAAAAAGAATCATCTGCGTAATGTGAATCACGTATGGTCACAATTATATCGACGAACTCGGATGTATCTACGGTTGTTTCGCAGCATAGAAATTGTATTTTCAATTGACAACATGAAAATATACAAAGAAAAAATGATCCTATGTGAACTGAAAACGCGGGAGAAAATTGGACGAACAAAACTGCAACATCGCGAAGACAGAGCGTAACTGTAATGCAATATCGTTAATCCTGTCGACTTTGGATGGGCATATCGTGAATCGGGAATAGATTTCAAAAAGTTCGAAGCGGAACCAGCATCTCGCCGCCTGGGTCTCGCGTCTTATCTTGATTACTTATCATGGAAAACATTTCCTCGCTCGGATGTTTCTTGTTTTTTGTTTTTAATTCCGGAACAACAGGTGCAACGATCTCTCGGGTCTTGAATCGATCTGTCTACCTAACGGAAAAGACTTCGCTTCTGCAGGACACGAGCCGATGACTGTACGCTTTATTACGTACTGCATCGAATGTCGATCATGCAGCACCGTGATAATGTAATTACTCTCCATTGTCGTCGGTGACAACGAGCGAGGCCAATATCCCTCGAATAATCAAGAGTTTCTTGAATCAAGTGTCACGTTATCGGCGGTAGGCAGTGCGTTTATGTAAATTCATTTTCAACAAATTTGATCGTTTATTACATAGGTGTAGGTATATTTTTTCGTAGAAATTCTTCAAAATTATCACTGCCCAACAGTAGACACAATGAACGTTAAATTTGTACACGTTTGTGCCATGTTAAAGTTCCAGCAATTTTATTTAAACGAAACATGAGAGCTTAAAGGAGGTTTTATTATTTCCATATTACTAGAGAAGATGGTGTAAATATGGGCTATGCTCTATGTGCTTCGCTCTATTAAAACTAAGACAAAACTAGGATTTACTAACAAAACAAGCGCTGTGGAGGAGATGGTAACCTGCTGTTGTTTCCCTAACGCGTTATGTTGCAAAACGTTTCTTTTTTCTTACTTTGTCTTCTTCAAACATTTTCTCACCAATAAGCTATTCAATTAACTGATAATCGACTAAGGGCATTACAATTTGCAATTGTAATTCATCAGGGAGAGTGTGCAAACGATAAAGATGCATGTTTCATACTTTGTGACGGGCAGTGACACAGAGGCAGAACTCTGGATTGAAATGTTGAGAAAGATATATAAATTCGTGACTGGTGTAAACAGATTGCAAGTACTGTAAATGGAACTTAAATTCCAGCCTATCTACATTTTTGACATGCTTTTAAATATTTCAACCTGAAAATGCATATTTTCCTTTTAATTTGTATTTCAATTATTTTACGGGTAGCCCGAAAAACACAATGAAAAAACACAACTACGTTTTAACTTATATCTTTAGACTTTAGATAATACGAAGTAAAGATGTTTTGATTGCATGGCGCTAAAGTGATTGCTCGAAAATAAATTGATCGTATGTCAAGATTGAGTAATATAGTATAAAATAGGCATTAGGGGAATTTTTGAATGTGTTGTCTGATAAGAGGCGGGCAAATGTTATCAACCGATACTCGTTCGAAAAGAAGTCACGATAACCCGTTTAACGAGTGTAGCTGCGCTGATAAGACTTTCTATATAGGATTAAAGTGGCTTTGAAAATATCGAAGATGTAGGATTGAAAATAACAATAATTCGCAGATCCTACTATGTTTCCACGTTACTAAAATAAAACGAAAGCACCTGATTCGCTCGTCAGACGTTTGCTGCCAACCATTTCAATTAGTTTTGATTCTTTGTGTTCTTATTCTCCGGCGTGTTTTAAACAGTAACAGGTAAGTAACAATTGTCAAACATATTATCTCTTGAATACTATCAGCTAGTCGTATTACTCAGTTTCTAGATAAAATGGCGCGAACGTACAGAAGATAAACGGAGAAACAGAGTTGGCCCGAAGAATCAATGCGGATAGCTGGGAAGCAATTATAAAAAAAAGAAATGGGTTACCGTGAAGCAGCTGCAGCTTTTAATGCGCCTAAATCTACAGTGGAGAGAAAAGTGGCTCTTCATCGAGAATACGCTCGGCAGATGTTGAAGACCAATTTGGGAGCTTTCGAAACTGTAAAAACTACCTCGATCAAAATCGAAAGCAATTGTTGCAAGGGGCGGAAACCAAGCCGGGGCTTATTTTTACATATGCAAAGAGATGCGTCCCATTTGGTCCGTGTACGGGGCAAAGAAAATGATTTGTTTGTTCCTTCTTCCGTAGTGTTTTGTAAATCTATTTTAATATATTTCGATATTAGCGCTGTACATAATATTCTTTATATATAGAAAACCAATAAACATAAAATTGTACAGCAATGTATTCTTAGCGTTTCCATTTTGCCCCAACCCCCCACCCTCTTCTGTTTCAGTTTATGTAGAATTACCGTTTACTTTACGAAATACTGCTAAATATTTTTCCACCTTGCTGAAATCTCATTCGTTAAAATATCGTGAATACCAGTGATCGATATTTTTATATTTTTATCCATGCTCTTATTGATTCCAATGAGAATTGACGAGTCGTTCGTGACAAGTCGCTGCGGAAACATACAAATCTAAAGGAAAATGTGAATTTTCAGCGACATTCGACTGCCACGCGTATATCGAAGCATGCAAATAATTTATTCATTCGAATGTATAGAGTCACTGAAATCCTAAAATTGAAAACTAAACGGAGCGACGCCCTAAGATGAATACAATAAGAGTCAAAGATTAATTACATCGAATAGTGACTAGCGAGTTGGAAACGTGGCTTGTCGGTAATAAGTAATCTTTACAAATTTATCGGTAATCTCGTTATGGCATAACACCGCCGTTGCCTTTCTTTCGGTAGCAGTTGTGCATAGAGTCCTTTACAGAACAGCGCACTCCTTGGCCAGTGAACCTGTCAGGATGTACCTGGCTTCGAACGATAAATAAGGCCTAATGGTGGTTCTACCGTTAGGTTGACCAGGTATTATCCTCGATTTTCACGCCACCCTTTCGTTTCTAACCAAGAATGCACCGACTGTTCGGTTCGTTCTTTTCACAGAAACGGACACAGCCGACGGAGACATAGAAATTATCATTGCTTTTGTTTAAAAGTTACGAATCTCCATCGAGAGGAAAGTCTGACGCGGGGGGCAAAAACGAAGCCTCAAAAGAAATTCGAATCATTGCGGAATAACTAATGATCGCGCGAAGAATCCAATTTCGCCGTTTCTCGAGGCAACAAATGAGAATGCGTTAAGACAATTTAGCTAACAGTTTCATCATTGTTTTCTGAACATTTAAATTGCGCATCGAAAAACGTGTAAACATCGGGATACCTTTCTTAAACTCGCGGTACCAAGCAAATTGTCGAGCACTTGTACCTATACTAACGTTTGCCAAGTGAATAAATTATCAAAAGAAATCATTGCAAATAGCAAATAGCTCTGTATCACGTAAATTTCATAATGCGAATACAGAGTGTGCTATCTTTCTCGAACTTGCATTTTGACGTGAATTGGTGAATACACGTGTGATCACCTTTGCTGATAAAAAAGAAGTTAATAAATTTGCACAGACGTAACTGGAAATCGCTGTTCCATCAGATTGACGAAGTACGAAGCGCGAGGTGTAACTAAACGGAGAATCCCGGTGAAGGATATTTCTGCGCCGCTCGTAAAGTAATGACTGTGCTGCGAATAAAAGGAAGGAACCATGACGAATGATGTTCCGCAAATCCTGCTGGCCGTTCATAAATTACTTAGTATTCGCGTAGTTACAAGTGGCTTTGGACATTTTGCGGTAGACCGAAATGGACACTGACCGCTAATGGGTCCCATGGGTCACGCCTACTCGTGTTCTTGCTTCTTCCGGAAAATGGGTTCGGTTGGATCGTTCTCTTACAAGCTGTTAGCGTTTCTAATTCATCCATTGAATCAGAATTTCGTATCTCGACTTCCGCGCATCCGTTCTTCCACTGCAAACTTTTCGCCGGAACTACCAAGCCGGTTGAACAATGTTTTTGTATTATCTTTGTACAAGGCGTCGCGACGCATAGCCTCGGCACTCCTAAATAACTGGCAAATAAAATATCCCCAAGAGTAATGGACCTTCGACGTAAATACTTTAATAGTTGTTTTTATAGAGAATAAATAGTTGCATCGACCAATGAATTATAGTGATTCGAGCTCATTGGAAGAACCTTGCCCACCTTTGTATCACCTCTACGCTTCCGTTTATAGAAACACTAATTAGAGTAGACAGTACCCCCCTCAAAAACATTCAATTTCTCTCTGAGTCATTTTTTCATATAGCGAATAGTTTGGCGCAACTCTCAATTATAGATTAAGATTAAGGGAAGACCCTGTATAATTTTTTGCCTTTTCCGTTCGGAGCATTTTGTGTAGCATTTGATTGGAATAATGTCGCATTTATTGTCGAACGACGTTGATTAAATTACATAGACATTAGAGCTCCTGTTTTGGAGTATTTCGCATTGCTATACGAGATAAGTGTTTAATTTCCTGTATTGGACGAACAGCACGGTCAAATAACTTATAATAATTGCATGAAGCGCTAATAGTTATCACTGCAGAGTCGCGCAGGTGCTTATTATTATTATGTTTGTGAATTTTTGCATGCAGTACGCGGCGTCTATGTCACTATTAATTCTACAGCACGGGGCTGGCAAAAAGAGCTAATTCCCGATATTGCTCCTCGAAACACCGATAGCTCTAGCGTTAAGTAATTCCGAGCGTAAAATTTTTTAAACGCGTTGCGTTAATTACTGCATTGCCTATGCATCGCACGTAATACGTCTTTTCAGGAATTACTCAGCGGTCTATGTTGAAAACAAAGTTTTAACGTAATGATAGTTTCAGTTCCAGCCGTGTTATTAGCCCAGGCGCTATATAATAAAATGCAGGCGGTATATCGCTCTGTGTAACTGTGCAGGTGCAAAGGGCGGAACTTCAAAGACCAGTTTCTTGCGCGGATACGTGCAAATAAAGTAATCCAACTCGAGAAATCTAATCATTCATTAATCGTTACGAAACTGGACGTTTCCGTGAAAACTGTCCCGTTAGCCGATTCAAAAGTGGAATTCCTATAGGGCCGATTAAAAAATTAAGTAACTTTCTAAAGGCTGAGTACGTCTTGTCGAGAGAGTAGATTCAAAAGCATAAAGCATTAATTTCCTGGTTTTAATTAATGCGCCGTGCACGCAGCCGTACAGCAATGGCGGCCGAACCCTCGCACGAGGTGGGGATAAAGGAGGGGGCAGAGGGAGAGGCGGCTGAAAGGGGAATTTGATTAATGATCCTGCAGGATCTGGGATGAGAGGAGAGAGAGAGAGAGAGGAAGCGTATCCTGGGGGACGCCTGCCTTGCCACGGAGCACCGATCACTACCAGAACATACCTCCACTCTACGGAACACATTTTTCAGATTTTCCGAACACACGCGTTCTCTATTCAATACTATCGAGCTCGTACATTTGATGTATTGTCTACAAAAAATTAATAGCTCGCAATAAATAGTTTTATTATACCTTCCACATGTCGGATGAATGACACATGTAATTTTTTTTCTATCCTACAATACGTATAAGCATAGTTTTATGGATATGTATTGAGTAACGTAGATCGAGTAAGAAAAGTATCCGACCAATAATAGCTAGTTTATTGAAATAATTTGCTCGGGTATTTTATTCGAAGACAATCATTGAACATCGTTCAATGATGAGTATGCGAACTGAATGGCAAATTTCATCGCGTGTATAAAACCTACGTACGGAATAGTTATTGTCACAAGGTATATGAAAAACGCAACAAAGTAGCTCGCAAACGTAATTTAAATGTAGTGCGTTATGTTAATATCTTGTTGGTTCACTTTTCACGATAACAACATGCTGGAAATTGTGTTCTTGTTGAGATGAATTTATATCTTAGATGGTATTTGTAGTAGTAAAACGTGTGGACGTGTTTGAACCAGCAAGAAAATTTTCTACGTACTGAAACATCGGGCATTAAATCGTTCTTCATTGTAATATAATAATTCATTTCGAACATTTCTTGCTTGCTCCGACCAATCACGCGATCGATACTAATTCTTCAGCAACATAGAAATGCCGCAATCGTCTTTTGGGATAGAACACAGGCTTCTATTGTTCGATGGGCCACAAGTGCAGAGAGTTCTCGTAGGTAACGATTCCTTCTCAGGTGAATGGTAAAAGACATAAATGAATAATTCATTCACTTCGTAACTGAACATATGCGTACAAGCTACGGTGCACCGAAGTATGAGAAAATTAATTTACTGCTACGTGTTCATCAAGGAACATCGTTTTATAAAACTGTCAAATGTTTTTGTTAAGCAGATTTTAAACTGCAAATTGAGCGCATAATAAATATTGGTAAGTTTCTGCTATATTCGCGTACCTGTATTCTTTCTATTACGTTCATGTAAACAGTTGGAAATTTATTAGCATTAATTTAATGTTTCGCCAAGAAAAATGTTGTACAATCGGAGCAAAATATAGGACAGAGAAATATCATTGCATTTTTATCGAAAACTTTGATCATACCACGGAAATTGACAGAACCAAGGTATCCTTAAAAGTTCGAAAATTGTACGCTCCTCGACACTGTACAACCTTTGCACAGCTAAAACAGTTTCCAACTGGCGCACAGTCGAATAACTACACGGGTGTTTAGCCCATTGCTCAGTTTTAACCCTTATGTTAGCAACCGGGTATCCGGGTACCCACTTCTATATTTCCTTTAATAATTTTTGTATGTTCTTGATAAAATATCGCAAAATCGCTACAGACCTCGATTCTTTGAACGCTTGTACGTCAACTTACGTTTTGTGAAAACAAATTTATGCAAAATATTGTAAATAACTAAGCTTCGAACTTCTTGACCATTTTGGTCGCTAACATAAGTGATAATAATTGGCAAAGTTTAAACACCATTAGGGCAACGTTAATTTTGTATTGCATTCCCCCGAAAATTCCGCTCCCTACTACGAACGAACTGATCCCGCTGGGGAAAAGAGAGAAGAGAAAAAGAGGTCGATCAAAGGACGAGGATATTGGTGGGAGCCATCGGCCACGTTGGAGGAGCCATGAAAAATAGTTCGGTTATCGATGTGGGCTGGAGCCAAAGCAGCCCCTATCTCGTGTCCCATCGACGTATCATCAATGTAATTCGTATAATGTATCCACGCAACTCGATGCGAAGAGAGAGAGGCAGGGTAAACAAAACGCGGGGGAAGAGTCCGGGGGAACGGGAAGAGGGAGATACTGTATTTACGGTGCGGGATATATCGCAGAGGCAAGCAATCAGGGGCGGTGCGTGTACAAAGGGAACGCCGACGGTGCCGTCACGAACGTTCACCCCAACAGGGGCGTACCTATCACTTGTTCTCTTCTTCCTACGCCTGTCTCCCCTGTCTCTCTTCTGAACGCCCGTGCCACGATAGATCCGAGGTGTACAGCCAAGCCCACGTATTATGTATTTACCGATTTTTCTCCCCGTGGCGAAGACGTGCGAGGATACTGCCGTGGGCGAACGAAGAAAGCGTAGCCGACAATTCGCAGGGAAGAAGAAAACGGGCACGGAGCTCAGACGTAGATGATAGCACCAGTCTTATTACAAGTATTAACCGATAGCGTTGTACGCTATTATCGGTCGGGCTTTGGAAGTATAGTCCGACCAAGCGATAGCGAGACTCGCGGGAGGAGCTAAGAATCGGCAGTGGGGGAAATCGAGCCGACTTAGAGGGAGGGTGAAGGCCGCGGACACGAGAACAGACGCAAGTGCGAGAAAGACAAAAGAAAGTGGTGGGGATTAAGACGGCTGATCATTTCCCCACTGCGCATTGGAGAATGCGTGCGAGGAGTCCCACGATCGCTCGGCCGGACTGTACGCTTCAGTCTTGTCATATTAATATATGTATTTAATACCTGGTACGCGTTATAATTCCATTCGCGGGTTCATTTGAACTTAATTGCAGCATGGGCTCATTTTTTGGAGTCGGCTATGACCGTTGAAGAAAATGATCGGCTTCATATAATGGGGTCTAAATGAAGAACTGAATTTCGTTGATCCTTGGCATGAATCACACGGATTTTCTACGGTCATATTGGGTTCGCCTTAAAAATGGAAAGACTGATGTGCGGTACGAATGTGATTTCGTGTATCGCTTTTATGTTTAATACTGGTCGAATCTGTGCTGATGAAACATTCAATTGGAGAATGGACCAAAATATCCTCTCGAATTTTCTGTACAAGTAATGTAAATAAAACTGTTATTATGTGTATCTCACAATTACAATAGTTCCGCGTTGGCTCATAACGGCATAATGAATTATATTATATTTTAAATTCAAAAATCATTCAGATTGTATTAAATCCAAATATGTCGTTGTTACAAAATTGTTTGTGCTGGAGTACATGTTACTATTTCATTCCTTTATCATCAATATCTAATTTGTTGCGTAACAATGTTGGTAGGTATATAGGAAAAAGGGTTTGGCAAGGAAATCGTAGTCGTAGTCTGCACATTAATATTTTAAACATTTTCTTGCAAATATCATTCAAAGATTTCGTATTTCAATTAAATTGTGAAACAAGTTTTTATTGAAAGCAAGCGATAAGTCCATTTTCTTCCTCAAAGAGCGAACATTTGTATATTTATGACTTTCAGCATAAGAGGAACGGATTATCGTTTAGATATTCGTAGAATTCATCACTTTTTTTTATCAAAAGTAGCCTATAATATGTAATATGAGGAAAATTACATAAATAAATTAATACGAACTCTTTTATCTACACACGATCCATCGTTCAGAGCTTAAAACAAATTCACTCTTTTTGTAATTAAACGCTCATTCGAGAAATTTATTCCTCTCCTCTATAATTATGTACCTACCAGAACAAGTTTGTTACATAGTTGCATCTTTTTCCCCTCCTTTTTTTAATTGTGAATTCAATGTCGCCTCGGTTACCGGGGTTATTGGCGACTACATGTTGCGACTGCATGATATGGGATGGGTTCAGTGATGTCAAACGTTTCAACAGATTTTTGGTGGATTTCGAGCCACCAGAATCACCGTATAAAGCACATGTACGACGTACATACCTACATATGTGTTTGCTGAGATCGTCAGTGGCAGGAGTCGAACCGAAGATCGTTCGATTAGGAGTTCAGATTCTAACCAACTGAGTCGAGTTCGACTTTATTAACGGCGAAAGATGCTTTATTCTCTTTCTGTGCATAGCATTACGTTTTCGACGACGGGCTCAACGTTCCCTAACGATTATTAACAACGATCGCGGCCTGACGCGCCGGGATCCCACGGGGCCCACAAAAATGTCGTCTTTGATTAAATCGACGAGATCTGTGGATCGAGAAGAACTTTTTCTGAGATACCGCACGATTGGTTCGAAGCTTGTAATTACGCGCGGAAGAAAACCGGTCTTGCGTCCAGCGATTTCACGATGGACGCCTTCGCTCCGTTATGGCCGCCATTAGTGTAAATAAGATTCTGAACTGTCAGATTAGTCGAACTACAGCGGACCCAGTATTACTCGAACTAATGAGAGAGAAAAGTGTCTGGATGGACGAATTTTTGGACAATAGGATCGGACACTTTTGACGCACAATTTGCATTAGTTTAACGGTAATGTTCTGTCAACTTGAGGCAGGTAATAAATAGGTGAGAGCTGTGCTCGCAATCAGAATTTTATAAAATTATATTTCGGTGACAAAGGAATTAAATAACAGTGTTTATTAAATAACACTGGCGCAAGTAATTTTGTAACGATAATATAGTTTCGTCTAATTTAAATAACCTTAAAGAATCCTGATATTATCGTTACAAAATTACTTGCGCTAGTGTACCTGTTATTTAATTCCTTTGTCACCGAAATCTAATTTGCTGTGCAATAATTCGGGTATACATCGATTAGGAATATGCGCGCTTAGAATTTTTAATTTGTATTTACAACGTTAATAACGTTTAACACGTTAGATATTAAAATATGCTTTGTCAAGTAAACCAACAGTACAAATGTTTTGTATAATTATTTTGCAATTTCATATTCGTATTCGATCCATAAAAAAGTATTTATTTTATTTGCCCTTTGCAAGAATCGTTGTTCCTTAGAATCCTGATTATGCTTCGCCTTCAGGCGATACATTCTCAGAACGGAAATGAATGAAACATTATTGACAAGATCTGCTATTTATAATTTATTTACCATACACTTGGCAAACACTTTTAAATACATCCTCGAGTTGCGCTTTTAGAAATTTCATGTAACATACAATGACGTACGTAAATTTTAGCGAGGCATATGTATTAGCTAAACGATTCCGGACAAAAAATAAACTGGGTCCAGTTATTTGTTTACTTACAGTTGAAGTTGCAAATTTACAATTCTTGCATAAGACTGTAGCAAGTTTCTGCTAATTCTAATTCATTTCCAAAGAAAAAAATTGTAAAGGCATGAATAAATCGACAGCATGCTAGGACTCGCGATAAATATTAATGTCGAAGTTGAATAAAATTCATATTTGTTCAATTTTATACAAGGTGTTTCCGAAATTCTGATACACCTGGGAAAGGATCATATTCCTCGCACATACAGAACAAGTCCAAAGTATAGAACGACATTTTTTTTAATACGAGGTTTCGTTTATGAGAAAATCGAATTTGAATGGATGGATGACCTGACCCATATAAAATGAAAATATATTTTCAGAGCCCTCGACAAACGAACAGAGCCTTTGAGAAACGTATTAGCGTCTGGGTTCTACTTCTTTATCTAATTCCTGCAAATATAGTGTGCAATATATGTATTTACACAAATATTATTCGTCGCAACCGTTGGAAGTAATATATTATTATGTATTAAAAGTAATATAAATAAATATTATTATCATTAGATATTATTATATTTAATACATTACCCACCATCATTTACAACACATACACGTGCAAGAGCCGCAGAAAGATTATAATGGCCCGCCCAGAACGATCGACCGTTACAATAAATTCGTGTGAAAAGCCTTTGTTTGGAGACCATGGTTTACCATTGTCCCTAAAGTGATATCGAAAGAATTGCTTTCCCTTTGATTCGCCTTGCTGTTCTATCGGCTCTTTGGCACGCAAGTTACATTTGTAGTGTAAAAGATTCACGCAAGTCAGTGAATGGAATAGAAACGCGGTTACCGGTTTGCTCCCGATTTCAAGCAAAATTCCATAACTAATAGCTGTCATCTACTTCTTCATTTGAGGTTGCAAAAATGAAGCTGCGTGTAAATAAGAAATAAGAAGCAGCAAATAACAATAAAAATATAAATTAAATTCTCCATGTATGCAAATAACAATTAATATCATTTGTTTAGAGTGTTCAAACAGCGGATAATTATTTCTCGACTTCATCTGAACTCGCAGACAACGAATAACTTATTTAAATGAAAATGCATTTAATAATGTCCAACACCAATGGCGAGTACCCACTCTGGGCCCAACAAATTGACCCTTTCAAAATGTGGACCTGGCCTTTTGTGCGTCACGCGTCGGTAATGGTACTGAATTGATATTCCTGCGGTGGTACACTGTACATACTTCGACGCGAGCAACAGAACGTCTCTACGCGGCCGCCTATCGGCGTGAGCAATCGTGAAAAGTTGCAGAACGTCCAAGAAACTAGAAACGAACAGATGCTCGCGGGCGCTTTGATTCGCCGTGAGCCGTGCTTCTGTGAGAATGAAACGCGGACTGCAGTCTATGCAGCGCGCGTTTGCCGCGAAGAAACTGCAATTCACGGTGTAATCTCTAGGGAACGGACATCGATCACACGGGGGTCTTGCTCGACGTCAAAATATTTCCAGAGACATTTCGTACGCTGGGAGAACAGAATCGTTTGATCCATCAGGGACTGTCTGTAAAGTTTCGAATCTATTTTTCCTGCCGTTAGACATTTGAAAAACGAATCGACCGAGTCGCACTCGGCTCCCCGAGGAACGGAGAAACGTCGAATTCGTGAAATTTTCGCTGCCGCGTCCTTTCGTAACGGCGGATTGCGATTCTGTTCACGGGGCAAGTAAATAGCGTCGAGCACAATAAACGAATTCGGGAATACTTCGAATGACGCATTGCAATAGCTGTTCGGATTCTCATTCCATCTTTCTTACGCTTGGAGTGGAGGAATTTTGTTTTGTAAAAACGAACGCAGCCTAAACGAACAAAATTTTGGTGTCGATGGTAATAATATTTGTTACGCTTTGATCCAAAAATATATATGGCTTATGTAATGTAGACTGTGCACTGTGCTATTTTAATATCCCCCTATCACTAACGCAAACTATTAGTTGCTCACGAAAAGGGTATCATTAATTGAAATAATAGTGTTTCATATTTTCCAGCCTGGCTATTACACTATTTTGCAGTTTACATGTCTGCAGGATACGATTCCGTCATGCAAATCGGCTTCAATTAATATATTACATAATTAAACGCGATATGCTTTATTGGCTTGCAAAGTGATTTACAACTTGTGGAGTTAGTGGGCGCGAGACTTTACTCTGCTCGAATGTACGATAGATATGAAGTGCGATTTGTAATTCAAACGATTATGCTCCAATTACGTTTTCGCAATTACTCCGGCTTAAATGTTAATGCATTATTTTAACATTCTTAGTACACAAGTCAAGTTAGTGAAGGACACGCCACTTTTTGGTGAAAGTGTGTGGCTTTAATCGTAAGTACAGTTCAAAAAGCCTCAATAGATTAATGTATCGTGCGCTACATTGATAGATGAAGAGCGCAAACAACAGTTTTCTAACTGCACGAACACCTTTCTCCAATTTTATCTACAATAAAATGGGACAAACTTCGCACGACTTTGGCAACAATATCCTACGAATAGAGAAACTTTGTGCAGGGCAAGAAAAAACGTAACACTATTTATATTTAAATGTAGGATGTGCATTTTCGTGGTTCTAAGCTATCTAAGATTTTCGAGCGGCGAAACGGTGCTAAAAAGACAATTGAATCGCGTTAAACCGTGGTTTAAAGTCTGTGAAATTGAAATAGGAAATGGAGGCCATCTCAATCCATTTGCATACCCTGAATAGTTCCTATCTCGTGTTGCGTGCAATATGTACTTTGTTTCTCAGGAATAGTCATTTTGTAGATTTAAGGATCAACTTTGCATTGCGTAACTTTACGTTAGAGATTCCATATGGAGTGGTGATTGCTATACGACGAAGAAAATTGTTAAGGAATAAACGAAATGTTTAATTAAATAATATTTATATTGAGGAGTACATTTCACAATTGTAAATTATTATTTTGCTGTTCTTTTATTGTTTTTTTATTTTCTGTTGCAGTGCTAACTTTCTGTTCGCGTCATTAATTATGTGGCTCATTGTTACATTATGGACACCATGGAAGTAAATAAATTTGTGTGCATCATTTTATTGTATGTAAACAAGATGTATTTATAAACGACTACGCTAATTGCTTGCAACATATTTTTAAACGACTTTCTGTATCAATGCTCTTTTTTGGCAAGAACAAAATGAGCGTTTTGGAGAAAAGAAAATATGTTTTACAGTAACGACCACAAATATATCGAGAAATGGCTACTTATTGGGTATGAATCATTTGTTAATAAAATACATATTGGAGTGCAATATTTAAACCATATCTTTGCCCGAACCCTAATCACGCCTATTTAAATTGTATTCCAATGTCTAATAGCCGTTCTGTTTTTGCCCTTTACACTAATTAAATCTTGCAATATTAAAACGTATATCTCTTAAATTACTTTATCTTTATATGTATTTCTTTCTCAATATTCTCCCCCCATTTGTTCTATTACAAGTAACCCTACAAAGCTGATATTACACACTATTCACAGCATGCACTCCTCATAATTTTCAAAGAAAGCTGCCTACTAGATACGGCAAAAGATCTAACAGCACGCGTCCATCCTCATCTACGAAACTATATAATTGCCAACAATTTCTAATCTAATACGCAGAATAAATTTCACCACAAGCGCATCTCGAGTTCTGCAATTATCCCGTGATATCTGTGTAATACAAAAAGACGTTGAATCCCGCGATGACTCTGATATAAAATTTGAAACGCGCGAAAGAGAGGGTGAAGCGTTCTGAAATGCTTGAACGGAGAAAGAGTAGAGAAAGAGTAGAGAAAGCAAGATCGACGTGACTGGTCGCCGTAGGGGGATGCTCTTTCTTATCGTAGAAAAGTTCGAAGGCGTAGCATGGAGGGCCGAAGAGGTGGTTGACAAATGAAGAAGACGGCGTCCCTTTGAATTTATCGGGCACAAAGGACTGTAAACGCATCCGGCACGGGTCGCACCGTGTATCATTGGCAACGGTGAACACGTTGCCGAGTTTCGGCCCCGTGGTGTCGATTAAAAAAATGTTAACGAGCCGGATATGGCTGACGGCAGGAAGGTTAAGGCAAGAATCGCGAATCCACCCAAGAGTTCGATAGGTCGGCAGCGCGGAGGAATTGGACGGACAGTCGATTGACGGAAAGAGACACCGATGCACCGATAATATCTACGATATAACAGCATTATACTGCGCCGACATACCACGATTTATTATACAGCTGTCTTTGTTCCCGTCACCATAATTACAGGCCAATCGTGGTTTCCTTACCGTTAATGAGTCAGAACTCGCCCCGCACTCTACGATCGCACATTCTTACCGATTCATCAGACAGGGCGACGGACAGTGGAGTCATTGTATTTTAACGCAGACTAATTTACGCTTGAAATTCATTAACTGGTGTTCATATTTTTCAACTTACTATTAAACAGGGTGTAAGGTATATCAACTGCATCAACTGCGACGATCATACTGATGTTAGTAAGTATTGCAGCTCTATCGCAACTTGTGTGTACCTCTGTGATTTTGGAGTGATACTGGTTCTTTTTAAGATTAACTCTTTTTTAAAGAAACGGTATCGGGTAATCCTGTAAGTTGGTGGAAGTGATATCATATTACGCCTGCGTTACTTCAGCATCCATTTATTGAATCTGTTTTATTCGACAGCGAAATGCATATATCGCGGAATACTTTTGAAAGTGGGGGTACTCCCGTTTCAGATCATATCAAACATCTAGAATCCAAAATAGCAAGATCGATACTACTTAGAATTATGGAAAATGCAGCTAAGTTTTAGTATTCTAGCGTGTCCAATTTAAATTTTTATGAGACGTTTAATATGGAAAGCCGGAAACTTGAATGGTATTATACTTTGAAGAACATCAAAATGGCAATTCTGATCATTCAGTTATACAAAGAGAATTCCTATTTTGTTCATCTAGTTTAATATCTCGGTATTAAAGGTCATAAGTAAACATACAACTAAATTTGTGTAATTCGAATAACAAGTAAATGAACAGTAGCTGTATATTACCACAAGTGAATTATTATCCTTATATATTTTGAGGATATATTATAGTAAGTATAGTGGGGGTGTTTATACAAGGACATATAATATGTTGAAACATGCTGCAATGTTTCCACAATATAAACAGAGTTTATACACGTGTTTTTTTTACCCAAATTATTGTGATTTAAACTTCAATACGTCGCAACAGTCAGTTCAATTCTAAAATAGTATATTAGCTAGATTAATTAAAAATTAGGTATTAGGAAACATGTAACAAAAAAAAGAATGAAGAAATCTAATCACAAAACAAATTATAGTGCAGGTTCTTCTTCTCCATAGACAAACATCCACTGTTCAATCGTTAGGTTTACGTGTCGACCTTGCTTTTATTCATAATAAAATATGTTATAAAAATACATTATACGCGTTACGAGCTAGTTGCATAAAAATTTATTGCCCGAGACAAGAAAAGAATATGTTGCTTGGCGTAACCAAAATGTTATTACTAATTGGCTCATCTAATTTGACACGTGTAACTAGCAATAAAACCTTGACCGAAAAAGCAGTTCTTCGTAAATATTATAAAAGGAGAAACGCAGTCATTCGTGTAAAATAATATGGTAGATATGTGTGTACGCTCCTGACTTTTCTTCCCCTGCTTTCTCGTGGCTTCTCCCCGCCAAGTATTCCAATGTCATTAGTCATAGCGGCAACATTTCTCCTTGTGAAGGGACGCAAAACTATTTTACCTACTTTGTTCGCAATAGAGGGTGGAGAAGGTGTTTATGGTAATCTTACAAAAATTCTTCGCGCGCCGCCAAAGGTGGTCCATCGTAACCATCATTTTTCAGAATAGCTTACAGTCCAAAACCCTTGACTATACCCTGAGGAGGAAACTAATTGATCGATGATTTGACATACGGATAAGGGTTTTCATTGGGCATAAGAATATATTGTACTCATCATTTTTCAAAGGGGTCGGATGTAACTGTTAAAATGTTCAATTAATTACGAAATAGCAGCTATTTCTTACTATTTTCTTGGAAGCAGAGGAGAGTTTCAACTACACACATAGGAGCGTTTATTGTGCTTTGCAAAAATTGGAGGTGAAAGAACTAAAGCTTTGAAATTTATTCGCAGTGTTCTTAGGACGAACTTTGACGAAAGTACAATAGTTTGGAAAATATGTTATTCACGCAACTAAACTCTGAACTCTGAGTGTACATGTAATTAATAGCTTTCTGTCTTGTTCAATTTTCTTTTTAGTGTTGGTAAAATACAATATTTAAAAAAATCACAGCTTGCATCCTCTTCTATACTTATCCTGCATTCGATTCCTCAGATAAAAATGTTAGTTCTACCTTAAAATATCTGTTCAGGAATATATCGTTATAACATTGTTCATTCGAATACGAAATAACTGTTGAAATAGAACTAGCACAACAGGATTAAAGTGATTGCGTACAAAGTTCACTTGAAATAGAAAATTAATAATTGAATGAGTACCCATTTAGTACTTACAGAAAATGTTTGTTACCTTTGCGATTTTAGATTTTTAGACGGCAAACGCAACAAGTGCGAGAGTAAAGTAAATACAAGTAAGGTATATTTTGAGAGAACGAAGATGATATATGTGCTATGCAAAGCCCTAGCAGCTAAGATACGTTGTAAAGAATACGTCTTGACATATTGACAACGGCCTGACGCGAGACCACCTTTACTACATCGAGGCGTTTATCTTACCTGTTATCTCAAAGCTACTATAATTTGTCAAACCGTAGCCGGCACGGACAAGAAACGATCCATTGCTTCTTTAGTCGAGATCTATGATTCTACGATGCTATCGTGTACATTTCTCGTAAAGGGTACAGGTAAATTAAATCAAAGTATTCGGCTTCCATTAACAGTACATCGAAAATTAGCTTCATAAACTAGCGATAAATGAAACATTTGTTCAAAGTTCATATTGGCGTGCATTATTTCGAATTTATATTCAACATAGGAACCTGCAATATCTTCTGGACCTTGACCGCCATCTACTGGAGTTATGCGAACGCTGCATGTCAATCGAAACTACTTATTCAAAATGTCATCGAATGGTAACTATTCGAACGATTCTGTTTTGTGGAAACTGCAAATATATTTTATTTGTTTTTACATACAGTATAGAGATATCAAATAGTTTGTACGTAGTGTGTTGTAGTTATTAATAAAGTAGCAAAGAAATAGCAAAACGAAATTAAAACCATTTCTCTTCTATAGATTCTCCATTATTTTCTGCAACCTTCTGCCACCATTTTGCTAATTTTTTGCTTTGTAGGAAATAAACTTCCTAGAACACTTTTCACGTTTTCAAACTTGGCCATTTCTCTTCCACTTAAATAATTTTGCAGACTCCTAAACAAGTGATGCCTGGATTATAAAGGTTTTTAACATGATAGTGTCTGTGTCGATTTTACATTACTTATATGATGACCTAATATACATATATATGTACATATACGATATGCTTATTAACTAATGTTATATTCTTTTTGCCCAAATCCTATCACAAACGAAGTACAAAAAGGTATAGCCTCTGTACCTCGTCTATGGCGAATCTCATTTCTTTTGTAAAATCCGACATTATCGACACAGTGGACAGAAGGACTACAGCGCTGCAAGAATGGTAAGAAGTGAAACTAACTGATAAGCGACAAAAGTAAGATCGGGTTCGATTTACAGAATTTAGATTTGGGCGAATCATGAATTTAACCGTTAATATCTCATAAACTGGTTTCTTTCAAATTAGCGTAATTAGTATAACCGATTCTAAAAGATGGCAACAGGTTCGTTAGAACGCAAAAATTATTCGAAATATATCGTTCTTTGCCTCCCTTTCACTGAGAAGGTTGTATCAATATGCCAGCAGCATTACCATAAGAATATAATCAAATTGGGAAAGTATAATTGATGCAGTTTCCTATTTTCGACAAATGATATTTCAGATGCATAACTAGATTTGAAAGACAAGATAGTTTGTTTAAAGAAATTCATTGAAATATTACATGAATGTACAGGGTATATCCTTTTTAACACCACTTTTCAGGAATTTCTGTTAATCTGCCAACGAAATGTTTCAAACAAAAGTCAGTTGGCCTCTAGTTCGTTACACGTATGGATATTACAAATTTACAATAAATGTTTTTCAGTAAAAAGTCAAGGTCATCTTTTAAACGGCAACAATTTCTGGTTTCACTGAGCCGTGGTTAACGTCAAAACGAATTCAACGACTTACTATGATATGACCTTGAGATGACTTTGAATCTCAAGTTTCATGATTCTTGATAACATTAATACTGTTATGCATGCATGATAACAGTATTACTGTTATCGTTCGACTATTTTAATGATTTTATTTATTTAATAACCTAAGTTTTCCATATTAACATATTTGTTGCTAAGGTCGTGGTATAGTAGACCGTTGAATTCGTTTTGATATGGGCTAGAACACTGTGAAGTGAAAAATGAAGAAACATTTTTTGAATATCTTTAATATTTGAATGTCTAACAAACTAAATGCTAACTAAGTTTTGCCCAAAACATTTATTCGGTCGATTATCGAAAATGTCTAAAAAAAATATGGTAAATTTTATAGAATATGCCCTGTATATTAAGGAAATATGTACACACTTTTGTAAGTTTGGCAATTGCAATGTATTGTTGTAAGGTGTATTTAGCTTCCTTTTAAATAGTAGAAATTATTATAACGCTCGAAGTGAGCAATACTTGTGTCGGGGCTTTTCGAAATAGACGCACGAGATATCTCTACTGTTAAACAAGCTCGGTAAATTCCGATTGTAAATCTTACTGTTAGGCAGAAAGACGATTTCACAGAAATTATGTCAAAGCGACTAGAAAATTAAAAATTACGTTTGTTTTTCTAGAAATATCTCAGCTCTGAACATTGCTCAACTCTGAACAGAGTTACTTTTATTTTATTTGTTATATTGATCTTATAAATGTGAATATTACATACATCTATTGATTGTGAAAACAGTCTGCTTGCGATAAATGTAATTCGTTATTACAGTAATGTTAGCATGTTTGTAACATATGTATTAGTTCGTCTTATGGTCATGCTTACTATAATACATAAAAGAAACGTAATACAATCAAAACGTTCAGAACAATCAATGAACTGAATGAATGAAATTTTTTGACGTTAAAAATTAATAGGGTCTGTCGAGTATTTTATTGTATCAATCTTGTACATACGTTAAGTATTATTATTCTTTGCACTGTAGTATGCTGGCGTGTATCTCTCTATTGTAAAAATTGTGTTCTACTCGTAAATACATTACACGAAATTAAGCTGTGTTATTTTGATTATCTTTCTTTACCTCTGCCGTTGCACTCTCATTATATTAATATTACCTACGTTACTTTTCTAGAGAACAAGTTACGTGTAGATTTACACTTACAAAAAATCCAACTCAACGTTACAAGGAAATGTTATAAGGCCTAGTGGCAAAATGTAATTATAATACTAGAATCGAAAAGAGACCTACAAACTCCAACATTACAGACTTAATCGACAATTATAAACAAGCAAAGCAAACGGGAATAGAAATTAATTAGAAATGAATACATTTGAAGCTAAGCTGGATGAATGAAAACTTGCGTCTGTATTGCTGAATATTAAGAAGAGCATTAGGAAGAATTTGAGTGGCCATCAGTGCTGTCAGTGATTGCGGAGAAATCTCGGAGTTAATCTTTTTATCTAACGATAAGGTTCTACGGTTATGAGTTAGCTCATCGTTATTTGGCACGAGTGATTTCCCGTCGTCTCTATATACTACTAAGGACATCGCAAAGATAGTACCGTATTTTGGGCATTAATACTATCTACGTACTATATGTACTATACGTAAGTGGGGAGAGCGAATATAGCTGCTACGCATACAGATCACGTATATGTATGCATAAGTTTTAATACCAGTTAGGGGCTATAATGATATTATAATGTAGTCTGTTTTACAACCACAAGCTTATCAATATAGATGTTGAAAGAATCTCCGAGGAATTCTAAACTTTAGAATATAACACCTAATGTTAACAACACGAACAGAATCAAGGATATTATTTCCTCAATTAAATTTCAATAATTAGTTAACACCATTTAATTAAGAAAATATGTATACGTATATCCTGTTACACTATAAGATGTATTGTGTATTAGTATGTATAGGTTGAAAAAAACAGAAGAGAATTTTGCTATAAGTCAAATAAGAAATGGCTAATTTGCGTCTTAAATTAAATTCTTTGATTAATATATTTGAGTATTTAATATTGCGGCCCGCGTAAAGTAGTAGATTTCAACTGTTGATCCACTGCGAGCCAAAGCTTGCTCACCACTGACAGTTCGACTATTCTTTTGATATCGCAGATAGTTGAAACTATTATATTATACATACAAGGTGTCCCGTAGCCAGAGGTACAACTGACCAGGTGGTGATTCCATATGAAAAAATAAGTCGAAAATATAGAACGAAATTTGTTTATTTGAGGCTCCGTTTTCGAGAATAAGACTGACAGTTTATCGGCTGAACTTGATCAACTTTAACGGCGCTCCCGATAAACTTGCGGAATCATTCTTCTTGAAAACAACGCCTCAAATGAAAAAAATTGATTCTATATTGTCGAGTTATTGTTCCACTTACAATTGTTACAATTACCTCCTACTCGATTGAGCCACCAGCTACAGAACACCTTCTAAACACCTTGTAAACACCTTCTCCAGCCATATATTATTGATCATGCATGCCCATCAACTTTCACATATATTATTTTAATAATTTATTACCATATTTGGCTACACGTTATCCGAAATAATTTTGCCAAATACCTGACAGAAGGAATACATAAACCGCACAGTTGGAGTCATATTTATCCGTCCTCCGTTTTCTTAATTTGTTTCGACTATCACAGAGCAATACATATTTAGTACATTTTTGCGAAAGGGTTAATAACTAGAAAACGAAGCTTCAATCAACATTTTGGTAAACGAAAAAGTTGTCCAAAATCACCCCAGCAACCCGCCCTCCATTACCCGATGTTCGTGTAGCTACGAGACACCCTGTATAATGACACGTAAAAATTCAGGTGACATAGAATCTTTTGTAAAGAAAATATGTTCCGAAATTTTTTATATTGAAATTTGTAGAAGGCTGAAAGCTAATTAACCTTTACTTGATAGTTCATTTTTTGTCAGATCATTTCTATTACTCCGGACCGAAGTCTTTTCGGCCCGACCGATACAGATTTAAAAGTTGAAGGAGGTTGAACCTAAATTTATATGTATAATTCTTTAAACAAATGTTTATGCTTTCTTATAAAAAAAAACCCGACAGGTAACACTTTTAAGCATTTGCACCCTTTATACATACGTTCAAAAATACTTTCTACGCAATTAATTAATCAAAATACAACTACTAATATGTACAAAGTTGTTCTAATGAATACTTAAAAAAAACACAGTTTCGCTTTGGATTTCCGAATTGACCACTGTGCAATGGTTTATATTTCTCATGGCACAGAAATATGCCATATTGTTATCGCTTGCCGAGCTTAAGTGTCGTTAATTTGTTTCAATGACGAAATACTAATCTGTTGGCACTGCAAACCTTAGTTATTGTGTAATTAGTGGCACAGTTGTAAGAGTAAACTGCATATGCTGAAAGAACGAACACTATTTTTGATTTGTATTACCGAAACAGAAGATCTTTCCTACATATTTCAGACGAAAATATTAGTTTTTCTTTGTACCTACACCTATATATTTTAAGTCCTCATACTTTTCTTCTCCTTATTACTATTACTGTTATTATTAGGAATTCGTAACGCAAGATAAGAGAATATTGACTCTGCTGAACTACTTGCATCATTTAAATATTACAACACAAATAAAATTTTAACAAAATTGGCCACAAATCACTGAATCAGATATAGTATAATTCTAATATCGTGCAACAATTTAATGACACGTATTTATAATGTACAATTTTACGATATTTAAGGAACGTATATTAAATTGCCTCTATATGAAAATGAAAAACGTTTTACCACGGAATTTCGTTAATCCGAGATATAGTGAAGTGTATGCTTATCGCTAATTGGCTGTTACAGTATCAGTGTCTAATTTTATTTGTATTTACATATCTCCTTGATATTATTACATAATAATTGCAAATATTAAGAGCAGTTAAAGAATGGTTACATATTTGATAAAACTTCTAAATCTAAATGAAGTTCAACAGGCTGGTAGCATAAACAATTGCAAATAACTGTACTCTGTTACTTTGGATCATTAGAGTACTTAATAATACATGATAAAAGCATTATGTAGAATAAGATACGAAATATTGTTTCGAATTTATCTGAATTATAGAATTACATAATTCGGGGTAAATGTAAGGTTGTTTGTAGATTATTATAAGTAGCGTGATTAACTGAAAACCTGAACGAACAATTGAAAAACGTTTAAAATGGATATTTTCAATAAGTCAATTGATTTCAATAAAATTCAAAAGAAAACAAGAATTACAAAGTAATATTTTGTTTGGAACTAAGCGCTAGTATTCTGAAAAATAATTGAATATTATATTTTAATTATTTCCGATCCATCAATTAAAAGTTTGTATCTCTCATCATCATCAAACTTTATTGTTTCTTGAGACATGTTAGCGAGCAGACCTCGGTGCAAGTTACTAAAACGCGAGAGTTGCTCCCTTTTTGCAGGGAAAACCCATAATTATTATTATGGGTTTTATTATTATTATGTCATCAACAAAAGGTGCAACGAACTACATATACGAAGTATTTTATTATTTGGGTCATTTAAATACTCCTTTCGTTCGGCAGGGCTGATTAGTAGCCTAAATGCACCTTAGCCGCTTACAGAGTAAAGAATGAGCTATGAATAATGGTTCTCTTTTACAATTACAACAATAAACCAGCATTGGCTTCGAATGTACTGAATGTAAAGTACATTGTATCGCCGGTCTCGAAAATAGGAATATCATTACTCATTGTTGAACGAATGTGACAGATACACAGCATACAGTGTGTAACAGAAATATAGATCCACCTCGATTTTTTGCCATAACTCCGGAGTTAGTCAGCCGATTCGGCTGAAAATTATTCAACATGTAGCCTAGGCACTATGGAGTATATGTGCAAAATTTTATATATTAATATAGTCCCCCATTTAACGTTGCCTAATAGCAATTAACGTTGGATTTCGATATATGGACCGTTTATTTTGAAAGTGGTGTAAGTCCATTTTTTTTGTTTTTTTTTAATAGTTATAAATGAAAAGTTTACACTAAATTTATCACAAATTATGTGATATCTCATTTTTTTAAAAAAATGGTCTTACACCACTTTGAAAATAAACGATCCATATATACTTTACCTTACAAATCCTCGAGTTAATTGTCTAGCGACACCGAACTTTCCACTAGTGTATGTTTTGGGTTCTTACACGCAAGCTCCGGCTGAACATGTCGAAACTATAACATATATCACAGTGAAAGTCCCTCTTTGTCACTTTACTTCTCCATCTCTGGTTGCATCTCTGTCTCTAACAGATTTATTTAACAAGAGACCGTGTTTCCATTGAGCTACCAATAGTACGGAAGGATTGAAGTGAAGTTAATGCACGTATGTCAATATCACGAAAAAAATGCGAAGGACGCATACTCCTCTGTCGGTTTGTAAAAGTACAAACGTGATTAGGGTATTTGTTCCTTACGGATTCCTAGCAATGCAGAATGAATCACTAATTGTTAGCGCATATGCTTAATATCTTCTTCTGGCTACAGATTAATGCTTTCCTTTTTTAAATTTCCAAATAGCCCGTTTTTCTAGGTATACTATCTAGGTTGTCTACTCTATCCACGTGACAATTATTGCAGTTTTTGAAATGGAGAATTTCTGTTACTTTTCGCAAACACAATGCTTTATTGTGGAACGTATTTTACGGAACGCATAGACAGACGGGTTCAGCAATGTGTTATCTAATACACGGTCATCATGCTCCATCGGTATCAAGCTTGTTAAACTAATACTGATAAAAGGCACGTCAAACTACTGCATACTACTATATTTGAAGCTTGTGTGATGACTATCACAGTAAGTAACTGTTATGTAATATATGTATATTCCCCTGTGTGTGGGTTATCTGTATTTCTCTCTTCCTCCAAAGTAGAAATATATATGTATAATATATAATAGCGTTGCTAATCCACTGCTTCACAGTTTTTATAATACGTATAAGTTTTTGAAAACCTTCGAACGACTGCAACGTTACGCCTGTGTTATCAAATAAATAGGGTAAATGTATTCTACATACGCGGTTTTGGCAACAAAGATTACTTTCCATAAATTACGAAAACTATGTTACTCTATAATTGAGAAGATTCAATTAAATGGCTATTAAAATTTCTAAGACAGTTGCATCCCTACCAACTGAAGAATAAAGCTAATTCTGTGAACTGTTTATGAGTTTCTATGATTATTGTGTTTCTATCATATTGTGATTATCATGAATAACAATCTGATATAGCCAAACCATTTTTCTGTTCCAAGAAAATATGGCTTTTGTAATGATGCCATAGTTATTTGCGGAGTAGTGTTTAATGTGAAATTGTGGTTTCAAATTGGATAGAAAAACACGTTTGACCGGTTACTCAGATGTATGTATATTGCAATCAGTAACTAGAATTCCCGTGTATATATGTACGTAAACAAATGATGAAGGAAATTAAGTAGACTGTAATACTAGTAGGACACAATATTAATTGTTAATTCCAATTAGAAACAATATATGTACATATAACACGCATACTGATGTACAACCCGAGCTGTAATCCATGAAAGACATTGACAAAGCTGGAAGAAGTCAGATAATACAAAATTACAATTATATGTTCTGCCTTTAACGGCAGAAAACATTTAATTGATAACAACGCGGTGGTTCTAAACGTGAATGATTTACACTAGGGAAACGCATGTACTTCAGTGCTCTGTCCTTCACACGTATCATAGTGATACGGAGAATGATAAAAAAAACATGAGCTCCGTCACAATTGTAAGGTGGAAAAATCTTAGATGGAAAGTAGACTCCGAAGGCACGATTAACGTAAATATGTGTTTACTAAGTGCTCATTGATTAGAAAAGTGAGAACATCAACGTTATAATGTAATGGAAAGGTATGTATGTATTGCCACTACACTGATTCAAGAAAATTAGACTATGTGGGGATGTCACTAGAAAAACAATTAAAGACTATCTGATGATGCCGGCACGAAATTATCACAACATCTCCTATGAACTATTATATTAATTAAGTCTTAGATAACAAAAGTATACATTCTCAGCCAAATAGAATAGTGAGAAAATTGTAGCAGTGTTAGAAAATGTGACATATAGCAATCATAACAATAATTGAGTGTCCGAAGTGTAAGTGAAGAGAGGGAAAGTAATTTAATAATTGAAAATATAAAAAAATTTATGCAATTAATCCCATGCCAAGGTGTATTTTTTAAAACCTTATTTTCAGAACGATGCGCGAAACATTTTAAGAAATATTTGACTGATTGCACTTGAATTCAGCACACATCTTCCGTTCAAAATACTGCTTCTTAGCAAGAACGAATTCAGTTTTTAATTTCGTTTCTTCTTTATTTATTAAACCGTCAGTCAATAATTAGATATAATTAGACAGAATACCCTAAATATAAATAAAAATATATTCCAAAAAAATTGGAAACCGCTTTGGAATGCGAAAGTTAACAGTTGTTTTTTTTAGATGAAAGACTAGACACCGTTAAAACAGGGGGAAAACCCGGATATGATGGTCATTTAAATTTTAATATTTAATAATTTCATATAGTTTGCGTTTGCTTTCCAAATGTGTGCAAATCTTAATAGAATATGTACCACAGAATAGGAAATGAAAAGTAATCGTATGTGAAAAAAGAATAATTCATGAATCAAACGGTTTCAAACACGTGGACTTTCATGATAACTAATCCTTTCTATTCTGTAAGCCTTTTGCTTAAAATTTTCATACAATAAACGGCTTTTCAACTCCTGAATGCATCATATACATATTTTAAGCATTGATTTTTAAACAGATTTACCAGCAAGCCCGTCGAAATTGCAATCAGTTCGACAGATTTTTTAGTATCCCTTCCTGAGGACAAGGTTACAACAGAAAATTTACCGATCCGCATTACCGACAGAATGGGAAAGAATTTATTTTTCGCGATCCACGTACAGAAAAGGAAATGGCTTAGATCAATGGAACGTTGAAGCGGCAAAGTTTATCGACCGAGTGGCCGTCGTGAGGTTGAAGAACTGAATAAATAATGTTAGCAAAACGAAATGTATTTAACAGGCACGGAAATGGGCTTAACAGAAAACTCCAACATCAACTCCTCACGCTCTCGATGTTAAAAAAGAGAATTCACTTATCCGATTACCGAAACTAAATTATCGGTAGGTAAGAATGATAAGCGCAGCTAACAGTAGTGAATATGTGGTCTATACTGTATCTGCCACTTACCATGTTGGGCATTTTGGCCAAGCTACAGTTTTCCATGTTTAATTACAAAAAGATATCTTGACCGGAACGTATCGAAGTATAGATCCCAACAAAATAATCCCTTTGGTATTCACTATCCTAGTTTCACTCCTATTGGGCACCGTTCGTCACCGTTATTCCAACTAGTTCTCTGTCGAACTACACAGTTTTCACTTAAACACTCAACACAAACAGCCAGCGAAGAATCCAATGAAAGCACCGAAGTTGCAGCACAAGCACGCCGAACTGAACGCCGATTGGTAATTTACGTGTTTAAATCTCCAATACTGTCGATCAACTGGCGTCGTCGACGACGATACAATCAAGGAGAATAACTTCGACGACGGCGACTTGAACGAAGACAACGATTACGACAGATTGGTCTGTGCTTGTGAAGAGATAACGACCAGTACCGGATAGGCATTGGAGCGCTCCTACCCACACCACAATCTCGGAGAATTTCGCCTCGAGCAAAAACCAAACTGCTTTCGTTCATAACTTAACCAATTATCATTTTTAGACTTTGATATTGGAGAAAGTGGTGTCACGAAAGATGATTCTGGGCAGCGCGTCGCTCGTTTATAGAAACGTTGGAACGTTGGAAGAACAAGTTGGAAAACGTTGCTCTTTTCTTCGCGACGATTCCCGGTTGCTGTGCGGTTAAATACTTATGCGAAACTACGAACTTTATGAGTATGGACTCTCTTGAGATTTTATCTATCGAAATTTCGATCCAAAAACGGTAGCGATTCTTGTTGTATAGCAGTGTGCACGATAGCAGTGTGTATTATACGCAAAATGGTTTGGAGTGTCGTCATGAGTTAAACAGCAAAGAGGAAATAATCACAGAGTGGGAGCAAACTGCTCGCGGCTTTGATAGACTTTCAGAGGAGTGTACACATATAATAATGTGTGCATAAACGTATTCAGCGAGTTACACGACCTAAAACACTTACAAACCCTTCTGCGAGAACAGCACGAAATTGTGTGTAAAATAGGAAAAGTATTCGAGGTGCACCAGTCAGGCAGGCGCTTTTTTGAAAGATATCGCTCACTGGCTAACTTTCATACAGGTAGCACACACGTGTTTATCTTAGGATGAAGGCCGTCCATGCAATGACTTTGTGTCAAGAATGAAAACTGTAATTTTGGTAGGTGGTCTATATTTATGTGCCGCGTAAGATCATCAATTTATGTAATTCCCCATAGAGATACATGATATACGTGGTATTGTATAACTTATGCTTGCGCTATTCATAAGAAATTACTGGACAATTATTCATAACTTGTATTTTCCTCAAATGTGGGTGTTCTTCACAATAGTGCAATTAGCGCCACTATTGAAATATATATTTTTTTAATTCATTAAGTTCAAATAGTACAAAAGGTTGCGTCAATCGTTTGTTGAATTACATTTTGAGTAACTAAAAAATTCATAGCGCGATGACACATTAGATAAAACATAAAAAATTAAAAATAACCATTACAATTGATTAAGCACGATTTTACTAAATATTCAAATTAATTTGGTTGAATATAATTTATTGGCAATCGATTTGAAACGATTTATATGACAAACGGTAAAAGGGATACCGATTAAATGTCCTAGTTTATCGATAAATCAATATACCGACAATATAGATCGGTTTACGATAAACCGTTTTACAATCAATACAGGGTGATTCTAAAACAAAAATTACAAAATTTGGAAGCGTCTTACACGAAATGAGATTTTATCTTCGGAACAAATAGTTTATGAACTCGTGCTAATCAGAATTTTTCTGTTAGTTCAGAGATAAAGAAATACGTTTCTAAATTTGGTGATATTTTTTTAGAAACAATCTGTACTGTTCAATACAATTACAAAGAAGGTACGGAACACACCTATCATTCAATGCAAATTTTTCTCACATAATCCGATCGTAAGTATTCTGCATTACCATGGTCGCGGCACGTGTGACGTTATCGATTCGGTATTGGGCAAGACAACGGCGCTGCTAGGCCGGTAAGGAAGAACATCACATGTTACAATTGTTGACTTCGAACAAAAGTAAAAGGTGATTTATAGAGTTCAGATAAGTAAAACAACTGTAATTGTATTTTCGAGAAGAAACAGAGAAAACATGCAATCAGTACTTTATCTTCGAACACAAAACTTACCATCTGCAACCCAAACAAAACTTTTTTGATTTTGATTTGATAAAAAAACGCTCCCCAGATAAAAAAAACTCTAAAACGAATGCAACAGAAGGCTAAGTATTAGGGTGACTCGTATCTTTGACTTTTGAATTTTCTTCGCGGCACCCCCAGAATAGTTCTAATTAATAAAAAAAATCTGTCCAAATTTGAGTTTGTTCGGATAACGGCGATACGTGTCCCCGGGTATATATGTATCTTCTTGTTTCAAATAGTTCTTCATATGTTTATTTTCAATTCCGAATTTGAAATTTTTATTGTCAATTCATGACTGATAGTTTTGGAATCGTTTAGAAATTGCTACATTTGAACCACAGGATTACCCCCTTTTTTTTTTATCAAAAACGCCTTTAAAAATTATTTCATATATGTGATGCTTGCTTGCTAAATACAAAAGTATTTTATTTAATGCTTTTTAGATTGAACTATGGTTACCATTTAAACGCACGGTATTTACCGTACTCGTATCAAACGCTAATATTTTTACATAATCTGGGAGACCCTCATTAAAAAGCGATTTGCAAATAACAAAGGCCTGCTCTTTTCCAGTTTCGGATTTTAATCTGGGTACTCCTGGAGTTGTTCAGTATCTCTATTTGAAACCACTTTTGACTTCTAGTACATAAAATCTATGAAGAATAATCGAAAGATGTCGATTTTATGAGCACTTACTTACTTATTCTAATGTCTAAGGGCTTGGGGGCAGTTTTTTGTTAATTGGGACCGACACCCTACTAAATATATTGACAATCTTAGCCAGGAAAGATTGGAGAGCAGAATCCAAAATATTAAATGCTACATAAATAAAAGGTTCTGATCTGCTGTAAATTACAGCCGCCGCGCGAAGTAAGTTGACATGCTTTAATTTTTCGTCTTCGATGACAGATGGACGCCCTGAACGCGGCTAGTCATCTAGCGATTCATTTCCTCCTTTGAATCTTTTAAAATTTTAAACCATTTCTGTGTGGTTCTATCACTAACAGAACCTTCCCCACAAACGCTATAAATGCGTCTTGCTGCATTTGCTGCTGTACTGCCAAGTTAAAATTCGTAAAGGATAAAAGCACGAATTATTACTCTTTCGCTGTCCATGTTTACTGTTCCTGTAACTACACAACAACGAAACAATTGATACTCACAGAGCATACATACCAACTGCAAAGATCAAGCTTTAAAATGAAACCACACTCACGTCTTACAGTTGCCAATTACCACACGAAAATCGATTTATGGTTACAATTACCGAAAAAACCGCATGAACTTCTTCCGGTGCCTGATATAATCTACAAGTGGTGCACTGGACGATGCCCTTATTTGCAGATATTTTATACACTGATGAGTCATTTCGATACTTGATAAAAATACCTGAAAGCACCGAGTGACCCATCACCGCGACACTGCATTGTTCTTTTTCTTTTATTAGAAGAATACACATACAGCAGTATATTATTCGTCAGTAATAGTTTCCATTGAAAAGGTTAGGAGAACCATAAAAGGTATTTATTAACGATAATAAACGTTCCAGTACAATTGGATTGTGCGATACAACAGTACTAGGATAAGTACGTCAGAAGTATGTATCGAGTGTTGAAGTTAGGCCCGGCTCTATTGTGGCTGGCGCCCTGGGCAAACTGAACTTAGACGCCCTTTCTAAGTATAATTATAAAAATTTTCACTACAAGCGTTCCATAGAAGCAGCAGACTTTGCCGTTCGTTCATAATCTGCTGCTTCTATGGCACGCTTGTAGTAGTTATTGCGAATATGCAATACGTCTTTGGTGGGACTGAATTGGGGGAGGACGTCTCGATTCTTCTTAGAAGAATCTTTCTCCGTAACAGATTTGTATGACGCATATGATCGCGTTATATAAATGCAGATACAGTTAGGAACAAAAGTATTGGCACACCTGGCTTTTAGTTACACAAACACGTATAAATTTTAAAAAAAGCACAATATTAGTAGATTTTTCTTAATCATAACTACTACATCTATAATTTTAGAATATTATAAATCTTTTACATTGGTTAATTATAAAACACAAAAAAACGATAAAGTATACATTAAAAGAAGGTTTTATTAGAACAAAAGTATTAGCACACTTATATGTTTTCACTATATTGTTATTTATTTTACATCGCTAATATTTCGTATGTAATCCCTTATTGCTTATAACGGCTTTCAATCTGTCTGGCATGGAATGCACTAATTTTTTCGTAATGTCTGGGCTTATTTTACTCCATTCCATCATCAATACTTTTTTCAGTTCTTCTTTACTTGTGATATGGTGTTTTCGCATACATTTCCCCAAATGAGCCCAAAGTAGTTCGATGCGGTTCGAATCTGGGGATTGTGGTGGGCTTGGTAACAAATGGGGGGTATTAAAAGCAATCCATTGCTGTACTAAATAAGCGGTATGCTTGGGATCATTGTCTTGCTGAAAAACAAATCGTTCCCCAAGATCTAATTTTTCCACCCTTTTCTTCAAATTGTTTTTTAAAATATTTAAATAGACATATTTGTCCACTATACCATCAATAAAAACAAGCTCACCGATCCCACTTGAGCTCATGCAACCCCAAACCATTACCCCACCACCGCCGTGTTTAATAGTGCTCTGAATATTCTTTGGATCTAGCTCGGTATTAGGTCGTCTCCAAACTAAAGTGCGTCCATCATTTTGGAAAATATTAAACTTAGACTCGTCAGAAAAGAGTACAGTGTCCCAAAAGTCGTTTTCTTTTGTAATATAATCATTTGCAAACTGCAATCTTTTTTCTCGATTAACTGTACTTATGGTTGGATTTCGCCTCGCAACTCGCGATCGGTATCCTGCCTTGTTCAATATTCGACGAATAGTTATTTTATGAATGTCTTTATTAAAATTTTCGTTTAAATTTGCCGCTAATTCCGACGCAGAACTAGTTGGTGTTTCTTTTACAATATTAATAATTTTTCTTTTTTCTCGTGCACTCAATTTCTCAGGTCGTCCACATCGCGGAGCACTTAGAACATTTTCTGTATTAGAAAACCGTTTAATGATACTTCTAACTGTAAAACGACTTCTATTGACTATATTTGCTATAGACGAGTACGAATGTCCTTTATTACACAAATTTAAAATAATTCTTCGCTCTGCAACAGTCGTTTCTTCCATTTTGCGTCCCATCTTGCACGTTTTCACGTTACCTTTTATAAATAATTGACTAACTACTAAACAAATGAATGCTATCGAAACCAGGGTGTTCCCCGGAAAGGATCATCGTACCAACATTATCAAAATTGCATTCCAGGTCGTAGAAAAATGCATTTTATTTAAGTGTGCCAATACTTTTGTTCCAACAAAAACTTCTTTTAATGTATACTTTATCGTTTTTTTTTGTGTTTTATAACTAACCAATGTAAAAAATTTAAGAAAAAAATCAACCTAATATTGTGTTTTTCTTTAAATTTGTACGTGTTTGGGTAACTAAAAGCCAGGTGTGCCAATACTTTTGTTCCTAACTGTATAAAAGCCCTATTACCAATACTTGCGAATTCAACCATTAATTAACTCTACATATAGAGCCCTTTATTTTCGAGTGACAATACGTTATCAACGAATGGACGAAAATGAGTAATTAATAATGCTGTTGCAGTAATACAGTTTTCAGAATAACAATCGACCCGTACAAAATCATATTTGAAATTCTTTTGATAGAAAAATTGGGAAAATTCATTGACAACATTATTCATAGGATGGAATAAAAAAATAGACGAACGTAAAATATAACTACTAGGACAGTTTAAATGGTAAATACGAAATTTGAAGAAAACATTTAACACGGATGATTTTGTCAACGAAAATGTGTGGATATAAATCGTGAAGGTTATAGGAACATTGCACTCGCAGGAACGGATGTTTTAATGTAGTTATTTTTGCAATGCTTGTTATGACTGGTGGAATGATCATGCTAACCTTGGCTGAGATCTTTCTGAAATACATTCTTTAAATCATTCCAAGATTTGAAAAACAATCAGCAATATTGTATTTCTATTTTCTGTTCAAATTAACGAAAATCTACATCAACGTAGTTCAGCCGTTTGGCGATATGTACTATTGATTTTGCTTCACCAATTCGAATATCTATTATAACAGTAATATAATATCTTTGTGCCTAATATGTAATTCAAAACTGATGTGTAGGCAGTTAGTTACTTAAACTATTTTGCACAAATTCTTTCCACAATACGTGAATTGATGTAAATGTGTCCAAAGAATGGAGATCCGGAGTTTGTTTATTGCATTTAAGATAATAAAAGTTTAATTTCAACAAAAAACTGATCTGTTTTCTTCCAGTTAAAAACGACAGAACTTTCCGATTACTGTAATAAAATTAGATGCATAATAGAATCGACCACGAATTGTTATCGATTGACTAAATGTTTATAGGGTAGTCAAATTAAATACTAGTAACACTCAAACACTGTATATTACCAAGAGGTGTTGAATTCATGGTACATACCTGTAACAAAGAAAAACCAAACATGAGAAATTGTTATAGACTTTATTGAAAATTGTAGCATAATTAGAATACAAAATTGTAAGTTAATATCGTATGCACAATGGCAAGATTTCTTCCTTTTTATCGAATATGAATATATATTATTTATTCACCTTGTCTATGTAGAATTTAAATTTTTGTCAAAGGAATCATTACTGTATATTCCAAACATTAATTTTTTCTGTTTTCATGTTTGCGTAATGGACTATAATAGAAATGTGATGCTTGTACTTTAATAATAATGCAATTAATCTTTTACATGTATTTCTATTTTAGCATTTTTATAGAAACTGCTCTTGTGTTTATAAATTCTGTTCAGCTATTCTTCGGTATGCTTGATGTATAACTTTTAATTTGTAAACTTGAAGTATATTCATTAAACACAGAAAATAATTTCTGGAAGTTTGTTTATGAAGAAGTGAATTTGTTACTGTTTTAAGAGACAAAGACATTTGATGAACTGTATCTACAAACAAACGAAGAAAGGAATTGAAAAGAACAAGCCACTCGCTGTATGAAAAACGAATGTAGGTATATCAATATGATTTACATATTCATAAAGTAAAGTTTTTATCACTAATGTCTATAATGGTACAGTATTCTCTGCGAAGTAAATTTGTATTGCCTAATAGAACATTCTGTGCACTAAATATTATATAAAATACTACGAGGAATTATTACTACAGTACAAATTGAAGCAAGTTCTACTTATATATTTAATATGAAGAAAAATATTTTTTCACTGCAAAATGAACCTTACGTGGTGAATATGATAAGTGTAATCATATTGTAACAATATTTTAGAAGTAAATTGGATAAATTTGTATTAATACCTATTTCGTCACACTATCACGAATGGCTAAAAACTTATGTGTACCGTTATAACGAGCACCCTGTATATAGCGTAAAACAGAGCACCTAAAATATTTATGGCTACAAATATTGTCTTTTTCTCTATACTGAACATATTACGTGCCAACGAAAATAACACTTCACAAAAGAAAACGCTTATTACACGAACAATTAGAATCGGAAACGTACATCGTCAGGTACAAAAACAGAGATTATTCGTGGCTGTTTTCTTTTCCTCCGCGCCATCTTGTGTGGTCGTTCAGCGGAAACGATACAAAATTCGGAATATTCCTCGCAGAAAGACACTATGCACAACAGCTAACCTAAATTTCAGGGCAGCACGAGTCGCGCAAGAAAACATCTAACTGGAAACTTGAACGGTGTCCAGGTACGAGGGAAGATATGTGCCTTTGTTCCTCAACGGTACCAGGTCGTCAGGGTTATCGTTTGCATTCGTTCACCATGCTGATTTATGAAAATTTATGGATCACTATTTCCGTGACGCGATCGACGAAACTTTAAGTCTTGTAAAAGTATTTTTAAATCGCGTTCCTCAGGTCCGTTCAGAAACATAGAATCGTTATAGACCGCATTGTTCCCTCCGTTTTTCTTACCAATAAAATATTAATTAATCGGTTTTTAACACGATTGTAGATATATGCATTTGGCGGCAGTACATGTATAATTTCGATGCACATTGGAAGAACATTTTACGTTGCATTTTAGATTGCACATGTCTTGATGATTACAGTACAATGTTCGCCTAGGGTTATTAGTGGCAATTAAAAGTTTGGAAAAATGATACAGGTCGGCTGTTAGTATTTAAAGCATTTAAATGCTCGTTAGGCCTTGCTAGATATTAACGTCTACGATATCTAAGTCTATACCTATTGGAAATAAGAAACGTCATTTTGTCTGGTGAAAGTTAATATTTAGTTCGGAAAGTTCATTAACGTGAATGAATCTTCCATTACAATGTTAGAACGTAATGTGACAGAAAAAATAATATTATTCAAACTACATTTATCGCACGTTGATTTCTGCAATTTGTCAATCAACCTTACTGCAAACAAATTATTTTTCATTCATAATTTGTTGTTTATCCATCATCTATAATGTATGATAGATTGAAATCAATTTTCGAGTGCCTAAGCAGAACATACGTATCCTATTGGCCACGAAAGGGTTAACTCGGTATGCATGTTACTATTGTACTATAAAACCTTGTTGCTATTGTTATACGTATTGCAAACCACACCCCTTTTGGGTGATAGTGAAAAAAGATAAAGATCAGTAAAATTCTTTTATGTACCATTTTCTTAATGTGTGTTATCTAATCGACAGTTTAATCCCCAAAAAGATTAATACATAAATATAGAAATTAAATGTTACAGATATCCATCATGATATCACTTTGTTAGCATGCGTATATAGTTGCATGCACAGAATTTTATAGCTATTATTACATATTTCCCTGCAATATTTTTCAAGTGTAATAGAAAATGGTAATGTTCTCTATAGAATATTTTACCTTTTCTAGATTTAAATCAAACGAGAACTATTTTGCATACGATGCCATGCATATGTATGGGATAATTATTATACATATAGTGACTGTTGTAAGGAAAGAGCAAGATAATACAATTTGGAGAAACCAGAACCATGCTTCTAAAACTAATGGAATAAGGGATTAGTCACACAAGCTGTGCATAAAATACGTAAACAACGTGGAAAGTTAATTATGGTAGTCTCCATGTGTATCAAAAGATACAAATTTTAATTTACGAAATATCAAAGTGACATTTCCCAAATTTCCTTACAGTATATCTATGAATCATGCAAAACAGCGTTTAACAACAAACTGTAGATTCAAAGAATATTTATATTACATGGTACTCAATTTTTCTTTATAATCAACCAGTGTTTAATTTAAACTTATGAAAAAAATTGAGTACTATAATTAATGGTATGATACAAGAGGAAATAGTTTATACAGGTCATACAGAACCTCGGCAATAAGCCTCTTGGTTAACCTATTAATAATTAATTTGCAATGTTTAATGAATAACATAGATTTGTTTGCTATTTTTATTATTTAAATTGGAAGCAATTATAAGTTTCAAGGCTACACGTGAGAATGAAAATGATACAAAAAATTGATATACATATGGCGTTGTTCGTTTTCAATAGCATAAAAAGTTGTTATCTACTGTTAATTTACCACTACGACCATGTGCCGCAAAAAGTTCGTATGATTCTTTTGTTACACAGCGATTGAAGCCGCATTTCTTGCAAGATTTCATAAAATACAATAATTGTAGTATCATCAGAAAACTCTGTTACTCTACTGCGTGCGAGGGGAATCCATTTTTTATTTAGGTTCGATATTTCAATATGCAAACGAGATTGAAAATAACAACCTTAGGATACACTTATATGTTCACCAACAATTCACACTGCTTCAGTAGAGGTTTCTGTTTGTCGGCGAATGGTACAGAAATAGTTTAAACGATTTGGGAAATATGATTAATCGTGAAAAGATGAATGACCTTTGGAGTATCTATCTGCAATAATGAACGATGGCCTGAACATCTGCATTTTAATATAAAAGATGTGATAAAGATATCAATGAAGCCAGACATCTGTTCCACAAAACCGACAATGTCCATTAAACATTGGTGAAAATGCAACCAGTGCTCGTTAACGGGAAGGCAATACGTTGGGAAAAGGTCGCAGAAATAAACTGTGCTTCCTTCTTACATAAACTTGTATTTACAACAAGTACTGGTCACTAAGATTTTGCACTACGAATTTGCATGTACTTTTGCCGATACCTAATAAAAATTATAAGAGATACAGTTATATTTATTTCTAATCCGCTCGTCGGAAGAATACACTTTTCTTCGGAACAGAAGTATACAGGAATGAACCTGTAAATAATTGCAAAGTCTATTGCTATTGACAATATGCACCGTCCCTACCTTTTTCCACCAAGCGGTGCAAGGATATTCATATACACGAAAACATCATATAAACGTAGGCCTCAAAATATTTCATTACCAATTTATAACAAGAATGCGAAATAAGAACCGACTGGTTTTTGATCGACACTGCATTTCAAATTGTCGTCGGTTCTTATAAATAAACGACTGACAACTATAAAAAAAGATTGAATTTATTACGTTACGAGCTTCTAGTTGGTTTCCTTTATATAAACAGATTAGATAAATACCCCCAATCTGTTCTCATACTGTATCCAACAAAAACCAGTCGATTGGTATTTAGTATTTCTGTTATGATTCTATAATAAATCATTTTTGTGCCCATGTTTGCACGACATTTAACTTTGATTTTTTCTAATAAAGTATGCTTGCACGGTTTTGCGAAAAAAATATGGACTCCCTATATAGTAACAAAGAAACCGGGCGCAGCGATAATGGCATTGTGATTAAATACGGGCGTGATAAAGGAAAATTTACAGAGTGAATCACCAAATATGTATATACTGTAGATTTAAAATACGTACATATAAACTTATTTGTAGGTATTTAATATTATGCCGAATATTATAGGTGACATAAATGGACGCGAAAGACTTCTTTATTTAAGATACTATGTAAAATATTTCGAAAATAAACGGAAGTTTTAGTACTTAAATGAAATATGATAATATGTATTGAGTAAACTGAAATATCTTCATCATTTGACAGATACACAACAATCTGACACATATGTAGGAACGCATAGCAAAGAAGAAATGCAATTGTGTACCTGAGTCGTGACTTTATTCCAATTCAGCCATACAATTAACGCAAGCTAAATATAAATATCCATTATACTTCACGCTCTTTTTTTTTAAGTGGTGTACATGTATTCTTTCTTCTCGGAATTTGTACTATGGCATACATCTGTAGGGAATGGTACTGTAAACACATTTCCGTTGAAGTTAAGATTTCAAAGAAAAAGTCACTCATGTGTATGGGACTAGTTTATTCCAATTATCATTTTATTGTTTGTTTCCACTTTGTAAATGAACGAATTGCGTGCATGTACGTCCCTATAATGCTGAACAATATTCTACAATGTTGTAACAACATTCCAACAAGTGTTTGTATACTGTTCGTATTTATATATTGTAAGAAACAATTCGACACTCGATTAACATGTTTTAGAATACTCACTATGGAAAGTAAATACTGGTGTATATCTGATCCCTTGGATAGGTTACCAATGCTTCCTTTCGACAGAGTGTTCACAATAAATGTAAATTAAATGCATTAATTTTTATACGTGAATTTGAGCAGTCTGGCCCCAAAGGCGAAGGTAGAAATATTTTATTATTCTTCGCTTTTATTATTAATTTCACTCTTTTTACTTATCAATGCACCAATCTATCGTATACAAATGAAGGAATGAACGATTTTAAAACTGTATTGCAATATGTTTAATGTAATCGTAAGTTATTGAATTGAAATTTCCAAATAAATTTTATTTTACGCTTTTTTTTTTAAAATACGTGGTAATTTGTTCATCGCTGCTCGAAGGTCATTGACCGTGTCGGATCTACAAATTCTATACAAGTATTTTTAGGCAACAATACTCGACACATTATCTCATAAGATAATATATATTTAAATGTGTGTAATTGTAGTTAGAAGCAGGAAATTCGTATAAGTTGTGCTCGAATGTTCGACATGTTTGACAGATAAAGACAAATGTATATGCAAGTGGCGCAAAGTATGGATTCATATTTCTATTATAGCTTGAACACTGTTGCTTTGATGAAGTGGCTTGAATAGTCGGGCTATAAATTCATAGTGGTATTAACCTTTGCCCTTATGAGCAACAAAAGATGCACGATATGCAGCAAGTTATATTATGCAGTACAGACTATGTCATAGTATAATAAATTACTGGTTACAAGAAGCCAATAATGTTCATCGATTAGATGAAAAATGATCTTTCATGTACGCAGAACGATCACTAATTTGTAAAAAAATGTACATTAAATCGTAAAGAAGGAAACACATGTATGAGGCTAATTTATTTCAATTATCCATCGTCTGGCAGTCGCCGGCCTTGACTAAAGGTTCGTTTCGCAAGCAAGGACTGAAAATTCATTCCTGATATGCTATTCTCATTTCTGTTCTTCTCAACATCAAGCTTCGTTCTAAATTCAAACATATTAAAATTAATATGTCATCGCGTAACGTAACGAGCTTAAGAACGTAGCGTGAAAAAAACGATATGCAAACCCCTTAAGCAAATAAAACGATAAGTTAATTAGTAGGTGCACTAGTTATACATAAAAGCATTCAGTACAGTATGAATATCGATATTAATGCTTGTAATCAATTAATATTGTTCGCACATCGTTAAAGACATATAAAGACATATAAAGATAAAGACATATAAGCGCAATAATAAGTTTAAGTAAGATTTTCCATCGAAACTACCTACAAGTTGTATTAGAAGCATATTAGTAACGTGTAATCTAAAGATAAGATTAAAAAGATAATTTATCATTTTATGTATATAATGAGTGCAAACAAAATTTGTTCGGTACTTTGTTCGGTAACAACCATCTTTTTCGTACGCATTGTTACAGAAATAAATCATGTTCATTCGTACCGTACTTTCCGGTAAGCGTGCAGAAATTCGTATATGTACAGAGTTATAAATATGAATTATCAATACCTTGCGTGTTGAAGAAGAAATAAGTGTGTACAAAAGTGCAATGTTTTGTTGACCTCGTACAATCAAACTTTGCCTCTCAATCCTTACCTAAAGCTTAAATTACATTTTCCTTTTATGTTGCATTCGTATAAAATTCTTCCTTAAGTAACGTCATGTTTCAAAAATAGCACATTTTAGCAATGAGTCAATTCAATAATAAGATTTGCCGAAAACAAAAGCATGGAATAATAGTTTTTCACTTACGATTTATAACAGATACATGTATGAAATTTAATGTGCAATATTATAAGGAATGTAAATAAAGCATTTGTCATATAAAAGTCTACAACTTCTAATAGCACCAGTGTAATTTATTGCAGACTTAAATACTTCTGAAAATGTTTATCTTTATTCAACATACATTCAATGCTTTCTGCTTCTTAATTTAGTGCTGTTATGATGACTCGAGCCGAAGAGTCATTTTTATGTTAAAAAACATGATACAGAATATCTAAGAAGTCATGCATATCTACTATGTACTTACTTTTATTATTAGGGATCATTTTGAACACAATTTTTAAATTTCATAGATATTATAAATTGTACATTTTGTTCTACTAATGCCCCCTTAAGTTACAATTTATGAAAAACATTATGTAAAGTGTTTTTAGGTGTACAACTTATTCAAAAAAATTACAACGTGTTTATTGTTACTGATACAACTGCCAATAAATATGAGGACGAGAATATTTTCTAAAATATGTAACGATCATTTAATCATAGCAAGGTCATATGGATGAGTGGTGTAAAGTTAAAATACACTTGCGAAACTCACATTTACGAGAGATATGTTACAAATATACATGCAACTTATCTGATTTCTCTTATGCTGTACATGTATGTAGTAAAGAAGGCACACGTGTAACATTGAGGATGCAACGCAATAGAGAAAACGCATGTGTCTGCGGCAAGTTGCCAATTGTAATTGTAATACCAAAGTGTCTACTACTTGTTAGTTTTTCAAGTTTGAGTTGGCCTTTACTCTGCTAAGGGAAACATGCAATTATTATTAGCATTTCTTACAAATAAAATATGCATGCAACATTTCACAATCATCATTGCATAACCAATATTTAAATAACGACCGCAACTCTTTTTCTGTAAAACAATAAAATGTTGTTGCTCAAGTATTTATTCACTTCAATCGTAATTTTTATAATCTTTAACAATTATAATCCAATGTTTTACTAATATAACAGCCCCAGCCAATGTGTCACGTTGTTTAACAACAAAACTTCTCCTCGAACGTAGTAAAAATGACAAAACCTTACACTCATTTTGCGGGCATTTATCATCTAAAATGTACTACTCGAGAATAATTAAGTAGCTGAAAATTTATGTCAAGGTGATAGAACTCCCTTTCATATTTTGCGGAACTTTTCAGCGTGTGAGTAACGCAAGTAAAGTATTGAATAAATGTATGAGTGAATGAAATGCCTTACATATTTTAGAATGATATGAAATTACAAGCGAAATTGAAAATATTAAACGTATATTGTCGTGTCCAAAAGTTCCTAATAAAATTGTTACCTTTGATACATTTTAATAACTATGTTTAAACGAAACGTTTCCTCTTCTTAAGGTAATACAGGATTCTTATATGTAGTATTAGGAAGATCGTTCTTTTATATCTAATTATACTTGCAACTACATTCACATATGTCCTGTAATGTTACAGAATATTATTTCAACTATTGTCTCCTAGATGAATCAAAGTAATTAGATAAATGATAAGATATCATTTTTGAAAGACATACAGTGGGCCAAAAAAGTATTCATACAGTGCATAGTTTCATTTGCAATTTCATTATTTTGGTGTTAAGACAATATTCCTAAAACAATATACATGGATATCAAGCACATCAATTATACTTTTACAGATGTGCTTCATATCCATGTATATTTTTTTAGGAATAATTACCTTAACAAGTTGCAAGTGAAACTACATCCTGTATGAATACCTTTTTGACCCACTGTACGTTACCTTCAGTTATCAATTACATCTAAAATATCGTAGAAAATACTTGAAAAGATTGTCTATTTCAACCAGCTTTTTACTACAATATACTAATTAGTATACAAATTATAAATTTTATAATGCGTTGGAGATCTCAAAACAAAACAATATTTCTGCAAATAACAGGTGCAATGTAAATATATTCATTTGTCGTTAACGCAAGTATATTATACGGATAGTAGCACAAGCGCACATTTTCCATTTAAAATATCATGATCATTAATAAAACGCCAAACAAATGTACGCAATTAGCACGTGGTGATACGATTTTGAGTAAACGTTAGACCAGGACTATGCCAAAGGCGCAACGCAAAGCAGTCGCGGCCAGCTAGTGTGGACAGTGGTGGCAAGTGCAAATTTTTACTAAATAGCGTAAAAATGTGTACTCACACGAATGTCGGTATACTGTAACATCTCGGATTTATGGTGTGCCCCTCAGGCATTATGGCACGACGATGAACGATGGTTTTGCATGGCTATGCACATTTGGAACATACTCTTATTCGCGTTCTATCGCGTGACTTTCGACACCGTGGATCGACGTGTGCGCCGCGTTGCGTCGTTGTGGTCCTGGCGTGCATAGGTCTTTACTAATATTGCTGTGCAAATATTAGATGGACCGGAAAGAAATCCATTATTTTTCCCCAAAACTCGGGTATAAGTATGATGGATTTTTCCCCGGGATTTTCTATGCGGTATAATAAACTAGTTTTATTTATCTGATGAACTTGCAAATATTATCCGAAACGCGACTCATTAATTTAAGCTACCGCTTCATTACATGAGTTTTATAATCTTGAATGTTATATATATACGAACATGTTTACACTATTTAATATTATATCAATATACAAATAAACATATGCTCCAAACGTAATGGAGAAAAATGACTTAAAAATCTAACTTCTGCACAGTTGTATGTACTCCGTTTACCAACAGGTCTCGGATACTCCTTTTCTTTTATCAGAAGTGGACTTTGAAATGAATCTTATAATCCATCACTTCTTCAAGTCGGGGTATATAGTACACTGTATTTTTGAAAAGCAGGACACGTTTTTCCTCCAATTTTCGGTGAATCGAGGACGCATCTGGCACTGTTGCCTTCTCGTTTTCTTCTTTTTTTTAACAAACTCGACCAGAAGCGCATTTATACTCGTGTATTTCCACACAATTATTTTTGCAATCGAGGCCGTTGTGCGAGAATTCAGAGGAAATTTTGGTGATGCAGTGCCACGCGATAAAAAGAGCCTGCGATCACAGACAAGACGCATATGCTTACGACCGAGATATTTTTAGTTCGCGAAAAAAATCAAATCAGTTTCGGCCGAAAAAACTTAGACTGTCACACGTTCGAAGTCTTTAATTGCGGTGATAATAGTAATATTTTACTTTAATAGACTTCATTTATGATTCTATATATTTAATCCGATAGACGCAATTAGACTAGCACAATAATTTGCCAAAGGGTACCACATATAAATGCCACGTTACCTATGTATATCGTGGACCAATAAGTTTAAAAGATACAGTAGAATGTATCTGCAATTGATCATTTCTATTTTATTCATTTTATTCATAACAATTTATAAACCAGCATTCGAAAAAACATCAGCAATAGTTTGCTAAATTAAAATAGGATTCCTGTTAAACTTAATCTTAAAGAACATAGCTGTATTACTTACGTATTATTAACCGTAAGCTTTTAATATGTAAATCTTTATTTATAACAATAGTTCTGTTAGAACTGCAGTATGATTATTAATTTATTAATTTTTATGATAAATTCTAAAATAACTGGCTGAAACCCACATGTATTTGTTTTCACGTAAAACAATATTTGATTTATACATAGTACACAGAGTAGTATCATCATTCATACGCGAACATATTTTTTGCAACTATAATTCTATTAAAAGTTCTGATTTCTGTAACAAATATTCCACATTTAAGTGTCCTGTCTGCCACTGCGTTTTGTATAAATCGATATGGTATGCAATGAACTAATGCTTAATCGACACATACAATACTGATGCGAAAATTGTTAGAGGAGAAAGTATACTGATACAGAAAAGGTTGCAAATGGTGTAGTAAAGCATTTATACATACGCGTGATTTCATCTGCCCAGAGAACATCTAATCCATTTATGGATTATATGTAAGTGACACCAATTCCATTTAAATCATATAGCAGAGATTTTACTCCTCATATCACGTGGAATATTGCAAAATATTCATTTTAAAATACTTTGTGGAAGTTTTTAAATTTTTAATACAATGGAGATTTATTTTTAATTAAAAATCGTACTCGCAATATTGATAAAATCATCAGACAGGCTTTTCTCTAACGTCTATCAAACTTAGCTACCATAAAAGAATTTTAAAATGGCTGTTGCACAAGTCTGTTAAAAAATGGAATCGCAACTAATTAACCTAGATAACTGATATGGGTAACCTGGATATTCAAGGTTATTACTAAGAAAACGGTATATCTGCTACTTGTGTGGAAACAAGAAAAATCTATTTAATATATTATCGTTGCATAATGGAGATAACGCACGCCATTTAATTTGTATATTTCATTTACTCAGCTTTCTACATTAATTAACGTTTAATAAATATCAATAAACTAAACATAATAAAATAATGATATCCAGCAAATATTGTACATTGTTTTGTGCATTACTAATGTCTTTGCAGAATGCTTAATCCCTAATCGCGTAAAGCATGTTCCTTGCTTCTCAGGTAATTAAGAGACAACAAAGGCTGTCTTGGTTTCACTATCGAAATCTAATAGCTTTCGCCATTAAGAAACAAGTGTAAGAAACTTGTAATGTAACTTTAAAATATCTAATGCTAATTTCGGCGTACTCTAAAAAACACACATCTCAATCACAGTCATTTTGTGCCGCGTAAGTGGGTTGCGTTGTTCGAATGGGTTAGCAATTAAAAACTGAAAAAGTAAATAAAACGTTCACGTTCTGTTACAACATGTGCAAAATAATACGTAAGTAATGTGTGATATAAACAGTGTTATTCTTTCGCAAAAACTGGACGGATTATTTTAGCACTGAATCTTTACGAATTGCGATTCAGCCATTTGTAACTTTTACTTCGTCGGAAACTATATGTATTTACTGCCGATGAAAAATGCTTCACAAAAAACTAGATTGTCTGAATATCTTGTTAGGAATACTTTTATTCAGCACCGAAGTATTTATCGTACAACACTATCTCCCAGCTACTGCTACTGCATTTGATTGCAGTTAAAAGAATAACAGAATACTGAAGTTATTCGAAGTATTTTCTATACGTATAAACAAATACGTATTCTACTTGTTGGACACGCATATCTGAATATATTATTTGCAGCACATAATCGTCGAAATCTTCATATGTTTGCATTGTTCAAGTGATATGCGAGATAATCTAACATTTTCGATTTCTAATATTTTAGAACTGTAGGTGTTTTCACGAACCAAACATTATAAAGTTCGGGTTCCTTTAATAAAATATAAATTTTACATGCAGCAATACGGAAAGGAGGTAAAACGGAAAGTAAAAAAGGTTAAAAATATCTGGACACTTTCAGAGGAACGAATGTTCCGAAGATTCTCAGTTCACCTGACTAAAAATAACGAAAACTTTTAACCGTTGTAGGTCGTTACAAGGACTCCCAAGGATGCGCGTGATAACGTATTTTTAACAATAAGGTCATTAATTTGTGCGGTCATTGTAAGTTGTATTTCCGTTTACAAAAATGTTGTTTTGTAACTCAACCGCATAAGCAATAAACAAACAATAACGAGTTTAATGAATCATTACGTGCAATCAAATTTATATTTAATTCCTTGCCATCTTAACAATATTTGACAACTTCTAGAGTAAAAAAAATTATTATACGAGGATTTTGTAAACAAGTAAATAATAAAACAAAATAGTATTAATACAAGAATGATGAAACGAAAATATAAATTTGTGTGTAGCAAATTACAATATTATACTTGTTAATTCTGTAAAATTTAATTTACGCAGTTGCCGACTAATTATACGATTTGTAATAATGAATGAAATATTGCATAAATAATAAGTACATGTTATTGAAAAAAAATAAATTTTGGGTTGTATATTGGCTACTAAATCATAATTTGCTTGTAATAGGCAAAAAATAAATGTAGTTTATACATTTTTCGACTCACATTTCTTTTATTAAAATATACACACTACAAAATTATCTCTGCACCATATGGTATATTTGAAAAGTATTCAATAATTGTAACGCTTATATTAGTATTATTCTTTAAAAATTACAGGCGGGTCGTGTAATTCATATGCCATTCAAATTAAATTTTAACCCAAAATTTAATTTCTGTTGAAGAGGGAAAGAAAAAGTACCTCTTGAGTAAGCTCGGCTGCACTAGTTGGTTCATCAGGAGTTTGCGAAGAATTTGCTGGGTCGGGTGATGTCATATTCCGAGCTGGGTCTGTAGAAAGCGATATACTGGGTCCCGCTATAGCAATGTCTCTTGCTGACTCTTCGACGTTTAACAAGTATGCGTGGATGTCGTTTAAACCCGAATTTATTCTATTGTATCTTCCTAGCGAATTTAAGTCTTCGAATAAATCTCTCTCATAATTTAAAAGCATCGAATCTAAGTTCTTCGGATGAACGAACATAGGGCGATGAACTATTGTGTGAGCATCGGTGTGCCATCTAGAGCCGTTGTTTAAATCTAAGGAACCTACACCGATGGTTTGTATGTCCAAACCAAGGTAGGATTCCGGGTCTAGTCGTAATAAAGAAAGCAACAGTGCCAACTGGAATAGTTCCTCGTGGTACAATTTCTTTATACACAACATTGTGCCTTCTTGTTTCAACTATAGCAATTCCAATAATCAAATGTATATAGAATCCAAATTAATTTAGCGTATTGTCACAGTGGCTTAGGAGTGACAATGAATGTGCAAGGTAGATAAGGCGTCGTAACGGAACGAAAGTTCATGTTGAATTGTTTTGTTGATGGTCTTGGCGATGCCAGCGTTCAATGATGTTCATGCAATTCTATCGATGAACTGAACGCGCACAAAGTGTATATGCACTCTATCCACTAACAACAACGGTCTCTTTGTTATCGAAGTCTAGCAACACTTTTTTAACGATTAATTTTTGTTATCCAACGTTGTCAATTCGGAGATTCAGCTAGGTTAAAAAAAGTGATTTCCGATATGCTTACTGCAGCAACTTATTCGACAGACTGTCAGAATGAAAATAAGGTTTCGGGGCTCTCTTTAAAGAAGTATAGGTCAGTTACACGAACACAAAAATAACCTCAAAACGCACACTGGCCACGTCAAACTTCGGTACACGTCGCGCACGTCCCACGCATGCCTCGGTTTTTGTTTGACAATTCAAGGTGATAGTCTTTTGAATTAGTAGCAATACTTATTTTACACTGTCACACCGCGGTATACGTGGTAAAAAAAAATGCAAGGACTTCGATCCAAGTGTAGAAATTGACAGATCTAAACAAACCGGGTACCAAAAGTTGCTTTAAGTTTCTTTCTATCGAACATTCGAGGCCCGCGACAAGCGCCAAGTACCTCTTTGCTTAAATCATCTTGCTTCGATCATGTTACAATCCTAACGATGATAACGTTATACTAATGCAATACAATGCATTTCACAGAGAAACGAACTAGCGCACCTTCCTAAGAGAGATCGTTCGCGATATGTGACTCAGCACTCACTCCGGCAACGTCGTTTCTCAGGGCCGCGCCAAGTCTATGTGTCGCCCTATATGCTTTCCTGAACGACCAATGATCTGTTTAGCCTTAAATAAATTAAACTTAAATGTCCAATGCATTGAAATGATTGATGCTTCAATCACCTCCAACCTGTTCTTATCTTTGCTCCAATGCTTATGACTTTTTATACAGGGCGAATGTAGTATTGTAAAAAACGAGATTTATGTAGAAACAAGTGCACCTGCCCGCGTAAGCTTAAATACTGGATTCTCAATAATGGCATTCAAGGTATACATATATCCGAATGTTATAATGCAGCAGTAAAATCGAGCATTAAGAATGAATAGTCATGCTGCTACTTTAATTAGTTTTTAAGTAAGGGATATCGATACTTCATTGAAATATAATACGCACGCGCTTATATAATACTGTTTGTATTTGATTGCATTTTCACCATCATTTTGATTGCATAGCAGTACACGCTGATTGCGTTAGAATTTTCATGATGTTTGTGTTCCTATGCTAAACTCAATTACATTCCTCAGCTTCTCCTTACAAATATTGCATTAAAATAAACAAAATTCTAGCTATGTCGCAAGAATTTTATTGTTTCGCTGAAATCTATCCTCCTACTAGAGCCGCCGTTTTTGTTCAAAAGTGAACGTTTTTAAATGTGTACCTTTTACTCTTCATTTATCCTTCTTGGTATCAACAATTGTATGTATTATACTTACTTTAATTGTAATCAAATTTTGTATTATTTGCAGTATTAATATACTGTCATTTGTAATTATTCAGTGATGTATATAAATGCATTCACTATTATTAATATGTTAGCAGAGGACACTACTTGTAAATGAAGTTCATAGGTGAACTATAACGATATACAATACGGAAGGCCAAGAATTCCGTCGATAAGCTGAATCAATTATTTACACGTTTCTCTGTAGATAATTCTTTAGAGTAATAAATATTCTATAGTGCAGTAAGGATAATGAAATCATAAAAATCTCACAATTAAAATAATAATTTATCGTAATGCGTAAAAATAAAATTGCGACGAAAGCGAGGAATTGAACAAAATTAATATAATTGAAACTAGACCGGAGAAATTATGCTTGCTGTGACGTTGACACGCTGTGCGCAGTTGCCATATTTAAACTGCTAATACAAGTTCATAAATGATCAAGAGTTACGTAGGATATGTGTAAGTTTTCTCACAATCGACGCGCGTGCGTAAACATATTATGCACATATCGTATACATATATACATGCTTAATACATGTGCATATTTAGATATGTATATTGCAAATTTTCATACACTTTGGTACTCACCTCACACATAAGCTTTGTTGACTTCCACTCTATTGCATACTTGCCGGGCGACAATGATGTCATACGCGGTAAATCTTCAGTTCGAACCATGTTCTATTAATCTGTTGATTTTAACGTGTGTGCTCCGTTAAGAGAAATCACCTGGGCACTACTCAACACCGACTAAAGATTCGTCACTGACAATTACAAGCATGGAAATGAAACACATTACGTCACTTAACATCGTTGAACACTCACTTTAATGATCAAAGGTATGTTACGATCTTCCAAATTTTACATGATGTTTCATTCAGAGCTGGATGACAGGTATTCGTCTGACAAAAATTTCCACCGCGCATTGTTGCGGATACTAGGGATCGAAGCGAAAGCAACTGTCTGTCGTTCCAGTGTCAGATAATTAGTATTTTTCTTGGGCTACGTCACTATGAGCTACAACCGCGCCATTTGAACATGGCGCTAGTTACACCGCGTCTGTTATTATAAATGGACGTTTCCGTATCCGATGTGCAGATACGCCGGCACATTTGAACTATACATGCAGTGCAAACCAAAATATAAATTTCATATTGTTACTGGATGGCAAATGTACGCATTTAAATATGTTATTTAGCATCGTAAAAAGCACTACACTTACATTAGCATGATATTAATGTTTTACGTTGTTTAGTATTGATAAGTAAGAGTATTAATAAGTTAATATATAAGTTAGGATTAACACCTTTATAATAGTACATTAAAATAGTAAACAGTCGTCTTACAATTAAATATATGAGGACGAAAATGTTTCAATACCAAATAGCACCTTTCAGTCAATTTAATCCTCTGTGTTATGTTAATGTATAAAAGGTAATTATAGTAATTTGTGAAGCCAATCAGTGTAAGTCCATTAGTATTCAAAGCTAGGTACATAAGGTTTTTACACATTACTTGGAAACAAATGACAATGTTAGTACAGTCATCTATTGCTTACATATGAAAATAGCGAGTTAATTGAGTTAGCAACTGAAAGTTTTAACATTAAAGAGGTCTTTCCCATAGTTACGGAACAGCCTGTATAATCAGTATATGTATACAGTAGTATAGTGGATCGAGAAAGTTTCCGTACACCATACTTTATTTTCATTCAAACAGTATGTTAAAGAAAAACAGTATTCATAAAAGGAAAATTCTGTAATATCTTTTTTAACAATGCTGCGATGACCAGTACAATAAGTATAATGAAGATTCAATAATTCGTTTACAATAAAATTGGTTATATCTTTAAAATGAAAACAATGAACGTCGGAAACTCCGTACATTGCAACTTAAAGTAATTGAAATCATAATGTTTTTGTTCTCAGTGGTTCTTTATCTTTAATAACTTCTCACATTCATTTTTGTACACTAGAAACATCTATTTTGAAGAGGAAAGTAAATATATTATGGAAAAAATATGTAGAACGATGTTTCTCGATTTTTAAACCTGGAGCTATAACTAGCTATTGATGAATCATTACCTTAACGCATGGGGCACATAAACAAGCAAATAATAATATAATTAAAATAAGAGCAATTATTTCTTTTATTGAACAATTTAATTAAAAATATATTATTTTATTCTTTTTATATAACGCGTCAAATTGAAAAGATTTTCGTGATACATTATAGGGCTTTGTACAGCAAAAGATTACACCCTGTCCATATTTTCGTTTGGCAATATAAGAAGTCAATTATGTATTAAAAAAGGTTCGAAATGGAGGATAAGCCTTCATTTATATTACAGTTTATTATTAACTACTTAATGTCCCTCTCAACTTTCAGGGATAATCCACAGATAAGGTTAGGTAGTAGCGGATATGTATAAATAAATGAAATAAAGGGTCAAATTATTTTAAACATATAATATATTCATTTGTATGCTTGTACATATCTCACATTCTTTTATACAACAAAATATCTATGACAACAGTACAGTAGAGAACGGTATACAATATATAGTTATATCAATAATTCATTCATAAATATGAGATGCAAGACAGCCTCGTTCTCTTAAGACGTAACCGTATCGGGTCATGATTGCATAAAATTCATATAAGTATGTACTGCTCTTGATTACTCTGATGTCCAGTCTTACGGTAGAATTTTTGCATCGGTTCACTTCGCGTCTAGTGGCTTCGATTTCCATTTAAATCGCATCGGATTCGAATAATTCAAACGAGTCCACATTGTTATTATACGATACAATTGTTGATACCTCGATAACGAATCGGCTTCTTCTAATACTGTTAGACCTTTGTAATAGTAATAAAATAATATGGTTGACTGACCGATTATGGTGAAAACACAATAATCGTGCGTAACTTTCATGACCATTACACATACGATTAGACATAAATCTGTTTGTAAAGGAACATGATGATCTGTGCGATTTTTCGTCCCTGGACGAAAGCGATGAGAAAACTGCATTATATTTCTTAAACAAGTACTTTCGGGTATAATACGAATGTTGTAAAGTAGGCCAATCGGTTCGTGCTCCCTTCGTGTTGAAACCGGCGAACCGGGCACTTTCGCTAAGTGTCGTGGAGCGACTTCGTTCATTTAAATCTTTAACAAGAGAGAATATCCGTTAGTGAAAAAATATGCTATTTACATGTAAGGTATCTAGTTGTGCGTCAATTCATTAATTCGCCGTTGGAGTGTATCAAAATCTACTTAAGAGGATGAACGATTCATGCAGCCGTTATTTTCATAGATCCTTCCCCGTACTTAATGTAAACATGCGTATACGATCTCCGGCCGGAGGATCCTAATCCGATAAAAATTCGACGAATTTACCAAGAAATATTATCCGTCACGCACTAACATGGATTGTACTTTGATTTGAAAGTATGTAAAAAGTGGCGTAAACCTCGAAAGAAATGCTATTTTTCTTCGTGGGAAATTCGAATTGCAAGCAATCCGTAAGTGTCCTATGTACTCTAGCGTGAGAACTAACTCTATTGTGAAATGCTTCCCTGCTAAGTAACGAGTGCTCGATTCTTTAACAAGGGTGATGGAGAACACGCAAAAATCCAATATTCGTGAGATTCGGTCGGCCACTGGATACGAGCAGCGGATGATAACGGGCGCGTAAGAAACAGTTTTCGATTTAAGTGAAATCTGAACGTATACAGGTTGCTTGAAGATTTCCCGATCGGCTGAGAAATTTCTATCGCTCGTTGCCCAGTTTCTCTCGTACGTTACATATTATTCTTACATATTATACCAGCACGCTGAAATCATCTTTGGTACTTGACCTTTTTCTTTTCTTTCCGTTTGCAATAAGATCGGTTGCGCACAATTATCATAGATTTTGGTGGCTTAACCTTCAAATGCTAAATTTTTATTTTATCTCGCTAGAAACAGTTTGAAAACGAGCCCGTTTCTAGATTAAGTCCCCGGTACACGTGGCTTTGCGTGGGTTTATTGTCGTTGAATAAATTAAAAGAACTTAATAGATTGGTAATGCAAGTACACGAGGGACGATTGTATTTTCAATAAGTAACGGCAGTTGACGCAAAATCAATTTCGTTAACATTTCAAGGTTACGAATGGTGCCAAAATCACACGAATATCTGTTTTTTCTTCTTTCGCAGAGGCCAGCGTAAATTGGCATTAATGTATTTTCTATGCATCTAGATACCTTTTTATCCGATCACACGGGGCACACAGTTCTCTTATCCTAATATATACACACCATACAAAGCACCACATGATTACACACATAAATTTATACACTTTCTCATAATAAAATATCTGATTCTGTATTATACTACTTCACACGGAGAATGATCAGCTCCACGCGAGACATGTCCCGCGCATCCAGCAATCTGCAGCAGTTATTAATACATTACACACACGGTACATAAATCCTTCGCAATTATTTTGAGGGGGATATAATCCTCGTAATATGTTCTTTTAGTCGAAACCAATATATTTCTTATCTGATTATCGTTTCCACGAAACTAATTACTGTTTGACAGGGATTTGGCCGATTTACATATAACGTGTCAAACGTTTCTAATGTTGATATGCTACTTATATTATAACTGACTGTTCGTACAATCCCCTCGGGCATTTTCGCTCTCCTGTTTTTATCATTCGTCGTTGGTACAAACTCAATTGAATGCCGTTCCTTGATTTTATTTACAGCTAATCGCACAATATTTCACAGGAGCAGCCAATAATTGTTTTAAAAGATAGAATTTTCGGAGATGGTCATCGACGCATATAATGTAACTTGACAAATGTTTAGTAACTACATAATCGATATTATACGTCTACAGAAATGTCGTATCAGTAAAAAATAATCGTATATATACATATACCCCGCGACTTCGTGTTTGTATATACAATAAACGTTAACTCAATAAAACTATTATATTATATTCTAGACCAGGCCAAAATATTACTCTGTATTACGAACCGTTTTATGGCCACTCCCCTTTATACAGCATATCACTGAATCGTGAAACGTGTAAGTAGCATTTTTTTTTTGTTCTTTCTTCCGTTTTTCTTGCCAAAAATTTCAGTACCCCGTCGAATTTTCTGTACTGGATGGATCAAGAATGGGGGCTTGGGTATCACGTGGAGGCAACTACTGTCACTCCTTGTAATAAAGTATAATATATCTGGGAGACTAAGATATCAACGTTTTTTAGGCGTACGTCGTTAGCCCCCTTTCAAAGAAAATTCTGGATTAGCGAGTACCCTAGGAACAACGTTGCCTCTTCTCTCACTATAATTTCTTTCTTTATAATAGTAAATCGAATCTGCACGCACCGCGTGTATATAGCAAATAAATACTTTCGAAAGTGCGTATAAATCGGTGTATAATGTGTTTACATACAAACAATTCGGCTCTGTTGCTGTCCACCAAAAGATTTTTTCCACCGCGACAGCGTAAACTTGTTGTATGTATAAGGTCAATACGTTTACCGTCTCCGAGGGATACATTTTAATCGAAGGGTATATCCCCACTAGCAGCTGGAAACAATCTTTTGACATTTACGACGGAAATGGGTCATTTTTGATCTGCGAATTACATCTAAAAGTGGTAAATAAGTGATTCCGTTACGTTTATGGAGGGTAACAAAAATCTTACTTTTCCACAGGCTACATCGCAACACTACGACGGTATCATGTATCGATGAATACCATGAAAAAGGTAAGCATTGTTACGCAATGACTGGATGATAACTTCGCGTCATTCTTGTCCCATTCCCGATAAACAAGGGGTTAACTCGTGTGAACGTTCAAATAGTTTATAAGCCATCGATCGATGATATCCGCATTTTCTTTTACCCAGTGTATATTGAACTTGATTGTTTCTAGGCTTTGCTCTAATGCTCGTCGACCACTTCCAACGTCCACGTTCTTAAAGAATTCCGAAACCTGAGGGCGTAACGTTAAAAATATTGATTTACTGTTCTACGTGATAGCGTTGTTAATGGATTACTCGTTCTTAAGGGGCTTCAGTAATCGAGTGGTGTAATATACGTATAAATGCAGGGTGTTGTTATACAGGGTGTCCCTAAGAAGAATAATTGTACGCACATTTGCTGTATCCAATTGTTTATAATCTTTAACTCTATTATTGGCGTCGAATGTGCACGAACCAGATCATGTAGTAAGATGCGGGGTAAGAGGTATGAATTGTAATAAAATTAGAGTATAGTTTGACCTAGAGACCAGACTATTCGTGTATTATTGAATAAAAAGAGAACTAGATCTGTGCAAGACACGAGTAGAAAACCTCTAGACGTTGATGTTGCACATGCCGATAGCAACTTGCAAATAAAATTTTAATTTATTTTTTCCAACCATTTATTTTGAAATAGATATAATATCATGTCGTAAATGTGTTTTTTAAAATAATTCTTCTCATTTTGAAAAATCAGATGGTTACTTTAGGGACACCCTCTAGTGTAATATACCACTAGCACTTAGATGGTATGATAAGCAAAAAGTGCTACGTGGATTTGTAATTAAATTAAGGTAGTCTTATTAATTTAGGTATTGTTACACAAAACATACTCTTGAAAAGGGTATTATTTAAACGGGCTCTGTTACGTTATCTTGTTACAGTTGAAATAGTTGTCTGTAGTAGTACCCTGAGACGACTGGAATTTGTTTTCATTTTATTTTATGTGCAGGTGAAAGGGTTAACTATCAGTCCATTTGTATTAAATTAATTTGTGTATTTAATGCACTTGTCGATTTAGTTCGCCTTATTTCGTTCAATTCATATTGTATATAGTGTATAATATTGATTGGTACAGGTTACATAAATAATTACGAATTTATAGAAGCAACCATTTCCTATACAGTCAATCCCATAAGCATTTGTACCTTTACTGTCAATAAAAGGGATTGGCTTGAATTGAGTAAAGCATTTGAAAGAGGTTTTCCAATACATTTCTTAATAAAAATGAAAAAACATACACATATAGTGTATTTAGGCTAGATTTTAATTAATTATAATACAAAAACATATGAATTCTTACCCCTAAAAACTTTATTTTAACAAGTTTCTTGTATGAACAGTGCGGGTACGAATACTTATAACAACCGAAGAAGAATATGCTGATCAAGGTAAGAGACGCAGCAATAGATTTTCACTTACCTCGTGGTAATCATATTCCGTGAAAAAGTCCGAAACTACAACAGATATTAGTCCACCCATCGTTAGCGACCCGTTTCCGAATAAAGCGTGTATCTGAGGCCAATACGCTTTTAGATGACGCCACGCAAGGAATTGACCCTCGCAATTGGAAGCAACCGAGGCTATAACAGTTTCGACGTCTTGTGATCTCACCATGTCTCGGTCCAACGATCGTAGAAGGTAACGTTGCAGCAACCAAGAATCTGTTGTCGCCCCTAGCGCTTGCAACATTATTCTCTTTTCGCTGGGTGTCTGCGTTTTTTGATAATTTTGCCAACAGTGATTCCACTCTTCCTCGCCGCCAAATTTAATTCCTACGCAGACAAACGTACGACATTTTATCAGCATAAAGTAAGACAGGCAATGTAAGTTACCTTTTGACATATTATATTATAGTTGTTTCATGTTACGTTAGGGAAAAGGAATATTACCTGCAACATATACGACGTCCCGTATATTTGGAGCGATTCTTTTGTGTCTCAACATCCAATCTTCGAACAGAGTTTTTGCTGGGTTAACGACATCGTCCAATTTTACAGATACAGCTGATTGAAGCACTGCAATTCTTAATAGCCTATGGAAAGGGGATATAATGAATTCTAAGCATTTCTCATATAACGATTAATAAACAAATAAATGTGCATATTTATTTTGCAAAAATATTGTACTCGTCTACTTCATTTTATATCGACTTCCTTGTAATTACTAGTGCCATGAATGGACGATTAGATTAATTATGGGGAATTGTAATAAAATGTTAATGTAATCAGATAATTTTGTGCGAATATGACAATATTCCTTTTATGCGTGGGTATCAAGTTTTATTTACTTCAGACCTAAATTTAAATATTCTAACGGTTAACCCTTTGACTAAGAAGGGCGTAAGTTTCTGATCACTACCAAACATTTACTGTTTTAATAAATCGATATCGTACTGCTCATATTTTCTATTATATTTGTTTTGCTATTATCATGCGTTTCTGACAGTGGGATTATTTCAGCAACGCTGGCAGCAAATTGTTAGAGATTGCCGCAGTAAAGGGGTTGAAATAACAATGTTAAAGTTTCTTGCAAATATCAATACTATAAAGTTAAATGTAACTGCAAAATAATTTTCTATTGAAAGAAAACCGTACAATCGACATGCACATTTACTTGCTTAATATGTGTTCAAGGATCTCAAAAGTAACGATGTAAAAAAACTGAACATGTTGTTTAAAAACGTAAGAAGATGGGTAACGCAAAAATTAATAAATTCTTTGCATTTGAAAATCAATAGTTATAATACAGGCTAATAATAACATTGTTTCAACTTACTTTTTTAAATGAGATCCTTCGTCCGTCCAGCCGACGTATTTTGTGACCGGAGACAATAGTTGTTTCAAAAACGTAATGTATTTTTTGTATCCAGGACTTTCGCTCAATCGTTCTTTCCAAGAGTGTAAATATCCAAGCGCTGTTACCCACGGTACATATTCCCTCTCATTTAGAAGATAAAGAGATAGCTCAAGAGGTACCGTAGCGTTCAGCTCGCCGGCTTCGCAAAGTGTAAATGCATCGTCGATGAGATTAGCACGATCGGCTGGACTGAACTTCGTGTGGTCATTTAATAGAGTGGCGGTGATCGATGCCCACATTTCATCTGGATAGCTTACACGATAAAATCCACTTTGGTTCACGTTGCATTTGATGTATTCCACGTCGCTAGGTATCTCAAAGGTCACTGAAAACGCATTTCGCTCACATTACATAATGCATAGATGTAATTGATGCGTTAAACATTGCTAATACACATTGTATAATAAATTCATTCGTTTAACGAAGTTCATGATCTACATTTCGAATTTCAACTTTGATACAAAATTAATCATTTACTTTTGATATTTATTCCATATATTTCATTTCTTACTCTTTAAATAATAAGTGGATTGTGATTTGTCGCGTTTAACTTTCGCGTCTTTGGAATGCACTATTTTAAACGAAACTTTTGTTGTGACTCTTTCGAAACCAGCGCTGACATAACGAATGAAATTATCAATAGTGGCAATAAAATTCAATAAATAATTAATTTAACGTTATACGGGACTACAAACATTTTTGTTATAATTATCCTATATGTTACCATCGGTTAAATTCATCCATACGTTGTGAAGCTTGCGCGGTTCTTTGTCTGTGTAGTAGCTCAACGGGACATACCACTTGTAATCAAAGGACGATTTTGGTTGCAAAATTTCTGTATCGTTCTCTTTTGGCGAAATCAAGAATCTCTTCTGGTTTGCTGTGATAGTATTTCCATCACGTGTAATCGTGATCAATGGAAAACCCATTTGCTGGGTCCACGTATCCATAATGGCCTGCCAACGCGTTTAAGTTTGATAAATACAAGAAACTATGGAAGTAAGACTTTATTGTCAGATATACCAAACAAATTTTAGTCTCAGATGTTCAAGTTTCAATTTTTTGGTCGTGCTTGTAATTTCTTTTACTAATACCGAAATCAGAAAGATTCGATTCAAATTCCAAATGTTGATAATCAAAAGTTCTTGCGAAATTACCAGCCTATCTTTGGTGACGACTTCAAATTTTCATTCATGTAAATAGTAATTATATAGCATATGCAACAAAAACAAAGGGATTCTTCGCATTTTAATCAAAATAACTTTTCATAGGTATTAGACGTATAATACTTCAAGCTTTATGGAAAATATTTCTGTTTTCAATTAATTAAACTTAATTATGCTTGCGAATGTAGGGTGCCTCGCGCAATTCCTTACCGTCGATATCATTTGTGCGAAACACAATCCTGAAAAGCTTCGTAATGGAAATTTAGGGTTACACAGGGCATGTAATTTGTGGCGATAAACACTTCTTCTAACTATGTACGATTTTAGATATTGCTCCCCTTATTTATTTCCCTTTGGTGTATTAATTATTAAAACTTGGCCATGGAAAGGCTTAGAAAGGGCAGGGGTTCGCAGACATTCACTGGGGCATAATGTATCCGTGTATTCCAAGAGGGTCGAAAGGGTTAAGGAAACTCTAAATGCTTGTGCGAGATGCCCACATTATGCGTACATTATGAAAGGGATTTTCATGTAAAATAGTTCAAGCCTATCACTTGCCTATCACCTTGTACGATACTGATATTTTTGTTTTCCTCGATCAATCTATGCACGTGTAACTGCATGCGCCGATAAAGTATACGTGTACTATCGTCCACTATGAAACATCGCATGTGCAACTGATTTCGCTTCTAACGTTACAACTTTTCTTCCAATAACTAGGAGATAATCTAGGTTTATACCTACTTTCACATCAAAAGTGTTATTTGCATGTTTTGTAAAGACCGCCCAAAGGTCGTTCGTGTCTGCATTTCCGTACGCGTGCGAATTCAGATAGTCATTCAATCCCCTTTTGAGGACATCCTCACACAGAAAGCCCTCAAGCATGTTGAGAATGGAAGCACCCTTACTATAACTGATATCGTCAAATATAGCCTCTATCTCATTCGGATCTTTCACTGGCACGCTTATAGGATGACTACTGGCTAGGGCGTCGAGATTAAGGGCCGGTTGAGTTTTGTCTACGATGAACTGATCCATCATACTCCATTCGGGCGAAATGTGATTCACTCCTTTGTACTCGAAGAAACTGGCCGCTCCTTCGTTCAACCACAGATCGTTCCACCATTTCATTGTAACGAGATTGCCGAACCATTGATGAGCCAATTCGTGTGCCACGACGACGGCAACCCATTCGTGAGCGTTAGTTGATGTTTCTTGTGGGTCATAAAGTATGGATGTTTCTCGGTACGTAATTAGGCCCCAGTTCTCCATTGCCCCAGCGGCAAAATCAGGAATGGCTATTAAATCTGGAAGAGCGTCGATAGAATTAGCATACTGATGCAAGAAATTGTACATTAAGCGTACAGTGCGTCTGGTTTAACTGGGAACAATGGAATGTGGCGTATGGAATTGAAGATACCAGAAAACTTTTGTTAGAGTTTGTTAAAGTTGTCTGGCATGAAAGGGGATGTTACGTAATATAGATTTTCTGAAGTGGCAGTGGACATATCAGGATTATCTTAATTTCTTTTTAACGGAACACTGTATTTTTTGTTCACAATGTGATAGAGCCTCTTGATTGAAAGATTGACAAGTTTGTTTTGTATCGAGGCGCGTCGGGTTCTCACGTAGTTGCTCAGAGTTACTAAATTGTACGAATTAAAAATGGTAGTCTTAAATGTTGTTAAATTTTTCCGCAAGCGTGCCGAGGTACTAGTAATAAAAATGTATAGTATTCCATTGAAAAATAATTAGGAGAACCTGGATATGTACTCAAACATTCCTCCTATAATAAGTACTCTGTCCCTGTCTGTGCTGGATGATTAATGCTGCATGATATTCTATCGTTTTCAGTTAAACCGGACAGACAGCATACACGGGACTTTGTGTTCGAACTGGTAAAATTAGCAACGGAGTATAAATTAGTATTGGAAAGACTTATGGTACTTGCAAGTAATGTTTTCGCGAGTACAGACAATAGTGCCTACCTTGTTTAGGTAGTGGATAGTGCACTCCAAAAAAAGATTCAAAGTAATCCATAGTACGGGCAGCTGTTGTTACTGCATATTTTGCTTGTGGAAGCATCGCTTCTGCTGCGTAAACGCTAACGGAAATATTTCGTTTAGTTAGTTCAGACACCCGTTTGAAGTCGCACACCACGAAAGCCACCAAATACGTCGACATTTCCACGGACTCTTGGAAGTCATCTCGAAGCTGAAATTTGCGCAGTAGACGTAATTTAACTTTTTTAACTTGCAACGTACAGGTGGTATGAACGACAGTCACGCGCGTCAGTTTTAAAGTGGCATATTTAAAGTTGGACATTCGTCATGATTTTTGCTTTCAAACTCGCCTCTCGAGCATGTCTGTGTTAACATTGATAAACAAATACCAGAGAAACCAGGAAAAACGATAATGTACAACCAACTTAAAATTAGGTTGCCCAAGAAATTCGTGCCATTTTCATTTTGCAACCGGTTTGTTCAATTAATATTTGTGCACTGTTGTTATACATCATCTCATGGATTTTGCATCCCTTTCGAAGTTGTTACGAATTGTGCCACATTTTGCTTGCAGCGGAAAGGAGAATATAAAAGCTGTGAAGTTTTGAGTTAACAGATATGTGGACCTCCGATATGTTTTACCTGACGAGTTTAATTTTTATTCCAGACCTGTCTAGGCAGGCCGAAACACTTGTGTCATCTATGATAACGGTTATGCTGCTGAAAAGGCAGTCAGAAAATTGCTTTTGTGCTTTCTCGAGACTCTGATTTCGATCAAGCTTGTCTGTATTGTTTGCTAATTAATTCAATAAAAATTACTCTTCGACATCTTCAAGCGACATTTTATATACACCAACTTAATACTGCTATACTGCTTTTATAAAGCTGGTTAAATCATACGTTTCCATTAAATGTTTCACAAATAAAGTATAGTATGTGTGAATAAATATTGAAAAATAAAGCTTCCTTTAAAAACGTAACATTGCATATCTTTGCTCTCAATCGAACTCATTGTTACTTGTAACATGTAGTTCAGGGTGAAAACTGGTACTAATTTGCCATGATTGTTTAATAACTACACAATTATATTAATTTAATACTCACAAGCCCTGTGCCCATGTAAAATCCCGCGTCTTCGGTGTTCATCACTGGCATGTTACATAATGCTATATGAAATCTATCCCTGAATATCGAAACTTTAAATTTGGCTTTGAATAGTGGCTCATCGAAGCATGGGAACGCTGAACGAGCGTAGGTAGGTTCAAAATGCGTTGTAGCTAGGTACCTAAAGTCGAAAAATATTATGTTACGATTTCGTTCAAGATAAAAGTACGCCTTGAGCAATTTTCCAAACAGAAAATTATTACAGTTTCAGAGTGACCTCTTTTCCCCATCCGGGGTAACGTAACTGCTAAGATAAAATCCTTCGAGCTCACTCGTAAGCCTCGAAATGAACCTCAAGTGTACTGTATAGTTTCCCCGTTTTCGAAATTTACTTTCCTCCAGCTCTAAATATAGTTGCTGATGTTGGGGGTATTCCAGCAATTTTGCGATTTTTAATCTGTGCCCTTTACGGTCCTGTACCATCTGGAAATTAATCATTCAAATTTAGACAATATATACATACATATGTATATACTTCTCCTGTACGCAGTTCCAAAGAGTACTCACTTTTTCATTTATTGTCAAATTTTTACTATGGAAGACGATATAGTTGGTCTCTCTATCGACATAAAATTCGATTGTGACCTGTCCTGGAAACGGAAATTGGAAATAACTGTTAATTAACCATTAAAATAACTACTATAATTCTATAACCTTCGATTGCTTTCTACTGTCAGTATTGAAAATGACATAAAAAATATATTCTAAAAATGAATTTCAGTAATGCCGAAAATATTTCTGCGTTCTTCGTTTCATTTATACTGAATAGCAATTCTAAGAATATAATGGTTCGAATAAAACATTAAGGAACGAAAATTTGTTAACTAATATTATAAACAGTAAAATTTTGAAACAGTATTTACCTTTTACTTCTAAGGTGGTAAGATTTGGATGGATAGTAATGTTGTATCTAGTAGGATGAGCAAACGTAGGTAACCTTACGTTGTCCCAAGGAAAAACCTAGAATAGCGTTATTCAATTAATATCACGCTGTTCGAAGATCAATCAATTACAACAGCGAACTCCGATATCAAACAGCGAGTCACATTATATTTCCTAATGAAATACAAATATTCAACTGTCGCACATAAGCACTATAGATTGCACCGACGCCTCGCCATTGATTTCCCGCCAAGACGTTTTGTATTCACGTTTTGCCTCAGGCGAAGACTTTTCGATGCAAGCATTGAAGAATGACATACACATAAGTATACATATACGCATGACAGACAATTCAATACCAGCCTGTGCACGTTCCAATTCCTTGCAAATATTAATAGCATGTTATATTGTCTTTTACATTTATCACTAATTATGAATATTTATTTCTACCACAATTACGCGAAATTAAATTTTATATGCTTGCACAACTATTTGCCTTAAATTTATTTTCTAAACATCCGCCGAGATTGGTCGCGAAATCCAAGTGCAAGTTCTAGTCGAAAATATTAAACAGGTTCCAATCGGAGAATTTGGTCTACGTATACAAAACATTTAGCGCAAAATTATCCGAAGTCGCAGAACATATTTGAACGACAGAAGCAGGTCTGCATTATTCATTGTGCCATTTGCGGTTTTGTACGAGTACACATGTTCTCAATTACTCGTGCATTATGTCTGGAATATGTGTCACGAAGTACATGTTTTGCTCTACTTCGGCATTACGATCGTATAGCTAGCAAAGCAAACATAAGTGACCGTACCTCTCCATTAGTTGCAAGAGGCTCGCTGCTTTTTTCATCGTCCTCGATTTCCAGGTTGGCTGGCTTTTCTCCAGCGCAAGGGCAGTCTATTGAAAATAAAATCGAGAAACTAATAATAAGCCGGGGAACGCGGGAGACACACACACACACACTCAATATCATTCACGCAAATACAGTTTTATAGTACCATTTTGTGGTCCCGCGAAGGCAATGATGAGTGATATGGCGAAAAGAATCGCGAGAACGACGGTAGCTATGCAGAGGGCCTTTTTTTGAGAGCACACAATCCCATTGTGTTCGTAAATACTACGCTTGTGCAATCCTGTGTTACTGTCTCCTGGAACAAAGAATCTCCTGAAGCATGCTCAACCGTGAATCACTGTTTTATTCCACAGAATATTTTCTAGCCAGAAAACGACAATCAGGGAAAGACAATAATAGAAAAAATTGAGACGACAAGTAAAATACGCTGGCGTATCGAAGTCTCTAAACCTAAAAGTGTCATATCTACTAAAATGAGAAACAAGTTTCGTGTCCTCGGCCACACACACTTGACCTAGATTCCTCACTGCTGAGCGACGATGCACAATGACGTTGATGCAGTTACTTCAAAACAGGTGAGAGCTTGTGTACCTTTGTTTGGTATGTCACAAATTCTGTAACTTCGAATGCGCTACAATTAAGCCTGAATTAATAAATAAATTCGTTGCCGATAAACGCAACGCGGTGGGGAATATACGTGGCTTTAACAGATGTGCCTCTACCGCTTCGCTCAACTCAAGTGGGGCAAAGCTTTAAGTAAGCAATTATGTAGCGTCAAGATATTTCGAGAGTCGTAAAGGAGCAACTTTTGCGCGCGGATTTATGTATACACAGTTACGTATAACACCTTCGTCAAAGCAATACTTTCGGTCGCAACAGATCGTGTGTTGTTGTAGAACGGTAACATGGTCGGATAGATATGTTTGCGCAGGTTACAAACACTACCCTCGTGTCCAGCAAATAAATCGAACCTAGGCTGATCGGTCGAACGCAAAACAGGCGCGTTGCGTGCTTTAATTTGAAAGATCGGAAGCTCCTCTCTTATTGATCGCACGCACGTGTTTCTCGTATAGTCTATTCGCAGCCTGGAGGCTCGTAAGTGGGCCATCTGGTCGAACAATTTCAAGAGAAAAGGAGAGAGTCGCGTGCAGGAAAAGGGGAGCGGAAGCGAGGAAGGAAACGGCGGAGAACACGGAAATAACGAAAGCAGGAAAGCAAAAGTGCAGGAAAGGATTGCACACTGTCGTCAAAGGGAGCCAAACGGCCAGATTGCTAATACGTGAAATCCTTAAAATCGTGGACTATCCCGGGGATGCCTTACCTGTCAGAAAGGCAACGTCATCCACATCCTGCTCGCTCATCGTGAACCGATTCGGCGGATGTCTCCGACGAACGATTTCTTTTACCTGACCGTCGTTCGTAGCATATAAGATTTTGATCAGGGGCTCTCTCTGTTCAGCCAGAATTCGGGCGGTCGTACTCGTGGTTCTCTTGCTTCGCCTGGTAGTTACTTTCGTTGATAGACTGCCGGCCCGGTTGCCAAGGTCAAGGAATCACCGAGGAAGACTGACCAATTTATCTCTCTGTTTCACTGTGTCTCGCGTTTACTTTAGGCTCAACCTCCTTTCCTTGTCCTCGTCCCGTTTCCCCTATGTAGTTCAAAGCTCGATCGGCAGGAGCGAGCTGGCTCGAGTACGTGGAACGGCGGTTCCTGAAGCACCGACCACGAGTACGGGCACGGGCACGGGCACGGGCGGGATCACGATTACAGGTGCGACCACGAGCACGAACACGAGCACGAGCACGAGCAGGAGCCCGAGTACGAGCGCAAACAACGAGGTCCCGAGGACCCGCGACAACGTGACGATGCACGGGCTTACGAAGTCACCAGACAGCTCGACAACGTCGGCGAGTCTATAACGCGCGATGTGCCTTGACATTTCATTGGCATTAAAGCGTGGATATAGCGACTGCGGAGTTAGGCAGAAATGGCGACTTTCCAAACCCCTTGGTGGCGGTCCGCTCTACGGGGGTGGATTTGCAGCCCTTGCCACACCGCACCTCGCTCCACCTAGCCTTCCAGCGGGGGTGGTTGCCATCACTGTGGCGCCATCCGTGACCCACCCCTTACAGTGATTCCTACTCGACTTGCCGTTTCGTTTCTACGCTTGGGCTGGTAAGAACATTCTCTACCATGTTCCTCGTGCAGTTTCGTTTCGCGTATTGTAAGTGGTGTATGCCTTCTGTGTCGCATCGTTACCATAAAAGGGAAGGCACTGTCGAGGTAAATTTTGTCGGGGACGAAAGTATTTTACGATTGGGGATGCAGTGGTGGAGAAATATGTATAGTTCGAGTGATACGAAGGTAGAGAGTAATAGCGTTAAAGGGTAACGTGAAAAAGTACTGGCGACGAAATTCAAAAAAATGTGCAAGGGCTTTTGTTAGGGAGATGAATTTTTGTTCTATTTTATTCTCGAGACTACTGGTTTGTAAAGCCACTATAAGCGGTGTGAAGTATTGGCACTTTAACATCCAACGCGAGGGTGTGTATGGTCGTGGTACGCCCGAGAACACTCCCTTTTTGCATACGATAAAGAGTCCAAGACTGTGCAAGCGGTATGCATATTCAGTGTAAACCTCTCATTGCCTTAATTCTGTATTGAATGATAGCAACAATCGTTAGAGTCTGTCGTATACTCTTTATATTGTATTCCATATTGTACAAATATTTCTTTCTCAATGAAATTCTTTTTTGTATTATATCAATCTTAATTATTCCTAAGACTATAATTTTAATTAGTGGTAAAGTTACTGATCTAAAAGTATTTTATATTAGAGAATAGTGGTCCTACTTGTTACATTTTGACTGTGCATGCTTGCTTTCTAAGTATATGTATTCTAAATAGCATCGAGCAGTTGCAACGTAAGTTATTTTCAATAAATTTGTCAAACCGCGTTAGTGTCTTCCTAACCTGAATTTTTAGATTGGTAATTAACGAATCAGGAATCGGTACTTGTTGCAACTGTATCGCATCGATTTTGCTTTCCCCGGGTAAGCTCGTAGGCATCCGACAAGCTGTCATTTCAAATTATATTTTTTTTAGTATACCTATCAATTTCAGCCTCGTCAGCTTCTTTGTAAATGAATTTTCAATAAATTATAGTACAAACAAAGTGTGCAAATTTTACAAAGTTGTATAAAATTACTGTAAATTTTTTAGGAGCACGTTGCAAATAAATGAGATTAAACAATTGCTCAATGAAAATTCTTTAATTGAACGACAAGGAACGATATGAAGTTAAATTATTGTCACACGGTATCACATTAATTACGCGCAAGACATAACTGTATTAGGAACAACCACGCTTAAAAATTTAACAACACCACAGGCATTTAAACGAATTCCTGCATAGTACATGCAATGTATTTTAAAAATTCAATCGTGCATTAAACTAAAGTGTTGTTGCGAATGTAGAGTTGTATTGGAAGTTTCTTTCGATATATGTATACATAGTAGAATACTTATTTTGTTCGCCGTGAATGAACTACGCGGATTTCTTTCTCCTTGGAGATTTAAGCCCCGAGCACATGATTATAGTAATATATTATTCTATAAGCGCCTGAAAAAACAATTCTGCTAGCACAACATTTATTTAGGGAAAAGAAATTTAGCTACGGAAGCAGATTTGAATATATTCATTGGTACGGACATGTATTTCAAAATGATACTCTTCGTTAATTTTTCGTGCAAAATGTTTTCACACACATTTGTGGTCACTTACTACTAACTAAAGTACCTACAAAATATGAAGAAAAATATAACTTTGGATCTTTACTTTATTAATAATTATTGCTATTATGAAATCTATGTTCTGAAAATATCACACTCCAGCTGCGTTTAAATTGTTCTGGGAAATATTAAACATGTAGATGCAAAGTACACTTGCTTACTAATAATTTATTGAAATGGTGTACGAAACAGAAAACCTATTGTTTCTACCAACGCAGTACAAAATTCATAGAGAGGATAATTGAGTTTTACTCGACAGTGTCTATGTATATCTATGTATTTATATGCTATGTCAATGCAACTGTGTGGCACATCTGTAATGAGTAGACTGCGGAAGTTCATGCAATTACGATATGCAGTGAATATGCAGAGTATATGCATGATGTATGCAAAGTATATGCAAGATATATGCAATGAACATGCAGGGTAAATTCGATAAATATACACTTGCATATAGACTAGAAAATTTTGGACAATTATGTATAATCATTAATTACTGTATTTCACAATATATGGGAATTACACAAACTGTTATAAAAAATAATTATATTATACAGCTTGTACCATCAGAACACAATATAACATGAATATTAAACTTCTAAACATACAAAACACTATGTAACATAAATATTAAACTTTCACACACTTGATCCGTAAATAAAAAAGATAATGCCATTTTGACAACCCCACAGGGTGAAATCTGTACTGTAAATGATCAAGGCAAAAGGACGCTCTTTCCTTCTTCGGACTGTATATATGTTAATGGGCAGCATTTTTAACACAAAATGTAAATGGGAATGAAAGGGGACATTTTTCTGTTTATTAAAATATAACTACTTCCCTGACGATACGACGCGGCCTGCACCCCCGGCCGATTTATCTTAAAATATATCGTTAACCATTAGGTTTAGGATCAACATAGGTTTATACTTTTCTACTTACAATTTAATGTTCTTTCGAACTGCGGTGAGAAAAATATATCCTTTCATTTAAAAAAAGGAAGTTGACTTTGAAATTTCGGAAACTATACCACCGACGAGATATAGGAATAGACAAGACATCCAATGTATTTTTTCGGCCCGAATTTCTGGGTGCCTGAGGGACCCATACCATTTCCAAGTCACTCACAACGTTACCAACAGATTATAGAAAACAATGCGAAAATTAAATAATTTTAAAGAATTCTTTTGTTCTTTGTAGCAATGAAAGGCGGCAAAGCGTAGCAAACAATTAATGTTAATTAAAAATATTAAAAAAACATTACAACACGTTTTCTTATTTCGATTGTAGTATTAATAAATGAAATAATTTTGAAAGTTATACTTTACATTATTTTCTGGTAAATGACAATAAATGATATAGAACTACTTACAATCGAGCTAAGAGTCGTTTATTTTTTTAACACCCAAACAATAAAATTGCCGCAATGAAAAACTTGTGACGATCTTGTATACTACAATTATTACTTATATAGTTACTATACAAATTCTTTAATTATCTTTTTCATTGGGGCAATTTTTTTGTTAATGAAAGACACCATTTTTATTCTTAATTTTATTCTTTTCAGCTACGTATTCTTATAATTATTGACCTGTTGTATTTTTCATTACGTACTAGCACCGGTGCAAAATATATTTAATTCAATCTGTACAAAGGCGATCTAGAGTGGAATTAACAATTAATTTGTCAAATATGTAACACTGTATGTTAGTCTAGCTTTCAAAAACAGAATTGATGAGAAGAGAAGTAAAGAAAGTGATGGGGAAGTCTTAAAGACTAAATGTATAATCGAAATGAAATAAGGGGATAAGTAATGGGGATAATGTGTAAGTATATAAGTAAGTATGGGATAATGGAAGGTCTAAATGTATTAAAACGGGAGCAATGCATCAGTACCAAAGTAAAGAGGGAACAGGAAAGAGTCAGCAATTAATAGCGCAGAAATGACTTAGGAATTTGTAATGAAACAGAGAGGAAATGAAAGCATGTAATAGACGTGCGATAAAGAGACAAGAAATAGTGCGATGCATAAGGTGGAGAAGGTATGAAAAGGAAGAGAAGAAACAGAAACAGAAGATGAGAGTGGAAGAGTTCATATAGTATTGCAAAGATAGGTTTATATGTACACTAACCAAACTTTCATTGCTGCGAGACCGAAATAAAGAATAATACCGCTGCTAGTATGTATTTATCACATGCTGGAAAATTATTTAAAGGGAAAAATATTCACAAATGCATTTACCTGTGCTAATGAGCTTGATTGTTGTGGAATAAAATGAACAATGGAACTTGCAATGTTACCGTAAATATTAATTTTTATGTACATTGTAGCACTGTGTTTCCTAACACTTTATTGATATGTAAATGAGTGTACGAAACGGTTTTCGAGGATTATTAACATAATTTGTTGAACCAAATTATAGTACCGCTACTTATAAACAGGTGTCTGAATGTAGGTACCACTCACATCCCTGTCTTACCTAATACGATAAATAATTGATTGAAAAGGGGCCCCAGTGCCCCAAAAAGGGCCCCGGTGCCCCAAAAAGGGCCCCGGTGCCCCAGAAAGGGCCCCGATGCCCCAGAAAGGCCCCGGTGCCCCACAAAGGGCCCCGGTGCCCCACAAAAGGCCCCGGTGCCCCACAAAAGGCCCCGGTGCCCCACAAAGTGCCCCGGTGCCCCACAAAGTGCCCCGGTGCCCCACAAAGGGCCCCGGTGCCCCACAAAGGGCCCCGGTGCCCCACAAAGGGCCCCGGTGCCCCACAAAAGGCCCCGGTGCCCCACAAAAGGCCCCGGTGCCCCAGAAAGGGCCCCGGTGCCCCACAAAAGGCCCCGGTGCCCCACAAAGGGCCCCGCTGCCTCACAAAAGGCCCCGGTGCCCCAGAAAGGGCCCCGGTGCCCCACAAAAGGCCCCGGTGCCCCACAAAAGGCCCCGGTGCCCCAGAAAGGGCCCCGGTGCCCCACAAAGGGCCCCGGTGCCCCACAAAGGGCCCCGGTGCCCCACAAAAGGCCCCGGTGCCCCAGAAAGGGCCCCGGTGCCCCACAAGAGGCCCAGGTGCCCCACAAAGGGCCCGGGTGCCCCACAAAAGGCCCCGGTGCCCCACAAAGGGCCCCGGTGCCCCACAAAAGGCCCCGGTGCCCCACAAAAGGCCCCGGTGCCCCACAAAGGGCCCCGGTGCCCCACAAAAGGGCCCGGGTGCCCCACAAAGGGCCCCGGTGCCCCACAAAAGGCCCCGGTGCCCCACAAAGTGCCCCGGTGCCCCACAAAGGGCCCCGGTGCCCCACAAAGGGCCCCGGTGCCCCACAAAAGGCCCCGGTGCCCCACAAAAGGCCCCGGTGCCCCAGAAAGGGCCCCGGTGCCCCACAAAAGGCCCCGGTGCCCCACAAAAGGCCCCGGTGCCCCACAAAGGGCCCCGGTGCCCCACAAAAGGCCCAGGTGCCCCACAAAGGGCCCAGGTGCCCCACAAAGGGCCCCGGTGCCCCACAAAGGGCCCCGGTGCCCCACAAAGGGCCCCCTTCCAGTGCCCCGAATGGGGTCCTAGTGCCCCAAAAGGGGTCTTAGTGCCCCAAATGGGGTCCTAGTGCCCCAAACAATTTTTTATCAGATGTATAATTTAAAAGTTATTTGAGGTGTGCATGTTATATGCAACGTATATACAGAATATGCAGCATATGCAATGTACATGCAATATGCAAAATATGCAAAATAAAAAAATTTATTTTTGAAAACGTTTAATGCTGAAACGTGTTTCTGTCGAAGTCCCATTTGTTTAATCCATTTCCCCAAAATATGCATTTGCATAAACTTCCGCAGTCTAGTAATGAGGATCTTATTGTTAGAATCAAGTCGTCCAAGGAGGACACAGAAAGCTACACGTGTAAATATGAAGCCAGACTGAATAATAATCCGAAAAGTCTAGCAATTTATTGAAACAATTATTTAAAACGAGTATTGCGAGAAAGTTACATAAAGCAGCACCCAATTAGTTTAATATTTTGACTGCAATGTAGCTTGTCCAAACTCACAATCAGATACGATCCAATGAGCAATATTCTACAAATTGTATCATAGCAACCAAATAATAAACGTAATGTTTGCTTCTCTCCATACAAACGGTAAATTTACAATTGTGTTATTAATAAAAAAAAGAAGAAAAATGTATGTATTTGTAGTCTAACTTAAAAGTTAACATAACATCGGTGCACATAAAACTCAACGCATCGAACTTCGACAGAATTTTCTACAAACTGTATCAGGGCAACAAGTCTAATATTTGTTTTGCATATGATAAACCAGGAATTCAACCAGTCGTGCTTTCCATTTGCCTGTAGCCAAATACTAATTTAATTATAGCAACCCGTCTACTACTGCACAAACTGGAGTCTTATAACTTCGGGGCGGAATATTAAAATACCGTGCGAGAAATACATGCCAGTTATCACAGTGGAAAATGACATTGTTTTTGCTAGTTTGAAGACAGTGCGTGATAAATTTAGATAAAACATGTGACACCTGCATACCACTGTTAACTTCGAAATGTTCACCGTTTATAATAGATCAATTGGTCTAAACGTCGTAAAATTTAGAAAACAGGCTAACTTTGGAATAAGGGAAAAAAATAAGATTTTGCAGGTTATAATATGTTAAACTTTCAAGAATCAGGAAAAATATTTGGCAGAAAAAAGCGAAATGTAGGCAAAGAACTTTGCCTCGAGACATTTTTTTGTATCGGCAAAAGTAACAATGATTTCACGATGTGCGTCACGACCGAAACAACCCTTTCGCTATTGCTGAGTTAATCACCACTACATATACAACTGTACGAGGAACTGAAACGCACTTCTACGCAATTTCAATCAGTCTCTTTTGTTGGCTGTGAGGGTACGAATACTCGTAGGACTGCCCGTACGTAGAAAATACAGTATTACTGAAAGACATGTCAATTTTATGTGATTTATCAACAATGTAATACGTAGCACAAAATAGGGATATCTGTTCAACGTTTTACCATTAATCGAAGTGTGTGAAGAAAAAATAAAATGTTTACAAATCATCAAGAAAGAATATGTTTGACAGCGGCCAGTCTGATCTGCTAATCTCCATATAACGAAAAAGTTATTTGACAATATGGGTAGGAACTGTATTAACTGTATTAATATTGTATCAATAGAGTATAAATGGAGTCAAATCCGGCAGAGATGTATTACATATAAGATTGCACAAAAAATCAGTTCTAAAACGGACGTACAATGAGACTTTTATGGAACAAAGGGGGATTCAGAAAGTATTAAAATTATCTTTTCATATAAATTTATAACAATTTCTGTTATTCCGTTGTGTAGTTAAATGATACGACTTTCCCTTTTAATGTTTAACAGTGATCGATTGTACTACCGAATAAAATTGCTCAATGGCCAACAGGGTTTGTTGCGTACAAATGATAAAAAAGCTAGGTTCATGGAGTGTATTACCTTTCTTTTGCACAAATATTGAATGGCTTGCCAACGATTTATTAATATTATAGATCTATTATTATATTAATATTATACGTGGAGACTAAATGCAATTAATTTTGTTTCAGTATATTTTATGTGGGGTGTAGTTCCAATTCTTTAGCTTAAAATTATTAATCGCTTAGAAAATTCAATATTTAGCTTCTTTCTGATTTTGTTGCAAAATTAGATTTTGGTACTGAAAAGGTCCAATAGCTCAATCATTGAAATATTCGCCATTGTTGTCAAGGACACTTTTCTGATAATTTATGAATCCCATCCCGATAAAAATGCGGGGCTAAGACAATAAAATCATCGAAGCATTTTCGGACGTCACCAAGTGTTTTGAAATGTGTATCTGTCAAGTTATGTTGCAAAGATCTACACAGGTGGAAATCAGAGGGGACCACATCTGGTAAATGCGCGACATGCGATAGAATTTCCCGGCCCAATAGGAAAATGACTTCTTTTGTGGCCTGTGCTGCACGCGGACGGGTGTTTTCGTGAAGGAAAATCAGTTGACGCGTGCCTCGAGTAGACCGTGGATTTTTTCTTTCAATTTCATCACTCAAATTGACGAGTAGTTGCTGGTACTGCGCAGCAGACACTGTTTCTCTCGGCTTTAGTAATTGGTAATACAGTACACCTTTCATATTCCACCACACGCAGACATTATAATCAGTGTGAAGCCTGTCGGAACGAATTTATTTCTACACATAAAAGTTATAAGAAGTTAAGTTATAAAATTCGGTGGGGTGTGTATGTGTGAGTTTCATTGTATTGCTGTGTTATTTACTCAATAAGTTATAACTTACAACTGTGACATTAATGGAACTTTTCAAATAAATTGAAAAATTCAGAAATACTACATCAATGTAGATTAATGTTATTGTTGTGCACCCTAAAATTTTAAATGAAAGTTATGACAGAAGAGAATCCAATTTAACTAATAAAAACACCACTACTGTCTTTAATATAATTCTTCGATTTTCTTCTCAATTAATTTATGTACCTTGTAGAAAATTATTCTAATTACTAAAAAATTAAAAAATATTAATATATAAAACACTATAAAAACACTCGAAAATTATCAAGAATGTATTCGACTTGCGCCTTATTAGTAATTGTTGGTCTAGTTAAAAGATTTCATAGTGTCATAAAAAATGCAATGTGTTGAGACGATACTCTCGATATTTAAAAAGTGAGTCAATGATGTGTTCAAAGTTGTGACCGCTTACATCCCGCTATACTAAAACATTAAAAAACAAACATGCATGCACCTAGTTGTCCCCATCACATGGAACATATGTTATTCGAAACATTTGTTGATGACAATAATATGAACCGAGTTATATTGCAATACCATTTCTTAAGGACTCACCCCCATGCAATCTAGAAAATAGCGATCATGCAGATATCTGACTAATCCACGTATAACAATCCACGTTAATTATATACAAATTTACCCTGCAGCATGCATACAGTTATTAATGAATATGTATTAAAAAATGTAATGGAACATGAGCTTTTAACTGTGCTCGATGTGTCTAGATAGCCGACAAGTAGCAATAAAATTATGTAGAATATCACTTTCTACACGCAAATAGTACATTCCTGCTTTAGCGATCATTTTTATAGTCAAGCAGTATTCCTACATCGGCCAAGTTTGTACACTATTTTGGTAGATATTATTTTCAAGTCGGTTGAATATCGAGAAAACTGAACCGTTTATAGATATCTGAACTTATGAACTTGTGACCTGTGTCATTTGAAAATGGGTTTGCTTCCGTTTCAGAAGGATATCCAACTGCCAATTCGAATTCCCCTAATATGGGCGAGTCTCGTGTAATAAAACGAAACCTAAAACCACATTTCTCCATCTTCGAGGTACACACACGGTACACGTGGAGCAACGGTTTAAAAAATTCAGGCGCAACAGGGGCTCGTATATTCGATATCTTTATGTGAACAAAAATTATTTCGGACTGTTCCCGTTCTTGTACTCGCACTATTAATCCCGAGAGTGAAATATATGTAGCATTCGATAGTGGCCGATCGATTTTAGTGTTAGCATCGTGAAATTTTTAAGCCATAGTTTTCGAACATGTTATTGCATAGCAAAGTTGATGAAATAGGTTACACAAGTGTAAATATAATAGCTATATATAATATATAATATAATAGCTATAGAAATGTTGCAGAAGACGAAAAATTATTCCTACAAAATTGAAATGGTAATTCTAATTCGTCGATAATCGTCCAGCAGTCGATGTTACGTAAAGATATTAATTGAAGAATATAATTTGTAAGGACATTTTCTTTCGTACATCATTGAACATTTAGGTACTCATATATTAGATACTCCAAAATTACTATTGGATCATAGATCCAATAGTTTAATACTATTTTGTTATTTCATTTCATTATGTTCACCTATTTTACGTTAATACCCACATGGAAAATTGATAAGACAAGTATAATTAAAACAAATATTTAAGAAATAAGATTGAACCTATATATCTCTGATTTTTTTCACGTTTCAAACTGTTACATTATACATTCTGTACAAATTGTATATTTGTTTTTTGTTTGCTTTTGAAGCTAAGAATGAACTGAAGGGTGTTTGTGTCCCATTGTTGAATGAAACTCTGAATGCAGAGATAAGAATAGGACTGAGAAGATGCGGTAATTCACCTTTCTTCAGTCTAGGTTCAACAGTGCATGTGATCTCAAAGAGACGTTCCAGAAAAGAATTATCTCGACAACAACGTTCCAGCATTGCTATTCTGACAAAACAAAGTTTTCTAAGATATTCAATATACTATTTCAAGTATCTACATATTCCCTACATTATAAACAACTGGTAAGTGTTAGCTTTACTTCATAACAAGGACATTGATAATAATTATCAATATATTAAATCGAGTATTTAATGCAATTAATTAAAATAACATTTTTTTAAAAATATTGTATAATGTATACGCTATCAATTTTACTGATAAATGTAAAGATAATGACAAATTGAACGGTACAAAGCATTGAATTCATTGAACTTAAAATTATAATATTGACCAGAAATTGTAAATAATACGATAAAAATAATATTATAGAAATCATGGTATTTATTTGATATTTGAATGGGGACTCTTACTGTAAAATAGATTACCCACGAACTGTACGCAAAATGACTTGCGGAAGATAGTTTATATACGTGCAGATATTAATATAACTTATTTACTTTTATTTAATATAACTACTCAACTTATTCACTCTCACATAAAACCAGAGCTTGAAGACGTCAAAAATATGTCTGTTGCTCATTGAATACTGTTAAAACGTCTCCTTCAACTCTTAAAAGTTTCTTAGGAGAGTATAACGTAAGCTCTCGACCTTTGCCGCTGCTATGAACACACTATAAAAAAATTTCCGGCTACCCAGCTGCTATTTCTTTTTGATATCTGTTGCGAGGTAGGTGACCTTTATAAACTCGACTTGCGGAAGTTATTTCTGGCTTGCACGATATCGTATTCAGAATTTGAAAAAACGAATACCCAGATCAAAGTGCCAAAATGATTTGGGATTTATTTTTCGTATAAGGGTTCCACAAGTGGGTCAAGTATGATTAAACGAAGGTGGATAAAATTCAAATTGGAATGGAAGGGCCAGCTTGCAAATTTTCATATACATATGCACTAGCAAATCTTTATGTCTAATAAAATTTCATAGTGTTTTTGTTTTGCCCGTAACCAAAGATACTTATTTTCCACTTAAAGAATTATCAAAGAGTGCACTAACCAGAACAATATTAAACTCATCTCTACTTGCACGTATCGTGAATTGTTATTGCTATTTAGAAAAATTTAAGTTTTTACTCCAATACAAGTATAAATTCACTTGTGATAAACCGTTTAATCGACAACACGCTGGATTAAAACGTAATTTCTTTGATAACGTTCTTTGAACGCAAAGTTATGTTAACGGTGGGATGAGAGGGACACTTTTCTTTAAGATAAACTAGCAAAAAAAAGTAGAGAATCATTCTACTCCGAGTAACTGCTAGTAATTAGTAACATTAAACGCACCGAGTTGTCTGACTATAACAGTGACGTGATAATACCAAGCTTCTTCCTATATTTACCTGTTCCTAAATAAATACCTGCGTGGATGCGCTAATACACAAAACAATTGCCAATAACAGTACTTGAACCAATGGCTAAAAAGATGTCAAATAGTTTACTCTGAATCTAAAAAAAGTAAATCGTACATTACATTGCTCCTTTCAATATCTGCACCTTTTATGCCACCTACCCTTTTCCACACGAAACACTGTGCGCGAGGGAAAAACTAAATTGTCTCAGCAATTGTACTACAGAATATTGAATAAAATTATAAGCGATCAACCCGAATTTTCAAATAAATCTAACTTTTATTTCATATTCATTAGCTGTAAATGCATGATGCCAGATTGTTTCAACCTAAAATTACTGAATTTAAAGTTACTTCAATTCCATACACGGATGAAATTCATCATACTTACAGGACAGTAAAAAAAAATATGAAAGCTCAAGTATGCCACAGATATTCTCCAGCAGTGTACGTATTGCATTCAGAGGGTATTGTTTCCAGTCTCGCCGAAAATATTTTCCCCCGACGGAGGTGATGAGACTTCATCTTACAATTAGCAGACAGTGCAAAGTCAGCAGCAAGTTAAAGAGAGTGGTTAATGTGCTCTCGTGGTAGGAGTGGATTTTTGCTCACCTGAGTTTATCGCCACCTCGGTGGTGGTGTTGGCGGTTCCGTTTTGCCCGGGACTACGCGAACTTGAGGTTCTACCTAAAGGCTCCATCCGGATCGCTTCGCTGCTTTCTCGCGTCGAAGTTCCCCCTGGCATTTTCCTTTTTTCCCTCTGCCAGCCTTTTTATCCGGTAAGCTCGCGCTGCTTCGTGAAGCCTCGAGCGGAAGATACACGCTTCCTTGAATCCCTATTCCTCCTGAACTCGATGCGAATTACATTCTTGAACGTCGATGCTTTCGAGGAACGATGCACTTTTGTGTTTCTCCTTCTCATTCGTGTCAACGATTCAGAAAACCCTCTCACGGCGTATCATTTTCATTTGTTCGGCTTTCTATGCAGTATAATATTCGTCACTTGTTACGCGATGCTTCCGTATGCTACATATTTTTTGTACGAGGTCGATACTTTCCGTGGTAGTTTATTTAGCTTTTCGTAAAGACGGATATCGTTCAAGGCGTGCAATTCTATGTCTACGCATTGGTCCCCGTGACGTCGAACTTGTAAAATGTCATTGTGGAAAGTCTAAGCTGGCAGCTGTTGTAGAATGATTTTGTTCTCTTCTTGTATAAATTTCGTATAAACGCTGTACTCGAAGGGGAATACGTGACGTGTGCCGATCGGAAGGTTAAAATACTCTCATTCTGATGGCACGGGTGAATGGGCTGGCGCAATGAGGAATGTCACGTTAATTACTTCTGCAACTCGTGCCTGTAGGTACTTGCTCGTAATGATGAAGTCCGTTATCTTTTCGTTGAGCTGCGTTTAGTGTGAGGAGACCTCGCCGCATGTGTACAGTTTAGTTAGACTTTCAACATACGTTTAACGAGCGTTCATTAAAATTGCGAATTGAATAGAGTCGTGACATTGCATATACGCTCTACTGTTCCCAACAGCTGGTCATTTTGGTTTATATTATAATTGACAATTTGATCATTATCTTCATTTCAGGGTTGCGAAGCATTTTGTTTATCCGCCGCCAGATATGACACCTGCAACAAAATTGAAAGTAGTGCATATGCAAAGAATAGTTTTACACAGTAATAGTTAGATAGTTATTGTTTCTCTCTAAGAAATTTCTACTATTTCTCTGAACAACTTCCATCTGAAATATTTTTGCGTGTAATCAATATTTTCGGAGATATTCGTCTGTAACGCTTTATAATTTCCACCCTGTGTGTCTTATAATATTCATCAGATTGCAAAAGTCACTATTATCAAAAAATGGTGGAACGTTTAAGATGCAGCACCAAAAGGGTAAATATTTTTGTTTTAACAAATTATCATCATAGTTGCTGCATAGTTTAAATCGAAGAAAGTTACCGAAAATGATCTGGCATTGAACGTGTTAATTAGCTACGAATGAATGGTACACTTAATTAATCGCTCAATCTTTACTTATCAATTACCGCACGCTAAATTCTTTAGATTTTCAGATTGTTTTAATAAAAGTAATTGTTATTTCGATAAGATAGATTTATATCGAATTAACGAACGTAGGAACAAATGAGTTAAGGATGATCTACGTCCTTATGAAATACGGTTCCACTTTATGAAACTTTTGTTCTTTTTAATTGCTGCAATCATCTCTTCCTGCAAAGGTTTAGTCAGCTCTTCCATATTTCTTGTTTTAATTGTTTCCACTTCCACCAAGTACATCGTTTTAATTTATCGACGTGCTCACATTGTCTGCCAGTCCAACCGCTTTTTTTTAATGAAAATACACTCCTCTAGTTTCTTTGCAGTATGGATTACAGCAGTATTATGACGTATAAAGCATGTATATGCTTGTATAAATATTTCGACAAAGTTCGATGTATGTATATATTTATTTGTGTGCTGCTGCTTATGAGTTTGATACATTTTATTTCCTGTTTGTGCATTACGCTTTGTAGAAAAAAATACGTGTTTTGTAAATGGTCTTCATTGTGTAACACTTGCTGATTAAAAGGCTGAGGCACCTTTCTATTTTTGAAGAAATGCTATCTTTGTATGCAAGCAATTATTTTGTTTTGAGTATTATTTCGGCTTATTAAAAATGTACGCTAGGGCGGCGTTATTAAGAGTTAGAATAATGGAAAATGAGGTGCACAAATTTTGTAAACTGCTTTCTTTCGCAGGGTAGCCTGCGCGTGTCAAGTACCATCAACCAGTATGATCTTGGAATTGTGGGAATGAATTCTTCAAGTTTTTCAGTTCCAATGTTACTCAAGTTTTCTTTTAGACACGTACAGCAACAATGCTTTCCCAGTTGACGTTGTCTTTGAATATTTTTACCCAGCTTTATTCCACAAAACTATTTCTTGCCACGAAAGGACTTTTACAATAGTTGCGCCGGAGAAGTATATCTGTCATTTTGTGTTTATCTAAAGGTATATTATAGGTAATTCACGTTGCTATACGAATCGAAAATTGTAATTCCAGTAATTTGTGCACGGAAATTTGGGTTAATCTGATTCAGAACCAAGACAAGAAAACTTTTCCTTCATTCTTAATCGCATTCCTCAAAACTTTTGAGCAGTAGTGTATTGAGGTGATACTTTAAAATCCATATTTTCTTTAGTTTGCCTAACAAAATATTAATTGATTGTACCTATGCATGGCTGTATATGAGATAATAGATACAATTCGTCAAACTAAAATTCAAATGATTTGTTTATTCAACAATATAGTGTTATAAAATAGGCATCTGTTGTTCGATTGTTCATGTACCTTTATTTTTTATTTGTGTTTGGCTGTAGGTACTAATTGTTTCCATAACAATTTTTCACTCGTCAATAGCGTCTATTATTGACAGAAATACGTATTTGATTTTACATATTCTTGAACAGTTTTCTCGATTATTATTTAAATTCACGCATGGGGTTCAGTCTTCGCGGCATTTTTTTTAAAAAGGCTCCCTTCTTTAAATTTGTAGTCCATAAAGGTCTATGTAGATACAAAGCAGGTTACATTTTCTACAATATTAAATAATCAAATTTAACCGCGCAGAATACACAAATATTGGTTATACAAAAGAATATTTAGAATATGCAGAATTTAATTTACCTATAAATCTTTTACATTTCCATTTCCCATCGGTTAATCTAATATCGGGAAGATTTCACGTATGATATGGACACGGAGAAAGTCAGTTAAGAATTGAACAAGCCGCCGAATTTTTGTACCAGGTGCCACAATGACGTACACCTGTCACGAAATTTTAATAGAGCGCCAACACTGCATCAACAATTTAAAACAACTCATAATCGATCGTCCAATATCACGATTTCTAAATAACTATACTAAATGAAATTAACAACTCTGCTGGGCAAATTTTGTTACAATGTAATAATAGAAGTACGCTAATAAAGTTTTATCGATTTTATCAGGTATGCAATTACGAAACATCGCACGTATTGTAGGTCAGTGATTGCCCCTTGCATACCTCGACGATATTCCACAAAGTTATTCTTATAAAAGGCAACAAAGCATTAATTATACGAAGCTGTATTTTTATTATCTTTCACAGCCTCTTATTTAGGTGCTCCCTGAAGCGCGTGCATAAAAGCTGTGCAAAATTATTCATGCAGAAATACACTGGATTACTAGTTCTGCAGAACTTTCGTTCTAAACGATGGTTGCACTCGAAACGTTGTAATTAGGGTTGTCGAGGTTAAGAGGGGCGCTAATATCGCGAACGGTACTTCTTTATGTTTTGGTGGCAGGTAATTATGCAATTAACGTGACGGATGTTCTCCACACAGTTCGACTTCACTAACAACTACTTCTCTTGTTCGTTATGATACCTACCCTCTGTTTGCACGGGCGAAACGTTACTCTGCAGACTCAGAGAATATGTATGCAGATATGCAAATTATAGGGGGGGGGGGTGTCTCACAACAGGTTGTACAATCTGATAATGAATGAATTTACGTGAAAAAATTAATCGAAAACGTGGAGCATGATCTTTTTATACGAAACTTCGTTTCTGAATAAATCGATGTTGTAAATTGGTTCACTGGATATGCGTGTAAGTACTTACAAATGATTTCACTTATTCCTGCATCATATCTAATAGGTATCAATGTAATTTGCGTATGGTGGCGTTTTGGTTTCAAATACAAGGTACTTAAGAATAAACAAGAAAATAAAAGTGTTCTCCGCTCAAGAACATAATGAAAATTAGTGTGCAGTTGTGATCTATTAGGTCAAGGCACAGCCACAAGTGCACGTGTACTCGATGAACGTTCAATATCAATATATGTATTCGGAAATAAAGCTTCGTATAAAAATACGTTACTCCACTTTTTCCACCTCTTTTATCATGCAGACTCGTCGCACTTCGGAGACACCGCCTACATTTCTATGTACGTACAATGTTCTTACTAATTTCATTAATTGTTCAAATTCAATTTTTCAAAGCTGAATGCTATTATTTCTTGAAAAACATTGCGGATAGCTATCTTTCATTTAATTTTCATTGTTCATTATGGACTTTCGTACAGTACACGTGACATTGTTTGACAATGTTGTATTCATTGTCTTCTTCATTGATATTTCATTACATTGTTCGTTTCTTGTAAATGTTCTTTTTCTATTCAATTGAAGTTTATCATTCGTATTCTGTGTATTATGCTCGTATTCGAATAATTAATTCACCACTAGACTCTTTACTTCAGAAAAAGCTTCTTCCTTACCTTACTTTATTTAAACTAAAAGGTGACTTCTAAATGAGCACTAAATAAATAATCAAACCTTATTCTAATCATTTATGCCCAAGAGAAATTTTCTGTTCCTATACATTCATCTACTAAAAAAACAAGTACGTATCTTTTTAAAGAATACCTTTTCGTATTTGTATAAACTCAATTTGAGTGTAGTACGTACACCTTTCACGAGTCATGTTGAATGCACCATTACAAATAATACCAATGCAATATTTTATTATGTTTGAGTAATATTCTTAGTTTTGTATTCTCTATTGAAGTAATTGAAGGAAGATTTCTTCCAAAATTCATTTAACAGTATTTACTCTAATTTGGAATTTTTGTTCTATTTCATACAGCTTCTGAAAACATTTTAATTCTTATACCTTGACACTGAAAATTCACAGACACCAATTGAAATATTTATAAAGTCGAGTCAAGATTTCCCGTAAATTAGGATTACACAAACGGCGAATAATTTAAGAGGCCTCTGATATATTCCCTCCAGTAAGCAAACGAATAGCGAAGAGGCATAGCTCACAAAGAATATCAATGCAGAAGATCAAGTACTATTCTGAACTTTCCTCAAAGACATACGTATATGACATCAGTACTTTATCGATGCCACAATTTCTTTTCAATCGCAAGAATTGATCGATATGTTATAGTACGTGCAGGGTTACTGAAACGAATTCAGGATATTCCGCCAGAATACATACAACATGTTCTCCACATTCATGCATGTGTTTCAATTTATTATAACATAATGGCGATTCAATAGGGCAGTGTACTTTTACGACATGATAAGAAAGTTCGTTTAATTTGCATAGAATGAGATATTTTAGCTTTTAAAATTAATAAACAATTGCAATGTTTCCAGAGAAGTTTAACGGGAAACAGACATCGAGCAAATTGTATACAGCGTACGTAATTTCTTGCATACCTGAACAATTATGTAGTGTATCAATTATAGACGTGTACTTACATGTGTAGCAACTTTGGTAGTCACGGCAATAAATTATAGCCACTACTTCCTACAATCAGACTTGCATACGAAGCGCTAATATCAGTTTCTGTTCAACGTTGCGTAATAAAAAATGTGCTCGCGCAGATGAACGAAGGTTATGAGAAAATTATTTGCAACAGCTGGATATTTTCTGCATCTAGCACATCAATACACGTTGCTAAAGTTATGTTAACAAGTAACACTTTAGGATACATGATTAAAGATTTCTAAGTATTCCGTGTTAGAGAACAAATGTACACTTTTTTTCTATTATTACTATCAAGCATACTGTAGAAGTATTCACATACACACAGTTCTCTCTAATATAAATAATAGCCACTAATGTATTTAATATTTTGTTATGTTTGAGCAATATTCTTAATTTTGGATCCTCTAATAGCGCCACTAAAGCAACCTTTATCCAAAATTCATTTAATAGTTTTTACTCTACGTCGTAAATCTTATTTGACTTCGTACATACTGTAAAAACATTACTTATCATTACTTGACACTGAAAATATTTGCAACATCAAATTAAAACTTATATTAAAAAAAGTTGTTGCACCGTAACATTGCAGAACTTGCAGCTTTTAATTTCTTAGCTAAACGGAGGCAAAAAGTATAATTACCTTTTATCGATAGGAATACATGTAATAGTGAGTGCAAAGTAATTAGGATTTCATTATAAGACGCTGTTTTGTAGACAACCTCGACAAAAATTTCGTCACTTTAGCTATACTTTATAATTGCAACAAACTCTTCGGCCAAAGCTATTTAGAAGTGATTCCCAATTACTTTTGTGGTTTCCACACGAACTCCATCCCTCGTTGCATTAAATAAATATAGAATTCTAGTCACATCCTCAATTGCCGTTTAATTAAGCGCGTACGCTGAATACGAGGTTTAACGCGCGTCTGACATATTTCGCCCTTTCTCTACTTTCTTCCCTGTTTGCCAGAATACAACGCGGCGCGGCGAAAGTAGACGGCGAGTTTCCTCGTTCAGCGGGCATATTCTCAACAGAAAGAGAAACAGTCCGCAACTTTTTGTTTCATCCTACTTCTGTTAGCTACACAGTTCACAGCATTTATGTGCGCGTGTGTTATACGAACAGTACCTCGTGATAGAACATTGACCCTGCCCAGTCTGGCGGTCGAGAAGTCCCTCCAAACAAACGAAACCAGTAAAATACAAAGTCCGAAGGAACGCATACTTCTCAAGCGTATAAAAAACGTCCAGCATCACAAAAACAAGATTGTCGATAATCAAAGCGTTCCGATCCCTTAACTGCTCGCTCAATTAAAACTAAACCGAGGGGATCGAAGCTTGGAACAAATCTACTTGAAAGAGCTCCAGATAGAATCCCCGTAAAGAAACGAAGAATGGGGATGAGGGGGGGTGTATTAAAAAAGAAACTAACCTTGACTAGAGACGAGAAAACACGCATCACCAGTAAAACGCTTTGCCCCATCAAGGAACACATCCAGCTGGCCTCGCGAGTAGTAGTGTGAGTATTCTTGAAACTACTGTTCGACTGTTCTGTTGTTTCCTCTAGGCGGAGGCACGGCGTTCGCGTGATAAGCCGGTACAACAACGGAACTACTCAAACATCGCGGTCGAGGGAAATATTTTCGTTCGGAAAATGTTCGTCCGTTCGTGGGTGTAGCGTAACGGCGCGACGTGTCTGCGTTGCGCTCGAGGGTGCACGAGTACGGAGTTGCGCGTATCGCGGTCTCATCGCCGGCGATGATTAAACTTCACAAACTCGATGCACGAGACGGGGCTTCCCCTTGTACGAATAGGGCCACCATTGTCCATGCAAGCAGTCGAACGGTGAGAATGGTACTGAGGGGAGTTTGAGAATCGAGCGTGGCTAAATTTCCGGACGCAGGGAGGCGCGTCGGTCAGGATCAGCCACAGGTTGCGCCCGCCTCGTTCACGCAGGCCGGGCATCTTGGCTGATCGCGAAGCGGGGAGCACACCCTCTCTGCCGAAGCGACAGAAAGAGAAATCGATTAACTTAACATCTAGCGCTATACGTTCCTCGGCGTTCATCGGTAGAATCGTACGATTTCGATCGGTTTCGAGCTGGACTTTGATGCCATCGTCCGTCCGGCGATGCGAGATTAAAGTATTCTTAGGTTTGTTCTGACGTTGGATTTTTGTTGTTCGGTATTTGGAAGGTGCGGTTAAAGGAGCTACGAATCGAAAAATATTGAATTGCTATGGTCTTTGTATTTTGTGAATTTTGAATGTATGCTGATGTACAGTGGTCGGTCAAATTATTCCGAGCAAATGGAATTATGTTACTACGATTCCAGTAACAGTGGATGTATAGTATACCCCTTGTTTTGTTCTCAATAAATAATTGGGAACACAATTTAGCAGTATTTTTATATGCTTGCAACAGTACTTTCTTTAATCAGTGTACGGTAAACCACATATTTGTCATTCACATGTGTGACTTTGTATTGCCGCTTCATATGTTCGTTTTCATTAATTGTTATTTTTCCCTGTTTATAATTTGTTTCGTTATTGTTAAACTGAATAACAACGTGTGTAGATATTACGGTAGATACAGTAGAGCAGATTTAAAATCGTTGTCATGCATCATTAAAAATATAAGAAAAGGGTATCATTATAATACTCTTTATTAATATACTTTTAAATACATTTTTGTTCAAGCTTCAAATGAGTGGTAGGTACTTTCGACATGTGCATAATAATATGATCGTCCAGTGTGTTCTAGCAGAGTAGGAGTTCTTATACAATTTTTGCGTTTTGCACCCTAGGATCTAAGGGATGAAAATGTCGCTATTTTTTGTTACTATTTGTAAGTATAAAACATGTCTGATATGCTGTGTCAATTCCATGTTCAGTAGCTGAAATAATAAAAATTTGTACACAATAATATTTAGTTCCTGTATGATGATTTTTCTTTAGAATATATTATTTAATCTCTCTACAGTTTTCAATTATACTAGCATTAGGTAATATGAAAAAAAACGCTGTTCAGAAGTATACAATGCAATTTGCCGTAACCATACTGACAAGTATCATATAAGTTACGCAATAAAGTATTAAAGTAGCCTATTATTCAGTGTTCATTATTATGTAGGAATACGTTTTTTTATAAGACACTCCTGAATTTTTGTCATATTAACAAACGACTAAATTGCAATTGTTTTCTTAAGTCAACGTTAATTATTTCTCTTGAGTGTAACCATTTAATAACCCTAATGCATATCTCCTTGAAAACAGAAAAAACAGAGCTGTATAACAACCTGAAAGATTCCTTTCTGAATTGTGTGTTGTGCTCTACATTGCACGCTGATTAGAGGTATATTTGTACCAGAACGAGCACAATAGTTCTTTATCCCAGAGAACTATTTGTGGCTGGGCGAGTACGCTTGAGCTTAGTGCTAACAGTATTAAAACGCAAGACATCGTCAACAATGTGCATAATATTTGTTTCTTTATTACGATCCACCGTATTATACTGTTTACTTTATTTCTGTTTAACTACAAAATAAATACTGAATATTATATAATATTGTATAATTACAATTTCATCGTCTACCGGCGGGGTAGCACTTTCTTTTTTGTACAAAAATGAAACTAACTGCATAAAGATATTTCAGCGAACTCGAACGCTTTTCCAAACATCTATGTAGGAATCGCGCAGTCGCGTGTATTACTCTCGCCAACGGAATGCAGGACGATGAACCCGTCTGCACTGATTGAAGGGCGAAAGTCAAAATGAAATCTCGTTGCTAACAGCAGTTTCACTCGCCTTCATGCGAGCAGGTCAGGCGTTTTCCGTTTTTGAAATGCTGTAACTTTTGTGTTTACACGAGTTCTAAATATTTCCTTACGATTATAAAAAGGTAACGCAAACATAGTTACTCTTGCAAAGTAATTCCACGATGCAATTTGTATTACCTCCTAGTAACGGGTTATGAAAGAATTTGTTTTTTCGGTGTCTGAATGGACTTTGGAATTTTTAACCGTTTTCATAAATATTTGTAGTTTCATAAATATATATAGTTGCTTTAATAATGTTTAACATTTGTTCGTTACGTTAATATTTTATTTGCGCGTAGAGACGATTGAATTGGGGGCCTAGAACTGCTCCTCCGCGTACCCAATAGAAATATAAATTTTAATCCATACGTGATGTATGTTGATGCAACAAACATTGCATGTTTGGTCCACTTTTGTAATAGTTACAGAATTCATATATTTACACGTGTTTTATTCTAATAAACATTTTGTAACATCTACATATAGTTTTCTATGTGTTACAATAATTGTAAATATTATAAAGTAATTATACGGAGTAATAAATATACTAGACGAAATAAGTTTGTGTAACTGAATTTTATTGTGGGTTGTGCGTCAATTAAAATAAGGCGGTATAATACATAAATTGTTATATTTAAATTAAGTGAATGTTTCTTCACTGTGTATTATATTGTGTAATATTGTAGTATTTATTTTTGGAATACATTTTTACTATGTCATAATTCAATTATTCGTAAATCCTTGTTTCCACTTTTGCTAAAGGCTTACTCCCTATGAAAAGTTTTACTTTTCGTATAAAACTGTAATTTTCAGAAATTAACAAATCGAAAGTTTTACCCACCTCTCGACGATGACTAACTTTGTACCATGATTTAATCTAACTGTAAGTTTGAAAAATTATATACTCAGATCTACCTGTTACTTCATTTGATTCTGTTATATTGTTATATATTGATTTTTCGATGCAGAATGACAAATATTTAATAGAAAACAAGTTTTTACACATGATGATGTTAATTAGTTATTTCTGAATACTTAAATTGCAATGGTTTAATTTAATGAAAATTTTGCAATTGCATTACAATTCATGAACATCATTGTGTAGTACACACATGCAAGTTTACCTTATAGTATGCCATCTAAACTTATAATATGAGAGATATATTTATGTAAAGTATGTGCACGCACATATATTTTATTGTATTACAATGGAAACTGTTACAAATAAAATCATGTTGTTAAACTTACCAGAGTCTACGTGAACGAATTGTCTTTGAAAATAATTAATTACCTGTTACTTGGTTTGTTAATTAATTACATTCTATAACTTAAGAATATATACGTATAGTCTTATATTTTGTATTTTTCATGATAATTCGTGCTACTTTGGTTTATTCGTACAGAATGAATAGAGAGGAAATTGCTGATACAACTGTGGACGTAGAAATGATTGATCGATAAGTTATCTATAATTTGATAAAGAAGTTGGACGGGAGTTTGATGCTCAACGACCTCATAAGATGCAGTCTTTCTGAAGGGCTTGAGTATCACACTCTATCAGAAAAGAAAAAAAAAATTAAAAAATGCACGTAAGTAACAAAGCAACGTTAGACATGTGTGCTTTTATGTGGATGTTTCCTTTTAGTGCTTCATAAATTAAATTTACGTTAGATGTCATTCCATGTCGGTGAAAGCGAAACTATTTTGTTTAACGAATGGCAAGTCGTAAATTGGCAAGGTATTGGATGGTCGATGGTTGGTATTATCCTTTTAACATCTATATACGAGGGATTAAAGAGCTATCGGTGAGTGATTCTTTCTAGGATTGAGAATTTCATTCTTGTATCTTCGATATTTAGTAATCTACTCTTTTTCTTCGTCCAGAGATCATTTGTATATCAATGCAGCACGATTGCGGAAAATTAAAGGCAAAAGATGTAGAAGGTATGTGGTCTTTCCTATTTGTATGAGTTAAATAAAGAATTTGTATTTATATTCATAATATTCTGTTAGTTTTACGTTAAAAACATCAAATGTAATTCTGATTCTCTCCCTCTCTCTGAACATGTTGAAATTATTTCTACAACTTTATAACCAAACATTGGAGCCACAAAGATATACATATTTAAATAGTCTAAACTTTGAAATAAATTTTTGAAATAAAATTGAAAATAATTAAGTTGGGACTATAATTTATTAGCAAAAGTTTAATGTCCTCCAATTTTTCAGCTTTTATGATATCTATATAGGTATAATGCTTTAAAATATGCAAATTGTATATGCAAAGAATATCCAATAAGTGTTTTCTATTATACCTGTCACCCCTGAGTCCACTAACTTATTGATTCGGTCAAGACAAATTAATGTCTCTACGATATATAAATAAAATATGCAGGATGCGTATTACATGTAGCTTTTCCTATACTATCTACTCTGCATAAATAATAATATTTCCACAAACATCCGCTGTCTAGTTATCATGTCATCGTATTATTTTTTACTGTATTAAAAAAAGGGAATAGTGCTAAAAATGAGATCTAACCGAAATATGTTGTAAACAAAATTTATATCTACGCATTTTCTTTCAGGGAATTACTTCTTTCGAAAGTGCACCTAGTCCAAACAATCGTTCACGTTCTCCAAGTGGTCATAGGTTATTGCCTTATGTTAATTTTCATGACATACAATATTTGGCTGTGCATCGCTGTAGCTGTTGGGGCAGCTATTGGCTATTGGCTATTTTCTTGGGAAAAATCCAGCGGCGACAGTATCGATTGCTGCTTGTAAATCCAAAATCCAAATTAAAACGTGCCTTACGATTGTTCAATTGCTTCTATACCAACGTATTATTGAAGCAACGATGTACAGAGTGTAATGAAATGTCGTCGTTCTCATGTTACGTTTATTTACAATATAATACCAGTTTTATTTCGAAGGAAATTTTAGAATTAATTGTGTAAAACAATTTATTAGGTGAAAATAGGACGTCTTATTAAACAATATTTATATATTATACGTAATTGCATTTGTATTTCATACATTGACCTGTTAACTCAAACGGATCCGAATCAAGTACTTCTTTCTCAATATCAAAGGCTAACAAATCTAAATTTTACGTCTTAAGTCTAAGCTGAAAAAATTCAAGTTCTTTAATGTACTCTTACGACAAATGTAATAGTACATTACAAACATCAATGGTCAGAGTAAATCAGATATACAAATAAGGTGAATTAATTTGATTACTGTGGTTAACAGGTTAATGTTATTACAGATGTAATATAAGATATTTTTGTATACCGATCATGTGTAGTGATTGTTTATGGATTTGAGATTGTTTATACTATTTTTTCTTTATCTTCACCTTCGTACTAATAATGTTATTTATTGTATGCGAATGTATTAAGGGCGTTATTCCCACTCCTTTATATCGGCATTGTTTGTCTAGCCTCAAAAGAATCTCCAATTCAGAAAAAAATATCGTTATAGTACGTAAGCTTACTCGTAATAACAAAATACGACTAATACGCTTTAAAGTTTAAATGGGAAATATATTACTACTTATAACACAGTTTATCAAATTTAGACCTGCCTTAATATTATATTTTATCCTGAAAAGTGTTTCGGAGTGGATAAGCTTAAAAGAATCATATTTAAAAATAGTAAACACCTTAAGACTTCAAAAGCAATGCGGATGGGATTTGTTTAATTGATTAAATGTCATAAATTGCATTGCTTTGGCGTTAGATACTCGGTATTTGACTAAATTATAAGCACATTTGAATATACAAAAATACCTGAAAAATTAGTGTAAAAGTATTTTTTGTCCATGTTCGAAAAAAATTTCCACGCGACAATGTACTTTTTTAATTTTTTACTTTTCCTTCATGTATAGACTAAAATTAAATAAATGTACATTATTTCACAGCCGAAAGCTTTTGCGTTCGAATTTTGGGGCGGGTTAATTCTGGCTAAAATCATTTATACAATGTGGTTAGTAGTAGATTATTATTATTCGTATAATTTATAGAAAATTTAACATTAGAGGTATCAATAACATGTGTCATAATACAATTGTTTTTAATTATACTTTTAATTTTAATTTCCTCATTGAGTACAATTGTCTTGAATACCCATGCGGTAGTGATTTATAATTAGTATGGTATGTCGAAATATGTCAAATATATCTAAAACATATATGTATAGGGTATATAATGCAGAAAATATGGCACACGTGTTTTTTTGTTTTACTGTTTTATTTTACTTATTTGAATATTGTCGTCTGTTCGCGCATATAATTTATTGGTCCAATTTTTCTCAAAGTTGTATCTGTACAAAATACAGAAAAAATTATTCAGCATGCAAAATTGTATGTTGTAAGAAAATCCGTGGGTTCGGAGCGCCCAGTATGCCCATCTGGGAAATGTCACACAATGTTTAGAGCGTACGGATAGCGGTCCGTAGAATATTGTAGCATTAGCGCGTAGTACGAATAAATACAAGTATGATCATCACTGGGCAATTTTACCCTAAAATTAGTCTTAAAATGTATACATACATTATGGAAAATGAAAAATGTATTCCCACCAATTTTTAGTACCGCAGCAAACTTCTTCCTAGGCTCTGTTTTGTTCTTATACATTTACAAAACTAGCCTATAATACTATTTGAATAAATGTCCGCCCGCTACTGGAAACTATTATTATTATTATTATTACCGTAATAAAGACTTTACTGAATTGGGTACAAGCGTTATCTAATCTAACGTGCCTGTTTATTACAGAGTGTAATCAATGCTTCAATCAGTCAGTGTACTGCTACTCTAAAGCAAGATAGGTGTAGAGCTATACATATAACATTTCACACGATACGACAAAAGTGGTACAAGTATTGAAAATGAAATCTGAAAACCTAAGTTCAGAAAGAATATGTGGTACGAATTTAAAATTTCGAAAGGAATTTAAAACGGTTAACGATGTAATTTTCGGCTGGGATAAATTTAACAGTATAACGTTGCTCGTTTTAACGTCGTTTTTTTTTATTTGGTGTGTAACATTTTTCTTGACGTATGATCCCCATACTATGCATCACGTAGATCATTCCGGTCACCATGGATCGCACTAGAATATAGAATTCTGCCGTTTCTACAGTTCAACATTTTTTGACGTATGTAGGTAAGTGGTGTATGATTATTGACGTTTCGTATGTATTACTGTTTTCGTGAAACATTTATTATATAATGCTTGGATATATATATATCGGTAGAATAATTCTTAATTACAAAATCGCATAACGTTTAAAAAATATGTAACAATATATTAGTTGCTTCATTTGAATAACAAGTATGCTCGGTTTAACCATATTCGCACAAACAGATACAAATTCGTTCATACGTATCAGAAAATGACTTTACTTTATGTAACTTCTTGTTATTGGGAATGATATGAATGTAAATCTTCGCAAAGTCGCAACCAAAATGGAGTAGAAGTCCGAAACTTCGTTATTCAAATTATTTTGCAGAAATTTGTTTTCACAAAACGTGAGTTGACGTGAAATTGTTCAAAGAGTCGAGATCTAGAGCTGTTTTGCGATATTTTCAAATATAAAACTATAATCAAAAACTATTTCAAATATATAACAAGCAAATATAAAAATGATTACCCAGTTGCTAACATAAGTGTTAATATTTTAATATACTTCTCATAAATATGGTGATAATAAAGATTAACGTTTTTTCAGTTACAAACTGAATATTTCTATTTTCTCCAGGAGGAAATTCAACCAATAGTGTATTACAAAAAATATTTTTTTGTTTTAGGCGTACCACTTCGAGCTGTGCGAAAAATAATAACCATGATACTTATCAATAAACTTTTAAGTGATATAAAATAATTACAAATTCGTTTCCCCCTACAGAAACACAACTATGTTCGAAACTGTAAGGTGAATCTTTTACCATTTTTACTTTATTGATAAAGAATAATTTCGCTATCGTTGCTGGCTAATAAATGAAGCAGACTAAAAGTTGTATTACGCTTTCATGAAAAACGGATGCTTCAATCCGAACGACTGCCACTCAAACGCACTATTCCCCGATCTTCGACATAAATATATTCAACCTTCGACAAACAATTTATATCCGTGTAACGAGCATATCTGCTGACGTCAGAAATTGGTCGAGACCGTCGTTAAAATTCATAACGAGGCATCTTAATCGTTCGTTCGTTTGATATAACGGCGGGGCGAGACAGTTCGTCGTGCAGAAAGGAATTCTGAAGTACAGGGCCTACACATCTACCTGTCATTTATTTGCATCCCTGTAGAACAACGCTTTGTGGCGGAATCTGGATGTAGCGCGGGTAGATGGTACGAACCGTGGAGTCATTATATTTGGCACGACGAGCTTCGCACAATTTCACGTTGCATTTTATCCGCCCTTTCGTAAAACCGAGAATGCGGGGGACGGGGTGGTCGGTCTGTAGCGCGTTACGCCATCATATTCGTCACGAGACTGGCGGAAAATTGTAATCGGTACGACGTTATTTGTACTCGTGTATAGTTTTTTTTATTTATACGGTTTTTACCGAACGGCTTCTTGCATAACGCATTAATCCAGATAGGTTTAAAATCAAGGTAATTCCCGTTACAAAACTGAATATAATTTGTAATCCTTTATCAACAATATTAACATTTATATATTATCGAACTTATTTCTATTACTGGTTCATCATTTGCACCTTTTAAATTTATGTACAATTCATGAGGATTCCAACACAGTTTATTAGATTAATATTGTTTATTCATTTCATGTAGCTTCATATAAATGTATTCATTCATCCTGCATGTATGCTAATTGCAACATCTTTTACATAATATTCGTAATAAAATGTACTATATTGCATACAAATCGAAATAAATGGGAAAATCATATGTTGCAGTAAGAAATATTATATTTTGAATGTGTATTTTTACTTAAAATTCTTCCTTCGAAGTTTACCAATCTTTGCTACTTCGTGTATCGATATTTCAAAGCTTGAATAATTGATTCCTATTGCCAATTTAAGATGTTATGTAGCTAATTTCATAAACTTAATGACTTATTAAGTGTAATATAGTAAGTATTGGAAAATATTTTACTTCACTTATCTTGGCGAAATTATCAGCAGTGTTGTCATAGGAAGATGAGAATAGAGTTTAATAGACAAGACATTTATGTGGCATCCAGTTTAATAAAGAAGTACACCAGTGTACTTGTATGTATAGAAAACTGAATAAACTTTGTTCTATGAATTGTTATGAAGAGAAATCCTATAAGCATAGATTGTTCGAAGTTTTGTTAAAAACTTGTGACAATCATATACATAATATAGAAAGGGAGTGGTAATTAGCTGTTACTATAGTACAAGGCAAGAATCAGTTGGGAATTAATGTAGTGGAAGTTTCGCCAAGAAGAAGTTCCATGCCAAAGAAAAGGTATATCAAACAAAAATTAATGCCTGTAATAATATGAGAAGCAAAATGAACGATTCATTCGCTGACATGGAAACATCGTAAACTTGGAAAATTGCTTTTTTAAATTTTACAGGTTTCTAAGAAACTTGAACAGAATTCTTTTTACTGTTGGGCAATATTTCTTTTCTACTACTTTTTGTTTTCACATGGCTAAAACGCTCCTTAAACGTTAATTTATTTTTCCTATTTTGTCTTCTTGTTTTTGTTAGATTTCTTTAACAAAGTTTCAAATAATCTATGCTTATATAATATTTTTTCTTATTAACATTAAACTCAATTTATATGTTTATCGTTAAATTTAACGATTTAACTAGATGCTTGTCAATATTCATAAAATTCAGTCACCAATAAACACCCTGCCCTACATAAACAATAATTATAATAAGTATTTTTAAAATCGTTTGTGAAATGTAAATTGTAGAACATTGTATAAGAAGAAAGGCCACTGTTTCTACCGAAAGTATAATACTCAATTTCATAATCAAAAAACAACTGCAAGCCTGCAAAACGATTTTCACATTTCGGTGTAAAGCACAAAGTGTAAGAAATACATTGTGCGATCAAATTATTCTAGTCAGATGGATAATTATGGATGAGATGAATTTTTTTAAAAATTGTACATGACAGTAAATCCTGATTATTGACCAACACAATCATACCAAAGAACTTGGAACGTATTACGCCATTTCTTTTTTAAATAAGCCTATCTTTAAAATGAATCATCTGTTACTTTTGCACTTACCCTTAACGACCAATGTAATACCCTATCTAATTTGGGAAAAAGGAATCAATTAATACGAAAGATGCTTCTAAACAATATTTTTATTTACTCTATAGCTAGACACTCACGGAAAAATAGACGTACCACAAACTTTCTTTCAAAATGTAGAGAAATGCCAAGAAGTACGTAGTACCTATGAATTGAAATTGAACTAATTTGCAGAACAATTATGGCATGAATAATTTAGCTCGCAATCGGTACAGTCCTCGTTTCCCATTCATGTTCCATTTGATCGACTGATAGACCAAAGTTCGTCACATACAGGCGCATAAATAAAGCCGAAAGCTCGAAGTTCCGATGGCGTAATAATGCAAGAAACAACGCGGTTGGCCAAGTAACAGCCAGAGGATCCTCGACTATTATTTTAGGTTATCAGATAGCAGAGTTCAGCTGGCCAAGGTAAGACTCGGTGGTCGACACAAAGGAACATCAAGGGGAACATTTCCGGCGATCGATTGGCGGTAAATACCGTATTGAGGTCTTATTGTTTTCAAGATAATGTCACGTGCTCATTTCGGTTCTTTTGCAGCTGTTCGAGGGCAGAGTCGACGAGAGATCAACAGTTATCGCGCACCCCTTTTCGTTCCAGCGCTATTCATCCGCTTTTTTCCTGAGACACACCCTCTCAGCTTCACCACATCTACCTGCCTTGGGCGGCCTTTGTGCGTTAAGCCTTTTGAACCCGATAATCCATAGAGATTGCAGCTCAACGGTTCGTGGTCTTTCGCCTTTTTTATTTTGTTCCTTTTCTGTCGCAACTTCCTCCTCTCCCCCGCTCCATAAAATACAACTATTTAGGGAGCATATTTATCATTGCACAGCGCAGCCGGAACACGATGCACCTAATTGTTGACTGTGCCAAATGACGCGTGATTATTCCGAAATTCTCGTTTCGGCGATTTAACGTGGGCGACAGCTGTAGGTATATGGAGCTGTAGTATATTCTGCATCGTTTAGATCACTTAACGCAGCCAAACCACTTTCAATTTCTGCTTTCATATTTATAGGCTTCGGATACGTTATATTATTAACTTTGTCAAAATGTAAACGAATATTTTTTTACGCTGAAACACCGGCAAAGGCAGCTACAAATTTATGTGGGGGAGGGTCACTGGAGTGAGTATTGCTGAAAGAATGATAAAACAATGCAAATGTCGTGGGCAAGATATACGAATAATGATCGATATGCAAATACAGTTTTAACGTTGCCTGACCAGCTTGTGAACTGAAATTCAAATTGCCGAATGTAAACTCGAAGTTTTGCGACGGAAAAAGAAAAACCACTGAAATAAGTAATGCGTGGTGCAACTGTTGCTAACAAGACAAAAATTTAAATACGAGGCGAGGTATACGTGCAAACGAATGTCTTGTGGGATTGAATAATCATGGGAATGCTCTCGTATGGGGGCGATATATCTATACAGAGGAGACAGTAACTGATCGATACTGGCGTTGCCAGTATCTACTACCACATTACAAATCAAATTGACGCTCATCGTTGCAATCTGATAAAAAATCTTTAGGGAATAGCGTCGCTGGAAACTTCAGAAATTATCGCCAGACACTTCCATCGTATTAATCGATTCATACAGTAAATAAAATATCTATGCTCTAATGAATATTTGATATTAGAGTTTATGATTAATAGGTTGTATCATTTAATTAATATAAGACAATATGAAATTATTCACTTCTTTGTCGCAATATCATTTGTTTCATTAATATGTTTTTGCAGCGCTGGAGCACTTTAGTACGATATTGAAAATAGCAAGTTTAAAGTAAAGTTAAATGCAGATGACATTTTGATTTCTATTCCATTGCTCAAATATAATACTACGTACTATCTCATGACGCCTTTAATTTGATAAAAATTTGATCATATTCAATAAATGTTAATAAGGGAGAGTTTCGAGCCTACTACAAATAACAATGAGCCTTGTAAAACCACTATATTTCATTAGAGAGAACAAGACGAAGAGTATGCAATGCATTAATCGCTATTTGAGCCTATCGCGGAGTCCTAAAGGTTTGCTTGCACATCGATCAAAGCAAGGCTTTCACACTCGACAGACGACTCACGAGAGAAAGGAAATGGTGTCCTGATGGATCGAATAATCAGAGGGGAATCGTACCTAACCATCAAGGAAGCACGCAGTGGCTTTAAACGCTAAAAATGTGGCAAATAGTCGAGGAACTTTGATTGCTTCTACTCAAAAGTTATTGATATTGTTCGGGGAAACTACTTTGCTTCGTACGGAATGAAGGGTAACTTTACTTGCCTTCCAATGTTTTTATTTCCGACCAAGCGTTGGAAGCCCAATATTTTTTAAAAGAAAAAGTGATTATTTTATTTTGTGTACTGTCTTTCTTACAGTTTTAATAATATTACATCGGTAAACGAACTGTGATATTCTTTAAGATATACCTTTTACTCTTATGCAAACTCAATAGTATACAATTTTTAGATATCTCATTGCAGATGAATTGGTCATAATTTCTAACTGTATTTAAGGCTATGAATAGAATGCTGTAAAACATTATTGTGTTTTACCCTCTCCATTTGTTTCTGACAAAAAATTTTATAACACTATTATCGTGATTTTGTGAAAACGACGCATGTTAAGAAAAATCTGTTAAAGAAGCACTTTTTATTTGATCTGTTATTTTTATTAATTTAATAATGTACTATAATAATTTTGATAATACAATGCTTAATTCTTTTTAGAAATCTTCTAAATAATGTATTAAAGAAATGGCGAATAATAAAATTTTCAATTTGTATGACGGCCACAGACGGACAGCAATTCTGTACAGAATATTTGTTGTTCGAGTAAAAACGAGCACGGGCGAGCGCGAACGAATGCAGATGAGTACGAATGAACATTCCATGGTCCATTCGTATACGTTATTCTATGTTCCATAGAAAATTCGTCCAGCGAGGAATGAGAAACGTGGATACTGGAATCGGCAGATTTTATACATATTATTGTAGCTCTTTCACAATGTAATTATCACAATTGAAAGAAATACGAGACACTTTCGCCTGATTTTCAAGGACTTTGAGCTGCACCTATGTAACATGGAAAACGTGAGTTTTAACAACAGCGTTCGTATGGTGATAACGCTACCAAAGGTGCATTATTGATTACACCATAGAATTTTTTCAATCAATTGCACAATGTTTTTTACATTAAGAAAGAACAGCAGTCTCTTATTTAGGATGTCCATGTAAATCATGTTGCAACATCGTGAAGCAAAATTGTTTTATCGACTTTAATGCATTCCTTCTTCTTCTGCTTCTTATTATTATTATTGTTATAGTTATTTACTGGTTGCCACATTAGTAATTATTTAATAGTCAATGTTACTTTATGTTATTTTTAATTTGTTACGCGTGACAAAGTGGTCTGAATACATAATCGTAATAGAAATGTGCCACAAATGCACGATTAATATATTTCTATGCAAAGGAGACAAGATTTAGAATCTGTCTACAATTTAAAGGCCGGATGTGATTTGCCCGACTGTTGCCTTTGTGGAATTTATGCACGCATATAACATTACAGCACTAGTGCCCGTGCATATACAAGGAGGCAATCGCGCGGAGCATTCATTTTTCTTACATGTGAGTGACCCAAATTATTTCATGCGGAAATTTTAACAATTTGTATTGAGATAACGATGCATTTTTGCCGCATACGGTTCATTGTAATCGTTTGTATCCAACTCATTGTGACAGATCATTTCAATTGATACGGTTAGGAAGGTCGGTGAAATTACATACAGATTAGTAGAGATAATAATAATACAAATTAGCACAAGTTAATGTGTATGTTTTTACCAAATTACAATATTGATAGTAATAATTTATGTAGGTTCTATAATATTTTAAAAACTAAATACGATTGCCTTTATTAGCATCTATGTAAATATGTACTGGACTCGCCCCTAAAAATCGTGACCATTAATTTTTACACGTCCTGTATGCGTATAAGCGACTGGTCGATACTGGCGTCGGCTGCTGGTAAGCTGTGCATTCCCCTGTTACGCATCGTCCCCTGAAATGCCGCTTTTTCCCTCTGATCCAACCCCTGGCTATGAATCATCCCCAATAATATCGTAACTGAACAACTGAAACTCGTTTCAGACGGGACACCCTGGACACGTTGCGCAATTATCCGTACGTCTCATAGGGATATCCACATTTCAAATAATTCATAGCCATGGAAATCCATAGAAAGACACTCGAGCGCCATTGTTCAGTGGTGGACGGATGTCTGTAAACTTCCATAACAAGGATATTTTTACAGGTGACGCAAAAAGTGTCGACAGAAAATGTCTCGTGTGAAATGAAATTAATCTACATGCTGTTACTTAACTGGTGCTGCCCTCCTTGTCGTTAACATAATCCGACAGATGACAAGCTATTCCACTAACTTAATTGCGACTGCATGAACGTGATCGCGTTTGCTTTTGTAGCTTATATACTATTGTTTGCCAGCCCATTTTCTGCTTTGATTACATGTATCGTATGACCATCTTTGCTGGGATAAATTTTGTCGTTTACTTCGTCCAGAATACATTAGAGCTGCTGTCAAATCATTCCATCGATTAGTTTGGTCTTTTCTTTATGAATATTCTTTACTTTAATAATACTATGAAGGTACCCAAATAGGTATCTACTTCAAAGTTGCAAAAGCAAAACTGTAAATGCAATTGTAGTCTAATTCCAAGAATTTTATCGAATTGGGTTTAAATTTCTTTATAATATTTGATCGTTTTTAGTAACTTCCGTATATTGTATAACAATATACTAGTTACCAATTTAATATTATAACGACAACGAGTGGCAAAGTAAAAGGACATTTGAAAGGGTATTGTGAATCATCTTGTATATCTCTTTTTATATTTATATGCATTTTAACAAAGTGGTTAACCATATAACAAATATTATTATTATAAGAAAACTATAATGTGGCTTAAAAGCTATTGTAAAGAATATATAATTGTACAATTCGGCCTATGCTAATTGCGCCTTACACTTTGCACTTTACCATGTTTGTAATTTCACGGAGAACGTTTATAAATGTAAATCTCCATTCAGAATAGAAAAGGACATCGATGCTAACGAGTAACTAGTATCGGTGTCAGATAAAGAAACTCCGTTCGGATCGATTATTTCAATTGTTGCACCCATGAGATTTAGTGAAATTAACAATTTCGATTAATGTACATTACAAAGTTGTATTGCATAATATCTTGTAATATGAATTGCTCTCAACAATAGCAGAAACTTATAAATTTTTAATTACCAAATAATATCATGCGTACGTTACATTTTGCACAGTAGTTACGCTGTTACCAATTGGACAGGGAATTGCAATTTTGATCCCTCTTTTTAATTATATCCGGAATTAATTCGAAAGTTCCATGGGCGAATTCTCGTTTACCGGTTCATTGCTGTACAGAAAGCACACAGGTGGGGTATCGACGAACGGTAATTGGACTACAGCCTAGATGAATAAGGGAAGAACGGATGCAACCAATTATACTTGTTTCCAAACGGAAAATGCCTGGCCACTATCCAATTTGACAACTACGTGTTGCTTCACTTGGAATAGCGTCATCTTAAAAGTTTCGCAGCAACTTTCATGATGTCGATTAACACGTGGTCTTAGTTTGACTTTATATTACATTTTAATTATACGTACATAGTATACAACATATAGGTACAAATACCTATTCCTGATCACGACGAAATCGTACATTTATTTTCGTTGTAAAGAAAGTTATATGACAGGAATTAGTAACCTTCTTTAAACTTCTATGCTTCATGGAGTATATTAGCATAAGTGAATGATCACTTTTAAAATTATATGAAATATTATTTCTGGACACTATACAAACTGATAATATTAAACACATTTGGATGTGAAACCTTACCTTTTAATTTTTAATAAGATATTGTAAGCTATGTATTTTGAAATGCGTGCCAACACTGAACGGTATTGTGGAACAATAGAAAGACAATCGAGTAACAAACAAGTACATTTTTATTTCGATCCGATTCGTCCCGTGATCCGATTCGCTTTGGTCTACCCTATATAATTTTATCGTTTGCCCAACTTAATTGTTGGAAAAAGTGGAATATCAGAAAAGTGAAGCCGATTATAGAATTGCAGTGTGACAAACAGTGGCTAGTTAAGGGGGGAGTGTTTCGTCTCGCGATCACCTGCTAGACTCATCAGTAGGGCGGGCAGACGATACCTGCCCCAGAATCGGGGATATGGGAGGTAGAGGGTTGCGGCAAAAAAGATGAAAAGGCAAGTTGAAAAACAAAAGCCGCCCTACCAAGATTTCCTGCCCAAGGAGAAAATAACATTGGCAAGCACATACTTCTCACCCCACGAAAGAGCAAGAACGAAGAAATAATAACTTCTTAAGATACTTAAAATAATATAAGTTTAAACTATAATATGTATTGTCAGTTGCATTATAAAAACTTAAATTGCTTTATGCATTTTATGTTATAGTTACTTTATTTAATAGATCTCATATAAATTGTACGTAATTATAATATAAGATCTGGTAAATATAATAATTATAAAATTATAAATCTGATAAATAGGTGTAATATAATTAAAAGCACACAATGATTACAATTTAATCTTACCAGCTTACACTTATAAATTATAAGTATAATAACAGATTTATAAGTTATAATGTACATCAATTTTAATATGATTATTGTATTTATAAAGGGAACCTCAGACGATCAGTATATACCGTAAATAATGTTCAGAACCTTGAAATATTGACCATATGTGTTAATTGTCTGAAGTCCCTCTTATATACCTTATCAGAAATGTTCTTATCCGCTGCGTCATTCAGTCTGTATCAAAGCGTGGGCAAAGTGCGGGAATATTTTGGGACGAGCCCCGCGGGGGCGGAAAAGCGTTGGAAAAGTTCTGGAACGTTCCAAGGAAAGCACGCGCTGTGTGGTTTTGTAATTTCGATATATATTTGCCGTTATCGAAGTTGCACTATCGATATCCACTATCAAATTTCGATAGAATTTTTCCTTCCACGAACTTTTTCAACACTTTCTTTAGCACATTTTCCGTGCTTTCCCAGAACGTTTCCAATACTTTTCCCGCACTTTTAGTGTAGTATAGTGTAGTATACATGTCGCCCTGTCTTCAAACTCTTGTTGCACTTTTCCTATACTTTTCTCGAATTTTTCGCGCACTTTTATAGCCTTTTCCCGCATATTTCCAGTGCTTTCCCGGACTTTTCCTGAAATTTTCATGCACTTTTCCAGCGCTCTGTCGGTACATTTTCCGCGCTTTTCTTCAACCTTTTCCATACCTTTTTCCACTCTTTTCTGAAATGTTCTCTACCGATTATCGATTTTCGATGTTCGATTAAGGTGTGCAAGTGGTGCACAAGAGGCGCAAGAGTACGAAAGTGGTTCATAATCGAACGTAGATCAAATTTTCTGGCGAAATATTAGCTTTTTGAATCCCCCCCGTTGCATTTACGCAAATTCACACTATCGTATCCCTATTGTCCGCCAATCTACTCTAGGAAATAGTTTTTGAACCGACTACTATTCATGAACAGAGGGCGCTCACGTCCACCTGAATTTTCCAGGTTGGTATGGCAGGCGAACATAAGATACAAAAGTTCGCAAGGTGGATAGGTCTATCCTACATGTCGTTTCTGCTAAAATATAAACCATATACATACAACTAGATATACGGATAAATTTTTTAAATAATATTCATTTAGTCCAATGATAAATGTCAAATACTCCTTTCTATCATCAACAGTTTAAGTTACTAAAAATTACATTACTTATTGGACAAGAGAAACTGAATAATCGTAAGATTTTTAAACGTCGCAACATTATTGACCTCTTGAAATGAGGACTGCTTGAATTCAAGCTTCGAAGTATCTGAGGCAGTTGGCAGCACAGACTTTACTCATACAGTCGTTTTATTTACGCAGAACGAGTTTATAGCATTATGTGCGCAAAATAAAATGCGATCAAATGTGTGATCGAGTTTAGTGCCCGTACTATTAGCACTATAATATTATGGCACAACACATACGCTCAATTATACTGTAATATTTGAAGAAATTTAAATACATTATATCGTAACATACTGCAGCAGTATACTTTTTTTTACATAAGTTAGTAAAAATTACGATGTTACAAGCGATGTTACATTCGAATAGTTGACCACGTTGAAATTAATGTACCGCACTGTGCGTTACTTATATTAATTTAAATACTCCACTACGGTAATAGGTCATTCTTATTTCAGTGTATTTTACGTCATACATGTAAATTGTGTAAGGAAGTAATGCAATACTTTCGGCAAAACTGACGTATGGTCTTACGAAAGCACATAAAAAACAGGGATAAAAACTGTGAAAAACACGAGTGTAGTAATGCAATTATTCGTGTTACATTTTTCCTATACCTTTGACTATATATAGCATGTTCACACTAAAAACATGCTAATAAATTCACAAGAATAGCAGGTACTTGCGTGTTCCGCATATAAAATTCATTGAAATAAGTATAACTTCAGACTGGAGCTGTTCCACGAGACACGAAGTAAAATCTACGACACGGCATAAATATTGAACGACGTCGAGCATAGGTGTTAAACATTTACTTGGCAGATGCGATCGTGTTATAACTTTTCAATTTTATATTATGCATTGATTATTGCCCTGTGTGCATGGATTAAATAGGACAATGATAGCAATATTTATGGTATCAGTTAATAAGAATGAAAAGGTCCGATGATTCCGAAATAAAAGTAGTATACAATTTTGAAAATTAATTATCATTCGGATATATCGAGTAATTGCACGCATTGTCTAATTATTTATCTAATAACATAGAGCTATCTCCACTACTTTGGCTTGTCTTTCTACACGGGCTAATTAAAGCAGCAAGAGTTCAGAATTTAATATTAATATCACCTTTTTATGAGTAGAATGTATTTTAATTATGCGCATTCCTTCCGGGACGTCGAATGAGGAGGACAAAAATATTTCTGTTCTCCTCAGTTATTGAACTATTCGGAATATGAATACTTCTGAAATTATATTACATATATGGTACGCTGGATATTATATAACTAAACTATTATGTATAAAATATACGTTCCAAACAATGCTGATATTACATTATTTTATAAAATACCACGTGCGAAACGAATTCTGTGTCATGCATTAATATGTGTTCAGTAATTATAAATTCAAAGTTATACCAAATTATATACGCATGCAGACATTTTGGAATTTCTGTCACCACCGAAATGATAAATACTAAATGATGGATGGATTCACATAGCGCGCTCCTTATAAGCATTACGAGAACAGGCAAAAGAATGAGTCACTTTAAAAATGCGATACAATAAAATGCAGATGCATTTGATTTGCCTGTAAATACACAAAAATATACAAATATTTAGAGCCATTGCTATTTGCAAGCTTTAGAAGATGAATTGAAATTAATTCCTTCCTAAATTTATTACGATCTTCTTCACATTAGATGCAGTTAAAAATGAAACGTGTTACTTACTCATAAGAGTGAACACACTGACAGGGTGACCCGTGAAAAAAAAGGAAATGGTTTTGATTTAATAAGCACCACCCTAATGTGCCTACAATGTTTCCGTCGTAAAACGGCGCAAGGAGCGCTGTTCAATCCCCTAAGACCTAAGACCTAAGACAAGTCGAGGATCGTCGGTCGTGACCTTGGCCTCTGTCGTGGTTGGTTAGCACATAACGCAAGACACACATAAGGGAGGCTAATGCCGAGCACGCGATCCAATGTGTATGAGCCGACTGCAAGGAAATCGCTGCGACAAAATCCCTCGTCAGCCGTTCCGCGTTCTCCTTCTTAGCACGTATGTGTACTTAGTACATACTATATGCGCATACAGACCGACTAGAATTTATACCCCCTCAGGCTTGGCCGCGCGTTGCAATTTGCACTTACAGATCGCTGACTACCTCTGAAATTTTTCAATGCCGGGGCTCGTTTTCGCCCGAACTCTGTCATGGCTATCCATCGCGATATCAGACACGAATTCTACGGACGAGATCTACATCGCCGTCTAATCGACGTTGCAACGGTACGCGGAACTTTTCTGACTGACAAAACGTTAATATGGTACGCTCATCGCCACTAGTTTGTTGGCTATGCATTGTTTAATATATCTTCTCTTTTATGTGGCTCTACAAGTAACTCGAAATGTGTTATTTCGTTCTTCCTCAGTTTTACTCGCAACAACCGATCAGATTATTTAATAGAGTCTCGTGTTATAAAGCGGAGCTCCAAAATATTTTGCTGCAATTCAAGTAAAGTTTGACTTGAACTTACCCAGATGATTCCAATTTTATATTATCAAAGAGTGCAAATTAGTTACGAATTACGAATTATTATAATAACTTAATAGTGAATAATTTAAACATTTGTGGCACTGCTAAGGGTTATAAGTGAAAATTAGTATGTGTTATATTATAAGTAGACTGCGGAAGTTTATGCAAATGCATATTTTGGGGAAATGGATTAAACAAATAGGACTTCGACAGAAACACGTTTCAGCATTAAACGTTTTCAAAAATAAATTTTTTTATTTTGCATATTTTGCATATTGCATATACATTGCATATGCTGCATATATGTTGCATATTCTGTATATACGTTGCATATAACATGCACACCTCAAATAACTTTTAAATTATACATCTGATAAAAAATTGTTTGGGGCACTAGGACCCCATTTGGGGCAGTAAGACCCCATTTGGGGCACTAAGACCCCTTTTGGGGCACTAGGACCCCATTCGGGGCACTGGAAGGGTGCCTTTTGTGGGGCATCGGGGCCCTTTGTGGGGCATCGGGGCCCTTTGTGGGGCACCGGGGCCTTTTGTGGGGCACCGGGGCCCTTTGTGGGGCACCGGGGCCTTTTGTGGGGCACCGGGGCCTTTTGTGGGGCAACGGGGCCTTTTGTGGGGCACCGGGGCCCTTTCTGGGGCACCGGGGCCTTTGTGGGGCACCGGGGCCCTTTGTGGGGCACCCGGGCCTTTTGTGGGGCACCGGGGCCCTTTGTGGGGCACCGGGGCCTTTTGGGGGGCACCGGGGCCCTTTGTGGGGCACCGGGGCCTTTTGTGGGGCACCCGGGCCTTTTGTGGGGCACCGGGGCCTTTTGGGGGGCACCGGGACCCTTTGTGGGGCACCCGGGCCTTTTGTGGGGCACCGGGGCCCTTTGTGGGGCACCGGGGCCCTTTGTGGGGCACCGGGGCCCTTTCTGGGGCACCCGGACCTTTTGTGGGGCACCGGGGCCCTTTCTGGGGCACCGGGGCCTTTTGTGGGGCACCGGGGCCCTTTGTGGGGCACACGGGCCTTTTGTGGGGCACCGGGGCCTTTTGTGGGGCACCGGGGCCCTTTGTGGGGCACCGGGGCCTTTTGGGGGGCACCGGGACCCTTTGTGGGGCACCGGGGCCCTTTGTGGGGCACCGGGGCCTTTTGTGGGGCACCGGGGCCTTTTGTGGGGCACCGGGGCCTTTTGTGGGGCACCGGGGCCTTTTGGGGGGCACCGGGGCCCTTTGTGGGGCACCGGGGCCTTTTGTGGGGCACCCGGGCCTTTTGTGGGGCACCGGGGCCTTTTGGGGGGCACCGGGACCCTTTGTGTGGCACCGGGGCCTTTTGTGGGGCACCGGGGCCTTTTGTGGGGCACCGGGGCCCTTTGTGGGGCACCGGGGCCCTTTGTGGGGCACCGGGGCCCTTTCTGGGGCACCCGGACCTTTTGTGGGGCACCGGGGCCCTTTCTGGGGCACCGGGGCCTTTTGTGGGGCACCGGGGCCCTTTGTGGGGCACACGGGCCTTTTGTGGGGCACCGGGGCCTTTTGTGGGGCACCGGGGCCCTTTGTGGGGCACCGGGGCCTTTTGGGGGGCACCGGGACCCTTTGTGGGGCACCGGGGCCCTTTGTGGGGCACCGGGGCCTTTTGTGGGGCACCGGGGCCTTTTGTGGGGCACCGGGGCCTTTTGTGGGGCACCGGGGCCTTTTGGGGGGCACCGGGGCCCTTTGTGGGGCACCGGGGCCTTTTGTGGGGCACCCGGGCCTTTTGTGGGGCACCGGGGCCTTTTGGGGGGCACCGGGACCCTTTGTGTGGCACCGGGGCCTTTTGTGGGGCACCGGGGCCTTTTGTGGGGCACCGGGGCCCTTTGTGGGGCACCGGGGCCCTTTGTGGGGCACCGGGGCCTTTTGTGGGGCACCGGGGCCCTTTGTGGGGCACCGGGGCCTTTTGTGGGGCACCGGGGCCTTTTGGGGGGCACCGGGACCCTTTGTGGGGCACCGGGGCCCTTTGTGGGGCACCGGGGCCTTTTGTGGGGCACCGGGGCCTTTTGGGGGGCACCGGGACCCTTTGTGTGGCACCGGGGCCTTTTGTGGGGCACCGGGGCCTTTTGTGGGGCACCGGGGCCCTTTGTGGGGCACCGGGGCCCTTTGTGGGGCACCGGGACCCTTTGTGGGGCACCGGGGCCCTTTGTGGGGCACCGGGGCCTTTTGTGGGGCACCGGGGCCTTTTGTGGGGCACCGGGGCCTTTTGTGGGGCACCGGGGCCTTTTGGGGGGCACCGGGGCCCTTTGTGGGGCACCGGGGCCTTTTGTGGGGCACCCGGGCCTTTTGTGGGGCACCGGGGCCTTTTGGGGGGCACCGGGACCCTTTGTGTGGCACCGGGGCCTTTTGTGGGGCACCGGGGCCTTTTGGGGGGCACCGGGACCCTTTGTGGGGCACCGGGGCCCTTTGTGGGGCACCGGGGCCTTTTGTGGGGCACCGGGGCCTTTTGTGGGGCACCGGGGCCTTTTGGGGGGCACCGGGGCCCTTTGTGGGGCACCGGGGCCCTTTGTGGGGCACCGGGGCCTTTTGTGGGGCACCCGGGCCTTTTGTGGGGCACCGGGGCCTTTTGGGGGGCACCGGGACCCTTTGTGTGGCACCGGGGCCTTTTGGGGGGCACCGGGACCCTTTGTGGGGCACCGGGGCCCTTTGTGGGGCACCGGGGCCTTTTGGGGGGCACCGGGACCCTTTGTGGGGCACCGGGGCCCTTTGTGGGGCACCGGGGCCTTTTGTGGGGCACCGGGGCCTTTTGGGGGGCACCGGGACCCTTTGTGGGGCACCGGGGCCTTTTGGGGGGCACCGGGACCCTTTGTGGGGCACCGGGGCCCTTTGTGGGGCACCGGGGCCTTTTGTGGGGCACCGGGGCCTTTTGTGGGGCACCGGGGCCCTTTGTGGGGCACCGGGGCCTTTTGTGGGGCACCGGGGCCCTTTGTGGGGCACCGGGGCCTTTTGTGGGGCACCGGGGCCTTTTGTGGGGCACCGGGGCCCTTTGAGGGGCACCGGGGCCTTTTCTGGGGCACCGGGGCCCTTTGTGGGGCACCCGGGCCTTTTGTGGGGCACCGGGGCCCTTTCTGGGGCACCGGGGCCTTTTGTGGGGCAGCGGGGCCCTTTGTGGGGCACCCGGGCCTTTTGTGGGGCACCGGGGCCTTTTGTGGGGCACCGGGGCCTTTTGGGGGGCACCGGGACCCTTTGTGGGGCACCGGGGCCCTTTGTGGGGCACCGGGGCCTTTTGTGGGGCACCGGGGCCCTTTCTGGGGCACCGGGGCCCTTTGTGGGGCACCGGGGCCTTTTGTGGGGCACCGGGGCCCTTTGTGGGGCACCGGGGCCTTTTGTGGGGCACCGGGGCCCTTTCTGGGGCACCGGGACCCTTTGTGGGGCACCGGGGCCCTTTGTGGGGCACTTATGACCGGTAATAATCGTCAACTCGTTCAGAATACAGATCTTATAAAACTACTACAATGGGGGTATTCGTGTCTAAATCACTTCAAACTAAGGCAAGCGCAAAATGAAAAACATGTCGTCGATTTTCGTTGTGCAAATAGACCTAGTTTCGTTTAGCTGATGGTATCTTAACAAGACAGAAGTAATACTTGGCGACGGGGTAGCGCTTTGTGAAAAAGAGCAAGGTTCGAGGCTCTTCTGACCATTTTACAAGATTAAAGTCGTACATTGAAGAAGCTTCAAATATCGTGCCGACGGTCTCAACGGCAACGTCACTTCCTGATCGCACGAATGGCTTCTAACCCATTTCTCGAGGAAAGAAGCCAGGTCGAGCCCCTATCAGCTGTCCATCTGGTTGGCGTGTGACCTTTCGCATACTTTTGCACTTCACCGCTGGCAAAGTAACGAATGAAACGAACGGTCGCGACCGGTAGAGCACCGCCCCTTCTGCCCGATATCAGGATAAGAAGATACAGGAAATCAGCAAATGGATAGATCGCCCTTTACTCATATCGATTTTCAATTGCACAATTTTTCTGTGTAGCGTCTAGAACAAACTTTGGAGAATATGCCTCTTTTGAAAATATTAATTTAAATTAACACATCTTTCCTTGAAAAGTAAAATATCTACAGAGATTTTTTCTATCTTATTGCAAAGTGTATTTTGTGTCAGGTAATAGAAGAAATTTATTTTTCATAAGTTAAAGCTTTTATGTAGAAAGATCGGCTCAAGTTATTTGTTGACAAAGACCGCGAACGGTTGCAGGAGTGTTAAGTATCCGTTAGCTAATAAGAACATTAAGTTCGTCTAGGCATTTCGTCTTGCTATGTGGTATTAACTGTAAGAGCCACCCTGAAATGTAGGTACTCAGAATTACATGTCATGCGATAACAGAGTACGTTCGGCGTGCGGAAGTAGTCTATTTCAGGTGAAAACGTGAAGAGTTGCACGTCGAACAAATACCCATAATGATTGGCAATTACAAAACTCTTAGGATATATGCGATTATGCATGATTCATGTAAAGTCAAGTTTACCAACTGTAATTCATGTTAAAAGAAAAACTATGTATTAATCGTTAAATATCTATGTACAATATTTATACATGTACTGTACTGTGTACAAAGGAACAAAATATAAGAAATGGAAAATGGACACGGTGCAATTATTATATTATTTCTGACAAATTATTGTATCTATACTTACCACCGATGGTAGCAAGTGAAAGATAATATCGCAATTTTGGATTAATATTTAACATCTATAAAGGTATATAAGTAGGTGTTATACTGTGCGTACTTTCACAAGTACTACTAAATAATACAATGATCACTTTCTTCCTGATAAGTTAAAATATTAACCACTTGTGTTTTTTGAGTTATATAAATATTGATTTTTCGCATAATGTGAGAAACTATCGTTTAACCATTGTTTAAATGTAATATTGCACGATCAGTACGTCTCCATGCTCAATAGCTTCCTAAAAGTTTTCTAAAAATCGGGCAAGTTTAATAGAATTAAAAATTTTACAAATCAAGGATATTTGAGTGTGTGTAATTAAACTACGTCGATATATTAGAATTATTTTCGAATTGGAGAAACATAGTTAGGTTTGTGATAAAGATTTGAAATGCGAGTTTCAAGAGCCATCTGCATATAACAGTACCTAATAAATTAATTAGATTGTTAGATGTAATTCTGGGTATTTATAAATATTCTAGCACTTCAGTCATGCAATATGGCGCACAATACTCACACACATGTCCGTTAGATAAACGATTAAAAATTCATATAGTCTGCAACAATTTTATCGTAGATATCGTTATAAATTCTCTATGAACCTAGAGAAACTCATTGATTTATTAGTCTCAAGTAAAAATTAATTTTGTCATTTACTTTTTGCTTATTTCACCCATTATAGAATGTTTTTGTAACGGGTATTGTAAAGATAGATGTTACAGACTCCCAGTGTGATCAAATTTCCGATAAATAGATTCTTTATTCTAATAGAATATGGAGATAATTACGAATTGTATATTTTGGGACAATATCTGTAGAACTATTCTCACATTATTAATAAAATTAACTAAAAATTAGTAAGAAGTTAGTAACATTAACCATTTAATCGTAAGAAGCTCGAAAAGAAGTTAAGAAAGCTTTTAGCTTTTTTCAATATTCTAGCTCTGCCCTAGGCCTCCTATAGTTAACCATTGCGTGCAATTAGTAAATGTACCATAAATAAGAATCTTTGGGTCACACCGATCCAATCTCACATAACACAAACATAAAATAAAAAAAGACAGATTATTCTAACATTTTTGTGTGAATATTCTAACAATTTATTAAATTGCCTGTACAACAGCCTTAGGGTAATTGTTTTATTCTGCGAATGCAGTAATTTGAACATGGAAAGAGTAGATAGTCGCAATCAATTTTGGGTTAGGCTGACTCAAATTTCATTCTGAAACCTTTGAAAATTACTTAAGTAAAAAGGAACGGTGATGTGTAATTGACAATTTTTAGTAATAAAAGAATAAAAATGTCGCAACAATTTTATTACGTGGTTTATTGACCATTTCATTAGGAATATGTGTGAAACTTAATTTAGGTTGGAAGCAAGAAAGGCAATATGGGAGGTCAGTCGCAGAACGGATCTATATTTAAGAAATATGCCTTGACCCCTCTCTTTCATGACGTCATCATTATCACGCATTTAACTTAAAGAGGACGTCATCGAAGCTTCGTCCGAGAGCATTGCACTGCCAATGAAAATAGCTACAAGATTGGTGGCTAATTCTATGATCGCGTGTGCACAATTCCTTCCATCGATCCTATAATCAGCTATTGAGTACTTGAATACCTAATTTTCACAAACTAATTCTCACGGTTAAAAACTGTTCTGCTCAAATCAGATGTATATTAATTCCATGAGAAAATAACACTTATAATTACTTGTTTGTAAGTAGTATGTGCGTGGATTATTGAGTGCGGTCTTCTCGATGAAGCATTGTTTTCAAAATAGTCTTACAAAAAAGATCAAAAATATTAAATTACATGATTTTTATAGAAGTCCAATGATTAACGCGTCAGTTTACCTGTACAATTATATATAGAACTGCTGAGCCTAAAGTTCGACAAAACCAAAATAACAATGAATGATCTTTATTGTAAAGTCACCGTTTTTGCCTTTAAAAAGTATGATTTCTTTTGAAAAGTGATGATGGGCTTGAAATTTTCGAGGTACACATAGCTGTCTCGAGAGTGCCACGCAAATATATGAAACCTACCCCCTCAAAACCAGCTTCTGGTTTTAGATGGATGCCAAGTTCGATTTAAATACTAAAAGGTTTTAAGTTTAAAAGGTAATAGTGCATTAAAAGATTAATTAGAAGTAGAGATTGACTAAACTGCTGCATTAACTGCGTTTCGACTTTATCGCAAGAATTAAGGACATTGCAAGTCGGTGATTTTTCGACTGTCGTTTATAAACCTGGGGATTAAATCGATTCTAAAGAGTACATTACTTGGCCATTTGTATGAAGAAAAAGTTTTCTTCTTATCAATACTAAAATTTGGTAATAGTCGTAAAGTTATCAGTCGTATGTTTTCAGAAAAAGTGACCTTATATTTTTGCACGGCAGCGTACACAAAATTTACAACCCCCATTTTGACATAATTTCAATACTCTTTTCTGCAATAACTTCGACAATACTCGCGTGCATTGATTAAAATAAAATATCCTGTATAGTATATGTTGAATTATTATCAAGCTCTTTAACTCAAAATATGATACGATTAAAAGCTCTTTAAACTCTTAAACGTTATAATTTAAAATAATTTGAAGTTTCCGTGTAATTTATGAGACTGCATTTAGAAATACTAACGAGTAATCTATGTTATTTAATACAAAATTACGCTCAGACTATCAATTGAATAGAAATCAAAAGAAGTGTTGTGAAATACATACATCACGTTAACGTGCCATCAGATAACTGTTATATGTTAAAGTGAGGTCAGAAGATACAAGATTATGATGTGAACAGAGCCATTTAATTACTCATTTTCATTCAATTAATGATGTTATATTGGCTTCAAAATTATGACAACTATAGTCACAGCGAAGTGAAAAAATAATCTTAAAAATACCTGCTGAAATATGAACTCAATGAACTACTTGAAATCATTGTTTTCTTTATGCTGAAATTTATTAGGCACTCTATTCCAGTGCTGCGCTTTTGCCAAACTCAACATTACTTCAATATGTAATCATAAAAATTTGCTTATCAAATGAGAAAAGTTAACGAGAATGTTATCGTGTTCGATAAAAATTGTTATTATTGCTCATTAAATCGGGGGTTATCGTGTTTGATAAAAGCTGGCACAAATCAGCATATTCTGGCAGATTGTAATACTTTGACAACGTAATGTGTCTCAAAGATCAATGCACCTACCCCACTAGTTGCTCCTACGTATAGGACATAATCGTCGATAACTGAGATTGCAAATGTGACATATTTCCATGTTCACATTAAACTAATTACAATAACTTGTGCATTAATAGTACATCTCCGTTTATCGATCGCAGTGACATGCAAGTTGAGAAATTATTATTACCGATGCGACGTGTTTAATCTGAAAAATGTTTCAGAGATATTGGCATAACATAAAAAACGCCCGATAATCATGCAATAAACACTATTATTTCCACTGAGCAGAAATTCCAAATGTTCCAGGAAAGACTATAAAAAGAATCGCAAAAATGATGAGTAACGTATTCTAATGAGAACCTTCGCCTTTTGAATAATTCCTAACGATTATTCCAATTCGAAGGCACCCAATATATTAAAGGAGTTCGTGTTATTAGAAGACACTTTTAGCACAATAAACACATCCGTCTATTTGCCCGGAATATTTGCTCGATATTTTTTGTTTGCGTGGTTAGGAATCGCGTAACCAGGTCTGTCAGTACAAGAATCAAAAACAAATACGTCAAAGGAAAGACCACATACGTTGTAAAAATAATTATTCCACATGAATTTCGACGGTGTTTACACAAAAACGGATGACAATATAAGTGTAGACAATTCTTCAAATGAAGCGAAAAAGGAGCAAAATGTTGTGAATTGAGGAAAAATTGTTCACCCCTTTGATCTACAGGATGTTTCCGAAAGGTTGTTAAAAACATTGTAGCATTATCACTAAAATAAATAAAACTGTTTAGTTAACGTGGATACATACATCAATTCTTTTAGACTGAACAGCGATTTTCTATTTTAATAATATAAGTTATCTCTCCATGTCTGTTTTCTAATTACGTACTGTATATGTATATTCTTCTTTCATTTCACTATGCATTTTGCAGCTTTGTATCGTCGAATTCCGTACTGTTTCAAATTGATTAGTTTCATCCATTTGACAGACATTTTGTGACTGCTGTCGCAAATACATTGAATAATTTGTTGAAGAGGAGTACTCTAAATTTATTAAATATCCCCACTAAAGAAGTCAAACCGATCTCTGGATAATTCATTTAGAACATTGAAATAAAACGACATCGTTTACTCCAAATATATAATTACGGGTCCACATTGACTAAACATCAATCATTAATGAGCACTACGCACCGGCGAATGTTTGACCAAATTTTTAGAAACACCTTGACAATAACTTCAATTAAAACAGGGGACAGATTTAAACTGAAGACGCATGTAAAAAGTACCGCGTAAATGAAGAGATTATTTACCGCGTACAAGAAATGGGTATAAGAAATACTACGTAAATAGCAATGACAATATTATGTTTTCTGATTTATCGTTATTATGTTACTTGCTATTGATTTGAATTATCAATTTTGTTTAATGATGTCAAAGTACGCAATTGACAAATATTCAGATAGATAGCTCTGCTTCGAAATATGGAACGCCAATACTTTCGCTGCAAGTTTGCAATAAGAATTGTTAACTGCTTCAAGTTTCTGCTGAAACCTGATTTCAAATTAAAAATAAGCAAAAAACCCGGCATACAAAAATTGTCCAGATTAATTTTAAGACAGCAATGTATTATATATCAACCAAATTCTTCAATCCTTTTTCTCAAGATAAGAAACCACATTTTGGCCACTAAAAAGTTTTAAAGCTTCCTGGCATAATGTAAAAGATCGGCTTTTTAAATAACTTCACTATGTTTCTCATGATTTTCTTTCTCTTTTTTCTATGGTGTCAGCCATCACGTTTGGTATGCAAAGGACGTATCTCTATGGATATAGTTTTCAGCATATATTTATTTCGTTGCATATTTGCATATTGATTCAAAATAAATAGGCAACACTTAGATGCGTAACAGCGTATAAATAGTAGACAGGTAACACTGTTTTAAAATAAAAAAATAGAAATAATAAATCTAGAAAATTAAAACGAACGTAATGATTTTAGGAGCGATAAATTACAATAGTAAGTAATAAACCGAGTAACTCTACTTTTGTTTGTTTTTAGAGTTTACAACGACGTCGCTTGGTTCATGTTTTACTTTTTATATTTAAAATAAACTTCCTTGATAATTATATTTAATACCACCAAATGAGAAATCCGTTGTGACAGTTGAGTTAAAAATTAAAATAGTCATAACGCAAAAGCTGTTTGTAATAAGTTGTTATTAATAATAATATGTTCTACACTGAATATGTTACGTTCTAGGAAGTCTCCGTTTCCTTCGTTTCTTTCGTTATTCCCTTATTTCGTTGTGTTGTCTTATCGGTCACGAAATTCGTGACTTACAATTAGATCACGACAGGAATAACGAGGAATGGTCGTAAATCAAACTCCGGAGAACAAGTTTACTTTATTTTAACAAGAGCAAGACTCGGCTTGTTTGAGTAACCTTTAAGATAGACTCGGCTATACTTAGAAGTATCGGTATAGTTTGTTAGTCAATCGTTCTTAATCGCAAGACAGTAATGGTCGTACTTTAAAGGTGTTGACTGATCGGTAACGGAAACAGTTCTGATTTTCGGATTTATATAAGGGTAAGGTATTAGGAAAGCTCGGATGTAGGTGTGGCCTTAGGAAGATGCGAATTATTGGTTATGGGGTGTGACGGGAAAAACGATAGAGGTGGAGGAAGATACGGGGGAGTAGGTGACGTACATGAGGTTTGCTGACAGCTACGCATATAAATTATTGCACCTTGGCGGTGTACAAGGGCTGCAAATACCTGGTAGTCATCTGCGTTTCATCCGCGTGTCTGAATCCTCTAAATTACCTTATTTGTAATTTTTGGCCGCGGACTACGTCGTTTATGACGTTCCCGGTCGGTCCGACATCTGGCAATTTAAATGTTACTTATTTTGCGCAGGTTTCCGGTGATGATTTCGTATAAATGTTCGCGCGGATGTAGCTCATCGACATTTGTATTTAAGACAGGAGTCAAGTGCACATGGTGCCATTTACTTAGAAAAAGTCAGTGCTCATTGCTTGAAAACCATTTCTTTAAAGTGATTTCGATTAATGTCGCTAACGTAATAAACATGTTAGCCACTACGTTTCAAATCGCAAGTATAACGCAGTCAGCAATCAAGCCGCTAAAAGTTGACTTGCACAATGAATTTCTTGATAATATAAATAATTTCCGAATATGTATTTCACGCTATCAATTGAACATGCTTATGTGGTTGCATTTGATGATCCACCAGAACCACATAGGGCTCAAAGTGTAGATTATATTACGCCTACAGAAAATCAGGAAGATAATTTTGACCCCGGAGAGTGTATTGCTGATGACGCTGGTGGAAAAGTCGACTTACTGCTCGCAGTCGAAATCACTGCTTCTATCGTTTTCACTCCTGATTTTGCCAATGTTCGTCCAGAATGTGTTTCAAGGTTGAAGCCACTCTCGTTTGCATTATAAATTTCTGCAACTCCGATAGTTGGAATGTTAGATCTTGTGATCGTTAGATTGTTAGATCGTTTGAAACAAAAGATGCTGCAACATTTTGCAAGTTACCAATATCTTGAAACGTAGATCGCGTTCTGAGCGTTGTTATCTTGCGAGATAAATCATGTCAATACTGTGATTGGAAATTGTAAAACCATGAAGATGATTTCTAGCACTTAATTTATTGGTACTATATTACTATTTAGAGCGAAACTGTCGTTCAGATGAAAAAGATAATATTCATCGCTTATAAATATAGTAATGTTGCATAATCGTGACCTATTCGATAAGTCATGTAAAATCCCCGAAATGAACCGGCAAACTTAAGAATTTGGTTAAATATGAATTGGGAATAAATGTATTATCTTTCAATGTTTCTCAGATTTCGCTACGAATTTTCCGTATAACCAAATGAATTTTGACGTAAACGAGTTGATGTTTATTTGACTGAGTTTTCAGCTCGGATCATTTTGATCGGAGCAGTTTTAATATAACATTTATTTGATCATACACAAGGATTAATAAATACGAATTGTAATAAAGCGAACAGGTATGAAATAATACGAGGAATGCAAAAATGTGCAACACAAATATATTTACAAAACGTAGGTATAATAATAATCTGCTTTGATATAACGTACGCACTAAAGAAAAAAAATGATTTCCTAATTAGTAATTCGATCACTAAATATCGATATTTAGTGATCGATCCTTTCACGTCATTTCGTCCTTGCTATTCATACAAATGGTATCAAATTTTTCTGAAACCTTATTTAAGGGTGAGTCATTAATCCTTTTTGTAAAAGAAATTATAGATATTGTTGTTAAAACGCATGCATAATTATATGACATGACATGCCGAAACTTAAAATGTGCTAAGACGTTGTACCGTGTTCAATATTCTATTGTGTCATGTTCTCATTCTAGAACAGAATATTGACTCACAACTCGAAAACAAAATTCCGCATTATCACTCCCAGTATTAGTTGCATTCAATGTTTGCAACTAATTGCAAGTGAATGGTCAATTATTATGAATTAAATTAGAAAGTTTATCAACAGCATTCCTATTGACATCAGTCCAAGTGTGCCTGTTCGAACATTTCCGCCTGTAAAGAAAATTAATAAATATGAAAAAAATAAACTAAAAATATGCAATTAGTTTCCTTATATTATGTCACATATTCGTATATGATAATTCTTTTCTGAGGTTTTCAGGTTTAAATCATGCTTAGGACCACTAAATTCCAACATTTTGCAAACGATGCAGTTACCTCCATTAAGGATAGGGAAGCACATGGACAAGTATCGTTCGGATATGAATGAATGAAAAATGGATAGAAAAGTGTATGGCGATACCATAAATAAAATAGTGAAACCATCATAAAATAAATTGTAGTTCCATGGAATATCTTGCAACTCTCCCCTGTACTTCTGCAAAACGACTCGTTTCAAATGGGTTACGTCGACTCGCGAATACGTGTAATCTCGGTATGCAATCGCAAACATTGCAATGCAACTTTGAAGGAGGCATGCGACCAGTCACAGGTAACTGCAAGCACATTACCTTGCCGCATTAGGGTGTACCGCGAGCAGTCCAAAAAAACTGCCAGCCAAAGCTTCGGCCCGTTGTTTGTTTTCATCGCCGGAAATCAAATGCAAGGAAAACCTTCCGATCGGTCACGAGTCAAGGTTACTTACTGTTAATGTCGAAACGTTGAACTGCTTTGCACACAGTGTCGTTTACTCGCATGTAACCCCAATCGCATGCGCACCGCCCATTCTTGCAGACCACCCCATCGCCATGATCTAGATAACATTCCCCTAGCGTATCGCAACTCATACCCAGATCTGAAACAATTCAATTCGTATACATATAAACACGTTTATTCACTTACATGCAACGTTTTATTGGTGGAAATTTCAGTACCGTTTAGTATGTTTCCCTCCGTATAGCTATCGAATTGCACGAATTGTAAATTATTAGATGTGCTAATACGTAGTCTACTATATTCTTTATTATTATTATTATTATAGGTTTGTTGGAAGGTTTTCTTGTTATTTGGTTTACTACTGAACTTATGGTTCATCTTCGAAACATTTTTGAAGTTTACCCTTGGAATGAGTAAGAGAGCGGGGGGTAGAAGGAGGGTGGTATTTTCTTGAAATTGTCAGTTAAATGATATGAAAAATGTGTTATTTTTGGTTTTAAATAAAATTATTTATGTTGCTTTTAAAGAAACGAGTATTAGCAAACGTGTCGCGTGTGCTAATATGTTATATTAAATAATAAATTGATAATGCGGTTTTAAGTAAAGGCCTCCTTCCAACTCAGATATCACATATACAGTATGCATACATATTTATGTATATTTGAAATTTTAGAATGCGTGTATCATAGTTTTGTATGCTTACCTTTGCGTTTGTAACATTTATTCAAGTTGTAATGATAGCCTTCCATACAAGTACACGTCGAATTTGTCGTCGACTGTGCTGTCGAGTTGTGTTCAGATGAACAAATTGTGTTTGGTAACTGACTGGTACATTGGATATCTTGATCACAAGGTTCTCCAAAATGTACAACTGAAAGAATAAAATCTGGTTTGTTTTCTTGCTGTTCTTATCTATATTATACTAATTAAACTTTGGACAATGGAATGTGCAGTTATTTAGGCGTAGTTATATATGTATAATTTACTTTACTATTAAGTGAGTGCAATATGAGTAACAACTTCTGAATTCGATTCTTCAATTATTTGCGTTCAATTTATTTTTAATATGCGTTTTGCTGTTGTCAGAACGAAATTAACGTTTTTGCAATTAATCAGAACAGAAAGTTACATTTACTTAATTATTTAAGTACTTTTATCAATTAATGGTAAAGTCGAAGAACTATAATAAAATTGGTCAAGCACACAATAGTTTTGGTTGTTCAAATGTTTCCTCCAGTTCGAAATTATGTAAATTATACAGTGTGTCCGTTTTATTTGGGAAAGCGCAAATATGTATCTCGAAAACTATTGAAAACTAATCGTTAATGTCTCGTTAATTGTTAGCTTCAGGGCAAACAATGCTTAATACTTTTTTGCTTGGACATTGATGCTGTTCCAAACTGCCGCAAAGAAGATGGGGCATTTCGTTTAAAAGCACAAATTTGACCTTAAAATCTCCTAAACACCATCACTTATAAAGTTATGTACATCGCATGATGCCTCCCTCAACACCCTGTAACTTTTGTGTTTAGTAATGTTGTGTTTAGTAATGAGGTGATCAAGTTAGGTGCCTCACCCTGTATTATACTTATACAGAACTTTATTTTGTTAGGCAAGTACATAAAATAAAGTTACGGATACTACCTCAAGATTATATTTACCTGGGATGCATGAACTAATTGACGTTGTGACATATCCCTCTTTACAATGGCAATAATCTTTGATGCATTCTGAGTTTTGTGGACCGCATTTGCCATTTGTAGTGCAGATAGAATTGATACCTTCAAACAATTTCCAATAAGTTTTTCCCTTCGTTGTACATTGCAATTAAAGACGTATAACATGTAAAAGGCACAATAATAAAAATCCAAACTACCTGGTATACATTCGTTGTTAGACACATAATAAGTATCTGCGCAACCACAAATTCCTTTTACACATTTCGTATGTTCTTTAGCACAGTCATCGTCCATTTCGCACGCCATTCCGATATCTGTGATTTAATTAAACATAAACATACTTCGTAATAAAATGATACGCAGTGTTCAAAATATTATGTGTTTCGTGTACTGGATATTTATATAATATAATATAATATAATCCCAGTATTTTTAGTAAAAAGTAATGAAATAGGTCCTATTGAAAGGGTTAAAATAAATTTTACATAACCGATTCATTTTTTATACATAGCACGGTAAATTTGGCAGTAGGTACATAAGTATTTCAGCTGACTCATTTCGAAAAAATAAAATTAGAGAAAAGACTCCGTGGAAATATTTCTTTTACATATGTAGGTAAAGCATCTTGAAAATCATTGAAGTACAAAAGTTCCTTTTTCCGATATCTTGTGTAAATGTTACACTCACGTAATCTTGGGCCACGTAAAATCGATAGTTTATTTCTGGTGAACCGTCAGTGTTAATTAAACTAATTACCTGTTGTCCCTAGTACTTGAACACATTTTATATCACTTCGATTTGGTATTTATTTACGTAAAGTAAAAATAAATTGAAAAAATTTAACTATTTCCATATATGTACCTTGCCTTTTTGCCCCTAACTTATTCAATTCTTAAAAATTTAGTATTTTCAAAACAAAGTGTCCTATGAAGAAACTTATTCTACACTTTCAACTCATTTTTGCACCTGGAATCTGGCCTTGGGCACAGATTATGTACTACAATGTCCTGTAGCAATTCATGATACATATATCATATGAAGTGCTAGAGTTTCAACTTTCTTATTGGTATGATTAAACTTCAACACATTAGAAAAATACAATGTAATAGCATGTGTTAAATAAACGATCATATATCGTGCTTACTATGCTTACTATAATATTGCTATATGTTACCACAATACTACTGCAACGGTTACCGAATAATTTCGACAAAACATTAACTCGAATTATAATTATTCTCTTCGTAACCTGTTTTATAAGCGCGTGAAATTAAGGTATACATATCTCACCAGCGGAAGCACTCACGCAAGATGTACTATTGGTATTTGGATGAGTTCCTTCTGGACAGGCACACAAGTTATTTGTGCACGAGAGCTTTGATTCCATACCGTCAACGTAACAATCTACGTCTCCTCGACACGCTTCGCCTATCCCTCTTTTCGTCCAACAGAATAATTCACTTTCAATGAATCGAGAGTTCCCGTTGCAGACGCATTTTTTATTTGCGCAGATAGCATCCGGACCGAAAACGAAGCATTGTACGCTCGTGCGACAAAAGGCGTTGTAACGCTTTGTTGCTGCAACAAGTAGAAACTATTGTTTATGGCAACACGGTATCGAAGAAATTCTGTGTTAATGGACAACTTTATAGCGCACATGTACACACCTTTTTCACATTTCCTGTTATCATGCGAGGCAGCTCTGTCCAATTCACAATTCCACCGACCGTTTCGACATTCTGAATACTCGATATTAATAGGATCCTTGGGCTTGAGCTCACACGATTCTCCAAGCTCTGGATGAATATTTGCATTGGAAAAGAAATTACTATTTTAATTACTTGCAAAGGTAAATAAAATATCCTAATTTCCACTTCCGTTAAAATATATTCGATGCTTGACAGAATTGTATATTTATTGAAACACATTTTAAAATATTCACCTATTCGTAGATTATTAGCTACGATAACTGTCTAATTAGTATTTGTTTAAAAGGTAGAAATATAATTGTGCTCGCGATTAATTTTTCTCAAATTTTCCCTTTTTATAAACCCATATTTGTCATTTAATTGCTGTATTAATTTTTCTAGCAGACTTTAGTAACGTTTGATCAAAACAGGAAGTTCGACAGAAAGTTGAGAAAACGGGTTGGAAATTCAAACTTTCGGGCATTTTCGTGCGTAACATGAAAGTAAGTAATTGTATTATTCTCACAGAATACGTAGATTGCAATTTCCTTTTGGCAAGTAGAAGTATTTATATACAATTTCATAATTATTATTAACGTGAACCTGTGCTAAATTGGCAGGAAACATTCTTACGCCCGTAAGTAGAGCACGCAATTTTAAACCCGCCTGTATGTACTGTACAAAGATTGGAAAAATCGATTGAGCAAAGCTGTCTATTTCAAGATTGTTTCAACCCTTGTTCGACATTTTTTGATCAAAATGACTTGATTTAAAATATCTTCAGAAAACGAATTTACGTATAAATTCAGATCCAAGATAATTGATTCTTTTTCTCCCATACAGTTATTCGAAAGAGTATTCCTGCCTCGAGTTTGATTTAGATTGTTCCAATTTCCATATAAGGGTTAACATCTTTTACTGTAAGGTGCATACCTTTGTGAAATATTAAATGAAACTATACTGTAAGGTCCATACAAAAATATGTAAGCTACAATTCGTATATACCCGCACATTTTCACAAGAACCCAAATTTTTATACAATATTCGGAGGCTAATATGTTATTTGTTAAGAAACTTAAAAAAAGTATTTTAGAAGTGTAAAAAATTGTCATACCTGGAACACATTTTCCTGAATCTGTAAGAAAGAAATGTGCACGCTTGCACGCGCAGGTTCCTGAAGGTTCGCAGAATACGTTTCCCAACTCCTTACAATCTGTGTCGCTTGTACACTTACTACCGATGCTTATTTCTATATGAAAAACAATACGTAGCTGAAGTTTTAATCTCTTTGTAAAATCTTTGTAGAGCAGAACCTCTAACATCCGAACTTAGAAGAAAAGTCATTTCAAAAACTAGAAACTGCGTTTTGTGGCCCACTCTGTATACTGACATATTTACATAAAAATATGCAATGGAACAAAATAATAAAACAAGAAATGTCTAGCATCTAGTTTTACATATCATATTTCATCGCGGTCTTGATTAATTTGTTCATGTTTATATTGGGCTGTTGGCGCAATGCCAATTTTTTATTGAATTATTGTGAATAGATCTCGTTTTGTGGAAAGAAATTAATACTGTGTGCATATTGCTATACGAAGTTCTAGTAGAAAATATATTTTTCAGATAATATAATAGAGTGCTCATATGAGACAATATGTACCTACTCAATAAGGAGAACATTTGGACGACGAGTCTTCGGATAATAAAGGTTCTATCGCCAATAAAAACGATAAAAAATATTTGCCCAAACCTGATTCGTCCGCATAATTTGATCGAGGAAATTCGTTTTTATATAAGTAGTTTGTCGCAATATCAACATCGGCATTCGGCAGGAGACAGACATTTTCAAAATTACAGTGTGCAGTGTTGTCAACCCGCCTACAATCGTTATCGATCACACATTTGTCACCAACCTCTGTGTAAAGTAAATGTTAGAATTATTAAACTCATTAACTATTACAGCCACAGTGACAGAAGTGTGTGTTCACTTCCTTATCAAAAGTGTGCCTTATTAGTGGTGATATATGTCTATATTGGAAATCACTTGCAAAGTTAGTTAAATTAAATTATTTAAATCCATAAATCAGTACTTGCTTCAGTACATTTTATATTGACACTTATGGAACAAGATGAAAGATAAAAGAACAATCAAGTATCATAAAGCTAGCACGCGTTGAAGTGCAATTAGTCATTTACGCGGCAATTCCATGTATTTAAACATAACACTATTCAAAACGGGTCTGATTTTGTAACCTTTAATGGGTGTTTCTTGTAGATTTTAATGAACTGAATACGAACCCGGTGAGCGTTTTCTTAACTGGATCATTCGAATGCATTTATACCTTTTAAAAAATTATTTGCCTCAAATGAGACCATTGGTAAATACATATTTTACCGCCTGCTATATTTTAGAGCAATAAGAACTGAATAGTTATATACTTTGTGCTTCTCGACGACAGGTTCTATATTCGCGTTGATAAAATCCAGAACTGCATTTGCACGTTCCATTGGTACAAGTTGTCGCCTCAAAGTCGCCAATTACGTAGCAATCGTCAGGCTTCTGACATTTTCCAAACAACCCTGTCGGAGTTGCATATTATAAAAGATCTGCAGTACTCGCAATTTAAATGGTATCGCGAAATGTACAATATACCTGCGTATGCCTTACACCTTCCGTGCCTGTAGTAGTATCCCTCGGCACATACACAAATGGAATTCATGCAAATTCCACCACTCAATAAAAACCTAGAACACTGTATCGTTTCTTGGCAATTATCTGCATACATGGTGGCCACTGTAAACGTTTCAAGAACGAACATAGTAATGTAATTGCGTGCAATTGTTGCCTCAGTGATTGTTGCAACCGAATTAATTCTAATTCCGTGTATTATTCACAATTTAATCGTTTCAATTAATGACATGTGTCCGGCTATAGTATAACATTTTTGCCAATTTACCTTTGATGCACGAGGTCATGTTACTGTTATATATGTAACCGTCATGACACTCGCATGTGCCATCGACACAGCTACTCGTTGCTACAGAACAATCTGAATTGGATTTACATCTCCACTCGATTCTAGGATTTATGTACACATTGTCCTCAGTAACATACTTATCTTGTTCTTTAATGGTGTAAGCCAAAGCTGAAATCAAGTATTACGAATTACTGTAATAGTTTTTGCGTGAAAGATATTTTAATATTATTAAAGGCAGTTGTTGTAACCCTCAGTTTTGTAGGCGATATTTTTATCAGTGATTTTTATAGTCCTATATTTTATGATTTGCTTATTTTACTGCTTATAGTTTGACGTAATTTATTTTCGTTTCTATGTAATCTGTTAGATTATTATAACGAAACGGTTAAATGGGCATTTAAATTTCTATTTTTATTAAAATATTGTTGTTTAAATATATCCTTTGTTTCATGATAAAGTTATTACTGTATTATATTAAGAAGCTTCGTAATTCGTAAGCATTTAGGCTTGTTTTGTTTTAGAAAGTAACAAACATTCTACTTTATTGCCATTGGTATCGCTACATACAATACTACTCTACGAAATATTTTTAAATTTGTTAAATAAAAATTGAAATACAAAGTTACCGGCGTAATGAAGCATGCCACGTGAAAAAGATTCGTGCGAAGCGTTAGATAAGATCATAGTATCACATAGTATGTAAGATAATAATACGTCATAAATAATTCGTAAAAATTTCCGGCTACTGATCGGTAGGATAATATAAAATAATACATTTCATAAATTATATAATTGTACGCCTGCAACATTTTAAAACGAAGCAAATAAATCAAATTATGATATACAGAAGTAGCATTTGAATAAGATGAATAAGATGACACCAATAAAAACTTAAACTTCTCACATATATTCAGATTTCAACGTAACAGGAAGATTTCCAGAAATTCTTACCTTCGTGCAAGATGATATGCAAGCAAAGCAAAAAACAAGACACAGTATTTTGTACGCGTACCATGTTTGTCGCACCTGTTTCCAATTGAAACGTCCGAATCTGTGGCGCGATGTCCGTCCACGTCTTTTATCAAGAACATCATATCTGATGGAAAGTGAACACCTGCATCGCTATCGACAGAGGTATTAAATTATCTAAGGAGAAATGCTTGTCGTAGTCATTCAGTCGACTGTTCTTTAAACATTCGAACACAGAATTTCCTTTCATACATGTAAGGATTTTGGTTTACTTTATCAGGTATGATAAAATAATCCCACGTGTCTCCAGGTGTACGTAACGTTTTTATTTATAGACAAATACGGTTTTAACAATTAACATATAACTCGCTGATTCTCACAATTGGTCTTACTCGCTGTTTCGTACTGACTCGCTGTGTTCTCCACTAATCATCCCTTTTCCTTGCTACTCATACTTAAATGTTACACATACACACACACACACATATTCGCCTATACGCTGTACCTCTCGGTCGACGCACCTTACTCTCTCTTCCCTTCTCTCTCTCTCTCTCTCTCTCTCTCTCTCTCTCTCTCTCTGCAATGTTTGATTCGGTGGTCGCTCACCTATTACCTGTGCCTATGATTTGCTGTGACACAGGTCGTTGAGAGCGGCGAGCGACCTGCATTCGCGTCGGCTGCCGAATCAAACATGTTTTCGCTTAAACGTTTCTGCCTCCTAGATATATTTTTTATTTGAAACAAGTACAAAACTTAATGGTACTCCATTATTCTATGGGCTGATAAAGCAGAATTCATTCTAATTATGGTATGTTACAACCTGCAATTAGTACAGTTTGAAGATGTAAAAATTGAATTGAATTACGTATTCAATGCCTCTCGATTTGTACGAAAAATATTGGAAAAAATGTTTTAAGTTAAGAAGGAAATGATTAAATTTAGAATGTCGTTCCTGCACGCAATAACATGTGATTCATGAACTCTGGGACATTATAAATTGCTTTGTTAAACCCATAAATACCATTTTAATAGACTATCTTATCATAGGATGGATACGATTCGTGGGCTCACGTTGATCTTGACAAAGATCTAATCTCACATAGAGGAACTTGGGTAAATGTATTCGGAAAGTATAATCCCGATTAGTTTATGCCTTGACACTAAATCTTGATTGCTTTAATTGTAAGAAGTAATCTCTGTTCTATATTCATACATTTATGCATGAATATGATGAATATGATGCATGATTATGAATATCAAATTAAATATTGCTTGCTTATTTTTGGATACAAAGTATTGTGCATAAAGGTGTCCAATGCTACCTGCCCCAAATAAACGGCGGTGCCGCTTAATCGGCGCGCTTAATTCTATTACTTAATTCTATGTATACGTGGCTTACATCAGAGTTATCGCTCTCGCTCGATTCTAAATTATTAAAATTATTTAAATATTGTTCTATTACTTGAAAGTTTTTACTTTGCTTAGTTGTTGTTGCTTTTCCAGTTTTAAATTCAATATCTTGCATTAGCAAGCACGACTTAAGCCACTTAAAAATTAATTAACTTTTAGTGTAGCAGTTTGTACCAGAACAAATTGATATAGCAATGTATTACAACATATTGTCGATACAAAACAACAAAAATTACAGGATAGTTTGAACTGTTTTTTTTAAATTGAATTTTAAAGAAACATACAAAATTTTACATCGCAAATTAAAATTTTGCATACTGTTTATGAAATTCTCTATATTTAAGGTACAACGAACAATATTACACAATATGAACAAAAAAGAGCGAGTGATGCACGAGTAAACTAATTTTTAATTTTTCAGTTATTATACACATTTCACAATATTATCACAATTTCAATGATAATTGTCACATTCGTATTCCTGACCTACTGATTAATGATTATTTGGGATAAAAAGTTCAAAATTCAATCATAATTTTTTTTATTTGTATCCATCGGATGCCGCACTGTGAAGTGTCCCAATTAACCGGAATCCACTATATACATATATTAAATAAAATATAAAATACTAGGTGAAACTAATACTTTATGATCACAAATATTTGTCAAGCTCACAACTGACACTTTTGCAACTCACATTTACGTTACGACTGTCCTATCATTTTATCGCATCCATTTGTTTATGTAAACAATTCAAGTCCCGGGGAAATGATTGCATGTGGCACTACTTTAGGAAACCCTCAAAATTCAGTGGTTTTCATCACAAATTCGTATTTTGTTTATTTCATGTGCCATATTATAATTGTAACTCAGGTTGTGAAAGTTAAGGAACTGTGCGGTCAACGAACCAATTAACAAAGCGCACAGGTTCCTATGTTGACAACAATTATAAAATGATTGTGCTGTGACCTATAGCAGATAAAACGTGATCTGTGTACATCTTGCTCCCGCAATTAGCGCGAAGCTTGTGGTAGGAGAGCAACTTTTATCGAAAAAGCGACCATTTTATTCACTTTATGCTAAACTTTGACCGAGCGAGGTTAACTTCTATTTTCGTGTTGACCACTCTTAACATTCATTCTTCCTCAACAGTTAGTTTATAGCTGGTCGTTCATCATGAAGGAACACTGGAACATCAATAAGGGTGAGTTTATTGCATCCATATTTCCTGTATTCGTTCCGCATACATTTAGGTATACATGAATAGCATAATGTGCAGTACATCATCATACTCTTCACTATACAATTTATGTTACTTTAGATCACACAATGTACGTCACTTTATACTATATAATTTATATTATCATGTATCACACAATTTACATTAATGTATTTTCCATTCTTTAAATAGCGCAAGATTTGAAAAATTTTTAACCGATAAAAATATTCTCGAATTCATGCTAGGTGAAAAGTACTGTAACTGCTAAAAATATTGATGTGAATAATTTATAAATATTTAAATTCGTAAGAAGGAACTCTATAATTAATTATTATCTCTCTACGTACACTTCTCGTAACATTTCTAAATATAGCTACCGCTAGCATAGTTAGATTTGCAATTGCAAGCAAAAATTAAATATATGAATTACAGTTACTTATTTGATTTGAATCTTCGTAAATAAATTAACCGAAATTCACATTATACATTATGCCAGGAAACGGTATTATGGAAATTTATATTTGATACCTTCGTTGAAGAGAAAAACTGTTCGTCATCTTACTCTTGGATTATACGTACAGTTTTATAAGCATACCACCGTCCACCTTCAATATATTGAAGAATACAATAACGTACACGCAGGTATTATACCAAAGAACCAGACTCAAAGCTTTTCATTCTGAAACGTTTACCACGAATGACTGAAATAATGCTGTACCCTCAGTTTGTTAATTTATTCATCCAGCTAACGTATATTAATAATGATCGCATTCTGTGGTTTCCATTTGTCACAGAGAGGCTCATAAATTTAGAAGATGGATTAATACCTAACACGGAAATAGTAAACGTGAAACCTGTCAACACGAGCAACGGTTGCAAACAATTAATACAATGCGTAAAACTAATTCTTTACTTCCAAATGTTACTTTTCGTTGGATGGGCTTGCTACTCAATATGGCAAGTCTATCGTATCAAGTCGATGGAAGTGAAGCTTACCGACAATATACGAGAACCGGAATCGCTACATTTATCCGCGCACCCGAACAATTTGGACCTAGAAATATTTTAACAGGAACGGACACTTTACAACAAAAAGGAGTGCACTCGAATGAACTTTCAAGCATCGACGAGAATAAATTATTCGACACTGAACTTAATATGGCTCTTAATGCAGCAGAAAATCGTTGCCCAGAAATGAATGATAAGCATGATTTACTTTATTTACTATCGACAGCGTGCAATAATAAGAAATCTATGTCGCAGAATGCTGTGTCTTCAGCTTTGTTCACAGTTGATACACCAGATTCAGGAAAGAAGCAAAGTAAAAAATATTTACGAGCCGATGAAGCCGAAGATGCTAATTCAGATCCATCGAAGTTGGAAAAAGCTAATGTGGCGTATCCTATTGACTTTAAGGCTACTTATGATGTCGAAAATGGATCAGAGCATGTAGAAGCAACAGAAGCAACGTCAATGGTAGATGATAACATAATGAAAGAGGCTTACAAAAAGCTGGAAGACAGTAAAAAAGAAATTTTTGAAAAATATGCAACCCTGTCATCAGAGATACAAAACACTTTAGAAGGTACGTCATATTTAGAAGAGCCACAAGTAAATATCAACAGAAAGCAAGAGGATTTTGCTGTATCTAATAGATGGTTTACTAGTGCATCCACGCAAAACCACAATGTTTTTGTATCGCAGCCACTGATAGCAATTGATAACGCAGAAAAAGAGCCAAAACCGAAGTTAGGTATTGGAAATTCTGCTGCTGATCAGGGATCTGTGGTCTTTACTGGTATTATCAAAGGTAAAGGAGAAAAATGGAGGCAAGCAGAAATATTGCTTGAGACCAATGAGAATCTTCAAACTAAAGAAATTAATTGTAACAGTGAATTTAGTACGCTAATTCTGGCGCACGATTGCAATGAAAGACAAACTGCTGAAAGCATTGCAGGATTGAAGAGTAAACACACAGGTGCGAGCGGTGACATTTCGCGTTTGAATTTCAATGCGAAATTTAAAAGGTTCTATGCACAACCGGAATTATTGTCTTTTTTAAGTGGAAGTCACGTAGTGCCTAAAATCGTTCAAGTTATACGTGAAATACCCTCGCAAATGTTCGTCAAAGGAGAACGAATTAGGTATGTACACTCGGGCTCAAAAGTTTAGAGAATGTCGAGATTCCAAAATAAAGAATGGCTATTTAAAGTAAATACAGTGTACTTCGATAAAAATATTGAAAAATAATTTTTATATAGCGAAGTCGACAAGAATGTGTTTAAATCTGAAATTTTTCTGTTATTTTTCTCTTTTTTTATTATTAGGTTGTTGCGTATGAAATCGGTAATTCCTTAAGCGTAAAAAACGTTTTAAAATTTAGTCATTAATTGTGCAAAGAAACGGGATTTACCACCCTCCAAATATGAAACACTTAGAGTGCCATCTTGGAAATGGTTTGTCATAGAAGCAAATGTTTGAATAAAAATTGTATGGCTTCTAATCTGTCTAAAGAAAATACTAACAAATTTTTTCCAGCTTAAAGTTTCCTATATAACACTTTAGGGTTTCAACTTTGGAGGGTGATTTCACCCCTTAAACTGAAGTTACCGCAGCCAAAGAACACGTATGTAATGTTTTGAACTGTTTGGGCTATCTCAAGTCTGCAAAGTTTTATCAAAATCGGAGTCTGTCCGTTCGCGAACGTTCCTTGTAAGTGTATTGAATCCAATGGATTAAACTGTAACTAATCAATATTATTTTCACAAGACCATAAGTACTAATGCTTTTTAAAGAATTCAGACATTTCATCTGCAACAAACTAATGCAAATAGTTATGTACAACTTGACAACTTCTCTGGGAGAACAAGTACTTTTTACCTGTGCTAAATAGCCAAGATCGTGAATTTCAACTGAATAAACTTTATCTTTTATTACTCCATACATTAAAAGATCCATGGAGATAGCGTCAATCGACTTACGCTTCACCCTGTAATTTAAAGAATAATTTCATTTTATCATTGCAGACGACGAAAGGAACGTAGTAATGTAAGGGGCGTAGAAAAAATAAACGATGCATTCCTCCCTCGATTCTTCAGGCCGAAATTCCAAAATGGACCTAGTATGTTTGACCGCAGATTTACACGGTCAATGAATAAGGGTATGAAGAGCACAGGTAAATTTAATTATATTTAGGTTATATTGACACTAGAAGAAGAGCAATTTGTCCTGATATTATATGTATAATGTGCGTACATGCTTATGTATACAATTTTAGAGATACTATAATTTTAGAATAATTAAAATAATAATACATTATTTACATAAAAAAGTTTACGTAACTGTTACGTTAATTAAAAATGGCAAGTATTATGAAGATACTCTTTGAAGATCCTTCAAAGGCAACTTAGTTTTTGAACGAGCATGTTATTTATGGGTATTGCATGAAGTCAGAGGAAAGGGGATTTCTAATTGTAAGTGTGAATTTAGCTCAACAAATATTGTCAGACTCATTATCTACGGCCTTTCGCTTTAAGCAATATTGTGTGGTTATTGTAGCCATTTTTAAAACACAACCAAATTATATTTGAGGGTGCAGATCACTTTATGAAGAAAACCACTTCAGTAACACTTTTAGGAAATTGATGCAGATGAAATTGTGGTGAAAAAATCACACAAAAGGATTATTATTTACTGTTAATAACAAATCAACAATTTTTATATTTTTCTTCTTTGTGAAGACTAAAATTTCCATTGACCGATTCTTCACACAATGACCAATCATAAATATGTAGTAACTATATGATATTTAATGTTATTATTACAGGAGCATCGCTGAATAGTTTAAGAGAGTACAGATTGCCTGAGTTTACTTTGCGCAATACCATTGATGAAAAGGCAAACCTACTGCCACGAAAAATCGCAACAACCAACGATTATGACCAAGAACTGATTCAGAACGATTTAAACATATTTTTACATAGAATGGAAATACTGGCGAATCACATTGACAAATTACACGAACGGTATCTGCAATACAACGAACTTAACGACGATTACATTTCAGAAGAGTTGCCATCAGTGTATTACGAGAAATAAAGCACCATCTATTTTTCTCAACGTCATAGTAACAGTGATTAGAAATTACGGTATTACACTATATTTTATACGGTTGTAGTTAGTTTTTAAGGCAAGTCGATTACGAGTTAACTTAAAAATAAATAAATCGAAAAATGCAGAAGGGGTCATAAGTTCCCTAATCACTTGTACGCCTTAAATAACTTATTGTGGGTGCTGAAATAACGGTTGAGGAGAAAATTTGGCTGAATAACGTCTCGACAAATATTCTACTCGTTTCTCTCGCCCGACGGGCACTTGGTTCTTTCATATGCTAAACGCATTTGTAATTACAAATATCATTCGCGAATGTTTCCACTATTTGACAAAATCATGTCGCAGAAAAATTAATGCATCATTCGCACAACTGCGCATGGGCCTTGAACTTATTTATGCTAATACGAAACGATTTACCCCAGAGTTAGTCTGATAACGTTTCCATACGTCGGCTAATAGGCAATTACAATTGGTTGGTGGGCGATTACGAACTGCTGAAGTAGGTCAGTCTTGCCACGTTTTTGAAGGAGATCTTTATCGAGGAACGCACATAACCCTTATAACTTTTCATTATGTACCATAAATTGAATACTTTTGTTTAAAGAATGAATGAGCGAATGCGCCACTCGCATTTTGTGCTAGGCTAATTCGAAAGGGATGAAACTGATTCCCTTTTGCTTATTCACGGTTCAAAGGCTTTCACATTACGACGAGTGATTGCTACATTAAATATTAAACTGAATGTATTCGCTTCCATATGATATTCAATATTGGAAATTGGATTTTGAATATTGAGTATCGAATAAAACCTTTGAAGGAGGTAAAGTATATTTATGAACATTTATAACAAAATTAGTGGATGTAATTCTGGCGATATAATTGTGTGATCGTTACATTGTGAAATAATTGGATAGGGTTGGAAGAGAGAGAAGAAAAATGGTGACTTATGCATGTCAAGTAAAGGGGTTAAATATTATATGTATATAATACTTTTATGATGCTTGCCGCATATGTTACAACACATACTGCTTGAAAATTCTAGTTCGTTAATGATTTTATGCTATTTTTATAAGTTCAAAAGGTTAACATATTCTGTTTTAGTTCAACGAAATCGCGTTACACAGCAAGCAAGTAAGTTGAGCCCTACGTTGAGCCTTCGATTCGTCTTCGGGACAACGACTGTCTTGCCATTTATAGTCACATTTTTATTAGTTCGCATACGTTCATATGGGATAACAAGTGAAATAAATAAATTTTAATATTACTTGTGGTAATAAAGTGATACTGTTTTATACAAGATTTGACGTACAATATATAAATATATCATAAAACGCGAAATCCTTTACTCGGTACCAAAGAAAAAGGTAAAATAATTGTAGGGTGTGAGAAAAGAGTACTTGTGTGCGGATACATATGTGAATCTATGATTGAATGTACCCGTGTGAATGAAATCATAAAAGGCAAAGAGAATGAACGGTCTTCAGTGAGCATTTTGTTATAGTTTATTAATTTACCTGGTAACAAGATTGCAAATTGAAAAGCGGTGGCCATTAAATGTTCATACTAATACTAATCGTTGTAACAGAAACATCTATACAATCAGAATAATCTTGCAATTCTTCACAAAAGCAATACCACTGAATAATATTCCCACATAATCACCGATATTATTTTGGCTTGTGCTTGAGAAGTCATCCCTGTTTTCGTTTATAGCTTTCCATTTATGCAATGTCCCGTACGAGAATGCAAAAGTTAAAGACAAATTCGTACTGAAGCTACATTGTAAACGTGTTAACTTTTGCATGAGCAAGTACAATGCTTAATAAGTTTGACGCTTAATTATTGAAAATATTATGCATGAGCTTTTTCTTGCAAAACGCGAATTGACGTTGAAGTTTCCCAAGAATGAAGATCCGGAGTGGTTTTGCGATGGCACGCAAGGGTTAAGGATAGTGTATGGCCACCGGATCAAACAATGTTTTATTTATAAAAGAATGGTGATTGTGCGTTCGGCGTCTAATTACCATGGACGCGACGGAACAGTTACGGAGGCATTGCGTCTGAAAGTGCACGAATAATACAAATATTGTGAAAGTCCATTGTATTGGGTTGGTGCATAATTACTGCGACGTTTTTTCGCGACTTTTTTTTCCTTTAAAAATTGGCGTTTTTTAAAATTTTGTTTCTCGAAGTGGCAGAGCATAAGATGGCGAATATGGATTTGATTTTTGATATGCATTTTCACTAACTGAAAGGGGAGGATTACTTTAACGCAAAAAGGGATGGGAGCAGTGTCTTCGACAGTGTATAACCTTCGAAGGGTACTATGCAGTAATTTGTAGATGATAATGTGGTTTTTATAAATCTCTTTTAAATACAGAGTTTTCTATTATAACATAATTTATAATTTGGTTATGCATTAGATGCTTTCAACACATTTATTTGCAATTTAAAAATTTAATAACCTTGGTTCCGTCCAATTAGTTCAGTACTTCGTTTTTTTGTGTTTTATAGAGTTGCGTGCACGCTAATCACATATTCACCTATTGATTGCAATTTTAAAAGATAAATGAAATTAAAGTGTAACCTTACGAAATCCCAATTGATTGTACGATAACCAGTGTGCATAAATTATGTAGAAATCAATTGCCTTGTTCGTGTTAAGGTAACTGTTATTTTCAGATAGTACATGTTCAATAAGACACGTAAGTGAATTAAGTGAATATTCATGACACACACCCTACAATTTCTTCTCCTTTCAAGTATACGAAACAGGGTCGACTGATACGAAATCTTCGTGATATGTCGACAGGTGCCTTCGAATTGATGGACGGAAATTTTTTTGTTTGAAGCAAAAATTAACTTGAAATTTCTTGACTGACATTTGGCTCGACAATGCATGCATGGATACGTGTGAATCAATCCACCTTGCCAACACAAATATTACGTGTGGTAATAAAGAATTTCTCCATTTCTATACCAATATTATTATTTAATAGCAATACAATCTGAAACGAGTCGTTCATTATAAAAATCATCACCATTTCTTTGGACTTTTTCCCATTATTTTGTTAAGCTAGACATTTCAGCCCTATACAATAATGCAATTTTTGTTTTTGTGACAAAATCATTTTGTCGCGGCCACAAATTAAATCTTTGCGTACCTATATTTACCTATATGGAACCTATACACATATGGAAACCGTGACGACAATTACTTTACAAATAAGTTCATTTATAATATGTGGATGAAAAGAAAGTGTTCAAGAAACAGTTGATGACTTACTGATACGTCTAATAAACCTGTTTAGTATAAGAATCGTTTCACACGAGACACTTTGTGGCGCCATTTGTGTTTCACGAGAAAGCCTGAATAAACTAAACAAAAGCTTTAAAAGCATGCCTAATATAATCTCAAGGGTTGTTTATCGAATATGTATTGCAATATTTTAGAATATTTGTCTTCAGCTATTTGTTGTAACGCAGCATGCATACAGTCAATCACAAAAGTCTGTAAATGCAGCCACTAAACTTCAAAACACTTCAAACTATCATATGTACATGCACGTATAAAAAGTCCAGGGGTTTGCATTGTAATGTGAACGATAAATCATTTATTAATTGTGTAAATTAAAATCAGTTTGAGTAACGATGAGGCTTGTCGTATTTGTTCATAAAACGTTCGCGACTTTTAGATTTTTTGAAATATTTAAAATTTATATGGAGTTTGGATGTGACTGATTGTAGGGGACGTCACTTTAGGAGTCGTGCTCGATTTGGACAAGTGCTGGATACAAATTCACACATAACGTGAAAACGTTGCGAGTATCGCGCAACCATGAGCACTTTAGAGAAACGAAAATTTGAATAGCCAGAGATACGAACGTAGAAAGGAAGGGATTGTCCAAATTGTTTAAGACAGAGCCGAATTAGATTTGCTTGTTTGATGATAATTCGCGACGACACTGTTTCGGTTCCTCCGGCTGTAAAGTTGCGAGACGCGTGTTAAGCACCCATAAACTGTCAGAGATGGTGTTTTGTACCTAGTTAAATGTCGGATAAATACAGAAACAAGCAAAACGCGAACAGATTCTTTTCGTTCCATTTTACATAGTTTTGAATTAGATTGAGTAACGATCAGATCAGCCCAGTTTTGTAAAATATTCAGGTTTCAATCAGTTATTTCAAAGCTGTGCAATTCGCCCTTGACACAGACCACTGATCGATGGTAAAAAAGACAAAGGAAAGAATGGAACGAGACTAAACCGTGTCGTGTCGAAAAGCAATCGCATGACATATCGGTTTATGCAAATATTCAGTTATGATGTACCAATGTTTGTCCAATTTTCGGTGGCCAGTTATTTTACGACATCAAGAAAATTGTGGAAATTTCCTAACTAGAGATTCAATGAATAACCGTTTCTACGTGTTACCACGATTTTGGGCCACTCATTTAGTAATAATTCAACGCAAAAATCTTTTGTCAACAATCCGTGCATGCATGTAGTTCACTGGAATTAACTGACCTGCCTTTTTCAGTACACACTGTATGTATACAACCTTTCTGATAAAGCACAATATATTTACTGAATTCTCCAGCTAGTCTCAATAATAGAGCCCGCATAAGTTGTCCCATTCTCAATTTTGCATTCGTTTTATAACTAACAAAATCTCTATCTCTTTTTTGTATTTTTCCCACTGGTTCTCACCATTCTTGTTTCCTCACCTGTTCGTCCGTTCGGCGCTCCCAATGTTCCAACTACTGTTTGACACGTACACACATTAGCACGCTCGATTTTTAACACTTTCAGTGCGTCCTTTGTGTCTGTGCGACAAGAATATGCAATATAGTAAGCGTACAGGCCGATACAAGTTTCATAAATATAAATCATAGAATAATTCAAGCTATAGCATACACGTTTAATTTTTAATATAGGTATTCTCATCTATTTAGTGTACTGCCCTTGGTCATTGAATTAGGACCTCTCCAAATTCTCAACATTTTTCATACTTTTAGTCAAATTGAAAAGCTCGAACGAGCTTATTAACTTTTAAGATCTTATACACACATATGTTAATATTTCATGCCAACTCTACACCATGCCTCGATTAATTGTAGCCCGTCTCCTTTTCGGTATGTTATGTAGGGTGTTTCTCCTAGTTTGCACACGTCAAATCTGTCGCTCATTTTGAGTGGTAAAGAAAAATGTCACAAGAAAAAATTGTTTGATTCGGAGGGGCTAATGTCATGATACGTCGCAAATCTTTCTCGTGCTTGAATTTTTCGAGATTTCAAGGACACTGACACTTTTTTAAGTAGATCTATATATTTTTATCACTATCGTGTAATAGCTAAGATCAAGATCAAACCAGTAACCTATGATACTATGACCATCTCAATGAAAATATCCTTTATGTCTTCACTACTTTGCTAAATATCTACAATTGTTGTTTTTAAATCGGATAATGGCCGGTGTTGATCGAACAAATGATTTGAGTGGACTCCAGACATTTTCAGTGGTATACAAGTCGAACAAATTGCCTTGCCACGAGAGGAGACTTTCATAGTAGTAATAAATCAAATTTAAGCAGCTAAGGACGATTTGTCATTTATGGCATAGCGTTGTAGTTAGGAAAGTGATATTTTCCCATGCGGTCCTAAAGTGGCCACGAGCTGTTCATACAAATATGGTTGTTTATAAAAAATAAAGTGTATACAGTGCATACTTGGTATAATTAATGACTGGACTACTTTTGTCGCGCAAACATATAATTATTGTATAATTATTAACAGTTCTGGTGTACATAAGTCGTATCAATATGTGTCATATGAATATAGCCATGTGGACAGTTATAGGCTCAAGGTAACTGTTCGTACCTTATCTATGTACATGTGAAAGTGGGCTACAAAAAGTAATTACTTTTTACAGCTTTTAAAAAATACTGAAACCTGAGTAAAAGTCATTTTCGCCAGTATTGCATGCTTGTAGGAAAAAACGTAATATTCAAAGTAAATGTGAAAACAATATAGTTTCAAACGTGTTTAAATGTTACACTTTGTTTTAAAACCGTCGTTCTATCTAGTCGAAGTGCCAGAAAGGAACACCTACAGCTAGGTGTAAAAACGAATATTAATCGTTGTCTCGATCGAACAAGTTGTATTATAAATAATGCTATGCATCAGACTGAGAACTGACAAGTGCTGCATGCAGGCCGCTTTCAGGTCTGCAACGTAGTAGCATGATCATGATACACCAGAAGATCGTAACTATTTTACACAGATCTTAGAATGTAGTTAACAATGTTTCAAGGAAGGGCAAGGCAAGGCAAATTGTACACAAAGGAAACGATCATGCAACCCGTTAAAATTCACCTCTCACTGTCAAATACATCGTAAGACAACTTATTACAAATAATTTATTAGTTGCAAATCAAATTCTGCTAATATTATGCTACGCAATACCCGAAAAATATTGAATGCGTTTAATAATAATGTATTACCTATGAATAGAATGCGCGATAAGTGGTATTGAATTACTGTCTGCCATTTTATTTGTGACATACCGATTTTGAAAGCCCGGCATCGAACACATGTGACAGTGCAAAATTTCCAATTACAGTCACATGAACAAATAAAATCTGCTCTGCGCTTAGCGTTTATTGACAAATGCAAAAATATGAAACATGACTATGGTACACGTAGCCAAGGTGTTAAAGCTGAGATAATTGTTTGCGCAGCACGTTAAATTCCATTAAAAAATCATGACTCCTCAACTCTTAGCACTTACATATACCTACTTGATCACCCTTTCATGTCGGTCGTCGCGCGTTTGGGAAATTGCGACGGAGTGCAGCTTCGGAAGATCTGCGTCGTTTGGCAATCGTTAAACGCATTTAGTACGCGTGAGCACGCTCGTTCTTAGAATATTATTGAAACAATTTCAAGCATAAGAGAATTTGTCCTCAGTATGACATAGAAAGCATAAGAACATTTTTTATCAGTGTTACATAGGGAGCACATTCTTAATTTAAGTTTTCTTGTACCTATAATATTAATGATACATCATTACGTCATCATTAGTTTAATATTAATTTAATTAGTGCACATGAAACTTAATTTCGCGAAATTTTGGATGAGAGCAAAAGTTCTGTTGGTTTCTGCATTTCTTAAAAATGGCTTTGCCTCTGTAAATTAATTGTAATACTACTTTAATAATGAAAGTATGAATGACTGATTCCAGTTTCTCTTTACCCGGCAACGAGATCATAACGAAGATTGATTTCTAACTATTTGTATAATGACCAATCATTCGCGTCCGAGTGGGAAGTTCACTAAATTAAATGAATAATAGTGTATGGGACTTTTGTTCTCTTCTTCGTCTTGTCGCCTTTTTTATTTTACAATCTTATCAACGGCATGCCATGTCAGATATTTATATGCTAGCTACTCTATTATCTCTATAAATTTTAATCGAATAAAAAAGGGGATACACCAAATCATTGTGAAACAATAATAAAATTATTTAAAAACTGTATTATAAAAAAGATGGTATGAGTATAAAAACATATTAGCGATGGTTCATTTGTTTTTGGTGTTTGGAAATATTATTTGAGGCCAAGTAATCCAGCGATCCAGATGCTAAAGATCAAGAATTTTCTCAAAGGGGTAGTAGGTTGCTGAAAAAAATCTGGAAAACATCTGCAGGATTAAATATGCGATATATACGCACATAGATAATAAATAAAAATACATAAAAAAGTATTATCCGCGATAGTCTATGAGTATATAATATTTTAGACACACAGAATCAATTAGAGAAGTGTAAAATGTACCCCACAAGACCTTGGATTCAAAGCGATCAATATTATGGGTTTAGCCTCTTCTACTACTTCAAAACACATAGACAGATGCCCAACCAAGCGGAAATCTTCTTAATCTGTTGATAATTATACGACCTTTAAAGATATCAGTTGGTGAAACTAAATTTTCATGTACAGCTTCCGCGAACGCTTCCTCTTCAAAATATTGATAATATCTGAAAATATTTTACTATTAAGCAAAGATTTTATGAAAATATATTACACGAAGAACCTAGAAACATGCAAAATGGAAACTATTAAATATGTTTACGTAACTCTTATGGTTTATAATAGAACTCAGAACGCATATTTTTAAATATTAATTACAATTATAATTAAAAATAAAATATATTTTAAATTCGAGAATATGTTGTATGTATATCGCAATGTAGTACATTCCAGTAGAACTACGTAAATTCGGTTGAAATGTATCCTGAAAAAGAAAACACTCGTTGAATGAATTGCTTGTAATTAGAGCAATAATCTTAGATGTTAAACTGAGTTTTAAATGTAGCTTGATTTTCTAATAGATAGGGGAGTTGTACGACCGTTAAGGCTTCGTGACTGTAAAACGAAACACGGCTATTCGTGCACAATTTCCCCCCAAAACAGTGATAAACTACGTGATTTTCTTCACATTAATCATACACGGGCCTATGCGGTTGAATTTTGTCACATTGTAAGGAACTTGTGAGGTATATTAGCAGAACAATTTTAATGCAAACTATATTTCAGCTAACGTTAGTTGTCACTTAAACTCACTTCCGATTTTGTATTACAATTCGGTACGTTACATACTTACGGCGGTTTGCGGTTCAGCCAACGAAGAGACATATTTGTAATGCAATTGTACATATTTGAGGTTCATGTAATGACAACAATACGTGCCACGTAGTTTTCATAGTTCCAGAGCACCCATTTGGGGTGTTAATACTTTTTCTTTTTAATGCTGATAGTAAATAAAGGAAAGTCGAATTATATTCGTACAACTTTTATCATGTGGGGGATTTTTCCCCATTTGTCGAAGGGAAATTCAGAATTAATGACCGATCGCAGCAGCACATTGGACAAAAGCGAAATATGTATGCAGAAATAAACAAAAGTATTCGCACAGTTTTGCTTTGTGGAGTTAAGGGTTAAACAAAGGAAATCATGCACGTATACGCCATGCGCGAGAGAGACACTCGATTTCGTAGATTCGGTTGTTTGTCTCGATAATTGCATAAATGAAAATTTCGGGGGTACAGCACACACGGGTAGACTTCACCACAGGGTGGTAGAGTCCGTTTGAACGTCAATAAACACCATTCGTTGAGACATCTGTTATTTTTGAAACTGTTAAGCTTCAGACAGACATCGATGTAGGCAAAAAGATAACTGCCGACATCTCGTCACATTTCAGAATTAGCAAATAGTGAACGATTTCATGGTTTATTCACTGATATCTCACCCAACCACCCTTCCTTGAGCTAGCACAATAGCACAGAAATTCGACTTTTCACGTATAATATAATACTCAGAATAGTGTTGTACAATAGCATCAAGTTTAGTACCTTTCAAGCATTTCATTGTTGAACAATAAATTCAAAATAGTATTTGTGTAAGAGCGAACAGAGTACAATAAATAGCTATTACAATCAATGAACAAAAATGTTTATATGTTATAGGTACTTCATTTAAGTTAATTGTTAATTTAATTGTAAAGTAATGGGTATTGAATTCATAATGAAAAGTCGTTCGATAATAGTTTGGTAGATCAATATTTCGAGTACTGTAGAACGACGAAGCTGACTGCGTGTGCAACATCTGACTGAGTAGCTGTGGCCAGCTACATTAACGGGCCAACGAGTTTGCGGTACGGAAAATCTGCGACTTCCAAGCTTTTGTCATCAGATGACTCCATCACTCGTTGGTTCGCAATCATAAATGTAGATGTGCTGTGGCTTGCTATGCTCGTCCGTAGAGCATACAAACCTTATCGCCTTCCTACAGATCGTTCAGCATCTTCCTTGCTCCAGCCACGACAGAGTTATCCTGTCCCCCGAAGAGAATTATGTGGTCCAGAATTTCCGCCATATTATGTTGCGACGCGAGGGCAGTTATTGTCCGGATCGAGTAGCTTTCACCAAAATCGGAACCTGGGAGTTGAGAGTACCGTTTTGCGACGACCCTTGCCTTTCGCCTCTCAAGCATCCCATCTGGTGCAAACTTGTTTCGCAGAACTATTCTGCTAACCGATTATTTTCTGACCGACAGGTCGGTCGGCGAGCCATACATAATAATGCTTTTGAGCGGTATCTCGCTCAGAAAATAGTATGCATGATCCGCCATGCTCGCGTCGACGACGTTGTACTCCTTTCGTCGACAACCTATGTTCCCGGTCAAGCTCTTATTTTAATGAGCACTTCCATCTGTATCTTCCACGTGTCGTAATTCTACCTCGCCACTGTGTCGATCCTTACAATCAGCCATTGTTCCTCAAGTTGGTGAAAAACACAGTACGCTTAGGCAGATCGCGCCCGAGAGGAAAGTAGACCGACGTTTGCAGACCATCTGCGATAGCGCGTCCAAAAAGAAAGCGTTAATTCAATTTAATAAAACCGTTTCGATTGTTCTGGGCCCATAACCTGTTAAAGGTCGTGAATTAGAGAAGACGGAACAGCAGAATAACGAGAATAACTTGTCCACCATACATATAGGAAGTAAAGAATGATGGCGTCCCCGCCTGAGGATGCAAGTGGCGCCGCTATAGGGATGCAAGCTATAGCGCGCCAATTAAAAGCTCTAACAAGAACAATAACAGACATCAGTCTGAAATGAAGTTAGTGCGATATATTATAGCAATATTTATAATATTGCAGTATATACTGTTCATGCGAGAAGTGCAATCTGTATAAACAAATTAAATGTAAATATTGCTGATTTATTCCTATATCGTAGGATATCATAGTAAATTCATGTCAGACTGATGTCTGTTACTGTTCCCTACGCGCCACGTAATTCTGATTTTTTCGTAACTCTTTAGTAAACCTTTAAACTTTGTCTTTAGTAAGTACATAGAATGTACTTACCAAATTTGGCCGTTAAAAACCTGGGACACCCTGTATATGTATACTTTTTCAAAAGCAGGTTTTCTAATTCAACATTTTCATTTTCAAACAAGAATTAGCGAAATGTGTATAAACGTTTGTAAATTAAAATCAAATTATACAAGTTTTGATCATATGTATCAATGGAAAAGCAATGGTGCATGAGAAAATCAGTAAATTACTATTATTTCTAGGATCCACTTGCCCGAAATAAGTTGTCCTTCGACATGTTTGGATAACTCGAGTTCTACTTTGAGTGAATCGAATATGGCGTCGAATGGTGAACACATTAATGTTTTGCGCAAAGATACGTTCTAAATAAAGGAACAAAGCTTTGCGCTGCATTTTGGTCAGCGAAGGTCAGCGACTTTAAAAAAATACATTTATGGATTAAAGGAACTCTGTGAAAAAGAACAAATAATTAGATACCAAAATAAAGCAGGTCACAATTCACTGTAAATACTTCTTTTAACTTTGTCGTCCAATTTTTTAAAATAGTTAAATATATACTTATTTTTCTGTGAAAGTAGAGATATGTATAGTATTGTGGTTAAAATAATTGCATGTAGGCAGTTTAAAAAAAAGGGCCGTGCAAGTATACTAACGAGTGCAATAATTTAAATGTAACCTTGTTCATTATAATGACTTTGTATTTGCTGTGCACTACATACATATGTTTCTGATGATTCATCACAAATGGTAGAATTTGCAAAAAATGCTTGTCATTACTCGGATAAACTGTTGAGTGCAAAAACTTTTGTAGAAAGACTACCAACCTTTTTCTATATCATATTATGTAAAACCAAATAAAAGTGCAGATTGCACACATATTCTTATTCATTGACAATCGCAACAGTAAGCGTTCCTAAATCTGTGATATGTACTAAGTTTAAATATATGTTTATTATTATAATAAATTGACTGTAAGGTGTAATATCAAGTATTGGAAAACCTCTATCCTATGAAATACATTATACATTTTCGCATATGCTACAAATAATATTTAACAAATTACATAATTAATACCATATTTGCAACAAGAATACAAAATGCAATCAGTTTGCGTTCAAGTTTCACTACTTAAGTTACACTAAATATAAATAGTCGCGAATAATTGTTAGAAATCACACATCATATGGATGATGAATTTTGTTTGTGTTTAAATATATTATCGCTTATGATCACAATCATATATTCACTTCTCCTAAACATTTAATATAGCAAAAAATAAATAACGTTGCACTCTTCCATTTAGATCTTTACAAACTATACAATTTCGAAAAAAATTATCAGTTGAAACTTGATCCTTGGCAATGATAAACAAGTAAACTACAATAGTTATTTATTAATACAAGTGCGATCAAAATGTATTTCACAATTATACAAAATAAACATACTGATACAGTAATATGATATATGTATACTGAACATTTGTAAGATCTGCATCCTTTAGCGCAAAATATTTAATATTTAATGTAATATTTAATTAAACGACTATATACGAATTGTACGTTTCTTAAACCTATTTTAATAATTATCAACGCCTGGCAAGATAGTACTCGGAAAATATTTAACTCGGAAAACGTATCGATTCGAGGCGGTAAATAATTGTTTCGTGATTATGGGAAGCTAAAGTATGCCGTGACGAGGTTAAAGTTAGGATGCTTGTTCTAGTACGGTAACGTTCTGCTTTTCCTGGCTACAACTTGTGCTACGATCGAAACTTAAAGGAGCGAAAGCACACTCCATTTCTTCAACGACGTGGCAGCCCAACTACGTTTTGGTATACATAGAGTGCTTTCTGCTTCGGTGCTGGCAGCGCATGGGGGTCCTGGGTGGGGGTGCTTCAAACGCTTAAAAGGCCTTCCAACGCCCTTGTAACACGCAGTTCTGGTTTAGAACGTAATAGTATTCTGTGCAAGTTGTGGGCGAAATCAAAAGTGCGACGAGACTTTTGTTCTACTCTTCCGCGGAATCCTTTTATTGCTATCTGCAACGGTATGATACCGCCAAGGGTAACTTAGGTATCTGTGTTCGTTGAAGAAATCGTTAAAGAGCCTGTGGGTTTCAATTTCGCCGCTGCAAAAGAAAAAACGATAAGGGTTGGTATCATAGTGAAGAAAAGCAAGTGGTCCCCGCTTTTAAGTCGGAGCTGTACAACATTCGACTTACTTTTAGTGATTAGTGAGCAAACTGTGTGATAACCACTTCGACGGTTTCAAATACATTCCTCGTGGCCGCAGCAAGGGAATTCAGGCGAAATGAAAAAACTAAGAAATTTACAGATATTTGCAATGTTCCTTTTACTGGTGTTTTTCGTATCACCGTCCTACACGTATGCTCTGACAACTTTCGGTAAAACCAACCCCCAAACACAAAATCAAAATCCACCACCACCGCCGACACCAGGTTCGTTCAAATATTTCACGATTCGAAAAACTTTTCGTTATACTTTCACTTCCGTAATTATGCTAAAAAATTGTTCCGCACACGTTATCAAATTGTAAAAGTACGATTCAATATTCTTTTATCATTGAATTTGTAATAAGTCGAATGATACTGATACATTACTGATACTGAATGAGAAACCATTCACGTGAAAAGCTCGTGCAAAGTTACAATAAACAATCTCTCAAACAGCCTTACTCACATGTAACTAGTGTGCAAAGGCTGTCAAGGGGTTCATAAAAATGCTTTTAAACTTACAAAACCTTCAACGTTGCTCGATTACATTTCTAAAATTAGTAAAAGTAAAAAAACGATTACAGTATCGCAAAAAAGTATTGTCTTTGGATAAAAGGGAAAGAATATATGAATGTGTGTTTGAAATACGGATATATTTATAAAAGCCCGTTACAATTTCAGTTGGAAAGGCTCGCGAATGTAAGTTAGAACCTGAATGCGCTGGTATTCAAAATACAACATGCATGGCAGACCCTCGAGACGGAAGAACGCGTTGCCTTTGCGGAGATTATTCTGCACCGCTTAATGGCGCGTGTACCAATAAATTCAAAGGTAATTAAATATCTATAAATACGATAACATTTTCGTGTGAAGCGACGTTCAGCTTTTCTTTACTTTCTTATAGTTTAATTCGCATTTGATATACAATTATTGGAAATGTTCGCGTCAGTAACATATAGGGTATTCGGAAAATCGTAGTACGAGCCGAATAGGGATTATTTCTTGTAACATATAAGTTGAATGAAAAGAATAAAGTTTTGTCGTTTGTGGAGTCGTTTTCAAGAAAATCGAGTTTGAATTGCCGTCAAGTACGCGTGTATTTAAGAGAGACCGAGCGCTGACAGAATGTCGCGTCCGGTTACTCTGTTCTTATTAATGATTGAATTAGTGCATTAAGCATCATTAATACATAATTTAGTTATCGCACGTTTATTTAGATGTAGGGTACAAATTGTTCACAGCGTCTTCCATTATGTCTCAAACAAAGTGTCCCCCGTGGAATTACACAATTATGGATAGCTGATAATGTTATTTGACTCTTCACTTCTTGAATCGCACGATTTCGTTACTTTTGGCATGAATAAAGACATACAATCATATCCAGTGATCTTGCAGGCCCATTGCAGGCAGATATTGCTACATTATGTCGCAGTAACTTCATGTCAAACTGATGTCTGTAACTGTTACAGACTGTTACCCTATGTAATTCTTATTTTTGCCGTAACTCTTCAATAAAGCTTTAAACAACCTATGTTTACGTAACATTCTTTTCTTACTTGGGCACATCGAATATACTGACAAAGCTTGGCCGTCAAAACCCTGGGACACCCTGCATATACATATGTGGTACAATATATTCGTGTTATGGGAATCGGAACCAACGATAGCTTTACAAAGAATACCACGTTTTTCTTTCATTTCTCAATAAAAATCTGTTGCCACCAAGGAATGAAAAAAATACATTAGTTCGTGTACCTACTCACAAGGAACACGTGAATAGAATCTGGTTTCAATATCTTTTACCGATTTCGTACGAAAGGTACACAAAATTTGAAAATATAAGCTTTCGGCAAATCACGTTCAAAAGAAAAAAGAACACTGTACCATATTTACCTTTACTTTAATACAGATTAGCTGTATAACACAGTATTACAGGAATGAAAGGTTTTAGATCTATGGCAGTTTTTTTGCGTCGCAATCCCTTCTCGAAGAAACATTGAAAAGTATGTAACAATTTGAAAGAAATAAGTACACGTTATCAATTTTGGTCCATATAGTCATATGTGAAAAGTATTATACCAAATTTTTCGTTCGTCTGACTTTAATAAATGGTATGGCATTTTAGAGAGCATATTGCACGGATAACTTTTTTTGACAGAGCATAATTTTTCATGAAAATGCCTGTACCTTTCCCTCTAGAGAGGTATCGAGGCAAGAGCTACGTGAGCCTTTGAAAAAAGGAATTGAATTTCCTTACACACAAGACTAACATTTGCATATACTCACGTGTCCTCCAGCAATATGTGGACACATGATGGTATTGGTACCAGTATTATGGTTATCTATGCAAATTGAAAACTTTCAGAATGTCATTGTAGCTTATCACGTAGTATAAAACCAATTTACTAGCTTCCTAATATAGATTCATCATTTGTTCAGGCAAACGTAAAAATCAATACCTTATTTGTTAAGAGAATCAATGCAATGCTTTTGAAGAACATATTATTGTACAATTAATTTTAATTTTACTTCAATTAAGCTTCATCGGATATATCATACCACATTTTATATTCTCCAAATTTTTTATTAAATTGCAAAATGAATAAATTTAATAATTATTATGTGTAACAATATTTTATCTTTCGTAGTTTCCATTGCCTTGTTACCATTAATTAAAATGGCCATTTTCAAACGATAAGCGTTCATTTATTAATGTAATGTTCAAATGTGTAGAGTATTGAGTACATAAATAAAAACAATATACTGATACAATGTAATATTTGACCAGGGTATTTAAACACTAGATTCTATTGCATTGCTTACCATTGCAGCTGTAAATTTTAATAATATTATCATACATAATCCTTTGTGTAAACGTAGTTACTCATACATCATTAAATTTTCAGCATCAAAATTTATAGAATTATTGTTAGCAACTGTTGTTACGAATTTAGAATTTTTGACTACCCCAGGTAAAACGTACACTCGCATAGAGGTTGAAAATTGATCGACTGTTAAATTCATGTCGGGAGTACATTTGCGTGAAATTGCGTGTTAGTGGGAAGTTAGAACGCACCGAACTTTCGTGGCAAGGAGAGAAATTCAAAGAACACTAAAAACAGATAGAAACTGCTTACTGACACATAAAATATTACATTATCCGCTGTGTTGTTTTTAGTAGCTTTTTTAACGCTATAGAATATTTGCTAACGCCGTGTGAGAACCTTAAGTTTCACTATGAAGGTATAGACACTGGACGGAGTACTTACGGGATATTTTCTAATATTTCTACTCATTTCTAGGCGACTAAATGATGCAACATTTATTCATTTAAACATTTATTAACACTGCTTGTACGAGTACAGTCGAATTATAATAGCAATAATTATTCTAATTGTAGCTTTGCACACTCTGTGTAACAATGATTCCGAATGTATCGATGGTGCATCCTGTATGCAGAGAAATGCTACAATGTCCGGGAAACGTTGCTATTGCCAAGATGGATACAACGAAGAAAGCCTCCTGGTTTGCAGTGGTATGTTACTTTTAGTCCTGATTTTGTAATACAACAAATAGGCTAATAGTAATTTCGTTGTTTCCATAAGTTTACAAATAACTACGTAATATTCCTAATTACAGTACATTTCTTTTACAGGTAGTGCATCTACTTTTTCGTTTCACACAACTATTCTATTGGTTACGTTCAGTCTTTTAAAACTTAATTACTCATAAATTCTGAAAAATTGGAAACGTTTTGACGAAGAAAATGTGACGAAATCCTATTTGGAATTATCTACCCCGTCTCAACTAAATAACTCAACCGAAAATATAATACTGTTTCATATGAAAAGATGGTCAAATAATCTTAAGTTTAACATAACGTAACGCATCTTGCAATAATCATAATGCAATTTTTAAATACATATTACATGATCAAATATAGACATTTCATATAATCATAAATTATTATTACATCTAATTGCTTATATTTAGAATAAAAATGTCATTATCACAAGTAATAACTTACTTAGGAGTAAAATAATCTCTTGTCACGTACATAGGTTGAATGATAAATGTTACAAGCATATCTACATTCTATATTCAAAATAAAATTCAATTCGTTTCATGCCTTATTTCAAACCACAAATGGCTTCAACTTTTATTTCTACCAATTTGAATTGCCTGACTATTTTAATGGAGGACACTATAGTTTAATTATATACATATAGTATTTCACCTTATAGCTCATAGTATTTAGTTTTTAACACGAATATACGCATGTTCATAAGTGGTGTTACAGCTTACGAATTCTTTTCTACAATAAGAAAACAAGAACGAAAAATTGCAAATAGTTCTGACCAACTAGGAATAAAAATTAATTGTATAAGTTAGACGCCCATTACACCTGTTGTACGTTGAGGCCATAAGTAAAATAACACAATACTAACACATGTAATATTATCATAGGCTACAATATTATTCTGGTTTGCGCAATGAATATTTCACCCAAAAATAATTTTCCCTTCAAGCTTTCTAATAACATAATTTCACTATCTATATTCTACCTCTATTTAGAAATTGCGTAAGGTAATTGTTACCCCTTTAACGTTGACAGAAACTATTAATATTTATATCTCCGCAGTAAGAAATATATCGTCATATTGGGCAAATGCACGTAACTAATTGCGATTGGCTGGTACATCAATAATACACATTTAGTATGATTAATATGTTGAAAAATTTTGCCGTAGGATTTTTGGTAAATATTATTTTAGTTTTACATTAATGTTGAAAGAGTTAGGTTGTTCGACAACACAATACTAAAACATACATTATACGAAAACGTAATTTCTAAACACAAATTACAAACTTTCTAAGTTTGCAACAGGTAAGAAATGCTTGGTGTTTTGCATAACTAAAGAATTGAAATGACAAACGCAATTTTATTTGCAATACTTCGTCAAGCGTTGCCGAAAGCGATGAACTAATCTGGCGGAAAAACTATCAATCATATTCGATAAAAAAATTGGCAAATGTTTTGCAATTATATTATTTGACACGTTTCATCCATACGGCAGAATTTTCATATATATTTTCTGATAAATATTGTCCGCTAATTAATTTTTTTAATAAACATTATTTTATAGAAATGTTACCCAAAATAACAGTTTGTACACAATTTAAGATTCTATTCGTCATATTAAGAGCACGATTCATTACTTGCTAGTTAACAACACTTGAAAAGATATTCTATAATTTTAATTATAAATATCCTGCTGTGTGTACCATTGATTTTCATTTTCGAAAAATATTTTCGTAATTCGGAAACTGTGTATTATAAAAAAGTTTAATCTATTTAGTAGGATGTTAATGTTGTAATAATGTCAATTTACAAACAAACAAAACATGTTTGAAAATTTGATACCACTGTTATTATAAATTGAGATTTATAATTTACGTGTATAAATCCAGTGTTTGGGTTCATTCTTCGTGCTTTCATAATTTCTTTTTAATTGTGATTACGTATTATAATATGTGTATTGCTTGTTCCAGTTAAATAATTTATGTGTAATAGTAAAAATGAAAACAAAAATATTTACATGCCAATGATGCCTTATAAGTACCAACGACTGTATGAAAGAAACAATGATTAATAAGTAAAGGCTTATTAATCATTTTTGCTAACGCAGATTTAGAATAGTAATCAACAAGCATTTATTTTGATTATAATCCATAGCATTTTATATGGTTTGTAACTTGATAGTAGCATAACAAAAAACTGTCTTATTTACCTGCACTATATGAAAATGTTAATAACACAAATATTTCGTGCACCAATAAACATTTCTGTATTTAAAATATATATTATAGTGTTTTCAATTAATTACAAATTAATTGTAGACTATGTGAGTCAATTATAACAGGAGGATAAATAGAAAACTTCGCATATCTCTTTACATGATTCTTTTATTTATTATTTCCTTTGAAGAACTAATTGTGTTACAGTGTTTCCGGTTTGTCCGCCGAAAGTGATTGTATCAGTGGGGAGCACGTGTGTAATATCAAAATCTGAAATATAAATTTTATTAATATTGCTAATATTATTGTACGTGTTACTAAGATAAGAGATTAATTAAATTGTAACAAAAGAATAAGTAATGCTAGAATCACTCTAACCGATACTAAGTGAAAAAATAAAATAAAAAACATTTCAAACAGAATTATTTAGTTTTGAGTAAAATTAATATGTAATTGAGATATATGTAAGGAAAGGTGCCATATGTATATTGTGAACCGATGTCTACATTTTCATTTTATATTATATTATAGTAATTCTATCTCATTACACATATATTTATTAAACGTAAGTTGAAAACAATGAAGAAATTGGAGAAATATTACGAAGTTTCAAGTAGGGCATGAAGTTTACTTACGCCATAACAGTGCGTTAAGGAATAAACATAAATATAAATTTGTTTTGCATGACTTTTCTTTATTTAAAAGACACGGATGTTTTTTAAATTCATTTAATGTATTAACCTGTAGTTAGCTATCACCTGAGTATAATATAATGTAATCATATACGTTATTTGAGGTATACTCTCTTACTTTTCGTAAACACATAAAAATTATTGTAAACAACAGAATTATTTACGAATGACAAATAAAATATTTACACATTTATATACCCACATGTGTCGCTAGGAGCTGCGTTTATGTATACAAAAATATTTACTTGTTTTTAACGTCTAATGAGTAAATGACTGTAATGTGTAATATTGTATATATTTTCGATACAGACGAAAATCTACCGAAACTTGATGTTACATAAGAATGCTATAAGTCAATTAATCATGTCAATCACGATTCAAACAACGGGGATGTTTTTTATGGATTACCTATTTTCCTTTAGTGTTGAAACATGTATTAAATAATGTTACACAAAGAATATGTTCTGTAAAATTAAGTGTACTATATTTTTAATGTTCTGTGAATCTATATATTTTTTGTACATTATGTTAGTTATTTTAAATTAAATCGAAGAAAGAACAGAACACCAAATATTTGCATTACTATTTCACTCAGTGGAATGTTAATTGTTTGTATATTTTTTAATTTGCTTGCGGAAAGAAAATAGAACCTAATTTCGAATTAGTTGCAACGAATTTCGAAATATACATAATTGTGGTCAGAATTAATAATTAGTAAATATTATAACTTACAGTTCTCAAAGTGCTTCTTTATTTCCTCCGTGGTCCAGTTGCACGAAGTTAGAACTAAATAACCGGAAGGCAACAAGATTTTGTGCACATTTTCTATGTACTTTTGTCGCTTGGACGCACGATCTTGCGGGTGTAAACTAATGGCATCGTAAGTCCCTTTATCATGTATTAATTTAAAATCCGTCGGCAATTCGAGTCCTTCAGAATTTAATACATCGCCGACCATTAAGTCAATATGCGATATATTGTTTTCCTTCAAAATTTCCTGCGCCAAGTCGATCGCTTTTTCGGAATAATCAATACCGATCAATTTTTTGAAACCTTTCTTTGCAAGTTCAATCAACGTATATCCATTACCGCACCCTATGTCGATTATTTTATCATCTTTGCGAAGATTTAATTGTGCATCAATCCAGCTGAGAATATGGTAAACGGTTTTACTAATAATTACGTACGGAATCACACACAAGCACACAATCCACATCACCCACACAAGGGTGGTTGCATTTCGCTTTAAATTGTCGGATATCATAAATATAGAATTACAGTGAATTTGTTTAGTTTGACAAGAATGCTATAGTATCTCGTTGCCAGGAATATTTATTAGTATAGAAATCATTGCAATGCATGTAGCGACACATAACTGTGTTGTAGTGTTTAAAATTTTGAATTTTTATGTTTTTGAATGTAAATACACAAAATTATTTATGTTTATAAACGTAAGAAGATACAGTAGAAGTGCCTACTAGTATTCAGAACTATATAAAATTAGCTTTTGTTTCTGACTGATGTACTCAATAATATTTTTTCGAAAACATCGCTTGACTTCCCACAAATGTATTCTAAACTTTCACTTTCACTACAAAACTGCTGTAGTGTTGTTATCTTATTCTACGCTATGTGTGTAACGTAAAAATTTGGTGTCTTAGCTTTGGAGTCGCCAAAAATTGAAATTTGTTCTTTTCTTTTTCACATAAGAAATCTTTACCTACTGTTGTTAGTAATGTGAGTTAAGTTTTAATGCGCGCGGTTTACGAGAGATAGCGCCACCAGTGTCTTACGTGAAAATGTTTGATTGTTTACGGGAAAATTGACATTTCATGCTACATGTGCGTTTTGCGGTATTTTTCGCGTTCTAGTTTAATAACTCACCGTACAACTTTTAGTGAATTATTTCTACCGAACCATATTTCGCCTACGTCCCCGTGATCCTTAAAATTATCGAGTTCTTCTGAATATACGGTTTCCCAGCTAAAACATAATTGTGACACATAAAGTAATGCTTATAGAGTGTTTCGAATATACATACACGGTATGTATTATGTACTTACTAATTAAGGGTACCTAAATCCGATGGATCCAATTCTGGAATATTTTCCTCGGTCATTATTTATAGTTGTTAATGTAAGACTATTATTTAATAAACGGCTTATCTAAAAGCTGTAATAATACTAATTGGTAGATGAATCTTTACTTAATCAAAGATTTACACTGCAATACGTTTCCGCAACTTCTTGTAATGCGAAACATGTAATCACGTTATGTTTATTAACCGAGCATAACCTTACTTTCGAACCTAACCTATACGTAAGGGTATCATCAATGTACATTATAAGCGTGATTGTGCAGAAATCATAAACTCTCTGAAATTACTTTATACAACTGTGACGTTTCGGGAAGTGTCATTTTGTTAAATATGGCCGGTAAATTAATAAGTTTACTCCAATTTGGTAAGTATAGTTTATATTTGATAAATTTCACACTTTTGTTGCATAGGTAAAGTAAATAACAATATAGTATAGTTTAACCCGATGCACTCGTAAGGTAAGTCTCAGTCGCCACTTTGTTTAACACACAAATTCAAATAACGACTGTGAGGTGATAATAACCTTTTGACCAACGAATATCTTTGCCTCTTATATTTTAGATGTTAGTCTATATGCAATACACAGTATAGTATGGTCTTTAACCATATGGTTGATGGTGTTGTGTATAGTCAACGTTAAGGCCCTCATCAACTAAGAAATATTGACTCATTTATGATATCTTTCTCGCTTGAAACTTGAATAGAAGCACAGTACGAATCTGTGGGATACAATGTCCTAATCGCTGCTTGATATGTTAACGCTTAAGCAGACAAAACTGCTTTTCCTTCAAGTGGCCTGTAACCAGATGGTTTATATTATTATTTTAAATTTGGTCTATGTATGTTGAGTTATTACATTGAGGCTTTATATCAGAAAAAAGACCTTGGAATGCAACGGGTTAATGAGTAGTTATAGTTGAATCCAGATATAAATATGTAGGGCATTAATAAAATAAGGATGTATGTTGAAGTAGTTGAAGTGAACTAATAAGTGAAATTTTGCTACATTGCTTTTATATATGATTTGGAACAATTTTTTTTCTCATAGATATACATAATTTCTTTATATTACGGGTTGGTTTCTATTGTTTACAGTCTATCGGTGTAAGAAAAAATATTAAACTATAATTTTTATTACCATTTAGGAAAGCAATGTGAAAAATTATCCATTTTGCCTTGTCGTCAATTGTCTGCAACAGCATATTTGAGACAGATAGATAATATTAAACCAAAAACGGGCATTTTGATGTTAAACATGGGTGGTCCGAGTAATCTTGAGGAGGTGCACGAGTATTTGCTACGTATCATGACTGATCGTGATATGATACAACTACCATTTCAGAGGTTTAGTTACATAAATTAGGAACATTCAGTGAGATATGCATTGGACTGAATAGGATCTATAATGTAATATATATTACAGTCGCTTAGGTCCTTGGATAGCTAAGAAGCGTACACCTAAAGTCCAAAAGAAATATGCAGAAATTGGCGGAAAGTCCCCTATTTTAGATTGGACCAATACGCAGGGCAAACTTCTCTGTGAAAAATTAGATACGCTTTCACCGGAAACAGCACCACATAAATATTATGTTGCTTTCCGTTACGCCAATCCTCTTACTGGAAATACACTTCAAAGAATAGAAGAGTAAGGATCCCAGTTTTTTAAAAGTACAATTATATGAAGCTATAATTATATTAGATACATTTTATAAGTACAATAGATTTATACATATGTATATATAACAGGCACATTTTAATTTTAGAGATGGTGTAAAGCATACAGTAATTTTTTCTCAGTATCCTCAGTATTGTTGCGCGACAAGTGGATCAAGCTTTATTGACATATATAAGCATTATGTGAACAGGTAGTTTACGAATTGGTTTTCGTAGTATTACTATAGAAATGAATTACAATTACAATATTGATGTAAATAACTGTCACTTTTGACAAGTTTCAGTCTGTACTAAAACGATAGCAGTTTTATGATTGTCAAATCTGTAAATATAATGTTTGATATGCTGTGTATGGGACCTAATACATGAACTTTTATAACTTATGGTCTTAGTTATTGTATAGGCTTTCATTTATTTATATTTCTGGGTTTTAATAAGAGTTCTACTTTTGTAGTGTAATTTGTTTTACCCGGGGGGTACGGCAACATTTCGACAATAATTTTTTTTGCCATTAGTCGCTTTATGTTTGAAACGTATCGGAATTTAAATTATTTATTCACAGTAATAATTATTAAATTTATAGTGTTTAGTGATAATCAATCGTATATCGAACAGACACTATTGTACACACACGGTGTCCTATTTTAATTGATGCACATGAATCTCGAAAATTTTGTTAAAGATATACGAAAAAGTGCTCTAAATAAAATCTTGAAGGTCACTAGCATTTTTCTAAAAGTGGTCGTATTCTATTATGTTACCTTCCAGCTTTAAAAAGGTATAGAAGGATTATCTGTGTTAAAAAGAATCATTCAAGGCTATTTTAAATCGAAAGTATATTAGCGTTACCATCGAGAACCTTAAGAATATCGCAATATGTACATTGTACACGTCTCTCAGTCATGAGCAGTCATAAGCGCACCCATTTAATTTCTATTTCACCAACCTCGACGGACCAAGGGTATTTCTTTCAGTCAAAGTATAGTACATATTCAGGCACATAGGCCCACATTTAACTCGTATTTTAGTTTCTAATCAAAGTAATGGATTTTTTATTACAGTTCTTTTACCTTCATCTAGCACTTACAGTTTTTCATATCGAAGATATCTTACGTCTTACACGATTAGTAATATTTAATATTTTTAATTTTATAGCTAATATTGTATATTTTTGATATTCAATATTTTAAAACCTATATGAATGATACCAATTACGTCAACTGATAATGAAATAAATATAAATACGTACTTTCGTGAATTGTATGACGAATTGAAAGTCGAAGATGCGCGAATACACATATGATTACTGGCTTTCCTGACGCCCTTTAATTACAGTCAGAATCTAATGACTATAACTTGTCATCTTCATGACAGCTTGTTATTCTTGACCAGTCCAGTCCAGTTTATATTTTTTATAAAAATATGAAAAACTTTGTTTCTTTCGATGTTTACCTTCCTGTGTCAATTGCACAATCAACTTTAGATTATTAACTTCAGAACGACCAAGTTTCGTGCAGTTGAATTACTGTGCAATCTAGTCCAATTCACATCTCTGTCATCAATTTGCTTGATAATTAAATCATTGGACAACTTGCAAAATGATTCTCTATCTACTCATTTCAGAGGCATTTTATTTTGGATGACCTGGCATAACAGTAACACACAACATATGCAGTATGTAAACATTTAAACTCGTGGTGTTTGTTTTTTTTATTCAATCAAAACTGATCTTCAAATATCATTCTTGTAAGCATAAGCAACAATAAATAAATCTTTTTAAAAAGAAGACAGAAATAACCTGTTTTTAATATTTTCTAACTGGTGGGCTCAATGAGTTTCATTCTGAGTTTTTTTACATTTAACTAGTAAAACACGCGTTCCACTTATCGTTAGTAGCTGTGGAATTTTTACCATATTTCTCGCGCGATTGAATAAATTCCATAAATTAAAATGCGGAAGAATAATTCATATTTCAAACGTTTTCGCAATGAGAAGTAGAAGGTAAGGAAACATGTTTCTGTGGGAATAGGAAGTGTACTGCTCAAAACAATTAGAGGATCGATACTGTGAATTAACTATTGCGTCAACCATGTGAAAGGATCGAAGGAAATGCTATAGGCGTGGTAGATTGATATGTTGTCTGTATAATACTCTGGAAATCACTAGGTTTACAACAATCATTAAATAGGAAAGTAACATAAACAGGAAGCATGTATAGAAGTCAAACAGACACGGGAAATTGCAGCTGAGCTCTTTTTCTTGTTTTATTATACGCATGTATTTTAATATCGTGTATTTCCTCCTGTAGCTTTAATACAATTTCTATAACGGCGAGGAAGGCTGTGAATTAGTCGATGTATGTCTTTTTGAGAGATTGTTACTCCATTCCTTCTTTCACGCAGAAAAGAGCTTTTGCATCGTTACTGGCTGTGTCGGCAGCGCAGCAATTTTTCTTTCAAGAAGAATCATGATAAACTAAGGAAGAAAGTAATGCTAGTAATAAAGGTGAATTTGCACGGTTCGTTTTGATTGAACAATACAGTTGATTCAACAAAATTGAAAGCAAAGTGGGCAGTATAAGTTACCCTTCAATCGAAACGTTCAACCAAATTGAATACGGAAAGAAATTCATAGAATTTTACTTTTGTTCAATACGGCCGTCCATTTATCTAAATTGAACATCTACATATAAATACGGATCTTGAAAATGGATTCGACGTACTGTTTGTAACTGATTGCATGTTTTTGAATCAATCGTATTATTTAACCAAAATGTATGGCGAGGATACGTTTTAAAACTGAGCAGCGATAATTACATTAAATTTCATTTTTGCTTTGAGAATTGCCGGAAGCTTGTGACTTAATACGTTTGTTTGTCTTTATTATAAAGAAGAACAGTTTTTAAAAATATTATATTTTTCGAGGAAAACATAGCAGAATAAAAAAATTAATGAGCATATTTTACACATTTTGGTTGACAATGGGCCGAAGACATGTAGCGAACTACATGTAGGAGAACTAATGATAGAGAAAACACGACTCATGGTCAGCATTGTTCTTTTCATAATGATAGAATCAAGGGGGGTGCCCTTTTGTTCGTGTAACAGACCGGGGCTGAACCTGGTTTACCTGACAACCTCAGGTTTCAAACTTTTACGAGTATCTTTTATTTTGATTAAATTCCTCTTAGTTGGCACCATTATGCTAGGAATAAATAAATATAGCATATCAGTCATAAAAATTAAGTGAGCCTTGAAATCTCGCTCTCTACTATTCACTTACATATATGTATAATGCAACACAGTTCCATTTCATAGCACTAAAATTAAAATATGATCAAAATAGGACACTAAGTGTTAATGGCTTAAATGCAGGGCACATGTAATGTTACATGTAACGTGTAAGGTTTGACGCGATGAAGTAGATTAATTTTGGTTCTAACGCGCCCCTTCATTGATTTTTATAGTATCGTTAGGTAGAATCAATTAGTGTATTATATCATAAATCAAATTTATTTAAATACATTTCTGGTTAAACCGACGCATGCTACATCTTGTACATGATATCTTTGCAATATAAATATTACTATTAATTTAATTAATTGCTAACAATAAGCATACCCAAATTATTATTTCACCGTATAAGTTCTAGAATCTAAAATGTACTGTCTTTTTATTACAGACTGTATTTCTATTTTGCAATAGCACGTCAATTAGTTACGTTTACCTTTTCTTTTAACGAAATTCTGCTTAAAAGGAAAATATATTGGATAGGATTCAGATAACTATAATTTGCAGACAACTGCCTTCTAATATGAAATGGAGTGTAATAGATCGATGGGCAACGCATCCATTGTATATACAGACAGTTGCAGAAAGAGTTACAGAAGAACTAGTTAAATTCCCAGAGGATATAAGGGACGACGTTATAATTTTATTTTCAGCTCATTCGCTTCCATTGAAGGTTACGTTTACAATATTAAGAACTGATTTTTATTTCGATAGTTGTTAAAATTGTTAAAACATCGTTTCCTGTATTGTTATCTTTTAGGCCGTATCTAGGGGTGATACATACTCATCAGAAGTGGCAAGTACTGTTGCACTAGTAATGGAAAAATTACAGCTTCGTAATCCGTACAAATTAGTATGGCAGTCAAAGGTACAGAGATTAATTTTGTGTTTTAGTACTATCTCTTTTATTTCAGGTTGCGTTGAAATTATATTTCTTACATTGAGAAATATAAATTTAAATATACTATTTCTATATAATATTTTAACAAAAATCTTGGTAAGGTTTAGAAAGTTTCTATCAAATAATCAATTCGACATAATACTTTAACAATATAGTTTTTGTTGGGCTATTAGCAAGTTAGCAAATATTATATTGATGATTGCTATTTAGCTATAAAGACGATCAAAAATTTGTTTACATGCATATTAACAGGGGAAATATTATTTGTCATCATGCAGACCATTTTACATAATTGAAGAGTTTATATTTCTAAACTGTCTTACATTCACGAAATACAAAGCTGTTAAAAACACTATTTTTTAGATGCGCTAGTTTGTTTGAAAGTAATATAATATAAAACATTTCGAGTTTATTAGCGATATAATCACAAAAACAATTACGGACTGCGGACGTTTGGATATTACAGAAAATCAAGGCACATTGTAAATAAATTTAAGTACCTAAATTATAATGCAGTGGCTGTAGAAAGTATTCGTGTAATACACAATTCCAACTTCTACTTCAGAAGTAATTTCATTTTGATACGGGATAATGATTCATAGCATTCCGCGTAAAATACAAGAATATGGATCTTGCACAATAATATATTAGTGTACACTTCCGAACCCTTCCATAGTATTTGAACATTACTCCTATCTATGTATAACATTTGCGAGGTTATTAAATTTTTTCGAAAGCAGAATCGTTATCAAAAACGCTGATACGGAGAAGTGAAACAAAATTGCATTTCTCATCGCATATAATTTAAGTAATTTAATATGCGGAAGAGTTGCAATTTTCCACGTATCACAAAATGGACGAATTTTTATCGTCACTTCCACAAATTATACTTGTACATAGTACATGTTCTAGAGATGTCAAAGAATATGAATGAGCAGATTGTTTAAACAAAAATGAATTGTCATTTAGAGACAAGATAAATTAAATTTGATCGGTGCAAATATACTATCCACACCCACTGTGCATTGTAAATACGTTCTTGAAACGGCTTTTTAATTTATGAATATCTTGTACAAATATTAGTTCATTTCGTTTCTACAAATAACATTAATCCTGAACGTGTGTGCAGAAAACTTCAGGCTTATTCTGTTCGAATCATTAGATCTTTATATGTACTTTCTTATGTGTATAATTATTAATTATTTATATCGGTTTGATCGATTTCAAAGCCCATATCTTATTTAGTTTCTTCTTGGTGTTTTTGAATTACATGAATTCTTACCTTTTATCTGTCATCTGTATATCTTCATTTCTTCTTCACTTTCAATTCCTGATCCTCTCGGTACAACATTTATACACATTTGTTCAAAGCTTTACGGAATTAACGTGCTCACGAGACTTCAACATATAGAGATAAGAATGTATGAAATGAACGCGACTGACAAGCTGTACAATCCTTTTGGTTATTCTTCTTTTCCTTGTGCATATCTATTTTGTATTGAGTTCGTTGCTTTCATGTTTCATTTTCATGTTATGTATATGAATGTGAAACATTTAAAAAGCAACATTACTGTGAACTTAAGGTCTATTTGTACATATTTATAAATCCATTATTATTGCTTATAGGAAGGTATTCTGCTAATACCCTAAATAAAAATACACATGGAAAGACACTGTTGAAAAGTTCGTAGCAGATAGTATCTAGTTTCGTAATAATAAACTCTTCAATAGTGCAGAGTTACATTAATTGTGTTTTAAGTTTTCCCGGTTATTGTATTTCATGAATATTGCAACCTGCTATAAAAGTATTAGGAGTATATTATATTATATACTATAATATATACATATTTATATATTATAGTTTGATAAGTTTCGTAATGAAGAAGGAATATAGGCATAAAGTGATGATAATTTGGTGATACCATGACAAACGTGACAATTCTGTACTCCACTACATTAAGGAGTTTAAATATCTTTGATATAGCGCAATGTGTTTGTACAATTATACAAATACTATTCCCGTACATAAGCATAATTGATTAGATAATGTTTACAATTTAAGCTTAGGAAAAAGTAATGGTCAATTCGTGAATTAAATGAAAGCACGATATAATTATAAATACGTTTCAGCCGCGAATTAAACAGTTGAAAGTGAAATTTGCATAAGTAATAAGCTAACAAAAATTAAAAATATTCTACAAAGTTTGCGAAAACGACAGTCTTTTAATCAGCAACAATTTTGTATCAACCGAAGAAATTTTTTGATACATTTAAATCAGATATAAGGAAGATATAATCAAAATGGTTGGCAGCTGTCCTAAATCATAAATCTTCTACTTGGGATCGTCTTCCATTTCTTGATAATTGACCTTATTAACAGCCAACCTTTACTTTATTTCGTTGGATGATTCTCTATAAGTGACAGAAAGATCGAAATTATATCAAAACTTAATTCACTTATGCATTTAAAGAGTTCTCGAATTTGGTCTTTAGTACGAATTCTCAGAGCTATAATATTTCAGATTTGTGATACATATTTTCCATCTTATTAATATCGGTCCAAATTAAACAGATTATTCTAAATAATTCATATTGTTTCTTTATAGACATGAATTTGATCATAATGTAATTTGACTGTACTATAGCCTACTCATGTATACCTAGGTTGGGCCAGTACCTTGGCTGGAGCCTTTTACCGATGATGCTATAAAAGCTTACGTAAAACAAGGGAAGAAGCATTTTATAATCGTACCAATAGCTTTCGTTAACGAACACATTGAAACCCTTCATGAACTGGATATTGAGTATTGCAAGGAATTAGCAGAGGAAGTAAGTCTTGTTGCACCAATTGAATTGGCGAGATTAGAAACAGCAAGTACAATAATTCTTAAACAGCTCTTCAGAAACACGGACAAATTAGTTTTTTTCAAAAATAATTACATAATATTGTTTCTCTTTAAGTGTGCCCATTAGTGTTGTTTTTGCAGTCACTTGATGTATTTAAGTGGGGGAAGTATGTTTCATTGGACAACTGAATTTAAATAAAAGGAATTATCTTATGTTGTTTTTGATTTCACCGATTCAATTATACTTTGCAAATAGCTTCAGGGAAACAAACAGTTCTTTTTCGTTTTTAGCTTGGCATTGATAAGATAAGGAGATCTGCTGCACCCAATGATCATCCAACGTTTATAAACGCGTTGGCAGATATTGTGGTTTCTCACCTGAAGTCGAACAGGCCGATAAGTTCCATGTTTTTAACGCGTTGCCCTCATTGTGATAGTCAAAATTGCATTGACAGTAAAAATTGGTATGCCCAAGTATGCAAAAATTAAGAAAACAAAAAATATATATACATACAGTAAGTACTTGGGACATGTACTTTATTCGTTACTTATACAAATGATATGTATATTTTTAAGAATCTTTTATAATATTTGATTTTTTTCCGAAATAGTATTAAAAACAATTATTTTGTTAAGCATTTCGGTGTCGAAAGTAAACGACAATTGTGTAATGCGATGTTTTGAATAAAGTAATCACATTTGCTGAGAAATATTCTTGTGGTTTTTTCCCCCGTTACACATTTTAATTAATATAATTATAGAAGCTTTGTTATTTATCATGCAAATTGGTAAGGAAAATGTTACATGTATTATATTGCAACAATTCCTCGGTGTCCTCAGGTAAAGTACAGGAAGGAAAATTAATATCCTGTTAGTAGTAAACTTTATTTTTATTAAATTACTGACATTTTTATTAAAATACTGACAATCGAATAATGGAACTACATTTTGCTTTGTTCGAGAATGAAATATATTTTCAAAATAGAGTCGACGCAATTATGTATGAAGATTTTGTCTGCACAATTGAACAAAAGAGAGCTCTGCGTATTCATAAAATTTGGCTATATGGTTTTTTAAATAAGGACGATTTTATTGCTGTAGTAAAGAATGAAATTTCATTTGGCAAAAATATTTTGCATTATGCAATGTAAAAATATCAAAATATCATGGAGCTTTGAGCAATTCTAAATTGCCGCATTTTCTGATTTTCATAATACGCAAACTTTTAATAATTCGTTAAGGATTTATTTGCAAAATCGTTAATATTTTTAAAAATTATTTATATTACTGATGAATTGGGTTGTATTCCAAAATTCATTTAAAAATTGTATTTGTCAATAAATACTAATCCATTAGTCTCTTTCTTAATTATAAATTGACAATATTTATTTGCCCACTTGATAGAGAATACGACAAGTAGCTTATAATTTTCAACCATTAAAAAATATACGGGGTGAATATTGTTTCCGTTACAATGCTTGAAGTTTAACAGTTTAAATCTACTTCATGTGTACTTATAAATACCTAAGTTATATTTATATTTAAAGTGAGTTATACAAACGCAACTTCTGCTTTCTGTTTGAAGAAATACGATGTATTGTATGTCAATATAATAAAATATTTTAATATCGCGTTCCATTACAATTCTTTTAACCAGTTTGAGACTCAATATCGTTTTTTTGTTATTTAAGATGAAGTTACAATTTTTCTTGGGATATGTTTACAAAGCTTAACAACTGTGCAATATTTTTAAATACACTTCGATGATTACACTCTTTCTAGTATAAGAATGTACGATTGCGAAGCACATGGTTCTTTGTGCTCTATTTTTTAATTTTTCCTATCCACCCGTTCACGAAGTTTGATCATCCTATTTATGTACGTCTAAGTTTTATTTTTCCAAATTATACAATACAAATCGAAACATTAAAAAGGAAGTTAGTAACAAATAAAAATTAAAGGTAATAATTAATAAGCGCCGTGAAGATGGGTCGTTACTGCATATGGATATTACAATTAAGTAGTAACCGTCTTTATACAACACTTTGTCTTTTCATTTATTTTATTCGTAAACCGATTTTTTTAATTTTAAAAGGAAAGTGACGCGTGAAACTTTCGTCTAACCAACATTTGCTGGTATGATTATTAATAAAGTAAAAAATAAAAAAAATATAGTTCCAACATACTCAGTAAGTTAATAAAGAAAAAGTAAGTTAATGAGAAAATGGCTTTCATATAACGTATTCGTCCCGCAAGAGTACAAAACAAATAGGTTATTATTAGCCACTAAATAGAGATATAGGATACGGAGATTCAGTAGCATTTATAAGAGGAACCCTTCGATTTCTTTGCAGGTTACTCCCTCGGGAGTTATCGCGGCGACAGCAGAGAGCGTCTGCCGCGCTCGTGGTATCGAACGTGAGTGGCGCGGCGCTGGGTGCCGCGACGCTTATATAAATGCGCGGCGTCGGCCAGCGCGTTCAGTATGTGTCATGCTTTGCGAGCGCGAGCCTCGGCGTCTGTGATGGCGGCTCGAGTGCGGTTGAAGATGCAATGCGGCACCGTTGTACGGCTGCTTGTTGTCATCGTCGTGGTGTGTGGTGTGGATCTTGTGAGTGGAGTGTTCGAGCATCGTCACTGCAGCCACCAGCATCCCCGGGCGCACGAGGTAAGTGCCACAGAAAAGAAAGGCTCTCTCGCTCTCGTTCTTTTTCTATCCTTTTCACTCGCCCTTCCTTTACAACTTTGTTGTCTGCCTGCGTTCGCTTGGCAGACGCACGCCGAACGGGCAACTCGCCCCCACGTTTCTATTCCAATTTCTATTCTATCAATTTCCCTTCGGCATTATTTTCATTACTCGTCTTTCCGTGCGGGTTAAACGAGTCTTTTGGAGTCGGCTTTGGACGGATGAAATCGCGTGATTCCAACGGAGCGTGTGTTTCACGTGTCACGTGTTTATCCTGTCTTCCTTGCACACATGTGTACTCGCGTGCGTCCCACTTCACTCTGCACCAATGCCACCGCTCTCTTCTATTCAGTAGTCTTTCAATATCCTGTATTATCGCGTGATATTAATCGCTTGTACTATTGCCATTAACGCGAATAACATTTCCCTCGAGTCTGTGCCCCTAGTACGACGTTTACTGCAAATGTGAGTGTTACGTGCCTTTGATTAAATGGAAGAACGCCGTGGATCGTTTTCAATCATTCGATCGTCGATAATTAAAAAGTTAGACATATTGTTTTGTAAGGTTGCAAGAATGTGGTCAGATGATGTTGCAGTGTCGTTTAAGTGGTACAGGTGTGTTACAATTAACTGTAATTATAGTGTTTCTGGTGATACATCCGGTGTGAGACTTAGCTTTGAGTGCGCGGAGAAAGGCGCCCGTGAACTTGTTTTCATGCGCCGGCGAACCACGTGTTTTTGGAGCGGGCACGTGCTACTACGTTCTTAATTATACCACTTTTTTCCACTTACTTTTCGCCCTCCTTGTAAGTGATTACACGTTTATCTTTTTAACGCTTAGATTCGTAGGTGGCTTTTTGCATGCTGTAACAGCAGGCTAACATTTCTGTCATTTATGTCATCGTGTATGCATTAGGCCAGGTCATGTACTTATGCAGGGTGTTTCCAAAATCGCGATTTTATTTGCTTGTACCAAAAATAAATCGAAGGTATGGAATGGAATATTTGGATGCACGCATTTGTTTCGGAGAAAATCGAATTTGAAAACTAATAAGTGTTATTTTGTACAGAAATTAATCGATATTTTTGTTATCGGTACATGCATTGGATAAGTTAAAACTCATTGCGTCTATAATCCATAATATTCCTTGTATTAATTTCCTATTTATAATTCAGCTGCTCATTAGCTAAATCGGGTAACTCCGCACACGAAAAGTAAGGATATTTATTTTGAATATATCAATGAAAGCGTTCCGGCGATAACATTTAAAAAAAATTCAAAAGGTGGAGAACCGATTTGACTAATGCGCGGCTCAATTATTGCTTCTGTGGAACGCATATTTTGGAGCACCAGTGATCAGCGAATATTAGAAATTGGAATTGAAATATATTTTGGAATATTCGATGTAATATAGTTGGGAAGGGGAGGAATCCTCTATATGTACTGCCGAAGGGATTTGCTGGTTTCATCATATCCTTGGAGAGTGGCTTCTACTACGTTCCCCATTTTCAAAGAAAATCCCGATTTCTTTAATGCTTTTAAACGCGAGGGGAACAGGTGGACCTTAAAAGTAGACTAAATTTAGTACGTCTTTTGACTTCATCTACAAATTAGTTAATTTACGTAGTCTGTTATTTCAATTAAAACTACGAGGCGAAATTACAAGAAGGGGAAGGCTGTAAAAAGAATTGGAAACTTAAGTTCATGCGGTTCTTATAAAATTCCTTCTCTGTTTGTGAGCTGTTATATCTAATGCTTTATGGCCGAAAATAGGTCTGCCATATTATACATTATTACATTTAACTTTTTGCGTAGAGTGTTGGTACTCGATTTAATATCGATTTTTTAGTATTTTTCTTGGAAAAGTTTTTAACTTATTGGTATCAAATATTTTATCTGGTTGCTATTACGATGAATAATGTTCAGTACTAAATTAGTGAGAGAAAGTATTATTTTAATTGTTCTTACTAACGTAATACTCTTTATATTCTGCTAAATGTTTGCAGATCGTATATATTAGATTAATTGCATGTAAATACGTGCGGTGGAGTGGAATTTACACACGGCTTTACGTTTCAGTATCAATCAAATTAATACATACATAGCTAGTTATTCAATGCGAGCAATACAAAAATTCGAAAACTAGAATCATGCTACACATTAATACGGTAATGTTTAGGGTACACATGGACGTAAATTAGAATAAAATCAATACGACACCCAGCACCGATGCTCCGATTGCATCCAGTTTATACAAACTATTACCGTTTACTCGTCCCTGTCGTAAACATATTTTCTAACTATTTTAGATGATTACTTAGCTAAACTGTGTGAAAGTAGTTCCGGCGAGAAAGTTCACTTGCCTTAAGAACCGTATCAACGGGAATTTGAATGCGAATAAAAGTTTACGGTCGACGTGATATACAACTGTGTGCTACATCGGTGGTTCCTTTTGCTCTTGAATATTGGTATTATGATCATTGTGAGGCTTTCGTAGACTCTGCAAAGTTGTGACATACACGATTGTTTACTCTCAGGCGTTGATTTTTCAGGTTATTACAGTTTCGCATAATTTACAAATTGATTCATCACCTTTGTTTCTGAATGGAACCCGAAGAGACAGTCGGTTAAATTGTACGATGTCTCTAATGTTGGATAGAGTCCAACAATTTTCCTCAGCTTCTTTATCGCCATGTTAATAATGTATAATGTACCTTCATATTTCCAATTTGGAAGAATTGTGGTTTATTGGATCACATTGGCGACCTTGTTCGTTTCTTACACAATAATTTATATTCTTTCCTCAACTAACAATGAGTTGCAGTTATAAGAAAGTAATGTCTGTATTGTAATTCAGTTTCTTAGAATGCGCATGGTAGTATAATTTTGATGTGTTGTATAATATGTTGTTTGTATTATTTATGCGTAATTCATTAATTTTAACTAAAACAAAGAAACAGATTAAACATTATATATAGGTTTTTCTGAATATTTCATGATTCTAAGATAGTTCCTGCATTAGCGCTTAATTGTACTGTACATATTTTTATATTTGGTCAAATCATATCCAATTACATATTCGGTTTCCAGATGGAATGCAATTATCACGTAGGGTCGACTAAAAATAATAAATTAATAACACTGTACGTACATACACGTACGTACAGTTGCAATTGTATTGATTACTAATATACTTATGAATAGCAAACAAACATTCGACGTTTCTTCATCGATAGATTCATTCAAGCGTATCTCTATAGCTGCAACTGTGGCCATTAGCAACGACTGTTATGGAAACGGAATTATTACCGAAAGTCAATTGGTTCCACACTTCTTACTGCATTACCATAATGCGCGCATTCATCGATAACCGTTTGCCGTACTGATGCACCAACTAGTAATTAGAGCACATCGAAAGTAACGTTCAATTTTCTGATACGGCTTATTACCATAACCATGATCATGGTATTTTCGTTTACCACTCCGGATTCTATTCACTATCTGGACTATGTAATCAGTTCCAGTGAAATTTGTTCTAGCGTTTCTTGTTAATTGATTTTTATATCAAATTAGTTATGCGAGCCGGTAACTTTAGCCAACATAAACTTCCGTATGCAAATTATAGTAATATATTACATTCGTGATTGATCGACCAATGCGATGAATGTCCAAATTAAATAAAGTATGTTTGGTAGAAACGATATACATACATACATACATAACTGCTAACGCCGATGGCCCTTATCGACGGATAATGATTATTTCAATAAACGCTCTTGGTTTATCGTATTTTCCCACATTGAACCGATATGCTACCTCTTTTTGTTTTTTGAATAATTTCATCTCATAAATGCTGTTACGTATTTACATTTCCATCTTCAAATAAACTCTGTTTTTATGGCGTTACATTTGTAGCTGAATTAAACGCCATGAAACTTTGCATATTTTCACGAATATATGTAAAATGCGCAGATGTGGAATTAATTATCAAGCACTTTTAATTAGGTGAAGTAATAATAGAAGCTTAAAAGCAGCTCATTTTCAAAGAGAATTTATTGCCCCGAATTATCTTATAATATGTACATTTTCTATTTACCTATAAATTATGATTGGTCGATATAGAAGCTTAAGATTTTTTATTCTTTTTCCCAGGCTGTTATGTGGAAATTATTATGTTCGCAATTTTATCTCCTAGCACTATAGTATAAAATTTATACTATAAATCAATTTGATATTGAGGGGAAATGTATTTTAGGAAGCAATAGAAACAATTAATTTGATTATAGACTTGATTGGTACATCATATTTGTTTTTACATGAAATTACTTTTACCCTACGTTCCCATTCATCTAGTATGATTGCATTTTGAGCCACGGTAATTGATTAAATGTTTATACATTTATTTCCACTGAATATAGTGGTATGCTAGCATCGCTGATATGTTTTTTATATAACACAAACAGTTTTGTTTAAAAATGATAGGAATATAACATTTTGTATATGTACAATTGGAGTAATCGGGTTTTAATTTTCAAGAGATATAATTGCTTCGAATTTAACTGTAACAAATCATTCCTTCAAATGAAAATAACAAATAACATACCGTGAAATTGTTTAACAGTTTCAGTTTTGAATATTTTTATTCGTAGTGGGCGTAAATAATAAATTTATTTTAACGTTTTACTTTTTTTATAATAGAACAATAACAGTGTAAAGTATATTATGATTGTCAAATAGAAAGTGGCGATATATTATTTACAAAACTGTTGAAACACGTTGAACGCTTACTTTAGATACAATTGCACATACTTCTCAACACACATACTAAAATGTTTTTACCCAGGAACGAGAAGCCTTGTATGACTACTAAACCGGTCAATAAATAGAAGGTCGATACACCTCCATCTCCTTTCTCATGTACTACACTGTGTTTTCTTTGTGGAAGCAATTCACTACGTTATAAACGGGCGTTGTTGATTCTGTGATGTTTATTGTGGATTGGTTGCACGTTATGGGTATAAAGTGTAATCGAAATATACATATACATAGTGTGCTTGTATGATCATGATAATACAGGTCATTGCGCGGCAAACATTGGACCAGAAGAATTACGATACGTGGGATCTCGAAACGTTTTTCGTTTTTCGAAATTTGATCACGCACGGTGATATTATGAACCTGTGTATTGGATAAGAAATGACTCTATGGGGAAGTTGCGTTGATTGCACACCATTTAATGCATTTTTTTAACTTCGATTTTTCAAATGATTGCTATATTTCTAGTGCGAAAATTTGAAGTACATAGTATCGAATTCTCAGTAAAGTATTAAGTCAGGACTGTTAGAGCGCCGATATGTATAATCGCATTGAAGTTTCAAGCTGAAATATTATAATTATAATAGTATTCTATTTACAGAACGGCACGGTTATTTGTCCTATGGTTATTTGTATTAATTAATCTGTTGTATTTTGGCAGAGAGTAGAAGTTTAATAGCACTTCTGTGTCGTTAGATGCGTAAATAGGAATGTAGTAGCCAGCTTCAAACAGAAACAGTCTGTAGTGTTTTGACATGATTTTAATGGTAAATGAAATATTGGTAATGGAAAGTACTAACTTCTAGAAATTTGTTGTACATGTATGGATTTCTAGCTTAGAGACTGTTAGTAATCGCACAAGCATGACCCCTTTTTTTTTTTTCAACCAAGAATGCTGAAAGTGAGTAAACAATTTTTCGTTGGAACAGACATATATTTTTAAGACGTGGCAATTAATGTCAAATGTAGTATAACCATACGTAGTAGGGTCTACTATAACATAACTGTTCAGTCCTCACGATATTTCCCCAGAATCACCATACGAGGGGACGTTTAGTGGCTTATTATGATGTTAATTATTGTTGGATTATTGCTCGCGATAGTAAATCAAATATATCACGCGAGAGCAAAATTGATTCAACGTTCTTAGAAACGTCTTATTACAAAGATAGTAGGAGGACCAGTTAGTAGGCCTGTACATATCTGGTTAGTCAAAGGGGTCTAGATTGTAAAGCGAAACAATACGCATTCGTAGATTTAAGTGGACCCCAGTTTTCTTATTGGGCGTTCCAGTCAGTCGCAGAGAGTTTTTCCTATAGAAAGGACATTCCTTCCGAACTGTATTAAGTACAATATTGATTAAGTGAATATATATAAGAATTACAGCAAATGAATTATTAAGCTACAAAGTAAACACTTTGTTCCATTGGAAACTTCAATATTTGAATTAATATTTCTGTTCGTACAACAAGGAATATTGTAAAATCGAAATTTATAGTTAACTTTCGCATAGCAAGAATAGATTTTTTCACACGCGCGACATCTAAGTTGGGGGCACCCTATTGCAACATCTGCTCCAAATCTACCCCTGTATAGCTATCAAACTGTCCCCGCCTTCTTTACGGATGCAAAGTGCATAGGCGGAAACATAGGATCGACTCACAATCAGAGACTGGCCCGACCTTCCACAGAATACTATTAAGTACCTAACTGACAATTAGTGCGTGAAACTTATACCATAAAACTTGAACGACCCACGCACCAGTTGAAGCGCTGCAATAAGATGCATAGATTAATGTGAAAACTTATTTCATAAACTTATTTTATTTAGTGGTTTGGGTATACATATTGAGTAAACCATTCAAAAAATCAACTTGTAACTTATAACCTATGTTTTGAAAAGTATACGTTCCTCAGTAACAAACTACTGTTTTGTTTCGCAGTATGGTGCTGATGGTATTACAATATGTAAACATATACAGTAATGCACGGTTAAATTGAACTAAAATGTGCACAGTTAAATTGAAACGAGTCTTTCCCACTTTTCCCCCACCTGTCAGCACCTCGTGCCATATCTCCAATAAGTCATATCTCCATAGACAAAGGTAGAGAGTGAATGGAATGAAAAGAAGGAAGACAGACGTACATCAATGGGATGCCACGACTGAAAAGAGTAACCCTGCAATAAACGATCTTTCATTTTCGATTTGAGGTACATAGTCATACATACGTCTTCATTATCGTTACTTACAAATCGGTATAACTAGACCTATTTATGTCGAGTGTGGACTCATTTTAATCGGAATAATCTGAACAATCCACTGGCGCTACATTTATAATGGTAAGACGAAATTGATTGAAAATTAAGTTTTCTTTATTGCATGTTTACTTTTTCCAATCGCGGCATCCCTTTGGAGTATCAAGTGCCGACCGTTGCATATCAACGTAGTGTTCCTATCTCGCTTCGCTCGCTACATCTATTCTCCGATAAAAAAACACTACCCTGCACCCGAGAATTTAACCCTAAATGCACCCGAATTTAGTTTAATTTAACCATGCATTAATGTACTACAATAAATGTCCTTAGTAGATCATACATAGGTTATTATAAACTGGTAAAACGATTTAAAAAGCTATTCGTATAAATAAATTCTGGACCTCTGCAAAGGACGTAGGGTTTTCTACCTTTATTCGAGAGTTAAAAGATGTGTAGAACTTGTAATATTTTAATGTATCTTAAAAAATAAAAGAATGCCAGATATGACATTTTAACTGACTCTATATTTATTATATATATTTTAGGCCTGTATATTTTAATAATATGTAATATTGTAAGTTCAAGATCCGTGTGATTCCCTGTGCGTGCTTATGAAATGATGTAAACTTGTATTACGTATTACAATCAAGCCACGTTATTAATCGGCGATAAATTAATGTATCGTATCGTTAATCAAGAGTCCGTATACATATACAACTTCTGTACAGACTGTGAAAGTTTCGGTCCTTCGGTAGACGAATGAAAATGGATGGTTGAGCGCTTCGCGCGAAACATTCATTGGTCTTTTTCTCTCTGTCTCTCTCGTTATTCACCTTTTCTTCCTTTTTATGCCACCTTTTTTATCCTCCCAACTTTTGCGCCCCTAGGCATTGCACGAATCGCATAGCCATGCATATTCGAAAGTTTTCTACAGTTTTCAGCCGGTACACCGACTTCAACTCTTCCTTTCATTAATAAAGAACAGTCCGTTCGGGATATGCTATCGATTTTATAAATTATGGACAGCAATTTTCTACCTTTGACGCGGTCTGTATTGGGAGTGTTTTAGCGATGCATACACCTTCGCGAAGGGCAGAAGACTTTAATTGGAAATCCGTCCCTTTTCAATGTTTGGTATCGCTGGATGCTAACGTGAATAAAAGTGACTATTGATCCAGCAATTCGGCAGGATTAATTCTTTAAATTCATATATGGTATTTGTGAACACTTTGAGTCGACGATTCATGCTGAATTCAAGCTTTCTGCACACAGTATTATTTAATTCAATAAACAATATAAATTCGTCCTCGGTTCTAGTGGTTAAAAATTGAACACTCTTTGTACTTCTTTTTCAAAGTATTTTAAAATTTTTACGGTAGGGCCTCCGTTATATGAATTAATTGGGCATTGGAAGAACAAAAACAATATTTGTTGCTATTAGTCGAGCAATTTTGTATAATTATTGCAAACCTTTGGTTCCTGGTGGAAAACACATTTCACGGTGGACAGGGCAATGGTCCTTAAGAATTTTGATTGTCGCGAATCACGTAGCGATCCTATTGGAATTCTTGCTCGCTTGTTCAAAGGTTTGTCATAGTTTTCACTGAGAACGTTCCGAATTAATCACGACGGGTCGTTTGAACGGAGAATGCTAGTCATTGTAAACCCGAAGTGGACTAAATAGGGTGCAGAGCACGGGACCATGAAGATTTCGAGTAATGTCACTGTACTAATTAGCGCCGCGTTCATAGATGAATGTAATATCGCATCTTTACGTAGGTGAGCAGCTTTGCATTTCCAGTACGTTTGTTCCGCGAACGTGAAATGTCACGCTTGAATGCTGCAACCGTATTAGGAATACAGTCTGAGGAATACTTAATAATTATTAAGAGGAATACCTCTTGATAAGTCACTTGGCTTCATGCCAGCAGATGTAATTACATATTTTCAATTTTACAAAGTTCGTGTAAGTCTCTTTTATTTTTAAGAAAAGACGTTGACCAGAAGTAGTATTACATATTATTTTATTTGTAACATTAATGTTGTACAAGATCGTCACCTACTAGAGAACAAGAATGCAAAAAACAAATGTTTGGTTTAGCATCAAATATGTCCAAAACCAAAGTTTAGAATTATATAGAATGCACCATAATATGCGGGCATAACGTTGGTGGATTTAGAGGATTGAGCATCGAAGAGTAATGAGAAAAGTTCATAAAACGCTTGTCTTATTTATCCTCCTGTTCACGTTACTACAACTGAACGCAGACATATACGTATACACTGGTAGCATATTGAATAGGGTCCCTAGCTATTTCGAACAGCACCTGTCAATTCTCAACGGGACAGAAGGATAATGATCATACATTTAGTTAGAGGCTTCTATTCGAACCGAAAGTAGTCGTTGAGCAATTTCAGTGAATTCAGGTCAATCATTAGTCAAAAGTAATATTCGGTGCTGGAATTCAGAGACATGCTTAAACTTGCATGAATTCGTCTCATAATGCATGTCTTGTACAACGCGGAACGTATCCTGCATGTTGCACGGGATTTCACTGTGCAAGTAAGAAAATAAGTATATTATACATAAAATTGCATATAAGATGCAAAAATGTTAGTTCTAGAGAACGCATTTGAGAGTTGTTAGATTGTCGTACAGAATATCTGCAAAATCATATTAAATTGCTAGATCACGAAGCAAAGCAAACTAAAGTCTTAGGGTAATGCAGTAACAGAGTGATTAGTATGCCAATATGTATGTGTGTCTAGGGTTAGCGCAGGTCGTTGAAGGCGAAAAATAGCTGCGAGCGAATGCGAACTAGTCTTATAGCCGCAATAAAGAATTATTGTTGTATTAACTTGCTAGATTATTAATTAACGATAACTTTATGATATCGTAAAGGCTACGACGAACTTGATTCCTAACCCGACTTGAACGTTTTAGAACGTTAGTCTGTCGAGTAACGAAAGAAAGCACTTTATTTCCTCATGAACGAAGCGCGAAAGATTTTCGAAGGTGGATCCTGAGCGATCAAAGAGAATTCGAGGCGAAGTGGCCATAGAAGTAAACCAATCTGGCCGGGCTTTACGTCGGTCTCGCTCTTTGCTAAAAGTTTCTCGACAGTTGGGGCGGGCGAGTCCGTGTAACCGTGGATGCCTTAGTGGAGATGTTCCAGGGGATGAATGAATAGGCAACCGGAGTGTGATTTTCTTAACCATTGAACAATTGGAACATGTGTCGTGTATGTTTGCGTAATGGCTGCTTTTTATGAGCTCCCTAGAGTACTCGTACATCAGAGGTCGAGTTTCTTTATACTTATATATCTGCTTATGTGTATACAATTTCTAGACAAAAGATTTGATTATTATTTTTTTGCATTTGCTGCTATCATTACTTAATTACAATTACATAAGTTAACATTTCGCACCAAATTTGTATCACTAAATTATTTGCACAAATATTATATTTGCAAGTGTTCAGATATCCGCTTTGCAGTCGATAATTTATTTGAATACTCTTAATTTGATTACGCGCACATAGTTCGGCACATTCGAATTTTGTCAATCTTCTCAAAATGAGTACTGCTTTTTTTTAGAAGATAATGAAGTGCAACGAAGTTTGCATACAAGTGAAGAAGGATATAAGAGAAGTGATATAAAAATATAAATAAATATAATATGTAAACCTGAATAGAATGAAATATAATAGAAGGCAAGTGAAATAATTGCTTAATCGATATAAGTATATTTGCGTATACGATAGGTACATTTATAGTTTTGTGACGGCAAAGAAGCTTAAAAACAGCAACACCTTTTTGCAAAGTAATATGAAAATATAAAGTAGGGCATTCTATTATTGCATATCACCAACGCTGTATATGAAATTAGTTAGCAATGTCTGTGCCACCAAATTGTGTCCATAATAAAAGAAATATAATAATAGTGCACTCTCCAGTGCAGACCAGCAAATCAAATTATCCTGTTCCAACAAACTATTTGTGTTCTACCTGCACCACCGTTTATATGTTAACCCCATATGGAATCTCAAATTAAATTTGTACATTAAAGTACATTCTGCGTTGCGGTGCATGGACCTGCCGTGTCATTGGAAGTTGTTCAAACGGTTGATTTTGTTTTAATAAGTCGGACCATAAATAGTCGATCAATTCGATGAACTAGATACGGTTCAATTAAATGTAAATTGTCGCGATAACGATGCCGCGCGCCATGATTCTGCAATATTGCAGGCAATTCGCATAGGCGTAGGCAGAGGAGAAATTAAAACGTGAAATGCCTCATTTGGTCGCAGGGTTTTAAACGTATCAATATTTATGAACAAACGGCTCGGCAGTTACGGGGAAGCGAATATTTGTACGGTAGAACGGATTTGCTGGATTTGCACCGGACGAAAATAATGGTAATCCTTGCGTCCCGGCGCGGCTTTCCGTTAATTCGACTGTAACGTACGATCGATCCAGATCGAAATCGAAATCAGAACCCGACGCTGCTCCCCACCCGCTATTGCTATCCGAATGCGCTGCTTTTCGCAAATATTTGCGCGTAATCGCGCCTCGGGGCGCGAGGACTTAAATTACGCTATTAATTATTCCGCTGCCGGCTGCGGTTAGCTGATTTTCCAAGTGAATCGGACGTACCTTTTGGAGTGGCCAAGAAACAGATTTTCACTTGGCCCGTTTTAATCGTTGAAAGGCAGATGGTACAGCCGACTGCACAGGAGGCGTTGCCTGCCAGAGTTGGGCCGAAGTTATTTCGAATAACGAATAACTCGTATTCGTTACCTTTTGTTCGTATACATTAAATATGTATCTCGCATTGAGCTCGTCGTCGCGTTGAGGTTCCCTCGGGACGCCCAGAAGTTCCCTTTCCGATTAGTGTAACGTGATCCTGGATTGGATATACCGGAGAGGTAATGCTAATCCAACGATGAAACTTCGCTATTTCCCATTCTTTCCTATGAAACTTTAACCCAGACATTGTTAGCATTTCTCTGATTAAAGTGACACCAAACACGATATAATTTGGACTATAGTTACTGGTCTTCATTGATGGTAATGCCCAACTCTGGTGCCTGGACCGGTTCGGGGCCGTAGTAACAATTTTACGATTTGCATTTGTAACAATGTTCTTTTTAGCTACCAAAATTAATTTTACGAACTTTTTCGGCATTTCCAAAAATTATTTGCTACTTTTATAAAAACGAAGGTACAGTTATGGCTAACAGTATTTATTATGAATTTCGCTGTAAAAAATTCTAATACAGTATAGGGTAGTGTAGGTACGAGTACATTATACCTACATCCTTTTTCTCGTTTTCTAGTGTACTTCTTCCACCCTTCTGAGCTGGAAAGCTACATATTTTTTTGAAACTTAGTAATTCCGTGTTTACCTTGTGTTTGTGCTTTACATTACCTGAATACTCTCTCTGATATTATGAATGGTTCTGATTGCGAGTGTGAAGAAATGCGCTTTCTCTTCGGGATTCGTTTTATCTTTGATATAATTTCTTCACTACTCACATCGTTCATTTCGTTATTTACCACTCTGTTCATTGCAATTATATCTTATTTATGCAAGCAATTTATAGATATAAACTGCAAGGTGCGCTCTATTCATTATATGGAGACATTTACTGGTAATAACTTTTAACAATCAGTAACCAATTACTATCTTTTTGAGCAATACGGACTTTCGATCGGAGGTATATACGTATACCGTGTCACATTGAATTGCAGGTGCACAATTAGTTACGTGACAATTATACGAATCACGTAAGATTCCTTCGGTAATTCGTTCGAGACTCGAGATCCCAATAGCGAACGATAGAAGTAATAGGTTTCAATCGGATGCGGTAATCGTGGATTTGTACCTCGTATTAGCGGGACGAATGTGATCCTGATAATCCGGCGATATTTTTTTCCTTAAAAAGCTCGTCGATTCTGTCGCTTACGTTCCGCTCTCGATCGATCGTAGAATTTAATGCGATAAAAACCTCACATTGCGCCGTTGTATTTCCGTAAGAGAGACACGCCGGTTGAAATGTGCTCGCGCGTTTTAGTGATTTCACGAGCTGAGAGGTAGATAAAGAGCGATAGAAACAGCATCTGTATACCGTGGTAGCGAAAGCTGGGCCAATCCCTATTGCATCCTATTCTTGTGCAGGAAGGAATTGCAGAAGAAATTTACGGTAAGCAATAGGTAGTATCCGGAACGATCTTCGTTTCGATGAAATCTCTTGTTCCCTATGCGCTCCTGGGTCTCGTGATTCTCGTCTTTTCGAGCTGGATACGAGGACAACCATTCGTTCCGATAGCTGCACTGAAAGAAGAGATAGGAAGACGCATCGTACTACTTGATTTTACAACTCGACAAGTTGTCCGCGAAACTTTCCGTCGAAGCGTTTCGAGTTTACCGCTTCTTGTCCAAATAGAATTCCCCGCGCCGAACTTATTCCATTCGAGAGAGGAAAATGCGATACGGAAACAGGGTGCGGACGAGATAGAGATAGCGTAAGGGGTCAAAAACGAATGAGATAAAGTAAATGCTCACGTCGTTCGTGAGATGAATTGCTTCAGAAGGTATGCAGACAAATTTTGCTTTGTATTTGTTTAATTTACGCTTTCGCGACGCGGTATATTTTAAATTTGACCATTTATTTTATTCGCATAGTTATACGCGATAGTAACTTTTTGTGAAACCAGGTAGAAGTTGTATGGGTGCTGTATGCATGTGGTATATTTTTGCAACCAACGCTCTAACATCTGTTGCGTCTTTAACACTAGGTTTACGGACAAGTTTGAGCACTTATTTTTACCGATTACTCTCGGCTTAACGATTGCCAATAATAATGCGCGTTTTCTTTAAAAACTTAATTTGCCTAATTTCGAAATGAAATATAATTAATTTAGTTATATAATATTAACGGATCTGCCTTAATCTTTGTCTTTCGAATTCTGAAATGCGTCAAATTGACGGGTGCCGTAAACCTAGTGTTAAATACTGTTTCTCAAATATTTTCGCCACGAACGTTCGCGAACGATGGAGCTATTTGCTTATGAACCATTCTCATCTGTATTCCTTTACCTTTGTGTCATCCTGACCTATTAAGGAGAATGGAAAATGAGTATATGTGCTATAAATTGCAAATCATATGTTTGTGAAATAAATAAAATGAAAAAAAAGGAAATTATATGTTTATGTAGAAATAAGAATCAGCAGTCGAAACCACAAACGTATCTAATTTGACCGATTTAAGGGGTTTGCGATTTCCAATCTTGGATTAATTAGGTTTTTCGACGTATACGTCTCTGTTGAGGAACGTAGTGTTCTATAACTGCAAAACACATTCTCAGGAATCACCTGTGTATTGCGTACCTAGGTAGATATTGTAGGATTGGAAATACTGCGTGAATGTTGAGTGCTTGAGAAGGTCGTGCGCATGGAGGGTACAGCGGCCCAAGGGTTCGGGTGGTCGGGACCGACCATCACCGAGGAATGACTGGGGGGTGTGTCCTGAATGAGTGAGCGCAAATGAGGAATAGAATGAAAGAGAAACTAAGAGTGAAAGAATATAACGAATGAACGATGCGTGCAAGAGGAAGATCTAGGAGAGAATTTGAACAGAGCTAAGTGAGAATCGTGTGTGAGTCGTTGTGTGTTTTAGTAACGTCGTGTGTCGACATATTCTTATAATAAAGCTAGTGTTTTAATGAGTAACTGAAGTCTTACTACACCACCTGTCCTCTATTCCCAAACTACGTGAGGTTTACAGAAAATAACTTCTACAATATGTGTATGTGTATAGGGGGTGGTCCAATGACTTTGGCCACCTTGAATATCTCTGCTACTTTTAGAGATATGGACGAACTTTATTTACAAAAGTTTTATGGTAAGGAGGAGCCTGTAATATGCAAGTCGCTTCCACTTTTTTAAAATGGCATGCTATATATATATGTGTGTGTGTGTGTACATATTTTTTTAATTCACAGCAAAATAGCGGGCGTTTGAGCCGTTTCAATCGTCCCTAATAAAAAGAAAGTAATGTTATACGAAATGCTCGAAGTGGTGGATATTCGCATCCATGTAACGTTGTGATCGTAGGATTGCTGAAGACCGTACACGTGCTGTCCTTTCTAGATTCATTGTAGCACATGCTCTAATACAACTTTATATTAGAAGTCGTTTGGATCATCTAAACACCCGACATTTTCCAAGAATGAAAAAGATATAGCATGGCATTTAAAAAAATGCCGATGACCTTATAATCACCTAAAGCCCTTCTTTTAGAAAAAAATTATTGTTTACATGTTAAAGGCCCCTCTTTATCATAGAACTTTGGTAAATAAAGTTTTGCTATATCTCTGAAATTGACGGAGATATTGGAAGATGGTCAAAGTTATCGAACCATCATGTATACACGTGGTGCCATTCTATCTAACTTTGCACGCAAATGTATTCCAAGGGAATAGAAGCTACATTAATTGTTACCCAGACAGTGATGTAGGTCAAAGATGTCCTAGATACCCTAATTCACATGGCAATTTACAATGATCATTGCTGTCTAAAACATACGTTTATTATTATTTTATGCATTATTATTTAACGCCTATATTTGTCACCTGGTATGAAGTTTCCATATTATATATGGCATATTACGATTGACAATTACGATTTATCGTAATTAGTGTGCCATACATAGATAGATACGTTTGTTTCCAATGATATCGTGCCACGTTTTCGTCAAAAATGGCAATGAGGTCCTCAGGACACCATGAATTCGGTGACAAAAAAAAACGTTTTGCACGGTTAGTCTGGGTACATAAACGTCATTTGTCCAAGGAAACCTGAAACGTTTTAATTATAGAATATCTTTTCAAGTGTCGGCATATCAGTTTTAAATATTCATCTCTCGGATTCAATTGGAAAAAATCTGCTAATTTTAATCTTCTCGGATCAACTAACTCGTGCCCATTCAGGAATGATCTATTTTCTGCGCAGTCACGCAAATGTCAAACGAAGTTTCACATTTATGGGTGAATTTAATCCAAGTTCCGGATCAAGATACCCCTCTTTCGATTTATTAACGAATCATTAGAATTATTGTACGAATGAATTGTGTTACACCGTTGAACGCAATTGCACTTTTTAGTTTATAGCCGGTTCTTGTAAATATCAATTCAAGATCAATTAATCGTGGTAAGTTTAGTATGAGTCGCCATGTATTGCACATAAACGAAAATTAAATTAAGTACATTCTAATTATTTAATTTTCCGTGGCAATTCTTATTTGTGAAAGTGATGCAATTTATATCATAGATTTGAAATGGTCATAGCGTGGGGAGAAAATTTGGTTGTAACCTGTTCTAAATGAAAACACCGATTTCCAGAATTCAAGTTTATATAGCAAAACATCCAATAATTTCAAACAGAATTATTAAATAAAAAATTCTGCATATCACAAGCACAGGTATGCGATTCTGGCCGTACCTATTCCTTCTAAAGTGCACAAAAATCAATACACGCCACACGGTGTAAGTTTTAAGTATATAACTGACCTTGTTCACGAGACGTAACAAAATGACTACATACTTTGCAACTTCAACGCATACATGTAGATGTCTGCCAATGATCTGGCCGCTCTTCCAATACTGGTACTAAAACTGATAGTGCCCAGAATCTATTGGACTTTTACTTCTGGAACCACTTGAAATTCATCGTGTACAGGGCCTACAAAAAATGTTGAAGAACTGCATTACAGAGTTGATTAAGGTGTGGCGACACGTCCTGCACTTGCCACTAGATGGGTCGGCACAAAAAAACTTGCCCACACAATGTCGGAAGTGGTCACACAAATACCCTCACTTACTACAAATCATCGCATCTAAGGCGCAAGTCTGTTCAGTAGCTTCACTGATAAGTTCAAAGGATAAAAGGCCCAGGACGAGACGCCTAATCGCCTCATTTATTATCTTCCTAATAATAATTTCTATTATTTTCTAATTAATTTCTAATTGCAAAAGCTTTCTAACAAATTCGAGTAACACCAGTATACTTGAAAGGGGACACCGGATCGTTGCCAGGCTGTCTGCAAACATGTCTTTAAATGCAAGGTAGTCGTCTTGGGTATCTACTGTAGAGGTGATAGAGTCCCAATTAATAGATCGCAAAATTGTCTATAACTATATCTCGTAAAATTATTTTCATCGTTTTCAAGTGCTAAGATTCACTACTAAAGCATTTCTTGCTCCGTATTAACAGGACTTCCTGTATTATATTTAACCGCTTAACGGAATTTGTAAGTTTGATACAAGTTAGCAATTTTGTGCCAAAATGTTTATTTGAAAACTATGCTTTGGTGTATTAACATTCTGTTAAATTGCCCACACTCCAGTTCTAAGATAATTTATTAGTTTCTTGTATACAATACATACTTTGAATGGGATATTAAAATGAGGAAAAAGTATTCTCGTAAACTCATAATTTTATACTTACACATTCAGAACATAGAGTGTACAATAAATGAAGTTCATCTAGAAAGTAACGTTAGCTATAAGTGCAGTGCGTGGGGTGTCGTTCTTAACACTGTCCGTGCGAAATTTCGTTTCAGACATAAAAATAGCCCCAGAAATTTTGTTCGACCGTGAGTGCCTAATTCCAAGCGTGACAGATTCCACGAATGATTCGACTAACTAATTGTAAGTCATGACCGTTCTATGCAACTGCTGCACGGAGAAGATTAAAGTTCTTCTAGCTCTTGTTCTCACGCTAACCGATACTTTCACTTGTCCTTAAATACAAAATTACTTTCGCTGGGAGTGTCTTCTGCTTGAAAGACATTGTAGGTGGGAGCTGGCAGTGTCCAATGACAAAATATCCAAATCTTGGGCGTGTCCAGACACTTTGTCGACGTCCCACATTGTAACAGTATTCCAAATAATAATCACTCTTGTGAGCTCTTTTTTCTCCTAATCAGTAGACAATGCATCTATAATTAATATTGAGATTGTCGTTACTCCCATACATAAATGCACAAAGCGGCTGCATTCATTGAACAGAATAACGGAAAGCGACGATCATTTTAATATTCATTAAGGTTTCCGTCGTTTCTCCAGATTGTAAACCCGAAGGCACGCTCAGCTGAAATATTCAGCGTCCTCAAATCCATAATAGATCTGCCGCCGGTATTATAAATCTTGCACCGAATAGAGTAGTGGAGCGAACAGTTACAGCCCTTTATAATTAGTAATTAGACACTCGGGTTCAGGATGCAGAATTTCCGTGACGTATCAATTTACCATTTTATTACACGTATCCATGCGAACAATATGTATGCTCCGAAGAGACTGGGAGATATGCTAATAGATTCTGAGACACTGACGTGAGTCAGATGCGCGCTCCTAGGATCTGTCCCCATTAGTCAGCCCACAACACGAACTGCCTTCGGAAATCTGGGTAGATAGCTTGTAATGCACTGGGAACCCCGGTACCGGTACCTGAATACGTAGGTACACTGGAGGGCACGAACCAACGTGAATTCGAGATTCTGAATTCGAATCGATTGGTTGGGTCTCCCGGACGCCTGCTCACTCGTCTAATCAGATCCTGTTTGTAGGCGGGCCACGATTGAGCCCTTCTGGCTGGAAAATCGAGGGGTCGAAGGTATATGTACATCCGGCGACCCGAGTGCGCGAAACGAACAAAAGCTGCCTATGCGACTTTCATCCCTGCGTTGCGTGGCTTAATCAAGTTTTCCCACCCTTTATGCCAAATCAGGCCGAAATGCAAGGTTTTCTTTTAAACTTGCTAATATGAATAATTATAAGGATATGCGTAGATATTTCTAAATAATTAACCTTTATAGTATGCAATTTTTAGAAAAGCTCTTCATTTTAAAATTGATGTTTAATATCTATCGGGAGGTTTAGTAGAGTCGGGTATATTGGTTATTATTAATTTCATTAAACTGCATGATTTTATACGCTGACCAGTAATAAATGAGTAAGTTGATTTATAATTCAGTTCAATGAAAGAAAACAATTGAAAAATATCTTTTTACAGTAGATATTCTGTCAATGAGATGTAATTGGTGGCTTATTACAGCTATGCATTAGGATACTCGAGTAACAAAGATAGAATAAATTTCATTTTTAAATGGTTCCTATAGAGTTCAAAGTAATTTATTAATATTGAAACAATATAGTATCGGCAGTACAGGCGAGGAGCGGGTAATGCTATATAAAAAATAAGTCGATAATGAGGAATCAAATTTTGTTGTTTCAGCGAAAATCGATGTTGAAGAATACGTAATGTTGATTGCTTATCAATATCCTTATTAATGCAGAAATAGTTAAACTCATTGCACATAGAATTGCGTTTCCCCAATTCAATTTTTATGCGCGTATTCCAATGTATTTTGCGTTTTTACTTCTTCAAACACCAATGATAAAAATTTATTCTATATTATCGACTTATTTTTTCCCGTCGAATCACTCCCTCTTCGGTTGTACCATCAATACTGGAATACTCTGTATATTTGATATGCAGTATAAAAATTGTGTGTGCTTAGCCGTGCTCGTAACTCCAATATAGTCAATTTGCTTAGTAACAATGTACTGCAATACAATGGCTTTGTATCCAAGTTTGCAAACGGTGAATTGAATAACCATGTTTATGAGCATGAATTTTCGCGTTCCGTGTCTTTAATTAAAGCAAATATATAAGTTCAAGGTAATTAAAAATTTATTTTATTTGCTTGTTCCGACTTCTTTGTTTTCATTCAGCTCAAGGTAGGAAATATGTTGATGTGGCTGCGAAGCTATAACGTCAATCCAAACAAAATCAGTCTTACTATATATGTCTTTTTTAATACACTTCCCGATTTCGCTGTAAAAAGTAATCGAATTCACTGTTGTAGACTTTCACAGGAGCAATACATTCTATTAACGTTTAATACCTGTAACACTTCTCGAACATCGTGCAAAAGCTGCCTGAAACAATTTCTGTCAGATAAACATTCAACGTAAAATATCAGTAGAAAATAATTTCTTTGATTTGAAGCAAATAGAAATATATTTCTTAAATGCTTCTAAGTATATTTATAGGCAATTTGATATGGACACTTGTTTTAATGTATAAAGTAATCAGATATAAGGAAATCCAATTTGGATTTTGCATAGTTTATTTTGTGTGCAAAACGATTTTTTTTGATATATTTAGAATTTATTACTCACATAGAATTAGAGATTTTCAAACCTTATTGACATAATTATGGAAAACAATTGTCGCGCATGAAAACGTATAACATCAATTTATTTGAGATATGATTCCACGTTTTCAAATATATTTCCTTCACAGTTACGCGACTACGTCATTTTGAACATCGCGATTCAGCGTCATTATACATATTGGATTTGTGTTGTAAGTATTCGGACGCACGACGGTTAGGTGGCCCGTTTGTGCTGTGAATTTTGATTTATCAGCCAGCAGGCCGTTTTAAAGGTGGTCTGCATACCAATAGTTCGACAACCTAGTGGCTTACATACAACTCAGTTGAAGCATGTTGGACATTGTGCTGAGTTGCTTGTACTGAAATGAAGACTGTTCAATTCTACAATAATTTCCTCCTTCATCTATATACCTTTCCTAGCGTTTACCAGAAGTGGTTTTTAATTGGAAAAACTTGTTAGACATGTAAGAACCAGTTTCCTGTTTCCCCTCGGTCTATATTGGTCTTCAATCGTTTTGTAAGAAAACCTTCCGATGGTACAAGAAAAATAAAGGGCAGGAAATACGGTAATCAGTTTTACGTAAAACAGTTCAATTTTTGTGTAATAAAATTAAAACTTAATTAAATGTAATAAATTTTGGGAAAGTTTAGACTCGATATTTGATAAAGCTGTAACAATTTTTGGGTTAATGGAGCGCGGTATTGTCGGACGCCTGTACGACACAGTGGCAAACATTTCATAATCTTTGGTGGGATCGATCCATGTTACACTCTGTTGTCGTCATAAATGAACGTTTTGGCTTTGATGAACTTCCACGTGGTGTGCAAGCTACAGTTGTGTCACTCACAGAGCCACCAAATTGTACATTTGTAAATGATTTATGCATTCAAACGAAGAAATGCGAGTAGACTTGTTCAATGTTACGTATTACGAGTGCTGTAGAAGGGCCCCACAGTTTTCTGAGTAAATGAGTCTTAGTGGTCGTCTGTGCGGATTCTACTAGCAATAAACAACTCTGTTGTTTTAATGTAACTATTTTCGCGCTTGTCAGCGTTCAAAAATTCTCGGCCACTTGCTTATTTTGGACAGAATATAGATTAATTTATTAACAGAAGGGCTTACTATGGTATTATAAGTTTGTTTTATTACAACTATGCATAATAGAGTATTACAGAACTATAAAACTGATTCTCGTGTAAGTTGTTTAAGTCAAATACTGTAATAAAGTTCCTGTCCGTAAACGCTATACTTATTGAAACTGCTGCGTTAATAGGTGCTAATTAAGTATTTAAAGTCTTACTGTTAGAAGGACTGGAGAAAGTGTTTACAAAGAGCGTAAAATGGCATTAGTGTCTAATTGCAAACATCAATAGTTCGATTACCATGGCTCGTTCAAGCAGTGATATCCAACCACGAAGAATACATATTTCCATCAGTGAATCACCTATTTAGTTTTAATGCACTGTTGATAATTTTTCAAACTGCTAATTTTGGAAGTTATAACTTGTTTATTTCATATGAAACTAGAGAATGATTCTTTTGGGACTACTAATACATTTCCATAATATTTGTATATTGTTTCATCAGTGTGTCTAACGTGCGTTGCAGTAACCTACATTGCACATACAGTGCAGATAAAACACAAATATCAAGAGACATTGGTTCCCAATATGACTGATATCCAAAAAGTATCGATCCTTTATATTTATATCTTGGATAGAATTGGTATCAATAGTTTCGCAATTGTATGTATATGTCCCAAAGGGGGCAGTGGCTTTGGGGTTGTTATTGTAGTGCTCTCATTTGTCTCAGTCCTATGGGGATACTGTTTGACCATGTATACGAAATACTCATAGAGTACTTAAACACTTGATTCTGTTCGTGATAGTATCGACCCATTTATTGTTCTCATGATATCAATGCGATTTATTATCCATTTTGGCAAGTATCAGTATGAAATAAAAATACGAAGCGCTTTTCTTATTGATAGGTTTCGAATTTTCTAAATTGTATATTTGATTATCGAATTTGTTGAAAATCATGAGTGCGATTCTCATCATTCCCGCCACTGCCCTTTCGTACCCCTACCTATTAAATGATATTTGGACGTTTAGGAATGATACAGAGGTTTTCCTAGATTTGTTTTCCAATCGATTGACCACGATAACGACAAAATAATCGTTGGAAAATTTTGTTTTATAGTATGTTTTCCAGTTAGTAAAATCGGGCGAAATGAAGTTCCAGAAGATAATTAATATCTGCGTACTTAAAGCTGAGCGAGTATACTTGGGATGTATGAACTGCACTAAAGATTTAAAACTTGAAAGGAATTACCTCACCGTGCTATAATATCTTGTCAGCGCGGTCTTAAATATTGTTTTATGACAAAACCAAGTGGTTTTAGTTTGAGAAGAATGTAATTGAAATTATATAGAATTTTTTGTTAGCGTCGCTATTTATAATATAGATATTCAGTAGAGGTTTATATAGTGTTTTTAATGAATAATTTTGTCCAAAGAAGAGTTAAGCTTAAAATATTATTAAAAATATTACTGATATACATATTTCGCTGTAATCAAAGAGAAATCACGATTGCAAAATTCCACGGATGGTTATACGAGGATATGGTATTTTACAAGCAGGCGAATTTCCATTGCGGATTCAGGATGATAATGCAAATACGAATTTGCTCACGCATTTATATTCGCACATGTTTCATGAGCATGCATGTTCCCAAGCTTACAACGATTGTGAAGCAGGTTTTTCAGGAATTCTTTGTATATTCATGTAGTTTGGTATTTGAATATGCCGTATGTATCGGCATGAAAATTTAATTAATAACAGGAAATTTCTTATTGTTATTCGCATCATTTAAATGAAATACATTATTTGCTATAAAAATATGTATAATAACATGTAAATTACTAAAAAAAGCACTGTTTGATTCAATCTGATAGAAGCTTTTATACCATTCATATAACTTGCCCCCTCCAACCCGAAGTAAGGTAAGGTACAATTAATAAGTCTCAGAAAATACGTTAAAAATGTTAAAGCTTTATTACATTATCTTCCCTTTACGTATAATCAGCATTACATCATTAATAGCATTTAGTAGTGCAACTGTATTCAAATAAATAAGTGCTAAAACTGGTAAACTAAAAACAACCGCGAATACTCCCCAGCAAAACACTTCGCAACTTCTTGAGGGTCGCCACACACAGGTTGGGAACCTGTGATTTATTATAAATGCACATTTATCCGATATGTCTTTCTTATTGACCACACTTTTATAAAGGTATAACCTACCTGTTACTGATGGTTTTCGCAAAATTCGTGTAGTCGACTGTAAGGCAAATAAAATACACAACATGCACTTACACAAGTAGTGCGAGGTTGTTCAATTGCTTCAAGCTGTTTCCACGCATTTCAACATTTGCCTACTGGATGTCTATTATACATATACTAGTTTGTAGCTTTCGTATTTCCATTTCAGACCTACTGCGAATTGTTTTGCATTTGCTACTAACAGAGAAAAGAAACGCGTTCCACTTTATTCGACTACTTTAATCATGATTCCAAAGCTGTCCAAGCTAACTGAAATATGTATTTATGTCGTCTTTGATAAATGTTGCGCAGCTGAAAAGGCAGCTTGGAAATTATTCTTGCTCTTCATAAATTGCAATTTTTATATAAACGATGCACCATGTTCTGGTCGAGCTTCTCGTTTCGACGAAGATTGTTTGAAAACGGCTAATTAATTCGGTAAAAATTATTTCTTGAAACTTTGAATTAGATAATCGTCGAATTGAACATGTAATCACTTAGTTCGTACAATATCAAGTGCACTAGACAAAAACGTTTCGCATTCACACTAAACAGCACGGTTTTATTGAACAACTCAGTGTGTTTACATAAACAATCGTAAGTGTATTTAACTTCATTTAATTTCATTAAATTTAATTGACGGTGAATTCTCTTCTGAGTCGTCAACAAATGTTTACATTCATTTTGTATACATCATTATGCATAACATTTCATCAACAAGCATTGATTTTGAACACGTGTAACGAATTTGCTACATACATTTGTATTTATTCAAACTATACATAAACATTACAATCGATCTAATTACATATGTCAGAACGAATTGTCTGTATGTCTAAATATTAATGAATTAATATTAATATATTATTTTATAGGATTATTTTATAGGATTAAGCAATCAACATTTTTATTATACAAACGGCTAGTTAAACCCAATCGGTCTCATACTACTGTCCTACAAAATAAATATAAGTTTCGTAGCGCCAGAAAGTGCCGGGTTTTGCAAATTTATCGTACGATTAAAATTCTTTCCGAACGTTGTCACATTTCTTAATAACGTTTATTGCGTGAAATATTTTCCGCTTACTTTCGATAAGTAGAAATCGGTTTCCTTTGTGCCCCCAATTGAATAGCTTTGCCTCTTCGCGTAGAGAAAATATCTATTGACGATCGTTCCCGTTCACATTCAGCTTCCCTTTCCTTGGACAGCCAAGATTGCAAGTGACAAAGCACCACCTCTGTTCCTGAAAATAATCCACGGCGTCGAAATTGAACAGGTAACATCATATCTGTCGTTCCTGCATTATTTCGGGTCAAAATGATGGTTCTTTTAAATCGAAGTACATATCTATATACAGTGTGTCCCCTTTAAGTGAGAACTGCTAAATATCTCGAAAATATCTTTCCCCATACTTCTTCCGAACTATTCATGCACTTTTCTAATACTTTTCCAGCACATCTCTTATGCTCCCCCTAACCTTTTTCCTAACTTTTGCCACCGCTCTCCTGATCATATACTGAACTTGTACCACACTTTTCCAACTCTTTTTCAGAACGTTTTTCATGCTTTCCCTGACCTTTCCCTGAACCGTTTCCGCATCGCTCCCGATGTTTCCCTGAAATTTTCCTAAACTTGTCGCACACTTTCCCAAGAGTTTGTTCGGCACATTTTTCGTGCTTTTCCTGAAGATTTCTTGAGATTTTCTCGCATATTTGGCGCTATTTTCGTACATTTGACACGCCTTTTCCCAGTCTTTTTCCAGCTCACTTCCCCTGCTTTTCCGGAACTTTTCCGGCATACTTCTAACATTCCTTCCTCACTTTTCTCCAACTTTTGCCAGACTTTTGTCCCCATCTTCTTAAACTTTTCCTGCACTTGACACACACACAGTTCTAACCCTTTTTTCAACACGTTTCCTGTGTTTTTCCTGAACTTGCTCGACATATTTCCAATACCTTCGTCAGCGCACGTCTCCTTTTCCCAACCTTTTGTCACACCTTTCCTGATCCTCTCACGTACTTTTGCAACTCTTTCAGTAAGATGACCACACCGTGTAGCGCTAATGCCGCTTGTACAAAATACGCATATAAGTAGTGCTCTGAAAATGTTTTGATGTCAACTACGACGAATATCATAAAAAACAATAGGGTCTTATTTCAAAATCTCAATCAGATATTCGCAGGTAATTCCAGGGTCGTCTCAATTAAACTTTATGTACCACAATTTTTTCTAAAATTTGAAGAAAGTCCTGATATTTAGTGGCGACAGTTACGTGAGTATCGTGTTTAAAGATCGCATGGTTTCCAGAATGTTATTAGGCAATATATTCATTCTTTTCGTAGATAGAAGTACTATCCTAACGGTTACTTTGATTTTTTACTGCAAAGAATTGTATAGTTTATATTTTTGGAATGAATAAATATTGAAATGAATAATACCATGCCGAATAGAAAATAAAATTACAGTATCTCCCGAACAAATTGGTCTTCGGCACGAAAAAATGTATTTCTCATTCTGTGTGCATATATGCACACAGATTTGTGTCTATAATTAATATTTGTTAGTATGCCATTAACGCTACCTCTGCCACTTCACTGTCCGTATCTTATTTCATTTGTGGAAACACTCCATTGTATTTCGCAAGTCATTACTATTTAATTAATTGAAGCAGGCGCCTTGGCTGCTGCTACGCAGTAGTGAATGCGTAAGCATTTCTTGTAAGCTTATCTATCATATATTTTAGTTTTGGGCTGAACTGCTTGAAGATATCGTGCATCTGACGGCAGCATTTCGCCTTTAGCTACATCGCGGTAAGGAGGAGTTGCTATGTCACGAAAATCATGTGCAGAAGTACGAAAGTACTTTAACACTTGTGTCAGAAACTTTAATAAGTTATTATATGCGTTAAATTTAAGTTTTTGAAACTATGCAACATTCGTAGCAGCTGGTAGTTAGAGGTTGACTATAACAAAGTAATGTGATTTATAATTCAGTTGCATACTACGAATAACAAATAACCATTATAAATCGGTTATAAAGCTATTTAAATACTTCAGGGTTGTTGTTGTTTCTTATTATTTTGTACATGCTGAATGTATTATATGTATAAAAGAATACATAATCTAATGGCTAACATTTAAGTTGACATCGATTCCAAAACACATTTGGGAAAAGAAAATAATAAAGGATAGTGCGCGAAACTTAGAAGTGCCAAAATGTGAAATATTTCATTTTATCTATTATACGTATGTAAATTAAGGGGGGCATAAGAGACAGTACTTAGTTTTTTATTATTTCTATTATTTATCAAGATATAAAGGTCTACTTCAGTTTGGTAAATAGAATATATAATATTTTTTCCTGCATTTCCAAAGGGAATTCAACTCTGAGAAAATAACTATAAGGTATATGAGCTACCCAAGTAATAGTTACACAGAATTTTGAAAATAATTTTGTATGTCAATGAATAAGGGAAAGAAAATTTGCGAGAATGTAAAATGGGTAACAACACTTACCTAACTAATTCCTCAATGCTGACATGGGGTATGCTCGAACTTATTGTTACGTGAAGACAAATTTTTACACCTGATCCTTAAACTCTGAAGGGAGGTTTCGCGAAAATGGTTTCTCCTGTGTAAAAATTATGAAAAAAAAAGATCCATTGTTGTGTACGCTTTAAAACTCGATATTTTTATTACCGATGTTAAATCGAGAAGAAACTGTGTCTATGAGGAAAAGAAAGCGACCTGCGCTTTTATTATCCTGACTTTCACGTGATCTGAGGATTTAGAACTTCTAGGGCTAATACGGATCTGAAGCACCCATGCGCGGGGGATTACCGGACTACAGGTGCGCGTATATTCGTCAACGCATAAAGTACATGCTAGTTTGAATCTAGTATTATAGTCCCTACTATTAAATTTTCAATCTCAGCTTGTAATCTCTTTATTACTCAACTCAAATCTCCTTATGCAAGGGAACACAGACTTAAGCACTCTGTCTTTCCATAATAGTTATGAAGATAATTATTACCTTCATCTTAAGTCCGGCATACGACCACTGACAGTAATATTAGGATCGTGCGTGTGAAATAGCCGATATTTCAAGGGTGTAAATGCTTTTAGAATTTAGTAGATAAATGTGCTGGCAAATTGTGTTCATTAGATGCATATATCAATGTAAAATTTGGAACGAAAGGAACGCAACGTAATCGGCGTTTCTTAAAGGGTTACACATCCATGTGGACCTGAAAAACTTGATGTTCTTTTTCCTGAGTAACAAATATTTTTTGCAACATAATTCGACGAGATATTTAATTAGCCTTACTTAATTGGACCACCCTGTACGTAAAATAGTGTATGTAAAAAATTAAATTTGAAAACAGTTGTAATGGAATCGATATATTTATCATGGATAAGGCTGGCAGTTTCTTCTTAAGTTAGCCACTAAAGAAGATAATCATGGCTCGCAATCTAGAATGCTAATTGGAATTACCCCCTTCGAGAGCAATCCAATAGTTATCGTATTCCGTAGAATCGACCTACAGTGCTTTCTTACAGTTGATTCCACTGAAACGGTTATTTCCGTGGAAAACGCGTTACATTAATCATAGTCTGAACTTCTGACGAGGGGAAACTAATTTACACTTTCTTAATGCGAAATTAAGTGGAACTGAAAAATACTAAAAATCGATGCAATTGTATAGTTTTCATAATTGTGGGCAGAAATATTAGAATAGTTTCAATTTGATTCAACGACAAACTGTAACCTCTATATTGTGCGAAACTGTACCAACTTCTTTTCTAGAATTATCGTGCATTTAAGAAAAAATGTAGGCTACAAACTGACAATATGTTACAAAAAAATTTTATGGTCTGGAGATAAGTTTATTTGAAACATGTACCTACTTATACTGAAACTGTAAATTGGCAATAATTTATTTAAAACAAATTTGTTATCAGATCTATTTCTTCATTCAAAAATGTAAAATTGTCTAAAGCGTTGGAAGTGTAATATATTTTTCGACGAATAGTTCTAACCTGTGCGCAAATTGAAGCAGTTTGTAGCCCCTTATTAGACGTTTTATGACGGAACATCAATGTATAATACGTATTCTCGAGTTACGGCAGTAACTTCACTAATTTAATGTTCTCGGCGGAATAATACTGTTATTATTAGGTCGTTGCATACGAAACGGTCGATTTCTTAAGCGTGTAAAATTTCGCACAATGTAGTAGTTAAGTGTGTCAGTAACTAACATTTATTATCCATGAATTTAAACCTGAAAGGTAAACGAATTATTGATGGTTTTTCTAACAAGGAATGTTCGCGCACGGTCAGACTTCGATTTTAGTCCAAGTAGATCTATCGTTCTGTTACGCACTGTAGTTACAGGGATGATGCAGCTACAATATGTGATTAAAAAATGCAGAACACATTTAAGCAAATTATGAATTGCCATCGCTAAGTTGTTATTTTACCGTAATTCACGATTTTCTTCGGCTCATTTCGTGATGCAAGTTTTTCAACCTCTAGTGCTAGTTACAATTTCGACGACTTTATTGCGTCTCGCGGCTGGGCAAACGACTTTTGCTCGAGCAAGTACAGTTTTCGACTGTAATCAAACGATAACGTGACTTCCATCCGAACGATCGTGCACGTGAAAGCGTTGCTCGAGAAAGTTAACGACCTGTGTTCCGGTATGTCATCAGTGCTGCGTAACTGTTTGATGCACGTTCAGGTGCTAATCTGTGAATCTCTGTGCACAAGTGAAATTTATTAAGAGCAGTTGACACCGATCGTGAGTAAGGAGAAACGAGATTCGATTCAAGCCACTGCAATTTCATTAGAATCTTACAACCTCCATACAACCTAGACAATAAACCATTTTATGTGCGCTAAACAGAAATGCATATGGAGAAGTGGTATTTAACCGTTAAAATGTAAATCCATGATGGTATTTATATAATTGACAATTAACTTGTTATTAATCTTAAAGAAGTACGAAAAGTTATGTTTTAACAGGAAACTTGCAGCAGAAGTAGTGCTGCCAAGACACTAATAATGAACTATTATACTTTTAGTAACGCAAGTTTATAGAAATTATCCATTCCTGAGATCAAACATTATTTCTGCGCTATTTTTATAACCACTTCGGTTTGAAACACTGTTTACATTTTTAATTAATCTGGATCATCCGAAATTAGTTACACCTTTTATATTTCTTTACTTTGTATTATATATCGTTTCTATATCGTTTCTACCAAGCATAAGGTGCAAGTACAGGTACACAGATCTATCATGAGAAGAAGATTAATCCGTTGTATTCCAAAACACCTCCATTTGAGCATTGTCTGCAGTTTGCTTTCAAGTATAGCCCATCAGATGTTATTGCTATTGTGTAATGCCAGTCTCATTTCCCGGTATCTGTAATTAAATCTTTCCTTACCCCCTGTTCTGTGCAGCGCGTTATAGTTCAAACCTCATTGTCCTAGTCACCGTATTTCTGGCCGTTCTACTTGGTATACAGCGATATTCTTGCAAGCACGGGTATGCACAAACAATTAACTCCACGAATACGTTAATTGTGGATAATAATCCCCAATGTTTTCCGTACAGACATAAAATGTTACGAAAGAAGGTAATAACATTGAATATGTAGTATTTTCCCGGTTATTTGGGTGATGTTCTAACGTCGCTCTTATTTATTTGTTTAAACAATACTTCGACTGAACTGTCACCATTCTAGTTTATCGCCCCCGGAATGTCCCAGAATATAATTCAGCAAACTTTCTAAAATTAAAAATAATAATAATGCTAATAATACTTAACGTATCATATTCTTATTCTTGGGATTTAGGACGCGCATATGGGCAACAATGGCAAACCTGAATTCGCATAATCGCTCTAGTCACGCAACGCGACACTGAAGTGACCGGCACGCTTGGCAAAAAATTCTTGCATTGTTTTAAATGCAGATATGCGTATTACAGGAGACGTTATGCTCATGATCTACTCACATACATGTATCTAATTATTAAGGGAGCATATGTATCAACATCTTCAGCGCATATTGTGTGAGAATGTCAATTGAGCGTCAACTTCCTCAGCGTCAGTGCTAATCAAGCTTAATAATGTATAGATTAGCGAGCTAGACTAACTAATGGACGCAATACGTGGCACACTGCAAAAAGTATCAAAGAGATCGCCTAAACATCTAGCAGTCAATTCCTATCTGTTGTTTACAAAATCATCTTCCGCAGATACTGATAGAAAACAAGCGCATGGAAAATATGAAAAGAAATTCGAGAATTGTCATTTCGACGTAACGTGGCAGAATTTCTTCGCATGCAGTACGTAAAAAATGTTCAAGTATCACATGGATACCACATGAACTGTCCGAGAACGGAATTTTCAACAGAATCGACATTTGTCTTTCGTTGTCAATTCGACACAAGCATAAATCCTTTTCGTAACGGATTGTGACCAGAGATAAAAGATAGATTTACTACGACAATTCCAATTACGAAAAATCGTGGTTAAATCCTGGCCAACATTCTGCGTTACGGCCAAAACGAAATATCCACGGTCACGAGGTACTAGTATATACACAATCTACTAGTACTGTGATACGTATGGGATTTTCTACTATGAGCTATTAGAGTCCGGCCAAACTGTCACTGCAGACCTATACAGTCGACAAACGAGGCAATCCAGCGAAGAATGGAACACAAAACGGTCGTGTTTTTCAAGAAAACGAGATATGTAATACGATTTTCCGACGCAATAGTGCTGGACCCCATGCTGCATTGGCGTTTCGAAAAACATTAATGCGACTGCAATGGGTTTGTGACACAACGGTATATCCTCTAGACCTGGTGCCTGGTGAACCTTGATTTTTTTCGTTCGATGCTACACATCCTTTCGTTCAACGTGATATTAATTTTTGTACATGATACCGTGGAAAAAGATGGCATATGGTTATGGAAAATATTTTGATCGAAAAGATACGATTTGTAAGATATTAATAAGGCAAGTTGTTATAGAAACAATGGAAACTTTTGCGTACCTCTATCCCCTAGTACGCGTGAGTGTTGGCGTACTTTGAAAACTTCACATGCACATTCATACACGTTCGTAAGCTACGTTGAATCGGGAAAGCCGCTTTTGTTGGAATAAATTAGGTGGAAGGATAGACTTGACGATCGCTACTCGACATATTAAGGCGTTTAAATTGAAGTGTAGTTTCAAATAGATAATGCTTGTACTAGTCCATTAATGTTCATACTGAGTTCACTTATCTGTTATCACTACATTGCTAAGTTTTCCAATAAATTTGTGGAACATGTCGTTCTGCTTCTGCCTAAACCATGCAAGTGTACGTTTTCACTATTTTTTCTTAGGACAGTAGTGGACAGAACGTATTTTATTTCAGAAAAAAATTACTTTCTAGGTAAATGGTAAGCCTGGCAGCAAAATTGATATTTGTAAGAAAAATCGTTGGAATTATCTGATTACTTGTTACTTTTAATTTTGAATTTCTATTTGGCGTTAAAGTATCATTAACCTTATCGCTTAATGCACGTAAGCCTTTGTAGCTTAATACTCACTCTCCCTACAACCACTTTTTTTTAATTCCGCAAAAGCTGGTTTCGCATATCGAACATGGTTTCTACAATATAAGTATTTATTAATTAAAATGTGTCCCCTTTTATACAGTAACGCGTTGCGACATGGTTATTTGTGTCCAATTTCATTTCGCGTTCTCTACGTTACTTGTGTGTATTACAAATGTGCACACGTGAGAAGCAACGATACAGGTGTGAGTTCATAATGAAACTGATGCAGTTTTCTGCAGACTTCTATCTCATACACGCGTCCTTGAATTACATGAGTAACCAGCCGAAAGTGCCACGGGTTCAACTATAAATTTCGATTTTCACTGCAACTGGGAAACATTCGGTTATACTTGATAATCTGCATTTGAAATAAAAATATCATGTCTGTCTGCCTATCGTTATAAATCGCACAGTAAGCTACGTGCGTAAATACTCAATGAAATCGCAGAATATGACAGGATTATGATACTAGAAAGAAACTCTGGTATACACAGTGTTTGTTACTAACAATAAGCAGCGGTTTTATTGTAAATTGTAGGCATCTCAGAAATATGATTGTGGGAGAAATTGATCTGCACATGTTAAACATAACTTCTATTCTGCAATAATTTTTAAACAAAGGACGCGACATTTAGCCTGCTAAATAGAAAATTATATATTTGCTTGTATGAAAAGTACAATCAATTGAAAGGCCAACTGTTCCGACAAAGTCAACGCAATGAGACGCAATCATCTTCAATCGTACATAGGGTCAAGGCTGAATGAAACTAAACGAACATGCCGTATCGTCGTATCATGTTGGACACATTATGCAGCTGCAGTATTAGTCGAGACAGAATACTTAATGTTTAACGCGAACATTGACAGGAAACTTTAAGGTTTGCCAGAAAAGATCAAGCTCGATAAATTGTACATTTTTTATCACAGCCATCCCATGACCTGCTAATTTCTTTTACAGAATTGTTTGGTATAATTATATACATTTCAGTTGTTCTTCGATAGATTTAATATTAGACCTACCGATAATTTGTATACAATTCACCAGCCTGTAAATAAAAGAAAATACATGCAGAGTTTTTTACTAAATAGTTTAAAAGCGGTCGCTCGATCAGTCGTGGTAGGTTTAGTAGGTTGCAAAATATTTTTAAGTATAGCTTATCACGAAGTATGCTAAATGCCACGTTAAAGTGAACCTAATCTATGGAAGAAAGTGAGAAAAAGTAGAAGCTCATGAAAATGTTAGCACTGCACTTGCAATTCATTGAGCGTAGCGCATGCAATATGAGGAGTGTAGTCATAGAATGACATCACGGTATAGGTTTCACCAACGATTGCACTTGCTAAGCATTGTTCACACTTTCACCTATCTCCCATTTTCTATATCATTCCATCGGACCGTACCCGTCGCGCGATACCAAACGGATCGATATTTAGTCCCTTTGTCTGCGCGTTACTCAAGAGAACAAGCACTTCACCAGGTACATACACGTTACAGCTCCAACTTCAGAGAAATGTTAGTTATGATAGTTGTGATTCTCGTTCCCTACATTCCAGGCGGTTTATCTTCGTAGGCGACGAGGCATGTCTTCAAATTTCCTGAAATAACATCCTTGCTTTTACGTTCCAGCGAATAATACTCTGAAAGTTTGCCGCCTCTGACAGCGAGTTATTATTCGCTTTGGTAGAATTTTCAAGCATCACGTTTCAGGTGGTGCGTTCATTAAGATTTTCCACTGTATCACTCGGTAATGAAACGATAGTCGCACTTTGAAGCATGAAATTTTTGTCGCTGCAATGGGCCAACATAGGAAAACAAAGAAACGAGCGCTGCATTAGAGGGGAGTCTTTTGTCTGGGGTGAAAAGAACCGCTGCGTTTCCCGCGTTCGTCCGGATTCCACGTTAAGGCTAGAAAGTACCGAAGTCTGTAACATTTAGATTGAATTATTCTCTTGACCGAGTTTGCAGTTATTCCAGGACGTCTATCGTGTTCGTGCTGTAGCGACGGCCAGAAATTTAAATTCCTATGGCATTCGGAGTTCGTTCATTCAACCGTATTATTGGAGGCGAACGTGTATGCGTAAAGCAATTCGACACTACTCGCGCAGGTTTTGCGAAACTTGACTCGAGTTTTTTTTCACGTTAATCAAGGAAATATTGTTTTTGAAGGAAATTCCTAGAGCCACTCTACTTGTAGTTTCAAGCTGGAGTACCACAGAGACTTGTTTTTAATGATACTCATGAAGAAAATTGTTTTCTGGGATGTTGAATTATTTCAGATATTAATCTTAATTATGCATACCACGTTTAAAAAAAAGCAATGCTATTTTAGCCTATGTGCATAGGGTTCAACGCGTTTATTAATTTCGAATGGCAAGAGCATGCTTACTTCATCTCGTCTATAAAAACAGATCTATTATCTGTATTAACTGTGCGCTGTAACGTTCAGATGTGCAAAATTTATTTAAAATACAACATAATTTTTAAGAAAATTATACAAACTAAAAATTATGGTAATCATGCATTATGCGTGCGCATAAATGCTTCACGATGGCTTATAAAATAGTAATACTACTTCCGTTTTGATTTTGTTAACTCATAAACCGTCTTACCGATACACTTAAATGGGTAGACGAAAGTTTTGGTAAGCGGAAAGTTTATGACAGTAGATGCTTAATTAAAATTTTTGACATATCACAGCTGCCCTAAACTACAACTCTAAGAGAACAGTTTGTGCTTTCCCTACTTTGATGATTATCTCCGCGTCTGCATTTTCTAACAACTGTTTTCATTATTAAATTTCATCAATAGTGATATAGTTTCTTCTTCCATGCAATTACCCTGGTAAAATAAGAAATTATTAGGTTTATGAGAAAGCCTGCTTTGTGTACATCCTTATTTCAACAATGTCCAAAAACGGCAGGTAGTTTGCGTATGCTTATTTTATAAATGTGGTTTATAAGAAGAAAACGTACTATTAATTGTGAAAATTATTTACTGTCTATAATTTAGTTAGCAACGGTGACGTTTAATTAAGTGAACGTGGTGCATCTTGTATTAGCTTGCAATACAGCTTACTGTATGTTGCTTTCGATGCAAATACTGTAATCACATTTTCAGTGCAAAAACATTTTCCACATTTTGATGAAGGAATTTCAGTCTTGAAGATGATTCCAGTTGCTGGTTACTTTTTAATAATTCCGTGTTATTCAGAGCTTTCGAGGTTTAATGTAACAGTTGTTTGTAAGAGTTGGTTTTATGTCAAATGTTTTCTGCCAAATGAAAATGACAGAACGTTCGTATGAAAATAATAAATTAACCCTTATGTTAGCAACCAAAATGGTGAAGAAGTTCGAAGCTTAGTTATCTAAAATATTTTGCATTTTGTTTTCCAAAACGTGGGTTGACGCTATATTGTTCAAAGAACAAAGATCTGCAGCGGTTTTGCGATATCTTATCAAGAACATTCAAAAATTATTAAAGCAAGTATAGAAATGGGTACCCAGTTGCTAACATAAGTGTTAAGCCAAGCCATTCAACGTGTAGCATCATCTTTAAAACAAACAGTTATATCCAAACTCAACAACGTTTTAATTTCCAGTAGCCCAGAAATGCTCAGGCCAAGTAAATCACGACGTGTACGTGTAGAAGTTTGCAATGAATCCCGAAAGGATTAGGCGTGCGCAGCAGATTGAATCATTCAATTTTGACAATCCTTTGAGAAGAAAATCCTATAAACCGGGATCATTCCGGCGTAACGTCGAAATATAAATATTCATATCTCCTATCGCTTGATAGCAATCTACTGGGGTCATGATAAAGATCAACCGAATCGTTGATGCGCAAAGAGTTGCGATTACTTGCAATGTCTCCCTATAAGGGCGCTGTGAAGCCCACAAGGACAGTGGATAGGATGAGCTTGCATAACCTGTAATATCGTCTATCCTAAGGAAGTTAACCCATAGGGGTAGCTAGATCTTAGGCACTTGGACCCGATAAAATAGATTACGCCTTCCTCTATCTCGCGTATCTTCTAGCTCTGGATGTTCGTTGCTCTCAGGCCGTAGGCCCCTTCTCCGCTCTGTTCCTCGCCTAAGTCTCCACATACAGTAGCTTATGTATTATCTGCTCGTTCATTACAGTGTGTAAACCGGCAACGACCTGTACGCTTCGAAGGTTTTCCACTGGTGTGTGGTTTACGGCCCTGCGACCCTTGAGGGCGTCGTTCATCGAAGATTGCAGTAATATACAACCTCGATACATTTCCAGGCAAAACTTATCGATCGGAACTGTTGACGCGGGTCGCACTCTTTCTCGAATACATTTTCAGCGGCTGTGTTCTTATGTCTAACGTGTTCTTATTTCTAACGTGTAGGCAGCCGACGCGAGTTTCCAGCCAGGGCATTTTCTGATGAAAAAATCTCGGGGCAACAAATGCTTCTTTATCGTGTTCCGTGCCGATCTGTTTTTGCGCGAGTTTCTATTCGGGCCATTTGGTATTTTGATATTCATAAATGTGGTCGCATGTATATACTACCGATAGTTGACAATTGTAGTGTATGTACAATCAATCGCTAGTTGTCGAATTAATAAGTAATAAAGGAAATAATTGGTTTATATTTGATTTTCACTCTTTGTCACTGGTATTCTTGTGTTTGATCTTGTTCTGCAGCCAGTCTCCAGAATGTATGTATGTACTTATATAAGTTCTGTTTCTTTCATTTTAAGTCTGCTAATTGCAACGTTATTTCGAAGGTAAGATAGGATTGTATGGAAGTGTACTGTGTTGTTCGATTATTATTTGTATTTATGGGTGTAAACCATATGTTTTCGTGTTCTATCAACCAAAGTGTTGATAATAATATACCCTTGCGCTTCTGACAATGAGTGAAAGTTTTAGCAGATGGTGATTACAGCGCCCGCTTCAGGCAGTGGTGAGTGTAGAAACTACACAAGTCGAGCACTTGAATTGTTTCTGCTCTCACTTTGTAGATCAATCTCTCTGTTTCACCCCAATGCTTATACACGATTTGCACTGGTTCTGATCTCGATTGATTTATTTAAACACGAACCGCACAATTCAGTGCATAACACACTGTTTAAATAATATTGTTTTACGTTGTCTTTCGTATTACCGTTTCATTTGTGATTAAATGTTATTTAGAATAAAAAAGAGTATGTACTAGCATTAGACAACTGTATTGTCTCATTTAGTACGAACAATAGCAACCGCTGAGTACGACACTCCGGATTCTTCAGCCTACACGCAAATTGAACACAGGGCGACGCGTCGCGACACCAGGGCAGTACTGTGAGGAGCAGCGAAGAGAAATTTGATCACCCTCAGGCATTCGCATTTAAGATACACGGACAGCAGAGACAAGCGTAATGCGACTGTATGCGGGAGATCAAATTTTTCTTCGTTGCTTCTAACTATACTGTGCTGCGTGGTCCTGCATCCAATGTGCGCCTTGATTAAGCCTATACGACTTTGCTGCTCAGCAGTTTTGCATACCTTAACGTTTGCTTTCTTTTCAGTCCAATTTGTTTTTTGATTATCATCTATAAATGGCGACATACTTACGTGTCCACAAAAAGTCATGCGACTGATAGCCAATAACAATGATAACTATTTATTCGTCCACATAGAACTGTATATTGTTACGAAACACTAAAGACCTGTAAAATTATTTTACAATCCACACTGCATTTACATAACACTGAAACAACATTGATATGTAAGATAATCGAACGGAGAAGAGGAGTAGTCTCCGTCTCGATTAGGTATTACTTATTACAATGATTTTGTAGGCGTGTATATGTTAAAAGGTGTTCTGTTTATTAAACTGTGCTCTCTCGACCGAAGTCTATACAAGAATGCCTTTCCTTGGCAAAAGCGTCGGTCGTGAGGACGCCTACGTCACCATGGCCCTTTTTGACCATTTTAGGGTGTTCCCCAAAAGAAAGCTACGCTAGACAAAGATAGCATGCATCGGCAAAATGCACATGGCCCGCCTCGGCCGTTCCTGTACCTCAAATATTCTAACAGATACATCACAGAGCTAGTAATTATATACCTACGCGACAAAAATTGTAGTATTTCTATGTAGGTACATTATCTACATAATACAAATGCATATATGATATGGAAAATTGTCTATACGATCTTTAAACAATATACCGTCTATCACATTTGAATTGCCGAATCGATACGTCAGGCTGCATCATGTGGAAGCTCAACTGAAGGGTGTTCATAGCCGCTATAGATCGATTGGTTGTCGTCAACAGGTTTGTAACAAGAGGAAGTACGTACGAAGCTATGTAGTACATAGGCGATGTCGCAGGTTGATAAAATATGGACGAAATGCGTGCAGTGCGTTAGTTGGAATGCTATCGCTGTCGAACGTGTTAAATGTACAGATTGTAGGATTGATACGAAAACAACTGATACTGTAGTGTCAGATTAGCTGACCAGGATTTTGTCTTGTTAGCTGACCATCGCAATACCCACCAGTTTATGGAACTGACTTCGTGGAATAAGGCTTCAACGCTACGTATCGTGCACTACCGCTCAAAAGTTTGGAAGCAGTCAAACAAAACCTTAAAAAGGCAAGCTATAGATTTCATGTTCCAATAAAAATCTTTTATACTACGAAGGCGTATTCACAGGGTGTAAACGGGCTAAAGGGGCCACCTGAATATCTCCTTTAGCTGAGACACCCCGTATACATACATATATTATTATACATAACCAAAACCATCTTGAGTGTAACAGAAGAACGTAATATTACAAAATTCTAGCCTAATCGAAATGACCATCTTTTCTGGAAACTTTGGAACATGTTTTGAGCATTCAACTTATTAGTTTCCCAAAATATAGAAGGTGCGGTAAAATTTCTTGGACTTTTGTTTGAAACCTATTTTGAAATAGTTTTAGTTGTTTAATTCTGTTCGTTCAGCTGAATTCAGCATGCAATTTTGTTCTAGGACTGTCTTTCAGTTATTTGTTGATTTGCACATAGCTGTGTTGAGAGTTACAAAGGGTTTCGTTAGGTCAGAATTATGGCGCGGTCGAAACTCACGCTATTTTTGCGGAGTAGTTTCTAGCGTTTCGACCATCTGGGTGCAGTCTTCCGATGGTAAGGATTAGAATGAAAGAACACATGGTAAAGAGCCATACAATTTCAATCGACACACCACTTTCTCTTGTTTAATACAATAGTTATGACCCTGTCATAAACATATGTTAATTTTAACAACTATTCGACCTTAGGCCCGATACTTCGTGTCATATATCATATATAAATTTGGGATATCCTTGAACTCTGCCTCCCTTGATAGCTAGCTATGGTCCCAGGCCTCCTATGCGGCACTGCTGTACATACGCATGGCGTGCAAAATTAGATGATCACAAAATTTCGATGAAAAATCATCGACATCTAAACTGTTCTGACTTCGTAAAAGAAAATCGCACAACATTGCCAACCTGGGCTCGTTTTAAAATGTAAAACCTCAACTTCCACAATCCAGAGTTCATTTTTTAATAATACGTTTTCACGTGAAGATACGATTTTGTCTCGACGATTTCACAAAACGAAACGCCTATGGATATTGACAAATTGTTTCCATGACTGGAATCACCATGGATTTGACGATTGAAATCTCCCTTTATAATGACTAAAGAAAAATTGATGCACGATTTCTTTGTTGCCATTTATTCGCACTTTGAACGGACAGCATGCCACCGAAACCTAACCCAACATACACCACGAGGAAGTTGCACAGTCTGACTTGTACCTCGTTTATATGTGTTTAATGTGCGTCTGTTCATCTGTTTCATAATTCTGTTCATGTTGGAGCCCCGCTTTCGAGAAAATGAAGTTTAAGAAACCTAAGCTGATTCCACCCTACAATAGAACGGAAGAAGGAGAAACAAAGTATTCGAGTTTACTGAGGAGACTTTCCAGATGGCCTACGGCCAGAAGGAAAATGACAGTCTTTTCCTGCACACTGTCAATGGGACCAACCTACTCGAGTGTAATTTATGAGTCTGGAAGATTTTGACGACTTTAAGTCAACACGAGAAGTTTATGTTAGTGGAAAGGCCATTGGAAGAATTTTACAGAAAAAACAGCCCGACTCTATGAACACGGGTTCCATATAAAAACCACTGCGTTCTGCACACGAGTAACTTCTCCACGCTTTTTTGCACAGCATTCGCATAGTTTTTGCATAATTTTACATGAGATTCCCTTGATAGCTTTCTGCCATAGTTTTTCTTCGCATCTTGTTCGATCTCGCAACGATTCCAGTTACATATGCACCATTAAGAACTTGTTAATCTCGTTCGAACAAGTTTTTCCTATAAAAAATAAGGTCATAATCATTAATAGAGCTTGTGATTAAGCGCGGTTATATTCGATAATGCTGCAAGTACATGTAAACCTCGTATAACGCGGTCCTATTTAGAAATCCCTACATAATGAGGTATACATATAGTTTGAATGAATTAATATTATCTGCATCATATAATTTTAATAATTTTAACAATTTTATGACCGTATTTTTTGGAGCAAATATATATGTATGTATATGTAATATATAAAAACGATGTTACCATGAATAAATCACACGCTCTAATGACAAATATGCGGCTCCCTGTTGATTAAACAAACATTAAACTGATTAATATTGTTGCAAACATACGAAAATAAAGTTAAATTGTGTATCTATGTATATGTCAAGAGCAAAAGAATGGGTATACTCCACTATTATTCAAGTTATAATAACATACCTTTTGCATCTGTGCATAATAATTTGATCACTCATTACACTCTTGCACAATATAAGAATCTGGTTCCGCAAATCAAGCGATAAAATCAGGTGCAGGCTAGTCAGATCTATTAAGAAACTTGCGATTCTAATGGAAATGTGCGACAACATTGTTGTCGCGACCTCTTGTCTGCTTCTTGCTCATTTCAGCCGACATGTGTGCAAGATACTTTCATTTGTACAAAGCTATGTAATTCAGCGACTTCTATGCTTTGTACCGTGAGTACAAGGGAATGCACCAGCTGAGGCATTCACCACCCTTTGACGGTTCATCCTTTAACGTCGTTTCTACGTTTACATTTCTAAAGGACAAACGAACATCGCGAAGCAATTTGCCTTTTCACCGATGGTACATTTATGCCGTGATGTTTGTGTAGAAGTATAATGACTCTCTTTACCTAGCAACTTGCAAATGTGGCGAATACGACATAAAATGGTCGTTCCATAAGTTCGTGCCGCGGATACGTTTACACTTTGGTAAGGAATTTTGTATGTTGAGTTTCTTCCAGCCAACCAAACAATTAATTCAGACAAATACTGTGCTCAGATGGACAAATTGAAAGAAGCAGTAAAAGTAAAACGATCAAAACTCGTGAATCGGTACAATGTGGTTTTTCATCGCGATAATGCAAGACCACATGTGGCACAAAACGTGCAAAAAAATTACGTAAAGGTTGGCAAATTTTATTACACCCACCATACTCCCCAGATATTGCCCCATCGAATTACCACTTATTCCGGTCAATGCAACATTTCTTAGCCGGAGAAAAATTTGATAATGTCGGGTCCCCAAAAACAAACATTGAAAAGTATTTTAAAGAAAAACCACAGAAATTTTATAGTGACGGTATAATGACTTTACCAAAAAGATGGGAAGAAGTTGTGGAACGAGAGAGTGATTACGTTGTTTCATAAACTTTAAAGGTATGTTTCATAAATTAATTTAATTTAAAGAGTCCTGGTTCTTGCATGTAAAAGAAAGTCAAATGCTACAAGCATGCCAGAAACGCTATTTGCGATGATAAAGCAATTCGTCAAAAGTTATTTTTGATATTACACTTTATTCCTGATAGACGATTACATACGTAAGCATTATGCATGTATATTATGTACATCGATGTACATATAATACATATGAGTATTGCGATTTAAATAGTAATTGAGAAACATCATACCTTTAACATGCATTGATACGCGAATATTACAAATACATTTGGTATTTTATCGAGGAAGTATTCCCGTGGTTTCCGCTGTCAGTAGCTCTCGAAACGAGGCAATGACGTTCCAACCGAAATTTCTCGCATAGTTTAGTCTCTATTCATATTCCAAATAGGTCGACGGCCTTATATTATTTAGGCTAACCTTTTCAAATTACTTCGTATCCCGCCGTGCAAAAACTTTTGACAGAGTTCATTCTCATGTCTCCCTTGTGACTATTTTATTTATTATACACAATAAAACGTTTCCCATGTAATATGCACCGATGCATCGATTATTTTAACACATTGACTGCCGAGAAAATTGGAATTTACTATACCACAGCGCCATGAATGGTTATCCTTTTTTGGTTGCCTAAATCATATAAAGCCGTGACAACACTAAACGCGCAACGCGGTGCATAGCGGGAAAATTGCCCTGAATTGCGCACGATCTGATAAATGGCGACATTTCAAAGAAAACTGCACGCCCAATTCAGCCCTTCGTGCTTTGTCACAATTCGTAGTGACCTGCCAGTAGAATAAAAATTGTACAAAATATTATTTTCTAGAGGATGCAGTGACGACTATCGCCATTCGCTAATAACTGGCCAAAATACCTAAATGATTTTCTTTCAGCCACCAGTATTGAATTCTTTCTCGATTTCTTACTAAAATTAGCTGTTATCGACGATCGTTCTTAAAATTGGCACTACGTCTGCTTCTACTATTTGGCAAGTAAATTGGTAACCTTGTATATAATGTTATTTAAAGAAATAATACATTTGTGAGAGAAACAGAGAAGGGAAAAGCTTTAGTATTTTTTGTTGTATGAAATGCACTGGTTTGAATGAAGTTTTCACACATGAAACATAATTTATGTAATGGCGGTGACATGAGTTTTCCTAAATTAATAGCTCTCATTTTTTGTGCACTACATTAACGCGGCCGTCTAAGTGTTAAAAAGGCAGCAATATGCAATAGACTATAAAGACGATGTAACCAGTTATTATTGTTGGTGGTATTGCGTAAGCTTACATAACATGTTAAATAAAATCATTGAAAAAATTCTGTTTCTTACGAGCAATGCGCCTATGGTTTTGTCGTGTTCAAAACGTTACAATTTTGCGATCTTATTTAATAGTATTGTTAAACGTAGTTTTGCAAAGTTTTCAAAGTATCTCTTTCATTTGTTTTGTTTTCTTTAAGTAATTGAAATTTGTTATATGGTACGTCGTTATAACGTAATTTTAATTTACTTCGATGGTTGCTTTCCTGCGATATAACAAGAATGATAGGTAACCAATTTAAAAAAAAAACTCGCGTCATGGTCATTATGTGTGAAGTGCCGCACATACAAAAACTTTATGCAAGCCATTGTACTGTAAAACAAAAAAAAACAGTATTACTTTCTCCTCTTCTACTTCTCTTACAAACCTATTATTTGTGACGAAAACGCTGAAGACTAAAAGCATGAACGCTCTATATAATAATAACAGTCTGATCACGGTGCATTGACAGGGTCCCGGGTATATGCTTAAGTTATGGCATAATGTCTGCATAAAGGTCGACGAAGGATCCCATCTTTCGATTAAACAATATGCAATTCAAGCATGGCGATTTAATGCATACTTTCTTCTGGCAAAATATTTGTTGCGCTTGTTGAGTAGAATAACTTCTACGAAATCGAAATCGAGCGAAAATGATCCCCTCCTCCCGTCCAATGTTTCAGTCGCCTGAATAAGTGCTGGAAATTCAAAAAATCTAATTCACTGCAATTAGTATCAATTGATCGATCCAACGTGTACGCACGTAATTTGCATATTCAAGGGCAGACAAAGTGAATATTAAGAACGTTGAGAATCACTGGTTACGCTATTACGAGCGTTTCAGGTTAACGAACGGCTTAACTAGCCGTTCGTTACCTCTTCATTGAGCAATCGATCTGAACGATTATTCATCGTTCCAGAAGAGTATATCTGTAGCTTTCGTAGTAATGCAATAACGGAAGATGACTGAAATCAACAAATTGCTCGGATCACGAATTGAAACGAATACTCAATACGGGCGCAGTTCTTGCAACAGTTGTAATTTGTTAGGAACAATCGTTAAATCATTTCTGCAATACGATATATATATTGAAAATTGTTTCACTGGGAAAATTTATTCATAATTCGTAATAGTTTTCGTTCCTCTGTATGCTGTAGATCACTTATGCAACCACAGGGGGGATCTGTTACACAACAAAATGTACTTGTGGGTTTTCGGTGAACAGAATGTTCTCTGCGTTCCGACGATGTTTTATGGCATCGTGGATATGACGCCGCCGAAGATTTCACTAAGAAAAGGAAGCCTTGACGAAACTGTAGATAATTATCGTGCAGACATAATGAAGTTTACGGCAACGCGGCGAATTCATTGTTTTATGAACCGTGCTGGTAGAGAAGGATAATTGTCCTGCGTGAGAAACTCGCAGCAAAATGCAGTAAAATAATAAAATTATAAGCGAATTAAGCATTGTCAGCGCAATGTTTCTTGCTCTGCTGTGTTCTATTTTCTTCCGACCATTCTTCTAGCCAGGTAAAATCATTAAGCACAGTTTCCATGCTATTCAGCGAGCACGCAGACTTATGGTATCGTTAATATACGCGCTCTGCGAGGGAAAGTAAAATTGAATGGACTTCTTAATTCGCTAAGTAATTGAGTGAGAGTGCTGGTTATGTTTTAATTACTTGTAACCTTGGAAGTTTGGTTTGTTTGAGATACTTTTGGTGTAGCTTTCTTCCTGTGGTGTATTGTTAAGGATAACGTTATTGCCCAACCTCTAATAACGAAGGATAAGAAGAACAAAAGATTCCACGAAGGTTCTACATGAATGACAATGAAAATTTGAATCAGTGTACGGGAAACATTTAAAAATAATTGACAAGTGCTGAAATGTAATTAGACAACACTTTGGAAATTTACTAACTCATAAAGGAGTTTATACAAGAAGTTGTATACATATATTACACGACATTCTTCTCGGCAGGTTTTCCTGCAGTCTCAAAAATCGGTCCTATTTCATTTGCTGTGGGACCTATTCTAAATTATTTTCGTCTTCAGCATTCCGCATCACCAACATAGCATTGAAAGTCAAAACCTTGTATTACATTGTGCACTCTCGAAATTTTTGCATTTACATCAAACCATAGAATTAATATGCAAATGAATAGATTACATTATTAACTTCAAAGTTGTGACCATATTATTGCTGAAAAACTTTTGCAAACTGACATTTTATTCTTCAACATTAAGTCGGAAGGATTAAAATTACAATTGGTACACAAATGTCACTGGTTAGCTGGTTATTTGTCCCTATTGTTCATAGTGTTCCAAATTAAATAACGTTGGTACTTTTTTAGAAATTTCGGTATTCTGAATTACCAACAGTATTCCGAGTATGCTACTTTTCGTCTATTGTCATGTGGCGCACATAAAAAAATACGCAGCACATAAAAATATAGCGTTTTCTAATTAAATTTTAAATAAAATAAGATCGATATCGTAAATTTTGAGTGCATTTGCATAAAGTAGACAGCATATTGATTTGGCCAAAATGTAATATCGGTTTGCTATAATACATGATTCAATTATTTTTTCCCAAAAGGAACAATTATTGAAAGCTGCGATTATTCAACTGGCTATGCCAAAAAAATGAATCAATACTTCGTTTAATTAGGTTTCCTGCACTTAAGTATTTTTTCTTACCGAAAATTCTGGCATTACTTTTTGGCCCAACCCTATATAAACGTGCAACAACAATTAATTTCGACTTTGACACTTTGACGGCCGATTGTTTTAGAGATACAACTACCCCCAGTTATCTGGGATACTCTACGCTCTACAGATTCGCCTTATCCGACTTTCCGCACGCATTTACGACATAAATCAGAACTTAGTTCATAAGTTGTAGTTCAGCTTCTAGTTATGGTCTTCTATTCTGTTCATTTTATGTCTACCTCTTCAATGCTAATGCCATACATGTGGCCTATTTGCATAATGTAATAGTTCGTGGATGCTAGGACGTAGCAGTTGATGAATGCTAATAGTAACTTATACTAGCTATTATGGCTTGGCGTATCATTTTCTCCATTTTTCTCTATACAAAATTTGTTTCTTAAGCTACACGATGCCGAATGAATAATTAAACATGTATATGTACAGGAAACGTTTCCTAATTCTGTGATACAGATATGAGTAAAGTTGATTATAATAATGTTAGGCATAGGTTCTTCTATATTTTATTAACGATCGATGCTTTATACTGATAGTCTTTATACTGAAAAGGATATTCGATAAATATATTAACCCTTATGTTAACAACCAAAAGGGTCAATAAGTTTGAAGCTTAGTTATTTAAAATATTTTGCATAAATTTGTTGCCACAAAACGTAAAAAAAGACATAAAAGTGTCCAAAGAATGGAGATTTGGAGCAGTTTTGGGATATTTTGTCAAGAACATGCAAAAGTTATTAAAGGAATTATAGATATGGGTACCTGGTTGCTAACATAAAGGTTAAATGAATATTTTGCAATACTTTTCTAACAGAAGTTGGTGAACAATTAACAAATAACATTCAATATAGCAAGTAATAATTAACCATCAGTGCAGGACTATGTAGATCTCAAATAAATATTACTATTACCCCTCCATTTCATATTATTGTATTAATTGTATGTACTGTACAATGCTAATAATTATTCTTCTGCTTTTTTCCCAGGTAAGCATGCGGTTCACATATTCTACGACGTCGGTTTCGACACAGATGCTAAGTGTCTCATAATTCAGGTATAGAAGGTGCACATACTTTATAGGATTATATTTAAATTTAATATAACCTTCTGCTTTTGTTTCTTTATCCATGGTTTCTATAAAACTATACAATCAGTCACATGACTCATCTATTTCATCCTACTACATAAAATTCCAATGTTTGAAAAATAGTTCCTCAGTTGTTATTACGCACAGAGTGTACAAAAAGCAATAGTCTACGGCAGGGACAGCAAACTTTTTTTCCGCCAAGAGCCATCATGTCCCCGCTACCAATTAAACAATAAACTGTACCCTACTCCTGTGCAAAGCCAAAAACGGGCCGGGGCACAGAGGGAAGCCCAGGAACGGTCTGACAGCGCCAATTGTGTGGATGTTAACAATTGCAAACTGCATATGCGTCGAATCATTAAAAGGATATTGAATTCCCGATAAAAAGTTATAGAAAACAGTGCGACGTTGATATGGCAACTAAGGCGCATGCGTATTTGTCTCTAATGTGACTTGCGTGTCTCGCGAGCCACCAGGTCGCAGTACGTGGAAGATCTAGGTAGGTGAAAGGGTCACATCTAGCGCGTTCTTACACAATTTGCAGTTGAGTACTATGGCTCTGTATAGTCATATTTGGACCGTGGCTGGTCGTCTATATCTTAAACTACCTTCTCGAAGTTGATTACAGAGAGTCTGCTTCGATATTCGAATTCTACAAGCAGTTTGGTGGTCATTCTGTATGTCCTGTGCAGTTGCTGTGCAATTTCGAGGTGCACGGTTTCTGAAATATCGATCTTGTTGTCGTACTACTTGAACGACCCTTCTGGAGTATCGAACTGTACTCAAATATCGTCTCCACAGTAATAAAGTCGTAGATTGAGGTATATACACACAACTTGCTTGCAACTCGGTATTGCTAATATTCCAGCCTTAATAACGTGGTTAATTGCACGATTTCTCATTATTGCTTTCTGAATAGAACTTTCCCAAAAAATATACGCAGGGAAGATAGTTCGATGTACGCGACAGAATGCGTACTGTAATTTTACAATGATTACTGTAATTTTATACATGTTGCCATGCGACGAGAGTAATGAACTGTTTCAAGCTATGCAGCCATTATTATTTAGATAAGCATTTTTCCTTAATAAGGAGCTTTCTTTTGGCAAGAAAATTTCTATCGATCTTCACGTCTACGTGTCTCCTCTGTATCGATTGTAATTTTTCGGTGATGGGGGTATACATATATTCCACCCGAAGGAACTCTAATCAGCATTAGACAGTCGTGAAAAAAGTTCGCGTTGTGAAAGCGTATTTAATAGCTACACGAAAATTTAATTTTGAATGTAGTCTGTAGAATGCGTTGCAAAACGTCGAATTATTCACTAGTTTCGTGCTGGGTTTTACGAGTTTTCCAATATTCCCCTAAGAATCCCAAAGACCTCGTTCCTCAGCGCGACGAAAGCGTTTACGAGCTCTTGAAACGGCATAAAGTCAGTTTTACCGGCTCAATCTCACAAGTATTTATCGATAATTACCGGAAAAGTTTTTCGTTATTGTCGCTCACGGAATAATACCGTGGAATCTTTTTTAATCTTTAGGGGATTTTACGTAAGGCGTCCGGTTTGGCTTGGTCCATCATAGTTTACGCTAGGGCGTGAGATAGTCACGTCTATACCGTGACGCGACAGTTCGTATCGGCGCCAGCTAATGTAAAAGATCATCTCAAGGGCTGTGGCGTCGTCGTTGCGAAAGGACGAATTTAACAAAGTATTGTTTTACAGTATTTTACACCCATCGTTTAATTGTTTAATCGTTCTTTCAACAGCCTTTTGCTCCTATAAATCATTAATGATCGAGCATGCGCTTCAGGATTAAAGAAAGTGTTACACTTTTTCTTCGTAATCAGTGATACATTAAAATCTTAAGAATAATATCTTGCAATTCTGCGAATCAGTGGTAAATCCTAAGGCGTCTACACTGCACTTTGCTAAATCGTATTACATATTAAGAATTTTGTTCAACATTGTGCGGTGCTGTTGTATTTAAATTCGACAACTTTGTGTTATCACGGAACTTCTAATTAACACAGTTTTATATTATATTTTGTTCAGTCTACATATTATGGTAAATATAAAATGTTTCTTCGTGTTTTATAAGTAGAATGATGGATTTTTTGTTTTTAACACGAATTGGATACGATTGCTGATACTTTTTCTCAACTAAAAGTAATGTTATTGACAGATTGATCTGTGTTTTGGTTTTTTCGTTTGTTTTACGCTCTGGCTCCTTGGTTTAGGCATGCCCAGTGATTTTGTCTTTTTAGAAATGTTTCAGTTCCAGTAAGAGACTTTCGTATACTTTCACACGTAATCAGCTATTGCATGCCAAATTTCTTTTATTCTAGTGGTGTTATCTAACACTTTACTATTTCAAATTCACGTCCTTTAATGTACTACTTTAAACTTAGCTTATTTCACAAGACCTTGACATTGATATTATTTACAAAAAGAATTTACAGCAGTACAATTACATCGACTATTTTTGGTAAATCTGTATAACATCAAGTACTCGTATCCGGCCAGGTATCTCATATCCAAGAGTTCGGATAATACCAATTATTTTCAAAGATATTTAACATTAAATTCTTGCCAAATGTAAAACGATATACTACATGTACACCTGTATATTTGAATCAATATTTGCGAAGCTGATAAAGTTAGCTTTTTAACTCAAAGTTTACATTTTCTACTCTTGATAATAATTTCCTTCGTCAGCACTTGTTTTTAAATATAATCTTATTGGATATTAATATTTTTCATCGCCATTCTAATAACTTTTGAAAGGCCGGTGCTTATCTATATTAACAGCAGTATTATTCGCTCTGTTCTTTTGTTAATTACTCTATATTCAGTTCTCATTAGAAGACCAACTTTATCCTTTCAACAGTATTACTTCAAAGAAATGAAAGATCTCGTTGTATTTTTTACAGTCTATTTTCTTAAATAACTAGAAAGACTATTTTACTCTGTATTAGGCTTATACAAAGATGAATGTATTAGTTCCTTCCTTTCTTCAACTAATTACATTTGGATTCACTCGAGCACAATGATTTTTCAATCTTGAAACTGAATGGTTCATTCGGTAAACGAAATTCCGCCATTGTTTATAAAGCACTTGCAAATATTATTACGTGAATGTCTGGCGGTAGGAAAGATAGATAAAAAAGCACTCTGATCTATCGTTTTATGCACACAAGCAGTTGCCTTGAGAATCCCTGGCAAACCACCGTACGTGAAATCTGCAGGTTGCCCTGATATGCAAAAACGGTTATAAAATGCTGTTCTAGGATGTGACATTCATTCTAGTCATCTTTATGGTTAATTCAAGGGGCCCAGTAGCGATTCAATAAATATTATACATTAATATGCTGAACTATGTAAATGTTACCCCTTTTCCGTCAACAGTATGTAATGTTATACCCTATTTTATTTATTTAAATATATATTATGCGTTTTTGAAGAAATTTCATTTTCATTTCAAACCTACCCCAAACCTATTCCTCTTTCGTCAACTGTATACCACTCTGTACCCCATTTTAATCATTTAATTATATATTATGCGTTTCTAAAGATATTGCATTTTTATTTGCATTTTTATTTGACTCAGCAAACTTTGCGGGGAGCAACACATATTTTATGAGGACTCTGAAAGTCGCTCGAACCTGAGCTGAGAGGGTAGTGGACTGATTTGCATGTTCTTAGCTACCTTAAGAGTTGTATTAAACTGCTATGGAGAATATTAACGCTGCACTGGCATTGTCGAGTCATTAGTGTTCGGATGTTCGTCTGCTTTCTTCGTTGCGGGGCGCGTGCTTTATAAATGAGCCTTTTGAAGCATTAGTGGTGTAAATAAATAAGTATGCTTTCAAGACATTGAGAGATCTAGAACAATCGATTTTGAAGAGCAGGGTAAAAAATGTATGCAATAAGGCTTAGGACTATCTGTTTATGATATGAACCAAACTTAGTGAAAAATGTATACAACCAAGCTTCCAAAGGCCCATATGTACAATAGTGGAAATATCTGTATAGGAAATTGTTAAGTTTGGGAAAGTACACAATTAGTACACAGGACCCGAAATGGCGAATTCTGCTTTTAATACATTGACTGTTTTTTATTACTATAGCAGTAATCGTGTGCTGCGCCGAAATATTAATATCAGAAATTTAATAATAAAACAAAATATAATTCTTTAAGTACGGAGTGCCTAATAATATTTACTACATATTTTATAAACTGTATTGACAAAATGCATGCAAATTTAATTTCATAACAAATTCAAAACAATACATAAGAAGAAAACTTCAAAACTGTTGTTTTCTCGCTTGTTCGTTTGCAAGTCGCCTAATCACATTCTCCAGATCAAGTTAACAAGCTATTGTTTTTTCAATAGATATACAGTAGGTAAAAAGCTAAGACTGTGTTGTGACATGCTGCTTCTTAAATAAGGTTTGATTAATTTTAGTTTTGAAAAACTTCGTTCTGCTCTCGCTAGTCGTCACAGGTAAAGTTAAAAAAATTAGGTATGCTGTAATAATTTCGGAGAAGCTACTTGAGACTGTGGTGGGAATTAAAAGTAGTTTAGCAACTTCGCGAATAAAAGCAATTTCTTTTATCTGAGTATAAAAACACATTCTAAATCGAAGCAGTTGAGGTCCAAAACTTACATTTCAGTATTTATTGAAAAAGTACGAGGCATTATGGAACATCATAATTATATGACAGACTGTAACGTAAAATTGCAAGATCTTAAAAACAGTAAAAATGTTTTAATTGCGTATTTCTTCTTTAAAGTAAAGTGTAATGACAAAAAAAATCCTTTTGTACTATTCTCTTGAACTTCTTACTCTTTTATTTTTAATCTTTCTGAATCAGTCATAAGACTGAACTACGGGGATAAAAGCGGCGAGCAGTAGTAAGCCAAATTAATCAATGTTCCTCTTACATTTTGGAGACAAAGGATTCTCATTACTGCTGTGACACTTTTCTTGAACACTCAAATGAAACTTTCGTTCTTGTGAGGATTACAATGGACATGGACGTATTTGACATATAAAGGCAGGATTAAATCTGACAAAAAAATTTCAATTATCTAATTGTTAGATCGATTGGCCGATTAATTCTGCGTCTCTGGTTCGTGAGTCTATGAGAGGAGATAGTGCAAGAAGTATCTAAATCGAAAACTCGTTTAGCAAACGCGACAGAAACGACGCGTTCCTAAAATTTGGACATTATTAAAAACGGATAATCCTTTTATTACATAGCGACAGAAAGCCACGAGTAAAGAACCTTTTCTAAAAATTTTAATTAGATCAGACAGTTCAGTTTCATGAAACTATTGTCGCATCCCAGGTTTTCCCATATATTCGGACAAATTAATGAATCTTGATTCGACCGTTTCTATTCTTTGAAAGAAAGGTATGTACTTCACTTCTTTACGAACACCCTATATGTAGGATTGGAAATACTGCGTGAATGTTGAGTACTTGAGAAGGTCGTGCGCATGGAGGGTACAGCGGCCCAAGGGTTCGGGTGGTCGGGACCGACCATCACCGAGGAATGACTGGGGGGTGTGTCCTGAATGAGTGAGCGCAAATGAGGAATAGAATGAAAGAGAAACTAAGAGTGAAAGAATATAACGAATGAACGATGGGTGCAAGAGGCAGATCTAGGAGGGAGTTTGAAGAGAGTTAAGAGAGGAGCTAAGTGAGAATTGTGTGTGAGTCGTTGTGTGTTTTAGTAACGTCGTGTGTCGACATATTATTATAATAAACCTAGTGTTTTAATGAGTAACTGAAGTCTTATTACACCACCTGTCCTCTATTCCAAACTACGTGAGGTTTACGAAAAATAACTTCTACAAATAGTTTTGTAATATCGTTGAAGTGATGTTACGAACTTGTTACGAACTGGTGATGAAGCAGTCCGATCAGTCAGTATCAGAAAATATCAGAACCATTTCCACCATACAGCATTTTATCAAATATTATTCTTCAAACAATACGACAATCATTTATCGGAATTACGTTCTATAACTCAAGAACTACCTAAAATCTTTCTATTCATAAGGAATAATGTGTAAATAGCAGTGCTATGAATTTAGTTCGCGTTTTTACGGTTTCGGACCACTGTGCGACGTGTACCAGCACAAGTAAAGTTGGTATTCCATTTCAGATGATTACAATTAGGTTTCACTCATTATCGCCGAAAGCTTTTACAGTCGCGTGCTCGTGAGTTACCAACGTAATAATTTAGCGTGCCATTCGTCACCATCGGGGGCGTCAGTTCGGTGGAAACAGTGTGACACGAATAAAGATGAACTCGCTAATTAGGAAAAAAGAAAATATAGTTTCCTTCATACCGATGGAGTTTTACTAGTTCATAATTGATTCGCAAAACAAATCTTATTGAATATCACATACGAGTTATTTCTTGGAATTTTTGTTTGTTGCCATTTTTGATTTCGCCCAATATTGTTTTTATGCGGAATTGTCGATTGATATTTTAAGGAAGCAAAGAACCGGAGAACAGAAGATTGGATTTTTCAAGTACTACATTTAAACATCATTTAGCTGAATGTTTTAAGAATAAAAGTCTCGTACGGCTATACAAGCCATTATTTTCATTCTGTTCCAATGAATTTGTAAATACAATTCTGATTTCAAATATATATATATATACATACATATATGCAGAAACGTTGAGCACCCCTTCTAATTAGGTGAACTTTTTTTATTTGTTAGATATTAAGGTGACTGGGGGTTTTTAAATGACTATGTATATTTTCTATTACTACTATGTCTATTACTTTCTATTACTTTCTATTACTACTATGTCTATTACTACTAGTCGATAAAAAGATAAATCCAGCGACCAAAAACAAGGTATACTCCCTACGTATATTTATAGTATAGTACAGATCACTGGACTCATTAAAAGCAGTTCATTAGCGATCAAGCCAAATACTCGTCACAACAATTTTAATTGACGTTCACTTGTCCGGAATCTACCATCTAATCTTTTGTGTGCCTCATATTTTCTATCTGGAAACCAATACCGTTTTCGCAACCAATAGTTTCAGCTTCTGCCGTTGTCGTCCAACATTTTCTACTTGCATGAAACTGCGAAGTACAAGCCAACCTTTGGCGGTCCGTTTAATTAAAATCTTCCAACTACGACGCGTCCAGTGCACCCATTGCCTTCCTGGCTACCCTCCCCTTCGAAACATCCTTCTTTCCACGTTACAATTCTTGGCAGTGACGGTCCTTGGAGGCCAGCCAAGATCAGTCGGTTCGCGATATGGCCGTAAGAGAGGATGCATCCGGCCGAGATAACGTAATTAAGATCTTTACTTTGAAATCTCACGACGCTCAACCCCAATATTCTCCTTTGATTTCTTAAATTCTCCATTTTCTACAGGTACGCCGCGTCGTCTTCAAGTTTCAACCGCGGTTTTCAATAGCCCGAACGAGAACTCTTTTCTTGTTTCTCATTGTCGGTGCACCTGCAGGATGCCTTGAGTGCTTAAGCAGATTTCTTAAAGATTACTTTTAAATCTGTATGCTTTCTATCAGAATACTGCTGTGCCACAATATGTACCCATTTAGCTCTCTACGCTGACACTTCGTTCTTTGTTCGTACGAGATAGATACAATATCTGTGTTAAACTGAGGTTTCAAAAATCTTAGGAACAGTTGTTGGTAGGTTTCCTCTTGCCGATGAGAGTGTGCTCGAGAAATTGCTTGCCTTATTTAATGTTCTTTATTTAAATCGATAAGTCCATATCGGGCGAGTCACAGAATGTGTTAGAAATTGGACTCTGAAAAATGGTTAAAGATAGCTAGTTTTGTTGTTAAACATTTATTCGACAATTTGTTGTGTTCTTTCATCATCATCACTTGGGAATGAAATCCGTAATTAACAGTCGTGTTTTTAGTTCTTCGTTAGATCATTATAGACCTCCTCGTGTTGAGCTTTAGCCTATAAACATTGATCAATATCTCGCTGGAACCGGAGAGCCCGTTCAACAGTTTGTAAAAAATGGTTAGCAACTTTTCGCCCGAGTTCAAGTCTGATAACTTTTACTGTGAATGGAACTGGTTCAGTCTGCTCATCAGAATCGTTGTCGCGATAATAATTTGTATCATTAACCATGTCAACTAAACATGCTCATCTACATATGTGCGCGGTTTAAATTTTTGTTCTCTACTGTCTTTATCATTGTAAATCTATTATTTGGAAAACCGTGCAAAAAAAAAAATAATAATATCTAAATCGAATATTTTACTTAATATGTCAAATGCTGCATAAAAATGCTGCTATTATTTAAACACAACGACGTCAACAAATCGATGGTTTCCACGTGCAATGGAACCAGAAACTGCGATAAAGAAAAAGTCGTTTGGAGAGGTTGGAAGCCAGAGGTAATCAATGATGGGAACACTAGACCTTCAACTTTGGAAACACAGAGCCACTATGTATCCTGAGATTCATTGTTCACCGCAGTTCAAGTAACCTACAAGCTTAAGCTATGTATTATGCGGAACCGCCAGCAAGACGCCATATAAATGCAACGGAAGGTTACTCTTCCCTGTCGGTCCTCATCCTGTCCGCGGTCGGAGTTGTCGCGTCGCGTGTTACTATGTCTTAAACAATGCCACTGTGCTTGTAGAAACCCGTGCTTCCCATAGATAAAGACGCTTGCCACTGGCAATCTGACTTCGCCGTACGTCCGGACAAGTCTATCTGAAGCTATGTATGTGTGTTAGTTTCACTGCTGGCTTACCGTTCAAATGAACAACTTTATCGGTAATTGTAGACTTTAAACGGTTAAAATGCCGGTACATACACCTTGACTCGGTATAGCGCAGCTGGTTAATTTTATATCAATTGAAGAACAGATATATTGTTTATAAGTGGCTATGTGTATGTTTAATACCTTTACACATTAGATGTAATGTGCGATCCAGAAGTGATATTTGTGACATATATTTTCAATATAATTGATATATTTGTGAATAGGATATTAAATAGGATATTATTGAATCTTTCTTTGGGTGTAGTAAGAATATCGCTTGACACGTCGCGAGGTAAATTGTTAAAAATATTTGTGTCACTCAAGCATTGTTAGCTTTGATATAATATTCAATACGGAAGATTTCAGTTACCTGTTCCATATTTTACTGCAAATTCCTGACGAAGTGAATTGACATGGAAGACTTAAATAACTCATCAAATGTTCGGTATAGTGTGTCTATTTGTGTCTAATAATTATTGCAATAGGGTCATTCCATGCCAAATCGATCATTTGTTGTAGTCCATGTGAAATTGGGGGACGGGTTTACGTTATCCTGAAGCTGTGGGGAGCTCTGGGTTTTTCTCATGTTTTTGTACATGATTCTAAGTACAGTTAAAAAATAGCAAGCCGAACTAGTCACCACCGAACGTGCGTCTCGGCTGCTGCAAGGCTTACGTTTATTAGGTGCAATAGCTGAGGCCCTGAAATATTGGTGAAGAGGTGAAGCTTACGAGGCAACAGTTAAGATACTTTAAAAAGTATATTACAATTTTGTTTCATTTTAATGCAAAGTATCTTGTGAACCAATAGGTAATTATACATATAAAGAACTATATAAATAATTTCAACAGTGCAGTATCTACCACCCTAGGAAAGTAAGATGCATTTATACTATTTTGTGACGTCGTGTCAAATAACGTAATAGATTTTTCTAATACTAATACTTGTAAGAGAGGTACAAGTAATAGCCTGTTAGATGTTCGATTGATACAGTAAATATTCCCAGTAGTGTACAATTCGGGTCTATTTCTATTTTAAGTTTCATTCCGTTCTGCGGTAAAAAAAAATGCAATCTATCGTTGCTTTTAACTTTTGAATAGCTTGCAAACATTTAGATTTATAAAGCACATTCAAATTTCCTGAAAATAGTACGACCACGACAAGTTGTTTAAAGGAAACCACATGATTCTACTAGGTAATTACTCCTTATGCGTGACGATCTTCTAAAAAGACAGCTCAAAATAATTTTATTGGTAAAGAACAACCGAAGCTTGCTTGATAGAAACTACGGAGCAAACGGTTCGACCAATCTGATATAAAGAATGATTTCTTCCTTCTTCTCTTTCTTATAAGCAGCTACCCTTCTTTCCGCTACTGTATCTGTTCTTCCGCATGCAATCTCTTTTTCTGCTCGCTTTACCAATATTCTTGTTGCCGTGCACTCTCCAGTGGCACGCGTTTGCGATTGTACCTACCCGGGGATGAAGCATGAAATAAAAAACAAAGGGGATGGTGGTATCAAGGGAGAAGGAAGGTAAAAGAAGCGAAAGGGGGCGACACTGATGAAAATAGTGGGCTTGCGTGCATTTATGCGCTATACACTTGAGACTTATCTTTTTCCCATTACAAACTACAATTTAAGAACTGGCTAATGCAATTGCTTTATTGCTGTTTATTGTACGTGACGACATTACATGTATTAATTGCACATATAATTGGATGAATAAAACGGTATCCTTATTGCTTTCCATGCATGCGAATTATACATGCGTATAAAAGATTCTATCTAGTTTTCATTTGTGTAGCGTTTATATTTTAGAAAGTACTTTACCAATTACTGTACGAATGAGTTACTGCATTGGCTAGGAGTAAGGGACAAAATTAATCCAACCAGATATCCAGTTTCTTATTTATTATTAATATTTCTACATGTTTTCGTCATGTATACATAGATCTTTGAATTCATATTTATACTCTACAAACATTAATGTAGATCCAGCGTGTAGTATATTTTGTGCTTAGATAGCATATAGGTACATAAATAAATAAAAGTAGCACATACTGTTTTTACAATACTTGTTGTTTATTTGTAAAACTAATGAGTTTTACGAAACAGTTGTAGTATTCATGGCATAATAGAACCCCATATGTATGTTTGTTCATGCACTTTCAATGTGCATATATTCAGAAGAAATCTTTTACTTATTTCTTTTAACCTTACACATAAATCATATAAAAGACTACGTTTCATCTTAACCCAGAGGTTACTCTGGTCCCTTTGAAAGTAATTTGAATTTTCCCATAACTCACATAGGACAGTGTATTTTATTACTGTTCTTTTGTGGAGCACCATATATTCCCAGAACCGTGTACTCTTCAGAATTGATTTGAAACTTATTTTCCATGTATTTTAACACAAAAAATAATACAATTTAATGTCAAAAAATATACAAGATATAGAACATTTTAGAAAGAGCATTTGTGGTACAAAATCTAGTAATATTGCTAAATTTCCAATAACTTGCGTTATTATTATGATTATGTATTAATATATCCACAGGAAAACTCTTTTATTATAATATTTGGTTTCCTCTTGTCCCATAATAAATCTCTATTAAAAAAGAACGCACTACCGGTGTGAGCAACGCTTTACAGCGAGAGGGAATATTATCGAAATCTTTATCAAGGTGTGACCTTGCAAGTTTTCATCTCGATTGTCCTATCGCGAAACGATCATGACCGATTATTGCAAGGTGGCGATTGCCATTGTTATTACTACACGGCGCTATTACGCTGGCGATCGATAAAGGAATCGTCGGATAAACTGCAATAACTTTCCTCTGACAGCAGTTTAATTGTAGTCCCGAGTTGGTCGACGCAGTATTGACAACAGTGGCGAGTGCAATAACCCAGGCGCTGTACCCACTTTCCAGGTAACCGTTATTAAACGCACGTGTCACTGGCAACGATAATGCCTCGCGATATGTCGGGATCCCGCGCAGGATCCGGTGGGAACGTCGCATCCGCTTCAAGATAATTGTGAGCGATCGCTCGTGACGAGCGCCGTTAACCACCGAGAAGCACCATTGGTTCGATGCGTGCTTGTCATTACAGACATTAGCTGATGATGCTTTACCGCCTTCCTCCTGCTTTACAGCACGCCTGTATAGGCGAAACCAGCGTCATGCGTCACAAAATCGATCCTAGATCCCTTTGTTCAGCTGCAACGAAAATAAATCTTCGTTTCATTGTATGCAAACGCAGTTATAAATTGGAGAGACGAGAGTGTGGCAACAAAGTTTAAAGAACAATCATTTGGAAATTCTTTTTTGAAAATTAAACGGATGCACAGCCATTGTCTTCGAAGCAGTCCCTTTGAAACTGTACGCACGTCAGTGCTGTGCTGAATCCATTGGCCGTAACGTTATGCTCCATGCTCCATATCGACTCAGGCATTAATCTGATCACTCACATAGGATGATCAGCAGGACTCATTGTCTGGCCAAATTATTACCTCTGCCCCGAAGCACTTACAATTAGTCACCAAACATTAGTCAGTCGAAATTCGTTCTTCAAAAACAGAAGAATAGCAGGACACAAAGAAGCGCGCCCTTTGTACTTCAACGCGGCAGGACGCATTTATCTTTGCCGAGGCCAACTTCTCTATGGTGTTCATAGTGAAACCTACTTGTGTCCAGAAAGAAGATTTCTGAGGAAGCCCTTCTTCCTTTCCTTTCGCGAAATGGTAGCACGAATTGTGGCGCACACTCTTTGGCGCCTGTTTTAACATCCCCATTGGATTACTGTTCGGTCGCGATACCGAACACATCGACAGTCATCATGGCTGAACGGGCTGTTTTATGGCCGTGCATTCCTGAGTTGGACTACGTGTCTTCCACGTGACGAAAAGCCTCCGAATCTGCCATAAAACAGTTTGGACAAAAGTTTCCTAAACGTTCCACCTTTCTCCACTGCTGCCGAGAAGGGTAGAAAAGCCGACAGCGAGTCGCGGTCGGAACACAGAAGGCATAATTCTGTAGGACAGTCTACACGAACAAGTGTTTTAACACTCGACGAGAACACGACAGAATACGCGAATCATTCGTTAAGAACACGTCGATGAGAATAGTGTAGGATTATTTTTCAGGGGAAATTGTGATTGACTCTTTTGTACTTTAAAAATATTCTTTATTGTCAAAATCTCTATACTGTATCTCAACTCAACTCAACTCAATACACGACTCGCAACGATTCTCACTCAATTCTTTCTCGACTCAACTCTGCTTACACTCTCCTTAGACTCCCCGATTCAACTCTAAATTCTGCACTCTCTACTTCTGACTCGCGCACGCATCATCCATTCCATATATTCTTTCACGCAGTTTTCCCTCTCATTCTATTCATCGTTCGTTCTCACTCATTAGGACACACACCGACACACACATCTTTGCCACGTGCCACAGTTCGACCACGGGTCATCATGCACTCAAGACTCCACGTGCATTCCCCGAAACCGTTCACTCTTTCCACGAGATAAACATGCGCTCGATCCACATTCGACGTTTCCACTAACACTCTTCATTCACACCTCGCGCCACATTTAATACTTCCCGTCACACGATTCATACAAAACTCTTTCATACCATTTCCACGAATTCTTGCATCCCACAATAGTCTCTTCGTAAATACACAATTCGTAAATTTGTTATGGGTCCCTTCTCAAAAGCAGCTTTGTCCGGTACGATCGCAGCGCACACCCAACACGTGTCCTCAACAATCACCTCATTTTAAGCGCGTTACACAAGTTTCCCACCTTAACACGCGAATACAAAATTCTGTACGGCGCGCCGGGCAGCGGTCCCGTGTTCCGTTTCTACTAGATCTATCTGTACTTCCTTCTATTTCTTTCTATGGGACACTGAAAATCAGATTTCCCTTGAAAGAAGATTTACAAAATCCTTGCCTCCTCCAGTTTTCGTTATTTTTTCTCTTTCTGGGATCGCATCAGTCAGTGTCCCGTTACAGCAACTTTCTTGCATGTAAGCAGCTTACTTTACGTGCATTCCTGTTGCCACGCTTTTTTCGCGGACTAATACCGGCAAGCTTTGTGTTTATTATGCGCAATTTGAATGCATAATGGTAAAGAAATGTATGAACCAGTTCTTAAAAAGGAGGGCGTTGAAACACCGATGTCTTTGTTTGAGCCAATTTTTGTTATTGCTAGTTGCACTTTGCAATGCTCCGTTCATGGCGTTATATTGTCCAAAATTATTAATAATATTATTTATGTAGTCGACGTTCGGCGTACTGTATTCATTTGCCTCTGAGTGAACGGGTTAGTTACATGTCGAAACAATAAACCTTGTCGAATCATCACTAAATTTTAGAGTCGAAAGTAAAAGTGGCCGTGCAATAAGAGTGATAATGAAGTGAGTTCGCCGACCCGGCTATAACATCAGCTGCTGAGGATTGCCTTGAAAGATCAGGATTAACCTGCTTACGCGTAGCCACTTAGGCATCGTACAAGCTTTATGAATAACATTTTTTTATGTTATTTAACAAATTACGAAAATACTCCAGATGGTCCAAGTTTTTACCCCACCCTGTATAGTAGATCCACGGGGAAAGCATGAACGTTTTAAGTGAATGCGTGCTATCATGAATGATAATGTGCTTAAGGGGATGCAAGGGGATGCAATCCAGTGGGAGGATGCGCAGTGTTCAGTTTTCATTGTATAGCTTGCACAAGACTATCGTTTCGCGTTACTATAATATGTGTCATATTTTTGTTATAACTTTTGTATGAAGAATGGGCGAGGTACTATTTATATAACACTTCTTCTTACCTTTACTTCTTCTTTTCTTACCTTTACTGTAGAATACGATTCCTCCATCTGTAGCATCGTTATATCGATTCTGCTGTTTCTGTATCCTGCGGTGTGTTCTGGTCGGAAAATTGCATACTTCAGTAAGTGCTCAGCATATTGACATGATCGCCATGATGTTGAGAAGAATTTGTATAGAGTATATATCGCATTAGCACAGCTAACACTGCAATCGAATAAAAATTGAGGCTTCAAATGTGCGGGGAACTTGAACGTATGCACCCGTCAATTAAAAATGCTGAACGGCAACTATAAACTTTATTTTATTGTAATCGAAAGAACTACGACTATTGTACAAAACTCGTTGTCGTCATACGACCAAAAAAAAGAACACACACACACACACGTCCGTTTGTCATATCCATTTGATGGTCGCGTCGATCGTCATGGATTGCGTTCGGAAATCATCCAAAGGATGTGTTGGTAAATCGTACAGAATGTTCTAAAAAAAAGTAAACAAAAATCATTTCACTCCTTACCGCTTAAAACGATTTTTTCTTACGCATAAAATGAACAATATTATCTGAAATACACATTCGACTATCTCTCAGAATAATTTTACGAGATACATAATTGGCCCCTTGAATATCACAGTAGGCAATTTTTATATCATGGTAGGCAATTAACTATTTCTTCATTATTTTTTTTTACATCTTTCTTTAACTTGCATCTAATGTTGTGAACGCATACATTTCCTTGTCTGCTATCATAACATTTCAAGCAAATAAATTCAAAGGGGTTTTCAACTTACAGTATTTTATCGTAAATGATATTCATTCATCTTGCTTGACAGCATTTCGCTATTTTTTGCCTTTTATCAAATATGCACACTGTAATATGTATGTATATGTTTGCACGGCGCCGAAGCAATTTGTTCTTTCCTTTCATTTTGCACGGTTACAAGTATATACATAGGTAATACAAAGGATGTAACTATGATTAATTGCTTCTCTTCTGAATGTCTGCAATGAATACAGTGCACGGGAAAATTTATAACAGAAATGCACGTTTCTCATGCCGTGACAGTACCGTTTTCATTTAAAGAGTTAAATCGTTAACGCATGTCGTGAACGCATTTGTTTGGTATTCTAAATCCATAATGAGTATGACTTTTCTCTACTGTCATTTATGATTTAATTGATTTAATTTTTCACGGATACAAGGTAAAAAGCAAGTATACAGTAGGTTTTTCGCAATATGTATAGTCGAATAATAAAGTGGGTTGAAGCCGTAAAAATTATCAGGCTATTGTAGAGCAACTTTTTGTATTGTTTATCCTAATATTTTTCTTTCTTTTCCTATATATCCATATCGTAGATTATTTCGTCAATTGTTTCTATTTTATAGAAATCTTTCGCCCTAGTCAATGGTTACAGCGCAATGGTTTTGTTTAACGTTTCTTGTGGCATAAAATACGGAATTCACTGTAATATGAAGTTGTCTTATCCGGAGTGCTGAAACTTCTTTATTTCTCCATATAAATAAATGCATGTGCACCACACGCGTCGCATGTTTGATTTATAGGTGTCTAACACAACTGACTTAATATTACAATATTTTTTGATTACATTCAATGATCTACAGAATGAAGTAAATTAGTTCATTTCATAGTGAAATTCTTGAATAATTTGCATAGTATAATTTACAATTCCAATTATAATTCAATCAATTATTATAATTTGAAATTGTAATTTATGTTCTAAATAATTTAGTTACAAATGTCACGATATATTATTTGGACACTCATTTCAATAATATTTGATCAATTTATTAAAACAATGTCTACCCCTTTACAAAAGACATTTGTGAGTGAAGCTAACAATATGTCGACAACTTGTGAGTGAACACGATCGAATAAGAGTGGAGATTGGAGAGCCTCTCGAGCATGAACGACTATACGTACGAGGAGTATCGACGAATGTTCTCCATCACTAGTTGGTGAATCGAAGGAAAAGATTCATTCCCAATTGTTTCTGTTCGTATAGTGCTGTCGGGGCTACTGGATTTTTTTGGATGCCTCGCAAATACAGCATGCCCGCCAAGATCTTATAGATCTAACACAGAAATCGATGCTTTCCTCTCCTATCAGCCACACTGTTCATGCGATCTGCTGTATTCCAACATTCCCTAACTTGTGCTTCCTTTGCAGAATATAATTGCAGTTTATCGGCCACATGAATGAATCTATCCACGTAAACGTTGTAATTATTTTCCAACAAATGAAATTGAAAAACACAGCCTCGAATATTATTTCTGTTTTTCGGACTCGCAATTTACGAATAGCTTGGCACGAGATTCGTGCAGATTGATCAAACTTGCAATTTCAAATAGCGCTGAAATTAAATGCAGCAAGAATTACAGCGCGAGGAAAGTCGTAAACTGCAGTCAGTTAAAATGATGTATTAAACGAAGCCACCCGAAGTATCTTTCAATGTATGTCACAACTAATTTTTTTGACATGATTTACATTAATAAATAACCATAAACTATTTTATTAATGAAAACTGAAAACTGTTGTGCGTCTGTTCAAGCAATCGGCACTATGGAAAGCTATAAAGAAATCCAGTGTGATAAATCGTTCGATAACTTATATTCGTTATATTGATTATGGGAAGCAAGTAAATATTATGTGTAAATATTATAGTAATTTAGAATTGACATTCTTGGATATCTAGCAATCATTAGCTTTGTATTACGGAGTCACTGATTATGTATTTATCAATAATTGTCCCCTGGAAATAAGTTAATCACCAGCATACTGGTCTGAGGACAGTTTTGTTTATGTAATAGCACAGAGACCCTATACGATACCTGCAAAACAGAAGGCTGTTTAATTAGACATCTCAACCCTTACTTGGCGCAAAAAACTCTGATTTCTCGAAAAGTAGTTGGCTCCAAAGAATGTTGCGTGCAACCCCGTGCAAAACCAATACGTAATGGGTGATTGGATAACTGTGTACGTAAACCATAACTAATGACATCATTTATTATCAATACGCGAGTAATTTTTACATTCTTCATCCTTCACCACTAATTGGATGTTATACGGTTTAAGTATTTCTACAATTTTGTTAAAAAAGCGATATAATATTGACATGATCCGATATACAAATGTTGCAAAGTATAAAAGAACAAAGTATAAAGTATAAAAATGTTGCAAGTGGTCGCTCGAAATTCATTGCGGGGAGGGATGCCAAATTCTTACGCGATCCTGCATTTTCTATGCTTGAATGTGAAAGTGCATAATATCAGTGGAATATATCATACCGGTTTGTACTTTTATACAAATAAGTCACGTTCGCGACGACAACTTTTATTGCACCCTGTTTCAAATGATTGCACTATAAACAAGGCACAATCTACCATGATAATTATGTTGCGGCGTGTCTGCTTTACGCTCGTGCTTCTCCACTGAACGATAACTGAAAGGCGAGTTGCGGATGGAATATCGACGACCGTAGACGAATGGGCCGGGGACTGCTAGTACGTGCTCGTTCCTAGGGTGAGACCTAGCTGTATATGTATACAGATACTTACGTAGTGCTTGACAGACACAGAAAAATTCAACCTTGATATTGATCTGGTGATGTATATGCGCATCTGTACGCGTGTAATCCACGTGTAATACACGTGTCACGTCGAATAGAATTATTAATATTACGAAAATGGAAAGAATAATTTATTATTCTTTTCCTTCACATTGTTGTATTCCGCACAGCTTTTATTTATTATATGTAATAAATTACGATAGCGCTTAAACGGAAACTTGACGAATACTTAGAGCGGCGGCGTACCGTTGATACTCTCGTAAATAATTCGCTGAGAAAGACTACGTCGATAAGGTCTCTAGTCTAAAGGAACTCTGCCGTTTTGGTCGTGGTTCATTATGTGTATATTGGGAAAAAATGGGAGAGTAGGGGTTGTCTAGGATTTAGTAGGGAATAGGGAAAGGAGTTTGAAGTTCGAGGGTTGAAGATGGCTAGTGGCAAAGGTTGAGGTTGTCATGCATCGCGAGGAGGTTTAGAGTATTTGTCATCAGAGTGGAAATGTGAAAAGTACCGGATATCTATGAATAAAATAGTGTGTGAGCAATTCGCAGTTGTGATTATAGTTGACTAGGAGATAGTTGTGTCGCAATGTCTCACGGATTCGAAGGTATTTAAAAATTTAAAACTGAAGAGCTCGTTGCGAATATCGGGCAAGTTCAAATGTTGAACGTTGTCTAACTCTTGCAGCAATTAATCCACAATCTATGAAAATATATAAAATTTCACCGACTACCATTTCACTAAACAGTGGATGTGGCCGGATTTTACGCTGCTCTTCGATTTTATACAGCGTGGACCATTCTTATTTAGCCTATGCGCTGAAGGCATTTTTACATAAACAACCTTTACATATAACTTCCGATAAGGAGCCTATGAATTTTATAACTTCCCATGGTGCACTTAGAGCGGGCATTAATATCTTGCTTTTATATTGGCTATAAACCTACATATGTGTGCTCACGAAAATAGAATTTCGTTTAATTCTTTTGGTTTACTTGTACATCGATCCATTCCCATTTTAAACGGTTTATGCGCAGATGGCCAATTCCGTTCCTGGTGCATGCTTCAATAGGATTGTAGCATGCAACTTATTTCGTGATAACTCGAAGCTGCGGTTTAACATTCTGAAATAATATCATTTTCCTACCCTATCGAGGAACCAATCAGTTTGTTCATTCGTACGTAAACGCGATCCGTTATAAATCAAAGGATAGGTAAAGTCCGCGGAAGCAAATATCGTTTTCGATTCTGCAAAGTCCATCAACCTGAGCAGTCTTTCGCTGTGCCTTTTCGTGCACACGCGAAAGCGATAGACGCAAGCTGCTTCAGGCAGGGCAGACAGAAAGTAGACGGACAAATTGTCGAGGAAAAGAGTTCATCGAGCTCGCGGTGTCGCCGACACTCGAAACATTTTTACTTGTGCGTTTTTCCAAGTTGAAACAGAATTTTTGACCTGGCTCGTGCACGAAAGGCCGTCTAAGGGGTGGATCGAAGCCAGACAGCCTGAGAGTCAACTCTTCAGACTTCATAGCCACTCGAGCAAGCATCAGAGAGTACTGTATTCGTAAGACGGATGAAATTCTTTTCAAGATGGTTTATCGCCGAGAATGAATGACCTGCATTTGGATACTAAATTTTGTCAAGCACGTTATTTGCGTGTATTACGTTCAGTATATTCCAATCATTTTACGAGTTTCTATACAATTTTCCGAACGAATGGATTTTCACGCGTTTGCTTTACATTCTGTTCATTCTTTTTATACCATAAGCTAGACGATAATCAAATCGAATAAATTTTCTTGCTGCCCTTGCTTTGTACATTGGAAGCATAAGAATTTCGCAACATTTGAAGCATATGTACTAAATGTCGTTAAGGGTAGCCGACATTATAGTTTTCCTTTTTCCGCTTCCGGATTTCGTATCTGGATACAATTATTATGCATATGATATACTGTGTGTGTATAAGGATTATAGCAAATGTCACAACAGTTATACTTTATTGTCGGCGTAAGTGGGGTTTAGTAGATGTATCGAATTGTCAAGAATTCAGCATTATGTATTTGGAAAATTTCAAAATTGGCAGTTATGTTTGTTTTATAGGTACAGATAATTGAATTTCACGAAATTCAAAAAACTATATAAGTTATAGGCCCGGAAGTCGAGCGGCAAGGCACTTCGCACGGCACTATGCAAAACTTCAAATGCATGTTTCTCTAAATGACTCAAAAACAAATCGACCGATTGTCTTGAAACTTTGGTAATATGTTCAGCAGACGTGCCATTCTGGCCCGTACTAGTATCAAATCGGTATCTTGCAGAATTAGCAGTTTATAACTTAAAAATGCAGCAATTTTATGAGCAAAACACTTTGAACTAACCAAACGGAGGTTTGCACTTTTTCGAGATTTAAAGCCTTAATGGCCCTCGGTTTTAGGATTTTTAGTTTCCACTGTTCTGCTTTCTTGCATGAACATCAGATATCGGCATGCAGACACAAAGCTGTATGTGAAATTGAATTCGTATCACGCACACCGTATACACCGGTTGGCCAATATCAAGCGTTACCGACGTTATCTAGCGCTGCACCTACCTCCACACGAGTATAGACATTTTCGTCGAAATGCGTTTTAGTGATGGATGCTTCGCAGTGTACAACTGTTGGGTTCGGGGCTGTTTCGGTAGGCGTGGGGAAACAACGAAAAGATTGGTCCAAGATAGTAAGGGGTGGAAACTCATGTAACGCGATTAAAATGAGGTGTTTCTCTATCATTTTTTTTAAAGCGCAAACATTAACGAATCTTCTGCGAATTTTGTTTAGTACTTCAATCAACATTTAAGATTACAAACAAAATTTTTTGTTGTCAAAAAAAGAATTTCTTTTAAAAATATATCTTCAGTTAGCTTGAGAAAATGAACAAAAAAATTGATTTTTTTTGTCCGTCACACTAGAATACCCTCTTAACATTGGCGACAGTCGCTTACCATCTTCGACTAGTCGTTTACCACATACGACCGAGTTCTCTAGTAACTATCACACCAGCTTTAACATTTAAACATGTCCTCTCCGCAGGTAGACTTCAAATTGTCCCGAGTGACTCTAAATTCGGGTTCACCACCAACTAGCACGCAAGCCGTTAATTCAGAGTACCACGCACACATAGAAACCCAGCATCCTAAGCTGGCCAATTACTTAGGCCTGGTACTGTAGACAACAACGATAAATACTGCTTGATCTTTACAAACGTTTGTACAGGAAGCAAGAATTTTTTGGTCACGAGGCTGAAATGGAATGATTGCTAAACCAAAAACAAAAGAATAAAACTCGTAAGCGCTAGCTCGTCTATTTGTAGGGGCGAAATGCGTGTCCCGCAAATCTAACACATAAAAGAGAAACTAGCACAAGGGACTGGGTTTGTAAAAACTGATGATTACGGTTTCTATGGATGTTTTTACACCTTTGGGTCGATACAGATATGAAAATAACTTGCCGCAAATTTACCTATTGCAATAGAAATTAATGTTGAAACTCTTTCCATCTCTGTGTATACTTTGCGGTGAATATAGAACAAGTGTGAAAAGAACCATACATGTATCGCAAATGCATTGTTAGCTATAATAGTATAATAGTTAATATAAATTGTTATAACTGTGGCATAAATCAATTTGTGCGAGTCACATTTTCACGGATCCATATTACCATATATTGTTCACGCATCAGTGGTAGAGGTGGCACGCTGTATGTATATGTCCGCGCATCCCTTCACGAGCGCAACCCCCCCGCATACACGGATAAAGTAGTAGAGTGTAGAATCTTCCCTGAAAGCTGTGATCATCGCTTTTTATATACCCTGCACATGGGTACTACACTTTCATATCTCCATTAATTTGAATGGCACAGGCGAGCGTATTTGCAAGTAGTTGTTCTTCTCGGTAGCCCAAACGTTGTGATAAATGATTTGTATCATCAAAGATCATATTTTGTCGAATCTTTAACGTTATCGTCAATTTTTCAGAATAACAATATACTTTTATTATCGCATTGCTCGTACATTTGCTATTTCTGTTAGAAGTTTTTACTATAGAAGAGCTTTTAAGTGTTTCCTGATATGTACGAAACGTTAAAAGCTTGATTATATTAGCGGGAAAGAAAATTCAAATAATGCGTGAAGGAAATTTTATTTAGCCGAAATTCAAGAAATTTTTCAATGGCACACAATTGGATTGGTATGAACGACAATTGAATATATTACACTAGTAGACCGCAATCTTGTTAAGCAATGTTAAGCAATGGTCAATTAGCGATCGAGTATACGGGTAATATGTATATATTTCCATAACATTAATGGAAAAATAACGTTCAGTTGGTTTCATCTCTGAGATGGTTCGCTTGTACGTAAAATGTATCATTTCATTACATTTCATTAATCTTACTTTGTTCAACGTAAGTTTCTCCTTTGAAGAACTTTTGCCTCTTGCATCCAATTAGAAAACTTTACACGTGTTTACTAAATTAAAATTCTTTATAACGTAATATCGTGCATTTACTCTGAGTATCATTTTAATAAAAAATAGAAAACAAACCTTAAGATATAATTTAAATAAAACAGTCACACCGGATTAATTTTTACACACAGTAATTTAATTAATAAAATCGCTAATTAGTCTGAGTGACTGTACGTCTGTAGTTAGCGGTCAATTTAATCATTTAATTGAAGAAAAATGTACGGTCCCATAAACCGTCCAACGAAATCGAAGCTGCTTGCTAAATGTGCAAGGATAAATACATGGAAAATTCCGGCGACCGCTCCAGGTATTAAAACACGTACCCATGCTGCCGGCCGCCAACTTCTCACCATCATAAAACAGCGAACGGCAAAGCCGACCATAAACCTTGGATTTCCACATTTGCTGACCATCCCTTGCTGTATTTTTCCTATTCCTCACCTTTCCTTCTAATACTTCTCCCACCCTTGTTTCCTACCACTTCCTAATTCCACATTAGACAAAATGAACAGCCAATGAACCAGCTCCAGCACCCACTCCCTTTCGCAACAAACCACCCCTTTCATGTCTACGACAAACATTCCAGAAGCGAAAGACGACACTTTTTACTTAACCATCGTACAGTATACATCAGCATCGATATTTCACCACTTTGTACTATTACGATAAATATACGTTAAGTTACTACGTGACATCAACTTTTCTTCACCTCTCATCATCTTTAAAACTAGCCCTCACGACATTAATTTGCCGTAGAGCGCAACGGCCATCGCGTTTAGAATCAGCATTTTCGATTCGCGAGTTGAGTGCCGTACAAAAAATATCAAGCGGAGCAGGAGGCTACAAGTGTGATTACAATCCTGTCGATCGTCAGTGAAAAGAAAGAAAATAAAATGGATAATTAAACAAATGACTAAACGGACGATGAAACCAAAAAGGAGACATAAGTTCAGCGGAGGTGCAAAATGACGTAGGATATATAGCTAAAGAAGGAGGTGAGAAAAATAAGATATACAGACGAGGGAAAACCGTGGACTCTAACAGAAGTAGTGGTAGTGAGATTGCGAGGGAGGGGGGATTCCTCGTTCACGGCCGAGCGACAACGTGAATCATTTTCCCTTAAAGCTCCCTTTTGCCCCGGGCAGTCTTCCGTTTCGAAAGCAATTTGCCCTGCCGAGCGTTGTGCCATGTATACCTCCGTGGATCCAGCGGACCGGCAAAAAAAGGCTTCGGGCTCGTTACGTCTCTCGGATGGGGTAAATTCAGGGTGCAACGCTAGGAGGAAAACAAGTCAGAATTCTCTTTCGAGGTAACTGCGAAACGGGAGGCCCAGTTTCCATTAGTTGTTTTCACGCCGGGGACAGCATTTGCTCTACCGTTGTATCCTTTCAATTGATGAAAGGTTAAGGATATGTACATATACAGGACAAACCACGGAAAGTGATCAGTTCATTCTGTTATTAGCGGGCCGATCGAAAATTCTTTATGTGGTGCAGCACCCAAAATTCTGACGTGGAATTACGCGGGCTCGTAAATCCCGTTTACGCTGGATCTCGACGATGCATAGTGGTCCCAAAACCCGAAAACGTGGACAAAATTATTGTAGCGTGATTTGAACACATAAGGTAATGGTGGAGTAGGTCGTTGAATTTGTATTGATGTCAGGTATCACATTCTATTGTCAAAAATATACAAGATCGTTTAAAAATTGAAGCTGACCTTTAATTTGTTATTAAAAAAAAGATTTTGTAGAATTTCTTATATTGATATTTGTAGAAGGCTGAATACTGATTGAGTTTTGTCTGAAACATTTTTTGTTAAATCATTTTTATTACTCCATACCGAAGACCATTTTCTCAAATTACGAATATAATTGAAAAATTTTAAAAACCAAATGGTTCTTTTCAATTTTTGGAATTATTCGTAGTAATTGGGAGTCTTGGAGTGTTTATGAATAAAGAGTGGATACATCTCTTATCTAAATATGTTTATTACAAAAATTGAAGAATTGTGTATAAACTGTATAAAGTAAAGTAAGGTACGGAAAATGGCGCCACAAGTATATCTGCAGATAATTTTGGCTCACATTGCAAGATAACAGTATAAACTAAATGCCTAAACAAAATTTTTACGGGATATCGCGATGACTGAAGCCGCTGACTCTCCTGACGTTATCACTTGAGCCTAGTTAAGTTGACCGTGGTGGCCGAAAGCGATGCGTTCGTGATATTCGCGTTTTAATTTTTAATCGTGTTTTACTTGCTCTCATCGACGCGTTTTGCAGTTTAATCTTATTGGTATTCGTGATGTATTGTGTTCTATAGGCTAACGTATTCTTTCGTACTCTAATCGTTCCCGCGGCTCGCTGCCGCTTGCGGTAAGCGCAATATCTGTTAGTTTACTTTTTGGGGACTGTTTCATGAGAAGCTCGAGAGCTTCACACGTAGCCCAACTCAGTCAAGAAAACCCCGTCATAAAATAGCTCGTTCAGCAACGACGGTCGTCGTTCCAAGTTCATAAAATAAATACCTTATTGAAACTCCTCGCGTTACTTCAAACAGTTGTAACAGATTCAAGGAAACAAATTTGATCCTGCCCGATCAAATGGAATTTTTATATGAAACAATTTTGTTTCATATTATGAATTTAGTTTTTCAAGCAATATTACCTTCTTTCCGATTGTACCGCGATTTCGTAAACATCCAGTCCCTTTGAAACATACGTATATGATTGAAAGGGTTTCAGATGTCTGCGTTTACGTTTCTGTGTACTTGTTTGCACGATGCAGTCGCACATTAAAGGCCGCTCGTTAGTAGCAGTTTTCTTAGACCAGTATCACGCAGATTTTTTGTAAACCATTGAAAGTTATACACTCTGCGACAAAATGGTCATAGGGCACCCCTAGATTTTTTATGTTTCACAAATCCAATGCAATATATAAAAATTTTGCACGCACTAATACAAACGCCATCATTTCTTCAGTAACTTATGAAAAGGCCATTCCCTGTTTTCACTCTTCTCTGATGTTCTTTCAGCGTTTTTCGTACAGTAAAATGATGGAACAGGTTTGGCAATTCCTATGAAAACATCAATAAATTGAATGGCAGTGTACCGAATATTGCTACGCGTTACTTCATAGATAAACAAATAACGTTTAACATGCAAATTTGTACTTTGTATATTTAAAGCGTTGTCAGGGAATGCATAGTTGAGGACAATTAAAAGAAATCACCTAAGAAATTACGACACATTCCTTTTTAGGTTCAAGTGTATGAACTGTGATTTAACAATTTTTATATGCACTTGATTCTACTTTATAAATACAACCAGTCCCTTAAGTATTGGTGTCCTCGCTGCCGATACGAGCAATTTGTTGGAATAAGTGCTTAAAAGTAGGTTAACCTTCATACATTCACAAATTTAGTCTAAATAAGCTTTATACGCGTGTTCATTTATAATAAAACGTTTATTGGAAAACGTCAACACATCACTGATTGTCAATCAAGTTCTTTTATCGACAGCGAGGGTGCGGACACTTATGAGACTGACTCTATGTTAAATAAATTGCTACGTGCGCAAGCCTCTATTTGCAATTTTCCCATACCAAGCTCGAACGAACCAGGGTACTCTATAGGAAGGAGTTAGCGTAATTGTGACACGATAATACCAGAGCCATGAGTGGTAGAGCGTTCCTCGTTCCACTTTCGTCATCCCCGTGGTAGAAACTCCGCAGTTTCTTCGCTTGATACCTGGTTACCTGAGACCGATCGTCGATCACCTCGAAATCTTTAGTTAAGCCACATCCCTCCTCTCGATAAATACAGGGAAGGATATCTCTGAGGAATCGTCGTCGGTGACTTTCGTCCATCGGGAAACTCGGCTTAAAAACACTTCCTTTTTTATTCCAAGTTTCTCTCTCTCCTCAGCTGAGTCGTTGTCTTCAGCTCTTTCTTGAAATTAATCGCGAACCCCTCGAGTCCCCTCTCGGGACTCCAACTTTTAGACGAACTGAACTCCTTCCATTTATCGGTTTCACGTACCTCCCGGTTTTTACTTACCTTCCCTCTATATTTTTCCGTCTTTATGCATATATATACAGAATAGAAGTACAAGCAGAGTTTCCAGGGCATGTATATGTATAATACATTATCGTGCATAAGTATTTGGACACCCGATGCTATTTGGAAAAAGGTTTATATCTTTATTATATTGGAATATTTCTGCTTATAATTAACTTCAATGCGTGCCATTGAGGTGCAAGATGCATTACATGGTAATAACAGTTTGCAACAAATGAATGAAAATGATGAAATACTGCGGCCATCCACGGGTCCGTCTCGTCAGGCGATAATTGCGTTCACTACTCTAGGTTATCTGGCGACAACTCCTTCAAGATATGTACCGGAATTTATTGAATTAATACATAATCACTACGTTTACTTAGAGTCCATTTCGCCTCATAACATCTCGTTTGGATACAAATTTGGTGAGTGTAACAGTCACCGCACCATTTTAATAGGGCATCGAAATATTAACTTCGACATCATTTTGTTAACGCACATTCATTTAGTTTCACGTTACAAATAGCTTAAAGTGTCTGCCACTATGTGTCAAAGAAAGTGTTGATCGTTTAATTACAGAATTATGGATTGCTGATAATGTGATTTGAATCTCCACTTCCTGAATCCTTGTTGAATATTAGGTTCATGTTCGTCATAAATTAATTCTTTTGTACGGCTCCATAAATAAAAATCTAACGGAGCCCAATTAGACTTACTTTTGCACAAGGAATAACACCCTTATGGTTTATATCGCGATTCTTCGAACACCCTGCACAATAGTAGAGTATTTTTGTACTGTTGATTCTTGGTCCCTCGTTATAATTGTGACCGAATTCTTCACTAAACTTCTACTGAGGTAAGGAAACTAATTGTATTGCTGTAACTCCATGTTTATTTCTAACGGTCAGCCCAAAGTTTACAGACTTCTGGGATATAGTTAGAAACATTATACCATTCATCCAAAAGTTCAAACAATAAAGTTTACAGTAAAGTTTCAAACAGTTTACAAAACCCTGAGGTGTATGAACTAAAGTGTTTCCGCGAAATCAATTTGCGTCGGTTTTCAGTTATTGCTTTTCCGATTTTCCATTTTTATCAGTATTTAGAAACGTTATAATCGCCCGAGGTAAGATCGGAAGTCATAGTATATGAGATACTTTATGAATAATGTGTCAATGTCCAAATACTTATGCCCCGCAGTGTACGTGTGACCTGGCGATGAAATAATCTTCTGTTGAACGGTTCGGACTTTATGACGAACTCTCTCCAGCATTTGAAAACTGTGGGCTTTTAACGCAAATATAGCTGCAGGTACATGCTGCAATTGCGTGCACATATAACTCGCGCGTGTGCCTGGAACATGTTAAATAACGGCACGAGAGAGTTATCGCGATGTGGAGTACCGTTCTTCTAAATCGGCAGAATCGTGTGTTGAGGAGGGAGAATTTATGATGTGAAGCATAGAGGCCAGAAATGTTCAGTCGCGTATCGCCTTGTTTAGGTTCGAGGGTACGCGTCTGGATTGCATCGAGTCCAAGCGTAGGGCTGTTGTTCTGCGTTTCGTTACGGAGGCTCGAGTCATCGCCTCAGCCGGACCCAAGTGTCTCCGGGCTTTAAGGGTCGACTCGGGTGGCCTCGCGTTTATTTTAGTTTTTAGACTGTCGCCAATACCAGCCAGGAAGTCGTAAATTGTCTCTTCATGTTTGTAACAATCCCTATGTAACGTACTTTCCATATTTGGTCAGGTTTCCCTTTCTTGCGCCTCACGACCATCTTCGATATAGACACGCCTCCACCAATAATCAGTTTTCGTTTTACCATTTCCGAGTTGTTATTGAACCAATAGTTTTGTTGCTTATTCCCATAGTTTTAAGACTCCACCCCTGCAATGGGGTTCGTAGGTTTCCTTCGGGGAAGTTTGTGCCGACGACGGAAGAAACATTTTGGAGTCACGGGTAGAAGGTAGTGAGAATACAACATATTGCTAGTAACAGAATAGAACCATCGAACTCTGCTTGCGAATAGAGAGTTAATAGTGTCACAGTATTTAACCTGTTTAAATACATCCTAAGTATTATTGTTAAACGGTTCAGTGTTTTATTCCTTCACCCACGACATTGCTCCTCACCTTGAACACCAGTTCAAATTTTTGGGGCTCTTGCACGACACCACAGTGCAAGAGAATTGGCAGGGAATCGTGAAGATTTACAACCTTCAATAAAAGCGACGCCCTGTCATAACATCGTGAAATAGAAAACAATTTATAAACTTGAACTATTAGCGCAGTTTCAAGATTGGCGTCGTGCATCAATATCTGTTTTGCCGCGCACTGGCGATGAACCGGGTGGCCAGGGCCGAGCAGGTAAAACGAAGGTCGCAAATCTTCGTTCCGACTAGGGTCGCATCGCGTGGTGGTTAGACTTTCCTATTCTTATTCTTAAAAGTTTATCCATATGTAGAGATTATTTTTTGCAAATCTCAGGTAAGTGAGATGAGGATAGGGGAGGTAATAAGACTTCGGTTTTACTTCCAAATTACTAGTACAGTAAAACTGTGTCGATACAACCCCCTCACTTATACTTCTAAATAAAACGACTCGCTAACAACACTCTCGCAACTCTGACAATCACAGTCTGCGATAGACAGTCTGTCAGGATCTTCCGAATCCTTGGATCGCGTGGTTCACACTACGAAATCATTCGAAACATTCACGCACTATTTTTAACCCCACCAATACAATATATTACTAAGTAGACAGCATATTAAATATCTGACATTTATAATAATAATATAAAGATGTGTGTTTGATTGAAACTGCAAGTGAGACAGTAACAGAATATATCGCGTCCCGTGTACACAGAATATATTCTATTCGGATTTCTATAATAACCGAATCATCAAATTGGACGTTTATGCGACAGGAATTCCATTTTGCATCTTTTCCCAACGATTCTAACGCAAGCACCTCGACTCGTCTTGACCTCGATTCTACATGTCAGCGAATTCAATGCAGTACCTTTATTTCCCACGTATTTCCATAATACATTCGGTGAGCACAAACCGCCGGTAGACCTTTCATAGATATTCCATTTTGGAATACCGATAAATCCGTTTTATTACATTGCGCCGCTTATTTTGAGCGAGTCGCGACATTTCGAAGACTACAAAAATAATATAATGTACTGTGAGGTGATCAAAACGGTCCAGATAGGAAATGTGTTTTCTGCACAAAGCGTGCGGTTTGGCTTCAAAAGTATTACTTTGTCACGGTACATGCAATGAGTCGGGCTACGTTTACTTCGGATAATTGGGATAATTTATAATTGTAAATGCAGAGTGTTATATTAACCAACGGCAGCTATATATGCAGTATTTAAATATTGTCAATTGCATGTGCGGCAATCTGGTAAAGTTGATATTTAATACTGTTTTAAAATTATTTCATTATTGTACGTGCTTACATTTGCAAATGTCAGCTGCATACATATTGTTGGAACAATCATCTTTGTAGAGTTACTTTTGTTCATTACCATTTGCACACTCATAATTTGTGCATATTATTCCAAACACCAGAGTTTCTGTAATTTAATTTCAATACTTTCTATTTTAATCGAATATGTTTACTGACATTTTGAAATGTTAATAAGAACTGTGTCAAACGCAATTAGTAGAAAAAATGAGGAAGTACCATCAAATGAAACGAATAATTCGGAGTAGAAATATTTTGTTAACATTCCGAGTTAACTGACATTCATATTCTTTGTAGTAAACTATCGCGTTATACTGAAGATTTTCATTACATCCAGCAGTTAGGAGGAAACGATGCACTCATTATGCAGAAAATCGATATTGTTACCTATAGAAGAACACATTCCGTGCAAACTAGGAAACTTGTCACCTTAACTCTTCGTTAGATCGTTACCTCCGTGTAGGGGTCCAGAATGGACCGTGCGAACTTACTACACCATATACAGGGTGGCTAATATAATCCTTCAAGAACTACACGATCAACTTTAATCGTTCTTGCATCCAATTTGATAGATCCTCGAAGCCTGTAAATTCGTAGTAATATTGATCTTTATGCATCATCGCGTAGGGGTCCGTCAGGACCTCCGAAATTGCCGAAATTGGCCTTTAAATTCTATTCAGAGACATCGGGCATATTAAATAGAGTTTTTTAGTAGTTTACTAGTAAACTAATTCTAGCCCAAAACACATGCTTGCAGCGCCTATCGTCTCTGAATAGCAATTGCCGTATCATAAATCTCTGACACTACCCTGGGGAAGCTACAGAACCCCTACATAGGTATGTAGACAAAGCGTGCTCGGTACCGTTAGTCAACGTATGCAGATCTTGCAAACCGAGGGCTAGTATGCGAAGGCACTGATTGGTCGACACCCGCGGCCCACAATTGATACATAAGTACACATTTTTGGAATAAAAACCAGATACCCAAAACCCATAGAATAAGCAACATCACTTTCGTTTTTTCCACTCGGCTATACGTAGCGCCGAATATATGGAATATTTCGGCCCGTCCTTCGAGCACATACATACAACATATTTCTACTCGGTACACCGCGTGCAAATACCCAACAAAGCGAAAAAGATCACAAGATCAACCGTTGGTATTTACAGGCTAACAAAAAGGATCAACTTTAGCTGTAGACCGATCTTCGGATTTCTTTCAATACCTCGTTTATTTTAAGCAATTTTAATACTCAAGACTAATTATTTCCACGTTTATTAAATCTAAAATTTTCTTTTAATTTAAAAGAGACGTGTTAGGGTTAAATGATGGCTGAAAATTACTATGGGAATTATAGTGTGCTCGCTCTTTTCTCTTTGTTGTATTTGGGTTTTATGTGATACGGCACCTGTGCCACTAGCAACGAGTTTGACTCGGTTTTCTTTACTTAAATATTGTGGTAGAATTAGGACTCGGTTAGGTAGTTGAGAATGTTTTTGTTGTGGACCTGGTTGTTAGAGCGGTAACAGGGTTAAATCTATACTCGTATTTATTTATTTGGATTCGACATCTTCTGAAGTCATATAGCAGACTGCAAACTGGTGGTTCTATCATGTTTTTTGTATAGAAGTTCGTGGCTCACCCCATTCTTATAGTCCAAAACGGATAACAAAGATTCTCATCTATCTTGCTGCAATTTTTTTCTTAAGTAACTTCTCTTACAGTCGCTTGAATACATTTTTCGTAACAGTTTTCATATAAGGAATATGGCATGACTTCTTTCCTAAATTGAGAGCTATAATTTCTTTTAAATATGAATGAATCCATTGAAATAGTAGAGTGATAATTTGTGGATTGGTTGAGTTGGCTTTATTGAAAATGGCTGAATGGGTGCCAAACGATTCCAGTAACGGTTGGTTGGAGTTTCATCTAATTGATTGGATTTGTGTCACTATTAATTTTTTATATCTGTTCTGTGCACATTGGCAACCAATCGATTGTTTCGCATCACTGTTTTCATAATAATTAACAATTTCACTTTGAAAATTGAAGAACACCCCCCGAGGTAAACATATTTACATGAAATAAATGGCTCTTGGTGCCTCTAATATCAATTTCGAATTAATGTGAGGTAAGAAAAATTAGTTTTCAAGACAAATCCTGATACATGTTTCACAATTGATATTAATTACTATTTCAAGTTTTCGACATTCGTTCAATATTCAATGGCCATCTGCTTACTACATTCAATAGAATGATGATGTACCCCAGCAATTCACTCTACAATTACAATTATTCGTTTAAAAATTTGCAAACTTTTTGCCATAATGGAATGCTAGAATTTTAATAAAAATATTAATCAGGTACAAGGGAAAATAACAATGTTTTCGCATTGCAGCTTAATATTGCTAATAAAGAAAAGTGTGAACGTAGATACTATACAATGTAAGGGCCTTTATTATTTACAATTTGTTCCTACCTTATTGATAGTTATTCCAATTTCCAACAGGTCTTATAATACAAAATGGATCTTCCACTAAAGTGATCCATAGAACTCAAGCTTTAATCTTTAGTGGACTTGCAGGGTGGTTCTTGAATCATGAAGGTTAATATCCGCAGTTAAACATTTCTTAATCCATCGCTAACTCATACGTGCTAACGCTTCATGTATGTCATTAAAACATGACATGAACTACACCTTACTAGTGGCACAGTATTTCCTTGCCGATAGTGGCACAAGATACAATCACACAAATGCATTTTGTCGATTGCCATGTTTGCCGTATTGATTTCCACCTAGTTTAATTAAATGGACGAGTTGAACACGGCCACGTACACGTGAACTTCTGAAACATATGATCCGTGCGCTGTGTTCACGAGGTCCCTGTAAAAAGTAACTTTAGTCAAACTGTAACAGTATAGATCTAAAATCTAAACAAACACTATCATTACTTCGTACAGTACGAAAAATATTAATCAGCAAAGAGCTTATAAATTATCGTCGGATTAATTATAGATCTAATATTTTTGTAACTGAGGCGATTCTGTTCGCCATGACTAGAGGCTGAATTTGCGACACCTTCAAGCGCATAGTGTTTCATTAGTACGCGAAGCTTGAGAATGTTCTATCACAAGATCAAAGGTCACTGGCCCTAGTACAATTCCTGCCACTTGTGATTTGAGGACTGATGTACGGGGTTCAAGATAACTTGGAAATCATGGATAGAGTAGGAAGAGAGAAAATGACAGCATTGATTACGTTCATGGCACTATTACTATATCGCCTGTATTGGCAGAAGCGGCCGTCGTAGCGTAGCGTCAAAGCCCTGGTGACAAACGTCGAGCTTGTTACCCAATTCAGGGTTCACCTTGCGATAGCTTTGTAGAGGAAATCCTCTCCTGACTCAATATCAACCAAGTGGTGTGCGGACTTGTCCCGCAGAAGACCAGCTGCCAAGTACATCGTATGAGTTGCTGACGCCATTTTCACTCAGCAAGCTATATTCTAAAATTCCTTTAATTCAGAGAGTTTGCAGATCGTTAATAGAAGCAGCATGACAAATATTAAATCTGTCACTTTATTTCCGACTGTTCCACGAGTTGTGCATGAAAAATTGAGAGGCTTAATAATACCTGTGTTAGTTACTATTTTCATTAGTCATAATAATGTTTAATTTCAATTCCTTTTCCTCTGTGCTAAAACATTGAAATAGTATAGTATTTTATACTATACATGTAGGATTAGGAGATTGAAAGGTTCAGAATGACCACTCATTCACGCGCGCGCACACACATAGAATATCGCTTCTTACTCATTCGCATGCACACGTGCTCGCTCCCACCCTTCATACATAACACGTGTTACCACTTATTTTCCATAATTTAATATTAAAATGCGCAAGCCTAAATAAATTTGACTAATGTAGTAAGAAAAATTACGCAATTTTGTGCTTTAATGATTGCATAAGTTTACGCTGAGATAATTTTGTTAAATATGGACTAAATATCAAATGCTAAATATATCTAACTCCATAAATACATACTTGCATCAGACAATATTTTGGTGGCAATATTGTCTATTCACATATAGTCTATTTTTCCTAAGGTCTTCACTTATATTTTTAATTAATTTACAACAGTTACATTTTTTTACTTCTATCGCTACTTTTATTCTTAGCAGCTGCTTTGAAACCATTGTACACCTAAACATAGAATTGAACAATTTCCCTGATTTCTTATGCAAAACTTTAGTCACTTCCATCCGAACTTTGCTTCCCCTTTCACTGAAGAGTTGGCTATGTTCCGGACCTCCAAGCAATGTATACATATTTCTTTTGCTTCTAACCAAAGTACTCTCGTTTCTCTCTAATGTACAGTAAGTCTATGAACTGATAAGTTTACTCAAATTCAGCACAGTTCTCTTTCTATAGGTAAAACCAAGTTTCGAAAGTTCAATGTGGCAAAAAATCAAGTTTGACTTCAGTTTTTAGATATCGTACACATTATGGATCTTTCACGTCGTAATCAAATCTTCAATATATCATGATTCGACAGAATAGTTACAAAGACTGTTTAATTTTATTACTATTATTATTATTATTATTAATCAACACGTGGAGTACTGCACCGGTGAACCACACTAAATTTTCTGCTCGGGTAATATTGTACACTTGTTTTCCCATCCATATACATGCAAGCATGTTCATATTAGACACAATGGTATGCAAGTGTGTTGCACATTCAGTGAGAATGAGGAGTATATGCAACAGACGTATAGTGGTGCGACCGAAAAGAATTTGAAACGAGTGTTTGAGAACCAAGCACGAAAGGAGAACACGTAGCTACCCAGACTTTTGTTGCGAAAGTTTTTTTTAGAAATTTCTGCACAGTTTGCTGAGTGACGAGAAAAGCGAAAGGTGAAACGCAGGGTTAGACGTGTGTCACGGAAAATGTATACCCGGAACAGTTGTGAATTGTTCTTGAGAGTCATAGTTAAAAGTCTGCGAGTTCTAAAGTTAGGGACATAAAAGTCAGAGTCAAACACTGTTAACGGAGAATTTTAACTGTCCATCATTAGCAGTTACTGTAAATATATTGTTCTTGATTTAATTATTTAATAGCACGAAGCTTTTAATCGCAATCTTGAAACACACAAACCTATTGTTATCAATAGTGATAAAATCTTAGTTAAAGTTAAAATCCTACGTAAAATATATTGGTGTATCTCTCAGCAATTATCATACGAAATAAAAATATTCACCAAATGGTTGAATAATATTTCATAAAGTCTTAACTGTTATTAGAGCATTCAACTTTAAGGGATTCTCCGATTCACTGTGTGTTTCTTCGAGGCGCAATCTATTCAAGCAGATCTATTCCTCGCTGGGATGGGATTCTGGACAAGTTGCTTAAATGATAAGCGATCGAATAACTAACGCATCGTGAGCAGCATCTCCATTAATGAATCGCTTTCTACTTTCATACCGGGTCAAAGCCTTTCGGAAGACTATCTACTTACTTTTCTACTTGCGGATTTCCATTCCACTAGTACTTTGGCAGTATCACTAAGGTTCACCTTCTCGATGCAGGAACGTGCCTTCCTTTCAAATGAAAATGAATGATTTACCACCATAATTAAATGGTAAATTAATGAAGACAATCGCATGTCGCGATTATAATACAAGTCGTCAGCATCAGGATCTAACAAGATCCCTGCATCACTCTGATAAGCTTCGTACAATCTAGACTATAATCCTCAAAGGTATTGCAGTCTCGAGGAAGCAGTATAGAATGAGATTTATTAAAATCTTATTTTGTTTTGAGAACATACATATACGTGTACTTGCATCTTTCAACATATATTCGCAATATCACGTCCTCAAATGATGAATCTGATTGCACTATATTCTGTTGGCTTCCCTAATAATTATGTGAACTGCTTTGGAATTACTTCATACGTTTCAATTTTATTCTAGAAAATCATGACAAAATTCCATTGCTTTATTTATTATACAAAGCTGTAAGCAAAATTTAAGGATGTATTCTGCGCTGATCTGTTATCGTAGAAAGAATGTGCATGTAATATATTGTTAGGAAGGCAGAAGCACATCGCTAACGTTCATATAGATAGTACAGCCGTACTGATTCTGATAAGCACCGACAGACGGCAGTAAGAGAAGTACTTTCGTGGTTGGTTTGTTAACTGTGCAAAAGACCTATACCCCTCGCATAGAGTGTGCTCCAAATACCTCCGTTGGAGTTTGCCCATATCAATTGTAACGTACGCTTTTGGTCCTTTTGATGTTCGCTAGAATGTTGACATCAAATGAATTAAATTCTTGTTATGAACCGTAGCATTCAATGTGTAGGCAGATCTGGCAACACAGGGCAGGTTATTTTCGCCGTCTCTTGCGGCACAACCATATAAGTCAATATTGTTACGACGTAAAAAGAAAAAAGACTAACAGCAAGCTGTCGGATTAATTATCTGGTACTTTTAACGTGGACCGTCAATAAAATCATGGACACTCGAACCACCCGGGCACCACGTGTGCTGGATAATATATTACCACCACCCACGCCGCGTAACCCCATTGGAAAATACACACATTGTCTTCAAATGCTGTAACAAAACGTAGCCTCATACTTGCAACGCATTCATGCAAACATCTTATATGGTCGTCTATTAATATACATTTAATTTGTTTTGAAAACAATATCTCGGTTGAGACGTAAACAATAGCTAAACATCTCCCTAATAAATCTACGGACATTAGCTCTTCATGTATCGGCTTGATTATTTTTAAAACTTGATCAGGTGGTTGGTTGTTCGGGGATAAAGGTCTTCAGGGTGTTATTGGCTTTAACCTTGCGTCATTTGCAACCAACTGCGTAAAAAACTGAATTCCATGGTTACGGAGATACTGTTAATAAAAAACAAAGGGGACCAATTGTTATGTACATTGGCCACATAAACGACTGTAGTTACATATCGGTTTTTAAGTAGAATAGGTTAGTGGTGTGGTCAGACAGATATTACAGAAATGCTACGTCCATTATATCAGGAGAGTATTTATCAACTAGTATAGCTCAATGATATTATTCGAACAAATTTTGATGAGTAGTGGAGGTTAATGCACAGAGTGCCTTATACATATAGTTACACTTGTTAAATATATCAATAGTAAAACGTATTTCTGTTGTTTGCCATAAATTGCGTAAATTGTTCTATATTGATCTCAAGTATTTAACCAATTTCCTTGTCTAAAGAGAAAAATAAATGGAATATTGTGACATTGCAGTAATTAAACAATGTAATAAGTAGATTGTGTTATTTATGTTATATTACATGACTATTATTTATATGTAAGGTGTTGAAAGTGAATGAGTAATTAACAATAATAATGAACAGTGTCGGAAACAGTGTTATATTCGCTACGCGAATGATCTCACTCTTCTCGAACACCCAGAATACAGAAATATAGAGGTGTCATTTAACCGGATTCCTGCAAATATTCGTCCCCTGCACTTGTCATTCCGAACCGTGCTGTATTTAACTACTTTGTCTCTACGTTGTTTGGCGATTACACTGATTGAAAAAAAACCATCTACTTCATTATTTCATCCCCGACAACCATATAACACCGTTAAAGCAGATAGCCCGACTTAACGTTGCGATATTGATTGTAGCCGAAGGTTGCCTTAAATCTGCCGTCGCATAGATATATTTTGAAGAAGACAACCGAAGCCAGAAGCGGTGTCGCGAAATAAGCCGAGGTGATTGTGAAAATAAAATTCCGACTGGGGCGATGCTAAGTTCTGCCGACCTGGGTTCTATAGCACGGCTTTTGAACGCGACCCGTTTCTAGAATGTAACGGTGTGATGCATGCGCTTTCGTGGTCCGTAGGCTAACGGGGTGGAGCATGAGTTATGAAGGCGCTGGGACTGCAGTGTGTCGCTGGAAGAACCAAGGAACGTATCCGGTGTGTTTAACATCCGAAAGAGCTTCGGAGTGGGTACTTCAGTCTTACTGGGTTCAACGGGATCTTTGCCCGTTGCTGAATTAATATATTGTCGGAACGTGATGTTAAGTTGAACTCTTGCTACCTCCCAGCGATGTTAATTTCTCCTTAATTAGCGACAAGCAGACTCGCCCATCTCTTTTGCCCCCAGCGAAAACTTTAAGAGGTTCGGCAATTACGCCGCTGTATCATTTTATACTATCGCATAATTTAATATCTAATCAAATTTATGGGTTTTATCATTTCGGAACGGAGGATTGTCGATCAAACGGGAACTTGTATTTTCATTATTGTCCCAGGCGTGGTTCTAATAGAAATAGCGAAGATATAAATCTATTTTATCGCGCAGAGACCTTACCGCGAAGATTTTCGATGGTATTTTCTCTAGAAGTGCCGAGTGTGCCTGTCGAATAGTTTCCTATTACTTCGAACTTCATTGGGAATTTATTCACTCTCTCGACAGAATGCTGCACGAAGTTTTATACCTTTATGCAGTGCCTAGCGAGTCAGAAATATTAAAAAATGGAAAATTTCACCGCCATTTTTATGAACCTTGCGGATAGATACGCGATCATTTCGACAAGTTGTGTTCGTTTTATTAAATATTTGATGCACAGGGTAGATATTTATTTTCCGCGTGCGGCACAAAGAAAGAGCAATTTGTCGTACTAATTTTGAATCAATGTCTTCAGTTTCCGTTTATAGAAAAATTCTCGACACGTGTTGCATTTGTTGCTACCGCTCGCTGCAAGTTTTTCATAATACTCTTTATGGCTTGTGCGTGGAGAAAGTCCCTTTTTCTGCTGGAAATATTTTGAAGAATTATTACTCTTTGGCGGTTGACTTTCCACGTTTTCTATCTTTCGTTTGAATGCCGATCTGAGAGCGTGGTTATGTATCAAAAGCGTGCTGCTCGTTGGTTTCAAAGGAGAGGCGGTTTAATGTTTCCTTCTTTTTCTTTCTGGCCATCTCGCTCTTCCTACCTTCTTCGTCTGTCCTTTCCTGTTGAGGTACGCGCCGGGGTTTTCCTTCTTTAGCGCCGCCGGAAAACGCGAAACCGTCATGAATATTTCACGAAAGGAGTGCGAGGGTGGGTGGGATTTCATCTCCTGTCGGGAATATTAAAATATCGAAAAGAGGTAAATGAAAGGGCGACCTGGGGTGACGCACCACTTGTACTCCGTGCAAGACGGGGAAAGAAACATCGAACGAACGAGAGAATGAGAGGAGGTAGAACGAAGGATGAAGGTATTATGGTTTGATAATCTCGGCGACACAACAGCCGTTCGATGCGCCTACTGTAACCAATATATTCAACAATGCTATCTCTTCTCACAATTGCATTTTGGTTGCTATTAAAGGTCTAATAATTTCTTTCTGTCGGAGTCTGCAGTAGTGTAATATCTGGAGGATTTTATATTATAAATTTTGAATTCGTAGTTATTGTAAAGTGTATAATTTTATGACGTAAATGTTTCACTGTCGTTCAGCGTTTAAAGGGAGCTGATCGGTACGATTTTCTTTTACGTGAGTTCGAAATGTGACGTAAAATTGAATAAGGACAGATTGAAAAAGTTTGTTGAAGGCAATACAGCATATTTGCAGATAAGCTCAGGAGTAAATCAGTCCACCTGACCACGTTTCATTCATACGATTTTTTTCGTATCTGTTCAATCAGTGGTATTTTCACACGGGGAAAACGAAGCTGGTGCTATTGATATTTAACAATCCTGCGAAGTTAAAAAGAAGATTATGCGAATTTTCGGATTCCTAAAGTTTCCCTGATTATATCGCAATTATTTTATCAGAAGGCTGAATTCCTGCTCAAGTAAAACAAAGGAAAAAACTTTCTTTAATCACGCTGCTTCGAAAGGTGGTTGAAAGAAAAGTAAAGTAATTATTAAACAGCCAAGTGGGGTAGGTAATCTCGAAGATTTAGAAGACCACCAATGTGCAATTAGATCGCTTTGTTCGACGGGATTATGGTTCATTCCGGAAGGTAGGGAGAGTTCCCTGAATATTCGAAGACGACGGCAGCTGAGGAAGTGCGAAACATAGCTGCTTAGACAGTCTGAGCATCATCCTGATTCTATTAAGGTGGCGGCCTACTAGGCTTGTGCTCCTCCTGTCAGCTTTGGGGTATGTACCCTATTTACTATACAGGGTAGTGGAGGTGATAGATATCCTACATTGTCTATTTCTAAATTTACACCACAGGTGTGGCATTATAAATGAGGGATGAAAGCGAGCGGGAAACTATTGTGTGTGAATGTGTGTACATGCCTGAACAAATGAAACCGATGGAGATGTAGAGCGCGGGGAAAAAGTGAGATTTGGGCAGCGTGATCAAGAGTCGCGAGAGCGGATGGTCCTCCTTCTTGCGGTGAATTGCGTATTTGGCCAAGCGAGTGGGAATTTCGAAAAACCTCGGATAATAGTATGTACATAAATAAATAGTATCTCTCATTAACGATAGCCTATATTTTTGTGTACATTAATGGTTATTACTCCTGCCTTATGACGACGCTTCCAGCGCCACTAATTTTTAATCCTCAACGTTCTATTATTTATAATAAGTATTGATATTTATAACCGGTAATAAAAGAAGAATTCAAGGTTGCTTTATTTCCACTTATATCACTTTTTCAGTTAGTTGGATGCGTATGCCAATTCAGTTAATTAATTGAGAATAATGTTGGTGTTCAAGAGAAGATCTATATTATAAGTTTTGAAGATGAAATTCTTTGACTATGCGGCTATTGGACTGTAATGCAATATTCAGTAATGGTCGAAGTTCCATTTTCATGGTGAAAAAGTTGATAAACTTATCATCCAATTATAATGGTACTACACTTGGGAAACTTGGTGAATTCTATACCTTCAAACTTGATCAGGATGCGAGTAAGAATGTACAGTAGCGAAATATTTCAAGATGTCTATAAGAATGTCTGCAGTAGTTTAAATTCTATAGGAGAAGGAATGTAATAACTTTACATTCATCCTATTCAAGGAAATTCTCGTTACACAAATCACTGATGCTCCCTTAAAATTGTTATAAATGGTATTTATGAATTATAAAAAATACATATTTTATAGCCTTCCTTGCTTCATAAATTTAGAATGTTCGTAAAGGCAGTTGAATGTGACATTACAATGTAAGTAGAGGTTTCTAGTAGTAATTTGCATATTATATCAACAGTTACTTTTCTGCTAATGACGTAATGAATGTCTCTTTACTGCATTATATATTCCAGGGAATTAGTTGTAGATAAAAGACGAAATTGAACTGAATGTTGGAGGAAATTTCAAACCATAATAAATATTAATACAAATTATTAAAAAGATTAATATTTAGGATTCCAAAATTGGTACAAATGTTACTTATGGTACACGTAGGATATATAGACAAGAATAAGATATAGTTATTATCAACGATTTTGATAAGGTTTTGCACAAATTATGGCACGTGTTTTTTTATTATACATATAGCTATTTGTATAAAGTATAAAGAAAATCTGATTTCGCGGGAAATACATACTCATAATACTTTCACTGTACGTGCAGTTAGCAATTATAAAAATATTTTTCTCCGTTTCCATTTAATTTCTGTCACCCCCGAGGCAACTGAATGATCTCATTGCGGTAATGAAATTCTGGTTATCGGACAGTACATTTACACTATACCTGGATTTTCCAACATAATCATTAGTGAACTGTTAACTATACAACACTGACGAAAAAACAGTAACTCGGTGGTGCTACATGTAGTGAACCCTCCAGGTCATAATGTAGTCTCTACAGTTAAATACAGCGACATGCGGGTGAGCGCTGCCGCTTCGTATAATGACTTTTTGACATACTTTACCAGTGAACAGTCTTTTTCTCTTCAGTTCATCGTTTAAAACGTTCGACTATGTTCTGGCCTGGTTACCATTCTCGAGTCCCTCCAGATGCAGAGAAGAACTTCGTCGTCGTAAACTTTTCCTTGAACACCGGTTGCCGTTGATGCCGCTCCACGATTCATCCATTATTTTATCCACTTCAACTTTCCGTGATATACCTACTTTTCTGTTGCTTGCCACGATTATGTATAGCAATTTTTCCATTTTTGTATGAACCTGAATTGTAATACACTTGTTAAGTGGAATAGTGTACTGACAAATTTGTTACCTTTATTCTTTGTCAAATGCACGAATGTAGGTAGGATGATTCTGTAAACAAATTTAAGAAGGGAAAAATTAGTTTGTAAAACATCAAGAACTATTAAAAGTAGAAACGGGAAAAGTGTGAAAAGACAAAGAAGTCGTCGATATGTGTCCAGGGTGAGATGAATTATATACAGATTCTCCTTTAGGGGACTGGATATAGTGTTGCAAGTGTCTAAAACTATCAAGGAGCTAGATTATTCAAATGTCAGGATTATATTTGCTAAATTGATATAACCAATTTACCACAGTATGATCGACATTTTACCCAATATTGGGTTGGTCGGCAAAGATAACTATAAAATATTCGACAGTTTAATTATTAGTAAGGTCTAATAATAAGCATAGTGTAGCGATTATTTTTGGTAAATCTCGTGTGTCATAGAGGAACAGGTGAGGTAATAAGATTTCAGCTTTTATTAAAATATAACTAATTTATTATTAAATATATCTCACGACATCTCACGCCACAACACAACACAATGACTCACTAACAATTGACTACGTCAAGTGGCTAACAATTGAACTCGTGCACGCATCATTCACACTAATATATTCTTTCACCCTTACGGTTACACCTCTATAAGCTTCGCCTAAATATTTCTCTGAATATTGCAACGAGACAGGTGTTATACAAATTATATCATTCTTGTGAGAGAAATCAGTCGTCTGGTTAAAAGAACATAAAATATACTATAGCTGTACATTTGTCAATTATCGACGAAACTGACGCTTAAGCTATGGTCAGATATCATGTTCCCCAAGAGAGGGTTAACCAGGTGAACACTAATTAGGTACTTCAAATAGGTGACTTTCTTGATTGATTAAGAAATGTACAATGATACCAGCCATCTCTTTAACAAAATATCACTCCTATATCACAGGGTATAGGACTTCATAGATAAATTTAATTTTCTAAGCTTTCATCGTGTACAATGTTTTTACTTTCCATCGGTATTTCGTATCGTTTGTAGCAATCAAAAATATTGCACTTGATATATTAATTTCATCTGCTATCCTTTCAACGCATACAATATTTGCACTTTCCATATCAACTTTTTATCGATGCACAATCAGAGTCTCAATTTCATGGAGCCAGAGTCAGAGTTTCATGGAAGTATGATGCGTTCGATATACCTTTTTATTATCATTGCACGTGTAACATAAAGTATAGACGCGTGGACGCGAAGAGGATAAGGGCGGTCTGCTGGATTTCACTTTACATCCATTTCACGAAGCGCCACTTACCTCAAATGGTAGGAAATGACGGGCAATTATTTACTACAGCTGGCTGAAATAGTGAAAACTGGAAACAGCCGGTCTAATTTCATGCCAGAGTAACCACCACCATCGCGACCATTGAATGGAGTAAAGTAGGGGTGGCATGCCCCGTTTGTGCTTCTCCACCATCCCTGTTGTCTTTAATCTATTTCATGGAAACTGAGCGTTAAGCTTCACTGTTATGCTTGTCGCTAAAAAAATATCGAGCGTCCCTTGTCCGAAAAAATGATTGTCAAAGTATCGTAAGAGTTTTTTAAAAATATTAATTTACATTGTTTGTCAATTTTCTAACTAACAATACGTGAGATTTGAATGAGGGGGTGATTAGATTGCGATGCAACGTATTGAACTAACATCAATTTCTAATAAATATTTGTATTGCTGTTCGTTAATGATTACCCAAGACTCTTTGCTATATTTAACATGCATTGCTTTAATTAACGACGATATAGAAGCTCTTCTAACCAACAATTATTGTATTGATTTTGCTCCGTATTGGTCACTAACGAATGACTGACACTTCTCCATCTATACAGCCTTCTACAGCGTGGCCAAAAATACATATTTTAACGCTAATGTAACCCACCAATAAAGAGACGTCTCAATCATTTATCCAAGTAAGTGAGGCCAATTTTCGTCCAACTATAGCCATTGTCTTTTTTCCGTCTTCGTAATTGATTATTAAGTTCGTATGACAGTGTTGATTAATAGAGTCGTCGAAATTCAATTGTAACGTTGGTCCGGAATTTTCTTTTTATTTCTGCATTCGCATGAAAGTGTAAAGTATTGAATTTTCGAGAAATATTATAAATCGCTGTTTTTAAGTATGGTGTTTGCCACATATTAAATTCTTTTGCCTTTTCACTTTCTTAAAACAGCTTCTGCGCAATTTATCGAACTGTTGTACTTGAATCATCTCTAACAAATTCTTTCGACTTGTCGTTATTAACAGTAGAAGGGAGCCCTAGAGCTTTTGTGTTTTCGATACTCTCGTTACCAGCCCAAAATCAATTTTTTACAGTATCTGCTGCTTTGAATTTTATTTTGAACCGATATGAAAAATGTGTACGAAGCTTCTTTCTACCTTCCCATAGTTACTTCAACAGACGGCACTATTAACAAATACATGTATCAAGGCAAAGATGTATCGTGTAGTAAATACGATATGAAAATTTATAGAATACGAAGCTTGAACCCTTTGCTCTAGAAAGGCAACTCTCACTCGTCACTTGGTTTCACACAAAACCCCGAATTGCAATTGGAGGGGGGGAGGGGGCAATAGTAACGTGTCTATCAACAGATTAGATGTTTAGTCTATGCGCAATTCGAAGTACATTGTGGTCTTCAGTACTATTATTTTAAGTTCAGTCTATCCTGAGCTACTTTTTCCTTATACCAGAAAAAAGACTTTCGGGTACAAAGGGGTTAAATATTAGCCCATTGAAAACCGCAATTTCTTTCGGGACAACTTAATACTTCTGTGCAATAGTGCATATACATATAGAAGGAAGCAATAGATGTTGATACTTCCCGCTGATTCAACGCTTTCCTTGCTCAGCTGAAGCAGATCTAGCAGCATCTCATTTGGTGAAATTCCAGAGCACCGGGTCAAACGGTATAACCTTGTAAGAATCAGCGCGGCGTTCAGTGTGTTGAATAGCGTAAGCATAGCGAGACGATACGATTTGGAGATAGCAATGTTGTAGGTTTGCGATGTTTAACTCTGCATGCTAAGCCCCGTAATATCCTTTGTATTATGCGCAACTCTCCTCGTTCCCCTGTGCTAGTCCAGTTTCACGAACACTAGTAGAGAATGCACGTATGGAGTATTGCAATTCACATTTCAGGTCGCAATGAGTTTGCAGGGATTTAACTTTATGTTAGGGCGTAGAATTACAGGGAGCAACCCATTCCTGTTTCATGTACACGTTACCCCCCCGATTTTTAATGGCTCAGCTGCTACTTGCAAATACGGCATGAATATACTAATATGTATAGCGAAATGCTTCACGACTGTTACACGTGCCCTGTTTCATTTGCCTGATTGTTGGTAGTGGTATAGTAACATTCTATGAAGATTTACGTGAATATTTTTGCAGTATGTTTTTATAAACGGGAATCCTTTCAATCACTGTTTTGAAATGCCTACAAAAATTGTAATGCCTATAACTAAAGATATTTAGGGTTTAAAGTGCTAAAACATTGGACTTTAAATATTAGTCTTGTTATTTATTAGTTGAACGTTTACTTTGTTCAATGCCCGAATATTATTGATTTTTATTATAAGATAACATTTTTACATGGCAATGTAATACTCATTATTATGTATTTTGCATTTTCAAGAAAAGTGAAAAGAAATAGATGGCAAATCTATACTTATCTATACTTGAGAATATAGCTAAAAACAATGGGGCAATACCATTTTCTTTTTAAGTTGATTTCATATTATCCAAATTTCGCAATTGTACTTAACGCGAACACAGTGTGAAATTAAATTTTTGTCGGAAATGGAGTTGCCCCACTTTCATGATAAACGGCTCATTTAACAGAAACTTTTTAAAGCGATACTAAAATAGTTATGTGTGGTTCTACATTGAGATCTTCTCACTTTAAACGCACTAGATTTATTGCTGTCAATGTGTACGGAAAACTAGAGGATCTGCATAGTTTCCCAAGTGAATGGAAACCTGGTCGTCACGCCAACTTTAGCCACTTGAATATTTGCTCGTGCTGTAGCTGCTTTATCGTCTTTTGCCTCCTTATCACTGCAATCTTTCCATTGATGCGTGGTTCCACTTAGTTGCGTGATTACTCTGCACGCAACAATACACTATTGTGCACGTCGTGTGCCACTTTTCTTTTTATTCTGGCAATTAAGCGAATATCGTGCGGATAAATACAAATCAAACTGCAGTTTTCTGAATACATGCAGTGGCGCACAGAAGAAAGTTTAGGATTTGCATTTGCACATGCGAGTATCAGTAATTTACATACTAGACATTGTATATCGTGTTGGTGAAACTGATTTATTATTTTTAGCGATATTCTCCCATTTCGTGCGACAAAATCTGAGATACAAACAATTTATAAATAGGAATGAAATTATTATTTAGTGTTATTATATACAAAATACGGTGTATAAAGCGTTCAAGACACCTGTCTAGCATAATTTTGCCTGATATTAGAGTATTATTATCAGTACAATACTATGTCATAAATATTCTATAAAAAGTAACGTATGTGACAGTATAATTGTAAAATAATAATTTGAATTGTTCTGCTGTTTTTAAATATAATGCATTTCTCCAATGAATATATAAAAATGTGATATGTATGTATATTATTTGCATGCTTCTTCTGTTAAATAGTAATTTTGTAAGAAACTATTATACAGTCTGAGGAGTTTTTTTTCTTATTAATTTCAGCTGCAATTTACTATATTATATTCCACATAAAATCGCAACTTATAATTTATGTAGGTATACCGTTTACGTACGTATATATGTATGTATGTATTGTATTAATGTTTATATTTCACGTTATCTGAGTCATTTTTTCATACTCGGGTAATGCATTTTTATCTTCTATAAAATCATTTTTCATTTCATTTTTAATTAATTGTTTTAATCACTGAAGATATATCATATTGGTACAAGCTCTCACAGATTTATGAAGCAAGTTCTTCTTTGAAACGTGCAATATACGGCAGAGAAAAAGGAAACGAGAGAGAAAAAGAGAGTAAACGATGATGTCTTATCCTAAGATTGATCGTCGTCTTTTGGGACGATGTGGTTCTTTCTTTAAATTTTCAACGTTCACGATGCGTCGAGTCATTTTCCCAAGGCGAGAAGAACCTCGAGCCCCTGTATTTTCTAGATTGCGACCTTTCGAAAGACCTCCACTCGTTCCAAAATATTTCCAAATAATTATCGAACAATTTTGTTTCAAATGTATCATGATTTTGGTGAAACTAAATTGTATTTAAATTTAATAAATTTGATGAAATACACATAAATTGTAAATATAACAAATTAAATTTGTTCGATTGCGGAAACCGAACACAGCAACGGCCTTCGTGGCTGTATGGGCTGCCCTGAGTCGGGTAGGTTTCGGTTAGGTTTTGGGTAGACATGCCATAAAACAGCTCCCACAAAATATTCCACAACTCACCACCTTTCCCCACTCCGAAATCGAGCATAGAAAAGCCGGCAGCGAGCCGCGGGAAAGAGCAGAAACCACGAGACTATATCAGACTACATAAGACAACAGGGGACAACACGAGACGACTTAGAAGTCAATAGAACTCAAAAGGAACACGAAAGAACACGCGAGCAATACAATCATAACACGTCGATGAAATCAGCTAAACAGAAATCTTACTATCTTACATTGGACCCCTGCGGTCACCTAACTAGGCTCAAGTGATAACGTCACCAGAGTCAGCGTCCGCTGGCACCGTCGCGATAGAGCGTAAGTGGAATTTACGACCCGGCGAAATTCCACCTGAGAAGTGCGGTGCGCGAGACGTAACAAAATTTATAATTTATCATAGAGGTTCGACTGTACAGGATGGTACGTATTCTATAACGAACAAGGTTGTAGAACGAATTAGTTGTAGGATACCCCACTGCATAGGGCATAAACATTAAGTTACAATAAAACGTCGATGGCGGCATGGTCACTCAAAATGGTTAAAATATGCAATACTAACTCTGAGAAATATATTTTACAAATATGTAGTTATTATACTGTCATAATTGAATTGTTATATGTATATACGCGCCAAAAGACAAATGAATAAGAATAATATGAAATGCATGAATCATGCATTTCATATTACAAACATATACAATACAAACATTACAAACATTACAAACATATTACAAACATTCACAGTCTGCTAAATTATATAGAACACAAGCAAAAAAAAATCTAATTCCCTTCGTTTACGAAGAAGCGAGCAACTGTTTCGTATGAGAATGATCCTGAAAACACGCCCTTGTGAAATTGCAACCTCTTACGGGATTTCCACCCCAACGGGAATCTCCCTCGTCTTCGACGAAAAAATCTCGACGGTACGGAGGTCGGAACGAGTTGGCGTTGCTGCTCGTCGTGCCGGAATTGAACTCTGTGACTGGATACAGAAGGAAGTATCTAGTATCCCTGCACAGTGAACGAAAACGACTGTAACATCTTCAATATTGCCAGCCAACGCTATCTTGCCTCCAAACAAATTTAATTAAACTGGGAGGTGAGTGGGAAAGTGGCGTTCCCGTGGAAATTGAAATTCGACGCACGGTTCGCTGTACTTGCTCTTATTTTTCGCTACTTAGGCGTTAGATTCGTTTTTGCGTGCTCTTACTATTCTCTTCTTCCTGTCTGTGCTTTCATCAGTTCACGCTTTCTATTCACTAATCAAAATGCATTTCATATTTGGCTGTATCCCTCGGTTTATTTATCAGTATCGTTAACTGTAATTGTGGTAACTGCTTGCCTACAAAATGCTTGAGACTATTTGTAAATTAATCTGTGTATGAAAGCACCCTTTTGCCGTGACATTTACTTGGTAAGAGTAGAAACAATTCTTTCTTGCAGAATTCATTTCTGTAGGTAGCAGTTAAGAGGAAAAAAAAAGAGGACTTGGTATTATAGGTATTCGGCAAGTATCTTCAGAGTACGTTCGTGTAAATAATGCAGGTTTTATGGAATTCTGCATTATAATACAAAGGCAATTGGTAAATTAACCGAGGCACAAATTGTTTAGATGTTTAGATGAATTGTACTGTCACGTAAATAACGTGTCAATCACAGCTGTCAAAATCCATTGCGTTTACGATCTTATAGCAGATAAATCTTTTCGAAAACGTTTTCGATACATCTCTTCAGCGACGTGAAACGTAAAAATTAATATATCATCCTAATTAATAATTGGAGTGCGAGTGACGATGTTCTACCCATTACAGACAATAAAAATCACAGAATCAATTTCTTTTGATGTTTCAATAACTTCAGAGGACACAAAATTTATAAACAAAATCAAATTCTGTAATTTCGTCCATTCTAATTACTGTAATTACAAAATTATACAGTTTCTGCATCGTTATAGCTTACTTAGTAGAATATTGTGCAGGTAATTCCACGAGGATATATACATATATATATATTTTTCCTCAACTTCTTCCATGCGGCGAACGAAGCCAAGAGCGTTTCCTATAACGTAGCTGTCGTTAGTGGAAAGAGTTATTTTACGATCGCTACAACGCAATCATTGCTTTTTCTTTCGCTACCTTTATACGGACAAAGTGCCAAGTTCGACAGTTTCCGGCCATCCGGTCTTCTAATTTGGAAAAAATCCGCTGTGTGAGGGGACTCTTTTGTTTGATACGAGAGAAAAGGGAGGATAGAAACAAATAAGAGGAAGCGCGGGAAAAAATCCAGGGTCTTTTGTAACATGTACAATACGTGATGCAATTCTATTCAGCAAATTGTCATTGCCCATATTCTCGGTTAAAAATCGGTTAGCCAAAAATCGGTTAACTAAAAAAAAACAAGGAAATTTATTTTGAATATCAAAAGTTAAGAGAGTTAATCAAGCGTTTCGACGATAAAGTTTAAAAGAAATTCTAGGTGAATGTCTAACAGATACATATGAATAGTGAAAATAAAAACAATTCACAGATAAAACGATTGCAAGAATTAAATATGAAAACGTTTTTGCCTATGTATTTGTTATTATTGAATAAGCAAAAATTCCACATTACCCTTGCTTAAAGACGATGTAACACGCCGTGCCAATGCGTTCTTTCACGACCACGACCGGGCTCGATTAATTAAAAGAATAATTAGTTTATTTCTCATTATTGAATAACCAAAAATTCAACATTATACTTAATGTAACACGATTTAACATTTGCCATACGAGTCCCTCGATACCCTTCAGGCCCCCGTACATGACGGAGCGCAGTAGAGAGGCACGTCCCTGGGCCCGCGCTCTACGGGCGCTCTAATTGGGCAGTGTTTTTTGTTAATAACTCAAAAACGAAGCTTTAAACAATATTTTGGTCAAGGAAAAAGTTGTTCAGAATCACCCCAGCTACCCCCCATTTCCCGAAGCAAGGGTAGTTGCCGGACACCCTGTATAGTTATACCATGGCTTAACAATAAGTTTAATAGCTGATGTAATACTTGAGTACCTACCTGAACACTACTCAGTTCTTGTATTTTTCATATGCTTACATAAGTTCCCTGTAGGGTTTTATGGAAATAACTTGATAACATTAAATGATATTATTACTTTTTACTTTATTAATCGATGTATGTGCTATTGAAATCAAGCCACGTTTGTCAACGAAATACAATGTTCCTCGTTGTACTTTCATAAAATGTTGCACTTCTGAATTTTCGTAGATTTCGCTAGAAGACAACTTGGAAAACTAACTATGAATAAATAGTTCATTCACTGCGATTTCTCCCTTCGAAATTCGAAAGCTCTATTAAAAATCCGTGTGACTGAAGTTGGAGAATGACAAAGTTCATACATACGTGTTACGTAAGGGAAATACAAGAATTCTTGATATTTTACATTGTTTTCAATAAAACGAGCACTTAATAAGGGACGACCAACGGAGATTCAATTTTTCATGCATTATCTTATAGACCAAAGATAGTTGTTTTTAAATATAATTACCGTGTAAAACACGCCCACAAAAAAAGAAATAAAAAGACAAAAGGATAAAGTCTGCATTGAAATACAATTGTAAATGTTTCATTTACACACTCCATGGTCCAAAAGAATGTTATCGATTTAAAGTTATTTGGAGAAGGAACAAATAAACTCCGATGTCGCTATCCATTATTTATTTCAGGTCATGTTGAACGTGTATAATCGTTACTGGTCAAGTGATTTCCGTCTATAAAGTGCACTCAGTCGGTGCAATTTTTATCGAACGAACTACTTCGTGATACGTGGCTCAGTTCGTGGATTAACCTCGTTCTGTCTTTCAACAAGATTCGTGATTTAGCCTTGCTATCTAACATCTTGTAGGATTTCAAGGATTCGCGAAGCTTGCGATCATTTCGCGACGAGTGGTTTACAGTGGTTCGATTTCAACCAAGGCAGTCGGGTTCGAATTGCTTCATCCGCCTTTAAAACCACTTCAATGCACATTTGCACATGTCTGAAACTTTGCGACCGCTTCTCCTGATTCATTTTCGATCAAATATTCGATGGCTTTAAAATACTACATCCGATCATATAGCGTTTCTTATTTTGTCTGAAATATAATGCATCAAGCACATATTAAACGACAGACGCCAAATATTATCTATAATGCATCTAATTTATAAAGAATTATGTTATTCATTTTAGTGCATAATTTTATTATTAGTTAATTTTTCTGCTCAATCAGTAAAAAATTGGCTGAATGAACATTACTCGTGGTGCAACTTATTAATATTTATCCTGTTAAATTGTTTCTTTCCGAAAAAAAAGAAAATGTTTCGTGCATTACACCGACAATATTGGTTTCAAATTTTACGTAAAGATAGGTTTAGAATTTCTCGCAACATATTGTATGATTCTAAAAAAAAAAAATAGTATTGGATCCGAATGTATGTTGTACATTGCATTCGATATCCATACCATAGTATACAATTTTTTTCAAGATTATATTTTGCATTTGACTAACTTTACGGCTCATATTCAATTCGCATTGTTTACTGCTGAAAAAGTTGCAGCGAATAAACCTGAAAATAAAATACGATCGCTGAAAAAAAAATTATTTTACAATTTGATTGATTGCAGTCGAGTCTACTTTTTAAAAACATCACGTAACCGACTCCTGCAATTGTAAATAATAACCAATTCAATTGTTACGCGGATGTTTGCAGAAATATCAATTTATAGTGAAGCTCTTCATCAAGTCTGTGTAGTATTGCATAATTTACACGTGTACTACTTTTGATTGTATGGATTTTCTAAACTGTGCAAAATGAGTTTGAAACATTTAAAAATTTCGTTGTAATGAAGATTTTACATTTTATTGTTACCGCAAAAGTCTAACGATTCAAAAATGTGCTTCAAATTACCAGTGATTTCGAAAATTGCAATATTACCATATCTATCTTGTTTTGTTGTCTCCTTGTTTTTCTCCAATGTATAGAATGCGATTTCTAATATCCATAATGTAATGACCGCGTGTGATAACAGAAGCTACATTTTTTTAAATGTATCGTATACAATCGTACAATCATATATTGTACACAGCCATTAATAATGACAATTATTCAAGTGCAAAAGATAATTCTTCATATTGTTTACGTTGCAACTGTGGGAACACATTTATCCCCATTGTATATTTTGCGTTGTACAAATGCCATCTACAATACTAAATATATATTTCATAAAATTATCTTTTTAGCAATAAGATATTACTAAAATGCATTAAGTATTCATCATCTTCCTTGTCTTCTTTGATAAGCTAGACAATAGAGTAATTGCTTCAATCATATTATTTATACTAACAATGTGCAGTAGGTAACCAAGCCCTTTCACTTGGGAAATAGTGTTCTGAGGCAAACGCTAATTGTCACTTGCTTGAATGATACTTTGATAAGTGGCTCACGCTCGTTTGTGGGAATAGAGCACAACAATAACTTTTTATTGTTCAAGCTACACTGTCGTTTGTAAAATGTGTTGCAAATTGTTTTCCCCTTGGATATCAGTGTGAACGATCACGAGACTATTCTTTCCAAACAGTGGTTTATACAATTCTATGGTTTTGCTTCAAATTGGATACCAGCTTCTGCAATGTGCATGCCCATGAATTATATTAAACTTCCCAGAACGCATTATTTGAAACACAACCATAATTAATTTTTATTCAAACGGTCTAGTAAACATATTGACATAAGTTCAGTTTTTAATTATGAGTTACTGCATTCCACTTGATGCAGAACAGTTTATAAATATTTCATAATTTTAGGAAATTAATGTCTTACAACAATAGTCGCTAGTATTTGTGTTTTCACCACTGGCGGTTGTCATTGCAAATCCAATAGTATTAGTTCACTTTTCGTGTTTCTGCATGGAATGTCGAGTTGAGGCTAGGGTGATTGCACGCCAGTGTCAGTTCACGTCGAATGTAGCTTTAACCCTTTCGCTGCAACACGCTCTAACAAAAAACCATCGGCATTGTGTGGCACGATATTCGCTGACAGCCGGTGAAACCGGCAGATGCGTGTTGTTATACTCATTGTCAGGAATGGGCAACAATTGGTAACAACATGTAACAATGTGTCTAATAGTATGTCAGTTCAGTAAAACAACAAATGGTCCGGTAATTATGAAAGTGGCCCAAGTCAAAAATATAAAGAAAATGAATTTATACCTAATTTCATAAATAACATTGTTCGACAAACATCAATCTCTTTTCGTTTTTGTAAATTTCAATAGCCGTTTCCTATAGATCTCACTCTACTGAACACAAATGTGCAACCCGCGTTTCTTCAGAACGTACCGTTTTTGAAAAAAATCAATTAAAAAAAAATGTCGCAAATTTGCAACTTTGGAAGTGTTTTGTTCTTTTACGGTACAATAGTCATTCAGTTGCGCTTGGTGCCAAATGATTCTGTAGAGTTTCACGAATAAAACGATGTAAGTAGTTATTAGATTATAAACAGTTAAACATGTTTAAATAATGATCAAAGTGAGAAGGACACCGGTGTCCTTTTATATTAGACCTCGAAGTTAAGGGTGATTTTCACCCTGCCGATATGGATAACAAAATATGGGCTTAATATTTTCCGGAAAACTAAATGTCTCCCTCTCATGAAAATGGATAGCATAGGTTCAGTACGTTTGCTAGTTACAAGTCAAGTCGAAAGAATATAACACATAATATATAATATTATTGCGCACCAGGGGCGGTGCTTTGTTTCTAAGGAATAGTTACGGTAGGTATCTATTGAAGCCAGATGCGATCCAACTTGACGCACTGAATGGTACAACCGTCAACTAGGAACGGCCTGGCACGCAACTATCGATCGATCGCGTCGCGTCGTTACGTTGTATTGCTTCTGTTTGCGTAAAAGTCCGTTGGTTTAGGTAGGTACCATCCAATAAAATGTCCAATATTGACGTAAAAAGTGTTGTTCTACCTAAGGAGAGTGAATAGCAAGTAAATTTAGGGTTGTTTCATTGCAAAATTTAAATCTGACAATCTACAAAATTATTTTTCGTAGATTTTTAACATATCACGTGGTAGTATTCTTTGACTATCATATATTTGATATATAGTATATTAATCGTAGCACTTATAAACATTTAAGTTACATTAAGAAAGATTAATTTTGCTGTATTATAGATTTCAAAGTAATTCCTGAAAAATAAATACGTTATTGCATCGAAAATAATTCAATTTTCTTCAATTATTGCATTCAAATGTACGCAAAGAACAGTATGTAAAATTGAATTGTTTCAACCACTGTTTATTAGAAACGTAATTTCTTGCACAACTCAGATCGACCATCGAACTACGAATTGCTTTTGGCTTCAAATGATACTGCATGACGTCTGATTGCTAACTAACTTACTTAGTTACCACTAACTTTTAAAGGTTCCTCGTCGCTTCTACAAACTCCTTACCCCTATACCTAAAGGAAGTGCAATTTGCTGTCTACGTGATAGCTACCAAAACTTCAGAATTTGTGTCCAAATTTGTTGAAGGTTTCGAAATCCACTTCATGAGTATCGATTTCCGAGGACTAGAGAAAACTAATTTCTGCCTTGTCCTTTAAAGCTCTTAAGCTTACGATACCCGTACACGCTTTTGGCGTCTGGGAAGAAAGTCACGTTCAACTTCGGGGGTTTGCGTATTATTAACTCTTTCTGAAAATGTAACACAAAATTGGTGTGCACGGAAAGTTGTAAGATTTCAAAATTGATAGCAGACTCGCAATTACATTTGAATTGCTATCAACAAATACCTATGTGGGGATAGCCAAGATGAAAATGTTTATTTTTCTACGTGTATCACGATATCAAGTAAATTGATTTACAAAGAATTCTTTCGATTCGAATAATGATCAGAATACATTGTAGTATATTTCGCATATGTACCAACTACAATATTATGAGTATTGTTATTGACAATATATTTGTCGAGTAAAATTACAAAATTACATGGCGAAGTATACCTCTAGAATCTTGAGCTTTTCAGTGTGGATTGACTACTTAAGATATTCAGTAAATTTTATACATAATTATTATGTCATTGCAGAAGGAAATAATTTGAAACCTATTTTTGAGAAACGCGTGTAAAGTTTAATTATGAAATCTTATTTTTAACCGAACATTATGACGCAAATGAATAATACATTGATGCAATTCCTCAATACTGTTGGATAGTTTCGGTCAGGTAGTTTCATAATTAACTGTCTTTCTCTAAATAAAATATTTTTCTACAACAATTAATAATCCCGTTGAATAAAGTAAATCTGAAAAATACAAATATTTTAATTACTTCAGGTATTTTAAACATGTACGTACGATGTTACTGTAATTTAAAATTATTTATTCAATTTAAAACACTGTACATATACCTGTCATATCACCCTTTAAATATACAAGATCATTGCAGATAAAAAAAATACGCGTCAAATCTTTTTTCAAGAACTGCCTCGTGTATTTTTATTAAAGTCGGCGTGTTACACTTGGATGTTGACCTATGTTAGTAAAAATAATTTGTTGTATTTTTATTATTCTATAATATTTGTACATATTTAATTAACCGTTATTAACTAACGGCTATTAACTGCTGTCCATAATGAAAATGCGGTCTTTATGAGGAAAAAGTTCATGTAATAACAATGGAAGTAATATTTCACTTTCGTGTTCGCGAATAAAGTGAATGTAGAGTTCAGGTTTCTTTCCTTTTTCACCTGTTTCAAGAGAAAAGTCATGAAGCGTGTTAACCTGCATTGGCAAAGGTGCTACCGACTTCACTCGATGGAACAATTCACTTCAAAGTTTTCCATTAAAGGCTTTGGAAAGCTCTATGCTGCAATGTTTTATATTCTTGAGTTTTGTTGTGCAGGTAAAATAACCGATAAAATAGTCGTTGCATTATTCATTTTGTTCCCCGTAGATCGAGAAATATCACAAAGGCTGACTGCAACAAACTCTAAGATCAATGATTTAAATTGTACGGCTGGTAAAGAACTTAAATTTCATTTAAAGAATTGTTATACTTTTCTTGAAAAAAAAATAACAATACCATTGGTTTAACTCTCGTGGGAAGACTGGCCCAATGTGAACAAAAATCTGTAAGGGTTGGTTGCAGAAATACATAAAGCCACTCAGAATAGATGCATAATAAGTTCGTGCTGTATTTGCTTGTGAAAGTTCTCACTTGTGTTCAGATCACTCAGAATATAAATATAGAGTCTACCCTGTACAACTCTTGCAAACTCTTTCCTAAAAAGGACCTCGTGTCAAAGGCTTCTCGAGCAAGTAGTATTCACGCCATAAACCCAGGCAGACCTAACGTCTGGTCACCCCTGCGGTCATGCTCTTACAAATCGAGGCAAATTTTGTTATCCTCATTTATTAGCGCGTACTTGAAATTATTCTATACGAAATCTTGTTATATTGTATTACACGAAATTTGAATGGAATTTGAAGGTATTAAAGTGAGATTTTGAAATGAAGTGCATTTCTGTATTTATATTCGTTTTCTGTGCATATGTGTTACTGCGTTATTTCAACCTAAAATTTCTTAACCATGATACATTTATAAATGCAGCACAAGAGTTGATAGTAATTAGCATTAAGTATACTATTATGGTAGAACGTACTATGTATAAAACATGGTGTTCATGAGCTTCACCAGCCAATACATATTCTCGCTTTCAAATTCAAATGATCAATATCAGTTTATTTGAAATAGAAGCTTTCGAAGGAAAAATATTATTATCTGTTACTGCTCATGTATTACTAGATGGTACCCTTTATAAAATTGGTTAAAATTAGTTTTAAGAATTCTATTATTTCATATTTTTTAACTGCATATTCATCTTGTTTAATTTCTTTTAGGAAATTTAATAGCAATAGGATCATACACAGAGAGTTCATGTGTATATTCTGAATGAATTACATGATTTCCTATTTTAAAATTTCACAGTCTTGCTTTTCCTAACGATATTTGGATCAACAAATAGTAAGGAATATTGTAACCTTTCCATTGAAAATATTATACTGAAATAAAATTTGCTTTTATAATTTGCGAATCAGACGCAAGCAATTAAGAAGGAAAGTATGGAGAAATATATATTTCAAAGCCCTTGGAACATTAAAATGCAGAGAAATTCTCGAGCAATACCTTTGTGGTATAGAGGCCATAATATCGCTGCCCAAAATATCTGTCAATTATTTAATTTAAAGTACAAAGCGTTGTTTCTATATTATACTGAAATATAGAATATCTTCGTGTCAAAAGCTTTCGTAGGCACTTATTAAATTTACATTTTAATTCGTTACGGCCTTCGTCTTTCGGTACGTTACACTACACTTTTCAAAGATGAGAGGATGCCTTATTTGCATTTGCATCGTTTGAGTTTCGTTCAATCTACATCTCCCTTTTCACTTTAAACGAAAAGATGCATCAAAGAAACGAAATCGCTTTCTTTTTACGTTGCATATTTCGAAAGATCTTTTTATTAACCTTTTTTTTCATTGAATAATACTTGCACATTAATTCTTTAGTAAAATAGAAAGTATTTTCATTTCGCTTTTTATTAATATTTTCTTCTATTTATTATTCTTTCCACTTCCAACACTATCTTAATAGTTTGAAGAACTATTTAATATTATCGTAGGATAAAATCATTGTGTCTTTTTTAACAATGAGACATTTTTAACCCGCTTGTTTTTGTACAAAAAATATCGCGATTGATGTCCATTGAATATTTGCTATTTAATACGGTAACAGATAGTAAGCTCGATACTGTCATGGATTCTGCAATTTCTAATGGTTCCAATTAAGCAACAAATTTAATGACAAGTCATTAAAATCCATAATCCACGGTTGGTCTGACTGATGTCCCATAATTAGTTAGTGCCGTGTCGATCTATTTCCTATCTGTACATGCGTGAGATGTACGTACCAATTATTTGAATAATCTCCATGTTTAGGTCGATTATGCGTACCAGCTGGTAGATTTGACTATCCTGTCGTGCTATCTAGTGATAAGCTTGAATGGAATGGCAGTCTTCTGGGGATACGATATTGCTCTCCGTTCTCCTGTTCTTCTAGCCCCATTTTTTAACTTTACGAGCTGTACCGCCTTCTCCGTCTATTCTCAAGAGGGGTTGTTTCTCCTCGACGAGAGAAACAATGAAAATTTAATTGAATGATTATTACGTTGATGAGAAGAAGAATAATTATGCGTGAAATTAATCCTAACTAACGGTTCTCACACTAACACTGGAATTTTCTGACACCTCGATGTTCCCCCACACAAAGCTGGGCATGTTCCCTTTCTAGGGACATACCGCGCTAAGGGCCTAATAGAAACGAGGACACGAGATGTTAAGAACCATTATAGCACACGGTTTTTTTAGGGAAGATAGTCAGAAGTCAACTAAGAACTCAATCAATCCCTCCAGAACTCTAAAATCGCAAAGAGTGTACACATTCGATTAGTATCCTTGATCGGACGCAAATTTAATTTATTGCATGGCAAAGTAATCCTGGTAGGTTAAGATGCGTTGCTTCAAACAAGATACATAATATCTGAATCCATATCATTAATATTACCATCATGAACTGGCAAGGAGGTGTATCAAACGAGTTTATGTCAGATCCTTAGGAAAGTAAACCGAGAAGGAACGCGCGTATACGTGAAAATATGGTAGTATAAGGTACATGTAACTTCTGGGTAGCTGTATGGAGCTCATGCATATGTATAAGTACATACATCTATGTATGAGAAGCCTCGTATTTCCGAGCGGTAACAACGTTCGTGCAACGTCGATGATGATGTAACTGCAAGGACGAAAGAAAATGTAATTGGATGAAATGACTTTCGGCTTTACGGTTATGCAAAATACAAAATATGGGTACATACATATATACACGTAATGTTTATTCTAATTAAGTGAAGTTCCATGCTAATGTAAAATGATGTCAATTATTCATGCGGAGGAAAATGTACGGAACTTAGAATCAAAACTGTTCCGATAAACGTACAGTGTACTTAATTCTCAATTAGCGTTATATTAGAGATTCATAAGAAACACATGAATTTTACGATATTACACTGTGTTTTGTGAAATATGGAAATATATGTATGTGAAAACAATTCCAAGTATTATAAGAATCTTACAAACTTTAAATAGACTTTGTTAAAAGTCACTCACGAAAGTGAAGGACCAAAAAAGTTAAACGAATGTACGGAATAGTTAAACTCTGTACATTTTATGTCCTTTTTATTATTACAGTCTTGAAATTTTTAAATGAATATATTATAAATAGAAAATCATACAATTTTCAAGTGAAAGCAAAGATTGAACGGTATTAAATATTTCACACTCAACAGTTTACGTTTTAAGCGTTTCATTAATCGTTGAAAGTGCGAAAAATCTTTTTGCTAAATTGTCTTCTCTAGATTAGATCCCAGGAGTAAGTTTTTCACCTTTATGGCGCCCTACATTTAGGGGAAAAGATCGCATCGTGAAACCGCATAGGTGTCGCCATTTCTTAGAGATATTCTTGGCACGTGAGTAGTGCTAGGCTGTCTTATTTTTATACCCGCGAACGTACGTGGGGCTGACTCGGTGTAGGGTCTTACTACTTGCAGAAATGAAATGTCTACTATTCGTTCAACGATTACTGTCAACGATAATAAAGTAGAATAAAGGTTAGAACACGACTCTGTCAGACGTATCGCCAGTACCCAGTTACCTTTAAAGCCATATGTTTATTGTTTCCAAAGTGCTCACAAATCGTAGGGTACTCTGTGATTAAAGTACAATTTGTGGGTTTTTGCACTACATTGTTTCGAATTATAGCACAGTATATTGAGAAATAGGTAGCACTGAATGTAAAAAAATATCTGTATAGATTGGAGCAAGTATGTAATTCGATAAACATATTTCAATATATTTTTTGTCAAATTGTCTTAATTGATGTTTCCATATAAGGCAGGCATTGGATTTAAAAAAATAACAGTTCGTTAAAAAGATATAGATATACTGAAAGAAATATTTGAAAAAATTTCACACTCGGCGGATGCCGCTTCGCATTATTATCTACCTTGTTTCTCACAACCACGCGTGTGTTTATTGTTCGTGTGTTTATTGTTTTTTCATTGTCACACATGTGCACGCATACATTTACTTCGATTCTATTGTACGCTGTTCTCCCTCATTCCATCAAATATAATTACTTCTACATCAGCGGAAGCTTGGCTAATTATGTGAAATGATTAATGAGTATCGACTGCGTGCAAAATCAATAAAAGTATTGGTATAAATGTATCCTGCGAAAACGTCGATGCAGTCGACAATCAAAGGAATGTACACAATGGATCCATAATTTAGTTCAGTTCCCAACCTTTTTTTAGTTTCAAAATTCAACATTAATGTGTCAATTTCTTTTTTATTCCTATGTACAAATTCTTCTCAGTGCATAGAGAAAAAGTCTGCCAGGAACCACATGACGCAAATGTATCATTCGCTCAATAAAAACTGTTCAAATTTTGTAGAAATGATATTGTGCGTCATAAAATAAAAAATAATGGTAACGTTAATCTTAATTATTATACACAATTTTGTTATGAAAAATTTGGAACAAAGGTTGCAGAATAAACATATACGAAGCCTTTCAGAAACAGAAGTATTAATATTGTTATTTCCTGACGTTTATTTTAACGCAAGGTGGAAAGTTAACAACGAGACGACAACTGTAACTCCCCAGTTCGATGATGCGATGATTTAAAGTGTACTGTATTTGAATTATGTTTTAAGTGTATCATGCAGTCCGCAAGTGATGTCATGTTCGACAATTACTTAATCACGATATTGTGATATTCGACAATTAGTCCTATATGACTCGATAAGCAGTTGCTTGTTCCTCCTACGACACGTTCTGCTGTTCTGGTAATTCTGATAATCTGAACTTGTAATTTTAAGATTCGGTTTTCCTAATTTACACGCTGATTGGCCGACATTCTATATTTGCAAGATGTCAATCAGCGAATCTAACAAGAATGAACTATTAAGGACGAGAAACACGACCATGTTTAATAAACTAATTTGCTCTTGTCAGGACATACTCTAAGTCTATGTCATATAAGTAATCAACGAAAAACTCTTTATTCTCAAAAACAGCTTTATTTTGCGATGGTGCCATAAACCTCTGTCCATGAAGCCTAGCGTAATCTATGGGGCGTATTATTGCGACGCAACAAATATGTACATTCGTTACTAATATTAATGTACATGAAAAACATTTGAATATCTATTCGAGTATTCGAAGTACGATACAAAGTTGTTAAAAAAATTCTGTCAACTTGTTATCGATCACCTTCTACTTCCTATTCGTCCCCAACTCGTTATTTTCATCTTCCGTTTCGTATTACTCCTTCCTAAACTTGTTGAAAGGCGGTCTATCGATCATCCTCAATCTTTGCCATCTTATGTGCCCAGATAAGCGTGTTGAAAGCTCTAAATAAAATTCGAGAACGTTTAGTCATCAGGCAATATCCGGGTGAAACGTGTTCCGCGATGCGCAACGCTTCTTTTGCAAACGTAATGGGAATGTCAACTTCAGTCCCTCGATTTCATTCCACTTAGCTTCCCGTTCGAGTTTTCGTGGAAATATTATGTCAGTAAATGCGAATTTAAACATTACACTTTGGATGTGTATCGCGGGCGATTTGTACATAGTGAAAGATGTAAAGACTGTTTCCATCTGCATTTCATCCAATTTACACGTCCAAAGGGTACAGCGAAGAAAGTAGAGCTAGTCCGTACTTTTAGAAGACGAAATTTGTCTAAGAGAAAATCAAACTGAGCTTCACTTGTTCTTAAATTATTATTATTATTATCGTATAAACGATTTCAGATGCAATCAAGATCTTCTACTGATAAATGTGTCGATGCTATCAATTCTTCTCGTCGTCGATTCCAAGGTTCTAAAAATTGTATTTTTCCATCGTTTCCATTATTTTGCTGCAGTTTTTTGCAACGGCCAAACCTATTAACCCAATCCCCCCGGTACTTACTATCGCAGTCATCTACATTTTGAAAACTAGTGAAATGAATTCAACCATTGAACTGTCGTGAATACTCCTGCTCTCGTCTTTTACATTCACTGGGGATGATTCATCCACAATGCATATCCCAATTATAAAAGTGTAAGTTCGCTTTATGGGACGTCTAATGAAACGATGCTTGGGTCGATAATTGGAAGGGTGAAACGTAACTAAAAACGGAGATCATAGTCACTTCATCAAAAGCTGCTGACCGATGTGACGGTGCTACGGAAATTATTCGTTTGTCTGTGGGTCAAAAGCGCAGAATCGAGCAATTCCGGAATGACATTAATCTTCCACTGCCAATTGCCTGTCTTAAATCGTGCGGAGTTCTACGGAATATTTCATTCCCTTCTTCTGTTCCTCTACAAACCGCTAAATTTTGTCCTCGCTCTACCAATATCGACAAAGCATTAGGCCTATTGCATTTAATAGACGATGATCCTTATCTGTTCTATGTGCTACGCCTAAGCTTGGTGGGAATGTTTAAATTGGTGTAGGAATATAATGAAACGAAAAATGTTTATTAAAGAGATTAAATATTTAACAGAATATAATGTTCAGGGCTACATCCTAAAAAAAAACAGAACCACCTATCTGCAACATCTGCAACCAACAAATAACCATCCAACACCTGTTATATGAGTGTAAAATATACCAAAATCAGAGAGTGAAATACGGAATAAATCCAAGCACGGCCTTGACCTCCCACAACCACTAGAAAAACACCATTAGCTTCTTAAAGGAAACAAAACTATTGGAAAAAATATAAAGTAAAGACAGTAAGTCGCTAAAGACCTCGGAGTCGATGCGATGTAAAACTCTATATTAAAAAAGAAAATGTTTAGGGCAAGTTTCAATACAAGTTATTTCTGATTAGTCTGGTCCACTCGCTCACTCGTTAAAATATCGTTTCACGGTTCGAGAATCGTTTTAGCTGATCGTGTAAAAATTGGTGTTGAACAAAAACAAAAGATTGACAAAAAATTCGTTAAACTATACTCGGGGTCGGAGGAGTTCATAAGTTACTTTTTTCAATAATATTCCACAATTTCCGTTCGTATGAAGAACGAAAGAAAATTTGATACTCTTCTGACGTACAAAACAATTATTGAGTTACGATATATTCCATTTCACGATTCAGCAAACGTTTATTTAAATACGAATTTGATGCAGTATTGAAAAAGTAGACGCTTTATGAATATTAATTTCATCGCGCATGCATATGTGATTTTAATGCTACAGTCATTCATGCAACGGGTCAATATATAGTAGGATAAATGTTTAATTTCCAAGAAATAAATTCACGCGATATGAAAAGTGCTTGTGCCAAAATTACAATATGTATTTACCATTTTATATTGTACAAGATGAGAATGAAATTTCTGTAATTAAAATAAATGTAAAATAAATAAAGTTCATGAAATGAATAAATTAAATTTCTGTAAATAAAATACAGAATTAAGTAAGGTACACGCAGTTCTAGAAATTGACATTAATTGTCATGTTAATGACAAGGATACGAAAATTTTTAATATGTATCATTATAATACATTTTATATATTCCACCTTAAGACGGAAGTGTTTTATTCATAGGTACTTGTTTTCCAAATGTTCAAACGATCCAGGTGATTGAACACCCCTGTTGAACGAGCGGATGAATAGACGACCCGAACAATCGAACATTATTTTAATGTCTTGTTTGCGGCAACCTTCGTGTCCGATACAGTCATGGGTCTTTCCGAAATCAGCGACAAGCTCGTGCAAGTCGATAACCTCCGCAGGGGCGACTTATCCGCACCCCCTGCTCTTGCAGCGAGGGTACGAATGTAGTCTCTCCAACGAACTTAAGGGGTTGGCTGGCCGTGACCAGGAGAATCACTAAAAAGACTGCATTCGAGTTTTCTTGGAAGACAGAAAGTAGAATAACTTACATTGGCAATCAATTCTTCAAACGATTCTTAATCGCAACTCAACATTCGAAAACGATTTCTTTCGAACAACGCCGGCTAGAGTGTCCTTTCCACTCATTGCGGACCAAGTACCGTCGTCTACTCTGCCAAGTGACTCACATTCGTGCTCGAATCATTCAACACTCTCTACAACTATACTGTACATACAACATCAAGTCTTTAAGACTCCTCTCGTATCTACTATATCCGTGTACTCCCAACACCGAGTACACATATTGTAGAAAATCTTATTATGGAAAAAAGATCCGTATTGAACTATCTGTGTGCTTTAAATTAGCCGCGAGGCGTACCATCTCCATCGACGCGTAAGCGTAAGCGGATTTACGACCCGGGAGATTCGTGTGAGTTGCGGTGTAGCGCTACTGATGTGTGAAAGGTGTAAACGCCGAGAGCGAGAGCGCCACTGTACAATATACTAACTAAACAAAAACCTATTGATATAGTAGACTTCCATACTTGACCTGCATAATGCGAATAATTTACGTATATCTTACAAACTATTTGTCTTTTTATTTCCTTGTCTTCCGTATCGTAGTGCCCATGTACGCATGTCCGGGGGAATGATGATTTCCTTATTCCTTTTAACGTGTTAGGGTTTCGACAATTGATCATATCGGCCTCTACTTTTAAATGCGACTGCTTGATAATTCTATTCAGAGACATCTGGAAAATTAATTTGCGTTCTTCGGTCTAGCCAATAAAGTATGCATTTTCACATCTATCGTCTCTAAATAGTAATTGCCTTAATCGTGAACCCTTGCCGCTTCATCGGGAATGGCCGCGTCAAACCCTTATTCCAACACTCTCGGAATCGTTAGCCGGGCAGACATGCCTTGTAACCCCGAGCTTGGCGAGCGAAGCCGTTGATTGGACGACACTCCATGTCCACTAGTAGTTTATAAGTAAGCACCTTTTTAATAAAGAAACACGAAAGGAACAACACAGTTCTCCCTCCTTCCGCAATTATACATAGTGCTGGAATATAGAATATTTCAGTTGGTGATTCGAGAAGAGATATTTAACATAATGAATTAAATTTTTGTTCGTCCAGTGGCACACTTTATTTCATTTAAAGAATGCGCAATATCACGTAAAGGTATGAGATTTTGTTAATTTGCAAGGAAATTTACATGCACCTAACCATATATTCAATTATTATTCCGCCCAACGGCAACGGAATTTCCTGTTTTCCTTCATACCACTGATGCATTTCGTTCTTGCTAATTATCCTCTTTGGACAAGCGATGTACTAACCCCGTTTGATGGCCTGAACGTTGAGAAATCTAATTAATGGTTCCGTTTCGTGGCAACAATCAGCGAGGCGTTACTGTGGAGTGTCCCAACAATTAATGGGGTATTATGTACTCCAAAGACATCTGCTTACGCATACTCATTTGCAATATTCGTGCCCGTGACCCAGCATCCTACCTTGCCTTACACTTCGTCAGGGGCTCGGTTAAACTTTGACCCTTTCAGCACGATGGTGCTTCATTATCTGGTGTTTGTTTCCCCCTTTTATATGCATCGATAGTACTGGGTCATGGAAATGTGCAGAGAAATGTAAGATACTTGTGCACATGTTCTTATTTTCCTTTTTCCTTTATTAACACATTGGGGTATATGATACGTTCCAATGTTTTAAGTGGGCTGTACGCGGCCACACAGTATTCAATAGAATACTTTTGGATAGGTCTGCTGTTAGTGTGTTACGTTGTCCCTGTTCGGTTGCAAGAACCAAACATATCGACGGCCTTCAGAATTATATAGACGTCGGACTTGTCATAGGACCGCCCTCAAAAGGTAAATCTAAAAAATGTTCCGCTTTCCCCATTCCAGCCGTCCAGGGTGGAAATACCGTCAGCGAGCCGCGGGTACATTAGAATACATCCGAACATAGAGCGCGACAGAATACAGCGCACGTCAATGCAGAACACGAATCCGATTAGAATCCGATAGAATACGTCGCGTCGGTGAGAATAAGCAAAACGCGACTCTTCGCTATCCAGCGTAAACGGGATTTACGGCCCCGCGAAATTCCACGAGAAAATTGCGATGCGCGAGATGTAACAGTCCCATTTCTCTATAATTTATAAATTGCCTTCTACACATGCATAATACTTCGCGAAACCCATTCTGCGAAAATGTGCAGAACATCAGAAAGTGTGTCAGAAATGCAGGAACCGTAGAAAATAACAAATTTATCCAACAGTGTGATTCAAGTAAAATTCAGAATCATTCACTGAGCCGTGTTCAGGATGTCCGGTGAGATGTTCAGCAAACTTTGTCCGCGTATTCAGCAGGTAACTAAACAAACAAAAAGCGTGACGAGCAGTGTAGGTCTTGTTCGCTTCGTTAATCAAAAAAGTTAAAATGGTATATTCAACGTATTTGCAGTGAGATAACAATTCCAGCGAATTTATTTTATTTTACTTGTAATTTTATTTCAAATGTGCGTGTATCGAGTCAAATTGCCAATCTTTCATTTGTTAAATGTGTTAGTTTCGTTTAAAAGGGCTCCGTTACTCTACAATTGTATCAGTATACGCAACAAGAATTAATGTGTTACTAAAACAAGTTTTCAGTGGACACTGAAAACATGTGTCACTGATGAAGGTCTCTTGTATGTACAGTATGAAATTTCCAAAATTGAATAACTCTGCTGCTTAAACAAATAAATGAATCCTTTTGCACACAGAACAACCATAAATGTATAATAATAATGGTATATTTGAAAAAATATCACCTGAACACTTTTTGCATAGCCACTTGACTTGTGCAAAATATTGTGCAATGAATGTGAAAATTGAAGATAATAATATTTAAGTATATATTGTATAATGGAACATAAGTTTTTCTCCCACTCAAGTATTATCTAAATCTCTAATGAAAAACTGAAAGAACCAATACAAAAAGATACTGACGTCTTCTTCGTCCGTTTGAACATCATTTACGAAGTAATTAAAAGAAGTATAATGAAAATGCTATTGAGTTTTGCACATACTCACAAGATAGTCACGTGTATAAATAGTATAAATAATATTTGCTGCTCGGCTGTATGGAACTTGTAAATAGAAGAAATGTAATATAAAGAAATGTTTAACGATATAACAGGATTTTCACCTCAGGTTTATCAGTAGTCTCTTTAATGCAGTTTGAAACTGTTTCATTAGTTTCATGCGTTATGCATTGTTTTCTCTTCGCATACAAACGTGCTTTTTTCTTTCAGGTGTATAACAGCGGGGAAGTTGGAATGCTGTTGTTCGGTTGGAAGAGAAACGACGGGATCGGTGCGCGATGAATAATTCCCCCAGAGTGTAATATTCGCTTTCCCCAAACGATATTGTTTCGCATGTACGAGTCCGTTCCAACCAGGAAAATGGTTCATTTGAAAGTCCTCACTTAAAACTATTTTGCTTCTCTAGTATTGAGAGAAATAACAGGATTTTTATTTCATTATTATTTCATTATTGCATTATGTTGGCATAGAAAAATGTGACAAGCACCCAAAGATGTTCGAATCTGTGTATTCAAAGACAAAATTCTCTGAAAGACATGAAAAACTGCCATTTTTACGACGTTTAACTGCTCGTAGCTCATCCCTGCATTAACTGACTCAGATCTACGAAACATATGTGTTGAATTTTCATTGCGGGCTAAAATAAAGAAATGTTAAGAAGTGACTTTTTTATGTTTTATGTAATTTCTACTAATTGCAATTTTTCCAAAAATTTGTTTACATATCATGTGGAAAACTAGTCCTTCTAACTTCTTAGAAAAGCCCAAGTTGTTTGGTACAATTTCAAAAAAGTTATTCTGTTTTAAAGGTTTACGATTATAGCTGCGAGTCACTGTATGTGTCAGTGCGTACAAATGTTTTCAACAATATCAGGTTTGACGAATCGGACTGTGCATTAATAACATTTGAATCTAATTAATGTAATGTAAAGTGTAAAATTCAGTTGATTATTGTGATGAAACCCTGATATTGAACTCGTGCTTAGTTGACGCTGATCCACAAACTTCCAGTGAAATTAATTATGTATTACGTCCAACATAAACGTATAACAGCTGCATTAATAAAGGAGAGCTGTGTAAATACTAATAGAACGATGTGTTAAGAAATTGCTTTTCTTTGAAACTCGTTAAGTGAAATTGATTAGTTTAGTATTGAAAGTGTGCAAAAGTGATCCATAAAGAACTAAGTTATGGATATTATGGCCTTCGTGACTTGTTGGTGCGTGAAATGACGATGGAAGCCATGGAATAGACGGACACGTAAACTTTAAGAATTCCTTTATTCCGCACGTTCGAAAATCACATTACTATGTAACGATCCACGTAGCAGAGGTGCGATTCTCCTGATTTACGATTCTGGCGAAAATGTTGGGTGGGGTAACCTCCTACAACCTGGCTACTTTTCTTTCCTTCTTACGTGCTGACACGCGCACCAGCAAACGTTGATATGCGAGTCTCTCATAAGTTCTTACGTAGCCAGTAGTCACACGGTTCCATAAAATTGTTATCTCTATCGCCCCATTGAGCATGGTTCAAATAGAAATCATACCGTATCATAGGCCGGTTCACTTTGAATATTTTATAGTAATTTACGTAGAATATCATTCAGTTCTCTATTATCTTTCAGTACAGAGTGGTGATCAAGAAATCAGTCGCTACATTGTTGTTAGAGTTCGAGTAAGCGAGGTTTATGGCAAGGTATTTCACAGCAGTCGCGCAGTACGTGAGCAAATTAATTTTTCTGCAGATGTGCAAAATAGCGCATAGAAAAAGGTTTTAAGCAAGACCCTGCCATAAGCATCGCTGAACCAAAGGATGACTCGGCCTCGACACCTTACGGTATCCGCGACAGCGAGTCGTCACCTGGGATCACCTGGCAAATACCCCAGCACTTCCAATGCGTCGCCCACCCCCAACTTCCCTCGTGGAAAGACACTGTTCCCCTACCTAAAGAATGCCACGCCAAGAGCGTAATGGAAGGGAGGACCGAGGTCTTAAAACCCGGGAACTTGGAAGAAATAGGCGATTATTTAGTCAGATCAGAGAGACGGGAGAAAGAATTATTTAGTCAGCACAGGCAGACGACAGAATTATTATTAGTCAGATCAGAGAGACGGGAGAAAGAAATTATTAATGAGAATAGATAGAAGTCAGTAGAAACACTGACACACGGTAGAACAGAATTTAGAACAGAGTGTAACACATAGAAGTCAGTAGAAATACTGACAAAGGTAGTTAGAAACAGTAAGAGGAATTCAGTAACGCAACATACATACACACGCTACGCTTAACCTCGAGCCACAATAAATAGTTACTTTGTTACATGAACACGTATCAATAACACGTGGAATTTGCACATGGTGCAAATATAATACCAAGGGAAGCAACCAACAATTGTAATCTTTATATAAAGTTTGTTAATCATTATTGTTTACTTCCAATTTAAAGATATTACTTACAGAAGTCATTTAAATGGTTTGTTTAATCGGTAGTATTTAAATTGTGGATGTTCGTTGTTGCGATACAAAATCTGTGTTTAAAATAAAGGTGAATAAAGTTTGTAGTATATTATATGCCACCTTGCGCAGAATATTGCAATCAATTTGTTTCACGGTGATACGTTTATTAATTTATTATACTAATTTTACCGCTTTGTGATAGGCTTACATGAATAAAGAATTATTCCAATATAACATTTGTCAACTTTTATGAAATTTTCGTATAGGCTATAAAACAGATGGCGTAAAAAATGGCGTAAAAGACGGAGCTTCATTTATTAATTTGTTTTCGGCTAATAAATTTCCTACTGACGCGAGTAGAGCCGATAAAAAGCATTTGTTTAAATAAATCATGACAAATAGTACACTTTCGTTTATTTTAGCTGTAATATGTTTCCTATCGACTTGTCTTATGTCTTATTATTACATTTTTATACTAAATACTGACTAAAATACGTAACAGAAAAATTAAAATTTTTACGTTTTACAATTTCATAAATTTTCTCTTATATTGTAATAAACGCACAAGATGTATTTTCAGACTTTCGCGTGTAACTTAAATGTTCCAGAATTCGAATTTAACGTGGAAGGTCAAATTAATACTATATATATCAGGAATGGCGCCCTGGCAATAATTCAATGTACCAAAGGCATATTGATCATGCATCGTACAAATTCATGCATCGTACAGTACGCAGTATGGTGTATGTATATTCTGTTAGTACAGTGCCTCTATTGAAGCGTAAAAGTGTGAAGAAGTTTACGGAAAAAATTTTTAAGTGAAATACTTCGTAATACATCGGAAATTGAACTGTAACTATACGTTAAGTCTGTGGAAATATTACGTAGTTTCATTCAGAATGTAATTCATATTCCTTCTCAATCCGCTACTGTTTTTACTTTGATATATTGCCATTTGTACAATGCCAATAAACATTATCTGTCTGTAGAAAGTATTGAAAAAGAAATAAGAAAGACGACAAATATCATATTACATTTGTATATACATCAATATTTAATCAATCATTCCTTGAAGATGATAGATGTACAAGAGGAGAGCGGTTTGAAAATCCATAATCCATTAAAAATTATTGCTTCAACTGCCATTTTTCATCCCAGAGCTAAGAAGAGCACATACCTGTAGAAAAGTTTACGAGAAGAACCATCTGGTTAGGAAAATTTATAGACCTCACCTGAAACTTGTTAATGTCGTATTTTATTACAATTTTATAGTCCTGATGAACAAAAAGACATTCGCATTCGGAAGGAGAATTTTACAGGGTGTGCCATGTATTCTGAGCATTTAACTAAATCATGCCCGATACTATCGAAGTTTCTAAAAGAAAGCACTGCAAAAAATGTACATTTTGGCTAACAGCTACGTACTTTGCGAGGACACCTTTTAAAGATTTATATCAATGGCGCACCTGTCCGTTCTGGAACAAAGACCGTTTGTCTAACGTTTCATTAGCCTCTGAACTTTACGTACAATATTCAACTCATTTGATATGAGCAATTCATTTCGTTCACTCACTTTTAATGGACCTCGTCTCTGCAGACAGATGCATCCTTGGCTGCAGTGTGTCGACCAAATCTCCTTGCTCCATTCCTTCGCCTTGAAATTTTAACCCAACCTCTCATACTTTTTATATTGGCACACTAGTCCTCATAAACGGCGTTCAATCTTTGGTTAATATCAATATGTTCAACATTGGAGATGTAAAGAAAGAGCAATTAGAGAAAGATCTAGAATGGGAGAACACGTCAAACTGCGATTCATCGACTTTAACTGTAAATACCCATGATTAATTAAAATAATACAAAAGGCACAAAACTTTTAAGCTCCTCCTCATAGCTGCTAGTAACGTCTCTAGTTCATGTGCCAAAACTAAATGAACTAGTAAAATATGTAACGTTCGATGCAAATCTAATTGTTTTATACCACTGGCATCTGTTAAAAATACTTTGTAACTATGTTATCCGGTTACGTTAGTTCGATAAAGAATTCCATTTGGTTGGATTAAAATTCTTAACGCGAATCTCTGAATCTCAATTTTTGATCATTTTCCAACTCCAAGTTGAGGCAAATCAGTACGCTAGATGATATAGTCAGTTTCTTGAATGCCAAGCGTAATATCTTTTGCTCGCTTAAGGTATGCAATCCGGAGATCAACGACGTTTCAAACGTGTGGATGATAAGCTTTAACTTGCTTTAAATTCTGATCATGTTTCCCTTGAAATCCGTATTCTTCGTCTTATCTTGTTATTCGCAAATTCGTCACGACCTTCTGATAAAGGCAGTAATTTATGCTTCGTAGCATAATTACTAAATTAACATTTTTGTTTGTGATTAAAAATATGTAAGATATAATTATCTGACAAAGCGACATTAGTTAGATACATTAAAAAGTAGGTGAATATAAAATTATTAAAAAGCAAACTTCTTGTACAATAATTTTCTTCGCCGCAAATTTAAATATGTTAAATTTTGCTAGACTATTTAGTGTGGTCAGTGTGTATAATACATATACAATGTAGTATCTGTCTGACCTTATATTTGATTGTGTTAGAATACTCTTAAAATTCTACACTTCGGCTTTCACGTTACTTTTCACAACATTTAAGTGGGGATATGATAGAATAACAAATATTTTTTAACGTGTACCCTTAAAATATGAAAGTTAAATTTTAAATTCAAATGTTTGAGGTGCGCATAACGGAAAAGAAAATAAAATAGCAAATCACTAATTAATCTATAAAGGCTCAAGATGAAAGCGCTTCAAAATTAATTTTAATTATTATAACCTTCTGTAATTACTTGAACCCCCTTCGTATTAGAACTGTGCACAGGCGAAGAATAAAAGAAAATACTAAAACAAACAAAAAAATGTCTCCTTTCTCACTGCCATTGCACCATTTTTTATTTAAGTCTGCAGTATTTCAGCCGTTTCGTTTTTACGGTGGAACGAGAATAAAACATTGGAATGTGCAGAGAAGAAGATTTACGACGTGTGGCCAAGAAAAATGCCAGTCTTTCACTGTAAAGTGTAAATGACCATGGCCCACTTGACTACAATTTATGATCCTAGACGACATGAAGTTCGAGGTCATCACGAAGATCGCCTTGCAATCCTTTCCAAGGATATTCCTTCGCTGAACCTACCTTAACCCTTTCGCAACGTAATTACCTGATTGAAAACACACGGCAAAACATCAATCCTTTTCGTTTATGTTCTCCGATTTCGCAACAACAAATATGAAAATAAATGAATTCACCTATTTTATATACATATGTATGTATGTTGAACTTTAATAATCACATTACGCGTGTTATACTTTTGAAACATGGAATCCACCGTTCAATATTGTAGTCTTCACAGTAAATTTTATTTTCTCTTATAATTCTTTTCACAAAACTCCGACTTACGAATTAGTTAAGATATAACAGAAACTGAAACTATAATATTTATGTTACCAGAGATCGAATATTTCCATGTGGAAACAACCAGTGCTACACTATGAGTGTGTTAACTCTAGGAGGAACCTCAGTGGTTGAATAACTAAATAATCTAATGAAGAATGCAAGGATGAAACATTTAACATATAAATTTTAAAAGCTCCATTTGAAAGAAGCGCGAGTTGCAGTTTAAAAGCTGCCCTTGCGAAAACGGTCGTGCCACAGGATAGCGTAGCTCATTAAGCCACGCAAAGCTTTACTCTACAATACTTTTCTATCTTCACGTTTAACAGAGTTGCAGTCGAATTTAGGTTCTAGAATGACCATGTAAAGCATTCTTGCCAGAATAGCTTGAATTTCTGTGTCCAGTTGGCAATTTTTATTGAATTTCGAAATTCCATATTCACGCTAGGTGGAGCAGTTTGATCGATAATGTACAAATAGAATTATATCGACTGAGCATTGTCGCGTCAATAGTAATCGAATTGTTAAAACATGCATAATTTAGACTTAAATTACGTAGGCTGCTTCTATAACTAAATAATAATAATAATATTGATAAAGCAAATTTTTGCATGAAAATACATTTAATTTAATGAAAAACTTAAAAATATTATCTCGTTAAATTAATGGTCAAAATCGCAGATAAATTGTTATATCTTAAATACAGAGAGAATTGTTGAAGCGTCCTGGAGCCAGTGCACGTCATGGTACAGTCAACGCCATAATCCACACCACTACAAATTAACAAAGAAGCAGATTTATTACTTGCGCATGTGTTTTCAGATTTACACTCATCATTTTTAGTGAACTTCCACCATACAATGGATTATTAATATTAAATGGAAATAATGTCATGGCATATTTATCTATTGTAGTATACGTATACTCCAATTTAGCACAAAGTACAATATGTGACATTCAGTGAAATTCATTAACGTTAACCATTTCATAACGTTAACATTTCATAACAACAACAACACTTGTTAAAACCAACTAAACCTAATACTTCTTAACAGCAGTGTACAGCAGGTAATGCGCGTGGCAAATTTTAGATAACCAATGCACAACTGAACACCAGAATGATTTTACGAGCATTTTTCCTAGATATCGCCTGACATTATCCTCGTTGCATGTTGGAAATTAGTTTAAAGAATGTTCCTTTTGTAAAATACTGCTTGTGCTTCGACGGTTCTGGGGTAACTGACGCGTGAGTAAGCACAGTCCTATTGCCAGAAGACATATCCGTGCCTTCTCCACTTCGTGGTCAGCTCCTAGCGAACAAGCAAAGCAATGCAACGCCAGGTTCCTAGTTATCCCCTTAATTTTCCCAAACTTTCTCCTAACTGACAGGTGACGACCGAAGGCTGTGTGTCATTCGGTCAGTGGATGGATTATGTCTTCTTAGCGATCACCCGGAAGACAATAACCTACCATAAACCGTCCATCCATCAGAATAGCGGCTGGCTATCTGCCTTCAAGGGCCCTTAAGATACATCGTCGCTAACGTGTATACATATTTGTAGCGATGGATCTATCCCCTTTGTGTATTTCAAGCAGTGCGGAATGATACTCGTGCATCGGTTGTATTGTACTTACATATAGCGAAGTGCTTCTTCAATCTTAATCCAACCAATATGAAAGGAATGTCGATTGTTTATTCTCTCCTTTGATTCTCAAGAATAATTCCCTTTTTGCAACTCAGATAATTAAGAGATTACCAAGCTATACGTATTCGCAGTCAATAAGTATTATATTAATGCAATAAGATGTTGCACAATATGTAACAACAATTCGTAACATTTTTGCCTCGTTAGGCTCATTATAAACTCAGCACTTGTAAACATTCAAGATGAATGAAATCGAGCAATCAAGCATATGATAAAAAGGGGAAACGTTGGTGACTATATTACGGAACATAAAGGAAATTTGGGTGCAAGACTGTTTCGACCATTGCATCGGCAGGAAGTACTATAATTGCCTTCCTGAGAGGCAGACCAAGCCTCTCGGTTATTTGCCGAATTTCGTACCCGGAAGTTTGACTGACCGTTCAACCAGTTAGTTACCACACGCATTCTGACTCTCGATGCTGCAAGCCTACCTGAAAACAGTTGGTGGTTGGATCTAGGTTGGTCCTTATGCTACTGACATGCCGCAAACATTTACCATGCCTACGTTTCATTAATTTTCGAACACCACTGATATTTTTGTTCAAATGGGTGGGACGATAGGTACATTTTTTTAATGTTTTTCTGTTTGCAATATATTTTAACAACGTTATAATTATTTTAAACATATTATATTCACAGTTAAACATTTCTGGCTTAGGGTGAGTGAAGTTGAACAATTGTTGCGAACCGAAACTGTACAAATGCGAATCTTATATTGTGGTACAGAAAAATTGTAATATTGCATTAGATTCTTGTTTTATTAGTAACATATCTAAAAAAAAATGTGACTTTTGTTAGTTATCGTTATCAATAAGTTTGGTAAGCATTCCTTTATCAACAGAAGTGTGGAACTTCAAACATGATAATTCAAGTAGAATATTAAATGTGTCAACAGCGAAAGGGGATGTTTTTGCGTTCTTTAATTAAGTTTAATTATGATTAATTAAGTAGCCAGCACTCTTGATACGGTCTTCAATAAATTTCATTTCAACTTTGCCCCTATGTCCGATATTTCTCTGTATTTCGTTTTGAATTTGTTGTTAGCTATGTTATTGAAGAAAGGGCCAAAGGTTTTGATTGTCTACTTCTTTGTCTTGTTACGTAGGAAGCCTCCGTTTCCTTCGTTTCCTTCGTTCATGCCCTTATTTGGTTATCGTGTAATTGATGTAATATTTAACTCATTGTATAACTTTGTATTGAATTTCGATTCTAAATGCTTGATCATTGATAAGTTGACGAAGTGCTTGACTAGACTTTGGTGGTTATTACGTCTCATGCACCGCAATCCACAGATGGAATTTCGCAGGGTCGTAAATCCCACTTACGCTGTATCGCCACGGTGTCGGAGGACGCTGACTCTCGTGACGTAATCACTTGAGCCTAGTTAGGTGACCGCGGTGGTCCAATGTAAGTTAGTAACATTCGTGTTTACTATTCTCATCGACGTGTTATGATTCTATTGCACGCGTTTTCTGGCATTTTCGAAGGCTTTTCGATACCTGGTTGACACGCAGCTCATTGTCAGTCGGACTCACGACAGCCCAGCCATAAAATAGTCCGTTCAGCCACGAGAACCGTAGGTATGTTCGGTTTCCGCGACCGAACAGTGGTATCTACCTAATTAAAATGCAAAGGGTTATTTAAACTGACTAACTAGCTTTGTGTGGTCCTTAGGATACTGCATTCACCTGGGGCGTTTATTTGTTTGCAACATATCTCAAACTATGTTCCTACTGAGCTGAAATTAACTGATTTTCCGCTAATTCCAAATATCCTTTGCATTAAAATCTGAAAAATTTCAATAGCAATGGCGCCATTGACAAAAGAAATTAGAAGGGTTTGTTTGATATGCATAGGGTACAACTAAACATTCTTCAGCTTCTAGAATGTTCCGTCATTTTTCTTTATAATTTAATAAATCCAATCCATAAATTTGCTTGCCTTGACACCAGGTTTTTGTGTATGGATTTGGACTTTTCCAGTTGTTATTCAGAAATGTGACTGGAGAAGTCTTGTAGAAAAATCAATTGCCAAATCTCAGTCACACGTCAAGCCTTGAAATTATACTGAAACTAAATTGAGGCATTGTCAGACAGGGCAGCCCAGTTTCACTTACGACATGAATCCTAGGTATCAAGCGTAGCAACCTTCCCAATTAAAAATTGTAATTACGCTCTTGTTCCAGTTCCCGTTTCACATAACAAGTGAATTGCACGATACTTAAAGTGTAAGTGTATTTTCCCCTCCGCTAGCTCTCCTATATTTTACAGTTTAATCAGATTTGTTAACATCTACCATTATACGATTATAACATACATGTACAATTATTATAGAAAATAGTACAATGCCCCTTTTGGAGCATATATACAAGCTGTGACAATAAAGTATCGAGAATAGTTTATTACAAATTTTATTAGAAACACTAGAAGGATCTGGAACTTTCATTTTCAACGTAGCCTCTTTGAGATTCATAAACCGTAATATTTCTGCTACCTATTTTAACACTCTCATCACATTACTTTGAATCTCAGATATTGAATGAAAATACTTCTGAGATTTTCTTTCATGATTCAGTTTATTCGAAGAGTTGAAAGAAATGCCAAATGACGCTAAATTGAGCGAATACGAAAGTGCTCTATCGTCGTGATCGATTTAGAATTTAATAACTGTTTTATTAGAGCAGGTGAATGCTTGACAGCGTATTCACGTAGTACACACAACACGAAAGCCAAACCCAGCTTGGTGTGAACCAAACTTTGTTCACTTGCACAGTGATTAAAAAGGATTAACAATGTTTACCTTTTGCACGCAAGTAAAGAAGTGATTCGGGTACACAACGGGGATGTAATAGTTTATATTGTCAACTCTTTGACCGACATAAAATTATTCTCGCAAGTTTATTGCCCGACCTCGTGTGCAAACTACAATAGAACTCCCTTTATCCGAATCCGCGAGGGACAAACAGTCCGTGTAACTGGACATACAATAGAAGTCCACTGATTTTCTCTGCTACCACCTATGATTTTTTGTTCATATAACAAGAGTCCATGTTGGGATAATCAGATTGGAGCATACACTTGCTCGCTTTTCTTCTTGCTAATATTTCAGACTGTACTTTTGGCATGAAGTTACAGCGGCAATAATTTCACAATAGTTAGTAGATTACGTCTTGGTTTATTTTGTAACGAAGATTGATGCGTTTTTTATTGATTACTGGAGATTAAGTTCGAATTGCATCCTCGCTGTTGCAGATGTTCGTGTTAAACGTACCAAAATGTAATCCACTATTTCTTGCTCACTTTCGTGATTTATTGCCAACACATTGCAAAAACATTAATTCGTAAATGGAATTATTGTTATTTTGTCACATCACTCTCTACCTTTTCCTGGATTATTAAACAGTTCTCTTTATTATATCTGAAATATTTCTGAAATGTTACTTTGGTACAATGCGTTGCACTGATGTAAACAAGTGGTAATACGATGTTGTTATGTCCAGTGAATATGTCAGATAAGTTAAAGCGACCTAGGCAAATTAAAATAAAATGCCTTCTAATAATTTGGCAATACGGAGCTTAACACTGCCAGACCATTATTTAACAGGAATCGACGGCAAGATCATTTCTTCGCAAACGAAAGTAAATTGTTCTAAGAAACAGAAATATTTAACTTACAATTAGCAAAGAAACGAGGAAAAGATAAAAGAAGTAATAACAATTACTATAATAAATAAATTCTTTCGAAATTCCGCGTGGAGGGTGTGGTGTAGTGGGAATTCAGAGTACACTCATGAATCTTTACCGTACACACCTTGTTTTGTATATTTGTTAACTTGCTTTTTTTATATTGATTCTTACAATATTCAAACCTCGTTGTTGGTTGCCTGTTGCTATTCTCCGGAGGTGACTATACAATCATTTCTCCTTAAATCCTGTCGTGATCTAAGTCCCATATTTCGCGACCGATACGACGCTTCAATATGGTATCCAAAACCTTTAATTAATTACTGCGTCAATCTTACATTTGCTACCCACACATTTGCATCAAAAAATTAAATAGCTGATTCGCGATCGTGACTAAGATTCCGAAGGATGGCAATGAAAGGTAAAGGCAGCACAAAGAAAATTATGAAATTTCATTTTCCGCGCAAATTCAAAAATATTAATTAGGGCATTTGCTCTAAGGTGGGCACACGTGACGATATATTAATGACGGATAGTGACAGTTACATATGTGGATGCATGATAAAACGCATTGCAGGCAGTTCGGTGCAAGAGGACCAGGAGGGTTTCCGTAGCGTTAAAGGTTTACCCTTTACCAGCTCAACATAAACATCGACCTGTCTCAGCGTAAACGTCGCATAATCTGCGCGAATTTTGCCTACGTTTGCAAGTTCGTATATTTGCATAAACCCGAGGAACCTGCGCTTTGCGTGCTTGAAGTGGCGAAGGCCGAACAGTGCACACATCAGAACTGAATGTTCCCTGTGAACGTGCGACTTGCGTTCTCCCTCATTTAGCATGAAATTATTACTTGCATGGAAAACAAAAAATTATTACCATGAGATTATGCCAATCTCAGAACCAAGCAAGTTTCGCCCGAGACACATCTTTTTTATCGCCAATAGCAAACGAGTTATGCAGTTAAGTTTTTTCAATTGCCTTACCCCGTATAGTTATATAAATACACAGCGTCCTATGTATATTATTCTATATATAAAGTAGGTATTTATTACGATATTATCCTTACGATTGCGTGACACGTGCTGCATTTCTTTCCTGCTATTCTGTACAAATTAATAGAGATAGCAATGTTAATTCCTTCTCAGTAATTAATTAATCAATAGCTAATTGCTACGCTAATATTCTTCTTGCTTTGGCAGAAGCCAAATAATAATTATGCGGCCTTATGCTATAGTATGACGAGGTGCTTTTGTGATATCAATTCAACGTATCGATTATAAAATCCCGTCTAAAGAATAATGTTCCGCAACGTAATGGGAAACATATAGCAACAATGGAGTGTCCGTCACCACCAGAAAACCGTCGCTCCTTCGTCGTATCGTTAGCTCTTTCGAGGGATTGTCTTCGAAAGGAACGCTTATCAAGCTGCTTCGATCGTTTTCGACGCACGGCAAGTCTCTTCATCCGCATAAAATTAGATTTTAAAGTTGGCCTGGCATACAACTTTATCCTCGTTTAGCTGTTTTCCCTCCCATGGTAGCCCCAGTGACAGTAGAATTTAAATGTTTAAAAGGAAACCTCAAGGGACGGTGCTTTCATCGCTGAAGAAGTTAGAGACGAAGATAGAGAGGAATAGTTATAGAGGATGAGCCTGGTAACTGGGACGGGCTATAGCTGTTTTAATTGAAAATGGAAAGAGTGTCAACAAAAATTGTAAATTTATTATTTCCGAGATCCATTATTGATCCATTATTTCCGAGATCTATGACCTGGGCGTTCGTTTCACATCACTACTAAATTTTTCTCCTCACATAAACCATATTGCAATGGAATCTATGAAAACTCTAGGGTTTATAAAGCGTAATGCAACTGCCTTTAGAAGCATTGATTCTGTTAAACTACTATATACTGCCCTGATCAGACCGCGGCTAGAATACGCATCCACGATTTGGTCGCCGAACCAGCGTAAATACAAAGAAAAAATCGAAGGTGTACAACACAAGTTTCTTAGGTTCGCGGCGAAGATCGGAGAACCTTAAACGACCTTCTACTCTTACATAAAATCTTAAACGGATATATATGTTGTCCCTTTCTGCTATCACAAGTAAACTTCCATGCTCCACATAGGCCTGTCAGATCGTCGACACAGCGATGTGACACAGCAAATAATTACAGCTCTAAGCTAGACTTTTTTAACACTTCGTTAATCTCCTTTAAGACAGCCGTGCACAAATTATTTTGAACATTTCTCAGTTTGTACTGTATTGTTATCTTGTTTGTACTATATCGTAAATTAATGGGAAATTTATTCCCGTATAAATAAATAAATAAATAAATAAATGGGTTGGCCAACTGTAGCGTCCTGTGACATAATTTTTGCACAAGAGGCCCTGTGTATTTTAAATTCGTTTAAATGGAACAGCGCCATTTTTCGCGCGTATCGATTATACGAGTGATTACAATCGAAAATTGCCAATAGCATCCCGACGGGGTCCATATAATTGGCTCTATTTTTGTGCAAGTGAAAATTTGGTTCATGAATTAATATTGATTTGCGACTGGGTACTCATTTTGTGGAAATTAACAATAATTGGTTTGAAATCACGCAATGCAATCGGACCTTTGATTACTTCGAGAGCAATTAGTTTTGTAGATTTCATAACATCGAAATTTCGATTTAATCCATATTTTATATGTTTATATCCATTGCATACACAAAAGAATTCCCCTTTCGAATTTTGCAATTTCAATTTCAATTTAAAATTATCGCCTCGATGTTTAGAGAACTTGGGGAACAATTCAGCGTGGATAAAACAACAGTCTCCAATTATTTGCGTGAAATTGATTCCGGGCTAAAGGGAGAAAAACGTGGGCGGAAACACATACAATCAATAACGTGGCTAGCAAGGACCAATGTTTATGCAAGGAAACTATGTATCTGTATGTGGCGATGTATGCAAGGCATGCTGTATTGTCACTTACTGTTATGAAATTTATATTATGATAGGAAACTGCAGATAGGCAGATAGGCACATTTAAATTACGTATACAAGGTGTTCGAAAAATCGTAATACAAGCAGAAAGGGGCTTACTCTTTGTCCAAAAACAAGTCGAAAAAAAGAACACAATTTCTTCGATTACAGATTCGCTTTCAAGAAAGTCGAGTTTCAATTTCTGTCAAGTAGGCACACGTGCACTTACGAGACACCGAGGGTTTACTGACTGCGTTCACAATGAATTGCTACACTAAACACCAATAATGCATCATTTAATTAACGCACATTTATTTAGCTCATAGTGCCTTCAACTATGTCTCAAATCAAGTGTCGCTCGTCGAAATATAGAATTATGGATTGCTCTAGTTTCATTATTTTTAGCAACTGTCTCATTTAGGCAATTTGATCAGGCTGAACTAAGGGTGAAACAATAGACAGGGTGTCTCGTAACTAGTGAAGTATCCTGAAATGGATACTTCACTGACACGAATCTTGCGATCTATACACGATCACCACGGTCAACTAACGAGGCTCAACGAAAGTCAGCATCCTCCGACAACGTCGCGATACAGCGTACGCGGAATTTACAACCCCACGAAATTCCATCCGTGAATTGCGATGCGCGAGACGTAACAATAGGTTTGGGTTAGAGTTTAGCTTCCAAAGATGTGAGATAATTCTTTCACTTCCCAGAAGAGAACAAGTTGCCGACTCTCGCAATCGAGCAGGTCGTCCTAAAATCACCCATTCGCACCTGCTAACGATCAAAGCGTCAAATACACGCATACTTATATGCGTACAATATTCCCGTTCATTCTCCCGTTCTTGCACATCGCGATTGATCGCTCCTGCGAGCTTTGATATATAACTTTTAACAATTAAACATTCTTTATCCTTCCTGTTTTGTTTAGTCGAGTCAAAAAGTTGCTGCTCAATTATTTGCACTTTTTTTTTATTCAATTGGTATCGACAGACAGAGAGCTTTGATAAAAGCACAAAGAGCGGAATCGTTTGTGTTCTGAACGATTTGAAATTACTCGCCAACGAACAGTTGGTTGGGAAACCGTCCGTCTACCGGGTAATATTCATTTTCCTTCGCCTGGTATTTGAAACTTCCGCATCATGGCAAGGGTTTTGAGCGCTCGAAGCTTTTCCATTTCCTGGCAAATCCCCTACGCCAACACGCATAGTTGCGGTACGATTTGACCTACGTTTTCAACCTGACTCTTTAGCGTTGCGTTTGTTTCGCCCTCCTTTTTATAGTACTTCCTTTTTCAGTCCTCTACAAAACGGTTTACTTACAATCCCAAATACCAGGCGAAGGAAAATGAATATTACCCGGTAGACGGACGGTTTCCCAACCAACTGTTCGTTGGCGAGTAATTTCAAATCGTTCAGAACACAAACGATTCCGCTCTTTGTGCTTTTATCAAAGCTCTCTGTCTGTCGATACCAATTGAATAAAAAAAAAGTGCAAATAATTGAGCAGCAACTTTTTGACTCGACTAAACAAAACAGGAAGGATAAAGAATGCTTAATTGTTAAAAGTTAGATATTATGGCCAAAATTAAATTAAAGAAAAATGTAAATAAAAAGTCGACCAGTAAAGCTTTATTACAAAGTTATAATATAAAATCTAAAACCGCCTAATTTTCCTGAATAAAGTGCTGTCCGTGTATGCAACGTGTATGCAAGTCTGACACCGGAATAGCACGCTGTTTGTATCACGGCCATTTCTTGGCAATTTCTAATCGTTGTGCCAGGATATCACGCGTAGCTATTTCGTTTGCATAAACTATTTCTTTCAGTGATCCCCGCAAATAAAAATCTAAATGCGTAGGGCCAGGTGATCTATGTGGCCAAGCATCTGTTCCCCCTCGTCCAATCCACCTTTGAGGGTAATGTTCATTCAACCAATTTTTTATTGGTATGAGCAGGAAAATTAGGCGATTTTCCAATTTATGTCATAAAAGACTTATTTAGTATGTAACATGTTCGACTTACTTTCGTGTATGCAGTACGCTGACAACTCAGACACACTGTATTTAGCATCAAACATAATATAAAAAAAGAGTTATCCACTTTGAGGGCGTGCAGTACTCACTGAACTGAGGAAAAAATGCTTAGTAAGCACATGTCAGAAAATCAATATTTCCGGAGATAGCTTTACAAGCTTGTAATTCAAGTTGATCTTACTGCAATTTTTTCATTAGCTTTTACAAAAGATACTCGAAGTTGTGCAATGTTGCAGAAGGTAAGGAGATGCGAAGTAAACATATCTCAATTGTTATAAAAATTGTCCATTTCTCTTACAAATCAATTTCATCCCGAATTGTAAAACTATGATATCGTGTCGATTATCAGCAAAACGTTATCAGCAAAAACAGAAAATCGCTTCTATCTTACTGTAATGAGGGTGCTATACACCCTCAAAGGGAATATATTGAATATGAGTGAGTGTATTGAAAACAAACCGATATTTTATAGTTGCTTAACATTTTCGATATCATAATATATATTTAGGTGGTGAAATGGTAATGTTTTATGACTTAATAGACGCAGAATACATCCGTGCTTTGAAATAGAGCAAAACGAATGCGAAACGAGGTTCAGCAAAGTTAACCTTCTGGAAGAGTAAAACGGTCGCCGACTGCACCCATAGAATTCCTGAAAATAAAAATTGTTTCACAGTAGTATCTTCGTTGAAACTCGAGTCTTATAACGATTATTATTGTTTCTTACTGAAACAAATCTGTAAACAATAGCTTGTTTCTAAATGCTATAGAAACAGTAGAACCATAGAGTTTCGGTTTCACGGAGCGATGACGCTGCCCAACAAGAAAACATCCATTCTCTATTTAAAAAGAAATGAAATTGTAGAGATTATTTTTATAATAAGACTCAAATATTGAAATACAACTGATTACTAAATATCTCTCTCACGTCGACTCACGACAACTCAACACGACTCGCTAACAAAACTCTAAAACTGTCCATCACAACTTAACGACCAAGAAACAGCCGTGCTTCTCAACTAACTCACTCGCGAACGCATTCATTCACTCATTCTTTCCGAACATAAACTTACATGAGTCTATTCCCGTCCATAAGTCACCGGACACTTAACAAAATCTCGATACGGGCGACTTTTTATTACGAAAAGACCTACAGTATGGAATAAAAATAGCACCTATTCATTATTCATAATATAGAGAACACTTTCTCAAATTGTCAATCAAATTGTATGTAAAAAATCTTAAAGTAAAGAACTCGAACGGTTTTGAACTAATAATTATTTTCTAGGAACCACTCATACTGATCGTATGTACTATCGAACTTGAAATGAAGAAGAACCAGCGGCTCTGTTAGGGTTTAGAACTTCTCTTAAAGTGTTCACAAACTTCATCTTCATGATGCTCCAGATCTGTTCTTCTGAAAGTTTTGAACGTCCAAAGCGAACAAGATGTCCCGAAATGTACCGAATGGAAACTTTGCTAAATAAATGCTTATACAAGCAGCTTCTGCCTTAAACGTTTATTCAAATAATACGTGTCAGTTCCTAATCACTACACAATCTGAAATATCATAAAATCACAAAAGCCGCGATCCTGTCGAGGTCGGACACACTCGTACTCGAGCTGCTGCGCGACGGACCATAAACCGCGAAAGACAATCAATTTAATCACAAAAATACAACATTTTTGTGTGGGTGGAAGCATGGAGATTTCACCGGCATCCCTATTTTTTTTATCGCGATGTGGTAGCCGGTTTTGAGGCGATTTCAGTAAGCTATTTTATAATAATATTTTTTCATACGATTACAAAGAACGGACATTTTTAAGATGGGCAGAGTTACCGCTCCACCTTGTATATACAACACAAGTGGCGAGCAATCATTTGCGAGAAACCTCGCGTCCCATCCGCTATTGTCTGGTGGTGAACTCTCGATCTCTGGAGCACGTCACACCCCAACTTCTCGATCTCCCCCGCCATTTCCACATACCATTAGTTTCGAGTATGGAGGGCTCGGGATCCCATGCATAATTGCAACGATTTGCATTCGTCTTCTGCTGAAAAAACTTTTGAAGTTCTCAAACTTCTCAACAGCTAAGTGCTCTGAGTACTTTCCAAGCATAAGATTGTTCGACGAATCTGCCGCTATCCTTCGCAATCAGAAAAATAAAAGGACCCAAATTTCAGACTGCACCTCGTAGTCTTTCCTTTGTTAGGCTCAGTGTACTAATTCACATAAACTACAAGGCCTAATAACAGTCCCTCGTTGTCAATGGATATTGTCAATCGTAATAAAGCAACGGTTCGCACATTCTTGCTGGTGGCCCTAATATTCGCAATACATCGTGTCGTCCTTCATAATCAACTTCCTTCTGTGTGTCCACGTTTCGAGCTCCCGCAGCTAACAGTAATTAAAGTGGCATTACATCGTTAACGTACTCTCATCCTGTGGCTCCTGATGGTCGCCAAGTACTGTCTGGTTTGCCATTAGCAAATTATCCAAAATTCGACTCGCAAACTTGGGTTTTGCTGCCATTGACATCTACCTTGCAACACTGTCGTATGGCGAAAACCGTTCCGTTCCGTAGTTAGTAGTGTTCAGAAGTTAAAAGTTATACGATGATACATTGATTAGTTTGTGTATTAAGGGAAAACGGGCACATTACGCGTGAAGTGTTTGGCTCAGTAGTAAGTTTTGTATGGGAGGAATGAGTGAGTGGAAGAAGGAAAGGGAAGGAAAAGTCTGATTTGGGAGCAAGCCGTATTCACACCGACAAATGTTAGGAAAAATGGGTGACGAACCAGCGTCATTCGCTTGTTTCATTTCAAAATGCGTTTTTTTCGTAACATTGTTATCCTATTGAGCATCATAACGAATATCCCTTCTCCCTTCACCTCTTTTTGTTTCTCTTCTGGACTAGAAGGAAATATCGCAGCGCTCCAATCTCGATGGAGCATCAAGATAAAATGTTGAAATATTTCTGCAAAACTACCCGCACAATCATAATTCTGATAACCGTTTAGATACCGTTTCATATGTTCGGTCAAATACCATTACTGTATCTGATAAAATTATTATTTAAATGCTCCATGATACCAATCGGATTCTTGGTATAACGTACGTTATTCCCTTAAAATGCAAATTACTTGCTGTGTACAATAAATATTGTGCATATTTATATCCGTATAGTAAAGGGTTGATTTAAATGTATGGTAGAAAATATGAAACTGATGGATATATTTTTAATGCGTTTGAGGCGTACGGACAATGAAAGATAAAAATTGCAACAAATCCATATGCTTTTGGATACATTTTTTTCCTTTACTGCCATATCTCTCTTGATTTGCAAATGATCTGCAACAATACATCTACATGTTAGTACATCTACTGTAAGCCTCCAAGTTGTTTTCTTTGTGTTCTGGTTTATTGATAATTGTGTTCTCAATATATCGTGTCTTTTTTTAAAATTTTCTTTGTTTAAATTTCTTTGTTTGCAATTTAATTACTTCCGTTTATTTTCTAGACGTGTATATTAAATATCCGCAATACCACAATAACTCTTGAAATTTTTCAATTAATTAATACTTGAAAGGCCAATTTTTGTCGCTTTATGTACAGATGTGCCAGGTGGCTCTGTACGAGACTAAATTAAACAGAAACTGCACTATGTGCACATCCATTGTATCGGTTACAAATATACGCCAGGATGTACTGCAATGAAACTGCAGGAAAATTAAAGGGAGAAGGTAGTTATTAATAAGAGAAAGATTGAAACAAGGCAACGGTGGAAATGGTCGACGGGTGCGTGTGACAGATTTCTCGTGCAATCTAAAGTTGAAACTGACAAGTTGGCATTCTCCCGCAATGCAATAAACGCGTTCGCAGCAAATCCCCTTTTCTGGACACGGCATCGAAGTACTATAGATGCTGGATTCCAAGGGGCGAAGGGCGAAATAAATCACCGGAATTTCCCCGCCCCGTCTTTGTAATTAACGCCGTGGAGTAAACCCTTTTCAGGGGTGAAAACCTCGTTCTTACCGTTTGAAGTTATCTGCTTGATTCTCTTTTATCTTAATTAAACGCAATTAATACCTTTCTTGCCCATTATTGTAATTAAAACTTTTTGCTTGGCCAAACACGAACCCCGAGTACAGGAGGTAGAATACGATAAGTTGATCATTTAAGTATAACAACAACTGCATCATTAAGCAGGACAGAGAAACTATTAACTGATGTATACACGGTGTATCCTGTAAGTTGAAACCATAATTTTTAAGACATTTCCGATAATCTGTCCGAGAAACATTTCATACATAAATGAATTAGCTACTTTAGTCCACTACACATTTGGATATTAGAATCGCAAGTTTCTGGATTCCTCGTTGCAGTATGTAATGCAAATTACTCTGATCGTCGACTCTTTTTTGTACTGTAAAACATACATATAAGTAGCTGTGTTCGCACTGCAACTAATGGATAATAAATAATCGAGTAGTGGTATATGCATTAATATCCTTTTCTATTATTATTATTGGCATCTAACTGTTATAATATTTTTTGTTTGCAGGTAAGAAATACTAGACTCGCGAGTATTTAAGGACATGAAATGTGTTGCATTACCATCGTTTGGTAAGTTACTGTTAAGACAAAGACTATAACATGTATGTTACAGAGAAAAAATCGCACCCCTCAAACCTCCATATCGAATTCGTTATTTATTTTGTTCCCCCTCCTAAAAAATGTTTATGTACAATAGTCCACTGAAATATTATTAATTATCAATTATTTTATACCGTATTAAGTATACATTATACATGTTACGTTGAGTATACTACGTCCGCAATGCAGGGATAGAATTGTCGTACAAGTATATGAGGAAGGTAAAAATAAAGTTTCTTATTCACATCTGACGATGATTAATCACTTTTCAATACTACGGTTGGTTAAGTATGTTCCATTTCATGTTCTTCCTTATAGATCATGCACCTATACGACGATGCACACTGCCAACTTCAATTTTAAGATCATTGTCCTTAGTTTTACGAATTTTTGGCTAGAAAAATCCTCCCAAAAATGCCACAAAGGAAAATCGCTTATACAATACAGCTTAGAAATCCACCCACACAGACATACATATGTATATATGTAATAGCACTGGCGCAACGTGCTCAGCCCTACCGACAGTATTTACTTAACGTGATTGATAAACAGTCCCTTGATACTTGGAGTACTGCCGCTACTCTCCTGTTTCGATTTGGGCGACCCTCCGGGGATTTGAGAACGCTTACCTTACACGTCACGCAGGCGTCGTACAGGTCTAGGTACTTTACGCGATACGTTTACAAAAGCAAGTGGAATAGTCACCCATGACATTGATATCGCCTACCTCTTCGATGCGCTATTTACGCATTAGTTGTTTACCATCACCGTTTTTCACGCATCCATTTTGTCTATTAGAAAAGTCAATTGAAATATAATAACTTGGGTAGACTTGAACTGATTCAGCTATTGGAACGTCTTTATACTTACAAGGAAGCGTACGCAACCTGAAAATTCTTGCATACTTGAAACTTTGCATACAAGTAAAGTACGTCATCCGTAATATAACCCCATTTTTCGATCGTGCCATAGTTCGGTTTTAAGGGGTGAAATCTGCCTTTGAAAAAAATTCAGAATATTCTTTTTCGTAAAATATCTGCAGAACGCTGAGAAATATTTAAAAAAAGCATAAACAAACCTTGCATCGTTCTATTGGGTTTACTAAACAAATTTTTTGAGGAATCCACGATTTAAAAACAATTTTGCTCTTGAATTTTTTTCTGAATTTCCAAGTTGCCTGACCTTCCTTGTTAGAACACAAATTAGTATTATTTAATATATGCGGAATATTGTATGACAAACATTGAATGAGTCCGAGATATTGAATAGTAACGAGACATTATTAAATGTACACCGTCTTTGTCCTACGTCACCGCACTACGTGCTACGCAATCGTTATTCCCTCATCACTGCATTATCTGCCAGCGCAATCAATCCTTTCGCTTTGTCGAGCAACTCTTCCATATCATTATTTTCCATATACAGAATAATATAATAATGTACCTCCTTATCACCCCTGTATTGATTCTTGGACAGCCAGATATAGTTTTCCCTCTTTTCCAAATTCCGCTACAACAACATATTTGGGTGTGTGACCCGCGACATCACAAATCTGCCGCAGGGTAGCTCCCACACGATGTTCCGACGTTTTCCTCAATATATAATAAAAAGGGAATTCGCGAGACACAGAAAGTCAGTAGCAAAGATGTAGTCAGTACTACCAGTCAGTATAAAAAGTAAGTCAATAGCGAATAGTCAGTAGAACTGTGACTCTCTACGGTGTTGGACCAAAAATACAACCAAACGTGTTAAATAAAAATAAAATTATCATCCTTATTAAATCATTATATATAACAACGGATGTCCAATTGGAGACAGGATTTTCGCCAATTAAATTTTGCCAGAAGCCTTATTTTATTTTAATGTTTGCCGGGAAAGTTTCTTACTTGTATTGGAATTGGATTCGGGGAAGTTTCTTGGTTGGCGCGTTAAAATTCAATCTTCTCGGCGTAAAGTATATCTCGGCTTTTTGTTTCCCGGAAAGTAATTAAAGCGGGATTTCGCGTACCGCGTTATGTCGTAACAACTTGCAAAAGGGATTGAAGCTGGAGATTTGGTTTGCCCATCGTTTTGTACGCGGGTGATCGCCGTAGCAAAGGGGAATAAAAACGCACCCTTTCCCCCCCTGCCTTTCTCGTATCGCAGTTTCGCAGTGCGGCGGGCCGTAATACACCCACGTATTGCCACAATGTCAAATAATGCTGCCGTCGAAGGCGAATTTATATAACACACCCCTTCCATTTAGCTTCGACTAAAAGGCTGGAACATGTTCCACCCTACCTACTGTAATTTGTACGTTTGCCAACCTGGCCACCTAAATAGGTTTAGATTTAGACCATAATATTTAACTGTTAACGAGTTTCGAAAATTTTGCTAAAATTAGTAACCTACACAAATATTAAAATGTAGGTTTTATGTGTATTATAGTTTTTTATGATATAAAGTGTCCGTCATTAATTTGTTTCGCTAAAGGGGAACCATTGATTAATATCGGCAAGTAATTGGCGGCGAGTATTGGAGTAATGGTATTAACAAAGTCAGAGGGTGGATTTAGAATTTCTAGATAGATGCAAGCTGCAAGCATCAGGCTACTATCAGTTTCAAAGCTGTGGTCAAAGAAACCTATTAAATATCACCACAGGGAATTATAGTAAGTCGCTTTTGAATTAATAGTGTCTATAATTTAAATACGTTACTTAGATACTTCCCGAAATCTGCAACAAGTAATTTATGCATAATAATTACAAATTGTTATAGTTAAAGTAATTACTATCAAGTTTTATATGAAATCTATTCATATCATACCCGGCAGGATTTCAGTAAGTTAAAAGTGTATTTTTTGTTAACTTGTGTATAATATACAGATATAGCATTTGTTTAATAAAGTTTGGAAAAAATCTGCTTATCTCGCTTGTGAAATGAACATTTTGCAGTTCTCCATACAAAAATAAAAATTGCGCGGCAAATAAGATCCAAACGAGAACTCGATGACGGATGAAATTCAGTAAGGGTTGAAATTCCAACAGTAATTCATTTCTTCTATATTACTCATTACTTCCCTTATATTTCTACATTTTTCTTTTAATTTCAGCGTTCAGCTTTTTTCCGCTTGTTCACTAGAAGGGGGAATAAAAGTTCAGAACCTGACCTTTGCCGAAAATTAAAGGAAAATCCAGATTCTTCAAGACTATTGGTGCGATAAAACTTTTAACCAGAAATTAAACTGCACAGTATATGAAAGAGGCATCGCTACAGGGATGAGTGCGTCGCTCATTTGTTTCCTGACTTGTGCGACTCTCACTCGAACGTTTCTCTGAAAGTACACGAACGTGCCTTCCTGCGTGTCTTCGGACGTATAAATAAATAAAAAGTATTCTATTCCATATTAAATTAGACTATTATTAATACTCATACTTCAATAGTATGTAAGAAAATCCGAGGGTTCGGATAGTATGCCCATTTGAGAAATATCACCGAGAAACCGATATGCGAGCGGGAACCGTAATATTTGGGGGTGCCGTAAAGCAGTCCCTTGAAGGCACTGCGTCGTGGGTTCGACGAGCCCGCCTTTTGGGCGGCAATGATGCAGCGTCGGGGCATTCTATGGGAAGCCATCCTTTGAACCGTACGGATAGCGATCCGTAGAATGCTGTAGCGTTAGCGCGTAATACGAATAAATACGTGTGTAATCATTATCGAGTGATGTCACCTTAAAATTACTCTTACATACATATACTACAGTTATGGCAGACTAACGTTTGCTCAGACGTTTACTGGCTTTTTGTAACAGTTCGGATATATACGTCAGAAAACGCATGCACTATAGCAGTAGCCTTATGCAGGTAAATTACTATTACCATCGGAAATACTATTTTACATCAAATTAAATTAATACAACAATGACCCATAAGTTTTTCAGTAAAATGTTATAATCCTTCTAATCACTACGGAGTGACCAAGTATGCCCATTAGAAAAATTGCTTAAGTAGTTGGTGTCTACTCTGTATCTACCTTACAATTTTCGAACCTGGTGGTAAGATTGCGAATCCCCAACTTCCAAATGCCCTCGTGCAACAATTGTTTGATTATCTCTTCTGACTTTTAGAACGATTGCCCGAATTATCATTTTGCTGATAAATTTTTAGCCTGAGAGAATGAAACCGAAATTATATTATCATATCTATCTGCATTTACTATAACTTATTGATTTATCGTAATATTCATTATAACTTATTCATTACAACCCAATAAATGTGTAATAACTAACCCTTTCACTTTTTGGTTTTAACACCAACAATTTTGCTGTCTCTTGAAATGCAAAACTCTCCTATTTCGACCACTTTCCTTGATAGGTAACCCCTATTTTAGCCCCCAGGGACATACATTGAGGCCAACATTTGGTACACATCTGTTGGTCCAAAGTGTCTACGAACTCCTAGAAAAACACGATTCAAATTGATCGTGCCATCTTCGTAAGTAGGCTCAGCCTGTATAAAACGCTAACAATAGACAACGTCATTCAGATATTATTGCCTAGTGTCGTTAGGGGTGAAAGAGAACTATCGTGGATAACGATAAATCAACACGAAAGTAATTTGAGAAATCCTTGATAAACTGTAACGGATCTGCGGAGTCTTTGACGAGAAGCGTAACGATTTAAAGCGGCAAAACTATTTTCCGATAACGACCAACACTCGGTTGGTGGGGTACATTTGTTCCAGGTTCGTGCTCTGATTGCGCGGGAGGCGCGCGCGTTTCCGGGATACATATTTTACTACGTTGACAGATTTATTGTAGGCACGGCTATCCGGCCGTGCCAGCTTCTTCCTCTATTTTATTATTTGTATTGTCACTTGTTTTCGTTTCAGTCGTCTCAAAGACCCTCATACCTTCGGCTGTCAGTAGCACGCTGTTCACGATATGGATGGGAAACTCGTTCTATTATTAAACTGTATGCTAGATCGATGCTGCAACGAAGCTGCTATTAACTCTTCAAATGCGGAGGGATTTCGGTTTTGTCTGTATAAATTGGAAAATGAATAGCTGTCCCATCATTCTTTTAACCCCCCTTTACGTAATTGAACACATCGAGCAATTAAATATGATTATGCTAGGGTAACTGTGCTGTATTCAAACATGTATTGCACTCTCCATTACGAATTTGGTAGTGATATAATGTATTTCTAAAAATTCGCCTCTTACACTGTTTGTTAAGGTGAAAGTATTATACTTTAACGAAATACGTTGATATGCAGATCATTTCATAATGTGAAACAGTTTTTAACAACAGTCGACTAGTTTATTTGTATCAAACAAACATCGCCATTAAGATGTAAATACGTATGTTCCAAGCCTTGAGAAAATCGGGGAAAAAAGTAACGTCATCCGTTTATTTAGAAACTGTTATAGATTTCAAATGTCGTGTGTTACGATCGACAATCGATTAATGAAACATGTTAACGTAATCATACATCGACCACTGCGAATCTGCTTAAAAAGAAGAACAATTCCCATTACCAAAATTTGATTTAATTTTAAGTGTATTCTCATTAGAGTCATTTGTATCATTTGAGTCCTCAAATGTACAAGATTTCTAGTGCGTTCCGGCGTGATTGTGCCTCAAATACAGTGTTATAATAAATGCGCATATCAACATATGATTGAAAGTAATATTTGTAAAATTATCCGTAATTATCAATAATTGAGGCGCACTGCAATGATGGCGTTTCAGGACACGGATTCAGCTTACCGAGTTACATTTCAGTTAAACTGTCTGACTATGAACCGGCTTCTACTACTGGCATATCTATATCTGTCTAAAATTGAATACAGCAGTTTTTTTTTACGCGATATGTTCATATGTGCAATAATTATAAACAATTCTTTATACATTTAGTTTTTGGAAGAAAAAACGAAAAATGTAAATATTCGATATCGCATTTTTTTACCGCACAAGTTCGTTGTATAAAATAATTCGAGTGGGTGTTGAAGTATGCTGACGTAGGTTTTAGGAGTACATTGATCAATAATGACTGTAGTTCATGGTTTGTACGCGTAAATATATTTTCAATATAAACTGCGAAATGCGTAACTGAGGGTAAGAGTAGTGGTGTATCTATGTAGGTATATGCAGTGGGTAACAAAAATATTCGAACCGTGCGGTAGTCAAATATTCACTGCACATAAATTACAGAGCATTGCGATTTATCGACACAAACCGCATATGCATTAGCAGATATCCATTGGCTAACTGTATGTAAACTTGGAGGCAAATTTCACACACGCACACTAAACCAGACCATTCGTTTGCAACAATGTTAATAGATAATTTAAAAAGCACATTCAAGTATACTGTGTTGTATTAATTGGATTGTGTATTATTAGTTTGTTGATCCCTCCTTTGTAAAGCTGGACAACTAATTTTTGTAATGTCTGAAACGTAAACTATGTTTTTCGTGGAATGGACTGTTTTGTGCATTCTTCAAGTACCGAAACATTTCACTCTCAGTCAGTTGTTGGAATACTTTGTTCACTCGCTATACGTGTATAATTAATGCAATTCATTGTGTTATTTGTTTCTCTATCCATGTTCGCGTTTTCCTTGTTAAACGTGGGCCATGCATATTTCCTATTCGTATTTCACGCCTTAAAAAACGAATAAGAAAAGGGCGGGTGAGGAACCTTTCCTAAGGAACCTTTATCTATATGCTTTTATGACTTCGGGTCACATTTTGCAGCTGAACACACAGTGAAAAGATCGAAGCGTATGACACCGAATCCGGAAACATGCAGTGAATCTGACTTTTCGTTCCCCTTAGTTACAGAAAAGGAGCACGGAACAGGAAATAAGCGAGGATCCACGAGGAGATCTCGTGGTCTAATTGTAAGGCCCGTTACATGGAGGCGTGGAATCCGTGCTACGCGAGTGGAGGGGAATTTGAAAGGAATTGCCTTTAACTGAGAATGTTTGTTCTGTCAGTCACATAAATCCAAATATGTCAGTGACACGTTCTAATACATTTCACAACGAAGTACGCTTCATTCAAAGAGCCATGCTGAAAATACATATTATCTAACAAGGAAACTTCGGTATTCCGATAATTCCCGTTTTTTTTTAAATTTTCGTTTACTAGTTTTTGGTTCCTCAGGGTAAAATACCCGTGAAAAGTTACTGTGTAGTTCCTTATTTTCGTATACATATATTTGGAAGATTACTTTACAGAAAGAACAAATTACTTTTAAACAAAGGTGATGGCCTTTAAATAAAGGTCTTTTATTTAAGTTATAAACTAAGAATTTTGTTGCACACATTAACAGGACTGAAAATCCCTTTTAGTTTTCATCCAAACAATTCGTTGTATATCTACTACAGTTTTTAAGATGTTTGGAAAAATAGGAAAGCGCAGATTACCCTTTAAGGACAGTTTTCGCTTTGAAGCACTAAAAAGTAGCGGCCAAATTGCCCGATATTTGTATCGAGATTTTTGCAAGTTACGCAGGTGTGAAGGAGCTACACTGATGAATCCTCCACACACGGAAATTGTGCCAACAATAAACCAGCACTCTCCAAGGATTATTTGCAAAGCGTTTGGGGCTCTTCAACTCTTGGCGGGCCTTCAACTCTAAAGTGGCGTATACGACAAGCTAGGGCAAGATACCTAACTTGCGGCTCGTGTGACACACAGGAAAATTTCATTGGCATGTTATAATTTCTAAAGCAAATTTCTGATATTGGTATTGCAAGATATATAATATATTGTACATCAAACGATCGCACTGACCTACCAGATTAATTAAACAATTTTTGTTTGAACATCAAAGTGCCACGGCTCATCAAATGTTGCCCGAACCTAAAGGAAATTGCGCAACATTTCCAAATATCCGTCCACCCTTTGAGAGCATACTTACAATGCCCCTTTCCCTAGCGCACTAAGGGCGCACGGGAGGGGTGCTAGAATACACATTGGCATGCAGATTGGTTGTTAAATCTTCTCGACAACAAACAATATAAACACTTGGTTCCTCCGTCGACGAATCACTTCACATTAATCAGAATTTTCACGCTCGATCAACCACAATCAGTTTTAAATCTACGCTTGTACAATCGCCGTGTACTATATCATACATCCAGCGGCTATCATAAAAAAGAAAATTTAAAATTAGAGTTCGATTAGAGGTCATGGTTTCTAACGCATAATAAAATACACGTGTACAAAACTGACAATGAGATTCTTTTGATTCTGAGGGTTGCCAGTTGCCAGGTTTATATGCTTGGCGTTTAACTGTTTCGCGAATATACACGTACACATACATATGTGAAAATACATGGGCACCTGTGCACTAAAATGTACACGGATTAAAGTTTGGATTAGTTTACTGCGCGTGTATTTTAATGCACGTGAAATAGGGACCTGTAATTTGTGTACATGTGTAGCAGTAATTTCGCTAATATAGATATTTTATATCATGTTGGTAGTAGTCGTTTATACTGAGGCATTCCATCGCTCTGAAACCAGCACGTAGATATTTAATCTGTCGTAAAACTTTCCTATTGTAAAATTCAGTTGCGCCTTGCTATTGCTTACATTTTAAACATTTTGTTCGCCGCTGTGATTGTTGCTTAGTCTCCACACAACAGTGATCCCCTTTCAAGATACAATAGACAGTTGCTAATACTTGCAATTGGATGACCCTTCGAGTAACCAGCCCTTGGTCGACGTGTATCGACGTGCATGTGTATTCACACTAGACCTGAACGTTCAACTAAACCACGCAGTGCACGTAGCAGCAGTTTTCGTGTAGCGCGAAAACGTGTTGGCGATACAGACATTGTGTGAATGCATAAAAGCTGTGGATACGGTTATGAGGCTTCACATTCTGCTACTGACTAGGATCGCTTGCTCCATGTCGAATTCTTCCGAGTTCAATATGGTCGTATAGCTTGCGCTTGTTTAATTGGGTATCTCCATGTAGCTCTGCATTCTACTTCAACGAGTAGGAAAATCTACCACTTCAGCTTTATTCGAACAAAATTGTGAATATTCACAATTGAACGCAAAGTGTAATTAAATACTTCTAAGTATCAAATAGTGTCAAGTTTTCTTCAGGCTTATTTAAGAGAAAGTTGCAAAACTGGGTTTTTTTTGTTCTTGTAATACTTACCATTTACGAGGAAAACGCTGGCTTGTGTTAGCGTGAACACCCTGTACACATACTATGTATATATTTATAATTAAGCTACATGCTTAAATGGCTGTGCCATTAAAATTTAATTGTAGCTGACAGTTCTCCTCAAAGATACTTCTGACGGCTCTACACGTGGAGAGTTCTTACTTAATTTTGTTATTGAATTTTTACTGTCCCAACATGCAACCCTCATTGTTTCAAGATTACCTTGGACGACACATTTAGAGTCAAAGAACTTCACGTTGAATTAGTTGAGTCGGTACAGCCAGAACTTGTATATGTAAAGTCTGTTTGTACTGTGAACCGTTTTAGTCTACTTCTATTCTGAGGTCGAAATAAATAATTGTAGAAGTTATTTTCTGTAAACCTCACGTAGTTTTGGGAATAGAGGACAGGTGGTGTAATAAGACTTCAGTTACTCACATAAAGACACTAACTTTATTATAAGGATATGTCGACACACGACATTACTCAAACACACGACTCACTCACGATACTTTTCACTCTCAACAATACTCTTCACTAGCTCTGTTCAAATTCTCTCCTAGATCTGCCTCTTGCACGCATCGTTCATTCGTTATATTCTTTCACTCTTAGTTTCTCTTTCATTCTATTCCTCATTTGCGCTCACTCATTCAGGACACACCCCCCAGTCATTCCTCGGTGATGGTCGGTCCCGACCACCCGAACCCTTGGGCCGCTGTACCCTCCATGCGCACGACCTTCTCAAGTACTCAACATTCACGCAGTATTTCCAATCCTACATAATTCAAGTATTGAAAACGTACCTTCCAATGCCTTATTTTCGAACTTGTCAACCGTGTGTTATAACAGTCTTCTATGAAACGTTATATTTCATTTCGAATCACTCCACCGATTAACTGAATCGCAAACACCATTTCCATTTGGCTCTCGTGCCAAAGGATCTAAATGTGGTCATACAATACTTGGATATTTTATGTATATATATGTATTGTGCGTGCGCTTGACAGCTTCTCGTAAGAAATGAAGCCAATTACGGAACTTCAATACATGTCAACGTACCAAACTGAATTGTAGAAGTTATTTTCTGTAAACCTCACGTAGTTTGGGAATAGAGGACAGGTGGTTTAATAAGACTTCAGTTACTCATTAAAACACTAGCTTTATTATAAGAATATGTCGACACACGACGTAACTCGACACACGGCACTTTCAACACTCTCAACAATACTCTCAGCTCACGGCACTCTTCACTCTGCTCAAACTCTCTCCTAAATCTGCCTCTTGCACGCATCGTTCATTCGTTATATTCTTTCACTCTTAGTTTCTCTTTCATTCTATTCCTCATTTGCGCTCACTCATTCAGGACACACCCCCCAGTCATTCCTCGGTGATGGTCGGTCCCGACCACCCGAACCCTTGGGCCGCTGTACCCTCCATGCGCACGACCTTCTCAAGTACTCAACATTCACGCCGTATTTCCAATCCTACAGAATGCTACTTTTATTTATTATAGAACGTTATATTTGAAAATAGTAAAGAAAACTGAACGCAGCATTAACTTGGAGTGGGATATTAATATAAGATTGTTACATTAAAATGTCACAGCAGGCACAGGTAATACATAGTAGGTGTAAAATGAGAATATATTGAAAGTGTATAAAATATTTAAATATATAAATAACGTGTTATAATTTTCTTTTAGTAACAATAGATTTGAAATGCAGAGGAATCTTCGTATAGACTGTTCAGTGGAAAATAAAGCTCAATTGTTATCCTAAATAAATTGATTGTAATCAGCAAATTCAATTCTACGTATATTTTGATATTTTCAATAATTACTGAATAATGATGCTGTAAAGGGATCATAAGCTTTGGTCACGGTGATTAATGAAAAGTCGTATCAACAGAACACGAGTTAATTTAGATACATTACCAGCTGGTACATTTATATTTACGATTTTTACATTCAATGAAACAGACTGTTATTTCCCCTACAATAAATGTTTACAGTGTTGCGAATTGTACAATATAATTCACGCAATGGAACATAAAATGGGACACTTTATCATCGCATTTCTAATACAAATTGCTTTACGTGAAACGTGTACATTTTATTATGATATTAATTTAAAAAGATTGATGTTTCATGATTTATATTTCAACATCTCTGAACTACATTCGCACAGAATCAGACTTTAATTACTTCCGATCATCTTTATAATTTGATAATAATAATAATAATTCTATAATATAATAGTGAACAAAAGATGTATAAGCTTTATAATAATGTAATATATTATTACATCATTATGTTGTGTTACATATAAATAATACCCGTGCGTATTAACTGTCAATGTATCGGCTGATCTAATTAGGTGGAAAGTTTGATATTGCATTTCGGAATAACAAAAATAATCCAATCTATTGTAGTTATTATTTATGTGTCCCAGGATGTAGGTCAGCTAATTTTCTCCAAATATCACTTCCTCATGGGTTGGAACACTTCGAGGCTTTTCTTTCGTGGTTTACCGGATGCCCATACTCGGCAAATTAAAAATGTTGCTTGGTAATCCTGACTTCCGGATACTATTTTACACGTGCCCGTGCATAATATAACATTGTACAATTAATAATAACCTTGCGGCAGTATGAACAAAGCATTTCTTTGTATGGGATTCATACAATTCCATTTGTGTAAAAATGACACATATCTTAAAAAGGAAACTATTTTATAACCTTATATGACTTCACGTTGCGTTGCCTCGCCGCTCTCTAAGCTAATTGCAAGTAGAAATCATAGTTACAGTGGAGGACAAAAGAAAATTTGAAATTGGTGCTGGTCTACACGAGTATTAGTAACTTCCATCATAAACATTTTATGTCATGCTGTTAACTGTCCCCTATTCGTTTCGGCCTGCTTAGCTTTCAAACTTACTTTTATCCGCCACTGCATATACACAAATAAATCAACTCTAACCGTACAGCTCTTTACTAATACAACAGTGTAGATGTGTAGATTCAAACGTCGATAAAAATTCCCTTTCATACCGTTTGGCACATATTGTACACTATTTCGAATGAAAAGTCGCAACTATCGAACGACGAGAGAGTCAAACTGCGAAGTGCCAGACGGAATGCAGACACGACAGCTGGGGGCGAGATACCAACAAATGGATGCATTCGTGGTACGCCATAAAAGGTGGTGGCAGTGTGCATTATCCACCGCGTGACATGTCGCGAGTTTACAACTTAATGCATGTTAAATCGCTGAAGTACATAGAATCGGGCGGCGTTCATAATAGAATGTAACACGTTTTGCGAAGCTCGCAGGGCATCGCCAAGAGAGAAAGGGCTGACATACTCAGAGGAGGGCAGATGTGGCCAGCCCGTGACGTTATTGTAGAGATCGCCGCTGAAACTAGGGAGGAACGATGAGCAGTGTCAGTAGAGAGGGTGAGGGGTTGCGACACTGCACAGGTTGGATACACGAAACCGTCGGCGTCTGCGTTAATTTCATGGATCTGTTATGCAAATATGTACGTACGGCAAGTAAACAGCAATGATTTAAACGAAGTTAATGTTGATCCGTATCCTGGTGACTCTCTGAAGTTAGTCGAATGAGTGATGCGCGGTTTGCTATCATATTTTCAACACGTTATTAGAGAATCTGTGTAAACGTGAATTTACCGAGTTTATGTGGATTCTGGTCGCTATATGCAACGCTAGTCACGTAACCACGACCTAAGGGTGTATTTCAGTGTGATCTTTTGAAAACATCAACTTTTGTATTTCTTTAAAGAATATAGTTTAAAAAAGTATATGCGCAAAGCCCTGTGCCTGAACACCAGGAATTAACGAAGTTACGTCTGTTCGAAAGATGCGAGGGCAATTTAAACGTTTTTTTCAAAACGCTGCCCATGATATTTCCAAATGGACTTGACCAATTGTTTCCAAATTTTAAGGGTACCTTAGGTGCATTAATGGCTAGAACACGAACTAGAATTAATTCAAAATCTTTAGTTCTTCTCATTTTTTAATGATTGACATGTCAAAAACGAAAGTCAAAGTGCCTTCAAAGTGCCATTTTGTAATTACAGACAGTTTTCTTTCGTTCTAGTTGCTGTTATAGCCAAATTCATCCCAATTCAAAATCTTTTCTTTTTCTTCTTGGACAACCCAGAACAGCTGGGTTGCCCAAAGCAAGTGTGTTGAAGCACATGCAGTATCGCCAACCTTTATTTCTTTCTCAACAAAATCAATTATAATATTTCTTTATACAGTTCTTATAGTTGCAAAACTTCAATATTCTCTCGAATACAATTTCGTCGAAGTAATACTGGCCGACCGATTAAAATTCCTTTTAACCAGAATATTTGAGGAGCCGCGTTGCTTATTGGCTGAGGAATGGACTACACTAGAGATTTTGGTTAATTGCACAGTTAGTAGAAAGGGAAGCTTGATTGGGCATATATCGAATCTAAACCTGGACTATGACGAGTATTGTGCCAAAGCGTGGAGACCCGCGTGATATGCAAATTGCTTTAATTTATACCGAACCTGAAGACTGTTGTTTGGCCAGGTTAGCGACTGCTAGCCAGATTGGAGAGAGGTTTGGGGGTTTTGGGGAACGTGCCTGGGCATCGATTGCTACGCTTTGCAGCGTGCTATTCGTACCGTGGAACTCGATGATCTGTGACTATGCTTGCCTGACTAGTGCTCCTACCACCTGTCTGCTGCTGCACACACGAGTGTACCTATGTTTATGCGCGTACGTATAGGTTGAGCTGTTTCTTTAGGCCTCACACCACTAAATACGATCGATCCAATTATTTAAAATTTTGTACAGATTTTAAGTAGTTAAGACAATCGTCAGTGGTATCTTATAATTGGTACAAATCTTTACTGATATTTTTCAAACTTTCATGGGTTCATATATATGTATTTAAAAACCCTATCGTCTGTTTTCATCGAATTAGGCAGTTGATACGCCTTTTTTTAAACGGGCAGAGAGTGAGAGGGAGAGAGGGAGAGAGAGAGAAATATTTTGTTTGTTTAACGAAAGTGGTGAGAGAGAAGAAATTTTGTTGTATCTTCAGAGACATATTTAATCAGAGAAGATGTACAAACTGTCATTCCGCCCTCCAAAAGCACTTTGTTCGTTTCTGTGCACGATATTCACAGCAATGAGTTTCGAGGTACTACTATTCTTTGCAGTTTTTCAGGAGTTAGCGTGAAGACCATTGATCGTCCTAGCTCCGACGGAGTTAATTTTTGAACGATTTCGTTTCACTTGATTTGGCGCGCCAGTTTCTCGAAATGTCTCAAATAGCTGCTGCTTAATTTCTTTCTCGTAGCTGCAAACGCCTCAAATATACTGACTGATGATTTCTAGCGAAATTTCAGTTGTGGACTCGACTCGTTTCCACATTTTCAAACGTTACGTAACAAACTGTACTTCGGTTCGACATTGCGAGATTCTACTTTTATAGAAAAATTCCTTATTTCACTACGGCTTCAGTCTTCTGCTTGAACTGGTTGAATTCTACTTTTCTAGATAAGAAAAGTTTCACGACGTTTGGCAAAGTTAAAAATCCCATAGCTGAAAGAAAGTACAAGTAAAGTATAGAATGCCACTAATAATAAGTGAAACTGAAGATGACCATAAAAGTTTGATGCAAAGTGAGTTACAAAAATATGCTATAGTCAACTCTTTGATCATAACCATGTTACGTAGGAAATACTGTTTCCTTCGTTTCGTCTATTATGCCCTTATATGGAAATCGGGAGTGCATGCAGTCAAGTCTGCCCCTTCCGCGATGGCACGATGACGCACGCTTCAGGGCGATCTTTTGGACTCCCTTGGAAGATTCTGTACCCCCACCATATTTTTGGTCCGCTTTTCGGATATAAAAAGGGCATGAAATCTACTCTCGTGGCTCAGTATGGACCTTACTCCTGTGTACCATGTCGGTGCCAGATAGCCATACTGATGCCAGTGAGATCGGGTTCCATTCCCTTTCGATCAACTTCTATTTATTAAAGGATCAGTATGGACATTACTAGCTGCGTACCATGTCGGTGCCAGATAGCCATACTGATGCCAGCGAGATCGGGTTCAAGTCCCCTTCGAGCAACTTCTATTTATTAACGGCTCAGTATCCAATTAACTGGCTTCGTGATACGTTGCGACTTAGGCTGTTTGAATACTCAAGCTCAGTGAGATCGGGTTAAATTCCCCTTTGATCATTAACCGATATTTATTTTAAAGTTCGCATTCGTCGAAAGACAGCAAGATCGGGTCGCATTCCCTTTCGAGCATTGTATTTATAAACGTTAAAGACTGTAAACGTGGGTTCTTTGAGTCCACGATTGTTACACATTGTAATTTACTAAATATATAGAATATAGACATTTTTATTATTTGATCATAGATATATTCATTTCTTTCTGTTTCCTATACCAATCATAAGTAGTATATAGAATCCACCGAATAGATATATCTCAACCGCTCGAGATATATCGATAGTTACGAGGCAACAATTACTAACATTTCCTAGTGGCTCCCAGTTCTGAAATACGCTCTGGTTCGTCCACGACAACCTTCCTAGTGGCTCCCAGTTCTGAAATACGCTCTGGTTCGTCCACGACAACCTTCCTAGTGGCTCCCAGTTCTGAAATACGCTCTGGTTCGTCCACGACAACCTTCCTAGTGGCTCCCAGTTCTGAAATACGCTCTGGTTCGTCCACGACAACCTTCCTAGTGGCTCCCAGTTCTGAAATACGCTCTGGTTCGTCCACGACAACCTTCCTAGTGGCTCCCAGTTCTGAAATACGCTCTGGTTCGTCCACGACAACCTTCCTAGTGGCTCCCAGTTCTGAAATACGCTCTGGTTCGTCCACGACAACCTTCCTAGTGGCTCCCAGTTCTGAAATACGCTCTGGTTCGTCCACAAACTCTAACCTATCCTAGTGGCTCCCAGTTCTGAAATACGCTCTGGTTCGTCCACGAAAACCTTGACCTTCCTAGTGGCTCCCAGTTCTGAAATACGCTCTGGTTCGTCCACGCATTTTCCTTTCTTAAACGGATCCCGGTGATGAAATAAGCACCGGCCCGTTTAACAACTAACGAAAAACCATAAACAACCGATCCTCGGCTCCGCAGCCGTGCCCCTTAGCCCTCGGCTCGTAACAACCATAAAAACTTTGCAGCTTTTATAATAAATAATTTCTAGCGTGCTGATCTATTATTATAATATAATAATAAAATTATTATGAATGAAGAAAGCGATAATTTGTTTTATGTTATATTTACTGATTTAAAGCATACTGTAGGGTGTACTACATTTCCATTTTATTGACGAGATTAATTATTTTGTCAGAAGTAGTATGATTTTAATAATCTTATTTACGACATGCCGCATAGCTGCGTGTAAGCATGAAAATGGTTCCGCATTGTGTACTGGCATTTGACCAACGCTTCCGACCGAATAAATTGCATCGCTCGATAAATTACTTCCTCTCTTTTGATAAATTAGATGAAGCCAGTTGGTTCAGTGAAGGTAAGATAACAATGTACTACGAAGCTACCAAAGAAGTTTTAATAACATCTAATTTTTTTACAGTAACATATGTTCCCCGCGCATTTTAAATAAATTATCCTTTAAAAATAGGACCGAGTAGTAAAGTTACTCGATACATACGGTTTTCTCTTTATATAGTACTGTTTTGTCTTTTATATAATGAGTAAAATTATTTTAATCAGTAAAAGCATTTCACCTTTCATATCACGAGTTTGCTATATTTAAAGCCCATTAGTCCGATTGTAATAAAATTCTAACATTTAATTAGTTTTAAAGCCTGGGGATAAAATATGAATTTGATTTCTTTCATGTATGCCTGAGAACTAGACGTAAAATTTACTGAATTCCTGCAAAATTCCTGGGTATAATATTATAATTACCCAATAAAATAACATTCGCCAATTATAGGAAATTATTATCTAGCATAAAAAAACGTCTTATTCACTGTAATAATGTTTAATCACAAGCAATTATAATTTTACAGCTTATGCCAGGGTACATATCTTTTATTATTTATGTTTTAAAAATTATTGTCTTCATACCAATGCTTCACGAATCATTGCTCATTTTCGTGCTGCAATAAGTCATGCATATTCAACGATTTACTTACAATTGATGAATAAGTTGCATAGTTGTTAATTTCATGAAAAAGCGTATAATTAAACAATTGGCTTCTTATTCTACGCCCAACACGTAACAAATATTAGGTTTAAAATTTGTTAAATATTTGATACCTTTTAAATATATTTTTAAAAAGTCTGCACTTGTTCGTCGATGTTTCTAGTTGACGTGTGTTATGTCAACTAATAACCTATTAAATCAATCGAGAATGTTACATATTTTCTATTAACGTTTCTTTAGAATCTTCTTGAAGGGTACCGAATCAGTATTGGTAGTAAATGCCTGGCCTGGTAAATAGACGTTCAAAGTTCAAAGCACCTTAATCACTCTCTATAATGTGAGTCGAGTCGCGTCGCGTCGTTCATTTGAATAGAATTCTGAAATACTACGATCGAAGAGCTTTTTATCGTGGACTCGTTGGCTCACAAACCGACTGCTGCATTATTCATAGTATAAACAGCGTCAACCAGCCACGAACTGGACGGCCAAAGGTCCGCAATATCGAAGGGACCACGGCTCACCGGAAGCTCACAGAGGCATCGAGGACTTTCCAGGTGGCCTCGACTTTAGAAAAAATTGGAAGTTGGAACCATCCGTAAATGGTGTCCATAACTGCAACGAATCATGCTGCATTACTTTCACGATAGCTGACAATGCAGCTTTTCTTACATGAATTTCAAGTTTTCAGCTCGACAACATTCTCCGATTTATGTTGGATCATCGTTTGCTGTAATTCGTCATTGCTGTAATTCGTAAAACGATTCACTGATGTACAAATACTATCGAATTATTAACTTATAGTAGAGTACGTTTCATCTGTCGTTCCTCGTCAACACTTTTGTCCACCAATGCAGATGACAGTATTATAAAATTATAAACTAATTATAGTTTATGGTACAATTTCAATAGTGTAGAAGTTATTTTCCGTAAACCTCACGTAGTTTGGAATAGAAGGCAGGTAGGGTAGTAAGACTTCAGTTTCCTTCAACTATTTACTAACTTTACTAATATAAAACGTCGACACACGATAACTCTCTCAAACGACGACTCTCACACGATATACTCTCAATCAGCTCTATTCGATACTCTATTCAACTCTGCCTACTCTATACGACTCTCCTTAACTATTACTCGCGCACGCATCATCCACTCTATATATTCTTTCACTCTTATTGTTAGTTACTCTCTCATGCTATTCCTCAAATTTTTGTCACTCATATGGGATACACACTGCAGACATTCCTTGGCGACAGTCGGTCGCGTCCAGCCGAACCCTTGGGCCGCTGCACCCTCCGTTCACACGATCTTCACAAGTACTCAGGTTCAAACACATATCTTTCACCCCTCGGAGTCGTTCTAAACAGTCACGCAGTATTTCCCAATCCCACAATAGTGATATTACATGTTATGCATAAGACTGCATAACAGAGCCAAATTGTCAAGCTAATTATAATTTTAATCAAATTATTTCATATTATATTATTGCGTACAAATTCTGAGGGACCACTGCATCGCTCCTACGTATTTCTTGCAGCGTACACATACCCTTACCTGTGTTTAATATTAATCTAAAATAAGATTGCCTTGTAGAATACAATGGTTGCTGGTGGCTGTAAAGGCAGATACCTTGCGACTGCCAGCATAATCTTCGGCAGTTCGAGTATGCCAATTTAGCTTAGAAGCCCAATTCCATAGTCTCTCCCTATTGTGCGTGGAGAGGAAGCTAAGAGGATCATGGTCGTACATAATCAATGAATTATGAGATTGGCCAAGGTCGAAATGACTGGCTAATGAGATTGCGTTTACATTGCTGTAATAATCGGTCATGTTCATCTACATGTACAGATATTTCTTTGCTATAAAAAACAGTAAACCATATAGGATATATAATCACGATATAAGCGATATCTTATAAAGAAGATTAGTTTTAATGCAGCGTATATTAAGGACATTCAGTGTCCGCTATACGGCGTGCCGAGATTATAAATCACTTGAATTAAATAATTTCAAGGGAACCAGTGCTTCTATGATTCATTGCGTTAAAGTCCTTTTATGAAAACATGATCCTTTTTACTTGTAACGTTATTACTAGTTATTCATATTGTGAAAACGGAGCACCCATTAAAATATAGGTACATAACGATCGATTGTTTTGGGGACTCGAAGCTGATAGCGTCCTTAGATGTAACTTTATAAATACAGACCATAAGTATTGGGACAACCGAAAAGTTTTTGTTCCTTGATTCATGTATCTATGTTTTAAATTTCCTTGTATGAGATTGTGGGAGCTTCGGGTAGCGGTAGATACGATGTTGGAAGAAGGAAGCGACGGAAAAAGAAAGGGAGGAAGAAGGCGTTTCGTCCAAGGCCTGCTAGTGGACTCTTCTGTAAGGGATGTTAGCAGGCCCATGCCTTAGACGCAGGGGTAGTAGGAAATGGTCGGAGGTTATATATATGGACACGGGGACCTATACAACCACGTTCAAGAGCCGGATCGTCGTGCTCGTCCCCTAGCGGTGTATGTGGACAGTCCCCCCACAGAGATGATTGTAGGTACAATTAGGGTGGTCCTTACTTTTCAATTTTCATTTTTTTTTGCCGCAATATCTCTATCAACAAATGTTAAGAAATCAAGCACATGTTGAAGAGACCTTTAAAGAATTTATTGATACCAGAACTCCAAATTTTTATAAAAGCGGAATTAAAAAACTTGAAACATGTTGGGAAAAAATGTATAGATTCCAATGGTTGATTGAAACTTTGAATGACAGAATTGAATATCAAAAAAGTTATATTCATTTAAAGTTATCCTTAAAATAACTTAAACATAACTTAAAATGAGTTATCCTCTCAAATTATTAGTTTTCCATACAAACATATTTGTCGCGTCACTCCTACACCAATTTGCATCTATGTACATGTATACTACATTCCACAAGCTATTCGTTATTATTTATGTTATTTTCTATGTTGTTTTATACTAACACTAAGTACCAGCATCTTAAAACGTTAACTAGGAAAACTGAAACGTCTACTTCTTCGGCGCATTATATGCACGTTCGAGATTTTATCCCGCTAGATTTACGACGTGTTTAAAGTTAATAGTAGTACCGACGTAAGCGTTTATTCGTTCGTTCCTTGTTTCCTCTGTTCCTTAAACTTTTCATTTCCTTCGTGCTCTTAGTGCTCTCGGCTATGCAATTTAGGACGCCAATACTTATCTCGGTGTTCCACCCGGAACGATCATTTGCCGGGCGTCTCGTCTGCTAGATACAGGGACTACACGGTGATACCACCATCTCGATTACGACGAAATGGCTTTCAGAGAATTCACGGCATGTGGTGTAATATTGCCACGTGTAGGTCAGATCATACTGCTACGAGCACAGTGTGGGTGGCAACGAGCAACCCCTAGCGGTCATTTGATACACGTTATGAACGCCTTATCTTACATTATACTTGTGTACATATGTGCAACCACTTGAGCCGCATATGCATGTGAAACTTTTAACACATTACCTGCAACCTTATACTTCTTTTTACGTAGTATGTAGTAGGTACTGTACCTCATTTACCTCATTTCATGTGCCTCACTTGTCAAAACGAAATTAGACTCTTATATTAACGTTTGAAAAAACATATTTGGTATGCATCCTATATATTCGACAGCCTCTGCGCAGAAAATAGTAGGGTAAACCTTGAGCACTTATGCAAACTTTAACTACAAATTAGGAGTCTGTCAGCCGGTAGAGTCGACATTTCTGGACTGAAAATGTTATGTATTTAAAAATGGAAGTGCTTGCGCGATAATGTGGACAATAAATCATTTATTTATTAAGATAAAAACATTTTGAAAAATGGTGAAACGTGATGTATTTGTTCGAATAATGCTAGAAATCGTTGTATCATTTGAAATATTTAAAATTTAAGAGGTGTATTACTCCTGTAGACAACTGTGTATGCATTCAGCTTATTTTTATTTGTGCGATATAGTTTTAATTCAATATGGCCTTAACTCGAGACTTCTTAAAAGAATTATAAATTAGCGGACAGTAAACTTGTTAACCAAGCGTCGCGAATAACTAGGAAGGTGTGAACAGGCTTGATTTTTTTCTCCCTGCCAAATAATTATCAAGAATTAAAGAAAATTATCTGTGATTCCTTTTGTAGATCACACCGAGAAATTATTCAAAAGAATAATTATGCTGCATAAAATAATTTGTAGACAAACGTGTCATTTTATTTTTGAATAAAATGTTTGTCGTACGACTAAATATCGCCTCCTACCTTCTGCCTGATTCGAGGGAACACTCATCCTGATCAGAAAGTAGCTCATGAAGCTCATGAAGCGTCACTGCTCTTCTCTATAGTACGAACCCTTGTTCTACTAATTCAATTAACGTAACTATTTCAACTAACGCAGCTTAAATGAAATCGTAGACTGTTCCAATGCCTAACCGCACACCAACAAGAGTTGCTGTGCCTGACTAATACACAATTTAGTAACCAACTGTGCTAACTTTTTGGCTAAAACTGCTTAGTTAGTTAACTTAGTTAGTTACTGAAATATTTGTGTTTTGTACCAGGACATAAAAAGAACCAGCACAAGTCGAATAAATAAATTCTAACGAAATTCAACGCATGCAATTATCACATCATTCTTCTTTTACGCTGTTGCAATGAATTCCGTCGTTGTTTGAAGAATCCAGATAATAAACCTAAGGCTTCTCATCTGTTATTCTCGTTACACGCTTGTTCTTAAAAATATATAGTATGCTGAAATTGAACCAGGATTCTTATGATGGCAGTAGCTCGTGCCGCCTACATATTCCGCCGCCCTTTACTCTTCAACGCGTTCTAAAATATTTGGAGCTCCACACGCTTGTCACCTTTTAAGGCAAAATTAGAATGTTTTGCATGCGTTACAGGTACCAGAAACAATTAAATTTATTCATCCTGACTGCTTTATAAATGGTTTTGCTCTCTCTGACATTTACTATGCTAGTTAATACAATCCAAAAGTGTATTGGGTTTGCCATTGCATTAACTACTGGGAATCATTAATATCTGCAAAATAATAATGAAATAAAAGCAATTTAAATTGTTTTCTATGTTCAAGTGTCCTATTTAAAACATTAAGCCTTATTAATTGTGACGTCAATCCTACTATTGCTGCACGTACACGTGTTACGAGATAAGGATGAAAGTTTTTTCAATTTGGCGAAGGAAAGCATGGTCGGCACAAAGGAAATTACAAAATCTCATTCTTCTTGGCTGTTCCGAAATGTTACCTAGAGCAATTTAGCTAAAGAAGTTAGTATAGTGTGACTTCGTCTGTGTGATGCAACGTTTTGAAGTACATCTAGCTGGAAGTGTAAAAATGTATTATACAGGGTGATTTGTTTAACTATTAAAATATGTCCGCCACAATAGAAAGAGCAACTAAATTATCTCAGGTGGAATAATTTCATTTAAAAAGATGTATGCATGGTATAATTAATAGACTATTCTCGAGTTCATTATTTTGAAAACTTTATAGGTTTATGCATACCGTTAAGTTTTGAACATATTGATTCTATATAGAAAAATCTACTGCTCGATCGTGGCTTTTTTGTTGACGTTGTGCAGTTTTTATTTTTCTGGCGAGGGAACACTGATATTTCCTTTATTCATTTATATTTTTATTGAAAGAATTATTACAAGTACTTCAAATTAAAAAAAATCTTGAAATTACCTGTTTTCTTGGTCTTTACAGGTAGGCATAACCCTTTAAAGGCACAAGTAAACTGTAACTTTAAAGGCACAAATGACTTGGAATGTGAATAATCGTTCGAAAAATGACATTTTTCTTAGTTTAAATATTTTTGCCGAGATATATCGTTATTCAGTTATCGAAGTAGACTTTATGTGACATCAAAAAATGACAATAGAATGAAATCTATAGTTCAACGAGATTTTGGTCCAGACTTGAAGACTCCCTCAGAAATGGCAAGATTGCAAAATGATAAATTGCTTTACAATGAATATTATGAATGAATAGGTGAAGAGTGTTGTAAAAACATCCAAATCTTTCTGTATCGTAAAGAATTTTGGTCTAGTTTGTTGTTTAGAGATTATATGTTCCTTCAATCGCTGTACTTAACTCAAGCCCGTGCTATTTAAAACATTATTTAATCTCAGGTATACGAAACTTGCTTGGCTACTTCCTTCCTTTGATCGACCTCTCTATTTCCTCATTTTCTTGCCTTCCTTTCTGAACTCATCCAGTAATGCATTACGCAGACTAACGGATCACTGCTTATATATGGGACTACACGATGTCTGCAGAACTGCATAGAAATGCGAAAACCCCCTCGGGTGGTCCAATTTGTCTTTGAGTCTTTTTCGTCTCCCTTCATGCGTGCCAAATTACTTCATTAGCGCGGATCCCGATATCTCGGCGTACAGCGTTCTTAATAGAAAACAGAAATGGTCCTTTGTGCAGAAGTAAGTCAGCCGCCAAATAATTGAATTCTCTTGCGATGCTGACGAGTGCGGCGTGGAAATTATTAACATCAATGTGAAAGTAATGACTTCAAACATTTCGTTCTTTCGCGTTGTGCAATCCTTTGCCCCTTTATATTGAATTATGCAACTGCTAGCTAAAGATTTGTGTATACTAAATACTTTTATCTTAAACTTTACGGTGTCAATGGTGTTGCAATACTGTGAGAAGTATTGGTTTGTGATAAAACCAATTTGTAGAATTCCTGCCAAGGATATTTGTAAGTTTAATATTGCTAGCAGGTGTTACCACATATGTAGGCATAATATCGGTATTTACCGAGATTAAGCATCAAAAAGATTGTTAGTCCTTGTCGATCGGCTGTATCGCTTACTTTGTCACACAGTCATCTCACAGATCTGACATATCTATACTCAAATACACATACAAATTATACTGAGGAATAAGTAATTCCCTATAGGGAATTAGTGAGAGTTGAAAAATACCCCATCTTCTGTTAAAAGAAGTGACTTGATCATAAATTGTCTGATACGATTATACCAATACCGGGACAAAATATCAGCATGTCGACGAATTCGACTGAAATATCGCTACTTGACATATTGATGCAGTGGTTTGCAATGCATTGGCCGCTGACCTACCTACAATCTAGCTTTTTCTCTGCGAGAATGTTTCATGTCTATAAATCTTAGTTTTCAAATAAAGAATTATTTATTAATTCTTATTAGAAGTGATGGAATTGAACTTGCATGTCCTTTATCGGTTCGAGCGCTGAATACGTGTTTTACTCGTTTGTAGAAATGGGTAGTGCAGATTCAATTTGCAGCGAGCAAACTGACTTTTCTAGTCGAATGGCGCTATTGTCTTTCGGATGGTTCATTTCATAGCGTCCGACTTCGCTCCTGACTACTTTTTCACAATTACATCGTGATCGTGAATGAATGACTAATTGATACGAATGGCACTAAAAACTTGTAATACGTACACTGTCATTGAAAAGTATTAGGACACTTACCGTTTCTAATGAACATTCGCTATGCAATGTGAGTTATTAATATTTGTATAACAAAAAATGTAATAAATCTTCATCCTCAAGTCAATAAACTTTACTCTAGTCAGTTTTTTTTACGAACCAATAAACCTAAGTCTCATTCTGTTATGTTATATTAATGGCATTATTTCTTCAACTGTGTCAAAAATGCCAACACTGCTATTTTACGAAGATTAATGTAGCTCGTTGCGTACTAGCCATTGAAAGCAACAAACTGCTGTAATAATAGCAAGACGGTAAATTTAGACAAGTTTCCATCAACCAATCTAATATTTTGCGAACTATACAAACAAACCTCAAAGCATTAATAAGTCAGATTTCGACAGATTTCGGGCTGCATCCTGCTATACAACATTCGAAGCTGCGCAAGTTTGCACAATCTCGTGCAAGCATTCATTCATGATTGCGATTGTCACGTAACGCGAGCTGTTCACAATGTTCATAACATAACAAGTACGGAAATAGCAAGTGAAGCCTAGCACTTCTCAAAGCGAGTGTTCGCTTTGACGTGCATGCACATACCACGTATATACATATGTAGATACGTAGAGTTTTGTTTCGTATGGCAAGATTCAATTCAACGTTGTTAACGTATATGTATAAATATGTTGGAACCCAATATAATATATTCTTCATTTTTATGTTACCATATTTCTCGTAAAGGGAGGCTGGTATTGGGGGTTATTTGATAATATATTGGCAATCCCACAATATGTACAGTAGGGTTGCTCTTATTATCGACTTTTGAATTTTCTTCATGGCACCCCCCAGTATAGATCCAATTAACAAAAATATAGTCTGTGCAAAATTTGAGCTCGATCGAATAACGGGGAAACGTGCCCCCGGGTCCTTAAACGTTAAAATAATTAATTAAAATGCTGACTTTGTATCCTGGGGATGTCACGGAAAAAATTTTTAAACAAATTTTCATCAAGAGTAAATAAGAGCCACTCTAATGTACAGTGTTCTTGAACAGAGGTCTTAATTATGATAACAGTTTAACTATAAACTTCCATCGATGATATTAAATATATACATTTATAGTATGTATTCGTACAATATTGCTTCTCGACGCGCTAATATTACCGTCCCCTATGTGATAAAGAATAAGTAAAGTGAAAATATGTTATAATTACGTGTTTGTAAGAAGAATTTATTAATAAAGGCTCTTTCTGTTTCTCACGACACAATTCGAATCTTCAAGGGCCTTATTTATGATACCTTTCGGTGTAAGCTCTGTCCGTGCGCGTTTATTTTTATACATTAGTTATTAATAGAGAGTGGATGTTTATGCAAATATTAACCCTTTGCACTCTGTTGTCGCCGCCTTAGCGACATTGTAAGTGGAACTAACAGCTCCATTGTCGCGGCTGCGGCGACATTGTAAGATACAATGGCAAAGCTGGATTTTGAATTTTCCACAGAGGCGCACTCTCACCATTGTAAATAGTCTCGGAGTACATAGCTGGTAACCCATAGTAAAAATTGCTCGGTGGGCAAAGGGTTAATATAGACTATTTATACAGGATTCAGATAAAGCACCAAAGACCACACCAAAGAATAGATTCTACATTCAAGAGAAGCAATTTGGTTTACTTCAAAAGGTCGTATAGAATTTGACATATAGTTGCTAGAATTCTTCTCTAAATTAATGTTATAACAATTCTACGAATCTAAATATAATACCATAAAAATTGTACTTTGAACAATATTTTTTGGGCCAGTACATTTTTCAGATAAAACTGCAAACGATAATTGTTTTATTAATTTTGATCACTTGTGAATTACTTCTTGTTCTTCATAAGTATTCCTGTTACGTCGCATTTTATTATTTTACTAATGTTTACACATGAATATACATAATACATCTTTCTAGGACAGAATATACCACAGAAAACTGGAGAAAATTTCTATCTTTTATTTCATGGGAGAACTTAGGGAAGCTACCAACAAGGGATATTATACTTATCGTTACAAGCATTGTCAGTAATGTTCGTGTTCCACTAAACGAATGAGCACAGGTGTTGGCAAAAATTGAGTTGAACTGTTGGCCGGCTGTGTTAACGCGATTTTCTCATTTGCTGTAAGAATAGGAGGAAGAAACAGTGCTTCGTGCTCATCGTGTTACTCAAAAAAGGCCAAGAAACCGTTGCATGCGTCCGACAGTTAGAAGTTTCTTTTCGTGCAGATAAATGTTTTTTAACTTGCAAATTGTCTTCAGTAACAAGGAACTAACGATTCGTACAACACGAATTAATTATAAATAATTCTTCACGTTTCCAATTATAATGTCAGGTTTCATCAAACACCATCAAACGTATTTAAATTTACTCTAAAAGAAATGTGAGAAAAGAATAAGTGCATTGGGTGTGTGTTTGGAAGAATATTACGTTTCAATTCGTCTCTAGTTTCATTATTTTTAATAAAAATCTAATGGAGTCGAATTCATCGATCTAGGAGAGCAATTTAACCCACGAAAAAATTTGTTTCGTACTTTTAAAAATTCCATATAATCCAACTTATAACGCTATATAGAGGATGATTTTTCATTCCAAAATATAAAGCCTTGTTGCATCAGTTTAACAAATTAATCTAACGTTTACTTCAACGTAAATTTAATTTAACGTGTAATCTAATTTTCTATCGAAATTGAGTCACTATTGCCACTATAAATGAAGTTATATATAATAAAATAGCGCGCGATTGTGGTGGCGTTTAACGGCAAGCTTGTTTCTCTGAATTGGGGAAGCTCTGTTGTGCAACATTCTGATACAAGCGATGTTTCTACAGAAACGGTTAGCAAAGGAGTGCATTACCTGACGCTCACGTGTTATTGACAGAACTCAAAGAATCGTTTTCCTACGTGTATACGAATATACATACGCGGGCAGATATGCATTTCCGGAAATGCGTCTGCATGTATATGTACGTATTACAACATTGAGCTGCATCTGCAGCTTGCGGGTTCGAAGCGTTATTTCACGGACACATACTCGTTGCACAAAGCTGAGAGCCATGAGGCGAGCTTTGATCGTCCTGCTAGAATTGTGTACACAGTAAATGCGCTTGGACGTTAGTGCAGTGGCATGTATCTGGCAGGACGCAACACGGGGATGAACATCGTCCATTGTTCACGGTCTTATCTACGCATGACCCGCGACAGGACTTCTGTTAGAATAGAACTCCATAGTTACACTTCATTTCTTGTCTTGGCGATAGGAGACAAAGAAGAAGAGCTTGGACAAAACTTTGTTTTGGCATTAAAAGATAAATAAATGTGCTATGATACATATGTATTTTTTATTCAGCATAGTTTTTGTACAGTTTCTGTACGACGCTATAATTTTGCGAATTGATTGCAACGGCCGGTGCGCTCTACAATAAATCAATGCCGTGAGGGTTAATTTAAAGAGTTTGGTGTGATATGGTGGGAGACGATTTAACTTAACAAGTCAAAATATGTTTGTAAAATAACTGTACACGTGGTGTGATAGTGTTTGTGGTGTGAACGGTTTGATGGTTAAGATTAATATGGTATCTATATCCTCAAAAATGTTCAAAGTGTGCTGCGAAAAGTAGTGGGTGTTGGTGATGGTTCGTTGGTTACCTTTTTCTAATGCGGATTTACTTGCAGCTTGAGATTTACGGTGGTGGGTGTTGTTGAGCGTATTATGCTTAGGATGCCTTGCAAGATATTTTATAAGACAATGATGTTACCACTATGTGTTAAAGTATAGTCACTTGTAACTGATTATGCAAAAATTGCTATTTTCTTTGCTCTGTTTACTGTGAGATTTAAATCGCTTGGGAGATAACTCTTGAATTGACGAGATTAAAACAACAATTGCAATAGCATGACGGAAAAGTATGAAGATTCTGTGCGTTCAAAGGCATCAATCTTTAAAATTAAGTGGCATAAACGTGTTAGAGAGTCTAGTGCCTTTTACGATAATGAAAACAGGAGACAAAATTACATTAAGAGTTCAATAGACTAATTGTAAGATCTTGAGGGGATCCTGCATGCTCTTTTACTGTCCATTTTGAAAATATAAGTCTTTCTACGTAATTATTGATATTAGGAGTACATGAACTTTTATTTCAAAAGTTAAATTCCATTTCCGTTCTTCCAAGAATGGTTATCCCATAAAATCCCTTTTTATCCCTTTTGCCCCATTTTTCAGGACCTGGATAAGCAAATTCAATCAAACCGTCTACGGCGATCTCAAAAAATTGCTGACTATACCGAATGTATATGGATCATATAACTTTCTAGAGGATTTAATACAAAAAAAGATTACTCAATTCATTTGGCACCATTAGGAAAGCACTCATCCAAAATTTTATTACAACTGCTTCAGTGGTTTGGAAGAAAATGGGTCACGAAATTCGCAACTTTCCTATAAAAATAAAACTGGGTTGTAACTTCCTTAAGTGATTAAAAGCTTGAAGGGCATTGGGAAGTGGTGAACAAAATTTTTGTAGAAGATTGAAACAGGCGGAAAGTGCAGAGATAGTTCGCATTTCATGAATGTTCTAACGGGGGAATCAAAGGTTCTTTATAGAAATGTTAACGTGCCTCATCGCGACATGATCGGACCACAGCTACTGATATAATTCTAATCTCGCTAATCTTCCACTCGATCGTACTCTTCTTCTTATACTACCTACTAGATTACCGGCGGCTCCTACTCTCTCTCTCTCTCCCTCTCTCTCTCTCTATCTCTTTCACTCTCTCAAATCCTCTACCCCTCATCGCTCATTCCTCATTTCATTGGCTCTTGTCATTCGCGCGTATTTACAAAATCTATAACACTATGCAAAAACAAGTACAAACATATAGCGAAAATGCATTTGATGATTATAATGATTATATTTGTTTTTCACATAGGTGCTTACATATGTACGCAAATGTGTAGACGTTTACGTACATACATATAGCACGCTAAAGCGTGAAAGGAATGCTGGATTTCAGAATAATTGGGTGCTACGGAAATTGTGCAGCTGTCCAGTTTTCATAAATTCTCTATTATCGATTCTCTCTTCACCGTTAACGGACACGCAATATATCGAATGCTACACCGCGTCAGATTCACGTTCAAAACAGAAACTGATGAATGAAGATGCATATGCCAATATTCGTTATGAAAATCCGTCTTCTACGTACCTGTTCATCCATACATGTTGAGTTGCATCTCTGGACTAATACACCAACACCCGCATAGTTATTCAAGTCTTTAAATATACATATACCTAACTGGTGCATGGTGTCGTAAAAAATATCGTTGAATTTTCCCTTAGCATTAACATATAATTTAAATACAGTAAAAACACATGTACAGAGGTTGGCAAAATAAAAGCGTTCGTTTCACTGTGAAACCACATAAATAGTTAATAATTTCGTAATACATTCATGCAGTTTGTGAGACGGTCGTTCTGTTGTGAATATCGGTTTAGTTTTATGGTGATTGGTTCGCCGTTTCGCCTGTAGTCACCTGGTTCTAAAGTGGTCTGGTATATCGATCTGTCAAATATCGTGTAATCGGAGGATAGGTTGGCTGGTTTCATTGTCACAAGAGTGAAGTTCACTAGGAATGCAATTATGCGAGGAACTACGTTAAGTTTTAATCCGAGCCGGTTTTATATTTGCGGGGAGTTTATGAGCTGCGCGAAAAGCTTCTTAACGATAATGCGATACCTTGAGAGGATAGGACAGGCATTAGCTTTACTACCTAAAGGGGCAAAGAGTCACGGAGGTTGGATCGAAGGGCGTAGGTGAAGGAAGGGGTTGGCGCAAGCTGCATTGTATGTATGTGTAGAAGATAACGATAACTACCCTGCGCGCCCCCCATCGCAACTTACGGCCCACTCCGCCATATAGTCACTACTATTCTCTTAATCATCGAACTTTGAGATTTCTCCTAATTTTCATCCGTAGCGCATGGTTTCTCAGATAATGGGGAAGAAGGTGTGTACTCTATGCAAATTTTCTAAGTGTATCAATCATTTACTGCATTCGTGCTACCTAATTTTGAATAAATATTATTGGACAGTGATGAGTAATGAAAACACATCTGAATAATATGTTAAAGAAAATGTATCGTTTGTCGAGGGAGTCATTGTATGGTTGGCGCGTGTTGCCTCGCGATCCTTACAACTTCAGGTTAACGCCAGCCAATGGCCATGGAAAACACTCGAAAACTTATTCTAACGCAATCCGTTCTGTTGTGCATAAGTGATATACATAACAAAACACTAATGTGGGATTGGAAGTTTTATCAGATCAAGCCGGTGTAAGTGTTTTATATTACAAGGGATATTATATATTTATTACAAAGTTACTACTTTGGCGCTAGGCCACACTATTCTGTTCTACACTGTTCTACTCTACGCTGCTCCTCGATCTACACTGTGTCGCTGCTCAATCCACACTGCCTCGCAGCTCAATCCAACCTGTTCAGCTGTCGACTCTACTCTGCACACGTTTCCATTCATTCATACAGACATTCCCTTAAAGCTAACGTTATTCATAAAACCTAGAAAACAGGGGACACGGTTCTGCAGGCAATCGCTGCTCGCCTGCAGACCATCTGTGCTCCAGGTAGCCTGGTCATAAACGCCTTGTCCCCGGACGTTGGGCGCTGCGCACACGCACACTGATACGACGAATTTACTATTAAAACCTAACTGAAACGATGCATCCTGCAATTGCCTATTCCTCAAATTATGCAGTTAAGTGTTTTACTTTAAACGTGGCCTATAACGCCATGGTATAACGACCTGGCAATGAAAACTTGAGTAACTGCTAAGACACTTGAGACAATTTATGTTATCAGTTACGAAAACCGCATTACTTCCGCATCAACCTAGCACAAACTGTAATATCCCGTTAGGATACCAAGCAAGGGAAATTTTACTGTAGGCAGAAATGAAGTGTGCTTCAAAGGGGCTATTCAAAAGGACATCATACATGAAAATACGTATTTTCAATACCTGTGGAAGTACATATGTATGTAATATCTTCGGCTGCAATGCAGATAGCTGAACGCGTATTAGTTATATGCTTAAATAAGTAACATAGTCGGGCGCGTTTTGATCTTACATTTTCAATGGTAAATACAAAAATTGTGTCATTCCATTTAAAGAAAACGTTACTCTTAGTAAAATCTTAGAAGACATGACCTTAAGATGACCTCTCTCTCATAGTCTAATTTCCTTCTCAAAGCATTTTTCCATATCGTGACCAATGAAAGAATAATTAAGGGTGACAGAGTTAGGTGGAGCACCATGTATATTTATTAGTTGACCTTAAGTGAGAAGTTGAAAGTTGGTTTAGTTTCTTATTTTTATTTATTGTTAGTCCTGTGAGAGCAGTACGGGAACAATGAAGATACCGAGTATTCACCAGGGTACAGTTTCTACAGGCTGTGAAAAACTTCTCCAAATAGAAGTGCTACCTTCTCTTATCAAACACGGAATAGTAGTTTCGGCTTGTTTGCGATCAAGACTGAAACTTGTTAAGCCAACGCCTTTAGACTCTAACGCGTACTACTGCCAGACTTGCGATTGACATGAATTGTGAATGCACGACTGACACTTTTCGCAGCAGAGACAATGTTTTCAGACCTTTTTGTTGCGTGACCCATAGGCGGGGGCTTAAGATAGTAATGACGGTTTGCGACATATTTCCTGCGCGTGCACTTCACTACATTACCATAGGTCATTATACCATATCAACGCTGTATGACGTTTAAACTAAAACAATTGCTTAACTGTACAATTGGCATAATAGACAATTTCACGATTTGTGGTTTTGGGCGTACTAGTTACGTAGATCCGAATTGTTGCTGGTGAAATTAAGTAAACGTGCATTAAACGTTGGCATACTCGAAATTAAATTGAATGAAGTAATGATTTACAGCGCAGTTCGCTACACATTTTATATGCCGTTTTGCCTTTTATATAAGTACTTAAAGATTAGTAAAAATAAATGATTAGACTGTATTGTCGATGGTACTTGTGTTTTATATTATGTATATCGCTTATCGTTTACTACAAGACAATGCATATCATTGGTCAGTGTTCCAAATTATATGAACGCAATTCAGTGTGCCATTCCGAAGATTCTTCGCAATTGTCCAATTTACGCAATGCCCTGTGATCTTCCCATCAGGCTTTATTAAGACCAAAGAGTAGTGAGCGTGTACATACATCGAAATATGTCCTATACAATAATTGATTGGCACTAATAGAAAGCACGACCTCAACATTAAATCACGTTGCGTGAATCCAATGATATTCTAGCGACACTCGGCATTGTGTACTTCTGTAGGGATTACAATGTTCTGATTCCAGGAATTACAATATGCAGCTAATGTTTCAAATTACGATAAAACGCTTGTAATTCTAAAAATGCAGATGTAAAAATGACATTTGATTATTAATTAAATATAAATATTTTTGGAATTCCTTCATACGAAATTATTGATGTAGTATGTGGTAATATTGTAACATAGTACTGTATTATATTGCAGTAGAGAATCAGATGATGTACTTTTTCATATCTATAAGTTCTCTTAGTTTTGTAAAAACAGTGTAATTATTAATAATATAAATTTTTACACGTAACTGTGATGAAAGTTGTCAATTTTATCAAATGGCAATGAACAAAAGAGCTTTAAACACTCTCAAAAGCTTTTGTTTATATGTCATGTAGTAATATGGACAAAAATATGACAACGTATTTCGCTTGCAGTTGATAAATAATTTTGGAATTAAAGATCTGCGGTCCATCTACGTTTATCTGTTGTTTTGCGTTCAGATAATGTGCTATGGAGTTATTACTGTGGTACACGATGTTAACCTAGTTTGAACATCTCATTTGAAAAGAACTTTGCTAAGTTCAAAATCTTTCATATTGCTTTAGTTACAAAAAGATGCAATAAAATTTGAAATTCATATCATAATGTTCTTGAAAAATTCAGAAAGCCGTTCTCTAAGCTTAATTCATGGAGAAGATTGTTTTTGTATGACAAACCGTCAATTAAAGAGTTATGAGCTCAAGGATATTTGATTTGCTTGAGCTGTTATACTTTCCATCTATCAAAACTGATTATACTGCACAAATCATTCATTCGCATCACAATCGTTCGTTCAACATTTTATTCAGGCAGCAGACACGTTATGCATTCTGATTAGTAATCAGTAAAATTATTATTATTTAAAACTGAAAATGTACAAATTCCAGAACATTAAAACATTAACAGTATTGATTTATTACCAACAAGGACTACCTGATATTAAATAACCACGTTGAGTCTAGAAATGGAATAATTTAGATGGCGTGTTCAAAAAAATATCATGCTTTATATTCAGTAGAAAATATCAAAGCGTTGAAAGCAGTTCAGAAAACGCGCTGAGCTATACCCTAATTACCGTTATGAAAGACTTTGTTAATTATTCATATATTCTTTATCTTTCAGGTCGTTCACGGCGTTCACATAGAGCCAGTCCATGAAGTAAAAAAGCGTAGCATTAGTCAGCCGGTTCGAATTCTGCTGTCATACGACGAAAGCGTGTATAGGTAAGTTTGTGTGGATAATTATCAAGTATTTGGTATTCGGCTAAGAGTGGAATACATAAGTGCATATATACATATATTTCTTTTAAATTAAATGCCATATCTTTTTGTGGCAATTCGAAAGAGCATTAATTGATGTGTAGGGATGATGAGTATACATTTCAAGTGTATAATGCACACTGGAGTAAATGTTAAAACATACATGTAACGGCATCAACGTAACAAATGACTAGAAACCATCATTTTAGATTTTAGGTAGGCATCATTATATCTATGGAAAAATCCATCACGTGGAAAGCTCATAGATAGATTCGGATAACCCCGACTTCTTTTTTCCACCTAAAGAACTATAATTAGTATCTATGATGGCGTTCTTGATTGATTTGATTACATTTAACTGGTACATAGGCGTAATGAATAAAGTTTAAGAAATTAGAAACTCCGTTTCATAGTTGTTAAATGTAAAACACCTTAAGTAGTACAGGTCAGTGTATGACTGGACATATTCGGATAGTACAAACCAACGATATGGCCAGACCTTTTAAAGTAGTGCAGGTCGAGATATATTCAGGTAAGCAGGTCGCTTGGAGCACTCGGTGGTGGAAGTTATTAAAATGCTTCATGTGGATCTAAATATATATATTTACTATGGTGAATTTATCAAATAATTGTACACACTCTTTACTCTTAATACATGCGGCTGGCGTGTCTCGTGCATCGCAGTGCAACTACTACTACAGAGTTTCTCTCTCCCTTTCACACACTCGCTCTGACACACACCATGAAAACAATCACACTAACACACTCTAGTTTCCTTTATAAAAAACAACTGTGATCATTTTGGTTATTGAGACAAGGATTAAAGACATGTACAACTACAAGGAAAGTTCAAAATTTTGACTGTGTCTGAATTCATCAATATCTGTGCTAACTAAGGCATTCCAATACTTAATACACATTGAATTAAATATTAGAATTATTCTGGTCACTGAAAAGTGCTATAAAAGATTCAGAAACTGAATACAACGTAACCAAATATCCTTGGTCAAAACCTCAAAAACTTGTCCCACTGTGAATCCAAAGATTGCTACAGAGATGGAATGTGTTCCTAAGAAACAGTGAGCAATGAATTATCGATTAATAGTAGCACAATAGGTTCCACTTTCTAGTGCTTCAAAGTTACCTGCGTAAAAGCAACATTAGTTATATAATGAATTGATAATGTGAAAGACTATATATTTTCAAACTTCCCTTTGGACTTTGACTTCCTCTTGCATTATTGAATAGCTTCGACGCGACGTCCACATTGTCTAAGAACAACATGAATTTCACCCTGATAGAATGACAAAGTACAGACGAAAGTGGATTAGCAGTCTGACGTGGGAAGCCGTTGACGAAAATTCTTGAGCAAAGTTGCTGGTGTGTCGTGAGCAGAACGTGCACTGCGTTGGACGCACTTTAAGACGTCGAGCGTCGCGGCGAAGTAACTTTTAACTTCTGGTCAGGAAGTTCAGCAGTTGTTAAATGCCTTTGTGGTCCGCGATGCAAACCTTTCAGAATACTACTTCGCAAGTTTGTATGTTGAATTCATCGTGCTTTCTTTATAGTTATTAGACGTGTATTCGTCTGTAAAGAAACTCTTAACTGCATTTGAATAGCATTTTATAATCATGGTTTCTTGTTACACAGGGTGTATTCACGAATATTAACTATTATTCTTCAGGCATTTCTGATAACCTGTCAAAAAAATATTTTGAAGAGAAATTAGTCGGCTTACAGTCCGCTACACGTTTGAATATTAAAAATGTCCAAAAAGTGTTTTTCTCAATGAAAGGTCAACGTCACTGTGCAAAAGTTTTTGAAATAACCTGACACATTGACATTACGAAATATATTTTAAATTTCCCAATACAGTGAAAAATAAGCACTTTCAAACAGTGCAACGCTTATGTTTTAACACTTTGTATACATTTTGTTTCTAATTGAATAATTACTTTGAGATATGCGATTCAATGGTTATAAACGGAACAGAACCAAGATGATATACGTCGAAAACAAATGGCAGTTACATCTTTAATCGTGATATTGCAGAACTGCAAAATTGTTTAATACTTCAATGTGCAATTCTCGTTACACATCTTTATATTTTCCAAACATGTTACAAACGTCACAATTTTACGGATTTGCGCGTATACGTTGTAAGTTAATTCTCCAAATGTTATTTTCCATGAATTACGATGAGACCAAATTTTCATTCCAGCAGCCCAGAAACTGTCGCCGGTAATTAATCGTATTTTCTCGTTACCGATAATTAATCCCATGTCGCTCGTGCACTGAAAATGAAAAAAGGACAGAATTAACCGATAAAACTCGACCCATCGATATCGTCGGTATTTTACCGTGCAACATACTGTCCCAGGAGATTGGCAGTGGCAGCGATCGCATAGAAAGCGTTAAAATGTCCGTCGAGCAGGACCAAAAACTTGGGCACGCGCCAGATTAACCGCACTGTCTGTACGTATAGGGTCGTTTCGCCACTGACATAGCCTTATTCAATTTGCGATTCATTCGTGATCGCCGGTTATATTTGAAAAAGGTCTACCTCATTGGACTGGATCCACCCCAAATGTTTGTATCTGTTCAGAATAGATTCCTATGTACAGTATCGTTATGTACAGATAAACGAAGCAAAAAAATCTGCAATGTAAATCTGCTAATATAGTATAGTGTATTATATTATAATGTGTATTCTATTTGCGGATTAATAATGACAGTGCTAGTACTTTTTTTTTATATAAATCATAACCGGAGAAAGGAATTCGGTACTTACTTAGACTTTGCGTGTTTTAATAGAAATTATAGATAAATGTAAACACATGATATGAAAATAAATTTAACAACAATATTTATGTATATAAATTTCACAAAATCTAAATTCTGTTCGACACACAGTATTAAATTTTTAACAGTAAAAAATGGCGCGTAACGTATAATGTTAAGCGATAATATATAAACTATTTTCCTACTTAACATTCATATTCGATCAACAAAATTGAACTTCAAATATAAATAACCTGAATTATTTTATTTTTACTGTCCTTTATAATATTCTTATGGGGGACATGTTTCGTGCAGAAATCAAGGTAATACTTTTTCAATTGTGAGTAGAGCGATGAGAAATTATGAACCAATTTTTATTAATTGAAAGTTAATTTTCTTGCTTATACATTTATATTTTTCATGTTCACCAATTTTTCTCGAATATTTCCACAGATTTATATTTGTTCAATAAAGATAAACATTCGAAAAACGCGTTTTTTGTCATTTCAGCATTGGCTGTTCACATTTTCTACACGTATAATAGGTAAAAAGAACCAGCAAGCTTTGTTTAGAAACAGTACATCGACGCAGCTGAACTAAAACCTCCCAATGCGTGTTTGCACGCGTTTGAATTATCGTGATACATCCTGAATACGCAGCCGGAGCGTCGAAAAATAAAAGCTCCTCGAACTTCTTTCACTATTCAATTTGGTCGAACAATTTCCACAGTTCACGTTGCCCTCAATTTTATCGAGTCGGCCGCATTGTTTCGGCCAAAATGAACCGTGCACTTTCCCCCGAAGGAAACAGGCCCGAGGGTGAGGTAATTAGGCGAAGTTCACAGTTCCGTATCAAGTTTCCAGGTGATACCAAACAGCGTCGACGTCGAGGCAGTGGAACGCCACACCGCTGTTAGCGCCGTCGGTCATTTATAAAATATTACCGTTCCCGACGTTTTTCAAAGGCGACTTTCGCGATGCGAGGGCGTGCACGCGATCTCCACCCGTTTCAGCATCAAAGAATCGCACTAATTGGTCGTTTACATTTGCGCGTGTAAATTGTACATTGACTATGGTTCGTCTCGCTCGTCAGCAGTCTTCACTGGCTCGTACATTCATTGGCCACTTGTGCCTCTCTAACTTTCGTTTGGGTCAATGTTTACCCTGTCATGTAATAGTACGTTGGAACCATACGGTGCGGACCGAAATGCCTCCAAGCGGCATCCCGTAAATTCACTGGCTGCACTTCGCGATCATAAATTAACCAGAATATTCATACATACATACGTGTTTATCAACACTGCTAATTGCTAATTACATAATATATGGTAGGTATGTGCTTCTCGCTATTCTGAATATCCTGATTTATTCTATGCTACTTTAAGCAGAATAGTATTTATTAGTTGTCCTTCTTTAGTTATTGGAATACATCTTCTTTGTTAGGGCATTGTAATTTGAGGATGGCTAATTGGCGTTATAGAAACATGTCTGATTTGAGCAAACCTTGCGGTGTTTTTTAACCCTTATTATTCAACTTTAAGAAGTTTAGGAACTAGTCATTTATGTTAAAGAAACGGTTGTACCCCATCTTCGTCATTACAATAAAAATCTTCTATCTTCTAATATTTTTTGTGTTTAACTTAGATAAGTTATTTTGCCGTACTTCTTGTTAATTGGGATTGTCACTGTTATTACATTATAACAGTCCTAACTTCATTGCAGGGATGAAATTAAAAATGTCAAAGGATACGCATTTTTTGTATTGATCTGTTGACCAATTTTTGCAAACATGGAACAACAATTTGTAAGAGAAGCATCTTAAAAAATTACTATTTGGAAAAACTGTTTAGGTAGTTAACTCGTCAAAAGGTGTCAACCGCGTTTGTTGATTGAGGCTGCACAGTGCATTCGAATGCAAATTTTGAATAACTATTTGGATCGGTTTAAAAAGAATACCATTGACTTCAACTGTCGATTTGTGACTACGGATGAAACTTGGGCTCACTATTATTATATGTATACATTCCAGAGTCGAAACGTTATGGCTTCAAATTTGGGATGCTAAAGGAGTATTGCTAATTGAATACCTTCCGAAAGGTCAAACGATTACTTGAAAGTATTACTATAATCTATTAAGTCGATTGAATCAAGAAATTCTCGAAAAAGGCCAGGTTTATCTAGAAAAAAGATTTTCTTTCATCAGGATAATGCACGTTGTCGCGTCGCAATAATGCACCCCGCAGGGGAGGCTAGAACCCATGGGCAAAGGTTTATGGCACGATTGAAAACTGAAGCTATTTTTGAGAATGAGGAATTTTTCGTTGATTGCTTTTATAACTTTAGAGTATGTCCTGCCTCAATAGCTTAAAAACATGCCATAAACCGAAGAGTTTCCGAAGGCACATCTGGATGTAGCGGTTCGGCAGCCGAAGCATCAGCCGACGGAAATACCCATGACGGTCAAACTTCTTCACCATGCAAGCAGGTAACCTTCCTCCCTTCCAAGGACAGCACGCTAAGGGCGTATTGGAAGGGCGGTGGTTATTCTTACTAGCCACACTGTTTGGCATTTGAAATAATCGAATGCCGACCAATCAGCGTGAAAAGTGGGAAAATCGAGGCTTCGTGGAAGATACCCGCCGACAAAAGATCAGAATCTTGATACACCTCGAAACAAGAACATTAAAAACTACAACTATCGTAACATATCGTGTCGAACGGAATTGATCCGTATAACATAACAAAGTTATTTTACTCTCCGAACCGTTGTTTTCTCTTTTGTACAGTCAGTTAAGTCTAGAAATATACATATTTATATTCATTTACTAACTGTACCTTGTCGTTGTATATTATTTGGGAATCAGTGAAACCATTGACCTCCCACCTCGCGTTAAACTAAACGTGTGGAAATTACACACGTCTTACAAGCGTATTAGCTTAGCAAAAAACACTGAATTAAAGTTTGAATTACTTCCCCATCCCACTTATTCTCCAGATTTGGCTTCCTCTGACTTTCACCTGTTCCCAAAATTAAAAAGTATTCTTGGTGGTCGACGATTTTCGTCAGACGAAGGACTGCTATTTTGTAGACTCTCATGAAACGGATTTCAGAAAAAACATAACAGCACTAGAGTATCGCTGAATTATGTCGAAAAATAAGAACAATTTTAAACTGCAAATTGTATGTTTTCATTCTTAACCTGTGAACTTTTCAAACTGCCCTCGTATTATTTATAAATATATCATCGGTAAGGTCATCCCCTCTCGCCAACAAATAATATTATTCTACTGCAACTTTCTACAATATCAAGAACCTGAAACGTTCTTTCATTTGTTTCATACTGTGCCCAGCCCCAGGACAAAGTTTTTCACAAAACAATAGCAGACTGTAGTGTAATAATACAAATTAACCCGCAGCTCTCCGAGCCCAAAACCACTCGCACAATCAGTGTCCAGTAATGGAAACTGTAGTAGTGGATGCGATAAGCGACTGGAATAGTCAATGGGCTGGGACCAAGCTTCGCACTGACAGCTCCGCATTATTGTCGCCCACTCTGGAAACAACGTTGCAACTTGTTACACAGCCTGAAGAGTCGACCAAGTGAGCAACTTCCCGAAAGACTAGTTCGAACTAGTCCAGTGTTCTGCAATGCGAGAGTAGAGTCCTTGCGGTTCGAGTGCCTTCCAGGTACATACGCAATTCTTCTGATGATGAGCAGAAAATGGAATATCATGAATCGCTATGTTTTATAGTGAAACAGATACACAACAGATTTTCAAGGAACAATGTGATTGACAATGAATCCTAAATGAATAATTAAATACTGTGTTATTGTAAGTGAGCAACTCTGTACATCTCCAATGCAGCTTCTTTCACTCGTTCTTTTTTTTTTAAAGAATGGGTTTTGACTGGCATTAGATTTATAAAATATAATTAAATAAGGTAATTTAAGGAAACATGTATAAAGCAATGATAAAACGTTGAAGTCGCCACATTCACTGAGAAAACGTGACTGAAAATGAATTAATATATTTGATTACTAGGCGCTGCACAGGAAATTAAGTAAATCGTGATAACTTTAATTGACAATCTAGATTCCCTTAAGAATTGGGAATTTCCATATAAGAGATTTCAAATATGTTTATCATTGATCAGTTATTAAACTTTCATCTCACCATGTTAAATATTGGTTGTTTACAGTTTACACTGTTTCATAGTTCTTACTCATCTGTTTTTACTAAGACGTAGTATAATGTCAAATTTAAAGTTGGTAAAAGCTTAAAAAGTTTCAACAACATATGGATGGCCTTAATCAGTCTAACTGTTTTCTGCGGTTGAATATTACTTCCCGTCTATTTATAGGTTAAAAACGTTTTTCAAACAAACGAACGGAGGAAATTATTAGCGCCATGTTTACCTATCTAAAAATAATTGATTTATTGTCAAATTATTTTTCCGTTCTTGACCGGCAATCGGCAATAGACTACGGCTTGCTAAAAATTGCAGTACTTTCCAGCTACTCGTAACTCTCCCCCTTGTCTCTTGAAACTGACCTCAACGCCTTCCATCTCGCTAATGAACGGAACTTTCATATTGCTTTTTTAAGCAATACCTACCCGCTGTAAAACTTCCTAATGAATTTCTGAGATCGCTTTATCCCATAGACGAGCGTTAAGTATGAAAATATTTGTTTCCAAGCCACTTTATTAAAATACTGCGAACAACCAATTAATGATGCGATCAGTTGATTAATTGTATCAATATTTCATAAGATGTTTCAGCAAATTCAACGCACAATCGATTTTAATCTATACAGGCTTCTCTAAAGTCAACTGATCAAACTTTGCCAAGATCTTTCATAGGCGAGAGCAAGATAAAATGTCACATAATTGTTTCGTCCTAAAAAGAAGTACGAACAGTAAGCTGATTGATTATCCGACTCGTTTAGCGTAGACCGGCAGTAAAATTATAAACGTTCGAATCACCCGGGCACCACGTGTGTCAAATCATAAAACTACAAAATATACGCATTTCCAAATATGGACACAACGGAACCTCAGAGGTAGTCCCACTACACTGCCGTATTTTTTTCCAGCTCCATCGTTTTTCCAAAACACCCCATAGTCAATTATATGTACACTATTGTAGGATTGGAAATACTGCGTGAATGTTGAGTACTTGAGAAGGTCGTGCGCATGGAGGGTACAGTGGCCCAAGGGTTCGGGTGGTCGGGACCGACCATCACCGAGGAATGACTGGGGGGTGTGTCCTGAATGAGTGAGCGCAAATGAGGAATAGAATGAGAGGGAAACTAAGAGTGAAAGAATATAAAGAATGACTGATGCGTGCAAGAGGCAGATCTAGTAGAGAGTTTGAACAGAGTGTGGAAAGTATCGCGAGCTGAGAGTATTGTTGTGAGTGTGGAAAGTATCGTGTGTGAGTCGTGTGTTTGAGTAACGTCGTGTGTCGACATATTATTATAATAAAGCTAGTGTTTTAATGAGCGTAACTGAAGTCTTATTACACCACCTGTCCTCTATTCCCAAACTACGTGAGGTTTATGAAAAATAACTTCTACACTATTTTTCAAGACCACACCTACTTCCGAACTTTCCTGGAAGCTTACACAATTCCAAAATGCAGAACTGTTTCGACCATCAATCTACCGATACCTCTAAGAATAGCCGAGCCTATCTTACAATTAGAGGCGCAAGCCGAGTTTTGCCATTACGAAAATAGAGGAACTTGTTCTCCGGGGTTGACTCTGCAATCATTTCTCCGTAAATCCTGTCGTGATCGAAGTCCCGTATTTCGCGACCGATGCGACACCACAATAATGATGCGCTTGGAAAGATTGGCCAATGGCACATTATTACTTTAATAACGTGTTACCCTAGCCACATATTCTGTTACGTCGTAAAAAGGAATATGAATAGCAAACTGGTGAATTATCCGTCACTTTTAACGTGCACCGTTAATAAAATTATAGACGCTCTGAACACTCGGGCACCACGTGTGCACAACTGTAAAATTGTAAAATGTGCCGTTTTTCCAAACACGGAAATTAACGCAATCACAGGTAGTTCTCACTTAACTTTGTAAACCCAATAGAGGTGCATCTTATCCCAGCCTGTGCTGCGAATATGGTTTAAAGAAAGTTTAAGCCACACATTTCGGAGGTGATGAAAAGGCATGCAGAGCCTAGACTCATCAGTATGTACAAATTTCGATTCAGCAAAATACGCTACAATCTAGTACAGCGAATAATCAAGCCAAGTCTACACCTTAACCTCACGGAAACTGAGTCTTGTCTATTATCCCGACAGTCCAAGACAAGCCGAGGCTTGCATTCTGCACATTCAGAATCTGTGCTCCGAAATCTCTTAGGTGATTCGGTATAACCAAAAACCACGAGTTGCAGTTCGTGACACGCGGACCGTCGCGACGCGGTAACCATCAAGGCACCCCTAGTGCCCGCAACGATTCGTTAACGTTGTATTAGTTTTATGCAATGCATGGAAGTGCTATTAGGCGAGTGAAAGGTCATATGCACAATCAACATAAGCACATTTAATATTTGCAGCATAGAAGGTAAACCAAGAAACGTGTTCAGGTCAGATTATTCTATCGTTGGCAGTCAACCCACTAACAACAGAATAATCTAAACCATAAACTGATGAAATGTTCCACACCACTTAACTGCGTGTATCAAACAGTTCCATAACTTGATATTTGCCTCTGAAATTGTCTCAAAGCATAAATGCGTTGATAAGTGGAATTTAGTGCTTCAACTCATTGTGAGTTACAAAAGGCGATAACCATTCGTAGTTTCACATGTGAAAACACAATTCTAAAAAAATCTCTAAACACCAGTTTCACGTATCCTATACGGTGCCCGAAGCGTTAGAAGAGCGTCTAGCATTAAAAGCTTTGAGAATACAAATTTTCGTGTTTCCGTGACGAACGCTGAAACGTTTACTCGCTTCTTCAGATCATGAAAGTGATGGTCACGAGGCGCACATATTATATCGAAAAGCACGAGTCGCACAAAAAAGATTACATTAATCATTAAGGCTTAATGCATAGTTTTAACAAAAAATGCTGATACAATAAATTGCTGTTTACTTTGAACTATTAGTTTGCAATTATTATTTTGCTTCTTATTGTTAGAAAAGTATACAAATTGAAAATGTTTATTCGATCAATATAGTTATTGAAAAGATATCCAATCTTTTACAATCAAATATTTCAAACACACTCCCGTCTAAATCTTTGGAAGTACTTCTTTAGTCTTACAAATATTTAAGCTTGGTAAACTATCTTAATGTTCAATTTGATATTTTCAATTTGTTCGAAAATTTGTTTCCTTTTTGAGGTGATCAATGATTTCAAACATCTGACCGGTAATGTACGTTCTCAAAAATCAATGAAATATTCTTATTTCCCTGATATTCTTTTTTACCCATTAGTTACGTAGGTTTGAAGTCACGAACAACTTGAACTGCACTGCGATAATTATCGTACGCGCAATAATTACTCCGATTCATTTCCAACTGTTTTTGATTAATTCCTCGCTCTCGTATGCAGCCGGTTGTTCCATTTGGCGCGCATGAATTCGCTTCGAAATTTGGCAACTAAAAACGGAGTAAATCAGATTACATTGCATTAAAATATCGCAAACAGTCAGCTTGGAAGCGGCATAAATATATCCTGTAATTATGAAAATTACCACATATTTTCAAATACCTTCGAAAATAAAAGAGAGTTATAGCCTTATGAATACAATGTACCGTATGACAAATATTACAATACCTTTAATTATAATTTTTATTTAATAATTTCTACAATTTGTATCATATAATGCCAGTTAGGAATTAATATTGTCATTTTGAGTTTCCTTCAGTTGTCAGTTCCTATAAAGGCCGGGAGAATAATTGTAATTTTAGAAAACTTAAGCAGTTGTAAAATGAAGTAAGTGCATTGATCATTGTTAGGGTCATTGAAACTGCGATAAATTAATGTTCTGATATATATCATTTATTCTGTTACACAGAAAATATCTTACAGCACTAATATCTTGATGCACATGTGTCAGTTAACATAACTTTGTGCAGAAGTATAGCTAAAACATTTTCCATTAGTAGTGTATTAGTGAGCAGTTTCCATTATAAAATTTCAGTATATACGAAAGTGTTATCTAGTAAAAATTCATAACAATCAGATGACTATATGACTGAATAATTTGATTGTAAAATGTGATTATTAATGAAGTTCCGATAAAATGAGAGTGACCTTCTAGGAGCAGAACTGCTCTCTTTCATTCGTAACGTAAATACAATTGTGAAACCTTCGCAACTACATATGTATATTGCCTTGAGAATTTGTTTTCTTCTTCGTGTAACAACACGGCCACACGATAATCGTATAATAGCTATTCGCATAGCATGCGTGCCGGTACACTTGCTTCTCATGCCATTCAACTTGACTTTTGCAACGTACTTACTTTCACCGCATTGAAACCAACGTGGCCTAGAGAGCGGCAAGACATCACATCTATTACGAAAGCAATAATAATGTCTCTCCCAGATTGCCATTGCTCGTTTTGACACAACATCTTTGGCATGAATTACCCTTTTAGTTAAGGTATGATCATTTGTTGCGACAATTGTACAGTGCTATCTTGAATCATTATAGGAAACTACAAATAAATTATTCTGGTTTAATCCTTAATATGTAATATTATATTTTCGTGATTAATAAAACGTTTCATATATACCAAACATTAAATATTATCCACGTAAAACAGAAATATATTAGAAGTCTCGAAATGGAATGTTTACTGTAGAAAATGAAGCTCTGAAGAATGTTTTGTAAGAGTGAGATTTGTTTCGTTACATTTTTTGCCTCATGATAGCGTTATTGCTAGGTGTCCAATTATTTTTGTCCCTCGACAAATAGCTGATTATTTACGTACATAAAAATGTAAATATTAGTTTGAATTTTTGAGCAAATATTGTATGCATTATAAGGATATAAAACATATAAAAGATACGTTTATAACAACAATGTATAGTGGATTGCATTTCATTGATATCTATTCTCTCTACCTGTCCACTCATTTTTGTTCACGACTGTACATGAAGGAAATTGTAAACATCGTTGCTATCTACATGTAGAACAAAGTGAAATCAAAGAATGTGAATGTGTTATAAAATATAATACGAATAGAATGAATTTAATAAGTTGAATGCATAGAGTATTTATCAATAGGTATCGAAATCATTCCTCTACTAACGTTTATATTGTCGGTAAATATTTATCTTTACTAGAAAAATGATCTGTATGTAACGTAATTACAAAATTTCATTCTTCCATGAAAGGATCTAAAGAAGTAGATTCAAAACGGTCACTTGGTATGTTTTGATAGTCATCATTCCTGCATTTGATCCATAAATAATTTTTGTGAAACATCGATCAAGCGGCACAACCGTTCGTCGCAATTCCAACACCGACGTTTTATTTTCGAATTATGTTCAATTAAATTAAAAGCGCGACGTTCTTTTTTACGTGACCTACCGTAAATTCACGGTTAAAATGGATTTCCGAGTGGAACGTGGCGCTAAGCGGAGGGCGAACACGTACGTGGACAGATTATTTCTGGCTGCTGGCGACGCAAAAGGTGAAAAATTAAGGAACCTTTTTGTCAAATAAATTTTATAGCAATTAGAAATTGGTGGAAGTAAATAAACATAATTCTGCAAAACAAAGTCATGGCTTCATAAGCAAAGGGGATTCATACATGATGTTCAGACAAATAATAATAAATAATGACCAGACATTTTATATTAATTTTCTTTGCTTCTCCCATTTGATAAAATTATAAGAGTTCGCAAAGAGCATGGTTTACAATATACATAACATTTAAATATTGTTAGACCTTGTGTGGCACATATGTATTTGAGGGTCAAATCTTTTATACTAAACATATACACATAAAATACTCTTTATTTACATACCAGATTGAAATAAAAATGGTTCGTTAATGCTTTACAGTCAAAACCAAAAAATTTCTTTGAAATACATATTGAAAAGTATCGAGTTGTGTAGCAGCAAATTGAGTAGGAGAATTACTAAAAATTGAATTGACCAGTAACAGGAATCGTAAAATATTGAAACACAACAGTGACTGAGCTTTTTATTTAGCAAGTACGCGTTAGTAAAAGATTTACATCGTTAAGGAAAGGAAAGCACATTATCTACTATGACAATCCATATCGTCCAGTGTGACATACTTTCAGGTATTCTGAATATGTTATATTTTTAGACGGACACATAGTATTGACGTATGCGTTTACTGCTGATAGAAATTTGACCCGAAACCATTTTTTCATTGGTCCATGATAAATTCACGATGGCGTGGTACGGTTTAAAATATTCAAGATAATCCGCTGTTTTGAAGAAATTTGTTTCAGCAGATAACCATCCGCACCAAAAATATTCGATTCAAATCTAAAACCACGGCTAGTATTTTAACTATCGTAAATATTTGACAACTACTACCGTGCATAAAACGGTTTTCATACAGCAAGCTACATATTAATAGCATACACGTATACTTAGAAATAACACGTTAAATTCAATATGACATTAATAATAATATATTTTGTGTGAAATTAGGGGATGATTCTTGTTTATATTTAAAAGTGTTACTGCTAATTCAGTTACAATGTGAATTCAGATGATTTTCAAGAATTTTATAAATCAATAAAAATGTTTGAAGCAATGATATTTTCTGTTGGTTTTATAAGTGACGTTCATTATGCGTGTACCATATACATATTACATAGGTTTTATCGATAAATTGTATATTTTACACAGTTTTGAAATAACATGATCTTACTTCATACGGTTCAATATGGATTTAATATAACGTGATGTGAATTCTAGTTTTATACCGGAATTACCCTATACCAACTAAAAACGCTGACAAAAGCCAATCTTGCATGACAGTAAACCACCTTCTTTATGTTGATTTTTATAAGCTATGTACGTATGAACCCGCTTTAAAAAGGCGTTGCTTGCAAATGGAAACAGCGTTCCCCAGACATCGCTGTAGTACTTGTGTCTAAAATATTAGAAGTACGCTGACAACGGGTTACCGTACCCTTTAGCACATGTTAACGTTATTCTACAGAGTTCTTTGCCGCATCTATCACTTTGTACGTTGTTCACGGACAAAAATGAAAATGAGGCATGTGGACTATGTTCGTATTGCGATGTAGAGCAGCACGTTTGGCACATTCTAGCTCGAAATTGTTCTGCAGCTACAGTTTCAATTAACCAACAGGGGCGGTTAATTTGGAAAGCGCTGAGAATCCAATGACGACTCTGTGGATGAGGACTGCACAGCGGAGGCTAACCATATAACGTGAAACCTCGAACCTCGTAACTGCATCCCGTGGTTACGGAATAACTTCACCCCGCAACGATCCAGACTCTAATCGTCACGATAATAGCTGGGTGACATGTCCGAACTGCAGCGGTCGTGTAAACGTGCGTCAACCTTGTAAAGTGTTGCACTTTAAATACGTGTCATGTCACCAGGTGCAATTATTTCGATAAGGTTCGATAGCTGCTTTTACTTTCACTGTTTTAACTTGGACCCCCGTTCAGAAAACATTCACGATCTCTGCAAACATTTTTGCTGTAATGTGAGTTTTCTTTTTACTAAAGTAGAAGCGCTATGTCGTGTTCCTTTCGTATATGCCATATATTAACCTTTATTTGTACAGTTTGTATAGTAACCATTTACGTACAAGAACTTTTTAAGTGCACCTGTAAGCCGATTATACATATAAGTTAGCTGTGTACGAATTAGTAAATAGGCACGAGCGAACGTATATTATTGTGCGGCATTAAATTTTTAATGGATCGCGATTAACTGGAAATTATTTGCAATACACAGTGACTTCAGTCTAACAGGTTTTTGAAAATTTTATTTTATACCCACTTGGGTTGTAGAACAAAAAAGTGCTCATATTTCGAGGTGCAACAATTTTCAAGTGACTTCTTTAATTTTACAATTAGAGAATATAGAATATAGAGTATACCGACAAAGTTCGCTCATTTATTTCGCGCAATGGAATCGTTACGAGATTCTGATGTCACTTTGAAAAGTTACTGATAACAAAAAAAGGCAGCAATTACTTAACCATTCTTGTAGGGGCTATCGCATTTCACATACGGGCGTGACTTTGTTTGCAGGTAGTTTGCTTATTCGCAAAAAGTTTGGTTAATCGAATTTGCTATGACCGTTAATCATCACAAGGCTTATACCCTATCATTTGCAGACTTCATCCTTTGTATCGTGTATTACTGATAATCCAATGCACGATGTTGGGCATTTTTAAAACTTTCTAGAGTTCAATTATTATTTTCGTTTTAATAATAACTGGAAAATAAGAAAAAATGGAAATAAAATACGCACCCCGTCCACCAGGAAACGCGCTTCGTGCGCTCCGAAAGGGTGCGTCTACACCTTCATTCACGCTGATGGGACATTAAATGTTTTTCCCAATATTCAATCAGTGTGCATAACAAACGCATCTGTGTCGATGTGAGGGAGTACACTCGACGAGGAAGTCAGTCATAGCTGGGCTTTCAACCAAAGAGTCTGTGGGACGTGGTGATGGGACTTGAGAAAGGGGTTGGATTTCATATAATACCAGTTTAGGAATGGTACGACTTTTGCATTATTTGAATTTGCATTTCAACATCAAATTTGTATTATATACAGCATCGTATTATTTAATTAACTGTGTTAAAACGTGTTTGAAACTTTTCACGCATTACATGTAACAGCTATTATTCACGCATGCATTTAGAGTTTTCGATAGAGTACACGTTACTATAGACGAAGACGTTTCCATTGCATATAAATCAACATTTCACGTAACAGTGTTAATCGTAATATCGCATGATAAATGATGCGTTCCATTCTCTCGGCAACGATTTACGCAAGTATAGCATGCAGCCTTCCATCGCCACCCTAATAAACGATATATCGTCCAGCCTGTCAAAATTATCGAATGGAATTATTAATCGTTAAACTGTCATCTCGTACAGCACACCGGCAGATACCTCGACATGCTGTGCTGTCCTTCTCTGTGTACAGACTTCGAATCGACCACTATTAAGCCTTCCGATTAATTCGGCCAATGCTTTTCACATCACCGTTATATACATACTGTCAATTTTTATGCTTTCTGACATTGGAACTTTAAACGAGGTTGTGCATTCTGTACCTGGGGTGTATGTACATCAACGGCGAGCATAAGAGTCCAAGGAAACCTCGGGTGAATTGTTGCCCCCCGGTATTTATCGTAATTAGTGTGCCATCCATAGATAGATATGTTTGTTTCCAACGATATCGTGCTACGTTTTCGTAAAAAATGGCAATGGAATCTTCAGGACCCCATGAATTCGGTGGCCAAAAGAAACGTTTTGCACGGTTAGTCAGGGTACATAAATGTCATTTGTCCAAGATTCCCTTGGATTGGATAAATGATAATCGTTGCTGCTTGAAAGTTAAATTTTGTAAATAAAATTACTATGGTCTTGGTATCAATGTTCATGGTATATGCAAAAATCGTTTTATACTTGCAAATAGTCTTATATATGGGGAACGACTTTTTTTTAGATTTACAACAAGCAAAGCACTTTTAATTATGCAGTTAAATGCATTACTAAAATAAACGTGTGACATATACTTTAAGTAAAATAGAGGTACATTTTTCGTAACTTTATATTGTATCACATATACATATTTTAAATTACAGTAACGATTCTGAATATTCGTATATGTTTATAATTGTGAATGTAACTTTAATTTGCGCAGAAGTAATTAAGGTTTTAATGTTGTGCCAACATTTACCTAAACCACGTGTAAACATACTAGATAGGAATTTCATTGCACAAAAGTTGTCTTTAACTACAGCTTTCATGAAACGTACTTTTAATGCTCTTGGGTAAAACGTTCGCAAAACCAGTCTTCGTAAATGCAATGTTGGTTCCCGACCATACTGCAGTTGAATTCGCCGCAGCTTTATTCTAACTGCACATTGAATATTCCTATTATTCTAACGTTCCGTCCCAGCCCGTAACATCTCGATGCTTACGAACCGATCTTGTACGTGCAATTCTCAAATTCAGCAACACTTCTTGTCCCTCGTAATTTTCCACTTTGAGAAATTACGTTTTCAAATTTCTCTTTGGGTATGCGTAACTAAAGATAGATACGAATCTCATCTTCAAAAACGGTGCCTAGTATCTTGGAAAACATATTGAATCGTCACGCTTACTCTACTTTGCGTGAAATGGATAGCACTCTTATAATTAGACAGTGAAGTATATACTTACGCTATAGTTTGAAATAAAGTTTACTTGAAGATTCTAAAAGTATAGGTTACTGTATATATGCATAATACTTTTTATGAAAGAGGTGTGTCATATAAACCGTTCATTTGCTGAAGTAATTAACTCCAAGAAGCAAAAAGTAGGGAGAACTGGTAAATTCATATTACTTTTTGTGAAGTATACATATATTCAACTATACATTATAGAATGTATTATTACCGATGTAGCTTTTATGGCGGGACTAGAATTTTCTAACGAAATTTAGCATGTGGTGTTTGTGGCGTGCTCGCAATACTCTACAACGATAGCGAATCGTTGCGAACACTAGTTTATTTGATCTAGGTTGCAAGGCTTGATGGGTACCAGGACGATCCGCGTAATGCGTACTCTAATCGTGGGTTACCCTAGTTACGAAGTCTTGTAAGGACTCCGGCGCTTAATTCCGTGAATGTTGTGTGCAAGGCTCGGCTTGCGTAGGCTCAAGATCAAGGCTTGTCTTGGCTGTATTAGTGAATGGTACTCAAGATCAGGGCTTCCTCGTCGAGCGTTTTTCATAACGTCGATTCGAAAGTGATTCTAGGCACGCTGATTAAACATTTAGAAAAATGTCCAAATATTAATCAGCGCATTTTACGATGTAGTCGCACCTTTCCTTAGCGCCCGAAGCGCGCTTCCTGGAGGAGGGGGTGCGTTTTCAAACGTTGCCGTCGATTTGGCAACGCAGCGAAACTTCCGGCAGGGTGTCGAGGCACTGACCTGCTCGATGTCTGTTGGGTTGAAACTTAAATGAAATTCTACCGTACTTAAACCGTACTTAAACATTTCAAATATCTACTGATTGCATTCTATAAGTTGAGCCAAGTTTTCACTTGATATACAGTGCAAATGCAGTGTGCTCTCCGACTAAAGTCAAGTCTTATACTTTCATCGTCCACAGAACGTTTCAGCCCTTCGAATTTACTTAATTATTTTCCACGATGTGGCCGTACAAATTTGCAACATACCGTAGACCAACGGGATGTGTATGCTAACATTGATTCGCCAGCTGAATCGCGATAGATTAATTATGCAATAGGCATCTCACTATTAAAAACTAACTAGCCAAACCTCATCAAATGTCAAGTATCCGACTTTGTTGTGGAAGTTTGTATAAGACAAAACTGCAGTTGGTTTGATGAATAGTATCGCTGTGTATCCTGAGTAATTATAAATACTTAGAAAGAAATCATTCGCCGGTGTTTGTAGGAGAACATCCTCAAGTGAATAAGAATTGCGTTCCTCAGAGAAGTTAAGCACGCCTGTCCCAACATAAAAATATCTATATTCTTCCACAAATCTGTGGCAAACACAGTTTACTGTAAATAAATCGCCAAGATTATAATTATAATTTGTAGTGTAATTAATCAAAGGAACATCAAAGTCATCTATTGATGATATCTCTGCTTCTAGTCAATGGATTCTTGTACTAAAAAATTTAATTCTATATTTTCCACCTATTTTTACACTAGTCGTCACCTGCTTTCCTGTTATACCACAATACTCTGTATAAAACCTGCTATCTATAGTGCCGATCTGATTGCATAAATATACAACATTACAGGTGAGATTAGTAGCTGCAGCCGTAACGCAACTTTTACACACGGAAATGTACTCCATATCTTGATGTTATCTTTCGACGGTTTATAGCTGACAGCAACAAGCCACGGCCGGCCTAGGACTTCGATAACTCTAGAATCCACGGGATGTGTCAGCTAGTGCAAAACTTGACGGGGTGCATGATGTTTTATGACGAACTGTAAAATATATGCATACGATATGTAACAGTGGACGTGGGTCCGTTGAAAGGGAAGGATGATCTGCAGGACATGATAGGGGCACTCAGTCTACCCTTCAAAGGAAATAAAAATTGCAGTCCTGAAATATCGTTACTAGAAAGTCACACGACTATCTGCGAGGTCAACGAGTGACTGTAAAAATGATGTAGAAGATTATTAATATTCTATTGATGCTTCCTCCCTGACCTGCTTGAAAAGGAGCCAAAGAGAGATGTGAGTTCTCATGGTGTAATTCGTTAGACCAGCACCTGGTATTAGGTGTTTGTTTAATTCTAATATTCTAAACCTGTAGTGCCATCTATAGTCTTAGATTTGATTAGAAGGACCATCCGCTTTCGTCTAAAAAAACCTATTTAGATATATTGATTTAAAAACTCCTTCATTATCTAGTCCTTTCGTAACAACGCTGGGTCATCCCTTGGGAAACTATTGATTTAATTTTGATGTTACTTCACTGCAACATGAAAAGCCAAATGATCATTAAACTGGTTATGAATGTTAAGTGTTTGAATCTCGATTCATAGCTTTAGCTAATGGATTCTACTCTACTATTCGGATAGAAAAAGGTTTCTTTGTACTGAACCTCCTTTCCCAAATGTGTTAACCGCCAGTACTCCAATTTATTTTCACGTTAAAGGGTCCTGTAATAAACTGATTAAAGGAAAGGACCTGTGATTTCACAATGGGTGATGGGGCGCGACAAACCCATTGATTGCAATAGGTTGGTACAGCTATAAAATCGATGCTTGTTAGAGAATTGTCGTGTGTCGACGTTTTATATTAATAAAGTTAGTTAATAGTTGAAGGAAACTGAAGTCTTACTACCCTACCTGTCCTCTATTTCAAACTACGTGAGGATTACAGAAAATAACTTCTATAACACTTTGTCAAATTATTTAAAAATTTGAGCTAACATTTGCAAAATATTGATGTCGAATATATGTATTTTCCAAATTACACAAGTGTGAAGAGGTATAAGCAAGTTTGAGAACGTACAGTACTGTGCAAAAGTCTTAGGCCACTTGCCATAGATCCAGTTTCATTAAACTTTTTTATTACGTTCTGAATTGCCGTCGTTGAAACATTTTTTGGCAGTCTATCTTTGCATAAGCCCTAAAGAAACAAAATATGTGCCAATTATTGAGTCATTTTATAATATTTTTAAGTTTGTACCTGAAATATTCATTTTTGATTGCAAGTACTTGAAAACCATAACCACAATTTCTATCTAGATATTATTATAGAATAAAATATGTATGGCATTTCATTAATTTATATAAGGAGGATGAAACTAAGTTGCATGCTAAATTAAAATTCGAGTGATGATATTGAATTTGATGGAACGTGCCATGAACAAGAAGGACGGCGTTCCTAATCACTTTTGAACAGTCCTTCCTAATTACCTCTGCCTCAGAAGTACTGTATCGCAGTGGAGGCAATTTATGATCGTGTAATTGTTCAGCAAGTGTATGGAAGTACCTATGCTGTCTAATTAGAAAATTCATTTAATTTTCTTTCTCTCATAATTTCGTTCCTGCTGCATTTCAAACCAGGGGACAAATTAAATAAATTTTTACAGAGGCGTGTTTCTTTAGAAGTAGAAACGGAAGCTATTAATTCCCTTATTGCATAATATGTTGCAATTCTCTAATACAAATATGTAATTTCTTTAAATACACATGATAATAATAAGATCAAACGTGTAATACTATTTATACTTATAGTCAGGAAGGCTTGAACGTTGATCAGGTATAAGTAATACTTTCTTATGAAATTTTTAATTAATATAATTTCATGGTGAATTTCTTTTTCAAATCTTTAATGTGCCGGTGCAAAAATATAATACTGTGTACGTGTACGCATATTTGGAACGGTAAAGGGGTTATACACATGTATAAGTAATAACGCTTAAGAGTGGGATTGGTGTATCGCGACAATTAGTTCTTAATTTGTTTTTATTCTTAGTTGTTGGATAACTGAGAACGTATGTATATACGCTCAACGTAGCGAATGGGTATTTATTCATATACACTTGCATATACCTTACTGTATTTGTATATGGTAAATTATGATGATAACTGACACAGAATGTAGGAGAATAACATTATAGGCTTCAAACGTTCATAACTTTGAAACATAATAATTTGATTTGTGCATGAATACAAACGATAAATTCATTCAGGATCAAAGTGTTGCAGTGCATTTTTAAGAGTAACAGATAAATAATAAAAAAATGATTTAATATTTCATTGACAATATTTTAAAATACATAAAATATACAGAATTTTAAAACACATATTCTACATATGTGGTGTACTAAAACAAATTTCTCTGCTTTCAAATAATAAGGTTAAAAAAGTTAACCAGTTTAAGGTACACACTCATCGTATAAAGTCGTTTAATAATGGAGACGCTTCCAGGCTGAAATTTTTTTAAATTCCAATATCCGAAGCAACGCTATGCTTGCTTGAAGATGTAATTTCTGTAACTGCCTGCTGGTACCAGGAAATAATAATATTTCCTTAAACGATTTTCCCTACATACACGATGTAGTTTGAGTATCATTTATATGGGACGTTAATATTTAACGTACAATTTCATAATACGCGATGGAACTTTAAATAATCTTTGTTTCAATTTTACGTGCAGTTAAGTAAAAATATCTTCTATCGTTAATAAATACGCAGAACAAATATATAGGGTGCTCCACATACTTCTATAGAGAAAATATTCCTAGTATTTTGAGAAGCAAGGTAGATTCTCTTAGTCAGAATTATTCAACTCCAGAGGGTGAATATTGTGGCTGACAGTACCTGCTTCAATTCTTTTATTTTTTTAGATAATATTATAGTTATTAACTTTGCTTATATAATAGAAACATATACTTATATACCGTGCCGGTCAAAACTTTAGCTGCACGCGCTAATGTATAAAATGTTCTTAAATTATTGTTACTAATGTACTGTAAATGCTTTCTTTACCTCTGTTGACACGTACATATACATAGAAAAAATATCTAAATAACTTGTAATACGTTACATATCTTCTAAAAAATATGACTAAACGTTTCACGGTCAAAGTAACTATTTTTTTTTTCCTTAATATTTTATACAATTTCAATTGCAATTAAGTGTACGACAGCAGCAGAGTGCACTCAGAAATCAATGTTTCGGTTCGTAAAAGGTCCTAAATTAATAAACAACAGCGAACATGAACATTTAATTTAACCATTTATTACCTGCAGTTAATGAAAAGGTGTGCATTTTTATAATAGAAAAATCTTACAAAAAATGTGGCAGGGTTAAAATATAACGAAACTTCAAAACCTTACAGTTTGCATTTAAAGTGTGAAACAAATGCAATAGATGTACCAAAACTTTTGACCGGAATTGTGGGTCGCCGTATTTGTCACAGAAGTTTCTGTCATGCATTAAAAATAAAACGTGTCTTGCGGAGAAAAATTTCAATAGCTACATACATGCAATCAAAGGTTTTTGCCATAAGTATAACTTCCATATATTATATTAAGCTGGGAAACTACTTTGATGAAATTGTTAGTTTTTTTAATCTTTGACCCTTTAATTTGCGTAACTGATAGTAACACAGTATGTGTCTTCTTAACTCATAAATTTATATGACGCGAGCTATAGCTGTCCATAATGTGAAACATTGCATATCGATTGACATTGAATTGCAACATTTACAGTTGAAATAATACCATGAAATAGATCATCAATATGCTTGCATATCTATAAACGACAGTTACAAAACAGTTCGGTGCTGCAGATTGGAACAACAGACCGCCCGTAAAATATATTCGATTGAAAAGCTACTGTATTGTATGAAAACAGACGACTGTTTTATTTATTTACGTTCGCCAGATGGAATCGGTATACCGTTGGCCCCGACGCCGTCGCGGAAACGCAGTAAACGTCGATAATGGCCGATCATCGATCAACGTCTCTCAATCCTTTGTAACGTTAACCCTCGACGAGCAAACGGCCGAAATATCGCCACGGCCGTGGCACATGTCGTGCCTGATATTAACGCGTGCGATATCACGCGTGGGCGTGCGCTCATTTGTCAGAATTTATATATACCTGCGTGTAAAAATCGCGAAAGTTGATGCACACGGTGACCGTGCGCAGCTTTGCTTCGAGTCGAGTCAGCGAAATCATCGTTGCAGACACCTGCGGCAGAATCGGGCGTAGTTATACTATGCATGTGCTAACGGTGCTTTTGAATATGCATTCGAGTACGGTATTTCCAGCAACTTACTTCGATATTTAACTTTGTCAAGGAATTGCATTTCATTGAAATTCTCTGTTTTATGCACGACCAAAGCTGCTTTGCATCTATCTTGCCATTCGTAGGAAGCGCCAGACAGTGTTAATGGATAGCAATAATATAGTTTATTCTGAAAATAAACTCGTATGTATGTTACTTTTTCAACCGTTTCACTATGTGCATGAGCTATGTGCATTCCGTCGCGTCTCTGGTAATTAGCCTACCATTAAGAAACGTCGAGCGCGCGGTGCTCAGGCCACGATCAAGGGATTATCGAGGACAGTTGTTGAGAGTAATGACACCAAGTGTTGAGAGTAATGACATCAAGAGTCACTTCAGGTTGTCATTCAAAGCATAAACCGCAGAGCAAGCAAAGTTCAAAGTTAGGTACCCAAGGCCCTAAAGGTTTGCTACCTTATTTAAAATTTTACAAATTATGGGAAATTCAAACCACTCCCTTCCGAGATGGCGAATAATCATGCAGATATTTGACTCATCTGTGCAATTCCGAATCTACAACAAGACAAGTAACCACCCAACGTGACAGTGAAGCTAATTGAATTGATCGTCACTGACCAATATATTCAGCAGGCTGAATGTACCGGATGTAGATCCCATTGTCGGAATGTAGTCGAAATAACAAGGGTGACATTACGGCGGTCGATGGCCTTGGAAACGTTCACCGTGTGGATTCCATTTCGTTGCACTTCAATTTCGGGAAATCTGAATTATTGATCCTCAGTCTGTCACGTAATGGCAATCGAATGTGCGATCTGCGAGCTGTCCTCTAGGGAATGGTACACTATCCAACAGAAAGGGTTGGAAAACGATTACGTATAAAGAATATAGCATATTACTCTTGCTAATTATTTATTAGTATATTATTATTATATTAATCTTTTCAAGATTCAATTATGAAAAGAAACGAAGAACAGGATTTTGTGATTTTTATCAATCGACTCTATTAATACTACAAATATTGCCAATGCGACAATATCTATTCTTATTAAGATTATTGATGATTAATCTACGAACAAACAGTACAGAGAAAGATAACAGAAGTACGCTCTCAGCACACACATACAAACACACACAGGCTAGGCGCGACCATGGAAGCCGGCAAACTTAAACTAAATCACGCATACTTCTACAATTTATATTATATTAAAATTCATACGTTCTTCGAAACTATTTTTCCACTTAATTATATTGTACAACACAACCAGGAGATTAAAAAGATCGCAAAAATTCATGAGGACGTAACCTCGATATGTTCACCTATTTTCAATATTATCAAATGTTGCTACACGTTCGGAATTTGTAGATACGTATATGCATATGTATACCCTCCCGCTGAAAAGTTTCGGGCATGTTTAGAGTTCGAACAAATAATAACTTTCTTAAGTAAATAACGACGGTAATTTCTCACTTCACAATTACTCAAGACTCATATTATGAAGAGAGTAAATTTTGATTGTAGTTTGATACTAGTTTGATACTAGTTTAGCAATTAATCGATCAAATTGTTTCAGTGATAACATTAACCAAGCTATTAACAAGCTCGTGAATGTTGAAGACCTAATTAACATGTAGCCAACTGGTAGTTTACGTTAATGACAGGATCAAGGAGTGGAACGGCACCGTCTGTTCAAAAGCAAACGCACCCCTTCTATTAAACGAATTAACCTACATCGATGGACTATGAATCAGAGCACCACAAAGTGAACGCACAATTCGCGTAGCCTCGCATCAGTTGTTGCTGGTTAATAGCGTCAATAATTGGCAATACGATTTCTACAAATTGTGCACAGATTTCAACGCAGGTTTCAACCGATTGATCTTATTGATGAATTTAAATGATTTCTGCTGCACTGCACGATGGAGACAGTTTAAATTAAATTAGCAATTTATACTAGTTTATCCTCGTTTTGTATGAATTTCTAATTAATGAGGAAAGGCGGGCAATATAGTTAATCTGGCGCTTCAAAGATTTTACACAAACAATGATGTATACTCGGATGGACTTTGTAACTTCGATGAGTGGCGCTCGGGAGGTCTGCTAATTGCAAGTAATTTAGCAAAGTAATTTTTCAGAATATTGAATTAGCTAACTCCTGGGACGTACGCGTAATGAAGTGATATACAATAACGTAAAAGTATACACAGCGCTAGGAGAAAAGTGTTTATTAAGAAGATTAATAATTTGGCATAATACATATTATAACACATATTAGTGTTTCAGTACCTTTTGTTACTTAAATGAATGATTTGTATTTCGTTAAATGAACAGCTATTTGTAAAATTTGCAGCAACGCTTGCATACCCACAAATATTTCATGTCAACGAACAAGCGTGAATAATGTTAAATTAAATTGCTTCTCTAAACCTCTCTGAAATTAATAAACTGCTGATATAGTACACGACCCTATGAAAGTTTTATTAAACTACTTACTATTTTTATGGCAACTTTTGAAACTTGATCTGGGAAACTTTTAAACTCCCAAACTTAAATGGCAAATTACTTTGGATGACTTTACGCGCGGGAACATTAGGGAGCTTAAATAACACTTTCCGCGTCGATTAATGCGGTTAATTAAAGAAATCAAATTCAACGTAGTTTATAGCTACCGGGTCAAATATTAAAATGTAAATTGGGAATGGTTGTGGGTGGAAAAGTTGGTTGCAGGTACGACCAACCTAACGGGGGATATTTTTACTGGGAAATAAATCAGAGTTATTGTTTTCTCGAGTGCTCGCAAACTCAAGCGGATACACGCCCCTTCACGAACTGCTCTGCTAATGAGTTTCTGTACTACGTGAAAACATTTTTTTTTCCTCGTAATTAATTAAATCACAAACACTACTGACGGTGCTACGGCGAGTACAGTTCCCGCAATTCTAAAGCGAATTTAATATTTATCAGAAATTCTCCACGGCCTTATCATTATTGCAAGTTTCTTTTTATTACACATTGTATTGTATCTGGTGATACATTGGCGCCACCATTTCTATATTTCAAACTTACTTCGGTCAGATTCGAATGGAATACAAATTTAATTCGCTGTACATGTATATTATACGTGGGATTGGATACCCCGCCAGAATGTGGAAAATGATTTCAAGTGCCACTGAGAAATTTTTATGCCAGATCGATTGAGGAATTTTTAGGCGAGATAGTTGGAAGTTTGAAAGATGTGTGTTGGGTGAGAGTACTTGAGATTAATGGCCCCGAGTCCATGCGCCATGACCTGTGTGCGTGCACTCACATAAACAAAGGAAGGCATACGTATACGCCATGCTCGAGAGAGAGACTCGACTTCTAATTTTTCGTTCTTCGTCTTGATAGTTGCATTAATGAAACTTTGGCGGGCATTGCACACACGGGTAGACTGCACCACAGGCCGGTTGGGTCCGTTTGAACGCCAATAAGCACCATTCGTTGAGAAAACTAGTATTTCTGAAACTGTAAGCTTGAGACACACCGATGTACGCAACCAGATGGCTGCAGACATCTCGTGACATTTCACATTTAGCAAATATTGAACGATTTACTGGTTTATTCACAAGCTTGCTGGTCTACGCTTGCTGGCCATCGCAAATAACGACAGACGTTTGTAATAATAATGAACAAAATTTGGCAGGGGGTAATTCTGCGGGCAAAAAGAAATCAAAAATACACATCATACATTTCTTCTGAAATAGCGTATTTGTATAAAATATTGAAGTGAAGGATTCGTTTTAGTACTCCCATAGTCTAATCTGTCGCTAATTAAACTGTCGCTCCTCAATTTAAGGATAAATTATAATTGTAACTGAGGATGTTTCAGTGTTAAAGCACAGATAAACAAAGTTGTGATCGATAAAGTGGGAAATTGTACAGGACTCTGATGACGTACACAGATTCTTCGTAATCTCAGCGAATGATCTTCATTTGAGTTTACGCGGCAATGCTTTACGTTTATTCGTATACGTTGATTTCGGTTGGCGATTCTCGAGAAATGGTCGCTCGGCCAGGATGCAAATGATGCACTCTCCAGAATTAAAGTGTCTGAGGCTACACCTGCAACCAAATGCAACGATATGGAAGGGGTGACGTGGTAGGGACCTCTTTGGTGGACGAGTACATTCTGCACAGTTCAGACGCTTTTCCCGTTTTCCATTTGTTGAATTCCTCCTTTTTTCCACACAACAGCTGATGTTATTGCACGGTGTACCGTGTATTATGCATGTGGTCGAAATATTCGGTCTATATTTATTCCATTTTTGATTGTCCTTCCACTTTTTTTAAATCAAACGTAACGTAAGCGTGTTATTTGCCATATAATTTACAAACCTAAATATGTCGGTATACTTATTCTTTCGTTTTGTCTGCTGTAAGTGTGTGTATGTAACGTCTATGTAAAAATTAGTCAGAACATTCTTGGACGTATAAAAAATTGTACAGATATTAGTAAACATGAATTCACATAGGGCGTTCATATTTCTCAGAAATTTTAATATCTACTATTTATGTAGGTACAAATTACAGTTGTTACTCAAAAATTAATATCTAGTATGGAAAATTAGCTTCAGGACGTTATTAACACTAAAGGTGGACTACCAAGATATTAAATACGCAGTATAGTTAACATAACGTATTGTGTCCGATTACTCATGTTACCTTTCACATTTTAATACATAAATCGTTGGAACAAGTATTCTATATCTTTTGTACATGTGCGATTTTTCTTCAGCCTTATGTACGGTTATTTGATAAGTAGCTGTTAATACGTATGTAATTTATTTAAGTATATGAATTGAATATTTGACCATCACGTGGTTCGAATACGTTTGTTCCTGCCTGTATATTATTATAACATTAGAATGAGACACACCAAATAATCAGCCATCCTGTGCCATTTAATTTAAGAAACATCAAATGGATAGCTTTAGTGGTTCCTGGGAAACTAGCTTATAACACTTTATATAGCCCACTCTGTATATGGAATATAATTCTTTAACGAAACCATGTATTAACAAATTTACAATATTATAAATACGATATTACGTTTTCGGTAATCGTGCTGTTTCGCAATGGGTTATTTTTATCTTACTGAATGCTATTGCAGACAGATATATCATAGTGACGGCACGTATGGCCTTAGCGTATTTTCTATGTAAATGCGAAGTAGAACCTCCCTTATCGAACACCTGTTATCTAAACGTTTTACTATCCAAACGTTCTCCCATCTTATCGTTCTATTAAACGTACGGCATATTTCCTACTAGCAGACTGTATGCAAATATTCACACGTATTTGTTTCCCCCTGCAAAACGAAATCTGGCCGTAATGATACATATTAGCATGAAATTAATATTACACGCGTTTAGGTGCATCGTAATATCAATCAGACGGAAGCGCGTAGTACCAGCAGTTAAAAATTAACGCAAAATAATTAAGAAACTTTAACCTGGTGAAGTATCCTATGTATACAAGGTGTGTCCAGTAACTGGGCCGAACTATAATTCTGTTGTTATTCAAGACAGAAGAAAATTGTACAGACAAATTTTTGGCATTGGCACAGTTGCAAAGTGCAATCCTCTACAATTTTGTACGGACCACTTACTAGACTCACCCACTATAAAACTGCGCACTAAACATTTATTGTTCCATTTTACGAAAATTTGCTAGTTCGATCACTTTTGTCTTTCTATTCCTTCCCGACATTAAAAGTGAAGGGTAATTGGTGCATTCGCCACTGACACCTTGTAAATGAAAAAATTTTATTTTTATTTTCGTTGGCATTAACTATAATAGTTTACAATTTGTCACAAAAGTCCGCAGTAATATAGGAGAACGGGGATCGAACGACAAGCTCTGAATCTATCAATTTTAAAGTATAGCCTGCACTCTGCACAATGGTGATCGCTTCTAAACGTCTCCAGAAATCCGTTGATCACGATAGATCTGTGCATAACGTCCATAAAGTTTGTAGTGCACCGTGAAACCTGCGCATCGTCCGCAGTGCCCCTATTCTCATACAGCTGTAAATCACTATTGAATTCTTGATTCATTGCACATTCCCTTTATGCGGATCTCAACGGAGGTACCGTAAACCACCCTTGCTGTCGAACTTAAGTTACGCATAATTTATTTAACGTGACAAACACTGACCTCCTTTTATTTCACTTACTGTCTTTTTGTTCTTCTTGCGTGAATCTTACATATTCTACATATATGTATAATATGCACTCACCTGCAAAGGTATTAGGACACAGAAAATAGGGTAAACTCGCTTATTATAATCTTTTAGAATTATTACCAAGTTTGGTCCTCTGAACTATACGTATATTGAATGTTATAATAAAAATCTCACCAGTTATGTGTGTGTTGAGGAGCGAGAATTTATGATGTAAGCATAGAGGCCAAAAAGGTTCAGTCGCGTATCGCCTTGTTTAGGGCTGTTGTCTTGCGTTTCGTTACGGAGGCTCGAGTCATCGCCTCAGCCGGACCCAAGTGTCTCCGGGCTTTAAGGGTCGACTCGGGTGGCCTCGCGTTTGTTTAGTTTTTAGATTGTCGCCAATACCAGCCAGGAAGTCGTAAATTGTCCTTTCATGTTTGTAACGTAGTTTCCATATTTGGTAAAGTTTCCCTTTCTTGCGCTTCATGACCATCTTCGATATAGACACGCCTCCACCAATAATCAGTTTTCGTTTTACCATTTCCTAGTTGTTATTGAACCAATAGTTTTGTTGCTTACCCCCATAGTTTTAAGACTCCACCCCTGCCATGGGGTTCGTAGGTTTCCTTCGGGGAAGTTGGTGCCGATGTCGGCAGAAGCATTCGGGAGTCACGGGTAGAAGGTAGTCAGAATAGAACCATCGAACTCTGCTTGCCGAATTAACCAGTTTTAAATATATCAACAGTATTATTGTTAAACGGTGGGGTCTTTATTCCTTCACCCACGACTTGCTCCTCACCGTGAACAACAGTTCATGTAGTTGGGGCTCTTGCACGACACCAAAGTGCAGGAGAATTGGCAAGGAATCGTGAAGATTTACGACCTTCATCAAATGCGACGCCCTGTCATAACAGTGTGATAAAATTAAATTTTCTTCTCATTCAGATATCCGCCGCTTTTGTCATTATGGTCATTATTACCCTCACACGAAGTCATACGCAATATGTACCTGTAATCTTCTAACTAATTTATGTTGCAGCAAAAGTACAACGCAATCCAACATTTGTCTTTTATACTTTTCTTGTTCGTTATACACTTTCAAGTAATGGATTTCACAATCAAATCACATTCATAGACTAATACGTTTGCTTTTTTATGTAATTAGTTATCGAGTGTATATATTATTTGCATACCATCTAAAAAGTGTTCGAACTTGGTTCAATGTCTAAAGGCGATTTGACATTTTTGACAAACACGTGACAAACGCGCGTGAGCGGTTACGCATATTCAGACAAGTATATACGAATGCGAGCAGTTGTCATGTTCGTCGATGTTCCATCTAGCGCTCGTTGGTGTTTGTTCGTGATCGTTCGCAAGGCGGGGATCCGATTTTAGAGTCCAATTGCACACTCAATCAAGCATTTGGTTAGATATTCAGTTATCTACAACTCGTATCTCGGATCAGCTCAGCTTCGAAAGTAGCAGGTTTTCTCCGGCAACTCAGATACTTCTTCAATTTTACTGTAAGTATGGAATAAATGCCATTTTGCACGAAGTTTGAACGAAGCAGGACCCAGACAGAAGTTTGGTTGGTCATTAAACGATTGTGAAAGTATATTTTCTTATTTTACTACTTGTATTATAATCAATTTCCGTAATGAATTATTTCAATTTACTGGCAACAAAATTAAAAGATGCATTGTGATATATTGGAATTTGAGCCAAAATACATAAACTAATAAGAAACACATGTGATGTATCAGATTATGATACATAATTATGTCCGTATAATTTTGGACATACGTATTTACAGTCAGAGAAATGTACCAATATATCATATTAATAGAGATATATAATATTAATCAGTGGGCGAAGCTGCTTGATTGAATGTGCGCAATAAAGGTTATCGATTTCCTGTAATTAGATACAGCCTGCTCTACATTGCATACAGATATTAGGAAGATCATGGTCAACCTTTGGCGGCGATGTGCATTACAATAATCGATAACAGTGATTGAATCAAGTTAAGGGCATTAAATACAAAATTAGATTGTAAGTACATTCTAATAAAAATTTGTCACATTTTGTTTCCTTACTTATATTATTATTATTAATTTCGCTTGTTTTAACCTTGATCGTTTAGTGACTCCTTTCTCTTTAATTGCTGAATATCTTACTTTTCCGTTATGACAAAACTAATGAAAGTAGGACGATTCATCGATTACACATTAATTAATTGTCCGATTGTTTCTAAGATCTGTCCCTTATTGTTAACTCTACTTTTTGCGCAGGTTGAAGTTTTCCCGCGTTTACGTATAATCGTAGAAAGAGTAGATTGTTCGTCGAGATATAACTTTCGATAAGCTTCAGTAGAAAATTTCTGTGGTTCCTGTTTATATTTTCTTCCATCGTAAAAAGAAAGGGATAATACATACTTTTGTTCTCGTTCTTTGCTTCTTGGCATACTTATCGCGCACCATTTAATATTACTGCACAGCTCCAATGATATACAATGTATATTATGCATTATGCACATTCTCGTTGATCTTCCATTCATTGAGGCCTCATTGCACTTAATTGACCGTCCAATTACTCTACGCGTGTACATTTTCATGCGGCAAAACTAGCGGCATTGTTTTCAGCTTCCTATCCCTCAAATGAACCTCGTTCGCTGATGGCTGATTTGAGCGTACCCACCGTCATTCTGCGAATTACGATGTCATCATTATCGGTATTTCAACGCGCGACTGACAACGATGCACGCGGTCAAACGTTCTCCTCCTCTGCGCATAATTATTCCCCTCGTAACAACTGCGCGAGAATTATAGGGGCCGGCCGGAAATGCCGATTAACTATCGAAATTCGCCTAGGAACTAAAACGGGAAGGCAAGAAAATATTTGGAAAAAGTGGGCGTAAAGTAAATACAGATAGTTAAGTGAGTTAGGGAAGTGAATTTACATACACAAAGTTTTTGCACAATTCAAGTGTCCAAATAAAAAATAAAATTTCTATAATAAAAGTTGGTCAGTAAAATATTGCCGATGGTCCGAGCACTGTGGTTCTCCTTGGAATAAGTGGAACTACAGGTTTAGGATGCAGCACTTTAAAATAATCGAACTAGTCGGTTACGTAGAGTCCCATTACATATTTTCGTCATTACCTCAGTTCCTACGAAACACGTTGCATCCACACCTTTTGTAGCACAGTCGGGAGAGAAGAAGAGGGAGTGAGAGAGAGTGAGAGAGGAACACTGCCGCTTATAAGGTCTTTTAATATAAAAATTACCCTCCTAAAAAGTACCCTTGGAACACGGACCCTCCGACAACGTCAGAGGCGAGTCAAAATAACCCGGAATATGCACGTACGGCGATGCTCCGGGCGTTTACACCTTGCACACCGGTGCGGTGCCGCTACACCGCGACTCATAGGAATCCCCCGGGTCGTAAATCCGGTTACGCTTACGCGACAATGGCGCTGGTACGCCACGCGGCCAATTAAAGGCACACAGCTAATTCAATATAGATCTTATTTCCACAAGAAGATTTTTTACAATATATGTATTCGGTGTTGGGAACACACATTCCCGAGTTGGGAATACTAAAAGAGGTGGTGATGTGTTGTATGTATACATGAATAGTTGTAGAGAGTATTGAACGATTGAGCATGAATGCGAATCACTTGGCAGAGTAGTCGGCAGTGGTCGATCCTTGATCAGTCGAAAGGAGACTCTGGTCAATGTTGTTCGAAAGAAATTGTTTTCGGGTGTGCGTGCACTCTGTTGAGTAGACGTCCGATCAAGCTTACACGCACTCGATACACTTTCAAAACCATTCTTCGCCAAAATAAAACCTTTTTCGTACATAGTCAACTCTTTATGCATTGTGCTAACCGTTACAAGTAGCCCTGTATATTAGAATACAGAACATGTACAGTAATTATTTGATGGGATTGTGAAATAATAATGGATGTTATTGAACGAAATGAGCAGAAACGATAAAACGAGAAGAGGTAAATGAAATGATAAAAGAATTGGCAGGATAATAAACTGTAACGATATTGACGGATAGGAACACAGTGGAGATTGCATTTCGTCCGATTGTGCGAGCAAATGATGATACATCAGCACAAATTGATTCGACCACTTCAACAGCGCTACTCTCGGTTACGCGTCACGGCTAAATACACGCGCACACGCATCTCGTTGTTCAATTAACTTCAGTGATTCTACGAATTCCGCTCTAGTAACTTTGAAAACGCACCAATTTAATTTTTTACCCGAGTTAATTCTTGCTTGGGTCATCTGCATTATACACTACAGGATCAAAAGTATTCGCACGCCTACGTATATTGTTCGATGTCCAGATAAAAAATAGTCTCGTATTGGAACAAAGGCTATTTGGAACTCTATTTTACACGGATAAATGAAGAAGTTGCCACGTTGTCCAAACAGTTTAGTAAACGGAAATTATGCTGCGTGCGTTTCGTATAGAGATATTCCATCTCTTTTGAGTCTCGACTCACCTTGATGATCTTTTTTTTTATTGGGTGTTTAAGGTCACATGCACCTTCTGAGGTAATTAGTGACCACGGTGTAAGTGCGATAAACTACCTATAGTAGGTGGTATAAGCCAATGTCCTTTTGGAAAGTTAACCCCTCCTTACAGGAGTCGTTTGTTCAAACATATTAAGCGAATTTGGTAGATCGTGTTGCACCCTTTTACTGCTGTATTTAGGACAGGTAACTACCATTATCATGGTCACTTTCAATAAGTTACCTAGAGAAGCACTAATGTTTGGGCAGTGAAATTATTTATACGTTGATTTCCAACGAAGTCTGATACATTAGTTACCGGTTAGTTATTACTTAGTTCACCTTTAGTTAAAAGCCAACATGTCGGCCATCAAGTGATAATCAAAAATCAGCAGACGCCAAAGTAACTTGTGTACAACTCCGTACGAAGCATGCGCGATGTAATTTTCGTTTTCCAGCTGTTGAAAAACCGCAATCTCGTAATTGTCCATTTATTCACGTATAATTCGTAGTTTCAGTTGCAAAAACACGAGCAATACTTATCTGTGCAACCAAAATATTTTTATTGTAGACGAAGCACCGTATGGGAAAAGCTGATGTCCTGTCACACCGATTATTTTTTTCTAAACTCTTCACCCCGCTCTGAGTTGTATCAGGGTGTCTATTTAATTTTATACCAAATTTCTAACTTCTTGGACCATAGTACGAACACAAAAACTATGCGAAGTGACATTGTTTGCGGAAACGAGTAATTGACATTTTCTAGCACTTTTATTTATTGTTATTGTACATCGTTCACGTATTGATTGCATAACCGACAAACTTGTTATGTTTTTTGTTGATAATATGAAGTTCTTAATAAGTGACTCCATACATGTAACAAATGCGTAAAATATCAGGAAATCGCAAAGTTCAAACAATGACCTCAAAGCGGGAAAGCAACGAGGTGTACGGGGTGTGTCGGAAAGCATCGAGACGGATTTAACGGATCTAAAAGTTACGAGGGAATCACACGCTTCATAAGATCCAGACTCGGTTCGTTATTCCTCCCGTTGTTAGAAAACGGGAGCCGGTTATCTCTTAATCCGCAGCTCAACCCCGGAGGCCTTAATCTGGCGATTAGAGTCTCGTCCTTTGATTTCTTCTGGTACTGAACCTTCATGTGCTTCCTCGACAAGCTCAAATTTTAATCCGTTTTATCTGGTCGTGAAATCAGCGCCGAACTTTCGATTCCATTCGCAATTACGCGGCAAGTCTACCATGGGAAAATATGCCAAGCGTTCTTTTTTATACATCAGGGTCTTTCTTTTTAAATTTATTATAATTTGCGTTGAACGTTGCATGTACCCAGAAATGGTTAGGATTTGCGCGTAGAACTAAAATATTTTAGTCTCTCTGTGACCGCGAATTCTATAAAACTTAAGCTGATTTGGTGCAATGTTCTTTCTCGCTGATGTCTTGAACGAAATGTAATCCAACTGGAAATACGTAAGCGTGGAATTTAAAATATACTTGCAATGATACATTTTTTAGTGCATTTTTTAGTGCATTTTTTAGTTCCCTAATTCTATACGACTCGATATTTATTTTTTCCTTTTTGTTCAGCACATTCGCTTTCATCTTCCTTCCTGCTACGCTTAAATGTACCTTTGATGCAACGTTTTCTTCCATTCAGTTCATGCATAACATTTCACACAAATGTACAGTCGGTGTTAATTAACTCCTAAGATTACTTGGTGATCCATCATTTCTGTCTGCTGATATAACACTGGGGAAAGGAAAATTATGATGGGGGGAACAATGGCGCACATAAATGAAAAATGGATATTTGAGCTGAACATTCTATGGTTTCGTGGGTTGTTTCCACTGAGATCGCCTACAATACAAATCCAGTCCCTGAATGTGTTAAGAATGTTGAGTAATTAAATATAATTTTTTGGCCTAGGAGTATTTCGTTGTATTTTTTAATGATTGATTTTCTATGTACATATAATCAATATTTTTACGCCTTTATGTTTAAATGAATGCATGTGAAGTCTACATACTTATTATTGCTCTCTTTTTTTACAAATTTCAGTTTGCAAAACACTGTGTAGAGTTCATAAGAAAATATTTCATTAATGATCTGGTAATTGGAGTAACAGTTCCCTGTCAGGAGTTATTAAGTTACGATCCGTTTTCAAGTGCAAGATGAATCCATCTGTGAAGATAATAGAGCAGTCTCGGTACTCGCCGAAACTAATGGCTGGTTTCCGCCAACTTCGTGTAACAAATTATAAGGCCTAATACACTTTATTCGCCGACATAAAATATTTTTGAGTAAGCGAACAGAAGAGAATATAATGCTATACACATTTCACTGATAGGGTGTGAAGATTACACTGTTCACGACATTGAACAATTACGGTACAAAAATGTGAACCAGAATAAAAGGGGGTTTTTCACCGCTTCTCTTTTTGTTCTTTTTCAAAGACGAGTGCACTCTATTATAGGTGCTGGCACTTTTGTAAATGGAAAAGGAAATTTTAATGATCATACATAGCATGTCAAATGGCCCACTAATGTCTCCGAAAATGGCGATAAGGTAGATAAAATAGAACAAGAAGGATCCTATGAGTATCTTCGCAAATCACTGAGATACACTGTATATTTAAAATAGCTGGCCAAACTTTGGCATCGTATTATGATATTCTTCTTTCTCCTAAGGATGAAAAGGGGTGCTTTTAATTAGGCCTGAAAAATGTTCTTTCTCGAGAGAAAATCCTCTTGTGTGTATTGAAATTTTACATGAATAACTGTTCACGTTAAAATTATAAGCACCATTCTAATTTTGTCTTCTCCCCTGATTTATCCTTTGACTACTTACTTTGCTTACACCCTGTACTTTATATACTGTATGGGCGTATCTACTTGAAGATTAATACTACTTGCGTAATAAAGCTATAATAATCATAAAAATTACTATTTCTTTCCTGTAACACAGAAGTATTGCGCAGTTATTAAGAAGGTAGATGAATTGCATTTGTGATGCGCGATATTTCATGTTGTATTCCTTTACAGTCAGTGGAGGATTCTATAGTCGTTCACAATTTTCAAATTCAAGAAAGTAATCTTCGCGAAGAACTAAACAGCTACTTTATAAGCATATTACGTATATCTCACTAAAAATTCATTTTTAACAGTATGCTTGTTGGACAAACTTCACTGCGCATCACTTTCTTTATGTCAATCCGTACTTTACTGTTTCACTTGTACTGTTACGTTTAAAATACAGGCACGTTGTTAGAATTAAAATGTACAATTAGTATTCCCTATGGTTTTTGCGTTTTATTATAAAACTTTTATATAGAACCTTGATTGATCCATACCATACATGAAAAAAGAGTTTCTAGATTATAGAAAGTACAGAAATGCATTGAAGTAATATTATTTACAATTTGCAGATAGCAAATTTGAACACGTTAAGTATCACATGTAATACTTTCATGAGTCTACATATGTAGATATATCCGTATTGATATTTAATATTATTATTATCATTATGACAAACGAAACTTTTCAATCATGCTAGAATTGAATCCAATAATCTTCTATGTAAGATTTACCAATCAGTCCCCGCTATCAAAATATATGCAACTTGCTAAAATTATTCCAGCAGTTTGCAATTTGGTTTAAGGGCGTCTAATAAAAAAGATATTATCATTTCGAAGATTCGCGATTACCAAAGGTTACGAGCACACAAAAGGGCGTACTATTCCCAGGCAAAGTGTGGGCCGTTGTTACCGTCATTGTAGCTACTGTTTCTCGGTTAGGAGGTTCCCTTTCCACGCCCACACACGATTCTTACTCGGTGTGTGTGAAGATTATACGAGTGGCTTGAAATGCACGCGATGCATTAGCTGCGCGTGACCTCAATTTTGTAGTTCCTTTCGTTCTCATGCGACATCGACGAAAAGCCAGAAGGTTTTATATTGCTAGTAAAATTGTATTGATTTAATTGTAATGACGTAAATGTTGACGTAAAAAGAACTACTTGGGGAAAAACTAAAGGATCTCAAATTTTACTAAATCAACGAACTGCAACGAATTCCAGCGCAATCTTCTTGTAATTAGGTCATTAACATTTGTTCGGCGCAACAACCGAACAGACCGAGGGCCTTCGTTGTCGGGTAAGTTGTTTTATAAGGATCTTGAACTTGTCATGAAACAGTCCCCAAATAGGTAAATCGACAAAACGTTGCGCTTTACCCACTCCCGCTTGTCCATGGTACAAAAGCCGACAATTAGCCGCGAGAAAGAACAGAACAGAATACACCACCAACGCGATTACGAAAGAACACGGAGTACGAACATAATACAACACGGCGCAAACAACATGTGACTGTACGTTTGCAGAGAACTATGGTCCAAGGCCAATGTTTTTCGTGCACAAGTGTCAGTATTATTTTGTAATTTAGATTGAAGCGTCTCTAATTTCTACAAACGTATTGTAATCTGAAATTATATATACTCACTGTGTCGGACATGTTATGAGTTTCTCGGTACAATCTACAATATAGTAATTTACTTTTACTAACGACGGTTTGTGACCATCGTCGAAACAAATGTAATTCAAATGTGACTGAGGTATGTCATAGAAGTTTGAAACGTTCCACCGTGGAAAGTGTCCTAAGTTTTGTAAGGTGATAATTTAAATCCAAACGCAATCAGCACAGACAGCACAGAAACTTGAAGTCGGCAGGTTTCAGGGTAGCCTGCCTAACGAGACTCAATCCACCGCAAACAGAGTTTAGTTCTGTAGTACCGAACAGTATACAACTTTCTACAAATATTAACCTTCCCCGGCACTGCCAACCAAAGACAACTACAAATGAATTTTCTGCAAACAAGTAAACACGCGGTAGAAGAAAGCAAAGGGGAAAGAAAATAAACAGAGCTGGTAGTTTGCTTGCTCTGCTTTACATAAACATGTTTACTGTTTTATTTGCAATCTAATCCAAAGTTTGTTAACAAACACTCAGGTATGTATTGGTCGTCGAAATATTTGCAATCGTCTTAAGCAATTCTAAATTGTCTTCGTATATCATTAAACGCATTTAATGCATAGCGGAAGAAACAGTTATTTTATTGCCACTTTGGAGCTGTGCTTTTTTGGTGTGCAATATTTGTAATTACTTTTATTTGCCGTGAGGTACAAAAGGTTAAAAAGTCACTGGTTTAAAGTATTGTAATAAATGTCATGAAAAAAGAACTTGCAGAAGACGTCATCCTTGTCGCATACAAGTACTAATGTGGTGAAATACAAAAACGTGAATTAATAATGATTTTTTTCAATGCTCCCAAATCCTTCGACTGTTCAAGTTCCAAAAATCACATTCTATATCTTTTACCTACTTTTTCACCAGGATTTATATCCCTGCCGGTTGTACCACAGTTTCGGAAACACCCTGTAGAGACTCTAAGCAATATGTCATGCACTGATGATGTGCGGTGATTGACGAAGTCTTGCCTATTGGCAAACAGCTTAACGCACTGTTAGTGTTACTACCACTATCCACACCATTTGAGAATATCGATACCTGGCAATCAGAAAACCCGAATCCGCATCAGCGCTCAACGTCAGTCCGTGAACAACGGCTGCACACGTTGCCAGCATCACTGTTAAAATTTGAAAGTATTCTGAGCAATATTAATCACCTGAATTCAGAGAAGCATTGAAACACTTTGTCACTTTTACTGATCAGTAATACTGATCGCGTACGGTGGTTCTAATAAATCGTACTGACCTCGATACGCCACGACATCTGTCAGTGTGTCTTGGCAGGTACCCAATAGAGTAATGCTGCTTCTCCGATACACAATTTTCTGTTCATGCTGCAATTTATGTACATTCAATATCGAACAAGAATTTGACAGTTTCAGCACGGTTTGACTTTTTAATATCATCCATGCTTACATTTTATTTTGCGTTTTTGGATGCTAGGGGAAGTAGCAGAGGGGAAGAAGGTGGAATGTAATTGAAACAGGTGAGCATTCTTGGTCAATGAAGCAAGAGAACTTTTCGGTAGTGTGTTATCTCAATAGGGATTGCATTATTAATTATTTACTTTATAAGTCGTCATAATTGAGGGTGGCAATCCCGGGGGATTGGTGTGGTGTCATTTTCAAAACTGCGAGATCTCGAGGGATTGCGCGTGAGTAGGGATTTCGATGTAACGTCCACATGTATAGAAGGAAACCAATTTTATTTACTCAGATAATTACCTTTAATCATAAATATACCGCAGATCCTATTTAACATTATGCGGGCAAAAAAATGGTCATAATGTAACCCCTGGTCATAGACTTAACAGGACTACTGAAAATTAATGTCTCGCTTACAAGTGGAATATACACGGTGGATGGTAACTGGTGGTACAAGCGGAAAGGGGGTGATTCTACGCGAAAAAATAAATCGAAAATATAGAATAAAAATTTTTCGTTTGAGCCTTTGTTTTCGAGAAAATCGACTTTGAATTTTCGCTCGGTACGCGTGCACTTGATCATGTCTCGTTATAACGGATCTCACTGTAGATCATTGTCTCGATTGACGTTATGTTGATAAACACTTCCAATGTGACCGAAGTGTTTTCCTACCTATTAACTTACTATCCGACTTTTATCGCTATCCACTATCAGTACCTATTAGTGTACCATCATGTCTACATACAGCAATCGGGAATATACGGACATGATACTTTCGTTAGGTGCGTGTGGTGGTAACGCATCAGCCGCAGCTGATCATTACAGACACCGGTATCCCAATCGTCGACATCCTGACAGACGTGTTATTCAAAGAGCAGTACCGAGCGAAAATTCAAAGTCGATTTTCTCGAAAACAAAGGCTCAAACGAAAAAATTTTATTCTATATTTTCGACTTCTTTTTTCGCGTAGAATCACCCCCCCTTCCGCTTGTACCACCAGTTACCAACCACCCTGTATATATATACATACACGAGCAGACAAATGATTTGAATAGACTCCAAACATATTTATTGATATCAAGCCATGTGAATTGCCTGAATGCTTGTTTACACTTTCACAAAAGTAACAAATAGATCAGTTGTTGCGCATATAGTAATGATTTAAACAGCTAAGATCACTTTGCCATTTACGTGATAGCATTATAGTTAGAAAGTTGCAGTTGCATGTGATCCTAATTCGATGGCCACAAGGACTATACAACCTTCCAAAATTCCGAAGAATCGCGCTTAAAGAAAATCTTTCGTAACACAATTCACGACACTGCCATTCATGTCGCCCAAAGCTTGAATAAAATCGTAGAACACACGAGGATCCGAAATTACGTATTGCATAATGCAGCGCATCGAATTTGGCCCGATTCGGCTGACTTACTTATGGATGCCGAACTAACGACCGTTGCACGACGAAAAGCTTACTGTATTTGTATTAGCGAAAGCTCGAAGAAGTAACGACATACCTGACTGTGAAGCAGCTAGCTTCCATATGGAAATTCAATTTGAACTGCACCGGCTGCGAGTCCCGTGGTTGGCTACCGTCTGACAATGCACGCGAAACCGTACCACAGCAATACCGACGCGAATAATCTGAAATTGAAATTACGGAAGTTAAGAGCTTTGTTCCAGGCTTTCGAGCGTAACCGGTAGGGAGAGAACGAGCACGACAATGCACGAATGCAAACGTGGGATTCGTTGACTTGTTCAGGATTCCTTCGGGATCTCTCAGTCCACGCTATGCTCCTCATCCAGTTTTCTTTCCCTCTTCCTCTGTCGCTGCCTTTTTGCTCCGCTACCCTGTACCGCACTTTCTCTCTTCTTCGACGAGAAACTTCGAGGAAATGCGGCGAGAAAGAGCCACAACAGCGGGTTACCTACCGGTGTTGATTGTTCATCGCGGAATGCACCGTGCTCTTGAAAATGGGCCTTTGTACGCGCGCTAGTCAGAATTGAAAAGAACTTCAACGCTACACGATGAATAGCTATGGGACTATATAGATTCCACTCACAGGAGAAAAACGTAATGCTTCTTAACGCGTGTTATACATCTCACGTTATATCGAATAGTTTATGCTTGACCGTGAACTTTCCACGTCTATGAGCATGGGACCAGCTATGTGCATATTTTTGAACGAGAACGTTCAGTGCTGTATCTTTCCTTTAATGGCTTTCTTCGCGCCTATTACTGTGGACCAGCAACTGAAAAGTTCCATTAAGGAAACTCCTATAATCGTTAACGGAAATGCTGGTTCTGACAATAGTCCTGCATGCTGAGCGTTCATTACTTCGAACAGCTCGTTGGAATATTTAAACTTATTGTTAATATCATGGTAAGAAAAATCCAGCCATTAGTTTCTATTATAAGTACCTACATAAAGTCTTTCAATTATGAACTTTGAACGCTTTAGCGTATTGTTAAGGACGGCTGGAATTGGTTTTTATTAGCATTAGTAATTCATTATTTCGTTACCCATTTTCTTGCTTAATGGCAAGATGTTCTGAAATAGACATTTTAGTCGATAGTTTCAACTGTATAAGACAAATTTTATTTGATGTAATGTAAACTTATTATAATGGTCTGTCAAATCATAGTTAAGAGATCTTTCATTCCAAATTACTTTGCATGATTTAAGTTAGTCATTATGTGCACTGTACATAACACGATCGCACCATCACTTATTTAAGTCGCTGCATCGTGCTTTGGACTATAAATGTTTCATACTAGAAAAGATTTAATTAACTTACTTTGAAAATTAGCGGGGTCATCGTATATAAATCTTACTGTCTAAATCGATCGCCTCGAAATTGCTTCCCTACAAATTAGTTATTTACACTTTTTACATTGTATCGTATTCCGATTCTTATTATTATCAATCCAAAAATATTTCTACACAGGGAAACCCTCTGGCCCATGATTTGTTGCGGAATAGAAATTTCCTTCGTATGTGCTAAAAAATTCTATGCATCCAAAAGCATTCTCTACATCGCGAACAACTATGGATCTACAAATTAAAACTTTTCTCAAATATTTGTCAATGTAAAGGACAATGTTATTTAGCGTTATACGGATGATCAATATTCTGCACAAATGTTCCGACAAAAGTTTGCTTACAACTTGAAATAATTTTATATTCGAAGACACAATTCTATATTAAAGCAATAGTAGCGCTAAAACTAATGTGCGATCCGTACAAGAAAATAAGAGGAAAGCTCAGTGTAACCTAGATATCATATTCAACCCCCTGCTTACCTATTTAAAGGAAAGCAATGGATCCAGTCTGAGTTGCGTTAATCCTGCGGATGCATTTATAAGATGCACGTATTTGTACACATACTCATACTTGATCGTATCCGTGCAGCGCGTTGCAGAGGATGGAGCACATATTCGTAAAAGTTTTGAGAAAGCTGGAAAGAGAAACGATCAAACAGAACAGCGAACGCAGTCGAAAGCTACAGTGTGGGAGTACAGATGCAGGAGTCAGGAGGGATCAGCACAAATCACAAATAGCTGTCTTTGACGGACGGCTCACTAGATTACATTGGCTCCAATTTCACGGACAACAGTGAATACTTGAGTAATACCGTTTGCCGTATAGCGATCGATGTTTCTTCGACTTTTACCTCCTATTGGATTTTCAACCGTGGCTCCTATTCGAAGTGCTGGCGGTGTAACGTTGGCGGAATGGAATGTGTCTAAAATCTTCCGTGAAATATCGCATTTTCGTTCTTTCGTGCAGGTACGCCTGCAAGTGTCGAATTACATTGCTCTCCATGAATCCAGCCGCTTTGATACACGACTCAGCTTCCATGTACGTGCGTTAAAAAGGAAACGCTCGCCAGAGTGATACTAAAACGGCTTTGATATTTATTATGAGATATCAGAACGTTTTGCGTCTCGGTATCTCTTCAATTTCTGACTGGCAACGGGAAATCTTGAATTATTAAAGCAATGTTTCTCCGTTATTTCGTCGCGAATATTCAATCGTACGGGAAACGTTCTCTCTTCCGAAATTCTTTTTCTCCTCGAGACATTTCCAACAGAAGTGAAATGTTTCTGGAGCATTCGTTGTCATTTCATTTTCTTGCTTCTCGTACTGAACGACGAAAAAGTAATAAATTGAATCTTGTATGAAAACCTGTGCAGTGCACTGCAATTTATCTTCAATCTGTGCTACTCTTAAACGGTAGATTAAAATAATTGCTAAGTGAGAAACTCAATTATAGTATTGTAATATATTTATTAATCGTTCTCGTCAAGATAAATGGCATTACGCAAGTAACTGTGCAGAAGCAATAGACTGCAGGTTACGGGTATTTTTTGCTGACCGCTTAAATATGCATTACTCCTTCTTAATTAACTTCGCGTATATGCAGCGGTTCACAATTAATTCAGCACAAGCGTAGCAGAAATTTTGTAATTCCGTACATATCCTCCGTAGTTCCTACTCCTTTATTCATGAAAATATGTCATTTTAATTTACTCCTATTAGACAGCACATGTCTTCAATTGTTCTGTTCCAGAATACTAGGGTCTATGTTTGAACAATTTTAAATGGCCAATAGATATCGCAATATGGTTTGATTATGTAAATGATAATGTACATACACTGTTAGCAAACAGTTTGGAAGTCTCATAAATATTGAATCTTCTAATAATCTCTCACCAATTCGATATTAAAGTTACAGATTGTATCAATTTGATACATTTGAAGACAGAAATACTTTTCAGTGTTTGAAGCAATATTGCTTATCTCTTCGGAAGTTGCCCTCCTTGCAATGTATAATGTGAAACATTTTTTCGATGTGCTCGTAATTTTCGAGATATTCACACGTTTCCAGATATGTAAAGCGGACACTCTGCACATATGTATATACACGTATCAAACTGCATACAATACGATGCAACGATGAAATTTTTTTATTTTCACTTCTTTTATTAAAATGTTGCTGAGGTTGTTGTGATTAAAGTCTTGTGATCGAGCACTTCAATTATTAACCGGAAATTCCTGGGGTAACAAATAGTTTCACAAATGTTATTTTCAAAACTACGTTCATATGTACAATAATTGTAAACATTTTCCTAGACTTTGTTTTTGGAAGAAGAATTGTAAAAATCATCGACCGGGAATTTTTGCATGCCACTATATGTACCTACATGCCTTGAAACGCATCGCCCTGAAAAGCAGAAAAATTTACCGATAAATATCCGACCCAATTAATCTCTCAACCTACAAATGTTCACATCTAATGTTTTTATATCGTTAAATATTGTATCTCCTTTGCAAACAATTGTTTCAACGTAGCAGCGGAACAGTGAATTAATATTTGCAAAACAATAATATATTATCTTACATTACGCTGGAAATATTGCTTGGATATTCAACGCTCCCAAACGTAGATAGTAGAATGTTCTGAAAAATCAATGTTCAGATTAGCAACAATTTACCGCGTTTTGACGAAAGTACGTTTAATATTCCAAACCTTTTAAACCGTGAAACCCAATATATGAGAATAGGAGAATATTTGATTTCGCATAGATATACCGCGGGAATATATGTACACATCTGCACATGTGCGAATATTTGAACTTGTTACTGTACACATAGCTCGTAGCTGTGTACTCGCAGAATTGGACATCGGCAAAGATCAGTTTATCTAATTAGATTTAGCACGAGTCCCGCTGCGCTTCGTCACCGCTGATCCTCGTTATCCCGTCCAATAATTGGCGCCCTTCCAGGCGCACAAGCACGGATTTCTCGATTTATTGAAGCGCGTCGGGCTACTGCTTCCGGAATTCGATTACACGGTGAAGGGGGTAAGTTTGAAGGCTATTAGTTTGTTGCAAGAAAATTGACAAGCTACGTGCTCAACGTTAGTCCAATAATATCGACTGATTCTTGCCCATAGTTCAGAATAATGGGTTAAATTATCGTTCTGAATAATTTTACATTGATGATTAAGACGGTGATTACATTAATGTTACATGGGAACATTAAATAAAAGTCACACCAGTGTTGGATGACCAGCCCTTGAGTCACCGATAAGTAGTAAGGCCCGCGGATCCTGGCCTGGTCAGAGTCAATATGATGCACTAACGCAGTAGTCATCGATACCAAAGGCCAGACTCCGCGTTGGCTAAGTGACACAACAAGAGCTAAGGTCAGCCTTTCCCCCTAAATATCATAATATATATAGTAGCGGAACAGCAATTGTAAGAAGAATAGTTTTTTTGGACGCGACGCACACCGTTACTCTGTCGCGAACACTCGTCACGGTATTCCTCTATTAAAACTCTCTGCAAAATTAATTGTTGAACACGATTTCGTTTAACCCCGTAATCCAACAGCAGAAGGCGACACTCATGCGTGCCTATCTTCCTTTGCAGCTTTGTGTTTTAGTGTTTGCCATTTTGCCTTTTATTAAAACGTGGGGTTTAATTCTTTTGAACGTAGACAAGTTAGTATGGTGTGTATAAACTGAAAAAGGCTAGAAAATTTCAGTTGCTACTCGCAAATGATAATGTTAAAAAATGTATTAATATCATGAAAGACATAATTTGTGACCATGTTTCGGTTTCTTATCGGTAATCGAAGCTTTTTCAGTAATAACTATTTTTTCAAGTAGTTATAAAGAATCGGAATACTGAATAATTGTTACAAAAGTGGAAGTTTCGGCTCCATTGGTTTAAGTTCGGTTTCCTACGTCTATACCTACACATATCGATTCCGTATGTGTAATTACAACATCGATTCTATAACGGCTGTTTCATTGGAAGTTTGTACATCTGAAAAATGTATTCATGCATCGTGAACCTTCTACTTTAAACGATAATAACTTTCTTTGCACGGTTTTATTTTAACAACCAGGCAGGCCAAGATTTAGTAAATAAACTCAGGGAACATGCATTTCGTTACGAATTAAGTAAAAGTTACAGTATAATTAAGTAATCAGTGGGGGAAGCATGCATACATTAAGCCTTTTTTTAATAAATGGTGGAAATTTATGCTAAGTAACGTTTAGTAAAGTATTCCTTATTTATAACTCCGCGCAACGACCTGTTCTTTGATATACTTAACTAATTGTAAGTTGTTTATCATTTTTCCATGTATTTCTGTTGTAATATTGACTGGTTTTTTTGTGTCTGGAATTATTTAATAATAATTAAGGATTAGGTACAATTAATCATGTTTCAATGATGGTAATCCGTATGTGGGTACCAAATGATTAAATTGTGAATTTTAAGTGAAGTAATTAAGTTATAAAATTAAAATTCATGTAAGATCGGGCGCCTCCATCAAAAGAACGACGTTAAGAGGAGCAAACGAACGACGAATATTATGCGACGAACGACGAAATACGAAGATCTTGGGTTCGATTCCCGATGCCTGCCCTTCCTTTTTATTCACTTCCTACATTCATTAACAAGAGAGTTATATTATAGGAAAGTAGTTTGAAGAGTGTGGTAATGAAAACAATTAATAGTATACATTAATATCTGTTGTCTGAAAATAATAATGCGTAAATTTAAGTTGCATAAATACTGATATCTCTGAATATTAAAATTGTTAAAATCGATTTACAAATAATAACTACAAAATCAATATTACAACTAATCTAGGAACCAGAATCGGAATTTATGTTAGCGAAGAATTCCACTTCTGTATAAAAGTTATTCAGAATTTCGGACCTTCATAACCGTTTCGCATAACTGTTTGAACGAGTTATTTCTACTAGAGTTTAAGCTTCCAGCGGAAACTATGAGGGGAAACATTTAAATGAATATAAAGTTTATGATACTAATAAATTTTTTAACGCTGTCACTTAAGAGTGACACACAAAGTTTTAGACTAAAGTTTAATATAATAACACTATCTAAGTGAAGCGCAACAAAAATATATAAAAATTGTCATATTTACTTATATAAATTGTTTCATACTTCTGTGACAAATTCTTTAAATTATTGTACTAATGAACAATGTGACTGTTATCTCACGATAATTCGATATTCAAAATGGTATAAGTACTTTCCAGACACTTGATTTATACCAGCATGAAATCTATATTCTACCGTATCTGCAGTACTTTCATCTGCAAATGGAAAGAGAACTTCTCTAGTAAATTCTTTATATAGTCAGTTAAGCAAATTATAGTAATAATATATGCGAATATAAAAATAAATTAATTAAAAAGCAAAACGAAGTTTAAAAAGCGCAGTCGTTAATAATTAGCAAACGAGAGTTATTAAAGGAATAAACTAAATAATATCCATGTAGGATGAATACCTATGTGTGCATACGTGAGGTGTTGCGTGTTCTACGAATTGCGTCGCAAAAATGTCCAACAAAAGGCTTGATCGACGTAGGATGTAAGGTGAGTAAAGGGCGACAAAGCGACAGGTGAAGTGCAGTGTTATATGTATCAGTCTTGTAATCCCTACTCTTTTTACATCAAACTACTTAATTTCCTATATTCATATAAATCTCGAAATAATCTGATAATTTAGTTAGTAATTTCCAATTGAATCAACCTTGGCAAATCATTTTTACACCATTCAGTTGCAATTTGACAACTTTCATTTGTGATACAGCAAAGCCATAAATCGTACGAAGTTCCACGTGATGATGGTGAACTTAAAAGGCCACTGTAACTCAGGCGACGGAAGGGTGAATTTCCGGTACGCAAACTTCTGCAAGACTCCTGAAGCGGAAAGACCTTATTACTATAAATCACATTTATCGAGCTTTCTGCCCAAGTAGAGACGAATTCTCGTATTTATGTAACTTACGAAATTCGCATCGCGCGAACCTGATCCTGCGGTCAATTATGTTGTCTGTATTCTTTCTTTTTTCATATTATACTAAAATGTTCGTATAGGCAGTATTTATCTATGATTATTTATAATTAATCTATAATATGTACTCTTACTAAGCCCTTTTATCTGTTTATTAATTCTTCGGAATCTACATAACGTTAGTAGGTATTGAATATATACACTAATTCTTTGTAACACTAAATTTTAATTTTTACACGTGGATATAAAGCTTCGGTGTGTCAACATTTGTGCAGTCAACTATCAGTTCCCAAATGTTTAATTATTTTTCTGTAATTGGAAGAGCATCAATAATTCTATAAACCTTTCCGAAACCCCTACTACCACGCATAGGAATATCAAGGGATCCAGTTGGCTGGTCACGGTCAGCCGACCCCTGTGGTCAGTTGAAGAAGGGTACGTTCGTACCCTCACTACCAAAATAGGGGCGCTGATGTGCGGGTCCTGGTAGAGGTTCCAACTTGCATGAGTTTGTAGCTGAATTTCGAAAAACCCGTGACTGTGTCGGACATTAAAGTAGTCGCAAACAAGGCATCAAAGAATGGTCGATTGTTTGGGTCGTCCATTACTCCGCTCGTTCGACAGAGCCGTTCAATCACCTGGATCGTTGAACGTTTCGAAAACCAGGCCGAATTAAACACTTCCGTCTTAGCACGGAACATGGGGTGTAACGTGAAAAATTACCAATCGATTCACACTTATCCGCCCACGAATTTCAAGCGCTGACAGTGCATGAATCTGCGCCCATTTGATTTGATATGAGCAAGATCGGGACTCTGATTTATTGAATGGTCGTGCGTGGATGCACGATACACGTTGCCATTAGCATGCCAGATGTTCGAATAGTTGCAATCGTTCCACCGCTAGCAGAGGAATCGTGGAATCAGGTTGTCTGGTGAACGCTGTTAATGTAGAAATCACGAGCGGAATTCTGGTTGGGTTGTAATTGGATTAATGCTACTGCGAATAGAAAAAGTTGGAATATTTGTATTGCCTGACAACTTACATATTCGTATGACGTATGCAGTATTTCGAATAACCTGTTTCATAAGGCAAAATACATAAAATTATAGTAACACTGAAAATGTTGAACCTGTATTAATAATGATAATATGGGGGGAATATAAAAAATGTTACAAAATATATACAAATGGTACAATAACATGAAAAATGTTATTAGTTTAAAACCCAGGGTTTAGAGGAATTCTGGCATTCAGGCTTTTCTTTTTCACATCAAATTGATGAACGTAAATGCGATTTATAACAAATCAATAAGTATTATAACTGGTTGAAAATTCTTCTGAGTCCGTAGATATCCCACTAATTGTCAGCTCGATAGTCCAAGAATAACAGAGAACCTACTAGTATTAGAATCGTTATCGAGTTCCATCGGTTTAGATGGTTGAAAAATGTTGCTTTTCTTTATTTTATTCGAAAGGTTTCAATACATGTACTTTCAAGAATATGCCCCACATTAATAAGACTGTTAAATTCTTTGTAAAATAAATGTGGCCACAATACACTGCCGCTTAATATTAATCGTAAGCACACTGTTAGTAATATTACACAAGCAATTACAAAAATTGCGAGCACGCGTCGAATAGATTTTCCGAAGGAATGCGTTAGATTTTTATAGGTAACCATCATTTTCATGTATAATATGATTTACTACAAAATTAGAGCGGTGTAGCTAGCAAATGCATTTTTTATATAATCATTAAAGCAAGACATAAACTTGTATAGGAGTACACGACCCTTATGGGAATGTAACCCCTTAAGGAATCCCTGAAACTCACTTTCCCTATTCATCACGATGTGAATTTATGATATGTTAGTTATTTGGTAGTTCAAGAGGGACACAACAGCAATTGTTTATTAAGCGGACAGAAATTCTGGCTGTACACGCAAGAAATTTCTACTCCATGAAATTGAATTGAAACACTAAAATTTGAATTAACTTTGGTCAAAAATCGCAGTGCTATGCACCCACATCGTATGTGTGAACTACGTAGAAAATTAATAAAAACTAATTTTTCTTTTCATCAGCTACAGTGACATAGTACAAAATATATCATTTTATTTAACAATATTTTGTTGTTCTTGGAATTGATAAAATACAATCTTGGAAATATTTCAGAAGGCAAATCATTGCCATACATATTCGAGTCCAAGTTTTACGTTCTTGCAGACGTCCTTGAGATATTTAAGGATTCAATCACAGGTACTCACTATGGAAATACGTATGTGTAAGCACTACAAGTGGCTTTCACCTTACTACTCATTAATAAAGCGTAGCATCTTCGACAGGGTCCAATAGAAAGATGGAATGTTAAATATTTTGTTACGGCTTCGCAGACAGGGTTTAATGGCATGCTTGCACCAAGGGCTATTTTTGAGTGGATTTTTGTGACATCGCACTAAATGGACATTTGCCAGACTTCCTCGCATTGGGGTGGCCCTTTTAGTGCGTTGTTCCTGTTTCTGGTTTTTGCATCCTCAATGGCCCACGGTGCCATTAATCCTGATTTGCGAAGAACAGCAGATAACGCATATGGTTGCCAGGCCGGAGGAAAAGCATTTCCGTATCTAAAATGCCATCGAGGTCCTTCTGCGCACACACGCACACACACACCCCCACCCTCTATACTAACACAATCATCTTTCACTCGGCAGAATAAAAGTAGAGTTCATCGAAGCAACACGTCGTCTAGTCGCATAAGTTCACATTGTCTCAAATCGTTCCCCAACACGTACGGTTGGATATTCCTTGGAGCAATACTTTTTAGTCGGCAAATTCGACCAATGCCGAAGTTCATCTCGAACATCGCAGCACGTAACGAATGCTTAGCTGCGAGATTCTGGAATATGTATTAGTTAGAGCATCATGTTTTGTATTGCACTGATCTGGGCTGAGTGCAGAGTCTTCAGCATGTGTACACTTGGACGCATACACAGGTATGTACGAGAGTGGGCCATGTCATGTACAGCCCATGTCTTTTCAGAACTTTCAGCGTTCAGCAGCGGGCAGCTACCTGGTATTATAGCAAATAAGTGTCGCTTTGCTTTGGACAAATCTGTTTAGCGCGTGGCTCGAATTCAAATGGATATTCGATTGGTATTGCTCAGACCTGTACGCGAGGGACGTTTTAAACGGCATTCCGATGTAACCGCGTGTCGAATAAAGATAATCGATAGAAAGTTCTTTTACCGTCGCTACTCGGTCGAAAAGGATGATGTTTCAGGTTTTATGGCAGGGCTTACACCTTTTTAAGAGGATCTTTTTCATTTTTTAAGTTTCCTGATTAAGAATAACTGTAGTTGATGGACCAATGTGTAATGTACAGTGAGGCACATATGTTTCCTTACAAATTTGTTCAGCGTGCTCTGCACTTGAAGATAGGACAAAAGCCCATAAGTGCAATGTACATTACACATGTTAGAGTATGCAGGATCGATAGGTTTCGAAGTATCATGTGTATACTTAGTATGAGAGAGAGAGAGAGAGAGTATATTATTTCCTTTTACCCTAATACGTCCCAGAACACGTCCCAGAACACAATTTCGATACCAAATGTTCAAAATTCAATGCAGTAAGTAATCTTTACGTACGGCAACAGAAATAAATTTAAGTTTCTGAATTTCCAACGGCATATTATTCCAACTGCTATTATATTTGCAATCGCCTACGGCCGTCTGTTTTAACTGTGTATAATTTCGTAAAACAAAAAATTGAAATACTTGTTTGCTAATAAGGATTATGTTATTATACAATTTTTCTGCTCAGGCTGTTTACTGAAATTAAGAGAAAAGTGTTAACGAAAAGGTTAACGAACGGTATAAAAATGGAATGAGACTGATCATTTTAGTACTTCGCACTGCAACGATTCAACAAGAGGCGTAAAAGGTGGGATGAGGGATAACGAAGGAAAGGGTGAATTAGAGCAGAAGGTAAAGGGATAGAAATATAAAGAAGCATTGAGGCAGATGAAGAAGAACTCCAAGCCGGTTATATTGCGCGTAGGATTAAACTTATACGAGCAACCGTTGTCTCGTGGGTGTATTTCAGCTGGCATTGGTGCCCTATCCACAGTTTCGCTTGATGTCTGCTGCCAAAACTTTCCCTCGATATCTCTACGCGAAATGTTACTGTTACGTTATACAGAAACGTCACGGCAACCAGAGATTGCACTCGGATAGGAAACGGAAGATGACGTTCCACGTAATCCCAGAGTACAATTTTGTGCAGCCAAGAATAGGTACTGCCCTCCGGCAGTTTACGACAGTTAACGTTCGCACGACAGCGTGAAAAATTACATACTATTCGCGATTAAAGCGGAGAAAGAGAATGCTAACGAAATTTCTGCTTATCCTTATCAGATGGCAATGGAATTTATGAAAAGAATATGCATTATATTATACACTACAATGTCGGTTTCCCTGCTGTTGCTTATAGTCCACGATGACGCATAGGTGAAATCAATTTCGGAATTTAATCATTTCTGTGGCATTCAATACATGTATGTGTACACACGTCATGAATTTGTTTATTTGTATGTTATAACTATTAAGATTCGCTTACTTCTGTTGCTATAAATGGTATTTTGCAAGAAAATAAAAGTTATTTCAGGATTTCGAGTTTTCATTCTTTAATGACGTTAGTATACTTGCGGTTCATACTTTAACATTTACATATGCTGGTTGCATCTTACGTTATAGGACTAGTTTTATTCAAAAAGTGTTCGACCTGGTATTATGATTCCTTGACCTCTATTGCATGTATGCAATTTTCTTATATGTATAATATATATTATATATATACTCCTCTCATTTTTATTGCATATATTTATGAGAAAAAGATTTGTACATTCGTTTATTGTGCCCTGGAATTATACTTTCCCTGCATATGGGTACCAAATATTGATTTCTAACCATGGTGTTAGCAAATGAATGAAGGGAAAGTTAGTAAATAAGGAGCAGAAAACACGAGGACGAGCAGAAAAATGCACTAAATTGGAGCTCTTCAACTTTTCAGACTTAGTTTGCAGACACAACCTCTCGTAAGCTCGTCGATAGAGGCTTAACTATAACAAGAAGTGGTACCACTACAGGTGCATGTTAGCCTTCGTTGTTGCACAGATTAAGGATCTTCATCAACGAGCTGCAAAGCCGCTAATTGTTCGGCCACGAGAAATGAAAATGCTAGCACAGACCTATCCTCGCTTAACAGAAGAGTAGGTACTCGTGAATCAAGAGTTCCACGAGCTCCAAAAAGCACGTTCGTAAACGAAAATAAACAGAAGAGCTGTACTTACATGCAAGTGTAAAAAGAGAAGAGAAAGATTTAGTGAGAGATAGACTAAGAGTCTAAGAAAAGGGATAGAATGCTAGGAAAAGTATTAATAAAATCAAGAAAAGCGGATAAAATAAATCTACAAGACACGTAAAGCCAAAGTGTAACTTAAATTTTATACAGGAGATCGGTTCCAAGTACGAATACTGCACCAACAATTCACTAATGAATATGTAGAAAACTAGCATGATTTTTAACACTTAAATCGGCCTAAACTGAAAGTATAACCGTTATAACACACCGACAGAAGTTAAGAAACAAATCAATTTCACATAACTCAATAAATATTCCGCATTAAATTACCAAAATAAATTAATATTACTTAAACTATGAGAAACATATGACTCCACAGATTAGAAAGTCAGAAATTATTTCAGAAATAAGTTCGTCGTATAATACTGGAATGTATATTCAATTACTTTTGTTCCACAGTTGCAATACATTCTGTACTAGATATTCGGTACGAGCATGCTCCTTCAATACACAAGCTTTCGGGCGTTCGCAGACTAAAAGCTCTTTGCGCTTCGAGAGTTTTTAACGCCATTCGTTTTGCTCGAATATCACGCACCAAACTATTCTAGTTTAAAACTATACACGCTCGAGGACACGTGTGTATAGCTGATTGATTTTCCATGGCAGTATTTAAAATGTAAGTATAAATACACGTGGGTATTACACCTGTGACCTGTGACCTGACCTGGGCATGCCCGGCTCTAAGGTCTGGATCTGCTGGACAACATTACTGATTGCACACCGACCTAGAAGGTCCTATTATTGTACATATGTACTTCAATTTACCACCTTTACATTCTACATTGTACTTTCCGATATCATAATGATTACGTTTTAATGAAATTACTCGTATGTTGTACCGGATTAACACTTGCCGACAGAAGTTAAGTAACAAATCAATTTCACATAATTCAATAAATAATAAAAGGAGTCCTGATTTTTGGGATGCGGTTCAGTCTATATACAATATATATACAAAAATAATTTATTTTTACTTATTAATAATAAATTATCTTAACTATTAAAAATAAATATTATATATATATATACAATATCCTAGATAACTCCTACTCTCCCATTTTTCCCATTTTGTAGGGTAGGAGTTATCTAGGAGAGTAGGAGAGTAGGAGAGTAGGAGAGTAGGAGTTATCTAGGATTTTGTAGGGAATGGGGAAAGGGGTTTGAAGTTCAAGGGTTGAAGATGACTAATGGGCAAAGGTTCGGGTTGGTATGCATCGCGAGGAGGTTTGGAGTATTTGTCATCGGAGTGGATATGTGAAAAGGACCGGATATCTATGATTAATATACAGTATGAGCAATTCGTGGTTGTGATTAAAGTTAACTAGGAAAAGGAGATAATTATGTCGGTGTACAACACCATGATATTGCTTTTCGTACGTATCATCCGTTACAAATCTTTCATCTTGTGTTGCAGGTTGGATGACGAAAAATTGGACCTCATTAATGTAAGTACCTTATCATTTATAATTTATATAATGCGCAATGGGTATCCGAACGCAACAGGAAGCACGCTGTATCTTCCAAACGGTTAGAGATGCATAAAGAAACTATAAGTCAAAATTAAATGGTATCGAGTGATGCATAATTTGAAAATAATTCTATGCATTTTATGCATTGGTGCACCTGCGTGCCCTTTTTAATAGAACCCTATATTTTTAACTGAACAAGCCTTAGCGGCTGTTTTTAATCTCTACAGAAAAGTATTGAGGTATACTTACGTCCTAAACCTATTAGTTCAAACAAAAGCTATCTTCTGTATTCAAACGAAGCGATGCGTTCCTGCAATCTAAGACCCCGATTGTCTCCTTCGCGGAAACGATCGACGACGTTTAAATAATATAATTAGACGTACGCGTAATCATGACAACATTTTACCTCTTTTCATAGCGCATATATATGACACGTGAAGGTATGAATGGAACTTGGTAAATGGATGCGTTCTACGTCGTATCAAACGTTACCGGCGTCATAGCAGTCTAATGCACCGCGTCGCAAGGTATAGCTGTATGCGCCAAATAACCGGAAATTACTGGGAGCATTTCAATCAGAGCACCCGGCAAGCATCGAACATGGGGGCCATCGTTTACTCCGCATAATAGCCGGTCGTATGATAATCTCGCAAATCGAGCCTGGGAGTAACCCCTGAAAACCGATTGCTCGGTTCTCTGGCAAACCTCTCCCCGTGAACTGCCACAATCGATCGTCAAACACGGTGAAAAGGCATATTTGATTCGTTCGCTGCGTTTGCCAGCAGCTTCTAATGCGGGTTTTACTTTGTATGAAATTCTCGCAAACGCGTTTCTATTGCAGCACGTGGACGCTAGTTTCTTTGTCATGTATAACGTTATTCTCGTTCCGGATATTGGACGAAATATTATAGAAACCGTGGATATTTGACGGTATTTTTGGCTGAATTAAAATGCACTGGCGTACTAGCGTACAGCGAACGATCATAAAGTTTCCGATGAAACGTTGGGAATGTTTAAACTGTTATAACTCCGTGAAAAAAAAATCGTACGATAATTCACCTTTCTTTCGTAAGAGATTGTTTTTGTTTTTAATTTGAAGGATAGTTTTACATCGTCTAGCGCAGTGACGAGCAAACTGCGACCCGCGGGCCACATTTGGCCCTCCGGTCGCAGACCTGCGGCCCGCCAGAACATGTGACACGTGGGCCACGCGTGATTATTGAACAACGTTAATATGTATATGTTAAAAATAACAGAAGAGGGTGAACCTAACTTTAGTTTCTTGAAACTTTTATTTAAAGGTGTGAGTGTTGGACGAATGCTTTTTCACTGACATTCACGGCATCATAAGAACGTTTTCTCCGCCCAATCTACGACTGACTTTTACCGTAAAAAATATCGTAAGCTCAACTTTTTCTTGGATTGCTTTCCCTTTTATAGTTTCTTTTATTATTCCTTAACCCTATACGGATAATATCCCTTTTTTAATCCGTGGAAAAATACCTTGAAAATAAAAAGTAGCTTTGCTATTAAGTTTAATGTACAGGATGAGTCAAACAAAGAAACTGCTATTTGAAATAACAGTCTAGTAATAATATTTGGCAAAAAAAATTGTTTTTTTCTCAAATTCTTTGAGTTTTACGTACTTTCATAATTTTACAGAAAAGTGGATATAACCGCACCCTTCACGAGGATTGCAGGGTAGTCCTTGAGGTGATTTGGGGCCGTGCAAGTGTTGCAGACCCGTAAATTTTCGGAGTGTGTAAGGTCCACTTGCAGTATGCAGGAAACAACTGTCGTTCGCTTTTTGGCCATAGACCAGAAGAAACGTTTCCTCTAGAAACTCGAGCAGCTTGCTTTTCCCCTCTATTTCGTTTTACTGAAAAGACAAAGAAACGTAGTCTTCCTTGAATTTGATGTCATATAAAGTATCATATAAATATAATTTTTTATGTCGTAATGCAATGAATAATATTTTCAGTACTCTGCTTATAATCCTAATATTATACTACTTCTTGAAACATTATAAAAGTTTCACGATGTACAAAGTTGTATATTATTTTTATTCGCAAAGGCAAATATTTTATATTAATATATTATTACCTGCTGCGTTCTGTATAAAATCGTTCCGTATCAACAGGTTAGAAAAATGTATTATGAATAGGCAAGCAGAACACGAGCTTTGCAGCTCGAACCTTTATTTTCGAGGAAATGGAACGTTATACCTGGATTGAACCTCAAAGACTGTCGTCCATTTAGCTCAAGAAATGAGTTAAACTGGGAAGATAAATACACTCTATGGCCATTAAATGTTCATGAGGCGTATTACAGGTTTATAAAGCATCAATAATTGATGACCAGGCGTATAAAGAATATGAAATATCTCACGAAGTATTAATTTTTGTAATATTGCACATTACTTTCGTATAGTGAGTGTTGTAAAGAAACAGGTTGCTGAAATAAAAAGCATGCAGCACCATTAAAAAAAAGTGTAACTACATCTTTCAGGTGCATCGCTGTACTTACGAAAGAATTGCAACAGTAAATAGGTACGCGACTTTATACCATTCAACGTTCTCCTGTGCAACATTTTTCTATCTCTAATGAAACAAGAGATAGTGCCCGTTTCAATTACATGGCTTAACCTGTTCGAACTTTGTGTTTACGAGACCGACTCATAGCCCTATTACTTTCTAACACAATATAATACTTTTATTATGGTGTATTAGCCACATGTCAGAATTCAAGAAGTATTTATATCCTATACTAAAAGAATATTAAAAGGCAATCGTGTAACTAACTAGCAGGGGGATAAAAATCACATGGCGCGACAACAGTAAAAACGCATTGGAGTGAGCATAGAACCTGTGAAACGGATTTAACGCTGATAAGTGCCCGCATTCTGGAACAATATCTGCCGAATCCACCTCTACGTGATTCTATGGCGACAGATAGGCTCAGTTAATCTTCGGCTACGGTTTATTCTCCCCCGAAGTAGCCGCCACTTAGTCGTCAGTGTACGAAAAAGCGATCCGTTCCATGAATAAAATTCTAGTTATCGGGATCATAAATCGCATTGTGGGGAAGAACGGTGGATGTTGGATAGGTCAGGTGATAACGGCGAGGGGGAGGGGGTGGTATGAACGTTGGCGTCCAAAGTAAAAGCGCCGCTCGTCAGGTCAGCCACGATTCGTGCATCACCACCTGCGGTTGATTTATTCAGAGAATTTTCACCACGATACGATTCTAGCTTGGCTTTGCCCGTAAGTCGAATAATTGCCGCTCGCGAGAGTAAATGAATCTAATTGCATCTGAAATTTAAATAAGGCTTCGCATTTGCATTTAATACCGACATTTAACTGCCCGTACGAAACGCGATAGATCAAGTTAAACACTTTTTTATTTCTTGGTTGCTTCATTCTTTCTGTGAGCAACCGACTTCCTTGCATTCTGTTTGCAATTTCATTTTCTACTATAGATAAAGACTCGCAAATAAAAGGTGGCAGACGCCAGTGATATCACCTGAATGCTGGATGTTCTTCGGTTATTGTTAGGGAAGTAGTAAGTTCATCACAATGACCAGTGTTACGCTTTTACTTGGTGTAATTTCTAAATTAGTCAGTGGTCTGATTCTCGTCTTTTTATGTGGTTTCGCTTATTTTATAGGAAACTGATTTCGATAGCATATATCTAGATTGCGACAACTAATACTTGCGCACTCCATTATTTGTTGAACCTCAAGGAATTTTTCAATGTAATACTCCTCTCCGTATGGGGGCATTTTACACCCTGGACGCCGACTTAAATTACATCGTCCGAAAGACTCCAAAAGTAGAAAGTTCAGGTTTTAATCAACTTTTTGTCGCAACAGTTTCGGATAAATTTTAACAATGTGATGGAACCTTGCTAGGAAATAGATTGTTTTGCTGAATGCTCTTTTGCAGATCGTAGAAAGTTACCAAACTATATTTAAAATAAGAAACGTTTGCATTTGTCCGATGCGTTAATGCATTAATCGAAAATAATGTTATCTTATGATATATTTGTCCATTTCTAAGCGATTTAAAGATGCAGCCTGTCCATTTGCGTGAGGAAAATAGAAACATATGTGCACGTATATTCAGAAGAAGTAATACAACTGACACGAAATTACAACATGAAGCGCACTTACCCAAAACACCCACCTTTCGTAGCCCGTCTCAGAAATACACTACCCCAGGAACTCACGTACAACGTTATTACTCAAACACATACACATTTTAACGCGTTCTGCTGGCATTAACTTGTCGAACAGGCACCGGCGATTCGTGTCAACGACCAAGTTTATTCGACTAGGGGCAACTCTGCAGCAGGTTCCAGCAACAAGTTTATTCTAGTTAAAACAAAGCGGCGTCAAATACATTTTGTATGCTCGGCTACAGTCGACCAATATTATATGGCTGTTGTACACGAAACATCCACCATGTTAACAAAATGTTCAACGTCCATGGACTCCATCGTGGAAATAATTAGTGGCTGAATATTAATATTTAGCCAATAAAGTTCGATCCATTGAATTCAATACGAGTAATCCTTCGAGAGTAGTGCCTACAGCGGGTTCATTAATAATTTTCGAGGTTCCTGTTTTCTGATTTAAATTATTCGTACCAATGGTGGATCGTACTTTCACTCGCTGTACGTAGATTTTCCAAAAGCTGCATTGATAGCACGAGTATCTTCTGCTTCATTATGTCCAAGTTTGAATTCATACAAGAAAAGTACTCGGGTATGATAATGGCCCGTAAGTTTTTTTTAATACGTAATCTGTTACTCTAAGATTGAGCAATTCAAAAAACCATCGACCGTATTGTATTCGTCTGGCTTTAAGTTTTAAATGGAGATACATAAGCTCATTTCATTGCAAACTGAACTACTACATTTTAAAATGTTTTCGACGCTTGAGAAATCGGCCATTTTATATTCAACAATGTAATAGAATTTACTTGCATCATGTTTATTTGCATTCGAGGTAATTACATTAGTAGTTTCCGCACCAAGTCTTCCAAAATTCAAACTGTTTAGCAACGACATCCAGTAATCGCATTAATAATCATTACATCAAGATTCAGAACTGTTTAATGAAGTTCTTCATGGAAAGATGTCACGTTACTTGAGACATTGAAAAACAGGTGTTCTAATAATTATAAATTCTATACATGATTTTCTTCTGTTTAAGCTTTGAATTAAAATTCGTGTTACTTTTATTTTTGGCTCTATAAGTATGTAAGGTACAAATGTAATTTCCAATGAAAGATTATAATTGGCACATTCTTCCATGTGATTTTCATTCGAGACTCCAAGATCATTGACGGATTTTGTGTAATATGAAAAACGTTCAGCCCGTCGCGTTATTAAAAATGTCACGATAAACGTTGCAAAGTAATCTGTATTATACAAGTTCCCTCGCGGTTATTTCCATGCTACCAATTGTTTACACCTAATCATCCTTATCTGCTCGTTGCATTGCCATTCACACACACCGCAAACATAAGTGAGCAATCATTTTGAAATAGCGAAGGAGGCCAAGACCAATATAATTTCCATTTCAATTCCAAATAATTTGGGTCACGTTCCACAATTATCCGACTGATCTATTGCGCTGCATATTTCATTTCCTACGGGTCGGAAAACTTTCTGGAATGCACAAGCAAACGACGTTATAGAGTATCCCGGCTTTATAGAATAAGTTCCGCAATATCTGGAAAGTGTTTCTTGAAAGTATTTGAACATTTTCGAAGCTTGTAGTCCCCGGCCAAGTGCGCAAAACGCTATGGATCTTTCCAGGCTTATATGCGATTTCCTATTTCAGCAGCGTAAGCTATCTATCTGCTAGTACACATATCTCGCGCTAGGAAATTGGAGACATTTGTACACGGGATACAACAAATATAAAGAAGGTGTACTCGTAAAATACTGTTAAAGCTGCAGACGTGGCGAAAAAATTTTAATGAAGGAAAATACCACCCCTGCCGTACTGTGATAGAGGGATGCAACGTGGTGCTCGCAGAAAGGAGCTGTACCTTAGCAGAAGGACAAATGACAGAGAAAGAGAGGACCGAAATGAAACTAACGAGGATAAAGGGTGGACCAGGACGTAAGTGACCGTCAGCGTTGAGACTGCTGGCGCGTAAGAAAAATTGGACCCCCTCTGTCGTTCTCGTGCTCAGATGAAACTAAATGTATTTAAACTTAATGCAATCCATCGTCCGCTGCTTCTTTATTTACCGCGTTTATTGCGTCTGACTAAATTAGTCAACTTGATCGTGAAAAGGCTAAACTAGATTTCTCGAAAATAAAATAGATGAGGCAGATTGCTTCGTACCAATATATCCAATTGCTTTATTAATAACAATTTTATTACAATATATAATTGACGGGGAAGTCTCCGTTACATACAATAATTATTACAAAATTGATAGTCTGGAGTGCGTAGATGGAAGAGGAAAACAGAAAAGCATATTAGATAATTAAAGATAGCGGACAGAGTTAGAAGAAGCTAATGACTCCTGCGACCCAGAAATACGATTATATGAACACTTTGTGTACTATGTTCGTACAGACTTCTAAAACAGTGATCAGAGGAAATTAATTTTCTGTATACTGGCGTATATTATGGTATGCTACCAAAACATATTTTATATTAGGAGTTCGAAAAATGTTGTTCCAGGTTCCAGGCCAATTTCGTAAAATTGTCCTACGTTACCAAATCGATGTCTTCAAATAGTTTTCTTTGAAAATCTTCCAAGACGCCATCGTACAGCGGGGGGCGAGGGGATGTTATAGTCCTATAGTTAACACTCTGAGAGGACCACTCCCTAATATAGGTGTTATACTTCAAGGATACTTCCCTAACTTTTTGTTAGACATCTGTGAGCCTTGGAACTGCAAATTACTGAGGCAAGAGTGATTTATTTAAATATAAATCACTGAATGGACAAGTAACGTGAATCGAATATTACGAACAATGAGATTATTATAGAAATAATAATTACTAAAAATATTTGTTTTATTAGTCAATTTTACTTTTATATATTTCCTTTTATGGTAATAAAAAATAAAGGTGATTTTTACATCGTAGGAAAAATGACCGCATAAAGTAGTACCCGAAAGCCCAATTTTCACAATACATATATACTAAGAAAGGATACTTAATTCATTTGTCCACTAAGGAGCTCGAGTAATTATATCGATAAATAACACAATGCTCTATAAATAAATCATATTTTCCTTAAAATCGGCACCACGACCGTTATCGGTACCAATAAATAATTTAATGGTGCTCCCATTATTCATTCGGGCGATAGAAATTACAAAGTTTATAGAAGACACATTGCTTATAATTTTAGCGGTGTTACCGTAAATCACTAGTCAGCTTAACTTTATAAATTGCCAACAGACAGTGCTTGCAAATGTTTCCAATAGAATTACGTCTTCGATAAATATTGCTGCTTGACAGTTGATTGAAGTAAACGCGAGCTCCAACGTGAATTGGTAAAGCTGTTAACGGGAAATGCCGCCTACGTTGCAATCGGCGAAAAATAATTAAAACCGATGAAATTAAGCGTTCGCAGTGTTCGGGGTTCTATTTGTTTGGCTTCGTTTTAATTATCAGCCGTTTGCCATTAGGCCGGTATTAATGACGCACGCTTGTTCAGGCGCACCACCCTTCTACTCACAACAGCCCAGCCAGCCAACGATCGTTTGTTTAAAGCAGTCGGAAGTAATATCAGTCGTCCCTTTTTCTTAGATTCCCGCCGTGCTTTCCTCGCAAATAAAAGGAGGCGTTGTTGTTTCGTAGGTCGCAGTGGTTTAGGTAATGTGCAATCGATGTAATTATTACAATAGTTTTGCATTTATATCTTTGTACTTTATATGTATACAGCGCGTGTAATTTATCCGGAAACGTGTAAATATCTCGGAAAGTATGGATGCCAGGGAAACAGATTTTAATAGAATGTTGTTGGGTATCGAGGGATACATGTGATGCTGGTATTTATTTGACTTTGGGATGACGATGAAAAGATTTATGATGATCGAGTTAAAAATTTTAATTTTAGTAAAACGACTTGAGTAAATTAACGACAATAGTAATATTATCTGGACTATCCATAATATAAATTAATTTTATTCAAATGTCTTCTCGTTTTTGAAGGTTACAGTATATATTAATTAATTAACACGTTCGGCGCCACGTCACCCATATCTGGGTGACGGTTATGCTGCCGTGGGGGACCGTCACCCAAATATTGGTGACGCTCTTCTTGTTCAAGTTAAATAAGATTGTCAGTGTGATTTTTTAAAACCTATCCGAATCACTTTTGGCGCCGAACGTGTTAATGGAGGCTTTTAATCATCTAATTAATCAACTTGGACTAGGTTTATTATTTTGTTGCGCCGACACTATTTATCTGGATCGAAATTCAGTTCAGACTGGGAATTTCCCAATTTTCACTTATCTGTGATCACTTAACATGGTTTGTGCATACGCCAGTCGTACCAATCACGAACATTTTCTGTTAATTAAATTTTGTTAGTAGGCAAACGAGCAACAGATACACCTGCATATACTAGTGTATCCTAAATCTTTCTCACCTTTAGGTATTAATTTAGTTAAAGTAGAAACACGAAATTTGTAGAGAGATTCTCTCCAACCACCAAATTGTACATAACAGCTACCGCTTCAGTTATTTAGCAAACAAAGGGTTTTAAGCATAGCATAGTCTACTACATAATTACTCGTACAAGATTAAGTCGACATATGAAGTACGCATGGAAATACCACTAATGCTGCTCGGATATTATCTGCACAGAAGTTCATTAAACTTTAGTTTTAATTTATATCAGCATAATCCGAGTTCGTGTTGTGTAATTTCGAGCTCTTGGAAGCGAATACGAAACTATTTAATAACGAATGTAGGGAGTGAATAACATATTCGTAATTATTTAATTTTGGGAAACACTTTTACTTCGTTCCTTTATCGTTTTTGCAACACGTTTCTTTGAAATGGATCCAGGTGAACACAGTATGTATTATGCAAAAATGTAGGACTCATTTTTATGTTATTTTATTTTATTAAACGAATAGAACTCTTTAAATGCAACAATTTACATAAAGTAACTAAACCTCCTGTTTTTATATCTCTTGCAATTAATTGTATTGTAGCTAAAGAAAACAGGAGAAAGTATTAAAGCAGAAGTTTAATCAGAATTTGAATTTATATCATAGATAGATATCACATTTATAGTTCTATCATTCCTTCGTAGGAAAGCTACAGAAATTTTATGTGATATACTATTGTTCGGTACGGAAAGGGTGTAATGACTGTCTTTCTACGCACCAATGGTTTTACTCTTATTTATGAATTTATTAAAGACTAATTGTCTAAAATTAAGTAAGTAAAACTAACTATAATTGAGTACAAATAATGTAAAAAGGTATGTATTTCACGTGTCACGTCTGGCTTCGTTTCTTGTTCTGCGGTAACTGTGTAGGATATACCTATCGATTTCCCAACAACTATACTGTAAGCATAGGAAAAAGTAAAGAAAATAAGATTGCGATGCTACAAGAAGGACGCAATATAAATGTTAATTGTAAACTCTTAGTTCTTATATTATTTACGGTTGCTGTATGTCATTTGAGATTAAAAGACATGGCTGGAAAACTTTCTTCCGAACATCCTATGGCCAATCCCAGTCACAAAATGCATCTTCAGCTACATAGTATATGCCCTAATATACTATTATTACTGTGTAATTATTAATCCTACAGTGGTTATAATGTATTCTTTAATGTATTGGAAATGATGTGATTGTATAATTTCACTAAACGTGCTGGCAATGAAATGAATTAACACAAAAATAAGACAGATTCAATGGAATTCGAAGAATAAAGTGAAATAATATTACATTGGTTCCTGAAACCAACCAGTAATCTCGGTAAGCTGTTATACAAAAACGTAATACGCATATATAGCTTATATATGGAAGAATGTATGGCATTAATTTGAACGAAAAAGTAAATCAGCGAACACGAGCGTTGCATACGTAGGCGAGCTTAATTTAAACCAATTTCACTTGGGAAAACCTGACGACGAAAAAACTGTCGGCCGTCCCTCTACAATATCACGCAAACCACATAATCGCCCAGTAGAAAACCAAAGAATGTGGCCGTTATACAACACATTGCAGTTACGCGAAATATATTCGATGAATATTCTACACGAAAGGCTAAAAGGAACGGGGCCCAAAGAATAGAACTCAATTGCAATCGAAAAGCGCAGATGAAGTGAATAGAAAAAAGTTTGAGATTCTGAAACGACGTAATTTTAATGAAATGAGAAAAGCGACCACGTAAATTGTTCAATAGTTTTAAATCAACTCTCTGTCAACTTTTTCGACGTCTGTTGGAGATACGAATGCGTTCTCTTATTCACGCATACTTCTAATTGTTCGTCGAACCGAAGTAGCAGAAAGTTCTCGTACAGGTTGAAGCTTCAATAACAATTATGTAATTATAATTATATTATACTATTGAACTAAATTCACTGAGAATCTGAAAAGTAAAGGATAAGTGTTAAATTACAAGTAGGGTTGACCGAGGCGAATCGGGTCATTCTTTATTCGATGGTAAAAACAAAATAGTTCAGGTTTAGAAATTCAATATTTTATTATAAATTCGTAACAAGTACCCATTCAACATGAACATTTATAATAAAAACATTAATGGATTAAAAAATTCCTCTTTTATGGACAAAAATCTGAAATCATACCATGCCACAGATTGGTTATCCTCACCCGATCAGACAAGTCGCAATTATCGGGGCGGTAGTACAGAACAATCATAAATCCTTGCTAACAAGATTCTATAGGTCGATTCTATCGGAAGGGTACGGCTTTAGATATTCAGCGCATTGTATTATATTAGCGTAGTACCCGTGATTCCTTGGTGAATTTCGTGTGAACACTAATCTCTAGCACGATAATATTGGGTGAGTCCAACAACTCTGGCCTGTTTTGCTGTAGGCGAATCGATTGTGTTATTGATCTTAGTCAAAGTGCTTTATTTAATATAAAAATGCCGTGAACGCTTTGATATCGGATGACGTATTAGTTTGTCTTTTCAAAAACATAAGCTGAGGGCGGCTGATGTCGTAGCCCGTCTTTCTTAAGAAAAATATATATTCGAAAATAAGATTCTCTTGGCTTCCACTGACGTCAAACTCCGATTCTATCATTTTGTCTAAGTTCTCTAGTTTTAAACTGATAACTGTTGCTGCAATTGAAATGAAATAACAAGTTTTTAATATTAATGCTTCAATGACATCAACAGATCATTGTTACCTACAAACGGAGTATGCCGTTGGTCATTTTCCATATTCTTCTGCTCTGGATAACAACTGACAGTACTACGTTACCACAGATTGTAAATACATAATATTTCAACCAGATTATCTATTGTAGCCATGAAACAATAACGATAACACTATCTACAGCAAATCTATCAAAAGTTTGCACCGATCCAACGCAAACCCACGTCGTATATGATTTTTCAAGACGGTGTTACGTAGAAGCCATCCTTCGTTTCTTTCGTTATGCCCTTATTTGGTAATCGAGGGTGCATGCAGTCGAGCCACCCCTTCCGCGATGACGCAATGGCCCAACCCTTTCAGAAAAACCATTGGACTCTCCTAGAAGATCACGTGCCTCCACCACCTCATATTTAAAACCAAAGCAAATTATATTAAATCATTCCAATCATTTTCTGTAACGATCCACAATATATATATGTACCTTTACTGCTCAAGGAGTATCGACTTATTAAAAATTACTAACTAATAATAACTAACAAACTCTTAAACAATCGATCCTCGGCTCCGTAGCCGCGCCTCTGCCCTCGGCTCGTAATTACGGTTTATTACAATGAGAAGTCATAAGCGACAACAATTACACGAGTCTTCTAATAGAGGAGAGGCGAGTAGCTTACCGTAATAGACGTTTGGATCCAGAAATTGGATTTTCAAATCAATAAACAACTGGAATATTCGAATGTACTGGAGTTCGTCGCCCCTATGCATTTATTACAACATGGCCGTTGACGTTTCTGACAAATCGGTGACACCTTCACCCTCGAGATGTCCTCCTGAGTCCATAAGCACTTCCCCCACCTTGGTAGCCGGAGGGTAATAGGTTGATGCCACGACCGTTAACGAATTAGACCCAAGGGCTACGAGATCCTGAGCTCCCCTGATTACGTGCATCGCGACATGGATTTATAGAACGTCAACCGCTATTCTTGGCGTAGAAGTATGGCGTCAGCGACGCATACGGCACGCAGAAATGCCGAGCATCTTCCAGAAATCAGTGCCTAATTCTTGATATAAAATGAACTATGTAGAAAAACAAATTGCACGCTTTATAAATTTTGAAAGATACCAATTTATTTATCATAAGAAGATATCATGAAAGGTATCCAGTGGATTTAGCTATCCGAAATAAATAAGGCATGTGCTAGTAGGTATAATAGTAAGCGTTTACTAACAAAACACAAAACTAGAAGTATGGGTCAATTGCAAGCTTCCATTCATTAAAACAATTTACATAATTTATTTTCAAAAAATAGTGAGTTTTTACCGGCTGTAAATACAGCAAACATACTATATTTACGGTGAAATATTTGATTTGAACGGGTTGGTATGACAGTGAGAAATGTGCAAATTGAATACGTAGATATCAATTTAACAATATAAATACTGACATTATATTAACACGTTTTGCATGTGTTAATGTTTCCTTTTCATTTGTTTCAGAATACTATTTTACCAGACGCCGTACACTTTTGGGAGCGAGCGCTTATGGTTCGTGAAACAAAGAGTACTATCAGACTGAGCAGGTAATTTGGTTTATCAATTTGTTTCGATACGTCAATAACGTAAATATATTCATACAATACCGTTACAAAAACGTAATTAAACTATATCCAAAACTGTCAATTTTATGTGAAATGCAAAAACGCTTACTTAATTATCATTTAGAAGTGCTACGGATTCTACATATGTATACTTAAAAATGAATTTGATTAACCTGCCTACATGTTATATCGATGTATTACAGCCGTCTCGGAAAGTATAATAAATTAACGATCAGCATATACGAGTCAATGAATAGGATCCATGTTTAATAAAAATGCTAAATGTTTTCTTAATGTATTTATTCCTTTTCTTACATTGTGTAAGTAAGAAATAACAATAACTTCATTGCATCTTCCGATATATGTATATACACATACATACGAGGAGAGAAAATAAATAATGCAAATATTTTGTTCATTACTTCGCGTGAACTTTTGATATTAATGGTATAAATTGTATCGGAAGATAAATTAATTATGTACGTAAAGGAAAAGCGGTACATTTCCAAGCAAGTCATAAATTATTATACATGCAAGCAATATAATCATTGGTTTTGCACTAATATTTTCAATATATTTCATGTAATGCAAATACGTCAATGCATTACTGATATTTAAACATTATGAATAATTAATCAAATATTATTTTGTACGTATATCTATTGCGTATACCTTCTGCTATTGTCGTGCTTATTCCTATAGTGATCCAGTTGCTAAAGTAAACGATATGAACATGTATTATAATATAATATACATATTTACATGACGATCCATTTGATTTATTGCAATAGGCATGGGCATTATGGATTTCTCGTATTATTAGTAGCTTGTGTAACCATTTCGTGTATTTATCGTACCTGTCGCCAAATTCTCAACGTGCAATTATAATAATCCAGCAACTATCACCAATATTTAGCAACGACTAAAATAATGTGATAATGCTAACATTCTGGCGCAAAAATTTGATCTTCTCTCTCATTGAGTTTCGACGCTTCAATATTTGTTTTTCTGTGGTCGAATATTGTATAAGATTCTTATTGTACCTCAAATTATTTATTAACAAATAATAGCATTTGGACGCTTTCATCCGATTTGCTTCGTACTATTTGAAACCTGCATTTATTAGTTTATACTTTCAACACTTGACTAATATGTATATTGTTCACATTATTTGTGTCATTATTTGGGGTTTCTTTTCTCCCATAGCACGGTAGACTTGCCTTCTATCAAAAGGATATAAGACAAACAATTGTGTGCCTATACTAAGAATGCCCAACTGTTAATTGCATATACTGTCGCTTCTGACCTATATAATAATCCAGAAACGGAAGTATAAGAGAATATAAGAGATTGTTAAATCGTAATATGAAGGGGGGAATCAGAAATTATTTCTGAGAATTTATCGTAACAGGTGGTCTAGTCTGAATTCTGAGCACACCATAATCATCCCGCAAACAGTTGGGGAGAAATCCTTATTTTCCCCATTTCGGAGATGTATCCTTCACCATTTGTGTAACAATGAAAAATGAAAACCCATCAATAACAATGTAGTACTCGTCTTCGTTCAACCATCTTTGCAACAGAAATTACCAACCCGCCAAACACTTAACATTATTTCGCGTCATTAAAAACCCTATTGAAACTTACCCCCAAGGTGCGTTACACATTTCACTCATACATTCGAACGGTTTCATGTAGTCTACGGTGGTACTCATCATCATAGGTCCTTCACCACCCGCGGTTCGCGTCACTTCATATCGATTGTTTCGCTTCACTTTCGTTATCGCATATGGTCCTAAATATTTCTGTTTTATTTTAAGTTTGGGGCCGAATTGCGTTCTTTTTTATAAATACTAAATCGCCAATATATTAATTTGAATCTAAAAAATAAATATAGTCTTGATACTACAATATAGAATAATTAAAGTTTTTAATGCCCCTACCTGAGCTATTATCTCTTGTACATCTTCGAAACTCATTTTAATTAGAAACGAATGCAAAATTGAAGTGCAGATAGAAGTAACTGATTATGAAATCACAACCGGGATAATTTTACTAGCGTGTCATACATGCATATGTTTACTTGCATACGCACATATATATGTACTTAAGCTGGTATGTGTACACGCTGCAAATGCTTGTGGTTTGCTCTCGATCTTCCTTTTTGCACTGCAGCTGGTGTAGTTTTACCACAGGTATGTGAACAACCTGAATTTATGCAGCCGGGTCCCCATGTCGGTTAAATAGACGGCATGCGAAGAGCACGAACATGAAGTTGTACCTAGGTATAATTGTTCACTCCTGCGGTTTTGACAACCTATAAACACCAGCATTTTGTGTTTTGCATTTCTCGCAGAACTCTAACTAGGTGAAGCTACTGTTTCCCTTTGTTTGAATTGTTCTTCTATAGACTTCAAACAATTTTAAAGATATTAGGCAAAATTGTAGTAATATAAATATGCTTCAGTAAAATTACAAATAGCCTTTGTAAACTTTCGTACAGATGCGCTCTATTCCTCTGTTTCACGCAAATTATTTAATTTTGTCTTTTTAGATTATAAATTTTGTGAAAGTAAGCAACAGCATCGTGTGTTATTTATATAATTCAGATGTTGTTTCGATACTAAGTAATACAGTACATATCAGTATTCACATAACAGATATTAATACTGTAGGATTGGAAATACTGCGTGAATGTTGAGTACTTGAGAAGGTCGTGCGCATGGAGGGTACAGCGGCCCAAGGGTTCGGGTGGTCGGGACCGACCATCACCGAGGAATGACTGGGGGGTGTGTCCTGAATGAGTGAGCGCAAATGAGGAATAGAATGAAAGAGAAACTAAGAGTGAAAGAATATAACGAATGAACGATGCGTGCAAGAGGCAGATCTAGGGGAGAATTTGAACAGAGTGTTGAAAGTATCGTGAGTGAGTCGTGTGTTTGAGTAATGTCGTGTGTCGACATATCCTTATAATAAAGTTATGTAGTGTCTTTATGAGAGTAACTGAAGTCTTATTACACCACCTGTCCTCTATTCCCAAACTACGTGAGGTTTACAGAAAATAACTTCTACAATACCCTCCCTAATAAATTCTGGTGCACTATAAGTGCAAATGCTGTATCATTATTGCGCTTCATATTCTTGCCATACTGTATTTTTTTTTAGTTTGAAATATATTTTTTAAAACACAAAAGTCATTAGTGCTTTTCTGTAATAGTAGGTGAAATTGTACCTTGAAATGCTTCTTTTCATAATGTATGTCATTGTAGGTCCTATTGCATATTAAAATATCAATTCACCCAAAAACAATAGTATTAAGAATTTTCGGAAAATGTCATCTTACAAATCGCCCCAAGACATAGTATTCCTTATACTTCTGGGAGATTAATTTCTTAGTCCACCAATTTCAAACTGCTAGAAGGAAACGATGATATAACAGTATTAAATATTCAGCCACTAACTACAAGCGAAGAAGCTATTTCAGTGTATTCCAGAAGAAATTTTCTGAACAATTCAGATCATCTGGTGAACTAATCCTTCTCCAAACTTCTCCAAAAAATTCAAGTCGTTTGGTCCAATGTAAAAATAAGGTATCTAATAAGGATGTTTGGAAAACAGTTTGTCCTATGTTCTATGGAATTTGACTATTTACACTCTGCGAGTATCTAGAAAAACATATGCCGCATAAAATGACCTTAAGCAATCTTTTCTTTTTAGCATTTTATTCATCATACAGTTTTTTTTCAAATATATTTAAGTGTATCACCAATGTAATGAATGCACTTACATATATCTAATACACTTAAATACAATTAAGTGTATTCATTTGCATATCCCATCTTATTATTATAGTGCAATATATGAATGTGAGTGGAGACGTGTCAAAGGATGTTTAATTCGATTTTAACGATATGAGCATGGAATTAAAGGCAGTATCATTATATTAGGAGCTTGGAATATGTACGTAACGGTTGTTGACTGAGTGCTCACTGTGGAATAAGTTTATCTGGATGGTTTATATAATGCGATACTGCAGTGTACTGGGTGTAACGCCTTAATGCATTTCTCATTAACGCGTTAGTCGTCTCACCAAAGATATTTCGTGGAGCTTTGGAAGCGTATTATGATACTATTACCAGTGAAATGCTTTCTCTTCCTGCTTATGCTTCGTTGCAACTCTAAATAATTTCGTGAGAACTAGTTACATGAGAGTGCAGAAATATAAAGTTGGTTACGAAATTATGGCAGTTTATAGATACTTAGATTCGACTCAGGATAATTAGGATACTAGCAAGTTCGTATCCTACAACAATTATTCTGTGCTGTGTTGCAATCGAAGCAGGAGTTTCAATAATGTCACTGTTATAATATTTAATATTTCACTTCATTAAGTTTTCAAAATGGCCGGGCGACAAAATAAAATTGTAGAATTCATTAATATGTTGAAAATTTATACATATTGATTGAACAAATTTATATCGATAACTAGATTTATATAAAGAAAGGAGTTTCATTGTTTTATCGATGCCTAACTGGCAAGTGGCATCGACTGGGTATCTATCAAATGTAAACGCAAACAGTCTAACAGTCTAACATTCGACTAATTGGACGTAACCAATTACGTATAGTCTATATCTATCCTCGTTAGCGATATCAATCCCCCAAATGAATAGCTCGGAATACCTGCTAAAAATATGGTCAGAGAGAAGATGAAAAAGCTAGCAAAAATCGATAATTGATATATTTCACATCAAAAGTATCTATTGTATACTATGGAAGATTCTTACATCATTGTGGAAATAAATTTTGTTGAAAGTCTTTTGAAGATGAAGTAAAAGGTAGTAATAAATAATAGATTAAATGCCATTAAATATATTTACCAAAAATAAGGTGCCAAATTTTAAAAAACACACGAACTTATACTTCGGAGATTCGCGTCTTTGTTAACCCGACATTCCATGCGTTTTGGATTGCAATTATTAATATCAAAATGCGATACAATTCACGGCTGGCTAGATGAGGACCAGTAACACTATTAAATACTATACGGTGAACATTTAATAGACAAATTTTATTTCAGTGAAATTTCGAAATTAACTTTGCACAAACTTATTCCACAATTCCCAGCGCAATTCAACAATGCTTGACAGTCCATTTCAAACATTGAAATAAAATATGCATATTTTTTAAATATAAATCAGCATCACTGACCTGTACTGCTTAAAATATATCGGCCCATATCGTTGATCCGTAGTGCTTAACATATTCCTGCCATATCGTTGACACGTACTACTTAATATATGTCTACCCAGTCGTTGACCTGTACTACTTAATCATCTATATCCCAATTTATTTTCGTGCCTGGAAGTAATTGAAATACTTTCTAAAAACTTGGAGCTCCAAATTTATTATGCAATGCGGGATCGAGTAGGGCCCATACATTGGTTACATTAGCATACTGTAATTGCAAAATACTTTGGCAAATTATTTAGAAAAAATGAGAAGCGTTACAAAATATAGATGTCGAGCGACTTCCATGTTGAACGGGTATATAAAGAGTTAAAATATGCCTGACAATATTATTGACTTGCACTACTTAAAACATTGATTTGTATTACTTAAAACATTGTCCAACCGGGTAATTTACCTGTACTACTTAAAAGATACTTGGATAAGACAAATATATATAATAAGACAAATCCTTATAAATCAGATAGGTATGGTTAATTCTATAAAAAGGGAAAACAAATTCAACTATTATTCAACAAGTTCGGTTTTAAATTAAACATTATACAAACTTGTACATGGTAGGAAAGGGTGGAGTGAAATCGTAGTTTGGCTTACGGTTTTCTTCATAGCGCACGGACCTTGATGATCCATGGTAAACCTAATGTAATTTAAATGTTTTTGTACCTGAATTAATTGGTTAACCTCGTTTAAATGCGCATAATGACAAAACAATTAACGACAAAACAGAAACATATATGCGGACGATTTATTGGAAATATCACGTGACTATGAAAATACAAAAATTTACTATCCAGTAAAAACAATTAATATCTTTGCACTTGTATATATCTTCGATTTATGAAAAGTTCAAACCGCGATCGTATGTTAAACCCGAATACAGACAGATCTATCTGTTTCTCTTTTCTCCTTTATTTAGATCTCTTTCTCTAGGGATATGACAACAGCGAACGCCAAGTTTAGCTTGTCCTCCGCGTTTCCTGGATTTGTGCGAAATCTAAGGTGCTAGCAAGTCGCGTATAACGAAATCCACGCGGCAAATCAATTTTGCACGAGCCTGCTGGGGTTTTCAATGACTTTTGAAGTTCTGGCTGAGCCTCGACCGGACGTAAAAAGACGGGGTACCAAGAGCGAAGCGGGTGAACGGGTGGACGAGTTTCCGTGGCGCGGAAGAGAATCTGATGCATTATTCAACAAGCGCACACGGAACACATGCTAGACCAGAGGAAAACGTTTCTTATTTTTGTAAACTCTACCGGCAGCACCGCGAGACCAGGAATTTGTCCTATAAACACGTAGCATGAGAAATTATGTTGGCATCCTATAGAAAAATGCGATACATATCTGTCTATTACAATAAAATAATTGACGGATTTCGGATATATTCTTACGCACCTTGACAATTCTACTGTATGCTTCCGAAATAAAATTCAAAATGTTGATTAGAGTTTAAAGTGTAGGTATATGTTCGTTCTAACACATAGATTAATGTGAATATTTTACTTAAAAATTATATGGAAAATATATGTATATAATGTAATAGTGCATATAGAGTTAATGTTGAATGTTTGTACTTATAGCAGTGTTATACATTAATTACTGTCGTTTGCGGTGTGTGCACTATTACCAGGGAACGTCATTTGTCTTACAAGGAAGATGGACACATGGTGCACAATATTGATCTGGAGCTCTGCAACAAGCAGAGTGACATTAGTTACTGACATTTAAGATAGATCTCATTATTAATCTCCATTAGTGTCATCAGTTAGATTGAATACCTCTGTGACATAATATCAAAGACACATTTTTAACGAATGAGTTACTTAATATCTCTTTCTTTATCATAAAACACAACTCTCACACATTGCTTCATGTTTTACGAGATTTCCTTACGAATGCAAAGTCTACAAAATCAAGAAATGAAATTTAGTATCCGAAAAATTGTATGAATAGTTTTATTTACAATATTTAAGAATATAATTGTCTTGTTGCAGTTGTTATAGAATCAGGTAACCTTTTAAATCTTTTCTGTGATGGGATAGTAATTTTATTATCACGGAAAAAGGAAAATATTCATTTGAACTTCACTTTCATGAGCACCTTCTAGTATTTGTACAATATATTTTTTAGTATAAATATACTTAAGGGGCAAAATGTGGAACTCCCAATAAATTTCATAAATTTTGCAACAAGCAGTAACTTTCTCAGTACCCAGGAAATTGATTGCCCACAGTTTTCATATTTTGGACATTTGTATAGTCTCCAGAACTCATTTAATGTCGCAAAATATATATAAACAAAAATAAAGCAAAAGCACAAAGGTTTTTCGAGATAGTAAACATGTATTTTCTACATTTATTGCATCTCACTATACCTGTATTGTGTCTAGTACTAGCTGGCGTGTTAACGTCGTTAGTAACTGTTGCAAACTGGCCCGAAAAACGTAGAAACAAGAGTTCATAATGTACCATTTAATAGGCAAAATGGTTAGGATCGAATTTTAAAACTTCGCCATTCCGAAATTAACAGGTTCATTTTCCGCGAGTAGCGATTAACAGACACATTAATTTTTTAATTATTTAACGATTAACATGGTTGAGTCTGTGTTGCAATTAGAGGCGCTTGCGATGATGAAAAATAAATGAAACTTATTCTCCGGAGTTGCCTATACAATCATTGCTTCGTAAATCCCGTCGTGACCCAGGTCCCGTATTTTGTGACCGATACGGCACCACAGTCTGTTTCATTAAACTTTCCACGTTACACACAACTGTAGGGGCCACGTGCCAACATTTAGAAGATGCCTTACAATCATAAATAGTCAGCGCTTTTACATACAGTAATACGCACGTAGAGTAGTGTCCAGTAAATACCGCTAACGTGCATCTGGCAATATCAATATTGCTATACTATTCTCCGATTCTCAAAGAGCAAGGTAAGGTCAGTAAGAGTAGGTAAGGATCAACGATAGTTCTATTTGTATTCGCGTGAAAAGTAAATACAGGGTACTAGAACGAGTTGACAAATCGAACTGTCGACATTGGGAGATCTTAGAAGAAAAAGCTTAAGGAAAGAATTGAATTTGTTAGAATAGGCTCATTGCTTCTGCAAACAGAAGATTCCGAATATTCAATTAGGTTGTGTAATAAACCTTGTCGCGATTCTTTAGAAGAATATTAAACACTATTAATTTTATTTAGAATTTACGTCATCAATGATATATGTACAGTTCTGTTCAATGATTTTCTGCCCTCTTTCAGGTAACTTGAATATTCCGGTCGTATAAAACCCTTTTTTTCACTTCTCGAAATGCGTACCACCGTTGATGCAACAGGAGTTATTACAAAACTAATATTTGCGAGTAAATTCATAAGCGTAGTGAGTTATATTAGTAACTGTGAAACTAACCCATCCACCTTGGAAATAAAATTTATCCCGTAACAGATGGAGTGTTGGCAAAGTGTTTCCAGCAAACACATACATACTGTGCCGTTCTTCTCCAAACGCTTCAGAAGTACGTGAAAGTCGTTTTATAGTCCCCTCGTTTGTACTCGGTTTTATCTAAAGCGTTCACCATTATTGCAATGTTCTAACAGGCAAAATTGAAATAATAAATTCCAAACCTTTGTCACACAAATGTTTGAGACACTGTTTGTTAGCCTCCTCATTGAATGGAGACGGCTTTGATCTTTCATTTGTAGACTATCTCTTCGTTCCTTATGTTGAGACGAGTTGACAACTGCAAGTTTTATGTTTGAAAATTTGCGACAGTATTGTTTATCACCATTTGGCGAGACAAAAATATAAAAGTAGTTTGACTAAAAACATTTTACTAGTGGCTTGCAGCGAATATTATATGGTTATAGTTGACTCTTTTATCTATGTGTATACACTGCAACCCGTTGATACAGTTCTTGCACACTACAGAGAGTTGAGGGAACCCAATTATCTAGGCCCGTAGGATATAAAACATGACATTGATTGTTCGAAACTTTCTTCTTACTCTGGTTCGTAGAAGGAAGTATTAACTTCTGCTAACAACTATTCCAATTTGTAAAAGAATTTTCTTGTTAGTAAGAATGTAACAGTTCTGGACCCAGCTGATGGAACAAACCTTGAACTAGTTCTTCTACAGCAAAAAGATATCGCGCTGACAACGGCAAACTTTTGCCAACCACTGCAAACACCATTATTCATCTGCCCAAAGGACTTTAACAAAAGACAATCACTGAATAACAAACATTTAGAGCAGATGCAATTGTAACAATTCGTTACTAATTACTAATTGACGTAGTGCACTACTCGAAGAAACACTTATCCGTGTTAAAAGCAAGAGTAAAGTGCACCAAATCTGGCTTGTTCGAAAATTTATAATCGGCACTGTGTACGAAGTAACGAAAGTAGTTATAGCTTTTAGATGAAATGGAAGTTTCAGAAAGGGATAGAAAGAAGTGGCCGGCGTGTGGCATGATTTCGCTTCTGCCATACGGTTTTCTTTTATCGGGTTGGGCAGATCCAATAGGGATTACGAAAACTGGATGGAATAGCGAAACGGGATAGGATGGCGTCTCTCGCAGGATTTTCTCAGATCCTTTTCCTTCGATTCATAAATATCCTCCGGCTATAATACCTCGCTGAAAAGGCTCCCATGAGTATCTATGCGATATTCACTATCGAAACAACTTCTTCCCTCAACATCTCTACCCCTTCCTTTCGCGAATCCGTTGCTTCTATCGAACGCGCGAGAAATTCACTTTGATGCGCTTGGTAAACTTATATCTAATATGTATCGGTTGGAAATAACCCAGTAACTTGGTTGCTTTTTTAAGTAGGTATGCCCTCTGTTAAGTAGAACATAAATTAATAGAAAAGCTATAATGATTGCTTGAATATTATTGCTAATAAAGAACTATTCATATATTATGCTAAAATAAAAACCATTTGCTCATTGCTAAATGAGACAGGTGGCAAATAAAGTTGAAATATATGGCAGAAACATTGTATAATGTAACGTATTCTTGCAACACGGTTATCTTTGTAATTAATTAACCCTTTTGCAACTCATTGACACGAGCGAGTATGATAAAACAAACCTCCGGTTTCTTCCAACTTAAATTGCTCGAGCTTATTGTAAACGATATATAAATATTTTTAATTTGATTTTATAATCAGCCATCCTTCCATTATACATTTTAAGACCACGTTGTACTAACTTCACAATCTGGGCGATAATATCGTGTGCCATTTTACGTATTTTCTCTTATCTGAATCTCTTAGAAAATGAACCGTTTGGGGTAAATATTCAAGGGGTTAATATAATAGAGTTGAGTTGAGACAGCAACGGCTTATAGATGAATTAATGACTAATTTATTTGCACTGCCGGATAAAGGTTGCTCCAATCTTGCTGACGGCTTTACGAAACTGCCTCTTACCATGATTGTCACTTTTTTTCAAGCTTGATTAGTCGAAATACTAAATTCCTGTTGGCGCCGGTCTATCCGTTTTCGATCGTTGACTGTGAAATGGAAAATTAGATATGAGGAACGTGATTGAATCGGAGGTGGTTTCGTGGATTTTCCCGATATTTTGGTAATTGGAGTTGTGTATTGTTGGAGGCAACGGGGAAAGTTTTATAGGTGATTGTAACCATGATAGATGGCATCGTCTGGCGGAGGTAATTCATGATATTATCTCGAATATTATACACTACATACAAGCAAATGTCAAGACGGTTGTTCATGTCAGCCGTCTAAACATATGTTATATATTAATTTGAATAGAACAACATCAACTCAACAATTATAATTACGTAACATTTATATTACAAAACATTATCAGTCTTCTTGAAAATTTGACACTTAATGGATTAATAATTGAAACATGGTAAAGATCTATTTTATGAAACTATAATGTGGCAATATACTGGCGGTGATGAAATGCAGTATACAAGTAGATCAACCCAAAAGATCAACCATATTTCTGTTGACAAAAATTATTAAAAGAATAAAATACAACAAGTTAATACCTGGAAACAACTTTTCCATTATTCTTTTATTTTACTCTTCGATTTTTACTTGGCGATTCTTTTTATTTTGTTAGCGAATGCTTTCCCGGACTACGATACTAAAAGTCTCAAACCTTCCATCCAGAAAATCTTCTTTATGTTATTTCGGTTTGGAACAATCGTATAGATGTTCAATTGCCCGCCAAACGCCTTCTTTCTGAAAGACACTTAAGTATCTATGTCACTTCTTCTTTAATGGCGGAACTACTGCCTACTACCATTTTTTTTTATGACAATTTTCTTGAAGAACCTCAAATATAGACCATCGAAGAAATTTGGCAAATACGATGGAAAATATTTTATGTAGTTATAATACGTCTGTTATGCAAACATCATAAAAATGGGTTTTTTTCAACGAGGGTTTGTATATGTATAATCCACGTTTTCATTTCGCTTTTTGTCAGTGATTTTAGTGATTGCTATACGTTTTCGAATAAAGTGAATTACCACAAATTGCTTTTCTTTGATATACCTACAATTATTATAATGAATTCGATCCATTTCGCTAATTAATTTTTTTTCCTGCTTACCCCTTTTAAAGTAGAACTATAGCTAAGAGCAGAACGTTATTCCACCATTGAAATATAATTATTCTAACTTTTAAATCCTTTGAACTTGAATTTTTCATGTAAAAGGTTTGTCAATCACAATTTTGCAAAGGAAGACTAAAATCGATTCCCTTCAGAAATAATAGCGTATTGCAAACGTTTGCAATATACATATAAATGAAATATAAATACAATTTTTACCTACAAACTTTGCAGCTGTATACATATAAATAGAATATTTCTTTAAAGGCCGGTATATCATAGTTGTTCATATTATTAAACGCACAATAGTCCAGTGGATGTCGTATTTCTGTTCATATTTAACGTGGACAACGTTAACAAACTAATAATTCATGATCCATTAGCTATTTGCATCCATTGTCAGAGATGACGACTTAATTCTAGCGTGCATATTTTCCACTGACCGTGTGCATTGACTATAAAGTTGGCATTAGCTCGAATAATTCACGAAAGACGGACCAATTAATTAATGCGACGCCACCAAAATTGAATTCCACTCAATTAAATTATACGATTCACGCCATATTTTACAGTTCTTATATTTTCTAATATCGAGAGGACAATGTATACCATAAATTAATTATTATTATTTGGAAGATACTTATAAATGCAAGAATTCTAGAAATATTCCGAAATATTAATGATTTTCTGTATGTTCATATCAATTCTCAGAGCTGCATACATGTGTATATCTAACACATAATACGCAGGTAAAAAGAAGGTATTAATCCAGCTATCCAATAAATTTAAAGCCTGTGACCTAACAATTAATATAGATACATTATTTCATGTTAAATATTTCTGGAAATCTATTACACGAGATAATTGAATGCTTAATCGAAAGTATGTTCTCTAATTGATTTAGCAACGAAATTGCATAAATTTACAATTATTTCACTTTGCTGGACAAGCTCAATGTTATATCTTTTCCATCTAACCATTGTGATAGGTTTAGCATTTGTCGAGCTTACGCTAATGCAGAAAGTGTGTTACTGCAACAAATCCGCAATCTCGGCATTACGCGGCCCGAGAAAGTGCACGTGAGTAGAGCTTTGAAAGTGCTTCAAAATCTTTTAAGTTCACCGACCGATAAAATTCTATAAAATTCCTTATCCATAACTTTATTCATTTTACTATGAACGGAAACTTTTCTGTACCTTCTAAATGTTTACTTTTTCAGATGTCTATAGAAAATGAATTTAAAGTAAACGTGGTTTTCATTTATTGAAAAGCTGCTAACGAAATTTGTTAAAATTAATAAAACGTACATCTTTCATGTAATAACAATGCAGTGTGGAAATGCAAAATTCAGTACAGTAATTTGATTCAGTAATAAAAAAATTGTAACAGAATTTCCATGCTGAATAAATTCTCATTTCTTAGTTGGGAATGTCAAAGTAGTATTCGACAGAAAAATGTACGCAATGTTAAAGGAGATCCAATTTTTATGGAGTTATAGTAACCAATGAAAAAATACAAAATGCTTAACACTTTTAACGTTTATTATTCATCGTACACTTTCTGCATCCTTACACTGATAGTATCACAAAAAAAACTTAATGTTTTTATTCAGATGTTACAAAACTTTTCGTTGGATGAGGTAAGACATAAAGCATTCTCATTCATGTAAACTGTAGCATTACTAAAAAAATAAAACTAATTATTCAAATTATTATAGTTGACTGAAAAATAATTTTGGGAAAATATGCATACAAAAGGCATTCCTTTATAACAAATAGTTCCTTGTTACCTCCAAAAAGGCCCATGAATAAATTTCCATGCTCATTTATCTGCGTTTTATAAAAAATTGAGTTTTATTTATTTATTTAGAGATAACCGAGTATTGGGCCAATATTAAAAAACCACGAATACAATGATAAACACAAAAAATGGAAAGCTCTATATTTCCCTAAGTTTGCAACGATATTTACATTGCAATTTATCACGTCGTGTTACCCTTGGAGGTAAGTACTTAATCCATTAATCGGATCACACAGCCGACCAAATCAATTTACATAATGTACGATCGGTTCGCGAATTCTCTCGCCTGAAAATTTGCGACGTATATCATTGGAGATCTCGTAGCTGTCCCTCCATAATTCCCACTTTTATACGACTCCCCGTCATGTGCACTCTCTTTCATTATCGGTTTCATTTTCCACCCCTTGACTTTCTCCTCGTTTCTGAAAATCTGCCAGCGCCGTAAGTGCCATCAAACTGGATACGCCTTTAAATTTCGTCGGATTTACGATATCTATATTTTTCTAACGATAGATTTCGAACCTGTCCACCCTATATTAGGTCCACAGAGAGGAAATGTTATCCATATATATATTTAAGTACCTTCCAAGCGATTTACTTTTCTTTCACGAGGCCCGACGTTAACGTTTCCCATTTTCCTCCGCCTATGGCAGTTACCGCGAAAACGAAAGAAGGAATATAAGATTTGCACCGTTCGTCTACCGCTGACATCAGGCACATTCGTGATCAGATAAAATCTTGCAATTTCAGGGGATTCGAGAAGTTCCTGATATCGGTATCACATTATTCGAAGGAATTACAGCCATTTTTCTTTCTGCCCGAAACTACTGCATGTCCAAATAAATCTCATTTAGAAAAAATAAACCAGCCTGTTTTGGTGGGCCCTGTTATGATTTTATTTTCAAATATACTAATCATGCTTTGCAGTTAATAATAGGCGAAGTAATTGCCCCGGTATCTTACAATTTCTCAATTAAAGTTTGAAATCTGTGTGTTCCTTATTTCCCTATAACTTACTATTTTTGTCGAATCCAGGTGACATTTTGTTTAGTTACCGGTTACGTTCCGATGGAAAGTATAGACTACTTAATTTGCAGAAATGGCAACAATGATTATTAATATTGTTGTTAATAATAATAATAATTTATTTATTTATTTATATATTATTTGTATACGGGTTTTAACCATTTGGTAGACAAAAGTATATAAAAAAAAAATAAACTACAACAGATAGATTATACAGAAAAGTCGTAAGAGGCCAGAATATAATATACAAAAATATAGAATAATAATATACAATAATTATAAATTTGACTTAGTTAACCAGTTTCTGGCTAACAAGCAGATGGCAATAATCTTGCATCTACCTCATTTATCGGATTTAAGTACCGAAGAAAGAAAGTACCAATAAAGAGTATACGTTCTGCGTCCAATTCGAAAATTCAAGGAACAATTTCAAGCTATACATACAAAAGCCATTCTAAAAATGAATTTCCCTAGAGTCTTCCAAACATCTTTTGAACGCCGCAATCTGTGTATTGAGAAAGCATTGAGTTTATATAAGGGATTAAAACAATACACTTTGTTTGCACATAAAATTGATCTTGTCATTGAGTCAGTTTCCGGGTAAACTGTGTAGACATAAATTTTCATGAATTAAATGAAATTAAATTAACATCAGTTCTCTGTAAAAAGATAATGGCCATCACGATACTGATATTTGTTTGAACCACGTTCTGCACATTGGATGATTCGTTTACCTATTTTTGTCAGAATTGATTGAATAGCAACAAAAAAAGTTTGCAATTATTGTCAGTTACCATTCATTTGACATTTAAGGTAGCCCAGGATATAAAAATTATGTCTAGTTAAGTTTAAACGTTTATTTGTCTTCCGCCAATAGAAGAAAGGTTAATTGCCTCGTAAGGTAAAATCTTGGAACCTCATATACCATGGCGAATTAATGCTATACGAATTGTAACCACCGGATACGTTTATCAAGAATGAAGTACGAAATCTACGACAATTTGACAATTAGTACTTTAATTAGAATCCTTGTTTAGAAAAATCTTTTAACATATCGATGCACAATATCGAATATACATATGTATATTACGGTTTATGTATAATCCGTGTCCCCACAAGACAAAGAACGGGAATACGAATACAGGGAAACGTGAGAAAAATAGTGTGGTGTAACGTGGCTGACAGTGCATGAAAATCTGAGGATTATCGGATCGAAACCCGAGTGCCTGACCTTCATTTTTCAAAATATAAATTCTTTCTTTATAACAGTTGCATATTAATCTGGATAATAACGTAAAGAAAATAATAATATTGATGTAAGTGCATTCGATGAAAAATCATTCAGTGATACAGTTACATATTGACTCCTCAACAGGCACCTCCGTAATAGCATGTTCGATAGAAAACGGGAAAAGAAATATTAGAAGAAAATCATATCATTGACTTAGCTGTTTGAAATGCTTATGTCCTATATTAAAGGAAAGGTAGCTGTTTATCATATTCAGGCTTCCGAATGCAATTGATTGAGCAAATAATTGAAATAATTTGGACGAAGATCATCGGAGAATCGATTTTGTCTGGTGGAGTGGCACTTCTCAGATTATGTTCCAGTATCCGGAAAAAAAAATAATCCAGCAAAAAGTAGAAACTCCAAAGGCAAGGAAGTTAGAAGAGGATCACGGTATCATCAGTGTAATGAATGTGATGCACGGCTGTGTGTAGCTCCATGTTTCAAGAAATACCGCACTCTGAAGGGCTTCTAACTTTTATGCCGTCCAATTTTTGAAATTCAGCTTATGCTTTACATTAATTATTTATTGTATTGTTTCATTAGAAATTTCTTACCTTTCTTTTTCATTCTTTTCTGGCATATACGAACGTAACACATATACCATAGCTGGATTTAATACGTCTAATTTCTTATTATGTGCACGAAAACGAAAGCCTTTTTTCGAGAAATTGTGTTTCATCCAAGTTTATAAACATTTATATAGTAAAATAAAGAAATAAAAAAGTTTTTGCACGTTTGCACGTTTGCACGTATTTCACAGTTGAAATAGTATCTTTAATACAATGAAATACATATCCCGAAAGTCTACATTTTGTAATGTGTTCATAAGGTCACAAAGGTACACACTTCTGCAAGAAATTTATCTCACATTCTCATCGAGCGTTAAATTGCCACGTACAGTGGTACCTTTCTATGTACTTATACATAGATGCACTCTGATGACCATCGTTTATCTAACAAAGTGCACTTACACCACACCTCCTCCATACTAGTTTTTCCCTAGAGTTTTCTGTATCCCTAGTTTCGCTATAGTATTACCCTCTTCCATATATGCAGTATGTATCTACCTCTATTACAGTAAGGTATACATACATAGCTGGATATTGTTCAAATGTCTCCAGAATGCTACTGTCCCGTGGTGATCGTTCGTATCCATCCGACCAAATTCGATCGATATTGATCTCGACCACGCTCCTTGAATATCTAAACTTCGCTATGCAAATGAAAAGAAACTTTTAACGCAACGTGAAAACAATATGATGAATATTACTTTACTTTCTCAATATAGGAAGAAGAAATAAGTAATTGGAGATACAAGTGATGCAGCAAAATAACTATATTTCTTACAATATAATTTTCATAATATATGTATGTACGTCGCATAAACAAATTATGTAACAAAATTTTTTTAAATATATTTTAAACCCATTATTTGTAAACGAATCTGTATTAAAGAATTTGTTGAGCTGAATTAGAGGAAATGTTTCAAATACATACAGATACCTAATACATAAGTATCTTAAACTAGAATATGTATACTTATAATTGAAATTACAGGGACACATCAATTTCTGACAGTATTTTATTATCAATTTATTATACGTCTTTGAAACTTTCGAAAACATATCTTTATTTCTTAACTTCTCTTATGTTGCAGGAAATGTGAAAGTAGCCAAGTCTTTGTTAAAGATCATCATACACACTGTATAGATACTTGCCGTCCTACCACAATGTGCGGGGAAGTAGTCGTCCCTGAAGACCACCTCGATGTAAGAAATCAGTACTTTTATCAGCAATAAATTATCAAATCAATTTCCTAATGTATTAAGGGAATACTTTACTTTATGCATTCAGCTTCACGTATTAAGAGAATACATGTAGATACTGAAGAGAATTATACGCTATTAGGTACTCTATTTTATTAAACACAAACATTACGGTAATTTAAACATAATATCGTGGTACTTTTTCACTAGTATATTTAATATTTAACCCCCTGTTACGCGTGTACTTAATCTATTTTAATGCCTTCTATCTTGAATAACAAATTAAGAAATAAATTCAAAAATTAATACATAAAATCATTATTTCAATAATTAATTAAGTAACATTTAACGTTAACCATTGTCGTTGTATAAATAATTTGTTGCAAGATCTAGATTCTGCCCTGAAAAACTAATTTGCATACTAGAAGGACCCTAGAATTATACCTAATAGATAATTTTGTGTGAAAATTCTTGAGCGCTCGCCTTTTAAAAATGTTCCACTCCATGAGAACATAGTATTTAGAGTGCATAAGATTAATCGCATTACGATAAAACGTGCCCCAAAGGATTTGAAATTTAAATGAGAATTATAAGTGTTTTGGTCTCCTTCATTATTCCCGGACGAATATAAAAATCTTCCATCTATCTGACTGTAATCTTTTTCCCTCGTATCTCTTGCTGAATATATGATCCTTCAAATCTTCTATTGACAAAAGTCGATTTAGATCAGCGTAGGTGTTATAATAATTCATCGTTCAATTTAGTACAAGATGACAATTAAGTAAGTCGTTATCGTCAAAATAAAGCCATTAAATATCGTAGATTTTATAATCTTTCGTCCAAAAACAATGTATACGTTTCAAAATAACGCGCACGAAATCTGCCATGTAAAATAAGATAACTGGAAGTCAAATAAATTTAAAGCAGACTAATTTATCATTCTCACTCAAATTTGATAGAATTACATCCCATGGCGAAAGTACAGAATGCAATGCAATTTATTTCATGCTTAGGTGTGCAGAACGTGTAATGCAACGGGACATAATTGCGGTATAGCAGAAGGAAGCAAGGCAGGCCCGGGGATAGATGGTGCCGATTTTGTCTTTTATGTGTCTGCGATGCAAACAGAAAGATGCCATAAAGGATTGACTGTTGCTTATGCCGCGCACTGCCAACAAGAAGCAGCCCTAGATCGGTAATTTAATTATCTGTTTATTTACAGTACAACACAGGCTCACCATGGATCAAAAGTTTACGACCACCTAACATTTCAATCTTTACAGAATTTCTATGACTGATTTATTATTTTAAGTTGAAAATTTAAAAACTTTGCCAAGAGAAAGCATATCGAAGCCAGGTTATATGTATATTGCATAAGGGCAATAACACTATATTCCGGATAAGTGTTGAATCGCCCTCGTAATTTTAGTAGAAAATTTGCTGCTCCTCTGTTCACTTGTAGAGACGAGGAACAATACTTTTGCGCGTGCTGTGCGCCCCGTGAAAACTCAGAACACTCATTGCCAGTTCAAACCCTGTATAGTACATTGTCCAAATACGTGTTACATTGAAAGTGCTCGGATTAAATTGACCTGAGCCCAGAATTCGCTTGAATAAATATTGTAGAGACATTTGCGCTGAAATTGTAGCACACGTTCAAAGTTTTTACTTATTAATCTAATGGCATTGGGAAAACAGAATTATATATAAATTTTCCCATTTCTCTGACGGTCGAAAAGAATCGTCCGTTCATCTATATGAACGAGGTGGGATCAAAAAGATCGTGCAATTGTGAAACTCGTAATAGAGAGATTCGTTTTAAAGAAATGCATTTAAATGATATTATTTAAATTTAGTGTGCTCCACGATTTCATAATGGAGGAGATTTGGGATTTATTCGCAAAAAATAACAAGATACTGTTACCACAGTCACCATATTCACCTCATCCGGCTCCCTTGCGATTATTTTCTATTCCCCAGATTGACGAAAACGATGAAAGGTCGACGTTTTGAAAGCGTTGACGAGATAAAACAAAAATCGCTATGCGAACTGTGCAGTATAGAGGAAAGTGCATTCCAGAAATGTTTTAATAACTGGAATACACACGGGCAAACCTGTATTGTATCCAATGGAGATCACTTTGAAGGGCGCAACTTAAATTCAGACGAATAAATAAATACTTTCTCAAATAAACAGAAATTGTACAAACTTTTTGAGCACAAACTCGTATAAAAAAAAAAAATTTGTTTGTGGTAATATGATTTTCCTGGGGCACCGGTTAAATAAAGTGGAAACAGTGGACTTGTTAAAAAACACTTGATCTTAATTTGCTCAAAACATTTGAAATTACCTGGCATATCCACTGAAGTGTATTACATCCAATGAATATTTCAGTAACATCGACGTCATCATAAAAGGGCTTGATAACTTTGCTGTAAACAAATAACAATGTTTCCATTACGCTAAAAGTTTTAGCATTCAACAGAAAGATAAATAAATAGCTGAAAAAATTACGTCAATTATTTTTTCGAGCGAGTTGTTTTACTGCAACCCAACCACTTACAAAAATCTACTTCATAAAGATTTTTGCGTTTTACTACCATATATCTTTCGCAACCATAATTACACGAGTATTTAGCTTGACTAATTTATTTCAAGCTTTACACACGCACGTAAATAAAAAAAAACGTCGTTGTGGAGTCATTGTTGTACGAAGAGTCAGTTCGCTTTTTTTCTGTAGGAACCGTAATAACAAGGATCTTCTGTAATAGCAAGGTGAAACATTCTTTTCTAGGCCTATAGCTGGTCATGCCAATCTGTGTCCAAATAGTATCAGCACAAAGCCGCAAGAACTAGAGACTTTACTAAGTACCGTAAAACACGAGATATTACACGCCTTAGGATTTTCTGTGAGTCTATACGCCTTCTATCGAGATGAAAATGGTGAACCCAGAACACCCAGGAGAACCGATACAGGAAAGCCACTATTAAACGAAAAGTAAGTACATACACTCCCGTCCATAAGTAACTGGACACTTAACAAAATTTGGATGCGGCGAGTTTTTATTATAAAATTACCTACATTATGGCATAAAAATAGGACTTATAATTATCTATAATGTAGAGAGCACTTAAATCCAATTGTATGTAAGAAAAACCTTGAACTAAAATACGCAAACGGTTTTGGACTGATAATTCTGTTCTTGAACGCTCATGCTGATCGCATGTACTGTCGAACTTGAAATGAAGAAGAACCAGCGACTCTGTCCAGTCTGTAACTTCTCTTAAAGTGTTTATAAACTCCTTATAATGCTGCAGATATATTCTTCTGATAGTCTTGAAGGTCCAAATCGAAGATGTCCCGAAATGTACCGAGTGGAAACTTTGCTACATAAATGCTTGTACATGCAGTTTCTTCTTTAAACGTTTATTCAAATAATTCACTTCCAGTCTTAATTTTACATCCCGATATTATCGAAAATAGCTAAATATCGCCAAATTGAACAATAAAGTCAAGTCAGAGAATTGTATTCATGTTTTAATAATCATGTTGCTCAATTAACTAATTGTAAGTGGGGAGTGTATATGTTTGGTATTAGCGAGTATTACCTCACAGAACATAAGTTTTATACTTAAATAATTATTAATACTATTCCTTTCATGTATTTTTCATTCAGAATATTATAATACAAATCAATAAGTTGTTTTTGTGTAGTTATACATTTCAATCTAGGACATCTTCTGAGACGATTGCTTCTGTAACCAAATATTTATTCAATGAACTCTCCTTGCAAACGTTCGCTTATTATTAGTTTATATTCAATAAATTCTTGAAGAGCAGAAAGAAAGCATAAAAATTAATTCTCAGTTGATGCATTTTATATATTGTTTAACGAACAAATTTCTAGAATTCAACGAAGCTACGAAATAGATAATAATTTATAATACAGAACTTTATTTTCTAATAAGCTGTATTCTTTACTGATATCAACATGGTCTTACCATTTGGTAATGGTCACCTACCGTGCATATCACAAATCACAACATATCACAAATGTTTTTTTATGCGTTTATATGTTCGTTACTCAACGAAATTCGCTCGCAGTCATGTCGCTGCATTTCTATTCTGAATGAAAACTGACAATGCTACATTGCAATAGACACATAATATCCAAACAAGATTGTCTATTATTTCTACCAAACAGTGATTCACACGATTCCTTGAAAATCTATCAAAACTTTTACACCCACCCAATAAAATCGCACAGGACACGAACAGCTTCTTCGACGAAGAAAGAATTAAAATACACATCTCATATTAACCTTCTCATTTTTTTAAATACTAATTTGTGTTACGACCTTAGTTACTGAAACTTTCTCCGTGCTCGGGTTCCGAATAATCTCCTACGAAAATCCTACCGAATTTTCACAATGGCGAATCGTTATGTGCAAAGTGTTTTCAGGAAAACATTATTCATGACGGGGATAGACTGCGCGAGAAAATCAGTTTATCTTCACCCAGTTCACCTATGAGAAGCATTGTTAGACGATCCATCATCCGGTCATGACGACACCCTTTGTCTACCTCATTTTTGCCACCGGAAAGATTTTCCCCTCACGTATCCTCACACTCCAGCACGAGGGTCGGTGTATCAGCCTTTAAAATTGGAAAATTCCTACTATTCTTGGCCCTACCCCGAATCGGCGGACCGTAACGAACCAGGTTCCGGCGTTGCCAGACAAGCATGTTACTCGCTTTCCAAGATGTCTTTTTCTTTCGAAGCTGTTCCTCCTACATCGACTCGCAATGGAGCAGCGGTCCCATTCTCTCCTTGCCACCGCCGTTTTCCGCCCTTCAGCATCCACCATCCGTCTGACCGTGAGCTTGCATTTTCTCATCCCTCTGTGTGTGACTACCTTTGTGTCGATCTTTTTACATTTTGCATCTAAAGGGAACTATATGCAATATATCGAGGCTGAATCTCCTTTAGAACTCCACTGTGTTAAGATTAATAAGTAGCTGTTTTTGCACTTCACCAGACAAAGTGCTGTGAATGCATGTAGATAAATGCAATAGATAATGCAATAGATAAATGAAAGATTGTCCTGTGGAAGGGAAATTTTGTTTGAATAAATACTAAGGTAATCAATGTGGGAATAATATGAAATAGGATTTGCATGCTAAAATTTTTATATGCAGTCGAGTTCACTTCCATACTGTCATTTTTCATCCTCAATTGTTTCCTGAGTCACATACAAATACGTTCGTTTCCATTCCGTCGTTTACACTATTCTCTTTGAAGATATCTTTTTCATCTTCTGCGTTAAATGTGTGATATAGTGCAGGATACTGTTCGCATTGAAATAAATAGCAGAAGATTTGTCACTCAAAATGCCATTTTGGAAATTGAAGATGTCCTTGAAATCAGCGAGAGCCATTTTAAGTTATTCATTGTAAGTTAAACAAACAACGAAACGATATAGTAGACCACATAGTAATAAAACTTCGATCTTACTCCTAACCTTCTTCATCACACCCTTTTGTCGTACATTTTTGCCCCTAAATCATCGTCTACACTCTAGAAATTTTCCACACCATTACTGTCAATCAAGCCATCCATCATCTCATAATCCAAACCACCGTTAAGAAAAACTATATGTATATTAGGTGTACCAATCAGTATTCCACTATTTCTTGATGACTTCCAACTACTCTAAGGGAATTTTGTTACTTAATAAATTGTTTTGCAATACGTGGCCTAGTATCGGAAGGAAATTTAGGTACAAACCCGAAAAATTCGAAATAATTAAGATGCTAGCTGGAGAATAGGTCCCCGGAGTACTGTATTACTTTTGTAAATATGTCTCTAAAAAAAAGACTCAAATATTTTAAATCTCCATAGTAATTGCTACGTCCCGTATAAGAATTTTTACAAAAGATCCCTATTTTTTATTAAAACACTTGACATTTTCATTAGAAAACATCGCACAACAACGGAAAGATTATCACATATTTGGTTACCCCATTTTTACCGGACTTCTTAATCTACTGGCTATGCAGTAATCTGCTTGATAAATATATACAGAAAATTTCCATCTCTAAATTACCGTGTAACTACAATTGCAAATCGACGATCCTGCTATATAATTATTTAACCTATTCCTAAATGTTTCCTAACAAAACAGCATATTGTGTTGACCTGCACGCAAATTTCCAAAAACAGAAGCTGTTACTTTCAATAATTTTACACAATAAGCTAATCGGAAAGCGTGACTTTCACTCTGCTATAAATATAGAAAATGGATAACTATCTAAGTAGGGTAGACTTCGAAATTGTTACGGGAGAGTTTGCTTTCGTCAAGGGATGCAATAATAATGGGTTCTTAAGTAAGGGAGGGTTTATAACTCTTGATGCTTGTTAATCACAGGCTACAAACGCATCAGTGGAGTGAAAACACGATCAAGACCGTGGTTAGACCATACTGGCAAGTACACGGCGACTATGTGGAAAGATCGATGCAAATGATAGTCACGCCGAAGGTTCGTGCTGAAGTTAAGGCTCACTTTAATTGCCGGGAAATAGAAGGAGCGGAACTGGAAGATCAAGGCGAAGATGGCACAGCGTTAACGCATTGGGAAAAACGTGTATTCGAGGTAAGTTGCGCTAAAAATGAATTATTACAGCAAATGACAAGAAATATTATTCGTATTATTTTCCAATGATTAATGTTCTATTTTTGTGTCTCATACATGGTTTATTAATAATAATAATTTATTTATTAAAATGATTATTAACGCGTAGTAAAATAATTCGCTCGCAATAGTACTTGTCGTCATTTGTTCAGTCTTTTTTCTATCCTTTTTTCGAATATTACATATTTTGTATTATTAGAAGTATTGGTATTTGTATGGTGCAAATCGTAAAGTTATCGGACCCTTTTATTATAATACTGATATTTATGCAACATTTGTCAGCTAAAATGCGTTACATGAACACTAATAAGTGATAATAGGACGTTGCCATGTCCAGAAAATACGATGGATAGTTTAAAACATCCTAGGTAAATTAAAGTATTTCAGCATAATAAATTTAAAGAATGTTATTTGTAAATAATGTTAGGAATACTTATTGGTACGCCAAATATATTACCAAAACAGTTAGAAGTTGAGTGAAAATAAATGAGTGAAATACATTAGTACATACATTTTGTTATTATAAATAAAATTTTGTTCAATTTTTGTACATTTAAATAAAAATTGGTTCGCTGACAACAGTTCACATGGTACGCACACGTATAATTTATGATACCGCATTTAACGTGGGTATGTATCGGATATACATAAAGTATTGTCGACTATAATGAATTCTTTAAAATGGATATACTTACCTAAGTTCTTATGTATACAGGGTCCGGCGGAGTATCTCATCCCGCGTTTAATGGGGGGTTGGTGGGGTGATTGTGAACAACTTTTTCCTTTACATAAATACATAACAGTTTAATAATTTTGTTATTTTCTTTCCTCGCGCACAGCTTCGATGACCTCTTGCACAATAATTTATTTACATCACATACCACGACAGATATAAATTTTGTTATTTTAGAACGAAGCAATGACGGGAACACATACCCAAAACCCAGTTTATTCACGAATAACTCTCGCACTGATGGAAGACACTGGATGGTACAGTGCAAATTATTCAATGGCTCAAGAATTAGGATGGGGCAAAAACCTTGGCTGCGATTTTGCGATGAAATCGTGCAAAGAATGGATATCATCGAAATCGTCTTTATTATCGTACGTACTTTCATTATCGTAATGTCATCTCAAAACATTGGTGCAACGTACGGTCTCGATAGACATATAACGTTTCTGTACAAAGGCAACCGTTTTATTTTAAACATTATTCGATATATGGTTCTAATAAATTATTCTATTAAATTCTTCTTATGTTACATTGTTATCACATTAAATGTAGTAAACTGTAGGAATAAGTAAATCTAACGTATTGTATAGTTCAAAGATAAATAATTTTATAAGAATTTTCGCTTCATAAAATAACAGATACTTTGCATCCTAATTGATTGTTCCATTTTCAGGGGAAAGTCCATTCATCCCTTCTGTAATAAAGTCAAACAAGATCCATTACAAACCGAATGTACCGACGATCGAAGTTCAGTTGCATTATGCAATTTGATTAAATACTCGCAGCCATTGCCCAAAAAGTACCAGGTATGAAATTACATACATGTATGCATAAGCTGATTGCTAACCAAAAATAGAAGATCGAAATTTAACTTTCGACCCCGTCATCGTCACAGATTTTCATTTCTAAATTATGTTCGATCCTTTTCAATTTATACTTTAATGAAGTTAATATCTATTTTCAACCTACTAATTTGTAATAATAATGTAGAATCTATATTGTACCAAATTTATTCAAATATTTTCTCATATCGAAAATATCACCTTATTGAACGAGTTTCTTTTGCTCTTGTATTATTAATTATATCTTGAACCATTCGCATTGCAAAAGCGGGGTAAGTTTGTGTGACATTGTAAGTCAAATGGGGTGGTTTCGATTACATATTTCTAAAACCCCGTCACCGTGTCGGCACAGGTACCTAATTACATAATCAATCCTCACCTTTCCTTCAATGTACTGTAATATATGTACATTAAATACTGTACATAGTATGTATAGTACACTAATACATGTATCGATATTCTGTTGTTTAGAACTTTGACACAATTCCTTACGTACCAGCTGGAGAGGAACATTACTACGGTGGCTCAGTATCTTTGGCAGATTATTGTCCATATATACAAGAATTTACGTGGAGAGCTCGGAATATAGTAGTCAGAGGTTCTCATTGTCTCTACGCGGAGAACAATCCCCGTAAGTTCACTTTTAATTCGGACACGCATTGGTAAATTAATATTTCTGACAGACGTACTTTGCTAGCATACCATTATTCTGGAAAACACTTTTTTTGTAGTAGGAAACGCAACACTTCATTCAGAAATTTAAAGTTACGGGACTTATGGTTCAGTATTCAGTAGGTATATATATTCGGGAAAAACTCTTTATAATGCTCCAAATATATTCTTCTGATAATTTTGAACGTCCAAAGCGAACAAGATGTCCCGAAATGCACCGAATGGAATCTTTACTAAATAAATGCTTATAAGTACATACATGCAGTTTCTTATTGAAGCTTTTATTCAAATAATACATGTCTACTTCTAATTTTACATCCCGATATTATCATAAAATAGCTATATATAACTAAATTGGCCAATAAAATTAAGCCAGAGAATCGTATTCATGTATTAATCATCATTTTGTTCAAAATGAGTTAGTGTCCAGTGACTTATAAAGGGGAGTGTATATTCCGTTTACTGTAAATAAGCAGCTCGATCGCTTGTAATAATAGTTTTTGAAATAAGTACTAAATTGTTTTCAGATTAATGTACAACATAAATAGTTCATCTCGTATTTTGTGATCGTAATAATCTTCGAATTTCAGTGAATAACGACAAAAACGATATATATCAGCAGTATGAATTATTTGAATTTGTGTACAGATCCAGATAAAAACTTTGCTCTGGAAAAGTATGGTGCACACTCGAGATGCTTCGACCACACAGATCAAATGTGGGAGGAAAGGACTTGTAAACAAGCTCGACAATGGCAGCATTGGGGTTCTGGATGTTATCAGTATAAATGCGAAGCTGGTAGACTGCATATTATGGTTAGTATCATCAACTATATCTCAATGCAGATGAGATAATGTAACGTATAGAATAGTCACGTGAGTGGGATAACTCATACCTCTTTACTCTTTTCTGATTGCCATCAGAATAAAAGGTAAATACATAGAATAAGGGAGTCAACTCCGAGCCATCTCAAAAACTAAGAGACTTCGAAAAACATATTTTTGTAAATATAAGTCTCTTGGAATCATTCAACATTTTCGTCTATAATTTTCTTTGCAGGTATGAGTTATATCAATTCCGTGGACTACTCGGTTGTATGACATTGCTTTTATCGTAACACGACAAATGTATGTTCATTATGAAAATTCATAAAATGAAATCTCTTTTACCCAGGTTACAAATTATACGTATACGTGTTATCATGCTGGTCAAGAAATCGCTATTAGGATAATGCAAAATGGCTGGCTTCATAAGGGTGCCCTTATTTGCCCTCCTTGTCGAGACATTTGTCAGGTAAAAAATATCGTTATATTTAAACAATTTTTCACATTATTGCGGTCTATAAATTATATGTATAACAAATAGCATGCATGCAATTGTCTTATGTCTACGTATTTCAGGAGTTGAAATCAATTAATATTACAAAGAAGGTTGATTTTTGTGTTTACTTCTTTCTTTATATCGATGTCTAGATTCATATGCAATTTTTTAATAATATTTGACGTAGTTTACTTTATGACAAATGAATTTATGCTAACTTCGAATCGTTGCCTTTACTTTTTTAATAAATTATCAAAATACGTTCCACGAATTAAGAATAAAGATCGAATAAAAAATTCATGAATATTATGTATTTGTTTTTAGGCGGAACTGAAGGAGAAGAATGAACGTTGCAAACCCGGAGACGAACATCCACCTGCGACGTATTATCACAGGGACAATCTGTACTGTGCGTCAGCAGGGACATCCACAAATTTCTCAGCGCTTTTTACTTTAATTTATTTCTTTGTTTTTAGATGATGCGTCGTTGAGTCTAGGTAATGTTCTTATCAATGTCCAAACTAGGTCGTCGAATTATAACGTACCGTCGTTGTGTTGTTTAGAGGCACTTCGCGTTTTTAAGTCGAAGTGTTTCTTTAACGACCAACAAGTATGAAGTTAGTTCGAAACGGAATAATAGTTCCATAAAATAAATATCAACCGAGGTGGCAATTCTACTTTCATAGTTTATTGTAAGAAAATATTTCCACAATGGTTTTTACATTCCGATGATATAAGGACTATACAAAATAAGGATTTAGAGATTGCGCATATACGCATAAGGTATTATTGTTCACCGTATTTTTTATTTTGCGCCAGTGGCAAATGTAATTATAATCGTGATAGTAAACTTGACAAGGCAGCTTTTAAGTGCCAATAGTAACAAATACGTAGAGGCTGGTTTATTTAGCTGCACACGTTTATCTCAGAAAATATGTTGAATTGAAATAGAAAGTACATACTTCGAAAGGGGCTGTTTCTATTACACTATACGTCTATCAGTGAAAGTCAGCATTTAAGATTCAATAATCTTAAAGACGAATATTATACGACTTTAGCATAAGAGTAATATGAAATAACAATAATGACGAAAGTTTGAAATTGTAACGTGCAGAGAATATACTTCTACTTAAAATATTGTCAGGTGTCTCCTTCCAAAAGATTACATACACATACACGGGTAGTTTTATATGTAAGAGTACAAAGGCAATGCTTGTGCAGTTAAAGTATGTTGCAAAAGTGCACAATATTTCTTTTCATTTTATTATCCGTAAATTGAAATAATTTCTCGACGAAGTTAATTAAAAGTGTCCTATCTTTGAAACTTGTGGTGAAATATAATAAAGGCAGAAAGATAATATCACATACAGTGTAGCGATTTAACTAAACAATACACTACAACAGTGAATAATTGTTGATAAATTAATTTTGGATACTAATAATAGCTTTAGAACATTACATTCCATTCGTTTTTTTTACTTTCGAAAACCTAATTACGATTGCATTTATGTTCAAACATATGTACATATACGAATGAAAAATCCGTTTTATTTCCAGTTTCCAAATTATTTAATTATATATGTTTTAAATTTAACATGTATTCTGAGATAAACTTATTTGACAATTCAAGTAGATCGCCCTGTAAAATATATACGAGGTTTTTTCTTAGGGGTGAACAAAAATTTAATAGTCATCTTCTGACAGTGAGAGTCTAAATAAAACTATTTTATAATACTATGGTATTCTGCTTGTATAATTTGCACACCACAGTTGCATTGCATTTACAATTTGTGCAATATTGTTTATTGCAGAAAAGTTATTTGGGAAGCTCCATTTTTCCTGGTTAAAATTTCAGAAGTGCAAGATCGAGCGATTAATATTTCCGTGGATCAAAAATTATTACGTGGCCAAGAAACAATCACACTCGGTGAAAATTAACCCAAGTTTTTCTGTAATACATTATAGTAATGAAGTCAAAGGTTATACGATTTTAATTCACAGTCGGACTCCCTGTAACAAGATAAATATTACATTTTTATTCACCACACGGTGAACTCCTTGTATATAATTATTTAATTGTGCCGCTAATTTTGTTAATATCCTTTTCTGTGGACATATCGAATTTTCACATTAATACTTTTATTAATTGTACCATGCAATATTTAATAGGTTTACTTTATGGGTTATGAAAAAAGACACTCAACACCAGTAGGAAATCGATGAAGATGAACCGTTAGTGTTGAAAGTATCTAATAAGTATGTACGTGTATAAGTGCCAATCTTACCTGCCTTTTGTTCAAGTACTTTCTTTAATTGCTGTATGGGGACAATACCTTAATAACCCTTATCCACACTAAGATATTAGTATGTAAAATTAATTCGTAAATGAATTAACTCATCTGTTATGTACTCGACAACCTTACTTGCATTCAACATATATTTTATTATACATGTATTATACAGAGCAGATAGCTTAAGCCGACCAAGACCTGTTTTACATTGCAAACAATAAGAAAGAAATGGAAATGCAGAATTTTCCGAAATCGTGGGTAAATAATGTGATGACCATTGTTTTTTCATTGTCACAGATATACGTACAGTGGATACCGCTTAATTGGGACGCCATTTAAGCCGGGCCGCCGTTTATTTGGAACAGATACTAAAGAACGGGAACAAAACCTATGGTCCAGATTTTGCTTGTTGAAATTCGCTTTTCTGGAACATCCAAGCTTAATTGAGACAAATTTACGCAATCCCAATGTGTCCGAATTAACCGCAATCCACTCTATATCACATTCCCAGATGTACTCGGAAATAGGACGGCTACCATTCCAAAGTAATATTCGTGTCGAGTATTATTGTTAAGTGTCCCGAAAGAGAAACCTTGGACTGATCGTGCGCTAAAACTATTAATTTTCGAAATATTCAAAATCTAAAACACTGTTCACGGTATTTGATTGACTCCGAGTACTGACCCCTGGTTAAAAAAAGTCTTGCAATATAACTTTTGTGAAAAAACAGTGCGAGTTTGTAGAAACTATGATAAAAATTTCTAAACAATTTCGTAATATATCTTTTAACACGAGGACTTAAAAGATCTCCGTAGTTGTAGATGAAAGACAAATGTATTGGAGACGCAAGTTTTCCCGTTTACAAGGAGAAATGTTGCTATACGGTATAAGTATTTTTTTAATAATATGAGATCGTTATCACGTGCATAAATGACCCAGCCAGCCAAACCTGCAAGTGCAGATTCTGTCCAGATTCTGTTAGCAGATTCTGTTGCTGCCGTTAAATAGTTTTAAATGGACATTTAAATGGCTCAAGTTGCAGGATCTGCTCAGTTCCTGCTGCCAATCTGCCATTAAATTCTGTTTGCAGAACCCAAGCCAAATGCGGACGCAGGTGGCTACGGATCTGTAGACAGAATCTGTCAGTTCTGTCACCAATTTGCTGTCAATTTGCAGCCAGATGGCTGTTAGGGTAGCTTCTTCACTGTCATAACGTAATCTTCGTCTGCCTTATTAATCCATGTACATGCTTGATCTTTTTTGAACGGGTAATACTGTTCTATCTTAATACATTTGACTTCTGGAACACTATTTAATAAAACTGGCTGTTTATCAGCTTTAAAAATATGAAAACGAAGTGAAGATCTTTTGGTGTCGAAACCCGTGTCGCGAGCAAACACAGATCTTTACGTGAACGCGATAAATAAAAGCGCAAGCATTACATAGGCGTTCAGCTTTAACGAAAATATATTTAGTATCAAATTGAATATAAAGCGCGAAGACTGGAGGTGAACTGTCAACGTGTCGTCCTATGATGAAGGAAAATGTCATATTTCGTTTTCATAAAACGCAACCTGGCAGAGGACGCTCTTTTAAGTCAACCCTCGCAGGTGAATTTCCGGCGCTGCCTTGACTCGTCGTTCACGGTGACTGTGAAAAATCGTTTGTCTATAGCATCACTTCCTCCTTCAAATGGTTGAACTTCCTTCTCCAAGGTTTCTTTGAATTTCCTATTATAACGGAGATATTCTAAGTTCTAGAGTTAAAGGATATACCGTGTGTAAAATGGGACATGCAACTTCTGTAAAACGACATGCATATTCCTGAAGGATAGAAAATTATACATACAGACAGCTATACGAAATGCAATTAATGTTTTTGAATCCATTTTATTGCTTGGACGTGAATAGGGGTTAAATTCTTACTTCTTACTTCTCATTGTTACCTCGGATATATTCGCAATTATTTACTAACGTTATAAAACGACGAATACATCATTCATATCATGTTAGCACATTTTTAGGATAGAACAAGATTTTAATATCTAGCATTAATTCTTTGTCTTTGCTTATTGTTTTGTTGTTCCATTCGAACTTGTATTTTTATATTTGTGATATTTAAAATGCTGCTTGGCGTAATTGAAGAAGTGAATTCATGTATTGTAAAGTTGAAAGAAATTAATGTGCGTTTGTTTTCGGTATTAGGCCGTAAAGAGAGTGCGATATCATATCTACAAAAACAGGAGAACGTGTTAGAAAAAAATCAGCAGAAAAGGAACGACACAAAATAGATTGTTCCTGAACTGCTGTGCATTCCATGCGTATATTAAGAAAGGTACATGATATTTCTAACACGAAAAGGGTAAAGAATTAGATGTATATATTTTATAAATACATATATGTATTTACCGAAGTACATCAAGATTATGTTCGTGCAAATAGAATGGTTCTTGTACGATCGTGTAAACAAACGGTTTACATGATTTCTGCTGGAAGCAACATTTCATACATCATGCAAATTATAAACATTCCATTGAATAAACACTTCCACCGTTCAAGAATTACTATACGTAGAGAGTAACGTGTAAATAACGAATCATTGCATACGAACGGGTTAAAATATTAAGGTACTAATAAATAAAGGAACGTAATGCTCTATTACAATAAAAATCCATACAATTTACAGTAAAGATTGTACAAAGTGTACTTATCGACAGGAATACTATTTGGTTGAAGTCTACAACTAATCAGAACAAAGGAACATCTTTTTTCTAAAGTCATTGTAATAAGGTTACATTTTTCATATATGTAAGAATTGTTACTATACTTATGATATCGTTGAATTTGAAATTGTGTGGAAAATATTTTTAGAAGGCATAGAGCCGAGTCAATTCCTTCATATCGATGAGACGAATGTTTTACGTAACGTTAAGCTTGGGCGTATGCTGGACGCGTTTCTGAATAGATTGCCACAACTATACATTGGCTTATTAAATGTAGACCTTTCCGCGAGACATTTTTTGGCGGCAGAAAATATCGCCTGAAACGAGTCTAATTTAAACTCAACAGTATTTAATTATAATCTCACGTTAATTTCGTTGCTATTGCAAAACTTGAACTAGTACATGTACAGTAATAGTAATTTACTGTTTCCAGTAAATAGTTTAAATTTAAACGAACAAATCTAAATCCAATGAATACGTTGTGACAACACCTACGCATCACAAAAATAACTTCTTCTCAATGGGAAGCAAGAAACATAGCGGCCTCTGTTGCTACAATTAAATAATTACCTGGAATACAATATCGATTTGAGAGAATTAAATTCAACGATACATACTTTAAGAAAGCAGGCTTTTCGCGTGGTTTTTCATCCAAGAATGTCTTAACAAAGCGCTTTTTTTTTACCTCATACTATTTTGAATATCGAATAGAATGTATTAAAAGACGTAGAAAGGTGAAATAAATTTTAATAACATTGCAAGGCCCAATTAATTAGTAATCGAGATGGAACGTGCGAAAAGAACTACGGTGCGTGAGAGTGTCTGAAAGCCTATAAAGTACATACATGTATCATAGAATTTATTTAAAAAATGCGAGATATGGTTAGAGGTATGTAAATTTTTATCCGGTTAACATTTAATGGAAGATTACTATACATATGTATGGAACAAATCCTTTTATTCGAACTACGCCACCCCTATTTTCACATCGGAGGCACCCTTATTTTTTGTATAAGATGCATGTCAGAAAATGGAAAAAAAATGAGTCTTATCATATTGAACACTATGTCGAAAAGCTTACTTACTATGTTAGAACATACCTAACAATAATATTTTAAAAATGGTAAGGAAGGGTACACGAATAATCTTGTAAAATTATTGTACGCAGCGGTAGAAATCAAAACATGTAACATTGTACCATAAAATAATGTAGAAAGTGTACCTTTATAACAGAACCAAAAGACAATATCATTCAAGAATTATACTTTAGCCTGTTATGCGTTGGAATCGCGTTTGTTTTCAAAATTCATGTACTACTGTTTCACGTATTGCACAGGAATATAATGTATCATTAGTATAGTTTCACTGATTTACATTTATTGCCGTATAAATGTGCCATTATTATTAAAGAACAAACCTGTTAAAGTAAGTTTAGCGAGGCCCAATATGTTTCCTTTATTATTATTGTTACCATTATTATTTTTATGCGACGTTTGTTGGTAAAATTTAAACCTACTCACATAAAAATATACCACTAATGCGTTTCGCAATTTAAATGAAATAAAGTGAAAAGTGCTCAAAAAGAAGCATTGTGATATTAATCGCTATTCTGTTTCTAAATGTAACCCTGCGAGTAAAAAATATCTACTGATATTTTTTCTGCTGCATATTTGATACCTCGTATAATCTGCAATAACATTTGTTCTCGTACAATCCATGTTATTAACAACTTAGCAGCAGGTCACTTTTAACACTCATAAATTGTAGAAACATTTAAGTTGTTTGTCGTTAGATTCTACCATTATTGTAAGGATGGAAACGATAAAATTTGTTTTGTCATATAATTTGGAAACGTATCAATTTATCAATATATCAAAAACTCAGAAGATTGTCAAAAATCAGTGTACCGACCAAAGGTAAACGTAGTGAGTACCTTTTTAAGACGGATTATCCTAAAGCACCGACGAGATATAAGAATAGACAGGACATCTTATGGACTTTGGTGGCCCAACGTGACTGTCATACCGACTCAGAAATCCTACGCTGATTTGAGCGTCCTCTGCTCATGAACAGTGATCAGTTGAAGAACTATTACTTACTGAAGTAGTGTTGGGGACATGATTCATGCGATTGTGTGAATATATGTGAATGCTTTGGGGGCGGGGGGGATCAGGAAAGCTATTTCTCGGTCAACGTTTCGGTAGAAAAATTGAGCTACGGTGCCTGGTCGCGCGATGCGTATAGCATACTTTTTTAATATATAGGATCATTTACATACTTTTTAGTCCATAAATCAATTCTTTCAAACATCCCGAATATGCTACATTTCAAATAAAAAGTTTCAGATATCCCGTTAAACATTAACACACCTATACATATAATTTACACAAAATATTTACTAATGTAGGCTAAAAGGCTATTTTTCTTATATTAATATAAGAAAAATAAAGTAATAATAATTTTCTGGAAAAAATGTAATTAATTGTAGTACATGTTTTGTAATGTGTGAACAGTTGGAAAAACGGTTTGCAGAAAATGTTTCTAATATTTGAGTGGGTCTGATTTCGGTAAATGTATAGAACAGGGATTTTTGAATATGTTGTAGAAACCAATATTTTGAACAATTTTTGAACAGCAAACCGGGGTGTACAGCGTGATTATTCATGAATGCAGCATCGTCTCCTACAATGTTATATATAATGTTAGTCCAATAACTGCTTTCTACGTAGGACGTTTAATTATCTTATAATAAGTGTATAACTTTCATGTTCCGCTTCAGTGTTTTGCTAACAAAATAATGTCTAACCTAACAATACCATGCCCCTCTAATAGTTTTTCGTTTCACATGTAATTCCTTACTGCAACGAAACATATTGTAGCATAACCATATTTCAAGTACATAATTAAAATGTACAATGAATTTTCAACGCTGGCACTACCAGCAGACTTTCCTTTTAAATTCATTCAAGTAAAAAGCTGCTGTAATACCGACCTTCCAAATGGGAGAGGTCACGTGCCGTGTTTACCCCCTTAAGACTTTTCCCCATCACTTTCTTTACTTCTCTTCTCATCTTTTGGAGCACTGGGACCCCATTTGGGGCACTAGGACCCCCTTTGGGGCACTAGGACCCCATTTGGGGCACTAGGACCCCACTTGGGGCACTAGGACCCCTTTTGGGGCACAAGGACCCCACTTGGGGCACTAGGACCCTTTTTGGGGCACTAGGACCCCATTTGGGGCACTAGGACCCCTTTTGGGGCACTAGGACCCCTTTAGGGGCACTAGGACCCCAAAAGGGGCACTAGGACCCCTTTTGGGGCACTAGGGACCCCTTTTAGGGCATTGGGACCCCATTTGGGGCACTGGTGAGACCCGGTTGACCCGGGCAATCAATTATTTATCGTATACTTTATCGTATTAGGTAAGACAGGGATGTGAGTGGTACCTACATTCAGACACCTGTTTATAAGTAGCGGTGCTATAATTTGGTTCAACAAATTATGTTAATAATCCTCGAAAACCGTTTCGTACACCCATTTACATATCAATAAAGTGTTAGGAAACACAGTGCTACAATCTACATAAAAATTAATATTTACGGTAACATTGCAAGTTCCATTGTTCATTTTATTCTACAACAATCAAGCTCATTAGCACAGGTAAATTCACTTGTGAATATTTTTTCCTTTAAATAATTTTCCAGCATGTGATAAATACATACTAGCAGCGGTATGATTCTTTATTTCGGTCTCGCAGCAATGAAAGTTTGGTTAGTGTACATATAAACCTATCTTTGCAATACTGTATGAACTCTTCCACTCTCATCTTCTGTTTCGCTCTTCCTTTTCATACCTTCTCCACCTTATGCATCGCACTATTTCTTGTCTCTTTATCGCACGTCTATTACACATCTTTTCATTTCCTCTCTGTTTCATTACAAATTCCTAAGTCATTTCTGCGCTATTAGTACAATTGAATATATACTACAATTGAAATAAGAAAACGGGTTGTATGTTTTTTTTTAATATTTTTAATTAACATTAATTGTTTGCTATGCTTTGCCGCCTTTCATTGCGACAAAGAACAAAAGAATTCTTTAAAATTATTTAATTTTCGCATTGTTTTCTATAATCTGTTGGTAACGTTGCGAGTGACTCGGAAATGGTATGGGTCCCTAAGGCACCCAGAAATTCGGGCCGAAAAAATACATTGGATGGCTTGTCTATTCCTATATCTCGTCGGTGCCTAAAGCCTGTCAAGGGCTTACGCATATAACGCTGCACGCTACGTGTTGAAGTAAGGTTTGTATAAAATGAAGTACATAAAACTAGATAATTTGTTGAATTTTTATTAATTTTATTTATATTAAGTCACATACACCTCATAGCGATTATTAGCTATTATGTAGGTAATATATTACCACCGACGAGATATAAGAATAGACAAGACATCTTATGGACTTTTGTGGCCCAACGTGACTGTCATACCGACTCAGAAATCCCACGCTGATTTGAGCGTCCTCTGCTCATGGACAGTGATCACTTGAAGAACTATTCTTTACTGAAGTAGCGGGTACGGGATTCATGCGATTGTTGAATATATGTAAATGCTTTGGGGGGATCAGGAAAGCTATTTCTCGAGCAACGTTTCGGTAGAAAAATTGAGCTACGGTGCCTGGTCGCGCGATGCGCTTCGGCTCGGCTCGAGTTGGGTCGAAACAACATCGCGATGCATCGGGCGATGAAATTGACAGTGTCACGTCAAGCGTCCCGCCTGTGCTGTCACGCATTCATTGCGCGGCAAAGAACAAAAGAATTCTTTAACGAGGATCGTAGGTCCAGCTAAAACTTAATCAGAACCCGCAGAACTTCAATAGGCACGACCCTAGAGTCGTAGGTCCGGCTAAAAGTTGGTCAGAAAACGTAAAAGTCCAGTAGGTGCAACTCTGGGATCATAGGTTCAGCTATAAGTCGGTCAGAACCCGAAGAAGTACAATAGACACGATCCTAGAGCCGTCGGACCGGCTAAAAGTTGGTCAGAAAACGTAAAAGTCCAGTAGGTATAACCCTAGGATCGTAGGTTCAGCTAAAAGTTGTTCAGAAGCCGGTAAAGTCCAGTAGGGACGACCCTAGAGTCGTAGGTCCGGCTAAAAGTTGGTCAGAAAACGTAAAAGTCCAGTAGGTACAACCATAGGATCGTAGATTCAGCTAAAAGTTGGTCAGAACCCGAAGAAGTACACAGTAGACATGACCCTAGAGTCGTAGGTCCGGCTAAAAGATGGTCAGAAAACGTAAAAGTCCAGTAGGTACAACCCTAGGATCGTAGGCTTAGCTAAAAATTGGTCAGAAGTCGAAAAAGTTCAGTACGTATGACCTTAGTACAGTAGTACGCACGACCGCGATCGGAGACCTTCGAAGAGTTCGAAAATTGCGAATACCACCGAGCGCGACCGAGCGTTACCGACGCGCCGGCGCGTCACGGAGTGGGGATGCCGGTGCGCGGCGCACGCGGTGTCACTATCAGTTCAAGCGTCGTACCGTACGGGTCGTCTATGCTGTCGAAGGTTAGCGACATATGTACATCAGCTTACAATACAATAGCATCTCGGGGTTTACTTTATCACCGCATACGCTTGTCTATTACCTTCTATTAATTAATACACGTTTATTTAACAATCGTTTGACTATCGTGGATATCCATTAAACTCTTTCTCGAGTCTCTTTTGCTGGACGCTTGACCGGTCATCCGGTACCACCGATTTTTTGATTCGCGATAACTAGTCGTTTATTAAAATATCGGGTTCATTAATTTATTAGTTTAAACGGTTCTTTGAATATTTATTATATTTTATTACACGATTATTCGGATTCGATGCGGTGTTAAGTTTGCGTTTATTTTCTTTGCAATGTCACTTACATACCCAGTTACATATGTCTTTTCGCGACTTCGAATTCGATTCTGATTTTGGCACAGGTTTATCACGTTGCTTTTCTTTTTGTTGCAGATACAATGGATGATTGGTTGGTGGAGGATAATATATTGAGGCTGCAGGAATGGAGTATTGAGATGCAATTACTGCGATGCATAACAATCAGTCCGATGACGTATGATGAAGGATTGGTAACATTTAACTTATTATCCCAACGGTTTACGTATATTTCTAGTTATCTGGCGATTGGATTTTGGCTCAAGTTCTTTTCTTTCGGGTGAAAGTTATTGAGCAGTTTAAACATTTTAAGTAGGACTTACAATATGCCATTCGCGATTGAAACTAGAGTCAGTAAATTTCATTAATTCTAAACGAAAAATTGAAATACTTTCATGTTTCGCTGCATATCGGTCGCGATTTCTATTATAGCTTCACTAGTATTTATTAAAAACTTTTATTATCTCTGTGACTTGGCACAAGTACGGTCAAATTGTATTTTCGATGCAGCATTGTCCGCGTACTTACGTACTGGTTGCCATGCACTTGAAGCATGATAAATAGTTTCGAGTCTTGATTTCTACAAGCAGCTACGAGAACTTATAAATGCGCGATATTGCTTACTAACTAAGATCATGATCACCTTTAAAACTCGGACAAAGAACAGTCACAGTATGCTTTTGATAAATCATTTATATTAATCTATAATAGTATATCTTGAATAGACAATTAACAGTAATTAAATCAGAATAATAATACGGTAGTACTTTATTAAAACAAAGCAGTATTTCCTCAACAGACGTTTGACAGGATGAAGAAATAAGAAAGAGATAAATAAAATCAAATGTGTATTGCTTCAATTTCTACCTCCTCACCCTATTTACAAACTTGTACAGATTCTCTTTCAGAAAATTTTGATGACCGCGCGCAATGCGGTCATGAGAGTCAGTGCTTGCTCCGTCAAAGTTCTTTTTATTGTTTTTAGAGCGAAACCGCTCATAATAATTATAACTAAATATGAATAACAGTAAAGATACGCGAAAGTAGAGTCAGTGTTTGCTTCGAAATATTGCTCTCGCGAAATTAGAGTCACTTTGTTCGTCGATCACAATTGACGTGCGCGATAGTAGTCTTTTATTTTATTTTTTTTTCTTTCGCAATAAGTATTCCGGTATTAGAGTCAGCACCGATGCAGGTCGGCGAGTTCGGGCACTCATCCATCAACTCGAAGAGTAAGTATCTCTGTATTTCTTTAATCTTATTTTACAATGGTCTTTGATAATTATCATGATCGAAAAGTACTCAAAACGCAAAGATTTCAATGTTGTCTGTTCTTTTGAATGTTTCAGAAGCTGCCATGGGCTCAATTGTATCACCATAACGATATTGTTGGCCGCGCGCAATGCGGTTGGTAGAGTCAGTGCTTGTTCCGTCAAAGTTCTTTTTATTATTTTTTGAGCGCAGCCGCTCTTAATAATAATTCAACACAAATAACAGTAAAGAGACGCGAAATTAGAGTCAGTGTTTGCTCCGAAATAATACTCTCGCGAAAAATAGAGTCACTTTGTTCGTCGATCACAATTATTCCGTTTCCTTTTCCGTTCTCGGCTCGGAGGACTGATGGTTAGGGACTTAGTGTCAGCGAGTTACGATGTGCGGGGGCGTGATTGTGGTTCTGGACCCTGGTCACGAGGCCCTCTGTTAGACCACATATAATCTCTAATTTGGGTAGGTCATCCACCATTCTGGAATCGTGGTCGCGGTTCTTGCAATATCCGGGTTGCAGTGTCATCGGGGGGCGGTGTGTGGGGCTGTGATTGCTTTTCTGGACACTTTGGCCCGCCTAGTAGGAAATTCCTATGTGTTAGACCACGCCAAGCACACCTTGGGGTGGCAGAAGGCATACGGGTCATAATCTAGAATCGTGGTTGTGGTTTTGCATATCCGTGCCTTAATGATTTCTGTGGCTCGGAATCGAAACTGGTGTCGATGCTAAGTCGTTTTACTGTCCAGACTCTGAGCCGAGGGCACGCGGGCTGCTCGGTAGCAGTCACAAAAACAGTAGCAATACTGTCGCGAAATTAGAATCACTTTGTTCGTCAATCATAAGTGTTCCATTAGAGTCAGTGTCCTGTTCGGCGAGTTCGGGCTTTCAGCCATCAATTTGACGAGTAAGTATCTCCTTCGTTCTTTAATCTTGTATTGCAATAATCATTGATAATTAACACATTCCAAAAGTACTGAAAATACATAGATTTTAATGTTGTTTGCTCTTTTTGAATGTTTCAGCAGCTTCCATGGCTTCGATGGCGACGAGCTTGACCGCACACCTGGTGAGTCTGCAACCGGTGAGTGGCATGCTTTAAAGTTCCTCTGGTCACTCAATCATGTCGCAGGACGAAAGGTCCGAACCGACACGGGTGACTGGTTGTAATTACGTAGATTTTTCTGGCAAGCACTGTGACCATGGGTATATGGAAATATACTCATGAGTAGTAACTTCTTTACTGCTTTATATTATGTGAGGATAGGTCTTCTTGTACAACGCGTTTTTAAATAGCTTGATAATTTTAAAACAGATCATATTTAGTACAAAATATATCACTATATATCTTTTTATAATAGAGTATTTAATTGAATACCTATGAAACGATATTTAAATAGTTATTAATTATTGAATGAATATAAAGTAACGTCCAGTATTCTACGTGCATTAGTTTGTAGTGGAGAAGTCGAATACCATTCGACTTCGTTTACTTGTCAATTGCAATGACTGCACAGTTAGAATAAATTGCATAATTATTGCTGTTAGTAAGAGTGTAGTATTTCATATTTTTCTACTTTGATAATATATAAAGTGAAGGTACTCATTTACCTTATCAATTTGTTGGAACTATCGAATAATTTTATTATTCGATATCCATATTAGTCTTTAGCGTTTAAAGATATCGATACGTTCATTGTTTCCGTACAAAATGTTAATTAAACCTGAGTGTACAAGAAGACAATACGCGAACGGGTAGTTTTCGAAATCAAGGCAATCAACTTTTAAAGCAATCTTGCGTTTTAGAATCAATGCTTTGATAACGGGAACGCCCGAGGATGTTTCAATTTAATTCAAAGTATATTAAAGTAGAGTCGTTGAATAATTTCTCTATTAACGTAGAGTCTTTGAATAATTTTTCTAATAAAGTAGAGTCACTGCATAATTTTTCTAATATAGTAGAGTCATTGCACAATTTTTCTAATAAAGTAGAGTCATTTAATTTTCTCTTCAATAAAGTAGAATCATATATAGATCTGTTGTACATATATATGTATTTTAGCCCGTTAGAAAATCAGTATGTCCTTATCATCTTTTTAGACGAGGATTTTCAGGTTTAACCCTTTCCGTGTTCACTGCCCGGATCCCACTCACGTGCCCCGGTGCTACTTGGGTGGGAAAACGGTGGTAGAGCACGATGATATTTTTTAGTTTATAAGCCATAAAATGATTTATTGTTGGCGACTGACAGTGCGTTGGTGTATCGTGCACGACGTAATATCCGCATTGTGTGTGTGGTTAGGCTGTGGATTTGCGTCGTTCCGTATTAAAATGTAGCTATTATGACCAAGATAAGATGTCCATCAATTTAAAACAGAGACATCATTTTTAGTATTATTTGCTTCAATAATTCCTACTATACTTGGGCACGAAGTTTTTGTCATTTAAGATGACAGAGGCCAAATGCCAAAAAGAATTGAATATACTTATGAATTGCTATCAAGTACCTCTTGTATCGGTGCTATTTAATTATTTTATTAAATATCTATTAAATATCTCAACCGCGACGTGGTTTTTTCCACGTGAACGCAGAGATCCCAGCCACTGTCAGTCGATTTCAGAAAAATGGTACGTACATTAGAGTGTGCAAGTTGTGTGACAGCACTTGGGTGTCGGGGGTGTCCCGGGACGCCTCCCTAGTGTAGGCTTTTGCGCCCAAGTGTTTGACTGAGAACCGTGGAGTGTCGTGTGTTGGTGTGTTTGTTTGCCATTTTTTAAATATAGGTCCAGGTAGGATAGGTAGCATACTTTCTGGTGTGATTGATAGACATAAGTAGGTAGGGCCGGGCAGGTTGACACAGTCTCTGATCGGGTAGGCACTATTTCGCGTGATCAACCTGTTTCAGGAAATCTGATTTGAAAAGTCGACGGTGAAGCTGCGGCGCGAACGAAAATGCGTTCGCCTCTGGCTTTGCCTATCGATTTTTCGAATCCTTCGCGGTCGTGGTCGCGATTTAGGCTCCGAAACGAAATGCGTTACATTATGCTCGAGGCTGCACGTGTGAACGAAGAACGATTACAATTTTAATCGTAATCTATGTGATTTTCCGTAATCACAATTTTACGATTTTATTTGATCGTCATTCGGCCACGTGTGTTCCATTTAGCTCCGCGATTGAAACTCTTTATTTCACCTTTATAAGTTTTTCCTTGGTTTCCGATTAGAGTCTCGAGCCTAGTTTAAGTTTCAGCTGACCCTTGGGTCCGACGAAATGGAGAGGCTATATGCCGAAGAGGCCCGACAAACTGTCACTCAAGAGGGCAACTACTAATGGCTCCCCATTCTTTTTAAGAATGGGGAATCATTCTGTGTTACTACTTTGTCACTGTGCTTGCATTTTCATTTGTAGAATTTTTATTTGTACTTGGCCGATGCACATTCCGGCCCAACGATACAGCCCTCCCAAAAATATCGCGTTGCTTTAGAGTTGCGAAAAACTTGCGAACGGGTCGAGTTGGAGTTGCGTTGAATGCCACTTATTGCTATTCTTATTGCTAGTTAAATTGTAGTATTTTATAATACACTCTACATTTGATCTTCTAGTGTTGCGGAAATTGTTTTCGCGTATTGGAACTTTCAGTTCATTTATCAGAGGATCTTCAATTTGCTTAATTTTAGATAGTACATATAATTTACTGTTTGCTTTCTATTAGTCTTAATAAATAGTGTTGCGAAATGATTGTATCGCGAGTTCCAGTTAGCGTTGCGTTGATTAAAGATCGCGTTTTTAAGTAGAGTTGCGACTACTAGTCCCTATCTGCTTCCAATTGGAAGCCTGTTCCTGAACCAGGAACTTTTTCTTTTCAGCGTTTTATATTTGCCTTTCTTTTTATTTTATTTTTCTTAATAATTATACTACCTGGAATGTCTGTTGATGGAAGTACTGCTAAAAATTTGCATACATATTAGTAAATTACTGTGTGAACGAAATGAAGAGAAATAAAAAAGAAAATAAATGAAAGAGAAAGGAAAGAAAAAAGAAAATAAAAGAAAAAGAACAAAGAAAAGAAAAGAAAAAGAGCAAAGTAAAAAACAGATATAATTTGCAGAATCTTTGATAAATTTATAATAATTCTAGATAGTAGATTTAAATTAGAGTTAATACTAGTGACTGTTCATTATTAGAGTTTAACTCTTAAATATTTCCTCTTAATTGTTGCAATTCTATCTTAACCTTTTTTTTAGTAGAGCCAATTTTTATAACTTTTCGAGCTTGCTTTGTAGAAATTGAAATTCACTCGCGATATCCGTAAATGTTTAAACAAAAATCCTTGCACGAAAAACGTTATTGGCAGTAGTTGGGTCTCGGCATGGTGATAGTGAAAGTTTGATATTTTGCTTCCGAATAATCGTTTGTTGCTTCTTTGTTGAAGCAAAATAGAATCAATTGTAGTGAAATGTGACTACTTCATTTTGGAGTTTTTAATGAACGTGATACCACCATTCAGTTTGATCTAGAACGTACAAAAGAATATATCACTTTGGCCGAAATCCAATTAACTATTGTTATCAAAAAATAGCAGCATTCTGATTCATTAACTGCGCTAAAATTCAGTTATTCCGAATTAAAAGCAGCTTCATTTCGATATAAACTGGGCAGGCTTGGGGATGTCACTAATCCAATGCTTGAGATTGTTACAGATTCACAGATGAACCCAAATATGCTATATTAAACAAACATAAGTACATACGTCAGAGGCTCAAGAGTGGAATATATAGAATACAGATCCAGAAATATTATCAAAGACACGATTGGAAACTTTAAAATTAAAGAGCCAGCCTCGTCGATTCAATTTGTGAGTTTAAGAATTCATTCTTATAATGCTTTACTAATTATTTCGAGTTTGTGCATGTTTCAGAAGCATTGAAAAGAAGAGGATTCATGAAACAATGTATAATACGAACACACCCTCACCCCATCCGTGCCCCAAACCCCTGTCCTTATTAACTAATTACAGGTGTTAGACAATTAATTAGGCAGGCCCAAATATAAATCGAACAATACATTTAGCTCTTTATGTAGGTAGGATTTGTCTCAACACACAATCTTAGATCTTTATACTGGCAGGTTTTACACGAATTGAAATTATTAGACTTTTAATTAGGCAGGGTTTATAAAACCAAATATTGTTGGCAGGTGCTGCAATTTTTTGGTTCGGGTTTCTGTCTGTTCTAGGACACCATGGACCACGAGAGATTAATACGGACTAACCGAAGAGGATTTAAGTATATGCATACTCATACCTACATGAGTATGGGATAGTATCTATTACAGTCCTATGTAGATAGGATATTATTGAAATTGTACTTTTATTCGATCTGTTAGATGTTATACTAGGTAGGGTGATTCTAGTCTTAAGTTAGCTCTTTAGTCAGGCAGGGTGTATTCGAATCTAATCTAAAATTTAAGAAAGTAGGGTTTATTTTTAAGTTATGTCTTAGCTTTTAAGCCCGCAGTGTTCACCACTGCAATAATATTTCGTTGTCTAGTTTTTAAGATCATAGGATATATTTTTAAGACAGTTTTATTTCAGGAACGTGAATTCTCTTGCAGATTTTCTTTCAGGTTTCCTTCTGATATTCCATTTAGCTTTCGGTCGTGAATTTTCCAACTACTCCTCTTGTTGTCTTACTTGTACTACGATCAATTACTGAACGTTCTACAAATTGACAATAATAGGAGATTTTTCTTTGTCACATGTTATATTAGAATTAGTTTTCGCGAAATTGAAGGGTGGAAGGGCCGTGGCTAGGGTGGGTCTCCATGCGCAGTAACCTCCACGTGGTGAGACCCGGGCAATCAATTATTTATCGTATAATTATTAAACGTTTAACAGACGTTTGATAATTATGTGGAAAATAATTCGAGCGAATTGACTGCGCATTGCACTTTCCCCTCTCGTTCCCTTTTTTGCTTCATTCTCTTATTTGCTTGATTCCCTTATTAGCTTCATTCCCTTTTCCGTTCTCGGCCCGGAGGACGGATGGTAAGGCGCTTTTGGCACCTGTGGCGGTATTTGGGTTGCAGTGTCATCGTGGAGCGGTGTGTGAGGCTGTGATTGCGGTTCTGGACAGGTGACCCGCCGAGTAGGATATTTATCCCCGTTAGACCACGCCAAGCACACCTTGGGGTGGCAGAAGGCATATGGGACATAATCTGGATTCGTGGTTGTAGTCTTGCATATCCGTTCCTCAAAGATTGCTGTGGCTCGGTATCGAAACAGGTGTTGATTGTAAGTCGTGTTACTGTCCATACTCTGGGCCGAGGGCTCGCGGGCTGCTCGGTAGCAGTCACTTTCGTTATTTGCCTCCCATTTGATCCCACTTGTGAGTTGAAGATTTTTATAATGCTTTACTAATTACATCCACTTTGTCTTTGTTTCAGAAGGATTGGAAGGACTCAGCTGAAGAAGAGGATTTCTTAAAATATGTATAATATGACCACACTCTCACCCTGCCCCTGCCCCTGCCCGTGCCCAACCCCTGCCCGTGCCCAGCCCCTGCCCAGTTGCCAGTTGTCTGTTCTAGGAAGGCATGGACCACGAAATTAATATGGACTAATTGAAGAGGAATTAAGAATATGCATACTTATACGTACAATAATATGATAAAGTATCTGTTACATTCCTATTTAGGTAGCATATCATTGAAATTGTTCTTTTAATTGAACTCTTAGATATTATATTAGGTAGGGTGATTTTAGTTTTAAGTTAGATCTTTAGTCAGGCAGGGCGCATTTGAATTTAATCTAGTATTTAAGAAAGGAGAATTTATTTTTAAACTGTGCCTTGGTTATTAAGACAGCAGTGTACACTGCTGTGATAATATTTCGTTGTCTAGTTTCTATGATATATTTTTAAGACAGTTTTATTTCAGGAACGTGAATTCTCTTGCAGATTTTCTTTCAGGTTTCCATTTGATATTCAATTTAGCTTTCGGTCGTGAATTTTCCAAATACTCCTCTTGTTGTCTTATTTGTACTACGATCAATTAATGAACGTTCTACAAATTGACAATAATAGGAGATTTCTCTTTCTCACAAGCTATATTAGAATTAGTTTTCGCGTAATTGGAGGGTGGAAGGGCCGTGGCTAGGGTGGGTCTCCATGCGCAGTAACCTCCACGTGGTGAGACCCGGGCAATCAATTATTTATCGTATAATTATTAAACGTTTAACAGACGTTTGATAATTATGTGGAAAATAATTCGAGCGAATTGACTGCGCATTGCACTTTCCCCTCTCGTTCCCTTTTTTGCTTCATTCCGTTTTTGCTTCACTCCGTTTTCTGTTTCCAGCTAAAAGTTGGCCAGAGACAGTAAAAGTCCAGTAGGTATGGTCCAAGGGTTGTAAGCCCAGCTAAAAATTGGTCAGAAACAGTAGAAGTCCAGTAGGTATTGTCAAAGGATCGTAGGTCCAGGTAAAAGTTGGTCAGCAACAGTAGAAGTCCAGTAGGTATGGCCCAAGGGTCGTAGGTCCAGCTAAAGGTTGGTCAGAAACAGTAGAAGTCGAAAAGGTGACCCAAGGATAGTAGACCGCACGGCCGCGGTCGGAAACCTTGAAAGATTTTCGGAAATTGCGAATAGGACCGAGCGCGAGCGAGCGCTACCGACGCGATGGCGCGGAGTGGGGAGGTTCGGGACGCGACGCGACGCGACGTCATTATCAGTTCAAGCGTCGCAGCGTAAGGGTCGTCTATGTTGTCGAAGGTTAGCGATGTACATCACCCTACAATTCAATCACATTTCGAGTTTTAGTTTACCACCGCATACGCTTGACTATTAGCTTCTATTAATTAATACGCGTTTATCTAACAATCGATTTCCTATCGCGAGAGCTTTTGATAAATCATTTATATTAATCTATAATAGTATATCTTGAATAGACAATTAACAGTAATTAAATCAGAATAATAATACGGTAGTACTTTATTAAAACAAAGCAGTATTTCCTCAACAGACGTTTGACAGGATGAAGAAATAAGAAAGAGATAAATAAAATCAAATGTGTATTGCTTCAATTTCTACCTCCTCACCCTATTTACTAACTTGTACAGATTCTCTTTCAGAAAATTTTGATGACCGCGCGCAATGCGGTCAGTAGAGTCAGTGCTTGCTCCGTCAAAGTTCTTTTTATTGTTTTTAGAGCGAAACCGCTCATAATAATTATAACTAAATATGAATAACAGTAAAGATACGCGAAAGTAGAGTCAGTGTTTGCTTCGAAATATTGCTCTCGCGAAATTAGAGTCACTTTGTTCGTCGATCACAATTGACGTGCGCGATAGTAGTCTTTTATTTTATTTTTTTTTCTTTCGCAATAAGTATTCCGGTATTAGAGTCAGCACCGATGCAGTTCGGCGAGTTCGGGCACTCATCCATCAACTCGAAGAGTAAGTATCTCTGTATTTCTTTAATCTTATTTTACAATGGTCTTTGATAATTATCATGATCGAAAAGTACTCAAAACGCAAAGATTTCAATGTTGTCTGTTCTTTTGAATGTTTCAGAAGCTGCCATGGGCTCAATTGTATCACCATAACGATATTGTTGGCCGCGCGCAATGCGGTTGGTAGAGTCAGTGCTTGTTCCGTCAAAGTTCTTTTTATTATTTTTTGAGCGCAGCCGCTCTTAATAATAATTCAACACAAATAACAGTAAAGAGACGCGAAATTAGAGTCAGTGTTTGCTCCGAAATAATACTCTCGCGAAAAATAGAGTCACTTTGTTCGTCGATCACAATTATTCCGTTTCCTTTTCCGTTCTCGGCTCGGAGGACTGATGGTTAGGGACTTAGTGTCAGCGAGTTACGATGTGCGGGGGCGTGATTGTGGTTCTGGACCCTGGTCACGAGGCCCTCTGTTAGACCACATATAATCTCTAATTTGGGTAGGTCATCCACCATTCTGGAATCGTGGTCGCGGTTCTTGCAATATCCGGGTTGCAGTGTCATCGGGGGGCGGTGTGTGGGGCTGTGATTGCTTTTCTGGACACTTTGGCCCGCCTAGTAGGAAATTCCTATGTGTTAGACCACGCCAAGCACACCTTGGGGTGGCAGAAGGCATACGGGTCATAATCTAGAATCGTGGTTGTGGTTTTGCATATCCGTGCCTTAATGATTTCTGTGGCTCGGAATCGAAACTGGTGTCGATGCTAAGTCGTTTTACTGTCCAGACTCTGAGCCGAGGGCACGCGGGCTGCTCGGTAGCAGTCACAAAAACAGTAGCAATACTGTCGCGAAATTAGAATCACTTTGTTCGTCAATCATAAGTGTTCCATTAGAGTCAGTGTCCTGTTCGGCGAGTTCGGGCTTTCAGCCATCAATTTGACGAGTAAGTATCTCCTTCGTTCTTTAATCTTGTATTGCAATAATCATTGATAATTAACACATTCCAAAAGTACTGAAAATACATAGATTTTAATGTTGTTTGCTCTTTTTGAATGTTTCAGCAGCTTCCATGGCTTCGATGGCGACGAGCTTGACCGCACACCTGGTGAGTCTGCAACCGGTGAGTGGCATGCTTTAAAGTTCCTCTGGTCACTCAATCATGTCGCAGGACGAAAGGTCCGAACCGACACGGGTGACTGGTTGTAATTACGTAGATTTTTCTGGCAAGCACTGTGACCATGGGTATATGGAAATATACTCATGAGTAGTAACTTCTTTACTGCTTTATATTATGTGAGGATAGGTCTTCTTGTACAACGCGTTTTTAAATAGCTTGATAATTTTAAAACAGATCATATTTAGTACAAAATATATCACTATATATCTTTTTATAATAGAGTATTTAATTGAATACCTATGAAACGATATTTAAATAGTTATTAATTATTGAATGAATATAAAGTAACGTCCAGTATTCTACGTGCATTAGTTTGTAGTGGAGAAGTCGAATACCATTCGACTTCGTTTACTTGTCAATTGCAATGACTGCACAGTTAGAATAAATTGCATAATTATTGCTGTTAGTAAGAGTGTAGTATTTCATATTTTTCTACTTTGATAATATATAAAGTGAAGGTACTCATTTACCTTATCAATTTGTTGGAACTATCGAATAATTTTATTATTCGATATCCATATTAGTCTTTAGCGTTTAAAGATATCGATACGTTCATTGTTTCCGTACAAAATGTTAATTAAACCTGAATGTACAAGAAGACAATACGCGAACGGGTAGTTTTCGAAATCAAGGCAATCAACTTTTAAAGCAATCTTGCGTTTTAGAATCAATGCTTTGATAACGGGAACGCCCGAGGATGTTTCAATTTAATTCAAAGTATATTAAAGTAGAGTCGTTGAATAATTTCTCTATTAACGTAGAGTCTTTGAATAATTTTTCTAATAAAGTAGAGTCACTGCATAATTTTTCTAATATAGTAGAGTCATTGCACAATTTTTCTAATAAAGTAGAGTCATTTAATTTTCTCTTCAATAAAGTAGAATCATATATAGATCTGTTGTACATATATATGTATTTTAGCCCGTTAGAAAATCAGTATGTCCTTATCATCTTTTTAGACGAGGATTTTCAGGTTTAACCCTTTCCGTGTTCACTGCCCGGATCCCACTCACGTGCCCCGGTGCTACTTGGGTGGGAAAACGGTGGTAGAGCACGATGATATTTTTTAGTTTATAAGCCATAAAATGATTTATTGTTGGCGACTGACAGTGCGTTGGTGTATCGTGCACGACGTAATATCCGCATTGTGTGTGTGGTTAGGCTGTGGATTTGCGTCGTTCCGTATTAAAATGTAGCTATTATGACCAAGATAAGATGTCCATCAATTTAAAACAGAGACATCATTTTTAGTATTATTTGCTTCAATAATTCCTACTATACTTGGGCACGAAGTTTTTGTCATTTAAGATGACAGAGGCCAAATGCCAAAAAGAATTGAATATACTTATGAATTGCTATCAAGTACCTCTTGTATCGGTGCTATTTAATTATTTTATTAAATATCTATTAAATATCTCAACCGCGACGTGGTTTTTTCCACGTGAACGCAGAGATCCCAGCCACTGTCAGTCGATTTCAGAAAAATGGTACGTACATTAGAGTGTGCAAGTTGTGTGACAGCACTTGGGTGTCGGGGGTGTCCCGGGACGCCTCCCTAGTGTAGGCTTTTGCGCCCAAGTGTTTGACTGAGAACCGTGGAGTGTCGTGTGTTGGTGTGTTTGTTTGCCATTTTTTAAATATAGGTCCAGGTAGGATAGGTAGCATACTTTCTGGTGTGATTGATAGACATAAGTAGGTAGGGCCGGGCAGGTTGACACAGTCTCTGATCGGGTAGGCACTATTTCGCGTGATCAACCTGTTTCAGGAAATCTGATTTGAAAAGTCGACGGTGAAGCTGCGGCGCGAACGAAAATGCGTTCGCCTCTGGCTTTGCCTATCGATTTTTCGAATCCTTCGCGGTCGTGGTCGCGATTTAGGCTCCGAAACGAAATGCGTTACATTATGCTCGAGGCTGCACGTGTGAACGAAGAACGATTACAATTTTAATCGTAATCTATGTGATTTTCCGTAATCACAATTTTACGATTTTATTTGATCGTCATTCGGCCACGTGTGTTCCATTTAGCTCCGCGATTGAAACTCTTTATTTCACCTTTATAAGTTTTTCCTTGGTTTCCGATTAGAGTCTCGAGCCTAGTTTAAGTTTCAGCTGACCCTTGGGTCCGACGAAATGGAGAGGCTATATGCCGAAGAGGCCCGACAAACTGTCACTCAAGAGGGCAACTACTAATGGCTCCCCATTCTTTTTAAGAATGGGGAATCATTCTGTGTTACTACTTTGTCACTGTGCTTGCATTTTCATTTGTAGAATTTTTATTTGTACTTGGCCGATGCACATTCCGGCCCAACGATACAGCCCTCCCAAAAATATCGCGTTGCTTTAGAGTTGCGAAAAACTTGCGAACGGGTCGAGTTGGAGTTGCGTTGAATGCCACTTATTGCTATTCTTATTGCTAGTTAAATTGTAGTATTTTATAATACACTCTACATTTGATCTTCTAGTGTTGCGGAAATTGTTTTCGCGTATTGGAACTTTCAGTTCATTTATCAGAGGATCTTCAATTTGCTTAATTTTAGATAGTACATATAATTTACTGTTTGCTTTCTATTAGTCTTAATAAATAGTGTTGCGAAATGATTGTATCGCGAGTTCCAGTTAGCGTTGCGTTGATTAAAGATCGCGTTTTTAAGTAGAGTTGCGACTACTAGTCCCTATCTGCTTCCAATTGGAAGCCTGTTCCTGAACCAGGAACTTTTTCTTTTCAGCGTTTTATATTTGCCTTTCTTTTTATTTTATTTTTCTTAATAATTATACTACCTGGAATGTCTGTTGATGGAAGTACTGCTAAAAATTTGCATACATATTAGTAAATTACTGTGTGAACGAAATGAAGAGAAATAAAAAAGAAAATAAATGAAAGAGAAAGGAAAGAAAAAAGAAAATAAAAGAAAAAGAACAAAGAAAAGAAAAGAAAAAGAGCAAAGTAAAAAACAGATATAATTTGCAGAATCTTTGATAAATTTATAATAATTCTAGATAGTAGATTTAAATTAGAGTTAATACTAGTGACTGTTCATTATTAGAGTTTAACTCTTAAATATTTCCTCTTAATTGTTGCAATTCTATCTTAACCTTTTTTTTAGTAGAGCCAATTTTTATAACTTTTCGAGCTTGCTTTGTAGAAATTGAAATTCACTCGCGATATCCGTAAATGTTTAAACAAAAATCCTTGCACGAAAAACGTTATTGGCAGTAGTTGGGTCTCGGCATGGTGATAGTGAAAGTTTGATATTTTGCTTCCGAATAATCGTTTGTTGCTTCTTTGTTGAAGCAAAATAGAATCAATTGTAGTGAAATGTGACTACTTCATTTTGGAGTTTTTAATGAACGTGATACCACCATTCAGTTTGATCTAGAACGTACAAAAGAATATATCACTTTGGCCGAAATCCAATTAACTATTGTTATCAAAAAATAGCAGCATTCTGATTCATTAACTGCGCTAAAATTCAGTTATTCCGAATTAAAAGCAGCTTCATTTCGATATAAACTGGGCAGGCTTGGGGATGTCACTAATCCAATGCTTGAGATTGTTACAGATTCACAGATGAACCCAAATATGCTATATTAAACAAACATAAGTACATACGTCAGAGGCTCAAGAGTGGAATATATAGAATACAGATCCAGAAATATTATCAAAGACACGATTGGAAACTTTAAAATTAAAGAGCCAGCCTCGTCGATTCAATTTGTGAGTTTAAGAATTCATTCTTATAATGCTTTACTAATTATTTCGAGTTTGTGCATGTTTCAGAAGCATTGAAAAGAAGAGGATTCATGAAACAATGTATAATACGAACACACCCTCACCCCATCCGTGCCCCAAACCCCTGTCCTTATTAACTAATTACAGGTGTTAGACAATTAATTAGGCAGGCCCAAATATAAATCGAACAATACATTTAGCTCTTTATGTAGGTAGGATTTGTCTCAACACACAATCTTAGATCTTTATACTGGCAGGTTTTACACGAATTGAAATTATTAGACTTTTAATTAGGCAGGGTTTATAAAACCAAATATTGTTGGCAGGTGCTGCAATTTTTTGGTTCGGGTTTCTGTCTGTTCTAGGACACCATGGACCACGAGAGATTAATACGGACTAACCGAAGAGGATTTAAGTATATGCATACTCATACCTACATGAGTATGGGATAGTATCTATTACAGTCCTATGTAGATAGGATATTATTGAAATTGTACTTTTATTCGATCTGTTAGATGTTATACTAGGTAGGGTGATTCTAGTCTTAAGTTAGCTCTTTAGTCAGGCAGGGTGTATTCGAATCTAATCTAAAATTTAAGAAAGTAGGGTTTATTTTTAAGTTATGTCTTAGCTTTTAAGCCCGCAGTGTTCACCACTGCAATAATATTTCGTTGTCTAGTTTTTAAGATCATAGGATATATTTTTAAGACAGTTTTATTTCAGGAACGTGAATTCTCTTGCAGATTTTCTTTCAGGTTTCCTTCTGATATTCCATTTAGCTTTCGGTCGTGAATTTTCCAACTACTCCTCTTGTTGTCTTACTTGTACTACGATCAATTACTGAACGTTCTACAAATTGACAATAATAGGAGATTTTTCTTTGTCACATGTTATATTAGAATTAGTTTTCGCGAAATTGAAGGGTGGAAGGGCCGTGGCTAGGGTGGGTCTCCATGCGCAGTAACCTCCACGTGGTGAGACCCGGGCAATCAATTATTTATCGTATAATTATTAAACGTTTAACAGACGTTTGATAATTATGTGGAAAATAATTCGAGCGAATTGACTGCGCATTGCACTTTCCCCTCTCGTTCCCTTTTTTGCTTCATTCTCTTATTTGCTTGATTCCCTTATTAGCTTCATTCCCTTTTCCGTTCTCGGCCCGGAGGACGGATGGTAAGGCGCTTTTGGCACCTGTGGCGGTATTTGGGTTGCAGTGTCATCGTGGAGCGGTGTGTGAGGCTGTGATTGCGGTTCTGGACAGGTGACCCGCCGAGTAGGATATTTATCCCCGTTAGACCACGCCAAGCACACCTTGGGGTGGCAGAAGGCATATGGGACATAATCTGGATTCGTGGTTGTAGTCTTGCATATCCGTTCCTCAAAGATTGCTGTGGCTCGGTATCGAAACAGGTGTTGATTGTAAGTCGTGTTACTGTCCATACTCTGGGCCGAGGGCTCGCGGGCTGCTCGGTAGCAGTCACTTTCGTTATTTGCCTCCCATTTGATCCCACTTGTGAGTTGAAGATTTTTATAATGCTTTACTAATTACATCCACTTTGTCTTTGTTTCAGAAGGATTGGAAGGACTCAGCTGAAGAAGAGGATTTCTTAAAATATGTATAATATGACCACACTCTCACCCTGCCCCTGCCCCTGCCCGTGCCCAACCCCTGCCCGTGCCCAGCCCCTGCCCAGTTGCCAGTTGTCTGTTCTAGGAAGGCATGGACCACGAAATTAATATGGACTAATTGAAGAGGAATTAAGAATATGCATACTTATACGTACAATAATATGATAAAGTATCTGTTACATTCCTATTTAGGTAGCATATCATTGAAATTGTTCTTTTAATTGAACTCTTAGATATTATATTAGGTAGGGTGATTTTAGTTTTAAGTTAGATCTTTAGTCAGGCAGGGCGCATTTGAATTTAATCTAGTATTTAAGAAAGGAGAATTTATTTTTAAACTGTGCCTTGGTTATTAAGACAGCAGTGTACACTGCTGTGATAATATTTCGTTGTCTAGTTTCTATGATATATTTTTAAGACAGTTTTATTTCAGGAACGTGAATTCTCTTGCAGATTTTCTTTCAGGTTTCCATTTGATATTCAATTTAGCTTTCGGTCGTGAATTTTCCAAATACTCCTCTTGTTGTCTTATTTGTACTACGATCAATTAATGAACGTTCTACAAATTGACAATAATAGGAGATTTCTCTTTCTCACAAGCTATATTAGAATTAGTTTTCGCGTAATTGGAGGGTGGAAGGGCCGTGGCTAGGGTGGGTCTCCATGCGCAGTAACCTCCACGTGGTGAGACCCGGGCAATCAATTATTTATCGTATAATTATTAAACGTTTAACAGACGTTTGATAATTATGTGGAAAATAATTCGAGCAAATTGACTGCGTATTGCACTTAGGATACAATGTACAATAATGGCCGCTTAATGTTCGTTATTTTTCACAGTTAATGTTCGCAGAGTCATCCCTACCGATTTTTGGACCTGCTCCAATGTATCGAATGTAGCGAGCGTTCGAGTTATCTCCACTTGTGATAAGCAATGGCTCTCAATATATCACACTCTCTTTATCTGGACAAAAGTGTGACCAACAGAGTCTAAACCGAGCATGCCGAAAAGCTATGAGCATGAACTGGTAATTACTGTCCCCGGATATCCCCGGATAGGGTTCGTTAGGCAGTCCCGAACCAGCGAACATTGAGTGGGCATTACTGCCCACTGTAGTTCTTTAAGTGGACAGAGGCTTAAGGTTCTTATTGCAATTACGTGTGAATTCTCGTTTTCATTGTTGTATCTATTTGTAGTTATAAATATTATGTATTGCTTTTTATCCTGGTTCTTATGTAGAGTCTTCTGTTTGCTGAAGCACTAGAGATAATTCGTCTGCAATATAATATTTATTTCGCCTTGGGAATTACATTTTCTTATTTCTCAAGAAACCATCTTTTCTTTAAACGAAATACCCATGTATATATTTTAATTCATAAATTAATTAATATCTGTATACATGTACTTGAAACTACGCGGGTCTCTGCCATATCTACATTGCGTGCTGTGATATTGCCATCTATGCAGCACTCCTTGAAACTACTCCCGCCTCTTACTTACCTTGAGTGCAGATTTGGTAGAGGCCCGAGTAGTTGCAAGGAGTTCCGCATAGATGGTCATACCATAGCAGGCGCGAGTAGTTCATGGAGTACTGTGTAGATGGCGATGTTAACGGCCACTTGGGTGTAGATAAAACAGGGATATTAGTGGTACGAAATTTCAAGTACTTTATAAATAGATGCACGATAAACGTAATAAAGTTTGGTTATTTGTCTTCATTAATAAAATTAAGTTTATAGTGCTCTAAAATCGTTTCGTATTCACATTCACAATAAAGTGTTAGCAAACACATACATTAATATGTATAGTGACATTGTAAGTTCCATAACCCATTTTATTCTACAACAATCGAGCTCGTTTCCAAAGGTAAATCCTTTTGTGAATATTTATTTCTTTAAATAAATTTCTTAGCATATAATAAATACATACTAATAGTAGTATTATTCTTTATTGCGGTCTCGCAGCAGTGAAAGTTGGGGTTAGCGTACATATAACCTATCTTTGCAATACTATCTTAACTCTTGCACTGTCATAATCTATTTCGCTCTTCCTTTTGAAACCTTCTCTACCTTACGTATCACATTATTCGTATCTCTTTATTGCACATGTATTATACACCTTTCCATTTCCTCTATGTTTCATTTCAAATTCCTAAGTCATTTTCGCGCTACTAGTTGCTGACCCTTTCCTGTTCCCTCTTTACTTTGGTACTGTCGTATTGCTCCTGTTTTAATACATTCAAACCTTTCATTATATCTTGCTTCATTTATTTTTCTTTGAAGGCTCTCCGTTAGATCCTTTTGTTCCGTTCTTATCAAATTTAGTATTGTCACACTCATTCCATTCGTTTTAAAAGACTCTTTCTCTTATGCTTCTAGTTTGGTCCGCCCTAATTTCTTTTTCGACTAAATATCATTTAACAATCTTTCTGTCTCCTGTCATGTACTTACTAATATATTTTTTGTGTGCGTACATTTTGTAGGCAGAAGATAAGGAGCATTGACCGCCAATTCTCATTGCGCATAAAAAGAAGGAGGAAGAAAGATTAACTCTAGCCATATACTTCAGATATATTAAATTGGTTTTGTGGGATTGGAAGGTGTATGCAACAAAGGCTGATGTAAGTGTAATACGTGTCTAAATATCTTTTTCTTTCAATAAATCTTCCTGCGTGTAATAATTACATACTAACAATAGTATTCCTTTTTATGTCGGCCTCCCAGCTATGAAATTTCGAATTAGTGTACATATAACATAACTTTAGATTACTATCTTAACTTATGCATCCTTCTCCTCCACTCTTTCTTGCCAACCTTCTCTACTTTACACATTATCCCATTACTTATCCCCTTATTTCATTTCGATTATACATTTGGTCTTCAAGACTCTCTATCACTTTCTTTACTTCTCTTTTCATCAAATTCATTCATGTTTGATTCATTCCATTCCTTTTTAAATAATCCCCCCCTTTTTCTTATACTTCTTGTGTGGTCTTTCCCTATTTTCTTTTCTTCTAACTATCCTTTAACAATGATTCTTTCACCTGTTACATACTTACTAATATATCTTTTGTGTGTACAGGTTTTGCATCGAAGGAGTAAGGAGCATTAACCAGTGCATCTCATCATGCATAAAAGCAAGAAAGAAGAAAGAATAACCCTTGCCACATACTTTAGTTATCCTATAGTTATGGAAATTGGTTTATAAAAATAGTTTGTAACCATTAGCGCATAAGATTAATTTAGAACAATTGTGTAATTAACTGTTATCTATATCTATTATATCTTTTATTTTATATTCAGTTTATTCGGTAGATCTTATATAAACTTTAATAGTACGTTTACTACAAGTTATAATAAAAAAAGATATAATAAATAGTTTAAATATGCACCAGTTACACAATTGCTGCAATTTAAATTTATAAGCTTCTGCATGTAAACCGTGTAAATTTTAGTATAAGTTTTATCTGTAAGAATATGTATTGTAAATTAACTTCAAAGAATAGTTTATAAGTATTAGATCATTTACATTTATAATATTCTTTATATTATATAAATATTAGTTTAGAATTGATCCAAGATTTACTGTTACGATTAATTGTAAATTGATATATAAGAATAGTTCATAAGTGTTAGCTTGTACATTGGAATTACAACATTCTTGTAACTTGTATCTTCATTAATTAATTTAATAAATCTTTAATAAAAGGAATTCTACTGCTCTCTTTATTTTAACACCTTACCTATCCTTGAAAAGACCTGATTCCACTTCCTTAAACAAGAAGTACCGTGGACGGACTTTAAATGCAAAGTCCTAAAGCGAGAAAATTGTAAAAATAGGCCTGAACATTATTAACGTTGGCGCTAATTGTTAAGGAATTAATACGTCATGATGGGAGCTCTTCAAATTTTAATTCTCGGAAATTCCTAGAACGTGACGTCATTTCCAAGAATTGGTGAAGTCTAATACCTCCTCGCACATCATATTCTCCTAATACAAATCCACGATTTTCAGCGAGATATTTTTGGCAGAAACTCGGAAATTCCTGGAATGTGACGTCATTTCCAAGAATTGCTGCGATGAAAGACCTCCTCGCATATCATATTCTCCTGATACAAATCCACGATTTTCGGCGAGATATTTTTGGCAGAAACGCGGAAATTTCAGCGCTCGGAAATTCCTAGAATGTGACGTCATTACTGAGAACGAATACCTCCTTGCATATCATATTCTCCTGATACAAATCCACGATTTTCGGCGAGATATTTTTGGCAGAATCGCGGAAATTTCAGCGCTCGAAAATTCCTAGAATGTGACGTCATTACTGAGAACGAATACCTCCTTGCACATCATATTCTCCTAATACAAATCCACGATTTTCAGTAGAAATTTAAGTGCCGAAAATCTTGGATTTGTATCAGGAGAATATGATATGCAAGGAGGTATTCGTTCTCAGAAATGACGTCACATTCCAGGAATTTCCGAGCGCTGAAATTTCTGAGTTTCTGGCAAAAATATCTCGCTGAAATTCGTGGACTTGTATCAGGAGAATATGATGTGCGAGGAGGTATTCGATCTCAGCAATTCTAAGAAATGACGTCACGTTCCAGGAATTTCCGAGGTCTTAATTTTTTGGACTTCTGCTATCCAATTTTGCAAGAACTTAGAATTAGACTTAGACTTAGAATTTGCTGCTTCCAAATTTAATAACGTATAGGGCCATTTTGACAAGTTTCCCGCTTTAGAACTTTCCATTTCAAGTTCGCCCACGGTACTTCTTGTATAAGGAATTGGAATTAGGTTCTTTTAAGGATGTGAAAATAAGAAGAGCAGTCGAGTTCTTTTCATTGAACATTTATTTAAATTAATCAATGAAGATACAAGTTACAAAAATGTTGTAGTCCAAATTTACAAGCTAATCCTTATGAACTATTCTTTTATATCTATTTACAATAGATCGTACAACTAAATATTGTATCAATTCTAAACTAACACTTATGTAGCATAACAAATACTATAAACATAAATAATCTAATACTTACAAGCTATTGTTTGCAGTTAATTTACAATATATCTTACAGATAGAACTTATATTAAAATTTACATACTTCATATGCAGAAGCTTATACAATTTAAATTACAGCAATTGTGTAACTTGTGTATACGTAAATTATTTATTATATCTCTCATTTTACATTTAGCACATTACAGTTTATATACGATCTACCGAATAAACTGAATATAAAATAAAGTATACAATAGGTACATAGAACAGTTAATTACACAATTGTTCTAAATTAAGCTTATGCGCTAATAGTTACAAACTATTTCTATAAATCGCTTTACTATAACTAAAGGATAACTAAAGTATCTGGCAAATAGTTCTTCTATCTTTCTTGCTCCTATGCACGACAAGAAGTGCCAGTCGATGCCCGTTACTCGTTGCCTCCACAACCTGCACACACAAAACATATATTAGTAAGTATGTAACAGGAAACAGAAGGAAGAAGGGAGGGCCAAACCAAAAGCATTAGAGAAAGAAACGATTATTTAAAAAGGAATGGAATGAGTCTCGTAAGAAAGAATTTAATGAAATCTGAAGTAAAGGAATTGTCGCAGAGCCTTAAACAAAGAGACTATGAAATACAACAGCAGGAATGAAACAGAAAAATGGAAGATGCAAGATATAATGAAATGTTTGAATATATTATAAGAGCAACATTACAAAAGTACCTAAGTAAGAACGGAAGATGGCACAATCGGCAATTAATAATACGGGGATAGATGCGAAAGCATTAAAGGATGAAATAAATATTGGCAGAAGGAGAAGAAGAAAATATGTGACCCGTGCAGACAAAATTTGGAAGGATGGAACCTGTTAACAGGATCTACGGAGATTGAGATAATAGGATATAAAGATAACTTAGGAGTTTAAAATGAAACAGGGAAGAAAAGGAGAGATGTGTAATAGAGATAATGTAATAAAAAATAGGAAATAGTGTAATACGTAAGGCAGAGAAGGTATGATGACGAAGAGGAAAACGGAAGATGACAGTGCAAAGATAGGTTATGCGTATACTAAGGCCAACTTTCATTGCTGTGAGACCGAAATGAAGAATACAATATTTGTAGATGTATTTACCTTTGTTAAAGATCTTGATTGTTGTACAAGGAAATAAAGAATGGAACTTACAATGTTACTACACTTATTAATTTTAATGTAGATTGTAATAAATGTTTGCTACCACTTTATTCATATGAAAATGAGAGTACGAAACGATTTTTCGAGCATTATTATCTTAATTTTCTTAATGAAAACATAAATAACCATATTTTATGAACTTTATCGCACCGCTAATTATAAACAGGTACTTCAATTTACGTACCACTCGCAACCCTGTCTTACCTACACTCAAAGTGGGCTTTAATTTCGCCATCTATACAGAACTGCACGAAACTGTATATATGTCTGCTTTATCTAGAGTCATTAGTATCGCCATCTATACAGATGTGACTAAAACTACTCGGGCCTCTGCCGTACCTACACTTATGGTAAGTAAGGGGTGTAAGTAGTTTCAAGGCGTTCTGTATAGATGGAACTACCATAGCAAGCGCGAGTGGTTTCAAGGAGTTCTGTATAGATGGCGAAACCATAGCAGGCACTGTAGATATGGCAGAGACCCGCGTAGATTCAAGTATGTTACCACCGACGAGATAAAGGAATAGACAAGCCATGCAATGTATTTTTTCGGCCACGATTTCTGGGTCCCGGGGTCCCATTACCATTTCCGTGTCACTCGCAACGTTACCCACAGATTATAGAAAACGATGCGAAAAATAAATAATTTTAAAGAATTCTTTTGTTCTTTGCCGCAATGAAAGGCAACGAAAGATATGAAACATTTAATGTTAATTAAAAATCTTTTAATTAAAGAAACACATGATAACAAGTTTTCTTATTACAATTGTACTATCACTAAATGAAATAATTTTTAAAGTTATACTTTACATTATTTTCTGATAAATTACCAAAAAAAATTGAGCTAAGAGATGTATATTTTTTTAACACCCAAACAATAAAGTTGCCACAATGGAAAAGATAGTGACGATAATTGTATACTACAATTGTTAATTGTATAGTTACTAGACAAATTCTTTAATTCTCTTTTTCATTGGAGCAATTTTATCGTTAATGAAACACGCAATTTCTTATTAATATTCAACTAATAACAATGACAAAGTATCTCATTTACTAATATAAGGCAATTCCAGCGATAAACGTGTCTGCAAACGATTAGTGTTCGCATTCGGTCCCAATCGAAGTGCACTAATCGAGATTTTTCTGAAAATATATAATACCAAATTAATAATTGGAGTATACTTTATACTCCGATCCGGAGTAGGTCCAAGGATTGGTGGCGATCTCTCGGCGAGCATTAATTGGGGAAATGAACGAACATTGAGTGGCCATTATTGTACATTGTATACTAAGTAAAATACGCAGTCAATTCGCTCGACTTATTTTCCACATAATTATCAAACGTCTCTTAAACGTTTAATAATTCTACGATAAATAAATGATTGCCCAGGTCTCACCACGTGGAGGTTACTGCGCATGGAGACCCACCCTAGCCACGGCCCTTCCACCCTTCAATTTCGCGAAAACTAATTCTAATATAACATGTGACAAAGAAAAATCTCCTATTATTGTCAATTTGTAGAACGTTCAGTAATTGATCGTAGTACAAGTAAGACAACAAGAGGAGTAGTTGGAAAATTCACGACCGAAAGCTAAATGGAATATCAGAAGGAAACCTGAAAGAAAATCTGCAAGAGAATTCACGTTCCTGAAATAAAACTGTCTTAAAAATATATCCTATGATCTTAAAAACTAGACAACGAAATATTATTGCAGTGGTGAACACTGCGGGCTTAAAAGCTAAGACATAACTTAAAAATAAACCCTACTTTCTTAAATTTTAGATTAGATTCGAATACACCCTGCCTGACTAAAGAGCTAACTTAAGACTAGAATCACCCTACCTAGTATAACATCTAACAGATCGAATAAAAGTACAATTTCAATAATATCCTATCTACATAGGACTGTAATAGATACTATCCCATACTCATGTAGGTATGAGTATGCATATACTTAAATCCTCTTCGGTTAGTCCGTATTAATCTCTCGTGGTCCATGGTGTCCTAGAACAGACAGAAACCCGAACCAAAAAATTGCAGCACCTGCCAACAATATTTGGTTTTATAAACCCTGCCTAATTAAAAGTCTAATAATTTCAATTCGTGTAAAACCTGCCAGTATAAAGATCTAAGATTGTGTGTTGAGACAAATCCTACCTACATAAAGAGCTAAATGTATTGTTCGATTTATATTTGGGCCTGCCTAATTAATTGTCTAACACCTGTAATTAGTTAATAAGGACAGGGGTTTGGGGCACGGATGGGGTGAGGGTGTGTTCGTATTATACATTGTTTCATGAATCCTCTTCTTTTCAATGCTTCTGAAACATGCACAAACTCGAAATAATTAGTAAAGCATTATAAGAATGAATTCTTAAACTCACAAATTGAATCGACGAGGCTGGCTCTTTAATTTTAAAGTTTCCAATCGTGTCTTTGATAATATTTCTGGATCTGTATTCTATATATTCCACTCTTGAGCCTCTGACGTATGTACTTATGTTTGTTTAATATAGCATATTTGGGTTCATCTGTGAATCTGTAACAATCTCAAGCATTGGATTAGTGACATCCCCAAGCCTGCCCAGTTTATATCGAAATGAAGCTGCTTTTAATTCGGAATAACTGAATTTTAGCGCAGTTAATGAATCAGAATGCTGCTATTTTTTGATAACAATAGTTAATTGGATTTCGGCCAAAGTGATATATTCTTTTGTACGTTCTAGATCAAACTGAATGGTGGTATCACGTTCATTAAAAACTCCAAAATGAAGTAGTCACATTTCACTACAATTGATTCTATTTTGCTTCAACAAAGAAGCAACAAACGATTATTCGGAAGCAAAATATCAAACTTTCACTATCACCATGCCGAGACCCAACTACTGCCAATAACGTTTTTCGTGCAAGGATTTTTGTTTAAACATTTACGGATATCGCGAGTGAATTTCAATTTCTACAAAGCAAGCTCGAAAAGTTATAAAAATTGGCTCTACTAAAAAAAAGGTTAAGATAGAATTGCAACAATTAAGAGGAAATATTTAAGAGTTAAACTCTAATAATGAACAGTCACTAGTATTAACTCTAATTTAAATCTACTATCTAGAATTATTATAAATTTATCAAAGATTCTGCAAATTATATCTGTTTTTTACTTTGCTCTTTTTCTTTTCTTTTCTTTGTTCTTTTTCTTTTATTTTCTTTTTTCTTTCCTTTCTCTTTCATTTATTTTCTTTTTTATTTCTCTTCATTTCGTTCACACAGTAATTTACTAATATGTATGCAAATTTTTAGCAGTACTTCCATCAACAGACATTCCAGGTAGTATAATTATTAAGAAAAATAAAATAAAAAGAAAGGCAAATATAAAACGCTGAAAAGAAAAAGTTCCTGGTTCAGGAACAGGCTTCCAATTGGAAGCAGATAGGGACTAGTAGTCGCAACTCTACTTAAAAACGCGATCTTTAATCAACGCAACGCTAACTGGAACTCGCGATACAATCATTTCGCAACACTATTTATTAAGACTAATAGAAAGCAAACAGTAAATTATATGTACTATCTAAAATTAAGCAAATTGAAGATCCTCTGATAAATGAACTGAAAGTTCCAATACGCGAAAACAATTTCCGCAACACTAGAAGATCAAATGTAGAGTGTATTATAAAATACTACAATTTAACTAGCAATAAGAATAGCAATAAGTGGCATTCAACGCAACTCCAACTCGACCCGTTCGCAAGTTTTTCGCAACTCTAAAGCAACGCGATATTTTTGGGAGGGCTGTATCGTTGGGCCGGAATGTGCATCGGCCAAGTACAAATAAAAATTCTACAAATGAAAATGCAAGCACAGTGACAAAGTAGTAACACAGAATGATTCCCCATTCTTAAAAAGAATGGGGAGCCATTAGTAGTTGCCCTCTTGAGTGACAGTTTGTCGGGCCTCTTCGGCATATAGCCTCTCCATTTCGTCGGACCCAAGGGTCAGCTGAAACTTAAACTAGGCTCGAGACTCTAATCGGAAACCAAGGAAAAACTTATAAAGGTGAAATAAAGAGTTTCAATCGCGGAGCTAAATGGAACACACGTGGCCGAATGACGATCAAATAAAATCGTAAAATTGTGATTACGGAAAATCACATAGATTACGATTAAAATTGTAATCGTTCTTCGTTCACACGTGCAGCCTCGAGCATAATGTAACGCATTTCGTTTCGGAGCCTAAATCGCGACCACGACCGCGAAGGATTCGAAAAATCGATAGGCAAAGCCAGAGGCGAACGCATTTTCGTTCGCGCCGCAGCTTCACCGTCGACTTTTCAAATCAGATTTCCTGAAACAGGTTGATCACGCGAAATAGTGCCTACCCGATCAGAGACTGTGTCAACCTGCCCGGCCCTACCTACTTATGTCTATCAATCACACCAGAAAGTATGCTACCTATCCTACCTGGACCTATATTTAAAAAATGGCAAACAAACACACCAACACACGACACTCCACGGTTCTCAGTCAAACACTTGGGCGCAAAAGCCTACACTAGGGAGGCGTCCCGGGACACCCCCGACACCCAAGTGCTGTCACACAACTTGCACACTCTAATGTACGTACCATTTTTCTGAAATCGACTGACAGTGGCTGGGATCTCTGCGTTCACGTGGAAAAAACCACGTCGCGGTTGAGATATTTAATAGATATTTAATAAAATAATTAAATAGCACCGATACAAGAGGTACTTGATAGCAATTCATAAGTATATTCAATTCTTTTTGGCATTTGGCCTCTGTCATCTTAAATGACAAAAACTTCGTGCCCAAGTATAGTAGGAATTATTGAAGCAAATAATACTAAAAATGATGTCTCTGTTTTAAATTGATGGACATCTTATCTTGGTCATAATAGCTACATTTTAATACGGAACGACGCAAATCCACAGCCTAACCACACACACAATGCGGATATTACGTCGTGCACGATACACCAACGCACTGTCAGTCGCCAACAATAAATCATTTTATGGCTTATAAACTAAAAAATATCATCGTGCTCTACCACCGTTTTCCCACCCAAGTAGCACCGGGGCACGTGAGTGGGATCCGGGCAGTGAACACGGAAAGGGTTAAACCTGAAAATCCTCGTCTAAAAAGATGATAAGGACATACTGATTTTCTAACGGGCTAAAATACATATATATGTACAACAGATCTATATATGATTCTACTTTATTGAAGAGAAAATTAAATGACTCTACTTTATTAGAAAAATTGTGCAATGACTCTACTATATTAGAAAAATTATGCAGTGACTCTACTTTATTAGAAAAATTATTCAAAGACTCTACGTTAATAGAGAAATTATTCAACGACTCTACTTTAATATACTTTGAATTAAATTGAAACATCCTCGGGCGTTCCCGTTATCAAAGCATTGATTCTAAAACGCAAGATTGCTTTAAAAGTTGATTGCCTTGATTTCGAAAACTACCCGTTCGCGTATTGTCTTCTTGTACATTCAGGTTTAATTAACATTTTGTACGGAAACAATGAACGTATCGATATCTTTAAACGCTAAAGACTAATATGGATATCGAATAATAAAATTATTCGATAGTTCCAACAAATTGATAAGGTAAATGAGTACCTTCACTTTATATATTATCAAAGTAGAAAAATATGAAATACTACACTCTTACTAACAGCAATAATTATGCAATTTATTCTAACTGTGCAGTCATTGCAATTGACAAGTAAACGAAGTCGAATGGTATTCGACTTCTCCACTACAAACTAATGCACGTAGAATACTGGACGTTACTTTATATTCATTCAATAATTAATAACTATTTAAATATCGTTTCATAGGTATTCAATTAAATACTCTATTATAAAAAGATATATAGTGATATATTTTGTACTAAATATGATCTGTTTTAAAATTATCAAGCTATTTAAAAACGCGTTGTACAAGAAGACCTATCCTCACATAATATAAAGCAGTAAAGAAGTTACTACTCATGAGTATATTTCCATATACCCATGGTCACAGTGCTTGCCAGAAAAATCTACGTAATTACAACCAGTCACCCGTGTCGGTTCGGACCTTTCGTCCTGCGACATGATTGAGTGACCAGAGGAACTTTAAAGCATGCCACTCACCGGTTGCAGACTCACCAGGTGTGCGGTCAAGCTCGTCGCCATCGAAGCCATGGAAGCTGCTGAAACATTCAAAAAGAGCAAACAACATTAAAATCTATGTATTTTCAGTACTTTTGGAATGTGTTAATTATCAATGATTATTGCAATACAAGATTAAAGAACGAAGGAGATACTTACTCGTCAAATTGATGGCTGAAAGCCCGAACTCGCCGAACAGGACACTGACTCTAATGGAACACTTATGATTGACGAACAAAGTGATTCTAATTTCGCGACAGTATTGCTACTGTTTTTGTGACTGCTACCGAGCAGCCCGCGTGCCCTCGGCTCAGAGTCTGGACAGTAAAACGACTTAGCATCGACACCAGTTTCGATTCCGAGCCACAGAAATCATTAAGGCACGGATATGCAAAACCACAACCACGATTCTAGATTATGACCCGTATGCCTTCTGCCACCCCAAGGTGTGCTTGGCGTGGTCTAACACATAGGAATTTCCTACTAGGCGGGCCAAAGTGTCCAGAAAAGCAATCACAGCCCCACACACCGCCCCCCGATGACACTGCAACCCGGATATTGCAAGAACCGCGACCACGATTCCAGAATGGTGGATGACCTACCCAAATTAGAGATTATATGTGGTCTAACAGAGGGCCTCGTGACCAGGGTCCAGAACCACAATCACGCCCCCGCACATCGTAACTCGCTGACACTAAGTCCCTAACCATCAGTCCTCCGAGCCGAGAACGGAAAAGGAAACGGAATAATTGTGATCGACGAACAAAGTGACTCTATTTTTCGCGAGAGTATTATTTCGGAGCAAACACTGACTCTAATTTCGCGTCTCTTTACTGTTATTTGTGTTGAATTATTATTAAGAGCGGCTGCGCTCAAAAAATAATAAAAAGAACTTTGACGGAACAAGCACTGACTCTACCAACCGCATTGCGCGCGGCCAACAATATCGTTATGGTGATACAATTGAGCCCATGGCAGCTTCTGAAACATTCAAAAGAACAGACAACATTGAAATCTTTGCGTTTTGAGTACTTTTCGATCATGATAATTATCAAAGACCATTGTAAAATAAGATTAAAGAAATACAGAGATACTTACTCTTCGAGTTGATGGATGAGTGCCCGAACTCGCCGAACTGCATCGGTGCTGACTCTAATACCGGAATACTTATTGCGAAAGAAAAAAAAATAAAATAAAAGACTACTATCGCGCACGTCAATTGTGATCGACGAACAAAGTGACTCTAATTTCGAAGCAAACACTGACTCTACTTTCGCGTATCTTTACCGTTATTTATATTTAGTTATAATTATTATGAGCGGTTTCGCTCAGAAAATAATAAAAAGAACTTTGACGGAGCAAGCACTGACTCTACCGACCGCATTGCGCGCGGTCATCAAAATTTTCTGAAAGAGAATCTGTACAAGTTTGTAAATAGGGTGAGGAGGTAGAAATTGAAGCAATACACATTTGATTTTATTTATCTCTTTCTTATTTCTTCATCCTGTCAAACGTCTGTTGAGGAAATACTGCTTTGTTTTAATAAAGTACTACCGTATTATTATTCTGATTTAATTACTGTTAATTGTCTATTCAAGATATACTATTATAGATTAATATAAATGATTTATCAAAAGCATACTGTGACTGTTCTTTGTCCGAGTTTTAAAGGTGATCATGATCTTAGTTAGTAAGCAATATCGCGCATTTATAAGTTCTCGTAGCTGCTTGTAGAAATCAAGACTCGAAACTATTTATCATGCTTCAAGTGCATGGCAACCAGTACGTAAGTACGCGGACAATGCTGCATCGAAAATACAATTTGACCGTACTTGTGCCAAGTCACAGAGATAATAAAAGTTTTTAATAAATACTAGTGAAGCTATAATAGAAATCGCGACCGATATGCAGCGAAACATGAAAGTATTTCAATTTTTCGTTTAGAATTAATGAAATTTACTGACTCTAGTTTCAATCGCGAATGGCATATTGTAAGTCCTACTTAAAATGTTTAAACTGCTCAATAACTTTCAACCGAAAGAAAAGAACTTGAGCCAAAATCCAATCGCCAGATAACTAGAAATATACGTAAACCGTTGGGATAATAAGTTAAATGTTACCAATCCTTCATCATACGTCATCGGACTGATTGTTATGCATCGCAGTAATTGCATCTCAATACTCCATTCCTGCAGCCTCAATATATTATCCTCCACCAACCAATCATCCATTGTATCTGCAACAAAAAGAAAAGCAACGTGATAAACCTGTGCCAAAATCAGAATCGAATTCGAAGTCGCGAAAAGACATATGTAACTGGGTATGTAAGTGACATTGCAAAGAAAATAAACGCAAACTTAACACCGCATCGAATCCGAATAATCGTGTAATAAAATATAATAAATATTCAAAGAACCGTTTAAACTAATAAATTAATGAACCCGATATTTTAATAAACGACTAGTTATCGCGAATCAAAAAATCGGTGGTACCGGATGACCGGTCAAGCGTCCAGCAAAAGAGACTCGAGAAAGAGTTTAATGGATATCCACGATAGTCAAACGATTGTTAAATAAACGTGTATTAATTAATAGAAGGTAATAGACAAGCGTATGCGGTGATAAAGTAAACCCCGAGATGCTATTGTATTGTAAGCTGATGTACATATGTCGCTAACCTTCGACAGCATAGACGACCCGTACGGTACGACGCTTGAACTGATAGTGACACCGCGTGCGCCGCGCACCGGCATCCCCACTCCGTGACGCGCCGGCGCGTCGGTAACGCTCGGTCGCGCTCGGTGGTATTCGCAATTTTCGAACTCTTCGAAGGTCTCCGATCGCGGTCGTGCGTACTACTGTACTAAGGTCATACGTACTGAACTTTTTCGACTTCTGACCAATTTTTAGCTAAGCCTACGATCCTAGGGTTGTACCTACTGGACTTTTACGTTTTCTGACCATCTTTTAGCCGGACCTACGACTCTAGGGTCATGTCTACTGTGTACTTCTTCGGGTTCTGACCAACTTTTAGCTGAATCTACGATCCTATGGTTGTACCTACTGGACTTTTACGTTTTCTGACCAACTTTTAGCCGGACCTACGACTCTAGGGTCGTCCCTACTGGACTTTACCGGCTTCTGAACAACTTTTAGCTGAACCTACGATCCTAGGGTTATACCTACTGGACTTTTACGTTTTCTGACCAACTTTTAGCCGGACCTACGACTCTAGGGTCGTGCCTATTGAAGTTCTGCGGGTTCTGATTAAGTTTTAGCTGGACCTACGATCCTCGTTAAAGAATTCTTTTGTTCTTTGCCGCGCAATGAATGCGTGACAGCACAGGCGGGACGCTTGACGTGACACTGTCACTTTCATCGCCCGATGCATCGCGATGTTGTTTCGACCCAACTCGAGCCGAGCCGAAGCTCAATTTTTCTATCGAAACGTTGCTCGAGAAATAGCTTTCCTGATCCCCCCAAAGCATTTACATATATTCAACAATCGCATGAATCCCGTACCCGCTACTTCAGTAAAGAATAGTTCTTCAAGTGATCACTGTCCATGAGCAGAGGACGCTCAAATCAGCGTGGGATTTCTGAGTCGGTATGACAGTCACGTTGGGCCACAAAAGTCCATAAGATGTCTTGTCTATTCTTATATCTCGTCGGTGATATTACACTGTTACTATGTTAAAAGATATAATAGACAGGATATGTTGATTAAAGCTGTAAAAGAAAATAAATTGGCTAGATTAATTAAAAGACGTTGGAGGATTTTTATAACTGTAGCAGATCTTATGAGATTTTAATGTAATTGAGAACCATGTTTTAATTAGTGGTTGCTATTACGACAATTAAACCACATCCTATTCATCTAGATTAGAAGTGATCTCAAATATATTATCGCTTTGCTACGTAAATGATTTTACAGCTTCCCCTTCGTCAACTGTCTAAAATTTTGAAAAGCTTTCGATACTTTTCAGGAAGCTATAATCTCTGACACAAATAATACACAAGCAAATACTTTTCCTTCCTCGAATACACAGCGTGACAACGTGAAAATGTAAATATTGTAGTATTCGAATAGTCACTCTCTGTGTAGGTATTGTCAAGATGTGGTACAAGTCCACCTATATATGTATATCTATAAATGAGGAAGAATCGCCTTTATCTTGTTAACAGAAAATGAGTCGCCTTGTATCAGAACAGCGTGCAACCGCATGTGAGTTTCAGAACTTCAAAAACAATTAAAGAAATAAATTGAGCCATTTAGGCGAACATCCTCAACATATTCATCTAATTTAGAAGCACCAAAGTACCATTTATCCGAATCGTTAAAAAATTACCTAATTGGGAGAAAGTTCTAAAGAAAATAATAACGTCATTGAACAATACATATTTGACATTCAAGGAATTTCCAGCAATAAAGAATCGGAAATTGGACGAAGAAGTTAATCATCAAAATGATATACCTCATTAAAAAATCATATTTCATAGCAACAGCAAAATGGGCAAAATTTGTCCGTTCAACTTAACAACATTCCAAATATTGACCTACCTGCAATCACCTTTATCTTTTTTACCTGTTATAAATTCTTATACCTTAGTTGTGAGGAAAACAATAGCATATTCGTTTTTATTAGTAACATATTGTATACATAGCTACATTTGTACAAGTTACACACATGTATTTATTTATTTTAACTATCAAATGCGCGTACCGACTTCGGTAGATTATCACTTTATACTGAGAAAGTTGTGCTACCATACATGAGAAAATGATAATTTGTAACTGTAATATTTGAACGTAATGTGATCATATTCTGAACAATATTTATATATGAGATATATAAATTGCAACAGATATTATTACTGTAGTATTAAATTAATAAATTTAGACCTAAGAGCGCAAATAAATAGCACACGTGCTTTATTAATGTATATAGGAATACATTGGTACCAGTTGCTTTCAATTAATGTGATACAAAAATAAAAAGGAATAAAGTAAAGATGCAGGAAACGCTAAATATTAGTAAAGCATAATGCATACAGGAGGTCCATTTGAATCAAGCGATTATAATATTTGTTATTACATGATCACTCTATCTGAATATCAACGATTACAAAGATAATTACGATATAATTAACACTTTATTACTATCATTTTCTCAGAACTTGTCAATATCGATAGTAGGTACTTTCTTCAATGTCAACCATCCTGTAATAAATAAAAGATAAAGTGCATAAAAATTTTATTTAGTTGTAACTAATAATTTATAAAAATGTAAACAAATATAATTCTAATAAAAAGTTTGAAATACGAGCAATATTTATAATTTGCCAGGTGTTTCTAAAACACTTTCAGCATAACACAATTCCGCAAAATTCTGGTAAATCAGAAAGACTGCTTCCTCAGTATACATTGATCACATATGTATATTTATTATGTATGTATTTGTATCACCGATACACAAGAAATTCCTTCGACTTAAGGCAATCATTCTGATAACGCGACGACTAAAACCCATTTGTTACTCTACTACAAGTGATTCATCTAATCGACGTTTTTCAATAATCGTTCTTACGCTAGGGTTCTGACTACGTACAATTGATACGCGTTCTCTTATTATATACAAAAGATGATTTGTGCCCTATTTGATAAAGAGCTATTTGTGCTCGAGGCAATGATAAATGTTTCATTTGATCGGTACGGAGGAGCTTTCACGTTGTTGGTGGGCCAACAGGCAGTGTTTCGCTCATATCATCTCTCAGCAGTTCAACTTTACATATATTAAACTATCGTAACATCGTGGAAGATCAATGTACATTATTTGTATTCTCCTTTTGCAGTACAAACATATCTAATGTATCGTTAAATAAATAAAGTGTTCGTAAATAAATATATTAGTCAGTGGTTATTAATTATTGAATAAACAAAGTTAATAGTATCCTAATGTTGTATTAACAAAACGAATGTGGCTCGCACAATTCTGAACGATTTCTGAGCATGAGAAAATGCAGTGCGAGATAAAAATATATATAGTAATGTGTGCTACATTATAAACACATTGCGAACAATAGTGACAAATTTTGTTATCAAAAGGCTTAGAAACTTAGGGGCTAATAAAACAATGTCGAGTATGTACAAAATTTGTGTGTATGCCCTACATATGTATATGAAACAAATTGCGTGCATACCGTATACATATATCGACATTTACGTATAATCAATTAATATTATGCTGTTGCAGACGAAATGGTCGAAATTTTAATAAAACCATGAGATTTAATAAAACGTAATTTACTATGAGATGTGGTAAAGTATGATCGTCGCAATTTACACTTATATCATCATGGTCTTTAATTTAAGGCATAATAAGTTCTATTTCTGCCACATTTAACTACTAAATTGTGAAAGGTTTCGCCCTTGAGAAATCACCCATTTCGTATACAGCAGCCTAATGTGAGACTACAAATAATTAAAAACATAACAAAACTTGTAACGAAGAAGTGTATGCAATCGATGCAACACTGTACAAAATTGTACCACTGCTACTATACTCTTGCATGACTCGTAACCATATTAGCAAATATGATACACGAAATATTTACGAAAATTTGTTCTAGGAATATAACAAACCGAATCCAGAACTTTTGGCGATAGGAGTTAATCAACAGTAATAGAAAGTATACATAATATTAAACCACAAAAAACCAATTTGTATCTGAAACTACATTAAAACAACTACATATGTACATATAACGTATATTAAACTTTTTTATTTAATCGTACTATGCGCATAAGGTAAATTAAGTATGGTATTAGTTCATTAAATTTCTTATAGTTTCGCTCGCCATACTTCCCATACAGCTGTAAATTTGATACTTTTCGCTATACAACGTTGCAGAATTACGGTATTGACGTATACGGAGACACTATTACATATTTTTATTCTGCATCATACGATTATGTTTACGATGTAGGAATTTGTTTATACGACTCGAAGTTTATTAATAACAACTTCAAAAGCTTATGTAACAGTCCCTGAATTCTCTATTTTGTAAATGGTATAACAATTATAATAAAGTATTCATATTTGCGACATTTGAAACCTTCGTGACATTTCCACGTTCATTAGTTCAATCGTGGTATTTATTATTCGGATCGCTATTTACTACGCATAGGAATCGCACTACATTCGCAAATGATCAGGTTATTATATTTCACTGTCACACGGCGTATAATAGTAACAACCATAACGACAACAGTAACGATAATAATGGCCTTTATAATAATAGCATTAATAATAATGATGAAAACAATGTATTTACATATTATTGTATAAGGTCCAATATGTATATACGAGAAATTATTGTATTATTATGAATGTAGACAGAATTCGATTTTCCATGTTTTCGCAAAACACTCAACATGATGCAATAATATGGCTTATCGTAGAAACCTTTATTATAATTGTGATTTTCTGATAGTTCATTCAGAAGGAGAATAATTCGGAAGGCTATAGTACGAAATGATTCTTCTCAGCAAAATAAGCAATGATTTTCAATAAATTTATAATTGATTAGAAGATATAAAATTTTAGAATAGATATGCCAATTTACAATAAATGAAATTTAGTTTCCACAGCACTTCAGTGCATTCTTCGACAATAGGACAGCTCGCGCACTTCTCTACTTTATTCGCTATCAAATATCCCATGCGTCCACAATTCAAGATCTGATGTTAAATGACACATTCTTAAGAAACATTTAACATAAACATCAATAACATGTTATTAGACTTCGTGTTTTATTGCGTTCTATTCGAAGGGGCATAAAGCATTGATATCTTCTACTAGTAAATCAGTTTTGTAATTAAAATATATCCAATATCGGAGGCTACGAGGGGTACAGATGTTTTACAAAATGAAGCAATTCTCCAGTAATATAAGGAATGGTGTTCGTATGTATTGCAAATTAGTTCGAATTGCATTAAATGGCATTTATTGAAATTATCGATTCTGACTTAAATATGTGTACAATTTGATTTCATATTTGTACCATTTGCTTTACGAATGCTCCAAATTGGAGCCATTGGAGGAATTGGAGCCTCAAATGCCTATTAATTCTTTAATAACTGCATTAATATTCTAAAATAATTGACAGAAATAAATAAATTAGTTGAATACTGTTCCAAAGGCAAGATTTTTAAACAATTTATATCATTCTACATAATTTCGAAATGGTCAATAGAGAATGCCTATCTCTATCGAACAGCGTTGAATTTAGAGAACAATTGCTAATAATGAATTTCCGTCGACGATTCATACCTTGGATACTGAATACTATTCAATGAATAGACGTTAGGCGTTTATAAGATTGAAATGGGAATGGTGCGAATGAACTGGATGGAAATGTTTCTCTCATTGGACCAGTTCGAAATCTCTGTTTTTTTTCTATGTATATTATCTTTGCAATTGTATATTCAGTCATCTTAGAACTTGTTAAATTCGATTTATTAAAGTGTTTCTTTCTTGGAACCTTAAACAGAGTGGTTTTCCCTTCATTTTATTTCAAGTGTTATGGAGTACTTCTTTAAAAAGTTATTAAAGATAACACATAAATTTTTAACAAATTTTTATTATGATGGGGCATTTTGATATTGCTTCAGTATTACTGAACTCGTTCTAGAGATCTCCCAGGCAACACCACATTCGAGCTTCAAGTAAAAATCAAAATTCTGCAAAGAATTCTTTACCTGCTTAACAAGTTTGAAGGAAACACTTTTTGTAACAATTACAAATTATTGTTCTCCAGTGACACTGGGAATACTTTCGAACTCAAAGATACTCGGAAAAATGCCCGATGGAAGAGAGTGTAAACTTATGCAAGGGAGTGGGAACACAATGGACAAATAAAGATGATTAGCTGCGAGCAAAAAGATAGTATGAAAGGGCAGTATTTATTCAATTTTTGTACTTTCTCGATTTATTTAATAAACTTGGTACCCTGTGAAACTTAATATTCGCTATAAAGCTCAACATATCTTTCCCTACTTATGTGTACTGCATATCCCCCTTAAAGTAAAACATGATACTTTAAATCTCGTGGGAAGTAGTTGGATCGGGTGCACGTGTTTCATGTTAAACAGAGCTTGAACTCGCGAATAAAATTTCTACAGCACGAGATTGCGGCGAGGGAAGCTCCTGAAGTTTAGTGCAGTGTACAAAAAATAATGGCCACAGAACTCGATGGGGTAACTACACATTTGAATCCACGGAGATTCGTTGAAAAACAACTTATAAATGTATTTTATATTGAAAATCAATGTGTGTGTTTTTGTCTTCGTTTGTACGTACATATACGTATATTCTATTTACCGAGACAAAAAAAGTATGTTAAAGGAACTATTAGTTATAAATGCAAAGAAATATAACATCGTTTTATGATTTTGATCACTGTTGAATATGAAGAGTTTTAGAATGTTGAATCAATGTAATGAAATTTGAACTATGATTTTAAGATATTTAGCACATGGTGCACTATATTAGTGCCTATTTGCATTCGTTAAATCTATAACGTTGTAATTTCCTGACAAAAGTAGTTACCTTTAGAATTATTTTCAGAATAGAGAAAGACAATGTTTCGTTTCGTTCGAAAGACAAAGTGTTTCAATGAAAAGCAGATATTGTGCATAACCGCGTTAACAGAAGATTTGAGATCAAACAATAGGGGTTGTAAACAACGATTTGGCGGTATAGGAGTACAAAGCATACCTCATTCTCTGCCGCCCTGTGTCTCTCCCTCTCTCCTTCTCTTTCTACCCCATTCGACCTCTCTAGGATCACATCTGCAGTTATGCAAGGCTTAAACGGGCTTTACACCCCCTTCCCCTGCCATCAAGTACCTCCAATGAACTTAAAACCAGAAGATTACCTAGTAATTACAACCTAGTACTCAGCATACAAATTAGCAAAAACATTTAGGGAGATAATGGCGTTTGAGATAATTTCCTTGTTATGATTATAAAAGGACGTTATGAAGCCGCACTTCAGTTTGATACTACTACTGAATGAATGGACAAAGTCACCCAACTGATTTCATATCCGAGTGTCCGGCAAAAATAGGCAATCAGACATTTACTTTTCAACTATAATAATTGTGCCAAATATTTTAAATGGACAATTAACTACTATAATAAGAAATGTAATAAATAGATGTACTTGTTACACATCCTAAATATCATAATATTAACCGGGAAGTCTTTGTCAATTTTGTTTACAAAAAGAAAAACGCAGAATGCAATAATTATCACGCAATAATTCCTTTTTTATTTTTGGAAGCCGAAATTTCTATTTATCTGTGTTCCATATCTTTAATTATACGTTACATCTGCGATTTTCTGTGAAAATTAATAAGCATTACGTAATAAAAATTCTCAGAATTATAAAGGGGTTGAATAGATTATTTAAACCAATTAATTTTCAGAAAAAATTGCGCAAAACATTCTACCGTTCCCCGTGTAAATAATTTCTCTGAATTTTATAATACCTATTTGTAAAGACACTGGGAATTATTTTAATAACGCCTTAACAGTTCTGATTGCAATGCCTTCTTCGAGACCTAGTAATAAAAGACCTTCATGACAGAACACTTAAATAGGAAATCAAAGTATGTATATGTCTAAAATTAAAAATTCATAGTTACATCTAGAAAAGTATGCTTGATTTCCTTTAGTTCTTAAAATTATTCATTACGAAGATAATGATTGTATTATATGCGAATGTCATCTATAGAGTACAATTACATCATTCAAGGCTTTTCTAGCCCTTTTTGCCCATCAATCTACGCACAAATTTTGTGGAACCTAATAATCAAGCATATTATATTTTTACTCTGCATTAAAATTTGAAAAATGAAATTGAAAATGTAATACTTCGGTATGTTGTTTACGATTACTGTTTATATAAAATTTGATGTTCACATGGTACCATACAGTATGAAGATAAAGTGCATACAATTAATCATTGCATCATGTTGGCAAGTGATGTTAAATACTGTTGAATTATTTTGAAATATTTAACTCCCTTTAAACAAAAGAAATCAAACGTTTGGACTTGAAAATCATTTACTTATTTGTTCAATAAAACGAGGCATGCAAATATAACTTGCAACCGAATTACATAATACACTATTTAAAGAAAGTCACCATTATAATATATCCTTCCACAAATAATGTACAATTCTACTACATTCGAAGTATAATTTTTTTCTTTTAAAAATTGCTTGTCTTATTATAAGCATTTATATGACTAAATTTATATTAAGACATCACGTAGTATAATTGTGTAAATGCAACGTATTTTGTTATTGCTAATGCTTAGTAAACCAAGATATATGCTTCTAAAGAAGACAAAGATTTTAAAATAATAATGCATTTGTTGAATTGTATGGCATTATTAAATGGATATACAGATCCTCTTTATATTATAATACAATACGGTGTCAATCAGCAGAAAACCAACACGAAAACGTCTCTCATATAATTGGAGATATAAGACAATGATAGAGCAGGGTTGCATTACTTACAGAGGAAAATGCATATATTTCTGCCCTGTCGAAATTTGCATCTTAATGTGTTACAAACACGAATAGATTGCTTCCAAAATCCTTTTCCGTATAATACAACCTCTGGAAACTGTGCAACGTTTTGTACAACTGTGCAAGTAGACCAGAGTGATCAAATATGTGAATCACCTTTTATATACTACCATGATCGTCAAATGATTTTGTCGTTAAAAATTTAAAATGCAACGATGAAAATAATCAATTGCTACTTGAAGCAACCGTATGCATAGCATTGGCAGAATGTGTTCTCTTAGTGTACAGAATAAAGATTTTCAAAAAATCGTTGCTCAGTTAGGACTAATTGTAAGTATCATTTTATCTATTGGGCTTGCGTGTATTTAGACGTTTCATCGTGTGTTATTCAAACGAGTAAAGAACCGATATGTTTCCAAATGTAGCAAAAGTCCTTAACTAGCAGTTAAGAGGCAAAAATTAATTTTTTCTGTAAAACTAATATTTCTGCAAATGAAAATATTTATGGAGACTCTGAAATTTGGAAATATCACGTATTCGGCAAATACAATCTATTTTACTGCACCTATTGCAAACCCTTACATCAGTAGTAGATAGATTCGTCCTAAAAGTGGTATGAGATAATGAACTGTTAAGTTTGGATTAGCTCCTATGTGAAAATAAATTTTATCCTTGTTATATGCTATAGTGAAATGCATAATGCCGCTCGTCAGTTAGGTGCAGGCGGGCTAAATTCATTTTCAAATTGATTTTGCTCGAAAACGAAGCCTAACGCAATTTTGTTATTCTTGATTTCATGTTACTTTCAACCACACTATCCCCGTGATCTCATTTGTACCACGAATTTTGGCCCACGGTGTATATTGATACATTATATATCTTTGAACTTTAACACAAGTTGGGGTGTTACGGAATAGAAAATCTAAAGTGCTGACTAAAGGGGTTACTTTACAGTTAAGTCAGAAATAACATTTATTTATTGCAGCTTACATGACGATTTGAACACTGAAATCGTGTACCACTCTATAATACCATCTTCTATCTCCAAATGTATAGGCGACTTGTTTCTTCTGATTTACTCGGTGTACAGAAGTTTTTGGTGTTTCATCTTTCAAAGGAATGCTAATGTGACATTATTTATAACGGAGTTTATGTGCATAATTCCTCTATTAATCCACATAATCTTAAATACAAAAGCATACCATTAGAATTATGTGAACAAAACTCAACTGTGTGAACAACTAAATAGTTAGTTATTAGATCTTTAGAATTTCATTCAATGTTGGTACGGCGCACGTGGAATCTCAGAAGGAAACTCCATGTTTAATAACTAGTTCAAATTAATGGATTACTATGTTAAAAATGCATAATTAATGTGCAAATGTCTAATCTCAGTAGAATTGATGAAAAAGTTGATTTCAATGTGACATATAATATGTTATTGCAATTTCTTAAATGCTAGATTATATTTGCAATTTGTGCGATTATAGATGCAAGTTTAAGTAATAATGAAACATACGTCCCTAGCATGATACAAATGTTTTGATTCATGATAAATAACAAATGTTGTAACTGTCAGTAATATCAAAGATCCCTTACTCTCATATTACACGATAACAATGGAAAAGCATTAGAACTGAAACAATATTATATAATTCCTTTAAATTCAGTATTTTGCTCTATATTTCGGGGCTACATACACGAGCTTATATTCTAATTTACGTTATTAAAAGTCGTACTCTTAGTTTTGAAAACAATCTGCCCGGTCTTCTTGTAGTTTAAACATCGTTATACTATAATAAAAAATGTTTAATTCTTAGTAGGAAGTCGTTACGTTCGTCAATGAATTCAATCCAGAATCATTACTTGTGACAGAATATCGCATAGGTATCTGGAGATTACAATTTTTTTTTAGTTAAACTCGACGTCCCGAATTAAATCGGGTACACTCTTGAATTGTATATTATCCGAGTTGCGTCGATGGTTACGGCGAGCTTGTGAAATTTCCACGGATCGTGTCCTCTCTCCGTACAAACAATATTCGGTCACCGGCGAAGATGAATTCCGCCGGAAAAGCTGACGCTGGGTTGACTGCTGCGATTCAGGGTTGCGAGCCATGGGGTGCCATACTGCCGCCACGCTATACTAACTAGCATTCGTTGGAGATCCAATATCCTCCGTTTGCGTGGCGGCATTCCTAACTGCAAACATAAACTTGGTGTTAATGAAAAGTGATCAAAGCGTTCTAGTTTTTGTTTTCGAATCACTCTTATGGACTGATACAATGCGTACGTTGGATTTTGCAATGATTCTAACGGATTTCTCCCGTATGAATATCGATAAGATGAGCGGGAAGGTTATAACTGCGAAATAACCCAATTCCCAAATCTCATTAGTTATATGGACGTATCACCTGTATCATCAAAGTTGTAATTATTGTTTGAAATTGTTATATTAAACTAATGAATTTTTGAATGCATTGCAGCGGGAAAATTGATCCTTAATTGAAATCGCGCGGTACTGCCGTACGGTCAAGCTTTGTTGTTTCGATCCGCTTGGCACTTTTAAATTTTGGACATTGAAACATGTGTCCGTGATGCTCGACCGACATTACCACTGCGCTATATTTCTGGATGCGCTATACAAATATAATAGCTGTTATATGTTAAACATATAGTTATACCATAGTGTAGTTTGCCCAATATGCTCTTAATCAATTCTGAAAATCGGTTCTATCGAAAACTAAGCGCCGATTACAAAATTTTATTCTGCAGATTGGATTCGTTTTTCGTAAAGAAACAGTTTTCCTCTCGCTTGTACCATTATTTCAGCCATTATTTCACACCCTGTATGCGTGTGTAATTCTGATTGCCACAGTGTGGACGTTGCCAATAACTCTACTAATTATTATATAACGTTACCTCTACTAATTACAAGAAAAAACTGCTAATTGTCAGGTCAGTAAACACTTTAATTCAATGTAAAAACATTCACCAACGTTGCATGTGAAAATTCGTGCGAACAATTAGTATGAATGCAATCAAATGAACATACTTAATCTTTCGTAATCCTGGGAAGCAAACTTTGAATAGGGCTTATAAATTATCCTTATCATAAGTTACTTATTATGGAATAACACACAATAATGCATCGTCTTCTGAAATGAATTTGTCGAGTGAGATCAGAATGTTATTATAGCAAGCGAATTCAGTTGAACGACAATGCTCCGTTTCGCCCTTCGAAGATTATTATCACTTCATTTTTTGGTTCACAAATCAGTTATAGTTGTAACACATCTTTGCCATGCGCCAAATGTGGTTCCATCCGATTAACTCCTACTTTCGAAATTGAAAAGAGCCATGAAATGAAGTCGCTTTGAGAACGTAAAGGGAATTGAAAGGAGAGTGACATCGCGAGAATAACTTTTCAAATGCTTCAAGCTACTGTACGAATGTTGCCAGGAGTGTTGGCAGAGAGAAAGGATCTATAATCTATGTTAAGTATTAAACAATCAAACATCGTCTACATAGTAAAACTTTTATATGAATAGATTAATCTAAGAACTTTTCGAATGCACCGTGTATATCTTGTTATACAGATAAGAAATTTCAATACGGTAACGATGCAACATTATAATGGTTCGCAATATTTAAACTTGTCTTCCAGAAAGCTACGATTTTGGAGTTATGCCGTCTTTGCTGCAAATCAGCAATATGTATGTACAGTAATGTACACTGAATGGACATACAGTAGGGTCTAGTGTTGGTAACTAACAACGTGAACACCCTGTATGTATCTGTGTACGTTTGAACATATGCCAGGCGAAAGAATTTCGCTTCAAACTTTTTAACTATTTCGACAAGCTGCAGCACGTCTTTCTTATTATACTGTTATGTATGTATGTATATAATGGTGTGTGCAAACTACATGCACGTTTGGATAGTTTTTACTTTTCTGCATCGAATTTTTGTTGCACCGTCTATTCCCTTGTTCGAAAGAAGAATTTAAATTTAGGAGAAAACAATATCTACATAGAACACGCGAAATCAACTGGATAGCGACAAAACTCATTCCGACGCATTTGAAGTTTAAATGGGAATTATAATTAGTTTAGCCTTATTAGTCGAGGGCGAGATGAAAAATCTCATCTGTAAAAGTCGATTTTAATTAGTTTACAATCTTCGCAATCGTTTTACTTTAGGTCATTGCACCGCGGTCAGTAAATCTGCGCAATTCAGTGTCGCTGGATGCCTGATATGTTTTATGGATTTGAAAAATGTCATTTAAAACGAAAGATATTACTTAAGGTATAACATTTATCTTTTATTATTAAATCGATGACTTGTGACTATATTTTCTGCAATCTGAAACGTATATTTAGATCTGAAAAGCGGTTTATTGCGCCCATATTCGAATTGCATTCTGGATTTACCTTGATATTTACGATTCTGTAATTACTTGATTCAAATTGCATTCTGAATTTACCTTGATATTTACGATTCTGTAATTACTTGAAGCTCTATCATTAGAAACGAATTAATTCTAACATATCTCATGTAACTTGAAACAAACTTTGTAGTCGTTGACGGTGTCTGAATGTTGACTTAGAGTTTATATTTTCAGCCACGCTATGCCCATTATTATAAAGAAAAATATGATACAAAGTATTCCGTCATACGAAAAGAGGTGGTTAGATAAAGTTATAACCATTATAGCGTGATTAATTATCAAAATCCATGAAGCACGTACACTATAATGACATGGATAATTTTGTAACTACTGAAAGCTTCATAACTCCTGCAATACCAAACGATGGGAATGGGTACTTTATGCCCACCATATATATTGCTATTCAAAATATTTTCGCTGCAGTAATTGCATAAAAATTATAACAAATATCTTTTTAATATGAAAATATAAATATTATTTCATAGAAATTTTAATAAATTACAACATAATATAAAATGTAAGTGACTAAATTGCCTGTGTTCTCAGATGTATTCAAAATATAAAGTATGTGTAACATGTTACAGATCCTCATTACCACCTTAATAATTTCACCATAAAATACTCCTTTTAACCCTTCATCTGTGGATTATAGAAGACAATTCCCTCTTGCGGCACACACGACCTTCTCTATATAAAAAGTGAGACAATAAGTGAAACGCGGACTGCGTTCACAAAAGCTTCAACCGCTTTTCTTTCTTTCACCTCGTCTTTTTTCCTCATTCACTCACCACCGTTTCAGAATTATTGTGCAAGTCTACTTTAGAATAACTTTCGTTTCTATCTTCTCACGATTTTTAAATTGTTTGCTGTTGACTGCGGTCATTCGTTTTGCTTTAGCGGCAACAACGGACTGCGTTGGTCGTTTTGACAGCACGTCTGGTTACCTCGAAACGGCAAACGTGACGTCGTATGGGTGACATCTACCCCATTACGTGGTATCAGCACATATGCATCAGAATATATGTAATATTATGGGGTACACGCAATCTTTTGACCTTGATTGCAAAATTCTACACGCGCCTGGCATGTAGTAATTTATTTTTCCATAGTATTTTCAGATAGTTAGAAGATGAAACGTTTCTGATTTTCAGTCGAATTGTTTATTAGGCAAATCATGTTGCGTGTTAAATGGTTTGACATAATCTGCTGCTTAATTGCAGAAATCTAGAATTGTATTAACAGTGGTGAAATTTTGATGGAGAAGGTGGTTGTTAAAAGAACGAAGAAGAATTTGTCGCCGAAAGAGGGTATTACTATATTTAGGACTTAGGTTGAATGTTACTCTAATCTGTTCCCTGACTGCCAGAATCTTCGATTTTCATTTTAAATAACCCCGCAAGACAATTTAAGATTGTGATCTTTACCTTGAGTTAAACAAAATGTGTAAAGTGTTCGGTTATAGACAAATTTTTCACTAGTGTGCAAGATTAAAGGATCATTAATGTTCGATGAACAATTATGGAACTTTGAACCTCTGCAACTTCGTGAAAAAAATCATACAGTTATCCACCCAGGCGCATTTTAAACGGCAAAGTCTCTTCTTTCACCGCCCTGAATTCTTTTTTTAAAGATCTTTGTATCTTGTAGCGGGTTGGAAAGTGAGGATACTTTTTCTTCGAAAATGTTACAACTTGTATTTGAAGATTAAAACTCACGAAACACAGCTACAATGGAAAATAAAATGGAGTTCAAAATTGGCATTTGCATACGAGTACTTATTAATTAAATCTGTACAAAACAGTTTATATTTATATTATGTTGGTAGCTTTCAACTATTCGGAGAAAGTACTATATGTATACTGTAGATATTCTATAGGTCCGTTTTACAAAAATACTCTACTTAAATTACTTTTTACTCTATAAATCTTCTTTCGTCCACTACTGTATGTACAATTGCAGGATTGTTGTTCTATTGTATATTAAACCAAAAATTTATGCAAAGGAATGGTGTACATTTTACGTAAACTTACGTACCTCACGTTGGTGCAATTTCATTGCGCAGTACATGTCCGGTTTCCCAAGGAAGCGGTGGCGGTGTATTGGCTAATGACGATGATGAACACCTAGCCATTGAACATCGATCTATTGAGCAACGCTCTAAACCTGCAAGTGAATATTGTATGTACATCAAAATATGTATAATGTCAGAGATATTATACGATTTATGTCAGAAGTTATGTCAATAATACAAATTTCCTGCGGAGAACAAGTTCATATAGCTGGAGACGAATGAAAGGGGAAGTAAATAATATTTTATATTATTTATGAAATTTCAGTATCGTTGCCATTCGTAAAACTAATAGCATTTAAGTTCGACGCGTTGAAAAGTACCCTATCAATATTTATCTCAATTTCTGTAGCATCAATTGATTATCAAATGCCAGGTAGTGTTGTTAATCAATATGGATCCCTTATCGCTGATTTCACTTAAAAGCTTCTATTATGTAAGTTATATGTAAAAAGGGAATCAACTTCTATCCAAAATATATTTTCCACTGCTCCTTTAAAAGTTGTAAGCGTTTGAGTATTAAACAACTTGTAACTCGTAGCGCAATAAATTGAGCTGCGTAAATAATTGTTGAAAGTTTTTTCAGTACAAATTTCGTCCAAAAAGCTCCATCCCTTTAAGCGAAATAAGGTGCAGGTTTTTAAACAGATTTCGCGTAACAAAGCAGTGAATACATTACACCGCCAAGGAGTACGGCTGAAGTGCAGTGATTGATACTGGAGCCTGAAGTAACCGGTCGGTAATAGATCAAAGTAGTCACTTGAATATTTAGCAGAAGCTTGACAATGATCTGTATGACAATGTTACCAAGGAATATTTTATGCTACACTTATGCTAATAATTATACTTTTACAATCAAAACGAAGTCAAATATTGATTTATAAACAGGTTGCGTCTGAAAGGTGGTCGTGCACCGAAGAGTTCGAAGCCAGACATTTAGATAACTACATTTGTTATCTACTTTTTTTAGAAGCAATCAGGTTCTATATATGTAATATATTTTTGAAGGTCATTAAAGTGAAAGTCAATAAAAAACATGAAATATTTATGTAATATACGAAGTAGCCTGCATTTTAGAATAAGATATATATTTTTTCATTCTATATTACAATTTTCTTTAAACTTTACATTTATGCTGTATTCCAGTACTGTTTGTCTTATTTTTTTAAATATTGCATGATCCTTTTCTACAATATTTGCAACAGATTTTCAAGATAAAGATGCATATTTATAGATCAAGTCCTGCCTCTTTTCATGGACCACAAGGGCTAATATGGACTTCAATAATGTGCGCTAGGTAACGGTCACGATTATGAGAAAGCAGATAAACATTGAACGACCAATAAGATAACTTTACTCAAGCCATTTTTATTATCCCGAAATACGTATCTTTAAACCACGTGGCCTGCAATTTAATCACTCTTCATATTTTTAATATGTATAAAAGTAATCTAGATATTTGTAAGTGGAAATATACACAGTTTGAATATTTGTATTATACAGTTTTACGATGCTTTTCCATAATGGTACAATTCCATAACACCTGTCTAATTTTTAAGCTTTGACTGTTCTATAATAAAATCACACAGTCTTTTCTCGTTTCCCTTTGATAATTCTGAAAACCAAATTCATTGAATATTGCTTGTGCATCACACAGAAACTTCAATTTGGCTGTGGGATTGTTATTTAACCATAACTCGCAACCCACTGTATACAATACACAAAAAGTAAACTGCGTTTTATTCAGCCTTAAAATGATTTAATATGTAATTTTTGTAACTTTCGCAGAGCTTTTTACGGGACCAAATACAGAAATCAATTGAACAAGTGAAGATGGACATAGTTTTCATCTCTTGTCAAGCTATAAAATTAACCGTTTCCGAAGTAACTATTCCACTGATTTGTGCAATTGTATTGCATCTGAATGGCAGAGGTTTATCTATGCAGACTTGTACTCCGATATAGCCAATTAGAATAGTCTACGTGACAATGCTATTGGAATACACACGCACAGCAACTATGTGCCCCATACATACAGGCACTATTGTAATTCACATTCGCATATATGCAGAGTTGAAATTAGTAAGCTTAATGCAAAGCATGTATATACAGGGCGTCCTAGTAACTGTAGCACAATTCAAAAGGGAGTCATTCCTTATAAAAAAAAGTCGAAATCGCGCAATAAAGTATTTCCACATAAAAACGCCTTAACGCCTGCTTCTTATTTGCGGAATTAAAGCGTACAAATGTAGAATAAAGGAGAAATAAGATATAACATATTTACAAGTACCAGCACGATCAGAAGTACTAATTTGCTTACGCTAATTTTAATGTATTTTCAAAATCCTATTTCTTGAAATTTATTTTTATTTCTCGACATTTATATGCCAAAATTGTTTTCTATGATTTCGTCACAACCGTAATTGTTCCGCGATTACTGGAACACTGCATATGTAGAAATGCAGCTGAAATGTTATAATTTAATGGATTATCAAATATTTTGATGCAAGTATACTCGATTACATTGTAAATAAAATAAGGGTATTTTATCTGCAGGAAACAATTTACAAGTCTGTTTCATCGTACTATCACTTTAATTGAATTAAAATACTTGAACAGATGAAAACATTAAATCTCAATTCGCGAGGAATTTGAAAATTCGAAAAATTTGTACAGTACAGTGATTACAAAAATATATTACATACATACATATGTAATGAAGTGGCTACTTTTTCAGAGTACCATTTTTTACGCAACCCCCTAAAAGTGTTCCAATTCACGAGAAAAACATCTTTACGATAAGAGTTCGGTCGTATACGTTACTTCAGGGTGTATATAACAATTTTACATCTGACCAGCCTATAAACTTCTCAAACATTTTCAATCTATGATGGTATAAAACTGCGGCCATTAATAAAACTCAATCGTGACAGGTTTCTGCGACAGGTTTCTTGAAAATTCACTGAATAATTTTCTGTGTCTGAAATTTATTCTTCAAGGCGCAGCTGTTAATATTACATGCCCGAGTAATTAATATTCAAGCACTGTGAAAGCAATGTGATAAAAACTTTAGATGCAGAGTAACAAACAACAGCTCTAAAGTGTAACTTCTTCAACATGATATGCGACTACGTGTAAACCAGTTATCTAAGAAAAGTGTTTGGATTTGTTCTATAGAGGTACTAAATTCTCACTGAAGAAAAATTTATTTCGGTGTATGTCGTGCCAATTTTATATTTTAGTTTAGCATTCACAGTAAGTTAAGTATCTATAACAAATGAGATTCCGGGATATCTTCATTTTTCTTTATAATGAGAAGAAAATTGACGTGTTGTGTCCCCGGTCTAGTATCACATGTATTTGGTATTATCGCAACTGGTTCTCATACCAATGCAACGATTAATAGAAAATAGTTTCTTAGTTGAAAAGCATACGTTATGACGTTATGAGTTAGAATAGAGCACGATACAAATTGATTACGGGTATTATAAATAGATGTAGAAGTATGTAGGTGTAATAGTAAATTAGTTAACAACAAATTTTATGTTCTATAATGGTAACAATGATCATGAAGGTTTAATTTTAAAATTTGTGCTTTATATCATAAAACTGTTAACTCCTTAAGTATAAAAAGAAGGATATAAATAATGTGGAAGATGGTTTGGAATATTGGATATAGATTTCTAATAATATATTCGTCAAGAAGTATTGTGACGATTCTTATTACATGCACACAAAAATAATAAAATTTAAAAAAAATAAAAAAAATAATAAAAATAATAAAATAATCTGTTCTGAATTCTACGAAAATTTGTACTTTCAATTTAAATTAACTTAACGTTTAATTGGGATTCTCTTGCCCATCGCCTGCCTCAGTTTAAATGCATGAATAGTCGAAATTGGATCATGAATTTTATGGAAAAGACGTTTATGTTCAGTGGATAAATGGAACCGATTGTTATTAGAGACTGCTGTAAATTTTCGTTTATGGACAGTGCGCGAGAGAACAATGTCAGCTCCATTAATGGATGCTACCAAAGAGCTAACGAATGTTGCTGTAATTGATTCGAAAAATTTCAAATGATTTAAATGTTCCAAATTTCTGCGTGTAAACTACAAACCTCAAAATGTAGCCCATATTATTATAAAATTAAACCAATGTCGGTCCTCTGAAGGATATTGTCATGACTATTTAACAAGTAAATCTAAATAACAGTACAATTGTTGTATATTTCTGCCTTTGAACAGTATAGACAACTGGAACAGCTGAATTGCCCGAACAACCTGCTACGTCAGAAAATATGATAACTCATTTGAATTTATTCTCAATCCTGGACCACAGCTATATAAAAAAATGTTTAAAAACGTCATGAAACAATAATATTATACAGCAAAAGTCGCTTATCCGGCGTTTCACTTAAGGAAGATTGACTGCGTTCTACAAAATGAAATAGGAGACTTCAAAAATACAGTAAACATTCATAAATTACATTGTGCACCCTTTTGCATAACGTGGGGGTGTCGCATACAGTTCCAGCGATGGGATTAATCATAGCAGTCAGAATATACAATACAATTAATATTTTAAACAACGGGGCTACAGTCGCATATAATTATTCTGCTTTATTATTGCTTATTATTGTTAATAATTGGTTCCATAATTTATAATATAAATCAAACTTTATTACAGACATGTGCTACTGCACTCTATATACTATACATAGACTTAGGTATCGTATACACAGTGCAGTAGATACTGAACATGCAATGTTGGTTAGTATCCCTGATTTCAGACTTCGCTGAGGGACTTGGTACCTGTCCCAATGGATAGCGGGGTCTTAATACGATACATGCGGTGCACACTGCTGTTTAAAAATGACCAGACACCTGATAGATGTGTCGTAACAGTATACATATAAATGTTACTTTAATGCATCAATTGCCACAAAAAGACCTTTATTATTTTCTTGTGGAATAAAGAAGTTATAAACTAATGATTGAGCTGAGAACTTTGTAATGGCGCAGTCAAATTAAATACGCGATTCACCGATGTACCCTTGGCAGCTAGATATTATTTCTTGAAATAACCGTGGTAATCTCGTTGTTTTTTCATTGTTACTAAACTAATTTCCTTCCGTGCTCCTTGTAAACAGTTTCGCAATCGTTTAATATGTATGAATAGGAACTTTATTAATATCTTTAAAGTCAACAATTCGCATCAGAGTATTGACACAATTTCATAGCATCATAGCACTCTAATCTTCTATTAAAAAATTAAATTGTATTCTATTAAAAATAAGCGATATTATCATTTATATTATAATAATTTCGCCCCTGTTATTCAGAGTAGTGGTCACAAGTTTGATATCATTAGGCACTGTGAGGGGTACAACAGTTTTGTAGGTATTTTAGTGGAATAAATAACTGTTAATCCCTATAATATTAATTTCGGAGAAATTTGTGGCTATGGAAGGAGTTAATATCTTGAAACTGAGGCAGTGATCCAACTATTTGACCTGCCTTTATTTACAGAATTTGCCCAATTAGTCACTACTTGTATTATTTTGAAGTGAAATTTTCTTTAAAAATCGAGTTTTCTTATATTCTAGGCACTTCTTGACAACCAATAAATATAGACATTACCTAATTTGCTTTTGTCCTGCATCTAATAATACTAAATAATAACACTAATTCATTAATTTCTAACATATGAAAAACAACAAAACTTGGTTGTCCATAAATGCACGTAAATGTGTTCATATGCAAGTTTATTCCGTTTTAACATATTAAATGATATAAAAGAGCACATAACTTTTGTGCTTATCCACCTAGTGAAGAATGCAAATGATGGCTGCCAGTGTAATTTAGAGAGTAATTTTGAACAGCTGCATGAAAAGTGGTACGTTTAATGAAGCATGCCACATGAGTAATTTCTGAATTTCCTTCGATGTTGAAGACTCCCCTTAGCTTCTTTTTCACCCCTTAAAAACATTACTTAGCAAAAATCAACATTTAAATACATAAAACAATGTTGATACAAAATAAAACAAAATAGATTAATATTTCTTTAAACTAAGTATTGTTATATATTCCATATGTTTTGTAAATAAAATGAAAAATATCGAAAGGTGCAAACAAAATCTACCGCAGTAAGAGCTGAATCGAAATCTGCCATTTGGAAATTAGTGAATAGGTTCCCCCTATGCATGAATGCATACGCCAGCATGCATTGGAAACAAATTCAATAAAACCTGTTCATTTCTATTGCTGATGATGTATAATTTCAAAAAATATAAAATCAACTTCGCGTTCACTAGGTTGAATACCATTTTTTTAATAAAAAATGTAATGTACGGGAAGCTGATTTATTGGGCTCCGTCTACTGATATTAAAACCCACTATTTAAGTCGAGTTTATGAAGAAAGTACTTGCCCTGATTGCTTCCTTGCTGTGTTAGGTTTTTAAATATTAGTTCTTATAGAAAGTGTTTATTTACACTTGTATTGTACATAGTAACATATCTACCGTTAGCAAGAGCTAAAATTCGCTTTGCCAAAATTCGGCAATGTATTTATCTAGAAATTACAATCTTTCGAAATCCGTTCTGTATAAAGAAAAACTAAACTGATAGATGTACATAGCTTTATTTTTTATTATCCAAATCTCTTGACACATTTCATTTAAATTTTATATCTTGCAAATATACATTTTGTGCCACTTTGTCTTCACTACCCTGCAGATAAATTGAAAAACTGGAACCGAAGAGCAACGACCCACGTACATATAACTTTGTACAATTGACTACTTCGATGTTTTCACAGGTGAAAGAGCTTATCGTGACTATTAGTCTTTAATTGCCTTAGTTTCGAACTTTTTCGAAATGTGCAGCATTATCACAAAGAATTGTAATCAAAATTCTTTTGCGTGCAAAAAGAATTGTGGTAACACCTCTTATAATTACCATCAGATGAATGGGCACGATAAACTTGCCCATTCAATACTCGAAAGTAATCACACAAATATGCTTTGCCCTGTGCTAACTATCCTCGCGTCTATGATATGATCCTGACTCGAATAGCATTATTCATGAGATCACTAACAGATCCAGGACGTAATGCTAATAGCTTCCTTTGTTACCCTTAACAACCATACATTCTAATCCTCGTTTAATCAGCATTATATGTATAATACCTTTGTCGCCTATAAACTGCCACAGAGTAATGTATTACATACGGGGTGAGGCACCTAGCTTGACCACCTCGCATAACTTCTATATTATGCGTTGTACAGAGAAATTGCTTCTATAAAGGTTAGATGGTATCAAGAGGGACGCCACGTGATGTTCACGACTTTTTTTTACGTCGCACAGTGGAGTATTTGGCTTAAAAGTAGGCCAGAAGTCGATTTCAAAATTTTTGCTCAAGTCATAAAATCTTCATTTCATAAGATTGATCATCATGCGGGGTGATGGCAAAAGCTGTTAATTGTTTAAAATTTAATATTTTATATCTCGGGATTATTAGGGATTTACCAAAGAGGATTATCGGCAAAAATTTCCAGGATACAAAAAAGAGACTTTTATGGCCAAAAACCAATATTTGTGAATAAGTGCAAGATAACATAAAAAATGTTATAATTAATTTCGTTTCCATTTAACCTTATTATTGCTTATTCTACACAATATATAAACTTTCATTACAAGAATTTATACAAATATCCCAACTATTTCAAGATAGGCTTTAGTTTCCAAAAAATAGACCATTAGGGTCGAAAATAAAGAAGTGCAGATTTTTTAAGTCTTCATTGATAAAAAATAATCAAAGCACACTTTAATTTTCAGAATTGGAAACAAAAGTTGTTTCCTCTTTTCCATTTTTTTCGGGAAATGTTTTCACATACCTGATAAGTCAACTCCTGCCATACTACAAACATCAAGACCACCTGTGCTGGTTGCGCAACAGTGCTGCTTCGGTCCCAATGGTTTTGGTCTACAGAGAATCTGTATGAAACAAGAATATACGAGTCAGTTATATAGATCGATAGAAATCAGTTTAAAACAAGTTCAAAACCTTTGTAGACATAGCCTTATATAAATATGAAAAATACATTACTAAAACGTATCAGTTACACTACCTAATCCCTGCGTCAGATACAGTAGTAGTTACACCAAGTCATAAGATATATTTCTTCATACTGTTTAACTACTTGCGAAAGTTTTAGATAAGTTTTGTATTTATTTCCAATGGGAAATGCTTCCAAAGTTTCGATACTGTCGATGTCACAGTAACGTTGCAAAGCGTGAAACGCACCATAAAACACTTAAAGAATTCTATTATTTGGCAAAAATGAATGTTATCGTGATACAATGTTCCAGATCCAAGCAATCCAATTTTCACTCCAGCACCATGGATGAAATTGTTACGTAGGAAATACTGTTTCCTTCGTTTCGTCTATTATGCCCTTATATGGAAATCGAGAGTGCATGCAGTCAAGTCTGCCCCTTCCGCGATGGCACGATGACGCACGCTTCAGGGCGATCTTTTGGACTCCCTTGGAAGATTCTGTACCCCCACCATATTTTTGGTCCGCTTTTCGGATATAAAAAGGGTATGAAATCTACTCTCGTGGCTCAGTATGGACCTTACTACCTGTGTACCATGTCGGTGCCAGATAGCCATACTGATGCCAGTGAGATCGGGTTCCATTCCCTTTCGATCAACTTCTATTTATTAAAGGATCAGTATGGACATTACTAGCTGCGTACCATGTCGGTGCCAGATAGCCATACTGATGCCAGCGAGATCGGGTTCAAGTCCCCTTCGAGCAACTTTTATTTATTAATGGCTCAGTATCCAATTAACTGGCTTCGTGACACGTTGCGACTTAGGCTGTTTGAATACTCAAGCTCAGTGAGATCGGGTTAAATTCCCCTTTGATCATTAACCGATATTTATTTTAAAGTTCGCATTCGTCGAAAGACAGTAAGATCGGGTCGCATTCCCTTTCGAGCATTGTATTTATAAATGTTAAAGACTGTAAACGTGGGTTCTTTGAGTCCACGATAGTTACATATTGTATTTACTTGATATATAGAATATAGACATTTTTATTATTTGATCATAGATATATTCATTTCTTTCTGTTTCCTATACCAATCACAAGTAGTATATAGAATCCACCGAATAGATATATCTCAACCGCTCGAGATATATCGATAGTTACGAGGCAACAATTACTAACATTTCCTAGTGGCTCCCAGTTCTGAAATACGCTCTGGTTCGTCCACGACAACCTTCCTAGTGGCTCCCAGTTCTGAAATACGCTCTGGTTCGTCCACAAACTCTAACCTATCCTAGTGGCTCCCAGTTCTGAAATACGCTCTGGTTCGTCCACGAAAACCTTGACCTTCCTAGTGGCTCCCAGTTCTGAAATACGCTCTGGTTCGTCCACGCATTTTCCTTTCTTAAACGGATCCCGGTGATGAAATAAGCACCAGCCCGTTTAACAACTAACGAAAAACCATAAACAACCGATCCTCGGCTCCGCAGCCGTGCCCCTTAGCCCTCGGCTCGTAACAAAATACACGACATTCGAACGGCATTCAAGAAATTCATATTGCTACTGGATACGTTTCACCTAGTCCAAATCAACCCCTTGCCATGTTACGAGCCGAACTTGAAAGCAGAGAGTGGCTGCGAAGCTAAGTCCCAGAGTTTAATTAGTTTGGTGGTCGTCGAGGACTCATTGTCAGTGCATGGGTGATACCGGTAGCCACTAGACAACGCTGTCCAAGGACAATTCGTGACCCGTTTGAAGTTGTCCTACCCTTGACCCTGTTGTCAGGGAAACACGTGACGCTAAGGTAACAGTTGCAACGGACCAGGATCTTCATCCGTCAAGAAATCCAAAGCACTACGCGCGATACACGGATTTATTTATTAGCAGCGTCGATATACGCACGCCACGTGCTAAAGAAAGCTTGGTGTGAGGAACCCACAGCTGAAGAACATTGCACCAGAAGATTTGATGTTCACGGACGACCGGTATATCAATTAACATGAAGAGTTAAATTAATATTAAGAGTTCGCAGAGGATTCTGTGTATAGCTAACATTGGTAATCGCTAGGATAACACTGTTAAACGGGGTCTGATTTTGTAACGTTCAATAGGCGTGTCAAAGTTGAAATTTGTCGAGCAGTGTAATTAGTTTGACTTCGTAACTTTTCAGTCAATACTTTTCGGGCGGTTTAAGTATCTAGTAGCGAGCTACTACTGCAGTTGAAGATTCAAAGTTTGACTAGGCTTCAATGAAAAAAAGTATGTTTAAATTAAAGTTGTTTGCAAGCGAAGGCGCGTTCTTGTGGAGGGATTAAAGTCCAACTTTCTCGGGCAAGTGCAGAGATCACTTCGAGAGGTTAAGTGATGCGTAACTGCGATATACTTACTCTACGGTAAAATGATAGTCTGCTCGAATGGGATTAGAATTCGATTTTCCTATACCCCCCATCGTCCATTAGGACTAGAACTGAAGTGAGTCCAAGGATCATACACACGTGGCTCTTACACGCTCGAAAAATTTAATTAATTAATTACGCGTCCAAATTTTCGTGAGAACATCTGGCCATATCATTCCGCGTGCAACGACCTTTATCTCAAGCTCGTACCATTCAACTACCTAGAGGGTCGAATGATTACAGTATGTAGCCTTCGTATGTAATAGTGAATATATTGACCGTGCGCTTCTACCAATGCAGTATCACCCACAGGGCTTCACGTTCGATCTGGTCGTTCCCAAAAATTGGGGTGTGCCGTGCTCAGCGGGTTGCCAAGGTTCATTACTAATTAATTAAATCGAATTCGTTCGATCCTCTCTACTAGAAGCTGGATAGATTCGAGAGAGGTACGCCAAGTCTTCATAATACGATTATGTATTTATAGAAGTACCAGTGTTTCTTGCGTTCGTGCTGGGAACGCGAGTTCCGAGTGAAGCTGGTAATTTATAGGATACCCGGCAGAAGAAAATTACTTAGGTACGTGAATAATCATGAGATACCCAGATAGATGAGATAGTCGAGAATCTCGATTCGGGAACTAACCGCCTTGATCAGTTGTTCGCAATTTATACCGCTCATTGCTGATGCTAGCTGAAAATTCACTTTACCCTCGAGCACCGCGGGTTTTTTAGCTTGTCTTTATCCTTTGTCGTGTCGAACGAGAGGGCGATTATTTGGATATTATTTTGGTTCAATATTGTAGGAGTTTCCTGGAAGAGATATCCGTTTGCGTAATAAACCGTCACTTGTAACAAACCAGACGGCTAACGAAGTGATTTTAACATGAAAAATAGAGCTTCCCGTCTGCAATTGATTATTATATTTAAGTTCTTGAAGAGTCAGAAATTGTACCCGGGTTTCCGACTACGCTAGGGGTCTGTGACTCCAACCCCTAGCCTGGTTCGAGGATCAACTTTACGCGAACGGCTATTGACTCACGAATCGTGATTCTTTATCTTTATTGTTTAGTACTTTATCTATTTGCATAACTCATGGTTACACGGGTATCTGAACAATTATTGTCTTATCTGAGAATATTGTGAGTGCCCGAGTAATTGAGTATCTTAGTGAGACTCAAGTGCGAATGTGGTCGTCGAGATTTGACTGCGATTAGTGTGCCCTCGTTTGCATTACGATAACTGTCTCAAACGAAGAGCCGTACAGTAATGAAATCTAGTCATCATCCAGTTACTTTGAAGGCCGATGGGAAATAATACCTTTGACACCTCACCTCACTAGACACCTCACTAATCCACAGTGGAGGAAAAATTCGAAGTACCAGAGCCCTGCTAGCACTTGGTCACTTTACCCCTTGGGGCTGCCATTGACATTTCAGATAATAAGGTTCTGGCTACACTCTACCAATTCATTGTCTGTAGAGAGGAGCAGTTGGGATAGCAAGGCCCAATCAACACTCAGCCACCTCTATATCCACGATAACGACAATATTCAAAGCGGCGAAGCTCACTCAGTCAACATCTTATTACTTATATACCCATCAGAGATGTGCACACAGAAATTAAATGTAGAAGAACACTGATCCAAAACATGTGCAGGCGTTGGATAAAATAATAGAAACATTGCTCCTAAAACGTGTGTTGCATAGTTGAGATTAGTAGCCGTGATGAATAAAGAATTTTCATAATGTACGACGTGCTGTATTTCCATTATTTTGTCCAGTACCTATGTGAAGATATATGTACAAAATATTAATATGCAGCCGGCAATAAAGCCAAAGAAGAGTATTTCTCTTATTTTTGTCTGCCAATTATGTAATGCTAACATTTGGTACCCATTATGTCATTAATTGCGAAACACCTGTCTATTTGCTTACGTATATCACGCTCGCGATCATCGCCACCCGTTCTCTAAACATATTCACGCCGGTCTCATCACCGAAACCAGAGTTTCACTCGTAAAGTGCCGATGGTTGCATGCAGCCAACTGTTGACGCTTTCGTCTCAAGTTCGGAGTTGCCGAATCGCATGCAATGAAGAATAAGTATTGCTCCCGGTCATAACCTAGGTCTTAGGGAAACGCTCCTAGAGGGGTAGCGTCTCTTACGCGTATTAGGATTAATGTAGAAAGAATTCCATAAATACTGTGCATATGTACTGTATACAATATGGAATTATGTTTGTTGAATTATGTATAACTTAATCGTTATAATAAAACGTTAAAGATCTACAGAAATAGAGAGTGCGTATTAAAACCAAGGTGACACGAAAAACTGTTTTTTATTGCGTTGCACATAATGTTTAAAATGCATTATTTCTTCTATAATGCAACCGAGAATAGGTAATATTCTGATTGTTTTGAGTAGTATATAAAATACTTGATGAATACTTACAAATGAACCGAACTATACAAAATTCAGCTTAATTGTAAAAAATGCAGGAACTTTTATTACTGCATTCTACAATAAATATTTCATAATATTACGTTACATCACGAGTGTGGTTGAATTTACTCAATTTATTTTCACCAGAAGTGTGATTTGTCATCAGAATATCTATTCACAGATCAAATACATGTAAACAGGTGAAAGTGACAAGGAAATGACTAATGACCATTGTACAAGTTTCGAGTGATGTTGCAACCAAATGAATGCTAATGCCTAATCCACAAGTCTGGCGAACAATCGATTACTCTGCCCTATTTAATCCTATAAAGCTATTCCTAAACCGCACACAGTGCCAATCGAAACATTCATTGACTTATTTAATTGATTCTATTTGTGAAAGACTAGCAGCCCACAAGTGGACACCATAATTTTACTGATTATTCTTACAAAACGTGTGCTCCCCAAATCATTTCATACCATCAGCAATTTGAGAATACTACGATATTATAGACGCAAAATGTTCTAGTATCTTTTAACATTGTATTGCATTTAAGTTTACTTTCTTAATAATTATAATATCCTAAATTATTATACGGCGGTATAATCAGTAAGGTGTAAGAAATTGTTCAGCTGGCGAGGAAATAATGTTTCATGGCTGAAATATTTATATGAAAGGCTCTGCTGTGCATTTACTGTGTCTCCAGATAAGGTATTAACGACAAGCAGATTGCACCTTTTAAACAGATACTATATATAGACATACAGATACGTACATGCCCGAATTTCCACGCGAAGTGCACAAAGTGATAACAAGCATGAGAGGTAAAGTACTTGATCCCAAAAGTATGCGGGATAAAGAGCGTCATGCATAATTCCCTTTCTAGCTTGAATTATTCATACTTACAGAAGAGAGTTCGCACGGTGTAAAATACGTTATATCAGCAAAGTGACGTGTCACTTGTATCAATGCTGTTTATATGTACATGTATTAACGAGTTTATATTTTTGAATCTTTAATCTTATTTGTTTTTGTGTTTGTACACTTTAGGCGAACACTTTATTATTTACAATGCAGGCTTTTAAATGATTTAAATCGAAAATGAAATGTTTCATATTGGTGTGTGTAGCTTTGAAACATAAAATAATTATCTCTTACGAATTAAAGAGCTATAAAGATTTCTAACCATTGCATATGTATATTATTATTTGTACTAATCATCTTATTAAACCAGGTTTCCAGCATTAAGTATTTATTCAGGACATCTCAATCGTTCAGTGATCTATTGTTCAGAATTTCAGCAGAGTTATATTCTTTCAGAGTAAACAGGGCGAAAGTTTCGAAAAATTATCACAAATAAATGCACCAATCACATAACTAAAGTGTGCAGAATCGATTTTACTTCTTTTTAAATTATATATACATTCAACGTTAATAATAATATTGTAAACGTTTGCATATATCATACATATTAATATTACGCGTAGAACACATATTAATTATATTGAATTCCATCGGCAAAACATTTTGTCCATGCATTAGAAAGACATTTGACTATATATGGTACTACCATTATGGTTAATGAAACAATGGATTTAAAATTTGAAAGCTGTTATGTGATATTAATCACTCGTTTTGACGTCTGTACAAGTTAATTCGCTCAATGGACCGATGAGTTCATACACATTAGTTCTAATCGAGACATTTACTTTAAATGTAGAATGTAATCGATTATCAATTAACTTCCCCATTAAATGATAATATACACGCGTGGACATGGTAGTAGAAGTGAACAGATATTCGAACGTCCCTGGAGGATTAAAATTTACGGGGCACCGACGAGCTTTTCGAAATTCATGGGCTGTAAAGTCGAAGCACGGAGATGTATGACCGCCACTGCGAGGGTCAACGTAACGTATCACAGGGACATGGTGAATCCGTGAATAGCAAGGAGAATGGACGAGAAGCACAAAAGAGAAGGGAAAGTCGTTAAATTGCAGAAAGTATTGAGAACGAGTCGTTTCACGTAACGCCGTATTGGATCAAATAAATCTTACGTTTTCTACACGTTTTATCGTACTGTGATGTTTTTATTTTGATCGCTTCTCCATTATTTGCTCCACATCCACTTGACTAGTAAAAGACAATTCGCAAAATTACTGACGAAAGTACTATTCGGAATTGAAAGGCGATTTCTATTACTCTAAGTGAGTTATAAAGTTTTTATAGACCCTAAATAACACTGCTCAAAACAATGCGAGGATCACATACTTGCAAGCATTGTTCCCGCCATGGCGGCACACAATTTCTGGAAGTTTCTTTCTTAGAGACGAAGGGTGGCGTTATATGCGCATGATTTTATAAACGTAATTCAGGCAAGTCCAGAAATTATGCGCTACACGGCTGCAATATGTATTTTCAGTTGAACAATTTGCAAGCAGCAAAATATTTTTATGAACTCGCTATGCGCGTTATCAGTATGGAGAGAAGTTCACTTATTGTAGACATTTTTTCATTACAAGGCTTACTTATTACTATATTTATATTTAATATTGTAATAATTAGCTTTCAATTGCTGTTCAAAACTGAATTGCAAAACTATCTGTTACTGTCGCGTATTCTGCATCTTTTATTTCATTATACACATAGCTATCCCATTCTACCGTCAAAAGTTTGCCTTGAATTAAAAAAATATTCACCTGCACATAAAAGTTTATCAATACCTATTACAAATAATTTAGGAGCTATTATCTGTATGAAGCATCTTTCAATGTAATCTATAAAGGTATGCTTGTGAAATTATTACAGAAAGGATAATATGATCTATATGTTCATATATAAAAAAATATAAAACAAATGAAAGACCGATGAAAAAGTTTATGGTTGCTTAAATAAATAATTAGAAATAATAAAATGCACAATTCGTCACACTTGTATTACAGCGCACGGCGCGAGTTACTTATACTTAACTCAAAATTACTCAATCAATGATTCTATGAAATAATAAAATCAACAGTTCAAAACTGAATGCAAAATGTAATCGGTCGTTTATTTACACACACTTTTGCACAGAAATCCAACTACATATCCATATGCATTTATTTATTTATGTGCAATAACCAATAAAACGTGAAATAAAACAAGCATCGTTATTTACTTGCATTCCCATCCTCCGCATTGATTATTCATGATTGGTCTGTGCATTTAATCACTGTTTTGCAAAAGAGAGATCATGTCGTTGGCGCATCTGACAATGAAGGCTATATTGCCCACAAAATATCACATGGTACTAAATAGACCTCGTTGCACGTACCTCGCGTTTTTGTGGCTTTTGACATACCCCTGGCAATACAAACCACGTCGGCAAGTCTCAGATTTCCAATTTCCGTACGAGAGTTTTGTTTCATATGAAAATGTTTTTATTTTTGTGTTACTATATGTTAGCATATAAATGACTTCATGCACTGTGTGATGGACGTTGAACACGATATTAAAAATTGAATTGAACGAAAATTACAAGGGTATTGCCGTTATTGCTGTTAGCATTACCATCGCATGGCGCCATTGATGCTCGAAAATACAAAAATTGAGAAATATGTCAATACTGAATGTCAATCGATCGATACTGACCACCCACAATTAGCATTAGTGCTAGCATTGGAAACTCTGTATCGGGGCTCCATTTAGAAAGGAGAACAAATTGTCTGTGGTAAATTGCCTTTAAATCAACTGCATAAAATCTGCGCGATAACGTCCTACATTCTACATCTAATTACCGCAATATGTATCTCAAAGTAATACGGGCAGATAAATTGTAAACATTTGCTGTATTATGTAAGGTAAAAGAATAGTATTGCAAGAGATGTAGAAGTTTTTTTTTTTTAAATGTTCTCGGTATTTATTTATTGATGTATCGGTGAGAAGGATATGAATCTACAGATTCTATTTGCATTTTGTAGTATAGAACTGATATTTGTAATACAATAAACATGCTTGATAATAATGAAGTGTTCGTATTACCAAAAATTATGTAATATGGAAAATTTATTTATATAATGTAGAGCAGTAACATATATTAAGACCCCTCTTTTATAATTTGACTTTGCAACCAGCATCAAAATGGCTTAACGATCTAAATTTCATGTCCTAAAAATTATTTTGAATGGAAGACACTGTTATACTTAATACTTTTTTGTTAAACTATTGCTAATATAAAATTATTCAATGAAGATAGGAATTGCACAGATGTAAATTTGCGCTTTGTACATAATTGCCATACTCTAGAATGTCTCCTACTCTGTCACCATACTCTGCGCGGATGTTCTATCTACGTGTTGTTTGATTCTCTAAATAGGAAGACGTTAACTCGCTAACGTTAAAATTATTTGCACCTTCGAGTTTCGACGATTTCTTCTAGTTCTTGTAACAAAATGAACATGGATAATATTTGAAAAAAAATCGTGTTCCTTATAAAAGTATGTCGCAAAAAAAACCGTTTATATCTCGCAGCGTTGCAGGAACTTGGAAACGTAACATTACAGCATTACAAATATTTTTCGTGAATGCAACATGCTTCTTTAGACACCCGGTTTGTGTACAGTTAAATCGATACCTAATGCGTATGCGTACAAGCCACGACAAACGGCATAAAAATCAACGTAGGCAGATAATCCCAAAGTGTTTGCTCTTGCGCGAACCAATTTGTCGTTCCTATTATACAATTAGCAATATATAAATGGAATATAAATGTCCCCTATCACCTGTAATTATTAACACTATTATCCCAGACAATTTGCAATAAATGAAAATGTGTATTGACCTTATATCGTTAGCGCCTACAAAGGACGAGTCAATGCAGATATCGATTGTTTCCTCCTCCGGAGCTAATTGAAATTCACCCCAACAAACAAATTTTTGAACAATAAATAGAGTTTGCCATCTATCTCGCATGTTGAACTATCTCAAGAAATAAAGATTTTATGACTCAAGCAAAATTAGTGAAATCGACTTCTGACCAGCTTTTAAGCCAAATACCCCACTGTGCGACGTACGGACTTAATATTTTTAAACGTTGCTTTATACCCTTGCTGAAGTGACAACAATTTTTAATTTCTAATAATGAAATCTATGAAATTTTGTTAAAATTGATATGCAATTAAAAAAAAGTAAGTTCCGACAGCTGAAATGAAAAATACACATTTTTTATCCCCGATTTATACAAATAATAATTAAAACACATTATAATTTTTAAAATTAAGAACAAACAAAATTTAATTTCTTTTACGTAAATATTTTTGATTTTTGTCGAAAACCGTTCATAATACGAGGGAAAGTAATAACGCATAAAAGACGTGTTCTATCTACATTTACAAGTATTGTGTGACATATTTTTTAATATAATCAATAATTTAGACGATATTCGAAAGAAATCGATTTCATGAGCATTTAATTAATTATTTCAATGTTTAAGGGTTGGGGGCACGTTTTCCCGTTATCTGATCGAGCTCAAATGCACAGACCATTTTTTTGTTAATTGAAACTATTCTGGAGGGTGCCGCGAATAAAATTTGTATCAAGAGTAAACAGGAGCCACCCTACTGTACACCCTGTACGTAAATGTAGCCAACGATCCATAATATTATTTAAAATATTCACCCAACCCCAGCCGCTCTATTTACCTTAGCATTTTTCATAATATTACGCGCGTCAGAGTTCATTGTTTAATTTCTCCATTGGGTAAATGCACCTTTATTCTGCTATGAGCAGAACAATTTTATTTCCAATTTTAGGATATAACCTGGTGCACGAGTGTCACTCCTTACCGTACGCAAAGGTTTGATCGGAAATGCATACGTTTCACAAAAAGAGAAAGCAAAACTAGGCGTCCATGCCGTGTACCTAACAATATACCTATATAAATGCAAAAAGTCAGTTAAAAAGTCTCCATATAGTGTGAGCGAGAATATCGTTTCCCAAGAAAAATATTCGTGAAATTATTTCACCATAATTTTCAGCAGACCTGCTATTTTTCTTGAATATTGTTCCAAATAAATCTGGGCGCATGTTTTTAGTAGCGGAGTTGCCCATGTGTGCATTTGTAGCGGGGCGATAGGATATTCTCGTACATGCCGTTCTTTTAATCCTGTGCAGTATAATTGGAATAAATATTAGCAACGTATAATACAATGTATTATATGTATCTACATATTTAATCTACATTATAAGGCTATGCATAGATAACTGAAAAGAATGTACACAGCACTTCATTAGTACTTATTTGAATCACATTGTTTAGGATTAAAATATAGGTAGTATATTGTACTAAGTGTCTTTTAACTAATTGAATCTATGCGAACCAAAATTTCAGACTGATGGATATGTGCAGAAAAATTACGTTACTCATTCGCCTCATTCGAAATCATCGTTCGTTTTACATATTTCATAAATTATTACACTTAAGTAAAATGATTACAAAAAAATCACGAATGCATATATGTTCGCATAGCTGATTACGATTACCTTAGTGTAGAGAATCTCTCTTGATATACGGCGAAAGTGATTGTTGAGCAGCCAGTAGAGGAACGGATTCCAGAAGCTGTTGGAAAGTGCGAGCCACGTTGCAAGGAAGTCGAGAAACGGTGGTGGCTTGCTTCCGGTACAAGCTGCAACGACTTCCTGGATTGTCCACGGTGTGACCATAACAATGAATCCTAAACTCATTGCAGCCATTGTTCGCGAGGCAGAAGTTGACAGCCGTCTCTCGTGAGCTACAAGCTGAAACACATATGCGATGCATTCGACTAACAATCTTGAAAAATGCTTGAAAACTTTTATATAACAAAGTTTTAATTCGTCAGGTGCGACATAATGTTCAAAGCAGCTTTAATGAATACATTTTTCATATCACTGGACAAATCGACATGAACGACGAAATAGCACCCAGGTCAAAGTTTTCCTTCGGTAGAGATAGAAATAATGTATATGCTCATTAAAGTGGAATGTTCTGCGTAATAATAAAATAACGCAGTAGTAAAATAAGTGATTCTGTCTCGAGCCAGCCTGCAGTTGTCAACATCATAAAATTAAAGGAGTGCAATAAACATTTCGAATACTTTGTCGAGTGCTGATCGTAAAGAGTTCTAGGTTCGACCGACACTTACAGCATATATGTATAGCGATATCCACTTATACCCTATACCTACTATGAATTAATATTACAAATCCCCTTTGAAATGTGCCAGATAAAACATCGCATGGCATTGCGATGGTTAGCTAGTTTAATTTTTTGCTACTCTCTTCAACATAATCTTGAAGGCGCAGACAGTACCGGCCACAAATATTCGTATTTGCATTCTACGTTTTCTTGCAAGAGGTGAGACGCACATTTTCCATGTAAGCTTCCGTGTAAATTATTTTCCAGAAGAAGTCACACGACTTAAAAAACACAGCGCCGGATATTGTTTGTGATTTGCAGCCTCTCAAATTACAATTAGTTAGACACGAAATTCTTGTAGATTGATTAAACTCGTTGTTTAAAATAATGCTGAAAGCAAATGCAATATATCAAACGGAGCCACGTAGTATTTACGCGGTACGTAAGTATTTTGCAATGTACATTCCCGCAATAATGTGTGCTAAGCCTTGCCAACCTAGCCAGCAGTGACAGTATAAAATTCGAATAACGAATAACGGTTGAAGCTTCATCACGAAATATTGGTTTTCTAAACATTGTTCCTTAACACTTTAAGCCATTATCATACCATTCAACTTTTCCCACAACAGATTCTACAAATCTCTTACCAAGTTCGGAATATAAATAGCTTTATACAGATACAAACAGTAATAGCATCTACAGTGGTCTCAGTTCGATCCGTTTCTTTGCACATTCAAAACTGAACTAAAAGACAGTAAGAGCGACCAGAAACATAGTTAAAATATTGGAGAGAATGCAGATACTGATTGCAAGTTTCAATTTTGATTTGAAAAGTTTCGAAACGCAGATAAGGTGCTCGAAAACGATCCACGAAAAGAAGGATCAGTGAAGAATAACGATATCGTTTTTCTGAGAGCATACACGGTTCCCATTTGCCCGATTCTATATACAGTACATACACATATTTAATTTTGCGAGGATTTGTGTAATTGGCGAACGAGTTTATAATACGGCTACCTTTGAATTCTATTCAGAGATATCTAGTTGTTGTACCAGTACACTAATTCTAGAATGAACCACATGTTTTCAACGCCTATCGTCTCTGAATAATAATTGCCGTATCAGAACCCCTAAACCAGATGTGCTCGGTACCGTTGGCCAAGGTATGCAAACCTTGCAAACCGAGTGCTAGCAGGCGAAGACGCTGATTGGTCGACACCCATTGCCCATTTTAATAAATAAGTACGCATTTTGTCGAATAAAATCAATTACCAAAAAAAGGGGGTTCGGATGTAACTAAACAGTTGTATGTATTATTATGTAAAGTGGCAAGAGAAACGTCAAGTGTGCTGTAAATTTTATTTATTTTTTGTTTTTTTATTTTTTGTTGTCTACCGTTGATATAATTATAGTAACTTTAATGATATAACTCGTTCGACAAGACGGGTTAAACGAGGCACAACACCGTAAGTCATTACGATTTATGGAAAGTGGCGAAATTCAGCAACCTCGTATAGTCAGGGAAACATATGACCCGTGCACCTCAACCAGTACAACCGTGTTTGATCGCATCACTGCACTGGCGCAAACCAGACCATTCAATCTCTATTTAATGCTCCGTTTGCAAAAACGTTACCATCAGTTTCATAAACAATAAATAATTAGGGCCAAAGAAAATTCTGGAATAACGGAAAGCGATCTGTCCCACAACTCCATCTACCAAAAAGTTTCATGTATTATTTATTACTCATCGTCATATAGCAAAACTTTTGTGAAAATTATTTTTATATCCCTTGAATTAGTTACAAATGATTTTACTATTTTTAGGTAAGTTGTATGTAGTGTATATTCAGCCCATATTTGAAAATAAAAGTGTTACAAATATTAAGTTTGTAATACACTGAACTCAAAAGTTACTTTGATTGAATAACGACTTTCTTTATTCTTTGTGTTTCTATAAGATTAAGTGAAACAAGATTTAAAAACTCAATTGCCACAAATATGTTATCTAAACCCTCAATCCCCTAAGCCCCAAAGTCATAAATAATTAAATAGTTTCAACAATAATACTAAATAATTAACAAAAGTTATCTTAAATCATTACCAAATCTCAACTGGTTAGCAGTAGGTACTTTGTTATTCCTTTCCAGTTGATTTACTTTTCGGTATTTATAGACATATATTTCTAATACATACCAATACATGCCCGATGGCTTTGTATTGCAAATTTAAATGGTTTAATACCTACATACCTTCAGTAAGAAATTCAATGATCAAATAGATTCAGCCATCGCAATTGATAGAAATCGCGTTGCTTTAATTTGACGCAAAAATAAATATAAACGAACATGATACACATCTGGAACCACACTCTGTATACGCATATACCTATGACAGTAAATGTTCCAACAGAATGTTTCATAGTAAAGGCAATTGCTTTTGATAGGGTTTCTGATTGGCCATTTTGTGAACTCTATAAAACTACGTATCAGATTAAAGGAGAACTGTGAGGACATTCACTAATTCAGAGCACCGAATGAAACGACCTTAACGTCTAAAAGATAGGACGTCTAGTCGACTCGTCTTTTAGACCAGCTTGACACGGTTCCGAAAGTCGCAAAGCGCTAAGCTCGTCAGCGTCAAAGCCTCTCATCGTGCGGCAGTAAAAGGATTACGGATCTGCTCGTTTAGATGAATCCTTCCTCTTTCGCTCCTTCCTGATTCCCTCTACTTTTTTCCTTCTCTTCATCCCCTGACAGTGTAATTCTCATACCATTTTTTTCTTCACTTCGCATTACTCCCGATTTCGTCCGACACCCATCTCTCATCCTATTCTTTTAACGCCGTATTATCGTTTATATGACGTATTATTGAAATTGTATCGGCGAGTTACATACACATCTATATTTTACGAAAAATTTCTGTCCAACAGAATGTTTGTGTCTTTTAAACTGTATAATATTTAAGCGACTGCAACTCCTTTTAAATGCACCGCTCCCGAGAATAAGTAGTACAGCCAGACCATTGCGCTGGATTCGTCCTGATTAATATTTAGGTATGAAAATATACGTAAAAATTACTTAAATTATTTGAAATGATATGTGAGTTGTTCTATGATTTTCAAATTTTTTTAAATTACCTTATCTGAACCATACTTTTTGTTAACGATAATAAAAGGGATATAGTGATAAATAATTTTTGGTTTCGCTGCTTCAAAATGAGTTTACCAGTGCTGCATTTATCATTGTATGTCATTTCTATCATAATAAATAGAATAAATAGATTGAATTATTAGGTTGTGTATAAAAATTCATGCGGTTTCATTTCACAATGAAAATATTCCTATAAAAGTTCTCTATTGCATGGTCAAGTACATGCAGCACTTGATTTTGCCCTCGCCGTTCAAAACTACCGCGAGCTGTTTCGCATTTTCCAAATAACAGAGAAACTTCAATCTAAATGTCCGAAATATTTGTTCCGTCCATTATTCCGCCATGCTGCTGCAAAAGCATTCCAAAAATTATGTTTCGTGGCATTCGTTGCATAAACGAATATATACGTTATTTAAAATACATTACTTGACTAAAAGAAATATTGCAAACTTTTGAGACTAACTGTTTCTTTAGGCTTCAGAGACTTTTTTTAAACAGAATTAAAGAGTGATTGAAATTACATAATCCTTCGATTACAAATAAATACTTGTCACTGAATTTAATGCTTTTCTTTAGACGATTGGGAATGACGTGGGTGAAAAGTATACCAGAACAAGAAGCCGAAACAAACAAACAAAAATAAAATACAAGAATAGACCGGGTATAAAAATGAAAATCTTGTTCCACAATTGATAATCATTTCAGCCAACATAACCGAAAAATATATCTTTTGATGGTGTAAAAGGAGATCACGTAAAACTCATATCGCGTATGAAAAGTACTCCATAAATCGAGAGAAGACGTCTATATACATACATACTCTGTACATGTACGTATAGCGGTTTAACCTTTCACCCCGCGATTTTTGACATCATTACGAGCACCAGGGTTGAGTAATTTAATTCCTGCAATGGGCGACTGCACACTTCTAACGATTCAGAGCGGCTGAATGAAGCACCAATAGCTATAATTGGCGAGGACGTTATAGCGAACTCGCAAATTAAACCTTCAAATGTTGACACGCATTGATATCACGGCATTGGTATCTGGGTCCATGCAAACTGTATCTACGGTTAGAGCCCTTTGACGGGGCTAATACCAACCTGTAAATTTCAAAAATATCGATGTTTTGGCATTCAACAAATTACTCAAATCATAAGTGAACTGCTGCATACGAGTCTAGGTGAGAATGAAAAGAATAGTGAATATTCATTGCCGCGTCTTTCTTCAAAGATAAAGGAAATGTAAGCTACAGATTACCCCCAGAGGTCGTCCTTCCTCTACAAGGGATAGGGGATGAAAGTTTAGTTCCTCACCAGTAACCAATGCTTCAAAGTAACACTCCGTTAAAGTTGTCTGGATAGTGCACTGGCCCGTTGGCTCTCTGGGGGTTGCCACTATAGAACCTAAAGCACTGACTAACTTTTTAGGTAAAGGGATCGGTGTTTATATTACTTGCTCTCGAGAGCCGGACGTACTCGGCCAATAGGCGAGGGCTGAGCTGATTAATGTAGATATGTATTTATTGCCATTCCCGTGTCATATCACTCTTGACTATCGACGTGAAGAAGCAAACGTCACGGTGCTGGGTAATAAAATTTAATACGAAGTTATGCAACGAACTCGAGCAGCCATTTGTCGGTTTTTCTGCTGTCGCATCAAATGTGTACCATTGTTCACACTATGCTATTTGAAGTTGGGACGAATCTCGTGCTAGTATAGTCTGGTTTAGAAAGCGAGCACGTTGTTATAAAACGTTGTTATTTAGAATACTGAGGGAAGTGTACAATAAATCCCTGTATAAATTTAGAAAATTAACAACGCCTGAAAACTATTTTAAATTACTGTACTATGTGCAATACTTTTGAGCCTAATACAAATGTGTACTAATGATTTTTGCTGATTAATATGTATAAACTTCATTGTTGCGGGTATTCAATTAAACTGGTTTTGACAAATGATAATGTCTGAAAGTGGTTAAGGGACACAGGAAAACTGGAATTGTGTGTGCCATATGAAATGCTGATATCCTGTTCCTGTGCGATAAATATTTGATATCTGGTAACATCGCGTTCCGATGCATGTGCAATTAGTGGAATGGCAGATGGAAGGATACATGATCTCTTCACAGCACCGTTGTATTTGAAATTTCTCTTCAATTGAGGACAACAAGATGGCCACCCTTAAACTCGTCCACAGGGTTGCTTCGTTGTGACTAACTAATTAGAACGCGTGTTAGGCAAATCTCCAGTCAGTCTGGGACCAAGAGTTATTGGAAAGCATAGAAAAGAATTGGAGTCAGTATCACAACGTCTTCTATCAGCCGCCTATCAATGTACATAATAGACTTCTCGCATAGTACTCGTGACTAACAATCTGCGACGCAACTTCTCGCATAACGATCGAAGTATGAGTATATCGGCAAGACTCCTCTCGCACCTCGTAACAAGTCGAGCACAACGAATCAACCACGATATATCTTCTTGGGGAAATGAAGCCTACCTTGTGTTACAATACCGATGTTCCGGTATATAGATATGTATATATTTAAGTATTGATATAATTAGGTTTACAATGGTACTCTTCCGCTATTCTTCGCTACCTAATCGCAACTGCCCGTCTAAGCCCGGGTTCCCACCTGGGCGGGCTTCTCCCCACCGACGCACCTCGCGACCCGTGGCACTGCTCCCTGCGTGCCCTTACATACATACATATATGTGTATGTCGATTGTCTCAGTTCGGCCCTTCCTGACTTCAACGACGTCCTCGTCGGTGCGCGAGAATGGTTCCTCTTACTCTAATTTACTCTACTTGTTTACTTCGAATTACGTTCTAGTTTTTCCTAATCCTAACGTGATTTATGAACTATTAATCGCTTTTAATCTGTCTACAGCAACGATCGCTTTGTACATTCGATTACTTTGCTGTTCGCCTTCTATATCTTGAATTAAATATCTATCGTTTTCTAACACCTTCACAACCTCATATGGACCCTTGTATTTTGGTTCCGGTTTCCTACTTTGTCCCGTGGAGGGTGTATCGCTTCTAATCATCACTAATTCGCCTACTTTATACATTCGGGCCTCTTTGTGATGTTTGTCGTAGTGTGATTTCATTCGCTCGCGATTTTTTCTTAGCAGTTCTTGTACTGATTCTCGACTGTCTTCGTTGTCGAATGTTTCGTTTAAATCTATCAATTCGCGTGTTAACGGACTAGTATCTATACCTATGCCCTTCCTGTTGAAAACAATTTCGTACGGCGTTCGTTTTGTGACACTATGCTCGGCATTGTTAATAGCCCACTGCACTTTCGCTAGATGCACATCCCAATCATCTCCGTCAGCGTTACACGTTGTTGCTACACAGGTGAGTATAAATCTATTTAGTCGTTCTATCTGACCATTCGCTCTTGGCGTTGCCGTAGCTATTTTTACATGATTTATGTCGGAGTTTTGACAGAATTGTTCAAATCCGTTTGAGGTAAATGCGGTGCCCCTGTCAGTAATAATGCGCCTTGGCTTTCCATAATGCGAAATAAATTCTTTAAGAAAAACTAACGTCTCCTCCGTACTTGTATCACACACTGCCTTGAGCATACTATATTTACAAAATCCACATATACTCGCAATTATATATCTATTACCTCCTTCCGTCACAATAAACGGACCTAAATGGTCTAAATGGACTACGTCGAACGGTTCGCTACCCTTGTCCAAGGGGTGTAATAGACCCGGTGATTTTCCCGTCGGGGTCTTATAGTATAAACAGTTAACACAACGATTAATATATTTGGTAATAAATTCTCGCATTCGTGGAAAGTAATATGTTTCCTTCACCGCCGCTAACGTTTTGTCAATACCGACGTGACATAAATTCTTATGGGTTTCGGATACAATTTCGTGACATAATTCGCTCGGTGCATATAATCTCCATCTTCCCTTCGCGACTCGATAAACCCTACCGTTCCGCATAGTATATTTTTCGTGAATTTTGGCATCCAAAAGCTCCTGAACTATCTCTTGTTGTTGTTGCCGTTCTTGCTGCGAAACCCGGTACGGTCGATGATATATTGGGTTTGCGTCCATCAGCGTTATTGCCATCTCCATTCGGCTGGTACAACCTATTTGGTAGGTATTTTTGGCGATTAGATCCTTGAAGTCATTGAGAACACTTACAACCAACTCAACATCTTTGCCGGCCAAGTCGGTGTTAATTTCCTCCACCGTGACGGCTTCTGTGTTGACCTCTCTTCTCACGACTCCGACATCAGTCGCCACCGGCTCTCCTCGGGCGAGGACTGCTCCTTCCTCGATCTTTACATCGCCGCCTGTAATGTTAAGTATGGGCACAATTGACGTACCTTCCTTATCTGCCTTCACCAGACACCTGGGTATCAGTTTCCCGTCTTCACGTAAGCCACCTTCTATACAAACGTCCTTGTCGTGGACTTCCGTATGTGCGGCAATGTACCCTAAGTATTGATTCGGGATGACTGTTGCTTCCTTGGCCCAGAACGTCGTTCTTTGTTGTTGCTCCGTGTCTGCATCTTCGACCTGTCGTATCAGCAACTCGTTCGGTCTGCTAACTATTTCGACGTGGTCTTGCTCGGTGTACGGATGACCCACGATCAGAGGTATCGCTTGGTACTCCTGAGGAACCACGTGGATCCTTACCCTCGCCGTAACCTCGTCGATGGTCAACGATGCTGTGAGCATTCCCACTGGCGTCACCGTTCCATTTCCGTATCCGGTCAGCCGGTCGAATGCTCCTTCGTAGTATGTCATCTTGAGGTCGTCGGCAACGTCCTGCCTCAGAGCCACACAGGAGCTACCTAGATCGACGTAACACCTTACGTACCGATCATTTAAGTAGGCATCCTTAAAATATTTCCGGTGTCTCCCATCAGAAGAAATGTGCAACACCTTGTCCGCTCTACTCGGACTCATTGTCGCATTATTGTGTTGTTTAATTACTGGTTTAGGTGCGTATTTACAATCCCTTGCAATGTGTGCCGCCTTTTCACATTTATAGCAGACGATGCTCTTGGGTCTCGGACACCTGTTTGCTGCATGTCCCTGTTCGTTGCAGTTGTAGCACGTCATCGCGGGTTTCCTTCCAGCATTCTGTCTATTTTCTTGATTACGCTGCGGGTGCTCCTGTAATAAGTGGTTAGCCCCTTTTAATTCTGGCAACAATAAGCTAGGTTTTGCATATTTTGATAACGGCCCCAAATAATCTCGAAATCTCATATTTTTCAAGCCTGCGACTATCCACTCCACCGCTTCTTGGTCGGACATGTTCGCCTTGTTGCATTTAGCTAATTTCTCGTAATAGTATTCTATTACGTCCTGTCCTTGCCTCCTAGTGTACTCTTGTGCGTCCAGGCGCCTTGTCATGTGGCTGGTTTCGCATGGGAAGGCCTCCTTCAGTAACTCCTTCCATTCGCTCCATGTCCGCTGGCCCGCAGGAAGACTGTCCCTCCATTTTTTTGCTACCCCTTCTAATTTGGCTAAAGCATAATGCTTCACGGCTACTTCGTCCCATGAGTACAAGGTCGCGTATTCCTCGATCTTATCGATCCAGGAGTCAATGGTAATATCAGATTTTATAGGATCAAAAACGGGTAATACCTCGTAAACATCCTTGAAGTGTCGCATTGTCTCGGTACCTCCCCTCTGCGCCATGTTGTCGTTCCCCTCTGTTACGTCGAGAATCGTTCTCTCCTCTTCTGCTATTTCCGAGCCTTGTTCCTCTAATTCAATATTGTCGTCCACACTGATACCGCTCGAGCTCTGTGTTTGTAAACTGTCTTCGTCTATTTCAAATTCCGCGGTGACCGTCTCCTTCGAAGCAGTTGTGTATTTCGGGTTTTTGCTCACTTTCGCGACCGTCCTTTTGGTCGTTGATTCGGATTTCTGCGCCGATTCTTCGTTTCCCTTCTTGCCCCTCGTGAACATGCCGTTTTCAATTGCACATTATTTTCATTAATCGCTCTACCGCGATCTCACTGCTTTCAAATAACGATGCTCCGCCGCACCGGAGTTGCGATTTTCTCAACGTTCCACCACGTTTTCTCTCGAAGGCTCCGCCGCACTTCGGATTTACGATTTCCTCAACGTTCCACCACGTTTTCTTCGAAGGCTCCACCGCACTTCGGATTTTCGATTTCCTCAACGTTCCACCACGTTTTCTTCGAAGGCTCCACCGCACTTCGGATTTTCCCTGCTCACTCGAACTTTCTCCGGTTTAGGGCTGTGCAATCCCACTTCTGATATTGTTACAATACCGATGTTCCGGTATATAGATATGTATATATTTAAGTATTGATATAATTAGGTTTACAATGGTACTCTTCCGCTATTCTTCGCTACCTAATCGCAACTGCCCGTCTAAGCCCGGGTTCCCACCTGGGCGGGCTTCTCCCCACCGACGCACCTCGCGACCCGTGGCACTGCTCCCTGCGTGCCCTTACATACATACATATATGTGTATGTCGATTGTCTCACTTGTGTCTGTTACGTGCGTTTAATTATTATCGTCGCGTCACGCACAACGGATTTACAACACGATAGACTCTGATGAGGCGCCGTATAGCGATACAAGTACAAACACCGGAAACTAACAAACAGTATTGCATTCGTAAAGTTCTAATCGTACCACTCAATGGAAATTGACTTCAGTTCAAGTTTGAGCGAAAGTTCGGCGTCACGGGCTTGATTCTGGCATGCCTTCACCCTTGGAATCTGTGCCATCATGAGGTCTACTTTGCATTACAATACTCTCCCTATTTGATTTTGCTGTATGCTAGAATAGGTCTTCGTATCCCCACGTATTACTAAAAGCACTGCTAGCAATTTGTTTTACCCTTTTGTTCATTTTCGTTTTATATTTTGCTTTCGCTTTCTTTCGAACTGTGTTCCCTGTGTTTTCTTAGCTTTCTTTTTTTATTGGGTTTCCATTCGGTTTTAATGGTTCCTTATCTTTATTTCCATTTTTGTTTTCTGCTGAACTCTCGACACGTGCACGAGAACTCGAAAGTCATATAGAACCTGAACTAAATCGAATTGAATTTGGGAAAATCGCGTTTAGAGGAAAACTTTTATTTCTTCGGATCTGTACAACGATTATGTAGTTTGACAGAAACTTTCTTTCAACTTGCGAAAGGTTGAAGTTACTCTAAACGATCAAATACTTTCCTTTTAAAAGGACACATAGATTTCAAGCGCCAGAAAATGTGGAACCTTTGTTGGGGAAGAACATAAAATAATTCCTCGAAAACCGTTCGTTGTACGAAAAAAGTAATAACATATAAAAGACGTGTCCTATCTAGATTTACAAGCTTTGTCCGACATATTTTTTGATATAATCAGTAATTTAGAAGATAAACGGAATAAATGGATTTTATGAGCATGTAATTATTTATTTCAATGTATAAGGGCACGTTTTTCTGATTATTTGGTCGAGCTTAAATTTTGCACAGACTGTTTCTATATTAATTGGAACTATTCTGGAGGGTGCCGCGTAGAAAATTGAAAAGTCGAAAATAAGAGCCACTCTAGTGTATATTGTACCTGTGCACAACAGTGCTGGGTGAGTTTGTTACCCGTCCACAGGTTATGCTTCGTTTTCTTACATTTTTTCAATTTCGTTAAATTCTTCGTTACATTCTTCGTTACATTCTTCGTTAAACAGTGCACCCACTTCCGGAACAATTCTTTAAATGCTTTAAACCGATAATTGAAAGTATTAGAACTACGAGTACTTTCGTTCCTCATTTTGTACTTTTTGTTGAAATTTCTGGTACTATTTTCTGAAATGCGGTTTGGAAATTTTCTTTTTTCCCTTTCACCTCAACACGAAAGTGTCCTCACACATTAATAAATAAAATTTGGCTGCAATAACATCGCCGTTCATAGTAGGCAAATACTGTCCGCGACACGAATGTTGTTCGCACAGAGCTATATTTCGTTTCTGCATGAGCACACCAACGAGAAATATCATGTTGAAAGCCAAATGTGCAGATGCAATAGTTTGTCAAATACTCGGACCTGGATATATGGATAGACAGGGCGAACATTCGTCAACGGAAGTGCGGGGCCAGTATCAGATATTACAGATAATGTACCTACCGTACACGTGGTATTTACGAAGTTTTGGTACAGCCAGAAAGGAAGTGATTTTTCGAGCAAAAATAAGTGCAATATGTACAACGAAATTTTGTTTGTACAAGGCTTCACTTTTCGGGAGATAGTTTTTAAACATTGGCTAGATACATATGCACTTGACTAACTAATATATATATTCTGTTTGGTATAACCAAACTTGGTACTCATTGCCAAGGTCTAATATTGTTTAACATAATGCAATAAATTCGATACCGTATTCACTTTATAAACTCAGAAATGGCAGGACTCGTTGCCCCTGTGCTAAATAAATCGTTCGATAGTGGAATATACGTGAAGGGCGCATTCGAATAGACGCATGCCATTCACAATCTTTAAATTCGATTTTATCGATCACGGAGCCACGTGTGACGCAGATGTGAAAAAAATGTCTCGATGTCTGTACAATCGTTTGAATTTGTACAAATTTTTCCAAAAGGTACCTTCACTCTGCAACCTACACGATACAAAGTAGAGATTTTACTCTTTAAAATGAGCCCCTGTTGGTTGCCGTACGATTATATTTACTGTATTTCATTCTACCTATATATACGGTACTTTTTGTATTAGAAGTTGCCTTTTTCATTCTACCACGAATCCGAAATCACTAAATAATAAGTATTATGTGGTCAGGATTATTCAAGGATACACTCACTATTACGTATCAGGATGCGCAGAAGCACGTTAGAGTAAACGTTTACCTTCTAGTAAAAATTGAAGGGAGCGAATTTTTCTAGAAAGGAAGACAAATATTACGTTTCTGAAATAGGGGATCTCGAAATAGTACCTATTTGTTTCTGGATTTAAACCGCTGCGCACACAACTCTCACTAGGCAGGTCTGTTGGCCGATAAAATCCCCGGAGGACAAATATCCTTAACCGACCAATAAAGGGTTAGAATGAAAAGCAGATACGCGGTGGACCCCGTACGTGGACAGCACTGGTCTAGAGTCTAAATTGTGGACACTGATCATTTGTCATGGATTAAAAGTGCTTCACCCTTAAGAGCCACGAGGTTTTGCTTTTTCCACATGGCAATCAACTGACTGCAGTGCTAGAAATTCAATTCACCCTTTCAAAGTATCTGCGCACGAAATGTAAAAAGTACACGTACAAGTGCACCTGCGTGTAACTGATGATCGCAGTTTAGTTAAAGACGGTTAATCGCGGAGGACTTGTCGTATCGTAATTACAGTTCATGAAGGTAATCGTAACATCAAACTGGTTTTGTGATAATTTAGCAACTTTGCTGCATGAACTTGAGTCTATCTTATCCAAACTAGTTAAGTGTCGTTAACTAACTCCATAGTTGGATTCCTGTATAACTTCAGGTAGCATAATTTATTCTTGAAGTAAGATTACCAACGTGACAACGTGTAAAGGTCCATTTATGGTATCGGCGAATCGTGCACGAACCGTGAACGAACCGAGCAGAACGAAAGTATCGTCCAAACACGTATTGACTGTGTTTTATTGTTATTTCCGATTGTTCGGTACAAATTTCTCATATACGTATAGACTAGACCATCTCCTTATTAACACCTCATTTCTTCATCCATTCAAAGCGAGAGTGTCGCGATGGAGGTATACGCTGTATACGTGATAACTGGTTATGGATATAATCTTGCGACTTAAACGAACTTTCGTTTCCAGCTTCATTAATAGTTTCCAGCATCTTATTGAAGCTTTCCAGGGCGAGGGGGTAAATAAAGTTTCACAAGTAGCACCTTAGAAGTTATTATGGTTGCTGGCAGCTGTGTCATTTTCCTCCGGGTGAAGTTTTTAAATACGAAAAGCATTACTGTCCTGAACTAAAGAATAACGTCCTCATATCCGAAATCACATGCTTCTGATGAAGTCTAAGTAGCCTCTTCAAAATATCTTTCATATTAAAGTATGCAATGTCTATGGATTTCTTTCATACGAAAATCTTAATATTTCTTACACAGTCCTTTTACACCGAAATGAAAAAAATATTTTTCTTCCCAGCTGCCTTCATGCTACTGTGACTTTTTCATCCACTGGTTTATTTGGTTCATCACACGTGTCTGAAATCTATTCTTTGTCGGATACAATAATATTATAATAAAAATATGCCATTATTATTAGAAACCCTTGGATGGCTTTAAAAATTCGAAACATTGGTCAATTCAAATCTTAAAGGTGACGTATTGTTAGTATTGAATCTGGCAGTTTGTACATTTCTAGTAGAGCGAAACGATATTCGCATGTTGCACACGCTACTCTTCAGACCAAATGTATTGGCCGGTGAAAGACATGTATCCTCCGGCACTTTTCGATACAAACAGCTCTACCTGAGAAGAGTTGTACATACTGTATACATATGTAGCGTTCGAGAGTACAAATAAATGCTATGTGGCTCGCCTATGACACTCTAACATGTTTTTTGTCACCCTTTTTAAAACGGCATTGTCTTTTCCTGTTTTTTGCCTACTAACGCAATACTCAGCTTCTTATCTTCCTGTGAAATAGTGGGCTTAGCTCTCAATGATCCTGAGCAGCCGATTTATTTGGTTTCATGGATTGTATTGTGCTCCCTGATAAAAGTAGCTGCATTATTTGCTCCTGAACCATGAAAGTGTTGTAAAGAAATCGTTTCAATCGCAGAACTTTTAATGACTTATAGTACTAAATATTGAAGAAAGAACATCCAGGTTATTAATTTTAATTTACTAAGAAAATTTTGGAATGAATGTGTAATTCTAAATCGTAGTTAAAATACCAATTAAATTTCTTTTCTAAAAATATCTAGAGGGGAATACAAAATAATAGTTCAGAAATGTCTATAGACGTATTATTTAAAATATTTAGATTTTACTTTCGATTGGCTTCGTTCCATTGAGAAAATTAAAAACACAACAGTCTCGTTTATGAATGAAACAATTATTTGGTCATGATATATGCAGTCTGCACTAGTATCTTCTTCAGACTATAGTAAAGGCAAAACAGCGGAGACTCTGTTTATTGCTTCGAAATAAATTACAGAGATGTACAGCAATGGTCTATTCGTAAACGCCAGTTCATTACCTTATCACAATTTTTCGCTCTCGCTCAATAAGGCCGGGGCCAGCGACCAGAGTGAGGAACCTCCAGTGCAAACGAGATCTAAAGAAAATGTATTTAGGCCATCTGTTTTTGTTTCAAGTTCTGTTAGGTATAATTCTGCGTTCAGTAGCCGAGGAAAATCGCTACACTTTTATCTGTCTCTACTCTTGAAACGTTTATAGGACGGAAATCTACCTCGCGGTGCATTTTCAATTATGTGGTGCGAATCAATTAAGAAGTCAGTATAACCCGCGCAAGTCAGTAAAGCGGATATTCAGGGTTTATCAAGCTTTTTTCCTTTCGCGATTTATCTTACAATTAGATGATTAGCTACTATGGTTTTATTTAATATGCCTTACAATCAGGTTTTGTAGCAAATTTTCGAATTGTGCGTGGCAAAGTTTTGTTACAAATGAACACAAATGTATAGTTTATATCGGCCAAATTTTACCAAAATTGAGTAATTAATCATATAAATATATGAATATTAACCTACCTTTAAGAATTTCAATTTCAATCAATTTCTTATATGGACAGTAAGGGTACGAATACATACACATGTGACTGAATATAATGACCGTATACATATACATATACATATCGAAATAAACCGATTTGTCAAAATGTGGTTGGTAAGGTGCCTTTCAGAATTAAGTTACGCCCAGAGTGAAACGTTTAATGACTTTTTAAATGATGCATTTCTGAAATTTATATAATTTGGTGGTAACAGTGGATGGGAAATGAAGAATTAAAGCTCTTCGCTAATGAGCAGAAACGAAGCGAAGGGTTACAAAGGGAGGGTGGGGGCGAAAACGAAAGAAAGACGAACTCCCCTGTAAAAGAATGTCCGCGAATTGAATATACGGACTCGATTTCATTTGATTCCTCATCGGGCTCGTTCCAGCTCGTTATCTCGCAATAAGCGGGAGAAAGATGAGATGAAATGCGAGGATAATAAGTGGAAGGAACTGAACAGGACGATCGTGTTCGTCGCATGCTCAGTGACCGTAAAATATTTCAATGAATTTTTACATAGCTATGAAGTATAAAATTCTATTTATAGGTTTAACTTTCTGAACCATTGATACATTTTATTCTGGCATAGCGTCAGGGCATTGTATAAGTGTAACAATATCAGTTTTAGCTTCTCTTAATTCAGACAAAAGAAAGTGTACAGGGAGAGTCACGGAATTGGGACAGGATATATCTCGAATTTGCTTGGAGATATGAAAGAGTTGCAAGGGAAAAAGTTGAATGGCATAAGAAAGGCTATCTTTGTCAGACTTCACTTTTTTTTATAAATGTAACAGTCCGTCCAAGAATTGTAAATGGGCTTTTCTTAAATGTATATTTTGTTATGTATTATACATCAATGTTTGGGCACATTCAATCTAAAAAAGTAGTTTGTGATTCACCCTGTATGAATATCAGTGACTTTCACAGTAGACATTTTACATCTTGTTAGTAACGCTCATCTATTCTGGGATACACCTCACAATGTTTCGACGAATTATAGTTTTATTTTCCGTACTGCTTGCCTTGTAAACTTTACTTTGGCCGCCGCTGCATGATAAATTAGTATTGCGTTGCAAATTTTATCAAGTTGAAAGCTACGTTAGACGATGGTAAATACTTAAAGTTGAAAATTGTATCATTGTTATTCTCCAACAGTTCATATATTTCAGATGAAATGAAAAGGTCTGAAAATAAATATAATATTCAGTTCTCCATTTAGTATTATCTAATCCGTAGTTCGAATTTTACGATGATTTGAAATTTTTAGTTGCTCTTACAATTTATAATCAACTGAAATTTTATTAAGTACACTTGAATTTGATTATGCTTGAACTAAACAGATCTCACTGTAGGTATGTATTTAGAGTTCCATTTTACTTCTCTGTAGATGGAAAATCATTCATATTTTCTCTCGTTGAGTGAATTCATGTGTTTGGTTCCGCATAAATGGCGTTCAGACAATGGTTCTGTATTGGTTTCAATGACACTCGTCGATTCTGAATGATTTTTAATATACTTCAATAATATTAAAGGTACAGGTTTTGAACATTTGAAATGAACTATTCATACTGTCGGCTCCGTCGAAAGTGTTGCATGGTTTACAACAATGTACAAACACAGGGCAACGTGCACCACATTGACAGCGATAACACTTGATAATTGCAAGAAGTGAACTACGAGGTGTTCGGAAGTGCCTATGTGTAACAGCGATGAATTATAGGATGATCGACAGTATATGCATGTCGCGGTTTAATAGTTTCCATTGAAACTGGGAGACGTGGCGACGAACGGTTCTTTTTTATCCCTCTTAGGTAACTACACGCGCAGCAAGCTTGCTCCCTTTTCCGTGCAGAATCTTACACATCGGCACAGCCGTGGTCTCGAGAACACCTTTAGAGGACATTCCCGCATCCATTGACCTACATCTACATCGAAGCTATGGCCCATAAAAGGGAGGAAGACAGAATGATGGAAGAGAGGAAAGCGGTAGACTTTCTTATAAATAAGCGATTCGTAATGTATTCCATTAACCGAATCGCGCGAGTAGCCGCTGATATTACCTTTGAACAAAAGCGTTTGAATGAAAGCTTTTTGCAAAGCTATGACATACAATTGTATGTATAGGTACTCTACTTTTAGAATATAAGTAAACAGCAATTCTGTTCATTCGATTGGGTATTTGAAATTCGACAGCTGTAGTATTATATGAGGACTGTATTGTATGTCAAGTCTAATCCAATTCGTGTAGACAAAAACCAAGCTCTTGTACAATTGTATAAAAACATTCTTGCAAATTTCGAGCTTTGTGCTTGGATCGTTATCCTGATAAAATTTAAAGTCTTTTGCACATTTGAAAACAATTTTTCTTAAAGTATCTAAATATCTAGTTTCATCAAGAATTTCTTTAATAATCGCCAATTTTTAATAAAAAAAATGTTTAGCAGTACACAATGTCAATGGCACGTGAAGAATGCTTATTCATACAACATATATTCCAATTAGTGATTATATTTCTTTGCTTATATATAGTTTGAATTATTTGCACTTATGCGTTGTACTGTAATATTCCAGGCTTGTCTCTCGATTACATTGACGAGGAAATGGAGAAGGCGGAGTTAGCTCCACAATGAAGAAATCATATTTCATTGGTAAGTAGCAGGCAAGTACGAAGATATCGCGTCGAATATATTATTTAAAATACACAGTGCACCATTTAAAAAGAACTAGTTAATCCATAGTTAAACTATTACACGCTTCTACAAACGCATCTGCAACAAAACTGTAAAACTTTTGGTAATGATAAATGGTTTCGTTATTTCTTTGTAGCAAAGAGTATTTAATTCAAAGATTGCGAAGTTTAAAGTTAGTCGCACAGAAGTAACACTTACATACCATATGCCTCTGTAGAAGAATTATAAATAATTGGGAGTATGATTCAAAAACCATAATATATTTAAAGCCGCCAGTTATTTATAACCTCTAGTAGTTTAAAATACTCACTAAAGATATATAAACTAAGCATGTCTAAGGGTGAGTGAGTGGATATTCTGTCGTCACTACAGAGAATATACTTCAAAAGGTGATGAAAGAAGAGGTCAAGCGTTTTCTAGCGAAAAGGTAACGCTACAGAATCGATTCGTCAACATGTATACAACACGCATTACTGTTAATTGCATTCGAGTTGTATGGTCGTTTGGAACAAATTTGATGTCAATAGACACTATAAATACAATCGAGAACGAGCTTGAACAGAGTACGTTATTTGCACTATGTTATTGCTTCCAGCTGTCCCTTGTTTTACATCCAAAATGAATTCTTTTTATTCAACATCAAATGTACACTCAGATTTGGTTCGCGGTAAAAGGGGAGAATGTGTCTCGCTGAACTGGCAATGAATCAGAGACTAAATGTAATTGAAACTCTTCGAACGCGAAAGGTTGGAGTTTGCCGAAGGGAATTACTGGAAGAGGAAACAGTAGCAGGCCAGTTGAGCAACAGAACAATTGAAATAATGCTATTGCAACCACTGTTATCAATGTTGCGAGCCAGCAGTGAATCATTGAACGCAGAAATTCATTTCCATTTAACAGTGAAAACTAAGCAGCCTTTTTGATATGAAATTATTATTTACAAAATATCATCACGTTCTATGCAATTTTATGATGCACGTAATATTGTTAACAAAAAATTCGCAAAAGATTTTTTGAATAAAGTGGTACTAATCATTTTGTCTGATATAGTGATAACAGAAGTAAGACAATAATAATAACATTAGCGGAAAAAGCTATGGGAATTATAATTATTTTTCCATGAGATATATTAGAAGCAATATATGTATTCAGTAGCTGCCAAAAATTTCCGCTCACGATATAATTTTTGTGTATCACTGATATTAAAGATTTCTAAAAAATAACATCTCACTGTGTAAGTATAGCTTGTTTATTAGATTATAAAGATCCATCTGTTAGGTATTTGGACAAAAATGTTAGCAATTTTTAGTTAAGAGATAAATTAAAAGAACTGTTGGACCGGAAACTTTTGGCAGCCACTTTATTTTCTAGTTTAAGTTAGGGCCTTCATCTCCACAGAGGAGGAGTACATAATTCAACGAGGAAATTGGGAAGCCACCTTGGGTAAATACGTGAAGGCGTGTCATGGTGTGGCGCCATAGTAAGTACAATGCAACAACGGGTACCTAAAAATAATTTACTTCAAAATACAGCTAAATTAGATTATTTTGGATTCTTTTTAACACAGCAGTGCACACTTGGGTCTCTAGCAGACGCGCATACCTAGAAAATCGTTTCGTTTATCCTTTCTCTTAGTAATTATGTCGATACCCATTGTCAGTCGCATTATTTAATTCAATAACTTTCGCATGCCCAACTAAATTCGTAAAAATGTGGCTAAATACTACTGTTTGGTCGCGGAAATCGAACAGCAACGAACAGGTTTTATGGCTACGCTGTCCTGAGTCGGACTACATGTCAACCAGGTAACGAACAGTCATCGAAAATGTCATAAAACAGTTCCCACAAAATGTTCCACAACCTACCGCCTTTCTCTACCCCTACCGTCTAGGATAGAAAAGCCGGCAGCGAGCCGTGGGGAAGAACAGAAACCAGAAAACCACGAAACACGCGAGCCATACATTCCGAACACGTCGATGAGAATACCTAAACACGAATCATACTATCTTACATTTGACCACCGCGGTCGTCTAACTAGGCTCAAGTGATAGCGTCACGAGAGTCAGTAGAATCGTAGGATTCACGACCCTCCGAAATTCCATCTGTGAATTACGGTGCGCAAGACGTAACAACTATCGAATGCAAATTTGTGAGCCAACTGGAGTTTATGCGATAGTACAGCCGACAATTAAATTGGACCATTCACCCAAGAAGTAGAGATTCAGAAAGAATGTTTTTTGTTGCAAACTAAAGGTGTGGCAAATATTTGTGAAAAAAGACTACTAGTTTATAAATTGCTACAGCCAAATTTAAAGTTAAGAGACAAACTGAAGTCTTATTACCTCCCATGTCCTCTATCTCATTCACGTGAGGCTTACACAAAATAATCTATACACAATGTTAGTCGTCAATAGGTACAGTGTCCACGATATGGAAATATTTCCTCATTGTGTTCTCATTGTACACATCACTATTATATACCAAACGAAAAACCGTAAAAGAAAACGTTTAACGTGTAATTTCTTACACTGTATACAATATTTATATATTTTGCACATATACATGGTATGAAGCAAACGCGTGAGCAGGGAAGAAACTAGGCCAAATCTAACTCCACTTTTGAATAAATTATAATTGGAGTTAGGTTTGGGTTAGGTTTTTTAGGGGGATGTCCCGCACCCGTTTTTACTTCGCGACATATATGTAGGAACTTTATAAAAATGAAATGAAATGATATGTTCCCCAACACACGAATATTGTACATATTCACCCTTAATTTAAGAGGAGATCCTAACAAATACTTAGCACTGAATATACGTAGTGGTAAACATATTTTTGCGAATATCGCGAAGACAACATATTTCCAGGTTCTTGACATCGAAGTTCAGTGCTAACAATAAGTGAGAACTAAAAATAATTAATTGACAGAAATATTAAATAGTAGTAAAAGATACATTCAAAATTTCGTATATTATTAAATATATTGTTTTATGTAAAGCTGATATATTTGACGCCGTGAAGAAATTCTGACTCGTTGAACTGAATTCTCTTTAGTTTTCCAATAATTTTATACTCTAGCGGTGTCGTGTACTTAGCCTAGTTTACTTCGATATCTTGAGGTCTTCGTGAATATGCTCCCAAAAGTATATAGTCAAGAAGGTAAAAACCTCTGAACTTCCGATGAATTGTGAACTTCTTTCAATGCTAATTATTTGTTGCAGTATTGAAGAAGGCACATAACGTTCTTCATTGTGCGTACTATTATTGTTGGATGAAAATTACGATGAAAAAATTCTTTTTTCTAACAATCCACAGGGTATATTTTATGTGTTAAATTAAGTCGAAGCATTAAAATAACTTTCTATCATGCAAAGTTCCATTTTCTAAACAGAACTGAAGTTGGGAATTAATTGAGTACTCCTGCGCTTAATTGATACCTGGCGTGGCGGCATGTTAAAAAATAGTTTACTACGAGGATATCTTAAACTTCGGGCAATTAATACGAATAACAGTCCTAGCGTTTGCAAACCAAACGTTCAAAATATGCTACAAGTATAGCAAAAAATAATAATTATATCCTTTTGTAGCAAATCTGTATAATTACTATAAAGAAAATAAGTATGATATGCCCTGAGATTTACAGCCTATGAATTGGTCGATGGTGAAATGGCGACAAAAATAATGGCACGTGCATAATATCGTAAATATTTTCGAATCGATAAAACCAATACATTAACATCGTAATATGTATTATCAAACATTTTCAATAGTCCATGCCTTTTGCCTTCATTTAACAGATTGCGACAGTTAACCTAGATTTAACGGTGTATGATTAATTTACTCACACAGAATAACGTACTTTGGAAATCTCGCTAATATAAGCGAAGGCGAGAGTGGAAAGTAATTAATTTTATTACATAAAGATTGTCCCCTTTTTGATAAGTATATACTTGGCAGTAACTATAACCATGCAAACTAATTTATTTTTAAAACTGTATACACTACCAATAAAATTGTATAAACGTCAGCGAACAGAAATTTAGCGATATCGAAATGAGTTCCTAATATTTTGCCAGCTACATAGTTAAACGCATCGCTGTCTAGGTGCCAGTTAATGCTTTAGAAATATTTTTTGACGATAAATATAACGTCTGAAAAGTCATTAGAATTAGATAGGATTGAAAATGATAATCAAGTCAGCACGGCACGAAAAAATGAACCTCGAATGGGTCGTGTATGTAATACATCGCTGTTAAAAATGACCCTGAAGAAGATTGGTATAGAATGGCAGTGGGCATTTAAACAGAATTTGGTATGAAAGGTAGCGTTCATAAAACTCGTCATCTCCTAAAATAGTTTGGATCAATGGAACCACTCACTCGCGAAATGTCATAGATATCAAAGAAAATTCCAAAAAGAAAAATGTTAACAGTCACGAGCGTGGACATTAGAATAAAGTAGTTTTTTCCAACGAATCAAAATTTCATTCATTTTAATCAAACAGTAATGCAATAGAATGTAATGCAAGAAAATATTACTCACAACGTGTTAAATCCACTATTACAGGAAGTGATGGATCGACTATAGCTTGGACACGAATAACTACAAATGACGTTGACCCAATACATCGCACACGGAGTATAATAGATTAACACATTCGTGTGGACATTTTGTAAAATATACGATTGCCTTGTATTTCTAATAATTCAGTCGAAGATTGAATATTTCGAGCGGAATGTGATCCGAAACAGATGTACTTCCTGTAAAGCGAAATAGCATTTATATGGCAATAACATTACTGTAATGAAGTGCACAGCTTAATCACCGGATTTATACACAATCGAAATGCTGCGAGACCACGTTGAAAGGGTAGTGTCATCTGAACAGCCAACAAATCCGAATGATTTACCCAATACCGATCGCAAAGCAAGGAAAGCTGCCGATATTAATCGGTGCCTTCATCTCGCATTCAGATTGTATGACACGAAAATGTGCTGTTAATAAAAAATGATTAAAGTTATTCAACAAAACTACAAAGTAAGAAAATATTAACGAAATACATTTCTCATAAATGAAAATTCAAACCGACGTAAAAGTGCGCATGGACTTTCATTATATTTATTAGTCGCGTCAAATGTGCACGCTTTTTTCTGTACATTAAAATAATTGCTATTACGACAGGAATAATTATCAAAATTGCGTTTGTTGCACAAAATTTATGATGCGTTGTTTGGCACTATGGAATATTTTATATGTAGTCGGACATGCATGTTGTCTTAAGTAGTATAGGTCAACGATCTCGTCGGGCATAGGTCTTTAAGTAGTACAAGTCAATGATATGGCAATCATATTTTTCTGCTAATGCGATCAACCGTCATGTCGGTACCACATTATTTGTCGAATACTTCATGGTACAACTAAAATAAACATATTTATGTACACTTAAAATTTATCTCCCGCTGTCGCGGAACCCTGCAGGCTGAATGAAAAACATACATATTACATTTTAGTTTTGAGAGTCAGATGTAATTTAAAGGTCGTGCTATTATACACTTTTGAATGCGGTTTAATGTCACCAATAATACGTAAGACAATAAAATATATGTTTACATATTGGCATACAGATATCAATAACTTTGAAAATTGCGACAACATGTCCTGAGATAAAAAATTGGTCTCGCAATGTTTAATATTTTAAAATTCCATTAAGCAAAGCATTCTTCTTTCGTGAAATTGCAAGTGATATGGCTTGTTTTATGTAAGAAATCCTGTATACATAAATATGTGTCTTTTGAAAATACAAAAATTATTATCAATTGTGATGCAAGAAATAATTGTCCCTATTTACGTGCCCGTCACTATATGTATTATGTGCTACAGTAATATTAATAAAATAGCTCACATTTTACTACCAGTTTATGACCATGAATCTTTAAGTTCTCACGTGCCACCAAATTTTTCTTGAAATAGATATAGAAATAGATATTTCATTTTTTTTAATACCTTTTCTGAGTCGACAATTAAATTTACAGTTGGAACAAGTACACAGTTGGAAGAAGTATGGTGAACCTCATGACTTCCGATATTGTTTTCTAAGTTTCGATGGGTTACCAAATCGATTGCGGAATACGCGAAAGTTCACACAGCGAAGATACAGTAGATTTTACGAAGCGCTCGTGCAATTCTCGTGGAGTGCTCTCCCTCATGGATTTATGCGGAATAAAAGGGATACAAGTTGCGACGTGGATATAAGTACACTTGTTCATGTGACTGCGGATATATTCCTTGGCGTAAATATAGATGAACAGTTTGACATAAACATAGAAAACGCATTAAACGATTTGCTTCAAAGCCAATAGATTTATTCAGTTATTTGCAGACAACCTGCGCGACGTTACTTTACTAGATAGAAACAAGATATAAGCAAGATAAGAAATATAATGCACACTTGGTCCGAGAATAAAGTTAATGTAGTTATGATATATCAGCTGCTCTACTTGTTTTAACTTGATAAGTTGTTAAATTGAAAGTTTTAAATTGAACATTATAATGAACGACTTATAGATTTACATTAAATTGCGTATAATTTATTTAGAAGTTAAGAACAAGTAACGGAACAATACGTTAATCTTAAACTTTCAAATTTACCAGCAGAAAGCTGAAAAACGAGCATATACCTAATACATTTTTTGATAAAGTGAATAACTTTTTTTGCATATAATGCACAAGTAAACAGTTTTCTTTCACTGACCAAAAAATATTGCATTACAACAATTTAAGTTAATCGACCAACAAATAATAAATGTTAACCAAAACTTGAACAAGTTCACCGTTTTAATATTCATTAATTCATTGATATCAGACAACGTATTATAAAATCGACTTATAATTTTTTTGGCAAATAATATGCGTGTCCTTTCTATACAAGTGGTTTTGCCGCCAAAAAATATTTAGACTTACGGTTTGCAGTACCAAAGCACTTTTTAGGTCTGCTTATAACTAAACGCAAACGAAGAATATAACCAATGCACAGGTAAACGGCTTGTGCCAGAGTGATTTCACGAGCATTTTCCTTGGTTATCGCCTGACGTATATATACTTATAGCCATGTAGTGGTAAACCTGCCCATTTGTGCATCGGCAGTAGTACGGAACGATATTCTTGCGCCTACTGTACATTATATGGACGGTGATGGTAATGCAATGGATGGAGCATGTAAATGAAACCACTTGAATAACTCAAAAGTATAAAAGCTAACAAAGATTGAATAGTACATTATGTGCCACCCTTCGAAGCATGTAACGTACATGCGCAAGTGAGTCCTCGTATATCTATGTGTTCGCAGCGCGTGTGTCCATACAATAGCTGTTGGAAACAGCTATTGCAGGTGTGCGAAAGCCATTGTATAATATTTGCTATCTTCTTCTATTTCTCCGAATAATAATCCTTATCTTTTCAAAACTATAAATTGGCATTTCGAATTAACTGTCGAACAAGAAGAAAATTTGCAATTAATGTGATGTCTTAGAAGAAGAAGGGTCTTGCAATTAACAGTATTAGATACGTTACATTAGAAATGAATGCATTGAGAAAAGTATTGTATTTTTTTTTCTACGGCCACTATTATTCCAACGTACCTCAGCTTCCAAAGGTATTTGAAAAGGGAAGTTTGGAACAAATATTAGTTTGCACATTGCATAACTGGCTTTAGATGTGAAGACAGTGATTGAACTCGTTGTATTCACGCAGCCATAAAACTTGTAGTTGGGCATTTATTATTATTTTGGTTGTTAAAAATGATTAGCAGAATGCGAAATACAAAACTGGGGTGTGCGATTAGGAAGCCGTTGATGTAATGTTACGATTACAATTTGATGTATAGCATACAGGTCGGTATGTTCGTGTACCAGGTATTCGGTCTTAAAAGCCCGACAGTTTCGCTGAGAATCACGGTACTCTGGTACATACCCTTCGACGCGATCGTTACCTATGGTCGTCGAAAGTTCACACATATGCCCGAACATCGACTTTAGTCGACAGGCATGAGATGCTGGCTGTATCTCACGTTTTCTAGCTATTACCCAACCAGATATGCGTTTCTGCCTCGACAACCCCTATTTTGATACGGAAATATGGAAGCATACTGCATACGATTACCAATCAATGAAAAATTAGTTGTATAAATCTAAATGTGTTTATATTTCATAAAGTGTATTAAATTTATACTGTAGGATTGGAAATACTGCTTGACTGTTTAGAATAATTCCGAGGTGTGCAAGATATGTGTTTGGAGCTGGGAACTTGAGAAGATCGTGTGAACGGAGGGTGCAGCGGCCCAAGGATTCGGGTGGACGCGACCGACTGTCGCCAAGGAATGTCTGCAGTGTGTATCCTAAATGAGTGAGAGCAAATGCGGAATAGAAACTAAGAGAGAGAAACTAAGAGTGAAAGAATATATAGAGTGGATGATGCGTGCGCGATTCAGAGTTAAGGGAGAGTTGAAGAGAGTATCGTCGAGATTAGAGAGTATTGTGAGTATCGTGTGAGAGTCGTTGTTCGTTACAGAATTGTCGTGTGTCGACGTTCTATATTTAATAAAGTCAGTTGTTAATTGAAGGAGACTGAAGTCTTATTACCCCACCTGCCCTCTATTCCAATCTACGTGAGGTTTACTGAAAATAACTTCTACAATACAGTCATACAATATTTCTTAGACTATCGTTTAACAAACGAACGTATACAAAATTTGCTTGCAGGCGTATATTCAAATTCAACGTTTGAAAATAAATAGTTTTCCGAGCTGCCCTATCATTCTAAAATTTGCAGATGATCTTCACCCTTTCAATGTGAACAATTGCTAATAGCAACAATATTATTGGGCTAATATCTTTCTTTAACCTACTATTTTCCAAAGTTTCATTAAAATTTACTTATTAGCCTAAATTCCACTTACAATTAATGCTGTTCCAATGGTTAGCATGCCCATTTCAATCGCATATTTAGCAGCACTATAGTTCAGATAACTATACCCAATCATTAATCTTCCGAGAATTCAACTGCCCAATTAGTATGCCAAGCGCAGACTCTATAAGATCCGATTAAGGATATTAATAACCATATTAATAGCCATTACAAATAATAATTGAAAATGCAAAGTAAGGAACAAAATGTAAGTCATACAGCTGAGAAGTGCAGTAATGCGAAAGTAAACGGAATTTCAAGCCGCATAGCATCGAACAAGCTTAGCGTATCAATTGATCTACATTCCAAACACTAAACCTGCTGGTCGGAAGCTTCGTAAACTATTTGCACCAACATACATTTCGAAAATACTTAATAATATATGGAGCCTATGAAACGTCGAAAGGTAAAAGGCACCGCACAAGCCGGACCAATCAATTTTACTATATTTTCTTTGCTATATAAATTAAGGGAGACATCTTTTTTTAAATGAAAATTGTTAATTGAAGGATGCCATTTGACAGTATAAAAATTGACATATTATTCCGTTTAGGAAAGTACAGGACAAATAGGAGAGAAAATAATATAATCTGTAGCTATTTTCGTGCAAATAGATCGCAGTACTATACAGGGTGGGGCGTAAATCGTAGTAGCAAAACTTAGAAAAAGCTTCGATATAACATTTTTTCATTCGACGCTACGTTTTTTAGAAAACCGATGTTGAAGTTTCTTCAACTAACAAGGGAACGCCGGTGACTGATGCACGCCGATTTTGACGAAACTTTGCACAAGTGCTCATTTTACTTACCTCAGAATTTAACTGCTCGTGCCTGTTTTTTACTTTCAGGGAGAAAGCAAATCTTTGATCCGAGCTTGTATGCAAGTGCTTATAAATCGGAAATGACAAAACTTATGACAAAATGGTTAAAATAGAAGTCATTTCGTCTCATGAGACCTTCACATAGATCTGTGTGAAAATTGTTTTGACAAACTCATTTTTTTACAATAATTAAAATTAAAAGTATCCGACTTCAACTTCGCTTTTCTCGAAAACGAAGGCCCGGAATGAAAAAATGTTAATTATTTCATTTCCAATAAAGACAGAAGAACTGACCCTGGGACTATGAGTTACAATAAATAGTTGCGAGAAAGACTGCGAAATAAAACAAAATTCAATGTAATAATTTTGTTTACTGTTAATTCTGAAAATACAAGTTTTTTTGAATAATTTCTACAGAAAATTAATGTTAGGAATTAAAATGAATACTTTCTGATTAACCGGAAGTTATTACTATTTCGAAAATCAAATTCCACGCTCGTTTTCTGTCGTTTAAAGTCGGTCTTTAAAAAGCGACTATACTAATAAATGTAGAAACTCCTTGAACAATTTCGTACCCGCCATGTTAATTTTTTACCACGGGTTAAAACTAAAAACCGTGTATTAAATTTATTCAGTACTATCGTTACAGTACTTAGACGAAATTTCATTACAGTTCTAACAATGATTTGGGAGTAAATGGGTCACCAAGTTTAGAACTTTTTCATAAGGGTGGGGGGTGATTGTGGGTTACTTTAAACCATGTTTCGCCTTCCCCAGAATCCAATGGTTTATATTATTGCTCGTATCATTTGTCGTTGGGTAGTTATCGAAATATCAGATTCGCGCATGTACTCAATTATGACAGTTAGTCACCCGGACCCTTGACCCCGTCAGTGGCTTCATCGGAGGTTATTCGCAGATAACCCAGTCAACCGATCCTGCAATATAGACATAAGCTTTCGCCTGCCTTCCGCCTAGTCGAAAACTCACTTAGCGGACCTAACTACCGTCGCTGATTCATCACAAGTCACTCATACTATAGATATTTCACCATCACGGCAAACAAATACTTGCCGGATATCGTAGACGATAAGTTGTACATTAACACATTAATATAGCTGTGAAATCCCACAATCTTGTAACTTGAAGACATATTATTAATACTACAACATTCTGCTCAATGTTTTCTTTTCTAATTTTATGTCTGAACTGTTCCAAAAACAAATTAGGGTTGATTTAAACTACCTACAAGGTATTTCACCATTTTCAATTAAACTGAATACACACAGTATAAAATCTGAATATATTGAACCTTAGTAGAATTTCGGTGATGTCTGGCATATACTGTAGTTATATAAGGGCAATTGTTTTACGATGGGAAGAAAACTCCCTAATTGATTGTTAGGTATGAAGGTGTAATTGTAATTGGATTGGTGATAATATCGTACATTTTGTAAGTAAATTGCTGATCACAGTGGGACTCTATATTTACAAAATTATAGAGCTTTTAACTTGAGAGGCAGATTCCTTTAATTTATAATTAGTTTTGATTGTCATCTGGACATTCCCATAAGAAAACAGTCCTCAAAATTAATTTTACATACCAATAAATATTCTATTTATAGTATTACGTTCATCTGTCAGCCATCAGTTATTTTGAGAAATTGGCTACAGTCGCTATTAATGTAATTATACATGCAACGCAATTTTCATAACGTATCATGAACGTTGTACGGCGTTCCTAAATTTATATTGTCTGCAATTAAAGCAAGTCCTCCTTTGATATACTAATTTTAATCTACAGAAACTCTAAACTACTTTATCTTTTCATTACTTCTCGGAGTACTCTTATACATTGCACAGACTCACAGAAGTTGCTTCAAGTTTCGAATATAAACATTTTCATACGCTTTCTGTAATTAAGTAAAATGCATTTCGCTTTTCATCGCCTGTAAAACAATGGAGCCTTTATTGCATACGCCAAACCACTTTATTCTGCAAGATTAAATTGTATAACGTCCATATTGTATAATTAACATTCAAATTGTATATAGCTTTTTGTGTCCTATTCCAGAATCTAGAAACTGCTTCGTGTGTGCAGAAGCTCGTCCCGTTTGAGTGTTACACGAGCTGCTAATGCCTTGCTTCTGTACATCCAAATTGCGATTGACCTTCCATAATCCCACTGCACGAGGCAGGACCTATAAGAAAAGGCAGCAGAGGGTTTGCACACTTTTCAATCTAGCAGCTTAACGACCACAGCACCACCATACTGATAACTTCTAAACAGCCATGGAGAACTGACCGACCGTGTAAAACGCTTACTGCTGTGTAAATCATGTCACCCACTTTCGCGAAAGTTTTTATAAGAGCAATAAAATTCAGTGATGTAAGCAAACTATTTTCATGGCGGGGTGTGCTAAAACGTCGGCAGTGACGGTGGCACCATCATATGGAAAGATAATTTATAAGACCTGGCACATTGAAAACGAAACGATATGATCTTGAGAACAACGTTTTATTTCTCAATCGCTTCGAACTAAGTTCGTTTCCTCTCGACAGCTGAAAGACGTGTCATGAACTAGAGGTCTTGGAACAGTAATCTGTCTTTAAAACAGTTCGTTGAACGAAAACTATACTTGAAGAAAATTTCTTACCTCTGCGAAACATTTGTACGGGTGAAATAAAGTCACGTAGGTATCGTGGCACGTTCTTCACCATGTACACTAATTCTCAGGCACACGTTATGTTCCAAATGTGTTATTTTTAATGTGTAGGTAAGTGTTTGTAAAAAGTGTCATCAAGTACTAATAAATTACATGATATTTGGTAAAATAATGAAGACATTAAAAATATGTAAACGCACTGTATAAATTAGGAAGGATATTATCCGAAATCAAGGGAAAGGAGAAAATAGAAAATACTGACGTGTAAATATGTATTTAACACCTTAAAAGTTAATAAACTTCGTTATTAATGTTGGCTCAGGCTTTCCAACTTTATTAAAAGCATGACAAATGTTGAGAAAGTTTGAGTGGTTCTGATTCGTGAGCAAGGGGTTGTATATGTATAATAGAAATACATTCAAATTGTAGGTAATTTGTTTTAAATGAAACACTTTTTTAAACATTTCACTTCCAACTGATACAGTCAAATCGATGCTCGACTGAAATTGAGTTTGCCATTAGCGTAAATCCGATGAATGGCATTATTGGTTTTCCTTTAAGTGAAAGAGGTTTTAGAAAGGGTTGGCAAATTCTGTAATGTTCACACTTTTATTCCTTTTATCTAGGCGAACACTTACATGTTGTAGAAAATTACGCATTAATTTTTAATGTCATGGATAAGTTCGCTTAATAAGCTTATACTGGTAGAAAAGTGTAGATTCATGCTTAAAAGCCATGGACATTGTATTTTATACATGCTCTAGAGTTAACTTCGAAATCAACTGAAGAGTAGAATAATTAAAAGCGTAAAAAAGATCTAATTAATCACTCAACTATGTATACAAAAAAAGTTTCGATTCAAATGGGGTAAAAACTTATTTCTGTATGGATGGTTGTTATTTATACATCCAAACAGAATTGCATGTAGGACACAAATAATATTGAAATGATAAAAATGTATATTTTATGTGCAGCTTATACCTAGATAAAAATTTGGCCACAGAGTCAGAAAACTTTATTACTGTGCGGTATCTGAAGAAAATATTGTTTGCCATATTCAAACAAATGGAGGTTGTTTAAACATCATTGAAGGAATGATTAACTATCATAATTAAGTAAAAATAATAGAGAATAAGTCCTAAGGAAAAAGGAATTACGTTTCGAAAGCGAATTAAAAAGAATAGGTAAACCCTACACGTATGCATATGTTATCGAAAAACGAGGGCACTAAAGGTATTAATATAATTAAGGATGTAGAAATATTTAGAAAAGTAGTATTGCTTATCATCTTTGGGAATTACTACAGTAATGCACGATTAAATTGAACTAAAAGTTCTGTGGTCAGCAGTTAATTTCTCGCGTGCAGGGTAGTGTTTTTTTTTCGAGGAATAGATGTAGCGAGCGAAGCGAGATAGAAGCACTACGTTGAGCAACAACCGTCGACACTTGATACTTCAAAAGGATGCCGTGATTGTAAAAAGTAAACGTGCAATAAAGAAAATTTCATTTTCGACCATTTTCGACCAACCTTTATAAATGTAGCAGCAGTGGATTGTTGAGATATTTAAGCAACGTTTTAATTTCGTACGTCTTGATTTCATTCCTGACAAATCGGTAAAACTAGACCGATTTATGTCGAGCGTGGACTCATTTCAATCGGAAAAATCTCAACAATCCGTTGGTGCTACATTTATAAAGGTAAGACGTAAATTACTGCACGCATGTTTGCTCTTGTCAGTCGTGACATCCCATTGATGTACGTCTGTCTTCCTTCTTTTCATTCCATTCACTCTTTACACTTGTCTATTGAGATAGGGCTTCGTCGAGCTCGATGTGCTGACTGGGCGGGGGGGAAAGTGGTGATGACTCGTTTCAATTTAACCGAGCACATTTTACCTGAATTTAACCGTGCACTACTGTATATTGGTACTCTAACTGTAAAACTATCTTACCCACTACCCAACTGTAAAACGACCTTACACAATATGCCAGCAGTTACAGACAGGCCATATCGATATTTATCTATTCGCAATACTTTATTATTGCATATATGACACAAATTCTTGATTCACTGCATTAACCGAAACAGAAAAGTTACATTAAAGATTGTGTATAGAGCATTTCAAAGTAAATAACCAACCGAGTCAAATCACAACTTATCTTAATCATTTCGTCCTTACAGTAGGACAAAACGCTGAAAAAACAAAGTGCTCGAGCTTGCAAGAAGGACTTTCCAGATGGCCTATAGCCAGAAGAGAAACGACAGTCTTTCCCTGCAAACTGCCAGAGGACTTAATACACTTGACTAAAATTTATGAACCTGGAAGATTCTCCACCGTACCAGGGCACCACGCGGACTACCCTGCAGTCCTATTACAGGGTGTCGGTATTCCCAATCTTCTTCAAAGTGATAGAAGGATTCGTCAATCACATAATTTTGCAGCGCAAGCAGTCTGGCTCCACCCAAACAAATTTCATCTAAAATTCACCGTCTCTGTCACGCGATTATTATTATTATTATTCTCTGTCTTCTCGCGTTTGAATCTCATCATCATCATTGTACTTTGATTCGTGCAATGCGAAACCTACTTAGCAAAGTTTATTTCCGTAACGTAGGATCGGGACAATTAGTGCAGCTTGTGATCACTTGTGAATACAGTTAATATACTAAGTGCCACACATCCTAAATAAACGGTATGCGCTGTGCGAGATCAATAATTCGCGCGTACAATATTCTTCTGCTGGACTACCTGGAAGTGCGCCAAAAAAGTAATTAAAGGTTGGACTTTAATCTCGGACCACGGAGACAAACAGGGGTCCACCACAGCATGCTGCAGTCTAACTGGTCTAGCTCCATAAGGCATCTCGTTCGACATTGGAACGTGTGCCGCGAGTTAGCAGTAAATACCAATCCTATTACGCCTTAACGGTGACGTAAACTTTACCTTTGCAACGCACCAGTCACTACCTGTTATTAATTTTAAAACGAATTGAAATATACTGTTTTTGTATGAAACTACGTAAGTACTGAGAAACGTTTTTCGTGCTTGGAAAACGTTTACGAGCATACGTGTATACGGTAGAAGGCCAAAATAAATTTTCTTACTGATGTATATGCGCAACTCTTCTTCAAAAGTTAATAATATTTTCAGCCCCTTGAGTACGAAACTACGTATTGAAAAACGCTTTGAGTGACTGTCGAACTTCCTATTCTGCACATATACATATGCATCTGTGAGGTGTGAGGAGTGTGAATGAGTACATCATTGAACCAATTTATTAATCCACGCCAACAATATGCACCAACAGGCCAAAATGGACTTCTGTTTTCCAGACGCATATGTATTCAACGGGCAAAGATGTTCTTTAAAATAAACAATTACTAATTCTAGCTACAGTGCTGTGCGAATTAATATGAACACAGCGTTAATCGAGATGTCTACATAAATATGGCCACATTGTTGTATTCCGAATTACTTCCTACCAAAGGGCCCATATGTAATTTAAAATTCGAATGCAAAACTGATTTTGCGATTAATAAAGTATATTTGCAATAAAATAACCTCCCATTAATTCACACAATATTATATCTGGGCGGAAAGGCGATCTAAAATCGTAAAACCTAAGTCCACTAATGAATCATGGAACCATCGATTTTCCAGATATCTTTGTTACACATAGTAACAGGTAACAGCAATAACATATATGTACCTAGCCACATTCTTTATATCATGTAAACCGGTCTATTAACCACATCACATTGACCTTTCATTCGGTCAGCCTCAAGCATACATACGTATGTATATTAAATCTGCACAAGGAGATACGCGATAAATTGCACCACAAAACACATCACTTACTCCATAGCAACATTTCATAGCCTGCCTTAGCAAGTATACTATACCATCGAACCACGCGTAACAGTATTATCATTCAGCATGATCCCTGGACGTGCATTTTCAATGCACTCAGCTAGCACTAATTTATCGAACGGGCACCGGTGAATTGTAACAACGGGCAAGCTTATTCGAATCGCGACCACGCCTAGGAAGCAACCTTCTAAGCATTATGATCTGGTAACTGTTCAAGCGCCGTTGACTTGCTATCAGCCGTTTAAATTAGCCACGAAGGCAGCTAAATGCACGGTCGCCTTAACACTTATGTTAGCAACCGGGTACCCGGGTACCCATTTCTATATTTGCTTGAATAATTTTTGTATGTTCTTAATAAAATATCGCAAAACCGCTCTACATGTCGACTCTTTGAACAATTTCACGTCAACTCACGTTTTGTGAAAACAACTTTATACAAAATAATTTGAATAACTAAGCTTCGAACTTCTACTCCATTTTGGTTGCTAACATAAGGGTTAACATGTTCAGCGCGAGACTTTTGTAGAGGACTGGATAAGACATCATCCGTACGATAGGTTACACCACTTTGCCTTCTTGTGAGATCATCCCTATTAAACGTATTGAAAATGCACCCGAATTACAGGCATCACTATACACATATGTACCTCTTTCCTCAAGCAATATTATCCACGACGGGTTTACCGTACCTAACTTTCTCTGTTTCTTCCAACGAACGACAAGTCCTGTTAAACGACAAATCGAGGGATCCCATCATTCTGTTTCCGATCCAATCTCCTTTTCGATACCACTCCACAATCAATGACCGACAATGGTTACACCTGGGCCAACAGGTGCTCGCGATCCCAATAAATCAATATTGCAAAAATGCGTCGGTGACGTCGACGAAAAATTTCGACGACGAATCTATTAATTGCGCATTAGTAGAAATAAATAAACTGGTACTTTGAACCCAACATAATTAGCTGCAACATGTTAAATGTTAAAGATTCGGCGTTTAATTATATCAATATTAAAAATTAATCGATCGGTTTATAGTACAGATGTAAAGGTTTGCAAAATATATTTTTATTAGTTTATTCACCTTATTTTACTTATACTTTCCAATATTCCTACGCTTGCAACAGAAATATCGCAAATAAATATTCAAATACTATCCCCCCGCAATTAAAATGTTATAACAATTGAGTAAATATTACATTCTTAACAGCACCACTTCCAATTCGGCAACATTTAGGTAAATTACGCTAACGTTATCCCCTGGTTTCCATTACGAAGTTCCCAAATTGCATAGCTCTTCGAAACGATAATTAGTTAAACCGAGTGGAATTCATGGAAGAATTACTCTCACTTTGTTTCGTGCATAAATATTCCACGGAAATTCGATCGTCCCACTGTAGGTTCACTTCATTAAAACTTAATGTTCGCCGAGCATCGAATAATTAATGAAAGACTAAACGAACTATCGCAGTCTTTTGTTGTCAGATGAGTTCCCCTCAAATTGAGCCCATTGATTGGAAGTTTGAGTGGCACGAAACTCGACTTACCCTCTCCATATGGCCTCCGCTAACGACCTCCGGCGTGTTAACGCAAACCACCCTTTTCAAGCGCAGTTTGTTAACATGGAAGGCTGAACCGTAGCAGTACATCAGCACCATCGTTGTAGGAAAATAAAAGAAACAGCACGCCAGAATCCTGAAAATAAGAAAATAAACATTGCGGACCGTATTTTCGTTTCGTGTATTCAGAACAATTTGTGAACGATAGGCAACCTTTCTAAACAAAAATGGAACAAATGAAAGCGAAAATGGAAATTTTATTGTTCATTACGCTTGATAGAAATTATTATTTCGTCAAAGTGCGTTGTTCTATTCATCCGGCAATTGTCCTACAGAAAAGATTAAACAATATTTAAAGATCGAAATTACTAGAAATGTTATAGCTTGGAGGCTGGGTAACAATTGATGTGTAGTAATGTATAATGTATACAGGGGTTGTGTTAAGTATTTTTTAAGAATTTCGAACAAAAGTAAAATATCTCACAAATAAAAAGTTTACAATGCCTTTCCCTTATACTTCATATACATACGTTCAATTGAAGAAAATTTGCTTGAATTTAAGAAAGAGGTGCAATTGTACTGTGCAACTGTAAATCAAAGTTGTATAGTTGTTACGTAGGCAGCCTCGAAATTTTACCTGTTAGGCAACTTTAAACCTCAATTATATATTCTCGTTCCGTAAAGATTGAGCAAGGTTGTTCCTTAGTTCCGCGACAATGTATACACTACCAATTGTGAAATCTAGAGAATTGAAAATAGAGACGAATATTCGAAACCTAGACGCATTATTTTATTCAATTCCTATACCAATCATTTGCAGTAACGTGCCACAGCAGATACACTTTAACCGCTCAAGATGTGTTGACTTATTAAAAGTTATGAGGTCGCATTAACAATCCCAGTGACTCCCAGTGATGAAATATGAACTGGTTGGTCCGCATAACTAACAAACTCTTCACAGCCGATTGTTAAGCAGTGCAACATTATCCCCCACTATTTTTTTTCTATCTTCCCTTGGAACAGAGTTACAGCTTTTCCCAATTACCAGAAAGACTGTATAGTATTTAGGTACGAACAGACTTTCACGAAACCGTGAACAAAGAAATAGACAATATGCATTAGTGGACTACAATGTGCATGAAATATGAACGCATTTGAAATATTATCGGAAATCAGATTATGGATCCATTTTCCATCTAATGTAATACTGGAAACGCCCCATTACGGATACCAAACAAGAATTCGATTTCAACATAATAGTTCTGTCCTGCATTATGCACGCATTATACAGGGTGCGCTGAATGAAATGTTTCTAGATCGTTGAATAGGCCGTGCTTTAAGAATCCGTTGATTCCAGAACAATCATTCGATTTCATGCCGCTGTATCATTTTTTATGGAGTCACAGTACAGATCAAGTTTTCAACAAGTTCTCTAATGTGGCAGGAAACTTGCCATCAAAAATATAAATTGCACGGTCTGCCATTCTTCGTGCCATCATTTTCTATTTCCTTTCCGCTACCATAATTTTTTCAAACTCAACGTTAGTTAAAGGCAAATGCAATGTATGTACAGTACACCCCCACTCAGCAATCATAGGACACGTTTCAGAATGTTATCAACATCTAAAAAATTTATTGGAATCGTCAAAACATTTAACAGAGGACAGTATTTCTGTATATTACTTATGTGTATAATAAAAAAAACCGCGCAATAATTTGTGTAAAACCTTCCTCTGTGTCATAAGTAATGTTTCTACTAATTTTAAGAATTAACTTTTTTGTAATTTGTGCATTTAATATTTTTTCAAAACAAAAAATCCTTCTCCTGGCACACTATTTTGAACAGTGAAAAGTCACGAGGATATCAAGTATTTTAAATATTATTTCCTCTAAACGTTACCCAGCCTTGTTGAGAAATACATTTGATTTGCAATTTGAGAAAGACTGGCGTTCATGAAAAAGCTGATACATTCATGTTATGAATGATGTGACGTTAGAATGTAGCGTGTAATGTAATATAAGTTTTCTTTCTAAATGATATAGATGATATTTCAGATTTTCAGATCACTTCAAAAGTACCTAAGGGAAGCCCTGGCGAAGAAAGGATCGCAGGCGAGAAGACCGGAGCCGTTGAAGTAGTAACCACCTCTTGGTAGAACGAGGGCGCCAAAAATTGCCATACTCGCTATCCAGGTAGTTGACATCACTGCTACGCAACCCTGCCGCATGTAATACTGCGTCACATACACAAAAAATAATCATTCTTCGACTTTCTTTTCGGGGGCTTCATCATAAAAATGTAACCATGCAAACGACTACATGCATAAAGAAATATAATGAATGAGGAAGTACCAACTCGTTTCATAAGTAATGTCGTCTTTGATGTACCGCAATAAAACAGCTACATATAAGTACTTATTTAATTTTACATGTACACATGACATGTCTATATTGCGGAATACTTTTGGAAGCGTAGTTTCCTTTCCTAAATTAGCACAAAATATAGAATTTTAAATGTTTCTAAAATATACACTATGGAAATTTTAGAATTCACCATATTTGAACATAGTGTTAAAAATTTAAATTTATTATCCTTTCTGGTAGAGATTAAGAGATGTAGCCCAAGTTCCTTTTCATGGCTGTGAGGCCGAAAAGTACAATAACAAAATTTTATTCTATTCTATTCTATTATCCTTTCTTAATTTTTGAATATACATTTAAAGGCTCTAAAACGTAAAATAAAACAGGATTTGTGTATAATTCTTAGTATAGATAGACAGACTATATCAATAATACTAGTTTATTTACCTTTAGATATTTATATACTCTCGTTATACCTTTTCAATATATCGAAAATAGTACATTGAGTACATATATCGAAAATTGACTGAACCACCGACATTACTTATAGAGTAACCTACTATTTTATGAATAGAAATCTAATATTTAATCTTAATTTACTTCGTGCAACGAAATATTTAAACAAATTAAATATAAAAATAAAACACTTATTTGGCCGAAGTCATTATCACATATGTGGTACCCTGTAACTTTCCGTTACATCCATCAAATATTTCCGCACACTAGTAATTTTTTACCCACAAAATGTGTAACTGATGAAAATTTGATTATAATAATTAAAAAAATGTAAGCGTGACCTTATGATGCGTATAATACATTGTATGCATGTGGGATATGTATACGACAAAATTAGTAGATACATACATATATTGTACGAAAGAATGGAAGCTAATGTGTGTGTGTGTATGACATGATAAAACAAAGAGCGAAAAGAATATTTATCTGGGTAACAAAAGGGCAGTGCGAAAAAAGTACCGGATGCGTGCGGAAGCTATTGTGTTTGTTGTATTTTTTCAATCCTATTTCTTTTTCTACTAATAAAACTATTCTTTGACAAAAGCAAATTCTCACGTTCCGCATTATCGATTTATCCATTTCTAGGTTTTATACATAGATATAGTTGACTTTATCACTTTATTACACATCCAGAAGAAAATGACAAACTGGCAAGGACAGTAATAAGTAGAGGTAACCGTACTGCACGCGTTAGCAAAGCAAATGCGAATGAAAAATATTGGACTTTGAAACGACGCGACGTTCAGCTGGAAAAGCTGCGCCACTTGAATGCCATTTGTGAAAGCTTGCATTTAAAACGACACATTGCTACAGTTGGCGTCACGTTTTGTTACCGAGTTGGTTGTCGTAACAATCCACCAAGGGATATTACGCCGCATACGCGATACGCGAAAAACGCGACGAACGGTCGGAAGGGTAGTTTTATTGTTTCCATTCAAAACCAACGCCAAAATTCATCAACACAATTGTATTTAATTCATTTGATAATAAAATGATGTTCAATGTTACAGTTAACGATCCCTTTTAAATGTATATGTGCATATTTTTAATGTAATCTTAGATTGATCAATGAAAATGATAAATAATATAAATATATTGTAAGAATAAATAGAAATAATAAAAATGCTGGTCACCGTTTTGTGAGGAATTTCTAAAAATATTCAATATTAAGTTTCGAGAATTATGCAAATATAAAACGTGAAAATCGTTTTCATTTGAAGGAGCACAATCGCCATTTAGGATATAATTAGTTCTAAATGGCTATTTGTTCGTAGTCGATGAAAATGTGAAGTATTGGTAGTCCAAGAAGTATGTTATGACTCTAGTCAATTATTTAATGAAAATTTCATTATTAAAAAGACAAGTTACAGTGCCAATGTAGCGATGAATACTTGTTTATTCATTACTTTATACACATGTATTGTTGGAGTAATGTCAATTAATTTGAAACCAGTCCCTTAATTTTATAACACAACATAATTATAAACGAAATAATAGATAGCAATATTATTACATGTATACCACAACACCGAATTTGAGGAATTTCATATATCTAATGTTTTATTAGATGCACAAGCCCTAAATTATTATATCGCTTACGAATTGATTATATAACTTAAATTATTCTACAGAACTGTAGTCACAACACAGTGTTTAATATTTATAGTTAATTAGGCTTTATAACAATAACATAGTAATTGTATACAAATAAGTAAACTTCTCATTTATCCATCAAAATATTTTGTATTTCATAGTTGTTTGGGATATTATGCTGGAGCACTTTCAACAATCAAATACACATATACTTTTAAAATACATATTTGCAAATTAAAGCTGGCAGATTTATAAGCCCTGTACACATCATTAATCAGGCAAATTCGTCAAAATACTTGCATAATATTCAGTTCGACCAAAATCTGCTTTATGTACTTATCATTTGAAAGATATACGTTTCCAAATATCATTAATATCATATTTATTCGGTGGCGCATTTAAGGGTGAATATCATTGCCATAGTTCGTTTGTTGATACAGGGTGGAACGGAATACGGAGTACGGGGGGAGAGAGGATGATGTTTCATTTAAAACTTTTTTCTAGAAAAAAGTGTTTTAGAAAATCGATTTTAAAAATTTGACGAATTTTCTTTTCTTCAATTCTGAGCAAAAAAAATGGTGCAAATTTTAGAAAATAAAAACGGATTAGAGTCCAATCTAAATTCGCTGAGGAAAATTCTGCAATATTGCAGGCAGAAACAATAAATAATGGATTGCGTATAATAACCTACTGGTGTTTTTGGTATCTTTCGATTTCGGAAACTAATTTTCTTGAAAATCCATACCTTATATAATACAGCTACGTTTAATTTTTCCTATTTATTTATACCTGAATTTATTTTTATTAATACAATTATATATAAAATAACTTATAGTCTAACTACAATACAATTAAGGTATACAGAAGAATGTGAGGTCGACCATGCGACATGTGCGAAACAACAATACAACAAGAATATAAGAATATCGCCGGGAATAGGCGGGTAAAAAACAAAAGGAAAGATGCCTACCGCGTGGTTATCGCCGCGTAATTATGAACGGTCCAGCAATATTATCATGAACAAAATATATGTATACACTGGTATATTTATGCCACAAGAATTCTTTATTTCCATGTCACAAAAATACAGCAGCAGAAAAAACTTATTATAGAACGATTTTCCACTATAAAGGAACAACATACAATCGGGACAATTAATCATTTAAAAAATTAAGGTTCATTTATACAGAAAGTATACACGTCAAGGTTTGGAAGTTTCGAGACAAGTAGATATAATAATTCTATTACTTCAACAGTAACATGAAAATGAGAATTTAGTACAATAAATGTCGGCAATCTGCAATATATCGTACAATGCTGGGCAGACCAACAGGCAGGAGTACAATTATCCATAAAAACAATAATGTACACATATCAGCATTTTACAAGGCTAACGTCTCTGTTCAACTACAATATATAAGCCCGTTGAATAAAGATACGCTAGGACGGACGTTGCGACGGATATTACGACATAACGTCCATTCAACAATCTCGACAAACGTCACGTACTGCGCATCCGCTGACAATGTCACAGATATTATAGCATCTTAATGCACGTGTATTACTGCAGGAATAGTTACGCGAGCTTCGAGTTGACGTATGTTTCTCACTCGGAATTAACACCGCGATATCATCTGTTTTATATTATGTCAATCAAAAAAGTACAAGCCGCTTTTTGCACCGCGACATAAAATGAATATTTCGACTCACCTTCAAATTCCGCGAAAGAACATCATCACTCTCTCGAGAGGAAGAGATTTCTTCAAAATTTCTTAGGTTTTTTTATTAAAATATTTTTGGAAGCGGTTTCAATTCTGGTCAAGTGTTATCAAATATTTTTCCCGTGAAAGAATGTGGTAATCGTCGAAAAAAATGACAATCAGACGACGTTATTAGCTAGTGAATATGGTGGGCGTTATCAAATTTCCCACATGCCAAATTTGTGCCACATGCGGTCTCGAATTATCACGGTGGAGCATCACCTTCTCTCAATTAAGCAATCCAAGCCATTTTACAGCTACCGTTTCTTTTAATTTGACCATCTGATTATAGCATATGTCTGAATTAATTTTTGTATTCCATTTGTTTAGAAAACATAATGTAAAGAATGTATACGTATGGCGAAGCAAAATTTTCGACGATAATTTGTTGATGTTTAAATGGTTATAACTTCGTGAATAGTATTTTTGCGATTGCGAAAGACTGTTGAAATTCATTGTTTATCAGAGAAGTCGAAAATATTAAAGAATGTAGGCGGTGGTAAAGTTATGCGTCATACTAAAAGCACGCAATAATCTTAGAATGGGTGAGGTCCAAAAATATCTGTTTAATTCTTACTTATGTTAGTAACACTGCTTTATTAATATTTATAGATCAATACGTAATGAAGCCTTAGCGTAATAATGACAATGCTTACGGAGGAACACACAACTATATTAAAAGATATATAACTTTATGAATCTCATTTGCTTCGGCTGTTTAAAAATATTAGTTACTACAATTAAATTGAAGGGCTCAGTATAGTAGAGAGAAATTGGAAATTGATTGATTGGCTAGATGGAAGAATACAATACGATTGAAATGTGGATCGGTTCACTTCGCATCGATTGATGGAATGGATGAGATCTGGCGTGGATATTTTATTCCTTTGATATCCCCTGGATATACACGGTGGGGCAAAAATTTGAACGTCCAGAAATGTTTCCGTTACTTAGAATAGTATGAAACAAATGTTATAAGATATAACCAAACTTGCACGATCCGGAGACAGATATCATGTAATATAAACATTGCTCGCGTCGGTAGCGATATAGGCGAGACTTCAAAATCTGCTCAATTTTCGTAAGGAAATGCTGTATCTTTTTATATTTATAATCCTATAAAATAGAATGATATGTTGTAACATATCGTTGGACTCGTCTCAGCAAACACTGTCGGATTATGAATTAAAAAATTATCATTTCGCCTTCGCCCACGCACAAAGTATTTGCATCACATTATGACCGCCTGCGTATCATGCAAGTTTTGTATACGACATGTTTCCATATTGTTATAAATAAAGAAAGAATTCCAGGTTGTCCAAATTTTTGCCTCGCCCTTCATGCTGTTTTAAATATACACGTCGCATTTTTGTAAAAATAAGATGTCTCGATCGGTTACTGGGCGTAGTAGGGTACAATATTAGACAGTTTGGCGGTGGTTTTCGATCCTCTGTAATGATATCGTTGGCAGGATCGCAAGGCGACAGGATCAGATGGAAGGGTTAATGGTCATTAATGGTCATACAGAGTTACTCATGGCAAAACTAAACAGTATTTTCTACCGATCTCTCACTCCCTACTTTGACAGCTGTCAAACGAGCCCCAACTTCTGTCAGCGTCACGAGGGGAACTGAAGGGAATCGTGACATTTTGGTATCTTACTTAGTTAGTTTACCAAAAAACCACGCAATCAGATACTACGAACGATATGTGTATTACCGACATTGTAATTGGTATAGACATCGCGTGTGTAACAAAGATGTAGTAGCGGATACAGATATCTGATGTGTTAATCACTGAAAGGCACGTGATCAGCTCAGATTATTCTGTTGTTAGTCGGCCAATCGAAAATTTGCTTATTTGGTATAACATATTCTAATTGGAGCTTTTAACATCAGAATAATCTGACCTGAGCACGTTTCGCAATTCACCCTTATAGTGAAAATTGCACGCTTGTAGCATTAATATTTATTACATTAAACACTTGAAAGTGTAGAAATTACGTTTTATCTTACCACAAAACATCAACTGATTTGTAGCATTCTTATTAAGAAAAACCAAACCCGCCCTTTTCTAGAATTGCCAATAAATAAGTCCATTTAAATTTCTATTGAAATGAACTATAATTGAAGACGTGATGTAAAATGATTAAAAATAAGGGGCCTTAATGTCTCGACTGTTATACGCTGAACTTATCCTTTATATTAGATTACATTTAACATTCCTAAAAATGTCTGAAAAATTGTAAAATTTCAGCTGAGTTTGTGTCTTATATTATATTTCTATCATCGTATTTTTTTACATGTCGGAGTGGATGAAATTGTAACAGTATAATGTTTTTGAGCTTCGTCGCAATTCTACACTTTAAATCGAGAAGCAACATTCAGCTTTATTTTGATCAAACCAGGAAAGAGGACGGCAGAAATCGACGAACATTCGATTGGCGGAAAATTACGGAGTGAATAGACTACGGAGTCAGCGAATTGCCAGATTAGATTCTTTTTCTGACTCATCTTTTACGTTAAAGCGTTTTCTTTCAAGCCATTAAATATTGAATTACGTTATTCCAAATTATTTTATGCTTAGTAACGTGTTTGGATCATTAGCTAATGAATTTTTACCAAACTCTATGCGAGAAGGAATTCCAAATAAATACTTAATCAGTGCTGGCTAAACCGCGTTAAGTAAGTTATGCGAAAGTATTTGCAGCTATTCCCATAAGTGTTCGTACCTTCCCTATTTACAGAAAAAATTTGCTGATATTAAGCGTTTAAAGGTAGGTTCCACTCACATATTTTCCAATCATGTTAAAATTTGGCCGCAATAAACCTGATATATGTATTCATTTAAAGTAAACAATTTATGGGAAAACCTCGAACGCATCATTCGATATCAACCGATTTCTATTATTGACAGCGAGGACACGAATACTTATGGGACTGTCTGTACATTAAATTATCATTGCGTAAATAACGCTGTTTATTCCAAATTATTTGTGCACGATATTTTTTGGGTATGGATACTCGTGCACATTTTGGATACAAATGAGTGAGTACAAATAACAGCAGCACACTATTTCACCTTTACAAAGCGGTGGACATAAAAAAGTGAAGTGAACCGTTGCTCTTTTCTTAACCCTTGTTATTAGTATGCATAGAGCGCTACGAAGTTTGTTTCAAAACATTGCCCTGCCTTTAATATAAAACCACACAAATGAAACTTTCGAGTGTAATTTAATCCTTTAATAAGGAGTATACTTGTATTCAGTTGTGTTTTATTGCAGGAATTATTCAAAGTGACTACCATTTAGTTCTCGATCTTAAAATTGTGAAAATTTTGTAAGAATAAATAAGGGAAGCGAAAGGAAAATAAGTCATAAATTTGCGGGGTATGGGGACTTCGATGAAGCTATTCACGTGTAATCATTAATGAGAAACAGCATCAAAATTTAAGCTTAATAAAGGCATAAGGCAATTGAGTGGAAGATGCCTAAAGTTTTTGTTAAATTTGTAAGTAGTTTACCTATATATGTATACAAATTAAAAAACTGAATGTTAACGCATAAAAGCAACAATCTTCCCACATAAAATCTATACAATTTGCAATATAAGAATTCGTTGGGCATCTTAATTTCATTGTAAAGCCGTTGCAACTCGATACAAATATTGCCAAAGATACAAAGGAAACAAACAACTGCATTGCACTTTGTATTCACGGCTAACTTTATACGTACATATGTATATTTGGCATATACTAAAAAATCTATTTGTGAACATAAAAATTACATAACAGCCTCTTATCGTAATAACAGTTCAGATCATAAAGTATAACATCGAACAATGAGTTCCGCTTAATTTTCGACACGAAAGAATAAAAAACGTATCGGGTACTTTATGATCTGACATAAAATTTGTGGCAGTACGCAATTCGAGGAGACGAGAAATTTTTCCTGCGGAAAGTCGTATTGTTTTAAGGCCAAGCTCGATTGTCTTGAAGGATCCCCCGGGTACGATTCTTTTCATTGGAAACGAGTTCGACAGTCGGATAAAAGTGGGAAAGGCGACGATTTGGCTGCTTGACAAAGAGCTGGTGATAACGCTTGTGGAGCGAAGCGAACCAATGGGTTACCTCGCGTAAAAAAGGAAGAAAATTGTCGGGAAATCGATTCACTATACACTTATTCGTGCTGTGGTGGCGTCTCGACCTTAACTCGAGGTTCCAAATCAAAAGCAAAGAGATCGGATGAAACGTATATTCGGTGAACCTGTATTTACATATGTACCCGTGTACATATTTGTATATATTCATAGACATCTGTGTTAGTCACTGAATCCAGTACATCCCTCGAGGTGTGCTTGAGAAAGCGCTGTTCCATTTCGATTTCACTTTCGTATTACAATTTGATGCTCACTTTATTTCATATTCAATTACGTAAACTGCTATAGATTGGGTACAGCGGATATATTAACAATTCGAAGAACGTAACGATAAACCAGAATTTATTTTTTCCTATATTGACACCAGAATTAACATAATTGTAAAAAACGAAGGGTACAATTATGCAGAAAAGCATAATGAGAAATTAATAACAAAACGAGAGAATACAATAAATAAAGAACAGTGCAGTACATTACCATATTCCACTAAAGGAAGCTTATACTTCTAAGTACTTCAATTGTAAGGTATGTATTCAATGAGTCAAGGTGCACGATGTATGGCGTAATTGTTTATAAAAAAGTCAGAAGTGGAAAAGAGAATTCCTCTTAGTACAGCTCTTACTGTGAATTGAAAAAAAACGCGTTTTGTCCCTACAAAGTAAGTACATGTGCACTAGCTCCAGAAATATTATTTTCATGGCCGCCGCTATATTCTTTGGATGCATTTACTCGTGCTCCATTTTACAGTATATATACACAGATTGTCTAAAAGTTTAGCCCTAACAGTATCGCCGGTATTCACGCCTGTTGATTAAACCGGGCCACCAGTTTTGACATGAAATTACCTTTCGCACCGAAGGGAAAGAAGAAAGTATTCCGTTATTGCGTTCGTGGTGATGGATAAAAAGAAAGGTCGAATAGAGCGAAAGGGAGAAACAAGCAGCGGTCTGAAACTCTAGTTCTCAAGAGGGCAACTATAGTATACGACAGGTACAGGGGATTCAGGATAGCGTAGAAGAATGTTCACGTGATTGTACATATATACCTATACTACTGAGACAGCCACAAGCAAATGCGCCAAACTTTGCGTATAAAACTTTCGATATCGTCGCCCAAGTCAACAACAAAACGAATATTCCGTTATATTATTTCGGCGGTCGCCTATGGTTATTTTTGTAATATATCTATTCAACCCATTTTTATAGACATGTAATTGAATATAAGTTTTCCGTTCTGAGAGTATCACATCCTCGCTCGACAAATCGACATTCGCTAGTCCAATTGTTTTCACGTCAACAAACATGTGGCCGGTTAAAGCGGAGACCGGTTGAAGCTGGGCCGGATAATCAGTAGTCCACTGTACAAATAAAATAACTCGAAATCTACGTTTAATAAACATTTTAAAGTCTATTTTGAACGCAATTATGAACATAAAAGGAATACAAATTCCTCAATCCTCTTAGGTGACCAAATACTTTCGTGAGCAACTGCACGAAGATGAAAGAACTGTTGATGTTGTTGAGAAGCGCCTTCAAATGATTCTTATAGGAATACTTCTGATGTTTTGTTAAGGCAACGAACAGATATCGTACGTGTTGATTTTTGTACACATAGCACATATCAATGCAATTGTCTAATTCTGATCAGTTACGTATAAACAGATCTTCACCAGCAATAGCGATGGTAATTGTGACACATTGTTTCGAATCGTTTAAATCCACAGAAAAAGAAGTGGCAAAGCCCTAATCTTTTATATATCCCACATAAAAAAAAAGTCACAGAGGCGTTAAATCGGAACTTCTCGGCAGCCAACGTGTGAGCGGTAAATTGCCATCACCTGCCCGTCCAATCCAACGTCCTGGAAGATTTTCATCCACGTAATCTCTCAAATCCCCCGGCCTGTAAATTACTATAATAAAACTTCAAGAGATCTCCTACGAACTACCTCAAGATGCGCCTCAAATCTTCAATAACTCCCCTTTTTTTTATTTATAAAAAGTTGAAATTATCTATTTCTGTTGTAATGATCCTGAACTATCATAGTACAGGTGTTTCCACGTAAGTTTTGCTATTTTAATTTAGTATTGAAATTGACAGAAAAATTAGGACACAAAGTACAACAAAAGTAGGACAAGAAATCAACAGCGGTTATGAAACGCACTACATATCTTTAATAATGTCTTCCAACATGTCCTACGTTATTTGTATATTGGTTTGTAATTTACATATAACCCTTGGACTTATCACGATTCGTTCTATTGCACTTAAAAAAAGTGCTATAAAGTCGTTTAGGCTTAGAAGAAAAAGAACATTATCCACATGTTCCAGAAAAGTTCAAATACAAAAACTTTAATTTTCGAATGTTATGCACGCTTGAATGTAGTTCAACATGTCTCTAAAACAATTTTTAATAATTCGGAGACTGTCATGAAATTTTCTCGCGAAACTAACGTGGAGAACCCTGTGTATAATACAATATATTGGACTTCGTGAATCTAATGCAAAACAATCTATAAATCCTAATATCTGTATTTCCATCTCACAGTTGCGTGAGGGCTCATTACGCGTCGATTGATATTGACAGTGTGGAGCAATTGCTGGTTGACAGTCAAATGCTTCTGTTATTAAAAATAGATGTTTCAAAGCAGAGCTGGTTTTACGCACGACACATTGCAGTGCTACCCGAAAGTGGTCTGCACGGGCCACAAAGTGTCGTCACTTTTCGCGGGAGAAGAACAAAGCATCTTAGCAGGACGTCACGTACAAACCCTTTCGTGGTGCTAGAACCCTTAGTTTAGCCTAGTACACCTCCAAAGTGTGCGAAGGATCGCCAATAGCGTGGAAGTGATAACTTCACTTTGAACAATTATCTTTCCTATCAGCAATTTCAGTAGAATGTTCGAGTGTATCATTGTAAAAAGTACATTTTAGAATTTAGTGAGTTTAGTCGAATCTACGACCTAAAATTGGGAGACAAGATATGACTTTCAAACAGGAATTCGTTTAACTGACTGCTTCCACTTAATTATCATTGGAGAAATTGCACACGTTTGTAAAAGCAGGCAATGAAGATATGTAGTTTGATTTTTGTTCGCTGGAACTTTAATGCTATACTCCTTTTTCTATTTAAAGCAAAAGAGCACTTAGAGCATTTAAATCGTACGATATTTTGCTAACAAAGCTAGCAGTACACGAAGTAAAAGTACTAGATACAACTGCAATATTTTTAAAATGCAGCATGAAAAATGTATACAATTACACCAAAATTGCATTCTTAATTCAGGTATGTACTCTTAATTTGCATTATGGTAATGCACGACGAGAGCGAGAATAAACTAATCTTGAGGGAATATAAAAATATGTACTTGCAGGTATTGACTTAAAATTATTAAGAATGATGGCGAGACGAATTCTCTCCATTTTTGGAAAAATACGATCAAGAGGCCTTTGTCTTGAAAAATGTAACTGTGGATACATGAATACATAAATATTTGAATGTTGCAACTTTTAATCATATATGGCGCTGTTCATTTTTGAAATTTATTGATTCAACAAAATACTTTCAATCCTATTCACATACAAAGAATGCATGAATTTCCGAAGATCTTTGGACCAAAATATCACCATCAATTTTTTAATCGACAGTGTCATTTGTATACTTCAAATCTTATTTTTCCACGACTTGGAATTATTAGTATTAGAATAGACAAATATACGCTTACGTTTAATCAACTCCCATCCTAATGTCTACGACGTACCTACGAGCCATCAATGAAATATTCATAGGGACAGCATAAATCTTGCTTCATCGCCAGTAATTAGGGCTCGTTCGTTAGGTGTGCCTTTACGAGTAAGCTTCCATACTGCTTTATTTACAATGTCGACTCACGTTTAGGAAAAAAGTCGATAGATATTGAATATATGGATAGGTTATCCACGGTGATAAATACAAAAGGGCCCCAACGGGCAGTATAAATTACAGTGAAGGTTGTTCCGTTATTTTTAAACATTTTGGAAGAACCCCCTTATAACATTTACTGTAATAGACTCAGTTTGAAATCGAGCAAGAAAATCTGAATGTAAAGTTAAACTCATGTCAGTGTCACTTATCATTATAATATACTCATTTCACAAGAAGTGAATTATAATTATCTTTTACGAAATCAAGTCTGTTGTTTAATTTCAATTCCTTCGCCTTCCCTCTTAGTCACTTCATGATCAATCCGTCGGGCTGTATCTAGGTCAAGACCGTACAGAGTCAAGTTCTTTATAAAGGCTAAGTCCATGTACCCCTCTTATCAAACTCACAACCCTGCCTACATATCATACAGCTATGGTCTCAAAAATGAGGCGCGCGCTAGTTGTTCGTATGATCGAACTGAATTATCGTAAGTATTATGAATTATAATTATCAATCTCCTAATTATTAGATATATGTAATTCAATAATTTATTATGCTTTTTTTGAATAGGTCTTGGAAATAATGACAAATCTGGTGGCATTTATGTCACATAGCATTCACAACAATAATAGTCATTAGGAGCATTAATATAGGTATACTTGACAAACATAATATAAACTTTCTGAACAATCCAATATATTAATGCAAGTATTTATTCTGCGATAGAAAACGACACAGACAAAATCATCAGTCTACACATAGAATCACAAACAAGAATGGAAAAGTAAATTACAAAACAAAAGCAATCATGCGATATGTACAATTCAAATAACTAAAGTTTATGACAACTGGTGTAACATACCTTTTTAGATGCGTGCTTGTGATAATGATTCGGGTGGAGCATACAAACGTAACGATCAATTGCCATGCAGACAAGAATAACGGCACTTTGTTGAGTTAAAGCTCCCCTAAGAAGTGCCTGAAACAATAAAACGTTTGTCAATATAAAACGTGTTCCTCTAATCACGTTCAAGGTGGTATGAATTAGAATATGCAAATGTAAATATGATTAAAGGTTATTGAACTTAAATAGTTTATGTACTCATATGATCTGGTTAACTATGTGCTAAGTACTCGTCAACTTTTGAATCACAATCTCAGTTTTTATAATATTGCATTGTAACCAAAATCTTTCTTTTTGGCATACGCCGTTCTGCCCATCCGAACAAATTTTACGTACAGTTTTCTTACTTCGTTTTCTTTCTACATTTTTCTGCAATAACGCGTGGTGTGTCGTAGCTATCATAATCTATGGCACGTCTTTTGTACCTCCCTCTAATGCTAAGCACAGACACCCATGTATAGGTACTAGTGGATCATTGCATTCCTACATCCCGCCCTCCACCACATTCCCATGCCAATCAGTTTTGTATCAATTAATCATCCAGTGACACTTACTGTGCTCTGAAATAGATTGATAACCCGTTATATATCATTCTCGATTTACGCTTCGAAAGATTCTGTTTCGCGACACATCTTCCAGCTATTGAGCATGAAAAGAATGAATTTCTAAGACTCGGGATAATTTTATTCCATGGGTGGACCATGCCACGTGTACTATGAAATCATACACTCGATAGAACCCAATGGATGTGTTTGTACTATAAAAACTGGCTTGTATTATAATAATGTGAAATATTGGAGAAAAAAGTGAAATATCAGAACTTAATATTTGTATTATTTGTATTGTTTTTATCTCCACATATAGGGTGGCTCAATACATTCGACATATGGAAAAGCTTTATTTACAAAAGTTGTGTGGTAAGGAGAAGTTTATAATATCCCAGTAATAATTTTGTTTTTATTTCTGAATAAAATTGCGGGTAATTAGAGGGTTTCAGCAACCCTTAATTCGAGGTTCTATTAATACATGTGCTACAATCAATCCGGAAATGATAACAAGTGTACGAACTTCAGCGATGCAACCATTGCAACGTTGGTGCTAATGGCCACCAGTTCGGGCATGTTTTATAACGTGAATCTCTTTGTTTTCAACTGTTACCTATTATCGAATCATTTTGTATTAAACACCGGCTACTGTAAAAAATTCAAAAATATAGCATGTCATTTAAAAAAATTTAGGAAACCTTGATAGTCCTCTACTTGGAGAAAAATTATTACTTGCATATTGTGGGCCCTGTTTTACCACAGAACATTTACAAATAAAATTTTTCCATATCTCTAAAAGTAACGAAGATAGTAAAGCTGGTCAAAGTTATTAGTCCAAGCTATATGTAATAACCGCGTGTTTTATTACAATGATTTAGTGTATAGCCACATTACCATTAAAAAACCTGCACACATTTTTTTTACTAAATTGAAGTTTGGGTGTCAAAACCTACTATGCATAATTAGTGGGTCCTGAATTCAAAATGTTATTTCACGAGTACGTCGTAACTCTCGACACAATTATTTTTGTCATGTATCCCCACAGAAAATAGTCGAGAAGAATCTATTGCCATTGAGAGGTATAGCTGGAATATTCTCATGGGAAAGAAAACCGACAAATTCCAGTCACGCTCTAACTCTGCGAGTACACAGTGGTTTTCAGGAATAGCAGAGCCCGGCACGCGCGCATTGTAAACACTGCTGTACAATCTAACGCTTTCTAACAAAAGTAATGTCTTAAATTTTAAATCCTGGCTATGACGTCGTTGGAAAATAAAATAATTGCGAAAGTATTGCAAATTGGACATCCATACTTCAACCACCTGGTCAAATATCCTTTTTTTCTTGTGCCCCTGCTTATTCTTTGATTGATTTTGCACGATTATAGTCATTGCATTGCTTCGACTAGCAACTATACCTACACGTACTGAAAAATATACAGTCCCCTTAGGAAAAAAGAATTAACTACCTTGAAAATTTCTTTGGCATTTCCGCGCTTAGAAATATAAATTATTTCAAGTATGCACCTTCAATTTGACACACTAACAACCGCAAATATACAATGCTTGGCAAACCGATGTTTAAATAATTTGCCAAGATAACGGTCTGTTGCATGACTACCTGCGCTCAACTTTCGCTTCGTCCATTTCATACAAACTTATGCAAGCTCATTTAAATAACTCTATCCCAGCACTATCCAAGCAAAATGTCGCAAACATTCTATTAAAATCACATTTTGTGCATTGCTCGTACACGAACAAAACGATTTGTGTACCAACAAACTTAGGAAGAATGGAGAACATTTTCCCCTCTCAGTCGGGGATGCACTTTCAAATACGATGTGCCAAAGGCGAAAACGTGATTCGATGAATCAGTGACGCCGGTATATCCATAAAGCAGCGGCGGCGAAGAAAGGAGTGCGAGGCTGGAGACGTCAGAGGGTAGTATACGTTTAAGATGGTTGCTATGGTGACCGTTGGCGTACAGCCAGGAAAAAGCTCTGATAATCTGGAGGGGTTAGGATCGCCCTGGCCTCGTTTCGACCTATCCTCCAGACACTCCCGAGAGACCTTAACCGAATATTTTCACCACAAACGAACTTACTCAATCGTTCCTCCCAGCAAATCACAGCCCTGCTAGCTTTTATAGCTACTTTTGTGAGAAATCACGCTGGCTCTCAATCAGTGAAGGCAAGAGTAGTTAGGTATCCTCCCCCCGAGAAAAAACATCCTACTAAGATATCAACAATATTTTGTAGGTAAAATATCACCATTGATTTTATTGTTTATTGTTTGATTCGATTGCGACCAATATATTCCCCTTTGCTATAAAGCTCTTTCTCGTGGTGTGAGCAAAATAGAACGTTATTCAAATTTATGATACAATCGTATAGTTATTGGAAACGCTAGGCGTTCTAATTGCAGTGGTATAGGGAGAAAAACGTATTCTTTAATATAATAACTATACCGTTTTACTATTTACTTTTTCTATCCTTGGTTTTATTTTATAGACTTCAGGGTGGACTTTGTATGTCTGAATTTGGGAAAATTTCGGATTCCGAGTTAAATTAATTTTTTGATAGAAATCTATAAATCTTTGTTACGTATAATAGCAAACGCGATAGGTACATACTTTTTTTTGATTTTCGACTATTCGCTATGCTTGGCGCCAGGTGCATTGAAATAATTTAATAAAGGTACACGTACTGTAGGAAATAAAAGATGTCAGAAATATATAAATTTTGCAGCAACTGAACGTAAAGTATAAAGTGTGATTATTAGAGGATATTGTAACGTTTACAAAATGTACGAGACGTACACTGAAACGCTGGAAAAATATTCATCTCTTTTTGTTCTCTATTTCTCTTTAAATCTTGTGAAATATTGTATCGCGTTATTTGTGAAGCAATATAACAAGTACTGCAAGAGTTATGAGAATATTGCGAACGGTGTTGCAGAGGTAGAAGAAAAAAGGAGGGCACCAAGATTATCATCATCGAGAACCTCGATACTGTGTAAGTGCTGAGTAGTCGAAGAAATACCGGAACAGGTACCGACTGCAGGAAGCACAGCTGCAAATTCCTAGTAGTGATAATTTCCTTAGCGCGGTATGAATGGCCTGCTGACATTTCCCACCCATTTTTCTTCGATTTCCGGTAGGAAATTCCTGGAGACGTAGCAGTTGCTGTACTAAGACTTAATGCAGGACCGCATAATGTATGCAATAATTTAAACATTTTCTACCACCCTTCAAATATAAATTCTTAACACCAGGTCATTCCATGAGATACGTCGTTTATACACAGGTAACTTTGAAACGCTCAAAAATGGAGGTGTTCGTTGTTCTCTACAAATATATTCTTTCTCACCCCTTCGGGCATTCTTTCATTTATTCTTTGTATACTAGTTAACCAAAGGTTACTAGTACCCAGTTGTACCATATAACCAAGATACACTAGGGCCTGGATTAACCGGGGTTCGATTATCCGTGGTCTTGGTCATCCGTGACTCGGTTATCCAGTGTAGCAAAACTACGTACAAATGAATGTACTGTAAATACACTTATTTGTTGCTTTCAAATATTTAACGATAGAAACATATATTTCAAACAAAATTTGTTACATATTATATACGTATAATTCAAGCTAAGTTAGTTAAAGCAGTTGGATAAATGAAGTATCAAGATAAATGTCTAATACAAGTCTTCACCCCATGAAAAATATTGTGAAATAGTTCCTTATCCGCCATATTCTCCAGACCTGCCATCATCTGATTTCAACATGTTTTCAACATTTATTTTTTTATATATTTAATATGGTTAATCATTTCAACGACTATGTTTTAATAGTAATAATTATTTGCTCTGTCCCATTTGCTCTGTTCTATATTATGGACTGTTCTGGACATTTTTGTTGAAATGCTTAGTGATCGCAAACTGTTGGCCAGTTGTGTTAAATCTATTTCTGCTGGTTTATTATTCTATAAATGTAAATTCTGTGGTAATTTATAAATTGCTAAGTTTACTGACATACTTCATTCTCTTTAATTTTGCTACATTCAGAATTCGTAAAAGTGTGTCAGGTACATATTGTATCATATTAACAACTATGTTGTTAAGAAAAATCATTCACTGTTTGAAAACGTTTCTACCCTACAAATTATAAAATCTGAACAAAAATTATACTGTACGTAAGTACTATAGTATATCTATCATAAAATTACTTGATACTTAACGTATTTAGCCTTACCCCCTAATTACAGGGGGGTTGATAGTTATACTATAAAGCAAACTAATGTATGGTTGGTTAGCGCGTGATTTTTTTGCATGCGAATATTTAGAAACTCAATATCTATAATACAATGCTTTCGACTGCTTTCATTTATAATATAACGTCTGACTATAGGGATATTTGTAAAACTTCGCATTAACAAACTTGTGTAGAAATAAGATACTGTCTCACTACGGAAAAGGAGATAACTAGTAAATTGTAAACATTTTGCATGAAGACTAATGCTTTAGTCGAAGAAAATCGAAGAAAATAAATATATGCAAAATCCAGCGTATAAATGCAAAACCCACGGTAATTTGGTTATTCTAGCTTTTTCAAAGTTACACTCTGTACAAGAGCTTATGTATATGCAGGTACAACTAACTTCGCGATAACGAAGTCAAAAGTTCGGAATAAGTGATTTTCATATCTGGCTTCGCTTTCAATTAGTTTTTGAACTTTGAATTACGTTTCCCCTTTCCGTTTATTTTCTGAAAGTGACTCTTTACCTTTTCCTCTCCCCCTTTCCCCCGCGGAAAGTGGCAATCGAGTATAAAAATTCCCTAAAATTAAAATTTCGGTACAGTACGAAGAGGAAATTTAAATTTAATTGTTTCAGAAACAAATAAAAATTCGAAGTGCCTTATCCTTTATGTTTAATTGGCTTTTGAAAACACCAGGGCACCTGGCACATTTAAATAACGTTCCATTGCATTTTCGTCTTATACAAATCACCAATGTTCTTATAGCCGTCAAAGAACAAGAGATTCTGCCACAATTCAAACAAGAAATTTTGTGTGAAATGTTAGTACGAGGCATTTCTCGAATATACATATATCTGCCGCATGCCTTTTGTTATCTATATGTAGGGGATGAAAATGTTCAAAGATGAGAATGGTAGAAGCCAACAGTGCTTTGGCAAAAACAAGAGAGTTTATTCACCCCACGAACAACAATGCGTTCAGGGAGTATCCGCCTTGGCACGAGGAAAAAAGTTGTTGGAAGACTTTTTACGCGAGGGTTGTAAGTACGAATAACCACAGCTGTCATTGAAGTATTATACAATATTTACGCTTTCATATTTTTTTATGTATGATGTATGATTATTTGAAAGAAGTTTTTCCATTGGCGGGAAAGAAGTTTTTTCATTGACGGGAAATAAGTGTTATGCCACTTCTTCAGCATAAATATTTGAAACGAAATCTTGTTCAATAAAGGTATAGCGTGGTCTGAAGTTCTATGAAGAATTATAATCCTAGGATTTTCAAACTGACGTCCTACAAGACAAAGCATCAAATTTTCGTAAAAGCAGTAGCATTTTTGTATTTATCGTTAGAGGAAAAGTATTTCATTTCGTTCAGCTGATCCCAGTTTTAGTCAATAAGAAACCTGCATATTTGAATCGTTATATTTCCATTTCTTTTAAAGATGTTTCAAAGCTGAGTTGTGATTCAAAGTTGAGTTGTGATTCTAAGTTGAAAGTATCATAACATACATATGCATGTACCTACATATGTATCATATTTTTATTCATCCCTAACTCATTATCTCCAACCTCTGTTATGAACTTTGGATATCACTGTAAGGACTCTTTATTTCAATGCATCAATTCTTTAAAATATCTATATCTTTGATATACATATATCAGACATTGACAATTTCCTTCTCGGAAAATACTTTTCACGCTTGGACTGGTAAAGCAATGCAACAGGTAACGATTTTTTTACGCGTCAAACAAGGATATCCGATTATTGCATGCACTTTAAAGGCTTGTTTATATAAAATAAGATACCAATATCAATATATTAGACTATTACCTGTATTTGACAGACGATTTCACCGTAGGGCCAACATCCATATACAGCGGGTAGAAAACCGAATGGTGTAACCAGAAGACCAATGGCGAGGTCGTTACTTGCCAAACTCGTCAGCAAGTACCTTGGCTGCAATAAAGTTGAAGAGAACCTGTTGATCGTTTAGATTACATTGTTGGGATGTTATTCATTGCGTAAATGAATTTTGAATGAGCTTCAGTGGGTCACCACCTCGTTTTACTTATTTACTACATTTAATGTATCTATTTCGAATATTATTAGTAAAACAATATTAATTTTTGTGTGTGTTCGTGGAATGAATATTTCCATGTTCTCAATCTATTCATACGAACGAAAGTAGTGGATCGTGTTTGCAATATATACAAATTTAAGAACATTTTATTTTCCGGTGGAAGTCCTTCACTCGATGTATTATTAAAATTATGGCAAAATAAATTGTGCTCGTTACAAAAACACCGGCACTCTCTAGAGATATATTATAGAAAGGATAGGAATATTATCTAAAAGAAGAACATTAGTGAACCTTAATATTAACTTCTTTATTATGACCAGATATAAGATCATGAGTTATTATACTATTATACTATTGTAATGGGTAATACCATTTTAGTCATTTCTCATACCTACAGTAGCAATGGGTTTAATCTCAACATTCATAATGAACAAACCACCCCAGGGCACTTGAATCTAAGTATACCATTTAGCAGGATTTCTGTTCATGTAATATAATCTACTTATTGTTTATCAATTGTTCCTCTTATTTAATCCGATATAAGCATTTCAACATGTATACAAAAAAACTGTTTCACAATGGTAATATGATTTCGTCTACAATATGCATTTCTGAGTACAAGAGTTATTTTAATGGCGGTGCTATTATGCCGGTAATGCGATATACATACCTACAGGAAAAAATCGTAAGGGTAGATATACTGCAACGCATTGACATGAGGAAAGGGAGCAAAAAAAATGGTAAAAAGACGCAGTGCGTTTAATTCTGTGCCTGGGGATATCTGCATTGGGCAAGTGGAAGTATGTGTAAGAACGAATGAATAGGCTCCTGTGATTAATGCCTGCTGTTTCATACATTACAATAATTTGTGACGGTGATGCCGTCATAACTTCTTTTGCCTTTGTTTTGTTGTTATTACCAGCCTTCACATACTCTGCTCTATACTCTCTAATTTTTAGGAAATTTCCTCTAGCACCTTAGACCTTGCTGTTAGTCAAAAAGATTTATCGCCGATCACAGCTTACACTAATCCAGCTTTTAGTGCCAGTAATACATTTGTGCAGTCCAAACGCAAACGACAATGGTAGAAATTGGCCAATTTTGGACCTGGCTGGCCATGAAATCTTTTTATGATATATTATGGTTCTACATGTCTCAAGGAACTCGAAACGCATAATTATTTACCATGGAGATGACGAGAAAGTTTTAAAAAATAAGCTTTAACTTTGGAATATCGTGGTTAATACAACTCAGCTTACTAATCGTCATTGTCTTCTTCTTGAGATGATGATGTATCAGCCATATGATAATTCAGGAATTATGCAGATTCAGTATATTGTTGTAAATCGTATTCATAAATTATAGAACTGTTGTCACGTGAAAGTCACAATCGACAACCCAAGCACCGTCTTCATATTCACAATCGCAAACAATCATTGAATTAAATATTTAGCAGAAAGTTAGTTATGTTATAAAACACTGTTCGAAGTCTAGAATATGTAAGAATGTGTAATGGTTCGTTGTGATATGCCATAATGATTAAGTACATCAGTCTGGCGAGTCAAGTTATAGTTCTTCCTCACCGCTGTACCGTGGTGCCTTAGAGTCTAGCGTTCATTATCATAAAAAAAAGCATTCGTCTCATTCGTTTCACTTGCTCAGAAGAGTGACTTTGAATTTTAAAAAGCATCAGTATCTTGCCCTCTTCATTATCGAAGTTATGAAACTGACGTTAATTCTCCTGGGTCCGATCTACACTATCGATTCGCTCTCGGTTCAATCAAGTGTCGTTACATCCTTTCAAATGGACGTGTTTATATTATGAGTTACGGTCCAAACCTCACTTTCGTATTATCATCCGAAGAAGATAATGACAATTAGTAAGGTGAGTTTTATTAACGACAATAATCCGAAGTTTAAGCTTATTGTTGTAAACTTTCCCATCATCTCCAGGGTAAATAATTATACGTTTCGAGTTCCTTGAGCCATGCAAAACTACATATATCTCATGGAAAGTTTTCATGTCCAGCCAGATCCAAAATTGGCCAATTTCTACCATTGTCCTTTATATCGAAGTGCAAAATATGTATCATTTGTTCTATCAATATACTTCGCCTACGCATTTCGAAAACTTGATAGGATGGGAAGTGCAAAAATTTCGTTACGATGTCATTCCTGTGCATGACAATATCGTTATGATGTCATTCCGATACATGAAAATATCGTTATGATGTCATTCCAGTACATGAAAATACTTCAGTGCACTTTTACCGGTGTTTCCGATGCACTTTTTTCTGCGGCAATTCGGATTCGATTTCTAGAAATCAAATTTAGCTCCTCCTCTATTTCCCGCTGGATCGATGTTACACAATGGTCAATTCACGCCGCGTGTGTCGAAAGCGGTACACGCTGTTAAGCTTGCGAGGATGGGTAAGCTTGATTGGAAAGGTATCTAATAAAATTGAATATTTCAAGTATAGAAATACTGCGAATAACAACAATACTAATAATAATATTTGAAGTGTACTTATTACAATGAAGCAAGTAATTGCAAAAATTCTGTTTACTAAATGTGTATTATGGCGCTTTTTTCTTGACAACTCTCACTTCTCCTTTTATATCTCTCTTGCTATCTCTTAAGATTGCCGAAAATAATCTGCATGCTTCCAAAATAGTACAGAACAAAAACGACAAAGTAAAACGCGTGTACGCGAGCAAACCACATCAACCCGTGACTATCACGGACTACTCCCGCAAGGGACTAAGTAAGTATCCAGAAAAGAAGTATTCAAAGCCTATCCATGAGAATCGATGATTAAATTAAGTAATTTAATGGCAGGTGTTGCACTCCATATACAATTGAAACGTTATTCTTCGTAAATAGCGACCATTGTATTCAGATACAGTGGGGTATCCTATAAGCAATGACCGTACAACAAACGAATACTACAAACGAACAGTTTTCCTGATTATTTCAAAACACAACGAACGGGCATTTCGCCAAAATAAGTCGAACTGAAAGCCATTCATCCTCTTCTTCTTTATGATTTTGTTACACGTCACAAATTTACGCGTCTGTGCAATGTATAAAATTTAAACATAATAAATGAAATTTATAATACGTATATTTGCATGCTCTTCTCTTCTATCATAGAGGTTTTCAAGTTAAAGAGGCTCGACTGTATATGTATCATCTAACGAACAAATGCTATAACGAAGGTACTTCTAAAACGAATTAGATATAAGATATAGGATACCCCACTGTAGTACACTAAACACTACAATTTGAAATTGAATTGTCTATTTTAGGCGATGGAAACGGAAAATATTCCTGAAGTTATTCATATCGTCTGGAAGGGTTTGAAATAACATTTTTTGTTAAAGTTGTTACGCGTCAAAGTCTAGCGATCCGGTATGCTAAGTTTACGGTTACGACACTGCCATACTGATTATACCTACAGTACATGAGCATGCTAAAACTTTCTCACAACTTTTACAACAAACCCCATGCATTCTTCAAACTTGGTCCGAGAACGGAAAATAAAAGTGAATGAAAACAAATCCAAGAAGGTCACATTTACATTCTGGAAACAAACAGTCCCCACCATATTCCTACGTAACAAATGTGCGAACGAAATTTATGAAATACATACTTGGATATTCGCTTGGATAAATTTTTTACTGGGAAACGAAATGGAACAAATAAAAAGGTAACAGCAATTAACGAATATCTTATATATCTTATTAAACATTGAAACTGAGCTCTGCCATTGCTTTACTGTACCGTAAAAGGTGATCTATGTCTAATATTGCTATAACTGTTCTATGGCTGAAGCTCAACTGATAGCTCTAGCTGCTCGACTCTACTCCGCCGATCTGACTAAATCAAAGTAGCCTCTTTATCCTTCAACTACCCTTGCAAAATACGTAAAAACGTTTCGGATACGTAGGCGGGGACAATTCCCTCGATATACAAGCCCTCCAAATTAGAGAAAATCCTCTTCCCAGGGCGTTGCAGTACTTCTCTTTGTTCGGGAAACTAGACCCATAAATTTCACTCTGTTGGCGCCTGATTTCTGTCTATATCTTTTGTTTACGATACGTCAGTTGCCATTGTAAGGCATTGTTGGAAAATTCACGTGGGAAGATAAACTGATGAATTTCAACCACACCCTATTCCCCGAAAATATGCATGTAAAATATAATACGAAACCTAAAGGAATGATTTTACTATATGGTCTTTTTATACGCTTTCTTTTTTAACCCTCGTTCTGCGCAATATAATATTAGCAAATCGACATACAAAATCTGACGAATATTTGGTCCACATGCTGTGGCTGCTGAACAACGACTGACTTCGACAAAATTTGACGATGACAATGCGATGAATTTCTAACGAAGTTAACTATTAGATCAATCTTTTGGAAACTTTACATACGAAAATATAACAATATTAACCATTATATGAACCTAAAAGTATTAAATAACTTGATAATGCAAGTACTTTTTTATTGCAAAATATAGCGAAAGTTTCGTGTAAAATTCTAAGGTTTTTTTTAAAAGCGTGCCATTTCTTCAATTCTTTATATTTCTCGCTTTTTCCAGACTCACCGACAAATTGTGAATGTTGACTATCGAAATGCTTTTTACTGGTTTGTGTCTGACCAATACATCCAAAGCTAGAGCTCCCAGTTTCACGAGACGCGCTACAACCTTCCCAGAAGATAGGTCCGCAATTTTGAAATATTTTGAAAAGAAAAATACATTGCAATAGGCAGAAATTATAATAAATGATATCGAAAGATGAGATAAAAACCATTCCCTTTCAAAATAATGTATAAAAATCACCTCATTTTCACCTACCTAAATGTACAATTTACACAAAATACAATTGTACAAATGTACAATTTAACAATTGATAACTGATTTCCATTGTGTTGCCCAGCAAGCATAATTATAATATATAGTCACAAAAATTATACAGAATATAAAATAAATGTGTAAAAGGAATGGTTCACTTGATACGTTGATTTGTATTTTATATATTGTATTTCTTTTAAGAGTGTAGTTATATTCAATACAGCTAACCGAGGGTTCTTTGGTGATCCATTATTCCTAGCTTACCCGTAGGTACCTTTCCGACGTATCGTATATTTCAAGGAAGAAGTATAAAACATGGTATGCAGTTTCAAACCATATTATATTCCAATGTGCTCTAACTGATATGTAATTTTTAAAAATACTACCCTGGGTTTAAAAAGAACGAATTTTTTATATGAAATCGTATACTTATAATTTCTGTTAGTGTTAGGTGATTCATTTAAACCCAAGAGGAATGTACTCAAAAAATAAAACAGCGACTGATTTTTAGCAACTATTCGCAAAAATGTACTACAAGTATCTTTACCTGATTTAGTGACCCGATTTTTGTTAATTGAGGTACATGCTGAATCATATTGTTCACACTTAAATATATCAAAGAGTATAAAAAACAGTACAAATCATGTAAAGATACACAGTAAAATAAGAGTACAAAATCAGAGCAGACGGAGCAGAAGTACACAAAGTCTATAACGTGTTATAACTATTTCTTTATTCACTTTATGAGCCTTTGTGTCACTTTACCTTAGGGAAAAATCATATTTAATAAGTTCTTTGTACTTATTCTGGGTTACTCATAGCATTTAGTGCAGAGAAAACCTACATTGTTAAAGTTAAAACAAAAATATCATGTAGTTGGTACCATTGATAAATAAATTTTTGCAATGACGTGTTACGTTTTCGAAGGGGTCATCTGTCTAAGCAACATACGATGCAGCGATATCGTTTTTTAGCAGTTAATTATGATACGCACGTGATTTATTGAGCGCTGCATTTAACGTGACTGTCCACGGTATCCCAAGTGACTTCAGTAACATTAAAAAATGGTTACGGCGCACCTTGCAGAATTTATGAGGGCAACGCAAGATAAAATCTATACTGATTGCGAAATCGTTTTTATTAACTTCACAATGAGATTGTTAAGCACTCGTAAAGATACTACACTTAAGCATATGCGTCTTAATGCACGTATAAATTGGATTGATATCTTTTCGTCCTGCCTCAATAATTATAATAACAAATAAATAAATACATTACCGCGTTAATGCAACACGGGGTTTGCGAAAATAGATTCAATTTTATTTTCGAAATTATTTGCCAATTATAAAAAAATGTTCAATGAACGGCAACGAATTGATTTATTCCCAATTTGAAAATTGCATTTTATTTCTACTAATTGCTCTTCGCCGTAATTGGTTGTCCACATACCGCTAGGTGACAAAATTAAAAAGTGCAGATTCAATTATAATACACTTTTATATAACATCTCATGTACTAGGCATATATAAATTACGCATGCGGAATGACTTTGCAAGGAGTCTTTTACATTTAGTAATTCGCGTAATTATTGTAAAATAAAAGTTAACTAATCTACAGCCAAAACTCTGCTTGCGAATATTGTTTTATTTGAAATTGATTTAAAATCCTGTAACATAGATTTTCTACTCTAGTATAAACAACCTACTTTCCTTTAAATACAATAGTGCCAAAAGTACTTACACCGTCAGTTTTCCGTTTAAATATTTCTCACGGTTCAAATTATATTATTACAATAAATATGTACTGTTGCCGTTTTCATCAAGCATATATAATTAATATAATTCATCTAATTGTAAGACGTGTGTGCATACATAGGTGTTTCTTACTCTGTTATGCATACAGGAGAGCACTCAGTCTCCAGGCCGCTGATTAAGAGAAAACAATTGATAATCGAAACGATCATAAGTGATTCGCACACACCCTGAAACAGAAATCCAATAAACCTTCCCCAAGGCAAATGCATATAGCATCCTAGGATCGTTCATAGCCCAAAATGATTTATCATTTACCGCATACAGTTTTTGCGAGGTAAGTTGATAACTATGTGACATTACTTTTAATTGCAGGGACCATAGTCTTTTAAGCAGTCAGGGCACAATAGATTAATGCGCCATTGTGCGGCCACAATTATTACGCGCCCAGCGTTAGCACGCCACTCTTAATTGTACTTTACACTTGCCGTTTAGGATGCAAAATTATAGCGACGCCATTAGTAAGTTTTTGAGCTCCGTAGTGAAATTCGCCCGCGCGCTTTTTCCAGTTTTAATAAAATCTAGTAGCACGATTAACTCTTTTACGTACGGGGATGCAATTTTTGCAAAACCATTTTGCAAGCGTTGAACGGTGGTAGTGAAACCGTACCGCCTAATGAAATCTGCAATATCGTAACGCGCTGCATTTCATGTACCAACTAGAATAGACAAGGTATAAAAAGGAAACTAAACTGGTGTTCAAACTTTTCCTCGTCCTTGTTCATGAAAGAGTTCAACACTTGTTCAATGAATTTTTGTAGACATTCCTTCGAATTTGTAATTATTGAATTTGTCGGTGATTAAACATTCGCCATAATTCCGGTGGAAATCTCCGACGTTCGGAGTTGCAGGCCAAAGAAAAACAAAAAGAAAAAAAAAGAAATGGAGAATCTATTAAATAGCTTTGATTAATTTAAATTTTAAATTAACGAATTTTAACTTTTGCCCACACGACGAAATTCCCTGTCACCTTATTTATTTATTTTCCTTCTAGCCGCTGAAATATTCTTTTGTTGCTAATTATCTCTTTTGCACTGTCGAAATACTAATTTAATTTGATGGTTCGAACGACGAAGCATCTAATTAAATGCGCCGCTTCGCGGCAACAACCATCAAAGTCTCTGCTATGGCATTTTCCGGTAATAAATGGGACATTGCGTGTTTCAGCAGCCTATCCCATAGGCTTAGGCATTTCCACCAATGCTACCTGTGGTACAACCCTATGTCGCGTCTCATGTTCTATTAGAGGGCCAGTTTAACTTTAAACCAATCAATTAGTAAATTTGACTAGCCGTGTACGTGTACTGCTCGAAGGGACATCAATCAATCTACAATAGCTTTAGAATTGGCAATAGTTGGCTAGAAAAATGTAATACTAATCAATGTAAAATGCTTCTGTAAGTCGGAATTTTGTTTGGTGCACCTCTGTCAGTCGATAAGTCGAACCGAAACCTCGATATTTCGAAAATTTTAGCTCTTCCCTTATACTTAAGTTACTGAGATTCGACTGTATAATAGCATATAAAATAAAAGAATGCAGACGGTAAAATAGGGCCTCTGTTAACCATTCCAAAGTTCATGAGTAAGCCTAGGTCCTGATGAAGTTCAATAATTAAAAGCCATGTTGAAACACATCATGTTTAGCTCACATGGCTAGTGTGTCACATAGATTCCCAAAATAGCCAGTTATTTTCTATTGTAATGACCTAAAAACTGTGATAGAACTGCTATTGTCAAATCGTTTCGCCTGTTCGAGTTCTTGGTGATGCAATTTAGATTACGCAATGCTGCCAATCCTTTTAGAGGCTAATAGATACAGTGCTCAGAGGATTATAGTAGCGTTATTGCTACATTGGCGAACCAAAGGCATCCAAGGTGGAACGAGAGATTCAGCTCAGAAAGGAATTCCAGCATTCGCGAGATTCATGGCTTCACCACTAATACAGGAATGGTAATTGGAATTATTAATATAAATCAAGGTAATGTCAAGACCTAGTTCTTATTAAAAGACATGATGAGAATGGAAAAACCACGATAGTTTTCCCACCCACCTTTCGTTCTATTCGCGCAGCCAAACATTTGTGGGAGTGCCAAGCGCTCAACCGGCACCAGGCGGTTATGACCGGACTACCTGGACACAGCTGATCTGCAGGCGAGCAGCGAAGGCCTGCGGAACCGCGTCCCCTGTTTTCTAGCTTTAAGGATATGAATGCGAGCGAGAGAGACAGGAATGACGGAGGACGGGTGGATGTATGAATGGGAATGTGAACAGTGTGGATGGAGCAGCGGATTAGTGTAAATCGAGAAGCAGCGTAGTGTAGAACAGTGTAGTACAGCGTGGATACAGTGTAGAATAAAATAGAACAACATAGTGTAGAATATCGTGGTACCTTCTTTAATAAATATATAATAATCCCTGTTGTTAATTATATTACACTTGCACCGGCTTAATTTCTTTAAAACTTCCAATCCCACCCATTCTTTCACGCTTTACAATCCACTTTCACTCTTCCACACGCTATCCCAACTGATTTCCTCTATAGTGCTGTGAAGTATGTATATGTAAACTTGCGGCAGTAGAGACAATAAACACGGTATACCACTACTAGACTAGAGAATACAAACTATCCAGAATTGTCCACAATTTAAACAAAAATACTAAATTGCTACTTTGAAGCTTTGCAAAAAATGACAAGCAGATAATACAATAAACATCACGCGCAGGCGAAGTTTTCGTATAATGTAAAAAGCTAATAACACAAGCCTTTTGGTCACATTATCCCCAGAAGAGTGCTATCTTTAAAAATCTACGTGCCAGATCGCTTATTTGTAGTATGAATGTAATAAGCAGCCAATTTTTAGAAGAACAGCTCAAAGGTAGGTGGACACTACTTGGGGTTTCTTTTTAATTGAACCCAACGTGCCTCATATCTTATATTATACAACGTATCCAACAGAAAGGTGTGTCAGCTGTGTGTACGTGTAGCAATATGTCTATGGTGTAGTTCAGTTAAACGGCTAGGCGTCACGTACATTAAATAATTTAAGTGATAAAAAGTAGAATGGTGAAATGAACCTCTGCACACAATCGCGATCACTTCCACATTGCTCATTCTTTCCACACCTGACAGTCTTCATTCGTTTATTACTCTGTCACTCACACATACACAGATTGGCTTTCATATCGGAATGCACATTATTATTTCTTACTCTGTTATGCATACAGGAGAGCACTCAGTCTCCAGGCCGCTAATTAAGAGAAAACAATTGATAATCAAAACGATCATAAGTGATTCGCACACACCTTGAAACAGAAATCCAATAAACCTTCCCCAAGACAAGTTAGACATCCAGATTCCATCGCACAATTCACCTCCGACATAATACCGGTAATCGGTGTTGAAAATTCAATAGCAGACGCGCAAACTAGTACCCATAGAAATGCCGCCATTTGCGTCTACTCATAATTTACTCAAGGTATCAAACAACATGTGAACGAACAACTAAACCATATTACAATGAATTCTACCGAATAAATCTGCATTGTACAAAATACAGATCGAAAATATTATGAAGAAAGATATTTCGCACTGTGCACAATTTGTCACATGCTACTGGGAGAGTCTTGAAAAAGATTAATCAGGATAAATTTCAAATTTTATGCGACCGTCGAAGTACAGGGAGAATGGTAGCAAGATTGTACGCTACACCAAATTATTAATCCTTAAGATTCAACATTGCGCTGCAGCAGAAGAAGTAAAAGTGCCCGAGGTAAAATTGAAATACATTCGTGTCGACATAATAAATCCATTAGCACCATCGGGAGAATTTCAGTACTGCCCCGCAATTATTGACAGACTAACCAGATAGCCCGAGTTGGATAGTTGTTAAAAATTACCATTGTATTTGTAAACATGTTTAAAGTGATAACACTAAAAAATGAAAAAATGTCAGTTAAATTACTAACCTGTGCATGAATATATTTGTTGTATCGTCTGCTGTTGATGACGCATATTACTAGCAAATTTGCGCAGAGAATGCCAAGACTGAGTAGAAGGATTAAAGTGGCACGTAACAGTTCTCCTAGTCCTGGACCAGTCCAAGTGGCTTCGGACGTGTCCCTCCGCCAACAGCTGCTGTTGCTTAACGCAGGTGCAAGCAAAATTGTTTGCTTGTGTTCCATTTTCTCTTTTGTTCACTTTTCGATTATGGAAAATCCCGTTTAATTTCCTAGCCCAGACGAGACACTCGCGTCTCGTGCGAATCTGGGCTGGTGAGTTAATCTCTTCGCAAGGTTTCATCTCTGCGTTACATCGAGCCTTGTTGGTTTCGTTTTCCAACTATATAGGGCCACGGCTTTGATTTTCTTCATTGTCGCGAATCAAACAACACTAATGACTCGTCAGATGCATTCGACGCAACGTTATCTTCGTAATAATAGAACTTTACGATCAGTTTATTTAAATATTCTGTCGCTGCTGGTGTTCAATACAAAACTGTATTCTCTAATGGCAGATAATGCCAAGGCACGATTGATTTGATTAGAATAAAGGTATCTGCAACACACAAAAAAATGAAACTTATTTAGCAAATTCATCGATTCACTGAGTGTAATAATTATATGGTGGAATTGAAGAGAATAGTATGTATGTACAATATTATGCAATGAAAAGAATGTGTGTGTGTGCCATGGTGACGAAATAATGGAAAAGGCGATTGGTTTTGTAGAAAAAGACAATATTGGAATATCTTTTATTTTCATTTTTTTTAATATTCTTACTGTTTGTTAAAACCTCACATTCTGCATAAACCTACAGATACATGTACATAAAAAGGTCGAACGGTGTCCATGAATTATTATGCATGATACGTACTAGCGCAGTGACTTTTTAAAAGTCGTCAGTTTCCTTTCTGTATTGCATATATTTTTAGGAAAAAAAATCGGTGGACCTCCTCACGAAAGCTTTCCATACATTAATACTCCTTACTTATGCAATTAATATGCAGAAATTTGTTAGATGGAAAAAATGCAGAGTGCAGAATTAATGAACAGCGAGACTTAACGCAACGTTTCAAACGAGAAAATAAATTGAATCCCTTATTATATTTTAATCTTTAGAAATTTCAATCTAAAAAACTCTGCAATCTTTAAAAACTCTAAAATCGCCTTGGAAGAGTTTTAGAGAATCAGAGAAGTTCAATTCAATTTGTGTTCAGCACACAATCAGTGATTTGACTATTTTAGACAGGTGGCAATCAGGTAACTAGCACAGGTGCAACGAAGTGTCTGGGGAACTACATAAAGTAAGTTAGTTTAGATCACTGTCAGCCGGTCACAGATGATTGAGCGTCTCGGTAAGGCCACGAATAAAGGTTGTAACAGATGGGCACTTGATTTACAAAATGAAGCATTTAGTTAGAGAGTACAACTCATGTTACGTTAGTAAAGGTAGTTAAGTTTCAGAGTGAACATAAAATGAATTTATAGGAATTTTTTATAGGAATAGAAATTTGTAGGATATTAAGCTTTAAATTAAAAACGGTATCAGGAAATGCACAGTAACACACCAGGAAATCTTCTGTTTCAATACGTTTGTACAATCTATAATCAATACTATAAATCCACATTGAACTCTATAACTGTATCAAAAGCTACATACAAATTACCGATGAAACAATGCTAACCACAAGTTATTTATGTCAGCAGGCAGTATTTGTATAAACACCATATTAATCGAAATGCGTGCACACTATTATTGTTACAGTTTTTCCAAATATACATAATGTCACTTGTAAAAAGAATTTAGTTAAGTGGAAGATAAGTATAAAATTATTCGAATCGTCTTATAAAACCGTAATAAAAATTTTCTTTGAAGCTATTATAGCATACGCAGAAAGAATGGAACTAAAACGAGAAAAAAGGAAGGTCCGGAGGCGGATCATGGTATAGGGTATAACGACTCCTTTTTAATTATTACGAAACCTACGGGCACTGAAACTCGTTCCGGCTCGTTAGTTACGTACGTCCTCGTTATTCAACTCTTGCTATCGATTTTCCTTCATTTGCATTTTCTAAGTATTTCCACTGGTTCGAAGTTCATTTCTACAACATTTTCTTATAAATCAATTTAACATCGTGCATGGATCGATCAATTTGTATTAATAATCTGCCTCTTGGTGATGACATTATTGAAAATTTGACTAGTGTTAAAAATTAACAAAATTGGCACTTAACACATTCTAAATATTTATATTTAGTCTTTATTGACATACATAGAATATTTAAAATGCATTATGCTTTGATATACATACATATGTATTACATTTTATTTTTTCACCGATGGAAGGCATTGCAAGTTTCTCCAGCTAAACAATACCATTATCCACTAGGCGTTAAATCGACATGTGAAATAATATTGACATCTGCGACAATTCAATCTACATATTATACACATTACAAAGTTCTTTATTTTGTTTTATCTGAAACGAATATATTGCGAATTCTTCGTATTAATTCCTGACACGTGCTACATATTTCTTGCCTGGTAAACTTTTCCTACTAAAGTTCCCCACGAGTAAAAATTCAGTGGCGTGATATCTGAAGAACTTCGAGGCTAAAGAGTTGGCCCTTCTCAACCTATTCATCGTTGCATATAATGCTCATTTAAGGATCGCTGCACTCCTACTGCACAATGTTCTTATCAGACCGTTGTTAATTCGTATTTTTGTTAGACCTTTATGTTAAATTATTATCTACCTAAGTTTACGTAACATTTTTTCTGACAGGATAGTTGTTTTTGGTGGGTAGATCCTAAGAATTAATTTCAGTAGTTTCGAATAGTTTGATGTTAAATGAGACATCCTGCATAATTATTGCTGTACAATTCTCTTTGAATTCAGGGTGGTACCTTAGATATAGGTACAGGTGAATATTAGTTCTCGCCTAGACGACAACTGACGTATCATACACACGAAGATTGGTTATTATCAAGAATTCTAATTAGCAATCAGTATGTGTCATACGCACGACAAGCGCCCTTCCATCAAGTGCATTCTAGTAGTGCACGTACAGAAATTATCTCGAAATGTACCTACTGAGTGTTTAAAAAATTAATGCCAAATTGATGCAATGTACTGGGAATGTTTAAAAATGGTTTATTAAGACCTAACAAACCATCGAAGATTCGTTATCCGCCAAGCAAATTTTGTCAGCATTGTAAGAAAGCTGCTAATTAACCCTTTCGCTACTAAATGATTGCAATGTTATGTTACCAAGTTGTAAAATTTGTGTTTTTGTGCTCTACGAGGTGTGCAAAAAAATATTACCAAATATTACTACATCGACTGAGGAAACATCAATGGCATCGAAAATTAGGATTATTCATATTTTTCTTTTAACATTTTGCTAGCCTCAAATAGTTTTTTTTCAAACATGCACAAACAGTGGTTGGAGATGGAGATTTTTATGTGTACTTATTTACATTATCTTGTAATTGTCTAATTTGCCAATATCTAAATAACAATTGTTGTTATCTAAATAACACCCTTTGTAGAAGGCCGCAAGACATTTTCCCAGCTTATGCAGTAGTACAAAAGTAGTACAATAATTCACTGAACTTCTATTGTGTTCTCAGAAAATGATAGAAGGTGTAAAATATGTGGCATTGATTTATGTTCAGATTTATCGTATACATGTATGGTATTATATCATATTTACGCCTTTCCTTGCCATTTTCTTTTTACTTATCTCTTTTTTACCCTTTGATGCTCTTATATATGCATTTATTTGCAGAAGGAACATTTCGTTTTGTTTCCTGCTAAGATACTCCACAAACAAATTTTACAAATATAACGTATGCATAACTGAATATTTTTACTTTGTAAGACCATTTGAGTACATAGTTAAATTTCATATAGAAGTAATTTTCGCATTCCTGATTTGCGTAACTTACAAAGACGATACAATATCGACGTAGCAAACTCTGCTCTTACTTGGAGTGTGAGTGTTCACTCCAAGCTCGTACTTGTGTCCAGAATTAGCAAAGGGAAGACCAACATTACGCAAAGGGGTTAAACAGAATCGAGGTGCCGCTAAAATGTTAAGAAATAAAGAATCCATCAAAATGGGCAATGTTGCCCTTCCAACAAAACACGATACTTTTTGTTATAGGAAAAATAAAGCCAACGTTTGAGACGTGTATTAAGTATAGTGTCATACTGTGTAACGCGGTTTGTATCCATTTCAACTTGTAAATACTTGTAACTATGTAACGATACATTATCTATTTATAAATTATTACGTGCTACAAATAAGTGTCAAAAATAATTAAAAGGAAGTCCTTCAAATATTTCAAGGTATAATGCAAGAGTATGTTTTTGCTTTCTTTATTATGAGTGTACTATAATGGTCATACCCAAAACAATTGTGTCAACAAGAATTTACTCTATTTCGCGAGAGATCTTATGACTGATAATAATCTTATTTAGACGAAGATGCTGCCAAAGTTTCCTTTGTTTTCTTCAATACAACTATATGTCCTTTTTGAGCCAAACGTATATTTCGCCCGAAGGCGAGTTTGTTGACTAAGAAAGTCTAGGACCTCCAAAGATCATTCAAACGAATTTACGATCTTTTGATGTCTAGCTTTGCCGAGCGGCCTGACAACTTTCTTTATCTCCTACGTTCGAAAGGAACCTAAACCCAACCTTAGGCATCAATGCATTGGTGGATTCTGTCCCTGAATGATAGTTCTATCTTCCCGAAGGTTGCCTTCCTGGACAGAAATCTGTGATGCGGGCTTTCGTATTACCAAACGTGTGGATTTTCTTGTCCGAACTTTATCTTCTGCAAAAGTCTACGAAAAAATCCAATGCCGTAAGATTCGAGGACCATGGTGAGAAAGATAGGACAGTCCTTCCTTTTATCTAAGACCGCGAAACATGTTGGTGAGCGTTTATGAAACCCTACGGTCATTATGAGCGACATGGCTGTCATGGAACCACATATGTACACTGATAACGAATAAAATCTCTTCTAGAAGCTTCTTACGAGGATTTATAGAAGATAAAGTTTATGGGGAAGAAGGTATAAAACATCGAGTTGCGGATGGCTACCTAGAAATTATCGGACCAATTTCCCAGGAGATAGATATATTATCGTAGGATAGAATCAACATTTTCTAAACGACCAACGAAGGTGAATATCGAATGATTGTAAATCGCCTTGAGTGATCTTGAAAGAGCCTTGAATCCTAGGTCAATGAACTTTGCGAGTCATCACTTTAGGAGGAATTTTACCGAGGGTCATGGGTCAAGGTAATAAAATGATACATAGCGCTAATAGAAAAACCGAAACAAACTTTGGGTTCGTCCAAAAATATCCGCCACGAAAGAGAGTAGGCTCTATTTGAAACTTTTATTCAAATAACGAATAGATTGGTGTAAGGGTTGAAAAATAATATGAATGAATTAACTACTTATAAATAATAAACCCAGTGCTTTAGTTTCGTCCAGGAATGTTCACGTTCCCTTTTTAACACACAGAAATAGTAATATGTTTGTATATACATATAGAGTCCTCGCTGCAACGGAGTCTTGCAAATATGTACATACATACATACTTTCTTAAAAAAGACCCCAAGTGGCTACAACAGCATGTAAAAATTTAAATACGGCGCCTTATACACGCGTGAGATTGGAAATACTGCGTGACTGTTTAGTTTGGAGTTTAGAATGTTTCTGAGGTGTGGAAGACATGTTTTTGGTGCTGAGCACTTGAGATGATCGTGTGAACATAGGGCGCAGAGACACAAGGATTCAGGTGGACGTAACAGACTGTCGCCAAGTAACTCACGTATACTATTGACTTCCTGTAACTCAATGTTCTATTTGAAGAGCGCGTAAATACACACATATATTTATAACACCCATGCATTTGACACAATATGAAGTTACCCCCAATAGAATGTTTCTTTGCTTTTTAGATCTTATGCACCTTCAGTTATTTTTGGTCTTCAGCGTTTCTTCCTCGCCACGATGATAAGTAATTTGTTTAACCTAGTACCTAATCGGAATATTTTATTCTAAGTATTAGCTCACTTTGTGCTTCACCAGAGGGTGATCCGATTTGATAGAGATTATTATTATTCTTACTAGAAAATAAATAAAATGGAAAATGTTATTTTCTCTGGACTTTTTCAGCATAAATTCGTGAGACGAGCCAAATAAATCCAATTTCCCCGAAATTTATTGGTTCCTGAAGTCTTTTAGTGCTTCCTGCTCACTTCCCATAAAATATTGAATTCCTAGAAAGTTTCGATCTGGGCATATTTTATTTTTGAATTACTGTGCGTCAACGTGAATTGTCCCTTCCGCAACAGATTGACCTTATCGAAGCGACTGAAACGAGTTTTCATTTCCCAAGCCACAGCACGCCAACAGCGCTTCGGATCTCCACATTTCAACGTCTGGGAAAACTGTTATTAATCGTTGCGCGAATTTATCATATTTTCATTCTGCCAGCGGGCTAAGGATAACGCCATTCACTTCCGCCAAAGTTTCACTATCAATAGCTTGCACAATCGTTGCGGAACTTGTATTCGTGGCGTCGCGTCGTGTCAGTCGAAATTCCTGATGTTCAGAACTGCGATTCCATCTAATGAAACCACAGTGCCAGGCTGTGTCGTCAGAAGGGAGATAGTCGCACTTCAAAGCGGCATATCTATATGCACATCGTGCACAAGAATATCATTTTATACCAATGGTGGCGAAACCTTTTTACGCACGGGTGACAAATATTTATGAATAATGTCTGTCAAATTGCTGGCGGGTCGGGCAAATTATAATTGGACATTAATTATTGTAGAATTCTATTGACAGAAGTTTAGCAATTAACGTAGAATTTCGTGCAGATGAATTTATAACTGGACGTATACAAATCAATATCAATTATTTATTAAAACGATTTTTGCTGTTGCGCCCTGGATTCGAAATGCTTCATATCAGACACATATCGGGGAAGCTTGTAAAAAACCAGTTATGTTCTTGGACGAAACCAGGACAGGCTGTTATTTTCCCAAGTCGTTGTGGAGACATTGTTTAAGATAAGATACCCTAACTACATTTTTAAAATAAATCAGGACTATTTATCTGGTACATTAGTAGACATTACATAGGATAATATTAAATATTAAAACAACGTGTATCTACAAAGCACGCAGGGCATGGCAACTTAGCTGAGGAGGTGGAAAATTGCAGAGCTCCAAATATTTCACATCATCCTGAAAAACGAGAAATTGGACAATTGAATACTCTACCTAAAGCGGTCAGTAAACACACCAATATGAGTGCTACCGAAGTGGAATACGAATATCGTTGAAGTAGAGGTAGCGAGAAGGAAAAGACGACAGGATGAGAATTAACTCTCAGATAGCTTTATTATGTCAGACACTAGCAGGAGACTGCAACGATGCCAGTAACCTCCCATGAACGGTGAAGATTTAGCCTCAGTGGTGCCGGATGCATTTAGATGGGAAAATTAAGCTTTTTCGTGAATGGGGTATTCCTTGTGCCTTCTCCTCGAATGTCGTCCGCGGTTACCTGCAACTCGACTCCCATGAACGGAACAAACCAGCAGAACATACGATGGGATAATGACTTGAAAGCTATCCCTGCACCAAAGGAAAGCTCGTTGCACTTTGAGCAACAACTATTGGAATGGGATAATGATGACGATCGCATTCGAACCAAAATCTAAAGTAAATATTTTGCTGCAGAAATATTTACAGAGCAACGATCTCTAAACGTATCACGTAAACGAGAACACTTCATCCTGGCACTGCGTTCTCCGCATAAAAACTGGGTTTGAAATATTCATACCGCAGTTCGTTACTTATATTTGGTATCTTTTTATATATCAATTTTAAGTAAAGCTTGAAGTAGAAGTTACCATGGCAGAATGTAATGCTTGCACAGATTGCTTTCCGATGGGTTAACAAAAATTTAGACCGAATTTAGGGACGTTAACAAATTTGTTAATTTTCAGGTATTTCAATGTGCTTAGCAAGATGGAGAAATTTTTTTATTCTGGAGACTGATAATTGAAGATTGTCTTGTACTTTACCGAGAAAGAATTATATTTTGCAAATAATGTTTTTGTTAATGGAAATATCCATTTTGTTACTACTATACAATTATGAATATAGCTTTATTTCTCAATCTTCGCAGCAACATCTTATATTTTGAAATGTAAAAACCATGTAGATATTGCAAAAATTGAATTTTATCCGACAATTTGTAGGACTTCTATGTACGTCTCATTTGACAATTGATATCAAGAATCCCAGACACTCCCGATCAATGTGTATTCAGAGTCGATAACATAATTGTCTCCACTAATTATTTAAAAAAAACTGTTTAGAAGAAGTATAGTAAACTGTTCAAAATACAGTAGAAATTCTTATTGTTCTAATTGGTAGGGGATTTTAAGATTATCGATATCTTCTTATGTGTCATACCATAAATAATTTAAAAAAGCAAATCCAAAGCTTATTACACTTAAGAATTAATTTATTGTCGCATAAAAATAGAGAAGTCACATTTTGATACAAATTTAAATCATATGTATGGTAGATCTGACAATGAGTCAGTTATACACATGCTGAAAATTTCATCGAAATCAGTTGAAAATCGCAGTTTTTCTTGACTTTCAGCCAATTTCGGCTTAAAATCCACAGATTCAAACATCTTTCAGTGCTTTCAGTGCTACATTTTGTCATTTATTTCAAAAATTTGTTTACACGGCATATGGAAAACTAATCCTTGCTTAAAATTATACATATATATAATACGTTTCTAATTCCTCTACGTTACTATTGAACTTTATTCTCTTTCGTGCTTTTTTTCTTTTACTTGGCTGGACGTAAATCTTATTTTATTTCCCTTACGTGTTCTTTCTCGTCCCGTCCCCACCCCTGTCCTTCTCCGATTCACTTGTTTTCCAGCCCGGCTCTTTCCTCCATCCTCTTCATCGTCTCTAGTCCACCTCTTGTTTCACTCAGAGACTCCCACTTGAATATTAATGTTACCAATAGTATTTTTACCATCTTTATCTACTTTCGTAGCTTCGGAATCCGACCTTGTATGAAGATGGTATGCATTAAAGGAAATCAGCTGGTATTGACAGGTGTCAATACATCAACTAAATCTTATGTGCCAAACCACCATTAACACGTGGGCACAACCAGCAGTCCTTGCTGTTCTTATATATTGGTAATACTAGCATTTAGCAAATAGAAATGTAGTTTGTGCAAAATGGCTTTCACATGAGGGTAAAAATGTTGAGTGCAGACATTTCTATTGCCGATGTTTCATTTCTGTTTCGACTTTTGACTTGCAACGATCGTTCTAAGGATTGCAATATACCAAATTTCTAACGTTCAGTGGTTCACGCGTAGTGCACTCGTGTGGCGTAAAATTATTGATCCATTTTGATGATATCGAAATATAACAAGTGTAATGGCAAAAATATCAGTTGCAGATAGACCCCGTATCATTATTTATCACCATGAAGGGCTTAGCCAGAGAGAGATTGCAAGAAAATGTAAATTTTCAAGGACAGCTATTCAGAACGTTATAAAAAAGTTTAATGAAACTGGATCTAATGTAAATGGCCTAAGACTTTTGCACAGTACTGCATGTCATTAAGGAAGACAATTTAGCATACTGAACTCTAAACAATCAAGTATATTTCGCAGTGTGTTATACGTTGATATTGTTTATAAACGCAAAAAGGAGTAGACAAACAAATTGTGGGAACGAAGTAGAATGTGTCTAAATGCGTCTGTACTACAACCTTCAAACTCGATTTTCTCAAAAACGGTGCCCCATAAGAAAAAAATGTTGTTCCATATTTTCGACTTTCTTTCACCTGAGAAATTACCTCCTTCCTGACCGTACCGCGGTATCCGAAATATGTACCCTGTATAAGTATCCCTCACAGCTTGACTCCGGCAACCTTTCATTTAATTCACGGATCTGGTAGTTAAGTTTACCGAAGAGTCGATTAATATGCCCAAGATGAAAGGCTCTCTTCGTCTTCCCCATCTCCTTCCATTGCTACTTAATTCTTCCCGTTATACTTGAAGAGTTATGTCACGTAGAGGGCATCGAAATTAATCCTACTTTACTAGCGCAGAATTCCAGTTCTACTAAATCAATTGAAATGGAATTTGTACAACAATTAGTTCGAACAAGCGATTCGAGTACGTTTTAAATGGTTAAGCCATACAGGTGAGGTTTATACTGTGGGATAAAATGGGACACTACACTTTTTCAGAATCATTTTCCACCTCTTAGCTTACGTATTGAATATTTTTGAGAACCACTATAGTGCATGGCTTGAATTTATCAGTTTACATTCTCGCGAGAGTTTCCAGTCGTACTCAATGGAAATGCATGGTTCGTAAACCCCAACCATAGACAGAAACCAAGCGCCAACGGGGCAAAATTTATGAGCCTGTTTCCTCGAACAAAGAGATGTAGCAAAACATTGTGAAAATAAGACACAAATGGAGGCGTTACACATCGAGGGAACCGCCCTAAAATTTTCTTACTCGCTTTTCTACTCTCTCCACCTACGTGCTAAAACTTTATTAACGTATTTCAGACAGAAAGGTTAGGGGAAACGAGATTGTTTTTGCCTTACTAATTCTGTCGAGTTTTTCATTGACCGTACTTTTTCCTAATTTTGTCAAGTATGTCAGGGAAGCCAGCTTAATCCGTATTTCTAAGACAAGCTATAAAGTGTATTTTCGATGCAAGTATGCAATATGTTCTGTTGTACAAAGAGTGTCCCAGTTTTCATCGGCCAAATTCGTGAATACGTTCTATGGGTCGAGATAAGCAAAAACTGTTATATGAACATGAACCATTTGAAGTTGTACTAAAAAGTTATACAAAATAATAGGATATACGAAGTGAGATGTAGTGGAGTTGCTGTTAGTGTGATGCAAGGCAGGAATAAGTTGGCAGTCAATATAACCACTAACTGATAATTGTGAAAGTTTCATCGATAAGTAAAAAACAATTTCATCGTGAGGAAGAAGTGTATTAAACAGGAATCAACGCATGTGATAATCTGATACGAAGAATTGATCATTCAAATTCAAATTTCTCTTCAAACTTTGTCGATTTGTGCGAAATATTAATTGGAAACTTTAAGCAATTTCTCTTTTCTACGACTCTTTAATACTTGAGGGCAACAATAATACCTCTTAAAGATTAATTTATGTTTATCTATCTGCTGTATATATTAGAAACTGTAAGATAAATGCAAAAAAGTTATTAAAAATGACAATATAATGGTTTGTTATGCACTGTGAGAAACTTTAAAAGACAAAGTGTATGTCTCTTCTTGTCAAGCAATATAAACTGTAATTCGATGACAACTTTGATGGATAAAGTTCAGTAGGGACCGTGAAGCCAGTCGTCATCACACTCCTCATTTGCAATGCATGCTGCAATATTCGTGGAAGTTTGTACTGCTTTCGTACCACTGCATAATGTATTTGAAACAGTCTTCCACATGTATGCCATTTAACTCTTGTTCGTATTTTGAACGAGACGTAAGTAGTATTCAAGAAATTTATTTTCTGATCACTGATAACACGGCACAGAGTTTGAAAAAATTAAAATTCAACAAACTTGCAAAGGTTTTGTATTTTAAGGGGCGACTTTATAAGTTATACTTTTTATCATTCATTTTCAAGATGTGCTTGGACCTGGAAGTTATTAAATGATTTTTTAACTCTTTCCAGAATAGACTTATAAGTTATAATACATTTTATATTATTTTAGTACATGCTTGAGTTTTACACGTTGAGAAATGCTGTTCACTTTAATGAAAACTACACCTAATAAAACAATGATGGCGCTGAAAATGATAGAAAACAAATAAGCAATTCTGACAAATATTCTGGACGAACCTTAATAGACTAGCAAGTATTTAAAGAAAAGAAATACATTCTTTATGAGTATCGTATTACTTCGAGAGAAAAAACTAATTTAAACGTGAATACCGTGCAATACAAAAACTATCATTTTTTTGATACGTGAAATTTGGAGAGTATAAATTGTAACGCTGTTATAATAATTGTTTTAAACAAACTCTTCTACATTTTCAAGGATCTATAATATACAAGGATAGTCCAACTCTTATTAGTACCGTAGATACTAGATACACGTAGTACATATATCGATATGAACCAGTTGAAGTGACTGTAATTTTATGATTGAATTAGTTTAGGCCGAAAATACTTTCTTACTTCTGTTCAAAAATATTTTGTTCCGATGAGGCAAAGTCCTAATGCAATAATGTGGAATTTGTATAAAATAAACTTTGTTTATACTACAATTATTCAGAAACTATTAATTTGTACAATGTTTATGCTTAAGCTTTCATACTTCTCTAAATAATATTTGTTTCACTTTTTCATTCGTTTCACCATACGTCAGGGGCAAAGATATTAATCTGCGCGAATAAACGCAAGGCGTATCTTGAAATCAGAGAATATAATCCAAAATCTTCTGAAAATTCAACGACACGAACAGCATAGCTTTGGAATGCAAATTTCATCACGTACTGGCTCTATTATTGATATAAATGATATGTATCCTTTGAGTACCACTATTATGCTTTGCATAATCTCTGTGCTGTTATCTGTGAATTATACGAAAATGTAATCCTTCAAAGTGGCACTACAATAATTCCCGTGCATTAATTATGTACATATACATATATCTAACATTGCTAATGATGTCACGAAATTATATCCAGAGTGAGGCCATAAAAACTATTACATACAACAGCTCCCCTATCTAACTAGTTGTAAGTGGAGAAAAAAGTGGAAGAGGTAACAAAAAAACAGGTGCGTAAAAGAAAGATAAAATTGACGTAAAAGAAAAGATTCCATTCATTAATACTTTCGCAACCGTTACTTTCTTCGCTTCCCCAAGCGTTGAAACTCGCACAAAGGAGTGGAAAATCTAAAGGTATATAATTCTCGACGGTACTTGCCATTAAGATCCAGAAAAATAATATGCAACGTATTTTAGAACTAAAACGTGAAACCTATCTTGTATACTTGTTATTTAATTCTTTGAGCCCCTCAATTGACGAGTGGCGTAAGTTAAAAATTACGAAAGATGAGTTTATTATAGAAATAATAAGTGTTAAGATTGCTTGCTTTATTTACCAATTTAACTTGCATATTTTCTTTTACGTTAAACAAAAATAAGAGTCAATGTTATATCGCACGTTCAGTGGCTGAATAAAGTATTACACGAAAGTATAAATTTCCACAATATTAAGAAAGCGGACTTAATTCACTTGTAAAACGACGGGCTTATTTATTGCCGGCTGTGCTCCAAGAATATATTCCACTGCTCCGTCAATTCTTCTTTTTTACTGCTATTTTGCAGGCTCTCCATTGCGTTAAACTTTTTATTCCTTAGGATATTTTCAGTGATCGTGAGAAATAAAAATGTGCTGATTCTAAGCCCGAAGAAAAGAACGGTTGGAGTAATATTATGATTCCCAATTACTTTCTTATAGATCTTCCTATAAAATGGAATAATACTTTCGCAATCAGAGTTAGGCAAGTGGAATATGCAATATAAATATATTTAAATGAGCACAAATGTTGTCCACACAGTCAACATTAAATAAACTAAGCCTAGGCTCCAAACCACACCAATACATATTGACTCCTGGATCAAAGTGCCGTTCTGTATAGGACATATTGAAAAGAGTTTTAAAATTGAGCGAAATTTACCACAATCATCCCAACCTATGGCATTGTCAAAATAAAAATAATAAAGATCGAAATAAGAGGCACGATAAATTAGTGTGGCTATTAATGGATGGATTAGTCACTGATACAATACAATACAATACAAATATACAATATAATAGAATACAAAACTGTAGTATCACCTCTGAAAGCGGTGATTACTTCTACAGGTGTCAAGCATGTTCTAGGGTAAAAGAAGATTTGTACCGCGAAAACAGTAAAACGTTCGATCCCAATATCATGCACAACATTTTAAAATCAGTAATTCATTGTATGCTTCTAAGATCATGCTACAGACATCCAAAAAGGATGATGGTTCCTAATATTGAAATGCATGTATATATCCGAAACAATTGAATACATGTAAGGCACGTTTCACAGTAAAATTGCTTTCGAATAATAATAAGTTTTGGTGATAGTGTTATCGATTAACGCCGAATTGAAACCGTGATATCCTGATCCTCGATCCCCTTTGTTTTATTCGCCATTGTTAGGAAGGAGTGGAGTAATTATCTTAATGAAGTTTGAATGTAATGCTGTTGGTTATTCAAACATTGTTATCCAAATGAAAGTAACAAAGTAGTTCCAGGAAGCACAGAATGCTCTCCGCATTGTCAATACACTGCTGCCTCCGCTGGAGTTGCATTTTGATAACATTTCTGCGCTACCCTTACGTGACGTCAATACGAAGTGAAATCATGCGAACCATAAAATTTAAATATTTGTACGGTGCCCACCGAGCGAAAGCACATATGTATAAAGTGATTTATCTCACTGCAATATTTCCGTCAGCGAATAACAAATTCTGCACGTAAGCACGCTGAATCTAAATGATCTTGTTATCAATGCAGACGTCCTATCAATATGAACTGTAAAATATTAAACATTGGATATATTTAATGTTGATAAAATATCCATGTAAGGCATGGATTTGTATTCATCCAAATTCTTTTCCCCTTAAATGGTATCCATACATAAGGTTATTCCTATTTTTCTTCTCATTATTGTTTTAAGCTGGAAGAAATAAAGAAGTATCAGAAAACGTTTTGAATAATAAAAATGTTGTATCTTAATAGAAGAATCCACTGTGAACATGAAAATGATAATTGTCCATGTAATTAATAACAATGCAACCGAATTTCGTTGCATAAACTGTTCTTTATGGCATGTTGTTAACCTCCTATACCCCCATTCAATTTCACGATTTATTTCCGCTTCAAAAAGATTTTAAATAGTTTATTATAAACAAGAATATTGTTAATCTGAATTTACAATAGATGATAGGATACGATAAACACAATGGCTGCAATAAAATGGTGCACGTGCAAAATACTTGAATTATTAAAAATAATGAGATAAGGTTTGTGAAATATAAATGTCGAGTATGTGACTTCAAACTCAGAGGAGTGTTAAGATAAGAATTTTTCATAAACAGAGTATTACATCTTTGTCTAATGATTAAGTGGTCGTAATAATTTAATACGCGTGTAAATAATCGAATAATTAGAGTTACAGTATTACTTTCACTGTATCTGCATGGAACCCTGCAAAAATGAAATTAATATTTTTAGCGATAGACTAAAAAACTGTTTACAGCCATGTGAACTTATAATTTGGTTTTAGAAGTGTATAGTTTTATCTACACGAAAAAATGATTAGAAAGTAGTTTGTATGCAAAGCTTGTTTTCAACACTATACAATAACTTTTCGTAACAATGGTCGATACCATCATAAAGGATGTTCTGTGCAGTGTACAAGTTAAACAATAAGCTTCTATTCAATGACAATACGTCTGTACTGAATAAAATAATAAACGAATGGTATAAAGCCTAAAATATTTTTCCATTGTTTGCAAGAATTCTTGACTTCTATAAGAAACGCCGTCCTGGCAAATACCATGATTCGCTTGAAAAGACAGCGCTGCACCTTCTTTCGTGAAATATGATTTATAATGGGATCCTTTACTAACAATAAGTTTCGTCGCCCGAGAACAGGCAGAATCCTCCAAAACGGCGCATGAAGCAATTCATTTCTATTTCGACCATAAGATGGCATGCAATCTAAGCTCTCTGAGGGAGACGATTTTATTACATACTTTACAGTAATAGTAATAAGTCTACGTACACCTTACTCTTACTAATTTATTGTAATATAATTTACAATATAATGCGAACGAGTAAAATGTTTTCAGGTACTTGCGAACGTAGTATGTTATCTGTTGATATAACAACAATAAAGAACTTGTGACAATTAATTAACAAAGAAACAAAATGTATACTAGAACAGTTGAACAATATTTAAATATAAAATATCTTCGCACACATGGAAGTATTAGGTCTACCGGAAAGTTCTGTCCGATAATGTCATCAAGTTTCAATATATGTAGCTGCCTCTTTTTACCATTGTATTTCTACATATGTGCTTTGCTCAATTTCATTAGTGACGATGGAAAATATATTGTTCAGTAAATATTAATAAATGTATTGGAAATGTATTATTTTCTTTGAATTCAAAAACGCGCAGAACTATCCGGTAGACCTATGATTTAGAAGAATCAAATTCTCACACTCAGAATCGCAAGAAAAAGCGGAATCAGATCAGAATCGCAAGAGAAAGCAGAATCAGATCAAAATTGCAAGGGAAAGCAGAATCAGATCAGAATCGTGTTCCTTCTACTGATGAATCACGTATAATCAAAATTTTGTATATAAATAGGTGTGCCGAAAAGTTCTGCCCTTTTTTGAATTCAAAGAAAATGATACATTTATTAATATTTAAAAGAAGAAATAATTAATATATGGAGAATCAGTAATTTAGAAGAGCACATATTTAGAAATACAATGGTAAAAAGAGGCAGCCATATAATGGTGAAACTTGAGATGATATTATTGGATAGATAATATTATTAATTAATAATTTCCGATAGAACTAATATTTTACTTGAACGATGAAGTTTTCTATTTTAATCACAGTTAACGATACGCGGATCCTCTCATGACCTTCAATACTTCTTTCACTTTTTTTCAGTAGAGCCATTAAAATCAATTAATTTTGTTGCAAGTAACGGGTTGTTTTTCATTGCCTCTTACTTTCTATATTATTTATTTATTACATCCACCTAATTGGGTCCACAAATACTCTATGCTGCTTAAATTAGATGAATATAAAGGAGCAGATGTTGGTTTGGCACATTAAATGGCAACCACCCTTTAATATTCTTTGCGGTATGCTTGATGTCGTTATCTCGTTAGAATAATAAACGAGGGGCCAAGCTGGAAAGTCTGTGCACAGTCGTGCAGATTATCTTTGAAAATGTTCAGGTAAACGTATTGGTCCACATTGCATTCAATAAATTGCTAGTCACCCTTGTACATCCGAAAACGAGAACATTTCCACCGCCCATCCATCACTGTTGGGCACAGAATTTTAATTTCCATTTTAGTATTGGCTTTCCTCCACATTATAACTTGCCCATCCGTACCAAATATGATAAATTTTCTGTGATTATTAAATAATACTGAATCCCAGAAATTTACTATTTTAAATTCTTCTTTACTTTGATAATGAGTGGTATTTCCGTATTACGCGACCACTATTTCATGTATCCCACTTTTGTAATGACATTATGAACTGATTCAAATGCAACTTTCATATTATAGTCAGTTTTGAAGTTATTAGCCAATTTTTTAGTGCTTGTTTTTGGTTAAATCTTGCTCGTCCTAACAATTTTCTTGTTTGTGATATGCTTTCTGTTCTTTGCGATCGTTCATTACTTCCTTAATGTACGCTAAAGAATCATTTTTTAATATCAAATTAATATTTAATTAATCCCCTGTCACTATATTAATGATTTCGGAAACTGGTACCCATCCGACCTTGATTATAATACATTGATTATTCGAATATTTGTTAAGTTCTTTCACACATACTTTCAATGTGTCCCAAAAACCCAACGTGAAATTCCAACGATTCGGGGTATGAAAACCTCACACCTATCATTGATTTCACACATTCCATGCGTACTTCTCACCCGTTATTCCTACTCATTTTTCAAATGTGAGTTGCAAAGCTTGTCACCCTTTATACTGTGGAACAAAACACGTCACATGCCTTTTGAACAATTATGCGACTTCTATGTATTTCTATAATTTCTTTAACTCGGGGTTGTTACTGAAAATAGCGTGCGTACACTTCAACGTTGGGTACATAAACGGGCAAAAAGTAAAAATACTGTGAAGAAAATGCAGAATGCAATTTTCTACTTACAATGATTGATTTCTTGTACAGTAATTGTACACAAACTTAAAATCACACATGCAGCATCGATTTTCTTCCGAGGTAAAGGCTATATAGCCGGATAAGGTGGTAAAATGTGCCCCTAAATCAAATTCGACTTGTGAGGTGTGTCATTCGATAGCTTATCAAGAAGAACCAATTCGTACCAAGTTTCAACCCTGTACTTCGTCTGGGAGGGCAGTTACAGCGAAAGAACAAAAATATAATTTTTGCTCATGTATATCCCGTTTTGGCGCATACAAAATTTTGAAAAAAACCTGAGACATTGCAATTATGGAGGCACATATTATAGAATTTTTTCATATCTTTAAATTGGAAACTCGAACTGCATAAAATAAAAAACGTAAAAAAATGCTGAAAAATGCCGATTTTGTAGTGAAGGAATAGGAGTACTACAATTATACTTTTTTTGTAGCTACATATTATTGATACTACTACTCTGAATTTTTTTCAGATTTTGTAATTAGGTGCGCCGTAGTTAAAAAAATTAAAAACTGATTTCTGAAAGTCACTCAAATGAAAACTAATGAGTTCACGCGTCTGTAACTAATCGCGAACTATCACGGGGTCCATCCGAATCTAACACCATGGGTTGACTATATTTCGCACCTCTTATTTTAGAAAAACAATGATACCCCATTTTGTCCTACTTTCCCCTACATTGTCCGCCTTATGAAGTTTAATAAATAAATTTTGAATTGCTGGAAGAAATGCTTTGCCGGAGTCGAACAATTATTATCGATCTACCTTGCGTCTTCACTTGACAGTCTATAAATTAGGAAATTTAACAAATAGGTCACCTTACACAAATTGAGCACGCGCCCAATGAGTCGTGAAAAAGCTTTTACCCTGAGATACTCACCCCTGGATTGTAAGATAACGATATATCTTTCGCTGGTATTTCACAACCGCGAAGTGTAGGCTTTACAGATAACTTTCTAAACGTTTAGGTTACCTCGTACAGTCCATTGAACTTTATGGTCAACTGCATGGACGATTATGAATTTGGGTGAACGGCCTTTGTATTTATTGCGAGATATGTGATTAGAGCTGAGCAACGGGATTGCCGTAGACGTGTTTAGATTTAGCTACTAAGAAATTTTACAACTGCAGTAGCATGCATCGCACATAATGTTGCGAATGACGTGTTCAAAAATGCAGTCTGTTCTATAAAGAAAAAGAAGAGTCTGAAATGAGAATTTAGAATTGAGAATAGGCAAGAGAGTGGGAAACAGCGACAAGATGTACATATGTAGCACAAAATTAATTTGTTAAAATGTTTAAATTCTTTTATGCTTGCAAACTCTCCAAACATTCCGCTAGATTATTTCGTACCCAGTGAAACGAACGAAACGAACGAAGCGAAAAAGTATGCCAGAAAAATATTTTCCGTTTTCATACCGTCAATTACTCGTATATGTAAAAATCCAAGCAGAACACATTGCCCATAGAACCACCAGTTTTCCACGGGGGCTTTATTACACACAGACGCAAGGAAAGTACACGGGGAAACCTAGCTACTTCCATTATACGTGTTTTCATCGTACCTTTTCGACTCTTGATACAAAGTGCGAACGACCTGCTAGAAATATGCAGTCTTCCACTCTAACAATTCCAATGATCAAAAGAAATCCAGTATATGTACAATGTGAAAACTTGAATTCTTCTTGAATATACAGTACAATGCATTTATTTCAGAGAAGGGACCTACATGACAAAAAGAATGCAACAGTTCTGCCCAATGCACGCACCCGGTTTATTTCTGGAATACACTACACCATTAGCCCACAAATAAACAGTTTTATTATTCATCAGCACGCCCATAACCATAAACCTTTTTAACGCGCTCGATGAAATTAATTCGCCGTACGGGCAGAGGCAAAATAGTGATACCGAATAACTTTATTTCAGTCGCGATTACACCGTAACAGCTTGCATTTGTCGCGAATTTTATGGAAATATGTATACGTTGTACGCATGATATATTTAAAATGCTTATAGTACCCCTATATTGTACGTCTATATTGTTTGTGCTTGCACGTGTGCATTTCTAGAACGTTCTGATGAATTCACCGCCTCTTAATGTTCTATTTATTAATATTTCATCAAACTTGTTACGAATATCAATACGGACAATGTTTCTTCTAATTCAATGTACTAAGCATACAGTAGAATGGTTAGACTGACAAAATTCAGAAACATTGAGGCACTCAAGTCAAAACTGACACTTTTTCTTTGTCACTAATTTTAATGGTGGAATATACAATTAAAAATATATTTACTATTAGTAATCTCGTTACAAGAAAATGAAATTGGTACTTTGGTTTCAATAATAATGATTAATACTTTCTTGCTCTGAATTCAGCATACTTCTTTGAAAAATATCGTTCCTGTTATTTCTAGTTATTTATCGTTTTGAATTTGTCTATTCTAAAACAATATTGTTAATAATAGTCAACAGCAGTCCTTTATCATCATTTTCCGATAGCATATTTGCAGTTTCAAACTTTATGTTCGACTGAAACTAATCTAATTTTAATCTAATTCAAAGAACTTCCATGTATATCCCAATTATTTGTACTATTAAATAATAAGATACGCCGTAAGACAATGTCATCTTTCTTACGTTGCAACGTAACGAATTGCTTATATCAGATAATCGAACGAAATTCAATTCATGGTATCGGTCCGATATCTTCAAACTTTAGGAAAATGATAATTCATATGTATGGGCCAAGCAAATAGTTCTCCTTCGGTCCTATGATCATGAAGTGTATTGATCCGTGGCACGTTACAGCCCGCAGAGATATTAATCAATTACAGTCATTCGTGGAAGAAAATGCAATATAGGGGCTTGACCTAAAAAATCACTGATAACAGTTGAAAGTATTTGAGTAGATACGTACTTTTAAAATATTCTATTTTTCATACTGATCGATATTTATTAACAGAATTTGTCGACAGGTATAAAAATATGAACAGATCCGTAGTATCATTCGTGAAGAAATATGATGCAAACAAATTTGATATTGGCAACAAGATAAACGAAAGTTCGTAGGAAAGAATACCTGACGCAATTACAGCCTAATTACACGATGATATTTTGGCAAACCGGATAAACTATATTTGTAAGTTAATTTCTAGATATATCAGTCGTAATCAGGTCGAAGGATAATAAGTTTGTGGAGATATATCCTGCACTCGCCACCAGGCAGAAGTATCACCATTTCCTCCAAGTTGTCCCCTAACCATCCTTTCCTACGAATGCATATCTCCTATGACCTGATTTGACCAACCGTGACTAGCGTGCGAGTGTACTAGGCGAATGCACGGGCAATTCCAAAGGGAAACGCAATCTATCGCCTTTCCAACATTTTCTTCTTCCTCATCAGATGTCCTTATTCCTCTAATTTCAGATTAATATGAAAACAGATAAATTTCGAGTATTTTTGTTAAAGGATTAAACCTATTTAATGAAATTCGTGTATTTATAATTTTCAGAATTCTTGACACGTCTATAAATTCTAAAGAATGTAACCAAGAAGTGGTACTTAAGAATACGGTGAATACATATAGGTATCATTTTAATTTGCCGTTTGATGCAAACTAGGTATTACTTTTAGGATAAATAATTGTTACCCCTGCAGTCCTTACAATATACATACATATAAAACCCTATTGCAAAAGTAGTTTTCTTACTCTATGTGCATTACCATTCACGAATTTCTTTCGTAACATGTGTCTGAATACGTGGTCTTCCGACTAAATACACAACTTTGATTAATATCAAGGGTTAAACGATTGTTTATAACAACGACAGCATTTCGCATGATTCAGAGCCTTCATTGAGTAGAAAAATAATAATTATAAAAGCTATGTCATACGACAGTTCTTACAAATTTCAATAATAAAGAAAAGATATAATTATAAAGGTAAAATGTGAAGCAATCGATATCAAGAATGAACTCTTTTCACCACGACGCGGACAGCTTCTCGCAGACTGGCGTTAACGATTCAGTAGATTCCCTATTGTTCACAACTTTGTTTCGCTCTTTTGCGTATCCTTTAATTCACGCCTTGACGAATGGCTTGCTCGTGTTGCCCTACGCTATATAATATTTATTCGAATGCATTTTTATAGTCGAATATTTGATTTACCTGATATTTATAAACGTTATTCTTAGCAAATTAATTTTTCACATATTAAAGTTTATCTTAATTTATCTTTATCTTTTTCTGCCATATACGTATTGCAATCGGAATAAAATAATTATTTTAATAACTGGTGACGATGTTCGTTTCTAGTTTCTGGAAATTTTAATTACTACAAAGAAATTACGTACTATGTATATTTTATATTTGAACCAACAAATTTCAAACTTTCCATTTACTAGTATGCATAAGCTGTTTGCGAATAATGAGCTGGTTCATGACCACGTAATGACTTCATAATCCAACGAACTCGGAACACATTTTCGAAAGGCATACATAGGTGCACATTGTTATAAAAGCATTGCGTATTTTAATCTACTTAATAATAGATTAATAATAGAATTTACAGCAGTTTAATTATTTAAAATACTGCACAAGATATTTAGCACTCGTGATTCCTGTTTATCTGTTCCACCAATTGTGGATTTTCTACTAGTCAGTAGTACAAACTGAAATACGTCCAACGGTGATTGCTTGAAGAGGCTTCAGAAAGCAATGCCAGCGTACTATAATTTTTAAATTGTCATAACACGTATTGAAATGAGTAATAAAACTTCTTAAAGAATTTTTTATGTTGAAGATCGATGCAAAGACATATTATTCACACCTTTGAATGCAGATTAATCTCCGATAAATTTGCACTTACACTAGCAGTTAAAAAATTGAGATTGCTTCTTTAGGTTTGTAAACACGTATTGAATTCCGTGTTATCCATTCACTAATTTAACATTAATATTCTGCGATATAATAATTGTTCCCTCCGTTTCGAAAGTCCTTAATATTCTTAGATTTCAAACTTCTGGTCAGTGATGTGTACGACAAAAACTATCAGTGACTTGAAAGAACGGAATAAGAATGATCGCGAAAAAAATCACAGTCACATGAAATATGAAATTGCTGTCCTATTATTGATAATACTATACTCATTGCAGAAGTCGATATTTATCGAGTTACTCGCATGCAACTATTAGACATTTAATGTCATGACATATTAACCGTCCTAATTATTTGATAAAAGTATGAACACTATAATGTAATAACTGTGAGAATGAAGAAAGTGGAAAATGTACATATACATGTTTTCTTAACTTCATCGCGGCATTCCCTAAATTGACAACCTCACAAAATTGAGTCCCCTTTCTTGACTTGTAAATACATCGACCAAAAACATTCTTTATAGTGTAAATTGAAAGCGTAATCGAACAATATAGTACTTCGTCTGAAATTTCAAGAACTTACAAACTTACATTTAAATCCAACTTGTACAAACTGACTACTTATTTGAATTTGTCTGAAACCGTGTAATTCCACACAGCGACTGCAATTAAAATTTCACGTAGTTTACTCCTAAATTATAATTTGAATTTGGAGGAGCACGATTAAAGCTGTCAATTTTTGATTTAACTGCCGTTAGTATTACCAGGTTCGGCGTCAATTTCATTTATGTAAATGATTTACAAGAACTACTGGAAAATGGTGAAGGTTTGTATCAGGTATCCTGTAATTATTAATACGAAAGTGATAACTTTTATTGCGTATACAAGTAAATAAAGACACAGAGGAAACAATACAATGTTTTGGTTGGAATCTTCAATTTAAAAAGAAATCAATTTCAAATATGTTGAGAGATAAGAGCGCGATTTTATACATTTGGTGCAGCATAATTTTGAATAATTATATCGCATATCTGTTATTTTTATGCTCATTCACCTCTGTAATTGCAGAAGCTATGGTAATAATAATTGAGACATTATGATGAAAATAATACAACAGTATTCTGCAAATTCCATTATTGCATGGATGTTAGATTAAAATATTTAAATATTATATACATCTGCATGGAAATATCTTGCGATTTTCTGGCATGGCACGTATTGTCAGTTTTGGAAAAGAATCGAATTTTTACAGTTAGGTATATCAGTTAGGATTATCATTTTTACAAAGGGACTGCAAGCAAAATAACAAACGGAGTTAATGAAATCGCAAAGTAATAAAAGTGCCACTACAGTTTACTATAAAAGGAAACAAAAGTAATAATTGTACAGTACATTAAATTTCGTAACATAATTGCGCATTAAAGAATATGGGAAACTGCTTTAAAGATTATAACTTGGCAACAGCAGCCCGGCAATGAGAATAAAGCGAGCATGTCGCTCGTTCGATATCAGTGAATTCGTTGCACACTGCAACCTCCACCGCAAGTCAATCTCGAAACTTCTTGTCACATTTCTCCTACCGCGATATAATCATTGATTTGCGGAATCGTGAAGTTACTTTAACGCATTTGTTCCAATTTACCGGTGCCGGTGCTTTAAAATATCACGGTAGAACAGTATACGGACAACTATTTTTAACCAACCACTTCGAGATTACGATAACTTAAAAGTGTATTGATAACGGAAACTGTAAAAATGATTACAATAAAATGAATTCGAACATTTTGGTAAACATATGTCTATAAGTTAAATAACTTCTATTATAAATTCATAGAAGGTAATTTCTTATTTCAGTGTTACCCTATGCAGTACTTTTGAAACTGTCTTTGATTTGGTGCATTATTTTGAAAATGACGTTTCTACGTAAGGAGACTATAGAAGACATGAACAAATATAATGCTACAGGATCCTTCACTTTTTAGAAACCGAATTCGTTAATTTAAATTGAGTTAGATTAGGAAGAAGGCATTCTTAATACATTTGTTTTCAGAAACTAGCGCAGTAATAAAATAAACCGATATACTATAGAAAAAAATGATTTTTCCTTAAAGATCGATGGCAGAGGGTTCAGACATCGCCTGTCATATAACATAGAGAAATAATAAATAATTCAAGGCGCCAATACAGCAATAAACATTAAATTTCACTGAATATCATAAAACAAAAAATATATACATACATATGCAGAATTATATGTATCGAATAAGGAAAGGAATTACAATAAACTGATGTCAACAAAGGAGATCGACACCTTGTCCTGAAAAATTGACTAAGGTACCAGAAATTTAAAAAAATTGAATAACTTGTTAATTTAATCATTCAAATGCAAAAATCGAAACTGGGTTTGATTTCGCTGTACGATGATGTTATAGCATCGAAATAAGGTTCAATATAAATTTATTTCTTATTAATTTGATTAATTTCTTAACAATGGGACAATGGAACGGGATGTTTGTTTTCGAAATAAATTCTCCTTGTTTTCAATTGCCTCGCGATGAAATTTATGTCACAACTCCGATGGTTCGGGTATAGCAACCATCTCCGTAACTTTAGAAAATATAAAAACGTCCAAGTACATACCTTATTCCATAAAAAATGCTACAGACACATCATTGACGAGCTGCGTATAATTGCACAAGATGAGACACCCCTCACGCGTAAGAAGATAGTGCCACGGTCGTTCACCACAAAACAAACCAGTTAAAAGTACTTAAAAGTGAAACGAAGAAAGGGCAACTTTCGATAACACTGAAATCATCTTTCATAAGCATCCCTTCATTCTTTCTCCAAGTTCACTGTAAGCTCTCCGCAAACGTTTACGATAGCCACTGTAACTGCGAGAACGGCGACTGTTCGTGTGATCGCGAAAACAATCGAAACAGCGATTGAAATACAAACACGCGTGAGACTTGCAACCGGTTCAATAGTTGGCATCAGGCTCGATCGTCCAGCGACACGGAAGCGTGGAAAAAATCGCAACGGCGCGATGCTCGATCGTTCGTAAGGGAAGCCGCTGAACGAACCGCAGGGGTGAAAACGAGAAGTACAAGAGGAGACAGAAGAGAGCGTCGCGACGACACGAAGGCTGACGACGCACTGACTACCCGCCTGGCTGCTCCCGACAGCCGACACTTGCGAGAGAACACCCATTCTCCCATTCCGATCCATTCTCCCCTACTGCACCGACACGCTCCGCTATGCCAAAACCCATCCTCCCACGCGATCCTCCTCGACTACTACCCTCTACGCGTCCTCGTCCTCGTCCTCATCCGCGGCCTTTACTGATCGGAACCGAGTGATCCACTTTACCAAACATTCAACATCCCGCGACATGCTTGTGCTTATTGAAACGTAGCCGTACCGTTTGGTCATTTGGGATTGTCGTCGCGGTGGCGGTCATAAGAAAGTTGTAAATTAACATTCGTATAGGGGTAAATGGGGGTGGGGTGATGGTGTTGACGAATTTTTTGTTTGCCGAGAAGACGAGTGATTTTAGACTCTTTAAGGGCGGATTTATGTTGGAGGTGATTTGTTTGTCACAATGTTTATTCCGGATACTTCCTGCGCGATGAAATAAGATGTACATATTAGGTTGTCCCGAATGTTTATTTCGCCTTCTTACTAGACATTAACTGCAAACAATTTTACGAAGAGTACAATATTTTTAAATGATGCACGACACGATACACGATACGTTATTCTTCATCGTTCTCCTTGATCCGTCCGGAAGCATTATGATATCATGGTTTAAATTTTTTTTTTATGTTGTTGCAAAATATTAATTAACATGATTTTTATCTCATTTAAAGAGTTAATTCGTTTATAACGAATAGAACTTTTTAAAGGAATAAATAAGTAATAATCAGAAGGGCAGGATTTGAAGGGGGAAGGGGGGGCTAGAATATTCCAAGTCAGATCCAAATGCCTTCCCTGCTTTTCCATCTTTCAATACACGCAGAACGACACTGAGACTATCGATTCAAACGACATTGTACTATTGGAAAGCTAGAAAACAACTGAGTGCCCTAACATCAACGAAAAATGGATCAGTCAGTGTGTTTGACCAAACGTTGCCCAATAAAACCGCGCAGTCAAATAGCTAAAGGGACTTTTAGGACAATCTTAATATTTCAAGAATCAACATTTTTCGCAAACGTTTGAGCATCAGAGATTGCACGTCAGACAATTTCGTGGTAACATTCTAATATGAATGGTACTACAAAGTAAACTGTGTTGTTAGTTATAAAGTAATATAGGTAACCACCAAAATTTCGAAATAAATCTAGCAATTCGTGTTAGTGAAAGTTCTTTCTTGCTTTTATGTTCTACGAGGAAGGCACATCCACACTCTAGGACTATCTTTTAAAAATCGAACTGTGAAAGAGAAGAAACGAATTTCGGCGTTCATTTATGTTACAGTTTATATTCCCAGCAACCCCTCTTCGTCCATACGTCGTTTCATTTCTGACTAGGGGTCGTCCATAAACTACGTAGCTCTGTTTTTACCACATTTTACCAACACAGTGTTACGTAGCTTTTTTCCCTTCTTTTTTAAACAATTAATTAAACTTTTTTAAACACCCGCCTTCCCCCCATGTGGCTTAGCGTAGCCTTTCGCTATACCACCCCCCCAAATCGACCACGTAGTTTATGGACGACCGCCTATATCTATACCACGCTCACATTCATTTCTTGGAATGATTCAACAGTGCCTTGGATTTTGATGCTGTTACCCACGAATTACGATGTCAGAATTTCTCCCCGGTTATCACTCGCAATGAGTAGCGTTACTTGCTAATGAAGCGTTACTTGAATTGCCAAATTAAGTATCGCACTCACTTTCCCTCTTAAGGAGCTAGCAACTACACCCATCCTTCCCTCGCTACGGAGTCCACAAAGTTGAGCAATTAACTGTATCCCACTCGCGTTACGTGCCTCTCACTCAGGTGTTCAACAAACGAACGGAGCAAAGGGGAGCGGCCCTGTGTGCATACTGCACCCTACATATGTGTAGACGAGCGCACTGTTAAACCAGTGGGGTGTCGCACACAAGTTTGTTGGGCTGTAATTCACAGAGAATTCTGAGTGATGCAACTTATACAGCATTGTCCTCTGTTTAACGCCCTTCGCTGTAAGACAAATAGTAGATAGAGCAGGCTTGTCCGCGGACGAAGAATCTGGCGCCGTGTAATCCGCCATCACTTATGGTAAACAGGAGGATTAAGGGAGCACGACAAACGATGCGCGTTGTTCTTTCCAGAACGGCGGAGTTAGAGGGTGGGAAACTTTTTCCCACATGCCCGCATACCCGCTCGATGGCAGCCGTGATTTAATACTTCCGAGGAGAAAGTCAGGTCGGAGTTTCTCGAAAGAACTTTTCTGAAAAGTAGAAGGGACGGCCAGGACGGTCTGAAATGCCGTGCGACCATTTCAAGTGGCGAATTAACTTCACTTTCGAGAGGTTAATTATTTTTTAAAAGAGCAATACCTTCTATTTGTAAGTAGTAATCCCGTAAACTGTTGCAATGAAGTTGTGTATCCGGGACAGTGAAGTGTCACTGTGGATGCCCTTTTTGAAACTTGACAGGCGAATGTTTTTTTTAATTGAACGTCGACAACATTGAGATTGAGTGAAAATTATAACTTTGTTAGGGTAATAATTTAATAGGGATATAACGCGAACATTACTATGAAGTTCATTCTGTGTACATTAATTTTTAAATCATTGCTCAAATATCGTATGTATCATTACTTCCTTTAATCTTGCAGAAAATTATTTGGCCAATCTTTCCGCACAGGTAGAAAAGCATTTCAGAATTATGCAATGTTAATACTATTTACGTGAAAATAGACATTCCTGATATGTTAGCATTTCCGAAATATTGTTTCAATTAATAAAATATTGTTTAAATTAGTAATCTTATCCGTCATTGTAGGTATTTTGGAGAATAAAATAGTGTGGCCTCCCTTTTTAATTTTTTCACGATCGAATCATTTTTCGACCAAATTATCCTAATACGTACTTTTTTTACACTAAATGACGAGAGGCTTTAGCCTATGTAAAAATGAATTATATGGTTCCCTTGAATAAAACTGGTGCAACTGTCCAAATGTACCCAGTATTCTCAAGTAAAGGAGGAATATTGCGTTACTGCACGAACCAATGTAAATGCTGCAGTGGTAATTAAATCAGCACAAGACGTTGCTGAACGCGAAGTTGTTGCACAAAACTTGATGCTTCTCGAAGCGCTGTTTAAACTTTGTTCACTAATATAAAAAAAAGATAAGGATGTTTGGAATCTCTGAAGTTAAAGGTACATAATTAATGACGAGATATTAAAAACTACTTTGAAGGGGGAATCTCAAAGTGAAATGCAGTATTCAAAATAAGTCTCGACTTTAAGATTATATTACGAATCGGTAATGTGTTGCGAGACGAGACTGTTCAAGAATCTAAAGGAGAAAAATTGAATTAAACATAATATATCATTATTTATTTGATCTTCGTATCTCGCATCAAATAACAATTTAATACAATTTAACAATAAAATGAATTAATTAATCACTCAAAAGTTATTCTATTTACAACAGTATATGAAAAGTATATTTTTATTATACATGCACAACATGTACTACACATGCAGTGGTTGCCAAAAGTTTCCGGATAAAATGATAATTTTAATTCATCTTTTAAGTAAAAACTAATAATATGATTTTGGCAAAAGACTTACCAAGTGGTAGTCTATAATTTACAATATACAATCTATACTTACGCAAATAATTGTTACTTGTAATAACCTTTAAGATCAGCAATATAATAAATTGTTGGCAGCCAGTGTAAGATCATCCAAGATGAACGGAAGTCAGATTTTTCGACTGGCCAAACATATCGAATGCAACCTAACGTAACTACTTGTAGATACAATATATTTTTATGTTGCACAGTCTGCCAATTTAACTATTTTACCAACAAAGAATATGATACTACTAAAATATATTCTAATAATAAATAAATGTTCAAACAACGAAACAAATTAGGAACTAAAGTGACCGCCCACCTCATAAAATAACATACTATTACATATACATATAATAGGTAGCACATTTCTGTCCAAACAGATGCGCAGAGACACTTGTAAAAGACATAGGAATTTATTTTTTACATCTAACATTATTATATATTTTTTAAACACATCATTGAACTGGATCCACGACATCTAACGAAGGTTTGATACATTCAGTGAACGGTTTCCACATTTCTCTGTTCATCTTCTGACAAATTGCTTTTTTCTATTTCCAGCTGATGATAAACTAGACGACGACTGCAGTCGATAGATGCAATTAAATTGCAAAATGAAAACTAGAATTGAATATTATAAACATACCATTAAAGCTATCTCTGCGTTTTAAATCAATACAATAAGAGCTCCTTCCATTGCAATGCTGTATCATATAACAATTAAACATGGTATAATATTATTACTTGTTATGTATACATAACGTATACATACATTATTGTCATACGTCTAGTCTCAGAGTCTTGAACAGTTACCAACAAACTGTATTATAGCTTGCGTATTGTAGATGAAGAATATTACTCAATCGACTAACAATGGCAAGATCGACATTTTTTATAATGTTTCTGGTAAGAATCGGTTAGCCTAATAACATTTCAAGTAATTTCCAACAATCGTATGATTTTATTCGCTATCGAAGAAAAAACGTTAGCACGAGATAAATATAATAATTTTCAGGAAAATTAGTATCTAGACAAAATTAGATTATAAGTTATAGTACAAAGCTCCATAAACTTCCCCGCTTGTATGCATTGTATGTCCCATATACGCACGTACGTATGTATGTGGGTTCAACAACATTTGCACTTACAAGGTTTCAGAGAAGCCTTCACAAATCTTCCAAGTGTCAGTTCACATATAGCCACGAATCAACAGGGTCGCTCTATCGTTTTCAGATTTAGTAAAGTATTTTATAGGAAAGACATTTCGAAAAGTTCAAGGTTTTAATGAGAGAATGGTCCTCTTAACAGGTAAGAAGAGTTCTATATTCACGAAAATGTGTCTCATGTTGTCTCATATTCAAGAAAAGAGCACAGACATAGTGGTTGCAGCTACATGTTACAGAAATTAGGTGGAGTATTTATTAGTGTGACATATATTGAAAATTGTACCAAAGTAGATAATGCATTAATATTTGCACGCTTTTCTTCCTATTACACATCACTTAAGTAAGAATGCTTTTAAACAGTAACTTGAATATTCAACAATGCAAAAATTCAGTTTTTGTTCCTTCGAAGTGGTATATGACTGTTTGTTCGTCACTCTTTGTATTGCAGTACAGCAATGTCGGTGGTTTTGTTTTTTTAAGCTTTATTATATGTTTTTGGACAAAAATCTAAAGATTGTGAACTTTTGTGACGTACAAATTTTTGTGCTTTTATCGCATACTACCCCGGCAAAATCTTATTCTATATGCCTATTTTATGACGCCTTCAGATTACAGGTTCTACAGAGCCCTACTTTTATTGACTTTGTATGAAAGTGTATGATGTTAATTATGTATCGAAGTAGCATAAAGGTATGTATTAAAGTAGTGTAAAAGTATATATCAAAGTAGCTTAAAGGTAAGTATTAAAGTAGTGTAAAAGTATATATCAAAGTAGCATAAAGGTAAGGATAAAATTAGCCTAAAAGTATGTATGTATTAAAATAGCATTTAATAGTATTCTATTTAGAAATATATAGATATATAATGGTGAGTATGAAATGTTTACGAAAAAATATAGAGTACAGTGATCGAATTTCCGAACAAAATATTTATACATATATATTTTTTATATAGTAGTATTACAAACATGAAGAAAATTTTGTATACTTCATTTTGCCACATATATTGTGGCTTACCTTATTGTACCTCTAAAAGTTTCAGGGTTATTTATATTACTCGTTACATCAGAGACTCTGGGTCAAGTTGCTGATGTAGAGGTGAATCCGTTTTCCGATAAGAGTAATTACTCTACTACGGATAGCTTTATCACTTTTCACGCACCCAGTGAAGCACAACCCAACGATAACGAAATTATAGCCGACATCCTAGTCGATGGAACGAGAAATGGTACAAATATATCACACTTGAAGACATCCATAACACCTGCGGACTGGAATGACTGGAATCGAAAACTGAAGTTTCCAAGTACCAATTCGGATAAACAATATAAAATGGCAAACTTACATCTGGACAGAGGAATATTCGTGTTCGACTTTTTGAGGAAGTTTCTCTCACTTATCCAACCGTACGATGTGCCAGTAGGTAAAGTATATCATTTTTACATTTTATCTATACTTAATAGTTTAAACAAAATTAATACAATTGCTGATAAATTTTAGTTACACTTCAATCATATTTCAATATGTACTTGTACTACCAAGTGCCAGTTCAAAAGTGCGAAAAATCGATTTGTCTGTCAGTTGATATAAACTGTTCTTAACTTAACTTATTCTTAACTTACTTTGACGTAACTTAATAATAACATTTCACACGTATGCTTATGAACATTCGAATTCACAAGATTACAGTTGAGGATGATAATCTTGTATCGTTTAATGTGTAGTGAATTGTTGGAATTGAATAAAGGTCTATATGATTGGTGTACCACAACATAGGTGCAAAAGTACAATAAATGCGTGGAACGTTTAACGTTTCGGAAAAAAAACATTTTCGTATCTCTAGAAGTTTCCAAGATATTATAACAATAGGTTTTCCGTTCCTTTCTCAAGGGAAATTTCTACACGTGCAATATGGCGATTGCAAACAAACGAATGCAGCTTACATATTTTCAGAGAACTCCCTTGTATTAAAATTTCAAAAGTCAGCAATTGTTTCTATGTCATGTGTCCCTTATGAGTAGACTACAGAAATGTATGCACATACGATTGTAAATATGCAAATTCCATAGCAGATATATTGTGAGGTTTGTGCATGAAGTGTCCAGTAAATATGTAAGGGATCAAAAAATTCATACAACTTTATTTAATTAATGTAATATCAATATATCAATCAATCAATATATCAATGTGTTTGCAGTACTTGTATGCCTCTTGTATAAACTATTATACACAGTGTGGAAGAGGGATGGGAAATTTAAAAAATGCCCAACCTTCCAAAATGCTTATAATTAACAAATAAAAGTTATATTAATCTAAAGCACATTTTCAAGGCCATTTTGTTTATGGAAAATTACATCATCAAGATGAACACAATTACACGGCACGCACTCCTTAAATCTTGGACGCACATAGTCTATTACTGGGCGACGTGTACATTCGCGTCCATAAGTCATCGGCAACTTAATAAAATTTGGATGCGGACGATTTTCATATCATGAAAGGACCTCCATTATGGAATGAAAATAGCACTCATTAATTATTTATAATGCAGAGAGCACTAAAATCAAATTGTATGAAAATCGGAGACTTCTTCGTCTTGTGTGAGATCCTCCCACTTCAGGCTCTCTTTCAAGATTACTTTATTCATTCAGCTAATAGCAATTAGGATTTTCACCCCGCACTTTTTTATAAACAGCCAATCGTGGCTCGGCAGAGTTTTCCTCTGAGGAAGACTTTAAAGCAAGAGTGCGAATAAGAACATACGAACCCCGGAACGGTCAGCAACATCCTTGTCAACCTAACGTTACATACATTTATTGGAAATAGAACTCTTTTATGCTTTAACATTTGACCATCTTGATTCTATTACTAACTATGTACCTCGTACAAAGTTATAACCAGTACAAGATGTGCTAGAATGTAGATACTATTCCGGGCAATGATTAGCTGTGATGCAAACTCTAGGATGCTACGAATACTGAAGAACCCCACGAGTTTTGCCACCTGTTGAACCTCGATTGAACTCTTGTTGCAACTGTGTCGTTGCTCGACATATTGTTGAATGCCTCAATGGGGATTTACTTTATTTCCAAGCAGTGGAAACGTTGGACGAGGTCCGAATAGCATTTCGACTGAAACTCTGAAACGACCGAAACTGAAATTGGCGATGAAGCAAGTCTAGCATATGATCAAACGTATATTATTAACATTGATATTCATTCTGAACCAGATCTTCAAAAAATAAATACCATCAATTAGTCGAAAGCAGAACTTTTTTTTGAAACCTCATAACAGGTCTAAGCAAATCGTATTTTTGAAACCAAAAAACCTCACCCTTAAAAATATAAGTTTCAAAGAAGAACGTTAGTAACGACTTACTGTGAATCTACGTTAGTCGCAGTGGGTTAATAGAATATGGCATTGCATGTCGTGTAGCACGAAGGTGAAACCATTGTGATGCTCAGAAATCGGCACATTGAAAATAGTCTAGCGTGGCCTCAAGAAAGTATCCACGCACGATTGAAACAACACAGTATTTAGCGATTTCATTATTGTAAAGTAATGCTGAAATTGTCTTGTAATAGTAGAAGGGGAAATAAACACTCCAATAGTAAGTGACAGCCAAAAAGCAGAGGAGCAATTAGACTAGATACTAGAGTACTAGATAATAAAGAAACAGTATTCTCCTTGTACAACGTATTATGTTTGTAACAAATCGTTACAACTATAACTGCACCCTAATTAATGGGAATAATTTATTTCTGATTGCCAAAATTCTATATTTTATAATGTTTATTTCAAAATCGATTTGCTTCAAATGTTTATATTTTGTGAACTAGGGCAAAGTTTTATTCCAGTCAAGAAGCATGTCTTTCTTACAATAAATTATGTTGAAATTCTATAAATTTACAAATAATAAAAATCTGGAAATGTAGTACATACATATATCGTATAATCTTACATTAAAATTCATTTGCATTTGTAACGTAATACAAACACTTAGAAAAAAAGACAGTCTTCCCTAGCCAATCAATGGAAATACCTTTATAAATTTGACCCATTTCAATATTTTGTAATGCAATAGATAATTCATAGTACCAAATCCATTAAAATAACAAAACAATATTGACTGAATACATTTGTGATATTATTTTCAGATTTGATAGTAGAAGTCCTAGAAAACCGGATAGATACATCAAAATTGATGTCGGAGGTAAGATAGAATTTAAATTTGATGTTTTTTATTTTTTGTTTAATTTTTCTATTTTTTATATGGCTCGTGATTAATTTTCAAATCATGCCCCCTATTTCATTGAGACATCTGATGTCCCTTTCGAATTTTTACACGTGACATGACCTTCATTTTGAACCGGGCCAAAAAGATACATTAACTTATTTCTTACCAAAATGAACAATGAAAGCAAAATTGCCCGATATTATTATATTTTAATTAGTACGACGAAAGTAATAGATTCTTGGTGACGAACTACATATTATGTCAGAACGACGAATGTGCAAATCTTCATTTCACGAGAAAATAAATAGGCTGACCGTATTACTTTAACTAAAAATTCTTTCATTTAAATTTAAGTATCAAGTAAAAAATGATAAAAATTGTAAGAAAATTTTGATCTTCACAACTATCTATCTACTTTTTAAATTTAATCGTAAAACATGACTTACCGAGTCGGAAATTTAGGCATCATATACAAGTGCGTACGAAAGACATGCAAAATATAATATTACGTGAATAATATGTATGATACATAAATGTAATATATAAAATGTGATTTGCAACATAATATTTAATAATGAATATGTTATAATTTGTATCCTATTAAATTGTTATCAAGTTTCAGACGCCAATTCATGTATACAAATTTTTGTTGTCAAACAATATTTCATAATACTGACATAGTGTACTCCACTTAAATATTCTTAACTGTTCCAGTCTCTGCACCTAGAAGCCGCTCTATTAGCAGTTGTTGGAGTGTGCTTCATTCTGTGTTGTGTTATACCTGGTGTAGAGCTTTGGCTTTCGTGTCGACCAATAAGGAAAGATTACGAACCAAGTCAGCACCCTAGTGCACTTACACTCTTCCTTGCACTCTCCGTTTGCATCCTTGGGTATGAGTCACTGAAAATTTCCAATTCTTCTGTTATAATATTAACACAAATATTGACCGTGCTATCGTGATAGTTCAGCAAATTCAAATTTCATTCCTGGCAATTATTTTTCCATCGTTCTAAAATGACAAGCTAGACACAATAAACTTAAATTGCCATTAAAATAAGAAAGCTAAATAGAAAATTTGGTTTAAAATATTGTGTTTGTAATTACTTATTGTCCGAAATTGAAGGAAATTTGCGTATTAAAAATGTCAGGCGTTCGAAATTTGCAATTTTTCCCAATTCGGCGAAAAGGGGCTTTACTCCACTTATAATCTTTATACCAGGAACCGTTTGCCCGATTCAGGTACTTTGTTTTGTTGTGTTCAGAAAGGATTGGGCTATTATAAAATAATTATTTCAACCTCGGTTGAAATAGTAGAAAATAGCTTATCTAATACCGTAAACTGTAGAAGATACTGAAATAGTTAAACAGTTCAAAGATCAATTTAATTCAGTAGTTAATGAGAGGGAATAGCTTCGTATTCTCACAACTTTGCCTAAATCTTGGAGTATACGTAGAATTTCATTCGAATTTGAAACGTATCATATGGCAAGACAAGCGAAGCAATTGCAAGACAGTCACGGAATAATGTCTATCCCAAATCCAAAACATGGTCGCGGATTATCAGGAACTACGAAGTCATTACCAGAACATTTCTATCGTAGTGACGATGTAAGTAAAATAACGTCAGGGAGGAAAGACGTTATTTCAGTAAAATGAAATGGATGCAGAGAACATTTGCAAAAACCATTAGTGCTAGGAAATCTTAAAAAAAGGAGAAAAACAAATTTGTTTACGTTATTCGACATTGCAAAGTTAATTTGCGAGGTTGAAATAATTATTTCATAATAGCCCAATCCTTTTTAAATAAGACAATTCCCGTTTTCGCCAAAATGGGGAAAATTGCAAACATCGAAGGCCTGTCATTTCTAAACAAATTCTAACCGACAAAATGATGACTTAAACCTCCCCAAATCGTCGACGGCGACACCAAAAAGTGATCGATTTGGCATGTAATAACAGTAAACTTGCAATTCAAAAATTATTATCAATTGAAGAAATAATAATAACAACCTTTGAATTAGTATAAGATGTTTTGTTACCATTTTACATTATTTTATATACTTTCATTCTAGTGTGGGTATGATCACGATGATTGTGTGCAATGAAATGGTATCTGGTAGCATCGACAAATTTCCCGTAGCCGTGGAGGCCTCCTTACACGACTTAAACGATTATCACACCAGCACAACAATTCAACTACGTAAATGCCTTTCGAGAAGCCTGGATGTTGCCAGCGAGGCAATACTTGCGGATTTAGATAGTAAGTGTAATTTGAACATTTTTCGTATTTTATTAGCGAACAGCGCTTACTTCCTATTATCTCGCCAAAATATCTACTTATCTTAATATTATTAAGATTTTTATTTACCATGTAAATGGTAAATAATGGTAAATAAATGGACTTCAGCATGGAAGCCAATACAATTACTAATATCTTTCATTTTTCAACCTGTTAACTACTGAAGACGAATTAACTCATCAATCGCGTTGCTAATATTTTAAACACAGTAATTGTATTTCTTTCTAATGTACTTATTCATCAATCTTAAAAATTTGTTACCAAATTTGAATTCGCAAATACAGAAACAAAGTAATTCAGGTTTACTAATCTTTAACTGCTTTATTAAGAGAAATACTATGTTCTCTGATTAAGCATGTTACCCAGGTTAAAAGTAAGTATTTAAATGATGTTAGGTGTTTATAACATAAAACGGTGAATATGAAATGAGGTACTAGACAGTTCAATATATGAATGAACTTATAATAATCATTTTTTCTACCACTGCAATATACTTATTTTTCCCATGACTTATATGTTGCAGATATAGAAGACTTATTAGGAAGCCCGGTACAAACTCAATTGGCGAGCGAAACTGGCTTAGATATTGCACTAGATGCACTCATAGATCTCTCAAATGGTAAGATAAAAGTTCAACATGTTCGTGCGATTATTCTTGTACACTTTAACTCCCTAATTGGGGATGACAAGTTAATCCGTCAATGGAAAACCTTCTACAGCACTTACCTGGAACACCGAGTTAATTCGTCACGAATTTTCCAGTAACGAGTTAACTCGCGTCGCCTCTGGTTGAAAAGTTGATATAAGTACATCTTCATTATTTCTGCCGGTGCACAAATATTTGCAAGAAAAAATTGTTCGTTTCAGACCAAGAAATATTGCCAATCATGACTTTTCCCCTTAGTCAAATTATTCGAATTTTTAAGATCATCAACAATTTTCTAATCACAATGATATTTTATTATATTATTATTGCAACCGACAATACCAAAGTAATACCAGAGATATGATGTGTGACTCTCACTATGTATCGTCAATCAATACCTTATCATACACAACATTATGATACCTATTGTTAATTATCACTGAGAAATAAAAGACCATAAATATGTATAACAGTGATTTACGTAAATAAGTACAATTGAAATTGCAATTTTAAAACTAGTGAAAACACCGTTTATTCACCTACGCTAAATTCTACTTAAATAAGTAAATAAATAAATGGCATAAGATTACATAGTTTACAAGATTGATGAATTATAAATATTTATAGGGGCAGGTGCGTTTCCCTTATCCCTTATATTGTGTTAGGGGTGTACTTTTACAATAGTACAATATTTTTATTTAAAACTTCTAAATTTTGAAAAAATTCAACGGAAATGTAGGCCTGTCGATTTTTATATAAGTTTTAAACTTTTATATACAAAAATTACACCAATCTAAGACTAGGGTCGGGTGTGTACATACTCGAACACAATACGGGGGTTCAGCGAATGTGATTGTCAATTAATGTTTTAGAAAACGTACGTATGATAAGTGAGAATGAAAATTGGAAATGTTATAAGGGGGGATACTCCAACTTTATATCTTGTATAAGTGATAATAGAAGTTGCCATTTTTGGCAAATCAGTGTACATCTACTTGGACAATTCCCATGGGTCTTTCGGCAATCTACCCACCTTGAGAGCCATGTCATGTCATGGCGACCATAAATCGGTCCCAAGGGCCAGACACCCTATACTCCCCGATTGCATGTGCATTGAAACGCGGGGTTACGATATGTGGCTTGCTAATAACGTTAGAATCAATGTAATCAATACTAATAAGTCTCATGGTGCCCAACAATGTAGACTTTATTTATTAATTTGTTATTAATTGCTTGTATATCGACGTATGATTACAGTATGTCAACTGCAAAATTTTGTTTCAGCTAGCCATACGGTATCAAATACTGTTGAATCCTTGTTAAAGGATGGTGAAAATATCCGTGACCTTGGAAATCGATTAAATCGTGAAATTGATGATGTACGTCGCAATTTGGAAGGTGCTATGAGAGCTTGTACCGGGCAGGATCGTCCACTTTGTAGCACTTTTGATTCTTCTGGGCTGCGGCTATCATTAAGGATAGACCAGGTAAAGAACTGAATAATACTATTCAAATAAATGGAGTCTACTGACTATGTGTCTTCGGAAACCTATATTACGTAATTAACAAGACATTGTATACAGTTACTGTTGTGCAAATGTAATGATTAATTCTGTAGTAAATCTGTAAACTATCTATAGTAAACTTACTATCTTTGGTAAAAAAAGGTACAGGTTCACATGGAAAATGTGTTGATCTATACTGCCGTGCTAAAATGTGGAGCGACATCGTTGTTCCACAATAACTGTACAATAATGTAATATTCCAAATAATTTTCTCAAAATGGTTCGTTCAATATTTCAAGAAGGTACATAAGCCATGCATACGCATGCGACTGTCAGGCTCACCTCAAGTCCAATGTTCGTGGATAGCAAAAGACCTTAGCACGGTCAGATTCTATTCCATCTCAAATAAATTATTATTTTATCGTGCAGTATGTCATTTACTATTGTTAGGCATTATAGGCATTTGTAATAACAGCTTTCAAACGTTCAGAAGGGGCTCCTGTATTTCCCAGTGCATTGAAATTGAGAAACACAGAGTTGCAATTAATTCCAGCAACAAGTATACTTCGTCGCGTACAAAGTCCTTTAACACGTTGCTTACAGAGCCAAAACTGTTGTCGAAAAGGTTTATTTAAAGGCAAAGCAAAGTGTTAACTGCAATGTACTATAATATATTGTGCTTCAGAGTTCTGTAATTAAATGTATTCAGTCGTTGTCGCGTTAGTTGCATTAAAAACCAACCAAAGTGTATCAAGTGTATAAGAAGTTGTGAGCCTAAACTAACTATTCTAGAGTCTACTATCCTAGATGTTAGTCATACACCTGATGGTCCACCGATTTTTGCCTTCATAGCAGCTATCGATGCTAGCGATACATCGCAACGTCCACAGCATCTAGCTTCCTGAGGCAACCGATGTTAGCCATACGGGGATCTTCCACGACTAAGAAACATCAATTAAACTCTCCGATCCTCGATTACACAGCCACCCTCCGTAATAATGTTAAAAGATTCACACCTTGGCACTTGACGCTACACTATCGGCTTATCGAATGCGGATTTGCAGGCCGTCGTTCTTGCGCGCATTATTTTAGTGAACTGCTCTCATTTCTTCAGCTTGTGATTCACAGTTCACGCAGTTGACCTTAATCGGTTGTCATTCTACCGCGCCAACCGAAACCACCGCATACCCAAGTATCGAAGGAGGCCATTGATATGATTCTCATGGTTATCTTGAAGAGTTACTGCTTCCGACCTCCTCGTAGAACGATCGATTAAGTATAAATCTATATATTCAAACTTTCCAACCAGAGCGTTGAATTCACTGATCCGTGCTGAAACATGGCAAACTACTTTGGCGTTCCGTCGAGGAACAGCCTCGGGTGCACTCCCTTACGTCCTTGTTAGTAGATAGGTAGACAAAGTAATCTGATAGCAATTTCTGTCTGGCAATATCTCGCGGATACGGGGTACCAGTTAAATAATTGAATATTTGCCGATTGGTCTCTTCTTAGAGCACGATTGGTCGAACAGGTAAACCATTTATTCTTTAGTCACCATTTAGATAAGTGTATTCCTGGTAACATTCTTATAAATTATGCATTAGGTGTACCAATTGGTAATCCACTATCTCTTTATCAATTTTTATTATTCAACAGCGATACATTCTGATACAATTTATTTATAAATGATAAGCTTTGTACAAACAAAGACCCGCGTACAGGTAATGCCACTTGTTTCGACGAAGATCGTTTGGAAACTCTACTAATTATTTTAACAGAAACTATTTTTCAACACATTGAATTTAATTACTTAGCCGAGCATGTATGCGATCGTTTCATTGACAGCAAGTCATGTGACAAAAATAATATTCTGCATTCGCGATAAACGACAGAAAATTGTGCATCTCTTCTTGGAATTCGATTGAATTTGTCGCATTTGGCTTCATCGTCAAGAGTCTAACCATTGAAGTACTGCACGCTAAATGCGATTTATCTGCAGAACATGTGTATTTGCCTTTACCAATTAATTTTATTGACAAAATAAAACTGTTGTGCTTCTCAATGAACGTTGATGCATTATAAGCGCAGTGTATAGGCAGTCATGGCAATTGTATACGTTTTAGTTTTTCAAATGCTCTTCGTCGACCGACAAGAAAACATAACGAAGACAAATTGCAAGTGTTGCATATTGGGAGAGTCATTATTAGTATCTTATTGCTTGTTTCATGTAATTTCTGTATCGAGTTTATATTGAATCCGACGATCAGTTAGAGTTAGAGCAATGAAACGCCCAATTAAATCCCATTTAGCACAGCAATTAGATGCTCAGTAAAAGTAAAAAGTAAACTGATCACTAAAAAGAAATCATACTTCTAATTCGATCGTCTTGTCCGATTACTGTCGGACGGATCTTCAAAATTGTCTGAAGATAAATGTAGCATTTCCCATTCAGTACTCAATGGTAGAACAGCACTCGACCTCATTACAGCAAACCTCAGTGGTTCCTCTTATTATAGCAGGAATCACCCTATTTTGAAATCAAGCTACATTTATTTCAAGATATTTATTTTACAATTATATCTGAAATATAAAGATATTTAACAACGAGGCTTGGGATTTGTGCAGTTTCTGAGAGACGATCGCTTATTGCGTTTACATCGCTTTAAAGAAGAGAACTTGACAGAAACCATCCGCCAAGCACGGGGAGAATATTTATATATTCCACAACATATTGCAAGACATAGTTTGGAAGTTCGAAATCGTAAGTAGAAATATATGTTCGGTGTGCAGTAAGATATTTATGAATTGCCGTACGTTAAAGCATCAGCGTAGTGTTCTCTAAAAGCCCAAAGGAAGTAATTAAAAAAAGGCAATATTGTTTCCCCTTTGATAAGTCTTTCACGCTTTAGTTAAATAACAATAAAATAAACTATTAAATAAACTATTAAATATAGGAGCTGATATTCTTATTACAATAGAAATAGAGATTCGTCTTTGGCATTTCCCAGATGCACCAATGCACTTGAGACAAAAGATTATGTTATTGCACGATAACATAACATAGTTTAAAAATAAGGGACAATAAATTTCGTTACACCCTGGAGAACTTTGTCTTGAATATAAGTGGCACGAAATATTGTTTACAGAAATTCGACGAGAAGTTAATAAAATGCGTGGGAGAATATTTGACGAAGCTCGAAGCATGGAGGCAAGCAATTCCGAATTGATTAAACAGCTCGAGCTTGCGAGGCGTTTAACTGATTATACGACCCCATACATCATTGTGTTTGAACACATTAGATGGCTTATAAGCATTGGTAAGTATGTAGTATTATACGTAGTTTCTTCGATTTTATTTCAACGGCAGGAAAGATTAAGAGTATGCAGAAATCATTTTTATGAGCAAAAGAAATTGGAAGACGAAAATACTCCAGCTTGCAAACACTTTATATTCCGATCCTGTGAATTTGTATTTCTTGCAAAGATCTCGTTAACACTATTTCTTGTATTCACGTAAACGTTAACATATCACTACAGTTAAATATATCTTTTTAAAATTAAGATCTATGCCTACTACTCTAAAATAAAGAAGTGTCGAAATGTTCTTTTGAATCAAAACAGTGGAACTTTATTGACCCAAGGATTATCCTAACGAGTTATCGTAACCAAATTAAATAGTTTAGTCAAACTTATTATTAAAGTTTAGTTTTGTAAACTTATTATCAAATAGTCAAACGGGGAAAAATAGTGCCATTATTTTCAATTGTGTAACGCAGACAATGATATCATTCTCATAGGTTTACAACAAGATCAATACCAACTTAATATTTTATTTATACTGAACAGGTACCGTTCTATGCATTCTACTCATTTGGATCTTGCTATTTGGAGCTCTGTGTTGTCGCTGTAGTTCTCAAGATAAAGTGCGGCCTACGCTTTTATGGTGTGTACGTTATCTATATGCAAGCCTGTTTCTGTATCCAATTCTAATTAATATCCGTGTAATCAAATACGTATGAATTTATATCGGCTCGATACTAAGCAAACCAGAGTTTCATTCACTTTGTTCCGTTCTAAACCGAAATCTGCTAATGGGGCTCATTCGTATATTTTCTAACGGGTTAAAGGAAGACAATTGAACATATTAGGAGTAAAATATTAACCTAATCTTAAAATCGGCCTCACTGCTATACCTGCGAGAAAACTATTAACGCCACACGGACTGTTTGTTTTATCTCAATACAGAGAAATATGTTTGAAGGGGCTGATGTTACGAAAAAACGGTTTTAACAAAAGTTGCTTGGTGTGGAGCAGGGCCTTGTACGGTGCAAATTTTGTTTTGTATCTGGTATGCTGGGAGAAATTTCAAAGTCAATTTAATTTTTTTAAATGGGATGCTATATCTTTTCATGCATAACATGATAGTTTGTGCTAAAACGGGACCAACGTTGCGCAAAGTTATTATTCCGACATGACACGATGCATTTTAAACGTGATTTATAAGTACCACTGTGTTTCTTGAAAGTTGTAGAAGAAACTTAGACATTAATTGCTCTTTTCACATTTCAGTGGCATATTTGTAACATGTTTCGTTTCCATTATATTGTGGGTAGTATTTATCATAATGCTGATATTATCAAGCCATACAGAAATGATAGTCTGTCGTCCGCTTCATGATCCAAACTATAGTACAATAGAAGGAATTTTGGAAACGCGGGCCTTTTTGGGAAAGAAATTAAGTATTCCTTTAAAGGATTTGTTCAAGTAAGTTTTTTTATATTATATACGTTAATCATAAGCGTTCGTTAATTAATGAACGCTTATGATTAGAAGAAAGATAAGTATATAACAACTACTGACAATTGTTATTGTTGAAATAATGCACAAACATATTAGGACAAGTTATAAGTCTGGTCACCTTGTAGATTGTTGAATTTGTATTTTTATCGTTTATAACAAAGCAGTAGTGAAAACATGCAATGATATCTCAATAAACATGAGACACAAGAAAATAAAAATACATATATCCAGTTAGTCCCCTGGAACATTATACAATATTTCGATTGAAATGTTGAATTTGCACTTCCACAATTGGGAGGACGCTAATTTCTTAACGTTTCACTTAATTATGCTGTTGATGAAGTTTTCATCAGCTTGGAAATATCGATTTACGAGATAATACAAACATTTGCAACAACTTAATTATCCTAATTATCTTGTAATGCCTTGGAATTATACATGCATTTTCAGGAAATGTCAGGAAAATGAGCCTGCTTATCCCGCGTTTGGATTAGGAAATACAATGAAATTAGAACAACTTACTGCACACTGGACATGGTCTTCGTTCTCCAGGATTACACTAAAGTTGAAAGTCGAATTGAAGAGTTTACAAATATTCACGCCATACTTACAGCGGCAACTACAAAATTTGTTGCTCGCCTCTGAAATGAACTTGACAGAACATAGAGTCATGGTATTAGCAATATTTTCAATCGCTTTTGATGTCCTTATGCAGTAGAAGCTTGGTAATTTACGTAAATTGTAGCGGTTAGTGTTTCATGTCTATTCAACGAGGAGCCACACAATTTACTTATAAATGCCTTCAAACAAAAACTAAGCAGCTATTTTATCTATGTTCATTCTCACTTCCAAATCATTTCCACCTATCATGCGAGCGACTTTATAATATGCCAGTTTTGGGTGCATGATCATTGGCCATCACATTAGTTGCCCAATCAATATCCCCGTGTAAGTGAAAATTAATGTTTTCCATCAGACTATAACGAGGCGTGAATAAAGGACTGCTTCTATTTCTGTGATGAAGGTGGTGCATTCCTTTTATGTAAATAAATTTTCGTCGTCGACTCGTTTTAAATGATACTTCATTGGCTTTACAGAAGTTTCTGATAATTCTAAAAATGTTTGCGAACGTAGTGGAATTAATGTCTATTTAATAGCTTCTTCAAACACGAATCTATTTATTTTATCTATATCTTTCTATGTCTGGATCAGTTGGCAGGGCTGTATCAACTGTTTGAGGGTGCGGATGAAACTATGTAGATCCATTGTCGAAATAATCTGCATCTTAATCTCCGGGCTATGTATTTATGCGATGCTGTTGATCTCGGAACCCAGGCAGGCAAAACGTGGTTGGAATGTTCTCAGTGTAGAGCTAAGAATAGGGAGAACTAAACAGCCCTCTAATAACGTTAATATATTTATTAATAGAATCAGATAGAACCACAGATTGCCCTACAGCAGGATTTAGGGAAGAAAAAAAATTCAATATCATAGTTCCCAACGTCCCTCATTAGTATTAAAGTGTTGTCTCATAATTAATTTAGTATTGTCATTAGGTGGTACAAATAGTTGATATAGATCCTTAATTTAGTTAGTAGTGTGGAATCATAGCCTCCGTACAGACAAGGAAGAAGATTGGAAAAGTACATTGGCCAAATACAACTGACCAATGTGTGTTAACATGAAGATCAAGGATTTAAGTCCCGATGTTAGGCGATTTCCTTTTCCTCGGCTCCTACAGCAGTAGCAGAATTTTTGTATTCTTGATCCCTAATCCTTGACAACAGATATACCTATGCCCTTTTCTGCAAGTGATTAGCATGTACGAAACATTAACTGAATCTATTTCTTACTAGATCCAAGGGCGTATTCTGAACAAAGATTTGGAAGCTCTTTCAGATCAATTGGACAATGTCGCTCTACACATGCGTGACAGAATGACCGCCAGGAGTTTGGAAACTATTGTTGGAAATATGCAAGATATATATTCAATGCGACTGCAACCTCTAATGAAACTGCAAGACATGTTACTATATAAACTGGCTGCTTTAGAGCTTCAGCTGCAGCCACTTAAACGTCAGGTTAATCAATCGCTTTCTCATCTGAAGACTATTCAATATTACATCGACAATCAAGGCGATAAAATCGCTCAGTTGGTACGTATTACTTTATTTGACGTTTATAAAAAACATCCACTGTGTTTTGGCACCGCAATACTTTTTCGTCACGAATTTATTTGCTCGGGAATATTCTATGTCGAAATGTCCAGGTACTACAAAATATTTAAGAAATCCCTGATATTATAATTTGTAACGCGACGCGTTATCACCGGGTCACGCGGTACCCGAGCGCCAACACACCGGGCCAGGTAGCCGGCCCAAGAATACTCCCCCGAACATCACCCCCGCTCCGAAACAATCCCATTCTCTAGCGGAGCGTAGGAGTATAAAAGGGGCCGCAAAAGATCAAGGTCTTGGAGTGCAGACGTCTCCTTCGAGAAAATATAGAAGATACCTACAGCCTTGCGACTATTCTTGCTTGCGAATCTTGGGACTACGGGAACATACCTATCCTAGTTTCCGCAGAGGCAGACGCTCCTTCGCAGGTTAAAGTGGCACCTCTACGCTCCCAAAAAAACCAAGCTCCAACATCTATTCCGTATCCTTAAACTCCACGCGTTCCCTATACCCCGGAACCCAGGCAGGACCCATTATACATACATATATCTGATAAAGAAAGAAACGTACTATTCTTCCGGAACCTACAATAAAACTCAAGCGCAGAAGCTCACAAGAGGCACACACTAGTATGCCTTGATTAACCCGGACCTACCCATCAGAAAAATCTGATTTAACATATAATAATTTAATATGGACATAAAATTATATATCTTTTGTACAGAAAACGAAGGTTTACGTGGATCGTCTAGCTAACTATTTGGATCAATGGAGATCTCATGTGCTGTCTGAAATGGGGGACGGATTGGCTAAGTGCCGGCCACTTTGGGACATCGTAGAAGGAATGAAACTTTTATTGTGCAGTCATTTTTTAGGAAACTTGGTACGTTCATAATGGAAGACGATGCATTTAATAGAGCCGAAAAAGGAATATTCTTTTACTCTCCATTTCAGAGTGGATACTGGTTTTCCACATTTCTATGTGCAATTATTCTGATAATATGTACACCGATTGCGCACATTTTGTCCTTAGTATACAAAAAACTGCCCAATACTGCAAAAGATGTCAACATTCAACCTATCAGACCGTAAGTCCAACAATTTTATATTTCATATATCTTTGGAAACTGTTTTACTTATACGACACCGTATGAAATTGATCACTTTATTCTAACCATACGAATCTTCACTTGTGCTACAGAAAACAGTCCCATTCCTAAGATCCACCAACATTGTTCTCTAAAAACAAACGCCGAATACTATTATTTAAAATCAGAGTGAAGGGTATTTTTCGTCTACAATTTATATTTCAACGTTCTTTTTATACCCCGTAATGAATATCCTAGTGCTGTTAAATTTTGGTCAAGTATCACGATGAAAGTGCAGTATACAACAAATATACATATATGCATCTGTATGGTATATAACTCTTTGACTCATACAACGTGTAACGAATTCTTCAGTTGTTATGTCACATTAAATAATGTAAGAGACTAGTAAGCCAGAAACAATCGCATGTGCATGTACATGTATGACCATGGCCCACACCGATAGCACATATGCGTCCATACCAATCAAAGGGTTAAAATGCAGCGGTCTTATGTATTTTCCAATAGTAACGCATATTTTATTTTAGAGAAGAACTACCGTCTGAATGTACTGAGGACGAAACTTGGAACACACCCGAGTAAGTGTAACGTTAAATTGAAGACATTATCTCGTTTAACGCCAAACTGTGCAATTATTTATTAATTAAAATCTTTAGCACATAGAACTGTGCACTGCAATGTCTCACTTCTAGTATTCTGACTCACTGTTAGAAAAACGGTCTTTTAAATTGGTTAGTCTTACATTTTTTTATAATTAAATTAAATAATAAAAAATATAATCAAGGTATTTTTTATAAATCGAAATTCGTCTGAACCACTCTTTTAGTAGAAATGTATTAAATGTTACTTTTCACATGTATGTACAAATTATTGATAAGATATGGATAATAGTAATCATAATTGTGAGTGTCAAAAAATGTGTACTAATAAACAAAGAGTTAAAAAATTTCCAATAATACTTAAATTATAGTGTTAGAGAAAAAACACCAGTATCGCTAAATTCTCAATAAAAATTAATAAAAGAAAATTTGCTTGCAGACCTCCACCACCACCACCTCAAGAAGGATGGCGATAAGGATTAGGAATGCTTCGAAGTAGCAATTATTTCATATACAGAGATATACTCTAGCATAATATTGTGTGTTCATTCTTTGTGAATATTATATGTAATTAATAACAAACAATTAATTCTCATACAAATTCTAAGGAATAAGATACGCTATTGTATTATTTTCCTGTGAATATACAGGATGAGATTATCTATAGTCACCTGAATAAATCGTCTGCTTTTGATAATAGAAAATATGCATCCAGCAAATCTTGCACCGTTTAAAAGGGCATAAATAGACTGCCAATAATATTTTTTGGATGTGAATGTGTACAGAAAATGCAAAAGTCAGCTCTGTTATTTTAAATGGAAGGACGAGAGTGCTACAGTGCAGTTGCTGAGTATAATGGGAACTCTTTCTCTAATGGGAGCCCCGGTATCTTTCGTTAACGTAAACGTAAAGAGATTCGATTTTCTATTGTGGTTACCTTGATTTACCACTGGTTTGCTGAAGTAGCTGCTTTTCTTTTATCGATCATTACTTTCATGTTTCTGCTATTACCCCCTTCGATACTAGGGGTGACTATAGTCACCCATCGTCGCCTGCTCCTTGTTCTCTACCGATGATTATATATTACATTGTAATATACTATTCCTCACACAATTTAACAAGAATTTACATTATTTTACCAAGCATCAAGAAGCATAACCTGCTACTGCACCATGCTGGTAGATATTTTTTAACATAATCATAATCAACAATGAGGCAGGAATACTTTCGCGATTACTGAATTCATCAAAGGAAGTTTAAATTAATATTGGCGAAAGATATTTTTTAATAAGCAGTCGTATAATTTATTCAAATTTTATAAAATCTTCTTGGTAATATAGACGGAAAGTCAAAATATGGAGACAGAGGATACGCTACTAGCCATGCCTAATGAATTATTGGCAATACAGTGGTACATTCCAACATGTTCTGTTGTAACGCTGGCTAATTGCATCCATGACGTTCGCATGAAAGGTTCCGGACCTGTGCTGCTATGGACCGTTGCTCCGTGATTATCGCCTAAAAACATGTTCGAAATTCTTGGTTTCTCAAAATGAGTATTCAGACAAATCACTGAGCAGCATCTTCACTCTTAGACTGTCCTTCTGGATCATGTTTAGATCCGTCAAGATCTATGAAATTCCCCTCACCTTATTAGGTGGTGTTACCATGACCATTGGCAATCAGTCTCAAGAATGAAGAGACTGTATCTCCTGAGTACACACACATATGATATATTAGGACTCGCGCTTATGTCACATAAATTAGTATTGGTATTATATTCATTATTCGAAGACAAAACAATTAATGACAGAAAATACTACATTTGCTGCTATTATAAACCACTATCTTGTTCTTGATATTTTACTGAAATTAACTTCATGACTAATATGCAGATACGTATAGCTTGAAGAGAACAACGAAGAAAGGAACAAAACTTTAGTGTTACAAAACCCCAAAGTTTCAACATCGAGTTTATGTATAGTTCTCGTTAAAAAGTTTATAGCACTCTTTGCTTTTTGAACGAGACGAATCTTTTTATTAGAAATATTGCATTTATATATTAAAATTACATTACATTAACTACTGTTTCAATACTATAGGAGAAGAATATTATGAATAAAGCATTTATTTATTTAGAAAAGTCATAAGTTTGAAATCCTTTTTCAATCCTAGCATGCTCCAAATTGATGAACAAAGGTGTACATTTTACGTACATGTGCAAACAAGTCGTTAAAGTAGAACAGTTTTGAGAGTTTGGGACAATGTCTGGCTGATTATGAGAATAATATGTATTGAATTCATAAAATTGAACTACGTACATATGTACATGTATTTGCTGTACAATAATAGAAGAATTAAAAAGGTAACATAATAATACAGAAACAAATAAATTTTTTGTGCTATATACCCAGTGTTTTACAATATCGATTCACTTTGCGCCGATGTGGCTGCAAAGTGAAAAGGCAAACAATTCATATTCAATTGTTCTTGCATATTCGGTTTACCGTACAGGTGAATATCGTACAGGTCATATCGTAAGAAGTATTGACCTGGTGCAATTGTAAGGTAAGGAATTTGCTCAAAAATAAATTACCAATCTGTAGCATAATACTTGATCATTACTCGTAATACAAATGCAAAAATTAACATTATTCTTCATTAAGGGGGATGCCCCCTTATGGTAAGTCAGGGCCTGTGGTTTCCAGTGAATTCTTTTCCGCAGAATTTTGTTAAATGGTATTCTTTATTTTGTGTGACAAAGTTCACGATCCAATTATTTCTTTTGCATGCCCAATAATTTGAAATATAATCTCGTGGAGAAATTATAATAAAGCACCATGTATGAATTATTTTAATACGTTCACACGTACCTGGTAACTTCAAGACTTTTCTACCATTTGCTCTATGAAATTCCCAAGAAATATCAGGAACTGGAAAACCTTCTGCCTCACAATTTATTGCCAATCGCTGACCAAACACTGATAAAACGTTTTCTAAAGGAGATATTATCCACGGGCGACTTTGACACGGTCCGAGGTGCTTCAATCGTAAAGTTGAATTTTTTCGCTTCATTACCTCTTCGTGCAATTCACAGGGTGTTAGGTACGTTTTATTATCGTTACCACACGCTGGACTTTGCTCCATACACACACAAGCGGCTTGTGGTTCATCCTGCAAATGAATGGAAATTACGTCATTTAAATTTAATAATAAAATAAGTCTATCGAAATGCTATTTAAATCCACTGTGCTCCATTGATAAAATAACTATTTGCAGGTAATATGTCTGTTTTTAGTGAGTGTGGCTACACGCTACACTCCAAACAAAAGCGCGTGCTATCTTTAATTTCTTAACGACAGTTGTACAATTTTATGTCAGTAATGAAAAAAAGGTACTAACATAAAAAAATGATACCAGGACAAATGGAATGCTAATATACTGCCTGAAATATACATATATGAATTTATAATGTTAAAAACACATGAATGAACACATTTGTATCCGTTTATACAAGAACAACTATATATATTTACATTACTTAATCCATTGCAGTTCCGAATGGGAGTTATGTACCTATGATGTCAAACAGCAATAAGAGCCTTCCCTCACAAATTAAAAAATTATCTTAAAGCAAATAAATAAAATCATATGTGTATATGCATATGAAACACAACCAAAATATGAATAAAAAGTTCTATTGTTACACACATTAGTGTTGTTTCATCAATCTGTTTTGTTCAACATGACCACTGAACCTCCTCTTTCATTCTCACTATTCTCTTTTATATTCGGCAAGGATCAAACCCGCAACTTGAGTCTAATCTATTGAAGTTTTCCTGAAAGGCAAAACTGTTTCGTTTGTCATTCTACACAATGACCTGTAATGGACACAGAGAAAATTTAACTTCCAACTTCGGTTTTCACGAGGTTTTATTTCAACTTTGACTATGAGCTTGACAGTAGACTTTTCTTGGATGATCTGAGCTGATGAGTGAAGGAACCTTGGGTTTTTAAAGGATGCTGGAAATGACATTAGATGTGACACAGAGAAATGTCCAATTTGCCAATTAAATATGTGTTTTCACTAATGCCCGTTTCTTTACAATGGCCCTTAGATAGTAGCAAACTACATAATAGGGATGGTCGCGTAGTTACGGCGGGGACGATGTTCCCCACCTCTGCTGTATATTCTTTCACCCATACCCAGTCAACCAAACCTGCAATAGCAGATTCTGTCCAGATTCTGTTAGCAGGTTTTGTATACACAATGGCTACAGATTTGATCCAGCTGCCAAGTCAGACACGGACACAGATGGCTACGTATTTGTAGACAGATTCTGTGAGTTCTGCTGCCAATCCGCAGCCAATCTGCAGTCAATCTGCACACAGGTGGCTGTTAGAGTAGTTTCTCTTTCACTCTACTTCTCATTTGTTCTCACTCTTTTCATATACACACTGCATACATTCATTGGTGAAGTTTTCTGGATTTGGGTCCACCGTCTACCCGAAATCTTGGGCAGCCTGTCGTCTTTGTTCATACCGCAACCTCAAGTACTCACCCAAACTTACCTCTTTTCGAAGATCTGGTCGTAATGTACATACATAGTTTCTTGCACACAGTCCAGCGTTACGATTTTTCAAAGGTAACTCAGGAATGCTCGAATTCCAACAAGGTTCACCATCCAGTCGCGCACATAAACCATTTTTGCAACATTTGCAGGGATCAGTGACAGAACCTAGTAAACATTTTCCAGTATCACCCGGACATCTGTGTATTAAATAATATGTATTAAATAAAACAGTTATAACAGAGTTTATAAAAAAACAGCGATTAATGGAATTTTAAAAAGAAATGAAACATATATTAACAATCAGATAAAAGTAAATGAACACTGGCACATCATTTAAGTAATTAACTCCAGAAAACAAAAAGTACAGAAAATTTCATGAAGTTTGCCCTTCAAAATGAGACCTTCAGAATGATCGAGAATTGAAAATTGGCGTCACAATGAGCTGGAAAAAGACGCGGCGCACAGTGGGGCGACTCTGTTGTAAGGTTCGCCATAGGGACAAAAAAAAATCGAATTTGAAAATTTAACTTCATAGGCAAGAAACTATGAGCCTTTTACAATTATGTTCAACAATTTTTTTTCACTTCTTCGCACTAGATAATCCAGGGTAACCAATAATAAATACCTATATAATTGCGGTATATTTTCCGGAAGCTGCATTGATAATATTAATGCCAGAAGAACACATATAATTCGTTTTAATGAACAATCTGGCACTTTGAAAGTGAGCAACTTAAAAATCATCGATCATGGTGTAGTCCTCTAACTTTACGTTTCAAATTGACGTATAGTAAGTCCTATGCATTTGCTTGCGGAATTAACTCAATTTCCAAAGATTTTTTACGCCCTAAGTATCCGACATTTCATATGCAACAATCTAATATAATATAATGAAAAGAGAATGTTACCAATTGGTAAAGTCAAAAAAAGATCTTCGGCAAGTCATTTTTTTATTTAAATGACCATCATATTTGTCACATTATTCTTTATTGTTTCATTTTATTCAGTACCTAATAAAAGATGAAGTATGAACTGTTATCGATTGCGCCAATAATGAAAACTATATTCTTTTAAACATTATTTATAATTAGCTATTGAAAAGATGCACGGGGATTTCATTAACTGCATTATAATGAAAAAATGTAAAGTATAAAGAATTGTAATAATACCTATAATCACCACATTCGATGCACCCCTCGACGCGCTTTGTGTCACTACCATTTATGTTTTTAGTAGCTTGTATGGATGCAAATACATCATGTTTAAGTACTATCACACACAATATCAACATATATGACAACGGTAACATAAGAAGCGCTCTTCTACACGTCATCTCGCAGACTAAATGACAAGAGTAACCAGCTTAGCATAGCGAGAACTACTTTTCTCAATTTACCTCCAGGAGGGAGTACAGATCTTTTCAGTTTTGCATGATATCTATTACGCCTTAATATAGGAAAATTACTTATACGTACAAATACTTTATAAGAAAATTACTTAATACTTTTCTTAGAAATCAATACGTATGCATATAAGTAAAGACATGTGTACGTGTGCAAAAATATAAATTACGTAAAGGCTAGAAAATCATTATAATTCGCTTGCATACACTGGTCTCACATTTTGATTACAAATATATTCTAATTTATTTATGCAAAACCATAATAAAAGTATATATAATAATAAAGTATAATAAAAATTATATTTTTTCTCATATATTATCAATTTTAGGCGATAGATTTCTTACTCTGTGAAATTTTTCAAACAATATGTACTAAAATAGTAAGTTCTTTTGCATATAGTAACATTGTACAAGGCTATATTGCGTGCAGCATGTTTTTATTTCATTAACTTCGTTAACTTGAACAAATATTAACGAAAAGTTTGCATTATTTCATTATTTCTATTATCTTTATTACAAAATATACAATGTTCAGTCAAATATAATAATTTAATTCCATTACCTGTTTAATTCCGTTACCTTACAAAATTTACCATGAAACATATCATACATAAATGTTTGTGTGCAATAATTTATTTACATATACTATCTAAATATAAGTGTAAAAAAACAATGTATGTATTTACGACTTTTTCTCATCCACTGCTTTATCAGAGTTTCTTCCATTTAAGCTTATAAATAGCGTAACGCCATGCAATATTCGCCGTGCACAATTTGAAATATCTAAAAATATTCAAAATGGACAAGGTAATTGACCTATAAAACGATTATAGAGACGCTTTCCTACTTGAGTGCACTGTAAGGACTCTATACGTTAAACGCTCGCAAAGAGACACTTCCGAAAGCGATCATTGCGTGAGTAATGCGACTGGTGTCTGGACGATCAATCAATTAAATCGGACAACTACTTGAAATACTCTTACCCACGCAACTATCTTTTTCTTCCCACCACGCAAAATTAAGTAGTTACATGCATGTATTATACATACGTGTGTTTCTGTGTATGATTTCACATAAAATGGAGCAGTGACCAGTGAAATATCAATAACACATGTATAATCAGATTTTGAACCAAATTAAAAAAATAACAAAAAATAGGAGGGCTTAATTTATTTATCGAAACTCTAATTGTACATTTCACGTTAATGATGAATGTGGAATGTGGCCAGATCTAAAACCGAAGGAAAAGCGACACAGTGTCAAAGTACAAATTACCGCCATTTTTCGAACAGCGCCTGTTGATTTAAACCGGCAATACATTAATGAGTGAGAGGTGGCTAAACATGCGATCAATTTATTGAGTCACTGTATAAACTTACATTTTCGTAGATGTAATGTTTCAAATATAGACAATCGATACTCGTGACACTGTTGATTCAAATAATTTTTAGATAATTTCAGAAGATATCGAAGCATATACTGGAATAATTCCTCATATCAGTATTGGAATAAATTCGTTTATAATTTGTTATGTCGTTATTTGTTATATGTGGAAAATACGTCGTGCACGGTACACTAACAATTGTCAACCGCCAAACATTGTTACAAATTTAAAAACCATACGATCATCGTGCTCATTGCCTTTCGCCCACCCAAGTAGCACCCAGGCACGTGAGTGAGTTTCTGACAATGAACACGGAAGGGGTTAAACCTAAAAATCCTGATGTAAAAAGATGATTAATACACGTAAAATTGCAATAGTATCTTTTATTTTCAGTCTCTTTAAAACTACCCGCCTTTATAATTTATGAAATGACCATAAAAATTCGAAAAATGCTGAAAAATAATTTATTTTACAAATTTGACTACAAACATTTCACAAAGTACATTCTGATTTCGTTCCGATTCGCAGTCTGCCCTGCGTGAAAAACACTGACTCTACCGACCGCATTGCGCGCGGTCACAAAATACCTGAAAGAAAACATGTTCATCCCATCGATTGTTTGTTATCACCACTAACGAAACATTCAAATTCCAAATCTGGGGATTTTGGGGGGGCACAAAATACCTGAAAGAAAACATGTTCACCCCATCGATTTTTGAAAAATAATTTATTTCACAAATTTGACTACAAATATTTCACAAAGTACATTCTGATTTCATTCCGATTCGCAGTCTGCCCTGCGTGAAAAACACTGACTCTACCGACCGCATTGCGCGCGGTCACCAAATACCTGAAAGAAAACATGTTCATCCCATCGTTGTTTGTTGTCGATTAATTTTACTTGCGGTGGGGCTTTCGCCTCGCAACTCGCAAATTGCATCTACATTCTTATTTAGATCCGATTCGCCTCGGTCTACTCTGCGTAAAAAAACGCTGACTCTACCGACCGCAATGCGCGCGGTCACAAAATACCTGAAAGAAAACATGTTCATCCCATCGATTGTTTGTTATCACCACTAACGAAACATTCAAATTCCAAATCTGGGGATTTTGGGGGGGCACAAAATACCTGAAAGAAAACATGTTCACCCCATCGATTTTTGAAAAATAATTTATTTCACAAATTTGACTACAAATATTTCACAAAGTACATTCTGATTTCATTCCGATTCGCAGTCTGCCCTGCGTGAAAAACACTGACTCTACCGACCGCATTGCGCGCGGTCACAAAATACCTGAAAGAAAACATGTTCACCCCACCGATTTTTGAAAAATAATTTATTTCACAAATTTGACTACAAATATTTCACAAACTACATTCTGATTTCATTCCGATTCGCAGTCTACCCTGCGTGAAAAACACTGACTCTACCGACCGCAATGCGCGCGGTCACAAAATACCTGAAAGAAAACATGTTCATCCCATCGTTGTTTGTTGTCGATTAATTTTACTTGCGCTGGGGCTTTCGCCTCGCAACTCGCAAATTTCATCTACACTCTTATTTAGATCCGATTCGCCTCGGTCTACCCTGCGTAAAAAACGCTGACAATTTAATGTACTTGAGGTAGTATTCCATTTAATAGACATCTTCTTTAACCTAATAATTCTGTAACGCACTTATATTATGAGACTAGTAATTGTGAAAAATAGTACAGTAGTACAAAGGGAGCATTTTCTTCCTCGAGCGTAATGTAACACGTTCCTTTCGGAGCCACATCGCGACCGCAAAAAATCGCTGACAAAGGCTAGCGACCATTGCGTAAATGTGCGTAAACGTATATGCTTGTGCATTACATTCGTATAAAATATTGATTGTTCAAATATATTGTACATTTTCTTTCAACCAAGTATACTTGGTTCATATTATTATTATTTATTATTATTATTTGCCATAATTTCATAATCCGTTATGGTATTCAATGTATATTTGCAATTGTAATACATATAGCTATTCGTGAAATCATAGTATCGGTATTCGAATAAATTCGTTTGTAATTTGTTATATGTGGAAAATACGTCGTGCACGGTACACTAACAATTGTCAACCGCCAAACATTGTTACAAATTTAAAAACCATACGATCATCGTACCCATTGCCTTTGGCCCACACAAGTAGCACCTAGGCACGTGAGTGAGTTCCTGACAATGAACACGGAAGGGGTTAAACCTAGAAATCCTGATGTAAAAAGATGATTAATACACGTAAAATTGCAATAGTATCTTTGATTTTCAATCTCTTTAAAGCTGACCCGACTTTATAATTTATGAAATGACCACAAAAATTCGAAAATTGCTGAAAAATAATTTATTTTACAAATTTGACTACAAATATTTCACAAAGTACAATCTGATTTGATTCCGATTCACTGTCCACCCTGCGTGAAAAACACTGACTCTACCGACCGCATTGCGCGCGGTCACAAAATACCTGAAAGAAAACATGTTCATCCCATCGTTGTTTGTTGTCGATTAATTTGACTTGCGGTGGGGCTTTCGCCTTGCAACTCGCAAATTTCATCTACATTCTTATTTAGATCCGATTGGCCTCGGTCTACCCTGCGTAAAAAACGCTGACTCTACCGACCGCATTGCGCGCGGTGACAAAATTTTCTGAATGAAAACATGTTCATCCCATCGATTGTTTGTTATCACCACTAACGAAACATTCGAATTCCAAATCTGGGGATTGTGCGCGGTCACAAAATACCTGAAAGAAAACATGTTCATCCCATCGTTGTTTGTTGTCGATTAATGTTACTTGTGGTGGGGCTTTCGCCTCGCAACTCGCAAGTTTCATCTACATTATTATTTAGAACCGATTCACCTCGGTCTACCCTGCGTAAAAAACGCTGACTCTACTGACCGCATGGCGCGCGGTCACAAAATTTCCTGAAAGAAAACATGTTCATCCCATCGATTGTTTGTTATCACCACTAACGAAACATTCGAATTCTAAATCTGGGGATTGTACGCGGGCACAAAATTTCCTGAAAGAAAACATGTTCATCCCATCGATTGTTTGTTATCACCATTAACGAAACATTCGAATTCCAAATCTGGGGATTGTGGTGGGCTTAGTAACGAATGAGGGGTTTTGACACTAAACCTACAGACACTTCTTGTGTACCTATGCCTACCGTGGCAGTTCAAAATGACCGGCCCTTAAAAAAAAGTTACTGTTTCTATAATTAAACGTAGATAATAGTAAATTTGGTACTGAATGAATTAATAAATGAACAGCACGCAGCATTTTCAATCGCACAATAAAAAATTGTCTTTCTTTGGTACCGATTGCATACGATTAGAAGTAGGCCAGGCTACATATTGTTTTCAGAAACAAAAAAATAAAAGATGAAGTAAATACTGAAAAATACATTGTATGCATAGTTTAGGAAAAGTCATGAAGTTTGATAGCGATGTGATAACGGTTTAATATGTAAAAGTTGTACCACAGTTTGTCGGTAGGTTTAGTGTTAAAAACAATTCATTGCTGTACTAAATAAGCGGTACGCTCGGGATCATTGTCTTGCTGAAAGACCAATCGTTCCTCGAGATCTAATCATGCAACGCCAAACCTTCACCCCATCACCGCCGTGTTTAGTAGTGTTCTGAATGTTCTTTGTGTGTTGCTCGGTACTAGGTCGCCTCCAAACTAAACTGCGACCCAAAACTCGTTTTCATTTGTAACACAATCACTTGCACACTATTTTATCACTCAATTTTTCAGGTCGTCCACATCGCGGAACACTTGGAACAGTTTCCGTATTAGAAACCGTCCTTCATTAGACAAATTGAACGTGCCAATACTTTTGTTCCCAACTGTATGTGCGAACCATGTCTACCTACATGTACAGTGGCGGACATATACTTATGAACATACGAACTGAACGACTTCCATACAATGTAAACTGTAGATGTTCAGTTTGCTTTTTGCGAGGAACGACCGTTTTTAGCAAAAGAAAAGTTGATTATGAAATGGTTAGCTCAATCCCCAGATCTTAACCCAATAGAAATCCTATGGATCGATGTTGATCGCGAAATAAAACGTCAGAAACCAAAAAATATCCAGAATTTTTTTAAAACCATCAAAGAGGTGTGAAAATTCATTCCAGTCGATAGGTGTATTCGTTTAATTAATTCAAAGTCAAGACGTTGTGCTGAAGTTGTAAAAAATAATGGAAGAGCTATAAAATATTAGGTTAAGAACCCTTAATATTATTTACATGTTTGAATGATAAAAATCAAGAAAATCTTATTCGAAAGTTATGTTCATAAGTATATGTCGCTGAAATTTCTGACAAAAAATGTTGTTATTTTATTATGTTGTACTTACAATTAATTTGCAGTAAAATATATTATATGTATCCATAAAACATGAATTGTACTATTAATAATTCCAATGTAAATACATGATATACGTTCGGTTGATTATAAAATATAATAGACGATTAAAAATAACTATGTTCATAAGTATATGTCCGCCACTGTATAAATTATTATCGCATTTAATCCGATTCGCCCAGTGATCCGATTCGCCTGGGTCTACCCTACGTGAAAAACACTGACTCCACAATCGCGTGTAGCTAAAGTGTGAACGAAAATTTCCGCAGAGCCACTTGCTCTGAAAATACCAGAAAACTGCGGGGCAAACATAGACCCTACCGACCGCATTCCGTGCGGTCACAAAATTGTCTAGAAGAAATCATGTTCATCCTATCGACTGTTTGTTATCAGTGATATTCATGCACCATGAATAAGCAGGTGTACACGAAAAATATGTAAGTATGCATTCAAAATATGTGAATATGCATTAAAAATATATAAATGTACATTGAAAATATGTGAATATGCATTAAAAATATGTAAATATAAATGAAATATATGCAAGTGTGCATTAAAAATATGCAAATATTCACAAAAAATATGCGAATATTCACAAAAAACATGCAAACGTGCGAGGAAAATATACAAGATTAACATTACATTTTGCAATTCCTGTGACATACCACAAGAAAGACATACAGGGGAGACCGGGGCTGGTTGTCATTTTATGGAGTAGAACTATTTCCTGGAGTACAATTTAGCTGTCTATAAATGGTTTCTACGAATGGAGTCAGTAGCCACATGGGACAACTAGCCCACGTATGCTGTGACAACGAACCTCATTTGTAAGCTCGCCACGTTTTTTATATGTACATAGAGGGTTATCGAATGAATTTTTCAATCCTGTCATATATCAAAATATAAACCACGTGTCCACTATTAATAATATAACATCAAAATTTAGAATAATGTAAAAAATACTCACTCGGCACAAAAAAGCTAATCAATTGTGAAGAAAAATAGTTTGGCGTTCAACAACACTTCGATTGTCAGAAGGCAACCTGACCAAGAAATGGAAATATATGCATGTGCTGATACAGATTATACAAAAGGAGAAATGAACTTTGTGATAACTAACCCATGTGACAACCAGCCCTGGTCTCCCCTACAAGGAAAATAACATATGCAATAATTTATTGCATATGTTTTTAAATATAAAACATAAAAACATACGTATTATGCAAAAAGTACAAAATAACAGACCCTGTTGGTCTATCTGTTCTTTTATAAAAATATGCATTTGCATAAACATCCGGATTCCAGTTACGCACAATAAATATGCAAGTGTGCGTTAAAAATATACAAACATTCACAAAAAATATGCAAACAACATTCACAAAAATTTGCATATGTTCACAAAAAAAATGCAAACATGTGAGGAAAATATACAAGATTAAGAAAGATCATATAAAACCATCATATAAATATAATTAAAATGTTTACATGCATACCCCTCGGTTGGAATTAACTTATTCGGTGTTAGCGCAGGTATCAAGTATGATCTTTGATCCATCTAATCAACTCTCTCCATTCACCTGTGACAAAGAATAAGAAAGTGAGGATAATTGTGCTATAGTAAAGCAGGGTTTCGCAAACTATGTTCCGCAAAAGGTAATAGGTGTTATGTTTTAAAATTTTAATAATTACTAAATAGATAATGTTATATGATAATATATGATAATTATTCCTCATTTTTTTAAATTTGATTGATTATGTGTTATTGCCTACCATACAAAATAAACAATATGTTCCGTGAAAATTTCGAAATGTTCCGTTGCAGGAAAAGATTGAGAAACCCTGTAGTAAACATACAATTTTCATTGCGAATTCTATGGATAGTATAGTATAGGCACGCTTACGGCGCAATTGTATACCATACACGATTTATACGTGAAACGAATAATAATTTAATCGAGATATTTAAGTGGTTTTTGTACAATTCCAATTATTTCTAGAAGAAAGAGAAATTCTTACCTGTCAACCCGATCGTTAGACACTTCGGCTTGGCGCAATCATTTCCCTGCGCATTCTCCCAAGTCAGCGTCGCTTTCCCGCGGGTTCTGATTTGAATCTCGAAGCAAGCGAACGAGACGCCATTACACCATCAATCCATCTGAAATTTGAGACGAACGTATTAAGAATGTCCAATATTAGAATAACATTGCTAGAAACAGCAGAATGTATTGCAAGATAATGGGATTCAGAGCTGAGATACGTATACGCATACGTAAAAGAAGATACGTATATGCATACTCGAGTCAAGTAGACAATGTACGCCGCGCGGTGTGACCGTTCACTGCGCAATATTTTCTTAGTTTCTTGCCAAATATTAATTAATATTAACAAAGAAAGTACAGAAAACTTGGAAGACGGGGAAATGGAACGAATGTATATCATTTCCTGGCTTCAAGAATATATTAGGCTATGTGATATACCTTAATTCGACGGGCACTCTGAACACGTCTAATCGCTACGAGATCCCTTGGGCGAAAGAAGGAGAGTTTTGAAATAGATTGCGCTGATTGGTTGGTAGCTGATTGGGCGATGGGGGTGATGTTCTTTCCTTACGGCGGGTGTTTTTGAATATCATATCGAACTGAATATTTTTTATTGCAATTGTTACAGTATGGATATTAGTCGAATAGTAGGATGCAAATATATTTATTAGTAATAACAAACGCATCTGTGTAATGAAATGTTTGTAATGTTTGTTGTACTATAGAATAAGTAAACATTTCCGTCAAACTAATATTTGTTTGGGACAGTAACTGTTAATATATTCACTCAATCGCATGAATTATTTTTTAATCGCATTATTTCTCTTTATCATAAAAAAAAGAAATTTCTTTAAACCATCATAAGTGCTTGATTGGCAACCTTTAAACTTTAAGCATACAGTATCACGTAACATGTAGATTGCATACCGCATGAGGTTCTTTACAACTACGACCTTGAAACAGTTGAACATGTCCAATGTGACAGGAAGCAAGAATTTGCTGACTGTTTCTCACCAGATATAGTAGAATTTTCTCCAACGATGTTTCACCTTTTGCTTTGACACTTTGTTAAAAATACACGAGCAGTTAACTTGAATAGTAGCAATAACAAGATACTATGGCCACAAATAAAAAAGTTATTGTACTTACGCCAAATGGTCGACGGCAAAATGTTGCAGTTACCCCAAATACTACGATATTACAAGTAATTCAAAATTTCTCATACCTAATTGTTTCCACAAACATTGCAATTATTGTAGTATTTCTTGTAGATATTGGAGGAAGTTTGCCAAAAGCATGGATTTAATATAGACGATTACGATCTTAAGTAAATATTATTACGAATATTGTCTTTATAACTACACCCATGTGAAATAAATTTTAATCGTGTCCACTTCATTCGTAGACATTTCAACAAAGTGTTGGATTCCAATGCTATATTAAGATTCACTGGGTTGGCGAACAATGCCCAATTAGAAATGGTAACATGCAAAAAGACACGTTCCGTTTCCACTGTTATAATAGGTATACAATTAGAAAATGGGCAAAGATTGATGGGCGAATTTGTGCCCAATACGACACTGGTTGAAGTTTTGCAAAACGTAAACTGTTGTGAGGATCTTGAACGGATTACTTTAACTTATATGCATCGTGAGGTATGGAAATATATACGATACACAGGGTGTTAAAAAAAAGGTGTATTAAATATTGTGGACTTATAGTACTCGTCAAGAGGAATAAGAAATCTCTACTCACGATATGTCCGAATATCGTTCCTTTCGATGTAGTATCTATTTTTGTATTTAACCTTCTCCATACAGCTATTGCCCATAGGTTTTAAACTTCTGCAACAATTTGGGAGACTGCAGAGAATGTCCAGAGCTTTCAATATCGTTGGTGAGCGGCTTAGCATCGAGCATCTTTTATACCCATGACACTGATTAATAGAAAATTAAATACTACAGCAAAAAGATTGATTTTGGGACCCATGTTGATTAATATATTGCCTGCTGATTACAAATTCCAATCAATAGGTCTATAGATCAAAAATTGAATGTTCTGTTGCCCAGCAGTCAATGTGTTATACATTTTTTACTTCTTCCAGAGAGTACTATAAGCACACAAAATTTCAAATCAAATCAGTTAAGAATCCTTTCTTAACTATTGCGCCAAATCATTGGAATCAATCACTGTGTTTTTGTTCACCTATTAAAGCACCTGTCTACAAGGTAGTTTGTAAATCATGGTACAAATGAGGTCAAGGAGATAATGGCTCAAAATAAGATGAAAATCGAGAATAAGGAAATCGCGTTTAATGGTTTCCTTTTCAAGAAATATGCATTTGAAAATGATTCTGGTGACTGGCGTTATGGATTTCACTAGAGTGATGTTTTTTGTAATGGGAGTATCCAGGAGGATCCGTATTAGCGAATATCCACCATAACTTTTTATATCTATAAAGAGCTTGGTCCTTATTAATCACGAAATGAAGGTAGTGTCCGTGGTCAACGAATTCGTGACAATGCAGAAAGAAGAATTCTCTTCTACAAAATATAATTTATACAAAAATAATCACAATTGCGATCTACAGTATAATCGTAATGGCACTCATCAGCTGAATGCACGCGTCCAAGATTCATTTGAAATCCATTTCGCTCGGGAACGAAGCACCTCAATGCGATTTTGTTATTCTTGGTTTTATTGTTCTTATTACACAAGTAAAATGATTTGCAATAATTGGTATAAATGCAAATTCGAAATAATAATTAAATTCGTATAGCAGTTATTTGATGTTCACTAATATCTTAGATATCTGGAGCTGAAGCTTTAAAGAATACAACTTTGAAATCACTGGGACTCAATAATGGTAAAGCTGTATTGCGAGTACTGCATAAAAATCCAGAAACTACGCATGCGGTGGCATCAACAGAATCGAAAGCATTAAAAAGTAATGAAGAGCCTAATAAAAATAGTTTAAACAACTCGAATAAGATCCTCGACTCCGCGACTCTTTTAGAGAAAGAATCGATGAAATCAAAAGATTTGGAAGCTTATCTCGAGAGTACGAAAAGGCAAACAGAAACAGGAATAAAAAAGGAAGAACCAGATAAAATATTCCCATCTACTAGTAAGGATAACGATAACAGAGGCCAAACTTTATCGCAACAATCCACCAACGATGAAACAAGTGATTTAAATATAGACTTCGTAAGTTTCGCTTATTTAAAAATCTACTTCTTTTTATATACCATTTCTTTTATTACAGATAGGTGACAGAAATGCATTGGTATTTAATCTAGCTGCAATTCAAGGGACATCCAGGGACGAATTACCTGACGATTTCTATGATGTAACAGTTAACGATGCAAAAATATTGTTAAGGGATGCTATACGTCTTAGAGAAGATTTAGAAGAAGCACCACTGCTGACCAATATTCAACGGCAGCTAAATCAAGAGAAGGAAACGTTAAATCAGTTACACAAATATCGTCTGACAATAATTCGTATACATTTTCCAGATCAGTTTGTTCTTCAAGGTTTATTCCGCCCTATGGAAACTGTACAAGCAATCAAAGAGTTTATAAAAGGTTACTTAATAGACGCCAACAGTGATTTCGCAATCGGTAAGTAAAAAATAATGTATCTTAAATATAGTAGAACTCCATTCGTTCGAGCTCTTCGGGGAGCAAGCAGTTCCGTAACTGGATAATTCATATAATTGGAGTCCACTGATTTTCCCCATTCACCCATAATTATTTATACAAATAACGAAAGTTTACATTCGGGTTCGAACATATACTTGGCTCATTGTTCTTTTTACTAGTATTCCGAAACATATATATTTGGAAATGAAGTTACAAGAACAACAATTTCGTAATGATTAGTAAATAAAGTCTTAATTTATTTTATAATAAAGAGGAATTAGTATATTAGTATAATTAACATATTTTTATTAATTACAAAGAAATAAAGCTAGAATTGCGTTACGGCTTTTATAGGTGTTCGTATAACTAGAATGTCGCTCGGCAGTAGTTGGTATAATAGATAGAAGCACAGTAGAAGTTCAATTAATCGGGCACTAATTACTTCAATTCGATTAACGGAGTTCTACTGTATATAAAATATGTAGCTTAAGTCAGGGTGCCAGGATCTCCTTTGTTTGTAATATAATGGAAATACAGTAATGCGTTAGCTGACATAATCTCAGGACCAAATCTGGCCAGCTATCAAGAGAAGTCTATTCCCTGAAAATCCCGTGTTTCTTTTTTATTTAATGCAAGACAAGTGATACTTAACACGAAGTATCGAAGTTCTATGGTCGAATAGTTATTAAAATTAGTTGTTTGCACACGAAAGGCGATTCTGTCTCTCACTATTTGGTTTACTACAAAAACTTGAATATCGTCTGAGTCTATTTCAAGTCACCGCTTTCTTTTACCAGAAAAAAGGCCTCCGAGGTCAAACGATTAACATACGTAAATATGTTGGTGTCAGTACAAATGAAATTACGGGAATATTGTGAGATAAGACTTCGATCTCACGAAGCCAGTTTCAAGAACTAATTCTGATCAATTAAGCCGGCATTACTCTATTTGAGGAATTAACAGTGCAAATTTGATATTGCAAAATCTTGCTATCTTTTTTAAGCAGCATTTTCCCATTTAATTTAGTTGGTACTAATTACTAATTCTACGTGCTTAGAATTTTCCATAACAGTCGAATTAATGAAATAATATTTGAGCATAAGAATTCCATGTTTCTTTCTTTTCTCTTTATATTAGTTACTACACCACCAAAACATACTTTGAATCCTAATGCACATTTAATTAATGAAAATTTGGTTCCTTGTGCGATTGTTTATTACTCTGGTCCATCGGAACTTAAACCAGATATAAAAGAAAAAGTTACAGATCCTAAAAAAGTTGAAATGCAAGTAACGAAAGTTAGGTAAGTAACAAGTCGTTTGTTATTGCCTCCTTATTCAATAAAACTATTATATTATTTCATAAATTTTATCTTTTTCTTCTTAGAATGTCAATGGTAAGAGAAGAAAATCGAAAATTAAATGAAAATGTCAAATTGAATGGTACGAGCAACAAAGCTCATATTCAAACTAGTAATGCATCGTCATTGAGTCAGAGAGACACGAAAATACCGAAGTGGTTTAAGCCCATCGTTTAAATGTCATTAGATACTATTATTATTACTATTATTGCTAACAAATTTTTGCAATTTTTCTTAGCGTAATGTAATAGTACTTCAGTGTGTAAATACATATACACAAAACAATGTATATGCTTCTTTTCAATATTCGATCTTGCAACTCATTATACTTTTGTACAATAATGTTTGAAATATTAATAAAGAGATCAATGTCAGTAACAAAAAAATATAACACAATTATTGTATAACAGCTTGTAAAAAAAGGATTTAAGTCACTGATTTGGAACACTGTATGTACATATAAAAACATATACCTTTTGCGATGGAGAATAAAAGCAATTTAAACCAATTCTAATAGATAATGTAAATACTTCTACTTTTGTTTGCGTAAATCAATCAATAAGAATTACGATTTATTAGCAATTACTTAACATGCTTCCATAAATATACCTAGACAGGGTTATCAACTTTGCAAATCAGGAGGTACCGTAGTGGGCGATTGTAATTGCAAATGCATAAGTCGTCGGGTGGGTCCGCCTATTATATTTCCGGCTGGTCCTGAACCACCTGCTTCTTCCACGATACTTTTCATCAAATTGTCCTCTATAACATCGGAATGCTCGTTCGTCTCAGACTGTCCATCTGTTTTCATTTCAGATTTTAACTCTGAATTTAATAGACGCATATATTTATCCATTTCATTTCGTTTATCTTCGTCGTCTTCGCCCAAGGATCCCTCCGAACTTCCTTCGAATTCTCCTTCGTTCCCTGGTACGACCAAGTCTAATATACCTCGTAACGTACAATCAAATATGTCTGAATCGAATTCAATTCTTCCACTGTCCTCTATGTCACGAGTAACTTCGGATTCCGTCGAACGATCTCTGAAATCGAAGAAGATATCATACCGCATTGTTCATAATTAATAATATTATTATTAGAATTCTATCATATGTAAACATACTCTAAGAATTGTACACCATCAATATCACTATTCTGGTTCAAGAACATTTGTACTTTATCTTTAAGACTTAATGATTCTTCGTGCTTCTTAGTTTTAACATTTCCCCACTGTTCGTTTAAATATGTGTCTAACTGATCCGGAGCTATATTCAACCAACTGTCACTATCCGCTGGGCTTAATGTAGCTTCATCTTGAGCTGCAATGAAAACATAATAAGAAGTACAAATGAAACACCAAGGAGACAGAGACAAATAATAATTGAATAATTAATTAAAACATTGTAACGTAAATTAATTTTAGACATTACCATGCAATTCAACATCATTAGATTGTACATTTTCCCATGCTTCCATAACTCTTTCAGCATCACTTTTATGAACACTTGCAACAGAATCGCATGGATTGAAATGTTTCAAGTAATAATCTTTTGCTGCGTTTAAGAGTATTTCGTACTCTTGGCTATCCGCTAATAAATTTTTGAAATAGCCGCTAAGTTCTAAACGTGTTAAATAAGCATTTACGCTATGTTCATTTACTTTCAACTTTTCAGGATCATTGACTGTTCTCTTATCCCTTTTCCTACGTTCTTCGTTCGCGTGAGCAACTAACATCTCTAAACCACATGCTATTTTAATACCAAGTATGTGAGCATTATACTTTGAACAAGTTACTGGCGGTATATTCCACCCTGTTCTCGGGTCTCCTGTATATCGACAGTGATTTGCCATTGCGTACAAACATTTGGTCATTTTTACATTAACCATGATGCGTTGTTCAGGAGGGAAGTACCTCATAGCACGGCATACCTATAACACACAAAATTATTCGTAAAGTAAGCTTTCCTCTTACACAGTACTACACGATTATACATTTGAGATATACTTTTCTTTCCAGTGGGTCAGAGTGGCAAACAGTTCGTATAGCTAGTGCAACCAGTCCTGGCTCTTGTCGAAGTATCGAAACCGCTTTCTCCGGTAAAAAAACTCGAGCTTTGTGATGCCTCCTTTTAATCTCATTAGGATAAACACTAATTCGTTTTCTTAATATATCTTGTACTTTATCAGAGGCTTTGGACAGATATGATTTCGCTTGGACATTATTTAATAAATCTAATAACGTTTTATGTTTTTCACGTACGATATGTAACTCTCCATTATATAGAAATACATGATTTTCACACGTCTCGGGATTTGCCCATGGAGGCAAAACATTTGCAGCTTCGATTAAAAGAAATTCACCGTCAGAATCTATAACTTTGGCGATCAATCCGTCGAATGTTTGAGTAAGCTTATATATTAAGAAGACTATAAACCATTCATCGCTTATGTCTTCGTCGAAGCGCAAGCGTGCATAAATATGTGGAATTATATTACAGTCTGAAAAAAGAAGGGACATAATAATTAATGTACAATCCGTGTATTTATATAATTTCAATGGTAGAATGATACTTTACCTTTTAAAGTTGTGGAACTTTCAACAAGTTTCTCCAACATTAACGCTTGCTTTGTTCTTGGGTGAAAAGTTAAATTGTCGTTATGCCAAATATAATCTTTCATGTACGGTGTAATTTCTTCTTTATACTTCGCGATCTCTTCCGCAAGAATTTCTTCCGTTATGGTGTTCAGAGAATTCGAATAACAAACTTTTGGATAAAGAAAACACTCGAGAACATCGTCTTCTTTAATTTTAGATACCTTTGTATGCGCCATTATTTCAATAATGTATTAACAATCGAAATCACTTTTAGAAATTTGTACTTTACTGATGAAAGTATGGTGTGTACGTATTCACAAACAAATCAGTGAATAAATTGTTTATAAATATCTGTTACAATCGATGATAAGAAATTTGTTAACACTCGAAATATATTTAGTCAAATTCAATAAATCTTCTGGGTGTTATAATTCTTTAATATATTTAAATGCGCGCAGTTTATTTAAATCTGCGAATAGATTCACCAAACCTGTGGTATTTTTTCATTAACTTTATTGGTAAAAGGGAAATCACAGATTAGTGGTCTTGTGCTTCAAGCATCGTAATTCCAACATAAATATAATATAAATCGTATAACCATTTAATACACAGTAACAATTTTTTAGATTCTAATAGAGAATGTACATGTATTATCAGGCAAACACTTCACCTATTCAATATAACGTGTGTACTATATATGAATGCATGTACAATACAATATAACGATTTTTGTTTCATGTGAAATGAGTTTAAAACGGTATCCAACCAATTAAAAAGAAACATTTAAATAATCATGTGCATTAACGTACTAATAATAAAATGTTCTATTCAAAAAAATTCTAATGGTTTGTGTTGTATTGAAATTACACAAAACAGCACTTTATTCGTTCCATGTGAAAGAGTACTGTAAGTACGTTCTTAAACATAGGTGTTTCATATCGCACAATTACATAAATCTAGAAGAAACAGTAGTTTAACAAGTAATCATTCTTTCACTTGTAATTTTGTATTCGCACATAATTTATTATTTACATTTATCGTTAGAAATAATGAAGTCGTTTAATAATAACAAAATATTTCGAACTGTTGGCAACAACAAAATAAATGCCACCAAATTCAAATTTTGTTACGTTATTGCAAATAGTCTATTCGATTCTGTTCTGTAATTTATTAAAAGTCAGAAACATTTGCTATATGTTGAACATGTGTAAAGAACTTTAGTTCGTGTCAACATTGAAACATTATATTCAATAACATTTTTACAGTTCCAACGAATTTAGCTTAAAATCTGATTGTACCATCATAGACGAGGTATAAGACAGATCTAACATGCAATGTAAATTTATGTTCCATGGTCCGAGGGCTACGTCACAGATGTAAAATACGTAAAATCGTCACAGATTTTAATGAAAGACGCAATTTTTTATTTATATTCAACTAATAATTCTAACGAAGTAACTCATTCAGTAGTATAAGAAAATATCTGCGATAAAAGAGCAGTATCTACTTCTAGTGTGGCGCATCGCTCACGCGCAATTGGCGGTTTAGTCGCGGATTTATTTAATCGCTATTCCCGCCAAGAGGATTCGAACTTCCGCCGCACTCGACACCGTGGCGCTGCTCTCGCCCAATAGAATCAGAGAGACGTCCTGCGCTCTCGGCCAATCAAGAGCTGCAGGAGCGACTAAGAAGAAGAAAGATCTGGCTGATTTGAAAGCGTCGCTTTGGAGGCCATTCTAAGATTAAGCGTCTGTTTAAATAGTAGCTCCAAACTCTGTTTTTATTCCTGTTGTTTCTTCACTTTGAAGACTGCTTGTAATTGCTTTAATGAAGTCTTATTGTTTTCACGTTACAAATCTTTATGTATGTGAGGCTCATTTCTGTTGGAGTCCCCCTCACTAGCGCTATTGCCATTCTTATGTGTTCACATAAGATAGCCTGAAGTCAAGTTGATGCGTGATAAATACTAGTGTATTCTTCCCATTCATCAGACGAGTCCAAACATCTGCGGTGTAAAACAGATACAAAGATAAAAACAGAAAGAGAAACAAACATTACGAAAATGAACAAAGTAGTGTTTGTTGTTATTATCGCGTTGTGTGTTCTCGTTAATAAAGGTACAGCAATAATTTAGTTACTATCATGGATAGGGTGTGGTTAGTGTGAATTAAGATGTTTATACTGTAACGTGTATAATATTTCCAGGGGAGAGCTTGTATTGCTATAGATGCAACAGTAACCAGCCTGGGTGTGGCACACCTTTAAATTGGTTGTGGTATTGGGGAGAAACCTGCCCGGAATATGACGACAAATGTGTTAAAATAATTGAAAGGAAAGGAGGTAAATTTCATTCTTTCGCCGATATCGTAGGTTTAAGTATTGCAAGAAAGTTATTATGTACTATTTTCGATCGTTGGATTAATTAACCCTTTCGCTGCGGAGTAACGTATGCTGCCAGCGCATCGAAAGCAAACAATTCAATGTACATTATTGGGCAGTTGTTTATAACAAATGCACAGCGCCTATAGGTGCTGTTCGCTCGGAGTCATTGACTCCAGCTGAGCGCCATAAGGCGCTGTTCGCTCGGAGAGAGCGTGTCTGGCTGAGCGCCTATAGGCGTTGTTCGCTCAGGGCAAGCGACTATGGCTGAGCGCCTAAAGGCGCTGTTCGCAGGCAAAGGGGTAATATCACTAAATTTATTACAGCTGAGACCATGATAACACGGGAGTGTTTAAGTTCTGTTCGAAGCTTCAGAACTGATATACCTGCTGATAGGTATGAAGGTTGCCGACCGGCTGCAAAAGATGTTAGATTGGGTCACTACGTAAATAATTCTATTACGCAACTGGATATTCATAGGGATTATTATGACGAAGTATCATGGTGTTTCTGTTACTTCGATCATAGATGTAATAGTGCTGTCAGTTTGAGGGTTTCAGCACTGTTATTCATCATTGTTACAATACAGCAGCTTGTATTGTAAAACATTTATTACACATCAACAACTTACATATTTGCTTAGATAGGTATTTTAAAACTGCTGCAAAGTGTATTTTTACTTGTATAAGATCTTTGCTACTCGCATTTCACTGAATCATAATTGAATTGAACTTGAATTTTGCTGCTAGTGCGCACTTTACAGCGTTTTGTAAATAGTGTAAATAGGCAATTTGAAAATTTTCCGTCCAAAGGCTCTATTTACAAACTATAAAATATTGTTACTTTTATACTGAGAAGTAGTATTACGTGAACATTGTTATAATATTTTTGTTAGCTATATATTGTTGAAAATGAACAGAAATTCATATAGACACAACCGCATGTCTGACGCGCGCGCCTCGGGCGAACTCGGCAATCTTCGGGGCAACTCGGTTGCCGGGGACCGGTAGCGTTTTGGGGCCCAGAACAAGAGATGTGCGGGTCCTTAGAGAAACTCGTGCATCCGATGTGTTACGTAGAAACCGTGTAGCGTATTTGGGAAGTTGTATATTATTAAATAAAGTATTAAAGTTCTTCGGTCACTGGAGGAACTTATAGCAGGGAACCCAAAATTCCCAACATTAAATAACAATTTGTATATTATATACTAATAGACAAGTATTTTTCAAATACAGGGTGATCACGCTATTAGTACCCAGTATTTTCTTTTTTTTTTGCAAATGCTGGACTTTAGGGAACATTGTTTCCACTGCTTTTCGTGCGCAATTAATTTGCGAAAAAAATTCTGGGTACTAAACGCGTGAACACACTGTACTATAGTATATAAAAAATCCGTCCACTATTGAAGACAAATTACTTTGTAATCTTATCTTAACTTAATTTTTCTATGTAATATTATATGTACAACTATAATTATCTGATTGAAATAAAAACTTGTAAGTTTTGATAAAGGCTCTCGTAACTGATTATAATTTTTTCTACCTAGAACTATATTAAATGGGACATACCGGGTGAGTCGCGTAACTTGCAGACCTCAATAAACTTAAAAAAAAAAAAAAATAGGAAGATTCAAATGATTGATCGAATCGTCGAAACTTGAACGATAAATGAGACGTGTGTACAGATCGAAAACAGTAGGAAAAGCTGGTACACAGCAGGCTAAATAAGTATGTTTACTTCAATGATACTTTATTCTTAGTTACATGTTTTATTGGAAGTTACATTCGTTTACAAGTTAGAATTCGTTTACATTCAGTTAGAATGCCTTAAGCACAGTTTCGAATAAGAAGAACGTTGGGACATAGATAAGCCACAACATAATCCAATGGTGATAAAGATCAATAATATAAATGAAATCAAAGCCAATGGACCTGGGACCAGGCTGGTGTAACCAATGTTTGCAAGATAAGAAATAAGACTGTAAAATGTATTGTCCTCTTCCCATCCATTCTTACATGCGCGTATGTAGATATGTGAGGCACTTCTCATGACATCGCAGACACTTGCTGATCTTGTTAGTGCAAGCGCTTCGTCAAACCTTTATATAAAACATGATTAGTTGACGATGTTTAACTTTACGAGTTATGTACACTGTTATTCAAAAGTATGGGCCATCTGCTAGTTTTCTAATTTTTTATTTGGTACACGTCCGTATATGTACGTAAATACATAGCTACTTTATTGCAATTATGATTTATGATCCTCATAGTAACGTGAACATTGCGATAAAATGTTAGAATATTACGATAAAAGCATAGATATGTTTCTCGATTAATAAACCATTATTAACGTTGTTTGATTACACAAGAGACTGTTTACTTGTTGAAATCTTATATAATTGATTGGTGCAAAAATCAGGCAACTTTACACATTTGGATTTACTCGGTCTTTGCACCAACTTCGATTCATGTTTTATTTTCGAAATGTCTTAGAATAACATTTCGTTCGATCACGATAACCGAATACTGGACACGATCCAGGAGTTTCCAAGGGATTTATCGTCTGTATTTTGCAATGGTATTCAAAAACCATCATTTCAGAAAAAAATCGTGCTAAGGGTGAACTGTAAGGGCGCGGGCAGTCATGATTAAGCACATTGATTGGAAAATTAGAATTTTGAGAGTCTATTAATCAGCCTACAGTTTATTGTTAGGAAAGCAACTTACGGACTATCACGGCTACACGAGCCAAGAAAAAAGCATACCGTCAACGCTACTCGGCAATGGAGGCCCTCGTGCACTTGCCTCCCCTAACAATTGTTCTTTGCGTGTTATTAATGCGTAACTAGTGCATAATGTTTAAGATATCTTGATATAACTTAGTTTGTCGTAGTGACCACATTGCAATTGGTAATTTTTACAGGATATAATTCCTCAGATTTTAAGGAATCTGAAAACTATAAAAAATGGCCACAAACTTCGGCTTACCGCCGTCAGTAAAACTTATCTAATTGATGTATGTATATCATCGTTCTTTTCTTCTTACAATTAGTATCGAAAAACCTAGTAAAATTCATTTTAAAGTTACCAAAAGTGTTCCGATAAACATCTTGATTTCATATATAAAGAAATTACTATTAAGGACTGTGTCAAATATAAGGGCGAAGGTTAAGCCGATTTGCAAAGACGTGGTCAATTTCAAATTTTTGCAACCTTGTTTCGAACGAGAGTATGCAATATTATGAAATATTTATATATTACCTAAAAGGGTATACGTTCAAAAGTTGCAGTCAATTCCATGGAACAGGTTGAAAAAAAAGTTTGTTCGACTGGTGGAAAAAATATCTGCTCAACATCTGAAATAAAAAATCAAGGTAGTTTTATAATTAGCTGTGGAATCACTATCGTTAAGCGTACGGAATTTGTTTTCTTTCATTCTTTTTATTTACAGCAAGGCTTCTAATTTAAACATTTTTGTTGCAACCCATACGGCTTTTACTTCTGTAATTAATCTGTACACTTAGCGATAGAGAATATGTTTTCAAAAATGGTGTGCATTTGAATTCATTTCCTGAATTCTATTAACGCCCTATTAACGCATCCTTTCGACGGATTGCAATCGCAGCGTACAGGAATCGTTTAATAATGTTGTTCGCCAAATTAACTTTGAATAATTTGAATTGTATAAGGAGGTTGTGGTGATCAATGATACAAAATAAAGGTTCAATGATACGAAATGGTTTCTCGCAACTATCAAACAAGGCTATCTGTTTTGTAATTAGATAGATACTTCGGCTTAACCCCTTTGCTATGGCGGAGTCGCCAGTTTACTTAAAAGTCGTTAATTAATGCAAAAATATTACAGGTAACTAGAGTCACCTGTAGTATACCCTAGAACGACAACCTTTTATTTTTCAGCATTAGTAACACCCTGGACTCATGGCCGGCTCGAAATAAAAAATTCGTTTTTCACTCGTCTGTGAATCACTTAAAAAATTATAACTACATGGTGCGAATACTATTAAAAGAAAGGAAATAAACATTTTTAAGTTATTTTAAAATGTGAATGTCACGTCTGTGGCCAAGACTGTGGGTTTGCGACTGTTTCGACTGTCTGTGCTGTCTAAGTATCCAAATAGGACTTTGTAGGAATTTAAATAGGCTGTTGGAAATTTACAATTCGATGTCGTGTCCATAAACAACACGTTGAATACGTCTTTGCACAAAATTCTCTCTAATTGTCCAATTTATCATGCTTAATAAATATTCCGAACACCCTTTCAGTGAGCCCTTAGCACGCTATTTCCTGGAATGTGTAGGCCTGCGCCCGAATGAACATGTGGTTTCTGGAAATTTCGAAAATTCCACGATTTCCTTTCTTTAAGTTCTGACTGAACTGTACCTTAATAAATATTAATTGTTATGCTTTTCTGAAGAATTTGAGAATTACCAAACAATACTCTTACTAAACTTCACTTCAAGATCATATTATTATACGTCTTCAAATGCATTTTAATATCAGCTACAGTGTGCAAAAGGAACGAAATATGTACTTATATGCAAAATAATACCGATGACCTTAAAAATTCCGAAAAAAATAATCTTAGAACAAAGATAGATAGTTTTTGCAAGAAATTTGCCCTTTGATTCCATTCATATAGAAAACTGTATTCCATCTTCAAAAGTGGTGAAAATATTTGGGTGGCTAACTTTAAATGGGACACCCGGTAAAGTAGTTACATATAATTATTATGAGTTGTTATACAGCGTAAGTCACTATAATTTTAGATAAAACATGAGATCGCACTCGAAGTATACCTCGGGATAGCACCGATCCTGTTAAATTTCAACCTATCCTAATTCTACTTTTATCTTGTACCTTCTAAAGGAAAGGAAAAAGATTGAAACCAAGAAGAACAAACAGAGGCTAAAAATATGCAACGTGTTATAAACACGTGCCACAATATTAAAAGCAACGCTTTACCATACTGTATATTCTTCATTTATGTGTGTATTATACCGCAAATTCTAACGTGAGTCTTGATCATTTCTAGGAAACATTATGATAAAACCTCTTTCTGAATAGCAACTTATGGCGTACATGTTTTCCTAATATTGCCCACAACTATGCATTCTTAACGGCCTTAAGATTTTACTGGAAATATGCTATCGATGCGGCTATTTCGGCTCAAGGTCATTTGAAGGTCATCGAATGGTAAGCATATAAATACGTATTTATTTTTTTACTACAAGGTTGGACGCAAAAGAAATACCATGTTCCATTAAAGAAAATTAAAGCGACCTCGAAATCTTGAAGAAATGTGAGCATTATGAAAAATTAGGATTAAGTATTTAATGCTGTCCTTCGAATAGATAATATCATTGCTGGCACTCTTTTAAATAGAAAAATTAGGATGGATAATTATTGTACCAAGTTATATAAACTTGCCCTACACATACATTATATTTATATGTACGATAGGTGTACATATAAGCATAAACTGTAACTAAAGGTGAAACGTTTTGCTTCTTTAATACAAACATAGATGCAATGCATTCTTACCGGGGTCGACAGTTGCAACATTTACAATTTTGCTGACGCGCATGGTTACTCCACTGGCGTCGTAACTTACAGAAGTTACTAAGCCACTTGCAGCCCGGTTTGGGTGGTGTGTAGCAATTCCACTCGATTTCCTCGGCACACTGGCAAGGTTCTAAGCATGAGTTTATTGCGACGGTATTAACAGGCCGAATGGTATTACAGTCCGTAGTAACGAAACATCCTCCGCTACCTCGGCATAAGCATAATGGAGAATCAAGCGTGCAACCTTGTCTCATGTGAACGTCACCATGATGTACTGTATCGAAAATTAAATAGTTATAATCCTTACCTACATTTTAGTCTTATAAATTGGATATATTCAAGTAATTTCAAATCAAGTCAAGTCAAATCAATTTGACAAGGAAATATTACGCTCATTCCCTTCCTTTAACAGGTCAAGGTCCCTAAAGGTCCCTAAAAATATCATTAGAAATATGTTCAACATTTATGACAGTTTTGGGATTATATGACGGTCTGCATTCCGAATTATTCCTTGTGTATCGTATATTGATTCAGAAATACAAAAAAAATGTCTGCAGCGTTGTACCTCGTCGTAAAGGGATGTCTGAAGACCTTTCTATCGATAATCGCTAGTGAAGGTAGGAGAAGTCGTAACAAGACTAAACTATGATTAGGTGGAAACTGTTTTCCACATTGATAACATTTCATCGAAAGTATTAGTTTGTTATTACCATTTAATACATAACACAATCGCCATACACAGGTGATCACTAAAGTTGTGGTAATTTCTGTGTTTTCGAGGGCTCTCGACGGTACACAAACTATAATAGACATTAATTAAGTACTCTACCGTTCAGGTCGTCTAAATGGTCCGTTTGTTCCACAGGGGTGCTTTGCAACGTAAATGTTCTAACCCCTTGGCAAGGAAAGAATGAGATATTAGTTACTACCGATTTATGACTTGAAGTGAATATTTTGCGATTGAAAAGAATAGACAGAGATACAATAAGTTAATGACTTGAAACCATGGCCAATTCTTTTGTACTTCAATACACCGTTCTATTTTACGACCTCGCTACATCGTGGGTCGGACAATATGCACAATTAGCATAAAGTAATAGCTTTAGGTAATACAAAGAGTTTATAACATAAATTTTATGATACATTCTATGTAATTCTGCAAGGGCAAAACTAATAACCTTTATCACAGTCGGCAGAAGCCACCAAGAATGAGCTGCATTCAAATTTTTTTGCTGCAATGCGTTGGCGATTTGTATTTCTTCCTAAAGCCTATAAACGTACGCCCTTTCTATTTTATTATAAAATGAAAATTATAATTGCAGTATGTAAAATACTAATGCACAGATGCAATTAGCATATGGCTTAAAAAAGATTTAGACTCTAGGAGTGAACGACCATCGTCCAATTTAAACAATTTAGAATAAGATTTTTATAAAGATAGATTCTTATTAAGATATTTGTAATGTTCAAGAATTTTCGTGGCTTACCAAAACTTATGTAACGGATGTATTAAATATGCATTATTTTTTTGTGTAACATAACAAAAATTAGTTTCAGAAAATTACCGCAAAATTCCGATATCAGAAAATTTTCCGATATTTTCTTAAGGACATGAAATATCGTAGAAATTATATATGATATGTATAATAATATAAAAACATTTAATTATTGTTCTGCAAAGCACTTTTTGTACAACATATTTCACATATTCATTAATAAGTACTACATATAGTAAAAATGAGAATAATTATTACAAATTAACTAACCACAGTCATTGCAATCAGCATAGAATTTTGTTTCATTTCTTCCTCTACAACATGACATTCTTGTCAAGCGAATAGTGGAATCAAGTTTAATAATTTGATAATGATTTTGATATTGTTTAGTTGTAAGTATGATTTTATATTATATATATAAATTTAATCTACATTTTTGCAGTTTATTAATGTAACAGAAGAGAAGGTTGTAATGTAACAGAATAAGTGATTTTCTACTGTTTTATTAAATGCCTTTTATGTATGACTTCAGTTTAGATTCCCATAGTACTATACGCATGTACTAACAATAATTTAAAATATAATTATAATAATGCAGCTTCTGAAAGAATGGTAAATTAGAATGTAAACGCTGAGTAATCTTCACATGTGAAATATTTTCTGTTGCCTGTATCATCGAAAAACTTTTTGTAAGAACATTAATGAAATAAGGAGTAAGAGTAACATATTGAACTTATCAATCTGACTCATAAATAAATTTAATCAGAATCACTCTATGATATAGTATATGCCATAAGATGAATATGTACAAACAATAAATGTTAAAAACCATATTTGTATTCACTTGTCATTAATTATATGGTATATATCAGAATTGAAATTATAATTTAAATTTAAAGCAGTATATATACTGCTCTTTTAATTATGATTAAACGCTGTTTCCAGGAAAGGAAGTACGCATTTGCGTGTATAATTATTATCACAATAAATAAATTACACAACAATTACAAAACAGCCAGCATACATAGTTTCTAATTGCATGGCAAATTACAGTATACTGTTATTGCTGCACCAGCATATTATATGTATATCATACTAAAAACATTTTATATTTTAGTACTGAATATATTTACTCAAAAGTTAAATAAAAGACATTTGAAATTGTATTTAACATATTATATGTATGTATGTATATCCAAGTAAAACTGCTAATGCAGAATTAGCGTTATACGTATGTACACGTATGCCTACACATCACGTTTAAATGTACCAGTGCGCATGGTAATTACTGGGAAAAGCGTGTACATATGCATATATGTATGTATATGTACGTATAAGTGTCGTGCACGTGTGACATAACAGTTTTTCTATCTATGTAAGTACGTAATACATACTCGTAACATTGTAAATATACAAACTTCATAATGTCTTAAAGTACAAAATGTTATACCAACGAACAAGTGTTTTTTACGTTCGAAAATTTCAATTTATACAAAGCCAGTAACCTACCGATTGGCAGACACATCATAGCTAACACAAACTTTTCACGTTGCGCGTGATTGTGTACAAATATCATCTCTAATATAGTTTCACGTGACAATACATTCTGAAGTTATAGAAAAAGCTTTTCAATAGTTATACGTTACAATTGCCAATTGGTTTCTACCTTGTTCATCGGTAATTTACAGTTACGGTACTTTATTGCGGTACGCTTAGGTAGGTATACGTATACTATTGTATACACGCGTTCGGTACACGTGCGCTTATGATGTGTATGCCATATCATATATACGCGTGGACGAGCGCGGACGTAACCTAACAAAGAAGTGCATAACATATAGTGGATATGATAGTATGATATTAAAGACGTGTGTACTAAAGCTAAAACGTTTTATGCTCTAAAGCATTGTACTGTGTCATACAACAGAAATTAGTGATTTCTCAACAAACAAAAAATTTCGGCACTTCACCTTAACATTTGTTGGCATCACATGGGTGGAATTAGTGTTGTATCTGGTGTCTGACGTGCTTCAACATATTCATATCTGTGAACGGCTATAAATTTCCCGTGTTATGTTAAATAAATGTGTGTTGAATAAAATCAGTTAATATTTGCCTAAAATAAAAGTGATCTGCGACTCTAGGTTATAGATTCACTTCAATGTACGTATATGAAAGTTCGTGTTACCCCTATCATCGCGTCAGACATAACCTCTAATAAACGCGTGGTTGTTTGGTTACAATGTGTTTAAGCATTTTTATTAAGAGAATATTTTGAACATTTAGTTACAGATCGGTGCTGCTGGTTATTTTGTTCAGTATTTCGATTAAAACTGTGACATGGAAGCTGGATTTTTAAATTTTCACGATGAAGAACACTTTTCGGACTTTTCATTATCTTTGGAACAGGTAACATATTATATATTTTTATTGCACGTTGAATGTTTGTTTTTACATAAATTTCTGCTTGGAATCCTGAAGCGAATAATTATTAACGAATTGATATTTATTAATAGACGAAGTGATCGAGTTGTTAATATATATTCTTTTACCGATCGCCATAAAAATTCTCTCAGGTATTCTTTAAACGTGTGCAAATATTTTAATCAATCTGTTATAAATATTGTATGATTAATTAACTTAACGAGCGACAATTAACTTCGAAAAAAGTGGAAATACTGACATGTATTTACTTTTTAATTATTCCTTTCTATTTCTATTGAAGATCATTTAATTATTTCAAGTATTTTTCAACCTCAAATAACTTCATAGAATTTATTCATAATCATACTTTGATCGCTATCAAATATATGTGGAAGGTGGAATCATAAATATTTAGTTTATATACATTATGTATTGCGTCTCTTAACTGAATATCCCATACCTTGAAAGTCAAAAATATACAACAGCAGTTGAGCAGAAAAAGTAAATGGAATTAGTTAAATTATATTCATAAAATAAACCTGGAATCCAACGATAATATAAATATGCTAAGCTATAGGTACATGATTTAATACTAACTTTAATAAAAAGGTAAAAAGATGCTCGTGAAAGTTGAAAGAAGATACTTGAAGTTTGTTCTGTATACATTGCAGAGAAAATGATTGTAATATAAACTTGACCTAGAAACCAGATTCATTTTGTGAAATCGCCGGAACATTTGTGTTTTTAACACGCTAAGTTCCATGCCGCCACCCAAGGACCGGCGGTTATCTTTTGCTTTAAGATACGCTGCCACGCCGGTCTGAGTCTTAACTAAAAGTTCTAGGTCACACGCGGAGTCTATCTGGCCACTTCGCGGTGTCAGTGAGGCCAAATTGGCGTAGCAATTAACATGTTAATACAGATATTTACTTCTGTCTCTGAGGAAATTTAATTTTTGACCCATGTGTACCTAGTATTTTATGCTCGCAATCAGTTAAGTGCACTCACTGTGCTCTTGAATATAGTAACCCATTTTTTAAAAACCCTGTATATACGCATACATGTCTTCTTTAAGACTAAATACGGGTACAAAATTATATCTTTTCATTACATATCTTGTAACCGTTTGCTCATGGAACGTGACTCCTATTCACTGTTTGGTTTAATATAAAAACGCAAGCAACGACTAAGGGGCGATAATAACTTTTCTATGAATAGACAGCCTTTAATATGATGGTTTTAAATTTAGTCTATCTCAAGTTATCACTTCCTTATATTAGAAAGAAGACCTTTGATTGCAAAGGGTTAAGTACATCTTAAAATATGTTCCTTTTTTAACAGAATGTAGTGGAGAAACCGCAGGATTTATTAATGCACATGGTCGAAAATGATTTCGATTATATGGAAACACATCTTGATATCACAAACTCTGATAATATATGGAATACTGAGCAAGAGTAGGTATTTCTATGGCATTGCATTATATGTAGAATGAAAATGTATTACTTAAGATTATATAATTTTAGGCACAGCGAAGATGTGGACGAAACGTCTATATCAGAAGCCCCCACAATGTCCAAGATTGATAGTATTAAAGAAGATTTTGCAAAAGTTCTTACAGATTGGCAAGAACATATTGGTTACTTACAGGTTTTACTACTTTCTGGTTGTTGTATGTATTGCTGCTAACGAATGAACTTGTCGTTAATAGTTATTTTTTTCAGGCTTCAGATATGGATGAATATATAGATGTTATAGGAATAAGCATGAATTCTACAGACAAACGAAATTTCTGCATGTCAGAAAGTACACTTCACGACGAGCAGGAAATACATAATTTAGATTCTGATTTATCTATAACAAAGCAGGCGGATTTAACAAAGGAATCTCTTTACAGTAATCAGGGTATAGTACATTTAAATTCCTGTAATAAAGATACAGGTTTAATGCATATAATTTAATGCTTCCTTTGTTTAAGTAACAGCTATTTCTATACTAATACAAATATGTATGCTTTATAGATTTTAGAACAGAAAATAAATCGTGTCACAACATAGATGATTTTGCAGAAAACGATAATAAGAAAGTTAAAACGAAATCTAAATCGCTCTTACTAGAATCGAAACATTTAAGAAGCCAAAGTAAGTTAAGAAAAAATATACATAAATATGATGGCACAGGATTTGATATGCCCGCCAATTCAATAAAAAAACAAAAAAAGAAAAAGAAAGAAAAATCATTACAACAAAGTAAAGGCATTCAACGTGACGATCGTAGCAGAAGTAAATCTGTTGAAAATGCATTACCAGGTAAATTCAAGCAAAGAAATTTATATTTCAATTCTAACTATATACATTTCGCATGTATCGAAAAATGAGAAAAATGTTGAAAACTAAAGCGGGAAGACCCCGTATATTTATTTGCTATATTGTTATATGAACTTTCGTTGAACTGTAGTTCTGGAAGCTGGTGATGTGAAAAGTTTACTGGAGCAATTTGAAGCTTCTGAGAATACATTAATATCGACATCTGCTGCTGCAGAAACTAATGGAGAATATGACTCTAGTTTGCCTGTAAAATCTAATAAAATTCAGCGTTGCGTAAAACAGTCTGAAGTTTCAAATTTGCACAAAAATATTAGAGATGCTTTACCGAAAGAGGTGATCGAAAAGATAAAGGTAATCATATACCTAATACCTAAGTAAGAAAATAAAGTGTCCATAGTTAAAATTGAAATAATGTCGAATTGTATTATCTCGTATTATGGTAGACATCTGGCCGTAAAAAGGCGATTTCAGTAATACCAGCAATGCCTAATATTCAAAGTAATGGTCGTAGTAATGGTACACGAATGCAGGATGCTGCTGCGACACTTTTCCGCAACAAACTTCTGAAAATAGTTAAGTATAATACCTTATGGCAATGCTTATCTTTATTTTTAACATAGATTACTCGTAATAGCTAATAGAACAGGTAAAATAGAGCGAAAGGTAGCTATCAATGTGATGTCGAAGGCACATATTTCATTAATACATTCGGCGTACTTTGACAAGATACTCTCCTCAGTTGTCGATGTTTCCCGCCGACTATTTTCATTTTGATCATCGGCCAACGGCGCTGGTTCTTTTCGTACCTGAGGGGCGTATGGCGGAAGTTCACTCCCATATTATTGAAAAAATAATAAATGCAAATAGAAATGCGTTTACGATATTAAAAAACGTCATCTAGAATGTGCATCTCACAGTAGTAACACGGATCCAGATGGATCCAGCGTAGTCTACCGTGCGATCGATCGAACCGTCCGGTCTGTTGCTCAAATATTAATATTTTTACTGACCTGCTACGGATTATACTCTTTTCACTGGAAGTGGAAACCAACGGTTATTATATGCCTTTAGCAACCTTATCATACAGTTTGTCACTGTAACAGAACGACTTCTTTCTTAACAATCCGAGATCAGGCGAATAACGTGAGTCTCAACCAGTTGAGTCACTGGTGTGACCTGACATGGATCACCGGACTCGAATGTGTTAAATAGATGTTATATGAGATACTGTCCGATATATGAATGTTTAGCGGCTAGTAATGAATACTAAGCCGTTAGATCTCAAGGTTCGATGATGAAGAAGAACTGTGAAACTTCTTTATAAATTCGAATATGTGTTTTGGATGCCACGTTGATGCGACTCATGTCCTTATGTGACAAGAATTTTGTTTAGAGCTCTGTGTTTAATGATATACAATAAAACTACAAATACATTTAATTATTCATTGATAATTCGAAAAAAATATTACGTCGTTCGAAAACTGTAATGTTTATTTTTATATAAGTAACATAGTCATTATTGTACTGCATTAGGTGACAAATAATACTAAAAGTAATACCATCGATGGCGGACTAGTCCAGTTGGATCACGATTACTGTAGTACCAATTCCTCTGTTAATAGTTCAGACAGTAATAGTGAGTACGACAGACAATCTAGTGACAGTGAAAGAGTGAGTTCAGTTAAACACGAGAACCAACGGCAGTCTCATTACTACACGGCGTATGAAAAACAATCGTTTTCATCGCATTCAAATAGAAATGTTATGAAAAGTAAAGAGTATTCAATGGAAAGTAATTCGAAGAAAGATAGTGGTTTAGAATCAGGTGAAGTAAGTGATAATGGTGAAGAACAGCCAGTAGTTACAATAGTTAGTGATGTTAAAGTTAATAAATCTATGCAAGACCTGCGAAACGAGACAAAAGTATGCAAAAAGCAAGTATTAACAAACGAAGGGAATGTTCAGCCTGTTGATATTCCACATAACACTGCGAAATGTACTACTAGTCAAAACTTGGCTGAGTCTTCTAAGAATTCTGTGCACGAAATGAAAATACACTCAGCCTTAGCGACAAATATTTTACAACTACGTCAAGGTATTTTAGGTAAAACAAACTTTACAAAAGTAGGAAATCAAAGAACGAAACAAATGGTCTCCGTGTTAAAGAAACCACCGAATGTACAACAAGTATCCGTTTTAATGACCACTGCCAACGAAAGTGTAGTGACGACTACTAATAGCGCAAACAATGAAGTGCAGAATATTATCGTTCAAGAAAGTGAAAAGGTACTTACACCAGAGGAAGAAAAGAAACCACCTCGTAAGAAATTAAATTTGGCAGAATATAGAAGTAGGAGAGAACAAAATCGTAGCGATAACAGTAGAACAAACTCACCACTGCAACCTATGACGTTAATATACGTCCATCATGCCTCCACAACTACTGAACCTATTAAGGATGATCCAACGAATTTAATTTGGTCAGAGAGAGAGATCGTTTCAGTTTTAAAACCAAAAGTAGAAGTAGACGAGAACAAAACTCGTCCAAAACCAGCCACTTGCGAGATAGGAATTCAAACTTACGAAACAGTATTTGAGTTCCCCGCGAAGTCTTCAACAGATGTTGACGAGAGGGACGAGCAACAAAGGTAAAGAATTGTTAAGAATATTATTTCTTTTATAGTTGGTATTTGTTTTAATTTACATAGTTCGGCACAAAGTTACAAGCGTGTACAGGGTATTTTGCTTTTGACGTACATCGCATAATATCGAATAATGCACTGTAAAATAACTTATTCGTATAATTTTCAGGAACAGTCATGCACGAGACAGGAATCAACGAACTTGTAATGGACACAGAGTTAGGTCCAACTCAAGCCGATCTCGATCGAGAAGCAAAAGCAAGAGTAGAAGCAGAAGCAGAAGTAGCAGTAACCGAAGTAGATCACGTAAACGGAGCAACACACGCCATCGGCGGATAAGCCATCGTCGAAGCTCGGTCAGCTCAAATAGTAGTTGGTCGTCACATTCGCGTTCGCGTTCGCGTTCACAATTGCGATCGCGTTCACGTTCACGTTCATGTTCAGACACGAGGTCCACTTTCAGTTCAAGGTCAAGATACTCACGATCACGTTCTAGATCGTCCCGATCAAGATCACGATCATCCTCCCGATACTCTAGTTGTTCTAGGTATATACATAAATTACAAAAATCGATTTTTAATCTAGCTGTTCGACAGTTTCGATCAGACAAATGGCGAATATTTGAATTAGAAAAGCTATGGAAATATTTATAGGTCTTCATCTCGTTCGAATTTCGGCAGAAATAAATGGTCAGGAAGGAGAGAACACGGGAAATATAAAAAGTACGAGAGACATAGAAAACATTCTACAGGAAGCTACCATGCCTACAGAGACTGGAGAAGGTAACAGTTTTGCAATTCATATTTTCGATATGGAAGAAATTTCGTTTGTAATTTTAATGCTCAAAAATGTCTGACCGCTATTAGACCGAGAGCATTATTAGCTTTCGACGGTGCTGTTTTCGAATGACATTTGTATCGTAGAGATCAGACTACAAAGGGCTCAAGTAATCGCTCCTACACTATTACATGCATGGTAGACAAGGTTCAACTTTTTAGACGCCCGGTTACAGTCACTGTAAAGATGGGGATATTTCTTTCTAGCTCGATCCCGTGTTGGCAAGTTTTTGAGCACTGTTGATGCACATATGTGCTCAGGAAAAATAGTTCACTTTGGTCTGTTGATGCATATGTACGATCAGAGTGCTCTTTCCCAGCGCTTGTTACTATTATTTCTGCCCCAGCCACAAAGTATTTCCGTATTGCACTGTTCCGTACGGAAATGATTAAATATATTATTAACTCTTTGAGTACTGTTGGCACATGTATACACTCAGGAAGATAAATTCGTTTTGACCTGTTGGCGTATATATGTATACAGAGTAAGAAGTTCGCTGATTACATAGGCAGCTCTATGGCATAGATAATTCTTCATTGCGTTGTCCCATACCAATAAGGTTAAGGAAGCTTGTGCGAGTCTTGGTAGTTGCAATTGCCCGTACAGTTTTATATGAATTTAATGAGTTGAAATATTCATTTTATTTGCCAATGTAGGTAGCCCCTGTATAACACGGCGAATAGGTTCCTAACAAATGCCGTATTATGTAAACTCGTGCTGTACAAGATAACGAAAGAACATATCAGATTCGTACATGCTGATTTTGATGAATCTTTGGGTAAAGTTAGTTATTGAAAAACTATTACACCCACATGTATTTTGTTTTACTCATAATCGTCCACATCATAGAGGTGGAAATTTTGCTCAAAGTTGGGGATAGAAAATAATCAAGGCATCCCATCTAAAACAGGCCATTTAAACAACTGATTTAGTTTAAATGATTCATATATGCTATTAAGGCCATCAAAGAACAAACGTATTGTACGAACATTTTTATTTCGATATGATTTGAATATTAATAATATTTATTTTTATTTCTTTTACACGTTTTTATTGATATTAATCTACATTTAACCATGTGTAATATTTGAAATAACATTTGAGTCCAAGAATTAAAATCAATTTTCATCGATACCATAAACTTCAGAAAACGGAAGACAAGCTGTAAATATAAACAGATATGTAAAGGTGCTGTCAAGTAGTTAAATTGTTAAGATTAATTAGTTACTTATCTACAAGTTCTATTTAAAACGATAATAAATTTTCGAAATGCTGTCTGAACCTCTTTGGGTTATTTTGAGATTAATGATAATGCAAGCTTGATGTGATTAATTGTGGCATTTTTGTTCGGTCTAATAGCCTTGCATTAGTTTTTCACATAAGAACAATTTGAGTGATGCGAGTTTCGATGAGCGAACTGGTTATGCCATAGGTCCATTACACTTAATCTGGCCATCCATTTTGAAACATTTCATTCAAGATTTGAATTATAGAATTCAAGTAATAAACCAGGCAGCCGCCATATTGGTATCGCGTTATTTTTCGAACGTGTAACACAAACATCTTCTATGTTTGTAGTGCCATAATAAACAGATTTGTTTAAATTTATAGTTACATTTAGTTTTCCAATAAATTCGTGTCTTTTGTTGTGAGTGCAAAACATTTTTCACAGATGCACTTTGTAATACGTAATGGATTAAATGTTTGGCCTCGAAGTGAGCTAAATCAAAGTTTCGAAGAACAATTTTTATTAAATTATCAGGGTTCCCATCTTTGTCATAGGCGGCATAAATACTTCGATCAACCCAGATCATAACGAAACTCGCCAATATAAATAAAAAAAGATAGAATATAAATTCTATCAAATGGTTTGCATTAGACATGTGATACACAAATGCTATTGAAATAAGTGCATTGTGAAATAAAAGGGGCTCAAATTTATTGGACAAAGTAATGCATACGTTACTTTAATTCTAGCAATTGAATGTGTTTTAAAGATCATACAGTATACAATGTACATGGTTCAATACATTTTAGGGTCACCAATAATAAGCAGGGCAATAAAATGTCGTTAATGGGCAAAAAAATATCGATGTCCTTAAAATAAAAACTTTTGTTCCAAAAATTATCAGCCTGTTTTAGATAGTTCGCCATGCATTTGTTCAAGTACCTAGAAGAAACTATTATAGATAGAGCAATGATGTTAATTAATTAAAGTGTTCTTGAATGACGAATTTCACTAAGCAAAAGAAGTTTTTGAAAGTTCGTTTGTTTATGCATCTCCCGTAAACGCTATCGTTGAGAATTGTTTATAGAAAACCCGAGGCATGGTTTTCCTTTGGATCACCATGCAAGTGTCGCACTAGGAAATCTTATTTTTAGAGTGAAACCGCGTTATATTGGGGGTATGCAAAATTGTCCATCGCTTCTATAGCAACCTTCTTTATGAATATTTTATAAATTGTATAATATTTGTGAATCCAAATATTGCACTGTTGCCACTGTTCAGGCACAAAATGACTTAAGTTATTTAATGAATTAATTCATTAGTGAACTCGAACTTCTTCGACATTTCGAAATGCTATCTCTGAAAGGCTGTGTTACACGGAACGGACAAATAGAAATCCGAGAGGGCTATGTCTGGAGAATGCGCTGGTTGTGATAGGATTCTCATTGCAATTAACGTTTTTCGATTTCCTAATAAAAGATAGAACTTGGAATTATCATGCCAGAGAATCATAAGTGGCGAGAGCCAGAAGAATACAAGTGGTTTCACTTGTGTCTCAGTACTGGTATATCGGCTCGAGGTACCGCGGTGTCAATCGGTACTGCCACTTGGGTGTCTTTTTATGACAACATTATTATTATTAAGTCAAGATCAGACTAAGCGACCAGCGCTGCGGTGTATTGTCGCAAGGTATTGGGACCGTAATAGGGAACTGCTGAACCGTCTTGTACGTGTCACCGTGTAGATAACTAGGACAGTTTAACAAGAGACACTCCGAAAATTATGCAAATATTTTTCGACTCGATAGACTGAAGGGAACAATGCTTCAAAAAAAAAACACGTTGAAATTAAAATATAGATATTGTACTTACAAATTCTTGACCGCCATGGTGCACTATATGCGTCGTAAATACACTGGCAATGAATTAATAAACAAAATGGGGTCGATAATTAAATTTTTTTGAGCTTACACGCGGATTTTATAGCGTTACCTAAATGGGATTATAAATACTAAACACCGACTGCGCGGAATACGACTAATTCCTCGCAAAATCGTTTTGTTTTGCACCTTTTGCGCGTATTGAGGTATGATACACGGCGAATCTTAATTAACTGCCTTAATCGGAAAACAAACTGGCCGGATTAATTAAAACTCACCGGACAGGCAGGACTTGCGACAAATAAATAAAATGTATTTCGTGTATACACTAATGGCCAAAAGTTGCGTCCTTTAGTGGTACAAATGTTGAATGACTTATTATCGATTAATTGATTCAAAATTAACATTACAGGGACTAATAGTAATAAACTGTGTTTCTACCTTGGAAATGTTCTCAAATTTGCATCTTAAAATTATTAACGAGCAATAAACTTTCTGTATAGCTTGCACTGCCTGGTGGTTTCAAACTTTTGCCTGGTAGTCTCAAACTTTTGCCTGGTAGTGTACAGTTGCTCTTTCATACGAATGAAAAATCATTTTACGATACTGTATATTTGCACACAATTTTGTTTTGTATAATTTGCCATCATTACAGCTTTTTCGCGAGAACCTTTCAATATCAACTAGGGAGATTCTCACGAGGAGCGATTGTATATTGTTTATGAAACTGATGTTCTGGATAGTTGAGGTTCCAGATGATCGAAACTATGAGTAATCGAGGACTAGTAAAATTTATAATTTGAACTAGTTTTTACGAAAACTATACTTAATTCATGTTTCCAAAATTATTAAACGTACAGACCTGAAGCCTTTTTCCGAAGAATAATTGTTGTAACATAAAACTATTATATTTTATATTTTGTAAATGTTACCCCAGATTGAAGTGCTTAAGAACTTGAAAAGAAATTACTGACAACAAATTCCATTACCGAACGTTCTACCGCGCACGTAGTATAATTTTTGAAAATAATTACATTTGTTACTAAATTATCGCGTAAGTGATGGATACATATGGATAGAACCACCTCGCCTGCAATAATTATGCAACAAATAAATTTGTAGCCGATCTACATCCTGTTACTAAAATTCCATTGCACATTTTCACAGTTCATCAAACGATCTATAACTGGCGGTGAATCCATAGTCTTGCTACATTTTTCGGAAAATTGTAGTTGTGTTGTTTGAAGTAAATAAATAGTTATTATTGGAGTAGCCATCAATCTACAATCTACCATACGTTGTTAACAATAAAACAAATTCAGGACTGGAGGACAAGAATTTTGTTATAGTTCCTAATGTGCTAAAATATTATAGCAGTAGTGTATTCGTATTAGAAACGTTTAACGTTTGTACCCAATAATAAATTTTCCACATAAATATCACAATACTTTTTTATATGGCATAAAGAACTGCATCAATACAAATTATACAGTTTCGTTTAAAAGAACGTGTGTCACCATATAACTATTTCTCAGGGGGAATTAGGGGGCAACAAAATGCTTGTAATGGCAAAATTATATACAATATACACGATGTCCAATTACTAATTACTTGTAGTCTGCCCGCTGTGTGAAAAAATAGTTCAGAGAAAAATTGAATGGTTTCGAGATAATTAGTTTTTATTTATTTCACTTTTTAAAATGATATCGTATCATTTTTAATAGACTAGAAGCTCTTTATTTTTCATAAAAAAGAATTAAGGTATCTAATAGTTTTATTAGAATTAAATATACGTTTACTAGCAGATCCTTATCTTTTTGCATATACCCTAATTAAAATTCGTAGGTGGAAAATTGGTTAACTATATCCCTGTGAATGTTGATTTTCCGATATTTATGTAATAATCTCATCTTTCTTAACATCCTGCATACATAAAACATGTTATCGTTATAATATAAAAAGTATTAAACATTTTGTTCAAAAAGAAATTATCTATTACATATCTGAGCAACTGATTCTTGACTCTCCATGTTTGTTGATAAAGTAAAACAATATCTAATTTATTAATATCTAACTTTTTGCATTGTTTTATATTTCTTTTACAATATACCACCTAGAAGTGATAGTAATTAATAAGTTAAAACAATCTTTCAGATATGTTTCAGTTCACGTCTATGAAAAATGAAATATAGGTACATAGTAAAACAATATTATCGTTCAACTAATTTCCAATTATTTGTTAGGTCACCATCGAATTCGTTTCGGCGATCGTGCGATAATTGGTACGACCGAGAGAAGCAAAGGCAAGTGGAGGAACGAAGAGTGATTTATGTGGGACGTCTGGAAGAAGGAATTACAAAAGTTGACTTGCGAAGGAGATTTGAAGCTTACGGCCCTGTAGTAGACATTAGCGTACATTTCCGAGAGCATGGGTAATACATTTCCCATTTTATCCTGCTAGTTGTTATATTTATACGAATGTGAAGAGCCTAATCTTATATTTATATTTCAGCGATAACTACGGTTTTGTTACCTTCGCTTACAAAAATGATGCGTATGAAGCTGTAGAGCATGGTAACGACGATCCGGCATTACCTAGATATGATTTATGTTTTGGAGGTCGTCGAGCTTTTTGTAAAGTAAAATATGCTGACCTTGGTAAGAATGCGTTGCATTAAATAGCTCCCGCGCTGTTTCGTTCGGAGAAAACTAATACACTGCCCGAAAATTGTATGTTCCATACCAATGAAAAATTTGCGTTTGGTATCATTTTGCTACTTAATTAAAGAAAGCGTATACATCGGTTTCAAAGAATGAATATAACATTTAATTAAAGAAAAAAGAGAAATATAATTTAGCAGAAAAAAATGATAAATTTCTACAAAGTCACCCGCTTTTTACAAAAACAATATCAAAATCACTAGTTGCTTTTCGACTATTTATGTACTAATACTTAGCGTAAACCTCATTTTTTTTAATCATATTAAAACTATGGTTCGGCATTGATGAAATTAAATTTTAAAAGACGCCCACGTTTCTTTTATTGCTTCCCTTAATTCAGAAAGGGGGTTGTATTGTTTGCAATTGGTACAAAGTTTTCTTGCGATGATGCTCCAAAGATTGCTAATATAATATCTTATAAACTACTGATCTAATATTTAACTAGTAAAATATACCTGTGTACAGTACATTAAACAACATCTAAACGAACCATTGAAAAACAAACCATTCGTTGGTTGGTAAATACTGATGGTCTTGTTAATATTTGTTTTATTAAAATTCTGATAAATGTGTTCGGTATAAACATGTTCTTCATATCCGTGGTATTTTGGTTATTTAATTAACAGTAAAAAGTTCGTTATATATGTGCAATAATAATCTACGAAATATTGTGTTATTCACGAGTAATTACTTATACTTTATGTAGAAAAAAATAATAAACAATATCTTAATCGATGTTCATTACTTTTGACAGATGGTATTGCAAATAATTCACTCAGTGGTGGACGCATAATACAAGATGGCCAAGATAACACATTCGACCTCCTATTAAAAGAAGCAAAAGCAAAGTTACGCAAACGGAAGGTTTGACATATGTACTACTTGCTAGTTGTAAATGTAATTTAAAAGTTAGTACAGATGTCATTATCAATAATATTTAAAACAACAAACGCAAGTGGAGCGATATATACCTGTATTTTCCACCAACAGAAATATAGTTAAAAGTTGCATAACTGTTATAGAGTATAAATAACTGTTACGGTCTGTAACAAAAAGTAGCAGTTAACAGCTGTATTTTTTAAATTAATTGGAATACCAGTATCCACAAAAATGTATAGAATATTCATTCATTCTATTTCAATATTTTCATTAGCAGTGGAAGTATGAATTTTGTTTCGATATAGTAGGCCTGCTTGGTTAACAAGCAACATAGTTCTGAAGCGTTTATTTGGAAATTACTTTCTGGTTTTTATGAATAATTTATTGAAACTTATTCATACACTTCGTCGTAAGAGTACACAACTCAGTTGAATAGAAATAATTGTAACTTTAATGTGTTTTAACTTGAATGATATGAGGCATCATCATAATACATGTTATTTGGAATGTTTCATACAGAAATGTAAATGTATTTTCGTCAAGTCTGAAAAATACATTAATCGAAGCCGATAGCGTTACTTAACTAATCGAAGAACGCACTTACCTATAATATACCTATTAAAGTATTTGTATGTTTGCATAGAACAATGTTAAATGAAGTAATTGTGTTTGATAACATATTTACCTTTACTATTAACAATTTAAGTAAAATCATTTTGGAATGATTTAATGTGCATTTCATCTTGAGTAAACAATATCACACACGTGTATAATTAAATCTATTTTGCATCCTTTGCCTTGTATAATGTAAAATGCTAGATAAACTAATTTTCATATCTTCAAATTAAAACTCGTTACTAACGCATATATTATATTCTGTAGAAATTGCTAAATGTATTATCATTTGTTACTTTTAAGTACCATAAACTTGGACTACGTTCATTAAGCAAGTCTTCGTGATTGTACAGAGAGACAGTAACAAGGGACTTGGAAATATTGATTTTCATATTATCATTATCATTAGTTTTATTAGGTTTTCCTCCACTTTGTAGTTTTTCAACAATCACAATATCGAATGTCGAATAAGCTACGTACATATTAATTGAATAATGGTCATCAATTTTAAGAGTAAGGAATGAAAGTACATTTATAACTGAGTTTCAGTTATACATACATTGTGTTTAAGAACTCTGAAAGAACTCTAGGAAAATGAACGGGTTGTAATGAATTACAAGAAGACAATTTGGGAATTTGTAGAAAAGCAATTGAAATTCAACAGTTCCTATCCCACGAACAAATGTGAATAATTGTTTTTCTTTTTAATGAATATTATAATTTACAATTATACTAAAATATCGATTTTCTAATCGCATTGTATTGATTTTTATTAAACGTTTGATTTTCTCAAACTGGTAAACATGATTTAATCAACTGATTTTTATTAAATATAATTGTTTACGTATTACTTAATTATGTTTCCAACTGGCGGTTGTATAATAAATGAGTGAATCATGAATTAAAATAGATTTTTGTGGCCAGAAAATTACAAAAAAAAATATGGAATTATAATAATTGAGAATCGTTTGATCTTTATGATCAAATACCCTTTATTTTTAAATGGAATACAGGATCGTATTATCATTTCTCATTTATAAATGGAAGTATTTTTATGTACCCTTAAGATACGTGGTATATTTTTACAGAAAAAACTTTGTTTGTATTTAATTCGTTGTTATAAACTCTTTTTTCTGACAAATAATAAATATTTACGAATACTTCTTTCGTCTATTATGATAAACTACAATTAATATGTATGACTTTGTGTTAATAATTATGAAATAATAAATCTCTGTTAATGTATAGTTATACTTTATCATAGGAAATACAAACGTTTTCATTACGCAACTATAAAATTATTGTTTTATTCTTTGATTGTTTAATTACAAAACTGTCGCGTATGCATTATAAGAATACAATTAAAAACAACCTATGTAGTACGTAAACAGACATTTGGTATAGCTGACAATGGGTTATTAACAAATGGTTCTGAGAGTAAATTTTTTGTATGCAAGGTGAAATTAACACAACATGTAAGGTGTAAATAAAGGCGTACGTTATTAATAATTGGTAATTTCATCCAACAAACTTGTACATTCGTTGTGTTTACCTATGTAAAATATTCTCTCACATTTAAGAGTTGGGTTGGGTGATCCGAGGGTGATCCGTGGTATAAATGTGTAATTTGGCGAAATTCGAACACTTACCTGGTCACTTAATTTCATCACTAGACTGCGGAAGTTTATGCAAATGCATATTTTGGGGAAATGGATTAAACAAATGGAACTTCGACAGAAACACGTTTCAGCATTAAACGTTTTCAAAAATAAATTTTTTTATTTTGCATATTTTGCATATTGCATATACATTGCATATGCTGCATATGTGTTGCATATTCTGTATATACGTTGCATATAACATGCACACCTCAAATAACTTTTAAATTATACATCTGATAAAAAATTGTTTGGGGCACTAGGACCCCATTTGGGGCACTAAAACCCCATTTGGGGCACTAAGACCCCTTTTGGGGCACTAGGACCCCATTCGGGGCACTGGAAGGGGGCCCTTTGTGGGGCACCGGGGCCTTTTGTGGGGCACCGGGGCCTTCTGTGGGGCACCGGGGCCTTTTGTGGGGCACCGGGGCCTTCTGTGGGGCACCGGGGCCTTTTGTGGGGCACCTGGGCCCTTTCTGGGGCACCGGGGCCTTTTGTGGGGCACCGGGGCCCTTTGTGGGGCACCGGGGCCTTTTGTGGGGCACCGGGGCCCTTTGTGGGGCACCGGGGCCTTTTGTGGGGCATCGGGACCTTTTGTGGGGCACCGGGGCCCTTTGTGGGGCACCGGGGCCTTTTGTGGGGCACCGGGGCCTTTTGTGGGGCACCGGGGCCCTTTCTGGGGCATCGGGGCCTTTTGTGGGGCACCGGGGCCTTTTGTGGGGCACCGGGGCCCTTTCTGGGGCATCGGGGCCTTTTGTGGGGCACCGGGGCCCTTTGTGGGGCACCGGGGCCTTCTGTGGGGCACCGGGGCCTTTTGTGGGGCACCGGGGCCCTTTCTGGGGCATCGGGGCCTTTTGTGGGGCACCGGGGCCCTTTCTGGGGCACCGGGGCCTTTTGTGGGGCACCGGGGCCCTTTCTGGGTCACCGGGGCCCTTTGTGGTGCACCGGGGCCTTTTGTGGGGCACCGGGGCCCTTTCTGGGGCACCGGGGCACTTTCTGGGGCACCGGGGCCCTTTGTGGGGCACCGGGGCCCTTTGTGGGGCACCGGGGCCCTTTGTGGGGCACCGGGGCCCTTTGTGGGGCACCGGGGCCCCTTTTCAATCAATTATTTATCGTATTAGGTAAGACAGGGATGTGAGTGGTACCTACATTCAGACACCTGTTTATAAGTAGCGGTGCTATAATTTGGTTCAACAAATTATGTTAATAATCCTCGAAAACCGTTTCGTACACTCATTTACATATCAATAAAGTGTTAGGAAACACAGTGCTACAATGTACATAAAAATTAATATTTACGGTAACATTGCAAGTTCCATTGTTCATTTTATTCCACAACAATCAAGCTCATTAGCACAGGTAAATGCATTTGTGAATATTTTTTCCTTTAAATAATTTTCCAGCATGTGATAAATACATACTAGCAGCGGTATTATTCTTTATTTCGGTCTCGCAGCAATGAAAGTTTGGTTAGTGTACATATAAACCTATCTTTGCAATACTATATGAACTCTTCCACTCTCATCTTCTGTTTCTGTTTCTTCTCTTCCTTTTCATACCTTCTCCACCTTATGCATCGCACTATTTCTTGTCTCTTTATCGCACGTCTATTACACATCCTTTCATTTCCTCTCAGTTTCATTACAAATTCCTAAGTCATTTCTGCGCTATTAATTGCTGACTCTTTCCTGTTCCCTCTTTACTTTGGTACTGATGCATTGCTCCCGTTTTAATACATTTAGACCTTCCATTATCCCATACTTACTTATATACTTACACATTATCCCCATTACTTATCCCCTTATTTCATTTCGATTATACATTTAGTCTTTAAGACTTCCCCATCACTTTCTTTACTTCTCTTCTCATCAATTCTGTTTTTGAAAGCTAGACTAACATACAGTGTTACATATTTGACAAATTAATTGTTAATTCCACTCTAGATCGCCTTTGTACAGATTGAATTAAATATATTTTGCACCGGTGCTAGTACGTAATGAAAAATACAACAGGTCAATAATTGTAAGAATACGTAGCTGAAAAGAATAAAATTAAGAATAAAAATGGTGTCTTTCATTAACAAAAAAATTGCCCCAATGAAAAAGATAATTAAAGAATTTGTATAGTAACTATATAAGTAATAATTGTAGTATACAAGATCGTCACAAGTTTTTCATTGCGGCAATTTTATTGTTTGGGTGTTATTGTTTATTGTTTGGATCAAGTGTGTGAAAGTTTAATATTTATGTTACATAGTGTTTTGTATGTTTAGAAGTTTAATATTCATGTTATATTGTGTTTTGATGGTACAAGCTGTATAATATAATTATTTTTTATAACAGTTTGTGTAATGCCCATATATTGTGAAATACAGTAATTAATGATTAAACATAATTGTCCAAAATTTTCTAGTCTATATGCAAGTGTATATTTATCGAATTTACCCTGCATGTACATTGCATATATCTTGCATATACTTTGCATACATCATGCATATACTCTGCATATTCACTGCATATCGTAATTGCATGAACTTCCGCAGTCTATTCATCACATATCATTCAATAATTTGCATAATTTATTTGCAGCTTTGTTGTTCTCAAAAAGTAGTTTGAATTTTCAACAATCTTTGTGCAACTTTGTTGCATTTTTGCAAAGTGTTTAAAAATTATTTATAAGTGTCAGAAATCTTTGAAAGCAAAGGACTTTAATTATCTGAGACTTCGGTTTGTTTTAATTAGTTTTCCGCCTTAGAACTTAGTATTTAAAGTTCGAGCCACGGTAGTACTCTGATCAAGGAATTAGGACTGAACACTATAGGATCAGACGAATTGGTAATAATAAATAGATCATTTTTTTTATTGTAGATTTATTCATGCCTTTTTATAAAGTACAAAGTACTAATCACACAAAGTGAGTCCAGAAATATAGTTGGCATCGTAATACCTTGCGCGGCTCGATGAAGCGGTCAAGCTTTGTGGTTCGAAACACGTGTTTCTCCCCACTACTGTTTTTACTATATTTCTAGACTCACTATATTAACACGTAAGTTGTAAGTACTTACTTACTCACATATGTATATTAACACGTGACCGCCACGGTGGTCACATAATGTGACCGCAGATTGTTTCTACTGTAGCGCCGCGGTGGTTATTGGTGACCGGAGTGCTTCAAATGTTTATAATTGTAAAAGCCGAATGAACATTGACAATTAATGAATTTTGAACAAAAGAAAAATACTTTTGTGGCGCCCTGAGCAAAACATATGATTTCGATGTGCCAGCAACGTGTGTTAAATTACTAGAAAAAATAATTCTAATATAATACTAAGTTGTTTCAATAATTGATATATTTAACATATAAACAAATATAATTTATTTCATTTTTATCAAAATTGTGTGTATACATATGTTTTTCCAGCAGTACATGTTAACATTAGTGCAATTTAATGTATAATAAATAAGAGAATAACATGTAATTAACAATAATTATTCACCACGATAAATCTACGTCTACATCATTACGTCTTTATAATCTAATATAACATTCAATATAACTTTTCTGTCAGCCTCATCTCTTATACCAATCTCAATTAAGTCTTCATTAGTAAGGGTTGTAAACAAATCAATGTCAACCTAAAATAAATACATAATTAAAAATGAATTAAGAGGCAAAATGGAGATATGAAATGGCACTTATCCATTGTGCTGTTAGATTAGTCAATATTATATTAAGAGAAAATTATCATAGATTTACTTCTTGTTCAAGGAACATAGGTAAATGTTGACTTAATCCATAACGTTCTAGTAAAACAAACATTTTTGCTTCCTCTGAATTTAAAATCATTCCTCTCGGAGGCGTTTTATAACGTGGTGGTGTTGGCGTATCTTCTCCAAATACGTTCTCATCATTTATATCTGAAGGTACATTAGGTGAACGTAACGGGCTAAACTCAGGTACATATCCAAGAGTGGCATTTAGATCTTCTTCGTCGCTTTGAATATCCAGATCTGGTGGACGAATGCACTGCAATCTACTTAAATAATGCAGTACAATTAAAATGCTACACTTGTCGGGAATTATAAATGATATGATATAGTAGTACATACCTTTGCAAAGGTAGTTCAGTTAAATTTTCATTGTTCTCTGAGCGTATTGTTACTATTTCATCCTCGACGTGAGTTAATTGTATATCTTTGTTATCACGCTCTTTACAAGCAAGCTTGTCTTGCAGAAAGTACATGTTTGGAGAAGCAGGTAGCATGTCATTAATTGTGCAAGTCAATGTTGGTGAAATTAAACCATGCGCAGCTAGTTCCAGTTGGTTTGTCATTATGCTTAGCGTGTGAAGTTTTGTATTTTTGTCTACATTTGTTATTACATTGTTGTTACAATCGTCAGTATCAGATTCAACAGAACCAAATGTGAAAATTGGTTTAACAAGAACATTTGACTGTGTGAAAATAACATTATCTTCCTTTTTATCGTCGTGTTCGTTTTCAATGTTATGCAATTTCTTCGTAAAATACGATTCTTCATTGTTATTGTTGGATTCAAAAAAATCTAATTCCTTATCTTTATCCAATTCACTTTCTATAAGAATGTTATCCGATGTATCATTCCAGTAGTCTTCTATATCAACATGTTTAGTTATATTCCTTATTTCAGGTACAGTTGATTGTTTCATCATAATGTAAGTGTATTCATCTAATCGAAGATTGGTGATAAATATAAATGAAATGTATTCAAACAGTATATTATGTATAAACGTTTAGAATATCTCGAAGGAATGAAGAAATATTGTCTTACTGCTTTTAGAAACGTCAAAACCCAATTCTATTAGTCTAAAAAATAAATTTTTATCATTCCTCAAAGCAGCCACACAGAGTGGCGTAATATCATCATTTATAGTATTTAATAATGCCAATGGACATTTTTTATATACAATTTCGAACATGTCTTTATTTACCGCAGCAGCTAGTCCAAGGACTGACATACCTACAGTGCAAATTTTGAGTTTTATTTTCAGGATAAAAATTAAATTTTATGCTTGCGAACAATGATGTTTTGCTTAATTAAAATATTTGTATCTTTACCAAGGTAGGTCGATTCATTTACGTTTGATTCTTTTTCTAAAAGATATTTCACCGTTCGAACATCTCTGTTACGAATTGCTAACATTAACGGTGACCAACCAAATTCATTTTTTCTGTCAATAATTTTGCAACAATCTTGTTTTTGTAAAATTTCTCTCGTAATGTCAAGGCAACCATTTGCCGCAGTTATGTGTAATAAATTGTCTCCATAACTGTTTACAGTATTGAGGGTGTATTCTAAAAATTGAAAGTATACACGCACTGACACATTATATTTAAGTTTTATTTCAATTAAGCGCGTGCAAGTGAAAACATTCCGTGTAATTTTAGGTATTATTTAAATAAATTATATATAATGCAGTTATAGTTATGTACATAATGCTACTAGTTTTAATACCTGCTTTCTGTAATGATTTTATAACTTCTGTCTCCACGGCTTTCTTCATATTATAATTAATCTGCAGCGTAACTCTGCCTTCGCTAAACATTGTTATATATGATAAAATATTCTTTCAATGTTAGTTTACGTCAATTGTATTAAAATAGTCCCCACTGATATGTCTTCAAAATTTGATTTATTCATTTACCAGCTCCAGTATACTGAAAGTGACCTACAAATGCTTCTATATTTTGTCCGCTTTGTTTGTAAACTTCTACGTATAATGGAATTCATTCTATACGGAGCGAAATAAATAATTCAATCGCGTAAGACAACAAAAGGGTTCTTCAGAGAAGAAATGTTTTATTTAAACAACAATTGCATTAACAGTACAATATGATATATTCGAATGCATTCCAGTTTTTACATAGATTCCGCCAAAAATCCCCTCTACTATGCAATTTCACGAAGAGTAACTTTTTGTCAATGACGATACGGTGGCAGCACGATCTCGCAAAATGTGACGTGCATGATAATTTCTGACAGTATTTGAATTTCAATTTTTCACTCGCGTGTCACTTTCTGCCTAAAAAAGCAACTATTTCGTAGAAATTACGAAAGTACAGCAGTGTTCATTCTTGTTCCTATAACGTACGAGCAACGAGATAAACGTGGTTCGCCGTAACGTAACGTGTAATTTGTAACGATAAATTTTCACCCAATGTGAGTCCTTTTATTATAATCAACATTGTACCAAACTGTCTCAATTACTTCGTATCCTATGCGAACTGAATAAAATCTGCATCCTATTATACTGCAGTCGTATACATTTGGCAGATATCTTGATCATTTTTTGTCGTAGAAGCTATTGCTAGGTTAACTTTTAGACGACGCCGAGATGATATTTTTCGGGGTGGGGGCACTAATTAAGAGAATGTGGATGGGGGTGACGAGTATGTATCGTTACCATTAGTAGTCAATTCTATCGAGTAGTTATTAACTTCGTCCTTATACATTGTCGCGACTCTTAAATCCACGCACGTCAGGACTGCATTCATTTTGTACGAGACACTACGAATTATTTCATTCCCCTCTAACAATATGGAGACAGTGGATGTACCATTTGCTATATCATTCAGATCTTTTAAATATTGTTTATGTGCGATTTGTCTTGTGCAGAATGGGAAGCAGCGGACAACTATATAGCCTCTCTTGGGGCGAGTTTAGTTCATCATTGGCTTCTGCGGTACAATTATTAAGGGGTCATGGCGATCTGGTCGATGTTACTCTAGCTGCTGGCGGACGCAGTTTCCCTGCGCATAAGATTGTTCTTTGCGCTGCTAGTCCATTCCTATTGGATTTATTAAAGGTTTCGTTGTCTCTTATCTTAGTTTGTTAAATGATGCTTTCAGTAACTCTTAAGTCTGTGTACGTTTTGTGGAGTATTTTGTATGGAGATTTCTTTTCTGCAAATAGAGCACACCGTGCCAACATCCAGTAGTTATGTTGGCTGGCATCGGTGCGGATGATTTGGAATCATTATTGGAGTTTGTGTACCGTGGAGAAGTAAGCGTGGAACCATCCCAATTGCCGTCGCTCCTTCAAGCTGCGCATTGTCTTTGCATTCATGGATTGACTCCGCCTACTATCGTGACTGAAGTATGCGAATGTTTATATACATTTTCGTTTGATCTATGGGATAATATTTATATGCCTGCTAATATCTTGATAAGAATTTGCATATATTTATTTCGAAAGAAGTCTTTATCTTTTTATTTGTATAGAATGGGGAAGAGGTTCCTGTATCAGCAATACCGACAGCAAACGAGGCTTTATCTAAGGAAGCGATTAGCCCATATTTCCCGTTGAAGCGGAGAAAGAAAAGAAGAAAGTCATCATCGTCCTCTGGGAAATGGCCACGCACTGCCAATGAAACTACTGATAATGAAAATAGGCCTGTAGACGGAAGTGATAATAATCGGTCAGCTAGTTACAATCATAAAGATGAAGATAATACGGAACATGGTGATGATACAGGTAAGATATATTCAGCATCGTATAGACCAGCACATTTTGTAATTATTGTAATTGTTCAAATGATTGGAAATACATATTTCAGTTTCAATTTTGTATTTAATATTTACTTAAAATAACGACAAATATTTCGTCACTATTTATTCCAAACATCTATCACCATTTACTTACGAACTGCACAATGGAAACAGATTCAATCGTTGTATTGTTATATGGATTTAGTGATCAATGTAATAGACACATTTTACCAAGAATGGATATCTGGTATTACTTGTGTTTTGTGTCCGGTTAACTATTTTTATCACTCGTTCATGTAGTTCTGAAGTATAGTCCATAAATGTTGAAAATTTCTTCCAAGTTTCTATACATTAGAACGGACACAAGCACAGCCATCGATTGGGTTGAACTGCGTCTAATCGGTTATACCATATGTTAGAACAATGCAGAGCTATCAGATATAAAAATCAGTTCAGCCCTGCATGGTAATATTGTGTTTGTGTCTGTTGTAGCAGCCAACGATCGGTTGGAATATTCGAACCATCGGAGTTGTCATTCGCCACGTGGTCAAGAAGTGCAACCAGTTTCGACAGAGAATTCTCAAGGGCTGCCGCATCAGGATCAAATATCGGACAATGAATCGCATCTTCATACTTTAATGCCTATGCAGCCATATTCACCGCTGCATATACCGCAATTTCCTGGCCCACTAAACATGGGATTCCCTCCTGGTATACCACTCCCACTAGTCACTCAGGGTACAACCGCTGGAACGGCATCTTGTGGACTTACTGGCAATATGAATCTGTCAAAAATACGCGGTGCATCCGACTGTCCAGGTGTTTGTCCACTGTGTGGTGCTACGTTACGACAAGCGAGAAACTTACGCAGACACTTGTTATCGTCTTGCAAATATCGATTTAGTAGTAATCCGGTTCAGAGTTCCCCAGCCGATACGATGATGATAGAAATAAAGCCCGAGGTCGAGTTATCCGGTTACAATGAGCAGTCTATGACGTATGGAACTGATAGCGGGAGTAGTAGTACCTGTGAGCAAATAATTTGCAAGCCCAGTCCGCTTCCTTCGCCAACGTCGCACGGGCCGAATGTTGTTTCACCTCAGAGCAACATTCCGTCACCGACTATCGCCAGATGAATATACAGGAAGAGATTGAAAGCAATGATTCGACACAAACAGAATCGTTCGATTCTGTTATTGTGATTTCAGTCAAACTATCTTGTTTTTTCTGTTAATTCGTTCTACCCTTGTACGCCACGAATTTAATTTAAGTAAGCGCAATCCTTTTCTACTTACGATTTTAAATGTACTTATACAAATTTTATGTTTAAGCTATTACATGTTTGCGTTCTTTAAGAAAAGTAACGGACTGACATTATTTCATAGCGATCGTCAGGATGAATCGATTTGTTATACTCGTTGTATAGTTTATTCCATACGTTCATTTTATTGTTTTCTCTTTTCCACTGGTCCTGCTTCTTCTGCTCCGGCTGAGATCAATTCGAAACGAGCCGGATCATCCAGTATGATGTTAAAGTAACGCGAGAAATCTTCCACGTTAGCAAGTAAGAGCAGTATCCTTAGGGTTAATGGGAATAGCAGTCGATGAAAAATTAGGCATAGTGAAAGCGTTGGTATAAGTATTGCTAAATACTTTCCAACTTTCGATATCTCTCAAATATTCACTTATGCAATAACTGTATATGGTCAGTTTTGTATAAACTTATTGGATTACAAAACAACTGCTTTTGTAGCTTATTTCTATTATTTCTTTTGCCAATAAAATATTAAATTAAAATGTCACCATTAAACGCGTCTAAAGAAATGTAGCATCCGAATTTCTGTCGATTGAACGCACGTCTACAATAAGGAAAAGAAGAAAAAGGAAAGGGGATTCTGTTCATTATTAACTCACGTAAAATTAGGAGAGGATGTTAATTGGCACAGATATTAGTTCCTATCTATGTAATATATCTGTATCCATGATTTCATCGGTTTTTCAATTGAACATCGACAACCCTCGTACTGTGTTAACGGCATACTCAACTAATAATAAGTAGTATTACCCGACAGAATAGAAAGGGTTTATTTTATCACAGAGTATACTCAACAACACGTCTGCAGGCCATATCTCTTTAAACTGCTTTCGCAAATATTTTCTGTACATCGTCCTTTTATACACTGTACAGAGTTATTTATTTGTAATTATTAATTCATCCACGCGGATTCGTATTTACAATCTTCTTCACGATAAGAGAATCAAAACAATAAGTATATATATACATATATATAAGTTCGATTGTAACTGTTTATTTACGGTCATTCTCTTCGCACGTCTTTGAACATGTTTAGATTTGACGCAATTAATTCTACGAGACGAATTGTCCAAAAAGAGAATTATGCTCAGATCAGCTAAGTTCTTTTTCACTTTCGGGTGCAATTATGCGAGAATTATGAAAATTTGCAGGGCCATTTAAAGCTTTTGTACTTTGTAATCGGTACTAATAATAAATCTGGTGTTCGCGTGAAACACCATAAGGCTGCATACAAAAATTTCGATACTGTTCGATTTACGCTCTCAACGATATGTGATCGCAACGACGAGAACGGATCATTCATGAGTTGCAGAGGATACTGACTTTTCGACGTTAATTAATGTCTTTATTCATTACTTTGACAACCAGTCACAGCGCATCGAATGTCAGCCTTGCAGATTAATGTTTAGCTGCTTTAGCTGGGGAAGGGGTGGAAATATTGATACATTTAGTTTCCAGACTACAGTGAGCGATCAAATTATATTCATTTGCCTCGTTCGAAGAGATTAGATGTAGCCTCCCCCCCCCCCCCATTTAGGTTTACTAAAATATTAAAGCCTGTGATGAACCTGTTGAGGAAGACAGGCTATTTTTCGGTTATTTATTTAGCTGATATTTTATGTATAGGTAAAGATTCAATCTCATACTAAAAGTTTTAGTGAAAATTAAGAAGGAGAAAGCAACAGGAATAATAGTTGCACCAGATTGGGCCAACCAACCCTGGTACCCACTATTTATATCCTTGCTAGTGGAGAAAGCATTGATATTTAAACCGAGCAATAAATTACTCATTTCACCATGCAGGTTACGGGAGCATCCGAGGGCGAAGCATCTCTCCTTGATAGCAGGCAAAGTATCGGGAAAGCTTTCCAAAAAATGAATATTCCGTTAGAATCCATAGATATGTATATTATTATCATCTTTATCAGATGCAACACTAAAACAATATAACTCAGGACTTAAGTAATGGCAACTTTTTTGCAAAAGATCTAGCAAGAAAATCTATGAGCCAACTCGTGAAAGTTTGTTGTCATTCTCGACGGAAAATTGTAACACAGGGGCATCGTATGGTACTTTAAACACATACAGGTCGGCAATATCATTGTTATCACAAGATAAAGTTGGGGATGATGTGATAATTAGTAGATTTTTTAAAGGTCTATCAAGATTAAGACCGGCTATGCCTAAGTACGCGTTTACTAGGGATGTGTCATTAGTATTATCACGCTTGAAGTCATTGGTATCAAATAATAGATTACAGTTGCAATGCTTAGCTGAAAAAACGGTGACCCTTTTGGCGTTAATTACGGCTCATAGGGCCCAGACCTTAGCTAGCATAAAGATAAGCAATATAACAGGTGCAGATTCGGAGTTTGCCCCAAAGGAGTCGTGGCCTTTAAACTAGCAGTCATTCAATTCACCACCCCTGTCGCCTTAAACGGTCGTAGGGTCATAACCGCGCAACGGTGTCGATAGAAATCGAAACGGAAATTTACGACCTCCGTATACCTACTAGGCTCCCATTGCATCCGTTAGTAGCATCGAAGCCGCGTATTACGTCAAAACAAAGGCAAACAAATAAAATCGATCTTCCGGTTGAACAATTGACTCGGCTAATTTACATTGATTAATAAAATTTCTAACGGATTCCGCTTTTCCGTGAAAATGTGGAATAAAACTGGCTATTAAATCCAACGACATTCTTGATGGAGGTGGCGCATATGAAGAAATTGATGTATTGTCGATTACTCTTCCTTTCGGAACTATTGAACTATTATTCGTGACGGATATAATCGTTTCTGGTAAATTATGAGGTTGAATAGGAGTCACACTTCCATCATTCGATGCTAACTCTAAAATTGATGAGGCACTGGATGGTTCAACTAATAAATCCTCTACCACAAAATTACCACCCCTCAGGCGGGGCTTACGAATTTTTTTGGTTTCAACGAATTTATGTGCGAACGGCGGCATTTTGTTAATAATGAAATTTACAATTTTATTTGTACAAGTGCGAATCAGATTTGTATCGATCGCCGAGACGTGCGTGAAGATAGGTCAGGATCGGTGCCAAGGACCCACTCCCGTCGAAGCAGGTAAATTTGTGGACGAATGGGTAAGTTTATTTAACTACCCTTTTCTAACATTAATTATCCAAACACTTTTTTCATAATTGATAAAACACTTTATTCGTTTCGGATAACGAATAAAAGTATGGAGCAGTTATTGAACGACTTGTGAATTAAATTGTTATTGATGAATAACGAAACATTACACATTATTCTTAATTTAAGACGCTGTAGCACGCTGTGCCAATGCGTTGGTTCACGACCACGACCGAGCGCAGGTGAGAGGTACGCGCTATACGGGCGCTCTGATTAGCCAGTGTTTTTCGTTAACCCTCTCGCTACGACGGGTGACTATAGTCACCCGGCACAAAACGTCCGCTACACACGACGGGTGGCTATAGTCACCGGCCACAAGATCGCCGTAGCGAAAGAGTAAATAACTCAAAAACGAAGTTTCAAACAATGAATTCATGAATTTATAAGGAAAAAGTTGTTCAGAATCACCTCAGCTATCCCCCATTTCCCGAAACTGCACTAGTTACGGACCACCCTGTATATTGAAATACACTTTGGATAAGCTTATTATTTAAGAACGCACTGCTTTCATTTTAAGTGCATAAGAAAAATGGGACTAAACATTAGTATTGACATCCTAACATCAGGGGTCACTATCTTTGTTGTACGACGAATTTGTTCTTAATCTGTCTAATTCATCTTGTTGTGATTGACATTCTGCTGTGGTTTGTGTCAACTGTGAAACAAAGTAGACACAATGGTAAAAACAAATATATAGTGCGAGATAGGATGTTAAATATTTACATTCTTCGAGTAAAATAATATTAATCACCATGTCAAGAAGTATTTCGAATTTTAGCCTTAGTAGGTTGTTCTCATCTTCCAATTTCTTTACCTCCTTCCTCAACTTCTCATTTTCTTTGTACGTACCTCCAATTCTGCCCGATTCTAAAACAATAGTGAATTGCATGTAACGATATTAATTATGACCATTACGTTGAATTGTAACGTGCGATCGTTCACCTGGAATCCATGAGCCGGACTCGAAAACGGTCTCCTGATCTCCCAACTTTAAACGTATGGGACCGATATTGGGCCCAAGTTCCTTTCCTACACGCTTCGGGCTAAAATCTTTGTTCGCTAAGAAAGCGACCGCCTTTCTAGTGGGTGTCTTTTTAGGAGAGAATTTGTTCGAAAACAGTGGCATTCCGTCTCTTCGATGATAATGATTCGTGGAAACGTAAAGGTTAACGATTTACTTTTGGGTTCAACTCCAAACGACTCTTTTGGGGCCAACTCCGAATCGATCTAAGCGCCATTGTAAAGGAACGGACGCTAATGAAAACAGAAAATCGTCAGGTTCGACATTTGACGGGGTGACATTTAAGTCATTATAAAGAATTATAAGATTATTCAAAGAATACAGCGCTTTTTGAGTGAAACAAAAAGTTGGCGCCTCTGACACGTCCGCCAGGCGGCCCGCCATTCCTCATTTTTTCAGAGCTTTTATATTAAAATTGCTGCATTATAAGGGTAAGGAAATTACATTTTTCTTTTTGTTACAATCCTTTTGGGTGGGTGCTAATCTCTTCGAACGAGGCTGCTTCACATAATTACGATCGAACTTAACGTACAGGTAAGTTCGTTTGATCGTTCAATTATTATGAGCACTTTGAAATTACCAGTTATTTGAAGTTGGGTGAAGAGTGAAATTAAAAATACAATTTTTTATTTCAAAATATCATTTGTTTTGTTTTTAATCATACCATATACCATATAAAAAATTTAATTATAACATTATAATTTAAATGTTCTAAAAATGTATTTTCTCTGATGTCAATGCGGTGCCAGGTTTTAATTTGTATTTGAGTCTTTGAGATCCATATTTCCGGCATTCGTACAGAAAATGTTTGGTGCATATAATCTGGTTAATGTATTTTACTTTTTATTTCAATTTGTTGAATAGGTACTTTAATTTTTAATTGGTCATTTCTATAAGCTTGAAATCACTCCGTTTTTAACGATTGTGCATATTTTAAATTTAAGACTGTTCGGTTTTGTACGTTGTAATTTAAATAGAATTTATCAATAAAATTTTGCATTGATTGTTTAGTATGGAAAAGAATTATCTGTTACCTGTGATTTTATTGCCGCCAGCCAACCCACGTTTCGTGCTTTAACGTTGAAATTAATTACTGGTCACAATTGTTCGTGAACTATATTTTCTGGTGCAAATGTAGAGCATGTGTAATTAATAAGATTAATTACAGTAACGTAACAACGGTATTGAACAGGGAGATGGATGCTGGTGAAAATATGAAGTGGGACAGGGAAAGTAATATTGTATCGATCTTCCTGTTAATTTCCCATAATTGACTGTATTACTTGTATGTGCGAGGGGGTATAAATAAGGATTGGAATGCAATTTCTGTGCGCCTTAATTTATTTATCGTTATTTGCTAAGGAAGTGTAAGTTACTTTTTAGTTACTGTAATGTGAATGTAACTGAATAAGAATCAAAATACAAGTATTTATGTTAATACGGTCAGTCGTTCCCTTTGGTTCATTTCTTTTGTATCATTAAGTTTATTTGTTATTGTTGATCACAAGTTTAGTGTGTGTAAAACATGTGTCGAAATGAAGGATTGAAAACATTGCTAAGTATTTACATACTTGTCTGATTACTTATTTCATTTTTTATGCTATTATACGTGGACTTACTTATTTTCATATAACAGTTTTAATAATAAATATACTGCAATGCATCGCTTTTGCTTTGATTAATGTGATATTTTATTACGATTAATAAGTTAATGCAACGTAATGGTGTAAGAATGATATTAATTCTCCGTTCACTTTTTAACCAATATTATTAAATGTTGGGGATAAAAATTAAATAAATTATGTGTTACGAAGAATGCTTACAATTGGAAAGTACTGTATAATAACGTATGAAACAACGGGTCGAATTTAAAAGTGTGTGTTACGAATGCGATAGTTATTTTCATACCATTCCCTGAAATGCTTGGTGTTAGTAATAAAAATAGTCGTATACTACGATACAAAACAGGATTCTAAAATATATTTTTCCAAAAGTTCTGATTCTGTCATTTCGGATATACATATCTATAAAAGAGAGTACTGCGCACTCGTAGGTACAATTTCATCTTTCTATTTCTAATCGTTTTTTAATATCTATGGATATGGATGTTTCGAATAAAAATAATTTACGTTGTAATAATTCGTATTAAATCAAAGCGGGAACATAGTAAATGTGCTTGGAAACTGTATAATAAACGATACAATTTTTACTTATACTTTATAACGGGTAGTAGCAGATTCAAACCCAAAATTTGTATTAGAAAAAAAAACTTAATATTCATATATTTAATAAATAAGAATTTCGATTCCAAAGAAAATATTTCGTTGCGCACATTATTTACGGCTCAAAGTTGACGGTTTTATGTACTTATTTGTATACACTGTTACCTTAAATTAATAACTGCATATATTTATGATAACTATAACAAATAACGTTACACGTTATTGCAATTTTACGTAACATAAGAGAACAAATAAGGCTCTTTAAAAATGTAAATCCGTACAGTGCCTGTTATAAATATTAATTTTAATTAAACGACACCTGCTAGCGGTGTATCACGCGTTTAAGTACTAACATACTAATACTGGCAATAAGTCGTTCAATAGCAACAAGTATGAGGATTTTGAACAGCTGATTGAATGAAAAATTGATAAGGGAAGAAGAATTATCGATCACGTATATATAAAAATATATGGTTACGTAGAGAACGTGCTTCTCAGACATTTTGGAAAATTTCACTTGCAGGATCATCATTTTGTCTTATGCAAATTTATCTTGGAACTCCGCGTCGTGCCTTAACGATGGCAGCGAAACGTTCCTGACTTGTTTATGTGTTAAAAAGGTGTGTAATGAAATTGTATTCCTTTGTGTAACTAGGCATTATTCTGTGGTCCTACGATTAATCTCAACAAATCTTCCGCTTATGCTTTTTTTTCATTAATATCGATACATTCGAAGCGTGTGCCTTCATACAATGAGATTCATTTCCTCCGAATGATGACTTGTACGTCCTACAACAAATGGCCAATTTCTTTTCGAGATCCTCTCCAGTTCGCCTCGCAAGAGATTCAAAAGATCATCGAGATATCGCAGTTCATGAATATCCTGTCGCAGTTTATTCGCGTCGGACGAGATTACGTCCATTTTTTGTTCGTCGCACTGGAAAGTGTAATGGCAAAGAAAATTTGCGATGAAAATGTTTGTTTGCCAAAGACAATTGTACATTGAACAGCGATAATTCTATAAAATTCGTTAATTCTTTAAAATTGGATCCAAAAATTAGATTAATCATCAAGGCAACGTTGTTCTATCAATACCTGTTGCAGAAATATATTTTTTCAACGCGTGCATAATATCTGCATATAGTGTGCAACATAACACGTTCCCAAAAGTTTCATAATATATCATTTTGTTTTTTACAAGAATTATCCGATTCTAATATTCCGTAGGGAAAAGAAATTCCCACGAAGTACCAACTTATAATATTGAAACAAATAATTTGAAAATTAAAATCATATTCAATTACAACTTCATAGAATCATTACCTGGAAACTCTTTCTTAGATCGTATATATCCCGGTAAATATCCTTGTTGTTAGCTTCAAGCTTTTTCACTTTGCTTTGAAGATGGCTAACTAAACTCTCTGGCTCCTCGTGAACTCCAGACTCGTTTGCGTCCGTTTCAATTGTCAGGGCCAGCCTGGTTAATTGATCGTGCGAGGATGTGCAAAACCTATCTTCTTCGAGAAGGACCGCTGCCCTCTCGGGATCAGTATCAAGTACTTTTAAAATTGATACCACCTCATTGATTGCAGAATATCTCTCCTGTAATCCAATATACAAAAACAATTCTCAAGTGATAAATTGCATGCGAACGCTATCCGACCATAGCAGAACAAAGCTGTTAAAATATAATATATTTCTTCGCGGACAAAATTGCGATCACTCTGAGTTTAGCTATAAAAAATAAATTTGTAAAAAAACAAAATAATAAAAATAACGAAGTAAGTCAGCTTTGCCCCTATCGGTTAAATTACGATCGTTGATTATTAATACATAATTTAACAAAAAATATCCTACACCTTTTTCACTTTTGTCAACCACTCGTCCCTTTCACTTTTATTTCAATTAATTATTCTTTTACACAAAGCACACTAAGAACTGACGACTGCATTCGCATTTAAATTGAATCATGAAATATTGGTGATATTGATTCGAAACAGATTAACCGAATCATCACAATTTTGTCTATATATTGTAGCGATTGAAGAGTGAAACCTGTGAGACGTCTAGCTTGTAATTTGTTGCTGCCAACTCGTCGCTGAGACAGAGAGGTGTGCTTTGTAGATCACTGTGCGTATCCGAGCTCCAGTTGCTCTGAATACCGGAAGTGTCTTCCAACGAGGAGGTCCGCGTCCCCATCTTTCCACAGTCCTCCCATGTGATATTTAGCCTCTCGTAACTGGATCTCTTGCTGATCGAGTCTGGTGTATGTAAGTTACTCGATTTCTTGCCATCAGATATGGTAGTATCTTCCTTTTTCGTTTCGTTTTCGATGTTTCCCGTCCCGTCGTTACTGTTGCATTCTTGCTTATAGCTTTTCCAATAATTTCTGGCGATTATTGGTATCACTATTTCCTTGGGCCCGGGCTCCAACAGAGCTTTCAGTTGCGCCGCATCTAAAGGGATGTGCATACATTTTAATGTATGTATGTATATGCGTAATATAAACTTTGTTATGTAAATCTCATTAGTAACTCGGTGCAGCATTGTAATTATTGTATATGAGGATCTGCAATGATTTCGTTGTGATGCTAATTTTTCGTTATTCTGATAAGAAAAAATCGGATTCAATTATTGTTCGAAATTTTCTTACTGTGCATGCAATTATTTAGTGACCAGTAATATTTTCTTGCAAGAATAATCGTCATTTGTGTGGAAGCGTGTGACCTTTTTAAAAATAGAACGGAAAGTCATATTTATTGTAATTATTGGGTTGGTGCATATTAAATTTCGTTTTTTTTTGTATAGTTCGAAATCAATGGACCGATAAAATATATTAAGTTTCGCCACATCAACATATTACATGCTATATTAAAAAAGAAGGAAATTATTGTAATACACATATACTGAATATGAATTAAGTCTAAAAAATAACATTATACAGTTTATGGTTATCCGGCATAAAAATAAATCAAGATATTCACGTAATTTTTAAACAAGTATAAATTTAGAGAGAAGGTTGCAAATGTTGCCGAAAATACAATATTAAAATTCCGAGATGATCACGTAAATGTCATGATAGTTCATCCGTGATTGGTAAAATTCGAAAGCTATTCAGCAATGTTTCATTTGGACATACGGAAGGGGGGGGGGGGGATAAAATAGTATATAAATAACTATATTTCAAAATAGTGATTCGATTAATATGAAAACAAAATTTCACGAAAATCTCTTGCACTTGATCAAATAAATATGAAATTTTCGAAACCGTAAAAAATGCATCAGAATCTTTCAAATCAGAAATTGAACTTCATATACAGCAGAACTTCGATTAATCGGCTTTGATCACGCGACATATTGACACCCACCGGATAATCCAAGCTTCATACCAAATGATTAAAAGGGTAGTCTGTACAAACAAGTCTTCTTTCAACCAAAAATAAACGCATTTCTTTCTATCTGACATCTTTTTTGTTTCATTAAATCCGCTTATTAAAAGCACTTATAAATATATAAGTGCTCCATCAACAGCAACATCACCTATTAATTATTAATCAAGACCCTGAATAAAATCGAGGCCCTTCTACATCCAATACAGCGTGAAAAAAGTAGCCATAGGGAAAATCTCGAACCCCATCAACCTGTAACACGATTCTTCTTCGCGAATTCAATCGTTCCCTAACAAAGAGAGAAACAAAAACGGATACTACTCCATTGTCCTTACTTAAACACCCCCCTAAATGTACAGAGCCCCCATAAACATATCACGAGTAACGTGCTAATGCCCCGCGGTATTTCAAATTCAATACGCCAGAGAATTTCGAGGCTCGTCAGAAAGTAAGCAACGAGAGCTCGCCACCTGACGCAGGATCGAAGGTAGGCATTATGGGGCAAGTTTAAGAGTACACGCGTTGGAACGAAAGTACGTCTAATGAGCATGAGGCGAGCTGATTTCACATATCGGTAGACCGCGAAACTTTACTAGGTCAGACACAATGGCCGGGTTATATTCAAGTTAGCTGACGGCAGCCTCGCATCGGAACAAGTTTGCGATCCGCTGTTGCACGTTCTGTGAATGTCGAACCGGCTCGTACACTCTCCGACTGTCTCCCTTTTCCCCTCTCTCTCTGTATTTTACTCCTCTCTAAATAGCAAATATATAATACCTACCAGTTTGCTTCGAGTCGATAAGACAGTTCAATTGCCGGCGGCAGCGGGACGCTTTCCGTCGATTTTCATTTTCGGGCATGATTCTTGCCTGAGAGATGGATAAGCAACGGGGTGACGGCGACAGTATTCGGTATTCGTGAGATCTCACCAATCTTTCTGGTGTGTAGCACACGCCGTGCGATATTCTCGACTTTGATTCTGGCTCGTTCAAGTATCGTCTCGTGCTTTCCATCGGAAATGTTCTGGCATCCTGTAATTTAATAAGTGCACCGAATTTTAGCACTTTGCTGTGGAGAAAATCGACGTTGGTTCGTCGCAACGCCGGGCGGTGTATTTGTGGCTTTAGGATTAGGGATTGAACACCGATTCGAGCAACGGAAATTAATGGGTCTTTCCATTTCTGTTTTTGTACGAGCGAAGAATGAATCGCGAATGTTCTAGTTTTGAAGAATTTTTTAACGTTAATTGCGTGTACTATTTGGAGTTCGTTGTTTCGTTGTTACAGACGGTAATAATATTTGTTACACGTTATATTTTATACAACTTCATGAATCGTGAACCAAATGATGAAACGTAAGCAGGTGAAGCTTGCAACTGTGTGAAAGAAAAGTTTATTAGTCTATTTTAATACGTTGACTGCGGGAAAACGTGAACGTCAATGTCAACGTATTAGTGCTAGTTTATTAAATCGCAAATAATCTTTATTGAAATAATAAATATTGAAATATTGAATAATAGGGTTTATACCCTTTCCAAGCAATCATGCATAAAAATCGAGCAACACAATTTAATTACTACATTATTCGTTCAAAGTGATCTTGCACTTGTAATTATCTCAAATAATTTTTGGCGAGAATAAAGACAAGCTGTATTCAACCTACCGTTCCTTTCCTAACTGCATCCTGCTCAATAAGATTCACGTCCATATCGTTATGAATTAATGACGTGAGCTCGATCCCATCGCTGTTATCCTGTTTATTACATTCCTGTTTAAATTCCTGCGCGAGGAAGTAACTTTCGCCATCGTCTGAGTCTACGCAGGAAAGCATCGACTCTGACGAGTCTAGAGATTGACAATCTTTGCTGCGACTAGATCGCGGGGACTTTAGATCGTCCTCGTCGCTTAGCCACCATCCGAAATCATCCCTTTTCGATAGCTCCTTAAACTTTGCATTGTTATTACTCCTGCTTCTTAGGCAGAACATTCTGCACAGCTTCGTTGACGATGTGTTTCGTCAATTACTTTTGAACGTTTACGAAGGCAAACGTATTAAATTAAATCTGAAATAAAAAGAAGGATAACATATTTAATATTATCGCATTTCTACTTTATGAAATTCCCGTAATAATGATAATAATAATATTGAACGAAAGTTTTGCAGGTGGAATTCAGGCCCTCGATATATTTGAAATAAAATATTAACCAACGAAGATATTGGAAATCGGAACTCTGATTCTACCGCACGACAGAAAAATGGCACAAAAATGGTTAATTCCCTGAAATAATTGTTTCAATATTTCCGTTCAAATAATAATTCGAATGAGGCAAAACAACATTTCCATTCCTTTCTTAATTTTCGCTGAAAGAAAGTGACAATCAAATGATACCAATAAAACCTTCCTTGAAATATCATCCTGATATTTCAATTACATTTTCCGCCACACATTGTTGCCCCACTTATTATACTTATTACTCAAGAACCGTCGAGCGCTTAACCGCGGCGCACTATTAACTGTCACGCGATTACATTATTTCCATCCCGCGAAAGACCAAATCTTCAAGGACCTCAACCCTTCTCCTTCCTCTTAAAGTCCTCCCGCCCAAAATAACCGAAGCCTCCTCGCGTCGTCACTTTAAATCAAACCCGAACAATACCACGTTTATCCGCTACACGCTTAAACCGCTCGACCAACGCCAATTTCTATCAACAATTTCACCATCTCCGAACCGTTGTTTTATCCAACTTTCACGACTCAATCACGGCGCAAATTCTCGTCGGTCAATTTCCATTTGCGTTTCGCCGCGAGCTGTCCTGCAACCTTGTCGGATACGAATAAAGAATAAGCGGGTGAAAGAGTAGAAGAAATAGCTTGCGTCGTTCGTGTCGTTTTTTTTCTTACTACTTATCGTTTGGAAACGTTGTATCGCCGATGAAAAAATAATAAGAGGCACGAGACGGGATAATAAAGTGGCGTGTCGCGGTCGAACTTGCACGAAGGAATCCGGCGAACGGGGTAAAGCATTATACAGTTCACACTTGCCAGGCTTCTGTATCGGCGGCGAAGACGTGACGGAGGCTCGATTGTACACCCGACGTCGTCAAAAGCACCGATAATAATCGACCGTTCGTGTATCGAAGCCGCTAGTTCACCCCGGGTCTCGCAAGTATTCTTGTCCAGTTGAAAGCAACGCGATTTAAGTTCATCGCAGTCGTCAGCCTCGATCGTGTCCTCTGTTAGCGCGATCTAACGCGCACGATTTGACAACCGTACGAAGCGCTGCCGCACGTCGACTGTCTCTCGATGAAACACCGATTTCCTTGACCACCGGTCGCCATGGGGACACTAATTTAATAATCAGATGGGTCAGTTCCGTGTCGTCGCGTCGCCGAGGATTCAGTAGCGTTTCAAGCGACCGCGTCGTTGGTTCTCGTTCGCGCCTGATTTCATTTGTGGCGCGCTGTGATTAAACGGGTTGACAGTGTGGCGAGATTTGTGAAATGATATTCGAATTGTAGTGTTATGGGCGTTTGTTCTTTTGTGTTTTTTGTTTTTACGGTAATTAGAGTTTTTAGGAGTAATTCTGTAGAGTTCGTTGCCTATGAAATATTGAATGAGCGTGAAACACGAACAGCTTTATGGGATGATAAGTGAAAGTTAATGGATATTAAAATTTTAAGAAATCTGTACTTTTTACAATTAAAAGCTGTGTCACTTTAGAGATAACAGCTGTAATGTACAAAGAACCGAATAAATCTAGGTACAATTATATCGACAAAAATTTATACCATCCGTTCTGTTGTGGAAAAATAAAATTGCTTCTACAATTTTAATTTCATTCCAGCGCTGTTCATTCGAGCACGCCTAAATGATTGAATTTAACAAAAATGCCTTCTAAATATTGCACCAATAGTCTCAACGTTTCATGCATATACATTTTTATCACCTTGCTGTTCATTCCTCGATCCGTATCTTCAATCTTCAAATCCTTCTGCTTGCGGCACACGTGGGACGCATTAAATGGCCGTCAACACGTTTCGAACAAATTAAAAACAATATCCGTCGTGTGTGATTGCGCGCACTAAAAACAGACGCGAAAAGCAATTCGCCACGTAACGAAGAGGCTATGAGATTATTTAAACAAGGTTACATTGATCGGGCTTCGAAAGTATCATTCGTCTAAATGGAATTTCACTTTCTTTGACGAATGATCGCGAGCAAACACGAGATCTATGCCGGTCCTACGATCGAACATGCACTGACCCATGCCTGGTTCTTCCACGAGCTATAACACGGTTCAACCGGTGATGAATGTCGCTGTTTGTTTTCGATATGGCCTAAATAAATATTGCGATAGCGTGCAATCAATTCTTACCGATGCGCCACGGTGACGTATTTGCGGGTGTGCGTTTTCTACCGATAACTCGATGACCCGACTACTGCGATATATTCTGCCAACAATGAGCCGAAGCGGTGCCAATTCGAATTTTTTTGATACGGCCATAAGCAGAAGCTGCCGTTATCGTGGAACTTGTTTTGTAAACACTCGAAATGTAGTGAACGTTGATTTTTAACAGGCGTGACTGCACGACAGGCCTACCGGTCGCACGAATTTTCGAAACTTGCGAATTATGATGGTTATAAAGATATTGCAACTGGTAGTATTAAATATTGGTATATTTTTATCAGAATTGATGTTGTCAAACATGTGTAATACATTTTATTAGAAGTGCGTCGGTAAAATTGTTTATTATATTCTTTTCTGATTATTTAAGTAATAAAAAGAATTATGTTTACAATGTTTTAGAGTGAAAAACAATTTGGGAACAGGATACTTATCCTGTAATAAATAATGAATTAAAAGGATTGCTTGTATTGAGGAAAATGCATGTTAAATAAAGGTAAAAAATGAATGGTTTTAATTAATATGATGTGTGTGTTCTCTTTGTAAATATTCATTCGGAATTTTACACTTTTTTGCAAGTGGAATTATAAATTTGCATATACATTCTTTAATACAACTTGATGTATTGTTCTAATGTACCTGTTGAACATTTTTGGAACGTTACGATGATATTCCATAATTACAGAAATTCCTCGATACTTAATTTATTTTAAGCTTCAAAGGGTTTCTTCTACGAGATTTTAACTAAATGTTCCTGTGATTCATATATATTTAAAACTGATTGGTTCAAAGTGAAAGGTATATGAACGAGTTGAAAGGGTGAAATATTATGCACTTTTAACGTATCCATTCAATTATGATTCAACTGCTGAAAATATGCACAAGCTTCAGAATGAATTTCAGGCAGATAAATCGCGTAATATTTTATGGTGGTAAACAAATATTTAAATTTCTACCACCAAGTAATTAATAAAAAATACATATATATGCATTTATGTACTTGGAAAAGTAAAGAGTTAGAGTAACTTAATAATAGAACAGCAGGTTATAAAATTCTCGTCACACGAAACAGTATGATGGGGGATTTTGTAATAAACAGTATGATTAAGTGTCATTTATGATAAGTACATACTGCTGCAGGTGCGACTTTATTCATGCCAGCGCGATTGAATTTGCGGCAGTGATGAAGAGATATACTCCATCACGTAATGGTATCCAGTTCCACAATTGAAATGGAAATATGTACTGTTTAAAGTATTATTAGACGGACACTTTGAATACAGTACTTATAACTCGAATTTTTGCTGCAAAAGCTCATGCACCTAACATGTACTAAATATTTTTAATCAATTGCAAAGTAGGAATTGTAATTGCTAACATTAATACACGTATCGTCAATGGAGAAAGCGACTGTATAAATTTTGTTATATTAAACTATTTCTTTTTATAAAACTATATTTGCAATTTAATTCGTATTTGATAGATTACATGGCTTGGACACACTTTTCTTTTTATGCAAGTAGTGCAACCATACTTGCGTGCAACAGTGTGAATTAAATATGTTAACAATGATATGTAATACGTTGATACGTTTGATTGAAACAGGTACAAACGACTAATATAATACTATTGTCAAAAAATGAGTTTCTCAAACATTTCTGTCATAAAAGAAACGTGTGGGCACCTAATTGTTTAGGCTTTAAACGCAATTATAATTATTATTACAGTATGTATTAGGCGCGTATCAAAGTGACTGCGATTTAACTGTATAAATTGTAACACAGCATGACAACATAATTGGATTTCTGTTTCAGAAATTCTCCGGTCACAAAATGTCTCATTAATTTGACACGACAATTAATAATTTTAATAACACTATCCAAAACACCAGCGCACGCATAACGATCCCGCCGTATTCACCTTTATTGCAAAGCCGTTTATTTAGCAAATAACACTTTGCACAATAATGCATAATAATAGTAAAATAGGCTCATCGACTAAGCCAAGCAATTGAAATAATATTGTGCACAATCGTCGCACTACGTTGCAGACGAATTAAAAGCTCACACAAAATACGCTGCCACAAGATGGAGGCGCGTAGACGCGCTGCCGTGCAAACCGATGGAACTGCGAGTGATAACGCGACCGAGGTAGATTGCCTTCCAGATTTTGCTGTTTTCTAATAGTCAGCCTGTGGTCTAGGGGTACGATTCACCACCGTAGATCCAGCGTATGGATACAAACGGGTATTCGAGACTACATGCTGATTTTCATTTTTTCCGAGGGATTTTTTCGGTCAAAGGTTGACCTCTTTCGGCGACGATGGCACTCCGCTTAAAAGTCGAATTTTAATTCGCTTTTTAGGACGAATATTGATGAGCGTGACGTCAAAAGGCCTTGATTGGGGAGAAAAGTAAGGTGCATCGGCGATAACGTTATCGATACGGTCGTTGCAATCGGATCTAACGGGTGTTCCCCTCTTAACCCCCGGAACGATGTTCAAAAATAAGTACCATTCTACTGGAGTGCACAGTACAACTACTACGCCAATTTGAGTCTCCCTATGTGCATCTATCTAGCTGGATAATCAATCGAAATGACAAATAACATTGCGGAGGAAGCCCCGTAAACATTAGGTGCATATGTGTGATGAATATCGAGCAGAAAAATGAATCTACAGTCGACGTGCTATTTCCAGTTTATTTCCTATTTTGCTATTTCCAGGAATAGCCAGTTATTATTTCTAGAAATTTTCCATCTTCCTCTTACATGTTTGGCCGAATTTGTTTCTGCAACTAAATACTTTACATTGAGCACCACCCTATAGACAAGTGACCGTGGCAGAAAATCGTGATAGGCTGACCTTGCGTCGTCGATGATCGGAGCGATTATCTCGTAAACGATAACGCGAATTAAAGGCATAGTGAATCATGCGACGCTGCGCGAAACCGCGTGACGACGGTTTCGCGGTTAATGGTAAAGAAAATGCGCGATATTATTCGCCGGTGTAAAGTGAAACTCGATCGCAGATCGCGACAACTTATGTAAGAAAACGATCCACGTTTGCCTCAACTTCTTAGAAAATGAAATCGACCGGGACAATTTCTGCCCGCAATTTTTTAAACCGCCAGCGAAATTGTAAAATTTGTAATACTGTATGAGATATTCGTGAAATACGTGGATATTTCTGTGGCACATAGTCCGGACAGTTTGGACACGTTAGATTGATTTTCCGGAAATAGCCTCGTCATTTTTTGGTCTATATGTATGATAATCGAAGGAGTCTCGATTAGGTATTATGTACTACGATTATGTGGGCGGGTATATGTTAAAAAGGTGTTCCGTTCATTAAAACTGTGCTCTCTCGACCGTAGTCTAAACAAGAATGCCTTTCCCTGGCAAAAGCGGCGGTCGTGAGTCCCTTCGGGTCCCACAAAAACTTTTGTTTTGTTTAAAACTAGACGTAAATACGAACATTCTAGTCTAAAAAAATCCTGCGGCTTTTTGCGGTTTTACTAGAAATAAGGTCACAAAGGTGATGAAAAACGTGATTCTATTCATTGCGATATTCCCAAAACGCGGCAGAAATTCAAAAAATGTTTCTACAGTAGTAATTATGATATTTCGTAATTTGTTACATAAAACAAAGGAAATTATTAACATTTTAGCCCAGTTTATATACCTAAAGGGGTTGATACTTATGTCATAAACTTCCAGCGTTATTTTGGAGGATTTGCTGCTTATTTGAATAGAATCACGATTTTCATCATCTGTGTGACCTTATTTCTAGTAAAACCGCAAAAAACCGCCGGACTTGTTTGAGCTAGAATGTTCGCATTTACCTCTGGTTTTAAACAAAAAAAATAATCTTTGGTGAGACTCGAAGGGCCTTAGTTATGAACAAAAAAATTAATAATTGGCTTTCTACTTTATATTTGGTTTCAATTTTTTAATTTAAAATAAAGTACTTATGGTGCTGAAAAATCTCTATATGATAAAAGTTTAAAAAATCAATGATTATACTCAAAAACAAAACAAAATGAAAAAAATTTCTTAAATAATATATATCGCAGTAGATATGAATTTCAGTTTTTCGTTTCAAGTTATATTATGATCCACGATCGAACACGTATAAAATTATTATGTCGAACTATGTAATTTTAGAATATTTTTCTGAATGCTAATTAATGAGGTAGATTAATTTCACAGTATACAGCATAATACGTGTCCGCAAATGGTCTACGCGAATTTAATCGGCGATGATCTGTAACAATTGAGTAGAGAAAAATTTCGTTCCCAAGGTGTGCACATTGTTGCGTTTTACAGGCGTCATAAACACGAATTAATGATATTTTTCCTTGTAAGGGTGGAACTCTTTCTTTTATCTGTTTCCCTTGCTTATTTACACGATCTAGAAACTTTCTTCTGTTGAATGCGGTTTTAATGAAAGTTATGTTGCGCTGTCGCCACTTCTTATGGGTTAAAGCAACAATTTTAGCAATTTCCTATTGCCACATTGCAAGTTGGATAATATACTTACTCGGAGGAGTTAAGCAGATAGTTTTGTGATAAAATTTACTTCTAAGTCAGACTGAATAATAAGGCAAATGAGTGCAAGGTATTATCTGTGATGTATTTTATCATTCGTGATGTAATTCATTATTGCTAGACTGCGGTAACAATTTTCCAGCGGGTATTACGGAAGAAAACTAGGCTAAGTGTAGTATATACGTTCTGTGAGGAATATTTTAAATGCGAACTGCGATGAGTAACGAACTAAGTTTTCGTAATTAAAATAATCAGAAGCTCAATTAAATATTCATAAAAATTTTCCGTATGTATAGTTGCATCATGCATATGCACGTACTTAGATTCACAATTCGTTATACATATATTTTACGTCTATCTGATGCAGTGAGGATATTTTTTAATTAAAATCTATCTACATTATCCTAAAAAAAACTTTACATGGATAAGAATATGCTGAAGGCAGTCATAATTTACTGGTCAAAGAATATACACCATGATTTAATGAACAAAATTCTAGAATAGGTATAACGCATTTTGAAAATAACATTTTCAGGCAATTTTTATGTACAAGTCTGACCTGCTATTGAATAGATGAACAGTGGGTAGGTAATGAATTTATTTTAATAAGAATAACATTTAATTCGGTACAATGATTCTTTTTTTAATTCTATATTCGGTACTATGCAGAATGTAAAATATGAAAGTCTATTATTACATTATTCTGTATAAATCTAGGCTGAATTTCCTGTGTTGGATTTTTTTAGAGAGATACGAATCTATTTCTAAAAACGGAATGCCCTTCGCTGTATCAGAATATTATCAAGTATAACACATTAATAATATTATTTTCGTAGATTCAAATTTTATGAAATTTGTCGGAGGTTCTATAGAAAAAAAAGAAATGTTTTCATATAGAAAAACCAAATTTTAAATATCATCGCAGAAAGGAAGTTCAAAGGATTTAGGTCAAAAGCTTGGAAAGCCAATGCCACCGGATTTTCCCGTCCTATTCATTTTCTACAGGAAATCAGATGCAAATGCAGTCTAATATTCACCAAAAAATATGGTGGACTTTCATTTTGCTAAAAATTTATATCCTATTTTTTAATACGAATGACCATATAAATTTTCGTACAGGAAAATTGATTTTCATTTAAATAGAATCCGTGTGTAACTTCATGTCACTCAAATCTATTTTTGTCTCGTTCGAATATTTGGTTAATTTTTAATAATTCTATATTATTTTGATAATGTAACGTATATAAGGAAGGAAAATAGATATCAACATGTATATAATGATTATAGTAATCATTATTCATAAGTAAATTTCGATCTCACATCATTTTTTATGTATTTAAACACAAGAAATTGTTATTAAAACATTTTGTACAATGAGTACTCCTTCCAAAAGTTCATTTCAATTTGTGAACATAAGCGTTTGGCCGTAGCTATACTAGTTTAGTAGAAAGTGATTTTCCTATGATAGTTCCTAGAGAACAACTGAATACAAACATTTTATACATATGAATCCAACATATGCAATTATCCACTTTACTCTGTGGAATTAAAATTTAGAAAATAATCTTCTGCACAGAATCCACGTACAAAAATAATATGTACCACATGAACATCATACCTATGACCTGGCGCTGCGTTTAAATTCGGTACAAAAAGTACACATTGCACATTTTCTCCCCAACTTTCATCTTAACGCTGACTATTTCAATTTCGCACGCGCATACAGTCACGGCCGCGAACTTCCCTGTCCGCACTTTTTTAAACGCTCACACAGCCCCACGACAATCGCACCGTCTCACCGTACTAGTCTATTTGGCCCGAAAAAGCGGACAAAAGTCGATTTTCAAAGTTTCGCGAAAGACAACAATTTTTGTTGCCTGAGATAGTTGAATATATGAGGAATATTGTGTCATTTTTTGTTTTCTTATTTATGAACTCGGGGAGCAGCATTTTTCGTCGAAAGTTAACAGGTTTGATGGCACGCGTTTTTTTCTTAACCATTCTCTAAAACATCGTTGCTTATTAACGATTTACGAATCCTTTAAGGAATTTGCGTAAATAGAAGCCGTTATGGAAGCTTTTCAGGTAGGTATATACTACACTTTCCGACAGGTTTTACACTTTCAGCACATATATTTTTATAGTTCTTAGTATTTGAAAATAATCAATATTTCAGTACTTTTCTTTACGATTACAAGATTTCATTGACGATTTTTTGATGGTATTTAGTACGCTCTAAAGCTCTCTCTGGTGTCATTGCATTCGATAAAGGTTTGTGATCACAATGCAACAAAAATTGGTTCCGGATTCGTCCAGTTTCATGTTTTATAGCTAATTTATATTATATGCATATGGTAACTGTTTGGTCGCAAGAACCGAACATATCGACGTCCTTCGTTACCAGGCAAACCTTTTTTATGATCCGGTTTTCCTGAACTTGTCATAAAACAACTCCCAGGAAGTAAAATTACTGTATTGGCATTCAAGACGTTAATGTTACGCTGCATTTACTCGAAATAGGGTCGTCTGAGAGTACGCATCAAAACCAAATCTACTATTGACCCTATTTTTCAAGGGGTTCGAACAGTCATAAAGCAAAATGTTTTAAACAAAAGGTAAATGGTATTCAGACATCTACAAACTTCAATATATCAAATTTCGAAAACAATTTTTTCTACAAAAAATTAAGTTATTTTCTTATTAAATAATGTTAAAATTTATTTTTAATTTCATAACATTGTAGCTGACGTTAAGACGATTTCAACGACCTATTACATTACGGTCTTGAGCCTATAAACAACGCTACAACATTTTTGTCCGGTGTTTCGGGGCAAATAGACCACTGTGCGTCTGCAATCCACCCAAATAACGAGCAACACAGTGCCCGTATCACCCTTATCAAATACCGTAGTCAATACTTCACCTGCAACCGTAAAGAACTACCAAGAACAGCCATGCTCAATTCATCCTCGTCACCAGCACGATTCAAAAGGGACACCCTCGCCGCGCGGCACGATCGAGAGTAGGTCACGTGACCGTAGCGGCAGCGATCGATACATCGATACTCTCGCGGAACAACACGTCACGCCGCCCGCGAAGGATTCGAATTTGAAGCGCGCCGCGCGAAAAATCGAAAGATCGACGAACCTTCGAACGGAGGACGAAGAAATCGCACGGGAAGCCGCGCACTTCCGGCTCCTCAGGGCGCATGCACACAAATATGGCGTCCCCGTGGAGGAAAAGGCAGCGGGTATACGCGGCGACGCGACGCGTCGCGTCGTGGGGTTTGGCGGGGTTTGTCGGATCGATAGCGCGCATGAAAGTGCGCGAACACCTATGTCTCTGTGATCGTCGCGACCTGGCCGCCACCGTGAGTCGAGCATCCGGCGAGTGTATTCCCCCGATGTCAATAGCGTACGTGCGTCCGAGTGACGAGCACCTGGCCAGGTAGCCCGTCGTACGAGATAGAGAAGTCGGTCGTGTGTGCGTCTATTTCGCGGGTTCCTCCCGTCGGGTGTACGCCGCTGCTTCGCGGTTCACCATTATTTCGATCGTGCTCCGATAAAGAGCCCGATCACCTGGACCCGTTCACCGCGAGTGACGTTATGTAGAAGGTTATGTTGAAGGTGGTTACGCGCGGAAGTACCGCGGACGCCGGTATGGGGTCTCGTTGAGATCGAGTGATATGTCCACGATGTCACGAGGCTCGCCCTGGTGCTCGGTCGCACCAGGGACGAGGAAATACATACATTTGCTGACCATCGCCATCCTTATCGGCCTGCTGTCGCGAGGCGTCGTCGGCGAGAAGAGTAAAAAATGTGAGTAAACTGGTCACGCTACATTGGATCTGTCTACCTTCTTCTTTTTTCTTTTTTTTTTTGTATTTGCACTATTTTTTATTTTTACTGCGTGATTGCGTGGTCGCGTGTATCATCCGAGTTGGACCAGACGGAATTATTCTCGGTACATTTTAGTGGGGAAATAAGGTTTGAATGTTTCGTGTCATGCGCTTCGGAAGTCGTTTCCTGAAGTTGCAGCGATTTATCGAAAACTTCCGGCACGTTTTCGAACGACAATGCGGTTTCATTAAAATGTTATCGTTTGGCATTGTGTTTTTAAAGATTATTCGTATAGTAAATGCGTTTTGGAAGATTGATATAAAATCTTCCTTTATTGCTCAAATGTTAGATTTAATTTGTTCCGTACACACACTTACCATGTTACTCTTGAACGTAAGCGTTTTTAAGTCTCACTTGATAATTAATGCAAATAACACGCTTATCGTGGAAAGTTCGAATTTGAAAGTTGCTGTTACTCGTAGGCGTAGCCGGGGGAAAAGAAGTTAAATTATTCTGGGAGCTTTAATTAAAGGTAGTGTAATAGACAGGGTATGTTGAATTTCAGTTTTGGAACTTTTCACGCGGCTTTGGCAGCGTTAAAATAGTTTCGTATTTTATGTTATTTCTTCAAGGAGCTAATATATTTTACATAAACATGCAACATAGTTTGTTTTTTCCTTTTTTTATCATATTCAACAGTTGTTCTTGCTTTGCGCCAATGCCACGTGGCAGGAAATTCATTGGACATGATTTACGCGTTTATAAACGATAAATATTAAATAAAAGATTACGGTAATATAATGCAAGATACATATTTACTATAAATGAGTGCGTTACTATTCATTCTGACCAACTTTTGAACAAACAATCTTGCATTTTATTGAGATATTAAACTAGAATTACCATTGCGTATATATTGCACACTTGCTGCAATTGGAAAGGAAATATTATTGTTTGATTGTAGAAGGGGTACAGTTATAGTCGTACAATATCGAGTGGACATAGTGTAGGAAAAAAATAAGCGTGTCTTGGGGCACCATAAAAAGAATGATATTGTGTAATATATTTCATAAATGGTTTGCTAGAAGTGGGTTTACAGTTTAGGAGAACTTTGACTTCTTTATTGAACTGGTTGCGTGCAACGCATATCGATCAGTCGCACGTTCGTACAGTCGTTACTACGTTACTTTACGACTATGCAACCATTGTAATTGCTAAAACTCGCTGTTATATAGATTATTGAATGTTAACGTCGCTGAATTTTAATTTGCAGTTTGGCATTGATATACACTATGTACCATGGATACGCCGATGTATCGGAAAAACTATAGCCGTTTAGCTAATGAGAATATTACAAGCCATTATTGCTCAAGAGTTGAATTTCGAGTATAACAGAATTTAAAAGAAATAGTAACTGACAAATAACAGCTTTCGTATTTATAATATTAGATGCAGTTGCGAAGTTTCGCCGTTTAGTTTAGAATAAAAATGTTCAATATTTAATTTTATTTCACTTCGCACTTTGTAAATATTGCATTATTAAAGCATATATTAATGTTATATAAATTTGTTAGGTGAAAGTTCAACTACACGACATTAGAAAAATTATTTAAGTTATACTACGTTCGTTTTGTTTCAATTATATGTTTTTAAACGAATATACTAATGGTTAAAATACCTCAAAAAAAAAAAAAAAAAAAAGTATTCATAGCCCTGAAATTCGCTAATATGTTCATAAATCAATACAACGCGGGCAATTACTACTACTGGTTTGCGTTTGATAAATAATTCTTTAATTTTCGTATTACATAACCATCACTTAAGAATTGAAACGCAGTTTCAAACCAGCTGAAATAATTTTTATTGGCAACATTGAATAATTTGATGAACCTTTTAATTCCATACGAATTCAATGCACATTACCAATTCCTTAAATATTAAACAACCAGCCATGTTAATAATTTAAATTTTGGGTATACATAAAATGCACGATTTGAAGTTACAGGCCCGATTTGTTAATACGATTATCAATGCAGTGCAAAAAAGGCGATTAAAGGCCATTCCCTAGCAGGCAAGAAGAACGCAGTTTACTGACTCTAATGCGTGTCTTGAATATTAATGTTGCATAAACATTATCCAAAGTTGCACTTTACTTCTTTGCACAGAATTTAATGCTTACTTTACATGCATGTACTCGACGTAGTTCTCGGTAAAACCTCATGTTAATTTTAGGTTTCTCGAGTATTTACTGTTACGAAACATTATGCAAAGTGAATCGACATTACCGTGAGTGTGCGTTCTGCTGATTATCTTTTTTATTTATGGTATTATCTTTGCTTTATTACGTATCTGCCTTTTCTTACCAAAACGTTGTAACGAAGATTATCTGTAATCTGTTAATATTTCTGAACTTCTTTAAATGCGAAATACAACATTTCAAAAGCTTAAGACATGTTGTATTACGATATTTAATTACGTCGAATTCAATTTTGTCAGTAATTCTTGCAGTTTATCACGTTTGTGTTCTTTATATCGTCTATTGACTTGCATCGAATCAAAAATTTATTAGTATCTTTCGTTGTCCGAAATGCGGCGTAAAATTTATGATAGTAAAAGTAACAAAATGTTCCTTCCATTATTCGAACAGGTATTGATTAACTGGGTAACACGGAACTTTTTAAACATACAGGAATACGGTCACTTTGCTTTCAACGTTGCCGGTTTTTCGTTCATTTTTCCAATCGTGTCACGTTTCATTCGATTAAATTTTCGCCTGTATCCGTTCGCGGTCTCATGAAATTTATACACATGTCATTTACCGTGAATTTGTTAGCGAAACAAAGCACACCGTTCGTGCTGCGTTCCAATTAAAGTTCACGAGGAATGACGCCGCGGTATATTATTTTCGTGTCGATGACAAGAAACATTCCTTTATCGGATATTTAATCATGTCTATAATATGTCGACGGTGAACCAAAAATAAAGAAAAAGAAATGCGCGCGGGGCAAAGTGCATTTGCAAGACGCCGATATATTAATCTACCCATTAGGTTCTCCCATAATTTCACAACTTTGAAACGCCCTGTGGCCTGAAGAAAAGCTTCTCCCGGCAGAGGGGAAAACTACGCTCGCCCCTCGTATATTTTCGGTGACGTTAGTGCGAAATTATAGCAGCCTCGCTGCAGACCTTGGTAAACGAGCGAGTTGTCATGCGAAAATTGCTGTAATCACGCCTAAGTTACCGGAACAACGTTAATTGTTTGCTCCAGCAGCGGAAGCAGGAAGATTACCGCGTTGCCGCGGCCAGTACACGGCGAACGTGACACGGGCCGATAAACGAAGCCAATTAGAACAGTCAAATTAACTCGGCCGAAGCAGCCGTAACGCACTGATTTGGCGGTCATGTGTTATCGATCAATGTCCATATACGATCGATCGAAACGCACACCTATCATAATCACTAATATCTGTTGTTATTGCTTCCTGTGCCGCATCGTGGCGGTACATGCGTCAACCAGCAAATATTGCTCTCGAATGTACCTATGGCCAAAAGTTTGGGATCACCAGGTACTCCAAGCTGTAGGGTAAAGTAGGCCAATGCGAGACTCATTTTCTTAAAATATCATAACTCTCGATTGAGAGCACTTTTATTAAAAACTACCGCGTGTTTTAATAGTACAACGTGTATTCTTTTGAAACCTATTGAAAAGAAAGGTAAAAATGATTCGGTTTCTTAGTAATGCAATAAGAACGAAAGCGGTAACAAAACACAGGTTTGAAGAATAGGTTCCTAATATGAGACCTAGTTTGTTTTTCATTTTTTGCCTTCTCTCACACGTTGGGGATGTAAAATTTATGTTTTCAGCTCGGCTATGTTCGTGGGCCCACGGGCAACGTTTCATACATCTAATCCATTGTTCACCATGTACATCTGAAGAGTAGAAACCTGTGCAAAACAAGCATTGTCATAAATTCATAATTTCCGTCATAATCTTCTTCATTATCACTTTCATCATCCAGAACAATATCTTCTTTACACCCATCAGCTGAACTATCACTTTCTACGCGTTTTCTTTTAGTTCGTTTTTTGCAATTGTCTTTTCTCTCATGCTTGGTATTACCGCTTTAGTGGCCAATATGAGAATCCACCTAGAACAAAATTGGGTACCTTATATGAGACCGGCCTCATAATAGGAACTTTCTAGGGTCCCATATCGGGAAATAATAACATGATGACTATTAAATAGATTCAAGGTTGTGCCCTCAGTATTTAATGATAAAGAGTTATGAAATCTTAAACTTCATTGCATGCACTATACAACACTATTTATGAAAATGATTATACAGTCATCATTTTGAAAGTATCTGTAACTTCATCGAACACTTACAAAAACTTTTAGTAATGTATTTCACAATATGATCTCTCAAGACGTTTAATTGCTTTTAACGCCAACGTGCGTACAAAACAACTAACAAACGGTTAATTACGGAACAAACCAGCATCGCCACAATACATTCAAGAGTTATGTGTCGGTAATAAGCAGGGATCTCATATTATGAGAAGTCTTTGATTAGGCTGCTTAACCTTACAGAATATTGTACGAAAAATTGATCATTTTAGTTGGACAATTTAAGTACATTTCCAAGCTAGAATTATTCCTTAGCCAGATTATTACTGCCAGTCTCTTTAATGTTAATTTCGAATCAATAAATAGTTAACAAGTGATTGTTGATTATCGAGTCAATCACCGTGATCGTGAATTAATTGAATAATACAAATTTCTCGATCGTGATAAGTCGGTGTCCTCTATTGAAACGAATAAAAACTTTGTCTTTAAAACTATTAATTGTCGAGAGGTTTAAGTGCGAATTTATAGGGTATCCTGAAATTATAAGCTGATAATTTATTAAATATAATTTATTTGAAGGCAAACTCGGACAACATAGAATGTATAGCAGCTTCCAATGGAATCATTAATAAATATTTACGAGTCTAACGTAATATCAGTTTCTTTGCGAGGGGACGAGGATTCTGATACTATTATCAGTACCTGAGTAACATAAATTCGAAGAAAGGTCTCTTCGTTTCATCCGAAAGAATTTGATCAGCTTTGATCGGTAGACGTTCGGTCTAAAGCACAACTTCTCTGTGCGACAACTCTCTCTTACATCGCATCGATTTTCTTGCACGACGTATAGATTTTCACCTTTGTAGAAAGTGGCTCGTACTCAACGACGAAGCCGATGCTTTTCTCTTCGCTCGAAGCACACTTGCTCTATATTTGCATCCGGCGTTCAAGTGTCCACCATACTGCCTCGCGTCTATCTAGCTGCCGAATTCATGCTTTCTCAAGTAGTATAGTTTTGAACATAGCCCTCCTTTGTTGCACGTTGATCATGGTTTTATCGGTTGCGAAAATTGTTTCCTTTATCATTGAGTTGTGGTGAAAATGGAGCTGGCACTTCTTAGATGTCGATTTTCATGCAATTCTTTACAGTAACTGCTCACAACATACGCAGTTTTTATTTCAGAGCATGTCTGTGCGAGATACTATTTTATTTTTAATATCTTCTCAGGAAATATCAGTATATAAATATTTGATAAAAGATTTCATTCGAATAAAGTGGCAGATTTCGTAATTTTGTGCATATCTTAAATATTTATTTGTCAAATGCCTTCAGATGTTCACTGAATTTTTCAGCATCCACTTTTATGGAGTCATGACTTGAAAAAGACTAACATTCTGTACTGAACATGATATTAAAATTCAGATTTTCTTATCGTATATACATGCACCACTTTCGTTATTATATTCTTTAATGCAGTACATTTGTGTTGGTAATTATGTAGTTACCTTAAAAACAGTGAATTAAGAGAAATTTTGATCTGATAACCAAACATTATTAGTATACACTTATTTCTAACAGTGGCGCGTTAAGTGCTCAATTCTCCATTCGCTGGAGATATCATGAGTGTTGTGTAAAGCCAAAGTGGGCTTTTAAACTCTAGTTGAGATTAAACTACCTATCGTGAGGCCGCCTTTAAGCTCGGCTTAGACTTTAAGCTTTGGCAGAGAACCCTTAGGCAAATAGTTTTGATTGATAATGGACTAGGAGAAACATCGTAATGGATTGAGTACAAAGGAGAGAACTAACCACGTTCAAGTTTCTTCCTACTATACACAGAATCAATGTAATGGTATTATTAGGTTGTTATTGTTGGAATAGGTATATTTGATGAAGGAACAGCTGACACCTGCACAAGTGGAGTTTGACAACGCAAATAATCTTGTCATCTATTTCTAGGTGTTCGAAATATATTATTATAAATTGTCTTTAGCAAGACAATTCGTTAGTGTAACAATTAGTTGATCGTCACTTAGGTATTTCATGTTAACTTTCTGTAATAATTGACATTTATATATTTGAGTAGTTTCTGTATGTACAACAAACACAATAAATACAACAACGAAGCACAGAATTAGAAATACAGTCGAACAAATAATCACTAGCAAATTTGTAAAATACGTTCAATGTATCCACTGTTGGATTCCGCGGTTAAACGAAATCGTGTTTCAACAATTAATTTTGCAATGAGAGTTTTAATATATAAGGAGTACCGTGACGAGTGTGCGCGACAGAGTAACGGTGTAGGTCGCGTCCAAAACTATTCTGATTACAGTAGTTATTCCGCTACTATATATATTGTGGTTTTTAGGGGGGAAAGGCTGACCTTAGCCCTTGTTGTTGTCGCCTTAGCCGACGCGGAGTCTGGCCCTTGGCAGTAGTCATATCGCTGACTACTGCCCTAGTGCAAAATATTGACTTTGACTAGGCCAGGATCCGCGGGCCTTACAATCATCGGTGACTCAAGGGCTGGTCATCCAACACCACTAAAACGTAGAAAAATAACCTTTTTAAATTGAGCACCGTAGTGTTTGTGGAGAAATAAATTTGTTGGTTTATTTAGAGAAGGGTGGTGGACGTCGAGGGATTTCATGTAAAAAGCTAAATGTTGAGAAGGTAGGTTTTGCAGAGATAAGGGAACCCAACTTTGATACTACCTTCCGCTATGGGCCGGAAGCGTTGGATTTATGGTGGCGAGGCTCATACGTTGTCCCCCATGGAACATCGAAATTCATTTTCTATTCACCGATAAAATACTCGCACCGTGGGTCGTATTCATTTTCCTTTACCTATTTTTCGCACACCTGCCCTGACAATGACGTTTGATCAAATGAGAGATTTTCAAAACAGAACAAAAATGAAGCACTTCCTTGTGAATCCTTAGCTACAAAATACATTCATCTTGTCTTACATTAACGATGAAGATTTATTTGACTAGCTTGTTAGATGATTTGACAATTGGACAATTGTCATCAAAATTACAATAATCATGTGCATTTTCCGGAATTCAATGACTTCTCTTAAAAGTCTTGCTACTGCAATTACCTGTCCAATTACCAAAGTCCAACACATTGAACAGAAACCCCGTCACCGTGTTTACCTACGCTGAACCCTATAGGTCGCCGTACCCTTGTGACCCAAAAAATTGCAACGCCGGCGGTGATTGATAAAATTTTAAGGGCTCGCCCACGAATTCCCTCGATTGAAAAAATGTTCCGGGCAATAAAGTCCCTGGTATCGTTTTTTTCATTCGTAGACGATTTCTCTTTCGCGCGGTGAACATCGGTGGCAGAGCCGCATACTCCTGTTTCTTGCGTCTCTCTTCATCACTCTGTCTCTCACTCTTTCTCTCTCAGCCTCGCCCTTCCGTGGCTACCCTTGTCACTGTCTGGCGGCTTGATTTCTTGCTAAACTCTTGCCGGCAAGAAACTTCGCATCCGGGAAGGAGTGACTCGGTCTCTCCCCATTTACTTATCCCCCGGGATAGTCCTGACGGTCCAGACTGTGCATCACTGGCGACAACGGTCCTTCGGCTTGGCAAAATTCCACTCAATTTCCGTGGAGTTCACGTGTGACCGACAGACCGCGAAATCCTCCATAAGATGATGGCTGTTGAATTATGAGCGATCGCCGTTGTCGCCTTCATCGTCCTTTTTCCTCTCTGCTTTATTTCGTTGCAAGCGCTCCAAAAAGGATTTGGGAACCTCGCTTTCCTGCTCTGGTCGCAGTTTCCTGCCACAAAGTTTGCGATTTGTTTTTGACTATTTCCTCTGATTATGATGTTGGGTGTGACGCAGGAGTATGATTTCTATTTTTATTATTGTGTTTTTTAAAATAGTATTTTTACAGTTCGAGCACCTATTAAGACGTTTTGTTAATTGCAAAATTAATTGAATTCGTCGTTTCGCGTTTTGTAGAAATGTACGATAATTTGGTGAAATATTCTCGCCTCGAGTAATATGTATTACAAAGTTTTTCCCAAATCCCAGATGCTTTATATGCATCGTTCGTGGTTATTTAAATGACAACACTGACCTAAATCCTTGCTAACTTATATTAGTTCTATTGAAAGATGCCACGGACTCGAGGACGCGTTGCAAATTCGTATCCTAACTATGTATACATGCCTTCGACACCTCGAACAGTTATTTCAACGTCCAGAAACAATTCTCGCGTAGCGCAGGAACGGTAACAACGTTTTTCCCCGTAAAATACTTCTCGAATGCCCTGTAGTACGGAATGACTTTCTCGAACGTTGCTGAACATTGATCGAGGCGCAGACGACGAGCAAAAATTGCCACAAGATCGCGCCGCGACATAGATTCAAGTTTTTCGCGCTCTGTCGGGCTTCGTGAAATTGAAAGCCACCAAGCTGCAACTCGTAGATGTGGCTTCCAATCGTTACATCGAAATGTACCGCGGGAATTGCTAACGGTGACGTTCGATTGCAAGCAGCGCCCAGGTACCTGACCTGTCGCTTTCTCGGTTTCCTCTCTTTGTGCAGCAGCCCCTTCAATTACCGAGGCTGTTCGTATCGGTAACTTCGAGACGGCCAATCTGCCTCGACGAATCAATTGCGAGTGGCACTGGACCCGCGGAATGTTTGGAGCCTGGACGAAGTTCAAGGGAATTTCGTGTTTCCCCCCCTCGTTGATTGTTGTTACTTCTGGTCCTTTGAAAGGGCCTCAGCTTTGTGGCCCCTGTCTATACGCGACGAATTTCGTGTAAATCAATCCCTTCTGTGTAAATTGTGTTGTTATATAATGCATGAATTTTCCGCATTGGCCGTTTGAGTGAGAATGATGAGTTTTATCTGCATACATTTCTTTTCAAAGTTCAGTTCGAAAGGTAAGCCAGTTGCAACATTAAAGTTAAACATTTAAAGTACTCCCATATATTTCTGTTGAAAAGCTATTTTCAAACGCTATTACAGAATAAAACTTTTAAAAGTTACGTGATGTTAAAATAAATATATTTTTGAATTCATACCGCCTTTCTCGTCTGTTACATATTGGAATTCTAATTCTTACATTATTACATAATTGTGCAATTAATGGAAATACATATTATTATTCATCGAGCTTCCTTACTTTGGCGCAGTGATAATTCAAACTTCATGCATAAATTGACAATGCAAAGTACACTTGGTACCGCGGAAAAATACTGTGGAAAGTTGTCGTTTCCTTTTTGCCGCGGATAGGGGGGCAGATAGGAATAATCTTTATGCCATAAACCATTCTGTTTCTTCGTTTTTCTTTCGCTTTTCCCTTCTTTATATGCCACCGGCGTACCGGAACATTGTAAGCTTCGGTATGGTTATTCTTCTTTCAAGAGAGCCAGTACATCTACTTGCGAGAGAAATATGTATACTTACGATTTTGTAATATTTCTACCATCTCATCTATAAGCATCAAAGTATGCCGTATGCTTTTTGGAGGATGGCCACATCTAGATTTACGAGGATGTAGTGAATACATAAGGAATTGCATAAGCTTGCTATGAATATCTATAAAATCTGCGGGAGAATCAGAATAACTATTTTCGTACAGGTAAAAGATAAATTCTCTTTTACTTATGATAATAGTGATATTGGTGTAATTTTCAAAATTTCTTGCCCTTTAGTAAAGTGACTTTACAACGATTATTATTGATGTAAATTATTATTCGTATAAATATCATTGGCTCATACTTTGTCAGTTTCTATGATAAGTTGAGAAATGTCTTTATTTTATCCGAATAGAAACAGGTTTCTGTTACATTACATTAGGAACACCATAAACTATGTACTAAATTGTGCATTCGATTTCCGTGATTTTTGTTGGGGCTATTTGGAAATAAAACGAATGACAAAGCTATTCCGTACTTTCTTATAAATATCTATGCTACATTTATGAATAGAAAACACTTCTAAAGCGTGGGCGGGTTCTTTAAGAAACTTCGTCGAGGTTTGCACTTTGCCGAATTTTAATTTAAATACTTGAGGTTGAAATTCTTGGCAGGGTCGCGTGTATGCGCATTCCTCGCATAGATGCGTGCGGGTGCTTTGGGCGTGTTACGCAGTTCACATGTCCATGGCCTAAGCACATTGGCATAGGTGTACATAGCAAATATTAAAGGAACAGTTCCCTTTTGCCTGCATAGATTCTTATGTACAGCAGATGTTTCCATTTTCCTATCCTGTTCCGTTTTAATTTTAACGTCGTTGCTCTCTTAATGTTCCGACCTCCGCAGATTTCAAACTTTTTTAATTATCTCCTCGAAGTTTCGAAATTTTCAATTCCCAAAATTCCTCAAGACATAATAAAAATATTAAACCGGGGCGGATGAGTTTGATAAACTTCCCAACGGTATTCTCGTGGTATTAATCATGAAACAAGAATACTTTAATCTTGGAGATGGTGCGCTTAGAAGCTACGTGTAAATACGTGACTTAAGAAGCCTCATGTATCTTTGTGGAAGTAACCTTTCTAGTGATAAAATTAGATATATGTAATTGAAATTCGAGGAAACTTCGATTTGCTCGTTGAAGTTCATACGGGATACCAGATATCAATTATTATGAATTGGTATAATTAATTTTACTCTTCGTAAGATAACTTTTTATGTTGAATGAATATTTCAATATTGCAAGAACGCTGTTTCATTAATAATAGTACATTTATCAGCTAGAATGTACATTAAAACTGTATAAAGTCTTTCAGCTGGTTTTTCATATTTTCACACAGTTCTATTATTTTAGTTTACTTCAACGCATCTTATTTAAATATTTTTCTACTTCAAAGAATTGCACGTTTACTGCAGTGCTATAAACCCTGCGTCGAGCTTTACTCTACCATTACAATATAAGTGAAATCGATTTCACTGTAACGTTGCAGCAAGTCGAAACTTCAAGCATCAAAATGATGACCCAGCTAGTGTTTCGCAGTAAACATAGCCCTTCTACGACCTGTAACTTTCAACTCATTGCTCGTTAGCGATTGAAACGCGTCGTTAAACGTATCGTCGCTGACATTTAGCTCGATTGCACACCGTGGTGCCTACTTGGCCCACCAGTTCGAACTGCATCTCCTCGTTTCCTCGTTTCCTGCGAATACTATGCAATTTTAATCCCAACGACGTTCTAAATTTTTAACCCTTCTTTTCATGGCACACAAGACAACCGTTTACCAAAAAAATTTACAATTTCACACGAAGCAAAGTGAGGAGTTTCATCTAATTCGAAGTGAACTGTTCACTTGAATGACACGCACGAAAATTATTCATCGCTCTCAAAAAGAAAAGTGAATTTTTTCGATCCTTGCACAGGAATACCTTCTACGAAATAAGGTTTACGGTTACCTACAAACGAAATACGATCGGCGGCGCGAACTTTTTGCGCCAAGAGTATTGACATCGTTGGCAAGTATATTTACTGCGTTTCATTCACGTTTCATTCGGTATTCATAGAAATCTTTGGATGTCGCGTTGCTGGTTGCGTCAAGAGAACGCGGTGTATACGTTTCCCTCAACAGGCGGCAGAAAGTTAAGAGGGTCGAAGGAAGAGAGTTTGGGGTAAGGGCAACGCTGGAAATTGAGGCTGCATCTATCATCCTGAGGTTGCCTCAAAGAAACCGAAATGTCTCGGTCGAAGGAGCCACCTTGGCTAAGGTAAATGTTGTCCCACCTCGCCTACCGGGCATACGAGGGCAGTGCAAACAGGTCCCACGGCCATATTTAACGTTTCCTCGTGCCAGGAGAATTGAACGGTCACCAGGACTCCATCTGCGAGCCGAGATATGTATGTATTTTGTTCGTCATGTCCCGCGTTGTCAAATTTTGATTATTTACCTGTTCGGAAATCATTGGCTTATCGCTGTTCTCTTTGCGGGAATGGAGCAATAAGTTGTTGCAACTTACTTTACAGTCGTACTATGTACGTACGCACCTGGTCAAAGGTTATGCTTGGGCAAGCAATAATTACTATTCCCTGCTGAAAGCATAGCATGCACTTACACTGTATACATACCTGTTTGAAATGGTACAGAAAATACAGTACGAGTGAAATCACGTTGCTGTTCACAACATTGTGGAAGTTTCATGTTATTTTAGCATAAAACTAGGTTAACTAATATTATACAATTATACCTGCATGTTATCGAGTAAGAAGAAGTTTCTCTCCACTGTTGGGAATGCGAGAAATAGTCAAAATGACTAATTATATAATACACTACTATAATACAAATTATGCGATTAAAAAAATTTCCGATACATCTACTGGATTTTATTATTAGGTACATTGGAGGCATCATACTTTTCCATTGCAATTTCTGCGTTCTTAAGAAATGTATATCCCCCGTGTCCTATCACATCAACCTTTTTCTCTCGTTAGATTGACCACTGTATGTGAAATTGCCATGTAGCACCGTGAAACAACGTTGACCCAGGCCAATTTATATTTTCCATGTGAACAAACTCGACTAAATGCCACCTTAATACTTTCGATCTTCCTGTTGCCGTTCTATATACCTCCACGTATATTTCAAGTGTCTTTCTCACGAACGAAGGGGGCTATCGGTTAAGTATCTTCAGATGTGGAATAGCGGCAAGAAAAACCTAGGTCCCTGGACAAATGGCACATGGAAACTCGAAATGGGTTTCCAATGTCCGTGGAACCAGTCCATTCCACGATTCAATGACAACAGAATTCTGACTCGATGAACCATAACCAGTCAATTGGTTTTTCGTTAGGAGTTACATCTTAACATTTATTTCGCTACAGAGAATTAACTTATATACGTAGATCTGTATATATTTTAAGAACATTTTCTATGTACGTGTATTTTTAACGAAACTATACAACAACAATTCAACGAATATATCAATCGTACATAATAAATAGAATATTAGAATTGTCGTGCATCGTTGTAATGTCGATTACGTTAATTCACATTATCCTTCTGAAAGACGGTGCACACCTCTACGTTTGCGGCCGAAATTGAAAAGTTAAGAATATTTTATGAGGCACTTTTGTCGACTGTAGAATAATTGGATATCTCATTAATAAGACACGTCGTTTGTTTCATTCTTTCTGTACGAAATATCAACACCGTCAATAATAATGTTCGTCAATGAAACTCCTAAGAAAGTCAATCCTGTGTCGCTAACAAAATACCAACACACACATAGATACTACTACTCTACTATACACCCATTACGCAACACGACCGTCACTTCACTTTTCCATTCTTTAATCCCCGATACATACACGTAGCCACGTTGTACATCGATCATTGCTCGTACATTATGTTTCCATTCGTAGGTAAATATGTATAGACATACAGTTGGCCGTTTCGTATCGTCGCTTAACACGAAGATCTAAAAATATACAAAAGCAAGTTACGGAGCTATCGATTTTCCTTTCTTCATTTGCGTGCTCCCGCCGTCTGTGCTTTTGTCTTTTTGAGCTGTTTGTCCTTTTCGAACCTTCCGGCAATTCGGAACAGTGCGCGTCAGAAGCAGACCCTTTCATCCGTGCCGTGGGTATTATCGTGCACGCCATCTGCACCTACAACCCTTTCCCGTTGGTTTGTAGTTTGTACCCTCGCCCTTTCCTTCTCTTTCGCTCGTACGGAGTCTGCAACGCATCTACCAACACATTTCCGTTTTTCCGGTGCAACCCTTCCTCAACCCCTTCCCTTGCGGCTGCACTCGAAACGATGTTGTCTCGTGCACGAACAGTATATGTATACGTTCAATAGATACCAAATGATCAATGAGACACTCGTTGAAAATACACGGGAAAAATATGTCCCTAGGAACTGGGGCTCCGTCGACGGAGCGATTGGAAATATGGAATAAACGTACGCGAGGTGGTAGATAATTTAGAGTCTAAATAGACGGTCACCTTTAACCTCTGGGACCCGCTGAAATATCTGTATCGCGGGGACTAGGTCAATTCTAATCTTCTTTTGACGGTTTTGCCCAGCTGGTATTTGTTGTCTCAATTGTTCGAGCTTCAAATATTCTACTGATTAGATAATTGTTATTTTAATTGACATTTAATTTGAATAAATAATTTTAATAAACGTTTAATTCACTTATGGCCATTCTCTGTCATTTTTCATATCTTGCCAAGTTTTCATATCTCGTGCAACTTCTCAAAGTTCAATCAATATTTATCAATTCTTGCTCAGAGGTTACACGGTACGTTTGATTAAAAGTTGTTAATCTTTTTATATGGAAACGCATTTGTTTTCAACATATCGTTGGGTTATACTCCGGTTGAAAAAACTTCCGTTTCAATTCACAGAACAAAAAGCTATTCATTCAGTTTGTGCATTTGATTATGTACAATATGTGTAATAGTAAAGTAAATAGGAAAACAGATGAAAATTGTAATCTTAATGAAATAACGAGATTGAATACATGAATTCTAGTGTTAGGTAAATTTGTTTGTACTTAAAATATTATCGATCTAGTTTACTGTACAATCTTGTGATTTCCTAATCGTTATTCTTTTTTAATTAATTGTATTATTAAATTACTGTATGTATTCAGATACATGCCTTATATAATTAACATTGTTTTGAACAAAGCTTAATCTAGTGGCCGTCGCAATACCGATATCGGCATATTAATTGTATTACGTGTTCAGTGAACTTGATATATCAGTATTCATTCATTACCATTCTTAATACCATGAATTCGAAACTTTTTCCAATTTTCAAATTGATACTTATTCAAATAAAACTCTTTTTTACCAGATTTATGACTATCTCTATTAGATCAACGCAACGTTATATGTAATTCTATAAATTTCATATTCTCATTATGTATTTTACTCGCATTCTCTAAAAAATTAAAGATTTTTGGTATCTTTTACGAGCCAATTATTTCGGACAGCTTAATTCAGATAATGTCCGCGAATTGATATTGGAATGTAGTTGCGCTATGAAGACCCGAGCGATACAAATCGAATAACTGAAATGCCATTTACTGGAAGGGCGAGGGCGAAGGAAGAGGTAAAGAGATCTATACGAAAATTCATTGTTCTAGACTACGGCCTTACGATCTTGCTATATCCTGTCGAGCGATAAATTCAATATGTCTTTTTCGATACCCCTTGAGAACCAACCATTGGTACGTGAAGGATGCACCACTGCTGACATGCATCAAACATTTATCTGCGTGTATGAAACAATTCACTTTTGTGCGTTCGCATATTCCATTGCATTGGATTTATGTGGTAAGGGTGTCGAGGCATATTATACATGCTTTTCTACGTTAGATAATGATTCTTACCGAGTAAATTAAATGAAGCGTTATGGTTTCGTTGCATAGTCTTAATACATGTATTATAATTACGAGTGTCCCACATGAATCCAAAATAAATATCGTGTTATATTCTATCAAGTAGCTCTTTCAAATTATTTCAATTATAATTTATCTTATTTACATCTTACAATAATTTATTTATTAATTGTTTGCACTTACATAGCACTTTGCACCTTTCTATACCCCCAATTATAATTTTGCTTTTATAGCAGCAAGAATTATATTATAATTATATTATAATTATAAATTATAAGAGAGTAAACTTTTTTGTTAAGAAGAATAAAATATGTACACTAATTAAATTGCAATTAAATAATATTTATATAATTTCGGTATAATCGTATCTATGTATATGTACATAATCGAAGTATATTCAACGAACGGTGATGATAGCCGTGCGCACTAAATGCCAGGTTCGTACGACTATCCGTATCTCTCGACCGTCGTAGGTTCGAAACCAGGTTGGCTGGTGTTTTTCGCGTACTTACGAAAGTCGTCTTCATCACTGTTGGCGGCGTGTTGTAATAGAGGGTGGAGGGGAAATGCTTTATCATCCCCTTCCATGGCTCCGAAAACTCACCACCACCACAGTTTTTCCATAAGAACTCACGTGTAAACAATACACACTGAGTCGCCTGAACTGTGAGAGAAAACCCCAGGCTGCGCTGTCTGTAACTTCTTCACCGTCTCAATCGCTGAGGAACCGCAAATAGCATAGTCACATTTTTTTTTATTACATTACTACTCAAGTAAGTAGGCATTATCTTCTTTATATTTTATTACAAATACTTTGTATTTCTTTATTTTTCCCTTAATATTCGCAATGTCTACAAAATCAAAATACTTTTAAATTACTTTAAGAAATTTTTTTTCTAAGTAGAAAATTAAATGTGAGAATAAGTTTAATTTTATGTAAGAAAGGAATAAAAATATAAGGAATTAAATGTTATATATGTAGTATCTAGTAATTATGTATGTATATGGTTAAAAAGGAACCCACCATTTCGTTTGACTCAGTAGCCGCACGAGTTAAGCAACGGCTTACGAACGCGGCAGCTCGGGTTCGAATCCCCGTCGACACGCCATACACTGTCTTCTATGTGAAGTAATTTAATTTTCGAGTTTTTTCTTTCGGTGATACATCGCGTGAACCCACAGTCCAGCTCCATTCGTTGCGTTTTCAATCGTACGTTAATGGCGTTCTTAAACTGTGGAAATAAATTGCTAGTCTTTATGCTATGTTCGTAGAATGTTATATTAATTCTGGGAACACGCAAGCTAGCTACAAATAATTTTTTATTTATTTTTTTTGCTACATATGGTTCTGTTAACCAGTTAATTATCTGTTCTCCACTCAAGCCCTGTAAATAACTCGCAAGGCTCGCACTTCGCACACTAAAATCGCTTTCCTTCCCTTCGCATCCGATCAACCAAAGAACATTGTTGACCGTTTCGCATGATCCAATCAAACAATTTTTCCCCGGCGTCTAAAATGATGAAATATCCGTTCCATCATTGCGACAATTAGTCTGGCCCATCGTGTACTACGCAGAAATCCGTCGGTCCGCGGAATAAGGCAATTAATGTTGAAGCAGCCTGAACTCACCCGGAATGAAATAGGATTATGCACCCGGCAACTGTGTCCGACCTACAAATACGTTTCTCTCTATCTGTACGACTGTTTTCGGCGCTGAAGCCCGCACAGAGCACTCCTCCACGTCGCGTCGGTTTCTCTGTGAACTTTAGAAATGTGCGTAATTAAGATACTCAAATGGTTGCTCGCTCGAGAGCACTCTCGCGGTCATTAGAACTGCACATGTACATACGTACATACATACACGCGCGTGCGAAAAGTTTTGCGTTGTGCAACAAACGCGCCGTAAGATTCTGCCGCCGACACAATTAATTACACGAAGAACACTTTAATTGCATGAAAATTATTCAAGGAACGCCGAGCAAGAGTTTCGTTTTTACCATGATGATAACTAATCCCTCCCCCGGACCCCTCGAGTGTTGTTTCATCTTTGCTCAGTAACTAGAGACGCTTTGTCTGCGAAGATGCGGGAGGGTAAATGTCTCTTTACTTTATTGCGCGTACGAGTATTTTGCTGCTACTTGTTTTATTTGGTTTATTGCGACTGGATTTATCTCTGCGCCGAAACCAACTTTCATATCGATCATTTGTTGTAACAATGACACAATTCCAATTTAGCTTAATGACTCAGAATAGAGTAAATATAATGTAGGATAAATGTGAGGATAAACGAGAATTATGTTTTGTTTATTTATCAATTATTCTCTGGTCTCAATTTAAGAGTGTCTATAATAATATTTTTATCCCACTTTAATATCTAGCTGTGCCAATTAAAAATTTCATTATGATAATAATATTCGGGTATAAAATTATAATAATTCGTATTTGTGTTTTAGAAAATCAAAATTTTTCAGTGTCCTCACGGTTGCAGTCAATGATTACAAATTGACTGGGGACTAAATGATTGAACTCAATTAATATATCGTACTTCTTGCTGAAAATAATTTGTATCTTTGCAAACACGAGTTTTGACGTTCCACAGATAGGAAAACGTTTTCTCATATTCTACACATACGCACATACACCGTGCAAAACTTTAAAACGTTGTCCTCCGAACGCTTGAAAACAGATTGCACAAATATGCTCAGGTGGAATCTTCAGTTGTCCGCCTCCGTAGCTTCTTTTCTTGTCGCGCTCCGCACAAACACGCTTTTCCTCTACTGCGCTAGTTTTACTCCTGCAGATTTGCGAACTTTGTTTACCCGTTTTATTGTAAATTGAAGCTGCACAGAAATATTACAGCACCGCGGGGGCAAGTTGTTCACCGCGATTGCGGAAACTGCTTTGCTATATGTGCGTTACATTTTGAGGTAAACCGTGCAATAGTTGGAACTCTGCGACAACATGAATTCTGGATTCACGGTTCACTATTATAGTTTTCAGGTGAAACCGTACCACACCTTCGTTGAACTACACTAATATTCCCCGCTGAACTCTAGTTTACATTCGCGAGTCTAATTAATTGCCGCGGTTTTTACGACCGCTGTTAGTCATGCTTAGAACGAACGCAGTATTTGCGTTATGATTTATTCGTCCGACCGTGCAGTCATCTCGTGAATTCTGTTGTATTTTAATCGAGCTGCGCGTTACTCTTTTCCCGTGTTTGGTCTGCTAATGTAATGTATTATACATCTACCGGGGACATTATTCGAATCGTGATTCACGATTCGCCTTTTTCAACGACACTGCCAACGGACGATAATATTGGAAATATTTTTGCGAGACAACGAAAATAATGCAAATATCTGCAGCTACAATTTTTACCTTTTTTTGTTGTATTTTTAGTTTACCTGTATGCTGAAGTACACTTTCCCGTATTTTTGTTTCAATTTTTTGCCTTTGCCGACATCATCCCTATGTATGAAAGATAAATAGAACAGATAATTACGTATCAGTCTAATTGTAAGTAAAGATTGTCCAATAATTTGTTCTATTTATTTTTGCCATAGCGCTATAGTTGTTTGCATTGATTTTCTTTATTTCTCGACGAATTTATAATACATCGATTAGTCCTTTATAAAGTGAACTCCATTTGAATCCGCATAACTTCCATCAACCCGTCGACGGTTGAATTTCTCCTCGTTTCCCTCAACGATACGAATGTGAACTTTTGTGTTCTAAACAGAACTACAATATTTAACCCTCCTCGACTCCTCGAAGCGGCTTCTTTCTCGTTCACGCAGCAAAACCAATTCATTCTGCGACAACGGTGTTACAGAGAACTAGAGATGCGTAATAGAAAAATAGTATAATGAGTAATGGACAAACATAGACTTGGAAAAGTCTATGACGCGATGTTGTTCCCTGAGTCATCAGGACCAAGGAGCAGTAGTTGGAAATTTCCAAAGGATCCACAACAGACCCTCCAACGTGGCGTTAGTGGGGGCAAGATAACGTACGGTAGAAAAGGGCTCCCAAAACAGGAGTCGAGGCTTTTTGAATTATACCATCGTCACGTGCGGATTGTCTAAATTTTAATAAAGTTTCGTTACGTTTAGTAAATACGGTATTCCTTACTTTTCCTTCGATTCTGTAAAATAGTCAAGTTTCGTATACTCCCTCGCGGTGCGGAACTCTCTACATAACAACGGCGACGAACGCGCCAGCACTTTGGCGGTGGAAAGACGTCGGAGACCTCGTCAGGTCGACGGCGAATCCGCGAAAATTTCCTGGGCGAGGCGATAAGATGCAATAATCGCTTCCTCGGCGGGGGAAACGGGCACATACTGGAGCCGGTTATAGAACAGTGGCGGTGTAATAACCTCCGTGGCCCAGATACGGGAGAAAAATCGAAGTCGGCGACAGACATATTGGATGCTCAGAAGATACTCCCGTCTCGATGTTTTTGTCCCAGTTCTTACGAGGGCGGCTCGTTTCCGACATCCAAATATCAATTCTTTCGGGGCACACGTGCACAGCCTGGGATCGATACGGTTCGAGGCTGCATAATCTCTCGCGCGACAATGCACCCTTTCTTCGTCGACGCTGTTCGAATGAACACGGATAACGTGAAAACACGGCGGAGCCCCGTCGCGTCGTTGTTCAATCTATTTCGTCCCGAAAGCGGGACAGAATAGATGGTGACGGAATTGGTGGATGTAGGGTGCTAAGAATGTCTGTGGCCCGGGATTCTGGTACAGTTTTTGCTGCCATGATAGCTTGTAAGGTTTTGTAGCGAAGATTTTTCATCGATTCGCTCGATTTTGCCTCGTAATGCAAGATTGGAACGATGGAAGGAAAGGAGAAATGATTTTACATTTGAATTTGGTAGATTGACATTTGGCATTTTTATTATTGCGATCTTTTTTGCAAGTGATAGTTAAGTATTGTCTGGCGTAGTTTGTTGTATTTATTATAGGCAGATTAAAGTGATGCAGACTTGAAAGTCTTTGTGATATCCGTGGACAGATTTGCATAAAAACGATACAATGATGCAAAGGAATCATGCTTTTAGACACTATCGCACAGCGAAAATAATTTCGGAGTACATACACAGTTTCGTGCAATTAAGAAAGATTCTTTGCGTGTGCATATCCACACAGACGATGAAACGGAAAAGAGATTCGAAATACATACATACTGCAATTTTTCCAACAAAAAGTATTTTTACAAAGCAATCTTCCCGAAGCAATTTCACCATTTCATTTTTCTTCTCCCCAAATCTTTGTATCATTAAGAACTTAGCATTTTTATCTTAAACGAAACTCTCGCTGCTGTAAGCAAATTAATGGAAAGTAAATGAAAATCGAATCCAAATGCAAGCACGAAATTTGTCCAACGACAGAAACAAGCTGTGCAGCATTATCATGGATGTCAGATTTTCTCGTATCGATTCGCCGTCGCTTCGATACACGTATTCGAATTCCGATTTTACCAAATTTTCTATCGTTCGATTACGCCGTTGCACGCGAGCGTTGCGCACCAATACGCAGGCAGGGGCTGTATCGTTTTGTTTCATCATGCACGATTAGTCGCCGTCCCAAACCCCGTTGTCTCGACTTGCATTCATTCGGTTTATCGGATCGTGAGCCTGGTTTCCGTGCACTTAAATTAGCGTTACACAATAATTTTGCCGTTTCGAAAGCTCGCCCGCTCTCTCATGGTACACGCTCGTTAATTCTTTACGCATTTATTTATTCCGATTGTGTTCACCACGTTCATCCGGGATTACTTGTGCCGTTTGTTCACGGCGTTCTGCTCCTGGTCCTTGCCTTTCGTTGCGCGTTTCGAACGTTGCTTAGAGTGCAATTGAAGTCGGAGGATTATTAATTGAAAGGAATAGAATATATGTACAATAGTGTTGAATTTAATGTAAGTGATGAAAATTTAGCAGAACATTATCTTCTCCCTTATAATATTTCTTGCCTTTTTTCCTTTCCTTATCATTTTGTTGTGTTAAGAGAGGAATATTATTATGTTAAGAGAGTTAAGAGAGGATCAAAGTGAAGAGTATCGAGGGAATCGTGTGTTTTAGTAACGTCGTGTGTCGACATATTTTATAATAAAGTTAGTGTCTTAATGAGAGTAACTGAAATCTTATTACACCACCTGTCCTCTATTCCCAAACTACGTGAGGTTTACAAAAAATAACTTCTACATATAAATAATTGAGAGATTCAAACCGTCTGAGATCAATGAGGTTTATAATTTAAGGTGTCCAAATTTACTCAATAGTGTCGTACACCATCAACCCTATTAATGAAATTGCCCTCCCTTTGAAATTTATTCCTGGTAGAAGCGAAAGGGTTGGCGATTGGGAAAAACCGCTGTGCTTGAAATTTAAGGCGAACGTCTGCCGTTGACTAATGGTAGATAAATGAATTAAAGGTCGAATGAATAATCTTCAAGGTATCGACGATGGCACCAGGACCGTGCCCATTCCATAGATGTGCACCACTTGAATTAGTTGCGTGGTTTTTCTTTTGCCCTTTATCTTTCTACCTCGCACTCATCCATCGTCTATCGTTCTATTCTTATTTCTCGCTTTCTCATTCCCTCCCGCTCTTCTCCCCTGCCTGTATCGTCGACCCACTCTCGAACAAGTCGGCAGGTGCCATTGTCTGAAAAGTTTCGTTCTATCGTAAATTTGGTTGAAGCCACTGCAGTTTCCTTATCAATATTAAGGGAAGAAAAGTGAAAGTTTGATCGCGACATCAATGCTTTGAAATAGCGTGCGTATGGTTCACTCGTGGAATTTTGTAGCGTTTATATTAGTTTTACAAGTTTGCTGGTATAATGAACAAGTGTAATGTGCAATGCATTTTGTATCACACTTTATTAATTTTGTTTTAATTAAAAGTTAACTTTACCAATAAACTTGCGTGTCTTTTCAAGAGCCTTTTTGCAGAGTACATTCATTTTGCTCGTACTTCGTTACTTTCTCTCTGAACGTGAAGGTATTCTCATTTGAGTGTCATTCTGTAAACGTTCGATTCTAATTAAATAGCTGAGAACCTTCCGATAATGAATTATGTTGACCGTGATCCAATTGAAATATAACACCGTAGTCGACAATCAGGAAATCAGAATCGCATTCTCAATGGTTCTTTTTCCCTTACTCCATTTCTTTTACAAAAGTATTGGTTCCCTTTCTTCTTTCTTATAAAACTCCATTACTCTACTTTCTAATAAATCCATTAAATGCCTTTAAAGATTTCGACCGCAGTTTGTATTTCTCATAATAATTGATTATAGATTACTCAGGTATTGTTTTATTATCTATACTCAACAAGATATTATTAATCTTTAATAATGCTGGTATATTCATATTTTTCATTGGAATCCGTAAGGAACTTGATGCTGAATATTGTAACAGTATTGCACTCGCATTCTTAATTTTCGTACATCGATATTATATTACGCTATTTATTTCCGACAGATTTCTCTTTATGAAAATTTGTCAAATCGAATTAAATATTGCCAGCACCGTGTAAAGCAAGCTTGTATACAATTTTTTCTATTCAATTATCGCCTGTCTTCTATTTAACAACGAAAGATAATTCATAAAATTTCACGTGGAGGATGGGGCACCGTTGACAAGTTCAGTAAGTACCTGTAAAGAATGTTGACTGCGTTGAAGCATGTGTTATGCCGGCGTATCGTCAAACAAGTATATTAATAACATAGTGCTTTTACGGTCCATAAATTCCTTGATGCATCTTCAAAGTGAAAGTGAAGTATAGTTATTCGGTTAGTTTCTCTGCTTCCATAGTTTCATCCTTGCCGGAAGATGTTGCGTTAACTAAGTATTTCAAGCAAACTTCGAGTAGCGCTTTCGTGTTAATGCACAGTCAGATAATTAAATCACGTTTCCTGAGGAAAATTTTCAGCTATCATTGATCTCACAGTGTAGAATTATGGAACATCTTATCTCTGCTATTCTACTATGTTAGCTATGCAATTCTACGTGAGGTACCATTCTACTGGATTTTACGACCCTTATTACACCTGTCCTTCCAGTAAATTACTTTAGCTGAACTGTTAATTTAACTTATAATCCCCTTAAAATTTGTTTAATGTTCCACTGTAGCTCCCTGCAAATTATTTTTCTTTATAGATATTTATTTGTATCCATAAATTTATTTTAAAATGGGTATTTATTAAAATGAATTTATTAAAATAATAAATAAACATAGGTAATTTATATTTTAAATAGATCGTGAGTGCGAGATCTGCAGTAAGATTTCTGCAATCTGAATTTCATTGAAAGTCAGATCAATTTCCTAAGGTCAGAAAGTCTAGATTTATCTCCGAAAATTCAGCTCCGTTTCATTTTTGTTCTGATTAAGCTGAAGTTTCATTTTCACGCCAAGCAGTTGGGATTAATTTTGATAAGCCAGGTGCACCGCGGTAGGCGTGACATGCTCGTTTCCTGAGCGTGGCATTTGCGGATTGCGGTTTACAGACCAATAAAATAGGTTAATCCAGCATATAATTATCTAGCATATGCAGATATACGTATAATGTACTATACTTTATGCTTTGTCAAATACCCTATTTTTCAATATCTTATTTTAAATATAATACATTTGCCCGTAAAACATAACCATTCCTGATAATGTTCATTATTAATGTTCATTATGTTAATATTTCTTCCATGCTTAAATTCGTATCCTTTATCTACTTATTAATTAAGAAGTACATGTAATTTTGCTATACCTCTCATTTCTCTAAATGACTTACACAGGTAAATATTTTAGCAAGTAAACTAACTGCAAGTGATCCATGAATCAGCCACTAACAATAAGTAGTTAGAATTCGTTTAAAGGGAATTCTTATTAAATTGAACACGCAGCCAATATAAAGTTTTGTACTCTACTCCAAACAAAAATACGCGAAATTATATTTCAAATTTCTATTCCTCCAACCACTCTATCATCGCCTCATAAATAAAGGAGGATATATATCTCACGATCAGATAATTTCTACATCCCCTGATCCGCCGTATATGCAATTCTCGTTCTCCAAGGAATTAAAGTAGAGCTACTGGATGTTCAGCTGTTTCTCGGTTCGCGACGTTCGGCGGAAATTCCAGTGGCGTGAGATTTTCGGCTGGCTTAGGGTCGATTATTGTGGGAATATATCGATAGGAAGGAGGTGGTCCGATGGGTTAACCTGATCGGTATATTGCCCCTGTGGGATAAGCCCTTGGGGTCAATCGACATACGCTGGATGTAGTTCCTAAAAGCGGAACATCATTTCGTGCACCATCACGTCGCCCTTTTTCATCTTTTTTTCTACACAGTTTTCCTTTGCACTTTTTCCATTATTAATTGAAGAGACATTCAACTCGAATAAAATTGTAACAACTATTCCAAACTTCTAACTAATCACAAGAAATATATCTTGGATAATATTCCTCCATTTTACTAATAACTTTATACTCCTGTGGACACGAGCGATCCATCGACACTGTACAACAAATAAAATAACGAGCACAGAACGAAACGAAAATCGGGTTCTCGTCGAGAAAGAGAAAACTATCGAACTCCACTTGTCGCCACGCGTTTCAGAAAGTCCGTAACACTCTTCAGTGGGGAAATAAAGTGGCGCTTTTGCACGGGGTGGGATCGATGCTCGTCGCAATATGTGCCGACACTTTGTTGGTACACTCGAGGCGAAGTACCGTCACGAATTGGCGGGAAAGTGGTGGAAACCGATTTATCGTGCTTCGAAATGTCAGTGCATTAAGTAATATCCTGAAGAGATTTATAGCTGCAGCTGCACTAGCACGATTCGTAAGGGTACGTCTCTGGGGGTAACAACTCTGCATCTCCGCCTCCGTCTTACCTCAGGAAATAAAGTTCCTGTTCAGGAGATGAACCGAGGAAATCTCAAGAAGTTTCCCTTATCGTGTACCACAGTTGGAGAGGGATTCGTTGCGAATTTCCCTTACTTCTGTCAAGCGTACATTATGAACAGTGCGAGGCCGAATCTATCCATTTTTCATCGTTCGAATTTTCAGATTTTTTTCGTACACTCTATTTCCTTGCTCTACCCGGTATATTGCAGACGATATTTTGTTAAATTGAGTATAAAGTGACGGAAATAAATGTCGATCTGACCGATATACAATTTCATTTTATAGTTTATAATAAGCTTATACGCGTTATATTATAATCAGCATTATTGTTTACGTTTATATTTTTACATGGTGGCGAATTAAATGCACGTTCGCAAACTCGTAGAAGCGACGGTGTTAACAATTAAATATTAGTAACGATTATGAAAATTTAGTCGTCTGGCGTTCAGTCGCCAAAAGCTATACACGGTGCCATTTGATACGCAATACGATCCCCGTACATTTCTATGAAATGAAATAGTCAATATTCTTGTAACGGAGTTAGAAGGCGCACTGTCGCGGCAGAAAAATCGCGAATTCCGTCCCCGTGCATGATTCAAACCTTCTCACGTCACGTGGAAAAGTTGCGGAAGTGGCTAAATTTGCCGGTGACCCGATATCCGTTCCTTTTACGCATACGTAAGTATTTCCAATTCCGGCGTGAGCTCTCCTTTCAGCTTATTCTCGGGCAGAACTCGCGGAGTTCAAAAACTTGCGATAGTTTAACGAGATCGGGAACACTTGCAGCAAGATCCGGTATTAAGATAATACGATAACTCTTGATACAATTTTGGCTGACATTGTTGGAAAATGTCGAGCAGTCGGGTGCCATATAGAACGCACGGTTATACCCCTTCATTGCTTCCGTTTTATCTTGTCCCTTTTTCTTCCATTCGAACGGACATATTGCCGCCCTCCGCGAATAAGTTTTAATTATACTGCTTCATTTGATGATAGAACTTTCCGTGGGCTTTAGATGGGAATCTACACTGCTGGCAGAAAGTTCGAAAGCACTTTCTTAATTGTACAAGTATTGGATGGTTTGTTGACTTTTTATTAATTCGAGATTATAGAGATTGGTAGCAATCAGCTTTGTTTCCATTTGTTCCTAAATTTTCAAGTTCAACTTATTAATCAGTCATTGTAATTTAGTCTCTGTAAATTTATATAAAACAAGGGAACGAAGTGAAGAGATTGAAGCGAATTGAATCTGAATAGTAGGTGAATGAATATTTCTTTGGTGGGAGAGCTTCTCTTTAATTTTAAATTGCTATTTGTGCACTAAATTTAGATTATGGTTTTCTGTATTATTTAGATAGATTTATTTTTCTATCCACTGACTGACAGGATTTTTTGTTTGAAAGAACCTTCATTTGGCGCATCCGGTTCTAAAACGTTGTTTCATCCTTTTCTGTCTGAACAGTTCTTAAATCTGTAAATCGAAATGTCTAATTTTTGACACATTTTTCAGTGCTATACAAAGTTTGTCATTCTTCTATTGAAACACTACACTAATCTAACTCGATAACAGTGGCCAATTTACTGGAATAGTTTGCAAACCTCTATGAAAGTAGCACAAACAAGTTATATTTCGGATTGACCGCATTAACTTTACTTTTCTTTTTGCTCATTGAAAATGAAAATGCTTTGAGGTAACTCAATTATTTATCCGATATATTCAGTTATATTCGATTATTCTATGTATAGCACTCTTATTTAATTTACCTTTTTACCGATACAAAGGGGGGCGGGGCGAAATTAATTGACAAATTACTAGACGCGTGTATTATATTACAACATAGTAATAATAACGAACAGGATATTGCGTAGTATCCAAAATTATTCGCTAATTGACTCGTGCCATTAAATTTCAAATCTGCGGTAAATTTAACGTAATTATTTCTGAAGGTCTAATGTAATTAACAATTCATTGAAGCAGTCTGGCAGAAAGACAATGAACTTCCTTCCGATGGTTTAATTCGTTTACAGAGAACGGGTAATTAAGTTGGAGGGATAAAAAATTTCCCTCCTCCTCCCCTTTTTTTCTTCCTCTTTTCTTTCCTCATCGTTATTCTTCGGGGACATAATATTCATGGGTCCCTATGAAAATTATGTCGTTAGTCGCTACAGCACAGGAAGTATTTCACCCTTTATTCTCCAAGTAACTCACGGTTTTGCGTCAAATAATAGCGCAGCCTGTATATTCAACGCTTCGCCTGCTGTCTGTCTTCCTTATCTCTTAGAAACTATCATAAAATGAGAAACCTCCGGCGAATTCGACTGCTTTTGCTCGCTATTGGATCGTGGTTCGTGCAGGAATAAGTGGAAATAATAAAACAGGCAGGAAAACAGGTACTTCTTTTATTTTTTATTAAGGTTTCTATAAAATTGTTACATTTTCTTGCATATAGCGATCAAGCCATATGCAAGATAGAGATAGATATTGAACTATTCATCCCTTCATTGATTTTAAATAATCCTCTTTGAACATTTAATTAATATTTACAAATAATATATCCAACCATGCCAGACAGTCTTCGCTAATGCGGAACAATAATCGTTAAAGAAGCTGATTTCACACACATAACGATTAAAATGGTCCTCACGCCAGTTGATAAAAGAATGAAGAACAAAAATTGATTCAAACACCTTCTGCTGCCTCAAATTTCACATGACCATTGCTTACGACGTAAGAAGAGGCTCGCCGTATCTGGCACTTACAATTAGCCAGACAGAGCAACTCCGCCATCTAATGCCTTAACATAATGCAGATATCACCGTGTACACATCTTGTACACCAGTCGCACAGGATTAATTTACCGCGTGACGTCTACATTATTGCAATCTACGCGGCAGTGGCTCCATTGTCACGGTAATACGCTTACGTCAACAGCCTGTCGCAACCCTCTTCCGTTGCAGTGTCCCCGTAACCACCGCCGTTCCGTGTTACACCATCGTGCGACACGGTCTCGATCGAAACCACCTCAAGGAATCAAGGTCGCCCATGCTCGGGCCCGATTCAAAAGATCCTCGAACGATTGGCGGACCGTGCAAAGATTCGAATTGAGGCGAACAGAGATGACGAAGGCTGGACGCGGAGGGAAGGACGGTCGCGATGAAACGATGCCAGGCTGCGAAACAATTCCTATCACAGGCCGTCGAGTCAGCGGTAAAACGCGGGTTGCCCGAGGGGTCTCGAATGAGAACGGGGGGGTGAAAGGAGTCCTTCAGGACTTCGACAGTCCGCTGGCGGCGCGGCAGCAGCCAGAGTTATGATCCCACAATATCCTCCTATGATTGGATCCTCGCAACTTTCTTCGCAGCTCTTTTTTTTCAGCTCGACACCCCCTCTCGCTTCTGTCCGCCTCGAACTCGCTCGCCCTCCTTTCAGTCCTTATCTTCCCTTCCCTCCCTTATCTTCCTCTTCTTCGCGGCTCTTGCACGTCTTCTTGTTCGTTTTCCCCTTTTTGGTCCTCGCGCGAAGCCCTCCTTGCCAACCACTTCACGTTCAACCTCCCAGCGATGACGTTTCCTCTCTGTTCTTTCCTTTTTCTTTGATCCTGCGTTCGCTCCAGCGGAAAGTTCTGAAGCGGCGACCAACGCCGCGAGCTTCCTGCTCCTTGCATAAATCGACCGTATCACGGCCACGGTAACTCCTGGTCGTTTTTGTAATCTTGTATACGCGAGGAGAGCGTACTCTCCGACCGGCTGGATGAACGTTGTTAAAGTAGATTCCCGGCGATTTAGGACCGGCTCGAATGGGATCTGGAAAAGATTCCCATTGGACACGCGGGGGCTTGGGTACTGTACGAGCATCTTCTAGGGTTTTGCTGGTGTGTTTACTTGGGGGTAGATTCGCCGCAGATGTACATATGTGACTAATTTTTCGATTCCTTGTGCTGGAAGGTTCGCGAGATTTAAGGAGTTTTTACGATTTTCGTCAATTTTGTGGGAATTATTTTGGTGAATATGGTTGAGAGTGATTAGGAATAGTTTTCTGCTATTGTTTTTATTAAATCGCGGTAGCTATGGGATATCATGGATATTTAAAGATTTCTATTTATGGAACTTGTTATTCAGTTTTTGGATATACCCAAAGTCTATTTTACTAACTTATCCTTCTATTTACAATATATTTAACTTGTCTTATCGTTTCGTATCTCAGCCACGCGAATACTAATTTAGAACAAAATTCTGTCGGTTATTTGCGTGACAAAAAATGATGAACTTTAAACAATTATAAAATCGACACGTTGCGTTTGTCAGTTTAATTTGATATCGATAAAAGCCTTCGCATTTTAAAAATTGTCCCCCTGCGATGAAAATATAATATTACCTAAGGCCACAATTTTCTTCGAGGTGTAATAGTAACATTTGGCAATTGATCGAATTTCTTTAGACAGTAATACGGTGAATTGTTCGATAGATATATCTTATCGATAGGGGTGTCTGCATCGATATAAGGGGGGTACTTGGTCCTTTCGAGCAGTGCAAGCACATGGAGCAGAAAATTAAACAAAAAACCGTCATGATCCCTTTCAGCAGAAGGCAATCACGAAGGCTTAGGCAGACGGCCCGGTCTCTCATAACTGGTCCTGGTCTAAGGACCAGCAGCTGGTCTACAAGTTCCTTTTCATCGAGGATTTAATATCACCCTATAGACACCGAATTCTCTTATACCATTCCAAACTTCTTCGTCAATTTCCCCGTACAAGCCGTCACTTTGTTCTTCCTTAACATTCTTCCTCATCGATTCCTCCTTTTGCCATCTTTTTGTAGTGACTGAATTAATTGCAGAAATATTGCGAGTGTTCTATTATGCTGATCTATGATTTCTAGGATAGACACCTGGTTTGTAACGCCTCTTTGTACTTTGTATTTAATTCCACACGTGTCACAATATTCCCACATTCCTCCCCATTTCAGTGTATTTGACCACGAACTCGTCATACCCATAACAGTCGCACTAATTTCCTCGCGCGACGTATAAAATTCTTCGAATCATCGTTTCCCCCCGGTCGTACCGCGCGAAACTTTCCAAAGGACTCGTTACAACAGTTGCTTAACAACCGAACTCGTCTTTACACTTCCTATAAAATCGTCTGCCCGTGATTCATAAAACGTTTTATAGCCGTGAGCGCTCGTGCAAACCCATTTGTATCGATACATCTCGCGACGCCTGCCCTCGGTGTTTAAACAACGGAAGTTACCTCGGCCGTCGTTTCGTTTGGCAGTTCGTTCCACGGGCATTCGCTCAAAGGCAAATTACTCAGAGAGGGCCCACGTCGAAAGTTAACAGTCTTCGTGAAACAACGCGAATTAAACGAACTCCAATCGAACGCGCGAGCGTAAGGAATTCGATAAACACGCCGTAGGTTTCGTGGCTTTGCCCCTCTGAACCGATCGGCCTTTCGCCTCGTCGTAATCTCGTTTCTATCCCGGCATCGTCGGCAAATTGTTTCCACAGGTTCGGTAGATAACAGATCGAGGTACAGCTTCTGTGTACTTCGTGGCAACTACGGAAGTTTCACGGTGCCGCTTTTGCGCTGGAAACGATACTCGTTCGCTCTACACCGCCGGATAAATTCAATATAGTACCTAACTCTTGCCGTCGCGGTTCTGCATGTTGATTCCGGATTCTCGACATTGACATGAATGTGTAGTAATAGTTTAAATATAGTCGAGGTGTAATTGCTACGTATAATCGGGGGGACTTATTTGGCCAATGATTTAATTCCTCGCTTTGCGATTTTGCAATTAATTATTTACGTCAAATTGACAAGTATAATTTCTCTGTTCAGAGAACGAACAGCTCTAACGATTTACAGCACTTTCGATCTTGAATTTTAACCCATTTATTTTTGTATGAATCTCGTACGATTTATTTTTATTTTATTTATTGTATAAATATGTATCGGTGCCTTACGAATTTCGTTTCTCGAACTTCATAATTCCTTTGGAAAGTTTACAAAAAGGCAGGAAATTTTGCTCGTGGTCGCACGTATATTCAAGTGTACAGCCACAGATTCTACATTCGCATTCAGTTCCTCAGGTATGCAGAATGTTCGAAGATGTTTTAGTAGCTGTTCGGTTTCAGACGTTGCACGTGCTTTCCTCACTTCGACAATCCGTACGCACGTTTGCATCGCGCGACCTCGTAAAACCACGGCTTCTTTCCTCGTAAACTTTTCCACCAAGGGAAATCTTTTTCCATGGAAGACCGAAAAACTGGTATCGGGGGTTAACAGTCACGCTGGTGCGATCATCGATAAACTTTTACGCGGACGTGAGACGCTAGACGTGCACGTTTCTTAAACAGCTTCCGCGTTTACCACCTGCAATTACCAGTGAAATAGCCGTTATACCTTAGTTTTTTAATACACTGTTTTCAGTGTAAATTGAACGGATCAGATTTGGATGAAATAATATTTTTGGAATATATTAGGAATAATACATATTACGAATATGAAATAATTCTTATAATTATTCCGGTAAACTTCTGAAATAATATTTTATTTGAATAACAGCGAAAATAGTGTACTTCTGTTCTGAAATTTATGTTATTTAAAATGGCATTTGAAATTTGAAATACTTTTTTCCTACATTTTACTCAGCTGTGGAATTATTTGTATGTAGTTTTGTATAACAAAGAAAATACAGATTCGTCTGAAGATCTTCCGACAGATTCATCAATACTTTATACGTGCAAGAGTCGATAGTCTTTTGACACCAGCCTTTGTCAAGCTTTGCACGGTACTCGTGACAATCTTGCAACTACATCCCGAATAACGAGGAAAAGTCGTGGAAAGAAGCGTTAGGGGAATTTTTATCAAAAGGCTTTCGATGAGGTTTCCGATCAAGTAATTCGAGCTTTTCTCGAAGCAAAGCAGCAGCTAAGTATAGTGAGTTTTACCGTGAAAGCAGGGGAAATACGGGAGAAGTGGAACGGCGAGGGTATGGCGTAGAAATAACGTTGGGCGTTTAGTGGTGGGTGGTTGTAATACTTTATAGCTGTTAAGTGTAACGTTATATTTCCGCGGAAAATGAGGGAACTTGTCCGTTCATTTTGGTTTAAAAATGTATACGGAATTTGTGGTGTTTTTATCGTCGGCGTACTATAATATTCGTATCCATTGTTTGATGGGAAAACATTTCTGCCTCCTGTTTTCGGCCCCTCAGGTATTCGAAAACGTTTACCTTTCCTTGGATAGGGGGGAATCTATTTTTTTACCACTTGCAATGGAACGAGTGTTTTGGGTTTCGGTCCACTTACCTTGCTTTCTTTGTATTGTAATATGAACTTTTTATTTAGGCAGGTGGACAGAAATGATCGGATCTAATAAAAACGCGAGAGTACAGAGTGTTGGATAAAGAGATAATATGATCCTCGTCGAGTATGATTTTTACCTCACGATTTGTTTTCCCTGGCACATTACGCCATGTTTATAAATTTACAATTTACATTTCAATTCTTAACCTGCTTTTAAGATTTTCTGTATTATAGTCGCATCTCACTTTGTATGTTGATAAATGCGTTAACAAATAATTTCAAAGCCAAACACTGTTTTAAAGGGATCGAAAGCTCTGTACCGCACTGATTACACTGTTCGACAAATTTCAACTTTTTTTTGATTTTGTAACCTTCAATATGCGTTTCTTATAGACTTTAATGTGCTGAATACGAATCTGCAATCCGTTTTTCTCCAGAACGTACCATTTTTGAAAAAATCATTTTGGGAAAAAATCGCAAATTTTCAACATTGGAAGTGTTTTGTACTTTTGCAGTAATAGTTATTCAGTTGCGCTTGGTGCCAAATGATTCTTTGAAGTTTCACGAATAAAATGATATATGTTGTTATTAGACTATAAACATTTAAATGTGTTTAAATAATGATCAAAGTGAAAAGAACACCGAAAATACACCCATTTTGGTTGATATCTTTCAATTTTATTCAAAAAATAAAGGTCCAGGAGAAAATGTAACTATGCCACGCGATAGAGCAGATAAATGTTTATAGTCTAATAACAACATATATCATTTTATTCGTGATACTTCAAAGAATCATTTGGCACCAAGCGCAACTAAATAACTATTACCGCAAAAGTACAAAACACTTCCAAAGTTGAAAATTTGCGATTTTTTTAAAAATGGTACGTTCTGGAGAAAAACGGATTGTAGATTCGTATTCAGCACATTAAAGTCTATAAGAAATGCATATTGAAGGTTACAAAATCAGACCCGTGTTGAACAGTGTTATTAGCAAAACAATGAATGAATAAAACATCGCCGCACAAAAAAAAATAACACAGGACAGTGAGTATATTTCACATCGCTAATAAAAGATATGCAAATAAATTATTTATCAATTTTAACCCCTTAACTGTCTAGTGGAAACCAAAATGATCCCAAAGCCGAAAGAAAAGTTTCAAAACTAAATCCTCTCTCGAATCTCTACCTTTCTCGCGAAACACCATCTTAACGATCAAACGAATTCCCCATCGATCCTTCCATCGCGACGCGTTGCAACGTAGAATTTTTTCTTTTAATTCCGATTAATCAACTAATCACGATGTTCGGTTCGTTCGAACGTTCGTTCGAACGTTCTGTTCGGACAAGAAAGAAAGAGCATTCAGAAAGTGCACAGAAACCGTGGGTCTCGTTAATCAAAATTGCCTTGCGGCGTGTTCGCCATTATTCCCGAGGTGTTACAACACCGGATGTAACTGACGCGCAGAGTAAGGTCTCCGTTTTCCGGATCGAAACGAAATTACATTATACCCGTCCTGTTGCCGGCCTGTCACCGTGCGATTATGCGAGCTTTCTGCTTTCCCGCGTCTCCGTTCCTCTTTCATTTTACGTGCCGCAAATTCGCCGACGAAATGCCGTGCTCCTACAGCGATCTGTTTCAGACAGCTCGTTCTCAGCGTATTAATCATAACGCTCAAAGTATGCATGTATGTGCACCGTTTCAATCCTGATCGCGCCACGTTCCTGTTGATCCCCCCTCAAGTTATCGAAGAGCATTTGAACTCTTATCAGCATCCCCCGCAGACGTCTAAAGCCTCCTCAGCAGTCTGAAACTTTTTGCTTCGTATTCTTAAGGTGGTTCAATAATATCTGGCGAGTGTAAATTTGCGGAAATAAAAGTGATTGGTAAACAATAAAAGTTAACAAAAAAGAGGGGTGTATGAAGGGCATAATTAAGAAAATTTTCTTAGCACCAGATCCGATATATTCTTAGAAATAGAAAATTAATAATAACTTTAACGTCACTAACCAAACGACTCATTCGTTCTCCGAACAATCTTCCATATTATAAAAGAATACTCGCAGGAATTACTCGCCAGTGGAATCAAGCCAGCATTAACAATATATCTGCCGTATATGCAGTTCTTTTAACGCTAGATATGAAGGGTTCATCGAGAATACCGAAATGTTTCCTCTCAAAAGTCCGCTGGCGTAAAACCCCCCCGCAGAGGGAACGCTGCATCTCCAGAAGCCGCGTTTCCCGCTGAGGTATCTACGCGCACACATACGTGCATGTGTATATAAACGAAACGTATGCACGAGATAGAGGCTCTTATCGAATTTTTTATCAAGATGTCCCGGTTCCCGTGGGCCGGAGTGAATTCGGGAAAAACGTTGTTACATAGATCACTGTGACTGAATTTCCTCTCGCGGGAGTATGCCTCGTATGCGTGGTCGTGGCATCGAGAATGACGCTACAGGATGTGCATAATGCATGCCTGATACGTGCCGGTGTTATGATATTTTTCATGGCAGAGCCAGGGAAAACGACGTTATTCGCACGTGCATCGAAAACCTCGACGGACGACTCCACCATGAGCTTCGGCTGCTCCTATGATCCTTTTCCACGCGTCCGAGTAAACCGAGTACGCTTTGGATTTCGTCGGCAGTTAAAAGGTTTTGCTGGACATCCGGCGATTCGACGCGGAAAAGGAGTATGTACATGCACACGGGGACGGGATTTCTTATTTTTGTTTCGTTGGCGAAGTTTCAGGACACTCCGAGTTCGGCGCGGTGGATTTTCGTTTCGGTGCTTGACATGAGATTATCGAAATGCCTACGGTGGGTGGTTCTCGGGGAATATTAAAGAGAAATGTGCATAGTTTAACGATCTCCGTGTATTTTCGTTTTCGTTCCTTTGCTCGTAAAATTGATGGTATGTATTTCGAAGTGCAGTTGTTATGGGGAGATAACGGAGATATAAAATTTATCTTTGCCCGCCTTTCATGAATTATTAATTAGCATTAACCATTATGTTAGCAACCAAATGGGGTAGAAGTTCGAGAAGCTTAGTTATTCAAATTATTTTGCATAAATTTGTTTTCACAAAACGTGAGTTGACGTGAAATTGTTCAAAGAATCGAGACCTAAATCGATTTTGCGATATTTTATCAAGAACATACAAAAATTATTAAAGGAAATATCGAAATGGGTACCCGGTTGCTAACATAAGGGTTAATATATTTTCATCCTTTACCTGCATTTCCATCGAAAAATAAGCCAAGCGTCAGAAAGTGTAAGTTATTATCTAAACACGTTAAAATGTTTACGCGAAATAAAATCATCGTAAGCTGTACACGATATTACCGACAAACCCTAGCACACCCCTTAATCGTTTCTCACTCGTTCACCCTTTATCATTCCATTCGTAGCACCCACTGTTCGTCGTTGCGTTGCACAATTAGTTCGAATTCCAAGCTGCGATCAAATTCACGCGACGAATACATTCCCGTATCCCGTTCGACCTGCGCATTTAATTGTACACTCACATTTCACGCGCTCCACCCGCTCGCTTTGATCGTTCCGCAGCACGGACGGCACAAAACGCGCATTCACCCTCGAATTTCTAACATGGACGCCCTCGGCAGGGGCACAGTATCGGGCACCGGCCACGTATTCGGCTAAGAAGCAGCATCGAAACGGCTAATCCTCGAAACCGAGCGATTCCGTAACAGCCGTTCAGTTTGATTCAGATCGGCCGCAATCGGCGGAGATACCGCGATCCCGACTGCAAGGAATTCACGCCTGGAGCAGTTCAAGCCGGAATGGCCGGGGCTAATTATCGATTATCGATCGCGACTGGCCGGATCTAAGGATAAGCCAGGTGTAATCCAGGTAGCGCCGAGCAACCGGTTATCGACGCGGCCATAGGCGGCGTAGATCCTTTATCCGACTGGTGGAAATCATTTCCGTTCTAGTTTTCCCTCCGCTTACTGCTGGCTCGCGCGTGCACCTGCTTCCGGTTGGATTGATCGTCATTGGAAAACTGTCCCCCCGGGGAGAACTGTTAATCGTGATCGATACGATGCGCCTTCTGCGTTGCACGTCGCGCAATTCCTGTATACGAGATGAAGGAACAGGTGGATGGCTGTGTGCACGGGGTGAAGAGAAATTATATGCCACGGCTATTGCAGATCGATTCTGCACCTTTGGTTTGGCGGGAGTCGATGTGAGAGGGGTGCAGCAAAGTTGTTCATCACCATCGACGTTGATGTTAGAGAAGTTTTTCCTGCCTATTCTTCTCGGCGAGTAGAGATAAGGCTTGGAGGAAAGCATGCGCAGTAAACGTATGTAATTTAAATGCTGATGCCGAAGGTATTGAATTTGATGGAAATGGAATGTAGAATGTACGGAAATGGTTGTGGACGTGTTTGATGACGAATATGTCGGGAATTTTGTGACTCAGTTTCGTTTGGCGCATATGAATTTTAGGTGATCGACAATCGAGTTGCAGGGGAATTTCGTGGCATATTTATATGTGGAATTATGTAGTTCAATGACGTTACAGAGGGTGCGATTAATTGCATGAGCACTAATTACGTTATATTGTAATTGAAAATGATGGATCTTCGTTTGGACATGATATTCTAATGCAGCAGCGTAATTATGCTGACTATTGAATGTAGTCTTATCGCAGTAATTTTATTGCAATTAATTAATACTTAGTTTGTAGTGTCATCGAGAAGTAAAACCCTTAACATATTTCGTGAGTAATAACTAATTGTATCAAGAATACTATAGATATTTGACTGGAAGTAGTTAATATTGTAAATATCTTTCATAATAATGTTTCTCCGTAAATAGCAATCTAGTAATAGCTATCATTACGTTACATTGAAACACTTTTCAGACCATTTCACAAAGCGCAGTGTAAAAGGTTAAAGAGAATACGTAAACTTTTTGATTTAATTAACACCGGAACCCGTACAGGTTTTGCGTACAAAAAGAAAGCTCAAAGCGTCAGCGATCGATATGCAAACAGTGTCCAAAAAAAGAGCAAGCAAACGTTTATTCTGCACAGATTCGAAAACTAATATTCAAAGAAAGGTAAAATATTTGGCATCGTTTTCGATAATACCAGTACACGGTGAATCTGCCACGACCCTGTTTCTCTGTTCTTAAATTTCACTACGAGATTCTTTCACCGTTCAAGGGTTCATCAACGAAGATAAAGTTGTGTTACGCGTGCGACAGTAACGTACATATGTCGTCTGGCCACGTAAAAATTAGAAACCACGAGAACGAATTATTAAACTCCAATCGGAGCGGTGCGCTCGCATATAGAGTTATGAAGTTCGTTCTGTGCCGCTGTTTCGTATGCGAGGTGGAATCCTAGAAATGCAATTATTCCTGATCGCTATATTGGTACTTTTCAATTTAACTGTGCGCCGGAATAGCGTGTACACATGAGCGTGGATGAAAACGCGTGTGATTCGTCCTGTAGATTACATTTCCAGTGGAGCTCCTGCAAATTTGGTAGCCCATAGTGTTGGACGTTTCAAGCGAGTAAAGTTAATAGTTTGATCTCCGCTGCTGTACAGCATGTTTACTGTGGATTTTATTTTTGGCGCGACGAAGGGCCGGCAAGATGATTTCTATGACGAATGGAAAGTAGCATAAAATATATGAGCTGCTTATTTCGAAAATGACCTAAGTCCATAAATGGTTATGTAATTTATATAGTTAGAAGATTGCCTGAATTGCATAAATTGTGTTTTTGAAGTGTTGTAAAGAAATATAAAATAAATTGAGTATTGTTTTTTCAATTTGAAGCATTTTAAATTATGTCGAATGGACTTGGCCTCTTTCAAATTTTATAACAAATCTACTTGTTAGTTTTGAAAATGGCTTAGCTCCATTTGTGGTAAGAAAACACATATTATTCACTTAACAATTGCTATTATTTTAATAGGAAATGTAAATTTAACCCTCTTAGATACACTTAAGCAGTGTGACACATTTGTGTCCTATACGTATATTTTTAATATTGTTGAAACGCAAACTTTTAAATATCTCAATTTAAATATAAGTGGACTTAGGTCAGTTTCAAAATAGACGTGTCATATATACCTGCAAAATTTTATCTTGTTTTATTTCTCTCACGAATCTGTTATTTATGAGAGTAAGATTTTTAAAAGGAAAGTTACGAGACATGTTTATTTTTGTGCAGTTTGTATCTGTTTAAGAATTTCCTATCGACAGTTCTTGATCTGTTATTATTTATTGTTTGCTTTATTATGGCGTTGAACAGGTAGGATAATATTCGTGTATTTAAATCAATTTTGTTCACCGGAACGTAATACATAAATATGTATTATTATCGGGGCTTGAAATGGTTCGGGAAATATCTGTGTAACTATTAACAAATGTTGTTAAGAGTTCTGACTGATTTTAATATTATGTTAACATATGAACAATGTATTGTAAATTAGGTTTTTATCAAGCTATAATAATCTTACTGCATCTCAAATTAATGACACATATCTTTATTTGTTACAGGTGAGTCTACCATTTCGCAGATATATTTAAGTTGGAACCAACTAAGTGAGTATGAGAATATCAGTTAGTTTACAGCTTTGTGGATTACTTAATAATTGCACTGATTAATTAAAATGCGATATCTGCAGAAACTTTTACTCTTATTTTAATTCTTTCAATATATATTGTAGGATATCAATCTATCCTACGTAGGTCAGGATAAGAACGTAAAAGGCTGCGGAATAGTAGAAAACGTGTTAGAATATCTTTATTGAATCACAATGGCTTCGATCGCTTCGAAGACCATTCGAAAACTGCCAAACCAAAAACTAATCGCCCTCCACCTGGCGTCACTCACACATCACGCACTTAACCATCCCGGCTCGCCACACATACAAACGCGAACGCTGTTTTACAATATTATTTGATAGCTGTACTGTGTTGCTCTAGGCGTTTAAACCGGTAACACACCAGTACCGCTACACCGCGATTCATTCAAATCTTCCTATTTCAAAGCTATTTCAAAAGTGGACTTCCACAAGAAGATTTCTACAATATTTGTACTCGTCGGCGTACAGGGATATCGTGGCTGATCGGTTGCGTTCGAAGTGATGCGATAGGTGGATGTATAGTGTATAGTTGATGAGTTGGTTGCGTTGAGTGATTCGAGCACGAATGCGAATCACGTGGCAGGGTAGTCGACAGTGGTCGATCCTTGATAAATCGAAAGGAGACTGTTGTCGATGTTGTACGATTAGGAATCGTTGCTGGATCTCTGCTTCCTGGTAGCGTTGTCATTCTGAAGGCTTGCTTTCGAATGATAGTCAGCCTCACCCTTGTCCTCCAAGAAATCTCGGAACCAGGTTGATTGGCGATTGTCCACCACGCGTAGGTAAATCAAGGCGCTCTAATTGGCTGGTCACGGCCAGCCACCCCCCTGTGGTCAGTTGAGGAAAGTACGTTCGTACCCTCACTAGCAAAATAGGGGGCGCTGATGCGTGTGTTTATCGCTGAATTTGGAAAAACCCATGACTTTGTCGGAGACGAAAGTAGCCGCAAACAAGACATCAAACGATGGTCGATTGTTTGGGTCGTCCATTCCTCCGCTAGTTCGACAGGGGTGTCCAATCACCTGGATGGTTGAACGTTTGGATAACCAGACTGATTTATACACTTCCGTCTTAGGACGGAACAATAGTTCTAGCGTTGACATCACAACACGAAGTTCAAAGGAAAAATAAAAGCTCGCATATGAACTACTTGAAAAATCTTACACAACTAATTTCTCTGTGACTATTACTGTCCTAAACTCACTAAGCTGTCTCACGTTCACTAACAATTTTCTACAATAAAATTTCGACAAAGGTTATCATTCTGAATTTCCAACTAATGCACGAAACACCCGAGCAAGTGAAAACTTTCGACGGTTAATTTCCTTTGATCTCACGGGAGCTTTAACTCAGAGTTGGCTGCAAAAAACCACGGCAACGTGTCCGGCCACTTCTTTTCCTTTCGCGTTTAAGTTGCCGTTAAACAGGGTTCGCACCTTCGTTACGGTTTGCAGAGAACTCAGAATTGCAATTGACGCCTTTAGCGCGCAGAAGGGCTGTAACGCCGTCGTTCAGAGTGCTGTTTTGGGCGTAGAGAAGCGGACTGGCCGCAATTTCCATTAAAGTAGCTAATTATTCGGTTCTATGTAAAAGGGAAGAAGAAGAAAGAAAAAAGAAGGTGACGGTAGATTGCGAAATTTTAGTAGAACCGGGTCGAGTGCTCTTTAAGTTTAAGCGCTTCGTGTTAGGATAAACAAGAAAGTAACAGGGAATGGAGTTACGTACTTATTCGATTCTGCTTGGATTTACGAGCTTGTTTAAAGCGGAATGAAAAATGGTAGCATTAATGTTCAGGATTAAAAAGATCGATCGCAACTAATGCGAAATATTCATAATTAGTTATAATTTTTATAGTACGTTCTAGAACAGATCAATTTCTATTTCAATTTTATTTCCCTGAATTTCTCAAAGGTCTTCGAGCATCCAAGCGTATTTATTTTAAATTATGGGGCTCCATTAGAGCAGTTTCAATGTGTTACTAGCTCTCTGAGAAAGAAGAGATCATTCTTTATATAAAAAAGTATAAATTAATACATTTGCAAAATTTTATATTAAAGAGGAAAATTGTAAGTAACTTTGTCCCGTGCAGAATTGTATAACAGCTGTACATTTCTTTAAATATATCATAAAGGTGCGCACAATTATGCGTACCGTTTGTACAATAAGTTACAGCAAATCGGCGCGTTTCAATTAAACACGTCATTGTTAAAGTTAAAAACATTTAAAGCATTGACGAAGTTCGTCATATTTATAAGTGTTCGAAAATCTTAAATCTGACTTCTGAAATATTTAGTTCCAATTTAACTGGCGCACGTACATTTCTATAACACATATAATACGCATGCAGATTCTAAAGATCACTTTCCAGACTCGATTCTATATCCGAAAACGAAAATGAAGCCACTGTTAATATCTTTTCGAGCGGAATCGTTAACAAGCAATCTCTCGAACGACGTGTCTATACGTAATTCTCCGGCGTTATCGCAAACGGACAGTTACGCCAGTCGACGTGACCATACCGGATCCCAGTGTGCTTGTGTTCACGTGTGACAACGGCAATACCGTATTAAAGCCCGAGTCAGTGTCCATAAATCGTTGAAAAGTTTGCGAAACTGCAAATTCGTGCTGAATAACGGCGGAGCCTGAGGGATGGAATAAAACGGTCCAAAACTCGCGACGACGAGCTGCCCACGGTCTCGTATCGTGCTGTTCAGAAGTTACCATCTATCTGCCGTTCAAAAGTTTCACGTGGCATAATTATTTTCTGTAATCGGAGCTGGGGGAATTTCGTGCTTGTTAGTTAACCTGGCACGCTGATATTTACCTTGTAATTTGCGGCGGCGTTTGTCTATTTCCGATTTACGCGACACGCTATTTGCAATGTGAATTGGACAAGGAGTGGTGGATATACGGTGGGAAAATCGGGAAGTTTTATTTTGAGTTTATTTTAAGCGCCCGCCGTTATAACGTTAATTTCATTAAAAGCTTTTATTTCATGAAAATTGCATTTTCCGGCGTAAATCTCTTGATCCGATTTATTGGAGCAGCTGGGCATAATTCCATGTAGTTGTGTGTAAGTGTTGTTTTATATAGAAACGGAAGTCCTAAAGATTTATTAATATGTTATCAATATTTTATTTGCATTATAATTTGTTTGTCTCTGTATATGTATTTCTTATTAGGGAAATATTAATTCGAAGATTTTCTTATAGCAAGCATTTACATGTATTTTTGTGTTAAAGTTTTGAAATTCAACTGCTCGAACGCATTTGCGAATCGCCATGAATATTTTTGAAATTTGAATTTTTTTTGGTTATTATACTGTTCTGTGCGTTGGAACATTTTACATACTTTTAGTTGAAAGGTATAATACCTACCTGGTTATGAAGATATGTTTATATTGGTGAAGAGAATGCTTTCAGTGGCGTAACACATGCGCGTGATCAACGTTAACTAATTAATTAGGTATTGTAGTTCCCTTTATTCTGGGAAACTTCTGTGCTTCGATTTAAGTTATTAAAATCAATTGCAGACGTAATGTGCAAAGTTCAAACTAGCCTTAAAAAAGATATTGACGCAAGTAAGTCGAGTACTCAACGCTTTACAGCTCTGGCTTTACAGCTTGCAGAATTGTTTAGAGCTCTTCTTCGTTTATTTAATGTTTAAGCATTCCGAGAAACACATACAGTGCCGTTGGCATGCAGCAGCGAAAATATAGATCTAAATATATATTTTATAATTTGCTATTATATATTTGCTGAAAAAACTTTCGTAATAATGTTTCGTATTTGAAACCAAGCATAATATAAACGTAGATCACAACAATTTTCTACGAATCAATTTTTGTTCTAAACGGACGTCCAGTTTCAGAATGAAACGCATGTCCTATAAGAACTTTCCATCATAATTTCGAGTGCTTATACATTTTAATTATCATTGAAACAATAAATTACATCGCTACTTCTATCTACCAAAATCTTTAAATATCCAAATCACCGTGCAAATAGCTTAATCATAGATTCTCTCAGTTAAAAACGAATAACTAAAGCCTAACACCCGTAAAATAGAATTTGCCTCCGCAAGTTGCTTCACATTTGTTCTCTCCTTAAACGACGAGGAATGACAAACAGCACTCTTATTCATCGACTTTTACACCCTCGCGAATTTCCACCCTACATGAAAGTAAAGAACTACAGGGGTGATAAACGCAGACATCATGAAACACCGACGAAATCCGCCTGATACAGATTTTCCCCGTAAATCCGAATCTGCTATTAACAGAGAGAAGATATTGCTGGGGGTGCGTTTCACCTCGGAGAGAGGAGTCACTGGCCACGTTTCCGAGGCGCGTTTACAAGGCCCGCCATTAATTTTCGCGCTCGAGATCAACCGTACGTTTGTACCAGTCACGCGATGCGTATTCTGTCTTCGAGACGAAGAGGAAACATTTACAACCCGCGGAAAATCAACGATACCGCTGCACGTCTGGGAGAAGTATGCTTGCGCCGCGATAAAGGCGAGGCCGAAAATAGCTCGCACTGATTTTCATGGGAACGAACATTGATGAAGGTACCGCAAAAAAGAAGAAGAGTTTACCTCGTTCTATATTCGTTACGGCATGGAGGGAAGAGATACACGAAATAAAGGGTGGGTGAAAATGAATTGCAGGAGATGATAAATAATTTATTATGTGGGGTAGATTTTACTCCTGAATTTTCAATACCCGTTTTTTTAAAATGAAATTAAAGATTAAGTGCAGGTAAGATTAATTGGGCAACGATAGAATATGCGTCAGAAAAGTCTTGGTATTTTGGTGTGAAAGGTTATTACATAAATATATATGTACGTGTTATACAAATGTATGGGGTGGTTATTTTGCGTCCCTATCAATTCTCCAAGGTTCATTGATTAGTTAGCCTTTTCTTATTTCTTCTTAGGCGCGTGCAGAAATAATTATTTTTATATTAACATGAGCATTACGATTTTTTTCTAATTACAATTCCAACATTATCATTTTAATATTTACTGATCGGTCTAGTCAGAATAATGAATAATGGTACATGACTGTATATGATCAGTAAAATTATATTGGCTAGCAGTTGTTGTGTCAAAATAGCCTGCACAATTGAATGAATAATAATATAATAACCTACAAAATAACGCATAATGACCTGACAAAGTCTACAAATTATTTCATTAATTAATTTCGTGACGAACAAAAATCTCTAAAAGCTCATAACTTTCTTCCCTCCCATTCGCCATTATTTTTGGCCAAAAGGAAAATCTCTCTCACAATATAACACGCGTTTACTTTACACTCATCTACTTCTCCACCTAGCCACGTCCTTTTGAAGCAACATCGATATTCCAGCACCGCGAATACATATTGCGAAAGAATGGAGGTCAACCTCGGCTGCGATAGCGTTTCAGCGTTTTTTTCGTCTACGAGAGGAGGCTGAACACCAGCAACATCCGGGATTAGTTGTCCCGATAAATCGTGCATCGAACCGGGCCAAACAGCGATTTGAGTTTCAGCTTAACGACGAAAACTGCGATAATGCGTGAGACACCGAAGGAAATTCTGACCGTTCGTTTTTCCAATCGAATCTCCGTGGTGAAATTTTCTTCCCCGCATTCTGGAGAATCAGACGATCCATATACCGCCCCCGCGGGCACGCGAGAAATAATAGAAATTATTTCGCATCCGTGATATCGCTGTTTCATCGATCCTTTGGGGTAGTTTGAGCTCCTCGATGAGATTCGCAAACTTTGCGCATTTCGAGTTGAAGCACGGATTGGTAGTCAGATACGATGGTATACGCTGGTTCCCCGTTATTTCATGCTTTTGCGAATAATTCATATTAACTTGAAACACCCTTGTGCATATTAATCCGACATTTGGTGGTATTCACTCTAAATATATGTATACAGGTCTCCTGACAATATATTCATTGGTATATTATGGTGCAGGAATTGATTAATATCTTTCGCGTTTCATTCGACTTTAATAAAAAAAAAGACATTGATATAATTGTTGAATGTATGTGTGTAGTAATACATTTGTATTTATAGCAAATTGGCGCTGCAGTCACTGGGCGATAGTTTCCTTGTTCAGTGAACTTTGCGTTATGCGCTTTTGTTCCTTTGTTCTTTCTTATATTTCGTCATTCCGTTTTCGTCGCTCGTCGTTGTAGTGTCTTGCATATTATTCTTTGTACTTAAATAATAAATATATCTTTAAGCAAAGTGAATACTTTTTAACAATAATGTTTATTTTCAACAGGCACAAAACATTACTTTGAACAGTACAAAGAATACTTTGGCAGTACAGGTGTTAAAACTGCACTAGTGTACCAAATTATATATACATTGACACTAAATGAGTAAGTAATTGTATTTATAAAAATATATCTGAAAGATCAAAATTCATTCCAAACTAGATTTGCAATGAGTTCACGTCCAATTACATATTTCCAAAATAATTGTCGACAAATGGGACCAACAGTGGCTTGACGGAAAACACACCAATCTCCGCGAAGTACTCCATTCTACCCCGCAATTTGTCGCATAATTCAACCAGAAATAGAGTGAAACAAATAGTTACAACTGGTAGCCCGTATTCTTTGCTCGCTCGTCCCATTCTACGAACCGGAATCCGTTCCAGCGTCAAACGCGGCACGAAACGAAGACCAGGCACTACGTTGCCGTAGATGGCACAGTATTTATGCATAGGGGAATCCGCATCGCGGCTACATAGGAAGGGAATAACGCGGGCGGGGCACACGTACGCGTGGCTGTACGTATGGTGGCGTACATCCGGCCGGGAACTACCCTCGCCATTTCCGGACGATGCATCATTGGAGACCGATAAAGTTTGCGAGTCGGCGAAACTCGTGGCGTAACTGGAAACCGTGGCTCAGATTCAGTAGAAACAAAAAGGACACGGCTGATATCTGGACTGAGGAGAGAAAATTTCGGCCCGCTTCGCTTCCGGCAACGCTGCGACACGATTTATGGACAATTTCCCCCCTCGCCTCTATATCATCTTCTAGATCAAAGTGTTATTTTTCGTGGCTGCCGTTCCGAGCTGGGAAACTTTGCACGCGATGAATATCGATGCCCGCCGCGGACGATGTTTCCTCGTCGTTTCGAGCCGAGGTCGGAGTGTACGGCGATATTTGTGGCTTTTCAAGGGGGATGGCACGCCGCGGGTATCAATTGCTTTGGATTATTCACGTTTTTGTCACATCGAGGCGTTCTGCGCTATGGTGATATATGGATTGTTCTTGATTTGTTGTTTATTTTGTATTAGATCGGTGGTTAATAGATGGCGGCAGTTTATGGTGCTATTGTCTGAAAGTAATGGAGACCAAAGTTCTCTTTTAGAATTTTATTCTTAATTATTTTGTTCACTTTGTTAAGGGTGACCACCCTTAATTTCTCAAGAAGAATGACACGTACGTTTTTATATTTACGAGTTTGTTCAATTGTAGTAACTGTTATTCGAAACATTTATTGTTATATCAGTTTGCCGAATTATTTCACTGAAAGGGGTAAAGTGAAAAATAGAAGGGACTAGTGATGTCAAACACTTTGCTAAAATTGCTCAAATTTGCGGTGCTTCGGAAATTAATCAACCTTTCGCGTGCTTCAGTTATCAAAGCTTCTATAAAAATGTTATATGGTTTCGGAAGATTATGCAATTGATTTAATGTCCAACTATCTTGCAGGACAGAATTGGAGAAAATGTACCTCGCTTTAATTTTTATTTTAGATATTTCTCGCATTAATTTGTTCAATTCATCGTTTGTAGTATATGTATAAGTATACACGTGCTTCGTTAAAACAGTTAAACTGGCAAAGTATGGCAGTGGCATGTTCAGCAAAGTATGTACCAAATGAAAGTCGTATTGCATTCTATTGTTACAAAAATTCGTCCAACATTTAGATAAATTGCCACAAACCATTTCCAAAAAATGTTCTATTCTTCATCGGAAACAACGTGCCGAAATGAACAGAATAAAGCCCGCGGAAAAACCGCTCGTGGACAACAAAAATTCATTACCGTGCCAAACTTCCCATTCCAACTTTTCCCTCCCGCAAAACCTTGCCAATGTCGAAACTAACTTTCCACGAATTAACCAACAACGGAACCACGCTCGAACGTTGTCGATTGAAGTGTCTCGAGGCAAGTAGTAGCCTGACGATTCTCCAGACACGGGACAGTTGTTACAGTCCAAGCAGGGACTACATTTGAAACTAAAATTCGCGTTGGTCAAGCAGAACCAGGGCGGTATAGAACCGAAAGGGGTCTCCAGAGAAAACGAACGAAACAGAACAAATACGTCTCGTTGTACGATCAGATTTGTTCACGTGAACAGGAACACGAGGAGGCTGTTCCAATTTCAAGGCAGGTCTCTTTAACCTTTTACCTTCGCAATGGCGAGTGACACCCGTGTTACAGATTACGCGCTGAAATTGAAAATCACGAGTGAGAATCGTGATTTATATACAGAGTGTTCTATGCAAGTGTGGCCACGATTTTCCACGACTTTCTGGGAACTTTAGGGAAAATACTCGTAGACAATAATTGAACTACATTGAAGTATGCATAATTTTCGAAAAACAGAGTTCTCTTAGTCGCAATTTTTCCAGATATTTTAAATTATATTAATTTAGCCCCGAAACAATTATTCTCAAAATTCGTGGCAACTTTTGAAACGCGTCAAAGTTTACTTAGGACGCTCTGTACATAAAGTAAAACGTCCATTTCTATTTCCTATATCTCCGATCAAATTCCCAAACCCCTCGTCCAGTCCACACCCAAAAGTTTACATATTCACTCTCCGATCGTTGACATTCAATTCCCCCCGTCCCATTCGAACCCCAATAAATTATTCCAAGAAAATAGTCACTTCCGACAGAAAGGAATTACGTTCCCCGTACCGGCGAACAGGAAGAAGCACGCCGAATGACGTACGCCACGATCACACCTGGTCTGGTTAGGTCTGATCGATAATCCCGAGTGGCTGGCTCAAAAGGGAAAGGCAGAAAGACAGAGAGCCTCTTGACTAACGATCGTTTTTCGTGACAGAGCGCGATGCAAGGATGCACGAAAGAGCTGGACGCGAAACGATGAAGGAGAACAGGGGCCGAGAGAGTTACCGGGGGCTAGACAGCGAGGATAAAGGGTTCTCCGACCGGTGAGATTGGATGAGCCTGGATAATTAGCAAAACAGCGGAACTCGGTCGTTAGTGGCTCCTTCCTGCGATGTTCCTCTTGTCGTCTGCAGGCTGCCGATGATTGAGCACAATACGTGGCTGATTTTAGTCCCCTGTCCTTTTGCTCGCGGTGCTTTCGGTGCTTTGTCCGCTTCTGATTTGCGCTCGTCGCTGAAGGTGTTTAACGCTGTGCCTGTTACGTTTGTTATTCGCTGGACCGGCTGCACGGGCTGCCGGACTGAGAGTTAAAGGGTCGGGCCGGATTACTTTGATGGGGCGTTGGAAATAATTTGGTTGCGTGGCCGGCGCCGCGTTGTTATTTATTTGGCCGACGAACTTGAAAATTGGATCACGGTTGTTGTTTATCGTCGTCGTTTACAGATTGTTCGCGTAAGCGACGATTTAGTAATCGAATAGTAATTGGTATAAATACGCTGCCTTTATGCGACGATCGTTCTATAAATGAATGCTTCCATTGCGTTTACGGTGGATTGGCTGTTATTGTTTCTGTATAGATTTGCCGTTCACAGGTTTCGCCAAACATTTCTGTTGTGCTTCTGTACCCTTCGAGGGTCGGTTTGGTTAGGGTACTGCTCAGTACCTAATCGGGCTGCGATGTTTTAAGTCTTATATGTTTTGCCGCCGTAGAATTGTTCCAGTACAAAGGCTAAGGGGGTCAAATGTGCCCCTAAACCAAATTCAACTTGTGAGGTGTCATTTGATAGCTTATCAAGAAAAACCAATTCGTACCAAGTTTCAACCCTGTAGCCCGGCTGGGAGGGTAGTTACAGCGAAAAAACAAAAATATGGTTTTTGGCCAATATCTCTCATTTTAGCTCAAAAAAATTTGGAAAAAAATCTGGGACATAGCAATTATGGAGGTACACATGGTAGAAGTTTTGCAGATTTTTAAATTGGAAACCCGAGCTGCAAAAAATAAAGAACGTAAAAAATTGCTGAAAAATGCCGATTTTGTATTGAAGGAATCGGGGACGCACTTTTATATTTTTTTTGTAGGTACATATTAGTGATACTACTATTCTCAATTTGGTTTAGGGGCACATTTGACCCCCTTATCCGGCTATAGCCTTTCAATCTTAACCTTTAGAGAACACGCGTGTCAAGTTAATTACAGTAATGAAAAGATTGTCAGATGTTGAAGAATGATTTATGTAAAAAATTGGTATATTATGTTTTTTCATTATTTCAGTTACAAAATGTGTTGCGTTTAATTAAAAAAAATATATTTCTAATGAAAATGAATTCTAATGAACATCAATGATCGTCTCATCCTCACTCAATTAAACGAACTGATGTTAACGAGTGACAGTAATAATTTCCCCATATCTGCGTCTAAATATTTATTGTGGCGTGTTGGTAACACAAAAATCGTCAGATTGCTTCGTTGTAAAGAGGGAGGGAGCATAATCGTGGCGGCACAAAGGGACTCTCGAAACATTAGGAAACTGCCGCTCTGCTCGCATATGAATAGCCCGAGAATAATTCCAAAGTGAACCATTAAACATTAAAGAGACACTTGAAAGCACGTGAATCGCGTTCCAGCAGTAATATCCTCGAAACTTTAAATTCAAATTAAACTTCGCAAAATGCGCCACGAACGGGTTCCGGCGGAGGCCGGACTGGGCGAGGACGTTACCTTTATTGCATATTCCTGTCGTAATGGGAAATTAGAATTCCTATTTCTATCAATCGTTCCAGAAACACCGAATCTCCGGGTATTTATACGCGCGTCCGTTTCGTGATACCGTGGCGTCGATTCGCCGTGACGAGAAACGTAACCCCGATTTATTCATCGTCCTCCTTCAGAGTGTCGTTTATCTTCGAGCTGTATTTAATTCCTATTCATTGTTTCGTAACTCTCGTTTTATACGACCCAATTCTTACATTTTCTACCCCATTTTCTTTATCGTTGCTCCGTAAGGCTCGTCGAAATAATGGCCCAGGGTATTTATAATACCGCCTTGTTGAATATCGCGTGAATGGCGATGAAAGGATGATCGGGGTAAATTCCATGAGTATATGCACGTATTGTAAACTCTGGTTCTCGACGACTGAGGGTGTAAGGAATGCTTAATTATTTTCTGGCAATACTTTGTTCTTAATGAATGTAGAGGTTGTTCATTGGTCTTTTTATTTATTGAAAATTTGAGTGATCCTTTTGTTCGAGGATGTTGAATCGGGGAAATTATAGCTTCTTTATTTCCTATCGATTCAACGCTAGCCTGTACTTGATATTACCTTTCCTCTTATTGCTCTTTCTCAGGGATCTCAAACACTTTTCTAAATCGATCACGAAAGATATTCAGTAAACTTTGGACAAAAATGTATACTAGTAAAAAATAAAATGACTCTTAGTCTATTTCTAACAAATATTGTAAAACGTATTTCAATACAATTGCGAAACACTGTTCTTTCATATTTATTTCAAAATAACTGAACGTTAGATGGATAAGATTCCCGAATTGTTTCGGGCGATCGAATACTTTTCGGAGCAACTACATTTTTGTTAAGTTTTCAACGTGCCAAAAAAAAAGAAAGAATAACATGCATACATATATCTTCCCTCTTAATCATTTTATTTGTCTCTATTTTCAATAGCAAAACGAGCGAAAATTCTAGAAAAAAATAAGGGTGAAGCTTACAAAAATAATTCAATCTCGAAAATATCACCAATCCATGGTGTTCGTTTTACGAGGTCAATCGTACTAATTCGTCGATTGCGACTTCAGGTGAATTACGGCTGCCCGGTAGGATCCATCTTTATTCCGACGATTTCGTCTGTGTAAACGGAGATCACTCGGTAGAAGGATTTAAAGGATTAGGGAAGACGAACGATACGCGAAAGGGGCGGCCACCGTTGACCATCCTTTTCCCTGTAGACCTAATAAAAAGCACAAAGAGAATCGTCTCTCTCAATCTTCACGGTGATAGTCGTTTTATGGACACTGTGCATTTTGCGAGATTCGTGAAAATTTACAGGTACACGAGATGCATGTGTGCATACCTGCGTGTTCCCACGTTTTTCAGACTAAGTCTCTTGGATCCATGAAATTATTCGTGGTAATGTCAAACGTTACGTTTCAACATTTTATTCTGTGTAATTTATTCGATTTACAGTTTATCGGTGTTCTGTGCCTTATAATATGGAACACGCAGAATTTCGAAAATACCACATATTCGTCGGTTTACAATTTTAGGGAATGTGATTGAAATTACAGTCGAAAGGATTGTTGTATTATGTTACCGTGCGTCACGAAGTGTTCCGTGTGTGATACTAAGTACACGCTGTGCAATTTTCATGTTCGGCCATGTTCATAATCATGCGAGTGCTGCTGTTTTAATTAAATTCAGGAAGTTATACGTACGTTGCACGCGAATGTCAACCGTTTTTAACTTCATCCTGGAATTCGTACCTAGATATAGTTTAATTGAGCCGCTGGTACGAGATTTAGAAATAGTAAACCGCTGAACATTTTTCGTATATATAATGCACAATTGCAATACATAATAGGAACCGTGAAAATATATTTCCCACGCTTGCAATCAGAGTAAGTTTAATACTTTAAGTACCCAAATTTTGTGTCGTTCTATTAAACTTTTTCAAAAGCACAACCCTTTAAAAAAATAAAAAACCACAAGAAAGATCTCCAACATTTTGATCTCCATAAAGGAAGCTACGGCATCGCGATAATAATCATATATGATAACGAAATTGTATCTATGGGTATAGAATTTCCTAAAAAAAAAAACAAGTAACAAAAAAATACAAATCGATTCCCTGCAAAAACCAGAGGCAAACGAAACCCCGCCAGCACGGTTAAACGAACAGCAGAAACTTGGCTCGTTTCGGTAGGTAGGAACGAAAGTGCATTTCTATGCGGTTAACAATCGCCAATCGGAATCATATCTCGGAGAAGGTATGGGCGCTATTTCGAATGCAAAACGGGTTTCCTCTGGCCCGTTTCGCCAAGGGCCATTGCGATTCCGGATGCGCCACGACCTGACTGATTCCAGATCTCTGCACGGATCGATGGTACAAGCAGGAATGGCGCGAACGAGATATTAATTTGCAGCATTCGAGCGTCCTCCCGTTCTAGTGGCACGGACTTAATTATTCTGCCAATCTGTCTGTATATCGGGCCGGGCGAAGACGAGGATATTCGACGATACGTAATTATCGAGGATTGTTCACGGCGGTGTGCCGCTGTAACGTTAATTGCTAACGCGCCACGCCACTGCGCCAAGATGTTGATTGAAAATTTCCGTGCTACTGATTTTCCGTGTTTTGCGACCGAATCGATACGGATCGATCATCGATAATCGTCGTCTTGTTCGGATTGTTCAAGTGAAACGCGACAAAGTTGGAGGGAACGGTTCCGTGGAGCGTGGCTGGTCGAGGTCCAACATCGATTTTATACATTCGCGATCGGGGTTCGTTGTGTGCGCGTATTTCGATTGCGAACGCGGGCCGAATTTGTGAAATCGTAAAACCGGGCGAAGCGATCAACTGATCAACTCTTGATTAGACTGGGAACATTTATGGTGCTTGGTAATATCGGCCGATCGGTTAATCAGACCTACGAATAGCTATTAACAGGATTACATTTTGGAAACAAGCTTAACATACGTACTTCGTAAATAGTGGGAATGTAAAGAGTTTATTTCATTTGTTATTATTTAGAAACTTGTTATGGCCATTACAAAGCGTTTGCTGAAGGAAAAATATAGATTAACGCAATTTAAACATCGCACACTGCTGTAAGAATTAATTGTTTGATTTTAGATCAAATGCAATAGCAAGGTTCATCGTTGATTATATTTACACAGGTGATTTACACAGAGTACTCGTCCCACGTGCTGGAAAATTCGGTGAATGTAAGTTTCCAGTATAAAAAAGTAAAAGAAGAGTGTAACAGAAAAAGTCATGTATCTAATAAAAATATTTATTTAGAATTAATTTCATTGGCCAGTTTTATGGCTCACAATTTTTAAACAAGATATCAAACAAAATAAAAATTGCTAACACAGCATCCTACGTTAATTAATTACAGAAAATTATTTACAGGATTGCAAAAAAATTGCTCATATTACCTATAGTATTATTGAATAATATTGAATTTAAATAAAAATATTACTTCTTGCCATTAATGGTGCTGAAAAGTGATAGGCCTACCTGAACTGCTACCAATTTATTAATACAAAAATACAAAATTCCAGTCAGTTAAGTTCCAGTGGCGTTGAATCCACAATATAGAAGTAGAGAAAATCTGATTAATCTGTCACCGTTTCTTTGGGATTTCGACGATACCCACAGATACACAGTGTGCGCGGAGAGAATTTTCCGGTGCACAGGGCATTGGTTTTTGGGTTCCACTGTGAAGCGTAATGCCGGAGCTGGTAGTTACTAGAAATCACCGTTTGTCGTTGGTTTGCTGCAATCCGGTCCATCGTGTAAACGTGTAACACGCTCGATTAATCCATTTCGTACTGCACCCTGTTAACAACGTTGACGTTGCGGTCGTCACGATTTGTCGGACCTGTAATCGAATAATTCGTAAAGCTTCCTTCTCGCTGCGAACGTACACGTTTGCTCCTCTGATCCTTAAGTTTCTCTTTATGAATTGCTACCAGTGTTAAGAGCTTTTGGGTGTATCTGGTAAAGTGCTTGCAGAGAGAGAGAGAGAGAGAGAGATAAAATGAAAAGAAATAAAATGAAATGGAAGTGAGTAATTTAAGAACTATCGTTCTATAGTTCTAACGACGAGCTATAAATGTTTAGAATTAAATTCTCGTTTTATAAGATGCTCTATTTGATATACTTTTCATGTTTTCGAGCTATGTGCCTTTAAAATTACAAACGATAAATATTTTTTCGAGTAGTTTAAAATAATTATTCTATCTGACAAGGAGTGGTAATAAAAGATTTTGTATGCCGCATACATTTTTTGTTAACATCCTATTTCTATTTTTAGTTTATGTTCAACTTTCGTTCAACGACATAGCTATACAAGATACTTTGAATCTCCGTCATTTTTTGGACAATGAATATTTTTCAGCTACGGTTTACCATTAACCCTCTATTCACCGAAGTACCGAAATGAGCAACACAGTTGAAGTCTTTCTTTAAAAATGTTACTTGCTTGAGAAAAATGAGAGTAGAAAATCGTACAGCACAAGTTTGCGACTTACCTCTTCTTTTAGTTCAATGCAGCGGAGTAGTTCACATTCATGCAGAAAATTGTGAATAGTCCAGGTCTGTATGGAAAAGGGTAATTCTAATGATGAGCAGAATAAAAATGTACAGCTTCTGACATGCATGGTCTACTAAACCAAGTTATAATTTGAGTTTCTTCTTTTTTAAATAAAAGTTTATTATTAACGTGGATTAAAGTCTATTAATAACGTAAAGTCAGTTAAGAAACCAAAAAATACAATCATTTTTGCTGGTCCGTCTTCTAAAGATCTCGTAAATTCTTTCATGGAATACAAATAAAGTCCGCCAAGACGATGGCTGACATCAGCAGCTATCGTTTCATCTTTATTTGGACGGTTTGACGGTCAGATCGAAGAAAATTGAACGACGTCAGCGACATAGACTGGCGGATTTCAAGTTTGAAGGAGCTCCTCCAGACCACTTGCACTGGCCGTCCTTCTTCTGGTACTTCTGAAACAATTTAAGTACCGTTTCACGCAGCCCGTCCAAGGGTTTCTTGACTGTCGAACCTAGAGTGCAAATAGACATCTCGAAAACTTTGCGAGCATCGCCGCCCAGCAAAGAAACTGAAAATAAAATCAGTTCGAGAGCCTTCGATTAATTGCTGATGAATGATTAAACACGGCCGTCTCGTTTCTGGCAGATTAAATCCTCGCTCGCGGCAGAGTTTATCGTAAAAATTCTACACTTTCTGATGGCGTACAGCTGTTGATAATGTACTTGTAAATATCCATTTAGTTTTAATGAGGCTCGTCGAATTTTCAACCAATTTATCGCAAACTTTCCAAAAAGGCATAAAGCAGGTTGTTGGAGCTTAATTAAAATACAGTTGATTTCCGGGTAATCAAATTTCATCGATACCTCGTCGCAGATTTTTCGCACAAAGTAAAAGAAAAGCTACGCAAAGTATTACTGTAATTTCTCCATTCCCTGAGCGGTTGCAAACGCGTTGCTTCACCGAGGTAAATCGAAGGACGCGTTAACCCTTTGTGCTCGCGAAAACTATTTCGACGTTTCCTTCCACAAACTTAACAATCATTATATGGAGAGAGAAATTAGGATTACTTTTGTGCTGGTAAAACGAAACGCAAGATCTTATAATTTCTACATCGACTAATTTGCAATACTAAATAACTTTGCGCATTGTACGTACATACAACCAGCATTCTGAATTGCGGGGACAAAAGTTTCTGGCAACTGTACTGGCATTTCCAGTACAAAGGGTTAACGGAACCCTTTTTCCTCTCATTTTTCAATTCTCAGTTACGAAACTGCACGAGGACAGTCCGAGGGTGTCCACCCCGTCGTAATTCGTCGCATAATCGTACCGATGAACGAATCCCGTTTCTCCGCGCTCTTTCCAACCCCCGTGCGACCCCTCCACAGCCACGGCTGTATATTAATTACGCGCCCTTGCGAACTCGGACGGCTAGACTGTATTTTCGGACAAATCGTAAAACAACGCCGGCCCGCAACAATGGTCCTGATTTATTTCCGTAATTTAACTAACCCGCTAAACTGGCGGCTAGCCTCGTTCGTCGTTTCACGATCCATCGAATTCACCCCTTTTTTAAACCCCGCACTCTACTACCCCGCGTTCTGCGTTACGCCTTCGCGCGAAGTTGGGAACGCGGTCGAATATTAAAGCGTACCCAGCCGCGAATTAAAAGTGTATTTTATGGCTGGCGGGTTTGAGCATCGTATGAAACGCTGATATTGCCACCCTTGAATATGAACGCCACCCCTTTAGCGCGAAGATCTCGACGCGCTAAACGGCCGGAGTCGAGTGGTTTGTTTGAGGCTCTCGGTGTAAATGCACGTGTGCGTTCGCTGCGTACACAGAAAGGATTTGTAGTTCGCCCATAAACAGGTCGATGCGTTATCGCGGGCTTTTGCTTTCTGCCGGTTTATGGGAAAAACTTGCGGGAGGTTTCGGTGGCTTCATTTTGGTCCCTCGGTGGATGTTTGTACGATACGTCTTTTTCACGCTGGAGAATAATGGGAGTATGTTTTTGGGAAAATTGTTTGTTAGTCACAGATTTGTATTTGTCCGAGCAGTGCTTATTGTTTCTTTTATGATTAACTCCGATTGCCTTGGAATTTTTGTTATTCGATCCAGGTCCTTTCATTTTACATAGACGCGATTGTTTCTATTTCCACTCGTTTCGCAGCTACGTTTTTAATTAATTACACCCGGCTCCTTAATTTCAGAGTCTAATTTCGCAAATCCGAAAATGAACTGCGAGTATTTAACTCTCCTAACTGAATTGCAGCGTGTCCTTTGAATTGAAAATCCGGCCTCACAGGGACCACGTAATTTTGATCGCATAGAAAGCAACGAGCGATATAGTAAATCACTTTACTGATCAAGCGACTGAATCGAAAGCCGTGCAGTGAAAAGTATCATTACTTGTTTCAGACAAATCAATCTTTCACACCTGTAATAAAAATAACAATTCCACAAGCATTCCATATATAATATACATGTATAATGCTCTAACCTAGAGAAATTAAAAAATTTTAGTTCATTAAACAAATATTCACCAAAAATGTTGCAGCCGAATGGAATAAATAAAGTCGCTTTAATTGTAAATTGTACACCAACTTAATGAACAGCGCGAGCACTTAATTCTTATTACAAGCTTTTCCCGCGAACTGGAAATTTCATTAAACACTTTCCACTTTAATTAAAAAAATGCATTTACCTGTACAATATTTTCGTCACTAAGACGCGAGCTTTCGTCGAAAAGTATCACGGAGCGTCGTCCAGCTTTCAGAAATACCAATCTAAGGACGCTTTTTTTTTTTCCTGGGCGTCAGCAATTAGTCGTTGATATGACTGGTTAGAGGACGAAGGCACGGCCCTTGGGGACGTTCTTCGTGTTCTCCCGGAGGACCGAATTATCTGCTTAATGGCTGGTAATTGCCGTGGAGTTGCACTTACCGCAGCTTCTGCTCGCGCTTGCACTCGGCGCAATTCGAACCTTCCCGACGGGACAACCGCTTCTCTGCCGCGTCGTTAAAACGGTCTAACGAAATTTGCAAACGTCCTAGAAGCTCTGGCTCGTCCTTGTTTTTTTATTTCGTAATTGCCCTCTGTCTCCTAGTGGAAGATTATTTTTCCGTTCGCTTCGACTGCTATTGTGAAACGTGTTACAATTCAGACACGATTGTAGAGTTTCAAATCATCTGATTTTATTGCACTATAAATGATTGCAAACACATTCCTTCCATTTTGTTTTGTATAAATTTGAAATATCTTGTCCGTACGCCCGTCTTCGCGTAACGCAAGCTGTTCGAATCGTTCGCTCCCTATCCAAACGAACGAAATTTAGTCGCCTCGATCACTGAAGTTGCTGTTCGTGTATTCAATCCCTCGCAGGTAAAGGAGAACCGAGCGTCTGTGTTCGTTAATTCCACGGTGGCGTGGTTCGTTCGTTAATCTCGACCGCCTTTCCCAGGTTCAGTTCAGTGGCCCACGGCATAGGACAATAACGCGGTTGATTGTAATGGAACCTCTGGTACTGGTATTAGAGGCTCATTGTTCCGTGGAGCTGCTTCCCCTTTCGCTTCTTCTTCTCCAACTTATCCCAACTTCTAATGTCGATACATGCTGAGAACTACGCCGAGCCGCTTTAAAGTTTGCTACAACATCTTGGGGATAAATCGAGGAACGCGGCTGAATAAAAGGAATATTTGATTTCCAGGCCGAGAAAACGAATTTTATTAATAATGCACAGCACGAATTGTAAAATTCCTGAAATATATTAATTATATTTTTATCACTAACGTATTTAATGTATTATAATATATATGAATAAATACTCGTACATAAACAAATAAATAAATATACGCAAATCCGAATCAATTTTGTAAAAATAAAGGGTCAGTATTTTCTTTATTGATCTGTGTATCACATATTTACCAAGCAGTAATTAATGAACACCCTACGCCCAGAAAATGGAAAACATCTTTTCTTCTCACATGGAAAACGTTTAAAAAATATATTAAATATGCTTGATTTGAACACATGGCGACGCATTCATAATACTTTTAAGAACATGGATTAATTTAAAAGGAAAACTGATATTTGTCCACTTTATTGCTGTGCTAAGCTGTCACTGGTAATCCATATGCTCTTGCAACGAATCGTGTTCTATACCTGTACATACATAACTTCCCTCTGTACCTGAAGAGAAAGAAGATACTTATCAAGGTAGCTTGATACACGAACAGAAGCAGACATCGCTGCAGCCTGTTGACCTCTATTCGCCAGCCCTTGGACTCCGTTCAGACGAGCAGACTTTTCCGCTCGGGAAACGCCTGTCCCTGTAAGCAGAACATAGCATTATAGGGGGTGTCATACATGTATAAATGGGGCAAGACTTATGGCTGAAAGAGAGAGAGGTCGAACAAATATATTATAAATGAATATTAAATGAATCTGTAAAATTTTTTAGTCTCTGTAAAATATTACTAAATTATATCTTGAAACTATGGTTTACAAGTTATTTGAACTTTCAATTGGCACCCTTGTTGTCGAATGAAACGATAAGAAATGTGCTGATTCGTTGAGACAATCAAGCAAATTCGAGATTGAAATAACTTTTAAACTAATAATTTATATTTGAATTATATAAATAAGAAAAAGTGCTGATACAAAAAATGCATAAAATTAAATTAATAACATATTTCCAGCTAAGTCATTGGACATTGCTCTTTTCCTTATTTAGGAGCATTTTAAAAGTACAGTCTGTTCCAATCTGGTACAACACCCAATATAGAGACATACTGAAGGCTCTTTTGCTTCAAGAATAGACAGGAAAAAAACCCAGGAATTTTGCAATAACATAGGTCTAGGATTATTTTCCAGGGGAAATTCTGATTGACTCTTTCTCGTAATAATAATGTTTTATTGCTAAATATCTCTTAACAACTCTCAATACTCTACGATACTCAATACTCGCAACAATTCTCACAACGCTACCTTTGCTCTCTCAACTCTACTTAGACTCTGACTCGATTCTCCCTCGAGCCTGCCTCGCACACGCATCATCCACTCCATATATTCTTTCACGCAGTTTCCCTCCCATTCTATTCATCATTTGTTCTCACTCATTAGGGCACACATCGACACACACACCCTTGCCGCGTGTCACAGGTTGATCACGGGTCACAATGCACCCAAGGCTCCAAATGCATTCCCCGAAACCATTCACTCTTTCCTCGAGATAAACATTCAGTCGATCCACATTCGATGTTTCCGCTAACATTCTTCATTCACACTTCGCGCCACATTTGATACTTCCCTTCACACATTTCATACAAAGCCCCCCCGTACCATTTCCACGAATTCGCGCATCCCACATAGGTGAAGAAGTCAGTCTACCTATTTTACATTTTGTCCAGCAATTAATTCCATATAAAAATTGTGTCGATCAAAACATTCTTATACAGACTGCAATTCCATGTTAAACGTAACCGAGATTTAAACGGAATCTCGTGTCCCACCAAGCTGCCAGCCAGCATCTGATCCTCAAACTTGATTTTACGCCGTCGTCCGATCCGTTCTTATCAAGTACATATTTCGATTCCTTTGAATGTCGTCGCAGGACTGAACGTTCGCATAGCTCGCATGCTTTGGGGGGTTCGTCGCGACGCCAGGCATCCTTTTTAGCCTGCCTCTGTTCAACCCTGACCTCCCTTGGACGCTTGCCACCGTGGAATTAAGAGCCGGGCGGTTCCAAGACTCCAAAACGACGTTTCCGACGGGTCTAGCGGAAACGAAGTTCGAGGAACGTTGTTGGCGATAATCGTGCACGGCGTTACACAAAATTCACCCGGCGAATTCACCGATAAATCCTCCGCCTGAATCGAACAGAATCTATTCTACACTCGATCCGTCTGCTTCAGACAAAATCCATTCCACGTTTCTCATTTAATTCCTCTCGGCCCTGCCAGGGAACAACACTCAATCTCACGGATCCCCCCGCAAACAGCGATGTTGCCTCACCTCAAGAAATTACTGCGAGAAGCAGCGGCTCTGTTACGCCCGCTCGCCAGGCCAAAGTTTCATCAAAACACCGTTGAAGTAGGGCCGGGGAAGAAAGCGAAAGAAAAGACAATGATGTGGCACGGGGCAACGCCTCCCAGCCGAGATTGTCTGCGGGGCAGCCTCGTAACGAAAGGTTTAAGGGAAGTTTCGCGCCGCCTTAACAACGTTCGAACACACTCGATATCCAAAGTCTTGGCCCGCGTGCGCTCCAATAACCAAGCCAGTTACCCTGCAAGGACGTGCAACGTTGTTAGAGACGTTAATTAAGGTTCTCCAAGCGTCGGGCCTGTGTGCAAAAGGGGAGCGGTGTGTTCCAGCGGAGATGAGATTGTCCGCTCTCCACGACCACCAAGGACTCGGTGAAACCTGGTGGCAAGTAGACACGCACCTGTGAAGGTACGGACACTGGAGATCAAATGTTTCGGATCACGGCAATCGTCGGCCATTGGAGTGAATCTACTCAACATTTTCGATAATTGTCAATGATTTTAATATCGGGCTGGTATCGATGAAACATAGATGGATCGTTCGATAGTTATAACTGGTATGCACGAAATCTGTGAACCACTCTGTATATTGAATACATTTTCAATGTGTTTTCTTTTTCGCAACAGTCGATTTTTATTACAGTTACTTCGCAAGACGCGGAAAATATAAAGTTTATTTTAGTATTATGAATAATTTATGAGACAGTTCAGATGAGACAAGGCTTTGCTGGAAGAGGAAATTGTTTTCTATTACTTCTGTGAATAAAAGGCATGCTCATTTGCTTTGTAATAAAATTGACAAATTTGTCCAGTATTGTGGAAAGTAACTTATAACATTTATTAATTAGAACAATAAAGCAAGTATAATATATGTATATAAAATTTATCCTGCATCTCTAATCTCGTGTCCCATTACTTTTAATCTAATTCAAATACTTTCATGAAATATTCATTTTCTCTAAAAAGCTCAAATCCAAAGCTCTTCAAAATATCCATGTTTTTCATTTTCAAAACTGCTCACAGAAGACTGTTCGGTTTCAGCGAGTTCTATTGCCCATTTCATTTGTTAAAATTCATCCACAACTGCATTACGGACGTTCAATCAGCGGATTCGAAACGACCGTCGTGTTTTTTGCACAGGGTCGTAGAATTTTCATCAAGGTGCAACGATTGTTTGCTGGTTGAACGGTGTCTCGTCTGAGTAAATTAACAAAAACTGTGGAGAAGCTGCAAGGTGCGCGGCATAAACCGAATTTATTGCTGCGACACAGGTCTCGCGTGCGTCGTAAAAAAAAATTCTATGCATTCGCAATGAGTGACCGTGAAACAGAGTAATAACCGCGTTCTATTCTCCCCTTTCTTACCGTCACATCTATCGTTCAGGTCGTCTGCGAAAATTGAAAGAGATGCACGATTGATTGGTACGAATTCTTTCTTTGTGCGTAAGCAAAAGAATGGAATCACATGTTATTATTAAATCAGTTCAATCGTAAATTATGTATGATAAATAATAATTACTAGCTTTAATCATTGGCAATTAATTGTTATTGAACGGTTTCCGTTTCTCAAACAGTAAGAAACTGTAACACTTATCAACAGGAATTTATTCTCTTGTCTGTTTGCTCGATCAGTGAATCTTTTCACCTTTTGTTTCCCTTCGTTTCCCTTTTTATGTTTTTCGCCCCGTAAAAGTTTCCTAGAACTTCACCCTTTTTTCTTGTGCTACTGTCTTTGATTCTCAGCGGGCGAATTCCTTCGAAACATTTCCCTTTACATTTATTTTGTATCGGAAGAGTTTCCTTCAGTCGTGTCATTCATTTTTTCTTCCTCTTTACCGTATCTATCTTATGGTAATTTTTCTCTGGCTGCCCTACTATTTCTTTCACCTTCTTCACTCTATGTAATGCTCTCCTGTCTCTTCGCACTTCTTAATTGTTTTTTGTCACAGTGAATTATTCTTATCGTTTGTCATTCTTAATAATTTTTTTCTCGGCTACTGTGTTCGTGTTGCACTATTCTTCACAAAGTGCCCTTGTTGCATATATTTTAGAGTATATTCACTGGTATAAATGGGGTCGCATGTTTACGTCAGAATATAATTAGAAGATATGCTACGTTCGCAGATTGTTATTATGCTAGTGGGAGAAGTTATTAGAATGTACTCATTACGAAATTGAATCATTTCTTAATTGCTTTATAATTTCATACATACGTAGATAGATGGATTGCACATATTACTCGTATTATACCTTTAAATCAGGCCTATCGTTTGTAAATTTCATTTTCATTATGATATTGCAATTTATAATATTAATTATCTATATTATTGTAAATTATTACCGCTATATAAGCACGATGTATTATTGCAATAATGTTGTGAACAATTATCAGTATTTAATTAATTGGAAATGTATCGAATAAGACAAATACGAAATATTTATACAAATATTGACTTCACAGTCGGTATGTTCTCCCTTTGATAAAACTTATAATTTAATCGGTTCGGTATGGTACAATAAATGTAAACGAGGGGAAATGGTTTCTGGCTACAATAATATTTTCCTTACTTAATTAATTAAATAAATTAATTCAATCTAAATCTATTTAATTTTATTACGGACACAATTCAGAGTTTCTCTTTGTATCTCATTGCAATTATTTTATTTTGGAAGGAAATGTACGTTAATATCAAAATATTATATGCACTATAGAGAATGAAACTTTGAACGTATTAGATTAGAATTTTATGGTATTTGATTTATATTAACTTCATATTATGACATCCTTAAAAAATATTCAAATAAATCTATCATTCTCTCTGCGCCCTATAATTATACAATAGCACAAGCCATATTTACTTGTAACCCAACGTAATTACGAACAAACAGTTATCGCAAATTCTGTTAATTGATATTTACTTAATAACGTGAATTGCAAAAGGCTGACGCAAAATTTACAGATATTTCAAGGCACAACAGCGAATAATTTTCCTCGCTGAAAATTATTCCATCAAAACTGTGCAAGCACCACAAGCTGCATATTAAAACAATACAAACATCACGTTTTACGTTTGTTATTACTTTTTCTGCAAGCTGGTTCAGAAGCACGTGACAAATATATTCAATACTATCACCATTCACCCGCCAATTATTATTCATAACTCTACAGATCCAAGATAATTTACAATCCCAAAAACTCCCTTAGATGTTTCCCGAACAACGAAATTGTTTGCAATTCTCGAACGCATTGAAAACAATTTTTATTATAATTCCTACGTGTACATAATTCTTGCAGCAAATCTCGTTCAATTTTCATTGAACCGTGATAACATAAAAGTTCATAGGAGTGATCCTGCTTGTCCAGGCAACGCGCATTGTATAATACTTTTTATTTTCCTCGTCTCTTTTTCTATGGTTTATTCTTAAGTCAATTAATAGTGCCGAATAACGTAGCCAGTTTGCCGAAGTATAAAGTTTACCGTGGTCGTTAGAGCAACTCTAAGGCGATTATGAAACTATCTCCTAGCAAAAAATAGCTCCCGAAAAATCCCTCGTCGTGCTGGGAGAGCGAGTGCAAAAATGTTACCTGCACCATGCTGGTATTAAAAATGAACCTCTGTCATTCGAGATCTGCAGAACTTTTGCGAACTTGCAATACTCGGAATATATAGAAGTATATCATTGGAACGAAATGGTGGATGACGTTCAGCGTAGTTCTGTGATAAATTTCATTGCCTGCTGTAGTTAGTATCTTTCGGACAGTCTGAATATTTATATTTGTAAAATACGAGGATATCAGTGGAAGGTAAAATGTTGGGCAAAAATGGTGTTAGAGGATATTTAGAATTTATTCGTCTTCGTGTAGCTGTCTCGTTTTTTTTTTAATTGGCGCATGTAGATACGTCGTGCGAATATATTAAATTACTTTATCGCGCCTTTTTGCCGGTGAATTTGATATTTTCTCTCAAATTTGAGTATCTTTCAAATGTCTTTGTATTTTGATGGGAAATATTTGTAATATGTTAACATATTTTCGGCTTTTTGCAAACTAATATTGGTTTTTAAAAGTCTGTACTCTATGAGTATAGTAAATTATATTGTAAAGAGAATCAACGAAATGTTTGACGAAAGAGAAATCGTATTTACTTGGGAAGTTGTTCGAAATTCATCCACTCACGAGTTAGTTGTCAGTTTCCAGTCATCAATGAAACACCAAGCTCTCCGGAAGCAATCAGACTTCCAATCAGAGTTAGTCAATATCTGAAGCAGTCAGGCTTCGTTCCGTCTACTGAACAATTAGGGTGAACTTACAGTTTGAAGAGGCAAACAATTATTAATTGATTATTAATCGTTGACTGATTGTTAGGCATGAAATTAGAAAGAACATCGTCCCATATAATTATTATATTAATATCCAACGTTACTAAGAATTGTTCAGCCTTTCAAAGGGTAGTTAGCCTTTCACGGTAATTCAAAATCTCAAAAGATGGTTCCACACTCCTTAAATACAAGCATTCTACCTATAGTTATTAAACATGCTTTCCTGATTAATTCATTTAAAGCAATTAACAACTAGTAAATATATAAAACAAGAAAACCTCGAACCACTTTTTTACGCGGTTCAATAGAACAAGCACACAGTTAAGTTTTCATAGCGCACACCGAATTATAAACTTCAATAACTAAGAAAGTTCGAAAGCACTCAGCAGATCTTCGTATGTTTCAGTGTAATTTTATTGCCTTTTTATAAGAAAGAAGAAAGAGTACGGCTCGGAATGAGAAGCCAACGCTTTTGAGCCCCAAAAGGGCTGAAAAAGTTTTGAGTACTTCTGCACGCAATATCTCCTTGGGACAATAAGGGAAGACTGTTGAACTCTATCCAAAAGTTCCACGGCTCTCCATTTTGTTCCCCACTTGCACAGACATTGGATTTCTAATTATAATACGGTGTTCTTCTTATCGATCATGTCTTCTATTATTTAGTACGTGCTCGAAACATCGTCTGATTGTGAGATCGCATTGTTGCCTGCTACAGGTTAATATAAGAATTTATCGACATTGCGCACGCTGTTTAGTTGGTACAAATTTGACGCTTCGATCAAGAATGACTGAAAAACGGTGATTGTAACTCTGTTTCTACTCGATGTTGTTGAAAAGCCGAACAGTACTATTATATTCTGGATCTGCAAACAATGTTGTTCCGAAGGAATAATAAAATTGCAAGTTCGAAATACGAAATGTAAGGCGAAACACAAAGGTGGATGAAGAATGCGGCGAATGTAACGAAAGAAAGTCTTCATCATGGGGAGCATCACTTTGAAGTTCGCTGTGTTGCATCGTTCATTTCACTTTATGTGCCAGCTGAAATGCAGATAAACGATAAATCTCTGCCTTGGCTTTCAAGTTTCCCCGTGCTTTATCCCTTTGTCACGATATTCCATTCCCCCCATCGAACATTGGAAATCAACTGGAAGGATTACATCGTCTTCAAGTTCTGTTTCTCTTACGTGAGCATCGATTTCTTGAAATCCCTGAGAATGCGTGCAAGCATTCATGCCATTATTTACCAAATAAATAATATGATTTATAAAACTTGAGCAAATTTTAGGAGGATGTTCATTTGACGGATAGTTGAATTTTAGAACATTTGAAATACTGCGTTATTGAAGGTGTGAATATAACGTTCTTCTTGTAGACAATAATTATTCTCCAAAAACAGAAATCACGGTACAATTTATATAAATATGATTTGAACACCATTAGCTTCTTAAAGGAAACAAAACTCTTTGAAAAAATATAAGTTAAAGACAGTAAGTCGTTAAAGACCTCGAAGTCGATGCGACGTAAAACTCTATATTAAAAAAAAAAATATGATTTGAAAGCTTTATGTCCCATTTCTATATAATTTATTTCGTCTAAAACCATTTGTAAAGCAGAAAATAAAATAACAACATTCTTAGTGACAAAAGCTCAGGCTAAGCTATATATTCTATATGTATATTCTACGTCTTTAATTTTTATATCGACATTCGTATCTACAGTCGACCGTTGCGGGGAATACGAGAAAAAATAAACAAAAATAAGGAGACGAAGCAAATATTGTTTAAAAAAGGAGGAGTGAATATTCCTTTTTCCATGTGAAAAATTTCTCAGCTGCTTCTATAAAATCCGTCCAACTATCTCGCATGTAATTTCGAATCCAAAACGATGATGCAGACGTCGACACGAACGCCACTACGGAAAAACGGGGATAAAGGCGTCGCGACGCTCTCTTGCGTACATTGCCAGTGTAGACGACCGTGAGCCAGACAGATTTTACAGCGTGCAAAGAATCGATCCGACGGAGGATGTCGATTATTTTATGGAAAGAGAGAATAAATTTGTTCTCGGTCCTCACTCACCAGCAGATATATGTATGTATATTTGAACAAAAATTGATGGTGATCATATTTCGGGGGCGATTACTTGGTTGTGAAATCACGTTTCACGTGGGTTTATCTAGCGTGAATATTTTCAGAGTTCTTCGGCTTGCAACTGATTCCAAATAGTACAAGAGATTTAATCTTCTGTAGTATATAATTGAACACATTTGAAACTGTTATACAGTTGGTATTTTATTTTTATCTTATTCTTTGGAATTATACAAGAATGGTAAAGCTCACCTTTTTCATAGCAATTCGATTTAAGCGGTATGTTTTGTCTTTATTCAAGTATGACCCATGGTATGGAAATAGTTGGAAAGCTTTATAACATGTTTCATAATATGACCTAATATTTAATATTTAAATATTGTTATTACACAGGCACATTTGAGGAACACCGACAATAAATTATTTGATTAGCCTGATAATACATTGAACAAACTTCTTTTGGTATAAAGTGAACCTAGTGGTAGCAATAATAGTTAACGATTCGCCAAATGCATTTGCAAGGTAACAGATTCGTTAACATAAACCACCAGACAACCCAAAATTCAAGCCACCCCGATGCGAATGAAAGGAACAGAAAATAAATAAACCCCCGTCACGATTCCTTCTTTCTCCATCACATTCCCTTCATCCTATCCACCCTTTCGCCCTTATACCTCCTCCCCTAATTCTCCCAATCGTTCGATCGAAACATACGTACCTTATAATCGCGTCCAGAACGGCCTGATTTCACTCCATAATCGCAGACGTTGTCCACTTTCGGCGTAGGTTCTTCGCAAAATCCGGGCAGGCCAGGGTGATCCGGTCGGATGAATGGCCGGGCAGATAAAATCGTCGGATTAAAGCGTCGTTCTCGTTGCAACCGATCGCAATCTGTAACGGTGCAGCGAGGACACCGTGGCGAACAAGCCTGCATCGCGTACGAGAAGGGCAGGATCGGCGAACGGCACGTTCCACCGCCAGGAATCGCGTCGATTGCGAATTCGATCGTCGAACACTCGTAACTAACGATCCGGGACGGGATAAACGCCGTTAAAGCGCGCGCTACACGACTTTATTATCGGTTCCCTTAGATACGAGGTTCGGAAATCCGGCGTTAACGACACCACGAATAGATACGAGGCAGCTGCGTGAACGTGAGAGTCTCTACGTCTTTACGTGGCTGGAAAAACGTTGCCACGAGATGCACGACGTGTACGCCGGTGACTCCTCTACGTTGGGGTAACAGACGACGGACTTTATTGAGAGGGTGTGCGTATCGTGGGTACCGATGAGTAAGACAGGATTTCTGGGTGGGAATTTTGTTTTATTTTATGTGTAATTAATAGTACAAAAGTAGGAATGATATTTATAGCGAGTCACTTATTATTAGATATTGGAGGCACCAATAAGTAAATCTCGATTTTTCAAAGAATTGCTTTTTATTTAATTCGTCAGTATGTACTTCGGATTTCTTATTCTAAAACACCTTGCACATACCTATTATCGGCATTGACTCCAACTGCGTTAGCCCCCGGCACAGCCCTTTAATCTTGTATTAAGGATTGTTTCGCTGCATTTCTATATTCTTAAGAGTTCCAGGCTAACTCGCTACCTGATCTTTGCTGCCGTTTATGAAATGAAGCGCGTTCACCTCTTACTTAGAAACGGCGCAAAGTGAGCGCAGCTGCTTAACGACGTCGATGCGAATGTTTTATCGGTTCGATGGGATCCGAAAGTGTAACGCAACGATAAGCGTTCGACGCGGATATATGCAGCTGGCTTTAAGCTTCCGTTGGATGAGGGATAGCAGTGGGACAAATGCGTAGGGTGAGCTTTATGATACGACTGCTGGAGTACTTTCTGTGATCGATCGTTTGCCGAGACTTGGATCGCGCTGATAGTGGTAGTTTTGAGTTACTATAAAACGAGGGTCTCAGGGGTGTACTGATTACAATTAGTTCTGGAGGTGCATTCGATTTGCGCAGGTTTCGAATTGGATTGGACGGATTGATGCACTGGTGCGCAGTTGGGTAAAATTTAAGGAAGGAACTCACATTACGTGTCTACATGGATACCTTCGACACTATTTTAAAGCACATTCGATAGAGAGGTGTGAGATAAAATGATATTGCACTTTAAATGGAAAATCAGAGTTTCAGCAAGTAGAATGATAATACAATCATTTTAGGGGCGTGGTGAATCGTTCCTGAGGTTTCACATATTTTAAGAAATATATTATAATATTTGACAGGCCATCAAAATGTAAAGTGATCTTTCAATTATCACTTGCATTTATTCTAACGAGATTTTTTTCAGGAGCATTTGCTAATTAGGGTGACGAGTAATAATACTCCACGTGTCCCCTTTCGCAGTTAAACCCACAAAAAGGAAAACAAAACGGTGAAGAGAATCAGGTAAATGCATTCTTCGTTAAACTCTCTTTATTCTCGCAGCGAGAATTAATTACGGATTTGGGATCGCGTTTCCCGGCGTGGTATACTTTTCGATTAAAGTTGAGAACGAGGTCGTGAAAATAGAAGAGCGACGACACGTGGCAGGGAAAAGACTTGCATTTTCACATCGGACCGATGAATCCCGTTTTGAATGACAGATTATCGCATAATAAAGCAGCGACACCGCACACGAACGATTTTATGCAAAACTATAACGAGTTTTCGGTAAAGTGTCACGTTAACTCCTGACCGTCGCCGTTTGAACCTGAATAATCCTGAAACTTTCACGATCAAAGGAACTTCTGCAATTTTTCATCCGACCATAGCTTTGGTAGACGATAAATGGCAGCTTGAAATATAAATCCAGCACGCGGGTACATTTGATTTTTCACATTGTTTATCGCATTGATATTCCTGGACTGTAATCTTCTGCCCAACGTAATAAACGTATTACATGTATTAACTTATTAACACTCTCAGAAATATTGCTTGCCACATGCAGTAGCTTATTTCACTAAAAATAATTATCGCATAATAGCATTTATATAAATAGAAAAGGAAAACAGGAATAAATAAAAACGAGGAGGACATGGAATAAAATCGAGGGTTTCCGCATCTGCGAATAGAAATACAAACACGAGAAACTGCAGGGAAAGCTGACCGGTATGCAAATACAAATATCGTGGAGTCAAATCCCAATTCAGTCTGCCCTTTTTCCACGGTTACTGCGTTACTTATGACTCAACCAAAATAATAATTTTCATATATGCAAATTCAATGTTCCAGGGTGATCACAGTGCGACCGTGCCTGTTCCCTTTCACAAAGTCTCAGATATATGTGTACATGCAAAAGCCATGCTATGAAACTTTGAATAATTATCAACCTAATTGGTTTCTATTAAAAAGTAGATAAAAAAACCAGTCGTACGAGTAAACGAATAACTGCGAACCATCTCTCATGTGTAGAAAATATTTACATTTCTTTAACGATTGAACAGAAATCGAAAGCCATAGAGTACTTAATATAAGATTATTTAAAAACAATTCAAATGCAAGGTGCAAAATTTCTACGAATAACAGATCACGGAACACGTGGAACATGGAAATAGAATAATACAGAACAATGAACATCACACCGCCGATTAATAACAAGAAGAATGGCCCGTCTCTGTGAAAGCATCAGAAATGAAAAGTAACATCTAATAACCGAAACTCGCAGAAACATTTCACCCAATCGATTAAATGCACCGCGCCTAAATTCACCTGTTCGCTCGGCGTGTAGTCGAAGCGCAAGGTGGAACGCGAACGTGGAAAGTCGTCGGAAGTCGGCCGCGGCCGCTCGCTCGTGAGTGTCCACTCGAAAAGCGCGACACAACTGTTAGATGAACTAACGCCAGCGTAGAGTGCTCTGTGCGGAAGAAACGCGTCGGATGGAATTCATCCAGCACTCTTCTAACGTGAGTGTGGAGGTCGTTCGGGGCGGGGGCCACCCCTCGTACGCCCCTGGGCACCATCGTTGGCTTTGGCAACGGAATTCCGGACGTGGCTGCTCTCGAGTATCGGCTTGCGTTTCGAGATTTCGTTACGCGCGTGCTTGCCCCGGCTAAAGTGTCGGCGAAACGCGGGGGAGAAAATGAGCTGGAGGGTTCTCTTGCGGTTCCGAGGGAAGACGCCCGTAAGGGTTGCCACGCGAAGTGGATTCGCGTCTTTAATTTGATGGCGGCTACCGGGAGCCTCGGGGTTTGATTAGCTCTACAGGAATGTACGGAATCGCTTTCTGCTTGGTGAACGGTGATTGATGCCATTGTGAATGTGTAATGGCGGCCGGATTTCGGGCTTTATAGGTGGAGGCAAAGATGGGGCTTGCATCTTTGGGTTTGAGGGCGCGAGACTGCTGGAAATGTTTCGAGGGGTTGTATTTTAGAATGGAATAGGTATCGAACTTTATTCTTTAGGTGTGCGTATTCACTTGCCAGGGAACTCCCGTGGGCGGTTCAATTTTTTCGCGTTTGAAAGCCACGCTTTTAATATACGCATATCATTTTCGAAGATAAGAAGGCGACGGAGGAAATATTTGGACCGTTTATTTTGAAAGTGGTGTGAGACCATTTTGTAAAAAAAAATGAGATATCACATAATTTTCTGATAAATTTAGTGTAAACTTTTCATTTATAACTAGTAAAAAAAACAAAACAAAATAGACTTACACCACTTTCAAAATAAACGGTCCATTTATACCTTTACTTTATAATTTCCTATCGCACGGCAACGCCTTATCTGTATTATACGCAAAACGAGCAACGCAGTTGAGTGTTTGTCGTAGAACAATCACACTGATTCGTCGCTAAATTCGTTTGCACCAAACGTTCCAAAAATGTGTCTTGCCAGTAGCGTGCAGCGCAGTGGCGGCGCAGTTTCGCAGAGGCAAGCAGGAAGCTAATTTGTTACACCAGGGTAAAATGCACCCCCGTAGTGGGTAAACCACTTGGCTGGTTATGATTCAATCAAGTGTAAACCCAGGAGCATCTGGATTAGACCGCGTGGCGCATGTAAATTGCACGATATGCAGTGACTTTCTCAGGTTACGTGTACCCGTAATCCAGCATCCTCCTCTGCCCGTTCATCTTCTCACAGCACGTCCCCTAAATTGATGCCAGTAATTCACACCTAATACACCTTACATGGTCAGAACGCGGCAACGAAAGCGCTTAACGCGGCACAACGGCATAATTCTCTAAAGGGCTGTCCGAACGGTGGTCTGTAAAATTCATTGATTAATCATGCATGTCGCTAAACAAAGCATAGAGTGTTTTATTTGCCTTGGTTACATGACCGTGAGCAGGTTGGGCGAAAAGTTTTTGTGCAAAAGTTGTAAATTCGTCACTTTCCTATTGGCAATATTTTTTCTTTTATTTAGAGTCATTTGAATTAATATATTGTATAAATTCATACAATTGTAAGTACACTCAATGTTTAATGAATTTTTATCACATATCGTTATTATACTAGTATTATTGTAATATTAAATTAAAATGGTATAAATACTAATGTCTAATACCAGTATTAAAAGTATTCGTTTACGTTCTACCTATTTGTACTACAAATCTACAAATCACCAATATTTCCATAACACTTATTTTGCAAAATTATAAGCCATGATACCTTTGCAGAATAAATCATTGGGCAAAAGCATCCCACTGCTTTTTCAATGAAAAAAAGAAACAATATAAACGATGCTAAATCATCGAACAAGTTTCTTTATACCTTTATATAAATCTCGCAGTTCAACGATTGTTGCACAAAACTGATTAATCGTAAAACAGAACCAAAACACAGATACCAAACACATTGTAGTTTGGAAACAATTCTATCTATTTACACCGCGGCGATAGCTCGAACAGATAGTCCAAGTTGTACACATAAAATCGCAGCAATAGATACGCATTTTATGGCCACGCAGCCACACAAGCATTTCAACCACGAATCGCGATATTTGCACCAGGCGTTTTCCTCTATAGTTCCACTCGAATCGATATAATTGGCAGAATACGTTCCTGCCGCTTTGTTTAATTTCTTTTTTTTTCGAGCACAGAGATCCCTTTCGAAAACCATTTCACATACCAGCGATATTAATCGCTTTGTCGCCTTTGCTTTCCTCCGATACTTTACGCTGTGGCGAACATTTCAATTATGGCAGCGAAATTTTTAATTATTCCACCTTTCTCCCTCAACGTTTTGTCCACACGTTATGTCCACACGTTTTGATAGAGGTGACGCATGTTTCTTTCGCACAAAAATCGTGGATACGTATTATAGGTAGAAACAGCCAGTTTGCGAGATATAAAATCATCAGGGTCTATTCTTCAAGGGTTTTAACAGGAGCTGTTTAAAACTATTCATGCGTGTTCGAATAGATAATTCAATGGGAACACAGGAGCTTTTGAGTTCAAGAAAATAGCGATTATGAGAGAATATATATTTTTCACAGTGCCCTTTTTCCCCCTTATATTTTTCGTTCCATTTTTATTTCTTCTCTCTCATGCGTTCATGTTGATTCGTTTTCGTTTCATTATATGTATAATACAGTTGCATGTGTGTGCCAGTAGACGTTAATATACATAAAAATATTAACAGCAATGAATTTTCATTGCTTTACTTGCCTCTAAATATTTGCTTGCGCTACGAATCAAAGTGTTATTCGACCAAGATCTATACTTGACAATTATCCTGAGAAATTGTTAAATGATTTCAAGGGATTTGTACGTTGAGAATGTTTTGAACGAACAGAAAATTACACGTCAAAGACAGCAGGACTATGGCGCGATTTTCAACTTTTCTATTGTCATATACGCGCGTCAACGAGACAGACGTCTGTCCTGTTTGAGTAGAGTCAGTTCATTCGCGTTGACGGTCTGGCATAGATGCAGCGGAAGAGTGTTATAGAAGTACTAAACGTTGTTTAAAAATTTTAGCACGTGCTGAACGAAAGATGTTTGCTCGTGGCGAGTTTGTCGTTTTTAAATACTATGGGATAAATTTGTTTTGGATAAACGTGCAGCTATAAAGATTATTTGGGCGTGGAAATTAGAGAATTATCAGTAGTAATATAATTATTAAACTGTGTATAGAAAATTAGCATAAAAGTAGGGAAAAATTAAACAAACATCATTTCGGTTTATATTTTATATTATTTGAAAATAACATTAAAACTCTTCCAACACGATTCCAAAGCAACTTATTCCTCCCTTCGCATATAATAATTACAATGATAAGTTAATAAATAATGAAATAGAAATTAACAGCAGGAATAAATAATGAAAGGATATTCTTCCTCGATTACCTGTCGGATGGGCGCAATTTTTCGTACAACACTTAAATAGTCAATAGGGAAAGGAATCATGGTTTCAAAGTGTGATTTCTTATTTTTGCGAGCAGCCAGCGATTCCGTAAAAGATTGAGTTCACGTTAATCGGGATTTAGAAGTAAGCTTAAGGAGCGTAAAGTGCATTTGCTGTACGTACGCGAAAGCCCTTGCCTCTGAGGATGACCAATAGATCGTTTCTGGAAACCGTCCATTCATTGTTCCTGAAATGGATTAAGTCCATTATCCGTCCAATTATTTTTCCCGGCGAAATATCGTTTCAGGAATTGAATACGCCATGCAATTCGGTCCCCGTTACGTCGATTGACATTAAGATTAAGCGTTGGATTATAGTAAAGGAGATTTTCTTCCTGTACAGATGGAAGTTGAAGCCAAGAGAAATGTGAGGTGGTTCATGCGTGAAGGAAATACTCAGTGTGATAATTTTCAAATGCATTGAAAATTGCTTTGCGCTATCAGTGTCACCAAATTCACGATGATAATGAAATTGAACGAATCTATAAGCAAATAATATTAAAAAAAAATATAAAATGTCCTAAAACATACAATGTAATGTTAAACAAATTAAACGAAGTGTTAATCATTTTCATATATAAAAGCACACTATTATTCATGAATTTTAATATTCTTCCAAACCATTCTTCCACTTTCATAATCGTACATTGATTAATCCATGTATTATTTTAGGCGCAATAGATATTCGATTTAAAATGCGGGACACGAATTCGTTTGAACCAGGACTGATTATGAGATGCAAGTAGGTCAAATCATCGGGCAGTTTGTATCATAGCTTTGTTCGGGCGAGACATAAAAGGAGATAAAGTTACGAAACTGTCACGATCTGGCGTTGGCCAGGGGTTTTTAATTAAATCGAGCAAACACGGGAAAATTATCGAGCAAACACGATGAAAATAACCATAAAGTTCGAGAAGGAGGGAGAAAAAGAGAGAGGAGGATAACTAGCAATGGGATGGGACACAGTTCTGTTTTCTTTCTCGCTCCCGAGGCGTAAATGAAAGTCACGTTTTCCATTTTATACCAATTGTAAGCCGACGGTACACGTTTGCAATATACATGTTTGTTTACTGTTACAACGCGGGACAGCACCGCTCGCCTTGAAAATACCTTTTGGCATTACGTTTAAATTGGAGAACAATACAACTGCATAGCTGGTTGTATGTACGGATTGATAATTCAGTTTGTATTTGTTTCGAGGCGAAAGGAAATTCCTCGAGCTGTATAAAAATGATTTTACACAAACCCCTGTGTTCCACCTTTGCACGGTTTTCCGCGTAATTAAAAAAAATGACTGTTGTACAGAAAACTAATTTTACTGTTGAACGTAGGGGCTTCAGAGACAAAATCTAATTTCGTGGAAAGTGTTTCTAAACATTTTAAAGTTAATTATTTCTTATGTATGTAGTGACGTTGCTACGAAACTATCTAGGACCTAGGATATTTAACAATTCAATATTTCTCCATTTGATTTCCATTAATATTTATATAATATTGGGAAAAATATAATCTCTAAAGGAGACGAACAAAGAGTCCAAAGCAGAATCAATAAATTCTTCAGACTTTATATCTTGAACAATATCCTCTGCGAGTTATTCTTCCATCCAATTTACCACAAAATTAGCCATATCTCCGTCAATTTTAACGATAGTGTAACGCTATTTTCAGTGTATATTTAAACAAGAATAAGAGATGAATTAATACATTTTATCCAAAAAGGACCAGAGTGTTTCCACGTCGTTTTTGCATCCACTAATTACCATCTTTGTTAAGCTTTCCCTTATCATATCTCTACAATTCAGAGGAAGAGAGAAAGGGTTAAGACATTTATCCTGCCGCCTCTCACCGTTCCTGGCTCTTTCTTTCGCTTCGACAAACTCGTTGCCGGTCGAACGAAACGGTGAGCATCGATCGGTCGTTTTTCTCGCGTTGTTCGAGTACTCGCGGTTATCTTTCGGAGGTGAGCAACGCGGTATTAAAGCACAAGTCGAAGTGGAAGTGCTGGGAACAAGTGTCGTCGTCGAAGGAAGTCGCCTCGTCCCTTTGTACGATCGCAGGGAAGAAGTTTCCGATCGAAGAACGTCAATCGAGTCGAGTTGCCTCCCGGAAACTTTTCGAAACTTTTACGGACGAGAAAAGCTGCGACCACTTGATGTCCGTACCAAAGTGGTTACACACTTTCAGGAAGCTATTATCGAAGAGCCGACGATGTCGTCGAGCTATTCCGAGCCCGAAACCACGACACGTTTTCCCTTTCCTCTTAAGCTTTTCTAGCTGAAATTAATTTACGAACGTTCCCCGATGCTCGTTGATTTGGAAACGGCGGCAGATTTCGATTCGAAGGGTAGATTTACATTTGGTGTTTAGTAAAAATTGTACGAAATTAATTTGCCCACGGAGATGAACACTGATACTGCTAATCGATCAATTATATATTACCATTATTAAATAAATTTTGCACAGGATAAGTGTCGCAATTAAGAAACATGCTACTTTTATGTTAAATAAAACTGTTTGGGGTAATAAAAATCGTACAGTAAAAATTTTCAGGCGTTCCCCCACAAATGCACAGCAATTAAATGAAAAATTGGAAATGTTTATGGTTTTGGTTATACTATTAATAGTTCTTTATATGTATAACATTACTGGATAATAAGAGCAATAAAATCATGATCACCGATTTTCTATCCTACTTTTCAACATAGTACACTGTACCCTCGTATCCAGAGAGATAATTACCCCTGCATTATGTCGTGTTTTCCATCGCTTTGCTGTTTTTAGTTGTGCGAAGCGTGCAGGTGACACGCGTACATTTTCATAGGCAGACGGCTGAGATGAAAGTGAGGGCTACAGCGTGCTCGCACGGGGTGACCTACCCTTAACAAGCGTAATTGGAGCAGGTGGTCGGCCGTGGCTGCGGTTTCCCTGCATACGTAACTACCCAAAGGTATTCTACCCTCTGTAGAGCCAGCTATGTTGTCCACCCTGTGATGCTTCTCTTTGTACCCTTTGCGATCTTTCGTGTGTTAATGAATCGAGCCATCACGATTTTATCGTCAAAATATACAAAATATGCTGGGGGATGCTATGAATCAGAATTGATCAGGTATAGCTTGAATCGCTTTCGAAAGGGTGCAATCGTCGAGGAAGTGATAGTAAATTTTACTGCATTTAGTTTAGAGAGACTGAATCGTTTTGAATCTAATCATAATTAGTGGTTCTTTGAAAATTTCAATGGCTACAGTTTCTTCAAAATTTTTGAATGGACAATTGCATCTTCGTGCAATTTTATGTGATGAGATAATTTGGATATCGAACATTTATAATGATACAGAATAATGAGTGCAATTAAATAATGCGAATATTATTTCATTTTCTGTATTGAAAGTAATAGAAACGTGTGTGGTATTAAATCACGGACGATAATGCAGCTTGCTATCTATTTTCGTTCCCTTTTATCGAGGCACTTTCTGTTCGTACCGAGGAAACGAGAAAATTTCAATAACGTTAGTATTATTGAAGCATTCGATGTACAGTCGTGTAAATCCGTGGTTGTTTTGGTCGAAGCTGAAAGGGGAAAGGGCTACCCAGGGGGAATTGAACTTTGTTAATAAATGGATAAAGTCGGATACAAGCTTTGTAAATGAGCACTGCCATTTTATCTTGAATACCTTTATTGCCTTTTTAACGAGTTTTTTTATGACTCTATTAACGAGTTCATTATTTCTTCCTGCCTTTTAATAATGGTCCAGGGAACCGTGTAAATCTTTGAAAATTTACTCTATATATACCCCACAGCGATTCTCATGCATTTTAAATGCCCCCAATGACAAACAACCTGTTTAATAACACTATAATTAACAGTTTCTTTAACTGTCTATGCCTCTTTGTAATTTTAATAAAAAGTTTAATACTTTCTAGCATCTAAATAGCCTAGGCAATATTTGACAAAGTAATATTTCATAAACATAGTTCAATCATTCGATAAGGTCTGTGCAACATAATTATCAAAATATTCTTCGCGTTCAATTTAAAAAATTTCCTCACATAAATGTTCGTAATATATCTTACAAACACGGGACATCAATGGAGCAGTCCCTGTTTAAATTTACCCATCCCTTAACTTCCCTGGTTTCAACAAGCAAGTTAAAAATCAATAAAATAGTCATTTCAATAACGTATCATTATGACCGATATACCGGTGCCTTATAAATATCAAGAACGTCATGTACGTCATCGCAAATTACGAATTAATTAGACGCTCCCCAGATTAACACGTTAAACTCCTTTTTATCGCTAGAAAAATTTATTCCATGTCTGCGTATCAACACATCCCCCGTGTTCGTTATCGATTCTCCCCGAAATGCTGTCGAAACAACGGGGCACCGGGACACGTTCCCCGTCGACTAGGTTTCCGGAAGCGTAGTTGCGACTGGCACACTCCAGTCACCTGCTTCCCCAGGTGGCCGTGCACGCGGTGTACACCTGTCCGACTGGTTCGTATCGGGCGAACTGGTCGAAGAAACTCCTTAACACAGCCGGGACAAAAGCAATTAGCGCTGACTGCCCGGGAAGCAACTCGAAGCGAAGCTTGACGACTTCAGTTTCAACGTGACCCAGAGCGTTCCTCTCGCGCGACCCGCCCGTTGCGACGAAAGGGTGCTCTAGACGCCGGGGCTCGATAATGTCTGGGAAAGTGAGTGGGTAATTTGATTGCGCCCTAAGATACCGGAACAGGAAGCTGATGGAGTTTCAGAGCGGTTCCTGTACTCTGTCACCCGCTCCTCCACCTCTGCTCCTTCTTGGGCGTCTTCTTCTGTTTCTCGCGGCCCGCCCCATCCTCGAGCACTGCCAGTCACTGTTAACTTTAAATCAACTCCGCCGCGCTGATAAACGCGCACGCCTCGCAAAAATCGTTAGACCTGGGGCGAAATCGCGACAGCGTAGGGCGACGTGTAAAGAAGTATCCTTTGGGCGATAAAAGGAAAGGGTTGTTTTGCGGTGCGAGCGGAAGTCGTCGTTGCTGGGGGGAGGAGCGTTTGTTTTATGGGCCGTGAAACGGATTTTGGATGCTGTTTTCTTTTTATGTTATCTGACACGTTTTCCATCTTTTTTTTATATGTGGGAGATGGATGACGAAGATGGGGATGCTCCTTTTTATTTTTGAGTTTGAGAACTGAGGACAGCTTGGGCTGAAATATTAGCAAACCTTTTCGGTTTATATTCGCTGACTTTTTGTCGATTAAATTGAGTAATTTAGTTGTATTAATTTATGTCGATTAAAAAAAGTGATTTGTATATGAAATGAAAATAGCCAATAATAAGAATTGTCACCAAGTATGCACGTCATACATCAGAATGAAACCTTTACAGCTTTCGTAAGTGGTGGAAGGGTTACGGCTTATTATTAGTAGATCAAATCAAAGGTAAATAAAAACCAGTATCTACTGTATATTTACAAACATTTATAAAATATATGAATTCTTGAATGACAATAAAATTTACTTCGAGCAATACGTTGATCCCCTTGAAACCTATGAATAAATCCAATGCTGTAAATCATTGTTACACTTTATCGCCAGTGACCAAACGCTTCTTTAACCAAAGAACAAAGAATCAATGTTAAAAGACATTGGTGAGAATTAAACCAATTTTGCAATTGCGTCCATGCGAAAGCTGTACGATTCCCGTTCGCAAATAAAATCTTCGTGATTCTATAAAGGACCACGAAACGTCAGATCGTACGAGTGGTCCATTCGAATTCCTAGCTCGCCCCGACAATAATTTGTGCGACACCGGTGCACAGACCTGCTCCTTGATCCTCCATCTATCCATTGGCTGTTTCAATCGCCGCGACGGGTGCACGTACGTTTAGCGTGCAACAAAACGAGAAGATCGAGGGGGAAACGATGGGCAGAGTCGGTCGCTGCCACGGATGATATAAAAGGAAACGGTCCGTCGGGGAAAACTGATTTCTCCGCGTTCAAACGATTTCCCTACGTCGAATTCTTCGTAAACATTTAAGCGTCGCGTGCTGAAAACTGTTTGCACTCAACAGCCGAGTCGAAGTGAAATTCCCGCGGGTTCCGTCGCTAATATACCGCGTTCGACTCGCACGATTGCTTTTCGTTCCTTTCCACTGCTTCACTTGATGCTCTCTGTGATCGACCTCTGTCGCTTTTAGTGGACAAAGAACGCGCCGACTGTGACGAAACTGGCGAAATCGACTCTACACAGGAAATAGAATAACGTCCTGAATTTCTTTTGACTCTGTATTCGAAGCGATTCTGTGTTTTCTACGGCTTGAGGGTGGAACGGAATTATTTTACGTTCATTTAGCATTTACATCGATTTTGAAATATCGTGGAAAACGTTTCGGGATTGATAGTAAATTGAGATACAAGAGTTGTAATCGAAAGATTGTATTATTATAGGTAAACGAAAGGACGAAAATATATGTGTAAATGCTATTCACGTGTCGAAGTAGCAAGTTTTTAATTTAAACTGTTTCACTTCTTGTAATTATTGGACAATTTTATATAATCGTTTATAATTTTTACGTTTAAGGTAAGTCTTGAGAATATTACTGACTAGGGGTCGAAGCGAACAGCAATTGACAGGCTTACAATTAGATTGCCGTGACAGGTATTTTGATGAGTATTAATAATAAAATTGTCTTAAAAGCCAATTTCAATTTAATCTCACTAAATAATTTAAGTCGGAATGCTACAAATAATTTGACCTGTGCACTTTCGATTTTTAACATTTCCAACAGTTTTCCTTTCCTTTCTTTTCAATTAATATTTACTTGCAGCGTTTCACGTTTTCTTTCATTTCACACGTTTCACGGTTTCTCGTTGTGTTCACCCTTGTAGACTCCTTTTTCGATCGTCGGCCTATTTTTGTTAACCCCTTTCATCGTGAAAGCTTCGCTTTTGTAATTTAATTGACGTATCGCAATAACGCGAACAAAAGCGTTTATCTGAAACTCGGCACTTGGGGAGGCCTATAACATACTCGATACATTAAAGTATCAAATTTCAGGGGAAAAAGAAGATGTAGAAATAGGTTGGATCAGTGTTGGGTTAAAATTTGCTCGTTTGTTTGGGACAGGAATTTCATATTCTATATGGCAGAGATTTACAAAGGGCTGATGAAGAAATAGCTGAAATAAATAGATAACGTTATAACAGCCTCAACTTCTTCTGTTTATACAAAAATTCTATAAAACAGTGCAGATATAACATTTAATATATTTTATGAAATTATATATATTTCACTGTTCATTCATTCATTCGTTGTAAACAATATAGAGTATGTATAATAGCTTAGCCATATTAAACTTCGTCTTAACGTAACTGAAGCCATAAACATTCCTTTTTTTTCAAACTTTCCTTTTATAGATTGAATACTTTTATAATATATTTAAGCATTAATTAATGTTACTGTAAAATACAAAATTTACAGAACTGCTATTCAATTGTATTTTCTATAATTACAAATTGCTAACGATTAATCTAATTATTCGCCAAACATTTCAGGCCCTAGAATATCACTTCGTAAATTTATAAAAATTCTTCAAATTAAACGTTCATTTAATAGCTTGCTGCTCCATTAAAAGTACTTCCCTGTATTGTATAGATACAATCACTCAGAGCGAATGCAATTGAAACAAAAAAAAAGTTGGAATACGTCTTCCTATATTCCCTATTCTTACTGTGAAACCCTTCTTTGCGCATCTCAGGTCGAAACAAGACAATTACACGTTCCCCGTCCTCCGTGCCACTCTGTAACACCATGCGAAAACGTAATTCAGATTTCACCGCGTTCTAATCCAGCAATTACGTTTCAATTGATAGCAACAGAACGGCGGGGCCGATGGGGAAAAATTAATTAACGCCAGTTCCTGAAAGTATCTTTCTCGTATCGCGTTTGGTCGTTTCGCCTCGTGCGCGTTTTCCTCGCGAGAGGAGGAAAAATGGGGAAAAACGACGAACGAGGAACGCGGAACAACAACAGGAAGAAAAGCGAGGGAAACTGTTGGAAGTTCGGAAGAGAAACTAGAAGGAAACACGGAACATCTGCTCGGCACAAGCAGAGAAACGTTTTCCGATCTTTCTTCGCGGCTTTTTTGTTCCGCTCCCCACCGACTGCATGCTTCTGACATATACTAATGCGAATTTTCTACGCTGATCGCTGATTTTGCACAATACGCGCCATCTGTAAATATTTCACCATCGTAGTCGATCCTCTTTTCCGCTTTTGTCTTCCTTTCATTCCGCTCCGCCCGTCCGCTCGACTGTTCTTGCAACGATTGAATTCTTTGTACTCGCGATTCCTCGTACACGCGTTCACATTGGTTGTATCTTTCTGTGGATCTCTCTGCTAGCGAACTCTATGAATAGCGAATAGTTTGAGAATATTTAGACGCTCAGATGAAACGAGGGAGTGCTCAGTTTCTTCGAAAGATTTCAAAGAGATTTATTATTTGTAAAGGAGCAAGTAGTTTCAGAGCAAGCATTTTCTTTCATGTTAAATTCACTGTGTGTCTTACTTGGTGTATTATAATATACTATAGACAATAGACAACTTTCTTTTATTCAAGTGTTTGAGTAATGTATCTACAAATTGGGAATGTACAGAAGCTTCGATTGCGGACTAATTAAATGAACGAGATATTAAATTATTTTTTATGTTAGAAATATAATACGTTCAAATCTGCTAACGTTTTTAAGGGTAAGAATATTTACAGAAGTTCGGTGATTGAAGAGGGACACGGTGGGGTGGTTGACATAAAACAACAAATTTGAAAGACAGAAGACAGCGGCAGCAGCCTTTAAATTTTGGGAATTCGAGACATTTTATTTCAGTTGAAATTTGTATTGCAAAATCCCCAGTTTGCATAACTTTAAACGATCTCAGTTGTTTTACATAATAAATGCAACATATATTTCTCAGTTATTGCAAATGTCAGAAAAGAATATTAACCAATTAATTGGAGGAAAGCAACAAAGATAATACATATCCTCAAGGGAATAAATTCCACCTTAACATTTCAAGCATGATACTTCAAACAATTGACTCCGTCTCTTAATTGAATTTCTGCCAGGCAAAATAAAATTCGCATACAAACGATTTATTCTGAAAATAGTCTCCTTTGTACCCGTTCATATTATCTGGATGGGGCCAATTAATCGTACATTAAAACAGCAGGAGAAGAGAAGAATCAACAGAGAAACGGTAACGCGTTTTCTCCGTGTAACAGAGATTTTATGTTCAATTATTCTTATCACCACTGTGGCGATGGAAGACCGGGGGTAGTTTCCAAGGTGTGTCAAGAACAAATGGCGGCGGGATTCCTGATGCTCGTTATAAGTTCGAGGCACTTAATTTGTTATATACGCTCCGCTTCTTTTCGTGCTTCCATTCGTGTATATGTATATACAGTTTTGCCTTGCAGTGGAACCTGCCTTGAATCTTGAATTAGAGATTTAATTCATCACTACTAACAGAAATCGTTGCAACACTTTTAGCGAGATTCCTTTTGTTCCGTTCTATTTACTTTTCACCATCGCGCAGATATGCAAATTGAATTAACGTTTCTTCCTTTTCTTTTTCTATCCTTACAACGTGTTCAATTTTTGTGTTCCGTTTAGTTTGCATGGAGAAAGTAATATTTTTATATGTAATTTCTTCGTACTATTCTGGCCAACGAAAATCAGTGGTCTCAGCATGGTATGTATAAAGAGAAATTTTTATTTGTAGAATTGTGGTAAATTAATTCTAACGAGATTTTGGAAACTAGATTCCTGCAAGGGTGTACATTGTACAGTAGTGTTTGAATATATTGTTAGAAAAACAAGTTATGTGATACAGGTGATATGAAACAGATATGAAATAGTACAAACTGAAGTAGATTAAATGTAGGACTAATGTTATCCAGATTGCTATTTATTGTACAACTTTTGAGCGAATCTTATTTCAGCTTTATAAACAAGTTATGAACAAGTTATAAATCTTGTACGGGCACTCTTTCCGCATCAAACATGCATGAACGAATATTTAGGATCAGGACGAAGACGATAATAAATTTTTCGTAAATTGTTGCCCTAAGCTTTGTGGCCATAGAATTAAATTGAAAAGTGGGTTATTAATTTCTTGTAAGCCTCTGCTCTGAGCAGTTCATAAACTGCGGTTCATAAATAAATGCTTCGGTGGCAAAAGATCGTAAACTAGATAAATGTACAATTGTAGAAGATTTACAACACTTGTTAGCGTAACTTTTGCAAGAATTCGTTCATTAGTATTCATGTAGTTAATGAGGCCGAAGATTAGAAGCACATTTTCGCGGAATTTATTGTACGTTCACATTTCGTAAGTTCAATGAGTGCAATTATTAAAAGTAGATTAAAGTGAAGTTACGTATTTTATGTAACAATGTAAAAAAAATATTACTGTTTGTCGCATTGTGTTAAACGGTGATAAAATATTATCTTTTGTCGTATTGTGTTAAAATAGCTTTTAAAATTACAGTGATATACGAATGCATTCAATATTTTTCAAAACTAAAATATAATGTTAGTTTGAATATTTTGCGGCAGCGTAGTTGTACGTAGTTGTTATTCTTGTACCAATTGAAATATTCTACTCCTCTCTGTAATTACATTATTAGATAACGCAAAAATGTAATAAACAGAATCATTCGAAAATGTAGTAACTCGCAGGCAGCAGAATTTTTGAAAAAATTGGTGCTTATTATCAGTGGTGTTATTGGAAAAAGATGCAAACATCCATTATCAATATTTTCATTTATTAATGCTGCACGCTCTTCTATCTCCCATCAATCTCTCTTAACCGTACAGTTATTAATAAACCTGAATTACACGTAGTACCCTTAGGTAGCTATTTATCAATGACATTTAAACATACGTACAAACATAATTAATGACAATTATCTCGTTCGTCACATTCCCTTAAATCCGCTATTCAATTGAATGCAAAATACATTTCAATGAAAAAAGAGTGCTGATGTAATTGGTGCATTAGTCATCATTCATCATTCGTCACACAATGAAATCGTACGAAACAATTGAAAACGTGATGAAGCAATTAGACGAACCTGGAATCTTTCTGTAAGGAAGTCGAATGAAGCGCCATTATTAAGAAATAGACGTCACGACGACGGAAAAATAATCGCCCCTTAATCGCGTGAAAATAATTAAAACATCTTTCGGTTAGCCACCAAGGAGCACCGGGTGGCCGTTTTAAAATCCATCCCTTTCAAGCGGAAAATTGGATTACCGGAAGCGGGGGGTATCGCGCGGAGTGACGAGATTAAGAAGTCGACCCGCAGAAGCGACGAAGGGGTGAAAGTCCGCGAGCTTAAATCTCGTTTTAAGAGCGTCACGAGCGACTCACCGTTTCCGCCCTTCGTTGCACTCCATTGTGGCTTAATCTTTCCCCGGGTATCTTCAGCCTATACGTACATGCACACCATTCAATTGCGTGACGTGGTAGTGGTGTACACATTTTATAGTCTGGCGTGGGAGGTACATCTTTTCGAAAAAGTAATTGCCGCCCATTTGAACTTTACAAATTCCCGTTCGTCCTTGTTTTTTGCAGGCATTCTATGTACATCCTTTGTAACCCAGTTCTGCGAACGTGGTCCTACGTTTTCGCACGAGGAATATTAAAACAGCGTAGATTTACTTTCTGTAATACAAATGTATGCCACGAGAATTAGGTGTGCATGTGAATTCGAATGAACGTCGACTCCCCTCGGGCTGTTCAATTTGTTCTGCAATTGTTAAATCATTTGGATCATCGCGATATCCGAAGAACGATTCGGACAATTTTTATTTAATAATTTCAAGCGAATTTATTTGTAATGGGCGAGAAACGACTTTTCTATTCTAAATTTGCCAGAGGAATCAATGCAGTGTGCAACAATTTTTTCTATTTTTAATCCGTTCGAGTTAGCGCGGCGGGAAAACGGTGGCCGGTATGAAAAATTGATAGCGCAATAACCGACTGTTAACAGTGTAAAGCCGTGGTTCTTTGCGCACCAGAGGTTAAGACCCCTTCCGCTATAAATTTTGAATGCGGCCTACGTAAATCTTGGCGACCGGCTTCTCGCGTATTACGAGGATAACGAAAGAAGAATAGTCGGAAAGCATCGAAAATAGCTAGCACGTTGGCGGCATACATTTTGCATATGGTATAAAGAACGCTTAGGATCCACAATCTAAAAGACATGGCCACTTAAATATAAAAGTGTGAACGGCTTCTCTGCGCGATGAAATTAATATTTGCCTGGATATTATGACCGTGGCTGCTTCATTATTCGTAATTCGATCGTTAATTCTTGTTCTTATTTGTGGCGTATAAATTTGTTGCTTCATCTCTTAAAACCAAATAATTCAGAACGTTCCTTTTGATCCAAGGAATAAAGAAATAAGTAAATAAACCAGATATATATTCCATTAACCAACGAACCAGGTTCGTTCATTACTGCAACCAGGTTCTTTTTCTACTGTTTCCTTCCGTTATCCGTCTTTTTCTCCCGCATATCGAACAATCCATTAAGCGCAAAGACCCCAGACTGTGCAACAATTTACCTCGCTGAACAAGTTCAGCTTTATTGGCAACGCAAAAAGTACAGCAGCAGCAGCTTAATCGATGCCAACACGAGAACGGCAAAAGTGAGTTTTCGAGGCGAACTTTTCTATGTTCCGTTAGATCCGCAAGAATTTTCTTCCGAGGCGATCAGTAACCATTTAAGTGGCGGGTGCATTTAACTGGCGGTTATTTAAATAATTGCAAGCTTGCAAAAACCATAGACGTTTCCTCCGACGTTCAGACTGCCGCCCCGTCGAGGCTTTTACACATGATTAATTCACTGAGGCTTCTTCTGGGGCGACAAATCGCGGTCGATGAACGCGGCGTTGAAATTCGATTTGGCGAGGCCACATCGTCACATTGTGTCGCGTTAGTTCTGACCTTTTCTCTCTGGATAAGCTGTTCATTTTGCAAACATGATTAGTAGCCACGTTCTACATTATAATTATCGTAACTAAAACATTTTAAACAATAGTACATTTTGACAAACCCTGAAAGAAAACAAACACGTGTAGTTACATAAAAGAATCTTCATATTTGCTACTAAAACGTGTCACGTCTCAAAAGCTACAAAATAACGTTACATGGAAACGATAATAAAAAAAAGGAATGCAACTTTTCCATATTATCGAGATTCGATTACAATAACAGAAAGTTGCTTCTACAGAAACGAATAAAGAAAGTTGAAATATAATTTACTGAACCAGTAAATATGAACGATTACCGCGATTATTAGTTCGCTTAGACGGGCAATTAATTTTCTGCGACATTTTTAGTGACGGCCACTAGTTCCAGGTGCTGCTGGCTAATCGATTCCGAAACGAGCCTTCAAACGCTGACACGTGTCCAGCGTATCAACGAACCGGGAAAAATTACGCAGCCGTGTGTATACGTGTACGTGGGTGCAGTTTAATTGCACAGACGCGCTCCATATTACGCGTTTCACGAAGAAAACAAATAGCTGTTCGATACTACGAGCGTTGAATAGGAATGGGGGAGAAATTCTCGTGTGAGGGACGAAAAGGTACGAGTTGCATTCGAAAGTGACAAGCTGCTGATTGAAATCATTTGGCTACAAAGGTGGTTAGCGAAGTTAGTTGGATGGGTTTAAACGCTAATAGCTTTGGAAGTTTTCAGTGAATTTTGTTTGAGTTTACTGGAATTACAAATTTTAGTTGATTGGTGTAGAGCATACAAATTTTGGCTGATTGAGGAACTGTTTGAACGAGTTGCGGTGAAGTTGTTTGAAATATAAACAGGAAAAGCTGATCGTGAAATTGTATTATTATTGTAATCAGTAGGTATTATAGATTCGTCCACTTCGTTAAGTATGACGTATAAAAATTATTCTTTAACGGTTTCTAAACAAGTAGTATCCAATATATGGTGGATATCGAAGGTAATATTTATTGGATTTAATTGAAGTATCGTTGAAAGTTCAGAACCGTGGTTGAGTACTTTCACAAATTATTTATTTACCTTGTCGATCTATAAAAATGATTGAAGCTCTTTCGCCATTACAAATACCTTTGAGGAAAAGTTCAAACGCCTCCTTCGTAAAAGAAAAAGTGAGCTGGCATGTGAAAGATAAATGTACTTATTAATTAAAAATCTGCAATTTTAATTAAGAATAAAAAGAATAAAAAATAGACTTTTTTAAAGTAAAAAGTATTACAGGTATTAAATCTGTACATGTGCTTATACTTTTCTACGAAGGTTTTCATCTTTTTCCTTTTCAATCTATCTCTTGCAGGTTCCACATCTTATTTTCAATTTCGAAGACACGATATAACAAATTCATACCCAAATATCACCTGTATATTGAAAGTTCCCGGAGTTTTACTGTCTTCTCAGGGATAACCATCTATGTACTCGAAGGTTTTATGACGACTCACTATCGCCATGAACCGTTTATAAAAAGTGGCTGTCGAAGCCGCGCCACCTGAGACCCCCATTGCGAAACTTCTATCATGATTTACGCGCAAGTTACAAGTTGAAAATTACAGTGTTCGTGTGTACTGACACGTTGGCCGGATCCTGCTCATTTCCCAATTAACGTAGTTCCAAAGTTTGAGTCCTGTAACTTTTGTAAAATGTGACTCGTAGCTGTGACAAATCCACCCGTGATCGTGCTTTCCGTCGTGAACTTCATGAATAAAATTCCAATTTTACACCCGGTCGTCGGTGTCCTTTTCGCCGTTGGAGAAGCAAATGATGTCCCTCGAAAGAATAAAAATGCGGAAGGTGGTAGGTAAATTGAGGAGGGAGATGAAATACTTAAATTATATTGTAGTACTATTTGCCTTCAATGTTTATAATTCCTCTAAAATTTACTTAATTAATAAAAGAACGAGAAAACATAGTGGCTTCCCAAGTTTTACATATCAATAACAGTAGAATTATATAGTCACCAGTGTAGTTGTAATTGAAGTTTGAACTTTCCCAAAAATTTCGAAAGGGGCGTTGAATAAATTATATCATATCACTAAATACATCAACTACATATTCGACATGTCGCGTTAAAAATTTCTATAAATAACTTCGTACTCGCAACAAGCAATCGGCAAACGCAATCAGCCGTATCTGCATGTATTAAAATTTCACCTTTAAAATCAATTGCATCTTGCCTTGCCACTGTCGAGCACCTTTGCGATCAAGCTTGACAGAGTTACAAACGAACTTCTCTGCGTTTTTTCTCCCATTTCCCTAAAGCTTTGGGACCGAGTAAAAATATTGTACGGCGAGTTCATCTAATATCTATTGGTATCATTAGCCGTGAATGTTCGGGGGTGCACGTGGATATTAATTAAAAGAGGGTGCGAATGGAGAGAGGTTTTTTTTTCTTCTTTCCAACGAAATTACACGTGTCCGGGGAACAGGGGTGACGAAGAAGAAAAGAAGAGAGCAAGGGGAAACGTGCGAGTAGTTGGTACCCGACTCTTCAGCGGTCCTCGTCGTTCTACATTTTCCTCTTTGAACTAAATTCTTTGTTAATTATACGGTCGACTGCTTCGTCGTTAAATTCAAGCCTCGAATTTCGCCAGCTTCCGCGGCCTGTCTGCTCAAATCCCGTTATGGAGACCGACTTTTTATCCAACTAACGATGGCAAACGAGAAATTTGCAATTTCAAACGAACCTCCTGTCCACTGATCGAAAATCCACTTGTTAAGCGTAACGTCGGTAATCTCGACGTTTCTGGCATTGGTACAAAATAGCGTTTCACTCTTTAACTAATGCTGCTTGTCAGACGAATGAGTACCTAAATTATTGGCAAACGCGAGGAGTAAGTGCAATACAATTCGTACGTCTATCTCTTAGCTATTAGTAAGTCGTGTGAATTCATCAAACTTGGTATTCATCCATTATTCGACATTTTAATTCATAGTTTAAACTAAAATTTAAGGCGAAGCAGAGCAACTTAAAGCAAATTATTTTCTTTTGTCCACAGAACGCGTTAAAGATATCTGTAAAAATATTTAGAATTTGATTAAACTACCTCTTTTTCCCGAGATTTAATAAAAGATGAGTTCCAACGTGACTTCTGATCTATGTCTAGATTAATGGTAAGGTACTGAGTCATTTATATTGCCGCCAAACGGTTGGCTCTACTTGGAACGTATTACTATTACACCCTGTCTCACTTGTAGATAAATATAGAGCGAGGAAGGCAGTAAGGATCCCCGTACTCGTCTTCGTTTTTAATAAACTTAATTCTGCAATTACATTGAAATTCATATATTCTCCAAACCTTAGACGTGGTCATAACTTTCCAAAATGAGTTTTCTCTAAACGAAAATGAACAGTCGCCGTCACCGCTCTATTATCAGCAATGAACTTTTCCAGTCGTGCTCAACGTATTCTCACACTTTTCACCCGCCGCACGATGTCAAAAGATCTTTTCAAATATTACCTCAGGTATGCGAAAGTTGACACTTCAAGCTTTAAAACGAGCCCATGTGGATTGTTGTAGGCTTATTTTTCACGAAGAGATACTTTCACTTTAGATATCGACGATTTCGTACGATTTCGTACGATCGCCAAATATGTATAAACGAAAGTAAATAAAAATATTGATGGATTGGTGATGAGTGAATTTTACTGGGGATCGATATACTGCTTCAGGATGTGTCGCAAAAGCACACTTCCACGAAACCGGAACAAGTTGGTAAATTAACACGGCAAATTCTCATACATGTGGAAGTTCGTCGTGTGGCCAATGGAACTTCCGATCGGTCCAGAACTGTGCGCCATCCGCAACGAGTTTCTGTGTTGGAAACTTTCTCGCCACGAGCGCCTTCGGCATCAATAGCTGGCAAAAAACGAAACGAGCCAAAAATAGAATGATAAGCACCTGATAATCGACGACCCTCGGCGAGAATTTATTGTAAGTGTGTGCAATTTGTGGGTTTAGATTGGCTGACAGTCAGTATGTTTTACGATAGGGTTTTTGTTAAGTCATTAATATAATTTTTATTGCGCAATATCGAATGGGAAAATCATTTTACGGTATTCGATTGTATCAATTAGCAAATAGAATGAATGTTTCGGTACGTAAGGTACAACAGGTGACTCGCATTATGTATATGACTTACATTTGGTAAAGCGAAGATATCATTCTTCCCCAGTACTCTGAGGAAAAAGTTATGGGGCAACGTCTAATACTCGCACTTTTCTCCATCTCGACTGTAGAAGTAATAAAATATGACGAGATTATTTGGTAATCAACGAATAGTCTGCTCTAGTCATTCGTAAAAGTACGCTCAAGAAAGGTGACGCTGGATCTATGGAGACGACGTGGAAATTACTGAATAATAGTTCAGAACAGGCGGCCAACTAACTTTACACACACTTTACTTTTGGCAATACGCGGAATAAAATATGGCGGGAAAAAAACAGCTTTAAATGCAATTTTCGAGCGAACGTGTTTATTCATGTAATTGAAAGCAAAAATTAGTTCTGGCAAATCCTGGGCTCAGCTCGAGCCGTATTGTTCGCTTCTGAAATTAAAACTATAAAGTTGTAACACATGTGTAACATTGCGTGACGCAAACACTGCTTCGTGGAGAAAGTATAGACTTTACTACTCGCATGTAAGAGCAGGTCTGGCGCGGAATGACTCATTCCACTGGCGCGATACATAAAATCTTTAATGGGCCTGAATTATTAAAACACAAAAGTAATCTCGTTTGTTTTCACCCTAAGACGAAAATAATATCGTCGCTTCCGAGAAACGAATTCATTATGTACATTGTGCGGTTGTTGTTACGATCTATACCACAAATAAGCATACCTATTCTCTTTCTAATTACATGTTCGTAATTATGACCATGGATTGTTGACAGTGGTATCGTTTTCAGACATTGGCTGCCTAGGATGGCAAATTGAAATGCCGATTATCAAAATATATAAATGAATTATTCGTTCAGAGATATTATAGCTTTTGGATTTCCGTAATTTAATTATATTTGTGCTATAATATATCAATCCAATATACACAAATAATAATTATTTTCACACAACTACGCAACTTAGAACAACAAAATATACATTGAACTAATAAAAACAGAAAAGGAATAAGCACGTATTATGATAAAAGATAATATCTGTAATAACATGTAATCTATACTGTGCGTACAATCTGTTTACTTTCCATCGGCAAAGGAAAACGGGGAAATTCAATAGGAACATATTTCTTCTTTAATAACCATATTAATCATATCGGATCGTTTTGTTTGCAACACCGCCAGCTAAATTCCTTCCGCGATATCAATTCATATCAATTGATTTAATGCTTTTCCCAGTCCCTGGAATGTATTACCTGCAACGGATGCGCCAGACTAACCTGGATATTTTTAGGGAAATTTATGCCGTTGTATTCATGAATTTATTTAAATTCATTTGTTACGGCGCACAATAAATTGAGCAAGTTAAACGAGCGCCCTGGCGATTCAAAGCGTCAAAGGACAAAATTTAAATATTATCTCTGAGATACATAACCCGATACAACGAGGCTCGTTCTCTCTGCGGCCCTTCTCGAGTGCACTCCGCCTTGTCCCCTTTTCAAATCCCGTGAAATCGGCGCAACGTGTGTCTTCATTGACGTAGACCGTTCCGATTCATCAGCTTTCGACCTAGAAAATGGTTTCCATGGCCACTTCATGCTGTGCATTCGGCAAACTGGGCGATCAATGTGCCGGAATTTCTTCTTCCGGGCTACTTGAAGCCAAGAACTGACATTGAATGAAATTTTGTCGAGATGCTGTAAAGCTCTGTTGGATTCACTTCTTGAGAATCGTATAACGAGTGGCATAAAAGTGAACAACATTTTTTCAGAAGTTCTGTCAATTTCACGGGAATATTCACTTCTTTTTGGTCTGCAATTTATTGTATGCCCCATCGAACTGGTCTGCTTATTATTGGTAGCATATCTTTCATTTAATGACGCTCGATCTGCCCACAGTATATTAAAATTGACCCAAATCCAAATCTATTCACGGTATTGCAGCATGTGAATACAGTTAAAATTAATAACAATTTTCACCGTCGTTAATTCATTTATAATCTGCTCGCAAGTATAATTCTCCTTGAAAGTATAACCAACCGTAACAAACCAACCACGAGCTTTTAGAATAATTTTCACGGGCGTTGAACTAACTCTAAATCGCGGGCCGCGAGGAGAAAATTCCTTGATATGAAAGATTAGATAGCGCTGCAAAAGCATCTTACGCATTAAATCGCAGTTCCCCGGCGAAGAGTTGTAATTTAACAGCGCTAGGCCGTGCGGCACTCTTTTGTACTCGTTGGTCGACGTCCGCGAGGAATTCAAAGTCCCCTGGACAGCAGATGCGCTGGGGAAGTTTCGCGCAGGGCAGAGGGAACTTTGTCCACTGGCTTTTTCACCTCGTACTTCGCTATTATACGCAAGCTGTGTAAGGTTGACGGGCGACAAGCCGTCGGCAAGATTTCTGACGACGAAATTAGGTGTTTCACGAATGAAAAGCGTCGGTGACGATGGCAACAATTGTCTGGCAAATGGGCCAACTTAATTTCGGCGGTGAGCACCGGCCAAGCGACACCAGGCGTTTATGTTTAATAACTTAATGCGACGCCGGGATAACGAGAATAATTCATTCGCGGCCAGGGCAATTGTTCGATGCTGCGCGAAAGAAGAATTTTTAAATTGGGTTGATAGTGAGATTTAGTACGTGACTTTTTCGAATACGATGTATTCCTGTTTATACAATTGGTATATACTTTGAATGAATACTTTCAGCTGCATTTTCGTTTTGTTTTTATTACCCTAAACTGCAGAATTCGATAATAATCGAATTGTTGATTGTTTGTATTTCCTCGCGTAGAACATTTATGCAAAATTACGCGTACAATGATTGCTTGGATTCTAAGTTATTGGTCCAGGTATATTATTATGATGTACTTGTACGGGTTGGTTACGTAATATTGCTGTAGTAATTGATGGAACAAAGTCTCGTGAAATTCTTCAGACTGCGATTGGTTTGGATTATGTTAACATTGTAGGAATTCAATATGCAAGGGTTTCGAGAATCAACTTAACCTGACAGTTTCCCAAAGAATTTAATTAAACTTTGATATCATAAGTTTGCGCATGGTTTGTTTCTAATGTAAAAGAATATCAGGTTAAATTTTCTTTACTCGATGTTTAATATTTGAAATATCGTTTTACAGATGTATAAATCAATATGTTTTATAGCAACATAATTTGCCATAGCATTTATAATTCGAAACATTTGGTTTCAATTACGTCGTGATTAATTCATTTCTGCTTGGAAAGGAAAGCTTCGCATATCGAGAAATATCGCATCATAAAAAAGTAATCTCTTTCGCCGTATCCATCTAATAACTTTGTCGACCGCCGTCATTTTTTGTTGGCGATAGTCCACAGTTTTATATTTCTTTAACCGGATCCAAACTAATCGTGTGTTATCAAAAATGTTGCGAAACTAGAGTGCTATCAAACTGCTATTGAAAGAAACTTTGCGGATAGCAGTCGTTTTTTAAACGCTTCCTGAAATCCTCGATCGAACGTTCCAGATTTTTTCAGAAAATTGTGCCTGCCCCCTTTTTTTTACATACGGTTATTGGAGAATCGGGGCGGTATTCTGGCGAAGTAAATGACTTCGATTCACGTATATTTGTATTGAAACGATTTCGCATTCTTTTGTGGTGAAATCTGTAAAACTGACACAGGCCTTCCTCGAAAGTAATAGTAGTTGTGTTAAAATCATAACTTCCCTTTATGACAGCTTCATACATACTTATTAAACTTATATCTTACTTATATCTTACTAAACTTATATATTAAACAAATATCTCAAAGATAATAAAAGAAACCCAAAGCAACAAGCCCAATTTCCAACAATTAACATCGCAACCAACATAACTATCGTCCACTCGACACTCTCCAGAGAGCCCAATCGTGTCCCAAAAGCAAAACCCAGTACCCCGTACCCAACCCCCACAAAAACATCCCATGCATGCACGGAAAAAATGACTGCACTGAAACAACCCTACTGAGCTCTCAGCGTATCGAGCCCCTCCGCCCGCCGAGGGCCATAAAAGGCCAAGACAATCAAGAGGAGCATCACGACGATTCCACTTAACGGGTAGTCCAGCCAGTACCCGTTTCTGCATACGGAAACGCGTCTTCTCTGCGTACGTTGCGCCACCGCGGCGTGCGCTGCTCACGGGCACACCCTGTATTAACACACGCTCGTAAAAGCAGCCTGTACCTTTTCGCTCATTAACTCGCCTCAACAATGACCGTGTGTGTCGGCGTAGTACGCCGAGATCCTTTCAACCCCCGTACATCCACACCCTAGTAGCGTCGACGGTGCGCATGCGCGCCAGTCGACCACCGAGGCGGTTCGCGCGTAAAATTGCGACCGGTTGGCGGTCAGTCGCGCGTAACACGGCGCGGGGTGCGGTTCGTCGTGTTCGCCGTTTCATTTGGGCGACTGTATCGTCGTCCGCATATTTCCTTTGATCTCGCACGTTATCCGTCGTGTTCTGTTTCTAATTCCACTTACGATTCTGGCGAGAGCGTGTCCTACCGCGACGTCGTCGCGGTTCGATTGAATGAGTTCGGTATCGAGGTCCGTATGCATGTGGTGCGTGTGACGAGAAAGGGGAGCAGGAATGCGTTTCGCAGGAGGCTCGTGCGCCTTCCTGCTGCTGGCGCTGACGGTGTGCCAGGGTCCTGGATACGTCGCGGCGAAGAACGATAACTGTGAGTAATGCTGATTATGGGCTTCCCACGGGCTTGGATTAAGTCGATTTAATGATCGGTTGTTGGTTGCGTGGTTTTTGTTTGGGGGAAGGGGAGCTTCTTTTTCTTGGGTAATTCGGTCGACAAGTGGTCGCGGGAGGGACGGGGATTGGGGTCGTCTGTGGTGCAAAGGTGTGGGTAGGTGGATTGATGGTGATATAAGGAGTGTGTGAGGAACTAGAGACGGAGGTGTGGTATGTTGGATGAGCTGGGGCAGAGGACAGGTTTTAGGGGTAGTTCAGAGGGAGTTGGTGTGGAACTGTTGGGTGTGAAAGAAAGAAATAATGAAAGAGACGGAGGCGATCGTTTATGGGGTGGTTCTTACGAATACGGTGGAATATTTTGTTATTTCAATTGGTACAAATACTGTAGAGGAAGAACTCTGTAATGCTAACAATAAGATGTATTCATATTATTTTCTCGCGTTGCTTCTTCAATTCTTGTTTCTTGTAGATACGAATGAACGCTTACGCGTGTCATTTATGTTTCTATGGTCGAAGTGGTATAGTAAATGAGATATTTTTAATTGTATTCATTTGACTATGGTTATTGGAAAGAAAGAAGTTCGACTAGAAATATTATATCGTAGAAATAATTTTGCTACCGTATTGAAATCAGTTAGGTCCCTAGAACTTGTTACTTTTAGAGTCATGCATTAACGTTCCAAGGGATGTAAATATAGAACAGTTTCGTAACGCTGACTATATGAACCCCGAGGGTTAAAATGTTTTTATTTTGACGTAGGTAGAAGCTGATGTTCTAGAAGTTACATGCGCAGTGTAGAATAGGTCACACTATTGTACAGTGGAACCTTCAATTCACGGGATTTGCTATCATAAGTGATGTTAGTACAAAGTGCCAGCCTTAATCGACACTTAAACAATTTCAATTCAACTACTTATTTCGGTCAGATTTTAATTAACGCTTGGCACTGGACTTAATAAAAATGATCGAATACAACTCTTATTCTAAATTAGTTGTTTCGATTCCAAAACCATAACTAAAGATATGTTTAAAAAATACTAGAGTAAAAGCAGACCATTCTACCAAGACTATTGGCAGTAATTATATTAACAATAAATATTATCGCAATTCTTTGCCTAATACTAGCAACAACATTAACATCCGTACACATAGAAAGATATGTATATACATAATGTCCTTACAATACATGGATAACGAAAAACGAAATGCAAGCTTTAAATAAAAATCGTCAAAGCACTTCGCGTCAGAACGTACACACAATATCTCTGAAGTTGCTCAATCTTTCAGCACGCACTTATTGCCTCTGCCAACCAGCATTTTAATTACATCAATTTTAATTACATAATTTAACACAAGCACCCAAACAAGTATCTCACAGCAAATTCGTCCATCAATCGATTCAAAATCACCAGCGAGCTGTGCCTCAAGCAATCCCCGTTGCAACCCAGTCTCTTGGACTACAAATTTCTTCAGATGCAACGAAGCACGAGGCACAGAAGAAAAATAAACCAGAAAAAGAGCATAATAAGTCGTCGCCGGGAAACAAAGCCGTTCTAACCAATCTTCTCTCCATCCGTCGCGATTAAACCTACCTGTCGTGGTCGCGCTTACGTTATCGCGTCGCGTAATTCCGCGAGGAGGCCTTAACCACGGGTAACAGTCGTCCAAAGATAGATTAACGGCTGACGATCCGTTGTTCAGACGAATTTTGCACGCGCATTGCTGCCGAGATTACGGCATTTCATCGTCGACAAAGCGTTTGACCGTGCGCACCGAGGGGTGAGGGACGAGCAAGAGATAGACAGATAGATAGAAATAGATAGATAGATATCTAGATAGCTGGATACATAGACACTGTTAGACGGAGACACACAGATACCGGGGGAGAGCAGCGAGTGGCCTGTGTGAGGCAATCCCAGCACGATCTATTCAGCAAGATTTACACCAGGCATCCGCGACGAACACGCCACGGGATATTTGCATGCGTGATTATCCCCCCAACCCCCCCGTGAAACGACGATGCGCCGCCATGGCGTCGAGAACAGTCCGAAATATTCCCTCGCATCGTTCGGATTGCAAGGAACCGCAGAGGTGGGTGCCGATGAAAGCTCGCCCCCGGAAATAAAGGGGGTCGCTCGTCTGTTGCGCGATTGTCTTCGCGGAAGGGACAGAATGATTGTTGCTTTCCGTGCCCTTCTTCCGGATTGTCCTGTTCGACGGATCGATGCGGCTCGGTTCCTCGTAGTTCCTTCACCTGGCGCGATTTGGACGAGGCTCAGACGCTGGAGCACGGGCTGTATCTTTGTGTTTCTCTGGTCGGCTAATGAAATTGACTGGCAGGATTTGTAGGTGGATGGGGTGGTCGGCGGTTGTGGAAACGCGGTTATACGGGCTGTGGGAGAACAGGGGGTCTGGGTGGCAGCTGGCGATGAGGTGATTGTAGTTTGTTGGGGTAAGGTAATCGAGTTTTTCGAATGGTTTGGGAAAGTACGTATTTGGAAAGTCATCGGGTATATATGGGGTTATTATTATTGTGTTGTCGCTGCTTTTGTAGTGCTGTCATTATTGGTGATGATATTTGATCGTTATTATCATTATTATTAGTGTTCTAATGGTGCTACAAGTTATGTATATATGGATTTATATAAAATTTTAGTAGACTACTGACTTTTGCGATTGTACATGGATAAGTAACAAAATTGTTTCTTTAAAAACGGTTAATGCGTAATGTGTCTTGCTGCTTGAACTTTGATGTATTCCTATTTAAAATATACAGCACTTTTCTAATCTATATCATGTTTCAGTGCAGACATTTAATGATATTTCATTTTATTTAAACATTTTTCGTTTCAATTATTTAGTAGCGTGTATTTATTGTCGTGTACCGGAGAGGACAAAAATCATGCATATTTCATTAGAATGTATAAGAATTTCTTCATAAAATATTCAACGAGCTTAATGTCAGCAAAAACGTTATTGGAAATATCTTGAGGATACTAGTTGTCCTAGATTTCGGATGGTGCACGTTAATAGCCGGGATTTATTATGAAATATCTAGGTTAAAAATTATTTAAGAAAGATAAAATAGGATCCTTTGCATTTTATACACATAATTGATTGGAACACATTGAAATGTATAGTACATGTATCTGGAGAACTTGGTATATTTTACGCAATACAGTTCAGTGGAAATTATTCAGGATCATTTCAATGAAATTCGAACAGGAAAATTTCAAGCGTATCTCTAATATAGTTTATGAGTTCGTTCAATTGTTTCATTCTGGCCTTTTTAGATATGAAGTCTAGAATTTCATGTATGATTTCCATAAAATTAACTGTCAGTTGCTAATTAACTGTACCGGCATACATAACGATACAAAATCAACGTACAATATTTGTATTAACCTTTTCAGTTTTCAACTTCATTAAGTCCCCACATCTCATGTTTCAAACATATGAAAAAGAGTACTTTTTGCACTCCACTTGAAGTTATTTTGATTCGTTTTTCATCGACCGAACCTCAAGCGCAACAAAATGTATCTGACGCTTCGCAATCTGGAGCAGGTTTAAATCAGAAGTCACCTGGGAATCGAATCATTTCTTCGACTCTGCGCTTCTGCCAATTTATTAATATATTTTTTTCTTACGCTGCGACAAGTATTTATAGTGAACAATTTAATTAGAAACTGCCAAAGGTACAAATAACAAGTATTTACTGCACATACAGAACATTTTGCTAAACAAACTGAAGCAGAAACGCAATTCAATTGCAAATACACATTTACATAAATAGAAAGGAGAAATCCAACAGGTACGCGATTATATTAAAAATCGGCTGAATTTTGATCATCAAACTAATTATCACGATATTGACTCTCATTAAATAATAATTCTTAATGCACAGCTGTGAAGACTAAACTATTAACACAGAAATACTTTCGCCTTCCTCGTTGCACCATCAATTATTCTACCACTCCAATCTTCCGTCCGCTTATATCTACATTCCATCAATATTACAGCCCGTCAATATCACCGCGAATCCATATTATAATTCTCGCTTACCAATTACCATACGATCTCCCCATAACACCACCTTTCCCTCTACCCTTTCCTTCCGCGCACATTTTCAATTCCACCAACCTTCTCAAAACACCCCACTAGTCTCGCAATACCGCTTAGATCTCTCCCGTTACCTCGCCGCCCTTCCACCCCCTCAGCCCAAATTTCTTTCGCCGTACCAACCCATCGTTCTGCGTTCCAGTTCACGCGACAAAACGTGCAACCAACAAGGGAAGTAACCGAAAATCGTCGCAAAGATCTCGGAAGAGAGCCGCCGTGAAAACGCATCCGCGCCCCCGAGCGATATCTCGAGGGCGCGTAAGAGTCGATCGGGTACCAGCAAGAACAACCGTTGTCCCCGCTTCTACGCGCGATAACATTGTTCCCGACCTGAGTCGCGCGGACGTCGACCGCAGTGCAGATAAAATCGCCACAGCGGAACGGTTCCCGGTTGTGGCGAGAAAAGTTTGTTAACGCGAGCAACGCAACGGTCCAATCCCCGCTTCCAGCCAAAGTGCTCCTCGCGACTTAATATGATAGCGCTCGGTTGACGCTCAGGCGAGCCGTGCCACGCTCGAAGAGAGAGAGTAATATTGATCGACGGAGCAGCGGGCTTACATCGTCCCACGAGGGTGCGAGCTGAGTTGGAAGGGTGGCGAGCGCGAGGGAGGGTCGCCCTCGAGGGTACCACGGCGAGCAAGAAAGAGGAGGAAGAGTGGCGAGAGAGAGAGGTAGGGAGCAGGGGGAGCTAGGACAGGGTGTGGGGGGTTGGCGGTTTTCTGGAGGGTCGAAGGGCCAACGCGCACGACCATGGCCAAAGGGTGCTCTCCCTTTCTGCTTTTCTTCAACTCTTGTTCTACCTCTCTCTCTGTCTTTCGCACACTGTCACCCTCTGCGTCCCGTTTCCTCTTTTTTCTTTTCACTCTGTCTTTCTATTCCCCTATCCCTGCCGCTCCCTTGTGTCCCTCACCTGGTTTGTTTTGCACGCGACTTTTCGTGGAACCCGAAGTTCTTTGTAGTTCCCGTCTCAAAGTTTCCTTTTGAGAGGCCGTTTCTTCGTACGACGCGACCGATTTCATTTTCTTTCTGCCCTTTGTCCTCCCTCTATATATATATCTCTATTTTTCTCTGTCGTTTTTTCGCCCCTTGCAGCGACGTTCGATTTTGCTGCTCGATGACTTTCCTGCTTTTTCCGTTGACTTTTAGAAATTTCGTTGGGCATTCGTTAGGCGTGGTTGCCGGTGCTCACGTGGGGCGGAGGGAACGCGATTTTCGAACGGAAAATTTTGTTCCATATCCATGGTCTCACGACTCTGCGGGGGTAAGATGCGACTTCTGTCGAGGTTTTTCCCTGGGACCGGGATTTACGAGTGTCGGAGATCGGGTCGACGTTTGGGGCACGGCTGTGCGAATTTACGCGTCGAAGCTGTGTCGTTAATAGCGTCGTCCATGGTACTTCTGCGTCGATTATGCGTCACCCCTGGCCGTGTGCTCGTGAATTATGGCCGGTTACGCGTGTCCATCGACCGTGTATTAAACGTACGAAAGCTGGGAGACTAATAACTGTGACTGATGTTGCCGAAATTGTTCGTTTGGCCCGCGCCGCTGGAGCTCTAGCTGGCGATACGACGTACAGCTTAACCATTTCACCGTTTCCCAACAAGGGCTCGGATGAAGCGTTTAAAGTAGAATGTCCTAGGGAATTTCTTGCGTCTTAAACTCTGTTATATTCGGTTGCTCGGATTACATGACGAAATTGTTATACAGGAACAAGTAAAATATAAATGTATTAATTGAAACGAAAATAATAGTGTGGGCATAATTTTCTTGTACTGATAACGGTATTTTTGCACAATTTTTTGTATCGTATATAAAAGTTCTCGTACATTAGTATTCTGGAGTTCGGACAGTTAATTTAAAATGAAGATACGGAGCAACCTATTTATTTTTTTTAAATTCAATGCACATTTTCAAGTTCGACATTGCACTACTCGAATATCGTAATTAATGTAACAAAGTATCTTCTATTGAAAACAGTTTCAATTCCGATCAAATCGATCGAAAAATAACGACGTATCAAGGGTCGGTGTCTATTAAATTGTAGCAACTGACAATAAGTCGCGACGCTTTAACGAACTCAACGTATAACCAAAGCCACCCCGTCCTAATTCAAATACCTACACACTCAACCCAAAATCGATCCGCCGGTCCCCGACTCCGCAAGATACCCAAAGTCAATTGCCCAAAAAACGAAATCCCGCTCACCATATTCTTCTCCTCTCCTACCTCAACCCGAGAATCGCCTCATTTGCAATTATCCGTTCCACACATTGAAACTACCCTGTACTCCGTCGTCGCACCGTACCACACTCCGCCCTCCACTCGCAATTTCAGATCGGCCGCCGAATTAAACCGACCTCATCACGAAAAAACCGCCCCGTTTCGATTAATTGCGTCCAGGCGGTTAACCATCTGTTGCTCTAATTCCCTCATTCCGACCCCAAGCCACCGCGTCCCATTTGCGAAACCTTCCGAAAAATTTCAGCCGTTTAGCGGTCCAACGGAAATTAGCCGCGTTTCTTCCCGCGACGATCCGCTCGCAATTTTATCGCGAATCTCGCACGGAGTTGCCCCGTGAATGTTCCTCGGCCCACATTCGAGCGGAGTTAACAGCTGCGACGACGCCACGCGGAAAACTATCTCACGGATGTGCCACCGATGCGACGGCCCCGGGCGACACGAGCGAAAACTTTTCAATCGAGTTTCTTCGTGGCTCGCAGCCACCCCCCTATCCTCTGTCGCTTCACGTTGTTGCAACCTTTTTATCTTCACGCCCGTACGGTCGAAGCGAAACCTACGACGACGACTATCAGCCGTGAAATTGTCGCGCGTGCTAGTTTTATCGAACACGCGAATTAATTTAATTTAATTCGTTACGAGTCATTTGGTCTGTAAGTTAGGCGGTGGTTCGCGGCGGAGATGGAGTTAGGAAAAGTGCGACTGGGTGAAAGGAGGTTCTTGGGCGGAGAAGCGAGGCAGGTTTGAATTCGCGTGAAACTGTTGGGTTTAAATTGTATCACGACTGAAATGAAACAGTTGTTATTGGTGATAAGTTCTCGGATTTGGTTATGTAGAATGTTGTATTGGGGGTTCGGATCGATTGTAGGGGTGGGAATCAGATTCTTTACTTTTGCTTGATGTGTTATTGTGAAATTGGGGTTTGGAAATTGATTTAAGGGGGACGGGAATCAGGGGTGTTTTGTTTCTTGCGAGTCATGTTTGAGAGTTTGTTTTTGGAGGAGTTGGTAACGTGATTTGGTAACGTCCGCGCACGTTGAAGGGGGTGTCAATTTGATCTCGTATCTGTAATTGTTAAATTGTGGTCGGTGTGGACGCCATAACATTAACAGCGTGTCTTCAGAAACTCGATGAACATCAAAGGAAGTGAAACGTTGGACGGCTTGAACCTAATTATTTCGACTGACAGTTATTGGTACTAATTTAATACTCATTTAAATAATCGTGGGACTGACCTCTCGTTTTATTCACAGTAAGAAACATATCTTTATAATATCCAATTATCATTTTCTTCCATAGGTAACTCTTATTATTTACTTATTTTATTTCTGTATTTTCGGACCCCTTTTACTAATAATACCTCTGGTTACAAAAATTATTCTCTTTTCCGAAAGCTCGTTTTTATAAGAAACGAACTGCTTTTGTTCAAAGTGCACCACGAAATTTACGGCGAACACGCTGGGCGGCTAAAATGAACCATCTATGTAAGGACGATGGCGCATAATGTCTTCATAATGTATTTTCTATGATCAAAGAAGAAAGTACGGACTAAATTTCTTAAATTACTTTATGTAAAAACAGCTGGTTTCATAGTTACAGTTTTTAATTAATATTCTGCACCGAATCTGAGACACGAAGTTCCATGGGACAAATTTCAATTTGAAGCGCAATTTTGTTTTGTCTTTCCTCATATTTTATTGCAATTTTAATATGAAATAATATAAACATGCACTGAGAGTAAAAGACAATTGCCTATTTACTTATGGTTAATTTTACATTTTGCTAATTTCCTTCAGTAGTATTATTGCATTTAAGTCAGTCTAAGTTCGTTCTATATAAAAATGAACCCAAATGCCAGAAACATTATCTTTCATTAGATTATATTCATTTACTTCAGAAAATATTAATATGTACTTCGATGCTCCAGATTAAAGAAGAATTAACATGTTTTATTTCACAGAAAGCAGTACCTGTCTATATTCATTAGAAGCGAAATGTAAATTAATAATTTTATAATAATTTATTACGATCCTCGATTCTTTGAAGTTAAAAATGTTCTTCTTCGAATGAAAATTTAATTACGAAACGCCTTTTCGTAAGTTTACACGCCTACCAGAATTCTCCCACTTAACGTCGCATGTACTTGCCGTACTTCAGTGAGATCGATTCCATGCATCGATTTTGAGCACCGACTAATGTACCACTTCGAAGTACTTACCTCGATATCCACTATGCTGGCCCTTTTCCTTCGTGTCATGTAGGTACGTGTAGATGCCGTTGGAATTTTTTTTATATCCACCTTATCGCATCGGACCCAGTAGACCGAAGTTAATCGCAGGAGCATCGAAATCGAATTCGGGCCATTATCCGGGCGATGCGCGAATCAATCGGTCGTCAATCGATTGGATAATTCGACCTAGCTTGCCAACAGCCGGGACAGACATCGGGCCCCGATGTCTGGTGCACTTGAGTGGATTTAAAAGTCGATAAAATTGTTTCTTATCAATGCAAGCGTGTTACGAGCAGCAGAACGACAATAATTTTTACAGTCGACTGTACACCACGGACATTTTCGAGGGCACCAGCATAATTGGGTTATTTAACTATTTGCGTGTAAGGCGTTCACGAATGCCACAAGATTTAATTTCCATAAATGCACATACAGTGTACCCATGTTATCCACGGGCTCGTGCAAGCAGAAGAGTTGTAATAGGCCAAAATATGTTGTGTAAAGGATAAAATACTCTATGCGGCTATATATAGATATTGAATATACTGAACTTATTATAATAATTATACATACCTACTCTTTGTCTGTTTACATGTCACCGGCGTAACTCGTGCATCGCAATATAACTACTGACACTCTACAGTTTCTCTCTTCCTCTATCACATTCGCTCTCACACACACAATGAAAACAACCACACTCACACATACGCCCCTTGTTTTGATTGCTTCTCGGTTTGTAATATCTTTTTTACATTTCTTAACAAATTCGGTCCACTCAGGGGTTTTGTCATACAATCAGCTGTCATCGCTACAGTCGGTACATGTATTATCTCCAAATCTTCATTCATCACCGCTTCTCTCACAAAATATTCTTAAACAATTACCCGATTAAATAGAATACCGACGAAAGCAACGCGGACATCAAATTCCCAATTCCCAATTCTCACGATTTTCCGCTCAGAATAATCTCACAGTACGTTCATTTTCCATTTCACAGATCAAATAAGCGACGTGTGCAAGAAGAACTATATGCAGGATCTCTACAGGAAGATAGACGGGGCTGTTCTGATCTCTCAACTCGAGAAAGATCTCGACTGCACCATTACCTTCCAAACCCACAGTATCCTTCAACGGTTTATGCTCCGTTTCGACCAGCTACAATTAGACTGCAACGATCATCTTTACATCTACGATGGGGCGCACGCAGTCAGCAGTTACAAGGTGAGGAACAAATTTCAACGTTTGATTCGAAACCCGGTTTCGTGAACTAATACCGGTCGCCCGGACTTTGATGATCCGTCGTTGCGTAACGTAACCCTGATCTGCATTCAAATTGAAATTCCAAGGCTCGGGTGTAATATCGCCGCTTAGTCCTGAATTTGCACCCCGAGGAAACACAGTTCTCGTCTCGGACATTCGTCGTTCGCCGACTGGTTATTGTTTGTTGTTCGTATAGAATGCAATGCCCGCGATTCCCAATTGAATAGGTAATGCTTACTCACGAATTCTGGGATCACTCGTGGTTGAAACACAAATTGATTGTATAAATAATTGCACGGCGAGGGAGTTCCGTACCTGTAACAGGGTGGCAAAGCTATAGGTACCGTACTACAATCGTATTTACATTAGTGGGATAGATATGAATTGGACTGAAAACTTCAGTTGCGTACTTAGGACTGCTGTTATAAATTACATAGTGTGTTGAACGCACTGTTGTGAGATTCATCGATGGTGAATTAAAAACTTTACTGAAATAAATTTATAAATTGGAAAATAGTTGAAGTAACACGGCAAAGCTATAACAATTATTATGGACATTTTTGCACGAATCAATACTCGACTTTTCATGGATATAAATTGAACAGTAAAATAAAAGTGCAATATACATTTTTCATTGAACGTATTTTTAATTACTTGATTTTACATTCGTGAATTTGAAGAATGATTGTCCCCGAAGTAAATGGGAATGCATAAATATAGAAGAATATTTATTATTCTTGAAATTATCGCGAACTTACGATACTGCTATGTTTAACGTAACGATGACTATTGCAAAGTGAAGAGATGAACCGATCAATGTATTTTGTTTTCTCGATCAATACATATTTCGAGGCGAAATTATCCTCGTAGGTCAACCAACGAAGCACTACTTGCAACGAGATTGACGTTATTTTTCCATGATTACCGCGGGGACAATGGCGCCGCGACCATGAGGGTGAATTTCGGCTGTGAGGAAAATTTTAATGTATTCCCCCATTATAAATTCCGGGCATGGCCAGCGACGCCGAGGCGCTGGAAACTTGCACCATTAATCAAGATTCGTCTCCTCTTAGGAGAGCCTAGCTTCGTTTGCCGGTTTCTTCGTTCGGGATTTGCCTTCCCCAATCGACAGGGTTCGATCTGAAATTATTCGTCAGCGGTACTCGAGCTCATGATTCGGGGAGCAGTTGAATAATAGAATGCTTCTGCAGATTTGTCGTGAAAGTGTGCGTACTTGGAAACTGATGGCGCGAATCATTTGTATGGATAACGCGACGGAATTGTTCGCCCCTTAGCTTCGATTTTATAATATCTTATAATATTATATCTCAATCGTTTCTAATACTCAATATCTAATATTTAATGTCAAGTGGCTTTTCTTTCTTATCTGTGCCCTTTAAACATATTGGAGATTATAATAGACATATGATTATAATATTTTTATTATCGATATTATTATATTATTAGAATTATTAATATATTAGTATACAATATCCCTGTTAATTCGGATAATGTAGGTAATCGAAATATTTCAGAAGCGCTAAGAATTGAAAGGTGTTCCAGGTGTTCTACGTCTTTGTAAAAGCTTCAGATAAACTGGGTATTTTAGATGGAGCAGCGCAGTGTAAACATTTATCTGCTGAGGGACGCCAGATATTCTAGATTGTATATGTACATATAGTACATGTACGTACATACAAGTGCTTTAGAACCACCAGGTGTGTTAACTATGCTAGGTATCTTAATTACTCCGCGTGCTTGAAATACTTGCGTGAGCAAGGTATTCTTTACGATTTTGAGTGCTTTAAGTGCTCCAGATGTTTTAGGTATTTTAGGTGTTCCAAGTGTCCTGAGAACATCAGGCACTCTGTGTCATTTAGGTGTAATCCGGATGCTTTTATGTATCCTAGGTGCTCCAGATATTTTAGACATCCCCAGTGCCCTAGATGTTGTACGTGTTCTAGGTATTGTAAATATTATAGACAACCTAGATGTTCCAGGTATTCTCAATAGTTGAGACGTACTAAGTGATATCTCTGTCACTCTACATAATACATGCTGTCGAGTATCTCAAGCATTTATGCGATTATAGTTGTTTGAAACATTTTGCAACGTGAAGAAGGTGCCAGAGAAATCGAAGAGCAAGAGGAATGAATGTACGTATATATACATTTAATAAATCGTGAGGAAGAAACAGCTTGAATTTTTTTATTCTTTCGCCTGCTAAAATCACTTCCTGCGGAACCGTTTCACAATGCCTCACGCGAGTTCTTACTGAATCATTCGCGAGTTGCACACTGCCAGTTTCTCAAGAAATGTATGATCGTTTTAATCTGAAAGTTTGATCAAACGGAGTTCGAAATATCGGCGAGATGAACATAATGAGATTTCAGCTTGGAAACATAGGAAGCTTCATTCGGTAGCTGAAAAATGAACGTGGCAGTGACAAGCATTTTGTCTTTTTCGCGAATTCGAATTTCTACAAACGGCGACTTTTGTTCGCAAGCCGTCTTGGCCACGCGATGTCGCGACTTTGCATTTATTAAAAACTTTAATGCATAGAATAGCGTCAGGCGCATTTTTAGATTTATCTGGTTGTTTGATAGTAAAACGTTCAGACATTGGGGGACAATACGTACAGTATTTCACTGTTCGTGTAAATTTTCCAGGTATGGTTAATCGTTTTATTATAGCTCAAGTGAGAAAATTAATTTGAATTTAATTGTTTCTTAGTACTCGGTTCTTATATCCGCCAAATTAGAATTATTGTATCAATTATTGTAAATTTTAATGAATTATTGTACAAAGCTTATAAAACGGAGACACAACTTTGACAGCCTCTATTTCATGTTACTGTCATTATTCTGTTACATAATAAAAAAAGAAACCTCAGATGAAACGCTGCATACAGTGGCTAATAATTTATATTGTACGTTATTTAATAACAGCCAACGTACTACATCTGTATTAAAGTCGAAGTTACAGTAATTTTCTCCATCATTCTACAACAATATTTTACTGTATTTATCATTGAACAAGAGAAAACTGTAAAACGTAAGATAACTGGTCTAAACTTTTTAACGACGCTGTAAATGTCAATATACAAACGACGTATACATACACTGGCATATATTAGCGATGCAGAATAAAAACCAGAGTTCAACGCAATTTTGCATAATACCGATTTAACTGTAATCTTTTTTATAGTCTGCGAAATGGCCCGTTAAGGTGCTTTTTATGACTGCCTCTTCGCTTTTTCCCATTTTTCTTTCATTTTATTTGTTATCTATTTCCTTTTTTCTCGAAACAATTCGGCCCTCCGTCCATCTTCGAGTTTTTCATGCTTCTTTGACGAGACACCTTAATTTCGTGGTCTCCACCTTCGCGCTAGGTGATTGGATCGAGCTGCGCCTCGGAAGAGAATTTTGCTTGAAAATTCTCGGAATGCGAGGCGTAAACGAGAAGGGGTTAGCTAGGTAATATGGCCAATTGGATTTCCGTGGCACAGTTTTATTTTCACGTAAACCAGAAACCGTGGCGATTCGGGAAACGTGGCAGAATTTCGGTCGACGAGATATTGAATTCTGCTATCGTCTTTGTTCAACAGCGCTGTGAAATTTCAATTATTTCTTGGCTGTACTGGAAAACATAACGCCATTGTGGTTATTTATTAACGCGACAACAGAATTTCTAGTCCGAATAAGTGTTAGCAATATAAATATTGGAAACGTGAGAAAATGTTAAAGAAATTTGTGCTCTTTCACAGTTTGCGACTATAATGGTTAACGATAATGGTATAAGTTTTTTTCAGAATACTATAGAACACTATTCTTGTCAGACAATGCCCTGAATTTTTATTGAAGCCAAAAACTGCTTGCCGAATTATCTCACGTAGGTCAGATGTTATAGAATGGAAGTGTAAAGAAATTGTTTTAACGGGAAGGAAATAATCTGAGTAGACCAACTTTTACTTTTTATTCAATCTGATTTATTTCTTGGGTGAATATCTTGTTTGCCGTTGTTAAAGGAAGATAAGTAACTTCAGTTGCTTAGATAAATAGGGAAACCTTGTTAGGGATTAATTTATGGGCTTCTGTATCCGGTTATCCAGCCTTCATGTGGGTAATTGCATTTTTGATATCTCGCTATGTATACACAGCGGACAAGGACAGTACTGAGAAATAAAGAAATTGCGAAACTCGGTTGCCAAGTATTTTTGTATCGCAATCACTCGAATAAAAATAGCAAAATCTAATACGAAGCACGTAATATATTACAAATATTCAATACAAATTTACTTTTATTGTGTGGGTCTCGTAAAAATGTCTATAATAATTTTAATATTACACATTACTTGACAATAACTTGATGTAACTTGTGATTATTTTACACTTTTATTGCTCTTCTAATTGTTCTATTTGCTATACCCGTTTAGACATTCCTGGCGCACAAATATTTGAATGCAATATAAAAGTGCGATTAAAATCAGCAATTAATTCCAGCGTGAGATTTACAAGATTCCTCGTCCAGCATTTGTTTTTGATGTTCATTGTTCATATCTTCGCATATTCTCTCAATTACCTCTTCCGTGTCATCCCTCTAACTCTTTACTGAAAAACCATCCCCCAAATTGTCCTGGAATTTCCCCTGTGGTTGACAGTGGGTTGAATACATGGGGGAATTATTCTTTCATGAGACGATCGATTGTTGGAGAGTCTTCCGTTTGAACCAAATACTCCCATCTGCGCTCGTGCATTCCTAAAATTCCCACAAGGGTGTATCTGTTATTCAATAATGCAGTACAATTTGTAAACTTACGATTCTCCTGATATTTATTTTGCTCCTTGTTCCCAAGATATTAATTCCGACAAAATATTGAACTGACGGCAAGCACAACCGTAGAAATAATATTCCAAACTGTTATTCCAACAAGTTATATTTGCTTTATGTATTGTTCCCTGTTTTCTCGACTTAATTCTTCAGTCTGTACCAATAACAAAGAATGACTAAACCAAAGGTATACCGAAGTAGGTAATACATATTCTCAAATGCCATTATAAATCTCGACATTTTTATTATTTAAAAAATGATCGAACTGGCAAACTAACAAGATTGATGATATTGTAGAATGGAGTGCCTACTAGAAAATTTAAATAACCGGAAGGTTACAAATTTATTTACCAATTGCGCTTAAACTCTCTGCGGCAAAAAAGAAGAAAATCTAAAGCTGCTTAAATCATGCGAGTTATTTTTCGACACACGACTGACAAGTACATCGTTGCCGGTGTCCAATTAAATAAAAGAACCACTTTACCTCTCGTCATCCAGCCTGACAAATCCTTCTCCGTCTTCTGACACTCGCGACAGAAGACCACGATGATGAATTATCGACAAAAATCTGGGCAAAGGTACGAAGGAACGTTTCCCTTAAGGACGCCTGCGCGACGTTCAAACCACCGACATATCGACTTTTCGTGTGTTCCATCTCTCATAGGCAGCGGAGACACGATAATCGTCGAAAAGTGGGCCGCACGATTACTTCGAAGTCGATCGGCAAATCTTTTTATTTATTATTGCTGGTGAAAATCGTATTACGACACAGATCAATCGAAAGTCACTAATGAACGCGATGTACAGAGTATTTATGGATGGTAATTTTAATTTTGATAGACCCTTTAGTGTTCAAATTGAACGAGAAACTATAATAGTTGGGCAATGCTCGATTTCAAATCTATCCTTGCATTATTACAGCGCGTAAATTATTATCATTGCGTAACATAAAAATCGATGGTTATTGAATAAAACAATAGCAAGTTTCTGCCCATCGTGATTCATTTACGAGAATAAAGAGATAGAAATTTTCGCGTCTGTCCAATAAATTATCGAAACAGAAATGCGTTTCTATATCTCCTACGAAGTGTCCGTTTTATGAACTAGTGCTTTTCGCTGAGCACCTAACATTCGTTTTAGTGAACATAACAGGCCTGTAAAAATTTGAAGCATCTCTTCGTAACGCCGGGCATGTCATAAAAAACAGTATTACGACGTTGTTAGAAGCGGCGCACGAAACGAAACGTGTTCGTCGGTCTCGTTTTTCTCACGAAACGCGGATTGTCGTCGCAAAGGCGACCGGATTTAGCAGCTGTTTGGACAGCACAATGGGAAATCATAGAGACGTATTACGCACGATAATATCATGGCTGTCACCATGACGACAGTACTTGCGTAATGACCGTGTTCTTATTACGCGCCTGTCGCTGGAAAGATATGCGGAGGATCGCGAATTCATTGCGAAGAATTTTTGATTAGTCCCTTTCTCAGCAAAGTTAATTTAGGATATGTACACGAAACACTAGTTTTATGTTTCACGTGAAATATATATAAGTTTAGCATGTGCTGAACATAGAGATGTGCCGAAATGTGTGCAATATGTAATGTTAAAGAGTATATGAGATGGTAACAGAAATATTTTAATATTCTAGACATTGGTAACAAATGATTTTTCGCCACGGTAAGCTAATTAATTTGATACCCCACAATTTTTTAGAATTGTTATTCATGACACGATTCTAGAATAATTCATTCATTCCCCCGTATAGAACAATTCAAGTAGTATAATGTATTAACAAAGAATAAAATAGTATTCCCGTCCAATTTCATATCGCATCATCCCAATCTTACATGTAAGGGTTAAAATTGAATCAACAAGTATCCCTCGAATTACAACAATAATAACCCCATTCGTCCAGCCATTAGAGTTCATTTTCTTACAATTATCGTCGGGTGTATCCAGAACACTTACTCTACAAATTAACCCTGGACCATCGTCACTGTATCCCGTATAAGCTGTGCTCAAATTTCTATTCGTATCATCGTGGAACAAATGGTCTCGTATCTCTTGCTGAAATCCTGCATCGAAATTCTGCATAAAAAATTCGAAGCTCCATTTCGCGATGTGCGTTTATCGACGTGAACAGTACTACACGAGTGTCCTATTTTGAGTTATATTTTCCAGGCTGTCGAGACGTCAGATTTATGTTATCGCTATCCCGATATCACGAAGCATACTGGTCGTTGAATTTTTGCATTCCATACGTCGGGCGTAACGGTTTTATTATTATGGAAGTTGGAATCTCGTTGGAAGTTGTATTTGCGACAAGATTCACCGGGTATCGCCGACGTGAAGCAACGATGCGTATTATGAAACGTGAAAGGTGGAGGATTTCGTAGTTGGATGTTAGGGGTGGTTGCTGGGGACTGTTGGAATTGATACGTTTATTCGTTTCGAATGGATCTCTACGTTTCGTGTTCCTGTGAACATTAGTAGAGAAATTCGTAGATCTTTCAGGGAAGGGAATAATGTATGCACGATATGTTTTTCAGGCGGATCATTGTTCGTTGATATTTGAGATTTATTACACTGGCTTATGTAAATTGGGAATATTTTTCAATTGATTAATTGCCTTTGTGCCATACTATAATAGTTGAGCAAAGGGGGATATAATGATCTGCGTGAAAATACGAATATTCGTTTGCGTGAATTTTAAAATAGAATAACGATTTGAGTAAAAGAAAGGAATAATATGTAAATTATCATTTTTTTATTGCCATTTTACGTTGCATCTCAGATATCCTGATATTTTCTGGACTACATGGAAATCATTTTTGCAGAGGTTTGGGGTTACCATTACCTACCGTTACTCATTGAATTGAGAAAAAGGAATCTTTAGGGGTTTCTATTTCATTCTGTTCCCATTCACGTGCGATAAGAATTTCTCGGTATTTGGCTTCGTGACGTTTCGCGGGGTTACATTTATATTTGCCAGAAATATTCGTCAGTCTTATCGGTCACTGGATTCGGAAGGTGGTTGTCAATAAATTGAACCTTCGATAGGACACGAGATTGAACTATTAATCAGTACGATGAAATTATTGATCGAATCCTTCGAAGGACCTGCATATACTATACCTGGAGCTCAGGGAGATATTTGTTTTTGTCAGAAAGTTTGAAACTTACACAGCATGGAAGTGTGATGCAATTTAATATGTGGAACAGATAGGTTTTAATCAGAAATGATACAATGAAATAAATTTACTATGGACGATCATTGTATTTTATTTTATTTAAACTCTATTCGTGGTAATTATTAATGGATTATTATTATTGACTTAGACTTGTAAGTGTTATATACACCAAACATTAATTTAGCCTCGTAAGTTATTCCGGCAGCAACTTTTCAAACCATTTGGAAATTCGGAAAATCATTTGTCTTTCCATTAATACTGTACGTCATCACTTCTATTACCACAAACTGCATTCATTTTTACTACAAAATTAGATTCGTAATTTCTTAACCTTTCGTGTTTCAAGCACGGCTATTTATACAAATTGTTCTTGATGGGTGATAAGCAACATTAATCATGCATCAACTGTCAGCAGAATAACGTTTTCAACTACTCGTCTGTTGATTTCCATGGCAACATCCATTATCCCTTCTCAGCGATTACAACAACGATCAGGAATTCCCAGGAGCTATTTTCTGAAGGATATCAAAAATGCACGTGATACAATAAATTTACGCAAGTAGCTGTCTATATAAGTTATAAGTTCCCCGTTACAAAGTACAATGGAGCATACATGGAAATTGTATAACGCATAATTTATGGTACTCTGTGTTTGTAGCGTAATTAAATTGGCGTGCAGTCTATTAAACGCAAACGGATTGTACTCAGAAATAAAAACTTAAGTATTCTCGGAACTGATGGTAAATTGTTTAATCATTTATCTACGAAGACGTACAGGAAACTTCTGTGGGTCGTGTAAATGCTTAAATATAATATTTCTGTGGCATTTCGCGAAAGAAATGTCAGAGGTACTATGACTAAATTAAAATGATATTTACAAGATTATTTTATAGTGTATCTGTTATTAAAGCGGTATGTATAATTCAATGGAAGGTAGCAAAGTAGAAAAGTAAACAATTATTTCAATATTGAGATAATATCAGGAAAGTGGTTGGCCTTCCTTAAACAACTTTTGCTTAAAAAAAAAACAACTACAGTATTTTCCTAATAGTATGCTGCATCTTCTACGCCAATAGAAAACGTTCATTACACAGCAATTACATTTATAAATAAGGTATCTACATTGTTTTGATATAGTCATCGTTAATGGTTGCAATTAATCATAGATTCGAACACCTTCACTAGTTCTAACCGTGTAAACGATGCAGGTTTCATTATCGTTTATGTAAATAACAGAATCCATGAAATTAAATGACTATTTATTTTTTTTAAATTTGATTAAAAAACATACTTCATGTTTCTCCATTGAATATCTGTGATTGGAGAGTTAAATATTACAATTATTATCGAGGATATTTTTGGAAAATGTATTATTTATGCATTTACGTGTTGGATGGTTTGTTCTGAAATATTCGCGAGAGTGATTAACTTCTACATTTTCTCATTTCTTATTAAACTTCATCACAACGTACTGAACATACTTTAATCCCACGATTTTTGGAAAAAGATAATTACGGTTGATCTTTATTTTCTTGCTAGAAAGCAGAGTCGAGAACTTTCATTAGGAGCATTATCGGAAATTGCTCAATAAGCCCCTTAATAACAACTTTCTTGAGTATTAACAGGAGTTATTATCAACTTTTCAATCTTATAAAACTTGTTCGGAACTCTTCTCCAAGCCTCTGTGCGTTATAATTGTTAAACACAATAATATTCCTTTGACATTTGCCGATTAATATAGTGAAACAATGGAAAAGTTTGATGTAAAAGCTCGAAGCAAGAAAATTTATCGATCAACTAGTAATTCGACATATTGCAGATTTTAAGTATATTCCTCATATACATATTCGACAAGGCTTAACGTAAAAAATTGTGTAATACATTTCATGGGAGGTATAATATTATACCAAGGTTAAGCATATCCGATAGGAACTAGATTTTATATTTCGAATACATTACGACTGCTCCCGCAATTTTATATAGAATTATTTAACAGCATTTGTAAGTAAAAATACATGTAAAATGCTCAATGTTTCCGTTATTGATTATTGATAATCGTTGTTAATCTATAGAAAGATGCTACTTACGTCAAGAACTCGATAACCTAACCATTATATTATATACATTCACATTTCCAAAAAATACTATCAGTTTCATTACATTCTCTTAATGTGTTTACGAGCAAGCGCACATATAGATAAGCGCTATCAGCACTATTCTGTGCAATTAAAATTTTCCAAATAATCAATAATAATTGGCAGTATTATGTAACAAAAATATGAATTTCACACCATAGGATGGCGTCAAAAATAGGAACAGTATTTTTTACTTTAAAATAATATTTCTCACAGAAATACTGTACAAGATCACGATATGCCGGTTACAATGCTAGTTGCAATAGATTGCCCCCAAAAGCATCTCGAGAGTGTCTATCTTTTTATATATTTATACATCTGTATATTTTCCTAGCATTAATCATCTATTCCCTCTAAGGTTTAACTTCTGCATCGACGATTCAGAATACATTTGTCGACGCCCGAACCACTGAATTATTCATGTAATTAAAATTGAGTAAATTGAGTATAGACTCGAGTGAACATTCAGTTTAGCGGATAAAAGAACGCGAGATAGCCTTCTGTATCCGGAACCAAAACGCTATTAGAAAATACTCTGATAATAATTGATGCTAATAGCCCTACTTGTCACTTTATTTCTCATTCTACAATTTCACTATGCGTACCATCGCACAAGTTTACTTAAATCAGTTAAATAAATACATCGACGTTAATAAAATGAGAATAAAGTCTCGCTACACAAATGAATATATCGTAGGTACAATATTAAAGAATAAGCACGCGTTTGATTACACTGTACTGCACGTACAATAATCAATCGCAGTAGCACGAATCGTCTCGAAAAAAGTACTGCCACTCGGAACAACGTCTACACGTGACGTCTAAAGTACTATTCACCCTTAACTATCCACCCAACAAGAGTCAATGTTATCGTAACCCCCCCGTAACTGCTTTTCATCTGATCCAAATCCAAATCCAAAAAAAACACACATCTTCTTCTCTCGTCAGGATTTACAGTAATACACGTTTCCCATTCCTCCGTCTTCTACCATTCTCTCCGTCACGTTTCTCGTTCTTTTTCTACGTTCGCGTTCGTACGTGTCCTTCGTGAAGCGCTTGCTCGGCTATTTGATAAAACGACCGATCCTCCCACTCGAAGAACCCTGACCTAGGGAAGTCCCCACTTCGTTCGAATGGTGTGGCGTTTTCTCGGGACCGGCACTGCGGAAAGTATAAAACGCGAGACGCAATTGCGGCTACACAATACGTGTGTAGTTCACAGCTCGACGATGGCTAGGTGCAGTGATTCACGGTCAATTGTTCAGAAGTGCGTGCTTCTGACGTTCCTCGTCGCCGTTCACGTGGCAGGGCGAGGTGAGAAGCTGGCTATTAAATGAGGAGTTGTTTAACACGTTCTGTGCCGTGTGTATAAGCGATGATAAACGTTGAACTTTCTACTTACTACTGTATTATACTGTCCGTATAAATAGTTGTATTACTGTAACGCAATATTTATATCGTCGCGTGACGATCACTGGTATGCGTTGGAATTTTTTATTCGGATCGTTCGATATTTCGAGCATAAATTGTTAAATTGTATTTTGTAGTTATTTTTTATGCGATTTTGTTAGTTGAACTTGTTGATTGCAATGCAAGCAAGTATTTTCTTTAGACGTTTTCTATCGAACCACGGTATAATTTATTAGACAAGGTTTGAAGATCATACCGAATATTGGTATTTGATCTTTCGTTGCATATAGCTGACGTGAACGTGTCGATTATGTAATGATAACTTGGAGAGTTATTTTAAAAAAAATTTTTTAAGTATATGCACTTGGCTACTGCTTAATCAAACTTTCGAATATTAATGCATCATTAGGTTTTGACATTAGCTTTTTATACATTTGGTTGCGTTTTTTCATTCGGATACTCTCATCGATAAATATCCTGCTTAGTCTGTATAATATCGTATGGTGCGGTTTCTTTTTTGTACTTTTAACTACAAGAATTTTGATCATTCTTTTCTCAACATAACGATTATGACATACGACTGTTTGAATTATCCATTCGAAATATATCCCAAAATTTCCTAAATGTTTTATCGAGACACACGAATTTATTATTATTAGTAGCTTGTTGTTGTTGAAAAATGTTTGAAATATTATGATCATATTAGAATATTTGTAATCGTCTTTGAAAATGAACAAATCTCATGTCACCTGCAGCCCGGTGACACAAAATATCAGCCAGCATTCACTGAAAATTATTGAACAAAGTTCCATAATACTCAAATACCTTCTAATTGACAAGTAAAGAGTACTAACCTCCTTATTCTTCGCCATTCCAAAGGGTCCGTCACAATTCGTACACGTACGTTTCGCGCGAAAATTATAATCCGCTTTTCCCGTCACTTTTCACCTGCAAGAATCGATATGTAGCCGTTTCGTTCACCTGGATCACGTTTCGTATTCAAAGAGACCTGCGACAAAACAAAGTGTCCCGGTCCCTTGAGGTATTACGAGGACCTGGGGTGCAAGCCCGTCTACAAGAATCCTGACGACTGCTGCGCGTCAGAATACGATTGTAGCCACCTGGAAAATTTGGCAAAGGATAAATGTTATGTGAACGGCCACGAATACAGCCTTGGGGATAAATTGAGGGAGGAGGATGCGAATCCTTGCGACATAGGTTGCACTTGTTCGTCGTTTGACAGTAATAAACCGTAAGTATTCTAAGCGTGAGAAATCTTGAATTATTCAACATTTTGGCGAATTGTAGTTCGGTTAAAAGGTAAAAAGGTGCGAGTAAAGAAATAAACAAATTTTCCTGTAACACTTTGGTGACGAATTTAACGTACACATACAGGACATTAAAATGGGAAAGATGAAAAATTGTTTTATGTTTCGATCTCTGGTGATTTCCACTTATGTTTGGGTTGAGCAAATATACTTCTGTGGTTGGAGTGTGCTGAAGAATTTTGGCGAAGTCGTTAATGTATAGAGTCAATTGACGTTTCTATGAAACAAAAGTTAGTTTAAGAGAAGCGTAATGGAGTGAGATTAAATACTCGATTGTGTTTCATAAAGTTTCTTGTGAGAAATGCAAACTTTATTATAGTGGGCAATTGCAATGTTTTTCAACTCTAACGTAACTATTAGTCTGCTTTTGTCGTAATACAATTAATAATGGTAATCATCACAAGGAATTATTATAAGTAATAACGGTATCAAGTACGAGCAGTTGCTAATAACTTCGTATTTAGAAAAGAATATGTATAAAAATAATGATTTTGCAGATTTGATAATATTGCCTCTAATTTCACTAACAAAAAATTGTAGATCAAGAAAGAACAAAATCTTTTATAACAAATTGAAATTATCGAAAATTCCACCTTTGTCTCATCTAAAAATTGTCATCAATAATTCATGATATCGAGCATCGTGATATCACCATTCAATACGTTCTTATACTCTGTATTTCTGAACAGTGCCAGATTTATATGTGCGGCTGTCGATTGTGCATTTCTGCCACCAAAACCAAATTGTTTCTACAGAAACTCACCTACTCAATGTTGTCCAGGGCCGTCCGTTTGCCGTGAGTAAATTGAATGCAATTTATGACCTAAGTAAATATACTGTAAGTACAAACAGACACGTACGATTTCAGAATTGGAAATTGTTGTAGAATTCTGAATGGTATTAATACAGGTATTCGGCAATAATAACGTAGAGTTTTTACACATAATACAGGACTTCATTTGATTTGTTTTAAATAAAGATAGAAAACTTACCTGTGATAATCGTAGCCTGTACTTTACACAAGTAGCAGTGCTTTTATTCAATCTTTACGTGAACAAGTACATTGGAAAGTATTAAATCAAAATTTGACAAATTTTCGAGTTACCTTCTTCTGTTAGTTTAATGGAGTATAACGAAGTTTTAATGAAAGTTTGCTAAAAATACCAAACAACATTGCTCTGTGGATTAATGCTATTTTATTCGGTATAATTTGTTCCCCCTTTGTGTCACAAATCGTGCACGTTGTCTTTCGTGCAAGAAAGTTCGCGAGGGCTTTTTGATGTGGTTAGAATACACGAAACTATCATAATTAAGTGAAACAATGGATGTAGACGAATCCGATTATGTTCCATAGTGGAGGAACAAGAAAAGAGAGCAACCTGTGAGGTTGACGGAGTAACTTATAAAGATGGCGAAACCTTCTCGGTTAAATCTGATCCGGACTTGAACTGCTACTGCATGCCTGGTTACAAAGGTACAATCTTGAACATAAATTGAAAAAGAAATTCCTAAATCAAATATATAATAGAATTACAGTAATTGGAGATCGTTTGCATTGGAACTTAAGAATTTTGTAAACGAAACCGAAATTAAATAATATGGAAGCATTGAGGCTGGTTAAGTATTATCAGGAAGTAGTTTAAAAAAATATTTTGCACTGTATATTTCAATTACAGTTTTAATGGTTTCGAGTTTAATATATAGTTTTCTCAACAATTGCAAAAGTGAAATCTCCAAGTGCTGTCATTTAAAATAAAATATAAATCGTGAATTAAACCCTGTAATCTTCACGTTCAGGTGAAAACGTTGAGCCCTTCTGTAAGAAACCGAACCACGCTTATTGTGCACCTCTGTTCCGAAACGCACCTGACGTTCACGAGAATTGTGCACCTGTTTTCTACAGCAATCAGAACCCGCAAACAGATTGCAGCCTTAGTTCTAGATGCCGTAAGTTTAAAAGAAATGGCCTGCGAAGATCATTTTCTTCTGTCTTCGTAGAAAACGATTAATGACTTGTCCTAAAGGAGATTATCTTATAAGATTGACCTCGTTTTTACAGAAAACGGCAATGACACTGTCATCCATAACCACGACAGTACTAAATCCATTTCTGAGGACGGTAGGTCTACTTGTGCAACACTATTCTATCAGTTATATCATTTTTAACAGCTTGCTACTTAAAGTTAAATCACCTCCTTCATACTTTGCTTCGACTGATTTATCATTAACATATTAACTGCATCCACGCGATCCATAAATAAACATCGTTGTGAAATCGACTTTACGTCTAGTTTCATTTGTTACGATGTAAGTGAAGGATTTTAAAAGCCGAAGGGTCGATTTCATGGAAACTTTTAAAAGCCAAAAATCAGGGGGTTCACCATTGGACGACACTTGTAAGTTCTTAACTAGAACTTTTGGACATTGGATAGGACATATTGGTTTCTGTTAGAACTTCGTTCACAGATTAACCGGGATCCTTTTAGACTTATCAAGATCGAACATTGGAGACCAGAACTAAGATTTCAGCACAAGATCTATGTAAAGATTATCTGCACTAATCGATATCTGAGAAATAATATAAGTCTCAGTTTTTTTAACTTCGCGAATTTCTACTTTCATGTTGAATTTATCGCGACAGTCAATAATTTGATTATTAATTATAATGATCATTTTCTGAAAATGGAGAACATAGAATTATTTGTGTACAGGTCAATGCGTATAATTAAATAATAATGAAAATAGCACATACGCGTGTGTATAATTGCAACTGTAACGGGGCGATTATTTTATAATTATCAATTTGAGCAAAAATTATTCGGTAAAGTAAAATATTTCATCAATTTACTACCACTAAACTTACACTCTTCGAATTACTAACCCAATAACATTTGGTACATATTTCATAAAGGAAAAGGTGAATATTAATAGAAAATCTATTTTATGAAACTTGCAGAAGGTAAAACGTGTAAATTCGGTGACATGGTGATGCACGTCGGTGACGAATTGAACCAAGGAACATCTTATTCTTCCGTTTGCGTAAAATGTGTTTGCGAAGTTCCACCTATACCAACATGCCAACGACTTCCGGACAGCGAATGTGATGTCACGAAGCACGCGGTTTTTGAAACATACAACTAACGCTAATAGATTCTGTGATATACTGCTTTCACGGATTATTATTATTATTGTTACTACTATTTTGTGTATAAACTGCTAGATTCTCGTGTACCTTAGAATAACAGTTGTAATGCCATTAGAAAATATCATCTAATTGTTAGAATGTTTCTCAATTTTTAGATTACTGTAGGTTTGTATTCTGAGAACAACTTTAAATATAGAAATGAACACCCAATACTTCCACCTAGAATTATCAGTGTCTCGATTTTATGCAACATAAAATAGAATCAGTTTAAGAAGCAAAAATATAATTCTATTTAAACAAATCGCACGGCTGAAAAGTACGTTACCTATACGTATTTAAGAAACTTTGTATGCATTAGGCGTATTATGTAGCCTTGCGTTAGTTCTCCTTCAGTTACCGAACGCGGAATGAATAGAGTATTAATACAACACCGCTGTCGCACAGGATGTTCAAATATCTATTGGGCACAATTTGATTTTCATAACGTTGGAACAATGTTACAGAATCGGAACGCCAATTCTCAGCCCGGTCGATATCAAAAGTTCCTTCGGTTCGTACGTTCTAAAGGTCTGAAACAATTTTCCAAAGCGATTCTAAACTGCGTGAAGATTCTACGAGGCGAGACGTCGAAAACGTTACCTTTCGCGTCTTATCCCTTCATGAATTTTTCAGCCTTTCCGTACGTAGTGTTCGTATTTTTCGCTTTTCTCTTTTCCCTGTCCTCCCGGCTCGAGACAGAACGTCGAGCCTTTGCACATCTTATCTGTTTCGAGCCTTTTTCGTCTGCGTTATTCGATTTGCTTATTCCCCTTTCCCGCAGGTTCGTTGCATTCGTACCATTGGCATATTCTTGGCCCCTTTAACGTTACACGCTTGATAGAATTCTAGCCGGTGTTCCCCTTAACAAAATACGAAACATTTCTTGCCCCGAGGTCTGTTTGATTTTATATCTCGATTTATGCTAAGAGTACTGACAAGTAGAAAGGAAATGCACACATAGGAATACTATTAATATTAATTTCGTGGCTTTTAGAAGAAATGGGGGGAAATGAAAATGTAAGGGGGATTGTTTCTGTTTGCGGGGGAAATAAGATACAGTATTATTAATGGCTGCTTTAAAGTATTTAGACGATTGTATTAATATATTTTTTTGAAGCATAAATGGCATCATGCGTAATTGTTAACAACCAATCAAAAGTTGCGAATCAATAACCAGCACCGCGATAACTCGAAAAACAAGCACATAATTTGTCAGAGCACCGAGCATTTCAATTAGACAAGCCAATTAACTCGCATCACTTGAACAAAAGCCATGCCAAAATAATTAACGCATGGAACACGAGAAGCATAATTGTAGTTCGCCTCGCGCAACAATGGGGCAACATTTGGAAATTAATATCACCGATGCTCGAAGGTATCTGGAAGCATCCGAGACAAGCATCGCATCATCGAAATCTTTCCAAAAGGAAATTAACGACACCGAATCGATAGACTTACCAACGGCTTGGTCAATCGCCAATAGTCCTTTGAGTAATTAATTGGAAAGGAAATCGATAAAGAAACACCACGAAGCTGCCTAAACAATTACTCAGAACCAGAAAGATAATCGGACTGCGGGCAACCCTGAACATTTCGATTCGACAAGCCAATCAGCTCCATCGGCGAAAATGTATCGATGATCGATGCCGGTGCAACGGTTCCATTAGACTGTCGACTACGCGTGTTTCCGTTCGACAAGCTTCCACGCACGTGTTGCCGTACAGTCGTCTTTCGAGTATAAATTAATCGCGACAATAGTGTAGGATTAGTCCGGTGCCCGTTGCGCAGACTCTATTATCCGGATCCGGCCCGTTCCATTTCTCGAACGCGGGGATCTAAACGCGAAACGACCGAGCCATCAATTAATCAATTCGGTTAACGCGTTTCTTAGGGCGTATCGACTTGCGTCCACGCTCGTGACGTGCTTCTTCGATCGAGTAACTCGACGTCGAACAGTTCGACGAGCAGCCCGACAACCATACGCATCGGTATGATGCTTCCACTGGTTCTAACTGTGAATTAATGTCAGTTTGGGAGTATGAATGACGAAATACGGGGCCGGATATCCCGTGGGAATATTCTGGAACGGGGAAAAGGATTTGCATCTCCACACGGATGATGATATTTCGGAGAGCAAGCGATTCTATGCAGCTATTATAAGGTTATCATCGGTGATGAAATTGTCACTGTGGAATTATTATTATTGTCACCGATTTGGACAGGCTGGAGGTTTTACAAGGAAGCGGCTGATCTGTTTTAGTGGATAATAATAATAATTCCTGCAGGTCGTTGTAATTTGAATGAAGAATTTCGCGTGTTGGGCAGTATTTATTTTATGTTGACATACTTTTCGCGTTACTGTTCGAAATAGATTTCGATGAGTTGCATGGAATCGATTGAAAATATTCATTCCAATATGGCTTGAATTCGTATTTTAAGTCCATTTAATTTCTGATTTTAATTCAGGATTGTTCTGGTTAATTCGGGGAACAAGTTAGTAATAATCATTTGCATGATTTAGACTTTACTTTTAAAGTACCTAATAATAAGAAGATGCAATTTGATGACGCGCCGGACATCTGAATTAGTTACATTCAGTTTCTATTCGTCTCTGAAGTATCAAGGATTCAGATCTCATTATCAGTGAAAATTAATGACATTTCTACTTTATCGTAAGGGGAATGTCGACTAAAAATATCTGCTAATTACTACTCCAACATTATCTAACGATCAGTTTAAAATAGTAATTTATTTCATTTAGTCTGAGACTTTATTTCCATACGGTCAAAAAATATGTCACACCTAGATTAATAATTCTCCATGCTTTCATCCTATCCGCCGTGCGCTGGGAACTAGACTGTGAAATGCAAGCAAATTGCACCGCGACTACCACTAATCTGGTTTGGAAAAACTGTTTCATGGAGAATTAACAGGTTCCAACGATAAGTGCGATCAATCTATTTTTGTCGCTCTGGGATTTACACGGTCAGAGCTTCTCGCGTGCTAATGTATAAAACCATCCAAATATGTCCGTCCCATCGAAGCGAACGACTGTCAAAAACACGTGTGGCAATACAACCCTCGGCAGAATCTATTATTGTAGGAATATTTGATAGTATTAAACTGTGGCAAAGAAAAAGATTGCAGAATTTGTTCGGCTTATTATCGGCTTATCTTTTTAGAATGTTGGAACACCTCAATTATCGAAATATTAATCGAACTCATAATTTATATGCATGGTGTTCAACGTAGATCGCAACAAGAATCATGGGAGAAAATATCCGGAAATATATTAATCTTATGGTGCAGTTGGTACAATTATTAGAGTAGTAATTGAAACGAATTTAATAATAGTATCGACAACTTTTACAAATATCTTTGTTCCAAGAAATTCTATAAATTCAAGGAAATTCACAAATATGCATCAACAACCTACATGCATTCCACTGCACGTTTAATCTTGTTCACTTTGGAGATCTCTCCCGGACGGATATCGTTCTACTGGCCGATTAGGGTAACCATTGTTTGCGGGACATCGTATTATTAATTTTTTTTATTTTATAATTGAATAATCTATGCATCGTAACACGAAACGTTTTTCTACGCGTTCAGCAAAAGAACGCCGTATAAGGAACGGTTTAATGAAATAATTTTATGCAACATATCTGCGGGTTATATGGATTTCGTGCCGAAAAATAGGTCGACGTTGATCATAAGTGGACACGCGAATCAGTACAGTGTTTCTGATCACGAAACGCGTTTTTGATATCTCGTTTTTCTTCACCGCGTTAATTTTTCGGTCGCTCTTCGTCAATGTTGATTTTCTCTCCCAGCGAAATCGTGGCACGTATTTCGATAGAGAAATTTCGATGACAGGGAATAATTATGTCTGGGGCTTATTTATTTTCCTCGATGAATATTTAATATTATTTGTTGTAACGTTTTGCTTTCCTGCCTTGATCGCGGACGAAAGATATTTTTTATCAATGCTGCGTTTATTATATCTGTGTGTATTATAAATGCGTGCTTAGGAACAATAAAGTTGCACGTGAAGTCCGAGGCCAAAACAGCAGCTCTAGAATCGATATGAGAATCGATAGATGTACGAACCGTAACAGAAATCGAGAAACCAAGTCTTAATCGCAATTGTTTTCAAGCCTTGGGCGGTCATTTCCCACGTGGAAAATGTTTTCTCGTCTGAACTCTCAACCCAGGTACCCTTGTACGCACGGTTTAGCTTTCGTCTAGTTCGCAGACCTGTCCGCTGTTGGGATGAAGATTGGGTCGCGAGATGCAATTATGATAAACCTGAAAGCTTCTTTCGAGAGGCTTTCAACGGTATCGCGGGCTCAAGCAAAAGGGTTGACCGCTACGGAACCGTTTTGACTCGGCCGCGTTTTAATCTATATCGCTTTCTATTTCCTGTTCTCTTTATTCCAAGCCTGCCACGCCACGTGATGAGCTTTCGACTCTCGAGAACGCTCGCGTGAAAAACACCCACTGCACTGGTTACGACAGATTTGTCGGATCAATACGGGAAACGACGAAAACTATATTATTTGAAATTCACTTCGGGAGCGATAAATGGAATAAATTGGATTGGTTATAATTTACCAAATAATTCATTGCTTATGATATTATAGGATTTATAATAAGGAAAATGTTTATTCATGAATTCACGATTTAACAGGAGATATTGTTTGATGATATTAAATACAAATTGTTCCATGAATATTTTCTTTTTAATATTTAAACTTGTTTGTTCGTATATTTCAGCGTCGCTTCACAATTTGATAACCTTCTAAGTAAACGCTTTAAAAAAATATTTCTACAATGTTGTGTACGTTGAACAGGTACGATGTATGCAGGGAATTGGGGGGGAAATTTGGATTGGAAACTTTTATGGAATTTCATTAATTTTATGGAAATTATTAAAGGTATAAGTAGTTCTGCCCATTTGTTACAAGAAAATGTGATATGCATTTGCCCTAACTTTTCTTTCTGTTCCGGCAGAAATATGACACCCTTTTTTGAAACTTCTCCAACATTTCTTTTTATCAAAAAAAGAGCATAGTATTTTATTTTATGACACATTACGCAATGACAGTAAATTTCAGTGTTTCATCAAAATAAAAAAATGTCAAAGTATTACAGTATTACACATGAAAACCTGAACACATCTACTAGGATGACAAAGTTTTCTCGTTCCCATAATCTTATCGGTGGATGCGGCTACACAGGAGTGCTCTCTGTTATTTCTGTAACCCATCCCTTTTATTTAAAGTAATGGCAAAATGTATTCTCCCTAGTTCACGCGTATAACACAATTCTTATGCGCATATGGTATCCCGGAGCTTACGCCAGGGGAAATGCGTCCCTGGACACCAATCACCCGTGGCTGAAGAATGAAACTCCTATACTTCAGGGGAAAATATAATTTCCTTGCAATTAACTTATGAACTAGTTTCCACGAATACCTGTACCAAGGTACAAATATTCTGATTTCAACATAATACTTTTGTCATCTAAAATACTATTGTTTTAATTAAGTACTCGTATATCGTAAATGTTAATTTACAATTAAAAATGTACGTAAGCTAGTAGAAGTTGCTTCCACGTAGTAATTTTGCTGGTATATTTTAAGGGCTGCAGTATATTTCGTTTTTATTAATTGATTAATTTTGAATTGAATTTTCCGATGAATTATTATCCTCGAAAACACGTACACACTTGAGATTGTGTACATGAAACCGAAACAGAAACGATAGCTAAACATGGAAATGGAATTTCTGAAATATTTCTGGTAGGCTAGGCGGAAATGGCAAGTGGGTTTAATCAAAAATTATTTGGCTAAAAGGGAATTCATTAATCAAATTTCTCTCATTTCTACAGGAAATGTGGGTCATCCAAGATATTCATTTTATTGAATTAATCCATCACGTTTCCCGAGGGGCTCGTTAATAATTTTTTGATTAAATTCTCGCTGAAAAGCAGTAATGAATCGAAATAATAGTATCTTCGTAATATTTCTAAAGCGTTACGTTATGAAATATTACCGTGTAACAGTGACTGAAACGTAGAATACAGCACAATTAATCGTATTTTTTATTACAATTTCTTTTTACAAATGTACTTAATAATACGCATCTGATAAATAATTAAAATAAAACCATGACTGGTATATATATAAACATTACAATGGTTAAAAACCTCTACCTCCATGTTATGAAAATTTTGCAACAATTTTCTGCTATTTCCTTAGATTATTTTAAAACGAACCAAGTCAAACTTACTTCTTACTCACTATTTTTTACTTCGTTGCGCTGTGAACAGCCTATTATACATTTAACTTCATTCGTTTATTTCCACCTTGCAAAACTTTTCTACGCTTTTGCATTTGTAATTCACCCAACTTTCGCGCAAAAGTCTCGTGCAACATTATCAAGTGAATTTAAAGCAAAGTAACCACTTATAATAATTTTAAGAAAATTATACACCCTCCTCAATCTTTTTCCCTCCGCCTTCAGTGGAGTACCTTTAATTTCATTAACCCTTCTCCACTTCGTCATCATGACTGGCGTGACGAAACGCCTTTGAAATTTAACGCAGCGACATCACGACACCCCACTCTGCACAATCTTCAAAGTTTTCCTTTAAGGCCATGTATTTATTAATACGAACATGCGTCCGAGTGAAATTTAATTTCGTAGATGCCTTTGATTAACATTCGATGCAGTTCCTCTTCAAAGAAGTACGATATTTACTCGAGGCTAATAATCGATGTGGAAAGATACCGTCCTACGTTGTAATAGCGACCGACGTCGTTAATTATTAAAAGTGTCGTTCACGCAATCTTCTTAACCCTCTATAAGCCCATGCCACTTTGAAGTTACGTATACTCGGCATGTATATTTTATAGACCTTATTTCATTTTCTTAAGTAATTCACTATAACATTTTGTAGTTATGTCATTCCACTGTGCTAAATGTATTTATAACTCTTTGCTTATAACATTAAACAAATTATTTACAACGTGTGAAAGTCGTGAAAAGGAATTTTTATATAGAGTGTTAATAATTTGTTCCAGCTGCTTGTTTTCGATTGCGATTGTATTCAGGATTATATGTAGAAATATTATTGCTATATTATCCCTTCGATTATTATCTCTTTACCATGATCCAATTAGTATTAATATTTCAATGACAATTTGAGTATTGTAATAGGAGCAATTTCATCATAATTATGTTCAATTATGTGTTATAAATGTCATAATTTATTTATGGGAGTGCAGGACTCACAGTGACGACAAATTTCCCACAATTTTCCTTCGAGGTATTAAAAATAAAAAGCAATTACTTAGTTATTTTATAAATTATTTTAATTATTAATTCATTAACAGTGCGACACTTTATATTATACGCCTTATCGCAAACCCATAAAAGTTTAATTTCCGTACCACACAAAACCAGATCATAATTCAATACTTACTTAATTCCACCTTTCTTCCACACATTTGGAGTAAAATTCGAAACATAATTCCTCCCACCAACGATTTTCGTAGCGACAATAATTTCCACTCGACAAATCTAATACAATAATATCATTACAACAAAAAAAAGAAAAAGAAAGAGAAGGAGGCAAATACGATTTATCCCCTTTCTCGAACATTGCTTCCCAACAACAAGTGTATTCAAGCTTCCATCTATATTTCATCGTAACCGTGTCCGAACCAAAATTCTAATACGCCAGAACAATCAAGCCACCCCACGCACGCGGTCGTTCCCGTGAAATTATTCCATTCGAGTTGTTCCCGCCGCCCGATCGATAATATTCCAACTGGACACGAATATCGCCGGGGCATATTGTTCCATCTGGAAAAGCGATTAAAGCTGTACGCCTGTTTCCCCAAAGAAAGACCTCACGTGACCTACATGCGCCCCAACGAAAGAAGGATTTCGCTGTTTGCGCGCACGACAATGCACCCTCGCCCCGGGCAAGGTTCACCCTCCTTTCGAACCTCCTCGAAACCGGCTTAAGGCTGTATTGTTGTAAGCTCGAGGCTCTTTTGCCCAGCTTTCTCGCGCAAAGAACGGGGCAAGGGGACGCCTTCGACGCTCTGCTACCATTCTATTTGCGTGGAATACACTGGATTCTATGTAAATGCAGATTGGGCGGTCCAGTTTTGGCTCTGGCAACGTTCCCTTCTGTGAATCCTCCTCGGTTTTATGCTTTCACGCCGTACTGCCAAGATGTATCCAGTCTTGGACATCTCCCGCCTATGACCTTTGACCCTTTGCTTGGACGGGTTCATTGTTGGACCTTTGTCCAGGAGTGTCCTGAATGGAGGCGATGGGCTGTCAGTTTTGGAGTGAACTTTGTTGGTTCGAGGAGACGCTTTAGGGGTCGCTCGTTAGGGGTTGTTCGAGGCTTCTAATTAGGGGGAGATTGAATGGAGTGAGAGGGGGAATGTTTCCTTTTTTTTGTGGGAGTTTAATGTCGCATCAATTGCACAGGTTATTAGCGACAAGTGTGGAAACTTAGTACCTAAATATTGTGGTAGTATAGTCCGATGTCTGGAAAGTTTTTGTCGCCGGTGACTTGCTGCGTATTTTCATATTGGCGACGAACTGGATGACCCAAGTTGTTGTTATTTGGAAACGTTTAATTATTAAGGGATTTGATTTTAATGCGCGTCCATGGTTTGGCGGGGTAATTGCTGTCAGGTAAAAGAAAAATCTATAGTTTGTCAGTTAAGGTGTCCTAAATATTTTGACCGCAAATAAGATACCTTTTAAAGCTCTTTAGGACTATTAAATTAGTCATTACGGGGCACATGTAGTTGCCATATATTAATTCGATGCGAATAAAGTACTTTGCTTACTTTGTCTAGTTATTTATATACTGTGAATTAATATACAGTATTTTATCAAATATTGTAACACGAAGGTACCGAAGTCTATTTTAGCTTTGTATTGCTGACAATTGGGGCATGAAAGAAGCATGGATATGTGAAATATAAAGAAGCAACTGGTTTTCTGGGCGGTTCGCTGTTGCATGCAGTCCATGGAATCCTGTTGAATGCAAATTAGATCGTAAAATTTAAAGGCCATCTTTTTCGGTCGCGTTCAAACATATCTTTCACATGGCTTTGCGATGTTAATCATTCTTCAAACCAGATAGTAACTCTGAACCTTCCAGACTAAATTAAAATATCGTGTTCTCCTTGACATAAATGTGAGATATTTCACAGGATGGAGGTCGAAGTTCTATGTGACGTTTCTGTTTTATTGCAGAACTTACTGTAACCGAAGAATGTCCTTAGAAATATTAACCATTAGTCTTGGCATCAGTATTGTAGAATAGATTGTAATCAATTTTTTATTATATTTAGAATGCAATGACTTTCAATTAGGTAAATAATATAAAATTAAATATGATGCTCTAATCGTAATAATTATAATATATTTATATATTTCTATTTTATATTTTTTCACTTTATTTTTTAATTTTCCTTACTCGCTTCAAAATTATGAAGAGATATTTTTTCTTTTTCTTCATTACATTATAAATAATAGTATCAACTACATATATTTGTAGAAATTCTTACATCTGCAGGAAAACATTTGTATGTTTAACACTATATGTATTCCTGTATCACTCTACGTAGAATTCTCCATGGACGTTGAGATATTCATAATTTTCATATAAAAAAGGAGGAAATTTTTAGAAAGATACCTTAAGGTTCGCCAAGAGGATACTAACGCTCTCAATTTTCTCGGATATTTCTCCTTATCTTTCAAATAGAGTTTCTTGATACCACCAGAAAGTATGCTAACTTTTTAATATAATATAATAAAAAAATTTACGTTAAATAGCAAATGAAATATTCTACTTTCCATAACAGCAAATTAAACACTTTCCGTATTTATTAAAGTTTTCACTTCCACTACCCCTTCTGTAATGATATCTACGCCGCAGTGAAACATTCTCACAAAAAAAGCGCCACGTCACTGAACATTTTCAATCGATAAAAATACTTGTCCACCGGCCAAGCGAAATACCTCAGCGTTTATCAAGGACAGTCCGTCGGCGCAATCCGCCATCAAATCTCTTTTTAATTAAAATTTTCCCGCACTTTACACCCATTAATGAAGCAGGCCAGAACGAAATCCAATTCCGGAAGAATTCCGCGCCTTTATAAAATTTTCAAGTTGCTGGAACACGCAAGATTGAACGACGGGGAACTTCAAAGACTTGGAATGGGGGGGGGGGGGATTTCTTCTGCAGCCCGAAACTTTCGCCAAAATCGATATCTGTGCACCGTCGTGTACGGAGTTTTCGAGGTCGTTGAAAGCGCGAGACGGGGAAGCAAATCGTGCCGTGAAGCCGACAGACGTAATCGTGGGGATCGGTTGTTGCAACGATGGCAACGGGAATTTTCAAAATCGAACACGGGAAGAGTGGAAACAGAGGGATCTGTCGCGGAATAGGCGAGACATTCCATTGTGAGAAACGTTAAGGGCCATCGAGAATATTGCTGGCACGGTAACGTCGCAATTAAATGGCGCAGCTCGGCAAGCAGTGGAAGAAACGGTATCGTAACTCGCGATAAAGCTGCTCGTAACATCGAGATCGTTGTCCTGATTGCTGAACGAAAATTTTCGATGGCGCCTCGTCGGCGTTCAACGGCGACAGGTCGTGGTTGCGGAAGTGCTGTTTCGTTGAAGTGATTTTGAGGAAACGTTGTACGTTGGCACGTACTTGATAAACGTATATAGCAGCTGCTTGCGATATCTTTATGTTTATTTCATTTTTCTTGAGCGATTTGGAGTAACGAAGGAGGGTCGAATACGTTAGTAATTACTACATGAAGTATTAATACTTTAGATATTAAAGTGGATAACTTTGTTCACACTTTGGTGCATACATTTCTAGAGCGTTGCTTTGAGTAATTGCAATAAATAACTATGTTAAGGAAGAAATTGCATTTTTGTTAAAGCGTGTGCACCTTGAAATAATTAATTGATTTGGCTAAGAAATTTTAATCCATACGCGTTCAATGATTGTCCATTAATTTTATTGAAACATATTGACTTATGTAAGAAGCATATCAACTTGTTATTGGGGCATCATTATCCAAATATTAATTAGCGTGTGTTCAGATATTAAACTTGTAACTCCATTTAAACTAATGAACGCTATGAATTTCAACATTTCGTATGAACAACGAGAGTCAGATCAATGATACGTAACGTAGAACATTAAATACAAATCGGATCATGTTTATGATTTGCTGCGACAGAGCTCGGATGTGCCACCAATTTTTCTCAATGAGAATAATTTAGTCTTTGAACGAAGCCGGCATTACGATAATTACAATTTTGCATTGGGGACACCGTTTAGCACGTTGCCATTAATTACGGAAATTTTCCGTGTCGCGTTATGCAATTTCCCCGCGAAGGCTTTCCATTTGAAAAATTAATCTTACGACGAAAGCGCTTCCACAGAGACGGTCTATGTATAGAGATGGGCTCTGGCGAGTACGGAAAATTTAATTTGCTCGCGAAATACTCGAAAGATCCTCGCACGGCAGATTAAACCACGGAAAAGTCGCCGAAGGATGCTTGAATGAGTTAAAGGGGTTCGTGACATCCGTGTTTCGTGTATGGAGCATCTAATTCTGTACGAAAAACACTGCACCCCCTTCCTGTTTATTTTTAATTACTGTGAAAGGTCCTATATACCTGTTCTAATAGGGATAAATTGCTACTCTATTGTAGAAAAATTGTCGTAATCAATTCGTTGGTAATGTCAATAGTCTGTTCGCAGATTATCTGCGCACAAATATAGTCTACTGTAATATTCAAGGCTGTAGATTTATTATGTCTTGGTACATAATTTCTTAATATTTTTGTTGAATTTGGCTTCTAAATCTACGCGATATTAAAATATCTGAATGAATATAATACATTATAAATAATTGTTCATTAAATTACTAAATTCAAATTCGAAGATATTATTATAAATAGATTTTCGGAACTTTTCAATCGTGGCATAGATGTCCAATTTTAACACTTAACCGTCTAGTTAGCGTGACTTCAACTTTTCTCCAGTAAAACTCTTATCTAAGGTACCTCCCGGAAATGGCCTGTTTTCCACAGTTTCGTACTCAACATAAGTTGTTTTATCGTCGTATGCGCATCCTCGAAGTTCGCTATCAAAACGAACTGTACGCTGTAACTACAGAAGTGTGGAGAACATTTATAAAAACGGGCTTGTATTTGACACACTGACGGGTTGAAGAATTTAATCAGCTAACCGACTATTAAATATCGAGCACCTTTTACTTGCTCACCACATCCTTTATTCCTGTACTTAATACGGTACTTAAATTTCAATGATCCATAGTTCAACATTTCCTCTACCTTTCTGCATCGACAAAAGGAAATGGGAAAATATGGACATTATTAATAACAAAGTGAACACGTCGTAAATCAAACCAAGATCATTGTTCTGGATTATGTATAAAACTAAAAGTAAAAAAACATAAAGAACCAAAGCATCCACTTTTCTACGCATATTTGCATCGGGAATTATGAAAGTATTATCAATTACCAATCAAAAAAATCTGATGCCAACAAGTTTTACTATCCTTGTCTTTCAATTTATTCCTCGTGTGTCAACAGGATGGACCCCTCGCTATTATTATGCAATCCTTGAAATTTTTCGATAAAACTGCAACAACTCGTCACTCGTCACCCCTCAATCCCGTCACCGCCCCAAAGATTCCGTGGCTCGAACGTCGTTGCACGAGCACAAACGCATCGCGCCGCGTGATCGATGACGCTTGTCATCGAAGTTGACAGGTGGCAACGCAACGACATGCGGCCCAATTGCGGCCACATTATTAAACTACCGGCCGTCAATGGATGCAACCCTAATAAGCCGGAATGCACAGTTTGTGCCCTGCAAATAGACCGTTTAGATCGGGCACAGCGTGGCTGGGTTTCGGCGCGAGTTCGCGGCGTGCTACGATCGCTTTGCAATAACGCGATCGCAAATTTGCGCCGACCCTGTTTCGCCAACAACAGCTGCAGCAACGTGTAATCGCGATGGGTGTTCAACGGCGTTGTTTGCTACACAGTCGAGATACGGGGGTGAATGTAACATCTTATTAGACTTCGCATCGCCTGTATTCAAATATCGAATTCACGAAGGGAAAGAAGTAACGTCAGTAATATTTATTCACTCATAATAAATTTTAAGAAAAGAAACAACACATACCGTTATGAACAACACAAATTCACTGCATCACACAATGCGCCAACCTTAATCACAGCAGAACACACAACCTACTGATGCGTTCCGATTTGTATAAGTTTTGTTTTCCTCTTATTTACGCATTTACCGTTGGTGCATAGCATTGCCAACTGAACGAAAAGCGTATTTATTACTTTCTAATCTATGAAGTCATAATATTAATTTATTCCCGTCACTTAATGGCGATTACTTACCGAATGATGTGAAATTGATTTGTTTCTTAAAAATGGTCGGCAAGTGTATCTTGATATTAGATTGTACCAATAAGTTCGTATTGTTTTTATTTCGAAATGAATCTGTTCCAGCAATATTTGCCTATGGGCCGTTTTCATTATACACTAATTTATAGATAATTTATACCCCTTGCAAAGCTGTTGCGAATTGTTTAGGTTAAATATTTAATTTCAAATGAAACAGTTGTATTATTTGATCGAAAACTTTGTCACGTTGTGGTAGTACATGATTAATTGTTATAAAATGCATTTGACAAAAATAATGTTCTCTATTCACGACGAACTGCATGAGCTTATTGGATAATATTTCGATTTGGGTGTTAGTCGCGGTGTTAGTCGCTGTCAGATATTTATACCGGTTTGCGGTTTATATGAAGTTTAATAGATTCTTTTTAAGTATCGTAGACAGTGACGTGCATAGGTGAGATGAATTTCACAATTAGAAAACCCTGATTTCTCCGATCTATGAAAAATAAATACACTCGTCGGGCCATTTTAGTTCGAAACTGTGCCAGAATGATGATTTAATGAAATCTAGAGAACGTTAAAGGGTCGACGGTGGTTTATTATGTACGGGCGAGCACATTGAGCAAATTTTAGATCTCTGGCTGATTGCGAATTGTACGCGATTAAAATTGGATATATTAACACTTTGAATGGCGCGTCAATTCATATAAATTTTCATTCGCGTCTCGTTGGCCATCTGTGACCCACATTGCTGCATTATACTACATATGTTTGCCAAATATTAAAATATTTCGCGATAGTGTTCCTTGTTGTGGATGAATAATAGAAATGATCTCAGTAGAAAATTCAGTGTGTTACTTCGGTTCAAATGTAAATTCCATGACTTTTGTCAATTAAACCGCAATGTATGTATATTAAAATGCATGGTTCTGTTTACTAAATATTTTGAAACAGTCGGTTATATAAATATATTTGTGTTCATATAAATATTTATTTTTCAATTCAGTAAGATGTACATTAATAATCCAAATCTGTTTAAATACTTGTGTTATTAATAAATTTATTAATTACATTATTTATTGCATTGTTTTTATGAAACAATGTTTAGTCAAACATACAGCCTGGTATATTTTTCGTGGATGTTACAGCGTTCTGTTGCCTTCTAGCTTTCCAACAGTATGATATCCCTTGAATCAATAGTCTCGGTCCCATTCTGTGCGTCTTGAAAGATGGAAACCAGGAAAGCTATTTGACTCCGATTTGGAATATTCTAGCCCATCCCTCTTACTCTCCAGACTTTCTGATTTATTACTTATTTATTTTTGTAAAAAATTCTAGTCGTCACAGAACATTCAAGTATTTAAATTTCATAATAAATCACCTTGATCAAAACAGGACTTTTGGGACAACGTGATGTCACAGATAGTTAACGCTATCCATAATAAAATGTTCACTAATTCGCAATTAAATTTAGACTCAGTTGTTTTTATTTTATTATTGTTATTAATTCCACTATATTTATTCATTATTTACTTGTTTAATTTAAACAAGTTGGTCAAATTTATCTTCAGACTTAAGACTTTGCAGGTGCTAATTTCTTGACTCCGAGCACTTTAAATTTATTCATACAATTAACAAACTTTGTACGATTTTATCAGATTTCATACTTTACGTGGCATTTAAAAGTTACATATTTAAATAAGTACGTGTCATGTAGGAAGTTTCGGGTGCGAAAACTTTTTTCAATATTCTCATTTAGCCTATAAAATTAACAGATAGCCAATCGTTTTTTTACTCGAAAAGAGTTTCGAAGCGTTAAAGTTAATTGAGTGCTACATTCTGTGTTGAAAGTCAGAGGCCAAAAAGAAGTTAAATGAGTTCGCGTGCAGTGATCTGCAAACAAGCGAGGCTCGTAGAGGAGCAAAAGTTACTTAAACAGTTCAGAACCATGATGCCCATTACTTCGCAACTTAACTTACAGGCCATATGAAGTTTGCTTATGACCTCTAAACGTACTAACAGTTCCTTCTCTTATCATTAGTTTACTCCACGCCCCTCGCGTGAAATAAGAGAAAAATAGATAGAAGGAATAGGAATAAACAAAAGGGACAACAGAAAGCTACAATTATTTTATCGTTATTTCTTTCCGATTTAAATTAAGAACTTTGAAATTAAAAGGTTATATACTCATCCGAAATAAGGGTCGGCTTACAAACAGTTGCAATATACTCAAACACGATATGAGTATTAAATACTAAACACAATATCACGTGCATAAGCATAATTAAAATTCCGACGAATATATTATATTTATTCTTTATCATATAACACGCGTATGTAACTTCAAATCATTTTAACCCATACAAAACGTCAAATCGCGCCTCATACGATATAAAAAAACAACCCCACCCCGCGAAGCAATACAGGCGGGGAACAAAGGACGCGTAAGATCACACGATCCATCCAATTAATATAGATTGTTAATAGCACGTTTCGAGGAATTGAAACATATTTTTTGATTCATTCGCCTGTATATACGTTTCCCACGGAGTCGATGCTAAATTGCATACGAGGGGCATTCACGTGCGCACGGATGAACACGAGCACGCGGATTCTACAATGTTCGAAGTAGAATAAAACCTTCAGGATCGAAAGCGATAAATTCGACGTACGCGCAGTCGACCGGTTGCATATTTCCCATGGAAAACGGCCGGCAATAATTTTAAGTTTTGTCGCGACCGCATTTGTTACAGTCAACCGTGCGAGCGATGCAATTTGTAACGGGCTGCAACGTTACGGAGGCGTCGTTACACGTTGTTTTCGCGTCGTTCCGCGGGATTTAATGAACGAGATGGACGATAGAAAATCCTCGTACCTTACCACCTGTAACGATAATAACGTGGTTACAACGATGAAATTAAGCTTATCGATTTTGGCAACAATTTAACGGCCGCAATTTACTGGATGGAGGGGAATGGTTCGCCGATAAGCATTGTTGAAATAGGGAGGAGATGGCGTTAGTATGCTTGAAAATGGCCGTAGATGTTTATGGTGCTTGGTTGGTTTCAATCGTGGTGGATATTGATAATTAAACGCGATTCCGAGAGTAACGGCAAAGGTGGCTTTCGTTGAATCAAATAAGAGTATTTATTTTATTTCTTGGATACAAACGGATTTGGTTAAATAGATTCTTATATTTCGTTTCACAAATTGAAATATTATTTAAAACGATGCAGCGTGGTCGCTGTTTCGTGACAGCTTGAATTTGGGTTTTGATTTACTTTGGAATTATAGATGAAGAAGATACAGTAGTTTGAATGATAAACGAAGATAAAATATTGTTCGGTTGAGTATTTTTAATCCTGTCAATGAAGATATATTTTTCATTCGGATGTAAGGTGTTGTCGTACCTCTTTTCGGGGATGGTTCAAGTTTACATTTCTTCGTTTTGATATCAAAATATTACGTTCTTTATTTTAGCGAGTTATATATTCGTTTATTTTTTTTAGACGTTATGCAATTTTATGGACATTACGAAGTCATTATTGTTCGTACTTGCGCACGATGTATATTATACGACCATATCTCTATTTAAAATAAGACGTTGAAGTGAAATTTCGATTATTGTGACAAACGAAATTGTGAACGATGTGATATTCATCAAATTTCTCGTGCAAACACGTAAAAAAATATATCTCTCTTATCAGATGTGAAGTGTGTTATTAACGTTTAATAGTGTACCATATTTGTTTTCTGGAAACAGTTGATACGTTGCGCGAAGGGTAATATTAGCGCATAAACCTAACAACGGACCTTATAAATCTCTTAATACGTTTATAGTATCTGTAAACGCGGGCATTAAATGCCCTAGTCGAATTAATCGTCGCACTCGAGTGGTGCCATAAACAATAATGTAGCTATTGAAAGTATAAAAACATTTGGGGATGAAACATTGAAGATACAAAAGAAAATAATCAAACATCGTAATGATAAAACATTGCATATAATTTTATTTCGATCAAGGGACAAATATTGCAGGAACGATATTTATTTCAACATTTTTTCTCTTGTGTATTATTAATACTTACAAAGATATTGGACTGTCAAAATTATCGACACCATAAGCTTCAAAGACTAGGCAACAGTACAGAATAAAGCAATATACGGTCACGGATGTTTTATAAATAGTACAGGTTCGTAATGTGTTCTGTTATATTTTTTAAGTGGAACAGGTCAATGATATACCAGCCGTAGATATATTTCAAGTAGTACAGGTCAATACAAAGGATGCCTGGCCCAAAATAGAGAACTGGAATGAATAATTTCTATTTTCGAAGATAAAATTGTGATATTTTTCTGCAATGTACGAAGATAAAATATTACGCGAAATTAAATGATGTAAGATTTTTTGATATATTATAAATGAGGTTTTCATCAAACTACTGTATTATCGGTTCACAAAATTGACGTGTCTCCTACATTGTAACCAGCAAAAATATTACTACATACTTTTGCGTTTAATTGTGACTTCCATCCAATATAAATGGAGTAAAATTACAATTGTTATAATATCCCTGCGGGGCAGTTATAAAATGCGCAATTTAAGTACATTAAATATTAACCCCTTCGTCACTAATATTAATATAATAAATCCATTACAATATATATAATCTTTGCACGGTGTCTCACATTGTATTAATTAACGTGATTTTCTAATATTTGACACATACATAACAAAATCAACATACTTTTTCCTTTCGTCTCCCACTACTTATTATGCAGGGATATATATTGATTTTCTTCATTTTGCCCATTTATCAGTTGCCAATATATCATGGAACATTTGTCCAATACAATATTTAGTTCATTAACAAACTTGGTTCCTATTACCTGACGTTTTTGCCGGTTTATAAATACTCGCTCATAATAAATGTTAACCGTGGTCAGCTCGCTTTGCTCGAAATTGTGTAATATCAACGTAATATCTGTATCCAGATCCATTTCACCGGAACTCCGCGGTAGTTCTACCAATATTGTAGCCCGCCGGTACTCTGAATCAGAGATAGTGAGCGTTAATTACTTTCGTAATTAGTAACTGCTCGCGGGCATGCTCCTCCGTGAAAGAACGAATAAATCTAATATCGTCGAAATTTCCCTCGCCAACCTGGCTCTCGTTTCGCATTAACAATTTCATCGCAAACTAGAAATTTCATTAGGGTATTTCCTAGCTGTGATATTATTTACTCTTGCCCCTGGATTATTCACTATCCTGCGCGAATATAGTAATATACATATAATTAGTAAAACATCGACGTAATATTTCAGCCTCCCGTAATCATTGAATAAGCTCATTAGTCTGAAATCTCTGTGAAAGTCCAAATTTCTTGTTGGTAATTGGCACAGCGCGGTTATAAAGTGCAATCGAATTTTTTTATCGGATTTGACAAATTAAATATTGCTGGCCGAAATATTGCTTCGACGTTTAATAACTTGATCAGAAAGCGGATCGGAGGGCTTAACCGCGTTAAATGAGAGTACTTTACAAGTAAGCGTATGCTAATTTCGGTCCTCAGTGTCCAGCGTGTATAATAAATTTGAAAGTAGAACTGGTTCGGGAAAGAATAAAGTTGACGACGACGGTATTGTGTGTTTTTCTTTACTCCAGACTGTCACTGCACTTCGAAGAACAAGTATTCCATTTGATTTGAGTTCTTCTTTTGTTTTTAATTTAAATGTAAATTCTTCCGATTGAGGAGAACTAATATTTAAATTAAATTTAGCATAAATTTGCGAAGTGTTGGCATACATTAAATACAGGTTTAAATATGTAATTAATTTTTTGTACTAATAATCCGCCCGAACGTTTTTCAAGTTTTTCAAGGCTCATTTTATAATGAATTGCAAATAACTTTAAATTGCAAATTTGCTTTGGCAGATAAATTTCAAATGGTCCTAAATTCATCGAAGAATGTCGTGAAATTTTTTAAGATTGTTAAAATGTGACGATTTTATTTTACTAATTGCTGGTTTTCGATAGATAATAATAATAGATATTGTCACCAATTACCCACCAATATTTTTCACAATGTAGGACGTGTTGAACAAATATATGCGAGAAAGGGTGGAAAAAACAACCGGGGGCGATTCACTAAAAACTTTACGACCAAGCATGTAACGTTTAACCCTTTTTTACTATTCTCAACCGGTGGAATCGCAGGCATCCATCGCCCTCGTTGTAACTTTTATTTTAAGATTAAATTTACATCAAGCTACCGTCTGGCGTGTGAACAAGCGCGAAAAGTAATCACCCCGAGTTCAATATTAAACGGTGGCGCGAGAGCGTTGTATTTTTAAGGGTAGCTTATATAGGGTGAGCCACGAGAAACGCAAAACCGTCAAAATATATCTAAATACACATTAAAGAATTTTCAAAGTACAAAATAAATATTGACATATTTAATAAATAAGAATTGAATAATTCGACATACTAAAAACATAAAAAATTATAGCAATTTACCTTCTCAATTGTTTAAACATTTTTAACTACTTCACTGTATCGACTCTCATTGCAATCTGAAATTCTCTGTTACTTCTACATTATATTAAATTTGGTTTAATATACAAAAACTAGATTTTCAAGTTCCTAAAAAAAACATAGTACAAAATCTTACCAATATCCTCCATAACCCTGCACTTTTCTAATGTATTCCTGCACTTGTGCTTCGATACATTGAACAAAGCTAATTAAATAAATAATCCAATTCAAACGTATAACTAACGAACTGTACATTTTAACGCCACACGAAACAGATTAAAAGATAAACAACAGAAGTTGGTATTCCAAACGCGCGATTCATTCACAGTGGCCAACCCATAGAATTCCTTGTTCCCTTGGTTAAACTGGAACTCGTAAACGTACAAATACGACCCGTGCAACACACCCGTTTTTCGTAGCAATTTTGCCCTGGAATACGGCAATATTTTTATTGATTTTCGCGTTAACGGTGAACATCAGCAATGAGCGAAGGGCAGAATTCATACATTGCAGCCACGCATTGGCAATAATAGCTGGATCTTTACAGGCGACGCAGTGTGAGAGTACGGTGTCGCAATTTTCCATTGTGCGAAGCACGGTTAATTTTTCCTCGTGACCGGAAAATTCGAATCTGTTGACGCGGCTGTACAACGAGTAATGTTTTACACGTGACGTGTCGTCGCGATACGCTCTTAACGTGAGAAAAAAAAAAACGTTCCAGGCTTTTCGCGGATGAATCGATTCACCAAAATTGCCGGAGATTCGTGCAGTAACTTGACTATTAAACTCGTTGCTGGTATTTCGATTCAAAGTACGGTTCTCATTATCGGTGTTTTACACTCGTCTTTAAATTAACAGAACGAACAAAGGGACGCGAGTGAAGAATATTTCAGTTTACGAGTAAGTTAATCATAATGAATCGAGTGGTCGAAATACAATTGTTAATGCACGTACTAAATGAAGATATACCGAATAATTTCCAAACGAGCTGTACATTTATAGTCAATTCCCAAACAAACGAACTGCCGCGTTTATAGCCAAAATACGAAAATAAATTCCCGTCCCTCTGGTGCAATCCAACGTGGCAATCAATTCGTATCGCACGAGGCCACATTCACTCAGCGCTCGGAACGATTAATTATACTTTTCCGCAACTGCTTTCATTTTTCTTCCTTCCTTCGTATAGGCTGTTTCCGGATTCCCTTGTTAAGCCGTAAGATGCAACAAGTGTTGAACAGCTTACGTCTTGCAGCAAACAAACGAGATCACCGTGCCAGAATAATTCTTCGTCCGATTAATTAATTAACTCGGGGGTTGGTTCGTGTGATGGCGCATTGCTCGGTCTCGTGATTCCACGGGGGTTTCTTTTCCGTGCCAGATCGAGTGCATTGAACGCGCTCGCCGGATTAATTGCGGCTTTATCCCGACACGAGATCCTTTTCCCGATTTATCAAATGGCTTTAAGCGTGTTTCAATGGCGCCTGTGTGTACATAAATCAGTCTCAGCGCTGGCTACGTTCAATTGTTAACTTGTTGTTCCTCTTAAGCGTAGTGGTTGTTGATATTTGGACGAAGGAAAACAGAAGGAAGCAAGGGTTTTCACTTTAAATATTTATGATGCATGTATCGGCCGTTTATAATATTTTTAACTGTCCTTCACTGCGGATGTTGTATTTTCGGGAAACAAAAAATTGTTACCAACGAACATGGTAAACGAGAAATTCTTATAAAAATGTTTTCTCTAATCTTTGTATATCTCCGCCCTCAGTATTTTTCCTGCAAATCCCGTAACGAAACTGAACTCTTTATCCAAGAGGAAAACCCCTCACTCGGTGGAACGAGGTTTTGCAAATATAATTAACAGAAACCAAAATCACATTCCTGCAACGAACGCGTTGCACCATTCATGAAATGCCATTTTCTTCTCTCCAGTCGCATTCCGGGAAGTAAAAACCTTTCCTCTCCTCTTAGAAACCTAATGACTGTTTACCTTGTGCGTATGTATTTGGTAAAAAATGTTTCACACGTGACGCTTGAATGTAAAAAATACTGAATTGAAGAACAGCACCTCAATATCAATTTGATCTTAACCCCTTCGCGATTGTGATCATCCACTGAAAACACGATAATGGATAAATAAAGAACGACGTTTTAAAAATACAGTAAGATTTCAGTCGGGGAAAGGTTAAAGGATAATCTAAAAACATATTGCATCAATTCAGGAACTGTTAAATAAAATACACAAATTAAATCAATCTGTACCATAAGTTCGATTTTCCGCGTAATAAATATTCAACAATAATTAATTCTTTTTGTTTGGAACGCAATAATTTCCAGGGTAAAATGAAAGCGAAGAAGGAATAATTTTCTCGCGGTTTCAGGTCAGATTGACCGTAATTTCCGCATGAGGTATTAGTGTTCAACGGTATCGGATTCGTTGTCCCTGTTCATTTGTTGCAGCTCGTTCACTTATGCATACATAGTATAAGTATACATAGTATCGCAATTGTAGACGGGAATGTGCGTCAAGAAGGTTCTTCCGGTGTGTGTGTGTGTGTTTGTGTGTGAAGACATGTCCCATTCAACGAGTGGCTTTTCTTTTGTTTTCCAGGCAGACCTATCCTGCCAGCACACGAAGCAGTCCGTTGGCGCGATTTATACGCGCACGAACTTCGTGACACTGAAATACGTCACCGACTCGTGGGGCACCACCTCGAACGGCTTCCGCCTCGTTATCACCGCCGTCAAGGATCCGAGTGAGTACATTTCTCCATGTGATAATTCCTCCGTTCTTTTGCGTCGTATACGACCGCGTGCACTCGCGTATCAGATGTACGCTGGCAGCAGTTCTCGAGAAAGTTTTCTTCGTTTAAAGTTCGGCTTGTTCCGCGTGTTATCGGGAAGACGCTCCGCCGGAAACTGCGACCTCGCGATGTTTAATAGCGAAACTAGACTGATGAAATTATTTCGCTTAAGTTTAGAATTTGATATTCTGACAACGAGTGGAAGGTTTTTAATGGTTCGTATGATAAACAGGAATAGAGCTGCAAGAATTTATTTGCGATTCGTTTGTCAAATTATTTTGGATCCCTGCTTTATTGTATTTTAAATGTGATACTTTTAATAGAGGGCGAATGTTGTTGAAGAATTTTTTATAGAAGTTATAAGGCGTAGAAGCTTGTTATGCTTATTGTTCGGTTAAAATGGCAGATACGAAGAGAGGAAGGAATTCAGAATTCGGGACATTTATCAATATTTCTTGACATTTAGAGAATTTGCCGCTATTTCTTGCTTAAAAATATATTGTTATTTTATTGCTGTTGCAAAAATGCACGATATAGAAGAAAAATAACAGCAGGTTGCCGATCTAAATTACGCCAGGTAAAGATGCCTGGTTACAGAAAGAAATGGACCGTGGGGCTTTAGTTGGGATGACATTCTGAAAGGAAATTGAACGTCTGCCTTATCTTCCCTCAGTTTGTGAAAGCTTCTTATTCAGAGTATATTCTACTAGGATTCGTCAGACTTAATGAAGTGTTTAATGCACTGTGATTATGCTAGAGAACTAAAGAATAATTGAAGAGAAGTGAGACACAGTGTAAAATAATTTGATTATTATTATTTAATCCATGATTTCTGATAATTATTTCAATAATTAAATGAGGAATGCAAGCTGCATGGAATATTTCTCATTACTGCACACTAACTGCAACCCCAGGCTCAATATATATTTCTGTAACAAAACCAATTCACTGAAGAAAAGCAAAATGCTACTGGTTGCTATAAATTAATACCGTTCATAATTATTCATCGATGTCAATATTTAATTTTACGTTCCACCAGTGTTGAGGTGTCATTCAATTGCAATTCGGCCCAAGTGCCAATTACAGAAGCGAAGACAAACTATCGTCGAACATATAAAGCAGTAATTATAATTAAACGGGTACAGGAATAAATGGAACAGTAATTTGACGACGCTTCCCATTAACGATCCTCAAATTTCCGACCGCTCGTTATTCTGTGCCGCGGTCTCAATGCTCTTTAGCAAATTTTAAATTAACAACGACGCCATGGTGAAAGATAATACAGTCATCCGTGCAGTGTAAAATTTTCTTTCCTCGCCGGTGGGCGTGGAAACGTTAAGATCATCCGAAAATTCTGCTGAAATCCAGATAAATCAAAGCACGGCCCGCAGTTCGCGAATTTCTCTGCGCGCAGTTGCAAAGTACAAGTCGACGCCATAGAAAAAGAGAAACTGCCATCGATGCCGTGTACGGCCAGTTGATTTTCATGTTTGCCCGTGTTCTTTCTGATACTCGTGTTTATTTTTGCCCAATACCTGCTCCACACATTCGCCGAGTGTTAATTTTCGAATTAAATGGAATCACACCGAATGATAAAAGTTCGATGTATTATTAGTCGTACGAATAACTAATTATTGCATATGGTGTGTTAAATAAAATAACTATTATATTTTTCTAAATCAATGTATTTAAAAATAGCTCAGAAGGAATTTCCTCTCTCTATGAAATGCTCTTTCGAACTGAACGTAAACACCCAAAAGAACTGGGGTCCACTTATACCTACGAATGCGCATTGTCTCATTTTACAATCTAGGCCCTTTTGGCTCACCAAGTACAGACCCATCTGGTTCTCTTAATATCTCTGTTAGTAAGACATTTCTAAGGTTTCTAATGTCAACACAATTTTGCTACTGCATGATATATTATATTTACTATCACTAGTAAATATCCAACACTAATTAAACATATTACAATACAAAGGTACATTATAGTAAATCGACGTTCTGAAGCCTTACTTACAATATTCATTAACCCCCGAAGGCCTGAATTATATTCATACTTCTTATCACGGTTGTTATTCTTTGTATTTAAGACGTATCGAGGCATATTCGAACCGTAATATGCATCTGCAGGGCAAACGTTTCGACGTGTATGATTAGCAATGCTGAGGCTTAAATAGCCATTAGAGCGTTTGTCGTGAAGGAAGACGAACGGCAGGCCCGTCGTCCAATTCGGATTCGGTATAACGCGATGCTTTGTACGGGCCGCAATTCGAGAAATTCCAAACTGTCCGGAATCACGAAAGCTTCTTGCCCCGACATGACGGGACGCATTTCAGCGCGAGCAAGGAATTGCTGTAGGCAATATTAGCACGATCCAGCGTGAGACGTTTTGCGGGTTGAACCGTGATGGAATGTTACGTGGAGGAATACGACGCGTTCACGTGGTTCGTGCCCTGTATTTTTCTTCCAAATGACCGGCGTGAAAAATGCACGCTGGAGGCTGGACGAAGTGTTCGCGGAATATTGCTGCTTTGTAACTATAATTGCGACAACGTGAATTATTGTAACAGCAATGGGGGGTGTTTTTCACGGGGCTGGCAATAATAAATGAGTCTTGAAATGATGTTGATATAAGTTTCGAAATAGTTGGGCAACTATGATAGATGGAATGTTGGTATTATTATTGCATTGCTCGCGATGAAACTTTTCCCGGGAGAAAGGTCACATCGTGGAGTATTCGAAATGCATATTTGCGGATTGCAATGATTTATACAAAAATGAAAGGATCGTTTGAGCATCGATGTTGTAAAAGTCTGGTAATTTTGTTGCAGAAAATGTGTGCTTTACTTAATTTTCTTTTCTCACGTCCCGAACAATAATTATATCTTATCTTACTGACTATTATTTGCAGCAGTTCAAATGCATTTTGGACATTCTCCTCTTGACACTCTAAACGTAAATAGAATAACCTACCTGAATTACCTTATTACGACGAAAACAACAAAAGACAAAATAATGATAAAACATTTCCGAAAGTCCAGGCCAATAAAAAAAAATACAAAAACAGAGAGTTCACTTTGTTATATACGTTCTATATTTCACCGCGCCTTCCGGAAGTTACGAGAACTTATTCAGCTGTAGAGAACACAGTCTACGAAGGGCACGAGAATCATTAATTCTAAGAGGCATGATGGATTCCAAACCGTAGCCGTTCTAATCGAAAAATCAATCCAGGGGGCGAGATCGTATCCCGTTAAGCCGACCGGTATCGATTGCACAATTTTTCACGCGAAGCTTTTCATACGATGCCTATAGAGCAGTGCATTAACGGGCTGAATTGTCGAACGCCCAGGCAGACGCCTGAGATTTTCGGTGATTCGCGGCCAGGCGTGTTCCCGAAGCATCTCGGGGCCCGACACGTAACCTCCAGGTTGCTCGCAAAATTCTACAAGAGTCGCGAAATTATTAACTGCCCCTGGCGTATGGTCAATTACGCCGTACCGTTAATTTCACTCCATTTTCCGTGCAAATGAAGCATAGCCACGGAAATATCGGCGAACTTTGCTCGCTGTTCGGCAACGAGTCTCGCTTGACTTTTGAGTTTTGCTGGTTGGCGCAGTTTCAAAGCGCGGCGCAGCGCATTATTTCAAGGAAAACCCTTGCTGTTCTCGCACCACCGAACCCGGTGTGCATCAATTTTTCAGTAGTATGTATTCGGTTGTAGAAATGATTGATGCCGAATGTGGATGCACGCGTGGCAACGTTGTGCCGCGATATTTCATAGAAGAAAGTGGAAATTGAAATTAAAGATGAAAGGAAGCGGCGGGCGTCCGTCGGAGAATGGAGGAATTGATACACGGGGATATTGGGTACCTGATGTAAAATACGCGAGTACGAAAAATAGGGGGCTAGGGGCGAAATGAAAAGTGTTGCGGAAGTGGAACATGTTGTATACGTACACGAGAAACGAAAGGGTACTATGAAAATAGAATGATAATAATTTATTTTGATTTTTAGTTTAATATATTAGGTTTAGCTAAATCTATATTATTTGATATACTTGCTACTCGGTGGAGATTTAAACGTGTTCCAAGTTTCAATTTTAGAAATCGTTGGGTTGGATGGAGGAAAGTTCTCTGGAAAGAAATTCAAATGAAATCTTCCATTCGTAATATTCTGTTTGGAAATTGTTTAAAATTGTTCATTAATATTTTACGTTGTATCGTTCATTAATTAACAATTGCTAACAAGATTAATAATGAATAATTAAATGTAATATTCATGGTGTCCTCTTTTCAATAGTTTTACTTTCAAGTATTACACAGCCGATTCATCTACCAGAGAGGTACATATATAAACCTGCGATACATATTGTTTTATTATTGGCTCACAAAAGATTCCTCGACCAAACAAATCCAAAACCTCCGCCACAACCAATACTCTATTCCCTGCATTCGCGCTCCAAAGAAGTCCTATTTCCCAAGCAACTCGGCAACCCTTTCCATTAACGCAATAACTCGTCCATAGGAGGGCGTTCTCATCATCGAACTGAAACTTATCTATCAAAGCCATTTAGCTATACCTCAACAAACTTCCCGTTGCTATCGAAACACGTTAAACGGATCATCGAGCCACTGAAGCGATACTTTCAGAATTGTTAAGATAGCACACCTCATCTGAAACACCGTCCTCCCTATTATTCAAAATCGCGCGCAGCCCCGGCCGCTATACATCTTCGTAACAGACGATCGGGCGGATAGGCGACGAGGCGACGACATTAAAACGCCGCCATCAATCAGTGAAGTAGCGTTTCGGGACACTGGCCCGGCTGCCAGCGACCCGATTCGATCAAATGCAGCGACACGTCGCCGATAAGTTGCTGTTATCCAAGCGGAAGACAAACGGTGAATCTTACTTAGTCGTCGCGTTTTGCCCGCGACTTCGATAGAACGAGGACGATTCAACACGCGCAATCGCGTTTCCTCGCCCCTTGTATACACTCGTGATCGTCTTTCCCCCGTTTCTTTCATCTCCTTCGGGGCAACTCCTCGACGGATTCAATCCTTGGACGCACTTTCAATCTTCTCCGCTTCTGTCGGAGCGACGCGTATCGATTGCCGGCATTCATTTTCCTGCTTTCAATATCACGCCTCCGTCGTTTCCTCTTTTTTTTTTATATACATTGGCTGCCTGTGTTCTTCGCGCGTGCACGGGGTGCGAAGGGAATTTATTTGTCGCGGTTTTCTCAAATGGAACACTTGTAACGTAGAAGCTGCTTCTTCGAGATTTGTGTATACGTCTGTACGTGAATCGGTTGATGCGAAATCAATCGTAGATGATTGAATCGGCCTCGGGTGTATTATTTTCTGCTTTAGTTTGCTTTACATTCTTTTCTTGGAGGAGGCTAAATTTTTGCCACGAAGCTCAATTGAGCTGACTTCGTGTAATTGAAAACTTGTAATACAATACTGTCCTTTTACTATTTTAAACGTATGCTAAATATAATATTCAATACGTAACAGACTAACTGCATACGCTAATATGAACTAAAATATGCTAGAGAATATGAAGAAATAATCGTATTATGTTAATAATTTAACGTACGATACCCTTGCAAAATCGCAAATGTTTTAACTGTAGCAAAGAACATAACGTTAATATCATTTGGGTAATTAACAGTATTCAAAATGTAATATAACAAAATGATGTTCAAGAGAAAAGGTAGAAAGTAATGAGTTCAGATTGCCGGCGCTGTTTAGTTATTCTCTCTTTCACTTTATTTTCCCCGGGGAAATATTATAGACCCGTGCAAATATTTGAAATTAAATTTTAGGCGGATTGAATTGCTTAATCCGCAAACATGAGGCAAAAAGTGGAGAAACAGTACACACACTGGAATATCATAATTGCGTACGGGAAATTTGAAAATGAAAAGTACAAATTGAAACGAAATTCGATAAAAAATATTTACTAAATAATTAAACAGTATAAGCTGCTATTCTTCTTCAAGAACTTCAAATTATTTTTCACGATACAGTTTATCTCATCAACTTTATCAGTGTAAAGATTATTTAGATAAAGAATCTTCTTCTTTTCAGTTAGTCATTAACATTTGCCTCGAATACTTGTAAGATTTTTCCATAACACTTAAAAGTTCGTAGCTTGTACATTTTACGTCCACGCAAAGAACAACTTGAAGAGAAATGTATGATGTTTTTCACAAAGTTTCGTGGCAAGGGTTTATGGGGACGCCGAATATTTCATAGCATTAAGTGAATAGCCAAGTAGCTTAAGGTTTTCATTGCTGTTATTATTCCGCTACCAGCTATTTCATTTTAAATGGATATACAAATTTTAACTTTTCATTGGAACTCGACTTTAAAGGGGCGTACTTACATTTCAGTTGTACTTAATAAAACCGTAATTTTTTTACGTTCATAATCTACCTTGACACTATTCTTATCGTAATTAATAAAAAATAGCATGATATGTTTGATCTTTTATGTTTTCTATTATGATTAATACAGAACTTAATCTGTAAATATTTTATAATTCACTTAAATAGCGGAACAAATAATTATCCTGCAAAATATTTGTTAAATGATTGTTAATAGACTGCTAAATCCGGACCGAATTTATTAACAGCCTTCCACGTTCCCTAACACCTTCTGTAAGAAACTTTAGATTGTTGTTTCGTACTTTACTATCAGCATACTTGTGATAAAATAAACTAACAATCACATTTGGATGAATGTTTCTACAAGGTAATAGAAAAAATAATAATTACAAGTGACAATTACTTAAAAGACTCAAATTCAACGATATATTTCAAAACAAGTTGCTAAAACTACAAATGCTGACCTGTATCGAAACTTATAAATAATATGTAAATTTTCTTAGGAGTTATCGTACTGGAAATGTTAATAATTTTGGTGATTTACGAAAGTGTGTTCACTTGGTTCTACGAAAAACTTCGGTTCAAACATAAAAAGCTGGCGATGGGTTTAGAGATACTGGCACCACTCGTTGTTCAACGTTATCCCCATTTTTAACGTTATCTCGTGGCTTATGTAAATTACTCCATCAGAGATTTACGAAATATCTTCTGTTAGCATCTTGAAAGAAAATTAACTGCGGCGCTCGAAATTGGTGCGAAATTTTCATGAACCCGCCGACCACATTTTACGAATAATTAACGTTCCTACCTTATAATTTCCTTTATGATAACATGAATAATTTTTGCTTCGGAATGACGCAAATTTTTATAAAAAATAACGGTATCTTGTACACGGTAAATCGTATCCAATATAAACTGTTATGCAACGTTGTAAAAAACTTGTGAATAGTGATAATATTCGGTCATCAATATTCCATATTGCGTTGATTGTAGTATATGTGCACCATAATGTAGTACACATTTGCATTTTCATAACGCCTTGGGTTAATGAAGGTATGTGCGGGCTTAAATCAATTGTTTCCTTATACTGAACGAACATTTCGAAATGTTATTTCAAAGGGAAACTAAAAATAAGATGATTGAAGGTTGACCGACTGAAAATATCAAAGTTTAATAATCCGTACACGTAGATACAACAAGTAGATAATACATTGTACGTAGAAATGTGTTTATTTACATCGAATTGTGAAAGGGCATTTATTTGAATTTCATTAATAATTTTTAACACGAGATGTAATACGTCTATCCTCGTTCGTCTCTCATTCCACTCTTATTACACTCTGGAATACCGTTGCAACCTTTAACCATCTTATACTGTTCACTCAAAGCCACTCGCTCGTTCATTAAAACACATCTTGAAAATTCGATAAAAATTTGAATTAACGCAGTACAATTATTACCATCAGTAATAGAATTCATCGTTTACTTAATTACATCGCAACCTTTAACCACCTTCTTCTAACCACTCAAGTGCCCCGGCTCGTCCATTGAAATCCCACTTAAAAATTCGACGAAAACTTAAAATTAACATAGTAGAACTATGTACTTCCAGCAGTAATGAAAATTGCTCTCAGCTTGCAATAGGAAATACAAGTTCCATGAAGCATTTTCGATCTGCTTTTCGAACCACGGTTATGATGTAAGTTATCGGGGGATGAAATTCTTGGCGCTTCCGCGAGACCATCGGGGAGGCAATTCCTGGCGATCTCTCGAGGATACGTTGGCCATGCCTCATCCGCCATTTTATACCACATAAAGTGGTACAGCCAGACTGGCTCGGAGGATCTTGAAATTCTTTCGAGATCCATTAGAGGGTACATGCATCCACGTATCTCGTTCCAGGATAAAATTACAGGCTACTCTCCACGGGTATCTTTGAATGCTTCGTTGATTCCGCGTGTTCCACGGCAACAGCGCAAGTAGAAGAGAGTATAGAAGAAGGTCAAGACGTTTCGCCATAATTTCGATACGGAGCAGTTCCGAGGATTCTAGCAGAAACCCTCGGCGTACATCCGTGGTCCGCTTCGTCTTAATTGACTCCAACCCCACGGGGATTATCTATAAGTTTCGACTCTCGTAACCTTAATCCTTTGATTAGAGGCGATTCGCCTGAGGAACGTCTTGTGCCCGTTGCTAAGAGGATAGACCAGGGCTGGTCTCGTAGGAACCCGGCGGAGGACGCGTGAGGAATTAATGATGTTGATGGACAGTGATGGCTGGTCTATGGAGACTTTGAAGAATAGTGTACTGGGGAGCAGACGGTGTTAGGCGTGTTAGCGATGGGATGATCGATTTAAATTGTCCCCTGGGCAGATTCTGGCAGGTCTATAATTGAAGTCCAAAGGTATTTTCGTGAACGAAAATTATTTAACAAAGGGCGCGCAGATTTGCTTATTTCTTTTGTTTTCTACAACTTTGTCGATGAATGGGTGGTGCGGGCTTAAAGGACAATTTTTACAATTCCTTTCGATAGGGGATGCAGGACGAAAACTACGAAAGTAGTGAATTCAATTCGGAAATTATTCAAACGCCGTGCACTAGATGATTAAAAATAAAATAAAATCTCTCAAACGTCGTTCGAATTTCACATATTCTATTCAGAGTAACGAATCGCATATCTCGAGATTTCGTTTCGTGCCATTCGCCGGCTATACAGTACTATTTATTTAACAACGTTACGGGCCGCGGTATACAAATTACGAGATCGGTAATTCAATTACGGCTGCCTAAAATCGAGGAAGATAAATTCCCCGCGCGGCTACCGGTTTCGCTGCCTTTGGAATCGATAACGCTAATGCAATATTAATCCATCCCCCGGCCACGCTGGCATGGCGGTATACGGATCCATTGGGAAATAATTACAATGGATTCCAGTGGTTAGCAGAAAACGGACGTCAGAACGGTCGTTGGTATAACGGCGTAATTAATTTTATACTTGCGCATTATCTGTCTATTGTGGCCTGTAATGAGATTGTCCATAAACGGTGTAACGTGTGCAATCGGGCAACCACGCAACCGATTAATTGCCCTTTGCCTAGCGGCAGTTCGTCTTTGTACACGGAAACGTCTTGGGTTGTCCAGAGGGTCTGTGCTTGATGCTGCATCCACTGTGAAACGTACAGTGAACAACAAATGTAATTACCCTTAATTTCGAGACGTTAACTGTACATAGTGGATGGTATATAGGTTGTACCAACGCCCATTTCAAATGGGGAACTGTAAACTAATTATCTTAATTAACTTATTTGGTTGAGCTACGAGAAAATCTGAAAATAGATCGGCATTTTATGTCCACCGACTTCTTAAAATATAACTTTAAAAAGCTATCTTACACGAACGGTATTGGAAATGGGTCGTTTAATTGTTAAATAATTTTATTTTTGTTCTTTGCACCGCTTGCTAAATGCATGTAGCTTTACTTGAATTAAAGATTTCGTTTCAGCAATCAATACTATACAAATAGGTGAATTTTATTTTTATTCCAGCTGCTATTATAATTTTACGACCTGCAAGTATTTTAGCAGATAAATAATTTTAATGTACACTACAAATTTGTTTTTCCATTTAAGTTACTTACTACAAAAAGCAGAGGAAAAGAGGCAGAAACAAAGACTAAACACAACCACGTACCTGCTTAATGTTGTTGTATTTCCAGAACAGACTACGTCATGCATACTTGATTCATCCCAAAGTCCAAAGTCTCGATTTCGCGATCAATTCGTATCTGGAGTCGTTTGGGAATCGTTCGATTGTGCAGTTTTAACATAGAAATGACGCAGACCTTGCATGGGGCTAGCAGTTTGCAAAATAAACTTAAGCCACTCTTGTCGGCAATAAAAAGAAAGCCGATACTTCCACTTCTAAAGCGAGGTATACTATACGGTGGCTCCGAATTAAAATAAAATAACGATTTTGAGTACGAACGATCCACGGTTCAGTAAAAAAAAAAGAACGCGTCGCGTGTTTAAGTAGTATAGGCCAGCGATACGTCCGGCGGACATTTCCAAGTAGTATAAGTCAGCAAGATCGCCGCACAGCTTATTAAATAGTACAAATAAATGATATTCTTAGACATATTTTGTAAGTGCCATAGGTCAGAGACATGATTAAATTTACTTTTATAAAGTAGCGCATGCTAATCATACGGTCAGAAATATTTCTCGAGTAGTACATATCAATGATATGTCCGTGTGTGTTCGTAAATATAATAATACAGAATAACGATTAGTTATTTTTGCACGACGACTGCTTAATTATATGTTCAGCTATATCTTCTTTTAATAGTACAGATCGATGACGTAGACAGATATACTTTTTCAAGTAGTGTAGGTCAATCTATGTGGTTGATTTAGAGGAACGTTTACTTAAAGATCCGGGATACTCCGAGTATAGAACAGCTGTGAGCGTATATTATTATGAACACAAAAGTTGCGTTGAAAGAATGGCTGGAATACTTGAAATTTGTAAATGGGAGAAATAAAAGGTTTAGTCAACGCTTCAGAGTAATTTTATTGGGAGAAACGGACGGTGTTGATGCTCGTCTCGATTGATCGTAATCGGGAAATATAATAAAGTAATAAAAATAAAAATAAATTAAATTAAATTAAATGATTATTAGCTATAATATTTATTATAGCTATAATATAGCTATAATACTAAACGAAATTCCTCAAAGATAATATCAAATATTCTACACACCGTACTCCGATATGTATCGAACGATTAGATCTATGTATGTGTTGTTAGAGTGCGTTAGTTGAAATATTGCTTCGTTTTCCAAGGAAAGCGGCCAGTTCTTGGTAAAGCGGCGATACGTAATTTAGCAAACGCGTTGCGACGGTTCACTGGAAAAATGATGCATGTTTTGCACACTCCTAGTGATTCAGGGCTAAGCAGAACCCGGTGGAACGAGGGTGGCTGATTCGATTACCACTTCGACGATCCGAAACGCGCTTTTGCACGCGACGTTTGTCTTAAACTGCCCGGCGACGCGATGCACCCTCGTTCGATAAGCGTAAACAACCCTTCCGTCGTCGTCACTGGCGTAGCTAATGGCCGAGCAGGGGAAGGAAATAAATGTTTCCAGCGTGTTTGCGACGTTTCTCGGTGAAAAATGTTAGATGACAACGTTAAAGCCCGATAGTCAACCGGGAATAAAATGGATTATTTCGTTTTTTCCGCCATTGGGTCATTAGGCTGTGCAATTGCGATTCGAGGAACAGAAGCAAACGTTGGGGAGAGGATTGATTAGGAATCGATAAAGCTTGGAATATGCCACGTGGGAATACGTGCATGGATAACAGAGCATTCATAGAGATAAATATTACGAGGGAAAATATCGAATTTCTTTAGAATATTAAAACTATGTCAATTAAGAATAGACGCAGTGTATTTTTCAGACGTGCTGTAAACGTGAATCTTACGGAAAGTAACAATTGACAATTCACGACACTCTTGAAGTGCCATTGAGTATCTTCAATTTCTAGTTCATCTTCACGCAATATTGATTTCCCACAGCTTCTTACTTCAACCGTGCCTTGCGTTTGCAAGGCATCCTCAAACTCAAACATCCTCATCATTTCAACTGCCTCGTTACTCACAGCCACCCACAAAACATGAACCACGTCCTACCTATAACAATGGATGACAACTCTCCGTTCAGGTCTGAAAGAACACGAACTCTGCGGTTTCTAACGGCAGAGGAGCCGCGCTGCACGCAAGCTTCCACTCAGACTAGCCGAATCATCGCAGGGATCACATTTTCCACGCCACACGTCGGCCGCTGGTCCGAGCGACAAAACTGCGATTTCTCCGTTCGCTTGGCCGCGTTCCCTTTTACCAGTGCACGTTCTCAAACGACTCACGGCCCCGTGCACACGACCCACGAAGTGATGATTCGCCAACCTCGACACGGAATTAGGCTGAGGGATGATTTCCATAGGGATGCATCCCACAGGTATCCATCAAGCCTGCACTCCGACGCAACCTTTGTATCCAGACTCCGGGCTTCCCTCTAACGGTGCACCGTTCCCGTTGCTCTCTGTGTGCGTTAGAATTTCGCCGACGTTGCCCCCGCTACGAGCAACTAATGTGTTTATGCATTTGCCTCGACACTTCCGTGGTATAGGCTAGCATAGCGTGTATACGCGTGAACCTGGACACGCGTCTGTGCGACTCGCGATTCGTGTAAACGTCAGGATTCTCTAATGTACGAGCTACTGATGAATGGCCACGACCGACCGCGTGCTTCGAAAACAGGGGAAGGAATGGTGTATTTTGGTCTGGGTGAACGTTTCGTATATATTGTTCACTTGTTAGCTGTTCTGTGGTTGGCGCTACTGGTGGCCGTCGAATTAGAACCGTAAACATTTTATTTTGCTGGCTGCAACGTTGTGACATAAATGGTAAATCGCCCTGGGCTGCTCAAATTATTATTGTGTACGTGGACGATCGTGCTGTAGGGGGTAATGATTGAGGGGTCCGGTGCAAGAAGTAGATACGCCAAAACAGTTGCTAGATTTTATAAGAAGCAGTATCTCAATGGAAACTTTGTCATTGTTTCTCTTATTTGAATTATAGGAATACGATAATGCAGTGTATGTAGAACATACTGGAAAGGATACGAGCTGTAAAGTCGTTGAATTTTGCTAAAAAAAAGCATTAAAAACGTTGTAGACTTTAAGTCAGTTGCGTAGTTATTGTCTAACAATTTTCTCTTCGTTATTAACTCAACCAAGATTAACGCGACATCAGTTAGAATCGATGCGGGCTATTCGTTAGCATCCTGGACTTGAACGTCCTTTACGATTGTTCATCAATCATGCAGGAACATTCATAGTCTTTATTGTTAGTTGGTTTTGCAAATGGAAAACGTGTCGTGCCACGCGTACGAGTTCTGTTCATCGCCAAAATGGATTATACGTCGTTGAAACGTGCCATGTGGCGTTATTTGAAAATTAACAGCCGTGTCTTTATGACGATTGTCTGGATCGATTTATGCACACTGAAATCTTTTATGTGTTTCCCAATTTCTGGTGGTTTTGTAATAAAAGGAACTGATAGTCAACGAATTAATACGAAAATAAGGAATTCATTGATGAATATAAATGCACACGTAGTATAATATTTACTGTCCACGTCTAAATTCAGTAAATTAAGATATTGTACAGATTGAATAATTTTAAGGGAAGAACATCAGCTGGATGTTTTATTAAGTTAAAAGGCCTGCTTATTTTAATGTGTACCTCTTGAATTTTAATAGCGAATGATAGTTACGAGATATTTACCATACGTTGCTATCTCCTGCGAGATCCTTTTATTAGAAGCACAGATTTTATATAAATATATGTAGCAGTTATTTTCAATAAACCTCACGTAGTTTGGAATAGAGGACAGGTAGGGTAATAAGATTTCAGTTCCATTCAATATCAACCAACTTTATTAATATAAAACGTCGACACACGACAACTCTCAAACAAACAATGACTCTCTCACGATACTCACAATATTCACGACTCGATACTCTCTAATCTCCAAACTATTCTTACTCGCGCACGCATCATTCACTCTATATGTTCTTTCACTCTTACTTAGTTTCTCTCTCATTCTATTCCTCATTTGCCCTCACTCATTCAGGATAAACACTGCAGACCTTGGCGACAGTCAGAGGTGTCCATCCGAATCCTTGGGCCGCTGCACCTTCCGTTCACGTGATCTTCTCAAGTACTCAGCTCCAAACATATCTGTTACACCTCGGAATCATTCTAAACAGTCACGCAGTATTTCCAATCCCACATATAAATAATTGTTTCCCATTTAATGACTGTCCGCTGGAATCTGCCATCGACTTTTATCACTTTTGCTCCACAACTTAGCCCGCAAAGCGTTTTATCTTACAAGAATTTTACAATTTACAGTCCTTTTACGACTACAAAATTTGGATACCGTGGACGGCACTGTGATTCATATTCTCCATGAAAACTTTTCCCCATTGCAGAGTTTAATAATTCTTCATGGTACAGTTGGACTTTCAAATGTCATAATTTAATTTCCTACGGGCTTATACATAAATGAGCAGTATTACCAACGTTTTCCATTCGGAAATGGAAATGCTTTATTTTTATAACGAAACCATTTTCTTCAAACGAATATACGAATATTCGCTCCGGTGAATTCTGGGCGAAAGTTATGAATGGCGGTCGATGAGCGAAAGAGAGGGGTTTTGGTGAAAAGAACAGTGTGCAAAGAGCGTGGAGGAATGGGCGCATAGCCGGCATACCTTGGAAAATGCGAATTGTTGAATTCGTGCGACAACAAGCTATGTTGTTTGTTGGTGTTCCCGAATAATTCGTAGAATGCACGGAATCCGCAGTGCCCCGAATTCCTCGCTAACGCGACGCAGATCAAGCTTTTTACGAAACCATCAACGATTTTCTACTAACCGAACTGTGCAAATCTATGAATCGTTTCAGGATTCTTTGGAAATGTGATAATCAATTATCATTTGTATTTCATTTTTCTTGGCGAGTTCGTGCAATCGATGTGGGGTTAGCACTGAAACTGGAGAAAGTTAAAAGAAATGACGACACACATTCAACAATAAAATTGCTAAAAATATAGTGAATTACTTAATCGGTACGCGTAGTACAAAAACATCCCCTAAAACACCAACCATCGCTGAACGAACGATAATAGCAATAAACGCAACATCGTACCTCGCTTCTGTAGGATCCGATTCAGAATCATTATCGTCATTAGCATACCTAACGTCATCATCCGCGTGGTTATCATAATCACGTTGCACCCCGCGTTTTATTATATCCGCCGACACGCGACCATGCGATTCCTCGGCCGATCCACGCGATAGCTATGAATGTGTGGCAGAGAACGGCGGTTGGACGTTGTAACGTGGAAATGCAATTCCTCGTTGCCGCGATGAAGAAATCTTTCCAACCCTTTCGTGACCCTCGATTCCGTCTTTAATTCCACTTGAATACGACGCGGACGAAGGAGAACGGGGGCTGAATGGAAGCGTATCTCGATTCGTCGAGGAAACGGGGCTGCGTTCTTTCATTACGCGGCGTTGTTCTTTTGTCGGGGACAATCGGACCTAGACGAGGAAATCCAACGGCTCGTTGTCCGGGAAACTTGCGAGTACGAATCGGTGGAGCGGGAAATTGGGACACGTTGCAGGACGAGCTAGGGGTTTGCAGATTGCGCGTCGGTTTTCTGGGCCGTCGTTTTCGAGAATTAACAATGATCAGGACGCCGGTTATTTTTTTCTTCTCTCGCAAATTTTCTTCTTTTTTTTTCACTGTGGAGAATCGAGGGTAGGATGCGGTAGGGACGAATATTGGTGTTCAACGGTTGTTTAAATTGACATTTTGGGAGCAGTGGTAATTGGGAAGTGTATCAATCTTTTTTTTAAATTGGTGCAATCCTTCTTTAATCATTGTTTTGGAAAGCTATCGGTGTTCAGGAAATTGGTTGTAGTTTCATTGTTTTGGTTACATTTCGTCGAGGGTAATTGAAGATTGCAAAAAGGAAAGACCGGAAAAGGTTAAAAGAGGGAGTCTAGAAGTAATGTTTTTATGGTGCTAATGTTGATTGGGCTAGGCACGCAATTATATTACTGATGCTGTTTACGATTTGGCATTAATTTAAATTTAATATCAACTTCGCGATATGTGACTTCGTTCTACGAAGTAAGAAATCGTACAGTGTTCTGTGCTTTCTGAATTTATTGGGAGAGTAATTAGTAGTATAAGTAGAGCAAGTAGGACAAGTAGGTATTGAAAGATTGCAAGGCAATAAATTAACTATGCTTATCAGTAATTACGTTGTAACGTTTTAAATAAATTTATGGCTATTGTGACAGATATCGGGGCACGAAACTGAAATCGCAAACTGGGTTAAAATGAGTGTATTTTACAACGATGTCGGTGGTCCTTGGAATTTGTCGAATATATATGGAATCGAATTGTGCGTTTCTGTACAATCGTGCCAAGAGACAGTATAATTTGTGCGTTTGAATGTCAGCAAAATCGTGCCCATTTATTCGAATAATATTTCATTTTTATGAGGTTCATCGATCCGTCTGGCACGTTTTGAGTTTGCACCCTGCATTGGTACTGAATATGAAAATTTCAGTAGATCGTAGGTTATACATACTTACATACATGTGAATGAGTACAATGGTAAAAATATTATTGTCTTGTAATACGTATGAACAGTCTGACCGGATATATTTTTGTCTTCGTCAGAGCTAATAATAAAAGAAGTACAATATCTATTAGCTTATGGTGACGATTGTAAATAATATAGCAAGAATAGACACGAATGATAAATGGTATACTTTACTTTATTATGTTTCAATTAAATTAATAATATTATTCCCAGACAGAGTATAATTTTGTGCAGCCGCGTTCAAAATACCTGCGCCATTTCGATTAACAGTAATTTGTAACAAGCCAAGGCTCAAAATTATTATAAATTGCGAACTGCTTATATTACTAAAGTAATATTACTTCTACGATAAATTGATACATTAGAACTCTACGTTATAAATGCATGGAAGGAAGACAGAATAGTAATTACCAGAACATTCATCGTACCATTGTGTGAATTATGCGCGTAAAATTGAAACTATTCAACCGGTCTCCACTGTGTTAAAATTACATACTATATGTATATGTAGCATATATTATGCAGGTGTTTCGTGTGCTCAGTAACGTCGACTCGTAATCCAGGGAGTACAGTTGGATGTGAGTAGCAAAGGTCACTTCTCCATTTGCAAAGCGCGTGATGTGTGATTAATTAATTAAATTAGCTTAAGCACACCATCAGTGTCAAGGTGGATTAATACTTGAAAGCGCGTCGAAAAGGATTTCAGTTTTTCATGGAAGCGTGGCGTTTTTATTTCTTTCCTTGTGAATGTCCTTTAATTAACAGAAATTGGTTCCAAAAATAGTAGTTATTATTTTGTAATTTATCATTCTGAAATGTGATATTTCGATGGTATAAGATGTATCCATGTTAGGGTAATTAGATTTTCCTCCATACCGTTTGTAGTAGCCATATATCATTTTACGAATATTTATTCTTACAGATTTATTATTCATCCTACTTGGAAAAGACAAACGTCTTCTCTAAATAATTTGTATCGAAATATTTTTCGTTCCCGATTTAAATATTTATTTATTTATCGTAGCTTCCCTCCTTAGTATAAAATTTCACAAGATTTACATAAATGTTGCTTAATGCAAAACAAAATGATCGATAATTTCTACGATAAGTATCAATGATATATTCATTTAACTGGTAAATAAAATTCTTCGACTTTATCTTAGATATGGCACGACGTATGTGTTAAATCGTGGGTGGAAATATTTTCCCGTGACTGTACAATAGTGGTATCGCTTATTATTGCGAATGTCCATTAGTTCTACTAAACGTTCAATAAATCGCGACGTATCGGCGTTTTAGAATCTAGATGGCCTCCACTGTTTAGTAATGTATCTTGATGTTGCTCGGCCAAGAGGTTCGACCGTAACACAGGCAGATAATCTACAAACTGGATTGTAATTAAATCTAGCAATTGGATTTGTGAACGATAAATTGATAATATGAATGGCCGTAATAAATTGGTGCACGATGGAAGGGGGCTTGAATTGGATCGTTTTACACGATACACGATCCCTTATGAAAAATGAAACGCGTGCTGGATAAAATATAGATTCTACAAATTGTATTACGAGAAATTATCGCAGATACGATGCACAAAATCTTAAGCTAGTTATTATAATTATCCTGTAAATACAACATTGATTGACAATACGATATTTTCTGACTATTTAAAGTTCATTTGTGGAAATCGAGTCACACTCGTGTTTGTCAATGTTCCCACGTAAATTATAATACAAGTGTCCACCTGTTATTATCAGTCAAAGGATTAATTACCCATAGGAGTCTTTAGCTTTAACAGGGGTCGGTAGTTAACCCTTCGAAAGAACTCGTTTCGATCCGTCGTTTATCGAATGATCAAGAGATTCGCCGGCGCTGGGGCGCAGGAAATGAATAAAACATAGGATATGACTCAACGATCGATTCGCTGGCAGATTATACCGTTTCCTCCCATTTCCCTGGCGTAATGGCATCGGAATGGCGCGAAGCAATTGGAATATTCGCGTTGTAAGTGCTGCATTCGTAGAGGCCCGTTAGCAGCCATTAGTATAACTAGTCGATACTAATCGATGAAAACAACATGAACGACAGAGGGTCGTATACACGGTAGTCCCAACGTCGATGTTTAACTTTCTCGATTGTCTAATAATTTAACGCCGGCCAATGGGCGAGCCCCGTGCAATTTACTGGACACACTGGCTGAAATTAACAATAGTCGTTGAGCAAACCAACGTATAGTAATGACGCTGACCACGCCGTGGACTTAACGGGGATTGTGTTTGTCTGTTGTTTGTATAGGGAACTGTGGATTTCACGTGGTCAGCGTTAACAATCGAATCCCGCAATCGATTAAGGGGTTTCATCGCGAAGGAGCTCTCGTAAACAAACCATTCGTTAACTGAATGACGTATCGTTGCTCTTATTTGATGTATCAATCTTGGGGTGTTCCAGATGACAATAATGGGCAATAGATGAGTAATTTGCGATGGAGATTTTGAAATTTATTCGATCTGGCTTGATGTTTTCTTGGTACATAATTTATTTTATAGTCATTAGGTTGCTTGATAGTTAGGGAATTAATGTACGACGAATTTCAGAAAGTACTAGGTAAGAAGAATTTCATTGAATATGAATAACTAGCTAGACGTGCACTTGCATTATGATTAGAGTATAAAACCGAAGTTGTTACATACTCTGAAAATTTAAACATATGTGAGGAAATAGGAGTTTACCATATTTTTGGTTGCATTTATAAAGTTCGTTTGACGTATTAGAGTCATAGTTATCGCGAACGACTTATCATCGCAATGATGGTATTGTTCCGTGAGTGGAACCAAGATATCGACGTTGAAGATAAATCGTTCTATCTGCCTCTCCATTCTTAGCGTTACGATGATATCGTCTTTTCAGACATAACGTGGAGGCACTTTATATTTTGACTTACCCTTTATGCTTGGATCAGCGGAAAAGCATCGTATGTCAGCCCGCTTTGTCCCTAAAGTGACGGCCTTTCAAGATGATACGAACGAAATTGAATGAAGAAAATTAAAATATGGAGATGACAGGTTACTTTACCGAATATTAAATTGCTCTCCTTGGCGGTATAATTATCTAGATGGGTTTTAAAGCTGAATCTACTTTAGCCGATTCCTTTATCTCAAGTCCTGAAGGAAATCCCTGAAACAAGTTTAAATACTGATGTATAAAAGTCGCCACTAACGAGGGAGTGCTTTTTTCATGGAAGTTGAATGTTTTCTAAACGATAATTAATTTTCTTACTATTGAACATAACATTGTTCGTAAAATTAAATAAAGATGTTTTAATTGAAGGTGGATTTTACAAAATAAGAGAAGTAAAAATAACAATCGGTATAGTACCACATTAGGTATTATAATAGATAAAACATTTGATACTAATAATTATAAAAGCATGCGTAACTAATACTACTTTGATCGTTCACTAATTTGTTCTGAAATTATTTGGTAAATTTATAATAGAACTAACTGTTGGAAATATCAGATATTTTGTAATATTCGTGATCGTTTAAAAATTTGTTTACAACTTACAGAAATATCTGTTTAAAACAAGTTATATCATCTGGCAGTTTTCTATTAAAAGTAACTTTGGAAAGCTACTTAGAAAATATATATGTGAAACAAATTTACGCTATCTTGTTTTCAATTAGAATCCCCGAATTTTCTAAAGCAGTTGAGTCGGTAATCATAATTCTGAAACAGGTTGAATATTGTCGAAGAAATGGATGTAGCAATCTGCGATCATCTTACGTAAAATTCGGGTCTGGGATCTGACTAATTTATTTACACAATTTACGAGGTTCGAAACTCAAACCCTG